>LR990052.1:1532199-11532199 GCA_905147135.1 Blastobasis lacticolella
ATAGCTGGAATTCCACAACATAAGAATGAAACGTCCGCCCGCATTCCCGATCGCGTTTCCCGATGGCGGAAAGGGGCCGGCGGAATGAGGTCGTGCAACTGCTTCGCACACCGAAATGCAACCTGTTGGAGACCGACAGACGCGAAACCCTACGCCGATACTTCACACTCGCGTGAGGTGAGTGTGCTCCGGCTCACAATATATGACTGTGCGTCCCATCACCAGGTTTTTCTTTCCTGGAAACAGTGACGCAGGTAAAGAGTTACAGTCCATAGCAGAGCATGTAGGAAAAGTGGAATACACTGTATCTAGTAAACTCCCCATAAATGTGAATGAGGCTCTAGTCTAGCTAGCTACTGCTGGACCTCATCATCACAGCCCGTAACAGTCCACTGCAGGACTTAGGGCCTCTCCCACGAAAGGGGAGGTTATTGCCATAATCTCCACGCTTGGTAGGCGGGTTGGAGATCGCAGTGTTTAAATATAACAATTGAAAATGCTGCTGCCCATTTTCCAGACTACGGAGACTCTTGATGTTTTGCCTCGAAAACATTAGTCGCCTTGTACGACATCCATGAGTGTAAATGGTTAGTGCTATTCTACTCTGCCGGACACCACACGGCCAACTGCTGGACCTACCTGGACACAAAGAAGTTTTGATCTCGAAGAATTGCGTTTTCAAATGAGAAATGGCCTAAACGAATAAGGTTTGTTCACGATGATGAAGACACGTATCTGAAGAACAATGCGCCGCCGGCCACAGCTGACGCCGCGACACGAGCGTAAGCAGCTGTCGCCCACATTCGCAGCGCAAGTTATCGGAAAGTGTCTTGAGTGTTTCAAGAACATTGGAGGAGGAAGTCGTTTTTTGTAGTTTTGTACCTACACGACACGAGCGCAATATCGACTCCAGATTTGATGTGGTGGGATTCTTCGATAAAAAATGATAGTGTTTACTGAACTTCTATAATGTTACACTCGTCTGTTTTTATAGTTAGGTACGTACTTATCTGAATATAGATTTGTAGTCTAGGAAAATCGTGTGTTAGTATTGGAACTTTTTATTTAGTATTCATTTAATCATCAAACCAAACCAAACCCGACCCGGCTCGCGGTATTCTCGACTTTTCCTTACTATAATATGCATGTATCATACATAAAAAGCTTCTGGAAGAAATCGTCTAACTGGTGATGAAAACCTTATCAAAATCCGTTGCATGGTTTAGACGCGAAGATTTTAAACTATGTTGGTGAGGATGTAAAATTCACCCAAAATTTTTATTACACCAGTATTCCGGAAGTACTTTTTTAGAGTTATTTCTGCTATGAAAAGAGGAAATGCAACTTGCCGAAGCTAAACGTATTTTAAGATTAGATTATTTGATTTACCGTTAATCTAAAAAAGTTGGTAATTGCCTTAGTAGTTGGTAGGAACCCTATTAAATTCAATATCATGTTTACTTTTTTTCTCCCCAAATAATGTGTTTGACAGACTGACAGGGAGCTTATAGTGAGTTTTTCATTTCAAAGCAAGAAGTGTGGTACTCAAAAGGGGTCATTAATACGCTTCGCTTTGTAGAAAAAGCGGGGGCAAGCTCTAAACAACCCTTCCTTTGTTGTGGAGAGGGTGGAGAGAGCCGAGTCTAGTTTCACCTATTACGGAGATCACAATGAGAGTGTGTATGTGGGGCGCACTTTTGTTCATAACATCCTTTTTTGTATAAGTTATTGATTCGCCGAAGAATATTGTTTTAACATAGACGTAGGCATGATTTATTTCGATAGCAAAATCCATAACCGTTTACACAAGGTAATTTTAAAAACACTTCACTGCTAAACTTTAACAAAATAACCGAATAATCAGTTCATCGATACGTTTCTTGAACACCTTAGATATCGTACATCAACGCTAAAGAGAGCTAAAGAGAGTTAGGACATAGCGGGGTATCCCGTTCGAATTGTAGCCGCCCGACTGGGGAAGTACCTCAACCTTACAGAATATCGCAGCTAAACAATACTCTTTTAAATAGTATTGTGTTTTTGCCGGTGAGTAAGGTTTCCAGTGCTCCATGGGGTGGGGATTTAGGGAACCGTGGTTTTGGCAGTGGAGGGGCATTTGCCTTTTTGCTGCCAGAGCAACGTGTTATAGAGGTGGGCAACGCATTAGCGATACTCTTGGTTTTGCTAATGTCTATAAGCAGTGGTGACCACTTTCCATCAGGTGACCCGCTTGCCTGTTTGCCTACCATATGACATAAAAAAAAAGCTATCAAAGGCTTCCAAAACTATATACATTTACGCCATTTCCCCGTAGGGGTAGGCAGAGACCACATTATTTCACCTGCTATGATCCTTACAAACCTCTGTTGCATTTTCCGCATTCATCAATCTGTTCATACATGCTTGTCGGTTTAGGGTACATACCCTTGACCTGCCCTTTCCTTAAAATATCTTCCCGACAGCTTTGAATAAGTAACGGAAAAACTCTGAATGTAGTAAATAAGAATGCTGTGCTGAAGTGAATTTATTACTAATTTTGTAGTTATTATTAAGTATAATTAATACTTTCAAGATGGATTTCTTTTTCTAATTTCTAATGTTCTGTGCACTGTAATTTTTTTACAACTGTTTTTAGTTTCATGTTCATTAGTGTTTTTTAAGTAACCTAAACTGAATAAATATGTTTGACTTTGACTTTGATGTGAGAATGACCAAAAATACATAAGTAAAAAAATATTTCACAATTTGTGCCCCCCATTCCTTACAAAGCGCAGTATAGGCAACGCAGTAAAACTAACATTAATGTTTAGTAGTGTTTTAAATTTTGCTTTATTGTGTTGTTTAGTAAAAATAAGCACAGCGTAAATGTCAATGTGATTTAAATCCGTGGTTAATTCGAAGGCTACTGTGACCATGCGGTTTGTTCTTTTTTGTCTATTGTAAATAAGAAACGACAGCTTTATTTGATTGCAAGGTAAGTAGGTAATTTATTTCAGAAATAATAATAGCACATTGTCAGGTTGATAATATTAATTGGTCTAAATAGTTTATTTAAATTATAATATTTAGCAGTATGTCCCATTTTTACCTGTCATCACGGGCACCCTACCTCGCCCCTTGTCACCCCAACGGGGCCTAGTCAAACTGCACTAGCCGCCTGTTATACTTGCACAACATTAGTACCACGTCAATCGTTCGTTTTATTTTCGTAACCTCGTAAATTATAACACCGTAAGCGTAAAATGCCGTGTCGCTCGCCTCGGGAGTGAAGTCCCGCATTATGCGTGATTAGTGGTTACCCTTGTTGGTAGAATTACGCTTGTTGGTACGGGGTGGTGTGCCTAATTTCTCTTGTTAATTAATTTTGTTAATTTTGGTCGTCTTTGCCTATCCCACCTGTGAGACAGAAGCGTCAGCTTTTTGTAGGTGTCTATGGAAGTCTCTCGTGGTTATGGTAGGCAAACGCATATGCAGGCTTATGAGCTTTTTGATGGCACGCAGTCACAAATGAGCAGACAGCGCATCTGATGGTAAGCAGTAAGTGTCGCCCATACCATCTACGATTCATGCATTAAGGTTGCAGGCAACCATAACGCAGAACCGCAGGTGCGTTGTCACTATGAGGACTATAAGATTATAGATGAAATTCCTCGTGCCTGTACTTGCACTGGCTACCTTACCTAGAGTTTGATAGAAACTGATGGAAGTAAAAAGCGTAGGTATGTATGTAGCTTGAGGTAATCTGATAAGCATCAAAACTTACGGTAGTTTGTTTGTCACTTATCTATGGTAGTTTTTTTTAGTTTATTACAAGGATAAGTCGATGTAATCAAGTGCTGGATATTTAACCAATATTGAATGACAATCATATCAATATCAAACGGCCCGTAGATACCCTTTTACTGCAGTACAGTTTCCTTCATAAGTTTTAAGGCTTACACGCTTAAAGGGTTTACACGCTTCCATACATTTTACTTTTATTTAACTTGCACTAAATAAATTAAAGCAAATCAATCGTTCAAATTTCACGTTCATTTATTCAGTCTCTTCGTAAAAAGATTTTAGAAGGCAACATCAAAGAGAGCGTCAATTAATAGTCTATTCGATTACAACTTAATTGCGCTTAGATTGCAATGAACCTTGTCTACTTACAATCGAATCGCAATCGAATTGTGTGATAACTAAAAATTGCGGACTTGAGGGCCTGAATAGAGTGAATCATGATGAAGTATGAAGGTTTACGTGTAGAGTAATGGGCCGCATCGCTTGTTAGGTATCTAACAATAACTGAAATAACTAATTGCCAACCGTCCTGGTTCCTACTAAACTAAAATAAACACAACCCTCTCATAATTTAATATAATAAAGCTCATTTAATCTTAATGAGTTTTTGACACGCCGCCATTTCCTGTTTAACGAGCGTATTCCAATTTATAACACAATGGATACCCATCCATCTGCAGAAACAATTAAGCGACTGAAGAACAACAATATACGGGACAATTAGGGCTTATACCACTATCTGTTTGGATAGACGCACGTGTGTATTTTATTGTTTTTAGGGGATACCGCGTTTTGTGCGTCGGACGATAAATTGTAGCCGCCGCTACAACAATACTTTTAAGCATGGGAAACGCAAACTTGTTTTTTCCTATCGTTATTTCAATTTAGAACAGGATTAACGTCGAACCGTTAAAAGGAGCTGCCTAATAACAAACGGGCAGTAATTCAAAGTGATTCTTAATTCAAAAATAGAAAACCCTAATCACGTACTGGCCAGTAAAGCGTGACCACGCCGACGAGACAATTCAAAATAAATGGCGCCAAAGAGGTCCTATTATACACAATAAAAGAACTTCTTGGTAGACCCGCGTCGCGTGCTATAAGACACGACTTTCTGATTGATTCTAAGGATTAATAAATTATACAGTTATAAATGCTACGTCGATGAACTTTAGTGAAGTTTTTAAAATTTATTTGAGTTGGAAATGAACTTGGAAGTAATTACGCCACCGCCATAACTAGGTAGGTATCTTAACTTAGTTACATGGACAACACATCTGCATGTTTATACCTAAACCTAATTATGGATTTCCGCGACATTAAAAAAGCGGATTTGGCTAGAGCTATCGATATTTGTCGTAGGATAATTGGAAAAATCGTATTTTCGTAAAAATCCTAGGACTCTTGCAAAAATCTAAGAATGAATTTCGTAATCATCCGAACTTTTCCAGGATTTCTGCAAAAACTTAAATCATTTGAGAATAATCGCGGTATTCGGTAGCGCTCAGAGATCGGAATGTAGCTATAAAATTGAAAACAGAAAAAGAAGGCGTGTTTGTTTGGTAAGCCTTAATATTTCAACTTCGGTAAATAAGGTAAGTACTTAACTAGAAAAGCACACGCGAGTTAAATTAGGAAGAGCTTTGGCGCGGAGATATGTTTCGCGTATCAGTGTTATATAACAGTGCTCGGATGATGGCGAAATTCAATATCAGATTTAAATGTATTTTGCAAACTTCCGGATTCAGGATTCTGGATTTTCGCTAAGATCCGTTTTTTCAATTATCAGTCACAGGATGCCAATTGACTCCAGACACTGTTTAACCCGTCTCAAGGTCTCCGGCGGAAAACCTTGGATAACCTCGCTTCACACGGAGGCACACCGAACGACAGGCAAGCTTAATGCTGTGCTAAAATTCGACTATTCTTAAACTACAAAACGGTCACCCATCAGTTCCCGTACTCTACGTGCGAACTTAGGTTATTGCTCTCGCAAGCACATCACCAGCCCAAGGGCCGTTTCCTAAACAAATACAACTAAAAAACCTTCCTCATCCGAACCAAGCTGAAACAATAGTCATTCGGGACTCCATTTTTTCAACCCCCACATGGCCAAGCGAGGCCAGTTCTAAAATCCGTGACCCACATGGCGTTTGGTGTGTTGATTCTTTTTTGGCAAAAATTTAATGGGCTGTCAAATTACGCCATATGCCTGCGTCAATAATAACGTGAAGAAAAGGGTCGGAATGATCTAAATGTGTTGCCGACGAGTGTCGGTCTTTAATGAATGACCGACCTTTGGCGGGTACTTTGACAAACATATGGCCTGGACAGTCCTACCAACTTATCCTTTCAGTAGACAGCGTCGCTAGTGGGCGTTACATCTGTCATTTTAGCATAATATTGCCTTAGTTCCAATTTTGTTTACGACTACAGACAACTTTGTGGCACTGTAGTAACTAAGCCAATTTGTCGAACACCCTGGTTGTTATGGGATAGGATTTCCCCTTCATTCTCATTAGGATTTGAATCTTTGACTTAAACAATATGGTAACCGGAGACTCCTTTGTTCTATGGCGGCGTAATTTTAGTCAACTCTTGTAACACCACTAAACGAAATTTTTCAATAACAGCGTGATTTAATGCGGGGTAGCGTCGGTGGCCTAATAATGGAATGGTCCGACTCGTAAGCAAGATGTTCGAATCCCGGTGCTGCTATGCGATGACTATTTTCTGAGTTATGTACATTAATTGAATACTAACCGATGCTCTAACGGTGAGGGTAAACATCGTGATGAAACCTGCACAGGTATTCAGGCGAGAGAATGTGCAACCAGGTACCAATCTGGTCAGGTTCCCTTGTTACCAGGGGCCCGGAGGTCAGATGGCGTTCGCTCTACTGTAATGACCTTAAGTGCAAAATCCTGAATCATGGTCATGGCGGATCCCGGGCCCTCCCGCGCGACAGGACAACAGGGACTTATGGTAGTGCGATGTAATGCGGCTATTTATATTTTTACTTACATAATATCACGTCTTTTCCCCGTAGTGCTAGTTAAGGAAGGAAGCGGGTCTTCCTTTCCTATCGAAGGTATTTACAGGACCTAAGAAAGGTCATGTAAAGAGTAAGTACCTTAAACCGACTAGTACCTATGATGACCGTTTCAAGTTATGTAAGGTGGTCTCTGTAGAACTAAAATCAAATTTTGTAGGTAGGCGAACCCCAGGTCCTCGCACCTGAGATCACAACCGGGATGTTGACGCCAATAATCAGTATCAAGGGTCTCTCAGAAATGGACAGTAGCTATTAGTGAATTTATAAATTCGATATAGAGCTAATTCTAAAACAATATAATTTTATTAGCAAGTATAGATTAGCAGCATCATCTTTTCAACTCTGCTTAAAGGTATTTAAGGATCCGGGTTAAAACTTGAAAGCGATAAAGGCTATGTATAGATAAAACTACATAATAATTAAGTTTTAAGAATGTAAGTTTGTTAGTTTGTTCTGATCTTAGCGACGCGCCCACGCAGAGAGCCACACACCCAGCCAGACACGCCATATACGGTACCTAACATATTGCAATACCATAAATTGTTATCTGATACTTAAATGCCTACTTCAGAGGTTTAATAAAAATTAAATAGACTTTAATCGTTTTCATTGTATAACTCTTGCTTGCAAACGACCGGAATGGGCTACAAAATAATGTGAAAGCACTTTAATTTACAAGTTAACCTGATGCAAAAAGCAATAAGATAGGTACAAAGACTTAAATCACTAAGAAATATATACTTGCACATGATGCCTGTAAAATTGTCGAATTGTTGTTTGTGGATAGTTATAAAATCGCAAATATCAATCAGTTCTTTAGAAAAATCATCTTGACACCAATGTCCCGATTGTGCTCTCGCGCACGTAGGCCCGAGGTCAACCTCGACCAAGATCCAGGATTTAGCATATCATATAATTAAAGTGGAGCGACTGCCATCTGACCTCCGTGACCCAGGGGAACCTTACCAGATTGGATCATGGTTACACATTCAGTCGTTTGTGCAGGTTTAATTTTTCCCTCTCCGTAAGCATTGAACTAATGTACATAACTCCGAAAAGAGTCGTTGGTGCGTGGCCGCAGCGGGATTCAAACCCGGTACCTCTCACTTACGAGTCGGATACCTTAACCACTCGGCCGCCGACACTGTCTAATCTGAACTCTGGAAACAAAGTGACAGTAGTTTAAGGGAGTCCGAATAAGTTATCGACACAAAAACACGTTTAAATATTTGTGTGAGTCTCTTGGTAATCTTAACATTTCAGGCAACTATTACCCTTTCTCTAAAGCTCCTATAAAATAAATAACCAGGCCAAGTATTTGAGTCCAATACCCTTGACTGTAAACAGATCTGGCTCAAATTTATTCGTATGTTTAATATAACTGAAATGCATTTAAATGTAGGAAGCTGAACGCAAGAATCTAATGCAGCTATCAATAAATTCTCAAACGAAATTCCTTTCAAACCCAAAGGGAAAATAGGCGTCAGAACCGAGACGTTATGTGAAATAGAGCCAAGTTGCATTTCCGTGGGACTGTCTTTTGTTTCAAACATTGTTGGTTATAGAATTTGGAAAATAGACATAGACAAATCATCAAATAAATATTTTAAATGATTTATGGCTTTAAAGGTGCAAATAAATTAGCTATAGAATAAGATGATAAAGCTGATAAAAAAAAAAGAAAAACAAAAGATGCCTGCCTACAAGTCCAGAACTCCAAACCCAGAGATAAAATGTTACGCAGATAACTTAATTTAAAATTGAAAGGTAATGGTACGCATAAGTGTGCATATTTTCTAAGTATAATGTCTATAAATGGACAATAATATGCTTTATTAGTTCTAGAGCCGACGGCCGACAGGTCCCTTTTCCATGCCTTCAATTACCAACCATGTACGAGTATCAATGGCTCTTTTCTGAGTTCGTTATATATTAGTTAAATGTTCACCGATGCTGTTACGGTGAGGGAAAGCATCGTAATAAAACTCGCAAATTCAGACGACTGAATATTTAACCATGAACTAATTTGGTCAGGTTCCCCTGGTAGCAAGGTCACGGAGGTCAGATGGTAGTCGCTCTACAGTATTATCTGATCTGCCAAATCCTAGATTATGGTCAAGGCGGACCCCGGATCCTCGTGCGCGACCGCACAACCGTCCCGGTTATTAAAGCCAAGATGATTATTACTAATGTAAACGTGCAGCGTGCCGACCTGCACTGCCTCATTAATTAATTAATCACCAATAGATTAGCCAATGGTTAAATAGTAGAGTCACTCACCTATAATATGTCATGTAGGTACCTGCCTAATGTTTTAGTTGTTCACACCCATCGTCGAACTTGGCGAATCCACTACGCGCACCCGGGCTACAGAAATGGGTGCATTTCATAAATCAGCTGTCACTAGGAAACGCATTATTGGCCGTTATGACGATTTGTAATCGACGCCCCTTTTGTTCGACGCCGCGGAGAGTAAACACGTTCTATTTTCAAAGTTTCAGCACTGCGTGGAGGGTAGAAACAAAAATGGAGGAGGCGAAAGTGACGAGTATAGCGTTGGCAATGAGCAATGACTTGAATTAATAGGTATGAACACCCAGCACATACCGCTCGGTGGGTATGAGCCTTTGTTAGTTAGTAGTAACAAAACTCAGGTAGGTAACAATGAATAGTACTTTTACGTTATTTTTTTATGTGTTTCTAATCTATAACATAGCTGCAATGAATAAATTACAACATAAATAGTCTATCAATAATTTTGATTAACTTATTAGTCTAAAATGTAAGCAGATATCAACCTTACTCATGGTAGATACCTCGGTAGGTGTGCCTCTGTATTAAATCCAAACTAATTTAGGTAATAAACTTTTTATTAAATCTAAAGGAATTTAATGCAATTTGGTAATAAGTGAGTTCTTCACTTCATATTCGTCAACAATTGGTGTACAATGGATCGCAAATCATGATCCAAACAAAGAAAATAAACTTTCTCCCGTACACGTGTTTCAGCCCCAACGTTGAAACACCTAAACCGTTGCGTCATAGACAATATTCTCAATTTGAAAATTCGAAACAAAGAAAGGGCAGGGAACTTCTAAATCATGGAGTAGTGATGTGACATTCTGGCAGCGGGTAACGAAAAAAAGCCAATGACACATTTATTAGTGCTGTCAGTTGCTGATGGTTACCTTTGACAGCTCGTACATTTAAAACCATAATTTGTGATAACTCAAATCTGTGTTTTGATGGCGTCATGCTACTGGGGTTAGGAGGTTTTAGATAGAAACTATTTTTAAATTTGACCTCAAATTAGGACAGTGTGGATAAAAGAGTAATTGTAAAGATCATTCAGAGTTAGGAGACATGTTATCATGATTACTTACTTTCTCTAAAATATAGTTGCTCAACCATTTTCACCCGAAGAAAATAGATGTACAATTTAAAGACTGGGTTAATAATACAAACTACCCAATTTTAAAATAATTATTTCCGCTGTAATTACCTGATCGCCAAATCCTGGATAGATTCTCGAGAGTACAACCGGGACACTAACGTCAAGATGAATATTATCTTTTTTATAAAATAATTATTTCCCCCGTCTTCGAATGGACGTGTAGGTATTATAGCTAGATACTTATGACATAACGTTCAAATCACTCAAATCCTGGTAAAAGTTTCCGTTTCAAATTATTAAGCACTGAATTTCAGGATCGACGAAGACATGGGCAAAGCCTAGATAAGATACTAACGTTTATAATTTGTTAAAGAGTTTTTGCGGTCTCCTTCGTGTATTAGTAGTCTAGACGGCACCCAGTCACAGTACGCACCTAGTCTCATCAGACCTTTCAAAATGGCGGGAAATGTCACGACACTTAAACAGCCGTGACGCGCCTGCTCTCCCAATCATTCACGTCATGGCTGCCTATAAATTACGACTGTAATTTTTATTTTTAATGCCCCCATTGGACTGTGAAGCGGACTAATTACGCTCGCTGACAATGTGGTTTAGGGCATTAGTCGACTAATTCCTTTGACAGCCGTGACGTTGTAATCATAATCGAGTAATGGCGCCTCCCTAGAGGCGCGTAGACAATGTTTTTTTTTTCTTTTGTCTCTTCATGGCTTTGGCTGGCAGCTGAAAAAATATGTTTTATTCTAATGAGCAGTTTTCCAAGAGGTGTTTATAGCATTCCTAAGCTCTTACTAGTTGGTGCAGTCGACAATTGTAGTAAAAAACATGATTATTGTTTATCAAGTTTAAGGCTTCGTTGTGTAGGTATAGCACCATAGAAGATGTTAGCATCACAAAAAATAAATTTAGTAAAAATCATAGGAAAGAGGTAAATTTAATAAACTCTAGATACTTTACGCCATTTATTTTAAAGATGTTTTACGGTATCGCTTAAAATGAAATAAGGATTTTTAAATTTTTTAGTATTACCAAGTTACAATCTCCATCTCTTGATCATTGTTGATACCATCTGACAGTACCTACTGGAAAACTGCTCATTGACTAGACGACTCGCTTGTTTTCATAATACGCAACATCAGTGGAGCGTCTGAATCTGTACGCTTGGCTGGCGGGTTAGAGATCGCGGTATTCAAAATACTCAACAGGAAAATGCTGCTGCGGAGGTATAGTAGATACTAGATACTGTCTCTATGACATTAGTCGACATCAACAGAGAGTTCATCCTCACACCTTGAAGCCAAATTGGTCTGAACTGTGCGGTTCCAAAGGAACTTTCTTCTAAACACACTAAGGGTGTAGAATGAGCGCCATGGAGAGTACAACATGGAAATCTTAAAGAAAGGGGTGAAAAGGTTTTTACATGGTCAGCAGCGCATAGGTGATGTCCCTGGTATTGCAAACGTCCATAGGCTGCGGTGACTGCTTACTATCAAGCAGGCCATGAGCTTGCCACCTTAGAGGTATAAATAAACCGTCAGTCGATGGAGTTAATGCATAACTCTAAAAAATTACATAATTGAAAAATAGAATGTGCATGTGTAAATCAAGAAATTACATAGTAAATAAAAAATAAGATTAAATCATTTAAACAAACACAACCTAAATAAGTAGACCAATAAAACTGTCGACTAGGCATTGCCGTGCTGTGGCACCTCAACAAAAGGATCTCGCTCAGCATGAGCCGGGGCCGAGACTTCGGCGCTGGCCTTCCGTGGGTCCCGCCGAGTAACAAACTATATTCTAATACTAACTGTAAAGTTTAACTATACTCGTAGGCGTGAATATTGTCTTTCTAATATCAAATAAGAAAAATCAACAAAACAAATTAGACTAATAGGCACTTTAAACCGTTCCTGTTACGGTAAGGCCTTATTAATTTTGACAGGCATTAATCCCGTCGTGTCGGGTTGAGCGGATATTGAATCTTGAATAAACTACATCATCCTCCAATCTAACATCTATTTGATTAACCGAATAAATTAGTACTTAATCGCCGATCACCATAGAGCAGGAAACCATAGACACCGCATTGGTCAAGTTAGGGTCAATCGTGGTTGCGCTCTCTCGCGCGCAAGGACCCGAGATCCGCCATTCTACTTCACTTTGCAAAGATCGCTCGGTCATCAGCATTCTTGGTGGGAGTTTGTTGGCATGCATGTCAACCTCAACGATAGCAAGCCATCGCACCTTGGACTGGCCTCTTCTTCCCGTGCCTGGTGGTGAAGGCGTGGCCAGACATTTGTAATTTGTCGGCCTGCGCTGGGGGTCAAAGAAATATGAGGCGTTCTGGTACAGCGCCTGTGTAGCCTTTTATTTGTACGACCGTACCATGTGTGTAACGTGCCTTCTTTTGCACATTTGTTACTTTAATACACTAGCAGTAGTCCAGGCAGAAGCCACTCGCCAACTCACACAACTCAATCTGTTCCATTGTTCCATGAAAGAAAAGTTTTATACCTCTTCTTCTTTTTTTTTATACCTTTTCTTCTTCTTCTTCTAAGGTGGCAAACAAGCTTACGGCCCGCCTGATGGTAAGCAGTCACCGCAGCCTATGAACGTTTGCAAAACCAAGAGCATCAATAATGCGCTGCCGACCCCGTAAAAACCTTTTCACCGTTTTCTTGAAGAACTCCATGTTGTACTCTCCAGGGAAGTTTCAGAGTTTCCCGTGATGATGGTGTATGCGACCTCTGTTAAGCTTTACAATCTGGTGTGACGCTACCGGCTTTACGCTTACGTAACATGTAAGATTTTATCTCAAGAGGTTTAGCCCTCCTGTCGAAGGCTCGTTTATGTATGATGAAATTGACTGGTATTATGATGTTAAGATTTGCATACAATTTAGGTTTGAAATCAGTTTTGTTTCACTATTTACTAGTTTCTTTTATAAAACTTTTTTTTCTCACTCAGTCACAAACGACAGACAACCCACATGATGCTAAGCCTAATTTATATCAATAATAAATGTGGGACCTAAAAAGAATATCGAAAAGCAATTGCTATTCATTTGCATTGACATCTCTACATACAAGAAAAAGTTCGTCTTAAATCGCTATAACTATAAAACCTCGCTCGTTCACCGGTTGACACCTTCTACAATCGGAGCTTTGTCCCCATATCAGTGAAAGAGTGCACCCTCGGCGCTCATAGCGCATTCTACGTTCCCAATCACAATTACACCCTCACAAAACTTATAATCCCTTCTGAATTCCACATTCCTACGTCAGAAAAGGACGCCCACGACAGCTGTAGCGAAAACCCGTCATAACTCATTGAGAACACTCGAAATTGCACTCTGAAGCCTTGGCTTAGGGTGCAACTAATAAAATACAAACTTGTCACGTCGACAATACAACCGACAGATGCGTACGCGCAGTCAATGCGCCCTTGTCTATCAGCTATCAGCTGTGCGCTGTCCGCAATTTTTTCGATTCTTTCATCGGAATGCGTCGAATCATTTGTTGGTTTCTGATTTATTTGAATATGAATGGTCTGGTTTCATTTTTACGTTACTGGTAGAATTTATTTAAGGTTACATAGATGTCCTGGGGTTACATTGATAACTTACTTATCTATAATAACAATTATTATTTGCATGCAGACGAATCACGCCCTTGATAAGTGCCAAAACTATAAATCAGTCAACTTTTTCTTAGAACTTATCAGAGAAATGTGGGTGATGAAGTAACCCGCACATCAAAGTCTTCCCATTTTACTAGGATATTTTGGTACTAGGATATTTTGTCTACTTTCCTGGTGTGGAAAGACGCTTTATACTCCAAATGCAGGTCCTTAATTTCTTAGTTGAACTAAGGGGGAAGAGTCGGGGGACTCTTACCCTGCATTGCACGTTTCCACATGACCGGGGGACGACCTAGCTAGTGTATCAGGACGTTTCCCGAATATATTGACAGATCCAACATTGCTCGGATATCTATCAATGAGGTCCTGTGGTGTTCCAATAAATAGCAGCTGTGGATACACCGATGGGTGTTAATAGGTAGGGTCTTCTCCGGGGAATCCCACATACCCACGCTATTTCCCCGGGTGACGTATTATCTTACAAAGGATTCAGCTCTAAAAGAAGGACAACTTTTAAACGAAGAAAGGCTCGGTTAGAATTTCTAAACTTTAGAAATTACGGACGAACAGAGTTTCAACATGAAATGTTAGTTAGGACAGGGAGGCTAGTTCATAGAATTACAATGGTTGTGCTCTTCCGCACGAGGGCCGGGGGTTCGTCTTGGCCATGATCCAGGATTTGGTCGACCAGGTAGATACAGTGGAGCGACTGCCATCTGACCTCCGTAATCTTGTATAGGGGAACCTGATTAAATTGGCACTTGGTTACATATTCAGTCGCCTGAATGTGCATCACGACATTTACCTCACCATAAGAGCATCGGTTAGCATTCAACTAATGTACATAACTGGGGTTCGAACCTAGTATCACTCGCTTACGAGTCTGACCCCTAACCACCGACGCACTAATTTTTTTTTATTCCACCAATGTGGCAAACAAGCTTACGAACGAAATAGAGAACAACATAAATGACATTTGACACAACAAACCTACGATGACACTACAAATAATTTTAGACATATGTGAGTGCAATTTTTTTTTGCACTAACCTCTCGCTGTTAGATCGCAAACAATGGCTCCCACAGCGATACTGCGAGCAATTAAACATAGCAATGTGGCGGTTAACGGGTCGCTATAGCGTTACGTGCATTGGCCTGCGTAAGGTCACCAGGAATGCGCAAGCGCAGCGTTTGATGCGCTCATTGTTTTAGTTAATAGTAAGACCTACTACTAAGTGCATTGCCTGTGTTCAGAAGTGGACGCCTTAGTATTATTATGATAATATTCTTGGATAATTCACACAGAGCCATTCAGCCCCAAACTATAGCATATAGGTACTTACATATTTATTTTTATATAATTATGTGGGATTATCTTACAGCTAATACCGAGCGTCGGTGGCCGAGTGATTAAGCATTCGATTATTTCGTAAGCGAGAGGTACAGGGTTCGAATCCTACTGCGGCCGTGTACCAATGACTCTTTTTTGAGTTATGTACATTATACGAATACTAACCGATGCTCTTACGGTGGGGGAAACATCGTGATGAAACCGTGCAGGCGACTGAATGTGTAACCATGATCCAATCTGGTCAGGTTACCCTGGTAGGATCACGGAGGTCAGATGGTCGCTCCACTGTAATTATCTGATCTACCAAATCCTGAATCATGGTCCAGGTGTACCCTGGGCCCTCGGTCGCGAGAGCACAACTGAGACAGTAACACAATGATCAACCGCCAATTTTTCTTAAAGTAATTAGGCATTTGGCGCCTATTTGGGTCTCGTGCTTGCCATGTTTTTCTTTATATTAGGATTTCTCCAGCGACCGTTTTACTGTATGTATCTCAAACCCATAATCACCCCAACCCATAACCCATACCACACGGGTTCACCCAAAAAGTCAAAACATGACTTTATGATACATAAAAATAATTACAACCTATTGTCAACAACGTCTCTCTGTCCGTATTAGAAATATAGCTTATCTCACATTTTAATCTCTGGTCCAATTAGAACCCATTCGTGTCTCGGGGGTGGTCCAGATGAAGGGCGTAAGTGTAAAAATAAAATTCTCCCGTCCAAACGTTTTGTTGGTAGGGCAGTCAATTAGAAATGTCAGTTGCGGTGTTATGCCACTCGGGAGCCAACGGTCGAGGTCTTAGGTTACTCTCGGTAAGGACGTGGCGTTAGATGTCAGTTTTACATTCTATTCCATTTAGAAATCATGGTTTTAAGTAGGTATCAGCGTAGAAGTATACAGATTATTTTAATCTCTACATTATAAATGCCAAAAATTCATTTGAACTGACGCTAAAAATGAAGAACCAGTATGAACTAACCAAAAATAATAGAATTTGTTATTATCACAGTACAAAAACACCTATGCAATTATCTATACTTTGTTTGTTATAAAAAATAAATGTAATTTTACTCTACATACGTACTCTTCAATACTGACCACCATATTTACAATCAACTGGCGCGCAATAATTTTATTCGTCAGTAAAAGACAATAATGTCTCGTCTCATCATCACCGTCATCACCATCCTTCACACTAAGTTTCTAAAACTGTATGTGTAAACAAACTGTGAACGAAATGGAGAGCAGTAGCCTAATTACGTATCGCTGTTGCCAACAATTCTCTGTTTTCAATGATTAAAATTGTTACCTTTGCAATGAGGAGTTTTCCAATTTTTGCTCATTACGTATGATCCATTTAATAGTTTCAGTTTACTGCAATGGGACCTTGTTAGCAACTTAACCCATGGATCGATGATACGGAATCGTAATAGTAACAATTTCAATCATTGAAATCAGAGAATTGTTGGCAACAGCGTTACGCAATTAGCCTACAGCATCCAATCCATCGTCAGCAACGACACTATGAATGTATGTCTTTTAATACATTTACTTTGTCCGTTGACGGCCGCATTCCATACACGCGCGTCTCATACATCTATTGTCGAACAGGACATTCTATTTTTTGTCTCGCTCTATAGATTTTGATGTGGCGTCCACTAATCTCTTAGATAAACGATCAGGTCTAATTTAAATCGAGAATGTCAAATGTCTTGGTCAAGACCCTTTTATGCCAGTAATGTTGTGGATGTGAAAGCGTCGAAGGCCTAACAGCTAGCTAGTCCGACTCGTAAGCGAGGGGAATCGAACTCGACACGAGTTCGATTCCCAGTACCGCCATTTCTCTGAATCATGTAGTAGGTACATTAGTTGAATGCAAACCGATGATGAAAATGTGATGAAAGCTGCACTTTCAAGCGACTGAGATACAGGCATGACATTGGGTGTAATGATCCAATCCAATATGGTCAAGTTCACCCATTAACAGGGTCACGGAGGTCAAATGGCAGGCGCTCACTGTAATTACAGTGGATGATTATTGGGTCCTTATCTATGAAATTGGCACTTTTTTTAGTAGGTGTTACATATTTGCCCAAATATTTTTTAATGTAGGTACACAACGTATCAAAATTAATACTTGATTTTGAAAGTAGAGTATGTTTAGATGCCAGTAAGTCCCTAAAATTAAATAAAAAATATTTTCTCAAGTTTTCATAAGGGTTTAAAAATACCCCTTTTCATTTGTCATTCGTTCTGCCTCCTTAACCTCTGTTGGCAAGCTCTTTAAAAAGTTAACTTTATGTTGCCTGATTATACTTATAAATTTTCATCGTAATCGGATTGGCCATTTCCAATTAATTCAAAATTGCTTGTATGAGAATTCCATTTCCCGTCATTTTCTACAAAACTCTAATTTCATCTAAGGACCTAATAGTATGGATGAACTATGTAAGCTATTTAAATGCACTAACAAAATATGTAACGTAAATTTTGTTCGAATGCCATTTATAACAACCATATTGTACCATTTAAAAGCGAATAAATGAAATATGAAATATATTGGATTATCCTAGTAATCGATATACCTCCCTAGGCCCCATGACCTCACCAAACGATTTTAAAGGTCACTCCCCGCGACCGGTCGAAAAAATACAACGGCCGTCCGTCCGTCCGTTAGAACTGGTTGAAATCAGCTGTTTCCTCAACTGGTTGGCTATGACTGGCTCTGATTAATGCGACGATTCCAACGTCTAGCCGAGTTTGAATTCCGATGACTACAAGCTCGTTGTAGTATAAATAGTTGGAGAAACTGGTCCTTGTGAATTAATGGGGCGTCATCATCATCATCTCTGTGTAGGACGTTCACTTTTTGACAGACTTATTTAGAAAAATAAAATTGGTTCCTGATAGCGACGCGCTATAGTCATACGTTTCGATGTAGGTATCTATGGTTAATAAGTAAAATGTTAATCTCATCTTGTCCAATAACACCACCGTTCAGACACCAACTTTACACATTGCTAATCTGTAATCAAGAGCAAACGAGCGCACGCTGATTATTAGACTAGCAAATTTGCCCACATTGAAATCTCGAACGTCTTCGTTATTTCATTCCTCATAGTACCTATGTAAGAAAGTATCTACCCACATTTTTTATAATACGCAGTGACAAACGAACAGACAGCCCAATTGATGGTAAGCTTCAACTGTCGCCATAACATCTAAGATTCATGCATTCAGGTTGCAGACAACAAAAATGCAGAACCGCAGGTTCGTCACTGTGGCGACTAAGATATTGAAATATCTCATGCCAGTAAATGCGTTGGCTATCTTATCCTTCAAACCGCAACACAGCAATGCAAATATTGTTGCTTGACGACTGAACAGATAAGGCGGTGGTTACCTATTCACCGGTGGTCCTACCGTGGTTCTACCACCTCATGACACAACACTATAAACAAAAGGGCAAAACTACGTCAAAAGTATTTAGATCTTCGTAATGAAGTGCCTAAACTCAAAAATAAGGATTGAATTGAGCGTCAGAGTCGTAATCCCCTTTTTATTTTTTTTCATTTTTTAATACGGGTTATCTTTGCAACGCAGCGTGGGTAGGCCTCCCACAAGGTGGACCGACGACCTGGTATGGATCTCAGGTACCAGCTGGACGCGGAAAGCATAGGACCGGCCTCTGTGGAGATCTCTGGGGGAGGCCTATGCCCAGAAGCAGGCGTCTTCTGGCTGATATGATGAATCTTCGAAATGTACCACTTCATCCGAGGGAATGACGTGAACATGTGCGACTGCCCAAAAATGGACCACATCTCCACATATATATATCCACAGCCGCTTTTTATCGGAACACCACAGGACCTCCTAAATACCTAAAAACCTTTTTGTTGTGGTGATGCCTAGCGAGCCAGCCACGGCTAGGGCGGTCCCCTGAACCGTATTGGAACCCGCAGCGTGGGTAGCCCCCCATAAGATAGACCGATGACCTGGTACGGTCGCAGGTACCAGCTGGCTGCGGACGGCACAGGAACGGCATTGGTGGAAGTATTTAAGGGAGACATGTACCATAGAAGTGGGTGCCTTTCAGCTAATGTGATGATGATAATGAAAGCGGTCATGCTACTCAGGCGAAATATGAATAGGCGGGCTTGACAGACTCTGAGCAAAAATAAGAAAAAACACTACAGATTTGCCTATTGAAATGCTAACTAGTGACGATTGGAAACAATGTAGTTTAAAAAAGGAAGAAGGTATAACCACAAAGTAAAAAACGGCCCGCCCCTAGGTAGGATTACAAGGACAAGTACCCGAAATTATTTCACGAGTACCTAGGGTGTACCATTGGTCATTTCATACATAATTTGCTATCATTTTTAAGGTAAGGCGGTTACATACCTAACTCATAAATACCTATAAGTTTTACCTCTGATTTGATAATAATATCGTCCATAATACTCTCAATGTTAAAGTGATTAATATTGCGGTTAATTCCGAATACCAAAACTTACCCCAAAGTATTAATAACTCCAACCACAATCCACACAAGCGACTCTAAAATTAACATTATCTCACCTTTTTACTAATTCGTTGGTACTTTATTATTTTTGTTGGAGACGTGATAACAAAAGGACATCTAACCAAACACCATTTAGAATTTTATCTTTGCGACCCCACAAATTGAAGTGATTAATAAATAAATAAATCACCTAAACCTTCGAAGAAATCAATAAAGATACAAAATTGGAGTCAATTTTCGTTTTCGCTTGCAATATTTTACATTGCTTGCTTTTATAAAACTGTTTAAATGCAGAGACATTTCAAAACAGCAATGGGAAGCTAGAACTCAAACGTGTCGTCTAAATCCGTAGAAAATGCGGCGTCTTCTTTGTGAGGTAAAAGTACCAATACACGGACACTATATTCAAAAGGCGGTATCTTTATGAGTCATTACCAGATACCTCAAAGAATGTGTATGGGTGTGCAAACAAGATGAAATGAGGTTTGTCCATAATTTATCGTAAATAGAGAGCTTTATTTGGGGAGTGTAAAATTTTATCATCTCCAGCGATAAAATAGAAATGGATTTCCTAATATTAGTTTACACGTGTCCCGTTTGAATAATAGAATTTGAACTAAAACGCTCGCTTCATTATACGTAACTGACTACTTTTGCAACATCATTCTAAATTACCACTTTGTCCTAATTACTTAATTAGTTATTGTGTTACGCTTATTCAAAATAAACAATGTGACAGCTACAATTATATTGTCAAAAGAAAGTAATGCGTCACAAACAGAACACTGTTACCTGCTTTGTTTGTTTATCAGTTAATTGGCCACCCTATTAGACATTAAGAGACACCACTTACCGTGAATTTGGGTCTGTCTTCGGACCCGCCCATATTTTGTGTTGTCATCGTCCAATTGATTCTTTGCACCTTACCGAAGCCGACCGGCCAATTTCAGGTGCGTTCACCCCATTCGATTATAACCTTTATTACGTTATCAGCAAAGTTCTTCCAGCATCCCATTATATCTTGGACAGACAACCTTGGTGTTCCAGAGCGAACCTGTTGAGCACAGCTTGACACCTTGTTACAAAAAATCTTAGCCGACCCATTTACGACTCTACGTCGTTGGTGGAAGCTTGATCTTTGTTTAAGACGTCATCGTCACCGGTAACGAAATTGTCTGTATAATCGTAAAGTCGAGATAGATATTGGCTTTATTTCTGCTTTTTTTTCGTCCATTGCAGGTTTGTTTGTTGTCGGACTGTGCCGACGCCTGCGGGAGTTCGGGGCGGCCCGATTGAGTCACTTCTACCGAATCCGATACGTGTATAGTAAAAAGTACGATTGTCCCCTTGTTTATACTAAGCGCTATCTGCCGACACGTCTCTGGGCGGGCCGTGTATAAGATTCCCAGTAATGAATTTGTTAGCGGCCGATCAAAAGCGTTCGCCTCCAAAATCGTGTATTGTACTTGTCAAAACCCGAGCGACGGACAAAATTTATTTATGGCCCAACTTTTAACGTGCAGGAATAAAAATTGGATCTAAATGTTTTTGAATACCGGGAAGCGCGATGGCTGTGGCAGCTTTAAACGCATTATGGCTTCTTAGAATCTAATTAGTGCCAAAAATAAATCATCGGTTGATCGAATACCTAGAACACACATTGTCGCTATTGAACACACGGTGTAGGTAATGGACAGATACGGAAATATAAAGAACATGTTTAGCATAATTTTGATGTGTTGCGGTATACCTATAGGTAGGGTCAATTCAATACGTCCCATAGGTAGATACATCGTGCGACCTCAAAATTGAAATATCGAAATCAAAGGCAAAACAATAATAAAATATTGTTTCTTTTTTATGAAAAACAATCACAATTGCGCAAAATCTTTGTGACAAATTCAAGGGCATACGACCGCAACCCTCGGGACCTAACCTAAACTTTTTGTTCCTAAAACTGTAATAACCAACAAAAGAGTAAAAGTATTCCAGTAATTCTCTCAGAACACATTGTTGTTTTATGATCGGGAGTAATGCCTTTTGTTGTGGTTCTTTGTTATAGTTTAGAGCCCTCTTTGTGGGCTCGCTCCATTGCTGTGCGCGCGCGCCGGTAGCAAAACAATTGCTGCTGTCATATTTGCAATACTTTTCTCCCTTTTCTCGGCACCATTCACTCTTCTTTGTTACACGTTTTATTGGACCCTACTAATTTGTAGAAAGGGAATTTTTGCTTTACGACCTCGTTCTAGCTTGCGACATTTGCGAGTGTCTATTGTTATTCGGCTGTTTTTAAGGCTTTTGCTTTCGTTGGGTACCTAACAGTAAAATTTTATCGTTGTTCCCGTCAGCAAAAAGGAAATGTATTGTTCTATTACTGTTAGGAGTTGGTGGTTCTTAAAAATAAATAAAATATTTTCCGTTTATTCCGTCGATCAAGTAAAAGTAACTTGGCGCTCATTATTTCACATCATAATAAAGGTACCTACTGGAAGACCCAATGTGGTTTAAAGTGATACATATAATTATGTGGGTAATTTATTCGTAAAAAACGTATATTATAATGATATTATCTTTGAATATATTTAGGTAGAAACTTGAATTTCACACCTCTAGGATCAGCTATTTCTGAAAAAAGATCTCGTCTGACGACTAGTAACAAATCGATCCCTTTTTGCCTTTCGCGGTACGACACGGAGCCCGAAAATTAGCGTAAAAATATCCTAATAATATGACTCATTCGTCGCAAACGAGACCATTCTTCGAACCAATGTATCGACAGGTAAAGGATCTTATTTAACCTTATAATTGTCCTCAGTCACCACCCACCTAGCGTTTTCGTTCCAAAAACATTGATACCAGTAGGTCCAACCGTGACATCGTCTTCATCTTTCGTCACACCTTTCACGGGGCCTCCCTTATTTCAAACAAGGCTATTATCCCTTCTTTGGAAATCACGCAATTTTTATTGTGTTACAAGTAAAAGACTGTTACTAGCTGCCGCGTTGCACCGCTATGCTAAATTTTACGGTCGTTCTTTTCATCAGGAGTATCCTTTTGTTTGCAGTTACGGTTAGATTTGCTTACTTCTTACTTCACCTGTGTTTTTTCTTTAAGGACAATGGCCGAGACGAGGTTTCATTTTGTTCGGTTCTTGTCGTAACTCGCTATAACTGTCTTTAACAGGTTAACGGATTGGTTTTGTTTTGCGCTGTCTCTCCGCTTCTTTGACCACAAATGCTGATCATACTTTATAATCATCATACATTAGCTATGTAGCTGGATATCAACGGCCTTGCACTAAACTCTAACTAGAAGGAAGTTTACATACATTATATCAGTTATGAGTTAATATGAAGTCCTAACAGTTTTAATTGCAATTTCACTGATTACCTATAAAATACAATTATTCCGAGTCGATGGACTAAACTCCGACTTACACTTTATTCGCCCAGTATTTGGCGAAACATACAGCGTTTGGAGTAGCCTCGAACAAATCTTCCATTGTGCAAATTTGATGACACGCCTAGTACGAAACGAGGTGGTTCATGGTTTTCAATTTTAAATACGAGCTATAATAAGATTATACTTTCTTAGGGTTTTCTAACTAGATAGTTGGAAATCGCTCTATTACTTTTTAATGAAATTAAAAAGAAAATAATGAAATTTTAGCTGATACTCGTCAGAGTAAAATTTCAATAACCTTTGTTCTTTAGGACCTTGCCCGATAAAACAATGTCTACTCAAAATGTTTACTTACAGAAGAAACAATGACAATCAATACCGCGAACACCGTTACATTCCATTATGAGACATAATTAATTAAGACGTAAAACTGTACTAAAAAAGACGACAACGATTGACCAACAACAATGGCATATCCCAGTAAAGTAACAACAATACACAATACTTCTTGGAGCACTCTAAAAACGCCAAAAGATACCATCTACGTCAGCTATATCTTCATCTCAATTACATCAAGTCGACGCTAATTCCAAATATAGGCAACATTGCAAGGCCGTCCGTTCGCCTTCGACCGACCAGACATGAAGGCCCCTTGTCGGGAACCAATGTTGACAAGTCAGTGGAGTCCGCTATAGGGGCAAAAGATAATGGAGGCCAAGTGAAGCTGGTCGCTAATAAACACGCAGGCAATGGTCAATGGCAATATAGCAAAAACTCGACTTGTTGTTACTGATGTGAGGACGTAAGCCTTGACTATAGGTGCTAAATTGGAAGGTTATGTCTTTATGGTTCGTGATAAAAGTGTAATAAGTAGGAATGAAGTAAATGAGAAACGTAACAACTTACCTACAACTGGAAATAACAAGAAACGAAACACTAAAATAAAAAGACAAATTTACTAGTTAGAAAACTTAATAAACTTGGAAAGTCCAACCTTTCTCAACGACAAAGATACAACTACACTCACAACTAGGGTTCAACCTACTGATACCGATTTTCGTAGAAAATAAGCCGGTCTCAAGCTAAACGCGTTAAACAGGCTTGGTCACAAAATGATGCAAATCTGTGAAGCGGTGAATTATTACTGATTTCCTGTTCGTGAATAAATTAGATGTGGATGAACTGCACTTCACTTAGATTAGATAGACAGCTGATGTTAACATTGAAACGGTTAGATATAACGCAGGTACAGGTTCAGGATCTTTTGTCAAAATTAGGATCATTTTCTGAACAATGAGTCCCATGTTCTGCCAGGGTCCGCTTTGGGTCGACTTGGTCTTGAATATCCTCGCATCGTAAGCGATTGGCTCACTCATAGAAAAATAAGTAGTTGCTCACGCATCGGATACAGCAATGTCAACGCCATCGTTTCTTAGGCCTTCTTTGGGACTTCTTTCTTGGGGTTTAATACGCCATTTCGAAACACTATTTAAAGAAGACGTTTCCCGGATGAAAGTTATCCGATAGATTAAATTAGTCAACGGATCGTTCTCCAACGCCCATTTTCGTTCGTATCACCGAAAATTGTTTAATCGAAGTTACAGTTTAAGTTAGGTTATATAGAAAACACGAATTACAGATTGTGTTTCTGGGTTTATATTCTATTGATTGATTAATTTGACCGGCAGGTCTTGGCACCTATTTCCCACGTATCTCTGGGATCTCTGTCAAAATAGAAGTACCTAAGTGCTTTATTAATGGGTGTGTTCTTACTTGACCTATGTTGTTAGTTTATTGGTACATTTCTTAAGGTACTTATTTAAAGTAGGTAAAGTATTACTTTATATGGTGTATAAAATGTGTTATAGGCCTATTATAGGCAGGTACCTAATATATCCTTAGAATAAACCATTAAATAAACAAATAAACTAGGCTTGGAAACATGTCACAACAGGCTTGAAGCAAGATACCGCATGGCTGCGCCTGCGCCGACCTTGTATCGACCTAGCCCCAAACTGGATTACTTGACCACAAAGAGTGGAGGATATATGAGGGCGCCACTATCAACGAAACAATGAACAATTAAGTAAAACAATGGATGGCGAAAATTTAGTTCTCGATCTTGACGTTTTTGGTCGATAGAGGTTCAACGACACAGTTGCGGCTATCGATTTATTAACTCAGGCTTTGAGTTACTTATCTGTTTTTATTATCAGGAGTTGTAGTACCTAATGATACTATGTTAGCATAAGGGAAAAAAGTTCGAAGTTCTAAACTAGTTGCTAAACTTACATATTTGTTAAGACAGGTATTAGTGTTTTAAGTTAGTATGGTCAAAGATAATATTATACTTAATTGCACCTACCTATATTCGATATGGTTTCGTATCCTTTTCCTCAAGAGCGACATATTTTGTTATGGTGATCAAAAGCCTGCCATAAAAAACACGTTAATGAACTCTACCTAGAGTAAAAAATAACAATGCAACTACTAACTTTTTTGGATGAAGCACTTTGCTGATATCTGAGCCATAATTATGTGTGGACATGGCTCTTTTGGGCAACTGTATAATGGTACTTTTTCTGGCTAAGTTACGATATTTTTTTCATTTTTGGCATATTTCAAAATTACTAATAATTTTCAATTCACCGTACATTTCTTGTCCCAATCAAATTGAAGTAAGTGTGCGCTTAGAGCTTTCCCGTTCCATGTAACAGTTTAACAAATGGATGTGACATTTCACTGTTTGCTCGTGGACGCTTGTAACAAGCCATGGCAGTGTTTAATCCGTTACGGCTTCAATTCCCATGACCGTTTTAGTTATATGGTAATTCGACTTTTGACACTAACGGGTTGAGTTTCATCGCTCGTTAAATTGAAAATCGTTCCGGAATCATCGAGACTCAATTTAAAATATTTAATTAAGTAGATAATTTAAGACGTACCTAAGTAGTTCAGTTCTGCATTCCATTTTGACATGACCTTGCGTCCTGTCTGTATAAAGGAGGCTATGGTCCTGTCCTTATGGGCAAAGAAATTGGACATAGAGGCATAGAAGAAGCCTACTCACAGCTAAAGTCACAATCTAAGTTAAGAGAGGTAGGGCATAGCGGGGTATCTCGTTCGAATTGGAGCCGCCCGACTGGGGAAGTACCCCCACCTTACAGAATATCGCAGCTAAATAATACTCTTTTAAATAGTATTGTGTTTCTGCCGGTGAGTAAGGTATCCAGTGCTCCATGGGGTGGGGATTTGGGGAACCGTGGCTTTGGCAGTGGAGTGGCATTTGCCTTTTGCTGCCAGAGCAACGTGTTATAGAGGTAGGCAACGCATGAGCGATACTCTTGGTGTTGTAAAGGCAGTGGTGACCACTTTCCATCAGGTGGCCCGCTTGCCTGTTTGCCTACCGTATAACATAAAAAAAAACTATATTTTGTTTTAATGGTGCATATAACGTGTCCTTTTGGACACGGTGAAGGCTATAAGTTGTCAAATAACCACTGCTATTGTCAAATTTGATGGCGTTCTTCATCTTAATGTACGTAATGTACAAGCTTATTGTATGACATTGCGTCATTTGTATAGAGTTATGACAAATTGATAGGTCGAGCCTCCATCTATGCTATATATCCAATATCTTTGGTCCTGTCTCCACAATGGTACAAGTAACTTATGGCACGTCGCCGAAATCGGAACTAACGTCATCATCTTGTAAAGCATCACTGTAACAAACAGCTGGAGTTGATGTTTCACACCCAAGTCCTCATCCAAGTACCAAATTATCCTTGTAGTGCTGTACAGTGCCACCAACGTAACGTGAAACGACGAAATTAGAAACTACGGCTGCCATTCGATTGAAAGGGTTTATGGTGTTTAGTTTACTACGTTCGAGTGCAATGGAACCAATGGAAAATAATCATCTTGGCGTTAATGTCCTGGTTGTGCTCTCGCGTACGAGAGCTATGAGTCCGCCTTGCCCATGATCCAGGATTTGGCGGATCAGATAATTATAGTGGAGCGACTGCCATCTGACATCCGTGACCCTGCTACTAGGGGAACCTGACCAGATTGAATCATGGTTACATATTCAGTCACCTGAATGTGCAGATTTCATCACGATGTTTTGCCTCACCGTAAGAGCATCGGTTAGTGTTCAACTAACGTACATAACTCATAAAAGTCATTGGTACATTGGCGATGGCACCATATGTGTACTTAACGTATGAAATGCATCAGAGTAGAATATATACGTGCCTAACAAAAAATTCTAACTTTATCGAGTAAGCAATGGATACCAATAAACCCTATCCCAGTCCCACCCAATTTCCTAGCCCTATAATATTATCCTGGCACAACAATATTCGACTGAGGTGCCTTTCGCCGCTAAACCGACCGCGACAAGGCTGCGCAGGCGCACACGTGCGCCGCCACCTTGCGCAGATGCGCGCGCAGCTGCCACGAGCGGAATGACTTCGGAAATCTCCGCGCACCTTTCGCTGTGCCCAGCGGTGGGCGCTGTCTTTGTTTTTTGAGCTTCGGCTTACCTGAAAGAGAAGAAATGGGGATGAGTTATGCAATCGGGAGGCTGTTGTTGGGTTGTTTTTTTATTTTATTGTGGGTGTACCAATTATTGAACTCACAAGCATCTGCTTCTTAATTCAATGGTACCAATCATAGGACGTCCTGATGACCTGTGTGGTTCAGGGACGACCTGAGTGGTTCCGTTGGTTACCATGCCGCTCTACCACGCGGGTTTGATTCCCGGCCAAACAGAAATTGAAATGATGGATTTTAATTTATGTTGCGGGATAGTTCAAAAGAAAAATATTTATGGAGTTTATCAGTTATCTAACACCCATGACACAAGCTTTGCTTACTTTGGGACTAGATAGCGCTGTGTGAATTCGCCAAACATATTTATTCATAATTTATTTATTGTATAATATACAATCTTGCCTTCCGGCCGTGGCTAAGCCCGTGCGTACTATTATATCTTGCGAGCTTACGAATGAAGGGGAAAATAAGGTAGCCATCCTCAGGTACTAAACTATCTCTATATCAAATTTTATCAAAATCGGTGCAGTGGCTTAGCCGTGAAAGCGTAACAGACAGGGTTAATTTTGCAATTACAGCAGGTAAGTCAGGGCAGCGGGATTAAAGTGGAGCGACTACATAACCCTATTACCAGGGGAACCTGACTATATTAGATAATAGTTACACGTGAATATGCAGGTTTCATCACGATGTTTTCCCTCACCGTAGGAGCATTGGTTAGTATTCAACTAATGTACATAACTTAGAAAAGAGTCATGGCTGCGCGGCGGCGGTGGGAATAAAACCCGGTCACTCTCGCTAGCTCTCGGACATCTTTACCACTAAGCCACCGACGCTTCCAAAATGATGAAACTAATTATCCTAACGTTAATAAAACGATTTATTTACACGTAAACACAGAAAGGATAGACAGGTCAATTTACGAGGATCAAAAATACTCCGCAGCACATCCGGTCGAAGGACAATTGACACCTCAAAAGCCTAGACACCATTTTATCACGGGCATCCATCAGGCAATTTCCACATATATTAAGATGGTAAGATAAGCCCATTACTAATAAATTGCCGCTATTAGCCGACGTTATTTGATTACGTTGTGGGTGTTGGGTACGCGTCGATGCACACCGGCTGTTCTCATAACAATAGCGCTTTTGGTCATGTTTAAGCTTGGCTTGTTAAGGTAAGGTGTTTGGATACATTTTACGCGTGTCCTTAAAGATTGTTGCTTTTGTAAAAGCTCTTTTATATACCTAATAGAGTATTAATGCCGTATGGTGTCTGGCAGAATAGAGTAGCACCAACCCCTTACCCTTATGGGTGTCGTACAAGGCGACTAATGTTTTCGAGGCAAAAGATCAAGAGTCTCCGTAGTCTGGAAAATGGGCAGCAGCATTTTCCATTGTTATATTCAAACACTGCGATCTCCAACCCGCCTGCCAAGCGTGGAGATTATGGCAATAACCTTCCCTTTCGTGGGAGAGGCCCAGGCAGGCAGTGGACTGTTACGGGCTGTGATGATGTTTCCCGGATGTTTCCGATAGATTAAATTATTCAACGGATCGTTCTCTAACGCCCATTTATGGTTCGTATCACCGAAAATTGTTTAATCGAAGTTACAGTTTAAGTTAGGTCGCTGTATAGAAAACACGAATTACAGATTGTGTTTCTGGGTTTATATTCTATTGATTGATTAATTTGACCGGCAGGTCTTGGCACCTATTTCCCACGTATCTCTGGGATCTCTGTCAAAATAGAAGTACCTAAGTGCTTTATTAATAAGTGTGTTCTTACTTGACCTATGTTGTTAGTTTATTGGTACATTTCTTAAGGTACTTATTTAAAGTAGGTAAAGTATTACTTTATATGGTGTATAAAATGTGTTATAGGGCTATTATAGGCAGGTACCTAATATATCCTTAGAATAAACCATTAAATAAACAAATAAACTAGGCTTGGAAACATGTCACAACAGGCTTGGAGCAAGATACCGCATGGCTGCGCCTGCGCCGACCTTGTATCGACCTAGCCCCAAACTGGATTACTTGACCATAAATAGTGGAGGATATATGAGGGCGCCACTATCTTCGGAACATTGAACAATGAAGTAAAACAATGGAAGGCGAAAATTTAGTTCTCGATCTTGACGTTTTTGGTCGATAGAGGTTCAACGACACAGTTGCGGCTATCGATTTATTAACTCAGGCTTTGAGTTACTTATCTGTTTTTATTATCAGGAGTTGTAGTACCTAATGTTATTACGTTAGCATAAGGGAAAAAAGTTCGGTGTGCTAAACTAGTTGCTAAACTTACATATTAGTTAAGACAGGTATTAGTGTTTTTAGTTAGTATTGTAAAAGATAATAATATACCTAATTGTACCTACCTATATTAGATATGGTTTCGTATCCTTTTCCTCAAGAGCGACATATTTTGTTATGGTGATCAAAAGCCTGCCATAAAAAACCATTAACGTAAAGATTGTTGCTTTTGTAAAAGCTCTTTTATATACCTAATAGAGTATTAATGCCGTATGGTGTCTGGCAGAATAGAGTAGCACCAACCCCTTACCCTTATGGGTGTCGTACAAGGCGACTAATGTTTTCGAGGCAAAAGATCAAGAGTCTCCGTAGTCTGGAAAATGGGCAGCAGCATTTTCCATTATTATGTTTAAATACTGCGATCTCCAACCCGCCTGCTAAGCATGGAGATTATGGCAATAACCTCCCCTTTCGTGGGAGAGGCCCTAAGTCCTGCAGTGTGTTAATTTGGTTTAATAACGCGGCCATTTTGTGCTAGCTGCCCCGTCCACGTCACTCCCTAGATGAACTCCTTAAATATATTTTTGTTCTCCTGACGTTTTTTCTTGACGTTTGATAAGAGTTATGAGTTTGAGTTATTGCGAAAAAGCTAAAGCCAATTAAATCTCATAAAGATAATCAGCTTGGTTCTCAAAAGACAAGAAAATAGCAGTGAACATAATCATAGCAGTAAGTAGTATTTGGTGCTCCTTTGAGTAAAAATTCAAACTAAATCCTGTCTTTTGGATTGCAGATATGTGTCTGTACTTCCTAGCTGTGCCTGCGAACCGTGATGATTTCCAAGATAATACATTCTCAATGAAAAACAAAATTAAAACAAGCGTTTATTGCGCGGCATAGTACACACTCATTACGCCCATTCCAAAGAGCCCATACATGATGGGTTTATCTTGTTGCGTTCAGTATGTCCTATGACTACCTTACGACACCATATTCAGACCAGCTCCGTTGTACCATATTCATATCCAAGTTTATGTGATATACCAAATTTCAGCTGAATCGGTTACCATGGTCGAAAAGTGGTTTGTAAATTTTGACGCACAACTTACATACCATAACGAACAGTGCAAGTTAAATATAAGCTCTTATAAAGTTTACCTCGCAGTATGAACTCAAATCGTACAAAGTTTCATTTGAATTCATTCAATAGTTTCGGAGTGATACGAGGCCAAGATGCAAACAGACAAAAATGAAAAAAATTACAGTTTTGGCTTCAGTATCGTTCATAGAGTAAGTAGCCTACAATAAAAAAATTCAATTTATCTTCAATGTACCTACTGTAATAAATTTAAAAATTGTATGTACAGATAGGCAATGGTCCGACAGCAAGCTACTCAGTTTCTACGATTAACGCATACCTATAGAATGACTTAAAGTACCTATATCAGTATAAAATTGTTACTTACATTCAGTAATTACGAGTCCTAATAACAGCTCTAAAATCGCGGTCAGATCGAAATAAGTACTAGGTTGACAACAAAATCAAAGGACACTCACAAATTGCCCTCTTAAAATTCATGTGAATAATTCATCGGCTACAGAGCCCCATACATTCAAACTCATACATTCTGCTTTTGTGTGGAGAAAAAAACGCCTTTTAAGGTCAAACGGGGTCGTTTGTACCTCATCTAGCGCGAGATATGTATCAGTAATTTGTATTTGTGATTGACTGCTACCATTCTACGGCTATATTTCAACGATATTGTTCTCAGTGATACTTGTATTTATCGTCTCGTATTTTTATTTGGGTGATTTGTTTATTGCCGTGCTTTGGAAATCGTCTTACGTATTGTGATTATGTGTGATGCATCCACGCCAAGCGATGTGAGATATTCCTTACACCTACTTAGAATCGAGAAAATATCCGTCAAGTTAAGTTCCAACAGCACCTCCTTAGTATGAACATAGAGCTATAGTATTATTATAGCTATAAATTATTTTATTTTATTTTCTATTTTTTATCAAATTATTTCATTCTGTATTGACATTTTTTTTTGGATAACTAGTTATATATTGGGATTTTATGATGTAATTGTTGAAACTGACATTATTATTATTTTTACGTTATCGATGTATCTTCACTACATAGTATAAAACAAAGTCGCTTTCTCTGTCCCTATGTCCCTTTGTATGCTTAAATCTTTGAAACTACGCAACGGATTTTGATGCGGGTTTCAACAGCAGATAGAGTGATTCAAGAGGAAGGTTTATAAGCAAGTAGAAAGAGGGTAGGTAGGAGTAAAGTAGGTGTACGCGAACGAAGTCGCGCCGGGTCCACTAGTTATATATATAATTCTTCTGTGAGTGTGTATGTCACTGAACTTCTCTCAAACGACTGGACCGATTTTGATGAAATTTTTTGTGTGTGTTCAAGGGGATCTGGGAATGGTTTAGATTCACACCTAAGGTGTAGGGTAGGTGTAGGGTAGGTGTAGGGTAGGTGTAGGGTAGGTGTAGGGTAGGTGTAGGGTAGGTGTAGGGTAGGTGTAGGGTAGGTGTAGGGTAGGTGTAGGGTAGGTGTAGGGTAGGTGTAGGGTAGGTGTAGGGTAGGTGTAGGGTAGGTGTAGGGTAGGTGTAGGGTAGGTGTAGGGTAGGTGTAGGGTAGGTGTAGGGTAGGTGTAGGGTAGGTGTAGGGTAGGTGTAGGGTAGGTGTAGGGTAGGTGTAGGGTAGGTGTAGGGTAGGTGTAGGGTAGGTGTAGGGTAGGTGTAGGGTAGGTGTAGGGTAGGTGTAGGGTAGGTGTAAGGTAGGTGTAGGGTAGGTGTAGGGTAGGTGTAGGGTAAGTGTAAGGTAGGTGTAGGGTAGGTGTAGGGTAGATGTAGGGTAGGTGTAAGGTAGGTGTAGGGTAGGTGTAAGGTAGGTGTAGGGTAGGTGTACGGTAGGTGTAGGGCAGGTGTAGGGTAGGTGTAGGGTAGGTGTAGGGTAGGTGTAGGGTAGGTGTACGGTAGGTGTAGGGCAGGTGTAGGGTTAGAACGCTACGCGAACGAAGTCGCGCCGGGTCCACTAGTGTTTTTATAAATTATTGCATGCCAGATTCTGGCAAATTGTGTGAACCTATGTGAAAATGTTAATTAAGATCTATTGTAAACCACATTTTAAGCAATTATTCTATTCTATTCTATTCTATTCTAGAGTTAGCTCTGTTAAACTTGAAAACCTCTCCCGAACATCTTTGGGAGATGTTGAACAACGCTGTCACCGGCTGTGAGACTGTAATTGTAAAATTTTCCTAACCCCAATTTTTGTAGGTACTTCCAAAATTAGCCGAAGCTTTGAAGTACAAGTTCGAGTTCATTACTTATGAGAACGAGTTACTTATGAGTTATCAAACTGTTTCTTTAATTCTTGACTAGTTAAATGTTTAAAGCTGGCTTTTTGCCTAATATTTCACAAGTATGTAATTGTTTGGCCGTGTGGTGTCCGGCAGAGTAGAATAGCACCAACCCTGCACACTCGTGGGTGTCGTACAAGGCGACTAATGTTTTCGAGGCAAAAGATCGACGGTCTCCGTAAGCTGGAAAATGAGCAGCAGCTTTTTCCATTGTTATATTTATAACACTGCGATCTCCAACCCGCCTGCCAACCATGGAGATTATGGCAATAACCTCCCCTTTCGTGGGAGAGGCCCTAAGTCCTGCAGTGGACTGTTATGGGCTGTGATGATGATTTGTTTGATGTTATTTCATAGTAGAAATTTTATGAAATACCTAATCTTAGTTCGAATAAAAAAATTGTTTTCTTTCCCATTTAAAATTACGATTATCCAAACACGTAAGAAGATTAATTAAACACCTCCTCCATACAAGCACATCACAAGCATTAATACTATTTAATACTACCATCAATCTATTTATCCGATTTTAACAGCCCGAATGTCACGCACATCTCCATTCGGGTAAAAAACGACCTTAACTGCCAGAGACCACTTTTTACTGTCCATATCAATCAAATCTCAAACAATACTGCTCTTGTCCAGGAGAATCTATCACATTGTCGCGACGGGCTATCTGGGCGGCATTTATCGCCCGTAATCATAATCCATCATAGCAAGTAGGGCATTACTGGTGCATTTACCTTGCGTTAAATATTGCTGTGGTGTCAAAGGCGGTCCTTGATGACCGGTAAATTTTATGTCGTTAGGGTTATTCTTAGGCGGGACGCTGTTGAGGGTATTACAATTTTTTTTTGTATTGTGTAAGTTAAATAATGTTTATTGATGGGCTAATAGGATATTCGTATTGTCACTAGAAAAGGGTTAGATGGTCCTAATATTAGGGGCAATAGTTATGAAGTTCTCAAAGGGAAAAAAGTTACTTTAACCAAAAATAATTAATTTGCTTTTTCCTTAACCATTACTAATATTTTATTATGAATGTTTGTTCATAGGTAGCTTCTTCTTTGATTGGTGAACTGTAGAAAGACAGACACTACTTCTCACGAAGGGAAATGTTCTATTCAGTAGAGGTACCTAACTAAAAGAATCGGGGAGATTATGGGACACTGCCACCATCCTTGAGGCCCAATCCAACCTCACCTGCACGCTGTGCTCCTGCTAACAGGCGGACGAGCGTGTGGCGAACCGGCTGCACCTTAAATATTTGTGCGGGCCAAATGGCAGTAGGTGCACATCAATGCTATTACACCACATAATTTTAATTAATTAATCTGATAGGAAACAGCTCTCAGCAAATATAAAAGCGCTTTCCTTTTTATATTCATATTCATCGCTTTTCTTGTACTAAATATGACTTACGTCCTACGGAAAATGCATGCTCATACCACGCTCATGTTGCACGCACCTTGCTCAGATATTAGAATCTCTCATCGTATCGTTAATGGCCCGGGGTCCGCCTTGTCCATAATCCAAGATTTGGCAGATCAGGTTATATATTGTAGATCAGGTAGTATCTGTCCTTAACTTATATTTATTGAACAACTCCTTAAAGTTATAATAAGTAAGATTTGACATATTACCAATCAAGATCAATCCCCCTGAAATACCTCTATGATTTTTATTTTATTTTGTAATAACAGTAGGGCGACTGCCAATTGACCTCCGTGACCCTGCTACCAGGAGAACCTGACCAGATTGGATCATGGTTACACATTCAGTATCCTGATTTTAGGAAAGGTAGTATTTAAAATACTATTAAATCTAAATTTCAAGAATCTCCCACACAAACCTCTATCTGTAATGTGTGACCTATGACTACGATTCGGTCGATATGTCTGTCCGTTTATACGTTAAGCCGTAATGTAGGGTACATTTGGGATGAAAATCTTGTGAATTATAGTAGATATAATCTTTCGAGATGTAATTTTAAGTACCTGCATCAAGTATTTTTTTTTTTTTTAATATCATACGGCAGGCAAACAGGCAAGCGGGCCACCTGATGGAAAGTGGCCACCACTGCCCATAGACACCAGCAACACCAAGAGCATCGCCAATGCGTTGCTCACCTCTATAACACGTTGCTCTGGCAGCAAAAAGGCAAATGCCACTCCACTGCCAAAGCCACGGTTCCCCAAATCCCCACCCCATGGAGCACTGGAAACCAAGTTATGATACACTAGCAACCCGCTCCGGTTTTGCACGGGGATTCTCCACTATAGTATGCATGAATTCATACCTATATATAAACCTTCCGGATGAAATTTTCTAATTTATAGCACTAACCGCATCAAAATCCGTTGCGTGGTTTAGGAGGAATTAGCGCATAAACAGAGAGACCCGCGGAAAGCGACATTATTTGTGTGTAAGGTAAGGATCGATAGTTCATTTTTAATAAATTAGAAATGTGATTTCTTTTTACTAGCAACCTAAGTTACTTCCAATACGTTACTTACAATAAGTTACTACCAATTGCTAAGTTACTTCACATCCTAGTCCTGGAAATGGTAGCCGCTTTCCATCAGATGGACCGTCCGTCCGTGTGACTCCTTAAGCAATAAAAAAAGTTGCACCTACTCCTCATATTAGGTCATCATCATTTTGGCTTTAATGTCCCGGTTGTGCTCTCGCGCAGGAGGGCCCGGGGTCCGCCTTGACCATGATCCAGGATTTGGCAGGTCAGGTAATTACAGTGGAGCGACTGCCGTCTGACCTCCATGACCCTGCTAACAAGGGAAACTGACCAGATTGGATAATGGTTACACATCCAGCCGCCTGAATGTGCAGGTTTCATCACGATGTTTTCCCTCACCGTAAGAGCATTGGTTAGTATTCAACTAATGTACATAACTCAGAAAACAGTCATTGGTACATGGCCGGAGCGGGATTCCTCATATTAGGTACTACCTAATATTATTATATTTTCTTTGACATTCGCGATATACACCCATTGACACACAAGCAATACTGATCTAAATAAAGTAGCGCCCTTTGTACTGCTTTTTATTATGTATTTTATCCCATGTATGTATCTAGAGTGCAAATAAAGAGTTTTTGTATTTATTTTATTTTAGATAAGTAGGTACAATAACAGACAACAAATTATCGTCTTATATCTAACAGCTCTAATCTCTAAACCGTTACAAATTTGATGCCCAATTACAATTGTACACAACATTAAAAAAAAAAACATTGACAAAGGTGATGATAAGAAAAACTACTGAGAGTGCATGCAGTTACAGAAAATTACCTACCTACATTAAATTATTTTTCACACTTTTTAACTTTATTTAGAAAGGTTTTATAGGTATTGTATTGTATTATAGCCAATAATAATAAATAAATATTCGTAGACAAATTCACACAGCGGTATCTAGCCCCAAACTAAGCAAAGCTTGTGCTATGGGTGCTAGACAACTGATAAAACTACTTAAATACTTTTAAATACATACTTATTATACATAGAACACCCAGACCCGTAACAGAAATTAAAATTCATCATTTCAATTTCGGCCCGGCCGGGAATCGAACCCGGGACCTCTTGCGTGGCAGGCGAATGTGTACCCGCAGTGCTCGTTGGCTTACAATGTGTCCACTAGGGCTCTGTGATTGGTCAATTTCGTTCATTTTGACGGACGCACTGTGGGACCTCACAGTAACGAATGTTACTCGCGATATAGTCGTATGCAAATACTAAGTTTTTAGTACATTTGGTTAAAGTTTTTTTTGCAATGGAGTACTTATTCCTCGAATGAACCATTTTATATTTTTTGAAATAAATTTGTATTACACACACACAAAGCATCGACTTTCACCTACCACTGCGCCTGCGCAAGTAAACGTCGAAACGTGAGAAAGCCCAGATAAAGCTCAAATGACCGTTAATGCGAGCTTAGATAAGCTTCATTGTGAGCTTCTGTGAACTTTTAAACTTGGTAGAATGTTAAATGGGCTGATGTTATAAATTATGTTGAAATGTATGACGTTGTGTGTGGTAAGGTAATTCTTTACTTTATAAATTGTTTAAACACGTAAGTGCATACTTTTAAGTGAAGATTGGTAGGTACAATTACGCTGTGGCTGCCATACAAGCAATTAGTACTTATAAGTAAGTAAATATATGAAAACATTTGTAAACAGGTACCAACCTACTTCTAGAAAACAGTTCATCATCAAATTACTTGATAAAAAATTATATCACAAAAATTTAAAGTTGGAGGTCATGTACTTATATACTAGGTAGATGTACTTATATATCTGAGCAGATGTACATATGTTTGATTGATGAATCTACTCAGATATATAAGTACCCTTCCATGTACATTTCTATTTGAAGCCTTGGTAATGCTCACATATTAATGAACTCGACTGAGTACTTACCAAAACATTTAGGTTTGGGAAAAGCGGACGAGCTTTCTGTTATTGATTTTTGTACGAACTCAATAATGGTTTTCAGTAGTTATGGAGGTATTGACCCACGAATTGGGTAGGACAATATCTCACGGGTTGCTTAATAATCCACATTATAATAACAAAAAGATTCATCTTCTAGGACATGACCTCTAAGAACGTCAAAGATACCCATAAAAAACGGGTTCCAATTCTCCTAACACCTGGGTGACCAACGTGCCTTCACGTCTCAGCCCCATTGTCTACACCTGTTTTACATCAAAATGTCCCAAGGAATGGACCTCGTACCCTGTATATTAAAGGATGAATAAGGCCAAATTGGGCCTTTTCAGTGAGGTCACTGATCTCAGAGATTAGTACTTAATTTGAATTAGTGTTGTGTTGACTAGATTAAATATTGTATCGATGAAAAGATATGAGAGAAGGGATGTGTTGTTACGTCTTATTTTTGGAAAAAGTAGTGACAAACGAGCATAGAGCCCAAGTACTAATGAAAAGTGATACTTGTCTACGAATTGTGTATTTGATGCCATACAAGTTGTTAGCAATAATTGTATGTTTCCTAATACCTAAACTTATGTTTCTGTTTGTTACGAAGAGGTTGTTACAATTGATGTTCTGCATAATATCGAATACGAGTCTGACTTTGAAATGGTCATCTTGGTGTTAATGCCTCGCGCACTCATGACCATGATCCAGGATTTGGCAGATGAAGTAATTACAGCGGAGCGACTGCCATCTAACCTCCGTGACCCTGCCACAGGAACCTGACCAGATTGGATCATGGTATGGTTACATATTCAGTTTAATTAAATCGGATTGACGTTTAAAGTATATCGCACAAAAATGTGTGACTTATATAGACAGTTTGGTTGACATAAACTAGCAGGAATTTAGAATCCGATTTGTAATAAATACTAAACAAAACATCGACATTTTTGTGTCACAACACTACCACAACATCAAATAACGAATTTCTAAAGAGCGCATAATGTTGGTCAGAACACATTCTATCTAATATGACGCATAATATTCTATAAGATAGCATCTGTCTTTGTCTGTCGATCCACGGGCTTATCTTTGACAGGCTGACCTTTTTTAGTATGTGTTTAATAGTAAAATATTTATTTAAATGACAAACGTTGTTTACCAAACTACTTTCGAGCAAGACAGTTTTGACTAAAATATATGAAAAATGATTTGTGGTGTGTAACTATAGTGTTTGACAAACCATCATTGTTGATGATGCCGAAATAGATAATTCTTCCCTGGACTGGAGCCTCCTCATCGTCAGTGGAAGCTTACTTTGGGGCTAGATAGCGCTGTGTGAATTGTCCAAGCATTTTAATGTATTTATTTATTGACGCCAAAATGAGGTAGTGTACCTAAGTCATCATCATCATATCAGACGCAAAACATCAAGAACATATCCGAACGTGCCTACCTTTCACACATCAAGATTTTGACCTCACTGTACTTTAAATGCTGTCCAGCTATTCACCACGCATTCACACGAGACTTAAAAAAATCAGAACAATAAATAGACAAAAATCAATAAAAGGCCATTTGATCTCACTGCATTACAATAGCCTTTATTTAGGAGAAGCATCTAGTTTCCTCAACCCTTATCCTTGGGGTTGAATGGGTGTAATGACCATATCTGTGTGGATATCTGGTGAACCCTTGTCAACGATGTGCATCATATCAAAGGAATGAATAAATTATATGTGGGAATATGAATAACAAATGCTTATAAGTTCGAGTGCACTTCCATTACTCGTGAGTTACTCGCACCTATAGATTACGTGTTCTGTAGATATTACGCACTTTGTGCTTAAATGTCCTAACTGATCGTAAAAAAGAAAAATAATCATCTTGGTATTAATGTCCCGGTTGTGCTCTCGCGCACAAGGGCCCGAGTTCCGCCTTGACCGCGATCCAGGTTTGTGGCATATCAGATAATTACAGTGATTGTAATTGGAAATAATTATTAAAAACTCGTAACTATGTATTACGTTAGTATTAGGGACCAACATTGATTGAATTTTCTAGATAAATTTTAGTATAATTCTACTTTATTTTATACCGATGACATTAAACGCCTTGTGTCTTCGGATGGGGCAGTTTTTAACCTCCTCGAAAAAAAGAGGGGTGTTCACATAAATTACAAAAACCCAAAGATATCGCATGCCATTTACAAATAGCATGGCTACCAAGCTTACGAAGGATCCATTTCATAATTCTAGAGTTTACAGAACATTTGGCTATCACTATCATTTGATACGCTATAAACAAACAGTCATATTGATCTGGTATTGCGTACCGGTTCCGAACAAACAGTGGTGTGCACACAAACATTCTGATATCTTACATTGAACCCTGTTGATTATGGTGTAGAATGCGTTGGTCAATAATGTATTTGTTTAACTATCGGGTAACTATTGCTGTGGGTTGTAAGGTAAGGTATAGGTTAAGGTTAGGTATAGATATGTGATGCAGAAGAGGTATGATATTTTTTATACCACTAAGATGACAAACGAGCTTGCGGCCTGCCTGATGGTAAGCAGTTACCGCAGCCTATGGACGCCTATGGACGCCAGCCTATAAATAATAAACATGCTTGGACAATTCACACAGCGCCATCTAAGCACAAAGTAAGCAAAGATTGTGTTATGGGTGCTAGACAATTAATAAACTACTTATATACCTTTAAATACATTATACCTTTATTACTACATATAACACCCAGACCCGTAACAGAAATTAAAATTTGTAATTTCAATTTCTGCTTGGCCGCGAATCGAACCCGGAACCTCTGCGTGGCACACCGGCTGACCAACTAAGCCACTCAGGTCGTATGTGATGCTGGAGAGGTTTATAAACAAAGTTCATACACCAGAAAAACACCGCTACCAAATCTTGCGAATACGCCGTGATTTTTAACACCAAATTACAACTCTTAACTTGGGGTATCCCAAATGAAGTCACCATCATTATAGGCTCCTCTCCTGTAGCCGTATTCACAATGGCTCGGAAATCCGATTCGGATATGGATTAAACAAAGGACCCTGCAAAAGTTCTTAGGAAAATGTGGTTTCAGTTAATTTTGATGAAATTTTCATATGTTATAGAGAGTAGAGTTTCCGTGGAATCTATCGGGATTCTGAATAACCATTTTCGAATCGTTCGACACGGATTCGCCACTCTAGAATTTCGTGTCGAATCTGTCGGAAACGGTTTCGAATCATTGTGAATACGGCTACTGGGTTTACGTAGGCCTCCTGCAAGATGTTAATACAAAAGCTGACAAAACCACATGGGACCACTACATAACACCACACATTATATAAGAACAATACCCCAGTTTTGTGGCAGTAATTTTTTCAGTCCTTTTGGCCCTTTCTAACACCGTCTGGTCACCATGTGTGATGGTCAAATGTTCCCCAGAGACGTCCACTTGGCTACCAACATCATGCCAAACGGATCAAGCAAAAAATTTAAACAGTAACAATGCTTTTTGTATTCTTGCTTGAAGAACGATTTCAATGGTTCTGGAAGGATATTATTGGTAGCCATTATTATTGCAATCTATAATCTATACGAATATTATATAGAGAAAAGATTTATATTTTTGTTTGTAAGGAATAAACTCAAAAACTTCCACTATACTAGGAAGCTACGTTATTCCCGAGTGACTGCTACTTTTTAACCCGGGAAAGGTTTCCGCAGGAAAGTTGATTGTTTACAAATATCCGAACTGCGCGCGGGTGAAAGCCCCCGAGAACGGCTAGTTACAGATATAATATGACATATCAGGCAGTCCTCACATTGATAATGATAACGCATCTACAGTTCTGTATTACTCTTACACGCACACGAGGGACAAAAGCCCATCTTCACCATAATGAGGTAATTACTCGTACAGTAGAACAACTACCGTCTGACCTCCGTGGCCCTGTTAACAGGGTAACCTGCCCGAATTGGGTCATGGCACATTTAGTCGCCTGAAATGTGCAGTCAGCCCACCTGATGGTACGGTGTAATTGTCGCCATATAACAATAACGCAGAACCCTTGGATTGAAAGACACCTTTAGGTCTGCATTAGGCAGGCTGCCTGTTCGTATGCTTCCAGTCGTACCTACCTAAATACCTATTCTAATATTGCAATGTAAATAACACTCATGTTCAGTCAAGTTTTACAATTCCCTGAGCTTGTAATGTAAACTCCGTAAGCTCGAATAATCGTATAATATAATCCAAGGATGACATCGACAGACGACATGCGGGTTTCCGATCGCTTCGTCTCGGCCGACGCGACGGTTCTCACGACATGCGCTTGCGCACCCGCCTGCCGATTCACACTCGGGTGATATGGACATTCTCTAATCGAATAGTTTTGTTGTGAATAAGTTGTAAGGGTTGTGTAGAAGATATTGCTTGTATCGTTAAGTGGCTCATCTGTCTCTTATTTATTGTAACTGTATTAATTGTAGATACTTTTCTAGTATGAGAAATAAAGTGTCTGTATGAAACTTTCGAGCGTGTCTGTTTGTTTAATCGAGCACTTGCTTTTAACTGCACAAATAATAGCTAGGTACTTAACGTATGGCGAAGATTATATTAGGCGTCGGTATCATCAAGATTCTATGCCCACGAAACTGTCAAAGACGACAATGCATTTGCGACTTGCAGGGTGTTGTGGGGTCTATCTATAGTCGACAGTGATCCATCAGGTGTCCCGCTTACGTTTCCGATAAACGCCTGCTCGTTTTCCTTCGTTTAGTATAAATAATCTTTAAAGAAGCAAGTCTAACAAAAGCTTATACTACACAGTCATGTGTAGGTACTGTAAATCCAACCCAATCTACCATAATGCGGAATGGGTTTTAAAAGTTGCCAAAAACAGGAATCAATAATAAAAAAGGCGCGCGTTGATGTCTTCTATATGAGACAACGGCATGTCATCGATCGACGCTATTCAGACTAGAATCGCACTTGTTGGGTTTACTTTCATTTATTCGCCACTTTGTCAGCGTCAACTTCGATACACGATGATTATGACAAGTCCTTTCCTCAGGCTCAAACGGTGGCCACGTCTAATATAATTAAAATATAAAAATTGCTAAATATTCGAGCTTTATTTGTACTTGGTTTATAAACATTGACGGCTTTATAATAGCTTCTTAGCTTTATTATAGTACAGTACAGAGTATTAATAAAATAAAAAAAGTAATAACTTTTTCAGTTTGCGGGATTCGTAGTCAAGTTAGTAAAAAATATAATGGATGTATTCGTGCCAAAAATGGAACTTGTTTTACAAATAAACAAGTATTATATGATTACTTATTTATTATCAAACTACTTCCAATTAACAACTTTGTTTCTACGGAAGATATCTAATTAAATTATATTAATTTTATACACACGAAGAAACTAAATTATCAACCAAAATAGCACCGAACGCCATCGCCACGCCATCTATGAGCAACACCCCGAACTAAAATGCGAGTCCACTTCACTCGACTGTAAAAGTGTGCGAGCGAGAACTACAACACACTCACGTGAATGCTAAATGCGGGTGTCAACGTGCAAGAAAGAGATGGCTGTATAGGCTCACGACCAGCCAACGTTGCAAGGTCGCCGCGCGGGGTGAGTGACACTGCGCTAGCGCACTTCGCGTGCCAAATGCCCTGTGTTTTGGTCAGCAGCAACTATTGATTTTTAATCGTCGGATTAGTCGATAATTGCCGTTAATTGGCCGTGAAATTTTGTAGCAAACAGCGTAACATTGTATTCTAGGCGCTGTGGCGAATTCTCCCAATTTGCCGCCATGTTTTGGCGCGGATCCGGCTCGAAGGATCAAGTATAAAAACCCCGAATTGACACGCTATAAATAGGAAGGGCGAGGATTGTGGCTAAGTTTTAAATGAAAACACGAAAACTGAGCACGTGGCGTCCAGCGGTCCAACATAGTAGGGTTGAAGCTCTTCCATTCCTTACATAGTGGCTTTATAATTAAGTACAAGGCTTTTAACTTTATTCGGAAGATTAACAATAAAATATACCTACGTATCGTCTATAGAACCTTACTAATCATAAATCTTCGCCGATAGGCCAGACTTTGCCAAGACCTATGAAATCCATATCCATAATAGCACAATCTGAATGATCAAAGCCAGAGTGAATAGGCTGTTTCTAGACAGGCATGCTTTAACTTCGGCCGCATCGTCGCTTCCCATCAGGTGAGATGGCGGTTAAACGCCCATCTCAAAGGTAGGTAAAGCTATTCCACAAATCAGTTGACCACCTGACCGTATGATAACCCATATAACACTACGAACTAAGTGGTCCGCTAATCTGTTGTACGACTCATGCCACACCACCGAGCAACTATGTAGTCCACCCATACCATGCAAGTACGAGTACGGACCGCTAACAAATTGAATCTATCACCGCTTCGGAGTTTGCACGCACGCTGCGCGCGCGCAGTTCGCACGCATTCGATCTCCAATTCAATTAGTGGCTGGCTATCGATCTCTGGTATCCAACTATCCAGCGGAACGTGAGGTATCCGTTATTTATTTGATGTTTTATGGGTTACAAATGTTGCTATGGCGTGGTGTTGCTCACGTTTGGTTCGTCCGTGGTGTGGATGGTTAGAGAATGTAGGAAGAGTAGGTTGCTAAGAACAACTAAGCTTTAGATTGGGATTGGAATCTGGCGAAAAAGGACAGACATATTCTTTTTTATATAAGAATATGTCTGTTTCTTTTTCGTGTTGAGTTTTTATTTGTTTTGTGTACCTTTTGAAAAATAATACAATACCGCCACGAGATGCCAACCGGCTCTCGTGACAAATATATTTAACAAGTTAGGGATTACAACCCAATTATTTTGGTTAATTAAAATAGATAGAGCCCAATACCGAAAGACTCTCAGGGTACCCAGCGGCAAACTTTTTGATCCTGTGTTCTAATTTGACCGTGTTAGACGCCAACGTCCATACCACGTTGAAAACACCGGTTCTCGTCCGATCACCGAAGTTAAGCAACGTCGGGCGCGTTCAGTACTTGGATGGGTGACCGCCTGGGAACACCGCGTGCCGTTGGCTTTTTGCTTTTCTCGACATTTTGTTTTAATATACAGTTAATATAACAGTTGAAACGTAATATGGAATTGATTCAAAAGAATTGGAAAAATATTTAGCACCAAAATGGCTTTTTGTACAAATCTACCATTTATTTTACTGTTTACCAACAGAGTATATTCCCGGCCACGCGTAAATATAAATATCCCGACGTAAAAGTTTTCAAAGATGCGTGTCGTGTGTCGTTGTATAAAGCGCCACCTACCGGTATTTCGACGAACTTCATCATACCCGAGCATACAGTTGACTTACATCGCCATCTACCGACAACTTAATAAAATGGTTGAGCCAACAAGGTGGGGACGTGTTTGACTTTGTTTGATACACTTCTTGTGTCGTGCCTGGACTTTTTGACGTAAAATATTTTCGCATTTCTATAGAACCAATTTCGTATTACGTGTCGACTTACAATTGAAACTGTAGACTAAAAAAATGTTGAGAAAAGCAAAAAGCCAACGGCACGCGGTGTTCCCAGGCGGTCACCCATCCAAGTACTGAACGCGCCCGACGTTGCTTAACTTCGGTGATCGGACGAGAACCGGTGTTTTCAACGTGGTATGGACGTTGGCGACAGTTCAGTTGTAATTACAAGCTTGATGATTTTTATGACTAATCGATTTTTTATTTAACATAATTATTATTATTAAAATACTGACTTAATTTATAGCAATTGAATGTAATGCAAATTCTTATTTGGAAATGGACATTTGAGTTTTATTTAATTGTTTAATTTTTACAGTACTTATTGTGCAAGATGACTTGTGATAGTGATAACTAAAAAATGTTTGTTTGTGACATTTGATTATTATAAATTTATGTATTACAATTAATGTAATTTGTGACATTTTTATAACTTTAACAATTGACATGTAATGAATATTACCAATGAATAAATATGAAATATGAAATATAATTTTTGGTTCTGTTTGTGGTACGAGAATCGGGCGTGTTCAAGATGGCAAACAAAAACACATACACACATACACACATACACGCACACATTACATACACACTCACGCACTTAACATTTTTATATTTTATTTAAATGGCATGTTGTAAAGAATCACTTTCGTCCGTGCCACACTGTAGGGCGCACTGAAAACCAGCGCCATAGCTCTAGCCATGGCATACGCTGAGTATGACACCTTTGCACGTCTTTCCATGGCACGGGAAGCGATACATTATGGATATAATGTCACTGTTTCTTTTTTTACTATTTGAATGTACCTATCGTGTTATGAGTTTATGCATAGTATTTAGCGACATGTTTCTATTGTAATGAATAAAAAATGCAATCAATAGTATCTATTATTACCTTTGCGTAATCCACTGGCGATGCGTTGACTGGACAAGTGAACAAGCCCTCGCTGAAACAAAGAAAAAACTGTTTAGTAAAAATAATAATAATTAAATAACAAGTAGGTGCTTTGGAAGTAGGTAGAGGAGTTGCAAAAGAAAGGATGGAAGAAGTGGGCAGTTTTATTAAACAAAACAATCAGTCTGTTATAGACGTTAATTGCCAACCACACGATATTTATTTATTTACTGCACAAATGTGGATTGAAAGCTTTGTTATCTGCTAGTCTATTCGAAAACTTAAATGCTTAAACTTAAATTCAGTAAATTTAAGTATAGGTATTTAAGTTAAACAGTCATAATCATTTCCTAAGAGCGTCGGTGGCCGAGCGGTTAGAGTATCCGACTCATAAGCCAGATGTCCCGGGTTCGAAACCCGCTCCGGCCATGTACCTGTTTTCTGAGTTATGTACATTAGTTAAATACTAACCGATGCTTTTAAGATGAGGGAAAACATCGTGATGAAACCTGCACATTCAGGCGACTGGATGTGTAACCATGATCCAATCTGGACAGGTTCCCCTAGTAGCTGGGTCATGGAGGTCAGATGGCTGTCGCTCCACTGTAAGTACCTGACCTGCCAAATCCTGGATCATGGTCACGGCGGACCCCGGGCCCTCGTGTGCGAGAGCACAACCGGGACATTAACGCCAAGATCATTATTTATTTATTTTAGTCATAATCATTTCCTAAAGTCTCCTAAACCTTATTACTTATTTTCCTACTTAGTCTTTCTCTTTTTGAAGTGTTTGGGCAGTAGTGTTGGTGAGTGTGCCAGTAACTATATAGGTTCAGTTTCTTGCTCTCTCTCTCTCTCTCTCTCCTGATAGACTATTTATAAATATCGATCTGTGAATGTTTGATATTCTAATTTAATTAATGTTACGTTTAGTCTATTTTATGTTCTTTTTTGTTACACCGCCTTGTACATTTTATTAATTGCACTCTGGTTGACTGGTAGAAAAAGCTATGTGGCTTTAAGTCCGCCATTGTACTGTAATGTGCATGAAGTAACTCTAGGTACCTAACTATTTGAAACTGCGTCCCGTTGGGAAAGTGTCCCATTGAAATTGTGTCTAGATAAAACTAAATCTTACATATTGATAGCTTAGGATATCAGTGGCTAAGGCATAAGATGTCACGTAGTTTTGGGAAATCAAACTTTAGACATTCTCTTGAAACCTAGCTTTTCTGACTTCCAACGTCTTAACAAGTAAACTTACGAGTACTAAGTAGTAAATTAATGTTAAACACTTCAATCATCAAACAACAATGTATCAGAAATTACTAGGCAACACAGAGCCGTTACAAGTTAAAATGTAAATGCCTAGTCAGTCGGTCAGTAACTCGGTATTATCGTCAATTAGCCCACATTTTTGCGATGCAGGTGGATTGATAGCATGTCTCGAATAGCAGTTCATTTCAGCGGACATTTCATGCATTTTTGACAGCTCAAATGAGATGAGATCGGAAGATATGGTTCTCTTTCAAACGACTAGTACGTGGTTTTATGATTGTGCGGTATTGCCGACTCTCATTCGTGTTGTTTATTAGCGTCCGATCTATTTTTATTAGATTAGAGACGAATGCCTTTTCGCAGAAAATTGCGGAATGATATTTAGAAACCAGGAGAGCGAAACGTCGTAAAAATACCATCAGATTTTTCTATCGATGAGCTATTTTTAATTGTGCTGTGTGTGACGGATATTATCTAGGCCATTATTTTAAAATAAGGCGTATATGGTAAATCAAGATCAACGACAAATCCTGCCGGCCTATGCCTTGACAGAGCTCCGCCATTGACTGATAAAGATATTGGCCCAAACGCGTCCGAAGTCGAAACACTATTATTGTTGACGTTTATTGCAAATACAGACTATGAACTATGTGTAATGGAGTAACATTGTCTTCTGACAAAGCTCCTTAAATAAAGTTAAAAAAAAAGATATAAGATTACCGGTCGGGCTTTGTACGAAAATCTTACTATGAGTGACACATTTGATTGCAAGTATCCCTAGCTTACGAACTATGCCATAGAAAGCAAGGTTGATTCGAGTTTGGGTGCTCATTTGAACGATGCCATGAAATTGCATTGATGATGCATTTGCTGTAATGACATTTGGGCCGACATTTGTGTCTGTGTTCTTATCATCCTATTGTCTGGATGATTTCATGCTTTCATGATACACAGCGAATAATCAAGATGGTTATTAATCCTTGTTTTGTACAAACCGGTTGAATAACATTTGAGTACTTTAATGTAAACTTTGTTTTCATTCATTCATTCTTGTCGGAGATTTTCCGACATCTGACAAGTTATTGAATTTTCTTTTTCATGTCGCCAAGTCGCTTATTAGCCTTATTTAATCGTTCCAGAGGCACATTAGCGCATGATTATGGTAATTACGTTGCGCAATAAGCAAACGGCAGCGTGTTGCGTGCGTTTTACAACTACCCGCGTCGCGGTATGTCGCACAGTGAGCTGTCAAAGTGACAGATTGATTTATATTAATCGCTTGCTGCTATCGCCTCGGGGGCATTCGCATGGTTTCCTTCTTTCTCGTAATACGATGGACGGTTATTGTACTTTTATGAGGCTATAGAGAGCATTGGAGCTCGTTTTTATGTTCTCGTGTTATGGGGAGCGTCGGTGGCCTAGTGGTTAAGGGGTCCGACTAGTAAACGAGAAGTCTCGGGTTCGAATACCAGCACCGCCATGTACCAATGACTAGCTTCGGTTATGTACGTTCAACACTAACCGGTTCTCTTGAGGAAAACATCGTGATGAAACCTGCACATTCCACAACCACAATTTAAAAATAAAATTATTCAGAAATTTCTAAATTCTCCCTCTAAATTTTATCAACTGCACAGTAATATGATTCTTAAAGTGGTAATGGACTTTTGAACTCTTGAACTGTACATGACGACGTTCATTTTCACTATCAACCTCCACAGCCCACCTTGACAAGAAACCGCGCATCCCAACTAATGATGATATTACAAGAGCTCCCCATAAATCGCGACAAAGCGTTTACGAGCCATTTGATCGTTTATACCGATTATTAACCGGCCAGCCGTACCGGAAACGAGTCCGGGCCACCGCAAAAACGACCATAACTCTGCGCACGCGCATCTGAGGAGGCGTGCCGTAATTTTCTCGCATTATCTTCTAATTACTGGTGCATTCGGAAAAAGTGATGGTTTTTGTTACAGCCCACTGTTAGGCGGTGAGGAAGAGCGTTGATGCGGCGAGTCGGCTGTTTGGGTGAGGGGTCCGTAGGCCACTTGTTTTTTGATGATGAGGCAGTGACGAGATGGACCACATAATCATGAGGTACAGTGGAGTATTCATACTTCGTTATTGGTAAGCCCGCTGACATAATGCCGCCTACCTTTTTCAGGTTTAGATTATCCCGGTTGACTGGTAGATAACGCTATATTAAATTTAGGTCCACCACTGTGCTCTTTATGCATAAAGTTTTAAAAAATAAAATAAATAAAGCGGGTTTACCATAAAGAAAAAAGTATTTTTTGGTAGTATGGTACTTAATAAAGCGACTTATGACTTAACATTTTACATGAATTTTAAGAAATGTAGGTACATATATAACGTAGTTTATTTAGAAAGGTAGTGCATTTTTTCTACTGCTTCCCCGCTTATTGCTTGTCTCCACACCCGGTAGGGTTGGATGGAACAGATCTCTTACAGAGATAAGCCCACCTTTGTAAACAACCGTTTATAATTATTGTTTTTAACTTGTTTCATGTGCAATAAAGTATATAATACATGTTTTTAGGATCAACAAAAATCTCAATATACACATGATATTTTACATTCCCGTATGTGTTCTTGTTAATGGTATTTATTTGATCTGCCATAATAATAAATGTATATTGAAAATAATTCAATAAATAGGTACTACGCATCGCAGACAATGGTCCGAAGAAACATATACTAAAATGTTATCTGTCTGAAATATAGCTAGCTCAAAATCGGTGTCCAAAAACTATAAAAATCCGGAGTGACTTCTGTTCAACTTTCCGCTTGAAGCAGCACGTAATAGGTAGGTACGGATAGGGTAGGTGTCGAGTAGATTAGGAAAGGGGTAGGGTAGAAAACAAGGTAAAGAAAAGTCGCGGCCCGGCGGCGGGCCATAACAGTATAAAATGGGCGTAGACTCGAAGAACCCTAAAAAGTATATGATCTGTAAATCTGTATATGATCACCCAATAGAAAACATGGTGTACAAAAAGAAAAGTATAATTAACTATTGTATGGTAGCCGTAATTACTAGCCGTGTTTATAATTTGCTACGATAATAGCTCGTTTCAGTAAAAATACTTGTAGTATTTGATATTAAAAACAAATTACCTAGATAGATCGCTTATTAATGGTAGGTTGATAAGCAATATACTCGTATATCTTGGGTAGGTACATCATCATCATCTTGGCGTTAATGTTCCGGTTATGGTTTTGCGCACGAGGGCACGGGGTCCGCCTTGACCATGATCCAGGATTTGGCAGATCAGCTAATTACAGTGGAGCGACTGCCGTCTGACCTCCGTGACCCTGCTACCAGGGGAACCTGACCAGATTGGATAATTTTTACATGCCTGAATGTGCAGGTTTCATCACGATGTTTTCCCTCACCGTAAGAGCAACTAATGTACATATCTCAGAAAAATTTCATTGGTACTTGGCTGCAGTGGGATTCGAACACGGTACCTCTCGCTTACGAGTCGTATACCTTAACCACCGACTTTCCTACGTAGGTACTTATATAATAAACTAATATGACGTATTTTGTTGTACAACAACTATATGTCCTGCTGTAACACCCCATCGGAAACATATTCTTTTGGATTTTTTGTATGTTTTTCTGTCTGTTTGTGCACGTATCACGCAAAAACTACTGAACGGATTTTGTGATTTTCACAGGTTAATAGCTTTGGGTCCAACTTAAAATCTAAGCCATGTTTCATCAAATTCGGGTGGGTAGGTACACCCAGAGTTACAACTTGACCTCTCCGTAGTACAACCTTTAATACAATACGGAGCTCATTTAAAATTATCACGTGGGCAAAAGCTAAACTGTCATAATAACTATTCCCACGCAGGCGAAGTCGCGGGAAAATTCTAGTATTTACTCAAACCAGTCGCTTATACCGTAAAATGGTCCACATTTATTACAGTACTAGCGGCCCGCCCCGGCTTCGCACGGGTACCACTACGGGTACACGGGTTACACACGACCGCTGCGTAGGGAGCCGACATTGACTCCCCTCCCGTACCCCGTGCTGCCTAGATAGCCGAGCAGACTGAGCGGCGAACACGCGACTTTTTTCTAATAATCACATTTTTAAACTCGTGATATCTTTCGAATGGAATGTCTGAATTGAATAATTCAAAAAGTTATATAAAGGTATTGAAGCAGTCGTGAATATGAAGTAATTAATTTTGATAAGGATTAATACCAAGGTACAAATAAAGAGCGTTTTTAGCGGCGGCATTTCAATTAAATTTTGAAAATAAAAGAACACTTATTGTGACATAACTATAATAGTTAGACATATACTGTCGCGACACTTTTTGTAGGTAATTATGTGTTCTGCAAAGTCGTAGTACATTATTTTGTTCTATCATCAATAGTTTTCGCAGCACACGCGATGTAAGGAATTTTTTGGGTATTATGTTACACCTTGGGTTACATTATTGGAGTTTTATTAATGATCCGTAATTTTTTAGAAAATATAATATAGCCTATGTCACCCGCGGATAGTGTAGCTTCCCAACGGTAAAAGAATTTTTGAAATCGGTCCAGTAGTTTCGAAGCCTATTCAATACAAACAAACAAACACCATAGATACCACTTATCAGGGTTGTCACATATATGGCATGCATTGTTTGCATAAAAATAACACTTGATTTATAGAGAATAGTAAGTGATCATAATAGCTCCAGGATATCAAAATATTCCCATTTTACTGATTTTAGGGTGCGTGAACGTTTTTTCTCTGATTTGCATCCCTTGATCGCGCGCGGATAGTTAGAAAGAAAAAAGTAGTCTTTATTCAACGATATAAGTATTTCGTAGCCAACAAAAGTATAAAACGAATATCAACTTGACTACGATACGCATCCGTTACAACAATTACTTAATTAGGCACGGTGCTTTTTCTGTTCCCAAATTCTGTATGGAGTGTGAAATTCGGAAAAAAATTTAGGTATTGTGGAAGAAAACAATGGCTTTTGTTGCTGACCGAGCCGTAAGTAATAAAACAGAATGTGCCTATCGTAATTTGAATGATCATCGTTTAGTTTTTGTTCTCCCATCGAGTATGATCGATCGAAAGATCATAGCTAAACTTGCTAGATTACGTCATATTCTAGATAGGTAAGGTTTGAACCTAATTTTCTGCTAACTTTTGCTCGACTTTACGCTGAGAAATTATGTTAATTATTTTTTTCAGGAATTTTTTCGACATCAGCGTCCTGACTGTTTTCGTTGGTTAACACGCCATGTCTGCCCTCCTTCCCTGCCCAGAGGTCTCTGTTTCGATTCCCGGCCGGGCTAAAATATATGTGTTGAATTTTAATTTAGGTTACGGGTTTGGGTGTTATTATTATGTACAATATGTACGTATTTCAATATATACATTAGATAAGTAGTTTATCAGTTTTCTGGCACCCATAACACAAACTTTGCTTACTTTTAGGCTAGATGGCGTTGTGTAAGTTATCCAACCATATTAATATTTTTTCATGCAATATTCTGTACATCTCGTAGATGTAATAGGTAGGTCTCGTAATGAGTCCCTACAGTCACGGGAAGCGAATCAGCTCCCAAGACTCACAGTACGTAATCTATGATGTCGCACAGGGTTCCAACTAATTGTACTTGACTGGCGATCGGTAATATGAGTTATCAAAATGAACTAAATTGACCAATCATAAAGCCGTATCGAACGCAGTGCGTTCACTTGGCAAAGAGCCGGGAAGTAAACTCATGGAAACGCTACTTAATTTAGCCAACTAAGTAGTTATTGTTTTTGAAAACGGGTGTTAGTCTCAACCAGCGGCAGTCTTTGGCCAACCCGTTTCACAAACCTATTAGAAGTCACACCTTACGAGTGGCGAGCTAGTTGCGGTGTTAAGTTCGATTAGCATTAAAGTATGAAATGGTCACCCATCCATTTCCGGCCTCGGGTTGCTTAATCAAAATAAACCGAATGATTAAACAGATAACCGGTTATACCAAAGTCCATATCGACATTTAGAAAATTAATAGTCATGTAAGCATTGCAATTCAAATGAAAATAATTATGAAGAACCCCGCGAACATTGCTAAACTAAACGACCGCACACGATGAATCAAATTACTTTAACTCTTTTTGCGTACATAATAACTATTAATACTTTACTTACTTCGGTGTTGTAAACGTTGCCTCAACATGATGCGACGACACTGATGTAAGTACCTACTCATTATAGAGCTAACTAGTTGGTACATTACTGTGCTATTTTCTAATTAAAGAAACTAAAATACAAATGTTGTGAAAATATAAAAATGAAAAGAAATAATATTTTATAGGGGAAAACTTTGTATATGGAGTAAATCTCCGAAACTACTGCTCAAAATAATATATAATAATAGGTAATTGATATTAATCCAACTTTATCTAGTAAATTGAACTGGTTTGTTAGCCTTTTTAAGAAGTCAAGTGATGGCTGTATGAGAATAATACCTTCGGTAGCGTTTGTCATTTGAATAATTAAAAAAAAAATGTATTATGGAAGATTATTGTAATACCAAAATAACTAATTTTGCGGAATAAATAATTGTTTAGTATTGATAAAACGGAGTTTTACTACATACATTTGATCCTAGAAAAATGTAGGGTCCCGTACGAAAAACTAATAAATTGCGGGCTGGTGAAAACCACGATTTTCATGATACTCGTATCATCAATAAATACATAGTATAAAACAAAATCGCTTTCCGCCGTCTGTGCCTATCTATCTATATCTTTTAAACTACGCAACGAATTCACATGCAGTTTTCAACAATAAATAGAGTTATTCAATAGGAAGATTTATAAGCAAGAAAATTAAGGGTAGGCAAGGGTAAAGTACGTGTACGCGAACGAAGTCGCGCCGGGTCTACTAGTAGTACCTATATAGATTGCAATTTTTACAAGCTTCACTTGAATCCATGTCCTGGAATCTTGCAAGCCTGCCACTTCCAGGCGTACAACTGAGATGAGATTTTGTATAGCCATATAACTTAGATGACAATGCATAAATATGGTACCACGGGGCTGGTTTGATGATTGAGCCGGAAGGTTGTCCCCATCGTGTTTGGGCTCTTTACAGTGGTCTGGATGAGAACCTACTATAACCAATGGATAAAAGCTTGTTATGAATAAATAATTTCAATTTGAGAACTTTTTTTATAATACATAGTTTATAAATTGAGGGAATCAAACGAGCCAGCAGGTTACTTGATGGTTGGTGTTCAATAACCGTTGAACATTCTCGATTGCGAATGTCATGTATGTTTCGCGATCAAATCGGGAACGACAAACAAGGTGGATATGAGTCAATTTGTATGCAAATAAAAAAGTAAATTTTACCAAAATGTTGATAACTTCTGACTGTACTCGTTTAGAACATTTCTTTAGAACATTGTTTCAATAAATAGTAAGGCTGATTTTATGTTTACTTTGTTGATTTATAAAAGGTATGATTAGTAAGTACCTATTAACATATTTTAGGAGCATTTTGTGATAAATCATAAGACTGATTTGATATTTTCGCTGTTGAATAAGGTTCATTTTAGGTTAAAATGTTTTTTTATTTCTGTAAGACAGATTTTGTAATGTAAAATACATCGTTATTGTCCAGTTATTGTAAGTGTAACAATGAAAGCAGCATGAAAAGTAAGGATGTGAGAATGAACAACTTTAACTAAAAATGTACTACAAAAGTTTTTAAATGTAAACCTTGTATTATAAATTTTAAGTCGATAGTAAGTAATTTATCATTTGATAAGCAATATACATTTTACAAACTCGAATGTTCTTTAACTTAATTACGTAAAGAATGTAAATGTAACTCCAGTTTATTCAGCTGAGCACAATGGCACTTAAGTTTTCTTAACAAAAATAATTAAATTTAAAAGTGGTGGACATCGGGAATATTTATTCCCGTTGTCCCCCAAATTGAAAAATGGGGGACAACGGGAATGATCCAGATTTTTTACTTCCCAAGATTAAAATCACACAGATACCTACGTATTGATTACATGCAAATTGTATCCGAATATTGACGACCTGATAAAGATCGCAGGTACCAACTGGATGCGGAAGGCACAGTACCGGCCTTTGTGGAGATCTCTGAAGGAAACCAGTGTCACGGCGACTGTCGCGGCTTATGCTGAGTGTGGCCTCATTGCACTCTCCACATGGCACAAGGATTAATTAGTTTTATGTAGAAGGTTTATATCTCTGTTTTACTTTTTTTTCTCTATGAATATTTCTTTATGTTGTGCCGTGTGTTTCACTTTACTTCGCTTACTTTCAATGAAATATTCGATGCTTTCAAATAAAAATAACCCTCTATTAATGGCCTGGAAAGGTAGACCTGCAAATTAGACTACCTGAACATAAATCATACCTAAGTAAAATAACGTACCTACTTCACGTAACATGTATTAACGTAGTATCGACTTCATGTTACATAATTTAACGTACAATCAAAACCGTACTATCGGCACCTAGTAGAACTTAGCACTTCCTCCAGCCAGCACTAAAGCACCGCCAATAAATTAGCGAACGCATTGCGACTCTCAAAGACGAGTCGCCGTCAATCTGTGTCAATGGCATGCGCAAGCGCACGCCCGCCTCCCATCCACATCGTTGCAACATGCAACGCGCACTTTGTTAGCGTTTTGCATTCCTCGTGTACTGCTAACTGTACATTGGATTTGATTAATGGGGTGGCAGACGTGTGAGCTGTGGTTGGATAGTGGTGGTTCGATTTGGAGTTGGAGTGGTGGAGACAAAGAGTTTGGGATACCAGGTGGAGGTGAGATTTAGAGTCCGCCTTGAAGCGGGCGTCCAGGGTTCGAACTCACTTCGGAGCCCTAAATTTTTTTTTTCTAAAACCTATTTTAAAGGTTATCTAATGCCTTCGTGTTTCGTTGGGCACTTTAAGCCGGCGGTCCCGGTTGCTATCGATTGATAGCAATTTTATAAGGACCATAGCAAGTGGAACAATGTGGCCTACCCGTGAGGGACAGAGCGTGACTGTCGAAATGTGTGAAAATAAACATCGTGAACAAGTTTTTTCAGACCTCTATTGAAATTAGAATCCGCCACCTGATGGATTACAGATCATACATTATCCTGTCATCATGCGCTGATATATTTCACTCAATATTGCAGACTACGATTAAATATAGTGCGTAAGAAACACTCTCACGTTTTTTATTTTTTACGGTAGACAAACAAGCAGCGATCCTCCTGATGGAAAGTGGTCACCTCCACCTAAGGACATCAGTAACCAGAGATCTCATTAGAGGCGGTAATGAGACCTCTAAACACGTTAACTTGTTTACAGATAGCAACGAACAACATCTAAACAAACGCATTTATTCCCAACCACCAATATTAACCGCACAAGCTCGGAGCTGTCCGAAGACACCGAGAAGGGCAACAAAACGGTGAAAAGCATTCAGTACCCTCCAATCCCGTGAGGAAGCGGGAGCTGAACCCGACACCGCTGGGAAACCGCACGGCTGCGCGGGCGCAACGGCTCTGGCCTATGGGAATATCGCGTTACTAGCATTACTGTCTAGCGAGCTTGTGGAGCTTACGAGTTGGTGTATTGACAGGTAGTAGTTGCATATATTTTTATTGCTGACGGTCAGATAGTCCACCTGATGGAAGGTGGTTACCGTTGTCCAGGACATCAGCGACCTTAGGGTGCGTCTATATCTCATGAACGCAGTGTGAATGCGCCGTTGCAGCAACGGTATCCTGGACGTACAGTCAGCTGCAGAATTAATGGACCCCTATGCACAAACAGACATATAAGCCCACAAATCACTTACGATACGCCAGCAAATCTGGCACCGGTATTACGTGATAATACGCAGTTTGTGCGCACAAATTGTTATCGATGCAAAAACTAGGCTCGCGCCGCTGGCCTGCACGGGTTCTGATTTATGGGACAGTGATCGGTGCACTTAGTGACGCCTCGCTGTTGTTACGGCGGTCTGACACGAGGGTCTCAAGGTTTGAGATGTTGAGATTACTTAGGGGGTGCTTAAAGTACCGCCTTAAATTGTTGCTAAGCATTTAGGAGTCATAAAATCGGGTTCATAAAATTAAGAGTTACTTAGTGTATTTAGTTTTCAGCTATGGTTGGTGATTAATGCAACGTTTTTGTTGTTTAGAATATCTAAAATCAACTTAGGCGTTTCCTAAAGTTTTGTGCGATAGGCGAGCACACAGCACAGCTGGGATATTAATTTATTTATTTATTTATTTGGAAGATCATCAGCTTAACAAACAAATCAGTACTTAATGGTAAAAAACGGTTAGCTAATAACCGTCACTAATAGATCTAGAATAGTTTGTAAACTTAGCGTAGGTAGATAGCCGAGGCAAATTCTGTAGGCACACGAAATATCAAATGACATTATGGCGGATTAACACCGAGATGATGATAAAAAAATAACATTTTGGCGTTAATGCCTCGGTGGTACTTTCGCGCACGAGGACCCGGTGTCCGCCTCGAACATGATCCACGATTTTGCAGATCAGGTAAAGTTACACATTCACTCCCTAAATAGCACCGGTTTCACATTAGTTGAACACTAACCGACGCTCTTACGGTGAGGGAAAACACCGTGATGAAACCTGCACATTCAGGCGACTGAGTTTGTAACCAGGATCCAATCTACTCATGTTCCCCTGGTAGCAGGGTCAGGGGGGTCTGACGGCAGTTGCTCCACTGTAATTACCCGATCTGCTAAATCCTATATCATGGTCAATGCGGACCCCGGTCCTCGTGCGCGAGCGCATAACCGCGACATTAACGCAAGGATCTTTTTTTATCAGGTGGACTCTCTACTTGTTTATCACTGAGTAGTACACTTAAAAAGAAATTACAAGTTCCTTAATTGTCCCCCTTGATGACCAACAATTAAAATTCAACTAGATACTGGCCCGGAAATGCATCGCGGGACATTCCACTTACATAACAATATATTGCACTGAGACACTCAACTCGTCAAAATGTAAGCACGTTGACATAACTGACTGGCTAGTACATAGTTTGTATATGATTTGTGATGCATTGTTTGTCTAGTTTATGCATGGCGATTAATGTACATTGCCGGCCTTGGCATCTTTTATAGACAGCGATGCGGCTGTGTTTATGTTTGACAGATGACGATTTGCTTGTGCTGTGACCGCAACCTTCGCAACACCTGTGTTTAACTCGAATTCGTGCATTGCACAAAGTATAATAAGTAAATCTATTTATCTGTACTGTTATCTCTAGTTCGGCTTTAATTGCAAAAACGGTTAACTTCCTCCATCTTGTTTAGTAGCACCGCCTTACTTTTTTTTTACCCTTTATCTCCTGGTTGACTGGTAGATAAGGCTATTTTAGTTTTAAGTCCGCCTTTGTACTATTTTGTGCATGAAGATTTAATGAATAAATAAATAAATATAATGGAGTGGTAGGAATGCGTCAAGTTTGAGGAGCTGGATTATCGGTTGTATATGTATTTTAGTCACCAAACAACTGTTTTTTGTGTTCCTGGACCTCATTGAATTGTAATTGGATTGCAATCACAGCTCAATGGCAGTTTGACGCGTTTTTGGTATTCTGCTACTGTTACAAATACATCGATTTAAGTGTAATTAGATTGCAATTGCAGTTCAATGACTGCTTGACGTGTTTTACTATTAAAACTGACATTGAGCTGCGTTTGCGATCAAGTTACAATTTAACCGAGCTTTAGTAAATTAACTTGAGACGAGTCGAATGCTTAGCTTCATTAGCACATTAGCTTAGCACTTTCATTGACAAAGCAATTGCGGTTGTACATTTTTGTTTCTTACATCCATATGTAAGGTCTAATTAATTAATGCTCAAAATAATGTATTATTATGATTAATTAATATTGTATCCAGCTTAATCTAATAAATTGTACTGATTTGTTAACCTTTTTAAGAAGTCAAGTGATGGCTGTATGAGAATAATACCTTCGGTAGCGTTTGACATTTGAATAATTTAAAAGAGTGAGTGTCATTATGTTTTCGGTGGCTATGTATAGAAGATGATTGTAATACTAAAATAACAAATAGTACGGAATAAATCATTGTTAAGTATTGATAAAACGGAGTTTTACTACACATAACATAAGGGCTAACATAAAGGCTTAGCCGCTATAGTCGGATGCGGTGCTGGCTATGAGATATCTATAGGCTAACCTGTTTGCCTGTCTGATCTGAAAAAACATGATCTAACTAAATATAGGAACTTAGACCGCTAATTGTGTATTACAGTATATTGCATCTGCTTTTCACAGACCATTTAACCATTATTTACTCGCATAATGCTAACATAATGCGATTATTAAGGGAAAGGAATTTGTGCAATAGATCGATCATACTTTCGCTGTTAACGTCATAGGTGGTAAGTGAGTAGAGTAATTTCTACTTTAGGTAGCAAGGCAATTACAATACTAACTACAAGGCAATACTTTAGGCCGTGTATTGTCCGGCAGAGTAGAATTGCACCAACCCCTAACACTCGTGGGTGTCGTACAAGGCGACTAATTATTTGGAGGCAAAATCTAAGAGTCTCCGTAGGCTGGAAAATGGGCAGCAGCGCTTTCCATTGTTATATTTATAAAACTGCAATCTCCAACCCGCCGGCCAAGCGTGGAGATTATGACATAAACCTCCCCTTTCGTGGGAGAGGCCCTAAGTCCTACAGTGGACTGTTATGGGCTGTGGTGATGAATACTTTAGGTAAAAAAACAAAAGTCCACACAGTAACAACCCACCCACAGTAGCTCCCGACGAAAAAGGAAGGGAGTTTTAAGTTTGATGTGTGTATCTGTGTATCTGTCGACCTCTGTATCTGTAAAGGGGTGTGTCAAGCTCCCGAACGGATTAACTGAGTTGGATGCGGTTTTCTCTATGTGAAATATTTGTAGTAGTAGTAGTAGCTGGGCTGGTTTGGTCGCGTTCTGTATAATGGCCGGTTTACACGGTTCGAGCGATTAAGTGGTAACTAAATGAGCAACTTAATTTTAAGATAAAATTAATATTAATAAAAAAAAGCTTATAGTTTTATGGGCACATTTACATCGGGAATAGCAAGAGTGGGAAGATTTGTACGGATATTTAGTTTTAGTTCTATTTTTGACATTTGTAATAATAATTTGTCTGTAAACAATATCGACTTAAGATTTAGTAAATAATGTTTTCGTGTTGTTTCCTAAACTTTATGCCTTAATAAGAGAAGAAATAAGTGAACAAAATACGCATGTGCGTTAGGGTGTCCCGAGAATTTTTTTCTTGGATTTTCTTAACGCAAGACCTCTTAAAATTTGCGTAATTGATAGCAGATTACCATAATAATAAAAATAATAAAATAAAATTTGATCTTCAGGGTTCTACCGATCTTTAAAGTTCTGAAAAATTATGATATTTCGCTACTCCAGATTTCAGCTTTATATTATATCTCTTTCTGGTTTTTCTTAACTCAAGACCTGTCAAAAGTTGCGTGATAAATCGTAGATTACTCAAATAACTCTAAAAACCAAATAAAACTATACCTTTTGGGTTCTACATATCGTTAAAGTTTTGAAAAATTTACAAATTTAAGATAATATTTCGCTATTCTATTTTAAACGTAAATATGAAAAATATTTAGTTATTATTTTATTAAGTTGTAATACAAACACGATATTTAGATTTTTATGCGACCGGCGTTATCGGCGACCTCGAATTAGCAGAATGGGACTTGCAAATTCAAAGTCGCAAGTAACTTGGTACGTTTCAACTTGTTTCGAGGACTTTGTGGCTTTTGGACTTTACTCGCTAGTGTTCTTTCGAATTCAAAGCACTACTTTTACACTGTAGTTGCGATACAGTGTAAAAAAAGATTTTGTGACTTTATTTGAATAATAAGTTCGAGACTTCGTGAGGCACTTACGCTATATTGAAAACATACTAAGAATTTGACGATCGGTAGCGCTATTTTATTAGTCAAGAACGACTAGTAAAGTACCGATAATAGAAAGAATATATCCAATTCAGTAATACTTATATGGGACTGTTTCAGAAAATATCAACAATATTTGGACCCAAAGCTTCCATTCTAATCTATACTAATATAATAAAGAGAAAAGGTTTGATTGTTTGTTTGTATTGATAAGCTCAACCATTACTACTTGCTACTATTTAAAAATTCTTTCAACTATAGAAAGCTGCATTATCAGGGGGTTACATAGGTTCTTCCCGAGATTCAATGTGGTTGCCACGGGAACGGGTCCGGAACGTTCTAATCTAATTTTACGCAGACGAAGATGCGGGCAAAAAAGCTAGTCGAAAGTATGGCCAAATTATCTAATTCCCGAAATCATTTGACCACGAAAAGTAGATGGATTCCTACCTCATTTTGAAAAGATACCGCAAAAGCTAACGAAACTATCTCTAGTTTCAAAAACAAATGACGAAACGAGTGTAGTTAGAGTTATCTAAGAAGCTTTTAGACTTCTTGTTAAGTGTATTTCATATGAATCTTGTTTGTATTTGAGCTTGAAACCTAAGGAAGTTCTCATCAATGAGAGAAGTTTAATGTTAGGAAAATGGTAATGAGTAGTATTGATTAAAAATAAAGAACTAGATTGATAAAAAGGCAGCATAGGAAAATACAAGCCTCTTAAGAAACAGATTCTGTTTCTGCAAATTGTGATTAGAGCTTGAATCTTTCTCAGAAGTATGTTCCAAAGGCATCCCCGACATAAACAACGTCGAGAGAGACACCACTGACTTCAACAGCGAATAGAAAAACATTAAGCAAAGCCAACTAACAAAGTAGCTCAGCTCTGTGACAGATAATGTTTATCGATGCGATCTGCTGCTGCTGTTTTGCCTGACATCCTCTTGGTTTCTACCAAAGATTTAATTGTAAAAGCTAGAAAAGCTGAAAGTAGCACTAAAATCAAAATAAAAACTTTCAAAATTAACTTCTCTCTTGAAGATTACCTACACATAAATTATTGTGTGACTGGGAAATCCGCAACGCCGGTTATTCACTGCACTGCCGATTCTTCAGCATCTTTTTTAAATCATGGCAAAAATAAAAGCTTGGAAATTGTTGTCTATCCTTGTTATATACACAATCTGTGGTAACAGAGGCCTCACATAGTGTTACTGTGTTACTGACGCTAATGCTTGAGATGGCTTCAATGGAATATGCAATCACGAACAGAAATCCATAATTTTTGACTCAATAACAAGCAAACTAAAATAAAAAATGTTCTATTGATTATATGCTCTGTTTTGATTATTCTGTTTTTTATGCTATATTTCTTTAATTTTTATATTTTAGTATAAAATAAGCTTGAATTTGTATTATTTTAAGCAAGTGGAAAAATTCTGTAAAAATTTAAAATTTCCAAATTTTCAAAGTTCGGTAGAGCCCTCAAGATTACACATAATTCAAATATTTTTACAATTTTCATAATCTGTGTAAAATTACGCAAATTTTGATACCTCTTGCGATTGTGTAGCTTGAAATATTTTTTTTCTCATACATGGACGGGACACCCTAATGTGCGTGTGTAGTTACGATTACCAACAAAAATGATTCGTCACAAACACGTTAAAACTTCCATGCCTTACGTCTTTTAACTACTTTACCTACACCAGTTGGTACTTTAGTCGTACCTAATTTCTACATTTATTGTATTAATAATGTTATAAATAGCTCTTGTCATTGTACATAAATAACTGTTAATAAGAAACTGGTAAGATCTGTCACATTAATCAATGTAATGACAGAGATAACAATGTTTTGTCATAAATTATAGATGTGAAGTTTAACTATAGGTAACTTTAAGATAACGATACAAGAATAGCATAATATATAGCAAAGAACATGTAGATACTAATTTACTACGGTGGGGGAAAACATCGTGATGAAACTTGCACATACAGGCGACTGCAAAACACCACACCACCACAGCAGAATCCAGAACCGCAGATGCGTTGCCACGGTTGTCAAAGTTGAAATGCATAATGCCTGTAATTGCGCTGGCTACCTTATCCTTCAAACCGGAACATAACAATGCAAGCATTGTTGCTTGGCGGCAGAAACAGATAAGGCGGTGGTCTAACCAAGACGGATTTCTCAAGGTTGACAGAATCCTTCCACATGATAAAATTATTTGACGACCTGAGTGGTTCAGTTGATTTACATGCCGGTCTGCCACGCAGAGGTCCCGGGTTCGATTCTCGGCCGAGTAGAATCTGAAATTATGAATTTTAATTTCTATTACCCTGTCTACATCTCTGTTACTCTCTCTACTCGAGTCTAGGTGTATACCATGTATAACTTGTACGTATTAAAAAAAAGTATGTAAGTAGTTTTCAGTTATCTCACACCCATAACACAAGCTTTGCTTACTTCGGGACCATACGACGCTCTGTCAATTTATCAAAAAACAATACTGGGTCCTACCACAGTATAAAAGTGTCACATTTTACATTTAAGATAACGAACGCCTTTGTTTATGAGTAGTTCTAAAGAAACCGGCGGTATCTCAGCTTTGAGAAATAAAGCCATCGACTAATACCGCAATGAAAATTCCCACTTACAGTCACATCTCGCTCGTCGGCGGCTTCCACAGCTTTTTGCGAAGCACACGCAAAGTTGTGCTAAAAGCTCGTCTTAACAGCTGTTACCGTTACCTGACAGCTTCCTTGCAAACCAGTTAGGCTTTCGTGGAATAGTCAGCGCTGGTTAATCTTACTTTGCCATACACGATGTCTGTGCGGCTTTGTATCTCTGGGAAGCTTGCTATTACTAAATTATGAATATTCGTTTAAAATACTAAATTTGAAAAATAACAAATTAAGACGTCATATATGCCTACTGAAATAAATCTATCATCATTCATCATCATCATCATCCTAGCAGTCAAAACTAACTAAGAGTCTGTTTTTCTAAACCTAAACTCTCACTCGTGCTTTTTCACCCTCTTGGTAAGTTTGCTAGATATAGAAAAGACAAGCATTAGAAGGCTAGCGCTCGTGTGGATGTGAGCGGTTTCAAAAATAGCCCCCCCCCCCCTTACTTTTGCCAGAGTCCGCTTTACTACTCGGAAAAATTAATCAACAATTTTAAAAATCATAGTGATTAAAAAAGAATTCGTGAGGAGCCAACCGGCTATTTTAACCATCCCGCAGCGATTAATCTTTGTTTGGGCATCGTGAACAAAATGAATACAAAGCGTTAGATGCTAAATAGATGTCGATGTTAGGATCATATGAGAATTGGCCGCTTCATGTCCATTAGGTACCTTCGTGCGAAACTGGAATGCGTTTGTACGTGACATAATGCGTGCCAATTGACACGCTGGTAACATCTTACTAGTTTTTCACTATTTTTACCTACTCGAAATATGAAAGACAGAGCCAAACGTAAAGGTTCATCCAGGGGCCATATTTTTAAAACTGCTCCCGTTAATGCAAGCGGTTTAAAAAAGAGAACCCCAGGGGCTGAATGGCTCGCCTCGATTTGAAGGTTTTCAATTTTTGTTTTCGGTATGAAAAATTCTAAACTTTGATGCATTATGATGATTTTCCTTATTTTTAAACCGTACACTTTCAGTGTTGCCAATGTCATTTAAAAAATACTAAATATTTCATGCCGAAAATCAAAATTTAAAACCGTTAAAATCGAAGCGAGCGATTCAAAAATGGAGCCCAGGTATTTATATCAACCATTACAATTTTATTTATTTTCGCAATTCCAGTTTCATTGGTTAATAATAGTTTAAATTTAATCCAGGTACGTACATGTTTTTTGTCTCCATCAACAGACAACTCAACTGATAATAAAACGATAAGTATCTACTGTTACTTTTGCGAGTCATATATTTAGTTTAAAATTGTATGAAAACAGAGAAACTGCAGGTGCGTTTTCACAGTGAGGCTGAACTGGATGCCAGACATGCAATTACGCCGTTTACGATATCTCTAGCATTTCTGTTTAACGGAATAAATAAGATGATCTGATAATATAAAAAATATATTATTCTGTAAGTAATGTTTTAATTATTAATACTATTTTTAGTAATTCTCCGTTTTTCAACTAGTTTGACACCCTCAAGTCGAAAGGGTTGAGTCGGTTTCGGCCCGCGGGCCAAAACGAGGCCGAGCCGTAACGCCTGTATACTACGAGTATTACCTTCGACGTTTTTAAGGGCGTATGAGCCGATTGATGAAGGAGGCGCAGAGTCAATCAGTATGGAAGGCATGGGGGGGACGCCTATATTTAAGAGGAGTGTCCCCCGAGCGCGCTCCATACAAACGTAGTATCATTTAAGATTTCCATACAAATTTTAAATCCCGTGCACCTTTGACACGACATATTTTAACGAAAATCTGACAAACTACAAGCATAGGTATTGGTTTCAGGATCACGTATACAAAATTTCATTGATTTTGTTTGCGTAACATTGACAATATGTTAAAACTACGTTTGCACGGAACGCGCTTGCCAAACACTAGCTTTTACAGTGGATGTCCGACGGCTGAGATGATGATGAGGATTATTAAATATTTATTTATTTATTTTTCTCCCAAAAAAGTTTACAAAGACATTTAAAAATATCAAATAGTTGATTTTTTTTAAACCACTAAGGTGGCAAACAAGCTTGCGGCCTGCCTGATGGTAAGCAATCACCGCAGCCTATGGACGACGATTGGGATACAGGAGTCCAAACTAGGTTAACCTGTGTTATGGATATGTGGATGATGGATGGATGGATTGAGTTCTTTAATTTTATAACTTTTCGCATCATTGGCGACATGAAACTATTATAACAATTCTGGAAACTATTTACTTATAGATTACTGCTACTAGACATAACTGGCGGCATATTAAATAAACGGATTGAATAAGGAAATTATTCTTTCACTTCAATATTCTTGAATTACACATAATAAGTATAAAAATAAAGCAATTTAATATGTTTGTCATGTACAAAGAGAAATAACGAAACGGTCAAGGTTGGAGATAATAACTCGAGCAAATATCACACAATGTCCTTAAGATCTGCGTAATTTATACCAAGTCACGATTTTCTGAACAAAATTTATTACTAAACATTATCCCCTTGTATTACCTTGCACGGTTCCTCTAAAAAAATGCTTGGACCTTAAGGCAACCCGTGGAGCTTATGGCAATAACTTCCCCTTTCGTGGAAAAGGCCCTAAGTCCTGTAGTGCACTGTTATGGGCAGTGATGATGATGATGGTATATATAACACCCTGACCCGTAACAGAAATTAAAATTCATCATTTCAATTTCTGCCCAGCCGGGTATTGAACCCGGGACGTCTGCGTAACAAATCGGCGTGTTAACTAAACCACTTAGGCCGTCATTAATTTATAGGGCACGGACAAAATGATTGCTGAAATATTTGACGCTTTATGACGAATATGTGACAGTTGACCAGGATCATACTGAGTGTGACCTCATCCAATAACAATTGAAAGTAAAGGTTTCATATTTATCAATACTAGTGTCGAAAACAGAAAACAAATTCGGTACTACTAATGAATTAAACTGTTGCGAGTGGATAGAGCAGACAACATGACTACGGTTTGTTTTTGTGAGCTACTCAATTACTACTACTACCTTAATATTGTGTTTGGTTTACATTGACTGACTGTTTTCTAAACAAACGAAACAATGAATTAAACTGTTGCGAGTGGATACAGCAGACAACATGACGATGTCACCATTCTAAGATCAAGCAAAATGAACAACCCAAACTACAGACAATAAAACATCAGAAAACTCTTATGACATAATTCTAAACGACACAATCGGCATTTACATATACTCAAATATTTTATAAACTACTGAACCCAATTCTCATGAAACAGAGCTAAGAAAAAACGTCTCGTTTTATCTGGCCTTCAACTAAATAATTTCGTCCACTCGCATCGAAATTGGTCCATCCAACTATATACCCCTATAAAATTATAAAACCCCTTTCCCCCACCCTCCTCTCTTTTTCCCACCTAGCTTGTCGAGGGTTTAAAAACAAAAAATAAAGTGGTTTTGCAATTCGCATAGAGGTGAAAATTGGCAGCTGTTTCAAGTAAGTAGGTAGTTAAAAAGTAAATTGTAAGGACAATGTTGTTTCTTTACATTTCTCGAAAACCGATATCGTAAAAGTAGGCAAAAGTTATGAAATTATCAACAAAAAATGTCGCGTGAGCTATCGTCATTTTCGGAAGGAGTTGATGGAGCCGCATTCTAAATAATACCTTCGTGTTTTTACACATTTCCACAGCAGGTGAGGGTGAAAACTGCTAAAAGTAACTGCTTAGTAAAAATTGAATAGTATAGTCAGCTGCAGAGAGAACTGGCCCCTCTACCATACAAATAGTGAATGCTATGTAATGTACCCCCACATTCACTCTGCAACAGACTGTACATTAATAAAAAATTATGTCATACAGTGGACAAACAGGCAAGCGGGCCACCTGATGCAAAGTGGTCACCGCAGCCAACAAATATTAGCAACACCAGGGGTATCGCCAATGCGTTTTCCACCTCTTTAGCACGTTGCCCTTTCAGCATTAAAGCAAATGTCCATAGGCTGCGGTGACTGCTTACCATCAGGCAGGCCGTAAGCTTATTTGCCATCAGCTTTGGTATAAAAAACACGATTCCCCAAATCCCCACCCCATGGAACACAAAACTATTTAAAATAGTAATATAGTAGTAAAACTCTACTCAATTATAAGTTAATTATGTACAAGAACATAACGTGTGACTATTAAGACAACATTCCATTTGTTTATGAGTTACTCCTTTGGCCACGTGTTAGGTATCATTAGCGCCTTTATAGGATATCATCATCACAGCCTGTAACAGTCTACTGCAGGACTAAGGGCCTCTCTCAAGAAAGGGAAGGTTATTGCCATAATCTCCACGCTTGGCATGCGGGTTGGAGATCGCAGTGTTTAAACATAACCATAGAAAATGCTGCTGCCCATTTTCCAGACTACAGAGACTCTTGATCTTTTGCCTCGAAACCATTAGTCGCCTTGTACGACACCCATGAGTGTAAGGGGTAGGTGCTATTCTACTCTGCCGGACACCACACGGTCAGGATAGGCCATTATAGGATATGTTCCTTTTTAAATAAATGTATCTATATATGTTGCGCAGTTTGAAATTGCACACATTTTCTTTACTAAAGGGTAGATAAGGTACAGGATCTCTATATTTTAAATGATCTCGTCTTTAAACGAGCGCTTTTCAATTATGATTTACGGCGAAATACATATTCATTGTTTTTAAATACATTGCAATACCGAAAGCGGCAGAGTCTATAGACCGCCACTTTGCTGTGTCCTCCCTAGCCTGACATTTCTCCACAATTCTCTTCATACATGTCCTTTCATAATCTGTGAAAAATAGAAACGGGTACGCTGCTTCCAATTTTCTGGCCTACGGGGGTCCTAGCCCCTCTGGCAGTACATTATTGAATACCGATTTTTTTATTCCGAAAATCAAAATTTAAAACCGTTCGACACGAGGCGAGCGGTTCAAAAATAGAGCCTTTGGCAAAAATTAGCCTCTAAGACATCAAACGTTTTTTATGACATCCAAGCCGACATAAATACTCAGGGTAGGTTATACTACACAGTAGGTATGGTTCGATGATTCAGCCCCGTTTTACTGGTGACCGGAAGTAAGTTCGGCCGAAAAACCGGATACGAAACGTGTGTATGGGCCTTAAGTTAATTTAGATATACCTAACTCCACTTACTTAATTTGGAGATATGTATTAAGTAAATTGGGACGAGTTCGAATAAAGAATCTAAATATCGCATGCTTTCAAATAAATCTTGAGTAGGTAGTTCGTTGAGATGTTTGAAGTTATTTATATCGTAGATGGGATCGTAAATCAAAATATTTTAACGGGTTTAAACAATTAATAAATTAAATCGAAAAAAATATTATTACTATTTCTGCAGTCAGTGCATTTTACACCTACAGTCATCCCAATGTGAACTTAATTAACTTAACAATGTGAATTTAGGTATACAGGAAAATATTTCTGGTTAATAAATCAGTTACCAAAAATAATCCCAGCATTTAATTGAAATGTCAATCTGGATTTTGAAGTCATCAGTCCGAACCAGCAAAGCATGCACTCCAGCGTTACTTTACAAATAAGTACCAACTCTTTTCCCTTCTGTTCCATATGTTCATATTTAGTGGAGAACAATGCTCTTATGACAATAACACATAGCCTCAGCTAAGCATGGTCGAAAGTGCTATAGAATATTAATCGAAACCCATAGAAAAGCGCATCCTTTCTCGGCCCGTAAAGGCGTGCGCAGGCGCATACGAATGCAGTCATATTGACATTTGGTACTGGTACAGACAAAAGTTGAAAGCTCATCACTAAGTAAGTAGGTATTTAATGATGAGTAAGTCAAGTATGAATTATTATATTTTTTACTCTTATAATATGTACAAAACGTGCAATTTATGTACTTTAATAATCACCCAAAATATTGTGTAGGTATATTACTGTAAAGTTACAGATAAAAAATACTGAAAGGAGAAAAAGGTTTGTGGCTTTATAAATGACAGAAATACTAACTTACTTACATAAATTATTTTTCATAATAGAAGATTAAATATTAAATTTACAGTGTGAGAAACAATTTTAAAACGCTGAAAATATACATCATCATCATCACAGCCCCTAACAGTCCACTGCAGGACTTAGGGCCTCTCCCACAAAAAGGGAGGTTATTGCCATAATCTCCACGCTTGGCAGGCGGGTTGGAGATCGCAGTGTTATAATATAACAATGGAAAATGCTGCTGCCCATTTTCCAGTCTACGGAGGCGCTTAGATCTTTTGCCTCGAAAACATTAGTCGCCTTGTACGACACCCACGAGTGTAAGAGGTTGGTGCTATTCTACTCTGCCGGACACCACACGGCCGAAAATATACGTTTTAATATATATTTTTCATTTCGCGCGTCTCCATAGAAAAAAAAAACAAATAAAACATTGTATGAAGCGCAAAACGAAAACCAACATTCAATTTGATAAAGCACATAGTCCCTTGTACAAACCCTTTGATCCCAGTAAGTTTGTACACGGGACTATGTGCTTTATAGCTAAGAAACCCGCACTTGTCACTTAGTAAGCATGCGCTAACTCACCTGTTCACTTTGAACAGCAGCCCAACTGGGGTCATCTCAGTGTACCAACCTCCTTCGCACTTCACTCGAATAAAATCCCTTCGCCGTACCGTCCGAACACGCGCTCAAAAATTAAAAAGAAACAACAGTTCCTTTTCCGAAAATTATTCAAAATCAAAATCGAAATTATTTAAGAACAAATCCTCGTCAAAAAAAAAACTCGAGAAAAACAAAATATGCGTTCGATTTTCAAAAAAATTGCCGCGCTTTTCGAATTCGCGTTCAATTATAGAAGCAAAAAGTTTTTCCTAACCGTGTAGGCGCTGCGAAATTTTCATCAATTATTCAAATCGATTAAACTGCGCTTGATCGCTGTCGAGACGTGGAGGCCGTCGAGCGGTCGCGGTATATCTGCCTGCCGGTTGCCTGTGTGACATGCAGACAAACAATAGCCGGAGTAATTATGCAGGTTGTCTTCTTTTGACGCAGCTGGCTGTATGTACTCGCGCACCGTTGCCACTCGTTTGTTTTGCTATGCCGCAGTGTTGGCGGCAACAATGATGCGAGGGTTTCACGTGAAAACAAAGGTTAGGAATTTTTTAAAGTGGTCAATGAAATTTTTGTTTGTACAATGGCTTTTGTATCAATCTAATTAGTCATGATGTTTGGATAAGAATCGAAGAAAGCTACTTTACGTTCAAACAATTTTTGTTTTACAAGTTCAAGAACAGAAAACTATTTTATTTTGTTTTGAAAATCATACAGAATAAAAATATTAAAAATAAACAAAATTTTATTTTCTGTAGAACCAAACATGTAACAGACACCTAAAAATATCAAGAATAGGTCTGTACATAGATACATAGCATATAATTGGACAATAAAAACAAGCTAGCTCTTTATACTTTTATACGAAGGTTAGATATGTTATTTAAATATTGCTAAGACGATTTTTATTTAAACGTATAATAAATTAAAAACAAAAAATGATACCAAAACAATAAACCCATAGAGAAAAGTAGGTAAAGCCACTTTCCTAGAACCAAAACTGCTTTACCGACCTAAAAATAAAAATACGTACTTCCACTCAGGATGACTACCCACAATACGCACCAACCGAAACCGAACTTGCCTACATAAGAAAAAAAAGCCAAAGGCTATTGCCACCTATCCGCTTCCATCATTTATGGTTTTATTACGCTACCACATCCGCGCACGCGCACGTCCCGCACTGCAGGATGTTACGAGTAACTCTACCGATTTCGATACCACACTAAAATATGTCCCTCCATAGAGCCGCCGTAGAGAGCTTCACAAATTGAGGTCTTCTCAACTCGGCCGGGTTATAGACCCTTATGGTGCTGTGTCACATATTTCCTCTATATTAAAAGTAATAATATCAAGCTGGATGTGTCTCGTCGTCGTTGAGTAAGGCTTCGCAGGGGTTCAGAAAATATACGTTTGAATAATTTAGTAACTGCTGCGTTGTCTCGCTCAAGATTCTGTTTGCTTTTTAAATGTGTGATTGTAACAGCGATAGTTTATAACCATTCCTGACAGGACGACCTGAGTGGTTCAGTTGGTTAACACACCGATCTGCCTCGCAGAGGTCTCGGGTTCGATTCCCGGCCGGGCCGAAATTGTAATGATGAATTTTAATTTCCGTTACAGGTCTGGGTGTTAGAGCGTTTATCAGTTCTCTAGCACCCATAACACAAGCTTTGCTCACTTTGGAGCTAGACGGTGCTATATGAATTGTTCATACATGTTATATATATATTTTTTATATGTTTATGCTTGAAACAGCATTGCTACAAAGAATGTAACAAAATCACCCGGCTGAGTAAAACAAGTCACCAAAACAAACAACAGAAAGTTAACAACCACAACTAGTCTATCTCGTTTAACACGATCGGTGATCCGTCAACCGTAACTTATTAGGGAATTTGCTTCTTATTTCGTCCACTTTAAGAGTTAGCTAGTAAAACTGCTTACCATATTCTAGGTAAGCAGTCGACAGGTGACAATGCCAAGAATCAAGATTGCCTAGGTCTGGAAGTTAGACTGTTGACTTCGAAACATCTGCCGTGGACATCGCATGATCACAACGCTTTTGACTTCGAGTCGAATCAACAACTCCACATTTCTTAAACTGATAACTTTGGGAGAATCTCAATAAATTAATTAGAAAATAAGTACCCAAAACTACATTGAATTTCGGGATAAATTATTCACTACAACATTTCACGAAAATCCGCATAGTAGTTTTAGTGGCGGAGCAAGTATTGTTTATTTATTTAACATTTTATTGTACATTAACAGTATAATTATCACAGATTCTGTAAGATTATAACAAGTACAAGGGCAGTCTTATCGCCAATAGCAATCTCTTCCAGACAACCAATTACATGGATATAGTGGAGGTCGGAAAGTAAAAAATAAACTTTTATTGTAAAACTGATACTTGTATTGTTTTGTTTACAATGTAGCTATTCTGGAATCAAAAATTTTCTATAACTATATCAACCATATGAGTATGTAAAAAACCTCCACGTACCCACGACTTTCCTTACAAATCCTCATCTCAAATACCTTCGTATAGCCAGCATACCTATAAGCCTGTTGCGTCAGTACCGTCGCAATAACACAACAATGCCTGTGGTCAGTGCCCGTGCTATTACCCAGGCAACAGTGTCATAGTGCACTGTGCACTGCCACTTATAGGCACATGTACCCTGTGTACAGACTAGCTTAGACGCGAATAATTAAGCTTGGATTATTTATTTGGATATTTAGTTAAGATTGAATTCGCACAGCGCCATCTAGCCCTAAACTAAGCAAAGCTTGTTTGTACTATTATGCGTGCTAAAGTAGGTAACTGATGTACTACTTGTACTGATGTTGATATCAATATAGTTTATATATGACGCAGGGATACTAGTTATTTAAATCTATAATAGTAAAATGCTTTCAATTGTATTTTCAAATTGTTCCGAACTGTATTTGTTTTGTTGTGTTTTTCTTTTAGTAAACATTTTACTATTTATTTTATACATTTTATACACCCCAACTTTAGTGTTTATTATGAAACCCCTGAGATAACTGAACTGATCAGAATCCAGTCTGACCAAAGTTCGAATTACCTAAATATATTCGAACGATGATATTTTATCTTTTTCTATAATGTGGATTCATTCATAACAAAAATAACATAAAAAGCTATTTTGAAAATTAAACCTACTTCAAAATGTATGCGGGTTTCGACAAATACTCAAGACGACGACGAAGTCGGGTAAAAAAGATTTTGTTTCTCGCAAATACATTTTTTGGTTTGGCACTGGACCTTTGATTTTTCACAATTCAGAAATCCAAATCCAAATGTAGAAACTCTTGCAACTAACTCTCGTAGTGACAGTTTAATATATGGCACTGAATATATGAATGTCATATCTGCTTTAGAACTGAGTTTAGGTAGTAACCACTCCTTTAATATACCAGCCGAAGTCTGAACTTTATAAGTTCATTTATTTTTTCCATTAGTATGCCTAAAATATTTTTGGAGTCTAACGGTCCACGATTAACTTTTGGAATGTCAATCAAAACAGTATCTTTCACTTTAACTTAACCAAATTTAATTAAAATTTAATTTCCTTTCTGTAGGCCTGCTGGAAGAAATTTCTTTTAGAAATAAGTAGTGCCTGTTGTGTCAGTTATATCTATGTTATATCTCTGTATTTCTTTATTGTGTGCAATAAATTGTTAAATAAAATAAAAAATAAATAAAATAAAAAGCTGATTTCATCGTTTCACTTAATTCTTATTATTTTCATTTCTGTATTGTATTGCAGATTTTTATTTAGAACATAAGGAACATACCACGTTAAACGTTCATTTCCTATTGTATCACCACAAATGGCATGTTGATTACATTTTTAGTTTCATCTCATCAATTGTTACATACCTAGCATATCAACTGTACTACAACATTCTTGTCAGTATCCACTGAACATTGTCTAACTTGTATTTTGACTTCCATTTCAGTTTCCGTCGCCAAATATTCTTCTCAGACCGCCAACTGTTCTGCTACATCCTTGTTTACTAAACATTCTGTCACTTAAACACTTTGTACATCCGCATGGCTCAAATCTTATTCTCTAGTGACCGGTTTTCAGACATTTTACTTGATTTAGTTTAGTGAAACGACATATAATTGAAAATATATAAGTAATTTGTCATATCACTAAATATTTTTAGTAAAAAGACGTAATAACAAGAAGATTCGACATCTACCGTTAATTCGTGGTATCCCTAGGGATTTCGTGAAATCCCTGGAATCCTCATTTCCCTGCAAATATACATACATTAGCAGTCCCCTGCGTTTATCACCCGCACGCAGTTTGAATCTTTGTAAACATTCGCCTATCCCGCAGGACCCGTACCCGTAATCCGCACGAACGTCCGCAGCAGTATTATTTTCCCGGGATGAAAAGTAGCGTAGGTAGCTCGGGTATAATGTAGCTTCCTATTAGTGAAAACTCACTAACATACAAACTTTTCCATTTTATAATATAAATAGTAAAATCCAGACCAGAAAATAATTTATTATTTCAATTTCTGACAGGAATTGAGTATAGATTGAATCTACTTATAGCTGAAGTCACAATCTGTACTTTATTCTCTTTTATAATGGTGCATATAACATGTCCAAAAAGGACGGCTAAAAGTTATCAAATACACCTTGTGAAATTTTGTGGCCTTGGTCACCTAATACTATAGCTTTTTGTATGACATTAAGTTCATTCGTATAAAGCTGTGACAGAGTGACAGTGTACATTCTCTATAGGTCGAGGCTCCATCTACGCTATATGTCCAAAATCTTTCGATGTGACAAAACGACGTATTCCCTAACATCTGCAAAGTCACTGCATTTTTAACTAATACCTATACCAATAAAGTGTTATAAATAAAGACCTACTCATCCTCATGTTCTGAAATTTTTGTACCCTATTGACTCTGTTGCGTTTGTTCGTATGCTCAGATGCAGAGAAAGGAAAGCCGTAATCTCCCATATGTTATCTACCGTGGTGTTGCCTTTGCAGTCGACTGTACACGTGCCATGTGTCCGCATTCCGGGTAAATGCACCAGTGAGTGGTGGCGGGCAAGGTCGTTATGGCGCACAGCCGTCCAACGGTGGCTGCAACTCTGTGGTCACTCGCACAGTGCTATCGCTTATGATTATGCCTACACGTAAGTATAGGTAATGGCTGTAATGCGCATACGCATAGGCTGGTGTAGACTTCGTATTCTCCCGCGTGCGACAGTGGCCTAGTGGAGAGAGAGTCCGACCCGTAAGCGACAGTTCCCAGGTTGAAATCCCACTGCCGCCATGTACCAATGACTCTTTTCTGAGTAATGTACATTAGTTGAACTAACAGACGCTCTTACGGTGAGGGAAAACATCGTGATGACACCTACATATTCAGGCAACTGAATGTGTAACCATTATCCAATCTGGTCAGGTTACCCTATCAACAGGGTCACGGAGGTAAGATGGCAGTCGCTCCACTGTAATTACCTGATCTGCCAAATCCTGTACCATGGTCAAGGCGGACCCCGGGCCCTCGTGCGCGAGAGAACGACCGGGACATTAACACCAAGATGATTTTTTTTTTCATCCGCGTGCGTTTAAGACGACGGTTTGCAAAGCCGAACTAGCCAAGAACTGCGGTGGCTAACCCGCCTACCAAGCCTGGAGATTATGTCAAACCCAGCTCCTTGATACTAAGTTTGGAGTCAGTCAAGATGGCCTTGAAAAAGCGTAACAATGTCGCCAAGATGCGACTGTTATTGTAAAAGTGTCAATAGTTTACTGTCGCTGTTTACCATTTAGGTGAATCGTAAACCTGTCCGTCACCTTTACGGTATTAAAGACACAATGTTGCCAAAGTATCTCTGTAATTGTACTAAACTTAGGCAACGGTTAAGTTGTCACGTTGAGTAGTCCTAAGCATTTAGGCTTAACAAAATCGGTGTTATAAAGTTAAGAGTGACTTAACGTGTTTAGTTTTCACCTAAGGTTGGTGATTGGTGCAATGCTTTTATTTTGATAATATCTGAAATCAATTTAGGAGACTTACGAAGATTTGCAGAAGATATTCGATATCATTTAATCAAATTGACCAATTTTATGTGAACCAAGAAGACAAAGTCATCGTAATAAATTGAAACCGTATTCGTAATTGAATCGCTAGCTGAGTATCACATATTCATACTTTAATTTATATATTTACTTATAACAGATAAAACCTAAATATTTGCTTAAACTCAAACAAATATGACACGCACTTAAAACTACATTTGCACATAGTCTTCGGAAATTCCGTTTGCAAGGGCATTTACGACTGGAGGTAATTAATTTAAAACAGGCAATTTCGTCTAACTGCAAGCAAAGACGTGGCAAGCGAGACTAGCTAGAAACAAATGACGCTTAACACCGGCCAGCCATTGTTTCGCTTTAATGACTGAAAGTGGAAGGCGCGAGTATCAAACCTAGGTACTCCTGTCAGTTAGGGTGAAAACCGTACAAGTCGGTTTATAATCCATTACTGGTATTTCAGTTTAGAATTACCAGACACCGTGTACTAAGCCCGCAAAGGATGACAAACCCGCCACGCGGCTGCTTGCTCGCGGTTCTCGTGCGCGTGCGCAGGGCCCTACAATAACATACTTAACGGCTTTCCTTATTCCAATGGGTGTCCTTTTGATGCGTGCCACGGGATGGAGAATGCAGTACACTGGTCATCTTGCCGTTAATGTCCCGGTTGTGCCCGAGGTCCGACTTACCATGATCAAGGATTTGGCAGATCTGATAGTTACAATGGAGCGACTGCCGTCTAACATCCGACTCTGTTTACAGGTAAACCTGACCTGATGGGATCATGGTTACACTTTCAGTCGCCTGAATGTGCAGGTTTTCTCACGATGTTTTCCCTCGCCGTAAGAGCGTCGGTAAGTGTTTAACTACTGTACATAACTCAGAAAAGAGTCATTGGTACATACATGGCCGCAGCGGAATTCGAACCCGGTACATCTCGCTTACGAGTCGGATACCCTAACCCCTCGGCCATCGACGCTCAGGAAGTTAAGTTGATAAAAGCGTCTTAAAAACAGCAACTTCAAGTGTTATCTCAAAGTAAACGACAAATTAAGTGCAATTACTCGCTTGTCATAGTAACAATGGCAAAGACGAACGTATAGCTGTAAATTATTGCGTGCACTTGTGTCTGTAACGGAACATGACGTGGTACTGGGGTAGGAAATCTTTTTCTCTTAGAACCATTTACTTTAGCTTTTGCCTCTGTTTAGTAATCACTTAATAATAAAACGTCGCTATGTCTTGAAATTTCAGATGTCCAAGTCTAGTCAAGATTAGCTGGATTGAAATTATTGGCATTAGTAACCTACCAGAAGACGAAATTTTATTATTTTATTTGTTTTTTTGTGGATTTGTATTATAAATTTATTCAACACCAATAAGTTTCATTTCAACAAATTAAAAAATACGATCTGGCCTAACAACAACAAAATCTCATATAACTAACCTACAGATAACAAAGTTGACCCAGACCCCCCGTTTATTTATTTGTTACAAAAACCTTTACAGCATTACAATTAAAAAACTAATGCATTGTAAAATTGCACGATATAACATCTTAAAACAATACAATATAATTCTTAATTCAAAATTAAGTTAAATTTCCCATTTATTCATCATCTCACAGAACCGCAAACATTCCCTGCACACATCCGTCCATCGACTTGCAAAAATATCACAGTCGGGCGCTGATGCTAGGACCGAGTTTATCATGGATAGCTCGAATAAGGGGTGCGTTGGCGCGAAACGCAGTTCGAGCTGCAGGGACTGCGAGAATCTTGTGTTAGAGCGGTTAATGTAATACGGCAGACAAACAGGCAAGCGGGCCACCTGATGGAAAGTGGTCATCGCCGCCTATGGACATCAGCAACACCAGGGGCGCTACCAAAGCGTTGCCCGCTTCTAAGGACACCTCTACCACCCCACCTCCCAACCTCCCCAACCAACCAAGGTTGATATACCTCTTCAACTATCCCATGTCATACTCCCAAGGAAACACTGTGGCTGGAAGCGAGAAACGTTATTTCGAACCTTCGCCTGGACACTAACACAGGTTCTACGTTGTGGGGATATATGGAAATCTATCTACTAAAGCGTAGGAATTAAAATACCTACTTTACAACGCTGTATAAAACCTAAATTACTCTTCAAACTTATGACTATTCATTACCTAATTATAAGCCAAAGCCTTTGTTTGCTGAAGCCACTAAAATTAAACAGATATGCGTCACTAAATCATTCCGCATCAGGTGTTAACTGTGCGGTAGGACAATGCTTCCACTTTGCACATTCCTCGCTTTTTTCTCACGGGTGCCGGGTTTAACTCGTACCACACGACTTTACGGTTCCTTTGTCCACGGTATACCTACTTAGTTGGTGGTTTCTATAAATATAAGCGAATATCATACTAATAACAAGCGACTCGCCCTGGGTTTGTACAGGTGTTCTCGGGATTTTGACCCCCGACGAGAAAGAAGGTTATAAGTTGGACGTGTGTATCTGCGGCTTTGTGTATCTGTCTGTGGCATCGTAGCTCCCGATGGATGGACCGATTTGGATGCGGTTTTCTTTGTTCGAAAGCCAGTTTTATCGAGATGGCTCATTACATTTTAATCTGTTCTGTTTTTAGTTTAGAAAATATTTGGGTTTAAGGAAAGTTGGTCGGGAGTTATCCGACTTTTTTGTCGGTTAGGTTATCTCTAATATGCATGTCGATATTATATAAGTTACAGCCAAAACTCAAATCCAGTCAAAATTACTTTCGACGGCAGACTTTCGACAATAGTACTCTTAACTGAAATTACAGTTTAAACTAGTTTTACCCACTGGAGCTGGTTTTGACTATTTGAATCCGTCAAAGTAGTTTTGACTGATTGTATTAGTCAACCATAGTACACATATAACCAGGCAAAGATGGACATAATATCGAGCAGCTTATGGTTCATTAATACAAGCAAGATTGACAACAGGCGGCCGAGAGATGGACCTACTAGATGGTCCGATCAAATCCGCTCAACGCTCAATATAAAGCTGCATGATGCACTCCATCCATAATGCCAAGGACAGACACCAGTGGAGTGGATTCACGACCCTCAGTTATGAGGAACACGACACGAGGAGGAGGATCAGTCAAAACTCTCAAAAAGTTAAGTAGGTCGATAAAAATAGCAAAGATATTCTCATTAATGAGGTAGTAAGACTCTGTCAAGACTGAGGAGTCCGCCTGGGTGAGTACCACCGCCTTATCTATTTTTGCCGCCTTCATTGTTGCATGCATTATTGAGTTCTGGTTTAAAGGTTAAGGTAGCCAGCGAAATTACATGCGTGAGGCATTTCATCTTAGTCCTTACGGTAGCAACGCACCTGCGGTTCAACATTTTTGTTACCTGCAACCTAAATGCATGAATTGTAGAAGTAACAGGTGACAGTTACCACTCACGATAATGGCGGGCTGCTCGTTTGTCGCTACGTAGCATAAAAAACATAGGAGAACGAACGGATGTGGAATGTGTCACTGAATAACATAAAAAAAGTCTTAAAATTAAAATTGTGGGAGACACACACATACTTGTCCTACGACTGTCCTTATTCTATAGGTACTTCACAGTCACAGGACGCCTTACTAAGGTCCCATCGCAACTACATAAAATTGCCTGGGAACCACGTGAGCTATATATAAAATTGTCGCTATTCAGTTATAAACGCTGGAGGAAATCACAACTTCCCCCACATACACTGTTGCTGCAATCATTCTGCACTCATTAAATCGCATCGCTGTTAATTGCAAGCATTAATAGAGCAGCTATTTGAGCTGAGTTTGTCTCGTATGTAACTCTTTATCTTAAGAAAGAAAACTATTTTTGTTTTCTTCATAATCACAGCCCATAACAGTCCACTGCAGGACTTAGAGCCTCTCCCACGATATTGCCAAAATCTCCCCTATCGTGGGAGTCTGCGATCTCCAACCTGCCACGCTTGGCAGACAGGTTGGAGATCGCAGTGTTATAATATAACAATGAAAAACGCTGGTGCCTATTTCCTAGTCTACGGTCTCTATATCTTTTGCCAGAAAACATTTGTCGCCTTGTACGACACCCGCGAGTGTAAGGGGTTGGTGCTATTCTACTCTGCCGGATACCACATGGCCATGTTTTCTAAGTCTTCCCAAAATCAACGTAATTTTTCGCGATTCTAAGCAGTTCCGGTTCAGTCGGCATCGTAAGTGATACCCTTCACGGTACATTTTACTAATATTTAAGACCTATGATACTCTTTAATCAGATTAACATTCCCTAATAGAACAGACCAACGAAATAAATCGATTTAAAATTATTAACTTTAACGTTATTAAGGCGTCCTCGGTTCCAAAGCCAAAAAGTAAATAAAATTATAATCACAGAGAGGAACCAACGACCAACGACCAACGAGCTACAAACCCGAGCCTCCACCACAGAGTCAAGCTCACGAACAAACAATACTTCGGCCTCTATTGTCATACGGTCTTGTAATAAAACCACTAGTGCGTAACGTTCGCGCGATTATAGCATATTTCCCGTCAAAGGGTCAATTCCCTGGCTTGGCAGCTTGTCCACTACAATTAGCCTTGGACAAAGGAAACGACTCCATGGGCTTTTGATGTGAGACAATGACACTTCGTGGTAAGGAAAATGGAATGCGTAGGGTAGCTGATGCCGGTTATAAGTGTTTGTAACTCTTACTTACCTCCGAGCGACTGCCCCGGCTTCGCACGAGTAGTAATCTTAACACATTATACACCTAAACCTTCCTCATGAATCACTCTGTCTGAAACGGCACGAAAATCCGTTCAGTAGTTTTGGAGTTTACCGCGAACAGACAGACAGATGCAGCGTGAGACTTTGTTTTATAATAATTGTTTTCCCTGAAGAGTACAACATGGAGTTCTTCAAGAAAGGGGTTAAAAGGTTTTTACGGGGTCGGCAACGCGTGGTTGATGCCCCTGGTATTGCAAACGTCCATAGGCTGCGGTGACTGCTTACCATCAGGCAGACCGTAAGCTTGTTTGCCACCTCAGTGGTATAAAAAAGAATACAGTTCTCGCAACAATTGCGGCCAAACTATTGGGCTTTTAATTTTTGTACAACTTTTTATTATTACTCATGTCATGATGCTACAGTTCAATGCGGGCTTCCCTCGTGGCCTTGTACTGCCACTAGCGTATTGCGAGCTAGCTGATTTCACTGTATAATAGAATTGTTTCAGATTCCTTTCGTATTATATTATTTTGAGTGCTCAGTATCCTAAGAATTCTCCAATGTTAAATATACATATCAGGGGTCGTACCATGAGTAAGGATGCTTGGTACGTACAAACATATCGGGGGCTGAACCTAAACTGAACTGCCCAGCTTGTCTCTTTCCCAACTGAACTGCGCGGAAATTGTTGGCTTTAGAAATGATAACTTGAACTTTCTATAATTAAAAAAGGCCAATTATGACATGATTATATAGATTGTTTGAATCCAGCTGTGGGAAACCGTGTTACAATATGGCTGCTAGGTAGTAAGCTTGGTGTGGCTTTGGCTTCACGGGCAGCGGTGATTGCAGCCAGCACCTGGATGCTTATACTGAACGTTGCTGCTAGGTAGTGAGCTTGGTTAAGTCCATTTCTCGGGCAGCAGTGATGGGACCATACCTGGAAGGCTACTACTGAATATTGCTGCTAGGTATTTAGCTTGGTGTGGCTTTGGCTTCACGGACAGCGGTGATTGCAGCGAACACCTGGAGGCTTATACTGAACTATCTTACCAGAAAGTATTTTTTTTTGTTTAGGTAGGGACTGTGAGAGTAATATCTCCTCTATTTAATTTTGCATAAGGAATTATCATTGCAGTTGTTACATTTTTTAAATAAGAACGAATTACAAATAGGTACGTAAGTCACTCCTTGTAGATTTTTAAACTAAAATACGAAAGTACACAGATCTATCTATAGTCCATAAAGTTCAAGTTGATGTTCCGATTGCGGAGCCTGCTTAACACACGAAATAATTCATCTGAATACAAAGAAAGAACAGTATCATTCTAATTCCTAACTAAAAAAGTGTGGTGTATTACAAGTTTGACATGTCTATATGTAGCAGTGGCGTTACTGTCATACAAGCCCAAAAGCCGGGCTTGCCTTATAAAAATAATTATCGATAAATAATCAAAGATAATGCGAGCGCGAACTACTTATTTAAAGTTCGCGCTCCTAATGCTTTTCAAACTGCCGCGCCGCACAGCAGCGCCATCGTGCGCCCAGGTTACGAAACACGATCCGAACGCACACGCAAGTTGAGGAAATTGAGACTCGGTCAGTCATCTCGCTCGCACGCGCTGGCTTGTAAGCGGGCTTTGATTCCGGCCGGTATGTCTCTTTCTTACATATGAAAACTGTCCTATAATGAGATATAACTATACGTTTGTTTATATAGTAAATTGTAAGAGACTTTAAGCCCTGCTTGCGTATGAAGTTGTACACGAATCTTTGAAAATGGCAACTTCGCGCATGCGCAGTAGGTACGTTTGTTGAAAGCTGTAATACGTACCAACTTCACTATTGTTTTGTTTGAGCCGTTTGGGCGGATAAGTAATTAGTGTTTTGTTGTGTTTGTGTCGTGTTTTGTAGTAAAAGTGATTTAATTAGATTTATCAACAATAGACGAAGTAAAGTCTCTTGTGATGGTTTAAAATGTGCACAAATTTTGATTTGCATGGAAAAGGTAAAGTTTTTAATCATTTCTCCGAAAATAACAAATTATTTCCTTATATGTATTCCTATTATACCTATTTCTCAGATTAGTAAATCGCTTATAAGACAATTTCATAGATCGGTGTACCAAACTCGTTGAATTGTTGGTTGTCTCTCTTACAAGTTATATTGCTGGTATAAAACTGAAGAGTGATAAGTGAGGATTGATCAGTAATGTGGCAAGGGGATGGATTTATTTTTAATAACCGTAAAAACTACACAAACTTCATCTCTCGGCTTGCCTTACTCTGAACCCCTAGGCACGCCACTGATATGTAGCTCTGTGTATATGTGTAACTGCAGAATATCAATCAGAAGCAGTTTCTTCATCAAAACTGACGCCAGATTTGAATGCTTTACGATCCATAGATAATAACGTAAAATACACAAGCGGATAAGTAGTTACAAAAATCATCTAGCTGCTTGGAAGTAAATACTATTACTTCCAAGCAGCTAGCTATTCAATCAACGCACAGACAAAACACAGATACTTAACAATAAACAAAGGAAACATTAACAAATTAATTGATGGCGTTGGGAAGTCTATGGAAAATGGTTTCCACTGTCAACGGCATAATGACACTGTTTTATTGGAAGAGAAACTTATGGGAACGTTTTCCATACATTTACATTGAAACGAGGGGTTTTTCTTACTATGGCCTTGATTGGGGCCCCTCCTATCGATAAGTAGCATTGTCTGTGTTCTTATCCACATGTTTAGGTACGCATTATTGTAAATAATGTGGGTTCTATTTTTTTGTTTAGATATCCGACTGTGTAGAATATAGCACTAACCCCTTCAGGCCACCTAGTCCTACAGTTTTACTTGATCTGTTTTTACTGAGCAGGCGTTTTGTCCGCCATCCCACAATTGACGATGCGGCCGAAGATAATGAAGATGAAGCTGGAGACAGACGGCTCATGCTGTGTACCCTCATCGTTAGAGCATCGGTTAGTGCAACTAATGTACATAACTCAGAAAAAGTCATTGGTACACTGGGAATCGAACTAAGTGCCTGTTTACGAGTCGGACCCTTTAGCTATTAGGCTACCGACGGTCTGATGTCTGAAGTATAGATTATAAGTATTATTAAATTAGTAGCTCACTCACGCTCTTTTTACTTTTTCTATAAGTACTTACAAATATATAACCTACACCAATACTATTACGCAAAAGCGATGTTTAATCATATTTGTAATTTTACTGCAGAACCGACAAAACCTCGGTGACCGAGCGGTTAGGGTATCCGACTCGTAAGCGAGAGGTATCGGGTTCGAATCCCGCTGCGGCCATGTAACAATTACTCTTTTCTGAGTTATGTACATTATTGAACACTAACCGATGCTCTTACGGTGAGGAAAACATCGTGATGAAACCTGCACATTCAGGCGACTGAATGTGTAACCATGATCCCATCTGGACAGGTTCCCCTGGTAGCAGGGTCATGGAGATCAGATGGTAGTCGCTCCACCGTCAAAGCGAACCCATTAACATCATTAACGCCAAGATGACGATGCATGTCTCAATCATATTTGTAATTTTACTGTAAAACCAACAAATGTCTCGATCATTGTAATTATACTGTAATTCCCTCTAGTTGCATGTAATGAGCAACTAATTTCACACTTCATTTGAGTCTGTCGTTAGCGGGCACATTCGTTTCATCTCGGATTATTTCCCGGAACGAGACGGTTGGTTAACTTTTCAATAATTAGATCCTTCGCCAGATTAGAGACTACTTTATGTTTTGTACTGTCAGCTGCGGAGAAAGGCTGAACTCTGTTGCGTTTCGCACTTTCTGCGTTCCGGCGTTTCGGTTTCCCACGACACTATATTGATATAGATATGAACTGAGTTCGTGCGGTTCGTCCGAATGACTTTCATTTGAATATGCATCTAAAGTGCGACGGGCTTTTGCGGGTGAGTACCAAGTGCAAGTGTAGATTTTGCCTATGGATTGAAGATTACTTAAATATCAGAGAAATTTTCTTCTTTTACATTTAGATTATGAATACAAAAACACTGTCATATAAAAGACATCAACGCGATCCCGAGACTTTTTTGTTTTTTTGTTTTTTTATGCGATCGCAAAAATTCCTCTAAATATTCCCCGTAGTATAGACGGTAGAGAACACGCAGAGCCTACGTCTTTCTCAAATATTCTCAAAAATGTAGGTATAGGTATGGGTATGGTAATGATGTACTTGTAACAATTAATAGCCTTTTATTTAGTTTTACATATCTCCATGTATGTTCGAAATAAAATCTTGAAAGTTAAATTTGAATCATTTTACGGTTTCCGATTGAACTGACATTTTGCACACTTATCTAAGTTCGGTGATAATGCAATGTTATGATACCATCGAGCTGATGGAGATGGAAGGTGGAACTCGTAAACTACGCATGGTAAAGCCATCGAGTTTGGGTTCGTTTAATCTTTTAAGAGGTTATTAGAGGTATCTTCAGAGCCGGGCAACGCATTTGCGACTCCCCATGTGTTGCTGATGTCCATAGGCGGCGGTGACCACTTTCCATCAGGTGGCCCGCTTGCCTGTTTATCTGCCGTATAACATAAAAAAAAATCTTGACAAACACTCTGCCTGGTCATAGAGAACACGCAATAAAAGCTTGCTATGAAAAAATATTGTTCATTTGAACTTGTTTTTACTTTCAAAACTTACTATAAACACAAGTATATATTATTATCTATTTTTATATTAGAATTTATTAATAGCATTGCACGTGTCCAATCACTATGCGCAGGCGCAGCGTAGCCATGTGGCGGCTTGCGTCGCGTCGCGTGTGACGATGGCAGACAGTGATTGAACTGCCGCTTTACTGGAATTAACTTAGTTAAACGATATTACATGATTATTTAGTGTTATGTTATGGTTCTCGCTTTTCCTTTTATTTTATTTTTTATTTTTTATTTTGTGTGTTTGTGAATGCCGTTTGGTGGCCAGAAAATACATCAATATCCTAGGCCATGAGTATAGCAAAATGCACTAAAATATAAATAACAATTATCTTAGCGTCAATGTCCAGATTGTGCTCTCGCGAGTGCCCGGGGTCCGTCTTGACCATGATTCAGCAGGAGTGGAGCGTCTGCCATCTGACCTCCGTGACCCTGCTGCCAGAGAAACCTGACCGTATTGAATCATGTTCATATAGATCACTAAACCAGCAACGCTCTTATTATCTCTCAAATCTTTACTTCTAAAAGGCTAATCAGCTAGCACCACCGAAGATCAGTAAAATGGGCAGCAACGTTTCCTCGAAGACAGATCACCTATTACTCACACCTTATGCAATATAACCGAAGTTATGGCCGCCAAACTGCTATACGCAGCCCACATCCGGTAGCGCTTTACAATTATCTAGGTAGGTACTCCGCTATTAGCGAGTTCCGTTCTAGACTGGTTTGGTGACTAGGTACCGAGGTGAGCCTAGGTCATGGACGGGGACTGAAATTTGTTTGTTACACATGTAGCGATCTTCATAGTGAATCAAAGAGAGCTCGTACACACGAGTTGGCAAGACAATCAGCATGACAGCAACTGTCAAATCTACATCGCGCTTACGGAGTGTTCCATCTACAACGCTTATATACAAGATCCAAAGAGCGTCCATTGGACTTCGGTCCCCTGGTCACAGCAAGTCGGCCAGGTGGGTAATTACCCTTTTCCACCTTCTCCATCTTCGCTTGCCAACATTGGCGGCTGGAATTCTCTCCTCCACATTACCGCCAAACACATAATGTAATGTTGCTAGTTTGAGATAATGTCTAGAGTTGCGTAAGTAGAGTAAAATGGAACCGTATTACTTCGCCTCCGCAGTCTGTCTGTGTGCTGTATTAAATTTGAAAGCTTCCGCTAATGTATAAACAGGTATTAAATTAGACAGGTAGAGACCTATGTACTCATATATTGTTAGGAAATACGGGGTCGGCAACGCGTGGGTGATGCCCCTGGTATTGCAAACGTCCACAGGCTGCAGTGACTGCTTACCATCAGGTAGGCCATAAGCTTGTTAGCCAACTTAGTGATATAAAAAAAAATACCCTCTACTCGTTTTTTTCCTCCATGTCTATCTCCTTCCATAGACATATAATTATTATTTTGAATATGCGAGAACGTTTCATAATTTACAACGAACTTAAAAAGGTACCGTAATGTCGTGTATGTACATTTATACACTCCGCTCGAATTTGGTTCGAACTTGATCGAAAATTTATTATAAAACTCAAAACTGCAGGTCTTTAGGTATGGCGTTGCCAGTCAATGCACTCTGCCGCCCACTGCAGCCGCAAAATTATTGCAACTGCAATTAAATAATGCGAGGAATTTGATATCTCGGACTTCTGTTTCGTGGATGTGGCGGTTTTGCAAAGCGGTCGCTGAGTTACTTTTCCCGACTATTAACTTAGCAATATATTTGTGCAAAAAGAACGGACACACAGGCAATTTTCATACAATCGAGACAATTTGGAGACCTTGAATCTCTCTGGGAAATTTCTGGGTGCAATCAGCTTATGCACATCTCGAGCATTGATGAAGGTCTAGAACCCATTGAAACAGCAGTTTACATCACAGCGGGAAAGTTTGAATGTATGAGGTATGTGAAATCGAAATTACGACGCAAACTTTCCCGCTGTGAAGAACACGGCCTTTTGGATCAGTAAGGCACCGTTTTTGTCGAATCAGTATATAACATTCCTGTGATTAAATGCGTCAACACCTAAGTCTGTTTAGACTCGGAAGACAGTAATTTCAGTACCAACGTTCTACCTTCATTTATGTCTTTAATGAAACGAACTATTCTTGTCGGCGACATATGAACCTGAAAGAGGATACAGACAGCCCCAGTGGGCTACAGGTGTGAGTGTATAGATGATGATAGAGACAAATAGCGACCGAGAAATAACCACAACATCGATAAAACCAATACCTACTTATAATTCGATAATTATTCACGTTGACGTGTGCATTCTATCTTTTCCAGCGCAACGCCCTCACGCGAACAGATTAGTAACTGTTTATTGCAATTACCAACCGATGCTAATGCTATGAAAGCCAATATGATAATGTCGGACGCATTTCGCAGTTTTCATGGTGGTTTGGCACAATCGCGGTGTAATTAGCTTGACGATTGTTTAAATGATAAAGTGACGGAAGCGCCGATACTGATGATATCTTGGGCGGAAAGTAGGTACAAATCGGTTTTGTGAAAGAACAATAAACAATGAATAGAATTAGTAGATACATGTAAAGCTAGGTCAATTACCTACATCACCAGGTAAATCACCGTAACTTACCGTAACCAGATAATCAACGTCGCTTCCTGGACCTCTCGCGGGACTGTCCAGCAGGTTCAGGAACCACGTATCCTTGGGGCTTATGCAGCACATAAAACCAGACCTGACAAGGCTCTACAATATTATCCGCGGTATCTCTCACGCTAAGGCTGCCACAGATGCTTATTGCAGACTCGGTACCATTATTCTCATTAGATATTCTTTCCAATGGATTGATCCGGAGACATCCCAAGCATCGTCGTTAAACTATTGGACTGTAAAACTCGGTCCGTCGACGACGATAAACTATTTAATTGCGTTACACGATATGGTTTTATGGGCTCTAAAATATACTTGATAGTAATTAATTCCACAAAGACTGGGAGCCGAATACGGACAATAAAGACTAACAAACTTAAAAGCGACAGATCTAAATTGTATACTCATGTGCTACTCGGCGATGTACTCGTATGTCAGATTCTCAAACGAAAGATTCGGAGGTAGTCAGTTTAACCTCTTTACCCCTTTCTTGAAGAACTCCATGTTACTGATCAGGAAAAACCTCTCCAAGGAGCTCATTTCACAACCTATATGTTTTGATTTTCAGCTATAATTAGTGGTCCCTTGTAATTTTGGCAGTCTAGGTCAGTCCCTCTTGCACATTTCAGTATTTTTTTAAATGCACTTATCTCATATATATTCATGAATGATTCCGTTACCTACGAAATTTATTAGAAAGAAAAATATAAAATATCCCAATACCATATCTAAATTTACGTTTATCACCACTGTGGGAATTAGCATCGGATCTCGCCAAAACTTGCGCCTACGCACGTCGATCGCCTAACGCATTCGGGGCCTCGCCTTGTATAGAAACTTGGAAAAATGCACGTAAAACTAATGAGGTACATATATTTAAATCATTATTGATGATTTAGCGGCGTTTCTTAGAAGCAAATTGTTTGGGATTGAATTTAAATACAAAAATCGCTGGGGATATATTTTTATGACTCCAGCCGAAGTTGATGTCCTACTACCTAATTTATAAATTATGCGAAAGTTTGTAAGGATGGATATTTGGATATAGGTATATGTTTTCAACGATAAATATACTAGATATACTGAACGATCGATCGATCTTTAAGAAAATTTTGTACTGATGCAGCTATTATTCCAGAAGAACTATAGTTTATTCCGCAATTTAAGGTAGTGCGATAAAGGGCTACAATGTCGCAGCCCTTTAAATATAAATATATATTTAAGTAGGAAGAAAGTGCATCTCAAATTAATTTTTAATTATATTAACTTAATTTTCATTTGTTCCTGTTTTAAATAAATAGTCGGTAGTAAGCAATATAATTTAAAAAGAAATTACCAATCAACTTATTGAATACTGTTCTGAAATCAATTATATTTATTTTAATTTATCTATTTTATTTTTAAAATACTGGGCGGACAATTATATTTTCAAATTCTGAACGCCAGAGGCTCTACTTTTGAACCACTCGCCCCGAGTCACACGGTTTCCAATTTTCATTTTCGACTGGAAAAATTCAATATTTTTATAATTACATTGGCAACACCGAAAACGAACGCAAAATATTGAAACCGTGCAAAATTATGAATATTTCATGTCCAAAATCAAAATTGAAAACTGACTCGAGGCGAGCGGTTCAAAAATAGGGCTCCAGGATCTATCATACCATAGCTAATATTAAGGTAGCTATTATTTTAACATATTATCTACATTATTTGCTGTATTAATATGTGTCTACAATTTTGGGTTTATGTCTATTCCGAAATCAACATCAAACGAGGCTCAAAATATGGGACTGAAAAAAAAACGTGAGAAAATGGCCGACGAAGCTAGCCAACATGCAGCATATAATCAGACTTAAACTTAAACAAGTCTCGCCGAATTAATAAACGTTAAATTAAAGCTTAATTGAAAGAGCCACAACAAGCTTAGGGCATCACCCTAGTCTCATTTGCCGCTCCGCCGACTGCAAGGAATGTCTTGAAAGATATATCCTCCTGATAAACGCAAGGAAATGGCATAGCTTATTAGGGTACGCATACATTTAATGGTATACCTTGATGGGTCTTTAAAAAAATAAATTAAATGTTCGAAACTCCGAAATAAATTATCGTCACACCCAGATGAAATGTTTAACTTGAAACAGGGTCAGTTTTATTTATGTTAATTTTAAGTTAAGGCAGATGTAAACGGGTTCTTTATCCTGTCACGTCCCAGTGACTGCGAGTGATTTTCTATTGTTATAAATTTAATTTGGATTCAACCGGTTAATAAAATAGTCATTTAAATACTATAACCTTATATTACTTAATAGTACTGTGTTCCTTACACTCATGGGTGTCGTACAAGGCGACTAATGTTTTCAAGGCAAAAGATCAAGAGTCTCCGTAGTCTGGAAAATGGGCAGCAGCATTTTCCATTGTATTATTTAAACACTGCGATCTCCAACCCGCCTGCCAAGCGTGGAGATTAAGGCAATAACCTCCCCTTTCGTGGGAGAGGCCCTAAGTGGACTGTTACGGGCTGTGATGATGACTGTGTTCCTGGTCGCCAGTGCTCCTCTGAGAACCAGCTCCTTTGGCAGTGAAGGGGCTAGCTGAAGCTAGCATTTGGCTTTTTGATGCCCGAGCAATATGTACCGAATATTATTAAAGATTCGCATCCCACTTTCCATCAGTTGGCCGCTTGCCTGTTTGTGTGCCGTAAAAAATATATATTAAGTTTGCACCACCTTGCATGTCCTCCACGTTAACTAAGTTTTCGCTGAATTTCACAATTGGAACAAACACAACATAGTTTCCTAAAACTTACGATGTTCTGCTATATACGAGATTCAATGGACAATTGTGTTATTGTGCAATAAAGTTTTAAATAAATAAATACAAATATAAGGAAGTAATTAATACACATAGTTGTTTAGACTTCATTAATCATATCAGAGATGACTCTACAAAGCCAAACTAGCTAATGTACGTTATTTACTGCCGATAACTGTATGTTGATGGTCTTAGTGGTTCAGTGGCCGGTCTTCAACGCAGAGGTCCCGGGTTCCATTCCCGGCCGAGCAGAATATGAATTATGAATATGCACCCATAACACAAACATTGCTTACTTTGGGGCTATATGGCGATGTGTGAATTATCCAAGCATATTTATTTATTATCCCTTACCTTATACTGCCCCCATCTGGCTTCATCGTAATGCTCAATTTGCAACGACCAACGCAAATGAACCATCGTTCCAGACCACATGCTATCTAATTGGCATTTTCATGGTTGCTTAGCAAACCCCGGAATATATCTTCAGTTTTTGCCGGAGGTTTCTTTCGTTCGCTGTCAAGATCACCGCGGATTAAGATTTATATATGTGAAGTGCAGAAGATAAGGAGGAAAAATTGCTTTGAAGTACGTAGACACTAAGTTTTTGTGCTAGTAGAAAGAGGTATTTTTTTAGTCTACTCAGTGAATAACGAGCAGATAGCCTACCTGATGGGAAGCGGTAACTGTCGCCCATAACATCATGCATTTAGGTTACAGGCAACAAAATTGCAAAATAGTGACTGACACTGTGATAACTAAGATGAATTGGCTAATGCCTGTTATTGCGCTGGGTACCTTTTCCTTCAGACCGAAGCATTCTTGCTTGGCCGCAGAAATAAATAAGGCGGTGGTACACACCCAAGCGGACTGCTCAAGCTTTACAGAGTCCTCACATCGATATAACAGTAATTAGATTCTATAAGGTGATACGTAATAATCATATTATTAGTTTAGAATATTCTCCGCTTGTGTAAGTTCACATCTTCGAAGAGTTTGCAGGTTTCTGTCCTACCTAATAATAAACAAACGAAGAGTTTGCAGGATAATCCTTTCTATCCTACCTAATAATGAACAAATATCCAAACTTAACAAAATCTTAGTATTTCGTAGTAGAACGCGAAGACAAAGCGGACGTCTAGTGACAGAGTGCTTGCGAGACCGATAACAAAAAAATATTAGCAGCGTACGCCGATGCCGCTAACTGAATGGGTGACCTTTTCGTACTTTGAGGCTAATCGAACTTCAGCACCACCACGAGCTCGCCACTCGTTAGGTGTGCCTGACACTGTTACCGAATCGATGTTTTTTTTTTATGTTATACGGCAGACAAACAGGCAAGCGGGCCACCTGATGGAAAGTGGTCACCGCCGCCTATGGACATCAGCAACACCAGGGGAGTCACTAATGCGTTGCCCGCCTCTGAAGAGACCTGTAATACACCTCTTGAACGATCCCATGTCATAGTCCAAAGGAAACACTGTGGCTGGGAGCTCATTCCACATCCGAATTGTACGAGCGAGAAACGTTCTTTCGAACCTTCGCGTCTAGACCAACAGAGTGAGGATGAGAACCAAGCCCACGGCGGGTGGGTGTTTACAAAGGTCTTCCGCTGAGGACCCTGAGACTAGTAAACCCAGCAACCACACACCTTCCATAGCAACCTGGAAAATGCCTTATTCCACGTAACTCAGTTCAAAGCACCGTAGCTCGCGAAAGCTCTTGCGCGGACGCGCGCCGGATGCGCGCGCGCTTCCTTTCCCGATTAGGAAGTAATGCCCACAGACGTGCACGTGGACGTGTGGGTAGGGATGGTGGTTTATTATAAAACGAAACAAAAGTTTAGTTTAGATACCCAGATATGAGAAAGTGGCTACTTCATAAACAACTAGGAGGCAAACAACTTAAGCACAAAATAAAAAAGAAAAAGAAATAACTTCTGCAAAGGTCATTCCTTTTTACACGTCTTACACCACGTTTTCCCAGGTTTCCACTCGAGAACACGTCTACCCAAATAGATATCAGTTTTACGACAAATATGACCAGCCACTGACATTTTTATTTTTGAAATTTATTCTCGTTCGTTGTCGAATGAGTTCCGGATCATGTATCCCTCAGAGAAGCACTGATATTTTTGCTAGCTCGATCGACAGCAGATTGTGAACTAGTCTCACCGTCAGTGTCTATATTTCGGCTCCGTAGAACATTACTGGAAGGTCATAAACAATACAATACATTTCTACAGTAATCTCAAACATACGCTTCGTCGGAAATGTAGTATTTTTCTTCAACGTAGGAGTGATAACTGAACAACGATTATACTTGCTTCAGAAAAGACTTAAATCTTTCTGCGTGCTTAAGTATCTCCGCAAAATTACTTTTTCTAACTCTCCCTAGTCTGACATACACAAATTAACAATAGTGGAGTCGTTATCTCCAAATAAATTGTACACTAGTTTGACGACAATAAAGTGCCAACCCTGGCACAAAATTTAACAATATTACTAGTCCATACAACAATACAGCACGGCTTATTTCGTATGCCACTTCTACGTTCCCACATACAAATGTGTTTACACATACGTCATACATTATGTATTCACTATATTACTATACATGTAGGTATATTATATTGATTGGCATGCTAGCTGTATTAGGCGAAGGGATTAAGCAATGAATTTTAATGGGTTTAATGCAAAGTCAAATAGGTTTATATTCTTTGATGTTGCCAAGTCTAACTCCTAGTTGATATTTATCTGGTATGAACTATGCGCACTATTTGCTCTCTCTCTCTAAAAATGTGTTTGTAAACAATCGCTAACAATGTACAATGTACAAATATGCCTAACTATTGTCTATGATCTCTTCTAAACAATGACATCGAAAAAATGTTGTACGATTTTGTATTTGTACGATTTCCGTGTTTTGTTTGAAGGTTGTTGTTGTCTTAGGATATGTAAAACACTCAACACTGTCAAAGATCATTTATTAATTAATGGTGCTGTTTCGTATACTTGATAGCTTTATGAATGTAGTTTTCAAAGGTACTTTTATTTTATTTTTCTCCTTTCTTAAGTAAATTTGCAACTCTACTTTTTCTAACTCACTCAAGTATGACGTACAGAAATTAACAATAGTAAATTCGTTTTCTCCAAATAAATTGTGCACTATCGTCAAACTATGACTACAACTTTGTTTGAAGGTTGTTTTAACAAATATCTTTGGAGGAAACACAAAACACTGTTAAAGATCATTGATTAAATAATGCTGTTTCGTGAACATGATAGATACCTCTATAATTGTAATTTTCATAGGTACTTTTTAGTATGTTTTTTACTATTTATTTCTATCGGAAGAGATCCCTCGGTCAAACCACCCTAGGCGCACATCGACCAAGGGTGGCCGACATAAACATTTAAGACATCGTAAAACGTTGTAATTGTTATATTAACGACACTTTCAACAGTGGCGGCGTGTTCCTTGTTTACAGCACGACTTCCTGACCATAAGGGTGACTCTGTCTTGTGACCGTCAGTTATGACTGGCTAGACTGCTCCTATCTTGCTCTACCGATAGTTCAAAGCGGTTATTTTTACTTAATAGCCTTATATTCTGCGTTCGGTTGAAAACGTACGCGTTTAATGTACGCTGGTGTCTTGCAAAATAGAAGAGCGGCAACCCTTTCTATTCGGGGTATATCGATTCCCTTTCTATAGACTCGATATGATTTTCGGCATGAAAAATTTAATATAATTTAAATCACGTTAGCAGCAAAGGATACTGTTCAAAAATAGGGAAACTCAGCTGCATGCTTCAAAATATCGAATTTTTCATGCGGAAAAACTGATTTGAAAACCGTTCGAGTCGAGGTGGGCGATTCGAAATAAGGCCCCAGGGCATCTGTAATCTAAGGGGATCGGATGCGGTGCCGGCGTTTGGGGTACCTTTTGAAGAAGCTCATGTTATAGTGTTAGTTACTTAAAGTATAAATGTGCCTGCGCAAACCGTCCTACGTCCAACACTCAAGTAGTTTTGACCTATACAGGTATGCTTCTGTGATGAATCTAGAGTGGAGGTCTATAAGGTTATAAAAATTCCTACTTAATTTAGCACTCACCTACTCAGCGACACAAATATCGGCAACGTCGCCATTTTCGTTGATTTATCTGAGAACAAAAAATCGTCGATTAATATCGGTATTTCTTTTTTAATAGTTAGACGACCTGAGTGGTTCAATGGTCAACATGCCGGTCTGCCACGCAAGAGGTCCCGGATTTGATTCCCGGCCGGGCAGAAATTGAAATGATGAATTTTAATTTCTGTTACGGGTCTGGGTGTTCTATGTATAATAAGTATGTATTTAAAAAGTATTTAAGTAGTATATCAGTTATCTAGCACCCATAGCACAAGCTTTGCTTAGTTTGGGGCTAGATCGTGCTGTGTGAATTTGTCCACGAATATTAGTGTAGCCAGGCATTTGACCGCCATCTCACCTGGAATGTATGTAACGTTTTGAAACTGTTCATTTTCTGTGCACAATAAACTTTTAAATAAAGGTGGTGGTGCAGGCATTTTTGTTACTCACAGGTTAAATATAGAAGCCGGACATAAAAACCTAGAACGCTCTACTGCACCCGAGCGATCATGAGTCAGGGACCACCAAAAGCACACTAGTGAAACCGGGGAAACATCACTTGAGTTACCTACTTACTGTATAATATTTATCCTTGGAAAACCCGGCATTGATGACAACACGGAATAAAGGTTCCTGGCGCAAGTGCACAGAGAGGTCTGACCCCAGCTAAACTGGGACCAAGGTAGGATGAAGAAGAAGCTAATAAAAAATAAATAAATATGCAGTTCGACGTGAGTGGTTCAGTGGTCAACGTGCCGGTCAGCCACGCATAAGGTCCCGGGTTCGATTCCCGACCGGGCAGAAATTAAAATAATTTCTGTTACGGGTCTGGGTGTTCTATGTATAATAAGTATGTATTTAAAAGTATATAAGTAGTATATCAGTTATCTAGCACTTATAACACAAGCTTTGCTAACTTTGGGGCTAGATGGCGCTGTGTGTGAATTCGTTCACGATTATTATTATTATTCATACAACGCCATCTAGCCCCAAAGTAGGAAAGCTTGTGTTATGGGTGCCAGAACACTACTTTAAATTCATCATTTCAATTTCCACATGTTAACCAACTGAACCAGGTTGTCATTCGTCAACCACTCAGGAGTGGTCATCATGATCAATTATTTAATAACTTCAGTAACCATTGAATATTCTTAACGGTATAAAGCTGTTGGTAACAAATATCATCATTTAAAATGAGTCCTTGTGGTCTCTTATGGCTGTATGACCCTATGACAATAGATTGAACGATTTGATATACCGCCTTATCTATTGTTCCAAACCAAGCGGCACAATGGAGTTTTTTCCTTTGCTTCGATTACGGCGTGACGTTCGTTACGCTCAAAATTATTAGGAATTAACGGTACGTTAAAAAAATTATTATCTTGGCGCTAATATCCCGGTTATGCTCTTGCGCATGAGGGCCCGGGGTCTACCATGACCATGATTTGGCAGATCAGGTAACTACAGCGCAGCGACTGCCACCTGACCTCCGTGACCCTGCTACCAGGGGAACTTGACCAGATTGGATTATGTTTACAAATTCAGTCGCCTGAATGTGCAGGTTTTATTTCACGATGTTTTCCCATGCCGTAAGAACATCGGTTAGGATACAAAGTTAGGTTAGGGTTACGTACACAACTCAGAAAAGAGTCTTACCGCCTTTGTACTATTTTGTGCATGAAGATTTAATAAATAAATACCTCTCGCTAACGAGTCGGATAACTTTACCACTTGGCCACCGACGCTCGTAGCTTTTACCATGTAACTAACAAGGTAAATCACAACTACGTACGGAACCCTTCGTATGCGAGCTCGCACTCGCACTTGGCCGGTTTCTCTTACAAACTAGGCTAGATTTAGATGTTAAGGGTATGTTCCGGGTTTCCTACCGCATACCTTTGTGTTTTAAAATGTGTAATAATAACCGCGATAGTTTAAAACATTAGGCCAGATAAGTTTGCTCGCGTCTGAAAATTTTACAGAAGCAATCATCATCACAGCCCGTAACAGTCCACAGCCGGACTAAGGGGCCTCTCCAACGAAAGGAGGAATTATTGCCACAAGCTCCACGGGTTGGAGATCGCAGTGTTTAAATATAACAAGGGAAAATGCTGCGGCCCATTTTCCACACTACGGAGACTCTTGATCTTTTGCCTTGAAAACATTAGTCGCCTTGTACGACACCCACGAGTGTAAGGGGTTGGTGCTATTCTACTCTGCCGGACAACACACGGCACAGAAGCAATAGCAACTCCCAATTCCAAAAAAAACAATGTGTACATAGTATAAAACAACGTCGCTTCCCGCCGTCTGTCCCTATGTATCTAGGTACGCTTAGATCTTTTAAACTACGCAACGGATTTTAATGCGGTTTTCAACAATATATAGAGTGATTCAAGAGAAAGCTTTGTAAATTAGTAAGTAAAATGGTTCGGTAGTGGTAAAGTAGGTGTACGCGATCTAAGTCGCGCCAAGTCCACTAGTTACCAATATTTGCCGCGCTCTTTTCTCTTGCCTTCATTTCCACAGACAAGCGCGTGTAATTTCACCGGTGTATTCGATTTATATCCGGTCTACGTAAATACGTTCATGTTTGGAAGTAACATAAGCAGTTCAAGTGGCTGTCGGTCCGCTTACGTAGGAACATTCACTTCCCTTTTATAAGCGGTGCTATTCAACCACACTACCCCATCCTATCACAAAGAGCGTTTTCAATTTCTATCTTCCTCCCACTTCTTTCCCCGCCGCTCCTCTTATAATGTACTTCCTGATATTCCTTTTCACTCATATAATTTCTGGCCAAATCTTTACTGTAGAACTTTAGACCATGCACTTCATTGCCTGTTGATATCCGCCTAGCCAAAACTGCGCCATCTTTTAAAAGCGTCATCATGTTCAATCATTGCTTCTCTTATTTATTGTTGGTTACAATTTTTTAGTTTGGTATCGATAAAACGTTATTATTTCCTGTTTCCTATATGCTGTTTTTAAATATGTACCTATGGCAATAAAGCGTTTTCCAATCATATCACTTTATATTTCCGCAGAGAGAACTGACCTACCATCCATTTAATATATGGTCGAGTCATTCTGCAGCTGACTGTACAGAGTAAACAATTAGGAAGTGCAAAGACCTTGAATCCCTAAGCACCCCTATAATCAAAATAGATGGGGGATGTTCCGCTAAACGGCTGGGGTGTAACCGGAGGGTAGAAATAAAATTCGATCGGTGCCACTAAAAGCTTTGCAATTGGCAAACCCATCGGCCTTTATTTGATTTAGACGCTCCTTGGTACGCCGCAATGAGTCATTTCTAAGTTAATAAAATGATGCAAAGATCAGAATAGTACTTGATAGACACAGGGCAAATTATGTTGATAAGAATAAGACACATAGTAGCAAAAAAATTACAGTCTAAGAAGCTAATGTTCTAATCTTTTTAAGATAGGAAAATAAGCAAAGCAATCATTTTCTTCTGAGGAAAATAAGTTTAGATGACACTTGACAGTGACAGTGGATCAGGTAAGTTTTACAAAATAGATGAAAGAGATTTAGATACAGGGTGCGCCGTTCGAAGTGTAACTAATTGAAAATTCATAAATCTTGTAAATTTTGAGTTTTTCAATTAAAAACTTCAATATATCAGAAAAAAAACATCTCTAATTTTAATAAAAGTAGGTTATTGTTTGATTAGACATAAAAAAATCTGACACTACTCTAATTTGGTAGACGCTATTGCCAGTTTTCAACGTAGATGACGTGGTATAGAATTATCTAGTGTCAAAGACAGTTGTCAACTGAGTTAGCCAATAGCCCTGCTGGTAGGTATAACTTAGGTACCTTCTTACCGCACAAAATAAAGATACAAATTCGAAAGCGCTTTTCTGTGTGTATAAATACAAATGAGTTACAAACTTACCTTTATTTCAAGAAATATTAGGTCTCATTCAACTCTTTGTAAATGTTGCTGTATAGAATGTAAATAAAATTATCAGTTATTATTGACACTGGCCACTAGTACAATAATTCCAAAGTCAACACCAAACAATACCGTAAACACAGTGTGAAAAAGAAGTAAACACAAACAAACAAAACTTGAAAAAGCGCGCGAAACCGTTTTCCCGCGCTTTCCGAGGCGAGCGCGCCGACCGTCACGCGTTAACTCTATGACAAAAATGGGCCGCCGAGTTATTTTTATTTCTCAGCATGGGGTGGTTGTGGCTATAATTTAGGGTAACAAGTGGATGAATTATCCGACCCGCGCATGCGTGGTGGTCGCGCCGCGTAAATACGCAAATAGGCAGCTATTTGAAGTCTAGAAATAACGATTTCGCGTGGGGTTAGAAATCGTGCGAAAGAAAGTCCCTTGCTAAGTTGTGAAAATAAGCAGTTTCTTTCCAAGTGTGTGTTTATTACCCTTTGCTGTGGTGTATTTGACTTCGCTTTTGGAAACACTAAGTTGTTACTGTAAAGACTAATTTACCTACGTCATGCTTCTATAGTACTTCTAACCGAAAAACAACAAAGAAAGCTATAGATAAGTCATCGGTAAAATAGGTATCAGAGTAGATAGACCTACTTAGAGTAGAAGTACAAATTTGTAATTCACTATGTAAAGTATCAAAACATCACTCTAGCTAGAGTGTAGGCAGATAACCGTTTTAGGCGGTTTCAGTGAACTTACATACCTTCGCAAACCAATAAACCCCATTTCTAAAAACAAGTAAAGTATGTTAGAAAGCAATTCTTCCCACATAGGTACTTAACTAACAAAATAGGTATTTAGCCTACCTATCATCGGCGACGTATATTCTTTGCAATACTTTTATTTGTACCTATGTTTTATTTGTTTTTCCGAACTACCATCAGTCTGTCAGACCAGGTATCCATTTGATTTTGTGATCATTGGGAAGTAGAGAAGCAAAATCCGTTACCCTTGCTTCCCATGGACAGACGATGTGGTTACTAATGAGGATTTGGATGCTTGCAGAATCTCGCAGCATGTTTTTTTTATCTTTTTTTGTTCGATTTCTTCAACAACAGCTGTTAGAACCTTCGGACCCCAAGATATTCATAAATTTCCTCGGTTCGTGGTGTGTTTGTTATTATTTGTTATACTACCTACTAAGGTGGTAGAAAAACTTACGGCCTGCCTGACGGTAAGCAGTCAAAGCAGCCTATGGACGTTTGCAATACCAGCGGCATGACTGATATACCTACCTATGTTACTTTTGCTAGCCACACCCACAATTCAATTTAAGTAGGTAGCTATACTTCCATATAGGCTATAAGTAATCAAATCTAAAATAAAACCTTTACTTCAACCTAACATTTCAAAGCGAAACAGATACATGTTATCCTATAATAAAGAACAATAAATTCCACCGCGGCTTGTGGCAGGTCCAGATGGCAGGAAGCGCGCTCGACGGCGCGTGGAGAGCCGACGGGCCTTATGGACCGGCCGGTCAGGTGTAGCCTCTGGCATTATCCTGAGCGATTTAATATTGTTTTTGAGTGTACTATGAATAATGCAGGGGCTAGGTGCCACGAAGTGAAGTCTGGATTTGAGAAAAAATTGTGACGGTGATTGTAGATTGCAAAGAAAGGTTATGGGTAGGTTAGTAAGCGAGTCAACGCTTTGAACTTTTTGCACTTTCGGATTAGACTTTCCATTGTAGTTTTTAATGTGAAACCACATTGTATTTGTAGGTGGATATAGTAATCTGACCAAAGGCTATTCAACATTATCATCAGGTGAAATTGCGATCAAATGCCACAGTGGGTCCAAAATGCAAAAAGCGCTTAAAAAACTACAGTACCTACGGAATTATTATTATTATTTATTACTTATTAATTTGATGAAATTTTGTATAGTAGGTGATGGAATAGTGGAGGTCCCGGGCAACAATTAATTTTGGACTCTACGCTTAAAAAATTCCCCGTTATACAGGGTGTTACATAATATATGTATAAAGCCGTGAACTGGTTAGAGTGTTAAACATAATAAAACGATAGGTACAATTATTTCTGTTGTACGTGGAATTTTTGTACCTATCGTTTTCATACATTTAGCACTCTATACGGTTCACGGCTTCATACATATGTTATATAAAAAAAATTCACGTACGACAGAAATAATTGTACCTATCGTTTTATTATGTTTAACACTCCATCCAGTTCACGGCTTTATACATATATTATGTAACACCCTGTATAATAAACAAAAATTCCCTGAGAAATAAACAACGAAAACCTCTGATGCATCCACTTAATCCAGCAAGCTTGATCGAATTCGGAGTACATGTACAAAATTTACATTTAATTTAACATGTAATGTTACAGACCTCAGCACATTTTTAAAGACGATTGGTAGCTACCTAATAATAACAATGCCCAGATTCCACCAAAACGGAGACGAGACGATAGCAGAGGAGATGTGTTTTTAATAACCAATTGAATATCATTATGTATTTACATTTGTATTAGTTTGGCATATGTTGCGTATCCCATGGACATGACGCCGAACAAACGTGTATATTCTTAAGGAGCTCGGAATAACCACAAGGCTGTCCACTATCTGCTTTCGGCAGATACTCACATATTTCGGAGACGCTGCTCGCAGCAACCCAAGTAATATGGAAAAACTCATAGTGATTTGTCAGATCGACGGAAAAGGACCGCGCGGTCGATCGCCTACCCGCTGGTCAGATCAACTAAAGAAACTTACCGGCCTGCCGATAGATACAGCTATTAAGACCGCCGAGGACAGAACCACATGGAAGAGTATGATACAGTGAGTGGCCAACATTTCAGAGCAGACACGACCTTCAGCAATGAAGATGCCGACTAAAAATATACTAATATCCTCTCTGCTCAACCCAGCAGGGCGCTCAAATCAAAACAGAGATATGAGCTTCTGGAACGCATTACGATGATATTCACATCGTTGTACCAGCAAGGCAAACAAGCCAGTAGATCACCTATTCGGCAAGAGATAACCAACTTCAAAGTTAGGTTTTATTCCATTTTGAAACTATAATTCTGTTCTGCTGCTAGACACCCAGTGCACATATAAACGCAGTCTACGTAATCAATCACCTAATCACACATTACCTACGCAGTCAAGTCTACCATTGCCATAAAAAGCGTTATGTTCATTGGAAGCGCACACTTCACCATAAAAACAAGGGTTCAAAGAATCAGCGACCCAGCACGTGCCTGTAGCAAAAAATCTAGATTCACCTAAGACCTAAACCGAAAGCACTGAACGGAACACTGGGCTAACTATCTGGGCCCATTATCAGCCTCGTCATAGATTCCAATTAGAGGTTTTATGGATCCTTGATGGTTATAGTCAATGGTTACCAGGCGTGACGATTAATTACAATCATGGTATTGTGCATGTATCGACAAAAAGGTTTTTGAAAGATAGAAGTGGGAGATACCCTATGCCTTGAATTGTGTGGATCGGCGTAAGATTATACGCCTGTCGATCTTCTACAGGTTGCATTTCGGGGAGTGTCCGAAGCAGTTGCGATACCTCATTCCGCCGGATTTGCGCCATCGATAAACGCGATCCGGGCATCCGTTTCATCCTTAGATCTTCCAGCTATCCCTACAAACCACTTGGGTTTAACTGTTATAATGCACGGCTAAGCTATTGTAATTAAATTTATTAGAAACCAAGCCTAGTTTGTACAATATGTACCTATTGACATATCATTACCAATTTGTATTTGACAATTTTATTATTTAGTTGACATTGTAATTCTATTATACTTATTTGGACAATTTTATTATGAGATAACATTAATTAAGCTACGCACTTATGTAGTTACTACGTTTATTTATATTGTGATAGTTTTCAATTTTATATTGACATACATACTTGTTAATTTATGTTCATTGATTTTGACGACCTGAGTGGTTCAATGGTCAACATGCCGGTCTGCCACGCAAGAGGTCCCGGGTTCGATTCCCGGCCGGGCAGAAATTGAAATGATGAATTTTAATTTCTGTTACGGGTCTGGGTGTTCTATGTATAATAAGTATGTATTTAAAAGTATTTAAGTAGTATATCAGTTATCTAGCACCCATAGCACAAGCTTTGCTTAGTTTGGGGCTAGATGGCGCTGTGTGAATTTGTCCACGAATATTATTTGTCCACGAATATTTACGAATATTGATTCCTTTAATAATTATTAATATTAATAATAATTACATAATAATTGTATGACGGTGTGAAATATTTACCAAATAAATGAATATGAATAAGGATGTTGTCTGCGAGTGTGTTCCCAAAACAATATAATCTGCCTTCCCCCCGTAGTCCTCCGGAAGTATTTCCTATGCACTACAACATGGCGTTCTTTAAAGGGTAAGCCCACAGGTACCTCAAAGGCCGGCACCGCATCCGCTCCCTTTGATTGCAGTAGTCTTGGACGACGGTGGCCATTTTCCATCAGGTGGACTGTTCGTCCGTGCGCCTCCCTAGGCCATAAAAAAACATGCTAGTCTAGAGAAATAGATAAGGCCGTGGTTCCAACCCAGGCAGACTACAGACTATACAGAGTCCTACCACCCGTATAAACTCCCGATAATGTCCCGGGATAATCAAATTTTTAAATTATGTCGTCAAATATTTTATTAAATTACAGTTTAGTCAAAAATAATTAGTTAAACGCGGGTAGTAGTAAAAGTAATGACATATTCAACCACCCAAAGTGGATGGGGGTCCTGGATCTTGCTTTTCCATCACGTGCTTACAATCGTCCAATTTTGTAAGACAAGCGAACTCGTGACAGAAGCAATCCACTTTCGGTGGGTCTGCAAGAGAAATACCATCTTATAAGTCATCAAGTTTCATCATCGCCCAACATCTTTCGCTGCGTTCCGGAACGAAGTGGGGTAGTTGTTCGTGGGGTAAGTATGTGTGTAAAGCCTGGGCCGTCTTCAAGGTCGTCCACTTAAGTTGCGTTAAATACATATACAAACGATGAGCGTCATTATGACGTTCGCCGAACGGACTTACGGCCAGAACGCAACATTTTCTTTGATCCTCTGTGTAGCCTTTTCTTTGTGCGATAGTACATTTCAGTGCCTCTTCCAACTGTCATAAGTACCTACGCCTATCCCTTTTCTATTAGTAGGCAGAAGTTTGTACCTTGCATCTACAGTTGACATCAGGTGTGATGGTTGTACAAAAAGAAAACTTATCAATCATAAAATAATGTAACCGACGGAAGAACCGATATAATGAAACAAAGCTAAGAACCATCTCGATTTAACCGGCTATCAAACAAAAAACCGCATTGAAATCGGTCTATCCGTTCTGTAGCCGTATTCATAAAGATTCGAAACCGTTTCCGAACGATTCGACACGAAATTCGTGAGTGGCGAATCCGTGGTGATCGATTCGAAAACTGTTATTCAGAATTCCGATAGATTCCACGGAAACTCTACTCTCAATAACATATAAAAATTTCATCAAAATTAACTGAAACCACATTTTCCTAAGACCTTTTGCGGGGTCCTTTGTCGATTCCGTATCCGAATCCGATTTCCGAGCCATTGTGAATACGGCTACAGGAACTACGATGCCACAGACAGACACACAGTGATTGGCAGACTTTTATTACATTCATACACTCACGACATTCATTTCGACTCATCAAAACCCCAGCTGAATGCGCTTATTACTCATTCCTAAATTCAGTGACTGAATTCAGAAACAAAAAGCGTGAGAGCAAATCAAAGTGGAATGTATTGCTCATAAAATAAGGTAAATTTTTGTATCACTTTATTAAGTCACGCATCGCTCCGCTTCTCAAAAATCCGAGATACAAAAATGGAGCTTATCCTATGAGCAATACATTCCACTTTGATTTGCTCTCACGCTTTTTGTTACTGAATTCAGTCACTGAATTTAGGAATTTGTTATAAGCGCATAACTCCTAATCGCTTACCTTCAGTCAAGTCATCGTTATAATAAATCAGTATCGAAGGAATATGTATATTCTCCGGGAGGGCCACCTCGCTAAATCGGTCTCTCTCGTCAGGTATGCCGTTGTCCGCCAAAGTCTTGTTGAGGCATATCGCTCTACCGAGGTACCGCCATGCGTAGGAGTGCATATGGGAGTTGTGTGGCAGATACCGCATCATTATTTGATAGATCGTCTCCTCGGAACACACTTCCAGGGTCACTGAGTTACCTAATGGATAGGAATATGTTTTTTATGTGGTTCGTTAAAGCTTTGCAAATATTATGTCCTTGATAATGTCGAGTCCACTGAGGGATATACTTCGCAACGAAACTATTCAACAGAGAACTAAAGTTACCGCCTGTGCAGTGGGCTAATATCTACACTTCTTTGCACAAACAACGGGCACATGGGAGTGTTAATACAATCGTGACATCTGTAAGACCTTGGATCTCCGCTTGGGAACTTTCTGAGTGCAATCCGATTCTGCATATCTAGAGCATGGATGAAGGAGGTCTAGAGTTTCTAAGCTATTTAAGCCGCAGCGGGAACGTTACCGTTGGATTCCATACAACCGGTGTATGAGATCGAAATTCCGACACAAAACCCTTAAGAACTATAGACATCCTCCTCCTCTAGATGTGCATAATCAGATTGCACCTAGAAAGTTCTAAGGGGTAGAGCCAAGTCTCTAAAATTGTCTCGATTGTATGAAAATTGACAACATGCCCGTTTTCTCTATAAATATCAGATGCCTCCTTGCCCAATCCTACTAAGAGAAATTTTGAAGTCCGCACCGTGGTGTAAGGCGTAGTAAGTAGATAATTGAAGTGTATACCTAGGTTCCATCTGATGAAAAGTGGGTACATCTACAATTTAAGGAGAGCAGATGCGGTGCCGCCCAATGAGAGACACCTATAATAGACATGGCATTTGGAGAAGCCCTAGTTATAGGTAGTGGAAAGGAAAGACTTCGGGAGAGAGATCATTCCTCTCCACATCTTCGACGTGGTAAAAATTTCTAGATACACGTACGTTAGTACCAACTTAAGTACTTAGTTATGAAGTTAGAAAACTAACCAGTAATAGTATTAAGGATCCGTATGGGCCTCGAGCGAGCGGTCATCTTGCCAACCACGAGGCTGTCATCGAGCCACCAGGGGTTCACATGGGGCCGCCACCGGGTGGAGGGCACCACTGGCTCCCTGGCACCATGGCCATGCCTCATGTAAGATACGAGGGAACCGACCACAGGGTGGACGTACTTCACCCACTCGTCGCCGTTGAACCAGTGGCTGACGTCTTTACCAGCGAAGGCGAGGATGGTCATCGCTAGCTGGGGGGGAGAACTGCGGTTTTCAACAATAGATAGAGTGATTCAAGAGGAAGGTTTATAAGCAAGAAAAGAAGGGTAGATATCGGTAAAGCAGGTGTACGCAAACGATGTCACGCTGGGTCCACTAGTAAACAATAAATAAATAAATAATCGTGGACAAATTTACACAGCGCCATCTAGCCCCAAAGTAAGCAAAGCTTGTGTTATGGGTGCTAGATAACTGATAAACTACTTATACATATACTTTTAAATACATACTTATTACACATACATAGAACACCCAGACCCGTAACAGAAATTAAAATTCATCATTTCAATTTCTGCCCGGCCGGGAATCGAACCCGGGACCTCTTGCGTGGCATACATATTGACCACTGAACCACTCAGGTCGTCAATAAACGGTTAATTAAATAAATAATTGAAAAAGAGGAGAGGCAGCACTTTTGATGAGCGGAAGCAATAGCCAGATACCTACCACAGGTCCGGATCCACACATACGCTGCGTTGATTTTTCAGTTAGGTTATAAAATATAGCTTTAAAATTCAGTACAGATCACGTCAAATCATCATATAAAAGCCTAACTTAAGTTATAAGTAGGTAGACTAAAACATGGATTTTAGCCTCCTCAACTCTTCATCATTGTCAGGTTTTTATATCATTTTCCGGTTGCCTTAATATCTCTCACCAAATTTAGATCTTGTTTTAAGAAGGTAGTAAATGATAAGCCCCTATGCTACTGCCCTGGTGTTGCTGTTGTAGGTACATAGACGGCGGTGACCTTTCCATCAGGTAGCCGTCTGTTTGTCTGCCGTATAACATTAAAAATTATAGTCACTCCTCTTATGACTCCTGTTGCCCAGTGAAGACTGTCGGAGCAAAACAGAAATCAAAGAACAGCAGAGCTACGCGCTACGCGGCGCGACACTGCATAGTAAAAAGCGTCAAAGCGACATTCGTCTTCATCCTAAAAATTCCCACCATTTTGTACAAACTACTGTTTCTAACAGGTAACTAGCTGGCCCAGCGCGACAGCCTTCGCGTGGTGTCCTACACAAAACAATATCTAAACTTTAAGGTTTGTAAACCTTCCTCTTCCTCGAAAACCGCATTAAAATCTGTTGCTGTAATTTGAAATATGTAAATGTACATATATACAGAGGAACAAACGACGGGAGGCAACTCTGTATTATACTACGTAAAGAAGTTATAAGCAACATAGGTCTAGAAACAGTTTCCCCTTGAGAGGTCTGTGAATATCCTAAGAAACTAATAGACTTCTGAAAGAAGTTGGGCTGACTATCATAGCCGGTTCTCAATCACGTACCAATAAAGAACCGACTTCGAGTCCAAATACGGAAAATGGAAGACTGGAACCTAATCACGTAACCTACATGGATACTTATCATCACGCAACATAGGTCTAACATCTCATCATCATTTCTATCATCATCTCTATTGCAACCATCAAATCAAGCATATTGCATACCTACCCTCTTATTATCGCAATACAGGAAACCTTTCTTGAAGCAGCTGCAGTATTCCACGCAATCCTCACCGCAATACCAGCTCTTCACCGGACAGGAGCAGTTCTTGAAGCAGAGGCACAGTCTGAATTGGTTCTCGAGCCACTGCGTCAGGTTGAAGACCTTCCCGTTGAGTGAGACCCAGCAGTCAGATGCCTTGTTGTGTACAGCCACCTCGGCTGGTGTGTACCATTCTTGTTTGGTATACACTCCCATGGTTGGTATCTATTTGAGATGTTCTTTGGGAGAGATGTTCTTGCGATTACAATTAAATTTTTTAATAGATACAATATTTTCTTTATATTATTTTTTAATTTGGAAATGTACTTATTGGTTTGTTTGAAGCACAGTTTTTTTCGTAAACCTGTACCACGCTGAAATCTAAAGAAATTTACCCTCTGTCTTACATTAATTTTCTTTGCCAAAATTGCAATAATTTGGCAAAAACTGATGCAAAATAAAAGTCTTTGGTCAAAAGATGACAGGTATAAAATGTATCTATACGACCTCCATAAATACAACCTTCTAAAACGTGTGTGAACCGGAGATTGAAATCTCTTTGCACCACTCCAGGACGAGGACGCTTTTGGCACAGGAGGGCCTACTTAGGGTAGGTTAGGGGTAGGGTAGGTGTAACGTAGGTATAGGGTAGGTGCAGGTATAAGGTAGCAATAAGTCTATGACGCAGTCCCAGGTGGCTGCGAAGAGAAGTTGGGACGTGGGAATTGGCATGATGACTGGATTATTTTATTTGATAGCGTTTTACTTTTTATAACCAATAGATTCGGTTTTGAATATGTTCAAAAATAAGCGAGATATGAACGTTTGAAATTCCTATTTAGACAGAGAGATACTTTACGAGATACCGTGACGTCACGTCACAGTTAAGCATTGGCATTTAAAATGCACATTAACTACGTTTTGAGAGAAGGAGACAGACAATAATCATTAAGATCTCATAAGAGCTATATTTTTAACCGATTTTTATTTTGTTTTCGGTGTTTGTTATAGTTTCAAAGCTACATATTTTCATGTTTAGTTCATAAATATGACATATTCAGCATCAGTCATCATCTCTCCAGTCACACGCACAATTTAAACGGCAGAATATCATAAATAATGTATAATATATTTTATACAATTCGCTATTTAATAAAAAACAATATTCTTCCATTTACACAAGAACACGATCAATGGGCTAATTTCAACAAAGCCGACAACAAAATATGACGCATTTTCTAACTGACCACACGACATAAAAAGTGAGTACATCTGAAACAAGTCAATGTATAACTTTAAGATCTACGCCGTATTATTTATTGCCGTGTTACATTCATTTTAATCAACCATATTACAACAATGAGTTAACAGTCTCGGCGCCAATAATATATATTGAATAGGTAAGCCAACTTGCAGCTTTTCTTAATATAAAATAAATATATTTTATATGCGATAAAAGCCAACTTGGTTTTACATTTGTATAGGAAGATATCAAGTTTATAGAGGTAATTGAAAATATTCTAAACACAATGAGACAAGACAGGTATCGTCATTTACCGTCAATATTATTGTTTTCATGTCTGCGGTTATGAAACCAACAAATTAGCTGACCATGTATGGTATCAACTACCCTAATTCTTATTCGTAAGTGAAGACCACAAGCTCACAAATACATTGAATTTATCAAAAGGACAAAACTAAGAAACGATCGATCTATCTATGTAGGTAGAATAAGTAATATGTTTACCACCAAATAGTACTTACACTTTTGAGACAAGCTAGAATATGACCGTCGATTGATTGGCCGTAAATTCAAAAGGCGAGGCCACAATCGACTCACACAAGACTCCTGAATAAAAATAGTAGCAATAACAAGAGTATAGTAAAGCTGGAAGGGGATTCGTTCATTCAAATCCAAACAGAAGTACAACACAAAGACAGGTGGTTACAGAAATCACCCTTCAGGCCTTCACAATTAACGCTACAGTTCTGTAATACCATCAGTGTCATGACACCGGATGGTGGGGGGCTTGAGATAGATGTTTCACGATGTCTACCCAGTCCCACCCTCGGGGCTTCTCCCCTCCCCGCCCTAACTCGGCGCGGTCCCACGCCCGCCGCTTCTGCGCTTTTGTCATTTGCTCCTTCTTCTCAGATTTCTTGGACTCGACCTGGAATTTTTAATGGCTTAATTAGTATTGGTTCTAAGTAAATTCAGGCAGTTTTAGTGCTCCATCGTAGAGTTGGTTGGCAGTCGGATATAGGTACAGGATAGACCTCACGCGTGCTACGTGCTTGTAGCATTTATACATTTACGTAGGCTGTTCCGAAAGTTACATTATGATTATTTTAATTTTTTATTATAAACTCTTTGGCGGTTGCCAAGGACAAGTCTAGGTTCATGTTGAGGTCGCCCTAACCATGTTTAAACTCATACTTTACGTTGCCAGAGCAACGTGTTATGGAGGTGGGCAACGCATTGGCATTGGTGGGATACTCTTGGTGTTGCTAATGTCTATAGGCAGTGGTGACCACTTACCATCAGGTGGCCCGCTTGCCTGTTTGGCTACCATATGAAATAAAAAATAAAATAAAATAAATAAACGTGTAGCTGGCGGTTGGCATGATTTAAACAAGTTGTTTTAGTGTTTTAGAGAATGTTCCAAATACAACAAGTGTTGTTTTACAAGGCTTGTTGTTTAACAACACTATTTCAAATATAAAAAAAAGTTTTAATTAATATGAATAGTAAATTAATGGATGTAAATGAAAACTAAGAAATCTTTGTCTCTAGTTCTAACTTTTACATACCTGATCAGTATCTTCGATTACAACTTTTTCTACTCTGGCTGACACTACTGCTTCCTCAGTCTGGTCGGACAGGATCTCAGTCACTTTCTCCTTGAGACATTCGAATAGAGTGTACGTCATGGCACAGCCGAGCCATTGATCAGCTTCTGCATCAACTGATGACAGTATCTTGTTTTTTACACTGGGTAACCTGAAACATAGCATCAGATAAGTATAAATAAATGATTTTTCAAATACACAAATAATCATATAGTTTTATAGTTTTGTAACAATCTTGTGTACAATAAATGGTAAAATAAATCATAAACAGTTTTTTATTTAATGCGGTCATAAAATATTATTATGATCAAATTATAAAGCTAATTTTTATAAATAATACTTACAGATGTTGATTGTAAAAAATATCTACATTGTATTTAGGTTTTTCAGTAGGATATGCGGCTCCCCAAGAGATCTCTAGAATGAAGGATTTTTCTCCATCAATGTACTGGAAATAAGAAAAAAGTTAACAGTTATTAATATTTTATAGTTTAGTTAGGTAGATTATTTATCCCAGACATGAAGTTTGAACTTGATACACTACTATTTTGATGAAGGCAACCCTCTCACTCCGACTTTTGAAACTCATTAAAACTTATTTTCAATTTTCCTTTGTAAGTTGTTTATTCTAACATAATTTGCTATATTGTATATAGTTTGTTGTACTTATTTATTATAAAGAGTAGACTATGTCTTATACCAGACCCTAACCTACCAAATTTCATTCAAATGTGTTCATCCATTTAGGCTTGAAGAAGTAACAAACAACACAGACACACACTACCTTTCACATTTTATAATGTTAGTAGGATTAAACCATAGTTACCTTATACTGATAGGTTTTTGAATCCACCTGTTTGAAGTTCTCATCACCTTCATAGATTGACTTTAGAACTTCCACTTCTTCAGCCTGTTGTTCTGCATCGTCAGACATTTTGCTCTGATGCCTCCTAGAAATTATATATTATATTGTTAATGGAAAGTCATAAAACAATAAAAAAGGACTGACTTCATATGACAAAATGTAAAAATAAGGTCTTTATCATACAATATGAGTAAGTTACATTATTATTATTTTTGGACTCATTATATTATACACTTGCTGGCCCACAGCCACTTCATTCCTCTTTTGTCAGTCTAAGCGTACATATCTACATGCGAAGGGACAGACAGCAGGTAGCAACTTTGTTTTTTACTACACATTCTACATATATTCACTTCACATTACACTGTGAATTTTCTAAGAAAATGTACGTTATTTATTTATTCATTCAAATAGCCCAAACTAATCATTTATATTTCAGTTGTCGTATAAAAACTCGAAACGTTTACATAAAACATAACCTAAAAGTAGTGCCAACTTATTATAGAAGTAATGGCAAAATAGTAAAAAAGCACCATTAAAATATAAATAATCGTTATTAATTCGTTAGTAGCCGCAAATAACCATCACGTTGCGTGTGATTTATGTTTTTAATAGCGTTTCAGCAGGTTTCAAGAAAAGTGAATACGTAATTCAGTGCCTCATTTACTTACCCACTTTATCAAATATAAACTGATTCGACGAGGTATAACTTTTATTAATAACTAAATATCTATGCACTGGCGTAAAAAAGCAAATTTATTACCTAAATATCACAAAATAGCATAAAGCGAGCCAGGCGAGACAAAATATGTTGTTGACAAATTTGACATTTACGGGTGACAGACAACAAAGAGGATAGAAACGATACAAGACACAACCGACCGACACGCGGCACCATCGAAATAATATGTAATACATACATCGTGCAACTGGAATACTTACGGTGCTAAAAAAGCGAGCCGATAGAGATGGTTGGCACGCAATAATTTCATCCCACTCTATTAGTGTACAATCATAATTTGACCATCTAATGAGACATCTGTGGAATCATAACTAATAATTTGACATTAATATCTTCTATCTATACAAGAGGTAAAGTATAAATGAATGAATAAATGAAAAATTATTTATTGCTTATACATAAAATAAAACAAAAACAGAGGAAAAAGGAAAAGCAACCGGCGGTCTAATAGTAAGTACCAATGTTGAAGGTTGAAAGGTTACCCGTCTTCGAAACTAGGTACTTTGAAATCTGAAAGATAACGTTTTTGTGAGTGAATCATAAAGTTGAAACACGCACCGAAATAAAACGTACGTTACGATGGCGATGGCGTTGTACTAAACTCTTATGTCAATTTTGTCCTTAGAGACAAACAGGATCAGCTAACACTTAGTCATGTCGTATAAATGTTGCTAAACTTGTCCGACTTAATAAAAATCTACAGTCAATCGAGTACCTCACCTCATATTTGCTAACGATATCGTAGTAATGGCTTAAATCCTGGATGGCCTCTGTAGTGCCTCTCAACAAGTAGGTCTGACAGACGGAACTGTACCGGAAGATGAAGAAAGGGTGGCCTCCCACAAGGTAGACCGACGACCTGGTAAAAACTACAGTAGTTTTTGTTCCTTCCAGTTGTACAGCGGTGCCAAATTGACTATCGATATATCGAAGCACTGAAGTGTTTGTACGATAACGCCACTATGTCAGTTCGTCTCCAGGACAAGACCACAGAACCTATTCAGCTGCAGCGAGGTGTTAGACAAGGTGATGTCATATCACCGAAGTTGTTCACCGCTGCACTGGAGGATATCTTTAGGCTTCTGGACTGGGACGGACTTGGCATCAATATTAACGGCGAGTACCTCACGCACCTCAGATTTGCTGACGATATCGTAGTCATGGCTGAAACCCTGGAAGACTTGGGCAAAATGCTCGATGACCTCTGTAGTGCCTCTCATCAAGTAGGTCTTAAAATGAACATGGACAAGACGAAAATGATGTCGAATGTCCATGTTGTGCCTACTCCAGTGACAGTTGGAGACACTCCCCTTGAAGTTGTTGACGACTATACATACCTAGGACAAATAGTCCAGCTAGGTAGGTCCAATTTCGAGAAAGAGGTCAATCGACGAATCCAACTCGGTTGGGCAGCGTTCGGGAAGCTACGCCACATATTTTCGTCCCAATTACCGCAGTGTCTCAAGACGAAGGTCTTTGACCAATGTGTGTTACCAGTGATGACATACGGAACTGAAACGTGGCCACTCACTATGGGCCTTATAAGAAAGCTCACTGTTACCCAAAGGGCAATGGAAAGAGCTATGCTCGGAGTTTCTTTGCGCGATCGAGTCAGAAATGAGGAGATCCGCAAGCAAACCAAGGTCACCGATATAGCTCTAAGGATTGCCAGACTGAAGTAGCAGTGGGCAGAGCAAATAGCTCGAAGAACAGAAGGCCGATGGGGCAGTAAAGTTGTCGAGTGGCGACCACGTACCGGTAGACGCAGCGTGGGTAGGCCTCCTACAAGGTTGACCGACGACCTGATAAAGATCGCAGGTACCAGCTGGATGCGGAAAGCACAGGACCGGTCTTTGTGGAGATCTTTGTGGGAGGCCTATTCCCAGCAGTGGGCGTCTTCTGGCTGAAATGATGGTTAAGCCGCCTTCGTTATTGAACACCATTTAAAATTTATCGGTTTATACTGTCTAACTTTGGTGTCAACGCCTACTACGTCAAATGTTCTTTCGACAAGAATCACTATTCCATGAAGGAAGGAGGGCACTATCTTTTTCTGAAACGTCATTATCTAATTTCTTACTTAAAATGGTCTCCGAGACCTTTTCAAGACCGCGGAAGAGCATCCCAATACGCTCGTAAAAGAGGCAGCAGCCTACTCTCCCCGCCCGTTCTCCCGCCACATGGCGTGGAGACCGAGACACGTTCTCACGAACCCCCCCGATGAACTGTCGAGCGCTCTCAACCTCCTCCTGGAGACTAAGGCCGACCCGACGAAGCCCCTTCGTTCGTACCTTCGTTCGAAGGTTCGTTTTTGGCGGGTCGTGCGCATAACCAGATCGGCCGGCCGGCTGGTGCTCTATGAGAGTTCACCTCCTCCCTCCCAACCGGTACCGAAGTGTGCCCATTTCCTTCACGTTGGGCGCAAAACAGAAACAAAATTCTAATTTAACAATAAGGCCATATTAGTTTCTTTTTATTCCACGGTTGTTATTATCCATGTCGCATTGTTGATGGCATTCGAATTTTGTCATAGAATACTAGATGCTTCCGGTGTTACTACACAAAACGCAGAACTAGCGCCAACAGGTCACCTCTATCTATCGCGGCCAAGCTATACATTTCATCCTATTTTATGTAGCGACTTGATCCGTCCAGTAACAGTATATCTTCTCTAATATCGTGGTAAAAGTTATAGGTCTTTGTAATTGTCAGTGAAAATTCGTTACTTCATAAACATTTGAAAATTTTGAATTTTTGAGGTATTATAGGTGTATTGTGACTATTATAATTTTGTAAACTTCGTAATATACTGTCAATATCGTGGTGCAGCAATGAATATCCCAAAGTGTGCTTGCAAAGAAAACCATTTACCAGGACAATCGAAATGTGGCTGTTCAACCTCGTCGAAAATGGCACCTGGTGATAACTTCAAGATTCCAGCTGTCCCTGCGACACGACACCTTCAATATAGTGCTAAAACCAACCAAAATGATAAAGAGCCAACATGTTCGGTAAAGCAAGACCTTCCGAAACCTAGAGATGACAGGAAAAAGCCTTGGTCGATCTCCGATTTTGACCTGGGTCGACCTCTCGGTAAGGGCAAGTTTGGTAATGTTTATTTGGCTCGTGAGAAACAGTCACACTATGTTGTCGCACTGAAGGTGCTGTTCAAGAGTCAAATTCTCGACTGTGATATTGAGCATCAGGTTCGTCGCGAGGTGGAGATTCAGTGTCGTCTGCGGCACCCCAACATATTACGTATGTATGGCTACTTCCACGACGAAAAACGTATTTACCTCATATTGGAATACGCGAAACAGGGTGCCTTGTACAAACTACTGAAGGAACGCGGGCGTTTCGATGAAATCACAGCTGCCGTGTACATCAAGGATCTGACACAAGCCCTATTGTATTGCCATTCGAAACAAGTTATCCACCGTGACTTAAAACCTGAGAATATACTTGTAGGACACAATTATCAACTGAAAATGGCTGACTTTGGTTGGTCTGTTCACTCACCGTCTTCGAGAAGAATGACTGTATGTGGCACGTTAGACTATCTTTCCCCAGAGATGATTGAGGGTAAACCACACAATTATGCCGTTGACATATGGAGCCTTGGAGTGTTGTGTTATGAACTATTAGTTGGTTTGCCTCCGTTTGAGTCGAAGGAATCACAACAAACTTTTAAGAAAATAAAATATGTAATAATTAAATATCCTGATTACGTCTCACAGAACGCCAGGGATCTGATTGGCAAACTATTAGTTGTTAATCCTGAACAAAGAATGCCTCTCGCTAAAGTATTACAGCATCCGTGGATAATTCAGAATGCACCAGAAGGTGCAAAGCCAACTTTTGCATCAGAACAGCAAATAAGGTGAATGTTAATGAAATAGATGCACAATTATCGTTGAATTGCTGTTATTATATTGACCTTATTTCATAGTAATAATTTAGTCATTATTTTTAATTGCTATTTTGTTGTTTAGATAATTTTTAATGCCACTTTATGTATTCACTATAAATCTCATGATGAATAGACTGAACACATGTTAAAGTAATTAGGTATAATAAAAGTGCATTTTATTGATAATCATGATAAATAAAATAGGTAGCCTTACTTAAAATATATTTAATTTAATTAATGTGATTAATGTTTTTTATTTTTGTTCAGGTAATACATATCCAAGGCATATTTGTCAAACTTTGGATCTCTTTTTACTATCAAATGCCAATGTATGAATTCTCCAAGTAAGCATATGCTGCTTAGAAAGTAACCAATGCCCAAAGCTACAAAAGCTCCGTAGAGCTTTTTTAAATTCATCAGAGCTTTTATTTCATTATCAGTTGCATCCAAAGATCTTATAGCGTTCATGGCATCGTTCAGCCATTTTTCAACCAAGCCTACTTCCACAGTTCTTCTAATATAACGGTCAGCTAATGGTTTTAGAGGCGAATTCTTATGGAAACCTATGGAAATTGGGATGTTGACCACGCAATCTGCCATTATATGCAGATTACGTTCATTTTCTGCAGCTGCCGGTACTATATCTGTATCATTTGTGGTTGAATTGGTAATTTCCTCCATGTTTATGTTGCTGTTCTTCCTTTTGACACTTAGATAAGTGAGAAAATTTGAATTGTCGTAATACGCGTATATGCCTTGCGCCACTTTAGCTGCAGCTTCGTCTGGGTTGTCAATAGTTTCGAACCTCTCGCCGATTTTCTGGCCGATATCATCGAGGGACTCTTCGAAGAACTTCTTTGTTTCACCGCCCCAGCCTCCACAAGTAACTTTGCTGTCCACTAGTTCTTTCAACGTATCTATTGTGACTCTTGGGGCAGGGTTAGCCAGAATTGCGGTCATGCTGGCTCTGTATGAGACGACAAGGAGGATGCAGTACAGCCAATACCAGCCTGTCAGCAGTCTAATTGACCAGCCTGTAGGAAGCTTGGGCAGAGAGACAACCAGCAACATCCCGTATGTATACAGAATACTGTTAACGATTTCGCCAAACAGGTATAGACCGGATTTCGTGTCTGTAAGTAGAAGGGTTTAATTAGCACGTTTGCGGCCGCAGTGGTCGATGCAAAAGTGGTTGTAAACTTGGTTTTTTACTCGGGCTTGTACAGTAAAATCTCTTACTGTACCAACGTCGGTGTAGGTATGTAAATCACTAAGTAAATCATAAAAACAAAGTGCCACGCCGGTCTGTCTGCCTGATCGCGATAAACTTAAAAACTTCGGAAGAGATTTTCATGCGGTTTCTACCAATAGACAGAGTGATTCATCAGGAAAGTTTAGGTGTATAATTTGCTAAGCTTTACACGAACGAAGCCAGTACGGGTCGCTAGTGTAAAATAAATTCCGAGTCGACCACCAGATTTTCGAACTAGTGCAATCCTTCCGTTATGATTATGATCAATTAAAACGATAATATTTTTGTGTTATTTACGGACAAACTATAACCAACTTTATTAAATAAGTAATCTATGTAAATTGAAAATGAGGTATAATAGGTGAGTATTAATTACCAGGAACTGGGTCTTTCCCCCTCAAATGTCTCTGCTCATTTTTAATCTTTTCCAATTTCATGTAATATGTCGCTAAGCCATAAAATATTACTCCAGTTATGAGTAACACTAATAGAACTGCTATCCACATGTTGAGCCTGAAACATCCGGTCCATTATTACAAATTCAAACCCGTTCTTCGTTAAATTATACCTACCTACATTTTCCAAAACATCAGGGGTAGGCGGAGACACTTTGCTTCATGGTCCTGAAAAACCGTTCTTCCACATTCATCAACCTGTTATTCGCAACCTGACCATTGTTAAAACGCGTATCTACTATGCTGCTGATGTTGCTTCTATCAACGCCGTGATGGCTGAGTGATAAGCACGAGCTTCACCGTTTTAAGCGAAAGACCCAGCTTAAAGACCTGCCACTGCTAATTAAGCCATTGGTCGAGGTTTCTATTAATCCCTGATGGATCCGTATTAAGCGTTATAATACCTCCGAAGTGCCAGTCAAACTAAATCCAATATCTCTAAATCTAGATGCGAAAATACATGGAGGCTCGCGAACCCGCCGCGAAAGGCGGTACCATCCGCTCCAGTTTGCTGGTGTCCTGGACGACGTTGGCCGCTTTCCATCAGAGGGACCGTCTGTCCGTGTGCCTCCCTAGCCAATAGGGCTCCCAACCTCTAAGCCCAACACCAGTTACACCAGGTGACAAATTAATAGGAAGAAAATGCAGAGACAACTTACTTGAATGGCAGAATTAGTGTTTTCCACGAGTTATCAGTCAAAGCCTCGGGAGTCAAGAATGTCCAGCACTGAGTCGTATAAGGGATACTCAAGTCGGTCAGCTCCAGGTGGTATGGAGTATATTGCAAGTTTCCTAAAGCTACATCCGCATGACCGTTAACCATCTCCCCTAGTAGACCAGAAAATGAGCCATTGTCCTGTTTCTGACCCCATTTGTGGATGTCAGCGTTGAGTGGCTGATATAGATTCGGCTTAAAGTTCATTTTTTCGGCTAATGTGTTCAAGATCTGCAAGGATTAGGTAATAATAATTGGTTAGTGTGTATTTTTACTAAAAATCTATTGAACACCAGCACAGATATGGACACATCAGCCTTTCGCTGCTAGCCTATAAACTCGTCATAATAAGTATAACATAGGTACAGGGGACGAGTTTTGTCCGGCAGGGTAGAATAGCACCAACCCCTTACACTCGTGGGTGTCGTACAAGGCGACTAATGTTTTCGAGGCAAAAGATCTTAGAGTCTCCGTAGTCTGGAAAATGGGCAGCAGCGTTTTCCATTGTTACATTTACAACACTGCGATCTCCAACCCGCCTGCCAAGCGTGGAGATTATGGCAATAACCTTCCCTTTCGTGGGAGAGGCCTTAAGTCCTGCAGTGGACTGTTATGGGCTGTGATGATGAGGTACAGGGGCCTTAGTACGCCGCCATCTTGATCCAATTGAATCAAGTTTTGCTGATCCTATCAGAGTTAGACGGTACGAACTTTCAGTATATAGAATGTACTCTATATTACTACTCTAGAAGTAGATTATGTCTTCACTGTAACTTGAAATAACAGGGCACTGTCCTAATTGGCAACGGTCGTGCGACTGGCGGTTTTAAATTGGTCGGGTCAAATTCCGTCGTATCCTATTGGTCGGGCGAAGTCCGTCGTACGACCATGGTCGCACGACCGTTGCCAATTACGACAGCGCCTAAAGCCGAATTAGACGTTGTCGCTCACTTCAATCTCAACGCCCCCAATCTTGTTGGTCTCATTGTTCTTCATCACAACCACTGAAGGCACGTGGTCTAAATAGACAACATTCAGCGATTCACCGTTGAGATTCCTCGTCTTGTCCGCAAACAGCGTCCTGTTGTAGTGAAACCTCCCATTCTTCCAAATATCGACACGTCTTGGTACAAAAATGCCTCGAATAGGGTTCGGAAAGGGCACAGTGGATATATCGAACCAGGCCTTGCTTTTAAGTACGCCCACGATTTTCTTATGGTGCCGCAAGAAGACGACGTTGACAATGCGCTTCCAGATGTAATGCAGGTCGCTGTGGAACAGCCTGAAGTCGTGCAAGATGATGAACTTGGCTCTGGTGTCAATTATTCTGTGCCTGAAAAGGTACGTACAAAATTATAAAGAGGAAATGTTTGTGAGATTGTTATTTTGTTTGTTTGGGGTATATCCGAATCTACTGAATCGATTTTGAAAACTATTTCATAGGAAGCTACATTATTCCCGAAATACATAGGCTACTTTTCATCCCGTAAAAATTATAGGGTCCCGCGGGATAGTTTAATTTTTTCAGAAATCCGAACTGCGCTTTGGTGAAACCCGGGGGGCTTTTAGTCATTAGTGAAGCATTCGCCATGTAAAATTAGTAAACACGATATGCTCAAAATCAGCATGAGATACCTATAGCTGATTTATTTATTTATCGTATGGCTTTTAAGTTCCTACTGCTACTTAAATTTTCAATTTACATTTCGTCAAGTAGGCGAGAGCTTCAGCCGAAAGGGACTGAAAATCTTCCGCTTGCCTGCTGTACTTGGTATCCGGACATTCAAATATAATATGATTTACTGACTGCTCAGGGCAGCCGCACTGGCATGCCGCTGCCTCGCATCAACCCTATTTCTGCCATAGATACGCACAGTTACGCTGATAATATTGGTGATTGAGGTCTGAAGGGGTTAAACTAGGTACCCACCTATATTACCAAAATACCTATGATGATGATCAGTATCACCACAATACATGAATACAATCGAGAGAAGAAATAGGTGTACAATACAACTAATACTGTATCACATCAACTGTGAGTAGCAGGCAGATACATCCTGTTTACCGTAGGAATCTATAAATTAGCGGTGTCTCACATTCTTTTACCTAAGAAGACTGGACTTCTCACCTGTCTCCAAATCTCAGAAATCTGGTGGCCTGCAGTCCGTTGGCCAGCAGAATAACGTACACATTGCAGCCCTCCCTCTTAGCTTCTCTCAGGGATTCCAATGTATCGAAATTGGGAGACAGGAGGTCTTCGTATTCCTCTACCACTGTCTGGAACCATACGATCTTATAAACCATACAATAGGGGATTAAGCTACTACCAATAACAGAAAAGCTTGTCTAAGTATCAATTGTGATTTACATCAGTTTGTTTTCCAGTTGAGAAAACGTTTGACGGAGATGACTGCTTAAACGGCGGAATTCTACAATGAGCCTGCGTCTGCTATAGGTAGCTAAAGTCAAAATATCTAAGTAGGTTTTTTTAGGTGGCAAACAAGATTACGGCATGTCTGGTGGTAAGCAGTCTCTGCAGCGTGGCCGTTTGCAATACCAGGGACATCACCCACACCGTGCACCTTTCACCCCTTTCTAGAAGAAGTCCATATTGTACTCTCCAGGTCAAATCTAACTAGGGAGGTATCTACACTTCTATAGTAGGTACAGAAGACAGCATATTAGTATCAACCTTACCGAAAACCAGTCCTGTAAAAGGAGCTAACATTGCTATGCGCATCCACAGAAATGCTGGTTCATCTTATACTGGTTTTGGATAGGTTGACCCAGGTTCTATTTACTAGAACCTAAACCACGACGCAAGTTTCCTACTTCCTATATTCTTAAGAGGGACACATACGAAAGTTCTCAGGACCAGAACCATACTCTCACCAACCCTTGTCTTTTTTGGGCGGTTTTAAGGTATTGGTCGGGCGACGTCCGTTGCACGAAAATGGTCGCACGACTGTTGCCAAATAGGTTTGCGCCTTACCATAACATAAGGGACCGCCCTCGTCCTCTTAAACAGGGCCCCTTCGAACACATTCAAATAGACTATGTCGCAAATGAACGCAACGCATGTGACGTCACGATGCTTCGTTAGGCCGTTGAGCAGGTCTATTAGCACGAATTCCAGGTCTTTGCGCTCGCGCATCCCGCGAAGCATGGGCGACAGGTCTGCGGTGCTGGAAAAGTATAGATTTTTTAAATAGAAGGCAAAGGAGCAAGCAGGCCACCTGATGGAAAGTGATCACCGCCGCCCGTAGATACGCTACACCCGGAACAGCAACATTTTTCCTTTTCACTTGCGGGCTGTACTCTATTTTTTGATCTATGGAAAGCCCATATAGAAAGCGGTGCATTGAAATTTACAGGTCATGCACAGCATGCATGAGTAGGTGTTGTAGAAAAATCCAGAACAGAAGATGCGTCGTCACTGTGACGATCACTCTCTTGCCTGTAATTGCGCTACTTTATTCTTCAAACCAACTCAACAATGCAAGGTTTGTTGCTTGGCGAGAGAAATAGACATGGCAGTGGTACCCACCAGACGGGCTCCTCAGGCTTGAGAGTCCTATCACCTACAGCCAGGTAGTCCACATATAGATCCATAGGTCTCCCACAATGCACCCTGTCCTCGGCTCGACGCGTTCAGCCTCCAACTGCAGCCTCTTGCAATGCAAATCGTCACTCCTCCTGCTCCTAGTGCTCCATAGGGCGTACACTACACGTCCTACACTTCTTGTGCTACACTGCGCTTGCCGAGCCGTGGTCTCCACGCAAGTACAGGTTTATTTATTTATACAACTTTATTGCACATAAAATACAATTGGCGGACTTAAAGCCAGTAAGGCTTTATCTTTCACTTAACCAGTAGACCATGCAGAAAGTGAGTAGGTAGGTGCTTTAAACAACACAAATTACTTAATTATATTACTGCTTAAATACAAATAAATTCAAGTGTTTAATTTATAAGTTACAAAATATATAAATAAAATATGATAATGATAAATATACTACTTGGAGTGACTACAGTTACGACCTTTTCACTATACATTTTTTAACTATCTTTTTAAAAGTAAAGCGGTTTTGAGTTTTACGAACGTCTGCAGGGATTTCGTTCCAAAAACGAGCTGCCCGAACAGTGGAAAAATGACTATCGATATTATACTTTACCTAGCCATTATAAAAGTAGCGAAAAGCACCAGTTTCAACATTCCAACTCTCTTTTATATAACACAAGCGAACTGCCGAAGAAACTGTTCGCAAATGCCTTTCACGTAGTGCTGTACAGACAGAATGATTGACAGCCCTGATTTGGTATTCCGATTCGATTAAAACGAGGTTTCTTTTTCATGGGGCGGCAGCCCTTGCAAATTAGCTTCATGCATTAGTTATGTACCCTAGTACGAAGAGGGTATATGGGTTACGCGAGTAAATTTGTCGACCAACCCGCCTGCCAAGCTTTCTCCCTTGGAGTAGGGTAATGAGCGAGGTATTAACAAAGAGTATAATAAAATATCATCTTGGCGTTAATGTCCCGGTTGTGCTCTCGCGCACGAGGGCCCGGGGTCCGCCTTGACCATGATCCAGGATTCGGCAGGTCAGGTAATTACAGTGGAGCGACTGCCATTTGACCTCCATGACCCTGCTACCAGGGAAACCTGATCAGATTGGATCATGGTTACACATCCAGTCGCCTGAATGTGCAGGTTTCATTACGATGTTTTCCCTCACCGTAAAAGCATCGATTAGTATTGAACTAATGTACATAACTCAGAAAACAGTCATAGGTACATGGCCGGAGCGGGATTCGAACCCGGGACCTCTGGCTTACGAGTTGCATACTCTAACCGCTCGGCCACCGACGCTCTAGGTACGAGGTATTAACAAAGAGTAATGTCCAGCAAAATTTTATTGAATTGTGGATATTTATTTCTTTAACAGTTCAATGTGCACAGGCAATACATAGTTACACGATATGACAATTATATATGTGATATGTGAGGCTGGGGAGTTGTGTCAGGACAGAGCAAAGTGACGGTCCATAGTCTCTGCCTACCCCACCTGTGGGACAGAGGCATGAGCTTTATGTATGTATGTATGTCCAGCACTGAAGAGTTAATACAGGTTAGGTTAGTTATTGACATAGAAAGAAAACCTTCAATAAATATTGTGTAAATAAAAACATTTATTTAATCAAATAACAAACTTATGTCAGCATGTATATTAAATACGTAGTAATGTATAATAAAATATAAAACTTTCATAACAAACCTGCATGAGTATAATTTGGTGCAGAGTATTCAGATTAACAATATCAACATCATCTCATTTTATTCTACCACAGTATATATTATATGACTTTACTGAAACTTATAAAATATCACATCATCTTGTAATTATGATTTAAAAATACCCAAACCTACTTAACCTATGCAATTTATATTAATTTACACTTTTACCTCGGCCTTGTACACATTTAAAATATTTATAAGAAGGAATGTAATCAGTACTAAATAAACATTATAATCCGCGTCACGAAAGAAGAGACTTGTCAAACGACAGTGGAGGGGATTTCGCGCAGGTAATCGTATACAGCGCAAGTCGAACCACGTGACCCGCCAAGTCTCTTCTGATTTGACACTAGCTATAATAGGCTCAAGTGTTAGTATAGGCACTAAGCTGAAGGTATACTAACTTCATCATCATCATACCAGCCGGAAGACCACTGCTGGGCATAGGTCTATCCCAGAGATCTCCACAAATGACGGTCTTGTGCCTTCCGTATCCAGCTGGTACCAGTGAAAGTTACCAGGTCATCGGTCCACCTTGTGGGAAAGTCGTTCTAAGTATCTAATTAGCAATTACCTACGTTTATTCACTGCCATATCAAAAGTCAAAGCTCACTGATTACTAATAAAATAATGAAAGTTACAAAATTGTATAAATATTAATTCTAATATTATGCATACCATTACAAAACCCTGTATCCTTATGTTCAGAAAAAGTTGTAACTATTGTATTTCATAATTGTTAGATCAATTATGAGTTACTACATTATTTATTATTAATAAAAAGTATTATGCACAAAATTACAAAACCCTTTAATGCTCCCACAACGGAGTAAGTAGCTGTTGCAAACAGTTGGGTTTGTTCCGAACTGTTTGCAACTGTTAGAGATACAGTTTATATCGGTTTCTTTTGTAATATAGTTTCTTTTTCTTTTATTTTGTTTGTAAAAGTTTCAAATACACCCACAGCAGATGCTTCAAAGAGTTTAAAATTATCTCAACGCCGGTGTGGGAGCACCTTAATAAGTATTATGAATTTAACTATCAACTAATATAATATTATGCATATAATTACAAAAACCTTGTATCCGCAACCACTTATGACCTACCCTAACCGCCGTTACGCAGAAATTAACAAAAACAAGTGCTCAGATTTCCAGACAGTTTTGACTTTTTGATATTTGAAAATCTTAGAGATACTTTTTAGTTTCGCCTTCGAATCTCAGTACTTATTAAGTACAATAGGTTTAATAATTAAATTAGAGCTAAACTTTGTTTTAAAACCAGTTAGGAAAACGGTCAATATGAAGTATAGCTCTCTTGTCCTCCCAATAACTTTGTAGGAGAGTGATTGCCTGCTTTCCGGAGTAGACTCGCTCCGCTTAAGGAGGTATTGGGAAAGCATAAGAGTGAGCAGTCGTAAGCTACATTAAACGCAATATCCATAGAATCGCAACAGACAGCTCTACAATTTATAAGGAAAAGTTGTAGAGTGAAACAAACAGCTCTACAATTTAGACGGCACAGTTGTAGAGTCAGTGATACCGCTCTACATTAGACGGCAAAGTTGTAAAGTGAGAGACACCGCTCTACAATTTAGACCGCAAAGTTATAGAGTGAGATGGACAGCTCTACAATTAGACGGCAAAGTTGTAAAGTGAGAGACATCGCTCTACAATTTAGACGGCAAAGTTGTATAGCTCACTCTACAACTAGATAGCAAATAGTCATAACACCCTACAATTTAGAAGGCACGTAGGTCTGCCAGTGCACTACGTCGCGCCACCACTCCGGCCGGCAGAGCGCGCCAGGGTATGTCAGCACGTTGTTCTGGATGTGTTTGTAGGCCTGTTGGATTTATAATAGTCTTAAGCATGTTGAAATTAATGGCAATCTAAGTGAATAGCAAGAGATTCTGGGTTCGATTTCCGTTTAGGGCAGAGATTAAAATGTGATGTTTAGATGTATGTTTAAAAAAATAATTAAAAATGACAATTACGCTGAAGGTAATGTGAGAGAGACATATCAGTTGTTATTCCAACTGCTTGTCTGTTCTGGAGTAATGTTCACATAAGGGACTTCTAAACGGACAAAATGTTTGTGGTTACAACACAGTGACCTGTTTCGAACGTACAGTATTGTTGTATAGTATAAGAGGGCCCATACCCGTAAGCGAAAGGTACCGGGTTCGAACCCCAATAGGGCCATGTATCAATGCCTCTTTTCTGAGTTGTATCTACACATTAGTTGAATACTAACCGATGCTTTTAAATGACGGAAACCATTGAGATGAAACCTACTCATTCAGGCGACTTAATGTAACCATGTACCAATCTAGTCAGGTTCCCCTGTCAATAGGGTCACGGGGTTCAGATGGCAGTCGCTCCACTGCAATTACCGGATCTGCCAAAACCTGGGTCACGGTCAAGCCGGACCCCGATCCTTCGCGCAAGCTCAACCATGACATTATCATCATCTTGGCCTATTATAGAAGCCTCTTTTATCTATAGTACTAAAAAAAAACTACAGAACAGCTCACCTCTCCATCGCTCTGTCCCAGTACAGACTTGAGGCACCAATCAGGCGGCGCCAGAGTATCAGCCAGCGACACCGCGGCCGGCGCTATTCTTCCGCACAGTGTCAGAACGCCTGCCCGCAATAACAGCCCTTGATTGCCGGCGAAGTATCCGCCCTGGGGGGGTAACATTGTAGGAATATAGTCAAGATGCTGTTTTAGTTGTTTTTTTCGAAATTCCAAGCAAGTATAATAAAAAGGATGGTCTTTTTTGCGATATGTTGTTTTGCAGAAAGAGGCGCATTGTAGGCGGGTTGGAGACCGCAGTGTGATAAAAATATAACAATGGAAATGCTGCTGCCCATTTTCCACTCTATCAGACCAGATCTTTTGCCTCGAAAACATTAGTCGCCTTGTACGGCACCCACGAGTGTAAAGGGTTGGTGCTATTGTACTCTGCCTGTCTCTCTACTCTACTAAAAAGGGACGCAAACAGGTTCGCCTAGGCCCGTCGAAATTCCTGCCAATTTAAAGAAGATAGAAAATATATCCATTTCCCAAGTCATACTTACGATGTACAGCGTAGCCAGATGTCGTTCAAGCATGAAAGCGCCGTACAACGCGACCAAATCCAAGAGCACGCGCCGGCACGCCGCGTCCTCGAACGCAACCGCCGTTTTGTAGAAGTGGTTCAGTATGTAATTCTGTAATGGAACAAGTGAAATTGACATTTAGCATTCTTTCTTTACAATTTGTATGAAACGTTTGGTTATCCAGCTACTGTTTATAAATTGGTCAACTATTACTCTTCAACTTAGGCAGTCCATTTAGCTGTGCAATGGTATATCTTTAGGCAACAGCACTAAAAAAAAAAAAAAAAAAAAATATACTTGAACAATTCACACAGCGCCATCTAGCCCCAAACTAAGCAAAGCTTGTACTATGGGTGCTAGATAACTGATATACTACTTAAATACTTTTTAAACACATACTTATTATACACAGAACACCCAGACCCGTAACAGAAATTAAAGTTCATCATTTCAATTTCTGCCCGGCCGGGAATAGAACCCGGGACCTCTTGCGTGGCAGACCGGCATGTTGACCATTGAACCACTCAGGTCGTCACCACCAAAAATAAAACTTTTACTCATTTAAATCAAAGCGCGGTAACTGTCGCCCATAACATGTACGATTCATGCATTTAGATGATAGGGTAGGCAGAGAGACTCTAGAGTGCCACAAGCTACGATCCTGACACACCTCTTTCGCCTCTTCAACATACATACATTTTTTCATGCATTTACACCAGTTGAGATTACCCTGACCTGCCCTTTTTGGAGCAGTTCATTTATCTGATGGGGCGCCCTCTACAGACCCTCGCATTTTTTTTATACCACTAAGGTGGACAACAAGCTTACGGCCTGCCTGATAGATACCTTAAGTAAACCGTTTATAACGGCGATTTATAATGTTAGTTTGATTTCAAATGAATAATAAATAAATATGCTTGGACAAATTCACACAGCGCCATCTAGCCCCAAAGTAAGCAAAGCTTGTGTTATGGGTGTCAGACAACTGATCAACTACTTATATATTTTTAAATACATACTTATTATACATATAACACCCAGACCCGTAACAGCAATTAAAACTCATTGAAATAATCTTAAATAATAATAATAATTTCTGCTCAGAAATTGAGAATAATTGAAATAAGACTGCGTGGCTGAAAAACTGATGTTAACCAACTGAACCACTCAGGTCGTCAATCCCAATGTGGTTCATTGACTGACCTCCCCATAGACAACAGACAGCGTAACAGCGTTGTAGGTCTGCGAGTCGTTCCTCGCCTCGAAGTTGGTGCTGCCGTCCTGCTTCAGTTGGGACACCTTCTCGTGGGTCATCTTCAGCATGTACGCCGTCAGCCACTTGTAGGCGGTGAGGAGGTCTGTTGGAGAATTTATTGGTACAGTCCAACAGAAGGCTACACAGGGGATCAAAGAAAAATTACGCGTTCTGGTACAGCGCCTGTGTAGCCTCTTATTTGGTAGACCTCTTAGTTGGTTTGGAAGAGTAACGGTGGCCTTATGTTAAGGGGTTCGATTCGTAAGCGAGAGGTACAGTGTTTGATCTCGAGTGCTGCCTTGTACTAATGACTTCTTCTGAGTTATGTATATTAGTTAAACACTAACCGATGCTCTTACAGTGAGAAAAAACATGATTTCGTACCACAGTTACGATCATCTCATACCACATACCTGTTTCCCATAGCATAGGGTATCCTAGTTTGGAAAACAGGGACTCCATATTAAGCCAAATACAACCAGTATTATATAAAACCCGGTAATGTAAGTATCTCTACTTACATATCTAATCATAACATGTGAAGTAATCATAACATGTATATTACCTATATATAAGTAATTATATATAATTGGTTGTGCCCTGAGAAGCAAAGCAATAAAGATTATTTATTTATTTACCATAGCTCATTGATAAAAATCGCTTTCATCTTTCGTAACAACCAGAATGATTTCAGAATTCTTAGTCTAATGACATTAGGTACGTTTATAATTAGTTTTCTCTCCACAATCAAAGTGTCAAGCTCCCTTATCAACACAGTCCGCCATTCGTTGGACGTTGAACCTTTTCGCTTGTCCAACTAGTATATACTTCCTTTGTCAAAGCGCTCCTTACAGCGTTATCAAATTGCAAAGAAAAATAGAATAAACATTTCGTTAACGAGATGGACGGACGTTACAGCAATTAACTTATCGTTATTACTTATTAAAGTACCTACTGCATCGTAACTGTCGAACTGGTAGACAGGTTTCGTTGTGTTTTTTGAAACCTATATTAAGAAAGATGGCCGCCATCGGGAAACGTGTTCCGGGCGGACCTTTCATCCTTATGTCGTGAATCGTCCGCACGAGCTGCTTTGGTTCACCTTTTATAATGCGCACAGCTAAGGAATGGAACGCGTTGACTGAGTGTGTTCCTAGATCATTTTAATCTGGACGCCTTCAAGCCTAGGCTGGTCCTAGACAGGCATGCATCTTCGGCCGCATCCTCACTAACCACCAGGTGAGATGGTGGTGGTCATATGCCTAACTAGTTTATTGAGTAACACATATAAATATGTATTTTTAACTTTAATATGCTATAATTTTCGTTAGTGTAGGTCAATACTCAATACTCAAATGTTTATTGCTTCATAAAAGTATTTTTTACAATTATGACCCTGATCTTGTTGGTTGTCTCAAATAAATAAATAAAAGAGAATAAATCAAGACGGGTATCACTTAATAACTTAGTATGTATTGAATTGAAGCTATGGTTAGCTTGGTGGCCGAGTTTCCCTCTGTTCGCTCAGTCTCAAACCTGTTCAAGTGAATCGCTAGAATGTCCCGTTGGCGAACTTTTGGTGCAATGAACTGCAGTAGCTAAATGTATCGAGAGAGTCGTGCAAAATGCATGCCGTGTTGGCGAAAAAGTTTAATTTCGTTGTAAAATTTGTTATACACATTTTTATTTTCTTTATTAAGCTCAGGATATTGTTGAAATTTAAGAAATTTTTACCTACTTTAGGGTAAAAAATACAGCTTTGGCTACTAGTGGAAATACCACTGAAATTAATTTCATAATGTACATTGCAATGTCAGATATTATCATTATAGGAAGTGCAAATACTGACCAACGACGATTATAAAGTAGTTTGTATTGATTGACCTCACCTTGAAGCCGCTATATTTATGCGAATGATATTATGGCCGGCATCGAGTGCGCCAACTAAGGGTATTAGTCCAACATGAAGGAGACAGAATGACGGACCCCTGACCACCAGCCGACATAATGAGTGTTATAATCGATAAAGCGTATAAAACTTGTAATTATTAAAATTCTTAAGCTAACCAATCTTTTTATATTTATTGCTGCTATTAAACAAACGAACTGTAGGAACCCGAGCGAACCCAATGGAGAGTCCACCTTCATGGTATTGTCCCTCCACTGCAAGACTGAGAGCCGCCAGTTGCTGACCTGCTGCAGCAGATGCTTTTGCCTTTCTTTAGTTTAGTTAAGGACAAAGCGTTGCCTGTACAGTATTACCCGAACAGTCTAAGGACGGCTTCTAGACAAGATGAACAGACTGTATCAGAGTATGTCCCAACTTTGCCCGCATAATAATTTACCACTATAATTTAAATGTGTCATTTCATATCCGACTAAGGATGTTTCCCGACAGGTGCGCTCCATCATCAACCGCATCGTTTCTGATCAGCTGAAAAGACCTGGCAACTAAAATGTAAAAAACCAACTCACTCTTCGGCTCGATCATCTGCTCCTCGGTGCTCCAAGCACACTTCTCCTTCAACAGCTGGTCTGCACCTTCCAAGAACCCGAGCGAGCCCAACGGAGAGTCCGTCTTCGTAATCTTGCTTCTCCGCTGCCAGACTGAGAGCAGCCAGTTGCTGGCCTGCTGCAGTAAGAGGCTGTTTTCCCCCTCGTATGTGCAGTTCGCGTCGTTGTCGTTGCGCAAGTCGCCGAGGGCTGCGGCTGGAATTAGTTTATTCGTTTTATGTTAGTGTTTATTCGGTAAATGAAAGGGTAGCAGTTATGCCGTCTGGCAGGCCCAAAGAGTTTGGTATGCCAGGGAAGGTACAACCGAACTAAGCCATCATGCAATGCATCATGGCAATGTGTTTGTGGTGTCATTGTGTGTAAATAAACGTTTTCTATTCTATTATGTTCCATAGTAAGTTTATGGACAGGCCATAAGCTTGTTTGCCACCTTAGTGGTATAAAAAGAAGTTATAAGTAGATTTATTGAGCCAGAAAATGAATGTATATATTTAATAGAAGGAGGCAAAGAAGTAAACGGGGCATCTGGGGCCCTGTTTTTGAAACGCTCGAGTCGAACGGTTTAAAACTTTGATTTTCGGCACTCAATATTTTAATGCAATTTTTCCTATAATCTTAACTAGTCGCTCTTGGCATAGCCGATGTAATTGAAATCCGATCGACTCGATGCGAGCACTTAAAAAATCGTGGACCTGATGGTTAGTATATCGCCGGCCATTGACATCTGCTTCACCTGCAGAGTCGCGAATGCGTCACCGGCGTTCGAGAAACAAACTCGTTTCTAAATTAAAATAGTAATTCATACAGTGAGGACAGAAGTCTTCTTACTAAAAAGTGTAGCGCAGTAGATGACGGTCTGATGTGAAGAGGTATTCGCATTCTAATTCGGATAGATATAACATGTCAAATTTCAATGTCTGTGTCACTGGCGATTCCTGGCGCGTAGTCCAGGGTTGGTTCCATGTTATTTTTTTTCAATACAGCAATTACATACAATAATTTTCAATACAATCCAACACAATCACAAGTTCAGCGAGAACGAGTTGTGTTTGTATATTTCCATTGGTAAGCAAGCAAATGCTCCCATATTTGTTTCGTTTAGCATATTTAAATATTAACATTTATGCAAATAGGTATCTACTAATACCAGTAACAGGTTCTGATTGTGTGTGTGTGTGTTGTGAGAATATAATTATTTGTTACTATATAACTGACGCGACTTCGTTCGCCCCCTACTCTACTCTACCCCACCCTACATTACCCCTACCCTACACTTATCATGTTTCCCATAGCACAGGGTATGCAATATTGCCTAGTTTGGAAAGCAGGAAGCCAAATATTTTTGGGATATTACGGGGCCCACTGAAAACCAGCGTTGTGGTTCGCGGCAACCGGCCACAACATTATGCTGAGGAGGGTCCATTTACGCTGGATGCCCACGAAAAATGCTACTGGGAACCCTATAATTGTCTCCGTGTTTTATGTACTATTTTTTTTTGTGTTAAATGTAAATTATTATGTCGTGGCGTCCTTTGTAATAAATATTTTCTTTCTTTCTTTCTTTAAATACAACCGGTATTACATAAAGCTCAGTAATGTAAGTAGATCATAACAAGTATATTACCTATAATTGTCTCTTTCTAAATAATTATTTGTAATTGGTTGTGCCCTGACAAGCAAAGCAATAAAGATTATTTATTAATCATTTATTATCATAATATAATACCAACCTTTCAGATACCCGTGCCCCCCACAGCATTCGCGGCAGTTCTGTATGCCGTCGCGTGAAGTCCAGCCACAGACTGGCTTCACAGCTGACGAGAGCGCGTGGATCTCCATCCCGCGCTCGGCTTCGTCTCCTGTCTCCACGCCTGGGGATCAGAAAAGTAGAATAAGCATCTTAATCATCACCCGCTCAGGGTCCGCAGGGTCCGCTGTTGCAGTAGGAAAGCGCTTTCTTTGTGTGTTGTGTTCCTGAAGGTGGGTAAGGTTTCTAGCGCTCCATGGGGTTGGGATTTGTGAACCGTGACCATCTCGATGGAACTGGCTTTCAAATAGAGAAAACAGTAACCAAATCGGTCCATCTATCGTGAACTCCGATGCCACAGGCACATACCTCCCCACATGTACACACATGTAGACTTTGCGTAATTGGTAATTTCGAAGTTTAAAATTGCAATGCAATGCAAAAAATTACATTCATTAAAATTTTGGGATGTTCAGGCTTTTTACAGGTAGCGTCTATCTACCATCTGACCCGCACAACCTGTTTATGTATGTGTAATAATTTCGAGTAATGCTTAGTCACATAGTCAGCAAATTCTACACCATTATGCATAGAGCTCATATCATTCGTTTTTACTTTTTTTATGTATGTACTGTCGCCCAATAGCTAAACATAGGTACGTTCTGCTGTTTTATGCCTTTACCTTTGGTTTAAATATACTAATACTTTCAGTTTTTGTCAAATATGTTAAACTGAATTACAATATCCATTTATAGCATCACAATACTTTAAATTAGATGATTTCTCTATAAAGCTATTTAAAAAATTATTGAGACGGTTGTTGTTAATTGGTATAAAGTTAATAGTATTTTTATCTCTTTCCTCATATTATTATTAAACACAGCTAGTTGACTACAATGATCGGATTGTAGTTTGTTTATTACAGACTGGCTACATGTCTGATTACCACAGAAAATCTTGTCTAGACAAATTTATGTAGTACTTCTTATTCTGGTAGGCTCTAAAAATAAGTTGAATTAATTATGACATTTAAATAATGTTATTAGCCTACTATTATATTTACAATATACATCTTATAAATCTATATTAAAACCCCACACGCCACAATATTCTTATTGCAATTGCTAACTTTAATAAGGGCTTCATCCATAATTTTTTGAACTATACATATTTACGTAGAGCTCGTCTAGTCTAAGATGACGCGCCCCACTACTTAGTTAGTTGATTTCGATGTGTGAGTACAAATATTGATAACGACACTTCATCTGTGTGGGAGCCAATGGACGACGCGTGTTGCTACGTTTGAATCTCACCGCCAACTGAATGACCAATTACAACGGCATTTGTATATGTATTGCGTCCATATTTTAAACTTGCTTGTGTGCGTTAATGCGATAGTGGGGCGCGGCATTTTAAACTAGACGAGCTCTACATGAATCAGCTTGTTATTAACTTTATAGTTTTTAATAGCATTCGGGTTCGTTTTAGTTTTTCGACCACTTTTCTCATTTTTGGGTTTTTAGTTTGATAATCGGAATCATTTGTTCGACCTAATAGGTCTCTCTGTAAAAAATAATGTTAATTGTAACTAAGAATGTAAATTTTACTGAGAATGGTTGTTACCTAACTTTAATTCGTTATAGACCCTAAATGGTCATTCTGGTCCCACATATCCTACATGACATACACTGGCCGTCAAAACTTTGTGCCACACTTTTAAAATTGCATTAACGTTTAAACTAAACAAGACATATTTACGAAATAAAAAGGATTAGATAGAGGATTTCAATTTTAAACCAAAAGTTCATAGTCGATAACGTTCTTTTATGGAATGGCTGAAAAAACGTTATAAACAAAAACACTCCTTTCTGTTGCTGTAGACACCTTGGCATTGGAGTCATAATTCATCAACTTTTATGATGTGTTAGTTTTTACGTTTCGTTTTTATACGTTTGAATTATGACAGATGAATTATGACTCTAATGCCAAGGTGTCTACAGCACGTAAGCTTTACTTTTATGCCTCTTTCACGTAAAGAATATGCAAGCAAGAACCATGTTTTTTCTGGAATTAAGCATCACTATGCGTCGTACTGCAAGAATGGTGGTTGACTTGATTAAGAACGCTACATCAGGTGAAGTGAAGGTACATAGAAACCCTAAAACAAGCTGGGGAGACCTTGTAATGGCAGACTCAGGTGCACGAGGATCCGAGAAGACCACTATATTGTTTTAACAGTGTTGAGAAATCGCCACCTCAATGCAGTTGAAACCCAACAACAGCTTCTTCAGACCCGAAGAGACTACATTAGGACAGAACAGGAAGAAGAAGACTTGCTGAAGCATACCTGAAGCCCCAAAAGCCACCATATATACCTAAACTGGAAAGAAGGCATCGACTACCAAGACCAAGGTGGGGTAAAGAATAATAGGCTAAAGTTTTGTTCACAGATGAGTCTAGATACTCACTGTTCATTTCTGATGAAAGGCGAAGTCACTTCAGGCGACCTTGCGAACGATATATTCTATTCTGCTTCCAGTAACGTAGAGGCTTTGCGCTCTACATGGGCTTGCATCACTTCAGTAGGTCACAGAGACCTAGTGGCCATAGAAGCACCCTGAGCGGGGAAAATTATGCTCAAGAGATCCTTCATAAGCATGTAGGATTATATGTAGTAAATATGGGTGATGGATCGACGCTGATGCAGGAAAAAGCCCGGCCACACACCGCTCAGGTCGTGCCAGAGTACATTCAGGAGGTTAGTATCAGCTGGAAGGCTTGGCCATCAAGAAGCCCTGATCTTGACCCTATCGAGCATGCCTGGGATGAGCTCGGAAGGCTGGTCAGAAGCTGCAGACCACTACCTACGACCCTCACGGCCCTAAGACAAGTCTCAATAGAAAAATAGAAAACATCGCCTCCGAAACCTTGTCTTCCGAATGCCAAACCAGCTCGAAGCTATAGCCCGAGGAGGCAATGCAAGTTATTAAAATGTAAAGAAAGCGAAAAACATACTTATAAATGTTGTTCCAGTTTCTTGACAGTATATAGGCTATTCTCTTTTTTTAGCTTAAATACGTCACCAATGTATAATAAACTATAGCTTTTAAGAAAATTTACAAAATTTTCTGTAAAACGTTTTTTATTACAAAACTCTTACTTCTATAGTTTAGGAGAAATTGCAATTTTAAAAGTGTGGTACTTAGTTTTGACGGCCAGTGTAGTTAAAGCTTGATTAGTGACACTAGCAAAATGACGACAAATCGATACACGTAAGATCCATCAAAATCCGCCCACGCGTTTGGTCTCTAGAGTGTCACAAAGGAACACACATACATACAAAGGCTGATAAACATATTACCCTCCCGTTCGTCGCGCAGTTGGGTAAAAAGGCTATTCGCCAGAACCTAGTCTCGCGTTCGACTGCAAATACCATGTACAGGTGAGGTTAGCTTAGGCCGAGACCTAGGAACCACCAAGGGAGAATATTCGCCGCTATTCTTAGGATTTTTATAAGTTATAGAAAGTGGTCACCGCTGCTTCTGGACGTTATAAACCTCAGAGCTATTAAAATGCGTTATCACATTTCTAGGCAGGCCGCACACATTCGTTTTCCTGGTTAGGTTTAAGAATTCGAATTTGAACTCGACCAATCAGAACCTGCGAAGACAAATCGAAAACCTGGTTGAAAAGCATTGCCATTTTTTATTGGTCGAATTTGAAATTCGTATTAGTAATTGAAATGATGAAATGCCTGGGTGCTATATGTATAACAAGTACGTATTTAAAAGAATATAAGTAGTTTATTATTAGTTTTCTGGCACCCAAAACACAAGCTTTGTGTACTTTGGAGCTAGATGGCGCTGTGTGAATTGTCCAAGCATATTAATTACCATTATTTTAAAACGAACAAATACAGAAATGCTAATAAATATAAACGAGCCACACAGTCTGCTAAAATTTTCCTATCACATGTAATATTGTAGACACGTGTATACACGTTATTATGAATAAATAATTAAAAACCTTTCATACCAGAAACAAAGATAAACATACAGTCGAATTCTTATTCATAAAATTATCAGCACGTGTATTTTTTAGACTCAACCTTTACTCGTGGCCCCGGAGCATCGCACGCTGCTACGTTGACCTTGACCCTCCCGGTGGCAAACGATACCATTATCATTCAGCATTCCATATTAATCGATGTACGTTTATATTTTTTTGATATCTTGTCTTGAGGTTGGAGAAAAACACTTACGAGCAGGGGCGTAGCTACCGCCGTATCTGCCGTATCAATTATACGGGGCCCCCGGGCCATAGGGCCCCCAAACGTGTGTAAGCAAAAATTCGTTATCCATCATTTCAGTTAAACTTTCCCTATTTCCCGATAAAAATAATTATTTTATAGAATTTCAGACCAGGGTCGGAGGCCCCTCCGCAAAAAAGACAATTGAAATCAAGTAATACAATCCGTTTTCATTCACCTTTCGTTAAAGAGATATTTATCATTTTTATTGAAAAAAAACAAGACAACGTAGTGCCCTCCACGCGCACTCATTTATTACTTCATTGAATTTTGGGTAAAATATCAGATTATTAATATATCAGATGGCAAAAATGGTAACAATTTTGATCTCATATTGAAAATTTCATATTTTCGGAATTATCGGTAGCACCAAAGGCTTAAGAAACTCCTTACTCCGTTCTTTCTTAAACGGGTCATATGAACGTGGCTCATAATATACCTTGGCCCACACGCCCATACGCATGCATAATCGTCTTGGCTCACACGCAATCAATCTTTGAATTTGTCTGTTTTCAAGTTAATAATAGAACGTTTTGATAGCCAAAATATCAAGAAATTTCGAGTTCTTACGCTCGCTCATTAACTGTTCGCGAAGTTGATTTTATTATAAATTCTCGTCAAAAATTTTGAGTCATTTTGCTGATTTTACGTAATTGTTTATTTAAATCGCACAAGGCTTTAATGGATAAATTACAAAAATTTCGATATAAGTTATAATCGCGCAAGGTATTAATATAGCCAAGCCAAAGGCCAATATATCAAAAATTCCTAGCCCTACCTAGCCTCGCGAAACTGACTGTTAGAGACTATTGTCACACAAACAAAGAGCTCGCTATTCTAGTCCATTTATTGACTTAAGCTGAGACTAGGATTTAAGTTACTCATTAGTACCCCCCCCCCGTAGTTTGGAGGGGGGGGTATCCGCTAGGGGAGCCCCAACACAATAATTGATACGGGGCCCCCGAAGGGCACGCTACGCCACTGCTTACGAGAAAGATCCTGGTATAAATTCCAACTAGACAGAGAGTTAGTAGACCTTTTGCCGTTTTCACTGAACTTAGGAATCGGCTAAGTTCTTTCTTGTCTCAATTTGGACGCTACTGATTGGGTAAAAGTAGTTAAGACAGAACTTGGCGACTCCTAAGTTTAGGAAAACGTCCATTCCCGAGTTTAATTTTCACTTAAGGTTGGTGTTGGCGCAATGCCTTTTCCTGTTAGGAATATTTCAAATTTACTTAAGCATTGCATAAAGTCTTTCCTCCTCTCGCTCCAGCGCGAAAAGGCTCTTGACACCTACATAAAAACTCGCTACAAAAAGCGATTTTGATGCGATTTTTAGGCACCGAAAGCGACTTTTTCGTAGTGCTGTTTCACTGTGCTCAGTAGAGCCTAAAATCATGTGGAATCACTCGCTACGCGCGTGACTAGATTGTAGACTACTTCGCTAGTGCGATATAATGTCAACATTCGCAGTCAAACATAACTTTTTTTTGTATTAAACTAGTCAGGCCATTGACCGCTGCCAAGTGGTGGTAAGGTGGTAACTTAGCCACAAAATAAAACCAGTTTGTGACATAGCTGAGATATTTAAATAACATTGTGGTATATTATTTTATGTCCATAAAGATACATGTGCGCTACACATGAGCATGTCATTCACACGATCATTTGTTGAACAATCAACTTTTCTTGTGTTAAAATTTCGGACTTTGGAACGCTCGCCGCGTCCATGGGGCCCCCAAATTTATGACTGGAACTGATATAAGTAAGTTTCTTTACCACCTTAGTGGTATAAAAAATATATAGGTACAACAAACAAGCAAGCATCCATGAGATCCATAAAAAATACACCAGTTGAGATTAGCACGCAATCGTCTCGTTGCCGTGTGAATCAACTCTATCTATCCAATGGGCTACATCCATGGTACACTCGCATTCATAAGTGCATGAGCACTTTTAGAAAAATATATTTTGTAGCTACTGCCTTATTAAAAAATGGAATTGGGTAATGGAAAGGCCTTTAGCTGTCCGTTAGGCACCAATAACTCATGCTTAACTGAAAGTTCTTTAATTTAATTAATGAAAATTGCTTTGATTTTCCATACTTTGTCTTTAATTTAGTAAGTAATAATGGTTATAGTTAATTTTAAAAGAAATGCAATATTTGTTTTGTTATGCAAAGTGATTTTGGATTGTAATAAAAAAATAATTACAAGCGATTTTGATATTATTTTTATTTTCAAATGTGTAATTTTTTATTCCCTTTCCAAGAGTATGCTATATGCATGAAACCTTTTAACAGCTGCACAGGATTATGGATTTCAAGATGGTCATGCACTTATGAACGTGACCGTACATCGGTAACATCGGAGGCCCCTTGGGCGGTGCAAAACTCCGACACGCAGATCACACGTTTTTTTTTTATAACAACAAGCCGGGCATTCGACCGCCATCTTTCCTGGTACCACCAGTGAATATGAAAACTATAACTTTTGTTCTGTCTGACCAAGCGTTTCTTATTACGTTTAATCTTCACATACGAGTCAGTAGTGCAAATATAATTACTAGCCGGCATTCATTATGGGTTATTTAACAAGCGGTAACTGCATTTGAACGGTAAATTTACAACACAAAACATAGTTTTAAATAGCAACGAGTGATTAGTAACCAGGCCAGCGGGCCACCTGATGGAAAGTGGTCACCGCCGCCTATGGACAAATGCCGCAAATGCTCGTGGTTGAACCACGAGTCTAGAGTTATCAAATACCAGGGTTAACACCAATGCGTTTCCCATCTCTAAAGAGATCTCTTGAACCTTCCCATGTCATAGTCCAAGGCAACACTGTAAACACACTGGAAGTACTGGTATGTAAATTGACCATAGGCTGTAGTAACTGCTTACAATAAAGCAGTCTGCTAGCTTGTTCATGCAATATTTTCTCCCCTTGTATCCTGTAACGCATGCTGGCGACAAAGCTAACGAACTGCGACTTAAATTGTTTGATAATGGTTTCAATTTTGGGCAAAAGTAACACCCAAGGGCCAAAGTAGCCCGCTCTTACGGTACTAATAACTTGGCGCTCTAATGGCGGCACCGTTTACGCTTTTGCGGGTATAAAATCCTAAAAAAAACTATAAGTATTTCCACAATTGAGTAGGTTCAGTTTTTCGGTAGGCCCTACACTAAGATATTGTCTTATCTTGTGTCGCAGAGGCCTAAGTAAGTACAAGAAACCAAGGTAACAATTTCAGAATTCCGTTTCAAATACAATTATTATCCAACGAGGTAACTTAGCCAGCTTTGTGGGCATCCTTCCGAGAAGCAGCGATGTGGATGACTTTTTTTTTTCGTTTTAGTTTATTTGTTAAGGTTCTGTTAATATGTTCTGTGAATCGGTTTGGTATTTCTAATGCAAGGGACATTGGATATATAATCATTATCAATTTGTATGGTTTTTATTACTTATACCTAATGTATTACACACAAATACATTAGTTAAATAAAAGTTATACTTGACGCGTTGTACGCATGTCTGCAGTCTGCGTTGCTATTGTATGAAATTTTGAGGGGAAAAGGAAATGCGTTACGTTCCAACGGTGAGAAGTTACGCCGATTGCTCCGCAACGATGCGTACGCGCAAGATCTCTACTGGTATTCTTCGTTTCATGGTAAATCACTGTTGGATAATTCAGTCGTTTTAAACATTGTAGGCTTTTGGTATATGTAAGGATTGGTTTGGTATGTATGCAAATGTCTGAATCATAAATAAATAAATTATTGATTAAATGGAATATGGTTGAGGTTCCTTTTATATTTTGTATCTCTAATTCCCAAACTAGGAAAAGTCCTGTATCTTGGGAATCAGTGGTCCGTGGGTAAAAGATATAAGACAACCATTATTTCAGTATAGTTTAAAGGTAACATATTAACAGATATTTTGACTAAGAACTAAAGCTAGTGCATCTATTAACGATTATATTAATAGCATAAATGTGTAAATTAATTTTGCATCTAAAAACTATTGCTTGCAACTTTGAAGGCGAGCAGGCCTAATAAATGCCTATAAAAGGTCATGGTGGTCAAGTAGTATGAATATATGTAGTATCTATGTATAATAAGTATGTATTTAAAAAGTATTTAAGTAGTATATCAGTTAGCTAGCATCTAGCTTTGCTTAGTTTGGGGCTAGGTGGCGCTGTGTGAAATTATCCAAGAATATTTGTATATTTATTAATTAATTTATTTCTTACGAATCCACTAAGAACGTTTCGCATGATTGACGGACAAACATTTACTTCAAATGTTATGTATAAACTCAGCGACAGATGTCGACAAAGTCTACGTTATCTATACTATCTAAACAATTGTAAATCTGTCAGAAACGAAATTTAAATGTACCGTAAAACGAATTTTGATCTCGGAAGAGTATTATATGATAGATGATTATATTAATGATAAGAGTGCATGGTGTGATGTCAACTGCAATCTATAATTTATTAAGTATATAACTTATATATTCAAAATGTTGTATTAAGTATTTTAAATTGTAATAATACACATCTTTATTATATTGTTGAATGAATTGTATATTCGATGTTCGAAAGCGATTTTTTAAATCCTACTCGAATAAATGACCATTTCATTTCTTTTTATTTCATTTCATAGTATAAAACAAAGTCTCTTTCCGCCGTCTGACCCTAAGTATTTATGTATTAAATAAAATAATCTTTCTCATGAGTGGACCCGGCGCGACTTCGTTCGCGTACACCTATTTTACCTCTGCCCATCCTTCTTTTCTCGCATATAAACCTTCCTCTTGAATCACTCTATGTATTGTTGAAAACCGCATTAAAATCCGTTGCGTAGTTTAAAAGATCTAACCGTACATAGATACATAGGGAAGACGGCGGGAAGCTACTATGTTTTATACTATGTATAGATAGATAAATAACGTCTGTGATATTAACTCGCTAGCAGCAGAAGTACACTGTACCGCAAATAATATTGCAGACGTTATATAATTGAACCGTAAATTGACCTTTAGTGGAGCATCCGTTGAATTGACCATCATTGAATCGAGATAACATACCATCAACTCGACGACACGAGTCATATCACACTGACAGTCACTGGCTAGAGGTCGAAGTAAGTCTGGTGTATATGTATCTGATGTTTTAAAATTCAATTCAATTCAAAATTTCTTTTTTGATTAGGACAATAAATATCTCTTTCAATCGTCAAAAGGAGGGGGATAAGAAAGTAGGAAGGAAACACACAGTGACACGCTGACCGTTCTATGACCGTAGATAAACATATCCCTCGCCAACCGAACCGTGCGCGACAATGCCAGGCAGAGCCGGAACGCTATATTATATTATATAGGTATGTCTAGTATAATTAAGAAAAAACCACCTAAAACTACAGCAAGAGTAAGCCAGTCCACCAAGGCAGCACCCGTTCACGAGTATAACGCAGGGCCCAGCCATCGTCCAATTCAACCATATTTGAGGGAAAAGAGCGACCCGGCCCCCACGCCACGTTTAGCACACAATACGTGGACCTGAAGTTTTAGGTTACCTAATTTTTGAATAACCCCAAAGGTCTCAATAACAATACATGTCGCAACTACTTGCTTTTAAACGCATCAATTAGTTGGTTACGACATTTTAATTATGTATGATAAATTCATAAGTAGTATATCTGTTAGTACACTCATAGTACAAGCTTTACTTAGTTTGGGGCTAGATGGCGCTATGTGAATTTGTCTTCGATTATTTATTTATTTATTCATTTTAAGAGAATATAACTAACTCGAGGTGCATTTTTATACAATATTGGTGGGCGCTAGCCGCCATCTGTTTTAGGCTTTGTGACTGAATACTCACTTGGTTGGAGACCTGAGTTGTATATTCATCAACAGTCAACAGGTCATCTGTAATCTGTTTTAGGATATAGGATCCTTTAGTCCTAGGGCATTGGGACGGATTTCTCGGGCGCAAGTTATTAAAAGAATCATCCTTACTCATATACCGCACGTGAGTCTACACGGAGCCATAAGTATATAAAGATAATACACAGACCGCCCACACAGAGATTTTTATAAAATTTTATATATATTTTAATTTCTGTTTCACTTGAAACATAATTTTAACTCATTGACCACTGCGCTCCCTACTCACTTCGTCAATATTGTTTATGTTAGACAGATAAGTTTCATATTGTGTTTCTTTCTTGTAGTTTTCTATAGCCTTAACATACAACGAATAAAAGATAAGAAGTTAAAACAATTTGTGACAAAAGTAGATACATGACTTATCCCAAAGAAATTGTTCATGTTATCCCATGTTAGTGTGTAGGTATAAACAATCGCTAATGAAGTAGACAGCCAGACATGACTGAAACTGTGATAATAACATTTAAATTAAAATCTGTAAACATTTACACGATATGATTAATTGCTTAATTGCATACAATAAAAACAACGATAACCTAGTAGTAATAAGTCTTTATTCATTAAAGGCCTAAAATATACAAGCAGTGACTTAGAACTTAGGTAATTCAACAGGTAAAAAAGTTTTTACGCAAATATAAAAAAAGAAATATTGAACAGCCTAAATGTAAAAACAGACACGTGCTGAATTAAATCTACATTGTTATCGTAAAAAAATGGATACAGAAGTATCTCATGCGGTCTTTGAAAAGGTGTACAAAAGTTCGATATTTTTCGTCTCCTCGTCGGTCTGGTCTTGGTCTCCCCATCCCCACAGATTCTTGCCGCCGCCTGTCCTCTTCGTCCTGGCGATTATGACGTCATTGGGGATAGTCTTAAGGTCGTACGCCCAACCGAACTTCGCGAAGAAATTGATGAACTGAGTAGCCGCGTTGAACTTGGTCATGCCGAGCTCGGACGCTTTGTAATCGAACGGGAATACGTGATGATAATTGTGGAAACATTCACCTGACGACAGCACTGACACCACTGTGTTTTCTACAGCTTTTATGTTCTTGTCGAAAGGTCGGTTACCCCATCTGTGCCCGACACTGTTCACCAGGAATATGAGATTGAACGTGAGAGCGTGGCGGAGCATCGCGCAAATATGCCAGGAATTCACAAAGGATTCACCCCAGAAGTACATAGGCACGGCGGTGGGAATCACGTAGCACCATAGTCCGATCACTAGAATGGAGTACTTCTGCTGGAACCTCAGCAACGGATTGTTGTGTATGTCCTCCATGAAAATCGTTTTACCTTTATTCGTAACGTCTGGATGCTCTTGGACCAAAAGCCAACCGAACTGCGAGAAAAAGAGTCCTCTATTGGAGTTGTGTGGGTCGCCGTTGGTGTCAACGAATTTGTGGTGGATGCGATGGTATCTAACCCAATTGGTTATGGTGTCCATGAAGGCGATGCTGTTCATAATCACGAGTATTATCTGCAGCGGCATTTTGGCTTTGTACGATCGGTGGCACCATAATCTGTGTGCTCCGGCTGTGATGCCTACCGTACCGCACTGGAGTAGGAAAAAGCTCCATAACAGCGTTTTCCATTGCACGCTATTGGTGAAGATTAAATATATTCCATACAACGCCGCGAGATGCAAGTAACCGTAGACTGTACAAGTATGTTTCAACCATTTCGCTTTGAATTCATCTGTTTCACTAACTTCTGCCGTCGCTCCCATTGTGGCACAGTGTAATTTGAATTGCGAGTGAGACCGTGTCACTCGATGCACGAGTCGAGTTACAACTGTGGCCGTACCCGGCACAAAATAGACTCTGCTATTTATAAATGGAACCGGTACTTTTCGATAGGACGCTATCGCAGACATACCTTCCCGGCATCGGATTGGTGCCGGCTCGCATCGCGCGGTCTGTGTGGTACCACGCCACAGCACAAGGAAGCGGTAACAGTAGTATCAGTACAACATCTTCGTGTGAACGACCGGAATGCATCTTATATTTCTATCGATACGCGAGCAAGTTTCTTGGTTTTTGGTGTATTTCAGTGTGCATCCGTCGCACTCGCGGTTGATTGATTTTAAATTATGGCATTTGAGGTCGATTCTACAACTCTGCGACAGCTCAATAGCAAATTCTTTTATTGAACTCAAAAACAAGTTACTCAATTAAATAATTTTTTTCATAGCAAGCTTTCATCGCGCGATCTCTTTGATCAGTCAGAGTACTGTAGAGTAGTAGTGAAGTAATGAAATGAGCTCAATCTTTATGGGCTTATCATGCGTACTTTAGAAGTTCCTTTGGTCACCTTTTGTCACCATCATTAGATCAACTCGATGGTATCATAACATTGTATTGTCACCGAACATGTAAACCGTATGTAAAATTTTTGCCCAATCGGAAATGGGTCAAATTTAACTTGCAAGATTTTATTGCTTGCCAAGTGGAATACAGTAAAGGTTTTGTTCGGATTGCCGCCCTGGGAGTCGTGCAAAGAGGTTTTCAGAGCATTAGGTATTTTAACTCTCCCATGTTTTCTATGTTTTTAAAACAGCAAAATTTGTAAAATGTAACCCGAATTCATTTAAGTACTACTGCCGCAAGCATATATCCAAGGTGTACTAGGAACAAGACGACACTTCCAAAAACAACAAATTACTTTAAAAATGGTCCAGCGATGTGTGTTAAGGCGTACACTGCCAGAAAGTCTAAAAATTTACCTCCTCAACTTTTCCAAAATAAACTAAAAAGCTGGTTACTTAAAAAGACGTTTTATTCTGTAAATGAACATTTACCGAATAGTTAAGATTAAATATAAAAATGTTTAACATTATTATGTAAGTAATACAATTGTAGTTGACTTTTTGATATCCGAAAGGATTGACTATTTTTGGGCAGTAATCATGGCGTATTTAATACGATTGTGGTGTTAATACTTTTTGAAAATAAATGAATTGAATTGAAAAAGAATATTAATTGAACTGAATTGCCAAAGAAAAGGAGAAAAGCGTAAAGTAGCCGACCTAATATTGCTTTTCAAAATTGCCAACGGCATCATCGACAGATCTTATTTTCTATCGCGGATAGCCAGCAATGTAGATCCACCGCTCCTCTGCGACTTTCTATATTATCGACAAATTATAGGCAGAATAGATTTGTACTGCGTGTTTTTTTTTAAACATTCGTTAGGCAAACAGGAAAGCGGGCCACCTGATGGAAAGTAGTCACCACTGCCTATAGACATTAGCAACACCAAGAGTATCGCCAATGCATTGCCCACCTCTATAACACGTTGATCTGGCAGCAAAAAAGCAAATACCCCAAACTGCCACTGCCAAAGCCACGGTTCCCCAAATCCCCACCCCATGGAGCACTGGAGACCTTACTCACCGGCAGAAACACAATACTATTTAAAAGAGTATTTAATAAAATTGTAAGGGATGGCGACGTTGATTTATTTCACCCTAAAGTTGCGGCGGCAAGAAGGCTTTTTGTTAATTTTTGTTTTGAATATTATCTTTCGAATTAGTGTCTGAATTGCTTGTATTTTTAGTTTGTGGTAGTTATATTGGAGAAAAGCTTTCGATTATAATCAACTAGTGGACCCGGCGCGACTTCGTTCACGTACACCTACCCACCCTCTACCCATTTTTCTTGCTTATAAACCTTCTTGAATCACTCTATCTATTAAAAAAAACCGCATCAAAATCCGTTGCGTAGTTTCAAAGATTTAAGCATACAAAGGGACATAGGGACAGAGAAAGCGACTTTGTTTTATACTATGTAGTGATGATGCAACCGATAATATTTTAGTAAGTAAGTAAGTAAAAACTCTTTATTGCACACATATTATAAGACAATATACAAAAATCAGCATACATCAACAAAGCATCAGCAAAGGCGGTCTTATCACTTTACGCGATCTCTCCCAGACAACCTTTGGGAAGAGGTAATGTTTCACAAGAACTAATAAGTAGTGCAAGAGTAAATAGTAGCGAAAAATAATAATTAACAAATAAACTGAGATGCTTCTAAATAAAAATATATATATGTAATACTATACATAAATACAATATAATCATAAAGAATTCTATACTATCAAAATCACAAACAGAAAATTTGTTTACTGCAAACAATTCGACTTTCTATGTTTATCTCTGAAAATTTCTGTAATTGTCTTTCTGGTACTTAAGTTTACTTCTAATCCAATAGCTGTTGATTTTTCTAAAAAAAATAAAAATAAAATAAATATTATAAGCAATTAATTTAACTAAGTGTGTGTTTTGTGAGTAAATACTAATTTAGAAATAACCGAGATTTAATGACAGGAACGTAGGCCATATTTTACACGAGTATTTGTGGGATATAATATATTCTATAAATCTTACAGTGTCCAGTAATTTATGTATTGTGAACAAGACACTTCAAGAAACAAATAATTTTTGATAAGAACTAGACAGTGATTTGACAGGATTCTCACCATGGCTAACACAAGTGCGGTCTCGCGCGCGATAAGCGAGAAAAGGCGCGATGTAGATACTGATATCTCTTTCATCTTAGTATTGAGGGAAGGAAACAAGCCATCTCTCGCGGCGCGAGCTGTGTCGCGGCTACACTATTAATAATCGTGGACAAATTCACACAGCCGCGGTCTAGCCCCAAACTAAGCAAAGCTTGTACTATGGGTGCTAGATAACTGATATACTACTTAAATACTTTTAAATACATACTTATTATACATAGAACACCCAGACCCGTGACAGAAATTAAAATTCATCATTTCAATTTAATAGTTACGAATAATTATGTTTTAATAGTTACGAACACATAATTCTCCATAACATTAAAAACTTGAACCAAAGTCCATCCAACACCACGCGTAATAAATGTACCTATACCGATCATTCCATATAGATACCATTATTAACTAGTGCCTAAGAAACATCATAGCAACAGTAATTGTACAGCTGGGTTGCACGAACAAGCGCACGTTAGTACACTTTCAAACATACAGCCGAGAATACTGCCGTGACGCGACCTACTCCTCCTTTTCACTGCGCTGTGACCACAACACACACATATTACTTCGGGACGGAGCAACACATGAAAGGGAGCAACACAGCATACAGCCAACATGGTTACTCGTTCACACTGGACCAGTAACTTGACGAACCAATAGCAGCGCTGTATACATACAAAACGTCGTCCAAATACGAAACACTTACAAAGAATGTTAGTTCGTTTTCTTGCTACGCAATGATTTATACTTACAAACTATATTGATGACAGTTGGGTGCATCGGTGGATCAAGTTTGAAATAGCCACAACAATATAGCTTAACAAAGGCGAGAAATGCAACAAAATCACGCTTAGGATAATTAGATGTGTCTTTGTATTTGTAACGATAGCTATGTGTGTCTGTGCGCAGCTGGTTGCGCTTTACCGATAGTACAACATGTTTCTTTTACGATTCATTATCGACAGGACGCCGATACGTACGTATTTTGTGTAAGGTACAGTGGGTAAAGCTGTTACAAGCTGGTAACAACCATTGGGCGTATATATTTGACGTCATAGTAAAACTCTTAAGTTCACTCTATATTTTTTATTTCTGACCACACGACAGAGGACGGAGTGGAATGGAGCTTCTTAGTGTCGGAGGCCAAGACTCATTTTGGGTCGCTGCGTCATCATAGTAAGTAGTAAATATTTCTGGCTGCCACTTTCAGATTTTTGGGCCAAAATATATGAAACGTGAATGACATACTTTATAATTCCTCTAAAGATAGAAAACTAAAATGCGACTTATTAGTGATGCATAATAATACTAACTAGCGCATTTCTCCGGCGATAACGTCGTCGTCTCGTCACGATTGCCGACGATCGTACGCACTTTCACACTCAGCACATTCAGGCGACTGAATGTGTAAACATGATCCAATCAGGCGAAGTTCCCCTGGCAGTAAAGTCACGGAGGTCCGATGGCAGTCGCTGCACTGTAATTATCTGATCTGCCTAATCCTGGATCCTGGTCAACGCGGACCCTCGCGCGGGAGATCACAACCGGGACGTTAACGCCAAGATTATAATTTTTATTAGTTACGTAGTAACTTTTTCCTTTATTCTGAAAACTCGGACCTTATAACCATAGCACATCAGTTGCGGTAACCAATGGTTTTCGCTTTTACGACTAATATATATGTCCGACCGGTTAGCCACCACTTTCGTTTTCTATCGAATAACTTCGTTTTAACATATTTCATCTTCCCTTCCCTATCCCTTGGAGAAATGTTGGAATGGAAAAATTGGGAAACATGTAGTTCGCCATCGCACCTTATACGTTAATCTACGCCAAATAGCTATCACATGGTCCCCAGCCTTAACGAGTGTGTGTTGGCAGAGTTTGGTACAGTAGACAAGACGACAGGGTGGATATAGCGGTGGTGTGGTCATTTCGATACAGTGGACATTCTGATAGAGTACACTTTCTGATAGTGTCCTAAATGTCTTTTGATGTTGTGGACTATATGAACCTAAAGCGCTGGCAGTGACTAAGGCGCAAAACTGAGGACCGGTTTAAGTAGCGCGCCTTGGGTAGGTTCAGGTGGGTTTGGATGGGTAGTCCTGTCAAATCTCTCTCGCTTGTGCCACATTCATCAACCTGACCGTAGTTTTAAAGTACTCTTGACCTGATTTCCTTTTTAAATATCTCCGATTTTATCGTGATATGTACGACGCGGTCTTTCATTTCCAACACTTCCATTCACTTCTGCCACATAATTATATCATTTACCAACTCAGCATTCCTTGTTCTATCCTAGCCTCTACATCTCCAGGGCTGGTGATAACAATATTGATATCTGTAAGAGTTCTACGTATTTTGGTTTTTTATAATGAACTGGTGAGCAATCTCATGTGACGGGAAGCAACATTTCTTTCGTTTCTTATTTATGTAAATGATTTTCCGCACTTTGTAAAGAGATACGCTAGAAATTGTCTTGTTCGCTAATGATGATACATCTTTAGTGTTTAACCTTAAAAGACGAGAATTAACATACGAAGACGTGAACAAGACTATTGCAGAAGTGGTAAACTTGTTTACGTTTAATAATTTATTACTGAATGGCAAAAAGACAAAATGTTTAAAAGTACCCACTAATAATGTATAAATGAGAAGCGAAAATTTGAATTTGATTCCACAGTATTTTAGGCTTTACTCTACATACAATTACAATGGGATTCTCATATAATGGGAAATCACAAATGGGATAAATTGGCGAAAAGGCTAAGTGGTTGACACTACATAATACATAAAGTGAGTGTATCTATGTTTATGATACTGCCTTCTCTTGCCGCACTGTGGTTATTTACGATTTCCACGCTTAGTAACAAAAACGCTGCAAAAGTTACAGAGATTGGATAGATGAAGCTGAAAATGCGAGACAATTTGCTAAGAATTTTTGTTTTCCCAAAAAAGGAATGACATTTTTATTGTAATGAGGAACGAGAAAACCTTTAAGTGAAATATGAATGTTGTATATACGTAAGTATAAAAACAAAATTTTATTATATTTTCACATTTTGTTGGCTTCCTAATAAATAAAAAATCATAAAAAAATTGACCATAATTCGAATGAAGTCGTGAGCAGAATGAAGAATACCATTCTAGATCAGGGATGGCCAAACAAAAAGCGATGGATTGACGGCACCGTGACGGATCCGAGAGCTAACGGCTAACGACACGAGGATGCCCATAACCGGGCAAAGTGGAGAAGAGAAAGAGTAAGAAAAGAGAATCTTGGATTGACCGGTTGGATGTACAATACTCAGCAGTGGGCTTTATTAGCACAATAATTCAGTTTAAAACGTTGTCCTGTCTTGTTTTAAAATACCAGAGGACCTGACCACTCTTAGTGACGAAGCAATTAAATGGCTGTCTACACTTGATTTAAATTTGTAGCAAATATTACTCGCCGTCCATCGAGGGAACATTTGACGATATTATACACTGGTGGACTGAAAAATTTTCTCTTAAGTTTGTACCTGACTTTTGGAAAAAGTGCCCCCCCCCCCTTCTTCGTACGCCTATGGTCGACCGCTTGACCATCCCTGTTCTAGATTATACTAGTATTTACGTAGGTACCCGGATTCATAAAGTATAAAGTTCACTTCTGTAGCGTGGTCGGGCTATCGTCAGATAATGGGATAGCGATGCTCAGTAGGTACCTACACCGGTGTTTATTTGGTGGTCTTATCCATGTTATTATGACTACATATTATCATAAATATAATACAGATAAATGTATGATTTATTATAAATAACGGAGCGAAGAAAACACGTGTAGCAGTTTCCATTAGCAGCTTTGAGTTTGCTATATCAGAAGTAAATAATATACGTTAATTATTTTACAGTCTTCTTAAAAATCTACGTACTGAGAAAAAGGGGAATCTAGCTAGGGAATACTCTCCACAATGCAGTGTACCTACACGAGGGGAAGTTCCCTTGAACCGCAAGGACAAGTTTCACTTTCTAGTCGGTATCAGATCTACAATTGATTTTACACATTTTAATTGTAGTGTACTCTAGAACAGCAGACCATGGGGTATGAGAAAATATTAAAGTACAGTTCTTACTATGGCGTTGAGAGGGTTAACGAAGAGAAAATAGTAATTTTTTTCGTCATGTTTAAAGTAAAGTGAAGTTAAGAGGGTCAATGGCCGAGTTGTTAAGGTATCAGACTCGTAAGCGAGAGGTACCGGGTTCGATACCACTGTGGATATGACTCTTTTCTGAGTTATGTACATTAATTAAATGCTAACCGACTCTCTTACGGTGAGGGAAAACATCGTGATGAAACCTGCACATTCAGGCGACTGAATGTGTAACCATGATCCAATGGTCATGTTCCCCTGGTAGCATGGTTACGGAGGCCAGACGGCAGTCGCTCCATTTTAATTACCTAATCTGCCAAATCCTGGATCATGCAGTCACGACGGACACCGGGCTCTCGTGCGCGAGAGTACAACCGGGTCATTAACGCCGAGATGATAATTTATTTATTCAGAAAGTAAAGTAAATGTATTGCTCTGGTTTTCCAATTCAGTTCCAGCGATCAACTGGTTAGCGGGTTCAAAGGAAACCGGCGGACAGTGTTTCTAATCATACATCTCTTCGCGATACTTCAACGGGGGGTATGGCACAGCCACCTGCGTAGAGCAGGCGACGATCCGCAGCTGTGCCGGCGATAACCCCGGCACAAAATTAATAAACATTTGATTGCGAATCGCGCCACTATTGACCCAAAATATACTCGATATCGCCATGCGAATCCCTCGTGACCGCACTGTTGACAACTGATGCAAATCAACGTATTGTAAGAATAGTAATTAAGTATGTATAAATTGTACTACGGATTGGACCAAGAATGCCGATAACAATAGGGCTGTTGACATTGTAACTGCGCGGGAGGTCTACGAGTCATATTTTCATTAAGCGATTTAATTAAATAGACAGGTAGGAATCATAGCTTCAATGGGCTATTTAAAAACAGTAGAACAGCACCAACGGGCAGAGTAGAAAAGCACCAACCCCTTACACTCGTGGGTGTCGTACAAGGCGACTAATGTTTACGAGGCAAAAGATCTAGCTAGAGTCTATGTATGCTGGAAAATGGGCAGCAGGGTTTTCCATTTTTATATTTACAATACTGTAACCTCTAAGCCGCCTGCCTAGCGTGGAGATTATGGCAACAACCTCCTCTCTCATGGGAGAGGCCATAAGTCCTGCAATGGACTTATGGACTGTGATAATAGGATAGGTAAGGTACTGTAACTGGTTTTGTAGAGCTAAAGTAGTGAAGAGCTATAGATCGACCACACATCTGATATAACATCGCCCCCGGTGAAGTTGGCGGGAGGGGCGACGTCTTGAGGTTGTTTCGGAGCTGAACGCGGGGGTGCGGGGCAGGGAGCTCAACTGTTTTTCTGAGAAAATTTACGGAACAAAATGCGCACTCTCCCGGGCGCCATGTCCCACGCAAAAATAGTCCCAATTGCTATGGACCCAAACACATCGGAGGCCCCATTGGCGGCTCGAACTTATTACTGTCGAAACCTTACCGCTTGGCAGGCGGGCTGAAGACAGTGTTGAAAATGCAACCCTTAAGATTTTAAGCATAAACTATCGACCCAAGCGAATCCATTTTAATTAGTATCACTGAACCCAGACTGGAGGACAAGGTCAATGACAATGAAATCATTTTCATTAATTTAAACACATTTGTAAAACAACTTCTTTATTTGGTACTTCATTGTTTGTTTTGTCCTTTGTCTATACTAATAAAAGTACCTATTACGAGGTACGTAATCTTTGAAACTACACCGACAGGCACACGGTCAGACGGTCTGCCTGATGGAAAGCGGCTACGACATCAGAAACCTAATTCACTCAACATATAATAGTAGTTTATGCAACTGTCATATAATACCTAATTATATGCAGTTGCATACACTACTTTATCTACACTCATATTTTTATGTTAAAATATTGTACCTATAATTTTCTCAACTTTGCTGGAAGTAAGCTGCGAGTCAGTTGCGAGTCGAGGATGTCAAGCGGCGGGAAATGCACTTTACTACTTTCACATTTATCTATATAGGTATAGCTTAATATAAGAAAAAACAATCACAAACACAAATTACAACAATTACAAAAAATATTCTGTTTAGCGGGAAAATAATTACACAGAATATAAACAGGAAAATTTGAATTTGTCAAAGACATTTAGGTATTCAGCCTACATTTAGCCGCGTCCGGGTGCCAGACAAAAATTTAAAAAATATAAGTGTTGCATAATGATTAAAAAGTTATTTTACGTTACAGCTGTCCTGAAAATAGTATGGGAAATGCTGTATCATAAAGTATTTTTTTTTATTTTATAGACTGGCGTGAAAAAAGTGTAACCTTAAACGACTGTTTTCTAATATGTAATTGGAACATTACGCTATGAGTGTAGATAAACTCATAGCTCATCAACAAATCCATAAAATAAAACAATAAAGTCGTCATGTCTAGTGTCAACACCTATTGATTCGTCTCTGGTTGACCACGCTTACAAATGTAGGCGTTGGTAACTGCGGCGACATCATGCTACAACACTCGTGTATTATATTCATAGCAGGTTAGGGATGCCAAACAATTTCAAGAAGAATATACGGGATTTCCATTTAGGATATCAAAAAAAATGTATACAACCTGTATTAATTATTTTTAAATCGATTTTTTACAATTTGTATGACACCTGACTACCTCGTGGTGTGTGGTGCCGCCACCTCAAAGAATAGCACCACCCCATCTCTTCCCGTGGGTGTCGTAAGAGGCGACTAAGGGACAAATCCGAAAGGTGGGCAGCAGCATCTTTCTGGGTAGATTTACATCAACTGCACTGCGATCTCCAACCCGCCTGCCAAGCGTGGAGATTATGGCAATGACCTCCCCTTTCGTGGGAGAGGCCCGAAGTCCTGCAGTGGACTGTTATGGGCTGTGATGATGATGATGATGACACCCTTGCCGAAGATCCCTTCGCTATTCTACTGGGGACACCTAATAAAGTGGTAAATTTTTGTTTTATTTATATAGTATATAGTATCTCGACCTCGAATGAATGGGATGAGGGCATGCAAATGTTGATGTAGTATCTCGACCCAAAATATAGTAGGATGCTATATTATATAGCAGATTTGGCAACCCTAAAGCACGTTGAGTATATCCATCGCAGACAATATGCGGAGGAGTGGGAACATAAAGGTGTACATAAAGTGTGTTGCGCATAAATTACATACTATTTTAAATAAAACCGTCGTAACCACGCCGGTGTTTTACTAAGCATTGATTATACCATGTATTCGTTGGACATAGCATTATGATTTATAACAAAACTAGCTTATACCACGACTTCCTTTTTACAAGCTTTTAATTTAGTTGCCCTGTTAGTTTCATGCTTGAATTTTGATATAAGTACCTACACTACACCACCTACAGTGTAAAGAAGGTTAAACTAAATCATTTTTGTATAATTAAACCGATTCCTATGCAACAATTTAATTATAGTTAACAATCTAGTGGACCCGGCGTGACTTCTTCTACAGGCGAGCGGCATCATCAATGCGCTCGGTGGCGGGGTGACATATCAAATGACAATTACGTGACTGTCAATGTCACAGTGTCGTGGACAAAGAATGAAATCTTTGGCTGCCTATTTTTTGTTTTTTTTTTATATGGCCCTACATACTATCCAAGTAACCGTTGTCCGCTCGATGGTGCTGTGGTGCCTAGTATTCATTTTTTTATATTATAATTGACGTTCATAAGTGTTTGTAAAAACCTAAACAGAATAAACGTATTTGAATTTGAGTTTGAGTTTTCGCGTACACCTACTTTACCCCTACTTAAACTTTTTTCTTGCTTATGAACCTTCTTCTTGAATCACTCTATCTATTGTTGAAAACCGCATTGAAATCCGTTGCGTAGTTTAAAAGATACATAGATACATACGGCGGGAAGCGACTTTGTTTTATACTACGTGTAGTTGGACAATTCAGAAATAACACAGTAGCTATTACGTTGTTAAAGTTATTTCATTTGACGAAGCAGTAAGTACGATTGCAGTACTATTATAGATTGCCTGTCACCTAGATTTTCACGTAGTTTTATGTCTCTTGATACTCGTAGAAATACATTGCGGTAGATCGGTATTCAGTCTCATAGTTGCATGATAATGCATTCGCGTTACTAACGAGGCAAACATTGTTATAACTTATTACGTATCAATAAACTGTGAACTGGGCGATAACAATATCTGGACTAGTGCAGTACATAATGGTAAAACTTTGTAAGTAGGTAATTGCATACCATAATGAATTATAGTAGGTATAGTAATTGCATGTGGTTCATTGTTATTGACACTTGTAAATTGGTTTTAAATTGCCCATAATGACCGATATGAAGACGTTTTTGTGATAAGTTAAGTAAGTACTTCATATATAGGTTTATTTTTATTTATGGATACTGAATATAGACGATTTTTTTACTCTGTCTATTCCTAATGACTGCCCTCATAGCCTCCTTCATCTCACAACCCATGCGCAGAAGTTTGACAACGTCGCATTTTTTAATTTTAGTGAAATGAAAACTACTGTAAAACTATCATCGCGGTCGTCGTTTAATGTTAATAGTTATTTAAGTGATAAAGTATATTAATAAGTATTAACATTAGTTAGATAATATGAAATTGGATAGATTCCTGTACTATTCACCTATCTACCTACTTGCAATTGTATTATCCTAATATTATAAATGCGAAATATAATCTATGTTTGGTTTTGTACGTAATGGATGCCTGTTACACCTTAACGCAAAAACTACTGATCGTATTTTAATAAAATTTGGCAGTTATGTAGCATATAGCTCCGAATAACACATATGCTATAATTTATCCCGATATTTATTGTGATTCCCGCGGGTTCGGGTCCGAACGTTATCGCCAAATTTTATGCGGACGCAGTCGCGACCAAAAGGTATTATGAAATAAAATATAATCTATGCCAGCCAAAATATTGCCCAATTTATTAAATATTAGGTATAATACATTTTCAACAGTTTTATTTAAGTACCTAAGTATATAAAAACTAACTATTTACTTACTTATAGTACCTATTTACTTTTTCAACGCTTAGATCATCGTGGTTTAAAGTAGTTGTGATAACTTTCACAATGCGAAAATGTTTGCTGCATACAAAAGATCCTTCGGTGGGACTCCAGCATGCTTAGGGAATAGCAGAAGTCCATTTATTTAATAGAATTACATCTTTTGGAAAGCAAAACATCGGCACAGCTTCTTTTCCATTTTTGTGGTTTAATCATAATTTTACTTGCATTTTTCAAATGCAACAAGGCCTTTGCATCTGTTAGAGAAAGATTACGAATATAAAACAGAATTTGATTTATGAAATAAGTAAAAAACTAACAACAAAAATGGTCAAGGATTGTTTTTCAAAAATCGTATTTATCCAATTTTAGCACAATTATAAATATATTTACTTTTATTTACCTTCGTAGATGGTCCATACAAACGAGGTAATTTACAGTTTTATCAATATATTTTAAATTTTCATAATAAAATTCATAATTTTCCCGCACGTTGACATGTAAACAATGAGTCAATCGGTTTACAGCGACGTTGCCGTTCCGTGCTACAGCATGGCTTGCAAGATGAAGGAGGCTATGCTGCCCTACAACACTCGGTAAATGAGTAGAATTATTTTTGAAATCTCTTCTGGAGTTTCGGATAAGCTCAAGCTCCTATACAAGGTTACAAAATGTAAAAAAACACTTTCTCTGTCCTTTTTAGACACTCAAATCTTGTGCATAATGAAGAATAAGGAAGAATTTTAACAAAACAAAAAGAACAATGTGCAAAACAAACCCATTATTTAAAATGTACCCTACCTAATCAGATCAGAACGCTTTTTTTATACCACTAAGGTGGCAAACAAGCTTGCGGCCTGCCTGATGGTAAGCAGTCACCGCAGCCTATGGACGTTTGCAATACCAGGGGCATCACCCACGCGTTGCCGACCCCGTAAAAACTTTCTAACCCCTTTCTTGAAGAACTCTATGTTGTACTCTTGCTCCCTAATCCAAATATAGCCTATACCGGACGATCCAACGTACCTAACAAAAGACACCGAATATTTATACGATAGTCCTAAGGCCTAACATAGTCCTAATAGGCACACTGTCGGAACAAGAGCAAAGTCCACACATACTACAATACTCCGACAATGATAACATAAACAAGAATATTCGTTTATACTAAGACATTCATACAGTCATCATGATCTCAGCCGTTCGCGTCCAATGTTGCACGGCTAGAACAAGTTTTAAGAGAGGTAGGGCATAGCGAGGTATCCCGTTCGAATTTTATTTATTTATTAAAGCTTTATGCACAAAAGTACAGTGGCGGACTTAAAGCTAAAATAGCCTTATCTACCAGCCAACCGGGATAATCTAAGCCTGAGAAAGGTAGGCGGTGCAGGAAAAGAAAGACAAAAAAAATACAAAACTACTTGAGTAAAAAGGTATATAGGTATATACATTTATGCAACTTTAGCCCGAAAGCACATACTAAATACATATACAAAACCATAAAATAAACAAATGAACTTAAAACTGAATACAATTTATAAGTAAAACCAAAGGTAAAATAATATTTAAATTGAACAAAGTGAAGAGACGAGAGTAAAGTGAAGTGGGTCGAACAGGGACGGTGAACGAGTATTATGGAGCATTCAAGTAATGACCATGCACCGAATTGGAGCCGCCCGACTGGCAACCTCCACCTTACAGTATTCTGTAAGGTGGAGGTATTCGCAATTATTCTTTTAAATATTATTGTGTTTCTGCCGGTGAGTAAGGTCTCCAGTGCTCCATGAGGTGGGGATTTGGGGAACCGTGGCTTAGGCAGTGGAGAGCATTTGCCTTTTTGCTGTCAGAGCAACGTGTTATAGAGGTGGGCAACACATTGGCGATACTCTTGGTGTTGCTAATGTCTATAGGCAGTGGTGCCCACTTTCCATCAGGTGGACCACTTGCCTGTTTGTCTACAGTAAGAAAAAAAAAAGAGTGCGCGCGACATAGCTTGCGCTGCGAGCCTTGCTTCCTTCTCTCTATACTAAGGTGAAAGAGATAGCAGTATCAACATCGTGTCTTTTCTCGCTTATCGCGCGCTAGAGCACACATCGCCTAAAGCAGGGCCAATACATCACCTTTGACAGCTGCCATCATTTCCTTGCGTCTACGACATAAAGTCAAATTTCGCACGGCGCAACTCAATTGCGCCTAATATAAAATGAACTTTATGTCGTGGGCATAAGGCAATGATGGCAGATGTTAAATGTGATCTATGAAATGGGTCCTACTTTAATTCGACCTTCGGAGAGCATCGTGTCTGTTGCACGCGTGTGAGTAAATACGAAGCCGAAACTAACCGAGAGGAAAAAATATTTGTTCGAAACCTGGTTTCTAACAAGGATCATGTTTTCCTTTTTCTCTACTGGTTACAAAACTACGGTTACGTAGGCTGCGCATTAATTGCCTCCGACATCGATAACGAAACAGTTATTTATTGTTTTCCATAACATATAGGTAATTATTTACTAACCTGTGACCTTTGGGACACTGCCTACTGAGCTGAAGGTCGGGCGTGAGTTCGACCCTATGCAATATAAACTCACTGTTGTCGTCACAGTTAGGTACACAATTTAACCCACATTCTGCATCATGAGTGTGAGTAAATATGACGCCGAAACTAGTTATGTTATGTTATTTACCACCGACCAGTCCTACCTATCTTCACCATATCATAATTGAATATCAGCCCCGATGCCAAGTCACAAATCTCCGCAGCTTGAGCCAAATGGCAGGAACTCACGGCAGTCACTCTAGCTCAAAGGGCTCTGTCAAGCCTGAGGAGCTGTATCTATTTCTTTACAAAGCTGGCATTATTGTGTTCCGGTTTGGGTAAGGTAGCCTAGGAAGTTAAGATAATGTTAGCAACACTATTGGATAATACTATGATAGTTTGGGCTTAACGCCATAGATGACGCTGGCACGGCGAACCCTTCGGTTCAGCAAATACGCTGGGTGTGTTTTTATAGAAAAAGGCATTCGAACGTTAGCCTCGCGTGAGCGACGGATGTGATTTGAGAAAGGCCAAATATTAATTAATAGTTCTGTTGTTAGTGTATAGCTCTTTGCCAAAGTTGCCATTATATTGTAAGGATCTGTGTTTTAGACAATATAACAAATATGAAATGGTTTGTATGTGTTCTCATTTTAACAATAAGATAGCCAGCGCAATTACAGGCGTGAGGCATTTCATCTTAGTCCTCACAGTGACAACGCACTTGCGGTTCTCCATTCGTGCATTTAGATTGACAGTTACCGCTTACCATCAGGTATGCTTTATTTATTTATTCTATTTTTATGCTGCTACTCGACCGAGTATGCAACGAGTACATCCATGGCAGCCTCGCCACGAGAGATATCGCGGATAAGATTGAGGAGGCTAGCCTGCACTGGTTTGGTCACATGTTGCGCAAACCTCAGGGATACGTAGGAAATAGGTGCCTGAACCTGCCGGTATCAGGAAAGAGGCCCCGTAGGAGATCTAACGGCTTACGACGCGAGGATGCCAAAGACCGGGCGATGTGGAAAAGAGTGAGGGGGAAAGCGGATCCTGGCAGAAGCTGGGACTGACCGCAAGGATGATGACGGTGATAAGTGCACCTATCTTATTCTTCTAACCGGAACATAACGAAAGCATTGTTGCTTGGGGCAGAAATAGATGGTCGTTGTGCCTTTCCAAGAAGATTCTTTAGGCTTGACAGATTTCTGATTACAAATCAGTAAATGCCAAAGTTTGTAACGATGGACGTTTGTGAAAGATGACGCAAAAACTATTGAACAAATTTTGATGAAAACTGCAGTGTTTTACAGTACAGGCTACAAACTTATCCCGAAATGCAATGTGGTTCCCTGCACAACCGAAATTTATCCCAGAAATAAATGGTCGTGGTGCCTTTCCAAGAAGACTCTTTAGGCTTGACAGATTTCTGGATTTCATTCTGGATTTAAAATTACAAATCTGTAAATGCCAAAGCTTGTAACGATGGACGTTTGTGAAATCACGCAAAAACGATTGAACGGATATTGATGAAAGTTGCAGTGCCAGTATAGGCTACAAACTTATCCCGAAATGCAATGTGGTTCCCTGCACAACCGAAATTTATCCGGACAAAGTCGCCGGCAAAATCTAGGGGCGATCTCGCGCTGTGAAAAGTCAAGTTCAACATTTTCTATAGCCACAAATCTGTATTAAAACGTCACAGAAGTTGATAATCGACAATATACGACTCACGAAGATAGTTGAGAAAATATATTTAGGCTGCAATAGATATTTCAATGCCATTATTAATGAATTTTTGATAGTAGGAAAAATGACGAGTTGAGATGTAAGCTCCTAGTCATTGGAAGAGATCTCACTTACCCATCATGCGGTTAATGCTGATCTGTATGTGTACCTCGCTGAACCAGTTGGCGAATATCCTCATCGCGTACGTCGCCGCCAGGTATGGTAGCAGCCGGATTTGCTAGAAGAAAACCGTTAAGGTAAGTTCTACAAATAAATCCCTTGACTTTCCGGTGGGCGCCACTGTCGAGTAAGGTCTTGTCACTGTCAAAACAACGCCGTTCACTTGGCCGAAATCCAACTGTCAACTTTTAGTTTTAATCAGACTCGTAAGCGCGAGGTGCCGCCTTAACATTAGTTGACTACTAACGATGCTCTTACGGTGAGGGAAAACATCGTGATGAAACTGGCATATTCAGGCAACTGAATGTGTAACAATGATCCAATGTGGTCAGGTTCCCCTTTTAGCAGGGTCACGGAGGTCAGATGGCAGTCGCTCCACTGTAATTATCTGATCTGACAATTCCTGGATCATGGTCAATGCGGACCCTGGGCTAAGGCCAGTACTGAGGTACTAAGGTACGCGAGAGCATAACCGGGGCATTATCGCCATGATGATATTTTGTTATTAAAGGCTGCATTACCTATTTGCTAGCATTTACAATTCTGTTGCTGCTGTGCTCTGTTATACGCCAGAGGGCATCAAAATCCTCCACAAATATTGCCGACGCTCTGCAGAACCGGCATAGGGTATAGCCGCAACACCGTCCTAGCTGCATTATTGTACTGGACTCGTAAAGTGCTGTAAGCCCTGTCATTGTCACAGCAGATAACAGTCCACTGCAGGACAGTCCACAGGGCCTCTCCCACAAAAAGGGAGGTTATTGCCATAATCTCCACGCTTGGCAGGAGGATTGGATATCGCAGTGTTATAATATAACAATGTAAAATGCTGCTGCCTATTTTCCAGTCTACAGAGGCGCTTAGATCTTTTGCCTCGAAAACATTAGTCGCCTTGTACGACACCCATGAGTGTAAGGGGTTGGTGCTATTCTACTCTGCCGGACACCACACGGCCGTAAGCCCTGTGCTTATGATTATTAGACATTTAAGTATGGTCCTACTTAATAGTCCTAGTCAATAGATCTCGTTTGACCAAAAAAATGGGGCCTTTCTGGTCCCCTTATACTAAACGCACCATAGGTGCAGGTGTAGATTTTTAGAATGATGATTAGAAGGATCTTACCTACCATTTACCGCAATAATCATTAGTTTCACCTCTAAAACTATTTCTACCGCACTAGTCGGCGGTGAATAAATGCACTTCGCCTTAAGTAGGACCAATTTAATAGATCACATTTGACAGCTGTCATTATTTCCTTGCGTCCTAGACGTCCTCGCACGCGAGGGCCCGGGGTCCGCCTTGACCATGATACAAGATTTGGCAGATCAGTTTATTCAGTGGAGCGAGTACCATTTGAACAAGGGAACCTGACCTGGATCATTCAGTCGCCTGAATGTGCAGGGGTCATACCGCCGACCTCCGATAGTACGCCGCCGTCTAGACCCAATAGAGTAGAGACCAATTGCAGCAAATCAGGCTCTGGCTCTACCTTACTGCGATTGGTCACTACTCAACTGGATCAAGATGACGAAGAGGTTTCCTCACGATATTTTCCTTCACCGTAAGAGCACCGGCTAGCGTTTAAATAATGTACATAACTTGACATTTGTAATGACGGCACTAGGGTTCGACCCCGGCATCTCGGGGTACGAGTCCAACCCCTAACCATTAGGTCACCGCCGCTCCCTATGTTAAAAAACCCAGGTGGTATACCCAGCAGTGACCCGCAGTGAACTGCTGAAGTTACCTGTTGCTGGTACTCCAAGACAGGCGTCTCCTCCGAAGCGCCTTCCGGCCCGAACTGCCGACGAACAGCCGAGTACCTGACGGCTATCACGATAGCCTTCTGCAGGTAGTTGGTGCATATGCCCGTGATGGCCACTCGACCGCCTGGAATGAGTGACGAGAGGGACTATTATAAGTAAGTCATCATCATCATAATAGCCCATGACAGTCCACAGGACTAAGGGCCTCTCTCTCACGGAAGGGTTATTGCCACAATCTCCAAGTTTGGCAGGCAGGTTGGAGATCGCAGTGTTATAAATACGGAGAATCTAGATGTTTTCGCAAAAAAACATTAGTCGCCTTGTACGACACCCACGAGTGTAAGGGGTTGGTGCTATTCTACTCTGCCGGACACCACACGGCCGAGTAAGTAGATACTCCCCGGCCTCTCAAGACCTTTACTCAGAATATGTGCTAGACATGGCTGGTAAATAACGTCACGGTAGTACCTATCACTGAGACTTTTCACGAAGGAACTATGTTACAAAATCTCGTCATAACATATAGGAACCACGATCAGTAGTTTCCCAATAGGCGGGATGTTAGGACAATAATTATGTGGCGTAAATAGGTACTAACATTCCGCCGATACTAGTTACGTTATTTATCACCCATCTCTAGCACTTTATTCGAGTGAAGTTCTTGAGAGGCAGTCCTATTAGCAAAATAATATGGTAATATGTAGTAGCAAGGTGCAGCATTGCTCTAGTGGCAGCGTGCTTGCGACACCAATAACCAAGGTTTAGCGATGTTCGCAAATATTGGCAATGTTCGCGCAACTGTCAGCGCACAGCCGAAACCGCTGGCTCTAGGTTGAAATTTTGGATGGAGGTATATGACGTTCACGAGCACTTAGAAGGTATATTTAGAAATTAATCCTCTAAGGGTGTGTAATAATGGATGAAATTTTGTAATGCTGACTGACTACCCTCGGGTCTGGAAACTTGAACTTTTGAATGGATATTTACAATATGGCTGAGCATTGAAATTTTTTTTTAAATTCATCCCCAATGGAATAGAGGGTAAGAGTTTGTATGCTACTTTTTATTTCTCCAGCGGATTCACTTGACACTTTGTACAGATATTCTACAAACAAAATAATGAATAGAGTAATTCAAAATATTCATAAACTCGACCCTCAGGGGGGTGAAAGTAATGCGCGGATAAAGGTATAAAATTTTTAAAGAATTTCTCTCCGCAGGAAAGGGGTTGAATAGGCTTAAGAAATAATCGGGAAAACGTAAAATTGAGGGCAAAAACTAGTTATTTATATAATCTTGGAACATACCTGACAAAATACCCAATGAAGCGCCGAATCGCTTGCTGGGATCCTTGAACGGTGTTTTGTAGTCGCCGTTGTCGTCGACGCCGCCCATCTTGTCCAGAGCCACGTCTTTCGGGAGACGGTAGTTGTTGAACATTACAAATCTGTAAAAGATGTTGTGTCTCTATTAACATTGAACGTTAGAACGTGAAAAGTCTTGATTTATTGCCTAACCTCAAATAGCCGTACTCCATATAGGAGAGTGTGATAACAGTGCGTACATAGAAAGATCCACTGCCCCACCTTGAGATTCGGCCTCGCGGGATGATCATGGGTGGCTGGTGGCGGGTCTTCCAGTGACCCACGGGTTTGGCAGTGCCACATTGTGTCTACTACTGTAACTATCCTTAATTCATCCTATACTTTTATTGATTGCTATTGTCATTGTAATATCTCTTTATTCAATTCAGATTCAAAATATCTCTTTCAATCATCAAAATGGAGGGGGTAGGAAAGTAGGAAGGAAGCACACAGTGACACGCTGGCCGTCCCATGGCCGCAGCAAACCCTCCCCACGCCAGTGCCAGGCAGAGCCGGACGGCGCTCAATATATCATCATCATCATCACAGCCCATAACAGTCCACTGCAGGACTTCGGGCCTCTCCCACGAAAGGGGAGGTCATTGCCATAATCTCCACGCTTGGCAGGCGGGTTGGAGATCGCAGTGCAGTTGATGTAAATCTACCCAGAAAGATGCTGCTGCCCACCTTTCGGATTTGTCCCTTAGTCGCCTCTTACGACACCCACGGGAAGAGATGGGGTGGTGCTATTCTTTGAGGTGGCGGCACCACACACCACCTTTGAGGTGGCGGCACCACACACCACAATATATGTTAATATATGTTATAAGTATATCTAGTATAATTAAGAAAAACCACCTAAAACTACAGCAACAGTAAGCCAGTCCACCAAGGCAGCACCCGTTCACGAGTATAACGCAGGGCCCAGCCATCGTCCAATTCAACCATATTTGAGGGAAAAGAGCGACCCGGCCCCCATGCCACCGCCAGACAGACTTTTAAGTGAGCGTGCTTTACACATGCTGCATGTGATAGGTAGCCGCTCCCAGCCTACTCTACCCTACCCCTAGCTTACCCCTACCGTATTCTCCCACTGCCTTAACCCTACCCTACCACTACCTTACTCCCACCCTACTACTATCTTACCCCTACCCCACCACAATCATACACCTACTCTAACTACTACCCTACCCCTACCCAACCGCAGACAGAAGACACCATGTGTGGGAAAGGAAGGAAATTTAACGCCGCTTCCAAGGTGGTTCTCCGTGGGGGAAAGAAACGGCAAGAAACCCACAGAGCCTACGTTATTTCTTGTAAACGTAAATTCTTTATCTCAATACACTGTTAAACGGTTCGGCTATTCCTAATTTTCACAACACTATCCCGAAAATACCTTCTGAATCTCTCCCCTACTAGTCCGTTCTAATTCCCGACATACAGGGTGTCTGCCTGGTAAATTTTTTTTTCAGTGTAGACCGTCAAAGTTACGTGATGTAAAAAAATTTTTCACCGCTATTATTTATTTTGATTTTTACTAATAAATGCATTCATTTTAGACACTAATTAATAAAGTCATTATTCAGATACACAAAATAAAATAAAATAAAAAAAACTGTTATTATTTGTGGTCACAGTGATCAAAAGTACTACAAAGGCTGTTGAATTAAAAAAAAAATATTTAAATACCTACAACTTTGTAAGTACTTAGGATTGATTTTTTAGTTTATTTTTCTGATTACTGTCATCACTTGGCCTATTAATGGTTATCGTTTGGACGTCGCTTTCTGGGACACCCTGTATATAAGAACTAGTCAGGCATTTGGCCGTCATCTCACCTGGTGGCAAGTGGTAATGCGGCCGAAGATGGAGTCTAGTCCCGACTTAAATGCATCCAGATTATAATGAGCTTACCCATTGTCCACACCGTTGAGGCCGATCTTCTCGCCAAGATCCCCGACCAGCACGCCAGGGAAAGGCTTCAGGGTCTCCGGACACCTGATGGGCACCACGAATGCGTGGAGGCCATGGTTCTTGCCCTTGGAGTGCAGCATCGCGTACACTATCGCATGCGTTGCGCATTTGCCTGGAAATTGCGAGATTTCAATAGGTTTTTATGCTTTACTAGTTGGCCTGGAGTGTTGTCTTACCTCTACCCTACCTTACTCTACACCTACCCTACCCAACTCTACCCCTACCCTGTAATCACCGTACACCTACTCAACCCCAACCTACCCTTTTTTCTTGCGTACGAACTACCCCTGAATTATAGACAACAGTCTTCAGACAACAAAAAAGAAATCCAATCGGTCAAGCCGTTCTCGAGATTTAGCGAGACTAGCGAATATCAAATAATATTGTCCGCCTATGTCGTGATCCCTTCACCCAAAGGTTAGGTTAGGTTAGTTATCCCGTTGTCCTCGTGATCAGATGTGCGTGCCGGAACGAGCCCTTGATTGGGTCTGACGTGGTCTGTAAAACTGAGGCGTCAATAGTATCCTGGATGTCCCCAATACCGTATCTCCCTTGAGGGCGAAAATGGCTTAGTGACACTTTGACCATAATGAACGTGGCAGAAAATGGAACTAACATATCGCCGTAGTGAAAACAAAACACTCTCTTGAATAATATTTAGTGGTACAAAAAATAAGTTTAGCATTAATAACAATGATCATTAGGAGTTGTGTACGTTGTGTTCCTACTATAATAAATTTAAATAAATTAGTTTTTTCTAGTTTAACAAACAGCTAATTAACGTTCATTCTTGCACACTGAATTTGAATAACAACATCATCATTACACGTCATGACGAAAAAGACAATGAACTTATCTCACGATGATTGACTCTCTATTGTTTACATTATTACTACAATATTTTGAAGCTGTTGGTCTTTCAAAAATTATAAAATCAAAAATAAAGGATCTAGGATTTGGCAGATCAGATAATTACAGTGGATCAACTACTATCCGACCTCCGTGGCTCTGGCAGATTAGATATGGTTACAAATTCAGTCGCCTGAATGTGCAGGTTTCCTCACGATGTTTTCCCTCACCGTGTAACAGCATCGGTTAGTGGTCAACTAATGTACATAACTCAGAAAAAGTCACTGGTACATGGCGGCACTGAGGATCGAACCCGCTACTTCTAGCTTGTAAGCGAGAAACTTGTAACTCCGACCCGCAGATCTCCAACAGCACGCCGCCATCTAGATGCATTTGAATGTGGACCAATCGCAGCAAGCCAGAGCCAGGGCTATCTTGCTGCGATTGGTTTAAACTCAATTTAAGAGAGGTAGGGCATAGCGGGGTATCCCGTTCGAATTGGAGCCGCCCGACTGGGGAAGTACCTTACAGAATACCGCAGCTAAACAATATTCTTTTAAATAGTATTGTGTTTCTGCCGGTGAGTAAGATTTGGGGAACCGTGGCTTTGGCAGTGGAGGGACATTTGCCTTTTTGCTGCCAGAGTAACGTGTTATAGATGTGGGCAACGCATTGGCGATACTCTCGGTGTTGCTAATGTCTATAGGCAGTGGTGACCACTTTCAATTTGGTGGCCCGCTTGCCTGTTTGCCTACCATATGACATAAAAAAAAATTGCTTCAAAATGGCGGCGTACAATCGAAGATAGGCGGTACCACTGCCGATAGCCATTCCGACGCTCTACTATCTATCGATTTACGTAAAAAATTTATGTATCAACAACATAACATACCCAAAGAGCCGACCCAGCACTTCGCGGCCTCGAAATCAGCTGAGTGCAGAACGAACTCGCGCGTAGCGGGATCGTAGGTGGCGGTGGTGCGCATGCCTTTCGCGTTGGAGCCGTGAGCCACCTCGGTGAGGGCGAAGCAGCCTCCGATGCGGCCTTTCTCTATGTCCTCTGTGGGAGACGGGGTTTTTTAAATTTCGACACAAAGTAAGAAGTTCGAGAGTAAGTAAGAAAGAAATAAAGACATTGATTATACATAGCACACCACGAACTAATAACACCACGCGAAGGTTCGAAAGATCGTTTCTTGCTCGTACGATTCGGATGTGGATAGAGCTCCCAGCCACAGTGTTTCCTTTGGACTATGACATGGGATTGTTCAAGAGGTCTCTTTAGTGGCGAGCAACGCATTGGTGACTCCTCTGGTGTTGCTGATGTCCATAGGCGGCGGTGACCACTTTCCATCAGGTGGCCCGCTTGCCTGTTTGGCTGCTGTGTAACAAAAAAAACCCAACATACAGAGGTAGGGGTGTTATAAGATTGACGTGTGTGTTTGTGACTATGTGTATGTGTGGAGGTGTCTGTCTGGCTTCGTACCTCACGAACGGGTGGAGCGATATGGACGCGGTATTCTTTATTTGAAAGCCAGTTTAATCAAGTTGTTTTTAACTATGTTTCAAAGCCTTTGGCGTTAGAGACGTGAGCCATTTCGGTGAGGGCAAAGCAGCCTCCGATGCCTTTCTCTATGTCCTCTGTGGGAGACGGTAGTTTTTTACGAGGAGGGAAAAGGGAGGTTATAAGTGTGTGTATTTGTGGCGATGTGCGTATCTGTATATCCCTTACCATCCAGAGCGAATTCTTATGTCTCCTCACTGTGCAACCGAGTCTGTCTTTCCCGTGTTGGGCTCTACAGTCATCAAAGAAAGTGCCGTACACAAACCCCTAACGATGACACTGTTTAAATCATCTACAATAGATGTTAAGGGCAATGATGATGATGATCTGTGGCTCTCTGTATGTGTGGAGGTATGTGTCTGTCTGTGGCATCGTAGCTTCTAAACGGATACGGATGGACCGATTTGGATGCGGTTTTCTCTTTTTGAAAGCCAGTCTAATCGAGATAGTTTTTGCTTTGTTTCAGGAAAACCTTTTTTTTTGACAAATGCTCTTCCAATCGAAAATTTAAAAAAATTGATGAATTCGACATGCCTAAAAAGCAAAAAAAATCAGTAGCTAAATGAAAATACTGCAGATTGTTTTATTCCGTTTATATCTCCAGTGGCTAGATAAACTGCATCCCTAAATTAAAAGCAAATTCACGATAACCTAATTCGGTATCAATTTCTTACACTTTCTTTCCATTTAAATGTCCACTTGATCTGGCCAAATCTCTTAAAAACCGTCATACAAATAAGTATCTTTATTAGTAACATAGCTTGAGATTTTACCAATATAATGATAGTGATGGCTGCGACCACTGCCTTGTATCACGTTGGAGAACATCCTGAAGGTCAGAGAGACTTTCACGGCCAATGAGCTGTCAAACATGAATAATGCTTCATTTTCGGCTTGGAAGACCTTAGGGTGGTCGCCAATCTGAAATGTTTAAAAACATGTATTAGGCCTTCTGGCTGGATGTTTATTACTTCTTTACGCAAAAACTACTGAACGGATTTTGACGAAATTTGGCAGTAATATAGCTTATACTTTGACGAATGTTTAGTTGTGAGTACCGTGTTGGTGTATACTCCATAATTATTAATCTAAAGACAGTTAAATCTAACTGTACATACATGATACAGTAAGTTCTAGTAGAAAAATAGTTTATTTGCACAGTTGTTTTTATACACATGTCTTTGTATAATTAAAATAAATATGAATACTAATAAGGCTATTATAGCCACGAAGGTGTGTTGTAACTGTGGAGTTCGACAGAGTACAAATATATAAAAAAATAAGATTATCTTGGCGTTAATGACCCGGTTGTGCTCTCGCGCACGAGGGCCCGGGGTCCGCCTTGACCATGATCCAGGATTTGGCAGGTCAGGTAATTACAGTGGAGCAACTGCCATCTGACCTCCATGACCCTTCTACCAGGGGAACCTGACCAGATCGGATCATGGTTACACGTCCAGTCGCCTGAATGTGCAGGTTTCATCACGATGTTTTCCCTCACCGTAAGAGCATCGGCTAGTATTCAACTAATGTACATAACTCAGAAAATAGTTAGTGGTACATGGACGGAGCGGGATTCGAGCCGCTCGGCCACCGACGCTCTTACGCAGAGTACAAATATAGCATCAAATTATTATATTCAAAGGTGTCATACAAGGCGACTAATACCATAGACACACAGGACAGTGTTTCCAAATTGTAATAACTTTATACCTATCACAAAGGCTGGCAATGCACTCATGATACCACCGGTGTTGTAGGTGTCTAATACCCTTCCTTCTAAGTGATTTCTAATAAAGAAGCCTATGCCCACTAGTGGGGTTCTGATTATGATAATGTTAACTAATCTGCCAATAACATTTATGCTAATATGTATTGATTGCTTCCATGTTTTTGATTTTAAAAACTGTTCAAACGATATAGAAAGCTACCTTTATCAGCGAGTAACTTTGGCTAGCTAGTTTTTCCCGAAATTCAATGTAGTCCCCTCGGGAACAGGTCTGGAACGTTGTAACCGAATTTTACGTGGAAGAAGTTGTGGAAAGAAAAAAGATAGTGGAATATGTACAGTAAAAGATATAGGTAGATAGAGTTGAGTATGTACCTGAGTAATCATACAATTTACATAAATGAAATCATCATAAACTAAATAATTTTTTCTACGATAATGTTATTATGTAGGTATAGAAACACATAATTCTCAAGAACAAAAATCAAGAGATGGAATCAGATTTTAAAAGATCAACTACCCATACCAATGATTAACTGCAAAATTAAATAACTAAACACCCATAGATACAAAGTACAAAATGTAAGCATATTTTCATTAAATACAATTTTATAGGCCCAACTACACCTATCTTTGTCTTGATAATGTGACAATTTTATGTTATCTCAATTATGTCATAAAGCCTTTATTGATTTACAGATTAATTTGTTATCAATTGCATGTTATTGTATAGATATGAAACCAGGGGGTCACTATCTAAGGCTAAGGTACAATTTGTGAGTTGAATCCGGCAAAAGTTTTGACTCAATTTATGTATGATATAATCACTTTTTGTACACTAGTTCCACTTTATAATACAATTTTATTAAATTGCAACCGGTTTCGAATTACTCATCTTCAGGCAATTATTTTATATTTTGTTTACAATCTATATGTAGGTACCAACAAATAATAAATTAAAATTGATGAGGGTACCGACAGTATACAATAATGTTAGGATGTCACAGTGCAGAGAAATGTACAGTATGTCAACATAATACAAATTACAAGTACTCAAAATTTTTTAAGGAATGTCAATTGTTATACATTAAAATAAATGGCAAAAAATATAAATTATACCGAAGGTATGTCATTTAAAATAATTTAAAGTAGGTGATGTCGATAAGGAAATTTGGTAATTAATTATATTATCCTTCTTCAGTCTGTTCACTTCTATAGCTTCTAGTCCATCCAGTCTACGTCCTTTCCCAGCTATATGAAGGTATTTTATGCTATTATCTGGGTTAAAAATTTGGTTTTCCTTATAAAGGTGTTCCGCAAAAGTCGAGGTTTGTGTCTTTTTTCTCCATCTAGCTATATGTTCTTTAATTTTTGTCTTAAACTTCCTTCCTGTTTGACCTATGTATATTTCAGCACATGTGTCACATGTCAGACTATAAATTCCACTTTGATTTTCAATGGGTATTTTATCCTTATTGTTGCAAATCAAGGACCCCAGCGATTTTATGCTATAAAATGCAGTCTAACATATGTAGGTATGTAGGTAACATATAGCTTGTAAACAAAATATAAAATAATTGCCTGAAGATGAGTAATTCAGACCGGTTGCAATTTAATAAAATTGTATTATAAAGTGGAACAAGTGTACAAAAAGTGATTTAATTCATAATAATTTAGAACATAAAAATATTCCCCAGTGAAAGCAAATAAAAGTGTTGCCCATTGCTGGAAATCACCAGCAGATAGCAGCAGGAGAAATATGAAAATAAGAGAAAAAATCCTAATAATAGAGTTCCATCATGAAGTGACAACACAAAGTGTTAAATATTCAATTTATGTAACCAACATCTTGGCTTAGGGAACAACTAGCAGTAACTGAAATATGACTTTTTATTAACCCATATCACCTGAACACGTCCAATCTAATCCCAATTGTCATGGACATTTTTAGTGACTATTTTCCGCCACCAGATATCTACGGCAATTACTGCATCTCTTTCATCTCTACTCTATTAAATAAATTAAACTCTAGTAAATTACTTTTATGAAGCAATAAACATTTGAGTATTGAGTATTGAGTATTATGTACACTTATGTTCAGGCAGGCCGTAAGCTTGTTTGCCACCTTGGAGGTATAAAAAAAAAAAAAAGGATGTACTTGATATCAAGGACACACTTAATAACAGAGTACATAACATAAAGTTATAGTGTAAAATGTATATTTACTTAAGGGCTGAATTTTTATTTTGTATAACGGTAATTTAGATAAGTTATCACAAAGCACTTACCTTCTCATATGTTAAGAACTGTTCATTGTACAATGCGTACATCCGTTTGACAGCAACATGTCTCTCTTCATCAAGAGTGCGGGTTGCCTCTGTATGCTGGAATAGAGGATGGTGCCGCATCCAGTCCCATATCCTGTGCTGTGAAGTAAATAAAAGGATTTATTTATTAATTAAAACTTTATGCAAAAATTTTTTCAGTTTCAGTCTTAAAGCTAAAATAGCCTTATCTACCAGTCAACCAGGATAATCTAAGCCTGAGAAAGGCTGATTTATATTGATTTATTATCTGTATAATTTCGATATTTAATTTCTAATGAGAAAAGAGTAGACAGCCCATATGAGGGATACCAGTATCTCTAGCCAAAACGTAAAAGTACCTGTATGTTATTATTAACACTGCGTTAATGATAACATTATACCTATACGGATTTAAGAATCTATTGGATAAACATTTTAAGAAAACCTAAATTAATTAAGTGAGATATCAATGGGTTGAGGATAATGAGATAAAGACATATCAGTTGTTCCAACTGCCTGTCTGTTCAGAAATAATAATAATATACTATGTATCATTAGCGCACATAATATAGTATAGGCATAAACGATGGCTAACCTGGGTTTCATTCCAATCAAAACCATAAAAAATATTAAAGTCAAATTAATAAAAATCAATGGATAAGGAATCTTACTTTCATCTCGATGGTCTTCAATGAATCATAAGTTAGTTTCATCAAACGCCAGTCGAAAGATACTTTACTTCGGTACCTATCCAAAGGTCCAGGCTTAAAATCAGGAAAATATTTTTTCAGCTGTTCAGCAACATTTTGTTTTTCTTGGCCCATTGCTGAGGAATGCTTACACCTGAAATTATTAGTAATTCAAAGTTTATTCTAATTATGCAGTACACTTTCACTTATCATATCACTGAGGAGTTTGAACCGACTTGAACTTCGTACCTACTTACCTAAGATTAAAATTCAACTGCAAATGATTATAGATTTTATGAATATAGCGGTTGCTAATTAATTTCTTTTGCATGTATTTGTATTTTTATTAAATCTGCCGTGAGCGCAAAAAAGTTGGCTTTTACAAGTAAAACTTTTACAAAGTAGCACAAAATAAAAAACTTTGAACTTTTGGCTGCAGCGCAGCGGAAGCAATGACACTGACAGACAATGAAATGACGGAACCAAAGTAACCAAACGCACCAACAAACCCAACAATGACAATGACATTTTATAAGTCACTCAAAACAATTTATAAGTCCGTGGTAGCATTACAGTTGAGGAACTGTTAGTAACTGGAAAGGTTTATGTAGTCATTTAATTTGTCAATGTTATTAAGGAACCCTAATACAACAAAATGTACTGTGGGATAGTTTAACACAACATATCTTTATTATTTAGTAGTCTACCCGTGACTATGCGAAATGTTAAGTAAAAAAAATTGAGATTAATACTTTAAAATTTTACCGAGTAAGTGCTAGTGATGGGTGCTAAATAACGTCACGGTAGTATCACTGTGACTTTTCACGAAGAAACAACGTTACAAAATCACGTCATAACATTAGGACACACGAAAGTAATGACCGTGAGAGGCCGTGAAGTCAGTGTCTTCTAATCAGTAGATTCACAATCGGCGGCATGCAAGGACAATACTGAAGTGTCTTTATTAATCACCCATCTCTAGCGCTTCATTCAAATGAAGTTCCTAAGATCCGGGTCCGAGTCCCGGGTTCGATTCCCGGCCGGGCAGAAATTGAAATGATGAATTTTAATTTTTGTTACGGGTCTGGGTATTCTATGTATAATAAGCATGTATTTAAAAAAAAAGTATATAAGTAGTTTATTAGTTATCTAGCACCCATAACACAAGCTTTGCTTACTTTAGGGCTAGATAGCGCTGTGTGAATTTGTCCACGATTATTTATTTATTTATTTATTTGCTTAGTTTGGGGCTAGATGGCGCTGTGTAAATTTGTCCACGAATATTTATTTATTTATTTATTATTTATAAATTAAACCCTTCCGCGTAAAAAGGTATACAAACTTTCTCTCAAACAATATTGGTATTATGGCCAGTTTCTCATACGTTAATCTATTTTCAATTAATCATCAATTAATATTTGGCATCCTTATCTATGGCAAGTTGTAGATAGAGACAGAAAGTTTTATTTAATGACTAACATTGACCAGCGTTTCAGAAATTTACTTGACAACCATGTCCAACCATTACTAAATTCTTGTGAAATAAATTTAATTAATGAAAGTCTTAAAGACCTTAATGAGGAGTTTTCCAGTAGGTATGAAAATGAAAAAGTATTTATTGAATTAGGATTACGTTAATTAATCTCTTTTCAAAAGTCAAAAATCTAACGGAAAACAAAGGGAAGTTAAGCGAGCTCATCCAGGTAGGGGGCGACGCATGCAGACCGATCAGCGCGCACGAGGGCTTACTCCGGCGAGACACCGGGCACCGATACGCGCCACGCACATAACCGCCTAGGCGAATCATGTGCAGCGCGCGCCCGGCCCCAGCCAGCCCGCCGGCGCTCACACCCGCACGCACCAGCCGGCCTACCCGCGTCGCCCCCTGAGCTCGGAACAAATAAGTAAAAAGAATGTCGTCTGTCTGTCAGTATGCCGCTTCAGTTAGGAAAATGACCATCTGTGGGAAAAAGAAACGGCAAGAAACCCACAGGTACATTTAAATATGATTACATTGCATTGATACATTTGTCAATTTAATTTGAGTGAGCCTGTTTTGATTGGAATATGATGTGAACCTCTACAAATCGGTCAAGATAACTAAAAATAAAAATAAATTCAAAAACAAAAAATGGCACAGCAAAAGCAGGCCAGTCCACCAAGGCAGCACCCGTTCACGAGCATGACGCAGGGCCCAGCCATCGTCCAATTCAACCATATTTGAGGGAAGAGAACGACCCGACCCCCATGCCACCACCAGGCAGACTTTTAAGTGAGCATGCGCTGCCAATGCCGTTCACATTAAAAAAAAAAAGATTTGTTATTCAATGACTATTACACATCAAATCATCATCACCCAATTAACAAAATTGTAAATTTATAAATAACTTCCTATTTCGAAGAGCTAGTAGTACACCATACATTTTTGTCATTGATATATTCATCAATTTTATAATAGGCTTTTTTCATTAAAGTTGTTTTCACCTTATCTTTAAATTGTAATTCAGGCAAATTAATAATACATTCAGGAATATGATTATAAAATCTTATACAGTTACCCATGAAAGATGAATTTACTTTACTTAGTCTGAACAACGGTGTTACCAGTTTATTTTTGTTTCTTAAATTGACATTATGAATATCAGTATTTTTAGCAAATTGGGTAATATGCTTTCTAACATACATAATATTATCAAATATATATTGACTTGAGAAAGTCAATACATCAATTTCTTTAAACAATTCTTTGAGCGAATCACGTCGACGTAATCCATATATTGCTCTTACAGCTCGCTTTTGTAGTTTGAAAATGATGTCACTATCAGCACACTTGCCCCATAGTATGATGCCGTATGACATAATACTATGAAAATAACTATAATAAACTAATCTAGCTGTATTCACATCCGTTAGCCTCCTTATTCGCCACACGGCAAATGCAGCCGAACTTAACCTACTAGCCAATGATTCAATATGTGGGCCCCATTGAATTTTTGAATCTATATTAACGCCTAAGAAAGTAGTTTTCTCTACCAACTCAAGTTGCGTTTTATCTAATATAACATTACATTGATTACTTTGTACATTAGGGAGGCAAAAATGAACGCATTTAGTTTTTTTAGAGTTTAAGACTAAGTTATTAATCGTAAACCAATGAAGCACATTCTGAAGAACACAGTTTACTTCGTCTATATTATTATCTTTCCTATTAATTTTAAATATCAGTGAAGTGTCGTCAGCAAACAAGACTATACCAGCAATATTCTGCACCATGTATGGAAGGTCATTTATATATACAAGAAAGAGAAACGGCCCCAATATAGATCCTTGTGGCACTCCAATGCTTACTTTCCCACCCGCAGATAACTCACCATTTACATTTACTTTTTGAACTCTACCTTCTAAGTATGATTTCATCATTTCAAGACTATCATGCGTAAAACCGTAATGTTTTAATTTTAGTAATAGTGTTGAATGATTTACACAATCAAATGCTTTAGACAAATCGCAAAAAACACCTACTGCATTATGATGTTCTTCCCAAGCGCCAAAAATTTGTTGAATGAGGCTAATACCAGCTTCGGTAGTATTGCGGCCTTTTGTGAAGCCATATTGTTGTTGATGAAATAATTTATTACTGTTAAAGTGCACAATCATTTGACTTAACATGATTTTTTCAAAGATTTTACTGAAAACGGGCAGGATGGATACCGGTCTAAAATTATTCAAACTATTTTTACAACCTGATTTGAATAATGGCACCACTTTACTGATTTTCATGAGGTCGGGGAAAACACCTACTTCAACGCAAGCATTAAAAATGTAAGCTAAATACGGTGCTAAAATATCAACAACAGTACTTATAACTCTAACTGACATTCCCCAAATATCTTCCGTATTTTTCAACTTAATGCTTTTAAAAGCTTTAATGATAGTTTTAGCGTCTACTTCGGAATAACAAAAGCCATTTTCACAGGCACCTATATTTTCTTTTAACAAGTTTTCTGCACTAATTGGGCACGAGTTTAGCAGCGAGGTAGTTTTAATCGGTATTTCGGTAAAAAATGTTTGGAACAACTCTGCCACTTCTTTATTTGCGGTACTAGTTCCGGTTTCTGTTTTGATTTCATAATGTGTATCACGAGGCTTTGTTTTCCCTGCCACCTTATTTATTACATTCCACACAGTCTTAGCCTTGTTTGAAGACGAACTTATAATTTTCTTATAATGCTGTGATTTTGCAATTAGACAAACTTTCTTAAACGTTTTTGAATATTTTTTGACATATTCTACAAAATCTTTATCATGGCAATAAGCTCGCTGACCGTATAGTTCAAACATTCTATCTCTGCTTTTGCGGATACCTAAAGTAGCCCAATCACTAAATTTAGATTTACAGTTACTTTTAATTCTTTTTTGCGTAAAAACACTTTGATAAACATTATTGACAGAATTGAACATATCAGAAAATAGAATGTTTGGGTCATGAGAATTAAGAGAAAGGCCGGCAATGGTCTCCGATAAGGCTTGTTTGAAGTGTTCAATTCTCCTTTGAGTAATTGGTCTTGTAATTATTTCATTGATATTACATTGTTCCGTAAAATCAAAAACAACGAATTGTCCACTATGGTCAGATCTTGTAAAATTTATAATAGCCTTTTCGTTGACCTCGCAACAGCAGAATACATTGTCGATGCAAGTCGCTGATGATTCTGTGCATCGTGTCGGCTCTAAAAATACATAATTAAGATTAAAACTACGAAATAAGCTTATTATTCTCTTACTAAACGTTGTTTTTTCTAGTAAATTAACATTAAAGTCTCCACAAACGATTACCTTTTTTTTACACGTACAAAGTCTTTCTAAAACTTGTTCCATAGTTTTTTCAAAAATCTCATAGTTTTCATTGTATGGTGGCCTATACACACAAAGTATGATGCACTTTTCTAGCTCCACGCAGGATAACTCAATCTTATGTTCAACTGAGAGGCCAGAAACATCTTTCCGGTCTTTCGATTTAATATTTTGCCGTATATTGATAGTTAGTTTCATAAAGCATCAATAGATAGCGCTCCTACAATTTTGGAAATCTTTTTTTAATCTGTATGATGGTGACAGTGATTTCATGCACCCAACTAATACTAAACTTAAAAATAAAATGTTTATTAATATAAACATAATTGTTAGAGGTTGAACGAAGTGTAAAAGAAATATTTATAGAAGTTGACACTATATTCCATTATTATTACAACCTCTTAAATGGTTGAAAACTATTGACAAATACAATATTATCCAATACAACGTACCCAGTGTTTATATCCTGTTTGCTAAGAACCTATTTCAAGCGATTATCAATTACCAAAATTGTGGGGGCGCCATCTAGTGAGTGGTTAGGAATGCTTTTTTTTTTTTTTATTTTTTTTTTTTTATTGCAGGATATCCAACAGCACAATTTACATTTCATGTATAACAATAGTTCATGTATATTTTATATAAGCCAATAATAGGATATCACAACGAGTTTAAACAAATGTACGATTAACATTTTACTTACTACATATTAACTTTAGATACCTATTGGAAAACTGCTCATTACTTTTCACCTATCACAACACAAAATTATCCAGTTATGTAGATATTACTTTCATAATACTGTTGAGATATTAATAGTCTGTGGTCAATCGGCTGTATATATTTTGAACACATTGCCTTAGTCCTGACTTGGAAAAGAAAAAAATTTATCAAAACAAAAACAAACCAAACAAACACCTCAATTATAATAGTTTTGTGTACTTGTGTTGTGTTAATTGTTACGGTTTGTTCTACTAAAAATATGTCTGGTAAGTTTTCAAATTTAGTCTTATATTATAGACGTAAACTGTGCTTACTTAATTAAAATAATCTAAAGCCGCTACTACTTACCGCTTGTTAATAAATTCCGTACTATTTTCGAAGAGGTTATGATGTAGAAAAAGTGATTTTGATGTTATTAATTATCGTCCGTTACACTTCATGCATCCATATTTGTAAGCTTGTCAGTAATGAAAAGTTGTAAAAAGATGTTTGTTTTTTAGAAAAGCATCCAAAAAAAAAAGCTCTCACACCGTTTTGTAAAAGTTAAGTAATTGTTTCGAATCAATATCCGTATCCGGTTGTAGGAGCATTAGATAAACTGTAAATATTATAAAAGCAAATACCTACTTCTTAACTTCTACTGTCGTTAGGCGCGATTAGCTCCAGGTAGGTAAGTACTCGGATTATAATGGTCGGACGGTAAGAATAGGAATCTTAGAAGGAAAGCTAAGAATAGGTGGAACAAAGAACAATAAACACCGAAAACCTTTAAATTATAGCTTCTTCAAGAAACTATTAATTTTGTGTTAAAAGTGATTGAGCAAGAGCGTCTCCATCATCATCATCATCATCATTGTCTTGACATTAAATCCCGGTTGCGCTCTCGTGCGACACGCTAGGACCAGGGATCCACTTCGCTTGTTCTTTGGTATGCTTGGTAATGAGTTAGCGTAGACGTCTAGCCATCGCTTCGTGGGCCGGCCTCTCCTTATCGTGCATGGCATGGCCAGACATTTAATTTAGTTTTCTACGTAATTTCCTGAAAGGCCTGCACGCACTAGGAATTCTCGATTGGCAGAAGATGGCGCAGGATAGGGAGAGGTGGCGATCTCTGGTGTCGGAGGCCAAGATCCACTTTGGGTCGCTGAGCCAGCGCAGTAAGTAAGTAAGTACGATCTGCGCAACATGGCCACATGGCAACATGGCCATACAATCGAAGGCGGCAGTCTTGCAGCTTATTTGCGATGTCGCAGACGCCACGGATGCGGCGTTTTGGACGCGATATTTGTGTGAAACTCCATATATCCACCGCAGCATCTTTATTTTCGGGACGCGTAGCTCCTGCTTGTGTCGCTCTTGTAGGAGAGGCACATCTTGCTGCTGTATAGGAGATAGCAATTTGTCGTTGTCGAATGTACACCGCCCTGTGAAAAGATTACACGGGGTTAAAAAGTGAAAACACATGTTAAGTCTGCGCAACACAGTGTCTAGCCTCGGAGGCGCTGTACTAATTGGCAACTGTACTACGACCCGCCTGACTATGGTCGTACGACCGTTGCAAATAATAAGAGCGCCAAATTATCTGAAATGTGTAGAAGAAGTAACCTAGAAGTTATTGGTGAATGTTTATTGTTCAGGATATAAGCAGTTCGGAAGTACTTATCGGAAATACCCAGAATAGGCCCGGCCCAGCTATCTATTAGTTGAACCCATAGCGCAACGAGAACGTCCTTAAAGAAACATTTTGCACCTTCATTTTTACCGGCATTGTGGGGTCACAAATGACACCCGTCAACTCCCGCCAGTGTAGCCCCATTATGGCATTTCTAGTCTAGTCAAAAAAAAAGAAAACCGCATTGATAAATCGGTTCATCTGATGTCAGATGCCACCGACGAGCCATAATGTAAATACGCACGCAAAAATCCCTCTTTTTGCGCCAAGGGTTAAAAACATTAGATAAAGTAAGTAACTGCTTCCTCGGGACTATTTTTCCTCGGTACAGAGAAGATCCCTCTGCCAAATCCTGGATCATGGCCAAGGCGGACCCAGGCGCGACGTTCTTACGTCGTTAACGAAAACTTGTCGTTTACGAACGAAATGTCTTCCCACCATATCACCGGGGGTACACCAGGGCGTCAAGAAGTCCAGAACTGTTTGTCCGCGTCCTGCTCTTGAAGAGGTCAAGTCGTTACATTAAAGCCAAGTCAAAACAGCTGTTGCTCGTTGGCAGCGAAACTGCCAAGAGGATGTAAAGCAGACCGGTTTTTATACTTTTAAAAGTAACTACTAACGCTGCGAAAATTCGAAAGTTTGGGTCGAAAAATAACAACTTTTCTCTTTGACTGTACCGAACGTGTCAGGTTCTGCACAGGCAGACTATCGTTTTGTGGATTTATTAAACCATTACACACCATCGCTACAAAGTGGCATATTACTTGTTTTCTATGACAGAGGATAATCGACCTGACGACCTGAGTGGTTCAGTGGTCAACATGCGGGTTTGCCAGGCAAGAGGTCCCGGGTTCGATTCCCGGCCGGGCAGAAATTAAAATGATGAATTTTAATTTCTGTTACGGGTCTGGGTTACATATAATAAGTATGTATTTAAGAAGTATATAAGTAGTTTATCAGTTATCTAGCACCCATAACACAAGCTTTGCATACTTTGGGGCTAGATGGCGTTGTGTGAATTTGTCCATGATTATTTATTTATTTAATCTCCAGTGCCCTCACAATCTATTAGCGAAATTATATCTCTCACTCGTAGCTGTACAAAGAGCCATGCTCGATAGTGAACAAATTGGCAAACGGTGACCACGCAGAAAGAACCTGCTGAGCAGGTCAGGGAAGAAGACGAAGGTGCACGAAGCCAAGGAGCGAGACCTACCTACAGAGTGTTGAGGCGTTTCAGTCCGACTGGTTTTGCCGACTGATGCATTAAAATGAATATTTTCCCTCAGGAGTTTGGGCCCGTAGTAAAAAATGTTATAAAATGGTTTTAGTTCAGTCGGAGAAAATCATTTTTTATAGAATTTTTTAGTGCGGGCCCAAACCTACCTACGTGTTGATAGATCCATCATTGTTTTGGTATCCGCCGGAAGACCACAGCGAAAACTACCCATGGTCCTGTGGTGTTTCCATACATAGTGTCTGTGGATACACGGAAGAGTTTTAGTGGGTAGGGTCTTTTTCGGGCAATCCCATATCCACGTCACTCAAATTATGTCACCCCCGGGTGACATAAATCGAATATTTCCCCTCTTAAAAAAGGTGTCATAATCCTTTAGCCTAACCTAAATACTTCCCTGTCATGATATAAGTAGGAATAAATAAATGAACAAGTATAGGTATATAGGTATCTAATAATAAAAACATCTTTATCGAGCTGTAATTTTCAAACTAAAAAGTCTTGGCATCGTTACCATACCAAAGTATAGGGCAAAGGCAAGTAACGCTCGCCGCAAACGTTCTGTTGAAATAACCATTAAATTTAAACTAAACTTAGGCCAGACGTCTAGCTTTCATCGTGCAGACTGGTGTGTATTCAGGCCAAAATATATATGAAAAAAAAAATATTTCTACTTACTACTACTTACTTATGGGTATAATTAGTCGCGATAGTTTAAAACAGTGGGTAATAATTTATGTATTGAAAATAAGTGCAAACTTGAAGATATAATCCAAAGCGTTGCATTGGCGTTGCGTTTACTCACCGTTTACAATTCAAAAATCTCAGCTGTCAGCATGTTTTTAACCCAAATGTTTATGCAATTTCTATACTAATTACAGAATTTAGTTGATTACTATGAAATAAACCGAGATTATTAAACGGTAATTAAGGCAAGGGTAGACTGCACGTTTTCTGTCCGGTTGCTACGCGGTGACTATGCGGCACGGGCGCATACGCGTTTGCTATCCGGTTTGCAAGCGGCAACGTACAAAGAATAATGAATTCTCCAACCAACAAACAAAACATCTATTATTATTGCATAGCGTGTTCAGACATCTTCTGAGACTGTTAACAAGCTTAAATCCATTGTATTGCCGTTTGTAGTCCGGTATAGTAAAATAGCACCAACCTGACTTCGACTTACGGGTTTAACACGTGAGGCTATCCAGCTTGGACCTCCATAGACCCTTTCTGCCATTAGGAAACACGATCCGCGCGAATGTTTCATCCTTATGTATATGCCGTGGCGCTTCCAGCTATCCGCAGGAGCCACTTTGGTTCCACCTTAATGCGTACGGCTGAATGGAATACGTTGCTTGCGGATGCGTTCTCTGAATGAATGAATAGGTTGTTTCTAGGCTCCATAAATATTCTTATTTTAAAATAAAATATTCTTAAATATTCTTATTCTTATCTTCGGCCGCGTTATTGCTTATCGCCAGGTGATATGCGGTTTAATATCTGGCTAGGCTAAAAAAGCGTTTTCTGATCTCCAACCCTACTCTAGCGACTTCATCGCTGACCCTGTAAACTATACGGAATTCTGAGGTTTACACCGCTAGGTAGAGTCCGGCCCTGGCTAACCATTTCATTTGGGCGGTCTTCGGTTTATTTTACTGTTGAGACGTGACGCGTGTGCGCCGGCCCGCCGAGTTTTACAGCACTTTTATGCACTCCACTGGGACACTTATTTTATCATATAAATTGTGTGATTTGATTTGAAATTTTAACGACATTTTAAAGACAGAGGCGCTGTCGCGCAATTTCGGACTTCGGATACCTTGAAAAACAAAACATTAGTACTTATTATATTACATCAGGTGGACCCTTCGATGGTTGCTAGAAATAGAAAATAATTTTTTTTGTACATCACTTGTTCAAGTATTGTTGTCAGCAGGGAAATCTGACCGCTCACTGCTACCACGAATTGTAATGTAGCATACATACTATGATTTTTCTACGCACAAGTTATAAAGTAGAGTCGTCAAGACAACTGACTTTGTCAACATTTTTAAATTCTAATTAGTTTGTCAGATAGATTATAAATAAATATAAGACATGTATTATTTTATTTATCAAATCAATATAAAATTACGAAGATAAAGCGTATCAGTTTCGTAGTGAAGGCTCGCGACGTCACTTCTGAGTAAAATTTCACCTCACTGTGTCGGCGTTATTTTTGTTTAAGACACAAAAGAAAAAAAACTTGTCCCATATTTCCTGATAATATACCCCTGACGGACTAAAATATTTTTCAGTCATTATCCCTATTGGTCACGTCACAACATTATAATACACCTATATTTAAAAAAATCTCTTCACGTCTGTGGGTCATACCGTAAGCCAAACAAGGGTATCCTATTATCCTAGCTCAGGCAAAAATGTTTATTATATTTACTATGTTTCGCGTTATTATCGATGTAAAATTGAAAATATTTCTTAAGATTTAATAAAGAAATTATTTATTATTTACGTATTTAAGAGACACGCGAACAACAAAAAACAAAAAGCCAGCGCATATATAAAAGCTAGTGAGGTAAGTCACAAGCATGATCAACAGCCCATAACAATATGTTGCTGTGCTGGTCTTGGAGTATACTGTTCTATAGTGGATATACCTATGAAGATTGGCATACGGGTTGGGTGTTCAAAATACTCATAGCAGACAACGCTTCTGCGCATTTCCTGGATTACAGATGTCCTGGCTGGTCTGCCTTTACACGATTTAGCTCCCCTTCTACCACACCCGTCATAGGAAGCCTTCAGGATCGGGATCCCCCCGAGAGATCTACGAACGTCCAAAGAGGCTGCCAATAGACTTTTGGAGGGAGCTGGATGGGCCTAATATGGCCTGCATGGGCCTGTATGGGATAAAACTGGTAACAGACGTTCTGTTTTGGCTGGAGCCTACTAACAGTCAGTTGCAGTTGATACTAATCCTTACGCAGTATAAAATGTAGTCGTTTTTGCGTGCAGAGGACGTGGTCGAACGTACGACCAATATCGTCTCGCCCGCGCATCCGAATTAATCCAAAAGCGACTTTATATTGTACATCGGATTAGTATCGACTGCAACTGACGGTTGGTCGGATCCAGCCAAATCGGAGTGTCTGTGACTAGTTAAAGTTAGCACGCCTTAACAACGTACAAAGCACCAATTAAGAGTTCAAGTGCGGAAAAAGAAGCCCAGTAACCTAAACCTAAGCCTTAGGTTGACATGGTCAATTGGGCAGGCTCTGCCAGATACCACACGACGGACAGTCACAGAACTAATCACAGGTATAATCTAGCATAAAAATAAGTAGCTTACGTGTGTACACACTGTGCTTAGTACGGGCGGTCTCGTGCCTAAGTACGCGGTACCCAGCCTTATTTTCCGCTCAACTTGTCGGATTATGGAATACCCATATAATGCGGATATTCAGTACGTCTAAAGCGAGACTGAAAGGGGTCTTTTTAGCAAATATTTTCGTAAAACGAGCGAGCTCACACACGGTTCCCGTAACTGAAAGTTTAAATTATGATATTGTGCACGGAATTTAAATGAAATCTTGACAACATAAAAACTAGTCTATTAGATATTAATATTACAAAGAAGAAAGATTTGATTGTTTGTCGGTTTCTTTGTTTGTATTTTTGTTTATTTGTCATGAATAAACTCAAAAACTACTTTACCGATTTATAAATTCTTTCACCTGTAGAAAGCTACATGATCAGCAAGTAACATAGGCTATATTTTATCGTCAAAAAATTAAAGTTCAATGGTGAAAATTGCACATAATTTCAGAACGGCTGCACCAATTTAACTAATAACTTTTTTATTATGCTTGTAATTGTCTGGCCAAGGTTTGTTTGCAAGAAAAAAGAGTAGGTAGGCACCAGCCCCCCACTAATAACTAATAAAGCAATTTGCAAAAAAAGAACCCGAAAAACTTACACAAACAAACCGAATACGAAACAAAAGAGACTACATCACAACAAGAATAAAATCGGGGCCATTCCCATTTGTCCGTTGCCCCCAACGAGAAGGGACCCCAATTGGCACGAGGGCTGGCCAGGAATCCCTGAATAGACCAATCAGCGCGATTGATTCTGCGTGACGAATGCAAACTCATGAATTTGCCTTTTCTCGCTCACGAAAAAGGTTTATTTGGGCGCGGTAATTACCATTTGCGGTAATGACTTATTTCTGCTGACTGTTGTGTGTTTTGTTTGTGTGGCATTTCTGTGAATTCGCCTCATTTAACGTTTATTTTAATATCACCTACTCAATCCAATCAAATTATGCATGAGCCACGAAACGTCGAACTATTTTTTGCAGTTTTGAGGTGTCTTTATCTAAAAGCTTGTCATAATTATGAGGTAGAGGTGCGCGGATCCGTTATATTCATATAACATAACGCAACGTTATGCTATTAAAAATATTATGTTATTTTTAATTTAATATTTCTAATATAATTTTATGTACCGTATATTATTATTATTATAAATCATTTATTTCAGACCATACAAATATTATTTTTAACAGTCCATATTATATTGTGTTAGTTAAATTACTTATAATATATTGTTAAAATCATTACATAATCAAACATAACGGACGCCGTTTTTCAGTTTGTATTATTATTTACAGTTGATTTAGTACATTGGGGAACAAAATCGTATATAAAAATGTATTATTAATCAGTAGTTTTGCGACTTTCGACGACATTAATCGCATAGATAACAGAATATACCAGAAAAAAATAACACAACAATATTATCTTACCTTGTGTTATAATATATTAGTAGCGGAAAATATTATGTATTAATATTAGGTGTTGTAAGTATATTTTTATACCGTTATTATATACTCTATTATTTGGTAGCTTATTATTGTAAACAAGGAAAGTAGGTACTTAGTTTTAAAGTAGGTTTGCTTGTAGTGGGTTATTTTTGGAACCCGATTCTAGAATTAATAAGAAAAGAAACCTGTGAAATCTTTATTGTGACCCTAATTTTGTATTGACAAAAAGTTATAAACAGCACTTCTCGAACTTTTGAGGATTGTGCGGGCGTTACGGGCGTTTAAATGGGTAGCAGCGTTTTGCATTGTTATGTTTATAACATTTTGATCTCAGACCTACCTGCCGAGCGTGGAGATTATGGCAATAAGCTCCCCTCTCGCGGAGAGGCCTTAAGTTCTGTCGTGGACTGATGGGCTGTGATGATGAAGTAAAAATGACTATAATTTGTATTACATAAATATTCTAACCTGACCTGCCAAAACCCCACCATCCGTGACTGCATTGTACTAAAATTTAACCACAGTGCAACAACTTAATCACAAAATGTAACCACACAACACAAGTTCTTTATTCAGTTAACAAATTGCATTTAATAAATTAATTTTAGTTCGCTATTTTCGAAACTCGTTACGGAGTTTGTCGTATGCGGCGCAAGGATGTGTGAAATGGATTTGGAGTGGCTTTTGTACTAGACACTACATCGCCTTTTTTGAATTTGAGTAGGTATAACAGGCTTTATAGGAACTCTCCCCAGAAGTGGTAGCTATATTGGGGACATTTTACACAGACAGATTTAGGTTTTAGGTTTCTTTTATAGTTTTGTACTAGACTAGTTGCAAACTAGCGATTACTATGTTGCGCCGACCCCCGTACTGTGATAAGCTCTAAGGGATGATGATAAGGGATCTATATACCCAACCTAGCCAGTAGAGTTACTGGTAGACCAGGCCTGTGATAAAATTAAATATATAAGGAATACTCTGGTTAGTACTCCTTATATGTTTATGAGGTCTGTCAAGAAAGTCAAGAGGGAGCTCAGCTGTTGCTATTACTTGCTGTTGTCAATGTATGATTTGAGTTCTAAGAAAATCCGCAATTTGGAATATTTCGCGGGCAAAATGTAGAGGTTTATAAAACTTCTCGATATACTCTACAGCCTTCTGCAGAAAAATCAGATCCTTATAACAAACATTTGTAGTACCAGTGTAATAAGATTTGTTTGCAAGCCGCTCTACAATATTTCCTGTGATTGGACCCATCATTCGCATGAACGCCTATACTTAGAGGTGCGCGGATCCGTTATATTCATATAACATAACGTAACGTTATGTTATTAAAAAATATTATGTTATTTTTAACGTTATAATATAACACCCTAATATAATTTTATGTACCGTATAACGGTCGCCGGTTTTCAGTTTGTATTATTGGGGAACAAAATCTTATATAAAAATGCACTATTAATCAATATATTGGTATTAACATGTGCAAACATTAGTTTTACGACTTTCGACGACATTAATCGCATATATATCTGAATATAACAGAAAAAATAACACAACAATATTATGGTTATCTTGTTTTAGTAGCAGAAAATATTATGTACCAATATTAGGTGTTATAACTATATTTTTGTACCGTTATAATATACCCGTTTTCTAATATAACGCACACCTCTACTATACTTATAGATGATAGAAGCTGCTAACGTGGCAGAGTTACGTAAAGCTAAATCTGTATTATATAAGAATGCCTTCTCCGCCGACCAAAAATTTTCCCACCTGGCTGTAAAATCTGCAGCCCCTCAGCGTGTTTCCAATTTCCATTCACCCCGTCGTTTCCACTACACGATTTCACACTCTGCGTTCGTTTCGTTCAGTGCCCAATCGAACGCCGGGGGAGGTGTACGTGTTTCGCGCCAAAGTTTCCCGCCAACATGCACGCGAGAGCTACGAAGGGTACAAACTGTTTTCTTTTTAATTTCATGGCCAGTGGCAAGGAAATAAATGAGTAGGACGCCTGATTAACTATTTTTAACGGATCCCAGGCCAGGTTCCTTGTCTTGATTAAATCCCAATTAATTTCGTAAGCGTAAATAAATTAGATTTGTTATCGGATTAGTGATTTAGTTTGGTGATACCTAAAAGCGCAATTTTTAGGGGATCCTTGGACAGCTTCCGTTAATTATAACTAAGGAGATTTCAATCGAATATAATAAATAGTAATAGTAATAAATGATGATTTTGAAAGGTCGTACCTATTTTTGTTTTGAGTGTATTTTATGTTGTTTTTTGTGTGTTTGTTGATCCTACGGGAAAAAAACAATGTTATGTACCTATTATAGTGGTCATCTTACAACAGAACGACATTATTTCAAATACTACCCTGAAACTTTAATTACGGTGTAACTATTATTATCCAAAATACTTCTACGTATGGCATAATAAATGTTATATAATTATACTAAAAAAAATAGAAAAGCAATTACGGAATTCGAAATGGAACTCTGGGATCATAATACTTTTAATTTGCAAGACTTTCATTTATTTTTTTGTTGTGACGTCCTTTATAAAATTGTCTGTCGCTATTACCAGGAATTTAACTCATGAAAATGATCGCTTGATGTTTTTTATGATTTTCGCTGTGGCTTCGGTCAACAAGAGTTTCCATAATTTTTAATTGGCATTTGATGAGGAAAGTCCATGTCGCAGCTTTGTGTATTCGTTTTTCTGAGAATTTAGACGTGGACGTGGTATTACAGAATCCAATATTATACCGTACAACTGACTGAAACTGACAACAAAATTACTTATCAGCAAATTCATACTGTATGCATTGGAATGAGCCAAGTGCAAAATATTTGCATTTGCATTATGCATCTGGAGGTTTAAAAGCTTTGCACCCGAATCCCGATTACCGGAAGATAAGGGTCTATTTTTGAACCGGCCGCCTCGAGTCGAACTGTTTTCCATTTTGATTTTCAGCATGAAAAATTCAATATTTTTTAATTACCGTCATTAACAAAACCGTAAGCGGACGGTTCAAGATTAGGGAAAATCAGCGTCATGCATAAAAATATACCTAAGAAACCGTTTGAAAATGAAATAAGAGCACCATCGCTTAATAGGTTACCGTGAAGGTCATTTACATAGCGGCACTTGGATATGTCCAGTGCTGCTGTGTCCCTCGATCGTGGCAACTTGTAAATGAGATTCTGCCGCTCAGACGATTCCAACTTATCGTACAAAGGACGTAAGTGGTCTCGTCTGGCTCTGGAACGGTACCGCCGTTCTCCAATCGCATGATACCACCCTCTGGAATGACGTCACAGAAGATCCGAAATGCATGTTGTGACATCATTCCAAAGGGATCCCCCCTTTTATGGTATTGGAGATCGGCGGTGCCGCTGCTGGCTGTCTTTCGTTTGGTGGTACGTTAGGCATCCTCGTACGCAGCATGATCTTCGGGATATCCGAAAACTTGCCACTTTCAGACGGTTTCCTTTAAATCTATAATCTCCCTCTGGTCTCCCTTGTCAAGCCTGCGTCCTTCCTAGACACCCCCAGTGCCGTCCTCGCCGCCCAGTCCGTACGATGTAAATGTTTGGGATATAATAGATAATAATAGACACACAATTAAAGTTTTAGGGCACTATTTAATTTTTGTTTTGTTTTGGTGTAAGCGTTTTTAATTATAAGGTGACTACTGAATACGTAACATCGAACAATGACATAAACTACCCAGAATTTTATTAATAGCAATGGCGTTGGTTTATATCAAATTCATCGATCTATATCTATTCCAATTTCCAATGTTGTGTTTTTGTTCCAGTTGCAACGTTGGTGCTATTCCTCGCCTATCTTTATGGTGCTCTAGGGTTTGGTAAGTGTTTAAATACTTACTTATTTCATATGGTTTCATTACTGCGTCTGATATATTACGGTGAGTGAAAACATTGTGATGAAACATGCACATTCAGGCGACTGGATGTGTAACAATGACCCAATCTGGTCAGGATCCCCGGGTAGCAGGGTCACGGGGAGGTCAGATGGCAGTACCTCCGCTGTAATAACCTGATCTGCCAAATCCTGGATCATAGTTAAGGCAGAGTCCGGGCCGCCGACATTAACGCCAAAATGATTAATTTTTATCTATCTTTTAGATATCAATATAATCAACTGTGTGTGAAGAATATTTTATTTGTATTTTATTTATTTATTTATTTATTTAACAATTTATTGCACACAATATAAAGTATACAGAAATTACAAAATTAAAGACGACACAACAGGCACTACTTATTTCTAAGAAGAAATCTCTTCCAGCAGGCCTATAGAAGAGAGACATTATAGATTATAGGGGATGAGACGTGCGCAATAGTTTAAAATATACATATTTAATAAACTACATAAATAATTATAAATAAGATACTAAATACACACAATAGTATATATATAAATACACATACATATATACATAATAAAATATATACAGGTATTGTAGAACATTCAGGCACATAAGGAAAGATAATGTTCCTTTACACGCTTTTTAAAGATTGCTATAGATTGACAATCGCGCACTTCGTGCGGAAGAGAATTCCACAGTCTTGCGGCATGTACAGTGAAGGAGTAGGAGTCTACTCCTACTCCTTCACTGTACATTCTCTCCGACTTCTAAGTCGGAATGGTGGATGGGGATGTCCAGCGACGATCTAACACTGGAACGACAAGGTTTGTCTTGTGGACGAGAAAAGTGGAATCGGTCACGGAGGTATGAGGGAGCGGAAGGATTATGAAGGACGTTATAGAGGGTGGATAGGATATGAGTATTCCTGCGCAAGCGAATTGGGAGCCACTTGAGTTGTTTAGTTTGTTGTAATAAGTATCTGCAAAATACAAACTTTATAGGAATTCCAATATTAAAAATACCCATCCACCGAATGAAGTTACATATTAATTTAGCAATCGCAATAGCAGCTGTACTATCGCCTACACTACCTGTGCCCAACCAACAAGACCAGTCTGCCGCAAATCCTGAAATTTCCTCCGTCTAAACGATTTCGCTCGCAGTCGCCGATAAAATTGCAAATTAAGTCAAGAGACATCTTTGGGGCTTGCCCATGCTTCATATTTAACGAGTTCAATCGAGGAGTTCCGCCCGATTGCCTGCCTCGATTTAACCTTTACGTTAAATCGAGGGTTTTGGTCTTTGATCGTCGATTTCGCGAGCTATTTATGTGTCGTGCGCGCCTCTTTTATGACCCGAGATGATTTGAGCTGTTAATTCTGCGGTATGAGACCGGGTATGTTATTTTGTGGGCTATATTTATTGTTTTATTTTACGTAGAGGAAGATTGTGCTTTCCGTTTGCTGAGATGGCAGTCAAATGCCTGTCTAATCAAATCAAAATTTCTTTATTGATTAGGACATTAAATATCTCTTTCAATCGTCAAAAAGGAGGGGGGTAGGAAAGTAGGAAGGAAACACACAGTGACACGCTGACCGCCCTATGGCTGTAGATAAACGTATCCCTCGCCAACCACAACCGAACCGGGCTCGACAATGCCAGACAGAGCCGGAACGCTATATTATATTATATACTCGTAGGTATGTCTAGTATAATTAAGAAAAACCACCTAAAACTACAGCATGAGTAAGCCAGTCCACCAAAGCAGCACCCGTTCACGAGTATAACGCAGGGCCCAGCCATCGTCCAATTCAACCATATTTGAGGGAAAAGAGCGACCCGGCCCCCACGCCACCGCCAGACAGACTTTTAAGTGAGCGTGCATCACACATGCTGCATGTGATAGGTAGTTGCTCCCACCCTACTCTATCCTATCCCTACCCTATCGCTACCTTACCCCTACCCTATCCTACCATTGCCTTAACCCTACCCTACCACTACCTTACCCCTACCCTACCACTATCTTACCCCGACCCTACCACTATCTTACCCCTACCCCACCCTATACTACTTACCGCTATCTTACTCCTACCCTACCCTACCCCTACTCTAACTACTACCCTACCCCTACTCTAACTACTACCCTACCCCTACCCTAGCGCAGACAGGAGACACCATGTGTGGGAGAGGAAGGAAAATTAACGCCGCTTCCAAGGTGGTTCTCTGTGGGGGAAAGAAACGGCAAGAAACCCACAGAGCCTACGTTAAATCTTTTTTTTTTAAACATGTCCTATGTACTAATACATTATTTGTCCTATATACTATCTTAAAAGTAAATACCTGTATAGAAGAGCAGTTCAGTCCCATGGACTTTTGTCATTTACATATTCAGATATACTATAATAACTTTTTTGACATAATTTGTTTTTTATAGCGACTTTAAATTTATTCAATGGTCTAATATATGTATATAAATAAAAATATATAGATTCTGAGCAATGAACATCTTAGAAAATAATTGCATATCCTGATCGAAAGAAGAACCAAGTTTACATGAGTTTACATTTCCGAAATTACCTACTCAACCGATTTTAATGAAACAAAGCTAAGAACCATCTCAATTAAACTGGTTTTCAAATAGAAAAAAAACCGCATCGAAGTCGGTCCTCCGAAACATACATCACACTTAGGAAAAACACCACTCTCTTTACGTCGGGGTTAGAAAATAATTTAAGCAAAGAAAACTTTGCAGATACGTTGTCGTGGTAGTTAGTGTGATGGAAAGCATTTCAAACGACAAACCTGAAAAAACTTCTTGTTTGAGTAAAGGGGCTTCTAAACGTGCAATATTTATGGATAAAACATGTATACGAAAGGGATTCACTATGCCACATCAATTGAGGGCGACTGAAACAAGAACAAAAAAAAAGTTTGGCAATGGTTGCCTACATATTGCAGTAATAAGTTCTCATATGAAAAATATTTTTTCATAACAAGCTTTCATCGCGCGGTATCAACCATTCCATAGCGCCCAAACTCTCTGGGGTTATCTTATTGCGTTTATTAGTTCCTATAACCACCTTCCGACTCTATCATCAGAACAGCTCCATGGTACCATATCATGCTCAAGTGCCCGTGATATCGCTTCCACACCTTTCAGGTTGGCTGGAAGAGATCTCTTGCAGAGATAAGCTCGCCTTTGAAAACTATCTTTAAGTCTTAACTATGCAACATTGTTTTATGTACAATAAAGAATATATAATTAATGCATGGTCATCCAAGTTACAAAACTATGCCAAATTTGAGCTTAATCGGATACCAACAAATGGTTGAAAAATGGTTTGCAAATTTTGACGGACTACTTAAAAAATGTGTGGCATTGGTTGCAACTGTTATTCAGCTACACATTGCAATAAAAATATTGCCCGCTTGGAAGCATCATCATACAGACACCCTCATAATGCGAACATCATACTTAATAACAACTTTCTTATTTGTAATGCTGACTCGACTCGACGATGAAAAAGTGCTCCACTAAATACCTTCCACAGCAACAAAGAAAGTTTATTTTACCCGAGTTAGAAAAGAACTCCCGACAACTGCTAGAAATGAGGCATGAACGCCCACGGAACCATTTATGTAATGTGCAGATAATCAAATTCGGTCAGCACTTTATGATCAGAAAAATATCAAAAGTGGTAAGCAATTACTAATGTAAGTACGTGAAGACCAAAGGACTCTCAGAAAGGGCTGTTCCATGATGTGATAAAGCGAACAAAACACATACTTAACGTTAAAACCATAATCCCAGAGACAACTTTGACAATTCATTTTGCACAAGTGTTGCCATAGCCAGGGTGGTGCTGTTCGCATCAATATTTAAAAATAATATGGCTTTGGCTACTAGTGATATGTATCTATTAGTTACACTAACATAATTATAATTAAAATTAAAATTAATTAAAATAATCGTGGACAAATTCACACAGCGCCATCTAGCCCCAAAGTAAGCAAAGCTTGTGTTATGGGTGCTAGATAACTGATAAGCTACTTATATACTTTTAAATACATACTTATTATACATAGAACACCCAGACCCGTAACAGAAATTAAAATTCATCATTTCAATTTCTGCCCGGCCGGGAATCGAACCCGGGACCTCTTGCGTGTCAGACATGCATGTTGACCACTGAACCACTCAGGTCGTCAAAACCACTCAGGTCGTAAATTAATTGAATAATTTATTATGCAATGTCATATATCAATCAATGAACTGCAAATAATAACCAACGACGATTATTAAAGTAAGTTATTGATTTAGTATCCGATCGATTTGTTATTCACGTGTCTGATGATGATGATGATGATAATGATGAAATATAAATACTGAATAAATAATATTTGTAATAATACCTACTTTTTTTTTGCCTACACAAAGTACTTCCGAGTTCCCTAGTAATTAATTCACGAGCTTATAACCCGATCTCTACCGACCGGACGACACGGATTTTCCAAGCAATAACTTTGAGCTTATTTCGAACGAAATTAATGTGATTTGTAACGCTACATACGTCATTAATGATCTTAACATGTTAGTGCTTTTTTTAGAAATATTAATTATAAAAGTTCTCAATCTCAATCAGTCTCTAAACGAAACCAATAGGCGTACTAATTGGTTGGTTTTGTGGAACGAGTGCAAGTGTTTGAGTTATCTATACTGAGGATGGCGTTTTTATACGTGAAAATGACACGGTCAGTGTTACCAGCAATAGTTTCCAAAAAAGTACGTCTGGGCTCTTAAAATAGTACGAAATGGCTAAAAAGTTACGATTTCTTCTTATTATCTTCTATATTTTATCGGCCTTGGGGGGGGGGGATGATTTTTAGTCAATTAATGACGTTATTTTGTTGCCGGTGGCTAAAATCAACTCTTCCTTCCATTATTTTTCAGTATTTAGCGGACAGGAAAGGTGAAGTGACTACCCCCCTCAGCTAAATTCAGCATTTTGTAAAAACTTACTAAATAGTACGATGTGGAGCAAAGTACGCTAAAGGTACGACAGTCGGCCAAATAGTACGTAAATCGTACTAAAAGGTACGATCTGGCAACGCTGGACACGGTAATAATCTCGAATTTGTACAAATACGTCGACTTAACAAACCATGCATTCGACTCGATACTGATTTTATCGATATCAGCGACATCACTAACTAATTTCGTCTAACTCTGGTGACCCATTATCTGTCACTTACTTGTCAAGCTTGTCTCAGAAATTATGGTTTTAACTTAAAGCATTATATTATTTAGCCATTACCCGCCAGACAAAAGCTATCTAGCTAAGCAAAGTAGCCAATAGATCAATAACACGTACCTACCTAACAAACAAAGTTTAATTCGAAAGTGGTCTCCAGCCAGTTTGAATAATTGATAGTAGTCCGTCTAGGACTAATTAAATTGTTTATTTGATTACCTCTCCAGGGATGGCTGTGGCTTTTTGTCCCCCTATTCACCCCATATTCGTGGCATGGTTAAAAATAAATTAATCGAACTTTTGTTTGCGTTTGTTACTAAAGTATTATTAAGTAGTATTGAAATTAGTTTCTGTTTTGGACATTTTGAATTGCTTTTATGTTATACGGAACGAATTTACGACGGATCCCTGTGCTCCACTCCTGACTTAATTCTAATGAAGCCACACCTATCTACATTTTTTCTTTTTTTTTAACGTTTTCCCTTGTAACACTAATACACTTTTCCGTCGGCGCTCCAAATTTGTTTTACTAGGGAACCCTAATGATAGAAACAAAGAAAGAAAATACATTTATAAATATACATACAAAATATAGACATCATCAGTGATCAATTATTTAATTTAAGCTTTTTAAAGTTTAAAGTGCGGTGACTTATCATCAGAAAGGCCGTAAGTTTAAAAAAAAAATATAAGCTTAAAATAAAAATTCAAATATCGGACAACATTCTACAACTCAATATTTAATAAATAAAAGAAGCAAAGCATATCTAACCAGCATGTGTGTGCACAGCAATTTGTTAGTTTAATTACGCAGCCAAGGGGAATTCAAGCCACGTATTCCAAATTCGAATGTACGATAAATAAATTGAAACTGCGCACGCGACGCATGCAAATGACACAGCGTTGTTTGTTTCTTGTTTGTACGCCGGTGGTGTTTAGAAGGTAACTTTATTATTATAACTACATATATACTAATATAGTCTATGCTATAACTAAATTATATATAAGAACCTACCTAGACAGAATTTAAGTTCTCGTGCGGGAGTGACAGAAGATGGTAGTGACAAGGCTAGAGAAAGGAATGTTGAATTGGTTTAGACATGTGGAGAGGAAGAATGAGAGGAGATTAACGAAAATGGTATATATGACGTAGACAGTGTTGTGAGACGTACATGTCACGATCAAATAAACGACAATTAATAACGAAAAGATATTTTAAACCTAGGTCAGGGCAAGAGTGCATGTATGAAAAGATTGATGAATTTGGAAGAAGCGACAGATGTTTGTCTGGACCATAGCATCTGGAGCAATGTGATCTCTGCCTACGGGGAAAGGCGTAAATAATAATAATAATAATAATCATCTTTATTTTCATTAACAAAGAGTACTTAAATCTATCGTTGCTGGAGTCTCCTTTTAGGCAAAGCCTGTGTCAGAAGACACCGTGTGTGTAAACATGTAGGTATGTATGTCGGAATTCTGTCTGTGTCGCATCCACCGAGCACTCGGTGGTCGGTCACATCTATCAGTGAAATAATTTTCAACACTAATTTTTATAATATCAGCTCTACACAAACGCCTCAATCCTGGATAACAATAACCAACCCAGCAATCGAAAGGACTTCCAGCCCTAGCATTACATTAGATTAATAGTATCAGAACAATGTGGAACTCACTTGCTCAAAGTACTTTGCAAGAGTCGGGAACTTCACCAATCGCGTGCCATCGATCTAAGCCATAAGTACCCCCTCCCCTTACCCCTTACTTTACTAAGCACCCCTCAAACTTGGCACCTTTTTGCCGTCAATAAGTTCCGAAGTTTTTTCTGCGCCCAACTTTGGCAACCTCTTTAAAGTTGGGCGACTTTTTTCGCACCTTTAATGTGGGGTACTTAAAACTTGCCCAGTTTTGGGTTCCGCACTCCCTTGGGACGATTTGTCGCTCTACAATATTACTAACGGGTTATATTCGCGAGGGTTTTTTAAAACTTTAATAATTTATAAACGCGTTTGGAGGATGGATGGATAGACTATGACGATGTATGATTAATACTACGAATAAATGAATATGAATATGAATAATATGTCCAGCAGTAGGATGGCCTGCGCGACTAACTGATACGATGATGATGATGGACATCAGGCTCTAATTATATTTGTTGAGGAAGTTGCTGAAGATGAAGTTGAAGTCAGTTTTTGTGACAATGTGTGGACATTTATGCTGAATGATGTGGAATGTTATATCCTTCATCGCTCCATACTTTCCAAATCTTTGTGAAACGCACACTCATTCAATGTTATTACCATAGTATACCTAAACTCTATTGTCTTCTAATCAGAAGCTGGCAGACTTTAATTTCTCTGAACAGATCAGAAAAATCCAGATTACAACCTAACTGCGTGTATAACTCTGTATAATTGAGATTCATTTATTTCAGACGAAGTAATCCATATTACATTAGAATGTCAACGTTATGAGTTCAATGTCAATTAATTAAAATATAACTCATAGCTCCCAATGATTAATAATTACAACAACATTACAATTGAAAGTCAAGATGTAAATATAATTTCATCACCATGTCAAAAATTTTAACGTCATTATTAATAAAAAGTCTAATACGGAGCCCTACACTAAAATCAAAACCCATCGCCGGACACAATCTTTTGGACTCTTTCAGTTCTGTTAACGGGATCTCGCGCAGAATCCTAAAAAGTTCAAACACAACTTTAAGCCCCACTCGAGAACACAAGCTGCATAATTTAGAGCCCCTGTGTATCGGATACTTGTGTCTACAACTTCGGGATTGCATCGGACTTGTCTTGCAAGGTGGCTAAGATTGTATCACTCTGTATATTGTAGCGAGTTTGTGTTTCCTTCGCTAGGACTTTTGTAATCGAAGCATAGTTTGGTTTGTCGAATGAAATTGACAACTCGCGGCGAATTAGAATTTTGTCGAACAAACAAGACAAGAATGAAGTATTTTTTATCTATGTATGTATGTTTGCAGGATAATCATAGAAATGCTTGGGCGATTATGAATTCTTTTATAACTTCAAGAGAGATATAAAGATATTGATGTCGAGTGAAAGGCCGCTAAGATAAATGGACAAGGGGTTGCTTGAATGGGTTATAAATGGATGTTTAGACTGTATAAGATAGATCTAGCAACTGCATGAATTTTCGTCTTATTTTCACTGAAGAATTTTTTGTCAGCCTGCGCAATTACAGGCATTTTTGCTACATCAAACCTAAGTGCAAAAATCGTAGATGAAAATCATCTGCTTGTGCTCTGCGCACGGGAGCCCGGGGTCCGCCTTGACTATGATCCAGAATTGGCTAATCAGGTAATTGCAGTGTAGCGACTGCCGTCTGACCTCCGAGACCCTGTTAACTGGGGAACTTGGCCAGATTAAATCATGGTTACACACATTCAGTCGCCTGAATTTGCAGGTTTCATCGCGATGTTTTCCCCCACAGTAAAAGCATTGGTTTGTGTTCAATTAATGTACATAACTCAGAAAAGAGTCATTAGTACATGGCGACATTGAGGTTTGAACCTGGTACCTCTCGCTTACGAGTCAGACCCCTTCATCACTAGGCCACCGACGCTCTCAGACTGTACTGCTCTCAGCTGTAGAAAAAAGTGTTACAATCGAATTACATAGCTTGATACGCCACTTTGGTAAACCGCTAGCCAAAGTACAAATCGATGTGCTTGAAACTCTTATTACCAGCCCATTTCACCATTCGCAAACCCTTTTTGTTTGCCATAGTTTAGCGGCGACGGGGAATCGGTCCCGGCGAGACACCGCGAATGATCCTGAATTATTGACGGCGCAATAGTGCGCAGTGCGCTGAAGGTTCGTCTATGCCTGTCTAGAGTTCTAGATATATTGTCTATTTGCAGTTTGGCGCCCAACGGGTGACGCCACTGAAATTGCGGTGCAAAAAGCGAGTCGAAATAGAAAACACAAAATGCACTCGTCATGTTTTATCGTCAAAGCTTCATCGCTTTGAACTTTATTGTTAACATGAGAGATACACACGTTTTATCGCACTCTTGTCACGGTTCTTCGCTTTGACGTGCTGGCGCGACAATACAAATGCATGCTGTACTTTTTGCGTGATTGGAAAGAGTCATTACGATATACGATATTTATGTAAAAGTTTTATTTTAAAAATATCGATAGTTTTAGTAGAATGATAACAGCAATTTGGACGATTAGACATGTTCCACACTTCCACCAGTTGACATGGCGGTCAAAATTAAATGTCTACATAGTAGAATGTCTTATAATTTTTATAAGTATAAAGAAAGAAAGAAAGAAAGAAAATATCTTTATTCGACGAAACGAATAATAAAATATAAATAATAAATATATAAATAAATAATTTTATACTTAACCTATTGTTTATTGAAACGATAAGAAGAAGAAGTAGAATGTCTTATCTCATCTTCGCGTGTACTCTCACGCGTGAAGGCCCGGGGTCTCTCCAGGTCCAGGATTTACCCGATCAGGAGCGACTGCCATCTGACCTCCGTGACCTTGTAACCGGTCAACCTGACCAGATTGTATCATGCCACCATGGTTACACATTCAGTCGCCTAAATATGCAGGTTTTATAACGATGTTTTCCCTCACAGTGAAAAGTCTTTAAAAATAAACAGCACTTTGAAACAACATAATAGTGGGTTGAACTTTATTACAAAATACACGTAAACCGAATCATGCTCGCAAATAACACACCAGCTCCTGTTTACAGTATCATTTACGGAAAACAACCCGTAATTTCAGTATTCTATTCGGCCGACCCCTTTCATAGCCACTGCGATAGATAATTTCGTTGTAAATAATTTATAAAGTAGAACAAACTTTTCGAGCTTTGTGTTCGAAACTTTGTCAGCGACAAATTATACAGACGTCATAGAACGATTAGATCGTGTGTGGAGTTGAGTTGATCGGATAATTGTTGTTGAATGACGTAATCATTTCTGTGTCTTTTAATATGTGATAGTATTTTTTGTTTTCTTAAGAGAATCTGCTGACTGCACTATGGCAGAGGTGCGTATACATCAGAAAGAGATTTTAAAAATCCTACGGAGTCTAGACGTGAACAAGGCTAGTGGACCAGATGGTATACCAGCAATAGTCCTGCGTAGTTGTGCCCCCGAGTTGTCTCCTATTAGATTGGAATTGTACCGAAGACATGGAAGCTTGCCAATGTGCAGCCCGTGCCCAAGAAGGGCAGCCGCGCAGACCCTGCCAACTACCGCCCTATTTCGGTTTCCTCCATACTCTGTAAGATTATGGAGCGTGCACTGAACAAGAAACTCCTCGTGCATCTTGAAGGTAACGATCTCCTCAGCGATCACCAGTACGGATTTTGCTGTGGTCGGTCAACTGGGGACCTTCTGGTGTATGCTACTCATATGTGGAGTGAGGCCATTGAGAGGCATGGCGATGCCCTTGCTGTGTCTCTCGATATTTCCAAGGCCTTTGACAGGGTTTGACACGCAGCCCTTTTAAGCAAGCTTCCCTCATATGGTATTCCTGCTGGCTTTTGCACCTGGATATCGGATTTTCTGAGTGAACGATCAATCCGTGTAGTTCTAGACGGTTACACGTCTGAACTTAAGGCTATCGACGCGGGAGTTCCTCAGGGGTCGGTTCTGTCCGCGACTCTTTTCCTGCTGCATATTAATAATCTGCTTGGACCCGGTATCTTTGGGTACGCAGACGACAGGCCTGCTACGGGAGTACTGCTGCCACCTCTGGGATGGATCAGCCAAATACCAACTGGCTGCTTTGGATTCGGTGGAAAAACGGGCAAAAAGATTAATTTGTGATCCGCAGTTAATTGAGGCTAAGCTGCAGAGCCTCGAGCATCGGCGTAGGGTTGCGCGTTTGTCGGTTTTCTACAAGTTGCACTTCGGAGAGTGTGCGAAGCAGTTGCACGACCTCATCCCGCCGGCCCCTTTCCGCCATCGGGAGACGCGATCCGGGCGAGCACTTCATCCTTATGTCGTGGATCTTTCAACTATCCGCACGAGCCGCTTTGACTCGACTTTTATAATGCGTACGACTAAGGAGTGAAATGCGTTGCCTGCGAGTGTGTTACCTGATCAATATAATCTGGATGCCTTCAAGGCTATAGTAAATAGGCTGTTCCTAGACAGGCATGCTCCATCATAGACCGCATCGTCACTTACCACCAGGTGAGGTGGCGGTCAAATGCCTGGCTCGTAAAGTAATAAAAAAAAATCCCTTACCTATCGGGAATGAATGTAGGTACTGTACCACATGTTTCTTCTAAGTCGTTCACTCTTAATAGCGTGGTCATGGTTGTGCGTAAGCTATCATTGGGACATCGTTGGTATCCTCACTTAAGTCCACATCTAAGTACTACATACAGATACAAAAACAAAATGGATGAGGATCGAAGTACTACATGTTGTAAAAAAAACGTAAAGCGGTAGTCTTTTTTTTATTGCCTAGGGTGGCACACGGACAGATAGTCCACCTGATGGAAAGTCGCCACCGTCGTTCAGGACATCAAGATTATGACAGGCATCTAGATGGTGAGGATGAAATCTATCCCATCGTCGGAGGGCGGGGTGGCGGAAAAGTTACGGCGCCAAGTTAAACAGTTATTCGGATCATACCCCGTTGTGCAGACGGTCGAAGACACACAGGGAGCCTACGTCTCTCCGGAGGCTTAAAAACCTACCTACCTATAGACTTTGTTAGATCTTACTTTTCTTTCGATATCCACTGAATGGTCATATAATGCACGCCTCAAAAGCCGGAACAGTTTTCTGAGGTTTCTACCATCTCCGCTAACGAACCTTCTAGGGAGGCAAGGGAGCAGCTGTGGCGTGCTCAATACCCAGTGCCTTCTGGATCCATCGCACCCAGTGAATCCCTGCCACCAGGACACGAGCTGCAGTGGCCAACTTGGAAGTCACTTAACCGTTTACGTTCGCAGGTTGGCCGCTGCAAAGACTCTCTGGCTAAGTGGGGCTTCATTGACAAGACACAGCAGCGATGCGACTGTGGAGCTCCATCCCAAACCATGGAGCAACTGCTTTCTTGTTCTCTTTGTCCTGCTACCTGCACTAGGGAGGAACTGTTCCTGGCGACTGATAATGCCGTTGCCGTGGCCAACTACTGGGCATGCCAGATCTAGGGTTTTCGAAAAATTGACTCTACGAAGAAGATTTTTCTTTCTACGATTAATAACAGTGCAATTTTCTATGATCAGTTTAGTGTCTGTTTAATTCATAACCGTTTGAATGTCGTGTAATATCTGAAATTGGTAGGTAAGTAAAATAATAAAACGGCACCACATTCACATCAGTATTTCGAACGTAAAGCATCACTAGGATCAAGCGAAATCGGATGAGCGGGCGAGCTCTCGCGTAATATCGGGATCGGCTCGGGCGCGTTGCGTTACAGAATTATTGATGACACACGAAACGCGTCTATTTGCGAAACTTTACACGCCACATATGGGAATACGACTAACGATAGGAGTATCGGATTATGACATACCGTGCTGGAGAGACACCCTTATTTTCCAAATTGTTGAACCGATGTAGATGAAAACAGGTACAAAATGTCAAATAGACTTTAAAAAAATCGTATCGATCGAAATTATTATATCAGGTCGAAATTTGTACTTATATCCGTTTAGCAACTAGTTAGGACGCATTGGCAATAATACGTCATACTCAAAACAAATTGTATGCAAAAGCAAAAGAGATAATTTTCGCTTTAAACGAGTAAGAAAACGAGAATAAAAATCTCGATTTCATGGTCACCTATCTATCATCATGCTGACTACTCAAAACGTCGCATCCCTAAAACAATCGCCCACACCGACGCTATCGGCCAAAATGACACGTTTAAATAAGCTCTAAGAGCCCGTACAGATGTACACGATTTCTGCACGATTTGTTCCAATTGTTTATGCAGTTTTAGTTCCACAAATGACAAAAAGCTTATTTATATTTGTAACATAACGCGCAGCGCCCACACAGTTAACGTGTTGAATCCGCAGCATCGTCGCGCCGCACCCGCATAGCCACCGCGTCGTGTACGCCAATAGGGTAGACTGCACGTTTTCTGTCTAGTTGCTACTATGCAGGTACGACGCGTACGCGATATCTATTCGGTTTGTAAGCGGCGACGTATAAACGGGCCCTTAGTGTCGCCATTTGTCCCCAAAAGCCGTGATCCATACCGGGGCCCCAGTCGAAGGCTGGCCCATCAATAATTCGGGAACACAGCTCGATCCCCCGAATCCTAGGGGATCCAACTTGGAGCCCGCCACACCGAAATATATGCTGCTAACTCGCGACGTCACATCCAATATTCCTTTTCCAAGTGCCCTTATTTCGGGATTATAGAGGATTTGCTCGCTGCTATGCACCAGCGGCTTAATTCTCGTATTCGACATGTTTTCTAGCTAAATATCTCTATTTTAAATGTAATTTAAAACGATCTTCGAGAATCGTTAAGTATAAGTTTTTTCAACGCGAATGCACACACACACACACATCACAGCCCATAACAGTCCACTGCAGGACTTCGGGCCTCTCCCACGAAAGGGGAGGTCATTGCCATAATCTCCACGCTTGGCAGGCGGGTTGGAGATCGCAGTGCAGTTGATGTAAATCTACCCAGAAAGATGCTGCTGCCCACCTTTCGGATTTGTCCCTTAGTCGCCTCTTACGACACCCACGGGAAGAGATGGGGTGGTGCTATTCTTTGAGGTGGCGGCACCACACACCACCAACGCGAATGCGATGGTTTGCTATTAATTCAAGAAGAAGATTGCGTAGTTACCTACCTTGTGTATTATGTACAAGCATTGAATCATACAAAAATACATTGTGATATGATATGTTTTTAAAACTATCCTATCCGTCTCTAAAAAGCACACATTGACTGTCTAGTCTCTTAAACTGTTTTATTGGTCTGGATACTTTCCATATAGGTAAATGTCGACCAGCCACGTGGTCATAAACCAACCTCGAATGTGATTTTAATGCGTCTGACCCACCGCCACCTGTCTGCCCCGGCCTGCATTATTCATGCCCTCAGTTCGATTCTTGCTCTTCTCGAATTTGTTCGAGATAACCAATGGGGTGTGTTACCGTTTTATGAGTGCGCCAAATGGAATATCGGATTAATCTTACGATTATGGGTTACGGGTTCCAGACTCGATGCTATTCGGGGTGCCGCGCCGGGAGCGTTATGATTGAGATGTATTGAAGGGTTGACTGAAGAGAGTTATGAGTTTGGTTTGTTTGGTAACTATTTAGTTTATCATATTTATCAACCCAATTTAATGGTGCGGTAGCTGAAGGAAAGGTTAGAATTATTTGTGACAAACAGCCAGTCAACCGGTGTACGAGTAATAATATCAATTAGTCGATGGTTGTAGGAATTATTATTGGTAGGAGTTACGTTATGCTTGTCACAGCATACGCTGTGTTTCGAATTTGAATAGTCCAAAATCTATGGTGGGTCCCTTTCACACGGGCCGCCGCAGCACTGACAGTATAGTGTGGGGACTATTTGGTTCTTACGTTAGTATAGATACTCTGTGGATCTACCTTAGTGTTGATGTTCGTTTGTAGGTGTTTTTTACTTCTTATGATTCTTAAACTCAATTTTAAATTTCAAAGGTAACGCTTGGCTCAGGCCTCTCTATCCTTCAGGTTTTGTGGTCTGGCCATGTCCTTTGTACATAGCACTCGTACTTTGGTAGATAATATTTTGGGCATTTCTGCCAACGCGTCTGAGGTGGCATACATGACAGAGGCCAGGAATTCATAGGCTTTAGCCTGCCCAAGACACCCGTGTACTATTTACGCTGATGACATTTCCATAATATTAACATCAAAAAATTATAAAACTCATATTGACGATTACATTCTTGACATTAATAATACCATAAAATTAATTATTGACTGGCTTCATAATAATATTATTACAATAATAATTTTAAATATAATAATAATTTACAAATTAATATTAATAAAACGACATATATTCAATTTTGCAATTATAATATAATTCAATATAAACTTGACATGAAATATAATAATGAAATAATTAAAGAAGTAGACAACACAACCTTCCTAGGTTTAATTCTTGATAAAACATGTAACTGGAAGGCCCACCTTGATAAAATATGTGACAAACTTAATAAATATGTTTATGTGTTATACCGACTACAAAAAACATCAATGCTTAGTGGCTGCATATCACGGCTGCGTTGATTCGACTCTGAGGTATGGTCTCATTTTATGGGGAAATTCTACTGATTTCCAAAGAGCCTTCATAGCTCAAAAGAAATGTGTGCGTGCAATGTGTGGATTGCCGCCTCGGGAGTCTTGCAAAACGGTATTCAAACAACTAAATATATTAACTCTTCCATGTCTCTATATTTTCGAAATAGCTAAGTTCGTCAAAAGTAATCCAAACTTATTCACTACTGCTGAAAGTATTTACCCAAGATGTACTAGGAATAAGATGAAGCTAGTTTATTCTAGAGTGCCAAAAACAACGAACTACTGTAAAAATTGTCCTGCTATGTGTGTAAAAATATGTAATGCATTGCCTGAAAGTCTAAAAAGTTTAAATATTCAACTTTTTCAGAAAAAACTAAAACAATGGTTAATAAATAAGACATTTTACTCTGTAAATGAGCTATTTTTAAATACATTAGATATAATGTTAATGGATACCTATAATGTTTGTGTACCTACGAAATATTTTCATATCCGAAAGGATTAAGTGTTCTTGGGACGTTATTATCATTTTGTTAACACAATTTATTGTACCAACATTTACTGAAAATAAATATCTTTATCTTTATCTTTATCAAGAACTGAGTATCCGTCTACCTCTTCGTCACAGAAACTTTGGGACGAGTCGGAGAATAGGAGTCACGGCGTTCCCTTCGTGGCCCGTCATGAGTGCTGTTGTGGCCATGCAGTTTCGCAACTTGGGCATCACGGGTTGTCGTGTTACAGGAGCGGCGGGCGCTTTTCGCGGCATTCAGAACTGAACGACGTCATCCGTCGGGCCTTTACGACTGCTGGTTCCCCCGCCATCCTGAAGCCTAATGCACTGGCGAGGGACGATGGAAAAAGGCCTCACGGTATGACTCGTGATGGGCTGAAGATGGGTCGGTTTTTTATTTGGGATGCAACCTGCGTATTTACCCTTGCACCGTCTCAAATTCCACCCACGATTGTCAATGTCGGTTCCGTTGGCGCCTCGGCAGAAAATGTCGAAACGGCGCAAGTACGCTCACCTCAGCGGAGATCATCTATTTGCGGCATTTAGCGTATTCATCATCACATCATCACAGCCCGTAACAGTCCACTGCAGGACTTCGGGCCTCTCCCACGAAAGGGGAGGTACCTGCCATAATCTCCACGCTTGGCAGGCGGGTTGGAGATCGCAGTGTTTAAATATAACAATGGAAAATGCTGCTGCCCATTTTCCAGACTACGGAGACTCTTGATCTTTTGCCTCGAAAACATTAGTCGCCTTGCACGACACCCACGAGTGTAAGGGGTTGGTGCTATTCTACTCTGCCGGACACCACACGGCCAAGCGTATTAAATACGCGCAAATTTTGCGCTATACTCTCGTTAAAGAGTTGTCTGAACGCCTTCTTAACGCTAAACGCTAACTCTTAACGCTTCCATTAACGCTTCGCACGACCAAAAGGCTGGCTAATACCTTGGCCAAAGGATCAGTTTTGCGATATAGCGAGACAATGCGGCCAGTCTTCTGGAAACAATTCCTTCTACAAGGGGCTTGGGGCAAGTTTTTTATTTGTGAAATATTAAAAATCTCTATTGTTTGTTATATCGTGGTATGTTCGATGTTATGAATGTCTTCTTATTCTATGGCTTCCACTTTAAACACGAACCGCCGGCCGTCCATTTGATTGCGATTAAGCCAGCTTAACTGAAATAGACAAGATTGATTAATATCCCGTCACACATTAGAAAACCATTTCCAAAACCCTCATTTCACACCTACATTTTCACATAAGGCAGCCTTTTGGAACCAATAAATCTATTCCCGTCAAAAGTTTAAAGATGGCCCGCGACTCGCTTATCTGAGCTTGAATTATTCATAAGTTCCACTTTGCTGCAACTCCGCCGCGCTGCCATGGCTTGAGGAATATTTTTTACCAAATGCCTTAATGGGGATGTATTTGTTCGGTTATTGATTTTGGGTTAGTAATAGCATGGCAGAGAAACAATGTGCTGTGGTATCTAATAGATAGACGATGGGAAAAGCTAGTCGACGTAGTTGTTAAGGATTTATTTATGGATGATATTTACACGCCACATATGGGAATACGACTAACGATAGGAGTATCGGATTATGACATACCGTGCTGGAGAGACACCCTTGTTTTCCGAACTGTTGAAACGATTTAGATGAAAACATGTACAAAATGTCAATTAGACTTTAAAAAAATCGTATCGATCGAAATTATTATATCAGGTCGAAATTTGTATTAATATCCGTTTAGCAACTAGTTAGGACGCATTGACAATAATGACGTCATACCTAAAACAAATTGTATGCAAAAGAAAAAGAGATAATATTCGCTTTAAACGAGTGCGAAAACGAGAATAAAAATCTCGATTTCAGGGTCACCTATCTATCATCATGCTGACTACTCAAAACGTCGCATCCATAAAACAATCGCCCACACCGACGCTATCGACCAAAATAACACGTTTGAATAAGCCCTAAGAGCCCATACAGACGTACACGGTTTCTGCACGATTTGCTCCAATTGTTGATGCAGTTTTAGTTCCACAAATGACAGAAAGCTTATTTTTTTATTTTTAACAAAACGCGCAGCGCCCACACAGTTAACGTGTTGCATCCGCAGCATCGTCGCGCCGCACCCGCATAGCCACCGCGTCGTGTACGCCAATAGGGAAGACTGCACGTTTTCTGTCTAGTTGCTACTATGCAGGTGCGACGCGTACGCGATTTCTATCCGGTTTGTAAGCGGCGATGTATAAACGGGCCTTAGTGTCGCCATTTGTCCCCAAAAGCCGTGATCCATACCGGGGCCCCAGTCGAAGGCTGGCCCATCAATAATTCGGGAACACAGCTCGATCCCCCGAATCCTAGGGGATCCAACTTGGAGCCCGCCACACCGAAATATGTGCTGCTAACTCGCGACGTCACATCCAATATTCCTTTTCCATTTGCCCCTATTTCGGGATTATAGAGGATTTGCTCGCTGTTATGCACCAGCGGCTTAATTCTCGAATTCGACATATTTTCTAGCTAAATATCTCTATCATAAATGTAATTTAAAACGATCTTCAAGAATCGATAAGTATAAGTTTTTTCAACGCGAATGCACACACACACACACACATCACAGCCCATAACAGTCCACTGCAGGACTTCGGGCCTCTCCCACGAAAGGGGAGGTCATTGTCATAATCTCCACGCTTGGCAGGCGGGTTGGAGATCGCAGTGCAGTTGATGTAAATCTACCCAGAAAGATGCTGCTGCCCACCTTTCGGATTTGTCCCTTAGTCGCCTCTTACGACACCCACGGGAAGAGATGGGGTGGTGCTATTCTTTGAGGTGGCGGCACCACACACCACCAACGCGAATGCGATGGTTTGCTATTAATTCAAGAAGAAGATTGCGTAGTTACCTACCTTGTGTATTATGTACAAGCATTGAATCATACAAAAAGACATTGTGATATGATATGTTTTTAAAACTATCCTATCCGTCTCTAAAAAGCACACATTGACTGTCTAGTCTCGTATACTGTTTTATTGGTCTGGATACTTTCCATATAGTAAATGTCGACCAGCCGCGTGGTCATAAACCAACTCCGAATGTGATTTTAATGCGTCTGACCCACCGCCACCTGTCTGCCCCGGCCTGCATTATTCATGCCCTCAGTTCGATTCTTGCTCTTCGCGAATTTGTTCGAGATAACCAATGGGGTGTGTTACCGTTTTATGAGTGCGCCAAATGGAATATCGGATTAATCTTACGATTATGGGTTACGGGTTCCAGACTCGATGCTATTCGGGGTGCCGCACCGGGAGCGTTATGATTGAGATGTATTGGAGGGTTGACTGAAGAGAGTTATGAGTTTGGTTTGTTTGGTAACTATTTAGTTAATCATATTTATCAACCCAATTTAATGGTGCGGTAGCTGAAGGAAAGGTTAGAATTATTTGTGACATACAGCCAGTCAACCGGTGTACGAGTAATAATATAAATTAGTCAATGGTTGTAGGAATTATTATTGGTAGGAGTTACGTTATGCCTGTCACAGCATATGCTGTGTTTCGAATTGGATAGTCCAAAATCTATGGTACGTCCCTCTCGGGCTCCACTCATGCAGTGCAGTGCACTGCGCGGTGCACCGCACGATGCCACGTCACGGTGACAACGGTGTTATTCTGGTTCTTCAAGTTAGGCAACGTTCGCTCGAGAGATTTACAAAATATTGTGAGTTAGGCAACGTTTGCACGAGAGCTTTTTCGACGCTTTTACGCGCGTTATTTTAAGCGACTCGCATGATTATTGCCCATATGTCTCCGACTGTCTGATCACACACAGGCGTAAAAAGTGACTGGAGATTTTTTATCTCCAGTCACTTTGCAACCAAGAAACTGTCTCAAAAGCAACCAAGAGAAACGTACGAAAAGGATGTCATTCATTTTAGATTAAAACGCTGAAAGTGCCGGCCAGAAAAATATTATGCAATTTTCAGAGACAGGTTCAGACAGGTTCTATTATTTCTTACTATGGTGCCAAACCAGTACGCCCACCACCACCACTATGTACCACCGGGCGTACAGTAGGTACTAAGTATCGCTTTTCTAAAAGCCAATAACAATCGACCGTCGGACGTGCGGATTTGACGTCACAGTAAACAATGTTAAGAACTGTTTTCTCTATTGGAAACTAATAATTTTGTTCTGGCCGACACTTAAATTTTTGATCCAAAAATGTATGAAACGCGAATGTTGCTTTTTTTCAACTAAAAAGTATAACAAAAGAAATATGTCAAGAAATTGGACCACCTCGATTGATCTTCCGCGAATACTATACTATAACTGATACTTTTTACCCGACTATGATGGAGCTAAAGGAGGGTAATGAAGTTAACAATCTATGTATGTAAAGTTGATAAACGTGGAAGAATCGACAGAGATTTGTCAGGACCATAGCAAGTGGAACAATGTCGTCTCTACCTATTCTTGCGGGAGAAAGGGGTTTGTATGTATGTATGTGGATATGAATGTTTGTATGGATGTTAATTCTAGCTCAAAAACTACTTTTCCGATTTTTGTTAAAAGCGTATTGATTGTCCGATGGTTACAGGCTCTATGATAATACATTCAATATATTATCTTGAGGATATAAGAACATAAAAACTTTAAAATTTTTCAATTCAGGAGATTGATTCGGTCATGTTGGGAATTTTTATTCACATTGGTTGATTCTGTTGTGGGATATACCGCACTGCTTAAATTTGTCCTCAACTGGTCGAAGACATGATTTTGGGACAATATTGACAAAATGTTTTAAAACGTAGTTATTTCTGTCCTTTACGAATGTTTACTTAAACTGAGTGTATACCACGGTGGCTCATTCAAAATTATAACTACAAAGTATAACATCAGTAGTAAGTATAAAGAGAGTGTATAAAACTTAAATAACTCGGAAACCATTACTCTTAGAAAACTAGATCCTAAAAAGAAATTATAGTGCCCGTCGATATCTATAAGTATTTGCTATTCTGGAACAAGCGTTTTAAGGCCAATAGTTTTTACAGGAGTTATTACAGGTTTAAGATTGACAGCTGTCAACTGAAATAAAGATCTCGACTATCATTTCTCTTCAGGAACTAGTGTTCAAGGAGCGATAGTTTCAGAGTTATTACAGTATTAAGTTTGACAGCTGTCAACCGAAATGTAGATCTCGACGAGCACTATCATTTCTCTTCAGAAACTAGTGTTCTAGAAGCGATAGTTTAAGAGTTATTACAGTATTAAGTTTGACAGGTGCTATCCAAAATGTAGATCTCGACGAGTACTATAATTTTTCTTTAGGAACTAGTATTCTAGCACCAATAGTTTCAGAGTTATTACAGTCTTAAGTTTGACAGGTGCTATCCAAAATGTAGATTTCTACGAGTACCAGCATTGCTTTTTAGAAACTAGTGTTCTAGAACCAAACATGCCTTATTTATAATTCGGGATGAACTGAGAAGAGAATGACGACAGGATCACGAAAGCGAAACAACTTCGATAATGTTAAAGAATCAAAAAAAGGGGAGGGGCTTACGCATCAGCGGTCAAACTTTCTTTGACAAGGTCGGTTTCCTATTTCATTCACACGCGTTGTATCTGCACTAAAAAAAGTAGACAGATATATGTGTGTGAACTGTGTCACATAAAGAGGAAAGATTCGAACTGTTGGTAAAAAGAAACAGTCAGATGTGACGTTTCATGTTGACATCTACTGACATCGCACCGCACGCTGCACGATGGGGCCAAATTGAAAAACATAGACCAAATTCATACAGAACTGACATTTCGGGCTTCAATTGCGGGTGTTGCCCCATCATGCAGTGCGCCGCGCGGCGCGCTGCACAGTGGGACATTCCGCCATCTGTCAATGTACTTGCATACAAATTGCTCGGCGTGTAACAAGTTTTGCTACATCGTGCAGTGCACTGCGCAGCGCACTGCATGAGTGTGTCTTCAAGATCACACGGGCCGCCGCGGCACTGACGGTATAGTTTTATCATTGAGGACTATTTGGTTCTTAACCTTGGTTGGGTTTGGTTTGGTTGTAATTTTTGGTAATTGTTGTCTGGTTGACTGGTAGAAAAAGCTATGTAGCTTTAAGTCCGCCATTGTACTGTAATGTGCATGAAGTTTTAAATAAATAAATAATATTCTGTGGCTCTACCTTAGTGTTGATGTTCGTTTGTAGATTGTATTCTTAAACTCAATTTTAAATTTCGATGGTAACGCTTGGCTCAGGCCTCTCTATCCGTCAGGTTTTGTGGTCAGGGCATGTCCTTTGTACATAGCACTCGTACTTTGGTAGATAATATTTTGGGCATTTCTGCCAACGCGTCTGAGGTGGCATACATGACAGAGGCCAGGAATTCATGGGCTTTAGCCTGCCCAAGAACTAAGTATCCGTCTACCTCTACGTCACAGAAACTTTGGGACGAGTCGGAGAATAGGAGTCAGGCCTATGGCTTCAGTCGCTTTTATAAACCCTAAACCCTGCTGGATAGCTCTACATTTAGAGTTGCCACGGCCCATCGTCTTGGCGTTCCCTTCGTGGCCCGTCATGAGTGCTGTTGTGGCCATGCAGTTTCGCAACTTTGGCATCACTGGTTGTCGTGTTACAGGAGCGGCGGGCCCTTTTCGCGGCATTCAGAACTGAACGACGTCATCCGTCGGGCCTTTGCCACTGCTGGTTCCCCCGCCATCCTGGAGCCTAATGCACTGGCGAGGGACGATGGAAAAAGGCCTCACGGTATGACTCGTGATGGGCTGAAGATGGGTCGGTTTTTTATTTGGGATGCAACCTGCGTTGTTACCTTTACACCGTCTCATATTCCATCCACGAGTGTCAATGTCGGTTCCGCTGGCGCCTCGGCAGAAAATGTCGAAACGGCGCAAGTACGCTCACCTCAGCGGAGATCATCTATTTGCGGCATTTGGCGTATTTGCGCTATACTCTCGTTAAAGAGTTCTCTGAATGCTTAATTATCGCTTCGCACGACCAAAAGGCTGGCTAATACCTTGGCCAAAGGATCAGTTTTGCGATATAGCGAGACAATGCGGCCAGTCTTCTGGGAACAATTCCTTTTACACGGGGCTTAGGGCAAGATTTTTATTTATGAAATATTAAAAATCTCTATTGTTTGTTATATCGTGGTATGTTCGATGTTATGAATGTCTTCTTATTCTATGGCTTCCACTTTAAACACGAACCGTCGGCCGTCCATTTGATTGCGATTAACCCGGCTTACCTGAAATAGACAAAGTTGATTACAATCTCGTCACACATTAGAAAACCATTTCCAAAATCCTCATTTCACACCTACATTTTCACATAAGGCAGCCTTTTGGAACCAATAAATCTATTCCCGTCAAAAGTTTAAAGATGGCTCGCGACTCGCTTATCTGAGCTTGAATTATTCATAAGTTCCACTTTGCTGCAACTCCGCCGCGCTGCCATGGCTCGAGGAATATTTTTTACCAAATGCCTTAATGGGGATGTATTTGTTCGGTTATTGATTTTGGGTTAGTAATAGCATGGCAGAGAAACAATGTGCTGTGGTATCTAATAGTTAGACGATGGGAAAAGCTAGTCGACGTAGTTGTCAAGGATCGTGGTTTTGCCGAGCACTTGAACTCGGATTTGATAATCACACCACCCAATTACAAGAGTGGAAAAAACGTACATTGTTTATATAAAACGTAGCTAGACCTACCGTTGTAATTACTAACGACGCGAGGATGCCTAGGACCGGGCGAAGTGGAGAAGAAAGAGTCGGAAAGCGGACCCTGGCAGAAGCCGGGACTCGCCCTTCGGAAGATGAGTATGATATACCGCTCGCTAAAGCTCCTTTCGGCTTGTCTAAGGTTAGCTGGAAGAGATCCCGTTGTGGGATAAGTTCGCCTTTGCTTTGTAAGTGTTTCCTTTTGAAATGTACTATGTTGTTGCAATAAAGAGTTTACATACATACATACATACATACGTTGTACATAGTGTTGTATGAAAACATACATATTGCAAAAAACTCCACGATTAATTGAGATAGGTTCGTCACGACGGTAGCGAGTGGAGCAATGACATATACCTGTATTTGATCGTCCTTCATCAATTTATCACGGTTGGGCTACCTCCACCCCGCTAAATCTTTATCTCTGAACCTTCGTCCTGCAGCGCAGAGCCTCCTGACTCGGCTTAACTTCGACGTCATTTATTAGGTACTAGCGTTTGCCCGCGACTTCGTCCGCGTGGAAATCGGTTTTAGGGCAGTTTATATTTTTCCCGAGCGTCCATTTTAAATGACCTCCCTAATGTATGAAAGCTAGTACTACGGAGAAGTAAACCTGTATCTCTGGTTCTACCTAACCGAATTAGATAAAACATGGCCTAGGTTTTAAGTTGGACCCCAAACTACCAAACTGGGAAAACTCCATCAAAATCCGCGCATCAAATTCAGCGCCATTTTCATATTTCTTATAGTTTATTTAATTTATTAATTTATTTCAGGCAACTGAGGCCCATATTTATAAATACATAAACAACATAAATACAAAATAATATGATACTGAGCTGGTCTATTGTGGTATTATATATAATTTGTCCCAGTTTCTAAAAATCATTTATACTCTATATGTTGCCCAGGCTTAATAGCTATACAACAAAAAAGTTTCATTCAAATCCGTCCAGTAATTCCGAAGATTAGCGTGTAGAAATTCTTATTCTCTTACTATTTCTTCATTGCTCTAAATTATAGATCTAGATATAGACACTTTTTTACTGGCTACTGACTCTGTATTAAAGACTTTGGTGGTTTATAGACAAGTAAGAACGTTGTTTAACAATTGTACTAACATAATATCAGGCATTTCATCGATATCTCGCTTGATGTTAACTGTCTATGCGACTGAAGAAGCAAAGTATTTCTGTCTAGAAGCAGGTATAATTAATCTTAATCTATGGTAATCTTATCTTAGGTATGGTTAATCTTGTTCAACACTACAACAGCAACACAAATGTACTAGAACAACGTAAAGCTGCGCTAAGACTGAGGCTTAGACTGATCCCCAAATTCCACAACAAACCTCCTAACTTAATCTGCGTTTAAACAGGATTGTGTTCATTAATCTGACAGATTGACTCGTATCCAATTTAGTTGGAACGATTTAAATTAATGCACAATCTAAGTAACAAAGGACTGTAGACCGATCTCATTTAACTTGCCTACTTTAAGCACTTGCCTCTCTTGCGGTTTCGCTTTTCAGCCACATTGGAGTCACCAAAAATAAAAGTGGCTTTAATGTGGCTGAAAACATTAGCGTATCTAGGGCGATTTTCCAGGGGGGGCCTGGCCCCTAAGGTGGCTGATGAAGCCGAGTTAATCGCCAATGTACAGCCAGTGAGCACTCCATCCTGGGGTGGGCACGGCCCACCCGGCCCCCACCCTTACTACGCCTATGGCTGGAAAGCGAAACTGCCAAGAGGATGTAACGCACCCCGTTTTTTTACTTCTAGAACTTACACAAGAGGATATCTAAGTATTATCGCTACGAAACCTCGAAATGTGAGCCACTAAACTTTTTGTTTTGTCTCTGGTTGTGCACGGGTAGACCAACGTTTTGTGGGTCTTCTAAAATTCAATTCAATTCAAAATTCAAAAATTTATTTATTGATTAGGACATTAAATATCTCTTTCCATCGTCAAAAACCTCTACTATCCCTACAAAGTGGAAAAATTCACTGTACTAGATGACGTAGGATAACCTACGGCGTCCTCGCAGTCTATAATGAGGTACGCAAAACTTTCAGTGTACCCCACGTTAAGTACGTGCGCAGACATAGAAATTAAAACCTGTACCCGTTGTGATTTTTTCTGTATATCAATTTTGTATACTATTTATTGTGCACAATCAATGTTAAATAAATAAATAAATAAAATTAACGTTTAGTAGTGAAACTCCACATGGATAAAAACGCATAGATTTTTTAAAAATTAACTATTTTGGGAGAACCCACTACGGATAAGACATGGAAAAAGGGTTAAATATTGTATTTATAACATTGCGATCTCCAACCCGACTAAGCAAGTCGCAGGTCTAACATACCAGTAATTATGACTATCTTTAATATTTCCTCGTAGGTACAGTTTTATTTGTTTGTCGTATACATTGTAATAAGCCAACCTAGGTTCGAACTTTACTCGAGATATTTATCGATTTAGTATCTTAGAAGTCGACTTTTCTAACGACTATACTCATGTTCATAGCGTCGTTTTCCGGATTGCTTATGGCTTTAGAGGCCCCTTAGGTGGCTTGTACCGACACTTGAGTATATCATGAGCCGGATAGGTATCTCAAGCGATAAGAATGAGAATAAAGGCAGCGCCATATTTGTGATGTGATGCCATTCCACCGTTACACGACGTTAACTATACTAATCCTTACGTCGAATAAAATAAAGCCGATTTCGGTGGCGCGGGCGAGCCGACCACGTCCGAAGGTTATGGCATCGTATCACACGAATGCCTTAAGAGATCAGAATTTTCATACGTGTGTGTGTACCTATATCCCGTTAAGAAATGAAGCCTTTTAAGTTCACTTTTGATGGATGGAATTTTGTAATGGCCGCGGACGCGACAGTTGGAGGTGTCCCATTTTTACAGTATGCAAATTTACGAGAACGTCTTAGACAAAGAGATTAATAATATCAAAATAAGGAATTTCATCCCTGTGAAACGTAGTTACTAGAAATTAAATTTAATACTGAAAAAAATGGTAATTTTGTTTCTTGTAAATTCTGTAAAGTGTACAAATTCATGTAATGATTACTTACGTTTCTAGTGTAAGTGATAACATTTATAATTAGGTAATAGATTCCCAAAAGTAACTACAATTTCATTATTATCATATTCAATATGTCAAAAATGTGTTTTAATTTAGGGATGAAATTTCAATTTTTTTTTAATACCACTAAGGTGGCAAACAAGCTTGCGGCCTGCCTGATGGTAAGCAGTCACCGCAGCCTATGGACGTTTGCAATATCAGAGGCATCATCCACGCGTTGCCGACGCCATAAAAACCCTTTAACCCCTTTCTTGATGAACTCCATGTTGTACTCTCCAGGGAAAACCTCTTCAGGTAGTTCATTCCACAACCTTAGTGTGCGTGGGAGAAAGTTCCTTTGGAACCGAACAGTTCGCAATTTTGATGTAACTGTATAAAATAGGACACTTTCAACTGTCCCGTCCGCCTGGTCCATAAGCTTGAAGCGGGGTATGAGCCGTATTTTCTATCGCCAGCCATGTGTTTTCCGATTCCGACATGAATAAAACAGCACAGTCATTATTTACTGTGAAAATCATTCATTTATTGTACGGAGCTAAATAACCTTTTTTCTGCTCAGGTGGTACCGAAACAAGAATATAGCGTATTTTACTCGAGTGTTATTTAAAATTTTCATTAAGTTGTTTAATGCTTATAAAAACTGTAATCATTTATTTTGCTACGAACTTTGTGCCGAATTTCAGTTGTTTTTCATGCATTAAAACAAATTCTAAAATATGCGCACCAGAGATATCCCGTTTACATAAAAAGAACATACTTCTTTATAACATGAAACGCTATAAATGATGGGTTATGGTGACCGTAAACTATATCCGCGATTACTGAAATGGATAGGCGTACCCCAAAAAAACCCCTAATAAAGTCTTGGAAGAGTTATGATCTCCCTCTAGATCAATTCATTATAGCAGGATCAGTTGAGTAAAGCCGAGGGCAGTGAATAATGCACATCGGCTAGTTTCGGCTTCTCGAACACGGCGAACACGGGCGACAGAGACGACTCTTTATGAAGCCGAATCAGCCGATAACTGTTCATTAATACTATTAATAAATAATTTGCTTATTACTAATAGGTAGTTTACAGGACCTAAATGCAGCGGTGAGGTGTTCACGCAAGGGCCGCGTCCGAACGCTCACATTCGCGATTGCGTTCATGTCCGTGATGTCGCAGATAAGTCACGTCTCGCGCAGACCGACAAAGTAGGGAACAAGTCTGGCCATGACACCCCCGCCATGCAAGGGAGTGGTCGGCCCAAGAAATAAAAAATTTAAAAGTTTGAGAATCTGGCGCCAAGCCGAGCGACAAGAACCTCCTACCTTTTTTCGAAGTGTTTCGTCGAATTTTCAGACCCAGGTAAGCCAGAACGCTCAAATTTCCAGACTAAATGTGAAGACTTATAAAATACACAAGGTTTCATTTATCTAGCTTTTATACTTTCGATTTTCCAGTCCAGATCCGATCTTATTTTATTAATCTAACCGATAAAATAAGCTTTCTGTCATTCGTATAGAAACCGAAATTGTATAAACATTTGAGGAAAACCGTGCATATATCATATACGTCTACGTATTGGCTCTTATGTGCTCGCATAATAACATACGATAACATGCGAAGCTGTGAGCAATAGCGTACTGAAAGCACACCCCGGAAGCAGCAACGTAACACTTTGATGACAGTATTAATCCTCATATTGCGTTAACACATTAGGGATTGAGTACCGTCACTCTGTTATACTGTAAGCACGTGTATTCAGGCTGTAAGATGTGTGAGATTTAATTTTTCAGCTCTTTCCAAACGTAGCAAACCAAAGAAAATAAAGGTGAATGATTAGTGTTTCAAACAAAGAAACATGGATTGGGTCTATGTTCTGGGTCCCACCTAGTGCAGCGGATTTCGTTGGCAATTCAGTGTGGCAATTCGGCTTTTTCGGTGGAGCGGCAAGTAGCTACTTGCCGAGGGTTATTTGAATAGTTATAGTCATTATTTGATGACCTATATAGATTATAATGTATATTGTTTATTAGTATGCTAATTATAGGTACTCATTGTTCTTTTCCTTTCTTTGAAAGTGTGGAATGAAGACTTTTCATTCATAAGAAACAAAGGAAAATGGTTAGTGTTTCATTAAACATCATGTTGGTAAATAAAATTGTTCAAGAGTAACTCATAGCGATTCTGTCTATATAGTACGCAGCTCTTGACTCAGTGCTCGGACGAAAGTGAAGTCCCACCTTGAGAAAACCATAGGTACGCTCCCTCTACACACATGTAGTATATGCTCCCTGCTAAAGCTGATACACGATACATCACACAAGGCATTAATTCCGCTAGAATTTACCTGGTCGAATCGAACCCAACACCTCGGTTGATTGATGAGCGTAGGCGGCAGGTGTTCGCTCATTTGTCAAAATTTGACGGTAGAACGGTAATGTCGTTAGCTAACGTCGCTACTAGTTTGACGGTACTTTGACGGCTGAATGGAATACTGTGCGGTTTAGTTTGCGGTGTTGTGTTGCGGGGTTGTCAGATGAAGAAGGCTATGGTTTTAGTCATTGATATATACATCTAGAAGTCTTTGGTTTTAGTGGTTTAATGAGGAGTTTTCCAGTAGGTATTGATAGTTTGTTTCAAAAAGCATCAATACATGGCGCTCCTACAATGTTGGTAATCTCCTTTAAATCTGTATGATGGTGGCAGTGATTTCATGCAGCCAAGTAACACTAAACTTGAAAATAAAGTGTTTATTAATAGAAACATAACTGTTAAAGGTTGAACGAAGTGTAAAAATAAATATTTATAGAAGTTGGCACTATGTTCCATTATTATTACAACCTCTAAAATGGTTGTAACTATTGACAAATATAATATTATCCAATACAATGTACCCAGGGTTTATATCCTGTTTGCTAAGAACCTATTTCAGCGATTATCAATTACCAAAATTGTCGGGGCGCCATCTAGTGAGTAGTTAGGAATGCCTTAAATACCTATTGGAAAACTCCTCATTGTGGGTAAATCTCCACAAAGGCCGGTTGTGGAGATTTACCCAGCAGTGGGCTTGTGCCTTTTGCATCCAGCTGGTACCTGCGATCTTTACCAGGTCGTCGGTACACCATGTGGGAGGCCTGCCCACGCTGCGTTTTCCGGTACATTGTCGCCATTCGAGAAATTTACTGTCCCATCAGCCATTTGTTCTTCGACCTATGCCACATAATTTCGAGCTATGTCGATGACCTTAGTTCGCTTGCGGATCTCGTCATTTCCGATTCGATCTCGCAATGAGACTCTAATCATTTCACATTTCACATTGATTTTGGTGTATTTCTAATACTACTATCCTTTGTTCCAGACTCTCGTAACATAGTGTTCACAATAGTGGGCCAGCCGGAGCCGTACCACGCCAGCGTGGCTTCGCGGCTCAAGAAAGACATCGAGGACCAGGTGCTCACGCTGGAGGGGGTGAGTTACCATTGTTAACTCTCGAAAGAGGAGTGTTAAGAGTTTGACGTGTGTGTCTGTGGGTCTATGTATGTGTGGAGGTATGTGTTTATTATGGCTAGGGTTGCTAACCCTACTATATAAGTATCCTACTATATTAGGAGTCTACATACTATAAATTAAAAATTAAAATATAATAGGCGAAACTACCATATTTAATTAGCACAACATTACCACTTACCGCAAAACGGAACGCGTCTATAAGATCCTAAAAAGAAAAAATTCCTGATGCAAATCGAATATTACAGAATCGAACGATGTTGAGTCTTGACATTTGTATGACGTGACGTCAAACTCAAGTCAAATTAAACAAAACGGCTATGAAGCTCAATGTAGTAGAAAATATACATTTAAGAAATAATATACGTACGAATATTTTATTTAAAAAACCTACTATATATGTTTTGATTAATTCCGTACCTACTATATTTTTATGGCTTCTAAACCCGAAAATACTATATTTGGTCTAAAAAAAGTTGGCAGCCCTATGGCATCCTAGCTCGCGAACGAATGGACCGATTTCGAAGTGTTTTTTTTTATTTGAAAGCCAGTTTCATCTTCATCATCATCATATTTGTTTATATGTAAACTTGGTCAGGGCGTTATCAGACTTTTACTGTCGGTTAGGTTATTGATGTACCTGCAGGCTATAAACTGAATTTCCGTCCTACAAATGATATATTGTATTATATGTTTTTTTATTACAAAAGTATACTTTTAAAGGAAGGTGAATTAAGTCATCTAAACAGTGTACTCAAATCACTCTCTTAAGTCAGTAAAAGTAAATAGTCAGACTAAGCAGTAGTCGCTACGAGTAAAGTTTTCGAACTCGATTTTGTACAAAACTCGAGTGTATGTTTACGACTCGAGTTCTTTTCAGGCTTGAGTCCGTGCCTTGATGACTCACACTCGACTTGGTTCTAGACTCAAAAAGTCCAAATATTTTTATTGCCAGAATATAAATACAATGTTACAAATTATTATCAGACCCTTATGTTCTACACAATGAGGCATGCAAAAATTCAATATATAATTGAACAAATGTCATTACTTTATACATATAATATGAACAAATTGCATTTATCGTTAGGGAGTATTTAGGTCACTGAGACCTGCAAAATTGAGCCGCGTTTATAATTTCAAACTCCCGGGCTCGAATATTTTTACAACAGTATTATTATCACACATTCTAAAACTATTTTTCGAGTTTCTTCCCGCATAGGCTAACGAGTAGATCGATATTTCGACGCAGTTTTACGCATCATTACCACAGCACGACTGAGGTGCCTTTTTGTCACCAGCGCCGCCCCACGGTCCTCATAACGCACGAAGACCTCCCAGTACCAGGCGCCTGGACCATCGTGCCGCTGCTGCGGCCATTAGCAGCCCAGTATAAAGGCAGTGACGTCAGATGGCTACTCTTCGTGGAGCCACACACGGCAGTGAGGTGTGGCAAGCTGATTGAGGCTTTAGAGGCTGCTGATGAACAGAAGGTAAGATTTTGGATTTTAAGAGTTGGTGTCTTTCGTTGAATTGTGTAAGTGTGTGTAGCGCGTATCGTGACAACAAAATATTGGCCAGCTAGACCCAGGGTGCATTGTATAAAAAAAGCTAATATTTGTTTACTAACATATTCAATATGGCGGCGACCGCGATATAAAGTGTAGTCCACGAGGGCGAAGCCGCGGACGGGCTGCTAGTGGTTTTTACCCCCAACGAAAAAATAGGGGTGTTATAAGTTTGATGTCTGTATCTGTGGCTTGTGTGTGTCTGTCTGTTGCATCGTAGCTCCCGAACGGATCGACTGATTTGGGTGCGGTTTTCTCTATTTGAAAGCCAGTTTAATCAAGATAGCCCTGAGCTTTGTTTCAGTAAAATCGGTTCTGTAGTTTAGACAATATTTGAGTATTCGTAAACTTGGTCGGGGGTTGTCCGACTTTTTCTGTCGGGTAAGCGTCATTATGCAAAATATTTATTCTGATCAGGAAAAGCCTTTAAAATTGTATCACAAACACTCTCCAAGGTAGATACGTACCTTTACCCTTCAGCCGCAGAATACTAACATCACATTACCCGTTCAATTTACCAAACATTGCCCCTAGGATACGATGTGGATCGGCTACCCGCTCAGCGACGAGGAGCCGACCATCGTCCACCACTACCGCTTCTACGGCGAGGAACTGGACGACGAGGGCGGCTTCGTGTACCCGAACTTCGCTTCGGGGTTCGCGATGAGAATGGGGCTGGTTGAGACGTGAGTTTGATAAATTTAAACAAATGCAGTTAATATAGCCATGAATGTGCCTCGCTATTCAGCGGGGCAACGCGGCCAGCCTTCTGGGCACTTTTCCGCAATATAGGGACTTGGGACAAATTTTTTACCTTGAATATTAGTTAGGTTAAATAAGTTTTTTTTGTTTATTATAGGTATATGTAATGTTTTTGTCTTATCTATGTAATTAAAATGTAGAATCCACATTTTAATTTAAATGTTATGGGCACAGCATGAGCTGGGTGGGAGTCGAGATAGTGGAGTTGATAGAATTTTAAGACAAATTATGTAGGTAATTGATATATACACAGTAACTAGGTGACAGTGGGCAGGGCACATAGCTAGCAGAACAGATGGCCGATGGGGCACTAAAGTCCTCGAGTGGCGACCACGTACAAGAAGACGCAAAGGCCTCCCACAAGGTACATATCGCAGGTACCAGCTAGATGCGGTAGGCACAAGACCGGCCTTTGTGGTGAGCTCTGGGGGTGGCCTATGCCCAGCAGTGGGCGTCTACTGGCTGATATGATAAACTAGGTAACATTTATCTTGCGATATTGTCGAGTTAAATTATGAGCAAAAATTAGGTTATATATATTCAGTTGAATTTAACTTTGGAATTAGTAACTGTCGTTGAGTTAATTGTCGTAGCCGTGTTGTGTCCTTACGTGTGTTACGTATAACACAGTCCATAACAGCCCACTGCAGTACTTAGTGCCTCTCCCATGAAAGGGGAAGTTATTGCCATAATCTCCACCCTTGGCAGGCGGGTTGGAGATAGCAATGTTGTAAATATAACAATGGAAGGCAGAGACTACCTTGTTCCACTTGCTACGGACATTCTACATATGTTTTCTATTGTACACATCCAAACATCGCGATGGATGATGGATCGATATCCAGCATAACCTAGAACCCCCTTCCAGGCTCGTGAAGCAAATAGACTCAGGAGAGAGGGAGTTAGAAATGGAGTTCTCGATAGACCCAGCTTACGAGCTGGCTCAGCTGGTGTTCGGGGACGACCCGCAGGACCACGGGCCCCTCCTGACTGCGGACCTGAGTTTTTGCATAGTGGCCAAGGATAACTGCGCAACGTATCCTAGGCAGTTTGATAAATGTGTGAGTATATAATTTAACACAAAATGTGTGATCATTTATAAAAATAAATCGTATCAAAATAAAATAGATAGCGGGAAAAACAATTTCAGGTAAACTATCTCCATGGCACCCTGTCATAGTTGGACAGGGTGGGAGTAGGTAACCCATATTTTTTTTTCCTATTTGGCTCCTATTCTGAATAACAGAAGAGGAAGATATTACTATGGCCGGATACTATATTGTTGTTTCAGCCGCACTTTAAAAATCCTTTTCTATTTGTCATGAGCTATGAGTAATTGCAGCCACATAATTATAAATATAAATAAAAATCGTTTATTACACCTATCTCACACAAAGCACAATACAGCATACAACAAACAAAGAGAAAGGGACTATACTATCGTTACTTCGTTACCTGTTCCATAAAAAGACGTGCAACGAGGCCACATTCAGGATAAGCCACGCCTAATTCGTAAAAAGAAATGCTTCCCGTTTAGAAGCGTCTTGAATAAAATATGTGAGAAAGGTAGCAAGTGAGCCAATTTGTCATTAGGCATTTAAAGTTAAATACTTAGAAATTAAATGGCCGATTTAATTGTCCACACTAATAGCCCCACAGGGATTTCCTGTCTGATTGGTTGTGGGGTTGATTGTGGAGCAGAACGGAAAATCCCGCCCGTACATCGAATTGGTAGAAGTTGTACGTAGTTCTTTTTTCTCTGTAGTGGGAGCGTCTACTTACTATAATAAGTAATCATCTTGGCGTTCATGTCATGACTGTGTTCTCGAGCACGAGAACAGGGGTCCGCCTAAACCATGATACAGGAGTTGGCAGATCAGGTAATTACAGTGGAGCGACTGTCAGCCTCAGACCTCCGTGGTCCTGCAACAAGGGGAACCTGACCAGATTGGATCATGGTTGGATCATTCAGCTGATCAGATCTGTCAAATCCTGAATCAAGTAGGTCAAGGCCCTGGGCCCTCGTGCGCGAGTGTACAACCGGGACATTAACGTTAAGATGATCATTTTTTTTACTGAATCAGGTCTAACAATGAACTAGCATGCCGCTAATAGGGTAGCCCGCTTTACTGTAGTACAGCCGACGCGCCGGCGAATCGACATACCGAAAACCAGTATAAAATGAGCTAGCGTATCTAAAGACGCGCATAGCAATAATTCCTTATGTACTGGTTAAGTAAGTAAACGGCCCAATTATTGGCAGGGCAGGCCCATTCCCGAAGACTCGGTGTTCTTCGCCGTCAAGACCTGGAGTGGCTTCCACGACACGCGGGCGAAGGTCGTCAAGAAGACCTGGGGGAAACACGTCACCAATATTCTTTTCTACAGCGATAAGGCTGGTAAGTACACAAATAGGTTAATCATCATCATGCCGGCTGTCAGGGTCCGCTTTCTTACTCTTTCTCCTCCACTTCGCTTCGTCAGTATACTTGCGTCATAAGCCGATGCCTCTTGCATCCCTTTTAGAGAGGGCAATCCATCTCTTCCTAGGCCTATGTCGCCTCTTTTCTGTTACCAGCCGGTTTAAACACCTATTTCCCACTTAGTAGATTAATATTCATCGTGTTTTTCCCATAATGAGATTTTTATAAAAGTCACCAGCTCTTGTCTACAACTTTGATCGTGTGAACCAATTTCGTATAGCTTGAGATATTGCTAGGTTCCCATAGGAACTTTTATCCCCTTCAGATTTATATTTGAAGATATCTTAATTCTTTCTAGTTTTGCTATAATTTAGTTTAGGATTATGTACCACGCAACATACTCCCACTCAAAACACCCACTCCACTCCCATTAAAACACGACAGAGCCATCGCTGCCGTCAGTCGAAACCGGCGTCCCGAACTCCAAATCGGGCCACTGCGCCAAGACAATGGCAATTCTACGGGACGCGGTCGCGCGCGCGGGGAAACTGAAGCGAGTCAAATGGATATTCTTGGCCGACGACGACACTATCCTTGGGTGAGTGTTGGGACGCTGTTGAGGTTTGCTTTGTTATTTGTTGAAGGATTTTTTTATTGTTTTTATCGTATTTATTGTGTCGGCGGTAAATAATGCCGGGTGTCTTTTCTGTTCTTGGGAAAAACAGTTATGAGCGAAAATAACTAGTCACATACATAGACGACGATATTTCCTAAACAATTTATTTATTTATTGGAGTACCAACAGCCATATAAAACATAATGTATAGCTCAACAATAAAAGTATAATTATGATAGCTCTAACAGATCAAACGAATATTAAATTGTATTTAGGCGGTGGTGTCCTTTTTCCATCAACGAGACCCACTTGCCTATTAACATAGAAAGAAGTTGTATGCAATTTTCTTTTCTCTTCCACTTTTTGTATTGTTGATTTGGTGTTCGTGGTGTCTTGAACAGTGTGCAGAGGCTATGCGAAGTGCTCAGCTGTTACCGCGGCGGCGACGGTGACTTCACAGTTCTAGGCGAGAGATACGGCTACGGATATTTGAAGAAAACTCCTGTTAAAGGTGAGTCGAGTCTGGGAATCTAGGAACAAAGTTGTAGTGATTCTTAACTTCGCCGCGAGAAATGAAGCTGCAGAACGATTTTATTCCAATGTGTTTTTGGTAGGATTTTTGCTTTTTCTAGATATTATAAGTAGATTCATTCGCGATAAGAAAATAGTGAGTCATCACTGTCTGCAATGATAGTCCCGCCCCTCGACAAATCAGGTCGAAGCAAATAATAAAAATGAATACTTCACCGGTTGGAATAAACAGCAAAATACTAAATTAGCTGCTATGCAACGGGATATCCTTGACTTTATTTTTAATTGGAGACAACCAAGCTGATTTTTATCCATTAATAAACTTGAATCTTATTTACATATAAATTGTTTGAATATTTACTCCACTGTGAAAAACCTTTACTAACTATTTTCTTAACGCGATATCATATTCCCATTATAAATTGTTATCTTCTCCCTAAAAATGACAGAACTATGTAACTCGAGGATCTGCAAGCAGGCCCATGAACAGGTGTGTCGCGACGTGACCGTAATTTTGTATGTTTGCCGCTGGTTTGGCAGAAACTCTTCTGATTGCTGCTGGCACAAGCCTCGACAGTGGGGAGGTGAGGTTATGGCAGGTGTAATCCTCACACCTCTTCTCTTTACACAGTCTTACCCTACCCTTGGATAGGTTGATTTACTCTCTACCCATGCAGGTATCTACTAGGGACATAAAAAGTACTACATACGTGCTTTGGTCGGGTAAAGTTGAATGGTAAGGCTGCGGCCGAAGGATAGGATCTAGCGCGCACGGGGCGGTGCAGTGAATTGCGGTGCATTTTAAGATCCGTAGCGAAAATAAAACCGTGATTTTTCAGAACGCGCACGCGGTGAAATATCCGCACGTTTTGCCATTCCAGTCCCAACTCAAGTACGTTACGCACGTCGTCTATGGACTATTACAGCGAAATTTGCATCGGTGTATATTTACAGTCATACGAGAAAAAGTAGCTATACAGTATTCTGCTAACGGTACTCCGGCCGACTCAAGGTTTTCTTTTCTTTAGATACTAAAAAAAATTCGGCTATTAAAGAAAGAAAACATTTATTACAATGGACAATTATGACCGAATTACAACGTTTAACATGTTTAATTTGCTCCAATTTTCTGTAACGTTATTATACCTATATTTCCTCCCACATTCTCGTTTTTATTATTCCGTCTGCTTATTCACGGCTTTTGTTTCAAATTTGTCTGTTGTGAATTTCATTAATTAATTATTTAGTATTTAAATTCGTGTTCGGCGCTTGCGCCACAGTCAAGGCAGATGAAACGTCAGGCAGCGACGACTTAATATGACCGCACAGCACCGTGTCGCGAGAACGACTGCTTGACCGCATGGAAATTCCTCAATGCGGCGACGCACCGCAGCAAATCGACAGCAAATCACAGATTTAAATCCGCATACAGATTATTTATCGCAGCACGCGCCTTCAACCTGCAAGAGATTCCATACTTCACAGATTTTGCAGAAATTATGCGCTGTGCGCGCTAGTCTTAATTTAGTATTTAGTACCTACCATTTGTCATCGGGAACACTTGTCAGGGTTCGACTACATAACGGGCGGCGGAGGCACTGCCTTCGCGCTGGGCGCGGCGGCGGCCTTATCCCACTGCGAGTGCACCTCCATCGCCGCCGACGACATGGTGTTGGGCACGTGCGCGAGACAGATGAAGCTGGGTTTGACGCACTCGCCTCTGTTTCACCAGGTGAGTGCTTCGGCAGTCTGGAGGTGCAGTCCAGGAGCATAAGCAATACCACTTTCAGAAAATCTTCCTTTGCGGTACAGTGATATATGGGGGTTTTGGTGCATCTTTAGCCAAAAAGAGTGGTACAAGAAGGGGGCATTAGCTGTTCCGACTCTCGAACTTGTATCTGAACTCTTAAGTGCATTAAGTTTAAATAAATAAATAAACCCTAGAATCTTTTTCATATTATAATTATAATTCAAGTATGCATTTTAACAACTGCATAGAAGTATGATTCTGCAGTTATGCTCTTGTATTGCACAGTCCGTGCATATCGACCAATCGTTATTGCACGCCACCAGACAATTCAGGTATGTTCGACTCCCTACCAGCCATATGACGTGAATTCATGAAGATATAGTATAGTCCAGCTGAAGGAAATAACAATAGAAAATATACTATTTGTAATCCGATATTGAGTCACCTCAGCTCAGGCCGACCTCGTATCAATCAAAAGCCGCCGTCTGTTGGGGTGAATGAAGCCTTAGCGGTCTGAACTTTGGACTATATACTATACACGAAAGTCACCTGCTGGTATGGGTTAACATCATTAATCCGTTAAGACATTCATCACTATCGAGCTTCATCAGTCTCACCCCCAATTCTCCCACCAGAACCGCCCCCACGACTACCCAGTAGAGGTCCTGGCCCGAGACCGGCCGGTCTCCTTCCACCGCCACTCCTCCCCCGAGCCTCTGCGAGTCTACGCCACCTGGTTCCAGCATGACGACTTGGCCATCAGGCAGAAGAGAGCTAAGGACGAACTGTAATTGTTTATGACTGAAGACCAGCAGGGCTATTGTCCAAGTCAATTGGCAACTGAATTTGACATTAAATAATTCTACACGACGTCATCTACGTTGGCTACTGGCTATAGCGTTTACCAAATTAGAGTAATGTAAGAATATTATATGTCAAATTCAGTTGTCCACTGGGATAGCCAATAACCCCCCCAAAGGGTGTTATCATTGTTTTATAGACCAACTAACTTATCTGTGAACTGACTTTTGTCGCCACCGTCGCTCTCAAACGTATGTAGGTAAACACCAGTACAGTGCCACAAACTTATCAGACCCGGTGGACAAAACTGAAACAAAATGTCGCCGTTTTCGAAATGTCATTTTGTTGTAAAAAACAGCCACGCCGTTACCGGGTCAAAAAAGTTTGTGGGACTCTAGACATTGATAATCGAATGACATATCATGCTGGCGTGGCCGTAGATTCTAATTTCGCCATTTTACAGATAAGTTGGTGGACTTGAATACATTGCCTTGATCTGAGAGAAGTGATGTCAATGCAAACTAGTCCGTGGTATTTTTATCTTTCGTATAACAGCGTCTGTCTTTTCATTATTTATATATCTTTCTTTCATCGACATTATTTATTTTATTTTATTTATTTATTTGCCAACAGATTTACACTTTTTGGTACATTAAATATTACATGAAAAATAGTAAACACTTAAATGTAAATCCAATAACAGGCAAACTTACGTTCACAGTAGAATCGATCGCTCTTAATTACCACGGATTAACTCGTCAATTCGTCAAATTAAACCGAATGCCGATGCATAGACTTCTTATACTATGTACATATCAGCCGAACGAACGCCAACGAATGGGTTCGGCATCCGTCCAAACTTCGTTTTGTCGATTGCTTCTATCTCTTTGATTTTACCCCTACGCTTTGGATCGCCAGCACACGCCAACGAACGATCATTGGCGTTTGCTAATTCGCCAAATAGAACAAAGGAAAGTCATAGAAACCCATTCGTTGGCGTTCGTTTGGCTGGTTTGGACAAAACTCTCAGTAAGCCTTACAGGCGTTTCAAGTGGGTTTTCACTATTGGTGTACCCGTTTCTCGTTGGCTACTTTGGCTACTCTTGTTGATTACCTACTTGGTTTGAAATAAACTATACCGCGGGCAAAAGCTAGTCTACTTATTTTACAGTTTGTTTAATGAACCGATTATAATCCGCGTCATGAAAGAAGAGACTTGTAAAATGGCAGTAGAGGGGATTTCGCGCAACCGCTTAACTAATAATCGCCTACTCAGCAAGTCGAACCACGTGACCCGCCAAGTCTCTTCCTATTTGACACTAGTTGTACTATGTGATAAAGCTTTGCCTTCATGACGTGGAACACGTAGGTGGAATACACTATTACTTAAAATGGGATGGAATGGAGCTTTAAAATAAGAACAATCAATCGCTGAATTAAGTTGTTAATATGAACCTTGCGTTATTTTGAAATGTGTTGAAACATGTCAAAATAAAAACGACGTTAATTTTGTAAAAAATATAATTTTAGGTGTTTATTTATGTAAGAACAAATGATGTTATTTCCAGTAAGTATTGCGCGTTAAGTGAAAGTAATGCACTCTTTATAGTTATGGGCAATTGGGGACTACTTGCTATAAATATATCGCTGTTTAAAACAACGCCAAGTCATTATTTGCCATAATAGCCAGTGATCGGTAGAACATCAATTATTTTTGTGATAATACAAGGTTTCCAAAAAGGATGTTGGGACTTAACTCCAATAAGTGTTTTTTTGTTGGGTTGTAAACCCAAAAATTTGATAAAGGAAAATATGTTGGTTTACGTAGAATTTCTTGGAAATTCAGTTGCAAATAGAGCACAGAGTGCATATTGTGTTTGTTATCAACACAATAAATAAGGAAATAACTTGAAGAGTATCATAATCGCAATTTGGACGATATAATTTTTTGTTAATACATTTTCCTAAATGTCTAGTTTTTGACAATTGTAACATACTTTGAGAAAAATTGATTTTTCATTAATGATTTTTGGTTGCAAACCGTCAACATATTTTTTTACACCTAGTAGAATATTTTAATACCGTCGACAAAATTGTAATGTCCACGGGTACGTAGTACATACATATCTGTTGTTTTAATTTAGTTTTAAGATTGTGTAATTGTATTGGGATATGTGTTGTTTCTAATCTCTCATAGACCTCGAATCTACCATTATAAGTATATATACCGCCGGTTATTATGTAATAATATAATCTACTAAGTACTTATTTTCTTGTTTAATGTTATTTGGTCATTCTTGAATAAAGTTTAATATTTTTCTATTACAAAATGTTTTATTTTAATTTTTCACCTTTTCTTTTTTTATCCATGACGTAACGTAGAAGCAGGTCACCTTGATAAAGGACATTCCTCAAGCTGGTCAGTTTGGCGTTAATGTCCCAGTTGTGCTCTCGTGTGTGAGGGCCGAGTCCGTCTTGACTATGATCCTGATTTGGCAGATCAGGGGCTTTATTTTTCAATTTAGTTTTTCGTCATGAAAAGTTCAATTTTTTACATAACATAGAGAACACAGAAAGCGAACGTTTCAAAAATAAGGAAAATCAGCGTCATCCAACAAAATATTCAATATCTCTTGCAAAATAAAAAGTAAAAATCGTTCGACTCGAGGCTAGCGGTTCCAAAATAGAGCCCCAGGTTGTTACAGTGGAGCGACTGCCATCTGACCTGCGTGACCCTATTAACGGGGTGACCCTAGGAACCTGACCAGATTGGATCACGGTTACACATTCAGTCGCCTGAATGTACAGACTTCATCAAAATGTTTTACCTCACCGCAAGAGCATTACGGTAAGTGTTCAACTAATGTACATAACTTAGAAAAGAGTCAGTGGTACATAGCGGCATTAGAGTTCGATCCCGCTACCTCAGGTACGAGACAGACCCCTTAACCATAAAGCCACCGACACTCTCAAGCTATATCTACGTAAACAATTACAACGAAAAGCCTTTCACACTCCGAACCATTAATTAAATCTCTTGTCTTGTTAATGGAAGTATTCAATATGCAATGACTGGTGGGAAACTCTGACCTATTATGAGGGTTCGCCAAATTGAGGGTAATGATGAATGGTTTAGGTAGATGATCGTTGGCTTGTATCTACCTACGTAGGTACCAATCTATGGAACGGATTGCCTGCGAGTGTTCCCTGATCATTACAATCTAGACGCCCTCAAGGCTAGAATGAATGGGCTGTTCCTGGCCCTCGATTCTGGTACGGAAATCGTCTCAGTTGCAGTAACATTACAATTGCATCGCATGTCAAATGTGTGATTGTTATCCGAATGACAGATGTTCAGCAGCAACTTCATTTGAGTTCTAACTTTTCCACAACTCGTTTTCTGGTACTTTAGTTGCCTTACTAAGTTGCATCTTCCTTCTGTCAGATTAGTTGTCAAACTGCTTTCTATTCTGTCAACGAAAATGTGTCAAAGGTAGGTATGATCGAACAATGATTTAACTGCGATGTTACTCTAATGATTCTGTGATCGAGCTCGGAACTCTTAGCGAGCGGCAACAAAGACGTAAGACGCGTCACGGACGCGACTTTTTAAAACATACAGAAAAGACGGGGCGCGCCGCGGGCGAGAGCGCGGGGAGCCGGGCCTCGCACGCAGGGCTTGCTGTCCTTGCCTTGCCTGCGTTCTTGACTGGTCCGCGACGGCGATGCGTCCGTGCCTCGTCTTTTCTGTATGTTATAAGTCGTGTCTGCGACGCGTCCGCGGCCTGTCTTTCCTGTATGTTTTGCGTCGCGACGTTTCTATACATTTAGTATAAAAGTAAATGAGTAGTTTTCCAATAGCTATCTAAGGCATTCCTAACCACTCACTAGATGGCGCCCCGACAATTTTGGTAATTGATAATCGCTTGAAATAGGTTCTTAACAAACAGGATATAAACACTGGGTACATTGTACTGGATAATATTGTATTTGTCAATAGTTTTCAACCATTTTAGAGGTTGTTATAATAATGAAACATAGTGCCAACTTCTAATAATATTTCTTTTTACACTTCTTTCAACTTTTAACAGTTATGTTTATATTAAAAAAACATTTTATTTTTAAGTTTAGTATTAGTTGGCTGCATGAAATCACTGCCATCATAATACAGATTAAAAAAAGATTACCAATATTGTAGAAGCGCCATCTATTAATGCTTTTTGAAAACAAATATCAATACCTACTGGAAAACTCCTCATTGAATGGGCGCCGCGTCCGCGACGTGTCTGTGTCTTACGTCTTTTCTGTGTGGCCGCTCGCTTAGAGTTGGGCAATCTCCATTTCGGCCGCATCGTCACTTACCACTAGTAGGCTATTTACGTTTTGCTGTTGCCAACATTTCTCTAATTTAAATTATTGAAATTGTTACTTTTGCAATTACGTATGATCGGTTTAATAGTATCAGTTTATTGCCAAGGAACTTTCTTATAAACAGAATCCACGATATCGATGATACGGAATCGCAAAAGTAAAATTTCAATAATTGAAATCAGGGAATTGTTAGCAACAGAGTTACGTAATTAACCTACAGGTGAAATGGCGTTGAAATGACTAACTAGTCTAATTTTAAAAAAACCTACACTGATTTAGTCAGGTATTTGTAATAATCATGCACACTAAAATTGTGGAATGGGGTTTACGTAAAATTTCTTTTCCCCTTCCCAGTAAGAGGTCACACAAAGTTTTATGAAAAATCTGAGTCGCAAGTTCGAAAGTGGCTTGCTAAAAGCCTTTGCGTGATGAATGACAAAGCTCAATTCGCAATACAGAGGTGGATTCAGGCGTGGATCCTGGATTTGGTTGTTGGAGTAGGGGGGGGGGGGCAAAATTCAACATTATAGGTATACTCAATGAGCGAGCGCCCAGAGTAAAAACAGTTTGAATTTATTATTCATCCCACTAAAGTGAACAAAAAATTAATTAACGAGCGGAGCGAGCTCGGGAATTTTAGGCTCTAAAACCTGGGGGAGAACAACGAATGTGTGAGCGAGCGGAGCGAGCTCGAATTTATGGACATTTTGGGTCTTAAAAGCTGCGGTGATCAATGAATGAGCAACCGGTGCAAGCTCGACATATTTTACGTGTAAGTTCTTAATAGCTGGAGTGAATTAAATGAATGAGCCAGCGGAGTGAACTTGTAATTTGTGATATTTTGGGTTATAAAAGCTTGAGGTGATCATTAAATTAATGACGACCTGAGTGGTTCAGTGGTCAACATGCCGGTCTGCCACGCAAGAGGTCCCGGGTTCGATTCCCGGCCGGGCAGAAATTTAAATGATGAATTTTAATTTCTGTAAAGGCGTGTCCAAACATAGAGCGGCACGTGCGCGGCAGCAACACGCGGCATGTCGAGGAAACAATTCTGCCGCGCTCTAGTTAGGACTATTGACGAATGTTTGCGCGGCACTTGCGAGACACGCCGCGCATTTGAATTCAGTCTGAACCAAAACTACAATAAGGCGGTCAGTGTTTTAGCTCTGCTTATTATTCGAAAATTGCGAAGAAGAAATAAGAAAAAACGCATCATAACAAGAACATGCTGGATGGAACCACTTTATCAGCGGAGGATACAAAATTTGGAATCAATTAATTACGAAATTAATTATAAAACACCACAGTTTTTAAGAGTGTCCTTGGAAGAGTTTGAACAGTTACATAGCCCACAACTATGAGCCATATATTTCAATCAATCTAATTGATGTTTCATTGTCAATTTTTGAGAAGCGCAAACACGTCCAGACAGGATTACGTACGAACGATAACTGCCTGTGCAAACACAGCGCGGCACGCCGCGCGCGGCAGCCGCGCACACTTGCCGCTCAACGCAACGTTCGCGCGCGGCTGTTGTCCAAACAAAGCGCGGCACGCCGCGCGCGGCTGCCGCGCACACTTGCCGCTCTATGTTTGGACACACCTTAACGGGTTTGGGTGTTCTATGTATAATAAAGGCCTTGCCACATACAAAGCTCGGCGCGAGCGCGGTGCGATCGTGCATCGCGCCGCGCGATGGTTGCCTAGCAAATAACGCGCCGCGCGATGGTTGCCTAGCAACTATCGCGCCGCGCGATGGTTGCCTAGCAAATATCGCACCGCGCTCACGCCGCGCTCGCGCCGAGCTTTGTATGTGGCAAGGCCTTTTTAGTATGTATTTAAAAGTATATAAGTAGTTTATCAGTTATCTAGCACCCATAACACAAGCTTTGCTTACTTTGGGGCTAGATGGCGTTGTGTGAATTTGTCCACGATTATTTATTATTTATTTATTATAAGCGAGCGTAGCGACCTCAAAATTTTTGACATTTTGTTGAAATTTTAGATATTTTGGGTTTTAACGGCAATGGGTGATCTTTACAAAAGTAACTTAGGGAAATTCATGAATATGAATCAGTGAAAGGAAAGAAAAGTAACTGAAACCTATTAATGAGCGAGCGAAGCATTTTTGAGATTTTGAGTCTTAAAAGCTGGGGTGAGCAATAAATTAATGAGCCCGAATTTTTTCATATATTTTTAAGGTGCTGTGATGATGTATGATGCTGACCGTAATAAAAGACAATTGATTCGCGGGCTCAGCAGCATGCATGCGGGATGCTCTATAGATGGCGTCAATGTCAATAGCATTAGCTACGCGGATGATATGGTGCTGCTGAGCCCGTCGGTCAGTGCGCTCAGGAAGCTGCTGCAAGTGTGCGAAACTTATGCCGAAACACATGGATTGCTTTACAACACCAAAAAGAGTGAGCTCTTAGTCTTCCCCGCAGGCGTGAGCTCTTAGTCTTCTCCCAATGACGTGCCGCCGATCAAGCTGTACGGAACCCCTTTGACGAGAGTCAAATATCTGGGACACATCGTGACGGAGGACCTGGACATAGAGAAGGAACGTAGAGCGCTGGCTGTCCGAAGTAATATGATCGCCCGCAGGTTTGCTCAAGAATGTTTACATACGTACGTACATAAAGACTCAAAACGAAAGCGAGGAGGGATTGTTGCTGGAATCTGCAAGCCCTAGGTATGTATACACATATTCATAGTTATCTACTTTATAAAAAAACAAGTGGCTGCGGTGACTGCTTACCATCAAGCATGCCGCAAGCTTGTTTGCCACCATAGTAGTATATAAAAAAAAAGTGGCCCTTTACTGAGTCCGCTCCTGTGCAAACCTCAACTTTTGAACCGACGTTACAACTTTAGTGTCCAAGCCATATTTTATTTCTTTCCTGTTTTCTATAAGTAATAGATAGATACTGGTTAAAACAATTTGCATGTTAAAATCGGTAAAAGCTTACCCAATAATGCGAACTAAAGTTTAGATTACAGATTAGCAGATTTTAGGTCAGGTCGTCAGTAAAGCTGTGATTGCTCTTTATCACCCCGTGGGCTTGACCTCGCCGGCGACAGAACCCTTCCTAAACCAGACACACCTCGCTGCCAGAAAAAGCCACAAGTAGCCGCATGCGCTCGCCTAGATTGTGTAGAGAATGGCAGATCTGCTTCTTTCCTGATACGGGCAGTTTTAGGCTTCTATTTCCCACATATCCCAGGGGGCTAACGTAGCACTGGCCTTTGAAGGCCTTACTACTTACAGCCATAACTTTTTATAATCTCAAAAGTGTGAAATATAGAGGATAAAGCCTGCCGCTTGAACTCCTTGCTTCACTCACAACAGTCACAACTCACAACAGATTTAGGATGGATTCAACAATTACGAGCTCCTCGTAGCTCCAACAGTACCAGAGTTGATCAATTTTATGAATAGAATTCCAATCTTCACACTGAAATAATAATATTGAATTTAATTAGTTTCGTTGTCGTTGCTGTTATGATTGATTGTTTATTTGCACAAAATTTTCCGCTGTTAGCCTTAGCCAATTTTGAAATTGAAATATAATATTATTATCAAACACTTGGAAGTCCCACTACGCTTTGTGATTTTTTAAATGCATCTGAAACCATCTATAGAGAACCTAGCGCTTTCCTTCATGGAATTATGATTCTTGTCAAATGAGTCAAACTTTGACGTAGCTGACATTGTCAACTGCATTTGCAGTTGCAGCATGAGTCACGTGTTTGATGCATGTCGGTTGCAAGCTGATCCGAACAAGTGCGTGTGACTGCTCCTTGGCGTATTTCCCAGTGTGCAGCGGTAACACCACATACATAAACTTCTGTCATCTCCAATGCGAAAATAGAAACCGACACTCTTGAAACCAACTGACGATTAAATGTAGCAATGCGTGTGACCGGTAAGATTGTCAAGATAACTTTTAGGCAAATACTCATTTGAAACTAACTTCAGACCAAATTTATGTTATATAGATAACAAAAATTTAACAAAAGTACTACTACTACTAAAAGTAGTACTAAAGCTACTAGTAGTAGTCTGTAATAGTTGAATTTAACTACAAACACAAGACACAAGTTTGCTGCTCCTTGAACAGTACTCGGCACGTCAAAAAGCACCTGGACGATGGATATTACATGGTGGAATAGTGAGGTGAATCAAGCAGTTAGAAGAAATGGCAACGAAGTAACTTCTATTCGGATCAGGAGGTGGAGGTTTTTGGGAGCAAAGCGCAGAGTTAAAATGGCGGTGGCCAGGGCACGGCCTGCTCAGTTGGTTCCGCTATCTGCATAAGCGTATCTAGGGCTATTTTCCAGGGGGGGGCCTGGCCCCTGAAGTGGCCAATAAAGCCGAGTCAATCGCCAATGTACAGTCAGTGAGCACCCCATCCTGGGGTGGGCACCAGACCATTCTGGGGTGGGCACGGCCCACCCGGCCACCCCCCTTCCTACGCCTATGGCTATCTGATGCGCTAGACCATCGAGGGGCTCATCTACAAGCTCCGCGACAGTCGGTTTGGATGTGACGAAGAGTGTTGCCATTTTTGTATTGCAATATTCTTCTTAGCGTGTTAATGGTCGTAGATTCTGATTTATTAGTGCAAATGTCCGTGTTGCTTGGGGATGCATAATGATATTTGAGCTTTAATCAAAGATCAAGTCTGTGCCCCGTTGGGGAGTATCGGGAGAATACATATATGAGCTTCCGTTTTAAGGCGAGCGGATCCCTTCATGTAATCCTTCATGGACCAATACCTCCTCAAGGGTTTCTCTATGCGGCGTCATATCTTTTTCTCGTCGCGCCGGAGTAAACTAATTGGCCCAGATAAACAAACTCATCGACATAATATGCAATCTCTGTCTTCGTCTATCAATTTTATTTTGTCCTTTAGTGCCCATTGAACACGGCCATGGTTTTCAAAATATATTTGCAAACTCTTTCGCTAATGCAGAGGAGGTTCAATTCAATCAATGGAATAGAAAGGGTTGTTCTATCCAACTCACTTTTCATGCCTTTTCATTTCTTGTCTTTTCAGATGCCAGAGAAAGCTTGTAAGCCGCGACTACATAGACTGGTTTTAAAAATCTCATTAAGAAAGGGACTCATTTCGTGGGGTCTTAAAATTATGTCAATATTTTTGCCAGTAAACTATTATTAGTTATTTCAAACTATAACTATTTAAAACTAAAACTATAAAAAAGTAGATTTCTGCTTGTTTCTCAGTTTTAATTATAAGAAACCCACTAATCTCACCTAACGAGAAACAAAACAAGGTAGGAAACAAAATCTTAATGATGATGATCAACAAAGTAAGAATGTACAGTGCAAGTAAACCGGCAGAGATGATTAAAGAAATGAAAACTTGTGATGCATGAATTCTAAATCTAGAGAGAGAAGAATAGATAAAAAAAAAAATAGTATTCCACCGAATGGTTCTTTTTAATTATCCTACTGATATTTGATTGATAATAATTGTACAAATTTGAAATTACATAAAACTGTCCCTATTATCAAATTTGGATTCATAAATTCCATAGTTATTGCAAATGAAATAAAAAGCGTTCCCTCTTACGGTGAAGGATAACATCGTGATGAAACCTACACGTCCACTGCAGATACGATGGCGACTGAATGACCATGATCCAATCTGGTTAGGTATCCCTGGTAGCAGGGTCAAGGAAGTCAGATGGCAGTCGCTCAACTGTAATTACCTGATCTGCCAAATCCTGGACAATGGTCAAGGCAGACTCCGGGCCATGGTGCAGCGTACAACTGTGACATTAACAACAAGATTATTATTTATTTTTGCTATAGCCGATTCACATAATTGACATCAAACGTCATATGGTAGGTTTGTTTCATAGCTTCATTCTTAGCGATTATTTGTTTCTCAGTGCGCCCGCGGACTTCGCACAGCGCGGTTGGTTATTTTGAGGCTCGAAAATGTTTGCTACAAAATTATTAAAAGGACAGGGGTTTCCAAAGCGTGCGCGAAGAGGAAGGAGGGGCGCTGTGTGGCGCTCCCATCTTCTCGTCTCGAAACTAAACTTAGATGTTCATTTGTACATATTTAATCATGATCATCATATCAGTCGTAAGATTCCCACTGATGGGCATAGGCATCCCCCAGGGATCTCCAAAAAGGGGATTGCGGCTTTCGCATTCAGCTACACCTGCGATCTTTACTAGATCGTCGGTACACCTAGTGGGAGGTCTACTCACGCTGCGTCTTCCGGTACGTGATCGCCACTCGAGAAGTTTCCTGCCCCATAGGCCATCTGTTCTGCGAGCTATGTGCCCTGCCCGCTTGGTAATGACACTCCGAGTATAGCCCTTTCCATCGCTCTTTGAGCGACAGAGAATTTTCTGAATATGAAGAAAAACTTATTTTTTTGAACCGAATTAAAAATCGAGGATTAGTTTTAAAAGCCATTGGCAAACATTAGGTTTCTCGTCTCGGGATATTATACTTAATCTTGGGACAAGTTCGGGCATAATCTCGTGTGCATTCTTTTTCCGAGGAACGTCATCAACTGACATTTCGCGTACTTCCACGCAAATCACCCTCCCACCTACCTCACCTACCGCAGGCGATATACCAGTTCAGTTGTCGACCTATAGAACAAACAGTTTATTATATTTAAAGAAGTTTCTTTCTTAGGTGATCAGTAGTTTTGAGGAACGCTTTATAATTATTTAATATTTACATCATCACAGCCCATAATAGTCCACTGCAGGACTTTGGGTCTCTCCCACAAATGGGGAGGTTATTTCCATAATCTCCACGCTTGGCAGGCGGGTTGGAGATCGCAGTGTTGCAAACATAACAATGGAAAATGCTGCTGCCCATTTTCCTGTTTACGGAGACTAGATCTTTTGTCTCTAAACATTAGTCGCCTTGTACGACACCCACGAGTGTAAGGGGTTGGTGCTATTCTACTCTACCGGACACCACACGGCAGCAAATTTACAATACAATATAAATATAAATTTCTTTCACATAATAAAACAGCAGTTTAAATGTACCTAGATTTAAACTGCTGGAAACGTACCTAGGTACACCGTCAAATAAATAGGCCCCCACGAACAGGCTCCTTGACAAATGTGCCCAAGATTCCGGCCGCGATACCCCGTTGCATAGTCAGTGATATGTACAGACCAAAAAAGTGACCAGACCTTGGGTCTAAACCCCTACGCCTCATCCAACGACCCAGCTCTCGGTACAAGTTTTTAGCCGCAGCGCACCATGGACCCGTTGCTTTTACAGCGACCGCCACAAATTCGTACGCAGCCTCCAACCCATCGTATTTGCCCTGATTGAGGCTCGCTGCTCCAGTGTTCCGTCGTGTACTTCTAAAGTGAGAAGTTGCGAACGTACTCACGCATGTCGCGTCCCACTCCATGCCTTTCCCTCTTTGCCAAGGGATGAGTGTGAGCCCATCTGGTCGCTCAATCCAGGATGCTCCAACACACAAGGTACACCTCAGATCATACCAAGTTTTTTTTATGCTACTCAGTGACAGGCGAGCAGACAGCCCACCTGCACCAGTAGTAACTGTCGCCTATAACATCTACGATTCTTACATTTAGGTTGCAGGTAACAAAATGTAAAACCGCAGGTTTGATAGGATAGAATAGTCACTTACAGTAGAGCTCAAAGAGCAAGGCAGATTGCGTTTTGTACACTGAGGAAAAATAAGAAGAGAAAGATTACAAACGTTGACTCCATCCAAAGCCCGGGTATCTCTATAATGCATCGCCGCGGGATAGTTACTACGATTATGTCTTGTATCATTCAAAAAGTCCAGAAGTATTTTGAATTCTCCAACAAGTTATCCTCTACTATGTTTATGTAATTTTTATAACACACCTTTGTAACACTTATGCACCTGTTCTTAAGAATGTCGTTTAAGTTCACTTGTATACCAAATAGGATTCAAGCTACCAAATACTTGTCAAGCGTTTACCTTATTATATATTTTAAATCATGAAACTCAGTCAGGAGAATTGATTCGGGGGCTATTTGAAGAAATAGGTATGAAAAGGTCCTGTAGAAATATTGTGCAGAATGCTAGGGCGTCGCCGATGAACGACGCGCAGGCATATCGCCCTACCCCTTCGCCAAGTGGGCAAGGGCTACCCTGTGGAAGCTACCTACGCGCGGGCAGGGGTAAAGAAGCGAGCGCTTAGCAGGAAGATCCATTTCGCCACGCATAACTCTCTTATCGGACGCTCGAGACAGCTGGCTGATTCTATTCAGGCGTCTATATGATTATACACATGTGGCGTTCCTTCAAGAGGTGAGGTACAAGCTATTCACCATTTTTTTTTAAATAAATAAGCGTTTATTTTCTCCCATTAATTTACAGATCACAATTTACATTTTATTTAAACACTTATGGGAGACTGATGCTTAAGCTAGGCAAGAAGCCTGTATTTCAGGTCACCAGGCCCCCCCTCGCACTACTGTACAGGCCCCCCCTCGCACTACTGTACATAATATAATGTTTGCAATGTCTCGTATGCTAGGGAATCATATATAATAAATATATGCAAACCAATATAAACATTCAGAGTATCTACTTATACATACATAAATGATATATAATATAAATACGTATTTTTGTGTTAGTATTGTTAGTAATATTTTTATTTAGCTAATAGTTGTAAGTATCACCATTAATAATAATAATAGCAAAGAATAAAACGAAACATGCATGGTCATATCATCGTCATAACCATCATCGTATCAGCTGTAAGACGAAGCAGTGGTCCGTACGTTGCACCGCTGAGCATAATAAGTCCTCAGAGATCTACACAAATTCCTGTCCTGTGCCATCCGCATACAGTTGGTAAGTACCTGCGATCTTTGGCAGGTCGTCGGTCCACCTTTGGGGAGACCTACCTACGCTACGTCTTCCAAAAGCCTTTGCGGAACCAGGCCTATATGCAAGAGCTCCTCCAGCCGTGAAATAAAAATACCAATCTCGTTGAAATAAATAAATGAGTGCCTATATTTTAAGTAAATATTTGTTACGACTTAGGTAAAATGATACATATAATATTAACATTATTTAATTGTATATCTGAATCTATCTAAATACCCAACTTTCTCTGCAGACGTGTCTTCCCATGGTATGTAGTCCCAGCTGACTAGTTTTCGCGGGCTGCGGAAATAAGGATGACATGTAAGTAAATTGATTTTATCTACACTCATAGCGTTATGGTCCAATTAAATATTTGAAAACAGTCGTTATGGATACACTTTTTTGACGCCAGTCAATAACATTTAAAAAAAATTGTTTCCGATACAGCATTTCCCATACGACAAATAACTTTTTAGTCATTATGCAACACTTAAAATTTTTTGTCTGGCGCTGTGATACGGCGAAATGTAGGCTGAATACCTAAATGTCTTTAACAAATTAATAATTCAAATCCTGTTTATATTTGTGTGTAATTATTTTCCCGCTAAACAGAATATGTTCAGGTCGGCAACGCGTGGGTGATGCCCACATTAATTGCCATGGTATTGCAAACGTCCATAGGCTGCGATGACTGTTTGCCATCGGGCAGGCCGTAGGCTTGTTTGCCACCTTGGTTCAAAAATATCACATTTCTACCTTTTATTATGGGCATAACAAAAGATTTGGTAGAGATGTGATTTAACAAGTCAAAAGTTTAAAAAAATTCAAAGTTGTCAAGCTATTACAAAAAAATAACAAATTTAAAAAGAAATTCCTACTTGTTCGACAACTTTCGTGAAATCCGGCATGGGTTCTCCGTACTAACAGAAGTCTCTTAAAGTTATTAGTTCTATAACATTAATTCAATAACTCGTTAAAAATCCTTGGTCCGCACTACCGGGGCCCGACAGTGCTAATGCCAAACAAGCCTGCCTTAAGCGCCTGATAGTACCTAAGCATTACCCAAGTCCATGGACTTGATATCAGTAGTTAGAAAGCAACTATTACCTACTCTGCATAAGCCTCTTCTTGGGGCGACGGTGGCCGAATAGTTAAGGTATCCGACCATTAAGGAATTCAAATACCACAGCAGCTATATACCAATGACTCTTTCCGAGTTATGTACATTAGTTGAATGCTAACCAATGCTCTTAAACTTGAGGGAAAACGTCGTAATGAAACCTGCACATTCAGGCGACTGAATGTGTAACCGTGATCCAACCAGGTCAGGTTCCCTTGTAGCAGGGCCCCAGAGGTCAGATAACAGTCGCTCCACTATAATGATCTGGTCTGCCAAATCCTGAATCATGGTCATGGAGGACCCCAGGCCCTCGTGCGCGAGAGCACAATCAGGACAATGAGCCAAAATGATTGATATTTTATTTACTCTTTAGAAGCCTTTTTGCAAGGATTGATGAGTAGTTGCTTCCCAGTTTTCTCTCGTCTCTGGTTCTCGCAACGGACTTCACATATGTTCTTGAAAATAATTCTCTCAAAGCACACCGGCCGGAATACTGGCGGGCAGTAGCATATTTCATATCTAGGAACCGCTTTGGCCATATTAATTGCAAACAACGACACTGGAACGTAACCAAAATATTGAAGCTAGGAAAATCGTCATGTTTTAAACTATCGCGGTTATTATCACACATTTTGAAGGTATGTTCCGGGTTTCTGACCGCGTACCTTTGTTGACGAGTAGCTCGATATTTCGACGCAATTGCTTGCATCATGGTCACGGTGCGGGTAGGAAACTCGGGCATACCTTTAAATGTTGGAAAATGTTATTGCTGGGCAGAAGAGAGCACGTCAATCTTATAGTATATAAGTTCTCAAACGAAAAACATATTTTCTCAAGCTATATCGCGCGGTATAGTACCTACTCATCAAGACTGTAAGAGCCTAAACACGATGAGGTTATCTTATTGTATTCACTAGTTCCTATGACCACCTTTCGACTCCGTCATCAGTCCAGATCCGTGGTCTTAATGCATTGTCATCAAAGTTACATAGGTATACCAGATTTCAGCTCAATTGGATGTCAATAAATGGTCGAAAATTGATTTGAATTTGAAGGACAACTTACATACGAACAATACAAGTTAAATAAAAGCTAGTAAAAAGAACTCGCATTGCTACGGATTCACCCACAAACCGGAGATGACGGTCAAATGTCTAAAGAGAGAAGGTTGAGGTGTCGTCTGTACCTAATAAACAATCATTTATTTCAGTAAGATTTAGATTGTCAGGTGGTAGGACTCTGTCAGTGGAGTCCGCCTGGGCGAGTACTACCGCCTTATCTGTTTCTGCAGCCAAACAACAAAGTTTACATTGCAGTTGTGTTCCGGTTTAAAGGATAAGATATCCAGCGCAATTACAGGTATAAGGTATTTCATCTTAGTCGTCACAGTGACAACGCACCAGCGGATCTACATTTTTGTTGCCTGCAACCTAAATGCATGATCGTAGATGTTATGGGTGACAGTTACTTACTATATGGTGGGCTTTCTGCTCATTTGTCACTGCTAATCATAAAAAAGCTAAAGTTGTGACAGGATAGAACAGAGAATAATCTATATATAGGTACATAGTTTCTGGCTACACCCGACACCACCTGCAGGACTGATTCTTTTTCAGATAAATCGGTACCCTTAGGTTATTCCACACATAGACTCAAACAATTCCAATGCCATTAAAACAATTTTAAAACAATTCCAATGCCATTTATTTATTTCCGTTTAAATTAGTTATAATTTGCATTTGTTACAAAGTGTAGGCAGGTTTAAGCAAAATTGAGTGAGTTCACTTATCGTTTCCAGCCTATATGATATCTGAATGATTAATCTAATAGGTAATAACTTACGTGGTATCGCAAAATTAAGTAACTTAAATATCAAATACGACATTTAATATTTAACTGGAAATAGATTTCAGATATTAAAATATGTTGGTAAACTGTTTGCATTACTCCATGTGAACATAGCCGTGAAATAATTTTTTAAGGTTCCGTGTAACTAATTCAATTTTGACAGCCTTAAGGCATGTAATGGGTAGAATTAGTGGGTAAATAAGAATAGTATAGATATTGGGGTCTCAAAGAGGTGATAAAAAACAAGGAGCTTCGCATTAAGGCTAAAACTAAGATTATTAACCTGCATATTACCTGTCTTAACGTATGGCAGCAAAACATGGTCTATATTTTAAATTATAAATTTGCCAACGTGCAATGGAAAGCAGCATGCTGAACATGTAATATAACGCAGGGAAAGAGTAATATAACGCAGAGGAGTCTCTTCTCAGAAAAACGTAGCCCTTTCCATCTAACACCGTCTATCCGAGGTGAGTCGTTGCCTTTGGCCGACAAGTTGGAGCTGCTTGGTGTATCATCAAACCTAAACTTTGGACCATATGTTGAATCAAGAGCCCAATTGGCTTCTCAAATACTTGGAGTCCTAGATAGCTTCTCAATTTATACCAAGCACAAGTCCGGTCATGTATGTCACCGTGGTCAATTCTGGGATGGGTCAGCCAAGTATCAGCTGAAAGCTCTTGACTCTATCGACAGACGTGCCAAAAGACTGATTGGTGATAATTCGCTTGTCGAGTCTCGCTTTCTGGATCTGGGACACCGTCGGAGAGTAGCCGGCTTGTCGGTCTTTTATCGTATTCACTTCGGTGAGTGCTCCCAGGAGCACCAAAACCTTGTTCCATCGTATCCTTTTTATTCCTTCGTCCCCCTCGTTGTTCGATATCGTCATCCATTTATGGTAGACGTCCCACCATCTCGTACTAAGCGTTATGCATCCACTTTTCTTATGCGCACTGCAAAGGACTGGAACTCTCTGCCTGAGTCATTGTTCCCCGAAAAGTATAACCTTGGGGTCTTCAAGTCAAGAGTGAATAGGTATCTTCTAGGCACGCATGCTACATCTTCGACCTCATCGTCGCTTTCCATCAGGTGAGTCGAGGTCAAATGCAAGCCTATTGATAAAAAAAGGTCTAAAATAAAAGACATCACATTAAAAATTAGAAGACTTGACTGGCACACAATATGAGGAAAAGGAAAATGGAGCAAATTGGTAACACAGTGGCACCCCAGAGAAGGCAAAAGAAAAAGAGATAGACCACATAAACGCTGGAACGATGATATCAAGAACATAGCTGGAACAACATGGAACACAGTGACCAAAGACAGACTGAAATGGACTGGATTAGGCTGGCAAACCGATTTACAAGGAACGAACAAAGAAAATTTTTGGAATAAAACAATGCATGTTATTTGAGTCGCATTCGATCCTCGGCCGAATCGTAACTTACCATGGCGGTCTTTTGCCTGGTTAGTCTTTAGATGTAAAAAACCAACTCCATCCAGACTAGGGCATTGTATCTTGGTAACAAGCAACTAGCACTAGCAACAAACTTATCTGAACCGGTTGTCAAAACTGGAACTAAGTACCGCCATTTTAAAACGTCGTGTCAATTCCAACAACAGCGGCAACACATCTTCGGTATGTATCTATCTATAATCTAATATTTACCTGTAAGCTTATTACGTAACCCTGTTGCCAACAATTCTCCGATTTCAATTATTGAAATTGTTACTTTTGCGATTACGTATGATCAAATAGAATTACTGTGGAAACGGAACCCTCCGCAAGTGAGTCCGGATCACATTAATTTGACCGAATTTGATTGGATTACGTGCGGAAAGTTAATTACTTCCTTAATTACTGCAGGTGGTGCACGCTTTCATGTTTTTTTTTATAAGCCAAAGTTTGTCGACGATTGTAGGTACTGTTTTGTGTACAAAATCCTTGCTGTGCTAAGCCCAAGGGGGCGTAAGTCAAAATTATAGCTATTCTCTACTAACGTGTGGGCACGCTGAGGAAAATAAAATTTGCCGTTTTAGTGGGGTGAACGAGCGGCTAAACGAGTTAGCGAAGTGACCTCGGATATGTTAGGTTTTAAAACCTGAGGGAGAATAACGAATGTGTGAGCGAGCGGAGCGAGCTCGAAATTGTTTACATTTTGAATCTTAAAAGCTGCGGTGATCAATGAATGAGCGACCGGAGCGAGCTCGACATTTTTTACGTTTGAGGTCTTAAAAGCTGGAATAATAATTTAATGAATGAGCGGGCGGAGTGAGCTTGTAATTTGTAATATTCTGGGTTACAAAAGCTTGAGGTAATCCTGACATTAATGAGCGGGCGGAGCGAGCTGGCAATTTTAAACATTTTTAGTCTTAACAGCAATGGGTGATCCCCACAATAGTAATTTAAGAAAATTAATTAATGAGTGACCGCAACGACCTAGGTGAATGATAAGAAAAGTATTTGAAAGTTATGAATGAGCGATCGAAGCGAGTTCGATTTTTTTTTATCAGTTTAATTCGTAAAAGTTGGTGTGATCAATGTATTTTTAGCATTTTAATTTTGACATTTTAGCTTAGGTGCTGTGATGATGTGTGATGCTGATCGTAATAAAAGACAATAAAAGTTATTGAATGAGCAATCGGAGCGCGCGGATGGTTTTTATAAGCTGGGGTGATTGTTAAAATGAATATTTGAGCGAGCGCAGCGAGCTCGGAATTTTAGGTATTGAAAGATTAGTAATAGTATGAAAAACCTGAAGCAAATGAATGAGCGAGAGACGCGAGCTCGTAATTTTTGTCATTTTTGTTATAAAAACCGTAGGCGATTGTGAGTCAGAGTCGGGGCTCAAGGGGGGGCAAATGCCACCATTCCCCCCCTGGATCTCTAGCTTCGATTGTAATTTAATTTCATTGTAATGAAATTTGGTTGTCATTTGAAAGGGCTAAGTGTCCTTCTTTCAGAATTCGACTTTTTGTTTAAAATAATGCGATACAAGCTGAAAAGAGCAAAAGTCAGGCAACCAATCTAGAGTCAAGGTTTTAGTGACCATTCTGGTGCCAGTCAGCCCCCCCCCCCTCCCCACGCCTATGGAAGTAATTCTGTAGCTCAACGCGGCTTGTAACGACATTTATTTTTGAACCGCTCATCTAGAGTGGAACAATAGTTTAAGTGGATGCCATCGTGACTTTTCCGCCACCGCACCCTCCGACGATGGGATAGATTTCATCCACACAATCTAGATGCCTGACATCCAACTAATGTAGGTACGGGCATCGCGAGCCTTTTTTCCGCGCACGTGCAACTTGTGGAATGAGCTTCCTCCCGTCTTTCCTTTGCACTATAACATGGGGTTCTTAAAAAAATACATTCAAAGACCGGCACCGCATCAGCTTCCCTTGAATAATTTTAAATAGGAACTTACATATTCGTTTAAAGAATATGTAAACAATTAATAGGTATATCAGGCGCAGTGAGGCTCAGCCTAGCATTATCGGGCGCTGCCTGGCTCTGTCTGGTATTGTTGGGTACGGTTCGGCCGTGGCCGGCGTGTGGTGGGTGTGTTCCGATCCTAGGGAGGCCAACCTGTTTCTTTTATATTAGACAAGACAGGCATTTGATCGCCATCTCACCTGTTGGTAAGTGACCATGCGGCCGAAGATGGAGCATGCCCGTCTTGGAACAGCCTTTTCACTCTAGTTTTAAAGGTATCCAGATTATATGGATCAGGGAACACACTCGCAGGTAACGCGTTCCATTCCTTAGCCGTACGCACTATGAAAGTCGAGCCAAAGCGGCTCGTGCGGATAGCTAGAAGATCCACGACATAAGGTGTCACTGTGTATTTCCTTCATACTTTACTACCTACTTTTCGACGATTAAAAGAGATATTTAATGTCCTAATCAATAAAGCATATAAAATAAATATGCCGTGTGATGTCCGGCAGAGTAGAATAGCACCAACCCCTTACACTCGTGGGTGTCGTACAAGGCGACTAATGTTTTCGAGGCAAAAGATAAGAGTCTCCGTAGTCTGGAAAATGGGCAGCAGCATTTTCCATTGTTATATTTAAACACTGCGATCTCCAACCCGCCTGCCAAGCGTGGAGATTATGGCAATAACCTCCCCTTTCGTGGGAGAGGCCCTAAGTCTTGCAGTGGACTGTTACGGGCTGTGATGATGATGAATCAATAAAGAACTTTTGAGTTTGAATTTGAGTTCAATAATTTTCCACAGAATATCTATAGGTACTTCTTCTTCTTATCGTGTTAATAATTAATAGGTTAAATATAAAATTATTTATTTATTATATAGGTACTTACTTACTAACCACCACCTTACAGAATATCGCAGCTAAATAATACTCTTTTTAATAGTATTGTGTTTTTGCCGGTGAGTAAGGTTTCCAGTGCTCCATGGGGTGGCTTTTGCCTTTTTTGTGTTATAGAGTTGGGCAACGCATTGGCGATACTCTTAGTGTTGCTAATGTCTATAGGCAGTGGTGACTACTTCCCATTAGGTGGCCCGCTTGCCTGTTTGCCTATCGTATGTCATAAAAAATACACATGTAGTATTAAATACATAACGTTAAGCCTTTTCCCAGTAGAAGTAGCAGAGACCACGTCGTTCCACTTGCGACAATAGTATTAGTATTAGGTACAGTCGCGCTCATAACTTTATTGTACAATTCTTAGAAAAATAATTTTAGCTACTGCTACACACAGGATATTAGGTTCATTGTCAATCAAATAGAATTGGCTGAAAGAAGTGCCTGTTAACTGTCCTTTATACACTATTAATTCTTAAACAGCAGGATTTTTTATTTAATAAATGAAATTTGCTGTAATGAATATCCATACTTCGTATTATAAATTGAAATATTTTATAATAGGTCCACGATAAGTCCGTATCGACTGACAGTAGTAAAAATTATAAAGTGTGGATATGGTAATGCGTAATTTTCAAATTACATATTCGAAAACAGGTGTTTAAGGATATACTTTTTTCACGCCAGTCAGTAAAATAAAATAAAATAGTAGTTTATGCAACTGTCATATAAAAGGGGGTATTAAAACATGAGTGTCTGTTTATGATAATAGTTTGACACGAGTGTTTTAATACCTAATTATATGCAGTTGCATACACTACTTTATCTACACTCATATTTTTATGTTAAAATATTGTACCTATAATTTTCTCAACTTTGCTGGAAGTAAGCTGCGAGTCAGTTCTGTTGTACGAGTATCTACGCGTCGAGGATATCAAGCGGCGGGCAATTCACTTTACTACTTTCACATTTATTTGCATGCACGTCGGATGTCGAATTGATAACGTCAGTGTAAATAGTCTTAGCTACGCAGATGACATGGTATTGCTGGGGCCGTCTGTGGCCGCCATTCGAAAGCTGTTGGGCATATGTGAGAGGTATGCGCACAGCCATGGTTTACTGTACAATGTAAAGAAAAGCGAGTACCTGGTTTTTAAGGCCGGGGGTAGATGTCCAGAGTATGTGCCTCCTTTGGTGCTCAACGGCACTGAACTAAAACGTGTGCATGCCTTTAAATACCTGGGACACATTGAAAAAAAAAAAAAAAAAAAAAATAATAAAATAATAATGATTAAAAAGTTATTTTGTAGTATGGGAAATGCTGTATTATAAAGTATTTTATCTACCACTCATAGCGTAATGTTCCAATTTCATATTCGAAAACAGCTGTATAAGGATACACTTTTTTAACGCGTCTATAAATTTAAAAAAATTACTTTTCGATAAAGCATTTCTCATACTAATTTCATTACAGCTGTAATGCAAAATAACTTTTTAATCATTAAGCAACACTTTTATTTTTTAAATTTTTGTCGGGCGCCGAGACACGGCGAAATGTAGGCTGAATAACTAAATGTCTTTGACAAATTCAAAATTCAAATTTTCCTGTTTATATTTGTGTGTAATTATTTTCCCGCTAAACAGAATATTTTTCTAATTGTTGTAATTTGTGTTTGTAAATGTTTTTTCTTGTTTGAAGCATAAAAACAATTAATGTGAAAGTAGTAAAGTGAATTTCCCGCTGCTTGATATCCTCGACGCGTAGATACAACATAACTGATCTTACTTCTAGCAAAGTTGAGAAAATTATAGATACGAAATTTTAAAATGAAAATAGAAGTGTAGATGAATATAATGCAGTAAATTATTTCTAATTTCTGAATTGCATATAATTAGGTATTAAAACACTCGTGTCAAACTGTTATCATACGAGGCTATACCACTCATGTTTTAATACCCCCTTTTATATGCCAGTTGTATAAACTACTGTTTTGGTTATACAGCCTCAAAAGTTTATTTTTATTTTAGTAAGTATTAATGTTTGGTTATATAAATTAAAAAATATTTGCACATCATGCTAACTTTTTAAGTCTAAAACCATTGTGACTTTTAAAAGGAAAACTGATATTTTTATTTTGAATTGTAATAAAAAAATAATAACAAGCGATTTTAATTTTAAAATGTTTTCTACTTAATTCCCTTTTGAAAAGCTTTCGGCGCATGTTGCACTACTTTTGCTGCGGATGTGCTTTGCCGTCCCTAAAATAAATTATTTTCTGCGTACGTGTCCAACTTGGCTGTTTCCGTATAGTATCGCAACTTTTCATCAGGTACTTCGGGACTCTGTGGAGAGTATTTTAAACGTCTCTCTAAGTGAAGACCAGTGGAGCCAAGCATCTTTGCCTATCCGATGTGGGGGGTTAGGAATTCGGCGTGTTCGGGATGTGAGCCTGCCGGCCTTTCTGGCGTCGTCACATGGGGTTGTAAGTCTTGTCACTAACATTCTATCAGTTGATGGTGGCAGGATAAACATTCCTCATGTCGGTGATGCACTGACGGCTTGGGGGGCTCTCAACCCGACTACGCCTATAACGGAGTGCCCGGAAAGCCAGTCTTGGGGCAATATTGGGGCGAAGAGGGTGCTGGAGCAGCTAGAGGGTGTGGCTGTGGGAGTAGACCTCGCGAGGCTTAAGGCAGTGTCGCAGCCAGAGTCGAGTGCGTGGTTGCACGCTTTGCCATCGCCACATCTGGGTACGCTCATGGATAGCGAGTCCTTGCGGGTGGCTGTGGCTCTGCGCTTGGGCTGCGATGTATGCGAACCTCATCAATGCATCTGCGGTTGCCGGGTTGAGGCCAATGGTCACCACGCTTTGAGTTGCTGTCGATGCGCGGGAAGATTTCCACGTCACCACGCCCGCAATGATGTTGTCCGGAGAGCGCTGGTTTCGGCGAACATTCCTTGCGCCTTGGAGCCTCCCGGACTGAGTAGGTCCGACGGCAAGAGACCTGACGGTGTGACTCTGGTGCCGTGGCAGAAGGGCAAATGTCTTTTATGGGACGCCACATGTGTCAGCACCTTTTCGGCTTCGCATCTCGGTCGCACCGTTAGAGCGGCTGGGGCAGCGGCGGAGTCTGCGGCCCTTAGGAAAAGGCACAAATACTCCGCCCTGCAAAACAATTATTTGTTTGTCCCTCTCGCAGCGGAAACGACCGGGTGTTCGTGTGACGAAGCGAGGGTGTTTTTTAAAGACGTTGGCCGTCGATTGAGAGAGAGGGGTGGTGACCCCCGCTCTGGGTCATTCCTTCCATCCCATTCAGCGTGGCAACGCTGCTAGTGTTATGGGCACCTTAGCACCGGGAATGGCAAAGAGTGGGTTAAACATCTAGTTTAAGTTATATGACGAAGTTATACGAATCTAGTTTTAAGTTTTCATTTTGACTATGTAAAATTCATACATTACAAATTATATGTTAATTAAATTTCCATTTAATTCCCTTTCAAACAGTATAGATACCACATGCTATAAAACCTTGTATCAGCTGCACAGGAATATGAATTTTAAGATGGTATTGCACTTATGAGCGCAACCGCACCTACATTAAAATAGGTAAGCAGAACAACAAAACGAAAACAGATATTATGAAAACAAAAGGAAAGTGCAGTCTTCAAACACAAAGGCACTACTTTAACACGGCTAGGTAGGTACTCTTCCAGCTTCTAAGTTTTTAGTTTGAAAATGAAATTGACCTGTAAATAATTTTATCAATAAATATAAGTATACGTATATGGCTGTACCCATAAAAGTGTACTAGTTTGACGACCTGAGTGGTTCAGTGGTCAACATGGCCGGTCTGCCACGCAAGAGGTCCTGGGTTCGATTCCCGGCCGGGCAGAAATTGAAATGATGAATTTTAATTTCTGTTACGGGTCTGGGTGTTCTATGTATAATAAGCATGTATTTAAAAAGAAGTACAATATAAGTAGTTTATCAGTTATCTAGCACCCATAACACAAGCTTTGCTTACTTTGGGGCTAGATGGCGCTGTGTGAATTTGTCCACGATTATTTATTTATTTATTTTAAGCCAAGCTATGGAGCATTTGGGCGAGAGATGCAGTCAGCCCCTGCAGTGTGGGATAGGGTAGAAACATTAAGCAGCTGTATTTTGCTTACTGGCAATAAATGTACATCATTTGAAGGCCCTATGAACTGAATCATATTGCGTACTGCTTTATTTATATCTATAAAAATGTATTCAAAACCAAGTTTTTATGTATCTTGAAAGCACTAGAATCCCATGTAGTCAGCGCCGACCATGCGCTCTCGGTCGCACCTGAAAAAAACAATGAAATATGAATGAATATAAAGGACAAGATTGAAGTGAGTTGTGAGATGGAACATCTGGTAATCGACAGCCCTTCCCAATCCATTGTTTGATTTGAACCCCCCATCAATATTTTTTTGGAGATCTCTCGCTTTTGCACACTAAGAAAAAATATATATTTTTTAAGTATTTTAAATTAAACCCATTCATAAATGAGATTCACGTTTCCCATTCATTTTCACAATAGTGTAGCGAACCTTTAGCTGATCATTGTTTCTCAGCCTTTAGTTTACAAAAACTCCTCCAGGTAGATATTTTGGCGATCTTCTGGACAGGTAAGTTCACTTCCAGCATGCGTTGACAAAGATGCGTTAAAATAAGATGATTGCAACATCTTGAGGCCCGCAGGTGAATCTATTGACAGCACTGCCACTTTTTCTTCTCTGTACCTATCTGACTCAATTTTGTTGGTTTCTATAGACTATTTGTAGTAAGTGGGATATCTTGGTTTTGGAGCATGCGCGTTACAAAAGCTTTAATAGAGGTATCTAACGTGATTTAGGTAGTTAGAAAGTAACTATTACCGATAACAAGAGCCTTCGCATGTCTCCTTAATTGGATCCTCCCCAGCTTTTTTTAGTTTCCGGTTCTCGCACTGAACTTCGCACAGGTTCCAGAAAGTTCTATGGTTATAGCATACTGGTTTGAACACTGGCGGGCAGTAGCAAATTTCAGAGTCAATATAATCCTGAGTCATTGTAAGTACAAACAATGTCACTGGAATGTATACAAGAAAAATCAATATCATCGAAATTACATTAGCAATACCGAATGTGTGCGGTTCTAAAAATAGAGAAAATCAACATTTTAAATCAAAATATCTAGTAGTAGGTTACATTAGATCTTCATGGATAGCTTCATTTCTGATGATATCGTACGGAAAAATTCCGATCATTGCTGTTTCCATTGCACGCTGAGTGACTTTGTGCTTCCTAAACAGGTCCTTAGTCAGACACCGTTCCGTAGGTATTAGGTAGGTTTAAGAAATATTGAGTGAGTTTACTTGTCGCTTCCTGTATTATACTCCTGTAATTAACTTACGTGGTATCACAGAATTTATTATCAAATACGACATATTATGTTTGAGAACTTTGTTTGATATTGGAAGCTAAAATTTGTTAACCGTGTGTATTAATTACTCCAATGTGAATATGGCTAGTAATGTTTTAAGGTTTGTGTAACTAATTTGATATTGCAAGCCTAAGTCGCTGTAGGTACTATAAAATAAACAATGTCGTGAACCCAATGGGTAAAGAAGAATAATGCGAGAGCCTTGACTGTGAGGGTGACGTAGATATTATCCTATGTCATCAAGTACAAGAAAATTTCCACTTTGTAGGAATAGTAGACGTATAGGAAACCCAAAAAACGTTGTTATTATACTGTACGACTCTCCAGTCTTGGATGGATAGTCTTCATGAAAAGCCTGCAATTTTGAATAAATAAATGAATGCTTACATCAGAACAAAACATAAATAAAAACAACAAAACAAGAAGGTAAAATGAACAAGAAGTTACTTACAATTACTTATACAAAACTATATATCGGTCTGTGGCTGCTGTGATATGATACCGCCTGCCAATAATAGGATCTCACTCAGCATATGCCACTGTCCCGGCCACAGCCACACAGCGCTGATCTTCCACGAGTCTCAATGAGTGACGTTCGGATCGTTGCGCCTCAACTCAAGAAATACACGGATTATGTAGGTGTAGGTACCTTTATTATGCAAGTGCGAGTGAAACCAACAAGCGATTCACGAGAGTCACGGATGTGTTGTCGGTCTTTGAAAAGGCTTTTGTCTGAAACGTTTGGCGACACAGCTGCAGAAAGCCCAACGCATAGTGTGATCATTCGGGGCAGGAAGTTTCATGTTATGGTTATCGACCACCATGTATGTACCCAAAAGCCATTAAATCTACGACTTACCTACGGAACCCCCGCAAGTGAGTCCGAATATCAATCATTTGATCGAATTAATTTGGATTATTTGCGGATAGTTGACTAATTACTACAGTAATCAATACCTGATTGATTTCCTCACGCGCGCACAACTTTTATCGGTTACTTTGTGCATATACAGGCAAGTGGCTGGCTGATGAAAAGGGGTCACCGCCGACTTAGAACATCAGCAACACCAGATTTCGTGACCAGTGCGACACCCACCTCTAAAGAGACGATATCTCCAGTTGGTACATACTGTCATGTACATATCAATAATTACAGCATTCCCCTGTTAACTGGGTCACGGAGTTCAGACGGCAGTTGCTCAAGTGTAATTACCTGATCTGCCAAATCCTGGATTATGGTCAAGCCGGCCCCGGGCCAAGATGGCCATTGAAATGCAGAAGAAACAGCGGTGGAGGTAGCACTTAATCTTGGTGTACTTACTCCAGCATCGATCGTTTTGGGATCGGAGCAGCATCCAATAGACAACGACTTGCTCCATCCAGACAGAAAACTGAATACAGTGGATTAGGTTAATTTAGGTTAATGTGCTCCTTTTTTCCGCACTTGAACTCAAACTTGGTCCCTTGTACGTAGACATAGACATAGACATATACATTATTTATTTTGACATCACAATACTCATAATACAAAACTCATGGAGCAAGTTACATTTGTATATCTAAATTTAACATAAGTATATATATTTAAAACCTATTCAATAAAAGCGATTCGAATATGGAATCCGCAAATAATCCAAATAAATTCGAACAAATTATTGATATTCGGACTCACTTGCGGGGGGTTCCGTAGGTAAGTCGTAGATTTAATGGCTTTTTAGGTACATACATGGTGGTCGACAACCATAACATGAAACTTCCTGCCCCGAATGATCACACTATGCGTTGGGCTTTCTGCAGCTGTGTCGCCAAACGTTTCAGACAAGAGCCTTTTCAAAGACCGACAACACATCTGTGACTCTCGTGAATCGCTTGTTGGTTTCACTCGCACTTGCATAATAAAGGTACCTACACTTACATAATTCGTGTATTTCTTGAGTTGAGGCTCAACGATCCGAACGTCACTCATTGGGACTCGTGGAAGATCAGCGCTGTGTGGCTCCGGCCGGGACAGTGGCATATGCTGAGTGAGATCCTATTATTGGCAGGCGGTACCACATCACAGCAGTCACAGACCGATATATAGTTTTGTATAAGTAATTGTAAGTAACTTCTTGTTCTTTTTAGCTTCTTGTTTCGTTGTTTTTATTTATGTTTTGTTCTGATGTAAGCTTTCATTAATTTATTCAAAATTGCAGGCTTTTCATGAAGACTCTCCATCCAAGACTGAAGAGTCGTACAGTGTAATAACAACGTTTTTTGGGTTTCCTGTACGTCTACTATTCCTATAAAGTGGAAATTTTCTTGTACTTGATGACATAGGATAATCTACGTCACTCTCACAGTCAAGGCTCTTGCACTATTCTTCTTTACCCATTGGGTTCACGACATATTTGCTTATTTTATAGTACCTACAGCGATTTAGGCTTGCAATATCAAATTAGTTACACAAACCTTAAAACATTACTAGCCATATTCACATTGGAGTAATACACACGGTTAACAAATTTTAGCTTCCAAAATCAAACAAAGTTCTCAAACATAATATCGTATCGTATCGTGTCGTATTTGATAATAAATCCTGTGATACCACGTAAGTTAATTACAGGAGTAAAATACAGGAAGCGACAAGTAAACTCACTCAATATTTCCTAAACCTACATAATACCTACGGAACGGTGTCTCACTAAGGACCTGTTTAGGAAGCACAAAGTCACTCAGCGTGCAATGGAAACAGCAATGCTCGAAATTTTTCCGTACGATATCATCAGAAATGGAGCTATCCATGAAGATCTAATGTAACTTACTACTAGATATTTTGATGTATGATGTTGATTTTCTCTATTTTTAGAACCGCACACATTCGGTATTGCTAATGTGATTTCGATGATATTGATTTTTCTTGTATACATTCCAGTGACATTGTTTGTACTTACAATGACTCAGGAATATATCGACTCCGAAATTTGCTACTGCACTGTATGAACTCACATCGGATAAAGAGATGTAAAATGAGATGTAAGAAATTGCGGTGGCAAAAGGGCGCGGTCGGTCCAGCTGGTTCCGCTCTACGATGCGTTGGATACTGTGGAAGGGCAAAAGCATGAGCTTTTGCCCTTCCACAGTATCCAACTTGTAGCTTGTAGATGACTACAAGCTGGCAAAGTTGCGGAGCCGAGCCAGCGTGGATGTGACAAAGTGTGTTGCACATAAAAGACACGGACTTGTTGCTCACAAGTGCAAACTCTATTAAAGACCGTTGGTGCTGTCATTTTAAGGAACTGTCTAGCGACACCAACAACGACGTGCCACCACCACAGCTTCCTGCAAACCTTGTCATGATTAGCCTGATTACCCCTGATGAGGTGGAGAGGTCTATGGCCCCTATGAAAAACGGAAAAGCATTTGATCATAGAAACCTGGAAAACTTTACGCCAATCTATAAAGGAAAATACAGTGTCCAGGAGTGCGGCAACTATCAAATATCAAACTCATGAACCAGTCAATGTATTGTCGACCAGAGACTTCGCCAGGAATGCTCCTTGTCGGAGTGCCAACACGACTGTGCTGCAGCACCATGGATCCAATCTTTGCCCTCAGGGTCCCCCAGGAGTCTCACTGCAGTAGAAATCAACCTCTACATTACGCATTACTATTTCTCGACCTGCCGAGGGTTTCGACAGTGTCCCTCGGGAGACAATCTGGTGGGCTCTGAGATCAAAGTCTGTGCCTGAAGCCACAACATTCGTATCATACAGGATATGTATGATAATACTGAAGCCGTCGTCAAAACCATCGCAGGCCATAGTAATTCCTTCCCGATTACTGTAGGTGTTCACCAGGGTTAAGTTCTGAGCCCTTAGTTGTTTTGCATTGTGCTCGATGCCCTCTCAGCGGAAATTCAGGACATGCCTCTTTGGCTTATGAAGTACGCTGACGACATTGTACTGGTGAGCCAGCTTAGGCAGGATCTTGAGAACAGGGTAAATATGTGGAAGGATGTGCTAGAAAACGGTGGTTTGAAGCTAATTGTCTCCAAAACAGATATGGCCAGCTGTAGCGTGGATCCCGAAACCATCCTTGTAGGCAAAGAAGCTGTTAATAGAACAGATAAATCCAAATCAATTCCTCGGCTCTATCATGCACGAATCCGGCGATTTCGGCCCCCATGTCAAGTCCCGAATATCTGCAGCTTGCGCCAAATAGCGGGAACTCACGTCTGTCACCTATGACCTTAAAATACCTGTCAAGCTTATAGGGCTTATATACAAGAGCATAATTAGACCTGTGATGCTCTATGGCTGCGAGACATGGCCGGCGCTGACGAAACACGTTCGCGAACTCAACGCCATCGAAATAAAAATGCTGCGGAGTTACGAGGCTCGATCGAGTACGTAACGCGTATATCCGTGGCAGCCTTGGTGTGAGGGATATCGCAGATAAGATCGAGGAAGCTCGCCTGCGCTGGTATGGTCACATGTTGCGTAAGCCTCAGGGATACGTGGTTAATAAGTGTCTGAACCTATGTATGAGGAAAGAGGCCCCGTGAACGACCCAAGAAGCGAAGGATTGACATAGCTGAGTCGTATTCGTAAGCCTACGACGCGAGGATGCCGAAGACCGGGCAAAGTGGAAAAGAATGACTCGGAAAGCGGATTCTGGCAAAAGCCGGGATAAACGCTAGGATGATGATGATGATTCTAGCGACCCCGGCTCACATTCCTCCCTCGTTTGTATCCCTTGCATTTGTCACCTCTATTGTAGGTACAAAAACCTCGCAAAGCCCATATCAACCAAAGCTTCATGTGATTCTAATTGGTGTTTAAAAAACATTTACAATGTTACAAACTTATCTGGACCGGCGGCCAAAACTGGAACTAAGTGTTGCCCTCTTAAAATATCATGTCATTGTCAACAATAGTGACATTGTTACCGGGTCAGATAAGTTTGTGGCACAGTAAGTAGGTACGGCACATAAGTTCGACAACACGCTAGCCCTGGTATTGCTCATTGGTTATGGTACCTGCAACCATCAGGTGGGCCGTACGCTTGTTTGCCGCCTTAGTGGTATAAATTGATTAAAAGCAGTAATTACCTAGCTAACTTTCCTTACAAAAACGAAAAAAAAAACCAGACTCCATTGTTGAGGGTTCCGTTCATCGTACGATTTATTTACCATTAATTCTATTTGTATATGTCGTAGAGGGTCATGAGCCTAGTCATCATTTGGCTAAGAAACGCAACGTCAATCGAAGCGCCACCTTGCGGATAGCTGGAAATACTGTGAAGACGTCATATTCGGCGCGGTCGCAACGAGCACTTCCCATTCGACCATCGACGAGTCAAGACGTGTAACTAGCTGCTCATTCATTGAAGAAAGAAGAAGTTTCTATTTATTGCCTCACATCACATAGCCGTACTCCATAAAGGAGAGTGTGAGTACAGAAGTGACTACGAAATTATAATTTGTACAAGGGAGCACGTGAATAGATTCCCTGGCGCACCTTGCGTTTTGGCCTTGCGGGATGGCCATGGGTGGTGGCGGGATCTCCAGTGACCCACGGGTTCGGTAGTCCCACATTATTATCTGTTACTTAAAATTATCCTACAGTCTTCCTATGCTTTCATTGTTTGCTATTTTTATTGTAATATCGCTTTATTATCTCAATACACTATTAAACTGTTCGGTTGATCTTTATTTTCACGAAACTATTCCGAAAATACCTTCTGATAGATCTCTCCCCTGCTAGAGTCTGCCCTAATCTACGACATATATTTTATTTTATTTGGATGTCTTACAGCGTGTAACAAAGAAAATATACAATAGCATAACATCGAATAGCCAATTAGGGGACACCACAGTTAAATTTCACAAGTTACACAGATACCTACGCGGTGGTCGACCACCTGAGCTTTTCATGAATTTTTCGGCCCCGTGCTGTCTTCAGAGGCCGACAACCATGACGTTGCAGGCATCTGCGGCGTTCGTTCGTTTGCATGTATAAAACAATTTATCCAGTGGAGTGAACAAGCGGAAAGAACAAGTTCACCTAGAGCGACTGCCGTCTGATCTCAATAGCCTTGTTTCCAGAAGAAGTAACATATTTAGTCGCCTGAATATGCAGGTTTCCTCGCAATATTTTCCCTCTCCGTAAGAGCATCGGTCGAATGAATTAATAGGCGCCCATCCAAAGGCTGATGTGCCTATACTGGGCTGGTGTGTTTTATTATAGTCCTCGATCAAACCACTACACATCACAGACTCACTCATCATAGACGTTTTGCAGTCTATTGAAACCGTAAGCGTTTTTACAGCAACGGCTGTTGTCACGGCACGGCAACAGCAGCTGTGGACGTGCCGTCCATATACCTATTAGCACGCTTACAAACATGCAATTCTAATTAGTTACACGAAACCTTAGAAAATTACTTATTTCGTGGTCACATTGGAGTAATGCACAGTTACTTAGATTAAATTTTCTGAAATCTAAGAAGTCGTTCCAGTTATAAATGTCGTATTTGTTAGTTAATTTTGTTATACCATGTAAGTTAATTTATTGTTAGCATACAGGTTAGAAACGATAAAATGACATTCCAAATTTTGGACTAAGTAATACTTACGTTATCATCAATATTCTATGCCAATACGGTTTAGCCCTACTTTATAAAAAGGTTCACTTCAACGACGAGTAAGTAAGGTTACAGTGGATATGTGTAGTTTGTGTTAATAGTATGCTAATCATGCCTGAGCTTACGACGCGTGGATTCCCAATACTGGACGAAGTAGAGAAGAATGAGTCGGAAAGCGGACCTTGGCAGAAGCCGGAACTAACAGCACACATGGGTCGGAAGAGCTCGAACCTCTACCGAACTGCCGTAGCCAAGGCAAAGCCCTTACACTCCGGGGAATAAGTGAAACACCTTAAAACTGACATAAGTTGACGTTTAAATGAGCGATGCGAGTGCCATGTACAGCGAGGTTGGACATGGCACATAACTGGAACAAAGTACCTAAACGAAAATCACTTAATGAGCGAGCGCAGCGAGCTCGACTTTTGAGACGTTTTATATTAAAGCTTGCGTGAGCATTAAAATTTGATATTTATGACATTCATCATCATCATCATCTTGGCGTTAATGTACCGGTTGTCCGCCTTGACCATGATCCAGGATTTGGCAGGTCAGGTAATTACAGATTGATTTTTATGACATTGAGATTTATGACATTCTTAGGTTTAAATCAGCGGCGATGGGATTGCCGACCGCTGGTTTAAAGAATTAACAATAAATGTACATAACAATACATAACAAAATAATTGTACATAACGATAAACATTGATATTTTTCATGGCTTTAATGTTTTGGTTACATTCCAGTGACGTTATTTGCACCCACTGAAATGGCTTACGAAATTTGCTACTGCCCGCCAGTGTTCCAGCCGGTATGCTATGGGTTTCAAAATTTCCGGAACCTGTGTGAAGTTATCTGCGAGAACAAGAGACGACAGACAATTGGGGAACCGCTACTCACCTTATCTTGCAGCAGTAATTGTATCAAGTAATCGTTACTTTGTAACTACTTTGTGTCACGTTAGGGAGCTTTATAAGCTTCGGCGGCTATGACGTCGCTGTTTATGTTCCCGGTTGATCTAAGTAGATCCAAATAAGATCTTCATCAATGCGCCATTTTCCAAGCCTTATTTCTTAAATCAGATCTGCTTTAGGTATTGCAGCGGTTTCCGTTTCCAAGATCGGTAATGGTTCTACAAGTGAAATAAAAATACTTAATCATATTTTTAACTTTTCCTTTGAGCATCGGTATCGCACTTTGAATGGCCTCGGGTCTTGAGCGTCCTGCAATTATCTCAACGGTACTTCGGTAGGTATATCAATAAGTCTTCCGGTCAGCCAGGCAAATAGTTGATCCTAATTTATAACAAACAATACCTTCAAAAATATACATGATTTGTGAACTAAACTGAAAAAGAAATACGCAGATAATCTATTTTCAATACTGTTCTTAACCTTATTTGCGTTATAGAATATCAAATAAATAAGTAAAGACTATGAATAATTTGAAACGATGCAGCTGAGTTGCTGATTAATGAATCTCGTTTAAAATAAAACTTCAATTAAATTCATCGATAAGTATTATATGTATGTTATGTATGACAGATAGAAAACCCTTGGGCCTTGGCTATACCACTGGTGTCATTAGATATGTATGTGACATATGTCCAATTTCTGTAGACAAACCTGGAGATTATGACAAGGTTTATGTTAAGTAGGATCGAATTATAATTTTTTAATATAATTTCATAATATTTTTCAGCTGCAAGCAAACACTCGTCGCTGAATCGTATATGGACTGGCAGAAACTGCAGTCCTTTGAAATTTACTAGTAAATTGGCCTCGAAATAAATAAAACAGTAAGGATTATGGACTCACTTCATAGCTATGTCAGTAAAGAATTAAATCATATCAATTTATGTTTCACTAGCTGTGTCCGCGACTTCGTTTGCTTGGACTATTGTATTTTCTAGGACTATGTAGAATCATAAAAAATTCTTAAAAAAATATTGGCATTTTACTTTGGATTTAAAAACTCCCAGGTTGTATTTATCAAAAGTCAGTAAGTCAGGTTGCGAGTTTCGTCGCGCGGGTATATATCAAGCATCTTACTCCTCGCGCATCCCTACGCTCCACTCCTGTCTCGTTGACAAGTAAGTTTAGGATAGAAGAATTAGCATTTTCACGGAAAAATATGATCTGACAATATCTGACTTCTTTGTAGTGCTCGAGTGGCCTGACTGTGACAATAGGCCATCCATCCATGTTAAGTATATACAATAAAGTGCACACGATTGCTTAAGGTGATCCGCACGTTCAAAGATACATTCCGGTACAGGTTACAAGGTACAGGCCTGTAAATTCCGGGTTTCAAGTTATTTGGACATATACATTTTTACTTTCATCAGCTCTCCCAAGGGAATCGTGATGAAATTCATGTTAAAGTGTATCCTATGTCCTACTTCGTAATACTAGCTCAGATCATACCAAGTTTTAATTGAATTCATTAAGTAGTTTCGGAGTGATGCGCGGCCAAGATACAGACAGAGATAGACTAAATTGAAAAAAAATTACACTTGTGGTTTCAGTGTCGTTTATAGAGTAGGTTCCAATAAAATATTTCTAAATTTTCATCCTTAATCAAAGACTTATATATGCTGCGTATAGACAGGTTGATTGAACAAAGGAAATGGCCCACAAATGGTGCTAAAACTGCAATGGAGCACCAACGTCATCTCAGTTACGTTTTGGCCATGTGTGCGAATGGCCGTTACGTTACAAATTCAAAATGCCGTGTTGCGTAGTAGTTGCTAATTCCGACAAACAGAGTATATTTATAAATTTATCTTTTTAGCATTTCTAATAAATATTTTAGTGTTTGTTGCTAAATTATTAACCGGCCTTTTTATTTATTTACACATTCAACTACAAATTTAAATCAAGCAAAGTAAGCCATTTAATAACTACGTCACTAAGGGTGATCAGGTTCTTCGGTAGGCCAGGGTAACTTGTGTTTGGGCAATCCGATAGTATGTGCCACATCGACTTGATTTGGGAACCGCAGGGACACTGGAGGGGTACACTCCACCCACAGCGGTGTTTGTAGGAGGCACAAAGGCCTTTGCGTAGTCTATTTTAGTTGCACCAATATCGCCTAGATAGTTCAGATTCCTTGGTTGCTGCCAGGTACCTATTATATCACATCCGAATTTTCCTGCCATATACAATAGCCAAGTTGGGTTCCATGCGCGACTACTGAATTCGTCGTTCACGAGGTACGCAGCAATCTTATTTGCCGGAGTTCCTGATTTTAGGCGAAACTTCGCAGTCTGCAGAAACTCGTGGAGCATGGGAAGCTTTAGATTCCGTCTGATCTTCGAAGCTTCAATGAGGAGAGAATCTTTTCTTCTCAGGTCCGGCGGAAGTATTCCACAGAGCACGGGTAGCCAATGGCATTGTGTGGACCATATGGTACCTGAGATATATCGCATAGCCTTGTTCAATTCCACGTCCACTCTGCCGACGCGTGCACTACCCAGCCAGACAGGTGCGCAGTACTCCGCTACGGAGAACAATAGTGACAAGGCATTTGTGCGAAGCAAGCTGTTCGCTCCCCAGCTCGTCCCTGCCAAATTCTGGACGATATTGTTACGGGTCTGAAGTTTACGTGCCGTCGTAGTAAGGTGATCCTTAAATGTCCGAGCACGGTCAAGAGTGACTTCCAAATATTTGGGGCTGAAAATGTGCTTGAAAGTAATACCATTGGTATCTTCAGGTCCCTTTTGGCCAATTGATTGTGAAGGTGGAAACAGCAGACCTCTGTTTTGCTCGCACTAGGTATCAACCGCTAAGTATCAAAGTACCGTCGCCAGAGTCTCCAAATCGGAGGTCAGCGTGTGTTCTAAGGTCGAGAAATCTCTGCTTTGGTTGACAAGGCATATATCGTCGGCATAAATAAACTTCCTGGACTAGGTATCGGGAAGGTCGTGGATATAGAGGTTAAATAATGTAGGGGCCACAACAGAACCCTGTGGAAGACCATTACTTAGCTCCCTTACATCGCTCACTTTAGGTCCCAGTCATACCCTGATTCGTCTCTGTTAACCGGCCTTGATTAGTCGGTATATTTTAGCATATTGAATGCATACCATCTGCATATTTTTTATTCGGCCGTCTTACATGTGTGCACGATGTGAGCACTGTTTTCGCGAAACTGATAAGAAAATTGATAATAGATGAGTATAAGTACATTTTAATTATTAATCAATGTATTAAAAAACATGGGAAATATGTGCCTGAACCTGCCGGTATCAAGAAGGAGGCCCGTGGGCAACCCAAGAAGCGATGGATTTGCATCGCTGAGTCAGATGCGAGAGCGAAGATGTCGAAGACCGGGCGAAGTTTAGGAAAGCGGTCCCTGGCAGAGACCGGGATAAGCGCTAGGGCGATGATGATGATGATTAAATTTTAATCAATAACAATAATATCGCTATATAATTTGGCGGTGGAGGATAAGGTTGCCGCCAATGTTGGCAAGCGAAAATGGAGAGAACGTAGAAAAGGGTAATTACCCACCTGGCCGGGTGTTGTGACCAGGGGACCAAGGGCCCGACAGTTGATCGTCGGAAGTTGTATATATGCCGTGGAAGTTGGCACATTTCTCTAGCGCGATGCAGGACGGTTAGCGCCATCTATGTGCGGATGCTTGCCAACCTTGTGTTCGTATACTCGTAATGTGAGTATCGTTGAATTTCGCTAGTGGAGCGATAGATGTCGCTACATATAATGCAGCTTTATAAGAGAATTATTGTATTCTTGCAATTTCCGCGCGACTTGAACGCCGGTAGCACTGAGTGCCTAGGTCGGTGCCCTTACTCCGGCAAGCGGGGCTCTGCCGGAGGTGACCTTTAATTCCCTAGCTAATCGTGGGACTTGCATGAGTACATTAAATATAAAAAACCAAAACAGTCCAGAAAGCTCCACCATGGAAGTGGTGGAGATTGACTCTGGTGCCGAAGGAGAGCTTTTGGCCTCCCCAACGCCCAGATTAGATGATGCAGCTGAGAAGGCGCAGCCTGACGTAGATGGAGGCAGTAATGTCACAGATACGGAAGGGACGTCGGCCTCCGACAGCATCATACCGGGGAGCCATCACAGGCTTTCTGGGGCAGCGCGGAAGCGTTTCCGAAGGCTGAGGGAGATGGATGTGGGTCTCAAAGAGGCTCTAGTCCTCTGCCGACAGCCTTGGAAAGAGATTCCTCGGTTACTCCCTGAGGCGAAGTCGTTAAAACGCACTCGATCAGAGGAGGAATCCCCGAAAGACCGACTGAAGAAAAACCCAAAAACCACGCTGGAGGGAAGAGCAAAGCCTACCTTCAGCGAAGTGGCTGGTTCAGTCAGGGTCGGGATTCGTGGGGAAAACCCACTAACCGAGGAGCAGACGGGACTTGTGCGCCGCGCCCTTGTTGACCTTATTTCTAAGGAAGGCAGGGGGGAGGGGCCCAGGTTCGTCTCATTTTCACAAAAACCAGGATGGATCCTGGTTGTTTGTGAAAATGAAGCCAGTAAGCACTGGCTTATGAGGGCGGTACCCAGCGTCAAACCCTGGCCAGAGGCGAAGCTGTCTGTTCTCTCAGAGAGCGAACTGCCAAAGCCAGCGGTAGTTACCGCCTTCATACCCAGCATAGACGCCACGTCAATAGACGAGGCGATAAAATTGCTGGGCACGCAGAACAGGGGCCTAAACACGCAGCTCTGGAAGGTTCTCCATAGTAGGGGGGAGGAAGGAGGCATTATTGCAACCTTCGCGGTGGATGATCCCTCTGTGGAGATCCTGAAAGGGAGTCAAGGCAAAGCCGCAATTGGTTTCAGAAGCATCGTCTTCAAAATCAAGGGCGACCAAGCCAAAGAGGCCCCTGTACAGCCAAGTACCTCTACCTCTGAGGCCACTCAGGCTCCTGCGACTGTCAACGCCGCTAAACCCAAGCAGCAAGGAGGTTCGATCCCTAAGGGAACACGACCCCCTCTTAATTTGGCTGCTAAGGGAAAGGTACAGACAAAGCAGGCACCTGAGACGAACACCATGGCCTCAAACATCGGGCAGCAAGGAGGATCGATCCCCCAGGGAACGCGACCTTCTTTAAACCTTTCTGCTAGGGGAGGGGGAACAAACAGAGGTAGAGGAAACACAAGGGGGAGGGCTCAAGGCGGAACCCAATCCGGACGTGGATTTTTCAATCCGCAGAAGGGAAGGGGAAAAACCAAGCCCTCACACTCCTTCTCACAAAGGGGCAAGTAATGGCGACCCAGGGGCCGGTGAGGTGTTTGCAAGCCAACCTCCATCACGCTGCGGCAGCAAGTGCCGTGGTGGAAAAATGGCTTTGCGATGGTAGGGCTGACCTCGCCCTCATTCAAGAGCCCTGGGTATCCAGCTCGACTATTCTGGGACTCAACGCTGCCGGTAAGATGATATATAACAAAGGCGGAACAAGGCCCAGAGCCTGTATTGTTTATAAGGATAGCATTAATCTATTGACTGTTACAGAGTTGTGCTCCGACGAAGTTGTAGCAGCCATTTTGATCCCCAAGGGAGACGCGGCTAGAGCGTTAGTGTGTTCAGCCTATCTTCCGGGAGAAAAGGAAAACCCTGCTGAGGATCTGGAGCCTGCGGTCGAGTACGCCCGGCGTCACAGACTGCAGCTGTTGGTGGGGTGTGACGCAAACGCCCACCACACTACATGGGGAAGTACCAACGTAAATAGGAGAGGTAACACGTTATATGACTATTTACTAACCAAGGGGCTGCAAAGTTGTGAATAAGGGATGTAAACCGACCTTTGTAACCCGTGTAAGACAAGAGGTGTTGGACATTACCATTGCAACAAATGATCTGGCGAGGCACATTAGTGACTGGCACGTTAGTGATGAACCGTCAATGTCTGACCATAACCACATTCGTTTTGACTTATTAGGATCATTATCAAGTCAGGAAGTTAGCTTTAGGAACCCTAGAGTCACTAATTGGGCGGCCTATAAGGACAACCTTAAACAGAACCTAGAAGAAGTACCTAAAACAATAAAGACAGTAGAAAGTCTGGATACTGCAGTGACTATAGTCTCAAACGGCATAAAAAAGGCTTATGAGGATAGCTGTCCTGTAAAAACAATGTCAACTAAAAGGGCAGTACCGTGGTGGAGCTCTAAGCTAGAAAAGCTTAGAAGTAAAACTCGGAAATTATTCAATAAGGCCAAAAGGACCCAAGATTGGGAATCCTATCGGGAAGGCTTAACAACTTATAATAAGGAAATTAGGAAGGCTAAGCGGGGAACTTGGAGAAGATTCTGCGAAGAAGTCGACAGCACGTCTCAGTGCGCAAGCGTTCACAAATTCCTCGCAAAAGACAAACCTAACCAAATTGGCTTGCTGAAATACCCTAATGGGACTTACACGGCCAACGAAAAAGAAACTCTAAATTTATTGGTATCGACCCATTTCCCTGGTGCTTGCGCAGAAGGTCCATCCTCTACGCAATCTTTTCGCCCAGGCAATGAAGAATGGAGAAGGGCCTCGCTTATAATAAGGCCATCCCAAATAAAATGGGCCGTCAAATCCTTTAAACCATACAAATCATGTGGAGCGGATGGTATTTTTCCAGCACTTTTACAACAAGGAATAGATATTTTAATCCCTCACATGATAAAATTCTTCAGAGCGAGCTACGCCTGGGGGCATATTCCAGAACAATGGACCGAAGTCAAGGTTCTATTTATTCCAAAGGCCGGAAAAAGAGACTACTCTCAACCGAGATCGCTCAGGCCTATTAGTCTAAGCTCCTTTATGCTGAAGACTATGGAAAAAGTTCTGGACATCTACATTAGGGAGACGATTAAAATCGACTATCCTATTCACTATTCTCAACATGCCTACAGCAAAGGAAAATCTACTGAAACCGCTCTTTTGAGTCTGGTGGACAAAATAGATAAGGCATTAGAGGATAAACAAATTGCACTTTGTGCATTCTTAGATATTGTGGGCGCATTTGACAACACCCCTATAAGGACACTAGTTCGAGGTCTTACTGAGAAAAAGATTGACCAAGCGACGGTGAAGTGGGTCAAAGCGATGCTTTCAAACCGAAAAGTGAAGGTAACCCTGCATGAAACCTCACTTGAAGTATTTACTACCAGGGGTTGTCCGCAAGGAGGAGTCTTATCTCCACTACTTTGGACCCTGGCAGTGGATCAGCTCTTGTATAAGATGGCGGAGCTTAGGATAGATACGCAGGGTTTTGCTGATGACCTAGTGGTAATCGTCCGAGGCTTCTGTCAAAGTATGCTCTCATACGTTATGCAACGAGCGTTGAATGTTGTTGATAAGTGGTGCAAAGACAATGAGCTGGCCATTAATGCGGAGAAAACTGTGGTTGTACCATTTACCAACAAAAGGCAACTTGACAATTTAGTCAAACCACGATTGAATGGCCAAACTATTGAGTTCTCCAAAGAGGTCAAACACCTAGGTGTAATACTAGACCAAAGACTTACTTGGAACAGCCATATAATCGGAATCATGAGCAAGGCCAAAATGGCCTTGGGAATATGCAGCAGACTGGCAGGACAAAAGTGGGGTTTAACTCCAAAAAATACCCTCTGGCTTTACAAAGCGGTCGTAAGGCCCATAATAACATATGCCTCAGTAGTATGGCACATGAAAGCCAACCAGGAAACTGCTATAATTACGCTAAGTGGCATGCAGAGAATTGCGTGTCTCTTGGTTACAGGAGCTATGTCAACCTCACCTGGTGAGGCCCTGAATGCAATGCTGGATATCCCGCCCCTACACCTGCATGTACAGATGGTGGCAACGAACAGCATGCACAGGCTAACCACCCAGGGAGAAGGAAACTGGCTCTCAAAGTCACTGAGATCGTTCAAGGAGACTGTTATGGGCAGCAACATACTGAGTATGTACACTGACTCAATGACAACACAGAGTAGATTCCAGAAACGATACTCTGTGGAACTTTTATCCAGAGATGACTGGCTTAAAAGCCAAGTGTACTGTAAAAATGGAAGCCTGATATGGTACAACGATGGGTCCAAATCAGGTGATCATGTAGGGTGTGGAATATACGGAGAGCGGCCTAAGGTCAAGAAATCTCTAAACCTGGGCAAATACACCTCCATATTCCAGGCCGAGGTGTACGCAATCTTAGAATGTGGGGACATAAACCTCAAAAAGAACTACAAGAATCATTGTATTTATATACACTCAGACAGTCAAGCAGCATTATTGGCCCTTTCATCAGACTCTGTGAGTTCGAGATTGGTGCTAAACTGCGTGAATGTCCTCAATTCCTTGGGTGAGAAAAACCAAGTGATTCTGCGCTGGGTCCCAGGGCATGAAGGGATCGAAGGCAATGAGATCGCGGACGAACTCGCGAAGGCTGGTAGCACAACTACAACTTATGGTCCAGAACCGTTCTGTGGCATACCAAAAAGCCTTGTAAAACTGACTCTTCATATAAACTGCAAAGAGCAATCATTAGAGCACTGGAATAATCAGCCGGGCCTAACCCATTCTAGGGCATTAGTCAAAGCCTATAATAGGCGGCATGCCAAAGATCTGTTACTACTTAGTAGGAATAAATTGCGTATCCTAACAAGGGCACTGACTGGTCACAGTGGGCTGAACAAGCACATGTATAACTTGAAGATCAGCAGAACAAAAGACTGTAGATTCTGCAAGGAGGAGGATGAAACGCCTCTCCACCTGATCTGCAAATGTGAGGCCCTGATGCGCAAACGAAGCACCCATCTGGGGAAACACCAACTAATACCCGATGAGGTGCACGATATCAGTATTAAGAAACTATTGCAGTTCATAGAAGCTATAGGGATTAGTACTGAACTTTAAGAAAGAGGCGATCACAATAGATCAGGAATGGTCGCAGTGATACTAGGACTGAGAAAGCCTTGGAGAGCCCACTTTTTAATAAAAAAAAAAAAATAGGTCGGTGTGGAAGGCGTGCGTGAGGCGGCCTTTGTTAAGTTTAGTTCAGCAGTGGACATCCTACAGATGAGATGAAAGATGATGAATGCTTGTTCAATAAATCTTTGCCAGAGAATTCGAGACGTTATATTACCCCGGTACGAGCGGAAAAGTGTCGCAGCGAGCGTCTGAAAATATTATTACACACGTTCAAGCTTCTTATTCAGTCGTAATTAATTAGAGAGCGGTGCTGATTTTCTTGAATGTGGACTCCTTCAAGACCAGCTGTTTCTAAACAGGCATGCTTTGTCTTTGGCCGCGTCAAAAAAGTGTAGGTACCTTTATAGCGATTATACACTTGGGCAATCAAAATATCAATAAAAACAACTTGTTAATGTGTTAAATCGTAAGTGGCATTATTTAAGAGGACATAAAATGATAAAGATTGGAAGTTATCTTATTTGTTAATGATGAACCCTAATTATTACAACTAGTGATGAGCAAAGCAAGACCAAGACCAAGACTTGAACAGTCTTGGTATTAGTCTCGGTCTTGCTTATTCAGTCTTGGTCTTGGTCTTGCTCAAATACGTCTGGTCTTGGTCTTGGTCTCGGTCTTGGTCTTGCTCACTTAGTCTTGGTCTTGGTCTTGCTGAAATACATTTGGTCTTGGTTTTGGTCTTGGTCTTGCAATAAGGTCTTAACGAACATTTTTCAAAAAAACGCAGTTACAAATATTTTATCTCATATAAGCACTAAGAGTAAGAATTTTCGGTTGAGTCTTGCGTTCTTGGTCTTGGTCTTGCATAATTGGTCTTGGTGTTGGTCTTGTTCTTGTTTATTTTGTCTTGGTCTTGGTCTTGCTAGTCTATGACTGCAAGACCAAGACCAATTTTGCTCATCACTAATTACAACAATTTATACAATGTATACCTGGCGACTTGACGCGATTGACTGAAGATTATTTCAGTGCCACTAACCGTTGGAATGCCATATCATGCCTGCATGCCATGCATTTGTGACAAATAAATATGAATCATAATATGAAAGGGCCTTTTTGGACCCCCTGGTCGGGTTTCGCAGTGGGTTAAAGGACCATGGACCGCATGTTATACACAGTGAGGCAGATTATACAGAAATTCGAAGAGTGTAGGTACTCAATTCAGTCTCATTGTCTGGTCTTTTTATTTAAAGGCTATTCACACAGAGCTTTATTCCCTTCGGAGGTACACGGTCACTAATGGTCTACCTGATGAAAAGCGATTTTTCACAAATTTTACGAAAAATTAAGTGTTTTTCTTGTTTAACGCCGACCAGGACATCATCGATGGGAGCGGTTGCGGTGCCTGTCATTTCGGTAGGTACTTGTAGACATGCCATTTGAAGATGTATCTAATAGTGCGAAGGAAAATCTTCGGGGTAGTTCCACATTTCTCACTATAGGGTATTATGTCTAGTTTCCCTCACGGTTTTAACTTTCAATAGGTATAAAAACAAAGCAGAAAATAATGAAAATAAAAAAATATATAAAAAAGTTAAGTACCTGTTGACAAAGTTAAATGTGATTTAACGGCATTATATTTTACGGCGTGAGGAAAATTAGATTTCAGTTAGAAAAAGAATAAGTCCAATCATAATTTCTTTATTATAAGACATAAATCTAATATGGAATATTATAGTAAACGAATAGCTTATCTAACTGATAATAAGCACTTGCTATTTGGCATAAGATTGAAAAGACTTCGTAGGTTTGGCCAGGTACTGCGTAAACTAAACCTTCTGGTATCTGAGAGATACAGCAGAAGGCGCAAGAGGTGATGAGTAGATAAGTAGAGACCACCGCTTACACCGCCAAAATGTCACGATTGGGAGAAAGGTACCCAACAGGAACCCGGGCTAAATCGCTCGAAAGATGATAATTCAGACGCTAGAGGCAAGAGCCCACCGCTTGCGATGATGCCAGTATGCTGCAGTTTGGCATTGTTGTACGTAAGCCACGGATGCCCAATCTTGGGCATATTGTATGCCAAATTGGGCAAATTGGAGCGCTTGTAGCAAGAAACTGGGCCATTTTAGAAGCCTGGTTTGTCCGCTCGATAGATGATGATTCAGTAGCAGAGCATTTACGACGATAGTACACCCATTCCCTTTGGCGCGATGCTCCACTCGTATATACCTCAAATCAGACGCAGTGTGCAAATGTTCATATAAATAATATATGAAGTTATGAACCATGAAATTGCTCGATGGTATGGACATTTGCGTACTACCTACGGGAATTTCATTATCATCATCGTGTTAGCGTTTATCCCGTCTCATGGCAGTGTCCGCTTTTCTACTTTTCTTCTTACACTTCCGTAGGCCATTGGCTCTCATGTCCGACTCGGCGATATCAATCTATCACTGCCTAGGTCGCCCCCGGTATCTCTTTTCTGATACCGGCAAGTTTAGTCACCTGTTTTTCACGTACTTCTGAGGAATACGCAGTACGTGACCGGACCAACGCAGGCGAGCCTCCTCAACATTATCTACAACCTGGAGGAGTGTCCAGACGCCTAAAAAAAATGTTGCCGCCACCGGTCCACATCAGATGGTCGTCACACACGGGTTACGTTGACCTTTGGGTTGCTATTGTTCCGCAGCCGATAGATAGCGTAGCTTCACCATGGAATTTCATGGTTTTTATCATAATCACTATTTCGAGTACTATTTTTTGACATACCTATGAAATGAACACCATGAAATTCGATAGTGTGGCTTCTAATTATACGGTCATCAGCCGACAGCCGAAACAGACGCTTGTTAGCTCTCTAGGACTAAGTAGAAGTATTCCACGTATTCCAGTTACATGTATTATTGTGATCTTATCTTGCCGTTATTACGCATCTGCCGATACTTCAATGAATGAATTTTTAATTACAAATTGAAATGATATTCTCTTATTTCACGGCCGTTCATCAATTTAACGCAGTAAAAGTATTCTTCATAATGACTTATTCATCGAACATTACGTGTACAATAAACCAAAGATAACTTGTGCAACCTCTGATATTTTGTACATGATTGCCACTTATAAAGATGAAATTAACGATAGTCAGTAAGTGGGACTTTAAACGTATTTTATATGTCCTTCCCATTTTTCGAAATAGCCTAGACTAGTTTTAGTCATCGGAGAGTTGCATGGAGGCAACATCCTTTATTTATTTCAGATTCCATTATTTATTTAAGTCCAATAATCATCTTGACGGCAAAAACCCTGGTTGTGATGTCGCGTACGAGGGCCCAATGTCCGCTTAGACCATGATCCAGGATTTGGCAGATCAGGTAATGACAGTAGAGCAACTGCCATACCTCTGTGACTCTGATATCAGGGGAACCTGACCAGATAAATCATGGTCGCACATTCAGGCTGACTGTGCAGGTTTCCTCATGATGTTTTCCCACGCAGTAAGAGCATCGGTTAGAGTTAAACTAATATGTCATGGAGGACTGGAGGTAACAATATTTTAACTATGACAGATGAGAAAAAAAAATAGAAAAGGGAGGGTTCTGGGAGCAAATCGCTTACAGAGTATTGTTGTGGGTAGCTATGTGAACGGTCATATAGCGAGAAATTTGAGGAGTTTTGGTTTTGGGAACTGCAACGCCCAATAGAAAGATCTTCTCCGGACGTGTACGGCTGATGATGTGACTGTTATGAACATGATCTTTTTCCAAAAGAAATTCAAGCTGATCACTTACAAGAGTGGGAGCGCCACTCAGATCGATTGCTTTCCCACTCAGAGAGACCACTGGACCGGGGACCGAGTCCTGTGATAGGCTTGCGTGTAGTCAGAGCCAGACGTGGCACGATCGAGAGTCGTACAAAACGGCGGTGCACATCTTGAACTGCCACGGCACAGTGATATGCGACGACCGCGCAGCAAATAAGAGATAGCGCTCTTTATTTAGCTAGTTATTGAATAAGCAGCATGAAGAGAGACTTGTACTACCGTTAACTGAGGAAGTCGCGACGGCCCTTTGCCGGATTAAGAATCGTATAGCTGTCGGGCCCGATGTAGTCCCTACTGAGTAGTGGAAATTGATGGCGTCTCGTGGGGTATCCTCCTCACCGGCAGCTCAAAAAGATCAACAACTATTGCTGTATAAAAGTACACATGAGTTTCGGCCAGGCTGAGAACTCTAATGGAGAGATATATATCAAAGAACATGTATCTGCTCTTCCTGTTTCTGGATATGCAGAAGGCCTTTGTGTTCCTTGTCCCGTATGGAATCGATGTAGCCCTGAACGACACATTTCGAAAAAAAACAGTCTGTCTTAAACCAACTTCGATATGTAAGTTATATCCATTGGCTGGCATTACTCCACCAGCTGTCCGCAGAGAGATTGCAAGTGCAGTAGAAAGACATAAACAGGAAACAGATCCCCATGACCAGATGTATGGCCAGGAACCCACTGCTAAAAGGCTGAAAATGTATGATCCACTTTCCTAGCGTCTACAACTGCCTGCGAAGGCGACGCTCCTTCCGCTCCTATGGCTCAATAACTTTTACTATCCATCCTTAATCCATCCTGCTGGTTTCTACCTGGAAACCAACTTCCGTGGCCTGCCTGAAAGGCGCTTAAAAGGCTGCGGACCCAGATGGGTTTGAAACGGCGGTAAAGCTAATATTTTTAAGTGGACATATGTAAAGGAAAATTTGCCCTGTGACTGTGGCGTATCTCCGCAAACCATGAACTACCTCGTCTCATGCTCGGCGAATCCTAAAACTTGCACAATGGAGGACGTGTTCGACGCCAGTGCAAATGCTGTATGCGTCACTGAATATTGCGCGAAAGTGTAAAAGGCAGTCGTTCGACTCGATAAAAAGAAGACTGATACTTTTACGGTGAGGGAAAACATCGTGTCTCAACCTGCACATTAGGGGGACTAAATGTGTAACCATGACCCAATCTGGTCAGATTCGCGAAGGTCAGATGACAGTCGTTCCACTGCAATAACCTGATCTGCCAAATCCTTGATCATGGTCAAGGTGGACCTCGGGCCCTTGCGTGCGAGAGCGTATACGGGACATTAACGTCAAGATAACCACTCTTTTACCTTATCAACTTTTGTTTAACCAAATTGTTTGGTATCGGTATTCACATTTAGTGTTTCTTCCAGTGTTATTATACAGTGTAACCCAAAGCGTGCACTCTATCAGAATATGCCACTGCCCTCCAGTGATAGCGCCCGTCTGTGCCGGAAGCCAAACCTACGTTAACGCTTGTGAAGTGAGGTGTGCCAACCAATTACTTCAGGAGGCTGGAAATGACCCTCTTGAAATAAAATGCTACGATACTTGCGATAGGTGAGTACCTAGCATATTTTTACATACTATTCTGAAATTTCAAGATGCGTACAAGTGCAAAAGCATACTCGTAAATGCATTAACACTTCGAGAAAGCTTTCCATTGCCGCTACAGCATCATTCACGGCATTTGGTGCATCTTTAGCCAGAATCAGTTGGCTAAAAAAGGGAGAATTAGCTGTCCCTTATGCCCAAAGGAATGAGCAGTTTTCCAATAGGTATCTTAAGCATTCCTAACTACTCACTAGATGGCGCCCCGACAATTTTGGTAATTGATAATCGCTTGAAATAGGTTCTTAGCAAACATGATATAAACACTGGGTACGTTGTATTGGGTAATATTGTATTTGTCAATAGTTTACAACCATTTTAGAGGTTGTAATAATAATGGAACATAGTGCCAACTTCTATAAATATTTCTTTTTACACTTCGTTCAACCTTTAACAGTTATGTTTATATTAATAAACATATTATTTTTAAGTTTAGTATTAGTTGGCTGCATGAAATCACTGCCACCATCATACAGATTATAAAAAGATTACCAAAATTGTAGGAGCGCCATCTATATATGCTTTTTGAAACCAACTATCAATACCTACTGGGAAACTCCTCATTGTCCTCTACCCCCAGGGTATTTTTTAATTAATAAATAAAAATTCTATTCATGAATGCTATAAAAAACCTTTTAACAACTGCACATCAGGGCAAAGGATTAAGGTGGTCATACACTTATGGTCTTGCACTGATTATTATATTATTAAACGTTAATTAGTTTTTAAAGTGTAGTAGGTGAGTTAATTGTTAGAAAAATTAGAACTAAGTATTACCATAAATTTATCGCGATTCGTCACAGCCCGAGTTGAAGCTTTGTCACAAACTGACAACAAAAAACTTAATTTAACTGAATTGTTTGTTCTTCGAAAAATAATGCGCTTTGTAAATGGTGGATTTTATTGTATGGCATTGTCTTCGGACAAAGATCCTTAATAAAATCTTAAAAATGTATTAAAATAGTTCACTAACCAACGGATTTCACAATCTTACGTTGGCAGATAATACTTACCCCATTAAACAGATTCCTAAAAACTACCTTACACATGTAAAATATTCTTTAAAGAAAATTTTAAGGACGTAAAATATCCAAAAACGTACAAAAAAAACAAAAATACCTAAATACTTACTTAAATAACTACAATAGTTAATTGTAAGGGTGCGTCGAAATTAAATTGTTTCGTACGATGAAATTCACCGCGACGCTCGCAATTCGATTGCAGTTGTCGATGCAATTCGATGACCTGATGCATCCTAAGTGTGGCGCAAAGCAAAGTGTTTGTTTTCTTTGTGATTAGATTATTATGGATTAAGAACCGTAAGTAAATTGTTGTTTTAAAGTTCTATTCATAGTATACTAGATGTTATATGTTATGTATACACTGAGCTGCGGGAAAGATAACCTGATAAGTAACAACCATAGAACCATAGAACCAACAGAAAATATTAGATTTTGTATGTCAGCAACCCAAAGACTTATATATATCTACTGATATATAAAAAATATAATTTACGTAAGGAAAGCAGAACTGTACCATGTATTAGTACAATAATTTATGGTAAACACTCAATTATTATTGGTAAGTTGATGACGAGTGGACTAGTTATTACAGGCTGTTCTGAATTTCGGCGTTTACATTGTAGGTATGTGAAATAGGTGGACTGTCTGTCAGTGTGCCTCCCTAGCCAATAAAAATATAAAAAACTTACTATTAAAACGACCTGAGTGGTTCAGTGGTCAACATGCGGGTCTGGGTGTTCTATGTATAATAAGTATGTATTTAAAAGTATTTAAGTAGTTTTATCAGTTATCTAGCACCCATAGCACAAGCTTTGCTTAGTTTGGGGCTAGATGGCGCTGTGTGAATTTGTCCACGAATATTTATTATTATTTATTTATTAAAATATCGTGTGTGCGCAAGGAAATCAATCAAGCATTGGCTACTACTTATTAGTCAATTCTCCGCACATACTCCAATCAAATTCGTGCAAATCAATGTGATTCGGACTCTCTTGCTGAGGGTTCCGTACTTGTTAATCGCACAGCCTATTTATGTGGTTCAAGGTACTAAATTTTTTCAGAACCCGGCCTGTTCGGGAGGTTATAAGTCATCAAACCTGAAAGCTAGACAATTTGTAATGACTCATGAAAATAGCTTAAACCTACCTACACATGGGTAAGCAGTGATATTGGTATAAAGTTCTTCAAAAGAGTCTTATCAGCCTTCATGAAGAACTATATTTCTTGGCCATGCTTCCGGCGTCTTTCTGTTGAGGACGGCGGAATTGAACAGCTTTTGTAGGATCTTAAGCACATATCTGCCACCAGCTTTCCACCCAGAAGTGATTCCTTCGTCACCCGGCACCTTGTTGTTTTTGAGCTGTTAGAGAACCATACTACTGATGACTTAGGAAAATGTCGGATTAACTATCAAAAATATCTTATCACTTGACAAAATATATTATGAAATAATATGTCGGGCGCTGTCCGGCTCTGTCTGGCATTGTTAGGCTTGGCTGAGGTCGGCGTGGGGGCGGCCAAAGTGTCACTGTGTGTTTCTTTCCTACTTTCCTATTTTTCTCCTTTTGACGATTGAAAGAGATATTTAATGAAAAGGAAATTTTGAGTAGAGAGAGACACATTTACAGCGCCCTTGTGTTCAAGTGGGTCTTATTATTCTTCTTTACCCATTACATGATGACACCTGGCTGATTTTAAAGTACTTATTACAATGAGATTGAGGCTTGCAATATTACATTTTTATTTATTTTATTTATATCAGCCTGAATCCATCCCACTGCTGGGTAAAAGCCTCCCCCGCTATTCTTCCATACTTCGCAATCGCATGCTAAATTTTGCCAGTCCCTGTCGAATGCCGAAAATTCGTCTCTCCATCGTTACATTAGTTACATTAAACCTTAGAAAATTATTTCGTCGTTGTATCACGTTTCGGAGTAAAGCACGCGGTTTATTGGATTTTAATATCTAAAATCTAACAAGTTCCAGTTAAAAATGTCGTATTTTATAATCAATTTAGTGATATTACGTAAGTTAACTATTATCACTCAAGTTTATTTATTTATTTTATTTACTTAAGGAAAGCCAACAGCAGTTGTTACAATAAAAATAATAATAGCATTACATAGCCAATTATAGGCTTCCACTGATAAAATTACAATATTTAAAACGAAGTGCAACAGTTAATGAGACACAACAACTTAAGCCTAAAAATTATCTTTGCTCGACTCAATCAATAAAATCACTTACGTTACAGTGTGTCAAAGTAATACTTAAGTAGAGCTCGTCTAGTCTAAAATGACGCACCCCACTACTTAGTTAGTTGATTTCGATGTGTGAGTGCAAATATTGATAACGACACTTCATCTGTGTGGGAGCCAATGAACGACGCGTTATCCTACGTTTGAATCTCACCGGCAACTGAATGACCAATTACAACGGGTTTTGTATATGTATTGCGTCCATATATTAAACTTGCTTGTGTGCGTTAATGCGATAGTGGGGCGCGTCATTTTAAATTAGACGAGCTCTACACGATTCCTCGCCGATTCACAACTCATATTAAACATGTCAAGGTTAACAACTTTGGACAAGATGTTAAAATTTTGAGTTGCTGGTAACAGAAAGGTATTTCTCCTATAGTTGGTGGTAGCTTCGGGAACATAAAGAGGGTAGTGGTGTCTGAAGGATCTAACAGGCGCTTTAATAAAAATACGAGAGAGAAGTTCCGGGCAATCAACAGTACCAGATGCAATTCTGATAAGCAATCTCAGGTCTGCTATTTCTCTACGTTTAAGAAGTGGAGGAAGGTGTTTGAAGGTAGTTAGAAGCAATAAGTGTTCTCTTTCAAAGAACATGAACAGTATAATTAATTCCTACGCGAGTTAAGTTGAGTTAAGTTTCGAATGTATTACTGGGGGTCTCCGGTGGCCTATACTGGAACTAAATGACGCCATTTTGAATTATCATGTCAATGTCAACAACAGCGCCGATAAGTTTGTGGCAAATTAATATGATTAATATTGTGAACCTCTAATGTAACTCTAATATAACTCTAATGTATTTTAAGAGAGGTAGGGTATAGCGGGGTCTCCCGCTCCCGAATTGGAGCCGCCCAACTGGGGAAGTACCTCCACCTCACAGAATACCGCAGCTAAACAATACTCTTTTAAATAGTATTGTGTTTCTGCTGGTGAGTAAGGTTTCCAGTGCTCCATGGGGTGGGGATTTGGGGAACCGTGGCTTTGGCAGTGGAGGGGCATTTGCCTTTTAGCTGCTAGAGCAACGTGTTAGAGAGGTGGGCAACGCATTGGCAATTGTCTTGGTGTTGCTAATGTCTATAGGCAGTGGTGACCACTTTCCATCAGGTGGCCCGCTTGCCTGTTTGCATACCGCATGATATAAAAATAAAGCCTTTATAGACCCCCTGACCCGCTGATGGCGTCGCTGTTGTTGACAACGAAATGTTCCACTATATAATATTGATCTTTAGTTCTAGGTTTGACCATCGGGTCCGATAAGTTTGGGGTTTTGTAGGCAGAAACCACGAGAAACCTAGTATATTGTGTTTGAGCATTTAGTACCTAGTGGCGCTGTTGTCTCTGGCCTAGTTATATACTTATATTCATGTTGAAACGTAACATACATTGCACCTTTGTGGCCCAAATAATGAATTCTTCTTTTCCCTATGCTAGCCCAACTCCCTTGCTAAAATAAATCTAACTGTAGGAAATTTAATTCAAGTTTTCAAGGCAGTTTATAGAGCATAAGTACATAAGTACATAAGTATAGAATTACCTGTAATCACATTAACAAAAGCCCTTAACGTGTAAATGAGCCGTCTCCAAATTAGCCGAAGGGTTGATAAAGAGTTATGCCATAATCGCAATGTTTGGTAAGCAAATTTTTAATGAGGTGAAATGCTAAACTTTGAAAGGTTCAGTGTTACAGGGTTTAACGTTTTGATTACATTCCAGTGACGTTAGATGGTTACGTTGGTATCGTGTATAAGATGAACGGAGACGAAGTAATTTGCTACTGCATGCCAACACCGAAGCCGGTGTGTTATGACGAAAAAACGTACTTGAATGAGTGTGAAGCTACCTGCGAGGCCATAAGGCGTAAGCAAAATGGGCAGAAGGGACTCAAGTTCAGATGCCACGGCCATTGTCAATCGTAATACTTACTTTCTAACTACATACCTACTTATATCACGAGGTATACTTCTACCAAAGCTTTGGGGTGTGAGAGGTCCCTACCACCGTTTCAGAGGCTCAAACCTCACTTGCTTTGTCTCCCTGGCTGATTAAACGAGGCTCTGACGAATCGGGGTCTCCCTAAAGGGTTCTGAGGGTCGCATTGTTGCCCGCAAATATAGTAGTATGCGTGTAATGTTTGGTTGGCTGCATAATACGTGATTAATACGAGGGAAATAGATACGAGAACGATAATAGAACGAGGTCCGACGTGAGGCCCAAGGAGCCATATACTGACATCACTGAGTCGAACGCGAGACCTAAGGGATTAAGACACGAGGATGCCCAATCAGAATCAGAATTTTAAATTTGCAATAACTGGGCGAAGTGGAGAAGAAAGAGCCGGAAAGCGGACCCTGGCAGGGATTGTGCGCTCGGATTATAATGACTAAGTACAGCGTCGTATATAAGTTTAAAACTATTATGTCTGTTTAGCTTCAGTAGATCTGAACCCAGCTTGCTCCAGATTTAATTTGATTGCAGTTTGTCACACGACAGCTGCAATAAATTGTAGCCAGTAAGACATTACAAAGATAAATTCCGATTTGAATGTTTTCTTTAGTGATTAATGATGATCCATCTCCTTTTCCATGTTCATTCACATTTCATTTATTTTTTTCAGCTGCAATTCAGGTTTCGGTTTTATACCACAACTAAACAACTACAACTAATCGCAAATCTGCAAATCGCAAATCAAACAAACTGCAAATCAATCGATCGATTTGGCATACCAGATGTCTAAACAAACATTTTGATATTTTGATTTGATTTTGATTTCTTTCATACATTTCCCTCGGGAAAGCTAATATCATAAATTTTCTCATTAAAAAAATTACGATGACAGCGATGACGCCATCGCTCCTCTCCTAAGGGAAATATATTTAGATGAGGACCGTTCACAACGAAGGTTTACTAAAGTGGAACGCGTTGCTCACTCTGTTTTTCGTATCATTTTCGCATTACGCATTTTGGTTAGCGGAGCGCTGCAAAAATATGTTTATTAAAATAATACAAGACGTTATTTAAAACATCTATTCAATAAACTTTTAGTTTTTTCCTCGAGCTATCCTCAGTATTTTTTAAGATTGAAATTATAGGATGAAATGGACGACATGAATACTTAACATGATCATATTATCATCATCATGATATCAGTACTCTTGTGGCAAACCTCTAGCTTGACCATCGGTTAGCAGTTGTACGTCATAATTGGGCTCATACGCCGACCACTTTGGGAGAAACCCGAATTGCTCTGCCTGCATCTGATTTTTAATGGCCTACAAATAAATAAAGTAGTAAGGAATATGTGTTTTATGTAGTTAATTTGTGTTTTAGTTTTTATTTTATTATTATACTCGAACTATTGTACCTACAAAATTTTGCATTTTTATTATTATTGTTCTAATTTATTATTTATTTATTTATAAGGACTCACTTCAGGAGGCCTTCAAATGTCGATGTAAATATTTTTGCAAAATAAAATTATGTAGGTATATTTTGGTAAGCAGAATTGATTTGGAAGAAGATTTTTTTGGAAACTTGATAGGTATTATTAGAAAAATTATATGAATGAATGAAAACATTTTTAAATTAAATATTGCTAGCTGACTTCTCACTGCTCCCACAGAAGACCACAATGCGCAAAGGACATTGCTCGTCGTCCATACATAGTTGGCCTAAGATCCAACAGGGTGGTGTATTTACTTTTTGGGTTTTAGATAATGTATATATTCGATTGAACCTAAATTAAAACAACGGACACTTTTGAGAATTCGAAAAAAATCAAGACACTTTCGGATTTTGAGGTTATAATTACGTCAATAAAAACATTCGGTATGTAGCAATAACTTAGCATTTATTACTGAGTGTAAGGACGTACTTACATTGGATTATAAATTGTAGGTAAACGTTTTATTGTCACACTGCTAGGTCAGTCATAACACTCTGAACTACTGTTTCGAAAACAGCTCTGCTGATATAATTCTCGTCATATCCCGCTGATGCTGAGTTTTAAAGGCTTGCATCTTTGTTTTCCACCCTACTCGTTATCCAAGTGAGAGCAATATAGGATACTTAACTACCTTAGTTTTCTTTGAATTATCGGTCAAAAAATCTGTCGTTGAAGCGGACCAAACTCCAGGAGTAGGCTTGACAGATGCGCGCTTCTTGACATTGAACTCTAGGAGTCTAGGAGTCAGGAGTCTTATGGACATGCAAGGGTTTTATTAAGGATTTCCTTTTTTATTTTCGTGTGATTATAAAGTAGGTATAGCATTGTACTAGTACCATATGTCAAATGTTATTAGTCTTTGGCGCTATTATATGTTGTTGGTCTTTGGCGCACGCCTATGAAGTTTTGTGTACTTCATAGACCGGCCCCGCCCCTTTAGTGAAGTGCCACGAATAACGAATAACAACAGACAATCGAAAATCGGTATTGATATAATATAATCGAATATTTAAAATTAACATTTAGGTAACCTTATTATTTTTGTAACTAAACTCTTATTTCTTGTTTGAATTTCACCTTAAGAGACCTTTCACAACAACGATTTCGAGTCGCGCGTATTCTACGCAATAGGATGATAGAAATACGCACGTGTCATAATCGTTGTTGTAGAAGGGTTTTTAATGTCGTATTAATAAATTATCAATTCAGAAGAAAATAAATAGTTTATTTTGTATAATACGTATAGCATAACCATGCAACTATCGATTCCAAGTTCTATGAGAATGATAATCGATAATCGAATGGATTCATTAACGATTTTATACAACCACATCCCTACTGTAATCTGTCAAAATAGATAATGTCTAAATAATAACACCGAGGATTATGACGGAAGTGAATACTTTTTAAAATGTTTTCGAAATTAAGAAGTGTCCGTTCTATTAAAATATTTGTAATGTACATTATAAAAAGATCTAGTAATTATAGTAAATGTTTCATGCGTGTTGATTCATAGGCCATTTTTAACAATGTCTTTTGTTTATAATATAAAAATGTGCACTTTAGGTATTTAACTACTTACAGCCTAGGTCTGTCTCTATTACTTAAGCAACTATTAAGTAAGACTGTTGGCCGTGTGGTATCCGGCAGAGTAGAATAGCACCAACCCCTTACGCTCATGGGTGTCGTACAAGGCGACTAATGATTTCGAGGCAAAAGATCAAAAGTCTCCGTAGTCTGAAAAATGGGCAGCAGCATTTTCCATTGTTATATTTAAACACTGCGATCTCCAACCCGCCTGCCAAGCGTGGAGATTATGGCAATAACCTGCCCTTTCGTGGGAGAGGCCCTAAGTCCTGCAGTGGATTGTTACGGGCTGTGATGATGATGAAGTAAGACTGTAGTTATACTAGACTGTAGTTGTTCTTAAGTAATACTAGACTGTAGTTTGTTAATTTCTGACAAAAGAACTAACTAAATACTTCCAGTATCCCATATAATTTAAAAACCCTGCAAACACCTTTTAGTGGTTTCGCTGTAGTAAATGTTGTAACTACGGTGCTACAAAAAGAGTAGAAATTAAAATGGAACTAAAATATTTTAATACAAAATATTGTTCAGTGTTTCCATGTTATACGTGATTTTGACAAGTTGGCATAGATAGTGGCGCCCTCATTTTTGTCTGTTATTTTTAGTAACTTACTATCTATGCTATTTGCTATTGGTGTACCTATTGAAAATTAAATAAATAAGTACAAAGAATTCAATTCAATATCTTTATTTGCAAATCAAGTGACATAAACTAAAATAATTACAGAAATATTGTTTTTCGATGAAAGTATCACCTTAAAAGTACTTTAATATAATATAAGTATGTAATATAATATTTTAGTTTTCAACTATATAAGTAATGCCATACCAGGCTTGTGGATTGCATGTCATTATACTACTGTCACACAACTAACATTAAATGGGTAATTTTATCGTTTATAAATGGCAACATCGTCAGTCAGTAAGGGGTGAGATAAGTGGAGCTCTTCTTACAATATCCAAAAACGAATTCGCAACGATAAGAGAAGCAAGCAAACTATTAAATTATTTTCCGGCCTATCACTAATACGTTATTACAAAAAAGGTCATAAGGACACCTAAAATAAACCTGTAGTCTAACCAAATTCATGCAATAAATTATAAAAAGCACTGTTTTGGTTTAATTTTAGATTATTGTTTCTTTACTTATTCTTTACTTTGTTTTTCTTGATTGATTCTTAGGCCAACTCTTCGTCCTTGCTCTTTCAGAGCTTCCGCCAGATTATTTACGGTCTGTTTGCACTGACAAGCAATCCTAGATCGTCATCTTACCAAACGATTTGGTGACTACTGTTCAATTCCACTCCACACGCAATAAATTGGACGTTTCTAACTTGTGACTGTGCATCACCTTGCTTAAGACCTGTTGCAACCTCAAAGGTACACAACAGTTCTCCTGCACCCCTAGCTTTCATTTCACTTATACTCATGGCCACTACCATCTTCACGAGTAGAAGAAGTGGTACAAGGATAAGAATGCGAGGCGAGTACCCCTAGCCGTAGGCAGTGGCATCTATAAAGGTGTCGATGCTTTTAAACATCTCAGTGGCACCATAACCGAAACCAATCAGCGTAAAGACGAAAATACGCTTAAGTGTTGTGTAGCATTCCATAAGGTGTTGGTGTCCAAATCGATACGCAGAAAAACCAAGAGTCGAATATATAAAACGGTTTTTAGACTAATCTTGATGTACGGATGTGAGGCTTAGACATTGGCACTAAAGGAACTATATATTTGTAGTGGAACGTAAGATATTCCGGAAGTTCTGGGGCCAACAAAGGGAGGAAGAACGAGGAGGTAGCACAGCTTATTTCCGAAACCAATATGATGTGATCTGTCTGATCGAGGCCGCAAGGCTGCGTTGGCTTGGCTACGTGGAGAAGATGGGGGAGGATCGCGCCTTAAGGAGAGCATATGTGGGTCGGCCGAGCGGACGTCAACCGGTCGGGCGACCCAGATATCGATGGATGGATGAAGTCCTAAAAGACCTGTACGCGCATCCTCGATTGGCAGGAGATGGCGCAGGATAGGAAGAGGTAGCGATCTCTGGTGTCGGAGACCAAGATCCACATTGGGTCCCTGAGCCAGCGCAGTAGGTATGGTTTTTACGTGATTGTTCTCCAATTTATTGACAAATGCAAAAAAGCCACGTTAAATTTTTCACAGTATACTTCCAATAAATAAATAAATAAAATATTTATTTTGTCTTCACATAGGTGGGTAGATCAAATTTACAATAGAAACAATTTAACGTAAGTATAGTAAAAACCTGTGTGAGAGACTGGTGTCCGCGCTGGGTAATAAATACCTGTCTTACAGATCACCAGGCCCCCAGACCATTGGAGTGTAACCTAGTGCAAAAATTGATTACTCTTGTTAGTCATAAATATAACACGAGAAGCAATCATTTAGAAAAAAAAATATCAACATTGTGAATAATAATAATAATAAATGAAATTAATTTACGCATTCATAAAACATTAAAAAAGCAATAACAAAATTAAACAAACATAAAAAAAATTAAGAATAATAATAATTATTTTGAATCAATCTATACATTCATTATATATAAATACGTGTGAATGTTTGTGCGCGCGTGCATGCGTGTGTGTGTGTGCGCGTGCGTGTGCGCGCGCGTGTATGTGTGTTTAAACACATAAGAGGTCGCTGTCGCTTCATAGTCCAACTCTACCATCCACCTCACTAAACGGGTCTTAGTTTGGAATTTAGAGACGGAGTATATGGACAGTGCTTTGTTGGCTTTATTATAGAGATACGCTCCTCTAAAGTGTTAGAATCTATGTGCCAGTGCAGACTTACAAGCTGGAGTGTTGCAGACCGTATGTTTCCTTCTCTTATCCTGGTTATAAGAAGGGTCGTATACAATTTCGGAATGCTTGCGGAGCACGGTATGAAATATATATAATTGACAAACTGTTAGGACTTTAGATCGTTGGTACAGCTCGGCTGACGGAAACATATATGGAAGCGAGTAGCTTGTTTTGAGAATAGCCCTCTGGGCACGCTCCAATCCCAGCAACGTTGTACTCCCCCCCATGAGGTTATACAATACGTAAGCACTGATTGACATAAGGCGTAATATACACATTTAATAACCGACTCGTCCGCTATGTGTCTTAGTTAGGTTCCTAAATATATAGATCATTTTACGTGCCCGCGATGTCAACAAATCGATATGCTCTTTCAAACTAAGGGTATTATCTATTAGGATACCTAGGTATTTCATTGTTGGGGTGCTCTGTATCGTGGGACAGGGACATGATGGATCCTGTAAGTTGGGACAGGAGTGCGCAACAATTTTGTGATCAACGCTTGGTTTTGAAAGTTTGTGCTGGGACAGTGTGAATGACATATACTTTGTCTTCTGAATATTTAGGGAAAGTGTATTACAGTGAATCCAGTTTTATACTGTATCAAAACCTTCCTGAGCGTGTTTAAAGACTTCATCCCATGAGTCAGCTGCAAAGAGAAGAGCTGTGTCGGTAGGACCAATAATGCTTCCTTGGGGTACTCCGTATGACATAGGAAGGTCATCGCTTATGAGATTGCCTATCCTTACACGCTGACTCCTATCCCTTACATAGTCAGCGAGGAGGTCGTGCTGTAAGTCTCGTATTCCTATGTCGTATATCTTGTTAAGGAGTAGCGAAACAGACACTGTGTCAAACGCTTTGGCGAAATCAATGAATATCGCCACCACTTTCTTTCTTTTGTCTAAATAAGACACGACATAGCTTGTTAACTCATGAACTGTATCATCAGTGGACCTTCCCCTTCGAAAGCCAAACTGAGAAGAGGAAAGTAAATTATTATTTTCTAAATAGCTTAATAATCTATTATTTACCAATTTTTCTATAATTTTAGAGGGAGCGGATAAGATGAAAATTGGCCTGTAGTTATTTACCAATTTTCTAGAACCTGCTTTATGTATGGGATGTACTTCAGCCTTTTTCATAATAGAAGGGAATTGACCAGTTTTGAAAGCCAAATTACAGATATACGCCAACGCCGGGCTTAATATGTTTTTAAAGGTTTTTAGGAATCTAGTTGATGTGCCGTCACGACCCACAGCACAGTCATTCTTTAAACTCATGATTACTCTCTCAACTTCTTCTTCATCGGTCGGGAGAAGAACGAAACTGTTATTAGAAGTAGTGGTGGGCGAAGACGTGCCCACGCTCGGACCACAATTGGATTGTACACTCTCCACAATCTCTTTGCCTATATTCGCAAAGAAGGTATTTACATTATTTAATGAGCCTTGCGGGTCAGAGTGATTAACAAGTTCTGTAAGGTGGTCTTTAATTTTTGTAGTATTCGTTATAGATTTTATTACTTCCCACCGCTTTTTGTTAGTAGTTGCTGGTTTTAGCTGCGGCTTCTCGTAATCAATTTTTAGTTTTCGCAACAGGTTAACGCAGTAGTTCCTTTAGCGTTTATAAGTTACTTTTAGTATTTCGTCATCCGATGTGTCTGCGACGTAGCAATATGCTAGATGAGTGGTCTTTAAAATAGCGTGGTCAATGCAGGTGCGTGTGTGTGTAGGTATGGTATGTGCTGGTAGCATATTATGCATAGCCAACAGGTTTAAGTAATTATAAGAACGCGGGTCAGAATTATTTTGTGATATATCGATGTTTAAGTCACCCATAAGAGTGATGTTTTGGTAATTAGAATATTTCAATAAGAGTATATTTAAGGAATCAAGAAATTTGGTTATGTCCCTCACACTGGGTGGCCTGTAGATTACTATGATAATTGACTTAGAATTTACCTATATTAACAAACAATTGGCATCCTGTAGAGCTGGTTCCTCAAAGTCGGATTTGAATGAGATTTTTATGTACATTATGATACCTTCATTCTGAGTTCTGTTTAAGGATGTTTTATAATATTTATAATTATCCAGTAGAGGTATGTGGGGTGTTGAGGCCAGCCAACATTCGGTCACTGCAACAATGTCCCAGTCGGTATCACTTCTCTGCAACATTGCCTGTAGGCCAGAAAAGTTGCGTTTAACGCTTCTTATGTTTTGTGTTATTATTTTGAGACAATATATATAATTTTCAGGCACACAGAATTTGCAGCTTTCAATATCATCTATTTTGAATGCCTGAGCTATTGACATAATATCCAAGTCTACCTTTAAACCGTTTTGTAAATCATCGAATTTTATATAAGAACACTTGACTGAATTTTGGAAGGGATCGCAGATAGTATACCTGTCTGCAAATGTATGTCTGCATATTCCGTGACGCAATTTGGGGGTAATTGATGTTGGGATCGTATAACATAGGGTGTCTTGTTGTAGTGATTTAATTGATGTGTAATATATTGTGATTTGTGTATGGTGTGAATACATGTAGTAAGTATTTATATAATAATTAGAAAATATCAATAGATCATCAAAATTAGAAGTTTATAATAGATTATTCGAATAAAAATTTATCAATAAAATATTGAAATGAGGAATTTTTAAAATTTGCGTTATAGAATAAACTACATCTAGTCAATTAGCATTTAGCTCTTTGGAGGGAAAATCTTTTTCCGACATGACTCTCAGGGCTGGCGACTCTTCTTTCTTCCTTAGGTACACTATACCATGTGACGTCCAGCAGAATTGGTACTTATTTTCTGCAGCAAAGTCTGAAGTCTTTCTGGCGGGTTTGAAGATCTTTCTGGTTTTAAAAGTAAGGGATTCGGATATGAAGATGCGGTTTTCTTCTCCTTCGAGTTCCAGGTGTTTAGTTGAGATTTTTGCCGTAAGATGTTGCTTGTTAACAATTTTGAATCCTGTGAGTAACCTATCTCTACTGCTGGCTGTCGTAAATTCCATGATTAACGGTTTACTCGTCTCGTTTTTTGTGTTTATCCTATGGATGTCTTTTATTTCTGTCTCGTTTATGTCGACACTTAGTACCGAGCAGATTTTCTGAAAAGAACTGCGCAAATCTGTCTTCTTCTCCGATTTCAAAACCTTAGGAATATTACGTATCTCTATTTCTGTAGAGCGGTTTCTCTTTTCCAACTGTTCGACTCGGTTTTCTAGCAACTCTATATATTTTTGCATCTCCTTCCGTTCTGTTTTAAAGTTATTAATTTCTTCACACATTTCGTCGTACTTTTTACTTAAAAAGTCCAGAGACTTGCATATTTCCAAATTCCGATCCTTAATTGTGTCCACTGTACTTTGGATACATGACAGCTTTTTATTTTGTGCTTCGGTAAAACCCACAAACATCTTTCGCATGTCAGTCATGGAAGGACGCATCGTATTTTCCTCATCGCTAACGAACTTGCGCTTGGTTCTCGTAGTTGAGATATCAAGCGCCGAGTCCGAGTCGGCGTGTTGTAAAGTAGTTGGCGGCAGGGCGAGCGCGGGGGGGGGGTCTTCCTGCATTGGCCCCGGAGTAGTTGGTGGGGTGCGTCTCAGTGGCATAGCAATATCCTTATCATTAATATTCACGGTGATGGCTTTACATTGCGTTTACCCAACTCCAGACCATCTTGGGCTCGTAATATTTCCTTTAAAAAAGCATTCTACAGTAAAATTCATCGCTCATCCTAAAACCGTGTGGCGTAAAACGAAGTGTTTGTTTTCTGTGTGATTATGGCGGACTAAAAACTGTATGTAAGTGATTCTTGTTTTAATTTTCTGTAACACTATGGTATGGTACACCCAGCTGCGGAGAAAGGTAATCCCCCGATGAGTAACAACCAAAGAAAACAGAAAAGACTGTTTTATGGTGACACCGGAAGGAGGTTTACCTTTCTCGGCAGATGACTGTACGTGCTGTTCAATCATTTAAGACAATACGGTGTGAAATTAGAACCCACCTGCTTGTTAGTACAATATGGTACTAGGTGACGAACAAATGTGGAGAAGGATGGCCGACAGTGGACTAGTTGTTACGGGCTGTTGATGCTGACGGTCGGAATTTGCAATTTGTAAACTTGTATACATAAAATACTAGAGAGCCCAATTGGCGTATAACTATACGTCGTATAATTATACGTCGCCGCTTACAAACCGCGTACACGTCGCGTCCGACTAGTCACCGCGTAGCGCCCGATCAGGAAACTAGATGAATAGGCGGGCACGACACAACGACTGTGCGGCCACGTTACGAGCACTGTGACTTCTTTACAAATGATAAATTAAGGATTCTGTCATTAGTATAGATACCAAAATTGCATAAATATTTGGGACAAATTGTGCAGAAATCGCGTAGGTTTGTATGTATGGGCTCTGACGCATAAAAAATATTGTGTAGGTACGTGAAGAAATCAATTAAGCGTTGCATACTGCAATAATTTTAGCCAATTCCCCGCACATACTCAAAACGAATTCGTCCAAATGAATGTGATTCGGACTCACTAGCTGAGGGTTCCGATCATCGTAAGATTTATTGTCGCACGCATAGTACTAAAGCTTTTTAGAAACCGGCTTGTTTGGAAGGCTGGAAGTCATCAAACCTGCGAGACGATTCGTAATGACTCTCAAAAACAGCTTATACATATGGCTCAGCAGTGATATTGTTCTAAAGTTCTTCAAGAAAGCACCCTCCTTGATGAACAATATCACTATACTGCTTTGTTTCCGGTGTTCTTTCTTCGTGGATGACCTAGTTGAAAAGCTTCTGAAGCATTTCAGATCGTGCACGGGTCTGCCATCTTCTTTTAGAAGCTTAGACGTAATTCCATGGTCACCCAGTGCCTTATTGTTTTTGAACTGTTTGAGAACCACACTAACTTCGTTTAGACTTGTGTCCGGAATATCTTATCAGGGATCATCATATCAGCCAGAAGACGCCCACTGCTGGGCATAGGCCTCCCCCAGAGATCTCCACAAAGACCGGTCCTGTGCTTTCCGCATCCAGCTGGTACCTGCGATCCTTACCAGGTCGTTGGTCCACCTTGTAGGAGGCCTACCCACGCTGCGTCTACCGGTACGTGGTCGCCACTCGAGAACTTTACTGCCCCATCGGCCATCTGTTCTTCGAGCTATGTGCCCTGCCCACTGCCACTTCAGTCTGGCAATCCTTAGAGCTATGTCGGTGACCTTGGTTCGCTTGCGGATCTCCTCATTTCTGACTCGATCGCGCAAAGAAATTCCGAGCATAGCTCTTTCCATTGCCCTTTGGGTAACAGTGAGCTTTCTTATAAGGCCCATAGTGAGTGGCCACGTTTCAGCTCCGTAAGTCATCACTGGCAACACACATTGGTCAAAGACCTTCGTCTTGAGACACTGCGGTAATTGGGACGAAAATATGTGGCGTAACTTCCCGAACGCTGCCCAACCGAGTTGGATTCGTCGATTGACCTCTTTCTCGAAATTGGACCTACCTAGCCGAACTATTTGTCCTAGGTATGTATAGTCGTCAACAACTTCAAGTGGAGTGCCTCCAACTGTCACTGGAGTAGGCACAACATGGACATTCGACATAATTTTCGTCTTGTCCATGTTCATTTTAAGACCAACTTGTTGAGAGGCACTACAGAGGTCATCGAGCATTTTGCCCAAGTCTTCCAGGGTTTCAGCCACGACTACGATATCGTCAGCAAATCTGAGGTGCGTGAGGTACTCGCCGTTAATATTGATGCCAAGTCCGATCTTATCAGGGATATAATATCATATCACTTGACTCATTCGTCTGAGGCACATGAGAGACACCTTTACTACGCCCTAATGTGGAAGGGGCTCGTAATTCATTTTTGCCCATTACTGGCATATAGCTGATTTATTAACGTATTAAAGATTTTATTAATTAAAGGCTTGTATTATTACATTAGTTACATGAACCTTAGAAAATTACTTCGTATTTGTATTCACGTTCTGTAGTCATGCTCGCGGTTTTTGGGTTTTAATTTCATTTCAAACAAGATCCAACTAAATTTATTATGACGCATTTTATGAATATAGTGATATTATGTAAGTAAGTTAACTATTATCCCTAGGTTGGACACGATAAGTATACTCTCTTAAATTTCCCTTACATTTGTAGAATGGAAAGGTATAAACCTGTATACCTAGTTCAACCTTAATTTTTTTACCAATCTCTTTGTTTGTAACAAAAAATTATTTAAGTTCACCACTGTATTTATTAGCTTCTCCTCAATCATTACTTAATACTATCGTTAAACTAATATAGGAGGTATGGAAACCAGTCACTATCTCATGGGCCCAAGACCGTCACCTGCCCGCTGTCTCCCTGCTGACAGACGGACGAGGCGAAGCGACTTTTCCCTAATAGGTTGTAAAAGCCAAAACACCGCATTTATGTGAAATAAAAAGGTGAGGTACAGAAAATACATCCTGGGCTAGGGCGTTGCCGCAGGGATATCGCCCTAAACCTGTGAAAAATGGACAAGGGCTACCCTGCCACGCGCGGGCATACCTGCATGCTCCGCTTCGCCACCTTCAACGTTGGCTCCCTGGCTAGCCATTCTCGAGATCTGTCCGACCTGCTCTACAGGCGCCGCGTTCAGTTTGCATTCTTTCAAGAAATCAGGTGGCGTGGATCCAAGTCCCGGGAGATCGGGCAGGGGTACATGCTTTTGTACACCGGATCAGCAGAATGGAGGAATGGGGTCGGTATTGTGGAATGCGACAAATTCCGGAGCGGCTTGCAGGTGAAGGGCTTGAAGATGAACAGAGTGAGCTATCGGCTCATTCTGATCAAGGCACTGATAAAAGAAGCGACGTATAACTTCATCAGCGCATATGCTCCTCAGTCCGATTGCGCCGACACCGAGAAGACTGCCTTCTGGAATATTTTCGAGGACACCCTGGTTGGTCCAGCCCGCAACAGCCATGTAGGCTAGAAGAGCGAGGAGTTTGGTTGGGTGCATGGGGGATTTGACGCCAACGAAAGCGGGGAAAGTGAGGGAGTGCAATTTGCAAAAGCTCATCCTCAAACTCGGGCAAACAATGTACGGTACGTCAAAAGGCGGCCGAAGAATTGACAAGGACACGCGATGATGGAATAGTGAGGTGTAGAAAGCAGTTAGGGATAAAAAGGAATGTTTTAAGAAATGGCAGCACAGTACTTCAACTTCGGATAAGGAGGTTTACATGGGGGCAAAGCGGGGAGCTAAAACGATGGTGTCAAAGGCGCTGGCTCCGCTCTACGAATCGTTGAATAATGTGGAGGGACAGAAGCTTGCTTATAAGCTGGCAAACCGCGGAGTCGAGCCAGTCTGGATGTGACAAAGTGTGTTGCTTACAAGTGCAAACTCTATTAAAGACCGTTGGTGTTGTCATTTTAAGGAACTGTCTAACGAGGTCAGCAACTACGTGCCACCACCACAGCTTCCTGTAAACATTAGCTTGATAAGCTCGATTAACCCTGACGAGGTGGAGAGGTCTTTGATCCATATGAAGAACGGAAAAGTTATTGACAATGACGGAATACCCATAGAAACTTAGAAAACAATCACCCCAGGCGAACTCTTTCTCATTGAACTATTCAACAGGATCATAGCTAAGGGGCTTATACCTGACGCGTAGCGCGTAAATATTATTACGCCAATCTATAAAGAAAAGGTCAGTGTGCAGGAGTGCGACAACTATCGAGGTATCAAAGTTATAAAGCTATTCAAACGTAATATAGAACAGAAACTTCGCCAAGAATGCACCTTGTCGGAATGCCAAGTCGGCTTACGGGCTGGATTACCATGGATCCAATCTTTGCCCTCAGAGTCCTAAAGGAGTCCTAGTGCAGTAAGAATCAACCTCTGCATTACGCATTTCTCGACCTGCAGAGTGCTTTCGACAGTGTCCCTCAGGAGATAATCTGGTGGGCTTGACCAGTCGTCGTCGTCCAGTCCTAAATCCCTGCAGCTTGGGCAAAATGGCGGGAATTCACGGCAGTCATCTGTGACCCTAAAATTCCTGTCTAACTCGTAGGGCAAGAGTATAGTTATATACAAGACTATAATTAGACCTGTAATGCTCTATGGCTGCGAGACATGGCCAGCACTGACGAAACACGATCGCTAACTCCACGCCAACGAAATGAAAATGCAGTGGTGGATCTGAGGAGTTACGCGACTCGATCGAGTACGTCACGAGTGCATCCGTGGCAGCCTTAGCGTGAGGGATATTGCAGATATACGGTGCTTTGGCCACGTGTTGCGTAAGCCCCAGAGATAGGTACGTCGGAAATAGGTGCCTGAACCTGCCGGTATCAGGAAAGAGGCTACATGCGCGACCCATGAAGCGATGCGAGAGCCAACGGCTTACGACGCGAGAATGTTGAAGACCGAGGGACAGAGGAAGTATGACTAGGAAAGCTGACCCTGGCAGAAGCTGGCAGAGGCCCGGATAAGCGCTAGGATGATGATGATAACTATCGTTGAACTAATGTTACAATCGCTTATAAAAGTTTGACGTCTGTCCACGAGCAGGGGTTGTACCGCCCGTCTCCAATTGAACACGGCGAACTGTGGAATGACGTCACAGAATTCTTACCGCCGAGCTCAGAATCAGAATGTACAAAATGAATGGGGAGTTAGGGAGTGAAGTAACGATCCGTTTCGCACTTTGATTTTGTAACATCTTTAAATTGCTAGAAAAATGTACTTTATAATAGAATATTTTCATATTATTTCCGAATTTTGTTATTTTGAGTGAATCCTGAGTATTCTGCAATGTTTTTATTTATAAAACGAGATCAAATAAAAACTAAAAAGCAGAAAATTGTTAGTAGAGCGGAACATAAATTTTAGTCCCATGAAGTTAGAGTAGGTATGGTATACCTATAACTTCATGCCGTTCAAAATCGTATATTTCAGTCCATTTTACTGAGTAGGTTCTATTGGAGCAGAGCCTATTCGAATTGGATGTTGTGACGTCATTCCACAGAATGGGATAAACATGTCGTCGTACTATCGGAGATCGGCGGTCCCACCCCAGTGGCCGACCTATTATAGGTTAACATAGATGGCACTGAACCTCACATAAGGTGCGTTCAGTCGCCACTGATTCGATTAGTTCTTTAGCACTTATATACAGGAATATCGGTAATCATCATTTATCGACAGCCCATAAAATGTAATTGAACCTTTTCCAAATTAGTCGAAGGGTTGGTGGAGGGTTTTGCCATAATCTCAACATTTGGTAGGCATGATGTTATTGAAGTGTAATTGATTCTTAAGTACCTAAACAAATAATAAACTTTGACGTAAAGGTTCAGGGTTTCAGGATTTAATGTTTTGGTTTCATTCCAGTGACGATAGATGGTTACATGATGACATTAGCGAAAAATATTTGCTACTGCCCGCCAGTGATGAAGCCGGTGTGTTATGGTGACCAAAGTTTCTTGAACAAGTGTCAAGTCAACTGCGAGAATATGAAGCGAGAGAACGCTGGGCAGAAGAAACTCACCTTCACTTGCCTGGCACATTGTTCCTTGTAATCTTTACTTTCTTACTACTTATATCATGAGGTACCTTTACGAATGGGGGGGGGGGGGGGGGGGGGGCTGACGAATCGGCTTTTCTCAAGCCATCCATGCGCCATCTTGAATACGTTTTTATCAAAAGGGTACCGATCCCCTGATCAATAGTGGGAGGAAGAATGGGAGGGGCGTCACCCAGATAGATTACTCGCTCACTCGACGAGACTATATTTACAAAACCGTAGAAAATATCACTTGGAGTTTACTGGTACCCCGAGACGCCGGGTTCGAATCCTAGTGCCGCCATGTACCACTGTCTCTTTTCTGAGTTATGTACATTACTTGAATACTCACTGATGCTCTTACGGTGAGGGAAAACATCACCGGTGTCCGGCAGAGTAAATAGCACCAACCCTTTACACTTGTGGGTGTCGTGTAAGGTGATTATTGTTTTCGAGACAATATATCTATATAGTCTCCGTATTCCGATTTCAATTTATTTATCTAAAATGTTCACTTTACCAGTCTTTTCTTTAGTGATCTCTCTCATCTCACTTCATTAATTTTTCAGGTGTACGAATGGACCCATAAAAAAATTAGGAAATCGTTTTTCTAACAAGGTTGGTTCCCTGAATTACATCAACTGGTTATTATATGAATGAATTACCTTAGGTAGATAAAATATTTAAATTAAATATTGCTGATTTTTTACTGCTCCCATAGACGAAAATCTGTCCTCCAAGACGCGCACGTTATAATTGAGTAGTTAACCACGATGTGCACTGTATTTAAGAACTACTAACTGTATCTGTATTATTTACGCAACTGTATAAAACTGTAGTGTGTCAATTTGTGCTAAGGTAAATAAATAGTAAAATAAGCAGCTCTAGTATCCCATATAATTTAAATAACTGCCTGCGAGCACCAGCGGCTTCGCTGATGTTAATGTTTGTAATTACAGAGCTACAGGAAAGATTAGACATTAAAAAGGAACTGAAATATTTCTATACAAAATATTGTTCAGTGTTGTCAAGTTACACGTGATTTTGACAAGTTGGCATAGATAATGGCGCAATAATTTTTGTTTAGGTACTCTTTTTTGTAGCATTGTACAAACAACAAGTACCTATGTTATTTAATAAAGTAAAATAAACTAAAATGAGACATACAGACATATTACGTTTTTCGATAAAACTTCACCTTTATGTACTTTATTAGGTAATGTAGGCTTATAGTTTAATCTGGACACAAATCATTTATTTAGGCAGTCCGCACATGACGCAACACGGACGCGACAACGACGCGACGGAGACATGCAGGACGCATGCACGACACATGCACGACACATGCAGGACGCATGCAGGACACATGCACGACACATGCACGCGACACTGTCAACTGACGGTTTACAAAGATCATTTGGCTCGTGGCCGAAATCAGAATTAACGCTGCCACCTTGTACAGCGTCACTTTTGACAGACAGCTGGAGTTAATATTTGACACTTACGCCTTCATCCAAATGCCAAATGATCCTTGTAACTGTTATGCAATGAGGAAAGGAAAAGCTCCTTTTGAGAGGAGAGAGCACAATGTCAAATAATTCGTAAAACAGATGTGCTCAAACTAGAAGAACATTATATAAAATACCATTGCATCATAGTTTATCTTATCTTATACACTCAGCTGCACAAAAACTTGGCCAAATGCTTGTCACAAATTTATAAACAAACTATGGGTTATTTATGAGATGTTTAGTCGTGCGTAGAGATAAGAAGGAACTTGTTTAGTTTATATACTTGTCTAGGACACGGGACGACCCGTCGTCCCATGTCCGGAATTACCGGAATATTACCGGAAAGTGGGAATGTATGTTTGATGTGAACGCTGACTTGTAACCAATGAGAATGGAGAACAGCATCCCAGTACTTTAAAGTTAAAAAAAATAGAGTATAATTGCTAATTTCTTGCTTACAATTGTATACTCGATAGTTCAAAGGTTCAGATCATTTAAGGTTAATTCTGACGTCAGCTAGGTGAGTCAGGTAAATGTAGGTAGGTACGTATAATATCTAAACTTCTTAAGTGTATGCGGGCTCCCAACACACTCTATTCTCCTAAATTACCAGTTCAACTGCGTTACATTTGAGTCAGTATGTTTATTAGTCTTTTTCGAGGCCAATCCAAAGGCTGTATATATCTCCGAATACTGGGCGAATATAGTGTAAGATTCGATAAGAATAATTATAATCCGAATAATTATATTATAATTAAGGATTATAATCCGAGAAGTACGATGATGATGAGAGTGTCGGTAGCCTAATAGTTAAGGGGTCAGACTCGTACCCTGAAATACTGGGTACGAACCCCAGGTCCACTATGTACTAATGACTCTTTTCTGAGTTATGTACAGTTGAACATTAACGTATACCCACCGTAAGGTGAGGGAAATCACCATAATATTTGCTTTAAATCTCGGTTGCGCTCCCGCCCAACACACGGAGGCCTGCGGTCCAACTTTCTGCTCTTCTTAGTTGACTTTGCACGGTCTTTGACACCCTTAGTGGTGAGTCTGTTGGAACGCACGTCACTCTTTACGACCTGGGCCGATTTCTCCTTCCCGTACCTGGAGAGGGTGGCCAGACATCTGTTCCCCACGTAATTTCCAGCACACTCTATTATCAGTTTACCTGCTTTACATTTATATTCAGTATCCGAGATGTACTATGATGAGAACGTTGGAGGCGTAATGGTTAAAGGGTAAAACACGTACGCCGAGGTACGAGGGTTCGAACAGCAGTGCCAATGCTCTTTATAAGTTATATACATTAGTTGAACATTAACCAGTGTCCTTGCGGTGAGGGAAACATCGTGATGCAATATGCACGTACAGGCCCCAGGAATGTCCAATCTGGTCAGGTTCCCTTGTTAACAGAGTCACGGTGGTCAGATGGCCCAAATCATGGATCAAGACGGACCCAGGGCACTTGCGCGCGAGACCACAACCGGGACATTATCGCCAAGATGACCAGCCGAGATGTATGGTTAATTTTAAATTGGCATTGAAGGATAGGTATTTTGTTGATGTTCAGAGGCCCACGCAGATGTAGTCGTGGGCAACAGGTAGTATATAATAATAAAATGGATAATCGGCTGTCAATCGGCACGCTCATGGCCTATCATCGCCACAGAAACCATAACCATATTGCCGGCCCTCTGGTTTTATTCGTCATTGCTGGGGGGCTATTGGCTAACTCACTGGAATACTGAATTTGTCATATAAAAATCTTACACTACTTTAATTTTGTAGACGCTATGGCTAGTGGCCAACGTAGATGACGTAGTGTAGAATTATCGAATGTCAAATTCAGTTTGCAACTGAGTTAGGCAATAGTCCTCCCGTCATGCTACAATATGAACTAGTGTTGGGACGAACTTTCAGTTCTGGCTCTAATTTTATAATAGTTATTGAAGGAATAATTTATACAATAAGTGTCTCAGTACCCTGTCACGATTATTTTTGACATGGAATCCATTAGTATATAAAAATCTAATATACTTTCGGCATACCATTATATCACGAACCGCTCAACCAAGCCCAGCAAACCAGGTGTCAGGTAATAGAGTCACTCGGTGCCCTTCCACCAACAGTAGGTAGTTATAATTTTGATGCCTAACTTACGTCAGTCGCCTCTATTATTTCTCTGCATGAGTGTGTATTTGGGCCGAAAATTTCGAATTTTCCTCGTTAAAGCGTTATATAAATATCTTCGGAACTGCAAGTCAGTTTGCGAAAATATAAAGTGCCTTGTGATTTTCAGAATAAAACCTCTCTTATAGCACTATCATTGTGAGTACCAGAAATACTTACAAAATATTATAACAACATTAACTTAGTGTGGTGACTAATAATTTGACGAATAGGCAAACACCAGCGCGAAGAAAGAACTTAGGTTCAAACTTGTACACAGGATAGTGAAGGTTCGAAATGTCGGCCTGTTGTTGTACTGCCCGCCATTTTGATTGCAAAAATTTCACAAGTCCCGGGTTGGTGTTTTGCGTTTGTGGCAATGTGCGTGTTTCATATTTTGCGTAATTAATTGTAAAAAGTCGCAAAACGCAATAAAATCCCGAGTTGGTCTTTTGAGCTGGTGGTACAGTGCGCCTAATCCGGTCCATAGAAATCGGCCAAGAATTAGAAAATAGCAATGATTAGAAGATTAACGAGACCCCCAAAGCGACTGAAATCGAGCGTACAGCTAGCTTCAAACTGTTATGACTAGGAAACTATTAGTCGTAGTAAAGAGAAATGATAGTACTCGTCGATATCCACATTTCGGATGACAGCTGTCAAACTTAAAAGAGTTATAACTCGAGAACTTATGGTCCTAGAACACTCGCTGCTAAAGGGAAATGATAGTTTTCGTCGCGATCTATATTTTAGATGACAACTGTCAAATGTGAAAGTGTAATAACTTGGAAACTATTGATCTCAGAACTCTTGTTCCTGAAGAGTAATTATAGATCTGTGCCATTCTGTCCATTATTCCATGTCTAAAGGAATGTAATAAAGAAAACAATATAGGTATTTAATGTATAATATACGGAGTGTGAGGTCATCATCATAAGTGATAAAATGAGGAGTAATCTCATAAACGTAAGAGTATTGAAAGAGGTATGCTGAGATGGTTTTGACACGTGGAGAGGGTGGAAGAAAAACAGATTACGAATGGTATATATCGTATGAATGTAAATGGAAGGGTTGAAAGAGCGCCCAAGAAGGACATGAGGACATGATACTGATCAAATAAAGGTCAGGAGTACCCTCAACCGGCGCAAATGCATGAAAAGATGTATGAATGTGGAAGAGGCAAAAGAGGTGTGTTAGGATCGTAGCTTGGGGTACTCGATAGTGTCTGCCTACCCCTATGGGACACGGGCGTGAGTGTTGTATGTAATGTATGAATGTAATAATAGTACCTATACATATATATTTAGGTTTACTTAATTAAAATTGAAAAGCCTTCGGGACCAATTTTCTTATCAGAAGTACCTTATTGCACACTATATAATATTTAATCGATGAGGGTCTTACTTTTGTATACCGGGTCACAGCTTTCTAGTTTTCATCTTCAATTATACAAAAACTGGAACATCCCTAGGAGACACGTATGCATGAGTGTCATGTCAGTGTCAAGTTGCATGTCGTTACGATGCATAGCCTCCTTCATGGAGGCTATGTACGATGTCAATAGCGTGCGATGTGCGCAGACTAAATATATTATTTTTTTCTCATACGCGACATGCATCCGACGTGTCGCGCCGTGTGCGGACTGCCTTAGTCTTCATAGGTATCGTAAAGGTGGTCTTATATAATAGTGGCTCCATGATGTGCCTCTTGGCATACTAATTATTAGGTATACATTATTAAAACGGATTAAAAATTCAATAAATCGATATCAATAAAAATTTAAATAAATAAATGTCAGCAAATACAAAAATAAAATATAAATGGGCTTATTTTATATTTTCTCCACAATAATCATTTTATATATTTACACTAAATAAAATATCAATGTCAATGCAAATTAAAGTAATTAAATTCAATCGATAAAAATATATATGTATACCTATATAATAGCGGTAGGTATATAAGGTCCTGAAAGATAATTCCGTAATGTCAATACAAATTTAAATAAACTAATGTCCATTGGTAAATAATAATAATAACTCAGATTAGTCAATCATAATAAAATATTCTTAAAATATGATTAAATATATCTATATCATTAAAATAAAAAATAAAATAAAATTAGTAATGTCAATTTGAATTATTTGTTATACCCTAACGTCATTACAGATACATGAAATTATTAATAAAAAAATGACAATTAGATAATCCTTAATGTCATAATAACATTTTACAATTAATAATTTATTTATATTATAATTTGAAATTCATAACATCCATGTTTTTTACGAGTTCTGGCAGTTTATTATATAATTTAGGACCCATTTCCATAACATTTTTACACATCTATCCAGAAAATAATATATACAGTTGCAAAAGCCAGCAGCAACACCTAATAATGGAAGCTAATAATGAATGCTTAGAAGGCCTATCTGCCAAACCCTAGCAAAGACCTTGGCGATATCAAAAGACACAGCAAGGGCTTCGCTGTGTTAGTGTTGTCACTTAGTTGATCCCTAAATCAATAGTAAAGTATCCTACGCCTAGACTACGCATTACCTAAGATTACTAATAATGTAGTTTAATATAAATATAAGAGAGGTAGGGCATGCTCGGATATCCCACTCGAATCGGAGCTGCCCGGCTGAGGAAGTACCTCCACCTTACAGAATACAGCAGTCAAACTACACTATTTTAATTGTGTTGTGTTTCTGCCGGTGAGTAAGGTTTCCAGTGCTCCATGGGGAACCGTGGCTTTGGCAGTGGAGGGGCCTAGCTGTCATATTCGTTGTCACGTGGCTGAGCGAGGGCGGTGTGTTGCCGCCCGCAGGCTGAACGGGCTCCTGGACCCAGGGAATACATAATCTCCGCCCTGGGAGGCTGAGCTGCCAGTCCCTAGCGTAATGTTTGTGCCGGAGGAGGAGACCGGAGTGGACTCGTATATTCTATGTTACGTCAGGGGTGGACTAGGGGCCCTTCCGCCCGCCGCGCCAGCAGACCGCATACTTGCTAGACTCCGTGGCAGTTATGACAGCCCCTTTGCCTATTTGCTGCCAAAGCAACGTCTCCCCTTTACAACTTTAACCCCCCCAAACATGGCCAAGAAAAGAAGAAATATTGTTTTAACAGCGGCAACCCCATCCACTCTGAAGGTGGACTTTTGCAATATTAGGGGTCTTAGCAATTTATCTATTTATTTATTTCACTATACATTTGTAGCATTACAGTATGTCCTTAATACTAATGCACTACAGACATGACAACAAATTTACAAATAAAATAGTAAGAACTATGGCACAGCTCCATATACAATTTTAATTATTAAGAACGCTCACTTATTCATCAACTCACAACACCTCAGACACATACCTCGTACGTCCATCCATCCACTAGCAAATATGTCGCACTCAGGTGCTGATATCTGAAGAGCGTTCAGCATATCCATGGCGCGAATTAGAGGAGAATGCGCGCGAGCCACGGTTCGCACGGCCGGAGTTGCGAGGAGCCGGTTCTGACGCGCTCTTAGGACTATTCTTGGCTTAGGGGGGACAAATGAACTCACTACCTGTGAGACCAGAGCCGTACAGTCGGCATCCCCGCGCAACATGAGACATACCATTAACAGGAAAGTTATCGATCTCGAAACTCGAAAGCTATAGTGACTTAGTCAAAATTTGGCACTGATGTATGTATACATCTATAAATGTATATGTATAACGAATTTAATTTTTGAATAAATTATTTATTATTTAGATATAAGTGTGAAACAATTTGCGAATAAAAATGATAATGTATAGCTTTTTACGATTAGAATTAAAATTGTGAACATATGGAGCCCATTATACTTCGTATAAGGGGCGGTATTCAAAGAACATCAACAGAGTAGGTAAAGAAAACATAAACTCGATATACCCGTTAATAAAATAATTAACCTTTCAACTAATGACTACTGAGAATATTGGAGCGATGAGCTCCAATCAATCATTAATTGACCTTGCGGTAATGAGATTGCGATAGTTCATTTCATTTCCAAGAAGTAATAAAGATAACGAGAATTGTTTACTTCAAATATCGTTGGTACCTACAAATTTGGATCACCAGTGCGCCTACGTTACTATCAGTCAACATTGACCTATGAACTAGGTTTTACTCAGAAAGTGTCAATAACATTTCCAAGGTTTCAAGGATAGGTACTACTTTATGGCCTAACATGGACTTCTTTCGCCCAATTAAATAGATTTATGGTCACTACAGGAAAACCAAAATTAATTACTCATACAATAGCGCTTTCAAACCCAGTCTTAAGTCATAACGACGTATTGTGGGTGAGTCATTTTGTACCAGCAGTGCGGGATTAACTATAATGAACTATAAACTCTGTATTCGCTAGCTACTATTTTAAATTTAAATTGCAAGGTTTGCTATTAAAAAGTGGGTAAAAGAGGACAATAATAAAAAATTGTTATTATTTTGATGAAATAACTTTTATCTAAGGTATAAAACACTTATAATAATAATTTTGATACTAAGAGACTAGTCTTAAAAATAAATTACAATATCAACACTACGTCTTCTTAGCAACTAATTTAACATATTCTAAAATCGTTAGATAACAAAATGCATAGTACATAGGTATAGATAAGCAGTTTTTTCTCTGCTTGCGGAGATCCCTTACTACAGTTTCTAGGTCAACCATCGCGCTCTCATCATATTTCGATATGCTGATGTCTAGAGCGCAAAAGACCCCCGTGCGATTTGTTGCAGCAGAACAGTGGACCACCATAGGAGGGAAGTTAGAGCTCCTGCCGTCCAACTCCGCATATGCTTGAGCGTTTCTGGCTTTGAGGACAAAGTTGAAAAAGTCTGATCGGCTCTGAGGCATGCTTTTATGAGACCAGTCAGTGTAGGCAAAGTGTGTAAGGTCCAATGAGTCTCCACTGTCGTCTGTCACCCGCAGCTTGGTCACTATATGGTCACGAAAGGTCTTTATTTTCCTTGTTTCAATAGTAAAGTCGCCAAAGAACACTGTCCTTCCTTTCTTCGGGCTCCAATACTGGTAACAAGCTTCCCGTCCTTTATCCTGTGTCTTTGTCAGCATAACAATGACTCTGGATTGATAAGCAAACACCATTTTCCAAAAATCTTCAGCTGTTGACTTAAGCGGGCCCTGACAGCACAAGTACTTGTCCAGGATTTTGTATCCGTTGACATGATTGGCATTAATATAATTGTTTTCTCCATTTTCTGTTGGTAGGATCACCCTGTTGTAATCAAAACAAGGTAAGAACCAGTATCTATTTTTCATAATATTTTCCGCCTGCATCGATATCTTGCAGCTGTAATTAACCCGTTCGTTTAATAATTTCCGATGCTGTTGTTCGAGGGTCTTGATTATACTTTCTTCATCGTAACTAGCTCCAGACTGTTGTCTTGTGCTAATTCCGCCCATTTTTGAGAATTCACTTTCGTAGGATAAAAGTCCTTGTTTTAACCAGAGATCAGTGTCAACTGAAAATTTTTGTACTCAGAGTGGCATATTTATAGTCCTGTTTCAGCATTAATATTAACTTTTTCCTCCCAGTATCGATAATCTAACCAATATGACGCACGATGTTCCAGTCTTTTGAATTTAATACTTATTTCATCATCATTAAAAATTAATTTTAACAATCGAAATTCCCCTGTGGTTAATTAACAAGCCTATCAGCGAGTATAATGTTATCATGAACTTTTTTTCTTTGAATGTTCCTAACAATGGTATTGTTAAATTTAGGTATAATTAAAAATCCTGTATATGGACTTTAAATAACTAAAGCGTCGATATGACGCATCACGTTTCAGTACATGAAATTAAATATTTTTTTTGTTATTTTACCCTATTAATTTTCAAGTAATACTTCCTATACAGTAAGTGAATCGCCATAATGGAGTAAACTTTAAGTAATCAAAAGATCAATATAATAAGAATTGCATCATGAATTATACCATAACTTTGTTCCCGGCTGTACAAACAACATTAATATTTATCTATTAGTTTTATTAATTGATAATTTGACTCAATTAAAATTTATTTGAATGCATAGAAAAATTCTTTTTCAAGTTACACCAAAAAAGTATAACTTTTTACTTGCTTACACAAGTACACACATGATTTGTAAACAATATGAAGTAATTAGATTAGCAACGAACTATATGGAGGACACGTGAATTCCGAGCGCGTCGACATTTAACCTACGGGAAAACCGGCGATAGAAGTTATTTTTATTTATAGATTTGATTATATCAGCTGGCTATATAAGAGTCTTCCAGTAGGATGTAGTATCATTGAAACGTTCGGGACGTCAAGAAGTAACCAAGCTCTCTAAAAAATGTCTTCGCGCAAACTTAACAACATTTTTGGCCAAGTAAAGTCTGAAAGAAATAATACTATGTTTCATTTGATTGCTGAAGCAGACCTTGATAATATTTTGGATCGCATTTGGAACGCGACCCGTCGAAACGAACTGGAGCCAATACTGAAAATAAAGAATGACGACGGGGACACGTGTCTACATAGTGCCGCTAAGATCCTAAGAGAATCTCGAGCTGAAAGAATAATTGCTCAACTACTCGACATGGGAGCGGATTTGGACGCGCAAGATGGCACAGGAGACACTGTTTTGCACATAGCAGTAAAACGAGAGGACTACGTGCTCATCGACTGGCTGGTTTTAATGCGTGCTGATATGAATATAAAAAACAACAGTGGACTAACGGCGTATGAAGTGGCAGAACAAAACAATAATTACAAAATGATGAAAATGTTTTCGAGTGAAAAAGAAAAACAAAATGCTGAGTGTTTAGTGAACAAGCTTAGGTCCATCAGCTTATTGTAATTTTTAGGGTGTTTAAACATAATTTTGAAGCTATTAATTATATCGTATTGATTAGTATTAGGTAATAAGTTTTATGGATAATTTGATTTTATGAGCCGCAGGTTTAAAGTGTTTTATTAAATGGGTGAATTTTAAGTCAAGGTAATTTTATTACAAATTAGCAACAGGTTCCCTTGCGACTAGTTTGGTCTATACCTATTCAATTTAAATAATCTTTCAATTGTTTCCGTCCACATGAGTCAAATGTTTCAAATTAGGTTCCTCAAAACACTTTGTTATTCAAAACAAGAGTGCATGGATGCAACTTTTACACCTAAAGCTGTCAGTTGAACAAAAATGACTCTTATTTCGTAGTCTAGAGAGAAGAGATTATTTTTTTACAGCAATGCAATTAATCTTCAGGGCAAACGTGACTTTTACGTCACTCCAGTGAAACCATGAATCATTACTTGTTATTTTCAGTTCAAAATACAAAAGCATTTTTGTAGAATTTTATCAGGAAAGTTTCAGTGAAGTACCTAAGCTTCACCTGAATTTCCTAATTTTCATTACATGTTAAACATGTGCTATTTTTTTACGTCTAGTAATAAAATCTTATCAGGGGGTCGTTACTTCAAAGCTCTTAAAATTTTACAACTTTCCAAGTAAATTAATGAGTAAATTTATAGTTAGGTGTGTTTATAGTTAGGTGTGTTTTCCAGAAAATAGGCCTTGACTGATGTCATGTCAAGAATTAGGTGAACACTGGGCCCTTAGTTACGAAATGTCGTTAACATCGCAAAGACTGATCGCTGTGATTCATAGAACTGTAGGCAAAATAACTTAAAGCATGTCGCACTCTTATAGAGAAGAAGTTACAAGATATTTATAATTATAACGCTTATGATTATTTAGACGCTGTAAAACATCATGAATGCAAAAATATACAAATTCACGTAAAAAGTGTAACCTAATGTAATTGAGGTTTTTGCGTCATCAATAATGTAATCGATTGAAAATACGTCATTAAACACTCTTTCTAATGGTCAATGTTCCGATGAACGACCCAATTATATATAATTATTTTGATATTATTTTATAGCCGTCAATCATTAACTATTTAATGGGACTTCATATATACATTATTTGCGTCATCAGAACAATAACCTAATTAACCCACCTAATTAGACCGATACTCTAATTGGGTTTTGGAAAAAATATACTAATAATGATTGTTATTTTCTGTTAGGTTTTCACAAATGATTTTAATCAACCACAATAGCTGGACGATAGTTTTATTCGTCGTGTTGACATCTGACACTGGTCCCGATAATAAATTTGTCCTCACAGCTAATTGTTTTTTGGAAGAAGTAGAATTACCGTATCATATGTTCGGCTACGTATTATATTTTTATTGGTAACAGACTTAAAACTGTATTTTTATTGCTTTTAGTAACACATTCCCGAATGCATAAAAAATAAAATTTTGTATTCACTCTCTTTAAAATTCAATGCATTGTTTTAATAATGCATCAATGACGTTAGTTGGCTAAGGTTATTGAGGTCATATTGTCGTTGACTCTCAAATGCAGACTGTTTTTTTGTCATGTTGTTCTTGAGAATGGGAGCAAAATAAATGGATGTATGGTAAAACATGCCCGTCCAGTTATACAAAAATGAGCTTTATTTTGAAACATGAAGGATTTTATATTGCTCACTAGTCTGTTTCTTTCGACGACAGTTAACGAATACCTTCTGCATCGTTATCTTAATTTATTACCCCGAAAAGGATAACCCGACTCCCTATAAACCACTGGATACTTATGAGTTGCTTATTTCGTGGTGAAGTCTTATTACGGTCATACGTGCATCAGGATGTATTCTTCTGAAGATAGACTAGAGCTTGCAAAAGAAGTCCTTAGGCTTCAGGAAAAATTTTACCGTTTAAATGTTAAAAGTCCTCAAACGGAAGAAGCTAAGAAACGAAACGACGAAAAGATCCGAATAGCAAGGCAACAATATGAAAATAAGAAGTACGAATTGGTCATTATGTGTTTGTTGAGGATTTAGTGCAAATGGCTCTCTTGTAATTAGGTAAGTGCTTCTGCTTTATTTTTATTAATCACATCTACGATTATACTAATGGTGATTCATTCAAGGGTCAGCGATAGTTCGTAGAATACTTGAATAGATCGTTTGCATACTGAAGTAATTGGAACCGTAATTGTTTTTGAATTTAGGTCACCTGGGCGATTATTATCTGAGCATGCGTAGATTTTACCTCAAAAAGATTCGTTAAAAATCCACTAGAATAAAGGCACTATAGAGCTTAGTTGAAATGTGATACGCAAAATGCATTCAAGGTAAATGTCGGTGCATTATTGCATTTAAGAAACAAGAAAAAAAATCCGTTCCGTTCCGTTCCAGGTACAACACCAGCCAGAAGTTCTTCTGCAAGGGTGTATGTAGGTCATATCAGAAAGAACCAGGTATGATGTCGCCTACGTCCGTGATTCCGTCGTCTGTACTTGTATTTTGAGCAACCGAGTTCAGCGGGTGGCACGGGTATCACCCGAAGAACTGGTTTGCTCCGGATACCGTCGCGGACGTGGGAGTTGTTGGACTTAAGCGACACCACATCGCGTCCCCGGCTGATTTGCGCTACCTCCAGCCCGAGATACCAGTGCGCACGTAGATGCGAGGGGACTGTAGGGCTTTCGCAGTCAGGATGGGAGCGACAGGAGTTAGATTAGAACCGACAAGAATTCATACATCGAGCCAGTGTGAGGGAGGATAGATACTATACTTGGTGTGTAAATATATAAAAGATGGATGCTATAGACTGCTGTGATTGGTTCTGCTCCGGTTATGGTGTTCTGTTGGCTCTGCAGTGGGTGTTGTTCCGGGTTGATCCTGGTCATCTTCTGCGGATTTGTTTGCAGTGCAGGAGGTTGGTAGGCTCTCTGGCTCTGATTCGGAATCCGTTTCCGGTGATTTATGTACTTTATCTGCTTCCCTTTCCATCAGGGTCCTGTTTCATGCTAATTCCTTCCAGGATTCTTTGGATCTTCTGGTATACTTGTCTATGTCCTGATCTACCGAGTCCTCCCATGTAAAGATCAGCCGGCCGACTTTGCGTTTGTTTTCTCTGTATTCTCTGGCTGCGTGCAGTATAAGTGGTGTGTCGCGTCTTATTATGTGGCCGAAATACGATAGTCTACGGACTTTGATTATTTTTGTGATGGTTTTACCATCTAAGATTCCGTTCCGTTCCAGGTACAACACTAGCCAGAAATGCTTCTGCAAGGGTGTATGTAGGTCATATCAGCGAGAACCAAGTATGGCGTCGCCATCATCGGTAGTTCCGTCGTCTGTACTTGTATTTTGAGCCACCAAGCCCAGCAGATGGCACGGTTCTCACCCAAAGAGCTGGTGTGCTCCGGATATATATATAAAGGAAGGATATTGGTCCCTCTGCTGGTTCGATCTTCGTGATTTGTTGTCTTTTGATGTCCCGCCGTCGCACCCGTGACTTTTAATATTTTCTAATGACGTCCTGTCGCCGGCAGCGTATCCGTAATTTTCGGCTAGTGTTCTCATGTTGTCCATCGAAGTCCTGTTGCAACCCGCCTACACTATCAGCTATTCTTTAACTCTTGTCTTTCTGCTATTCTTCTTAATTTTCTTTCGATGTCCTCTTGCAAGCAGCGTACCCGTAATTTTAGGATTTTCTTTTTATGTTGTCCATCGAGGTCCTGTCGCAGCCCGCCTACACTACCAGCTATTCTTCAACTCTTCGTCCTTCTGCTGTTCTTCTTGATTTTCCTTCGATGTCCCGTCGTAAGCAGCGTATCCGTAATTTTAGACTATTTTTCTTATGTGTCCCTCGAAGTCCTGTCACAACCCGTTGACACTATAAGCTATTCTTGAACTCTTGTCTTTCTGCTATTCTTCTTAATTTTCCTTCAATGTCCTGTCATGATCTGCGTACCCGTAACCTTCAGCTATTCTTCTTTTATGTTCTACTGAAGTCCTGTCGCAAGCGGCGTACCCGTAATTTTTGGCTATCCTTCTTGTGATGTCCATTGAAGTCCTGTCGCAACTGTCCTGTGTTTCCTTCGGCTTCGTAACCTTCGGCTATTCTTCTTTTATGTTCTACTGATGTCCTGTCGCAAGCAGCGTACCCGTAATTTTTGGCTATTCTTCTTATGAATCAAAGTCCTGTCGCAACCGGCCTACATTATTAGCTATTCTTCGACTCTTGTCTTTCTGCTATTCTTCTTAATGTTCCTTCGATACCCTGTCATAAACATCGAACTCGTGACCTTCAACCGTCCTTATTATGTCATCTCTCGAATTTTTGTAATTTAAAATACAAAAAAAATTAATACCTACTGTTTAAACTTGCCAATACTTAACAACCTAGTGAGTCAACAATGGACTAGGTAATTTAATTTGGATTAATTACTACAAAATAAATTTAGTTTACAAACAACTGATTAGGAAGAAACAGTTTTCACCAGTTATTGTGCATAGTTTTTTTTTTCTAACAGAATACGCTCGTGACGAAAATCCTGTACCGCAATCATGAATATCAACGACTTTCTTCACTTTATGGACCAACCAAATCTACTCGTATAGTAAAGGAATTTAACTCTATAAGTCTGGAGCAAGGAGAAGAGCAGAAAGGCTGTATTCCATTGGTGCATTACCTTTGTCGTAAGAAGCTCAATGATGAAGCAAACCAGGAAGCAAGCTTCATCGACGGTTACGATACCCGCCGGAAATTCTTGTGCATCAAAAATCCATGCGTGAAAGACCGAGACGTGTTCTGGTAGGCAGTGTGGGACAATAAAGTCCAAATAATAGTGATGACGTGCCAGTTGATGAATCAGGCCTATCAATATTGGTCTTCAAAAGAACGTTACACTTTAGCTAGTAAGAAATTTAATGTTAAGACTTGGAAGATTATAATCTTTTCTCACTATACTTTAACTGTCTTAAGTTTAAATCAAACTGGGCCTAAGTACAAGCGGAGCCGTTCAATTTTTCACTATCAGTATACTGCTTGGCCTAGAGAAAAATTTGATTATCAACCAGATGCTTTTGTAGAGTTTTATAACTTTGTTAATCAAATGTATGTCAAGTTGAAGAAACAAGTAGCTGATAAGACATTTCCTCCTATGCTGGTGCATTGTATCGAGGGTATTGGCAGTTCTGATGTATTTTGCACGCTCGATATCTGTATCAACCAATTAAAAGCTACAGGAATCGTCTCATTGCCACATGCCCTCAAAAAAATGCGACAGCAAAAATTTAGGTCCTTTTGCCGCTCTGATCTCTATGTATTATCCTACCAATTAGTCAAAGCATATCTTGATAACAATTAGCCCATCAGGCTCTAATGTAAGTTTTGTCTTTTCCATTTTTTATAGCTCATTTGACTGATTATAAAGTTTATAATGTATGTTTGAGTTCAAAGTAATTGTGAAATATGAATGAGCCGCTTTTCTTATGAACTATGAGCCAATATTGTAATTAAGAGTAATATTATCATTGCCATTAGAATGCAGGTATAATTTAATTAAAGTTTACATAATCTTAACTCAAGTCTGTTTCTTAGAAATTCGTATCTACTGCGAAAAGTGTCTTTATAAACAAACAAATTTTATGGTTATGTCATTGATAATGTGGACTTGGGGCTTACAATAGATATAAAGAATGAGTTATCACTTAATTCCATGAAATAGACATATCAGCAGAGGTTCGTGACCCGGGAGTGTCATCCCTTGACTCGTCATTTAATATAAGCGCCAGTTGATAGATACTTGTATAGTCTTCTTCGGGACCTCATCACGTACAGTCGCATTGTCAAAAAATTAAAAATGTACTTAAAAATCGAAGTAAATGACCAAAAAGTAGCTGCAGTGAGTGAGGACGAATTTAGAAGCAGAAGAAATCAACCCAATTGTTTAGAAGTTGTCGGGTCGGAGCATAATTACATCACGTCACAGCCGCTCATTGGATCGTTTGAGCACTTTTCAAAGCCAGAAAATCAAGACAAAAATCGTTACTTAGACGTCGCCTGCTGGGACGAATCTCGGGTGACAACAACGCCTAAAGAAGGTAATACTGATTACATCCATGCTAATTATGTTGATCATTATGGAAGACCCAAGAAGTTTGTGGCGACTCAGGGACCTCTGAAAAAAACAGTTAATCAATTTTGGCAGATGGTCTGGGAGCAGAATTCTCCAATTATTGTCATGCTAACAGGATTCCAGGATAATGGGAATGAAAAATGTGCGCAATACTGGGCTACTTCTCGTGACAAACAAGATATTTTTAAAAACAATGATTTTTCAATCAGAACATTATTAGAGATCAAGGACAATTCAGGATACATTAGGTCACTATTTGAAGTTTATAATTCTACCACCGATGAAACGAGAGTGACACTACATTATCGGTACGTAGATTGGCCAGAGCATGGAACACCTCCCAACAGTAAATCATTTTTAAACTTTATTAGAGATATAAATACGCAATATCAAAACGCCTTGAACAACGCAGTGAGTGGGCCAGCACCTGGACCTATTATTGTTCACTGTAGTGCTGGGGTCGGAAGAACAGGAACTTTTTGCGCTATAGATTCTTGTATCTATCAACTAGCAAGAACCAAAAAAGTCTCAGTACCCAAAATTGTAATGCAGATACGCGAACAGCGGCATTTAAGTGTTTTAACTGTAGAACAATATAAATATATTTACACTGTTCTGCATGACTTATTGCAGTTATTTGAAATTTATCCTATGATAAGGGAACTCTTTTGTGAGCCTTGACTGATGTACACGTTTGTTTTGATTATTTTATAAGGTTTAGAAAGTACATTCAATTAAATAAGTGTGACTATGAAATAAAAATTGAACCAATATTGTATTTAGAAGTAATATCATAATTGTTATTAGAATGTAAGTCTTAATTGATTAAAATTGTTTACACTGTATTTGATAGTTTAAATAATCTTTGCAAAAATCAGTAATTAGATTGACACTTGTAGAGTCAATGACTAAAAATTTTGCGTGGGCAGAAAACGGATTTCCTTTGGTTAACCAGTACCTAAAGTTCTTATCAACGAATTATGCGGGAAACCTACCCGTAACTATGATTCAGAATGAGTACTCCTGATTGCGAAATAATGGAAATATTGTGATTACTAATTGTTCTCGTCAATAAGCGTGGGAAGTAATATCCTGTGGGAGGTAACATCCTATGATTTTAAGAGATATAAGCGGGAGCTGATAGATACTAGTTTATTGTCATCCTCGACACAGTACGTGCGGTCATATTGTTTGAATATTTAAAATGAATTTAAAATTAATTATGTCTTCCCAAAAATTAACTGCAGTGAGTGAAGAAGAATTTAGACGAAAAAGATGTCAAGCTGGTTATTTGAACACAATCCGATTCGAACATTACTTAATCATGTCACAGCCGCAAATTGGATCGTTTGAGCACTTCTCAAAGCAAGAAAATGAAATGAAAAATCGTTACCCCGACATCATCTGCTGGGACTCTTCACGTGTGAAAATAACTCCACAAAACGGTGATACTGACTACATTCACGCCAATTTCGTTGACCAGAGTGAAACATCAAGGAAGTTCATAGCGACACAGGGACCTCTAAATCAAACAATTGATAAATTTTGGCAAATGGTATGGGAGCAAAACTCCCGAATAATTATAATGCTGACAAAATTCCAAGCTGCCGGAAAAGAAACATGTGCTCAATATTGGAACACGGACAAAAAACAAGTGAATTTTCAAGCAGGTGAGCTGGCAATCAAGACAGTAGATGTAATACAAAATTCGGGATACATTATAACGACATTTGAAGTTTCTAATTGCACCACCAAGGAAAGCAGGCTCATTATACATTACCAGTACTTAGACTGGCCAGAACATGGAGTGCCTTCTAAATGCAATTCATTGATGGAACTTATTATAGATATGACTGAAAGTCATCAGAAGATTCTAAGAAAAGCAGCAAATGCATCCACTGGACCTGTTATTGTTCACTGCAGTGCTGGGATTGGAAGAAGTGGGACGTTTTGTGCTATAAACTCATGTGTAACTCAATTAGCAAGGACCAAGAAACTTTCAGTGCCCGAAACTGTGATACAAATACGAGAACAAAGACGCTCAAGTGTTTTCGCTGTAGAACAATATGTATTTATTTATACTGTGCTTCATGAGTTTTTGCGGCTATTTGACATGTATTCTGAAGTGAGACAACTCTTTTGTGACCCTTGACTGATGTATTGTGCACATTTGTACTAATTATGAGCCAATATTCTACACAGAAACAATATATAATCGTTATTAGAATGTATGTCGTAATTGATTAAAACTTTTGAAGGAATTGTCACTGTGATTTTCGCGAAATAAAACGACGCGCATACCGCTCGTTTTGTTTTTTTTTTCTTCTAATTATCAGCCTAGCAATCAAATGAAAAGAATACTCATATGGTATTGTCATTCTAGAGCAAAAATAGACCAAAGATGACCTACATTATAATCTTTTCATTGTTAAACCGATCTTAGTCCCAGATATGGGTCATATAAAAGGAAAATTGTGTGCCAGTTTTCAGTACTCCATTTTCATCTGTCACAACTTAACTCCTGTAATGTTTCTTAAAAAAATGGATTCTGCAACTATTTTAAATATTTTTAAAAAAATGCCATCAGCTGGCACTAATGTATTCCATGAGATTGTTACCGAAGGCTCTCTTGTACTTTTGGAACGAGTCAGTCGGTTTATAATGCCCTCAAACAGGTTTCTCCTGCAAGAACGAAACTGCAGTGGACAGGAATGTGTCCATATCGTTGCCTACCTTCATACAGGGCAACTTGTAATAGATCTGATGGAAAAACTTTTGAGTTTGGGCGCTAATATCAACGCCAAGAATCGAACTGGCAATTCGGTTCTTCATCAGGCTGTTGTTAGTAAAAACTACGACCTTGTTAAGTGGATGTGTGAGTACCCCACAATCGACTTGGATGCTGTGAATCACACTGGGATGACGGCTTATCATATTGCGTTTGATCAGAATAATAAAAAGATGATGTGTATTCTTAGAAGCTATGGAGCTAATACTACAATTTTGAAAGTGTATAGTAGTGATGAAAGTGATTAAATATTTTATCTCTTGTATCAATTGTAGGTTTAAGTGTTTGGTTATTGTAAAACGAATTAGTTGTTAAATAGCGAGTAAGTATAAAGTTGATTCTATGTGCTCTTAAATCTGTCATTGCACTTATTATTTCAATAATAAAGTTATTACTTCAACTTAGACTTCTAATTTAACTCCCAGAAGCCTGTTTAATGTTTAAGGTCTTTGAAATAATAAAAACAGGGTTACATATTACATCCTTAATTTTATTAGGCGTTTTAAAAAATTTTTACAAATTCCTTAGATAACTTTGATATCTTTGATTTAATACTTATCTTATAAATTACAATATCACTTAAAATCACATAAATCTTATACTAATTTATTTATGACTAAATTTATTCTAGAAAAAACTTTAATACTAACATACATGTAAAAAATTTACTTGAAATTTGTTACAAAATAGAAAACACTTGTTTTATTCTTTAGGATAAGTTTTAAAATAACAATACAAAATGAAGTGACTAAAACTCAAATAATATAAATCTTCCAAGCTACTAAAGCTGTTAAATCTACTCTGTTTCAGCTCCGATAAAGTTAAATAAAAATCAACACTTATTTTTTAGATACCTTGAAATTTTAGTGTCTATGGCACAGAAGGCCATCGTTCGTCCCGTACCATCACTGCAATAAATCACCATGGGACTTTTTGTACGAGAATCTTGCTTGACTGCAAATTTATTGTATAATCGTACCATCTTCACTAAGTTAAGAAACTCACGTTCTGGAGGAGAGATATACTTATCCTGCCAATTGGTAAATAAAAAGTGGTCCACGAACAATTCATCTCCGTTTTCGTGTGTGACACAAAGTTTTGTAAGTTGGAATGCCGAGAAAATCATCTGAGAATTGATAGTCTCAATTCTGAACTTTTCACAATGAAACGTACCTCCTTCCTTTGGGTTCCAGTAATAAATGCCCTCCTCTTCGTTAACAGGTGTATTAAGCATTACAATAATTTCAGACTGGTGTTCCCAAACCATTTTCCAAAATTTGCAGACTGTTGCTTTTGAATACGGCGTTTCTGTAGCAATGTACGCCTTTGGTTGTTCAAACCCGTTGATGTAAGAGGCGTTTATGAAGTTCTTAACTCCTTTTTCTTCAGAGAGGACCACACGGTTGTTGTCGAAGCACAGCCTTTCTCTATATCTTTTATCTTCAGAATCAGCAACAGTTAAACAGGCGCAAAACGTTCCTTCTGTTTTAATATTCATTATTTTTTGGTATTGTTGATAAAGATATTCAATACAGTTGTATCCATCAATTAATCCAATAAAGTGTTTACGGGTCAAGTCTTTGAAATTGCCCTAACTCATTTTTGTGCAGAGTGCTGGATTGATATAAATGAATTTCACCGGAGTACAATGCGAACTGAAGAATTGTTTGCCATTAACAGTTATTTATACAGGATCGTTTTCCTCATTATTTATAATTACATTCACAGATGACGAATGATGAAATACGTGATGTATTGACCCAATTAAAAATATATTTTCATATATGACGCACTTCATTATGGTTTAATGTCACTTGAAAACCATAAGGTAATAACTAACAATAATAATATTAATAATCATGAAATAAACCACAGAACTACACTAACCACACTCACAAGTTGAACTTTATGATAAGGGATCTTATAAAACGCCAACAAATGTTGATTTATTTTTAATGTTACGGAACCATTCGTTGTAGTAACACTTCTACGTCTCACCCTAAGTGAAGCGTTTTCATTTCCTGCTATGGATTCGAAATTATCAACAATTGATGGTGCAGCTGAATTCATGCAACGAGCTCAACATCCAGATAACATCGATTTGATCTCTCAAGAACATTCCAACATTCTTGCAATATCGATAAGTGGGACCTGTGAAAACTTTTATAAGCCTGAAAATTTGTACGTAAAAAATACAAATCCGCTCATTATTTCATCACTGAATATCAAAAATGTATTCAATACACCTACGAGAGATCACTGTTGAAAGAATTATAATTTTGAGTTCAAATACTCTAGGTAAGGACTATCAGTCATTAGTCATAATTTCCGTGAGCACTAAGCTCAAATGTAATACCGACTTTAGAAAACTATAGCAGGAAAAAGACTCAAATAACTTATAAATAGTTCGATTCAAAAGATCATTTTTGAGCTACTGACTGGAGACAAAAGAGATAAGATTTGACCTAAGTCTGATCCCGGCGAGGGAAAACCCCAATTGTTAAATAATGGGAAGATAAAAATTTTACTAAGAGGCAAATATCTTGAAGAAGAGAACATAAAAAACATCACATTTTAAGTGTTTTGAGCGTGCTGATTAACACAAAATTTTACAGTTAAGAAAACCATTTTTTTTTATTTACAAATTTTTTTTGGTTTGGAATTTATAATTCGACATCAAAATCATCCCTGTTTATGAGCAAGTTAAAGTTACGCCTTACTTCCAGAGAATTGAAACCTAGCGTACCCAGTAGGTATTTAGTGGGGTATAAAAAGGGATAGTATCCATATATTGTTTTGTAAAGATATCGCAAAAACGCTTTCTGAATTTTCTCCAGAAGCAAGGCGTAGGTACTCTCATATGGATGCCAAATGACAGAAGCGGACTCGAGTTTGCTCCGCACTAGTGCATAATAAATAAGTTTGATGGCACAGGGGTCTTTAAAATCGCGAGAGTTCCTAATCACGAACCCCAGCCTCCTGGAACAGTCGGATGCGAGACTCTTCATATGTTAATTAAAGTTTAGCGAGGGATCATTAATGACGCCCAGGTCCTTAATTGTGGTGACACGATTAATTATGTTATCGCCCAGCTTATACTGAGCTACTAAAGGACTTTTAGACCGACTAAATGACATAACATGGCACTTCGATGTATTAAACTGTAGTTTATTATTTATACTCCATTGATACACAGCATCGATGTCCGACTGTAATTCATTACAGTCGGACATCCCAGACACCTTATGGATGAGCTTAAGGTCATCAGCATACAACAAACAACGAGAAAATTGGAGAGTTTGTTCCAGGTTATTCACCATTATACAAAATAATAACGGACCCAGCACTGAACCCTGACTGACCCCGGAACGTGTATGATACGTACCAGATTCATAGTAACCGTATTGTTGCTTGTCGCGCAAGTAACTAGCGAAAAGATTTAACAAAGATGTAGAAAACCATATAGAACATAGCTTACTCAGCAGCACATCATTATCAACCCGGTCAAAAGCTTTCTTAAAATCAAAGTAGACAACGTCAATCTGACTACCTCTGTCTAGGTGATCGGAGACGAGGTCCACCAAAGTAAGAAGGTTGGTAGTTACAGAACGTTTAGATCTAAACCCATGTTGGGAATCGCTCAGGAAAGGCTTAACCTGCGAGGTAATGTGTGTACACAGTATCAGTTCGTACACTTTTGCCAAAGAAGATAAGTTGGCAATGGGTCTATAGTTCTCGACATCCTTCAAATCGCCCGACTTGGGGATAGGTTTCACTCGGGTAGTCTTAAAATGCTGCGGGTAACTTCCGGTGGAACTGGATAAGTTCAGGATGTGGTAGAGTGGGAAAAGTCCTTACAGTCTCTAATAATGAACGCAGACAGGTTGTCAGGGCCAATCGAGGGTTTCAATTTATCTATGGCTGCTTCGATATCAGTAAGAGAGATACTCTTAACGTCGATATAGTTGGCAGATGAGGTTCGATCTGCCGTCTGGACATCTGCACTTACCAGGCGAGGGAGGTCAGGCAAGAAGACGCTGGAAAAATACGAGGAGAAGGCGTTCACCGCCGCACTACCAGTATATTCCTTACCTTCTAGAGTAACTGAGGTCTGAAATCCACCCTTAGATCTCAGCCCATTTATATGATTCCAGAATGCCCTCGGACCACATCTAATCCTATCCTGAATTCTACGTAAGTAGTCTCTTTATGCAGAGGAAGATCTTCTTTTGATATCTGTTCTGAGACTGGCAAACCTGGCATAGGAATCCATGCAGCCACGCGACTTCCATACGCAATGAAGTCTTGCCTTACGCTTTATGTCCCTAATGAGATCCGCAGTGTACCAGGATAGACTCTACTAGCTTTCTGGTGTCTTATATTCCTTGGTATGCACTCGTCAAAGATATCAAAGACAATGGCGTAAAAATATTCAAGGGCGTCATCAACACATTGAGCAGCGTACACTCTATCCCAATTGGCACTAGCTATAAGATCATATAACAACTGATAATTTCCTTTAGGGAAATTCTAGTCACTCCGCGAACAGATGTTGCTAGGCTCAATAGTCTCTGACTGCCCGCGCTTTGCGTCTCCTAGGGGGACACAAACTTCAAGGGGTGGGTGATATACATCTCGTCGTTGGACAAGACCACCCCCCTGTATCTCAGAGACTCTGGTACGGACTATGTTCTCAGACACCAGCACCACATCTAGCTTACCTCCATACAAATTCTCTACATCATTCATCTCAGGCAACCCACATACAGAAAGAAAGTACTAGTAGTAATTCAATATTTCAGTTGACTTATAGTTGGGGTTAAGATTTAGGTCGCTCAATATGATGACTACACCCTTTAGAAAACCAATCACTGACTCTACTTTTATAAACAAAGCAATGTATTCCGTATCCGTAGCTCTAGGGTTGATATAAATAACACACAGGTTACAGGTGACGCTTCCAATAGTGCACGACGCCCACAGATCTTCACCGGCAACAGTTTCAAGTTCAGGTCGACGTAGCAACTGTATTCCTAGGCGTGCAGCAAGCATCACCCCACCGCCATAGCCAGTTGTTCGATCACGGCGCAGAACACTCCACCCAGTGCTCGCTATTTCAGCATCATCCACCGACTGATTCAAGAAGGTCTCAGTGATTGCCACGATATCACAACCCATTGCCAACACATTGCACCTGAGATCCGCAAGTTTTGTGTTAAGTCCTCTGACGTTCTGATAAGTTATACAAACGTTGGAGACCTTTCTAGTTCGATCTGTCCTCTGTGGGCTTTTCAGTGTTAGGTTTGTTATATCTGCGAAATAACCAGGCCTTCACACGCGCATTCTCGGGCCAAACATCGGCAGATAGGCATTTATCAAAGTGAACTACCGGAACAGTGATTTTATAGGATTTTAATCTCCTCTAGGCTTAAGCTCCTCCACTAAGCAGTTAGCACCCGGACACAGCTGATCCAAATAGCTGCGAATGTCATCCACACCTGACAACATGTTCCACAGATGTAGCGATTTTCCGTGCTCAACAGCTTTTAACTTTGTAATACTAGGCCCAGCAGTACCGCGAATATAATTGGAGCGCTTCGACTTTCCAGCCATCCCGAGAACTGTCACGACCTGTCGATGAACGTTCCACATTACGATCTTCTTTACTGGATTCATGGGCTATGCTAGCCGCCACTGTAGGATTCTTTGGTTTACGCGGATCGACCGTATCGATCTTATAAACCTTTGGGGCCTCCACAAGATACTGTTTCTTAACGACATTTTGCTTACCGGGCACAAGGACTGGAATGACAGGGGGTACCACAGATTTGTCCAAGTTTGCACCACTGAAGCCTGCCTCCACACAAGATACGGTACGCCGGCATGGACATTGGGCCTCTAATAAAGTCTCTACTTTATGTAGACCTACGTTCGTCGCATCCATTTGAGTAGTACACATCTTGAGGGCTTCATGGTAAAGCGCAATTGCGGAAGTTGCATCTGTGAGTTGCTCGGTGAGTAGTATAATCCGCTCGCGCAGGATCTGCAATTCCAAGCAACATGCCGACTGCGATAGGTCCTCACCCAGAGTCATATCATGAGGGCTACGATGTAGTGTTAAATCCCCGACACTGTACTCGAGGGCCGTACCTTCAGGTACTTTAGATGCCGCTCCGTCCAAGGACATGACTGAGTCGTTATTTGGAGAGCACTTCGCCGGTGTTACAGGTACAGTAACGTTTGTTGCCGCCGTTTACACGGCCTTGAAGACAGGGACCTGTCGATTATTTGGGTTCGTGTGGATTACGGTGGCCACACCCGTATCTACGCAGCCCTATACAGATCTCATGGCGGTGACTCGGACACGATGCAACTTTTTGAGCACCTGAAAGTGACGACTGATAAAGTTTTTGAGCAATATCTTTCAGCTGAGTGAGTGGTTTTAGGAGATTTTAATGCCCACTATACGGAGTGGCTCGGTTCTCGGTCTACTAACTATGCGGGAAGGTCTGCTCACGAATTTGCTCTGGTCTATGGTCTCTCACAATTGATTCGCTCGCCAACTAGAATCCCAGATGTTGAGGACCATACAAGCTCCTTGCTGGATCTTCTGCTGACTACGCGCCCCAGTGGGTACTCCATCACCGTGGATACTCCATCCCTTGGCTCGTCGGATCATTGCCTTGTGCGCACACAAGTGCCTTGTACACTATCCGACTCTCCCGGGCCCACTGGATGGCGTCGTGTCTGACACTATAAGTCAGCAGACTGGGATGGATTGCGTGAATTTTACGCGTCGTACCCATGGAGACAGCTCTGCTTTGCATCGGATAATCCTGATACCTGTGCCACTGCAGTCGCTGAGACCATCTTAGCGGGTAGGGACTGCTTCATTCCTAACCCGCTAGTGGCTGCTGGGTCACGGAGACGACCGTGGTTTAATCGGCAATGCAGAGAGGCTCGACGAGCGAAGCAATCTGCGTACAAAGCTTGGACCACTGCTCGTCTCAATCGGGATCCGAATATTGCTGATGCAAAGCGGAAGTTAAATGCTGCCTCGAGAAACAGCAAGAGAGCGATCGCTAGAGCAAAGTTCGCCTTCGTTAGCAGAATTGGCGAGCGACTCACGAGCTACCCCTCTGGTAGCCGGGCTTTCTGGTCGCTCGCCAAAGCTGCTGAAGGAAACTTTAGTCAGTCGTCCTTTCCACCACTGCGTAAACCTGACGGTACCCTGGCCCACAGTGCAATAGAGAAAGCCAATTTACTGGGTGCTCTCTTTGCCTCAAACTCGACACTGAATGACGGAGACGCCGACCCGCCTACCATCCCGTGGTGCGGCAAATCAATGCCGAAAATATCCTTTTCTCATCGAATGGTTCGGCGGGCTCTGCTCTCTCTAGATGTTCAAAAGTCGAATGGGCCTGATGGTATTCCGGCGGTGGTGCTTAATGTGTGTGCTCCCGAATTGTGTCCGGTACTAACGTGCCTCTTTGCACTCTCATACTCCACTGGGATAGTCCCGTCTTCATGGAAGACTGCCCACGTGCACCCTGTGCCCAAAAAGGGCGACAGATCAGACCCATCGAATTACAGGCCTATCGCTATTACCCCTTCTCTCTAAGGTGATGGAGCGAGCTATAAACGCACAGCTCCTCGGTTACCTAGAAGAACACGATCTCTTGAGCGACCGTCAATATGGGTTCCGACATTGTCGTTTAACGGGTGATCTTCTAGTGTACCTAACACACCGTTGGGCTTTAGCTGTTGAGAGTCAAGGTTAGGCACTGGCTGTTGGCCTAGATATAGCGAACGTGTTCGATCGGGTCTGGCATAGGTGTCTTCTATCGAAGTTACCATCATGCGGGCTTCCCGAGGGCTTGTGCAAGTGGGTAACTAGCTTTTTGTTCAGCAGATGCATCAAAGCCGTAGTTGACGGCTGTTGCTCCGATAGCTTAGGCATTAATGCTGGTGTCCCGCAAGGCTCGGTTCTGTCTACAACTCTGTTCCTCTTTCATATCAATGATATACTGTCCATTGACGGCATTCATTGCAATGCGGATGACAGTACTGGAGACGCCTTTTATACGGGTCGTGCGAATATCCCTCGTGCCATAGTGGAGGAAAGTCGCGAAGTACTAGTGTCTAAAATCGAGAATACTTTATCTAGAATCTCCGAGTCCAATTCAACCCCACTAAGACACAAGTATGCGCGTTCACCGCCAAGAAAACTCCATTCGTTGTAGCTTCTCAGTTCCAGGATACACCGCTTACCATCTCTAAGAGCATATATAACCTAGGTGTCGACATCTCCAGTGACATCAAAATACATTGACAAGAAAAGGTCAAGCTCGCATCTAAAAAGCTGGGTGTGCTTAACAGATCAAAGCAATACTTCACGCCGGGGCAACGGCTTCTCCTTTACAAGGCTTAAGTCAGACCTCATCTGGAGTATTGCTCTCATCTATGGGCGGGAGCACCGGCATATCAGCTTGGTCCTTGTGACTCGATCCAAAAGCGCGCTGTGAGAATTGTCGATGATACTATGCTCACAAGTGGTATTGAGCCACTGAGTCAACCGAGGGATTAAGCCTCCCTTTGTGTGTTCTACCGCTTGTACAACGGTGTTTGTTCTGAAGAACTGTTTGACATGATGCCTACAGCTACATTCTATCATCGCACCGCTCGCCATCGACAGGGAGTTCATCTTCACACCTTGGAGCCAAATTGGTCGCGAACTGTGCGGTTCCCAGGGAACTTTCTCCCACGCACACTAAGGTTGTGGAATGAACTACCTGGAGAGTACATACAACATGGAGTTCTTCAAGAAAGGAGTTAAAAGGTTTTTACGGGGTCGGCAACGCGTGGGTGATGCCCCTGGTATTACAAAAAGGCTGCGGTGACTGCTTACCATCAGGCAGGCCGCAAGCTTGTTTGCCACCTTGCGGTATAAAAAAAAAGTAGTTGAAAGAATTTTTTAAATCGCATAAGTACTTATTAAGTTTATTCATTAAAAACAAACAAAATGACAAACAATCTAATAATATGTTAGTATAGATTTAGGGGTACGTCTTAAGACATGATAGTTTATACTGGATTTTAGCTAACTCTATGAACATCGTGATGTAGGCTTTTAAAACAGAATTCTGCAGTGAAATGCAATGCGCATCCAAAAACCGTGTGGCCCAAAACGAAGTGTTTGTTTTCTGTGTGATTATGGCGGACACATTGTAAGTTATTCTTGTTTAAATACTTTTACTTGTAACGCGAAAACATCACTCTGTCCCTGATTGATATTCAATATTATAATAATAAAAAATAAGTACCTATTTTATTTCTGAAAACAGGCGCCATTTACTTTGTTCAGCTTGAAAAAAGCTATCGTGATTCCGCCATCGCACGACCTGTCGTAGGCTGGGTACTCATCCTCACATGACATAGACCCTCTGTTGATCACCACGAGAACGTTTCTTGCTCGTACGATTCGGATATGGAATGTACTCCCAGCCATAGTGTTTCCTTTTGACAGGTATATTAGAGGTTATATTAAAGGTTACCTTTGTAAATGTATTTTAGAGGTCTGTTCAGAGGTGGGCAACGCATTGGTAATACCCCAGGTGTTGCTGATATCCATAGGCGGCGGTGACAAATTCCATCAGTTGGCCCGCTTGCCTGTTAGTCTGCCATATAACACTTAAAAAAAAAATTGTACATTTAGATATTGGAATAGGTACTGCAATCCATATAAAGCCTGGCATCATTCTTTATTATCCTACCTATGGTAGTTATTACGTAGTATGATTTAATTTCATCATATCAGCCAGATACGCCCACTGATGGGCATAGGCCTCCCCTAGAGATCTCCACAAAGACCGGTCCTGTGCTTTCCGCATCCAGCTGGTACCTGCGATCCTTACCAGGTCGTCGGTCCACCTTGTAGGAGGCCTAACCACGCTGCGTCTACCGGTACGTGGTCGCCACTCGAGAACTTTACTGCCCCATCGGCCATCTGTTCTTCGAGCTATGTGCCCTGCCCACTGCCACTTCAGTCTGGCAATCCTTAGAGCTATGTCGGTGACCTTGGTTCGCTTGCGGATCTCCTCATTTCTGACTCGATCGCGCAAAGAGACTCCTTTATTTTATATTTCCTTTATGATTTAATTTAGTTTTTTTAAATTAAGATTTGTTTCAAAATCTCTTTTATCTCAGTACTTTATAAATTTTAATCTTCATGTTATCCAGACTTTCTATCGCTACTCGAGGTATATCGTGGAAACGGAAAACTATTGTTTTTATGAAAAGTATGTTTTTAAAGAACTAAAGCATATAAAAAATAATTATCTTGGAGTTAATGTGCCGGTCCTGCAATCAGGTAATTACAGTGGAGCGACCATCTGACCTCCATGACCCTGTTGATAGGGGAACCTGACAAGATTCGATCATGGTTACACATTCAGTTGCCTGAATGTGGAGGTTTCATCACGATGTTTTCCCTTACCGTAAGAGCATCGGTTTGTTTTCAACTAATGTACAAAACTCAGAAATGAGTTATTGGTACAGAGCCGCAGTGGGATTTAAATCCGGGACCTCGCTTACGAGGCTCAGGGTCCCTAGTCGAAAACCTTGTTCATCTTCGCTTCGCCAAAGGTACTAGGAGACACAGTGAGTGGCGAGCTCGTAGCAGTGCTAAAGTTCCGACTAACCTAATGGTACTAAACGGTCACCCGTCCAGTTCTTGGACGTGCGTGCGCTGCTTAACATTGGTTGTTGGTTTCAAATAAATAATGTTTCTGCTTTCTGATTTTTATTTTTGACGACCTGAGTGGTTCAGTGGTCTGACACGCAAGAGGTCCCGGATTCGATTCCCGGCCGGGCAGAAATAGAAATGATGAATTTTAATTTCTGTTACGGGTCTGGGTGTTCTATGTATAATAAGTATGTATTTAAAAGTATATAAAAAGTTTATCAGTTATCTAGCACCCATAACACAAGCTTTGCTTACTTTGGGGCTAGATGGCGCTGTGTGAATTTGTCCACGATTATTTATTATTTATTTATTTATTATTCCTTAATTCTTGTATATGATACGACAATGGCCCAGAAATACGTAACCTAACCATACTACACTATAAAATATTAATAAAATTTACGTAAATTATTTTTATTTATTCGATAATAATATCGTTTAATTTAATTTATTTAATGCTCGCGCCATTCTCGCGATCTCCATCTGTAGAAGTAAAAAGAAAATATACGAGGAAGAGTCGAGCGGTGGACTGGTAGGTAGGGGATGATGGTGATATGTAGCTAATGACTAATGAGTCGACTTTAATCTCTAAAATATATCTAGGTCTATAATTACCTAATTATAGCCGCAACTCGCAACCGCAAAAACCGCTTTTAGGGTCCCTTGCCTGTTTTCCATATTACGTAAACAAAAAGTCAAATACTTTAGATTATTAAAATACTGTGAACTACAACGAAATTCATCGAATCATTTCAAATAAGCGCTTTATTTTTCGAAGAATCACATAAACATTAAATTTGGTTAAGTTTGTGTTAGTTTGACAACTCAATGAAAGGGCCCCGTTAAGGCACCGAATTGACTTAGAATGTTACAGTTCACAATTTTTCGACAGTTTATAATCTAACCTAATCTACTCTGAATACGAGATTATTAACTGACGGTTTAACAATCTCAGTTTTTACCCGACTGCCAGGGAAAGGCATAATTTGTATTTTTTTCTGAAATATAATTCATTCATTCATAAATAGTACACGAAGCAGATATTCAGGCCGGCCCTGTATGAAGAACTTTTTAAAGAATTTTTTTTATTTTTTCTTTTCAAATGTCAAAAGGAAATGACCGGTCTAATGTACGAACGCAACGAGACCGGCCAAGGATGCGGAACATCCGCGCTGTCAAAAGTCAAAATGTCAAATTTTCTCTATTGAGTAGGACATCACATATCTCTTTCAATCGTCAAAGAGGAGGGGGTAGGAAACTAGAAAGGAAACACACAGTGACATATCGGCCACCCCACGGCCGCAGCACACCCGCCCCCCCCGACAACGGCCGGACCAAGTCCGGCAATACCAGACAGACCCGGTCAGTGCCCGACAATGCCAAGCAGAGCCTGCACACAACACCCAGTTTTTATGATACTTACTTACTTAGGTACTATGTGGACGCAACGACCCAAAATTAGTCTGGGCGTCTGGCACTAAGATGTTCCATTTCACTCTGTCCTGTGCCACCTCCTGCCAACAGTCAGCCCGGAGTTCCAACAGGCAGGCACTCTGTATGATAAAATAAAATAATTTTAAAAATTGCTATTATTGTGGATGACATTATAGCCGATAATGGAATGCATTGTATATAGATTCGACACATTACACGTTGTACTAGCTACTATTCTGTCCTTGCCGACTATCGAATAGTATCATCACTATAAACTCGACTTAGCCCTCCGGCGTCGTATTTTGAAACTAGCTACCTACCTATCTCTTTGACACTCGTGTTGAGTTGCGGCGAGTGTGTAGGAGATAGGAAACTAATTTGCGTACAAAACCAAATCGAAAGGTTAAATGCCCAATATTTTAGGAATGTTTACAGAAATTAGCAGGTTTAAAATTTTACACAGGAAAAGGGAATGTCCGCTATGTATTGTAATTTGATTACTTGCAAATTCATGTTTGTTCTGTCTGCCGTAAGAAGATTCTGCCATAACCAGAATCTGTCCTTAACCGAAAAAAGGTTAAGATCTGTCCAGTAGTTTCTAGAAAAGTTGTCCGTGAAGACGACGTTTGAACTTTTGACTAGAAAAGGGTTTCCATTCTATAATTTAATAATTTTTTCAGATGCGACGTGGTCGACGAGCCACAATATCGTCGCCCAAAGTTAAATAATGTCATGAAACAGTTACGAGGTACCAAAGTCTCGAAACGGCCCACGATATCTAAGAAACGATTAGACATGAAGAAATTAAAGAAATTTGTCGGTTATAGTTACATTGACGGGTAAAACTAAGGATCGTGTCCTGGCCGTACAGAAATCGATTGAAATGATGAATTTTAAATGGTGTTACGGGTGTTATATGTATATTAAGTAAATAAATAAATAATGCATTTACTATCAACAGAAACGCCACAACAGCACACATAACCTTTGACATGAAAAATATTTATCTAAAGTTGCGAGCCTGTGGATCTCTGCTCAACAGGATCATGACAACGACTTAGTTAGCCTCCTAGACTGAATTACCTATAATAGTAGGACCCTAAAATAATATAATATTTTCCAAAAATATATAAAATAATACTTAATTCTTTTGTTTAATTCTACATCATCCATCACTAATTGTATAAAAACCGAGCGGCGGTGGGACTCTCATCCAGAGTCATCATCATCACAACCCATAACAGTCCACTGCAGGACTTTGGGCCTCTCCCAGAAAAGGGGAGGTTACTGCCATAATCTCTACGCTTGGCAGGCGGGTTGGAGATCGCAGTGTTGCAAATATAACAATGGAAAACGCTGCTGCCCATTTTCCAGTTTACGGAGACTCTAGATCAGGGATTCCCAAAGTGGTCCTAGGTCCTAGGGGTCGACATAAACGAAAACTGATTTTGGGGGTCGACGAGGTCTAAAAATCGACTTCTATTAAATTAACACAAGTTCTTATTTAAAACTTTCAAGATAGGTAGGTACTGTATTGTTTATGTTGTGTTAGAAAGATTTGCAGCCATTTTTGAATTTGTGTTACAAGAAACAAGAAAAAGATCCAAATTTGAAAGAAAATCTGAACAATTGTAAAACAGATATTTATTACTTGACTGATATCTTTGGAATGTTCAACAAAGTTAATTTGCAACTGCAGGGTGACAAACAAAATCAATAATATCGGCCTTCGTGGGTAAACTAATCCTTTATAAACTAAATTTAGACAGAAAAGAATTTTCGCAGTTTTCGCATTTGTCAAAATTACCAAAAAAGCTTCAAGATGATGACATTTTATTATATGTCACTCACTTGGACGCATTACACAAGGATTTTACGGAGAGGTTTGAGGATCTTTTAAATTTACAAATTCCTCAATGGATAATAAATCCGTACAGTACCACAGTCATAGAAGAAGCCAATGTGATAATGCAAGAAGAGTTGATTACCATCAGCACAGACGAAGAGCTTAAGCAGAAGTTCAACCAAGGCTATCAGAAGTTCTGGTTGCAACGCAACATTGAAACACAGTATCCTACTTTGTGGAACATTGCTGAAAAATACATTCTCGCTTTTCCATAATCATACCTAGTTGAAAAAAGCTTCAGTGTGGTAACAAACATTTTGACGAAACAAAGAAACCGTTTGAAAATCAACGAACGTGGAGATTTAAGGCTGCAACTCACCAATATTGAACCGGATGTAGCTAGATTGGTAGATAGTCACCAGGTTCATCCATCACACTGAATGTTTTATTTTCTCTTTGCGAATTAATACTTTTTTAAATATAATTTCCTACCTACTTAAGAATCTTTAAGTACTTAATTTGTAATAATCATTATAAATTAAACTTGATATTTACTGAATTGTATGTCTTTTTATTTTGTTAAATTTTAATAAAGTGTCGCTTCGCAGCTTCAGCGCCCCGCGCCCCGGCCGCAAAACACTGACGTCGCCCCCGAGGCACACGCGGTTAACATGGAGCCCGCGGTCGCCGGGTGTAAGGCCGTGGCCTCCCCGGCTTTCGCGTCCACCTCTTTCACCTTCCACAAAGCTTCAGCCGCCCCGGCCGTCGCGGCCACATCTTATGCCGCCGCTGCGAGGAGTACGACGCGCCCTAAGGCCCACGCGGCCCACATCCAGCCCGCGGTCGACGGGCCATTCAAGGCCACAGCCGCACCGGCCGTTGCGGCCACCTCCTATGCCACCATAGCAAGGAGATCGACGCGCTCTACGGACCCCGCGGCCCGCATCCAGCCCGCGGTAGCCATCACCACCGAGCACGCTATCCTCGAGCCGGTACCGGCCCCGCGGGTAGCACCGCGCGCCGCGCCGGGTTCGCCGCCGCCTCGCGCCGTTCGGCCGCGCGTGGCCACCGCCTGCGGGCCCGCGCCCGATACATCAGAGCCGATCAGATATATATGAGAATTTAATGTATGTTCATAAAAATTTACACTTATTTAAGAAGAATAGTGATGTTCATAATATTAATACGAGAAATAAAGATAAGCTTGTTGCTGGTGCTTGTCGTCTAGCCAAAGTCCACAAATCATTTATGGGTCAATGTGTACGCTTTTATAATAAGGTTCCAACAGATATTCAGAATATACCATTGAATAAATTTAAAGTCGCTATAAAAAACAAATTATGTCAAAAAAGTTATTATAGTATATCTGAATATGTAAATGACAAAAGTCCATGGGACTGAACTGCTGTTCTATACAGGTATTTACTTTTAAGATAGTATATAGGACAAATAATGTATTAGTACATAAGACATGTTTAAAAAAAAAAAGAATTAACGTAGGCTCTGTGGGTTTCTTGCCGTTTCTTTCCCCCACGGAGAACCACCTTGGAAGCGGCGTTAATTTTCCTTCCTCTCCCACACATGGTATCTCCTGTCTGCGCTAGGGTAGGGGTAGGGTAGTAGTTAGAGTAGGGGTAGGGTAGGGTAGGAGTAAGATAGCGGTAAGGTAGTATAGGGTGGGGTAGGGGTAAGATAGTGGTGGGGTCGGGGTAAGATAGTGGTAGGGTAGGGGTAAGGTAGTTGGTAGGGTAGGGTTAAGGCAATGGTAGGATAGGGTAGGGGTAAGGTAGCGATAGGGTAGGGATAGGATAGAGTAGGGTGGGAGCAACTACCTATCACATGCAGCATGTGTGATGCACGCTCACTTAAAAGTCTGTCTGGCGGTGGCGTGGGGGCCGGGTCGCTCTTTTCCCTCAAATATGGTTGAATTGGACGATGGCTGGGCCCTGCGTTATACTCGTGAACGGGTGCTGCCTTGGTGGACTGGCTTACTCTTGCTGTAGTTTTAGGTGGTTTTTCTTAATTATACTAGACATACCTACGAGTATATAATATAATATAGCGTTCCGGCTCTGTCTGGCATTGTCGAGCCCGGTTCGGTTGTGGTTGGCGAGGGATACGTTTATCTACAGACATAGGGCGGTCAGCGTGTCACTGTGTGTTTCCTTCCTACTTTCCTACCCCCCTCCTTTTTGACGATTGAAAGAGATATTTAATGTCCTAATCAATAAAGAAATTTTGATTTGATTGATTTTGATTTGATTTATTGAGAAAATGAAGTCAACTTTACTCACTTAACCAAGTGCAAAGTTTTCCAATTGGTACCTTAGTACCTAGGTATTTTGTATCAATAGGAAAAAAACTAAAGATAGGCCCCCTTATTTATAATAGTCTGCTAACTTAAAGCATTGCTAATTCTCACTCTGTCTTCTTCTATTGACCTAAGTCAGAATGAAAAATAACATTATGTAGCAGCTGTTTTAAGTTAGCGGACCATTATGAATAAGGGGGTTGATCTTAAAAGTAGGTAATTTGGCCATGGGGGTCTGAGGTAACAGTTCATTTTGGAAAAGGGGTCACTTGTCCAAAATAGTTTGGGGATCCCTGCTCTAGATCTTTTGTCTCTAAATATTAGTCGCCTTGTACGACACCCACGAGTGTAAGGGGTTGGTGCTATTCTACTCTACCGGACACCACACGGCTAAGTATAACTCCTAAATGCCAATATGACACTTTACCTCGCCTCCACCAACTTATCCTTACCCATTTCTAATATGCATAATAAGGGTGATGGCAGAAAGTGTAAAAAAGTGATCATCATAGTCTATGTAGATTATTGTCCAGTGCTGGCTTTGAAGGAAGATTCTTAATAATTTCTACCAAAGCTGTGAACATCCTACTTTATTCTAACTATTTACATATCTAATGTTGCATTTTAATTTCACTTTATCGTCCTAAAAATCGTCCTAAAGCTATCCAGTGTTCACCATTGAGTCAAAACATTACTGTTCCAGGATTTGGTTCAGGGGGGCACAGGTTAATTTAACAAATAGGTAGAGCTCGTCTAATCCAAAATGACGCGCCCCACTATCGTATTAACGCACACAAGCAAGTTTAAAATATGAACTCAATACATATACAAATGCCGTTGTAATTGGTCATTCGTTGCCGGTGAAATTCAAACGTAGGAGCACGCGTCGTTCATTGGCTCCCACACAGATGAAGTGTCGTTATCAATATTTGCACTCACACATCGAAATTAACTAACTAAGTAGTGGGGCGCGTCATTTTAGACTAGACGAGCTCTACATAGGTATCAATCAAAGAGCGAGCGCACTGAACTCGATTATTTTGGATCTTAAAAGCTGGGGTGATCCTCACAAAAGTAACTTAGAGAAATTAGTAAATCAAGGGGCGTAACAAACTTGGTGAATGGTAATAAAGTTACTAAAAAAATTACCTATAAAAGCGAGCGAAGCGATCTCAAATTTTTTTACATTTAGGGTTTTAAAAGCCTGAGGTAAACATCAAGTGAATGAGCGAGCGGAGCGAGCACAACATTTTTAGACATATTGTCTTAGATGCTGTAATCCAGATCATAATAGAAGACAACAAAAGCAACTCTTTGCTGTGTGTAAAATTACCGTCTAGGACGGCACGTGCTCCTGTGCCCTACTCTAAAACTGCCCTAATTTGTATCCGCGAAAACGGCTTCAAGCAGACCTCTAATATATGCATTTGGACTTTTTATGCAGATATACTAGGTATGTAATAGGTTTGCTGGATAACACAAACAAATTCATTGGAAAAGATGGCTCATTTGACTTTTTGTAGGTTTAGGGACCAAGTTGGTAGAATACATGATGGAATAGTCAAATGTATACTGACTGGAAAATTTCTGAGGCTAAACTCCATTCAGGCACTCCGTAAAGCTACCACCAAAACCATCGGAACTATCGAAACTAAATAGGACTCCGTCAAATTTGACAAGTCCGCCTGAATCAAATAATAAGTATTTACCCACAAAATACTGCTTCAATTTTAGCCGCCAAGAAAAATGCTAAATTTTTTTTTACAATTTGTAGGCGCGTAAGATGCGTAAATTAAAACATTTTATATAAAAAAACTTCCCTCATCTTTGAGGGAAGTCATCTTAATCTCTTGTTTGGTAAAATAAAATAAGAACATTTTTGCCCGATACGATTATAAAAGTTGTTATACCAAAACCGATATCATGTACGATAAGTATTTACAAAGTTATTGCCATAATTAATTCGCTTAAAACACTTGCGCGAGTCGCGCCACCCGTTCCTTCCGAACGAAGTTAGTATGAGAATAGAATCCTATGACGTCACGGCCGCGGCTTCGAAAATAACAGCGAGTTGTCAGTTCTGCGAATATTAAAAAAAATATTATGATACAATTTGAAATGAGAAAAAAATAAAAATTACATACTAACTACATTTCAACTTAAAATCTTAAGTTGAAACAATGGAGATTTTTGGATATATATATTTTTTTCCATCGGGCATACAATATCTATTGTCAATATCAAATTGAAATTGTTGAGGGTAGTTTAGCAAATTTTCGCTTTTTATCGTAGGGTTATAACTTTCATATGATACACAAAATTTAGAAAGGTATGAACCACGCCAATTAAACTATGTATAATTATAATATAGGTGTGTGTATTTTCAGCAGATTTCAGTGGTGACAGTTGCTGTTTTTGTGTTTAATACTATATTTATGTTATGTGATTAGGGCTGTTTGAGATTGATTTTAAGATTATCTGGAACCATATTTCAAATAGCCTCTTCTTCGGTTTTCTATGCATTAGTATAAATTAGAGTAATTGTTTGAAATAGTACAAAGGCTTCGATTTCAAAGCAATGATTTGAAATACGTTTGTTTATTTGAAGTACGTTTATGTTTCAATATGTTCATTTTGTTGTGACATTAAAGTAATAAAAATATTTTAATTTAAGTAAAATGATAGGTTTTTATTTATTTGAAAATTCATCTTATCCAGCCCTGCCATGACATTTACTTGCATGAAAATAGCTTTCCCTAATGAATTTCAAATATTGCTTTACTTACAGGTAATAAGCACAACATTGCTATACCTTTTCACGCAACTTTCCTATATTCACGTCAATTTCCAAATAACCCCGATGTGGCAACAAATATCATTTCAATAATGTGACTAACTTCATATAATTCGGTTATCTATTTTCTTGACCAAAAACAGTATTGCCATACGTTTAGATACTCAAAACCCTACCGTAGAATATTTCCAAATATTGCTTAGACAGTTTAATTTTGCACAATGTTTAATAAATTGAAAAACAGGATCAATAAACTTCGAATACCAAAATAACCCGATAGTAGTGATATTTGGAATAGCATATTTTAACAATTTATTATATTTTCAAAACTACTTACGAGAGACGTATAGTAGACGTCTCGCCTCGACGTGATCAAGAGGACATTGTAAGAACTCTCAAAAATACACCTGTTCAGTTACTTCATTCATTATTATTTTATTAAACACATGATTCTTATTTCTTTTAGAAATAAGTAGTGCCTGTTGTGTCGTCTATACATATGTATGATGTTTCTCTATGTATTTTATTGTGTGCAATAAAATGTTAAATAAATAAATAAATGATTCAGCAAAGAAATGTTTCAAGTAGCCCCGTTTTACAGTACCTATATTGTAAAAAAGAAAAATTAATACCGTTTCACCTTCATCATCGAGTCGATGATGTGCGCGTAATTCTGAGCAAATAATTTCCAAGCTGTGTGTTGAGCAGAGGCACAAGTTGTGAAGCTTAATTAAGACATAAAGCACCGCTGATTCATGTGACGTAGACTACCGTACTAAAAGGCACGCATGCGTAGCATGCGACGCATGTGCTAGCTATAGTTCTCTTCTTGTCGATTATAGTCGACAAGGAGATATATAATAGAATCGTAACTGTAAACTCGACTAAGCCCTCTGGAGCCATGTTTTTGAACCGCACGAATGGATCTATTGCATACTTTTGGTCAGTCACAACGAGAGTGAAAGAGATAAGTAGCTAATTCGAATCGAATTCGAACGGTTCAAAAATGCGGCCTCTGGGTACCGATTCTGGTGTGCAATGCAGTTGTTATTATGTTGCAATGTAACTGTGATGTTACTATAACTACGTCGAGGTATCGAGCCAATCCCAGCATCATCCCAGTTAAATTGCAGTTAAATCATTGTTCGACCTTTGACACGTTTTCGTTGACAGAATTGAAGGCAGTTTGACAACTAAGAAAGATGCAACTTAGTAATTCATTTATTTATTGGAGTACCAACAACCATATAAAACCATAATGCCAATAAAGTACCAGAAAACGAATTGTGGAAAAGTTCGAACTCATGAAAGTTGCAACTCAACATCGTCGTTTGATTTGCGATGCAATTGCAACTGAGACAATTTCCGTACCAGAATCGAAGCCCTGGACCCAAGATGGGCTGTTGTTTCGACAAGTGTCCGTGAAGACTACGTTTGAAGTTTTGAACTTTTGACTAGAAAAGGGTTTTTATTCTATATTTTTACATCTTTTTCAGATGCAAGATGGCCGACGAGCCTGAATATCGTTTTCAAAAACGAAATAAAAATGGCAATTTAGACGGTACCAATGGGCACTCGAAATTGTCCAAAAAGTCTAAGAAAAACCAAGAAAATAGCTAATTAATGAAATTTCTCGCTTAAAGGTTGCATTTACAATTGAACTTAGTAATCCTGTGGGTCCCCGTTGTAGGATTATATCAAATTTAGAACGGTTATTGAATATCTTCAGTTTCATTTACTTCTTTTTTTGGCTAGGACGGTTCACCTGATGAAAAGCGGCCATCATCGTCCAGGACATCGACTCATCAGGACTTGCCTTTTAATGAACCCCATAAAAGACTTCGAAGTGAGGTCATTGCACATCTTTCACGTGCGCGGTAAAAGGCTCGTGATGCCCGTACGTTAGTTGGATATCAAGCATCTAGATCGTGTGAATGATACCTATCCCATCGTCGGAGGATGTGGTGGTCGAAAAAGGACTGTGGCACCAAGTTAAACAGTTCATCGAATAGTTCTCCATTGAACAGATGGTAGAGAATACACAGAAAGCCAACGTCTCGTCAGCCAACCGTAAACCTAAGGGATCCAAACTATCTGTGATCTGGATCATCGACAATACGAATAGCCCGTCCTTGGATGGAATCAAGTGGAAGGTGTTGGTATTGGGGTGTACCAGCCCAAAGGTGCCCATACTTAACGAGAGAAGAAAAAATACACATTTGTATCTAGTTAAAAAGCAAATGTCATAGGTGTCAGACCAATGAAGGACTGACATACCACAGCTTAAAATACGCTGATGATGCGTAAACGCGGCTCATCAGCTTATGTGTCCCGTTTTTGACTCTAGCCCTCCAAACCCAGATTCAATCAATCAATATTTTTTTCATAAGTGTCATAGTGCAAGGAAAACACTCTGATGAGTTTGACCGGTTTGAAAAAAAAACATTTTTATTCCCATTCTTAACATTGCATTACCTATCTGTGGCGTTACCTGAAGCCAAGTAAAATATAAATCCCAGATTCTAAACAAATAATTTCCATGCTGTCAGCGTGCTACGCAGTGCAGTTCTCTACGTAATCCATACATTTTGATTCACATAGCACTACGCAACCGACTATATGCAAAACTGAACTCCTCAAGTTGTCGACCCATCCTTTCAAAAGTATCGACTCAATTGTGAACACTGGATAGCTAAGGGAAAATTGTATCAGTGAATTCCCAAATATGAAATAACTAATATGTAGGTAGAATTAAGTAGGGAACAGTTACTCGCAGTACCACGGGGCCTTACATCATCATCATCATCATCTTGGCGTTAAATCCCGGTTTCACTACCGCGCAACACGCGGGGGCCCGGGGTCCGCCTAACCACGGGGCCTTACACCCTGGTGGAAATTATTGAGAATCCTTCCTTTCAGGATGGAGACTTAAAGCTAGCAATAGACGGTTAATCTAGATTATAAAGTTAATTTTTTCATTACATATCATGTTTATTAGGAAAAGGCAGTTGGTGAGGTTATCGAAAACGCAAACTAGTTTTCATGTATTTTTCATGAAACAGTGCCAGTAGTTGACCGAGAGATCAAGGCACAATTCGCCCTAGAACTGTCATTTGATTTAATTTCACAAGATACTCATGGTTTGTATGTAGTCTCTGCCTACCCCTACGGGAAAAAGAGACGACTTTCCAGCTAATTGAAGCCCATTACAAAGAGCACAGGATAACTGCACTGACTGTCCTCATGCTGCCCTCGTATTGGAACACCTTCGTGCGTTTCGTGTACGACTAGCGACGCAAAAAGTGAAAAATTTCCTTAGGTAAGAGTTGTGGCATGGAGTAGTATTTCTGCGGTATACGACGACCGCACGAGCAATCTCAGATTTCCGATGATACGACAGAAGAGGTTCCCAGCGCACCAATGGAGCCGTCACTACGGATCCCAGTGATTAAGATTCCGCCAGGAATATCCTGGGCTCGCACGGGAAAATAAAGAAACTTTAAAAATAAGTAGATACTAACACAAACTTTGTAGATTATTACTAACAAAATATGGGCTTATTTCAAACTTGTACTACTTTATAATGCCTTAAAATAAACGGTTTATTACAATATTATTGTAAAAAGGAATGACGTTGTGTATGGATATATGTATGTAAGAGTATGTATGTTCCATCCCATTCAGACTACGCGCGGACTACCTAACACAACACACACAACAATTTCGTCGACTGCCTAACCGTAACCTCGGCAATTTAGCATCACCGCTTCACAGCGCCCGTTCAATCCATTCAGACATAACTGGCAATCGCAAAAATGACGCACTAAAAGCACAGTTGTCGTTATTTCGTCTGGCGGGTCCGGAGCTGAACCCAGGCTTTGTCGAATGCAAATATACCTTCGAGACGATTTCCACGTGAATCGTAAATCAAGCCACTCGGGCAAAGCGGCGGAGGGGCGCGCGGCTCCATTGCACTTGAGCTGGAGAAACTGGCGACGTCAATTTATTTATTATAGTAGACTAGTGGACTCGGCGCGACTTCGTTCGCATACATCTACTTTAGCCCTACCTACGCTTCTTTTTCTTAAAACCTCATAACAATCCGTTGCGTAGTTTGAAAGATCTAAGCGTAGATAGACACGTAGGGACAGACGGCGGGAAGCGTCTTTGTTTTATACTGTGTATAGATAGTAGATGCTATATGGATTGGCAATAGCGATCATTGACCCCAAGGATACGTTAAGTTCATGTGGACAAAGTAAGAAGATATCTACCTAAACAGAAAAACTAATAGAACTGTCCAACAGATTTTTATGTTATTTTATTTATTTTATTTTATTGTATTTGGCTGTCTCACAGCTTACAACAATAAGATAAGTACAATAGCATAATTTCCATCAGCCATTTACGAGACACCACAGATAAATTTCATAAATTGACTATAACATTCTAGTACATTGAAATGTTTAGTGCTGGTAGGTACTTATACAGAATCAATACTGTGTTAAACATACATTAGGTATATATATCGTACTTAGAAATAAAGGTCTTAACCATAATGTTCCTAACTTGCGTAACGCTACTGAAAAACAAGTCAATGTTCTCGGACATCCAGGACACTGGGTATATTTGATCAACAATTTAAATTTTGTTTCTCGTTTCACAACATAGTCTACCAACCCTTTTATTGCTCACGTTATAGGGTTTATTACCACGGTTAGTAGTGGTTCGAGAATTCGAAGTGAGGGTAATCGTCCAATCCGAATGAAAGTGGACAGATATGTCTGTCCTTAGGAGCGACTTCACACAGCCGGTCCAGTGTTTTTTTTTTATGTCATACGGTAGGCAAACAGGAAGCGGGCTACCTGATGGAAAGTGGTCACCACTGACTATAGACATTAGCAACACCAAGAGTATCGCCAATGCGTTCCCAACCTCTATAACACGTTGCTCTGGCAGCAAAAAGGCAAATGCCACTCCACTGCCAAAGCCACGGTTCGCCAAATCCCCACCCCATGGAGCACTGGAAATCTTACTCACGGGCAGAAACACAATACTATTTATACTGTGTATTATTTAGCTGCGATATTCTGTAAGGAGGAGGTACTTCCCCAGTCGGGCGGCTCCAATTCTAACGAGATACCCCGCTATACCCTACCTCCCTTAAAATTTAAAACAGTCTCCTCGTGACCATAAATAAATAATAAGTAATCGTGGACAAATTCCCACAGCGCCATCTAGCCCCAAAGTAAGCAAAGCTTGTGTTATGGGCGCTAGATAACTGATAAACTACTTATATACTTTTAAATACATACTTATTATACATAGAACACCCAGATCCGTAACAGAAACTAAAATTCATCATTTCAATTTCTGCCCGGCCGGGAGTCGAACACGGGACCTCTTGCGTGGCATACCGGCACCACCGGGGGTATATGTTGACCACTGAACCACTCAGGTCGTCAAAAAATACTAACTGTGGTAACAAACCCGATAACATATGCAATGACAGTACAGTGAATAACCACGAAAGTCTTAAAACCTATATTCTACCAAGATCTCTCGACTGTAGGCCTCCTAGAATAAATTTCTTCATAGAAATAAGTTTGCCTGTTGTGTCTGTAATAATTTGTAACAATCTTGTGTATCTACAATAAATGGATAAATAAATAAGTTATCGTTGAGAGAAATGGAAACAAACCAGCGGGAGGCGTGAGAACAGCGAGCACTTATCAAAAATGTATTCGCGCAATGCGAAGTCGATTGCCAAAGCTTTGAGCACCAATTACAAAAAAAAACCTTTTTGCGACGCCTCAACCCCAAATCTCTCTTTTCCGTCGAGCGTATTCATTCATTCCGGTTATTTATGTGAAGAAACGAATGAGTTTTCGCCTTTTGCCGTCGAGATGAAAAGAAAACAAATTGATTTTCCTGTGTTTCCTCCCCATAAGTATTTTATATTTAAAGAGGTGGATATAGGAGCACAAGTCCTTTTCGAAACAAATTATCGTATATTCGATTTTTGCCCGATGTTGTATGTTAGGCATTTCTTCACTACATAGTATAAAACAAAGTCGCTTTCTCTGTCCCTATGTCCCTTTGTATGCTTAAATCTTTGAAACTACGCAACGGATTTTGATGCGGTTTTTTTAATAGATAGAGTGATTCAAGAGGAAGGTTTATAAGCAAGAAAAATGGGTAGAGGGTGGGTAGGTGTACGTGAACGAAGTCGCGCCGGGTCCACTAGTTAATAAATAAACCTTTGCTCTGAATTTAAAATTTGTAGCCAAGTGTGGTGGTGATGTGATCGTTTTTGATATTCCTACCTTTTATCGATTTTGAGTAACCGGGCCTTAGGATTTGTGTTAATGATGGATTGGAACCTGCGTATTTTGGTTTGGTCCATATTTGCAGCAAGCAACCCCTACGCCACCATAGCTTCGACAAAAGAAATCCAACAACAATTTCCAAACAAATCCCTACAAAAGCGGGACAATAAACAACGTTTAGGGCTCCCAGCATTTTTCTTATTTCTGAATAAATATTGGGGCACCGTTTAAGAGCGTCCTCTCTGCCGGGATGACCGTCTGTACGTTTCTACATAACTCCGATATAAGCCGGGATCCCGGGCCAAGCGGGCCAATCTCCTTTATTGCCGTTTATATTGTGGCGCGATGCCCGAGGCGACTCGTAAACTCGCCAATCTTATTTTCTGAATCTTTGCTATTGCTATCTGCTTTAATGGGCCCCCTCTTAATAGACTACAAGCAATCTTCCTCAGCGGGAGCGAGGGAAGCGGGCGAGGAGAGAGTAACAGCCTATTCAGACGTAAGTACGCGATTTCTGCATAATGACAGAAAGCTTATTTTATCATTTGTAAACAAATGATCACCGCACAGACGTCGCGTCGCGCCCGCCTTGTCACCGCGTCATCGTCCGCGCCAGTACGGTAGGGTAAGTGATTCCGGTTCGATGATAGGTGTATCGCAGTGACTAGGCGGTCGCGTACGCGATTTGTAAGCGGCGATGTGTAAACGGGCCCTTAAAGTGCGATGGAAAACTGCGCATTACGTACTGCACGTTACGTAATTATTTTATTTATTTAAAACATTATTGCACAATAATACTTTATAGGCTTTATCTTCCAGTCAACCAGTAGTAGACAATGCAGAAAGTGAGTGAGTAGGTGCTTTATAAAGCGCCCTACAGATCTCACGAACGCCCGTGAATGCGATTTACATTTGAACTGTTTGATGGCCTTATGGTGAGGGGAAACACCGTTACGAAACCTGCACATTCAGGCGACTGAATGTGTAATCATGATCCAATTTGGCCAGGTTCCCCAGTCAACAGGATCACGGAAGTCAGATGGCAGTCGCTGAAAGCTGGAGACGCGGGACAGGGAGCTCAAGTGATGGCATGCTTCCTGCCCCGCGCCTCGCATCCATAAAACTTCACCCTCCCACCTCCCGCGGGCGATATCTAGTTTTAATTGTATTGTGTACACAAGTGTACACAATTGAGGACTATTGAGCTACATGCGATAAAAAGTGTCAAGATGTGATGGACCGGTGGATGACGCCCCGACGATGAGGGGGGTCCTCCGCACTCCTCTCCTACCGTTCCAACCAGACACCAGCCAAAACTAGCCAAATATTCACCACGTTTATCGTATTTGTTGTAAATCTTGTAAACCCACAACTCTAGCTATTACCAAACAAGAATTAATTTAGACACACAAGTACGTACAATTAATAATTTCTCATAATAGGTTGTTAAACATGAAATGGTAATTTAAGGAAACACATTACAATTAGCTTTGTACATTAGTAAAAGTAACATTAGTTAAGTGTACTTCTCGAGATAGAGATAAGTGAACGGAAAATTTACTTATGAGAAGGAATTGTGATATTTTTTCGGTTTATAATGGATATAAGTTCAATGCCCAAGATATTGATTATAGCACGTAAGCTTACCATTTTAAATGATATTTCTAATGTCCTATGCGCTCCATAATATGCACTTTATACGTGAATATAAGCATTTATATGCTTTCATTCTTTTCTTTTTATTTATTTATAAACATTATTGCACAACAACACAATTGGCGGACTTAAAGCCATTAAGGCTTTATCATCCAGTTGACCAGTATACAGGTAGTGAGTAAGTGCATTTTATAGCGTAATGGGATAATGAAATTTACCTAAATACGTTCGGGTGAAGCATAAGTTAGGCAGTGTCTTCTTTTTTTTATGTTATACGGCAGACAAACAGGCAAACGGGCCACCTGATGGAAAGTGGTCACCGCCTCCTATGGACATCAGCAACACCAGGGGAGTCACCAATGCGTTGCCCGCCTCTGAAGAGACCTCTACTATACCTCTTGAACGATCCCATGTCATAGTCCAAAGAAAACACTGTGGCTGGGAGCTCATTCCACATCCGAATCGTACGAGCGAGAAACGTTCTTTCAAACCTTCGCGTCGTGACCATCAAAGGGTCTACGTAGTGAGGATGAGTACCAAGCCCATGGCGGGTGGTGCGATAGCGGAATTGTGCTGTGGGCACCAGATCGAAAAGTTCCTCGGAACACTCCCCATTGTACAGCCGATAGAACACACACATGTGACTCCGGAATCGCACGCTATCCGATATGTCGACACCGAGGATCCCAATACTTTTTGAGATGGAAAGGGGTGTTCCTTGAAACTGCGGCACTATGTCAAAGGGATCTTTTTTGGCGGAAAATGCGCAGATCTGTGTCTTCGAGGGGTTGAATTGGACTAGGTTTAGTCTGCCCCACTGAGCAACTTGCTCCAAGGAATGTTCGATATTCGACACAAGTCTAATTCGGCTCTCCGACACCTCGGAACGAGGGACATTCGCTCGGCCAGTATAACTAACATCTCCAGTACTGTCATCCGCATAACAATGAAAACTGGGGATATTCAGCATATTATTGATATGCAGAAGAAACAGCGTGGGAGATAGCACTGAACCTTGGGGTACTCCAGCATTTATAGTCTTGGTGTCGGAGCAGCATCCATCGACAACGACTTGGATGCTCCGTCCAGCCAGGAAGCTGGATACCCAATTGCAGAGCCCCTCGGGGATACCGTACTTCGGGAGTTTATTAGAAGTGCCCTGTGCCAGACCCGATCAAATGCCTTGGCTATGGCAAGACTGACAGCCAGAGCCTCCCTCTTGCTCTCGACAGCCTCAGCCCACCGGTGCGTTAGGTACACCAGATGAGCGACCATGGCGAAAGCCATATTGACGGTCACTGATCAGCTGGTGGTCCTCTAGGTATCCTAGGAGCTGGATATTGATAACCCGCTCCATCACCTTAGAGAGCACTGAGGTTACCGCTATAGGCCTGTACTTTGATGGGTCTGAATTATTACCCTTCTTGGGTATCGGATGCACAAGAGCTAGCTTCCACAAAGACGGCACCGTTCCAGAGGTATAGGAAAACTCGAATAAGCGCATTAACACGGGAGACAACTCGGGAGCACATTTTTTAAGAACAATAGCCGGAATGCCGTCAGACCCACTGGACTTCCGGACGTTTAGGGAGAGAAGCCCTAGCACACGAAGCACACGTCTTATAATTTTTTGGGTGAAACGAACTTCGGGCATGCTGCCCTCACACCGTGAGATGGTAGGCGGTGCAGCTCCCACATCATCCAGATTTGAGTTTTTGGCAAAGAGATTACCCAAGAGATCGGCTTTCTTCTTTGCCGTGTAGGCCAATAGGTCATCCGGCATGCGCAATAAGGGATTAGGGATTGTTCATAATTTTTTGAATATTTACTTAATAAAACCTAATTGTAGGTATGAATCGTAGGTATGTTAAACATTACATGTTTATGGACCTCAGCCACAGAGGTTATCATTTCTCCGGCAGATAGGTGTACTCCGTTCATTGCCACCTCAGATTGCTAATTATACGCTCTATGTCTCATTCAAATATCTCATCATCACAGCCCATAACGGTTTACTACAGGACCTAGGGTGAAAGGGGAGGTGATTGCCATAATCTTCACGCTTGGCTGGCGGATTGGAGATCGTAGTGTAATATAACAATGGAAAATACTGCTGCCCATTTTCCAGACTACGGAGACTCTTGATCTTTTGCCTCGAAAACATTAGTCGCCTTGTACGACACCCACGAGTGTAAGGGGTTGGTGCTATTCTACTCTGCCGGACACGACACGGCCATTCAAAGTTGCTGCAACGCACACGACACACGAGCTGCGTGCGAGCGGCGCGTGTACATGTCATCAATTGTTTCATAAGAGCTGTTACAGCAACGGCGTGTTCGCGGCGCGTGCGCTGTTGCTTTTGGGTAAATTGGGTCGTCTAAATACAGAAACAAAAAGCGTGAGAGCAAGTCAAATTGGAATGTATATATCATAAAATAAGGTAAATTTTTGTACTTCTTCTATATTTATTACGCGTCACTCCGCTTTCCAATAGACATGATACAAAAAGGTAAGGTTATATACCTTATTATAATATAATACCTTATTCTATGAGCAAAACAGTCTGATTTGATTTGCTCTCACGGTTTTTGCTTTTAAATGTAGTCTACTGAATTTAGCCAGATGCGTAAGAAATATTGCAACTCTACTTTCAAACAAAGAAAAGCGCATTGAAAACGGACCTTCCGTTCCGGAGCTACAATGCAGACAGAAACACAAATACACAACAAAGTTATTACACCTCGCTTTTTGCATCGGATGGTATAAAAATCGAATGTTTCCAATGGAGCGCGAAACAGCTGGACCGATTTTGAAAAAAGTTCAGGCGATCTTGATTGACCCTAGAAGTTTGGATCCCTTGCGAAACCGAGACGAATTGTGATGTGTGTAATGTCGTAATTATGATATTTGCAGTGATATTATGCGGTGTAACAGCTCTTGGTGTGGATGCCAAATTACACAAATCAAATGCTCTCAGAGCGAAATGGTCTAATAGTATTCCAAATTATAACTGCCAATGTGGAGATATTTACAAGCCTATTTGCGCCCATGGGATTACTTTTAAGAACTTTTGCGCTTTTGGCTGCGAAAATGATGTGAGGACGCTATCGGGGCAGGAGCAACTGGAGTACCAGTGCGATGGAGCCTGCGACCGGTATGTTGAGAATCCGTAAATCCAAAAATAGTATTATCATCCTGGAATTAATGTCGGGCCAGAGAGCCTGGGGTCCGCCTTCACCATGATCTAGGATTAAGCAGATCAGGTAAATCCAGTTGAGCGACTGCCATCTGACCTCCGTAACCCTGTTGACAGGGGTATTTGACCAGATTGGATCAGTCGCCTGAAAGTGTAGGTTTTATCACGAAGTTTTCCCTCACCGTAAGAGCATCGGTTAATGTTGAACTACCTAATGTAAACCTCAGAAAACAGTCATTGGTTCATGGCGGCAGTGGGATTCAAACCAGTCATCTTTCGCATTGTGAAAAATCCACTTTAAAGCGATAGTAGAGGCTTTTGAATTTTTTCTTGTATTCGATGTCGTAGGATTACCTACGGCGCCCTCACAGTCTAATATAGTGCTCTGAGCCTAATCTATGCAAAAACTGCAATGAAGTGATGCTGATTCGAGTGTGATACGTGACATCGAATCACGCGTCGTCGAAAGCACTGCGAATCGCGATACATCGAATACACTACTATATACAAGATAGGAAGGTGGTCAAAGGAACTACTTTTGGCTTACACATACATACTAATCGCGACATGTTAATAAAAGCTTATACAAAAACACTACCTAGTCCTCATTTCGAGATCTTAATATTTCGCCGTGACGTGTTTCGCCGTAGTTGGTGGATGGAGTAGATGTAGTCGAAGTTGACAGAAGACGCACCTATTTTTGAATAGCAGATGTTAGATATACCCGATAAAAAAATCGTGGACAAATTCACACAGCGCCATCTAAACCCAAACCAAGCAAAGCTTGTACTATAGTTGCTTTATAACTGAGTATATCAATAGAACACTCAGACCCGTAACAGAAATGAAAATATATATAGAACAACCTCATTGTTAACTGCGAAGAGTACATTTTACATTATACGTCTCAATACTGCCGAACCTCTTTCATTCTTGCTGCCGGGAATCTAACTCGGGACCTCTTGCGTGGCAAACCGGCAAGTTGACAAATGAACCACTCAGGTCGTGACTAGATAAGTAACCACGTTGTCTGCTAATTATTTAAGAAAAAATGTACATATATTATATCTTTTTTCATTTCAGATGTGCGCTGTCAATGCGATCAAATTATATGGCGAAGAAGTTGTACGCAATACTCGCAGCCAAACTCGCGTACTTGTTTTGATTTTTCACACACTAAAAGTCACCTTATCACATTTTCGACCATCATGTATTTTTTATCTTATGTTATTGTAAATAGACTGTTATTATTATAATTTATCGCTTCCAATATTAGAACAATGTACAATACACTTATCTATTTGCATCAAAATAAATCCAGCTTTAACATGTTGGAAAATTGGAGAGCACCAATTCCAAAATCCTTCCATTAGGTACGGCAGTCTATAAATTATACCAAAACCGATAATTTAGGACCGGAAATTATAATAATTAGCGTTTTCTTATTTTGTAATCCCGTATTTTCAATCAATTAATACAATCTAGAAGCGGGATCATGTTCAAAAGGGGTCAGTTGAGAAAATTCTAAGATGGAGCCAGACTCGAAAAGATTCCAAGGTGATATTATCATTGCTCTACGTCGGGTCTACAAGCCGACCATGAGCTAGAGCCAGAATCGGAGAAATTCCAAGGTGATGTCAGGATTACTCTAGGTCTACAAGCCACCTGTGAGCTGAAGCCAGAATCGAAAAACTTCCAAGGTTATGTCAGAATTACTCTAGGTCTACAAGCGACCCATGTGCTAGAGCCAGTATCGAAAATATTCCAGGGTCAGGATTATCTTGTGTAGGATCTACAAGCCGCCCTTGAGCTAGAGCCAGGATCAAGATTATGTCGTCGAAGGTTCTCAATCAATAACTGATCGTTATAAGAGATGGCGAGTATATGTAAGGATATTTCTAGAACTTTTATTTCTCTAACATCTCCCCCACCACGTCTAAATTGCTCAACACGATATCTGGCAATCACTACAAGACTAAATGAAACCCGTGCGTCAATACCTAATTAATAAGTCTTTTAGGAAATACCTAAATAGTATTTCCTAATTATTTATGAAATGATTATGGTCTGTGATAACCCACACACAATAACAAATAAGTTATCGCCTGAATTTGAGGCAGTTTGACTAATGTGGATCGATATATTTTAGATATTTTTTGATGAAATTTATAATTATTGTGCCAACGCGGCTACATCAGCGGCAAAGGACCTCAAACGACGTAAATAATTGGCCTGACCAGGAATACTTACCCCGTGTGGGTTAGAGATAAAGGGATCTTGGGGGCTGAGTGCTCGCAAGATTCTCCAGGACATACATGCACGCCCTATTTATACTGACTTCTGGCAACCCACGTGGTCCATACCCTACTGACAACGCTCTCCATCCGATCTGATTCTGAGAACTGTCGAAAAGGTGTTCCAACTTTCAAAATTATTTAGTTTTCTGACCACACGCGGACTAAAACTTGACTACTCACTGATTACCTACCTTTACTAACTCGGATGAGTGCATAAGCTATCATAGAAATGGTATTCTGACTATCTCGAAAGTATTTTTTTGTTCGGATCGGATGAAATACGTAAGCGCCGTACGGATGTAGATTCTATTAAGAAATACGTTTAATTTAGGTACCGAATACAAGAATATCGTCTTGGAGTATACATTGGATGTAATACTTAGATAAAATACATTTATAATAAAATTTGCAGTTGTGTAATCAGTAGAAACTGATATATGAAGAGTATGGTGAAGTATGTTCTTCTTATTTCACAATATCAATTAATTTCATTTGTAGTATATTTTTTTTAGTTAATACTAACTACCTAATGGTAGTTAGTTTTTTAAGGTGCACGCCGTCTGCCTTTCTGATTTTGCCCTGTCTCTTCCGTAGGTCTGCTGTAAGATATTTCTTATGAAATAAGCTGTACCTGTTGTGTTGTTTTCCTTATGTCAATATTGTATACCTGTTATTATGCACAATAAACTGTTAAATAAATAAATAAATACCGTAACGGGGTGGCAATCGGCTGCCGAGACTGTGCGACAAGTATCAGGGGCCCAGCGGAAGACATGTTCTTCTTCTTCCAACCTCCCTTCGCCAACGGCATTGGATACCTAACGTAGTGCGGTGGTTAAGGTGCTGAAGATCGATTAGCCTCAAAGTGCGGAACGGCCACCCATCCAGTTCCCTGAGTGTATTGCTTTACTTTAGTTATCGGACCCGCAAGCACGCTTTTTATTTCAAGTAATTCTCTATTATAGTTTAATTCGCCCTATTCTCCTTATTTTTCTGTTATCGTCGTGTTTGTGTTCACGTTACTTATCTACTTATGTCCGTCAGATTTCAACGTAAATATCAATTATTTTGCACTCGACGACGACGCACTTACATTTCAACATTTAACTAATTTAAGAAGAAAGAAAAATATTTAATAAAATAGAACGATCAAGTGGAAAACATATCAAAATGAAGTTTGTGATAGTTATGGTATTGACGTTTCTTTTTGTGAGTGCTATGTGTGCACATATTAAACATTGTCAACCAAAATATCCAAAAGTACTTCATGTTTCAAAAGTGTCTCACAAAACGAATTCAGTGGATGGAATAAAGAGCTCTTTCGTCGGTGGCTGCTTGTATAAGCATTTGGACGGTACATGTAACAACGAACCAATAAACTATTAAAAGAAATAGTTTTGAACTTGGATTGGAGAAGAAAGAGACCACCTATTACCTACTAGATAACTAAAATGACTACCTTAGCTACCTCATTTACATTTTATGTAATATTTGTTTTGTTCGCCTTATTTTAAATAATCTGCTGCCAAAATGTACACGTCACAGTGAAGCCAATAATACAACAAAACAACTTAAATACATACTATAAAATCTCAGAAACGAAACCTTATAAGTAATATTTTTCACTATGTAACAGATGTTACTCTATGTGTCTATATGTAACTAGAGAAACACCTTTAGCTACATTTGGAGACAGATAACTTGGCAAATTAAGAATAATATGGTGAACTAAAGAAAAATTCTAATTATTATGTTTAAAAAATTTTAGTAACTCTACGTGTACTCTTGTTGACGATTCCATAAATGATGAAAAAAAGGAACTATATGTAAAAAACACTGTCAAAGTCACTCATTAAATATTTGAACGGTAAATGTGCTGGAAAAATAATAAAGTATTAAGTTTTGCCATGGAGCGTAGCATGTTGGGAGTTAGATTGAGGACCGAATTCGAAACTCCACGCTGCGCTCCATAATGCAGATCGCTGATGTGCCACTGAAACTGTGCTGATGAAATGGAACTGGGCAGGTCATGCTTATCGCATGTCGGAGGAGTTATGGGCTAAAACCGTTACAGTTTGGACTCCCAATTCTCGGTAACGACGTCGCGGTAGACCCAATAAAAGGTGGACAGATGAGCTGCGGGCCTTCGAAAGCGACTGGGAGACAATGGCACTTGATCGCGAAGAGTGGAAGAATAGGGGGGAGGCCTTTTTCCAGGCTAATATAATAATTAAGTATTATGTTAGTATAAATACCAATTTTAATAAATATCATTTTCAATTATACCGTAATTCATATTTTTTTACTAAGGTGGCAACCAAACGTAGTGCCTGCTTGATGGTGAGCAGTTACCGTACCCTATAGACGTTTGCAATACAAGGACGTTAAGTCTGTAAATTCACTAATGGCGGGCTTGAATTGTAATGAGCAGTTTTCCAATGGGTATCTAAAGCATTCTCAACCATTCACTCGATGGCGCCCCGACAATTTTAGTAATTGATAATCGCTTGAAATAGGTTCTTAGCAAACAGGATATAAACACTGGGTACGTTGTATTTGTAAATAGTTTTCAACCATTTTAGAGGTTGTAATAATAATGGAACATAGTGCCAACTTATAAAAATATTTCTTTATACATTTCGTTCAACCTTTAACAGTTATGTTTATATTAATAAACATTTTATTTTTAAGTTTAGTATTAGTTAGCTGCTTGAAATCACTGCCACCATCATAGAGATTTAAAAAAGATTACTAAAATTGTAGGAGCGCCATCTATTGATGCTTTTTGAAATCAACTATCAATACCTACTGGAAAACATTGGATCGCAATAACAGCTCAATGGAAGTTTGAAACGTTTTTGCTATTCTGATACTGTTACTTATTAGTATCGATTGCATTATAATTGGATCGCTATAGCAACTCAATGGCAGTTTGAAAGTCTTGGCATTTTGCTACATTTAAACTTACCATTGAGCTGCTATTGCGATAAATTACAAATTGTATCGAGCCAAGTTAAATAAGCGGACTTGAGACCCAAGGTGATGTGTGTCACCGAACCCGTAAAGCACGTTACTTTTGCAGCAAATACACGACCCCACTGCCAAAGCAGTTGCCTCCTCCCATGGAACACCGGAAACCTTACTCAATTGAAAGAACCCAAGACTATTAAAAAAGTATTGTTAGATTTTCCGCGGTATTCTGTAAGGAGGATATACCGCTATGCCCTACGACTCTTCTATATCCAAACGTAGAATAAAACATTTTTTTTCCCGCCGTCTGTATCTATGTACGCTTAGATATTTTAAACTACGGAACGGGTTTTAATGCGGTTTTCAACAATAGATAGAGTTGTTAAATAGGAACGTTTATAAATAAGAAAAAGGTAGGTAAAAGAGGTGTAGAGTAGATATTGGGTAGATGTTGGGTAGGTGTTGGGTAGGTGTTGGGTAGGTGCAGGGTAGGTGCAGGGTAGGTGCAGGGTAGGTGCAGGGTAGGTGCAGGGTAGGTGCAGGGTAGGTGCAGGGTAGGTGCAGGGTAGGTGTACGTGAACGAAGTCACGCCGGGTCCACTAGTAAATTCATAAAGAAGACAGTAAAACTAAAAGGTCAATTCATAACTGTCAGGTTATTTCCACGAAGTAGTAAACGAAATAATTGAAAAAAATATTTTTGTTATTTTAACAGAGTATAGTACATATACTTACTCTAAGATAAAACAACGGCAAGAGGCAATATCTCGTACCATCACCACAGCCCGTAACATTCCACTGCAGGACTTAGGGCCTCTCCCACGGAAGGGGAGGTTATTGCCATAATCTCCACGCTCGGCAGGCGGGTTGGAGATCGCAGTGTTTAAATATAACAATGGAAAATGCTGCTGCCCATATTCTAGACTACGGAGACTCTTGATCTTTTGCTCGAAAACATTAGTCGCCTTGTACGACACCCACGAGTGTAAGGGGTTGGTTCTATTCTACTCTGAGAGACACCACACGGCCTATATCTCGTATACCACATGCCTATTATTATAAATTTTTTTTCACTAAGATGATTTACCTATCTGACAAGTAGGTAGAGCATTGCAATTACAATCTAGCCTAAAGACTAATAAGTAATTTAAATTTAACATAATTTGCTAGGTTAGAATAATATAAGAATGTGTCCATTAACACCTTTTCTTATTGTCTCTATTAAGGGGAAGACACATTGTTATTGTGATCTTTGCAGTAAGCACTCATCGCACTACTTATCACTAATATTCACTACACTAACTCAAAAGGTTTTGTCCTTTTTAGTCTTCGCACTATGTTCGTGTTGTCAAGGAGCTGGATAGCCTCGACATTCACATGATGATGAAGCCTTCTTTCGTGGGCTTTGCCTACTATAGGCATGACGACATGCTTATTATAATAAAATAAAGTGCTTATCATCATTACAAAAAAGTGAGTGATTGCCGGTTAATAAACCGTCGAAAATCTCATGTTAAAGTCATTTAGCAAGTATCAAACGGATTTATTTATATCTATAACGCTGGCTTATACTTATGAAGCCGATATCTCTAGAAGTAAATGTAGGGAAAAAGTATGTGCCATAGTTGTGAATGTTGTGATATAGTTTACTTCACCCTTTTTTCCTTTTTCTGTTATCAAATGTAGTAAGCACAACAAATCAAGTCCAATATCTATGTTATGGACCAAGTGAATCCAGGCAATATGAATACAAAATTGTGTGGATATGGACAAGTCAAATCGGGCAATGTCATCATTATCTTGGCGTTAATGTCCCGGTTGTGCCTTCGCGCACGAGGGCCCGGGGTCCGCCTTAACCATGATCCAGGATTTGGCAGGTCAGGTAATTACAGTGGAGCGACTGCCATCTGACCTCCATGACCCTGCTACCAGGGGAACCTGACCAGATTGGATCATGGTTACACATCCAGTCGCCTGAGTGTGCAGGGTTCATCACGATGTTTTCCCTCACCGTAAGAGCATCGGTTAGTATTCAACTAATGTACATAACTCAGAAAACAGTCATTGGTACATGGCCGGAGCGGGATTCGAACCTGGGCAAGCCAGAGGGGCTTACGAGTCGGATATTCTAACCGCTCGGCCACCGACGCTCTACGGCAATGTAATAAATACTTATTCAAAGTTATATTAAATATAGATATCACATTGCCCGGTCATCATAAATACTGCTACGTAACTGTTGGGCAAACTGATAATGAAGATACATTAGGCAACAAATTAACCTGCTTAACCACTACCACCACCACTCCAAATTTCTGGATTTAAAGCGCCAGGACCTTTTTTTTCAGGCACTTGCTTCTCGCTTGGCTCGCGCGCGGTGGTTTATAATAACTAACATGGTCAATGTTTCTCTCCTCCCAACCCAACCTTTTGTAACAGAACGACATTTTTAATAGATGAGGTTTATTTTACAATTTTTACTGCTACCAGGTCTCTGCCCAATAGGTGACGAGCATTATCCATAATGCCCGATCAATTTAATTATTTGAATAGTTTTTGCCATATTGGGCCTTATTCAGAATGCCCGGGCCTTATTCAGAATGCCCGGGCATTATAAATAATGCCCTATTCATCACATTGCCCAAATAATCTACATTACATAGGAAATCCTAGCTTCTAACAAATAGTGCTTTAAGCAGATATGATATTTTGAGTTTGGTCGTTGTTTTTATATTTCTATTTGTGAATGGTATATGTGCTCAAGTTGATGTTAGCCCTAGTGCCGATAATTCAATAGCAGACGATGAATTTTAAGCTTTTACGACAGTTCTTGAACTCAGAAGAGTTACTCAAAACAGCCCCTTCATCGCCGAGGCATATACAGATATTTAGACGGCTCTTGTGGTGATGTACAAATAGAATATTAAGTAAGTACGTATAACTTATCTACGTATCTACATACCAGAAACAAACAAATAAAAAATTCAATTATGCTATAATATTTATGCTTTCGTTATCATGCACAGAGAAAAACATGTGTCTATCTGCGTGCGTGATATCTTTGGCTCGTAAAAACTGAGGACTGGTTTTCGATCGTATTACTTTTCGTTGGCAGTTGTTGAAAACAGCTACATTTAAGCGTATATCTGTTCTAAAGTTGTGTAGAAATAAAGTAGATAATCACTTGTTTATGTAACAAAAAAGATTAATTAGTGCACCGATAGATATTCCGACCGATTTTTCTCAAAGACAAGTAAATAAATCTGCCTGATTTAGTTCAAGTGATATGACATGTACAGTGATAATGTGGCAGTGAGATCAAGGCAGGAAACATGAAGGTCACAATGCTAAAAGTAATCATGTGCATTGCACTAGTCAATAGTGCTATAGGTGATGAAGTAGAACAATTCAAATCCGATACAGATGAAGTTACTACTGAAAACTTGATAGAACATTTAAATAAATCAGATACGGAAGAAAATAAAATGCACGATTATGTATTGAATTACTTTCATCAAAATCCCCATAAGATTTTGAAGGGGAAGACTATTACAACATTCGTTAAACGACTGTTTCTTAATAGTAAAAATAATGATAATTTTATCAAACGGAGCGAACGAAAGACTGTTCGCCGATGGTTTATCCAAAGTGTATACGATGGTGAATGTATGTTTAAATATTTGAACGGAAGTTGCGCTTATAATTTTGATAATTTTTAATATTTGTCTATGGTTTTAAATACAATCAGTGCATATAATAGTATAGAGCAACTTGTACACAATTTATTTATATTTATATAGCTTTCAATTTATTTTTGAATTACACAAGTATAGATATTACCTGTATATCTGACTCTTGTTAAACGGGGTTCATCGTAGCAGCCGAAAGACGCTCACTGCTGGGCATTGTCCATCCCCAGAGATCTCTACAAAGGCCGGTCCTATGCCTTTTAAATACAGCTGGTACCCCCGATCTTTACCAGGTCGTCGGTCCTCCTTGGCCTGGCCTCGATGCGTCTTCCGCCACTCGAGAATTTTACTGCCTCATCGGCCATTTGTTCTTCGAGGCACATAGTGCCCTGCCCACTGCCACTTTAGTCTGGAAATCCTTGAGGCTACGTCCAATCAATAACGTCATAGCACAACAACATAGTATAACAATTTCAAATATGGTATTCTCCTTACGGCACGTTGTTCAATATTAATTTCAACCGTGCTAGCACAACTCCAGTGTACTTTTTTTTATACCACCAAGATTGCAAACAAGCATACGGCCTGCCTCATGGTAAGCAGTCACCACAGTCTATGGACGTTTGCAATACCAGGGGCATCACCCACGCGCTGCCGACCCCGTAAAACCCTTTAACTCCTTTCTTGAAGAACTCCATGTTATACTCTATAGGGAAAACCTCTACAGGTAGATTATTCCACAACCTTTTTGGAATGAACAACCTGGAGTTCGCGACCAATTTGGCTCCAAGGTGTGACAATGAATTTTCCTGTCGGTGGCGAGCGGTGCGGTGATAGAACGTAGCTGTAGGCTTCATGTCAAACAGTTCTTCAGAACAAACACCGTTGTACAAGCGAACTAATTGGGCTTGATAATAATCATGTATTATTTTTAAGGAAATCTAATAATTGTAATATACAATATGTGAGTGGTTACGGGAAAAGGGACCTCAAGGGATTAGATACTTTTCCTTGTTATATATTTAATTCTGTTGACTTTCAGCTTTGTTTTTGTGTTACCAGAATAATTTTAGGTAGGTGCGCCGATGCAGCTCCGAGGTAAACTAGGCTCTAGGCGAAAATAATTTCGACTCAAAACTTTAAACGTGGTTTACCGGAATTCAATAATTTATCCTTGAGGTCCATTTTCGCGTAACCATTCACATTTATAAAATAAGCTGCGAAGCTGTCAAAATAAATGTATACTTATGTGTTGCAATTTATTTATTTTAAACTAGTTGGCTCGGCGCATTTTGTACCCTTACACCTACCCAACACCTTCGCAACACCCACCCAACACCTACCCTACATCAACTTTACCCCTTATTCATTCATATTTATATCAGCCTGAATTATTCCACTGCTGGACAAAGGCCTCCCCCCTACGACGTCGCGGCAGACCCAAAAAACTATGGAGAGACGAGTTGTTGGCATTCGACAGGGTCTGGCAAACCATAGCCAACGATCGCGAAGTATGGAATATACTCCTACATACCTTTTTTTTCTTTACGTTTAAACCAGCTCTATATTATAGCGAGAAAACAAAAAAAGAACTTTAAAATCGGTCGAGCTATTTGTGCTGAGTGTTAGCGAGACTAACGTACAGCAATTGATTTATATACTTTATGTTAATTAATGCGCACAATTCGGTCCTCGCATAAGGATTATCAATGTGTCTAACTAAATAACAGATAATGTAAAATAGTATTAATTTCTTTTAAATCGTTTATTACCATTATTGGAACTAAATTCAAGTGTTAAAAGGTTTTTACGGGGTCGGCCACGCGTAGGTGATGCAATGCGGTGACTGCTTATCATTAGGGAGACCGTAAGCTTGTTTGCCACCTTAGTGGTAAAAAAAAATACAGTAAGTACACCATGTTGTAATACCTACCCTTGTTCGGCAACTCTAAAGACGCAGAGAAGTAGTCTAGCGAAGCCATGCTAAGTAGGAGCTTAATCTTAAGCCACGTCTATGAAGAGAAAATCACAAAGTTAGACAACATGTCCTCGTTGCTTTACGTGGCGTACCTACAAGTATCCAGAGCTACGCAGGAAGCTCGAATATAAAAAACAGAATTTCAGGTCGATTGACACATATATTGTATTACATGGGTGGATATATATGTAAGCAAGAAAAAATAGGGTAGGTAGAGGTAAAATAGGTCCACTAGTTAGGTATATAAATAAATCTGTGTCATAATACTGTGACATGGAAATGTTAAAGTAATACAAAGTAAGTAATTGGAAATGACATTGTATAAACAACAGCAAGCACATTCAAGAAGATATATGGTAAGCAACTATCGTAGCCTAAGCGCCGGAATGCGTCGATGGCCGAGTTGTTAGGGTACCGGGTAGCGAGAGGCACCGGGTTCGTCCAACTGCGGCTATGTACCAATAACTCTTTTCTGAGTTATGTACATTACCTGAATACTAACCGATGCACTTACGGTAAGGCAAAACATCTTTATGATCCAATCTGGTCAGGTTTCCCTGGTAGCAGGGTCACGGAGATCAGATGGCAGTCGCTCCACTGTAATTACCTGATCTGCCAAATCCTGGATTATGGTCAAAGCGGACCCCAGCCCTCGTTCGCGAGAGCACAACCGGGACATTAACGCCAAGATGTACTACCGTAGCCTACGATCGCCTACTTTTATGGTGCGATTCTTCAAGCTGTAAGCTAATACAGAGTAGCTACAAATCGGTCTACTGTCCTAGCAGTGACAGATAGATAGCTACACCAGCGATGCGTAACGTACTCTACTCATCCTTGGACTTTTGTCCATGACATGATACGATAACATATAGAGTTAGTATAACGATAACAACTGTACCTACCTAAGTATTTTTGTCTGTTATTTAATAATGACTCAAACCAAAATTATGTTTGTTATTACTCCTATAGACAGTAATGTAATAAAACCAAAATAACTACTATAAACTTTACAAAATATGAGAAGCAGCATTTGACAAATATATCACTTACCTAGTTCAAAAGATCTTAAAAACATTGAAGATCAAATATCTACTTTCAGATTTCCTTTCACTAAACCATGTGCATTGCTAATTATTAGACTTTGTTTTGGGCGGGTTGCTAGTTGCAGTCTTCAAACTCCAGTCATACGAAGCTGTACAATTTCTTCCTTTCTAATATTAGTGGTGGTACCTATCCAACATAACGTAGTTCCGTACAACGTATGAGAGATATCCCATTTCCACGCAACTAACTCGTTTCCACATCCTAATATTCGGGAGCCAGCACTCCGAAATTCAATTCTCACTGTAACTGCCCCTCTGACGCCACCAAATTGCGAATCTCGCCCTTAACGAGAGAGATATAGGGTCCAAATTGGAGCACAAATTCGGCAAATCAGTAAGCAAACCATTTCCCGAATTCGGGGTAATATCATATAGAAGAGTGGTGTTATTAAGAGCTCGTTTGGGATTCCCCTAGTGTTCGCGTTTGATGACGTGTTTCCATTGTGAGGTAGGTAAAGTTTTCTAAATGACTTTTTTGCAATTCAGAGAAAGAAAGAGTAAACCGATTTTTACTTTCCTTTTCAAGGAAAATCTACAACTTTAGCGTTGTGAATTTTTAACACTGTGATCTCCAACCAGCCTACCAAAAACCAGAGATTGTATAAGTAGCAGGGGTACTATTTTGATCTTGAGATAATTTTGATTTTCGGCATGAAAAAATCCCCACAAAGCTATTAGTGGTGATGACTACACTGTTTATTTACGTTGGTCACTACTTTGACAAAGAAAACATCTCTCTATAATCTAGATGAAAAAATGTAGCTGCTGGCTATGGCTATTGAAAAATTCAAGTCTAGTCTAGTCTAGTAATTTAGACATACTATGAAACACGTTGGTTGTCGAACGAATAAATATAATACAACAATGATATTTCCATATTTTGCTAAATTCTTGAAAGATATTTACTTGCATAAGGAACTGTCAGTCTGTACTATGTGTACAGTTTCAATTCTCAGAGCGCTTCTCGAGTGGGACGTTACGAAGCCGAAACTAACAGATATGAAAATTTATGTGTGCCTGTTTTTGTGCCGTACGTTCAAGCTCGCCGATCGTCCAGCAATGGAGTCGTTCCCTCGTCCAGCATTCTGGTCACGCTTCGGCGCGCGGGTGCGACTGCTTCGGTTATTGTGTCAATATCAGTGCTTTGTCTACGCGCCAGCCTGATAGGATTACCCACAAATTATGACCGCCAACGGATCCGTGTGGGCCCATATTTTTGTTAGCCCCCGCTTCGGGCTGGAGTTTTGCTTATTCATAGGTCGTGTGTAGTTTGCGTGGAATTTTTACGGATGTTCCTATTCAGTTGTAGTTGTACTGAGATGGAAATGATGACGGGATGTTCCTCAATTAAATAAATGAAATATTAGGTGTCGTAATTTGTCATCTTGATTTAAATTTCGTGCGTCGTTGCATCGCAGATTTGTACGGTGCATCAGAGCATCGGATAATTCCGCGATTCGATATGACGTTCGACGTCGTACATTTCTACAATGTACCTACGTGTCGCAGACTTATGGTATGTCCCTTAGACTCGCTAGTTTTTTTGTATGTACAGATATACAAAAAAATCTTCGAAATTAAGGAATAGAATCCCCGAATTCATCGAGATTCCCGCATTCGGTAGTCGCAGTCTTCTGTATAAACACTTTCGAGGGCCCCGAATCCAAAGAACCCACCTAGTGTAATCACGACAAGACCTTTGGTTCATAGTAGATAGATATAAAGTAGATAGGTCTTCAACGATGCAATATTACCACCCTACAAGAACTAACTACACTCTACTGCCACAACAGAGCCCCGTACCTCAGACTGACAAGTTAATCTAAACTTGGTGTCAAGTTGCAAGTAACAAGCGAGTTCCTCAACGCTAGGGATAGCTTCTTGATACTGTATTATTACGTTGGTAAAACTTTGCCGTGGCGTGTAGTCGCACGCTACACGATATCCAATACTCAAACTAGAGCCTTTGTAATAAGTAAACGAAAAGATTTATGAATGGGTATTTTTTACTTACGGGTTCTATTTATTAAGTTTCGTGAGAACTTCTTCAGCAAACTTCGAAAAGTGTGCCTACTTCTTTACGCTACGGTTGTCAGTTGCATTGTTTTATTTATTTAATAGGTTCACCAGTAATAATAATAATAAATATTCGTGGACAAATTCACACAGCGCCATCTAGCCCCAAACTAAGCAAAGCTTGTACTATGGGTGCTAGATAACTGATATACTACTTAAATGCTTTTTTTAAACACATACTTATTATACATAGAACAGAAATTAAAATTCATCATTTCAATCTCTGCCCGGCCGGGAATCGAACCCGGGACCTCTTGCGTGGCAGAACCATTGAACCATTGAACCACTCAGGTCAGTAGATACCTATTGTAGTTCTACAGGGATCTAATCGGTATGATTTCGCATATTTAATGTTGGTAATGATGTGCTTGAATCAGATTGAGTTTCAGTCACGGATCATCATCACAGCCCATAACAATCCACTGCAGGACTTAGGGCTTCTCCCACAAAAAGGGAGGTTATTGCCATAATCTCTACGCTTGGCAGGCGGGTTGGAGATCGCAGTGTTATAATATAACAATGGAAAATGCTGCTGCCCATTTTCCAGTCTACGGAGGCGCTTAGATCTTTTGCCTCGAAAACATTAGTCGCCTTGTACGACACCCACGAGTGTAAGGGGTTGGTGCTATTCTACTCTGCCGGACACCACACGGCCAGTCACGGATAAGATCAGTCAAATTATTTTATCATTGTCTTGGCGTCGGTCCCGGTTGCATCTAGCATAAAACGCTTGGTTCTGCCCAGAACATAGCTACTTATCAAGGCTTACACTACAACTTATAATGTAACCAGTCTACAAATTTTCGTTATTAAAAAAACACTCAATGTTAGTCTTCTTCTTCTAATATATAAAATTCTCGTGTCACAGTTTTCGTTGCCATACTCCTCCGAAACGGCTTGACCGATTTTGATGAAATATTTTGTGCTTATCCGGTATCTATGAGAATCGGCCAACATCTATTTTTCATCCCCCTAAATGTTAGGGGTAGTCCCCCCCTAAATTTTATTTTTTATTTTTTAGACGTAGGTGTAGGGTAGGTGTAGGGTAGGTGTAGGGTAGGTGTAGGGTAGGTGTAGGGTAGGTGTAGGGTAGGTGTAGGGTAGGTGTAGGGTAGGTGTAGGGTAGGTGTAGGGTAGGTGTAGGGTAGGTGTAGGGTAGGTGTAGGGTAGGTGTAGGGTAGGTGTAGGGTAGGTGTAGGGTAAGTGTACGGTAGGTGTAGGGTAGGTGTAGGGTAGGTGTAGGGTAGGTGTAGGGTTAGAACGCTACGCGAACGAAGTCGCGCCGGGTCAGCTAGTAACTATATATTTTTAAATTACATGACTATAATTTTATGTATAAATTTGTGACAAACACACGAATATAGATTTGATTGGTAGCCTACTCTACCGAACACAGGCTCGTGTATATATTTTTTAGTTATTTAAATTTTTCTGGTATACATATACCATAAGCCCGTATTTTCCATGATCAACAAGGCCAACAAGTATAAATTTCCCAATAACATAACAGGCAGATAATACAGACAGATATCACGAAATTTGTAGCAGCCAGAACTCGGCTCTGATGAATCACAGCAATGATAAAGCGATGTCCAAACCAGCCGTCGCCGGCGTGATTTCTACTCCTATTTCTAACATGAACTTGCTATACTCGACAACTAATTGTATAATATAAGTACTTAGGTTTCATACCTACGCGGAAAAGCTTTACATAAATAAGTTTTAGGTATGGATAGTGGATGTGGTAGTAAATATAGGAAAAAAGGCGCCGAAGAAGAGAGGTGTTTCTGATCACGAAAACATATTGTTAAATAAAAGTCGTCAACTGAAGCAAGTGAATGTGTTTTCGGGCACAGGCAACAGTCAAAACATTGCGATCGCTTATATCATGAAATCACAAAATTTTATTAGCTATAAACATTCGACAGGTACTTTCTTTTTACGACACTTGGGAAATAATGACCACACCGGTGTAAGATTATGTAAGTAAATACTTAAACATGTAGTTACTGCACTAGGTATACGAAACTTATTTGTAAATTTAGTGCCTTGCTTATACATACAATATAATTTATACGTTCTGTAACTCTTTTGTATAATTTCGATCGATGCAGCGATATACCTATAAAATATTAAATCAGAAAACAGCAACAAGAGACACCCACATTTGCGTACATATTTATAATTTCCGTAAAGATAATTTTCAGCCATGTGTGTAACATAACCGGATATATTGGAATATTTTACCGTACTTTACAAAGCTGCAAGGTAAATGGGTCACATTGTGAGATAAGGTGACATTTGGTATCAACAAACAACTAGTGACTCATCAATAAATTATATAAAATCTATAATTGGACGCCGATCATTTTAATTGCGTCTGCGAACATAACTACAGTGGGAAGGTGCAAAGTTGACGTGGAAACTGTGTCTGTATAAAATATCCCAACTAAATAAGAAATGAATCTCCTACTTCGATTCACAATAACTGTAGCAGTAACATTATGTATGGTTTCGAAAAGCGATTGTGGTATGATAGATGATTTATTTGGCAAAGTTAAGAATACAACGAAGGAAATAAAAGAGGATGTTAAGGACTGGTATTACTTTGGAAAGGATTTAATGTTTGGTGGAGATGATAATTCAACTGAAACTTCCACAGAAGGACTTGAAAAACAAGAAGGATTCGTCCGTGGTATGTATCATGGCTTAAAAGAAAAAGTTGTTGCCTTAAAAACTAAGATACACGACAAAGTTTTTGGCCCAAATACTAATGATACAAGAAAAGGATTTGTTCGAAATATGTATAATAAAGTAAAGAATAAGATCTCCAGGGCCAAACATTACATTTTTGATAAGAATAAACATGTTTCTAATAATGTAACTGTAATACTTCAACAAAACTTCCACAATAACGTTGAAGGGGCGAAGGAAGAAATGAATACATTAATGTCTTTCTTCAACGATACATCAAACGACTTTAAAGTTGATGTCAGGGACGCTTTTCTGGATAGTAAAACATTCATTGAAGAAATGAATAAAAATATTAGCGAAACGTTTAATAAAGAAAAGGAAAATTTTAATGTCGCCGTAAATAAAATTAATAATGAAGCAAAAGAACATACAAATAATGCTAAAGGCAATATTAATGGTTTCAATTCTGACGTACAGCAAAAATTAAATGAAGGTAAGGAAAAAACAGATGAAAATTATCACAAACTTCTTGAGCACGGAGGATCTGTAGCAAACGAAGTAAGAAATATTGCAGACGATTTAGTTAAGGAAGGCGACGAAAAAGTGACAACAATTACAAAAAGTGGTGACAAGTATTTACAAGAAGTCGACAACAAAGAAAAGGAGCTTATTTCAAATATGGAGAAGAAAACACAAGAATGGACCGATAATTCTATTGATCAGATGAAAAAGTTGTCAAATTGATGTTAATTGTACACGCTATCTAGATCTCATTGATTCAGACTAAACAAAAAATCAGAAATATACTTTACGATACATTAAAGAAACAAGTAAAATGTCATGTAAGTAACACTTCTCAAAGAAGTACGTTGTAACTTCGTATGTATAGTGTAATAAGTATAATAGGCATTTACCAAAGAAATTGCCGTTTTTTTTCGCTAGTATATATTTGCTCAAATATTTTTGTACATAACAGATCACAATTAATACTTGATTTCAAAAATAGCGTATGGTTAAATGGTTAGATGCCAGTAAGTCCTTAAAATGAAATAAAAAGTACAATCTGGGTGATAAGTTGTATTATTCAACAACATACAAAGTTTAAAGTTATCTACCTAAAAATAATTTAGCCTAAAATCCTAATCTAAAATGTCTTCTAGATCGCTACCACTGGTGGGGAAGCACCTATTGGGTGTCTTCCAGCTCACCGGTGGATCGAATAAAAATAATTTTTAATTTGGAGAATAGCTTTTAACTTCAGGTTCATTGAATTTACCACGACAAACGCCGCAAATACGCAATTATCAGCAACATTTGGGCATTTACAGCATTTCGTATGAAACACGTAGAGGTACAGCCATTATGGGACGCCCCCAGAGTATCTAGGCTGGGTGTTCACGGCCGGCACCAAACTTTTTCCACGCACGTTACTGTTTTCATATTAATATTCCATTTAATAACAATATCATTTAGCCGTGTGGTGTCTAATGACTAATGTTTTCGAGGCAAAAGATCTACAGTCTCTATAGACTGGAAAATGGGCAGCAGCGTTTTCCATTGTTATGGTTAGAAAATCTTTATTTCTCTAAGAATTTTACAATTCACTTACGAGAAAATACTAGTGATTCGTTGTCATATTTTTAACACTGCGATCTCCAACCCGCCTGCCGAGCGTGAATATTATGGCAATAACCTCCCGTTTCGTGGGAGAGGCCCTAAGTTCTGCCGTAGACTGATATGGGCTGTGATGATGATTCATTTATTTGGTAATGTAAATTTCATGTCACTGTTAATTATATAAATAAGTATGCTATATACTTATTTACATTAATTGTAATAAAAATGTACGTACACAACGTAAACTAATTAATTTCATTCATTCATCACAGCCAGTAACAGTCCACTGCAGGACTTAGGGCCTCTCCTACGAAAGGGGAGGTTATTGCCATAATCTCCACGTTTGGCGGGTTGGAGATCGCAGTGTTTAAATATAACAATGGAAAATGCTGCCGCCCATTTTCCAGACTACAGAGACTCTTGATCTTTTGCCTCGAAAACATTAGTCGCCTTGTACGACACCCATGAGCGTAAGGTGTTGGTGCTATTCTACTCTGCCGGACACCACACGGCCAATTAAATTAATTGCATAATAATAATCGAATAATTATAACAATGCCAAATATATATGGTCTGCCCCCATTATCATTAGATCATTAGCGTCAGGCCCTGGCCCTGGGTCCGTCTTCGTTATTCTAATTGTCCACTTGGTCTTAGGCATCCTTGGTTCCATCATGCAACTCACCAGAGTAGTAAACTCGCTACTTAGCTATGAAATCAAACCAAATAGGACCACCAGTATTGTGTTTGATTTATTGCTTTCCGTGCGCGTCGTGGCGCCTTTTTTGACAACTTTATGGTAATTCGGGAGCCATTGTTTCTGCTGGCGGTGCCTCTCGGCGACGGCACCGGAGTCTCGTGGATATGGGGAATATGCGGACGCTACGCTACTAGCGTCACGTTAGTGTGTGATATGTGAATTTTTAGGGCGGGGAAGTATAGCTATTAGAGCGCTTTCACATAATATAGGCGTTTAGTATAGTCGCGAATGTTTATAGGAAACCTCTTTGGCAATCACTAATAACTAAGCCGCGCTGAAGCCGCTGTAATGGCTCAGCTGGTGCAGCACTGCTTCAGCACGTCTAAAATGCCTATCTATATGTGGAAGCGCTTTTATAGTAGCTACGTCAATATAGACAAGTAAACTTGATTTGATTGTATGGATGACATTTATTTGAAATTTTTACGTCTTTAGATGGTAATTTAGAAGTAATTTTTATGCTGTACCACTGTGTAGCATAAAAATTTGACACTTTAAACGAATAGATAGCCCACCTGATGGTATGTGGTAACCGTCGCCCATCGTCTAAGCTTCACGTACTTTTCCAAAACCGCAGGTGCGTTGTGTACTGAAAAATGGTTTTATTTAAAATTTGAATCACGTAACTAACAAGCCCATTAATAATCAGGAGCCCCTAAGGACCAATGTGGTCAAATAAGTAACAGACAGAATTACGTCGTGGGGCTAATTAGGGCAAGTCTGCGGTCTGGGATGGCCCGTTGGCGGCCGACTTTATGGCGTGTTCTCTCCTGGGAGGACCACTTCATAAGTAAGTACTTGCATTTTAATCCGAGATGCCTATAGCGTATAGTAAGTTATAGTGTAGTAAGTAGTAAGTTTAATAGAGAGACAAATGGGCGCATAACTTAGACTATGCGCGGTGGTGGACACTTATTCGTGCTTTTTCTTCTGTTTACTGTAGCGCGTGTGTTCTGGATTTAATAGCACCAACCCCTTACACTCATGGGTGTCGTACAAGGCGACTAGTGTTCTCGAGGCAATATATCAAGAGTCGCCGTAGTCTGCAAACTGGGCAGCAGCATTTTCCATTGTTATATTTAAACACTGCCATCTCCAACCCGCCTGCCAAGCGTGGAGGTTATGGCAATAACCTCCCCTTTTGTGGGAGAGGCCCTAAGTCCTGCAGTGGACTGTTACGGACTGTGATGTGTGTGTTCTGGCGGACCTGTAGTACCTATAGGCTTGGCTTGCGGATATGTAGCTCTATAGGATGTGCTCTTGTCCCGACGGTGTCGACTACCTGCTTAACTTGGTATCAATTTCCTGTAAACATTTTAAAAATAGGTAAATCATCATCTTGGCTTTAATGTCCCGGTTGTGCTCTCGCGCACGAAGAAAATCGGGGTTCGCATTGACCATGATCCAGGATTTGTCAGTGCAGGTAATTACAGTGGATCGCCTGCCATCTGACCTCCGTAACCCTGCTACGAGGGGAACCCGACCATAATGGATCGTGGTAACACATTCAGTCGCCTGAATGTACAGGTTTCATCACGATGTTTTCCCTCACCGTTGGAGCATAGGTTAGATTCAACTAATGTACATAACTCAGAAAAGAGTCATTGGTACATGGCGGCAGTGGGATTCGAGCCTGGTACCTCTCGCATTGCGAGTCGGATACCGTAACTAATAAGCCACCGACGCTCTTATTAGGTAGATATTAATTGTTAATTTATGTAATGAATTCTAGTTAAGCGTGTCGTTATACAGTTTAGCCAGTAAACTAAATAATTTGACCGTTCGTCGTAATTTCATCAGTTCCGGAACGACGTCCGATCGGACAAACGGGACGAGATTTACTACTGCCGTTCGGAGCACTGTGTACGGTCAGCGTGAAAACGTAGCCCACAAAAATAAATAAATAATTAAATGTTTTTGTTAATGCCACGATTCATTAATATATAAATGGATAATCGTGGACAAATTCACTAGAAAAACATCGAATAAACCCCGACTCAAATGTTTCTTAACCTACTGTACCGATTTTGATGAAACAACAAGAATTATCTCGATTAAACTGGCCTCTTAATTTTACTTAAATGTATCTAATGACGAGCCAAGTCCCTATTCTACAAACCTCTTAGTCCAAAAATGTGCATTTAATCTGTTTTAAGTGGTTTTTTCTTACAGAACTGAGAAAAAATTGTCATTCATGGTGTAAATTCATTGTGTTTTTTTATTTTGGTGGATTGACGGGGTTAAGTATGACGAAGTAAGTGGTTTCTTTTCATCCACGGCGAATTGATCTGGAACAAGGTATAGTGCGTAAGGTGCCATTTCTTAGAGAACTAGGTAAGTACCTACATAAAATATAAAATTACGACATCCTGTTTATTTATCATAATTACGTAGGTAAAATTGTTTTTACTTAAACTTTTTGCTCCGAATTGTGTTGGTAATCAGATTTAAATAAGTATATTGTGTAGGCACTTTTTAATAGAACAAGACAATGTTTAGGTTTAGGTTTAGGTTAGGGGCTCCCATTTTTCGTACTTGGACTCAAATTCAGTCCTTTATACGTGACTGAGAGCCGGCTATTGTAGCCAGCCCAGCTCCTTCCAGAAGTCTATTAGTCTCTTGGGACGTTTACAGACTTCTCGAAAGGACCCTGTTCCTATTGAGGCTTTAGCTCTGTAGTCCTTTAGCTCCTCACACTCCAGGACCACGTGAGCTGTCGTTTCCTCAGCTACTAAACATCCCCTGCACAGGGGGCTGTCTGTAGCTCCGATGGTATGCAGTAGTTTGTTCATGGGGAGGTGCCCTGTAATTGTACCAACTACTGTCTTAATTTCTCTCCGTTTTAGGTCCAGTAGTTTTAGAACAAGACAATAGTGAAGCACTACAACGATTAGGTAGGTATCCATAGAAATCTAATTTTTTTTTTAAACTACGTTGTGACAACCGAACAGATAACCCACCTAATGGTAATAGGTATCTAACTGTCGCCTAAACATCTACGTGTCATGCATTTAGATTGCAGATAATGAAAATGCAGAACCGCAGGGTGCGTTGTCACTGTGAGGACTAACATGTAATGCCTCATGCCTGTAATTGCGCTGGCTATCTTATCCGCGACCAGGAACACAACAATGCAAGGATTGTTGCTTGGCGGCAGAAATAGCTAGAGACATAAGGAAATAAATTGACTTATCTAAAAAATAATGATAGATTCTTCTCTAAATAAATATTTTGAGCCTTTGCGCACATATAAACTGGTAGTTTTTTTTTTCAGTTAAATATATTTAACTTTTGTGTGTGCAATAAACAGTTTTTACACACTTACCATTGTTGTATACTCCTTTTGTTGATTTCTAATGAAACGTTTAAAAGTAGATAATCCTCATTGTCTCGCTGCCGACCGTACAAGCCGAGACTTAATTTCGCAAGCAACATCGCCCTCGCAGTATATCTTCTTCCCAATCTAAAAGCAAAACTGCTCGGAAGCAATAACGCGCGTTCAATCGGAGCAGTTGATAAATAAGCCATTCCGGAATTAATGCCAGGGCTTTATTGGCTAGAATTTGAAAAGAAAACTGTCTGAAAACAAACTTATGGCTTTTATTTTGGAGCTTTATTAGACGATTAGCAGCTACGCGGTTTTCATTCGCGATGTCTGAAAACAATCGCGGAAAAAGAATACGGTTTTTTTTGCCTTGTAAGGCACACGAAAGGGCGGTCCACCTGATGGATAGCGGCCACCGTCGTTTAGGACATTTGCAGGGGAGCGGATGTGATGCCTTTGAAGTACCTGTAGACATGCCTTTTGAAGAACTCCATGTTATAGTACAAAGGAAAGACTTCGGAAGTAAGCTCATACCACATCTTGCACGTGCGCGGTAAAAAGACTCGCGTTGCCCTTACGTTAGTTGGATGAGAGGCATCCCGATGGTGTGGATGAAATCTATCCCATCGTCGGAGGGTGCGGTGGTTTAAAAGTGACGGGGACACCGACGCCCTGTTATACAGACGGTAGAGAGCACGCAGAGAGACAATATCTCTCTGAAGGCTTAAGGGGTCTAAGCCGTCTGTAAATAAAGGATCATCGTCAACACGAAGTCTATTATTTTCCGGGATGAACGGTAGCCTATTTTATAGCCATTAGTAATAAAAGAATCATCTTGGCAACAATGGCTCGCGCGAGTGTACGAGGTCCGCCTTTGAGCAAGATCCAGGAATTGGTAGATCAGGTAATCACAAAAAAGCGACTGCTATACGAGTATGAGCTCCGTGACTCCGTTAACATTGGAACCTGGGGCTCCATTTTAGAATAGCCGAAAATAAAAGTTTTAAACTATTCGGCGCGAGGTGATCTGTTCCGCTACAAAGTACTATGCGACGAAATTACTATAACTATGTAACTTTAAGTGATTGTTCCAAAACAATTGTAATCTTAAGGGGACCTTTTTATTCTGTTATTGTGGGTATCAACATTTGCATAAAAATTGGGATACAGGATATATTTTCTAAAGTAGTTGCATCAGTGATAACGTTTTCATCGACAACAGTTATACCTACAACACAAGTGGACTTATGGTGTTGAAAACACCAATGGATTGTGGTGGACTCCTCTGAAATTTTAAATGAGTACAATTTGTATTTAAAAAATTAATTTAAAAATTTAATTTAAAAACCTAATTTAAAAATTTAAATAAATGTTTTAATTAAAAAATTACAAGCGAGAGTAAAGTGCGGACTACCGAGGGCTTTAATATAGCTTGTAGTATTTGAATGACGTTTCCTAGACCATAATTACCTCGTTGATACACTTCATCGATGGGTCATCATCGATAGGGTTCCACATCTCTGGGTCTTTACCTCGATGGTTTATTTCACGTACGGGTTGTCTCGAAATGTAATAAAACTAATAAACGTCAGTTTAAGGTATTATGTACTTGAACAAACCACGAAGTGAACCATCGAGGCAAAAACCTTTGGAGGTAATGATCATCGGGGTAACGTCATTCGAGGTAAAGTATTAAACTTCTTAGCCACTACTTGCACTCAGCACAGCTATAAAAAATAAAACAACGAAATATAATTAAAAAACAAAAATTTATTAAAAGATTCTTTTGGTAAATGCAAAAAAATACAGAGTCAAACAATCAAAAATAACTTTTTAATATAATTACATATGGCATCTAGGTTTTAGTTTTAATTAACTATAAGTAGAAGCTGAGACTTATTATTAAAATGACGACGCAATAAATAATTATTTATTAAATATGTTATTTATGTAATATACAATGAAATTTGTATTTAAACTTTTTCACAGATTTTGGAAATAAAAAGTACCTAAGCAAAATGTGCAATTTGTACATAAAAATATCATTTTAAAGTCATGAAATCTTTACCTTATTTTACGACTATAATATCAAATTCACGTTAATGAGGAGTTTTCGAGTAGGTATTGTCAATTGGTTTCAAAAAGCATCAATAGATGGCGCTCCTACAATTTTGGTAATTTTTTACCAAAAGGTTCAACGAAATGTATTTAAAAAAAAACCTATTATACTATTATCTGTGATTTGTATTGTGTCCATTCTTGATCATAGTGTCCATGAAACGAATAGACTCAGTCAAATTGATGTTTGTTTTGTTTGTAATAATTTATTACAACCTCTAAAATGGTTAAAAACTATTGATAAATAGAATATTATCCAATACAACGTACCCAGTGTTTATATACTCTTTGCTAAGAACCTATTTCAAGCGATTTTCAATTACCAAAATTGTCGGGGCGCCATCTAGAGAGTGGTTAGGAATGCTTTAGATACCTATTGGAAAACTGCTCATTACACGAAACAATTAACAGTAAAATATTTAAGTACAATTTCATTCCCAGCTACAATTCACTTACAATAAATTATTCGAAATGGCCGCTACTATAATTTCTGTGAAAAAATTATACAAATCGCTAAGAGGTTCCCATACTTTTATTTACATTAATTAATATTAATTATACAATTATTTTATTAGTAACTGGCAGTTTCAGAAGGCACCTTTGCTTTACATCTAGCATAAAAGCATATAGTATCGATTTATTGCCATTAGCTATCAAATATTAATTTTATAATTTTCAAGGCACTAAGTATTTTCTAAGCCTTTTAAAATATTGCTTATTGGATATAATAAGTATGTATAATAAGTATGTATTTAAAAGTATTTAAGTAGTATATCAGTTATCTAGCACCCATAATACAAGCTTTGCTTAGTTTGGGGCTAGATGGCGCTGTGTGAATTTGTCCACGAATATTTTTTTTTTTATTTTTTTTATTTATAATATTGCCTTTTAAAATTAAAGACAAATCTGCTTCAATTATGGGGTAGAAACTGGCGTCTTTTACTCTCTCACTCACTGTTATGTATAAATGTACGAGTGCGAGAGGAACGCAGATAAAATTGACGCCATTGTTACTGCCCTTCATTTTGGGTGAGGTTTTTATACCTTTTTACTGAAATTTTCTAACTTATAAAAAGTACCCACAAAGTAGTAATAAATAAATAACTAATGTCAACGAAAAATGTATTTTCTATGCCAGATAAATAAAGTTTACAATCCCGTTCTAAATTACATTCATCATATTTTTTTTTTTTTTTTTATGTCATACGGTAGGCAAACAGGCAAGCGGGCCACCTGAAGGAAAGTGGTCACCACTGCCTATAGACATTAGCAACACCAAGAGTATCGCTAATGCGTTGCCCACCTCTATAACACGTTGCTCTGGCAGCAAAAAGCAAATGCCACTCCACTGCCAAAGCCACGGTTCCCCAAATCCCCACCCCATGGAGCACTGGAAACCTTACTCACCGGCAGAAACAAAATACTATTTAAAAGAGTATTATTTAGCTGCGATATTCTGTAAGGTGGAGGTACTTCCCCAGTCGGGCGGCTCCAATTCGAACGAGATACCCCGCTATGCCCTACCTCTCTTGAATATACCTTTTTAAAAGTCAACGGGTTTAAAAAATTATAAACATTATATTCCATTCAGCGGTATTTAGTACAATTAAACCTAACCTAATTATTATTAATGTAGATCACAATTCTTAACCACATTCAAAACTACACGCACACTTTTTACATTTTACCATCATACATATCACACAGAGAATTTATTCACATTCACTTTAACTATCTACATTTTTTTTCATGTTTACTATTATGGCGTAATGTATCAAACTGAATAATTATGTATTATGTATTTTATCGTGACTAGGAGAATTATTACAACATGACTTGTACGTATGTATATTACATGAAAATTAAACATTGTAACCATTACATATATCGCCAAAATTTTGAAGGCACTGAATATATTTCTTTATAATATTATGTGGCGGAAATCTTGTGTAGCTGCAACATATGAAAACAACTTTCGAAATTAAATAATAATTCTTGCGTAACCCCATAAATACCACAAGCTTAACAGAATACGCCAATGACATTCTAAACACACAGTCAAATTACTCAATAAAAGACTACCAGTTAGATTATTGTTTGTTTTGGAAGCAAATTCTATGCCAACTCAGCTAAAAACGAAGCCAAGTTTTTTTTTTACTCTACAAAATTTAAAATCCATCGTTTTCGAAAGAGTTACGAGATTCACGATGTCACATTTTCGTCTGAGATGTATTTGGATATTTTGCAAGTACACATCACGAACACATGTTCTTCACGTTTTCTATGGTCACACAGAAACACCGTTAATAACGAAGTAACATACTGCATAGATTAACTGTCCATAGCACTGTCCAAAATCACGACATGTGACTGTCGTAACGTCATCGAGAATTGCATGCAACATTTACTACAACCAAATCTATTCTCAACTTAAATAATTCAGTAAAGACATCTGATAGAAGTTTATCACATTTTGTTATCTAGGGAGACTGATACCGTGCAATAACGCATACTGCGACGCCAGATCCTGTATTTTTAAAATTGTCAATGACGATACGGCAGCGATTCGAGAACGGAGTCCCACAAGGCACTACACTAGCACCCACTAGTATCGGTCCATACTACTGGAGTCCCGACTGGTGACGTCACTGGCGGCGTCTGTCGACGAGCTGTCGGAAGTGTCGGTAGTGGTGGCGCCCGCGCCGCCCGTGTCGGACGCCACACCTATCTCGGTGGTCGGATATCAAAGGTGTTCGTCGCGCCCGTTCAACGGCTGCCGCTCAGTTTGGTCCGAGGGACGGTTTCGCTTAAAGAAGCCGCACTGTATAGGGAAAGCATTGGGTCAATTTGGGGTTTAACAGATAAAAAATAATAGAAGGTGTTCGTTTTTTAGTTAGTGAATTACTGGCGTCAGAACAATTAAAATTAAAAATATAAGATAATATTTATTAATAACACTGGTTACAAGTCAAAGAACCAAGAACTATACCGCTCCTGCCACTAGACCAGCACTGCAGCAATGTAGCACTTTAAAATCGGCACTGATCTAGTAGCAGCGTGTTTACGAGACTGATGACCAGCAATGTTCGCAAAGTAAAAGAACTTGATGGGTGATCGTTTCGTACTTTCCAGGCTAGATGAACTTCAGCGTCACAACGTGATTGCCACTCGTTGGGTGCGCGTCCTACCATCATCCCCAAAACGAGATTTGCGTTTGTCTTCGACTGAGAACCCTGAGACTTGTTGAACAATCTCGGGAACCGATTTCCACCCTGTGACGGTATATTATTATTGCTTTAAAATTACCTTATACAAAAGCAGAATCAGCAGCAGCAGTAACAACGCGCCAGCTACTGCCGCCAGCACCACCACCCACAGCGGGATCGAGCCGCTCTCCATGGCCTCCAGCTGCGGCGTTATCACGGTCTTGGCTTCAGCCGTGTGCCATTCCCGATGTTCAACATCGCCCTGAATAGGCAGCTTAGTTACGCTGGCAGTGGCTAGTGTCGACAGGATGACTGGCCGGTCCTTTGAGATCTGGAGAAGAAGAATGAACGAATGAATGAATACAATTATTTATGAGCTTATTATTATGAGCACATACATTAATGTAACAAAAACAAAGAAAAAAGGAAAAAGCAACCGGAGGCCTTATTGCTTAATGCGATTTCTTCCAGATAACCTCAAACACCTAATAAACAGAATATACTATAGGATAATTAAAAATTGGAAGATGATCACTCTACAGTACCTTTAAAAACAAAAGCAAAGAAGGAAAACATGACAAAAGTTGGCCTTAACAGCATGTTTTAACCCAAGGGTTGTGGCTGTTGTTCGCAGGAGAATAGAGATATGAATTTGATTAATTAAAAGATGACTGTGCTTTGTAAGAAATTCAATAACATGTTATCAAGCATTCAAGGGTTAAACTTTGAACATTGGTGAGATAAACTTCTAATTTAAAAACTCGTTAATAACGCAACGTAGGGCGTACGCTGCGTTGTACGAGATCCGCGCGCGGACGTCCACTTCGGGCGCTGTGTTGCTGGTCGTTCAGGTATTTCGTCACGCACTCCTCGTACTAAACCCGCATTGGATTAAAATAACAGCGCCCTGAGCGGACACCCTTCGCCCCTACGGAGCCCTTCGTTAATACAGCTTAACTTTACTGACCTCATTTAACACAGACGCGTTAACCCTGGACCGCAGAGCAATCCAAACTTCATCACCCTTTTTCAACTGCCCTATGGTACATCTGAACACCTCACACTGGTATTTATCCTGGCATTTGTCAAGGATCGCCAACAGGTTGTGATCCGCCTGAAATAAGAAAACACTTTTTGAATATGTTTTGTTTTAGTATAATTGCTAATGGTATTTTTCGTAATATGTAAGCAGATATAAATAAAGATTTATAAATTACCTCACGTCGTCTTCTGGTGCCCTCACGGCGTGACGACGAATATCCACTCCCATGTGAGGAGGATTCTGCAAAAAGATTTTTTTTTAAATATTAAATCTTTTGTGTTCATTTCATCCCATCGAACACGTTCAACGTTGTCTACACGTTAACATGTTACAAGAAAGTGTTATTACAAAATTACCTGAGTACGAGTAACCTCCGCCAGTTCTTGAACCCTGATGACTTCCACCTGAAGATTGATACTGATTTGTGCTTGAACCTTGGTAATTTGAATTCGCTTCCCGATACCCGCCGGATCCTTGAGCTGATCCCGCCTGGGCTCCGGTAACGTCAGCAACACCAACTTTGAATTCGTTGTTCGATCCCTGGGCGGCATAAGCTCCAAAACCCCCAATTTCGTCATTCTCATCACTGACTACGGTAAGTCCTGGTTGACGTCTGAACGTTGAAGAGCCAGCATTCATCACGTCAGAGTTCACAGTTTCAGTGGTTGCCCAAGATCCGTGCACAAATCCTTGGCCTGATCCATAGCTACCACTTTGATGTGACCCACTCTGAGAAGTTCCTTGGCCACCAGCGCCATATTTGTTGTATTCGTAACTTCCTTGATCGTGGTGGCCGCTTCCTTGATTATAGCTGTTGTTTCCTTGGTTGGAGCTGCTGCTGCCTTGGTTGTAGCTGCTGCTTCCTTGATTGTAGCCGCTGCTTCCTTGGTTGTACCTGAAATTATATTTTTATTACAATTTGCACCAAGTACTTCCGAATTACGGTATCTCCGAGGAGCTCTGCAATTGGGTATCTAGCTTTCTGGCTGGACGGAGCTCCGATACCAAGACTTTAGTTCAGTGTTATCTACCACGCTGTTACTTCTGCATATAATGACATGCTGAATATCCCCAGTATTCATAGTTATACGGATAGCAGTACTGCATAATGCTGGTTATACTGACCGAGCGAATGTCCCTCGTTCCGAGGTGTCGGAAAGACGAATTAGACTTGTGTCAGACATTGAGCATTCCTTCGAGCAAGCTTAATGAGGCAAACTACACCTGGTCTAATTCAACCCCTCGAAGACGCAGGTATGCGCATTATCCGCATAAAAATTTCCTTTTGCTATAGTGCCACAGTTTTACGGAACACCCCTATAAACAGTTGCGGCCACATATTGTTCCGTATAATAAACGTCTTTATAACAAGTACACGACTAAAAACTATGTTGTCATCATAATTTCGATTGACCGAAAATTGTTCTAAGATTAATACAATGTGTGAGCTATAAGTATTCAAAAGTTTCTGTAACTGAATAAAGTTTATTAAATTTTAAAAAGGAATTCGAAGTCTATCGCTATTATAGAAAACAAGCAACCCCTGTAGACACAAGTACTACGTTAATTTCTAAAGAAGTTCTATACGTACTTGTTAAACGAGCTGCCTGCTTCTCCTTCGTGTCCCAGCGTGTACTCCGTGCTACTCTCAGTCTCCGATACAATTCCATTTTCATCATAAATAACAGTTTTGTTGTGCACCTTCACAATTCCATTACCATTATTGTAGTTGCCTTGAAAGTTCCGTGAACTTCCACCTTCGAATTTAACAATTCTGAACAGCGTATTCCTCACACTATCTTGCTCTTGTGACGTGAGACCGTTCCAGTACGACTTGGCTTCTTCATTTGTGTATTGGTTGTATCCTTTTTCCTTGTAATCGTAACCTTGAACTTCGCGGTACAATTTACCCAAGTGTTGTCTAATGGCTTGCTGTTCTTTATCAGCTAAGCCTGACCAGGTACTGCTCCATGATCGTGAGGTGTAGGAACCTTGACTGGAACCTTCTCTGGAACCTTGACTGAAGCCTTGATTGGAACCTTGACGTGAACCTTGACTGGAACCAGATTGACCGCTGTTCCTGTTCCATGTTTGACTACTATGGCGTCCAGAGCTGTGTTGCCTGTTGAATGTCTCCGCTGATGGATAGTTGTTATTCACCGTGTAGGATGTAAGACCCATTACTGTAAAGTTGCAAGGTTTGAAATTAATATTGCGTCATACTCATGTTAGTTAGTACACTACATGGCCCGTGATAATGCTATATCTGCTTATACGAACTAAAGAGATCTGCTACGCGCTCTCGTGTCCCTTTTCTATGGTAGGTCTATCTACTCCTCAGGACATATTAAACACAGAGATAAGTAAGTAATCAATGATACAGTTGAACATAATAATAGAGGTGCAGTTTGTATAACAAATGCTGGCTGTGTGGTGTCGTGTCGTTGGTGCTGTTACCACTTGAAAAGCACAGGGAGCTTACAACTTAGATAACTTACGGCACATGTATGATGGGGATCCTGTAAAATCGACGCTTTTAGATTTCAAACCACACCGCAATGAATAAATATTGACGCTACATTTTAGACTAACATCATAAAAATAATATATATTTGTATCCAATCCTAATAAATATATTTTTTGCGATCTAGGATCTTAATGATATCAGTTAATTAGCAGGAAGCGACTTTATTTCCCATTCAACTTATAGGATATAAATTTTTCGACTTTACGAGGAGCGATAATTGCGAATAATAAACGTTAAGTAAGAAATCGAATCGAAAAGCTACATAAAGTGGAAATCTCTAAATCAGTTCATTAGGACCCATTCCCTGAATCAAAATTCCACTAACGCTACTGGAGCGTGAGGTCCTGTTGTCAAAATATCTCGTACGATTGGTCAGAATCAAAAATGACGGCTGACTTTACACGGCTATGGCGCCAACGGGTGAGCTAAGAAACGTCAGCCCCCTGAATGTCCATTCACTGAATGTCCAATTCCTACCGGTTATCGGATAACTAATTAAATTAATGTCCCTAAGATTACTGACACTGGGTGGCAATCCCTTGGCAGAGGAATGAGCCAGTCATGCACCAGCCAGCTGAACCCTGTAGAATGATCTAATATCAAATTGAGTTTCTAACTGAGTTAAACAATAGACATGCTGGTCACCGGTGGAATCCTTTTGGCGAGGACCTCATCAGTTTTTTTATAACAAATGAAAAAGCTTGGAATTAATAGTGTTCATAACATGGACTCACCCTTGCGCTCAGCAGATAACATATCGTAGTACAAGTGTTGGATGACGAGTTTGGAAGGGTTAATGTTTCTCGCGACGTCGCACTTCACGTTGCCTATGTATTGTGGGTCTTCTACCATGTACATAAGGTTCTCCTCTGGAAAATTCAGATTACGATGAGCAAACTATGATGAAATTTAATGTGATATAGCTGACGCTGTAAGACGGATTCTGGGCTTTCGTGTGCCGTGGGGGGCGCAACCGGGACATAACTCCAAGACGATGATGATTAACTTACGCAGTAATCTCACTGATGATTTTCTTTTTGTGAAATATTTCTTTTCCTCATCGACGTCGGTGGCTTAAGTGGCGGTAGTTAAAGTATCCGACTCGTAAGCGAGAGATACCGAGTTCGATCCCACTGTGGGTTACTAATGAGTCTTTTCTGAGTATGTACAAAATCGTGTTGAAACCTGTGATGTATAACCATGATCCAATCTGGTCAGGCTCCCCTGGTAGTAGTCCCCCGGGTCGCGGAGGTCAGATGGCAGTCGCTCCTCTGAAATGATTTGATCTGCCCAATCCTGGATCATGGTCAAGGCGGACCCCGGGCTCTCGCGCGCGAGAGCACAACCGGGACATTAGCGCCAAGATGATTATTATCATATTTATTTCTTTTACTAATGAACATAATTCACAAAACAATCTTTAACTTAACATCGTGTAACAAAGTAGGTGTAGGGCAGGGTTAGGTACTGTCACTACGCTTTTATACTGGTTTTAGGTAAGTCAAGGTTGTCTTCTGTAAATTAAATACTCACTGTTCTTATTCTGGTATGGCCACATAACGATGACCTCTCCCTCTTCCACGTTGTAAGGGCCTTCGTTCTTGATGTTGTATTTGTGTATGATCTGCGGTCCGAGCTTGTTGTCGTGCTCAGTGTTCTGAGGATCGTACTGAGACGCGTTGTAATGCAGCTCTGGAGGGTCGGAAGACCTGGAAACGTTTAGCAATGGTCGGACTCAATGAAGGCTATAATTTTGTCGGATGGTCGTAATTGTAGGTAATCACCTCGATAATCAATATGACAATATTATTTTATACTACTCGGTGACAAGCGAGCAGACAGCCCACCTGATGGTAAGCGGTAACTGTCGCCTATAACATCTACTATTCATTAGATTGCAGGCAACAAAAATGCAGAACCCCAGGTGCTTTGTTACTGTGAGGAAACAGTGAAAGCATTTTTGCTTGGCGGCAGAAATAGATAAGGTGGTGGTTCTCACCCAGGCGGACTACTCAGGCTTGATAAAATCCTACCACCTGATAAGATGATTTCAAGAGAAGGCATACCTAGTGGGATATCTCATTCGAATTGGAGCCGTTCAACTGTGGAAGTACACCTTACAAAATACCGAAGCCAAATGTTTTCTTGCACCGCCTACCTTTCTCAGGATTAGATTATCCCGGTTGAGTGGTAGATAAGGCTATTTTAGCATTAAGTCCGCCACTGTACTTTTTGTGCATAAAGTTTTAAATAAATAAATAAATGTTAAGAACAATGCCATCTAGTGGCAAATATGTAACCAATAACGTTACTTAATCATTTCATAGATGTCGCTAGTTGCCATAGCCTTATATTGCGAATTAAACTCTCATTATGTTAACACCGGATGCGGAAGGCACAGGAGCGGCCTTTGTGGAGATCTCTGGGGTTGGCCTATGCCCAGCAGTCGTGTCAGGGCGTCTTTCGGCTGATATGATGATAATGATGATGAAGTTAACAGCGTGCATGTCATTTTCCTGATTCCGTCTAATCCAAGACAAAACATTACTTGTCTTCGCCAATACTCACGATATGATAGACAGAGTCGCCCTGATGACGACCCCCACGGATAGGTGCTGCGTGTTGTCGCCGAAGGTCGATGCCTCAGGGTTTGTGGAGTTGGTCTCCATGACGAAATCCAATTTAGAGACGCTCGCCTCCACCTCCAGGTTTACACGGAACTTCACCTGGAATGGAGACAAAGAATGGATTCGTTAAGGAAGTATTGGTAATATTTGTAAGTAGTATTTTTTTCTATGTGGTAATATTATTAATAAATTCATTCAATTCACCATTACCTTGATTGTAATAAAGCTAAATAAAAAAATGCATTGATATGTGTACCGCAGCTGTAATGTGTGATAAAGGGCAGTAGGTAATTGTTACAATTAATTAATTAAACGCAAATAAATTCTCTCAATTCATGTACAAACTTGGCAGATTTTCCAAGAGCTGATTAAAAAGATAAAATACCTAGTTCAAAGAATTGTGATAGATGGCGTTGATTAGACACGATTTTCAAAAATAAATCAAAATGAGGCCGTTAGATGTAGTTTTGTATAGACATATTGCGCTTTCTTCTTCTGACGACCTGAGTGGTTCAATGGTCAACATGGCCGGTCTGCCACGCAAGAGGTCCCGGGTTCGATTCCCGGCCGGGCAGAAATTTTAATGATGAATTTTAGTTTCTGTTACGGGTCTGGGGTGTTCTATGTATAATAAGTATGTATTTAAAAAAATATATTTAAGTAGTATATCAGTTATCTAGCACCCATAGTACAAGCTTTGCTTAGTTTGGGGCTAGATGACGCTGTGTGAATTTGTCCACGAATATTTATTTATTTAGTCTTAGAAAGGGTACTAAATCTAAGTATCTTTCTACGGAACACCTTTTCGAATAATTCAAATAATCTCTAAAATGTAAGAAAGGACAGAACTAGTATTGCTTACTCAGAATGAGTCTAGCCTTCTATTGCAATAAAATAAATAATATAATATTTTTGTAATTATTAGGAGATTTTCTCACAGAAATCTATAATTTAACTCGTAAAAGAATACAAAATAAATAATTAAATGTTATTTAACATAAATACATTTTATCTTATGCATTCATTACTGACCTTCACTCTGTTGTGCATGGGGTTGCCGAGTTCGCACTTCAGCGCCCTGATGTGCTTTCTCAATGTGCAGAAAATCGGGTTTGCCTTCTGAGCTTCTTCTGAGTCCAGACGCTTGCTGCTAGCGTAGGTCACACCAGGCGGGATTTGGAGATAGAATGCAGCTTCGTAGGCATCTTCTCCGAAATTCTGGACCGAGACATCCAGGGCTATGTTCTCTGACGAGCCGAGCACGTAGTTAATTGTGGGCCTGTGAAAAGGATGCGAGTGTAAGGTAAATGCTATTTCAAACTCTGGTTTACTCTTTCTCATAGATAGGCTTCACCCTTATGTCGTGGATAAAATAAAAATATAATCTTGGCGTTAATGTCCCGGTTGTGTTCTCGAGAACGAGGGCCCGGGGTGCGCCTTGACCATGATCCAGGTTTTTACAATTGGATAATTTCTTTTTAGAAATAAGTAGTGCCTGTTGTGTCGTTTATAGATGTGTTTTTTCCTTTTTGTTTTACTGTGTACAATAAATAGTTAAATAAATAATACAGTGAAGCGACTACCATCTGACCTGGGAAACCTGACCAGATTGGACCATGGTTACAAATTCAGTTGCCTGAATTTGCAGGTTTCATCACGATGTTGTCCCTCACCGTAAGAGCATTGGTTAGTATTCAACTAATGTACATAACTCAGAAAAGAGTCATTGGTACATGGCCGCAGCGGGATTCGAACCCGGTACCTCTCGCTTACGAGTTAGATACGCAACCGCCCGGCTACCGACGTCGTCGATATTCAACCTTTATAATGCTTACGGCTATGAATGGAACACGTTGCATGCGAGTGTGTTCTCTGATTATTATAATCTAGACGAATTCAAAGCTAGAGTGAATAGGCTGTTCCAAGACAGACATGCACCATTTTCGGTCGAATCGTCACTTATCACCAGTAGCCGTATTCACAATGGCTCGGAAATCGGATTCGGATACGGAATCGACAAAGGACCCCGCAAAAGTTCTTAGGAAAATGTGGTTTCAGTTAATTTTGATGAAATTTTCATATGTTATAGAGAGTAGAGTTACCGTGGAATCTATCAGGATTCTGAATAACAGTTTTCGTATCGATCGACACGGATTCGCCGCTTACGAATTTCGTGTCGAATCGTTCGGAAACGGTTTCGAATCATTGTGAATACGGCTACAGGTGAGATGGCGGTCAAATGTCTAGACCAATAAAAACGCGGCACCACTAGCCCGTGTAGCACGGCATGACCATGTATATCTAACTTGCTTCAATACAAATCGAAAGAGATAGCTAGAGTTATCTCGCTCTCGCGCGCGACAAAGACCTTGATAAGGATTGGTCGATGTACAACACAAACGCAATTCTACCTATTCGCGATTCTACACAATATGGATTCCGCACAACTGACATTCAACACATTATTTATTCCACACAGTCTTTAATTATACACAAACGCGTTTCTTCCTGTTCGCGATTCTACACAACATTAATTCCACACAACTGCAGCTATTCAACAGATTCGCTATTCCACATATTCGTTACATATTTTAAATCATCTCATCATATTGGCGTTAATGTGCCGGTTGTCCTGTCGCTCATGAGGGCCCGGGGTCTGCGTTGACCATGATCCGGGATTGGCAGATCAAGTAATTACAGTGGAGCGACTGCCATCTGACCTGTTACCACAGGAACCTGAACAAATTGGATCATGGTCACCTACACATTCGGTCACCTCTCACCCTAAGGGCATCGGTTAGTATTCAACTAATGGACATAACTCAAAAAAGAGTCATTGGTACATGGCCCCAGTGGGATTCAAACCTTTCGGCCCCTTTCGCTTACGAATCGGATACTATAACCACTAGACCATCCATGTTTTTAAGGGTAGGTGGCCCATTAGTGTATTGTTAATTTACACTAACAGACCAAACTAAAAGTCTCATAATAACTCTGATCCAACTAACCTGGTCAACGCTGAGGACCCTGGACTGCCATTCACACATTCGTCAACACTGGGCACCCTGAGAATGGTTGTATTAAAACCTAAGCGTAGAACTTGACCAGGGCCTATATAAGTTTAGTGGACCTAGGAAAGGTTGACCAAGGTCAAGTCTGGTCAACTAACCTGGTCAACCAACCTGATCATCGCTGAGCACCCTGAGACTAGTTGTATACCCAAGCTTACAACTAGAAAATGAAAATGAAAATGAAAATGAAAATGAAAATGAAAATGAAAATGAAAATGAAAATGAAAATGAAAATGAAAATGAAAATGAAAATGAAAATGAAAATGAAAATGAAAATGAAAATGAAAATGAAAATGAAAATGAAAATGAAAATGAAAATGAAAATGAAAATGAAAATGAAAATGAAAATGAAAATGAAAATGAAAATGAAAATGAAAATGAAAATGAAAATGAAAATGAAAATGAAAATGAAAATGAAAATGAAAATGAAAATGAAAATGAAAATGAAAATGATAATGAAAATGAAAATGATAATGAAAATGAAAATGAAAATGAAAATGAAAAAGTATTTATTGAATTAGGATTACGTTAATTGATCTCTTTTCAAAAGTCAAAAATCTAAAGGAAAACAAAGGGAAGTTAAGCGAGCTCATCAGCCGGCCTACCCGCGTCGCCCCCTGAGCTCGAAACACATAAGTATAAATAATGTCGTCTGTCTGTCAGTATGCCGCTTCAGTTAGGAAAATGACCACCTGTAGGAAAAAGAAACGGCAAGAAACCCACATACATTTAAATATGATTACATTGCATTGATACATTTGTCAATTTAATTTGAGTGAGCCTGTCTTGATTGGAATATGATGTGAACCTCTACAAATCGGCAAGATAAATAAAAAAAGACTAGGGCCTAAGTTTATTCGACCTAGTAAAGGTTGACCAAGGTCAACCCCAGTCAACCAACAAACCATTGGACCAGGTTTGTTAAATAGGGTTGACCTTGGTCAACCTTTACTGGTTCCACTAAACTTAGGTCCAGGTTTAAGTCAGCCAGTCCCGGGTTCCCAGCGTTGACAAAACATGTGGAATAGCGAATCTGTTGAATGGCTGCAGTTGTGTAGAATTAATATTGTGTAGAATCGCGAACAGGAAGAAACGCGTTTGTGTATAATTAAAGACTGTGTGGAATAAATAATGTGTTGAATGTCAGTTGTGCGGAATCCATATTGTGTAGAATCGCGAATAGGTAGAATTGCGTTTGTGTTGTACATCGATCAATCCCTTGATAAGTAGACTAGTGTTCTATAGGTAACTCTTGCAATCCATTACGTAGCTTACTTGTAATTCTATTTACTTTCAAGCTAATGGCATTAAGGCCCAGAGCAGTCAATACGATGACCTCGCTTCTGGACTTTCAATCATTCAGAACTCTTTTAACACAAACAAATTCTAAGGTACCAATAGATAAACGTGGTGTATACGCTGTATATCCAAATTTTGCATATGTATGAGCAACTCAAACTTCATAAGGGGGCACTCACTCAAAATCGAAATCAGTAGCGAAGTCATGAAGGCGATGAATCGACATCAGTTTCAAGTTTACAGATTGGCAAATTAGTCAGTGGTATTGTCTATGGCTCCCATACGACAGAGATAAAAAGATAAAGAACCGAAAGAGCACCTATATCCTGTTTCCACATTTAGTACCTATGAGTGGTACTGTTGTCTCTAACCTATGTAGCTTTTAATGTTTGTAGTTCCGCTGATAACCACGGGACATAAAAGATTAAAAGCTGTCTATACGAAAAACAAAAATACAACGTACTAACTCGCATTGACAGGCCTTGGATCGTATCAATATACAAGCTTACAGTTACCTACTAAAGTATAACATCATTATACTCACGAAGTAACAGCGAGCCGCAAATCCGGTGTGCAAACATTATCCGGGCCACAGTCCTTCTGGATGTTGAGCGCGTCGGTGCGCTCCATGCTCACAGTCTGGTCGAGGACGGGCGGAACGGCTGCGCCGGAGTGCTGGGTGGCGAGCTCGTACGTCATCTTCACCTCGATTGGGGTAAGCTTGTCACGGATGTCGTTCTGGGGGGGGAAGGTTAGTTTAGAGGTTTGGAAGTAGAGACGGCTGAGCCCCATCTGCGATCAAGCCCGCACACGCAAGCGCCCAATTTACCGGCCAGGTAACTGCCTGAGCAAGAAGACTTCTGGGCACGTAGGTTACTTGGGTCTCACACATAAGGGGATAGAATACCCGGACCAGCGACAACGTAAAGTCATCGGCAAGCAACAATATTGGCATTGTTATGTTGCAGATTTTATCAAAATGTTTTCCCTCACCGCAGAGCATCGGTTAGTGTTCAACTAATGTACATAACTCAGAAAAGACTCATTGGTACTTGGCGGCAGTAGCAGCGGTACCTCTCGCTTGCGAGTCGGACACTTTTACCACTTGGACACCGACGCTCTTATTGTTGTCTTTTTCTATTGAAATAATATACAAATCATATGCTTTTTAAGCTTCTCACAAACTCACATCCAGATAAACCGATAGCCCCTGGCACTGTTGTTTCTTTTGTGTGAGCAGGATACGCGTGCTGTAGGTTGTCTCCCTCGAGCCCTTCATGAACATCCTCTTGGTAGTGTTCTTCCGGGAATCCAGCTCCAGAGTCACGATGAAATCTGCAAAACAGATGCATAGCATCGTAAGGACATGGCATAGTACGGTCTCAGATAATTGTATTTACTAAAGTTTCCCCAATCATCTTGTCGGAGTCTACAGACGCACGAGGGGTATGCAGAGGCTATGGATGCAACTCCCTAGGCTCGCATATTTCCACACATTACTTTCATACATCTCCCTCCCCACCCTTTCGTCCTTTCGCCGGACCCTCTGGTGACAAATAAAAATCCTAGTCATAAAAAATCGTACCTTTTCGTCAATTGGCTGCGAATAAACAACTAACATCAATGTGCTACTACCGCAGTGACAACAGTTCTAACATCAAATATCTAAAGTGATATTGCAGTTTTTAATTTCATTATTAACTCGTAAGACACTAATTACAAACTTGTTATACGTTTCAATAACATTACAGAAAATATTGCAAAAAGAATTAATAATGAAATCAAACTGGTGTTTACGAAATGTTGAGGTTTACCAATAAGTTGCTACTTCAGCTACTCACCGAAGTAGCAGTAAAATCGATCCGCTTGGAAAAAAGAATAAATATATTGATTGTGCCGGAAAATAACCAGGTGTTCAATAATACACAGCTTTTCTAATACAGATAATTTGAAATTGTAATCACCCTTGAATTTTTATTCTCTTATTTTTCGTACCATGTACAATGCTAGAGCGTAAGTGCATTTGAATCATATTCCTTTGCAGTACTGTGCAGTTGTTGAACAGTTTTTATAGCATCTATGAATTAAATTTTTATTATATAAAAATCCCGGGGGTAAAGGATTAAGGCCTTGCCACATACAAAGCTCGGCGCGAGCGCGGCGCGTTATTTGCTAGGCAACCATCGCGCCGCGCGATGGTTGCCTAGCAAATAACGCGCCGCGCGTTGGTTGCCTAGCAACTATCGCGCCGCGCGATGGTTGCCTAGCAAATATCGCACCGCGCTCACGCCGCGCTCGCGCCGAGCTTTGTATGTGGCAAGGCCTAGTTCTTTGGGTATAAAGGACAGCTAATTCGCCCTTCCTAATTCCTGTAATTTTTGCTAAAGATGCAATACTCTTTTAAATAGTATTGTGTTTCTGCCGGTGAGTAAGGTTTCCAGTGCTCCATGGGGTGGGGATTTGCCTTTTTGCTGCCAGAGCAACGTGTTATAGAGGTGGGCAACGCATTGGCGATACTCTTGGTGTTGCTAATGTCTATAGGCAGTGGTGACCACTTTCCATCAGGTGGCCCGCTTGCCTGTTTGCCTACCGTATGACATAAAAAAAAAACATGTGCCGTGAATGTTGCTGCAGCGGCAAAGGAAAATTTTCATTTTGAAATGGTAATGCGCTTATGCTCTTGCACTATACGCACATATTTTGTTATAAAAACTGGTATCATAATTAGTTTCATTACTTTGTTCGAAAAGCATAATCTATCATGGTCTGTATGTTATATTCATCATTTTTATTCAGCACTGAGCTGGGTAATTGGTTAAAACACAAATGAAAGCACTTACTGATTTGCTGATCGACGTTGATGCCTTTGTAAGTGAGACAGAAGACTAGATCGGTGCAAGCGACGCTGGTGCCGTTCGCTAGACGACAACGCTTATTCTCCATGGATATCAGTTTAGATTCATCTTGGTATTGGACCTCCGCCATTACTTTAATTACTGGACGGGCTCTGAAATGGATTTGTTTATTATTTTAGTTACACATTTTAGCAATAAATGGCCGTACAGACGAGGTGTGCCACAAGGTTGCATCTTAGGGTCATATCTTTATTCATATCGAACCAGATATACTAAGCCTACATCCTTCTCAGTTCTAGAGAACTGAAACCTGCCAAAGTCAAGCCATGGGGATGCAAAATCATGGCAAACAAACAGTGTTTCCCTTAAATTTCCTATTTTAAACGCTAGAGAAATACACTACCTATCTACACAGTACTTACTTCAAGAACACAACAGCATCAGACTTGTAAGCTCCGACAGCCAAGTCAGTATAGTTGTTATTGTCCAAATCAACGCCACCAGAGAGCGAAAACCCAAAGGTGGTCAGTCCTGGAGCGATCTCTTCCGCAGTGATGGCTTGGGAGTACTTCTCGCGGATGCCTCTTTCACTGCCGTGGTATATGTAGACCACGCCGCGGCCGTGTTCGCCGCCGTAAGGTGCACCCACAGCTATATCTGTAGCAATTGATTGAAAGGATTAAGTATACAAAAGAATCAACAATTATTTTTATCTGTTTATTATGTGTGTCCTTTGCTTGTCCAAGTTTGTAGAGTTATCAAACCTGAAATGAGAGGTCCGTTTGGATACCTATTACCGCATTGTGTATTTCGGTCGCAAAACATATTGTTTGCGACACTTTCACTCATGCCGCCGGCCCCTTCCGCCATCGGGAGACGCGATCCGGGCGAGCGCTTCATCCTTACGCAGTGGATCTTCCAGCTATCCGCACGAGACGCTTTAGTTCAACCTTTATAATTCGTACGGCCAAGGAATGGATCGAATTACCTGCGACTGTGTTCCCTGATCATTATAATCTAGACACCTTCAAGACCAGAGGGAATAGGCTGTTCCTAGACAGGCATGCTCCATCATCGGCCGCATCGTCACTTACCACCAGGTGAGATGGCGGGCAAATGCCTGGCTTGTCAAATAATAATTTAAAAAAAGTATAATTTAAATTTTTCCATACCTCCAAAACCATCATTGTTCATGTCTCCAAGAGAAGTAACCGACAGCCCGAACCGACCTCGGGAAACTTCTCCGGTGCGCGTGTGGGCCTTGTTGAAATACTGGAAAAGAATTCGCGAATTTTTATATGCAAACATAACCTATATTTAGGTACAGTGACATTCAGCGACATATATTGATGATAAAAGTAGAATATATGTATCTATAGGCTTCTCCCCCACGCCTTTCACGCTGATGATGAACCTCTTGCGTTCATCGGCTCCCTACGACTACCTTTGCAAGATCATTTGGTTGATCACGACGACCTGAGTGGTTCAATGGTCAACAATGGCCGGTCTGCCACGCAAGAGGTCCCGGGTTCGATTCCCGGCCGGGCGGAAATTTTAATGATGAATTTTAATTTCTGTTACGGGTCTGGGTGTTCCATGTATAATAAGTATGTATTTTAAAAAGTATTTAAGTAGTTTATCAGTTATCTAGCACCCATAGTACAAGCTTTGCTTAGTTTGGGGCTAGATGGCGCTGTGTGAATTTGTCCACGAATATTTATTTATTTATTTATTATTTGTCCATCTCGTGGGGGGCAGTCCTACGCTGCGATTGCCGGTACGTGGGCACCACTCGAAAACCTTCCCGGCACATCAACCTTCGGTATAATAGATCAGTACAGTTCAAGAGCTACTTTGCTCTCGAAGTGGGTCGTCGTCTGCGAGAAAATGGATTGGGTCCATGTTCTGGGTCCTACCTCGTGCAGTGGATATCTTTGGCAATACAGCGCGGCAATGCAGCTTCAATAATGGGCACTTTTGAGCGTGGCACTACTTGGGGAGGACTATTCGAATAGTTTTCAACTTTATTTGACGATGTTTTATCACAGCAGATTATAATTATATTGCTCGTTTCTTTGCTCTTGAACTGTACTGAGTTGACTGTATGACCACCTTAAGAATCATATTGCTGTGAAGTTCTTAAACTTTTTATGAAATAAAATGGTATTTATCGAATAAGAAATATCCTGGGGGTCAAAGACGAGATCTTTGATCCTAAGGGACAGCTAATGTCCCTTCTTTAAGCAAACTTATTTTGGCTAAAGATCTAATATCCAGTATACTGAATTTTTGTCGAAGTGGTAATGCACAGTGCACTTATGCTCTTGTACTGTATATGTCGCAGCCGGATGGTTAAATTAGCCGGTGAACTAAACGGCTAGCTATTTAAGCAGTTATTTAATTGAAAATTGGCCAAATTCATGAACTTTGAAAGTAAAGTCAAATGAACGATATTGCCTCGAGTTTACGGAGCTCTTCCATTCATTGTCATAATGCTAACCTAAAGTAACCGAATAGGAACCTAATGCAAACTATTATTATACTTTGAAGTTATTGTAGGTAGGTTAGCATTGGAACAATGTGTGGAAGAGCTGCGTAAACTCGAGGCAATATCGTTCTTTCAACATCACCTTAAAATCTTATGAAACTGGCAAATTTTCAACTAAATAATTGCTTAAAAAGCTAGCCGTTTAGTTAACCGGCTAATTTAACCATCCGGCTGCGACATATACATAGAGTGAAATTAAATACAATGACGAAATATCCATTCAAATAAAACATTGACTACATATGTGCCGTATGAAGTTCATGTTCTACATTTAGGTAGATTCAATTCAAACTTACATTCTCGTTCTTCCCCTGATAGATGACTGATATCCTGCCGTGCTCGTATCCGTCGGTCTTCAGTTTGGTGTACATTGGGGAGCCAACGATGACGTCATCAGTTCCGTCGCCATCGATGTCTCCGGCAGCGATGCAGTAGCCGAAGTATTCGCCGATTTGGGTCCCGCTGATGTTCTTCACGTTTTGCAGGCCCCAGGTGTAGAGGACGACCTGGTGACGGTAATTTAAATTTGTGCTATGTTAAAGTGTAGATAACTTAGCGCGGTCGGTTATGTAACCAATATGTACATAATTATCTTCTGCCATATTCTCGTTTCAACTAACTCATATACACATTCTGTCATCACGAATATCACGATAGTCACATTGTATGGCTTAGCACATGCTTAGAACCAAAATTGTAACATAGTTCATAATATAAGGTACAACGCCACAAACTTATCTAACCTGGAGGACAAAACAGAGCTTCTAACTGGGACGGCTGCTTGTTTGACATTTATAGATAAAATTTAATGTCATGGTTTTATTGATCTATCCATCTGAAACTCCTTTTTAAAAACTAAGATTAGTCTCTGTATCAAATTATTTGCTAATACAATTTCACGAGGCGTTGCCACCTAAAACATTAGCTTGATGTTTGCAATACATTTTACTAAAGTAGATGATTAGAAGTATATACATTATATTAACTTACCAAACCATGCAAGTCTTGAGCTCTGGGAACTCCGACTGCGACTCCTTGAATTCCTTCGCCAGCGAAATCTCCCACCGTCATTGAATAACCCATGTACGAGTCGTCATACGTAGAAATGTCTTCATGGGTAGAGATGATTGTGGGCTTCCTACCCATGGTGTATTCGTAGGTTTGACCTATAAGAAAGCTCAAAGTCATAAAGAGTCATGAGAGACAGTTGGAACCGAAGACCATGCTAACGTTCGCTTCGTGAAAGACAAACCTGATGAGTGAAACGAAACTGAGACAAATGAACTAATAAAATTTTAACAAATTACATTCCAGTAAAAGAAATTTATTAAATACTGTCAATTAAAAAAATTCTAACGAATGTTAAGTGTCGTAAGGCTACGAATGAATCCAAAGCTTCATGATGGATTTAATATTAATGTATATTTAAATGGACAAAGAAATTAAAACATAAAAGTCAAGCTGGCATCAGAGATATTTGAATCGTGTTAAATATCACCGAAACCTCACAGCAGCAGATCGATTTAAGAAAAGCCGATGAATTGTGATATTATTCCTTAGGTATAGCGTTGAATTTAGTTGTCACTTTAACACTAATTAATCGTTTTAAAAGCTTATTATTAGTCACCGCTAAAACATCATATTTATTTAAGTTTATTTCAGTAGTTTATTCGTTTAGGCGTTAATATCCCCTTGTTCTTTGCTAATGGAGATTGAGGGGTGGTTACGGGGATTAACCATTCCTATATACAAAAATACAAAACATTCAAGTACAACAATAACGACATATGCAGTTCCATTTAGTCGTACAATTATGGAAGGTTTTTATTAATTTTACAATGAAGTCGACTAAATAACAGATATCGTTAGCACATTGAATGGAATGAATGACGATGTAACCCACATCTACAAGGTTTTCGTGCACACTATCATCCGATTCCATGAAATCTACTGCTAATGTAATATATGACTACTACAGAGGTAGCAGGATAAGATAGAAAATGAGTCTAGTTGATGGAACCCATGGGCTGGGGTAAACTACTGATGTATCTTATTTTGTTTCAGGAAAGCTAATGGTATCGACATCGATATTGAACTGTTTGTTCTTTCCCATTACTATTTTGTCGAACAATACATTTTCAATATCAAAGTGCGATTTGGTTTCATTAGTAACACAATCCGCAATATCGAGTATAACTGACGTATTATGGATGGATGAAGAGATATTAAGACAAATTAAATTATAATTTTGAAAAGTAATCAGGGATCGGTGCTCACGGATCAAGCAATGGATATCATAAAATATACTTAAGACAAAACAAAATGCTTTAAAATTAGTTTAAAAAGGATTTTTGAAACAGACTGGAGAGCTGGACCGTTCCTCGAGTAAATCAAACGATACAATGCAGCCATCTTTTTATCGACAATCCGAGGGCAGCGGTTAGGAAACTTCCATATTATAAAGTTTGGTAATTAAAGTTTGTCCACAAACTTTTAATAAAAGATAATAAAGTTATAATACACATTTTCAAAGATGTGAGAATGTATCCAGCAAAACACTTTATCCGGGAGTACCTACAATATTAATTGCCAAAAAAAAAGAAAAAGATTAGTAAGCTGATTTAGTCAGAGTTATACCCAAACAGCAGGATTATGTTAAAAATAAAACTTATAATGACGGTCTAGGCGTTGTTGTAGGTTAACGCGCTTGAAAGCCTTCCATGTTATTTCAGTTAAGAAGTTATTGGTCAATCATTTGTTCGCCAGGGCCTTTTACCTTCGCTTATTTTCGGCATAAAGTAGACGAAACTTTGGCTTGGATCTATCGAAAATGTTTGCCCTGTGGATGTTCATAAAATTCACAATCATTATCAAGGCATTTCTGTGACACTTTGTGGACAAAATCAAATTGCTACTGCATTTATTTTCTAGTTTAATATAAGTAACTGGTGTTTTTAAATATTGCCTAAGTAATTCAGCGATAAGTTTCACTGCAGTCTTTATTTTCTTGAACATACATATCGACATGTAGGAAACACTTAAATTTTGTGCATTCAGTAAACACTGAGTTCTCGGTACTTAGTACTGAGTAAGATAACAAAACAATAAGTAAGTACTTATAATCTGTTGCTGCCTCATGAATTCAGCGTTTACCTACTGCATTTTAAATTCCTTTGATCAAATGACAGTAGCGATTTGATTATAGTCCGTGAGTTTTTCAACTTAATGTCACCCAGTTATCTTCTCAAGAAAGTTAAAGTTATTTTGTTTACCTTGCCAGTAGAAACTGCCTGGTGCGCCCATGAACAGCCTTTGCCCATCCTGCAACAAGTACATATAATTACTGCAATACTACATAATAGTAAGTAGTACCTAAGTATTAAGCCTTTAAGGCACATAAAGAGACAGTCACACTTATTTACTGTTTTTGTTTGAAGACTTATCTGGTGCTAAGTAGTCCACCGTAATAACGAATTAACAACCGTACGAACATCTATATGACGTGGTCTGCTAATTCGTTGTATAACAGTACCAATAATAGTTTTTATTTAACCATTCTTTATCAGCAAACACAAGTGAGGCAAGTTTATACCTTCATAATACGGTTTATAAATAGATTCACGCAGATTTTTTCTCATATTCAATTATGTTTATTTTTTCGTCTATCTTGCTTCTAAACACTGTGCACCTATACTCTGACATTGAGCCGAATCAACTCAACCGATGAGAATATTACAAACTAACCAAACTTCCCTTGACATTGCTAGCTGTAACCGTGCCGAGTAATTCCACAACAATAAACAACCCGCCAATAGCATACTAACAGTTCTATTAGGAATGATGATCGAACGTGTAGCGTTCTACACATAATACAGTTTTATTGCTATACCAAGTATGGATGTCATGCAACATTGTTGTAACCTCGTGCCAGCGTCAGTAAAATTTAACTGATGGTAAAACTAGCTTTTGTCCTGCGACTTCATTCGTGTAAAGTTTGACTAAAACGTTCTATATCGAATTTCGGGATAAATTGCAGCTTATTTCATATTCTGGGCTAAAATCTATATTGCTGCCAAATTTCATCAATATCCGCTTTGCAACTACGATATCACAGACACACACCTCACATGTACAGATACATAGATACACCTCATCAAACTTATAACACCCCTCTTATTTCCTCGGGGAATAAAAAACCAAATGCGCAGTGCTTTGTATTTATCTTTTAAACTGTTGTGTTCCAACAGATAAGTGATCTAAGTACCTTCCAAACAACTGAACAAACACTATCATCAGACTAATCGAAATCGTCCCTCACTGAATCCTGAATTTACTCCTAATCCCCAACTAGACATGACACGTCAATATCACACAACGAAATGTGTGATAATTTATGTATAGAAGTCTTTAAAACCCATAATATCATACAAATCTTCCAAAGCTCAACACAGACTATCGTACCGCTATATTCCCCATTAGTAAAGCCATTCGAGGCGTCCACTGCCAACTGCAGTACACATAAACTGAGCGTCCAGTTAGATCAGCATTTTACAGCCCGATGCCAGGCCTGTTACCTTTTTATGGACCACTTATGGCGACAGGGGATTCCTTCCCTAATTGGAGGCCAACAGATAAGCTATATGGGTTTACAAGTGTACGGACTGTTATGTCACTTCCTTTAATGGGTAAGAGGATCTGACGTAGCTGTTGATCGCGTCGGGTTTGAGAAATGTGTGTCCGTGGCCGATTAGCCGAGGTGACTGTTTTGAGTGATATCTTAAGTGGGGGTTTGGTAGCGGGTTGGTGTATAGATAGAGGTAAAAAAGAAACTTTTGCTATAGCAATTGAACTTGCTTTTGTTTTCAATTAGACTAGCCAGGCATCTGACTGCCATCTCACCTCATCTTTTACGACTTGTGTGTTAGTGTGCGTTTAGTGCAATGTCAGGGGTTTTCTTTTTCCCTTAGCTTGGGTTTGATTATTTCCTTTTCTTTGCTACCCTTTGTTTAGTTTATTTCCTTTTTCATGTGGAATTTTACTTTTTTATTTCTATTAAAATCATCTCTCTAAGGCGTTCGTTGATACCCTGCAGATGCTGTTTTTATTTCTATTATATATGAGCTTTCTTTTTGAAGATTGACAGTTAGTTAAGTAGTTTTCCGTAGCCTACATTCGTAACAGTATTCCAATGTATTTTAATTTTGAATCTGTGTATTCGTAAGTAACATATCCTACCACTATAACAGAGAACATGTACATTGAACAATTTAGCATTTACAATAGCTATCACAACAGTTAACAAGAAGAAAGTAATGCGGTAAATCACGATGTTACTAACCAGGCAATAGAAGCAGTTTCGACACAAACATTGTATCTCAAACAAGGTGTACCTTTACGGTTTAAGATCAAAGGGATGTTTTTTCAAATGCACAAAAAGCGGGATCCGCTTGGGAACGCTACTGTGTTACAATTTGTAAACAAACCTGGGGATGTGACAGGTGATCTACGTAATGGTAAGGATAGTGATTTAAGATCAAGGCGTATTTAATCAATTTGGGAAATGAATCAGTTTCTATTTGTATGTGTTGTTATGTGTCTTCCTATTTTTTATTTATGGTGATAATAATTGAGTTATTTATTTATATTTTTATTAACATATTAACTATTACCGTTCTTATCACCTTTAAGCAATAAGTATAGAAATAGATATAGACAATAAGAATTATAGGAAGAAGTTGAATAGGATAGTAATTAATGCTGTTTTATTTGATTCCAAAGCGATATTTTTGAAAAAAATTGGGTAATCTTAACCACAGACAAACAAAAGCATTCAACCCCACGTGTTTATGAAAGCTTAGCAGAGTTGTAGAGCGCATAAAGTTCCGAATTATACAGGATTTTAGAGCTATTTTATTATCATCGGCTAGTTGGGCTTTGTAGACCGTCTATGTTGCACAATAACATCTCATAACAGTCCACTGCTGAAATTGAGTGGACCACGTCAGTTTCCATAATCTACGCGGTTAGCAGGCGGATTGAAGATGTTTGAAACACAAACTGAAAACGCTTCCCATTTTCTGGTCTAAGACATTAGTCGCCTTTTACAACACCCAGTCTAAGGGGTTGGTGACCGGACACCAGACGGCCAATTTTGACGTAGCGGGGGAATGTTACCGCAGGCAAATTGTAAAAAATGTAAAATCGCTATTACAGTCACGGGCACAGTTATTTGTAATTAAAATTAAGTATCATAATTATTTAATAAAAACAATTTTACAATTCACGACCTGAGTGGTTCAGTTCCGACAGCTATGGGAGTCCAAGATTCGATTCCCAGCCGAGTAGAAATTGAAATGATGAATTTTAATTTCGGTTACGGGTCTGGGTGTTTTGTATATTGAGTATGTATTTAAAATTGAGTAAGGTCTTTACTTTATAATATCTAGTGATGAATATGTATTTAAAAAAGTATATTTAGATCATCAGTTATCTGTAGCACCCATAACACAAGCTTTGCTTACTATGGGGTTGGATCCGCTATAAAAAAATTCACCAGCTTTTAAACAAGCACCAGTCCAAATCTATCATCCTATAGGCTCTTCTCAACAACCCGGCATCACACCGAAACAGCGCGTGTGAACGTTGGAGATAAGCCTCAAAAAGGCTCGAGTAACGCACGATAAAAAATTAACGAAAAAAAGCTCGAACAAAAAATGTGTTCAACAAGTGTGCTCAGGCTGACGGGAACTTAATTTGTGCGTATATCTCTTGACAGGCCATTGACAGGTTGCAATCGTTGATAAATAAACACACCTAATTGAACTTGAATGAATTATTTAGTTAGAGAATAAGCTTATCAAAATCATGAGTAAATTTATAATTTCGACATAATATTACTTTTCTATTCAAATTACTTTGAAATTCATTCAGAAGAGACCATTATAATATTAAGCTTTTAGATGAATGATAAAGTAATAATAAAAAAATATTCTTTCATACAGTTCTTATTCTCTTAGGTTACAGTTCAAAATTGTGAGACTGGAGCCTCCGAGGTTTTCCACGGATCCCAGTTTCAGTCGCTAATTCCATGATGTAACTACCGGGACATTTTGTCCCAGAAGTAGTAATGTATTTATAGATAGCATTAGTACCAATATGTGTATATAAATACACCGCTCCCCCAGACCAAAACGCGATATACCAAAAGCGACGACTGTCGCGGCAACGTCTTCAACATCCGAGACAGCTGACAAGGCAGTTTATTGCCGAGTTGGGGCGATCCATAAAAACAGCGGTAAAGGCAACCCTGCGCCTGCGTGCTTTGCATTGAAAGGCGAGGCCCGGGCCTTATACAGTGGAACGGCGCGCGCAGCCCGGGGCGGTTGGGGTCATGGGTATATTTTAGTAGGTACGCAAAGAATTTGGGGAGGCAGACAGCAGGAATGTGTTTTTTTTTTTAACTAATGTGTACATAGTTGATACTTTGGGTTGTGCATTCATGATGGAACCCATTTGGCTGATGGAATATATTTAATCAGCTCTAGTACACTGTTGGACTAAAACTATACAGACACGGACGGTGTTGTGCAAAATTTTAAAAAATAGATCATTGACATTTAACGCGACCTTCATATCTATTCGGCTCAGACTTTCGATCGAGAATATAGATCGTAGAATTTGTAGGTTCCAGAGATAGAGGCTGCGGCGTTTCCCTAGCGCTGTGAAAACACCATAATGATATTCGCGCCAGTATCTCCGTGGATGTTAACAAAACATTGCTGAGGTAAAATATACCAAATAAATATAAATATTACCATAAAACAGCAATAGCAATAGGCATTACCATAAAAAGCACTTTGAAAGATAAAGCTGGCTCTCAAGATTTGCAGCTTTATACGTTAACAGTTTTACAGCTATGGGAATTAATATTGTGATAGACAAAAACCTTTAAGCTTCGGGGCCATTGTTGTTATACGGCATAAAATTTAACTTATTAAAATACCGCAACACAGAGCCATGGGCTTCCATAGCGTTGCCTTTGAGTAAGCACGCATGGGAATAATGCGGCTCGCGAAACGGCCAGTAAAACCGCGAGAATAATTGAATATTAATAAACTTTGGGGAGGGTAGGAAGCGTTAAAATGCCCATTGATCGCCTCAAACAATTCATGGATAGTATCAGTGAAAGTTTTATTGTTCGGCGCGAGCAGATGAATATGTTAATAACGGGTTACTGGGAGGCATAAACGCGACGGCTGGAGTTCGGTGTTTAACGTATCTACATTTGCATGTGGCTAATGAGCAATTTAATGTTTGATTGTTTGTGTTTATCATAAGAAAGGAAGAAACAAACTCGATGTTGTATTTGTTGCTTTTCACTTGTATAGGTAACTGTCTGCTCGTAAGCTCCGATTTAGGATTTTTAGTTGTTTCAAAATTTGTAGGAAGTCTGTCCTATTTCCAGCTATGTCTAACGGCAGGCAACAGTAAAAAAACAGGAGCATCTTTTAATTGTCCAACATTTCAAATCAGCCCAACAACGGAACCCTAAAACACTCGTGTAGTTCAGCAACTTCCTCAATATTTATACGTGATCCCCCATAAGAGTAAATCTTTAAAAACGTCCAGTTTCTCAAATTCCTCGACAAATACCGCGATGCGCGCGCGCAGCGTTCCGCCATTGTCTGCTAATGCCTGGCGCATCGCCCCCCGATGTATAAATACACGGACCAAACGCCGTGCCGTGTTGTAGACCGCCTTTATAAATGTTTTAAAAGTGTCCGAGAATTTCCGCAAGTTCTAATATCCGGGATTACTCGTCATGACGTCAAAGTTTATGTCGTCATGCAATGTGTAAAAATTATCAGGGTTTACGTTATGATCAAACTTCTCCGAACTTTTTAGACAGCCTTTTGTCGATATACATACTTGTAAGTATGTAATAATTGTTGAAATCGTCAGATGATAAAATAATTGTACGAATGCGTTCCTTGAAAAATATCACTAGTTTATAACTACTATACCGACCGATTGTTTATCCCGGGGGGTCCGATCATTCTGCAGCTGGTTGTACGTGCCATCATTATTTATATTGTGCCAACCCACCGCAACCTACAGACTCCTATCTCAGTATCACCATCTCTATCAACCCATTGGGATTCAGTAGTTCAACAAGTTTGGAATGAATACCGATGAATTGCGGTTCCCACCTGCGCGGGCGCAGCTACCCGCATTTCTGTTAAACATTACTGTTACATGGTAATGAAGGCTGCTATTGATTGTAGGCAGGAAACTGGAGGTAAGCTACAATAATTGCTATGTTAAACTGTCGTACAAGTACACCTATTAGCCTGTTCTTCTCTTGTTGTTTATATTTTATATATTCAAATAATAGTATAATCTAAAGTTAGATTAGGGTTATAATAAGCAATTCTCATATATTTCTACTTTTAGAATTGGTGACCCTAACTACAGTTTGTTTCTATCACATTTCCGAGATGGAACTTAAGTTTATCTGATAAGAATAAATGATTAAATGTACTTACATATATTTTTAACTATAACTATAAGATTACTGTCTGACAACATCGATAGGTATTTAGTACGAAAAAAAGACAACAAACATAAACGCCTTTATATTTTATGAAGTTGAGGCACGGACCTGAAATTAGGGATTCGATACCGGTCACCCGCTCAGAAACCATGTTGTAAAAAATATGTATCCTTAAATACCATAAAATAATGTTTAACAATTCTTAGGTATTAGATAAACATGAGCGGAAAGCATACCCTGGCAGAAGCCGGGACTGACCGCTCAGATGATTATGATGAGTAGATAAACATTAGCACTCTACATAATTTGAATTCAAAACGCAGAGCCGCAACAAATAGACACTAAACGTCTTTTCACACAGCAACCAAGCAAACATGAAACGTCTAACTACCTACTTAACAAAACAATCACGTAAAGACCCTTTTACACGACTCTGACACGATTTATACGGTTTAATGTGCACAACTGGACCGTTCACCGAAGCAGATAGCATCGGTACTTGCTAAGCGTGTGACGGGCTCTTTATAGATATTTTTATGTGCGGTAGATCCGTGATAAGGCTGTCACACCTTTTGCAAAAAATGGGGATAAACATAAAATATGGCCGACGATTCAATGATATGGATGAGATACATCGCAGGTCGTTATTGCGGTTGGTTGTTCTACGGTGGATGTTATTGGTAGTAGTACCAAGTTTTTTGGTTGTTTTACATTCAATGAAGATATATCTACATGCTCACCATTAAGTGTCCATAATAGTTTCTTAGCGGACTGTGACGATGGGTGGGTATCAAAGACTTGAGTCTAACTGATATGATGGCAAAAGGGACAACGAGACCAAGTAGGATAATCAAGTTCTTGCCGTGTCAGTCTTAAATAGGACAAAGCCCCACCACCGCTGCAACTCCTGTTTATCCAGAATCTGCTTCGATGTGTCAGTTTGTTCTTTACTTTTTTTTGCCGAGGGAGGCATACGGACGGACGGTCCACCTAATGGTGCGCAGCCACCGTTGTTCAGGACATTTGCATCTTAAGCAGCGGATGGGGAGCCGGAATTTGAGGTACCTGTAGACATGCCTTTCGAAGAACCCTATGTTGTAGTGCAAAGAAAAAACTTCGGGCTTATTCCACATCTTGCAAGGCTCGCGAAACCCTAGTATTATGTCAAATCAAAAATATTGGAAAATTAGCTACCTTCATTCTGGCAATTTTTTTTTGCTCGGTGTGTCATTGACATGCGAGTGTATATTTTGCGTTAATGTGCTCAAAGAACAAGATATATGAGAAGGCACAATATTGAAAGATTTCCAATAGGAACAACCGAATATGTATTTATGCAAATAAATGTATCATGTTTACGATTGCTACAAGTATTACAGCCAATAAAACAGCAAAGAAAGCGACTCGGTCGCCGCACCGAAAAACCACCGGTGACAGTAATGTGAAACATCGTGATTTTAGTGTCGTGGGAATGGCATTGTTGTGGCATGCGCATGCGCTGGCCGCGCGTGATCCTCGCCAGGGGAGGCGGGGGGAGGCGGGCTGGAGATAAATAAATAAAAATTGTACCTGTCGTGCGCAGAACCAACTTGTAATGTGGATGATAGTGGTTACTTAGGTAGATGATCAAAAAATGCTTGGAGAAAAACTGTTTTACGGGATCGTTTGACTACACGCGAGTCTTATCCTCGATATTGCAAGCATTATTTAGTTATGGTTATTTAATTTAAAAGTTGCAGCTCATCAACTGTCATAACAGGTGGAACGATTCATATGCATATGATATCAGTTCTTTCATTCGCATGATAGTGTTACAAACTTATCTGACGCGGTAGCTAAAACTGGAACTAAATGTAAATTTTAACAACAGCAAACAAATACAAAATACAAATACTTTATTAGTAACAGAGTTATACGTCAAAGTGGCAAGTTGGTTTGTGGCGACGCTGTCACCGGGTCAGATTAGTCTATTGCACAGTGCAACTTGCACTATACTTGAAAATTATGTAGACTTATTCGAACGTATTTTCCGTATAGTTAATATGTATGTGGTTATTTTCTTTAGTAAAGAACATGATATTAATCTTTCCCGCGCAAATACCCTGGATCCTTCACCGCCGCTCTCGCATCGCACACTTATGAATTATTAAAACTTTTATTGTACCCGCGCAAAAAAACAACATGGCGGCGCTTTCCTATTTTGAAAATAGCGAATTATTTCACCGCTGTTTTATTATGATGCTATATTTGGGAGACAATCGGCCCCAGTCGTGGCAAATGTCCGGTGGCATTGCTTTTTTATGGGGTAATGTTTATTTTATAAACTTTATTGTGCAATGTTTACTTTGCATTACAATACTTTACATCAACATTTACACTCCGATGCAATGCGGTACTACTAAGTGAATAAAATTTGAGATGAATATTGCACAATACGCAACGAGCAATGACACTGAAGGTACTGGGATTAATGTAGTCATAAATAACATAACGCCCCTAAAATTAAAAACGATTTATATTCAAATGGGTAGTGGCCCCCTAAACTATTAATGCCCTTGACGTAACCTGGAGTATAATAAATATAACCATATATTTCCATTATTTTGTTTATCAATGTCCCAAATCTCATTACAAAAACTGGGGTCACGTGTATCACACAATATTTTGCCCCTATCTACCCTATATAATTTAAATAATAAGTTATTATATTGTTATACTAACATTCATACCTTCTTGATATATTATTTTAGTGCAAAATTCAAAACGGCTTATGCCCAAGGACCGGTTTCACGTTACATCAGGTTGTAGCAGATCTTTCTTAATCCAGACAACCTCATCAATCTACACGGTTATGTCAGCCAACTACTTTATTAAAAACAATTTACCTCAAAGTATTTAGTAATTTTGAAAGGTAAGAGCACGACATCGTATATTCAGGCTGCCAGATTACCGCCATGCTCCATTTTCGCTCTTATGAGAAAGACATAAGGTTCATGTAGTTGGTAGCCTACACAAGAAGTACCTAATTACAACGCAAAGCGGTGTTCGGTTGTAAGACACGACTTTCCAAGTGTTATTGAATTAAAGAGCAGCTATCATCGGCTTAGTCACGCGACAGGCGAATTCCACGAGTTTTGGCCATTTTGAATGTGAAACTTAACAAAAAGTGGCGATTTTGTATTAAGGTTGCCGGTAGTGTTAAAGCGTTTGTGAAAAATCGTATTCGATTATTTCGCCTTTGTACCGACTCTTGAAAAAATATTCGCGGGTGACAACCACATTCAAAATCCATCCAGCTTAGTGTATCCAGACGAAATAATAGTGGTGTTGTAGATAGGCCAAACGTTGATGAGCCTGGGGATATTATTACGAGTTATATAATAAATATACTATTCTGAGATGACGGAGCTCCGCTTCGCTAAGCTCATCTGTACTTTAGCACAATACACCTAACCTTTTTTTATCAATAGTTTTCCATTTGACCTAAACTCACCTAACTAATATCAGGCGACTGAATGTGTAACCATGATCCAATCTGGTTATTTTCCGGTCACGGAGGTCGGATGGCAGTCGCTCCACTGTAACTAACTGATCGGCCAAATCCTGGATTGTGTTCAAGGCGAACCCCGGGTCACGGGATCCCGGTCACGAGAGCACAGCCGGGACATTACCGTCAAGATGACCAACCACTCTAACCTAACCGAATTGAAACCCAGGTATAAGACATGCCCAGGCGGATCTTGATTTGCCCAGTGTCCAACGATTGACTCACGACAGTGACGTTGTTATAATGACAATAGTGAAGCAGAATCATTTTTAAAATTTTGTTAATCATTTTAAGACATTAATGCTAATTACATTATGATGATATACGTAATAAAAGGCTAAGACATGAAAAATATCACGTAAAAAAATTAAAGTTACGTAATAAAAAATAATATAAGGAAATGTTTAATTAAAAGAAACGGCGCCACGTTTAAAACTTTTAACACTATAAAAGCGCATTTGCATCGAATCCGTTATTTTTTAATATAAATTTTAAGTGTTGATTTCCATTAGCGTCGGAATAACACGCGACAGCCCTAACATTTCGCGGCCAAATCGGCTAATTGCAGGTAAATTACCGTCTTCGGAGAGACGCAAACGAGAAAAGTACGAACCTTCACACGTAAATGTCTTTTCATTTATTTTTTAGCATTCTTTTAAATTGCATACTAATTGTTATTAAAGGAGAATTTGTCGTATTCGGGACCACCGGCGGAGTCTGCTCGTGTTACCGTCATACTGTGGACTGTCACATTAATTTAATTTGTTGACTTTCATACAATTTCATTAATGACAATGCTGTTTTGTTGGAGTACCGTACAGTTTCTTATATCCAACTGGGTCGATATTACATAATAGGATACAGCCTCCGTATTTAATAGGCACACTTTAGTATTTTCTAAGTTTCTATATAAATATATTTAGGTAGATAGATTTGTGTGGCTGTTATAAACGCTGAGGAAGACGACTTAGCCTCGGGCGGGCTTATCCCATTGTGGGATAAGCCCGCCTTTGCTTAGTAAAATGATATTTTTTTACCTACTGTATTTCTTTTTAATTGCAATAAAGAGTTAACATACATACATACTTAGATATCGTTAATTCACGTATATACAGATCACATCAAATCAGCAACTCATTGTGAACCTGCTAAAAAGTACTAATACTTACTTAATAAGTCTTATTTCGCAACTTATTTTAAAGATGTCGAATCCTAATCAAATGCCGCATAGGTGGTAAAATCACAAATGCTCGCTCACCTTAGCAATAGCTGCTGAGAATCCAGCCTGGCACACTCCGGTTTTCCTCTGACCGTGCGTTGCTGAAACACAAAATTATTTCACGTAAATAGTATTTACCAACTACCCTCTTTCCGTGTATTTGGTAAATACCTACACGGAAAGAAAGAGATCTACCCTCTTTCCGTGTTTTTCACTAAATACACGGAGAGGAGTGCCAATGGCTTACGATGCATGGATGCTAAAGACCTAGTGGCGAGGGGGAGAAAGAGTAGGGTAGAGGACCCTGGCAAAGCCGGGATTGACTTAGAGGAATGATGATAATGTTAATATAGATAACTTAATTGTTTATTAGGGTAAGCCTTTACTTTTGGTGGTAGAGTCGAGTGAAAATAATACAAGTAGTTTTGCAATATATGGAAAAGAAAAGAATTATTTCTTTCGGTCATAAAGGAGTAGAACGACAGCTCATCTACTTCTTTAATAGGACGTTTAAAACGTAGCAAAATGCAATTATTTTTATCCATAAATAGATTTATTAGATATTTTAAGCCAGTATGATTCTTTTTTCTGTTTTTGCACTTTTCACGGTATAGAACAACATCCAATGACTATCTTCTAGTCACGGGAAATACCCATCGGAACCCCCAAACCAGAAAATCGTGGGCACTGTCTTCTGTCGTGTGTTTTATATGCTGATTTAACATTGAAGTACAAAGAAAATGGGAAATAGACTAACGTTCAAACGATAACTTCCATTTTATATCTATTTTTATTTTCGTTACTATAATTTTGTTGAAATTCGTTCCAATTAGTTTATTTACTAATTGTTATATTGCAAAAGATCTACAAACGAGTCGATGCATTTAGTTTTGTGCTTTTGTCTATTGCTAACTCTACGTGACTGACTACACTCTACCAGAATTTCATATGTTGTGCCAACACCTGCATTTAAAATAGAAAATTGTGAATACCTTGCTTAGAAAGTGGTAGCTTAGAGAAGAACTAATCCGTAAAATAAAAATTAACATGAAAGTTTTTAAAATTAAATAATTATTGTTGTTTACGTAAGCCTTTTTAATGGTTTACACAAAGACCAAAACACAGTACGAAATGACATGTCACATTTCCATGCAATGCCGTCAGTATAAGTAATTCGTAGACGAATTATTTTATTTATCCTATACTTTCCCAGAGCATGTAAAGACAAATTATTCTGTGATTCATCAACCACCGGAAAATGTCACTTTGGACCAGAACATGTACTAACTGTCGGTCCCGATTACTGACGAATATCAGCCTATATAAACCACATGGCTGGCCAATCATGTGGTCTAACTACCCCCAGAACTGATACTTCCCACTTATTGGATACTTTAATTTAGATCCTTTCAATATCAAGATCAAAAAACCTTAAGTCGTCTGCATCCATCTTTAGTCTAGGTTACTAGTAGTATAACTGTTACGTAATTCTATGTGTAGAAACTTCCATATATACAATGTGCGTTAGTACATCGAACTTTACCTCCCGATATACTCACCATCTTCCTTAGAACGCACCGCTGAACAAAATTCGTGTTGTAGTACTTACATTAAATAATACATAGACATAAGTAATAAAACTTAACTATGAAATGTACTACATAAATTCGTAAATATTGTAATGTGTCCATGAAGAACCGTATTAACGGTAAAGCATAAGACTAATAATTTCTACCCTCATATTTTTGCCGTGAAAAGTTATGGTTTTCGCCACGGCACGTTCGGCAAAATATAGACAACAATTATGGTGAGCCGCCGTAATTGCAAACTTTTCGGGGTAAAAACAAGAGGAAGATATATAAAAAAGTGCACTTAAAGGGACATAAACTTGACTGACAATTATAGTAACCATATGACATGTGGAAACAAATGGCGGTAAACGGGCTAAGAAGCACCCGTTCGGGCCACGTCTAAAAACTTAATTTACGAACTCAAGCTACAACCCAAACAATATCGTTTTACACAAAGGCGCGTTGTAATCGCGTATCGGAGCTGCGCGTGCGCGCGTCACGCCAATTTTCCTGCCATTTGGTGCGGCCGCCATAACCGGCGGAAGTGACCGCGGCTTTTTCGCGCGCTTTTACCATCCGCCATGTTTGCAGCAACGGATATTGTTGTATACGGCCAATTTGGGATGGTATCGATATTTTTCAAGTTGGAGCGAAGTAGACGAGTGTTTTGTGTAAATGTTATGATGGGAAAATTAAATGTAGTATATACGTTTCAATAGAAAAAGGCAAAAGTAGACCACAACAGTCGTGATGAATATTATACACAGAAATCTAAATAAATTTACTTATTTTAATAAATAAGTCAGATAATATTTACATTTAAATAAATAAGGCAGATAATACATTGAACAAGTCACAATTTATTAATATTTCTGTGGATACTTAATACTTACCGTTGTCGTGCTCTACTTTTGATTTATTCTATCGAAAGGTACTTTAGTATGACTATTTAATAATCTTATGATTAATAACCTAACAATCCAACCACCAAACTCCTAGGAAAAAACATATTGAGAGAAAGAGAAATTGTTGTGAACATGATAAATAAATACGCACACATACATACATACATACATACCAAAGGTAAATACGAAAAAGTCCTCAAGAACATCAAAATGTGCGTAATAAAAATGTGCTTTTAAATTACAAAAAAAGCACTGGAAATATCACAAAATATGACGATGAATGAAGAAAAAAGGTACGAAATTTTGAATGTCAAGGCCTACCTGTCCGGCAAGGGGAGTACTCGTGGACCTCCTCATCCCTCGCTGTGGAATCCTTGGCGACCCAGCATGTGCCGACTGGATCCCGCTGGCTCTGCTTCGCGGTTACGAAGGAAACATAGCGAGGGGCGCATGCCTGTGGGCAAAGAAACGGACGTGGTCAGTGTCGGGTTCAATAAAAGATCAGATTGAGGTTTTCCGTATGATGATGGGTGTCTTTTGTGGCTTGCAATACTTTTCCTAGATCTATAACGTCACGCCTTTTTACCGTAGGGGTAGATAGAGACAACATTGTTCCACTTGCTCGGGGTTTACGCTACATACCCTCACGTTACTGTAGGGTAGGTAAGTAATTTATTTATTTATATCAGCTTGAATCCTCCCACTGCTGGGCAAAGGCAAGCAAGGTAGGGATATATTTTTTTATTTCTCTTGTAGACCGCAGATCTTACACAAGTAGATTGATTAATTAAATCATTGTTATGGTGTAAGTAAGTATTCATATTCATATTCATTTATTCGTAGTAATAATCATACATCGTCATTTAAAATAGTTTCATGAATAGAATTAAGTACTAATAGTTGATGTCAATGTTAAAAAACAATTAATTCAATAGTATCAAATTATCATGATTCCAAATTGTCAAGAATTAAATTAGTATTATAATATCAAATAATAATTAAGTCAAATGTTAAATGAAATAATTATAGGAAAAATACAAAATGCTTCAAATATGTCAAATATAAAATTAAATCATAATATGAAATGTCAAATACAATGTTCGAAAAGTATATGTCAAATATTAATTAATCGAAATGTCAAATACAATACAATGAAACAAATAGTCGCATACAATATTGCGTGTCACAGAAAGAAACAATTTTTTATAGTAGTAATGGAAATATCGTACTTAAACTTCATGTAATTTTACAGAAAATTGTAGCAAAATGTACTTTACTTACTTATACATTAAATATGATATTTTTAGTGTAATAGCGTAATTACTGTGTTTTACTTTACTTACTTACTTTACTTTACTATATTTAGAATTTTTGCAAGTATTTCCTTACAGTATCTCATCATCATATTGGCGTCAATTGCACGGAGCTAAAATATCGTACATTAAAATAACAGATATCGGTGGTAAAGTAACGTCAGCTAGTGCGACTTCATAGAACGTCGTCTTTGTCGAACGCGTGCGTTATTACCTAATTAAGTAAGTAATAAGAAAATTACTACACCTATTGTGTTTTCCCATGTGGTGCGGGCAACACCTGAACCCATCTGTGACAACCGCCTGGGCTACCGCGACCGTAACAAACTGTCTGCTTACGGTTTAAAAACAACCTGGTTTCCGCCAGATGTCGGCGTGTTTTGTGTAACAGCTCCCGGGTTATCTATTAGCTGTTCTTTATTAACTTTGAGCGACTCGTGCGCATGCGAGGTGTTTTCGTTATACATTTATTCACAGTAAGACAGTTGAGGGCAGGGTTGCCTCTTGATCGTATTGTGTTTGTGCTTAGCCGTTTTGTTGCTATGAATTAATATAAAAAATAATGTGAAAAAAAAAGGCCTTGTGTTGTGCAATTATAAAGAAAAATAGAACTGTCCATTGTACCAATATACAAATATAACAATTAAGTGTAAGTATTTGTACACGAAGCCACATGAACGTATAATTTTGACATATTTATTGCATCAAGGTGGTCACAAGCTGATGTTCAGTTAAAGTTCTTTGTGCTGGTACAAAAAGAATCGTCTCAAACAATTACTAGCTTTTATTACATTGTCTAATGGCATCGACAGCAAAACCATAAATTCACTGTCTTCAATTCCACACATGTAAAAGACCTGGAGAAACAGCTGGTGTTAAAACATCAAGTGTGAATGGCAACCTCGGGTGACACTACTAACAATACTGCGTCTTCACCTGTAGAAGCGTTAACGGCTGACCAGACTAAACCATAAACTATGGTGTTAGAAATGAATAGCTCTCTATTGGCTACGCTTATGGCTACATTATTAGGTTTGGTCCGTCAAACGTAAATAACAGTTATTGCGTAGACTCTGCTTAGTTAACAAGTTGTGGAGGCACAGTAAAGCGAGCCAATGGAAATGTATTTGAGTATCTGTTTATTATATTCTTTATTGCACAAACTTACAGTAACACATTTTAAGGGTATGTTCCGGGTTTCCTACCGCGTACCTTTGTTGGACCACGGGACGACAGTCGTCCCGTGACCATGATGCATGCAACTGTGTCGAAATATCGGGCTACTCCTCAACAAAGGTACGCGGTAGGAAACCCGGAACATACCCTTAAAATCTGTAATAACAACCGAGATAGTTTAAAACATTATGTTAACTTACAGTAACAATATGTACAAAGGCGAGCTTATCCCTAAAAATATCTTTTCCATATTTTGTGGAGAGACCATAATATCGTGTTGAAATTAAACCCTTAACATGTTTTCAAAAATATTACAAACTAGCTGGCCCACCGCGACTTCGTTCGTTTATATTCCTACCCTATAAGCTTTATGAATCACTCTGTCTATTGGTGAAAACCGCTTGAAAATCCGTTCAGTAGTTTTTGAGTTTATCGCGAACAGACAAACAGGCGCGGCGTGGGACTTTATTTTAAAATATGTAGTGAGTGTCATCATCATATTTAAGAGTATATCCACTCTTGTCGGTGTAGCAATTGCCACTTCTCTCTCCTCTTCGTCTCCCACATAAGTGTATAATAATAAAAATGTAGATACCCAAAGTCTTTGCCAACCCTAACCGAAGGATCACCGCGGGGCGTGATGTTATTACAATCCAAAATAAACTGCACCCATTTCAAGTTCAGTAACGGTGGGATTAATTTCAGCTATTCCCGGTTGTTTCTACGAATATCCTGCGAGGAGGTGAATGAAACCCTCAGGAAGTACTGCTAATAATAAACTAGATTTATTGATATCCCTTTCCTTTACAATGAGTTACTGTAGTGTTGACGACATGATAGCGTCATTATGATGTGGACGCGCCTGTAGTTAATACTGGGAGATTATTTACGTTGCTATCAATCAATTATAATTGTTAATGATACCACAAAACGTCGATGCCTACATTTTAACAGATAATTTAATCATGGAGGTCCATAGAGTACTTATTCAATAGTATGATAGAAATAATTTACTTTTTTTACACATTGCTTGATGATGATTCATTCGAAACCGGTCGCAATATATTAAATTATTGTAATTATAGTGGAACTTGTATGAACAAGTGTATTCATTCAATCATACAATGAAGTTCCATCAAGAATTCACTATACAAACTATTAACTACTTATTCAATAGTATTTATCAAAAACAATAACATATCAAAAACACGTTCAAACTATTCTGAACCATTCTAAACAATATTTGGTCCTTCGTATGTCACACTTTTTTATTCGCGCCCAAACCAAATTTGACGATGACTGAAAACCAATAAACCTCCTACCTTTCCCCCTTCACCCCCTTTCAGGCCACAAATTAGGGCACAGGTCAGAGTGAGATTTTACGAGCTCATTGATGGCAGCCATTAAACTGCCCGTATAAACGGACAGACCAAGCAAGCCGTTGTGTTGTGAGCAGAGTAAATACATCAACTGAATGGCTTTACGACGCCCGTCGTGATCGAAATTGAAAGGCTTCTGACAAATAATTTGTCTGAATCACGAGTGCTGGCGAGGGTCGGGATTCGACTGTTTCCAGTTTCGATTTTTGTTTCGTTTGGTAGACACTTTATAAACATAACGTGTTTAATTACAACGGTATCAAAATATACCGTGGAATTGTAAATAGTTGTAGACTGCAAAAAAGGTTTGTACTCATAAATTATGGGTTTAAGCCTTCTTTATAATGATGAATTCAAACCATATCCTACTCTCTTTGATTTTGAAACATTATTTTCAGTTTATAATAATACATTTTTTAAATCATATAAGTATTAAAATAGAGCTATCAAGCATTATATAAAACTGAAATACCTATACATAGAGATCACCCCCAAAGCCCTGCTATAATAGAACTATTTAAAATTTTTTTTTGGAAATTGTCCTACTGTCATTGGGGTTAAATTATTGTCAATGTGGAACCCTAACCGCCAAACACTTCTTGGGTTCGATGACCAAACGATAATGAAATTGGACGGTGACTCATCGGACTAAATCTTTCGAGAGTGAATAAGTAGAGAGGTAAAAAAACTACAAACAATTTAATGGCTTGACCATATTAGGTGTCTTCTACTATGATGATGTAATATTGAATTCAAATGTCTCCAAATGGAGTGGTCAACTCTTCAATCTTTATTAATATTAAACGGGATGTTCTTGATTGTTTCTAGGGGCATCTCTTCCAAATTATCGATTGGGTTTTTAAAATTTACTGTATGTTTTGTCGTTACATGAACGAGCATTTGTAGGGGAAACTTTTTCTTTTTATAATCTCGCTATAAACATTTTAATGACGGATAATTATACAATAATCGAATATCGGAATATTGGTTGCGTACACCACGTTCACACCACGAATGTTAAGCTCGCCTTTGTACTTAAGTTACCGTCTATTAAATTGTATTTATTTGTGTACAAATGTCCAATCCCGCTCCGGTCATGTACCAATGACTGTTTTCCGAGTTATGTACATTAGTTGAATACTAACCGATGCTCTTACGGTGAGGGAAAACATCGTGATGAAACCTGCACATTCAGGCGACTGGATGTGTAACCATGATTCAATCTGGTCAGTTTCCCTTGTTAGCAGGGTCATGGAGGTCAGATGGCAGTCGCTCCACTGTAATTACCTGACCTGCCAAATCCTGGATCATGGTCAAGGCGGACCCCGGGCCCTCGTGTGCGAGAGCACAACCGGGACATTAACGCCAAGATGATGATGATGATTTGTGTACAAATGTCTGTTAAATTGTATTAATAAGATAAGAATGTGTGTTGCGCTTACTAAATTTGTAGCGCAACAAATGCTCGCCCAAATCAGCACGTTCGCGAACATTCACCGAAGAACTAAAAGCTATCTTTAGCGCAACTGCTAGAACGCAGTTACAAGAACCTTAGCTTTGTGAGCTTTGCTGTAAAATCGTGTCATAAAATTTATAAACTCCAGAAAAAAATCTCATATATTTTTTATATAATTGAACAAGTTCGAATAAATAAGGCTCAGTAGCCGTGAAGTTGATGATTCAGAATCTTTAGTCATCCGCGTCGCGAGCTCCGAGTGTGAATCACCTGCGTTCGTCAGTTCACTTGCATGATGCACATTTCGTAAATTCAGAGTTTATGAGTACGAATATGAGTTTTGAGTCATAAGGTCGTAGAATTGTAAAGCGAAATTGAATTGTCACTTGCCATAAAAAGTCATATTGTGGCGAATATTGCTGATTCTTTTCATTTAGTTACATCTATGCCTTTAAAAGAGACTCTGCAGCATTTACAGAAATTAAATGATTCTAATCTAATTCTGATTTATTTGTCGTTTTACATACAACTAACGTGACAAGCAAGTGCATGGAGCATCTGCAGATCACCAGTTATCGTAGCGTAAGCGGAATCCGCCTTGACCATGATCCAGAATTTGGCAGATCAGGTAATTACAGTGGAGCGACTGCCATCTGACCTACGTGACCTCAAGGGAACCTGACAAGATTGGATCATAGTTACACATTCAGTCGCCTGAATGTGCAGATTTTATCACGATATTTTCCCTCACCGTAAGGGTTAGTGTTCAGTGGTAATGTACATGACTCAGAAAATAGTTATTGGTACATCATCATCATTGGCTGCAGTGGGATTCAAATCCGATACCTCTCGCTTACGTGTCGGATACCTTAACCACTCGACTCGAAGCTTTTTATCTAAATATCTGTAAGGGCATCAGTTCGTCTTTAACTAATGTACATAACTCAGAAAATAATAATTGGTACATAGCGCCGTCGGCTTCTTGGTTCGAATCCGGTACCCCGGGGTAAGAATCGGACCCTGAGGTATTAAACCTTAACCATAGGCCACCGACGCTCTTGTCTAAGTTGCCCACCAAAAGACTCAGGTACCTATATTTAATTTCAGCGGATCCTACCAAAGAACTGCACGATCCCACTAACAACCCATCGCATTTCATCAAAATAGGAAATCAGGAAACGAGTTGCAACGGACGTCTTTTCCGCCTCAACGTACGTAATAAACCCATTCCGTAGTGTTTGCCCACAAACAGTCGGGCCTCTGTGACCCATTTCCAAGCTCGCGGGGTTATTCTCGTACCACAACTGGGACAAGTTGTAGCATGTCAATTGCACTGGTTGAGCAACTGGCGCCTTTGATTTACGAGTTATTGGTTTCAGGTTGTGCAACGGCACCGATCCAATAGTCTTTATTGTGGCGTGTCAGTCTGAAGTGTGTATGGATGTTATATGGCTGTTTATTGATGCTCTGATTTGGATCGGACGATTTCGTTGGCTTGAGTGGCTGGTATTTCTTTTATGCTGAATTAGTTTGTTTCGGTTTTATACATTTTCTTAGATTATTACGTATTGTCTGTTAAAGAAAGCTGATATAATATGTATGGATAATTGGAAGCTCATTGTGAGCCTTAAACAACGACCTAAAAATGCTTTTCGATAATAGAAACGACGACCATTATTATATAGTTATTATCTTTCGACATTCAGTGGCACTCCAAAATAGAAAACCCATTGACACTTACAACAGAATTATGTATTCTCTAAAATTATTATGTCCAAAAATCCAGGAAAGGATATATCAACATTGTCAAATGCCTATTGTGGCAGTCACATTATGACAGTGGCGCCTACGCTTCAACTAGAAAATTTACGCGACACACGACAATGGCCAAGGCTGTGCTGCCAAGCGGGCAGTAAATCACAAGGCACTCGTGCGCAGCTTTGTCAGTTGAAATAGGGACATCTGACAACCGTAACCGTTTAGATCGAGTACCGACTGTACGGCCTAAACTATCCTTCGACAAAGTTACGGCAAAGGTAAACAAACGACTCACCGAATTTGTAAAATTAATAAATATTCTTAAACTCTCGAACATAATATATAATTCATTCTACCAATTACTATCCTTTTATAATCCTTTTATTGGTACCTTTGTTTACTCTCGGAAGGATTTTACACGCACACTCACGCCACCAATCATTAACACAACACAATCACATTAACAGATCACATCATCACACACTGTGCTCCATGCAAATAATATTTTTTCTAATTTTCTTCGTATAGGTAGATTAACGTCGACTTGTTTTTTTTATTTTACTCCTACCCTTATTTGTTTACTAGTTTAAGTAATATAATAGAAGTCTGTAATTGGCCTATGATAAAGTAATGATGTTTCGTTTAACATTTTTGTAACTAAGCTGTTGACTTTAGGTGTAATAAATAAAATAAAATAAAATAAAATAAAATAAAATAAAAATAAAAATAATCTTGGTGTTAACATCCCGGTCGTGTCCTCGCGTGCGAGGGCCCGGGGTCCATCTTGATCATGATTCAAACTTTGGCAGATCAGGTCATTACAGTAGAGCGACTACCATCTGACCTCCGTGACATTGTTAACAGGGGATCCTGACCAGATTGGATTATGGTAGCACGTTCAGTCGCCTGAATGTGCACATTAATCACGGTACTGTCCTTTTTAATTGATTCCATTTAACATCATCTCATATTACAACTACGGTATACAGATTATTGCATGCACTTTTATTGTTTACCTTTTATTCAACTTTGATTGAAACATAGTCTTTGTCAGTTGCTCAATTCAAGGGAACCTTCCTCACGGATTATCTTGCGATGGGATCTTTTGGTGTCCGGTTTTATGTGTAATGTATGTGTAAGTTTTGTTTGTTATGTGATGTTTTGTAAGAAGCGATGGATAGACAAGATGAGTCGGATGCGAGAGCCAACGGTTTACGACGCGAGGATGCCAAAGACTGCTCGAAGTGGAAAGCGGACCCCGGGGAGACCGAAATAGAAGACTTATGCTCTCGCGCATGAGGGCCCGGATTCCGCCTTGACCATGATCCAGGATTTGGTAGATCCGATCATTACTGTGGAGCGACTGCTATTTGACTTCCGTGACCCTGATACCAGGGGCACCTGACCAGATTGCATCATGGTTACACATTCAGTCGCCTGAATGTGCAGGTCTTATCACCATGTTTTCCCTCACCGTAAGAGCATCGGTTAGCTTTTAACTAATGTACATAACTCAGAAAAGAGTCATTGGTACATAGCCGCAGTGGGATTCAACCCGGGTACCTCTCGCTTACGAGTCGGATACCTTAACCACTCGGCTACCGACGCTCCTCGTCACTATATAAATTAATAAGTAGGTAAGTATGTCGATAACTTCCTCATAACTGGTGCATTTATTTATCTCATATTGCAACATCTATACATACCACATACCTACCGCAACTAACCACAACTCAATTAGACCGTACGTTGAGTGCACTGGCACAAATACCACCACATAAAAGGAACCAAAAGCAATATCTATTTCGGACGCATCGCCAGACCAACGATATTTGACTTACACAAAGATATTTACGAGGAGTCAGCGCTGATCATAGGGTGCGATATTCACAATCTACTCTCCTTTACAGTTACGTACGGATGGAAAGGGATGGCGTATGACTGGGATGCAGTGTTTATGTTTGGCGAAATAGCAACACTTAAAATCAATTGTGCGCAAGCGCAAGTAAAGGCGAATTACAAGATATCTTAAGTGGAATGCGGTGTTCTTCAACGCAGTAAACTTTGATCGAGGATGGATTTACGGACATGGGCTCGTATGTGATCCGTATACATAGTGAGGCGGTTAAACTGTCTGTCTATGTGTAAATAATCCGTGACTTGAGTGTCAAAGGTCTTGTATAGAATAGGTACTCAAGAGTACAGTCGTTGTGTGGTAACCGCAGAATAGTACCTACAGCACCCAAGGTTAGTTAATAGTCTGCCTCTAAGACATTATTGTACGTGCCAAATAGATTGGTTATGGTGGTCGTCGACCTCTTCAGTTGAATCTAATTCGGATGTGGTCAGAGCGATTGTTGTATTGCAATACTTGAAAGTGTCATATTTGTCAAAAATTTCAGATCAATTCAGGTGACTGAATGCGTAACCATGATAAAATCTGGTCAGCTTCCGCGGGTAGCAGGGTCCCGGAGGTCAGATGGCAATTGCTCCACTGTAATTATCTGATCTGAAAAATCCTGAATCATGGTGAAAATGGTGGCCCTCGTGCGCGAAACCACAACCGGGACATTAACGCCAAGATCATTTTTTTATATTTTATCTGTTTCAATAAAACGTACTCGGTACTCTAAAACCTAATAAGTACATGAACAATCCGAACAAATACAAACCCATACAGTAACAAGAAACGAGCTCGCATACAACCCTCGAGAGAACCGCTATCCGTCGCAGATAATTCCAAAGAAAGTCTATAAAAGGCGAAGAAAAACCGCGATGCGCAGACGCTGCGGCGTCTTTGCCGCAAACGGGAGCCGGATTTCTCAATGGAGGGTACCGTTGCAGTGAAAAACTGCAGACTAGGATAGAAGGATATAAGGTAACTGGGTGAGAAGACCGGTGGTATAAATTGCACGAAAGATATTATTTTTTTTAGTACAGCTATTGGTTTAGTTTTTTACGCCGAAAGATATTTTTTGTTGCCTGAGGCTGTTGGAAAGTGGTCACCGTCGACCAGGATATCTCTAGGGGAGAGGATGCAGAGCCGGCTTTTGATATTGTCAGATACACAGACATATTATAAAGCTGTTCCTCTTTTAGAACGTTAGAAGACAAATCATAGGAAAACTATTTTTCTTTAAACTGCCGAAATACATTCCAGTTTTTACAATACTGCCACCCGATTTGTAAATCAATGTATGTTTCTGGACTGTACTTTAAACAATTATTTTATTTTATTATTATTATGGGATATGGTTATAAGAGGCATCAAAAAGGATTTTCGCATTATTTTATTTTTACTTCCTGTTCTTTTCAGAGCCGCGCAAGCGGGTCTTCTTATTCTTGAATCTTATTGGGAATCTCTTGGTGTATTTCCTGTCTGGGGTGTGAACTGAGGTTAAGGTTTGTGACACTGAAATCAGTACGTCTTTCGCCAAGACTCCACGCACTATAACCTAACAGACGAAGATCAGAAAATAGCCAGCAGCGTTTCACGGTCATCTAAAGTTCGATAAAGATTTTTAACAAAACTCTTAAATTTACTAGATAGAACAGATAACGTCAATTGTACAGACCAATCTTGATCTGAATGCGCACGCACACGTTTCTACCCATTTTTGTGACAAAGCGGCATCTTCTCATCCTCTTATGGTATAGCACTTGTCAAAATATATACAGTCCCTTCGCTCTATTAGGCACCATTGAATAGCTTTCTTAATTTTTGGTCATGGGAAAAGCTGCATTGGACACCGTCATTGTCATTACTTTCGTAATTTCGCAATTGGTCAACGTTCATTAGGCCGCTTGTCTCGAAGTCAATTGTAAAGATGATGTTATCGCATAAATTCATTTTTTTGGAGGACCTAATACTATAAGAAAGTAGATACTTCAGTTTCGACTATATATTAGTAGCGACAAGAAATTATATACATAATATGTATATACAATACACACATAACGCCATTTTCCTGAAGGCGAAGGCAGATTTTTTTTATCATTGCCTACGGAGGCACACGGACGGACAGTCCATCTGATAGAAAGTGGCCACCGTCGTCCATGACATATTTTGCAACCAAAAGGGCGTGGATGCGGTGCCGTCCCTTGAGGCCCCTGTAGCCATTTTCATTAAATAAATTCATTGGGGTCTTTTGTTATATATATAATAAGTAAGTATTTAAAAAAAAGTGTATAATTAGTTTATCAGTTATCTAGCATCCATAACAACCTTTGCTTACTTTGGGGCTAGATGGCGCTGTGTGAATTTGTCCAAGATTATTTATTTAGTTATTTATTTATTTTGTTACTAAAATATAGTCTCAAATATGTATTTCAAATTCATGTGGGGTAATTTATTCCGCGGGGCGGGCTGCGCGAGATGTGGGCTAAATTGACCATAGAGTCATACCTATGTAGATATTATTTAGGTATGCAGCAAGACCCTGTAACGAGCTTAAAAGCGAAAAAGTAACCAATAGCTAGGGGAAGCGTTCTTTACACTGTGCCAATAGTAAGAAGAATGATACAGCTATCTTTAACATGGTTAAACAAGGTTCACATTCTACTCGGGCGTCTAACAGTCCCCTCGTGCTATCACGTCCTTGCTGCATGTTTTTACCACTTTCCACCGATCTCTAATTGTCCACGTACGCTTAGCCGTTAGCAGTCATTCAAGGGATCCGTAGCTCATATAAGGCGAGCCTGGTTCGCTCGTTTTTTGGTCCATAACTGTGTGAGCCTCGTTTAGGAGATCCCGTTCGTGGCAGATGGTTCTGTAATGGTTTATTGGTTTGCGGTCGCTTTATTCTTGCTTTCTGAATCTTGAAACCTAGATGTTTGTAATCATTTTTCAAAGTCAAGGAGAAATATGAACACAAGGTACACCGGTATTTCTCTGTTTTGTTTTGGTATTTAGGAATATGTTGATCGTCTCAAAATCGACTTCTGTACGTATAAAACAAAGTCGCTTCCCAAAGTCTCTATCCCTCTGTATGCATATGTACGCTTAGATCTGTTAAAATCATTCTAAAGATCCTTAAATATTTTTTTTTTTTTTATTTCTTTCTTTCTTTATTCAACAAGAATCTACACCATATTACATTATAAGTAAACAAAGAATAAGTTACTTGCAAATAGGCCAGTCACAGATTCACACTATGTTACTTTCTATTTCACACAAACAAAGAAAGAAGGCACCGATATGAAAAAAGCATTACTTACATTAATAGATAGAGTAATTCAAGAGGAAAACAATACGCGAACGAAGTCACGGCGGGCCAACTAGGTGAGTACATACTGTATAGTTGACGTTAAAAATAGGTATATCAGACGAAGTATTGTGTACATGGATAAACAAAATTTTATTGAGGCACCTTCCCATCAATACTTTTTTACATCTAAAACAAAAAAGAAAAACATTTTTACATATATATTATTAGTAGTTAATATGCCACAACAAGAAACCACTTACTAAACAACGAACCTGAGTCCTAGAGAAATATCATGCAAGTAAATCTGGGGGCCAAGCTAATAAATTAAAGACGATAACCTCGTCGTTTATACGACAACGCTGAATACAGCCAATGGCACCGCGTTTATCATCCGGACGCGACAAGTAAGTACTATCAGGGCCCAAGTCTGCTAATTTTATTTAACTCACATGCAGTTGATATTTAATTGAGTCATCACAGCCCATTATAGTCCACTGCAGGACTTAGGGCCTCTCCTACGGAAAGGGAGGTTATTACCATAATCTCCACGTTTGGCAGGCGGGTTAGAGATCAAAGATTAAATTGGGTATTCTGTAAAAAATTGTATCAATAGAGGTGTAGGCATGGTACCGGAATAGAGTCTCAGTTGTATAGTTCTTGACGTCGCCTTCTAAAATGTTCTTCTAAATTCAATCCTGTGTAACTTAAAAAACTATATATTTTAACGAAAATCTGACAAACCACAAGCATAGATATTGGTTACTGGATAACGTCTACAAATTTAATTGCATTTTACTTTCTATTCAGATTCAATTGAGCCATTCGTAAATTAGCGGACTTGGAGCCCAGTTGGAAGAAGTGACCATTGACATTCACGACATATGAATGGGTCAAGAGAAGATTAGTAAAAGGAAAATAACCCTGTGGTACCTATTATCATAAACTACGGGAATCGCAGGGGAGCTAATTACGGAAATCAAATAAAAATAATTATCTATAAATACAGAATTATTGAGACTGTAGCTAAGTCACAACGTTTACAAAGTTCCTTAAGAATCCCCTTGAAGGAATTTCCAATCAGTACAGACAACACTTTAATAAAGGGTTAAAGTGGGATCCGTGGACTTAGGGGTTTGTAGGGTATGTAACAGGGGTCCCCAGTGGCCAACCCTTAACTGTTTAGAGTTATATGTCGCAACTGATTGAACGTCACAGATAACATACGCTTTGTCGAAGATATAACGTGCTCGTAGAGGCTAAACAGCAGCATTCTTGGTAACATACTATACTATCATGTAGAATATTGTACGTCCGAAATGGACAACACTACTTAATAAGAAATTATTGTCAGTGTCATACAATAAAATATTTCTATTCTATTCTATTCTATTCTATTCTATAACATTTAGGTAGTAAGTGCAGTGAAACGTCCAGTAAAGGCGATTTCTCGAAATATTTAAATAATGTTTGACAGGGCTTTGTGGAGATTTTTTAAATCATGAAAGAGGTCCGTGACTGAAAAAAATTTAAGAAGCTCTGGTATTATACACTGTCACCTTTGTCGGACTATCGTGTGTAAGTACTCCTAAATACAAAGCTGAAACTACAGCCGATAGCATTATTTACCGCCATCATTACAATATTAGTGTAATCTATGCATCAATGACTTTATTCTGATTTATGTACATTTTTTTATTAGTTGAATACTAATAATGGTCTTACGCTGAGGGAAAATATCATAAAGAAACCTGCACATTCAGGCGACTGAATGTGTAACCATGATACAATGTAGTCCGGTTCTCCTGAGGTCAGATGACAGTCCTTCCACTGTGTACTTGATCTGCCAAATCCTAGATCATCAAGTGTACCCTTGCTCACAAATGCACAACTAGGATATTGCCGCCACGATGAGATATAATATTAGTATGTTTGTATTAACCCAAACTCGCGTTCTCGTCGTTCGCGGGAAATCAAATCGAAAAGGTATCCGCGTGTAAGTCCAGTCTCTCTAATAGTATTAATGTACTGTATAAAAATATTAAAAGATCTTCACCCTCAACAGTATTTGCCAATTCAAACCAAGGCACATCTCAACATATCCCCAAGAAGCGCCCGCCCTCAAAGCATAAAACCGCCATCACCGATATCCGTTTCTATTAACGCGATGACCCGACGATAGTGTCGCCTCCATAATAACTCTGGCATGATAGCGATCGCGTATTAGCGCCCGTAGCGAGATTGCTATCGTCATAGCCCAGCTGATTTAGATTTGTAAGGAGGCGTAATGAGATGACTATCCTTTCCACCGTTAACGATATGAGCCGTTGACTCTTTTCTGAGTTATGTACATTGGTTAGATGCGACAGGCGACTGAATGTGTAATCATGATCCAATCTGGTTAGGTTCCCCTTGTAGCGGAGTCATGGAGGTCAGATGGCAGTCGCTTCACTGTAGTTACCTTATCTGGCAAATCCTGGATCATGGTCAATATATTTAGGGGATCATGGTCAAGGCGGACCCCGGGCTCTCGGGCCCGAGAGCTCAACCGGGATAATGAAATGATATGAGTTGCCGCTGACAATTCCTGTCTTGTAATGTTAATGGTATGTCGTTTTGCTGAAATTGTAGCTGTTTATGTGGGCGTTTGATGTTCTCTTTTATGCCTTTAAACCAACAATTAAGTACAATGTTGCTCCTGTACAGATCGATTTTAACTTTCGCAAATAGGTAATGATATCTGTTTAATACTTATTTTTATTACCTTGACTTGGTTTCTTAAGGAACCGTATAGGATATAAACTCCTTCATACGATGTAGATAAGTGACAGACGAAGTGTAGTGTTAACTGTTTACAGTTTGAAAGTACAAGGCACTAAGTCGTTCAGTACATGTAATAAAAAAGTCTTACGCCGCGTCTGCCTGTCAGTTCGCGACAAACTCAAAAATTACTGGAACGCGGCGTGAAACGTGGTTTTGTAATATGTAGTCATTTCTGTCTATAATACATAGTAAGTTCTACATTAGGTGAGCATAGTAAGTCTGAAACAAAGCCAAGCAAGGAAACCATAAACTACATCTTTCAGTATATCATTTCATTACTATAAACTATAATTCACTGCGCGCGCCGCCCGCTGTCAGAGCTGCAGCGCCTGCGCACAATGCAGCCTTTGTTGCCGATAGATACAGCGCCATCTAGATGGTTTATGGGGAATTGTTTTGTGCTTAGCGTTTAGTGGTTTAAAGTAAGTATTATTATGTGTTAAGAGTTAGGACTATCTATGCCTTTGAAGTAGACATTGAACTTCAAAGCATAGTTAGTTACACTAAATAAATCTCAACCGATAGACTCCGGAAGAATTCTGTAGTTTCCAGTTTCTACCAACGTCTTCGCAGATTTTGATCTACCACAATTATTTAGGTTACATTTTCAAAAGGCAGAATTCGGAAAACCCTCCATAAAGACGGTACTTATAAGAACTCAAATATTTCTCAAAGTGAATTATTTCAATAAAACAATGCTATGAACCTTTTTCGTTTAAACTGGTTTTCAAATAAAGAAAACCACCTGTTAGGGAGTTACAATTCCACAGATAGAAATCTACCTACATAGATATACAGGGCAAACTAACACCCGTATTTACAAGCAATACATTCTCTGTAGCTTTACTGCCTACGTTCAATTCGGCTCTACCATACTCTCTCCTATCGCTCAACTGGCGAAACTTGAGTGCCAATCACCATTCAAGTATTGACAGTTTTCCTGTGCGTTCGCAGACACTGTGAGACCTCAAGCCGGCCACTCACCTTGTTGTGCATGGGCAGACCAACGTTTCGTGGGTCTCCGCCATCTACTATCGATACAAAGTGGAATTTTTCTTGCACTCGATGTCATAGGATAACCTACCGCGCCCTCACTGTCCAAGTATGTTAGCCTCCAGTAACTAGGAAAACCATCTCTCCCTTCCTCTTTCATTTCACCACTACCGACATAAAACATACCGAAGACAAAACAAAGCACAGCTCGGAGGCGGTGCCGATGCAGATTCCTGGACGTAACCACCATGCAGTGTTAACTTCTCAGCGAGTGTGCAATTTGTGACCTCCTATGGGCGGACCGGTGGACCCTTTATATGGGCTGGTGAAATGAAGTCGTTACCTTTCACACCGAGAGTGGTCAGGTATTAGATGCCTGAATATTGTAAGTTTTGTGGTGTCCGATGGAATAAACTATAAACTGGTGGACTAAAAATCGACTATAGGTTTGTCACCTGGCTTTTGAAACAATGACTTTTTTAATTTTTTAAAAACGAGGACCAACTAAGAGGAGGACACTTCAGCCTTTCAAATAATACATTCTATTTGATATAAATCATTTTGCTATCTAGATTCAAGTTATTCTTTCAAAAGTCGGGCAATTAAGCTAGAATTGAAGTTTAGTCATTACTCTATATATACGTATAATCGGCCATGATGGTCGATTTTATACTCTTGTCCAATTTTTTTTATTTTTGCATTTGGATGCACTGCGTAGCTAAACGCTCTGAGTGAGGTTGATCCAATAAATGTCCGACGAACATAGTATTACATTGTACAACAAAATACCACACCAAATACCACTTTATGCGTTATTTGTTTTCTATTCGACATCTATAGATGTAACGTTCTGTGTATATCACACTTTCTGGGTGGTTATTGTAAATTACTATTTGGATATCAGCCTAAAGGCTTTCCTTGTATGACTCAAAATACTTTCGGGAATCAGCAACTTCGCACTTAACGCCTGTCTATCTTTTCGAAACTAGTACAGATATTTAAATTGATTTTAGATAGGTACTATATTTAGGGCGGCAGCACCAAATTCCCGCATTAAACGCATTTAGGCTGATACTTAAACAAAAAAACTATACAAAAAATATTAAACGTCATTCTTAAACATATTTAAGAATTTTGTGCAAGCGGGGCTAAGTACGTACCTAAATAGATTGTTTTCAATACGGTAAAACCTATATTTTTCTTAGTAGCAATTTGCAACAGACCAAACTTCGTCTATAGTCTTTGATACTTTCACTTACTGACAAATAAGGAAATTTCGTAATTTCGCATTTCCAACAATAAAATCTACTCTACAACAATCATTACTAATCCACAGATAACTCGGACCAAGATTAATGGAAAGGAAACATCCACTTATTCACACCTAATCAATTCGAGCTATCGCTTCGCTAAATCGAATATTACTCATTTCTCTTCATACTCGCCACCCCGGGCCCTATGCGTAAGGAGAATGCATTTCGCAGTTTCTATTCCGTAATAAAATAAACAATGACCACTTCCTTTATAGGTACCCACCCATCACGTACGCCTGAAGCAATTCCCACCTTAAAAGAATAGGAAGAGAGTAGAAATTGCAACACGGCTGCTGTAGGTCGAGGTTAGTACTGTGGCTAGAGACAATAGGGTGTTTGTGCAGCGCTGTGCCACGGAATATATGGGAGGAGATGCCGATATGTGGGAGATGATACAGGCTCGCCACAGTGATGTTTCCAGAATAGGGAAAAAGCTACAATGATTATTTTACAGCTGTGTATGCGTGGTTTTCATTCCCGTGTGTAATAAGATACTCTATAAGCTTTAATTAAAATAATTGATTTTTCTATTATTAAAAAGCATCCTATGTTTTTTCATATTTTATAGTCAGGTATTTCACTGCCATATTTATCTCGAATTTCTGCAAGGACAGAAAACTCACCTGCAATATTTGTCATAATTAAATAGGTACACACTGAACAAGTAATTCCAATGCATATTCATTTCAGAAATTAATTTCAATTCAATCACTTAAGCAGCCGAAACTAAAGTTCATCCAGTATAGTATGCCTACTAAACTGGATCGCTACACAGATAAAGATAAAGATCAATCCAAAGATAACCACAGAGTAATCCTTACAATACACACAATCTCCCACTATGAGGTTTTATATCGCAGCATCGTAAATAACGTACCCTGCGCGTGCGCACCCATTGTGCGCGGCGGCGCGGGCGCAGCTCTCGGCGCGATAACACGTTGTAATTATGGAATTATTATATTGAATCCGGGCCTAATGCGGTGTGAACTATTAAGAAGTAGATGCTTTTTATTATCCATTTCTCTCATATTTTATCCCTCTACCGAGCAAAGAAGAATAATATTAGGAAGATAGAAAGAATCCTTTCTTTCTTTAGAAAAGAAAGTCCTACTAAACTACTATTATAAATGCGGAAGTATGTAAGAATGAATGTTTATCTAAACATACCTCACGACACATCTGTTTGTTACTCCTTCATACAAAAAATACTATACGGATTTTGATTAAATTTGACAGCAATATAGCTTATAGCCCAGAATAGCACAGAGGCTATAATTGATCCCGAAATTCAATGTGGTTCCCGCGAAGGGTCTGGAACGTTATAACCGAATTTTACGCGGACGAAGTCGCGGGCAAAATTTACTGTCTCATATTCTGTAAATTGTCATGGATACTGACGATTTAAATAAATAAATAAATATTTATTTTAGACATTGTCCATAGTTTGTTAGTATCTGGAGAACAAAAATTAACAAATGCACACAGATTTTCTATTCCTGGGAATTAAAAGGTACCTAATATTAATTCAGGCGGATGCTCCATTTTATGTGTGTATTCAATTAAAACGAAATTAGTTATACGTTTTTAATTGAAGCTGTTAATCTGCTGAGCGGCGCGAGAGATGTTATCTCTTCTTTATCTGGAGTGTAAAGGTGCCGATATCTGTGTAAAAGAACATGGCTATAAAGGTCAAAATGGAATAGCAATTTGTCCATTTGTACGTTCTTCGGACTCACTTATCGAAATAAAAGCTGTCCCACAGGTCCATACTGGATGACATAGGTATTTAATATATCTTAGTAATAAAAAGTGTTTATCAAAATTTTTCATATCTAAATGGCAGTGACAACGCTCCTACGGTACTATATTTTTGTTACCTGCAAAAAAAATAGAAGCCTATGATAAATTAAGACACTTTATTACAAAAGTTCCACAATAAATGATTTACATTAAAGTTATTGTGCAACTGTGTAACTAGCGTTTTAATTCATCACACAACATAAATAGAGAGAAATTATACTAAAATATAAATTTTACATAAGTACCTAATATCAACAACCACAACACCACCGAAAACAATACAAATTAAATTATTAAAACTATAATACTTTTAATTAAAAACCTTAACCTCTCCAACAGAATAGTTAACGCGTGTAATAATTACATGGTGTAAGTTAATTTAATTTTCGCCTCTTGTGAGAGATCCTCCATCACATCAGGCGGCGTGGTGGAGTAAGAAAAAAATGCATAATGGTGAAATAATGAATAGGCTTTGATGAAGTTGGGTGATAAAAAATATTACCAACATCAGCGAGTGTGAAGTGGTATGTTTGGAATTCTTTACAAATTGCACTTACATTTAAAATAAGTTACAGATAGCAATGTCAATTTGACTACATGTGTAATATTTTTTTATCTTTTTTTTTCGGTTCCCGAGATTGTTCGACCTATCAGGGTCCTCCTTGGTCAACCTCGCTCCGCCAATGGTATTAGGAGGCACCTAACGAATGGCGAACTCGTTGCGGTGCTAAGGTTCGAAGCCTCAAAGAACGAAACGGTCACCCATCCAATTTCCGACTCTGAAAGCGTTGCTTAACCTTGGTTATCGATCGTAGCACGCTGCCACTAGACTAGTGCCGACTCGAACCATGCGTCCGTACGGAACCATGCGTCCCTAACCAGTCTCGATCCCGCCCAACGAGCGTAGAGCCCACAAAAAGCCGCTGGCGCGTGCGTGACCGATCGCTGGTTAATCTATGGTTAAAAGCAATATGGGGACTTAAGTACCGTGATATTAATGGTATGGAATTTGGGCGTTTTGTTAATCTCAGCTTACAGCTTGTGTGGCAACATTCGGTGTTGGTTTTGTTGTTTTTTACTCCCTTGTATTCCAAATTAATTTAGGAAACGAGTGGGAATTAAGAAAGGATACTATTTCAAAAACGGGTCCATGGTAGGACTCTTTAAAACGTGAGGAGTCTTCGATCATAATGGGTATATTTATAAGTATTACCTATATTTCTACAACAATGAGTTACCTAAGCAATTTCTTCTTTTTCTTTTTTAAACGTGGCCAAGATAAACTATATTGCGATTAACCAATTTAGCGTGTGACATAAAAATTAAACAATCCATAAAAGTACTTAATTTGGGATGTGTCAATTTCATATAAAGGGGAAACAAACTAAGTAAACTGGTAAGATTTGATGACCCACGATTACCACTCAGTGGGCTGCCCATCCTACCTTACCTTGTCCCAGAGCCGCATAAATGGCCAAAAACAACTCCACGTACTAATAGCCACCAATTGATAAAGCCAAACACCGTCCGAAATACGCGACATTCTCCCGATCTCGCCGGTAAAAACACACAAATCAAGCGACAACATTTAAAATACCAGACAGATTGCCTCGAAAATTCTACAAAAGATGGCTGGAAATGCTCCGCTTATGGGCGTGTACACATGACAGCACCTCAACCTTCTTTAGTCTTTTGAATATCTCCGTTTTATACCATCCACCGCGATAATAAAAAAATTTATAAGAGAAACAAATATAAATCATCTTGGCGTCAGTATCCCGGTTGTGATCTCGCGAGGGCCCAGAATCCGGATTGACCATGACCCAGGGTTTTACAGATCAGGTAATTACAGAGCGACCGACCTCCCCCAGTTAACAGGGGAGCCTGACCTCATGGTCCTGCTGGTTTCCCTCACCGTAAGAGTATCGGTTAGTGTCCAATTAATGTATATAACTCAGAATAAGTCATTGGTATATAGCGGCACTGGGAATCGAACTCGGTGCCTCTCGCTTAAGAGGCTAGGTACTAGGCTACCGACACTCCCATACGCGCATATATAGTGAAGCTAGCCCATTTATATACTGGTGGTAGGTAGGTTGATGTGCTGTCTTCAGTATATGTCCAAAACCGCGACGCGCCATATCAGGTGCGCATACGCAGCTCCCGGGTATTCTTCTGACAAATCGCTCGACAATTTGTTAGCTTTTTCCTCCCTTATTTCTCTTTTTCTGCGCCGGCCTTGTTGAGACGAGATTGATTTTATTAGTCTCACTCAACTTGACGTCATGTGAAGATTGAAATGCGATAAACTACACGTTCGTATGTTTTGTTAGCGTGCTTCGCTCTCGCTTTGGCGAGGAAGGAGTGCCGATACGATAAATTGAATAAATATGACAGCTTTCCGACTACGAAAATAGCCGGTATTTTTCTGACATAAGTGTGAGTGATACCTATTACTTAGATTAAACAAAAATTGTAAACCACATTTGCTCATATTTACAATCATTTAATAAAAATGAATGATAGAGAAAGCACCCAAAGCATTTATCAGGGAAAAGACATAGACATAGACAAGATTATACATTTAAAAAATGCCTTGCACAACAACACAATTGGCACAACACAACTTAAAGCCATTAAGGCTCTATCTTTCAGTCAACCTTGCAGATAGTAAGTAAGTAGGTGCTCACTAACAATGCCGTTTATACTCGTACTACATCGGCCAAGTTAAATTGAACTCAAAGCATCAAGATATCTGCAGCAATTGTTGCAAAATTTTAGTGTTATAAACATCACCTCCTATATCCAGTCACCACACATCCCCTATAGGGCTTTCAACCGAAGGGCTACAAAGGCCACGAAGATCACAAAGTTTCCAGAATTACGCGCGCAATATCTTAATATGGCGGCGTATAAATTACAAGTGAAGGGCCAGCGGACAATGGGAGGCGGTCCACGGGTATCAGCAGCCGTATTCACAATCATTCGAAACCGTTGCCGAACGATTCGGCCCGAAATTCGTGAGCGGCGAATCCGTGTCGATCGATTCGAAAACTCTAATTCGGGGCCGTATTTACAATGGCTCGGAAACCAGATTCGGATACGGAATCGACAAATTTGTCGATCGACTCGGAAAACCGTATTCTAAAGCATCGGTCTCGAATCCGAATGTCAAATTTGACAGTTCAAATCGGAAACCTCTGTCGAATTTTCGAAAGATTACACGAATGCTATTTAGCTCTCGGAAAGTTATTGTGAATTGTGTATTATTAAGTTTTTCTTGGAAAATGCAGTTTGTACTGCCGATACAACATCGTAATAGGATAAGGGTGAAGCAAAGAGCCGATACAATGCACTTAAATCGACAAATAAGGGATTTGTCGAACCCATTTAACATGCCCAACTTTAGTAGGGTTTATCGCTTCTCTGCGGAGACTGCGATCCACATTATAGAAGGCATAAAGCCCTATTTATCTTAGGACCTCATATGCTTGTGCGATTCCGGTGGAATTGAAAGTAAGTATGACAAAAATTGTGCTAAATACTAAAAAATAACCTAAAAATTGTTACAATAACAACAATACAAAATTATTGTGAAATTTCTGTATTATTTTCAGTGTCTATGTGCGCATAAACCCACCAGACGAAATGGAAACTCAGGATAGTGTTTCATTTGCATCCGCCACTGAATTTCAAGAGAGGGATATATATACAGAGGCACTGAGGGTGAGAAGGCAGTTAGTACAGAGGCTCTGCCATTAACTATGGTTTAGTGACTCTCTATAATTACCTGGTTGCAAAACACCAGCATATCACCTTGGCCCTTGTGACTATATTAAATAACGTGCTGTGAAACTTGTGGTATTTGTTCTAAAGAAATATTTGACTTGATGCCTACAGCTACTCGCCACCGACATAGTTCATCCTCACATCGTGGTCACAAAGAAACATGGAGTTCTTCAAGAATGTGGTTAAATGGAATTTTACCACTGGAATCGCAAACGTCCATAGGTTGCGGTAATTGCTTACCATCGGGCAAACCACAAGCCTGTCTTCTTGGTTTTGTAAACATGGAAATGTGTTTCTTTCTATTTTTCCTATATGCACTGTATGTAAAATTTTTATATCTTTTCTCTTATTTCTGTTAAGTTTAAATTAGGTAACTAATTAAATTAATATTTATAAAATTCGTCTATTCTCTTTCTCTAATTATAACAACCCTTCTTAGAAATTTAAACTGTTTGTTTTTACTTACAAAAGTACACATCAGCTGATCACATTTGTATAGAGAGTTTAATTCAATGAGTAGAACATTCCTTTTGTGGGCTTGTTACACCCTTTCTCATCATCATCATCATATCAGCCAGAAGACGCCCAGTGCTGGGCATAGGCCTCCCCCAGAGATCCCCACAAAGGCCGGTCCTGTGTTTTCTGCATCCAGCTGGTACCTGCGATCCTTACCAGGTTGTCGGTCCACCTTTTAGGAGGCCTACCCATGGTCGCCACTCGTAAACTTCACTGCCCCATCAGCCATCTTTTCTTCGAGCTATGTGCCCTGCCCACTGCCACTTCAGTCTGGCAATCCTTAGAGCTATGTCGGTGACCTTGGTTCGCTTGCGGATCTCCCCATTTCTGATTCGATCGCGTAAAGAACTCCGAGCATAGCTCTTTCCATTGCCCTTTGGGTAACATTGAGCTTTCTTATAAGCCCTTTCTGATATAGGTATATTAATGAAAGATATACAATTGTACAAAACACTTTACTAATTAAACTTATAAAATCACAATTCAGTTACTAATTTAAATCAGACTCAGTAAAATCAAAGCAAAAATGAAATGAGAAGTGATAATGTTGATTAATAACCAAATTATACGTACAATTAAAACCACAATTCAGTTACCAATTTAAATCACAGAAAAAATGATGCCTTAATGCTTTTTGTATTTTCAAAGTGTTACTTAGTAAGTGATACAAACTCATATCATATCATATATTGCATATCTCAATTATGAAATTCCTTTAATAATCAACCTATTTTGTTAATTATAACTTTAAATTCACAATTCAGTTACTAATTTAAATCAGACTCAGTAAAAATTAAATGATCACATTAAACTATAATAAATAAAATAATAATGTTGAAATTAAGAAGTGGTAGGTAATCAAATTTAGGTAATCACTTAGTTAAATTTACTATGGCAGTTGTGATTAGACTCTACAAGATTTTCCATCGCAACGGCCTGTCTAATTATGCCCTTTGACACTTTATTCACCGCTGCAGCTTGCACTTCGGCTGCTTCAGTTTGGCGTTGAAGGGCATTAAGCACTGGGTCATGCCCACCAGAGAAGGTCCACTACGATTGCCAGATTTAAATACCCGAATTAAACGGACTTTATTTTTTATTTCTGACTTCTAGTCCTGTCAAGTCTGAAAATAAATACCAATTTAATAAATATGTACCTATGATATACTAAAAAATAATCAATATTTACTTCTTCTTTGACCTTTATCCATTTGTCTGCAGTTTTAGTTGAACCATCGCCGATAGCATTCAATTTCACGGCGAGGTCCGCTAACAATTTCTCTTTTCCCTTGTAGCGTCTGGGCAATACAGTCGAACCATTGCGAGTGCGAGATGGGCTCGCATGTATTCTAACATCGCCACTCGTTGGCCGTATGATGTACGTGATGGCTGGAATCGCAAGAAAACAGGCAATTTAATTAGCTATTTATTCAAAATTGAATCACCGAGTTTGTACTTGATTCAAGTGAATAATTAGTTTGGCAATATTGTGAGTGTTCATAACGACAGAAAGAATTTAACTTAAAAATTTTATATTTTTGCAAATTAACTTCAAAGAAAAAGTATATTCTACTTATAAACAATCAAATATTATTTAAAAATTAATGTATAGCACGAAATATAACATATTAATAGCATTTATTACAAATTCGTGTCATCAATCGCCAATAATCCATTAATCGATCAACAAAAGTGTCTTTGTAAACGCTCGGGAGAATCATAGACATTTCCGAAAAGGTAGAGTTTCCGAGGCCGAATCGATCGGGATTCTGAATAAGAGTTTTCGAATCGATCGACACGGATTCGCCGCTCACGAATTTCGGGCCGAATCGTTCGGCAGCGGTTTCGAATTATTGTGAATACGGCTAGATACTACATGCACGATATTTATCGTGATGCACGCAGGATCACTAAAAACATAAATCCACGATCCGTATCGCGATAAATATCGTGTGTGTAGCTTTGCCATATCCCGATCGACTCGGCCACGGAAACTCTACCATTTCGGAAATGTCTATGGTTCCGCCGAGAAACAGAAGGGCGTTTACGAAGACACTTTTGTTGATTAATAAATGGATTATTGGCAATTGATAACACGAATTTGTAAAAAATTATATTAATAAGTTACATTTCGTGCTATATATTAATTTTTAAATAATATTTGATTGTGTATAAGTAGAACATACTTTTTCATTGAAGTTGATTTGCAAAAATATAAAATTTTAAAGTTAAATTCCTTCTGTCGTTATGAACACTCACAATATTGTCAAACTAAAGATTTTCAGAAAGTTTTCCCGTTTATCTTCGAGCGATTTGGTTCAGTGATTAAATTAATTTTTACCCTTTCGTATTTAATCTAATCGAAGAAACCATGTCAACAGTAAGTACCTGACTAAATATTTGTAGTACCTATTCACTTGAATCAAGTACAAACTCGGTGATTCAATTTTGGATAAATAGCTAATAAACTGCCTGTTTTCTTGCGATTTCAGCCATCACGTACATCATACGGCTAACGAGTGGCGATGTTAGAATACATGCGAGCCCATCCCGCACTCGCAACGGTTCGACTGTATTGCCCAGAAGCTACAAGGGCAAAGAAAAATTGTTAGCGGATCTCGCCGTGAAATTGAATGCTATCGACGATGGTTCAACTAAAACTGCAGACAAATGGATGAAGGTCAAAGAAGAAGTAAATATTGATTTTTTAATATAACATAGGTACATATTATTAAATTTGTATTTATTTTCAGACTTGACAGGACTAGAAGTCAGGTATAAAAAAATAAAGCCTGTTAAATTCGGGTATTTAAATCTGGCACTGGTGGTGGACCTTCCCCGGTGGGCATGACCCAATTCTTAATGCCCTTCAACGCCAAACTGAAGCAGTCGAAGTGCAAGCTGCAGCGGTGAAAAAAGTGTCAGAGGGCATAATTAGACAGGCCGTTGCGATGGAAAATCTTGTAGAGTCGAATCACATCTGCCGTAGTAAATTTAACTAAGTGATTACCTAAATTTGATTACCTACCACTCCTTAATTTTAACTTTATTATTTTATTTATTATAGTTTAATGTGATCATTTCATTTTACTGAGTCTGATTTAAATTAGTAACTGAATTGTGAATTTAAAGTTATAATTAACAAAATAGGTAGATTATTAAAGAAATTTCATAATTGAGAAATGCAATATATGATATGATATGAGTTTGTATCACTTACTAAGTAACACTTTGAAAATACAAAAAGCATTAAGGCAGCATTTTTTCTGTGATTTAAATTGGTAACTGAATTGTGATTTTATAAGTTTAATTAGTAAAGTGTTTTGTACAATTGTATATCTTTCATTAATATACCTATATCAGAAAGGGCTTATAAGAAAGCTCAATGTTACCCAAAGGGCAATGGAACGAGCTATGCTCGAAGTTCTTTACGCGATCGAATCAGAAATGGGGAGATCCGCAAGCGAACCAAGGTCACCGACATAGCTCTAAGGATTGCCAGACTAAAGTGGCAGTGGGCAGGGCACATAGCTCGAAGAACAGATGGCTGATGGGGCAGTGAAGTTTACGAGTGGCGACCATGGGTAGGCCTCCTAAAAGGTGGACCGACAACCTGGTAAGGATCGCAGGTACCAGCTGGATGCAGAAAACACAGGACCGGCCTTTGTGGGGATCTCTGGGGGAGGCCTATGCCCAGCACTGGGCGTCTTCTGGCTGATATGATGATGATGATGAGAAAGGGTGTAACAAGCCCACAAAAGGAATGTTCTACTCATTGAATTAAACTCTCTATACAAATGTGATCAGCTGATGTGTACTTTTGTAAGTAAAAACAAACAGTTTTAATTTCTAAGAAGGGTTGTTATAATTAGAGAAAGAGAATAGACGAATTTTATAAATATTAATTTAATTAGTTACCTAATTTAAACTTAACAGAAATAAGAGAAAAGATTTGTGGTTTGCCCGATGGTAAGCAATTACCGCAACCTATGGACGTTTGCAATTCCAGTGGTAAAATTCCCATGTTGCCGACCCTATAAAAACCTTTTAATCACATTCTTGAAGAACTCCATGTTTTTTGTGACCACAATGTGAGGATGAACTATGTCTATGGCGAGCGGTGCGTTGATAGAAAGTAGCTGTAGGCATCAAGTTAAATATTTCTTCAGAACAAACACCACAAGTTTCACAGCATGTTGTTTAATGGAGTCACAAGGGCCAAGGTGATATGCTGGTGTTCTTGCAACCAGGTAATTATGGAGAGTCACTAAACCATAATTAATGGCAGTGCCTCTGTACTAACTGCCTTCTCACCCTTAGTGCCTCTGTATATATATCCCTCTCTTGAAATTCAGTGGCGGATGCAAATGAAACACTATCCTGAGTTTCCATTTCGTCTGGTGGGTTTATGCGCACATAGACACTGAAAATAATACAGAAATTTCACAATAATTTTGTATTGTTGTTATTGTAACAATTTTTAGGTTATTTTTTAGTATTTAGCACAATTTTTGTCATACTTACTTTCAATTCCACCGGAATCGCACAAGCATATGAGGTCCTAAGATAAATAGGGCTTTATATCTTCTATAATGTGGATCGCAGTCTCCGCAGAGAAGCGATAAACCCTACTAAAGTTGGGCATGTTAAATGGGTTCGACAAATCCCTTATTTGTCGATTTAAGTGCATTGTATCGGCTCTTTGCTTCACCCTTATCCTATTACGATGTTGTATAGGCAGTACAAACTGCATTTTCCAAGAAAAACTTAAAAATACACAATTCACAATAACTTTCCGAGAGCTAAATAGCATTCGTGTAATCTTTCGAAAATTCGACAGAGGTTTCCGATTTAAACTGTCAAATTTGACATTCGGATTCGAGACCGATGCTTTAGAATACGGTTTTCCGAGTCGATCGACAAATTTGTCGATTCCGAATCCGAATCCGGTTTCCGAGCCATTGTGAATACGGCCCCTGGACACCAATCTGTCTCCTGCCCCTTATATAGAAAGCATCCGAGCTGGCCATCCACGCAAATGATAGAGCGACGCATAGATTATGGTGGGTGGGATAGATGGGGAATACGGCGTGAACCTACTTGCGTTTCTTATTTTTTTTCTGAACATTCTCGTTTTTAATTTTTTTATGCTGCACACTATTATTAATGTTTCTTTTTATTCTGAACATTTTAAATTTAATTTTTTCCTAAGCTGGCTAACATAATCTTGAGCGGTGGTAAAGCGACTATGCGGCCGAATTTGAAGCACAGCTACCTGCTTCTAACTGACTCTTCTATGTTATAATCTAGATCTATGCTCTGCTATGTATATTATTAATTTTATAAATGCGAAAGTAAATGTCTGTCTGTTACGCTTTCAAGGCTAAACCACTACACCGATTTTGATGAAATTCGACATGAAGATATAGACGTAAGTAGGCTACTTTTCATTCCCATGCAAGAAAATAGGTAGAAAATCCTTGTTAACTACAAAGCAATCTTGTCTGTAGCTCATGTCGACGACATCCGCGGCGGAGTGACGACAGACATTCAGATATCTCGCGATACATCGCAGAATATTCTATTTGCAATTCTAATACGATATCACCCCACATCGGAAGCTAAACTTTGTTAACGGCAGTTTATGTTAAACGTAGGTTAGTTTACAGATAATTATTATTGCTAAGTCGTTTTTGTATGTTGCTCTTAACCGACGTCTATGTATGAAACGGTTGATTAATGTAGAAGAGCAACAATTTGGTCTCTGCCCACCTTTATGGAAAAAGGTGTGACGTCATGTTTATTGTTTAACGGTGTGTTGTAGGTACATTTTCATGGCTGTATGTAGAGTATCTTGGTCTTGCCTTTTCTTGATCATGATTATGTTATAAAACGAGTCTTACGTATATTTATTTGTAGGTCTTTAAATCAATGAATGATAAATTGCAAGTATTTCTATATAGTAGATTAAAATTCAAGTATATTTAACCATTTTTCATATAAAATATAACATACCAACATCGAAACAGCTCTCTAATGTCTAATACGTACCCAGTGTAAAACGCAACCCCGTGAAAATTCGATAAAAGCGGGAAAATACAGACGACAAACGATAAAAAAGAACCAAAGTGGCCAGTCGGCCAGTCATCCTGCGGCGCGTTCAGAAACCATAAACGCAACCGTGAGAACGATTACAGCGGCCGGACAAAAACTAAAGAATTAGTATTCATTGCAGAAAATAAGAAAACAATTACAAAGTAGGCTGTTTAAGGGCGGGGAGCAATTTGTTATAAATAATTCTTGCAAAAAGGCGCGCGGCTCACGCAGCCACGCTCGGGCAATTATAAATCAATATGTATTTTATTTTTAGAATCGCACTTCTTTGATTGTTAGTACAGGTAATTCTTCAATGTACAGCGTGCTTTTTTACAGAATTGTTGATATATTTTATCATAATATGAAATTGGGATAGTTTGTTAGACCTAGTTCTTTGCATAATTTTACAATAAACTTGTACAGACAACAAATAACTTTAATATGACATTTAAAAACTGGAGATTTATTTACGAAAAGTGGTCATGTAGGTAATTTATTAAAGCCTTGCGCCTCGTATAATACTGCCTGTCCACTCTCTGCACATTGATACGACAGTGTGCGTACATGCGAAATTGAGTTGTTGGTACCTTAACTAATTGATACACAGAGGACACCGGTTTCTTAAGTAGTCGTCCTGTAGAGCGGAGCGTCGCGACACAGCCTGTGCATAGCATCCACCCGATCCATTTCAGATTCCAGTCATGTAGGGCCGCTGTTGCAGCGCGCAGACCGAACAAAATGCCTAAACAAATTGCTGGCCATCGGCTGCGACGGACCGCTTTTTGCACCAATTCGGCATTCCGAAATAAAAATACCGCCTCCTTATTTAGAAAGGAAGAAAAACGCAACGCGGCTGCCCGATTCGGCGAACGATTCGAATATGGAATGCCGAATCTTTTTGAAAACGGAACGCGTTCGGCGTTCGCGCGAATGTGTTTTACTCTCAATAAGAAAAAAAGCAAAAAAGATTATATTTGGTAATATAACTTTTTGATGCGGTCGCGCCATAAATCCGGCCTTTCGAAAGGTAAGGATGTAAATTTTAAAATTCATTTTTACTTATTTTTGAATTACAGCTCCGAGCCATGGCTGCGCTTGTGATTTGTGGCGCGGATGAATGATTGCGTTAATGATACCGGACATAAATATCGTATTTGTAAAGTGATTTTAACAGCCAAGTTTAGTGATAACGAGTAGTTGGCATGAATGGCAGCTTCGTGAATTGCCTTAAGAGATTATGACTTCAGAGAAATTCACATAAAATCTTACTAATACGTAGGTACTAGAATGAAAACATTACCGTATGAAAATGTGCCCGTTAATTGCGCAAATAGCGCTGCAGGGATTTTGCTTCATGAATCGAACTGGGTAGTTGAATACCTGTCCACTTCTACATATCATACCTACCATACACCTGAAGACGCTGGTGCATGGATGCTAGAGAAGTGCAAATTGGTATAGACATTTCTGTATTTACATTTGTTTTAGCGTAATGGTAGAAGCGTATTTTATTCTAACCAAAGTGTACCTGTCCCTAAAACTTTGCCATCTACTTTAAGAAAAAAAATATATTTTCAAATTGTCAAAAGCAATATTTTTCTTTAATAATATAATCTTTGAGCGAAGGCCTGATTGAAGTCCCGGGTGCAGAGTTCTTGGTTCGGAATACAAATGATCGATTTCGGTTGTTTGCAAGCAATTTTCTGTAACTCTGTAACTTTAATGTAACTGTAGTTCGTTTTAATGACGGCCCTTAATCAACGCACAATTTGGCCCACCCACACCGTGGTCCAAATAAAAACAAGTTAATCCTTCTAAAACAAAGGCTGAACCATCCATTAAGCCGCCCCATCTGACATTTGCCAATTGGGTCAGTCCAAGGCCCTTGCACCCCCAACCCCAGGAATCAGAACCCCACCCCATGACCCCCCGTGGCCCCATGGCCATATTTACGATTTGTGGACCCAGGTAGATTAAGCTATCTGTGTCGGCACTATCGGCGCACTCTAAATTGTGCTGTTAGAAAAATGGGTGTGTGGCTTAGATAGAACATGGGTGACAGGATCTCTACAGCATGATGATGAGGTACTAGGTATGCGTATAAGTTGCTGACGTTTTAGATAGGTACCTAAATGCTGATGTGAAAATGCCTGGAAGACGAAATGAGCAGTAACCCCAGCTTGCACCAAATTCTTACAGATTTAAGAAAGACGTTTAACGCCGTTTTGAATACAATATTGTGTTCATCTTTAGCTTAAATGCGAATTTGGTGCAAGCCGCCCTAAGTACTTAACTGTTTTTTTTGTGCTGATGTTCCGGTGTACTCACAGTGTTAGGAATAAAGTACAATTAACACCAGACGTGTTTTCCTAGCAGTTCTAGTCATTCGGTAGTCATTTTTAACCGCCAACGGTTCAGTAGATAAGGAAAGATTTAAATCCTATACATAGTCGGGGGTCTTCCGACACTTTCCCGTCGGTTAAGTTATGTCACAAGTACACACATATTTTCATTCCAACTTCAAATCCAATGAGAAAACTTCCCCCAAATATGAAGGAAGGTCAACAAGACAACCACATAAATAGGTGCATACGACAACAAATCAGCTTCTAGCTACGTCTATACAGCGGTGAGGTGACCCAGCGACGGCAGTGTTACAGTGACCTATAAAGTTTATATTACGTCTTCGGCGCACCCTTCCGGGCTCGCCCTAATGGTAACCCACTTACTGTCACCAGTCACTAGTAACAGCGATGGCGGTTTGTTTATTATGACACCACCGACGACTGGAGCACTGATTCGAGAGAAGTGCAAAGGTTTTTGTAAACCTTAAATGGAGTTTTCAAGCCTATGGATAGATAATTATAGCATACAACCAGGAACTATTTACGTAAGTGACAAATTTCGGAAAGCCTTTTTTTTTTATAACAAGCATCCATATTATATTGATCAGGGAACACACTCGCAGGCAAAGCGTTCCATTCCTTAGCCGTACGCATTATAAAGGTCGAGCCAAAGCGGTTCGTGCGGATGGCTGGAAGATCCACGACAAAAGGATGAAGCGCTCGCCCGGATCGCGTTTCCCGATGGTGGAAAGGCCCCCCCGACAAAGTCCCCCTACAAAGCGTATTCTCAAATATCTCCTAAACTACTGGATCGATTTTGAAGAAACGAAGCTAACAGCAGCTACACGAAAACGCCTCTCTTTTTACGTCGACAGTAAATACTTATTGAACATCAGCTAGTTAGTTGGCATCAGCGGTGTGACGCCGCTGGCACCTCTATCGCACGCGTTTAAGTTAATACGAACCCGAATCTAGTCGATGTGCATTAATTACCGCCTTGTACTGTGAAACAAAGGTGGTATAAAAAGTGAATGTGGAAGAAGCGAGAGAGAGTTGTCAGTAGCCGTAGTAAGTGGAACGATGTGGTCTCTGCCTACCCCTACGTGAAAAAGGCATGACGTCCTGTATGTATGTATATATGTTAAAAATGTACATACCACAATGGGACCGTTTCGGCCGGTGCTTGAGAGTGTGGCTCCGAACCACTGCTTTGACTTCTGGTCGATCTGCCGCTGCTGCTTGTCCGCAGTGTTGCCTGCAACAAACAAACGATAACTATGATTCCACGTCTTCTAACGCAATCTGCAGGTGAGGACACATTCAGGCGACTGATGTTCAACCATAATAAAATCCGATGAGAGGTCAGACGGCAGTTGCTCCTCTGTAATTACCTGATCAGCCCAATTCTGAATCAACTCCACGCTTGGCCGCCGGCTGGTAGGAGTTTGCATTGGATAACACAGAAATACGTAACAGAAAATACCGCTCATTTATACGAGGGCCTCCATTGATGTGCCTCTAATCTGAGAAAGTGACCTTGCAATCTTGAACTGAAAGGTTTTCAACTCCGCCGGACTCCACACAGCCAAAAAATAAAATATTATTATTCACAATTTATATGGTGTCGAAATGGACCACCGCGAGACAAACGGCTTCCACGTAGCGAATTTCGCCGAACGTCGCCGAACGATGCCGAATAAGGTATTATGGCGGGAATCAATATGGATGCGCGGGCGCATGAACGACGGCCGATAATAACTTAATACTGCGACGCTGCTTGATTGCTATTCAATTTCGCAGGGAATGACCGATGGGGTATCCAGATGGAGGTCTGTCTGTCTGTATGTGTGTTTTCGTTAATATATACTCACTTATAATTGTTTAGTCGGGTATGCAATGTTCAAATTATATTTAGGAATTACTAATAACACATTACATGGGTACATTACCCACATGTTTAGATGTTTGTTACTTCTTCCCGCAAAAACAACTAACGGATTTTGATGAAATGTAGCAGTAATATACAGGCTGTTACATAATATATGTATGAAGCCGTGAACCGGATGGAGTACTAAATGTATGAAAACGATAGACCTATCGTTTTCATACATTAATTCCACGTACGACAGAAATAATTGTACCTATCGTTTTCATACATTTTTAGCACTCCATCTAGTTCACGGCTTCATGCATATATTATGTAACATCCTGTATCATAGCTATATAGTACTATAGTTTCTTCCGAAATTCAATGTGGTTCCCGCGGGAACTAATTATTATTATAACCGAATTTTACGGCCGAAATCTTTGAACAAAAGCTGTATCTACTTATCAAATAATTTGTTACTCACGTAAATTCTGCTAAGCGGTTTTTGATTTTCAGCGCTCTAGCTTACTTGCCCGATTGTTTTAATGTTTTCCGAAATTAAACATAAGTACCCAAAATAATGTTATTGCATTTGAACAGATAAACAAAGCCACATACAGTCACTAGTCTTACCAACTGACAGCGACATGAAAATTCATAAAGGCCTGTCCTCATTGCTGATATATTGTCCCATCATGCAAAGAGGACTTAATTCCGACACTTGTAATTAATATTTCAAGTGAGCTGTCGTTATTTTTAATTATAATTAAAATAAAAAGAGAAGCGCAGTTCCGGTAACGAAACCTGTAAGATGGAACTTTCGAGGTGTTGTCAAAATGAGTAATGCAATTATTACTGTACATGTCTCCTTACTGTCACTAAGCAATTATGAAGTTTAATTTATTTCTGTACACAAGTAGGTAGAGCTCGTCTAATCTAAAATGACGCGCCCCACTATCGTATTAACGCACACAAGCAAGTTTAAAATATGGACGCAATACATATACAAATGCCGTTGTAATTGGTCATTCAGTTGCCGGTGAGACACCAACGTAGGAGCTCGCGTCGTTCGATTGGAGCAGTCGACGCTCCCACACAGATGAAGTGTCGTTATTGATATTTGCACTCACACATCGAAATCCAGTAACTAAGTAGTGGGGCGCGTAATTTTAGACTAGACGAGCTCTACACATAATTACTCAAATATTGCCTAAACTACTGAACCTATTTTGATGACCTAAATCCCGAAACCATCTGAAATAAACTCGCTTTCTAGCAAAGAAAACCGGATCGAAATCAGTCCACCCGTTCCGGAGCTACGGTGCCGCATACCGACACAGATACACACGTCACACTTATAACACCCTTCATTTTCGTCGAAGGTTAAAATAAACATAGCATAGGAATAGAAAACATTTATTTACACACAATAACACCACCAACACATAACAAATGGCTCAAAGGGGTTGAATCACTGACCTCGAAATATATATTTTTTTGAGGTCAGTGGCTCGACTCCAGAGCCGTAAAACAAAACAAAAAAAAAGTATTAAGAATAAGTGACATAAAAATGCGCAAACAAAATTAATAACAAACAACATCAAATGAGGAAACAACAACTAGACAAACATATATGAATAAAAGAAAATTGAAGAACAGAGCCGTTGCATGTGTATGTGGTGTGGTGTGTAAAAGGGACCTCACTCAGCTTCATGCCCTGGCGGTAACGTATAGCACTCAATTGCAATGTATAGCACTCAATTGCAAATCTATTAACTTTTACCTCTTGTAAGAACTTATAGGTAGTCCACATATAGTCAGATCCCCAAACAGACCAGTCAGCTGTCTCTGTTATGACAGATAATGACACGACTGCTAATGAGTTAATGACACCCCCCCCCCCCCCCCTTTCCCCTCCCATGCAACCACGCCCTGCCGCAATCACGATGGGTTAGGCTTTTAAACTGATTGAGTACAGTTGCGGACAAAATCGTTAGGGAAATCTTTGCTGAGCTTAGTTTCTGGTTTTGGGACGATTTGGGAATGTTATTTCAGTTTATGTAATTTTCTGCTTTACGCATATTACAATATATGTCTGTGACGCGTTTCTTAGTTTCATAAGCATAATATTGTTACACGTTAAAATACCGATATTTAAGCACCGCTTCTATAAATACAACTATGTGCTTCAGATATAAAATGTAAGCTTTAGCTCTCTAATAAAAAAAGTTTAAACAAAGAAAAACACACGCAATTATAACGGTCGGAAATGTACAAGAACTGGCGTTAACTCGATATTAATTTTACTCCTAAATCTTATTCACAATTTAATATGAAAGTTTTTTAAATTTACAAAAATATCTACACTGCACCACTCTTGTCGTCGTCTGTACCGTACAATGACACGTCAGTCTCATTAGGCTACTGCATATCGACCGAATGTACTTTTTTATTTGTTACATTTTTTTCTTCGACTCAACCACATGCATTAGAGCTCACCAAATGGACCATGTAATACTTCTGACACAATACAAATCGAGTCCATTTGTTCTTAGAGTCAAATTCGTGCTCACTTAATTGGCTTTTAAAGATGGATATGAAGGATTTTAATAGGACTTTATAAGATTTTATTAGGAAATTATAAGATACTGCTATCTATACATATAATGATGACATTGGTAGGTGACCAACTGGGGAGGGTCAGGAATAAGTTAACAACCTCTTAGGTATAGCAAACTAGTTGGCTGGTTCGTAAACTATATAATCTCGTAAAATCCACGACAAATATTCACACATACATACCGACGCCTTTTAGCGTCGGTGGCCTAGTGGCAAAGGTACCCGACTAGCAAGCGAGAGGTACCGGGTTCGAATCCCACAGCCGCCAGGTAGCAATGAGTCTTTTCCAAGTTATGTACATTAGTTTAACACTAACCGTTGTTCTTACAGGTTCTACACAAGTTTTTCACGCCGATCATCTCCAACCTATTGAACTAATACCTACCTATAGATAGAGACTAACACACCAAAACTATAAATTTATTTATTTGTCGGTTTGTTTTCTTCTACAGTATTTAGTACTTGTGCAATTCAACATTGCTAAGGGCGTATCAGAGGTCCATACCCAGCAGAGTACAGTAACTTACACATCATTATTGCCGCAATGAAACACCGTGTAAATCCGCTTCATACAAACAAACCATGCAATAAACGTCTTGTTTAAACACCTGTCTACGAAAAATCTCGATAATCCGAAAAGGCAACCTTGTTTAAAAAGGGCAGATGTCACATTAACATAAAAGCTTAAAGTTCACATAAACTTCCGAAAGGCCATCTTTACGACCGATGTGCATGGTAACCGCTTATAGGTACATATTTGTTTCGTGATTGCATGAAATTGGAGAAACTTCAACATGGAAATTGAATCACGTTTTGTTTATTCCTAAGAATACTACTCATCATCTTGGCGTTAATTTCCCGGTTGTGCTCTCACGTATGAGGGCACGGGGTCCGTCTTGACCACAATTCAGAATTTGGCAGATCAGGTAATTACAGTGAAGCGACTGCTACCTGCCCTCCGTGACCCTGCTACCAGCGGAACCTGACCAGATTGGAACCTAGTTACACTTTCAGTCGCCTGAATGTGCAAAGTTAACAATTCACGTGATTCAAAATAATCACAGCTGGCAGCAAGCCTATAATTTTATTACAAGCATTTTTAAGACAACATGACATTTGTGTTACAGACTAAGTACACACCATAAAGGCATACAATTTGATGTAATCTCTTCCAATACTTTTATATCGCCAACCTTATAAGTCTCGATGATATGATCAAAATTATAGCTTGTGAAGTATTGAAGTGGGAAATTGAACCTTCTCACAAAGACAAACAGTAGGTATTTGTCTGATAGCAACACACAATGAGAAAACATGTGAATGAATTTACAGAATAATTTAGCTTGTCATAGTTCGTGTTGTATTGAGACGTTAAAAATAAGTGGCCAATTTCTATCGTAAGTACATACATTAATATAACTAATGTATTGTAGTACAATCGTCATTACCAAAGTTAGTATAAGTATCAATCTAATTGGTATCGACTGACGTATCTAATAAGCGAGTCATTTTTCTTTACTTCTCGAAAGGCATGGTCCATATATTTAAAAGTATATAAGTAGTTTATCAGTTATCCACCAGTACCCATAACACAAGGTATGCTTACTTTGAGGCTAAATAGCTCTGTGTGAATTGAATTGTCCAAGCATATTTATTTATTTATATTCGGCCGCATCGTTACGATCTGCCTCGAAAAAGGCAAATGCCTTCCTGCATCTATCAGTAAAGCTAAAAGAAAATATTTATATCTTACTTCGGCGTATACTATACTCTGCATATGTTTTAATACCACCGAACGGAACTGAAGACCAATTCGAGGAGAATAATTGGTCGGTGATCTCAACATATTACGCATTCGCAAAATATTGAAAATGATATGATAAGTGGTTATCATACTAAGTTCTGTACCTACTAATCAATCAATCAATCAATCAACTGTTATGATAACTAATCCCGATAATAGAGATGACAGCGTTCACCTCTATAGAAAATCAAGGAAAAGTCTTGTGTGGCAGTGGCTGTCTTACCTTGCCGTTCCTTAGGCAAAGTGGATTGCCTTTAGTTTGTATCTGGCATGCCATTGAGATCTGAATAATTGGTTTGGTTTGGGCCGCTTTGTATACATCTACCTAATTCATTATTTAAAATTGTGGCAAGTCAAGGGCACAAACAAAACTGCGATAAGATACGAAATCTTTTATCGAAATATTCGAGATAGAAACTACTTACGAATTACTCGGAAAACTATCATTACAGTTACCATATTTTTATCCAAGTTTACCTATACTTATATACCATCTTCAATTCAAATTAGATTCCGAAATCTTTGATGTGTGTACCCATAGTGTGTACCTATATCCATCCAGCATTTACCCGACCGGCTTAAAGGGTGTTTAGCGCCATCATAAACATACCGCACTGATTCATATGACCACACATGATCCGTCTGACATACATACAAGTTCATTCGTCCACAATCTTACCACGTATGTTGAACGTGAATAAAAGAGCTGACAGCAGACGGTTCGAACAACAGTTCGAACCATGTGTGAAACATCACACAGAGACAGAGTTAAAAAGGAAGTTAGTGAGGTCTAAAGGCTACAAATTTGGCTTTCCTATGTTCCCATTACTGAAAATCGACATACCACTGGCCACTAACGTTGGTGTTAACAAAATTGCACGAATGTTATTAAAACATGTTAGTTGGGGATACACCTTGCTAGGGTAGAAACCCGACGTCCTTTTAGAAAATTACGACTTTCAATCTTTCAAAGGTAGGCTAGGTAGGTATACGTTGTATTATAACTCTTTAGCTCTACAGTAATCTGCTCTACAGATGTCTCGACGTCATTTAATCCAAGCAAGATCATAACTGAGCGCGCTGTTGCTTCCGAGAAGTTTCTCGACTCGTTACTTAATTAAGTACACACTAAAGGTTCTACAGAAACAACTTAGGTATCCTATGAAAGAGGGGCAAGTGAGTATCTAAATGAATGCCTTAACTCTATATGTACTCTTTCGTCAGACCAGGTATGTAGGTACATAGTCTTATTCTGTGCAAATAGGAAATTTTGATAAGAATAATTAAATGAGTCCGAATATGCTTAGACAAATGCACACAGCGCCATCTAGCCCCAAAGTAAGCGAAGCTTGTGTTATGGGTGTTGTTAGAAAACTGATAAACTACTTATATACTTTTTTGTTAATTACATATTTATTATACATACCTACTGCACCCAGACCTCTTAACAGAAATTAAAATACAACATTACAATTTCTGCTCGGCCGGATTTCGAACCCGGGAACTCTGCGTGGCGACCGGGCATGTCAACCAACTGAACCACTTAGGTCGTCGAAAAAAAAGTATAAAATGAGCTTGCATCACTGGATGCGCGTGCAAATTAGAGACTGTTCTAGGGGAAGGTCGCATAGTAGCGGACATATAATACATTTAATAGAGACAATGTCATTTTAATTGATATTGTGCACTTTGAACTTCATTTATTAAGTGCTTTCGTTAAAAATTAAATAAATAATTAAATACCTACGTTTAGACAAGCACACCGCGCCACCTAAGATTAAGTAAGATTTAACTTAATCGATATGCGATTTATATAAATTATTATTTTTCAAGAACATTTGAAAAAAATTGCCATTTTCAAAGATCCGTGTACAACTTCATACGCATGCAGGGCTTAAAGTCTCGTACAATTGACTATATAAACAAACGTATAGTTATATCTCATTATAGGACAGTTTTCATATGTAAGAAATAGACATACCGGCCGGAATCAAAGCCCGCTTACAAGCCAGCGCGTGCGAGCGAGATGACTGACCGAGTCTCAATTTCCTCAACTTGCGTGTGCGTACGGAGCGTGTTTCGTAACCTAGGCGCACGATGGCGCTGCTGTGCGGCGCGGCAGTTTGAAAAGCATTAGGAGCGCGAACTTTAAATAGTTCGCGCTCGCATTATCTTTGATTTTTATCGATAATTATTTTATAAGGCAAGCCCGGCTTTTGGGCTTGTATGACAGTAACGCCACTGATGTAGTGATGCTTGTACGTATGTTTGTAATTATAGGGTTGTGTGGTATAAATTAGTGTTTAATTAACTATAAATTCGAAAATTCTACGTAAGTAGAGGCTACTCTATTTAATACTTATTTATCATTCCATTATTTCGTGTATTATTTGAAACTATAGAATGGGCCACAGCGTTTTCTATTAAGTGTTTTTAAAACTGCGATACGACCCGACCATAAGGGCAGCGCGAAGGCTTCTTACCGCGCACGTGCAGGATGTGGAATGAGCCTCCCGAAGTCTTTCCTTTACACTACAACATGGGGTTCTTCAAAAGGCATGTCTACAGGTACTATGTACTTATTGTGATGATGATTTGATCACCAATTACACATAACGTACTACAAGAACCTCCCCATCCACCAACCTTAATGACCTCCAAAAAGGACGGATCACCAGTACCCTCAACCCGCGCAAATGTATGAAAAGATGTACAATACAATACAATACAATACAAAACTCTTTATTGCACACCAGAGAACACAAGTACAGATACAAAAAAATATGGTAGATAGTACAAAGGGATGTATGGATGTGGAAGAGGTAAAAGAGATGTGTCAGGATCGTAGCTTATGGCACTCGATAGCCTCTGCCTACCCCTATGGGATAGGATGTACCTAAGTATGTAGGTATGTATGTACGTACATTTGACATTTCTTACCTTCACCCAACAGACATCGCTCTGACATTATCCACGACAATTTCACGAAGCTGCTCGAAACGCGATATAAACTTGATAATGTCACCATTTAATCCATTATCCAACTGCCATGCCTCTACGCTCTGTAAAAACGTCTAACGTTTATATTTGGTAGCGGAGCGTGAAAGTTGGAAACAAAGGCAGTGTAAGGTAATGATTCAGTCCACTGAATACGTGGACTCCCGCGGGTGTGGGGACATCAATAAAAGCAACCATAGATTGTTTTCGAGTTTAGAATCGGCAAACTGAGGGAAAAATGATTCTTTGTGTAATTACAAATAGGTATAAATAGGGGTAAGCAGCATGTCTGCTTGTATTGTTTTGTTCAAGGGAGCATATTGCGGTACAATCCAAAGTATACAAAAACATAAAGTAAAATCGTTGGTATTGTAATTCTTAAAATATCTACTAAATGCAGTATCCAACTCTATCGAATAATGACCAACCAATGTGGAGGAGATTCATGCCCAGCAGTTCATTGTTATTTGCCGTTGGTGTGTGAGTAAAATAAAAGCTTTTGCCCGCGACTTCGTCCGCGTAAAATTCGATTATAACGTTCCAGACCCTTCGCGGGAACCACATTGAATTTCGGGATAAATTATGGCATATGTGCTTTTCTGGGCTTTAAGCTATATTACTGCCAAGTACAGTAGTTTTTACGTGGAAGAGTAACAAACATTCAGACTTTCGGATTCTTTATTAAGAGGCATGGTCGCGGTCCGTCTTTGCCTGGCATTGCCGGGCACGGTCCGGTCGTGACTGGCGTGGGGTGGGTTTGCTGCTGCCATGGGGCTGCCAGCGTGTGACTGTGTGCTTCCTTCCTACTTTCCTACCCCCCTCCTTTTTGACGATTGAAAGAGATATTTATCAATCAATAAATTTTGAATTTTGCATACGGCCAATTTCCCATTACGTTCTGATGTTAGTCATCAATTAAAATTCGCCATCCTTATGTATATAGAGACGAAAAGAGTTTTAAACGATGATTACCATTAACAAGCGTTTTAGAAACTGGGCGAAACTCTTCCTTTTGGCATACACATTCTGTTCTGACACAAAATAAGTGCAGGCGCAAGCACCGGTACCTGCACAAAGGCAATGACATAGCACGTGCCGCGTCACGCCCGAACGCGGCTACTATAAAGGAAGAACCTATCCTGCGTGTATAGGGGTGACTATCAGTTATTTTATTTTATACCAGCGTTTGCTCACAAAGCAACAAAAGGTAATTTATCTATATGTGTATTAGTAGAGATTGAATGAAAAATTTCATTAAAAGTATTTGAGCTTTTTTATTTACTACTAAGGTGGCAAACGAGCTTGCCAACTGCCTGATGGTAAGTTGGTAAGCTGTTGCCGGAGCGTAGACGTTTGTGATAACCTGTGAAATCTTGTGACAAGCTTTTCATTTCTTTTCATTTGGGAAAACAAACCCGCGTTTCATACATTCAAACTTTGAAACAAAGGAACTGTTCCATTGCTTAATCCTACAAACATTATAAATGCGAAAGTTTGTAAGGATGAACGTATGTTTGTTACTCCTTGGATTTTAATGAAATTTAGCAATAATGCAGCTTATAGCCCAGAATAGCACGTATGCTATTTATTGTCCAGAAAGTCAATGTGGTTCCCGCAAGAACGCATCCGGAACTTACTAGACGAATTTTACGCGAACGAATTTGCTGGCAAAAGTACAGTGCCTATCTATTTTTTATTGATCTGTTTCGCACATAGGTAGACCACGACACGATAAAAATCTGGGAGAGGGAAGTGGCAAGCGCAATAAAGCAACAAAAACCCCGACACCCCAACAAAATCATTCCATAAAATGCAATTTGAGCAAATTATAGCCACCCTTCACAAATCCAGGGCGCTTTCCGCACGGGGAAGCAATTCCCACTATCAGGCAAATACATCAACATAATAATGAACCAAAACATCCCGTCTTTACTACTATCACGTTTTTTTTATTCAAAAGGGACCCTCCGTGGGTGTGTCGGTTCATAGTTCATTAGTCAATGTAATTAAAGTTATTTATTGTTTTGATTAACTAGTATCAGGCACGCGGCTTCGTTTCCTTCGATTTTAAAGTATAAAAGAGAGATCTCCAAACCAGTTTGTAAAAATTGCAACTTTTTTGTAATAATTTCGTGAAATTTTTCAAGTGTAAGACCAAAATGTGCTTGATTGCGTGTTTAATATATTTAATTTACAAAACATCTCATCTCATTACAAGCGAGGTTGACTATGTGACAAGACTCCCGCTGGGACTACTATTCCGCCTGAGACTGATTGAACAGTCTCGAGACCCGATTGGCACTCTGGGACGGTAGATATGTTCGTTTTTTTATTTTTTACATACCATCTACCTTTTAGAAGTTCAATATTTGGTTTTACCCGTGGGATCAAACATATTTGCATCATTTAACTTTCAACTCCACCTGGAAATCTCTAGCCTGACTGAGGCTATTAAAAGCGTTAACACGATCTGTTTAATAAAACTGCATATTCATTAAATTTAACTTTTTTTAAATGGCAGCTGTTGTAATTAACGATGGTGAATAAGAAAGGGTTGATGCCAAGATTAATTTTAGTAATTTATTGACTAGCTTTTACCCGCGGCTTCGTCCGCGCTGGTTCCGCTGAGGGAAACGCGCTGCCCGGCCTTTTAACAGAATGAAAGGTCAAACAGCGCCTTATCCTCGCGACTGGATTTAAAATGTTTTTTATCATAACCAAAATCGGTAAACCTCGGAACAAATTGTTAGCTTCTACATCTACACATACCTAGTATAAATTTAAGTCGCTTTCCGCGTCTATCTGTATGCATATGAAATAGTTTTCTATAATACATGTACTTTAAACATGTATACATGTAAAAGAAAAGCCGGGAAACCCGTGCGAAGCTGGGGCGGGTTGACAGTTTCTCATAAAAAAACATTTTTTTATTTTTTTTTTATTTACTCAGCAGACAAACAGGCAAGCGGGCCACCTGATGGAAAGTGGTCACCGCCGCCTATGGACATTAGCAACACCAGAGGAGTCACCAATGCGTTACCCGCCTCTAAAGAGACCTCTAATATACCAAAACAACATAAAAATAATATCCATTACAACTGTCGTTTATGATTATATATTTTTTTAAGTTTCATCAAAATCAGTTCAGTATTAGTCGTGAACTCCAAACGTCAGTTGGATTAACTGCAGAATCTCTACATTCAACCTCAATGCAGTCGGCTATAACAATAACTGCGCCCGCGCACCCAGTTATTTTCGAATCGAATTTTTACAAGCAATTAATCATGCGTATGTAAAGTAAACATTATCCGATGCATACTTTTTAATTACATATTCGCTCGCTCTAATTGGACAAGATAATGCCGCCATGTTTATTATGAAGTTTTACATACGAACGTTATTATGGTTTGAATTTGGAATGTTTGCGAGGGTTGTGAGAATTTATGCGTACGTTGGTTGAGTTGAATATTCGTGTTATTGGTGTAGGTAGGAAGAAAGAAACATTGTTGTTTTGCATTCGGCTTTTTATTTGTTTTGAGTTGCAAGTTATTTATTGTTATAGGTACTACAAATAGTTTGGGCTAGAATTTTCCATTGTTTTTATCCATGTAAACCATATTCAAATTTTTTATTTATTTCAATACACAACAATATTAGCTGGTTGCATGGCGGCAAATGTAGATAAGGCGGCGGTGCTCACCCAGGCTAACTCCTCAGACTTGGCAGGGTCTTACCACCAGATATTTACTAAAAAAAATATCTTTCAACATGGTCAAATCCGAAAACGGCATATTGGAGGCTTCATTTTAATTAACCTTTCCTTAGAGAGAGGGACATAAAGTACTCCAAATCCTCCTAACCAGGATTCTTTATATGCACAGAACGTAGGGTAACGTAGCGTATTCACTCATGTGAATGTATATCCGTATGTATGTACGTATGTCACGTGGTAACCGTCCCGAATCCCGCGCATATCAATCACTGTTACCATCAACTTATGATTAATGGCACCGCATCCCAACCACATACCGTCAGACCGACTAACTGTAAAGCCATAGTTATCTAAATATTGCCGAATACAAAACACAGCTGTCCGCTGGTGCATGGGCTTTCTATACTCGTACATGGCGATGTTTTTGCGGGTATTTGTTGATGTTTCCCATGTAGGATAGTATTGTTAGGTAACCTTTGAAAGGCTGTGAACAAGTAGACATAGACGAAGTACTCGTGTGTGCAAAAATATAGCAACCCGCGTGGGTTAATTCAACGAATTTTTATTTTTTAATAAAAACCCCTTTCGTAAAGAGGTAATGTTTGTGTGTCAAAGTCAAAGTCAAATAATTTTTATTCAATTTAGGTTTACAAAACTCTTATGAACGTCATAAAACACAAAATTATGTTTACAAATAACATTTAGAAAAATAGGGCTGCGGGCCGTGGCAACATTGAGCCGGTGTGCCTTCCAGACATTATTAGTCCCAGAATTGGACTGACTGTCACTGTCTGTCACTGTCACCTTGACAGTTTGACTTACCGCCCGAATCAACGGTGCACGGTGCCGCGCCGCGTGCGTTGTTTTTGTGCACATATAACATAAATATTATACAAACACGAAAAAAAACTATATATCAAAGGTGATAACTGTAAAACCTAATAATTAATGGCTAAATCACAACCATACGCATTTTCTAGTAGGTACACAGTGCATACCTGTGAATATGCAACAATTAAAGTAAACATAACCTAATTAACAGTGTATTCACATTTTAGCTCGTTTATGAAGAAATACATTAAGAGGAAATGAGTCTTGCAATGTATGAACATCTTTTACGTATGACTTGAAACTTCCGTAATAAATGATGGATAACATAATGGAATTTACGGTAAGGTAGTTTTCACGTTCTAAATTACATTACTATTACAATTATTATAAATACACGATTCAATGAATCAATTGATCTAATATTACAAATGTCAATAGTTAATTCACTTAAACAATACAATAAATAATATAAAAATGATTAAATCGAGATTACCTATGATTAAATGTCAAGATACTAATATAATTATGAATGTCAAGATGTAAAATTAGAATTAAATTAATGAAAAAATAATGCTCATTTCAGGTTCAGGTTCAAACTATACCCAGGGATTTTTGTCTTCATTATAATCATTTATTTTGTAATATGCTTTCTTCAGTAATACTTTCTTAATAAATGACTTGAACTCATTGAAAGGCAAACTCTGAACCTCCTCTGGTAACTTATTAAAGAAAGGAACACAGTGGCCAATGAAGCAGGATTTGACCTTGGACAGTCGGACAGTGTGTTTGTTTGTTGGGGGTAATCTTGAAAACTACTGCACCATTTTCAAAAATTCTTTCACTAATAGGAAGCTACGTTATTCATGAGCGCTTCATTTTATCTCCGAAAAATAAAAGGGTGCCGGAGATAGTTCAAAGTTTACAGAGATTCGTACTGCACGCAGATGAAATCCGTGGGGAAATGCTATACTTATTTTTATTTTATTCCGACGTTGCCATGACTCTACAGATAACTTGGTCACGGGCACAGGTGATATTTTATCTATAAGTAACAAATAAATATTATGTTTAACCACTACAGTACATTTTGTTGAATTACCGTTGCATGCGGACCATATTTTGGTATTTTGAGATACATCGGGTACAGTCGTATGATGAGTGGTCCTTGATTATCTTAATTTCAGAATTAAACCCATTCATCCCTCCAAACTCAAACTCAAAATTTCTTCATTGAGTAGGACACTCAATATCTCTTTTACTCGTCAAAAAGGACGGGATATATAGAAGGAAGGTACAGCGACTGTTGTATCTGTTGGCCGCCTTAGGACCACATCCACCCCTCGCCGACAACGGCCGGACCATTCCCGACAATACCAGACAGTATCCAGCTCTTGGATTATTATTGCTCTTGACTGGACTTGGGGTTTTCCAAAATGTAATATTGTATGATATTTGTTCACACGTTAGTAAGTTTGGAACCCGCTGTATCTCCGCTTCTGTGCCAACAAATAAATCTCAAATGGCCCGTTCATCAAAGTCAAATTTGGTCAAACCCGTCTCTGCCGTGTCAAGAGGCCAGCGCGTTGCTACGTTGTGTACATGCGCATGTACACAACGCAGCGCGTCAAGGTACACTGTACTTAGAACCTTCCTTATACCGACAGCCATGCGTATAAATAACATAATATGCTGCTGCGTGTACCTACAGTAAAAATTGGTTGTATTGTGTTTGCGCTTTTGTTTGTTGTCATCGTATATGGCGGAAGGAAATCGAAGAACAACAGCATTTCCATTCGCTTCATTAACATTACTTGTTCAAACACAGTTTTCGATATTTACGGCGTCTAATAAACCTGTTTCTCAAGTAGAATTTACGTTTAATCGCCAAAGATAGGTACACAAAGGGCCAGCGGACGTGATTAAAATCTGTGGAGTGACTATTCATTCGGTCGCCTATATGAGCTTTATGAGCACTACCGTATTTGCAAATTAACTCTGTCAATCAACAACACTGAGTTTAATTACCACCAACTGTTTATTCAAAACAAAATATTTTCGGCTATGTGTGCCCATATAAACGTAATTACCAAAATTAATATAATACATTATATAATTAAAAGTCCAGCATGTAATACTTCTCATTTCATTAATATATAAAAAAAATTTAAAACTATATATCTATTTTTAACCAAAAAAATTTAATTTAATTTTAATTAAAAAAAAAATTATTGTCATTTAGATATAAATTATTTAAAATTGATTTAATTATTGATTTATTATATTCAAATACTTACAAGCCCATTTCTCAAAAGAGGCTCTGGCATTATTTCACAAATATCTATTTCATTGACTATTCTATTTACTTTATTTAGAAAATGACCTATGTCCTATTGATCATAATAATATCATAGAACGAACATATTGAAGATACCATCCTTGATAAACATGATTACTTCAAAAAGCAAAAATTCGCGAAACCAACCCAACGGTGCACGCAGACCGACAGGCTTCACCGTGATATATGGTGATTACGGCCCAGCTGTACCGCGTACACCCGTTTTGGGCCCAATTAACCGTCGTGCCAGCGGCCATCCAGCCAATTCGGCCCAAGGACCAATTGAGACCCCAGATTGATGAGCCACCGCTCAATTTAGTGAACAATATTGAATGTTACAACTTCAATTATTGGGATTTTGATGGATCGCTTCATAATAAATCGCTGGGCGCAATTAATGCTTCCTTAAATAAAGAGCGAATGGATGAGAGTGATTTTTCATTTGTGGTTTTTGTGGTCGTATGGAACAGTGATTCATCAACACAGCCCGTTACAGTTCACTGCAGGACTTACGGCCTCTCCCACGAAAGGGGTGGTTATTGCCATAATCTCCACGCTTGGCAGGCGGGTTGGAGATCGCAGTGTTTAAATATAACAATGGAAAATGCTGCTGCCCATTTTCCAGACTACGGAGACTCTTGATCTTTTGTCTCGAAAACATTAGTCGCCTTGTACGACACCCATGAGTGTAAGGGGTTGGTGCTATTCTACTCTGCCGGACACCACACGGCCTCGCCGGACACTACACGGAACAGTGATTGCCCGATTCGAATTTGTAATTTGATGAAAGTATTCGAGTATAGTCTATTATATCATCTCTCTCTGGAAGGCCTGCTGGAAGAGATTCCTTTCTAGAGATAAGCAGTGCCTGTTGTGTCTTAATCTTCTGTTACATAACTGTATGCTCTATCGTGTGAACAATAAACTGTTAAATAAATAAATAAATAATAAATAGCTCTGCAGGAAAATTATTGAAATTATTATTTACTTACACCAAGTATCTTGGCCCCGGTTGTGCGAGGGCCCAGGGTGCGCCTTGACCATAATCTAGGATTTTTCATTTTTAGTAATGACAGTAGAGCGTCTGCCGTCTAACCTCCGTAACCCTGTTAACAGGAACCAGACCAACTTGTATGAAGGTTATTTGTATAGATATGTATGTGGATTGATGTAAGTGTATTTACTTACACCAATCAATGTATGAAAAACATGAGACCATGTTATTGACATAGACAGCACTTTATTCTGTTCCACATTATATCCTTAACCTAAGGCTCACCTGAGGAGTACAGTAAATTATAATTAAAGAAAATTACGTAAGACCAGCTAGCGATGTAACGGAAACCGAAATGGATCAATCTGCTCTTATCAAACGACAAAAGGTAAACTTGTTATTGCAGTCAGGGTTTGAGTTTTAGTTCAGGCATCAGTATATATATAGTATAATATATGTATGTATGCCTTGAGTGATTTCTTTCCGCCACCGCGCCACACACAATAACCGCGTCAGTCATCGGCTGCGCACACACACCGCATTCACACCATTTGCAATGGTACAGATGCGCCTGCGCCGTACGTTGACCCCGGGGTCCAAGTGTGCTAATTTGATTTAACTCACATGCTATTGATATTCAATTGAGACTCCATTACGATTGTGACAAACTGGGTATTCTTCAAAAACTTGCGACAATAGAGTCAGATATCGGAGGTCTGATGTCAAAATAAAGCCCTGCCATTCGTTAGAATATATCCGTTATTTTACAGCAGTTCTTTATGTCCTTTGTGTTCTTATGCACTACTGTCTCACTAGCTGTTGGATTTTGATATGCGAAAGGCCCAGACTCTCGGTTGTATTGTATTTGGTCCAGAATCATGTTACAATAATTGTAACCCACAAATAGTCCAATGGCAGTTCATGGTCTCTGGAAAAGCAGGTCTTAAATTAGTAGCAGAATGCCATTCGTAAATTAGCAGACTTGATTCTCTGCGCAAGCGCACCGAATGAGAATTAATGTCGTTCCTTTAAGTAATAAATAACGACTCTGATTGACGTGTTATTAAATTCGAGTACGGATTCTGGTTTAGTGCAAAGTTTACGGTCGAAATTATCTGAGGCTATTATTTTTATTTAGGTGGTGGAGTGAGATCTCTGGGGGGGGCCTATGCCCAGCAGTGGGCGTCTTCTGGCTGATATAATGATAATTAAATATCTTAATAACATCTTATATCTTAATAACTTGGGCAGCTACAGATTCATTCGATATGTTTAATCGTACAATCTTCGCTACTTGACTACCTAAGGTAATTAGGTACCTACCTACTGAGCCAAAGCATCTTCACCAGTATCCAATAATCACCAATTACGAGATACTTATTCAAATCCTTCAAAATTGAAAATTGGGATTTCATCATAAACATTAGAGTTCAAAATCCGCTGGCGTTTTCGCATGTGATAGTAATTCACTCCTCACAAGAGCATTACCACAGTGAAGTCAAGTGGTTCCAATTGAGTACCTCGGAGGATACATTACGATCGTGCCACCGAATTTAGCACATCGCCAACTCAAGATGTCAAGGGTTAAACTCCAGTAAACACTTTGAACTGATTTTTGTTTACAGTAATTTGTAATGGGATTAAGAATTATTGTTTGTGGTCAACTAAAAACACTGTGAGCGGTTAAAAGTATTTAGTGTTTAATCGTTCCTACTCAGGTAGAGCTCGTCTAGTTTAAAATGACGCGCCCCACTACTCAGTTAGTTGATTTCGATGTGTGAGTGCAAATGTTGATAACGACACTTCATCTGCGTGGGAGCCAATGAACGACGCGTTCTCCTACGTTTGAATTTCACCGGCAACTGAATGACCAATTACAACGGCATTTGTATATGTATTGCGTCCATATTTTAAACTTGCTTGTGTGCGTTAATGCGATAGTGGGGCGCGTCATTTTAGATTAGACGAGCTCTAGTCAACTATTTGACAACCTGAGTAGTTCAGCCTGAGTAGGTCTGCCACGCAGAGGTCCCAGGTTCGATTCCCGGTCGGCCAGAAATTGAATATATTTTATACTACTAAATGACAAGCGAGCAGACAGCCCACCTGATGGCAAGTGGTAAATGATGAGCTTTAATTTCCGTTACGGGTCTGGCTGATATATGTATGATAGTTTATCAGTTCTCTGGCACCCATAACACAAGCTTTACATACTTTGCTGCTAAATGGCGCTCTGTAAATTGTCCAAGCATATTTATTTATTTTATTTATTAGTGAAACAGTGTAACTTACATCGATAGTGGTATAATTAGCTCCATAACGTTCAGAACATATTGGAGTTCTACTATAAGAGTAAATTATATTTATATATAAGTAGATTTACCTATAACCGCATGTTCCAATTGTGGTTAGTGCGAAATAGCTCTAACGTCGCAGTAACGCGATACCGAACGCTCTCTACTATACTAACCGTGTAATACTAACCAGCTGTAAATAATTTGATAATTCAGCAAAGTTTAATCGTTCCGTGGGTACAATTCCTTTGTGTCAAGGCACGTGCTCGTAGTTGTAATAGCTACGGTTCTATTCCGTTCATATCACTTGTGATAGCGTGATTTTATTCACCTATATTTCTTTCATAACAAAACTACAGCACCATATTGCAGAAATGTATTTGTTCATACTTTGTATATGTACGAACACCTGGATCCAGTGGGGCTAAGATTGGTCAGTCTCGCAAATACCTGGATTTAAATTATCCTCCGGGATTGCATTCTCTAGGTTAAGGTATCCGACTAGTAAGCGAGAGGTACCGGGTTCGAATCCCACTGCTGCTATGTAACCTTTTTACTAAGTTATGTAGCTATATTAGTTGTACCTGCACATTCAGGCGACTGGATGTGTAACCATGATCCCATGTGGTCAGGTTCCCCTGGTAGCAGGGTCACGGTGGCCAGATAGCCATAGTTTAATTGTCTGATCTGCCAAATCCTAAATTATGGTCAATTGGAGCTCGGCCCCCCTCGTGTGAGAGCATAACCCTGACATTAACGCCAAGATGTACCTGTGCATCTACTCGCAAGTCGCATTGCTAACCAGACAACCTTGTCTAAAAGTTAAAATCTCGTCGTTTGCTAACTTCCTTAAAGGCCTTGCCACACACAAAGCTCGGCGCGAGCGCGGCTCTGGCGCGGCGCGATGCTGGCGCGTTACCTAGGCAACCATCACGCCGCGCTCGCACCGCGCTGTAGTTGCATAGCAACTATCGCGCCGCGCTCTAGTTGCCTAGCAACTATCGCACCGCGCTCGCGCCGAGCTCACGCCCCGCCGGCATCGCGCCGCCAGGGGTGGACTAACGAACAAAGCGGGAAAGGCGGCCCGCCCCGGGCCTCTGGTCCAGGAGGGCCTCCAAACGTCTCTATGTTGCCTTGATCAAATCCTATACAAGGCTTTAAAATATGCTTAGAACATATCAAAGAGGTGGTTCGGAGTTGTGACAGGGGCGTAGCTATCGCCGTATCACTATTCAAACAGAATTAAGATCAGGGTCGAGGACCCCCTCCGCCAAAGAAGTAATTTTAACTAAATAAATAAAAACAATTTAAGTTAAAGTAAACATATAAATGTGAACTGAATAAAAAGCTAGTAAAATTACATCAAACTTCTTAAACTGGGGGCCTTTTGGCGGTGCAGGATAATGATGCCGCCAATGTTGGCAAGCGAAGATGGTGAGAAGGGAGAAAAGGGTAATTACCCACCTGGCCGGGTGTTGTGACCAGGGGACCAAGGGCCCAACAGTTGATCGTCGGAAGTTGTATATATGCCGTGGAAGTTGGCACATTTCTCTAGCGCGATGTAGGATTGTTAGCGCCATCTATGTGCGGATGCTTGCCAACCTTGTGTTCGTGTACTCGTAATGTGAGTATCGTTGAGTTTCCCTAGTGGAGCGATAGATGTCGCTACAGTACTCCCCCCGGAGACTGGAGGTCGATACCGAAGCGAGAAACGCTGAAGCTGACGTATGAAGCGTAATCAGTCTGGCGATGCGGTGAGCAATGGCGTAGCTCTGGCGTGAGGTTGCGCTGTGAGCTGTGCCGAAGCGATGCTGTTCCCAAGTCTGCAGTGAGTCGAGACTGAGTGGGGACAGTGAGATGCCGCAGGTGAACGACCAGGAAGCACGCGTTGTGCCGACTATGGTCAAGGCTGTGACTGCTGTGTGCGGGTGTCAGGTAGGGAAGACGTAAGGATCACGTCGGGGTCACCACTTTGGCGGTGGCAGGGTAAGATAGCCGCCAAAGTTGGCAAGCGAAGATGGTGAGAAGGGAGAAAAGGGTAATTACCCACCTGGCCGGGTGTTGTGACCAGGGGACCAAGGGCCCAACAGTTGATCGTCGGAAGTTGTATATATGCCGTGGAAGTTGGCACATTTCTCTAGCGCGATGTAGGATTGTTAGCGCCATCTATGTGCGGATGCTTGCCAACCTTGTGTTCGTGTACTCGTAATGTGAGTATCGTTGAGTTTCCCTAGTGGAGCGATAGATGTCGCTACAGCCTTATAAAGGTTGTCCGCCCAGGGCCTCTGAAGGACTTAGTTCGGCACTGCCGGCGTCGCGCCAACAAAGTGTTGCCAATGTAGGCTATTTATCGTCATTTGGGGTATTCGAGATTAAAATTGGCGACGAAAAAATTGTAATGGCGAATTGTTTAGGCTATCTCAGGCTTTGGGTCAAGGTACATAAATAAACATAAACTTAAGAGAGAAAACCCGACGGTTTCGCGGACGATTGTAGGTTCCAAGTACATTTACCTACTACTGCTCTTGCTGACACTAGCACCCATAGATATATACATCTTGATGCGGTTGAACGAACAAATAACTCTGACGGTTACCGTAGTCAATAAAGCAGCGCCGTCTACAGTGCCACAAAAATGTCTGACCGGGTGACAGCATCGCTGTTGTTGGCATTGACAGTACATTTCAAAACGGCAAAACTTAGTTCCGGTTTTGGCCACCGGATCGAATAGGTTTGTCAACAATCTTGTCAAGCCGCCAGATATAACATTGTTAACGCGTACAAGAATTTGTATGGACAGTGGTAACCATTCCAATAGCTATGTGTAATACGGCGTTGGATAGCTATTTTCAAGCTGAACAAAAGTAACTATGGCGCTTGTTCCAAATATTAGTCCGTTCCGGGTTATGCTGTACTAAACATATTACAGTAATAAGTATTTTTTTCTGTTCTACCCACATTTAATGGTCAGAACTAAATCCACGGTGTTTTACCGCCAGTGCAAAGTCCCATCGTGCGCATGCATGTAAGACGGCCAAATCAAAAACAATCAGATGGAGTGCATTGAATTTGATTGAAGATACCAACTAATTATGGTCGTTTAAAAATTTTGCAATAAACACTGAAATATTTATTGCAAATGCTAAAAACATAAGTTTTACAAATAATACATGATGTTTTTGGTTGCTGCTTATCGGAATTAGTGCATGTGTTTCCTACGCAACTCGGCATTCTTAGATTGCAAAGTAACGACCATTCGTAGACATGTCCGAGACGTCACTGAGACGACATTGGAGCTCTATTGCAGTTTTAGCTCCAATGAAGTGGTCTCATTGCCTTTGTACAATGAACCGGTCCATATATAGAAGTCTTTGCTGGCAGCACTACATTACTTTAAAACTCAAATATAATATTCCTATCTGTAAACAAACTGATACTTCAGCTGCCACATCGACCAGACATTCTTTTTTTTATGTTTAAGTTTTCATGTGATATCACAGTGATATTTCCAGCATTTTACTGTGTGGGACGTTTATTTTCGAAATAAGTACAAAAACATAAAAGCGGCACGAAAACAGTAATATTTTGAGTTTCTCAAGCATGTATGGCCGAGTTTAGAGCAGGTAAGTTGCTGTTTGATTTGGAAGATGTACAGCAAAGATTGTAACGGTACGTAACATGTATTCAGATAGATTTTGAAAATATTGAAAGAAATGTGATCTTTTGGAAATCATTTGAATTTAAGTGAAATTAATGTATTTTGTAGTACTTATTGTTTACATTTATTTGAGGTCACAAAATTAACCGATAAATATTATGGTAGCTTTGTTCGTTTTGTATTTTTGATATTTGTTGTTTGACAGTATCTAGATCTATATCCAGGCACAGTGCAATGTACCTAAGGCTATTCGGTGCTGGTGTAATGAAACCCTGCTGACCCTCGGTCAGAGAAACTTGAGAAATCTATTTTTAATTTCGGAAATCGTAGTAAATCATTATCACTGGTTGGTCAAACAGTGACACAGAGAGACAGAACATTGCTATGAGATTGACATTACAACGTTATCAGTGTTACGGTTAATAAATTAATAAGGATATACATATACAAGATTATTATTTCTATATCCAACACTTCCCTTAAACTTATTATTTCAGCAATTTATCTATATTGTGACAGTTGAAGTAGGTAGGTAGTTTAACATTAGGATTGTTTAGATATTGATTAAATCAGTCATGTATCTAATAAAACTCCCATTTGTTCCATTTGCTTCGAGTAGACATTATGACAATTTTGCTTTCCCTATATGTTACCTATCTATGGTCTTCAGGAGCTCCAGCAACATGTGGAGCGTTCAAAAGATTGCGCGCGTTATTTTCTGACAGCTTATTTCAATAGACGAAAAAACGGAATAGCGAGGTTCATAATAATTGTAGAGTGAGCGAACAGGGAATATTTTTGATTTGTGTCTAGTCTGTTATGTGTCTTTGCCAGTGTCTACTGGTAGCCAGATTATATAAATTACTAAAAAAATCTACCATAAATATTTAAAAAACTACAAAAAAATTCTACCATAAATATTTAATAATTTCACCTGGCAAGTGCGTTTTGACAAATGTCAAAGACACAAATACGTAAGAGTGGGTTACTAAAGCCCGCGGGGACTATACTAGCGACAAATCCCGGTTCAGCCGCTAGCGATAAATCTGTTAGAAAAAAGTCGAATTAAATTCTGTATGGCGGTAAGTACACGAACAAGAAGAACTACGATCCATGGCCATGAAGTAAGCTTTGGGCAATTGTTCGTCTATTTTATACTGAACGGAAAATTGTGGTGGATAAGATTGAGCGCAATTTTCTGTGCACTGTAGCGGGTACTTAAACAAAACATCTATATCAGCGTTAGACTCTAGCCACCGAATTTTTGCACTGTAGAATTTGTGCTCTATGTTACGGAATCATTAAAAGTTTGTCTAACTCGACAAGTAAGTCGGACTGAAATGTTTTGATTCTAATGTAGGAGAGCTGTGCCCCCTCATCCTACCTACCTTAGGGGGCCTACCTAGGGAGCAAAATTTGCAGTGTGGTGTCCAACAGAGTAAAATAGCATCGCCGTCCACACTAAGAGGTGTCGTAAAAGGCGACTTATTTCAGAGGTAGGGCTTACTTTTCCAAGCTTCAGGTTTTTACCTACCTTATATATACTCTTGCAAGCTAGCGAGTGGAGGGGAATAAAAAGTAAGCCTAAATTCGTCCTCAGGTTCTAAATTATCTGCGTAATGCACCAGTCAAATTAGGAGGAAAGATTCGGACTGTTGGTAAAAAGAAACGAGTAATTAACCCGCTATTACGACATGTGGGAGTATTACCATCCTAAAAATTCAATTCCCCGAATAATGGAGCAGCCACTCTATGTGTGCCGATTGTCATAAAAACGCGGTGGCCAAAACTGGAACTGCGGAAAAATATCGACACTTACTTTTGAAATGTATTTGAACTGACATGTCAATCCTAAAAACAGCGCCGCCGGTACCAGGTCTGATAAGTTTGTAGCACTGCACAGCGCAGGCGCGGCGCCGCGCTCACGCCGGCCTGAGCGCGGCCTGAGCGCGGCGTGAGCGCGGCCTGAGCGCGGCGCGAGCGCGGCGCGATGCTGGCGCGTTGCCTAGGCAACTATCGCACCGCGCTCGCGCCACGCTCGCGCCGAGCTTTGTTTGTGTCAGGGCCTTAAACGTCGCATTACTTATTTTTATCATTCTCACTAGCAACGGGTTTAGCCAAAACGAGTCAGCGAAGTGTTAATTTGCACAAAACCTGTTCACGTGTTGAAGTTGATGTCATTCAATGTCTCGTTAACGTATTTTTTTAAGTTATCTCGTTTTTGTGTGACGTAAGCTTTGACAGAATCGAGAGTTAAAGATAAACTTGTTTTTCAAGTAGCGGTCGATAAAGGCGTAGGTATACCCTCCCTCCGCCGTGTGTCCGGCAGAGTAGAATAGCACCAACCCCTTACACTCGTGGAAGTCGTACCAGGCGACTGATGTTTTCGAGGCAAAATATCTAGTTTCCGTAGACGGGAAAATTGGCAGCAGCGTTTTCCATTGTTATATTTACAACACTGCGATCTCCAACACGCCTGCCAAACGATGATACCCCCCTGTACAGGGGTAAGGCACTGGTTTTTTTTGTGAATCGGTCATGTAACCGACGACCATGTATGAAAAGGGTTTATTATTACCTATCTGCCGTCTTCGTTAAGATCAAAACCTGTCAAAACCCCTTTCAAGCGTCGTAAATTTGGCACACCTACACACTGACACTGAATTCAAGCAGCAAAATCGTACTTAAAACTGCACTAAATCAATCGCTGACGCCCTCTTGAGCACACGATCTCGCGGAAGCGGTGTAGTGTTTCCTTGCGCGCGCATCCGCCGGCGACACTCCGAAGACGCCGGACAAGTGCTTACGAGTTACTTGTGCTGGGAATTGACGATTGGTTTTGAAATATCTATCTATACTTAGAAAACAAAGTCGCTTTCCACCGTATGTCCCCATGTACGCTTAGATCTTTTAAACTACGCAACGGATTTTAATGCGGTTCTCAACAATAGATACAGTGATTCAAGACGTAGGTTTATAAACAAAAAAAATGCGTAGGTAGGGGTGAAGGCGTACGCGAAAGATGTCGCTGGGTCCACTAGTATATTATAATCTGACAATGGATCAATTCTGGATGCCTACCGTCTACTAACATAAAACTAAAAATCCTAAATTTAATCGCCCCGCTAAATTTAAGTTTACGTTTCAAATGTGACGTAAATTAGCACTTCCAGATTAACATTTGGTATCTAGAGTGCAACCCGGTGGCCAAAAGTGGGATTAAATGTGACCAATTTTAAATGCTTAAAAATTTGAAACGTCAGATTCAAATTAATCCTGCCATTTGATATTGACAGTTGCGCATAATAAACTTTAGATATGTAAAAACTTTATCGTAACCTATTGGAATACCTGTTAAACAGACTCATCCCTAACAAATTTTATCATGATAATCTCCAAATTGCCCAATTCAACTTTCCAGTAATGTAGAAGTTTGTCAACAACGTTCGTCGCGTTCGCCCACCATCGCTAGATAGCCGCCATAGAACAGCGTGGGCCATACATTTTTGTGAATGAGACACTTCCGGGCCCAACACTAAACAACACGCAACTGGCTTGCGAGTACGACTGTTAGTTTGCTTACAACTCACTTGAGTAACTGATTGAGTTTGATGTTTTGGTAACCGTAAGTTATGGACACCGTTGCATTCAAAGCTTCTTTAAAATTTGTGGAAAATGAAGCTGTTTTAGATTATAGGTTTTATGACTTTCGTGGTTATGCACTACACTTTCACTACACATATTATCGGGAACTAACCGTGGTAACAAACCAGATAATATGTGTAGTGAAAGTGTACTGTTTAGATTTATAGCGATTCTTGTGGTGGGCCCTAATCTATGACCTCAATCTGCTTATGTTTCGTGCATTGCTTATCTTTTCAATCTCACATTCTCCCGATGAAGTAGCTATTTACTTTAATCTCCCTTAAGCTATAAAATAAAAGAAATTGCTAAATACTCAAAACAATTAAGAGATCCAGTAACTCATCCCAGCTTCTGCCAGGAAAAACTGTGCCCATCGATATTTTTCCAAAAACGAAACCTAACACTCTCAAACCAACACCCGACGAACCACCAAACGGTCGCCGTAAAGCCATCAACAATAAACATCTCAACGCGCCGGATCGCTTGATCCGCTATCGATCTACGCTACAGTATCAGAGTGATCCGAATTGCCACACTCGCTGCGCCTACGCACGGCCGTGGCGCCCACTGCGGGCCCACGTGCGGGCAACCGTATTACGTCACGGCACTATTTGGGTCTTAGTGTTCGCGGGTTACACTAATATGGGTTTATATTGGGTCTCAGTGCTTAAAGGCTTACGTAAATATTTGTACAAACACTATATGAAAAAGACAATGACCTTAAGATATATTTTAGCTTGCATCACATCACGTCAACAGCCTTGGGTAGTCAGCTGCTGGACTTCCCACAGGGCATTGCTTTATTATGGATACCGTTCTCTTTGGCTGCATCGTCAACCAGCTAAAATGGCAGTCAAGTGCCTACCTAGTATAATGTAGATAAGAAAGAGCCCTAATTCAGACAGAGCCACAGTCCCACAATAATACGTCAACCTCGAGATCTCCCTCTATAGATGACCCCTTTATTCATCATGGATTTTTGATGTCCGTACGTAAGACTGAATTTTATAAACGTGTTTTGTCTACTGTCCATAAGAACATTTCTATTATAGAGGTCTAATAAAGAGAAATACTGATGATGAAAGGAAACACAATATGATTGAAATTCATCGTATCAGCAGAGAGGCGATCGATTTACCGTAGGTCAAGTTTCCGCTACGTGGCCTGCAAGCGTAATCTGTGACGCTAAGCAAATTATACGCTAGAATGCAGAATGCATTCTTAAGTTTCAACATAAAATAAGACAAGAATGTTCATTCTTGGCACAGAGAGCCTAAATTGAATAATTTAAGCAAATTAAGTGCATAACCAAAAACCAAGATACCAAAAATTGGGACTGGTCACCATATGCAATACATTCATTGTTCAGCTTTTAAACTTATTCGAGATATGTCTTTGATGTGCATTCTCGAGGGGAGATGATGATATGCTTGAGGAATGGATACCTACATTATTATTTCAACCTCAACTGTTCTTAGTACTACTTAGTTAGTACTTTAAAGGCAATACTAAACCAAATCGATCGACCCTAGATCCATAGGTCCAAAATGTACAATAATAAATAGACAATGATGCTAGGCAATAGAATTGTAGAAAAATATGATGTATCGATGTAATACCGATAGTTATTTATGCCTACCACATCCCTACTAGACAAGAATATAGAGGCTCGATCAAAGGGATTTGCCAAAAGTTTGGGCCAACAGTTAAGAGTCTCCATTATGCCCACCTTCTCGTCGAAATTCAGGTATAATAGGCCTGTGAGTGGATTATGCGCTGACGATGGATAAGTTGCAGTTACATACAGGCCATTGCAAGAACCAATCATAAATAAAGAACCACTATGACTATGAATGAAGACTATAAATTCTCTTTATAGTGAAGAAACAAAACTTCCAATAAATAATAAATTCATGAATATCGACGTCGCAAGCTACCTACATCCGATTGTTGCCATAAATAAAGAAATTGTTATATAAACCAAATGCTGATTGAAAATGCAAATGGCGTCTGCATTCGCCGCACGCGCAGCCGCACCTGCGCGAGCGCAGCATTTGTAACCCGCAAATGGCAACACTGAGATAGACATCACACTTTGTATTTGCAAGCGATGGGAGCTTTACTGGGTTATTCATGGCAACATCTATCTGTCATTGATTTGCGTGTGAACTGTGAAGGATGTCGTGTGTGCAGGCAAGTAGATAAGACTATTCGTTTCTATTTAGTATCTCTCACTAATAGAATGCAAAATTATATTCATTTTACTCCACAGTAATCATACAAAACCCTTGAGATTTCAAAAAGCGCACATTGATGACCAATCACCTCATAGATATAGGTGACTTTTTAAATCCATCATCATATCAGCCGAAAGACGCCCACTGCAGGGCATAGGCCTCCCCCAGAGATCTCCACAAAGGCCGGTCCTGTGCCTTCCGCATCCAGCTGGTACCTGCAATATTTACCAGGTCGTCGGTCCACCTTGTGGATCCACACAAAATTAAATCCATGTTATCTTCTAATCCCGTACTCTTGCGCAGCTCGATCATAAGGTTCATCCCATCTAGGAAGAGCATTATATCCCTGCACAATAGATAACCGAGTTCAAAAGATAACGCCAGATATGGCATGCAAATAAATAGTGAGGCGCGAGATCTGTCGATAAGACTTATCGATGTAATGAACTCTCGACTACTGGTCACATGGAATAAATACCGGAGCGCTTTAGTGTTATCGATACAGGTAGCTGAGCCTCGATTTAGAACATAGATAGTGTTTATAAGTTGTGGACAGCAATTTGCGTTATTAGATAAATTTATTTATTTAAATTCATAGCAGATTTATATTCTATAGCATTCATAATACATGTAGTGTCAATATAAATATTTCACATAAAAGTAAACTGAATAATTTACGAAATGGTCTAATCAACCAATCTAATAACTTACACAAATTCTGGCGTTTGTGTGGTAGGTACGTAATAGAATGATCGTAATAAAAATACTCTCAGGAGCCCTACATGTGACCATTGGTAAGCTGTAGTTATAAACTACAACAAGAAACAAAGTACATAGAAAGAAAAATAGTAAGCAATGAACACACGTTAATTGAGTAACAGTTAGTTAAAGCTCGGTAAAGCTTCTACAATTAATAAAGTAAATAAGTAAGTAAACACTCTTTAGTTTTCTAATATAGGTATGCAATTAAAAATAACAGAGATAGGTAGGTACACGAGAAAACAAAATGCACGCAAATGCAGTCTAATCGCTCAAGTCTTTTTGGCATTTGATAAACTTTACACTTGTCGATAACCTCTCACCGCTGACATTCAAGGCGGTCGACAATTTTAATCGACATGTTTATTACATCACTAGACCTTATCAGTACGGAGACGTTTCACAAGCACCATTGTTGTAAATCGACGAGAGCTTTTGTAAATATTCGCTGTCCTTTTTGTGCTTGAAAAAAGTAGATTTAGGTAAGAATAATTAATTAATCATAATTTAATTGTTGCGGATTTTTAAATTGTGACATTTCATTTATACTTTATTGTAGACATGTATTAGTTTATAATCTATAATAATTTATATGTGTATATTTATAAATTGGATATTACAATAAGTAGGTATGTTGCAAAAAAAAACTTAACATGAATAAATTGGTGTTAGGTACTTGGGTTTTATTAAAATCTAGAATCTTTATAAAAATCTGTGGTCAGCGATGTCGTCAGTGCAGTCTGACAAACACCCGCTTACTCTACCTACCACTGTAGAGTAGTGCGTTGAATCCTATATTTAGAGGAGTTGTTGTTCTCCCCTAAATATAGGATTTGTATAATAACCGTACATTCGTATATTACAATGACATCGCTGACAAAGATTGACATAGCTATATCGGTTGGGAGAATCAACGGCTTATGATTCAGGTGGATGCTGGACACCTGAGGAAGAGGAGAAGGAAGGGTCGGATGAGCCTGACAGAAGCCGGATTTGACCGCAAGGATTATGATGATGATAATGACCTAAAGCAAGGCAAGATTGCATTAACTTCATAATAAAATACTTTACTTAAAGCATAATCTAGCTTTCGTGCATAAGGTAATAAAAAACAATTTATATTCACAGCGCAACTAATAACACTTTACAAGAATGTTATCAACGAGATAAAAACAGATAGAATTATACTTTAAAAGGAAGTCGTGTTGACTGTCGTAAAACGGCAATAAAATAATGATAACGTTTTTAACTATTCAGGAAGACGGTGCTTAGACCTGGTCTTATTGGTTTTTAATAATAAACATTGATAGGATCGACAACTATTTTCTTATCTGAACTGAATGCATTTTATGAATTAAATCACTTTTTGTACACTAGTTCCACTTTATTATACAATTTTATTAAATTGCAACCGGTTTCGAATTACTCATCTTCAGGCAATTAACAGGCATCTTTAGGCAGTGGAACTAGTGTACAAAAAGTGATTTAATTCATAATAATGGAGTTCCATCATGAAGTGACAACACAAAGTGTTAAATATTTTGAATGCATTTTATACTGTTTGTTATAACTGTTTTTTATCAATAAGTGTGGTAATTATAAAGAAACAATCGATATTTTAAGTTCGACACAATTACAAAATCGCCGCCATCCGCAACAAACACATCTTTTTTACTAACTAATTTGATTTGCCTGCTTGCCTTAGATCAATTCTACCATATAGTCTAAGCAGCTTGCACTAAACTTAGACGACGCCTAAATGATTTAAAATATTCCTATAAAAAAGAGCCACCAACACCAACCTTAAATGAAATATAATTTCGCTATCACTCTTTAACTTTATAGCACCAATTTTGTGACTCCTAAATGCTTAGGAATGTCTTAACGTCATTCTAAACGTCGCCAAAGTTGGGCATTGGCCATTAGAGATATAGGTTAATCTATCGCGGGATTCACCGGATTCTGCCCTGATCCATTAAGCAGCTTAAGCTTCAGCTCAAACAATCTTATAATTATGAACGTTTAATTTTGAATTACACAGTGAGCGAGCGCCTTATAATTTTTGTCACCTACCTCTGCATAATGAATCGGAAACATAGCGAATACCAGCGTTGGGCGCGTGGGTCCCCACCCGCCCACGATCGACCCACGGTCTCATATGACCCACAAACGCCAAATGATATTAACCGGTTATTAAGGATTTCGTAAGAGACAACACTAATCGGCCCTTAGCTGGGATCAGTTAACAAGGGGTTAAGTTCGCTAATTAAGGCAGTGAAAGTGAAGTGAAAATTGTACTACTCGGCACAATATTCGGTGCACTCTGGCCCGTTTAACGCAGCTTTCTTCCAAGAAAGCAACCAAACTGGATCGTTACTTTGCAATTCAGTTTAGAAAGGAGATTATCACGAAACCGTATGGTAATCATGTGCTAATGCAGTGAATCAATGAATATCTTAGAAATTTAACTACAATATTGGTATTGTCAACTGGCAGCGTTGACCTTGGACCTTAGTCATGACATACAAGCTGTGGGAACGACGACGATATAGGACGAGAATCTTAGATACCTATAGTAAGTCATGCAAGTCAACTATGATTCTAATAATGTTTACATTTCTTATTTTCAACGACGACATCGAGGACTGGAACTCTCTGCCTGAGTCAGTGTTCCCCAATACGCATGTTACATGTTACATCTTTGACCTCATCGTATCTTTCCATAAGGTGAGTTGAGGTCAAATGCAAGCCTATTAAACAACAAAAAAAAAGTCGATATGGCATACGCTTGAGGGGTCCATTTGGACCCGTTTACATTTTTTGTTTTCATCATAATTGCCTACACTATTTCTACATGAAAGCACTAATTCCACAGTAATTGACATAGCCATACTCATAACTTCAAAGCCACTAATGACATCGCTAGTTGGGTGTGCTTTGCGACGTCACAACAAAGTAACTCCGGTGACTCTGCAGTAAGTTACGCGTAATAAGGTGCTTAATTTAGGTAACGCGCAGGCGGTATGCGCGGGCGCAGACGCATCCTCGTGCATCGCGCGCATGCCTTTAGCCATGGGCCAAAGTCTGCTAATTTTATTTAATTTACATGCTATTGATATTCTATTGAGACTGAATGGAGCGTCTGTTACGATTGATAAGGGTTGGATGTTCTGCAACAACTTTTATCAAAAGTGTGGTAATGGAAATATTTATAATGGTACTTAATAGTCGTTATTGACTCTCGGAGTTACTTACATAGTTTGCCTACATGGTACTGCCTCTCCAATGTGCCAAGAGACTGCCGTTTTAGTCCACAATCGAGATTCAATCAGACTAGGAAATAGTCCAATGACTCCTAAATTAGCAGACTTGGGACCCTAGTATTGTTGTTGCTGGGTATAGGGTATGTGGTGATGTTAATGTTGTTATTTCTCTTCTCTTGTTTGTGTGATTTTATTTCCTTGGATATTTTGGTGGCTTCGTTGGTAAAGTATTGTATCGTTTTCATTTCGAAATTGCACAAGCACAAGCAACATGGCTGATGGTTTAATCGCCAAAAAATTAAAACAATATATATTGCTAATAAAACATAGTGATCTGATTGAAATGGTCATATAAAACTATCAAAATGAAGCGATTACTGCAACACCAAGTTTTATTGTAGCAACTTCTTCCTTCTTAGTTAGGTCGTATACATTACAGCATGCCATACAGGCAGCAAGTAGCTCAATCATCTCGGGTTCCATATAATAAGTGTCGATAAACTAACAGTTTTGATTGAGTTATAAAAGCCAGGTAGGCTCTAAACTGTAATATTATGACGGCGATATGTTCTAGATATTTATTAAAATAATAATGTTGTTAAAGCTCTAGGAAGTAAGGCGTTTATACCTATCACACGGATAAAACAGTTATAATATTATGTTTTATGACAGAAGCTTTCTAGCGTTATTCATATCGATGATATCTCATGAGTCTGAATATTCGACAAATCGCTTCGAGAAATGGTAGGTTGTCCTCTAGTTTAGTAGTTAGTTTTGCTCGGATTGGCGGGGGCACTTTTGTGAAACTGACTCTGCCTCTGATCAATTCTGAGTATTAAAGTACTGTATTCTCTAGTGTGGAACAATTAAACATATTGCGTTGTTCGACAACTGCATAAGCCGCATGCGCCATCAGGGAGAACACAAAGGGCTTTAAGGGTTTTTCATGAATAAATTATTTATTATTACCCGGAGTAATAAATAATAAATAACTAACCTAATCATGGGACTGCCGGTGACAATGGAGAGTAAAGAAATTTTTGAATAGGGTGAAAAAAGCCTTAACAACTGAGAGGAGTTTTACGATTGGTCTGTTTTACGGAAATTCCATCTGCCCTAGGGTTATGCAGGAGTAATGTCAGCGTGACGTGTACATTGCCCCCGTCAGCGGATCCACGGAGACGATGGGGAGCGTGCGCGTGCGCAGAAACAGCAACGCCAGGGCTACCCGCAATTGGGAAGCGAGCGTTCTGTGGCGAAATATGTTACTTATAGGATTCATTGAACGAGTAATGGGTGGTTTTCCTCACATACTAATTGTATTTTTATATATTTTTAATTCTACGCAGTGACAAACGAATAGACAGCCCACCTGATGTTAAGCGGTCGCCAGTAAGATCTACGATTCATGCATTTAGGTTGCAGACAAAAAAATATGTAGAACCGCGACACTGCAACAAATTCCCAGGCGAGAACTAGTAAACGTATGGCAGAAACTATGTAGTCTAATTCAAGCAAATTACTCAATACTGAATAGCTGTGTGTTAAAAGCCAATACCTGCAATAGCGTAATCCCAAAGTTGCAACTTATAATTACATCACAGTAAAAATTTGTCACCAGAAATGACCTACTTTAAAAACACGATGCATCTTCTAAATAACTGCATCTTTGCACATCGTCTACTTATTTATCTTGTATGGAATTTTAGGTGTGTCATCGTAGAGCCTTAGATAACTAAGACAAATGTGAGTATTTGTTCTGTCTTTTATCTATTCTATTAGGTCAACAAAAGTTACTTAAACAAATGTGTATGTGGAATAATTACTGTGTCCTATTTTTTTTTTATAATTGAAACACGTTTTCCCGAATACTAAGCTAATGATTACGATCATAACTAATTATTGTCTTAGTAATTAAGTATAGCAAAAACAAAAAAAAATTAAATACTAAGTTACACACCTTTTCGTGTCCCGGGGTTTTTGAGGTTTGGCAAAGCATTGGTGATAGGTATCCCTGGTAGTGTCTCTAGGCAGCGATGACGACTACTACTACTACTATAGGGGGCATCCATTAATTACGTGAGCTCAAAATGGGAGAGGGACGGGCCCAGCAATATCTCACTAAATCTCATTTGAAGGTCAATGGGTTCAATGAAAATGTCTTTCAATTTTTTTAATTTACATAATGAACATTATTATCTAAATAAAACCGAAAATTTCACAGAAAAAATGTATCACATAGATAACGCTTTAGTATACATAGTTATTTTAAAGTATAATAATTTAATAATTTAAATATTATAGGGTAACAAGGGGGATTACGGGGGACGTAATTAATGGACTGGAATATTATGCTACTTTATTACAAAGCTTATCCTGTCTCACTAGAAGGCAACCCTAGCACCCCCGCCGTAAATCAGTCGCGACGCCGCTATCCTGCGCAGGCGCAGCTTTTGGCCCGCCATAGAGACATTGACATACGGTTATGCGGACAATAAGTGGATTCTGAGAGTCCACCATATAAGCCATGCATGTAAGTAATAGAGTTTTTAACCGCAACTCCTTTCGTGCCCTTTGTTAGCTATTTCCTCTGCATGAAGTTCAGAACAGACTCAAGAATCGATTTAGTATTTTACTTCATTATCATCATCTTGGCTTCAGCCGAGGTTGTGCTCACTCGCGGTGTTCGAGGGCCCGGGTCCGCCTTCTTATTATCCTTGTCCACTTCGCTCGGTGGACACTAAGTAGTTGTAGTGTGGTGGTTAAGTAGTCTTCGATACAGCTAGACACTTCCTAATCAATAATATATATAGTAGAGCATCGTCGCTGGCGTAAAAAAATAGTTAATATGTATATGCAATAAATGACAATTAATAAAGGTATAGGCGCTAGGATGATGATGATGATGATTGTATAAAATACAAAGTTATTTAACTGGTCCATATCTATTCTATTATTATAAAGAGAAAAGATTTTATTGTTTGTTTGTAATAGATGTTCATCTATTACAAACAAACAATAAAATCTTTTCTTACTAAACCTTTTTAAAATTCTGTCATAGAAAGTTACACTATCAGCGAGGAAAATAGGCTAGGTATAGTTTTTCCCGAAATTCAATGTGGTTCCGACGGCAACAGGTCCGGAACCTAGCAACAGAATTTTACGCGAACTAAGTCGCCGGAAAAAACCTAAAAGCTAGTTGAAGATATAAATAAACTTTTAAACCTAAATACACAAATCACCGTGCCCGCTATGGCCCTTGGCAACAAACCGCCACCGTATAATACGGGTGCAATAATCAGCCGCCTGCAAATGCCCGGCGCACGCGCACATTGTTAATACTTATTTGCCATTTTGATATATTCCCGCATTACGTCTCTGTCTCCATTAGGCAGGTCGGTTATTACTTATAAGGCCCGGCAATTCATATGAGGGATGAATAAGCTATCCCAGCCGCGGTTGTGACTGTGATGTATAAAGAAATGGCGTATTGAATTAATGAGACTCTCTCGTTGTATTTGTTTTTGCGAGTTGGTAATCTGTAGAGTTTTTATTACCTGCACTATTGTTTGTTCGTACTGAGTTATGGACGTTGTCTCCGTGATGTTTTCTAGGCTTTTTTGTGACAATCGCGTTTATGAAGGCGCTTGATTTGTGTTAGGAAAGTGTGGGTATTATATCTGCAAAGTCCAGCAACCCGCGCTAGACCACTATTTACATGTGGCGAGCATGGTTGTATGTTCCTTAAAATTGCCTATCATTACTAGAAGAGACCGCCTCGTTAAAATTTCAAGGCTGTCTTCGAGGACAGACTCCAAAATCCGTAAAAAAATTAAAATGTATAAATTAGTGGGCCGGTTGTAGACTTAAGACAGTGACTCCTAACATTGGTTGATGTGAGGAGTTTTACTCAAAGACGGCGTCCGTAACGCCCACATTCGCGGTAGCCTTCACGTCTGTGACATCGCAGATAAAGTGCAGGAGTATGGCAATGTCAAACGGAGAGCAGCAAATTACGTATGCAACAAGTCTGACCATGCCAGAAGCAGATGGAATCCAGGATGATGATGACGCAAGCGAATACTCCCAACATTTTTAAATTGTAATGTTTTCCTACCGGTGACTAAGGTATCTAGTGCTCCTTAAGGTTTGGGGAACCGTGGCTTTGGCTGTGGATGGGCATTTGCCTTTATGCTGCTAATGTGGTGTCTGTTTGCCTAATGACATAAATAAAGTATAACATAAAAAAAAACCGTAGAGATAGAGTTAGTATAGAGACTGCTGACTCACCCTTGCTCTTGTCGAAAGCGATGACCTGACAGCGCTCGAGCGGGCGCTCGCCGACCCCGCTGCGCTGCCCCGGCTCGCAGCGGTACACCGCGCCGGGCCGCTCCACCCCCTTCATCTGGTAGGGGGGCGGCGGGTTGTCCTCTGGCGCACCCACTAGGATCCTGCAACGATGGGGCCAACGGTTAAAAATATAACGTCACGGGGTGCTAAACAGGTTATCAACAGGAGGATTAAGAATTCCGGCACCCTGGTTAGCGGATCTGGCAGCCAGGGCCCGCTCTTCTACGGAGAATGAAGGGATCCCGAAGTCATATATTGTGTGGTCGTTTGGGAGAAAAGTCATTTTGGCATATTATGATTGTACGCGTGGAGTCGCCCGCAGCTTTATTTCATTTATTAAATAAACACAATGTACCTAAACCGTGTGAGAACAAATTTTTTGTAATAAAAAATACATTAGATTCGATGGATTGATAAAGTATCTACGTTTGATTTATTAATCCAATACAAGATGACGAATCAGTTCTTTATAAAAAGGACGCCGAAGATCAGGTCACGCGCGTTATGTTGTTAGTCCTTGGAATTTAGAGAATTCTTGGTGTCATCCTTCGATACTTATTTCATATAACAATCTATAGTTTCTATAGGTAAGCAGAGTATACGAAACATATTTTCAAGTCTTTCGGTAAATACCCGTTACAATAGTACGTGCTTTGAATAATAAAGTAAACGCGATGTACCGAGGTTACGAGACAAACGTTGACCAAACATAGAATCGGCAATTTCACTCCATATGTAAAAAATTTATTCTTTTTAATCTTTATTTATGTTTACTTTAGTCCCTGTCAAAGTTTCCCGTCATAATTCTTCATTAGAAAAAAACAAAGACAAATAGCAAATCGATACGTCGAAGACGACGGTTAGCGATACGGGGTTCCGATGTAATTGTGCAGATACCTTCCGGCTCCAACACCAAAATCTTTGCGTCATGTAATGCTTATTACGATACGAAGATTATAAGAATACGCACGAAATCAGAATTCTGTACAATCGAGCTGAATTGATTATAGAGCTGGGAACGAGAAAACAGAACGCCTCACACTAAAATCGACTTCGCAATCGTCAGATACAGACGAAGCCAATAAAACTTCTTTAAAAACCAGCTCTACCAAGGCCACGATATACCTTATAACAAATAGCCAAGCCGTGTCCCGCAATTCCCCATAGAGAACACCATCGCCCGCAGAAGCGGGGCAGGCGGCTGGCGGTGCGCCAGCGCAGAAATAGACGCGGGTTCAATCCCGGACGAGGCAAATTGTATTTGTGTATAAGTGTGACTCAGAGACAGTGTTTACTATAAACATTTATCGGCATTTCAGATTCGATAGACGTTCGGATAGTGAAGTTGGATACTATGGTAGCGGTGGATAAAAAGGAGTGGACAGAAACAAAATAGGCACACACAATAAAATTATTTAATATAGTCACAAATTTTGCATGAAGAAATATTAAGAAAGGTGTCAAGAGTACCCTAAATCGACGTTCATGTATGAAAGGGTTAATAGATGTGGAAGAAGCGAGAGAGATCTGCCAGCAAGTGGGACGATATGGTCTTTGTCTACCCGTACTCCTGTACGGTAGGCAAAGACCCTAGAAGGACATAGACATAGACATAGACAGTATTTTATTCGGATCTTCATTACATCCTTAACCTAAGGTAAGTACAGTAAATTATAATTATTGAAAATTACATAAGACCAGCCAGTGATGTAATGGAAACCGAAATGGACCAGTCTCAGCATAATGTTGTGAGGGCTAATGCCTGTCACAGCGCTGGTTTTCAGAAAAGCCCATGCATCCCACGCGCATTACGCGAACGGTTATAAATATTATTAAAATATCAAAATTATTTAAACAAATATGCTATTCTTTATTGATTAATCCAAAAATAAATATTTTATAATTACGAAGCTTAATAAAATATATACCTATAAACATGATATAATAAATAAAATATACTACATTGACAAGGCGCCTTCTTCCTAGTAGGCGTTACTTTGTGTATGAAAATATTAAAACAGTACGCGCCATCCCATCCAGATTACATGGGACTAAACTGCGGCTAAACCGAAGGCTTTCTGGGAGATAAAACCAGAAGAATCACCGATCTACGCCATGTTTAAATTCGCGTTGCCATAGCGACGACTCCTACATACTTCGTCTGCATCTATTCTATACATAGTACAAAATAAACTAAAGTCGCTCTTCGCGTCTGTTTATCAATCTGTATCTCCTACTAAACGGTAGTCTGTTTCCACACAACGGATTTTGATACGGTTTTCACCTTCAGTTACAGAATTTCTTCCTGAAGATTTATATGTATAAATATTATAAAAAAAGCCGAGCAATCCCTTACGAAGCCGGGGCGGGTCCCTAGTACTTTACATTATCAACTGGGCATCTACATTAGAATCATTAACCTCCTATCACAATAGCATATAACAGTTCAAATAGAACACATTGACATATTAACATTCTTTTACATTAACAAATAGCCAAACAAACGGTCCACTACGGCGCTACACTCACTTAATTCTCACAATCACAATGTAAAGAAGACACGAAGATCATACATTCATCAGTTAGTGTAGTTTGGTCGCCTTCAAGGTTCAGTGAATAGGCTGTTTCTTAGCGACACTATCATTTACCATCCAGTGACATTTGACGACCTGAGTGGTGCAGTGGTCAACATGCCAGTCAGCCACGCCAGAGGTCCCGGGTTCGATTCCCGACCGGTCAGAAATTTAAATGATGAATTTTAATTTCTGTTACGGGTCTGGGTGTTCTATGTTTAATAAGTATGTATTTAAAAGTATATAAGTAGTATATCAGTTAGCTAGGACCCATAGTACAAGCTTTGTTTAGTTTGGGGCTAGATGGCGCTGTGTGAATTTGTCCACGATTATTATTATTATTATTAGTGAGATGGCTGTTAAACGTCTGCCTAGTATCACATCAGCAGACTTAAATATGCTGTAACTCCTTTTTGACAAAAAGCTACTAAGTTTTGGCACCCAAGCATGCCCGATAAACCCACAATAAATTGGTGCTTCTATACATAAGTATAAAACAAAGTTGCTTCCCGCCTTCAGTATTCATGTACGCTTAGATCTTTTAAACTACGCAACGGATTTAAATACGGTTTTCAACAATAGATAGAGCGATTCAAGAGAAAGGTTTATAGGCAAGAAAATAAAAGGTAGGTGTGGGTAAAGTAGGTGTATGTAGGGGGAGGACCCCACGCGAACGAACTTGGGCCATGACCACTAGTGCAATATAATTCAAAAGACATTCAGCCTTCTCGAGAGAAACGTTCTCCTAAAACCGCTACGAGCTACAACAAATCTATGGGTTTACAAATTGACGACAATCCCGACAGTCGGACGCGAAGGGGCTTGTGAGAGGGGGGAGGGGGCATCGCGACTCGCTATTCCCGTCGCCGGAAAGGGGTATTTCGGTCCGTCGCACCTCGCCGGTGGAAATAGCAATCGGTCCGCTTTGAACGAGCGGGTTGACGGGTGACGAGTGGTCGAGACGCTGACATATTATCCGATATTATGACAGGGCTTATGTAGGAATTAGGGGAATGTGCTATAATCAGACACAGAGGTAGGCAGGACCGATATCTGTGCTAAAAATCTGTCAATAGGATAAACGGTTTTGATATTCGAGTACCTATGTTCAGCTATCGACTTGAAATGTCGCTGGAGATATCGCAATATTTGTTACGAGCCTAATTCCGTTTGTATTGTAGTTATACTATATTGTACAAGTCAAGATATAAGGACTAAAAAGACTGCAGATTCTGTGTCTGTCAGTCATGTAACATGTCAGTGTAACGTCAGACTTTTATCATCTGAAAGTCCGTATGCACAAAGACTTTTTTAAAAACTGCGTATGCATACTATGCATGTTTGCCATCTTAACAACAACATCAAAACATTCTATCAACACACACAGTGCCACAAAAAAACAAGCGCCAACAACACTGGCCATCCAAAAAACAGCACATAAGCCGTTCGGTTTCGCAATTTTCGTAAAGTGAGTAAAAAAAGTGCGCATACGCACCAGGTGTCTGGCACCGCGCCACCGGTTGACTCACCTGCCGACTAATGAACCCTAAATTAGGACCCTCACAGTGTTATGAAGCCCTGGTGGCGTGTTGATTCACTATATGGTGGAAAGAAACACAGTTGAAAGATAAGGTATTGTAATTTTATAGAGAACGAAAATAATCGCATGGCAATTTGCGGAAACTGTAGCGCGCTGTTTCAAAAACATTTTATGTAAAATTTGTTCACCAAGCCTCGCAAGCCATAACGGTTTTCCTATGAAAAAGTTAGCAGATCTTAGGAGTTAGGTTATGTAGAGACAAAGCCTAACTCTAGCATCCAATATCTTGGTCAGAAAGTATGGCTTGGCCATTTATGAGATTTCTGAAACATCTGCACCCCAAACCAGTACATTAGCGCTGCACAGCAAGTATCGATTATTTCTCAACAAATGACCCATATCGAACCCTTATTGAAGACATATGCCAATAGCGGGCCCGGGAACCGCACATTCACGAATTGGTAATCACCCGCATCATAGACTGGGGTTCGATTCCCGGATCAGATCAGATTTGAAATAGAGATTAGGAAACAGATGTAAAACAAAAACAAATGTTCGATAATCTAAGTATCCTCTCAGTGCATACTAAACTTTGATCAACAGTAAACAATATGGTCAATAATAAAAAAATATTATGCCGGACAAGAACTTAAGTACAGTGGAAATATCTGATTTCTATACAACACTTGCATTGCATTTCAACCGCACAGACTCTACCACATAATAATTGAAACTATTAATTTCACTACCAACAATAGCCATAACTATAGAAACAAGAAAAACCGAAAGAGCCATGTCGCGATATTGTGTTCTTAGACAGTTGTAATAAAGATCAGATTAATCGACAACTTGACAAGTCCGAAGCTCGTGAGCCGCCATAACGTCAATAGCCCGAAGCAAATGACAAATGAATAGCGCGACGCCATGACATAATTGACGTGTGCGCACACGCACCCACCGCTGACCAATCAGCCCGTAGACAAAAAGTTATTTGTGAAAACAAATCAGTTTCTTTTTGCTTCTACTTAATCGATGAATCATCGCACCACCTGACCATATATGATGATCCATGTGAGAGAATATGTACTAAATGGTTAGCTAATTCGTTGAAGGAGCAAGGCAATTCACAGTTAGGGCCTAGCCAATATATATGAAGAGGAAAAAGTTGCTCTTGTGTGACGTACAGCGAGTCCCAACAATATATACAAAAATATAGAGTCTAACTAATTTTCGTTGCAAACATATCGTAAACGATTATGATTGACAAAATCGAAAATTATGGTCTGAAATAAATCAGGAGTCTACACTTACTTTGTCCTGGGATCCCTCTCTCTAGGTACGTATACCTCACTACAATTAAGAACAATGGTCGTTGATGAGTTACATTCTACACGAATCTCAATGCATTCTGGACCAATGCCAAAGGTCATTCTTCAATTCTATACCCAAAAAATATACTATTAAAAATCCTCCCAGTCATTTCAACAAGTACGAGTAGGTTCACTCGCAATACTGAGTGGCTTTTTCAACAATTGTTACATACATTATATGTATTTAAGTAGATATAGATACCCATTAACCTAGAGGGTACGAAACTAAATAATAAATTGAAGTACAATCTGTTAAACAGTTTTAAGAACTAAACGAACAATATAGTGACTCCCCTGGTGTTGCTGATGTCTATAGGCGGCGGTGACCACTTTCCATCAGGTGGACTGCTTGCCTGTTTGTCTGCCGTGTAACATAAAAATTAAAAAGATATAGTCTGCCTTGAATAGCAACTATGCTTCATATAATTTTGAATTCTAGAGACTTCTTGCAGTTATAACATCAAGTTAACATGTTGGTTGATGATAACAGCATGTCAATTAGGCAAACTGTTGATTGATGAAATAATTCAAAACAGTTGTCCATTGTAAAGGAAAAACATATTAAAAAGCACTTAACAGAAGTTTAGTCACAGATCACATCATACTTAGTTCCGATGATTCACGAAGGTGATACAAAGCAGCTCTATGCACATCAGGTACGTCGGTCCGTCCGTCCGTCAGTGATAATTCTACACAATTAGCGAGACGAATTGGATTGCTCAAATTGACGAGGCATGCCTTGAATGAAGTTAGTACATGCAGTGGCAGATGGAGAGTTCAAAGCCATCAAACATATGCAAGAACACGGATAAAATGAAATTTATTCACTATGGTATTTTATCACGGTCATATGAAATTGCTATTAAATATTTTTAATTGCAGCAAGCCCATTTAAGTTAGAAATTGATTGAAAACAGAACCAAAAGGTCGCAATTATACTTAGATGTCATTTCATACAAACCTGACAAGTCACATGATTGTGACTGATGTTCACACGTCAGTTTGTATAAAACAACAAGTGTACCGTTGCCGAACATTCGTTTACATACTTTTCTCCTTTCGGTTACCTACATTCAAACAGATTACATGAAATATACCTGGGTAATTCAAACAAGTTTAAAATCGACAATTCTTCCTTTGAAGAAGAATTTCTTCTTCGTCATCGTGTTCTACCTTGTAAGAAAATTATTAGCTAAGGTAGGTTTCAATAGTAAAAGAAAACAATTGAGCGATGCAACGATTATACTGATTGTAGCGTAACATGGAAAAACATACCGCCAATATGGAAATTAAAAAAAGATACATACTGATGAAAAGACAATAGACACCCCACTCTCTGCTGGGGTTAGGTAGCTCGATTTACGGGGACATATTGATCACCTACTTTTCTCTGTTAAGTTTTAAGGAAAAGACTGCTGATTTTGGTATGCCACTTATCGTTATTGTCACATGTATAACATATTTCATGAGAAAAGTAAGTGATGAATGTCTCTGCTTGTCGTGCTGTCTTTTTCTGTGGAAAAAGGGAGCAATATATTTCCCACAGATAATCCTAAAACTTAATGGCTAAATTTTATTCCAATATTTTCTATATATTTTAAATATTATAGTAATACTGCCAGTAAGTACCTAGGCATTTAAAGTAATTTAGCATAGACTTGGTACAGGACTGACTTCGAATATTACTGAACGAAGTCGCGGAGTAAGAGAAAGAAACATATCAATAATAGGTGCAATGTGTTTATACGAGGATAAAAGTATAGATAACCTGAGGGCCTATCGGCTATCTCAGTGGACAACTGAATATGACATAAAAAAATCTGACACTACTCTAATTTGGTAGACGCTATTGCCAGTTTTCAACGTAGACAACGTGGTGTAGAATTATCTAGTTTCAAATACGGTTGTCAACTGAGTTAGCCAATAGCCCCGCTGATCTTGAAAACCCTATGACTAAAATAGTTTACAATAATGATCAACCTGGGGTTTCTAATCATGATCTACCAAAACTTCCGCATCGCAAGTGACTAATTCGCTAAACATTGTCACAAACAAACAAAGACTAATTAAACAGGTATATGTATGTTGTCTCTGTCTTATCTCTGTTGTATCATAAGAACGCCATATCATGTGACCTGTGCGACACATTGATAACAACTTCATGAGAACCTTTATGCAACCTGTCTTAATCAAAGGTTATTAATATTTTAATTCTGTTACTATTATTTCATCAAAATATGTCATGAAACTTGAATTCATATACATATTTAAGATTCATTCATTCAAATAATTTAAGATTCCCTAATAATATTTTTCTTCGCTATAATATAAAACATGTGGAAAACTTAAACTTTACTTTTAAAATAAATGCTGGTTTCAGAAAAATATCCAATTGGAAATGGAATCTGTTTAGAAGATCCAAAGCAATATCTGCAAAGGCGGGCATACTTTGCCGTCACGGCTTGATGATAGTACAAATATAGAAGTGGCCTCAAAACAGTACCCTGCGGTACACCTTCACAATCAAGAGTTTGCATCTAAACACGTAATCCTATAAACAAGCTGTTCTAATCAAACAACAAGGGCCCATGAATTGCCAAAGCGAAATCGTAAAACTATCAGAAACTGCTAATTTGCATACCAATGGTACCGCGAGCAGTGCTCCTACGCGCGTGCGCGGCGAAGCTTTGTACGCGCCGCCTGCGCGAGTCGACCATGTAACGTGAATTCGAATGTTTGTGCAGCGAATTTGGTACACGGACTGGGAACGCGTACTTATGACATGAATAATTAATGTTGATGTTGCTGTCCTGGCCGATTTTGGATGCCTCGACTGTATCTTAACCGTTGCAGTTGACGTTCGTGCGCTTCCGTGTGCTATCTTCTGGATTAGGTATGAAATATGGACCCATTTAAGCACGCATACCTACATTAAAGTACATCGACGTCTCACACTATAAATTAAAAAGTTTCCAATACATGAGAAATACCTACCTACACAGCCTGTGTTGTTTTTATTGCGACAGAAATAAACTGGCGTTTGCGGTTTGACCCAGACACACGTTTAATAAGAAAATAAACGTGTGCCGCAAACAATAATATTGTTTTACGGTATTGCCCTATGTTTTAACCTCAAATAGATGCGTGTGACCTATGTGAATAGAAAAGAATTTAATAATGTACCTATCATACATTTCCACCCTAACTATTCATTTGATAGATATCCTGTCTGCTGATCTATAGTTGTTGGTTCCGGTTAACTGTGCCCAGTTTGCTTTGCTTCGGGCTAAACGGCGCTATGTGAATATTCCAAGATATAGATACGATTATTCAAGATAGGTATTTGTCAGCTTTTGATATTATCATTGTGTTATATAAAATAAAATTCGCATCTTAATAAGTGCATAATACCAAAGTTACCGATATAGTGCACAGAATTAACAGCTGAAGTCCACTGGTGCTTGCCGAAAGAACCGACAATTAATTGGGTAATCGCGGTCATAAGTACATGGAGACTGCGACTTCTGCATTCTTAGACAGGATGCTCTCCGGCCAGGTCGAGCGATGATTTGCGAACTGCTGCAGGTGGAAACTGGATGAGGCTAGCCGGGAAAAGGGTGCAGTGGTGCTCATTGCAGGAGAGGCCTATGTCCAGCAGTGGACTAACGATGATTAAACATCAACCAACCTACCAACTAACCAACGAACAGTCAATCCTAGTTTACTTGTTGTCTCCATAACCAACTGTCAACCCCAACTCCCAGTTTACTATCTGTAACCACAGCATTAGCAAAAAGACTTTATTAATTCGTAAACAAAGCGAAAAACGCCCAGCTAAAGAATAGCTGCAAGCGTCACACGACGATACCATGCACTCCAAAACAAAAAGTGCCCGCATAGTTATAGCGAATGGTCGCATCATGACTGATTGTCTCAATGGAAAGATTGCGTGTACTCCGGCTTTACTAAGCGGCATATTTGCACTAGATTTGTACAAGGATGTATCTCCAATCATACTCGTATACATAGCTAACAACGTCAGAATTTTATTAACGCAACAGTGTTTATTCGGTTTTCAGTGTAGAATCATGAGGAAGATTTAATGGGGTTTATGTGGCAGAAAACTTATTACGGGTTATACATATACTGCTGCAGCAGTTAGAATAGCAACGAAATAACTACAATGATTTGTCGAGATGCCAAAATGTTCTAGAACTCGAGCGTCCTACCAAGTATCAACCGAAACTAGTTCCATATAATGGAAACATCCAAATATTACAATCTAAAATGACATCGTCTGTACACCGTCAGGCAGGAAAAGAACTAACAATACCCTTGCGCAAGTTATACTCAAATGCAAATGTTGGTGAAAGTATCGCGTAGGACGCACTTTTTCTTGGGTGGATCTCGCTGTTGACGCTTCTACGGTTCGGTGTCGCATAATCAGATATCATCGACAGCTCGTAACAGACCACTGTTGGACTAAAATGAGATTATATGGTTTGCCATAATCTGCAGCAGACAGAAATGTTCCACATTAAACAAATGCACCAAAACGACTGTATTAGTTATTCAAAAAAGGCCACCATTCATTCATTCATTGTACCATTTTGTGCATGAAGTTTAAATAAATTAATAAATAAAGGCGTGAAAAGGTTTTTACGAGGTCGGCGGTACGTTGAGAGATACCCCGGTATTGCAAACATCCATAGGTTGCAAATAGGCTTATTTGCCGCCTATAAAAGTATGGCATTTCTTTATAGGTATTTCTATATAAAAATACAGTACATACTTAACTTTATTAACGAGGACAGCTGTCGCAGAGATTTTGATCTACTTTTACGAACTATAAAAAACATAGAAATCTCACCGCACATAGGTACGTCGTCGTATAAAACTGTACCACACACTATGCATTGAAAGGGCACTTTCCTACGTTTTAATCAGAAGTAGGCCATCGGAACTCCTACGTGAAAGACAGTTGGTGTTTCGTCACATATGTATGTTGTAATTGCAATTCCGGACTCACCAGTGTGTTCTCCCACACAACAACATTGACACGTGTAGACATTGGAAAATGTTGTAACACCTACAGGTACTAATTGTAAAACATCTTGCAAAGTACGCCTGTGACTTTAAACGAGCGCAGTCTCAACTCTAATGATATCATCAGGATATTTACCGGGAGGAACTCAAACACTATAAATATATCTTTATAAGATTCCAAACAAGCGTACGGCCTGCCTGAGATGACATGATTACGAATCGGACTCCTTAACCACTAGGACACCGACGCTCTAAAAATAAGTACGTTAAACAAATTTCAATTATTTGTTAAGGGAAATTTCAAAAACCTAGTCCAGAGTGAGATGCCTACGTTTATTTCCGGAAGTAAGTAAGGTTATCGGAGGAAAGGTTAGAGAGCTGTAATATTTTCGAAGTCTGATCTGCTGTAATATAAATCAAGCTCTGTCACGCGGGTGGTCCCGCACCCTGCGCAGGCGCAGCCGTCAGCAAACAGCAGCGGCAAGCTTATGATCCTACTGGATTTACACTCTCCAGCACAATAAATATTTAAAAACATGGCGCAAGTCATAAGAGTCAACTCGAAAATTCTTCCTTCCGTTCTTACAAAAACATACCTAATGTAGTAAAAAAGTAATTAACTAATTTCGCTTGAAATCACATAATTATAGCACAAACCATTTGCTACTAAACTGATTTAACTAATTAAAACTAGTTATTATAATAATGTGGAGACATTACGCATACAGTGAGATATATCATGACATTTAAATGTCATTGTAGAGTGTCATCTGTTATCATATCACAGCAAGGGTAAGGGTCAAAACAAACAAACTTTTATTTTCAAAGTCTTAAACTAGTAACAGACGTTCTGTTTTGACTGGAGCCGACCAACAGTCAGTTGCAGTTTATACTCATCCTTACACAGTACAAAATAAAGTCGCTTTTGGGTGCGGGGGACGTGGACGGACGTCCGACTAAGGTCAGCTCGCCGGCGCACCTGATTTTGTGCATCGTAAGGCTTAGTATCGACTGCAACTGACGGTTGGTCGGCTCCAGTCAAATAATAATTTATTTCGAAAGGAATCCATATCAGTTAGGTACAATAATAGTTAGCTTATAATTAGTAAGTACATTTATTTATTTACAATATAATCGCGATATAGTTTTAAAGATATTTTTAATATCTGTCTGTTATTATCATATAAGTTTTGTTAGTAAGTACGTAATAGTATTTTAGGTTTTAGACTATGACCCAGTTGTGTTTCCGCTTCTACTTGCACCACGCTACAATAACTGTATGGTCCCTAATCCTCATTAGGCTACTGATAATACCGCCCGTTCACATCTTTTTGTTGAAGCTTCGATAACAAGACTAGGTACTTCTAAACAGGAGCAAACAGGACTTAAAACAGACGCTGACAATTTACAATGTAGCCTTAGTCTGGCTATAAATAAGGCATACAAGCTCACGGCATATTTCTTACCCAAGTACCGCTCGCATCCTGCTACTTCCCGGCATCGTTTGAAGGAGGATGTGACTCAGGATATTGAAAATGAGGATATTGGCGTCATTGTCCCAGCCTAATATCAGTAGCGTTGTACCATGCGCAGTGTTCTTCACTATCCTTCATCATAAGAGACAACACCACGTGGTAAGGCAGTTGCAAAATTTGGTTGAGGAATATAAACTTAGATATTATTATAGGATCATCATCATCAATGGAGAAATTATTGCCATAATCTCCACGCTTGACAGGCATGTCGGAAATCAAACTGTCGTAAATATAACAATGAAAACGCTGCCTCCCATTTTCCAGTCTACGGAGACCTAGATCTTTTGCCTCGAAAACATTAGTCGTCATGTGTACCCACGGAGTGTGCGGGGTTGGTGCTATTCTACTCTGCCGGTCATCACACGGCCGAGAATTATTATAGAACCCCAACTTAAGAATCCGCCGACAAGCAAGACATAATAAAAAGTTCATCAACCTTATCCTAACTATATTTAGTCCTCTTCGCGATATAATTACTACCGCAGTCCACAACCTCATCTTCTATTTCTGTTGAGCTCTTAATTAAATCTCTCGACACCTGTCTCCCCGCGCCCCTTGCTCCCCATTCCACCCTCCTATAAACTGGTACATGCGATGCGCGTGCGCACGGCACGTGTGAAAGCACCTTGCGTCTTTATTATCATAATACAATCTGTTTACGGTCGAACATAATGGATTATAATATCTTACGCATGCGTGAGATTTTGTTACGGGCTTACGGCCTATTTATAGTTTTATTGTGCTATGATGCAGTACCCTACGTATTATTTAGAGGTAGCAGTAACTATGCCGATGAGCTTCTACGGAAATAATTTGGCGTGGATTCGCTATTCGTTAGTAGAAACCTAGATTTGATTTTATTGGTTCGTTTTAATTTCTACAGGCTTGTCATGGCTCTGGCAAATCTCAACCAAAACCTCATTTGGCTTGCTTGCTTCCGGTTGTACCCAGGCGCGTCGCGACACGAGAACACAACTAGAATTGACACAATAATGATGATGAATTTATAAGCAAAATATTGATTCAACTATTCTAAAAAAGTGTCTTACCTAACACCTCTGAGTCACTTCTTCATATGTTAGCAGGACATTCATAATCACAAATATATGATTTCATTGATATTTATAATAAAACGATCGATGTAGTCACGTTATGAGATAATAGAGGTGCAGCTGCATAATTCTTTTTATACAGTTTATAATATTTTTACGGAATATCCGAGTAAGTAGTACCTCTCCATTAGTATAAAAGTATTTGTTAAAGAATTGTAAAATTATAGAATAAGTAGATATATAACATGAATCATTAGGCCTTAAAGCAACAACTTATACAAATTACGTTCAAAGACGCCGATATGTTACAGATGATTCCCATTCTACTTCAACAAACCAGTAAACTCAACATTATACTTAAATACCATATTTATGATAAGCTTTGTTAAGCTGGCAACACTGGTTAACCCTTCGACCGTTTAGTTCTGGGTTAAGGTTTAATGTAGACCAGTATATCGGCGTACCTGCGACGCAATCCGAATAGTTTGCACAAGTGCTAACTGCCATAGTCATAAAGGAACTAATAAATAATGGCATGTAATTTATTCGTTGGCAACGAGGAAACTAGTACACGTTAACAGAAATATTTGTAGGTTATTTTTCTTCCACTGGACGAATTTAGGCAGTAATACTTTAACGGAGATATAATCGGTGGTGTGGTGTCCGACAAAGCAGAATATAACACCAAAGTACTTTACTTATCTCATATTTCTTCTGTAGGCCTGCTGGAAGAAATTTATTTTAGAAATAAGTAGTGCCTGTTGTGTCGTCTATATGTATGATGTTTCTCTATGTATTTTACTGTGTGCAATAAAATGTTAAATAAAATAAATAAATAAATAATACTTTTCGCTATTATGGCCATCTAAGTGATATCTGTCTGCCTAAGGAACCTGAGGAGTCCGCCTTGGAAATCACTTGGAAAACACAACAACTCACCTTTATAACTTGCTATTCCATATTTTTGTCTCTGCCAACCCCTATGGGATACGAGCCTTTTATTTACATTTTTTATACAAACTAGCCAGGCATTTGACCGCCATTTCACCTGGTGGTAGGTGATAATGCGGCCGGAAGAAGATAGAGCACGCCTGTCTAGGAACAACCTCATATAATTAGCCTTATACTATTATCTGCATTATATTTACCTGGTGCTAAGTAATTGCTTTAACGATTCACTCTACTTCTGCCGTAATAGGTAGCGGTTCCGATAAACACGGCACGTAGGAAACGGAGGGCGCGCAGCTGAGGCTATTTCCAGAAGTGTAAACCGATTTTACGGCAAACTTTTATGAAAAGTTGTAAAATGAAGTAAACGGCGTGAACATTGCGGCGGTTTGGTAACTTTGTTGGCTCGCCTGTTACAATGTGTTCCGAATAACAATAAATTGTATGATGTGAGCTCCAGTATGTTCGAATTATGTTAAATGTTCCCGAGAATGTGTGTGGAAGTGAAATACAGGTAATAAACCTTACATACATACGTAACATTGAGGACGTCATAGACTTTTTTTTATTTAAGACAATTTGGTGTTACCTATACGATAAGAAAACAGGCATGCAAGCCGACCTGATGGAATGTGGTTACGACGAAGCGACGCTGGGCGTGGAATGACTCTACTATACTCGATATAGCGGCTACGTCAGGTCTCCCTGCAGCTCCTGAAGCTGAATAGAAATAGACGGACGCGGTCAGCCCGTGCGGTCAGCAGTTGATCATGACCTACTAATTACAGCAACAAAGAAGAAAGTGACATCCAAATTCCCACTACTTTCTCGCCTCCATATCTGTCATTTGTTAGCAACACCACGGCATCGATTGGCATCCAACGGCGACCGTTCCACTTCGGACAAAGAGCGGTCCCATTTCGCATCCGCGTACGCTAACAGACGGTAACTGGTGACCGTTTGATGGTGAATGATAACCAGTAGCGCGGTGGTTATATATGCGCCGCTAAATTCCAGCGAAAGGTGCTACCTTGTTGACATTTGACACTTGTTTGATTGTACGGACGTTTCACGGGATAGCACGGGACGGCTAAGTATTGTGTTAGTTCTTAATCTGAGTTGTTTTACCAGTTTACAGCAAAGGTGAAGATTCGATTTGATATTTGTCTATTTACTAGCTTTTGCCTGCAACTTGATCCGCGTAAAAAATTTTTCTCTGTGGATATTTAAGAATTTTGTGCCGTCTGAGTGGAATAGAGTGTTTTACTTACTTGACTTTACTTTAAAATTCGGTGATCGTACCTACCCGCGAGAATTACATTGAATTAAGTACATACAATGTATTATTCTGGATTGTAGCGTGTAAAACACTACAAAATTACATATTTTTTTTATGTCATACGGTAGGCAAACAGGCGGAAAGTGGTCACCACTGCCTATAGACATTAGCAACACCGAGAGTATCGCCAATGCGTTGCACACCTCTATAACACTTTACTTTGGCAGCAAAAAGGCAAATGTCCCTCCACTGCCTAAGCCACGTTTTAAATCCAACTTAAAATTAAGACATACCTATTATTTAAATTCTACCGTTCCCGCTGCAAGATTTCGTAGCGAGCCAAATAAACAACGGAAGTCGTATTCTGTCGGTCATTGCAACAATATCTAATATGAGATTATGTTCTTAACAAACGATGATCACAGGCGTGTCGGGTTGCAACCGATTTGAAGATACTGTTACAAAGGTGGACGGGCGGACCACCGGCGCGGGAGTGCGTGGACACGCGGCGGCAGGTCAAACTATAGCAACTATAGCTAGACGTCAGCTAGACCCATTGTTTAAAGTCTCATGTGTCCGGTTTAGATGGAACGAAACGGCTGGCAGTGACAGGAAGCGCAAAACTGAGGATGGGTAACTTTATGTCCAGCAGTAGGCAGCTGTTAGCGGAGAAATCCGAAAGTTTGTATGTGTGTATGTTCGTTACCTCTTCACGCCTAAACGGATGGACGGATTTGGATGAAATTTGGTCAGTAGCTAGATTAGAGTCTGGAATAGCACGTAGCCTCCACTTGCGCGATATATCGTGTAGTCCACGCGGACGAAGCCGCGGGTGAGAAACTAGTTAAAAATAATTAACGTCTTTCACGTGAACGCATAACAAAAATTAATTTAAAATTGATTTAAACGTAAGCCGATTAGGCATTACTGCATGTTGACAAATGACAGTGCCGCTGTGATTATGGTTTAACCTATTAATTTGTATTGCAACAGCTACAAATGAATCACTGTTACAAATTACACTGGCACATGATCACGTTGATTTTTTAACTAGAAACTATAATGAATTTTACTCAAAATCCTAAATTCAAATTCAAATTCAAAATTTCTTTATTGTTTAGGACATTAAATATCTCTTTCAATCGTCAAAAAGGAGGGGGGTAAGAGTAGCGATTTTGTTTAATAATCTTTTATATATTTTCCTGGTGGTCATACAAATTTGTCATATCAGAATGATTACGTGGTAATACATCATATTTCCTCGTGGTCATACTCGAACTTTTGGCACCTTCTATAGGAAAAACATTTGCCCAGAAATAAATAAAAATCAAGTGCAAGAAATAAGTAGACAGACCATAATTACCTAGTTAATTAGTAGTTGACGACCTGAGTGGTTCAGTGGTCAACATGCTGGTCTGCCACGCAAGAGGTCCCGGGTTCGATTCCCGGCCGGGCAGAAATTGAAATGATGAATTTTAATTCCTGTTACGGGTCTGGGTTTTCTATGTATAATAAGTATGTATTTAAAAGTATATAAGTAGTTTATCAGTTATTTAGCACCCATAACACAAACTTTGCTTACTTTGGGGCTAGATGGCGCTGTGTGAATTTGTTCACGATTATTTATTTATTTATTATATTACCCTTTATCACGCAGACGGGTGCCAATAATAATTGACAGAATACGCTGCCGCCCATTTTCTAGCTAATGTTGATTTCTAGAAATGCGTGCACTCATATTTCGCAGAATACGATGCCTCCTTGAGTATGCATACGCTGAGTATTATTTATATGCTAATCCATAATTATTTATATGCAAATATGTAAGCCAACGTGTCATGTACACAATAGGCAATATTTTAGTTGGTGCCCTGTTCTACTGGAAAGGTAAGGTAGAATAAGTAAACTTTCGAAATTCAAAAACTGTATGTTATGGCGAGCTTGGAAATACAATAGTGTCTATTAAAGCGGAACTATAAACTTGTCTATAAAACGAAGGAGCGGAGGGGCGAGGGGGCCCTCGCCCCAAGTTATTTTCCAAATAAAGTGAAAATTTTTTTTAAGTCGAGTTTTTCAATAAATAATTTATTGTAATTAAAAAATAATAAATTAAGTGTAATTATAATCAAATAATCATGTATGTACAAAGTACTGCAGGCTGTAGGTAAAGGTAAAAGAGCAAAAAAAATATATCAAAGGAAAATATGTTTACTAGTGTTTACTAATTGGAATTTGAAAGGTTTTGTTTTCTGAAGTCTCTATTGTGGGGGCCCCCCGTTTGTGGAGGCCCCGGGGCTTTCGCCCCGGTTGCCTCCCCTAAATCCGGCCCTGCCTAGTTAGTCGAATACCGTAATTTAGTGTGGAAAATTTTCTATAAAAAAGAATTATTGTACACAACACGACAACAATCTACAACATTCAACCGATACCGCCGATACATTTTTTCGTACAACACCGGCGTCGCCAAATATGTAAAGTCTCCGTGGCCGTAGTTGGCGGTGAATGGGCGTGACGTCACGCTCAATGGCCGCCTACGCCACGCCATATGGTCGCCGTGTCAGGCCTCAAGGCAGGCTGCGGTCTCGGAGAAGTTGTTTGCATCTCCTAATAATTATTTATCGAAAGAAACAGGAACGTTTGTTGTTGGAGTTATGCGTATTTTGTATCTATTTCAACAGTCATTTATAATTGCACCATAGTAGGTAAATTAGATTAGGTATCGTATTTGTTCATTAAAAATACTCGGTTATGCATGATTGCACTTACATATTGCTTTATCTGTGAATCACGGCGGATTTTATTTTAAAATATTATTGTTATAGCGTTTATTGTGACTCACAACTACACTTGTGTATTAAATTATAAAATACAAGATTACAATTAAAAGTGTCGTAAGCTCTAAGCTCTACCTCATTGGGTTGCTAAATTATTGTTTTAACTTATTTTTTTAAATGGGGCTGGTTGCGGACTTTTTGGTTTGCGAGAACTTATCAAATGGTGTTTATTATTGTATCGCATGTTGCAGTTATGTTGCAATAAAAACTATATTTATTTATTACTATTAAAATTAAGTAGATATGTAGAGCACTGCTGCACTGCATTACGTTTTCGCGTCTAATTTAATGGAACTATTTTAATAATTGGCCGTGTGGTGACCGGCAGAGTAGAATAGCACCAACCCCTTACAACCTCCCCTTTCGTGGGAGAGGCCCTAAGTCCTGCAGTGGACTGTTACGGGCTGCGATGATGATTTTAATAAAATTAAAAAAAAACACACAATTATATAACTTAAACCTACATATCTGGCAGACATATGCACACCATGTGTCAAGGAAAACTCTACCTGTACGATTAAAGTATCGTCCTACCAATACGATTACCTTCTTTTACGTCATGTCGTACGATAATAAATTAAGTAAACATCGATTAATCGTAACTTAGCCAAGGGTGTAGCAATCACAACAATTTGTCAAGAGAATGATCTCAGTATTTGTAGTTTTCAATTTCGTCGAAATGATGAACCTAACTGCATTGAATCATTTGACCTTAGGTAATGTATTGGCACCTGAGTTGTTCGATGACAAACCCTAAAGCTGGTGACTGAATTCATGATCTCATTGACTGCGTAAGTAGGTAGGTAGACTTATAAAACCACATTGCACGTAAAAAAGACAACAAAATACTGATGATATATTATGAGATCATCCAGGCATGTACGTAGGTAACACCTACACTATAACCACAATTAGTATGCTTATCCTTATTCAATAATTAGGTAATTCGTATTATCTTCTAATAAGTAGGTAAGTACTTAGGTATGAAAGTGCCTTCCTGGGTTGATTTTCACTGTTAAATAAATTGCAACAAATATTGTCAGAGCTACACTTTTGTACATTGTAGGGCCACACAGGTTTAACATGAGTAACAAATACAATATTACATGGAACATTTGCTAATAGATCAAGCGCCTGGAAACTTATAAGTAAGAATGAAATTTAAACGTTATTTTATTTTAAAAACATATTAATCCATCTTTTGATTCTTTATTTTTCTCCTTAATTATAGATGCTTAATGGGTTAGGCGCAAAGAAATTTATAACAGTTATTTTATGTGACAATAACTTTTAACTTTCAAGCGACAACAAGTAAAGCCACTCAATCAATAAAACAGTACAAGAATCAAGCTGTTACATTTAGCACCTCGTCGATGACTCAATAAAGTAAAATGCGGCGTTGCAAAGTGAAAGTACATATGGTACGTGTCATAAGGCAGGTTTAGTCCCCTGATTAGTCACTCTTGTAGGAAACCCCAAGTTTGCGTGACAAGACACCGTGACAACACATGCAGGGAGCCAGCCACACCTGTTACGTTCTCAAGGCGCAAATTAGTGAAAAAAATCGGTATGTGGTTATCGGTTACCACATTACTAAGTCGAGTGACTCTGGATATGGTAGCACAATTATGTATTGCATTTTTAAGGTATTTATTTATATTAATAGATATGTATATAAGTAGTTGTTTATGTTTCAAATGCATTTTATACATTGCCTACAATGTTATTATTCTTACACCAGTTTCCGTGAAAATGGTTACCTGGAAGATATCGCTCTTAGCGATAAGGCCGCTTTTGTAGCTATATTGTGTCAAATCGTATTTATAAAATACTTACTTTTATAATAATTGCTTTTCTCCACACCGGGTAGGGTTTGCTGGAACAGATCTCTTACAGAGATAAGCCTACCTTTTTAAACAACCGTTTGTAATTATTGTTTTTAACTTGTTTCATGTGCAATAAATTATATAATATAAGTACTTGCATGGAACCTCACTTGGCTATATTGTTGTAAGTAATTTGTAAATATTATTTTGATGTTTTCCGTCCTTGGGTCGCTATGTTATCTATCACATGGCGACTGCGGAAAAAATATAATTAAACATTTATTTGTACTGATTTATGTTTTTACGAGTTATCAAAAGCGGTTTAATTAGTTGTTTGTGTAAAATGGAAAGAATGCATCTGGCGTGTACAAAGAGGTTTTTAAGCTAGTTTGCTAATTATGGTTATCGGTTCGGAGGCATTTGATGTTTACAAAACGTTTTTATTTTGTTGCGAATAAAGACCGCGATGACGTTCGGCTCCAAATCCTTTCGCTCCCATCCTGACTGCGACAGCCCTACACTCCCCTTCGCATCTACGTACACACTGGTATCTCGGGCTGGAGGTAGCGCAAATCAGTGGAGGACGAGGTCTGGTGTCGCCTAAAATCAACAACTCCCACGTCTGATGCTGTATCCGGAGCAAACCAGCTCTTTGGGTGAGACCCGTGACAACCACTGGGCTTGGTTGCTCAAAATACAAGTACAGACGACGGAACCACCGAGTATGGCGATGCCGTACCCAGTTCTTGCTGATATGATCTACATACACCCTTGCAGAAGCATTTCTGGCTGGTGTTGTACCTGAACGGAACGGAACGGAATAAAGACCGCGATGACGTCGACGAATTGATAATTTTTTTAATAAATGTTTCGTCAAACAGAACATCATATTAGCGTTAATGTGCTCTCGCGCACGAGGGCCCGGGGTCCGCGTTGACCATGATCCAGGATTTGGCAGATCAGATATTTGCAGTGGACCGTCTGCCATCTGACCTCCGTGACCCTACTACCAGATTGGATCATGGCTACACATTCAGTCACCTGAATGTGCAGGTTTCATCACGATGTTTTCCCTCAGCGTAAGAGCATCGGTTAATATTTTGACATTTTCATTTTAGTAATAGATTGAATTTACTAATGTAGTTAAGAATGTTTTACTAACACTAATATGGACATTGTCTGAAATATATATTTTTTTAATATTTATTTTTATTTAGCTAATGTAACTCAGAAAAGAGTCATTCAATTTCATTCAAAGTTGTGTTGTCTAAAAATAAAGAGTGCAGGGTATATTTTTATTTATTTATTTATTAGTTCATTACTAAATCACTACCAAGTTATGATTAGCAAACAATAATAAACCATCCCGGGGTGCTAATCGGTTCCGACACTATTGATTACAAAATACAACAAAAATACAAAGGTTGCGAGTTATCAAGTTGTCTTGAACTATAAACTGGTTTATTGAAATTTAATTATTTCTCTAAACACATAAATGTTCCATTATTATGTAAATGAGAGATTAGCTCTTGTTTACAAATAAGCCTGTATATAGGTTTACTGATTAGAACTTGAAGAACAGACGGAGTCATAACAAATAATAATCGTGTATTACTAGAATTTTAATACATAATAATACTTACTTACTTAAATTCTGAAGTAGGTACTTATTCAATATGATACATCATTTCTAAATCCTACTTTTCTTTACATAATATAAAACAAAGTCGCTTTTCGCCGTCTGTCCCTATGTATATGTATGTATCTACGTACGCTTAGATCTTTTAAACTACGCAACGGATTTTAATGCGGTTTTCAACAATAGATAGAGTGATTCAAGAGGAAGCTTATAAGCAGGAGTAAAGTAGGTGTACGCGAACGAAGTCGCGCCGGGTCCACTAGTGTAACAATAAATAAAAGCGCTTACCACTATCGGACAATATCGATAATAAACTCTAACCAGTAATCAAATAGATTCTCTGGCTCTCTTTACCTACAATTTCAGCGAATCAGACCATCATTAGGTACTTACATTATCCTTATGACGCAATCATCGCTATCTATTATAAAACAAAGTCCCACGCTGCGTCTGTCTGTCTGTCTGTATGCGATAAACTCAAAAACTACTGAACAGATTGATTACAAGGACAATAAACAGAGCTGATTCATGAGGATGGTTTAGGTTTATAATTTGTTAAGGTAAATTCCCGTGCGAAGCCTCCGCGGGTCGCTATCTTTTTTTTTTGTGTTAAATGTAAATTATTATGTCGTGGCGTCCTTTCTAATAAATATTTTCTTTCTTTCTTTCTTTCTATAATAATTAATCTATCATCAATTACGGCCCTTATATGTCCACTGCTGGACCTAAGCCTCCTCCACATCAGTGAAGGAGATTGCCACAATCTTAGGCGGGTTGGAGATCGTGGAGTTTGAAATTACACAACAGAAAAAGATTAAGTCCATTTTCTGGTTTACCAAGGTGCTTACAGGTCTACCTTCAGAGAGACATGCTTTGTGTCTGCGTCTATCACATAACTACAGGAACGATTTAAAAAATTCTTCCATTAGTAGGAAGTTACGTAATTCCCAAGTGACATAGGCTACTTTGTATCCCGGGAAAATAATAGGTTCCCGCGGTAAAATTGATTATTTACAGAGATGCGAACTACGCGCGGGGAAAGCAGCTGAGAATGACTAGTAATCTTTATTCTACTCTGCCGTATACCGTACCATAAGGTTAAATAATAAAACAATTAAAACATGGCAGGCGGTCTTCGGCCTACCAAACGTCCAACATTGTCCCGGAGCACATTGTCCAGTCCGCGACAATGCGAAATAGCAAAACGGCAAGGGTCACAATAGCAAAAACTGACCATACGAAACTAAACAATGCATGCTGTAAAACAAAGGACTCAGGATGCGTGTTACTGGCCACCAGATGGCACGCTTCGTATGCGCGGGCGCAGCCGACCGCCGGATGCACCGCCATTTCCGGATGTACTGTCAAATATAATTGATATTTAAATAATTTAAAGTCCCTCGTGACGCGATAAGCAGCGGTAATGCCGTTATTGTTTTGTTTTATACGAGTTTGATCCATCGGCGTGTCGTTGGATGTCAATTTTAATGTCAATTGTTGTTTGTTTACTCGTACCTACCTTTTTAAACTCCAATTACTCCCATTAAGTTTCCCCTCCCTTCACTAGGTAATCCTTAATGCAACATTTTATTGTTACCCCTATGACCTATAAGGAAAACAGATTTTACCCCTATTCGCCCTGCCCTTTGCTTAGTAAGTTCCCTAACTTAGGTACAGGGCTAGTAAATTACAAAAGAAAGAATGATTACGATTGTCGAATAGTTTGATTGAATATTGCTTTTAATGTTATATCTACTTATGATTTGGGGCCAAATGAAGGAAATCCGATTACGAATAATTACATGAGGTCTTACAAAAAAATAACCCTGTAGGCTTAGATGAATACCTACTCTCCTTGTAGGTATCTAACATAATCAACACTAGATATAACTACGTACTGCACTTCCTCATTTACTATGTTTATTCACAAGTACATATAAATATTCTTCTTTTATTAATGTATACGAGAATTGTGGTAAAATAGGTATGCTAAATTATTATTTCAATGAATACAAAATGGGCAAGAGTCACCTGTTACCTTGACTCAAAGATCGCGCAATTACCAACAAGATGCCTACAGTGAAACAAACATATTTAACCCAGTGGTCGAAACTGGAACTAAGTGTAGCCATTTTGTAATCTCATTTTCAATTAAACAATAGCGACGCCGTCACCGGGTCAGATGAGTCTGTGGCACTGCACACAAGACACCTACTTAGGTATTTGTCTTAAAACAACTTCCACCAGCTGTGGGAATAAAATATTTTCGTTATTATTATACATAATTTATACATAAACAGCCATCTGCCTCTTGAATAAGAGTCAAGATGTAGTTATATAAATATTCACTTTATTTTTTGTTATGAATGTTAACTTACTAATGTTATGAAGGTCTCCAGGTGTCTGAGAGATAAAAATATTGATTTTGGTTGAATATTTACGGCTCTAAGTAAAGTCCAGTAAATTATGCTGCGCTAATACTTAAATTACTGCTATTACGTAGTTTAATAAATGCCTAGCTAATATAATTAAAAAAAAACTTGTTTTACTTTTAACATACCTTTGTATGTCGAAATCATTTCTAGGTAGATTCCTAAATTTTCTACTTTTTGTTATTTGGAAAACAAACACCATGTAAGTATGAGAGTAAATTAATCACTAAGTCGATAACTAATACGCGAATGATACTTGTATATTTTTACATTTAACACCTAAAATAGGATGTAACTTGCCTTATGAAGCTATAACATGACATTAGAATGTACATTTAAGAAAATTATCATTTTTGGACAAGTTCCCATCACACACAGAAACAACAAAAAACGGTTCCCTCGACTCAATAATCGGTGGCAATTTGGGAATTCAATAAACTTTCCAAAAAGTGCCTCGAAATAAGTGCTTTAACAATGCGTGCGGATGATAAATAGCCGTTTAATGGCGCCAAGGCATCTCTTTAAAGACAATTAGTGGGAATAACCACCAATTATTCAACATAAACTTTCGAATTGGTGTAAATGTCACTTGTAGGACCACCTCTCTCTTAGGTGCTAATGCAGCAAATTTAAAGCCACGCTTTAATTAAGCGATAGTAATTGTAACTCATGCTTACATTGAACGTTGTAAAACTCCCCAAAAGTATGTTAACCGGTCATAAAGTTGTTTATGTAATTTTGTAGCTGCAATAGTAGGTACTTAGCCGTGTGGTGTTCGGCAGAGTAGAACAGCACCAACCCCTTACACTCATGGGTGTCGTACAAGCCGACCAATGTTTTCGAGGCAAAAGATCAAGAGTCTCCGTGGTCTGGAAAATGGGCAGCAGCATTTTCCTTTTTATATTTAAACACTGCGATCTCCAACCCGCCTGCCAAGCGTGGAGATTATAGCAATAACCTCCCCTTTCGTGGGAGAGGCCCTAAGTCCTGCAGTGGACTGTTACGGGCTGTGATGATGATGAAGGAGTGTCGGTGGCCTAATGGTTAAAGGGTCTGACTCGTACACCGAGGTACTACGTTTGAAACCCAGTGCTGCTGTACCAATGACTGTTTTATGAGTAATATACATTAGTTAAACAGTCTTATAGTAAGGGAAAACATCGTGATGAAACCTGCACATTCAGGTGACCGATTGAGTAACCATGATCCAATTTGGTCAGGTTCCTCTGCTATCAGGGTCACGGAGTTTAGGTGGAAGGTGCGCCACTGTCTGATCTGCCTGATTATTACCTGATCTGCCAAATCCTGGATCATAGTCAAGGCGGACACCAGGCTCTGAGCGTGCGAGAGCACAACCTGGAGTAACTTCAAGATGATTATTTTAATGGTACCTACTTAGTTAATTGGTCTGCCTGGACCGATATTAGGTAGACTTTCAACTGTGTAGGTATGTTCCATTAGCTGACCGCAAAAACCGCAAATGTCTATGTTATTGGAACACGTTTTTAATTCATCCTTCAGACACGACACAGTTATGTGTCACTACTTACTATAGTTAGGCAGTTATAGTAAGTACCATACAATACAATACAATACAAAGCTCTTTATTGCACGCCAGAGAACACAAGTACAGATACAAAAAATATGGTAGGTAGTACAAAGGGCGGTCTTATCACTTATGTGATCTCTTCTAGACCACCTTGGTACGGAGATTATAACAAAATAGTATCGACCTACAAATACAAATAATTTATTATTTAAGGAAAAAAATTATGGTTACGTTAGGTACACGTCTTAGACAATACATTGAATGTACAGGAATGAGTATCAGTGCCCTCGACACTAGGACAAATGTGTATCGTGAAGGCGAAGAACATCTGAAGAAACCGACGTAGTTTACTAAGCTAGAAATCATAAAACTAGGTTGCGGGTGCAACTATAGAGGGATTAGCGTAATAGTAATATTAAACTAAACATATTTTTATAATGTAGTTATTAAATCATAAGCAGGTAGGTACTTAGTGTAAATCTAGTCAATAGATGTCATTTTTATTTTTGCTATTTTGTATTTTGAATACTTTTAAAAAATTATTACAAAAGTACATAACATAAATTGACGCAATTCCACTTAAGTATAGAGCGATATATCACTATCAATACCAACAGATTGTTTCACAATACTGCTCTACATAATTTCCACAACTTTCACTTTACTCCAGTTTTGTAAAGGGTATCGAAAGGATTTATTAAAAAAGTTGACAACGATGACAGTTATTTTTCCTTTCATTTAAATAATTGCAACTACGCGTATTGCGTAAACCAAGGCACCCAAGCATAATAAACAAGGATCGAAGAATTGCAACAATCCTAAAATAAAGTAGTAAATACAAGTAGGTACCTATGTAAAGTCGCATGAGTCGCAAAAGATTTTGTTCTTCACTCAAAAACCGCTGAACGGATGTGGATGAAATTTTGCAATGTTCTATATTATTAACAATACTGAAAGGGCGAAAGAGGGTTACGGTAAGACGTTGGCTGTATTCCACTGACCGAAAAATATAACGCGGGTAGGTAGTAGGTACACGTATAGAGGATTCTCTTACGTAATAGTATCATCTCTTTCTTTTTTTTTCGTTAATGGCAATCCATTGCAATTATAGCATCACCTCCTATGCTCCCCTGCCCCGGCACACCGCTGGAACTGATTATATACTCATTGACTGGAACCTCCAGTTAACACCCTAAAATCTTACATCCACAATAGAATTTATAAAAAGTCATTTTTCACACAAACAATGAACTATGAACCTTTCATTCAATGTAGAGTCGTCTCTACATTGAATGAAAGCTCCACGCAGGCTCTATCTCTACGCCATTCACCACGAAACACGCACGGAACCTGTAGTGTAAATCCACGCTATACTGTAGTAGGCATCTCAGTTCACCTTGCGCGCGCCGACGGCTTAACAGCGCTAATGACCTGCGCAGACGCAGATATTAGGTCAAGGAGGTTGTATGAGGACCCGTATGAGGAATCTCGACTGCAGCTTTAAGAGGAAAAAGGATCGAAATGCAGCTAGCATTGACCCGAAAGTGATTTATTTTATATTAAAGTAATTTTATGGTGAAGAGAGTGAGTTGTTTTGTTATTTTGGACTTGACCTATTTTCGTTTCGTGTAATTCTCACACTGTACTGTCATACGGTACGTTTCGTACAGGTTCAAACTATTTACCTCAATTTTACTATGTACTTCATTTATACTATTGAGAACAGATTTTAAAAGAGAGGTAGGGCATAGCGGGGTATCTCGTTCGAATTGGAGCCGCCCGACTGGGGAAGTACCTCCACCTTACAGAATATCGCAGCTAAATAAAACTCTTTTAAATAGTATTGTGTTTCTGCCGGTGAGTAAGGTTTCCAGTGCTCCATGGGGTGGGGATTTGGGAAACCGTGGCTTTGGCAGTGGAGTGGCTTTTGCCTTTTTGCTGCCAGAGCAACATGTTATAGCGGTGGGCAACGCATTGGCGATACCCTTGGTGTTGCTAATGTCTATAGGCAGTGGTGACTACTTCCCGTCAGGTGGCCCGCTTGCCTGTTTGCCTATCGCATATCATAAAAAAAAAGAAAAAAAGATTACAGGCAGTACAAGAGACGGGTGGTATCTAAATGATCCGGTATTCATATTCTGTAACATCGGCTAGTTGGGCTTCAAAGAGCGTTGTCTCTGTCGCATGCGTATTATAATATTGCATACTAGCTACCCGCCCCGGCTTTGCACGGCTAACCTTAACAATTTATACATCTAAACCTTCCTTATCATCATCACTCTGTCTATTGGTGAAAACTGCATAAAATCCGTTATGTAGTTTTTGAGTATATCACCAACAGAAGTACAGACAGACAGAATGCAATATTTACCGCCGATTGGTGTACAGAAGACAGCACCCCAATTAACCCTGTTTTCAGTTTGTACGCGCAAACTCAGGCATGCTAACTCATGTCGTATTGGTGGTGGGTAGATTATCAGGATATGATAGCTTAAACCTTCGACGAATGAACAATGACGCTTATTTTACCATAAACAGGAGCAATGTCTAAGAATACGCACTCCTGCGGCCCAGACGACAATCATCTCACTTCACTAGAAAACAAGTCACGTGGAGTGAGTCAAAATCCATGAATGACCATCAGTGAGTCAAAATGAATGACCATTTAGTGGCGGAGGCTTGCCAACTCATCGAGCTGGCTATAACAGTGCTGACTAAACTGGAATGGCAATGAAATAACACGTTAATTGACGCAGCCGTCATGGCTGGATTAATTGCATTTTAAATTGACTTTGAACTTGTATTTCGTATGGCCAGGGAGTCATAAACGACTAGTTATTGTCATTTATTGTGACCATAAAGGTTATACACTAGCACTCGGTTGTTAAGCGCTGCGCAAGGTTCGTATGAAGCGATTCTTGAACATCTTAACTTTTCATTCACTATTCTACTGGTCGGGCATCCGACCACGTCCCCCGCACCCAAAAGCGACTTTATGATATACTGCGTAAGGATTAGTATCAACTGCAAGACTGCAACTGATGGTTGGTTGGCTCCAGCCAAAACGGAATGTCTTTATGTGAAATGAAACATGTGCAATGAAAATATAAAAGGTATTGTATACTCTCCGCAAGGAGAATAGGATAGGAAATGAAAAAATCATAATGAAAAACGTTCCTAGATGGTATGTCTCTCTTTTGCCTTAATTGTAAAATACCCGTGAGTTGAAATTCTATTCTGCTAAGCTGAGACAAAAGTTATCCATGTCAAATTCCTAATAGAAATGCTCTGTAGCAACTTATGATTCAAATAATTATTCTCTTAAAATAAAAGGGTAATTTTTTTTTAATATTTACTAATTCAGTACACATAATGTACACTCGTGGGTGTCGTACAAGGCGACTAATGTTTTCGAGGCAAAAGATCAATGAGTTTCCGTAGGGTGGAAAATGAGCAACAGCGCTTTCCATTGTTATATTTATAACGCTGCGATCTCCAACCCGCCTGCCAAGCGCGGAGATTATAATAATAACCTCCTCCTCCTCCTTTCGTGGGAGAGGCCCTTAGTCCTGCAGTGGATTGTAATGTGCAGTGATGATGATGAAAGTACAAAGAAAGAAAGCAAAGCAGACGATGGGGTTGGCATTCCAGCCAACAACACGACGTACACAACTACACGACGTACCTACGCTGTATATCACACTGCCTAGTGAGGGTTGCTCCAAATAAACTCATACAAGATACTTAGAATATATTGCAGAGAAGAGCAACGTGTTTAAGTCATTTAAAGTCACGCAGAATATAAAACCTTAATTGCTATTGTTACAAGCCAAGTACCTATTTATTTTATTACTTGGTCGTTATTTTAACAGAAGCAAAGCGCAGGCCGCAACGTGGACCGATGTTTATTCAGCAAAATGGAGTGCGCCCTCGACACACTTCGTGAACACAAATAACGTGCGCAGGCGCAGAAGGCGAAAGTCTGCTCAATAGACGTGTGGAGTTTTCAGGTCGGTTTTGAATATATGTAGATCAGTATAGTAAATATTGCAGATGTTTTATTGACATTTTCTTTTTAAAAGTATTTTGTAGAAGTAGGTAGCTAAAGTCAAAGCTGTCTATCGTTATATCTTATCTATGCAAAAATCGACATTTCTATTTATTTTTATTTAAGTACTTCTAAACTCGGGTCCCTTCTTATATCCCTCTAAACTATTAGTCTTAATACATACATATACATACATAAAGCTCACGCCTGTATCCCACAGGTGAGGTAGGCAGAGACTACGGACCGCCACTTTGCTCTGTCCTGACACAACTCCCTAGCCCCGCATATATCCACAACTCTTTTCATACATCTACTTTTATTGCTTACTCCTTTTAGTGTTGGTAAGACGTAGTGTTCCAAACTTGATGGAATAGGGTCATTTGCTTCTAAAGCCCTCAATCTCCAACACAAAACCTTTGTAATCAAAAATTTACATTCCGAACATCTCTGAACCTGCCTACTTATTTACAACGGTGTTATCTAAAACAGCGACATACCTAAAGACAACAGTGCCACTGTGCTCATAGCGAACTGCGTAAGATGCGCCGGCGCCGACCCCGATTCCATGGCGCGACCTCCGCGCGAGTAACTGATACGGATGACGTTTGGTAAGACGTAGTGTTCCGTAACCTGGCATTGGCTGTATAGTGTATACCGTGCTGAATCACTGAGTGACGTGTAGTTCGAGATCCTGCTTCGTATGTGGATGTGATTCGAAAGCCAGTGTTAAGAAATCTCAGGCTGACTGATGCATAATAGAAAAAACAAAAGAGGGGTTGATTATTATTAGTATTGTTGGTATGTAAAGTGTATTATATATGTAGCTATCACTTTCAGCTTCGCATTAAAAGAAGCAAATAAAGGTTCTTTCGCGCCGCGAACTATGTCGCGAGAACACTTGTGCTAGCTGTGCTGATCTTACATTCTGCTATTGACACTTTTTAACTAGCAATATGAATCCCTGATTCATCTAACTGATAATTTTGAACGATCCTGTGGTGTTCGGGAGAGTAGAATTTAGCATCAACCCCAAAGAGATTGGAAAGTGTTAGCTACCTTCTTGCCAGTCTATGAAGGTAGCTTACTTTCCAATCTCTTTGATCAACCATTGCCGGATGCCGTAAAAGGCTAGTGTCCGACCGAAACTTCGGCTTTGGCTTCGGTTTTTGTTTTTATTATTTTTCATAAATAAATTGCACGAACATTTTTTTTCTATCTCTACATCAACTTCTAGAGATGGTTTATATTACTTTTCTGTGAATATAAACCTTAAGTTATAAAATTATTACTATTATTAATTGTAGAGCTTGTAGCAAATCTTGAACAAAGTTTGTTAAAGCTTTTAAGCCTTCGGTTTCGGCCTAAGGTTGTGGCGATAGCCGATTAGTCGGCTTCGGCTTCGGCTTCGGCCAGATATTAGCCTTCGGTCGGATACTATAAGAGGCTACTGATGTCGTAGAGGCAGATCATCTATTACCTCTAAAAACTAGATAACGGCAGCAGCATTTCCTGTTGAGTATTTTCAACGCTGCGACCCACCTGCAAAGCGTGGACATTATGGCTTTGCCCTTCATAAATGTGGAGCAGACTCAAGTCCACCAGTAGACCGTTGTGGGCTAACGATACTGCTAACTATGATCTATAACGATGAGGTATTTTTTTGAAAATATCTACCTTCAAAAGGGGGAAATACCTTCAAATATTCACGACTACAGTTAAGTCACAAATCGAAAGAACATTTTATGACCAGACACAATCGACCTTTAATGTCGAGAACCTCGTTCAATTCAATATGTTTAAAAAGTACTCGTTCCACTTACTGCAGGAACAAAGTGGCCTTGTTAGGATTCTGCGAAGGCGTCGCAGGCGAAATGTGATGCAACAAGACATACTGTGCACACTTCGGATAAAGAGTGCATGCGGCGCCTGCTACATTGTTAGTGTGCGCAGCCTGTGCTCAGCATGTTAACGTGGTAACGTTCGTAAAAATATACTCTTGAGCAAAAATAACTAGTCCTACCATATTTATCCATAACGAAAATATTTCTAGCGTAACAAATCAGATGCAAATCGATGCAAATCAGAACCGCCTATGACAAACTATTGTCTGGCGTAAAGCGATCGTGGCGAAGAAATTAATTACATACAGATGTAATTATTGTCTTATTGGCTATCATATCGCGAAAACCACCTTGAAATCTATTAGGTATTTATTAAGTTAATAATAATAAATATTCGTGGACAAATTCACACAGCGCCATCTAGCCCCAAACTAAGCAAAGCTTGTACTATGGGTGCTAGATATCCCACTTACTTAAATACTTTTTAAATACATACTTATTATACATAGAACACCCAGACCCGTAACAGAAATTAAAATTCATCATTTCAATTTCTGCCCGGCCGGGAATCGAACCCGGGACCTCTTGCGTGGCATGTTGACCATTGAACCACTCAGGTCGTCAGGTTAGAGACCGATTTTGAACGCCAGAAATGTATGAGCCTAGATGGGGAGAATAGTTATTTTATTCATGAACGTACGAATACGTCATATTTATTTGAAATTAATTCACAAGGCGAACAACACTACGGAAGCACAGAAGTCTACTAATAAAAATTAAAATCTATGAGAATATGTATTTACTAATTTCGTATAGGTAGATTAAATTAGCCAGTTCTATAAGTTAGTTAATAATTTATATTCTTTCCGTAAGAATAAAAAATTGAATAAGACGAAATAATCGTACCCCTGAATAACGAAATTCCAGCTATTCTGTCAAGAGAATAACATAATATGTTGACAAATCAATATTTTGAACGACGTCTATAAGGTCAAGCGTTCCATAGTACAGCTGATTTCCGTTAAGAGAAGTTTTAAAAAGAAAACTGAAGCAAGGGAAAGCACTATAACAAAGCCAAACATGGTGTAATAGCACCACCACTGGCCCCCACAATGTTATCGACTCGTGCATTTCTTTCTTGTCTTCGCTTTTCTCCTTGCCTAAACATCCAAGCAATATTACTGTCAATGACACGCCATGCGTTTTAGATACCACAACTCCCTCTTATCTTCTAATGTACACAGTTTAGTACAGAACAAAAACGTTGTGTAACGTGTCTCGAACGCACGCTGACATCTGAAAAGCCGCCGAGACCTTGCCAGTGGCATGCAGCGGCGGTACCGGCGTAATAACTAGCGGTCGGAGGTTATCGAGCCAGAGACAACGCGACGACAGCATACCTTGCTTATCTCAATATTCGACTACCACTGCTACAGTTCAATTCTAGTATCACTGCTACAGTATAGGTAATGTTGTTTTAAATAAGATGGCAATGCGTAGAGATTACAGCAATTAGATCTCCGCAAGGTTAATAAATGTAGTGGATTATTAGCAAACAAATAATGTTATGTTGCAACAGATAATGTAAGTTTGTTTACGGGTAATGCATACAGTATCAAAAAAATTCAGTTTACACCAATAAGCTATGCAAAACACATGTTGTTGATACTTAAATATTAAAAAGTATCTCAAGTGCTGAACGTACTCTAAGTAACATCTAAAGTAGGTACTCCATCCTCATTGGAATGATGAGAAACTTTTCAACAAGCATCAGTAAACGATCAATAAAAAAACAGATCTGACCACAGCTGCGCACTCGCACCATTACTTATCTCTACCATTAGTCGGAATAAAAGCTCACTTGTCGGCTGAATCGGAGCAGCCTTCGCCTGATGACATCTCTTCATAAAAACGACTATCAACCATTACAGACCATAAACATGTCTATAAACAAGAGGGGATATGGGGTATGGAAGCAACCTTTGCCTTGGAGACGAAAAAAGCGCATTAAAGTTGGCAGCACGAAGTGTACGATATAAATCAAGCTGAACAGACGTCACCCTACGCAACAGAAATAGCTGCGACTAAATTAAGTAAAAAGGGAGGAAAAAAGTAAAAAAGGGCGCGCGGCCTGCGTAAGCGCATGTGCGGCGCATGTGACGCGAGCCGCGTTTCCGGCGCCCAATTCCACGTTTCGCGCCCATTGTCTATTTGGGGTTGATGCGGCCAGCGCGTCGGGGTGTCAAAGATAATAAATGACGATACGAAAAAACGATAGCGGAGCGTGTGGTGTGTCCGTAATGTGAAATATATTAATACTCTGTTATAATAAATATTATTTGTAGAGCTGGGGCACGATCTCCGAATTCGTCACGTCACGTGGTTTGTGTTAAAGCTCTGAGATATTTCCTATAATTTGATGATTTGAATGTATCTTAAATTTATAGCCAAAAATTCTCTCACGCATCTAGTTTTTAATTTCCATCGTCAGTAAGTAAATCACTTCGCAGGCACCGGCGCACCTGTGTACAATCGCTTGATAAATAACAAGCTATTACGCGGTTACTCAGATAAGCTAGTTATTTAGTCTAACATTTACATAATCATTAATAATTACTAGAACGACATTTGTGTGAATAGAGTTTCGAGTCCACGCTTCGAGTTTCGTACATTCCGTATTCAAATTGACATTAACTGTATATTTATCAGGCGCGAAGGACCAAAACATAAATATTCAATAACTACAGCACAGCTCACAAACAGTTGAAACAAACAGTAACTCAAGCCATTGGCTGACTCTAAAATACATAGTATAAAGTAAGCACTGAACAAATCGTATCTGAGTAAAGGAATTATCCAGATTAGGAAATAGCTTGCAATATCGATCTGCATCGCTCACATGATGTTACTAATCGTAAAATAGTTGTAATGAATATTTTCCATTTGTAAAATGTGCAATGAATTCAAAATATTGGGATTTCAAACAAAAAACTCAGTAAAGTTTCTTTCAATATTAGTCCTACGCTACGAACTCCGCAAATCCAGTCCTTCAAAATATTTTGATTATTCCTGATATTCTTATTGACTTATGTATAACATAATAATGTCAAGGTAAGAGAATACATTTCTCTGAAATATACACATCAAACGTAAATAGTGCAGAGTTGCAAAATATTTCAAAGAAAGGGGTCAAGTTAAAAATATGTCAAATCCGGGCGCCTGGTCACTAAAATTAGTGACACGCGACTTCCGTTCGGAGATGTTATTTGGAAGAGGGAAATGATTGAAACGGATATGAATGATTCCCAGTTCGTATTTAGACCATATAGCTAATGCTCTGTGAATCCGTATGACAACATTGTATCCATCCAGTGCCGACAAATATCTTGCTATTAGAGATGACTACATCGATCGTACGGGTTTCTGCAAATTGTGCTTCACCATCATCACACAATGATGTGTATATGTACGTCTATGTTTATGTTTCAACTCCGATAAGAAAAGAACGTTGCTAATCGGTCAATGTAACTCGCTAAGGTTAGAATTCAAGAAACAAGACATTTTAACATCGTCGCCAGCTTGCAGCTTGCCACAACTTATTTGTAAGATACGTCACCATCCGATTTCATGACCACATGGTAAATAAATGAGTCAACGAAGGTTTCTTGGCTCTACCTTGAAACGCACCTTAGAGTATTTTATCGGCGTTTGCGCATGACATCATCCGCCCGAGATGCACGTTGATCAACCGCGGCGCGATATTTAGCGAGAGCAAATTACATAGCCACCCAATAGTGGACGTTTGTCTTCTGTCTGGAGCTGGCCCTTGGATTTGAATTTGTTTTTTGTTTCTTATATTATTTGTTAATTAGTCTTAGTCGTCGGTCCACCTTGTAGGAGGCCTACCCACGCTGCGTCTACCGGTACGTGGTCGCCACTCGAGAACTTTACTGCCCCATCGGCCATCTGTTCTTCGAGCTATGTGCCCTGCCCACTGCCACTTCAGTCTGGCAATCCTTAGAGCCTGGTAAGGATCGCAGGTACCAGCTGGATGCGGAAAGCACAGGACCGGTCTTTGTGGAGATCTCTGGGGGAGGCCTATGCCCAGCAGTGGGCGTCTTCTGGCTGATGATGATGATGATGAGTCTTAGTCGTTTGTAAATTGATATGTTTTCTAGGAGCTCGTTAGGACGGTTTCTAATTTGTTTTTAATCGTTTCTGCGCCTAAGCATGTTTGCATAACGTTATGACTTATTATATTTATACTTATAATGCTCTTAGGCGATCTTTTCTTCTCCACTAGAAAAATTAATAAAACGAATTCATACCAAAAATATATTGCAGAAAATGTACTCACATTTTCCTATCGCCATCGATGTGCGCCTGGACCGTAAATCCAAACATAGAATCCGGGTTACCCCGGTGTATCACCCTCGAGGGGATGTCCACATTGAACCCTAGAGCACCGGCGCTGAAGCACAGAAACACACTCAAAAACAACGCCATCGTCATGGAAAAAATATTTGAACACTTCACTGAATATTCACTAATTTATTTTGCTGTTAAATTACATAATTCGTCCTCATGTCGTTCGTTTACGCGATCGTAGTCGTATTACGTTGGCGACGCGACACGTCCGCTGCGTTCGGCGGTTGGCGCGCGACTGAGGAAGGCTTTCCGTCCGCCCGCGCCGGCTGTACGGATGATGAGGTAAGGCACAAAATAGTCTGAAACCCGGTCCGGCAGTGCTGTAAGTTTTCGCGCGTTTTTCTCGCCGCTATGACTCCACTGCTGAATGGACGACGGTATTTTCGGTGCGTACGTAACGTTTTAGTTTCATCTGGCTTTACGCTGACCTATTTCTGTGTTTTAGTAACAGTGTTGTTAATGACGCGCGATTTTTTTCGAGTACATAATTCGACGTAAACATGACAAATTTCGACCATGTCATACTTCACAGAATAGCAATGGGTACATTTAAGGTACTTAAGACACGTAGGACCGCTTGCACCAAATTCTTAAACCGATTTAAGCTGATAAACAAAAAACGTTTAACGTAATTCCTAAACGTGGTTACGAGTTTGGTGCAAGCCGGACATAATAAAAACGAGAAAATTTATAATTTACAAATTTTAATAAACAAAGTCGACAATTGATAAAACAGCTGTTACTTAATATCCGTATCTGAAAATAACGGGTGTCGTATAAAATTTAAACTTACGAACTAAATAAGTGTGGAAATACTGTATCAAACATTTCACCTTGCCATGCACACAGATTTTGTATGCTACAATAACAATAGGCTGATTTTATTGGGAAGTAATAAAATTTTATTTTCAGCATATTAAAATTAAAATTATTATTTTTTGTAATGCAGAATGCCCTTGTTTTACTTGCTTTTTGCACACATCATCCCAATAAAATACACATTATAATAATTATTATCAATAATACAAAGCGCAATCATGTTCATAAACAATTAAACATTTTTACACTTGCTGTCTTATCCTCCAGCAACAAACCTGTTCTTGCTAAACCCATTATAGTTAAATCACAATTTCATACAAGAGACATTCTGAAAAGTAAAAAACTATAGCACCGATTGCGTATTACAGATTCACTTTTCTTAAGATAAAAATACGTAAATGGATAACCTACAAATGTTAATAGTCCAGTCAACGAGTGTTCTATACGTAGCTGAATTTTATTACTCGGGAACACCCGGAAAAGTCTTAAATTTTGACTTTTTTTAGTTTTACGCTTATAAGTCCGCATGGGTGAGTCGCCTTATCTATTTCTACCGTCACGCAACAATGCTTGCATTGAAAATGAAAATTGTAGATGTTATGACGACAGTTACCGTTTACCATCAGGTGAGCTGTCTACTCGTTTAAGGTGCCCCAAACTCATTCCTGAAGTTAAAAACCCACCGCTCTACAGACTCAACTCGTTGACTGAACTAAAATTTTTCTAAAACATATCCATTATTACTTATACGAAAATAGGCGCCAAATAAAATTTCCATTTCAACACTAGTGCATACTAATCTCATAAACAATAAATCAACACAAATAAGTGAATTTTAAAACATTACAAACTCGGGTAAAACTCGGTTTACCAAGTAAGGAATACTTATTTCAGTACTTGACCAAAGGAAAAAAGGAACTCTTGAACTGTCAAAATCGGAATTTCGATGTCATTCTCTAATACGTTGAAAGTGATAGAAAACATAAATAATAGAACTTTTATATTTTCTTACTCTGAAGGTTAGTTTTATTTCAAGCTCTATTTAAAAGATTGATTAAAAAGTTATTTTAACCCGTGAAATACTGAGTTAGGAAAATTATATTGGTCTACTATTAAAATACTATTTCAGTACTTATTTGGCACTATAGCTGTTAATAACCAAAATCGTCAAACAAATATATATTAAAAACGGAAGAACTAACAACTCACTAAAAATTATGCGATATTTTTATCATTTGTCACTAAGTCTTAATTTTAATTACTCGACATCGAGCTAAAATGTTCCAGTCTTACAGTCACTGTATCTTCTGATATATTTCGCAGCCCTGTACGGTTCATAATCAAGGGTACCACAATTTTTTCCGTCAACAATTTAACGAATCCAATGAAATATTTGAAACGATAGCGATTCATGTAACATCGTTGTCAAATGTTGTAGATGCGAACTAAAAGTATTTATCGATAAGTTTGCAATTAATGAGCAGATCTTTTCATATATTTCTTTTAGACTAGCCAGGCATTTGCCGTCACTTACCTGGTGGTAGGTAAGTGACGATTTGGCCGAAGATGAAAATGAAAATGAATGAAAATGAAAATGAAAGAGTATTTATTGAATTAGGATTACGTTAATTAATCTCTTTTCAAAAGTCAAAAATCTAACGGAAAACAAAGGGAAGTTAAGCAAGCTCATCCAGGCAGGGGGCGACGCATGCAGACCGATCAGCGCGTACGAGGGCTTGCTCCGGATGGAGCATGCCTGTCTAGATTCACCCTAGCCTTGAAGGCGTCCATTATAATAATCACGGAACACATTCGCAGGCAATGTTCCATTCCTTAGCTCTACAAGAACTGAGTATTATCAACAAATATTTTCTATTCTATTTTACTTAAGAAGCCTAGCCATTTGTCGTCAAAATACTGTTAAATTCTTTTAGCTCTAGATTTTACTGGAATCGCTAACGTTTCAGAGATTTAATTGGATTCATAAATATTTGACCAAAAAAAATTGTGTCGGGAATTGGCCCTTAACTGAGCCGCCATTAAACAAAAATCAGACTTCCGTGTATTTTTTCTACCGCAGCCTCCAAAAGTTTTATTCAGATCTAAGTGTAACCTTGAATAATTTAACCTGATTTTAAAACGGCCGTGTCTCATATCACAAGCTAATTAATATAGTTTAGATTAAAATTTCTACAGTATATAATTTCATACGTATTTTAAAATATTTCACAAAAAAAAAATTTTATATAGGCTAGTATCGATATTCTGTGATATAGGTATATCAATAATATGATCATACAATAGGGATGATGACTAGGTCATGTCTAAAAAAAACAATAAAACAAGTTTTTTATTTATTAAATCAATATAGAACGACAAAGATCGGAGTGGAGGCTCGTGACGTCACGCAACATTTCAACTCACTGTATCGGCGTCATTTTTTGTTTAAATAACAGTCATCATCCTTATTCTATTATACATACATATAAAAATTATCTAAACTATGTCAACGAAATCTGAAGCAACTTCAGCTTTCATTTCCTCTCACCTTTGATCACAACTTTATAAATAATAGCAAATATTTATTCCCATTACCGAATAATATGCACGAGATTGGAAAAGTTAAGAAAAAAAGAAGATATGAAAAAGTTAAAAAGCTGTTTGCTTCCCATAATCAATAAAATAACTAGAGTACATCCGTTTCAGCCTTGTTAGAGATATCGCTGATAAGATCGAGGAGGCTCGCCTGCGCTGGTTTGGTCACGTGTTGTGTAAGCCACAGGGATACGTGAACCAGTCTGTATCAGGAAGGAGACCCCGGGGGCGACCCAAGAAGCGATGGATTGACATCGCTGAGTCGGATGCGAGAGCCAACGGCTTACGGCGCAAGGATACCGAAAAGCGGGCAAAGTGGAGAAGAATGAGAATGAAAGCAGACCATAGAAGAAGCTGGGATAAACACTAGGATGATAATGAATAAATAAATATATAAAAATATCGTCATGGGGCCACAAACTGTTCAGCCAGTCGCCGGGTCCCCAGCGAAAGACCTTGGCTAGCCTCGCTTCGCCAATAAATGAAATTAAATAAGTATTTACGTAGCAGAAAAAGCAATAAGGTCAAGCAAGACGTCAAGATATTCTCTCGTGCATACGCTAAAGTTAATTGGTAATAGAAAGTATCACAATTTATATAGTTTTTAATATTGTATAAACTTACACATACGTAATATTGCGAAAGTACACATTTGATTCCAAGCTGACATTTTGACAGTCATTAGTGCATATCACGTAGTAAATGTCAATACTTAAATATAATTACTACTAATTAATTTTTCTGATCGATGAATAGGTTACTTTTACATGATTTAAAAACTTATCGCGGTAATGTCTTCGTCGTCTTTCTGTCTCACATTGGTTTGAGGTAAAATACTGGTTATTTACAACATTTCTAAACTTAGATTACGATTTGGAAAATTTGAATACGCTAGGTGTGCCCTTCTTCTGGGGTTTGTTCTCTGCGACCTGCAATGGAAGCATAAACGCTGTATAGCTGTATATAGTAGTTGAAATTTTTTTGACAACGATGCTATGTGTGTTATTCGACAATGCTAGGCGTAGTCGGATCGCGTCACGCAATGCCAGACGGATCCGGTCCGCGTCCGATAATGTAAGGCGGAGCCGGACCGTGTCCTACAATGCCAAGCGGAGCCGGATCGCGTCAGATAATGCCAGACAGATCCGGACCGCGTTCGACAATGTAAGACGGAGCCGGACCGTGTCCTACAATGCCAGGCGGAGCCACACCGCGCTCGCCAATACCAGGGGAAGCCGGGAAGCGTCCGACAATATCAGGTAGGCGTGGGTGTGGTCTTCCGTATTTCTGTACACAAAGATCTGCGTGGAGATGGATGCATACGTGTGTGTTCATGTGTATGTGTGTGTGTGTATGTGTGTGTGTATGTGTGTGTATGTGTGTATGTATGTGTGCGTGTGTGTGTCTCAGTGTTCTCACCGTGCGCTCGCCGAGCAGCAGCCGGGCCTTGTCCTCCTCGAGCGGCTCGGGCGCGGCGGCGGCGCGCCGGTGCAGCTGCAACTTCTGACGAATCGTCTGCGACAGGATCTCCCTGGCAGGGCAACGACGTTGCTTAGAGTGTGGTTGACTTAGGTATATATCCAACGGTAGATGTCATGATCTTGGTGTTAAATCCCGATCGCGGTGCCGCGCGGCACGCGACGGATAATCTACCGGTGGGGCGTCGATGGCCTAGTAGGAGTCCGACTCAAAAGCGAGAGATACCGACTTAGAACCCCAATACCTCTTCTCTGAGTTATTTACATTAGTTGAACATTAACCGATGTTCTAACGTTGAGGAAAAATTTCGTGATAAAACCTGCACATTTAGACGACTGAATGTTTAACCATCCAATCTGGTCAGGTTCCCTTGTTAACAAGGGTAGCCAAATCCAAATCCTGGATCACGGTCAAGGCGAACCCCTGCCACCCACCCGCGCGGAAGTGCACAACCGGGACATTAACACCAAGGTGACTTTTTAATTTAATTTCTATTCGTGTACATCGATCCTGAAAAAGACATCAACTCAACATCAGCCAAAACACAAACCTCCTGGTATCATTCTTGATGGCGAGCAGCAGGTCCAGCCAGGTCCAGGTGACGTTGTGGTACTCCAGCGAGGGCAGCACCAGCGGCAGGTCTCGCACGTCTTCCAGATTCTTCTCCTTGCTGCCCTTGTACGAGACTCGTACGGAGACCTCGGGGATCTTTATGTAGATGAAGAGCTTGTTCTTCTCTGCGCGCTCCTGTGGGTTTTGATGGTGTTTAGAGAGAGAATGGTGTAAGGAGGTAAGAGATAGATGAGGTTCTTAAGGGGTCGGGAGTACGTGAGTGATACCCCTGGTATTGCAGACGTCGATAGGCTGCGGTAACTGCTCGCCATCAGGCAGGTCGTAAGCTTGTCTGCCACCTTAGTGCCGCCTTACTGGTATAACCTCGGGCAACAAATTGGCAAAAGCTTCCCCACCACTGCAACTGAGTATTGGAGACTTCACTGCCAGAAACACAAGTTGAAGTTTAGGCAAATGTCGGGTGACGGATAGTTGATGCTATTAGATGCACTGCGGGATCTATATCACACAGAAACCGCTTTATGTCTGATAGACCCCTTAGACAGGTCAGCATCAACAAAGAGCAGACTTGAATAGGCTACTTCGATGATTTAAAAACAATGAAAACAAAAACTACCACGTTACAGAATAAAGTTCAAACTCTAATATTAAGAGCAAGAGCTTCTCTTATCAGACTCAATCTCATTTCCTTCCCACCCACCTTCATCTTCTCCACGTCATCCTTATCCCTCTTGTCTCTCTTCACGTAGAAGTTGGAGTTGGAGTCTTTCGCCTTCTTCTTCGCCTTCTTAGAGCCAGTGGAGACCAGGCTGGCGGTGGAGGTGCCGCTTCGCATCGTGCCTTCCTCTTCCTCCCCGTCTTCTATCGCATCTGGGTCTCGCTCCGGGAAGCAGAACTTGAGCATCGTGTTGAAGAACTTCTTCGTTAGGCCTGAGTAGAGATGGTAGAGATAGAGAGTCAGAATATTATGTATAGACTTATAGAACAATACATTCGGTTATGTATAGTTAGAATATTTCGAAAATAAAAGGCAACGTAGGCCCGTATTAATAAGTCGATCTTAATACCGATCTAAAGATAGATCTGTGATACAAGATCAAACTGATGGTAAGGTTTTTTGTCACGCCACTATCCTTAAGAGTTCCTTATAAAAGAGCCATATTTTTCTGCAATATGTGACTGCAATATTCTCACTTCTTCACTTAAGAACTGGCGAACTTAAGCCCAGTAGAAAAGGATGCACTATCTATCTATATATTATCCAAATAAAATAAAATAAAATAAACCTATATGACAACATCACAACTAAAGAATATGACTGAAACGATAATAGGTAATTCGCTTGTCGAGTCTCGCCTTCTGGGTCTGGGACACCGTCGTAGAGTAGCCGGCTTGTCGGTCTTTTATCGAATTCACTTCGGTGAGTGCTCCCAGGAGCTCCACAACCTTGTTCCATCATGCCCTTTTTATCATCGAACAACGAGGGGGACAAAAAATCGTCATCCATTTATGGTAGATGTCCCACCATCTCGTACTAAGCGTTTTGCATCCACTTTTCTTATGCGCACTGCAAAGGACTGGAACTCTCTACCTGAGTCATTGTTCCCCGATACGTATAACCTTGGGGTCTTCAAATCAAGAGTCAATAGGTATCTTCTAGGCACGCATGCTACATCTTCGACCTCATCGTCGCTTTCCATCAGGTGAGTTGAGGTCAAATGCAAGCCTATTATTAATAAAAAAAAAAAAAAAGGTAAAATGGCAGCCAACCACTGCATGGTTGGCGACAAAGCCGAAACTGCAGTAAAATATTGCACCTTAAAACTAAAAAAGTTATCTTGGCGTTAATGTCCCGGTGATGCTCTCGCGCACGAGGGTCTGTGGTCCGCCTCGACCACGATCCAAGATTTGGCAGATCAGGTAATTACAGAGAAGCGATTTTTTTATTGCGATTAAAATCGATTCAGTTGTTTAAAAAATATTTGAATTTAAGTAAACATGGCTGTACCGCTGGCCGTGTAGTGTCCGGCAGAGTAGAATAGCACCAACCCAACGCCTAACACTCGTGGGTGTCGAACATAACGACTAATGTTTTCGAGACAAAACTTCTAGAGCCTTCTCAGGCTAGAAAATAATTTTTTTTATAATAGACATCTCACCTGTTGGTAAGTGACGATGCAGGGAACACACTCGCAGGCAACGCGTTCCATTCCTTAACCGTACGCATTATGTAGCAGCGGTTTCCATTGTTATGTAACACTGCGATCTCCAACCCGTCTGTCAAGCGTGGAGATTATGGCAATAACCTTATCTTTCTGTGATGATGAATCATGATTGCGGGTCTAACCGAATAGATTAGGTAATGATCTAAGATGTGAATATGAACTCTCTGTTAATGATGCGATGGTGACTTGAACCTCCTGGACATGCGATAAATACTGGCACTGGTGTACACAACATACCGATCCGCATGGGCACGATGTTGACCTCGAAGTGCTCCTTGACGGAGATCCCGCCCACGGGCGGCCGGTCGCGGCAGAACACGCGCAGCGCCGCGACGCCAGCGCGGGTGCTAGCACCTAGCAGGGGATAGCATCACATACCGATCCGCATGGGCACGATGTTGACCTCGAAGTGCTCCTTGACGGAGATCCCGCCCACGGGCGGCCGGTCGCGGCAGAACACGCGCAGCGCCGCGACGCCAGCGCGGGTGCTAGCACCTAGCAGGGGATAGCATCACATACCGATCCGCATGGGCACGATGTTGACCTCGAAGTGCTCCTTGACGGAGATCCCGCCCACGGGCGGCCGGTCGCGGCAGAACACGCGCAGCGCCGCGACGCCAGCGCGGGTGCTAGCACCTAGCAGGGGATAGCATCACATACCGATCCGCATGGGCACGATGTTGACCTCGAAGTGCTCCTTGACGGAGATCCCGCCCACGGGCGGCCGGTCGCGGCAGAACACGCGCAGCGCCACGACGCCAGCGCGGGTGCTAGCACCTAGCAGGGGATAGCATCACATACCGATCCGCATGGGCACGATGTTGACCTCGAAGTGCTCCTTGACGGAGATCCCGCCCACGGGCGGCCGGTCGCGGCAGAACACGCGCAGCGCCGCGACGCCAGCGCGGGTGCTAGCACCTAGCAGGGGATAGCATCACATACCGATCCGCATGGGCACGATGTTGACCTCGAAGTGCTCCTTGACGGAGATCCCGCCCACGGGCGGCCGGTCGCGGCAGAACACGCGCAGCGCCACGACGCCAGCGCGGGTGCTAGCACCTAGCAGGGGATAGCATCACATACCGATCCGCATGGGCACGATGTTGACCTCGAAGTGCTCCTTGACGGAGATCCCGCCCACGGGCGGCCGGTCGCGGCAGAACACGCGCAGCGCCGCGACGCCAGCGCGGGTGCTAGCACCTAGCAGGGGATAGCATCACATACCGATCCGCATGGGCACGATGTTGACCTCGAAGTGCTCCTTGACGGAGATCCCGCCCACGGGCGGCCGGTCGCGGCAGAACACGCGCAGCGCCACGACGCCAGCGCGGGTGCTAGCACCTAGCAGGGGATAGCATCACATACCGATCCGCATGGGCACGATGTTGACCTCGAAGTGCTCCTTGACGGAGATCCCGCCCACGGGCGGCCGGTCGCGGCAGAACACGCGCAGCGCCGCGCGACGCGCCACCGCGCCGCGGCCCGACGCCAGCGCGGGGGCTAGCACCTGGTAAGGGGGATAGGGTCAGCTTTCCGTAATAAGGAAGCATATCATCACCGCAGGCCACTGCTAGCTAGCTAGTTAAATTGATCACAACCAGAAGGTCACAGGAGGGGGGGATAACATCAGCTTTCCTTACTAGGAGGAATTAATCCACCGCACTCCACTGCTAGCGCAAAATAGATAAACGGCCGAAATGCACCGTGAAGTGTACGGCCACCTTCACATGTTTGGAAAGATTTCGCTTAAGACGATAGTTTTGCGAATCCAGTAAATTCCGGCCGTTGATCAGACCGTCGCCGACACGCTTCATTTACCAAAACGACATGTTTATGCTACACAGTGACATGGTAAAACGACAGACAACTTGTAAGATCATGCTATATGCTCACCTCCGGGAAGGGCTCGTTGGGCAGCAGGTTGGTGACCCGCACGTAGCCCACCTCCAGCTGGTGCTCCACGGAATCGTCCGAGCGGGAGGTCTTCGTGTACCTGCCCAACGCATCAACGAGGTCAATAAAAAAAATCATCTTGGCGTTAATGTCCCGGTTATGCTCTCCCGCACGAGGACCCGGGGTCCGTCATGACCATAATCCAGGATTTTGCTTATCAGGTAATCAACTAATATAACTAACTAAAAAAAACGAGATAAATAACTAATGTCAAATGCCTAGGCGTCGTATTTTGTATAAGTTAATTGAAATACATTGTATGGACATAGACATGGTCATATTCTTTATTTGGCAATTACTATAATTTTGGCAGGCTGATGGTGCGTGGTCGCCGCTGCCTATACACTAGCAACACCAGGAGTATCACCAATGTGTTGCCATTCCATTGGCAAAGCCATGATTACACACGGAGCACTGGATACCTTACTTACCAGCAGGATTGTTTTATTATGGTTTTTTATGTTAAACGGCAGACAAATATGCAAGCGGGCCACCTAATGGAAAGTGGTCACACCACCAGGGATATCCCCAATACGTTCCCCACCGCTTAATAGACCTCTAATATACTTAACCATCCCATGTCATAGTCCAAAGGAAACACTCTGGCCGGGAGCTCATTCCACATCCGAAGAGCATTGCGAAAAACGTTCTTTCAACTATCGTGTGGATACCAGCAAGTCTACGTAGTGGGGATGGGTGAGTATCCACTCCGGGCGATGTAATGGCGGAATTATGCTTTAAAAATTACGCTATGATGAAAACCACAAAAAAAATTGCGTAGCCACTCACAGAAAACTAGTCAGCAGCAAATCCGCGATACCCAGCTGTCCATCCGCATCCGTGAGCCGCCAGCGGGCTCTCTTGAAGCATAACTCGTTATGGCGGTACGGGTGCGCGCTGTAAAAACTACGCTAAGAAGAAAACCACTCACAGAAAGCCAGTAAGCAGGAGATCCGCGATACCCAGCTGCCCGTCAGCGTCCGTGAGCCGCCAGCAGGCGCTCTTGAAGCTAATTCGTTGTTCTCGTTGTGGCTGTGCGAAAAACACTAAAAACCACAAAACCACTCACAGAAAACTAGTCAGCAACAGATCCGCGATACCCAGCTGCCCGTCGGCGTCCGTGAGCCGCCAGCGGGCGCTCTTGAAGCATATCTCGTTGTGGCGGTGCGGGTGCGCAGGGGGGGCGCCGCGGGGCGCGGGGGCGGCGCCGCGGGACGCGCGCCAGGCACGCACCATGCCGTCCAGTTCCTCGCCCAGAGACCATACGGATTCCTTGCACTCGTTCACCTAGTGGGAGGGGGGGATTTAGTACAATGGAGCGGTCGAACATCGATTGTTTACGCCACGCACGCACCATGGCGTCGAGCACCTCCCCCAGCGAGCACACGGATTCCATGCATTCGTTGACTGGTGGGAGGGGTGCCTTGAGGGTCTATTTTTGAATAGTTAGCTTCGATTCGAACGGTTTTCAATTTTGATTTTGGGCAGGACAAATTCGATATTTTTTATTTCGCATTGGCAACACCGTAAGAGTACGGTTTAAAAATAGGGGAAATCAGCATCATGCACAAAAATATCGAATTTGTCATGCCGAAAATCAAAATTGAAAACAATTCGATTCAAGGTGAGCGATTCAAAAATAGGACCCCTGGAGTGGTCAAACATCGATTATAAAATTTTATAATGTTAGTGATACCGTAATTTTAAATTTTACATTAAGTAGTCACATACTAATGACTATACACATGGTAGCCATACCATATGTGTATGTGTAATTTTGTTATGTGTATTTTAATTTTATTTAAGTATTATTGATAATTTATGATATTGTTTATATCTGCGACTTTCAATAAGTGTATTCGTAAAATATTTATATTGAATAAAAATGATTTGAACTTGAACTTGATGCCGCAGCCTGTGATGCTCTATGGCTGTGAGACATGGCCAGCGCTTACGAAGCATGACCCGAACTGCACAAACGAAATAAAAAAGCTACGGTGGATGTGCAGCGTTACGGGACTTTATCGAGTGCATAACGAGTACATTAGAGATAAGATCGAGGACGCCCGCCAGCGCTGGTTTTATCACGTGCTGAGCAAACTCCAGGGATACGTGGGAAAAAAATGCCTAAACAATGGTGGTATCAGACACCCCTCGGCAGGGGGTTGCACTCAAGGGTGTCATTGAGATACCCCTCGCGGGGGTTCGATCAGTCGAGTGTCGCACGCCGCATGCCCTCTGCTACAAATAGGCACAAGCCTTGATACCCACCTGATTATCCAAGGCCCGTAATTCGGCGATGGCGGCCGGGTCGTTGTCGGTGATGGAGCGGTTCTTCAGGTAATATTCCTTCTCGAGCCGCCGAAGTCTCGCCAGCGACTCCCGCACCTGGACACATTTGTACGTATTATAATTTTTAGACTGATAAATAAAGCTTTAAGTCCGCCGTTGTACGTAACAGTGCATTAAGTTTAAATAAATAATATACACCTACATAGAAAGATGTCGAGAATTACAGTGTCCAACATATCATTGCTATGCGGATGATAGTACTGGAGACGCCTTTTATACGGGTCGTGCCAAAATCCCTCGTGCCATAGTGGAGGAAAGTCGCGAAGTACTTGTGTCTAAAATCGAGAGTACTTTATCTAGAATCTCCGATTGGAGACGACTAAATCTAGTCCAATTCAACCCTACTAAGACACAAGTATGCGCGTTTACCGCCAAGAAAACTCCATTCGTTGTAGCTCCTCAGTTCCAGGACGCACCGCTTGCCATCTCTAAGAGCATACATATCCTTTATAGCTTTCTATAGCCTATATAGCCTCTATTTCTATATATCCATATAGCTTTCTATAGGTGAAGGAATTTTTAAAATCGGTTTTGTAGTTTTTGAGTTTATCCATAACAAACAATTAAAAGATTTATTTAAAGATTTGTCATTTAAAAGATCCAATTTTTGTTTTTATTTACAGATAAAATATTCATATAGATATAATTTGTTAACTTGATTAGGCACACTCGCTTGTTCTGACGTCACCATTGATATCGACGCATTCGAAACTGATTCATAATTTCACACGTTCCGATACATCTTCGGTAGTATAGTGGTAAGTATCCCCGCCTGTCACGCGGGAGACCGGGGTTCGATTCCCCGCCGGAGAGTTCTTTTTTTTTCTTTTCTTTTTTTTGCTTTAATATAGAACGACTTAAGGAAGCTCGCATTTATTGGTGGCAAAAAAACTTAAATTTAATAACTTTGATATTAATGGTATTCCGATAAAAATACTCGTTTGCCCATACAAACATACGACTGCATTTTGCTCGTTTGTCAATATGGTTGTATTCAAACAGCTGATACAAATATTTATTTAGTTGGTACATTAATTATATTACTAAAATCTATAGTCGTATCCTCTCAACCGTCACGCGGCAAATCGGGATTTCATTCTCTCACAACAATTAACTTCTTTTATAGAATTCACTTATAATTTCATCAACATCGACACATCTTCGGTAGTATAGTGGTAAGTATCCCCGCCTGTCACGCGGGAGACCGGGGTTCGATTCCCCGCCGGAGAGTTCTTTTTTTTCGTTATTTTTGTTGCATATTAATTTAGATTTACGTCGTAATTAAGAACATGTTTTATTGTATATTGTAAGCTTGTGGTATACCGCAGGCAAACAAGCTTCCATCTGCCTAATGCAAAGCAGTTGGCGCAGCCTAGAATATAATCGTTTGGTAGCAATTTAATTGGACTGGCGGTCTTAACTTGACGGCTACATTTGGGCAGCTTCGCAGTACCTACTGTCGGTGCGATGATCCAAAATTTTATTACGCAACTGTGAGATACATTTGTTAACATTTTTATCTACACTCATAGCGTAATGTTCCAATTTCATATTCGAAAACAGTTGTTTAAGGATACACTTTTTTCACGCCAGTATATAAAATTTTAAAAATTACTTTATCTACACTCATAGCGTAATGTTCCAATTACATATTCGAAAACAGTCGTTTAAGGGTACACTTTTTTCACGCCAGACTAGAAATTTTTTAAAAATTACTTTAAGATACAGCATTTCCCATACTATTTTTATTACAGCTGTATCGTAAAATAACTTTTCAATCATTATGCAACACTTTTATTTTTTAATTTTTTGTCGGGCGCCGGGACACGGCGTAATCTAGGCTGAATACTTAGATGTCTTTAACAAATTCAAATTCAAAATTTAAATTTTCCTGTTTATATTCTGTGTAATTTTCCCGCTAAACAGAATATTTTTTCTAATTGTTGTAATTTGTTTGTGAATGTTTTTTCTGGTTTGAAGGAAATAAATAGATAAATGTGAAAGTAGTAAAGTGAATTTCCCGCCGCTTGATATCCTCGACGCGTAGATACAATAGAACTGACTCGCAGCTTACTTCCAACTAAGTTGAGAAAATTTTAGGTACGAAATTTTTTACATAAAAATATGAGTGTAGATAAAGTAGTGTATGCAACTGCATATAATTAGGTATTATATGATAGTTGCATAAACTACTATTATGCATCCCGATTTGGGAGCAGCGAAAACAAAGTTTCATAAACAAAACGAAACTTAGATAGAACGAGACTAGATCAGCTGGGTGCCGTAGTACAGTACAAGAGCATAAGTGCACCACTATAGCAACATTCACGGCATTTGGTGCATCTTTAGCCAAAACAAAGTCAGTTTGCTTAAAAGAGGGGACAATTAGCTGTCACTTATGCTCAAAGGACTAGTCCTTTAACCATCAGGGTATTTTTTATAATAATAAATAAAAAATTAATTCATGAATGCTATAAAAACAAGGTTTAACAACTGCACAGTAGTGCAAAATAATGTAATTCTCAAGTTGGTAATGCACTAACGCTCTTGTAATGCACCTAAATTACAAAAGAAAAAGAAAATTTAACAGAATTTTTCAAACACTGTGGGCAATGGCGGCCTTGTCTCTACAAACGATTGTACTGTATCGCTATAGTACCTGTGTCTGCAGCGCGTGTATCCTGGCCCGCGGGTCCCGGTCGCGGTGCAGCTGCAGCTGGAACCGGGTCCGGGCGCGGCGCTCCAGCGCGCGGCGGCGGGCCGGCTCCACGTGTAACACCACGTTGTTGACTACGTCGAGGAGCATCGCGTACTGGGGGACATAGTATAAACACTTTAATTTTTATATAATTAAATTTATTATCCACCGTTGCGTACGATATCGGCTATATCAGCGTTTAGGTGCAAAATGTGAAGTTTGCAAAATGTCCAAAATGCAGAGTGCCGGTTCTGCAGGACTAAAGGATTTTGCTATCGCTGGAAATATTTAAAGGTTTTTGTTTTTAAAGGCATATTATAGACTGTATGGTAATCATGCAAACCAAAAACATGCAAAATGACGTGAAATGACATTATTTATGGCACTTACAAAATTATAAATGACAACAAAATTTTGAAAGTAATTTCGACAGCTTACATCATTCTGCACACTTTTACAACTCTAGTTATTCATCGTATAGTGTAGCTATCTACTACTAATCATTATTTGCCTGCCCTTATCCTATAATTTGGGGGTCAGCACAGTATGTTTTCTTTAGCTACTACTAACTTTTTTTTAATTATTCAATAACTACTTCTCAGGTTTTTATCGGAGCTTTTTGAAATCCTCAGCGACCACCACCCACCTGCAGGCTGTTGGTGCATACGTCGAGGTCGTGGTGCATGAGCGTGAAGGAGTCGTAGGGCTCCGGCGGCGCCCGCGGCCAGCCGCCCGCCGCCGCCGCGCCCGCCGCCGCCGTCTCCTCGCGGGACATGTAGTAGAACTCCATCGCGCACCGGGACACTATGCGTTGGAGCTGCGGGAGAGAAATGGAAGGTTTAAATATGTGTATGTGATATTACAAGCTATGTGGTTGCCGATGCATTTTAATGGCATTTCGTTATTTTAATAACTCTTGATGTTAAAAGGGGGGTGTAAGTTCGACGTGTGTGGCACAACCGGCACCACACCACCACAAGCCGAGGCCCGCTCCCCCCGTGCGTGAAATGCCGGGGGAGCCCAACCTAATGACCGACCCGTCTTTACGGGTCGCGAAAAGATATCACCGCCTGTGGGACTATCCCAAAAGCGGTCTATGCGCACGCGCGAGACGACAAAGATGATGACGTGTGTGGATGCGTATCTGTGGCTAGGTTAGTGTGCGTCTGTTTGTGGCCACGTAGCTCATGAACGGATAGACCGATTTGATATTTTTGATGAATATTCTTTGTGTGGAAGCCAGTTTATTCGAGATGATAGATGATAGCGCGCCCGCCGCGGCATGCTGAGCCACTGACCTGCGCCAGGCCGGCGTCGGCGCTGGGCCCCACGGTGCGGCCGATGACGCCGCCGGCCGAGTGCCCGCTGCCCACCAGCCGCGGCACGTCCGGCATCGCCGGCGCCGCGCCCGCGCCCGCAGAGCCCGACCACCGCTCCGATATCTCCTCCACCGACACCCATTGGATGTTCTCTGGGAAGATGGTTTTAGTTGGTTAAAAGTTAGTAGGTTTAGATCAGGCTTCGGCCGCGTTAAAATCGGCTAAGAACACCGATTGGATGTTCTTTGGGGAGATGGTTTTAGTTGCTTGGTAGTTACAAGGTTTCATCAGACTTCAGCCGTGTACAATTCGGCTATTTTTGGACATGAAAAGCTTGTCCTTTCCCAGGTTGCCAACCACATCCTTGCCAAAAGAGCTAGGCGAGTTTGGTCCCCAGTGCTACCATGTGCCAATTATGATATCTGATTACATTAATTGTACACTAAACGAAAATCGGATTACTACTTTCGGTACCTGCACATTCAACTAATTGAACATGTAACTATGATCAGAGCTGATTCGATTCCCCGGTTAACAGCGTCACGGAGATCAAATGGCAGTATCTTGAATATAGATATGTAGACATAGACATAGACATGATTTATGTGTTGGAATGTAAAGGGTCATGTCAAGAGTATCTTACTAAACTGACAAGCACGTATGAAACAGTTGATGAATGTGGAAGAAGCAAGTGGGACGTTATATACAAGTAAGTAAGTACGAGTATGATTTCATAATCATCATCACAGCCCATAACAGTCCACTACAGGACTTAAGGCCCCACGCGAAGGGAGGTCACTGCCATAATCTTCACACATAACAGGTGGGTTGAAGATCGCAGTGTCATAAATATAACAAAACGAAAACGCTACAGCTCATTTTTAGTCTAAGACGACTCTAGATCTTTTGCCTCGAAAACATTTGTCGCCAAGTACGACATTCACAAGTGTCAGGGGTTTGTACTATTCTACTCTGCCGGGCACCACACGGCTAATGCGAACCGAGTATGATGTGTTCGCATGAAACTTTATTGGGTATTCTATCATCGCACCGCTCGCCACCTACAGGGAAATCATTCTCAAGTGTTTCATGCTCGGCGTGTCCTAAAACTTGTATCATGGAGGACTTGTTTGAGGCCAGTTCTGACGCGTATGCGTAGCCGAATACTCGGCGAATAAAGTCTATCAACTCGATAAGAAGAACATGTATACAAGCACAATCCATCCAACTGATCCTTATCCGCGGCGCTGACCGTAGCATAGTACTGCATAGCGGTCAGCGCGGCTCACCCGCTGCCTGACCTTCTCTCGGGCCGCGCACACGATCACGCAGCCCTTCACCCCCCGGGGAGTCTACCAGCTCGACTAGTAGAGGGGGGAGGGATAGAATGCACCTTACCATCAAGCTGATCCTTATCCGCGGCGCTGACCGTAGCATAGTACTGAATAGCGGTCAGCGCGCCGCTCCAGGCCTGAGCAGCTGCCTGACCTCCTCACCCGCTGCCTGACCTCGGCTCGGGTGGCACACACGATCACGTAGCCCTTCACCATCACCCGGGAATTCACCAGCTCGACTGGTGGAGGGGGGAGGGATTGAATGCACCTTACCATCAAGCTGATCCTTATCCGCGGCGCTGACGGTGGCATAGTACTGCATGGCGGTCAGCGAGCCGCTCCAGGCCTGAGCAGCCGGCGACCTCCTCACCCGCTGGCGGACCTCCGCCCGCGCCGCGCACACGATGACGTAGCCGCGGGTCTCGCAGCCCTTCACCACCACCTGGGAGTTCACCAGCTCGACTGGGGGGGGAGAGGGGTAGTTAGGCACAGGTCACGAGTGGACTATTCCAATTACACTCTCGAAAATGGTTAATAAATATTTTCATTCTTTCAAGGATTTTACGCTATTAATGTGTGTTTGAGTAATTAATCGTTAGTAAATGTATCCAAATGAACAATGTTGACAATATAAAACAAATCAATGATCACGAAAAATAACAAAAGCACAAAACAACGCCATCTAGCGGCAAAATGTGTTTTTATTTTCCATTTAACTGTTATATTTCATATCATTAAGATGACAGAATGGAATAATTAATTTAGTATGGAAATCAAACTACCTTAATAAAACAAAACTAAAGACCATCTCGATTAAACTGCCTTCCAAAAAAAGGCGCTAGGAGCTACGACGCCCCAGCCAGACACATACCTCCACACGTACACCGAGCCACATATACACAACTCTTTTTCGGCGGAAAATAAAAAAGCTAGACTCACTCAAACAAGCAGTGTGCGAGTTATCATCGTCGAGCACGTTCCGGTCGTGCGTCTGAGCGGGCTGGTCCGCGGCGCCGCTGAGCTCGTCGCTGAACACCACCGGCGGCTCCCCCGCCGCCTCCGCCACCAGCGTCGCCAGCATGCGCGCCGCCGCCCCGCCCTGGGTGGGCTGGGAGGCGCCGGCGGGGGACTCCGTGCAGGACTAAGGGTATAATTTTTTTTTTTGTATGTTACTCAGCACACAAACAGGCAAGCGGGCCACCTGATGGAAAGTGGTCACCGCCGCCTATGGACATCAGCAACACCAGAGGAGTCACCAATGCTTTGCCCGCCTCTAAAGAGATCTCTAATATACCTCTTGAACGATCCCATGTCATAGTCCAAAGATAACACTGACTGGGGTTATAGACATCTTTATCTTTACACTAGACGTCCTCAGCGTCTCCGCACTGAAGGATCTCTGTGTAAACAATCAACTTTCCCGCGGGAATATAGATTCGTAGGTAGATTAGGGTAGGGTTATTTACCCGGTATAAAAGTAACCTATGCTACTACTCAATGATAATATAGCATTCAATCAGCAAAATAATTTTTAAAATCGTTCCTGATGTTTATGAGAAATCCAAAAGGACTTTTCTCTTTATAATATTTTTATTACTTGTATGAACAAAGCCGCTTTCCAAAAGCACACAACGGTGTATGGTTTTCACTATCATATATGAATAATTCCTTCTAGGTGGTTTTAAAGTGTCAGGACATTGGTATCCTACGTCATAAAGTACAAGAAATACGTCATGTCAAAACAGCTGTTTTAGGTGAATTTAATGTAGCTGACTAGCGAAACTACCAATAGGATGTAAGGCGCAGACCGGTTTTTAACTTCTGTAAGTATGAACAGTCGAAAGTTTAGATCGTAAAAATATATGATACGTAATTCTAATCAAAATTGTTTTACCCATAAATTCGATAATGGCACATAGCCACAACATTAAAATGTTCCGACTATAATCTGTAGTGCATGCTTCCATCATTAGTCTCACCTGCGAGGCCGGCGGCGGCGACACCACGTCCGCGTCGCGCTGGTGCGAGGCCGGGTGCTCGTCCTCCTTCAGGGCTTTCGTCGAGAGATTCTTTTTCAATTGCTGACAATAAAGTGAACGGTCACTGAATTTTTATGTATTGTATTAGTAATTTTTTTTACTAATAGGCTTCACACTAACTTCAGGCGAATTAAGTGCAAGAGATATATGAATTGTATTATTTTTAGTGTAATAAAGTTTTTAAATAAATAAATAAGATGGGCGATAAATATCGCCACGGTAGTATTACTGTGACTTTTCACGAAGGAACTATGATACAAAATCACGTCACAACATATAGGACACACGATAAAAAGGACTGTGAGGTTCAGTGTCTTTTCAATCTTTCCCAATCTGCGGCGTTTAGATTTGGATAGGTCGAATGTTGTTGACTGTACTCATACTGAGCGATATATGTCAGTAATCTCGCTCTCTCGCACATGACAAAATCCGTCACAACCGTGACCCGTACCTCACGGGTGCTGTTAATAAAAATGATGATGCGTCCAAAGACTGAGTCTGCCCTAAAAGGAATCACATCCATCACTTCCAGAAAAAACCAAAGCGTCTTGATATAAGTATCGATGAGCGCAAAAGCGAGGTCCCGGTTCTGCTTGGTCCATTCCCGCGCTCGTACGACACCCGCCGCACAGATAGACAGTAGCACTTCTCTATCGGGGTCAATTGGAGTACTGTACTCATACTTAGAAGTATCGTTGAGTTTCTGTTGATGTCACTACAAGTGAAATCCAGAAGGAATAATCTCACTCGAAGTGTTGTCTCGCTCGCGCGCACGCGAATGTCCGACACAGACAGGTAAACCACGAATACTGGTAGTAAACGACGATGTCGCCGAAGACGAAGTCTCACTTAAAAGGAATCACATTCAAAACTTCGAAAAAAAACCACCAACCTGCGTCTTGATATAAGTATCGATGAGCGCAAATGCGAGGTCCCGGTTCTGCTTGGTCCATGCGCCCCTCAGACCATGTACGGCCAGTCTATGCGCAGGCGCCGGCGGCCCCCCCGCGGCCCCCGGCACCCCCGCGCCCGCCGCCTCGCGCCCGTACGACACCCGACGGACGGACAGACAGTAGCATTTCTCCATCGGGGTCGGTTGGAGAACGGAGGAGTTCTGGGTGGGAGGGCGTTTTTTTATTTATTCATTAATTTGCCTACAGATTTTAATTTTTTTTACAATGCTCTTAAACTATAGTGACAATAACAATTTACATAAATGTAAAGCCAATAACAGGCAAACCTTACGTGCACTATATAAATCACACTTATAACGTAAGTACTAATTTACTACATTAAATTATAAAAAGTGACTTAAGCATTATTTAGAAAAAACATCTAAGTTTATAGACTTATATAATCATATAATCATTTATTGAAAAGGCGAATTGGTCGCGAACTGTGCGGTTGGGAACTTTGTCCCACGTACATTAAGGTTGTATAATGAGCTCCCTGGAGAGTGCAACATGGAATTCTTCAAGGGGTGAAAAGGTTTATGAGGCAGCACGTGTATGATACCCCTGGTATTGCAAACGTCCATAGGCTGCGGTAACTGCCTACCATCAGGCGGGTCGTAAGCTTGTTTGCCACCTTAGCGGTGCAAAAAAGCGAAAAAGAAACCTAGATTTTTATGTTAAAAACCAAAAACATAAGTTCTTATATTGCTTACATCTAGATAGTGCATACGCTACAGTAACGGCCCGTATACTATTTGTATAAAAACAGTACAAACAGTATAAAGCATCGTACAGATTTAATACAGTCGAGGAAACTGAATGTTTATGGTTTAGCAATTTACCCGTCTTCTTAATTTGTTCATATTATTACGAGAAACATCGCAGACATTTCAACTTGCTAAACATACACTTTCCTCGACTGTGCATTATCAAAAATCCCTAAATCTAACGGAGTTAAGATCATTTTCGTTGGCTCGCACAAAATTTGGACTTTTTGACCTACGCTAAGGTTGTTTACAGGCTAAAATTACTCTTAAGGTTTTTTGCAACTACGTATGCGACTTAATGAGCCGCTGAGTATTAAACATTATAAAATTCCTCAACCATACATACCTCATCCCCCCCTCGCTCCTCATCAACCCCCACCGCCGGCGTCTTCAGCCATATCTCCGCCTCGTTCAGATCGCAGTTCATATAGACGGTGGTCCAGTTAGCCCGGGGCCGGCGCACCAGCCCGTCGCTGGCCGGGACCAGGGACAGCTTGTGCTTGGAGCCGCACGTCACACGCACGCCCAGCATCTCGATGCCGCGTTGCATGGACGAGGAGGACCAGTAGAATACCTAGGGATTGGATGAAATTGTTCTCTTGTATTTCTCTTTAATCTTTGGCAAAGACGAGACATAAGTTTATAGTACCTACTTACTAATTTGTACGTTTGTAGTTTAAAACGTCATAATTTTTGCTCAGAGTGAATATTAATTCACACTAACTTTCATCACATAGAAGGTTCCTGGAAGTAACGATCCTTCGAAAATTCACAAACATTTGTAACCGTTTGTTTGGTTTGTGTTGTTCAAACCTAAATAGGATGCGGTACACGGAATCGACCACCTCCAAGACAAAAGATAAAGATGGTTTGGAAGGAGACTGCGGAAATTTTAACAGTCGTGCGCGTGCGTTGTTCAGTAACATAACCAACCTATTCATGCCATGAGTTTAAAGTTTTCACACAATACGCGCGTGGGGATACGGATTTTGTAAAGAGTCAAGAAGAGCTGGTTCGTGGAACCTTGTACTAATTCCCGACACGATCAGCGTCAGTAACCTTCCGCTCCCCCTATGCTGAGGCTGACCTGCAGGTTGTGCAGCGTGAGGGAGGCGCTGACGTTCCGGTAGTGCCGCGAGAGCTGCGGCTTGCGCGGCCGCCCGGCCCTATGCTGAGGCTGACCTGCAGGTTGTGCAGCGTGAGGGAGGCGCTGACGTTCCGGTAGTGCCGCGAGAGCTGCGGCTTGCGCGGCCGCCCGGCCCTATGCTGAGGCTGACCTGCAGGTTGTGCAGCGTGAGGGAGGCGCTGACGTTCCGGTAGTGCCGCGAGAGCTGCGGCTTGCGCGGCCGCCCGGCCCTATGCTGAGGCTGACCTGCAGGTTGTGCAGCGTGAGGGAGGCGCTGACGTTCCGGTAGTGCCGCGAGAGCTGCGGCTTGCGCGGCCGCCCGGCCCTATGCTGAGGCTGACCTGCAGGTTGTGCAGCGTGAGGGAGGCGCTGACGTTCCGGTAGTGCCGCGAGAGCTGCGGCTTGCGCGGCCGCCCGGCCCTATGCTGAGGCTGACCTGCAGGTTGTGCAGCGTGAGGGAGGCGCTGACGTTCCGGTAGTGCCGCGAGAGCTGCGGCTTGCGCGGCCGCCCGGCCCTATGCTGAGGCTGACCTGCAGGTTGTGCAGCGTGAGGGAGGCGCTGACGTTCCGGTAGTGCCGCGAGAGCTGCGGCTTGCGCGGCCGCCCGGCCCTATGCTGAGGCTGACCTGCAGGTTGTGCAGCGTGAGGGAGGCGCTGACGTTCCGGTAGTGCCGCGAGAGCTGCGGCTTGCGCGGCCGCCCGGCCCTATGCTGAGGCTGACCTGCAGGTTGTGCAGCGTGAGGGAGGCGCTGACGTTCCGGTAGTGCCGCGAGAGCTGCGGCTTGCGCGGCCGCCCGGCCCTATGCTGAGGCTGACCTGCAGGTTGTGCAGCGTGAGGGAGGCGCTGACGTTCCGGTAGTGCCGCGAGAGCTGCGGCTTGCGCGGCCGCCCGGCCCTATGCTGAGGCTGACCTGCAGGTTGTGCAGCGTGAGGGAGGCGCTGACGTTCCGGTAGTGCCGCGAGAGCTGCGGCTTGCGCGGCCGCCCGGCCCTATGCTGAGGCTGACCTGCAGGTTGTGCAGCGTGAGGGAGGCGCTGACGTTCCGGTAGTGCCGCGAGAGCTGCGGCTTGCGCGGCCGCCCGGCCCTATGCTGAGGCTGACCTGCAGGTTGTGCAGCGTGAGGGAGGCGCTGACGTTCCGGTAGTGCCGCGAGAGCTGCGGCTTGCGCGGCCGCCCGGCCCTATGCTGAGGCTGACCTGCAGGTTGTGCAGCGTGAGGGAGGCGCTGACGTTCCGGTAGTGCCGCGAGAGCTGCGGCTTGCGCGGCCGCCCGGCCCTATGCTGAGGCTGACCTGCAGGTTGTGCAGCGTGAGGGAGGCGCTGACGTTCCGGTAGTGCCGCGAGAGCTGCGGCTTGCGCGGCCGCCCGGCCCTATGCTGAGGCTGACCTGCAGGTTGTGCAGCGTGAGGGAGGCGCTGACGTTCCGGTAGTGCCGCGAGAGCTGCGGCTTGCGCGGCCGCCCGGCCCTATGCTGAGGCTGACCTGCAGGTTGTGCAGCGTGAGGGAGGCGCTGACGTTCCGGTAGTGCCGCGAGAGCTGCGGCTTGCGCGGCCGCCCGGCCCTATGCTGAGGCTGACCTGCAGGTTGTGCAGCGTGAGGGAGGCGCTGACGTTCCGGTAGTGCCGCGAGAGCTGCGGCTTGCGCGGCCGCCCGGCCCTATGCTGAGGCTGACCTGCAGGTTGTGCAGCGTGAGGGAGGCGCTGACGTTCCGGTAGTGCCGCGAGAGCTGCGGCTTGCGCGGCCGCCCGGCCCTATGCTGAGGCTGACCTGCAGGTTGTGCAGCGTGAGGGAGGCGCTGACGTTCCGGTAGTGCCGCGAGAGCTGCGGCTTGCGCGGCCGCCCGGCCCTATGCTGAGGCTGACCTGCAGGTTGTGCAGCGTGAGGGAGGCGCTGACGTTCCGGTAGTGCCGCGAGAGCTGCGGCTTGCGCGGCCGCCCGGCCCTATGCTGAGGCTGACCTGCAGGTTGTGCAGCGTGAGGGAGGCGCTGACGTTCCGGTAGTGCCGCGAGAGCTGCGGCTTGCGCGGCCGCCCGGCCCTATGCTGAGGCTGACCTGCAGGTTGTGCAGCGTGAGGGAGGCGCTGACGTTCCGGTAGTGCCGCGAGAGCTGCGGCTTGCGCGGCCGCCCGGCCCTATGCTGAGGCTGACCTGCAGGTTGTGCAGCGTGAGGGAGGCGCTGACGTTCCGGTAGTGCCGCGAGAGCTGCGGCTTGCGCGGCCGCCCGGCCCTATGCTGAGGCTGACCTGCAGGTTGTGCAGCGTGAGGGAGGCGCTGACGTTCCGGTAGTGCCGCGAGAGCTGCGGCTTGCGCGGCCGCCCGGCCCTATGCTGAGGCTGACCTGCAGGTTGTGCAGCGTGAGGGAGGCGCTGACGTTCCGGTAGTGCCGCGAGAGCTGCGGCTTGCGCGGCCGCCCGGCCCTATGCTGAGGCTGACCTGCAGGTTGTGCAGCGTGAGGGAGGCGCTGACGTTCCGGTAGTGCCGCGAGAGCTGCGGCTTGCGCGGCCGCCCGGCCCTATGCTGAGGCTGACCTGCAGGTTGTGCAGCGTGAGGGAGGCGCTGACGTTCCGGTAGTGCCGCGAGAGCTGCGGCTTGCGCGGCCGCCCGGCCCTATGCTGAGGCTGACCTGCAGGTTGTGCAGCGTGAGGGAGGCGCTGACGTTCCGGTAGTGCCGCGAGAGCTGCGGCTTGCGCGGCTGCCCGGCCCTATGCTGAGGCTGACCTGCAGGTTGTGCAGCGTGAGGGAGGCGCTGACGTTCCGGTAGTGCCGCGAGAGCTGCGGCTTGCGCGGCTGCCCGGCCCTATGCTGAGGCTGACCTGCAGGTTGTGCAGCGTGAGGGAGGCGCTGACGTTCCGGTAGTGCCGCGAGAGCTGCGGCTTGCGCGGCTGCCCGGCCCTATGCTGAGGCTGACCTGCAGGTTGTGCAGCGTGAGGGAGGCGCTGACGTTCCGGTAGTGCCGCGAGAGCTGCGGCTTGCGCGGCTGCCCGGCCCTATGCTGAGGCTGACCTGCAGGTTGTGCAGCGTGAGGGAGGCGCTGACGTTCCGGTAGTGCCGCGAGAGCTGCGGCTTGCGCGGCTGCCCGGCCCTATGCTGAGGCTGACCTGCAGGTTGTGCAGCGTGAGGGAGGCGCTGACGTTCCGGTAGTGCCGCGAGAGCTGCGGCTTGCGCGGCCGCACGGCGCCGAACGCGCGCCCGCGACGCGTCGGCCGCGTGATGCCCGACAGGATCAGCTTCAGGCTCTCGAACCATCTAAGGAAAGGGTGAACATTAAACTTGTAGTTTTCGTTTATTAATGTGAGAAGCCTACGTTAAAATAAGAACGTACAAAACAAAAACCCTGTTCATCACTCAGTACTCAGTAAATTTTTTAATCATTGTATAGTTCCTTTGGCGGTGAAGGTATAAGATAGCCGCCAATGTTGGCAAGCAAAGATGAAGAAGGTGGAAAAACCTGGCCGGGACTTGTGACCAGGGGACCAAGGGTCCGACAGTTGATCATCGGAAGTAGTGTTTGAACACTTAAATAGCGCGATGTAGGAACGGTCAGCGCCAGCGGATGCTTGCTAACCTTGTTTTCGTGTACGTACTTGTAATGTTGAGTTTCCCCATTGGACCTATAAATGTCGCTACATTCCAATGTTACAATGAAGCACCGCAGTTTTAGTTCCTGTTACTACGCATTCCGTCAATCCGGTACCGAATCAACTGCCACAATTTAGTACTGTCACAGTATTTAACGCCATTTTCCCCCCGCTATGTGTTTATACTTCACCAACCGTAGCGTGCTCCCGTACAGCAGCAGCACGGGCCCGTCGCCGGCCGCGGGCCGCGTGTCCAGCCCCAGGTGCAGGTCCAGGCACTGCGAGCGGAACGCGCGGTACGAGTCGTGCTCCTGGTGGAAGGGGGGAGGGTTAGTCTCACAGTACGCTGACGCGGCGTGTGTCTCACTTTTGGGAGAGACAGTACGAGACAGTTGCGTCTTTCACGTGGACTGAAGTGTGGTCGGGACCATGAGTACGCAATTTTTTTATTGCCTTGGGAGGCACACGGACGGGCTGTCCACCTGATGGAAAGCAGCCACCGTCGTCCAGGACATTTGAAATCTAAGGGGAGCGGATGCGGTGCCGGCCTGCGGAGGTACCAGTCGACATGCCTGTATTCTTTTTTGCGATTTTGGCGCACTCAATTTAAGCAGCTCCGTTCTATAACTTGTGAAGCTTCCTACCTGGTTGCTGAGTACTCTACTCCGGCAGTCTCGTTGCCGCGCACGGTGCCACTGCGTGCCAGTCCAAGTCGCAGAAACAGCACCCGCAGCGCACCAGCTTATACTAGTCTACTGTTGGTCCATTGTCCTTGCCGACTTGTTATGGTCAAAAGCCGCCAGAGACGGTCATCGCATAATCGACGGTGTGGACTTCTACAGCTTTTACATTTCCTCGCCGTGTTTTCTGCAGCTGGGTTTGTAGGCGATCCTCACTGCCTATCTCGACGCCGTGTCTCCCTTGCCGTGATCAACGCCTTGTACTTGGCTGCTGGAGTACTCGAGCAGCCGCGCCCCATACCTGGTTGCTGGAATACTCGGCCAGCCCGATGGACACCCACACAACAGTCCTACCTGGTTACTAGAATACTCCGGTTGCCTGGTAGGCGCACGGCGCCACGGCGTGGTGGTCCCTCGGCGGGGCCGCGCCGTGCCAGCCGAGCCGCACGCCCTCTCCCGCCGTATTTCTCGCAGCCAGGATCCACAGACCGTGTCTTCCTTACCGTCACCAACGCCCCCTACCTGGTTGCTAGAGTACTCCGGCAGCCTGGTGGGCGCACACGGCGCCACGGCGTGGTGGTCCCTCGGCGGGGCCGCGCCGTGCCAGCCGAGGCGCGCGGCCAGCCGCAGCGCGGGCACCCGCAGCACGCGGCAGTCGTCGTACTTGCTGGCCGTGCGCACCAGCACCGTCAGCGAGCCCAGGAACCCGAGCTTGCCTGGGGACGGAGCTAGGGTTAGGGACAACACGGGGACCACAGAGGATTTGAAAGGGCTTGCAGCCTTGCCGGTAACCATGGCTAATCAAAGAATTTGTGGTGCAACACGGTTCCCGGCCATGCCGGTCATCATATCAGCCGATAGACGGCCTCTGCTGGGCGTAAGCCTACCCCAGATATCTCCACGGCGGCCGGTCCTGTGCCTTCCGCATCCAGCTGGTACCTGCGATCTTTTCAAGGTCGTCGGACCAATAATCGTAGACAATATTCTACATAAATATTGCCTGTTTAGAAGAGTCTCTAGGGAAACACCCCACAAAGAATTCAACAATTAATTGAAATAAATTTCCATGAAAAAATTTAAAATTTCCCCCGAAAAACGTATCCCCCAGGAAGAAAGTTTCCACGCACAACAAACAAAGTAATTCCAATCCACCCATCCCCACCCCACAAACTCACCATTAGTCCAATCGAGCACCAGATCGCTCCACGTGACCTCCATCTCCTCAGTGGTATTATACGGGTCCAGCGACACGTGCAAAAGGCAAGTGAACTTGGTGCAGCGCGCCGTGAGCCGGCCGTGCATGAGCAGGCGGACCTTATCCCACCAGGCCAGTGGTGCGGACGGGTCCAGCGATGGCCGGGATACTTGGTCGAATGCTGGGGGGAGATGATTTGTTGGTTCTAATTTATCCTTACATATTATAAAACAACGTCCCACGCCCCGCGTCTGTCTGTTTGTTCGCGATAAACTCAAAAAGTACAACACACTAATTACAGGCACGAGGCATTTCATCTTAGTTCTCACAGTGACAATGCACCTGCGGTTCTGCAATTTTGTTGCCTGTAACCTAAATGTATGAATCGTAGATGTTATGCACGACAGTTACCGCTTACCATCAGGTGGGTTGTCCGCTCGTTTGTCACTGCGTAGTATAAAAAAAACGACTGAACGGATTTTATTGCGGTTTTCTCTAATACACAGAATGATTCATAAAGAAGGTTTAGGTGTGTAATTTGTTAAGGTTACAACCAGTATGAAGACGGGGCGGATCGCTAGAATAAATAAAAAATTCGCTTTCCGCGTCTGTCTGTCTGAAATATTTCCGCTAATTCTTCCTAAACCATGCAACAGATTTTGATGCAGTTTTCACTATTATTTAAATAATTTCTTTCGGAAGATTCACATGTTTTTAAGAGAGGTAGGGCATAGCGGGGTATCTCGTTCGAATTGGAGCCGCCCGACTGGGGAAGTACCTCCTCCTTACAGAATACCGCAGCTAAATAATACTCTTTTAAATAGTATTGTGTTTCTGCCGGTGAGTAATGTTTCCAGTGCTCCATGGGGTGGGAATTTGGGGAACCGTGGCTTTGGCAGTGGAGTGGCTTTTGACTTTTTGCTGCCAGAGCAACGTGTCATAGAGGTGGGCAACGCATTAGCGACACTCTTGGTGTTGCTAATGTCTGTAGGCAGTGGTGACTACTTCCCATCAGGTGGCCCGCTTGCCTGTTTGCCTATCGTATGTCATAAAAAAAATGTATTTTACTTGCAAACTTAATTACAGAAAAAACAATGTTCTCCTGTCCGAAATCGGAACACCGCTATTGTATAAATAAAACATCCAAAAAAACCCATCTCACCGAGGTTGCACTGCGCAATGACGGGCTCCCAGCAAGGTCCAAACGCGTAGGTGTAGTCTGCCATCTCGCAGCACAGGTCGTAGTACCATTTCAGCGGCATCATGCTGCGCTCCAGCTCGGCGGAGCCCCACGGGGCGCCCTGATCCACTGTTACGGTGCGGACGGCTGGCGGAAGGAAGGAAGGTCATCATCATCCTTGTTACGGTGAGGGAAAATATGGTGTAACCGTGCCCCTGTTAACAGCGTCAGATGGCAGGCGCTCCACTGACCAGGGGACCAAGGGCCCAAAAGATGTTCATCGAAAGTAGTTTACGTAGGTAGGAAGGAAGTATTTATGTAGGTAGAACAGTTCTCTAGCGTCCTGGAATTTTGAAAGTATGGAAGGGCTTGATCAGTGCCATCTAGGAGCGACGCTTGCCCACTGTGTGGCAACTCGTAATTATGAATGCCGTTATGCTTCGCTATCAGAGTAATAGATGTCGCTACCCTCGCACTGACGACCTGAGTGGTTCAGTCGGTTAATATACAGGTCGCCACGCAGAGGGCTCATGGGTTCGATACACGGCCGCAGCCGAGAAGAAATTTAGTTAATTAACTTAAATTTTTGTTACGGGTTTGGTTGTAGTCAGTAAAATAATTATGTATTTAAAAAAGTAGTTTATCAGTTTTCTTTGCTTTGCTTTGCTTACTTTGGGGCTAGATGGCGCTGTGAGAATTTATTATTATTATTATTTACTCACCTCTGGGCGGCGGGTGTTCCTCGGCAGCCAACACCGTGCCCCAGAAGCGGAGGTCTGCGCAGCGCAGCAGCGGCTGCGGGAAGTCCCTGAGCGCGATGGTCCAGTGCGCGGCGCCCGCCACCACCGCGCGGCACCACAGCGTCGGGAACGAGAGCCCTTCCTCGGGCCACGGGCTGGGGACACAGCATAGGGTTAGTAACGGCACAGCTGCAAGTAGGTCCACCTCCATCATTTAGCTTCCTCGCGCTAGTAACCTCATAAACGGCCGGTAAAGATCCACTGCCAGGCATAAAACTAGTCACAGACGCTCCGATTTAGCTGGAGCCGTTGTTGAAGTTGCCGTCGATACTATCATCCTTATCATGTACAAAATTGTACGCATTGGTGACTCCCCTGGTATTGCTGATGTCCATAGGCGGCGGTGACCACTTTCCATCAGGTGGACCGCTTGCCTGTTTGTCTGCTGAGTACCATAAAAATAAAAAAAATAAAAACCGCTTTTGTATTAATACCGATGTACGGGCGAGTCGATCTTGGCCGGACATCCGGCCACCACCCCCGCCCCCAAAAACGACTTTATTTTATATTGCATAAGGATTAGTATTAACTGCAACTCAAGGTTGGTCGGCTCCAGCCAAAACGGAACGTGTGTTCCTAGTATTAGCATTCTCGCGCTAGTAACTTCATAAACGGCCAGCAACAGTCCACTTCCAGGCATAAGCATCTACAGTGACAAGGATTTAAAAATAATCTCGAATTCTAACAATATGAAAGAGCAAAACACTGCGGCTGCTTTTGCGAGGAGAAAAAAATATCATAAAACAGAACTGTGCAACCGAACGAGATGCTTCCTTTTTATTTCCTTCGATTCTCTAACCGATTTACTTCCAACACAATACAATACCAGAGAATAACTAAAATAAGTCAAAATAAAAATCTAATTAATAATTCATCCAATTGTTGTACTTTATTTTTATGATCGGTTGTATTTATGTAATAATTTAGGAAACTATAGGTCTTTATTTATTTTAAATATTTAAATGTTGTTCTGTTTGTTTCTGATTATAAAAAAAATAATCAAACACTCACCTATCGAAATCGATCTCCCGCATCTTGGCGACCGCGTTCTCCGTGCCGTGTATGGAGGGGTCGGCCAGCGCCAGCAGGCCGAAGCTGCCGAGGCTCAGCGCCAGCAGCCGGGTGCGGGGCTTGGGCGCGGCGCGGCAGCGCTGCACGTAGATCTGGGCGTCCTTGGCGCGGAGGGCCGAGTACAGCTCCTCTATCTTCCCGGCCGGGAGGAACAGGTGCGGCTTGCAGAGCTCTTGCACCTGGGTTGGGAGGGGTATACGTGTATATGTGGGTGCCTATATGTCGCAGATGCAGTTGGATTTATATATATTTGTAGCAAACTATAAATAATTAAATAAATAATCTACGACAAATTCACACAGCGCCATCTAGCCCCAAAGTAAGCAAAGCTTGTGTTATGGGTGCTAGATCACTGATAAACTACTTATATACTTTTAAATACATACTTATTATACATACTACACCCAGACCCGTAACAGAAATTAAAATTCATCATTTCAATTTCTGCCCAGCCGGGAATCGAACCCGGGACCTCTTGCGTGGCATACTGGCATGTTGACCATTAAACCACTCAGGTCGTCAGGTATACTCGCGTTCTTTACAATTTTTACATTTATTAGGACTAGGGCGCAGTCCTGATTGGCAACGGTCGTGCGAAGGGCGCTTTTGAGCTCCCCTATTGGTCGAGCAACGTCCGTCCACGGTCGTACGACCCTCGCCAAGTAGGACAGAACCTAACACGCGACGTACTTTTGTGAAATGTTTGTCTAGGTCTCAAATTGAGCGAGTGAGATAGCGATAGAATTTACATTCAATTTGAGTTAGAGATTTCGTATATCATTAACTGTAGATAGCGCACAAGTAAATAAGAAATCTAACAAACCTTCGCGTCCAACATGTTTTTCCTCTTTTGACTTTCCTTGTATTCGTCCTCCAGAAGCTCGTAGTTGTCACGCAGCTTAACTTCGAACGGATCGTCGCTCAATTCTATAAGTATCTCTTCAATCTGCAACAAGTTATTAATAATTTAATTTAAGTTATCATTAATAATAATAAATAAAAAAAAAAAAAAAAAATATTCGTGGACAAATTCACACAGCGCCATCTAGCCCCAAACTAAGCAAAGCTTGTGCTATGGGTGCTAGATAACTGATATACTCTACTAAATACTTTTAAATACATACTTATTATACATAGAACACCCAGACCCGTAACAGAAATTAAAATTCATCATTTAAATTTCTGCCCGGCCGGGAATCGAACCCGGGACCTCTTGCGTGGCAGACCGGCATGTTGACCATTGCACCACTCAGGTCGTCAAATAAAGAATTAATTGAAAAATTTGTACTTTCAAACATAAGGTCTGTCTGGTCTGATGTCAAAATAAAGCGATTTCATTGGCAAGATGGATTGATCAGTCATTTGACAGTTGTTTCAGTCCAATAGCACGCCAGTATTTTGATAACGCCATCTTGTGGATTTAGAAATCGCTAAAGCTTACATTTGGGACGAGATTAACTTATAGTACACATAGGAATACCTTTTAACCTCTTTCAATATTTAAGGAAAAATAGATTATGGATCTGTTTCACCACCTGCTAATTGATAAGTTCCAGATACCTTATCTGACAGATATACGTGATGCCCTACCATTAGTTTTGTACTAACAAGTGGGAGATAGCATCAAATAATATATCTCAAACTTATTAGTAGGTTGTAAAACTCTTAGTAAGCCAAACCGTCAATATCAGGTGGTAGGACTCTGTCAAGCCCGAGAAGTCCGCCTGCGAGAGTAGCTCCGCCTTATCTATTTCTGCCGCCAAGCAACAATGCTTGCATTGTTTGTTCCGGTTTGAAGTATAAGGTAGCCAGGCAGACAGGCATTAAGCATTTCATCTGAGTCCTCACAGTGACAACGCACCTGCGGTTCTGCATTTTTGTCGATAGTCATCGCTTACCATCAGGTGGGCAGTCAGCTCGTTTGTCACGGCGTAGAATAAAAAAATATCCTCACCTTAATATGAAGGTCACTGGGCAGCGGGCTCTCTGCCGTGAAGGGCTTCCTCCGGACGCCGTGCACCAGCTTCAGCCACTTGAACAGAGACACAAGCTCGCCCTGCACCGCTTCCGCGAACCGGTGCTTGTACGGGAATATTATGCGGACCGACTGCACCGTTACGGACCTGGGGAGTACAGCGCGTCAGCATTGTTGTTGGAACGTGACGAGGGTTGGATAGAACATTCATTGACAATAGTTGGAAGCTTGAGGAAAAGCCGTCCGATGCTTCCCGCCTCCGGGGCACGTTGACGGAGAAAAAGTTCCTACCTCATATGGTAGATATAACATCAATATCAGCACAGTCGACCTTCCTAACTTTGCCTGTCAATTTCACTAGTTTGTAGTCGTCACTCAAAAATCGTTCCTGCACTTTAACTATAGGTTCTGCAAGCCTTATTGCCTGCTCATTGTCACTACAGATTTTCAATGCTCGGAGCTAGATCTTTATGGAACCAAATAAATATGAATAGATTGATCAAATGAACTTTAGCACTCACCAAACCTTGTTCCACGTGAGCTGGAACCCCTCATTGGCCTTCCTCTCGACCCTAACTTCAGGGTCGTCGGCAGCTCGGCATTGGCAGTAACCGGTTACCGTCACCAGCTGGTCACCATTGAGGTTCATTGTCACGCGGTCCCAAAGTATTGAAAGGCCCGTGACGTGGTCGTAGCCCACCGTCATCTCGTCTGTGGAAGATTTAGATGAAGTATTAGATGAAATGAGAATTGGACTATTCCAAAGGAAAACGGGTAGAAAACGGTAAATGAAAATGAGAGGGGGATTACAATAGATAAAATTCGAGTAAAAAGATATGGATGTTGTAGATTTGATGACGCTTCCTGGGGTACGGGACCTTGTAAAAACTGAAATGTCCGCCTAGGTAGGGTCTTTGCATCAGTGAGTTCTAACCTAAGGATACGGCATGGTATTACAATGAATATATGAAAAGTAGATGGACTACAGCCAACATGAACTCTGCGTAAGAACGTCAAACCATTTCTCGAAGAGGTGGCAGATACCACATTGTTCCTCTGTTCGTGGAATGTGAAATAGAGGAAACATACAAAGTAAATAATGGAAGAACTCAAGATAGTAATATCATAGACAAGCCTCGATCATTGTAATATTAAAGTTGAACCAACCTGTCGAGAGCAGCATACTATTCTCCTTCGAAAGTGTCAACCCCAAATTAGTGTCTCCCTTGAAAGTGATTCTCCAATTCAGTGCCGTTCCACTTTTCGGCGCCGTCTCTTCTCGGGCCCCCTTCACCGCTTTCAGATCATCTCTGAACCCTTTCAATGCTCTCACAAAGGTTAGTATCTTTAGATGCAAGTTCGCGCTCCATTGGAAGTCTGAGAATTCTAGGAATTGCAAGTCTAGGAGTGCGTGTGTGTTGTCGCGGGCCGGCGTGTGTTCGGCGCGGGCTAGCCGCACGTGGAAGAAAGCGTTTGTGATTTCGTCCGACCGCTGGCTGTATGTGCTGCCTGGGGAGGAAATACACTGTACGTAACATAGCATAAGTTCGGTGGAGAAGAATTATGTAGCTGTCATTTTTTTTATTCCGATTTTATCTTTTAGGCCGAAAGAGCATGCCTGTCTAGGAACAGTCTATTTACGCCTTAAAAAAATAGTGAGTCATCGTCGTCCACCAGCCCCGCCTGTCGACCGATCGAGTCGCAGCAAATTAGAAAGCTAAGGTCACAGTAACCAGTTGACGGTAGAAAATAATAAAAATGGATACCTCGCCAGTTAGAATATACAGCAAAACTAGAATGGCTGCTAAGCAAAGGGATATCTTTACTTTATTTTTAATTTGAGACAATTTAGTTATTTTTTATCCACTAAGAAACAAACTTTTTTTAAATATAAATTGTAAGAAATTTCCCTCCACTGTGAAAATACCTTCACTCACTATTTTCTTACCAAGAATAGACTATAGCCTATATACTACAACCAACCTATATACGGCACCATTTCGACGACCTTCAGCCCGGAGACCACGGCACCACTTTTCACCGCCGTCTTCTCCAAGGTGACGGCGTCCACCCGCGTCATCAGGCACATCTCCTGGCTGATTATCAGGTACGCGTTGATATGGGAGAGGGCCACGTTTATTGTCACGCGGGTGGGGGAGACAGGGGGTGTTGGAGGGGTGGGGAGTGAGGGTGTGGGTGGCCCGCGGTAGCTTTGCAGGCACTCGGCTAAAGCGACGATGGTGTCCGCGATCGTAGGACTCCATTCTATGCGCAAACAGTCCATCATTGCTTCCACCTGGAATGGATGGTTGAATAAGATTTGTACTTTTGTAATAAAGTTCAAAATTAGGTTTTTAGACTTTCGTGGTTATTCACTACACTTTCCCTACATTTTATTGTCAAAAATCTTCGTTAGTAGAAACAGGACGCTCACTGTTGAACATAGGCTTGTCTCAAAAGAAAAACGTTGATTTCCCATTAAAAATAACAATAAGAAGTGAACCTCAGTGAAATTTTAATTTTTTTTTTTACTAATTTGTTAGACAAGCTACGGTCTATCAGATGGTAAGCAGTTCCCGCACTCTACAAAAGGTTTATGGAAACTGATAATCCATTTTCTTGGTTTACAAGTACGGATAATGCCAATGATTGCTATTTGTAATTTAAATATTCAAAATTGAATAATTAATATTACAAATTATAGTATTTTGATTGTTAAAATTAACAATTATCTATTTTATACCACTATAAACAAACATAAACATAACACCCACATAACAAGCCACCTCACCTTAGAATCCCTCGGCCCATGGCTCCCCCACTTGACCAGAGCCACAGCCAGCAACGCGGTGCCCCAGGCGTGGCGTTTCCTCGGCGGGGGCTCCGCGGGCGGCTGGGCGGCGCCCGCCACCGCCCAGCCCGAGTCTAGGAGCAGCTCCGCGCTCCAGTGACGGGACCCCACCATCAGGCGGGCCAGACGGGAGTGGTAGGCCTCCTCTGAAGGAAAAGAACTTTGGTTAAGAATAGGCAGCGATAACTTCACTCATCACACACATCAGCAGGCTACCCTGGTTTTGAACCAACGTGGAATTAATGTCCCGGTTGTGCTCTCGCGCGCGGGAGCCCGGGGTCCACCTTGACCATGATCCTGCATTTGGCACTGACAAGGGCGACTCCCAGCTGATCACGGTGACCTTAAAACTGACTACATTCGATCATGGTTACACAGTCGCCAGCCGTTATTCGAAGCAATGACACGGCTTTATTTGACACGTTCCAGTAGCGCCATCTAGCGAATAGGTCTGGTGAAGTCTGGTCGCTAAAACCCTCATTCTTATCCTTGGTAGGTTTACCGTAGGTGGTCCAGCTTGACCTCGAGCAACACAAGTTGGACAGTCAACTGACCGATTTGTGTCTAAGTAGTGGTGTGGTAGATGCCATACCCGACATACGCCATACCTAACACATGCGCTGTATCGCGCTGATGTTGTGTGTAAGTATTACTATTGCTTACTCACCCTTGCACGGTTAGCAAAAGTACGTACTTGCGCGCGTAAGCGAGAAATGGTACGACATAGATACTGCCATCTCTTTCACACTAGTATTGAGGCGCGGATTCTCGCGACGCGAGCTATGAGGTGGGCACACTTGCATTAGTCGTGATGGTGTCAGTTGATTCAGCTTGATTAAATGCAGGCTACGTACAGCCAACATACCAGCTATCATGCTATCTACGAGTATCACATCCTCACCCCTGGTATCCCGGAGCTGGTCCAGCTTGACCTTGAGTCCGGTGCAGCCGAGGGCCAGGTTTCTGGCGGGGCCCAGTCGGGCGGCCATTACGGCGCCGCGTAGCTCGAGGCAGCCCTGCCAGGCCACCACGACCAGGGATACAAGCCCCGCTGCCGTGCTGGGGGGGGCTGCTGGGATGTGGAGATACAAGATTATTGGTGAAGCACAGGTGTACGTAGGTGATGCTTGATTTTAAATATTATAGGGTACAAAATATAGACGAAGGAGTTAATTACGAAATTGTAACTTATCTACTAATACACACAGTGGAATAGCGCTGCAATCTGTTCGAGATTAAACTTTTGGTCAATCGTAAGTTTTTTATGTCTTACGGTAGGCTAACAGGCGAGCGAGCCACCTGATGAGGATTAGTCACCGTTGCCTATAGACATTAGTAATTACAATTGTATTACTATAGGTGTGGTAAAACCCCAGGACACGTATCTCAGACAGCAAACAGGAAAATTCCCCGCATGACTAGTCTATAAAAATGGGTCAAGTCGATAAATTTACATTTTTTTCTCCTCATGAACGGTTCAACAATAATTTCATTGTAAAACAATATCCGAGCAGCGATACTTGGTTGAACATGATACAACTTTTTCATACTGCAAGCGATTTATAATCTTGACCTGCGGGGCTATTGGCTAACTCAGTTGACAACTGTATTTGACACTAGATAATTCTACACCACGTCATCTACGTTGAAAACTGGCAATAGCGTCTACCAAATTAGAGCAGTGTCAGATTTTTTATTAATGTCAAATTCAGTTGTCCACTGAGATAGCCGATAGGCCCTCAGATCTTTTATGAAAAGTGTACCAACCACCAGGCGTCGAATCCACCACCATGCGTGTTGGCGCCCGCGCCTTGGCTGCCCGGTACCATTTGGCGGCGTCCGCGTGCACGTACGTGGCGTGCAGCGTGCTCACTATCAGGTAGAGATTCAGCACGCCCTTCTCCAGCTGGAAGGGGGGAGGGATTGGTCAGGGACGCTCTAGAGTGCTAACCTGCATTGGTGCTCATTTGGGGAGGCCTATAACTAGTAAGAGACGCTCCGATTTGGCTGAAGCCGACCAACCGTCAGTTGTAGTCAATACTAATCCTTACGATATACAAAATAAAGTCGCTTTTGGATTAACTCGAATGTGCGGGCGAGCTGACCTTGGTCGGACGTCTGACCACGACACCCGCACCCAAAAGCGACTTTATTTTATACTGCGTTAAGATTAGTATCGACTGCAACTGGCGGTTGGTTGGCTCCAGCCAGAATGGAACGTCTGTTACTAGTTTATGTTCAGCAGTGGGGTGGTATAGGCTGAAGATGATGACAGTCCATAAAATATAGCCTGATGAAGTATAGATTTTTTACATTTCAATATAGGCTCAAAAATGTGCATTATTGATACTTAGGTATTAAGTGTTGGCAACATAGTATGAGAATTTATTGTATTTAAAAGTAAAAAAATAAAACTTAAATATCGATGAATGCATGTAACACAGAAAACAATATATTATGAATTATAGGAATAACATGTCTATAGCCAGTGGTGACCACTTTCCATCAGGTGGCCCGCTTGCCTGTTTGCCTACCGTATGACATAAAAAAAAACAACGTCTGAAGAAGCGAGAATTCATCAAGTATCAATAACGTCCAATTCACCTTGGTCTCTAACTTGAACTGGTCAGTGAACTAGCTAGCAATTCAAATGTTGACAATGTCATTGTGAATTGACTTACACTTAATGCAGTATTATATACATTTAATTTTCAATTACAGATAAATAAACTAAACTAAATTTGATGCCCGCAATCAACTGTTACTGGTCCCCCTGGCAGACCAAGCAGACCTAAAGGCAGTACCCACCCAAACAGAGTTCACCTGAGATTAGACCCTACCTTACCAGTCTATAAGGTTGAACTCACCTTGGCATCCAATTTGAGCTTGTCAATAAACAGCAGCCGTTCACTATCAGCTGTTAGTTGATACTGGTCCGTCTGGAAAGCCACGTAGACCTGGGGCATGCCCACCCCGGCCACTGCCCCCGGCGCAGGCGCGGTGGGCGCTCCACCACTGAACCGGGAGTTCACCTGGGACGAAGGAGGATTACCCAAAGTTATTTGGGTACGACACTATGTACTATTTGGGTGGCCAGAGATGACAGAAGTATATATTAGTAGTAAATAATTTAGGTTCAACTTTATAGGCTTATTACACTTAGCTAAATTCAGTCGTCGATATTTAGAAAAAAGAATCGTGAAAGCAAGATCATAGTGTCCATTTTTGTATCACTTATATAATATTTTACACGTCGCTCCGCTTTCCAAAAGACATGCTACAAAAATAGACCTTATTCTATGAGCAATATATCCTCTTTGATCTTGCTCGCACGCTTTCGAATTTAATGAGCAGTTTTCTAATAGGTGTCTGAAGCATTCTTAACCACTTACTAGATGGCGCCCCGACAATTTTGGTAATTGATAATCGCTTGAAATAGGTTCTTAGCAAACAGGATATAAACACTGGGTACGTTGTATTGGATAATATTGTATTTATCAATAGTTTTTAACCATTTTAGAGGTTGTAATAATAATGGAACATAGTGCCAACTTCTATAAATAATTCTTTATACAGTTCGTTCAACCTTTAACAGTTATGTTTATATTAATAAACATTTTATTTTTAAGTTAAGTATTAGTTGGCTGCCTGAAATCACTGCCACCATCATACATATTATAAAAAGATTACCAAAATTGTAGGAGCGCCATCTATTGATGCTTTTTGAAACAAACTATCAATACCTACTGGAAAACTCCTCATTGACTGAGAAAGACAGTGAATGTCTGTCCCTACAGACAGGGAAAGACTGTTACCCTCTGATTGGATTACTCACATTCCTGTAGCTCCACCTAGTAGGTTTATTGATTAGCTTTAGCCCCCTTTGCAAAGTAGACAAAATAGTAGACATAATACAATATTACTCACTTGTAAACTTTGTAACGACATAGTGAAATGTGTGTCGGTGTACTTGTCATGGCAGGACACCGCTGTCGCGTCAATCCTTAAACTAAATATCTGCGAAACAAGAGGGAAATTTCAATAAAGAAATAGTATCTACCAAAACATCTATTGGCTAGAATCGGAAGTAAAACGACTCCGAAATATTCTACTACTATGAACTCGTTCTTTACCCCCAGGGTATTATTTATGTAATAAGTAAAAAATTATTTTATCTACACTCATAGCATAATGTTCCAATTACATATTCGAAAACAGTCGTTTAAGGTAACACTTTTTTCACGCCAGAATATAAAATTTTTAAAAATTACTTTTCGTTACAGCATTTCCCATACTAGTTTCATTACAGCTGTATCGTAAAATAACCGGGTATATAAAAGTAAAAAGGCGCCGGGACACGGCGTAATGTAGGCTGAATACTTAGATGTCTTTAACAAATTCGAATTCAAAATTTAAATTTTCCTGTTTATATTGTGTAATTATTTTCCCGCTAAACAGAATATTTTTTGTAATTGTTGTAACTTGTGTTTGTGAATGTTTTTCCTTATTTTAAGCAAATAAATAGAGAAATGTGAATATAGTTAAGTGAATTTCCCGCCGCTTGATATCCTTGACGCGTAGATACAACAGAACTGACTCGCAGCTTACTTCCAGCTAAGTTGAGAAAATTATAGGTACGATATTTTAACATAAAAATATAAGTGTAGATAAAGAAGTGTATGCAACTGAATATAATTAGGTATTAAAACACTCGTGTCAAACTATTATCATACTCGGCTACGCCTCGTATGATAAACAGACACTCAGACAGACAGTTGCATAAACTACTATTACGATACAGCTGTAATGAAAATAGTATGGGAAATGCTGTATCGAAAAGTATTTTTTTTTAATTTTATAGTCTGGCGTGAAAAAAGTGTACCCATAAACCAGTTTTCGAATATGTAATTGGAAGATGAAGCTATGAGTGTAGATAAAAACCATTTCACAACTGCACTCTAGTGCACGGTTTTTAATATGCAAAAGAAGGTGGTCATGCATTGTACCTATGTGACTTTGACCCATGCCCACTTTCCCAATCCCAGCCACAGCAGCAGCAACCCACCTTTGGTATAACCGGCGAGAGCCTCGCCACCAGCGTGTCGAGATGGCCGGCGGGCCGCGCCCGCGCCGCCGCGCGCCGCCGCCGCCGCGCCGCCGTGAAGAGGTCGTCGTTGAACGTCACCACGGTGTTGCTTATTGCTGCGTGGATTTTCTGTGGCGAGATGTGGTCACAAATAATAGTCAAGTGGTCGCGGTATCGCAGCATATCTTATGCTGCAAAATTTGATGTGCGCCCAATATTATGCAAGATATTAGATTAGCGAAACATAACGTTCGTAACTAAAATATCTTATTTTAAATAATGTAATCACAAAATATATTTCTTACATTCGTTTTTAGTAATTTAGACATTTACGGAAAATCATCTCGTATACAGGGTACCACAATGTCTTAACTCAAGGTGAAATATCAGAGTCAGTCTCTGTCGTGGATATACACCAGCTATTTGCACGAACATCTCACCTACATACCCCAGCATCTTTAAGCAGTGTATATTTCCAGTACCTACACAGAACATTAGCACATAAACTTCAAACCCTACAGGTCAATTCAAGTCATACTGCATGCGATAGAAAGAGCTAGTAGGCATTTCGTATACCATGAAATACGATCGGAAGTGACGATGCAAATAAAAGAACTAAGATAAGTGCAAGTCAAACCAACCTCAACATTGAGCGGCCCGTCAGCCTTCACAGCCCCCTCAACGAGCAAGCTGCAAGCCACCTCGCCTAACAGCTGATCGGCCGCACAGAGCTCCGCCCTGGCCAACGCCACACTCGCCGAGAAGACAAGCGCGCGCGCAGGCCCGCCCGCCGAGCCGTCGGCGTGCACCTCTGCGGCCGAGGCCCGCAATCGCCAGAGACCCCCAACACTTGACAACGTGAGGGAGGCGTCGAATATGTGTACGCCCATGAACTGGGGGCAAAAGTATTGTTTTATAATAAATGCTTTTATTTCTTAACAGGACATCTGATGAAAAGAAGTAACTATGGAGGAATAAGTGGGCCTGTTGTCTGTTATATTACGTCATTTAAGTTTGTAATTACCTTGTGTACAATAAATGGATAAATAAATAAATATGGACGATCAAATGCTTGTACTACAAGGGAATTGAATCCATAGCAAAGCAAAGGATTTTAAAGTAGATATTTTGGGTGATAAAGTAATGTTTCCCATGACTGTGAATTGTGTATGAGACTCAGATTATGGAGTCCCACATTTATTCAAAATATTTAAGCTGCTGTACTAGGTGTGCACATTTGATGCAGTTTATTTGTATAACTATATTTAGGTATCTAAAATTATAATTTTCATAATAATATCATTACTTTAAGTAACATACCTGTGCAAACATTATCAAACTCGGAGGCAATTTCTTTTCTCTGAAATCCAACAGCTTTCTATGTTCCAATCTCTCTAACTCAGTTCTTAAATTATCCCTTGCAAAAGCATCATCTGTTTCCCTTGAGCTGGCAGAGTTCTGCTTAGACAATAAAGGTTTAAGGATTGTTTCCACAACAACACTGCGCTTCTCCTCGACACTGTTGGTGACATCAAACCCTCTAATCACAACGGAAACCAGCTTGTTGATGTCAGAGTTGAAGAAACTGCTACGGAATGATATCTCGTTGATATGCTGTAAAGATATATTTTTATTAAATAAATAAACATAATCGAAATAAATTGGGGAACATATTAAAGAGTCTATCTTATTTATAATTATAATTTTTTGTGTGCTTCAGTTTGCACTCTAATTAACAAAATGAAATAACAAAACCAAACCCAGGTTTATATGTAGTTGTATGTACCACAGCTTGTATGAATAAATAACCCTGTTAGTTTTGCTAACAAGAGCCTTAAAAAAACAAAATAAATATAATTGCCATAGAGTGCTTGCGTGAGTCATTAATTAGTCTTCCTCTTTAAAATTTAGTTACGATTTGAGGTTCATCTCTGAATCTTTGTCTAGGCAGGGTGAACTGGGCATACTTAGATATGATTTGGGTGGAGATGTATGTGTTACCAGCAATCCATATAACCCTGCATTCTATGCAATAGCTGTGCATAGTGTAGAATGCATAAACTGTCTAGGTAATTTATGAAATATTTAAAAAATCTACACTTTAAATTGGCATTCTGTATGCCGCTAAGTAAATTTTGACTGAACTTTCTTAGTGAAGTTGATTTTAAGTATCAGTAAAGACTATCAAAGTAAACAACATATGTTTTGTTTGTTTACAATTTTATACTTTACCTAACCAACCCATGGAATTATATACAATACCTAGGTATTTTATACAATACCTAGGTAAGGTAAATGGTAAACGTTGGATAAAATATTTTATACATTGCCATGGCAAACCCAGTATTACATAGAATGACTAGGTATTCTATATAATACATACATATATACATAGGAGTGTCGGTGGCCAGGCGGTTGAGTATCCAACTCGCAAGCAAGAGGTACCGGGTTTGATTCCCACTTCAGCCATGTACCAATGACTCTTTTCTGAGTTATGTAGTACATTAGATGAATTATAACCAATGCTCTTACAATGAGGGAAAACATTGTGATGAATCCTGCAAATTCAGGCATTGCCTGAATTTGTAATCATGGTCCAATCAGGTCAGGTCGCCCTGGTAGCAGGGTCACATAGGTCAGATGGTAGTCGCTAAACTGTAATTACCTGATTGCCAAATCCTTGATCATGGTCAAGGCGAACCCTGGGCCCTCATGCTCGAGAGCACAACCAAGACATTAACGCCAAGATGATTATTTATATTTTTAACTACATATATATGTATTTTATGCAATTACTGAATAATATGCTTCGCCAGTAACATATACATAAACAAAAAGGGTTTACTAAACCAGAAACCTAAGGTCAAGGTGCCACTGGAATATACTTCTTGATTCATGAATGCTGTGAGAATACTCTGAAATGCATGTAAAGATATTGCCAAGGCTCTCTTTCTACTTCTTTTTACTACCCAATTGACAACCCAATAAAGAGGCACAAACACTTAAAAAATATATATTTAATTTTCTTCAACAACAACTTGAAAAGTAAGCATTCACATACACCAAGCGTAAATACTACTAAATACTAACTACTTACAATAAAATATCCATTTTTTGACAAACTAACATCTTTAAGAATTAGTTTGGGCACTGCTATTCTGCCTATTTTCAATTTTATATGGTACTTTCTCATAAAAAGCCAGGCCAGAAGAGTCGGCAGGAGCCTGAAAGTACACAGAATCAAACAATAATTATCAAACAAAACCAAATTAGAAACTTATTAGTACAATATTTTAAATACATACCATGATACACAAGAGTACACAATTAGGAATATAAAACACAGTACTAGCAAAATATTCATTTTTGCGCATTATACTTATTCTCTTCTAATCAAGCAATGAATTGAAGAGATAAAACATTTTCCAAGACTAAGTTAAAACCTTCGTATTTTGTATTAAATCGAAGCAACACGTATAAATCTACAGAAATTACAGAAAACAGCAGTCAAACATAGACCAAAAAATCTTAGAATGTCACTTGCTTCACGTCATTTCAAACGTCAACTTGACACCAACGATGAAGAAATCCACAAACCTACAGGGCAACATTCAACTTCCAACTCAAGAGTACATTCACAATAATATGTAAACAAAACTAGACTCAAGCCGAAAATGGGAAAACGCTGTTGAAAATGGGAGACTCGAAAGCATCAATTTTATTTTATTTTCAATATCAATGCACAGAGAAGAAACAACAATATATCATCATCATCGTCCTACCGCTTATCTCGACCATTGCCAGGGTTCGCGTTTTTACTCATTCTTTTTCACTTCGCTCGATCTTCGGCATGCTCGCGTCGTAAGCCGTTGGCTCTCGCATCCGACTCAGCGATGTCAATCCATCGCTTCTTGAGTCGCCCACGGGTCTTCTTTCCTAATACCGGCAGGTTCAGTCACCTATTTTCCACGTATCCCTGGGGCTTACGCAACACGTGACCAAACAAGGGCATGCGAATCTCCTCGATCTTATCCGCGATATCCCTCACGCTAAGGCCACAAAATAGAAAACTAACAGAAGGTCCACTCCCGTCATCTTCGAAAATTATTACCTAAACTTGCCGACTGTCTAGGGTTGCTACTGTATTTATTCTGAATTTTGAAAAGAGCATTTAAAAGATCGAATAGAATTTTAAAGATCGTTCACAAAAACATGTCCCTTGCAAACGACCCCCCCAATATCTAATCCTTGCCATAATGTGATCATAATTAATTCCCAAGCTGTTCAGATTATGTTCAAGTGTATTAGATTTTCCATACCAGCTTCAGACATTATGCCTTTAGTAGGCGTAATAATAATCTACTGTTTATTAACCTTTTTTAAATTCATCGTCACCTGATTATATCATCAGACCCTGAGAATAACCTTTCCCTGACCTGGGATTTGACCCACTTCCCGGTAATCAATTGAATTGAAAATTTCATACACATGTAAATTATAGAAAATGCAATGTCAGTTGCTCTGATGATGGAAAAGGAAGGTGGTCAGCGATTTTTTTATATTAGACTAGACAGGCATTTCCGACTAGAAACTATTGAGGTGGCCATTACGGTTTCTTATTCTGTTAAAAACTGTCACGTGGGGCCTGAAATTATTCAACTAAACCTAGGGTCTCTAGCGGAAGACCTTGGTCAACCTCGCTTCATCATCGGTATTAGAACTCGTAGCGGTGCTGAAGTTCGACTAGCCTCAAAGTCTGAAATGGTCACCCATCAGTTTTCGCACTCTGCGTGCGTTGCTTGTATGTTATTAAGTAATCTTAGTTACGTACAAGTACTTTTATTTTATCAATAATAATATTGTTTAATTAAATAATATTCAATTTAAGGCGACACTACAACGAATTCTCGCGTTAACAATCGCGACCGAGCACTGCTTGAGAACTGCGTGAGAGTGTCTGTAAACGTAACGTCAATGTGTGCGTGTCGGAAATGGCGCATTGTTTCCAGTGGACCTTCTGTATAGGGCCGTTCTTTATTTTGTGCTAAGGCTGCCACGGATGTATTCGAGCGAATCGCGTAACTCCGCACATCCACCGCAGCATTTTCATTTCTTTGGCATGGAGTTCGCGAACGTATTTCGTCAGCGCTGGCCATATCTAATTAAACTCTTGTATTTAAGCCCTTTGAGTTTAGCAGGAATTTTAGGGTCACAGATGACTGCCGTGAGTTCCCGCCATTTGACCCAAGCTGCAGAGATTCGGGACTTGACATCGGGGCCGATATCGCTGAACTCGTGCGTCACGGATCCGAGGTATTTGGATTTGTATGTCCTATTAACAGCTTCGTTACCAAGGATGGTTTTGGGATCCGCGCTTCAGCTAGCCATATCCTCTGTTTTGGTGACAATCAGTGTTAAGCCACCGTTTTCTAGCACATTCTGCCTAAGCTTGCTCACATATACAATGTCGTCAGGATACTTCATAAGCCAAGGAGGCATATCCTGTATTGCCGCTGAAAGGGCATCGAGCACAATGCAAAACAAGTAAGGGCAAAACACTGAACCCTGGTGAACACCTACGGTAATCGGGAAGGGATTAGTGTGGCCTATGATGGTTTTGACGACGGCTCCAGTATTGGCATTGGTACATGTCCTGTATAATACTAATGTACGCTTCGGACACAGACATTGATGTCAGAGCCCACCAGATAATCTCCCGATGGATACTCTGGAAAGCCCTCTGCAGGTCGAGAAAGCGTTGGTAATGCATAGGGAAATTCCTACTGTAGAGGGACTCCTGGAGAACTCTCAGGGCAAAGATTGGATACATGGTGATGTAGCCCGGTCTGACGCCGTAATGGCCTCCCAACAAGGAGCATTCCTGGCGAAGTCTGTGGTCTATAATACGTTCGAATAGCTTCATTGTGTGGCTCATGAGTTTGATACACTGTCATTTCCTTTAAAGATTGGTGTAATAATATTTACTGTTGTGTGGCTACCGTATTGTATTCGTATAAAAGTCGTGAAACTCGTGTTCTATAATAAATAGAACGAATGCGTATTTAGCCACAGAGAGCGTATTAGGTCACGAAACTCAGGATTGCGTTCTGAAAAGAACGACTTGTTTGGGATTGTTCTTCACGCCACGGAGCCCCAGCGCAGCTTCAGAAGACCACCGGAGTTCGCCGCCGCTGTAGTCGCCACCGTACGCGCCGAGCTTCCTCCGATGTGCTGTCCCTCGATGCGCCGGCCAAATGGGCGTCCGACTAAGACTCTTCGTCGTCTCGCGCGTGCGCGAAGCGCACGTGCGGGGAGACCGCTTCTGGGCGATGCCCACTGGCGGTGGAGTGTTTGCGCGGCCCGTAGAAACGGGCCGGTCGTTAGAGTTGGCGCCTTCGTCACCTCCCCCGCGGTCGGGCGCACTGGGCGCGGGACCGGCGTAGGGCGGCTTCCAGGCGCGAACGTCAGGTTGGGGCTGCCACTGGCGTGGCAGAGGCGTCGCCGGAGCCTGCAGGCGTCAACCTCGTGAGGGACTTCCTGCGGCTGCCGGGGGTCTCGTCCGGAGGTGGGGGCCGCGGGACATAGTCGCTCAACGGCCCCCGCGTTGCTGCCCAATTGCGGCTAACGCTCGGGGCCCGGCGCAGTTAGATCCGTCGACCCGTAGGGACGGAAATGCAGCGCCGGGCAGTCGATCCGGTGGGGTTGGCCGCCGGGCGCAGTACGCGCGCCGGCGGCGGGCGTCAGTCAGGTGGGGTGCCGCGAGCGGTGCTCAGCGGCCGTAGAGTCCGGTGGGGGTGGGGTGCAGGGTCTCAACCCGAAGGGAGTCCTCCTGCACCCGATGTCAGATCAGGGAGGGCGTCGTGTCCGGTGTGGCGTCGCCGTTGACGGCGATGAGTCGACGGCGACGCGGCGTCAAGTTGTGGCCGCGCGGCGGCAACGCGGTTCGCGGTACGCGGGTGCGCGTGCGCGGCGCGGCGGGGTGTAGGGCGCTCTCAGCGCGGCGTCGTCGGTGAGGGACCGCCACTTCAACGGGCTCTCATTGGAGAGTCCGGAGTGACGGTCGGGGTGCGGACGGTCTCGCGCCAAAGACTGCGTCCGCTGGTCTGGTTCGGTGGTTGGCGATCGGGAGGTACGTCGCGCCCGCACAGCCCGAATCCAGCCCGGCGTTGGCTGGATGGCGGCGGCGGCCCCGTCGGCGGGGTTAGACGACGGCGGGGCGCATGTGCCGCGACACAACATCATGTTGTGCGCGGCACATTGTTGTGGGCTCGTGTGCGGCTCGTCGGCTCGGCGGGCGGAGGGAACAGGCGCGGTGGTGCTCGACCTCACGGCGGCGCGGCGCTCGACGTCTGCTAGCGGCGCGGCGTAGGCTGATCCAAATGGGCGTCCGCCGCTCTGCGCCTCCTATTTATAGCGGCACCACACCGGCGCGCGGCGTGGTGGGGGAAGCTATCTCGCAGCGGGCTTTCCCATTGGTCAATGCAAATAGCTTTTTACTAGATCAATCACACAAGTTTAGGTAGTACGTATTTGTAAATATAGTTAGGCACATTTTCTGTAAATACATCCATTCCACACTTGTCTACTGAGTTTAATTAATCCTACTACTCAAGACCTCCAAAGTTGCTATGATCCTGTTGAATAGTTCAGTGAGCAAAGTACAAGTTTTCAAAGTTTCTATGGGTACTCCGTCATGGAAAAATAGCTTTACCGTTCTTCATAGAGACCTTTCCACCTCGTCAGGGGTAATTGGACTTATCAGGCCAAGGTTTACAGGAAGCTGTGATAGTAGCACGAGGTTGTTGGCCTCGTTAAAAAGTTGAGCAACGCGCCTTCTACACCTTTAATAACCACACACTTTGTCACACGGGCGTAGCTTTTGCCCCCAGATTATGGTTTTGGGGGGGTTGATGATTTGTACCCCCCCCCCCCCCCCACACTCCCACATTAAAAGATGGGGTAATTGTAATAAAAGTAATCAAATTCAGAAAATGGGACTAAGGATGTTCGTTATAAAAGCATCGCCGTAGGAAGGGGTGGGACCGGGTGGGCCTTGCCCACCCCAGGATACCGATACCAGGTATCGATACGACATTCTGGGCTGGACAAATAAAACACTTCACCCAAACATAATTTCAATGAAATACAACCGAGGTGGACTAAAAGTTCAACTCCAGATTGGTTACCTGACTTTTGCTCTTTTCAGCTTGTATCGCATTATTTTAAACAAAAAGTCGAATTCTGAAAGAACACTTAGCCCTTTCAAATGACAACCACATTTCATTACAACTAAATTAAATTACAATCAAAGCTAGATTGAGTTATATTTCCAAAAGTCAGGTAACAAACTTAAGAGAACATTTTTCAGTCCACCAGTGTCAAATAGTCAAATGTTCAACCGATCGACGGCGAGTGATATTTGTTGACCCAAAAAGTGTCCAGATCGTGGGACCCTACACCTCAACCGACGCCCCAACTCCTAAAACAGTTTTTTTATGTTGATTCGAGCACTGCGGGCCTCCGCGCAGTCTCTGCAGCGAACGGCACAGTGTCGTATTCTGCCTCCAACAGTATTTGCCCTGTTTGAGGCTCGCCGTCAGTAGCGTAACTAGAGCGGTACCCGTGGTACCCAGGCCAGGCGTGGATCCAGGGAGTGCATTGGCCCCCCTGGAGCCCCGACTCTGACTCACAATCGCCCACAGTTTTTATAACAAAAATGTCAAAAATTACGAGTTCGCGTCTCTCGCTCATTCATTTGCTTCAGGTTTTTCATACTATAACCAATCTTTCAAAACCTTTAATTTCAAGAACGCTGCGCTCGCTCAAATATTCATTTTAACAATCACCCTAGCTTATAAAAACCATGATGTTAAAAGTTTTGTGCACACTCCGATTGCTCATACAATAATTTTTTTTTTTGTCTTTTATTACGATCAGCATCACACATCATCACAGCACCTAAGTTAAAATGTCAAAATTAAAATGCTAAAAATACATTGATCACACCAACTTTTACGACTTAAAATGTAAAAAATGTCGAGCTCGCTTCGCTCGCTCATTCATAACTTTCAAATATTTTTCTTATCGTTCACCTAACTCGTTGCGGTCACTTATTCATTAATTTCCTTAAGTTACTATTGTGAGGATCACCCATTGCTGTTAAGACTAAAAATGTTTAAAATTACCAGCTCACTCCGCTAGCTCATTAATTTAAAGGTTACCTCAAGTATTTGTAACCCAAAATATCGCAAATTACATGCTCACTCCGCTCGCTTATTCATTCAATGATTACTCCAGTCGCTCATTCATTGATCACTGCAGCTTTTAGGATCCAAAATGTCAAAAATTTCGAGCTTGCTCCGCTCGCCCACACATTCGATGTTCTCCCTCAGGTTTTAAAACTTAAAATGTCCGAGTTCGCTCCGCTCACTCGTTTATCCACTCGTTCACCCCACTAAAAGTAGAGTAGAGAATACCTATCATTTTGACTTCCCCCCCCCCAAATCCTGGATCCGCGCCTGGCTCAATGACTGTACATTGGCGACTCGGCTTCGGGAAAATAGCCCTAGATATAAATGTATAAAAGTAAAGTAATTTTTAGGATTTTGCCTCAAAAGACCCGGGGTGAATATTGTCACAGTGAATATTGAATATTGTCACATCCAGACTAACTCGGCTCCTAAGCCTTTGCCATCTTTTTATATACGAGATTCTGCCCCTCCACAGTATCCAACGCATCGTAGAGCGGAGCCACCTGAGCCGACCGCGCTTTCGCCACAATGGTTTTAGCTCTCCGCTTTCACGGCCCACCCGGCCCCCCCACTTCCTACGCCCACAGGACGCACTGTTATCGAGATATTTACGAAAACCAAAAAAAGGGATCTTTCAGGCCCCCTCACACCGTACTTTTGGTGTGAGGGGCCCCGAAAGGTCCCATGTTTTGGGTTAAAGGTACAGAATGTATAATTTTTGTATGTTGATTAGAGGCGTATTTCTAATTTCTGTCGCAATTAGTTCCACCTCAAGCTCCATTTTCGGTTAATTCTACTTGTCTATTCGTCCATCACTCGATATCGTTACCATTCCTATTCCCATCAGAATAAATTTTTGCCATACGCCATTACCATTTCCAAAAATAACTTTAAGAAATAATATTATCTTCTGAGTTTGTAACAAAAAGAGTAAGTGTAAGTGAGTAATCTTTAACAAGCTAGCGACTTCGTTCGAATATTGTCCTACCCCATAAACCTCCCTCTTAAATCACTCTATCTTTAGTTAACAACCGCATGAAAATCCGTTTAGTAGTTTTTGAGTTTCTCGTGAACGGACAGACAGGCAGACACAACGTTGAACTTTGTTTTATTTAGGTATAATAGCTATATATAGTGCTATAAATTATTTATTTCAAATCTTTTTTTCAGACAAAAAAAAATAGGCGCATTGGTCCCGGTTTCCCCGATACTTTACAAAAGAAGTGGCAGCTTTTGCTGGTCTCACTGTTCGTTCGTTGATCGCTCACTCACTCTTGCTTGTTACGTGACGACGTGAATGTGACTGCAAAAAGCGAAGTTTGAAGTATCTTTTGTTATTTCCCGCGCAAAATAACGAGAAAGAAAAGGAAAGTCATTAAAAGTTTTCAATGGAAAAAGTAAAGTTTTTGTTATTATGTATTTATCATAACAAGTCTGAGATAAAAGTTTCTAAATTATGTAAGTTAGATTTTTATTGTCCTGGAAGCAGTCAGTGAAGTACTTAAGTGATAAGTACTTAATTATTCTTTTTTGAATAGAAAATAATAATAATTAATCAACTGAAATGTTCCATCAGGCTATGCTAATCATGCTGTTTGCTTTCTTTAGAGGCTTTGCTTGCATAACTTGCATTGATTTGTGATAGCAGGATATTGATTAACTTACCCACTCCGCCAAATCACGCATGTTCCACATTTGTTCACCAATAATGCAGAAAGAAATGCAATGAGTCTAAGGATAAACTGATGTAGTGTGCACTAGCTTTTATATTTATTAATAATAATAATAACGTTCCAGATTCGTTCTCGCAAAACCACATTCAATGTCGGGAGATATTATAGCCTATGTGCTATTCTGGGCTAAAAGCTATATTGCTGCCTAATTTATCAATTTCCGTTCAGTAGTTTTTGCGTGAAGGTAACAAACAACCAAACATCCATCCATCCAACTGTACAAACTCTCGTATCTATAATATTAGTAGGATAGGATATTCTCCAATAAACTATGAACTGATATTGTCTAGGGAGTAAGCTCCTTTACCCCTGTGGTAATTGCACTGGATACTTTACTCTATAAATTCTTACCTAAAACTTTCACATGCTAAGCCATTTTAATGTTAACAAAATCTATTACTGAACCAGAGAGAATAATGGTGCATTACTAGAATATCAGACTTGATAGGCAAATGTACATTTCCACTTACATACCATAAGGCACCATAAGGACATATCGACGTCATCCAGAAAAAGCTGCTCATGGCTCTAAAAACTGATTGTAGATTAAAGAGGAGAAAAAAACGATGATTGAAACCAGCTAAATAATTTTTTAGATTGATAAATCATCCATTCCATACTTATATTATTAATAGAAACTAACTCACTGTCTGTTTGTTACTCATGGCTAAACCACTAATTTAGATGAAATTTGAAAGTCCCACTACTTTTTTCGCTTGCACATACAAAACACAGCCCAAAGTTAACATATAAATAAAATCATTATATTTTAAAAGCAGTAGTTGAGTCACAGACATCAAGGATATACTACCTGATTATTTCACTAATAGGACGGTCTCTGACAATTCAATCAAATAAAGTGCTAGAGATGGATGCTAAATAATGTCACAGTAGTATTGCTGTGACATTTCATGAAGGAAGTTTGTTACAAGATGATGTCATAACATATAGGACACACAATAATAAGGACTCCAAGAGGCATCAGTCTCTTTTCATCAGTAGTTTCCCAATCAGCAGCATGTTAGGATAATAATGAATGTGCCATAAAAAGGAACTAGCACTCCAATTACAAAAAAATCATTAAATAATAACTTATTTACTATTCGATTTAAATAAACAGTTCATATTGCTAATAGACATTTATTACTAATTTAGGTACTGATAATAAACTATTTGACTTAAAACATTAGGTATTTTCAATTAAAATTATTAAGGCCAAGATCTTTTTGCATTGAATCCTTCATACTTCTTCCTAGTCTTCAGTCCAGATACAATTACAGATCTTTTCGGAAATGCTGATACTCCATTAAACAGTGTATCCGTATCTGAAAAATATAAATACCATGAAATTAAATATTTCTTGTCTATAAAAAAAGGAGGGGAGGCCTTTGCCTAGCAGTGGGATAATGCAGGCTGATATAAATAAGTAATGAAAAAAAAAGGCAAACAATAGAACATTATGTTAAATTTTACCTGGGTGGAATCTGACATAATCTTGCTGTATATGTAAGTTCTTCGGTAATTCCATTTTTTTTAAGGCATCAAATGGTGTTTTCGTGTCAACAGGAGTCCTATAAAATTCTTTTAGGTCATCTGAAATTGAAAGTAATAAATAAATTCATTGCTGGTTAATAGGTTCTTTACCCTTTTTTATTTATTAAAGACTTGAGAATGAATTGTATAACTAAAATATTTTACTTCACAAACTTACCAACACATTCAATAGAATGCAGCAACGAATTTGGGACACTATGTCCAGTCTCTTCATAACAAGCTTTTAATACAATATACTTTTTATCGAGTGATTCAAATTCCGAATCAGAATTTAATCCATTAGCATTGCAAATTTTTATTATGGTATCCTCAATATTGGTGGGTGGATCCCATGGTTTATTTGGACGAAGAAATCTAAAACATGAAATTCAGTTTTATTGCTTAAATATACAAGAGAGAACTATAGCTTGCCTAGTTAGTAAATGGTTCTTGATGTCCTGAGGACACTAAAAATTATAATTTGGCTTGGCTTAAGATTCAGCTTAATAACATCAAAGTTACCCTCTAGCCGCTAAAGACTCTGCAGCTGCTTGAAACTTTTTGTCTGCTTTGGGAACTTTTGTTTGCTTGCAACGATGCGATATAGCCTGAAAAAAATTTATTAACATGTTTGGTTTTTAAGTAATTAAAGGATTTCTTCAGTGTCTAAATATGAGACCTACCAGTACTTGAAAATTGCTTCGTGAGAGTGGCAACAACACGTTTCGCAACATGGTGATGCTTTCTATTTAATTTGTTTACAACTTATTTTAGCTTACTATATCTTTTGCTGGTAAATTCTCTTGCACTGAGCCGAGATAATTTCTTTGAGTGACACATAACCTCGAAATGTCAAGAAGCTGCTTATCTATACGTTCCTGTTTATGCAGTCGCTACAATGTAATGACGCTTTGCTTTTAACATTTTGTAGAATTTTCTGTCTCATTATTTAGTGTTGGTACCTAAATGTGATAGGTAGATGATCTAAAATCGTTTTATAGTTCATTAATTCCATATGCTTTTGTAAATGTTTTATTTCTAATGTATAAAAGTTTGCGTGTAACAGATCGTGTTTATCATTTCTGAACGAAACTAGTTCAACTCGATTCCGTTGGAGGCAGCACTGTCGGCTTGGGTTGTTGTTTCCTATCCGCCATTTTCCTCCAGTCGCCATTGAAAGGTGAAAACTTGGCTAAATGTCGGTGATGATTTTAAGATTTTGAGTGGTTTCTTTAAGATTTGAACTGTTTTTAGTGTTGTGAAATGAAAATGAAGTGCCCAGGACTACCATGACGAATCAAAATCACCAAACAAACGGTGCAAGTCTCGAGGATTGCCACACAAACTTCTTCGCCTTGGTAAGTCACTTTTACATTGATGAAAGAACTCGGTATGTACTTTTCTTTCGAAATCATTCGGTTTACTTTGATACCTTATTATGTAGTTGTTTTGTCGTGTTATGTATTATTAGGTCGAGTTTCAAGGAATTCAAACCATAATCTTAGGACATGGTCTCATTTACCTACTATTGGCTGACGCTGTTACACAAAATTCACCTTATTGCGATACGGCAATTGAATCGATCTATTGCGTTAAAGATTTTGTATAGGATGATTTACATTTAGGCGGCTAATGACGCCCGGCCGTTAGTCATCCTGGCATCATTTTCGTCGCTGTACAGAATAATGTTGTGTTGCTAACACACAAAATGTCAACGCATTGGGAGAGCGAGGCCGTATGAAGCCACCGGCCCATAGAGGTCATTTTGAATTCACCTGGCCGTAACGCGGACCGTAATTCCGTCCGCAAGACTAGTTTCGCCAGGTCAAAAAAATAACTTTCTTGCTACATTTTGAGAGGGTTCCGTATTTGTAACGTTGTAACGGCGTGAAACGTAGTGAAGGTATTGTTTGTGTTCCGTAGGAAAAATTAGTTTGTTCCGTCATTCATTATCGTAGTAGGTGTCGCTTAGCGTTATTTTCATAGCTGGCGCGAATTTTATCAGATTGTGTTCGGGAGAGGATTAGCGGCTAGCGGAGCGGGGGGCGGGCGGGGCGGGGGTGGCCGTCCTCGGCGCTCGGCACTCGGCAGAACAGCTCGGCGCCACTTCCACCTGACGCGTTGCCACATCTCCGCCACTCGCGCCGCCGCGGCGCGCGCCTGCCTGCACCCGTCGCCCGTCTCCCTCTGCGCTCCGCTCCGCCTATCTCGCCGCGATACAAATTACCGATTTCTTGCCCTGTCTGCTTATTGTCTAATTATTTATGCGTCGTTTGCGAACAGCGCGCCTTTGTCATATGAAATTTTTCTCATAGCCCGCTGAATCGTCGGGGCTAGTAGGGTGTCATTGTAGAGTTCATTACACTCGGTCGATCGGTCAAATCAGGTGCGTTTGAACAAATGGAAATTCACAGACATTTACAAAAATATATGTAAATTTCGTAGAAATGAAGTATGATTAGATAATCTACTCCCTCTACGTAAAAGTATTCGCGTGGCGACATCGTAGATGTCGGAAACCAATGTGCGCACGTCGACCGCTCTATAAGTTGCGCAGGCGTCTTGCGCTCATTCAACCGTTTATGAATGGTAGTAGGTGATGATTGTAGCTTTCCATAAGCGGGCCTGGGCCCTTCTCCTTTGTTGGCAAATTTATCTCTATCTCTATCTCATCCTATATTGTTTGCGAATTATCGGTTGGGTTTCACTATTCATCTTTCTTTTGTAAAGAATTTGTCTACCAATGACAACATAACGATACGACAGTCGAAATAACCATTGACCATTTTGTCAGCCGAATTTCGGTCTTATGCATGGAATTTGACGAACACATCGTTGCCGCCCGCCCCTTATCTCATTCCTCGCTATGCATACAGAGCACGACTTCAATTTCGTGAATATGTTCATTTCCTTGGTTTTATTAAAACCTTATTCTGGTAATATTATCTAAGTCATATGTTATGTTTATATTTTCGGAGTACCGCGTACCTAATGTCAGCGTCGTTAATTAAAACTTCTAGAATACTTGGTGTTAAAACATTAATTTGGACTGTTTTAACATGTGCCAAGGTCATTAAAATAAAACTACTTGACTGCAGAGGGACTATGCCTTACTTGGAAGAATTTATCTTAATTCAAAGCAATGTCGACCTTATTGCGCATCCATTTGAATGTCGTTTCGGTAAAACAATCTCCCGAGGTAACTGCAGCCTTTTGATTTAACGGTTTATTTGTATTATTTGTCGACAACAATACAAATGTTCAATTTAGCGCGCAGTTTGTTGTACACTTTTTGGTGGGATACTAAGTCGATGGCTGCGATTTTGCTTGATATTCTGTATAGCCGGTTTGTTATGTCGCGGGGGGCTGTCTGCACTCCGATAACGTTATCGCGTTGTCACTCGCTATCAAGGTCCGCACGAGAACAGTGGCCAACGTTATCGCATACTGGCGTACTGCAATAGCGCCCGCATAACAATCACTTCTCTAGGTGCTTGATATCAACAGCTCTATCTCGTAGATTAGCTGACTTAGTTCTCTGCATAAAAATTAGAAACAACTAATTGAGAAGCTTTTTCATGGTGAATGTATCACTGGTGAATAACCATTTAAAATCTGTCATGCAAAAACCGCAATTGTACCTACGTATATTTACCATGTTGCGTGTGGTTAAAGTCGTTGTTTATTACCGATAGTCGAATATCACGTCATAACAGCGATGATAAGCAACGGTTCGTATGTTATCGCCAAGTCTTCCATTTCATGAAGCAGCCTTTTTCTATACTGTAAAAACTACGCGGTCTAGTAATAAAATGTGGAATGTTGTGCACACCAAATGCCCTCGTATTAATTGCTTCTGTAGAATGCCCTCAAACCCATATTACTAAGTCGCTGTGTCTTAAATCCTCGAGTGTATTCGCGTATGATGTATTCATTTTAAAAACAAATGAGAATGACTAACATACTATGACTTAAACACGTACCTATAACCTTTATGAACTAAATGGTATGACTGTCGAACCAAATTTTCAACAGAGCTATATAAGAGCCCTTTTCCTCTTTTTTATAATGAGCCACAAATTCTGGGTCAAGGTTCTGTTTTGATGTCTCGAGGAAGAATGTGTACCACTTTCTTGTCGATTACGATTCCGCAGCGACGTCATTTTATATCCCAACTTTTGTATTGACTTGCGTATTTATTTAAGATCTTCTTCAGTATTATCTAGGCTGTGATTTCAGATACAGCTTTACAGACAGGCCCCCGTTTTGTCACCGTTGGCCATTAATTTGTAATTAAGGTCCACCGCTAGATATAGCGTTGCGGCGCGGCGCGGCCCCGGTCGTGGTCACTGCAATGTGGGTCAAGATAACCGAAGAGTATTCGCTAGCTATCCGTCTGCCCCACATTCGAGTGCTTTACTTCTCATATTCAAAGTTTTCCAATATATTAAAATCATGTATACATATATTAAAAAGAACAATGAAAGTTGGTTGTTCTGTTTTTAATCAGATTAGCTCCAAACTTACAGCTAATAATAGTGTTACAATAACTGTTTCCAAACAGTTCAACGGATGTCTATTAGATACATTGCAAGGAGCAACGTTCACTAAAAGTGATTGACCTATATATTTGTTTACAAATACTACATTCGCTTTGAGAGCTAGGTATCTAGCTGTTTCACGCACGAAGTATGATGAGTGTCCTTGAATGTGCTTTCTTCATATTTTTCTATTCTCGCGAGATTTGTATTAGCAGTCAATACGTCTATTATATTTGTTACTATAAATGCTATACATAGTAAGATTGTTTTTGTCTGTTCGCCCGTCTTGAAAGTAGGTGAGTCTCGTTCTGACATCCGGTTTCTACCGTTATCGCTATAAACCTGCGAAGTGGCTAGATCGATTACATAACATAAACTTATTTAACCAGATTTAACATTTAATGTGTTCATAATTACAATTACACATAAATAATGTAATTGTAGCACATAATGAAAACGCACAGCGGCGTTGTTTTGTGTTAAATTGGGTCGTTTACTTTGTAGTTGTCGTAATGTCATTGTTCTGTGAGGTAAACAAGGGCCTCTCGGTGTAGCAGTTTTGGTAACTCGGCCGAGTGCAGTGTCTGAGGGCATGCGATTAAATTTAAAACGCTTTCACTCGACACAGCCCCTCCCTCGCGCCTCCCCCACTACGAAACGGCAATGGCGCGGAGTCTTGCGATTACGTACCTACGCACACAATACCGTCGTTGGTCGAGGATATTTGTACGAGACTGTAATTAAATCTTACTGTAATCAATATAATCCTACTGACTTTTATTATTATGAATGCGAAACCCAGAATAACATATACTAGGTAGGCTACAGGTAGGTAGGCTTTAATTTAGCCGAAACTCAATGTGATTCCCGCGGAAGCTGGGCATAAACCTAGTTTTACGCAGAGGAAGTCGCCTACCTCGGCACATATTCCTTTACAAGGTTTTTTCCCTCAAGCATATTTATCTATTAGGCTGGTATTGTTGTTATAATATTCTGTTTTCCTACCTTTACCTTGAAATGATGACGAATGTCATCTAGATTTAATCACAAAACAATCCTGTAAGTTCATTGATACTCGTACAGTTGCAGTAGCTATTCCAAATTTTCCAGTAGCTTACAAGCAGTACTTGTTGTGCGCTACTTACTAAATGGTGCATGCTGTGTTTACGTGTCACCATCTACACTGTTCGGCCACTCGAGCCAGCCGTGAGAAGGTATGCTCACAGGCTCACAGGCAGAAAGAGCAAGCTTACTGTTATAGAAGTGAGAAGGCAACATAGATTTACGATGGCTTACTAATGCTTTGTAGTTGAATCATGCACAGAATGTCTACATTGTCGTGTAATGTATTGTTTTACTTTCTAGTACTGCAGACTTAACCTTAAGTTTTACCATTGAATAATATCAAACATGATATCGATACCAATAAAATACCTGTTGTAAAAAGTCAAGTTGTTTGCACAATGTGGCTCGGCTTGAAAATTGGGGCAAATCCTCAAAATTCTAGACGTAAGGTCGGCGGCAGGTTCGTTGACCGTCGGCGGCGCGCGCCTGTACCGTTAGTCTGGTATAGCGTACCGGGCCGCCTACCTGCATACCCTTTACCCTTGCACAGGGTAAATCTCGGTAACTGATCCAGTGCACTGCAATGTTTGTTATTATGCAAAGTTATTTAAATTATTGTTGTGATCTTAAACCACTCTGGCGATATTTTATTTAAATTAACATGAACATGATAGATAGGAATTCCAGCATAGTAAGAACTGGTTGGTTCGAGTAATTTTAAAATGTTTGATATCCGGGAGTATGTTAGAAACCTAACACAATCTATAAAAGTTTAAAAAGAATTCAATATCCCGTTGCCTCTAATTGTTTGTTTATTGCGAATTGCGTCGCTATTGATCAGTCCCAAACAATAGACCAGACAGACGATTTGGACGATTTACTCTGAACAGGAGTTCGTCGCAAAAACTGATGTCACATGATGTCATTCCTCAGGAACGTTTGTACTCTTTTTGGGTACGCCTTATTTAGTACGCAAATATAATTGAACGCGTAACCCAAAGCGTTTCATATTTTGTAAAATCGTTTCTTATCCGGTACTTTATTTTATTATTTATAGGTAAGACCGAATGATTTAATTCTCCCAAAAATAATTTTAAGCTATACAAAAATGTTTCAAAAGGAACCAAGATTTTGTTCGTTGTTCTGAATTAATAAAGCTGCTTAGTCGTGAGTTACAAGCTGCGCCCGCGCAGGGCTGACCTCCAAATGGCTGATGGCGCGTGCCTCTAGCCGCGTTTGCCGCATAACAATTTTATGTTAGGTATGGAGCTCTATGTTAATTTGATATTTTAACGCCCGACGCGATTTCTTGTTTGTTTAATCGTGGCATGCTATTACCCACTTTAAGATTGTTTACAAGCGTTATACACCTCGTTTATAGTTTGATATTCAATGTTCATGGAAGGAAAATAACACAGATTTTATATCGTCAATCATTATCTTCACTTCAACGTATTTGCCCTCGCCCTTGACAACAAGCATTGTGGTTGGACGAGAATGTAAATCTTGATTTAAATTATGTCGTTGTTAGTTTTCCAACGCATAGACATTTTGTTTGCTATCCTTTTCTTTAGCTGTGTTTGAATAAATTCGCTGGATTTGTATTTCGGTGGGTGCGTGTATTACGTAGCTTCCTTGGCCAACTGTAATCGCCACATTTTGTTGCTCTTCAGTTAATCTATCGGGTCGCGGGTGTCACAACAACATTTGGCATAAGATAACTATCCTTTATACGGTTTTATTAAACCATTTGCTGGTATGTTTGTCTCGCTCCAACCGACAGTTTTTGCCTATTACATAGAGTAAGAAACACGGCACGGTAAGTGTCTGGTCGTTTGCAGCCGCCCACTCGCAAGTTATAAGACAGTTAGTGTCGGAGTGTACGGGTATTTGTGAAGTGAACACACGGTACTTATGTGGCCTATCGTAATGTAGCAGGCAAAATGGCCCACAGCAAATAACATGCGACCACATAGTACATGCGTTTGATAAATGTCTATTTACCTTCAAGTTTCCGAGCTTAACGGGTCAACAGGTGAAGCAAACGATTCGGTGTATCTAGTCACTTGGCGCAAACATTTTATAATCTTTGCATAACTGAGGTAATTTTCCGTTTAAAATAAATGTGGATTCTCATTGATTTTGTTGTTTGCTCTATAATTTTATTATCAATTCTATCGTGCAACCTTGATAGTTACTGAGATATTGTCCCACTAGATAGTTTATGAGTACATATGTACTTCATATAAATTCTAATATAACACACAATGAAATACGCGCATTCCATAACATTGATGACTTGGCTGTTGCGAAACCAATTTGCCGGCACACACTACACTACTCTAGGTGGGTACATACCGTATAGAGCCTTAAACGAATGTATTTTTAACATCTGCATGTTTATTTATTTCCAACCCTCTACAAACGCATTGTTTACAATCGGTAACCAGTTACGACGATGGTTGGTTATCGTATCGGTTGCGCTCTTCACGTGGTCACTCGGTGGTTTCTTGGTTTCCAGTGGTATTGTTTGAGGGGGTGCGTTTGTGACGTCACAGTACAAATATGCAGTAGCGAAGTGCATGGCCGGGGGCGGGTGGCGCGGCGGTCGCACGCGCACCGACATCATCCTCGATTGTTTACCCCGCTGTAACGTAACCGCGCGACGTTGCCGCCCCGCGGTCGCCTCCTCTCACTTTCGCGATTCGCCGTGTCTCGCTCGCGCCCCCTATCTCTGTCCCGCTCCCCCGACTAGCGGTGCTCGACTTTTTTGGATATGCAGTTTTTCCGTTCTCGGTTATGATCAGTTTACGGGGTTATTGTATTTTAACATGTCAAGTACTAATAGATAACAATCGAGTACTCTTTATTTCATAAAATTAAAAATTATTTTAATTACGAATATGTAGAGACCTAAGAATAATATTTAGTCATTATTATTATATTCAATATCATACATCATAGATAACAAATAAAAATAAATACATGTCGTAAAATACCTAGCTGTTATTTGAATTTATCGTCAAAGAATAATAATTATTTCATGTTTTATTCACATTCAGTTAGTTTTAAATGTCAATAAACGAAAAGTAAATATCTTTTTATGATAAATATGTACAAATTCTATAAATTCCCATTGATTTTGTTGCATTCCCATTTCCGTCTAAATTATGAAATAAATTGTTTAAGAGCAGTGTCCCCCGAGCGCGCTCCATACAAACGAAGTTTCATACATATTTCAATATAATTCTTAATTCCGTGCAAATTTCAAACGATATAGATTAACGAAAATCTGACAAACCACAGACATATGCATATATTGGTTACTAAATCGCGTTTATAAAAGTTTTGTGGTTTTGATTTTATATTGAAATTATTATCAAACTTCATTTATATGGAGCACGCTCTGGGGACACTTCATCTTAATGGTTACTTTTTACCAGGTGAGTTGAGGTCAAATGCAAGCCTATGAATAATAATAATAAAAAGAAAAACAATATAAAAAAAAATGGTTACTTAGCAGACTAGATTTGTTCGCGACTTCGTCCGCGTAAATTCGATTGTAGCGTGATCCCGCGGGAACTAGGTATATTAATTTTCGGGATAAAAAAAAGCCTGTGTCAACCCAGTTTATCAAACCTGAACTATGTGTGCCAATTGGCAAATCATTGGCGCCTTTCTTATTAATTTCGCTGTTACATTGACCGAACCTATTTTTTTAAGTTCAAAACTATTTACCAAACTTATTAAGATAACAGCTATTCCTCTAAACTCATTCTGAACTGAGTTAAACTGAAAAAGTAACAGTAGAAACAGTTCTTATGTTCTAAACTTCTAACGCCTGTAACTCAGTTTAGACTTATTTTAAAGGTATAGTTAGCATAATAAGTATTGTCCATATAAATCCGGCATTGCCTTTTAATCCAAATCCATTGAGCCATTTTTGCGTGATTGAATAACAAACAAACGTAGGTACTAACTTTCATATAGTGGGATATAAATCATGAGGTATATCAATACAAATGCAATGCAACGATAACATGCAAAAACAGACGGTAACTTAGTCCTTTTATTAACTGAAAACTTGGCTTCGAACTAAATAATTGGGTTCCAATTTCCCCTCGCAGTAAATCCTTTCATTTGCCGTTGAAACTTAAACGAACTATAAATAAGCTCCGCCCGCATTTGACTTCCAAGTTTTCAAAGGCTCCGCACCGCAGTAAGTGACGTAACTCCGCGTAACGGGCGGAATTTTCCGGAAAAGGCGGCTTTCACTCGCTTCATCCCGGTGTTATCGCCGCCGCTGGGCGTCCGGCCGCCACCCGTTTTACATTTTAAATTCATATTACGGCGAACACTCATACTCCGCCAGGGAACTTATGCTGCGAAAGCTCTTTGTCAAAGAATATCTTTCCGCAATATCCTCCTTAACGGTTGACATAGTGCCCTGATACCGCTTTGCCGCTTTTAGGGGTATCGCGAAATCCTCTTTACTGATCCGTACTGAAAGTAGGTATCTGAGTTCACATGGAAAATAAAGCGGAATATTCTTATTCTGTATGAGCAAATGTCATAACAGTATGTATTGTTCGTTCGACGCGTTTGTTTTACTGGTCTTGGCTGTAGCGTAATGTTTGATAAGTGAGTCATTACGCCGACTACACTCACTTAGTACTGTGGTTGACAAGAAGGTAATATTCCTACTACATGCTTAGTCTGTGTGACTTATAGCTACACTATTCAATAAAGGGTTTTCACGATGACGTTTAGAAAAAAAGATGTTCTTATTGTCAAATAGATGGCGTAATTCATTGCTAATATTTTAAACATACACGCAAAGACCAATATATTTAATTATTGATAATTTGCATTATAGTGTTATTAGACTTTCCCACGCAAACACAGAAGGTATAGCATACCTTTTTAATACATTTGCAGGATTAGCTGTAAACAAAGATTAATAGGTACTTCAGACATGCTTCAGAGTACTTCAGCCTTATTATGGACAAACTTGACTTGAGTTCAGCACAGCGCCATCTATTTACAATGGCATAAAAGTTGTTCCTTTTTCTTTTAACGGTCATATTGAAAACCTCTCATTCAATTCAAATATTTTATTTCGGACGTTTCTGTGGTGTGTATACATTTTTTATCATTATGATATGTATTGTAGCATGGTGTTGGCGCAGCCAAGGAGCCGGACCAGTCGCAATGCGCTGTGCTGTCTCGGGACAGCCATAAAATATTAAAAGCCGTAATAGTATATAATATTAAAAGCTCGAATGTTACGCACCATTTTTATTGGACCTATGATTTGATAACTTCTTTTGAACATAGAGCTAAGTAGTTAGATCGTTGCTATAAGATCATAATCATTGCACGCCGGTGATACATATTTTGCACTAACTGGATGATGTTTTGTTAATGACGGCAAGTCAGTACACGGCGCGTCACACAATAGAAAGTGAAGCGGGTCTGCGCAGGCGCATCGGGCGTTAGAAAGCGGCCGGCCCCCGACGTAAGCCGAACATTCACGAAACCAGACTTGGCGCATTCTTTTGCTTTGAGAGTACCGGCCCGCAACTGGTTCTACCCTACTGTGCCCATTAAGCTCAAATATTTCGCAAGGTCTTCAGAGATTACTCTGTTTGCAACGATTGGGCCTAACTAGCCCTAAGTCGCGTGTATACATATTTGCTAAACATACATTTGCGTCAGTAGGCAATCATGATCATCCCCCCGTCGTTATGGCGGTGCGATGTGCGGCGCGCGACCAATAACCCTCATTCCACAGTTAACACTAAACTCGTTTAGCGCTCCCCTTATCGCGGTGGCGGCGCGACCCCACGCGTCTGTCTGCCAGGTGTGTAGCCCCTTTCCGCTGCAGATGCTTTGCAAGTCCACTGACCTAATCGAATTCGTGTACTTAAACCAATAAGCTAAGTCGTTTTGGGTGTCTATTTACGCGTTTTGATTCATTGCTCGGCGAAGGGCTTGATCTTTTAATTGTTGTGTTATTGTGTGTCGCATTCGTTTCTAGTCCTCCGTTGAATCATGCGGTATCCATCGAGTACAAAGCTTTCGAACCTTCAGATGCACACGCAAAATGTTTTGCACTTCTATTTCGATTACATCATATTTCTAATTTTACTTCTTATTTATCCGATGCAACACGATAAATTTCTCGTCCTAACCATAATATTTGTAAAATATACCATAGTGGTACATATAAAAAATTCAAGTCCCAACTCTACATGACATTCAAAACGTGTCATTGTGTACGAGAGGGAGTGGACATTTTAGGTGACTTAGAAAATATAAATAATACATTAACCTTACACTTTCTCAATTCTGTAGATTAGATTGAATTGTACTATTTTGTATGTACTCTTTAACTTTGACGTTACTGGATAATATAAGTCGAAACACCTAGTTGCAAAACCTAAGTCTCCGACAAATACTTAATCGTAGCTGACATTGGCAATGACTGTAAGCGATATAGACAAATCGTTTACCCGACCGCTCGCCGACTGCGTCTGGATGGGCGAACTGTGGGTTTTTGACCTGAAACTAATTTGCATACAGATACCCAAGGTCGATGCAACACCTGCCCGCGCATATTGCTAAAATTTTAATTGAGTTATAAACGCTGTTATAATATTATCTTCGTTGCTAACGTTATGGCATTGCCCGTTCTTTGTAACAGCCGGCGATGCGCCTTCGTAAAATATATGTTACCAATCTGGTAGGTTTTAATTTTGATCTATTAGTTTTCCATTAATATGAGTTTAATGTTTACACATAAAGACTAGTATCTCTGTCAACACACTGTCCACAACAACACTGCGTTGATATTACTTACCATTTACATCTGCGTGCAAAGATTTACGGTACCCAGTTCCTGTCCTGGATGTTCAGGTTTGGGTCGTTGCCAAGTGCCGGTGCCATCTTCTCTTGTGTTCGTACTCTTCCGACACAAGTAAGGTATCTGCGAGACGTGTGAATCCTTGTCGATTGTCTTGTTCGTTTTCGCGTTCGTGTCTGAAAATATTTTATCGACACATCATGCTTCAATTACGAGCATTACGAATTGCCTTTATTATCCACAACCAGATAGTCGTGTCCTTTTTCATTGTTTTTGTATTTTATCATATCGTATGCCTTGTGGTGTCCATCAACCCCTTCCATGGACGGAAGTTGAGTTAGTAGATAGAGTAGACTGATATCACAGAGGCGGACTAGCTAGTACCTCCGTAAACCAGAAAACAAGCATCCGCTTTTACTTTTGAACATGGCTGCTTCTGGTAGTATCCTTCACTAATCTGGAGGATGATGCAATAGGTTCAGAGTCGATCGGTGTGGAAGGCGTGGGGAGAAACCTATGTCAGTAGTGGACGATGATAAATCTGGTGAATGGACGAAATCAAGTAAGTTCTGTTGGTTAATTATACAGCAGACCAACAGGCAAGCGGGCCATCTGACGGAAAGTGATCACCGCCGCTTATGGGCACCAATGTTTTGCCCGATTCTAAGGAGTCTTAATATACCTGAAGGATCCCGTGCCCGTACCTGAAGGAGGTATACTAACCAGTGCCCTCTCCATTCCGCAGACGGAGTTGTATGGCATAAAGTGGCGCAAGCTCGTATGGGGTGAGTCGAGCGGCGGCGGCGGCGGCGGCGGCGAGGAGGAGGGCGGCGCGCCGCTGGCGGACCCGGTGATCAGCAGCTACGCGCGCTGCCTCGCCGGGGACATCCTGTGCGTGTGGCGGCGCGTGCCGCAGGCGCCGGTCGACATCTACGATATGCCGGCGCCGCCGCCGCCGCTCTCCCTCCGGGCCGCCAAGGAGCTATGGATCTTCTGGTATGGGGAAGAGCCAGATCTGAGCGGGCTCGTCGCGCCGGAGCTCATCGCCAGCCGTGAGTACCGAGTTTTAAGTTTGAAGTGAAGTGGTAGCTACCGCAAACGAAATTTGGTGTTAGGATCAGGTTAGGGTTCGTCGGATTAAGAATATAGCCAGCCATGAGCAACTACCGCCTTTGCCACATATGTTAGCAGTAGAGATAGGCGGGCCGTAGGGTACGTAAGCTCTAAGCTTTCTCATCTAAATGATGTCAGCGAATGTTTTAGGAAATTTGTTCGTAATTAGGCTGAATTAATTAACGGTATAGTAATATGAAACCTCTCCGCGGGCGACCCAGGCGCGAAACAAGTACAAAAACACCGTAATAGCGCAAGTTAACGCGTCGTTAGCTAAACGCGGGTAGCTACCGCGGATAACAATTAAACGAAAGATTAAGATGCGGCGTCACGCCGGGACAATGGCCAGTGCTGCGACCCTGGAAGGAGACAGGCGTCGGTCTTGTCGCTGGACTCTAGGACGGGTTCCTCCAATTGATATTGTGGGTTGCCAACAGGAACATTTCCACCCCGGAAAGTGTGTAATAAAAATTCTAATTCTAATATAAACCTCGTTGCGGGACAATTTCATTCGGATAGCGATTTAATTAAGCGGGAAAGCAATCTAAACTTAACAATAAAAGTTTTAATTACGCCGCCGCCGCGCACCTCTGGACTATTTATTCCGAAGGCAAATGCAGTTCCGCATTAAAATTTATCTTCGGTCTTGGCGAAGATTTGCCTCCTCACTAGAGCGGGCTCCGCACGGGCGCGGTGATTAATGTAATGAATGGCGTCTGAAGCGCTGAGTGGGATTATAGAGGAATCGGCGGCGACGGTCCCGTGAGTTATCGTCAACGCTGCCCCTGTTCTACTCTCTTTTGTCCTGCCAAAAGCGGTTAATGACCAGATTTACGTCTCACACGAACGTACCGGACAGATTTGATCTGTGACGTGATACAATCTCCAGTGCATTGGCCGTGAAATATTTTTTTTCATCACATTCGTAAGTGCATCGAAGGTTACCTACTATATTAAAGCGGCAAAGTATTTAACGTTTTTTTAACATTACCTTTAAAAATATTTTAAAGTTAATCGAGATTTCATGCGCATTCTCATTAAATGGACCTGAGCGTGGGTAGACTAGTAGTTCAAAGAAATTACAGTATGTCAATGGTTTTATGAGGGTATTTAACATGAATGGAGCTAGTTAAAGATTTCTTCGGATACTGTAAATAGAATCGATGCCTTAAGTAGCCAGAAGTGGGTGCTCTATCGAGAGTCATGCTCGCACAATTTCTCGTCATTTATCGGATTGTTGAGCAGACTTTTTCCGCCGCTCCTATTCAAGTCCAAATACTTGAGAAGAGCTCGGAGCTGTAATACGCGACTATAGGTCGGTAGCTTGCTAGTTAGCGTTGCGTCGCCCCGCCCGCCCGGGTGCCGGCACCGGGCGGGGCGGGCGGCCGTGTCATCAGCCTTTCTAGGGCGGGACTGCGGGTCTCTACATGCCTTTATTCTCTTTTTGCGCCTCCGATGCAAGCTTCAGTGTATGAAACTAACTATACAGATGCTTTGAACCGACTGCAGCGCCTTGTGCAGATTTTAAATGAGCACCTATTTTACAGACGATCGGTTGTCGAGATGCTTTTTTCATTGCAACTAGTCTTGTTGTAGGTAATATTCGTCGGAGTCGGTTTATTCTTTTAGTTAATCCTGGTTTGTTCAATTTAGCAAGTTGTTTACTACTTAGACTATTTTATTTGTTTCAAAGTAAAATAAATAAACGCTTGTTTTAGTCCCAAATCCATTTCCGATAACATGACGGGGGCAGGTGGAAAGGATGAGCGAAATGTCTGCAAATGACTAGACAATTTTGATGTAGGACAAAGGTTATTCTTGTTACATTGTCGTGAGACTCGTGTAAAATTGGCGGAAACAGAACGACTGTTCTATTATCAAGTTACACAAAGATAAGTGTTCTTTTCGTCCTACAAAACGGGAGTCAACCCCTCCGGTTATGTAGTCAAACTTGATTGTATATATCGCAATCTGTCAAAGAGCTGTTGGCAAATCTGGAAATCAACAGGTGGTTAAACGTCTTGCGGGGCCGCATCGCAGCGGGTCGCCAACTCGCGACCACTCGCGGCGCTTTGCGGGCTCGCCTGATAAAACTTGGGAGTTATTATGTTAGACGTCGCCGTTTACCGGATTTATTGGCCGGTTGCAGCTTTACTCCAGCGGTCGGCGATAAAAATGAAGTGTTATTCTGTATTTTGCACCACGTCGAACACTACTACGAGTTGTACGCGTCACGTACGCAAACATTTCGCATGGAAATTTATTTATAAACTGTGATGTTTGGGAAAATTAGTTGACTAGGACGAACGATCAAAAACATCGACAACAAATAGCGTGTCAAGAGATGTAGGTACCGGTAGCGCGAAGAACGCCTACAGGTGCCGGCCACGCCTCTTTACCCGTGTTCCGTCCATTACGTGGACGATCGAAACAAAAAATCGCTAGATTGTCTCGTCCGGTGCCAAATACTCGTCGCGGTGACTAATACGAGTTCATTGTTGTCGCGTACACGGCACGCTTCGGCGAAGTCGTTTGCTGCGTATCGTCACATTTCCACTTGCTTCGGAATCCGTCAATGAGTTGACAAAGCCACTGGCGCCGCGGCAACGGAGCCGCTGGATCTCGATACAATGTTTTGACATATGGAGAGGATGCGCGGCGCACGCGCACGCCGCCGCCGCGCCGCGCGGGCGGGCAAGTTCACGCGAGTGCGCCCGTCGCCCGAAATAGATCGTGACATAAATTTACATAAAGCAGCGCCTTTATTTTGACGCACTCTATTGTTTCTGTAACGATTTTCTCGTGACGTCTACGTCCAATGTACAGACGCCTTGTTGGAAGAGCGCCTGTCTCTTCAGTTCGCTTTGTTGTTCCTTTAACCTTCAATGACACCAAATCGAAATACTTTCCCAAGAACATCGAGAGGAAAATTCCATTAGCAAAACACTTGTTGTTTTAATCACCTACACGGCACACTAGCAGGCTCTTAATTTACATTTCACTTGTTACCATGAATGTATCATGTTTATGCTGGCTGGTCTATTTTTATGAGTATGTTTTCCCTCCAATTTCATGCCTACTTGGTTACTTTGAATAGTCTGAGCCCTCCTGAAGGATGCTTTTCCACACGGTCGACCGCTGACAATGGCTACAGTGGTATTATAATGAATCTATTTCCAACACACTAGAACACGCTTATATGGTTTTATGCTTCCAACTGCATACGTCATTATTTTCAAGCTGCTTCAAGTGAGCCAATCTTGTTATTGTAGAAATTGAACGCCAGTTATATTTTTACTTCGTTCTCATTCAGTATTCGCATTTTCCTGTTGGTACTGAGTTTTGTCTCTTTAGTTATGGGCATAACATGTAAATATGCGACCTGGACTACGCGAACACAAATTTGTTATTTCTACTCGCATTCCGTCCTTACTCTTAAAATTGCCGAACAATAAATTAAGCACGATTGCCGGCAACATTATCGCCTATTTGCTGATAAATGTTGACTCCAACGCGAACGGTTGACAAATCGCTTGGGAGCTTGTTAACAGCCCAACGTTTGTGACAGCGTTTAACAAATGCGCGTACTTTACCGTCAACCGGGTACAAGGTCGCAGTTTGTTTGTCGATATAGACTTGCTACTCTGTGTTTTAAAGTTGTAGTATCACTTCAGATCTCTGCACTTTCTTCATTTATTGCCTAGTTCATATAAACAGTCCGTTAACTAGAAACCTCAACTATCGCAGTCCATGAATAGAAGCCATATCTGAAACTAAATTATGATCTTACAATATGTACAGTAGAGATCTCCGGTATGTTGTACTCCCACTCGGCAATTATAGACACAGTCCTCGGACGGACAAGGATCCCATTACCAATGAAGCGGGCACGCACGCCGGCGGCCGTGGCTCCTAAATTGTTTCAACCTTGCGATTCCATTGCGAGGGTGCGGCTAAATAACCTGGGATACAAAATAACTTGGGTTACCTTACCGCCGCCCAACAGAGACAATTAAGTTGCCCAGAAACAAACAGGGACATGCTAGCTGGATGTATGACAGTCGAACTAATGATATTAAAGACCGTTTAGAGGTTTAGTGGCAATTCAATGGAAAGACGGATGTCGTGTTGCAGTTTGTAAATAAAGTTGACTGCTCTCGTGGTGTAGGTAGAGAATGGACATCGACGGACAGACTAAGAAGTTCAGTGATATTTATGGACCTACTATGATTAATATTATGTCTGATCACATGACAGAAGAGAGGTTATTTATTTACTAATGTAACTATAAACCATAATTTATAATTAAGAATTTGATAACACATAACTTTCCCTCGACCCAGATTGAGCACTTCTACACTTTGTTCTTTAAAATCACACAACTACTGCGGTGATTATTGTGTAAACTTATATTTCGGTTCTGTGATATTTCTCAATGGTTTCATTTAGTTTGATCGAGTTGGTGTGGCTCAGGTTTTCTTTTTATTAAAATGTAGTTTACTACACTACATTAATGAGTATTTATACTATATGCGAACTTGAGTTCGTAGAGTAGAATGAAATATGTACCATTCGTAGTTTGTTTTTCGGAAGCGATACTCATTCGTGGGCAGAGCCGAACTTGCCGCAAGCAGTTTGTGATCTCGCACCTACTTGCTAAGTAGGCGTAAGCACTGCACTGCTGCCTTAGAGACACATATATCTGAATGAACCATGTTTATTGTACAAATACAACAATTTATACGGATTAATGAATGACATGGCATGCCGCCTTGAACTTGCGCCGTTCCTTTGTACGCGAGCCGATTTGTGAGCGCGTGCAAAGTAGATGTTATTAATTCAGGCCGCTATGAATAATGAAATGTTTGGTGTGGCCCGAAGGAAAACTCTGCTCATTACATATGAATGGCATTGGCAATGTGGAAATTAGGCGGGGCCAGTTTTGCCGACAGTCAACATGGTTAGGGGAATACCTTGCCAACCGCAAAGTTTATAAGGTTTCTTTCAATTTACATCACGCTAAATTTCTGCGCAAATTGTTATAAGAAGTATTAGTAATAATTTTCAAACATTAACTTCGCAGTTATTGAATAAAACTATTCCTTACATTTATAACATTAAATGTTTTATTTAAAAGATACGAGTAGATACTTGCATCGGCGCGTCGTATAAAATGAGTACAATCCAGAGCAGACGTTATAGTGTCGCCAATGACAATGCAACGAGCGTGGGAAGAACTTGTTGTCAACTATTTGCAGAGCTCAAATTAGTTAAACAAACGTCTCGAGCTGCGCGTAAAGAGATAATCTACAACCAAGTTAAACAATACACCACCTAGTGCTTAACATGCTAATGACGCTTAAATTACTTATTGCTGCTGTACCGTACCAGTATTCATAAATATACAGTGAATATAGAGTTTCTGTGAAACAAGTGTGCGGTAATATCAGTGTCGGGACGGCCGCATTATGCAAACAAACAATAAACGGCGGAATGCATAGCAAACGCGTCTCTTCACGCAAATCTTCAAAGTGATAGGCATTGCTTAGCAAATAAATAAATGTCGCCACCGCTGTAACTGTATATTTGGCACTTTCCTTCGTAAATGTTATGGTAACGCGTCTTTGTTGAGCGATATCGAAGCGGGCGAGCAAAACTTTCCCACCTTCTCATCAGTGAAGGTCCCCGTGTAATCTCCCACGAGTAACGTCAGGTTATTTGGAGTGCGTACTCGCGCGGCCGTCCGCGCGTCCTCGTCGCCGGGGCAGAAATAAATGCGCCATATTGCACGATAAATCTTCCCCCGGTCACCCAGTTTCCTCTTATAAGGCAGGGCCGCAAGGACGGCATCTCAGCGCAATAAGGTGGCCAGTAAAGCTAGTTTACACGCTGTAATTTACTGCGCGTCCCTTTTGAAACTTTGCTCCTCTTTTTTGTTCTTACTTTGTTTCACTTTCGTATTGTTAGATTGCGTATAGGATTCGTAGTTTCACAGTGTAGTGAAGTAGATTCAAAGTAAATAACAACAAAGGTAGTTGTTAGTGTTGGTGCAACCGGTACATGCATACGATCGAAGGTCGGCAGCGGCACCGCGCGGCCACCGGCGCCGGACGGAAATAGACGGACGTACGGCAATTTCCCGTCCAAACCGGATCGCGGGCTGCACCGCAAGCCGGCTGCACAATATCGAATATTTATCGGAAATTGATGCTCCAACGCTTCAGATAAGATTAATATTTGACGCGCAGATAAAGCCGTACGTGTTTTTAATGCGTGCAATTACAAATTGGAACGATTTAAATGGATTGCTTGCGTAAATTGTACTTGAACGAATCTCGACACCGTTAACTCGATAACCGCCCGCCGTGCCGGTTGGGTGTCCTACGAAAACACCGCGGGCGCCACCGCCAATATTTAGCCGGATATAATTTTTGCGGTGCTCGATAGCAGTACCGGGTGCCGGGTACGTGAGCCTATTTGGCGGAGATTAACGGCTGACCCGGCGGACGCGACGACGGATAATCTGTTAAGAGCACCCGCCGCGGGTGGGGCGAGCCGGAGCGGCGCCGGGCGTTTACGCCGCGATTATGTATTTGGAGTAGGTAATGCGGCTTAGGGACGCCCAGCTTAAAAGGATTGGCTATCGATTAAATTGTTGCCATTAAATTGTTTGCTTAATGTTCGTCCGGGTACTTTCCGGCCGCAGCTTCGCTCGTTTATGATCGGTTAAGCCGTTGTCTCGTGAGAAATATTTTGGGGCTTGAGATTAATTATGGCTTATATTATGTTATTGGTGTAGGTATAAGATACAACACTGTGAAGCTGTATGAAAACCTTTTCATTAGCTTTTGCGCGAAACAATATAAAATTGTCATCGATCCGCATAAACTTAAGTGTTTACAATATTCGTAGGACAGTAGTTAAGTATCTATAGATACCTAAATAAGTACATTACGCAGGTTTTGTCTTGGCAACAATTATGACGACACTTGACTTTTTCGTTGCGGAAAGGAGAAAAAGCGAGGTCCGCCAGTTCTTTACTAGTAGGTACCGGCCTCGGCCTCAAGTAAAGCAAATCAATGCGAAGCGAAGCAATCAGTCAGAAAATTCTCCGGCGCGGTCAACTGAAAGAAGTTTACTCATTGTTTACTATGAATATTGGTTGGGCGCTGGCGCTGCGTCGGCGGAGCGGCACGTGGGCCGGGGGGGCGGCGCGCGGGGGCCGCGGCAAATGTCACGTTACCCCCCTGCGGGCGGCCCTGGATGGAGACGGGCTGGCCTTATCGCCTTACTAATGAAATTAATAAAGACAGAACTTACAGATAAGCTAATCGACCGCTTTTTGAGGGCGATTCGAACGCTTTATTAGAGTGATCCACTTTCATTGATTGGAAACACGACACAATCTTTACAATGTGTAATTCAAGTGTTCTCGCGTGGTGTTACAGTTTAACTGAATGGATCCAATCGGCATATCGATCAATATTTGAGTCCTGCCAGAGCACCGGAGTTAATATCGCTAAAAGGCCTCGCTCGAACCTAGGGACTAGGGGCCATATCGTATGGCCGTGGGCGGAGGTCGACGCCTACCACGAAAGTTCCACCCCCTCGTTCTCTTTTCGGCCCATTGAAACTTGCCATTAATAATGCCTTTTGAAGTTCCAAAGTTTCAACTAGCCTCGAAATATTTTCGTAACGCGTGACGTAACAGCGATATATTGTTCCAGCGTTATTATTAAACAGATTATCTATTAACCATATATTTTGACCTTATTAGCTATTGCTTCCGATCGCTAATTATTGTTATATCGTGGTCGCCAATATGTAAGTGAGCCGAGTTCCGAATGAGTAGCGGCGCTCCATCTGTTGGCGCATGCAGGTGGCGCGGGGCGGCGGCGGCGGCGGCGGCGGCGGGCGGGTTCAAGGGGTGTCAAGGTGCCCCCCGCGGCTGCGGTCGGGTTAATTATTAATATTCCCGACGTCAACCAAACTACAGTCATTTCAAACGCTGCGATGACCCTAATTGATTTATATCACTTGTTGACATCGAGCGTCGTTTTCACGCGCCGAGGTATCGCGACGACCCACGTAATGTTAACGATACTCGATTATTATTCACCCAAATATTGCTCCGCAACGTGATGTGACCTAATAATGGTGACCGATTTCAATTAACATGAGTTGCCGGTAATATCCCTGTTTGAGTGTAAAATTGATTTAAGCCGCGCCGCGCCACGAGTGGGTTATCGGAACTCTCATGGCGCCAATTAGGCTTGCGAACGTTCGACCAATCCGATTACGCTGGCTGCGAGCTCCTGCCGATCGACAGCACGGAATTTAACCAAATTATCCGCATTTCGCAATCCCCCGTCCGATTACATGATTGGATTTTGTTTTAATCTACTGACTAATGATTTAACTTTTGGTGCCGTTTTTGTTACAAATCTTCTGAACTAAAATGTTGCAAAATGATATTCCTATGTGAATGTCCGATAGTCCTCGGTACCAACATTGCACAAGCCATGCCGCAGCGCGATGTGCATCGCGGCCGCATTAGTCTGTAGGCGGGCGGGCGTAGCGCTTACTACGGCATCTGCGGTCGCTACGCGCCGTAGCCGCAGGCGGGCGGGGTTTCGGGCGGGCCGCGTGCGAGCCGGCGGCGGCGGGCGCGGCGCCCTATCGATCGCTGCGGCGCGCCACCGCCGGCACGCACCGGCCCGACCACGTGTGTGACCTACACACCACACGCACCTAACTGGGCCAGCAGTGACCGCAAAATGCAAATACCTGCCTCTCAACCCGACGAGATACGAGACGATTTCGCTCCCATAAAAATCGCATCGACAAGCAATTACGTATCCATAAAAAGTTACGACAAAATTTTAATGCCTCGCTCGTTCTGCAGTGTCATCGTAAAAGATGTTTAAATGCTAAACCTCCCGGTTATTACCTCGTTCTAAATTGATATCGTTTAATCTCGAACTACCTCTAACTAAATTGTCAAGTCGAGCGTACGTTTCATATTGCGATTTTAACGGGCGCCCATAAACGTTTTACGTCTCGGGTTGCGGTCGCGAGGCGCGGAGTGGAGATCGGCGGGCGGCGGGGCCGTCGTCGCCGCGGCGATGCGGCGATGCACGGGCGCGCGGCCGCAATTCCGCACGCGACATTCATAACCGTACACAAATGGCGCGGTGGCGGCGGCGGCGGCGGCGATCGCGGCGCGCGATAAATTAGGTGTGAAGACGGCGATAAGTGGCGGCGGGCGCGCGTCCCGCTCTGGCGCGCCGCGGCTGATCGATACCGCCCGCGCCCGGTGCAGCGCCGCGCCGCCACCGCCAGCACGGCGCGCCCGCCACGCCCCGCCGCCCGCCGCCCGCCAACCACTCCTCGACTCTCCCGAGGACCACACTCCACCGCCGGTGCATGACGAGAGCCTTTCTGCTTATTTGTTTGCGAAGGTCACCGTTCTTCGATGACTTTTGGCTTACGAATTCCTCAAAATGTCTTCAACAAAACCGTAACAATCCCTCGGTACAATAAACCGCTGAGTTGAACACTTCCGTACTGTTATTACAGTAAAACTCGTACGGTCACGCGCCGACGATCGGAATGCAACCGCGACCACGACCCGCAATTACGTCATGCGAAACCTCGTACGCCCTTAGAGCGGCCTGCCCCCGCCCTAGTTGGTTCTGGAGAACTCCATCTCAATGTTTTCCACAAGTCGGAGTAAGATGGCAGATTATAGCCATCGCCAATAACAAGATACGCGACTGATTTGTTATGGTTATGCTAATGGTTTATTGAGTCACCCACAATAAAGTATTGTTTTGCATTCGTACATAGACATTGGGTGCTCATTTCTGCCGTATAATATTCGTAACATGATTAGTATTAGATAAATAACCATAAATATTACGTCCGACAAAATACCACTCGGCTTATGATAAAAACTTTGAACCGGTGCCAGCTAATTCGCCAGCGCCAGAGTTCATTGAGGAGACCAATTCAGACTCCGGTTTTAGTGCAGTTGTTAAAAAGTTTGTACTATAATCCTCGCTCCCGCAGCTTTCATACTCCTGCTTTCGTAAGTGGCTTACTGTTTGTTTCCTTCCAGTCAATTAGAACTTTTGCGGGGGAGTTTTGTAGTTTGAAATATCGCGCCCTATGCTTTTGTCGTTTCAACTGAACTTGTGAGCTATCTCATGTGAAGTTGTCAACGATAATAATATGTTGAATTTGAAATAAGTCAATTTGGAAAATTATGTACCTAATGCCTAAATGGCAGATAATTTTGAAAAGTAGCGGGTTCAAAACAATAACGTTAAAAGGGGCGACGTTGTATCTCTGATCCGACAATGGAGCAAACATTGAATACGTCTAGACGTCGCCGGCGAACGACTGTGTAACGGGATCCGGCTAATTAGCCGATTAAGGCACGCGGCCCGCGACTCCCCCGGCTTTGGCACGCTGCTACACTAATCCTTATACCTGCAAAGGTTTGATGATTGCGTACAAATGCTTAGTTAGTTGTAAACAACGATCTAATTCTAAAGCGTCGCCCGTCGTGCGAGACACATAGCAGGATGCGATGAATTTGTTCAAGCCATCAATAAAGCCGCGGTGGTCGTTACTACGATGGAATTATGTATTCAGTTATTATGTTATTAATAGTTTTGTGCTCTATAATATGTTTGAAAGCGCTTCAAATGAGATCATCCATATAAATGGCTGTGTACAATCGGGAGTGATCAGTCATTGGTGGCCGGAGCAAGGCGCGCTAGCAATTTAAACGTCCGAGTAATGCAGCTCAACAGGTTGTTTTGTAGGCTAATTGTGGACGCAATTAAATCGTTTCTTTTCGCCTCCTCGGAGCGGTGCACGACGGCTCGTTAGACGTAACGAGCCTCAATCTGGGCCTTTTTGTTCGCACAGCGTTGTTCACTTTAATTCTAATTGCCTTTGCGTTGTCGCCGACTTATTGTAGCTCTCACTTATTACTATCTCAATCAGTATCTTATCCGTCGAACGTGCCACTCCATCATTGAGCCCATTAGCCTTATAGCCCTTTAATTGGGGTACATCTGAACCATCAATATTCGTTTAGTTTGGGTGCTGTAACTTTGCCTTAGTTGCCGCAGTGGGGCGAAACACAACCCGTTGCGCCGAGTAGCTCGGTCAGCCGACACCTGATACCCACCACACGACGTATGCCACGTCCTGCAGGCAGATGTTCAGAGACCCTCTTTAAACTAGTTTTAGTTGAACGCCTATTTCCGTCGGCGAAACGGAAACATACTTGCTCAAAATAGCTTTAACCTTTTTCATTGTCAAATTATCATTATTGCTGTTAAAAGATACCGTGAGTATCATACAACGTCCACTCAATCGATTCAACACTTTCGACGTCAAAAGTTGTGGAAAAACTACTTTTACCGAGCTCACTTTCTATGTAATCTCGTAATGGTCGAGCCGAATTAAACGCCGTTAATAAATGGGCGCTGCGTGCGCGCCGCGGCGTCGGCGTCGCCCGGATTCCTGACAATGCTACGGCGATGGCCGCTCGCGTGCTCGCTACTTGTCGTTGAACTCTAGTGTCTTCAAATTTTAACCACCATAAACATTCCAACAATGTGGTCTTTGTATACCTCCATGGTAGGAGTCATGTCGTTATGTATATGGATAAACATGCCAGTGGATAAACAGATCAAATAAGAATATGAAATATTCAGGACGCGTTTTTACTATGCCAAAGTTGTCTCGAATGAATGGGTGTAACGTGCTTTCGCGATCGAAAGTCGATGTTTGGCTCTTTTGGTATTATTTACATATTGCCAGAAGAAAAATTCTTTTGTTACACCATCAGAAGACCCCTTGTGCCGATAGTATAGTAGCCGGCAATTTTCATAGAAACGTGAACGCCGCTAGTACGTGTGGCTCGTGTGAGTTGCGGCTCGTGCCGTGATCCCGTAGCTTACCTAGCCCGTGTCGAATGGCGGAGCAGATGAATTATTTCGCCGCTGCCACGGGCGGCCAGCGCAGTCGTTGACCCGCCGACAGACCCCGCCCCCCCACAAATAAGGGCTACGCTCGTTAAAACCCCTCTATATCTCAACTACAGCCAAATTAGTTCAGCACGCAGCTCTGCCCCACCCAAAACCAAACCAATTCCTTCAAAATCCTCTACTCGGCTTTAAGCTTCTTCTACTAAAATTACGACATCCACGTAACGCTGGCTCGAACCGGACCGTTATCTAATGCAAACATTATCTCATCTTCACAATCTGTTTATGATGGCCCGAGATAACACCGCAGTTTCTTCCGCTCGTCACATAGTTTCGTCAGTCACTTTACGGGGGGACTTTTTATGGCGGCTATATGTTGGGAGTCCAAAGTTTTTTATTAACCTGAAGCAACATAAAGTATCACCGAAGAAAAAATATGAGAATAGGCCGCCCGCATGTGAAAAGTTTACACGGACCGTTCTTTACGACTTTCACCGAGTTAGTTTCGGATCACATTGTTCCGCTTGGGCAAATAAATCACGAGAGTGTGGAAACGATCCGTTAGGTTTATTAATTAGTAGTTAGGGCCGCGTGGGTTGAGTGCGCGCGCGCACCCGCCGCGGTTATTGTGGGAATTGATGCGAGTGCACCGAGAGAGAAACGCTTGCATACCATTTGCTTTAAACTTTCTAACAATATCAATGAGCCATGCGTATCTCGGCTCCTACACAAGAGAGTCCTGCGTCATCAGACGAAAAAGAGTGTATGAATTGATTGTTTCTCTTCTCTAAATTATATTGTTAAACGATTCGATACTGATATCGTCCGGTACCGTATATTTCTCGGAGAAAATTTCTTCGTATACTTCCCAAAATACGCATATGGTTCACATCTTTGGATAAAACAGTTTATACCATTTATTTAGGGAGGCAGAGACCACATTGTTCCACTTGCTACGGTCCTTACCTCACATACAAACCTGTCGCTTCTTTTTCATTCATCAAACTTCTAATACATGAACGTCGGATCAGGGTGCGTAGTGCGTGCTCCTGCTTAACCTTACCATTCTTTAAAGTATCATCGATTTGGTCATTGAATAGTATTATCCTTTTACAATTTTTTTAAACAATGCAAAGTCTTTCTAATTTAACTTATCTGAATCTGAAAGACTGCATCCAACTCCTCCCAAAGATTTTCGCAACGTTTTATAGTCGGAAACTTAAATCGGGCTCTGGCGTCGACGTGCAGGCAGACGTAGCGTAACGTAAATCTTCCGAGTATTACCGTTAACGATGCGTTCGCAATCCGCGACCTGCGCGACGCGCTCATCAGTCTGCGGCAACCAACCATTGCCGCTCATACCTCACCGCTGATTCCCAACCATCACACCGAGAGAGCGATGCACGCAAAATCGGCGTAGTGGTAGCTGGACCGTGGGAAAGGTGTTGCGAAGCTCACTCCGGCACTACTTGTCATAGTTCATAACGGTGCCGCTGTCGCTACCTGGCGGAATGTACTCCTTTGATGTCTCCGAATTTGTTTATCCAATCGCTTTATCTTCTTTTCAAATGCAACATTTTAATCGTCATCTGTCTCATTTGCGACTAGATGTATTATTCGGTATAAGGATGACGGACGTAGTGAGATCGCTGTAAAATCGGGACGTGTAGAATTGGTGTAAACCAGAATATTTGAACTTTGAACATACATGTTCGAGAATGTTCATTTTGGGGCCTAAAATAACTGTCAATAATGTAGAGCAGTGCTGCGCCGGCCCGTGATGTAAGTAGGGAGCGCGTCGGCCGGCTTCTTACGCGGGGTTGTTGAACGGTGTCGGTGCGGCGCGTTGTTCGGCGTTTTATTAATAAAATCGCAGTGACGTGTATCGACGGGCGCGCTCCGCATCGGGCTATTTATTGATGCGCGCGCGCCGCCGCCAGCGCACTATCGATCGCCAACCGAATTGGTGCCATTATAAATTGGAAATTGTCGACAACTCGCCGTTATTATGAATTCGTCTCAGTTACCCAATGTCCGACATCGCAAACGAGCCATTGTGCTTGCAAACTGGCTGTTGTGAATATAGGTGTGGTAACACTTCGAGTTTTACACTTCGGACTCGAAATTTTTTATTGGACGGAATTGTTTTACGGCCATTTTTATAATGTCACGCCTAAACGTTTCGCAATTCCTGTGAGTTCATTATCTTATTATTCGATCCAGTGTTGGTAAAAAGGCAATACGATAAGTTGTCCATAAACGTCAAAAACATGACCGTGCTCTCGATACACAGTAATGGAGAAGAAAGAGTAGGAAGGCGGACCCTGGCGATGGGATTGATCGTTAGGATGCATATGATTCTCTCGACACAAAGCAGATAGTAGAGTACCTTCACATTACAATCGAATAAAGTTTACCACCACCAACGAAATGTGATTCCGCAGTGAGCTACTTGTCTCGAGCAGTATTCGTTCAAGTGGGCATTAGATGTACCTAAGCCCCGCGGGGCGGGCGCGTGTAAAACAAAAGACGGGGGGTTGCCTGAGACGGGCAGCTGCGTGCGTGTCTCCGGCGGCGGGCGCGCGGCTTGCGCAGATGCCCGCCTCGCGGCCCGCACACCTACCGGGTGCCGGATACGGCGGCTCCGAACTTCACGGATATCCCTTTATTCACAATCGGCTCGCCGCCTCGCCGCCTCCGCCGCCGCATAATGTGGAGCAAGCGAGAGATGTGAATGCAAGTTTTTGAGTGCTAAACCAGCAGTTAATACTTCACAAATTACCTACATAACTGACCTCGCTCTAACACTATATTCCCTTATTTATTAGGCCAAAATATGTATATGTAATTGGAAAACGTAATCAAAATCCCAATGTAACGAAAATACTATTCAATGATGAATTTAACTGTTACAATGAAGATTAAATCTAATTGTGTTACAGCTAACCGTTTAGGAGTAGTCATATCGTTGTAACGCGGCAACTCGATAGGGTAGGGCTCCCATTTCGCCCGTATCGGGTGGATGGCTTGCGGGTGAGCCGTGACGTCGGCCGCGGCGGGGCGACGCGCGTGTGACGTCACGCGCACGTGGGCGTGCGCGACAGGGACGGCAACACAACCGGCGAACGGGAGCGACGAGGCCGGCCCGCCGCCGCAGAGGGCGCGCGCGAATTGACAGATTTCCACGCGCTCGATACGATCTTGAATTACATTATCAACCCGCGCCACTTCGGGTTAAACACCGTATCCGCATTCACTATTGTCTGATGAGCTGCTGGATCTTTAGCGCGATTGTCGAGTTCGCCGCAGCCTATTGTCATCTAATGCTGCTCGTAAAAATGGAACTAGAAGTCCTTCAACTGCGCGCCGCCGGCAACCGGTTTAGTACAGATAACCCGCTTGTGTCTAGAAGCCGTTGGCGCCGAGTGGCGCGCATGGCCGCAGGTTACTTTCATGTCAGCCGGCGTAGCATTGAGCCGGCGCACGAATGTTGCCGCAGCGGTTAACCTCGCCGCTGCCGGCGGCCGCTGGCAGCCCGCGGGTTGTAAACAAAGCGCGCGCAGATTTTCCGCGACGTTGCCGCATCGCCCGCCCGCCTAACCGTGTAGCTGTCACTCTAATGTTTATAAGATTCCTCCAATAGCCGCCGCCGGCCGTCTTATGGTGCTCTGTGCACTATTTTATTTATTTCAATGTACTAAATACGATTAGGTGTAAGTTTATGGGCTATCTTTTTCCACACTGGAACTCCAAGTTGGTTCCTAACGCCTTTGTGCAAAATATTCTCATATCAACTAAGAATCATTTATTTTTATTTATTTAACTGTTTATTGCACACAATAAAGAAATACAGAGATATAACATAGATATAACTGACACAACAGGCACTACTTATTTCTAAAAGAAATTTCTTCCAGCAGGCGTTGTAATGTTATAATTATATTACGTAATCCTAAATAGAGTACGTAACTTTTCTATATTAACCTCAGTAATTATTAAGTTTACCTGCACCAGTCTTCATACACGCTTCAAGTTGTAACAATGTATGTACATTTAAATGGTTGCTCGCATTCACATTGGCTATAGATAGACGCGCTAGGTATGTCGCTTCGCAGTCTGACCCACTTCCAGGTATTACGTTTCCCGCGAGTAATCAAGGTCTAACAAAACAGACTGAAGCTATTTGTTTCATAATTGGGTGCCTTTCCTGTTTCTAGGTTAGTTTTAACTTAATGTTAAATTACCCTTGATAGTATAGTGTATCTACTTCTGATCATCATATTATAAAGAGAAAGCTTTCGACCAAGAGATTGTTCTAAAGTGCGGTGTGCGAGAGAGACGCCGGTCTGTTTCGGTGCCGCCGTCCGCGACCCACGTGCCGCGCGATAATGTTGTAGCGGAACTACGGTAAATCTGTCCACTCCTTCAATATTAAATACCCGCAATATTAGTTGCCGACGCACCCAATTCCATCACGTACGGGTTATTTTCACCTATCCATCCACACGTGCGGACAGCGCGGTCAGAACGCAACTCGGAACGTTTCGCAACCCGTAAGGCGGAATATTTCCAAGCGTCAAGGTGATTCAGTTATCAGTTCGCATTCAAGTTTCGCCGAGGCTTATCAGGCCGTTATCGCCGGCGGTTGCCATTAGCGGGTTGCTCCAAACAAACAATCCAGTACTAGGCAACAATAGTGATAATCGTATGGCGATTACCGCTTTCATATTGGTGCGGAGGAGGGAATTGCGCGGCGGCGCGCGGCGTCTGCTCGCTATCGATCCCCGGCCGGTAGGTGGTGCCAACCGCGCTGCCGCCGCGGACACGCGACCTTGAACCTTACACCACCCTCATTACTGCACACGGGCCTGCATCTGCAACTAAAACATAGTTTCCATTCACTACTGGCTACCTATAGCGTGATGCTGAATTTAAACGCTAATGTAATTCGGTTGAAAAAATTAACTCGCATCTCATACATTTTTAAGTCGTCGGTTGAAAATGGTAACCGACTTACTATTCAAATCGTGTCCAAATTATACGCCGTCATACCGCGAAACCGCATAATCATCTTGACCCGGACAATTTACTCGGTGCAGACAAGAGATTACTTTGACAACAACGTTCATTACGTTTTTGAGACGAGGTGAGCTCAGTTTTCACAATACCACCCCGGCGATCGATGCTGAAATCCTTGGTGAACCACAATCGCGATGGCACCATATTGCGGGCCCAGTCGTGACTTGCTCCGGTATTCGAGTATATCGGTATTCGGATACAGTAAGCGTACCGTTGCTGCGTTACGGCCTTGGGAGGTGGATGCTTGGTGGCGTCGAGCAGAACTACTCGACACTATAAATAAATTGACTCTTTCAACTGCTGCTGCCATAGTTTTAATACAATGTACCTACTCGTACTCTAATAGGTATGATGAATGAAATTAATTTTCCAAATAGTGGACCCTTGACGTTTATGGCTCATTGAGACTCGTAGTGAAAGTAGTCCTTTCATGGAGTAGGCGGGACCTTTTACCGCGGAACGATTGTGTTAAACCCGATGCGGCCTCGCCCCTCGTTACGCTAATCCCAACACGGCGGACGAACGAGTCAATCGAAGAGATGTTTCATTCCATTTGTTATGGTTAAGTCACGGTTGACCGTGTTACCCGATGCCCTTGGTACTTCGACCAGTCGTCAGCGCCTCGACGGGCCATACGAAGGGAAACATATTATTGAACTTTTAATTAAGTACTTTCAACGCGTTAAAATAATGTCAAAAGCAAAAATTATCGTGACAACCTTGCCATTTACGCCTGAACGTGATCTTGCGACGCTTGATTAACGAAAATATTTGCGTAATACCGCTCGGTTTTCATAAACTATATCGCGCTCGTTTGCGACGGCTGGCTATTATAGGTCGTATAGATGGGATTCTGCACATATTCTAAGAATGTGTAATTGCAATCGTCATCTATGTCAACTTGTGCTAGATACAGGAAAAACTAGTTCAGCGGCGACGCGTCGGGAGATGGCACGCGCACACCTGGAGCACGAATGTCAAGGCTGCACGCTTGGAAGCGCTCCAGCTTAAATGTCTCAGGCGCAAAAAAACTGTACCAACTAATTTCTCGAATGTTAATTACTCGGGGGGCCTCAAGATTTAGCGCTAAGCGTTCGCTAACAGAAGTCATTATACTTTACAGTTATGAGCCGGCATTGTTCCGCAATCTAACCGATAACGCTCATAGCTTGTCGCAATCCGCTCCTTAGTCACCACCAGGAAAATGAACATCATCCTTCCTACCCGTCGGACTGTACTGATGTGTACGTTTTACAAGAAAATTCAATGTCAATTAAAATGTTAGTGGACGCTAAAGCTGGCACACATGTGTGTTGTGTTAGTCGCGCAACAAACACAAGCACGTGCGATGCGAGCGGTCGCCGCGTGACGTCACACGGGTCGCCCCCGCCCCGCCCCTTTGCCAGACAGGGACGGCGCTACGCACGGAGCGGCAACGCCATGCGCGCCGTTTTGTTTTTGCATGTAACACCGGTGATATGCCGAGTTTATCTTCCGATTGCGAATGCAACAGCTATTTCTAACGTTCTTTACCGCTGCAATAGTAGTTTAAGCGTTAGACTATTGTTAGGATAGGAATCATCGTCACATCGGCCTTGACCAAGACGCAAATAAAACAATTAAAACTACTTTAATAGCTGGTTCCTTCTGAAGGCAAACATCTCTATTCACAATGAATCTAGTTGCACAGCTGAATACCAAAATGCATATTGTATGTGATGCACCTACCTGCTTCATTCATAAGAATTATCGTTGATCGAATTCTTTTTTTATTTACAGAAGGCGACCAAGGATCGTGGGAAAGCGGTCTCTCGTACGAGTGTCGCTCGCTGCTTTTCAAAGCGCTGCACAACCTCATTGAAAGGTAATGTCATCGCATCAAACAATGATCTATCTACGTAGACTCTACACGAATTATCCTCCCTTACAAAGTAAACTGTATAGTACACCTACTAATAGATACACTGAATCACCAGAGAAACTAATTTGTATTCATCGAGGCATGCCAACGTCACATGCCTCATTTCTTAAGACCAATCGATTTAATTTGAAGGGAAAATAAATATGAGATATTTTCGGGGAACTCTATTTGTAATAACGCGTGGGTACGTAAAGCAGCTCTGCCGTTCTTTTGGTTATTTGTACAGAGTTACATTAAAAAGCTTTCGCTTATTGGAAAGTTGGCCTCCTATTTTTATCTGCATCACGTTTTCAACAGCATCTGTTCATTATCTAATCGCTAACACGCTTTAGACGTATGTGGTGTTATCAATTTCTACTATAGTATTACGATAGTAGGAGTGATTACAATTTGTTTTGTGTATCGTTGAGTTTTTCGCGCCAAACGGTGCACCTGGCGTGCGTGCGCGCACCTTCCTCCGTCATTGTTTCGCGAAGGTCGTTGCATTCAGGCGGGGCGTTCTAATGTCGTTTTTTGCAAGTTGCGTCTGCGCAGGCTGCCCGTTTCCAGCGCTCTCGCCCCGGGCCACGCATACTTCTGCATGCCGACGCTTACTGCCCATTACAGTCAGTCCCTCTGTCGAGAGATCTGCCTCAGTATTTAATTTACTGTGCAAAAGACATGCAAAAATGTTCTAAGAAGATCGAATTCGCTAAGTATTACAAGAAGTCATTACTCTTTCCACGGCGTTTTTTGTGCTACCAATTTTATACCGTCAGTAGGTAGTACCAAACTAACGAGAGCGATTGTCTCATTTACGTCCCGGAATTCCATGGAGTAGGTACTTATCTTTATTTTACCCATACCCGGGATGCGTAGTTTTGTTTATTAGCCGTTCCCATCAGAATGTAGATAATCCACTCGATCGTAAGTACCACTATGCTGCAGCCAGGCTCGGGCACATAATCTCAAATATGGACGAAATCCAGCCGAGTCATTGACCCGGCGGCATGTCAAAGAAACAATGCGTTCGTCGCCGGGCCGCGATCGCGACCATTTTACGATATACACTACCCGACAGCACGACGCACTTGTAATATTGAAGGAGCAGACGCATTTTTTTACATCCTCCAGTTTTTTTTATCTCTCCTTCTCTCTCTGTCTGTCTTTTGAAACCGTCTATCCGGTTCGTTTAGGAGTCAAGTTTCCGTCCAATCGTAAAATCAAATACGCAACAATTTACACAATATTAATAGCGTAGCGTCTGTCTGTGTGTTTTACATAATATTTGACTTTTACTTTCACGGTTAGACTATATCGGGCTTTAATTAGTTGTGAGCGCGTTCATTCAGTTTTATTTATTGCCGCGTTTAATTTGTATCGCTAGGAAAAGTGTTGATGCTCGACGCCGTCGGCGCGGGTGCGAGTCGTTTGGAACCGGCCGGGTCCGGTTCTTTTTTTTTCAATTGCGTGCACGTGTAAATCACTGGAGAGATTTAGAGCAGCTCGTAGCTGAGGTCAGCCCGGGACGCGCGGGTCAAAGACCGCAACGGCGCGAAATGCGGACGCGATACGATGTGCCTAGCACCGACCGGCGGGCGCAGTGGGCGAACACCCACCTAACCTCTCCGAGGCGAGCCGTGACAGCTCCGTTGGCTTTACGTAAAGCCTGCACTGTTAGAGGGTACTGCTATCGCGGCCTCTGATGTTTCTGGAACGATACGGATACCCGTATATCGCACAGGCTTACAATGGCGCTGCTTTGATCAAATTAATGTAGGTGAAGGCTGACGTTATGATAGAAAATTCAGGTAATTCAATCTGCTACAGATTCATTGTGCAGATTTGAGAGAGAAACACCCAGAAATATGGTTCCCTATTACCAACGTGTCCAAAACGTGGGTGAATCCGAGCGAAATTTGGAATGACTGAATATAATGGTGGGAATAGGACATTTTTTGCCGAGCACCGGCCGCCAGTCACAGGTAGCCGACAGCCGCGCGCGGGCTCGCGCCGATTCGGCCGGATGAGTGTGCCCGCACTAAGCCTACACGTGAAACCGGATTACAATCGGCCCAACGGTCGTCGGCTGGCTTATATATTGTAACCTGACTGGCGCTGAGTTAACGCTCCTAACCAAACATGGCAATTTCATAAACTGTCGCACATCCCATTTTGGTTCATCTAGAACGGGGCGCCTCCATTCAAGGAAGACGGAAATGTACACGAGTATTTATAAAATTGATGCATTATTTGCACAGTTGTGGCTTCCTGTAAGCTCTGTTGCATGATGCCGATTGCCGATTATGGTATGCGAATATCGACAACACCTGCGTATGCGCATCATGCCTTTATTTGTCGTTAACTGTGTTCAGGATTCACATAAAATGCTCAACTGTGACATTTTGTGTAAATAGCTACAACATCAATTGTTATTCATAACATCGAAATAGGTCTTTGTCTTAAATATGCATCTGATGTTAAAACATTGAAATTGATATTTGCCAACGCCGATGCGCCCGCACGGTGCACCGCGCGCGCGCCGGTACTCGACTCGTACACGAATATGAGTAGCTGCGTGCGTATTTTAAACAGGCAATAAACACAACGTTTTACGTGACTCGCCGACACACTCGCCTTGGCGGAGCCGGCTGAGGATTTTACTAATTGTGCCTTTCACGCGCCGAGATTTACTGTTCCGCTCCCCGTGGTGTCGTCACATCTGATGGGTGTACATTGTCACTCGGTTACAGCGGCCGCTTAGATTGCATTCGCCGGAACGCAACAAGGAGCCGTACCTTTCGCTTCGCAGAAAAATTGCACGCAACGACCTCTCGCTCAAAGTAAACAAAGGCCTTAACCCGATGGAATAATTGAAACGGGATCGTTCAAAACCAAGCAGTAGATATTTACAATTATGAGCGATTAACTTACACGGTGCGCACCGATAAAAATCGATCGTTGCGTAATAATGTAGTTATAAGTAATAATGCACGAGCCGCCGCAACCTACGCTAGGTACTCGTAGTTGTTGAGCGCATTGTTCTACATAATACAATACTTGCAACGCAATTTGCTGTGCTAGTAAGCTCCGCGGGCCGCCGCGATGGAAGTTATTGCTTTATGACCGTTGTTTATGGTGTCCTCCTTAGTTGGCACCTTGCGAATCCATTACCGTGAATAGCCTCGCGAATCGCGTATGTGTATAAGTCCTAATCGAGTGTGTGGTCAGATCAATGATCGATTATATTAGCTGCTGCTACTTGATTACGCATCGGAATTGATATGATTTACGTTGTGGCTCTGCTTTAGTTGTGCTAGACAAAGACGGACAACAATCAAGACGTACTAATGAATTTTTGTAATTGATTGTGCAATTGTTCGTGTAATTGATTGTCATACCAAATGTTGTATTTGGCACGCTTTGGGTACAAACGGCGAAGACTGACGGACGATATCTCTATCCTTATCAACAAAGTAGGTGTAACTAGAGCGTCGTTATAGTCTGATCGATTGATAAAATTCTTTTTGATTTAAATACAGTACAGTGCAGTACTACAATTATGTTAGATTGTCGTACACCGTGAATGAAAAGGATCAAATAAGAAAATTTTATGCAAGAATATAAAGGGTTAAGCGATATTACAACGACGTATTTACAATAATACGACTTGATTTAAACAATATTATTTGCGTTTACTGTTGCGCAAACTGTTTGTGAACCATTACAATAAATTTATACCATTCAACTGTTTCGCCCACTACTTTAGATGTGCAGGTTGAGTGTTGCATTGTTTGACGTCATCGCACTGACTCCTTTAATCTGAGTGACTTGTGTGTATATTTCTACTTAGTTCCATCAGCCTTTTAAACTCCAGACAAGTCGTTACAAAGTACTCACGCACGTGTCTCATCAAAATACCTAGTTGCAATTCAACTATTGATACTAAGATTTACAACACAACCAATGCAATGCACCCATAAATGCTAATGCACCCGCTGGGTTATTGGGTTCGGACAATGATATTCGCCTATAAACCGACTCCAATCGGCTACTTGCATGTTGCAACACATAATACATTACCTTACGCGATTCAACATCTGTCTTATTGTGGTTTATGTCCACGCCTTGTGTTGTCTACGGAAATATACTGGGCGTAGGCAATTGCTCCACTACTGATGCCGTGGAACCATCAGCTGCTTTGCATCGAGTGAATTATTTTTACTTATTTGAATATTCAGTGGAATGTTCGTCTCGTGATGTTCAGAAACGTTTTCGTTTCATTTAAGCTATTAAGGCAGAACAAGAATTGTACATACAATAACATATACATACATACTTACGGCCGTATTCCATATGGGTAGACAGAGAGTGTCATTTGCCACAAGCAATGACTGGGCTCTTAAAGCTACCATGATAATACATTTTGGTTTATATGCAAAGGTGACTTCTCTAACATTGATGCTAACAAAATAACCATTAAACCAAATGAGGGCATAAACCTTTAGATGTTGTGAATTGGTCATTTTTGTAGCTTACCATTTTTTGTTTCCATTTCAGATGTCTCCTGTCTAGAGACTTTGTGAGGCTCGGAAAGTGGTTTGTGCAGCCCTACGATGGCGACGAAGAAGACGTCGGCAAGAGGTGTGTATCTCGTTCTCTCTTCTCTTGTATGGTACACGTGCGAGTGAGATAGATTAGCAACAACTTATAGGGTTGTCGCGTATGTAGATTTTGCGATGGAAGTTCAATTTGTGGCTGTTGTATACAATGCGCTGCTTACAAATCGAGGCCCATGGTAAAACGTGGAGTTTCACTTCCTAGAGTAAATGAGGATCTCTGTGTTGTGCTCGATAAGGATATGAGCGTAACGTCGTTCCCCTTCAAACATTTACAACATTCATTATAAAAGTATGTTCCGGGTTTCCTGCCGCGTACCTTTGTTTACAAGTAGACCGATATTTCGACGCAGTTGCATGCATCTGGTCACGGGATGCACGCAATTGCGTCGTAATATCGGGCAAACAGGTACGTGGTAGGAACATACCTTTAAAATATAACCACGATCGTTTAAAACATATATTTATAACATTGTTTAATTAACACATTAGTGTCCTATAATTGAGGTATATTTTAGTAATAAATTGATGAATCATCTTCTTTGTTTAATGCAAATCTTACTCATAGCTCCACTTTACTTGGCCGATAATTTAATTTACAATTAAGTATGCTACAACGAATATATTGACTTGGTACATTTAGCTAAAATATATCTTTTGATTTCTCTAAAATCGAATCGCAGTGTGTTTAAATGTACTGAGCACTTAAAAATCTGCGTTGTAATTTAAGGAAATTGTTAGTAACAATAAATTGAATGCCAAGTGATGACTGGCTTTCGATTTGCTGGTGTCATCTGAGAGGCTAATCAGCTAGGACCTCCGTACGCCACAAGGAAATGGGCACCAACGTATACTGGCGGTCGTGTATTTTCAATCCGCCAGCCAAGCGTGGAAATTATAATAAATATGAAATGAAGTGTACAGTCACGAATCGATCTCCTGAATAACTCCAACCACGAATCGACCACCCCAATAACCCTTCACCCTCTCTTATCCATAGCCCGTGGCACCTATCATTCTCGTTCGCGTTCTTCCTGCACGGCGAGAGCACCGTCTGCGCATCCGTGGACGTGCGACAGCACCCGCCTGTCCGGACGCTCACCGCACGGCGGTTACGGAGGGTCCACCAGCCACGGCACAACGCGACTGGGCAAGGCACGGCGCAGGGAGCCCCTGAGCCTGTACGGGATAAAGGTGAGTGCGAAAATAGATAAAAAAACAACAAAGTGATCAAGATTTCTGTGAGACTAACAGTAAATCAGAGCGACCTGACAGTCTGTTTCGGCTTAGACTATTGGCAAATGTGAGTGAGTGAACCGCGTGTAGAATGTCGTGGATTCGTTGAGTGTCCTAGTATGTAAAGGGTTATTTTTTAAACCTTCGGTTTTTAAATTGAAATATAGTAAAGAAGAATATATTTAATATCAGTGAAACAAGCTTTATTGGAAAGATAATGAAGTGCTGTTTATATTCGAATATGATTTAGGCCATGTAACCGTCGCGACTGGCGTAGGACATAGACACGAAGATGATGATTTTTGAATGAGCACACTGTCTGATGCTATGTAGTAAACTGGCGAGTGAACATGGCTGTAGGAGGGGAAATCAAATAGTTTTTTGTTTTTGTGTAGTAACCCCGCACCGAGAGCCAAAGTGGACTTCCTAATCTTAACTGGTTTGTTCTTTCAAGTCTACTAAATGTGGTGGTATTCCCCGCAGTGATCCTGGCGCCGTTCGGTCTGGAGGGCACGGTGACGGGCCGCGAGTGGGCGGACGGCGACGCGGCCACGGCGCGGCTGCTGGACGCCTGGCGGCACCTCTACCCGCTGGAGCAGGGCTGCGGCGCCGTCGAGGTAACTACCCTCTAACCGAGGCAGGCGAGGAAGTGATGGGTGCAGAGGGCACGGTGATTTGCCGAGCGTCGTCTGATGGAAAACGGCGACCGTTCCCGTTGCGCCCCAAATATAACTAACTCTTTCACACTCGTCGCAACCCGCAACTTACCACAGGTGTGAAAGGGATAGGTAGATTTGGGGAATGATCCGAAAATGGTAGCCGTCGTCCACGACCGTTTATGTGGTCACCAGTGGGCGCCACTGTCGAGTAAGGTCTTGTCACTGTCAAAATAACGCCGTCCTATTCGCGGGAATCCAATCGTCTACTCGGACCGTTTGATTCAGGCCAATATCGCGAGGTATTTTGACAACGGACCTTTCTGGCCAGTGGCGCCACCTAGTGGAATTCCGTACTCGCGATAGCCTCGATTGCGCTTCTTCTTGGGCGATACGCTCTTGACAGAGCAGTAGTCCTCGTTATGCGTTATAGGCAGATGTCATTCGCATCACGACTTCTTGCGATCTGGGGCCTAATTCTCGCTCTGTAACTACAAATGTCCATTAATAATTAAATTGCAATGTATATTACAGCCAAAAAATATTTTCTCAACCATCTCCGACTGTCGTATATCGTCGAACATCAATTTCAGTGACTTTTTAATACAGTTTTTTGGCTACAAAAAATGTCGAATATGAGATGTCACAGCGCAAAAATCGCCCCCCTGTTAGCTGTCTTCCTGTTACACCCATGCAATTGACCGCCCAAAGCAGATTTGATTCGGTTGGTCCGTCGCATGGGTGATCGTCCGCGCGCTGACTACACTGTCTAACCTATACATAAGTTACCCTGGCCCACCGGAGGACCTGATCACCCTTAGTGACGAAGCAATTGAATGGCTGACTTCGCTTGATTTAAATTTGTAGTTGAATGTGTTTCTCGTATATTGTATTTTTGCCATACGAATAAATAAAAATAATGTTAATATGATGTTTGTGTGGTCCCAGGTGGTGTGCGGCGGCGTGACGATGCGCTACCCGCTGCCGTACGTGCTGGCGACGGAGATGGAGGCGGGCGCGGACGGCGCCGCGCCGCCGCTCGCCGCCGCCTGCCTCGCCGCGCTCACCACGCCCCGCCCCACGCAGGTAGACACCGATCACAGTGCAAGACAACCACTAGCTTTTATATATATACTAGCGGGCCACGCGCGACCATGTTCGCACCATCCTTCCCTACATTATCGTACCCTACAATACCGTACCCTACACTACGGTACCGTACCCTGCACTACGATACCGTACCCTACACTACGGTACCGTACCCTACACTACGATACCGTACCCTACACTACGGTACCGTACCCTGCACTACGATACCGTACCCTACACTACGGTACCGTACCCTGCACTACGATACCGTACCCTACACTACGGTACCGTACCCTACACTACGATACCGTACCCTAAACTACGGTACCGTACCCTACACTTACGGTACCGTACCCTACACTTACGGTACCGTACCCTTCACTACGGTTCCGTACCCTACACTACCGTACCCCACATTACCGTACCCTACATTACTACCCTACGTTACCGTACCCTAAATAACCGTAACCTGCACTACCGTACACTACACCTACTTTACCCCTACCTACTCTTTCTTTTATTACTAGAAACTTCCCTCTCGAATCACTATTCCTATTAACGTTAGCTTAATATCCAAGGATATTCCTAACATATTCCCGACGTGGTATTACACCCTTAATATAAGTGTGTCAAGGACGATAAGTACACCAAACATGCCAAGTGCGTCGCATATGTTGCTTTATTTATTTATTTATTTAGATAACAAACAAACATAGTTTCATTCATTCATCGTTAGACTTTTGGTGTCAGAGTTTATTTATTCAGCAAATTTAAAAAATATACTATCTATTTGTTTCATATTTGTTTCACTTTTGTGTTTAATGGTTATATATTTACCATAATGGATAAAGTATACTGATTTGATTATAATCCTACCAAATTATTGTAGTTAATTTGACTAGTTTTAATTTAAGTTTAGAACTAATATGGAAGTTGGAAACAAAACTATTGTTGATACACAAATAGTTTTGAGTATACTTCCTACATTATACAAGAAGTTCTCTCCCAGACTCAATCACAATTTCATTTAAGAAATAATGAAATTGCGTCTCATTTTTATTACTTCTGACATTATTGTGTTATTGTGTATCAGTTAACTGACATCTGTTCTGCGTCGATTTCAGTGGAGTCTGTCACTACCCATTATCAGTATCCATTGTCGATGTGGTTTGGTGAAGCTAGTGTGGAGCCAAACGCTTTGTACTAATGTCATTTTACTAAGCCCAAATTATAAAGCGCATGCTTTATAATGTAGTATAATGTAGTGGCAAAACTCTGCACAAGATCGAGTAGGTTTCTTAAAATAAGAATGTCCTATCGTGAAACTGTCGATAGTGGCACATAAAACCATCCAATCGATTTTCTCAAATAGCAGTATACTATCTCCACTCTGTTCGCCATCCAAAATTGTACCTTAAAACTCACTAAACAAACTCCAATTTCCCTTTTCCCTACAGCCGGTGGAGGTGTGCTACGCGGACGCGTCCGACAAGGAGGACATCGTCGACCCCACGCGGAAGGCTGTATGCACGTGCGCCAAGTGAGTGCACCCTGGTTACCCTGCCTGCTAGGGGGGGCGGGGGATGGCCGACACTTGTTGGGGAGGGTGGGGGATATGCGGATGCTTAATATAAAGAAGCTATAAATAGCAAATAAAATTTTCAATTGAATCTCAAAGGCATGCCAAATTTTAAGAGAGTGAAATGGGAAACTAGTTGCAACGTTTTGATATTGAGTTAGCTGTGCAATAAATATGTCAGTTACCTTATAATAAAATTACGAGTAGGTATTTGTTTGCATGATTTTCCTTCCGCAATGAGTGTCGCATACGCCGTCCGCTCCCCAATAATGTTTTCAATGAAACATAATTTATATTTGAAGTAAATAGGTGCAGCATAATATAGCCAGTAGTTGTACGAAATTTGTGTGTCATGCATTTATATTTACGTATGTTATGTATGGAAGTATCACTTGTATTTTATTTATTTTTATTTGAATGGAAGTTTGATGCTCCGCCGATCGCTCGCCGGTCGCGCCCGAGGGCCGGCCGGCGGACGATCGACGATATTTTTGTGTGTCAACGAGCGACCCGAAAGGGTGGAGCCGCCGTGTAGATATAGGTAGATGTTATGTATATGAATGTTTTATTTTTTATATAGAACTTACATAGTTTATAATATGTAGCAGAATATAAGCAGTAGAGGGGCGCAGCAGCTTTACCGGGCGACATGTCGCCGCATGTCGCCCGGGGCGAACGGTCCGCGGCGAGGAAATCGATATCTCGGCATCGGCATGGCTCGGATCGCTATTTCGGACGGACGCGCCGCCCGGCGGACGGGTCGGACTCGAGCGTGGATATCGATACCGATGGCGGATCGGCTCCCTCGTCGCGGGGCGACCGGCCCGTGCGGCCTCTTCACACTTCTGTAAATACGCGGCCCGCGGAGGGGAGGGGCCGACCGACCGCTCGGCGATCCCGGGGAGCGTCGGGTGCTCGCGAAGTGTGGACAGGCTCGGTGCGCGGCCGCTCGGCCGCTCGGCCTTGGCGGGAGCGCGGTGCTAGCCTTGGGTCGGTGCAGGTCGCGGCGGCGGCGGGCCCCGCGCGCCCCGCGCCCCGCGCCCTTCCACCGGCGCCGCGCCCCAAGAGCCGCAGGCCCCGCGCCCGCGCCCTCACCCGCCCCGCGCGCGCAGCTCGCCCCGAGCACGCAGCTCAAGGACCCGTGAGTACCCCGCCACCCGCCACCCGCCGCCGCCCGGAGCCGCAGCCGTCCGCGAACCACCGGGACCAGACAATTTGATGACTGGTCACATATTCAGGCGCGCCCGAGCCGGCCGCGGGCCCCCGGCGCCGGCGCGCTGCCCGTCGGCCGGCCGACCTACTCTCGCGCAGCTCCGCTTCACTAGTGCATGATATTCGCCTCCATAGATATATCATTTTTTATTTATTGCATCCTAGAGACCGTAGTGCATGAGTTGACGTTGAATGTTTGATTGTCATAAAATTGCATGTTTTGTGTGTTCATTGTGTCCTGTTCGGTGTCGTGTGTGTGATCGATTTCATCGATGTCGACGTCTCGGGGGAGGTGACGCCGGGGACCATCGCTCTCGCCGACGTGACTCGACAGCATTCTTTTCACCACATCGAAGATTTCCGATCTGTATCATTTCAGACCACCGGCGGTGCTTCGTTTCTCCTTCAAGCATATAATTTACTCTTGTAGATGACTACTCAATATGTTTTGGTACATATTTTGTTGTTGTCGGCTACATCTGTTCTAAATCATTGCTTATTACCGTTGTAAATATACTAATCTTTGTTTTCGTTTCTTGAGTAAAATATTTATTCTTAATAATTAATTTTGATAGTTTATAAAGTTATTTTACACAGTTGTAAAGCAATGATGATAATTCCATAAACATGATAACATCTACCTTTCATCTCGAGGCTCTAACTCGCTCGATTGTCACGTTCAAACCGCTGGTTATCATTGGTGTTAAATGTCATAGGGTCACTAAAGGTTATAGTCACAAAGGTCAAATGTTAACTGAGGTTGGAAGTACTGAATTTGAATAAGATTGTATTCACTTGAGGTTCTTTATTTCAAATGTCGAGCAGACGTGTCTACGTAGTAATGAACCTACTTTATTTATTGAAATTATTGGAATTAAATATTAGTATAGATTTTCTATATGTGATTGTTTATAATGGATAAAACCACTCAACCGATTTAAAAAAGTATTTCATCCATGGAAAGCTTTATTATCCAGAAATAACATAGGCTATAAATTATATTCCGAAATCCATACGGGATCAGGGACAAATGGCATTTGTGCGAAGCTGGGGCGGGTCGCAGTATTTGACCAAAGTTTCATCAAAATCCTAATATGGATGGATATCCTAAAAAGTAGCAGAAGAAGAAAGTAGCAAAGAAGTGAAAAGGGAGCCAGCCTTACCCGTCACGAAAGTGAGATGTCAGGCAGACATCGAAAAATGAGATATCAAAATAATTTATATGCAAGTCTAAAACTGAAGCTATGTCTTTGTTTCCAACAAGTACAGTTATTTAAACCATTTCTTTTTCACTTAAGTAATCTAAACTATCCCTCAATACTGGTTTAATAGTTGGCGCCCCATGCGACTATTTTTCACTGTCAAATTAATGCTGTTACATTGGTCGAAATCCAACTCAATCGACGATATCAATGGTTCAGTCGGCCATTTGCTGTCATTTTTGTAATAAAGTTTTTAGATAAATAAATTCAAGATTAAAGTTTTTTCTTTTTGAAACGTACATAGGTACATAAAAAGTGCTCCATGCTCTGTCATATAATTCGAAAGAATGATAAAAAAAAAGTAGCCAACTCTACAGACACGTCTGCTCGTCAGGGAACTATTACTCCTCTCCGCTAGCCCCCCGCTAATCCTCCCCCCCGTGTCTCCATAGGGCCGGTGCGGCGCTGGCGTGCGGCGGGTCCCCGGGCAGCTGCGGCGCGGCGTCCCCGGCGCCGCCGTCCGCGCCGCCCTCCGCCGGCCCGCACGCGCACGCCTCGCCTGCGTCTGCGCATCCTGCTCACCAGGTAATACACACAAAGATAGACTTGCAAGAAGACTGACGATAACATTTAATCGTGACAGATGATAACACTTCCTCGTGAGACGTGGGAGATTTCGGCCATTTCTGTTATCTACATAAGAATTGACAAAAATTACGATCTCGTCCATCCCTTTTAAAATTCTACTAATTTTATACCGTCCCCCGGCCCGCACGCGCATGACTCGCCCGCCTCCAGGTAACGTGCACCAAGATACATCGGGAGCACCGTAGGGTTGTAGTGGTATTTATCGCTCCTATAGGGAAACTCAACAATACTCACATTACGAGTACACGAACACAAGACTGGCAAACATCCGCACATAAATGGCGCGAACCGTTTCGACATCGCGCTAGAGAAGTGTGCCAACTTCCGCGGCATAAATACTACTTCCGAAATAGGTAGCTAATTTGTATACGAATCCAATTCGAATGCTTCAAAACTATGGCTCCTGGCCTGTCTCAGGGTCGCCAGGTAGCTCAGACGCGGCGTGACCGGGACACTAAAATCAATTTTAGTGTATATGTCGCAGCCAAATGGTTAAATTAGCCGGTTAATTAAACGGCTAGCTATTGAAGCAGTTATTTAATTGAAAATTGGCCAAATTCACGAACTTTGAAAGTAAAGTCAAATGAACGATATTGCCTCGAGTTTACGGAGCTCTTCCATTCATTGTCATAATGCTAACCTAAACTAACCGAATAGAAACCTAATACAAACTATTATTATACTTTGAAGTTATTGTGGGTAGCTTAGCATTGGAGCAATGTGTGGAAGAGCTGCATAAACTCGAGGCAATATCGTTCTTTCAACATCACTTTAAAATCTTATGAAACTGGCATATTTTCAACTAAATAATTGCTTAAAAAGCTAGCCGTTTAGTTAACTGGCTAATTTAACCATCTGGCTGCGACATATATACAAACTGCCGATGGGTCCGTATGAGTTGACATCGCCGAGTTGTATGCGAGGTCGAGGCTACACGACGGAAGGATACAGAAGACCGATCGAAATCGAAAGAAAGATTAGAAAGAGTAGCGGACTCGCAACAGAAGCTGAGATTAATCGAGATGATAATGAAGCAAACCAGCAAAAGGATCACCCGATGGAAAATGATCACCGCCCATAAATACCCGGGAGCATCGCGAATACGCTACCGACCTTTGAGATAGATGTAGGCTCGTTTCTTAAAGATTTTAATGTCTTAACCATCTCGAGACTCTGTGATCTTACGAGACAAGAAGTTACATAAAATCGTACGTTAGTCTACCGCCTACCGACTTGCAATTACACCTCCCCCCCCCTCCCCCGCAGACGTCGCTGACGGCGATGGTGTCCGCCGCGCTGGGCGGGGCCGTGGCGGGCGTGCCGGCGTCGCTGCACACGCCCGCGCCCACGCCCGACCCGCTCGCGCCGCACACGCCGCACACGCCCGTGCCCGCGCCCGCCGCCAACGCCGCTAAGGGGTACCAGGTACGGTGGCTGTGATGGTGGCTCTCTGCGTCGCTGCCCGCGATGGTGTCCGCCGCGCTGGGCGGGGCCGTGGCGGGCGTGCCGGCGTCGCTGCACACGCCCGCGCCCACGCCCGACCCGCTCGCGCCGCACACGCCGCACACGCCCGTGCCCGCGCCCGCCGCCAACGCCGCTAAGGGGTACCAGGTACGGTGGCTGTGATGGTGGCTCTCTGCGTCGCTGCCCGCGATGGTGTCCGCCGCGCTGGGCGGGGCCGTGGCGGGCGTGCCGGCGTCGCTGCACACGCCCGCGCCCACGCCCGACCCGCTCGCGCCGCACACGCCGCACACGCCCGTGCCCGCGCCCGCCGCCAACGCCGCTAAGGGGTACCAGGTACGGTGGCTGTGATGGTGGCTCTCTGCGTCGCTGCCCGCGATGGTGTCCGCCGCGCTGGGCGGGGCCGTGGCGGGCGTGCCGGCGTCGCTGCACACGCCCGCGCCCACGCCCGACCCGCTCGCGCCGCACACGCCGCACACGCCCGTGCCCGCGCCCGCCGCCAACGCCGCTAAGGGGTACCAGGTACGGTGGCTGTGATGGTGGCTCTCTGCGTCGCTGCCCGCGATGGTGTCCGCCGCGCTGGGCGGGGCCGTGGCGGGCGTGCCGGCGTCGCTGCACACGCCCGCGCCCACGCCCGACCCGCTCGCGCCGCACACGCCGCACACGCCCGTGCCCGCGCCCGCCGCCAACGCCGCTAAGGGGTACCAGGTACGGTGGCTGTGATGGTGGCTCTCTGCGTCGCTGAGGAGGTGCTGCTGTACATTTTATTATAAATTGCTATCTCACCGTCACAAGGTTTGTCCATTTAAATTTATCATGATAGACACTTCATCGTGAAGTGTAGAAGAATTCGGCCGCCTTTGCTCAGCAATCACATTCTTAATATTTACATAAAAAAATCAGTCAATCCATTTAAACTTTGACCGCATTTTCAATTTTTTACTTTCAACCAAATGAACGAATGATGAAACCTCCGAGATTTCTCAATTATAAATTATCTTTTCCCAATCTCTAATCCTCACACTCTTTCTCTACTTTCCGACTCTCTTTTCGTCCCTCCCCCCACCGTCGTCTCTACGCACCTCCTTTTTTAAACCGGACCTCGTAAGGCGGGTGCTATTCTACGTACCATTTACTCATCATAATCCTAGCTCTTTTGCCGGGGTCCACTTTCCTATTCATTATTTTTCACTTCGGCATCCCCGCGTCCCGAGCCGATCATCTACGTACGACCCCCTAACCTTGTATATCTCCCCCCCCTAGACGGACTCCCCCAGCGCCCAACCGAGCGGCGGCGGCGCGGGCGCGTCGCGGCCGGAGCTGCCGCCCGCGGAGCGCCGCCTGGACCCGTTGGAGGACGAGCACTCGCTCAAGATGCTGTACGACTACACCACCGTTTACGCCTGGTGAGTATATCGTAGTTGGGAATGGGGGATGGCGAGATTCGAACGAACCGAAACGCGTGAGGGCTGGGGGCGGTTCTCGCGCTGTGATCTCAAATTAGACGTGTTTTAAAAATATTGGTGAACTTATAATATATTCTTTTCAAAATGCATGTAATGTAACATGACTGTTTACTACCTAGATAAAATAAATAAATTTTCGCCACTAAAATTGATCTTCAACAATATACGACAATATGTCGAAGATAGTTGAGAATTTTTTTTTTGCTGCGATAGACATTTCAATGTCATTGTTATTGGAGATGTGTGATTAGAAAAATGTCGTATTCGAGATGTCACAGCGCAAGTATTAAACTTTTGATGTCAAAATAACGCTCTGCCAGTGGCTGAAATGGATTGGTCATTTTACAACTGTTGTTTTTATTTTGACAACGGACCCTACTGCCTGAGCACAAATGATAGCGCCATCTGAAATCGCGAAAACCCGGGAGGTCTTATTTCATAACTGTTAAAATATAGTCTAACTTAGTTGAATATAATTCAACTTTCATCTTTGAGCGTATATTTCTGACCAGTACCACATTTCAGTCGCGCCATTTGTTTAAATTTCAATACAGCGAGAACACGGGCGCATCAGACACTACAGCAATGTCGATGCGTATTCTTTAAGCTCGCCAAATTGACATCCAAATTATTGCGCAGCAGCGTTACGCGAGAATGTAAACGCTGTGTTTATAATTTGGTTACATTTACCGATTTCACATCGCCTTGAGATCCGTGAGAAGTGCCGTCTCTCTCGGATCTCAGGGCCTCTCTCACTCACTCTCACGGAAGTCGGTGTTTTTTTTGTAGATCTTTCGTGTACGTGCTTCATATTATCGTTCAATAAACCCGTAGGCTGGAGCACCCAGTCAAGCGGTTCAAGTCCGAGGACAGCAGCTTCCGCGAGGACATGGCGCTGGGCCCCAGCGGCGCCGAGGACCTGTACGCGGGCCACGAGCACACCAAGATGGCCGCCATCGACTACCGCCGACGGGACATCAAGCAGGAGAAACAGGAGGTACGTGGGTGCCGGTTTGCGTGTGGTAGCTAGTTTGATTGCTGTTGTAGACTAAGCTGTACTGTGAGGCGAAGAAATCAAAATAAGATAGGTGTAATGGAAGTGCTATGCGCGCGAGATTTGTTGCCGTACAGTTGATCCGAGAGTCAAGTTTTGACACCTGGATTTACTGCGCGGTAGTACAGTTATGCGCAGTAGTGGCCGAGGTGACGATACGCGTTCTTTATATTTTGACGCCTCATATGGCATTTCTATTTACTGATCTTATTTTGATTTCTGTGGAGGAGACTTGGAGGATGAATTAGCTGACCACCTAGTTCATGGTCAGCTAATTCTTTGAAGACTGCACATACACGTCACGTTTTGTTCCGTAGGGGTAGACAGAGACCACATTGTTCCATTCGGGGTGATAATTCAGACCCATCAAATTACAGGCCTATAGCGGTAACCTCCTTGCTCTCTAAGGTGATGGAGCGGGTTATCAATATCCAGCTCCTCGGATACCTAGAGGACCACCAGCTGATTAGTGACCGTCAATATGGCTTTCGCCATGGTCGCTCAGCTGGTGACCTTCTGGTGTACCTAACGCACCGGTGGGCTGAGGCCGTCGAGAGCAAGGGGGAGGCTCTGGCTGTCAGTCTTGACATAGCCAAGGCATTTGATCGGGTCTGGCACAGGGCACTTCTATCAAAACTCCCGAAGTACGGTATCCCCGAGGGGCTCTGCAATTGGGTATCCAGCTTCCTGTCTGGACGGAGCATCCAAGTCGTTGTCGATGGATGCTGCTCCGATACCAAGACTATAAATGCTGGAGTACCCCAAGGTTCAGTACTATCTCCCACGCTGTTTCTTCTGCATATCAATGATATGCTGAATATCCCCAGTATTCATTGTTATGCGGATGACAGTACGGGAGATGTTAGTTATACTGGCCGAGCGAATGTCCCTCGTTCCGAGGTGTCGGAGAGCCGAATTAGACTTGTGTCGAATATCGAACATTCCTTGGAGCAAGTTGCTCAGTGGGGCAGACTAAACCTAGTCCAATTCAACCCCTTGAAGACACAGGTCTGCGCATTTTCCGCCAAAAAAGATCCCTTTGACATAGTGCCGCAGTTTCAAGGAACACCCCTTTCCATCTCAAAAAGTATTGGGATCCTCGGTGTCGACATATCGGATAGCGTGCGATTCCGGAGTCACCTGGAAGGCAAAGCCAAACTAGCTTCGAAAAAGCTTGGAGTGCTTAACCGGTCCAAGCGATACTTCACCCCAGGGCAGCGCCTGCTGCTGTATAAGGCACAAGTGCGGCCACATATGGAGTATTGTTCCCATCTTTGGGCCGGCGAAACTGCCGACCTGCTTAATCCTCTAGACTCCGTACAGAGACGCGCTGTACGAATTGTCGATGATCCCATACTAACACGCAAGTTGGAACCACTGGCAAACCGAAGGGACTTTGGCTCCCTGTGTGTGTTCTATCGGCTGTACAATGGGGAGTGTTCCGAGGAACTTTTCGATCTGGTGCCCACAGCACAATTCCGCCATCGCACCACCCGCCGTGGGCTTGGTACCCATCCTCACTACGTAGACCCTCTGTTGGTCATGACGCGAAGGTTCGAAAGAATGTTTCTCGCTCGTACGATTCGGATGTGGAATGAGCTCCCAGCCACAGTGTTTCCTGTGGACTATGACATGGGATCGTTCAAGAGGTATATTAGAGGTCTCTTCAGAGGCGGGCAACGCATCAGTGACTCCCCTGGTGTTGCTGATGTCCATAGGCGGCGGTGACCACTTTCCATCAGGTGGCCCGCTTGCCTGTTTGTCTGCCGTATAACATAAAAAAAAAAAAAAAAAAAAAAAAATTCGGTGTGCGATATGGTTCAAAAGAAATTATTTGTGACCTTATGTCAACCAAGCAAGGTTGAAGACTAATCATTAAGAGCCGAGCTTGTTTCTTCAACGGAGTTTCCTTGTCTATAAAATTTCCACTTTATGTCAACCTATTAATACTCAAAATAAATTGAATCTGAAATCTGGATTACAGATTTATCACTCTTCTTGAGAAATTGGTCGATGATTTTTGTCAATAGTGACAATATATACTGTGAGATTTGTCTTAGAAATATACCTCACAGTCTTGCACGGATTTTTATGGCTTTTGCATGCATATGTTGCCTTGCTATCACAACTTATAAACAACTAAACAACACGTGCATAAGAACCAAAATCACACGTTTTTGTTTCGCCTGACAGCTGTTGAAGCTCGTCTGGTTTACGATCGCAATAAACCTTCGCAAGGCAACCATTTGTAAATTGTGCATGATAAACTAAATTTGCAATCACCAACCGATTTGCTTTTGCGATCGGCACAACGAAACAAACAGACACGTTTCCGCATTCATATTGTTATTGGTCAAAAGGTCACAAGCATAATTCCGTCTCACATATGTTCACATAACAAATTAACATATCGATACACCATTTCATCGGATGGAGGAGGATTCACCAGCACGAAATAGGTTACTCTGGTTAAGTATAGGACGTCCAAAAGGATTGAGAATGAAGGACGTTGACTTCTCAGTTGGAATGAATTTGTTAACGCTCACAGCAATTGCTGTAATGCTTCAAATAGTCTTACATAAAATTGTTTTTTTTAAGTCATACGGTAGGCAAACAGACAAGCGGGCCACCTGCTGGAAAGTGGTCACCACTGCCTATAGACCACCTCTATAACACGTTGCTCTGGCAGCAAAAAGGCAAATGCCCCTCCACTGCCAAAGCCACGGTTCACGTGGAGGTACTTTCCCAGTCGGGCGGCTCCAATTCGAACGAGATACCCCGCTATGCCCTACCTCTCTTAAAAACTTTATGTAAATTAATAATATTTTTCATAGAATTTTTCATAAAAGAACCATTGAAGTTAATTACTGCCCTGGCAGTAATTAACTTCAATGGTTCTTTTTCAAACAAGTTCTTTATGCAAATTTGACATATATGGCCGTTTGAAGCATTACAATACAACAATCGCTCTAACCACATTCGAAATAGTTCCGAGAAGTCAATGTTATTTCAATCCATTTGACACGGACTACAGGTCTGTCTCTGTCTCTAATTATAGGACGAGAAAGAGTACAAGAACAAGAACCTTTTCACCTCGGACGGACTTTGTCCCACCCTGAAGGACCTCGATCAGATATTCGATAACTCCGACGACGCCGCGAGCGGGGACGAGACGGTAAGACTTGTGAGTGTGAACCTTAATTACCTTACTATAATGGCTATTTTCCTTTGAGACCTTCTTGTGTAAAAGTTAACAAATCCTGTTTTTCTACTTTGAAAGCGTGTCTGTTTGTTTCCGATTAATTCTTGCGATCATTTTGGGTTTCCTTTGTGAATATACTTTGTGTGTTGTTGTGTGTATTGGTGCGTGGTACCGCCACCACCACGAATGAGTGTATTGTGTAAAATTTTTGTGCATGTCTTTTCGCTTCTTTGATTGATATGGTATCTTGGAGTCGTTTTCTGTAAATTTGACTTATCTGTAATATCAGCATGATCCTTAGTATGTACCCATCCGAGCGTATAGGTTCTCTGGTGGCTTTGTGACGTGGTCCAGTATGGTCCGACGGTGCATTATCTTTTTTTGGCGAATTACTTTATATAGATTCTTACGTCTATGGCGACACTTACCTTCAGGTGACCTGCTCATTCCTTTGTTTCCTTCTACTATACAAAAAAGATCACTAACAACAACAAAACAATGTCCATCCACCAGCTGCAAGTCCAAACGCCGCCGGACTCGAACCGGTCCCTGGAGGAGTCCAGGCTGACGAACGCGGGCGCGGCGCGCTCGGTGCGGCCCGAGGAGCTCAGCAAGATGTTCCCCACGCCGCCCAGCCTCGAGGCGCACGCGCAGCCCTCGCCGGGCTTCAGCTTGCCCGACGACACGCCCCACCACCAGACCCACCCGGGGGCGCACGCGCACGCGCATCGCCTCGGCCCCGCCAGCCCGCCGCCCGACCCTATCGAGGTGAGTCCCCGCAGCCCCCGCCGGCCCCAGCTTGCCCGACGACACGCCCCACCACCAGACCCACCCGGGGGCGCACGCGCACGCGCATCGCCTCGGCCCCGCCAGCCCGCCGCCCGACCCTATCGAGGTGAGTCCCCGCAGCCCCCGCCGGCCCCAGCTTGCCCGACGACACGCCCCACCACCAGACCCACCCGGGGGCGCACGCGCACGCGCATCGCCTCGGCCCCGCCAGCCCGCCGCCCGACCCTATCGAGGTGAGTCCCCGCAGCCCCCGCCGGCCCCAGCTTGCCCGACGACACGCCCCACCACCAGACCCACCCGGGGGCGCACGCGCACGCGCATCGCCTCGGCCCCGCCAGCCCGCCGCCCGACCCTATCGAGGTGAGTCCCCGCAGCCCCCCCCGGCCCCAGCTTGCCCGACGACACGCCCCACCACCAGACCCACCCGGGGGCGCACGCGCACGCGCATCGCCTCGGCCCCGCCAGCCCGCCGCCCGACCCTATCGAGGTGAGTCCCCGCAGCCCCCGCCGGCCCCAGCTTGCCCGACGACACGCCCCACCACCAGACCCACCCGGGGGCGCACGCGCACGCGCATCGCCTCGGCCCCGCCAGCCCGCCGCCCGACCCTATCGAGGTGAGTCCCCGCAGCCCCCGCCGGCCCCAGCTTGCCCGACGACACGCCCCACCACCAGACCCACCCGGGGGCGCACGCGCACGCGCATCGCCTCGGCCCCGCCAGCCCGCCGCCCGACCCTATCGAGGTGAGTCCCCGCAGCCCCCGCCGGCCCCAGCTTGCCCGACGACACGCCCCACCACCAGACCCACCCGGGGGCGCACGCGCACGCGCATCGCCTCGGCCCCGCCAGCCCGCCGCCCGACCCTATCGAGGTGAGTCCCCGCAGCCCCCGCCGGCCCCAGCTTGCCCGACGACACGCCCCACCACCAGACCCACCCGGGGGCGCACGCGCACGCGCATCGCCTCGGCCCCGCCAGCCCGCCGCCCGACCCTATCGAGGTGAGTCCCCGCAGCCCCCGCCGGCCCCAGCTTGCCCGACGACACGCCCCACCACCAGACCCACCCGGGGGCGCACGCGCACGCGCATCGCCTCGGCCCCGCCAGCCCGCCGCCCGACCCTATCGAGGTGAGTCCCCGCAGCCCCCGCCGGCCCCAGCTTGCCCGACGACACGCCCCACCACCAGACCCACCCGGGGGCGCACGCGCACGCGCATCGCCTCGGCCCCGCCAGCCCGCCGCCCGACCCTATCGAGGTGAGTCCCCGCAGCCCCCGCCGGCCCCAGCTTGCCCGACGACACGCCCCACCACCAGACCCACCCGGGGGCGCACGCGCACGCGCATCGCCTCGGCCCCGCCAGCCCGCCGCCCGACCCTATCGAGGTGAGTCCCCGCAGCCCCCGCCGGCCCCAGCTTGCCCGACGACACGCCCCACCACCAGACCCACCCGGGGGCGCACGCGCACGCGCATCGCCTCGGCCCCGCCAGCCCGCCGCCCGACCCTATCGAGGTGAGTCCTCGCAGCCCCCGCCGGGCCCCAGCTTGCCCGACGACACGCCCCACCACCAGACCCAGAAAGATTAAACTTGAGATAACTTTGTAAGCTTATATTGTCCTGCCATAACTCACCGTTAATTTTTCCGTTCCCACCATCGCTTATTTACAAGCATAATAACTCAACCTAAACCCCCCCAAACAGGACTGGTCGTACGTGTTCAAACCGCCCACCGTGTGCAAGTACGTGGGCTCGTCGAAGTACGCGCCCCTCACCACCCTACCCAGCCAGTTACTGCCGCCGGTGGCGCTCCCCCCGCGCGCCGCCTACCGCCCGCGCTGGCAGCGGGAGGCTCAGCAGCCCCCGCAGCCGGCCCCCCAGACCAGTGTTGGGACGCCGCAGCAGCCAGACCCCCATGGACAGAGGACCGGTTAGTATATAGGATAGAAGTAAATAGAAATTTTGTGTGGAGCGTTGAATTGTTGAGAATGATTGTTGCCACTTCGGTCCCTACTGTACTACTGCGCATAACTGTACTATTGCGCAATAAGAGTTAGATACTATGGTTCATTCCCGTTGTCCCCCATATGTTATTCCCCGATTGCGGAAGTCCCCCATATGTTATTCGCCGATTGGGCCATCCGGGGGACACAGGGGATAACGGGAATAAGCAAAATAATGTCTGTCGACCATTGATTTATTACTAACCGTAGATAGCGCATGAACGCTTAAAAAGTGGGCCAAGGAAGGACTGCTTAATCGCTAGTCAAGCAGTCCTTTTCCGTAGTCCGTCATTAGCCGTCGGCACGTAAGCATGCCCAAGTGCGCGTTCAAAAATTGTCGAAACAATAGCCTTATACGACGAAAAAAGGATAGGATTTCATATTTTGCGTGAATAAACTCATTATACATCTTATCATGCATAAATATAGCGATTTACACATAAAAAACCATCAAAAATAATTATTTTAATCATAAACATATTGTCAGTGACAGACATCACGTCAGTTGCGCATGCGTTAAAGCGAAAACAAATTGCACACAAAAAGAAAGCATTATCCACAGCGCGAAAAGCAATTTTGAGCTTTATAAGTATGAAAAAAAGTTGATATTTGATAAATACGATACTGTACGTAATGGCATTTTGATTGGGGCGTGCGTATTTGGCATAAAATTGCTACGTACAAATGTATTGTCAATTAGGCGACAGATTTCAAGCGCATTTTTGTATGAAGTGCTTTATCTACGGTTTAGTAGATCAATGCTGTCGACCGACAAATTCACTCGTACAACCGAATTCCAGTACCGCATCGAGCTCGGCGCTCATCAGGCGCTTGGTCTAACTCGCTTCGCCAGTACAGGTTGACCAAGGTCTGCCTGGGGATCCAGAGACCGGTTGAACAGTCCAGGGCCCCAGGAAACTTATTTTTTTTCTTATTAATTTATCTAATCACGACCCACCCCTACCCCCCACAGGCAGCGTGAAACGCTCAAGCTCCCCCACCCCCTCCGAGACGCGGGCCCGCGGGCGGCGCAGCGCCGCGCCCACCCCCGCGCCGCGCGCCGCGGGCTCCCCCGACGCGGCGGCGGAGGCGCGGCCGCTGCCGCCGGCGTGCCCGCTGCTGGTCAACGTGCTGCTCACGGACACCGTGCTCAACGTGTTCAGGGACCACAACTTCGACAGTTGCACGCTGTGCGTGTGCAACGCTGGGCCGAAGGTTGGTGCAGTTTTCAATGTCATCAAAAACTTTACATTGTACTTTGAATGGCATTATTGGAATTTTAGATTATGAATTTGAAATTAAACTAAATAGGTGTCCAAACTTAAATTATTACAGAATTGAACAAACCGCGCGTGCTTAATTGTTTTTTTTTTTCTGTACTACGGTTTTGTTTACATTCAACTGAAAATATAAATAAAATTTATTTATTTCTTTTATTATAATTTAACGGCCAGTTTCCGGTATCAATATATATTGTTAATCATAAATTAAAATTCGCCATCCTTATCTATAGTGAGTTGCAGACAAAGATTTAATAGATGATTAACAATAACGCCCAGTTTCTGAACTACTTTTCAATTTAATAAGGCTCAAAATTTGCGCAGAATTTGTAGCAAATACTTATCCCACCCTCCCCCCTTTCCCCGACAGGTGGTGGGCAACATCCGCGGCGCGGACGCGGTGACGTACCTGCCGATGGCGCTGGACGGCGCGGCCGACGACGACCCCGCGCACTGCACGTGCGGCTTCAGCGCCATCCTCAACCGCCGCCTCGCGCACAAGGCCGGACTCTTCTACGAGGTGGGTGCGGGTGCTGGGTGGGGATGAGAGTTTTGAACGGTGTGGAGACGTGTAGAGGGAGTCTGGGGGTATGGAAGGTATCTACGTCGTATTTTCAAACCTTCAGCTTTGATATAGTTTATTTCTAGATACGCATATTTCATCTTTTACTGTATTCTTCATATCTGTTGGGGTCGGTAACCGGAAACAAAATACCGGTATTCAATTTACAAAAACCGGTTTTTTTATTTGTTTCTTTTTTTCTATATTTATTCTGATTGTCAAATGTTTGTGTATGTGTCGTAGGACGAGATGGAGATCACGGGCCTGACGGAGGAGCCGGGCGGGGGCGGCGGCGGGCCCGGGCTGGCGGACGTGGCGGCGGCGGTGCTGCGGCAGGTGGGCGTGCCGGCGGCGCCGCGGCACTCGGCGCTGGCGCGGCTGGCGGCCGCCGCCGCGCACGAGCACCCCGACGCCGCCGCGCTCAACCTGCAGGAGTACGCGGACGGCGGCGCCGCGGCCGCGCGCGCGCTGCGGGCCGCCGTCGCCGCGCCCGCGCCCGCCGCCGCCCCCCCCGGCCCCGGCCCCGCCGGCGGCGCCGTGCACCGCTGGCCGTTCATCGGCGCGCGCGCGCCGCGCTCCTCGCGCGACGTGGTGCGGCTGATGCGGCGGCTGCGGCCGCTGCTGCAGGACGCGATCCAGAAGCGCTGCAGCGGCGCGCGCATGTGGGACGGCGTCACCGGCCCGCTGACCTGGCGGCAGTTCCACCGGCTGGCCGGGCGCGGCAACGAGGACCTCTGCGAGCCGCAGCCGGTGCCGCCGCTGCTGGTGGGGCACGACCGCGACTGGCTGTCGCTGTCGCCGTACGCGCTGCGCCACTGGGAGCGGCTGGCGCTGGAGCCGTACTCGCACCCGCGCGACGTGGCCTACGTGGTGGTGGCGGCGGACGCGGAGCCGCTGGCGGAGCCGCTGCGCGCCTTCTTCCGCGAGCTGTCGGCCGCGTACGAGGCGTGCCGGCTGGGCCGCCACCGGCCCGTGGGCCGCGTGGGGCGCGACGGGCTGGTGCGCGCGCCGGCGGCCGCGCCCGCGCCCGCGCCCGCCGCGGACGAGTGGGCGGGGCCGCTGCCGGCGGGCCGCGCGGGCCGCTACGTGCGCGCGTACGCGGAGACGCTGCGGGCCGCGGTGGTGCCGGCGCTGGCGGAGCGCGCGCTGCTGGAGCCCGAGCGGCCCGAGCGCCCGCCGCCCGAGCCGATGCGCCCGCCCGGGACGCCCGACCACCCGCCCACGCCCTCCAGCCAGAGCGATCAGGTACATCACTTTATCCTTAACTACCTAGAGCTCGTCTTAGCTGAAATAACGCGCCCCACTATCGCAGTAACGCACGATATACCCGTTGCCGGTAATTGGTCATTCAGTTGCCGGTGAGACTAAACGTAGGAACACGCGTCGTTCGATTGGAGCAGTCGACGCTCCCACACAGATGAAGTGTCGTTATTAATATTTACACATCGAAATCAACTAATTAAGTAGTGAGGCGCGTCATTTCAGCTTTAACAAGCTCTACCTACATATTAGTATATTTAATCCATATTGCCTCGATTGTCCCGGCATCGAATACAATGCTTTCAATGTCAAACCTTGTCTACCCCAGGAGGAAGTGAGCAGCTCGTGCAGCGGCGTCGCCCCACCCCTATCCAGCGGCGGGGGTGGAGGCACCCCCTGGGACGGCGAGGAGAGCGGTCCGCCCGCTCTAGTTGTGTACCTGGTAGAACCCCCCGGCTCGGCTGCGGAGCGAGCGCGGACCCTGCATGCGTTGCTGAGAATAGCGGACGCTGCGCAAGCGCATCTGCACCATCATAATCCGTTGGTCAAGGTGAGTGAATGCGGTTGGCTACTACCATAAGAATGAGAAATTTTTACGAAATAAAACACTCAATAAATTTTTTTAGTGTCCCCCATTTTCTGTTTGATAAAATCGTCATGCATGTAGTGAGAAAAAAGAATTTTAAATGATATCGACACGTATCAAACGGTGTCATTTAAACTTATTCGAGCATTTTTTGCTATATCTGTATGAGTATTTTCGTGATGTCAAAATCTACCAGATGGCGCCACAGAGGCGTAAGGTATGCCCATAAAATACTATCGTACCATTGGACTGATACAACAGGTGTAAACCGACGGATCCATTACTGCAGACCTTACACCTCGGTAGCGTCATCTGGATTTTTTTGGAATCGCTAACGCCCTATTGGAACTGCTGTTTGTTATAAATATACAACTACCCTCATTTTTATGAATATTTTATTTGTTCTAAATCTAAAACTACCCTCGTTTTCACTTTTGTAACCTACCCCCAATTAACCCTACACCTCCCACCCGCAGATAATATCCCTGGAAGGCATCTGCGAAACATGGGGCTTCGGATGTTCGCCGTCCGTGGGCCCCGTGGGCGCCGGGACCGCCGGGGCCGCCGGGGGGGCCCGCGCGGCGAGGGCGCTGGCCCTCAGCGTGTTCACGGGGGCCCGCCGCAAGCTACGGCACCGGGCCGATGGGAAATCACTCACTGGATTCGGCACTGCCGCCGATGGAAACCTGTTCCTCAATAACAAGGATGTAAGTATTGGATGTAGTGAGAAATTGGAGCGAATCCGTAAATTTATTCATAATCATAATCATTTATTTGCTATAAACATGGTCTTATAGAGGTGGAGTTATTCGTAAATATGTACAATCACGTTTAGCCTGTCAGAATTACAGCATGCAAATTATATCATAATTTTACTTAAATAAAACTTATTGTCAGTGAACTCTTTAATTGTATAAAAGGCTCTAATAAAACTACTTAATATAATACTTAATAAAACTCTTTAATTGTATAAAGAGATTGAGATTTGAGGTGCGTATGCACCGCACTGAAAAGGATGACAGGGCTGTAGTTTTGATTTTTATGTAACCTATTAATAAAAGGGTTGCCTGATGGAAACGACACATATATATAGAGACAACATTGTTCTATTTGTTACGGTCTTGACAAATCTGTTTATTTCGTATATTCTCGACCGGTTAGGGTACTCCTGACTTTTCTTTAAAATGTCTCCGATTTGATCGTAATATGTAGGTCTCGGTCTTCCCCTTCCGTTCACTACTACTATCTATATAACTTTTTTCGTTAATAACCTCTCTCTATCATCTCTCACCTCTCGTTTTTGCGTAAATAAAAAATCATTTTATTTGACGACCTGAGTGGTTCAATGGTCAACATGCCGCCGGTCTGCCACGCAAGAGGTCCCTGGTTCGATTCCCGGCCGGGCAGAAATTGAAATGATGAATTTTAATTTCTGTTACGGGTCTGGGTGTTCTATGTATAATAAGTATGTATTTAAAAAAAAATAGTATTTAAGTAGTATATCAGTTATCTAGCACCCATAGTACAAGCTTTGCTTAGTTTGGGGCTAGCTGGCGCTGTGTGAATTTGTCCACGAATTTATTATTATTATTATTATTTACTAATTGTTTGTGTTGCCCCCCGGTCCCCAGGAGAAGAACCGCGGCGCGTACTCGCTGTTCGCGCCGCTGTGGGTGCTGGCGCCGGCGCGCGCGCTGAAGGACGTGGCGGAGTCGTGGGGCGCGGCCGGCGACTCCTGCGGCGTGCTGTTCCTGGCCTACTGCCTGTCGCACGACCAGCGGCACCTGCTGGCCGCCGCCACCGACGCCCGCGGGGAGCTGCTCGACACCATCGCCATCAATATACATGTGCCTGCTAGGTTTGTGATCATATGTACATTTTTTTTTATATTTGAATTAGCGAGGTATTTGTTTGCCACTTCATTTGGCTACGATATACTCGTTAAGTGGTTACAAAATCTGTCCAAACTGACTTGCCTTATTTGGTTATGGAAATTGTGAATTTAAATCATTTTGGGTATTATTTGTTTACCAAATAAGAAAAGCCAGTCTGGACAGATCATACATACATGTTGGCCGAACCTATGCCAACGCGATCCAAGATAAATTTGTGGTAGGCGAATGGTGCCGTCTAAAAGTATACCCTATTGTGTGGTATACGCTTAGTTCCTTTATAGGCGAGCTTCGACAAGCAAAGGTGAGGCAATCTAAATCATCAATCATAGGTGCTTGGCGCTCGTGATCACACGGCAAACGTGTGGAGTTAAATTATATCGTATATTCCTGTTGCTCATTGGCCGTGTCCACTTTGACGGCAGGAGCGATTAAAATCACTACATAGTATAAAACAAAGTCGCTTTCTCTGTCCCTATGTCCCTTTGTATGCTTAAATCTTTGAAACTACGCAACGGATTTTGATGCGGGTTTCAACAGCAGATAGAGTGATTCAAGAGGAAGGTTTATAAGCAAGTAGAAAGAGGGTAGGTAGGAGTAAAGTAGGTGTACGCGAACGAAGTCGCGCCGGGTCCACTAGTATTACATAATTTGCTCCGCATACGACTGAATTAGCATTGCTCGCGGTTGAGCCAAGTGCCGACAGGATTGTTTTGCCAACACTAAAAAAAATGTCCCTTCCATAAGCAAACTGTATCTTACGTAAAACGCCTTGAGACTATTATCAATGTAACCAATATCCCCATTTCCAGGTCCCGTCGACGGCGCGGCGCGGCGGCGCGGCGGCTGGGGCTGACGAAGCTGATGGACTTCATCCTGGGCGTCATGAGCCAGGCCGCGCAGCCCTGGCGGCTCGTCGTGGGCCGCGTGGGACGGATCGGACACGGGGAGCTCAAGGGTGCGTACGCTCTAGGGGTACACTGCAGCCGGGTCCAGAGGGCTTACCGTTAACTCGTATAGCAGGACCTAAACGGAACTGCCTTGCTTAGGACGAGACAAGCTTATGTGACACGTATAGCGCTGTCTCCCTGTGTGTTCTATCGGCTGTACAATGGGGAGTGTTCCGAGGAACTTTTCGATCTGGTGGCCACAGCACAATTCCGCCATCGCACCACCCGCCGTGGGCTGGGTACTCATCCCCACTACGTAGACCCTCTGTTGGTCACCACGCGAAGGTTCGAAAGAACGTTTCTCGCTCGTACGATTCGGATGTGGAATGAGCTCCCAGCCACATTGTTGTTTCCTTTGGACTATGACATGGGATCGTTCAAGAGGTATATTAGAGGTCTCTTTAGAGGCGGGCAACGCATTGGTGACTCCCCTGGTGTTGCGGTGACCACTTTCCATCAGGTGGCCCGCTTGCGTGTTTGTCTGCTGAGTAACATAACAAACAGCAGGGTAGTTCTCATTAGGAGCTCTAGTAAGCCCCCAGAACCTCACCTAGCGCATACAACAGCGCTTATCCCGGCCTCTGCCAAGGTCCGTTTTACTACCCATTCTTCTCCACTTCGCCCGGTCGTAGGCATCCTCGCGCATACAACCTGTAGGCTAGTTACGTAACTGTGTTGCCAATAATTCTGGTTTCAGTTATTGAAATTGTTACATTTGAAATTGAGTATGATCGATTTAATAGTTTCAGTTTATTGGCAATGGAACTTTGTTAGCAACTGAACCCATGAAATCGATGATACGGAATCGGAAAAGTAATAATTTCAATTTCTGAAATCAGAGAATTGTTGGCAACTGGGTTACGTAATTAACCTGCTGTGCCACCATTCTTCACTTCCCAATATTCTGCATACCTCTAGAAACCACCTGACCTTTTCAACCTGAGAAATACCACCACTTCTCCCAATTATCATGTAAACTACAAGGTCACACAGTCTTGAGAAGTACCATTTCACGTCTTCCCGTAATCCTATCGACCTCTCAGTCGTATGGCCTGAAGAGTCCTGCCTCACCCTTTTCCATTGTTCTATCGACTTCTCTCTGTACGATACAGCTTAAGGAGTTTCAGCTTGCTCCCTTTTTCCTATGGTCCAGGAGAAACTTTCCGAGAAGTTTCTGTGGTAGACATAATCCTATAGACCTCTTATAATCTTATCGATCGAAATATTTCAATCATAATCTTGGGCAGCACAATAAACATTCACCTTATTTCGGTACTTTATTTTCTCAGACTAGGGGCTTACCATGAGCTCTCATTGCTAGACCTAAACAGAACTGCCATGCTTAGAACGAGTGTTATACGTGTCACAAAAGCTTGTCTCGTTCTAAGCAGGTCAGTTCTGCTAAGATCCTGCTATGAGAGCTCATAGTAAGCCCCTATAGCAACATACCGTAAAATCTCCACTGTAACTATCAGATCTCCCAAATCCTGGATCACGGTCAAGGCGGACCTCGGGCCCTTGAACGCGAGAGCACAACTGGGAGTTTAATGCACATGCTAACACCGAACCCTCCAACCCAAACACCCTAACTAACCGTCACTTCCTCCCCACCCAGGCTGGAGCTGGCTGCTCTCCCGCAAGAACCTGATGCGCGCCTCCAACGTGCTCCGCGAGATCTGCAGCAGCTGCTCCGTGCTGTACCCGTCCGGGGTGCCCTGCATCCTCTCCGCGTGCCTCGTCTCCACCGAGCCTGACTCCTGTCTGAGGCTCATGGCGGATAGGTTTACACCGGATGAACGCTTCAGCCAGGTCTCCATACAGTCGCACCTGCACACGCCGAGGGATGTGTCCGCCACGCATATACTGGTGTTCCCCACGTCGGCTACTACGCAGGTTTGTTTTCTGGTGAAACGATGCCATATGCTTATTTATTTTTTTAGGATAAAAACTCTTCCAGTAGGCTTTCGGAAGTGTAATGTAATGTTATACCTTTTTGTGGATGATATGATGTACGTCGTACGTATCAGTCGAAAGAAACACTGCTGGGCATAGGCTTCTGTAAAGACCTCCACGAAGGCCGGTCTTATGCGATCCGCATCCAGCTGGTACTTGCGACTTAGCACGTTGTCGGTCCACCTTGCAGGAGGCCTATCCACGCTGTGTCTACGGGATGTCGCTACCGGTATCTTTGTGATATCGTTTGATGAAAAAACTATCATAAAATCATATATCAAATTAGATAGGCTAAAAGCGAAGCGACTCTGAATTACTCGTTCACAGTATATATGCACCTCACTGTGCCGCGACGGTCCCGTCACTTGAATTATTGCATTATGAAATTCAATCATTTTCATTTCTTCATGACATCTTCTATTTCTCTCTCTCTGTCACTCACTTACTTTCCCCGATCTCTTGAACCCAACAAATAACGGCCCCGCTCTTCCCGCAGTCGAACCAGATGCCGTTCGAGCCGCCGCTGGCCAACGGGGAGGACAACGACATGAACATGTTCCTCGACGTGGACATGGGCGACGAGGACATCGGCGAGGACAACATGACCGACTTGATGGGGGACATGCTGTTCACCAACATGTGGGCGCCGGGCAGCCCGGGCAGACAATCGCCGAGAAGGAGTCGGGAAGGATCGCCGGCCGTGACTAGGCCTAGCCAGCCGGGCGGTGAAGATTCGGATCATCAGCAGGTTGGTATATGCTCCACCCTCTAGCAGGGGTGCTCCACCCTACCAATCCATGGTGGGTTACATACTGACTTCTCAGTCATTCAGACCGCTAAAGAGATTGTTGTCTACTGTCAAAATACTTCGGTCCTAATGGGCAGAAGCTGAACCCGGTAAATTACTGGATGAATTTGAAATTTTCTTCTACCCATAGGCGTGGACGTCCACTAAATATAGGGATAATAAAGGGAAGTAAATTGTATGGAAAATATATGAAGACGCTTTTTCCATTTGAAATTTCCATTCATTATGACGTTTTAACGTGCACGTCATCGTGAACGATGATATCGTCACGTTTAAAATTATAAAAGTGTCCAATAGGAGTTACATTTAGGTACATTTTTATCGGGAGTTCATCGTGTGAGGTATCAGATCAGCCTCCGGACGTGAAAGTTTCGAAACGGGAAGGGGTGGAATGCTCTTACAAAAGTAATAAAAAAATGCACCTAAATAATATTACGTAATTTTTAACACAAAAGACAATACTAACTGTGAAATCGCCTGATTATGGCTTGAACAGTTAATAGCAGATACAAAAAAAAAATTTGATCTCATTTATTTATTTATAAAACTTTATGCACTAAATGTACAATGGCGGACTGAAAGCTACAGTAGCCTTATCAACAAGTCAACCGTAACGCATCACCGTGATTACATGCTAACCCGTCCATCTCTCCAGGAACAAGTGGGCACAGTGCTCCAACAGCCGCTGGCGCTCGGCTACCTGGTGTCCACGGCGCCGCTGGGCGGGATGCCGGCCTGGTGGTGGGCGGGCTGCGCGCACCTCCGCGACGCCTGCCCCGCCTTCCTCAAGAACGCGCTGCTGCTGCACGCGGGCTCGGTGCAGAACGCCGACGACTACACGTCCTTCACGCAGCGCCGGGACCACAACACGCATCCCTTGGACTCGCAGACCACCACGGATGTGTTGAGGTGAGTGGGTGCACACCCGCGGGCGTGGCGATGTATATTTTGACAATAATATAAGTAAGAGGCATGATGACTGATCTTTTTATTGTTTAGCTTGATGGCGTATTGCTTAACGAATGAAAAGTGAAATTAGTTTTCGAAAGCAATATATGAAGGCCGTGACGTTACGGTTGAATTGAGAAGACAGACAATAATTTTTATGATCCTATATGTAATAGGTTTTTAACAGATTTTTATTTCGTTTTCATATTTGTTATTTTAAAGCCTATTTCACATTTTGTTCTTTAATTGGACATAATGAATGTTCAGTACCAATTGAATTAAATAATTGAATTGAATTTTCCTGGAATTTTTTAATTAAATCTTGGAAAAATGCTAAGGATGACATAAGTAATTCCTCAACAGAGACTATTCGACGATTAGTATAAATCGTACTCTCGTATTTATAGTCAAAAATTCTTTACCATTCTCAGGTACGTGTTGGAGGGCTACAATGCGCTGTCTTGGCTGGCTCTGGACGGCGACACCCACGACCGGATGTCCTGCCTGCCCTTCCACGTTCAGGTCCTCATGCAGCTCTACCACACAGCCGCCGCGCTCGGGTAGGCCCGCCCACCCGGGACCCCAGGCCTGGATCCACCCGCCCCACCCGGACCATACAGATACCCCGTCAATTACGTCACCATCATTACACTAAAGTATTCCTCCAAAATCATCAAATCGAAGAACTTCGAGGAGAGGAAGCCACTCATCACGACAATAACACACGTTTATTCTGTCATCACACGTGGGTAAAGTTGTCTGTTTTTTATTTTGATTCACGATCATGAGTACTTAAAATGTATATTCTAAATGAAATCACCGACCCCGAAGATGTTATCTTTTTTACGTTTTTGACCTGTCTGTGAACTATTGAAGTGTCAAATGTATACACCGTTATACATAGTTCCTTTTATTATATAGTAGTTCGGATCAGTGGAGTTTGGCTCGTTGACAATTATTGAGTTGTAGTAACAATAATATTTTCCATGATCCGCTACTATGCTAGGGGTTAGACAATCAAATGTATGCAGTTTAATTTGTATTTATTTTTGAAGTCACTACCAAAGTGAATAATTTATTCTGAAGTTTGACATTCAACTAAATGACTATGATATGTATAATGACTTTAAATGTAGAACATTAATATATTCTTGTGCAATTACAACTTTCAAACGTAGGAATTTTGGTTTTGATCTTTAAAATCCGACTTCCATCAAGTCTTTCATTCTGCTGTTCATTCTTCCGAGATCTCCCTTTCCATTTACACGATCATGAACCTCATTTTTCGTAGCCAATACCCGTTTTTATCATGTTGAATGCAAGTGACATGTTTTTGAAGATTTCTTGTGATTCATAGAATAATTATAAGGATCAACTGTTCCATTTTGCTAGAGAATAGTTATTGTTATCGTAATATTTCCTTTACAATTTATAGTATTTTTTGTTGAATATTTCAATTTAAAAAACTATCATCACGACATTCAATAACATAGTTTTTCAGATATATTTATTTTAGCCCCAAGGCTACATTATGATCGGAGTACTTATACAATAACATGTATTTAAAACTTTCGTAGGCTGTTCTAGGCCTGGTTCGCCCGGCCACCGCAAACAACCAACATTTACTTATCACGAATTTTATGTCACAAGTTATTATTACAGTTGTAATTATTACGTTGTTGTCATTTTTATGTAAATGTAATATAAATATTTTTTATTATTATTTGTATAAAGCCGGTATGAATTACCAAAGGTGTTAGCTACTTTTTAGTCTTGTAGATTTTTTTAAATCACCATTTTATTTTTTAATGTAATCGATTTGTTCCGCAGACCGTCTTGTTCTCACAGGGTTCTCAATCTACCTATAATTATGTATTTCATAAAATAATTATTACATACATACTCATTTAAATTATTATTTTTGTATAAGCTTTTTTATGTTGAATTTTAAATTATTTTCTATTATTTCTTTAAAGTAATTGACATATGAGATCATGTAATTTGTAAATTTTAGACACAATTGTATTAGAATTGTTATTGACCATTATTATACAATATAAATTAGCGTCTTTTCCATTTACCTGGAATAGAGGGAACAAACCTGGAGTACGCCGACGATGCTTCTAATGATTTCGTGCACAGTGAACCGTACATCACGCGTCTGTTATGCAATCCTGATATTCAAAAATATCAGTGTGCTAGAAATATCTTATGATGAATCCTCCTTTGAAAAACTAATTTAGTAACACCAATAGATTACGATTAGCTATTTTGTATAGTGATAAAATGAGCCTCTAGAGCGTTTAAAGTAGCATTTGTATAATTAGAATTCGTCATTTTGTAATAAAAATAAACGATGAGGAACCCATCGAAACAACGTAGCGATGTCGATCGCCGAATCTCCAACAGTATAATACCTAGATATGAAATTTTCTATTTTAATATAATATTTAATAAACCGTAGGTGGGGTGTCGACGGACGTGTAAATATATCCGAGTGTCATGGAACCAGGTCAGAAAGAACATAGTTAATAAAAAATCATCTAATTCCCATAGTTGAAGATTATGTACATGACTGAATTCTAAAATATCCTTTTGATGTATAGAACAAAGCGATAGATCGATATAATGTAAATGTTTTGTTGCTTAGTACCTAATTGTCTGTTTTACATGGCCGGACGAGATTGGCAGGCGAATCGCAGACGCGCGTGCGCGGGGCCGCGGGCCGCGGGGCGCTGCGCACGCGCATCCTTTATTTAATTATTCTGCGGCTCACCCGCGACTTAACTGAATTATGCCTAGTTGAATATAAAATGTTTTAAATGTGTTACAGCATTTGAGAATATTTAAATAATGTTGTATATAGTTTATATTTTGTTTTGTAAAAGGACATTTTGTACATAGGCTGGCGGAGCGCCGGCCGCAGCTGCACGTTTTAAAGAAAACCACTCGTAATTAATATTGTGTACAGTTGTTAAGCGAGATTCGTAGTTGAATGTAATATTTTAGCCTTTCGTTTTTGACCTTTTTTGTTATTGTGAATTTGTCAATTTTTTTAGGGAATTGGGATTGTACTGTATATAAACCTCACCGTTTTGTCATATAGTAGCCGTAAGCGATCGAACCTGATGATTGATGTGGAAATCAAATTTTCTAAATGGAGCAATCATTAGTTTCGTAAAACAAAATTAGTGTAATACTTGATATTAATATAACTTTATAAATAACTGTGAAAATAGGTAATAATAATTATAAATAAAATATTACATATTTATGAGCATTATTTCTTTTCGTCATTTCGTATAATTTTTACAAATCTTTATTCCAATTGTTATAGCCCCAGCTGTCACTGACGCTATGGCACGGCAAGGGATCGTACCAAACTGACGAAGCGTCCCGAGGGATGCCCCAGGTGGCCCAGGTGCCCAGACTTACTCAAGAGGCTCCATCACCAGATACACTATGATAACACAGAGGTCAGCGTCGCCTCACGATCGCCCCGCGCGTGCTCAAGGATTCCGCGGGGTGCGTCGGTATCCGTCAGAATACGATGCTCGAGCATTCCCCGGAATCCTCCACCAACACACATTTATTCGGCTTGTTCTTACTAGCCGATGGCAGCTTCACCTTCACTTTGAGCCTGTACTCGTGTCGGTACAATAATTTTATTTATGCAAGTCTCTTTCCCAGTGGGTCCTCCAAGTACGAAGATCTCCTCATTACCACACATAAAAACTCTACCAGTGACATCGATTTTGCAGTTATGTTTCTTTATGAAGTCTAGGCCAAAGATGCAGTCGTCCATAATTTCAGCCACGTCGACCTAATGAATTAACGTTGACTCGCCTACGTATGGATATATCCCCTAAGACAGGTTTGGACATTGGCTGGTCGGAGGCAGAAAAAAGCCGACAGGTGATCCTGGTGTGTCCTGTAACAGGATTCACTAAGTCACGCTTGACTATTGTCTTACAGGCTCCTGTGTCTATTGTCATCATGCAGTTCCTGCCATTCACCAAATAGCAAATCGACAGACTGTTGCTGTTGCTTGCCCGTGAAATGACAATTTCTGCGGCTCCCTCTGCGCAAGACAGTACTCGCCCTGTTCTTGTTACCCGTTCAGTCCTGGTTATTACTCGTTTCCCTTGTTGTTGGCAAGAGCTTAGTTTCTGCTCTGTTCTGATCTATCAGCTCCTGTGTGACCTAGCTTTTCTTGCTGCACGATGCTGAACTGCAGGTGGCCCCTCTCACCACACTTGTAGCACATAGGCCCAGAACCGGATCTCGGCGATGAGGGCTTTGTAGATATTATTTCCTTTGCCTCTAAACTAATGTATACTGGCAGTTTTTTTTTTTTTTTTTTTTTTTTTTTTATTTAATTTGCCAACAGATTTACATTTTTTTTTACAATGCTCTTAAACTATAGTAGCAATAACAATTAACATAAATGTAAAGCCAATAACAGGCAAACCTTACGTGCACTATATAAATCGCGCTTAAAACGTAAGTACTAACCTATTACAATAAAATATATTACACAAATTAATAGATACTTAAGCAATTTTGTATTAGCGGGAGATGCCTGTCTTGTCTATTTGGACGACGTCATCATCATGGGTCGCGATTTTGAGGATCATTTGCGCAACTTGGAACAAGTCTTAAAAAAATAAAGGAAGCTAACTTAAAGTTAAACCTAAAGAAATGCCATCTATTCTGGAACAAAATCATCAATCAATCAATTTCCTCGGCCGATCACATGGCGGATATATTTACCAGTGAGGGTATCCAAACAGACACATAAAAACTTTAAGCAGTACAGAGAGAGTCAAGTAGCTTACTCCAACGGACAAAATCGGTAAAGTAACCCAGGGGGAAAGCCTCACAACACAACACAGACGTCCGAGTAAATAGTAGACGGCCTACTACAGAACGTTGCAAACCATCTATTAAGTCAGGAACCTGACGAGGTGTCGGTCTCTGGAATGTATGAAGAATGGAAAAACCACCATTGTCCATGATGGAATACCATAGAAATCTGGAAACTATTGTAGATCCAGGGCGTACTCATGCTCACTGAACTGTTCAACAGGATTGGAACTACGGGGCCTATACCCGACCCGTGGTGCGTAAATATCTAAAAGATGTTCGGGCATTCCTAGGGCTGTGCTCATACTACAGACGGTTTGTTAAAGGATTCTCTGAAATTGCAAAGCTACTACATCGTCTGACTGAAGACAAGCAACCATTCAGCTAGGATGAGCTCTTTCTAAGACGGGTTTATGATCCAATAGGCCAGAAATTCGAAGCTCGCTGCGCTCTATTATTTTATTGATTTTATAAATCACCAACTTTTTAGAACAGAAATGTCAAAAATTTATTTTAAACAACAACAAATATTTTAAACAATCGCCCCAGCTTTTAAGAACCATAATGTTAAAAGTATAGTACGCGCTCCGATTGGTCATCCAATAATTTTAATATCTTTTACTGTCTTTTATTACCTTCAGCATCACACATCATCACAACACCTAAGCCAAAGTGTTAAAAGTTTCGAGCTCGCTCCGGTCGCTCATTAATTTGTTGCTCGCCCCAGGTTTCAAGACTCAAAATATCAATAATATCAATCTCGCTCAATCATAGGTTTCAGTTACTTTTCTTACCTTTCACCAAGCTCATTGCGGTCGCTCATTCATTAATTTCCCTAACTTACTTTTGTAAAGAGTTTGTCTACAATTTCCACTCAAATTATCTAAAATTTCGGCCCGAAATGTCAAAAATTTCGAGATCGCTTCGCGCGCTCATTCATAGATTTCAGATACTTTTCTTATCATTCACCTAGCTCGCTGCGGTTACTCATTCATTGATTTCCTTAAATTACTATTGTGAGGATCACCCATTGCTGTTAAGACCAAAAATGCTCGCTTCGCTGGCACATTAATTTCATGATCACCTAAACATTTTATAACCCAAAATATCACAAATTACAAGCTCACTCCGCTCGCTCATTCATTCAATTCACTCCAGCATTTATACTTCAAACGTAAAAAATGACGAGCTCGCACCGGTCGCTCATTCATTGATCAACGCAGCTTTAAAGACCCAAAATGTAAAAAATTTCGAGCTCGCTTCGCTCGCTCACACATTCCTTATTCTCCCCCTGGTTTCAAAACGTTTACGTTACGTTTACGTTTTTGGTTTACAGCCAATGCATGTACCTATTCACGAAGACAGACGGCAGTAGCCTGATATTGCCTACCCGCATTTTTTTTATGAAATCTCTCTTAAAAAATAACCGGTAACTGATTTATATGGATATTTAAGGTAAGTTAATTAAGAAAATCATAATCTTGCGGTTGTACACAGAGGAGTGGTGGCTCACTGTTCGTTCGCCGGAGTAGTGGGTCACTATGTATCACGCACACCTCTACTGATTTTAAGTTAAGTAAAAAATAAATCATCAAAGTAGGATTTATGAATATACGATGCAGTATAAGGTTAAAAACCTAAAAATTGCTACTTAGGGTTTTCCGTATTTTTTAGCCGAAAATCCCGAATAGCCCCGTGATGCGGGCGTTCTGCAATGGAGCTCGCTGCCGACTGGGAAGCAAGAAGCGCGGTAAAAACCAAGTACGATCGGGCTTAATGCAAGTTCTGACAACGTTGCGTTTTGGTGATACTAATAAAATAAAAAATAAAAAAAAGTTGTGGACAAATTCACACAGCTCCATCTAACCCCAAACTAAGCAAAGCTTTTACTATGGGTGCTAGATAATTGATATACTACTTAAATACTTTTTTTAAAATACATACTTATTATTAGTTAAGTATAAACTTTATTATACACATAAAACACATATTTACAGTTACAATACAAATATATCTATATACATATACCTATTACTACATATACATATTCGCTAATACAAATAAAATATATACTAAAAATTAAAAAATTCGTCCACACCGCTGCCCCCCGGAATGGTGCCCAGAAAGCTGGCTGCGTTGCCTCGTTGAATAGCGATGCTAATCTGTTGCCCGAGGAACGAGCCAGCTCTTTGGTCACCAGTGGTGAAATTTAATTTTTTTGATAGTTCTATATAGAACTTTCTCGCACCAGGGCCCCACGGTCCCAACGTTTCCACACCAAACGGCTGAAATACGAAGTCTTGCGCTAGACTTTCGTATTTCCTCCGCTTGAGGTCTTCCGCAGCTGAGGCCGCAGCCCCAGCGCAGCTGGCAGTGGAGGCCACATGCGAAGGCGCCAGAGTGTCCACACAGGTAGCGTCCCACACCAGCGCCTTCCCACGCTGCCACCCAATGAGCGTCATGCCGTCGGGCCTCTTGCCATCGTCACGTACGGTACCTTTCGGCTCTAATACGGCCGGTACGTTGACGGTGACAAGTGCCCTACGAATGACGTCATTGATTGCCGCGTGCCTGGAGATTCGGCCTGCGCTGCGGGTACATGAAAGACCGTGGTGCCCTAGTGGACCCACAGATGCACCACAAGGACAGTAGTGTGGACGAACAAGATTGACCCCCAATCTTAAACTCAAACATATGGACAACGACAAGTTGTCCAGGACGGTGCCGATATTCGAGGAGGGGACTGCTTGCAGCCAGAACCCTGACTCTCGCTCTGTCACGGCTAGGAGACGAGCCCGTTTCGAAATATTGGCCGAAGAAACTAATAAATCTTTTAGATTTTTTTTGCATATAGGCTTGTCCCATAGCCGTTGATGCATCGGAGACTCTGGGGGAGACTCATTCGGACATATACTCATCCAGGCATTTTCAGCATCTGTGCAGCAAGGACTGTCAATAAAACTAGTGTGTGGTCCTAGGATTTTGCTGACTAAAGTTTCGGTGCTATAGACAGATGATAAAAAAGCCGGAAGAGAAATACTTGAAATTTTGCGCACTCCTATTCCGCCTAAACGAACTGGTAGCGAAGCTTGGGACCATGCTCGTGAATTAAGATCTAAATTTAGAATTTTGGAGATTATTGTTTGAATGTTATTGTCTAAATTGTCAAATTGCCAAATAGGACTGCATCGTAAAAAGTATGTAAATTGCGGAACGAAACGGCAGAAACGGAGTAAAAATAGGGCCATGTGTGATTTAATTTTAAGTAGTTCTTAACCATAAATTTGAAATTTTGATTGTTTTTCCAAGTAAAAATGGCGGAACAGACTTGTCCAAAATGGGGGCACCTAGAAGACGGAGAGTTTCTTCACTTAAAATTTTGATTCCTGGGGCTTTTGAATCAAAATTTGTTATAATTACAGGTTTGTTAATCAAATTTGGGTCTAAATAAAGCTCACATTTTGAAAAATTTAAGGATAGGCCGATATTTTGAAACTCGAGAGGATATGAGTTGTAGGTCATCTAAAACTGTTGTAACTCCACCTCCAAGTGTCCCGTCATCTAGGTACCATACGTTTAATTTAGACTTTAATTTTGATATAATAGGTTGTATTGCCAAACTAAATATAGCTGGTCCAAGTGGATCTCCCTGTTGACACCCTACTTCTGAGATCAAAACATTGCTTTTATACATCAATTTAGAAGGAGAATTATAACACTGCCAAATATAGGGAAGAAGTTCCGGACATTGTTTTTTAATTTCTATAAGTAAGGTGTCTCTATTTACCGAATTAAATGCATTTTTGACATCTACTTTCAGAACGACTTCAGCCTGGTTGTTGGTTATGAAAGTACGCAAGGCGTGTACTGCGGCTTCGCAGCCACCTTTGCTTCCAAAACCAAGCTGAATCGGCTGAAAAATAGACGTTAATTTAGGAGCAAATTTTTTACAACAAATTTTGGAGGCGAGTCTCCGATAGGTAGTGCCTACAGCAAGTGGCCTGACTCCCCCGTCTTTTTTCATTAGGGCGCATAGATTCGCCCCGTATAAAATATCGAGTATTTGACCATTAACCTTTCCCGCTAACATGACGTTAATGAGGGCGGTGAGTTCCTCCAAAAGCCTGATATCGGCGTCCCCGCAGGACTTGCGCAACAGATCTTTTAGATGCTGTGGTGAAAGTCCATCGAGGCCACCGGCTGAGCCGTTTTTAAAGGACATCACCGCCGACAAAACATCGTCACATGTAGCGGTGAGGTGCGTGGAGGAAAGGTCAGGGGCAGTCAGGTTGGACTGTGGTGCGGACGGGTGCTTTTCTCTCAGCGCGTCGAGAGTTTCCCTGGAGTCAGGGGCAAGGGAGTCTTGAGAGAAAAGAAGCTATGCAGCCCCCTTTATGTCCCCTTCGCTGACTTTTTCTTCAACTTTTCTTTCTTTATTGAAAATATGTCTGTGGTTATGCCTGAAAAAACTTTTATTGGTGATACTTTGGAGGTCTTGAGTAGTTGGATTAGTTAAACTCAGTAGACAAGTATGGAATGAATGTATTTACAGAAAATGTGCCTAACTATATTTACAAATACGTACTACCTAAACTTGTGTAATTGATCTAGTGAATTGCTATTTACATTGACCAATCGGAAAGCCCGCCGCGAGATAGCTTCCCCCACCACGCCGCGCGCCGGCGTGGTGCCGCTATAAATAGGAGGCGCAGAGCGGCGGGCGCCCAGTTTTCCGTTTTGACTTCGTAGCGTACCCCGCGTCGCTCGTTGCCAGCTCGCTCTCGTTTTTCTTACGTATTTCGCAAGTTTTCGCGCGCGTTCCCTTCGCGTTGCGAGCCCGCGTCCCGCTGAGCGTAACGCATTTTAGTTACGTTCATTCAGAGACGTAGTTTCTTGTTACCGATTCGTTGGTAACACAAAGCTGCGTTTCTGCCGCGTTGAGTTGGTGGATACTTAACGGTGACAACTAAGCCAACTAGCGTTGCCCCGGTGCGCTGTTAAGGCCCCTCAGGTCTTAGCGAAACCGGACGTCCCGATCCCATTGCACTTGGGCCTGCCCAAGGGTGACGGATAGCGGCATATCCATTAGGGATAGCCGCTCCACCGGCCCCCTCTCCCCTCTCCCCCCTGCCTCGCGCAGGGAGGACGCCCCGCGTCTCTCAGTCCCTCGTCGACATTTCTCGTCCCTTGTCTCGCCTTCAAATGGCGACGGTCTCGGTGGAGGAATTCGCCGCTAAGGCGGTGAAATTGCTCCTCCGAGCAAATCTAGGCCAGGATGACTACGTCGTTCGTAGTTATCTGGCGTCAGTGGGGAGTGCCCCTCAGGCCCCCCGCGAGCCCTCTGAGGACATGGAGTTTGAGGACTCCGTGTCCCAGGTCTCAGCGCCGCCCTCCCGAGGGCGGCTTCTCTGTCCGGGGACGACTCTTCGTCCTCGACCACCGTGACGGGAACTCATTCCGTCACCCCCGTCCCACCCTCTGCGGCCGAGCTCGACGGATTGGAGCTCGTCGCAAAATCTAAGCGGCACCGAAAGCGGGCCGCCCGCTTAGTGTCCGAGGCCTCGTCCTCGGCAGCCGCGCCCGCCCCGGTCGCGGTCGCGGTTCTCTCGAGCCCCGCGTCCCCCGTCTCGAGCGTGACTGCTCCCGCTTGCACGAGCGCGCCGTCTGGCCTTAAGCCAGTAGCGCGTTTTGCCCCCCCCGCCCCGTCTAAAGCCAAGCCCCCGCCCCCTATTTTCCTTAGGGAAAAATCTAAGCGGGAGCTAGTCTCCCATCTCTGCGTGGAACAGCGCGTCCGCTATACCCGTGCCTCAAACACGGGTATAGCCGTTAAGATCGACGTCGAGTCGATCGACGACTTCAGGAACCTTACTAGGCTCCTAGCCCACAATAAGATAGGTTACCACACCTACGCCCTCCCTGAGGAGCGTAAGGTGCGTGCGGTACTCCGTGGAGTGCCGCACGAGCTTTCCAACGAGGCCATTCTCATGGACCTCAAGTCCCAAAATTTCCCCGCCGAGGCTGTACACAAGATATACAGCCGTTCCGGCAAACAATTTCCCATGGCGCTGGTGGTGCTTTCCAACACCACCGGTGCCAGGACTATATTCCGGGGAGGCTTCACGGTCTGTGGGCTCTCCGGAATCAAAGTAAAGGCCCCGCATAAACGCGGTTCCCCAGGGCAGTGCCATCGCTGCCAATTTTATGGCCACGCGTCGGCCAACTGCTCGGCCCCGCCGCGCTGTGTCAAGTGTGGCGAAGGCCACACTGCCAAGGAGTGCGCGCGTACGCGCGACTCCACCACCCCTCCCTTCTGCTGCAATTGTGGCCAATCTGGCCACACTGCAAACTACAGGGGTTGCCCGCGCGCCCCTCGTCCCCGCACTTCCGCACCAAAGCCCACTAAGAGCAAAGGTGCAAACCCCTCTGCGCCGAAGCCCGCTAAGGGCAAAGGTGCAAGGCCGCCGCCGCCTTCAGCGACAGTGGCCCACTACCCCCCCCTCAAGGCCAAAGGGCCCCCCCCGAGCGCGGCTCCAGCCGCAGCTTGGGCCCGCCCAAGGCCCCGGGGCCGAAGGCTGCCCCAACCACCTCCCCCCCCCCAAGGCCATCAGCCACCAGTCCCCACCCTCTTCTTTGGCGGAGGATATGCGTTACATATCCTCCATTCTTGCGTCCGTCAACATTGACGAGATCCCCGTCCTGGCACGCAAACTGCGTACCGCCTCCACCCAGCTCGAGCGTTTAGACGCGCTTGTCGAGCATTACACTCTCCTCCAGGCCCTAAAGTAATGCCCCAGGCGCTTCACGCCACACCCCCCACTCCCGCCAGTGTCGGCACCGGTCGCATGAGGCCGGGTGGGGTTTCGCTTGTTTCTTTTAATGTGCGCAGTCTACGCACAAACATCTCCGAACTTAGAACGTTCGTTAAAAGCAGGGAGCTCGACCTACTTCTCCTTCAGGAGACTTGGCTCAAGCCTTCGATCCAGAAGGGTATTTCGATCCCCGGCTTCTCCCTTGTCAGAGATGACAGGTCCCCCACCGCGTCAGCGCGTGGTGGCGGAACTGCCATTTACTACAAGAGATCGCTTCATTGCTCCCCTCTTCCAACTCCAACTCTCTCGAGTATGGAGGCCTCTGTAGTGCAGCTAGGCATGACAGGACATCCGTCCCTGATCATAGCCTCTGTCTACATCCCCGCCGGTTCCCTGCCACTCAAAAGCGACTTCGAAGCGCTTCTCTCTCTAGGCGACTCTGTTATTATGTTCGGAGATTTAAACATACCGACTGGACGTGTACCTCCACCAACACGAGCGGTGTCCACTTAATGGACATCGTTGGGTCTCTCGACCTAGACGTGATTTGCCCCCTCTCCCCTTCCCACTACCCAGACAGAGTGGATCACCGTCCCGATGTACTGGACTTTGCGCTAGTGAAGGGCGTGTCGCTCACCCTCCGGTCGATCGACACCCTCGACGACTTAGGCTCCGACCACCGTCCAGTCTCCCTAGTACTAGGCTCCCCCACCCCTATCTCTCCCCCACTGCCGCGAACTTTCACGAAGTGGGAAGGATTCAAAGAGTCCATGGCGGCCGTCATAGACGCGCCCGACTCGCCGCTCGCTTTTTCATCCGACTACTTCGATAGTCCGGATAAAATCGACGCTGCGGTAGCCTCGTTAACGTCCCACATTCGGTCAGCGTTGAAGGACAACGAAGTGGTGGCCCCTGTCGTTAATCGGCAGGGACTTCCACTCAAAGTCCGAAACCTGATCAAAGCCAAAAACGCAGCCCTCCGGAGGGCCACACTCTATCCGACCCCAGAGTACAGACGCACTGCGAACCGACTTCAGCGGGCAGTGCGAGCACGTCTCGACGAAATGAGGAACTCCCAATGGGGAGACCTCATGCAGACGATTTCTCCGTCCCATCAAGCGTACTACAAAGTGGCGAAAGCCCTTCGTACAGACGCCAGAATCTCCATCCCTCCTCTTGTTCGCCCAGACGGCACAATTGCGTTTGCGGACACCGAGAAAGCCGAATGCTTTGCAGACAGCATTGCTTCACAATGCTCCCCTAGCACCATGGAGTGCGACCCCGGTCACGTGCGTGCGGTGGAAGACGAAGTCCGTCAAAAGACCTCGCTCCCTCCCACCACGGACCCTGTCACAGTGTCCCCCGACGAGATCCACTCCTTCATCAAGGGTCTCAAATCTAACAAAGCGCCGGGCGCGGATGGAATTTCCAACGAAGCGCTTAAGTACCTCCCCGAGCAGGTGCTTACTTTGTTAGCGATCATTTTTAATGCTTGCTTTGACCATTGCCACTTTCCGACCGCGTGGAAAGAAGCCATAGTCATAGGCATTCCCAAACCGGGAAAGCCGTTAAATGTAGCGTCATCCCACCGCCCGATAAGCCTCCTCAAGGCACTAGGGAAGTTATTCGAGAGAGTAGTGCTCTCTCGAATGAAAGAACATCTCTTCAAAGACGATGTTCTTATTCCCCATCAATTCGGCTTTCGTCCCAAACACAATTGCCCCAGACAAGTCCATCGTATAGTAGAATACATCCTCAATGGATTCTACCCAAAGAGAGAAAAGACGGTCGCAGTCTTCTACGACGTCGCCAAGGCCTTCGATAAAGTCTGGCACGAAGGCCTTGTTTACAAGCTGTACAAGCTTGGTCTCTCCGATCGACTCGTCCGATTAGTAGCGTCCTATTTAAAACACCGTACCTTTCGGTTCAGACACGAAGGTACTTTGTCTTCCCCACGTCAACTGAAGGCCGGCGTCCCGCAAGGCTCTGTACTCTCTCCCCTACTCTATATATCGTACACGAACGATATTCCCGTCCCCGACAACGGGGTGCAACTGTCCCTTTTCGCCGACGACACGGCAATCTACGCCAAAGGGCGAAGGCCGCCCATGGCAAAGCTCCAAAAGGCGGTGAACAAGCTCGAAGCTTGGTTCAAACTGTGGCGCATCGAAGTGAATCCGGAGAAGAGCTCCGCGGTTTGCTTCGATGTTAAGCGCAGACGGGGTGACAGCGACCCCCTCCCCTCCGCATGCAAGGGAAACTAGTTCCCTGGCAGCGCGCTGTAAAATATCTAGGCGTCACGCTTGACAAAGGGCTCACTTTCCGGCCCCACGTCGAAAGAGTGTGCCGCACCGCCCGTTTCTACCTGGGTCGCCTCAACTGTATGTTGGGTCGATTCAGTAAAATGTCCCTCAGGAACGAACCCTCAACAAGGTGTGCATTCGACCGGTGTTGACATACGCCTCCCCCGTCTTCGCTCACGCGAGCTCCCACGTCATTAAGAAACTGCAAATTGTGCAGAACATCTTCTGCCGTAGGGCAACGGCGGCTCCATGGTACGTCCGCAATGCGGACCTACACCACGACATGGACCTGCCTACCCTGCAGCAGTTTCTTAGAACGCTCTCCGAGACCTTTTTCAAGGCCGCGGAGGAGCATCCCAATCCGCTCGTGCGAGAGGCAGCAGCCTACTCTCCCCGCCCGGTCTCCGGCCACGTGGTACGGAGACCGAGACACGTCCTCACGGATCCCCCCGACGAACTGTCGAGCGCCCTGAACCTCCTCCTGGAGGCTCAGGACGACTCGACAGAGCCCCTCCCTGCCGTTTCAGCGGCCCCCGTAGGCCCCCAATCCCAATCCACAGCAGCGGGACCCCCTTCTGGGGTCTCGCTATAAATTCTCCAGCGTATGCTCCGTAAGGAGTGACGTTGAGCGCACCCCGTCCCTACGGGTTGTAGCATCCGATGAAACCTGAAAGGCCCTTATGGCTACAGGTGCTTCCAGGGGGTGTTTAGTACGTATGCGCCTAGGTTTTTTTGGCGAGTCGTGCATAACCAGTCCGGCCGGCCGGCTAGGATACTCATGAGAGTTCACCTCCTCCCTCCCAACCGCAATACCGGAGGGTGCCCATTTCCTTTGCGTTGGGAAAAAAAAAAAAAAAAAAGGCGGACGCCTATTTGGCCGGCGCATCGAGGGACAGCCCATCGGAGGAAGCTTGGCGCGTACGGTGGTGACTACAGCGGCGGCGAACTCCGGTGGTCTTCTGAAACTGCGCTGGGGCTCCGTGGCGTGAAGAACAATCCAAGACAAGTCGTTCTTTTCAGAACGCATCCTGAGTTTCGTGACCTAATACGCTCTCTGTGGCTAAATACGCATTCGTTCTATTTATTATAGAACACGAGTTTCACGACTTTTATACGAATACGATACGGTAGCCACAATACTATTACAATTTAGTTTAATTTTATTTGTTAGCGACGAGGAATTTTCTTTGTTGACATTTAAAATTTCGAAAAGGAATGTAAATAATTTTGTCCAGGCGCGCTTTGAATTTTCTTTAACTGTGTTTTTGATGACATTGCTTAAATTTTGTGCGACAGCAATACGAGCGCCCCGTGGTACCCTTTTTACAACAGGAACTGATTGTTTCAGTTCTGCCAGGTAAGGCCACAGGGGCTCGTCCTGTACCGTAGGAGATGAAGTGCTGTTATTTTGAACTGGACATGAAGATGGTATTGATATGGATGGATTTCTCTTATGTTTTTTTCCTGTATGAATATTCAGACCATGTTTGCTATTGAAAAAGCGCGCCTGGGGGCAAAGGGGACACTGAAAAGTTAGGACTCCGTCACTAACATTTCCTCGAACATCGTCATCGTTTTGAGTTGGCATTGACCCTATGTATATAGGGTCCTGTTTAGTAACAGATAACTATAAAAATAAATGTATATAAAAAACGTAAACTTAAAGCCGAGTACGAGGCCGCTGATAGTTTTTTTTATATGCATAGGCACGACAGACACAATACACCCACATTATGTTTTTATTTTTACACATATCACGTTTTTCACCATTATAATTACTCGTGTTACTCCGAAAATATGTATTTTTGGTTTCAATGCTTTGTTGATGACAATTGTTGTCTCGGTTTGTCTTGGCTGCTGCACTACTGCGCGCGCAGGACAGGTACAGCCAAGCAACGGTTGCTGTGGCGACAAAGGCGGCGTGGCGTCCTGTCACCTAATATGAAAATCACCATACAATAATATTTACATTTTGGCTATTCATTGCGCACGCCTGGGTGAAATTTCATTAGTGCCTTATCATTGGCCTATGCACTATGGGCGAACCACTAATATAAAAATAAGCAGACTCGGAACCTCAGGGATATTTAAAAACTTTTTATGAATTACTTGACACACTTGACACCAATGTCTCACCGTAGTCAAAGTCTGTCTCATACTTATTATACATAGAACACCCAGACCCGTAACAGAAATTAAAATTCATCATTTCAATTTCTGCCCGGCCGGGAATCGAACCCGGGACCTCTTGCGTGGCAGACCGGCATGTTGACCATTGAACCACTCAGGTCGTCAGGTAATGGTGGCTAACTGTGTACTACTGGTTCACTGTTCGATATCTCACCCTATTCTTTAGGAGATACATTATGGTGTATCAGATAAAAAGGACACTGACCAAAGTACTAGAAAGGTTCTACTGGCTTCATGATCAGGAAGATGTGCAGGATTGGTGTCGCAAATGCACTACTTGCGCTGCTGTCTGTCAAAGTCCTACCGACAAAAAGTCGCAGAACCCTGCAACTCTACAATGATGGTTCACCCTGGAAGCGTATTGCAATCGATATAGCTGGACCATTCCCGGTGACGGTGCCGGGAAATATGTACTTAATGGTCGTTATTGAGTACTTTACCAAGTATGGAAATGCATGTTGGGTGTGGCAGAAGAAGCAAGAAAGTCAAATAATAGCGATGCAGATGCGGTCCCTAGGGAGTGTGTGTGGAGTCACCTTAAGTTATAGGATGCGGAATAGTGTGTTAATTATAAGAGTTCGTTGTAGAAGGATGATGTGATGACTAGACAAGCGCGGATCCACTGTTATGGACACGATGGGCATGCCCACAACCCATATTGAGCTTAAAATGTAATAAAGTAAAAAGCTACACGGTGCCACATAGGAGGACAACCCAGCCTATATGACTAATAACGTTGAGCTATATGTCATTAAAAAGGATTTTTCATTTGCTACTATTTTTATTATGGCGACAACTCTCGAATCGTTGTGGGGAAAAAAATATGGTCAATTAAAATGAACTTAATTTTATACTGGAAAATTCGGCCCATATGACCAATAACGTTGAGCGATATGTCATTGGAAAAGATTTTTCATTTTCTACGACTTTTACTACGGCGACAACTCTCGAATCGTTGTGGGAAAAAATGGCAACGCTCAACGTTATTGGTCATATAGGCTGGGGTCCACACATTTCTGCCGGTCCTTTATCTGATATTTTTACCTGACAGAATGACGTTTCAGAATAGAGACTTAATTTTAGGTTTGGCCACAGGGTCAGATAAAGGTGCGGTCTACGGGTTCATAGAAGAACGAAACGAATGAAAAACAGAAGAATGTAAAATACGGACCTCGTATTAGTTGAAGAAAGAAATTTAAGTCAAGCCAATTCATCACAATTATTTTTCAAAACTGCAACACTCATGCAACACTGGCACAAGCCGTAGAGTAAACGACGAAAGAAGAAACTCCTTTTACGCCCAGAGTAAGAAGTTTTTATCGTCATAGCGACGAGAAATCAATGAGGAAAGAAAAAACTCCTTTTAGGAGAAGAGGGCTTATTATGTTCAATAATGCGTGTAATGTATTGAGAAAACACTGGTATTGCGGCGAGCCACGTGACAAACCTTTTGATGTTACATAAAATGGCCGACGGAACTAGAATAAGAACTAGATTTCCTTAGAATCATGGTAGGTATGGTATATACAACATGATTACCTTGGCGTTAATGTCCCGGATGTGCTCTCGCGCGTGAGGGCCCGGGGTCTGTCTTAACCATGATTCAGGATTAGGTAGATCAGGTAGGACAATGGAGCGAGTGCACCTGACCTCCGTGACCCTGTTACCAGGGGAGCCTGACCAGATTGGATCATAGATTCAGTCGCTTAATTACGACTAAAGTACAGTAGGCTAATTACGTAACTCTGTTGAAAAACAATTATGATTTCAATAATTGAAATTGTTACTTTTAAGCGATTGCGTATGACCGATTTTTGAGTTTATTGCAATGGAACTTTGTTAGCAACTGAACCCATGAAATCGATAATACAGAATCGCAAAAGTAAAAATTTCAGGTGGTCGTGCCCACAACCTTTTTTAGGGGCTGTGACTAGATCAAATAAATCACCCGCTCCAAAAAGAGCAGGTCAGGGGTACCCTCAAACGGAGTAGTGTAAATGCATCAAAATATGTATAAATATGGAAGAGGCGAAAGAGGAGGGTCAGGATCGTAGCTTGTAGCACTCGATAGTGTCTGCGGGATACGGGCTAAATGTAGGTATGTATAGTCTGGCAAGAAAGTCGTGAAAAATATCGAGGGCGCCACCATCGTTTACATGGTATTATTGTTCTGGATCAGTCTGTGGACTTAAAATATTAAAAAGTAGTCTCTTCACGTCTGTGCTTTGCCGCTTTGTCCAACTTCTTTGTATCTGTGTCTCGTATACGTATACTTCGACTAGAAAATTTGATACTTGTTAATATTTTATATCATATCGCACGACTACAACGCGTCCAGATACCTACGACAATCCAATGCTGGGCTTAAACATCAGCCGAAAGTGCTAGTTTAGTATAGTTAGTATAAACAAATTGATTGGTAATATATCATCTTGGCGTTAATGTTCCGTTTGTGCTCTCGCGCACGAGGGCCCGAAGTTCGCCTTCACCATGATCCAGGATTTGGCAGATCAGATTATTACAGTCGAGCGACTGCCATCTGACCTCCGCGATCCTGCTCCCAGGTGACCCGTACTTTTACAAGACTGGATCATGGTTACCCATTCAGTGAGTTTCATCACGATGTTTTCACTCACTGATTGGTAATATATAGTGAAATCAAGATTAACATAAAGCCAGCTCCAAGTAAGATAGCAAGATGGAAAAAATGAGAGGTCTATTACATGACTATTTTAATCAGACCCTACATAATCTGAAAATGTCAACTTAGAACTAGACAGCGCTATAAGTGTCACATAAGCTTGTCTCGTTCAAGCCGAAAGCAATTCTGTTTAGGTCCTGCTATAACAGTTCATGGTAAGCCCTCAGATCTCGTTACGCAACACAAGGCTTGGTTGAGTCTCAAGGTGCACTGACATTCAAAAACCGTCTGCAATTGGTCGCAATTGCAATTGCGACCAACAAGTCGATGTCATCCCAAATGATCTCAATATAATTGTGAATTTTGCGAGATTTCCAATAAATAAAGTGGTGGATGTAAGCTAAAATCGATTGCTGCATAGTACTCATCATTTAAAAATGGTTATATGTTGCATATTAGGCTGCAAAAGCCGTACTGAGCGAAAATTAGAAGATTTATCCTTTCATGCGTAAATACTATTTTAACTAAAGTATTGCTTGCTTTGTAAAAAGATTATTAGATTAGAACAGTAGAATATTAGTAGAATACTAGTATCATTTGATAAAACATTAGAAATAATGTGTAAAAACGTAAAATGTTATCACCATAATCAGTATATTATTCGACCAAATTGAGAATACGTTACAATTGTAATTTTCTGTACAAAAGTCAAGCTTCAGTCCGACATTTCCTTATACTTTTTATTTGATCGGGTTATAGGATTTTTAGGGATAGCAGCTGTGGTACTGATCATTTACTTTAGTTGTGGGGTATTTCTTTTTTAATGGAACCAGAAACTTAACATTTAAGAAATGAGCAGGTATCTAAAGCATTCCTAACCACTCGATGGTGCCCAAACAATTTTGGTAATTGATAATCGCTTGAAATAGGTTCTTAGCAAAGATTAAAAATATACTTAATATTTTTAGAGTCCGCAAACATATGATGTCAGAAGAGTCCCGAATTATCCTGAGTTAAATCAAAGGTGAATCCTTCTGTGGCTTCTTGTAATGATCACCAAGAACCAATAGCAATCGCATCCACATCGAAAGAAGTACCAATGGAAATCGTATCCACATGTATGCAAGTAACGGATGCTAGAACGAATTCCGTGGTTGGTTAGCGAATGTGGTCTAATTGTTGCTTCAGTAACATTTGATGGATGCGCAGCCAACCTTTCCATGGCTAAGTAATTGGGATGTCAGATAGATGGAGATAAATTAAATCCAATATTTTTGCACAATAACAAAAAAAAAAAAAAAAACAGTAACATGCCATATGTTGAAGTTGGTGAGGAACACATTAGGGGATAAATTGTTTTTAAAGTACAAAGAGGGCGCAATCGTTTCATGGAATTATATAAAGCTCTTGGTCGAACTTCAGGAAAGTGAAGGCTTTCATGTCATGTATTGGAATCAAATTATTTCTTGATCACGATATTTCCGATATATCTATATTTGAAAATCATTATTCTCTTTTAATTAAAGCTGTATGTAAGAAATATTTGAATGTACGCATTCACCACGCTACAAAATCATTTAAAAAGTAATGGTGTCAGCGTACGAAATATGTATAATAAATTGATTTTATTCAAAGGCCATTGAGCCCCTATCTACATACAAAACTACCTATCATTTTGTGCTTAAAGACTTAATATTTAACTTATTTATTGTTTTTATTTGATAAAAGTATTTTTATCCTATGGTGCCTGCATTATTTTCGATTAGCTAGATTATAAGTTCCTTTGAAAGCGTTACCTTCTCTCGTGCTCTAAGGTAAGTGGGTAATAACAAAAATTTGTACTCTGTTATAAACACTCATCGTACATAGCTAAACGCCTTGTAATAAAATCATTTTGTAATAATTACAATTCGAATTATAGAGTGATAACTTTGCGCGCGGCTGAAAATGGAACTAAATTCGATAGTCTGTAAGACCTTATGGAGTAAAGAGTTTCTTTTGTCATTTATTTATTTGTTATGACGCGCACTCTTGTAAATTGATTCGCATTATATACGTCTGATACGTACTAGCTCATAGCCACATGATAGGGTATTTTTTGTAGAGGTTGCAACACTGGTGACGTAGGTACTTTGAGTCTGTCCCTTTCGGGTATACGCGCTGGTCATATCCAGTTGATTCTTGATCCTAGACATAGACAGACTGTTAAAAAAAGGCTGTTTTCGTAAAATCAAATATAAATTTGTTTACATTTATCCAGAGTAGCCGTAGATGTGATAAGCTGTATGTGGTCCCAAGTAAAACTTCATTTGCCCACAAAAGCGTGTTTACTATGGCACCGAATATATTATATAATAAAGTTCCAAAGAATATAAGAGAATGTGAATCACTGAATCAATTTAAATGCAATTTAAAACAATTACTTGTAAATAAATGTTATTATTCCTTAAATGAATTTCTATCGGATTGTACTATTTAATTGGAATTAATTAATTAATTGACCTATTGATTAATCTAATTATTAATATTTTGACATTTTTTTTTTTATGTTACTTAGCAGACAAACAGGCAAGCGGGCCACCTGATGGAAAGTGGTCACCGCCGCCTATGGACATCAGCAACACCAGGGGAGTCACCAATGCGTTGCCCGCCTCTAAAGAGACCTCTAATATACCTCTTGAACGATCCCATGTCATAGTCCAAAGGAAACACTGTGGCTGGGAGCTCATTCCACATCCGAATCGTACGAGCGAGAAACGTTCTTTCGAACCTTCGTGTGGTGACCAACATCAACATCAACATTTATATCTTGACTATGTAATTAAATCTGCGTTGACATTGCTATTAATTATTATTATCATACTTATTTTGACATTACGTTATAGAATCCAATTAATTATTTGTATGCCTATAATAAGGCTAAACATGGTGATACAAAATTAATATATTTTCAACAATGTTATATACCTGTGTTTACAAATAAAGACATTATGAATTATGAATTATGAAAAAAAAATCCTAGGTTTGAACATTGACAATGACAGACATGACATTGTCTTTTTCATACACTGCCACCAATGACGAATGAAACTCCTTACTCCGTTAGGATGACCTGCCCTGTGGTTGTGATTTCTATGGCGATGAGAGGCTCTAAAACCAAGTTTCGCTAATGACAATTTCCTGAGTTATGTGTATTACACTTATTGTTGAACACTAAGCGATGCTCTTACGGTGAGGGAAACATCGTGATGAAACCAATAGGTTAACTACGGAACGCTGTTGCCAACAATTATCTGATTTCAATAAATGAAACTGTTACATTTGCGATTCTGTATTATCTATTTCATGGGTTCAGTTGCTAACAAAGTTCCATTGCAATAAACTCAAAAATCGATCGCTTAAAAGTAACAATTTCAATTATTGAAGTCAGAATTGTTTGCAACAGAGTTACGTAATTAGCCTACTGTACTTCATTCGTAATAAGCGACTGAATCCATGATCCAATCTGGGCAAGTTGTCAACAGGGTCACGGAGGTTAGATGGCACTCGCTCCACTGTTACCTGATCTACCAAATCCTGGATCATGGTCAAGGCAGACCCCGGGCCCTTCCGTGCTAGAGCACATCTGGGACAGTAACGCCAAGATGACCATGTTGTACATACCATGATTCTAAGGAAATCTTGTTCTTATGCTAGTTCATTTTGGGCACATCCGTCGGCCATTTTATGTAACATCAAAAGGTATGTCACAAGGCAATGCCGCAATGCCAGGGTTATCTCAATACATTACATACATTATTAAACATAATGCCCTCTCCTCTTAAATGGAGTTTTTTCTTTCCTCATTGATTTCTCTTCGCTATGACGAAAAAACTTGTTACTCCGGGCGTAAAAGGAGTTTTTTTTTTGCGCCCAACGCAATGGAAATGGAAAGGAAATGAGCACCCTCCGGTATAGCGGTTGGGAGGGAGGAGGTGAACTCTCATGAGTACAAGCCGGCTGGCCGGACTGGTTATGCACGACTCGCCAAAAAGGGGGCCTAGGCGCATACGTGCTAAACACCCCCTGGGAGCACCTGTAGCCGAAAGGGCTTTTCAGGTTTCATCGGATGCGACACCCCGTAGGGACGGGGTGCGCTCAACGTCACTCCTTACGGAGCATACGCTGGAGAAGTTATAGCGAGACCCCAGAAGGGGGTCCCGCTGCTGTGGGTTGGGATTGGGGGCCCACGGGGGTCGCTGAAACGGCAGGGAGGGGCTCTGTCAAGTCGTCCCGAGCCTCCAGGAGGAGGTTCAGGGCGCTGAACAGTTCGTCGAGGGGGTCCGTGAGGCATATCTCGGTCTCCGTACCACGTGGCCGGAGACCGGGCGGGGGGAGTAGGCTGCTGCCTCCCGCACGAGCGGATTGGGATGCTCCTCCGCGGCCTTGAAAAAGGTCTCGGAGAGCGTTTTAAGAATTTTCTGCAGGGTAGGCAGGTCCATGTCTTGGTGTAGGTCCGCATTGCGGACGTACCATGGAGCCGCCGTTGCCTTACGGCAGAAGATGTTGCACAATTTGCAGTTTCTTAATGACGAGGGAGCTCGCATGAGCGAAGACGGGGGAGGCGTATGTCAACACCGGTCGAATGCACACCTTGTAGAGGGTTCACTTATTCCTGAGGGACATTTTATTGAATCGACTTAACATACAGTTGATGCGATCAGGTAGAAACGGGCGGTGCGGCACACTCTTTCGACATGGGGCCGGAAAGTGAGCCTTTTGTCAAGCGTGACGCCTAGATATTTTACAGCGCGCTGCCAGGGAACTAATTTCCCTTGCATGCGGAGGGTAGGAGGGTCACTGTCACCCGGTCTGCGCTTAACATCGAAGCAAACCGCGGAGCTCTTCTCCGGATTAATTTCGATGCGCCACAGTTTGAACCAAGCTTCGAGCTTGTTCATCGCCTTTTGGAGCTTTGCCATGGGTGGCCTTCGCCCTTTGGCGTAGATTGCCGTGTCGTCGGCGAAAATGGACAGTTGTACCCCGTTGTCTGGGACGGCGATATCGTTCCTGTACGATATATAGATAGAGTAGGGGTGAGAGTACAGAGCCTTGCGGGACGCCGGTCGTCAGTTGACGTGGGGAAGACAAACAACCTTCGTGTCTGAACCGAAAGGTACGTTGTTTTAAATGGCTTATGTTTAACTTACCACCAGATATAGTAACATATAACAGACAAAAATAGTAAATGATCACCAAAATTAAACTCGCATTTTAATGTAAAATTATAACCAAAGTTTTAACATTTCGCTATCCTATTTAAGCAAAATTACTCTAAATAAATCATTGTTAACCCAAAAGTAGTAAATTATCACCAAAATTAAAACAGCATTTTAATGTAAAATTATAACCAAAGTTTTTACATCTTGCTATCCTATCTAAACAAACTGACTCCAAAAAAATCATTGTTACCCCAAAAATAGTTAATGAACATCATATTATTAACCACATTTTAATTTAAAATGACATGCAAAAAAAAAATTTATCTCGTTATCCGATTAAAGTAAATTACCATCGGGAAAAGAATATTTTGCAAAACATAGTAAATAAACTCCTAACCTTTTCGTTTCGTTTATTCAACCAAATGCTATACCTAAGATAAAAAATAAAACTGTTACAATTTCAATATTCCTTTTTTTAATTATTTAAACAATCATAAAAAAGTTTGTCTAAAAGTTAGTCGCAGCAGTATGAGGTAAAGATCTTAAAACTAAACTAATAATAAACATTTAAAAAATCTTAAGAAGAATCAGTCTTCGATAATAATTTACTGCACAATTAATGCTTTCTTAGCTTTGGCTGGTCGTCCTCTTTTGCGCTTCATGCCAATCGGAATAGCTCTGGCCTCTGAAGGTGGCTGGACTGCAAGCCGGAGACATAACTTAATATGGCATCATAATACTTTATTTGGTAATAAGCCTACATTTTATGGCAATCATAGTGGTTTATTTAGGCAGAAATAGCGCATCAATTTGCTCGCTAAGATTTGGTGATCATTTACTACATTTGGTGTTCGAATACAATTTGAAGTGCCTCGTGACTAAAATAGCTAGTATTATTGTAATTTTAGACTTTATTTTTCTGGTGCTATGTATATATTTTTGGTAAAAGAACTAAGGGTATCAAAGCATTTTATGGTGATCATGATATTTAACCCCGTTTTAAATAGGACGCTACTAATCAGACGAGTCGATCGGAGAGAAACAAGGCCTTCGTGCCAGACTTTATCGAAGGCCTTGGCGACGTCGGAGAAGACTGCGACCGTCTTTTCTCTCTTTGGGTAGACTTCATTGAGGATGTATTCTACTATACGATGGACTTGTCTAGGGCAATTGTGTTTGGGACGAAAGCCGAATTGATGGGGAATAAGAACATCGTCTTTGAAAGGATGTTCTTTCATTCGAGAGAGCACTACTCTCTCGAATAAATTCCCTAGTGCCTTGAGAAGGTTTATTGGACGGTGGGATGACGCTACATTTAATGGCTTTCCCGGTTTGGGAATGCCTATGACTATGGCTTCTTTCCACGCGGTTGGAAAGTGGCAATGGTCAAAGCAAGCATTAAAAATGATCGCTTACAAAGTAAGCACCTGCTCGGGGAGGTACTTAAGCGCTTGGTTGGAAATTCCATCCGCGCCCGGCGCTTTGTTAGATTTGAGACCCTTGATGAAGGAGTGGATCTCGTCGGGGGAAACTGTGACAGGGTCCGTGGTGGGAGGGAGCGAGGTCTTTTGACGGATTTCATCTTCCACCATACGCACGAGACCGGGGTCGCACTCCATGGTGCTAGGGGAGCATTGTGAAGCAATGCTGTCTGCAAAGCATTCGGCTTTCTCGGTGTCCGCAAACGCAATTGTGCCGTCTGGGCGAACAAGAGGAGGGATGGAGATTCTGGCGTCGGTACGAAGGGTAATTTGTAGTACGCTTGATGGGACGGGGAAATCATCGTCTGGGGAGACCCAGCGGGAGTTCCTCACTTCGTCGTGACGTGCTCTCAGTGCCCGCTGAAGTCGGTTCGCAGTGCGTCTGTACTCTGGGGTCGGGTACAGCGCGGCCCCCCGGAGGGCTGCGTTTTTGGCTTTGATCAGGTTTCGGACTTCGAGTGGGAGACCCTGCCGATTAACGGCAGGGGCTACCACTTCGTTGTCTTTCAACGCTGATGGAATGTGGGACGTTAAGGAGGCAACCGCTGCGTCGATTTTAGCCGAACTATCGAAGTAATCGGATGAAAAAGCGAGCGGCGAGTCGGGCGCGTCCATGACGTCCGCCATGGACTCTTTGAACCCTTCCCACTTCGTGAAAGTTCACGGCAGTGGGGGAGAGATAGGGGTGGGGGAGCCTAGTACTAGGGAGACTGGAAGGTGGTCAGAGCCTAAGTCGTCGAGGGTATCGATCGACCGAAGGATGAGCGACACGCCCTTCACTAGCGCAAAGTCCAGTACATCGGGACGGTGATCCACTCTGTCGGGGTAGTGCGTAGGGGAGAGGGGGCAAATCACGTCTAGGTTGAGAGACCCAGACATTATACGAAACAAGCGAAACCCCACCCGGCTTCATGCGACCGGTGCCGACACCGGCGGGAGACATTGGCGTGAAGCGCCTGGGGCATTACTTGAGGGCTTGTAGAAGGGAGTAATGCTCGGCAAGCGCGGCTAAACGCTCGAGCTGGGTGAAGGCGGTACGCCGTTTGCGTGCCAGAACGGGGATCTCGTCAATGTTGATGGACGCAAGGATGGAGGATATGTAGCGCATATCCTCCGCCAAGGAAGAGGGCAGGGACTGGTGGCTGATGGCCTTGGGGGCCTTGGGCGGACCACAAGCTGAGGCTGGAGCCGCGCTTGGGGAAGGGCCTTTGGCCTTGAGAGGGGGTAGTGGGCCACTGTCGCTGAAGGCGGCGGCGGCCTTGCACCTTTGCCCTTAGCGGGCTTCGGTGCAGAAGAGTACGCACCTTTGCCCTTAGTGGGCTTTGGTGCGAGGGACGAGGGGCTGTAATTGGCAGTGTGGCCAGATTGGCCACAATTGCAGCAGAAGGGAGGGGTGGTGGAGTCGCGCGTACGCTCGCACTCCTTGGCAGTGTGGCCTTCGCCACACTTGACGCAACGCGACGGGGCCGAGCAGTAGGCCGACGCGTGGCCATAGAATTGGCAGCGATGGCACTGCCCTGGGAAACCGCGTTTATGCGGGACCTCGACTTTAATTCCGGAGAGCCCACAGACTGTGAAGCCTCCCCGGAATATGGTACTGGCACCAGTGGTGTTTGAAAGCACCACAAGATATCTTGTGTACAGCCTCGGCGGGGAAATCCTGGGACTTGAGGTCCATGAGGATGGCCTCATTGGAGAGTTCGTGCGGCACTCCACTCAGGGAGGGCGTAGGTGTGATAACCTATTTTGTTGCGACTCTACGTCGATCTTAACGGCTATACCCGTGTTTGTCGCACGGGTATAGCGGACGCGCTGTTCTGCGCAGAGACGGGAAGCAAGCTCCCACTTTGACTTTTCCCTAAGGAAAATAGGGGGCGGGGGCTTGGCTTTAGGCGGGGGGGGGGGCAAAGCGCGCTACTGGGGGACGGGGGGCGGGCGCGGCTGCCGAGGACGAGGCCTCGGACCCCAAAGGGGCGAACCTCTTACGGTGCCGTTTGGACTTGGAGCTCGACTTCAGAGGAGGGAAGGGGAGTGACGGAACGAGGTCCCGTCACGGTGGTCGAGGACAAAGAGTCGTCCTCGGCCACAGACGCCGCTCTCTTGCGAGAGGGCGGCGCCGAGACTTGGGACACGGAGTCCTCAAACTCCATGTCCTCGGAGGGCTCGCGGGGGGCCTGAGGGGCACTCCCCACTGACACCAGGTAACTACGTACGACGTAGTCATCCCGGCCTAGGTTTGCTCGGAGGAGCAATTTCACCGCCTGAGCGGCGAATTTTTCCACCGAGATGGTCGCCATTATAAGGCGAGAAGAGGGACGAAATGTGGGACTAAGAACGCGGGGCGTCCTCCCTGCGTGATGGAGCGGCTATGATGCTGCTGGGGGGGATCGATGGAGCGGCTATCCCTATTGGAAATACCGCTATCCGTCATCCTTAGGCAGGCCCAAGTGCAATGGGATCGGGACGTCCGGTTTCGTTAAGACCTGAGGGGCCTTAACAGCGCACCGGGGCAACGCTAGTTGGCTTAGTTGTCACCGTTAAGTATCCACCAACTCAACGCGGCAGAGACGCAGCTTTGTGTTACCAACGAATCGGTAACAATAAACTATATAATATGTCTCTAAATGAGCGTAACTAGAAGGCGTTACGCTCAGCGGGACGCGGGCTCGCAACGCGAAGTGAAACGCGCGCGAAACTGTTCGAAAATCGTAAATTCTGCATGAGCAAGCTGGCAATGAGCGACGTGGGGATGCGCTGCAAAGCCAAAACGGAAACTGGTAAAAGGAGTTTCTTCTTTCGTCATTTACTCTACGGCTTGTTCCAGTGTTGCATGAGTGTTGCAGTTTTGCCATAGAGAAACAATTTTATCTACAGATGCATTTTAATACGACACAAAATGTCACACATATCTAAAACACACACACTAATGCAAATGCAGGGACGGAACAAGGCAGCTTTTCTGCAATGTTATATTTTGCTACGAATTTCCATTCGTAACGAATATAAACAAAAACTTGTCGTTATAATTTTATATTGACATTATAATAAAAGGTAAGGTGTCTAGTGATTTTTGATCTCTCGATCCTACATCCCGTGAATCGGCAGTGCTTGTTTTTGCATGAAGGAGTAGTAGTAGACTAAGTAGGTATAGTAGGACCACGATAAGTCCGAATCGCTTTAAAAAAAAAAAAGTCTGTATGGCAACTAATGCCATGTCTTTTATCCGTCATAGAACGTCATTCATAAAAGTCATAACCATAATTCCATAGAAACCGATGACAGCTCAAATAACTTTATGTCACGCACTAACGCACGTCACGCACAACTGTACGGTTACCACTGTCAGTTGATTCGGACTGAGCGTAGTCCTATTATACCTACTTACTTATCGTTAGAAGTATCTTCATTATCCACAGGTTGGCCTATTTGACTTCACAATAAATTGGATATGATGCCCTCTAGAGGACAAAGAGATAAAAAAAAATTAAATGGATAGATACATTAATATATTAAACAGGCAGCATATTCTTTATTTTCAGTAAAAATTCATATAATGATGATACACCAGGACTGAAGGGACTTGCATCTACTTATTATCTTGTTCTTCAAAATGTTTACAACGCAACACTTCCAATTTGCAACCCAGACATAGCCATGTCTGTTCTTTTGGAAACCTAGAAAAAAAAAATGTAGATAAACGTAAATAAGCGATTAATCCGTTAAGTTGTTTCATAAAATGTCAGAACATTAAAAATGTCATTTAGGTACATTTTTGGTATGAAACCCTAATTTATACATATAAAATTGAGGACCGCTATTTACAAGATTTGAGTATTAAAATTTTACACAACATGCGACCCTGTTAGCATCAAAATATTTTCGATCACTGAAATATTGCTCAATTTGCCAATAATTTTAAATCTATCTTTAATGGCATGTTGTTTTAAGGTAAAGCATTTTAATTATTGCAAATTCACACTATTACGATGCATATTTTTGTCACCATTTCTAAAATTGATTCCCGATAGCCACGACTACGATTGTTTACTTACCGTTGAAAGGATAATCCAGGTGTATTTCCATACTTTGCGCTTTCACATAACTGTGCACTATATTACACCGTCTTTTAAATGGTTTGATTTAAATTTTATTAAGAGATTTTAAAATCTACACCGATGTTTCAAAAAAAACGTCACTGGCCTTACCATGAACTCTTATAGCAGGACCTATGCCTTGTCTAATATAGGATGATAATTTTGACAGCTCACTAATTGTTGGTGTCTTTGGCGCACACCCATAAGCGGATACTACACACACGATATATATCGTGATTCACGCAGGATCACGATATTTATCGAGTGTGTAGCCTAGAGTATCACGAATCGTGATACGGATCACAGGATTTCCGAAAATCCAGAAATCTACGATCCGTATCAACTATCGTGCGATATATATCGAGCGTCTAGTATCTAGTCGATATTTATCACGACATTTCTGTCAAACTGACAGATAAATAACGTAATTTCAAATTTATTTTCATTGTTTGTGTTTATTTTCAAGTTGCTGTGGACACTATGGACCTGGACAGTTACTATAAAAGTATAAAAAGTCAACAAGATCCTCATCCTCATAATTTTACTCATTTTTTTCTCTTCACGCGTATTTTTAATCCTAATGCTAATACTATAACAACGCAAGTTTTATCAGTCATTTTGGTAAAAATACATAAAAATCGTAAATATACACCAGCGACGCGTCAAAAATGCTTTTTTTTTAGGCTAGGCATTGGCAACTTAGTCTATTCAGCCATCAAAATGAATGAAAGAATGCACAGACTAATGAAAATATCAACGATTCTTATCGTGTGTGTAGGGTCGACTTGCGATCCAAAATATTACTCGATATGGATCACGATACGTATCACGATATATATCGTGTGTGTAGTATCCGCCATGAAGTTTCATGTTTTATTTCGGTAAAATGTACTACGGATAATATCGTACTCAATAGACAGGCCCCGCTCCTTTAGTGAAGTGCCACGAATAACGAATAACAACATACAATCGTAAATCGGCATTCAAATAAAATACGCGAACATTTAAAATTGATATTTTGATAATTAAGTTGTTTTTGCAACTACAACTCTAATTCCTTGTTTGGATTTCACCCAAAGAGACCCTCCACAACAACGATTTCGAGTCGCGCGTATTCTACGGAATAGGCTGACTGTTTAAATAAAAATACGCACGGGTCGAAATCGTCTTTGTGGAAGGGTTTTTAATGTCGTATTAATAAATTATTATTTCAAAAGAAAATAAATAGTTTATTTTGTATAATATGTACTGAATAACCATGCAACTATCGATTCCAAGTTCTATGAGAATTATAATCGAATAGATTCATTAACTAATTATAGATAATTGTCAAAATTATCATCCTATTTTAGACAAGGTATAAACAGATCTGCCCTGCTTAGAACGAGACAGCGCTATACGTGTCACATAAGCTTGTCTCGTTCAAACCGAAAGCAGTTCTGTTTAGGTCCTGCAATAAGAGTTCATGGTAAGGCCCCAGGACATTGGTAGCTTGAGCAGCATGTCGAACGTTCAAAACATTGCGCGCGTCATTTTCTTTGAGCTTGTATGAACAGACGAAAAAACGGGATAGCAAGATGCATAATCATTGTAGAGTGAGCGAACAGGGAATATTTGTGATTTGTGTTTAGTCTGGTATGTCTGTGAGTTTTGCTAAAAATATTATTTTTTTAATAATTGTGAAGAATTGGCTAGACATAGATTTCTTTTTTTAACTGAGGGCTTACCACTCTTATAGCAGGACCTAAACAGGATTGCTTTCGGTTTGAACGAGACAAGCTTATGTGACACGTATAGCGATGTCTCGTTCTATGCAGGGCAGATCTGTTTAGGTCCTGCTATAAGAGTTCATGGTAAGGCCCCTGATACGAGTTCCATACTTTCATTCACTTTTTATCGGCTGGATCTTAGTGAACACCTTCTATGAACCGCTATACCGTGGCCTTTAGTGGTCTTCTGGTGGATTATAATTATGTTGGCAACACTGGTCGGTTGACAAAAGCGGAAACCGCGCATGCGAGGTGGGGCGCATGGGCGGGAGAAAAGAAAATTATTCGTTGTTGGTAGGTTGTGGGAAAAGGAAAGGACAACTCAAAACATCGAAAATTGATTTAATTGGGGACTTGCAGGTGACTTGCAGGATACGTAGTGGAAATAAAGATATTTTATTTATTCAGTGGATAAAATGTTGGTGTATATTTTGTCAGTAAGTTGTAAAATAACAATTTAATGCCATTTCGTTGGTATCAGAAAGAATACAATGCACGAAGTATGAAGCTCTCGGGTGTTGTGAAAAAAGAAAACCAAGAGCTGAAAATGAATTCGTGAATGAGTAGGTAGAGGTACTAAGTTGTGACCTGATTCGCTAAAAAGCTTGCTCTACATAGAGTCCAACGAATTAAATGTCTCTTGAAAAGATCAATAATTCTGATAAATATGAACCAAAAGTAGATCTGCCTTCAATCGAATCGAACACAGGAATTGGACGTTGTCTGCCAAACGACATTACGAAAATGGATAATTTAGAAGAAGATAAGCAACTAGCACTAGAATATATTCAAAATGATCTAGGATTTATGTATGTGAATAGTATGGATTCTACATCGACTTTAAAGCCAAATTATTATGTAGTGGAAAAAATATCAGGTTTGTACTTATTCTTTTGTCTCTCAATCTTTTTTGTAATGATTTCTAAATATTCCTGGTGCATCAAAGTACCTACCTATTACTAGTCTCCATAGCTAGATTATTGAATACCTTGGTATATATATTCTTCCAGATGTGCCAGGATCTCCAATTGATTTAATTTATGAATGTGGTCTTATTAAAATGTACTCTCAATGTTCAAACTAATTTACATAGAAACCCAGAAGAAAGAGATGGTTTCCAAAATAATATACCTAACTTTAAATATTTCTAGAAACACTAAATGAATATACTGAGTGCATTGATATGCAATTTGTGAAAACAATATGCAATAATAATTAAAAATAATTGTAGAAAAATTAACACAGCACCATATAGTCCCAAACTAAGCAAAGCTTGTACTATGCGTGCTAAATAATGGATATACTACTTCTTTTAAATACATACTTATTATACATAGAACACCCAAAATTAAAATTTACCATTTCAATATCTGCTCAGTCCAAGATCGTACCTGGGACCTCCTTGCACTTTTGACTACTGAACTACTCAGGTTGTCAAATACCAATAGTAGTGTGTTGCCAACCCTAAAGACAATATACTTAAACACTGTTTCTTAGCCAGACCCTTAAAAATCGTTTGACATGCTCTTTGTCTTGAAGATCCCGTTGTACTCACATGTAAAAAAAATTTAATTATGTATATTAAATTTTTTTTTTTTTGAGAATTTTTAGTGTGAATTAATTATATGCCCCTTCTCCAGCTGATGTCATTCTTGAGCCTGAAAATATGGGATCTACCTCAAAGCAGAACCTGAATGAAAATGAAGAAACCCCTGGTTTGTATTATGTTGACTAGTTTTATAAATATCTGGGCCAGCTCAGTAAATATTGATTATTAGTTAGCTCATAAATGGAATATTTTATATTTCAAAGTGCTTTCATATAGTATGTTGTATCTAGAAAAATCCAATAAAGTTGTAACTGTTAATGTGATAACTTTTCTTTAGGTTTTTTAACAAATGCTGAAAATATGGAATCTACTTCAAATGAAAACCCCGAACTAAATGCTGTTGAAAAAAATTCTGGTTCGTAGTTTTATATTGACTATTTTTTAACGCCAACGTGTCACTGTGTGTTACCTTCCTACTTTTAAACCCCCTTCATTTTTGACGATTGAAAGAGATATTTAATGTCCTAATCAATAAAGAAATTTTGAATTCTTGAAGTCATCATCATCATCGTCCTAGCGCTTCTCCCGACTTCTGCCAGGGTCCGCTTTTCTACTCAATCTTCTCCACTTCGCCCGGTCTTCGGCATCTTCTCGTCGTAAGCCGTTGGCTCTCGCATTCGACTCAGCGATGTTACTCCATCGCTTCTTGGGTCGTCCATGGGGTCTCTTTCCTGATACCGATAGATATCAGGCACCTATTTCCCAGGTATCCCTGAAGGACTCGCAACACGTGACCAAACCAGCGCTATCGAGCCTCCTCGATCTTATTTGCGATATCCCTCACGTCAAGGCTGCCATGGATGTACTCGTTACGTTCTCGTAACTTGTAAATTTTGAATACTTGAAGTATTTGTTTATTAAAATTTACTAATTTAAACTAATCAGTTTTCTTTTTTCAGATATAGCTGCTGGAACACCTATCGATCCAGCAGCAACTGTAATACATATTTGCGATTATTGCAATAAATTATTTACAACTGAAAGTGAATATGAGACTCATGAATGTCCTGACAGGCCAAATTTTAATGGGTTTATATTGAAAGAAACTGTTCTACCAGACACTGTCATGATTGAAACTAACCCAGTAGATAATACCACAGACCTTGTTATAGAGAGAGTGGTGACTGGAGACCTGATAAAGAAACCTCAAGTAATAGTAAAGAAGGAGTTACGAACCAAACGAAAAGTTTTTAAACTTGCCAAGCCAAGTCAAGCCACTAACCTTAGGAACAACAGGGATAAAGGAACACATTATTGTAATATCTGTAACAAAACACTTAGCAGACGGTCAAGTCTCACCGTCCACATGCGCAGACATACTGGGGACATGCCTTATGATTGTGATCATTGCCAAAAGAAATTTCCAACTGTCTATGACTTGGACAGGCATATGTTGACCCATATGGCGAAGAGGAAATACTCATTCTGCTGCAATATTTGCCTCAAACCATTTGTTACAGAGTCTGGCATGGCCCAGCACAAAACACTAAATCACAAAATACTTACTATGCATTCATGTGAAGTCTGTGGATTAATATTCAGCCGAAAAACTAAATTAACCAAGCATTTAGAAGTACACACAGCAGAAGACAGGGCTGTGGAATTGTTGGATCCCTCTAACACTGTCATTGTAGTATATGGGAATGACAACCCAATTAAAAGTGTTGTGTAAACTGTCTTATGTATGTTGTTTATTGTATTCAGATAACTATAATCTTGCATTATTATAAATAATAATTGTAACTATTTAATTAATGATCTCAATATCTTGCATAATATTTCCCTGTGATGATAATCTAGTCTATTGAATCTTGCATGTTGCTATTATATTTCAATGTTTCCAAAATTGAATTATACTAAAAATAGGTAATAAGTATATAATGTAAATGTAATTTTTAAATATTTAATGTCATAATATCCAAGATAATAAATGCAATTTCCTAAATCAAACAGCAATTACTACATCAAATCCAACAAAGCACAATAATAGTAAAAAATATTATCATTAACAGGAAGTTGTGAACAACCGTTGGGTTGCCTGCATCCGGCTTTCTCAAATCTCCTCAGTTTGCCAAATCATTATCTTCCGCCCCTATCCCTTTGAAGCATCCATTGCATTGATATTCATTTTTATCACTTTCCTTGTAATACAATAAACATAATTTAATAATAAATTGTAGAATTCATATTTGATGTCTATTTCAATAAATAAATTCAGTTGTTAACAATTATGATAATCATAATTATTCAATGAAAATGTAGCTGTTAGTAAAAGACAATCTTGTCTGAATGTAATTGGTAAATTAAAAACATTTGGAATTACTGTAAAGTATTTATTGAGTAACCCTAAATTAATTCTTACATTACCATACACCTATTATATGTTCATTTTACCATTCCAAACTTAGCTTTACGTTTTTCCAACTTGTCTGTGTTTTCGACATCAGTCATAAACTTTGACACAGATTGGCCAAATCGTTCTGCCCTTTTCTTTAGTTTATCCATGTTTTCTCCAACAGGTGCATTACTTGGTGCTGTAATGGATGTGTTTTGACCAAATCGTTCCTTCCTTGCCTCTTTTCGTTGGTCGTCAGTCATCTTAACCGGCAAACCAAATCTCTTGGCTCTCAATTCTAATCTAGTCTTCAGGTCTACATCAGCCGTGATTTTGACTTTGTTGGATTCTGAGGTGATATTACTCTCTGGTTCAGGATCCTTATCAATTTTCTCTGCAACCTCAGGCTGAGCATTAGATGTAATAGAAATTGCTCTATTTAGAACAATTTTCTTGCCACCAGATTCCTTATTTTCTGTGTTAGCATCTGCAGCTTTATCTTTATCATTTTCACCAATCGTTATTTTGCGTTTTAATATCCTCGTGGGTTTAGTCTCTGCCGGCTTGGGCGGCGGTGACGGCTCTGGCGGTGGATGGTCCGCCAAGGCTTCCTCTTCGTTGAGTGTATCCGTATCATCGAGGATATCATTGTGGCTCTTATCATCTTCATCCAGTACACCGTCAGAGTCTATTTCATCTGAATCTAAGTTGATATCACCGTGTAAATCCGACGCGTCCTGAGCCATGGCGGCTTGTAGTCTGGCTACTAATTCAGCTTTGTCACCAGTACTCACTAAACCACGTGATTTCAATTCTTTACGTAGATCGACCACCTTCATTTTGGTCACGTCAGACACCGTAGAATCAGCCATGTTATGGTAATTTTACACCTTTCTATACCGTCATTTACAAATAAATGTCTGATTTTGGTTAGATGCGGAGATTCGTTTTCGTTTTTTGTTTTCATCTGTCAAAATCAGCTATAGACCACAAAGTTGAGAAACCAACCAGGACCAAAAACTTTCTGCTGTCAGAATCACTAATCCAACTTACCAAAAACAGGCGCACTACTCCGCGTCGCGGAATGGTACCGCCTATCACCAATCGCATGATACCATCCCTCTGGAATGACGTCACAGAATTCGTACCGCCGATCAGACCGCCGGTAAAATGATTGAGCGTAGTAACTATCCGTTTCGCACTTATAATTGGAAACATCGTATTTATTTTATTGAATAAAATGCTAGAATTGTACTTTATAATAGAATATTTTTAAATAATATTCGTACTATGCCATTCTTAGAACATCAAATGTAATGAGCAGCGTTATATTTATTTATGAAATCCAAAATTAAAAAGCCTGAAAATTATGTTAGTATTCAGTGTCAGTGGAACGGGGAACATAATAAATGTAAATGATGGAGGATGCTACACACACGATACGGATCGTGGATTTCTGATTTTCTAGAAATCCTGCGATCCGTAGGTCCTACACACTCGATAAATATCGTGATCCAGGATCGTAATCCACGTATCACGATAAATATTGTGTGTGTAGATCTGCCCATGGCCGACTTTGACTCTTTTTCTGCTAAGAATAAGAAAGTATGAAAAGTGTACCAAGGTATGTATCAAGTATGTACAAATTATTGTAATTAAATAAATCGGCGCATAGGTTACTATGGGCCAGCTAAAATTTGCCATTCAACTCTACTTTGTGGTCTCTACTCTCGGCTAGCAGTGATGCGAATTAGAAATTACCCGTTATGTATTAAATATTAGTTTTAATTATATAGAAATGAATTTACTGTAGGATTTGTCTGTAATCAACAAACTAAAAAGTTGTCGTAAAAATACCCATAATTACCCGAAAGTTATCGCTAGCCACCAATGTATTTATTTATTTATACTTCATGCACAAACAGTACATTGGCGGACTTAAAGCTAAAATAGCATTATCTACCAGTCTACCAGGAGAGATGATATGAAGGAGGGGATGTATTCGCTCAAGGCCTAAATTACCTTAAGGCAGGTAAAACGTACTCATCCGGCAACTTTGCCGGATCAAAACGGAACGAAACGGGCTGTGTAGCGTAATATACCTACGACAAAACTATGTATGTAAATTACGCCTCTTTTTTACTGGTACAAACGGATCGCACGGTGACGCTCTTTGTCTCTTTTGCACCAGCTTTCGTACCTGTCATTCTTAACGGAACTTGTATTCTATTGGAGTAGAGTCTATTCCGTCTATTCATCATTAAGTGCGCTCCACATGTTCGCCGAAACTTCCCGCGAAACTTTTGCCGGGACTTTGGTCAGCCTCTACATTCTCGCCTATTAGGGATTGGTGGGTCTCAGAATTCGATCGATTCATCGGTGTAATATCACTAACCTGCTGTAAACAGGGTCACAGAGGTGATGGCAGTTGCTCTACTGTTATTACTTGATCTACTAATATCCTGGATCATGGTCAAGTGTACCCCGAATCTGTTACGGGAAAAACCTTAGGAATATGAATATAAAATCGATCGAATCGAGACAACAACAAACTATCTCTACTTTGTCTATGAAATAGGCGAGACATGTCAAACATGCACGGGACTACACGAATACTCCCTCTACATTCTCGTGTTCCCGCGGAACTGTCCACATGTGGAGTGCGCTTAAAGCGCGCTCCACATGTTCGCCGAAACTTCCGGCGGAACTTTTGCCGGGACTTTGGTCGACCTCTACATTCTCCAAAGTCCCGGCCCTGATCGGTAGGTCGGTGTCCTAAGCGCTAAGTAATAAAAGTAATTCGCAATTTGCATCAACAATGGTGGCAACACTAGAAAGGGACACAGGACTATCGATGGTGACTCTCGATCTGCCCGGTTTTAGTCAAAGCAGTGCGCAGTCCCTTTGAGTAGTAAGTCCATGGACAAAACAGAATAATGACGTTTCGGAAAAGACCTAGCTCTCTCCTTTATGGTACTATAATTCTTGTCTAATATGTCAATATTTGACGTAGTAGATATTGGCACCAAAGTTAAACAGTATGAACAGACTAATTTTAAATGGTGAACAATCATGCAGGCGGCTTATCTCAAAGTTATAACAATAAAACAGTTTAAAAAATCGGGATACATTTTTTGACATATTTCATAGAGCTGTTTTATTTAGATCACAGGATCGAAGCGTAGCCTAAGATCCCGAGCCATGAACTTAGTAAAAAAGACCGCTACAACGTAGGTATGTATTTTGTATAATAAAATCGTGTAAAATAATATTAGTTGTTATTCTATTAATAATAATTTCTCGTTATGTTACTGTTGAACAGCCTTGTTTGAATATCGGCCACTGGCAATACTACCTGTAACGGCAATCCTGACTGAGGTAGGAGGGCAGTGTAATCGCAATGCCCTAATGTAGGGATGTAGCCACGTAGTGCTGTGGTGCTAGATTAGGGCGCGTTTAATCGCAGCTTAACTAAATTTGACAAAATAATTTTAGACCCCTTATTTGGTAGACGCTTTAGCCAGTGGCCAACGTAGATAACGCAGTGTAGAATTTTCTAATGTTAAATTCAGTTTCCATCTGAGTTACACAATAGCCTCGCAGATCGGGCGGCGGCATGCACCACCCTTGGTCAAAACGGAGTGTATGACGTGGGCCTTATTCTACAGGAACGGTCAAAATGGTAAATATGGGCTTATTCGCCCTAGAGTCTAGATAGCCGACATCATTATAATTGGATCTATCATCACCATTTTAACATCAGAGGGCCTATCGGCTATCTCAGTGGACAACTGAATTTGACATAAAAAAATTTGACTCTACTATAATTTGGTACTAATTTGGTAGACGCTATTGCCAGTTTTCAACGTAGATGACGTGGTGTAGAATTATCTAGTGTCAAATACAGTTGTCAACTGAGTTAGCCAATAGCCCCGACTTTTCCAGCGCGGCGCATGAGGGCCTGCGGTCCACTACGACACAAACTTACAACGACGTTAGTTTAAAGGCTATGGTATTGGTATTCGTGACTTATATAGCAATTCCTTGTGGGTGCTTGATTTCTGGTGTTAATCAAAACAAGAACATCACAGCGCACAATAATGCGTGCGCGTGCTGCCATTGTTAACTAACTACCGACAAAACAAACAAACAAGGACCAGCTAAAGAGTATCTAACCGATAGACATCTTATCACGACCAATAACTCTATGCGCCGTCAGGCTTAAATAGCCCTCCATCAAAAAGTTGATGGCCCTTGATGCCAATGCCAATAAAAAAATCCATTATAGTAAAAAAAAAATATCAAAAAAAAGCATTGTTTTATTTTATTTATTTTTGTTATGAAATTACATATTTCCGTTTTTACGTTACTTAACATTATTAAATTCAATTCCATGTTGGATCTCTAATTCTTATTTTGTTTTAGAGGAGAGTTTAGAGGAGGTTTATGTGATTTCGTTTCGTGATGGGGCTATCCTAGTCTGGACTGGCTGCCCGCAGACTATGATAACAACCGGCTGCTGCTCAAAGGATCGAGTGTAAAGATTCTTAGCTCACTCAAAGTTACCGTAAATCACTAAAATGAAGATTAACGAGAAAAATCTGTGCGCCTTCGCGTCGTCGGCGACTCCTGTGGACCATGAGGGTTGGCTGGACATGCGGGCCGAGGTGGGCAAGAGCTACTTGCGACGGTGGTTCACTCTGAAAGGGAACTTGTTATTCTATTTCGACAAAAAAGGTGACAAGGAGCCAGTTGGAGTCATTATTTTGGAGGGATGCACTATTGGTATGATATTCATGGATATACCGACTTAATTTTATTTTATGCCTGTTATACAATAATGTACATTAAATACTGGTCAGATTTTTATGTATGTTTTCAAAAATATTCTCTAAATGTTTATGCTAATACTGTAATTATCTAATTTCAGAGCTAACTGAAGAAGAAACATATAGCTTTAAGATAGTATTTCAATGTAAATTTGGTCGCACATATTATTTGTGTACCAATTCTCAAGCCTCCATGGAGGCTTGGATGAAAGCACTAGCTTGTGCCAGCTATGATTACATGAAGTTAATGGTAGCCGAATTACAACGTCAGCTGGATGAAGCACAAGGTATGGTATTGATTAATTTACTTTGCTAAAAGCTTTGGTTAGTTTGAGGCTATCAGATGTGCTGTGTTTGTCCAAATATATTTATAGTGTTTCTGGTTGGAGTGTAGCAAAGAGGGCACTGATTTCTAGATTTTTCTAAGTTTTTCAATTGTACCCTTTGGTGCCTACTATCTTCTAACATATTTCTACCCAACAGCAGAAGCAGCAGAGGATGCTGCAGCAGCGTTGGTAACAATCACTCCTCCTGAAGAAGAGCCGAAGGTGCCTCCACGAGGCCAGCGCTATAATCCCTTCAACAAAGTCCCTGATGCAGAGACCTCAAAGATAGTGCAAGGCAGTAGACATCGTAAGCATTGTATTGTTATATATTTGTCTTAGAGTTTTATCCTTATTACAGCCACAATCATTCAGTTGTGACAGTCAACAAAGTGACTTACACTTCACCATTTATAATTGGTTAGCATTCAAATCAAAATTAATCTTTATTCAATGGTATTAAGATCTAATTTGTCAAAAGGGAAGTTTGTTTCGTAGCATACAGATCTCAGAAAGTTAAGTTATGAGCTCGACAGTGCTGCCACGAAAAACGTAACTTATTGCTAACCAATCACCATCAATACAAAACCTAAACCTACCTAAATGTCTGCTCGTTTAAATGTCTAGAATGGCATTGAACTATTTACTGTTTTCACAAACAGTGTCTATCTAGCAATGTTGTGAACATCTGAACATAATGACATTGATTTTCGAAACAAATATATTAAAACTATCTACAAACAAATAAATACACTTTAGACTTTATAATCAAAATATTCGCAAGAAAAAATTTTAAATGTAAGGAAAATCACGTTTACACTGGATTCTTGTTGCTTTGAATTTAATAATATCTTGTTGAATTGCTATTTAACTTAACCTGTTACTACAATAAAAGGATAGTGCAGTATATTAGTTGGTACTTACACACAATAGCTAAAAGATAACAATGGCCTTTGAAACACTACCATTGTTTCCAGTGTTCTCATTGTATTAGGTATTGTAATGATACTTACATTTGGTAAGTAGTGGGATGTTGGTTGTGCCATTTTCAACTAAATAGTAATATTTTAAAATCTAAACAATCTAAAGAGTCTTTCTTGTTTAATATATTGTAAACGTTGTAAAGTCGAATTGAGCAAATCGTTTAATATTTATTAGCTACATAAAATAAATAAAGGTATGTTTTAAAAAATATAACTACGCGACCTCCACGCCGACGACATGAAAATGCTGCGGTGGATGTACGGAGTTATAACTAGTCTCAAATAAGAAGAGACTTTGCAGGTCACGTGGTTCGACTTGCGCTGTATTTGACAAGTCTCTTCTTTCGTGACGCGGGTTATACGCGACTTGAGTGCATACGTAACGAGCACATCCGTGGCAGCTAGGGGTCGCAAAGCGGGATTCCGGGTACCGAAAATATCGGGATCCCGGACAAAAAATACGCCTACACAATACCGGTATTCATTTTACAAAAACCGGGATATCCAACAGCAATTTTATTCTAAGCCATAACTACATACACGTTTACAATTTAGAAGCCATTAACATGATAACACAATTACAGTAATTTGGTAAACAAACGAATCTAGGAAAGTATAAAATAATACAGTAAAATTGAATTGCGACCCCTAGTGGCAGCCTTACCATGATAAGCTTGCCTGCGCTGGTTTGGTGCGTTTTGCGTAAGCCCCAGGAATAAGTAAGAAATGGATGCCTAAATCTGCCGGTAGTAGCACAAAGGGGGAGACCCATGAAGCCATCCCCAAGATCCTGTCTTTTGCCATTGTGAGCTTTTCTATTTTGACTCCCTCACTTCGCGGGTCTTTAGCATCCTCGCGTGGTAAGTCTTGGTTGATTTGGGCACTTAGTCACCACGTATCCCAGGAGCTTTAGCAACATGTCGCCAAACCTTAGACATTAGACAATCATGTTCAACGTCATCGTCATGCGTAATCAATCGCCCATAATTTACAAAGCCGCTTCACGGTATACTAAATTCTTTTTTTTTTTTTTATGTCATACGGTAGGCAAACAGGTAAGCGGGCCACCTGATGGAAAGTGGTCATCACTGCCTATAGACATTAGCAACACCAAGAGTATCGCTAATGCGTTGCCCACCTCTATAACACGTTGCTCTGGCAGAAAAAAGCAAATGCCACTCCACTGCCAAAGCCACGGTTCCCCAAATCCCCACCCCATGGAGCTCTGGAAACCTTACTCACCGGCAGAAACACAATACTATTTAAAAGAGTATTATTTAGCTGCGATATTCTGTAAGGTGGAGGTACTTCCCCGGTCGGGCGGCTCCAATTCGAACGAGATACCCCGCTATGCCCTACCTCTCTTAAAATGTCTTAATGCTTGACAGTCATGCTAAATACTTTGATGCTATTTCAGACAAGGAGAACGCTAGACAAGATCTGCCGCGTAAGAAAGTGCCGTTCCGAGACATCCACACCTCGTACGGCCGCAAAATACTGAGCGACCGCAGCGAGTGGCGGGCCAAGATCATGAAACAACGGGAGGCCACTGATAGTCCACTAATTCAGCTATAGGACCACAGTCTACCTCATTGTGGAGGAGAGACGTCTAGCAATACAACGGGAGGCCACTGATACTCCATTAATTCAGCTGTAGGACCACAGTCTACTTCATTTTGGAGGAGAGACGTCTAGCAATACAACGGGGGGGCCACTGATACTCCACTCATTCAGCTGTAGGACCACAGCCTACCTCATTTTGGAGGAAAGACGTCTAGCAATACAACGGGGGGCCACTGATACTCCACTAACTCAGCTGTAGGATCACACCCTACCTCATTCTGGAGGAAAGACGTCTAGCAATACAACGAGGGGCCACTGATACTCCACTAATTCAGCTGTAGGACCACAGTCTACCTCATTGTGGAGGAAAGACGTCTAGCAATACAACGAGGGGCCACTGATACTCCACTAATTCAGCTGTAGGACCACAGTCTACCTCATTGTGGAGGAAAGACGTCTAGCAATACAACGAGGGGCCACTGATACTCCACTTATTTAGCTGTAGGACCACAGCCTACCTCATTGTAGAGGAAAGACGTCTAGCAATACAACGAGGGGCCACTGATACTCCACTCATTCAACTGTAGGACCACAGCCTACCTGATTGTGGAGGAGAGACGTCTAGCAATACAACGGGGGGCCACTGATACTCCACTTATTCAACTGTAGGACCACAGCCTACCTCATTGTGGAGGAAAGACGTCTAGCAATACAACGAGGGGCCACTGATACTCCACTTATTCAGCTGTAGGACCACAGCCTACCTCATTGTGGAGGAAAGACGTCTAGCAATACAACGGGGGGCCACTGATACTCCACTAATTCAGCTGTAGGACCACAGCCTACCTCATTGTGGAGGAAAGACGTCTAGCAATACAACGGGGGGCCACTGATACTCCACTAATTCAGCTGTAGGACCACAGCCTACCTCATTGTGGAGGAAAGACACAGTCATATGGATGGGTCCGTGAGCGGTATGGCGAGTCTGACGTCTTGATGCTTTGAGTCGTGGATTCGTGATGTTATAAGAGCTACTGAAAGAGGCAGTAATGTTATCTTTCTTGTGATCGGCGGTGTTTAAATGTGGTCAAACAGAATACAGAGAAATTATGCATCGAAGATGAGTACTAGAATAGTACTACTGATAAATATGAGGTATTTTGTTTAGGATCTGCGTTATCCTATGTACACCAAAGTAAAAATAACAAGTGTAATTTATGACTTACTTATCACACTTTCGGCATTAGTTTTCAGTATATTTTAAATTAAATAATGGTTCCATCAATTTAAAAAACTGACAGCCACAGAAATTGGACATAGAATGGTGCATATAACGTGGCCAATAGAGATGGCTATAAGTTGTCAAATACCTTTGACAATAGCAGTTGTTACTCCATAACAACTGCTATTGTCAAATTTGGTGGCCTTGGTCATCTTAATGTACTAGCTTTTTGTATGACATTGAGTAATTTGTATGGAGTTATGACAAATTGACAGTGTATATTCTCTATATGTCGAGGCTCCATCTGTGCTCTATGTCCAATGTCTTTGCTAAAAGTCATATCAAATCAATAATTAAAGAAACTCCCTCATATTGTCAAATAACGCGTGTACTTATACTTACACAAGCCTGTAATAGAAAATGGCCGAGAGATATGCCCAAAAAGAACTAGCATAAGAACTAGAATTCCCTGGCACCATATAGATAGCACAATATGGTGAATCGCCTCGCTGATGGAACCATAGTTAAGGGACTTAACCTTTCCTTCTTAGCTGTCAAACGAACACGCATCATCAAGATTTCCTGAAATAAAATACGGTATTATTTGGTTACAATAAATTAATTTCCTAGTAGTGTTAGAGCACCAATACTTTATAAGAATTACTATAAATTAGGTACAATTGTGTACGAGCGTCGGTGGCCTAGTAGTAAATGTATCCGACTCGCAAGCGAGAGCTACCGGGTTTGAACCCCACTGCCGATATGTACCAATGACTTTTTTCTGAGTTATGGTAACTTTCCTTCCCTTCTTACACACGGTGTCTTTTGGTCGTTCTGGGCCTGCTCTGCGTGGCTGCGGCGTAGGGTAGGGGAAGAGTAGGGGTAGTTACTTACAGATTCAGGATCGAACTTGGGACTCTTGCTTACGAGTCGGACCAATTAACCGTTAGGCCACCGACGCTCATGTGACCGAGTCATGGGACCGCCTATTATTAGCTATTAGCTCACGACTCACAGTAACATTTCAATAGAAAATGGAAATTTACAGATAATAGAAAATGTACATACGTACTTACTTACATTTAAACTTTTATTTAATCTAGCTAGAGTTTTATTTTATAAAATTGTGATGAGAAATAAATATATTTACCTATGCAAGTTTACTTGTTTTTTTTGTATCTCCGCCCTATATTGAAACCACTCGTCTCGAAATAAACGGTTTTCAATTTTGATTATGTACGAAAATTATCTATCTAATTACATTGGCAACACCGAACGCGAACGGTTAAAAATTAGGAAAACGTAGCGTTGTGCATCAAAATATTCACTTTTTAATGCCGTAAATAAAATTTAAAACCGTCCCATTCAAATATATAGCCCCTGGGGCCCTATTTTGAACTCGCATCCACCTATCTCTCTCAAACTCGTGGTAAATTGCTACAGATAGAAAAGACAAGCATTAAAAGGCGAGTCACTTTTACGCGTAACCTGTCGCCTCGCTTTTCAAACGTGTGATACAAAAGTGGACCTTATTTAATTAGCAATACATTCCACTTCGATTTACTCTCACGCTGTTTGCTTTTTTAGACGACTGAATTTAGTCAAATGTAATAAGCGCATTAGCATTAACTCATTCGCAGCTTGTGGCAGCTCTTTGGGAGGCTTGTGGTCGTAGAGCTCGTCTAGTCTAAAATGACGCGCCCCACTACTTAGTTAGTTGATTTCGATGTGTGAGTGCAAATATTTATAACGACACTTCATCTGTGTGGGAACTGAATGACCAATTACAGCGGCATTTGTATATGTATTGCGTCCATATTTTAAACTTGCTTGTGTGCGTTAATGCGATAGTGGGGCGCGTCATTTAAAATTAGACGAGCTCTACCACTGTTCCACTTCTCTCAGCCACTCTTGGAGCCGATTTGAGTTCCCTGGTTGTTATTTAATTTTGATATAGGTATGCATCAATTGAAGTCGCAGAAGCAAATTACTGTGCATTTTACTTATTAAACTAAATTAGTCACTCGCTTCGCCGACACTGTCCGTTGGCGCTGACCTAAGCTTAGCACTAAAAATGTGTGGAATAGACGACGATATTTATCTCTGAATCGGAAATGAAAAACAGGAATTGTATTAAGTAGTTTATTTTAAAATTCTTTGTTATATAAACCAACACTTTACAAGTCAACTAAATATAAGGCATATAGGTCAACTAAGTAAACTATACGGGCATATGTGAGAAACGTGAGTATGACCTAGGCATATTCCTGCCTATCTATGAGAGCATTACTACGGAGTCTAGACGTTTTGGTAGGCATCACGGCAACTAGAATATCGTTGAGCAATACGCCTGTGTAACACATGCAGCGTCCACGAAATACATTAAAACACTTCCAGCTATAATAAAATGGCAATCAACAATTTGGTAGACAACTCTTTCCCATGTTCGAGCCATAGTAAAGAGGCTTTTTGCAATTTTCGATAAAAAAATCAATTCATCCCAATTCCAACAGCATTTTAACATTCCATTCCATTTAACATATGCTTTCAAGCTTAATAATTAGGTGACGAACTATACATAACAAAGTGAAAATTGGAAGACTTCATTTGCGAATGCCCAATGGGTACATGGTAAAAACATTAGATATAAAGGAGTCATATAAAACATAGCCAATGTATGATTCTAAAATCTGTAACGTGCTTTATTGTTTATAAACCAAAATATGTGTCAGTAAGTAATATTAGCTAATCATTACACTCGGTTGGTGAGGAATCCTTTATTACATCCAACATTGTAAATAATTTATATGATGTTTAGACTCTAGATTAAAATGTTTATTGACGAAGTAAAGGACTCTACATGCCGATTATAATGATATAGGTATCTAAACACGCTTAACTGTGCGGACCTATGCTCTAATTGATAAAATATAGTTCCATTAATAATTTATTCCGTAGTTACACGAAAACCGTTGTCATCTTATTAAATTAAAACCTAGTAAGAAACAGGAGAGTCCAAATTGCGGTGCGTCGATGTAAGGGCATCAAAATATTTTGCGAAATAAAATTAATTACCAATTAATTTCATGCAAAAAATACCGTCAAAGACCTCAAATCATTTAGTTACATTGCTCCCTTCCAAATATTAGTATACCGAGATACTAATGCAGCAAGCAATGTAACAAGAAATAATGTTGCACCTCCCCATATTCTCAAAACGCCATAAATACGAAATATTTGGTAACAATGCCTCACATATTAAAAAAAAAGTTAATTGGATGTGCACAAAAACAAATGTTACAAGCCTAAGGGTTTAGTTAGTATTTACACAACATAAAAAGTTAATTATGTATACATTTTTTTACAAGACTCAAATCACAAATATCACTAACCGAATTTTCTCTAAACTATAAATTCAAATCAGGCTGTAAAACTTACACTTTCAATATCGCATTCATGCATTTAGAAGATAAGAACAAACTGTCAAATTACTTAAGTAAAGAGGCAAACGACACGAACTCTAATATACAATACCTACAGTTAAATTACACACAAAAACAATTGTATAAATTAAATGTTCGCACTCGTGGTGGGTATGAGTTAACAAGATACTTGATCAACGTTATTTTTGGCCTTAAAACATAAAAACTACAAATAGGGTATCCATTTTATGTAATAAACACGAATAACATAATAAAAATATTTAAATAAAAGATATAAAACATATTATGATAAACAAATGTTAGTAGTGTCATCATAATTTAAGAATACAGTAAGTATATAAGTGAAAGAGATAGTATAATCATAATTACTATTAAACTTTAAACATGTTAGTGAATGTATAATTATAATAAAATGAACCACTACTCAGATGTGAAATGAGTTAGGTACCCACAACACAAGCTTTGCTTACTTTGGCGCTAGATGGCGCTGTGTGAATTCTGCAAGCATATTTATTTATTTTGTTTATTATCCAAGCAGGAAAGAACTAATCTCATTCCACACCTAAGTTGGGTTAATTTAAACTCTAAACTTACTTATCTTATTTATATTACTTTATATATTTGCTGGGTACATTATAATGTTAGTGATACTAATAAATAATGTTAATAAAATCTTTGTAAATAATATGTGAGCAAGGAATAACATACAATAAGTTGTTTTATGATACTATTAATTATACTTCCACAAAAATTAACTGATAATGATCTCAACCGGCATCTTAAGTTTACACGTTTAGGTGCTTGGCCAAAACAATGTTCATGGTAATAAATTAGGTGATAGCATGATACCACAGCATAACCAATACAATGAAATGTATCTTTATGGCAAATATTTGCGACATCAAGTCAAGCAAGGAAGGTAGAATAAAAATAACGCTTTGGCCAACATTATTATACAGGGTATTAAAAACAAACACAGAATTTGTACAAGAAAGTTTCACGAGGCGGTCTACAAAGCGAAAACAAGTATTAAGGCAAATGCTTGCAGTGTATCGAGTGCGAGCGTGGTGGGTGTACGTAAAATATTGAACTTAAGATATTCTGCAACATTTGGTTTCAAATTAATTTGTGTAAGAGAGACGATCAACTTAGAAACGTAATAATATATTGATAACATTTGTAAACTCTCGATTTTTTAATGTAAGGTCGCAAGCGTGCTGTTCATAGCTCGAATCGCTTCTTTCGCTCGGCGACCATGCCGACGAGCGGCGCCAGCGCCGGCCGCTCGCTCGAGCACCGCCGGCTCTGCTTTAGTTCTGCTGTAATTGGATACAAGTTAAAGCATATTAATTTAAGAGGTAATTTTCAGATTAATCTAATATTACAAATTAGAAATATCATCGTCATCCTCCACAGCTTGTCAGTCTGCAGAACTTGAGTCTCCTCCACGTTCTTGGACGGGTTTGCCATAATCCCTACCCTTGGCTGACGGGTCCAATCTGTCTAGTATAAATTGACGTGTGGTACAGAAATTATCTAATTTAGCTAGTTAATTGTTTGGTTGATTAGCTAAGAGCCTTGTTTTTACTTTCCACAAAATCGCATGCACCATCCAAACAGTTAAATTTAAGTAAGGTGGTCGGGCTTTAACTGTGGTTTCATAGTTACCTGTACGGGCGAGAGGTGCAGGTTGCGTGTGCTCTCTGTCTTGGCGAACTGTATCTTGGCGCGCGCCGGCCGCGGCGCCTCCAGCAGCGGGCTCGCGCGCGCCTTCGTCGCCGCCTAGGGACCACCGGCAACGGGATTAGCTATGAATTAGGGCTATCTCTTTTTATTATAATAGGCTTGATCTATACCCTGCACTAGCGCTTATCGCTGACAAATTTTTCCTTAACTTGTCTCCGTGAATGGAGTATAGTAAGGTACGGGGTAGTGAAGCGGTCGATCAAGACCCGCCTCTAGGTTCTCTCCAATAATATTGACGATAGCTGAATGACGTCACTGAAATGTTGACTATGGAAATAAGCGCGGTTTCAAAGTGCTTTCTATGAACCCAAAACGCCATTATTGTGTCCATAGTTGACGTTTCAGTAACGTAATTCTACGCTGCGACCGCTAAATGTCGACACCACTCGTTGGAGGAACTACAACCTTTCTTGGAACTCCCGGCCATCTACCAATACGGCCATCTTGCCGGTTGGGTTGGTAGAGTTTAGTAACAAATGATTATTTATCGCTTGTTAGTGGCTAGCGGATCCGACTCGTAACTGAAAAGTACTGAGTTCGAACCCCAGTGCGCCATATGTCGCTCTACTGTAATAACCTGATCGATTCATCGTAGATCATGGCCAAAGCGGACCCCAGGCCATCGTGCGCGAGAGCACAACCGGTACTTTAATGCCAAGATGATGATTATTAAAGTACCAAGTGATCACATATCGCTGTGTCAAAGAACGACATTTTCACAAATATGAAGGCGCCTACTCTAGTTGTGTCTAGTCTTGCTGAATCACTACTACTAGAGAGCAAAACCTGTTATGAAAAGTACCACTTCTAAGCCTTCCCGTTAGGGTACAATGGAATACATCGCAAGCTGTTCTACGCAACCCAAAAAGTAACCAACATTATTTTATTACAACTTATATTAGTTCACACTGTAAATTGTTTAAATACACGACATAAACTATTTTGCTATCATAAAATACACATAATAAAATACTTAAAACATACTTAATTATAATAAGTTATTAGTTAGCTCAAGCCATTCCATTATAAATTCAAATGCGTAGGGATTACGCTTCAGCAAATTGTTAAATATATGAGGTTAGTTGTTAATATTTTAGCCAATGATATACTTATTTTGACCGATCCCATACATAATAAAGTCATTTGGCATGGAAATGCATAGGCACCTATTTAATTTTATTGTGTCTCTACTTTAGGTCTAATTTCTGAATTGTATATGCAAAAGAGGTAGTTAAGCTTTATCACCTAACTTGAAAAGGTCGTAAATTTAAACCATTGATGTAATTTGGTACCGATTCAACAGTAGTGATAAAAAATTGTTACGAAATGGCTCAAAGAACATGTACCCTACCGCCTTTACAATAAGTTCGGTTTTTGCTTAACTTGCAGGTATTCTATGTGCATTGTGTTGTTTCTAATACCACTCATACTTACTACCTGTGCAATAGAAACAAATACTTTTTTACATAAGTAAATGCTATACAGTAAGTATACAAAAATATAAATTCCCATTCAGTTACATTACATTTCACACAAACCTACACCACATATACAATATGGAGCAAAAGAGCATTACCTAGCTAGTTAAGGATGATTGAATATTGAATGTAAATAATGAGTAACATTATGGGATGGATGACACAAAATTTAATATTACTCTGCTACAGAGTATAATTAATACCCATCTATATTTAACACGGCTTGTCATGTTGGCTATAGTCGTTTACTAAATTATGTAGTGTTAACTTTTATAACCTGGTGACGGCGGCGCTGTTATTGTTGACAAAACGACATTTTAAAATAGCGACACTTAGTTCCAGTTTTGGCCACTGGATCAGATAACTTTGTGATACTATACATTATCTTTATTAGTAAATGGCGCGCAGCCGGTGTCGGCGTAACGAATTTTTTTTGTCACAGCACACAAAAAAATAAAAAATAATTTCATCAGCTTTATTATCTCATCTAAATTAAGAAAACAAAACAATTTACCGAACCTACAATATTTTCGCGCATAACTTCAGAAAGGCTGCACCTACATATTTGATAATTTTCTTCGGTGGGTTGGTAATTGGCAAGACAAGGATTGTAATAAAAGAGTAGGTAGGGCTAGTATAGGAATAAGTCTATACCTATGGTAGGAGTAGGGTAGGGCAGGATAGGATAGAGTTGAGGTAGGACACCGCGCGAACGAGGTCGCGCCGGGCCAGCTAGTACACGAGCCTTAAATTTTCTACATTTTGTGCCACCATCCCATCTAGCCTCAAAACCATTCAGGTACCTACCCTCTTTTGCTCCTACGTTTCATAGTTACCTGGTGCGTTGTTGTGTCGCCAGGCGGCGGCCAGGTGCCTGAGGTGCGCCCACAGCGGCGCTTCGCCCCGCCCATGCTGTTAGTCCCACAATTACCGCCATGTTGCAATATTACAGTGTACCGAGACTAAATACGCTGCGGCGTCGGAATTGAGGGTATACATGTTCTGTGCCTATTACAAGTTCCTTGACAGTCCTAAATAAGGTCCATTGTCACAGCACAGGCCTTCGGAGAGTGTCTAGTTTGTGGATTTCATATATACCCTCGAAAAATCGTTATTGTATAAAAGGCTTTTGAAATTAATAGCAGCAGGATCATATAACCCCTCATTTCCCACGACGTCTTATACTTCGTAAAAATAGGAAATTTTTTGAAGTAGATAACCAATTATGTATTTACAAAGGGTGCCAAGAAATATTGTCATAATAAAATTCACATTTTTATCTCAAATTATAAGTCTGAATTTTGTAATTTGTGACTTGAGACAATTGTCCAAAAAAATATGTTTAAGGAATTAATAATTGTAGAATGATAGTTTTAAATGACTTTTGTTATGTGCGTACGCATGGTTTCATGCAAGCGTGGGCTCTACGTATATAGCCGTTGTGACGATGATGAAATGACTAATTAAAAAAAGCGCTAAAAGCCTTGGCTGTACAAAGCGTGTACCGTGATCGAGTGAACTTGATCCAAGTAAGACGGCCAGTAATGTGATGATAAAAATATCTTAGCTTTAATATTTTTTCATATTTCCAATGCCTTTAACGTCTACTGTTGCTCATAAAGGTATACGTTTAAAAAAATTACAAAACTACGGGGGATTGAAAATATTTTTTCGTTTCAGTACTGGCCGCCTCTCTTTTACCAGATTAAAAATAGAATACATTACGAAACCAAAGTAACGGCTGACTTACCGGCCCAGTGTCTTCGATGAGCTGCGCGAGCGACGAAGCCTCGGAGTTTTTCATGTCATTATTCGCTTCGGACACGATGTGCGCTCGGAGTTGCTTGTTCCTGAAATTAAGATGTTGTCTCAGATTAATTTTTTATTTCTTGTTCAATAAAATATCCTAACATCTTCTGAAGGCTTTACTAATACAGCCAGTAGCAACTTAGGGCAGCTCCGTGTTTAAATTAAAGTTCAATTAAGAAAGTTGACCCAAAAAATAGAGATAGAAGGATGCCTGTACTATGCCTTCCCGAAGCCTATGAGGATTTTCGTACTAAAAAATCCACCAGAAGCCTTAAGGCTTAAAACTCTGAATCTCATTGCGTATCTGTAGTCCATATTGGAGTAGTTATGTTGTTATAACCTGTTAGAGGCCGCCGCGGGCTGGTTCCATAACCTCACTACGTAGACCCTCTGTAGGTGACGACGCGATAAAGGTTCAAAAGAACGCTTCTTTGTCGTAGAATGTGAAATGAGCTTCCAGCCACAGTGTTTACCTTTCAGTGGCCCTGCCTGATTGTCTGGTACATAAAAAAAAGAACCATACCTGGCATCAAGCTGCAGTATATGCGAGTGCGCCTGCGCAAGCTGCGCCGTGGCGGTCGCCAGCCGCTCCTCCAGCGCCGCCGACTCCACGCACTTCACCGAGTACTTCTCGCTCAGGGAGAGGATCTCCAGCTTTATCTCCTCCATCTCTTGCCTGGGGACCGAACTAAGGGGTTAGGGGAAGATATTTTTGTATTAAAACATATAGGCGAATCAAGAACCTCCAAGTTTTGTATTTTTAAGTCGGTTAAGTGTAATGGGACTGCCATGCCCTACCACATCACAGCTACGCCTACTACACCTCCGTGTTAAGGCACTAGCTACTGAACGCGTGAACTTAAATTGTTCTAGGTAAATAGTCTATGAGTTAGGCACTAAATTAAACCCAAAAGTCTAAGAAGCTCTGAAGATGGTTTATTAGGTAAACAACATTGTAGCATACGACAAAAACACAAGATTCACTCACTACCGCGATGTAGAATACATCCAGCGACATGTATCGGAATGATAAACAACTATTTTACATAACCTATACAAAAATAACGAAACAAATCGTTAACGCGTTTTAACTGTCTGACAGCGACATCTTATATAGTGAGATAAAATATCACACTATTGATCTTGAACACTCTGAGGTATTCGTATTTACTCACACGTGTGCGACAGAGACGACGCTCTACGAAGCCGAACTAGCCGATGTGTATTATTTACTGCCGACATCTGTAGAGCTCGTCTAGTCTAAGATGACGCGCCCCACTACTTAGTTAGTTGATTTCGATGTGTGAGTGCAAATATTAATAACGACACTTCATCTGTGTGGGAGCCAATGAACGGCGCGTGCTCCGACGTTTGAATCTTACCGGCAACTGAATGACCAATTACAACGGCATTTGTATATGTATTGCGTCCATATTTTAAACTTGCTTGTGTGCGTTAATGCGATAGTGGGGCGCGTCATTTTAAATTAGACGAGCTCTACCTAGGTCGAACGCAAAGAGTTTGGTAGTTGTGGTGGTATGGCTGTTTATGGTCGTACGTGTAGTAGACGTAGCTGTGGTAAGACTTTCCTACAACATTTTTAGGGAAATACTTTTGTATAGTGGTGTACACAAGCCAACACATCAAGTTTGGGCTTTAAGACTTAGCGATGCATTTTCTACTTGTCAGACATTGGAATATAAAATAGAGTCTTGAAAGACACTGTAGCAATGATATGGTACACTATAATGACATTGCGCAAAGACACTGACAATACATTCTTACGCAGGTGTCAAACGAACAATCCCGACTTTGGCCAGGGTCCATTTTCCTACTGTTTCTTCTCCACTTCGCCTGGTCTACGGCTTCCTCATATCGTAAGCCTTTCGCATCCGAAGCGATGCCAATCCGTCACTTCTTAAAAGTCCCACGAAAACTGTTTCCTGATATCGGCAGGTTTAAATGTATCTTTGGGGCTTATGTAATACGTGACCGATCATCATCACATCTGCCGAAAGACGCCCATAGCTGGACATAGGCCTCCACCAGAGATCTCCACAAAGCCCGGTCCTGTGCCTTCCATATCCAGCTGGTACCTGCGATCTTTACCAGCTACGGTGTTCCGGTACGTGGTTGCCACTCAAGAACTTTACTGCCCCATCGGCTATCAGTTATGCGAGCTATGTGCCCTTTCCACTGCCTCTTAAACTTGGTAATCCTTCGGACTATGTTGGCGACCTTGGGATATTTACATTTCTGTTTGATTTAGGCTAATAATACGGCTGCTCAGTACAATTAGATACTCACTGATGCCGCGAGTTGATGTTATTCAGGTCTGCGCCCGCGCTGCGGCTCAGAAACTGCGCTTTAAACTTGTCCACCTCGCGGCGGACTTCGCTCTCGTGCGCCTTGCGCATGGCGTCCAGCGCTGCCAGCGTCGCGCGGGTCTCTTCGGCTAAGGCTTGCTCCTTGTCCAGTCTGGGGATGGCGAGAAAAAAAAACGATGTTTTATTTATACCATCTAGCTAGGCTAACACCCGTTAGTAGCTTCACGAGGAAGATTCAACGCGCAATTTTTTTTAAAGAAGGTGTGTGGTCTGTACCGATTTTGGTATCCGAAGAGTCAAGAGTCGCTCAAAACGAAAGTTTCCTTTATTATTTACGCAGATGGTTAATTTTACACTTAATCAGACTTCTTGCAACATAACATTGTAGTATATCAGTTATCTAGCACCCATAGCACAAGCTTTGCTTAGTTTGGGGCTAGATGGCGCTGTGTGAATTTGTCCACGAATATATATTATTATTTATTTATTGAATTAATTCTGTATATAAATTATACTGTTATTTCGAGCATCTCATATCATTGTATCATTTATGTAATGAGGTACTTGCGCACCTTTTAATGGCTTTGCTGTAATGAAATATGTTTGTAATTGTTAATATAAGTGTAGTATAACATTTATTAGCAAGTTTTTGGAAGATTATGTATCGAACTTACATTATTCTCAGTGCAACAGTTAGCTTATTAACTAACAAAGTTTAGAAATATTAGGTCTATTTAATTATCTAGTGCAATGTACCATTTGTGTAAACGACTGTATGTTTCTAAATAAAGAAAAGAAAACCCCTTGCACCGCCAGAGCCGTGACCTCACCACGCCTTTGGGGCACAAGGTCAGGTCCAGTCAACCCGGTAAGTAAGGTCTCCAGTGCTCCATGGGGTGGGGATTTGGGGAACCGTGGCTTTGGCAGTGGAGCCAGCTGTTTGCTGCCAGAGCAACGTGTTATAGAGGTGGGCAACGCATTGGCGATACTCTTGGTGTTGCTAATGTTTATAGGCAGTGGTGACTACTTTCCATCAGGGGGCCCGCTTGCCTGCTTGCCTGCCGTATGACATAAAAAAACCGACCTGAGCGCGTCCCTCTCGGCGCGGTGCTTGTCCTCCATCTCGTTGACGATGCGGCGGTGGCTGCTCTCCATGGCCAGCAGCCCCTTCTCGCAGAGCGCGCGCAGCTGCTCGATCTCCTGCTGGTAGCGCGCGCGCAGCCCGTCGCCGTGCGTGTCCGCGGACACCGCGCTCTGGGGATCATGCCAATCAAATCATCATCTTGGCGTTAATTTGGCGTGTGATAGGCGGACCCTGGGCCCTGCGTGTCGTGCGTAGGCGCACCCGGGACATAACGCCAAGAAGATGATGGTGATATTGGCGTTAATGTCCCGGTTGTGCTCTCATGTACGAGGGGCCGAAGCTCGCCTTGATAATGATCCAGGATTGGGCAGATCAGGTAAGTACAGTGGGGTGACTGCTATCTGATCTTCGTGTCCCTGCTACCAGGGAACTTGATAAGATATGATCATGGTTATACGTTAAGGCGCCAGAATGTCCAGGTTTTATTAAGATGTTTTTTCTCACCGTAAGAGTAGGGCTCTAGGGACATAGTGTCATTCTTCAAATGGATGTAAAGACAACAAAAATATATCATGATTTCTTTATTAAATAGGTCAAATATCCTTTTCAACCGTCATGAGAAAGATAGAAAAGTAGGAAGAAAACACAAGGCTGGAGCACACCCGCCCCATCCCGATAGCGCTGCAGGACTTAGGGTCTCTCTCACGAAAGGGGAAGTTATTGCCATATTCTTCAAGCTTGGCAGGCGGGTTGGATATTGCAGTGATATTAATAAAACAATGGAAAACGCTGCTGCCTAATTTCTAGCCTACAAAGACTCTAGATCTTATGCCTCGACAACATTAGTCGCCTTGTACGACACCCACTAGTGTAAGGGGTACTATTTATTAGTACTATTCTATTCTGGCAGACACCACACGTCACTGTACCTATGATGACGAAAATAAATATCGACTGATTCATAGGCCACATCATACCTGATAAGCAGCCCTCAAGCTATCCAGCTGCGCGGAGTACTCCGAGTCGAGTGCTGCCAGTCTCCTTTGCAGCGTGCGCGCTCGCTCCCTCAGCAGTCCGCGCTCGCGCTCGTGCTGTGCTTGGAGAGCCGCTCGAGCGCGCCGCGCCGCCGCCGCCGCGCCCGCCGACCGCGCTAAGGCCTCCTCGCCTAGGGCGCGCTCGCGCTGTAGTCTGGGGGAGGGGGGTTTTGTCAGTCAAGTATGACGGTAGCACAAGGTGAGTGGAAGGTACCGGCAGCCGTACCGCCAATCTCAGGTAGTACGACGCCATATTGATGTAATTGATTGATTGCGTAGGGACCAATCGCAGCAAGTCAGAGTCAGAGCCGTCTAGTTGCGATTGGTTTAAATTTAATTGCATCAAAACGGCGGCGTTCAATCGGAGATACTACTCCGGGACGAGTTAACAAATTAAAAGAAGCAATTTTGAACTTGAAATATTGACAAGCTAAAAGAAAGCTGATACAGACTTGAAAAATAAGGATGGACTAAAATCGGACAAAAATGATCAACTCTCGACTTTGGGGCTAAACTGTTTGCAGGGGTTATTTTGTGTCTATTGTTAATAAAAGGCTTAGAAAATAACGATTAGCTCCATCCTTTAATAGAAGATGTGACGGCGCCACATATAACTGTAAGGCGTGAATATTATTAATTAATTAATTTAATTTGCCAACAGATTTAAATTTTTTTACAATGTCTTAAACTATAGTGACAATAACAATTTACATAAATGTAAAGCCAATAACAGGCAAACCTTACGTGCACTATATGATTCGCGCTTATAACGTAAGTACTAATTTACTACATTAAGATATAAAATGAGACTTCAGCATTATTTAGAAAAAACATCTAAGTTTATAGACTTATATAATTATATAAACATTTTTTTGTATTTCGACAGAGAATAGTTGAATATATCGACTGATATATTCAACTATTCTCTGTCGAACTCTGTTCATAACCGCATTAAACAACTTGTTATGTTCATTGGATAACCTAGTAATTATCTCGTTCCTACCCACATTGGTTCTATCATTTCTAAGTGTAAAGGGTCTGAAATTAACCAATCTGGCATTACGTTTAGGCACAGAGAAAGATAGTCTATTTAGCAATTACGAACAGTCAATCAGACCTCCAACAATTTTAAAAAGAAACGTTTGATCCGCTTTCGATCGACGATCTCTGAGAGTGAACATATTATGATGCGACAGTCGATCCTTGTATGAGGTAAGCCTAGATAAATGCCCTTGGTGCACAGTAAGGAAAAACATAAAGCGTTTATGGATTTTCTCTATTCTAGAAATATGACATTCATATTATACATTAGCATAACAAAATATACACAATAACCTCGCAGGCATATTAGTCCCGGTGGACATTACCAGAAATGAGAAGCACATGTAGCAATTACCTGTCCAGGGCGTCTTGCAGCTGCTTGCAGTGCTGGCACGGGACCAGCGCTTGCAGAGCTTCGACGCGGCGGCGCAGCGCGTCCAGGCGCTCGGGCGCCGCCCGCGGCCGGCCGGCCTCCCGCGGCGCCGCCGGGGACTCCGCCGCCGCCTCGGGCCGCAGCCGCCGCCGCAGCTCCTCCACCGCCGCCTCCGCCCGCCCGAGGCTCTCGTCGATCTTCGTCGAGTCTTCACTGTTACCGGAACAGTCACTGGAGAAGAGCGCGCGGCACTCGGTCGAGAAGTGCTGGAACAGGTACACGAACTCGGCCTCCGTCGCCGGGTCCGCGTCCAGGTCGGCCACCGCGTCGGCGCGCGGCGCGGGCGGGGCCGGGGCGCGCGCCGGCGCCGACGCCTCGTACGTGCCCTCCACCACGGCCACGCGCGCGTCCACCAGCGCCTTCTGCGCCAGCACGTCCGCCAGCCGCGCCAGCAGCGCGCGGCCGCCGGCGCCGGCCCCCGCCCCCGCGCCCGCCCCGGCCTTCGCGGGCCGCTCCCGGCAGCGCGCCGCGATGTCGCGCACGGCGGCGTCCATCTCGCAGCGCAGGTGGTCGTGCGCCGCCTGCCACCACAGCTCGAGGTCGGCGCGGTCCTGCGCGGTGAGCGTGAGCCGGGCGCGGCGCGCGTCGTCCAGCCGGCGGTCGGCGGCGGCGGCGGCGCGGGCCAGCGCGCGCGACACCTCCGCCTGCACCAGCGAGGCGCCCAGCGCGTCGCGCGCCGCCGCCCACGCCGAGCGCACGCGCGCCGCCGCCGCCTCCTCCCCGCCGGCCGCGCCCTCCGCCCCGGCGGCCGCGTCGCCCGCCAGCGCGGCGCACAGCTCCCCCAGCGCGTCGCCCTTGAACCGCTCCACGGCGGCCGCGGCCTCGCGCTGCTTGGCCTTGAGCGCGGCGAGGTCGGCGCCGTGCAGGATGGGGTCGGCGCGCGCGCGGGGGCCGGGGTCCCGGCCGCGCGCGCCCCGCGCCAGCGCCGCGAGGTCCACCCTCCGCGACAGGATCCGCGCGAGGTGGTCGAGCGAGCTGCGCGCGCCGCCGCCCCGGCAGCTCTCGCCGCTTATCTTACACTTAAGGTTATCGATTAATTGACTAGTTTCGATTATTTCAGACTTTATCAATCGGGCGAAGAAGCGGCTCCCGCTGGACGACTCGAGCGCCTCCTGGATGCGGCCGATCAGGACCGCCTCGTAGGCCAGCTTCTCCGCCAGTATCTCCAGACTCTTCCGCGGGGTGAGCTCCCCCGCCTCGTACAGGGCGGCCTTCTTCCGCGATATCTCGAGCAGCTTGGTCCGCAGCTGCTCCTCAAGCTGGGCGACGACCTCCGCGACGCTGTCGTCGACCTCCGCGTCGGGCGCCGCGTCGCCGTCGACGACGCACTTGTCGAAGCTGTCCTGCAGCCTCTTGCTCACCTCGGTGAGACACTTCTCCATCGATCTGATGCTGTATTTTTTCTCGAGGCTCGGCGACGGCGATCTCCTCGACTTGGCGGCTCTCATCGCGCTCATCTGGCACAGGCACTCGTTGACTTTGTCCCTGGAGAGTATGACTACGCTCTCGAGGCTCTGCAGCCTGTCCAGAAGGTGCCTCTGCGATTGCGTCCCGACGCTCGAATTCTCGGGGCTCTCGACGAAGGTCGGGCTGTCGGAGGATCTCGTCGCCTGACTCAGAGACTCACAGGAGTTTGTGAGGTCTTTTCGGTTTTCTAATGCTGACGCAACTTTGGTTTCGAGGGAGCTGAGACGAACCAACATTTTCATGGGTTCGGAGCTCGTCGCGCTGTCCAAGGATTTCCTCCTCAGTCGCGCCGCTAGTCTCTTCATTCGTTTCTCATCGGAGAGAGTGTCGGTTTTGGTGGCTTTATCTTTGGCAGGCGACGCACATTTGGACGGCGAGTTTATCGTCGGAACCGGTTCCCCTGTTTCCAACATGGTTATTTTATTTTCAAGCTCAGACAATTTTTCTTCGACTTCTTTGCTTAATGTGAGCGATTCTCTTCCCTTCAACGATAGACTTCGCCTCTTCTCCCTTGATTCTGTTTTCTGGATTTTATGTTTCAACGTCCTCACCTGCTTGTCCGAAGCCGTCAATTTCTGCGTCAAGTCGAGTATGCGAGCTGCCAAAAGATCTATTTCTGATCTGCTACACTGTTCCCTCAGTTTCATTTCGTTCCTTAATTTCATGTTAGTGAGTTCCAGTTCGTCGTACATGTTATGTGATTCGCGCAGCTCCTTCTTCATCGCCTTGATTTCTTGTATAGCTTTCATGAATCTCTCTCTGAGTTCAACATATTCTTCTATTAGTCTTGTCTTTTCTAATGACTCCAAATATAAATCTTGATTGAAGTTCGTTAAATCAGAGAGAGACCCAATGCTTTTTCTCTTTTCCCGAGTCGGGGACTCCATGATCACTCGTCCTTCGAGTTCTCTTATTCTTGCATACAAATTATCATTCTCTTTCACACTCTTTAGTAGTTTCTCGTTGACTTCGTTAAGTTCTCGTTGTATATGTTTAATCGTTTCTTGCGCTGATATTAGCTGTCTCGTCAACAATTCGCAATGCTCAGTAGATTCTTTCAAGAACTTTTGCGTTTCCGTTAACTTTGTTTCCCACATATTTTTGTCTTGATTGTATAGCTGCTTTATAGCATCTAAGCTTTCTGCTTCTTTCGTTCTAATTGCTAACTCCTCCTCCTTCTTTTGCAGAGTTACCACTAACTCTTCCATCATCTTCTCTCTCACAGCTGAATCTGATTTCAGTTTTCGTAGTCGCGCAAGTTCTGATTCAGCAGTGTTTACGTCATTCATGGCAAGTTTCAGTTGCTTGCGCAAGTCGTCAATCTCAATGGATTGTTTGTCGATGGTCGATATGTAGCTGCGTTTTCGAGGTTCATTGGGCTTTTCGTTTTCATCTACTTCGTCGATTGGGCGGTCTTTTTCTTTGGTGGCATCGATTTCGTCTCTGTCCGCTTTTGGATCTGGCCGAGGTGGAGTTTGATGGCAGGATCTGGCGCGGACCTTATCCTTGACTTTTGATATTGGCGTCCTGTTCAGGATCGGTGACGGTGGCGGCTGCGGTGCGACATCGCCCCAGTCTGCGCTATCTCGTCTTCCACCTTCAGAAGCCGTTCTGTACTCCTCATCAGAAGAGAACGGCGCTGATCTGCCTGTGCCCGGAGTCACAGGCGTCACTGGTGATGCAGACGATTCGGAAGTCTGGTCGATCGTGTCTTCTCGAAGTACCAGAGAAAGCGGCCCGGTGTCCGGCAGCCCGGCTGTTCTTCTCATAGCGGATACCCAATTTGTTCTAATACCAGCGGTTACAGCCGATAGGACGATATGCTTGCCATCCCATGTCTGAAACAGGAATAAAGATTTTAGCTTATATTCTATCGAGGTATTTAAATAAAAAGCGATATTGTGACAAACTAAACAATAAGTACCTCGGTCTCAAAAGGATATCCGTTGGTGGAAGGGGACGTGGGCATTTCCACCACCCTGGCTACCCCACTCAAGTCTATGACTCCGTCCATTAGACCTCTGTTTTCTGCATTCGGGTCTCTGAAGTACAGCAGAGCGGCACCTCTTAGGACGAACCAGTGTCGGGACCAGCCGCCGGGCCCCCGCCTTTGCAGCCATCCCGCTCTCGCGTGGAGTAGTCTCTCCGCGGGTAGTTCTACTCGGGCGGCTTCGGCTGTTTCCGCCGCCTCGGTCGTGTCGGCCGGCTCGCTACCTTCGCTGGCTGAACTCGAGTTGCCTTCTTCAGCTGGAGCGTCGCCATCTGGTGAGCCTCGAGCCTGCAAGTTCGAGGTAGATAATATAAGTTACCATATTGTAGTCTATTTAGATTATGATAGTATCAGACAAAATTATATAATTGAAAAAAATTGGAAGACGAAGCAAAACCAAGAAGTAATGGAGAAGATAAGATCTCTTTCCACTCGTGGTAAGTTGCTAGATATAGATGAGACAGGCATTAGAATAGATAGCATCGAGCCCCTGATGTCGCTAATGTCCCTACCATATTCATATTCATTTCATATTCATTCATCAGATGGCTCGCTTGCCTATTATACCGATTAACATAAAAGAGTTCCATATCAGTAACCGCTTCGGCGGCAGTCTGGTGGGCCTCTAAAGCTGTTGGCAGCTGCACGCCATACTACTGACGTTGCTTCTAGAAGTAAGCAGTAAGTCTCTTACCGGCAACCGCTCCGGCGGCAGTCTGGTGGGCCTCTCTAAAGCTGGTGGCAGCGCTCGTCGCGACCGCGGCCGCGTCAGCGAGGCGGCGATGTCTCGCAGCTGCTCGCCGTACTGCTGGTGCTGCTGCTGCAGCAGTGGTGAGCGCACCGTGTTGGCGGCTGGGGGATGTTACAACAGATTAGAATAATACCGTCATGGGGTGCCAATCGGCTCTTAAAACTGTTCAACCATTCTCAGGACTCGTGCTGGAAGACCATTGGCATATGTAACAAGTGGCGAGCTCTACTTGAAGTTCGACTAGTCATAAATCAGAGAAGAATTTACGGTGACAAATTAGGATATACCAACACGTGAGGATATCGAAGACCCTGGAGGGATTGACCGCGAGGATTATGATGATGAGAATAAACCGTGAACCTTGATCTTGAACTCGGTAGACTGCCGGTGATAGGCGGTTTCAACCAGTTGTAGGAATCTGTCAAGTCTGTATGGGCCAGGATTTGGAAGATCACATAAGTACACTGGGGTGACTGCCATCTGACCCTGCTACCAGAGGAACCAGACCAGATTGGGTCATGGTTACACATTTAGTCGCCTGAAAGTGCAGGTTTCATCACGATTTTTCTCTAGCATTCAACTAATGTACATAACTCGAGTAAAGAGTTATTGGCATATGGCCACAGTGGAATTGGGAAGAGATTACGTACATACACATACTTATAATGAAGTCATTATAGCAATGTTGGCAGTCATCCGTATATCCGCACGAACCGACAAAGGCTCAAATTAAATCTCTCTATTAGTAATAGTGGGGACCGCTACTCGGCTAGGCCTCCGGCGAGGTGGAATGACGAATTCTGGAAGGCTGCAGATGAATGCGGCAAGCTGAGTACAGGGTCCATTAGCGCTTGGGGAAGGATTCATCATCATCATAATCATCCTAGCGCTTATCCCGACCTCTGCCAGGGTCCGCTTTCCTGCTCATTCTTCTTCACTTCGCCCGCCCTCCGGCATACTTGCGTAAGCCGTTGACTCTCACATCCGACTCAGCGATGTCAATCCATCGCTTCTTGGGTCGCCCACGGGGCCTCTTTCCTGATACCGGCAAAGGCACCTATTTCCAACGCTTGAGGAGGGCACCTATTTCCAACGCTTGAGGAGGGACTGTGATAAGTAATAGGGGACGACGATGATTAAAGTGATAACCCACCATCTCCCGGGGCTGCAGGCGCGGACGACTCCGCCCAGGTATCGCGGCGTCTCGAGCGCGCCTTCTCCTCGCCGTTGATCTTATCCCGAGTTGGTGGAGATGCTGACGATACTGGCTGGTCGGTGTACACTGGAAGAAAGGAAAATACATTTAATAGGTTGTATAGTTTTTTGAGAAGCGGTACTGGTGAGACCACAGAGCAAATAAAAGTAGTCCGGGAACTGGGTAGGTGACCGTTACTTCGTCGTGCTTTGAGGCTAGTCGAACTTCAGCACCGCAACGAGCAAGCAAGAGGTGTGCGTGCTTATACCTTTGGCGAAGCGAGGTTGACCAAGGTCTTCCGATGGAGACCTTAGAGTGGTTCAACAGTCTCGGGAGCCGATTGGCACCCCGTGACGGTATTTTTCAATGTTTTAACCTATACATAGACTAAAACAAAGACGCTTTCCGCCGTGTATCTATGTATACTTAGATCTTTTGAACTACGCAACGGATTTTAATGCGGTTTTCAACAATAGATACGAGTTATTCAAAAGGAAGGTTTATTAGCAAGAAAAAATGACAGGTAGGTGTAGAGTAGATTTAGGACAGGGGTAGGACGCCACGCGAACGAAGTCGCGCCGGGTCCACTAGTAATGTATAAGCGACAACAGTCAATGAAGTCAGAGGAAAAAACGCTGATAGCTTGACCATTGATAAGTGTCTAAAACTTTCGACACTGTCTAAAACAAACCCGCTAATGGTTTATCTAAATTAACAAGACTTCTCCACTATAAGAATGCATAATATGCGTTTAGTAATAGAAACACATACCATTTACCAACAGCGATTGCTAAACAAATGGGTTTCATAATCAATTAACCTAAATCGCAATCAATGAGAAATGTTAACAAGCTGTGGAGTAAACTGTGTATTCGATACGGCTTAATACATCGTCATGGAGTTTATGATACATTACTCAAACTTGCATAATGTTGTCAGTATAGTGTTGGCAATTCAACATAATAATGTAACCTTTTTAAAAATAATGCATATGCTGTAAAACTGTGAAATAAATGAATAAATAAATAAATAAATATCGTTGTAAGCCGATACGTTAGACACCCCGTTAGAAATACTATATGGTCTTGCATTTTCGTTCAAGAAAATTAAGCCAAAACGCGTGAATCGTATTGATCGCCTGACTGCATATAAAAACATATATTTTAAATCAAAATCACACAATAATCGTCTAGGTAGGTACATAGGTACATACATATATTCCTACATCTATATTTTTAAGTTCACAACTCACGACTTAAACCGTTGACGCTCAAATTCCGATAAACTCCAATTTAACCGCTGTCCTGCTGTCCATCAATATTCATTAACAGAGATTAAGTTTTCTTACGAATCAGGGTATAGGGATATCATCAATCAATCAATCGCCCGGATATCTCCTGTACAGTCGAGTGCAAAAGGTCAACTATGCGGGTGATCAGCACCATCCGAGTAATTGAGAGGCTTGGCCACTACTACGGTTTCTCGAGGTTCTGAAAGGTGATTGAACCGCGTTCTGTCGAAGTTTCTGTTAGTGACCAGCTAACGACAATGACGATAATTATAGTCGAGGTCATCAGGTGGAAGTACACTTTTGGACAGAGGTAATGTAAATCGCATTTTCACTATCAATCTAATTATAAATGTCGCAAAAGTACCTACTCTGTAATACAGAGCACGCATTACTTGGAAACAGTTAGAAGAACGCAACATTCCCACCGCGTCATCTGTCATTACATTTGCAACGACACCTTTTCTAAATTCCATTTTTAGGTTAGGGTGTGAATCGTGTTGTGTCCGGTGTGATGAGTAGTATACAAGCAACGAATTCCGAGATTATGGCAACACGCATGACATCGCTGACGTGAAGGAGTTAGTCCACAATTATGGGCTGTGATGTGATGTGATTTGTCTACCTGGCGTGGCGTCTTCCGGGCTTCTGTCCGTTACAACGTTAGTATTAAGTCTACGAGTATATCTTGTTTTAAATACTGAAAGTGTGTATTGACCAATGAGCACAGGCGTAGACGAGACGCAATGGTAATGGTCCACAACGATCGGATCGCATGAGCCAAGGTCGCAGCGAGAGCGAAACGAGCGTTAAAAATATGCGCCCTTTTGCTGATTATTTACGATTTTACCGATTGGCCGGCGACAGGGAAGGAGTTAGGATGAGCAAGGTAACCTAGGCAGTATTCTAGAGTTGTGGATTAAGGATGGTACTATGATTGGAAGAGGTCAGTGCGAGGTTAATTAAACCAGGTAGACGACATCTCATCAAAATTAATGTGGTGAAAACAGATTATCATCCGTTTTTACTACTTTTATTCTTATTATTTTCAATTAGGTAGGTAATTGACGACCTGAGTGGTTCAGTGGTCTGCCACGCAAGAGGTCCTGGGTTCGATTCCCGGCCGGGCAGAAATTGAAATGATGAATTTTAATTTCTGTTACGGGTCTGGGTGTTCTATGTATAATGAGTATGCATTTAAGTAGTATATCAGTTATCTAGCACCCATAGCACAAGCTTTGCTTAGTTTGGGGCTAGATGGCGCTGTGTGAATTTGTCCAGGAATTTTTATTTATTTAATTAGGTACCTAGTCTTTATGCGCTTATTATATTTGTCAAAATTCAGTCCTAATTCAAAAGCAAAAAGCGTAAAAGCAAATCAGCGCATCAGACTCTCTTGCAATCATGATTTTTGTACCTACCAATTTTTCAGTTAAGCCAAAGTGATGCATCTATTTAAATAGAGGACGCACGACCGCTTCAAATGCATCATCGTTGTTTTAATTTTCCAACTTCTGCAGGTGCTTAGTTTTTCGTTATTTCTTCCAACATTGGCTAAGAATTGCGGGAATTATTGTAACATAATATATCTCAAAAGCGTTTCCTGGTAGCACGAAGTATCCCACAACCCACCGCCCTATGTAGACCCAGTACTAACCCCAACGCCGCCCCTGGTGCCTCATATCTCGGCGGTCCGGCGATCAAATAATACAAATGAACCTGTCATTATGCAAAATTGTTGCGGTGTTTCATCTGAAGCGTTTAACAGCGGCTGCGCCTGCGCACGCGAGCTATCTCGTCCGAACACGTAGGTAGGTGCCGCTTATTACCAAGCCGTTTTGTTGCCGCCTGTACTAGTACAGGACGGTGGAAAAGTGTTAAGTGCCAGTCAGGGTAATGGGGTTATAGATTTGATGTGGATATGGATTCTCGTTGTTGCAGCTCTGTAACGACGAACGGACTGTCTACACTTTAATTTGTTTAATAAGTTTAGTTAAATCATCGGAAATGTAAAAGAAACTCTTTCCACTTTTTTCTATCATACAAAGTTAAACGACATTGCGGCACCCATACCTTCATCACCCTCAGTTATTGTAAGCAATGGACAGACTATAAAATATGAAGACCGTTTTTGTAGAGCATAAGCAATTTTGACACTCTCTGTACAACTAAATCGTCGAGTTAAATGTTGCAGAGACAGGAATTTAAACAGTGCCAGCACTAGACCAGGCCATTTAATGCGGACCAGTATAATTAGGTGTCGGAATACAGTTACACAGATTTGCGATTCTTTTTCGATTTGCTCATTCTCACGAGCGCTATTTTAGGACTTTGACTTTAGACCTTGTTTTTGCCTCGGTTGGGAAATTGCGCACAGTTTAAAATGTCAGTGTATTTCAAGTGTTTATTTTAATTTTTAATTATCCTCGTAGTTACTACAAATAGTCCAAGTTCAACAAAGAAAATTGTAATCGTGCGTGTAAAAGGCAAACGTAAAATGATTATAGATTGCTAGAAAACCGCCCTTACGTACCTACTTACTAACACGGTTAAAATAGTTGAATTGCGATGCTTCGTTTTTCGATTTGAATCTTTAAAAGGAGATTTATATCAACGGCCAGTATTAATTGACAAAATAAACAGTATGGCGGCGGTCATTTGGCGCGCTTTGGCGGCGAGCGCATTACTATGTTTCAATTTATTCCGTAAATGGAGACGTATGATTAACATTGCACACAAATCATCATTATGAAGGCACCAGTGCATTAGGTGACCATTTAAGGCGGTCATTTGATGAGAGTTATGAATGCATTAGCATTGATTAAGTAATAATTCAATAGAAATAATTTGTTGCATAAAATAATGCGTGTAAGCCTTCTTAGGAGAGCTAGGTCAACTTTTATGGGGTAAACAATCATTTGCCTATTTCTTTTTATATTGTGGCAAAATTATATAGTACTTAACATATTATTTGTAACAGCCATTTATTACCTCATCATCACAGCCCATAACAGTCCACTGCAGGACTTTGGGCCTCTCCCACAAAAGGGGAGGTTATTGCCATAATCTCCACGCTTGGCAGGCGGGTTGGAGATCGCAGTGTTGCAAATATAACAATGGAAAACGCTGCTGCCCATTTTCCAGTTTACGGAGACTAGATCTTTTGCCTCCAAATGTGAGTCGCCCGGTACGACACCCACGAGTGTAAGGGGTTGGTGCTATTCTATTCTACCGTACACTACACGGCTAGTTTACTACCTACTATAATGCATTTGCGATTTGTATTTAAATACACTTATGATGCCCACACGAATCGACATTGCGATAAATTGGCTTAAAACCCGCCTCGTCCCCATAAATAAAGTGCAAAAAGAGAAATAGTTTTTATGAAATGCAAAGGCACCGAGATGGCGGGGTGTCATATACGTCAATGGCGCGAGATTTAGTGCGCGAAAAAATGGCGGATTTAATAAATATGAATGAAGGAGCCCGCAGACAGGGCGGCGTAAATCATTGACACCCACTGCGCGCACGCAGCGGCACCGCGCCTAGCTAGGCCAGCCAGGGCTGCGCGGATTGAAAACCAAAGAGGCGCGCAAAGAAATATGAATGCCAGCTTGATTGATGGACGCCGTGATGTGCAAGTTTGATTTATTTAAACAGTGGAATAGAGAGCTCACGTTTTTCAAGATCAAGTTGTTTATTGCGGTTGCTAGGTACCTACCCACATTAGCTTGTGTTTTTTTGGTATAATTTTTAGGACCACCAAGTTACTGGTACAGCTGTTATGGTGTTAATCGATTTTTGATGAGATATTTGCAAATAACGTCAGAGAGAACCACTGAGATGGCGGTTAATTGATTCCTTGAAGTACTAAACCAGTACTCAACCATGTTTACTTTAATGGCTATACATTAAGGCGATTAGAAATCTGCAAACTTCAATCCGATGACAACCCTAGCCCGTAAGAGGTACAGCCTAGCTTTAAATTAATGTCCTATACACATACATTGTCAAGCAGCACACAGTATCTCCGTTGAAAGTTATGAAACAAAAACATCCTAATACTTTTTATCTTTCTCTTATCATATTTTAGTTTCGTATGCATATAGTGTTTTATTGTGCAAATATAAATGAAAAATATAATGTCTATTATTGTTTGCTGAAGAGAAAACTAATATGTTCACCCAAAACCTAGGGGCAGGCATTCTCTGAGAGTCAAGCACCAAACCACGACCGCTGACTTTCGAAGCCATCGTTGAATCCTTGGGTGCAACGACCCGTCCATTACTCATACGTAACATTAAGTCCCATGATGCTTTCGCCGAAAAAAATACGTCATGAACCATCAGCGATTTTTTGCCCAGATTCTTTTGAGAGCAAATGACGTACGCGGTTTTATGGTAGGTAGCCTTTTTGAGTGAGAAAAAATGCGTGATGAGAATCGGTTTATTCCATACATACTATTACATACATATCTATACCCCCTCTCAATCAAAGTTACATAAAGTGCCTAAGCTGTAATGTGTGATACAGTTAAGTGAAATCAATTAAAAACGACAGTAATTGTTATTAATAATTAAAGATACTAACTAAGTGTGATTATTGATTAATTTGACAATTCGGTAAGTCTAGGTTCACGCACAAATTCGCGCACATATAGAAATGATTCTTGCAATCGCATCTTTAAAGTCACATACCTTTTTTGTTACTTGAGATATTTTAATAATTTTTACACCGTGTTGTTTCATTTTACATATTTTTATATTTAATAAAAAAAAAAGAATTTTGGAAACTTTCTCATTAGGACAGCGCCTAAAGCGGTAAATAATGCAAATCGGCTAGTGTCGGCGTTGTATGTACTCACACGCGTGCCACAAAGACGACGCTCTACCAAACCGAACTAACCGATAAAGCCCCGACTTTTACCCGCATGGGAAGGCCGAGACCACCACATAAAATAAATAAATGTGCTTAGACAAATTCACACAGCGCCATCTAGCCCCGAAGTAGACAAAGCTTGCGTTATGGGCGATAGATAACTGATAAACTACTTATATACATTATTTTTATTTTATTTACTTATTACCTATAATAAGGAAATAAAAACGGGTCTGGACCCGTAACAGAAATTAAAATTCATCATTTCAATTTCTGCTCTTTGGCAGGGACTCAAACCCGGGACAAAACCTCGACCGGCATGTTAACCAACTAAACCACTTAGGTCGTTAACATCATTGCACTTGCTACAGTTCTGAGAAACCTCTTTCGCTTCATCTAGTGTTGATTGTTTTATTCGATGTTTTACGCTCTGGCTTCAACCTAATATCGTTGCTGAAGTTCGACTAGCCTCAAAGTACAAAACGATTACCCATTTCCCGGACTCTGCGACGATAGGTAAATGTAAATTGTGCATGTGTAAAAAGTGTGACCACTTTACAGCTTACCATCAAGTGGTGTATCGCCTATATCATCTAACATGCATGCTTCATGCTTGCTTGGGTTATGCTTTATCGTGTGTAACAAAAATGCAGGTCAAATAATAAATAAACACAGAAATCTGCTAACAACTTACTGACGCCACAAAACTCTGTGTACTTATATACACGGTCACACGCACACATTGACAACCAAAACTACCTTGGTAGATTGACAACTAAACTACGTCATGCACACACTTTTACGAAACCGGCCTCATGTCACTGTTGACAGCCCGTCATCTTTATTTCTTATTTGATTTCAGCATGATTTGAAGTAATTACATTGGCTCCCATAACCTTCAAGCCTGAAGCAATAAATGTCGGTGGGGAAAGTGTCCCATTAAAATTGTGTCCAGATAAAACTAAATCATTGTTGCTTGGTCCTCACGAATCCTGTCTGATATTTGACAGAGTCCTAGCAGAAATTGTTGAAAATGAAAAAAAGCAGGCGCAGTCCATTGCGCGCCTTAAACAAAACAACGACGCTGCCCGTCATCGCTATTGCGCGATGTAACCGAACCGTAACAGTACAAACAGGTGAATTTTCCTCAAGAAAAAATCGTTGAATAAAAAGACAAGTCTGCCGTACGTCCGCCGAATCGTATCGGCGACTCCCAATAATTACTTTAATGTGTACTTATAGGCAACGCGTTTTCGAAGTACTTTCACCGCTGCTACTTTCGATTTCGAGGCATTTCGCCGTTTTTTGCGCCATCTCGCGCCCACCTGCCACAATGGGGGCCGAAACTGAATCATTGCAGACGGGAGCTGGGAATGGACTATGTGCTAAATTGTAATATCGAGACTTTTGCCTTCCTATACGTCATGAATGAATGAATGAATAACGCTTTATTGCACAGTCAAAAGTATAGAATGGGTTACTTAAATTAACAGCAGGAGAAGCAACAGTCGGCCTTATCGCTTAAAGCGATTTCTTCCAGGCAACCTTTTTGGGTCGTTAACTGTTGACAGAAGTGCAAGATAAGGAAATAGGCTGAGAGTAAGCCCGTTCAACAAAAAGACATAGTGGTGTAATTTTAATAAATACTAATAAAACTATAGATAAATTTATATACCTAGCATAATACTATAAATACATATTTAAAAACAGAATAGAAGAGAGTAAGGTTTATCTGGAATGATATATAGCAAACATATAAGGTGAATTGAAATTGAAAATGAAATTTTACCCAACAAGAGTTCTGAGACGTCATTTGGCGGCGTCAAAATAAAATAATAATCATCTTGGCATTTGTGTCGGTCATTACAAGCTCTGTACAATTTTAGTATAGACTAAAAAGTCTGCTGAAAGATTTCTAAACAGTTAAAAACTAAAGTGCGTAAGAAAAATTTTCGATGCACTGGGATAATTATCCCAAACTCAAACTCAAAAATTAGGATTAATTAATCTCTTATCAAACGTCAAAAAAACAACGGTAAACAACGGGAACATTTAACGAGCTCATCCAGGTGGTGACGCAAATAGGCAGCTTTACTTAAATTAATTTACTAAAGTCAAACTATTTTATAATTGCAACACACAGACGTAATAAATAACACTGTAACCAAGAAACGTAACTCTAATACCCACAGACATAAGCACAAACTGATATTTATCACTTGTCGATATGATAAATGCGGCGCAATAGTGCAAATTGCGGGCTGGTAACACCAAACTTATCCAGGTAAAGTCGTAACTTAGACGTAAATTCAGATAACGTAAATGTTGGCACATAAATTAACTGTGTTATGGCATTTCGGAGTGTTTAAATACAATTGTAGATAACGCTGCTTGGCTGGTGTTAAGACACAGTCGTACTTATTTAGTTGCATGGAATTCCATTACATTATTGGTTAAATTACGGTCCACACTGATATAATAAATGCGACAAACTGTCAGTCTGTAGGTTACGTTTTGACGCCTTAACCAATTTGGATAAAATTTAGCAGTTAGATGGGAACCTGGGGAAATACATGACTGCTTTTTATTTCCAAAACAATAGTTTTTTTGCGATAAACAAACTAATACCTATTGATTTAAAAAAAAATAGAAGACATGGCTGTACAGAGTACAGTCTTCTTTGCCTAGTAATTAGTGCCTTTGCTTAACCCATTGTATTGTATCTACCACGTAATGGTCGATAGTAATTTAGCATAGCAGAATCGGATTGCTGCAGTAAACGGGTACTTGCTAAAGCAGTAAACACAAAATTAATGTTTCCTCTAGCAGAACTAAAATCCACAGATCGACTTAATTAAAATAACTTAGAAATCGCGTCGCACAAAGCAAACGGATAGTCGTAAATTTGCTTTAGCCGCGGCCTTGCGCGTGCGCAGGCCTAGGTCGTAACGTGGCCTGATCAATGACCCGTGCAATCAATGCAAACTCACCCCAATCGCGTGGACATTAGAGCTAATATAGATCGGCGTATGTCGGTAGTCCACAAAGGAATTCGGCGTCCGCTTTAATGGTTTCTCCACTAAATTAAAGAGGGTGTGAAAAGTTATTCAACGTAGGAAAGTAGCTTACGAGGTATTTCAGTGTGGAAGCACTTAGCATTGATCTAAATTGTGGAGCAGGTGTTGTTAATGTCGAACCTGAATTAAATGAATGAATAAATAAAGACAAAAATAAATTTAGTTCCTTTTACGAATAAGGTTTTAGGAGTAATTTAGGTATGCATAGGATCGTTTACCTATCGACAGGTCTAACCCTCAATCTTGCCAGCAGCCAATTATGGCCATTAAACACGTGCTTAACCCCAGCCATGGGTCACAGGCGTCCCCACGCATCCCTTGAATAATTTACGGTTGTATCGTAACGGTGTTGTATTTAATTGACGGTAGGAATCCTGCGCGGGCGCCTCTAACTGCTGTTCGAACGTGAATCATAGGATAGGCGGGGCGGCGGTGTGGTGCAAACTGTAGATTAATGAGGGGGTCGTGTGTAGCTGTGTTCGGTACTAGAGACGCTATGGAAGGGTACCTACGATATTTGGCTGGAGTCTACATAACCAGAGAGGTATAAAGTCGGTAGAAGTGAAGACTTCCGACTGGCGCCGAGTATACCCGATTGACATCCGAAAGTTACTATGAGGTCTTTCTTACTGAACACGCGTACGAACTGGGTTTCAGCTGACAATACTTGAGTGGCGATCGGCACTATGCATTTACGCAGACGACTTATAAAGCTTGGTGCGTGAGGATTTAGTTTCGTCAGCTGATCAAAAAAGTGCGCCTAAAATTCAGATGAAGTTCAGTACTTACCAGCTAGAGTGAAGCCTTTACGTGGAGTCGAGTAGAACGTAGTGGCGTGTAGGGCCTACGATGTTTACACACTGATACTGTGATCAAAATGTTTACAGACTCAAGTTCCAGTCGGAATTGTTGGTAATAAAAGAATTTCGCCCATGAGCTGCCTACATATTTTCGTGAATTATTCTATTATTCAGTGAAAATCATATTAGAATCTGCTGCGAAGTTTAAATTCATGCGATCGAACAGTCAAACGCTATAACAATTTCGTTTTATAAGTACACGTTTTTAACACCCGACGAAAAAAGAGTGGTGCTATAATTTGACGTGTGTATCTGTTGGATTGTGTATATGTGTGTCTGTCTTTGGCATCGTAGCTCCCGAACAGATGGTCCGATTTGGATACGGTTTTCTGTATTTGAAACCCTATCTTTGTTTCATGAAAATCGCTTCAGTTCTTTAGAAAATATTTGAGTATATGTACTCGTAAACTTGGTCGTGGGTTATCTGACTTTTCCGTCGTATAAGTTATTTTATAAATCCTATCCAGGCATTTGACCGCCGTCTCACCTGGTAGTAAGTGACGATGCGGCCGAATTTCGGCCTGCCTGTCTACGAACAGCCTATTCACTCATACAGTTTAGTTTTAGAAATTCGCTTGATCTTTAAACATGGCCCTCTGGCCATCTTCCACATCTACCTGACTTTAATTAGGTCTAACTTGTTGTCACCGGCGCGGCTGTTGGCGAAATTTATGACCAGTGTACCTGTGCGAGCGGGATGCTAGATACACAGCGGGAACGAGTGGAAGAGGGAGCGGAGATAATAACAGGATAAGCCAGCAAATGACGGGGAGCAATGCGAGGTGACACGAGTCGTGTTTACTATGGAAAGGCGGGGTAGTTTGGATCTTAAAATATCTAATGCAATAAATCGTTATAACGTAATTCATTAGAAAGTTATATTTGGTTTTGGGTTGGAAATCTTCCACAGCTCTGTAAAAACCTATTTTTGGTTAAGTAAGCTCATAGAGTGACAGCGAGTCGCCACAGATTATTCGTTTTGAATAAACAAATTGACTAGAATGGAATCTTGGCGTTGATGTTCCGATTGTGCTCTCGCGCACGAGGGTCTGGGGTCCGCCTTGACAATGATACAGGATTGGGCAGATCAGCAAATTACAGTGGAGCGACTGCCGACTCCGTGACCTTGCTACCAGGGGAACCTGACCAAATTGAGCCATGGTTACATATTCAGTCACCTAAAGTAAAACTGAAAAAGTAGCTGTTATGTCTTTAAATTGATAAATATTATAAGTATCACATTGTGTCCACCGTTATTGTCTTCGGTAAAAGTAAACGCAACTCGCAGCAAATACATTGGGGCTGGTAATAATTATGCAAATATGGCGCCCATAAATCGGTAGCTTATTTCTGTGAGACAATTATAACAAAGCCACTCATTGTCTGCCCATAATTATTAAATTTAAAACTACAAGGCGCCAGCGACTGTCGTAAACTTTCCGAATGTCTGTAGTAGACTAGCTATGAGTAAATAAACTGTATGAAATAGTTGAAACGTTCAACTGCCTGAAATTGTATTCTTTCATAGTGGAAGAACAAGATACTGATACTATGGTGGAAGCTATGTTAGCACCTCAAGTCCGTGTCAAATGGATTGGCAATTGAACTCTCGGTCAGAACTAATTTGTAAGCTTTAAATAGTCGCATTCGTTACACTAACGAAATAGAAAAGTTTGCAATAGTTTTGTGTATCAACATGTATTTTCCATCTAATAATGCCAGTAGTTGGCCGAGAGGTTAAAGTACGCTAGTGCCATTCCATTTGACACGAACTATACCTGTTAGTATTCTGTGATAGAAGTAAGAAAAAACCATGTTACTTTCATTTTTCTATGTAAACAACCACGAGATAAAGTTACTGCGTTTCACTCGCACGTGCTTGCGTGGGGCGCTTTGGGATAATTTAATATGTAATGTAATGACTAATGAGTAACCAATAATTACCATTTACGCCAGTGATTTAGAACCTTGGAGCATTAAGAGGGTCATAATTTAACGGATTGTGATAATCACGAATGTGTCAATTAAATTTATTGACAGGCGATATTTGTGGGCTATCGTAGGCGGTAACAGCACGATGGCGACACCAAATCCTGCGTCGTTAAGGCTCAATAGTCTATGTCATTATTTTAGTTTAGGTTTGGCTAGATTTGATCGCGGTTTCCAGTCGAGTGGTCCTTAGAGTCTCTCACAAGGCGCTATATTTCAGCGACATCAAAATCTGGTATACCCGGTACCATTGATTGGAAAACTTATTAAAAAGGGCCGACAAGAGCTAAGCTTTTACATGTTAACGATTTAAGTACCGACGACTACAAATTTTAACGGTAAAGTTTTACTGTTCAATTTTTTTGAAGTACCTACCTATCTCTGCTTTATCGACTATCTTAATAATATTGCTAGCGTCGTCATGACTGTCAGATAAATCTTACGTAAATACGTAGAAAAACTTCACAGTTAACACTACACAATACATACCTATACACAAGTTTAATAATTGTAACATCAACACATTGTATTTTCACCGAGAATGCTAGTTCATCATCATCCTCCGATCAATCGTGGTCTCTGCCAGGATTCGCTTAGTTCAGACTAAATAAAACAAAAAGTCGATCGACTAAATTCGTCGTCCCTTTAATCAAAGCCTGTCTCCAACTATTCTCTTATAAGTGGGTAAGTGCTAGGAAACGCGCGCAATCTGTTAAAACTCGGACACCGTCACCGTTCTCCCCTTAAACTCTGAAATGGGGGCCAAAATTTGAAATGCAAACCATGGTGCCGCCATATATAGCCGGTTGAAATTGATGGCTGGGAATATGTGTCTGCTTGTCTGTGTTTGCGAAACGGCCGTATCTGATGCATGCGCCTGAGTTACGAGCTGACGAATCTCTCAGCTGGGAGCGGCGCGCGCGCACAGTAACGAGTGAATGTAATGTAATAGTTGCGCGCGCGTGAACTTTAACACTCGAAAAATGAATTATGAGACGGTGTAAAACTTGTGCGCTTTCGACGTTTATCGGTTTACTTAGGGCAGGTTGTGAGCGGACTCGTTCGGTGATTTATGGTGGCTTCGACCTAAAGTAATGGGGGAAAGCAATATTAAGTTAATAAGTAGGTACAGGTACAGAGCATCGGTAGTTATAGTGGGTCGGCCTCGTAAGCTACCCGCAAGGACAGTGCTCGGAGGGGCAGAGCTCGATCCCAGTGATCCGCCATGTACCCCAAGTACCCAATCGCGCGCAAGAGCATAACTGGGACATTGAAACTAAGACGATTATTTATCTGCACATTGACGCAGATGTCACTATGACATGATTGTGTAATATTAATCACTATTGTCTGAATTCTTTCTTTTTAATTTAATCTATATTTATATAAGTAATTTTTTAATAATATGATTATTAATTTAATTAATGACATTGGCTGTAGGTATTGTATATATTTATATAAGGGACTTTTTAATCACCAATGTGAATGAATTGTTATCTTGTTTTTATACATAGTGGCATGTAAAGGCGATGTATTTGTGAGCCATTACGATTAAATATAAAAACATATTTTTTATTCATCGGTTGGAAAGGATGCAGAATTTAGGTATTGCCCAAAAAACATCCAAATGAGAGCGACACACTCGACAGAAGGGGGAAGGAAGGCGCGCATTCCTTACGCGTAAAAACCTGCTGTTCATTCACGAAATACCGCCGATAAAGCCAACCTGTTGCATCTGATCCGATTTACGGGGCACGATTCTCGGAATGATTGCATTATGCAAAATGGCGCGCAACGCATAAATCAGCTGACACGCCCGCCCCCGCGCATGCGCGTTTTTACACCCAGTTATTACGTTTGTGCGCAACGCTATCCGCCATCTATAATTTGCGATACATTCAATACTGAATGAAATGAATGGATTGGGGACTGGTGACGTAATAATTCTCTGTGCTCTTATTCCGCAATGGAGTTGAATGTAATTTGGTTCTCGCGTATTGTTTCAATATCCTTGCGTCACTGTCGTGGGGGCGTGGTGTGGTGACCTTGCGCCCAGATTGGGTTGAATGAATGAACGAATGTTTTGCGGTTTTCGATAATTACCTTGCGTCTGCAGTTTGTCCGAGAACATATGTTATTGTCCATCATAGGTAATTAGGTTAATGCTTTACACAGAGAATTAAGATATCTACACAAAATACAGACTACCTTTAGGAGCGTGCGGACTTTTTTGTTAGGATTTACTGCTGCGGTCGAGGTGTTTTGCAAGATCGCCCTTCGAGCTAAAATGTGGTAACTTGAGAGTAGGTGCTTACGTCTATCTTACTTTATTCTGTCCTGGTATCAGGCAGAGTAGAACAACGGTTCCTAATGCCTTTAGGACCGCTGTTGAACAGAACATGGGCAGAATTTTCTTTTATGAATTTCCTTGGTGATTACGATAAACACTCCTGAGAAGCCTAAGTCTACTAGAGGCTCGGCTGTCAGAGCTTATAATCCCCACATCCTAACCCAACTAATATACCTACCGTCGTAGTGGGAAAGAAAATACCTTTTCCGTAGCCGCCTACCGAATGGCGGCTAGCTACGTAGTAAAATGCTCCTTTTAAAATTTTTTATTCCGTTTCGTTGCTAGCAACAGGAGGGGAAATTTATTTGCCATTACGTAGCTAGCTAATAATTTTACATACGAAATATTGCGAAAGGAAATATCCTCCATCGACTAACTTTGTTATTATAATCTTAGTCAAATAATTATAATCAAAACCTACCTTTGGTATCGATCGGCGTAGGCGCAGCCAGGCTGGCGATCTCGGGCTGCGGCGGCTGCACCCTGGGCCCCGGCCACGTGGTGGTGCCCTGGCAGTAGCCCCGCCGCCCGGGACAATCGGCAACGTCGCGTAACGTGGACGCGTCCGCGGAGTATTCTGGAAGCAGCACTGAGGCTGGAGTGATACTGGAGTGGGGTTGGGTGGCTGGGCAGGCAGAGGAATTCCTTTTCAAGCCACTTGTGCCATTTCATTCGTATATTATTGATTCACAGACGTAGAGTGGGTAAGACCCCGCAAGGTGGACCGGCAACCTGGTAAAAGTCACAGGTACGGAACACAATGTATCAAAGGTGGCCCTCTTCACTATTGTGTAGTTTCTTTCTACTGTTTTACACTCGAAAAATACTCTCCGCATGCAGACCACTGTTGATTTTAATATTCTTTCACATGTGAGTGTAAGATTCAAAAAGGGTACCTTTGTCCATGAAATGAATCGAGATGGATTAACTAAACGTGTGATTGACTGCGTAGAGCTTAGATCTATAGAAATATAAAACCGCCGAGATTTAACGACTTTCCTTTTGCAGCGAATTAACTTATATTTACATTTAAATGTGAACTTTATATGCCTAAAAGAAATAAACTCACTTCTTGCAGTCGATGATTGCAGTAGGCTGCCTGTCTGCCCGCCCGGGAACGTTGCGTTGCGTTTATGCCGGCCCTGCGAACAAAATGAAACAGAAATTAGTAAAATTATTATCTTAGCATCATTCTGGTTGAGCTCGGGGTCCGGCTTAACTGATCTAGGATTTGATACATCCAGTAATTACAGAGGAGCGACTGCCATCTGTTTCGCCGTGACCCTGTTAAGGGCAAACTGACCAGATTTGATTATGGTTACACATTCAGTCGCTTGAATTTGCAGGTTTCCTCACAATAAGAGTAGTATTCAATTCAACTATAAATAAATAAATAAATAATCGTGGACAAATTCACACAGCGCCATCTAGCCCTCAACTAAGCAAAGCTTGTACTATGGGTGCTAGCTAACTGATATACCACTTACATACTTATTATACATAGAACATCCGTAACAGAAATAAAAATTCATCATTAAAATTTCTGCCCGGCCGGGAATCGAACCCGGGACCTCTTGCGTGGCGACTGGCATGTTGACCACTGAACAACTCAGGTCGCCAAAAAGGTCGTACTATAGTACATTACTCAGAAATTAGTCGACTTGTCCGTAACAATTCAATGGAAAATGTTGGTACTATTCCGCTGTGCCTGTACCGGACACCTTAAGGCCTAATGGAATATTGTGGGTCAGCCTGTGGCCTTATGGAATATTGTGCATTGGCATGTGGGTATTTATCCATGCATACTTATTGAAAGTAAGCAATTAACATAGCAAATGGCTTACAATCACATCATTCGCACATTGTCGCACGCGCAGGAATTGCTACACCTTTCTACAGTTCTCTATAATGCATTTACACCTTTCTAGGTGTCTATTCACTCATGTCGTATTTCTCAATTTTCACATTTCAATAAGTAAGCCATATTAAAAATATGTTGTATTGTACTGTATTTTCCATAATATGCGTGTAATCGATTTTTCATACCTTGCATGATATAGCCACGAAATTTCAATCCCTCAAGGAACAATTTTTGACCCATTTCATCAAAACCTACGAGTAAACTGTAGATTTTATCTCTATTCTTTGGGACTTTTGGAAGAAATTTCAGAAACAAGTTGTATCCGTTTCTCTTCGTTCTCGTCTGCCTTAAACACTTGATTAAAAACAGTACACCAACTACTTAAAACCATCATCTAGGCGCTAATGTCCCGGTTGTGCTCTCGCGCACGAGGGCCCTACTTGATCAAACCTTGACCATAGTATACCACCTACAAAGATTTCCATTAAGTCACACTTCACCATGGTACCCAGTTCCGAGAAGCCCAAGGCCTCGCGTAGGACTAGTTGCGCAGGCGCAGCGTGAAAACTCGATTAGAAATTCATTTAATTGTTCGAAAGCCAATAACGTGAACGAGACTCATTGTAGCCGCGTCCTTTAAGGGACTGTCAAGTGTTTTTGCTGTCATTAGTACTGACTAACTCGAGTACGAGTACTGACTCGGTGTGGTGTGTTTGCTATCGCTTGGTTTCTAGGTACCCAGGTAGGTATAGAGGTGAGTACAAAATGTTTATAACATCGATATATCTTTAGCTAGAGTTATAGACAACATGCTTTATTGAAAATATCACGTGTCACTTGCGATGTGCAATCTTAAAAGTTGGTTACTTACATAAATAAATAATCGTGCCATACTCGTAATTACGGCACAAACTCGTTCAGTGTTGTAAATAAACGTGGACGGAGGCTAACAGAGGGAATGCTGCAGCTGAGATCACGATGATCAAGACACGCTAGCCAAGATGGCGAGAATCAATTAATTGATTCCCTGACGAAAAATAGAGACCAGCCAGCTTTTTTCTTGAAGGCGTAATAAACTTGTTGTGTCTAATATATTATGTAATATACTTTTGTAACAATCTTGTGTACAATAAATGGTTAAATAAATAAATAAATAAATAAACATCCAAACTTCCGTATTTTTAATATAACCTGACCAAGTTTACATATACTCAAATATTTTCTAAACTATTGAACCGATTGTAATGAAATTAAGCTAAAAACCATATCGATTAACCTGTCTTTCAAATAAATCCGTTCGGGAACTACGATGACACAGACAGACACACCATCATAGGACACATACGTCGAACTTTTAACACCCTTCTTTTTTCGTCGGGGAATACTAATATTAAATAGAAAACAGGAATCATTTATTTACAGTTTAAATTACAATTTACAATTATTATTAAAAAAAAAATTCTTACTCTAACACCAACCTTAATTCTAACTAAACTACTTAAAGATAAAAAACTTGACCCAGGTCCCCCGAATTTAGAAAAGTCCCCAGAAGACTGGCCGCGTTGCCCCGCTGAATAGCGAGGCTTAAACGCTGACCCAAAAAGAGGCCAGCCTTCTGGTGATTTGTAATTTGGACCAGGCGCTTAGATAATAGAAAAAGATAAATGGTAAATCCATAGCGTATTTCCAAGAAAAGAAAACATAGTAACGAAGACATAGGCCCTGGTCAAGCTTCCCCTTAAAGCACTAATTGTCGATCAAATTGATGTGAAACTCGACCGGCAGACTCGGTCGATTGAACAAGGCTCGAGTAAATTGTTCACAGATAGAAGCCGAAGTTATCAAGGGATAGCTGTAGCGAGTACGACGACAACTTTCAAATCGACTCCGTGGAGCTAAAATGTATGAGCCAGTTCAATTATTTTGTGATATTTGCAAGGTTCTTCTAAATAAAACGGGATATATTTTTACCGTCAGAAGTGTCTGCAACGCAGGGGCCATATGTAACATCCACGATTCATCCATGTAGGTACTTAGATACAGTGTTGTCACTTGTCACTGTGAGGACTAGTATGATATGCCACTTGGCTATAATTTATGCTCGCTTCTTCATTTTGACAGACACTTTGTCTGAATTTTCACATTTTCAAAACACCTTATTACTTACTCGTCGATACACTGGTCGATACGTTGGTCGATACACGAGTTCGAAGGGTTTTGTATTATTTTCTAGGGAGGCAAACGGTCAGACGGTATTACGGTAGCGTAGCGGAAAATCTACTCTAAATGACTACTGGAATTAGAAAATCAAGCTACCACACACCTAACATATCTAAATGGACAAGAGAATAGAACGGAAAGACACATTGTCTCACCTAGTTCCAGCGGCATAATTAGAGGTATTAAAATGTCGGTTTATCTATACGTTACCAGCCTAAGCGCATGTTAGGTTATCGCGATTCAGTGTACTGCGCAGGAGTGCCAACCACCGCGCCCGGCACTTTAATTATGTCGATGCCAACCCCGATACAAGCTGGCATTAAGGTGATATTTAGAGAACCCAGGTAACTAAATTGATCTTATTACACTTGCGAATTTCGCGGCTAGTAATTTGCATGTACGTGTAATTAAGTATAAGCAAATTGTAGTGCATTAGCGTTTCCACACGCAATCAAGAGAACGGCTAATGGCTATGTGGAGTCCGGTGGAATAGAATATCACCAACCCTACCATATGTTTGAGGCAGGCCAGGGGAAATCTCCGTATTTTACCTGACTGGTTTCTATTGAGAATGTTCATTGCTTGTTCTCACATTTTTTTATGTCATACTGTAGACAAACATAAAGTTGTATATGATATATATTCTGTACTCTGTTGGTATCACTACATTTTAAAAACAAAGTCCCACGCCGCGTCTGCTCGAGATAAACTTAAAAACAACTGTACGGATTTTCTTACGGTTTTTACCAATAGACAGTGTGATTCATGAGGACGGTCTTAAGGTTACTATCATTACCAAGCTAGTCATCATCATCATCATCATCTTGGCGTTAATGTCCCGGTTGTGCTCTCGAGAACGAGAGCCCGGGGTCCGTCTTGACCATGATCCAGAATTTGGCGATCAGGTTATTACAGTGGAGCGACTACCATCTGACCTCCCTGCTACCAGGAGAACCTGACCAGATTGGATCATGGTTACAAATTCAGTTGCCTGAATGTGCAGGTTTCATCACGATATTTTCTCTCACCGGAAGAGCATCGGATAGTATTCAACTAATGTACATAACTCAGAAAAGAGTCATTGGTACATAGTCGCAGCAGGATTCGAACCCGGTACCTCTCGCTTACGAGTTGGATACTTAACCGCCCGGCGACCGACTCTCTATCCTTGCCAAGCTTAAATAAATAAATATACACTGACCAGAGCACATGACAACCCGTGCCAACAACGTATTTAGGAGATCGAAAATGTCCATAGCTCGTGGTGTATCAATATGTATCAGTAACGAACGAGGTCAGTCGAATACGAGCGGAGGCCGTTGACCTGCCAGATGTCGTGAACTTTAGCACAAAACGTGTCGTCAGCGTTTTATAAGCGGCCATAACAGACTGCACTAATTTGGGATCTAGCAGCGCCAGGCTTCTGGCAAAAATAAATAAATATTTTTGTTTAGAAAACATGGTTCCATTGTTTGTTAGTTACATGCAAATATAATAAAATGTTGCTAGTAAATTTAAAAAAGTTAAAAAGTGTTTGGACTGCAAGGCAAAGATGCGGTCCCACTCATTCTTTTTTTACAAGATGAGTAATACACCCACCATTCGGCCAGCACGCTCAGGAGGGTGTTGGAGTTGCGGGTCAGCCTGCTCGTCAACGATGCACATCACCGCAAAAAAGCTAGGCGTTTCAGCCTCCGCGAAAATGGTGGATGCACTGCACCACTGCGGATTTTTATGTTGTTTTTACTCTAAATAAAAATCATAATATACTAGCGACCCGCCCACGCTCCGCACGCATGGTAACCTTAACAAATTATACACCTAAACCTTCCTCACGAGTCACTCTGCCTATAATTGATAATGACATGAAAATCCGATCAGTAGTTTTTGAGTTTATCGCCAACAGACAGACGCGGCGTGGGACTTCGTTTTACAAGTAACTAATGGACCCGGCGGGCCTTCGTACGCGTACACCTTCTTGACCCCTACCTACCCTTTTTTGCCTTCCTCTTGTACCACTCTATCTATTGTTGAAAACCGCATTAAAATCCGTTCCGTACTTTAAACGATCTAAGCGTACATAAATACATAGGTAGAGACGGTAGGCAGCGACTTTGTTTAATACTATGTAGGTATAGATAATTAAAAATAACCTGATGGAAAGCAGCAACAGTCGCCCATGCCATCTACAGCGGTAATTTTTAATTGGCACCCCATGGACATCTCAATCGGAGGCTCAGCCTAATAGAGATCTACGCAATCAATCGATATCGACTAATTGGTTCTCGATAGCTGCGTCGCTTCCCGTTTTTAATTGGAAGTGCCTCTCGAACCCTTTCGGATGCCTTAGATGGCATAGCACAGGGCCGGAGTTAGACAGGAGGCATGATCTAAGCCTAGCTTTGCGGTACGTATCCCATAATATAGTACGTATCTCATATTATGAGACATTTAATGCGATGCGGATGTCGTTTTTATATTTTTAATGTTTTAGTGTTCGTTTTAGTTTATTTGTTATGGTTCTGGAAATATTTTGTTTGTACCTAAATAAATTTACTATATGAGATACAGTTGTATATCGAAATTGTTTTTCTTTATGTACTTTGAACTAATATTTTATACCAAATAGCTAATAACCAGAATGGTTTCTATGATGTATTAATCTACAAATCCTCCCAGTCTATAAATTGCAGTTATATTTACAGATAGACAGCTGAAATTAATGGAAACAAAAATTATGGATGGATGTCCGAATGCGGCCCTGACTTGCAGTGAGGAATGTGATGTCCATTGCCGTTTCCGTGTGACACAAAAAAGCGTTGATTGGTTACCGGTTTCCGATGTATAGTGCATAAGGAACTCCTTACTTGGCCTGCGTTGGGCCTTTTACAGATGCCGTATGGTAATTAGAAATGGATATAGAAGTGATTTTGCTGATTGCGGTAGATACGACTACTACGAGCAGGTACATATCTAGTTGCTATCTGATAAATTTTAGAATAATTAAAGTTTACAATATTATTGGAGCATCGGTAGCCGAGTAATTACGGTATTCGACTCGTAAGCGAGAGGGACCGGGTTCGAATCCCACTGCGGCCATGTACCAATGACTCTTTTCTGAGTTACGTACATTAGTTGAACACTAACTAATGCTCTTGCAGTGATCATGGTCAAGGCGGACTTCGTGCGTCCGCATTGACCATCCAGGATTTGGCAGATCAGATAATTACAGTGGAGCGACAGCCATCTGACCACCGTTACCCTGCTACCAAGGGAACCTGACCAGATTGGATCATGGTTACACATTCAGTCGCCTGAATGTGCAGGTTTCATCACGTTGTTTTTTCTCACCGTGAATGCATCGGTTAGCATTCAACTGATAATGTACAAATCTCAGAAAAGAGTCATTAGTACTCGTACATGGCCGCAGTGGGATTCAAACCCGGTACCTCTCGCTTACGAGTCGGATACCGTAAGCCCCATAATATGTGATGTAATAACGAGATAATAATCTACCATATCTATCAAGCGTTACGTTCAGAAAGACACCGGTAAGCGATGAAAAGTGCAGTAAAAAATATTAAGATTTCAACATCAGATAACTGAATCGCTACCAGTTTTTAATAGCCGTAGGGTTCATCTTAAGTTAGGATGACATCGGGAATGTTCTAACGGGATAACAGCACGTATAATTTGAATTTGAGTTAAGTAAAATATTAAAGGCAGTGAAGCACGTCAAGTAGGTAGAAAGTTGACGCGAAGCAAAAAACGAAGGAATTTTTATTATTACTATTTTTCAGTCTTGCCGTAGTAACCCTATGGCCTTGGGGACCAGGCGCACATTCCTAAAATAAAAAATTTGCGCATGTAATTACGAATTTCAGGGCTGGCCTCTTCTTGAGTCAATCGAGATGGTTTTTAGTTTGTTTCATTAAAATCCGTTTGGGAGCTAAGCATTGGTGACTCCCCTGGTGTTGCTGATGTCCATAGGCGGCGGTGACCACTTTCCATCAGGTGGCCCGCTTGCCTGTTTGTCTGCCGTATAACATTAAAAAAAAAGTGCCACACATATACAGAGCCACAGACACACATATCAAACTTATAACATCCCTCTTTTACCGTCGCGGGTTAAGAAGAAGAACATGAAACAGGCGTAAAGATCTCATAAAAGATACAAGCGATGAATAGGAAGTAAAATTAAAACTACGAAACTACGGTTTATCTAAGCACATAACAGCTTCACAACTGTGTTGCGCGATGTCTTGATCGTATCAAAGAGATATAGTTCACCCGAGAGGAGTAGAGTTCAGTGAAATCGTTTGTGTGATTATGTTGTTATGAGGTAATGAAACGGTTACAGTTGGTAGGTTTTTACCAGGTTGTTTTTATATGGAAGCAGAAACAGTCTAGAGACAGTTAAAGTAACGCACACCTATGCCGGGAACTGGATGGGTGACCTTTTCTTACTTTGAGGGTACTCGTATTTCAACACCGCGAGTGATAGTACAGTCATCATCACAGCCCGTAACAGTCCACTGCAGGACTTCGGGCCTCTCCCACGAAAGGGGAGGTTATTGCCATAATCTCCACGCTTGGCAGGCGGGTTGGAGATCGCAGTGTTTAAAAATAACCATGTAAAATGCTGCTGCCCATTTTCCAGACTACGGAGACTCTTGATCATTTGCCTCGAAAACATTAGTGGCCTTGTACGACAAGTGTAAGGGGTTGGTGCTATTCTACTCTGCCGGACACCACACGGCCAATAAAAAAAAATAAAAGGGATAGTACAGTGTAAGGTTGAAAATACCCAACAGAAAGCGCTGCTGTTCATTTTCTGATTTATGGATACCGTGGTCACTACCTTTTTTTTTTTTTTTTTTTTTTTTTAACGCGGGGAATGCATTACGCACGATACCCTCCGTTGGGGGACGAAGGGCCTGTGTGGGACTCCAGGTATATTCCGGTCTACCCACTAAACCCCGCGGCGCTCCTACGACGTCTGAATGGAGGTGTCATGAGAGCAGCCGAAGCCTTGTCATCCACAACACCTCCGACGACCGCCCGCCTTACGCGGCAGGTCCGCCAAGCCCCCCGCAAGGGGGACGGATGGGAATAGCCGGAAGCGCCGGACTATTCCCATCCAGCGCAGGTGGAGGCCTGTGCAATGCAGGCGGAGATGCCCCCGCACCTCTGGCCCGCTGGCCACCACCGGGAGCGAGAACAGAACGGTCGTACATCCGTCTTCTCACTCCTCTTCTGCGTCTGCGGAGCGGTGGAGCGAGAGGGTCATCCTCCCTCTCTCGCTCCGCTGCCTCTTTCTGCGAGATGATGTCCTCGCAGAATGACCGTGGTCACTACCTGGGTCAACTTCTAACATCCGTGTTCACAATAAATACTTGTGATACTCGTAAATGTTGTTCATACAGCGCTCGTCTGCTAAGTAGAGCACTACCTTCCATACCTACCTCTCTATAAGTGAATTTCTTTTATTTTGAAGGTCAAATACTGCCGATAGCCACTCAAATGTTGTTAGTTATAACGAGGAGCGACATATCGAGGGAGGTATTTTTTTTGTCTAGGGAGGCACACGGACGGACAGTCCACCTGATGGAAAGTGGCCACCGTCGTCCAGGACATCTGCAACCTAAGGGGAGCGGATGTGGTGCCGGCTTTTGAGGTAACTGTAGACATGCCTATTACTTGCTAATTATAGCTAGCCCATATCAGTCCACTGCAGGACTTTCAGCATTTCCCACGAAAGGAGAGGTTATTGCCATGATCTCCACGCTTGGTAGGCGGGTTGAAGATATAACAATGGAAAACGCTGCTGCCCATTTTCCAGTCTATGGAGACTCTAGATTTTTTGCCTCGAAAACATTAGTCGCCTCGTACAACACCCACGAGTGTAAGGGTTGGTGCTATTCTACTCTGCCGGACACCACACGGCAACTTTTAACTCGTATAGTTATAGTGTACCTACCTAATATTTTTTTTTGCAATATCATATTACAAGTCTAGTTTCATTCCAGGAAAATGATGCAAAGCTTCCTCAGCAAGTCGGCACAATTATAATTGTCTCTTTTAACACCCCGACCGACCCGGATTCTAAATTCGTCAATCGGCGCGCCGTGAGTCAGCTGCGCCGGCGCAACCCGATCCCGCTCCCGTTGCCGCGCGCATGTGGGTCGCGGGCCTTAGGGTTACCGCGACATCATTGTAAAATTGTGAAAAAAATTATATAGGTAACTAACACCTTAATATTCTTCGCAAAGAAATAAATATTCTATTCTATTCTAGGTGAATTGGTAAATTTTAGGTGTGGTTTTCGCAAAGTCGGTGACAGTAGGTAGACTAACTTTATGACTAAATGAATTGAAACTTGTAATACCTAACGATTAAAGGCAGAGAAAATGAACGTTCCAGCGAAATTAGACATTCAAGGGAAATGTGCCATTCAAGAGAAATGAGCCATTTAAAGGAAAATGGACATTGGAGCCCAGTTTCTTTTATGAATTAATACTTTGTTGTAAGTAGGTAGGTACATAATATACAAAATAATTTTCAGAACATAGAAAGAAATTACAACTGGCGTAATTTTGTAACGTTTGCCTACTTTATAAGATATCAAACCGTTTTAAGAATTTCTTAAATCTTTTTTTAAAATATGTCAACAAAAGAAAGAAGAGACTTGTCAAATGGCAGTAGAGGGGATTTCGCGCAGGTAACCGCCTACTAAGCAAGTCCAACCACGTGACCCGCCAAGTCTCTTCTTATTTGACACTAGTTGTAAGTCGCTGGTAAAACGTCCGACATAAACTTACGTTAGCCCTTTCAATTTATTGTTCCCCACTTCCCCAAAACACCAGTATCCCGCCTAGACAGTACACAGTCTACAGTAACACCAAGCTGTCAACCCTACACTCGCTGACGACCGCCGAACGGCGTTCGCCGAAACCGATCGCGCCGATTGCGAGCAATTGAAAAATTGGGTTGATCCCAATACGGGTAAGGCCCGGGCCGATGGCATGACGTACGGTCGACGCCCGCGGTCATGATTCCGCGGAACTGTAGGTCGCGCGGTGTCCTTTAAGCACTGTGACCCTAATAAGGCCCATTGGTGACCCATGAGTTGTGGTAATTTGGCAGAATATAATTAATAAAGGCACCGACTGACTTACTTTATTTTACTTATGCTACTACTTTCGCTTGATAAAGTAGGTTTAAAAATAATTCTTAATTTTTTTATTTACTTCATTAGTAATACGAAAAAGGTATAGTTATCATATTATCATATTATTTAAACTATTTACAAGTAATTTTAAAAGTTTGTGATTAACAATTGTTTCCCTATTCAAATATTATTTTAATCGTACCTATATCTGAATAGTGCAGTATATAATGTGCATTGTAAACCAGCAATATGACAGGTGACATGTTAGGGTACAAGCTGTACCTACCGGCGCTGGTTAACCTTAATCCGCTAGGTGAGCTAAGACCTCCGTGTACAAGAATTTGGGCAGCGTTTTTGCTGTGTATTTCCAATCATAGATCTCGTCTGCAAAGTGTGAAAGTTTGGCAAAATTCAAGGCCAGCAGTACACTAGACTGTTCATAATGACCATGATAAACAGTCAAGAAAGACAATAGCAGATACACACACCAGTATCCCGTAGGGGTAGGAAGACCCTATCGAGTGCCCCGAGCTACGATGTTCACGCTGCCTTTTGCCTGATCCACATTCATACATCTTCTCATACCCATACATTTACAATGGTTGAGGGTTCAGAGTTTCAGACCTATTAGTGTTTTCGCGGATAGACGAAGGTGAGGTGGGTATCTCCTGGGAAATCGCCACACAACAAAGGAGTGCTTGTAATTAAATCTCTCTTCGAACATTATTCGATGAATGCCCTTCGGTAACCACTTCACATGCACGGAGTCTGTAATTTTGATAATCACAGTTATCAAAGCATTCTTCTTTACTGTCTGCCTAATAAACAAACAGTTTTTTTTATAAAAGGTTGTATCTAAGTAAACACAGCAGAAAAAAAATAGGTGAGTATTATCAGAAAATCTTGGGAGTCAAAGGATCAAGGATGTCAGCCTTGCACGAATAGGAAGACGACTACAATACTATTAATTCCGTAACTTGTCTCAGGTAATTCATCTCTTAACGTCTGTCTGTCGCGTGTCGTATTTACGTCCCGTATAGGGATCCAAAAATGCTAGTTAACCTTCGCACAGGTAAACTGGGTAATTCGAGCCAAGGCCGCCGGGAGCCGCGCGTGTCGTTCCGCCACGATTGCATCGTTACCGGTCTAGCCTTATTGTTGTGGTCGGCGCAGGCGACCGACGTGAGTGAGTACATGAGGTACCTACTTCGGAGTGGAATTACTTAAAAGGGCACGCGTCAATGCAGGATTGGTTCGACGAATTCGGTTAAAGCTACATAGGTATCTTTCTTTTTTATACCACCAAGGTGGGCAAACAAGCTTACGGCCTGCCTGATGGTAAGCAGTCACCAGTAATCTTAACTTATAATGAGGTTTTCAAAACGATAGTCGTTAAGGTTTTAAGACTTTCGTGGTTATTCACTACACTTTCGAGGTAAAAACAATACTAACCGTCGTAACAAACCTGATATCATGTGCGATGAAAGGATAGTCGTTTTATTAATCACAAAAGTTATTACCAAATAATGAACAACAACAAATAGAAATCGACCCAACCATTTTAAATCATAAACGAATTTACAATTAGCTATTAAATATTAATTAGCTCACGATAATCAAACCGCAAAACGGGCCTTGCGATGCTACGTCAAATCATTAATCAATTCAAATCTGTTCTGACAGTCGTGAATTTTCCGTCATCTGTCACCGCGAGCGCGCCAAAGCGGCCATATTGGATATCAAGGTGCACAAAAACCGGCGGCAGCGTCCGGCGAACGGTGATCAATGGGATTATTTTTGGACCAAGTGGCAGGTGTAGGGTTAAGTCACCGATGGATCGCTATGATACGTGTACCGGTGAAGCGGGTATTGGCGTAATTGAGTTTTGAGATGGGTTCGAGTGAATGATATCTGTACTATAATGTTATAAAGCGGGAAAGTTACAAACTCATTGTATGTTGGAGTAATCTCGGAGGTGACGCAAGCTGTACTTGTCATCCCGGAAAAATATTAGGCTCCCGAATGTACCAGATAACCTGAGTGGTTAACATGCCGTTTGCCACGCAGAGGTACCGGGTTCGATATCCGGCCGAGCAGAAATTGATATGATGAACTTTAATTTCTGTCACAGCACAGTATTTATCAGTTATATAACACAAGCTTTGCTTACTTTGGAGCTAGATGGCGCTGTACGAATGCCCAAGCATATTATATGTTGTTGTCAAAGCAGCGCCAATAACCAGTATACCGTGCCGTGACGAAAGTGAGTAAATATATACTCCAATTTCCTATTTAAAGACAAGAAACAAAACGTTATTGCGCAATTGCCGCCGAATGCAGTCGCCATTCCGCCCGCGTAATCGGAATCCGAACTGGTCCCAATCTCAAGGCCGACGAATCCTACACAGCCTTATCTGGGTCACGAGCCAAATTAGGATGGATCGACTCTGTTTGTACCATTGCACCGGCATAACGTTTAGATCACGATTTCGCAGTAACGGCTCGTGGTGTTATAGTTTCTAAGCACATGTTCTTTCCGGTAATAATTAAGAGGTTAAGTATAGTTGGATTTATTGCTGTAAACATATACACCGTTTTTTTGCTACCGGTAGTTTACAATCAGGTGAAAAACGTATCGCTAAAAACTGTTGGACAGTTTTCGCGAAAGAATCGCGTTTATACTTGAATTTTCCTGGTAATGAAGAACCGGAGTTCCCAGGTTATGCATTTACCCACGAAGAGCATTTCAATATTATTTATTTATAACTAGACACGGTCCAATACTTCTAACATAAATTGCTGCTTTTACTATTCAATTATTATAGCGGAAAAAATCACACTTCCCATCCGACTGACCCGTGCGCCGGCGCAGCTTTCCCACAGGAAACTGCACACGTCATTACCCCACTCATTTAGATGTGTAAACACAGTGTTTCTACTTCCTTACCTACCCCTAATGATAGCGCAGATTATAAGCGACAGCTTCACTACACCGCTGCAACATTACAGAGAACCGGATTCGGCGTGTAATTATTCTGTGGCAGGAATGGCAGGTGTGAATTGTACCCAATCAGAGGCCGTTACGGTCTCACTTCCTGAAGACTTTGGGGGCTAATGTGCTGGTAGAAAATTCTATGGCGGGCGATTAGCGGCCGGCTAAGCCGGGGCAATCCAATGAGGCTAATCGGATGTGAGCCATGTGTTTGTACCTGGACTTTTAATATGTTGTTTAATTAACCACTTACTTTTGTAATTTTTGTCGCAATTGTAAACTAGTCGCTTAAACGAGTAGTAGCAGGGTTACAGCCGCGGAGAATGGGTACTCTTCCTAGCCAATGATTTTTATCCTGTACTTTATCTCTGCTATGTGAAACAAAATTGGCCTTCATCTTTTAGATTACATTGTGGATGAGCTGTTGATGATAATCGTTGCACAAGGCATTCCGCGTCCGGTTTTTTCCCAGCTGTTCTGATCAGATAGTAGGTCCGTCCAGCTCTTCCCTTGACTTCCATTGCTCTTTGGAAGCCTCGCTCACTAAGATTCCTCTCCGTAACCTATGGTCACTGTGAGCCTTCCTTCTCCTTGTCCACTTCGCTCAGTCCTCGGCATCCTTGGTGGTGAGCTTTGAGCCCTAATATAGTGCTCCATGAGGTGGGGATTTGAGGAACGTGACTTTGGAGTGAGCTTTTGCCTTTTTGGAACCAGGGCTCTCGGGGCTTTAGAGGTAAGCAACGCATTGGCGATACCTCTGGTGATGCTAATATCTGTCGGTATCGGGGACCTCTTTCCATCAGGTGCCTTGCCTGTTTATCTACCGTTTGACATAAAAAGACTAGCCAATTCCTCACCTTGCTCCTAGGATACACGCTGAGCACGTCCGCCCACCAGCGCGCCTCATCTCTGCAGGTGCCCTTCACGAAAGTCACCCGCTCCGGCGCGGTGATCGCCAGGCTGTGCGCGTGTCCGGTCACAGCGTCCGCCTCGCTGACTTCCAGTACGGTGGTCATGTCGACGCTGGCTTGGGGGACCGTGTCCGGCTGCAACAAGGAGGTTCATCGTTAATGCATGTGTGGAAGACATAAACAAGCATTTATTTGACACAAATGCATTAAAAAATATTAAGAAGTCACAATATACAATCAAAAGTAATTGACGACTCATCTTGATGCTATAATGGGCGGCAGCAGCAGCTTATTTTACCGCTGGACATAGGTTTTAGGAACAATAATGTTATTGGGACAATCCAAGATTTACGTAGACCAGAAAAAGGGCGTTTGCGTTGTATTGCAAACACAGTTCAGTTAATAAATCGTTTTTAGAATTAATCAGCAGGAACCTAAGAATGTGTCCAGATCTGAGACAGCAGAAACCTAAGGATGCGTGTGGTGCGGCGAATGCATCAGCTCTTTGTGCACCCTAGGGTATCCTTGGGTAACTGGGGTCAGTTTGCTTAGGGAATCAATTCTCAGCTCATGTACTCTACAATACTTTAGCCATTATTTAATCGGGAAACACCCGCCTGCCAAATGGGAAGATTATTGTATTTTCCACCACTAATTTCGGAGACATCACGGGTTGTTGATATAAGTAGGATAAGGATTAAACCGCGAGATAGCTGGCTCTGAATAAGAATACAAATAATTGACAAAAACTTAAAACTACTCGTATGTATGACGGAGTATAAATAAGACAACATTTTAGTTTATCCGTGTAAAATCCGTCATCGTATTCTGTTTATAAAAAAGTAAGAATAAATACTAGTTAACACGGTGTGGTCTCTGCCTACCCCTACAAGAAAAAAGCGTGACGTAGGTACCTAATGTTCTATGTCCTAAAGCGGCGTACAAGGTGTGTATCTACAAGTACAACATCTCAAGAATTCACCAGCAAAGCGACGCGACGCGACCGGCATTATGAAACCGGTGGCGACACGCGCAAAACATTCCCAACTCTCATATAATTACTGGCTAACAAGTAACAATAAAGCGATATTTCACGTTGAATTTATTAACAACTTTCGCCGTTTCCCAAAACGGATTAATTTGACATTAGAAAGGACTGCGCAGGCGCAGCTCGGCATCCACATTGCGCAACGCTGTAACTGGATAAGACCACTACACTAATAGATGGGGAATTCTGCACTAATATTCTATAGCGGTAGCTTAAACGGCTTATGACGTGAATATGCCAAAGACGGAGCAAATTGGTGAAGATATGGTAGGAAAGCGACCCTGGCAGATGCCGGGATTGACCGATTATGATGAGAATGATTATAAATCGGAAGAGATATTTTTAGGGAGGGTGGTTGGTTGTCCTAAATACCTAGACTTATATGTAGCCACGCCACTGCATTCGAGCAGGACATGGACAGTTTTTCTTCCTCTAGGAATGCAGGAATGCGGATGTTATTTGCTTCAGCATATTTCTTGCGTGTGCTTGCTTTAGGGCCGATGATTTTAAACAGTTACTTGTAACAGTTAGATTCGTATCTTAATAATGAAGATTAATTTCAAGCAAAACTGTCTGCCCTTATCAGATTCGCACACCGACCGTCGAGTCTCGTTGCACTCGGTAGCTAAGGTTAGGCAATAGGGAGTATGCACAATATTCTTACTGAGATGGTTCTCCTATGGATCAAGTTGTTGACAAAAAGTGTGACAGTAAGAACTATAAAACTGTAAACTAGCCGTATTCCAGAAAAAAAACATTCTTGATAAGCTACGGGGACGTAAGCAAGCTAGGCGGTATAATTTAGAATGGAGGTAAGGTAAGGTAATTTAAAATGGTCGTCTAAATCGAATGTCGGATGAAGGGATTTTACGCGCAATGCTACATTCGCAAAATGACGTTTTGACGAAAAACGCTACATTCGTAAAATGTCTTTTCTCAATATGTCACATTCGACGACAAAACGACATGAAATCATATTTAATCCGCGATTAATCCGTTAAACCATCATTTAGAGCGGTATGTTTCTCTAGCTCGCCAACACTGACCATCAACACTACCGCCAACACATTTATCTTCACATCTCCATGAGGATCAGGGAAGAGGAGCCGCTGCCACTCTGGCGAAAACCCTCATAAAACGTGTCCCAACAGGCATAAAGCTTGCACGTTTCCTACTGCGCGACCACTAACGGGCCGGCGACCGTCCAGCCATAATTTCGGTGCAGCGTCCAAGTGAATGAGGCAGGCATTCCTAACAGTTGTATTACTATTTCAGGAGGGCCAGGGATGGACTAAGGGCGGGATGGAAGCTGTTGCTTAATGTTTTTATTCTCATTTATATAGAGGGTGGAATAATAGGTGATTGGAGTGGAAATGTGTGCGTGCCTGAGTGTTTGTTTATTTTTATACTTCTCAGCGACTAACAAGCAGACAGCTGACCTGATGTAATGTGGTGAACCACGAAATTTACGATTCATTTAACGAAAATGTAGAACAGCAGGTTTAAATAAAAAGCGAATGCCAGAAACTTCAGCAAAAACTAGATACCTAATAGTAATTATACTTAACATATCGCCTTTAAAGACACGTATTCCTAACGGTCTAAGAAATTCTGCAAAAAAATTATTATAATTTCAAACTTAACTTATACATCTTTCAGAAACCTTAATCCTTAAACTATATTTAGCAATTCCTGCTTTATATCTGGTGGGTCCTACAAAAAACTTATTCAATAATACATTGTACCCACAAACTCGATAATATATTTAGTGAAAGTGTAGTGAATAACCACGAAAGTCTTAAAACCGGTATTATTCAATCATTCTTGTTAGGACCCCCAACATCCCCTCTGAGTCCTACCCTGCACAACGCACTGTAACCAGCCCAGCTATTCCTGGGGTTTATAGTTCGCAGTCAGCAATAACTATAACTGGTTCCAAAGGAAGACAACTTCGTATTAATAAACCGGGAATACAATTCTGATGTTCGGAATGTTCTGGCAACACCGTGTGATGGTCCTTCGAGTCGGATTTCAGGTACTTGTTAAGGATTTCAGCTACTTGCACTTAAAATTAAGAAAAAAAATTTGTACCGTACCCGCTTTATAGAGGGAAGGGCGTTATGACGGAAGGCGCAGTGGCGACATAATACACTACAGCATGGCTAGCACAAATGTGCACTAACGCGTGATAAGCAAAAAATTATAATAATTTGTATGTGGTTTTATCTTTGTCTGTATTTTGTATCAATTTATTTTGTATTTATGTTGTTTGTGTATTTATAAATATGGGCCTCAGTTGCCTGAAATAAATGAAAAAAAAAAAAAGATAAACTATCTCTTTCAACTTAGAATTGAGGGAATTAAACAAACGCTCTCTCCCGGCACGAGCTGTGTTGCGGGCGTACTTGTGCTAGCCGTGCTGATTTAAATAACAATTTAAAAGAACCCGAGTTTACTTAGAAACAATTTCATCATCATCATACGTATTACTGTTTTAAATAATAATAAAAACACAACCTCGTCCAATATGCATACCCACGCGTTATAACGAGCATCCACTGTACTACGATAAAAGTAAGATAAAGACAACTTATGATATCACGCCTAAACAGCAAAACTCATACATCACACACTGAGCAATACCGTGAAATAGCTACCATTCCTCTCTTACTTCCCCAATCAATATTTACTCCCTATAAGCCGGTCGGTGGTTAGATCATTGTTTATTGAACTGCGATGCATCCGTTGAATATGCAAAACTGTGCTATTTATACCCCTGTTTCATACAACCGTTAAAGCATGAATACAAGTTGCCGGTTTGACTTAATCGTAGCCTATTAAAGATGCAATGTTACCATACGAAGTAGGTTCCGACTCGCGGGTTCGAACCCCGGTCCGGCTACGTACCGATGATACTTTTCTGAGTTATGTACATCAGTTTAACACTAACCGACGCTCTTACGGTGAGAGAAAACATTGTGAGGGAACCTGCGACTGAATGTGTAACCATGATCCAGTCTGATCGGATTCTCCCGTTGACAGGATCACGGAGATCAGATGGCAGTCCCTCCACTGTAATTACCTAATCTGTCAAATCTTGGATCATGGTCAAGGCATGAGGGCCCTCGTGCGCGCGAGCAGAACCAGAACATAACGTTAATGAAGAAATAGGATCCCAAAATGTTTAACCACAGATACAGATTCAAGTATCTTTAAGGTTGGGCGCCATGTTTATAACAAAAGAAAAGTGATTGCATATGTTTCTTAAACGCGAGGTAGAGCTCGTATAGTCTAAAATGACGCGCCCCACCACTTAGTTAGTTGATTTCGATGTGTGAGTGCAAATATTAATAACGACACTTCATCTGTGTGGGAGCGTCTCGACTGCTCCAATCGAACGACGCGAGCTCCTACGTTGGTGTCTCACCGGCAACTGAATGACCAATTACAACGGCATTTGTATATGCATTGCGTCCATATTTTAAACTTGCTTGTGTGCGTTAATGCGATAGTGGGGCGCGTCATTTTAGATTAGACGAGCTCTACTTACTTGATAAGATACTGATAGATAGATACTCTTTATTGCACACAAAATTACAAAAAAGATTTTTTTTGTAAAATCGTTACAGTTAATCTTAAAGGCTCTTGTGCTTGTATCCGAACATAGAATCGCTGACATCTACCTCCGATTCCACCGCTGGGTCAGCGGGTCATGCGACAATTCTCTAATCCTCAGGAGAATGTCTCTCTATCATTGTCCGAGTGACCTTATCCGTCCTTGGCACCGGGTGGGGTCCATAACTCCCGGCTAATCGTATCGTGCGCCCACGGAGGTGTCACTCCTAACCGTTACTAAAGCTGGTCTTAAGACTTGTTGTTGTATATTAGCTGAAATCATAGCGGACTTGTGACCAAAGCGAAGTCGTTGATTGAATTTGCCCACATAGGAATGATCGGAATCAATGTCGTTTGTTGTTTGTTAGTTGTCAATCTATCTATGTGAGGTTCTTATGGGGTCGGTAAAATACTAATAGTGATATAATAATAACATGGCATTGCAACGCTAAGTTACCAGATGAAATAAGAAATAAAGATGGCACGCTGTCAACAGTAACATGAGGCCGGTTTCGTAAACATGTGTGCATGGCGTAGTTTGGTTGTCAAACGGCCAAAGCGTAGGTAGTTTTGGTTGTCAATGAGTGCGTATGCGAGCACGGTGTAGTTTTGCGGATTCAGTATGTTATTCGCAGGATTCTGTCTATATTTCTTTGGGTCTGAGCTGAAGGGGGCCGTTTTCTTATTTTTATTGTCTAAGGAAGCAGGATAGGTGGCTCCAGCGGCAGGACAATTGGCAACCTTGCGAGCGTTTGTTGCGCTAAATATTTCGTTAACGCAATCAATGCCGAATATGTCTGTTTCCATAATTTCACTGCGTCCACTGCGGGACTTAGGGCCTCTCCCACGAAAGGGAAGGTTATAACCATAATTTCGACGCTTGGCGGGTTGGCGATCGCAGTGTTATAAATATAACAAATAGTAAAAAACTGCTGTCCATTTTCCAGGCTACGGAGACTAACCTTTTGCTTCGAAAACATTAGTCGCCTTGTACGACGACACCCACGACTGTAAGGTTGGTGCTATTCTACTCTGCCTGACACCACACGGCCATTGTTTCCAATCATTTATTTCCATGTCATTGTTTAAATGTAGGAATTGGGTGCGGTGTACACCGGTTTTCCCGTCAATATTTCAAAAAGTTGTAAACTCAAGACTACATAAACGCCGACAAATCATTTAATACCAGCCAGATCCTTAACATCGGGGGATAAGACGTACGACACCAGTTTTCTAATATATGGACGCAAGTTCGCCGCCCACATTCTCCAAGTTCTCACCGGGAACTGGTCGTGAATCATCGTCACAATTCAACTTCCTGGTAAACAGGTCCTCATAATTCATCAGTCAAATAGCGGTAGATAGTTCCCAGCATTGGACTTGGGCGCTCGCCCCATAAACTCGGCATCGGCCGGCTGGGGCCCGGAGCGGCGTGACAAATCCATAATGTCCCATCGGAGGGGCTCACCAGCTTCCACAGAGCTCCGAACCTTCCCTGAACGTTGACAAGCGTTAACAGAGCCCCAAGGAGCACTATGAGGCCATCGGGGTCCGCTTAGAGTGGCCGAGAAACGTAAAGGTGCAAGGCTAATTGTTTTCCGCGCTGTAGCAGGATTTATGACGTCACGAATTGTGACTCCCGCGCGCCAACTGTGAAAAGCTTTGTTTTTGTTCCTTCATCTGAAATTGGTGTCCTATTTTAACCATTGCGTAATTGTGCTGTCGGAGTCTGCTTTCGAGTGTGCTAACGGTATGTTACGCCTACATAGATGAACATGCATTTTCTCACCCATCACTTTAGCAAAGACCGCGTAGTGTATTTAATATAATATTGGCACGAACACGATTCAATGACCATAAAAGGTTTTTATGGTTATTAAACTCATAAAGAGGAATATGACATGGACTCCGTAACGCTGTTCATAAAGGAATTCATGTTAGTCGCGGTAATCAAGCCTCACCGTCGCGGTAATGGTAACGCCTCTGGTACAACGAAAACTAGTTGATTTATGCAAAACCTCTTCAGCGGACACGTTCCTCGCAATAGCAAGAATAGTTTCTAAGTCCGACCAATTGCATCTTAATCGTCAATAAATTCAAACGTTTCAAAGAAAGTGAATTGCACAGAAAGTCCATCTGAAAATATCAATTTATACGCTACATTTACTTTAGTGCGCAAACTAGTATTTCTGATGAGCAGTTCAACTAAACCTAACCTACATTTGGTAAGAGTGCAAACCAAAGATTTTGTATTGGTGATCAGTTACTTATTTCCTGCACTGAAATAGTTTCGTCAATGGAAACACAACACAGCAACTAGCATTGTTACCTGACCAGCCTGATTGATGTCATACACTCTCCCAGGCTACTCGTTTCATAGCTAACCCAAACTTACCTTAACATTTCATACCGGGTAAAAGGAAATCCAGAACCGTCCAGTCCCAACACGCACCCAATCACGGCTATCCACCATCTGCCTACTTGGCGCAACCACTTAGGAGCATCCGTGTGCCCCTGCCGTCTCAGCCGTTCCGGATCTGTCAACTGACCGTGCACCTCATTATTAGGTCCACGAGACCCAAACGGGTTGAAGGGTTTAGTGGCAGCCATATTGGCGTCAAATGTTTAGTGGTTCGGTGTTTATTAGTTGTATCGGGATTTCTGATACATCGGTATACATACTTACATACTTACATACACGGCCGTATCCTATGGAAAAAGGCAGAGCCTATCGTGTGCAGGGCAGAGACTATCCTGCTGACACACTTTGCCTCTTCCACATTCATACAACTTCTCATATAATTAACGCTGATTGCGGGTAGGGGGAGGGGTAGGGGAGGGAGTCATATTCATAGTCATAATTCACCGATACATCATTTGGACAAAATATTTCAGCTAAGTGTAATCTCAAAATGTATTTATTATCAACGGCATTCAAATCGGCGTTGTGTTGTGACTGCGAGGACTAAGCAAAGAGAGTAACATTATGAAACTAAGGAATTTCTCCCACGGATTTGCCCGTACAGTGTACGAGATCCAGATAAACGCACGATCTAAGTTGGCAACACCGTTCCCGTCGGTAGATTATCCGCGCGCTAATTCGCCTGCGCCGGCGCAACGCTCAGTGTCACTCGGCTATTTGCATGGGGGACCTATTTTAGTAGGGTTACCATAGGTCGAGAAGTACTTATGAATGCTTGAGCACTTAATACTTATTTTCAAAGGTGGTAAGGGTAACCTTATTGGGTAGGTATGTCACAATATTCTCGTTTTGTTGAAGAAGTAAACCATTTAATCCTAAAAATATTTACTTAAAAATCCATTTGATATACAATAGTTGACAACAATTTTACCTGAATCAATTCGGTTTTTGATTTTAGTAAAATTGACTGAATAGTGGCATTTGCGTAGCCGACCCTTGCCAAATAGAAAATCTTCACTTCTCTTAACTTAAAATATGGAAAATATAGGCATTAAGATTGCGTGATACGCGTGTCGAAAATGTGATGTGCAAAGGCCTTATCGTCAATGAAGAATCAGATTTCTTCTTATTATTTGTATATTTATTTCAGGCAACTGAGGCCTAAGGTCATAATGAGGAGTTAAGGACTAAGGGTAACGCACCGACATGAGTGTCATGTTACTCCTAGCCTTGACATATCTGTAGTTTTGCAATCTATTTGAAACTGGAAAATCGTGGCTTCAAATCAGTCTATGCTCCTTCGTCCCCAGGGTCGTCCAAAGCCTTGTAGAACGAGGAGTATACAAAAACATTCCTCCTAATAACCCGCATGGCCACCCTACCGCGGGGCGTGTCCCCGTACACGGCCGACGTATGTGGAACTCATTACCACACGTCCGCGAGTCATTAGGCGACCGGGGCCGATCCGCTCATTACGGGCACGGCAATCTTTCAGCCCAAGGGGGGCAATGACAAGGATGAAGACCAGAAAATGGTTGTTGGCTAGAGTAGGAGCTGAGTGAAATAGAGCCCGGATATAGGAAAGTAATCATCTTGGCGTCAATGTCCCGGTTGTGCTCTCTCGGGTCGCCAGGGTAATTCTGATAATTCTGATAAAAATAAAGAAAGCGAAGATTATTGATTATAGATTGATAAACTTAAAGATGTAGAAGTAGGAATGTAGGCAGAGGAATGGCCGGAACGTAGAAAACATGAAATGGACAACGTAAAAGTATTATAGAAACCAAATGGACACAACGAAAAACAGGTCTCCTGGTAATGTTATATACATTATATTTTAGATTATTTCGAGTGTCACAATTTTTTTCCTACGGAGGCACACGGACGGACGGCTTACCTGATGGAAAGTGGCCACTGTTCAGGACGTCTGCAACCTAAGGGGAGCGTAGCCTTTGAAGTAACCAATAGCACAAAATAGGAGGGGAGGCATAAAAAACTCAAAAATTCAAAAATTTCTAACAAGAAATTCGAAATTTCTTTATTGATTAGGACATTAAATATCTCTTTCAATCGTCAAAAAGGAAGGTAGGAAAGTAGGAAGGAAACACACAGTGACACGCTGACCGCCCTATGGCCGTAGATAAACGTATCCCTCGCCAACCACGACCGAACCGTGCTCGACAATGCCAGGCAGAGCCGGAACGCTATATTATATTATATAGGTATGTCTAGTATAATAACATTTCTTACACTTTGCCCAATAGTCAGCTTTATTGCACGCTCCTGCGAAATAGACACATACATCAACGACCTTTCGCATTTCATCATCTAATACCAAAGCAGAAACGATCCGGAACCCGACCGACTGACCGCGCGCCGTAATAACAGTCGAACGAAACCCAACACAACATGAATCGCCTCTCGATCGTTGCAAAACTGGCAAAACCAATAATCTGGCCGATCCTCGCCGGCGCCGGGTGCAGAATCAACGTAAAACCACGTAAAACCAACGAATGCGCGCGCGCAGCCCGCAATTTGAGTAAATGTGACCGCAGCGGTTGGGACGCCGCGGGCGGAGGCGCAAAAACCGCCCGCCGCCCGCCGCGGCGGCAGATATAGCTGTAACTAAGCCGCGGGTGCCGGGCCACCTATACAATGCCAAAGATACTGTACTAAACTAGTACAATACGGATAATTACGTCGGAGGGTTTTGAATGAAGACGAAGTTGGTGATTTGCGATGGTGGTGTATGAGAGCGATTTGGGTAAAATCATTGTCAAGTATAAATATAAAAAATATCATCTTGGCGTTAATGTCCCGGTTGTGCTCTCGCGCACGACGGCCCGGGGTCCGCCTTGACCATGATCCAGGATTTGGCAGATCAGACAATTACAGTGGAGTGACTGTCAGCTTACCTCCGTGACCCTGCTACCAGGGGAATCTGTCCAGGTTGGTTCATGGCTACAATTCAGTCGCCTGAATGTGCAAGTTTCATCACGTTGTTTTCCTCACCGTAATAGCATAAATTAGATTTCAACTAATGTATATAACTCGGAAAAGAATCATTTTAACATGGCCGCAGTGGGATTCGAACCCAGTATCTCTCGCTTACGAGTCGGCCGAACAACTCGGCCGATATGAACGTGAAATAAAAGCATTTATCAATCTTTTTCAGATATTTTTGTAATAAGAAAACATAGTAACATCATCGAACATTTTCTATTCACATTTTTTTAAGAAGCCTTGCATATCATATTCATAATAGAACATCGAATTATAATAAAAAATAACCTTACCTTATAATTCCTTTTAGTTAATGTTCACATCTACAATACTTGACAACGATTTTACCTAAATCGCTATCATTTCAAAGATTCAGAATTTTGCACGAAAAATAATGGTGGAAGTAATGAACTCTTAAACATTAAAGTGTTTATGGTGAGCTCTGCTTGCTAAAGTTAGAGATCATGGCCTTAAAGTCTTGGAGGAGGTTCACCCCAACATATGGAAACGCTCACTCGCATATCGCAAATAGAGTGGGACTCAAACTACCCCGTAAGTATTACCCGGTTAGGAGACATTATCGTTTATTTATCTACCTATCTCACTATCTAACATACTCCAACCACGCATTTAACAAATACCCGATACCGCGCAACTGAATGCAGCAAATAATTCCCCGCTTCCGAATTCCCGCTAGGAAACTGTTCCGTGCGCGCGCGCAGCTCCGCCGTATCATTTCAGCCAATTGGAAAGTCCTGATGCCTCGTATTTTCTCTCGTAAATCTGAACGGTTGACCGGCCATTGTTCACTAGACCGTGGTCGCTGATGCTGGGTTTTGCTAAGTCAAGCAACTTTGTAACTGATAAGTGGTTTGGTTTTGTTGTTTTTTTGTACTCTAGCTAGGAAACGCCCACTTCCTCGTGGTTTTGCCACGCCAAGTTTTTCTGCAGCCTCAGAGACTGCAAACGTGTTGGAAATTGTTAACAATCAGCGTAACGATTTTTTTTTCGAAAGATCGTTATTTGAAAACACATACATCAACATGGTCTCTTCCTGCCCTTATCCTACTTGAAGCGATAAAAACAAATTATAACTGGGAAATTCTTGTTTTTGATGGAATTATTAGAAGGTATTTATCCAGATATTGCGTATACAACAACGAACTCTCTTTAAAACCATTATCATCACCGTGGTGGTCAATCCCAGCATCTGCCAGGAACAACCGATTAGGGAAAAGTCAATTCGCAAATACTTCCCCGACCCATAAGGCCCAACAACCTCAACGTAATATCTTTATAATCCTTTATTTGATATTATTATTGTCATCATAAACATACAATTTAACCTGCTTTTTGTAAATTTGCATGAGTCATCATGACTTCAAGACTTACGCCCAGTTTCTGAAACGCTTGCCAATGTTAATCATAGATGAAAACTCTTTACGACTCTGTCTTCAACTCACCATAAGGTGAGTGGTGAGATAAGGATGGCAAATTTTAATGAGGAGTTTTTCAGTACGTATTGTCAGTTGGTTTCAAAAAGCTTAAATAGATGGCGCTCCTACAATTCTAGTAATTTTTAAAAAGTCTGTATGATTTTGGCAGTGATATCATGCAACCATCTAATACTAAACCTAAATATAAAATGTTTATTAATATAAACATAGCTTTTAAAGGTTGAACGAAATGTACGAAGACATATTTTTATAAATAGGCACTATGGTTCATTTTATTACAACCTCTAAAATGGTTGAAAACTATTGATAAATACAATATTATCCAATACAACGTACTCAGTGTTTATATCCCCTTTGCTAAGAACCTTTTTCAAGCGATTATCAATTACCAAAATTGTCAGGCCGCCATCTAGTGAGTGGTTAAGAATGCTTTAGATACTGGAAAACTCCTCATTGATGATTAACAATAGATTAACGTACTTGAAACTGGCCGTTAGGGGCCTCTCCCACGAAAGGGGATGCCATTATTGCCATAATCTCCACGCTTGCCAGGCGGGTTGGAAATCGCAGTGAAGTAAATGTAACAATGGAAAAAGCTGCTGCAAATGTTCCAGCCTACAGAGAATAGATCTTTAGCCTCGCCTTGTACGACACCCACGAGTATAAGGGGTTGGTGCTATTCTACTCTGCCGGACACCACACGGTCGATATTATTATTGAACTGCATATAAATCAAATTAAACATAAATCGTATTGTCACAATAACTCAAATATCGTATAAACAAATCGACGGCTCAATAATCACGACGACCGTTTAGATAACGATCTCGATTACACAGGATCGATTGTGCGAATTCGAGAATTCACTTTCGTTAATTAAAAGCATTCGATTTTGGGCTGTGTATGGGCGTTGTCTGGGAGTTTGTGGACTTTGATTTATAATTTTAAAGTAGGCTTTTTGTACCATCTCGTGTAAGTCGCCAATAATAATATTAACAACATATAGCATCTGTATTTATTTATGTAACCTCTGTTCTCGTCCTCTGCGTTGGTCTTGGTAATGCGCGTGATACATTTTGGAATTGAAAGGCTATCTGGCGACTATGAATTAGAGGACGCAGCGTTAAAAAGATAGACCAACTTTGCAGTGCGGGAAAGTTGTATAGATGCTATTTACTACATGATACAAATGTAACTATAGCTGACTTACAGCTGCAGGCTGTAAGCTCGTTGCACGTACAGCCTTTAGTTCAACTGTAAATGTCGCCTGACTATAGACGGTAGATGATAGACCAATAAAGATTATTCGCTGATAAAATCTCTTATATCGTGCGCGACACAACCTATGCATGTGAACGTAACGTAAACACAATAATCCACAATGGCCATAATCATATTACCATTCAGGACGCGACGAAAAAAAACGGTCTCATTTTTTATTCAGCTCAAAGCCTGCGCGAGCGCACATTTACTTTTTTATTATTCGTATTCGATTGAGCATTGTATTGTAATTTCGGGAAATGATAATGCGCCCGATTATAGGGCTCCAACTTGAATGCGATACCGAATTTTGAGCGGTTACGTGGGTCGTCCTTTTTCCCCTCGTCTTGTTTGCTTTTTCGTGTGCAATAATGTTCTGTACACAGCGAGGTATATTTTGGACACTTGAATAGTTGAATAATCCATATCCATACCTACTTATAGGTATTATATGTTTCGGAGAGCATATTTTGAGAGAGGTCTCGATTGTTTATTTTTATCTTGATTCTGGACAATTTGGACAGGGACACTGGACAGCAAAAGCGAAAAGACAATATTATAGTGATGGCACGCAGCGCCCATACAGTGCCATCACCTAATCTGATCAGTAGATGAAATCGGTAGTATAGTTAGTGCCAAATGGATTGGCGATAGCGGACGTTGATCTCTCGGTCAGAACTAATTTGTAAGTGATTCCAGCGGTAGCTGTATTTATTTAAATAGCCGTATTCTTAACAATTAATGAAATAGAACTCCTGTTCCTGAAGTATATCCTTATACTTAACAGTTTTCATATCATTTTCAGGAGAAAACACGGGTTCGTGACCGAGAGGTCAAGGCATGTTATTGCCCATCTATTTAGCATGAACTTATAAGGCATTATTGTATAAAATGTAATTTTAGTACAAGCTGGCATGTTCGTTAGTTTCGATTTTATCTATTGAACGGAGTTGTTGGCACTGTTGGTACATTATGTAGTCGACATTATGAAATTTAAAGGGTCAAAATACTCAACCTACGTCAACAATAGAGATGAAATTACTTTTTTTTTTCTAAAAACGGGGCCAGACAACAATGACGTCACATCCGGAGCATCGCACGCAACAATGGCGCATTGTTCGGGAGACGCACTTCCGGTTCCTGCGCGTGCGCACGGTGCGTGCGATCGCGTTTATCGATCCAATTATGATAATGCTAGTGAAATTGTCACAGCATAGTTAGGAACGCGCCACGCCCATTGCCTACACAGATACTACACATAGCTAGAACTCCACAGTGATGTTATTTATTGGAGTACCAACAGACTCATGGCACAAAATAATACTCAAGACATATTCCAGGGGACACGTTGTTGTCGAGCAACAATTGCCGCAAAAGCATTCACAATTTAAGATGTTAAAGTATCGTTCAATCTATACTGCTGAAGCGATTTTGTTTTATCAAGGTTACGAGCAAGTCTCGGATCAGGTGGATGACGTCGAAGCTAGACGGAAAGAGGGGTAAACAATGCTCATATCGGTTGATTTGTCGACGTGTATACTTAGTTTCTAATAATATAAGGATCATGGTTAAAGGGGATTCCGGGCTCTCGCACCCGAGTTCACAACTGGGATAGCGACGCCAAGATGATTGTTATTGTTTCTCAATACTGTCGCTGGGTATCAATCGGGTCAGGGTCCTCAGCGGAAGAGGCCTTTGAGCCTGATCAAAATTTAGGCGCCTTTAATAAAGTTGCCGTAGCGAGGTTGATGAAGATTATAATATTTTTATATTAGACGGGACTTGGACGCGACGTACCTTTATGATTTGTTTTCCCGACGTTTCGGTAGGCCTCCCACGGCAGTCGTCTCGTGACCACGGTGGGTGTAACCCTACCGAAACGTCGGGAAAACAAATCATAAAGGTACGTCGCGTCCAAGTCCCGTCTAATATAATAATATGTGTAAAGAACGCGAGTTTAGTTTGAAACAAATATTATAATATTTTTTGAAAAAAGAGAACACCTTACGTATTTCCATGGTTAGTAATTTAATATAAATAATTCCACTCTAACTTACACACAAAGTGAAATTCATAAATATATCGGTATCGGGCTCGTCACCATAGTTATTATTATTTTAACCTCGATATTTCGAATCAGTAACCATTTCGCTTCAAACCTTTAAAATAGTTTCCGGAAACTTGCATACCGATGGTAAACAATTAGCACAAACAGTTGTTACTTCCCCTGAAATCAATCACAGATCTTTGTCGGAATTTCCAATATCAGCCAGAGAACTTTACTCCACTCTCCATGTCAAACGTTCCACATTAAATAACCAGTTAACATTGTCTGCGACAATATTTACATGCTTTCTAACCATGAACAGTACAGAGTATTTGCTACAAATGTGTTTAACTACCTGGCTTTCTATTGGCATGTTCATTACGAACCAGCAGAGACAATGTTGCATGCTAATATAGAAATCAGAAATCATAATAATGTATTCATTGCTGTGAATGCGGCACACTCGATCAGGGACACGAGTTTCATCTTGAATATGCTATAAGTTCGTGAAAGGTCCGCATTTTAAAAACCTATCTACTGTAATCTGCACCGTACAGCTGTAGTGGTTTGTGAATAGAAGAGATTAAGTGCTTAAACTCAAAGACACATGTAAACCTCGACTCGAACTTGAACACACTTGTGGTAGCCGTGCTGTAACTAAAGTAAAACCCGAAAAAGGCTTCTTTAATCAAGTTATTGATTTTCTCCAAAAACGGCAATTCAAGAATAAATCTTGTATGTATAGTATACCCATATGATAAGGTTGTTCGAATGTTGAAGAGGCAATAGAGCTATGTCAGGAACGTAGCTTGTGGCACTGAATAGTTTCTGCCTACCTGTGAGTTGAAAGCGTGGGTGTATGAACGTTGTATGTATGTAAGTACACGACTATGTTGATTAAACAAGCCAACTGTACGTAATTGGTCTTTGAATATCAATTTCAAACTGCGACAACGTCCCGGTTGCTTTGGATTAGTGCATGTCATCTATGTACAGGTTGATTCGTTTTTCACGATTTCAGATGACGCTTGTGAGGCGTAAGGTCCGCTGTCTAAATACTGTCGTGCTATTGGATAGAAAACACTCTTATGAAATGACAAGTCTATTCCAATCAATGACAGGACTTTATTTTGACAGCAGCCCTTACTTCGCAGTACCGCCATTTTGTGGATTTTCGAATGGAGTTAGACATAATGTGTAATGTAATGTTGTGTGGAGTCGAAAACCCTGCAGTGCGTGCCGCGGAATAGCTCAATAATTTAAGAGGGGCAGAAATTTATAAGATTAATGAATCTCAATGCAATCATACCATACCATACATACACACTCACGCTCGTATCCCATAGGGGTAGGCAGAGACTATCGGGTGTCACGAGCTATGATTCTGACACACCTCTTTTCCTTCTTCCACATTTCTTCCCCATTCATGCATCCTCTTATATAGTTTCGCCGGTTGAGGGTACTCCTGACCTGTCGTTTTTGGAAAAAGGTCACAAGTTGATCAGTGTTATATGCCCCTTTCGGGCACCTTGTACCGACCCTCGCACTACCCTTCCATTCACACTCGCTCAATAGATATCATACCATATTAACTCTGATTACACACACATGAATAGAAACAATTTCAACGACCACTATTTTGCTTAAAACTGGCACCAGACTATCAAACAACTATAAAAACTTTTACCTAACAACTTTTTGTTTAATTTTACTGTTTGTTTTCCTATTTACCCTTGTCACTTAAGTAATTTATCAATTCAACTTACAATAAATTCAGAAAGATAAAAACATTACTCTACGGCGCCATGTTTCATTATAACTAAGCACTTAATAATTTTACAAATGCAAGGTTTTCAAGTAGTTGCAACTACTTATCACTGTACAGTCCTTAGGTCGTACATCATCGGCTACCGTCTGAACGTCAGTAAGTTTTCATCCTCATAATCACGCTGTACATCCAAGCGTATTGATCCAAGCACAGTAGCTCAGTTATCTGGTAAGCGGCTTACTCTGGATCAGCTGATTGGGCGGCCGTGCGCCCGCGCATGGGAACCATGTGACATCGTCATTTGAATATTTAGATCAATGTCTGTGCTTTGAGCTTCTTCGAGTTATCGATGCGGAGTTTCAATATAACAGTGTGGGCTTATCTAGGTATTCTGTTATGAAGAGGTATAGTGTTTGCTTGTTGATGATCATCGAAGTATTATAGACTCTATATCAGTTAGAGGAAGATCATCTAGATACTAGCAACACTGTAGACCATTCCCTATTGAATGTTTTCTATTCACTATCATATCCTGTCGTTCATTCATGTACGTCCCATGTGATGTGATCGATCCCATGTGAAGATTGTTTATTTATTTAACATTTATTGTGCACAATAAATATGTAGTATAGAAAATAGACATACAGAAAAAAATCATAACAGGTACAGCGTTGTTTCCCTTCTACGAGTATCGCCCTTTAAGGCGCTAAGCCTGAAAGGCTGAAAGTGCTGCCACTGAAAAAATTCTAGTATTGATCAAATATCTGCTCAAATAAATGCCTAAAATGGCAATAAACCATTTCTTTTCCTAAATATCATCTTAGTTTATTATTTCTTAGCTGTTTTTAGCAACAGCCGTTTTAGCAAAACTTAAATTGTTTCCGTACCTAAGTTAAGACCTTATTTGTGAAAACATTTCTATTCAACAATAGTTTATTGCTATTTCCAGGCAATGATTTAAGCAAATTTTTGATAATTATTATGGTTCGCGAAAACTGATATTTCTCCAAACGTAGCAGCACTTTCACACCTCATAAGGCCTTAACGCGAGCGAAGCCGCGAGCGAAAGCTAGTCCGGTGTACAACAGCGCACTAAACTTTGCAGAAATCTAGATGACATCTCACCTAGATAATACTGCAAGATTTACCGTCGGATATCGTAGTATATTAGGACATTAATCATTTTATTCGTAAGATAGGCGACGGGCAGAGCCGGCCCGTTGTGACATTAACAATAATACGATATTTATGATTATAGATATATATTACTTCGTAGTTGTGAAAGTAGAACCCCTGATTCGTAGATGTTATGGGCGACAGTTACCGCTTCTCATCAGGTGGGCTGCTGCTCTGAATAAAAAAACTGGGTGGGTAATGTTATAGATGGAGACTGTTTAGCATAACATTATTCTGAATTTTCTTATAAAACAAGACATTGCAGGAATTGTTGAACGAAACTTCAGCAGTGAACAGTTAAAACGTTAATTAGGAAACTTTCAGAATTCGAGTGGAGAACTTAGTAACACATTAGTAGCGTTATTGAGGTAGGTACTATGATGTCCGATTGTACTAAACATTAGGCGACGCCTAAGTTGATTAAAAATATTCCCAGCAAGAAAACCATTAATCCAACACAAACCATACCTGAAAACTAAAATCAATAAATAACTCTTATTTTTATGACACTGATTTTGTGACTCCTAAATAAGAAATCGAGCATTATTCCACCGGCTTGCCACCACTGTACCTAACACCTAAATACCTGCACGCCTATTGTTATCACACCAAACCTGCCGTAAAAAGCATGCTACACAATTCTCCGCATTCTCGGTGGGAGCGCGGGCCAAACCCTATTTTACCTTAAAAGGAAGATAGATAACTTGCCCAAAACGCTGGCGTAAACATTTCAACGCGACAAGACAGTGAGAGATAAATGGTTATCACTCGCGTCGCTCCTAAAAGCATGTCGGCCTAAATTCAAATAGTTCTCTATGGAACTGCTAGTGATTCCGTTCCGACAACACATTTATCTATCTACTAACTTTGGCCCTTTGTGGGCCTTATAAGAAAGCTCACTGTTACCCAAAGAGCAATGGAAAGAGCTATGCTCGGAGTTTCTTTGCGCGATCGAATCAGAAATAAGGAGATCCGCAAGCGAACCAAGGTCACCGACATAGCTCTAAGGATTGCCAGACTGAAGTGGCAATGGGCTGGGCACATAGCTCGAAGAACAGATGACCGATGGGGCAGTAAAGTTCTCGAGTGGCGACCACGTACCGGAAGACGCAGCGTGGGTAGACCTCCTACAAAGTGGACCTACAACCTGGTAAGGATCGCAGGTGGATGCTGGATGCGGAAAGCACAGGACCGGCCTTTGTGGAGATCTCTGGGGGAGGCCTATGCCCAGCAGTGGGCGTCTTCTGGCTGATATGATGAACTTTAGCCCGCGACTTGCTCCACGTAAAATTGGTTTATAAGTAATTATAACGTTACGGATGTTCAAATGCTATACGCCTTCTCTACATACTGCTTTATGCTGGCCCAACACCTTCGTGTCTATCTTCCAATCGGTATGACGTTGCGATTGATCCAAGTAGAACTAACCAAGGGTTGCCAACTTTTCTTTAAAAGACTTCTTCTTATACTGATATGTGAGAATAAAAAAGGGTAGAATAATTTTTAATTAAATTTTTTATATATTTTTGTACTATTTGCAGTATGAGTACGAGTCCAAACAATCTACTTCCTGTAAATAGATTAGGAGCACATCACATAAAAGAGTCATTCACGGAATTCTGATGTGGTGGGAACAAAGAGTAACTTTATACATTACAGCAATTTATTTTGAAATGAACTAATTCGTCAGGGCATTTATTTAAAATAGGTTGCCTTTTTTCTTCTGTTATTTTTCCATCCAATTTTTGTAGATTTATCTTGCCCTCTAAATACAATTTAGTGAATATTGTGCCAGCCAAAAGATAGTTTATATAAAATTGATGATAAAAAGAGTGTTTTAACGTATTCTATTAGTGTTATAAATAATAAAGTACGAAATAGAGTACAATACTGTATTTTAGAGTACGGTACTGACCGTGTGTGGGCGTGGATTGGCATGACAGTTAGTCGCGATAGGTAGTTGGCGTTAAGTTCTACGATAGACATGAAGATATAGCCAGCATTAGACTAGAGATCTCTAAGCAAATTGTCCACCGTCCAAGCAAAATGTCTACCACAACACCATGTGGTGTGTCAGGTGACTTGACCTGGTCTAGAAATATAAGATGAGATTTCTCTGCAGGCGAAGGTACGTGTTCACATCGCTATGTCCCCGTTGTGGTCGCATGCGCAGTGCAGACGTGTTTGTATGCAGAAATGATAAGCGCCATCGGCGACAATGATTGCACTCTTTGACGACCTGAGTGCTTCGGTTGGTTAACATGCCGGTCGCCACACAGAGGTCCCAGGTTTGATTCCTGGCCGAGCAGAAATTGAAATGATGAATTTTAATTTCTGTTACGGGTCTGGGTGTAGTATGTATTAAAAAAAAGGATATAAGTAGGTTATCAATTATCACACAACACAAGCTTTGCTAGCTTTGGGGCTTTTGGGGCTTATAACGAAGGTGGATTGACTGCTCAAAGTTATGAAAATATAAAGTAATGTCCTTGAGTTGTAGAGTAGGTAAGTCAAACAAGCTTTTTGTAGATGATCATGAAATCATAAATTAATATTTAAGTTCTTGGCAGGGAATTACTACAACACCGTGGTACACCAGCAACGAAGAAATCCATGAATATTTATAAGTGCCAACCATCCGTGATGAAATAGAACGTCAGCGCAAAACCTACAGGGAGCGTCTATCACTACATCCAAATCCTTTGGCAAATATGCTTTTGACGGCCAACACTGCAAAACGTCTCAAACGGGCTGACGTCTTGGTTAAGTACCATATAGAGTTGTCGGCAATGGCCCATTGATTCGAAAAAGTCATTGGAAGATTCATCAGATTCGATTACAGTCAAATATGAAATTGGAAAACAGTTCTTGGGAGTTCCACTCCTATACGGCTATGCCAACTCTACAACCCTAGAAAAAATTGTGTAATTTTCTTACTAACCGCCTATATGTACTATTAATTAATTAAAATATGATTGCATAAATATGTTAACACGTGAGACACGACGACGCAGATACAATCTATTTAGTACTTAACGTGTTTAAATACAAAGATACGTATATTTATATCTAAAAGACCGGTCCAATGTTTTTGCTAGGCCGACTTTGACGGCGATACTCTAAATGGATAAGGCATAAAATTACACTAAAACTATCGTTAGTGCCGTATAATTTAATTAAGTATGTATTTTCATTTCTATCGTTAACTTTAACAAGTTTGATCTGAATATGAATATACAAGATACTATTCAAATTCGCTGTGTGATTCTTGTGACTCTCTAAAGCTCCTATTCACTGGAGGCTGGCACCACAGGTCAGATTTTGCCAGGTTGTCCAGTTGACTACCACAACTTTGGCTTCTTCCACATTATCGGACTTTCTGTCGGTTAGTTTTTTTTTATACCACTAGGGTGTCAAACAAGCTTACGGCCTGCCTGATGGTAAGCAGTCACCGCAGCCTATGGACGTTTGCAATACGCGTTGCCGACCCCGTAAAAACCTTTTTACCCTTTTTGGGTTATTAGAGACGGTCACAGCGCTGACATACTTCTTTACTAAATAAGTATACTACAGATCACTACAGATGCAAACTCCAACACCGCTGAATGCATTACTGGTTAACAGACGCAATGTCTACGGTGGTAGGTACCACGCGTACGAGTGGCAGCCAATCTAAATAGTAGGGCTTCGTAATCCGCCCGCCAGGGCTTCGCCACAATGTGTTTATGCAACGGACACCGAGCCTGCAATATCCGCTGGCTATGGTGCTATATGGAATCAGTAGTCTATTCTCAAATATACCTCCGATCTAGATATTTGGTTCACTTATAGGTATACTAGTCATGCTATACTGCATGCTGGATATACTAATCATGACTTAGGTGCTATATGGAATCAGTGGTTCTATTCTCAAATATATCTACCTCCAATCTAGACATTTGGTACGTTTATAGGGAGGCTAGTCATGCTAGACTCTAGCAAGCTGGATATACTAATCATGACTTATTTGCTATATTGAATCAGTAGATCTATTCTCAAATATACCTCCGATCTAGATATTTGGTACACTTATAGGTATGTTAGTTGTGCTAGACTCTAGCAAGCCTATAGGTGTAGCTGGAAATACTAATCATGACTTAGATGTGTATGCCGTGTATGGTTCAGTAGTAGTACTTTCAATAGAAACTAAAGTAGATGGTGACTGATTTTGGACTGAGGCATTGTCGACAAAATTTAAATACTTAGACCTATATTCCATTGGTATCTTCAATCTGTCATTTGTCCCCTCTAATTGCCCAAACCAGCTATATGCATTTCTCTCTGTATCCTATTCACTACAACGTCTTACACTCCATCACTCTAAAATAAAGTACATGACAACTCACGTGTTCGTCGAGGGAGTACGTCAGTTCTCCATCGTCGTACAGGACGAACCACCGCCGCTGCCATCTCTGTGAACGAAGAGAAATATGGTATTAGAAACAACATAGGAAACAACATGAATCTAACAACATATCTATAGAGAGCTTTCCCTCGTCGCGCAACCGGGAAGGCTATCAAGGTATGATTATTCAGTTATTAAGTGGGAGAAGTTTGCTTCTATGTTGATGCGTTCCTTGCCCTATTTATTCTTAGGCAAACACACAATATTCCTGCATAGATCGAAAATCGAATCCAGCACAGTGCGACTGGCAGGTGATTACTGAAATTACAGGATTAGGTACTGAAATGGCAAAATCCTCTAGAAACGTGGAGGAAACTCCAGATCAATAACGTGCTGTTGCGTTTAGTACTGGCTGTTAATGCGTTAAATTCAGTAAAAAACCAAGGTGATCATTAAAGATAAATGGCTCAAATTCCAACGTACTCTAGCTGCGTCAAATCTTCTTGCTAGGTCGTTCTAAATTCAATAAAAAAAATCCTAACATTCCCAGTCCAGCATCCAACATCTAGCAACTATCAGTATCAGTTCTACGTTCCGTTCAATCACATTCTGAGAATGAAATTAAAGTAGTGCCGCGAACGTTCGCGCCATAAATCGGCCAATGTGATCGCGGTGATTTCGCGGCAACCGCAATCAGCGAATCGTATCACGCGACCGTTCCGCGCCGATTCAAAGCGATCCGACAGCTGATTATACGCGCGAATACTAGTAGTTCCTGGCTGGATTTCAAAGGAGAGTAGGGAAAGTTGGCGGTGATATTTTCAAAGGTAAGTAGTACTGAATATTTGACTTCTATACATAGTATAAAACAAAGTCGCCACGCGAACGAAGTCGCGCCGGGTCCACTGTCGTAGATTTTTAACTTTGTAAAATTAAAAATACCTATGCAACGAGAATTAATTTATTACTTTTCAGAATTCGGATTAGCAGGAGAAAGATGCAATACATATTTCTGTATGGGGGCTGGATATCAGAATTAAACAAAACTTGGATACCAACACCAGTTAAGTGTTTACTGAATATTAAATGTTCTCATCTTCATCATTATCATCCTAGCGCTCAATCGCGGCATTTTGTCAGGGTCCGCTTTCCTACAATTTCTTCTAAACTTTGCCCAGTCTGGTGGTTATTTATTGTTCTGGATGTAGGTAACTACTCCATAAAAATATTAAATAACATGCAAGTGGTGACGAACATAAATCCCTCGTACATGGAATTGTTCCCAAAATCCTGGCCGCATGGCCTCGCAGTATCGCGAGACCGATCCTTTGACCAAGGTATTGGCCAGCCTTTTGGTCATGCGACGTGTTGACCAGGTGCTCAGCCAATTCTCTAAAGAGAGTATGAGCACCTGGACCCCACGGCTAAAGCGTTTCTACGCCAAACGGCGCAAATAAATGAAAGCGCTATAGCCAGCATATTTGCACTGTTTAACGTTTTCAGCCGAGGCGGCAGCGGAATGAAATATGAGAAGGTGCAAGCTGTATCGACGCAGTTTGCGTCCTAAACCAAAGACCGACCCATCTTCCAAGGCACGGGTGTCATATCGTCGGGCCGTTTCTCGTCGTCCCTTGTCAATCCATAATGGTGTGGAGACTGATAATCCCTCTTAGCTTTTATAATTATGTATTGCTTTTTTGACACACACAACCCCAGTCGCCCCTATTATTTACATCACATCCGCCGTATTTTAAAAGTAGAACTATAATATTTGCGGCAAGCGGCATCCAAAGAGACTTTAAGCCGTTGGAACTCCTTGGCGGTTACATATTAACCAATTACGGACAATGATATAGAGTTATTTCGGTCATCTTAATCTTATTGGGGCATCGTAACCCAAATTATGTTTGATGATTAGTGCGTTTAGTTGTAATGTAGGTACCAATGCTATGAGCTTACCCTAACTATGATGTTATAAAAAGTAAATTGTTTGGTTATTTTTGTTCATCTCTTACTACTTAAAATCAGTCGACTTTGACAGTTGACAACTACAAGAGGAGAAGATAGGCTTACATATATCTATGTAAAAAGCAGACCGACGCGTTAACGTCAATGTATCAACTTCATATTAGAAGATCTCCATAAAAATAATTAATCATACATCTCTCCTTTTCCCACTTGGTGGGGTCGGTACAAAATATCTTCTTCCATTTGATTCTATTAAGTACTTGTCATATCGATACTCACACATTTCATTCACACAGTCCATCCATCTTTTCTTAGGTCCTCTCTACTGAAGCATACATCTAATCCACATTAATATTCATAACCTTCCTTGTCAGGTGAATTTCATCCCTCCGCATAACATACCACGCTAGCCTGATGCTCCCCATATTTTCCGTTACTGGCGTGGCGCTAATTTCAAAATTCCCCTTTTACTATTATTTTTGTACATTGTCGCCACAATCCCCGTAAAAGTTAAGTTCCGTAGCAATCCACACACAGCCTGATTTGACAATAAACACACAGTCTGTTTTGACATTAAACACACGTACGGTAAATAATCTTATAAAATCATGCATAACCATTTCATCTAAATTGTTTGTAACTAGGACTTAGCAAATCCGAAGGGAAACCACAAACATACCCCATCTCGTTCACCCGTGACCACGCTGCATTACTAGACGTGAATAGGAGATACATGTCACTGTTTTTAGCGTTCTAATATAATGATGTTTACTTAGTACCAGTTCTTTATCAGACTATCCTGTCAGCTTTTTGCCGACGGGCGGCGCTGGCGTCGACAGCCCGAGCGCTCTTCTATGAAAATTCATGCGCTTCCACAAAGTCCCACTATGAATATGGATCGGTGGCAAAACATTGAGGATATCGGCTAAGATTATCTCAGATTGATTTTTTTCAAGTCTAAGTAAACGAAATCTCTGGCAAAAACCGAGCTCCTCTCTCATACGGCTCACGTTGGCGGTGTTCAGAGGATGGTAGGTATACGTCGCAGGGTGTCTTTGAGACTATTCCAAGAAACTAATGTAGAATAGAAATAGAAAACATAATGTCTTCAGTGTTGGCGCAGCTGGACGCTGGGTTAATTGTTGTCCGCTCAATCAGTACTTTGATCGTTTTAAGTAGATGCCTCACTCTGTTCATATCCCAAGATGCCGTTCCGGATTTCTACCCTGTTACGATCTAGAGTACAGTAGCTTGAATTCCTGCTCTATGTGCCTCCATTTAGCAGCTCCTTTTTTATTTCGAAAATCCTTAAATTACACAGGGCGGCTTGCACCAAATTCTTAAAAGCATTTTGACTTCTTACAAAAAAACGTTAAACGTCATTCGTAAACATTTTAAAAATTTGGTGCAAGCCGGGCTTAAAGAACAACTTGCAGCAGACGTATCTCAAACTTTTGTAAGTATAGCAAATCCTCCTCACTCGGTTCAACAAACAGATCAGTAGATAACGGGTCTTGTCAAAAACGGGCATTTTGAGTGATTGCATCACTAACCTGCAATTACTATAACATATGCACTGTTAATTGTTGGCATTTGTTACGGGTTACTGTTAACCGAGCAATGTGGAAAGGTTGTTGACACGGTTTCTGTAGCAATTTCTTTCTTGCAATATAAATAAAAAATTATATAAGCAAATAAAAGGCATACACTAAACTTTAAGTCCTTGCAATTATTTTCGGGTCTTTTTCCCGTCGAGAAACAGCAAGGATTTATTTATTATTTTATTTAGACATTGCGCTCCTCAATTCTGTACTCAACTTTATTAAATTTCGAGTACTACTGTTTGTTTGGCGTAGGAATGCAAGTTAGAATTCCAAAGTATAATGCCTATGACGACAAGTCAATTACTTACTTAATATTTATATCTTCAATTTATTTGTAATGTAACGAAATGGTCTTACACCAGAAAGAATAACGTTTAAAAATTAATTACGATTCTGTATTCGAACTAGTAAACTCCATCAATCATGGCGTTGCCAGTTGCCACACTGAACAAGACGCGGACTGACATTTGCGTTGCGCGCACGCATGTTCGAAATTGACAGCGAAATAAAAACCGTGATTATGTCCTTGTCACGACGCCCGCGGGGCGGGCCGGTTCGGCGCCCTACAACATTGTTTCAGCGCAGACAGTTAATTTTAATATCGTTTTAATAATTTACGGTGTCGTATACTTTTTGTAGATGATGTAGGGGTTGGATAGTAGTTTATTCAATTTGTGTTTAAGACGTAAGTAATTACTATTTTCTTAACATGTCTTCTTAAAATGGGTTGTATACTTATTGTGACAGGTCATATATGTTGATTCTAGACCTTTCCTATGAAAACATACGTGTAACAAAAAAGATTGTTACACGTCTGATGCGAAAGATTGATCGAGGATGATTCAGCCAAAAAGAAACCGGAACTCTGCATGCACACAAAAATCGACCCAACACCGGCGCTTGCGCAATCCACGTAATCCGCGTAATTGCGAGCTCTTTTGTGACCTAAAACAATGGCCGTAGAGTTCTCAATCAATCACTGGCAAGGCCGCGACAGTTTGTATGCGCACGCGCGCGTCTGTCTGCGCTGACAAATGATTCGCCATATTGCACGCATGTCCGACTTTTTAGGCTATTCGCTGTGAGCTTGTCTTGTAATCGGCTCATTTGGTAAATAGAGGAGAATGACTCGATTGGTCTAGTGTTATGATGATTTTTATGTAACATTATCAGCAGTGGATGTTGATATTGAAGATCAGATTACTTGATTTTCTAAGTACTTGCCAACAATTGCGCTTAGTAGTGTTTACTTTCATTTTGAAAACTATTTGTGATCATTATCACAAAATACTGTTATTCTTCATTTTTATATTCTTGATGTCAGCAATATTTCTATTCCGTAATGTTAGTAATAATATGTCCGTTTCTTTCCATTGATACGTTATTCGAAACATCAAGGCATCAAACCGCCACCTTTCTTCTGATTATTTCTCGTCTTTTCCCAAATAGAAATCGAAATACATCTCCGAGCATGTCACTATAACCTCGACAATTAGCATTGCCCAGACAATAGAGGAAAATGAAGACATACAATTTCATTGTGTCAGAAAACAATTTCGGAGCCAATTAGAAAAGGCACCGGCGGCTAGTAATGACGGACAGACGGACCCTGGCCCATTAGTATGGAGAGTTTTATCCGACAATTACTAAGAGCGGCCAATGAACCCGACAAAAAGCCGCGAAAGAACGTTACACTCGATTATTTTACACGATATTATATTGGAACTATACTAGTTAGGTCGAATATAGTTCTATTCTTTGCAAATTGTAACGAGGACGTTGATGGGCACCCAACACACGGCAGATAAGTTTGCATCCATTTGAAAACATACTTGTTAAGTCAAAATCTTCAAACTTATTTTCAGTAGATTCAATTTACTACAGAGAAATAATTTGGCTGTGTGGTGTCCGGCAGAGTACAATAGCACCAACCCCTTACGCTCATGGGTGTCGTACGAGGCGACTAATGTTTTCGAGGCAAAAGATCAAAAGTCTCCGTAGTCTGGAAAATGGGCAGCAGCATTTTCCATTGTTATATTTAAACACTGCGATCTCCAACCCGCCCGCCAAGCGTGGAGATTATGGCAATAACCTTTCGTGGGAGAGGCCCTAAGTCTTGCAGTGGATTGTTACGGGCTGTGATGATGATGACAAATAAATAAAAGAGAAACGAGGATTTAAAAAAGGTCTGGTTATTAAAATACCACAAATATAAACCGGACTCGTCACTTAAGCTTACAAGAAAGCCTGTAAGTTGTAATAACACTGTTTGTTTACGAACAACGGACGTTAACAGGAATAACAGAGGAAACTACACGTTCACCAGACAAGCCAACGACCGCCCAAACTCGTCTGCATACACATTTTAGGCTACGAAAAAATAAAGAATTCAAGGGCACAATCCAATGTCCCTAATTAAGCATTTATAATTCTCAGAATGCCTCCTGTGTTAAGCATAAAAATAAACCAAAAATACCATCGAAAATTGTATTCAAATTGGTCCACAATGATTGGACAAAGTGCGAAGACCGCTTCCATTACCACGTAAACTGACTAAAAATAAACTTAAAATTTATTATCGGACCAAAATTTATCAAAGAAGATGCTCCTTTTACTAATAAATTACTAAACAATGTTTTAACAAAGTGCGTTGCCATCACACACGTTTACGCGGTAAAATTTTCAAAATGGCCGACGTTGCGTGAGTGATTGCTGATGCTGGGTTTGCGGGCGTTTTCTAATTGCGTCGTGCGTTGACCTCCCTTTAGGGATTCATTTTAATGTTTCGCACTCGCGACTTGATAAATGATCAGAATATAAAACACTCTGTTAACATATACGAATCGTATAATATCTTTATCATAGTATTTGCGTTGTATCGTTATGACATTTTTCGTTCTATATGAACCGCGTTTGGCAAAGAACATAAGAGAGACACAGCCACCTCTTAGGTAATACAAAAAATATCACCGGATATTACACTTTCTAATTTCTAATGTGTTTTACTTAATTGCTTCTCGAGTTCTATAATTACGGTGTATCAGCCGTCTCGTGAGGAATCTCTTGGTCCTGACCCTGACTTCTTTTGATGGTGTAATGAAGGGTTTTTATTAAATCAACGTCAGAACGCCATTAAAAAGACCCCAAGAGTTAGGGCTATCAATCAAATGTAAGATACGGATATATTTGAGACGTAACAAAAAGAAGATTCGGACAAGCTCTGGACGTTGACTGTTTACATTTTGGATGATAATTTAAATGTCTGCGATAAGAATAGTTAAGAGATTCCTTTTTAACTAACGAATCAAGATGCGAAACAATAATCACATCAGTCTAGTAGAAAATTCATAGTATTTTCTAACTCCCAATAATTTAAAACTACAATTAAATAGCAGAATTTATAATTCTGGACTTTGGTAGAGAAATACTATAAACCCTTACTATTTTTACTTCTAAATATTTCGAGGAAGTGCATTCTACAACTGCATTTCTATACAAGTGCCAAAACCAAGGTGAAAAAGTCTTCTAAACTTAAGTGCATTGAGATATCCCGTGTCACCTTCGATTAAACTGCAAGTCCTGGCATGCCTAAGCCTATAAGCCTTTTTGAAATTGTTTTATTATCTGGTCAGCAGTCATTAGCGACGAGCTTGGTAAAAAATTGATGGTGCCTGGTAAAAAAAACTTACTTTTTTTCGGATGCGTCGGTAAAAAATGCGACTCGACGCTGCGAGCTGCGGGCGCTCCCGGTCCGCTTTTAAATTGGTTCTGGACACGAATTTTGGGGAATTACTGAGGACGTTTCGAGCAGGATTTGGTAGGTTCTTAAGTTGGGTGTTGCCTCATAAATTATCGTCTGCTACTACCTACAATTTATAGCATAGATACCATTCAAAGTTAATTAATAAAAAAAGAAGTCGTCTTAGCAAAGATGTCGTTGTTATTCCTTTAATAAATATTCTAACAAAAAGCTTTAATAAAAATACAAGCTTTAGAAAAAAGGCGCCACTCATGCAAATCGGATCAGGTGATCGTTTTCAATCGTCGATGGACATTTTTGGAGGCACAAAACAAAGCGGATACGGTACCAGCCAGCATCCTTGGCTTCATGCTCTATTTACAATTAAGTCGACAAAGGGCCGCGTCCGTTTGACCGACAATCGACTCCTGCGCACGACCGATCGTGACGTCGTGATCGTGTCGTGCGATCGCTGATCGTCTAAATACCCTTAATTGACATGCAAATATTGCTGGGCTTTGTTATGTTTATTGCGAAAGTGTTATGTGATGGCACTCACACGCTTCAGTTGCAACAGCTAACTAGAATGTAAGATATTTATAGATATAATTAATAACATTGTATTTCATTGAAATCCATGCAGAGTTGCTTGATGCAATTTAGTTAAAACTATCTGGATACCTAAGGAAGCCAGCGCAATTATACCAATTCGCAATGCCAATATTTCAATAAAAATCTTAAATCCCATGCAAGTTTGAAAGGATATAATAACGAACATCTGACAAACCACAGAGATAGATATTGGTTTCAAAATCATATCTACAAAATTTCATTAGCTACGATTGGATAATATTGAAATTTAGATCAAACTTCGTTTGTAGAACTTCGCTCGGGAGAATCTCCTCTTAAATATTAACAAAATCTCTTTGACAAAACTGTCAACCCGTGACCGTCAAGAGAATCCGAATGCCCCCGCCACCCCCGTCTACCCCTCTGATGCTATCTAATGGGCATTCCAACGTCTCGGGGCAGCCAGGCCCATTTTTTAGGGAGCGTGACCGCTGTAATGAGAAGATATCCTGCGCCGGCGCATAGCGAGCCCAAATTACGGGTTTCGATTCGGGAGAAATGAATCTCGGAGATTACGAGTAATGGACGCTTGGGACGTTGGCAGCGAGACGCGATGGTTTTAGACCGTTATTTGTGTGAGAGGTAAATCGTTATATTTGAATTTATGTAGCTATAGGTTATTCTGTCCATTAAACAGCGCATGTAAAAAGTTAATGAAAAAGTCACAAAAGTATCGGTAAGCTAGTAAACAAGTACCGACCTTACTTAGTATTGAAAATGTTGTGAAAAAAGCATAATACTGCTTTAAAACGCAAACCCTCGACAATTTAAAGTACCTAAACTACTTCTACTAGGTAAGAAACATATACCGATTTCGCTTCACAAAGCTCCTTTAGCTTCGAAAATATTCTAATTATGTATGGCTGAATTACGTAATTATTGGTCGCGATTATTATCTAGCCAGTGGCGCGTGCGCGTGACCGTTCGCCATGCACTATGAACTAATTATCATATCATTTGTCACTGGAAGATTAATCAACGGCCAATGTCAATGGGAGCTTTCTATTTGAATTTCGAAACTGCGCGAATACCAGCCAGAGTTGTGGCGAATATATTTCTTTTTTTTTGTAGCAAAACAGACGCTTCTTTACGTGACTACGTCGTAAATGTTCTAACATCTGAAAAGAAACTGGAAATATATGTATGCTGTAATATAGAGAGTCAAGTAATGCGACCCTGACGCGTACGTTTGCAACTGCGTTTTCGTTTGAGTTCTGTGTCATTATCCTGATCTGTATCTTCTTATTCTTTAAATCATATCTTTGTAATTTTTAACAATTATACAATAAACTGTTGAATTGGAGAAGTTAAATTTCAACGAAACAGATCCCCGACAGGTATCAAGTGGTTTTACTAAGAACGGCCAGCCAACGTCTTGTTAATCTTCAATTACACACGAGAAAAACCCCGTGCGACCGTGTCCACGCAAAACAAAATTAAAAATAAAGCCCCCTCTAACGATCCCGTAGACATGGGAACTGTAATCCATATCAAAAACCACAAGAGACGTAAGTTGTGCGATAAAGGACGATCGTGTGTACAAAACTTCCTTTGAAAACCGCAGAAAGAGCTAAATAAAAAAAAATCGGACAAGGAACTCGATCCTTCAGCCTAGTCGATCTAACCGCATGAGACGTGGTGCGGTGCGTCAACGATAAAAAACCCTTTTATCCGTTGAGAAATTATAAAATATGGCGGCGTTTTTAAAAGCGGCCATGATATAATTGACCAAGTTCATAGTCTGTGTAATTGACGATGAAAATTATCACAGAAATGTTGTGTGAGTGAATTTAAAAAATTCAATTTGACGCTGCATCAATGTGAATGCAGTGGTAAAGCCAACGGTGTAGTTTTAATTTCGAAAATGTGTAGGTAAGTATAATCGACCTTTTAAAATCGGATATTAAATTCCTTCTATGTAAGTTAAAGCTCGAGTTATCTACTGTTTCAAGATCACGATTCCTTGCGATGAATTCATCAAATTCAATTAAATGAATCGTTTAGGTACCTACTAGGTAACATTCGAGAGAATCGCGGGCTTGGAGAGTTACTCTCGTAGCCTGGTACAGTCTAAATACTTATATTTGATGGTCTGCAACTTGGAGTAGGGTTACAATAGGTGTTCAAAGAATGCAGGTTTCTAAAAAAACTACAAACCTAAGAGGTTTGTAGTTTCTGCAGAAACTGTACTGTACTTTTTAGTAGTTTATTCATTTATTCGTTAGGCATATTACTATGGAACCGAGCTTACTTGAACAAGCACAAGTGTATTATGCGCCAAATAGACTTTAATTTCAAAAACACAACATATCCTTTGTATCTACCTAACTTCATATCCTGAACGCGGGACCCAATATGACCATATTCCATATTTTTATAAAAACAAAAAGGTATCAACTCGTTCATGGCGTCGCGAATCGCGATGTAGCTATCACGGGCGCATCAAACGAAAGTGAATAACTAGATCTGCGCCTGCGCCGGGCTCCCATGCCATTTTCCTTTCGGTTGCGCGCGCTCATAAAACTTGTATGCAAATCCCGTAATGGACAGCGTTTGGGCGGAGCGCGCGCGTCACTGCCTCTGCGCGCGGGCACCTTTTTTGGATCCCTTTAATTTATAATCCCATCTTACGCGCCATAATTGCGAACGGAGGCTGGAGTTACGCACGATCACAGATTAAGGATTTTGATGGATTGAACGGCTGCCCTGTTTTTAATAAACGACGCGATCGCGGCGAACGAGGCGCGTAGGATTCTTCGAGCTTTTGATCTGTGGATAAATTTTATATTTTAGATAGTATTTCATTACCCTACCACGTAAGGTGATGAAAAAAGTACAATTGGACATAATATATCGACCATCTCATGTAAGCTTAATCAAAGTCTAAGCATTACTTTTACAAATCTTGAGATTGCGCAAACCCCGAGGAAGAATAGGTATCGTAAACTGTAACTTAATCTTTGGAAAAATACATTACACAATGCCAGTAACATGCGTAACAACACAATTAATATAAACAAAAACATGTTGGATGGATTTTTAATCAATAATCATACTTGACACACTTTGACGCCGAGCCGAAGACAAGAAACTTTAATAAAAAATAAACGTCAAATAAACAACAGAGCATTATCATAACGCAACAAATGATTGCGCAACGCATACCACAAGGCTTCTAGTCTATGGTGTAATTTGAATTTTATCGCCATAATTACAATACGGAAGGGCTCCATGATACAGCGGCTACACCCATGCAAAATGATCAACGCCATACAATTAATAACAAGCGGATTGTGACGAATCGGGGAGATTTTATGTTACCATGATAGGCACAGGATAGGAAGGCTCGTTTGTCCAATGTTCCTAGAGGTGGGCAGGGTACGGTCTCGGTTTATCAAACCGGCTTTTTGCGATTTACCTACGTGTTTCATGTTTCTCTTAAAATATAAATTTGCCAGACAAGGCCGGATAGATGTTTACAGAAAATGAATTTAGTTCTGCAAAATATGTATTACTTATTTTCCAATGAGTATGGCGCCAGAAAATATGAAACTAATGCGAAACATTTTTAACAGTCACAGAATTTTCATCATAATCGTTACGGCCAACATTTTAGACTAATGTCCTGACATTTTAGACTAATGTCCTGTTACATAGCTGGCTTCTGTTACATATTATCTTTATGATTAATTTATGAAAGAATAGGCCATAGTTGAAAGCTGTCATCATTACCATCATAAAGCATGGAATGTCCGCTGCATAAAATTCATTTTCGCAGTCGCGCTTAGTATAAAATGAACTTTATATCGTAGACATGAGGAAATGATGACAGATGTGAACTGTACATACATACATAAAGCTCATGCCTGTGTCCCGCAGGTGGGGTAGGCAGAGACTATGGACCGCCACTTTGCTCTGTCCTGACACAATTCCCTAGCCTCGCATATATCCACAACTCTTTTCATACATCTCCTTTTATTCTTACCACTTCGGACCCCAGCTTTTTTGAGAACATTACTGATCTGAGGGCCTATCGGCTATCTCAGTGGACAACTGAATTTGACATAAAAAAATCTGACACTACTCTAATTTGGTACTAATTTGGTAGACGCTATTGCCAGTTTTCAACGTAGATGACGTGGTGTAGAATTATCTAGTGTCAAATACAGTTGTCAACTGAGTTAGCCAATAGCCCCGCTGATCAGAGAAAAGTGAAAATGTCAAATGTGGCCTTTTACATCTGGACAAGCATTTGAGGCCTGCATTACGTTATTCAAATATCTGGCCTCTGGTTTCAATATGCAATGCCACATCACTAGTAATGGAGATAGAAGACAATTAACTCAAGATTGTTGTTAGACATAAACATTGATTGAAGGTATTTTATCGCGTCTGCAATTACGTGGTCTTTGATTAAACTTTATATCATAGTAAAGGAAATTAATCGTTACCAAGTAAAGATTATATAACCACAGTTTGTAAGACAGAACTACATAAAGGAACACATGGGAAAACATTCGCGCAATAATTTATACGTGTGCACTTGCAGCAAACCTGCCAAAGCTTTTCCACATTCTACACTCTTTTTTACAGGTTTGATGTTTGTTTCGACCTATCTAAATTTAAATAAACATTTTGGACAAATTAACATCCCAAACTAAGTAGGTAAAGCTAGTGCCTTTGTTTATAATACATGCTTATTATAATTAGTACATACATAGTAACTACCTCAGTGGTTCAGTGGTTAACTGTCCAAGAATATTTATTATTTATTAGTAACGCCCAGACCCAGAATATAAATTTCTCTCCTCACTCCAATTTCTGCCCTGCCGGCAATCGAACCCAGGACCTTTGCGGTATAAAAACTGATCTGCTGATCATATGATCAACATATGTTGTACCTGAAACCTATCGCCATTTACACCACCAACTGGGGTTGTCAGGTCGTCCTCAAAATATTGGTAGAACTCAGATATATTACTAACCTATTACGCAACAGCACGTTCCCCAAGCCTCATTCTATCATCCGTCTTACATACACACAACACAACATACAAATAATATAGTTTAAGCGAACAGGCCAACACGTAATGACGGGCGGGCATAGTGTTGGAGTAATACCTAGGGTTTATACATTCCAGTTCCTAGTTCCTTAGGGCACTAACCTTAGCCGGGCACAAATAGCTCAGGACTCCAGCACCACACACGGGCTGACTTGATAAGTCAGATCCTAGATTTATCTGCAACCAACTAGCTTTTGCGAGCGACTTCGCCTGCGCTGACTTACAAACGCCAATTAGCAATTTTTGTAGAGTATGGTATTCGTTAGGCTGTTCTTTCTTGAACGAAGCTGCTAATGTGTATATCCGGGTTTATAGTGTGTGTTGTGCTAATCCGGGTGTATAGTGTATAGAGCGGTACTATATCCGGGTATTTAGTGTGTAGTGTGATGCTATATCTGGGTATATAGTGTAGTTTGGTACTATATTCGTGTGTATTACTAAAATCTCGGACCTGCCTGCCAAACCTCCTCTCCAGTGACTAGACAGACTGACTCGAGTCTAGTTCTACAGTAGGCTTATACGATGTAATTTAAGTGGCATCGGCAACGCGTGGGTGCCCCTGGTATTGCATCTATAGGCTGCGGTGACTGCTTACCATCAGGCCGTAAGCTTGTTTGCCACCTTAGTGGTATAAAAAAAAAGTGGTTATAGTCAAATATTTTATTAACTACTGACTCGAGTTTAATAACACAAAGCTAAGAGCCATCTCGATTACACTGGCTTTCGAACAGAGAAAACCGCGATCAAATGTTAACATGTCTGCCGTTAATATGCCGATCTGCCACGAAATGATGAATTTTAATTTCTGTTACGGGTCTGGGTGTTCTATGTATAATAAGTATGTATTTAAAAAGTATTTAAGTAGTTTATCAGTTATTTAGCACCCATAACACAAGCTTTACTTTGGGGCTAGATGGCGCTGTGTGAATTTGTCCACGAATATTTATTTATTTATTATTATTTATTTTATTTAAATAGGCCCATCCAACACACAGATACACAAGTCAAATTTCTAACACCCCTCCATTTTTCGTAGAGGTATAAAAAACATTGTCTCTGCTTCACAAACAGGTAAAACAACCAGTCGTTATATCAAACTCATAATCGGGCGCTGGGTATCGGGCGGCTGATTGCAGGCCTCATCGCGGCGGCGCAGGCGCAGTAGCCGCGCGGTGTCGCAGTGCCGGGTCCAGCGACTGCGCGCGCGCAGATGAGCGGTGCGGTTAGTTTTTAACCCCCGACGAAAACAGAGAGGTGTTATAAATTTGACGTGTGTCTGTGGCCTCCACATTCACAGTGCCACAGATACACAGACCTACAGATACAGATAACAATTTGGAATACAAATTACAGTGAGTACAAATGACAAGTACTTTGTTCGTCACTCGCACTTGTCACTGCTCGTTCAGATGCACTACTTGTCACTTGCACCTCTCACTCGCACTTGTCACTTGTCAAAAGGTAAACCAGGCTTAAGACGGTCCTCATTATTTTTCCGTAAACCTTTAACATAGTATAAAATAATGTCGCGTCGCGCCGTCTGCCCCTATCTGTCTGCGTCTGACCTTTTAAACTTCGCAACGGATTTTAACGCGGTTTTCAACAATAGATAGAGTGATTCAAGGGGAAGGTTTAGGACAACACGCGAACGACATTTTAATAAATGCTATACATGAAAGAGCCTGTTACATAACAGTAAATCACGCACCAATCCACACGTCGGATTGGGCACAGTCACACATAGCACAAGAATGTTGACCTCTTGACTTAGCTAAATACAAACAACCTTGACTTCCACAGATGAACTCCTATAAACTAGCGGGCGTCACAAAACGCACCGTTTTATCGTAAGCTCCTTTACACAGACCGATTCGACGAACGACACGACATTGCTGGACTTACTACTGCATTGCTTAGGTCCTACATATTTACAGGGATTGGTCGTGAATCTTAGCTAGACAGGCCACTGCCCCATAGTGGGACGAAGTTCTTGCACCGTAGGAAGACTACTCGATATAATGTAGCGAGACGCGACATAGCCGCAGCATCACTTACGACGTGAAATGGCGGTCAAATATCTGCTTGTACGTATAAAAAATAGGATACATGAAAGGAGGGGAACAATTGAACAAAAATTCGGATGACTGTAAATTTACTTTTGCTTCATCATCAGTCCACTGCAGGACTTAGGGCCTCTCCCATTATTGCCATAATCTCCACGCTTGGCAGGCGGGATGAAGATCGCAGTGTTTAAATAAAACAATGGAAAATGCTGCTGCCCATTTTCGAGACTACGGAGACTTTTGATCTTTTGCTACGAAAACATATACCATTGCTTATTTCTTTTAAATTATCTTATTAGACACTTTATCTGTCCCATTCTGCTGGGATTTTCCTGCCAAAAAACAGATAATTAATTCCAAGATTAAAGTACTCAAATTCAATGTTATGCTACTAGAGAACAAACTAAAAGGAAAAAGCAAAGCAAATAGATCCATAGTCTCTGCCTACCCCACCTGTGGGAGGCGTAAGCTTTATGTGCGTATGTATGTACTAAAAGGTAAGACCTTCCTATTCTCAAAGGCCAATTCATACGTGCAACAACAACGGATGCAGTCGCCGTGAAATCAACCAGATTTCAGAACCAGGCCTATCCATACCGCCGAAACGGAGTCGTCACTTATGAAGTCGCGTGCGCACAGTTCCCACGAGGTGTCGAAGGCCGATGGGCTCGCTCGTGTTGGTTGCGAAACCTCGGGTTATGAATGAAGACCTTTGTTGGTTGTGTCTGACAACTGTACGCTGAACCATCAAGTGCTAATCATTGTTGGATCATAATTATGCGCGGGCTTGACTTAATTAAAGGTTTCGGTGATTAGCTACGGTATGGAGATGGTTGGCAAGGTTGTAGTACTTACGTAGGAACAAGTTACCACAAGTAAATACAACCATTTAAATGTACAGAATATGGGAGTAGGGAAGTGCCCTAGCCAAGACTAGCCAAACAAAGCAGAACTTTTTCTTACGAACGAAGTCCTGCGAGTATAAGTCCATTAGAATGTCTGTGCGACGGACGGCCAATCCATACTTTTCACGAAGATGTAGGGTTTGCAGAGTTAGGCCTTGTAGAGTTAGGGGCCTTGCTCTTCATAGGATCGCTTATGAGGCTTGGAAAATTAATTTTACATAAATGGTTTTTCGGTGTGATTAATTCTTGCAAAAATAAAATAATATCTTTTACGATTTTGTCTGTATTAGCCAGACACACCACACAAAACGCTAAACTATTTACAATTTCACACAGCATACTTTGCTCTATAAACACGCACATAGAATCCAAATTGCAACGCAATATCGCCACTAGCAGAGCATTATGATCAATGCGAAAAACGAATCGATTGTTGTACAGGTTGCAGAGATTGTAAAGTCACGAATCATTCAAGGATCGCAGATATTGTGATTGGATTGGCGGACATCTTTAAAATATCATACATGAAACGGCTCGGGTCTAATGGCAGCGCGTTTGCGAGACCTACAACCAAAGTTAAGCAACGCACGCAGAGTCCGGGAGCTGAATGGATGACCGTTTCGAAGTTTGAGACTAACGAACTTCAGCACTGCAACGAGATTGCCATTCGTAAGGTGTACCTCCTAATACCGTTGGCGAAGTGGGCTTGACCAGGGCTTCCGTTGAGGTCCCTGAGACTATTTGAACAGTCTCAGCCAGCCTTCCTACCTTTTCTTCTCACCTTTGCCCGATCTTCAGCATTCTCACATCGTAAGCCGTTTGGTGCCACTGGGCGCATCTACAAATACAATTTCATCGCTAAAATATTCACAATCATTGCCTTATTATTTATTAATATCTTTAACCCCCAATGCACTCAGGCTCGTGACATTCGCCGTCGCGCACCTGCGATGCGCTTGCGCAACCCAGCCGCGGGTTCGGTGCTCGCGCGCATTCATTGATGGCTTATTGCACATTGTAGTGAGTCGTAACGTGTAATGTGTTGCTTGTATAGAATGTATTACCTACTTTCTGTTCGTGATTTTTACCTTATTCAGATATAATAATGTTTACTTTAAGCTCCAACATTGAAAACATGTTTGAATTCTAATAAGGACTGGTATATTTACCTGAAATTCGCAACCGGTTTTTTTTGACAGGATACCAACTTAAATAAGCAGTCAGTCCGTGTGGTAAACACAGAAACTCAAGCCATAACGAATCCGGGGAAAATGTTATTGGAGAATAGGGTAGTATGGAGTTCTCTAAACTTCTTTTTCTTAAAGATATGTTCCAAGTTTCCTACGATATGTCGACGCAGTCGTCCTGTGAACATAATGCACGCTACTGCGGCGAAATATCGGACTACTCGCACACTGGGGTACGGGGTAGTAAACCAGGAAATATACCTAAAAATATTATTGATAATAACCGCGATAGTTTAAAACATTATTCTTCTTTTTCTTGTTCCAAAACTCCTGTTCAAAAAGTTAATAAACTCAATTAACGTAATGAAACTGAGTATTGAATCATATTTTAAAAATAATGCATAATAATAATAATAATGCATGAACAAGATACGATTGAGGGGTTTAAAATAGAATTGCAATATCACAGTGAAGTGAATGTTTCTATCGTACACACTGAATTCTATATAAAATGATCGATCCATTAAATACTTTATTGTCCCTGTGTAAAGCGCATGTTGCTCTTGATGTACAGTTTGCAACAAAACGTTGATAGATACTTAGTTACGTAACTATAAAGGAATATAATTTTACAACTAAGAAGGAACAATGAAATAAAATAATTGACTAATTTAAAAAAAAATGTAGCATAGGCTACTAACATAGGCTTTTTTCCCGAAAATAATAGGTTAGCAAATAATAGGGCCGCAGAAAAGTTCATTGTTTACAGAGAACCGAACTGCGGGTGAAAGCCGCTGAAAACGGCTAATTATATTATTAAATGAAAAAACTCACAGACAGGTAGATAATCATTTCAAAGTAATCGCGTATTTTTATCTCCATTATTTACACGTTAAGGCGTGTCCAAACATAGAGCGGCACGTGCGCGGCAGCAACACGCGGCATGTCCAGGAAACAATTCTGCCGCGCTCTAGTTAGGACTATTGACGAATGTTTGCGCGGCAATATTGCGCGGCACTTGCGAGACACGCCGCGCATTTGAATTCAGTCTGAACCAAAACTACTATTAAGAGTGTCCTTGGATGAGTTTAAACAGTTACATAGCCCACAACTATGAGCCATATATTTCAATTAATCTAATTGATGTTTCATTGTCCATTTTTGAGAAGCGCAAACACATCCAGACAGGATTACGGACGAACGATAACTGCCTGTGCAAACACAGCGCGGCAGCCGCGCACACTTGCCGCTCAACGCAACGTTCCCGTGCAGCTGTTGTCCAAACAAAGCGCGGCGCGCCGCGCGCGGCTGCCGCGCACACTTGCCGCTCTATGTTTGGACACACCTTAACAGTCCATCTCTTTACTGACTGTCAGTGTGCCCGTACTTAGTCTTGTTTAATACTTTACTTACCTTTTATTATAATGTATATCAGTGAATATAGAACATCAGTGAATGAAACAAGCAGACAGCTCCAATTATGGACAGCAGTATCGTAAATGTTCTAAATGAAATGGCTCTACCGATTTTATTGGGTCTTTCACTAGAATCTGCAGTAGTGCCGAGAACTACTTCAATTACCTACTCATAAAAAAACATAGATCTCGCAGGATAATTGAATTTACACAGCCTTGAATGTTACCGCAGGGCAAGTGCTTGTATATGTCAGAAAATCTCACCATTTCAAAATAGGTGTAGCAATTTTGTTGCTGTCAGTACATCACTTTTAGTCCGCAGTTGCCAATCACCGTTCATTGTGTGCCGAGTAAATAATTGCTGCCATTATGGTAATAATTTAATTATTACGTTGCCATAGGGCCTACATTGGCTTTTAAATAGTCGTTATCTTTGTATTTTACTGTACGAATGGGAATACAACACCGCCTTGTGTTGGCAGGTATGTTAGCTAAGCTACGTATTAATAGGCAAGTCAGGTATTTGCTCCATTTCGGCCGCGTAGGTTTTTCGTTTCGTAACTGGTTGCGAGTGAAGCCTTTTTGGTGGTACATGTACCTAGGAACCAGTGAATACCAGTTTGTAATTCGGTTTCTCTTGCTACCGACTCAGTGGCAAACGATTCGCAGTAAATGTGGCCCGTAACACCAAGACTGTCGTTTTACGGGTTTTATCGCACGATTACATTGGGCCGTTTCCCCTATATTCGATGTTATGTAATTCAGCTAACGAGTAGTGTAAATGATGAAAGTATAGCTGGAATATGGGAGCATCACCTATCTTCTAATAAAAAAAAAATATATCATTTTAGCGTTAATGTCCCGGTTGTGCTCTCGCATACGGAGGCCCGGGGTCCGTCTACACCGTGATCCAGGGTTTGGCAGCTCATTTACACTGTAATTATAGTGGAATGACTGTCATCTCACGTCCATTACCCTGCTACCAGGGGAAGATGACCAGATTGGATCATGGTTTCACACTCAGTCGTCTGAATGCAGGTTTCATCACGATGTTTTCCCTCGCCGTAAGATCATCGGTTAGCATTCAGCTAACGTACATAACTCAGAAAAGAGTGATTCGAACCCGAAACCTCTCGCATACGAGTCGGATACCCTACCACCGACGCTCCTACTTACTCTTCTGCACAAACAACAGTAAACTTCCTCGCCCAAACTCCAATCCCGGAACGTCCGGGAATCGATTCCGCGTCCAATCCCGACCGTTCCCGTCGGCGCCTTTGTGGTGTGCGCAGGCGCAGGCTAATCGCGCGCAATCACGCGCCGTAATGGGTGCGCGGGCGCGGAGGGCGCGTTTCCGCGTGGGGCGAGGGAGGCGTAGATTATTTGTAGATTGGACTGTGTGGTAGGTTCCTTTGGATCGGTGTTTGTGAGGTACAGAGTCAATGTTGGATTAGTAGCAAGCCTTAGAAACGCTAGTTAAAGCTGGCGCTGCTCCTTATAGATGACGAGTTCGTCACGATCTCTACTCGTACGTCGCAACTACAAAATTGTATGAAACCTATAAAATTGTATGAATTCGATGAAAGGCAGCATTCTATATTTTAAGCGCATTGGCCGTGTGGTGTCCGGCGAAGTAGAACAAGGCGACTAATTTTTTTGAGGCTTCTAGCCTAGGGAGACTTCCCTAGGGTTGAAAATGGACAGCAGCGTTTTCCATTGTTATATTATGATACTGCGATCTCCAACCTACTTGCCAAGCGCGGATATTATTAGGAGGGGATTAGGAGAGGCCCTAAGTCCTGCAGTGGAGTGTTATGGGCTGTGATGATCATGTTATTCATTGCATCGAAAATCATACAATTTCAATAGAGCGCCCGATACGCAGCGCCTGCGCGCGCGCCTTGGCCCCCGTTATACCTATTCCCTAAAAAGCGAGCCTGTTCCACATAGGCAGCACACTGCACAGCTCTCGTCCCACTAAACACTTCGGGAACGCGGGCCCTTAGCTTCTTACGGGCAAAACCGAACAGCCGTGTAATTGGATGTGCTACTGCCAGTAGAGCTCGTCTAGTCTAAGATGACGCGCCCCACTACTTAGTTAGTTGATTTCGATATGTGAGTGCAAATATTAATAACGACACTTCATCTGTGTGGGAGCCAATGAACGACGCGTGCTCCGACGTTTGAATCTCACCGGCAACTGAATGACCAATTACACCGGCAATTGTTTATGTATTGCGTCCATATTTTAAACTTGCTTGTGTGCGTTAATGCGATAGTGGGGCGCGTCATTTTAAATTAGACGAGCTCTACCAATAAAACGAAGCAAGAATTGTAGGTAGGTCCAAGCCATATAATCTCGTCAAGGAGGCGCTGAAGCGAGTAATCGCGTCGTACCGTGGCAGCCGATTAGCAGGAGTGCCAGACTTTTACTTTTGACAAACAAATCTGATGGCCGGGCCAGTGGAGTGCTCTCGGTGAGGTGACAGGTGTCCCAGTTCGCGGGGACGCACGGGCCGCCGGCTGCGGCGTGGCGGAGCGGCTGTCCTTTTAGGAAAATCGACGTCGGTTGTGTGGGTGTTTGTTATAGCAGGGTGACGGATGTATGGTTTTGAGGTTCATGTCAGTTCGTTGCGGCACCATATGCGGTGCAAAAGATTTGTAGAATCAGCATTAGCATTGTTGCTTTTAACCAAAACAAATAACGTGCAATGTGCAATACACATTGTGTATGGCCGCTAATTATCAAGTAGAATGCCTAGGAATTCTTCATCACTTAAAAAAAACAATCAAATATATTTAAAACAAGCACCGAACAAAGTTCAACAAACATTCAGTGGGCGCGCCCGCAACCGCCGCCCGTGTACACCCAGCCACCCAGCCCGGTGACTAAACGAGGTCAGCAGTCCGCTGCACTGCTCATTATCGATGGAATTTCTATGGGAAATGCTCTTGCCGGAAGTGTACCGAATATCAATAGCTGATTTGCCAGAGTTGGTATTAATAGTTAACACGAATGGGTACGTGGATCGATTTCGGGTGACGAGTAAGTAGGTGGGTATGCTGTCATGATGGTGACGGTGTCGAATTGTCGGTAGGGTTTATGAAAGGTACACCTCACTTTGGTCACTGCCATGTACAGTAAAAAAAAACCATCTTGGCGTTAATGTCCCGGTTGTGCTCTCGCGCACGAGGGCATGGGGTCCGCCTTGACCATGATCCAGGATTTGGCAGGTCAGGTAATTGCAGTGGAGCGACTACCATCTGACCTCCATGACCCTGCTACCAGGGGAACCTGACCAGATTGGATCATGATTACACATCCAGTCGCCTGAATGTGCAGGTTTCATCACGATGTTTTCCCTCACCGTAAGAGCATCGGTTAGTATTCAACTAATGTACATAACTCAGAAAACAGTCATTGGTACATGGCCGGAGCGGGTTTCGAACCCGGGACCTCTGGCTTACGAGTCGGATACTCTGACCGCTCGGCCACCGACGCTATGTACAGTATAAGAGGATAAGTGCTTTACTACTTCAAGACAATGTTCCTTTGCACCTACAGCAATATACTAGGCTATTTGGTACATCTTTAGCAAAAGTGAGGTCGCTAAAAGAAGGAGGCATTAGCTGTTCCTTAGGACCAAAGAACTCGCGTGTGACTCCCAGAGTCTTTATAATATGATAGATACAACAATAATTTGTGAATGCTGTAAAAGCCTTAACTGCACAGGAATATGATCCTTAAGGTTATCATGCACTTATGTTGTTTTGTACCTACTTGTAATCCTACTTTTATTCCCGTTAACTTTTTGTGTTATACGGCAGACAAACAGGCAAGCGCTACCTGCTGGAAAATGGTCACTAAGGAAAATATCATTCAGCCATAAACATTTCTAGACGGCGCTTATTAAAGTTAAAATTATGAAAAATACGTATCATAACCGAACAAAGTAGTGTACAATTACGCGACCCTAGCAATTTGTAAATCGTTTAACGCCTTAATGGGTATGTCTTTAAAATTTTACTACGTACACTTATAAATTGCACTATAATTTCGATGCGCACCATATGCTCGTCCATAGATTCATAGAAACAATTACTTATAAGAATTACAAGTTACATTGTTTCTTGGAGATGATACGTTCGTGGAAACGTTGGGAGCAGGGACCACCCAACGGTAATGTGTCTTTGGATACGTGCGGAGACTCACGCGCAGCGGGCGCGATGGCAGCAAACCATGTGCCTGGCCTGTGCCATGTCTACAGATACTCATTTAAGAGTATTTAACCATTTTATTCGGTATTTTGGGTCTGCTTTTGACGACAAGGTCTGCTACATACATATACATATGATCCGCAAGAAATTCGCGATCATGAAGTTCAATGAGGAGTTTTCCAGTAGGTATTGATAGTTGGTTTCAAAAAGCATCAATAGATGGCGCTCCCACAATTTTGGTAATCTTTATTTAATCTGTATGATGGTGGCAGTATTTTCATGCAGCCAACAAATACTAAACTTAAAAATAAAATGTTTATTAATATAAACATATCTGTTAAAGGTTGAATGAAATGTAAAAAGAAATATTTATAGAAGTTGGCACTACGTTCCATTAATTTTACAACCTGTAAAATGGTTGAAAACTATTGACAAATACAATATTATCCAATACAACGTACCCGGTGTTTATATCCTGTTTGCTAAAAACCTATTTCAAGCGATTATCACTTACCAAAATTGTCGGAGCGCCATCTAGTGAGTGGTCAAAAATGCTTTAGTTAGATACCTATTGGAAAACTGCTCATAACTTTTTACACTTCATTTTTAGTATCAAAAATCTTGGGATACGTTTTCTTACAATTAAGGAAAAGGTAGGGTAGTTTCAGATCTTTACATTAATCCTTATTCTTGTCTACTTGGTATAGCTATAAATACTGTAAAGTATATGAATCCTTTAAATAGCCATCAAACGGCTGTGTGTAGTATAAAGTACGATATTGATAAAAGTTATAGAAACAAAATGTACCTCGGAATGTATAAATAGATACCCAGCAAAAAATACCCAATAAAAATTAAGTATACCTTCATTGGCGGATTTAAAAACCTTCACGGTTCAACAACAATGACGGTTAACAAAAAAAGGCCGAAAAGCGGTTGTCATTATCACTCGTGAGTTAAATCGCTAAAATATTACGGGAACGATTTTCATAAATTACCAATTGATCCCATATTGGGCCCCAGACACAGCGCGATAAGAAATTCAATCCGACTGCGCCAAGGCGACTCCATAAAACTTTAAACCGTTCCATTTTCAAAAGTAAAATAGGTAATTTGAGCCGTTTATTTCAATACGGTCTTTACAAGGCTGATTTATCGTGCTTACGCGAAAATTACGGTGAGGCCGTAAAATTATACTGATTGTACTTTCAGTTTCGAGTAATTGGAAGGCCAGTTGTAATTCTTCGTTTGGGGCGTCGTCCTGACCGGTTTCGTGCAAAATTACAACTTATAACGATCTGGTTCTGCCTGGGTTGCTCAGCTGAATTTGGCTGGACTGCTGACTGAACTTTACCCTGTCTTAGGTGCCGGGATTAATGATCTGGTGTACTTGTGTATATTAAGTCATGTTTCAATTTGTAGAAGATGTCCTAATTGCTTGGCGATTATGGAATATTCCACAAATGTGATGATCCTAGAGGTCAATCCCGACCGCCATTCTGCCAGACTCAACTATTTTGTATTATGAATATTATTTCAATTGTTTCAAATTCAATACGCAACTATGGTAAAGTTGTTTAAGCTGTTCATTGAAACTACCAGTATAGTATAACAATGACATCTCAGGCGATTAGTTTTACCGACACAAGAGAGACATATTTTTATTTATAAACCCGCATTATCATTCCGTTCACACATATATACAAAAGAAAAAAAAAATACTAAAGTGCAAAGTGCAGAGTGAATAGACAAAAGTAAAAGTGTAAACAAGTTGTGTGAAAAGCTACGGCGCCCGAATTCGTAATGCGTTCTGTATTCGTATCTAATGTTTGTGTTGCGCCTACGCAGCCGTTTTGGTACGCTTTCCAGAGAAAATTTGATAACGCCCAAATGCTATAACGTTGAACGTGTTTGTTTCTTTTATTACTTAATAAAACAGCCGAAACTCCAAAATGACGAAAAGGTTTTGCAAAATTGCAATGTGGAAAATTTACCACAGCAAGTTTCTTGTTGCTCATCCTGTTCTTCTCTAAATAAAATATACAGAGAACTCTCTCTCTCTACAATAAATTAATATTATCATACGATGCTATCGGGTGCATTAGAGGTATTTACTTGAAGAGTCCACTACCATGGTCCAATCATCGGGAAAGTCTGCGACACAATCTCAAAATCAATATCTATCCGGGTACATCGTCTACTCAACCACAACCACTCTGACAAGAGTCTCCGACTAAGAAACTCTTTATAGAAGAAGAAGTTATAAGCTCTCAAGAGCTCTTTAAAATGTAAGCAAGTACCATCCAAATCTGTATCGAATTTATTAAAAGCTTTTAAAGTTGTGTTTGCAAAATGGTCACATCGACGTTCGGATTTTATTTCGTCTCACAACAGATTAATCTTTTAATTAAGTATCATCATCATCCGAGCGGTCAATCCCAGCCCTCCAGGGTCCGCTTTCCTGCTAATCTTTTAATTAAGTATACTTTCTGTTATTTTGATTTTATTTAATTATTTTCGGAAGACTTACAGCTATTATATTACAATGGACATCTTACGTAGTTACTAGGAAGCCAATTACAAGTCTCCGCCTGTAATAAAATGCTTGAGCAATTGGCTTAAGAAATTAAAAAGCAAAGTTTACTAAACCCATTAACAATTCACGATCTTAACTCAAATACCTGTAGAAACAACAAAATGCGAGTCCGTAGTCTTTTTAATCAAACCATGTACCCCATTAGATAAGTACTTAATCTTCATTGTTAATTATTAGAGAGATTTATCGATCTATCTGGACAGCCTACGCCAAGCCGTTTTAATTACGGGTTCAATTAAAAAGTTAATTATTGTTATAGATTTTATTAACAGTTGTATCGAGTAACGAAACTGGCAGGAAACAAAACCGGAATGAACTACTGTTTCATTTTACGACAGTTCATTAATTTTGATAAAATAAACAATGTTTTAAACAAAGGCTAATTAAAAAGTGAATCTCCGGCAAAATTTCTAATCGTAAAGTAAAAGTAATTAGTTTGATTATGTTGGCCGTGTGGTGTCCGGCAGAGTAGAATAGCACCAACCCCTTACACTCATGGGTGTCGTACAAGGCGACTAATGTTTTCGAGGTAAAAGATCAAGAGACTCCGTAGTCTGGAAAATGGGCAGCAGCATTTTCCATTGTTATATTTAAACACTGCGGTCTCCAAGCCGCCTGCCAAGCGTGGAGATTATGGCAATAACCCCCCTTTCGTGGGAGAGGCCCTAAGTCCTGCAGTGGACTGTTACGGGCTGTGATGATGATGATGATGTTGGAAGTACTAACTAAATTTTGTTGAAAAGGTTCCATTGGATCTATCCATCAAATTATAGTACGCTAGATAGTACTGTAGCGACATCTATCGCTCCACTAGGGAAACTCAACGATACTCACATCACGAGTACATGAACACAAGGTTGGCAAGCATCCGCACATAGATGGCGCTAACCGTCCTGCATCGCGCTAGAGAAATGTGCCAACTTCCACGGCATATATACAACTTCCGACGATCAACTGTCGGACCCTTGGTCCCCTGGTCACAACACCCGGCCAGGTGGGTAATTACCCTTTTCACCCTTCTCCATCTTCGCTTGCCAACATTGGCGGCAACCTTATCCTGCACCGCCAAAGTGGTGACCCCGACGTGATCCTTACGTCTTCCCTACCTGACTCCCGCACACAGCAGTCACAGCCTTGACCATAGTCGGCACGGACGCGTGCTTCCTGGTCGCTCACCTGCGGCATCTCCACTGTCCCCACCCAGTCTCGACTCACTGCAGACTTGGGAACAGCATCGCTTCGGCACAGCTCACAGCGCAACCTCACGCCAGAGCTACGCCTTTGCTCACCGCATCGCCAGACTGACTACGCTTCATACGTCAGCTTCAGCGTTTCTCGCTTCGGTATCGACCTCCAGTCTCCGGGGGGAGTACTGTAGCGACATCTATCGCTCCACTAGGGAAACTCAACGATACTCACATCACGAGTACATGAACACAAGGTTGGCAAGCATCCGCACATAGATGGCGCTAACCGTCCTGCATCGCGCTAGAGAAATGTGCCAACTTCCACGGCATATATACAACTTCCGACGATCAACTGTCGGACCCTTGGTCCCCTGGTCACAACACCCGGCCAGGTGGGTAATTACCCTTTTCACCCTTCTCCCCATCTTCGCTTGCCAACATTGGCGGCTACCATTATCCCTGCACCGCCAAAGTACGTTAAGAAAATTGTAATGGCAAGTCTAATTATAATATTGGTTAGTGTGAGACACTCGAAACGCCAACTGCTACCCCCTTTTAATCGTCTGTCATGAAATGGTCATGGAATCCATCCATACGTACAAATTTTGAAAAAAATACACCTCACATAATTAATGGACGGCCTCACTCGCTGGCGATTTTATAATCGCCGCCTGACGATTCACATTGAATTAAACCTGTCGATGCTACGGATTAACGGTTACCACATGGTCACCCCTTAGCCTTTTACCAACAAGTTTATCTACCACAACCAACAACTACCTTTTCCCACATAAATCCTATCAGCCCTAATCACACGAACCTCACACGGCCACGAACATTATTCGCTTCGTTGAAGAACACATCACTACCTTACCAGCTATAAAGAGATAATCCAGGCATTTAGCCATCATTCGAGGCCAAGATCCGATCCGATAAGCTAGGCCATCCTAAGCTGCCTAGGTTTCTAGGCACCCTAGATGTACCCCGTCCTATCTGCGCATCGGAGCTAGACGCACTTGGCTTTCATGTGCCGTGATGAATTGATAGCCGCCGTACTTTCTATTTGAAAGTTTACCTGAAACAAGAAGAATTTCGCTTAAGATACAGTCAGATATCATAATTGGTCTAACATGCACGCTATTACACTTGTGTGTACTCGTAGACGCTAGAAAGTTTATGCAATAGATAGGAGTTACGTGAACTAGAGCATATCAATTACGCAATCGCAAATACTTTATAATCTTGAAATTAATTAGTCTCTCGTCCAAATATAGGAATTCTATCTCATCGGGTATACTTCAAAAACTTTTTTATGCAACTAAGGGCTGATTTTTCAATCCTCAGTTAAAATGTATCTGCCCGATAAAGTAATACACTGCCAAATTAAAAGAATCTGCAATCCTTCACTTATATATGAAGTAATGATACCACTTTATTTGAGTCGCTTAATAACTTATCAGACTAAAAGTTTTATCTGATGATTGAAAAATCGACCCTAAATGAAATGAAATGAGATGAGAATCGCCCCTGGTGTTCCTGATACCCATAGACGGCGGTGACTACTTTTCATCAGGTGGCCCGCGTGCCTGTTTGCCTAGCATATAGGAAAACGCCTTCAATATTAACTATGACTGGTCCAAACTCCGTGATAAATGGGCGGTAAAAACTGGTCCGTGGTAAAAATGAGTGGGCGTGGTGGTAACCTAAAAACAAATGTTCAATATAGCGCTCATAGTTATATTAGTAGTATAAGTTTTATTATAACACTTCCACACTTAAATGTTTGAGAAGGCAGAAAACAAGAGATCAATAAATGAACCGAATTGAATGATCGCATTTTCATCCAACAACGAATCTTATATAACGAAAAAATCAAACCTTATGTTGACGACGAATTATCATAGTGAAAAGTATTAGTAGCTTGCTCTTTCCTAAACATTGTGTAAGAAAAGGATGTAAAAAATACGTCTCCAAGACGCCGTCCTGCTGGATGCGTTTATAACATGTAGGAATGCGCCCGCGCCGCTTTCCGCGGCTGGTACAGTCGGTGTTAAATTAAAAAACTACACTTCTTTTAAACATTTTAGCATAGGACTCCATTACCGATGATATACTTAGAAAGGGGCAGTTCATTTTAACCTCCGACTAAAAAAGAGGGTGTTATAAGCATGCCGTGTGTCAAGTGTGTCGTGTGTCTTTGTGTCTGTCTATGACATCGTACCTCCCGAGCGGATGGACCGATTTGGATGCGGTTTTCTCTGTTTGAAAGCTAGTTTAATCAAGAAGTTTTATTAAAATCGGTTCAGTAGTTTAGAAAGCTTGGGTATATGTAAACTTGGCCGTGGGTTACCCGACTTTTTCGGCCGGTTGGGTTATTTATTTTGGGTACGACGGTATGCTCCAAGCGAAATGGTGGAACTCCGTGAAAATGCGGGAAGGCGTACGAAAAAAAAAGGTTGGTTAAGGTTTGAAGCGCAATAAAACAGTCACACAACTAAATAGGATATTAGGTATCCGTAGGTACCCCATACCTAAGTAAAACGCATTCGTTGAAGGCAATATCTTCATCACAGCCCATAACAGTCCACTGCAGGACTTCGGGCCTCTCCCACGAAAGGGGAGGTCATTGCCATAATCTCCACGCTTGGCAGGCGGGTTGGAGATCGCAGTGCAGTTGATGTAAATCTACCCAGAAAGATGCTGCTGCCCACCTTTCGGATTTGTCCCTTAGTCGCCTCTTACGACACCCACGGGAAGAGATGGGGTGGTGCTATTCTTTGAGGTGGCGGCACCACACACCACAGGCAATATCTTGACGCTCCTTAATCTTGATACTTAAATCTTTTGTGGCCGCCTGTACTAGTATTATTATCTAGTGCCGATTATTGGAAGGTAATAAATAATAATAAAGCGGCCGGCAGATCGCGTGACGCACGCGGGGAGGCTGCGCGTACGCATCTCGGCGGCCGACGGCAGTTGACGACGAGCTCACGAGGGCGAGTTGGCTTAAGAATTGTAGGCGTATAAGAGATTGGAAGGTGTATGTGGAATCTAACAGAAACAGGCCATTAGGCCTTACTCACTCTCACTGATATGTGTCCTACCTATGTTTACAAAGTGGGATCGCATTTATTCTGAGTAATAGTTGAAAGCTAGTGTGTAGATTTGAAACAAATTTTGTGTTTTTGTACATTCAAAGGATATGTAAGAAATTGGATTGGTTTCTCGTAACTTAATACAAATTCCTAAAAAAGAAAAATTCAATATTTACAATTATGATTATATTAATATGAGAATTACAAAATATAATGCAAATCGTCAAGGGCATTTACTCATTTCTTTTTCTTAATATTTTTTTCTGCTTCGCCTCTGACTTTGTCTTTTCTTTTTTGTTTTTGAGAGGCTCTGGCTGAGCCTCGGGTTCCGGTTCGGGCGGCGGTGTGGACGGAAGTTTCAGCTCGGGCCATTTCCTTTTCAAATAATCAACAAGATCAGTCATGTTCACTGTCATTGTCTTACCCATTTTCGTACCAGGGAATGTCTTGACAATCTCAGCTACAAGCTCGGCGTTGAGACCGGCACCAGACTTTTTTAATCTCATTAAAAACTCGTCTTCCCTTATATTATTCCCATTATCTTTAGCTAGACGGTGAATTAAAAGAGCAAAGTGCTTTTTATGTTTTCTCGGCTTAGTGTAAGCTAAATATTCAGCTCTGTTTAGAACGACTTCTCTCATATCAGGCCCTGTCCCTTGGAACACAGTACGCACATTACCGTATGTGACGACGGTGTTTTGCTTGATCTTCATTCGCTGCATTTGTTCCAAAATGAACATGAAACCTTCATCAACATCAATACCATCCATTAAGACATTTTGAACTTTAACACTTCGCAGCTTAACTCTGGATATAACATAAAAGGCATCAGTCGTGCTCATAGGATTATTAGATAAATCCAAAGTAACTAATTTGGTGGCTTTAGATAAACCAGGAATCATATTAGTGATGGCTTCTCCAGTCAATTGATTATTTGCAAGTTTCAAAACTTTCAGCTCAGCACAATTTAATATTTTTCGCAGAGAACTTCCTATATCTGGTCCGGAAAGAGAATTCCCCGATAAATTTAGCTCTACCAGTTCGGTGTTACTTTGAAATACATTAAGCAAATTACATATGTTTGTGCTATTGTATAAGTTGTTCCATGACAGATCAACATAAGTAAAATCATTATGAATTTCTAGAGCTTCGCTTAATGCCGCTGCAGTTTTGAAACCTAAACCATTATAACTCAAATTTATCCATTCAACGTCGAGCCTAAGACGGACCACGTCAGCAAAATGTACTCCCCCATCATCCCCAAGGTCGTTTTTTGCCAAATCCAATAACTCTAGTGAGCTGTTTACAGAAAGGCCGTCGAACAATATTCTTGCACCTTCCGGCCCTATCCGACATCCCTTTATGACTAGTGCCTTTATAGAACCATTGGTTTTTAAAATTTCACCCAAATGAAAACATGAATCCACACTCAAAACGTTATCAGTCAGATCTAGTACTTTTACATATTTGTTGTATCGTAAAGCTGCGGCCATAGGTCGTAATGCATAGGGTTCAACGCCGTAATAGCTCAAATTAATAATGTCGTTTTGAAGGTTATTGTAGAACAATTTCACCGGTGTAATTCTCATTTCTTTACATACCGCTAAGTATTTCTCCACCCCATCATCAGGGTAGGTTACCTTTTCTTTTGCCTTAAATAGAGCATCGTGTATTCCGGGATCATTTACTTTCGGATAGAGATAGTAAACGTGATTATAAATGTCTTTGTTGGACATTGCACTGTACTTGGTGCAAAGTTCGCCGCTGCCCTGATCGAAGAGACCCGCTGCGTGAGCGATGCGTTTCGGGTTCTCCTCTGGCATCTCCGCGAACAACGAATCCCATCGTCCCACAGCACTCTCCTCGGAACTCTCTATTGTTTGTACTTCCAGAACGGTATCCACAGTTTCTTCTTTCCCTTCACCTTCATCGTCGGACCAATCCATTTTCCCAATATACAAGACAAAATTTACAACAAAATCAAATGTATTTACGAAAAAATCTGTCGCGTAAAACTTGTAACAAAAACAGCCGCATAGATTAGCTGTCACAGCTGAAAGGTACGCATATTTGCCACGATAAGCTTTATTACTATGAAATAATTGACTGCAGGCAAAGTTGTGGAGTTCAGAGGATTAATAACGTATTAATTGCAAAGCGGCGCGTTGCGCCCGAGCACGCAGCGCAAAGATTTTCCAATAACAGTTAACAAGAATGGGAATACGAAACACCTTATAATTACGAGCTACTACCCTATGATTCATATTCTGTGCTTAAACTATTTCCTATTTCACCACTACCTAGTGAGCGTTGGAATGCTTCACGAGCACCACTGAATGTAATTGTGAAATCGTTTAATGGTTGTACAATCGATTCCTGGGATCTTACGGTGAGGGAAAACATCGTGATGAACCTACACATTCAGACGGCTGAATGTGTAACCATGATCCAATCTGGTCAGGTTCCCCTGGTAGCAGGGTCACGTAGGACAGCTGGCACTCCACTGTAGTTACCTGATCAGCCAAATCCTGAATCATGGTCAAGGCGGACCCCGTGCCCTCGTGCGCGAGTGCACAACCGGGATATTTATACCAAGATAATTATTTTATTTAAATCGAATTCTGGGATCTACTCTCCAAGCCGCGGATCCGTAACTGCTACGTGTTAATAATAGTTGCTGTCATTCACCAAAAACTAAAACGACAACTTTTGAGTTGATGCTAGTGGCAAAATCCACAACTAACGCTGCTGCTACAGATTCTGAAATTCGTGTAAGACATCAGCGCCGTCGACGTACGAGTATACTTATTAGCAGTACAATTGCGGGTTTCTACAAACCAGCTCCCTGTTCCGCTGTAACCGATTTCTGTAATTGTCCCAGATGGGTGCGCCGGCGCATTTTAATTGATACCGACATTACCGACCATTGTCTGTCCGCCTGTCTGTTCACTTAATACAAATAGAGACTAGATGTAAAGATATTAGGGCTAAACATAGCTAATGAGGTTATCTCGAACCTAGATATCAATTTGGTACTAACAGTTTTACAGCAACTATTTCGATGGTCTTGTATTGATATTTTACATATTGTGGACGGGAAAATAGGTACTGTTACATCTTGAGTTATAAAAATATAACTGTATCCAAATCCGAAAATTCTAATATCTTTCATATGACAGGGACCTTAAGCTTAACAGGCAGTGCCATTACCAACTCAGAACTTAGAAAAAATATGAATTAGCAACAGAATCAATTAAGTAACAAGGTTATTGATCCAATGGATTTCTCTGGTGTCTAAGATCTAAGTATTGTTTAAGGATCAATGCACAGTTAACTCTTCATTGTACATGCAAAACCTAAGTTATCTATAATATGATGAACGATATATTCATCCATTTTGTTGCTGACAGTACCTATATACTGTATACGTGTAGGTTTCAAGGAATTTCACTTAATTGTATTAGTTTCAGTTTGAATTGTTTCTTGTGTACCTAACAATGATGGTAACAGTAATAAAATAATATTTCATTATAATTTTTTCCTGAACTTCACAAGGACACCGACTGTATTGCTACATTTAAATTATTATTACGAAAACAAATACAGCACTGAATCCCAAAAATATTATACATTTGTTTATCAAATCGAACCGGAATGCACATAATTAAATTCGTATCGTAGGATTCAATGGAAACAAACAAGGTAGTAGAGGAAAATAAAATATTTGTAATCTTTCGAAATTACATTTGCAAAAAAATTATAAGTACCTCCTACCTAAACTAAAAGTTTGCATAGCCACTAGCGTATTAACTAAATGTAGTCTTAAAACTAGATAATCCTTCATACTTAACGCAAAAAAAGCATGTAATTAATAAAGAAATTCTCTTTTAAATAACAAAAATTAATTTTTTTATTATTAACCTACGAACTATAAACACCTACATAGAAAATAGAATACTTGCACAGAAAACAACTAAAACTTACTTAGTTAACACTTAAATTGAATATAATTTTTCTTAGGTAGTAACGAAATTACTAACTAACCATCAATCTCGAGTACGAATTAATGAACTTAAAAATATTCTACGCTTCCCTTTAACAAAAAAAAACATAGCAATATATCAACTAATTTACCTAAACACTATAAAAACACTTAAGATAAAATTTTTCTTAACATGAAACGTAAGTAAATAACGAGCGACTTAAAATAACATCTACTTTACTAACAAGTGGAATACTTCAAAATAACATAAAACTGCAGGAAATTCGCTTAAATAGAAAACTACTTCTTAATAACTGTTTTATTAGCTTTTTTATGCATTTTCTTAGATTTTATATCCGTTTTTTTCTTAAATTTCTTAATTGGTTCAGGCTGCGGTGGGGGTGTGGGAGGCAGGGCTTTCTCTGGCCATTTACGATGAACATAGTCCACTAATGCCTTCAAATTCAAAGTCCGTTGCCTACGTCCCTTCTTCCCAATCTTAGTGCCCGGAAAAGTAGCCACCAACTGGTCAACGAACTCTTCTCCCAGCTCAGTAATCTCCCGATTCATCAAATACCGCCGAACATGTACAGCCGTCATCGGTGTCTCCGCCTGTTTATGCATCTCCAGAAAGACCAGGATAATATCAATATTAAGTATGCTTAGTTTGCGACACAGAACCACGGCGCGAGTCAGCATCAAATCCCTCATATCAGGGCCCTTTACTTTAAAATGCTGGTTTACATCACCGTGAGTAATAACTGTATTTCTCCTAAATTTTAAAGATAAAACGTGCTTTCGAAGATCCATGAAACGTTTGTTCACTGCCACGTTGTCGAGCATCAGACTAAATACTTTAACATCGCGCATTTGCATTCGCCACAGCAACGAAAGGGCGCCATTAGGTGATATCGGGTTGTCAGATAAATCCAAGTACTCCAGATTTTTTGCGCGCCTAAGTAGTGAAGCGATTACCTCGGCGATTTCATCATCAATCTTATTATGTTTCAAATACAGGTAACGAAGATTAGGAATATCAAGTATAGTAATAAAAGCAAACACAAAGCCTGAATGCAATGATGTCCAGGACAAATCCAATTCCTGCATATATGGATTTCTCGACAATTGAAGACACAGAGCTTCAATATGGGATGGTACAGTTAGGAAATTCCAGGATAAGTCAAGGCGCACTAGGTTATTGTTTAATTCGATTGCTATGCTCAAAGATAATGCAGATTTACTGGTCAGGTTGTTGTAACTAAGATCTAAGTCTGTAAAAGCTGCTCCATTACACAATGAATCAGCTATATACTGAACTCCTTCATCTCCCAGCTGGTTTTTCTGGAGGTTCAACTTAGTAAGTGTAGAATTTTTATGTAGCTTAGCTGTCAACCTAAGTGCTCCTAAAGGGCCTATTCTGCAGCCAGCTAGATTTAACTCTTCGATCGTATAATTGTATGAAAACAAATCTCCCAAATGAAAGCAGCTGTCATTATTAAGAAAGTTATAAGACAAGTCCAGAATTTTTACGCATGCGTTGCTTTTGAGACTTATAGCCATTGGTCTAACCCCGGAGGTTTGTAATCCATAATAGCTTAGGCTAATCTTTTCGTCGAGAAGTCCATTATAAAAGAGCCGAACAGGAATAACTTTCATTTCTTTGCACAAAGCTAAATACAATGCTTTGCCGTCATAGGCATATGATATTTCTGATGGTTTACCATAGAGGGCCTCTTTAATGCCAGGATCGTTTATGACAGGAGGATATTGAGGGTGATCGTCAATTTTAAAAAGACTATCTGAAAGCTTAACATAAGCAGTACATAATTCCGCACTACCAGGGTCATATAAGCCCTTTTCGAACAATTGTCTCAGACGGTTAGGTGGAGTGTTTTTAATTAATAATGAGGACCATTCTTGAATAGGAGGTTCCTCAGAGGATTCATAAACGTCGATTTTCTCGAAAAAAACTTTTACTTCATCTTCCTCCTCTTCTTCTACGAAACTAAAATAGGACATTTTGAAGATATTTTTGTTTTCATAAACTGTTTAACTTTTAAATGTTCTGCAGGTTGAAAGATTATAATAATCCATGGCTTATAGCGTGAGCTTATAGCAAAGCTCAAAATAGAAAGAAGAAAAATTACACTGAATGTCCTTATAAAGAAAATATTACTTAGAAGGCGTCGATATCACAAACATAACCCCATTTTGATCCACATGACACAGAGAACATTGTTTTCTATAGAACGTTTGCTAAACTGCGTTTGCCCTATGGTTTACCCTAGACAAAGCTCACAAACCAGCAGGGGGCTTACCATGAGCTCTTATAGAAGGACCTAAACAGAATTGCTTTAGCTTTGAACGAGACAAGCTTATGTGACACGTATAGCGCTGTCTCGATCTAATTCAGGCAGTTCTGTTTAGGTCCTGCTATAAGAGTTCATGGTAAGCCCTCAGTTTAAAGATAGTGGTTTGCCACATGACTCAAGTTATTGGTCGTTGTTTAATTTTTTTTTCTCTATGGTATGGTTGCTACAAAAGAATGTCCTCTATGGTCCAATTTCTTTGTCTAGGAATTTCAACTAATGACGGTAGAAACTCCTAGGAACAGAAATGTTCTTATCGGATTTGGGAAACCAACATTCACAGAATACGCTAGTCCAAACTCTCGACTGAATAAGTGGCCAATAAAATGTCGCATCGCACATTTGCCCAAAATCGCGTCGGCGCAAAAACCAAACATGCCCGAATTATGAGTGTGACAAGCCAAGCATCCTTTCGGAGGAGGTGGGCATCAATCTTTGAATTCCATACCTGATTGACGTCCTGGAAAGAAAAAAACGTATAGCATGTTTAATTCAGGTCCCGGGAAGCGACTTTGGTGAGACGTCGGGACATCGGCTCCTGCGCAAGGGCATAATTGGTCTCTCAACTCGCGGCGCGTGCCCTAACAAAAACTAGTCTGTCCAAAAAAGGGATGGCGTGTTCTTGGCATGTTCCGTGGCTAAACATTGTCAGGTCAACGGCTGATGTAATTTGCATATTTTCGATTGGGAGGTCAGGAATTTTCGAGTTGAGTATTAATTATACTGAATAGACGACCGGAGTGGTTCAGTTGGTTAACATGCCGTCTGCCACGCAGATGTTCCGGGTTCAATTCCCGGCCGGGCAGAAATTGAAATGATGAATTTGAATTTCTGTTACGGTGTTATAATAATAACAAGTATCTATATGGCTTTAAAATATATAAGTAGTTTATCAGTTTTGTGGCACCCATAACAGAAGCTTTGCTTAGTTTGGGGCTAGATGGCGCTGTGTGAATGTTAATTTTCCTTAAGCATATTTATTATTATTAATATTTAGATTCCAGTTTTAATCTCGTGCTAAAACTCGCGCTTGGCGTTGGTTAAACAGTGATATTAGGGAACTAAAAATTTATAAAATTTTATCACTTAATTTTTTATCATTGACACGATAAGAAGAAGAAGAAGATTAGGGAGCTACTGTTTTCTAACAGTTATCGGTGTAACTTATTCAATTTACAAAATAAGCGATTGTCCTTCCCCAAGATCTACGATTATGTTTTTTAACCTACTCATGCCCGTTTTCACTAAACATAGGAAATGCCTAAATCCGATGCCCAAAAAGGTACGGCCAAATGCCCGTTAAGGGTGTCAGCATTTTTGTAAGGTATTTAGTACCAAACGAGCAGCCCACGATAGGGGTAACTGTTGATTCATCCACTTTGATTTAACGAAAATGTGGTACCGCCGTTATATTGTTATTAGGTAGAAGGATCCTTTAACTTGGAACACATCAGCACAAGCATTACTGCCTGGCGGCAAAAATAGTGAAGTTTGTACCCATGCCGGCGGAAACTACAGATTTACATTTTACCACCAACAAATAACATAGGTCGCTCCATTCCGACTTTAATCAAAACCATCGCACTAGTTAAGCTAAAAAACAAACAAATAGTCAGACTTGCACATTGTCATTTATTACAATCGATAGGCCAACAAATCCTACAACTATGGCCTGCAAAGTAACTGTTGCAACTAAATCATTGCGCCCGAGCAGGGTTTCACTGTGCCCACAGACTGCGCTTTCGTCGGACCAAATACATGCGCGTGCGCCAGTGTCGGCGCGAAAACAAAGGCGGGACACGCCTTCCAATTTCTCTAAATCAAACAGTGGACGGAACACTGAATGCTGTTTGCTAATGGCAATGGATGTGCTACCTTTGAACGTAAATATACGGGCAGTGGGCTTGTGTTGCGTGTTTCGAAGTGGACAAGAATAGGTTTCCCATGAGCCATTATGATGGAAGATGTTTAGTTTGAGCTATGGTTTAGTTAGCGCATGATATCCTATATATCTATATATTCAAACAAATTGCTTTGGATGCCATCGAAAAGAGAAAAAGATTGTAAACAAATCCGTGACGCGTATGTGAAACAAACCTGTTATTTCATCCAAACTAAAGACACGAACTTTTGTTTGCAATATTCTGTTTATTTTGTTTTGTTCTTTTTGTTGGCCTTGCTTAACAAAATAGCTGCGCTGCTGCTTTACAATTTTAGGTATAAATATGGATATATATAATTAGAAAAGAATTGAATTTTCTTTCGGAAAATTATCATCATCTTGACGTTATTTTCCCGGTTGTGCTCTCGCACACGAGGGCCCGGGGTGATCCATGGGGGTCCATGATCATGATCTAGGATGTAGCAGTTCAGGTAATTACAGTGAGGCCACGGCCATCTGACCTCCGTGACCCTGCTACTTGGGGAACTTGACCAGATTGGATCATGGTTACACATTCAGTCGCCTGAATGTGCAAGTTTCATCAGGACGTTTCCCTCATCGTAAGTAGGAAAACGATTGAAGTTGAAATTTAGTTCATGGAACTGTAACAAAGCTAAAAACTTTTTAGGTGCTAGATTTTTTCGTAGAGTGTGACTTGGGGTGGCTTATTACAATGTACCTTGCCAATTTATAGTTCTTCTTTTCGGGCATTACTTCATTATAAAGTACCTACATTACACGTATAAAACACGAATCTCTACCACAACATTAAAAATAAAAGTCTTAAAATATCCCGTAACATTTAAAACCGACCACCGAATTATAGCGTTGACAGCCAGCCCGTTAGGCAATCCCTGTAATGGGTAATCAATCTCGTTACTCTATTGTCTATGGTCAGTTATGAGTGCGGCTGTCGCGCAAGAGTGGGATTTATCACTGCCATGCGCGCGCGCAGCCGTTCGCTATGGCTATCGCCCAAGAGTAACCTGAGTAACGAAAGTTGTTATCTACTATATTTTAGAAGTTTGTTACGAAGTGAAGTTTGTCAGGGATTTCGATAATCACCGTAGGTAATTAGGAGAGGACATATTACGTCAATACTATCAGGAAATTATTAAATTAAATAGCACCAATATGGTCACATATTTATGTGACACACAACGGCCTTGATGAGAATGATGATGAGTTGATAACGATTTACATAGCAAATTACGGATCAGTGACCAAAAATTACCAAAATTCTATAGACTGCCAGACTACTTTAAATTGCTATGGTGTGCATACTTCCCTCAAATCTGTATTTAACTTTTCTCTATTGTTTAGAAAGCATACATCTGTGACAATATACTTTCGAGGTAATGGTTCCATGTAATAACTGTCGCGTTAGTTGGGCACATGCAATTCTTCATACATACTTTCTTGAGAAGCCCTTTCCTTTCAACGGCCGCCAGTGAAACCATCAATAAAGAAACTCAACGCCAATAAAAATTAGACGCAATTCAAATTTCGAACTAACACGTTCCACGCACGCGCGACATTCAATTGTCTAATTTAAAAGAAAGCGTTGCCAGGCTGTCAATTGAAATGCCACCTTGTGCTGTAATAACACCGTTTAATGTTGAATGGCGTGAGACCTAGCCATGCCCTGGGGACATCCGTGGAGTATGAATGATATGATAATGCCACAATGGATATTTAGCGAAAGTGAGCGAGAGGGACATTCTGAAGAGCTATCGAGAAGCAAATGTGTGATAGAGAAGGCGAATGGGCGTAAGAGCGAATGAGTTGAGGTCAAATGCTTATGTCGACGGGTGAACCCGCGATCGTTATCCACTTATGACAATAAGGGGTAAGAGATAACTTTCTTCTGGCTGTGTCCTTGAGAAATTGCGTACGTCAAACTACCACGGAAAGAAAGTCTGTTATAGTAGGTATCTACCTTTGTTCTGATACGCGGCCCTCTGTAGATACTTGCTAAGTTCTTATGTAACACACATTACAGGTTAATCCATGCAGGGGCTAAAGATAGCGGTCATATTTCAGACTTTAGTTTCTTTGAGACGGATTTTTATATTAGTCAGAGGAAGGCAAACAAGATAAATGTTATCTGCACCCGTAGCAAAAGGTCTCGCACGCAAGGTGAGAATAAAAAGATAAATAATTGTAGCGCCATCTCGTCCCAAACTAAGCAAAGCTGATGCTTATCGATGGGTGCTAGATAACGGATATACTACTAATAGAATAAACTCACATTTTGTAAATTTTGCGAACATGACATGACATTCTATGTGAGAAAACTAGAGCCCGCGAAAACGTATAAGTAGGTATTACAATTTTGATTCACCCATGGACACCAGCACCTGGGGGGTTGCAGATGCAAAGCAGATCTTTCAGAAAAGTGTAGACTTACTAGTACGTTAGATTAGAAGGTAGCACATGACAGAAGCGAACGAGATATAGTATGGCCTATAATACAGCCCTAAGTTCAGAAACTCACACAATGAGCAGTTTTCCAATAGGTATCTAAAGCATTCCTAAACACTCACTAGATGGCGCCCCGACAATTTTGGTAATTGATAATCGCTTGAAATAGGTTCTTAGGAAACAGGATATAAACACTGGATACGTTGTATTGGATAATATTGTATTTGTCAATAGTTTTCAACCATTTTAGAGGTTGTAATAATAATGGAACAAAGTGCCAACTTCTAACAATATTTCTTTTTACATTTCGTTCAACCTTTAACAGTTAGTTTATATTAATAAACATTTTATTTTTTAATTTAGTATTATTTGGCTGCATGAAATCACTACAACCATCATACAGATTAAAAAAAGATTACCAAAATTGTAGGATGCTTTGATGCTTTTTGAAACCAACTATCAATACCTACAGGAAGACTCCTCATTGAGACGGCATTTGGGGCAAACAAACACGATCTTTCTTCATTTAACACGAAGCTCCGCTCCGACTTCCCCTGAGTTGATTATTGCTCATAACATAAGCACAGTTCGTGTTCTATAAGAAGGAACTCCATTGGTGGTAAATGAATAATGAACATGCAGCCGAAGATGGAACATGTCTGTCTAGAAACAGCCTGTTCACTCAAGCCTTGATTAGAGCAATAACCTCCCCTTTTGTGGGAGAGGCCCTTAGTCCTGCAGTGGACTGTTTATGGGCTGTGATGATGATGAAGTAAACAAGCCCAAACTCGATGGGTTTACCATGCTTAGTTTAGGAGTTCCTATGGCCACCTTCCGTGTCCATCATCAGATCAGCTCGATGGTATCATAATATTGCATTGTCAACGAGCTTCCATGTGTCACTTACTTACTTTCAGCTCAGTTGGAGACCCGGAAATGGGTCAAATTTAACTTGCAATATTAATTACGAACAGACATGGAGACATGTGAAACTAGATAAAAGTTTGTATGAAATTGAGATTAGTAAGTAAAAATTAAATATATTTCTTCAGGAAAGATTTGTACAAAAACAGTGTTTTTCACAAATTTATTTTTAAACCCTGACATGAAAACTAGGCAATAGCCTGTATCTTGGATGTCAGTGTTCTGCCGTAGAAGCTATATAATGACTATAACTTAAACAACCACATATACTTATAGAGTTGTCACAAATTTATGTACTTAAAAACGGGTAAGGGTGTGTGAGTGTGTGCATATATAGATAGTTCTCCAGCTACCCTAGATCTGGGTCTCTAACGTGACCAACATACCTACATCCTCATTTATTTGCAGAAGCATTCTGGCTGGTGTCGTTCCGGAACGAAACCGGCGGAACGGTATTCATTTTTTGAAAACCCCAATGGCAGATTTGTTTGGAAATTAAATATTTTCTGTAAACAATGAAATCTCGTAATGCATTTATCCTTATGATAATTTGTCTTATCATGGGAGGTTGTTTGAGATAACGTAACCGAGACCAAATATATAACAAACAAACGGAGCTAAATTGGTCATTACTTACGTATCACAAGTATTTCATTTTACTGTGTATTGTATATAGTATAGATTACGAGGGCGCCGTAGGTTATCCTATGTTGTCGAGTACAAGGTTGTTGTCGAATACACTTTTCCTTTTGCTGCTTTCACTATAATGTGGATGGAAAACCGAAACAGCCACGAGGATGTGACGCAGACGGTTATTTCTAGTTCTATAACGATACGAACATACGCACACAAGACGTACGTAAGTACTATCGATACAAAAAGTCGAACATTGGGTCACTATTTTAAAAAATGGTGCCGGGTTATGCACGTGCATACGTTCTGTGGGTCTCCCAAACGTTTACTCGCTCTACTATCGCTACATAGTGGAATTTATATTGTACTCGATGCCTACGGCGCCCTCAGCGAGCGGCCACACAGAAAAGACGTAAGACGCAGACACGTCGCGGACGGGACGCGGACGCGACTTATTAAAACATTCAGAAAAGACGGGGCACGGACGCGTCGCCGTCGCGGACCAGTCAAGAACGCAGGCAAGACAAGGACAGTAAGCCGACGTGCGAGGCCCGGCTCCCCGCGCTCTCGCCCGCGGCGCGCCCGTGCCTCGTCTTTTCTGTATGTTTTAAGTCGTGTCTGCGACTCGTCCGCGCCCTGTCTTTCCTGTATGTTTTGCATCGCGACGTTTCTATACATTTTGTATGAAAGTAAATTGAACGGGCGCCGCGTCCGCGACGTGTCCGCGTCTGACGCATTTTCTGTGTGCGAGCGGCCACACAGAAAAGACGCAGACACGTCGCGGACAAGGCACACACGGGACGCGGACACGGCTTAAATCATACAGAAAAGACAGGGCACGGACGCGGCGCCGTCGCTGACCAGTCAAGAGCGTAGGCAAGACAAGGATAGCAAGCGCTGCGGGCGAGGCCCGGCTACCGGCTTTCTGTATGTTTCAAGTCGTGTCTGCGACGCGTCCTCGCCCTGTCCTAGCCCAGTCTTTTCTGTGTGTTTTGCGTCGAGACGTTTTTATACATTTAGTATGAAAGTAAATTGAACGGGCGCCGCGTCTGCGTCTTACGTCTTTTCTGTGTGGCCGCTCGCTGTGGCCGCTCGCTAACAGTATAGTAGGTAAACATACCCACATATGTGATATTGATTGGTAGGAAAATGTTTACACAAGTATTTCGTAATCATTAAAACAACACACGTTCACAACCACCGGAATCAAACACAGATAAGTGTGTGACAAATGAAACACATTACAGCGTAATGATAACATATAAAAATTATCTGTACACAGTAATGCATTGATTAGGTATTTTATACTTAATTACGACACTCGATTGACCTCGATTCCATTGCGATCTATCTGTAGTCGGAGACGAATAAAACAATAGCAAATCTGCTTAATTACGAATTTATGTGCTCGATAATTACTTGCTCTCTTGTCGAATTTAATTGGTCAATTATTGGTTATTGGCAATGTCTTTTCAAGTCCATACGTAGCTAGGTTCGGTGGAGAACTTATTAATTAAATACAATGGTGGTGATTAAAACTAAATCCACTCTATGTATAACCACGTCAACACTTTCATTCGCCTGAAAACTGGTACTTACAGTAATAATTTCGCAGGTGCATGATTAAGCATTTAATAATATAATATAGGCACATATTAGCTTCGTCGAATTTATGGCACAAAACATTTTTGGGCATCTAGGTATAGCTTCAATCTTATCAGCAGTATTGGACGCCCTGAGTGGTTCAATGGTCAACATGCCGGTCTGCCACGCAAGAGGTCGGTTCAATTACCGGACGGGCAGAAATTGAAATGATGAATTTTAATTTCTGTTACGGGTCTGGGTGTTCTATGTATAATAAGTATGTATTTAAAAGTATATAAGTAGTTTATCAGTTATCTAGCACCCATAACACAAGCTTTGCTTACTTTGGGGCTAGATGGCGCTGTGTGAATTTGTCCACGGGGTTGGTGCTATTCTACTCTGCCGGACATCACACGGCCTACTGTCACGACTAATTAAACGGTTGTTTAATTAGTCATGACAAATACTCTGCCTGATCATAGAGAACGCGCGATAAAAGCTTGCTACGAAAAAATATTTTTCATTATATTTGTATTAAAGTCATCATCATCATCTTGGCGTCAGTCCCGGTTGTGCTTTCGCGCGCAAGGGCTTTTTAAGAGAGGTAGGGCATAGCGGGGTATCCCGTTCGAATTGGAGCCGCCCGACTGGGGAAGTACCTCCACCTTACAGATTACCGCAGCTAAACAATATTCTTTTAAATAGTATTGTGTTTCTGCCGGTGAGTAAGCTTTCCAGAGCTCCATGGGGTGGGAATTTGGGGAACCGTGGCTTTGGCAGTGGAGGGATATTTGCCGTTTTGCTGCCAGAGTAACGTAACATTATGCTGAGGGTGTCCAGTTGCACTGGAAGCCGCGACACGGAGTTTTAACAATGCCACTGGATATAGTTAACTGTAGGTACATTTATTATTGTTGTTCTGTCTTTTTTAATTATTTTTTTTCTAACCAAATTTTTTTTTTATGTACTTTAATTACCTTGTTTTATTTTGTACCTTATTGTCGTGTCGTGGTGTCTACGTGTAATAAATATCTTCTTTCTTTCTTTCTTTGTTATAGAGGTGGGCAACGCATTGGCGATAGTCTCGGTGTTGCTAATGTCTATAGGCAGTGGTGACCACTTTCCATCAGTTGGCCCGCTTGCCTGTTTGCCGATCGTAAGACATAAAAAAAAGGACCCCCGGGAGTACAAACTAAGTTGAATTTTTTATTTATTTAATACGTCAGACAAACTGGCACGCGGGCCACCTGATGGAAAGTGGTCACAGCCGCCTATGGACATCATCAACATCAGAGTTGCTACGAATGCGTTGCCCGCCTCTAAGGAGACCTCTAATACTCGTATACCCCTTGAACGATCCCATGTCATAGTCCAAAGGAAACACTGTGGCTGGGAGCTCATTCCACATCCGAATCGTACGAGCGAGAAACATTCTTCCGAATCTTCGCGTCAATCATTCATTCAATATTTGCTCATTCACTCGCCATCGCTTCTGATGCACAGGTACCCTTAAAATGAAGCAGTATGACTGACAACTTGAACCATCAGAGCAAATAGCACCAGCATCGGGTAACTACACCTGTCTCAAACGTACCCACACTTGTTATCTAGAGCGAGGTGAAATGTTAATTAGCACCCATATTGATTTCTGATCGCTACACCGTGTGCCGATCTGCTAAATCTTATTACGAGGGCGTAGGGTTCAAAATCGATCATGCTAATTGTCTTGGTGACGGTAAGCGTGGGACAATATTTGAGGTTACAATCGCGCTATTCATTAAAGAAATAGTGGTGGGACAGGACGAATGTCCTCACCCTTTTGATTTAATTTGTCCGTATCTTTATGGGTACTTCAAAGCTTATTTAGAAGTAACCCTACAGTTCTTTGCTGAGGAAATGTATCAAATTGATAAATACAACAAAATTAAGGTTTGAGACGATTCCATCCCTCATCGTGGACTTTCATTAGGACTGTGTGTTATATTAATATAATATTATACTTAGGAACATATCTACAAGTATTCAACTGCGTATGTAGGCTGTTAGCCTGATTGTTTCCATTCCGCAGTTAATTCTAATTTTGAAGTATCACTTGCTACTGTTATTTAAATCTAATCTGATGCTGTTACAAAATATGATGCTCGGTTAAATAGGAGAGAAGTTTGTAATTATTATTTTCGAGGATTGAGGATAAGCCCGCATACGGATGCGGACGGCGCCTCCCTAGCCGTTTAGCTATCGGTCCTGCGCCCACGAGCAAAAAATATGAATGGCAGGCGTTGTGCTAAATAACTCGGATTGAATTATGGAGAGAATATGTAAGGTTGTTCAGTTTTTGCTGCAAAGATTTAGAGTTATCCGTTTGCCATTTAATCGTGTCTAATTGAAATAGAACCGAAGATACTGATCACTTTACCAATAAAATTTTACACAGATTGTTTAATATATTATTCAATCTTTAAATTTTATTTACAAGTGAGAAAATTACTCTAAAGTGTAACTTACAAGATTTCATCGCGTAGCAATTTAGAACCAATCATAATGAGGACCAATCATATAGCAGAATTGTAAAGGTTATAAAATCTGAACGCATTTTGAAGTTCTATGAGTTTGAAGGAATGTCAATGTCAAACGCAACAAAATATGTGTTTTATTACGTTTACGTAAGATTTTCCCGGGTGTCGAATGACATGATCGGACATGCCAAAATCACTGTGTTCTAGCGCAAATACATTTTTTAGTTCAAGAGATACCGTGAAAATTTCTTTACAGTCATTCATCATCTTAAGCTAATGGAAAAGTCACTAAACAATAATCGTTACTGATCCACATAACAGAAGAACCACAGGTGCGATCCTTCAAATGAGAATTGATATATTTTTTATACGTTTTAGGTGCCATCTTAAATGAACTCGGAACTGGAACCCTCCAACGCCGCCAACGAAAAAGAAAAAACCTAAACAGCCGTCTTCACAAACTCATCCGACATTCATCGAGAACCATAGCCAGAGGAAATCAATGAGTTGGTATGATTGCTGCATTGATTGCCGTTCTTTGTGGGCACTGAGCCCCTATTATTAAAACCGCGAGGACGGCCGCCGCGCAATCAGTTCCCATCTGTGCGTCTACAATCGCCATGTCGGATAAAAAACCTCCCATAATAATAATACCACCGGAATAATTTAAGGCAGCGAGTAAACGGACTCAAAAACGGCCCATAAAAGCGCTTTGAGCTAACGCCTCACAAAAGATCCAGATTGATTTGGGGCTCTGAAGGGAGATCGTGGGCGAGATTACTTTAATGATGATGTTCTCCAAGGCAAAAAGGGAGAAAAAGTATAATCGACGTGGCGTACAGGAAAACCAAGAGTTTGACGCGCTCAAGGTTGCACACACGGCGGTGCTTTACAGATCGTGTAGCACTGGACTGTAGCGGTTGGCCTTATAGGTAACTAGTGGACTCGACGCGACTTCGTTCGCGTACAGCTACGTTACCCCAACCTACCCTTTGTTTCTTGCTTATAAACCTTACTCTTGGATAACTTTAGTCTATTGAAATGGTTGGAATATGAGTTGGAATGGGTATGGAAACTGCACTAAAATTCGTTTCGTAGTTTAAAACATCTAAGCGTACATACATAGTATACATAGGGACAGGCGGGGGGAAGCGAAAATTGTTTTGTATATATAGATACAGATTCGTGTACAGTGTACACAATCACTGATGGTACTGTAGATTTCAAATCGCTGGGGGGTTGAACCCCCTGAAACACTACGCTACGCTTATGCTGAGACTATCGACCATAAACAGCATCGTTTTATCCACTGTATCGAAACCGGCTCGTATTACAGAGCTAATACATTTCTTTCTTTGGGACTGCTTCCACTGTAATCGTTTTACGCCTGCTTACGAACTGCCTGATTGTAAGCAGTTACCGTAGGCCATGGACGTTTGCTATACCAGGGGTATCCGCGTACTGCCGACCCCGCAGAAACCTTTTCTTCACACTTGCTCGTGACTTGGATGTTATTTAAGCACATAAACCAAAATATTACGTACTTTTTACTTGACTATTACGCACGTGTGCGTAATATACCCCCGTTTAAATTAAGTTTGCACCTCACTGTAAGTAATAAATGTATGTAGATCAAGCATTGTTTATTTAATTGGGTGGGTAATAATCATAAATCTATAAAAATTTTTAGGACCAACAATGAGTTTTTATGCGGCTGAAAGTACAGGTAGTAGGTTTTCTTGAAGTTATGTTATACCTAATTTTTCTACCTATATATATTGTATTGTAGCTGTAAGCATTCCAAAATAAATAAATAAATAAATATATTAAATAAATAAATACGAAAATATTCGCTTTATTATATTTTTAATACTTATAGGCTGTATGTTGATTTTTCTTTTCGCGCCCTTGCCTACCTGGCACCTGCGCGCGAAGATAAAGCGCGCCATTTGCCGTATAAATATTTTGTAATTTTTTCAATAATTAGAAGTTAATAAACAAAACAGTTCCTCGCAAAAACGTCGTATGAAACGCATGTGCATTGATCATTATCTCAGGGATGTATCTACTTATATATTATTTAAATACCAACACTCCGTCCGCTCCTACGGGCTCCTACTTGGCCAAAATATATAGAAATGTTCCTCCATTAAATTTAGAACGAGACCCTTCAACCCACAACAAAATTAACCCTGTTTCAAGTGTCAAGACAGACGAATCGGCCTGGTTATATACTATTCAGGATATATGCGACGCATAGTTCCGTTTGTCAACCAACAATGAGCAGTTTTCCAATAGGTATCTAAAGCATTCCTAACCACTCACTAGATGGCGCCCCGACAATTTTGGTAATAGATAATCGCTTGAAATAGGTTCTTAGCAAACAGGATATAAACACTGGGTACGTTGTATTGGATAATATTGTATATGTCAATAGTTTTCAACCATTTTAGAGGTTGTAATAATAATGGAACATAGTGCCAACTTCTATAAATATTTCTTTTTACGTTTCGTTCACCCTTTAACAGTTATGTTTATATTCATAAAAATTTTATTTTTATGTTTAGTATTAGTTGGCTGCATGAAATCACTGCCACCATCATACAGATTAAAAAAGATTACCAAAATTGTATGAGCGCCATCTATTGATGCTTTTTGAAACCAAATGACAATACCTACTGGAAAACTCCTCATTATTATGCTGCGTTGTTGTTTTCAAGTTTAAAGGTTCGGTAGCTAGTTCCAGCTTATTCCACATACTGAGCGGACTGCTAGATTGTTAATAGCTATAAACATTCCATTCGACACGTAGTTTCTTGGGCATGCCCAGATATTAATTAAAAGCAATAAATAAACTATTTGACCGGTTCAGTAACTAACGGTTACATCACAACGGCAGCAGTTAGAAACCGATATGTCGATTGATGTTCGATAGCGATCGATACCAAATATAGTTTATCGATAAATCGGATCGGGTGGTCGACGAACTCTCCGTTCTTTTATTGTGGCTGTTACTGTGGTATGCTAATGACTCATTTATGTTCAACATGAAAAATATTGTTAGAGGAATTAAACTCGGTATGGTGTTATACTTTGTGTATTGAATAAAAATATAGCTTATAGAATAGCTGTTGTTTATTCTGCGCAAGCCAGATACAACGTTACCCATGCTTTTATAAGCTAATCCACAGTGTTGCCATTTTGAGCACCTAAGAATAGATCGATCCATTTATTTTCTACACAATGGAATGCGATTCATAAATACACCAACTGCAAGTATCGGATCAACTGTTAAAATATTACAGTTCATCGTCAAATATCAGTGAAGGTATTTGTTAAGGTTTGCCTTATTTTTGTTACACTAACAAACTAATTTTTTTTTCGAAAATGCTCTCTTTGTCCTCATTTGAACAAAAACGAAGCATCCTGCCTTTGTTTCATCATTAAACATCTCCAAAGTTAACATGCAAAAAACGACGAAAACAATTGAACACTAAACTTTATTAAACCGAATTACCTACTTATTAAACGTTAAACAATTGGCAGTTAATTGGCCAAATAATCCGTGTAATTAGCCGGCAGGCGACGCCGGCGCATTACATCAAACAGACTAACATCGTGGATCTTGACACTTCGACATAAGGCTCAAAGTTGAGTGTACTTGTTTATAAGACCTTGGTTTGCATCTATGTCATTGTTCGATTAGTTACAACTTTAAATGGCTGATATTATTATTTATCCTTGCCTATGTCATGGCGAGCGACCACCCAGAACTTTAGACTTCTTTGTCATGGTCCGTTTTAAAGAACCTTGATTCTGATACTGAATACCATAGAAGAGACTTCGGTCCTAAGCGAAATGTCATCATCAAGCGCTAGGACGATGATGATGATGATGCTTGTGATCTGACCTTCGGACTATGATGTCAATTGTCAGATTAAGTAAATATTTCTATAGCTACCGATTCAACCATCATGACTTGCAATAGTGGTCACTTTGATAAAAAGACCGAGAGTGGTAGCCAGAGTACAGACGCACTGCGAACCGACTTCAGCGGGCAGTGCGAGCACGTCTCGACGAAATGAGGAACTCCCAATGGGGGGACCTCATGCAGACGATTTCCCCGTCCCATCAAGCGTACTACAAAGTGGCGAAAGCCCTTCGTACAGACGCCAGAAACTCCATCCCTCCTCTTGTTCGCCCAGACGGCACAATTGCGTTTGCGGACACCGAGAAAGCCGAATGCTTTGCAGATAGCATTGCTTCACAATGCTCCCCTAGCACCATGGAGTGCGACCCCGGTCACGTGCGTGCGGTGGAAGACGAAGTCCGTCAAAAGACCTCGCTCCCTCCCACCACGGACCCTGTCACAGTGTCCCCCGACGAGATCCACTCCTTCATCAAGGGTCTCAAATCTAACAAAGCGCCGGGCGCGGATGGAATTTCCAACCAAGCGCTTAAGTAGCTTACTTTGTTAGCGATCATTTTTAATGCTTGCTTTGACCATTGCCACTTTCCGACCGCGTGGAAAGAAGCCATAGTCATAGGCATTCCCAAACCGGGAAAGCCGTTAAATGTAGCGTCATCCCACCGCCCGATAAGCCTCCTCAAGGCACTAGGGAAGTTATTCGAGAGAGTAGTGCTCTCTCGAATGAAAGAACATCTCTTCAAAGACGATGTTCTTATTCCCCATCAATTCGGCTTTCGTCCCAAACACAATTGCCCCAGGCAAGTCCATCGTATAGTAGAATACATCCTCAATGGATTCTACCCAAAGAGAGAAAAGACGGTCGCAGTCTTCTACGACGTCGCCAAGGCCTTCGATAAAGTCTGGCACGAAGGCCTTGTTTACAAGCTATACAAGCTTGGTCTCTCCGATCGACTCGTCCGATTAGTAGCGTCCTATTTAAAACACCGTACCTTTCGGTTCAGACACGAAGGTACTTTGTCTTCCCCACGTCAACTGAAGGCCGGCGTCCCGCAAGGCTCTGTACTCTCTCCCCTACTCTATATATCGTACACGAACGATATTCCCGTCCCCGACAACGGGGTGCAACTGTCCCTTTTCGCCGACGACACGGCAATCTACGCCAAAGGGCGAAGGCCACCCATGGCAAAGCTCCAAAAGGCGGTGAACAAGCTCGAAGCTTGGTTCAAACTGTGGCGCATCGAAGTGAATCCGGAGAAGAGCTCCGCGGTTTGCTTCGATGTTAAGCGCAGACGGGGTGACAGCGACCCCCCTCCCCTCCGCATGCAAGGGAAACTAGTTCCCTGGCAGCGCGCTGTAAAATATCTAGGCGTCACGCTTGACAAAAGGCTCACTTTCCGGCCCCATGTCGAAAGAGTGTGCCGCACCGCCCGTTTCTACCTGGGTCGCCTCAACAGTATGTTGGGTCGATTCAGTAAAATGTCCCTCAGGAACAAGCGAACCCTCTACAAGGTGTGCATTCGACCGGTGTTGACATACGCCTCCCCCGTCTTCGCTCACGCGAGCTCCCACGTCATTAAGAAACTGCAAATTGTGCAGAACATCTTCTGCCGTAGGGCAACGGCGGCTCCATGGTACGTCCGCAATGCGGACCTACACCGCGACATGGACCTGCCTACCCTGCAGCAGTTTCTTAAAACGCTCTCCGAGACCTTTTTCAAGGCCGCGGAGGAGCATCCCAATCCGCTCGTGCGAGAGGCAGCAGCCTACGCTCCCCGCCCGGTCTCCGGCCACGTGGTACGGAGACCGAGACACGTCCTCACGGACCCCCCCGACGAACTGTCGAGCGCCCTGAACCTCCTCCTGGAGGCTCAGGACGACTCAACAGAGCCCCCCCATGCCGTTTCAGCGGCCCCCGTAGGCCCCCAATCCCAATCCACAGCAGCGGGACCCCCTTCTGGGGTTTCGCTATAAATTCTCCAGCGTATGCTCCGTAAGGAGTGACGTTGAGCGCACCCCGTCCCTACGGGGTGTAGCATCCGATGAAACCTGAAAGGCCCTTATGGCTACAGGTGCTTCCAGGGGGTGTTTAGTACGTATGCGCCTAGGTTCTTTTGGCGAGTCGTGCATAACCAGTCCGGCCGGCCGGCTGGGATACTCATGAGAGTTCACCTCCTCCCTCCCAACCGCATTACCGGAGGGTGCCCATTTCCTTTGCGTTGGGAAAAAAAAAAAAAAAAAAAAAAAGCCATTCAAATTACAATATTGTCCAATGGAACCCAGAACCTGTGTGGCAGACAGATATTGAGCAGTGAACCACTCAGGTCGTCAATGCGAGTTACACAAAAAATACATGAGAAATAGGTGCCGGTATCAGAAAAGAGCGTGCCGGAGGCCCAGGAAGCGATGGATTGACATCGACGAGTCGGACGCGAGAGCCGTGGCCTACGACATGAGGAGGCTGAAGAGGGCGACGCGGAGAAGGAAGGATGGGAAGGCGGAGCTAGGATAATAATGATGATGAGGAATTACACAAAGATTGAAAATCAAATTAAGATGACGAATCGGTAACTCTCGCACATAACATCTACGATTCAGTGTAGGGATCCGATGTACATACCTAATGAATGTAAGTACACATTTATATCAAAACTAGGACTTATTATTACTATAGACTTATCATTTTTATCAAGTTCTACGTGGTGGACGTGGACAAAGTCGCGGGCGAAACTACCCAATCATCAATACAAAGTATTTCACCACACAATCCCGCTTTCCCAACCATTTCTCATAGGCCCTTTATTTAAATAAAACACAACTACAGTTTATTTATGTCGGACCGGTTCAACACTCTAAACAAAAGTTATCTCTACAACAAATAATACTATGTTGAAGACAGTTATTCCAAGTATGACGGAAACAGACCTTTACGAGTTACGACTGCGCTTCACCGCATTTGCTTTATTGCTTCTATTTCTTGGAGCTCGGTCAGGAGCGGGAGCGGACAGCGGAGCGGACAGCGGAGCGGAAGAGTTGCAGATACATGTGAGTGAAACGTTGAGTATGTTTGAACCAAAGACCAACGCGGAGATATTCAGTGTCAGGAAAGAAATCAAAATGCTTAATTTCATTACAGTTTGTATGATTTCCATGCGGTGTCCACCAATGGAAGTATTTTTTATATCAGCAGAAGTGGCTTGCTATATAGGTGATACAGACTATCAAGAAAGTAGTGAGAAGAAACTACAGCTCTTGCAGCAATAAACTGTCACAACATAGGATAGCGGGTATGTCCCTATGAATCTATTTAAGGTAGTGGTAAAGTGCACGAGCAAGTCACGCCGAATCCACTAGTTATGATATTTATTTATTCATTTATTTATTTAGTTTATAGACGAGCAGCATTGTTGCTGATGTGTCTATATCACACAGTGTTGAAAGTTATTTTAAATCAAGTAGAGACAGTTTGTTTGACTTCAACCACTCGTCCAATCTGTTCTTGAAGGAATTCCCTGACACAGCTGTCACAACATTTTGTGGTAATTTGTTCGACGCGACGTTCCCATAAAATACCTTACCAACAGCCCGCTACCGCCTCCGCTCCGCTTACCATTCCCCGCGTTTTCGCCCCCACCTGCGCACACCCACAAGATAGCGTCTACTTGCGCAGTTAATTAAAATTAATAAATTTATAGTTACACCAATCGCCAGCGGTGTTCGCTAGTAGATATAAATTCACCCAAACGACTCCTCCCGTTAGCCAGTTGTGTGGCCCATTAATTGAAGTTGTTACCTGAAACGAGAGAAAATGTACTGTTACCATGTTTACATTGGTCCAATACCAAGATCAAAACACAAGGCATAGAATTGCATCGTCTACCGTGTTTACATTACATTATAGGAATAGCACCGTCCAGTGTTAAGAGTTCGGCTAGATGAGTAACTACTTTGACCATATCTATTTAGGTCGCTCGTTGTATCCCGGTTTGGATTGCAACATTACAGACATGAGGCCTTATTCTCGCCTTGTGACATCTCGAATTCGAAATTTCGAAATTTTCTAGCTAAATATTTCTATTAATAATTTCATTCATTATTTTATTTTATTTTTGACGACCCGAATAGTTCTGTCGGTTAGCCCGTCTGCAGAGCAGACGGTGAAATGATAAATTATAATTTCAGTTACGAGTCTGGGTTTAGTTGTAAGTATGTATTTAAAAATGTATATAATTAGTTTATTAGTTATCTAACACCAGCTTTACTGCCGCATAACAAGCTTTGTTTACTTTGGGGCTAGATGGCGCTGTGTGAATTTGTCTAAGCATAGTATATTTTACTTCACTTGTCCTGGAATCTTGCAAGCCTAATTTGACTCACTTTTACCGTTTTGCGTTTAAGGGATCTGAAATTTCATATAGGTCCTATTAACTTGGATGACAAATGACAATACATTAATATGGTATTATGGAGCTGGTCTGATGATTGAGTCAAAAGGTGGTCATAGGAACTGATAAACAAGTAACCCCATCGTGTTTGGGCTCTTTGGAATGGTCTTCATGAGTACTATTCCGCGCGACAAAAGCTTGTTATGAAAACAATATTTTAATTTGAGAACTTATTAGTTTCATTACAAAGTTATTTATTTATTTTCCGACAAAGTAGAGAGACAAAATATTCACAATTAGAAATAAAATTAAACACTAATACTAAAATATTATACATTAGAAAAAAATCATCCAAGCCGTTGTCCCGCGGAATGGTGCCCAGAAAGCTAGCTGCGTTGCCTCGTTGGATAGCAATACTTATCCTCTGTCCGAGGAACGCGCCAGCTCTTTCATTACATGTATGATGCGTCAAATGTAAGTTTCTTTCGTAAATTTTGTGGGCTATAAAGATATGTAAAGGTACAGACGTTCAACGACTAAGTTGATTACCTAACCATACGTTAATCCATGACAATAGAGTACGTGGTCAGTCAATTAGTGGTGACTGTACCAATTTCCTTCAGGTGGACTTATCTTGGGAAAAAAAATATGTTCGTAACACGATATCTTACGCTTCAATTAGAGGAGCACCAAATATGCAAACAGGTTTTTTGTGTCGCAGATTACAAAGAGACATTCATGCGCACACGCACGACTAGCCGTCTCGCCTTGGGTTTGATTCTCGAGAATTTACAGACGCATTTTTTGTAGTCCAGTTCTACTTCAGCTTGTAAACATGTACTTATACGGTGTATATACGCTTCTCGTTTCATTTTTTAATTTCGATGCTAAGGACGACTCGAGTTCAGTAGTTAACATGCCGCCGGTTTCCACGCAGAGGTCCCGGATTCGATTGCCGGCCGGGCAGAAATTAAAATGATGAATTTTAATTTCTGTTACGGGTCTGGGTGTTATATTATAATGTGTTATTACAAGTAATGTGTTGTGTAGTATATATTTAAGTAGTTTATCAATTGTCTTGCATCCATAACACAAGCTTTGTTTACTTTGGGGCTGGATGGCGCAGTCTGAATTGTCGTAGCCGTTTTATTTATTTTATTTAGGGTCGGAACTCGGATTTATGCTGCAGAATGTATAGATGCACTTCGTTTTGTTTATTTCTTTAATTATGATCAGAAGCTTGCAGATAGATAATTATAATAATTATAATTATCTGAAGTCATTATCATCATCATCTTGGCGTTATTTTCCGAGGGCCCAAGGTTCGCGTATTATCTGAAGTGTATACTTATTTTAGCTAAGGGCGTCGGTTTCTGCTACCCATTGCGCAAACAAACTGCGTAAAACAACATGCGATTAGTGGCTTTAACATTAGCAGAATAGGAGGGCCGAAGCAGACACATTACACTGCGTTCCATGATAGTTAACAACAGCAATAACCAATAGCGCAATACTATCGTATTGCCCCTCTATGTAGTAGGTAGTCACCTCTAGCGCTTTGTAGCTAACATGTCATTGAAGTATTTATGCGTCACAGGTAGCTATAATTAACATGTTTCTAATTATTGGTAAAATAAAGGTTTATGATTGGTGGAGTAATTATAATTTGATTAGATAAACACGCATTCAAAGTCTCAACATCCACTTCAAACATTCCCGTCCAAAATCTTTTATACAACTAGATACGTAACTCTGAATAACAAAAATGGAGCCTAATCAGCCGCGAAGTGACCGCACGAGCGACGAATACCGATCGTCGATAAACGCAGCCGTCTCTTTCGCGCATACGGCAGCTGGCCGTATCAGAGAGGGAGGCCACTGGGTTGCTAATGAGCGGGAGAAATGGCGCCTCTGTCGTCGGGAGTGAAATGTAGTGAAAGTGTTCCTCTGATTGCGTCGGCGCAGGCGCACCATTGCAGCAGATTGCACGGAATACTTTATCAAACCTATTGCGGGTTGCATTCTGCATTCCCGGGCACTGTGAAAGTAAACACGATGGGAAAATGTGATGATATCGCGGACAAGATTGTAGGTAGAACGTTTCTCGCTCGTACGATTCGGATGTGGAATGAGCTCCCAGCCACAGTGTTTTATTTGGACTATGACATGGGGTCGCTTTGGTAACTCCCCTGGTATTGCTGATGTCTATAGGTGGCGGTGACCACTCTTCGTCAGGTGGCCCGCTTGCCTGTTAACAAAAGAGTCGCAGCTGGGCTAGCTTGGTACTGCGTAAGCCCCCCTAGGGATACGAGGCAAATAGGTTCTTAAACCAGTCGGTATCAGGGAAGAGATTCAGTTTTGTAAAATCGGATGCGTCTCCGGCTTACGACGTGAGGATACTGAAAACTGTGCGAAGTGGAGGAAGAAGAGTTGGAGAGCGGACCCTTGCCGAGGTCCGGATGGACCGCTGGGATGATGATGACGGTGGGAAAACAACTATGAACAACTGCTAGTTCGGTGGTATAATATAGTAGTAATGCGAAGTATGCATTCGTTTGTAATCCCGGGTAAGGTAATCTTTGAAATTCAACATCAATCTCATGCGTAGGTGCTTCAACTCGACAGCATACTCTCGAACCACAAGCCTTGGCGAGTGATATTTTCGTTTCTTCAAAATGCATTCCTCAATTACATACTACTGAGCCTATTTTTCCCTAATATAAAGCTACACTATTCCCTATCTAGTTCCACAATCCTTAAAATTTAAAGTTCAAATTGCCTCGGCATGCATGCGGATGACAGCCGCAAGTTATTGTTAAAAACTTGGTAAAAAATTGTGGGGTGGGGATTTGGGGAACCGTGGCGTTGGCAGTGGAGTGGCATTTGCTTTTTGCTGCCAGAGCAACGTGTTATAGAGGTGGGCAACGCATTAGCGATACTCTTGCCTGTTTGCCTACCGTATGACATCTAAAAAAAAAAAAAAAAAAAAACTAGCGCGTCGCTACTATATTCTTTTAAGTGCGACTTAAGTCGCCCGCTACTTATTTCAATGTCAATTTTGGGGTTTCATCGTCTCGTTTTCGACATTGAACCAGAAACTATGCGGTTCCACCCACGGCCATTGTGCTCGCTCTTTGTTTGACTGATCGCGTGTCAGCGGCAGACAAATCAAGATCGATTCCGATACAGTTCAGGATTTGAATATCTGCGGTCTCGCTCACACGTATGAGTTTAGCCGCCACGCATCCCGCTCTAAATGCGCGTGACCACATATAATCGTGTACGTATGAACGCCGGTGTCATTTGTCTTAGTATTTTTTAGAAATGCGATAAGGGCAATCCGTTATGACACCTAATTTATTAGGCAAATTGATATTGCCGATATATAAATGTATTTGTATTGTTTCGTATTAGAGATTGACGCGTAACTATCACTTTCGCTAATACGGCACGCCTATTGTTTCGAAAAAACAATAACGCGCCTGTCCATAGTGTAATAAGTTATGGCGTTTAAACTATAAATTGTTTGCAGCACCAGCTGCAGCCTGGCTCTTTTCTACGGTTAACCGATCGTCCAAGACTTTAGATGTCCTTTAGACATTTTCCTCTAATAAAGTAGGGTCGCACTATCTTCGTACCAAAATAACCTAAGTCTACGTATAGGTACTCAAATATTTCCAAAACTACTAAACCTATTTTAATGAGGCAAGCTGAGAACCGTCTCGATATAAATTGGTTTTTATTAAAGAAAACCGCAATTAAATCGGTCAGTCCGTTCATCATCGTCAACATATAAGCCGAAAGTCGCCCATTGCTGGGCTGACCGAATGTGGGACGTTAACGAGGTTACCGCAGCGTCGATTTTATCCGGACTATCGAAGTAGTCGGATGAAAAAGCGAGCGGCGAGTCGGGCGCGTCCATGACGGCCGCCATGGACTCTTTGAATCCTTCCCACTTCGTGAAAGTTCGCGGCAGTGGGGGAGAGATAGGGGTGGGGGAGCCTAGTACTAGGGAGACTGGACGGTGGTCGGAGCCTAAGTCGTCGAGGGTGTCGATCGACCGGAGGGTGAGCGACACGCCCTTCACTAGCGCAAAGTCCAGTACATCGGGACGGTGATCCACTCTGTCTGGGTAGTGGGTAGGGGAGAGGGGGCAATACACGTCTAGGTCGAGAGACCGAACGATGTCCATTAAGTGGACACCGCTCGTGTTGGTGGAGGAACACGTCCAGTCGGTATGTTTGGAGTTGAAATCTCCGAACATAATAACAGATATTTCTACAACAGGCCGGTCCTGTGCTTGCGTCGGGAATTAAAAGATAAATTAATTAACTATTATAAATATAGATGATTGATATCGAGATTTTCATTATTTAAAGAATAAAATGAAATTGAAACGTGTAACAATAGCTATAGTTTAATATCAAACTCCAGTTATTGTACAAAACATAGATCCTACACGGTCCCGTCATCCCTTCCGAGCAGGCTGTTTATTTCACAGGTGCTTGTATCACAACAAACATCTGCAATGTCTCCAGCAACATAGTCTCGCGAATCCCACCGGCATACCGGAATACCAAGCGATTCTCGTTGATGTAACCGCGGTCTCCCATTTATCTGAATTTGGCGCGTCGCCGCGTTGCGTCAGCGTGCGCCGGCGCATCCAAATGTCAGGTCACGCGTGCCTTCCGCCCTACTGTGTGAACGGCCCGTTCTTTGGAGGAAAACTGTCGGAGAGCTGTACACGAGGATTTCTGCGTTGCGCAATAATTGACAAAATATGATCTTCTCCCTCCCACTGCAGTTGCTTTGCCCCGTTAATGGAGTAGGTTTAGGGTTAGCTGGTGATATATCTATAAATTCCTACGACTATGCTAAGCGCGCCCTTACCTTGCGGTATGATGTACGTAGTAATTACGGTTAGTGCTAATAAGTTTTCTTGATTGAGTAATTCTGACATTAAATGCGCAAAAATAATTGCGTCGCGCATGGAAATGTCAAACCTCAAAAAAATTCAAAATTCAAAATTTATTTATTTTTTAGGACATTAAATATCTCTTTCAATCGTCAAAAAGGAGGTAGGAAAGTAGGAAGGAAACACACAGTGACACGCTGGCCGCCCCATGGCAGCAGCAAACCTAGTTGATTATTATGTTACCAAAATGGAAAATGAATGAAACTTCATAACACTATATTTAAACATACTTATAAAGTTACTATGTAAAAATCCTGACATTTTCCAACTCTGGCCGGAATCCCGACAGGGATAAAAAAGTCGTGACATAAAAAAACATCTTGGCGTTAATGTTCCGGTTGTGCTCTGGCGCACGAGGGCCCGAGGTCCGCCTTGACCATGATCCAGGATTTGGCAGATCAGGTAATTACAGTAGATCGACTGCCATCTGACCTCCATTGTACCAGGGTAACCTGACCAGAATGGATCATGGTTACACATTCAGTCGCCTGGATGTGCAGGTTTTATGACGATGTTTTCCCTCATCGTAAGAGCGTGAGGTTTCCCGTTGCAAAAGCTCGTAACATGCCAGGACAGATCCTGACTGGTCTGGTAGCCTTACAGGGCAGATAAAACTATTTTACCCCGTTAATGGGGCAAACAATGGGGCAGATAGTAGTAACACCACGAAAAGGGCCCGAACTGTACTCTACCAAACTGAATTGCACCGACGTATGTTAGGGAAGATTTATGAAAGTTATAAAATAAATGTGTCAAAATGAAGAGACAAAAAAAATATGCGTTACTTTTAGTTATAGAGTGTGGCTTCTTGCACTTAATAGAGGCACTATAGAGCGGCAGAAGCTACGATCTAACTAAACTATACAGGCGTGGCCATTATTGATATCCTAACATTAAAACAAAGAAATCTCTAAGGCCACTTTAGTTCCATATAGAAGGGAGAGGATTCTCAAGACCGTAGCGAGTGGAAGCTCTGCCTACCATCATTAACTTGGCGTCAATATCCCGCTTGTTCTCCACCTACCCTTACGTGGAAAAGACGTAAAGATATAACTGCGTTTTGCATCCACTTTTCTTATGCGCACTGCAAAGGACTGGAACTCTCTACCTGAGTTATTGTTCCCCGATACGTATAACCTTGGGGTCTTCAAATCAAGAGTGAATAGGTATCTTCTAGGCACGCATGCTACATCTTCGACCTCATCGTCGCTTTCCATCAGGTGAGTTGAGGTCAAATGCAAGCCTATTATTATTAAGCCAAATATTATTAACAAAAAAAAAAAAAACTCATTTCTATTTCAAAAAATCCTAATTAATTAGCCTACTAATTAACTACTCAGTGTATAACAAAATATACCTAATTGTATAAAATTATCGGCGCGTTTCGTTATAATATCTACACACATATACACCTTACTTTTGCCCGCGAGTTTATCCACGCTGACACCGCAATCTGTGTCGGCCATGACATGAGACTCATAAGTTTCGGCCATGACATGAGACTCATAAGTTTACGTAAATTGAGAAGTTACCCGGGAAAATAGAAAAATCTGCAGCTGATTTTCTGGTCTACGACGGTCCTGATTAAGCTCGGTCTGCCTCTAAGAAATGAGTCGTTTAGTACAGTCAGCCGCAGAGAAAAGTGATCTCCTTAGTACTAAGTAATTATCACCGGGGTCCGGTAACCGTGAGGGGTGGTAGTGGTTAAGGGTGGGAAGTACAGGAACAGGGGCAAGAGCACAATCAGCAACTCACATTGCCGACAATGAAGTACTAACACATAATTCAATACTTAATCTGAAACTTCCTGGATGTCCTGGTCGACGATGCCGCTTGCGATCAAGCGGACCGCCTGACCGTCTGCCTCCAAAGGCAATAAAAAAACTTGTGAATGATAGACATGTTACTACAGTCATAAGTCTATATAACAAAGGACAATGAAATTTTGCAAACACTTGCGTATTTTGCACAATCATAACCTTAACAAAATATTACGTACATTTCATTCTCATCATAATTAACACCTTACAAAATTCAGTTAATTAACAACACGAAATTTTGGCGGCATTCTTCAAAGCAAGTCTAATTTCCGTCAAAACGTTAAATTAAACAATAACTAAAATACTCCCACAACGGCTTTCCATTTTAACACACACAACAAATGAAAGGCGTTAATTACCGACAGCTTTGTTTTCAATTATGCAATGTAACATCGCCAGTGATGTTAACTTTACCAATTTTCTATTGTCTTATGTATCGGAAACGCGTGGATTTCGCAAGAGACTCATTTCACAACGGAAATGTACAGTTTTACAATTTCCTAGTCGGGTATTTGACTGCCGTCACACGAACATGCTGGCTTAAACGCACAATCCAGACTCTACAGGAATACACTCGCAGGAGGGATATCCACTGGGGTGGAATGCCTGGCGAGCGCTCGGAAGTCGGAAAGTGGCTGGCGGAATTAGATCGAGCGATCCCTTGGGACACTGAAACATCTCCAGAAGCGCAGCTCTATTCCGATGACTCTTCATGTCCGGTTTACTGATTACCCCACTAATTTACAAGTAAACACCAACAAAAAAATATAACCGGGCAAGGGCGCGCGATGCCGCGGTAGGTATCCCAGTGCACACAAAAGCGTGATCCGCGCGAAAATGAGGAATGTTTGTCAATTATTACTCGAACGAGATTTTCAGGAGACCGAGTGGAGAGGGTAGATGATGAGATATTTTAAGTTTCTTTCCATAAAAGGTGGAGGCAAACGAGTATACAGGCAACACGATGTCATGTGATCGCCGCCGCATATAAACACCCGTAACACCTTAGAGATACGTATAGGTAAGTTCCTTGACGATTTCAGTGTCGTAACGGCTTGGAGATACTACTGCAGGAAGTTCGTTCCAAAGGTTTTTACTAGACATAAAACAAGTATGTCTAGAAACATAGTTCGGGGATAATTGTCAGGTATACCCTGTCATCTCTGCCCCTCACTTCCCCCCGACGGGGTGCGACAGCCGGCGCGGAGCCCCGGGCGACTTTCACTGCGCGTGCGCAGGGTCAATGGCCTTCTAGTGCCGAACACTGCCGAAAATAATAGCGGCCCGACGCGCTCGGCATTCGCACGTGGCGATCGTCTGGACCTGGTGGCTACGTCTGTAGCTTAGGTATGGGTTGTGTTATCTCTTCGGCAACATTGTATGACATATTTTTCTTCTTTTCTTCTTTCACTCTTTATTGAAGAAATTCAAACACATATAGTAGGTATGTTATAGTACTAGTAGTAGTTTATCTGTGAACTAGGGTCGTGACAGTTCATGTCATCAAACCTCAAATCGATTTCGATTTCAAGCTGTTCTATTGCACTTGGTTGGTCGCAATAGACGTAGCTATTACCAGTTCTCTAACTATATGGAAGGCACCCGGCAACAAGTAGACGTAGTAAAATGGTGATGATACTGGGTATCGAGCGAAATGTATTAGTTGGTAAACTTTAATTGAAAAATTTAATTTAAATTATACTAGATAGAAAAATATATCTAACTGCATTTACACAGTAAAATTGAAACGAGATCGTTAACATGTTAATAAATTGTACTCTAGCGTCATTAATGTAAGTAATAAAAATAAAGTATGACAATTGCAATTACTATAGCCTAGATACTATAAGATCCTAAATTTTTTACAACATTGACATCAATGATGTAATGTTATTTTCACACCCCCTGCTAGACAATGTGATTTTATACATCACGAAATGTCAACGTAAAGAATGGCATTGTTTCCCACAGGGAAATAATCTAAAATAGAATAAAAGGGAATATCATACCCAAGGAAAATAATGTAATTTGAATTTGGAACGTTCAAATTCGTATGAAACTTCTGAGTAAACCTGCATTATAAAGAGAGTTTATACGAAAATGGCAACCCGTATACTTTTTTCTCACAATAATAAAGAAAAAAGGCGCGTATGCAAATACTATGACTAAAAACTAGGCTATGGTTGCAGAACCACAGAGTTCTCAAAATGAGCAAATGGAAAAAAGCAGCAGAAAATATAAATTAAAAAAAGTGTTTCGTATTATTATTAATATTATAATTTTAACAGTTCCAAATCTATATAGATACTCAATCAATACAGCACAATTTATATGAAATTTAAATAACAATAATTAATTACTGATTCTCCAAAAAAATCGTCAGGCAGACCAGGAAAACACGTACTACTGTCCAGGCATAGATTTGACCCTTGTGAACCCTTAATCAACCCATGCGCGGGCGGGCAGGTAGCGCACAGGGTACCCAACGCCCTTCTGAAATTGCGCATTCATAATACGGGTTATTTTTCTTCTCGCAGCGAGAGACACATAGTTCCCCCGAGGTGGTCTTCCCTATCCAATAGCTTGCTGGTTTGTCATTACATTTCTCATACTTTCCCCAAAAGTTCTCGCATTTGAAATTATTATAACCTTGCTTTTCGCAATAAGTCTTGCACGGATATCCGCTGACAGTGAATCTCTTACTCCTGTAAAAATCCAGTGTTCTGAGCGATGGATTGCAGAGGACGCGCACTTGTTTGTTTCCCTGTATATTACTCGCATAGCACCAATGGCCCACTTCCGCGAGATCCTTGATACAGTTGCTGTTGCAAAATATTCGGGCATCATTCTCCTGTGACGTGTAGTAAATTGGAGCGGGTCGGTCGTTGGATTCACACTCTTCTTCGGCACCTAACGCCGTAAGACAGCGGTCTTCAATGCAGTTATACAGACATTGTTGGTTAGTCGTCGACACCTCTATCGTATATAAATTGAAATCGGTGTGGGATCGAGATTTAGTTTTCCTACCAAAGGACGCACGCACGCACATTAAAAGTAAAATAGAACACTTCAATGTAGTTAATTGCATTTTGTTAAATGGGTGTACCCGGCGGTCACCCGTACCGGCCGATGTCGATTTATCACTACGGGGCGAGTGACAGACTGACCTTATTTATCATACCCAGCTCGTAGTTATCAACAATACTTGGAAATGTGGTGGTTGCGTCATGGTTGCTTGTAAGTTTTGGCAGTTCGCGATTTGCCTGGGATATAGCCATCATCATTTAGAAATAGAAATAGAATAGAAATAGAAATATTTATTTGTCTAAAAATTTACAGGTTTGCATCAATATATTTTGAGATTATTTATTATTATAGACAAAATGGTCCATGACTCAGCCTTTGGGTGCAGGTAGAACCCACACCCGCTGGTATTCTGTCATGGCCAGACTTAAGACTAAAAATAACAACGTAAAGTTTACATATACATACATACACAATTATACAGTTAAAATGGCACAAACAATTAATTAAAATAAACTTACAGTGTAAAGGTATTAATATGAGATATACAATTATAATGGCTTAAAAAAAATTAAAATAAACTTTAGGTATTACTAAGAGAATTAGATAATTGAATAATTAGATAATTAGATAATTGAACATCACCAGAAACCGTGGTCTAGACCTTCACTCCAGCAGCCCGTGAATGGATTCGCAACAGCCATTTTGCACATTCGTTGCGGAATGTAGGAAGGGATGATTTCGCGGCAGTCGGTATTCAATGCTGGGCGCGGCAGGAATCTTGTACTATCTATGGTATTGTTCGCTACGTTTCGTTATAACCAATCATGGGACCTAATATTTTTACATTAACAAACACGAAAAAGAGAAGATGTTCGAATAAATTAATTAAAAACAATAATTTGTAATTTTGCACAATGCCGCATGCAAACAGCGGAAGGGTTAGCCAGACCTTGGGACGTCCGTTAGAGTGGATATACTACAAAGTAACCTCTTTTACTAATGGGTGTCGCCACTGATTCTTGGAGACAGACCAACAAGGACCTCCAGAAAGTAGAAAACAGACAGTACCGTTATCTGTTGTGCATTTTCAACTATATAATCTAACCAATGGTGCGGGCCAGTGATGATGGAGTGTGTTATCTGGACATCTTCAAGGTAACAGTGTTTCTAAACAGGCATGCTCTACCTTGGGTTGCATCGTCACTTATCACCAGGTGAGATGGCGGTCAAATGCCTGTATGGTATAATAAAAAAATATGAACTATGGGGCCCATGAAGTGTCGTTAAATTTGATTGTCCAGGGTCCGCCTTGACCATGATCCAGAACTTGCAGACCAGGTAATTGGGACAGTGGAGCGACTGCCATCTGACCTCTTTGACCCTGTTAACAGGGGAACCTGACCAGATTGGGTGTTGGTTACACATTCAGTCGCCTGAATGTGCAGGTTTCATCACGATGTTTTCACTCACCGTAACAGCATCGGTTAGTGTTCAACTAATGTACATCACTTAGAACATTAGTGAAGAGTTATTGGTACATGGTGGTACTGGGTTTGAACTCGGAACTTCGGGATACGAGGTGGACTTTTTAATCATTAGGCCACCGACGCTCTGTAGTATTAGTATACGAAGTGTAGTATTGGACACATTATCATTCGACGAATTCTTCTGTCTTCCTACGACATAAATGTCCCACGAACGTTCTTCCTTTGCGAACGTTATTTCCATGTAACGCCTGATAAGGTTGGGTTTTTCGCAAATTATAATACTAATTTTTTCTTTTCTTTTCCTTTATCAAGGGTACATGGTCATAAAAATAAAACAATAAATGACACTATAATAACAGGTCGAGCGTCGGTGGGGTAATGGGTAGCGGGCCCGCTTCGTAAGCGATACCGAGTTCGATTCCCCGTGCCGAAAAACATATTGTGCAATTAATTTCCTGAGTTATATACATTAGATGAACACTAACCGATGCTCTTAACGGTGAGGAAAAATATCATAAGAAAACCTACAAATTCAGGTGACCATAATCCAATCAGGGAGGATTAACCCATGTGCACAGGGTCAAGAAGGTCAGGTAACATTAATAGCCCATAACAGCCTACAGTAGACTTGAGCTTTGCCATAATCTCTGCGCTCAGCAGGCGGGTTGGAGATCGCAGTATTTAAAGTACACACTGAAAACGCTGCTGCCCATTTTCTGGTCTAAGACATTAGTCGTCTTTTACGACACCCAGTCTAAGGAGTTGGTGCAATTCTACTCTCCTGGACGCCACACAATCACCACTCGCATGGCAGTCGCTCTACTGTAATTTTTATACCACCAACGTGGCCAACAAGCTTACGGCCTGCCTGATGGTAAGCAGTGGCCGCAGCCTATGGACGTTTGCAATACCAGGGGCATCACTCTCGTGTTGCTGACCCCGTAAAAACCTTTTAACCCCTTTCTTGAAGAACTCCATGTTGTACTCTCTAGGGAAAACCTCTCCAGGTAGTTCATTTCACAACCTTAGTGTGCGTGGGAGAAAGTTCCTTTGTAATTACCTTATCTGCCGAATCCTGGATCCTCGAAGGCATCCCGGGGCCCTCACGCCCAGCCGTTATACTGACGCCAAGACGATGAATCGACATTGTACGTCTAATTAAGTTAGTCACAAAAATTAAGCTGACTTATTTTCAATTTCAATTTCAATTTCTTTATTTCGCATTAGTTAAGGGTATGTTCCGGGTTTCCTACCGCGTATCTTTGTTGAAACCCGAAAAACCCTTTAAATGTGTTTAATAACCGCGATAGTTTAAAACATTATGACTTCTTTTTTATTCCAGAAAACATTAATTATTAAATAAATTAAATATTCCAATATTTCTATTGAACTTAACCTTTGGAGTAAACTATTATGCAGAGGTATTATCAATTAAATCACCTTTTGTATCCTAGTTCCACTTTATTATACAAATTTTATTAAATTGCAACTGGTTCCGAATTACTCATCTGATCTTCTGGCAATGATTTTATATTTTGTTTACAATCAATGTGTAGGTAGCGAGAAGTCATAATTTAAACTAATGTAGGCACCGAAAGTATAAATATTGTGATACAATAATGTTAAGATGATACAGTGCAGAGAAATGCACAGGCACAAGATAATACAAATTACAAGTAGTCAAAATGTTAACTATGTAAATTTTTAGAAATTAAATAAGAAATCGGTTGCAATTTCATAACATTTGTATAATAAAGTAGAACTAGGATACAAAAGGTGATTTAATTCATTATATAATGGAGTTCCATCCCGAAGTCACAACACAAAGTCATCAGTACTCATCTATCAGTGAATGTCTGCAACCGTATCAAACACTAACCATTATTCTCAATGACACTTGCGCGACTTATTTTGTCGGTCAGTGTGCACCAACGTGGCTTAACCAGCTCATAATCCTGTAATCCTTGCTGATCAGCTGTTGATTCTATTTGTGGGCCGTGACCCCGGTACAAGGCCACGAGGTAGGTCACGAGTCGATTCAAGTCAAATCGCTTTTCGATGAGTCAGAGTATCTAATACTCGTACATACTTCGATTTTCAGCTAGGAGTGCCTGGCATCGTGCTGACCATCGGCTAATGTAGTGTAGGTTTCGCTTTAACCACGCCTTCGGAGGTAAATCAAAACCTCCGCCGTTTATTCTCCAAGTTATGTCTTTCGGAAAAATTTGTGTAAAGGTTAAGTCGCACCAGTGATCGGAAAATGTAGATGGGAGAAAAGTGTATATCTGTTAAACAAACAATTTATTTAATCTGAATTCTATAAAAAGTAAAAACAATGATATATGAGCTGATATATTACCTATGATAAACCATTAATGAATACTGAATATTGATCATTCCTGATGATATATACAGGCAGTACTTACACAATTAACAAAACTAGACTGAGCTACAGCTACACTTACATGAGACTCAGAAATTCAGGTAGGACGAGGTATGTTTATGTACTTGTATTTTTTCCAATTACATACATAGTTACATGGGCATCCCATAGGGGCAGGCAGCACTATCGGGTACCACATGCTACGATCCTGACATCTTTTTGTCTCTTGTATTCCACATTAATTTCATATTCATACATTCTTTAACAAAAATACTCGTTTACTTGATTACAAGGCTTTGCAAATCAAATTACAAGTCATTGGGCCCACCATCCAGACAACTGTGACCCCATAAGGGTTCAGCACCTTCACCGGATGTATCATGACGTACGGTATCTCAAAACCGGCAAAAAATTCAATCCCAGCCAAGTATTTAACTTAAGGGACATTTACCCCGCCTCGGTAATTCCACAAATGGTCCACTAGCCGTGTATTAAGATAAACGCAGCGTAATGTCGGCTTGGGCCAATGAAATCGTCGTACAGGCTGCGCGCACGCATCTTCTTGACTGACAAATTACACCCTCAGTGTTGCCTGCTCCAACTGTTAACATTTTAAAAATCCAACAAAATAATTGCTTGTTTCAGGGGAGCAATGTGTCATTAAATTCAATAATGAAATGCAATAAACTAACGGACAGTACAAGTCGGACAGACCCGATCGAGTTAACTTAAACTCATTTCCATTCTCATTTCCAAACTACAGAACCGATTCTAATGAAACAAAGCAAACCATATGACAGATATACAAAGCCACAGATACACACTTTAAAGTTATAACACCCTTCTGTTTTCGTCGGGGGTTAAAATATTGTAATGTGTTATAAATAGACGACAGTGACCGTAGTGTGGCTAACTGTGGAAATAAAAGTTCACATAGGCGTAGGAAGAGGGGGGGCCGGGTGGGCCGTGCCCACCCCAGAATGGTCTGGTGCCCACCCTAGGATGTATCGATTTAATCAGGCTGATTCGTGTTCACTGACTGTATATTATAGATCGACTTGGCTTCATCGGCCACCTCAGGGGCCAGGCCCCCCTGGAAAATAGCCCTAGATACGCCAATGAAAGTTCAGTGTACATTTCGCAATAATGAAAGTAATCAATATGGCTGAACATAATATACCTTATACTCATTGTAAATTAGCGCCCCTGGCTTTGCATGGGTTCTTTTTCCCAGCTTTTTTTACTAAAATATGCACCTATATATAAAAGGAAACCATGACTACGTTTATATTACTACATCTGAACTGTTATGTCTTGTAATAATTACGGTGACTATAGCACAGGAGTTTCTTCTCCTATTTTAGTCACCAGATCTTTTTTATGTAACCACAGACAAATACTGTTATCAGCTTATAAGTATAGACGTAAGAATACCCTGTATAAGTATTTACACGAATAAATATTATTATTGTATTATACAAAGAAATAACTAATTCCGGAAGAAATCGTCATCGTTGCTTGGTTTGGGAGCAGTTAGCAGATATACAGATGATACAGACGTGGAAAGCGACTTCATTTTATACAATGTAAGGTTATGCCTCATTGGAAATATGGAGGCTGCAACGGTCGCTTCGTCAGTTAATTCTATTCATGAAACTATTTTAAATGACGATGTATGCTTATTACTACGAATAAATGAATATGAATATGAATATACACAATGCCACAAACTTATCTGACCCGGTGGCCAAAGCTGGAACTAAGTGCCATTTTAAAACGTTACGTCAATTCGAACAACAGCGTCGTCGCTGTCGCCGGGTCAGACAAGATTGTTGCACTATACAGGGCTTTCGAATACCTGTTGCGCTGTCACGCAAGTGGAATATGATATTATTGTGAGCCAAGCCATTCACGCATAGCGTCACGTGGCTGCGGCCGTCGTGCGGCGATCAAACCCTTTCTTATCACAGTCGTCGCTTGAATTACAAATGAGGTGCGAATACAAAACGATTATTGTCACAGCGATGTATTTGTGCCTGCCAGCACTGTGTTGGGACGTTGTGGTCGCCTGGGACTCAAATATCTACGGAATTTTCTTATCATACGTCCACGTAGAATTCGGTTGTGCCTTGTTCATGCGGGAGCCACATTGAATTTAGGGACAAGTTATAGCTGTGTGTTCTGCTAGGTACCCATAACACACATATATGCGTGAAGCTTGTCAACCACATCAGAGGCTAACTTGGTAGATAGTAGCCAACCAAAGTAAATTTGCATTTAACAATAATACTGATGTTGACTTTCTACTTTTTGTTTTACATCACCTTGGACGCTAAAGACTGTGAATGCAACATCAAAATCTAGAACAAAGATTACTTCATTCGGACAATTCTAAATATCAAAATCATGCCATAATTGACGCGACCGTTGTTGCGTGCGCAGGCGCACGCGAGAGGAATCGGATTTGTTATAACGATGTTTTTTATTACCGCCGCAAGTTACACATGCCTTCCGTTCTGAAAGTTTTTTTTCGTGGTATGAGGAGCACACAATTACTGTTTTAATATTACTTATTATAAAGTGTCCGGTGGCCGACTCGTAAGCGAGAGGTACCAGGTTCGAATCCCACTGCGGACATGTACTCTTTTCTGAATCCGCCCTGTTGACCAGCTCGGCCACCACCTTGGTTTGTCGTAGGAGCGGCGGCGTATTCCACGCCACGCGGACCTCAATGATGTCATCCGTCGGGCCTTTGTCTCCGGTGGTGCTCCCGCGATGCTGGAACCCAACGGTGTAGCCCGCGATGATGGGAAAAGACCCGTCGGAATGACACTCACGCCCTGGAAACTGGGACGGCCCTTGGTCTGGGATGCTACGTGCATCGATACCCTCGCGTCGTCCCATCTTCCAGCCACCGCGTGTCAAGCAGGGGCCGGTGCCGCCTCTGCTGAAAACGCCAAACGGCGCAAATACGCATGTCTCATTGGCGACTACATATTTGCGCCATTTGGCGTGGAAACTTGAGCCGTGGGGCCTAGGCGCACATTCCCTGTATAGGGAACTAGCCAAGCGCCTGGTCGACACTAGTAATGACCAGAAGGCTGGCCTCTATTTGGGACAGCATATCCAGCCCATCCAGCGGGGCAACGCGGCCAGCCTTCTGGGGACATTTCCGCATTCAGGGCACTTGGGGCAAATATTTTACCTATTTAAGTAATTTTAAAGTTTTTATTTGTAGGTAGTTTTAATGAGTTAGTAATATATTGTTTGTTTATTATGTTTAAGTTGTATAATAAATAAATAATGCTAAAAAGAAATGAATATTTTTCATTTTCATTCTAACCGATGCTCTTACGGAGAGGGAAAACATCATGATGAAACCTGCACATTCAGGCGACTGAATGTGTAACATAATATTTTCAGTTTCCCCTGGTCACGGAGGTCAGATGGCAGTTGCACTATTGTAATAAATAACCTGATCTGCCAAATACTGGAGCATGGTCAAGGCGGACCCCGGGCCCTCGTGCGCGGGTGCATAACCGGGACATTAACGCCAAGATAATTATTTTATTATTTATTATCATAAAACTTGTTTAATCGTAGGTGTAGCAAGCATGGTAGCATATTAAATATACACTAAACGCATTCGCAGACGATTCCCGCCCGTATGTTGTTATTACTTAAGGGAGGTTGTGCAAAATTGAATGCGCCATCTTCCGTACAAGCATAGCCTGCGCCTGCGCAAGTCGGCGTCTGATTTATAACTTATTCAACGCAGTTCCGCACTCCGGCCGAACGTGTAAACTCACTGCAATCTGTTCCAGTCCCGATTATCTGATCATTGTACTGCGGAATGAAGATCCAAGCACTAAATGGGATAATTTATTTCGTACCAAATGTAGGTGGTGTATCTTGTGGTCTATTTCGATATTTACGTATGCGCGTGTCTCAGACCATGTAAGATATAAAGACAGTATACTGCGAACAACATATTGACGCATGCAAAACTACGCAATGCTGTGTGTACGTACACGCACACATTGACAACCAAACTACACCGTTGCACACATGTTTTAACAACCGGCCTCATGTCACTGTTGACGGCACGCTATCTTTTCTCATATGATTTGAGGTACGTATATAGTTACAGTATCGATGGTATCGATGATATTACAGGCAAGCAGATACTGCCTTAAATACTTCGACTCCTTGTCTTATCAAGGTACGAGCTTAAGAGGTGTAAACGAATTCCGTCCGGCCGTCTGAATTTTACAATCTCAGAAACGACAATGGCATTTTTATAAGGTTTCCACCGATGAACGAGAGCTTTCCCTAGAAAGTACACCATGGAGTTCAAGCTTTTATTAATACTCCTTAGTGATAAACTAGCAGACAACCCACCTGAGGGCATACCATGAACTCTTATAGCAGGACCTAAACAGAATTGCTTTCGGCTTGAACGAGACAAGCTTATGTGACACGTATAGCGCTGTCTCGTTCTAAGCAGGGCAGTTAGGGCAGTTAGGTCCTGCTAAGAGTTCATGGTATAGCCCCTGATGGAAATTGGTAGTCGCCCATGACATCTACGACACTGTGAAGAATAATTATGCCTTATGCCTATAATTGTGCCGGCCACCTTACCTTACCTTGCGTATTATTGTTACTTATTAGCAGTAAGAATAACATGGTTATTATTCTTACTGCTATTAGGTATTATATGGTATTGACGTCCATAAGTGTATAAAGATATCCTACATTGAATAAATAAATAAACTAAACTAAACTTGTTGCTTGGCCGCAGCAATAGACAAAATGGTAGAGCTCGTCTAATTTAAAATGACGCGCCCCACTATCGCATTAACGCACACAACCAAGTTTGAAATATGGACGCAATACATATACAAATGCCGTTGTAATTGGTCATTCAGTTGCCGGTAAGATTCAAACGTAGGAGCACGCGTCGTTCATTGGCTCCCACACAGATGAAGTGTCGTTATCAATATTTGCACTCACACATCGAACTCAACTAACTAAGTAGTGGGGCGCGTCATTTTAGACTAGACGAGCTCTACTATGGCGGATTTCCGAGAGTGGACACCACCGGTATAAGTTATGAAAATGTTTATATGGGGTTGGAAGCTATTCATGGGATTCTAGTTTTGAACCGCTCGCCTTGATTCGAACGGTTTTCAATGTTGATTTCCGGCATGAAAAATTCTAACTAATAATTCCCAAAAATCGAAAATCAGCTCACCACCTTAGTAGTTGATATTAGTGGATAGGATCTAGGTACCGTAGTAGTGGATATAAACAAAATCGTAAACTACTAACATCATGACGTGACCAACTTCACAAGTCACAGGGCATTGGTAGCGCCCCTGGTGTTGCTGATGTCCATAGATGGTAACCACTTTCCATCATTCCGCTTGCCTGTTTGTCTGCGGTATAACATAAAAAAGTCACATTGTAATAGAACCGCGGCCCCGGGACCCGCGACACATTTGAAACAATCGGACCACATTACGCCAGAGGTTGCGCTTGCGCATAACGGTTCGCAAAGTGGTAACGCCGAAATGATGACTGCATGCCGAGAAATCTAAGTGGCGATCACAATTCTACAACGTTTTCATGGGTCCTCTGCGGGTTTGTTAAAATTTATTAGATTTGATAGTGCTCCCTGGACTGGTGAGCTTCGGACGGGTCTTCTTGGCGTTTCTTTATTATAATATGCAAGTGTTTTATGGACTGATGTTGAAAATAGCATAGAAATGCCTTGTTTGGTTTAGGAGGAGTTGACGGAAACACAGAAAGACAGACAGACAGATGCGGAAAGCGACTTTATTTTGTATATATTTTTAAAATTAGGCTGTTCATTTATTTGACCGCCATCTTCGAAGATGGATTATGCCTATCTAGGAACTATTCACTTTAGCCTTGAATGGTATCCTTATTACTACATAAGGATAAGGATACCGGTTATATTACACAAGTCTCGTGCCGATATGAATTTGTGAAATGGAAAATGAAAGTATTAGTATCACATATTAGTAGTTATTAGTAGGCCTACTGGAAGAGATTTCTTTTAGAGATAAGTAGTGCCTGTTGTGTCGTAACTAATCTGTACTTTCTGTATTTTTAATCTTGTGTACAATAAACTGTTAAATAAATAAATAATAAATATTTGGCAGTAATTGTTCTCTATTTCTTCCATTCTAATATGTAATATAACTAGAAGCTGATTGTGCAGAAGATGGGACATAATAACACCATCTCCCTGTCCATTTCTACTAGCATCTCTGGGCACCTAAACTCTATTACTTGTAATCACCACCGAACGCATTACAACACAGAACCATACAACCACACCAGACACACGCTTGCCTCAATTTTTTGGTCCAAGCTCGCACGCAACACTGTAATCACAGCGAGAAACATTCCCCAAGCGGTTGCCATAACACTCCGTGCGTATGCGCATATAATTTCGTCATATTTCATAATTTTGACATAATTCGCCGCTGATGAGAAACGTTTAGGGCTTCGGGAATTTGCTTCGGGTCTGGTAATGACAGTTGCAAATCTACCTCTTGGAACGAGGTAATTAGGTAAAAAAAATTAGGTGATTTACATGAAGTGCCTATCGGCAGTTCTCTTTGTGGAATAATGAACAATAATGGAGATGGGAAGTGTATATTAAATGGTCTTCGTTTTCTTCGTACTGTATCAATAATAAGCCACAATAAATATTATACAGAATATGAAAAGTGGCCAAGTGGCTTGGGTGATCTCGGGGCCAAGCCTGGCAGAGTGTTGGAATGTCAAGTAGACCGAAGCCAACGTAGAAAAGACGCGTCCAAGACCCGGAAAATGCCAAATCTATGCCATGGTCTGGAGTTTATTTTTATTGCCAGGGAGGCACATGGAAGGGCGGTCCACCTGATGGAAAGCGGCCACTGTCGTCCAGGACATCAGGAATCTGGAAATGAAAGGGAAAGCCGCCTCCCACACTCGCGAAAGTCATTATTATTCTTCTCGCTACATAGCCCCGCTGCCACATGATACAGTAGTTTGAAAGCAGAAACCTCATAAACCTCTACGCACCATTAGCTCATTAGCTCAACCACCAACTAAATACAGTCATAGTAATTTAACAGGAATGAGACCAACGCTAAAACATTACTAATTAAATTTCTCAGGCCAAGTTTCCCCCATCCGCCGACGTCTCCGGTTCCCGAGACATTTATTAGCCTGTCCGCACTTTTCAATATGGCCACTGACTACTGAACAGGTTTTATTTCAAGTTTTCCCTTTTTTCAACACTTTTCCTATGCTGGTCACTAACCTGCGGTTCTCGCATGGATTTATGTGAAAATCTTGTAAAAACACGCACACTTTCCATTTCGAACGGAGCTCGCCGCGAATCGACTCTTGCGCAGGCTTAGGGCAATTCTAGTTCTTGTAGGAGAGAGCATTATAGAAGCAATGTTAGTAATGTAATGTAACGTTTGAACCACGTACTGTGTCGTACTTATTCATTTACAATAAAGTACTTTTTACGAAGTAGGTTTATGAGAATTAATATTATTATTATTATATCAGTCTAAATCTAACATGCCACTGAGCAACCCATGAAAATTTACATAAGTACATTTTATTTAGTAGGTAGTGGTAGGTATCTTGGCGTCAATGTCCCGGTTGTTCTCTCATGAAAGCCCGGGGTCCACATTGACCATAATCCCGGATTTAGCAGATCAGAAAATTACAGTAGAGCGACTACCTGTTCAGATTGGATCATGTGGTTACCCATTTACGTTTTCCTTCACCGTAAGAGCATCGGTTAATGTTCAACTACTACTAACTCAGGAAAAGGTCATTGGTACATGCGCCACGGGGCATCGAATTCGGTACCTCGCTCCTTCTGAATTTACTTAACTTTAATATCTGATATATATTTTGTGATATAATAAGACCACGATAAGTCCGTATTGACTGATAGTAAAAATTATAAAGTGTCGATATGGCAATAATCTGGGGATAATCTTGTCAGTCCTTCTTGTAAACCTTCAGTTATTTGGTCACTATTAGCTTGATTTTTGATCTAAATTATTAAAATTGCTGAAAATTATCTCTCGCACTTCCTTTTTAATTATTTTGCCCATTATTTAATATTTTTCTGACTGACTGACTCGCGAAAATAAATATGACTTTTATGAATGACGTTCTATGACGTATAAAAACTTGGCATAAGTTGCCATATAGAGGTTTTTTTTCTTTTTAATAAGCGATTCGGACTTAGCGTGGTCTTATTATAATCGAATATACAGTCCATCTGATGCAAAGGTAACCGTCGCTCATAATATTTACGATAGGTGCGTTTTTACTGAAATGTCAATAGACCCGAGTAAAATATTATTAGAACTATTTTATTATTAAGTTTAGGAAAAAGCTCTTGCCAAACGCAAACTTGATCCAACACTCTCTCCTATTGCAGAGTTCATACGTCTGACAACTCTTGTTTTCTAATCAACCATCCGGATGCGAGCCAATCTGGCGGATGGATCTTAATTTGTGCTCGATGCCATCTAAAAGATTTCGTGACACGTTGTGCTAATAGCCGTGGAGATAATGCTAAGTACAAGAATTGGAGAGAGAAGGAGCGGAACGGAGTTGCGTAAGAGATTAGTAGTCTGTGGCAAGAGCAAGTTCAGTGGCAAGTAGCAAAGTTTGAACATCGTCACGTCAAGACGGTATTGTAATAGTGCAGATAAATGACTAGAATATATAAATAACCAACAGATGACTGATGGACTAATAATTAACACTCAAAGTGCGGAATTCATTTCGATTTCACTCCAAACCCTAGCGGTAGATCTAAACTAATTAGCAGAACGTCTAGCATACGACGCCGACGGTGCGCAGTTTGTAATCGACGGATTTGATCGATCGCCCCCACGCTCCAATGTTCAGATGAATGGACACCTCGGGAATTGGAACAGATCTTGAATAAGCTGAATAGGGCATGGATAAAATAAATGTTTAGAGGTTAGATGGAAAGCCGTTATAGTTCTATGTCTGTTCTTCCTCATTTTCAACGTAGAATGCTACACTGATCGATTTAGTGCGTCTTGACAGGTTCGTTCGTCTACCTCGTAACACACACTTGGTCGATTTTGGTGATACATAAGTACTAATTACGAAACTGGAGCTGGAGTGTCGGCAGCCTAGTGGTAAATATATCCGACTCGTAAGCCCGGAGTACCAAACAGTGTAGAAAACATCGTGATGAAACCTGCACATTCAGGCGACTGAATGTGTAACCATGATCCAATCTAGTCAGTTTGCCTGGTAACGGGGTCACGAAGGTGAGATGTCAGTCACTGAAAATTAAAATGAAAAAGTATTTATTGAATTAGGATTACCATAATTAATTGCTTTTCAAACGTCAAAAGTCTAATGGAAAGCAAAGGGAAAGTTAAGCGAGCTCATCCAGGTAGGGAGCGCTGTAAGTACCTGACCTGCTAAATCCTGGATCATGGGCAAGGCGGATCCCTCGTACGCTAGAGCACAACAAGGACAATAACGCCAAGATGATATTTACTAATGACGAAACTCTCATAGATTTGAACGAGTCCACGCGTGTTCCAACAACAAGCGGCCATGAGAAAGAATTCAAAACAACACCTGTATAACATGTGCCATAACGTTTACCTAACGCGTGATAATTCACTTTTACAGTCGCCACACAATAAAACCATAAAAATTAACCAATCCGCCCAGTAAAAGCATGTAAAAGCAATAAAAAGAACGGTCCACTTATTTCATTGAAAAACTAGAACAATCGAGGTGCTGTTTCGACTCACTTTTACCACTAAAATCGTGGCGGGCGCAACGAATTTTACACTTTTACTTTTAAGAGACCTACTAAAAACAATGATTTGGCAGAAATTTGGAGTGCTGAGGGTACTGCCGTGGGAGACGGTCACGGGCGCCGAGCGACGAAATGAAAAGTAGCAGTGGCGCCGTCGTCTCTTCGCTGATTATCCTCATTGTCTTAGATAACAGGAATCTTTTAGTTTTTGAACGGCCTCGGGAACCGATGATTGGCACCCCGTGACGGCAATTATTTCTTCGCGAATTGACTAGGTTTTCTGTTGGTGTTGCGTATTGAAAGAGCTATTGGCGTAACGACTTTATAGCCATGGATCTTAAGAGTTGAAACTGACTGGCCGAGAGTGATCAAGGCAAAGTCTGAACTGCTGGACCTATATACAACAAATTTATACAGAAAATGATTATTTTAGAAAATTATCATGTCGAAGCTGACATGTAGGTATAACTTTTAAGATCGTATTCAATTACGACGATTCATCATCTTGGCGTTATGTCCCGGTTGCGCCCCCGCGCGGCACTCAAGGGCCCAGGGTCCGCCTTCCTACTACTCTTGGCCTACTTCGTCTTCGGCATCCTCAGTGGTGTGCTTATTGGCACGCATATCAGTCTTGACTACGTCAAGCCAACGCTTCTTGGGCGATTACGTACACGTATTGTCTATTTTGATCATTCCCATGGGGTAATTGACCCCAATTTCGTCAAAATGTAGCCTAACACCAATTCTGGCACTAGAAAGCACCGGAACGCCGACAGAGGATCGGTGACGGATGTAAAATCAATCTCAGAGAGCTCGTCAGCCGGCCGTCCCATGAATCACTGCGCCTTCCGGGGCCGGTAGCGCAGGTGGCCACCGCCTTATAAGGGTCCGCGGTCACACAACCCGAAAGCGGAGTCGAGAAGTGAAAAGGGAAGGTTCACGTCGCCACTGGAACACGATGGTATGGAGGCTTTCGATGTTGCAGTTGGTTAAACGTCGAGGGTGACCTGTGAGGAAGGATATCTTCCTATTTAATATTCTTATTAATACTAATATTATAAATGCCAAAGTTTGTAAGGATGGATGTGTTATTGTATATTTGTAAGTTTGTTACTCCCTCACGAAAAATCTACTGAAATGGATTTTGATAAAATTTAGCGGTAATGTATCTTATAGCCTAGAATAGCACATAGGATGTCATTTCAATGTTTCGATTGTCAAATTCAATGTGGTTCCAGCGAAAAAGGGGCCGGAACGTAAAAATGTAATTTTGCGCGAACGAAATAGCGAGCAAAAGCTAGTAGGGAATATTTGAGTTAAACGTTCTACGATTGATAGAGCCGTATTAAATTTAACAGTATTCGCTGGCTTTTCAACCTTGCCGTGCACAAAATCGCATGATAACCGGATTGATCGCAAAATCAATACGGTGCGATGTCTACGTTTTGACGCAATCTTGTCTTGTAAACTCTTCAATTTGGCGGAAACTTTTCAAATACCGATAGGGCTACTAGGAAAGCCACAGAGATCCAAAAGTTAGCTTTCTTCGTAATTTTTCTTTCCGATCTCTGCGAGGAAAGCATACCACAAAAATCGAGCTTATCATAAAATTTTACCACACTCCAACCACTATTCGACCATTATGACATTCCATCACCATTATAAGGAAGCAAATTCGACGAAAACCGGATAAAAATCTCTCTTCGTTCAATAAAAAATCCATACCCACAGCGCCTAATGCCAAAGTGAATATCAATAATTGCTCACAACTATCAGATACTAAGCAAAAGCGAAATTTTGCGAACACCCAAATTATTTCTGTGAAATCTAGCCGAGCTGAGCAACGAAATGACTCGACATAAGACGCCCAATCCTTTAAAGTGAATTTCTTTTGACCAACTGCGTTATAGAAAAAGCGGATGTCATATGAAAGTGACTACAACGACATGGTCATTGATTCAGCGATCTTTATCTGAATGCGAAGAAGTCATGCGCTTGCGCACAATAAGTAACGGTTGTCATGTAAAATGTACAGTGAATGGCTTAATTAATTTAGTGTTCTTTGAGCTTAAATTTGCTATTACACGGTGCTTCATAAATTATCATAATGACATCGATAGTGAATTACAATCTATTGCTGTGATTAAGATTACGTACGATTCTATCGATAAGCCACTTTCGTTTTTCTTTTTGTTATATTGTATTTCTTTTTTCACTTTATTTATACAGTAGATATGAGTAGATGGTAGCTCAACGGTACAGTGACAAGAATATTTGATATGCCTCTTCATATATTTCTCGGTTGACTGGTAGACCATTCTATTCGGGCGGATTTTGGACTTTGAAGAGTAAAAACGATACTTATTTCGGTTTTCTTTAAATCACTGGCTTGTCATATACGAGTATACCATCATCATCATCATCATCGCTCGAGCTTTCAATCCCGCCTTCTGCTACCGCTTCCTACTCTTTTTCCTCCACTTTCGTCTTACATATCATTCGTCTATTATTTACATTACGAAGTGGATATAAAAGAATAGTAAGGCTTTCCGATGTCTAATTATTGGAAACCCATTTCACACCCAGCTCTTACATCTGTGAGCTCAGCGGGTGTTTATAGAAAACTAATGAGTCTACACGTTTTTTCTCACTTACAAATGGAGTGAAATCACATGTTGCCGGAGGAAACTACTCAGCTTACAAGGCTGCAGTGCAAGTGTGAGGTATTCATGTTTCCAGTAATAACTTAAAAAATGGCAACTGGTCTCACCGTCACCATTCACCGTGTTATAAAGCTAATGCCGCGCTATGTTTCAGAGAAGTTAAGAGGTAGGGCATAGCGGGCTATCCTGTTCGGATTGGACCCCGCTTGGGATACTATTTCAAATATTATTGTTTCTGCTTTCCAGTGCTCCATGGGGTGGGGATTTGGGCAACCGTGGCTTTGGCAGTGGAACATTTGCCGTTTTGCAGCCAGAGCAACGTGTTATAGAGGTGGGCAACGCAGTGGCGATACCCCTGGTGTTGTCCATAGGCAGCAGCCATCACTTTCCATCAGGTGGCTTGATTGCTCGACTACCGTATGTTATACAAAAATGACATGGCACTAAGCGGATACCTACTTAACCCGTACTTCAACTACGATAGACTATATTGTTGTAGTAGACGAAAGCCTATAACAAAGTGATTTTTCATCACATTTGCTTGTAAAGGGACCATTATTTAACGGATTTTTGACATTACCGCACAAGTGCAAAGACGTGGACTAAAAAGGTGTTCTGTGTTGCGTCTAAAAACATTTGTGAATATGATAGACAATGAAGTTCATTTGATGAATTCCGATTTCTGTAGTAGGTCTGACTCTTCTATACTTGCCTTTGAGTGAGTAATTAATCAAGCGTTGTAGATTCGAACGTCAGTTAGAATGCCATAACTTATCTGACCCGGTGGTCAAAGCTGGAACTAAGTGTCCCCCATTTGAAATGTCATGTCAATTCTAAGAACAGCGACGTTGCCACCGGGTCAGATAAGTTTGTTGCACTAACAGGGCTTTCGAATACCCGTTGCGTATCTCCGTATACAAGTAATCAGCGTATTACCTGAAACAAAACAAGAAACCAACATTAGTTTCCACATTACTGCGCGCGCCGTTCATCATGGCGTTCTTTTCAGTAGAAAGCCGACTGATGGCTATCTATTTGCGCTTATTACAGTGCGCATGCGCCGAAGAGGGAAAGAGAAAATGACTAGAAACCTCAGAGCTAGTAAATTTGTATGTAATACAAATTGGAATTCAGTAGTTGAGTAAGTATAGGCTTTATAAGCGTGCAGTTGACAAATCAGCGTGGATTTGCGCGCAGGTGGGCTAGCCGCAGCGGTGTAGCGGTTGTATAAGCCCGCCTAAGTTGAATATTTCGCGTTCTATTTGTTTTGTAAAAGGCTTAATAGAAAGCGGTAACTGTCGGCCATAATTTCTACGATTCTTACGCGAAATCGCAGGTGCGTTGTCATTGCGTGAGGTATTAAGGGCTGATTAAGCGGTTACACCGCTACTTTACAGAATTTAGATAATCTAAAACGGATTACCATAATACTCGCCTCGTAGCCGTTCAATGTTGGACAAATAGGTAGGGTAATGCTGATTAGTGTTCAAGGAATAAGGCTTAGGCACAAGTGATAGCAAAATCTTTGCGTATGCGAGACATTTTGTGCCTAACCGTTGCTGTCACTTATCTTAAGGCGAGGAAGCGACTTTGCTATAACAGTACATACGTACTACTTAAAGTAACAATTTTACTATGTGAATCTAATAGTGGAACAGTCAATCTTTGTGAAAGTAGCAGACAGATATCGGAAAGTCTCCGACAAAGACTTTCAGGGGTCAACTCAGCCCACATCCAACTCAGCCCTCGGGCTAAAATGGCCACTATAAATTATGTTTACATTTTTTTATGGTTAACTCAGCCCACGGGCTCAGTTAACCGCAGTCTGCGTTATACTCAAATATTTCCCAAATTACTGAACAGATTTCATAATTAAATGCTATGAACCATATTGATTAAACTGCCTTTAAAATAAAGCTAACCGCATCGAAATCGGCCCATCCGTTCGAAAGCTTCGCAGCTACACACACATCAAACATAGAACACCTGCCTTTTCCCGTAATAACACCCCGATTTTTGCATCGTGGTTTAAAAACACTAAAGAGAACTAGAGAGGTTTTCCCTGGAGAATACAACATGGAGTTCTTCAAGAAAGGGGTAAAAGAATTTTGCGGGGTCGGCAACGCGTGGGTGATGCCCCTGGTATTGCGAACGTCCATAGGCTGCGGTGACTGCTTACCATCAGGCAGGCCGCAAGCTTGTTTGCCACCTTAGCGGTATAAAAAAAAGAAGTCTCTCAAACATGTGCGACAATACGGCCCGCGACCATTCGTTCCTTTTTTGCAATATCTATTCAGTCAGTGGAAATTTTGAATTAAGACGAACGCGATCTTACACACTTGCGTTCTTGCGATATTTGGTTCCTACGTCCTGCGTTCTTGCGATACGATATTTCTGTCTAGTACATTTTGTATTATAAACTTGAAATTGTGTAAACAAAGCTCGATAATAACGCAACAGTGCGGAAAGGACGCGGAACGCAATATCGCAACGCATGCGATAATATCGCACCAGTTTGGGTAGGCTTATAATAAAAATCCTACTCATACTACTACAATGTTAGTAATAACGATATGCAGGTAGACGATACTGTAACCGGCTAAACAAATTCTGATGAGATAGAAGTGTAGCCCGCGCCGGAAGCCGCGCGATTACCATCGACAGTAAATAAATGGCGTGTCGCTGCGCAGGCGCAGCGCAGCGGTTAATTGCGCGGGAGTGAGAGCGTATTCCAGAAACGTAAGGTATGTAAGGGAATATCATGGCCTTATATGTGAGACTGTATATTTTGTTCTGTTTTCGTATGACAGTGTTTATTTTAGTATTTATTACGATATACTAGTAGTCCCCCGCGGTTTTCGCCCGCGCGCAGTTCGGATCTCTGTAAATATTCAATGATGCGGGATGAACCCTATTATAAAAGTAGCCTGTGTCACTTGGGAATACTCGGCACTAACTATTACTGAAAGAATTTTGAAATCATACCATACATATCAATACCTTCAACAAACAAAGTCACAACTCCTATTTATCATATAAGTATTACGGTCTGCGCAGGCGACTATGAAAAGGCACTAGCTTTGCAGTTCATGCATAAAAATCACTACGTTTGTTGCTTCAAGATGGAACGACAAACTAAGATACAGGTTTAAACTCAATTTTTATGAATGATATTGATTAAGTATAGTAATAATAAATCTACAATAAAAAAATCAAAGTCACACAGCAAAATGATGTATCACGCCAGCAAACAAATATTCCACTAACGACCGCATCCATTTCGATAAAGCGGCCGAAATCCAATTAGACAACTTTGGGATTCAGCATTGGAAAGTACATGCGCGCACGCACATCCGGAGTACGACTTTCGGTTTCACCAGTCGTGCGTATAAGCAGCCCATGCGAAAAACTATGTATAAAGGACTGTGTAAACTTTGTCTTACTAGTTAAGTAATGGAGTTTTTCTCTGAAGCATGAGTGAAGCAGATAACTGAGGGAAAGCGGTAACTTTCGGCCATGAAATCTTTTTATTTAGGTTTCTCATTCATCATCTCAGCCCGTCACAGTCCACTGCAGGACTTAGGGCCTCTCCCACAAAAGGGGAGGTTATTGCCATAATCTCCACGCTTGGCAGGCGGGTTGGAGATCGCAGTGTTTAAATATAACAATGGAAAATGCTGCTGCCCATGCAGGAGACTCTTGATATTTTGCCTCGAAAACATTAGTCGCCTTGTACGACACCCATGAGTGTAAGGGGTTGGTGCTATTCTACTCTGCCGGACACCATCATAATAAGCTTTTATCGCGTAGCTTTTGATTAAATATCAGTACTGTACACATCAAGTCCTCAGACTATTCCTAGGAGCCCAAACACGATGGGGTTATCATTGCGTTCAGTAGTTCCTACGGCCTTTCGACTCCATCAGCAGGCCAGCTCTATGGCATCATATTAATGGATTGTCGTCCAAGTTTGCATAGCTATACCAAATTTCAGCTCAATCGACCGGCGTACTTAGATAGATAGATATATCCGGGCCATTTTCCGCATTCAGGCGAACTCGCGCCCATTTTGCGTGGATATGGTATACTCCAAGATACCCTATTGTTCCTGCCATCCCAACTCATCCAGGAAACGCAGCAATCCTTTTAGCTGTACCGGCTTACTCATTTTATTACTTGTAAACAAACGCGCAGCGCCCGCATCATCCCCGCACAGTAATCGTGTAGCACCCGCAAAGTCAACCCGTCGTGTGCGCGCGTCGTTTTCTGTCCGGTTGCTACGCGGTGACTATGCGGTCACGACGCATACGTGTTTGCTGTCCGGTTTAAACGGGCCTTAATGCTTGTTATTGCGCTAAGCAAAAAAGTATAATTCACTCGATGAATTAGATGTAATACCCAGACTTAGCTCTACCTTATTATCTCCGAGCATGACTTGTATTCGCAATATACTAGTCTAGGATTCAAGAGTTATAGTATAATTGCTAAGTAGAACAGCCGGATATTTATAACGGAGTTAAAGCAGCAATGAACTGCTGAGCGATATTAATTCGGAGAAGCTTAGTAAGATGTCTAAGCTCATACTACGTCTGAGAAATACAGATGCTTATAATTCCAATGTAATCTCTAAGTTATGTAGGTTTTAACCAGTTCACCTAATCTGTCTTTCGAACTAAGTTACAGAAAAGGTAAACAAGCGACTTATCGAATTTGTTAAATTACAGTAGTCACACTTTGTGCATGAACTCTCGCATTTATCTATAATTATTTATAACACTTCACTACAGCGCATATTAGAGCTATGGCACACAGGCACAGGTCAATGCACTTACTTGTTCATCTTCTCTTGAACTTTGATTGAAGGTAGGTAGGTTGTATTGCAAAATGAAAGAAACTGCAATTATTACATGAGCAAAATGTTTTAATGAAATGGTCAGTTACTGCACTTTCATCACATCAGATCGACTAATGGTGCTTTATGACTTCTCTACTAACATTTATTTTTTATTTTCCTTTTTGGCGCTATTTGTGAAATCTCTTGCAAATGCTAGCCTAACTTTACCTAATCTACCTTATCCACTCTCCTTGCCTATTGTTTTCCTACATGTACAAAGATGAAAATCTTTGTACACACTCGCCCTTATCCCACAGGAGGGGCAGGCAGAAACTTCTAATTTCCCTGTTCTGACACAACAGACTCCTAGCAAAGGAATAAGGAAGCAGATCCCTACCACAACACACTTCTTTCTTCTTTTATATTAGGTTTGGCATCTGCTAACCCATAGCAATTTTACCAATGACTTCCAAATAACTTCCCAACACACAAGAAATACCTATACCCAAAAAGATGAGCTCCTTTTGGCGAGGTAGGTCAATTTCTTGATAAGACAATTTAGGGGAGGGAACGTCATGTTCGTTCCAAGTTTATTTCGCGGGACGTCATTTTCTGGGTTATCATCGTCTACTAGAGAATAGATAACTAAAATTGTAAAAAATACAATTAAAAGGTTTCCCTATATGGCGGAACACTTGTGTTAGGAGCACCTCAAACGTCCAAATTACCTGTCAGCCGTGTGACGCAACCGGCGCGCGCGCAGCGAAAGTGAGTGAGCGGCGCGGTGTCGTGATAGACGCGTATCACTATCGGCCGCCTGTCATTGCTTGCATGTAATTGGATAATTAAATGCATAAGCTTTGACCGGCTTTGACATGACAGTTATATTATGCTAGTTTTGTGGTGTAGTGAAGTATTACGGTTTCTAATTTATGTGCGACTTGGCTGTCTTCGTTCGGGAATTGTGAAGATTTATTGGCGGATTTTCATATCAGGCTTGTTTCTCTGTATGTACATGCGTATCTTTATTCATACGGACAGAATTTTGTATTCAGAGACGGAGTGTATAAAACAAAAGTTGCCAAAAAGCAAATTACATCACTCAAATCTCAAAACTGTATTTCTTGATCAGACAGAATCTACAGCTCTAAAAAGCTAGCAGTACAAAGTGAGCAAAAATTAAAAAAAATATGGTCAAAATTTGTTGCTAATTTGTGGCTAATTAGTTGCCGAAAAATCGATTTTGTTGCTCTTGCCGATTTCGGGAAATCGTCAACAATGCTAGCTTCAACATAAGCTGGCATGGACTTTAAGATAAAATCATAAATGAAATATACAAAATCACTACAAATTAGTTGCTAATTAGTTGCTATAAAACCGAACTAAAAAAAGTACAAAAAAAAATTTTTTTTGGAAATAAAAATTTTTATTTGCTTTGCTTGCTTAAATGTCGATTTTTTTATAGAAAAAAAACGAAATAAATTTGTTGCTCATCTCAGAACTGTTAAGTATCACTCGGAGAACCAGCAACTAAATAGACACCCACAGATCGGGTGTCAAAAAAATTTGTGGCTAACAAACCGGCCATGCTTGCTTGAATGTCGATTTTTCCGGTGAAAATCAGAGAAATAAATTTGTTGCTCATCTCAGAACTGTTAAGTATCACTTGCAGAACCAGCAACTAAATAGACACCCACAGATCGGGTGTCTATAAAATTGGTGACTAACAAACCGGCCATGCTTGCTTGAATGTCGATTTTTTCGGTGAAAATCAGAGAAATGAATATGTTTCTCGTCTCAGAACTGTTAAGTATCACTCGGAGAACCAGCAACTAAATAGTCACCCGATGATCGGGTGTCTAAAAAATTGGTGTCTAACAAACCGGCCATGCTTGCTTGAATGTCGATTTTTCCGGTGAAAATCAGAGAAATGAATTTGTTGCTCATCTCAGAACTGTTAAGTATCACTAGCAGAACCAGCAACTAAATAGACACCCACAGATCGGGTGTCTAAAAAATTGGTGTCTAAAAATTGGTGGCTAACAAACCGGCCATGCTTGCTTGAATGTCGATTATTCCGGTGAAAATCAGAGAAATAAATTTGTTGCTCATCTCAGAACTGTTAAGTATTACTTGCAGAACCAGCAACTAAATAGTCACCCGATGATCGGGTGTCTAAAAAATTGGCGACTAACAAACCGGCCATGCTTGCTTGAATGTCGATTTTTCGGTGAAAATCAGAGAAATAAATTTGTTGCTCATCTCAAAACTGTTAAGTATCACTAGCAGAACCAGCAACAAAATAGACACCCACAGATCGGGTGTCTAAAAAATTGGTGGCTAACAAACCGGCCATGCTTGCTTGAATGTCGATTTTTCGGTGAAAATCAGAGAAATAAATTTGTTGCTCATCTCAGAACTGTTAAGTATCACTTGCAGAACCAGCAACTAAATAGACACCCACAGATCGGGTGTCTAAAAAATTGGTGGCTAACAAACCGGCCATGCTTGCTTGAATGTCGATTTTTCCGGTGAAAATCAGAGAAATAAATTTGGAAAAATCGACATGTCTATTTAGTTGCTGGTTCTGCTAGAGATACTTAACAGTTCTGAGATGAGCAACAAATTTATTCTTCTGATTTTCACCGGAAAAATCGACATTCAAGCAAGCATGGGCGGTTTGTTAGCCACAAATTTTTTAGACACCCGATCATCGGGTGACTATTTAGTTGCTGGTTCTCCGAGTGATACTTAACAGTTCTGAGACGAGAAACAAATTCATTTCTCTGATTTTCACTGGAAAAATCGACATTCAAGCAAGCATGGCCGGTTTGTTAGCCACCAATTTTTTAGACACCCGATCTGTGGGTGTCTATTTAGTTGCTGGTTCTGCAAGTGATACTTAACAGTTCTGAGATGAGCAACAAATTTATTTCTCTGATTTTCACCGAAAAATCGACATTCAAGCAAGCATGGCCGGTTTGTTAGCCACCAATTTTTTAGACACCCGATCTGTGGGTGTCTATTTTGTTGCTGGTTCTGCTAGTGATACTTAACAGTTTTGAGATGAGCAACAAATTTATTTCTCTGATTTTCACCGAAAAATCGACATTCAAGCAAGCATGGCCGGTTTGTTAGTCGCCAATTTTTTAGACACCCGATCATCGGGTGACTATTTAGTTGCTGGTTCTGCAAGTAATACTTAACAGTTCTGAGATGAGCAACAAATTTATTTCTCTGATTTTCACCGGAATAATCGACATTCAAGCAAGCATGGCCGGTTTGTTAGCCACCAATTTTTAGACACCCGATCTGTGGATGTCTATTTAGTTGCTGGTTCTCCGAGTGATACCTAACAGTTCTGAGATGAGCAACAAATATATTTCGTTTTTTTTCTATAAAAAAATCGACTTTTAAGCAAGCAAAGCAAATAAAAAATTTTATTTCAAAAAAAAAAATTTTTTTTTTACTTTTTTTTATTTTGGTTTTATAGCAACTAATTAGCAACTAATTTGTAGTGATTTTGTATATTTAATTTATGATTTTATCTTAAAGTCCATGCCAGCTTACGTTGAAGCTAGCATTGTTGACGATTTCCCCAAATCGGCCAGAGCAACAAAATCGATTTCTCGGCAACTAATTAGCCACAAATTAGCAACAAATTTTGACCATATTTTTTTTAATTTTTGCTCACTTTGTACTGCTAGCTTTTTAGAGCTAGAATCTACATCGACAACCCAGAGAGGCAAGTACTTAGTTTAGTTCATCTGTTTCCTACTTCTATCTTGCTTCTTGTAAGAATACTGACATACCGTAAATTGTTGAAGTAATTTAATTACTTACGCGACTATTACCTATACTATACTATTCAGAGGTTCGCTTGCCCTTTGCCTCCCTGACTCTCACTACTATAGAAATACATAAATAAGTTTGTTATATGAGTTATCTAATATTATAAATACATGCTTGTTAGTTTGGTAAAATGTCGGGTTCGGTATAGGCTTACGAGTTCGATGCCGGTTTTGGCAGATAACTTTCTATTGCGTAACTTCTGATAAGCTAGGAATTCGGCTCCGTTTCGCGATCGCATTATAACCGGTCTATAAAGGTGATTTAGACGCCAGTTAGTCGTATTAATGTAATTTTATACCTTGTTATCTCATATTCATTAATCGGGTATCGGTGGCCTGGTGGTCAAAGTTTCCGAATCATAAGCGAGAGGTACCGGGTTCGAATCCCACTACGGCCATCTACCAATGACTCTTTTCTGAGTTAGGTACATTAGCTGAATGCTAACCGATGCTCTTACGGTGAGGGAAAACATCGTGATGAAACCTGCACGTTCAGGCGACTGAATGTGTAACCATGATCCAATTGGGTCACGTTCCCCTGGTAGCAGGGTCACTGAGGTTGGATGGCAGTCGCTCCACTGTAATTACCTGATCTGCCAAATCCTGGATCATGGTCAAGGCAGACCACGCGGCCCTCGTGCGCGATATCATGAGCATGCAGAGTGGGCACCAACAGTGGCATGGGGCTACTCAATGTTTTAAATGTTTTAATTATTAATGTTTTCTTTGGCAATTGTGCAACTATTATTGTGTCGTGGTGTGCTATGTATAATAAATGTTTCTCTTTCTTTCGTTCAAGTGGTTCGTCACTGACTGTCAAGGGGGATCTCGTAAAGAGGGATCTCCGAACATCTCACAGCGACCGCCAGACGAACCGGCTGCCAGCAACATTAATGACACCGACGAATTACGGAATTATCATAGAACAACGTTGGGTTACGTAACTACGAAACCGAGAGCCGGTCTCGTGCGGGTATTACTTAATAAAGAAATGCGGTGATTAACGCTACACTTTTATGTGGACCCGTCCGTTGGGAGTCTGTGGACCGCTATGTCAGATTTATGGAGATATATAAGTCCTATACAAAATAAAATAAATATTATTCATGGCGTCATTTTTTTTCTCCATTTTCACTGGCTTTTAACCGCCATGAAGATGAGGCAAGGGACTAGAAACAGCCAATTCGCTTGACCTTAAGTCCAGATTATTGTTTGTAAAATATTGTTCAACAATTTAAAAGAAATTCAACATTTTCGTTTGTTCGTACCTCACCGCCCAAAATACATACCTCAACACACTAGTATTCATCGGCTGGACATATTACAGGGAAATAATTTACGGCTACAAGAAACCCTGGGTCAGACGTCATCAAAAAGGTGGACGGGAAGATGTGAATGAACGAACGAATGGGAAGTCTCCCGATGAGGATTGAAGAAACTGGGGGCGGATTCTTCAATTGTCCAAAGTTGGACGGCGAAATGCTGATGAAGAAGAGAAGAAGAATCAACGGCTCACCAATTTCGTTACATTTATTACTTTACCGGCCTGATTATCGACTGACCTGTCTGTCTGAATTTCCGCTAACTTCATCTAAACCACACAACGGATTTGATGCGGTTTTTACTATAATTTAGATAATTTCTTCCGTTTCGTTATATTATGTACAACACATACATATGTAATAGAACCCGAGAACCCGAAGCCAGGGCGGGTCGCTAGTAGGCATAAACAACTGCCAAGATTGGCTAAGGCCACTCACGCGTTGATTTTTATGTCACAGCAAGATGTTTATCGTGTAATGAAATTCTAAGGTGAAATTGTTATTTACTAACGAAAGCGTTGAGGTTCATTTTAATTATTTCGCAGTATTATTCTTTGTAAATAGTGAATGTTTGTTTTTATGTTGTGTTCATGTTTTGATTGTCGTTATAATATGGTAATCCATTATATTGATTTTTGTGATCTTTCAGGATTAAGCTTATATAATTAGTTACGACATGTTTTTTATACAAACTAGCAAACAAGCTTATGGCCTGCCTGATAGTAAAAGCAGTCACCGCAGCCAATGGACGTTTGCAATACCAGCGGCATCACCGCATGACCCACGCGCTGCCGACCCCTGCTGAGTACAACATGGAGTTCTTCAACCTTTTCTTGTCCATGTTGTACTCTCCAGAGAAAACCACTCCAGGTAGTTTATTCCACAACCTTATATTTATTTAAGGCCCGATGTAAGTTAGATAAATTCCAATGTGATCTGATATGATCAATCGGTCATCATAGATACTCGGTTAGCTAAAATCTTTAACATTTTTTTAACAGCTCCCAACACCCAGAAAGTTGCCACGAACATCGAAAACCGCTTTTTCCAATAGCATTTCTCCATTTTACACAAATAAGAATTTCTTAAACATAAAACTTTAACCGTTACCATAAGTGAACAGTTTGTTAAACATGGCAATCGCTAAAATCCTCTTTGTAAAGTCCAAAATATTTATATTTTTACTTTTCCGCCCGCTAATGTATTGTTTACGGTTACATAACAGTTCTTCTGAGCATGCGTTAACTGGTCCTTAATTAGTACCTACTTATTTTATGTTTATTTAGTCATAACCGATGTTAATGGGTGGTTTGTTAACTTTTTCTCCTTTTTTTTCAGTTCTGAGAGGCTTGGCGTATTTGGATACACGTGTTGGTAAATGGAAGAGGTGTCTGTTGCATTATAACTACATCCGTTGTGGTTTTTAAATTAAGAAGCCTTTTCTAGAGGTAGACGAAAGAGAATTGAGCTACGATCGAAAATGAAAACGACGAGAATTGGAAAATCAAAGGTATGTTTATTAAATTAGAAAAGTTTATTTTTATGTTGAAATAATTTATTGACTGAGAGGTTAAGGCACGCAATTGCCAATCCATTTGGCACGAACTATGCATGTCAACAGCGCGACGCCGATGAAATCAAAAGCTCTCACCAAATACATAAAAATGAAGATTAATCAATTCAAAATCATATCTAACGGATTAGCACATTAAAAAACAATAAAAGCATTATCCAATATCAACGCGGAAACGACTTAGCTATTAGCTGAATTACTTAATAGTTTGACCTCCGCACAATAGCAAACAGTATCTGCTATCGATCGTGGATCTATCATGCATCAAACCCAGCTAATTGTCGGAGGATAATGCATTGTGTGTATCTGTAATATCTGTAGATAGGTCTCCAACAATGGTTGGATTATATGCTACGTCGCAGGGGGCCGAATTGATACGTTCAAGGAAGTGTGTTGTCCAATAATTGTTTTATTAGGTCTTGTATTTTGATATCGATCTGCGATCTGAGTTGTGTTTTAATTTATACCTCAGCCAGTGTGAGAATAGGCAGTAGGTAGAGAGAATGAGGAGTTTTCCAATAGGTATTTAAGGCATTCCTAACCACTCACTAGATGGCGCCCCGACAATTTTGGTAATTGATAATCGCTTGAAATAGGTTCTTAGCAAACAGGATATAAACACTGGGTACGTTGTATTGAATAATATTATATTTGTCAATCGTTTTCAACCATTTTAGAGGTTGTAATAATAATGGAACATAGTGCCACCTTCTATAAATATTTCTTTTTACACTTCGTTCAACCTTTAACAGTGATGTTTATATTAATAAACACTTTATTTTCAAGTTTAGTATTACTTGGCTGCATGAAATCACTGCCACCATCATACAGATTTAAAGAAGATTACCAAAATTGTGGGAGCGCCATCTATTGATGCTTTTTAAAACAAACTATCAATACTTACTGTAAAACTCCTCATTGTGTGGACAAAATGTCACTAGTATTGTAACGAAATATTTTTTAAGAAATTAAAGATTCGTATGAAACTTTACGTGACTTAGCAGGGTCAGAGGTCAGATGGCAGTCGCTCTACTGTAATTAATCAATCTGCCAAATCTTGTATAATGGACAAGGCGGACACCGGGCTCTCGTGCGCAACAATATAACCGGGGCATTAAAGCCAAGATGATTTTATGAGACTTTAATAAATAAATAAAATCACAAGTTATAAAGTTCATATTAACATTTCGCTATTATAAAATGCCAATTCGATTAAGATAATTATTGTTTTAAGTACTTACATTTTTATTTATATCGCTTAAACTTTACTACAGGACCAATAAACTATTTTTTAACTGTCTTATTAATGACAAATTACTTGAAGAACTGACTCAGATTTAATGACACCTACATTGACTACTTGTATAGTAGGTATAATACTGCGTATAGGATGTACAGAAAAACATTGACTCATTGTGAAAAACTATGACAGATTTGAATCATTTTCGATCATCTGAATTAATTCCAGGATACTAGCTAGACCTTTATCATCGTCGTAGTCCATTTTATCAGATTAATCTTCGCTAATGTAACTACAAAAACGGTCTCACTAACAAACATTAATAAACAAGCACGAAACTCTTGTCTACACGTCAGTCTGTCTGTCACCAGCCAGTCTAACTTCCGCCATGCGCCGGCGCAGCGTTCCACTCACTCGCGGACAGACAATTTCATTGTTTGTATTTGTTATTGTTGAACAATAGTATTCGTTATATATTGTTATGTCACTAAAAATAACACGTTTTATTATAGTTTGTATTATGAAATGTGTAGGGTCTTATTCTTTTTCTTATTCTGTACACACAAACAATAAATACAATTTAACAGAAGGTATCTTAATAACATTATTAGCTGGATCACTCAATGACACGATTTTTGCGCAAGAAGTGCAAATTGCAACTGGCCAGCAAATGTCTCTGCTAGTAGTGCTAGTCCCAGATGGACCCAAAGTCATAAAAGCTCATAAAAACAACTCATAAAAACGTCTCTCACTGGTCACCAAAAAAAGGGCGGGGTCAGCTAAGATCGCCAATTGCAAGCAACAATATTTTGAAACTGGTCAGGCTCCACCATTGCTGATAGTACAAAGGCGAGCTTAACTCAACAAGGTTCATTGTAGATTGACTCGTGGTAGTCTTCAGTCGCGGTTTTTTTTCACGTTTTTTCATCACCATCTCATCTGACGGTAAGTGTCGAAGGTAGAGCATGCCTGTCTAGGAATAGTCTATTTACCCAGGCCTTAAAAGGGATCCAGATTATACTGTTTGTGGACAACATTCGCACCCAAAATCTTTAGCCGTTTTGACGGCTATTGTAAACACTGCCGCCCGTAGGCAGAGAAAAAGTGTAGACTCGTTTCAATATCGTAGCGGCTTGAAAACACTGCTGCAGGAAGCTTTTTTCAAAGCGTGGTTAACTACCTAATTTTTTTACTAATAGGATCGCCTCTCACGAATTTCACTGCCAGAGATGAGTGATAAACGTCACCAGTATCGGCGGCATGTTAGTACCTTTTACTGCCACAGTCATTATTGTCCTAACATGCCGCCGATTCGGAAACTACTGATGAAAATACACTGACGCCTTCTCACCGTCCTTATTATCGTGGCGTGTCCTTTGAGTTATGCCGTGCTTTTGTAACATAGTTCCTTCGTGAAAAGTCACAGTGATACTACCGTGACGTTGTTTATCACCCAGCAAGTGAAAATAGCAAAAAATAGGGTAGTGCCACATTTCTTTTTTCCTTGTACCTACTATCACGAACTATCTAGAATCATTCGTTGGCCGCACACATAAGTTTGACACATAGTTTGAGTGAGATAAATGAACACCTTGACGTTACAACTACCCATGTGACCACCAACTTCGCTTATCAACGCTATGGTTTATTGCGTACTAAACCGTTGTCATAATTTTTGTGGTGAGGTTACTCCATTCCCATTTACGGCAATACGATGATTACAGACTGTCACAATTAAAACATGATGCCGTAGAAAGTGGAGCAGTGACACTGTGAAATTCATGTGGGAGCGAGACGCGTATATACCGCCGTTCTACTCTAATTGCGCGTTACGCTGCGTGCGCGCAGCCCGTCGCGTATTGTCTTACGCGCTGACGAAATTTACGTTTGACAAGCCGCTGTGGAAATTATTGGGGAGGTAGCGAGCGGGGTTTTGAAACAGTGTAATTGTTATAAAGAAAGCTGACGACTGGTTCCTGAAATCATCGGGCTCTTGGCGATCGGGATGAAAAGGTTCGGTGGGACCTCGTAGATGGAAGTTTATCATCATAATCATCATATGTTTAAGAGTTTAACTCTTGTATACTAAAGCAATTGCCACTCCTTCCTTCTGTCTGCCAACTTCTTATAATCCCCGACACTCACTTTTTCCTTCATGTCCTTCCTTCCAATCTTCAAATATTCAAATCTTGGTCTTCCGCTAATGCTAGGACATGTTAATACATGACAACTTTTTAAGAGTGACAATAGAAGCCAAACAATACAATAACAATAAGCCAATTAATACATGTAAATTAATGAGCAAATTAGTGAGCAGTTGGCGTTGATAAAATAACAATTGATGTTAAAACAATTTTTAATATTTTATTAAAGTAATAAGCTCTACCCGATGAGATGAAGTACCGTTATGACACACACAAATCTAGTTTCTATATTTTATTTTATTTTATTAATCTATATTTTTTTCTGGATTTCCTAACAGAACTATTTTTATTTGTCGTCACAATAATTTATCGGATATCAAACTATCACCTATAGATGTCGCTAAGCGTCAAAATCCACACACACGCACACCACAACACGGCAATAAAATCCGTATACCCGTCACACGGTGCGCCTGCGCATGCAGATTCGCGCCGGGCTTAATGTTGGCATTATTTATGCATTAAAGGACACTATTATATTGCCATCAGGCCCAACGACCTGTTGACTTGCATATAGGCAGGAATCCAAATATAGCGTAACGTGGTTAGACGTGATAGGTGATATGAAGATGGCAGGTCAGGGCATCGGTGTGTATTCTACCATTTTTAATTGTGTGTTTACAACTTTTCGTACCAAACACATTTTTTTAATTTTGAGGCGGGCAACGCATTGGTAGCACCTCTGGTGATGCTGATGTCCATAGACGGCGGTGACCACTTTCCATCAGGTGGCCCGCATGCCTGTTTGTCTGCCAGATAACATTAAAAAAAAAGGTTATAATTGTTGTTTTTGTCGTTCACAATTTATTTTATTTTTCAATCCTACATAATTTTATACTACAATACAATAGAAAACAGTACGTGCAATCTCCTAAAATAATATAGTAACCACATTTTCTATTCAATTTAACTTCTTCACTTTTCACCCGACCACGGTAGAGATAAAATAAGGGTAATGTCAATACAAGTCTCATTCTGGAAACATTGTTGATTTTAATCGAACCGCTCGGCGCAGGTGTCAAATTACCTCTAACAAGGGAAAGCTCTTGGCCATGCCTAGGCAATCCAGGTCACCGCGGAGACCTACGCCCAGTCTAGACCACAGGAAATTTTATCGACCAACGACATCTCGGTTCAATAATTGCGATTATAAGTTTCTTGTAAAACACAGATATCCGTAAAGTCGTTGGCAGAACATTTCAAATTTCAAATCTATTAAGAGCTTTTTTTTTATTTACATCAAAAACAAGCTTTTGACTTTTGCATGCGACTTCGCTCGTATTTCTCGTTATAGAGTAAAAGACACCTTGTAGACGAATTTCATAAAGAGCAGATCGTTGCATTGCATGAGCGTACGTTCGTTCTAGCACCTACAAGCCTACAGCACTCTCCCTAATAGATACGAGGCCAAAAAAGCGATGCCTTGATCTCGTTAAGGATTACATCTCATCTCTGATACAATATACAAGGCCTGCTCAGAAAGCGGTACCTAGACGTCGTTAAGGATTACATGCAACAGACTCACTACCAACAATGACCGAGCGAAGTGGACAAAGACAAACAGGAAGCCGGACCCCGGGCGCTCCGGGCACAACCGGGGCTGACGCCAAGATTATGATGATCACGAGGTAAGTACAGACAGACATACCTCCACAGATACAAACGTCAAACTTATATCATCCCTCTTTTTTCGTAGGGGATTAAAAATACAGATCTGGAGCTCTTTAATCTCAATATGAACAATACAGTACTATCAAACAACAGACAACAGAAAACTTACACAAAACTCGCATATATAGTACGTAAAACACTCTCATCCAATGTAGGTAATAGGTACCCAATAGTGGGAAGCCACCAATCGAACCATTGCAACTGTATCTCGTATGAAATGCCTGGTAAATGTTAACATGTCCGGACCGTAATACATTTGACATTTCGATATACAAATTGCTACCACATTGCCTTGAGTACTCGTTTCTCCTTATTTATTCCCGCAAATTTTAACATGAGAAAGTTTGTATGAATATAATGTTTGTTTGGGCGTGCTATATCTGTTAATTACGTAAACGGTATTGCATGGATTCCTATACAGATGATAATTAAGATGTGCAGGGTATTCCACGCTAATATCTCATGGCAATTAAAAGCGCGAAGAGAGGACGACGGAGTTGTGATAATATGTGGGAGTCTCCATCGAGAAGGGTAGCGTAGTAATATACAATATTTTTCGGTTACAAATTGTCGCATGTCTAAATTCCCTTTCTTAGTAGACATTAATATGACCTATTTCAGTAATCCCAAAGATATTCACACATACACGCACAGACATGCTATTTAATAAAAAGCTAATAGTATTAAATAATTTTCCTTGAAATTACTAGTATAAGTCCTTGTTAATGTTTTCATTTTCTTTTTGTAGTTTTTATTTTGTATTTTTTTCTCTTTCTATCTTTTTGCATTTTTTTCCACCGTGTACGAACCGCGGATAATACAAATTGTAACGTTATTTTCTTGTGACATCAGGCTTCTGCGATACAAGATATTATCTTAGTGCAGAGCCTACTGATAATTGTACTGAAATTGTGATTTTTGTGGAAATAAAGATTTTTATTATTATTATTTATTATATTCGTAAGTCCGTAGTATAGAAAAACGTAGAATCGTGTTTTGAGAGTGACTCTATGGCGCTACTGTCATATAGTTTTATTTAACCTCTACGAAGCCCGGTCAGGGGGTCTAAAAAGGCCACATTCGCATTTCATATTATGATTCATATTAGACTACTACAAACTTACCTGATTAGGTGGCTAGTACTGGAACTAAGGGACGCCATTTTGAATTGTCATGTCATTGTCAACAACAGCGACGCTGTAGATAAGTTTGTCACACATTAATATGAATCATAATATGAAACGCTAATGTGGCCTTTTTAGACCCCCTGGTATTTATTTAGGATAAGTACCTCACCTGGTGGTAAGTGACGATGCGGCCGAAGATGGAGCATGCCCATCTAGAAACAGCCTATTCGCCCTATCCTCGAAGATGTCCAGATAATAATGATCAGCCAACACACTCATAGGCAACGTGTTCCATTCCTTAGCAGCTCGCATTATAAAGGTCGATCCAAAGCGGCTCGCGCGGATAGCTGGAAAAGCCACGCGCGCCCGGATCGCGTTTCCCGGTTATCGTGCAACTGCTTCGCAGTCTTCATTTAACCCGTAGAAGACCAAAGATGTATCAGCCAACAAATCTCGCAACCTCCTATCCACCAGCTAACATTACCCGGCCCTCACATTTCACAAGTCGAACGAAGCAACCGCGGTTTCCCGGGCCCGAGGGGTCACATTTGAGGCTAGATGTTATCCGCCCCGATAGTCCCCGCAAATAAATACCAAGCCGATACAAATTACAGACACAGTTGCCTCAGCGCCCCGCGGTATGTAGCTACGTGAGGTTGGCAACCGGCGCGATGGTATTCGAAGCTATACAGTATCAGAGCATGCACTGGTGGGTCGATGGTGTCAATAATTCAGTGAATGGTCACAGCAATCAATGTACGTGATAGAAAGCGGTACAGCATAATCACACGTCTTTAAACGATTTCATTGGGAGGTGTGAGTGAATGAAGAACTGCAGCGCCGCTGTCGCTGTAAGGACGGGCAATTTTATGGAGTTGCTAATTAAATACACTGCATTCACGAAACCATCCTTGTATGCAAGCATTTCTTACTGTTTACCTACTTATGTATTCTATATTTTACAGAAATCCAATTAACGAAATCGAATTTGAGAATAGAATTAAACGTAATTATACATAATTTTGAATCAGGTTTCTCCGAAACTTCCCCTAATACAATATCTAGATTGTAGGCCTACTGGAAGAGATTTCTTTTAGAGATAAGTAGTGCCTGTTGTGTCATAACTAATCTGTACTTTCTGTATTTGTTATATTGTGTACAATAAACTGTTAAATAAATAAATAAATCTAAACAATCCCCTAATACTACATATACTTTTATCTTACCAATAGCATAGCTTCCAGTACGCTTAATTAATCTAGCGCGCACACTCCCCTTTCCGTCATGCGCAGGAGTTCATAACAAACGAATTTCAATATCATAACCCTTCGTGACTCCGATCGAGGCGTGTTTCCACTCCGCCCGTGGTTTTTAGCTTATTTACCGACCTATTGCGAGATGATATTTTGAAATATTGTAATAACGAGGTTTGGAGTTCCAGAGTAAATGTTAGTAATGTCGTATTTTGTACGTAAATAGTTTTTGTACGCGCGCGTGTTTAACAGAATTTAATAAAACAAAGGGCATGTTATGGAATAACAAGGAAATGGTATAAAACGAAACATAAGATTCATTTCAAAAATTTAAGAGGATGTCATAAAATTAGTTATTTTTAGTTAAAATTCAGTTATCCATCAAGAAATATAGAGATCACACAAAAAAATATTTTTTGCGCACTATAAATTCTAAACCAAACCTAGGGTACATTTACAATTCGTGGTACTATCTATGTTTTTGTTAGTAAGACAGTTACTATACACATCATACATCACATCTGTGTAATAAAAATATTTTTGACTAGTCCAACATAATTATCTGACCCGGTGACAAACTGCAAACCTAAATTTTTGGTTAGCATTCAAATTTTTTTTTTTGAGCAGTTAATTAAATAAATAAATAAATAATAATAATTAATTAATCATTATTATTTTCGATTATCATTACTATCTTTGATTTACTCATTACCTTAGCATTTTCTGGTGAAAACTTGTAAATGTCTTTTGCTATTCAACAAATTCATGTTGTTAATTTTGCAGTAAGTTTTCCAAAAAAAAAAAACTTTATAATATTTTCCCAAACAAATATTCGAATTTGAATAACAACAAATCTGCGAACATTAAAGTTAAACCATTCAATGGTTCTAGCTCCAAGCTCAAGCGGCTAAAATTGCGTAACTGCAACAACCATTGTGGAAACAATTAATTCACAAAACAAGCCAATTTAACAATTACAAACCAATAACAAACCGCTTGTTTCTTGACGAAACAAATTGTAATGTTACAATGTAATAAAATATAACGAAACGCCAAAGGCTGTAAAATGTTCTAGCGCACGATTTTTACGCAAACCTCCCCGGAATTACGTAATAAATAGTACTAACATTATAACATCTTACTGTCGTGAACACGGCTGTTTTATGTTCAATATTCCATTTAGCAATGAAGTATTGCAGTTATGGGAAATAAGGCTTCTATTATTGACTCAATCGTTACAATTGGATGTTCACATTGACCCATCTGATTTTATTTTAAATTTTGTAATGCCAGGTACGATGTAACAGCAAAAGAATGAAAAGGTTATACAAATATAAAAGAACCAAAACAGGTTTCCATAAAGTAAACGCTTACCTTAAAGGACTATCCACATATAAATTCACAAAGAATAAAATAACAAATTTCTTGGTGAGAAATAAATTATAATGTCGTTGCAGTATCATTTGTAATTATCTCTAACAAGGGTTTGGACTTAAATTATGACGTTTGAATTAAGTTTATTTGATACCAAATGTTGGCTTCTAATTTATATATGAACTTTAATTTAATATTGAATGAGTCTCCTTAGTGGGGGCTACCAAATCATTCCTTAAAATTTGACTGACGTGAACGTGATGGGCAAACGAGACGGGTTTAGCTTCGCAGCTTCGTTTTTATAAAAAGCAAGTTACCTTGAAATACGAAAAATAAAACTACAATAAAGTTTACTTAATTTTTCCTGAATCAAAAATTGTGTGACTTCTTTCCTGATATTGACTTTATTTTCCGGTAGCTCTAGATTCTAAAGCTGCAAAATAAAAAAAACAACGAATTTATTACATAAGGAATTGCGCACTAAAACTGCACTTTTTGAATTATTTAAAAATACTATATTATTAAGACTCCCTTAATAGCTAGATGAAAAAAAAATACAAATATTAAGAATGACTTCCATTCATCTTCTTCTATCAACATTCCCAGGCAGTCCATTTCCCGGGCGCAGTGCAGCGTGACAAAACCACGTAACTCACAGGTTAACTCTTTCTCAAACAAAATTTTTTTCCGCGTAATTATTTCAACCGAGATTAGATCTCGCCGAAACAAATTTTTCCATTATAAAAATCATCTGTCGGATCGCCTAAGTGGATTTTAATGGCCACTTCCTCGGCTTTATCTTGTTTCTTCTTTATTCTTGTAATTTCGAGGGTTAAATCATAGTTAATAGGAAGGTAGTGTGAACATCCTTGCTGGGATACACGAAAAAGGTCTATTATTTTTATAATGCAATTTACAATAGTAATTGTGAGATTATAAAATAGTAAATTTGCGGTACAAATTGTGTCTAGATTGAAATCTTTAACAATTTAAGTTGCTTTTGACCTTTTGGTTGTAATTTAATAAAAGTACTTTGTATCCTTTATGGCGTCGTTAAGACTAAAAATACGCGACTACAGATTGTGACGTTATTTGCGAACGACGTCAAGTAATTTCATTTTTAAAACATTTGAGATGCAACCATGCGTGTCATTGGATCTTCGTTGAAACGTTCCAGAGTAAAAGTATAAAAAGTATATTATTGTATTTTTAATTTTAAAATTTGAATCTTTTTTATATGCATAAAGAAAATAAAAAGTTTTGAAAGTGCTTCAATGTACAGTGATTACAATTTTAATCAAATTCCGCGTCGATTGTACTAAATGCATAGTCCCTGTAAATTTTAATCTAACGTTATAATTAAAGCTCCGTCTTTTCTGACAACAGTGACAAGTGAATTGATAAGCGTTTGCCGGTCATGATTTATAAGTTTGCGTATACGAAATCACAAAGAATATATGAGTAAAATAAGAATTGTGATTTTGGAGTTGCGCTGCGCCGGCGCAAGGCTTTTTTGACATTTTTTGGCGCCAAAGCCGCCCCCCGCAGGGCCTTATCGGAATCTTTGAGGTTTGCCATTTCTTATTCTTTTATCGTTTGTAGTACCTAATAACTCGAAGCTTTTGAGGATTCTCGCTGTCTGTACAGAATACGATTTATTAATGCAACGGGTGACAATTTGTTTTTGGCGACTGACGGAAAATCTGTACATTAGTTGAATACTAACCGATGCTCTTACGGTGAGGGAAAACATCGTGATGAAACCTGTCTATTCAGGCGATTGAATGTGTAACCATGATCCAATCTGGTCAGGTTGCCCTGGTAGCGTCACGGAGGTCAGGTGGCAGTCGCTCGGCTGTGTTTACCTGATCTGCCATATCCTGGAGCATGGTCAAAATGCAAACCCCTCGTACGCGAGAGCTTGACCAGTACATTATCGCCAAGATTATTTTTATGTTTCGTACAATATAACATTTAAAACACATTTCCTTCAAAGGCATTCCCAAACCTGTAATTCCAAGCACTGTACACTGTACACACGCCTTAAAACATACCGGTCTGCCAAAAATAAATCATCCACGGCAAATCAGTTTGACGTATTTTCGGTATTTTATACTTACAACCACCTCCATACACTCTTGTATGGTACCTACTCACAGCTAACCTAATTACGATCGACAACACGAGTTTTCGTAGCGGTACGCGTCAACTGATTAATATTAATTGTTTTTCCTTGACTTGCACTTCATCGATTCATGTCAAAATGTTAATATTGCAAAGGCTCGTCATTTTTTCGGAGATCGGCGTTTGTGTTACTTGATCAAGGACGTCAAATCGCTGGTCCTCTGCTTTTTCGGTATTATATCAAATCAGGTCTGGTATTCAGAATCTCTTGTTCCTCTTGATTTAAAATCATATTTCACATACTCAAACGTGTTCCGAGACATTTGGTTTATAAGAAAATATTGTAACGGTTTCTTTTGATGGTTAGAACCTAGACATGTGAGCCTCGCTTTAGGTTTTGCCGGACCTATAATTCCTTTCTTGGTTTTATTGTAATCCAATAACCAAACATTTTAGATATATAGTGTACTGATAGCCATGTCCCGTTTATTTTTGGCCTTCTGCAATTTATTATTTTGGAAAAAAAAGTCGAATGGAACGCGTACGGGTCCCTCGTCATTTACCTCAGTCACTCAACCGTAATAATGATAAAACGTCGATAAAAAGAAACATCGAAAATTCGCCGTCAAGATACGAGTATCGCGATAAACGTCGATCCTTTATTGATAGCTTCCTTCCAGCAGTTTAGCGATTCTGGCTTTTAAAGGCTCACAAAAATAAGAAAAACGAATAATACTCGTCACATTCCACAAAACCACACTTTGGGGTCTAAATAAGCATAAAAGGACGTAGCAGAGCCAATGTGACCCCTATAAAAACATTTCCTCTGACGATATTCTTAAAGAACAATTGCAATAAAAACAATATAATCGTACGGTCGTAACAGATAAGGACAAAAAGTTAATGCAAAAACTTCTAACATGTCAACCTACTGACGGGGAGAGAGAAGCTAATAGGATTAAATTAATGGTTTGGAAACCTAAGTTGCTTATAATAGATACGCATGCAGAAAAAAAAGAGCATCAAAATGTCGTTAGTGCAGACTTTTGGACTTTGGCTGTGTGTAATTTTGGTCTGTGTGAGTTGTCAAGTTGTTTCATGTGCTTTTCTAAATCATAAACACGGTATAAACTACAGTCAATTTCCTTCAGTATGAGGGTGTTCACCATTTTACGCGCTACGAGACGTAATGGTAAGTTGTAAAAATAATGCAATTGGGTTAGCCATATCTCCTTTTTTTTGTATTGCCTACGGAGGCACACGGACGGACAGTCCTACCGGACGCAAAGCGGCTACCGTCGTCCAAGCTTGACGTTGATGGATCCGTTTTAACCAAGTTAATCTTGTAGATCCTCCTTAACTCTAACATACATACATACACACATAACGCCGCGTTTCTTTCCCATACGGGTAGGCAGAGACCATTTTGTTCCACTTGCTGCGGTCCTGACATATCTCTTCTTATTCTTCTAAATGGTTTAAGGGATTCCCGACCTAATCATTCTTTAACTCATTTCAAATTGATCAAATCAATTTGATCGTAATACGAACTTGCACGTCTCGATGTTCTCTTTCCAATACTTCCATTCACACCTGCCATATACGTAGTTATCATTAATCTTATTTAATCTCATTCATCCTCACTACATGACCAAAGCAACTAAGGACACCTATCTCTAATTCTCTATCCACGTTACTTTCATGCACGATTCTATATTTTGTTGTTCATTACTCCTTCCATACTTCTTAACGCTCTAATTTCTACTACATTTATAAATTCATGTTTTCATGATTCGTTGCTCTTGGTTTTAATCGTTACTGTTGGACCGAATACACCTCAATGAACAGTCAGAAATCTAAAACACGTCTAAGCAAGATCGATCGTCAGCGTCGTCTAGAAGTTTCAGAAGTAGGAGATCAGTTTTAGACAGTGTGGTTCGTAACATAACTATATTGAGAGACTCACCTTTGTCCTGTAGAGAGGATTGGAGAAGTCCCAGCCCGGAGCCACGAACAGATATCCGCATTTTGATATCTTTCTGCTCGCCTGGAACAAACAAAACAGAGTTTAGTATTACTGATTTTTCTTAAATATATATATTGCTTTTTTCTTCATAATATTTGGACAAATGTCGCACTATTATTGTGTGGCACACATGTAATCGTGGAATTAGCCAAGATCGTTAGCAACGTTCTCGTAGCTATACGAGATGAGGTCATTAGTGCTAAGATCAGAGGTAATTTTAGTATAAAAAGTAGTCTGCAAAATCGCGGTGTTAGGCGATATTAATAACATGATATACAAGCCGAGAACCCAAAATAAAACAGACTTTTAGTTCCTTTTTGCAACACAACACCGATCCTTCTTATTCCTTTTTTAAGCTCCGCTTTAGATGAACAATAAAAAGAATTTGGAGGCGTTCATATCAATTTATTATGGATAAAAATGTCGGATTCGTTTAAGGTGATCGGTGGGTTTTTTATTCTCACATCAAACCCATTTCTTAGTTACAATACAGTGGGCCCTATATCACAAAATATACCACTACAGTTATGTGTTAAAGCATATTTTTCTGAAACCATCCAGCTAGAATGGAACTGCTTCTCATACAGTCATAAATGGAGTCATAGAATAAAAACGTACTTAAATTATTTAGATTTCTTTCTAGGTATGTATATAGCATTTTACGCAACTTTTTGGTATGTTATAGAATTATGGAATATTGTTGATTGCACTCATAGAAGCTGGTATCGAAATTATTAGTCAAACGATAGCGGTCAGCCGCTGTGCCAGTGCGGGGGAACGGTAAGTAATGATGCAGTTATTTTCACATCACAACATGTGTTCTCAAATTAGTTACCGCATGTCCACTAATGCACGTACGTAATAGGGGTATATACAAAATTATGGAGGACTAGCTTTAGCCCGCGACTTCATCCACGTAAAAATTTACAGAGTTACTTTCGCATTTATAGTATTTTTAGGAAGCGCAGGCGTGTTGTTCTTCTATGTATGTATCATTTTGAGGGAGAAACGTTATCTAGTTGTTTTTTGGAATCAGCTTTTAATGTTATCGATCTATTTCATACTCTTTGATCTTTAAGTTTTTAATGACGAATATACCGAAGACACTTCTATTTATACCTCTGAGGACATTTCTTTCAATAGGCCTACAGTAAGTGCTTCTCATGTTTTTCTAAAGAGACATCGCTTGCGCAGGCGCATGTTATAGCGTAAGATCCGGACAAACGCTGCTGGCTTGTTATATCAATGTACAATATCTTAAGGTGGTAATGCTCTTATGGTCATCACCTTAAGAACCATATTCCTGTGCAGTTTTTTAAAGTGCTGTACAAAGCCCTTTCATGAAAATTTTCATTTATTTAACATAAATCTTGTAAGTCAAGTCAAGGATGAGTTCTTGGGTCTAGGGACAGCTGTTGATGCCATCTTTTAGCCGATTCCATTTGTCGAAGACGACTTCATTTCACCAAATATATTGCCTATAAGTCGCTGCGGTAGCTACAAAGGACAATTTTCGAAAAGCGTTAATGGGCTCTTGTATTATAATACCATTAGAAAATACTCACTAATCATTCCGACTTCACACGCCATGCAATGTTGCAGGGCCCATCCACTATCGGTGCCTACGACATACATTGACAAGTTGTATATACCTACCCACATATTACGTAAGTACAATGCAATGTATTTCTCGATGTAACTGTGCGCTGGGACGTGCCTACAGCCGCGGGAGCGATGACCGCTCGCCTTGGTGACAGATTGGCGCAACTGTAAATTTATTGCCTACGATACAACTGAAAACGACGTATATAAACTTTTTATGTTTCGACTACGTAAGACGTGTACGCAACGTCTTCGATTCCCGTACCTATTAGAGTTTTATAAATGGCGTTGAATGAAGTTTGATATAAGTTGTGTCCAACTATGGCTTTTTCTTCTTTAGTTTTGAATGGAGTCCCTATGCAGAATTAGGTTGTCCTGTCTGACTGTAAACTCGTGTATTCTAAAGCAGCGGTATGAAAATAAAATCATTTTGACGTTGATGTCTCTGTTGTGCTCTTGCGCACGAAGGATGGGGTCCGCCTTGGCCATAATCCAGGATTAAGCAGATCACATTATTATAGTGGAGCGACTGCCATCGACCTCCGTAACTTTGCTACCAGGGGAACCTGATCAGATTGAATCATGGTTACACATTTAATCGCCTGAATGTAAAGGTTTCATCACGATGTTTTCCCTCACCTTAAGAGCATCGGTTAGCATTCAACTAATGCATATAACTCAGAAAAAAGTCATTGGTACACGTGTGCAGTGGGATTCGAGCTCGGTACTTCTATTTTGAAATTGAAGAGAGTGGCACACGCAATTTAAAAAATGTAGAAAAATGACGTAAAACATATGAGAATTTATACTTAGAATTAGAATTTAATTAAGTTCTTGACGGGCCCTTTTTAAAATATAATTGTGTCATTAAATATTTGAAGTGCTTAATTTAGCGTACAGTGGGTAGGGACCATAGAGTCATCACTTCCGCATATTTCTATAGTCAAGTCATATACTCGTCAACAACTTGTATTCAACATCAACAGTCAACTAGTATTCAACTCATACAATCAAAGCGTCAACTGATCTAACATTTTAGTATCCTATCGCAGAAGTATTCCCACACATCTTGATATCAACAAGACATTTCAATGTTAGTATAACAGGGGGCATGCTCTTATTTGTTAGGCACTTACTAGAAGCTCTGTCCATAGATAGTCCGCATATGTAAACTTATAAACTTATTTAAGAACCAACTGTATAGCCATTACATATAAAGCTGTTACCAGGATTCAGATATGTATGGAATTACAATGGCAATTGGCAACATGCACGCGGAAGGATGAGAGGATGGAATAGAAATCCATGTTGTGCCGACCCCTAGTGGGTCTTATCCTATCCTGTGGTAAGTATGTACCCTGGGGTAAGCGGGACCTGCCCTTTGGAGCCAGTAGGAGGGAGGGAAGAGTAGAACGAGAAGCATATTCCCTCTATTTCATTCCCATTTAGTGGAAGTAGAAACTAGGGACTGTGTCGTATGTAAAAAATCTCCTGGTTTCTAAGATCCAGGACATCATACATAAACAACATCATTTCTATTTCTCGTAGGATTATAGTTACTTCCATATTCATCAAACTTCATATGTACGCCACGCCACCATTGTTCCACTAGCTACGGTCCTGAAACATCTCTCTGGCTTCTTCCAAATTCATCAGCCTTTTCATACACGCTCCTCGGTTTACTGTACATCATATTTAATTTATATATATGTCACACCTACACTGCTGACCGACCGTTACGCGATCCAAGCGACGCTGCGCCAGCGCGTCAAATTCGCGCATAACCTGCGCGTGCGCAGATAGACATCGGGTAGCGGTGCCGCGGCTTACGCGTGCAAATCTGTCGGTACGTGTGTCTGTCGTGACGGATTAACGCCTTCGGGGTTAGGTTAACGGGGTGTCGAGTACAGACTGAGATATTCTTATTAGGGCCAGGCCACAACACTGCGGCACGACGACGTCATCGTAGATACCTACGACGTCGTACAACGAATCGCGCCAAATTATCCAATGCGCTGCCGAACCGCATAAATCTGCGATGCGACGACGCGCTAGCACCATCAACCATCTAAAAACTGTACGGCCACCATAAGGCTTACAATGCTCGGAAAAACCGCTGTAGGATGATTAGTCTATATCTAGCCACCTTTACCACTTACGACATAGCCTCTAGTCCGATCTACTAAAACGGGCACCTTACGGACACAAAGACTTGCGCATAATTGATAAGTTGAAACAAAAAATTAACAACATAATGTCATGTAGGTAAACCAGTTACGAAATTGACAGTCACCTCATTTTCATTTAATTTCTTTATTGACATTTGACTGACAGAAATGTCAAAATATTACACAAGAAAGTATTGCATTTTTGGCACATTCGTAACTTGTAACTGGTGCTTGTAGTGAGTCCATATAAGGAGGTTTAGACCGTGACCCACCAACATAACTCGGTCACAAAGCTAGGATAAGCCATAAGCTAAGATGGCGGTCAAATGATTGCCTAGTATAAAAAAAAACTGATCTCATTTTTGGTTATGTTGTGGTTATGGTTATGGACATTATATTTTACTTTTAATGCGTTTAGAGTTGACTACTGAATATAAACAAAATATATATTTGGGGCGTGTCCTTTTATCAGCAGTTAACATTTTCTGCTGATAATAAAGTTGACTATAGAACTTTCCCAAACAAATTGCCATTTTTTCTTGAATATCTAGCTCGAATCGAATTGACTAGCTAGGCTCTTGACCGCCATCTTAGTTAGTGGTAAGTGACGATGCGGCCGATGATGGAGAAATTTAAATAATCCAACGTTATCCTTCAACTGTCCCAACGGCCCTTCGACCCTTTCAATAATTACGTGGTTATAAATAAAGCAGTCTCAATTAACTAAACGGTTTAAACGCACGATCAAAGCCACCGCATCACCAGTGTCACTCTTAATTATTCTAATTCCCAGAATTAGAGCCAGAAGCTCCCCCGTAATACAGATTTAGAAATTTAAAAAGAGAAAAAGCAAAGGCGATTTATTACAATCATCCATGGTGCTCCCGACTTAACCCATTAACTGCAGACTCTTTCGAGTCCCATAGCGTAACGTCATCTTGTAACAGTTGCTACAGTTAGCGATGAAAGTTATGTGACTCAGCCACTGGGGCCATTTATGTAGACGACTAACGTAACCTAATATTTTCAGCAGCGAATAGGAGCGAGCGTTTCCAATTCAATTTGAGAAAAAAGAAAGACTCACGGCACTACACATAATTAAATACACCCAATATTTATAGCTGCAAACTAAAATAAAAGGATCAATTAAATCACTTTTTGTACACTACTTCCATTTTATTATACAAATTTTATTAAAAGTTATTTAATTCATAATAATGGAGTTCCATCATGAAGTCACAACACAAAGTGTTGAATATTTAAAAAAAGTAGCACTTGAAGGGCACTCAGATTAGACTTTTATGTGGAGTACTTTATTAGCTTTTGCGCGCGACTTAGTTCGCTTGGACTACTTCCTTCGGTATAGGTGAAAATTTGCAGTTTTTTGGACTGAATGCGGATGAAAACCGCTATGGACCGCTAGTAAACAAATCCACAACAATATTCAACTAACTATACAATAAGATTGGCCAATCTCCCTAAATCAAAATTTGACTAGACAACACGTCAGTAATCTCTTAAACCCCACATAAAAGATCAAAGCTACCGACCGACAGTCCAAACGCAAGCACTGGAACTAATTGGCTACACCAATAAATATGATGGAGCCGATTAATGGAGTGCAGTGTCATCATAATGTTGGTTTATGACGGTTTAGTCGCTCATATAAATTATGCTATTGGCGCTGGAACACAATATCTAATGGTGGGGCCCAATTTGTGGGAAGTAGCGGGTAAGCGATTCAATATAAATTTTATTTTTTCTAGTCAGTACAATCTGGAGTTCTTTGAGAAAAATGTGAAAAGATTTTTATAGGTAACCCTCCTAAAGTTCTAGAGTAAAAAAATAATCTAAGATATAAGAGGAAAGTGCCTGTCTGAAAACTTTATTCTATCTAAATATATGAAAAAAAAAACATGCCTGGTTGACGGAACACAGGTCAAACGGACGGACTGTGGTCTAAGAAACCATTTTTCCAAGTTCCCAAGAGAAAAGAAAATAATGGGAAAGTATTTGCCCTAAAACGGCCAAAGCTATAAAAGTATTTAAAGTAAAGTATTTAAAGTAAGTATAAAAGTATTTAAATATAAAGCTATATAAGTATTTAGCTATAATAATTATATGTATAAATTAGACAACGTCCCTTTTCCACACCTTATATCATTATCTCGTATTTCATTTAAAATAAAAAGCAATAAAACAATGGACCCGAAAAACGAACACCCAACCCGCCCACATCCTACACTCAAACCCCCATCTCGAGGGGTCCTCGTAAATCCTCGGGTTGTGATCCCCGCGCCGGTGGTTTCACGCCTGTCATCTCACCAATTTATGGCCACTGTTGGGCCAGGACCGGTGGAGAGTCCACGGAGGGAATACGTTATTATTTAGGACGGCTGTCGGTTGCTGCCTGCTGTCCTAGTACTTAGGTGTGGCGTTGTAGTGGTAGGTAGAGAGTTAGTATTTCAGTGTCGATTGGAGCACGATTATGATAATTCAGCGTGTGTTGTGAAGTGAAGAGTACATAAGTATTACCTACTTATGTACTTACGGTATGTATCACGGTTACGCAAGAAAGCACTAATTAAGTTTCAGCTGTTCAGAACTTGTGGGTACTTAGCACTTTTTCGAAACTTAGCCCCCAACCATCCGCATCTGCTCCCCGTAGGTTGCGTCCTGGACGACGAAGGCTGCTTTCCATCAGATAATCTGTTTGCCTCTCTAGCTAGACAATAAAACAAATCAATCACTATACAAACAAAACTCCATCAGTTCAAAAAATTATAAAAAATGTCTGAAAGAAATATATCCTTCTACGATCTAAGTCCGCTTTTGCAATTGCAAGTAACCTGCAGAACCGTCTTCATTTCACCCTGTTGCTCACGAAACAAGTGAAGCGCCAAACCGATTCCCGGTTCACACGTAAATCACGGCGCATGCGCGGTCCGCGGCGCGGGGGGAGGGGAGGTCGTGGGAACTGGGCGGGTGCCGACTTGCACTTTCGTCTGCGCGCGCCGATACGCGATAGCGCGCCGAGTGCGCGGGCGCCTGAGAGTCTGCACGACCGCCGCCTCGGGTATGGCGAGCTGTGAATGCTGTGATACACAAATACGTGATGCGGTTGGAATTAGAGATGCTAATTTTCGTAGTGTCTGGTAAAATGTTGACATCCATGTTCATGAAGGTCAAACTAATGAAAGCAATAGAGACAACACCAGACTTCTTCACTTCGTAACATGTAAAAACAATTTGTTTGACCATACTGCCTACAACAATTTACTTCGTTGCGAAATGTATTCGCAATTACTCGAGTAATTCATTTAAACAACTTCAAAGATGAACATGTACGTAAGTATATTAAGTATGAATTACTTAAATACATATGGAGTAAAAATGTAGATGGCATTTGAAGCAGGCAGACCGCAGACCTTCAAGATTGGTGTGTGCACTGTAGCCCAGCGTCGTAGATTAATGATGCGCTTGCGCTGATCGCGCGCCGCTCAGCCTTATGTGGCGAAAGATCCTCGGAGAAAGTCGGCGGTTATGGAAATATGGAAAGGTCAATGGGGGTGATAGTTTACTTGCCTGGCGGGAGTCAAACTGGTGTTTAAGTTCCAATGGATTTACACTCAAAGGTAAACGTTAAAGCTGGAAGGCTTCCATGATCTCACTTTCTACTCTTCGGGGTAATGATAAAAGTGATTCTATTATTTGGTCTGAAAGTTAACGTACAATGGCACACCCAAAATATGTTGTGCAAAGCAAAACCCACAAAGAAGAAATCGATAGAAGAACCAACAAAAATCATTGTCACTTTCTAAATGCACCGGCAAACGGCGGTTTTTGTAAAAAAGACGTTGCGACTACAATAAATGGTTGTCTCCAACATCACGACTTTCGAGAAACTGCTATAAAAAGTATGAACAAACAAATTGAATCTACTGTCCTCATAGCTTGATTTCTGCGACGGCGGGTTCCGTGTCACTATAATCTATCTTACTTTTTCATTACATATAATACTAGATAGCCCGGCGCGACTTCGTTCGCGTGGTGTCGTACACTAAACAACCTTCCTCTTGAATCACTCATCTATTGATGAAAACAGCATTAATCCGTTGCGTAATTTAAAAGATCTAAACGAACATACATACACAGGGACAGACGGCGGGAAGAAATTTTGTTACAATAAACATCACTCGCTCTATTGTAATTACCTGCTCTGCCAAATCCTGGGTCATGGTCTAAGGGTGACCCCGGGCCCTCACGCACGAGAACACAACCAAGACATTAACGTCGAAATTATGATCACAATAAACTTCACAAATCGACCTTCCCAATCACTGAAACACTCAAAAACTCAAGCAGACCGGTTATCAGCTTAACACTGCGTTATAATTCGGGGTTAATCCGTTCGGCGGGCGAGTCTATCGCGAACGGTGCGCCTGCGCAGCTAATGCGATGCAAATTGTCTTCCAATTACAGAGAACAAGTGGAGCGGCCAAGCACGGCTCGCCACTTACCGGCGGGAGGTCGAATCGGCGTCGTCACGGAATCGCTACCGGCACAATTATCTAGACCACTCTCACTGAGGCAAAAAGAACGAGAGGCAAAGAAAGCATCAGGTGCCCCATTTCACTTTCTACGAGCCACCGAGACCTTCCCACCCTCCCTCCGAGGTGTTTCCCGCAGTACTCAACAAGGCTTTAAAGCCTACCGATGGAGCTCACGTTATCCTGGTCACGGAATGCTCAGCGCTAATTGAGTCTGAATTTATAAGAGCTACCGTCCTGTCGAAGGAAATGCCGAGATATTCTCGAAGGATATTTGAACGGTTAAAAGTCCATGTAATTCAGGCGCTACCCAACAATGGGAGCGAACAGACTCGTAAAGTCAGAGGGCTCATTATCAAGATTTATGTGAAGCCCTTTGAACGCTGTTAATTGCGGTTGCTGATTTTGCTTTCCGTTGATTTATTATTTCACGGTGTTTATATTAACACTCGGGCTATAACCGAGCTTGATTCATTCATTTTATTTAGTCGGTTTAATAATTCTCAGCTATACGCTAAAGATTTGTCCTTTGTCCCAAACAAAACTCAGCACATTCTATATATTGTAGTTTCAAAGCCCGATAACATAGTCGCTTCAAAAGCAACAGTCAAATCCACCATTAGTCATAGATCGGCGTAGATCAGGGGCGCATTGTGGCCTGCGCGCGCGCACTCAATGACAGATCATTTAGCACGAGCACCGGCGATCTGATTGACTCGTCCAACTGACAGGCTTTTTGTTAAAGCCAGTGAAGACAAGAGATAACTAACTGTTGGCTAACGCGACTTGCTACTTTGTTTAGTTGCTGCTGCTGTCTGATTCGATGGTTTTAGTTTAAAATTTTAATAAACAAAGTCCTTCGCTGCACAAAATATTCAACGTTGTACCCTACATACTTTCTTATGTTGATTTTGTGCTTTTTGTTTTAGTATTAAAAGTAAACTATTCGAATCAGCGAGATCTCAAAATCGTTGAAGTGCAGTCGATCGAACGATCGATGAGGATTCAACGGACCTGATGATGAAAAGTTAGGAGTGTACCTAAATGTTAAAACTGAATAAAACCACTTTATCAGTTGGTAAATAAACTCTTGTCTAACTTATACACATACAAGTTTTACCCGCATGAATATGGATTTCCTTTTCAATTAAGTTATTTCATTACTTGAAATACGTATGTTAGAGGTAAGTTTTACGTTTTCTGAAAATTTTATATGTGACGTTTATTAAGTAAGCAACGAATCACAATGGAACCAACGGGCACGTTCTAATCACAATAGACATAAACACAATGTCAAACACGGTGAAAATATCACTTCTACAAATGTAAATGCAGACGTAAACGAGGTCGAAACATACTTAGAAACACCTTGCGAATGAGTGCTGAAGGTCAGATACTGCGGTGATAGTACACCTCACCGGCCCACAGCAATATAGACACATATCAAATTATGTCCACATTCATTTGACACGGTAGAGCAGTTATTAATATTAAATTAGTTGATTAGTATACATTACTTATTTTCATTGGTAGTTAGACGTGTTATTTTAGCCATGCAGCTCTGTTGGTTGGAATTAAAATTTAATTTGATACGTTTGTGACAATATCAAATCAACCGATGTGCGTGATTGGTATTGATTGGAGGTCAAATGCCTTGTACCCTTCATTTAGTGTGTGTTGGTAATGTAATTTCAAACGAAGAATGAAGGGAGAAAGGTGAAGGATGGGAAGTTACTAAAACTTTCCTGATTCTTGCCGGGATTCTTGAGAACCGGCACGGGTGCTGCTGTCTTGGTTTTACCTTAAAATTTTGCACCGTTATTTTATTGTTATAGCATGTGTTTTGACTAGTTGAATAACAACAAGTTATGTAGTAAATGCAAATAGCAGACATTGACATTTATTATTGCTATTTCGAAATTTGGATTGCGGTATGAATTTTGTGTCAAATAAATGTGTGGATATAAAACTTAAACACAAATGTAGGTATATTGTGTAATAATATATAAGGAAATATGAGGAACGCAAGTACCGCAACACTTCCCCACACAATACCTACATACAATACATCACAGGACACCTGAGTGGTTCAGAGGTTAACATAAAAAGCCAGAAATTAGTATGTGAATTTTGTATTGAATTTTAATTTCTGATACGGGCACGGGTTCTATATGTATAATGATGTATTTAAAAGTATTTATGTAGTTTATCAGTTGTCTAACACCCATAACACAAGCTTTGCATACTTTTGAACGTTACTGTGTGAATTGCCAAAGCATAATTATTTATTTATTTATGATACAACGATCACATTATAATTCACTCTGCCTTTTAAAAACCAGAGCGAAAGTGTATCTTTTGCCGCCAATTAATAAAGCGTATCGAATTAATTCGAACAGGAGAGGTTGTGAATTGATCAAAGCGGCGGCGAGCAAGACGCTTTCGCCGGCACGCCCACTGCGCCCGCGCAGCCGGCGGAGACGAGGAATTTCAGAAACGGAATGCTTTGAACGCATTTCTGAGGGCTTCTATACGACTGCTATACGTTACATCGCCAGAGAAAGCCTACGCATCCTGCGCCTGTATCGTCCATCCCACAAACGTAGGCCTCACCTTGTTTGAGAAGTGAAATTAAGCAAGTCGTGCCATGAATTTCGCCGGAAACACATACACACACTCATGCCTGTATATCCCACAAGGGTAGGCAAAGACTATCGAGTGTCACAACCTACGATCCTGACACACCTCTTACGTCTCTTTCACATTCATACATATTTTCATACATTTACGTCGGTATTGCTTACTCTTGATTTTAGGCGGAAACATACATCCCTATTATCGTTTTAATTGTAAACATGTTGCTTTGAATTTCCCATACCATTTAAGTAACAAAACAGGCTCTGCTCTGTTAAACCTTTCTGATATTTCTTTTACGGCTCCAGTGGTCCTTCAAAGATGACGTGATCTTGATACGCTGGACGTAACTTAACTTGCAGATATACCATCTTTAGGTAATTACCGACAGTGTCACAGCTACCGATGCCAATTGCTTAATGTCCCCGTCGAAACGTCTCGTCGGAAGTTTCGCTTTTTGCTGGTTCATTTGGAGACCGTTAATAAAAGATAACTGGATGGGCGGTTGCACTTTGAACCAAAGATGAAAGTCTAAAAAGCTACGTTTTAGAACGTTGCAACGGGATGAGAGATTTTTTGTGAGGGAGGGTTAAAACTGTGGGTGGAGGCTGGATGCGGCAAGCGGAGGATAGAGTACATTGGCGGTCAATAGTGGACTAATAAAGGCTGATGATGATGAAGGTATATGTTCGATCCGAGCATTTCGGAAGACGAGTAAAAAAAAAACGGTTGTTTTAGAGACTAGCTCCAACCCAAACAAAATTACAGTATAACTTGGTATAGATCGATAAAGACTACGCCGCCAGCTATTCAACGTCTCGCAACACTCATCCATCCATGCAAAGAATGGAGCGTGATCCATTGCTTTTGTGCACCAGTTGGAATAGCATTTAAGCGGCTCCAAACCCACATAAGAAAGCACTCCGTCTCGCAATGTACATTCCGGAGTCGGGCGTCGTTAGATCTACGGCCAACGAGCCGACACCTACGAAAAGCATTACCCTCCTTCAAGACAATGGCCAATTACTCGCGTCGGTGACAAAAGAAGTCAATTGTCAATACGTTACCACGACCAATCCACATTGACACGCGCGGGGATGGCCGTAGCCTTTATTCTGTCCTTGACAGAGTCGTAAATAGATCAACGCGCAGGCAAGAGGTTATGGGCCCAGAATTTCTATGGTGGTAGAGTAGAAAGTGAGATGGCAACACCAACAATTGAGTGGAAAGTCATCGGGTTTTCGCGCAGTGGAAAACGGTTCACGCATATGAAAGTGTGACGTGTATCGGTTTTTCTTCAACATTGTGCTGATGGATCTGTGTGAAGAATGTAATGAGTCAATTTACCATTGTCGCGGAGATGTTACCAGTGTTCGCGTGTAAATTGAATTATGTTCGTGTATCGCTTAAGTATAATCTTATGGGAAAAGTTAACAATGCGTTGGATACTGCACACGGCTTTTATGTTTGTGATAAAAACAACACCTAAAGTGCAAAGCAATATTGTAAACATCAAAATCAATATACTAGCTTTTGCACGCGATTTCACCTCGTTATGCCTGTTTGCTAATCTGCGCTAACCATATTGAATTTCGGGATAATAATAATAAAATTCGGTCAGTAGTTTTCGTTATGAAGAAGTAAGAAACATTCGGACATCCTTTAAAATTTCGCATTCATTAAATTGTAGGATGAATAAACACTAAATAGCGTTAGCGATAGCGATTATTGGCCACGTTAGATGACTAGTTACTCTGATAGATACAATAGAGTCTCGGAGGACCAGAAAATATCACCTTTTGGTCTGATATCAACAGTCTGGTGTTCAAAAGGCGAAAAATAAGGGCTACGTTCTATTTGACTTAAGAATGTACCACAAATAAGGTGTGCAACAAACTTATGGTAAATTTATTGTTATTAGTCTATGAGCGTTTGCAGAACCATGGCTCTTCCCGACCCCGTAAAATCAACCTTAAACATCTGTCCGTCTGTAACGAGCATGAACTCATTGATTGTGCATCGTGCGTTTAGAGCCCCAGCCTTGGACCCCAATTACGCTGTTTAAGAGCACAAATGCAATTGGCATTGGCTGTGAGTCACCTATTATACCTCGTACTGCAAATTAAATAGGTTTATTACTGCAGATAATAAAGTGGCCAGTTTATAATGTGTGAAGCGCAAAGAGAGGTATGTACTAGTGCGTGTAGGCCTCGGAAATAGTACCTACCCGGCCCGGAAGCTACGAGTGCAATTGTTCGCAGGAATAATCAAATTGTTGTGCTTTTCGGTGGTAAACAACTTCACACAAATGACACGTTAGATAGGTAGGTCATCTTCAAAATAAAAAAAAGAATATTTATCACGCAATTCATGTTTTTGGAAAGTACATTTCTAACTTCCAGGACGCCATAAACATTGATGCGAGGTGTAGGTTTTGTGTGTTCTGTTCCTTGTCATATTTTATTCCTTGTAGTACTCAGTAGAGTAGAAGAAAGTACGAGTAGGAAGTATTTCATAATAGAAAACCTATTGATTATATTATTCTAATTATGTTCGGGGTTTTATTATTAAATATTGCAATAATAGCCGCCATCGCTACAATTTCGAGATCAAACTACAGACCTTCAAGCATAATCAAAATAAGACGAGAGGCCTCCTCGCCATGCCCTTTGCTTCACCGATTCTCTTTTGACTTGTTTCTAATCCAGGAGATTCATCATCATCACAGCCCGTAACAGTCCACTGCAAGACTTAAGGCCTCTCCCACGAAATTGCCATAATCTCCACGCTTGGCAGGCGGGTTGGAGATCGCAGTGTTTAAATATAACAATAGAAAATGCTGCTGCCCATTTTACAGACTACGGAGACTCTTGATCTTTTGCCTCGAAAACATTAGTCGCCTTGTACGACACCCATGAGTGTAAGGGGTTGGTGCTATTCTACTCTGCCGGACACCACACGGCCAATGGCCACAGGAGATTATCTCACCAAAAAAAGGGAACTTACATAACAAAATTAGATGAAAAGCACCGACACCTACGCATAGGTGTGATTCAAAATTCCTCTACGTCTCATTATTATTATGGATAATTTTATACGGCAACACTGATTGCACTGTAATGATGGGTTGCCATGTATCTCATAGGATAGATGTCGTTTAGATTGTATCGGAGAATTTGAATAGTTGAGGTATTCTGTGATTTAGCCGGGAGGCGTCTGGACGTCTATTCATTTGTGAACTTGAAAAATAGACTAACGCTTATTTTTACTGAATGGTATTTATGTTCTATTTATATAGTACTATGTACCTTACGTAACGATTTTTTATAATTAGGGCGATTTAGTAGGTACTCTAGATTCTATATTATTTATTTAACTTTATTGTGCACAGGAAATACATAGCGAATAACAGACAAAGTAATAAATGGCACAACAGGCGCTACTTATTTCTAAAATAAATCTCTTCCAGCAGGCCTTCGGAAGCGTGATGTGATGAGACGCCGATAGGACGTGCACACACAATATTATCTATCTAAATAGGCACATATATAAGAATATTCATTATTCAGATTAATCCTTTCGAAATATACGTCACACACGTTCTTTGTGTGTAGACATATATGCTCGATGGAAAGAATTCGGGCTCCATAAAATCAAAGCCTAAGCAAATTTTAGAAACCATTATCTATGTCTGTGTTTTGTCAGATTTTCGTTAAATTATATCGTTTCAATGTTGCACGCGATTTAAATATTTCATTACAATTCTTAAACGCTAGGCCTGTACCATCCCTACAAGAAATTCTTTTGTTACAGTAGAGTGTTACGGAATCACTCGAGTGCGTTCCGACTATCGCTTGACAAGTTATTGTTTGCCGACACGCCTAGAATTGCTTGTCTTGGTCGGTATTAGGGATACATAGAAAGAAAAATGTATACTGGACATGTTACATACATACATAAAGATCACGCCTTTGTCTGCCGTGACTTACTAAGGTGAGAAACAAACACCCAGAATGCAATTGCAATTGCAATTGCAATGAAGGCCTGCAATCGAACCGGGATCCTCTGCACAGCGTAGTCATGGTGACCACAGTTTAAACACTGTAAGCCAGCCTATCTACACACCCACATACATCAGTTAACAAACCAGTTTATTCTCGTATCTGTTACCAAGTGCGCAAGATTCGACAAAAAAGTATTTTGTTGTACTGTTGTTTTTTCTCTCTGAAAGGCAAAGAGTGTTCGGGGGTCGTTATGAGCTCTATTATTGCTCTAAATAGACAGCGCTGCGCGCGCGGGAATGTTAATGAATGCGCAGGCGCAGGGATGGATGTAGGGCGACTAGCCCTGCGCCTGTACCTATTACTTGTTTGGTTGCCCCAAATGGGGCTAGACCTGTAATAAATAAATAAATATTCGTGGACAAATTCACACAGCGCCATCTAGCCCCAAACTAAGCAAAGCTTGTGCTATGGGTGCTAGATAACTGATATACTACTTAAATACTTTTAAATACATTATATATATTTAAATACATTAAATATATTTAAATATTTGAGTACATACTTATTACACATAAGCGTAAGCGTGGCATGTCTTTTTCTTGTCATGCAGCCGTGACAGAGCGCTGTTGACTTCACTGCCGAATGCTGTGTTGAAAATAAATAAGTTATATATCAGCTGCGTATGCGTAATAGATTTGTATGATCGCTTTTGGCATTCGCTAGTCTCGGCCTGTCCCTGTCAGACACAGGCGTGAGTGTGTATGTTATGTATGTAGCTTGACCAGCAAGAGCTAGTCAGCCTCAAGAAATTAGTCGCCTTGTACGACTTTATAAATTGAAGCGCTTGATGTGAGAAAACGGCTAAAACCTGATACAGAACGTTCAAAACGTGCCACCTGGCACCCAAGTTCACAAATAGCTTCCCATTTATAACACAAAAATCCCTCTAGGCCCCCTCAGCCCCGTCATAGGCTATCACAATCCTTCCCTGCGCGGGCGCATGTCTTGCGCGCTTCGCTGTGCGCTATGCGGCGCGAGTTTTTCCCCCGACAAATCGCGCTCGGACGCAACGTTCGCGTCGGCGCACTTTTTTACTTTAAATGCTATGTTGTGACTGCGCAAGAGTGGGTGTAGGTGCAAATCGAGAAGAATAACATTTATTGCCATAAGATACTCGTGAGTCGTTCGCAAAGATTTTGTGGAATTATGAGAAAATCTCATGTAATATCGAATGGTGAGGGAAAATATCATGATAAAACCTGCCATTCAGGCGAATTTGTAACCATGAAAGAATAATAATTATCGTGATGTTAATGTCCCGATTATGCTCTCTAGCTCGTGCTTGAGCCCTCGTGGGCCCGGGATCTGGCTTCACTATGATCCAGGATTTGGCAGACCAGGTAATAACTGGAACGCTGCCATCTGACCTCCGTGACCCTGCTACCAGGGGAAACTGACCAGATTAGATCATGGTTACACATTTAGTCGTCTGAATGGCAGGTGTCATAATGATATTTTCTCTCACTATTGGATATTATAACTAAATTCTCCCGTAATTCCACAATGTCTTTATTTATTAGTACGTTTGTGTAATAACCGAAATATCCAGGAGTGACTATCACGGATCGCTTATTGTCAAGCGACTACAATAGCAGCAAACTTTCATAGTTAGGCTACTGGTGTATTTGAAATTTGAATATCTTGAAAATCACTTAACGTAACAGTTCCGATCGTGCATGACGGAGCCGAAACTGATACAGGCATTGCATGCAAATTATTACTGAAGAGCCTTACGACATTATAATATCTGTAACACCTCACCTTTACTAAAATGGAGCATTAAATTTCGATTCAGTTTACTTCCTTGTTAAAAACGCTAGAAAAAACTCTATGCGAAAAAACGCGATTTGAAATTTCGCTATTATGAAAAACTTCGTTGAGAAAATAATCCAAAGATCGAACGAGGCAACGCAGCTAGCTTTCTGGGAACCATTCCGGGGGACAGCGTTGTGGATGATTTTTTTAAATGTTTTGTTTTAGTATTATCACTTACTATTTATTGGGTCATAATTGTAAATTACTTTTATGAAGCAATAAACATTTGAGTATTGAGTATTTATTTTACTTACTTTCTTAAGGTCTTTGTAAATATTTTATCTGTAACTAAATAAATTTTTGTCCGTCTTCATTGGTCTCTAGAATATTCAGCCAGAAATATTCGAACTTATGCAAATAGCGTACCGTATGCAAATGCGACATGTAAACCAGTGATGCAAATAAAAAGTAAACCTCTAAGTAGTTTTTGCAACAATTTGGCAAATGGACATTTAATACCTACTAGCTGTCTCGGCGCGACTTCGTTCGCGTGGCGACCTACGCTTACCTTACACCTACCCTACACCTGCTTTAACTCTACCTAATCTTTTTTACCTTCACTCTATCTCTTGATGGAAACCGCAATAAAATCCGTTGCGCAGTTTCAAAGGTCTAAGCGTCATATCGATACAGACAGCGGCAAACATTCTAAAACTAATATAACTGTAGCCGAATCGTACAGCAGATAAAATTCACACTTCCCGGCTCGTTTTCACGGCAAAAACAATTTGTGCTCAGAAACATTGTTACGTAACCGATGTTATGATCTGTTAGCATTTCTACCGCGGAAAGCCGCGACGACAACTTAGTTGTGTAAGATTTTATAGCGAATGTCGTAATAGCTTTCTATCTTTTAACCGCGGCTGGCGATTAGCGAGTTTGTAATAGTGAAGCTTTTCGGCTTCTAAGAGCGGAGGTGGTCTAATGGTTGAGGGGTCCAATGCGTGCTTGAGGTATCGGGTTTAAACCCCAGCCGTATAAACTAGCTAAACACTAACCGATGCTCTGACGGTGACGGATAGCATCGTGATGAAACCTGCACATTCAGGCGATCAAATGTGTAACCATGATCCAATCTGGTCAGGTTCCTATTAACAGGGTCACGGAGGTCAGATGGCAGTCGCTCCACTGTAATTAGCTGATCTGCAAAATCCTGAATCATGGGTAAGGCGTACACCGGGACCTCGCGCGCGGGAGTACAACTAGGACATTAACACCAATATTAACTTTAGCGTTTAAAACACACTTGTGCGATATTTAGTTACGTATCTGTCATGACACTGACACCAACTAACATAAATAAACCAAAAGATATTTGTTTTCAGCACAGACTTCGGTTTTCGTTAAATCGCTGTCCGGTTTAAGTCTGAAAATTTCAAATTGTATTTGAAATTTTGTAAAGTGTAATTGTTAGATATAAGCTACGACGCTGCAATTTCATCAAAATCCTTTCAGTAGTTATATCGTGACTAAATATCAAGCGATTAATCAAACATCCATCCAAAGATTTCAAAACTTCATCGCATCCACCTCACAATCGTTAATAATTAACAATATTAATAACAATAGGCCTCGTCACAAACTAGACCTTATTTCTTTAGTATTTTTGCCAACGCCATAACAGGTCTCCATTTCATTATATGTTATTATTAGTTTTGTTATTTATTTTTAAAGAACTACGATGCGAAGTTGTAAAACGGTCATTATGAGAACCCCAACAGTAAAAGTCAAGTGCAAATTACGCATTTAAACGTAAAGTCGGTAGAGGACAAGTTTTTGAAGCATTTTAATGGTAAATAATAAAAGAAATAGATAAGGATCAGTTACATTATCTCTGGCGAACTTGCGTCTTGTTTTCCAATATTAAGCCCTTACATGTTTGAGCTCTTTTATGGATAAAGTCCTTTATTTCGACTTTTTTTATGTGTAACTTAAGGTTAATGTTTTAATCAAGCTAATATAGGTACGTAAGTCATTTTATAAGAAACGACTAATTCTGAATTCTTCTAAATTAAGTATATCTGAATTATTTTAGTTAGAAGTTAGAGCATAACAAAAACGCAGTTTAATTTTTCAGTACTAATTGTAATTTAGATTAATTTCCTGTTCAGTTCGTTTCCAATAACTTATTTATAAATTTGTGTACATCAATAAGCTTTTGATCACCATAGTCAATTGCTACCTACGTTTTTTGTGCAGACATTTCGTCGCTTCCCTCTTTCACGATATTAACAACCTCTCTCACTCAATCACCCAGTAAAAAACTAATATATACACATAAATTAAATTATATTTCGCACAAGTGTTGCCGTAATGTATTTTTGCCTGTGACGCGACGCCCAGACGCCGTAAATTGAAAAATAATTGGCAGTGTTGCCATGTTTCTGGGAGAACTTTCATTATTCAGTCACAAACTAGACGCATGCGCATGATTTATTGCCGGATAGAGTTTCCAGTGTTTCGGACTCGGTTCCATGGAGAGCAAATTGACTAATGTTAGCCACTCACCATCATGCGGCTAGATACAGTGATCTTGATCTTGCCTGCTTGATCAAGCCCAACTTACTCCACACATTGTCAAGTGGCATGACGTCCTCCCAAATTTTCTCTCCACACGCCATCAGTTTTGCTTGATCAAGTCACTGGTTCAAGTGGCATGATAGTGAGTTGCCACCATTACAATTTGGAACCCAAAGGACTGAAAGGCTGTGTGCAGAAAGATCGGTTGTTATTAAAAGGTACGAAGATAAGAAAAACAAAATACAAATATAAACGTAGACCTACACCTAAATTTGGCTACTTTAGTACCTCTAAGAAGCTCCTTGTCAAATACAAACCCACTCAAGATCTGGCTTCGGCCAAAAATCCCTCGCATCCACAGCCTCTACTGAAAATAATTGAGATTATTTTTATGGAGCAATAAAAAGCGTCTCCGTTGTCCGATTTCAGAATTAAAACAACAAAAATTGTTATTAAAACATAATTTACTGTCCGGCCAGGCGTCCATCACGACCAAATTGGATTCGCAGCCTCCGCTGATCGAGTCACAGGGATTACGTAGATTAATATACTCTACGTCGCATCGAAAACATAATTTAATCTAGTTTAAAATATGAAAGGAATAAAAACTAACTTTCTTCGCGTGGACCGGTGTTCTCTTTTTGTATTATATCCTGTTAATTTCGCATAAAATGTTCCCGAGGATGAACGAGTGGAGATTTACGGAAACGATAATGATTAAGTAAGGAATGCCGAGTTGCTTTGGTCATGGAGTGAGGAGGAATGAGAAGAGATTAACGAATATCCTATCCTATCCTAGTCGGATAACCCCTCAAATATTTTCTACGATTTTAATAAAACAGAGTTAAGAACCATCATGATTACAGTTAGCTACAACCACATCCAAATCGGTCCATCCGTTCGGAAACACGTATAACAGCCCCTATTTTTTCGACGGCGGTTAAAAGATTATATGCGACAGGAGTGAATGGAAGCGTTGGAAGGTGAAGACCGATACATACACCTCACGATAAAATCGATAATTAAAGAAAATTCAGATCAAGAATACCCTGAACCGACGCCCATGTATGAAAAGGTTGATGAATGGGAGAAGCGAGAGGAGTTTGCCAGGATCGTAGCAAGTGGAACTACCCCTACGGAAAAAGGTGAGTTTGTTCTGGACCTGTTCCCGCGGAAAACATATTGAATTTCGGAATTAATTATAGCATTTGTGCTATTCTGGTCGTTAAGCTACTTTACTCACTGCCAAGTTTATTTGTTTTATGTAAAATAGTAAAAAACAACCAAACATATTTACAAACGATCTCATTTATAATATTAGAAGGATTTTCAAGACACTTGCTCGTATAAATCAAATGTATTTCATAAATCTTTGTTCAAAAAGTTGAACGATAAAACATAACAAGTTATCAAATACAGCGACAACTAATTAGATACGGTTCAGAAACGTTGAAAAAGATATATGCTCAGAAATTTCACGTTAAGTTTAATTTATGGAGCGCATTTAAAGCTTCCTAATAGTCGTAGATTTAGTGTGACAGATTTTATGCGCCCACGCATCATTTCCAACGAACTCTAAGGATACTACTTAACCTAATTCAATTGTCACTTTAACGGGTGACTGTTAAAGCCAGCCGTATAAATTCCATTAACAAACAAACCTCTGTACCTGCAAAACATTAAGAAAAAAATATGCCTCAAAACAAGTTCGTCGTCTTCGTTTTACGATCCTCGCCGTATCATATTTTGCATAAAAATAATTTACGATCAAGAATAAAATATAAACCTATTTTGAATCTCAATACAACAAGGAGTAAACAGTCAAACGTAAACCGGTATTAGTCATTTACTAGAAGTAATAATATTTCTGACAGTAACGTAACCTCAAAAAGGAAGCTGACATACCAAAACGTAAAGCCAACTAGTTTGACCTACAGAAGGCACCGGCTTCTGACAAAATATTTAAAATGTACGACGGCGCCGCTACCACACTCGTTGCCCTTACAACGGCACCAACTTATCTGTGCAATAGTCAAAAACGGAACTACGGCGTTATTGTACTAAAATGGCAGGTTGAAACGCCGACTTCTATACCACTAGCGCCGCCGTCAACCGAACATGTAAGTTGGTCGCACTGTACATACCTATGCGCTGCGCCTTCGAAACACATTCATAATTTTCTGTGGTCCAAGGAGTACACCAGTGCGTGAGACCCGTCATACTCTAAGAATGTACGCAAGGATCGGATCAAAGGCGACAGTCAAGGGGTCTATTGATTTTGGCGATGACAGAGCACGTAACCGTCAAAATGGCGCCGGTTTAGACGTGACGACCCTAAACGCGGGAAACAATAGTTCACCGTTATGAATATTGAGAACTTGAGGGATAGACATGATATGCTTCACTGGTTTTCGCGGCATGTCTAAATAACGAAATGAAACCACACATAGGAATGTGTTTGACCCACTACTGACGCGCGAGGAGTGTGCCGTTTTCGCGCGCTTTCGACGCCATATATATTTGCGTTCGGAAATTGCAATTCTCAGTATACTAGACAGCATACGTGATTATGTACCCAAATCAAAACATTAAACTCGAATAAATAAGGTACTTAAATTAAACCAATTCGAGAGTCACTAATTTGGCCTCTATTTAAACCATAAACAACACTTGGTCGTAGGTCTAATAATAGGTGGCATTGCATTATTAGTTAGTAGGTACTCACTACACTACCGACAAAGATACATGGAATTCGATGATTCAAAACTCAATGCTTGTTTATTAGTATTCTGTTGATGACCATGTCACTCTTAGCCGGATTTAGACATTGTATTCTCAGAAAATATACTCACGGAGAAGTTATAAATACTTAGACACCTACCAAATTTGCATTGGATTTCAAAGAAATTTGCAGCGCAACAGGAAAATAGCGCTAAAATTAAATACGTACGTATTTTTTCATAATGAAAATATAAGTAGGTACTATCTACCTAACTTAAATATGAACAAATGAGTTTGACCTACGGCAAATGTCCCAAATATGAATGTCAATAAATGCTAAGCAGATTCTTGTGCAGATTTTGGGGAAGCTATCGGAAATAGTGGATATCTTCTGATTGTTAATTGTGTGTGTATGTTTTGTAGAATGATGTAAGTCATGTATGACATAGAAAAAGTGACAAAATATAAATAGAAAAAGCGAAATGTTTCTTGAATTGCCCACCATCGTAGATACTACTTTCTAAAATTATGAGCCTAGCGCAAAATATCCGCTGAAATCTAAAACACACACATTAAGAAAGCAAACAAATAAACCAACAAACAAATGAAAACACCACGTCTATAATGCATTAATAGACAAATGAATAGCCTATCAAAGCAGATAATCTCGACCATAAAGATTCTAGAGTTGATGATGAAGAAAATAATAATTAAACATCTATCTTTGAGGCCATTTCTCATAATAAAGGTATCTACCTGCAGAGAATGCAGGGCTATAAAACGATTACTGCAATTATAATGCTGGTTACTTTTTGAATGGCCACTACGCTTCTGTTTATTGAGGCTTGTTGGTTTTATTTCAGTATTATTGTTATTACTGGTGGTGGTAACACGTGGGAAATTATTTTCTTTGCCATTCTGGTGGCCTTTACGACCTTTATGACTGTGATTGTATCGGAAGGATGATCGCCTTTGGAGCATAGAAATATCCATTTGGAAAAAACTGTTCTTATCAGCAACTTCTGTATAATGATCAAGTTTTTCTGTGTACATATGTGACAGTCACCTTGTACGTTGTCATTATATTAATGACCCTTGCTTCGAGCTTAGACATAAGTTACTGACATGATCAGTTGAAACTCGAAAGACTACTTCGACGGTATCTGTCCGGCAGTTCAGCAAAACATATATCATTTATCTCAATACCGTTTTTCGGAATCAAAACACAAGATTGCACAACAGAGTATCTATTAGATAAGACAACGATATATCTCTTCTATCTTTTTTACACGGGTCATCGACCCGCCGCCATTTCGGCCCGGCGGTCGTCCGTCAAAACAAAGGCTCATCACACGTCTGCGCGAGAGATGAACGCGGATGTCATGTAACGTTACAGAGGCTTTAGTTACGTAATTCAGCCCTTTTAATTAAATAAATGAAGTTACAACATCGAGTTTTTGCCGGCCGCGTATGCTGGTAACGAGGACTTATGGGGACAGAGGGCCCGTAGCTAGGGATGCTGGGACTATGTCATGTCGTTGCTTAGAAAAATGTGAAGGCAACTTGTTTGTGCGATTTGGACATTGGATGTGGATTTGGTTTCCAGCAAAGTAGAAACGCTCATCAACTAGTTTATATAAAGTGCGTTTATATCTAGCGAGCGAATCTTCTAAAGAACAATAAGGATTGTAAGAACTATAAGTGGTGTAAACAGATAAAGAGTATTCGCAAACTAGCCAGTCATTGTTTTTATCTATGCACGGAACAGAGATAGAATGAGAGAATGGTCTACACCTGTTCACACCAATACTAATGAATGCTGTTAGAGCACCGTTATGGGTATCGTGCAAGTTTTAGAGGCACAATAACATCCGGGGACCAGAAAATGGGTACCGCTTGCCCAGCATGGAGACTTTGGGAAACCCCTACACTCCACTAACGTCGGGCTCAAGCCCAATACTGGACGGTTACGGGCCGATAATATATGATGATGATAGTGAATGATTACGACATTGTTTAGTGCTCGAGACAAATAACGTAAGTATCTACTCGTTGGTAAATAAAATACCACAAGCTTATCTGATTCAGTGGCCAAAACTGGAACTGTGGAAAAATGGCGGTACGTCATTGTGAAATGACATGTCAATGTCAACAACCAGCGACACTGTCACCGGGTCAGATAAATTTGTGGTACTACATCGGCTAGTTCGCCTTCATAGAGCGGGGTCTCTGTCATAGTAAATACGAAACCGAAACTAGCCGATGTGCATTATTGTACTTGTACACAAGTATGTGGACTTGTACACAACTCCAACAAAGCAAGAAATGTTCCCGCCACCACTAGCTGCGTCCCTGCCAAGCGCGCGAGTTTCTCAGAAGAGTGCAAGTCCGTTTATGCCCATTGCGGCCATAACGCTAGCTGCGCTTGCGCAGTTTTTGCCCCGCGACTTAGTTTAGGTTCGAGGTACTGGACGAGTTGTTTATCGTCCACTCAGCTATGTTGTGAGAGCCTAGATCTGTACACGTATGTTGCGCGAACGAGGTAAGCATGGTAAGAAAGGTTGAAGCTGCGAATCGATTTTCGCACCTGTACGCTGGAGATAAGAGTCGGGAAGTAAATGTGTTTTGATAGATTTATATAACATTTCGATTAACAGATATTTGATGTGTGCATTTTGAATTCGGTATGGTATCCGGTAAATCAACTACAAAGCTTATATACTTGAAATATATATTTTTATTGCCTAGGGAGGCACACAGACGGACGGTCCACGTGATGCATATAGACCTCACGCATGCGCAGCTTGGACCCTAGCGGGAATCAGCATTGGGTTGGATATTCAAGGAAATACTGAACGATTTCAATGTGAGCGTGGCTCCAAGGGGAGGCAAACGTAGGATTATTAACTAAGGAATGTACTACTCGGAAATGTAAATTATTTTTGTAGGCTTTTGTTTGGCTTGAAACAAACATGTAGTGTTGAAAATACAGAATAAAAAAAAATTCTCTGGAAGGTAGCTAACTTTCCAATCTTTTTGGTTGAAAGTTACCTCATCGGAGACCACCTTAAGGGCTTCGTCCAAAGAACTAACCATGACCTGTCGGAAACTTGCTTAGAAAGCTTGCATGCCAATTCCTGTCGAAGGCCGTGGAAATATCGAGAGATACGGCAAAGGCCTCACCATACTACTCAATGGCATACACCAAGAGGTCCAAGTCGGCCGATCACTTCGAAAGCCGGATTCGTCTCCGCTGAGGACATCGATGCCTTCAAGGTTTACCAGGAGTTTGTTGTTTATCTTCATAATATTGCAGGGCATGGAAGTGTTAGAGATTGGTCGGAAGTTGTCTGGGTTAGCGCGACATCTACGCTGGAATACCGTCAGGCCCACTAGCCTTGTACCTACTTCGGAGGGCCACAAAATGCCTAGCAAGAGACCGATTGTGATCAACGATCCCGCATCGCACATGGCAATGGAGAGGTATCGATTTTATTTTTTTAACCCTCGCGCGGCCCGGGGCCACAATTAGGCGCCGATTTGCCTGCGCTGCGCCCGCGCAGCGCCAGACGCCGCCAATGGGAATGCAATGCGCGGGAGTTCTACTACGGGTCTCTCACTCGTGTTAGGTTAAAATCTAGGCTTCTCGTATTTTTTGTCAAGCTAACCCTCGACCGAGTTTATTTAAAATCAAATATTTTCTAAAATACATAACCGATTTTAATGAAACAAAGCTAAGAACCATTTCGATTAACCTGGCTTTTAAATAATGAAAACTGCATTCAAATCGGTCCATCCGCTCGGGAGGTACGACGCCACAGACAGATTCACAAAGACACAGATACACATGTCAAACTTATAACACCCCTCCTTTTTCGTCAGGGCTTAAAAAAAAACAACGGTTAAACCATTAGTAAGAGCCAAGATCAATCGAACAGTCAGGATAGCCATTTCGTTCGACATGTGTGAGTGCTGGAATCGAGATTGCGATTTTAATCGTAAAATCTCATCCTGACTTGAGATTTCGCGGACGAACTCGTGTTTAATTTACCGTTGGCTTAATAATTATACATGGCGATTTTGAGAAGCATCGAGACCTCACAACACAGATACTATTTTAAAGGAGACACAAATTCAAGAGAGAATAATATTAAAACGGTGGTAGCTGCAGAGTGAACGTAAATTTAAAGTATGCTAAGGACTTAAGAGATTTCGATTTAGAGCTCTAATTGTGTGTCACAAAGTTTTATAACATACCTCGAAGTGATCGTCTGGTCGCTATATCTCCATGTGTAAACATTCATAGAATGAAGGAGCTGTCAATAATCATTAGTCAGAATTCTACCTACGTACAGAGAGACTATCATTAACTGGAAGAACTCGTCGTCGAAATGCATGCATACGGACGGTCCCAAAATATATAATAAAATATCAAAAGAAATTAAAAACTCACTCAGTAACAACATCTTTATGAAAAAACTGAAAAAGAAACTGCTGTCCGAGGTGCTCTACTCACTAGACGAATGCACTAATGAAAATTGACTTAGTTAAATAACTGACGTATGCTTGTATATTTGTTAAGCTTACTCGTATATAAGTTGTCATGTATGACTTTGTATGACTTAATTGTTAAATGACGCATTATAAAGACACTTGTATTAAATAATATAAGCAAATATTGACATCAAATAATATACATATACATTTTTAATGATTGAATTGAATTGTAATAATAATAATAATGTTTATGACATCTAAATTTGTAATTAACTCCCTTGGACAAAATTCATTAATCTGTGTAACTAACCTTATGACATTAAGATTGTGATATCCTTTATCTGTTGTAACATTATTTTAAGAATAATGACTACTCAAGAATTTGATGACATTTGACGTGTAAATTTATGTTTATCAAAATAAATGAAATGAAATGAAATGAACTCTAAAAAGACTACAATTAAGAGTATGGTCACATGCGGGCACACGATTGTCACGAATCGCAGGAAAATCGCAGCTAATATCGCTGCAGGCGCTGTAGCCGAAAACAGCATGGGAAGCCTATATTATTATTGTTAAAGAATACATTATTTAATTATACAAATTCCTAAAGCCAATCAATTATTCACCTCACCATAGCAAACATAAAGTTAGAACAATAAAACCGCCTATCACATTTCATAAGCAGCTACAACTACCGTCTTGAATAATTTTACAGCACCAATAAAAATGCGCACGCGCCTGCCACAAAAAACTGCAAAAAGACAAGGTGCTTTATTTATTTGGACAATAATTTTCGAAGCTGCGTGAAGCCTTGCTTTTGGCGTTTTCCCACGACCAATAAACTTTACGGTCCTGTACACATAAGCTTATGGATGTCGGTCGACTGGTCTGTAATTTTTTTATATAACTAAGGTAGCAAACAAGTTTACGGCCTGCCTGGTGGCAGCCCACGCATTGCCGACGCCGTAAAAACCTTTTCACCCCTTTCTTGAAGAACTCCATGTTTTACTCTCCAGGAAAAACCTTTCCAGGTAGTTAATTCCACAACCTTAGTGTGCGTGGGAGAAAGTTCCTTTGGAATCGTACAGTTCGCGACAAATTTGGCTGTATATGCGGTAGCAGAGCGGCAGTAGCGGGAGACGGCAAAATATGACGTAGAATGCCACAAACTTATCTGGCTCGGTGGCCAAAGCTGGAACTAAGTGTCGCGATTTTGAATGTCATGTCAATTCGAACAACAGCGACGCTCTCACCGGATACGTTTCTGCTACCGGACAGATATTTGTTCACTATAAAAGTTGTATCGCGCACGCATTGCAGTGTTGTCTAATAGTCCGGTCAAAAACTTGAAAAATGGAGGAAAAAAGGATGGGTCTAGCTAGAAGCAAATCATATCACTTTTAGGTAAATTGTGTTTTCTTACTAATTCGACCCCGCCGAATTCAAGGTTAAACAACGCTCGCAATGTCCGGGAACTGGATGGAACCGTTTAGCACTTTGAAGGTAGTCGAACTCCTGCACTGCATCGAGCTCGTCACTCGTAAGGTGTGCCTCCGTTTGTGAAGCAAGATGGACCAAGGTCCCCCCGCTGGGGACCCAGTGGCCCTAGCACAAGTGTGTCCGCGACAAAGCTCGCGCCGCGAGATAGCGTATGTCTCTCTCTCTCAATACTAAGACGAAAGAGATAGCAATTTCTCGCTTATCGCGCGCGAGAGCAACTTGTGCTAGGCCTACAGAGAGTGGTTGAACAGTTTATTGCCCCGTGACGGTATTTATTTTAATTTACTTATAAATAAATCGGTCTTATCTCACCACTTTTCAGATACTCGCAAAAATAACCGCGGAAGCTTACCTGCAAAAGAATAATTTATGGATTAGATTGGTTTATAAATAAAATGAATAAATAAATAATCGTGGACAAATTCACACTGCTCTAGCCCCAAGCTAAGTATTGCTTGTGCTATGGGTGCTAGATAACTGATACATTACATATATACTTTTAAATACATACTTATTATGCATAGAACACCCAGACCCGTAACAGATTAAAATTAATAATTTCAATTTCTGCCCTGCCGGGAATCGAACCCGGGACCTCTTGCGTGGATGTTCGACCACTGAACCACTCAAGTCGTCCAGTCGCCTCAAGTTTCAAGTCATGAAGTAAGTATTGATAGATTATTTGCACTCTATGGACCATGTATGGTCACATACAAGTAGTAAAAGTGAGAGATTTTTATAATACGCAGCCAAAGTGACTATTGAGTATCTTATTTATATTCTGTATCATAAAAATGAATTTATATTTTTCATTTTCGTAACCCGAATGACGGAATACTGTATCTCATGATTCATGACGACATAAACTGACGAGCTATCAGAGATTCCCAATGGAATCCTGATAGAATTCTGAGTTATATTGTGTCGTAAAACCTTCAACATTATAAACTGAGGGCCATGGTGCGATTTGTTGCTAAATTGCGGGGCAGAAATGTAAACAAAGTATGAGTACCTGTAATGCTCATTCAACGTAGGTAAGTATGCAATGTAAGAAAATATCTAAGGATTGTTCTGCACAATCACCGCTGCACATTGTGCGGAAATAAAAACTCCCAAGGTTATCCCTTACTTCCACTTTTAAGAAGATATTTTAGATTTTCAACTTGTTTGTTACTATTTTGAATTACACACTGAAGCCTCACCTCTCAAGTATGCTGGAAGAGATTTCTTTCAGAGATAAGCTCGCTTTTGTAAACTATATATTAGATTAAACGGTGTAACAATATTTTTGTACAAGAAAGAATACTTATTAGCTAATACTCCATCGTAATTCATTGATTACACTTATCAGCTAGCTAGCACCCATAGTACAAGCTTTGCTTAGTTTGGGGCTAGATGGCGCTGTGTGAATTTGTCCACGATTATTATTATGATTATTATCTGTCTACATAATTACGTATTTTTTATTTCCTAGTGAGGCACACGGTCAGATGGTCCGCATGATGGTAAGCAGCCATCGCCGTCCCCGACATCAGTAACCTTATGGCAGATTTACATTGATTCGGTCACTGACTTCAAATTCGTGGCAAGGCAGTGCTGACCCAACACTGTCATAGTGAAAATTGATATTTTAGAGTCAGTACTATGCTGGCTGTGCGTCAGTGCTGGCTTGATTATTCCCGCATGAATTTTTAGAAAACAGTCCACACTAACACATGCTTGTAAATGAATCAATGTAGTTGTAATGGGAGCAAGTTACCTCTTCCTATCAGATGGACTGTATAATATGTAAATGCTTATATTTAATTATAATCTGGCTAAGTGAGATTAACAACCAGAACAGAATAACGGGGTTAAAGAATAGCCCCCTGAGTTAGATTACAGCGATTACAAATCCGTTGTTGGTAAATTCAGTTTATTCCTAGAAAGCGTAAGTTAATTAGGTTCGAATTAAACTCGGACATAAAATGACCGATGTAATGAACACATTAGCCTCTTTTGAGCGGACAAAGTCGGGCAATGACTAGTGTTTAATGCGCCATAAATGGGTGTGGATACTAAGCTTTGGAATTTGATTAAAGTGGGCACATCCAAGAGGTCGTTTTACACGAAATTAACTCTCTTGCAAAGGCTTTTGAACAAGCAACGCCCTGTTTATAACAAGACCCGAGGTTATTGCACACCGGCGCTTGCGCATGTTGACATAAAATTCATTAATTTACGTTTTAATTGGTCACTATAAAATTTTCTGCTTTGAATTCATTTTATTTTAAAGTAATCTTAAAGTGTTCGGGACTCGTAAAGGGCGTGTAAAATTATCGTTGGCGAAGGTGATTTTAAACCGACTATAAAAATTCAAAATGGAGGAGGTTTGCCAAGTCGTCTGTGTGTATGTTACGGGATTGTCGAAACTGCATTGCAACGGAGGGATGCTACACAATTTCAGTTCTTCTGCCACGAGATACGATTTAATTTTGTAATACGGCTTGCTTATTTGCCTACCGTATGACCTTTGATTATATACCCGTATGACATAAAAAATATACGAATAACTGCATGAATTGCTTAGATCGAACCAAATGAATTGCATATATACTTGGCTGAGTGGTCTCTCCACATCGTTCCAATCAAACAGATCCATGAGATTCGAAACAACACAAGATACCGCCTTTAACACACTTGTGTTTTCTGTGCCTTAATACAATGGAGAAACCCAACAGCAGCACCATTTCGATAATTCAGGCGTAACGTCGTCAAGTCAAAATTACAGTTGCGCCACTAAGTAATGGCTCAGGTGACAAGTTTCATCTCGGCCTGATTGATATGACAGCCTCTTGATTGCGGCACCGCGGCAAGTGCTTTTTGCCGAGTGTCCTGGCTCGCTATGCCGGTTTTGCAACTTGGGAGCTAAAATCTGCAAGTCGGTGATGCAAACAACAGTTGCAATCGCAATTAATCCCTTTGCGTAATGGAGTTAGAGCTTAAAATTATCAGCCGAATGTTTTATTTAGTAATCTACTACGCGAAATGAGCGTTTGTCTGGGCGTCATAGCGTAATTGACACGCTTGAAATCACAAGCGCGGCATCGGTCTAGTGGCAGGGTGCTTTCGAGATCGATAACCAAGGTTAAACAGTGCTCGCAATGACCAGGAACTGTATGGGTGACTGTTTCGTACTTTGAGGCAAGTCGAACTTCAGCACCGTAATAAACTCGTCACTCGTTAGATGTGCCTCCTTAAACCGTTCACGAAGTGAGGTTGAAAAAGGTCTTCCGCTGGGGACATGGAGACTAGTTGAACAGTTCAGAGCTCCGTGGCGGTAGTTTTTTTTATTTTTTTTATATCACGTGGCAAAACTGACTGACTTTGACGTTGACTTTGACTTTGACTTTGACTTTGAAAAAGTAGAAAAGACAGATGTTTGCCTCTCAGGCGTTTTTGCTCTGTCTGACACAGCCTGCCTTAAAATCAAATAATACCATTATGGCCCCAGGGTCCTGATACTCGACCCATTTCAAGATTTATATACCTAAGCTTATTCTAAAACATTAGGGCTGCTATTAGCAACACTAACTCATATCTTCAAGCGTCCCGGTCCTATACCTTCACGGACTTGACCCACATAACGTAACCATTTTAAGTACGAATAAATGACACGTCACATGCTTCCACTGACACCGCAACTACATCGGATCAAACAAAACAAATAGTCGGTACTTAACTCGCCGTAAAAGGCTAATCAGGCCAATACGGATCCCTCCAGAGCGGTTGTGACAACTGTCATTTGTAACTGGATTAAGAACGCAGTGATCCGATCGTAGTTGCCAGGTTTGTTTACGAGACATGTTTATTGTTGATCGCTCCGTGGTGCCGTTGGATATCGTCGGTGAGTGCGCCGTGTGTATTTCTGGGTGTAATACGTATTATTATTTTGGCTTACTTACATTTGTATCTGAGAGAACATTAGAGAACTTGAACATTAGAGAACTGACAACAAAATTTAAGATAAAGAAAATGACAATTCTCTACTAACCCTACAGTAAGCAAAGCTAGTGTTATGGGTGGTAGACCACTGATATACTACATAAATAAATTTTGAATACATACTTATTATAACTTGTAAGAGATATTACAATTCATCTTTTCAATTTTTCGCCGGAAATCGAACCCGGGATCTCTGCGCGGCAAACCGGCATGATAACCAGTGCACCACTTAGGCCATCAAATGATTATTATGTATTTGTTAAAGCGTGTCGTTAAATAAAAAAATTGTTCATTCTATTTGTTTTCGCGACAAATCCGACAACTTCCTGCGTAATTTCCACGATAATGATGTGAAATTGCCACGCAATTTATGATTATTTTCTTCACAAATTGCTGTAAACAGATTCTTGTTTCTTCAAAACTGGTTTCGGAGTGGAAGCGTGTCTTTATATTAATATCAATCTCAATTTAACGAGGAACTCTTGTAGTTAATTAACTATTCAATACAACGAGCCAAAACTTACTGGTAGATTTATTGCTATCAGGTTATCTTTTTGGATATCTACAAGACATCGCAACGCCAAAACTAAAAGTGTGTTATCTTAAAAAGATCGCTTTTTCAGACCCGTCGAGCAGGATCCGTGGTCTCGAGCTAAAAAGTAGAGTTTTTTAGTTCGAAATGTTCGAATTTGCACGTTTTCAATCACTTTCACCGGTCGAAATTGAACCAGTTTCATTGGTAACTTGGAATTATTGACATCGAGTCTTGTTTTACAGGCATTGTCTGGCTCAAACAACATCACAAGATTTTCGAGTAACAGTTAGGTGTTTGTATGTTCATAGATGGAGCTAATTGATGTACGTACACTGGATTTATAGTTGGATAGTTATTCTAATAACTAAAGCCAATTCTTTCTAATGAGAAGTTTTCCAATAGGTATTTAAGGCATTCCTAACCACAAACTAGATGGCGCCCCGACAATTTTGGTAATTGATAATCGCTTGAAATAGGTTCTTAGCAAACAGGATATAAACCCTGGGTACGTTGTATTGGATAATATTATATTTGTCAATAGTTTTCAACCATTTTAGAGGTTGTAATAATAATGGAACATAGTGCCAACTTCTATAAATATTTATTTTTACACTTCGTTCAACCTTTAACAGTTATGTTTCTATTAATAAACACTTTATTTTCAAGTTTAGTATTACTTGGCTGCATGAAATCACTGCCACCATCATACAGATTTAAAGAAGATTACCAAAATTGTAGGAGCGCCATCTATTGATGCTTTTTGAAACAAACTATCAATACCTACTGGAAAACTCCTCATTAGAGAACACATTGATATTTTAGTTAAGTACCTACTAAAGATATAAAAATTATTCTTAAATTAAAAAAAGAAGTTTCCAAGGAATTAAATTCGTTGCCTGCGAACGTTCTTCGGACATACCTGGACAGCATAATCTGGAGCTTCAATGACACAGAAAACCACGCCGTTTCTTGGCAGATTCAGGTATACGGCCACAACACTTACCACCAAATGAGATGGCGCTGAAATGCCTACTAATGAATAAAAAATAAAAATAAGAAACTACCCGAGCCCATAACAATATTTCCCAAACCCAAAGGGTGTCAAGCGGTCAAATTACGCGACCCACGAATAAGTCACCATTATTTAAGACAACTTGTGGATAAAAACCCGACAGGTTGCCGCGTAACTCCGACGGTATTTCTTTTAGTGCGTACCTTTTAATTTAATTCTGCGTTGTCAACGGCGGCTTGACGGCTTGACCTGCTTGACCCACTCTGTTTTTATATGTTGTGTGTAATATGAAACCAGTGCGAGTTTAATACCTTGATGACAACGCGCTGTGGAAGATATGTGTTTTTATGCGGAAGGCTGGGTAACTGTACAAATGGGTATTGTCGATTATTAAAGGGAGCTGACTGAACTGGTTTCTGTGCTACGATTTTATTCTTATTCATATTAATTTATTCATAGCAATCGCATGGTAGTTACAAGGTGTTATATACTTTTGGTAACCCGGTAGGGCACAACAACAATGAATTAGTTGTAAGTATGAGGTATGTATGTTGAAAATAAAGTAATTGAGCGGTCAGCAATAGGTTAGGTTAGGCAAGGAGTGATGGATTGTATTTTTCAAACATGCATTGAAGTTCGCCCAAAAATAAGGATCTCCTATATATAAATCCTGGGTTTTCAGTACTTTTTCGTAAAACATAATGCATTTATGGGTGTATTTTAGCAGCCCGGTATACTACGTACCATGTATAGTAAAAAATATAATAATACAAATTCAACGAGTTATTTGTCATAAAAGAAAATTATCATCTTGGTGTTAATATCCCGGGTGTGCTTTAGCGCACGAGGACCCGGGGTCTGTCCGCCTTGGCCATGATCCAAGATTTGCCAGATCAAGTTATTACAGTGGAGCAACTGCCATCTGACCTCCGTGACCCTGTTGACTGGGGAACCTGACCAGATTGGATCATTGTTACACCTTCAGTCGCCTGAATATGCAGGTCTCATCACAAAGTTTTCCCTCACAATAAAAGCATCAGTACAAAACTCAGAAAAGAGTCATTAATACATGGCCGCAGTGGGATTCGAATGCCGTACCTCTTGCTTAGAAGATAAATGTAACGGAAATTATGGGTTATTGTTCAAAAAATGTAATATCTTACCAGTGCATGAAAGAGTTAAGTATTTGTTATTGTTGAAACAGTTTGGCAAATCAGAATTTAAAAACAAAAAAAATCTAAATTGTAAACTTAGAACGAATGTTAGGAAAAAGTATGAGCAGCCTAGAGTGAACAATTACTTTGGCCAGCGACAGAGATTGTACCTGGTGCCTGGTATTCTGAATGAAGTTGATATCGAAGCAACCGAGAGCAGACATACTTATAAGTCAAAGCTGAAATGCCTGCTGATAGACAACTTCATTCGGAGTCTATGCCCAGGTGCAAATTAGGTATAAGTGTTTACTATTATTATTTTGTTTTTTTTTGTACTATGTTGGTAGGGTAAATATATTGAAGGCATAGAGAGTGCAAACCTTCGCCAACAAACTGTTTTACAGTTTGGCGAATTATACAAATAAATACCAATGTACCACATTTATGATAAATAAAAAAATAAAAAAAAAATAAAAAAGTCGGATACCTTAACCACTCGGCCACCAATGCTCCCACCTGTCGCATATAACCTTTTCGTTAATCTCTTCTCATTCATCCTCTCCATGGTCAAACCATTTCGTCATTATTTTCTTTTTCGTTATCTTCTCCGTTAATCTCCACTCATACATCCTCGAGAATATTTTATGCGAAATTAACAGGATGTATAGAATACAAAAAGAGAACACCGCTCCACGCCAAGACAGCTAGTTTTTATTCCTTTCATATAATTTAAACTAGATTAAATTATGTCTTCGATGCGACGTGGAGTCTATTAATCAACGTAATCCCTGTGACTCGATCAGCGAAGATTTGTCATCAAATACCGAAACAAAATGACATCAACATGTTGCTCTCATTCCTATTCCCGTATTTAATCGTTTTTAATATTTTATTAAATACCCTATAGAGAGACCGAGACATAAATAATAACTCCTACTTACTATCCAACAGTGGTCATAATTACAGCTATTAGTCTATTAAAGAAGTAATTACTGTTTGCAGCGTACCTCATACGGTGTTATTGGTCGGACCTTTGTAATTGTATTGTAATATACTTATAATTAATGCGGAACTGAACTAAGGTTCGGTTCGTTCGTGAAAGCTTGCTACGAAGAATATTATTGAGACGCCTGTTTTATGCAATCGACTTATAGTTTCGTGTACCTATACTTCGAATCTTACATGAAACCAAAATAATCTAAGCTTCGAATACAATTTGCTTTGCTTTTATAGACACCGTAGTGACAAGAAAAATATGCTAAATGGCAGGTGCTTTGACACCGTGAAGACAAGACTAAGTTAAAATCACAAACTTCTAATAAAGTATTTACATTGAACCTCTGGGCTTCGATTCTGGTACGGAAATCGTCACAGTGTCAGAAACGTTACAATTGGATCGCATGTCAAACGTGTGATTGTTATTCAAATGACAGATGTTGAGTTGCAACTTTCATGAGTTCGACCTTTTCCACAATTCGTTTTCTGGTACTTTAGTTGCATTAGTGTTATATGTGGCTGTTGGTACTCCAATAAATAAAAGTTGCATCTTCCTTAGTTGTCAAACTGCCTTCAATTCTGTCAACGAAAACATATCAAAGGTCGAACAATGATTTAACTGGGATGATGCTGGGACTGACTCGATACCTCGAAATAATTATAGTAACATCACAGTTACATTGCAACATAATAACAACTGCATTGCACACCAGAATCGGTACCCTGTGGTTGAAATGCATCATGTCTGCCTTTTGATAAAGATACCTGACTGTCTCCTTGACGTTCCTGCTGCATAAAGATGATTTCAGAAATTTCGTATTCTATTCCGTAGTCATGTTTCAATACGGACTATTGGACCGCCTGATTTCCGAACTCAGGGTCTAAGGCCGAGGCCGCACTGCAGGCGATTGCAACGTGACGGCCATTTTGTCCCAACGCAAATCGCCCTGCGTATGCGGCCGGCCCTATGTGTATTTTTTATGTAATACGGCAGCCAAACAGACAGGCAGGCCACCTGATGGAAAGTAGTTACCGCTGCGTATGGACATCAGCGCTACTAATGTGTTGCCGCCTCTACGGAGACCTCTAATATATCTTTTGAAGGATCCCATGTCATAGTCCAAAGGAAACACTCCTCATCGTACGAGCGATAAACGATCTTTCAAATCTTCGCGTGGACACCACTAAAGGGTCTACGTAATGGGGATGAGGCCTCGTCCTAAATCTTGTCGAGTTCTTCTTTCTTACGAATGTGGATATGGTCCAAAATAAATGCATCATTCTTCTGATGAGAGCATCAGGTTTCGGTTAGATTCCGATTTCCTACTCTTTCTCCTCCACTTCGCTATGTCTTCAGCATCCTCGCGTCGTAAGCCGGTGTATGGTGCAATATAAATAACCATTATTATTATAGGTATTTTAATCAGTTTTTTATAGGGTACATAGTACCATAACATAGGGTAAGTACATATTATTATTGTAAACCCCAATCAGGCACTTCCGCGTAACCGAACCCGTGCCAAGCCCGCCGCCGCGCCGCCCACGCCGCGTCCGCGCTGCGCACGCGCACCGCGTTTATGATTTTCGCGCGTCCATATTTCGTGCGCGCGGCTAACGGTCCGGCTAGGGTTGCCAGCGATTTATGGGACAGATTAATTTATGTCCCCGAGGAACGGTTGTGTGGTCATTAAATTTTTGTTGCTGGCAACTTTTTAAGCACTCGTAAGGACATATGATAGCCGATTTTATGGACGAGGAAGTTGTTTAGTGCTAAAGGTCGTTTTCTCCGCGTCTTAAGTTTTAACGCTGAGCGAATTTGTTGTGACGTTAAAATAAAGTTGCAACTTTATCGCCTTCATTTGCATTTTTTCATCAGCAAATTCTCAAAAATTTGTTCGTTTAAAAATAAAATACACAATTGATGGACTGAAAAAAGCCACCATTGAAATAATTTAAGCTATACCTCTCCACATTCATGGAACCTCGTTAATCGGTAATCGTACAGGCGACACGCGCCACTGTCCAACAGCTGACCTAAAAGCTCGTTTAACTCTAGATATCACACAAAAAATCACACTTACAGTGCCATTCTCGTCTGCCGACAGTACTAAGATTGCATCTCAATCCGCGCCCACGCGGCGACGCGATCACCTGCGCGGGCGCAGCGCAGCCGCGATATGACATTAGCGCGACGTGCTGTCACGCCGCGCCGCCGCAGAATTAGACCGCTTTACGAGGTTGCTTTTCCACCATGGGCTACCACTAGTAAGATATGTGAGAGATGTCTTTGATATACGTGTACTGTTTACGGTCGTTTGATTCCATAGCCAATTGAGGTCTTGTGTAACCGACCGACATATTCCGCTGATGGGTGTCGTAGAAAGCGTCTAATGTCTTGTGTAGAGCCACACAATATTGATACTAATGGTAAAGCAGAATATATGCTACGACTGCATCTTCATATCGTATTTTACCCGCTCTAGTACTCAATTCTTGTATTTGGTTCTTTTGGTAGGAATCGAGACACAGGTTCAACGAGTGTTGAAGACCAGATTCAAGCCAGATTGCATTGGCTGCATCATCCTTTCCATCCCCAGTAAAATTCCTTGCAAGTATTTTAACGCTGAGCGATTCGTTATGGCTTTAAAATAAAAACTTTCATTTGTAATCGATGTATATTTAAGTATAAATCAATCAATTTATTTATTTGTGGTACACAGGTTATGAACCTTTCATTGGCGTACAAATTTGGACCTAGCTATGTTTATTTTGTAAATTCTTTTTGTATGGTTAATTGCGTATTTTACGTGTGATTGTTGTGATGTGATGCCTCTTTTATGCAATAGTCTTGCAATGCTCTTTTATACCTAAATGTCATTTCATTTCATTTCCTAGCCTTCGTGAAAAGTTAAGACTCTAACTTTACCCTCGCTCATCGCTTAGCTCCCTCACTCATCTGCGGTGGAAAGCTACCCTTATCCGCCTCGGAAATCAACGAACTCTCTTATGGCCAAGGAAATTGGACACCGTCTAACAGCCTAACAAGCACCCTGTAGGCAGTTACTTTCAGTAAGGAAACGAGAAGTATTAGATAAACGCTGAGTAAGCGGCTCGACGGAAGTAACAAATTATATGGTGTTGTCAGGAGTTCTAGTACAGATTATGCTTATGCTTATATGCTTGGACAAATCCACGCAAAGCCATCTAGACCTAAAGAAAGCTTGTGTTATGGGTGTTAGATAACTAATAAACTGCTTATATACTTTTATATGCTTAAATTAAATATACATTTAAATTTCTAAATATCTTTCGGCCGAGAATCGAACTAGGAACCTCTGCGTGGCAGATGTTAACCAACTGAACCACTCAGTGTCAATTATGCTGTGAGGCACCGCAATCAGCTGATTTCAGAGAATTTTGTTTTAGAGTAGGACTGTTCGTTTTCTTTTAGGTGGCCCGACCTATGGCTCATATAGGTACACATACCAGAAATATCTTCCAAAAAACATGTGGTTAAAATTATTGAGAATTTAGAAAGAGAGAGCATTTTGAGAAAAAAATACGGCCGCTTCCCACCAGGTGGACCGTCCGTCCGTGTACCCGCGGGTCAATAAAGAAACAGACTATGGAAATATATTTTAGAGCTGCTCATCCTCGGTTGAATGTCGGCTACCTCCACTCTACCCATTAGTGATGTCATACTTTTACCAAAAACCAATTACAACATTACTCATCCAATTTCATTACTGATAGCAATAGTTTCTCCTTACAGTGACTCACTCTCCCGCAATGCTTACCTGCGAAAAAAGAAAAGATAATGAGACAATGCAATCGGTGGACATTCCTTTTGTATAGATACTACTTTAAGCAGTTACATATTTACAAGACTCTAGTGACAAACAAACAGACATTCCACTTGAGAACGATAACTGTCGATCATTACATCTACGATTCATTTAGTAATCTAACTCTACCCGACAGACGTCGGTAAAATTTCCGACTAAGTCTACGCAATGTACACGTGTTCAAAAATGTACTGTAATGTAATGTTTCTTAAATTGCTGTGCTGAACCGAAAAGCCGAAACAAAGCTAAGGACCGTCTCGATTAAAGTAATTTTCAACTGAAAATCGCATCGAAATCCGTTCAGCAGCTACAAACTGATGCACAGAAACACACATTGTACCATTTGCTTCTTTATTTTTAGACAACATAGTCATCATTTTGGCGTAAATGCCCCGGTTGTGCACTCGCGCACGAGGGCTCGGGGTCCGTCTTGACCATTATCAAAGATTTGGCAGATCAGGCAATTACAGGGGAACGACTGCCATCTGACAACCGTGACCCTGCTACGAGGGGAACCTGACCAGATTGGATCATGGTTACACATTCAGTGGCCTGAATGTGCATGTTTCATCACGATCTTTTCCTTTACCGTAGTAACATTGGTTAGCATTCAACTAATGTACATAACTCAGAACGAGTCTATCGAACCCGGTACCTCTCGCTTTCGAGTCGGATACCGTTACCACTAGGCTATCGAAGCAACCAATTTTTAGGCAAAATCGTATTTTGATTTACTCATTCGCCTAAACTAACAACGGCAAACGCGTTATTTATCTTGGTATGGCTTTGAAGGTGCATCTATCCCCAGGAGCAGCAAGCACCTGTGCCAGCACAGAAACATCATACTGTTACCAAATAAACTTTGTACATTACGTTTCGCGTAAACATACGCTAAACAAGCGAGAACCGATTCCATGTGGTCAACGCATTGTGCTCGGAATCTCGTAAACAACTTTGGCTCAGCGAAAGGTGTGCAGAATTTCAATTCGTACATTTTATTCAGGCTACAAAGTGTGAGACGCAGTAGCGGCCGCAAATAAGCTCTTTGAAATCGATTCCCACCCAATGCGAGTATGAAGAGTTGCAATCCCGTGTGGAGAATTTCGATTCGCGTAAAATGGGAAATTTATGTGACAATATGTTCTTATGCTTTGAGATATATGTTAGTCTAGTCTGAATACAACTTTGTTTGTTGTTGAAATGCTTGTTATGATTCGAAACCTACTTGATTGATAATAGACCGCAAAAGGACAATTATAAGTCAAGTATGCCTGGAATGACACAAATGTTTACTCTGTGGGCAGCGTCATTGTGTTTCGTCATGACTAACTAGGTGTAATTAAAGGCATCCTAGATTGGGTTACTGTGGGTGGTGTTACTAGATGACAGAAAATTTCCTGATATGTTCGGAATTTCATCTCTCTGACAGAGAATACAAAAATTTTAAAGGTGTTTTTATAACAGAAAAAAAATAGAACATGAATTACACTTGCGTCTAGCACACGCAACGCACATGAGTATTTTTTTAAATTAGTTATTTTTTGATAACCCAAATATTATTTCTTAGAATTGATTTTATTTTAATTATATCAAACAACTTTTCGGATAATTTTAACCTATTTTCTGTCTTTCTGGCTTTCATTTGTTTTAGCTTTCATCGTATATAATATATATTAGTATCGAAGTAAATCTGTGCAGCCAATATAGGACACCGAACCAACGACTCCACCGATGGACTAATAGGACAGGTATTTATATTTCTGTATAGATAACAGTTTTCTCTTGCACCAAAGCGGCTAACCGTTCGTTTTTATGGGTGTCACGTTAATAGTAAGCCTTTTATCTCCTTTTATGAATATGCAGAAGTTAACTGTTTATTTTATAGACGGGCACAGTGATCAGTGCGAAAACGACTGACCGCGGTAGATATGAGTACCACAACACGCCACTGGATATTTGCCTTGTGTCGTAGCCGTGTGTCCGGTAGAGTAAAATAATATCACAAATGCGGAAGAGCCCATACAGACGTACTACACACAGGCAGGGATCCACACAAAAGCTAGTACGACATACGTTTCAAGGGGTTTGTGGTATATCTTTTAACAAAATCCCTTGAAATCGTGTATATCATCATCGATGTAGTAAATCTGGTCCTATTATAGTTTAAGAGGAGTATCCCCCGAGCGAGCTCCATACAAACGAAGTTTGATCGTAATTTCAAATTACCCAATCAAAGCCAATGAAAATTTGTATTAAATTCTCTTAGGAGAGAGAAGTCTTAAGAGAAATTCTCAGATTTTGGTTTAAGACCCCACAACACTATATTCAATAGGGTTTAATAAATTCTACGACAAAATGCTAGACAGTTAGGCAGGCTTATTCAGCAAGCATTCATTATAGTATGAAATGCTAACAGTGCACGTACAGGGCTATCGTTAACCCAAACAAATACCTCCGTTATCCGTAGAACGCTAGGGTTGTCGAACGAAACACATATTTTAATAAATAAACAGAAAAGAATTAAAAATAAAATGTGAACATGAATTACATTAACGTAGATACCTATATATTTAATTAAAGAGTTTTGTAATAATAAAATAAAGCAAATGCAGATTTTCAATGTGGCGGCCATAGACACAAACAAGAACGCTCTCAAATTAAACCACTATAAATCGATATTATATTAGTGGAGGAGTATATTAGTGATTAAAATATGTACTGGTATATACGTATGCAATCAAGCAGAGAAAATAACAAGTAATTATCAGCATAATACAACTAAGGTTCTAAATTAATTTAAGTATGTATTTTTTTTAAGTCGCTACACACTCGCTATATACTAGCTAAAAATATTCTCATATTTCTTTCAAACAAAACTCGCGTTCTTTACATACGTTATAAACCCTACCGAAACGTCGGAAAAACAAACCGAAAAGGTACGTCGCGTGTAAGTACCGTCTTACATAATAAAAATATTCTTAAACCGAAACACGAATCAACCAAACCCGGAGAGTGGCAACCCTAAGGCACTTGTCCGCATTTGATGCGCATGCGCACACGCGCCGCCGCGACAGCCCTGATAACGCACGTGACTTGTCACGTACATAGGTCAGGCACTCAGCAATGCTCGTATGGTATTACATTATATATTTGCACTATTTACACCTAGGCTTACGGGGTTTGGAATACATTTTATTTGTAAAGTTTTTGTTCAAAATTTTGATTTAGGTCTTTCAGAAGCGATATCTCGATTGAACAGCACGGCTACATGATAACGATATTCTCGAGCGAAAATGATCGAACTGATGTCGAAAGCTAGTCGTAAATAGTATTGCTATTCTTGTGTCACGTGTGCACTTGACTGTATCTACGTCTCGGTTTTTCTTGTCCAACGCGTATACCCTTCTAGTTTGAGATAGTTTTCCACCACCACCGGTGAAATGCTGAGCCCGTCCGTCTCCCAGACGTGAACCTTTACCTCTCTACACAGAGCAATAGGCAATAGAAAACAATATACGAGTATACTGCAAGGGAGTCCGGGCCCACCACGTCGCTTGCCCACGCGCACTCGATTCGAGAGCCCTTCGCGTCTGCGCCGCCACTGCGCCTGATGACTGCGCAGGATTCATAGTACTATGGCGGTTCTTGGTTCTATGGTCGATCGGTTATGATTTGGCCGCACAGGATAGTGTGTATGACTGCTAATATTCCATCATCATGGCGTCAATATCCCGAGAGCCGAGGGACCATGACTGCTAATACTTAAATGGGTTAAGTCACCGACGTGTTGAAGGAGCTTCCGTCTTCAGCTTTGGCTGACCTATACCGTGGCCTCGTAGCCGTAGAAACGACGTAAAGTCGTACCAAAATACGTATATAATCAGTAAAGTATTTGTGGTGAGAGGCTAGGGGCCCTAACGCCATTCTCTGGCAACATTCTTTTTATTACTCTAGCTGGAGCCGAGCATTTCACTGCCATCTCACCTGGTGGAAGCGATTTTTCCATTTCAGTAAATCCGATGAAAACACTGGAAAAGCGGGTTGATGATTCAGTAAGTATTTGCCTGAAAGATCAACAAACATCCACCCAAGCTAGAAAAATTACCTCCTTCTTTCTCCTACAGGAAATCACTATAAAATATGTGCCTATTATATATAAATCTGTTGCAATTACAACTACAATGAGTTCCCGAACGTAACAGCGCTACTAGCCGCCGCCGGCATCTGCGCCCGCGCACAGGCATTACTGGACATCTATCTCTGTCGGGCGGTAATTACCGCGTTGGCTATGCAATAATACCTACCCTACCCTAATTTTGATAGTGACAGAGTATAACAGTATTAGTTTTGGTGCAGCAGTACTTTGGCGGTTTCTCTATAGAAAATTCCCATAAATTCAAATACAATTGTTGGGAGAGGTTGGTTGGTTAGAATTAAAGTTTAAAATCTAACCAACCAACCTCTCCTAACAATTCCCTTTTGGAATAAGTTCATGCCTTACTTAGGTACTCGGTACACAAGGGATAAAAAAACTTTCCAGGGAGGATTCTCTTGAAGTATTAAAATGATATGTATCTGATATCCAGCGTTGTCCTTGATATTCTGCAATGTTAAGAGCTGTCTACCCCTGTGAAACACGGGTGTGAAGATGTATGTATGTACGAATGTATAAATATTAAGAGCTAATGGCGTGGTGGTTCCACGCATCAGATTCAATCAGAATTACAGTACACTCACAACAAATCAACATTACAACATCAGAAAGTCATGGAAGTTGGGAAAAAGGTGTATGAACGTATCTGTATGTATGAAACTTGTTTCAGTTACAGATTACTTCCTAATATAACACTGAGATAATGTCTTTCTTCCATCGACAAAGTGTAAAGAAAACAAGGAAATCCGCAGGCGCAACGCCGTGACGCAACCTGCGTGCGCGCATGTGAGAGATGAGTTTTTGCGGTCGCAGCGCAGTGCAGCCAACATGGCGGAAATTGTTTCGCGAAGGAGTCTGCGTGAATGCAAACAGTGTCATTAACTTTTGTTTACCCGTGTTGTGCAATGTCAATTTCGACGGTTTGCTGTGTTTGTACAAGAAAAATTTTAGATTTTCCACCTTACCTATAATTTTTTTACTTGTGGCACTAGGTATACAGTCTCTGGCACTAGCCTAATTAGCAGCGGTTGTGCGACCATGGTCGTACGACGGTCGTCCCCTGACCAATAAGAGACCTCAAAAGCGCCCGTCGTACGAACACAGTAGCTGGCCGTTGCCAATTAGGACAGTGCTTCTGCCTCTGTCCCTATGGGATGCGGGCTTGAGTTGTCGTACTAGTTCATCATTAATACATGCTTCTTTATTTAGGTACAATGTTATTTGTACCTAATCGTAAATGTACTCGATAATCCTAAAGTCCGGAAATCTGCTTTACTTCCGGGAGGGCGACCAACTGTCCCTAGGTGGTGTCGGGTTCCTCGTCCACAAATCCCTCGTGAACAACATAGTCAAAATCGAGAGTGTGTCGTCTAGGGTAGCGTACCTTATACTCAGAATTACCAAGCGGTATTCGTTGAAGGTCATACAGGTCTACGCACCGACTTCGACTCACTCCGACGATGAAGTGGAGGCTATGTATGAGGATATTTCTACAGCCATGCATACCTCCAAGACACACTATACCGTTGTCATGGGGGATTTCAACGCGAAACTGGGCAAACGAGGCGGAGACGAGTTGAGAGTGGGGCAATTTGGAATTGGAAGTCGGAACGCCCGTGGCCAGATGCTGGCCGGCTTTATGGAGAAGGAGGGACTCTTTATGATGAACTCATTTTTCAGGAAGCCGGATCATCGCAGATGGACGTGGGTTAGTCCCGATGGTGTCACAAAAAATGAGATTGACTTCATCCTATCTACGAAACGGCATATATTCAATGATGTCTCGGTGATCAATAGCGTTAAAATTGGCAGTGATCACCGCTTGGTAAGAGGCACATTGAATATTAATCCCCAGCTGGAAAGATCGAGATTGATGAGGTCCACGCTCCGGCCTATACCCATCCAAATCCAAAACCCCGAGAGCTTTCAACTCGAATTACAAAATCGCTTCGAGTGCCTAGGAGAGTGCGTCGACGTGGACGACTATAATAACAGGTTCGTGGAAACTGTCTATACGGTTGGGTCAAAGTTTTATAAGGCCTGCCGTACAAACAGAACAAACAAAATCTCTGACGATACCCTCAAACTCATCGAAGAAAGACGCGGAATGACTCTGCAATCCCCTGATGATGTCTCTCAATTTAGGCGACTTAATCGACAGATCTCTAAGTCTCTGACTCGCGACATACGCCGCTTCAATACTACCAATATTGAGGCGGCGATCGAGCGGAACAAAGGCTCTAAAGTCTTTGCGAGAGATCTGTCGATTGGACAGAGCCAGTTGACGAGACTGAAAACGGATGACGGCAGAGTTGTTTCGACTAAGTCCGAGGTTTTGAGGGAAGTCGAGAGGTTCTATGGACAGTTATACACGACAACACGGGCACCTGTTACCAGTATGGCAAAAGACCCCAGAGCCAAGTTGACCCGACACTACACCGAAGATATCCCGGACATCAGCCTGTACGAGATTAGTATGGCTCTCAAACAGCTTAAGAACAACAAGGCGCCGGGTGATGATGGAATTACGGCTGAGCTTCTGAAAGCTGGTGGCAAACCTGTGCTTAAGACCCTTCAGAAGCTGTTCAATTCCGTCATCCTCGAGGGCAAAACGCCGGAAGCATGGCACAGAAGCATAGTCATATTGTTCTTCAAGAAAGGTGATAAGGCTCTCTTGAAGAACTTCAGACCAATATCGCTGCTGACCCATGTCTATAAGCTGTTTTCGAGAGTCATTACGAATCGTCTCGCACGCAGGTTTGATGACTTCCAGCCTCCCGAACAAGCCGGATTCCGAAAAGGTTTTAGTTCCATAGACCACATACATACGCTGCGGCAGGTTGTACAGAAGACCGAAGAGTATAACCGGCCATTATGCTTGGCGTTTGTGGACTATGAGAAAGCCTTCGATTCGATCGAAACTTGGGCGGTGCTCCAGTCTCTACAGCGGTGCCAAATTGACTATCGATATATCGAAGCACTGAAGTGTTTGTACGAAAACGCCACTATGTCAGTTCGTCTCCAGGACAAGACCACAGAACCTATTCAGCTGCAGCGAGGTGTTAGACAAGGTGATGTCATATCACCGAAGTTGTTCACCGCTGCACTGGAGGATATCTTTAGGCTTCTGGACTGGGACGGACTTGGCATCAATATTAACGGCGAGTACCTCACGCACCTCAGATTTGCTGACGATATCGTAGTCATGGCTGAAACCCTGGAAGACTTGGGCAAAATGCTCGATGACCTCTGTAGTGCCTCTCAACAAGTAGGTCTTAAAATGAACATGGACAAGACGAAAATTATGTCGAATGTCCATGTTGTGCCTACTCCAGTGACAGTTGGAGGCACTCCACTTGAAGTTGTTGACGACTATACATACCTAGGACAAATAGTCCGGCTAGGTAGGTCCAATTTCGAGAAAGAGGTCAATCGACGAATCCAACTCGGTTGGGCAGCGTTCGGGAAGCTACGCCACATATTTTCGTCCCAATTACCGCAGTGTCTCAAGACGAAGGTCTTTGACCAATGTGTGTTGCCAGTGATGACTTACGGATCTGAAACGTGGCCACTCACTATGGGCCTTATAAGAAAGCTCACTGTTGCCCAAAGGGCAATGGAAAGAGCTATGCTCGGAGTTTCTTTGCGCGATCGAGTCAGAAATGAGGAGATCCGCAAGCGAACCAAGGTCACCGACATAGCTCTAAGGATTGCCAGACTGAAGTGGCAGTGGGCAGGGCACATAGCTCGAAGAACAGATGGCCGATGGGGCAGTAAAGTTCTCGAGTGGCGACCACGTACCGGTAGACGCAGCGTGGGCAGGCCTCCTACAAGGTGGACCGACGACCTGGTAAGGATCGCAGGTACCAGCTGGATGCGGAAAGCACAGGACCGGTCTTTGTGGAGATCTCTGGGGGAGGCCTATGCCCAGCAGTGGGCGTCTTCTGGCTGATATGATGAATATTATTTTATCCACTAAACAAGTATTAGTAAAGTCAATACAGAACCGAAATAGGTACAGGTGTGTCCCAGATCAAAAACAATGAAGCATTTCACAATTATCAGCTCTAAATGCGAAAGGAGGTTTACAGTGTTTAGTTTTACAGTGTTACTATCGTCGGGCGCGAAACCCGCGAAAGTATTTTCTACGTTTTATCGTCGCTACTTAAGTGCAGGCAAAGGCATTCGGGCTGTGCAGCCGCCGACAGCTTGCGGTTTCAAGTCTTCCGGCTTGCGCATGCACTCTGTTATTTGCCCGAGTCATTGTCTCCAGGTGTTATGTAAAGTACTCAAATTACTACTGGTCGTAATAGATAGAATTATCTTGATCGCAACTCGGTGGCAGACAAGAGGAAAGCGAGATACAGTCGTAATGCAGTTATTACAGCTGTTGATTGGCAAGGATTGCAGTTTTCATTGTAATCGTTGTCAATATTAGAATATCACCATTTCATAAAAATCCGTTAGTGGTTTTAGTTAGCACAGAGAAAAAGAATACTCGATGTATTTAGTGCTCCATCATTTTACACTTGTGTAAAGTTGCACGTTATCGATAAGTATTATCCACAGAAATATCTCTATTTATTCATGACAGTCAATTTATTTAGATTTCTGTGGATAAGACTTATCGTACAGTTGTCATTTTCAATTGAAACGTAGGAACTTAAGGAAGATCATCAAACCAAATAGCAAATAGTGTACCTTAAGTTTACTAACACAAAAGGACGATGTTGTAAATATATTACAGTTAGCGTAATTTATTTAAATATTGAAAAATACCGGGGTATCGGCACCTAATACAATACTACCCTGGGTCCGTGGGGCCCCGTGGGTCTCTTTGTACAGAGATCTTTCCCAAAATTTGTCGACACCACAGGTGACCGAAGATCGCAAAGAATAAGCATTGCTATTCTGAGAGGTAATGCTGCCAGCATCTTTGGTACAACTTCTACATGGTCCAATATTTTTCAATTTTAAGGTAGTTAATTATTTTTCTTTTTATATCACATATTTATTTTAATGTTAATAGTTCTATAAATAAACTTATCTAATAAGGAGATAAGAGAGTCATTATAATAACAAATTCAGAAAATAAATTACAATTATGCAATATACACGCGCGTAATTCATTAAACCGCTAACGAAAACGATTATCCCCAATATCAATTTATCTAACGCTGACTATAATTAAAGATAACAATTCACAATCGCTAATTGCACTTGTTTCACGACAAACAAAATGTCAAACGCACACGTCACAGGTAGCATTATCAACCGCTGGCATGTAATTACTGGCGATAAATAATGATTCGATCCATATTAATAGCAATTTATGCATCCTAGTTGAATTTGCTATGCGGAATTCTTGCCAGACATTGTGTGTCGTTGAACACTTCATTTGTTTTACTTAACGGGACGGCATGTGCGGTTATTCATTCATTCATATTTTATTAATAATTGTTGAATTACATATCAATTATAGTTCACAATTATATTGCTATGGTTTTGATAAAACATATAGGAAAATTTGAATTGAATAGAATCACATGGAAGCTGTACGATCCATAATAAATGTATGATTTGTTGTAACGACTTCCGTTGTTTATTTTATTTATGGATTGCATTGCGAAGTGCTATTCAAAAACAAAATAATTAATAGTTATTAGTGTCATTACTAAGATACGCAAGCTAATTAAATATTGCAGTCGCCGTTGATAATTATATTATGTAATAAGATTTGTATTAAAATGATTGAAAATAGAATCTTCCTTTCCTCGCCGTAGAAAATAGTAGATACAGCGCAAATAACTTAGGTACCAGAAAACAACATTTCAAAAAGTCTCGGCGCATATAGCGTATCGACTACTAAGACCAAGTGCGCGCGCGCAGCGAAATAAACAAGCCGTGAGCGCACACCCTTCATTCTATAGTCTATGGCACACACTCATTGGCTCATAGATGGAAATGACAGTCCAGAACCAGAAACAAACATCGCTTGTTCGCACAAACTAACAAATAAGAGAAACTCTCGAGTTATTGGCCAGGCTGCTGGGGTGCCGGAGGACAGACAGGGATCTAAGCGGGAAGTAACCGTTTTTAATTATTTTCTAATATTAAATTTAAATTATTGTATATTTAAATTTTTACTAGACGCTGGACGATGGATTATCGCTAGCTCAGTTGAGGCTATAAGGTAACACGTATGTCTCACGAGTCCAGACCGATTTTAAAGGAACAGTACTAAAAAATACGTAATTTAAACTGAATTTCGCTCCATCCTGTTGGTAGCTACGATTACAGATACAGAGACAAACACACAGATACATAGGTTTCGAACTCAGAACACTCCTATGGAGAGAGTCCAAAACGCAAAGTCCTAAGATTGGCACTTTCAGTATTAGAAGAATCATTCAGTAAATACTATGAGTCATTAAAATACGGAAGGATTGTTTCCTATGAAAATGAAATATAATCGTAATTAAGGTGATCTCATAACATAGCAACAAGTTATGAGTACCTAAGGCCTTTACACGCTAATAAACTTGCAAAACGGTGAAGTGTTTTAGTATTTTATGTTTTAACCTAGTATTTGCATCATTTGTGTTGTACCTAAATTTACATATTTTTTTTAATATACATTTTGTAAAAACATTCTAGAACAACTTCTGAAGGAGGCATTTCACGCGTAGGTTGAATGGATTCTTGCTTTCATATTTCATTACAAATTTTAGCTTTTAATGTGTCTTGTCTTGTTATTAATTATATGTTAAATTCATTCATTAATTCATTCCACATGCAAGTAAGAAATTATATAATAAGTATCTATTAAAAGAAAAAAAAATGGTGTGGTGTTTTTATTTATTTATTCGTTTAAATCGGATTAACTAGATCTCGAGGGGAGGCCTATGTCCAGCTGTAGGGGTCTTTCGGCTGACATGATGAGATGTCCAACTTAACAATCTCACCCTAGATCCCGCCCTGTGCAGGGAGCCGTGGGGCAGGTTGTGAATTGCCTAGACATTAACGTCTTAGTATAATGAAAGTTGTGAGTTGCAACCGTGAGGGGACAAATATTTTACAGGCGAACGAGGTTCTGACCAGACTACGTTGATTTATAAATGATTGTTTTACAGTAAAAAAATATTCTGGGTGATTCTTCTAATACTCGTACAATAACGTCAACTTACTCTTGTAAGTGCCAATCTAAATGATTCTGTGTTTTGAACTCCCTACAAAGGAATGTTATGAGCTTAAAAATGTGTGCATCTATGTACCTCTGTGTTTCTGTTTGTGGCATCGTAGCTCGAGACTGAATGGACCGAAATTCGGTTTAAACGAGTATTTCATAGCACTGTTCATTTTCAATCGGTAAGGAGACAAAATTATTTCAGGTTTCTTAGCTCGGTTCTATTCTAACCTTGATTTACGAGTTAAGAGTAGGTAGCCCGATATTTCGGGTACTTCCTCGTCGCCTAACTGAATGGTGTAACTGCTACCAAGTTTGTCTATTTCGAAGTAGACATGCATATGCATAACTGCATAGTCATTTCAAAACAATGTAGTCCCTAAGAATATTTCCGTATTTTTTAAGTTTCGCAGGACCATTAAGTAAAGACCTTTTTCGCACCCGTTGGCTTTAGACAATGGGTCCTTGGGGTCCTGAGTTCGCTCAGAGTTGAGCCTCATTATTCAAAGGGAAAATGTTGTCCGCCTTCTGGGCACCATGCCTTGCGGAGATGCCATGTAAATATAGATATAGTTTGTATGTTGTTTGTGTAAATAAATTGTTAGAGCTTAAATAAATCAAGTGAAGTCCAATATTAGTAAAATATTTTTTAAATACCGTTACAGAAATCCGTACGAGGTAGAGCTAGCCCTACTTCACTTCACTGGTAAAGAGGTGCAGTAAAAAGCCAACACGGAACACACATAGGCTCAAATCGACAGCTTTACGATACATCCTCCATTGATGTCGCATTACGGAGTATTTCTCGGATTACCGCTCCAATGACGCAATAAATGCGCTACTGCTGTGGAAAATCGCTGTGGAGAATACCACGTCATTCCATTACGGCGAAGCTTAGCTTGCTGTGAAACTCGATGTTGTTATGGATGATTTTATTTTATAAACTTATACTCCGTTCGCGGTACGACAATGCGTGGGCAATGGCGCAATTATAGTTTATAGCTTTATCCTCTAGTCCTATCCTCTAGTCCACCGGAGACTGTGGTAACAAACCTCATAATATTGTGTAGTGAAAGTGTAGTGAATGACCACGAAAGTCCTAAAACCAATACTTTGAAAAACGTTTTGCAAGACCATTCTACGAGTGAAAATAAATAAACAAAACCGCCGACCACCGACACTCATTAAACTTTAACAAAGTATTAGTAAATTCTTGGTGTCAGCTGCTTCTTGAGCATTGAATGTGGACCATTTTCACCGGCTGCACTGACAGCAATAATCCAATGATGATCAAAGCAGCGTATCAGTCGTTGCGTCTGCGCAGAAAGTGCCCGCCGCAGAGGTATCAGACTGTGAAGTTATGAGCGTGGTACAAGTCAAGAATAAGCGACTGTCGCTAATTCTAGAAAATCGCTTTTACCTATACCTAGGTATACTACAAAATGTGTCCATAAATGTGGCAACAGTTCGACTCATTATGACGTAGGTGTCACATGTGACATCTGTTCGTTAGGTGCACAGTGGAATCACATGTGCGATAATTAACCGCTTTCGATCTGTCCAGATGGGATGTCTCGCGAAATATTTATTGAGTGAATTCACCAAAAAATTTTATTAATGAAAAATATCTTTTGAATATTTTTTGCACTGTTCTGCAGCAAATAATTAGCAACAAATAATAAACAAGTCAACAATTCGATAATTGCAATATTTTACATTTTTCTGCTACCTTGACGTCAAGTTAGCACTAACTCCGATTTCTAAAGATCGGTTTGAGCAAAGAAAACAGATTTTTGGTAAATTTAGCAAATAAATAGCAACAAATTTCTAAGTTTTTTTAAACAAATTCTGCTGATTTTGGGGTGCTACCTTGACAGAGCTCATTTGTGATCTCGCGCGCGAGGGCCAGAGGTCCGTCTTGACCATGATCCAGGATTTGAAAGTCCAGGTAATTACAGAAATGTATCCTCTACTCCACATAACCACATGAATTGAAGCTATAAACCAATCCACAAGTATTTTATATAGTCTCATTCACATCCTTTCGTGCCATTCCCAACGCAGCCACTACTAACTACCTATTATTAACACAGAGATAGGCCAGCTCAGGTACCTACCGCGGTATTCAGACCGGCGCGGGAGTTCTGCGCAATTAATTTCCGAATGGCAGCGTTGTTCTCGTTATGTTGTTTATTCTTTTTTTATCTATGGCTGTTAGTTTTGGACGTTCGTCTGGTTCCGTGTTTATGTATGACAGGGGTAATGTAGTTTTTTTTACTAAATTTTATGTAAGCGTGAATCCACTTAATAGGCTGTCCTTAAGATTCGTGGATTCAAGACCTGACAAATACTTTAGGAGGTTTACAAAGATTTAGGAGGTTCAGTTACAAACTGAATGGCTGAATCGGCTTTAAAAATGTGATTCAATTATGATACAATTTATGCGTAATAGGCTTCGTGTGTAAGGAATATAATAATAACCTCAGATATCTGTTTCTGCCATGTTCCTGCCGACCCGAAATGAAAGGTTACAACACTGTCTACCAGTCAACCGAAGTTTGAAAAGTTTTACAAGACCAATCTACGAGTGAAAATAGAATTCGGTGTTGAAATTTTTTATCTCATGTTATTTTTACATTCCTTCACACGAAACCTATAACTTCCATAAATTTTATTAGGTACCTACCGCATCGTTATCAGTACACGCGTCAAACTTAACATCCTTTGCGTCGGGGATCAAAAACACTCGCAGGCAATGAACAATTAACACTCTGTTAATAAAGTAAAGAAGGTATGTTAGTATCTGTACAATTCCTGTAGTAGCCCGCATAGGTACTAACTTAAATATTATACCTACACTTTTCTTATGAATCAAGTCTCGAAGCGATTGCTGCATATTAAAACCGTGGCGAAGTGGCTATAGTGAAGTCATAACAGCAGAAAAGAACTGCCCACCATTACTAACAGTCGTGTAAACGTATGAAGTATACAAAAGGTTGTAAGAGTCACCACAAACACGTGCCAAAAAATTGCATCCTTCATAAAATACTCCATATTCGTATAGCTTCATTTAAGTAGGTATTAAACAGATTTGTAGAATTTAGATTTAGATAACTTATTCAATGTAAGTCTTAAGAGTGTTGTGATGTCAAAATAAATAATGTCAATATCTATGTCTAAAACGCGAACAAACCTGATTCGAAACCCATAGAAGCAGCAACTTGCAACACTAGACACCTGACATATTAAAAAGTACAGTTAACCCACGTACGGTAATAACCCATAGCATTAAATACGATATTATTACATCCCAAACACCTCCAGAGCTACTGTTTACCAAATGGCATTATAAGTGTTGTGCTGTTAACGTTTATAGGACATGCAGTGGAGGTAATGGGCCGGTAATGGTTCTCTATAAAGCTAGGTAAGTACGTACTGTAGTGTGGGTGTCAGACTGTCAGTACAGACGGATGGTTACGACACATTGCGTATGTATCTAGTACTATTGTCTTATTTCGATGAAAATTAGAGATTGAGCCTAGAATTTCGGAAATCGTTCCGGAAAGTGCAGAAATCTCGGAAGGTACTTCTAAACACAAAATATTAGATAAATAAAAAAAGGGTTCCGTTTATTAAATTGTCCGAATAAAGTATTTAAAAATAGAAAAGATTATTTTACCTAGTTTTTAATTTACAATACTGCGATCTTTAACCCGTCAGCCAAGCGGAGATTATGGCAATAACCTCCCGTCTCGTGAGAGAGGCCCTGAGGCCTGTTATGGGCTGTGATGATGAAGTACCTGTATACATATTTTGATCATTTATTTGTCACTTTTAAAAAAGGTGACATAATTTCAGCTATAAAATTAAATGCGTATTTCGAACCTATACGGTTTTTAGGTGTCCGCTGTTAGTGAAAACTGGTACCTGAAGCATAGCAAACGATTTAGAATTTTAGACGCTAAGTATTTGGGTAGAACAAAAATAGGTTCCCCCACAAATCACTAGTGGAACATAACACAGTTAAAAGCAGTCTAGTTGAAGGATCTATGCGACGTCCCGCCCACAACTCCCACAGGTGGACTTGATTATGATTTAGCGTGGCCTGCGCACGCGCAGCTTTTAATTGCCTCTCGATTCGGGACGGGGAGCCAGCTACCGTTGATGTATGCGTATTGGATTGGAATTATTGCTTTGGTGTACTGAGATATTGCTTCCGTCGTATTGCTTGATCTCGACATGAACGCATATGGGACATGGATCACGAAAATATTGATTTTGTAAATTAAATTTATCAGGTGGTAGGACTCCGTCAATCCTAAGGAGTCCGCCTGGGTGTGTACTACCGCCTTATCTATTTCTGCCGCCAAGCAACAGTGCTTGCATTGTTGTGTTCCGGTTTAAAGGATAAGGTAGCCAACGAAATTACGGGCACGAGACATTTCATCTTAGTGACAACGCACCTGCGGTTCTGCATTTATGTTACCTGCAACCTAAATGTATGAATTGTAGATGTTATGGGCGACAGTTACCGCTTACCATCAGGTCGTGCTCGTTTGTCACTGAATAACATCAAGGTATCAAATTAATATTTTCGTGATCATCTTTGATATGAGAATTTCATAGGGTCCTTGAATGTAGAGTATTGGCAAATTGCCATAAAAGTATGGAATCACGTGACTTAAGCATGCGCATGCGTCTTCGCATACACGCTTGCTTTACCAAATACGGGATAAAAGCACCTTATAATAAGCATTTGTTGTCAATCAGGGCTCCAGCGACAAGTAAAATCGATGAGTCAGCTATTACAGACACCTTATTAGAACTACCGCTCATTATGGTGGCTCGCTGTGTTTTCACTTAATGTCGTATCTCGTTACAATTTGCAGATAATACTAGTTTGAAGGATTAGCATGGATGGTGAACTTATATAATATTTTCTTTGCATTTTTGTGTTCAGGTAACCCGTTTACGTGTATAACATTGTTGTTGGTTGAAGTAAATAAAGTAATGCAGCAGATGATAGGGGAGGAATGGGATAGGTATGTCAGGATTTATCGCGTGTGGTGTAGTACTCGATAGCCTCTGCTTACCCGTACGTTTGTTAAAATTTAAATGCCCCGTGCTTATTTGGCGAATCCCCGTACGGGACGCACTAATTGAAAATACACTCCGGTTTACGACAAAAACACATCATGTGTCATGAGAGTCGCACAGGTAACATGCAGAATCTAATTAATGGTAAGTAGTAGGAACGCGATAAACTGGGGTATACCTGTATTCAGAAAGGCACAGCGATCAACCTGGGCATCAATTAGGTATTCAGATACTTTGAGGTCCCGAACACTCAGTTCTACTGACAATGCTTTAGTGAGTGACGGTCGCACCTGTGCGTACGTCAAAATGAACTCACTGATGAAATGAATCACTGCAAAATGAACGAAATTGACCAATCAGAGAGCCGTGTTGAACGTATTCAGTTAGCAGACTATGACAACACATAGACAAATATTGTCTGTAAATACAAATGTGAGACGATCCCCGTGAACAACAAAGTCCATGCTATCCCTACAGTGCGACCGTCCAAGGCCCAAGCTGACGACGAGTTGATAGCTCTCATAATGACGTCCAGTTTTGCGACAACGTACTATGGGCGGTGGTACTATGGGCAGGCAGAGTAATAAAATAAGAAAATGCTTTAAAAGTCGTAGCTACTTAATCGTTACTTTGCTCGCCAATTTGACTTTTCTAAGTCATTTCAAAACGTCATTCAAAAGACATTTCATTTCCTAGTTTTGGAAACAGAATTTTTCGACTGACCCCACATAAGGTGGAAAAGGCATATGGCATATATACGGCAGGCCACCTGATGGTGCGTGGTCACCACCGTCTATCGACATCAGCAACACCAGGGGCGCTGCCAATGCGTTGCCCTCCTCTAAAGAGACCTCTAATATACCTGCCATGTCAAAGTCCAAAGAAAGCACTGTTACTGTGTCGTTTACAATAAGTTACTAACAACAACGAGGTTCAATCCAAAACAAAGCATACGAACCAAGAAATCAACCGTTACCATTTAACCACAACGCCTCTCAAGCGCCAAACACAAAAACCATTCCCACATATCGAAATGTAATCTTAATTAGTTCGAGTACCTATCGAGTTGGGAAAACGGTACCCCTGCCCGTACAATAACACGCCATTATTGCACGGGCTACTCCTATCATAGCTATCGGCAGATAGAGGGCTGCGCACGCGCACAATTAAACCAGATACAGCCAATCAGACTGTTCCTATCTGTGATCTATTTTATAACGCGCCTGGGAGACTATCCTGTCCTGATATTATAGTGTTGTTGGAGCCCTATGGGCGGACGGCCAGTGTACGGTCATTGATACGGCTGATAAAAGCGAAAGTTGCATATTCGTCTTTGTGTGGATGGATTTTGGATATAGAATCCTATTTACAGGCATGACTTTATTTTAGTATACCTGCATATGTACGATTATTTCATGTTTTTGGCTTGTTGTTGGTGTTTAGATAAATGCACAACGCATTCTCGTGTATCCAACACTACCTGCTGTAATATTCCTGTCTCAATTTCTGTAAAGGTTGCCTGGAAGAGATCGCTTGTAGCGATAAGGCCGCCTTTGCTCATATGTGTTCCTTGTTACTGTAATTAATTGATACTGTTATGTTTTGTGAGCAATAAAGTGTGTATCTATCTATCTATCTATCATGAGGCATTTCATCTTTGTCGTCACAGTGACAACGCACCTGCGGGTCTGCATTTTTGTTGCCGGCAACCTAAATGTATTAATCGTAGATGTTATGGGCGACAGTTACCGCTTACCATCAGGTGGGCTGACTGCTAGTTTGTCACTGCGTAGAATTAAAAAAAATTATAAGTTTCTTTGGTTAACTGGAAGAAAGCTCACGTAATAGTTCATCGTACTTCAAGTTCCTTTTACAATCATGCATTTTATCAAATAACAGTTAGGTACTTATAAGAACCACGCGAGAGTAAATCATAAATGATGTGAATGATGCAATATTAAAAGCTTATTGGATTTCCTATTCCTGATGTTAATGAATGACTCCATTAACTCGGTAGTGGACATAAATTTAAATAAATATTGTAGCTATCCATCAACAAACAGGTGTTCGCACAAAAATATTCAAAATCACCACAATAGATGCGATGTTTATAGCAGTAAAGAAGATGCGCATACGCAGAATACGAATGTGACTATACCAATATTTTAATTAAACATTTATGAATAACTTCGATTATAAAAATAATAATCATCTTGACGTTAATATCCCGGTTGTGCTCTCGCGCACGAGGGCCCGGAGTCCCCGCCTTGACCATGATCCAGAATTTGGCAGAACATGAAAAATCTGTCTTTCACAGCCATTTTTTTTTATTAGAGTTGTAAATTAAGTACTGAAGTCAAAGCTATATATTGCTCACATAGATATGACAACATAAAAAGACGCTTCTATCGCTTAATTTTATTTGCTTATATTTTACTAATACCTATTATAAAGAGGAAAAATTAGTATGTTTGTAAGTTTTTTTGTTGGAGGTAGTCTCCGAAACTACTGATCCGATATTAATTCTTTAACTAATGTAAAGCTACATTATTACCGAGTGACATAGGCTAGTTTTCATCCCGGAAACATAACAAGAGTGCGGGTTAGTTGAATGCTTATAGAGTCCGTAGATCCGAACTGCGCGCGGTACTGCTTCTATTATACAATGTTAAAGATTCAAAAGCTTTCCGCCATTCTTTCATGTCGTTTAAACAAGTCTTTCACATATATATATCCACTAGAGTTAAACGAAACATAGATCATAGGAAGTAGAAATACCACGAACTACTTTAGCGCACTACTCGCTCAGCCATATTAAGAACTTAAACAATGGCTCTTAAATCTGTCCAAAAGTGGGCCAATTCCCTTAGCCGGAACCCAAAAAGTGCGCCATAAATAACTTTCAAAAACAATAAATTTATAAACAAAACCGGCTATTAAAACCTACGCATGTTAAAAATCGATAAAGAGCTGTCGATCGATGGCTGACACATCGAGCAATGAGTGGACAGACACACCCACTTGCATGACTTTATGCTTTAGGAGTGCTTTCGTTTAGGTACAGTCGGCTGCAAAGGTTCACGCTGAGGCTGACTGTACCTAGTAAAATTCCAAAAAATGTGTGATTACAAATTGCGATGCAAGATTGGACGAAGTTGGCAATAAAATAATAATGTGAAACCACAAATACAGTTATTTTCTGACGACTTAGGGAACGAATTATGGCCATGGGTACAGTAGTAGAATACCAAAAATGTGTCTAACAGCTACTGCGATCTAATACGACCTGAGTGGTTCAATGGTCAACATGCCGGTCTGCCACGCAAGAGGTCCCGGGTTCGATTCCCGGCCGCGCAGAAATTGAAATGATGAATTTTAATTTCTGTTACGGGTCTGGGTGTTCTATGTATAAAAAGTATGTATTTAAAAAAGTATTTAAGTAGCATATCAGTTATCTAGCACCCATAGTACAAGCTTCGCTTAGTTTGGGGCTAGATGGCGCTGTGGGAATTTGTCCACGAATATTTATTTAATTACAATTCGACCAAACCTAGTAAATTTGCGGACTCCACGGTGCGGTGGCCACTTTTCATAAAGTGGACTGTCCGTCCGTGTGCCTCCCGAGGCAATAAAAAAAAACTCCGCTGCGTGCTATTCATAAGGACGCCGTTACGCATGTCGAATTTTAATTGAATTTTATTTATTATGGTCAGTGGCATTCTAGACCATAGGACACCAAACGGAACCTCAATGACATTTAGCATTTAAAGGATATGCAATAACAATAAATAACACGAGCGAGTTGAGTTGTAACATATCTAGCATGTATGAGTTGGGATATTTGCATGTATTTGCATAATTGTGCCGTTTAAAATGGTAGAAATTGATTCCTAGCGGGGCGGTGGAACGGTTCCACTATATTAACCGACTAGAATGATGTTTCTATTTTCTTAATTAACGTTTGCTTCTGTATAAAAAATCGAAGAGGTTTTCTATTAAAAATTGGAGTTATAGTGTTTTCGTCTATGTTTCTGGGAACTGTTAGTTAAATAGATAAATTAGTGGATAGACAATACTCCAATGACTCCGTAGATTCAACGAAGATAATTTTAACTGAGCTCATGTTATAACTGAAAATTGACGAGCCTCTAAAAATACTCTGATATCCAGGAACGTTATTTTTGAACCGCTCGCCTCAAGTTGAACGATTTTCAAATTTGTTTTTCGGCATGAAAAGTTCGATATTTTAAGCATGGAAAAGACTTTCCCTATTTGTAAAACGTTCACTTTCGGTGTTGAAAATTGAAATTGAAAATCATTCAAAAATATATATGGCACCAAAGGCCCTATTTTTGAACTGTTTCACGTTCTGGGCCCCAGAACTGTTACTACCTGAACGAACTACCTCGGACAGCATTTTCTCTCCGATTCCTATCGGACGCCTTAAGCTAGTGATCAAAGGTTTGTGTCACACACAACATTCCTAAATTACACTAAAGCGATCGAAGTAGCGCAATCTAGTTTCATATAATTTTACTATTTCCGCTCGTGCTTGCGAAACGTCCGCAGCGAATTAAAAGCACCGGTCGCCTCAAGAAAAACTACTTTCGGTTTTACCAAGTTCGATGCCCGATTTCGATGTATCGCCTCATTTATGTGAGGCCTAGTGACATAACTGTGAACCGTAATATGTCAATCGCGTTACGAGGCAGGTGTTTAAAGGTCGTTTTATGACATACTAGTGGACCTGGCGCGACTTCGTTTGCGTGGCGTCCTGACCGTACCCATACCCTACACTTACTTACCCTACTCTACGCCTACCTTACATCGACTTTACCTCTATCTAACCTTTTTTCTTGCTTATAACCCACATGCAAGCATACTTACAAGCGTCTGCAGAATTCTTGTATGACAACGTTTTTTGACATTATTTTCGTATTTTAACTGTGGCGACAAGTTCTTTGATGGCAACACGAGTTAGACTTTGTCCAGTGTTAGGTCAACGTCTTCATTCTTTTTTCTGTGCTTAATTTTGTAGCCAACGAATCCAAATGTAACTTGCAACTTTATTACGAACAAACACGGGGACATGTGTAAGTAAAAAGCTTGTAATGAAGTGCCGCGATTTTTCCACAGTTCAAATTTTAGACACCGGGTCGGACGAATTTAAGGCACTGTACACCATAGAGTTATAGGCACACCGGGTCAGACGAATTTAAGGCACTGTACACCATACAGTTCCAGGCAGGTTTTAGGCACAGTACACTTCTCCATAGGCGCCATTTCCCTGACATCTGCGGTAATCAAAACCCGATCGAATCGAATCATACCTCAACGCGCATTCCCGACGCGCTCAATCGCAACGAACTATCGATCAAATCGATTTTCTTCCCGTCAATATAGTTGTAATTTATTCCCCACATTCGTAATGCCTCGGTTTCCCTCGCACGCCATCAGAATCTATAACCCTTGGAGGTCTGGCGTCGTTTGACTGGCTGGGGGTTATTTTATAAATATATAAATAATAAATATTCGTGGACAAATTCACACAGCGCCATCTAGCCCCAAACTAAGCAAAGCTTGTTAAAATTTTATAGAGTTACACTAGTCCTAGTCAGCGGTAATTAGTACACAACGTCTAGTTTATTTATTTATTTAAAACTTCATGCACTGTTACGTACAAAGGCGGACTTAAAGCTTCATAGCTTTCTCTACCAGTCAACCGGAGAGTTGATAGAATGAGAAATTACAGGGCGGTGCATGATTGACACAAATATTGGTGAACACATTAAATCTAAGTACTTATATTTAAGCAAATATTTTAGTAAAAAAGTTTAGGCATCGTACGACAGAGACGACTCTCAACGAAGTAATCGATGTGATCGAGATTCGAGATCTGTGTATTTAGACACTTATTGATTAAGTTACTGTTATTAAATGTATATTGAGATAAATACCTAAATGTAATAGCGTAGTGGCTCTCCAGACGTTTTGGTTTCAATTCAACTGTAAGTCTGGAAGCATTTGGATAATAAATAAATGTGTAGATCTGTGTAAGATCTCAAACCAGGAATATTGTTCACAAACGAGCGTTTGTTGCGCAACCTTTTGCTGGCGTCGCGTATTTGAGCACAATGCGCAACAAAGCTTTTGGCGAGTATACGTTGAAACGATAATCGGAATTTTGTTTGCGCGCCATATTTATACTAGTTCAAGAGTGTATGTGCCAACCTTTAGAATCATATTCCTGTGCAGATGTTAAAATTAATAGGGCATATTACAGTATTGCATAAAAGAAAAAAACTAGGATGAGCTATAGAGACAGCAAAGACCGAAGATTTTACCTAAAGAAATTTACGTAAGATTTTAGTCCATTCAGTTCGTCTAACGATGCACCAAATACACTACTTATGTGTTGTTATAGCTGCACAGAATTTCACTCTTAAAAGGGGTAGAGAATAATGAACATAAGCTCTTGAATTGTACATAGAAGAATCAAAAAGAACTCATACAATTAGTCCTCGTATTAGGTTTCAATTTTTACTTACTTCATCTGCTACAGTTGTTGAAGCAACTATAACTTGTAACCTAGTACAATTCTATTTACTTACAGGGCTTTCAACTTCCGCTTTGACCACAACGGTTACAATATTCTTGCATTATTCATTGCCGTTATAAAGCCGTAATATTACTACGTACCACGTATAAAAGGTATTGCAGCTACATAGCCACAAATTATGTTACATTAAAAGCCCTCAGAAGATTTAGTATCATTACATCGTCATAGCGATCCATTCTGATGATTTTCGGTTAGAAATTACAGTTTGACGACTTACCTTGGTGGTCGGGGAGATAGTAATCTAGCCTATAGACGGATAATGGCGTTGTTTACCTAAGATACTCTGATGATACTTGCATCGCACAATGTTGCTAGGTTAAGAGACGGTCGGGTATTCAAAAAGTCAAACGGTAAGGCAGTCGAAAGTCCAGAAAGTTGGTTTTTATATTGGTTATCTACGTTATTTTTAACAATGAAGATTGCAAACAAGTGGACTGCCCAATTGAATGTTTTTAATAGTCTTCTTTGATATATAAGTATTTGATATGTAAGTATTTGATATTATCCTGACCTGAGCTGAGTTTAACATGCCGCTCTGCAACTCAGAGGGTTCGATGCCCGACCGTGCAGAAATTGAAATGATGAATTTTTATTTCTGTTTCGGGTCTGAGTGTTGTATGTGTAATAAGTATGTATTTAAAAATATATATATAGTAGTTTCGCAGTTTTCTGGCATCCGTATTCGTAAGCTCGTGGAGCTTTGCTTACTTTGGGGCTAAATGGCGATGTTTGAAAACCTATTTAATTACAAATATTCCGGGGGGCAACGACTTTTCTTATTTTTAGTATATATTTGACATTTTATAGGTAGTGGTAGGTATATGTATATAGATATATTTGTATTGTAACTGTAAATATTTTTTGTGTATTAGGGAATTGTATAAAAATATATTACAAATTGTTAAAACGGCTGAAGTAGGTACTGACTACCTACGTCCTATAAAATCAAACATAACCTCCAACTGTACTTATTTACTTGTAAAACGTTTACAAAACAAAAATAAGCCCGACCGAGTTCCAGCCTGACATCAAAGCCCCCGCTATTTCTAGACCGGCCATTGTCTGGCTAAACCATTGGCTGAAGTCTAATGAAGGCCCACCGCAAAGCAGTTTACTTTATTACAACTGAAATTTGTTAGCGGTACTGCCAACGGTGTGTCGTGTGTCCAAGAGCCTTAGCCTTAGACGGCCCCGGGTGTAGACGCGCCCTATTGTCTTGGTTTATGATCGCAATTTGTTTAGTTGCAAGTTGCAAGGCTTAGAGTTCCAGTAAGGGCTTTATTACTTAGTTGTATGGGTATTCGAGGTCTTACTGCGGTTTCGTGTGTAATGGTTTTTATCTTTAATAAACTTGGAATGGAATTGACACAAATTTGTGGGAAGGTTTCCTTTTGAACGTTAAGGCAATACGAGACTACATAAGTGCACATCCAATGAATTGTATTCCTTAGAGCTACTCTTTTGATTCACTTTCTATTGAAGTCACTTTTCTTTTTGGGTAATGTTTGCTGAAATCCGAAACTGCCAAGAGGATGCGAGGTACGCTTGCCAACTTTTTTCGCCAGAAATAAATTATATTCAGGTCTGTGAAGAATATTAAACAGTATTTAAGAAAAATGAACAGTATTTTATTTATTTATTGTTTTAAATACATATTTTTTAGAACTTCTCGCACAATTTACTAATTTACAATCTTTTTTAAAAACTTCATACGCCTCACCACAATTATAATTGAAATTAAAATAAATGAGGAGCTCATTTTTTATTAAATTATTAGATGCTCTATTTCTATCTTCCCGCCACAAAGCATTAATTACTGAAAAAACTGAAGCTGAAAACAGTATTTTGTATAGTTTATTCTTGTTTAACAGTAAAAAGTATAATTTAGTGAAAAACAGTATAATACTGTTTAAAACAGTATAGTTGGCAACCCTAATGCGAGGCTCCATCAGCTTTTTTACTTCTAAAACCAACACAAGAGGTGGGATATAAGTAATATCGCTACGAAAATATACCCATAATGAATTTGTAATGCAAAAATGTTAGCAACACGATACATACATACGCATACCAAAACACTGCGATTTGAAAGTACCATCGTCCTATGCAGACTGTTTGTTAAGAAAGTAATCATACAAGTTGTTGCGTAATGTTGCCAGCTGTTATTATGCATAATGACTAGGTACCTAAGGAATGGAATGGAATTATTGTTCGAGTTAAGGAATGGAGTTTATATTAATAGTGTATCAGATTTCAATCAGGGCCCCAAGTGTGCTAGTTTACGAATGAATCTCATTGGATCTCAATGGGCAGTTTGACACGTTTTTGGTATTGTGCCACTAATTTAAGACAAATGGTTTTTCAGTGACATTCCATTGAACTGCCATTGGACTATTTCCCGTTCTGATTGTAACTCGATTGTGGACTAAAACGGCACCCTCCTCTTGGAAGATTTTAGAAGGCATTAACTATTTAACTAAAAGTCAATTACGATTACATTATGACTCTATTGAATTTTATTGCATAATACTCAATTTGTCGCAATCATAACGATGTAGCAATTGAGTTCCAATTGAATATCAAATAAGCACCTAAGTGAAATTAGATTAGCAGACTTGGGCCCCTGATAGATAGGCAGTCTGTCTCACTGTGCCACAGATTGGGATTAGGCTCTTCGATTATAACCCCAGTTGTAAATATCGAAAATATAAAAATTGAAATTCTTTGTAAGTGTATATGATTGTAAAAGCTCTATAATGTTTAGTTAGATATCGTACGGTTGACCAAATAACGCTATACAGGGGCTGTATGTAAAACAAAGTATGACTTCAGAACCCTACATGTTGCCTATGTGCATTGAAATTGATTGTGTCCAATAAAAGTAGATACTTCAGGCTGATGTTCTGAAGAACAGACATATGGGTACGGAAAAGAAACAAAAAAATACTACTACTACGGTAAGACTATTTCTTTGTAGTAATTAATAAGAGACAGAAACACTTTCTACTTGCTGTATCACCAGGTTGACACGCCAAAATCACACGTACCTGTAAAGAAAAACATTGCCATTAAGAAAAAAATTCACAATCAACTGTCAGATTTACCGCAAAAACATGAATTCAAAAGAACAACAAAATGATAACGAGACATGTACTATGTTGTTTTCGTGTTGTCTCTGTTATTTAACGGATTGGTTGCGCGTGCGCATGACATAGAAGAATATGATTTGATTAGAATGTGTGGTTATGTACCATAGGAAGGCGCTTGATTTTCACTACTTGCTTTAGTATTGCACCCACCCCTTCTTTTACGCGTCGCCGACTAATATCTTAGAGACAGAGCCGCTGGGACCTCTGGAGACCAGAAAATGGGCATCAGCGTTTTCTGTGGACGTTTCTCACACTGCGATCTCCAACATGGAGATTATGGCAAAAACCACCACTGATGTGAAGGAGGATCAGACTAGCGGTGGAACTGACTTTTAGCACTGGTGAATTCCGAGTCCGTGGTAATAACATTTCATTCAACTATAGACGTAAGGCAACCCATACAGATATAACCAGCTCATACAGACGGCTGTAAGAATACAGACAAAAAAGAGACGAGCCAGCCAGTTGACCGACTGCTAAATTCAAGCGACCAAGTGCTAGGACAACTGCAGTCTGTGGCTTAGGCCGTGTAACAAAAAAACATGCGCGCGCGCCGCCCGGTCCCGTTACATTTGTTCTGTAAGGTCTAACAGCACCTGTCCGCGGCCATTCACAAAAACGCCGCCGTGTCTCGTCGAAATTTCTTTGCGCTTGCGCATGCAACGGTGACCACGCAGTTTTGTCACGTACCCGTAATAACTAATCATATTTTTTGACCAACTTAAGCTTCGTGGCTCGTGGGCCCCACTTTTTACGGTCGCGGACCAATTTTTATTTGAGTAGTTGTTTTGTTGTAATATTGTGTCAGTTGTTTTTAGGTTTGAATTGAAGGAAATTTTTCCAAGTTATGCAAGTGAGAAAAGAAGTAATAGATTCGTGAGACTTCATAGATAACGTAAATTATGCTTATATGAGAAATTTAACTATAATAGCTCTAAAAAGGCATTGATGAAAATTACACGTTCGGTACTTTTGGAGTCAAGAAGTGACATAAGTCTAATACAGAGACCTTGCAAGACGAACTACCCGAGTGAAACCTGCGGCCTTAGCCAAGAGGTTTCGTTAATCTACAATCGTTTGTGGTAGAAAAAATGTATGGGATTTGACATAAGCTAACGTTATCTGACATAAGCTGTTTGCGGTAGAAATTATTGGTCCATAGACAATTCACGTACTTTCGGTGTACAAAGGAGGCGGATTGGCGGATGATCCTACGCAATCAAAGTCAATGTAAATGTTGGTAGAAATAGTCGAACTTCGACCTGTCAATTTTCTACCATACACGCATCACGCAAGCGGAGCTGTCAAAGATGGCTAGACCGGCTGGTTGCCTAGGGAAGCTGCTATCTACTGTAGAACATTAAATTTCCTTTGTCGAAGAAACTATTAACACTGCCTTAATTCGGTCACTGGTTTTCATACCAGTTGGTAATGATACTCTTTCCCAAATTCCTCATTTCATTTCTCGTAAATTTTATCAATATTGCTGATGAAAGAAAACCACATTATAAAAAATCAATTAACTCCGGTGATACTTTCAGAAGGGTCAAATCGATTTGGACACTAACCGATTATATGTTTAAATAAACATTTCTATGCAAATTCGCATGTGGATGTAAAATTTCGAGTTATTATGAACCGAATTGGCAGTATCGAGGCATCTTCACCCGACAACTATCAATTTGGAAATATAAATCCGTCGGGTTGTTGTAGAAACTAGTTTTATCATTGAAAGTGACTTCGAATGGCTACTGACCCATTTTATATGGCTTATTGAGGTCGGCATAGTCAATGAACAATCATAATTCACGGTGTGAAGTGGCAATCAAAATAAATAAATCTTCCTCGGAAAAGGTGTGATCATGTTTCGTTTTATTTTCGTCGAATGTTTTGGTTGTGAGCATTATCTCAATTTCAATTTATTTGTTTGTAATAGTAGGTAATACATAATTGTCATAATTGTTGAGTTATCCTCTACTTTTAGTCCAAGTGAGCAAATATAAGATTAAGAAATAATAATTAATAATAATAATGACGGACATGCTTCATCTTCGGCCGCATCGTCACTTACCAACAGGTGAGATGGCGGTCAAATGCCTGCCTTGTTTGTTACAAAAAAAAAAAAGAATATGTCAAACAATGATTATACATTGAAATATTAAATATAAAAAATAATAAAAATATGACAAATTGTAAATTTTCAATAAATCATCCAAAAGTAAAAAAATGGACTGTGAAATTACGTGGAACGACGGAAATTTATTGCCGTTAAATTAGCTTGTAGTGTAGTTATTAAGTATATTAAATTAAGAATTGCAATGACATTGTATTACAATACACATGCCACTTTTCCATTGGCATTCAACAATGCGACACGATTTCAATTTACGAATATTTGGACAAGGCTAGCATTAACATTAACAAACAATCGGTTCGAACTCATACCTATTCATTGTTGATTTACATTTACTGAACTATTTATCTCACAATACCGTTGCGGTAATGTATGCTTTAGTTGAGAAAGCGCCAAACGACATTGTTGAACGAGTTTTAGGTACAAATACATTACTCTGTAAGTATGGGTTAAATATGCTGGTATAAGTTGAGACAGCAACGAATTGTGAAGAATAGGTGATGGCTGTTGTCTAAGACAGGTACTTAGGTCACGTATCTACATAGCAAGGTCGCATGCTTGCGATGTAGTGATTTTTCTCGTCACGAGATTGCTAAACTTAGACATAGGAATATAGTGCTTATGTACTATTCTTCTTCTTTGCGTTTCGACCAGTGGCAGGACAAATTTGCGAGGACCAGTATTCTGCCACTGATACATTCAAGTACTATTAACTTTAGGGCCGATTGTTCAATCCTCAGATAAAGTTTATTTGCCCGATAAAGTAATACACTGCCAAATTAAAACAAACTATAATCCTTTACAATTATGAAGTAATGATAGAATTTTATTTTAGTCGCATAATACCTTATCAGACTGATATGTTTTATTCGAGGATTGAAAAATCGGCCCTTAATTTACAAACGCGACATCTTTGAAAAACTAACCAAAGTTTACATTAGCTCTAGGAGTCCGCCTAGCTAGTATATTCTGACCAAATAACCTAACCGACAAAAAAATAAGTACTAAACTACTAAAAGTACTAAAATATTATCTTAACTACTGTACCGATCTTATTGAGACAAAACTAAGAACCATCTCAATAAAACTGGCTTTCAAACAAAGCAAATCACATCGAAATTAGTCTATCTTTTCGGGAGCTCTAATGCCACAGAGAGACACACACCTCCACACATAAACAAATACACACATCAAACTTATAACTTTTTTTTTGGTGGAGTTTAAAAAAGTAAATAAATAAATAATAAATAATCGTGGACAAATTCACTCAGCGCCATTTAGCCCCAAAGTAAGCAAAAGCTTGTAGTTATGGGTGCTAGATAACTGATAAACAACTTATATACTTTTTTTAAATACATACTTATTTTACATAGAACACCCAGACCCGTAACAGAAATTAAAATTTATCATTTCAATTTCTGTCCGGCCGGGAATCGAACCCGGGACCTCTTACGTGGCAGACCGGCATGTTGACCACTGAACCACTCAGGTCGTCAAAAGGAGCAGCAGAGTTTTATTTCGTTGTTGTCAACAGTGCGATATCCAGCCTTTGAAGAGGCTTATTTAAGCCTTACAGCGGACAGTTATTGGCTACATAATGTTTTAAACAATCGCTGTTATTGTCACACATTTTTGAGGTAGGTTCCGGGGTTCCTGCCGCGTACCTTTGTTAACGAGTAGCTCGATAGATATTTCGACGCAGTTGCATGCATCATGGTCACGGGACGACTACGAAGTTACGCGTTAGGAAACCCGACACATACCTTTAAAATGAGTTATTGGCTATTTACGCCCCAGCACTCAAATGACTCTCCAGTGAAATTCGTAACCAATCCACCTCGCTTATTGAACTCGGTCTGTACGGAATTTCATCGACCTTTCAAACTGCTATCAGTTAAACATTACATGACGAATTCTCCAAAAAGAGCGCCTCACTACAGAAGGTAACTGGGTGGCGTAATTACAGAGGGTACAGATGAAAAGTTCAAGAACATACCCACTTGCTTCAAGAGCAATTTATCAGAATGCGACGGAATCATGCGGTGCTAATGATCTGAAGTAATTAAAGTCAGTGAGACACCGATCGGTTTCACTACTTTAAGAAACTGGTAAAGCATCTGTAGGCTAATTACAGAAATCTGTTGCCAACAATTCTCTGGTTTCTATGATTGATATTGTTACTTTTGCGGTTCCGTATGATCATGGGTTCAGTTGCTAACAAAGTTCCATTGCAATAAAGTGAAACTATGAAAGCGATCATACGTAATCTCAAAAATAACAACAAAACAAGTAGGATGAAAAATGGGCAGCAGCATTTTCCATTGTTATATTTAAACACTGCAATCTCTAACCCGCCTGCCAAGCGTGGAGATTATGGCAATAACCTCCCCTTTCGTGGGAGAGGCCCTAAGTCCTGCAGTGGACTGTTACGGGCTGTGATGATGATGATGAAGTAGGAAGAAAATCCTGGTAGTTCTGCTTTACAGAACTGTGCCGCCAAACTAGTGGGAATAAAAGCTGTTTCTATATTTTTCTATATTTTTCTATATTTACTTTCTATATTCAGTTTCTATATTTTGTCAATTCAGCGAAGTAAAGGTAATAACGAAGTACGAAAGCATTAAGACAAAGACATTCGCATTTATGAACGTATCATTAAAAAAATGCTCAAAAAGTACTGTATATGAAATGGAAACTGATTAAAGAACGTCCAAACGAGTTATAGAGCGTCTCTTCGGAATCCAGTATGGGTAAAAGTAAATGTCCGTGAGCATCGTGTTTTTTTTTTGGTGTAAAGTTACATCGTCGCACCTTGTCAATACAAACCACCTGCAAGGGATCTCGGTGGCCTTATTGACTCCATAAAATACAATGAAAGTGCTACAAAAAATGTAAGGTCGCAGGTCAACGGAATATGGAGCGACAAGGATAGAACATGAGGCCATCGCAAAGTTAGGAAAGAAGGGAGATCTTTGGATTTCTGTAGTAAATATGTGATTGCTATTTTTAGGTAGGTACAACTAGTGTCAAATACGAAGAGACTTGGCGGGTCACGTGGTTCGACTTGCGCTGTATACGATTACCTACGCGAAATCCCCTCTACTGCCATTTGACAAATCTCTTCTTTCGTGACGCGGGTTATTTACACATCGTTTTTCTTCTGCGCGGTCAATCCCAGGCTTCTGCATATATATTTCGTCTTACTAATAACAAAGTACTGATGATCAACAAGCGGTAATATTGCCGCCAAATTATATTTTAATTAGAGAGACACTTAGTTCCAGTTTTGGCCACCGGCTCAGATAAAGTGTAGTGTATATAGTTTATCCATTTTCGTGTAAACTTTATCGAATACTACAGCTATTTGCGACATATGTATTTCAAGTGTATTTAACCTAAATAAATAATATATGTATAATTATCAACCAAGTAGCCAATAAGCTACCGTTCTAGGCACTTTAGTCACTAGATGATAAAACGTTTAACATGTGAAGAAATTCAAACTTTAAAAACATATTTAGATACAAGAACTAATTAGGAACGAGGAGAAAATCCATTCTGCCAACTAAAACATAGCTAATCTTAGATAACTTAATAGTTTTAAATGTAGATAAAAATGAATAATTAATTGCGCCAAAAAGAAAGTGAATTTAGTAGATTAAAAATGTCGATGGATAATGGATGCCCCAACCGATGTTGGAAATTAATATTCTGAGATCGAAATAAAAGTTTGTCTTAAGACAGTTTCTCTAAAAGAATGTTAACTAATGTCAGGGACAGTAATCATAAACTTGGTTGACAACATCTTGTTAATTATGCGCGTCCGTCTATCTCGATGGCATTGTGATGGCCAGTAAAATTTGTTATTAGATAAGAATTTTAATTAATTCATTGATGACGATATATTCGTGATTTTTATTTGTAAATTATTTTCTTCTTGGGTTTAAAATATTCAGAATGCGCGTAGATATATTTAGCCCGCAAAATTACTTACTTAAAGGTGGGGTAGGCAGAGACTATGGACCGCCACTTTGCTCTGTCCCAACACAACACCCTAGCCTCGCATATATCAACAACTCTTTTCATACATCTCCTTTTATTCTTGTCACTTCGGACCCGCACTTCCCGGACTTCACAAAAGTATCTACCTATATTATGAGTATTAAGAATGAAGCTAAAAACGAATCAACGGAGGCCACCAAATTCAATAAAATCCCGACAACAATCGAACCAAATCCAAAACACGCCGTTTCACCGATGTTATTGATAAACAAAAAATGTACGACATAAATACGAAATCACGCGTAACTTCCCATACAGAACGGCGTCATAATCGCAAATACGCCGAGAATATTAGATTCACGCAACGGTGTTTTATAAAAAAACAACCACGAATCCACTAAGTTACGAAAAAACCTGTCGTCTACGTGGTAAAAAAACGGAATGGCCTACATATAGTGGTCAGATGGTGGAGTCAAAATAAGACGAAACTTACACAGTTTGCCTTTACTAAAAACTGGTTAGAACCGCCTTGGACCGGTGGGCACCGTTAGTGATTGTGTGCGGAAACATTGGAGGAAATAGGGAAATAGGTTTTTGGGCATTGTTATCCAGGATCCCAGTTAGCCATTTTACACTAGGTACATTTAGAAGACCACCTGCTGCACCGGGATTTTCGGTATTAACATGAGGTCAATACGGGATCCCGGTATTGTCGGTATTTTCAGGATTTGGAGAAGTTGCTAGTAACTTCTTATAAACTTTTAATTATTATATTCTTTATTGCAAAAATGTCATAGATAGACTTAAATAGTTATAAAATTTCATACGAAAGGTTATTTTCTAGAAGAAAAATCGAATTTTAATTTCCCCTATTATAGATCCTCCGTCGATATATTTTCTTTTGCTTTAGTATTTGAGAAAATTATGTTGAAGTAAACTATTATGCGTTTTGTTAGTCTATATGGTGATTAGAATATAAAATTGATTCTAATAATGCAAAAGTAATATATCATTTTATTTTAACTGAATACCGAAAATCCCGGTTATTGTAAAATTAATTCCGGTATTGTGAAGGCGTATTTTTCGTCCGGGATCCCGGTATTTTCGGTATCTGGGATCCCGGTTTGCGACCCCTACCGCCTGCGCTAGATTTGGCAGGTCTGCACAATAAATGTCTGTAAAAATGAAATCCAGAGTAGTGTCTACCCATGGCTTTGTTTACTATGGGGCTAGATAGTGCTGTATGATTGTCAAGCATATTTATTTATTTATTTTATTTTATACATAATGTTAAAGTTGTGCAATATTTTTCTTTATGGTCTCATTTAACAAACAGTTTTTGATTAGTAGTTAGTCACATTTCATATATACTACATTATATACGAATATTCAATTGAACTACCTATTTTATGTGTAGATACCTACCATATGTACATAGCTACGTATAGTAACAGATGCACACTTTTCGAGTGCGTGCGGAACGCGAATGTAAAAGAATAATGAAAGTTAAATTTTTATTCAAAACAATCGAGTAATCATGCTACGCTTTATTTGTTTGGCTTTCATCTTGCTATATGCCATTATTTTCAATAATTCAACGGTAGTATCTGCAAACCTAAAAAAGTGTTTACAGGTTTAATAAAAGATAACGCTCGGCCACTATTGCTGAGGACCTAAAGCGGGGGAAACATGAAAGCCTAGACCAGGATTTCATATTTAAACCGTTTGGGATCGAGACAGAGAAAGTAGCCTTTTAGATATTTCCAGAAATATCTAAAAGGCTAATAGACAACACAGATGACCGCAGAGCTAGCTTGTTCCTCAGTCAGAGAATAAGCATTGCTATTCAACGAGGTAAAGCAACCACTAAGCTCCCCGGGCACAATTCCGGGGAGCAATGTGGACAACTATTTTAATTTTTAATTACGAGTATTATGTGGTCGCCATTGTACTCATTTTTGTTTGATGTGTCTAATTAAGTATGTATACAATAAATAATATAATATAGTGCTTCTTTATGTTGTTTGCTTTCTGTTCTTTTTTCATTATAAATACCGTTTCTTCTTGTCAATAAAGCACATAGGTACCTATGTAACTATAAAACATAACAGATGTCCAGTGTAACCTCACATTACAAACGTCCACAGGCTACGGGTATTTGTTTAAAGCGTACTTTGATTTGACTGAATTATAGGCATGTATCAAGTAACAACCTGTATTCAATGAGAAAATAACAAAAATAATTTCGGTTCCCTGTTTTAATCCGACGTATGAGGGTCGCGTTCAAGTTGGCACCGAATAGGTACCAGTTGGGCTTTTTGATTTTATAACTGTTACTGTACAGCAGAGTATGAATTTATATAATTTCAGAAACTAATGTTAAAGAGCGTTGATACATACACGCCTACGATTGAAATAGGTTGCGTTGCATAATGTCTTATTGATAATTTTTTGTTTTTATCGTATTTGGTACACCTAACCAAGTACCTGCTATCTACAATTTATATGCCAATCATATAGAATACTCGACCGAAGCTGCGGGCGGAAAGCTTTAACCACTTAGATGAATAGTAGACGCCAACACTCCGGCGCCATAAGCAATACAAAAAAAAACATCTTACAAAATTTTGACATCGTCTCCAATATTAATCTCAATGAAAGACTAATAAAAGTTGGCCCAATTATTTTGCAAGATCCCGCCTCGAGTTTGTATAAAAATAAACAAGGTGTATTTGGCAGAACAATTAAACTCAATAAACTGTGGTGTTATCAGATCGAACGGACTCATCGTGACGTGGTCTACCTACGACAATGGCTGGGCTAGGGTTGTCGCTCGGTATTGGAGCGTTGGCCGTGTGGTGTCCGGCAGAGTAGAATAGCACCAACCCCTTACACTCGTAGGTGTCGTACAAGGCGACTAATGTTTCCGAGGTAAAAGATCTGAAGTCTCCGTAGGCTGGGAAATGGGCAGCAGCGTTTTCTATTATTATATTTATAACACTGCGATCTCCAACCCGCCTGCCAAGCGTGGAGATTATGGCAATAACCTTCCCTTTCGTGGAAGAGGCCTTAAATCCTGCAGTGGACTGTTATGTCCTGTTATGGAATGTTATGATGATGATGATTGGACCGTTAGGTTGGAGTATTTTATCTTTACATAGTACAAAACAAACTCCACGGATTTTGATGCGGTTTTCACTATCATTTAGATAATTTCGTCTGGAAGGTTAAATATTATAATAGAGTAACCCCGAGAAAACCTATGCGAAGTCTGAGTGGGTCGCTAATGGTCCACCAAATGTATAGAAAATATTGAAACAGAAATTCTTATGACTGGAATTTGTGAGAATTTGCAAGATCGATTTGTGTGTGGGATTAGCAAGAGAGCTGATGTAGCCATACCTAACCGTCCGTTAGGACTGAGTTCGCTGTGGTTATGAATCGGATGACCCTTGGAGAAATGCTACCAGTACGATTAGATGGACAACCATTTTTTTTTAATTTCGTTACAAGGTTAGGTCACGGTCTAGATTAAATATTGAACACAATTTGGAGTTGTCAGCATAAATTAGTTGTTAAATACTTCAATTACTAGAACACCACAATTCAAATCACACGCAAAGTCAATAACCGTTAAGAAACCGAGAGGTTTATTCGAATTTTCCGATAGTGACAGCCCTACGAATCGCCGGTCTCTCAACATCGGACCGCTATCGAGTCACCTATCGATACCGTTTACAAATATTTCGACATCGTGATAGCGATCTAATTCGTATTACGGGTTCCTTTTGACCTAGCTCGTTGTTTTTACTCTTTCACACGTATTGAGAAAGGGACGACGAATTATGAGGTTTCTAGCTGCACTGTCAACATTTGCAAAGAAATTTAGATACAAAATTGCTTATTTTCGAAAGAAAGTTTTAATTAAGTACCTATCAATTAAGTGAAACACTCGATTAAAGAACTAATTTAAATGATGATGAAACTGTTTACCGTGACACGTTTTCAAATCGAAATTCCTCAGATATAATCGTATGCGAATCTACGATCTTTTCGTTACATTAAGGAGCGCTGAGTATATTTCCGTGTGATTTCCGGCAGATATGAGTATATCACCAACCTCTCAGCTATCATAGATCAGCATAGAAGGCGAAAGTTCTTGCATTCTTATCTTATTCTTATCTTACTGAAATTCGCAGCTGCCCAATTGGTGTACAATATGCAGAGACGGATGCTCGGACTCGTATGACACCCGTGAAGGGGTTGATGCCTCTTCTTCTTCTTATCAAGTCGATGGACTAAACTCTGACTTATACTTTATTCGCCCAGTATTCGGCGACGGATACAGCGTTTGAACTGGCCTCGAACAAGTCCTCCATGGTACAAGTTTTAGGGCACGCCGAGCATGAAACGAGGTGGTCCATAGTTTGCGGAGATATGCCACAGTCGCACTGAGAACTGTCATTTGTATATCCCCACGTACTATTCTGAACTCTCCACACAGTCAGCAAAATCAAGTATTGTAATTACTCAGCATAAGATACGGTACCGTGATCAATCCCCAGTACCACCATGTATCAATGAGGACGAGCATCCTGAGGAAATCTGCACATTTAGGCGACATTTTGTAACCATGATCCACTCTAGTCAGGTTCCTCTGTTAACAGGGCCACGGAAGTTAGATGGCAGTCGTCCCACTGTAATTACCTGATCTGCCAAATTCTGGAACATGGCCAAGGCGGTCACCGGGCCCTACTACTCCTACTACAACCGGGATATTGACGCGAAGATGATTATTACTATTTTTAGTAAATGACTCATGTAGCTCGACCATCTTCAAAAAGAAGGTAGAGCTCGTCTAATTTAAAATGACGCGCCCCACTAACGCATTAACGCACACAAGCAAGTTTAAAATATGGACGCAATACATATACAAATGCCGTTGTAATTGGTCATTCAGTTGCCGGTAAGATTCAAACGTGGGAGCACGCGTCGTTCATTGGCTCCCACACAGAGAGTGTCGTTATCAATATTTGCACTCACACATCGAAATCAACTAACTAAGTAGTGGGGCGCGTCATTTTAAACTAGACGAGCTCTACACGAATATTTCCTCTCAAAAACTGTTTGTTTGCAATAATTATAGTTATTTTATTGTGTATATAAAATTATGTTTATTGTATAGAATTATGTCTATCCATAGTTTAATAATAATATATTTATAGTATTCTCTTTATATATTTATTTGTGATGACATGTGTAAGCACATCTTTTAGTTTTTTCCCCGTATTTGCTCTTGCACTACTATGAGATACTGTGATAACATACCTCTTCCCAAAGGTTGTCTGGAAGAGATAGCTTAAAGCGATAAGGCCGCCTTTGCGCGCATATAAATTGTTTTTATTATTTCTTGTTACGTATTTTTTTTTGGGTGTGCAATAAAGAGTTTTTACTTACTTACTTACTCGACCTCACCTTGCGGAGAAAATCACATCTTTATACACAAACGCTTCTACTTATCTCATAATCGATCCGCAACGCATTGTACCCTCCGAGGTACATACGCAAAGGTCTTAACATCGATAACGTTTATCGATGGTTCGCATTCAAATCGATTTGGCAATCGCTATTCGGTTTCGTAATCGATTGTAATGCCGTCGGTCTTGTCTTGTGTCGGTTTGACTGACTTATTACAGCGAAGGTTCCCGATCATAATCGGTGTGAGATATTTTCTTATCACTGGCTGGCTTAAAGTTCAATGTAACGTCTACGTGTATTTACAAATGAAATATCTAAGAATTGAAAATACAATTATTTTTGTCTTAAGACACCACATCACAACACAAAATACACATATACTTACAGCAGATAGTAAACGATACACAATAACAAAAGAATTCATAATTTCCCTAAAACTACTTACCTACCTAGATACATGCCACTCAGTATCGGAACTGCTGTAGTGTGGTACCTCTGATAACAAAAGGACCTCGCTCAGCGTATGCCATGGCCTGAGCCGCAGCGCTGATCTTCTGCGACTCTCGCGGAGTGAGGTCTGCGAGGTTGACCAAGCTCGATCTTTTCACAGTCATGACTTTGAAGCTTTTTTTTATTATATCAAACCTGGTTGATACCAAAGCCAAAACAAACCCCGCGCCACCGAAAATGTGGTTTACTTGTAGTAAATAGGAAGGAGGAAGCTAATAGATACTAGTGGGAGAACCCGTGTCCTATCCTATGCTAGTTCTGAATAATTGCCAATTACACAAGCCCAACAAGAACAACGAACACACATCTGACGACTCGCTATATATTAGAAGCCGTTATTTTACTATAAACGGACAGATTGACAGATGTCTGTATTGTCCCTTTTTAGTAGATAATTACTTAATGCGGCCCTGGGTCCGTATTTGGCGTGTAACTAATTTTAAACAAGTGCCCGCTAGTTGTGAAATCCTAAACTAAAAAGCTATTTTAGGAATTGACAATCTGACAACAATTTCAGGTAGGTGGACGGTGTGGTTATGGTCTCTTAGAACGGGTATGGTAATAAATTCGGTCAATGTCTCCTTATCCGGATGTCTAATTTTGTTTACGAATGTAGGTATTTGTAGGTCATTGGTGCTAGAAGACGTAAGTAAGGTTCTACTGTTGTAGAACCTGTTGCACTAAATAAATAATATAAATAATCGTGGACAAATTCACACAGCGCCATCTAGCCCGAAAGTAAGCAAAGCTTGTGTTATGGGTGCTAGATAACTGATAAACTACTTATATACTTTTAAAACTACTTATATACTTTTTGTGCCGGTGGCCGTGGAGACCTTGGGCTGTTGGAGCGCAGAGGCTAAGAGCTTTGTGGGGGAAATAGGCCGTAGGCTCGGAGATATCACGGGTGACTCCCGCTCCAGGTCGTTCTTGGTGCAGAGGTTGGCCATTGCGATTCAACGCGGTAATGCAGCGAGCGTGATGGGCACCTTTGCACCGGGAGCGGTCAGGGGTGGGTTATTTGGCTGACATAGATATATTGTTAAAATAAGTATTAAAAAAAAAAAACTTTTAAAAACATACTTATTATACATAGAACACCCAGACCCGTAACAGAAATTAAAATTCATCATTTCAATTTCTGCCCGGCCGGGAATCGAACCCGGGACCTCTTGCGTGGCAGACCACTGAACCACTCAGGTCGTCAAAACTGGAAAGAAATTGCGAAATGATTTAATAGGCTAGGCTAGTGGAATACAGCACCGCAACGAGATCTGCGTGCCGTGTGGTGACCGGCAGAGTAGAATAGCACCAACCCCTTACACTAATGGGTGTCGTACAAGGCGACTAATGTTTTCGAGGCAAAAGATCAAGAGTCTCCGTAGTCTGGAAAATGGGCAGCAGCATTTTCCATTGTTATATTTAGACACTGCGATCTCCAACCCGCCTGCCAAGCGTGGAGATTATGGCGATAACCTCCCCTTTCGTGGGAGAGGCCCTAAGTCCTGCAGTGGACTGTTACGGGCTGTGATGATGATGAACGAGCTCTCCACTCGTGTGCCCCGTAATACCATTGGCGAAACGAGGTTGACAAAGGTCTTACGCTGGCACTGAGCTGATAGAACAGTTTATTGCCCCGTGACGGTACTTATTTTCATTTATTTATAAATAAATCGGTCTTATCTCACCACTTTTCTAACTTTTCCAAAAATAACGGCGGAGGCTTACCTGCAAAAGAATAATTTGTGATGATATACCTCTTACTTTCATTATTTAGCAAGCAATATACTGTTAAGGTACAACCTAAACATGCGAATCGAAGATGTTATGGGCGACAGTTTCATTTTACCAACAGAAGGCTGGTGTTCAAAAGGGTCCTATAGAAAAGAAATGTAAACAGACTGTAAAAATGAGTGGTGGCCAATTGTCTGTAAAAAAAAAAACGACAACACAACTGCAAACCTCTACCAAGAACAAGTGCTTACACAAAAAAGTTGTGTCATTACACAAAACAAAACTCACTGGAATATGTTTGTCAGCAGGCAAAAAGCAATACACACCAGACTTTTGTACTTTAATTTGCTTTAGGTGCTCCAGACACTGCTTCGAGTTTGCATGCGTGTATGTTTGTTTGTCATCGAGTACAGTTTCGTGTGGTGCAATTCAGGAGAATGTGGTGTAAGCTGGGTGTACGAGGGTTAGGGAAAGCATTCTTAACCACTCACTAGATGGCGCCCCGACAATTTTGGTAATTGATAATCAACCTTTAAAAGTTATGTTTATATTAATAAACATTTAATTTTTAGGTTAAGTATTAGATGGCTGCATGATATCACTGCGAAAATCATACAGATTTAAAAAAAATACCAGAATTGTAGGAGCGCCATCTATTGATGCTTTTTGAAATTAACCGACAATACCTACTGGAAAACTCCTCATTAGGTTATTTTTTTAACGCCCGTCGAAAAAAGAGAGGTGATTGACGTGAGTATCTGTGAATTCTAGGATCTGTATGTCTGTCTGTGGCATCATAGCTCCTAAACGGATGGCCCAATTTCGATATGGTTCTCTTTATTAGAAAGCCAGTTAAATTGAGATAGTTCTTAGCTTTGTTTTATTAAAATCGGTTCAGTAGGTTAGGAAATATTTAAGTATATATGTATACTTAGTTTACGTTTACGGGAGTTTTACGACGTTTTTCTGTCGGATAGGTTATTATGGACAAATGTATTGCAAAAGCAATGCCACGCATCAGATATCTCCATCTAATTAATAAGTTTCCATATAACCCAAATATTTAATTTGAAATAATTAATTTAATTTTTAATGCTAATGTATAATTGTTTCGAAATACTTTTTTATTTTTCATTTTATAGTAAATACCCCTTCATCTTGTCTGTTGTATGTACTAATACTATTTTATAACGTTCAAAATATGCGTGTATACCTACATTACATTTTTCATTCGCTTCCTCTTCAAACCACAACTGCGCAAATCCAATGTTTACGTTACTGCGAACTTAACGCGTGTTTGCGGGCTGCGTTGCGTCGCTACCGCGGTTCTGACTGTTCTTTTGTTGAGGATGTGTGGTCCAATTGGTACAGCAACCGGTAAGAAGGTTTTTCTTTTACTTAACCTACACTTTCCAAATGCTGTGAGGATACCTCCCCCAAACTTTTGATCTAGACAAGATTGGATTATGAAATTGTAGAGCGCCAATCCATTGCTCTTTCCAACATGAATATAATGTGTAATTCATCAAATAAAAAAAAAAACATTATAATCATCTCGGCCGCAGGACATCTACTGCTTAAAATAAGAAAACAATGTTAACTCATGCCCATTTCTCATTTTAAGTGACATAATTTTATAAACAGTAATACAAAACTACTTTTTGCATGTTTCGCGCCATCAAGACTTTATGTCTGCCCAAATCAGCAAATTATCAGAAAGACGTTACTGCGCGAACATTGATAGCATGCGCAGGCGCATTATTATTACAGAGCCTCGAGACAAGGTTAACTCGTCCGGAACGGTTTCAGCGCCCTTACAATGTTGCAAACACTCTTCCTCGTGTATAAATAGAGCTTTTCGCTCTCACTGTGGTTATTACTTTAATCTTAGTTATGATAACAAAAGTAATATTAGTAAAGTTCACTGTTGTTATAACGTAGTTTGTACAAAGGTGCATTTGTTTTGTTTACCTTTAGAATCGCGAACTCGAAAAATAGTTAGAGAAAAATACAAATTTACAAATATATATTGCATTCGGTAGCGATTCCGGCAAACAACTGCAACGTAGGATTTGACATAGGTATTCGTAAATCGCGTCCCCTTAAAAATAGTTCATTTATTTGAGCAGATTTCTGATAATTATTCAGTTTAGAAACACATTTTTTCCTGAAGTTGCAGTACTTTAGCACCTAAGAACGCATACAGACGTACACGATTGGTCTCAAAAGTGTATGCAATTTTGGTTTCTAGACTAATGACAGAAAGATTAATTTAATATTTGTAAACAAACGCGCAGCGCCTGCATGTTTACCGCACAGTAATCTTGTCGCACCCGCACAGTCACCGCGTCGCGTGCACGCCAACACGGTAGACTGTACGTTTTCTGTCCGGTTGCTATGCGGCCACGGACACGACGCATACGCGTTTACTGTCCGGATTGTAAGCGGCGACGTAAGAACGGGCCCTAAGGCCTTAAGTCAACCAAGACCAACAACGCAACCAAACCTATGTACATATTCCTCATCATCATCATCACAGCCCGTAACAGTCCACTGCAGGACTTAGGGCCTCTCCCACGAAAGGGGAGGTTATTGCCATAATCTCCACGCTTGGCAGGCGGGTTGGAGATCGCAGTGTTTAAATATAACAATGGAAAATGCTGCTGCCGGACACTACATGGCCAGATTCCTCATCAAATATATGGTTAAACAGAGGAGAGATAGATAAGTAGGGAAATAGATTCTATTCCCTACTTATCCATCCAACCCGCGAAGGCTGCGCCCGCGCCGTTCCGGTACCACTGCGCGCAGCGGCTGCAGTGAAACGCGCTTTCCCGCACCTGTGCTCTTTGACACCGCAATCGCTCGCCTCGGAAACTGCTTTCCACGCTCCGGAGTTATAGCAATAACTATTGTCGGAGACTGTAGTTATTAGGTATGCTAGTGGATCTGATTGTGTGATTACGGCATTATAGTTTTGTTGTATAAGCAACAATGCTTGCATTGCTGTGTTTCGGTTTGAAGGATAAGGCTTCTATAGCCAGCGCAATCACAGGCACGAGGCACTTCATCTTAGTCCTCCTTAGCTCATTTGTCACTGGGTAGAATAAAATAATAATTTTAATTGTAAAAATCAAAACGCAACTTCGTTTTGATGGTACCCAGCAGTCTTTTAAAAACCCTACAAGTACAACAAATAGTATGATCACTTTCTGGTCGGGTTGTTCTTTTAAAAGCAAGCCTTGTTGCATACTACAGAAGAAAATAATTCTAATTGCTTGATGATTTTAATTCTAATCAGTCCATTTGGTATCGAGAAAATATTATATATATCTTCCTACTTAAGAAGCCGCAACCGCCTCTTCCACCTCACTCCGACCTAAACACCTCTAAACTACTAATCTTCAAGTAAATCCCCCCATTAAATTAATCTACCTCAATAAGTAATGACCAATGAATAAGTTAAGACGATGAAGTCGAGCCACACAGCCTGACCCCCAATGAAATGGCAGCAACAAGCCATGCATACGGCAGTAAATACGGTGGGGATAATCTTAAGACGGCTTTAGACCTGTCCCCAGGTCTAGGTCTTATTAGATAGACCCTAATAAACCTATTTTACTTAGTGCATAAATTCTCTGTCAAGTTATCGTATGTAATCATCTGCAGTTTAGATTTCGTATCGCGCGGTCTGACGCAGCAGAAATCGGAGAAAGTCTATCAAACAATTTTTCAACTAATTAACACGAGATGGACAAATTAGATAGGATGCTAATTAATTTATTTGCAGTCAGTGAAAATGCGAACGATGTAAAAGTTAATGCATTAGACTATCTATATCTACATAGTATTTAAAACAAAGTCGCGTTCCGCCGTTAGCTATGTACGCTGAGATATTTTAAACTACGAAACGGATTTTAATGCGGTTTTCAATAGAATAGAGTAATTCAAGAGGAAGGTTTATAAGAAGAAAAGTGAGTAGGTAGGTGTAAAGTAGGTGTACACGAACGAAGTCACGCCGCGTCGTGTCAAATTAATCTCTATCTAGTTTTGGCGATGATAATTGCAAGTAAATTATTTAGGAAGTTGCGAGACACAGAAAAACAGAAAAATTGCTCAACTTCAAGTCACCAAGTACGAACATACCTAACCACTGTCTAATCAAAATATTGTAATAACCGTACTTCTGTCTAATTAGGTACCTATTGCGTAGATACACAAACAATATACGAGATAATCAACTCTCAACTAATGATTAGGATTCCATGCGCGCCACGGCCCGTTACAGGTGGCGGCTATCGCGGAACCCCGGATAGCAATATCGCCATCGTGATAGCGATGCAAGTTGTTTCGCGCCAACGACCGCATAGTTCGCGCCTATTTTGATAAGTCCAAAGGATTTTTTAAGCCCTGACGAAAAATGGGGGGTGGTATAAGTTTGACATGTGTATGTCAAAGGCTTTGTGTATTGGTCTGTGGCATAGTAGCTCCCGAATGGATGGACCGATTTGAATGCGGTTATCTCCATTTGAAAGTCAGTTTAATCGAGACGGTTCTCAGCTTTGTTTGAATAAAATCGGTCCAGTAGTTTAGAAAATATTTGGGTCTATGTAAACTTGGTCAGGAGTTATCCGACTTTTTCTGTTGGTTAGGTTATTGACGAAAATGAGCAGGCTGGTCCCTTTGGGGTTTCTTAGTATCTGAAGTAGCGTATTTTTTACTCTTTGCTAATTGAAAACTGTGGGAATTTATACATAGAATCCTATGATTTGATAATTATTAGAAATACTGTTCGAATCGAATTTTCCAATACGGTTTCAAATAAATGGAAATTCAAGTTAAATCGAAACGGCCCACACTAAACACATTTACACGAAACCAATTTCTAAAACCAAGAAGCCACGTTTTTCTATAGCCATTTAATGCACACTTTCTTCATAAATATACGCATTTATAATTTTATCGGCCATCAAAACACGGAATGGCGCAGCTAATTAACTGGGTAACGGCAGTGTCTATCGACTATCGAGTATCGACACCTATCCTGCTCGATGCGGGATATCGAGTTGCCCATCGCGGCCTCGATGCTATGTCTCGATAGTGCTGCCTAGCAAAGATAGCAGGCCACGGCCTATAAACGTTCTTTACTTGCGATTCGAGGGATGGGAAAATTTTGCAAAAATCTGAGGTCGATGACCTATCTGTCTATGATGATGTATCTGTATCTGTCCAGATTGACTTTGTCTTATTTGGTGAACAAACAATGTCCAAAATCACGACTTGTCGTATCAATCACGCTACGTACATTGTGTATAGATGTCTTAGATTACATAAGAAACACATAGAATGTGAAGTTCAAGTAATACTGTTGCAAATTATAAATTTAAATACATTATTTCCTTAATCAAATAAGACAAGTCGGTCTGGACAGATTTTATACATGACACTTATTGGTCTGATCTGATATCGGCGGTGAATATTATATTAGGTACCCATGTTCCCTGTAAACTTAGATAACTAACAATATGTTACATTACCAGCACTGATAGGGGAAAATTTATTTTTGGTAAAACTAGTCATATTAAAGGAATGTCTATCCCCTTACATAACCAATACATAAATAAACATCTTGGCGTTAATTTCCCGGATATGCGCGCACCCGCCCGGGGTTCTCCTTGACCATGATGATCCAGAATCTGCATCATTGTTCTATATTCAATAGCCTGAATCTATAGGTTTCCTCTAAATGTTTTCTCTCGTCGTGATAGTGCGTGCGTAACTTAAAAAAGTCATTGCTACATGGCGGCATTGGGGGTCGAAGTCGCTACTTCTCGCTTACGAGTGGAACTCGGTATCCATCAGGCCACCGACGCTTTCCTATTGGTACATATTTATAAAATATTTCAACTTTATTCTACGAGAGTGCTCTAACCAGAGCATGCGTGGGAGACGATGAGAACGCCGTCCTTTTTGGCGTTTGAAAGTGAAATTTCTAGATGTGGTGCAATAAAACATTCTCCCAAGAAAAATGTGCTCCACTTCTGCGTTTAAGTGGCCGTGACTCATATACATCGATGGATAAAATTACAGCGAAATTCACTGCTGTACTTGCCTCCTCCACATTCGTGGCGGCTATCCCCACGGTTTATAGAAATTTTTTGACTCACGGAGGAGCTGGTCTGCCTCTATACAGCATATAGTCTCCCTCTATAATAGTCGCCCTGCACCCGTCAATGGAGGGCGTTGGTGTGGTGCTATAGGTATATAAGTTATATACTCTGCCGGACATATGGCTCATACTCATACATATACAGTTATCTAAATAAGATAATTAGACTTTTAATTTTGCCTACTCTCAATGCCTACTGGAGCACAAAAACCAAAGGACAACCCTATCTATAATATTAATAATAATAAATAATTTATTCAAGAACTTAAGTCTAAAATTACATGTATATTTTATTTGATACTAGTGGACCCGGCGCGACTTCGTTCGCGTACACCTACTTTACTCCTACCTACCCTCTTTCTACTTGCTTATAAACCTTCCTCTTGAATCACTCTATCTGCTGTTGAAACCCGCATCAAAATCCGTTGCGTAGTTTCAAAGATTTAAGCATACAAAGGGACATAGGGACAGAGAAAGCGACTTTGTTTTATACTATGTAGTGATATATTCAGTGGCGAAACGAGCAGACAAACTGATACCACAACACTATAGGTACGTATAGCTGGGCCTTATATCAGTACCGTGTCTGTACTCGACATCCGAAAACCCGAAACCCAAACTTGCGCAGAATAAATTTTAATTTTCGAATTACCGTCGCAATTACGTCATACCTCGACACGAGGACCTACCCTAGCAAAAAGCCCTACCGCAATCTCTGTCGCAAAAAGTGTCCACACGCCGACACGGAAGTGAGCTGGCCAACTGTAATTAATATAAGGTCGTGGGCCGTTAGCCGCGCATCCCGGCGGGTGCGTACGCGCAGCCGCCGCGCGCCGCGCAGACCGGGAGGAGATATAAAACAAATTAGCAGTTTTCCAAAATGGTGCAGTCGACAGTTTTGGTAACAATTGAATGCAAAAAACAGGATCATAAAGATAATAAAAACATTATTATTATTTATCAAGGAAGGCCAGGCTGTGTAGTTGTAGAAAAGCTGCCTTATTTGGGTATACACAATAAAAGATCACAAAACAAATACAAATGAGAAATTCTTAGCCAATAGGTAAATTAAAAAATCTCTAACACATTTTACTGTTGTGACTAATACGTTGTTTAGCTTGTTGTTCCTATGTTTCAGTTTATTTTTAACATTGTAAAAAATAATTGATAGCGATGACGAAAATCACCCCATCCATATTGATAAAGGTATTAACTGTGCTAATCAATAATGTAGGTAACAACAGATAATGCAAATGACTAATTCCCACAAATGCAACTCGTTGGAAACACGTAGGTCACATGAGTTTGGATGACATTGGCAATACATACCTATTGTTTATAACCAGGTACGATTAAAACATCGACATTATAGGTAACTTGCCGCGACTCCGTTCGCGTAATAACCTATAAACCTTCCTATTGAATAACGCTTATCTATCGTTCAAACCCGCATTAAAATCCGTTGCGTACTTTAAAAGATCTAAGCGTAAGTACTACAGCTACAGAGGGAGAGACAGCTGGAAGCGATTTTATTTTATAGCATGAAAGCCAATGCTTTCAGCCCATAAGCCTTTTACGTGTTTTTTACATCTAAAATTGAAATGTATTTCACAAGATTTAATAAACTTTTTATTTATTTATTTATTTTTATTTTATTTCCCCCGTCGCTCCTCCAGGTGCACGCGGACCCGTCTGCAGCGGGCCGACCGCTGCACTTTATATAGGCAGCGCCTGTTTTAGACGCCCCGCTTTGAGGAGAGCAAGTGTTTCGCGTATTGGCATGCCTGCTGCGCTTCGACTAATGGGTAGGTATGCGTAGGTAAAGAGTATTACATGAGACGACCGGATGTTCGGTTATCATCAGAATTTAGGCGACTGAATGTGTAACCATGATTCAATCCGTTTAGGATTCCCTGTTAACAGGGTCGCGAATATCAGATAGCCGTCGCTCCACTGAAGAGAATCTAAAGAATTTCGTTATGTATTTTTGGATATTTAAAGTTATAAAGGTTAAACTTCTCTAGATTATCATTATTATCATTAATTTTAAAATTTTAAGGGTATTTTCCGGGTTTGCTACCGCGTACCGGCAGTCGTCGTCCCGTGTCACGTGTACGTGACCATGACGCTTGCAACTGTGTCGAAATATCGGGCTACTCGTCAACAAAGGTACGCGGTAGGAAACCTGGAACATACCCTAAAATATGTGATAATAACCGCAATATTTTAAACATGTTATTTTAAAAATATCATCAAAATGCAAGACCGTCGATTCTATGATCCTATCAGTGTCTGTACCTATTGTACCTATGGTACGTATTACTAAACGCCCATCGCTTCACACATAGTCAATACCCCGACAATGTCCGCCTGTTCATCCTAACACCAATACCACCTCGAGAGCATAAAAAAAGGAAGAATAAGCAAGAAACAAAACCGCAGCCGTCACTCACGATCACACACGCGCTAAACAGCAAGCCAACCGTTATCGCTAAATAGAGCTCGGCAGACGCGAGGAGCGGCCAGGAGATTCTAGTGGGTTTTGGAGGGAACATGGGTTTTTTTTTCTTTAACTGTAGTGAGTTATTTTTTTTTATTGGAGGCTAACGAGCAAGGGGTTTGCAGGTGAAGCAGGCTTTGCAGTTTTAAATATACGAAAATTGTGTGCGAAATATTTGTTGTTTTAAGTAGGTTTTGGAAAGAAAATTTAAACAAAAAAAAATGAAGAGTAAAGCGGGAAAGAAAGACTAGTTTACAAGTCTCGTTAACTGATTGATACCCCATGACAGTATGTTGAAAAAAGAAGGAAAAGACCGCGTTTTGATTAGCAGTCACAAGATGCAACGTTGTAGTGTGTAACATCAACCGAGCACAATTTATAAAAAAGGTTATCCAGTACCTCCAATCGCGTGAAGGATAACACTATCATACATACATAAACAAACACAAACACACACACACGCACACACACCCACTTACACACAGAGAAATCTTTCTCTTATCTCATACTTTTATTTAAGGAAAGAGAAGTTTGTTTTATATTATTATTAATAATTTTGTCTTTTTGTATTTTATATGGCGTTGTGGCTATATTAATTACCAAAATTATAAATTGCAGTTTTGTAATTGGCATTTCAACATAATAATGTAACCTTTTTAAAAATAATGCATATGCTGTAAAACTGTGAAATAAATGAATAAAATAAAAAATAAATAAATAGAGCGCAAGACACGACATCTCGTTCGATACGGTTAATTTTATGCTAAATCAGATGCATTTGCATCTCTCTTAGCACCAAGATGTCACGATTTGACAAACAATGATTGCTAAAACAGAAAAACTGCTAAAAGAGAAAGTGACTGTCGGTTTGTTTCAAGGTTGTGCATTTCTCCTGGAGACACGGTACACGGTCAGACAGCCCACCTGATTTTTTAATTAATTAATTTTTTATAATTTTTTAATTTTTAAAGTGGTCACCGTCATTCAGGACTTCTACAACCTGCAACCTTGCACGGGGAGTGGATGCGATGAAATAATGCCATGCTCTTGAAAAGTCGCGGCAAAATCAAGCCCACATCTCCACATCTAGTAAACTTCCAAGCTTCTTGCCAATATCGCACCGCGTTCTCGGACGGTTGTATTAACGTTATTGATAATTTAACACGTTATTAACTCACTTCATTGCCGCTTATAGGAGCGGCCGAGCGCACCCTGGTGGCGATTTACCGTAACCGAGAAGCCTAATAGGCCATAATAACGCGTGGCCAGTCGCGTACTATTTGTTTATGCGTTATACCGTAAAGACAAGTGCAGTAAACGAATCGCATTCCAATAATTAGCTAACGGTGTCTTTGGAGTATCGATATCGATAGACTACTCTAAACGCAAACGAACTGAGTGGTTCAGTTGGTTAACTTGCCAGTAGCCACGCAGAGGTACCGGGTTAGATTCCCGGCCGAGCAGAAATTGAAATGATGAATTTTAATTTCTGTTACGGGTCTGGGTGTAGTATGTATTATAAGTATGTATTGAAAAAAAAAGTATATATGTAATTTATCAGTTATCTAACACCCATAACACAAGCTTTGCTTACTTAGTGGCTAGATGGCGCTGTCTGAATTGTGCAAGCATATTTATTTATTTGCGCTGTTCTGCGCTTTGGTGCGCGACGAAATATTCCTTTGGCGCCGTATTAGCTTAACAATATATATAATTAACCTAAAATAAATAATAATCTATTCGTTAATGTCCCGGTTGTGCTCCATTTATTCTACGCAGTGACAGCCCACCTGATGGTAAGCAGTAACTCTCGCCCGTTACATCTACGATTCATGCATTTAGGTTGCAGCCAACAACAATGCAGAACCGCAGGTGCGTCACACCGTACGGCGCATTGGAGATCGCAGCATTGAAAATACACTATAGAAGCAATGCTGAGTTTGGCCTAACTAAGTGGTATGTCTCTAAGTTATCCAGTTTTGCCCTTTTTACGGTATCCTTGGGTGGAGATTTGGTCACGGCCACGACTGTTTATCATACCATCATCATCACAGCCCGTAACAGTCCACTGCTGGACTCAGAGCCTCTCCCACGAAAGGGGAGGGTATTTCCATAATCTCCACGCTTGGCAGGCGGATTGGAGATCGCAGTTTTTAAATATAACAATGGAAAATGCTGCTGCCTATTTTCCAGACTACGGAGACTCTTGATCTTTTGCCTCGAAACCATTAGTCGCCTTGTACGACACCCATGAGTGTAAGGGGTTGGTGCTATTCTACTCTGTCGGATACCACACGGCCATTATCATACCATACTGATTAATAATATAAAACCCCGTCCATCTACATTTTACGTGATAGTAATAGGTATCTAATAAATCACCAAGTTGTCCTGTAAATGATCGTCAGCGATCAGTGACGTATGTGGGAAAATCCAGCGTTCCCGTTTTCTATTTCGGCCGTCTTTTCCTTCCCGGCGAAGTTCTGCGCATATCGAACCATCTTTACACGAGAACTAAGTAGTTATAGGTTATGTCAGTCATAACTACGAAGGTGCCGTGACATTAGTTGTATTTGAGGTTAATTGCATATTGTCAGGTGCATGCATTTATGAGGTGGTAGGACTCTATCAAGCCTGAGGAGTCCATCCAGATGAGTACCACCGCCTAATCTATTTCTGTCGCCAAGCAACGATGCTCGCATTGTTGTGTTCCGGTTTGAAGGATAAGGTAGCTAGCGCAATAATAGGCATGAGCCATTTCATCTTAGTCCTCACAGTGGAGGATTTTACTAATGGAGTGATTCACGACACTTTAAGTACCTGGACGAAGGGGCAAGGTTTAACCAGGAATAAAACTAGTATAAGACGTTCCGTTTTGGCCGAAGCCGACCAACCGTCAGTTGCAGCTGATAGGTAGTATTAATCCTAACACAGTATTACATAAATTCGCTTTGGGTGCGGGGTACGTGGTCCGACCAAGGTCACCTCGTCCGCGCATCCGAATCAATACAAAAGCGAGTTTATTCCGTACATCGTACGTATCAATATCAACTGCAATTGATGGTCGGTCGGCTCCAGCCAAAACGGAACGTCTGATACTAGTTCTACAAGTTCAAGCCGACGTATTTCTCACGCAGTAGGCAATATTTGCCTGCGCGTGTTATGCCAGCGTTTGTACAACGACGCATTCCAAATGTAAGACGTGTGCGCAACATTCTGCGTTCGATACGCGGTCAAATGTCAAAGTCGACGTTGTAACTGCGATTGCATTGGAGCTTTATTACTTGCCTACTATAATAGCTAAGGGTTACAGTTCAGTCCTAGCAAAGCTGTATACAATACACAACAAAGTTACTGACAAACTACTATGTGATCGGCTACAGAGACAAAGACATTTTCGAAGAAAAGAAAATTTCAAGGAACTTGTGCGCGTTGAATTTGATGAAATCGGTGATCTTTCTTTTGACTTTGTTTACAAGCCCAGAGTTCAAATTGCAGAAACAAAATTTATTTTTGTGGTCTTCTTTTAATATTACAAGATTTGTCAATATATGTTCTAAAAAAATTAAGTTCACTGGTGATTATGCAACATGTGATTACATATTACTTACTGATTGTAAGCTATAGCATACAGCATATGTATACAGAGGCTCCAGACTCAATCAATATCTACAGACTGTCTGGAGTGGTAACGTTTTCTCTCTTTCTGAATGCGGCCGAAAGGTGCAGTGGCGGGTTTTATCAGTTTTTTACAGAATCGTCAGATCCCGTAATAATCATCCCTCACTATAATTTATCTAGATGTAACATTTTCCTTAATTATTTAGTTCTAACGAAACAAAAAAAAATGTGGATTCGTTAAAAAGGCTAATAACCGATTGTGGCGTATGGAAATGAACAACTGTAGACAAAAATAAAGACAAAAACCAAAACTAAAATAAAATGGTCCCGTCTTTGCAGAGAAATTGATCCCCTATTCCAGAAATAAAACACAAGTTTACAAGTTAGTAAAATTAATCTCTTTGTTCACGAGCTTGTTTGTCACACACCCTAGCAAACTTTATAGATTAATACAACGAAACATAATCAACAATGGCTTTCGCTAATTCAAGCACTTTCATAAAAGGACAATAACAGAGATATTTGTCTCCCCCATCCGAGCTGGCAAAAATAAAACACAGTTTTACCGCCACAATAAAATGATTTACAAACCAAACTGTCAGTCTATTTCAGTTGTAAACTAAAGTTGGCAGCGAGCACCTTAGGCGGTAGGAATTCCTGTGCAAGGCGAAATGCGAACTAAAACCAGCTTTATTACGGCCCAGGAAGGTCCATGCACAAATTAACATCAAGATGGAGTTGGTTAGGCCCTGCTCAGTAAACTTTGTAGCTATCTATCACGGGTTTGCACTTTCACTGATTTCGTTTTCAATTCCTTATTTATAGAATGCGCAAATGTTGAAGAAGTAATGAAAGTATTGTATCTATCTATACATAGTATAAGAAACAAAAGTAGCTTCCCTCTTTGATATGTATATATGTATGTCCCTATGTATTTATGTATGCTTAGATCTTTTAAACTACGCAATGGATTTTAATGTGGATTTCATCAATAGATAGAGTGATTCAAGAGGGAGGTTTGTAAGCAAAAAAAAGGGTATGTAGGGGTAAAGTAGGTGGACGCGAACGAAGTCGCGCCGGGTCCACTAGTTTACGATAAGTTAAAAAAGATACAAAGAAATAAATCGTTCTTTGTATTATACGTAACCGTGTATCGTATTCCTAAAATCTAAGAAAAGTACCAACACAGCCAAGTCAGCTACCCGCCCTTTTCCAGCGACGTTGTCACGTGCCATGCGCAAGCGCAGCGCATAGCGCGCCTTTGACAGCCGCCGATTGGCACGTGCCGGCTACGGCGCGTCTTATTTCGGTAAACAGGTCGCCGGGGTCAACGACCTAGCGTCGCGACGCCTAATTATAGAGCGCGCGCGCAGGTGCAGCGGCGCAGGCGCTCCTGTTTAGGCGGATTTGCTTGTTCTCTAGGTTTTTTTGTAGGGGTCCTTCTCGATTGGGACGGTGTTGGTCCTTCGAGTGTGAGGTTTTCATTATCTTTTTATACCACCAAGGTGGCAAACAAGCTTACGGCCTGCCTGATGGTAAGCAGTCGCCGCAGCATATGGACGTTTGCAATTCCAGGGGCATCACCCACGCGTTGCCGACCCCGTAAAAACATTGGGGAGGTGACAAATTTGAATGAAAAAAATTACACTTTATATTCGGCATTCAAAATCAGTACCAGAGTGACCTTTTTTTTCTGAACTATATTGAGGTAGGTTTGTCTTTTGAAAATCTGTTAGTGTGCATTTGTCTATTTAGTATTTACAGATTCATAGTTATTAGGTGCCTATTATAATATTTGTTAGTAATATAAGCAAAGTAAAAGTCTACCTCAATGGGAACACAAATATGTTTATTGCCAATGCCAGCCAATAATTTGGAAAGGTTAAACAATTAATGAAATATCTACTGCGTGTAAAATGCTGAATATAAATTCCTTTAAAAAAATCTATACAGAATCGGTATAGTAGAAACTTAAACATATACAGGGACAAAAATTGAACTTTCAGGTTTTATCATTTTAGATTTTATCACACAGTTTTTTAAAAGAATCAAGTCTATTCTCAAACATTAACTTCACAACGGGAGCGACCCTAACCATATTCTGGTGAACGCGGTCTTCAAGTCTTGACAGACAGATGAGTCGTTCCGAAATAATCTTCCGAAGAAAAACAAAACGCAAATCACTTTTCTATTCTAAACGGGGCTAACGCTTTGAAGCTACGGTTCGCGTTTACTTTAGTGCGAAATGAGGTCTTCCTGCCCAGGATTGGATAGAGGAACAAATTATTGGGCACACGGTTGGACATATACCTACGATAACTATGAAACGTAGAGGAAAGTCTAACCTCCAGCTTGGGGCTAAAATTATTGGTAATTCCCTAGGACTGTTACGACTTTACTTCAACTAGGGCTGTAACGTAGTAGAAGTGAAATAAATAGAAACGGCAATAATAATAATAATATTATAATAAATGCTAGGACAAGTCACACAGTGCCCTAAAGCCCCAAAGTAAGCTAAGCTTGTGTTTTGGCTGCTAGACAACTGATAAACTTTTATACTGTTTTTTAAATACATAGGTACTTATTATACATATAACACCCAGACCCGTAACAGAAATTAAAATTCATCATTTCTGGGAATCGAACCTCTTGCTTTGGCAGACCGAGCCAGGTCGTCAAAGTTAAGTTAACAACATAAACTCACCATCGTACGCTGTAATTAAACTTTGTATAGCACACAAAATACCCACTAAAAGACATAAAACTATCTAGGTTATTTATAACCAGATGGCGCACATATAGAAGGAAGGAGGCCAAAACGAAAAACGGGGCGCAAACAATTCCAATCCATAGAAGTCGTAAAACGTTTACGAGCTATCAACAGCACAAATATGGTAGTCCACATCGCCTACTGACCAAAAACTAGTTCTGAAATTGTTTCTAATAAAAGTGCTGGGTCTAATAATTTAGCGCCATGTCTAGGCGCCAAATTGGACACGTATGTTAGGGACTCGTGCCAATTTCAATAAAACCTGAAGTTACGAACTAGTTTCTAGGGGTCAGTACCGAAAGTGTGCGAGGAAGTTGGATAGAAGAAAGGCGAAGGGAAAGGCCGAGAAAATTAGTATGTAATAATTAAAAGAGAAGGCGAATGTCGTGTCTTAAAAAGGTTTGATAAATAAATAAAATACCACTCAAGACCACCGTACAATAAATTATTACATTTCTTCTACTATACGAGGGTACAGAACCCAATGTGTGAGCCCAACTTGGGTTTTTATTACACCAATTTTAAATTACAACCTGTTGATAAATCACGCATAATATATTGACGGCAATCTAAGATTAGGATAACAATGTGATTTTACAACGTTAATACAATGTACGCATTCAGATTTATTAAGTGTGAGACGACGTCTTGAGACATTAATTACAAGACAGCATGAATCTTTTGGTTGGAAAGTACAAAGTGGAGGTCTTCAAGAAAGGGGTCGGCAAAGCGTGGGTGATGCCCCTGGTATTTCAAACGTCCTTAGGCTGCGATAACTGAGGCAGGCCGTAAGCTTGTGTACCACCTTTGTGGTATAAATAAGATATAAGTTGACTGTGATACACACACACTGGCATCCCACAGGCGTAAACCGAGTCATCATCATTGACATCCTGGCGGTACATCTTGTCTTCTTCCAGGGTCCGCTCCCTACTCTCCATTCTCCACTTCGCTCGGTCTTCGACATCCTCGAGTCTTCAGAGTCAAATAGTCCATTCAGTACCAAAAGCTAAGATTCTAATACCCTTTTTGTCAGTGATCGACACACATTTCATAAAGCGTTACTAAGGAAGTACATTATTTGCGGTTTATCGGTGAAAATGTGCGCTCGCGCCGGCCACACGCGACCACTCTGAACGCGGAAGACTTAAACTGCCTTTTATTGGCAATAGGTATCATAGGATAGTGTTAAATTGTGTTGTGGTATAAGGACATTGGGCAGGACGACAATTTGAAAGCAAACTGATAAAGTTACTTTGCCCGTGGTACACTTTAGGTCTTTTTCTGCAATTTCAGAATTGTAGTATATCAGGACTTTTTAAGGAATAAAGACACGGGCTCAGATTTTAGATACTTTGTTATGCAGAATGTTGAAATTCCACAAATATTAAAAGCCAATCTACTGAGAGACTATCACACATTTTTATAACGTCTGCATATAATAAGGTACAAGACAAGTACTTATTTTAAATATTGATCCATTTTATAAAAATATTCATAACGAAACGTAAATCATAATCAAAATGATCGTAAAAGTTTTAATGTCGTGCCAAAACACTCGTAAATTTCACTAGGCAATAATTAAAACGATACTCAAGTTAATGTAAAAATTTCGATGTCTTCATTTAATTGTAAGTTATTGGTTGTGCGACGTTCGAACTTAGAATATAATTAAGCAGACCACCCTGTCAAGCTTTTATTAACCGGTTTAGACATCATCATAATCTTGGCAACAATAACGGTTGACACACACGAAGGCCCGGGGTCCGCCTTTCTGCTTCTCTTTATCCACTTCGCTCGGTCTTCGGCGTCATTGGTGGTGGAAGCTTGTTGGCTCATAATGTCATCCTTAACGACATCAAGCCATCAGTTTATACACCCGACGACAGTTATCATCATCACAGTCTATGACAGTCCATTGCAGGACTTAGGGCTTCTCCCACTAATCCCAATAATCTCCACGATTGGCAGACGGGTTGGAGATCGCAGTGTTATAAATATAACACGACGACAGTAATTAATTACAATTAACCTTATTGATGAGGTCAGATTGTCATACAATGGACAATCACATTCATGGTATCGAAGAAAGTCCAAACAAGATATCAGCATGAAAGACATAGCTAGCATTTCATTATTCATTGAAATCATAAGAGTCATATAATAAAATGATATCACACGATAGTCTTTGTCTACACCTATGGGATGGGGGCGTGAGTGTATGTAGGCATGTATGTATGTATGGTATACATACAGACAGGTCTTCTTGGACTGCCGTTTGTTTGCTATTGACGATAAGAGAGCATTGGCTTCGCTGCGCTATCGATAAACAGTATTAGAAGTTTCCTTATCATTCTCAATAAAATTTTAATGAACATGAGATTCAATTTTAAACTATGGCGTTTGATTGGATTTGTAGGGATTGTTTTTTTTTGTTTTCGTGAAACAACATGTTATGTAAAGGATTTGCGTGCAACGCGTTGGTAGCGGCCCTGGTGTTGCTGATGTCTATGGGCCGTGGTGACTATTTTTCATTAGGTGGCCCGCTTGCCTGTTTGTCTGCCATAACATGAAGACAAAATTGTTGCACTTTTGACAAACGGATATTTGCTCATTCAATACCATTTGGCTTCTTGGACTTTCTTAGCAACCACCACTTTTCTCTAACGTCCGCTTTTGCGTTTATTTGATTTAGATTGTTCATTTCATTATTTATTATAATTTAGATTTAATTTTAGGACCCTGTGACGGTCTTTTTTTAGATTTAATAAAAGAAGCCGTAAATACCTCCGCAGCTACACAAGTTTACCAATTCAAACAGAAATTCGTTAACTCTGTATTTTTATACATTTACCAAAGTCCGTCGACCTCATTTATCGATCCCAATAAAACGTAATTTGAGATGTCGATAAATAAATCGTTAACGTTGAGTTACGGCGCGTAACTCTCCGTTAATTAGTAAAATGTTCGTTATTATTTATCCTATAAACAACCAGATATTTTAATTAATACAAGTTGAAATGAAAATGTTTTAGCTCAATATTTACATACTTTACTAACCCAGTAAAGATAAGAAGTGCTTTAAAGTATCAAAACAAAATAATAAATATCTAACGGTAAATAATAAATCCTGCTGCAGATACCAAAAATAACGCCATAATTGATAGACAATTTCAATTTGTCTCCAAGAGGAAGGCCACACGCGCTCGATTCCATTTCCCTTGAATCCGGGGAGTTTCTCCGAAACTACGTCTAGCGCCAAATAAAGGTGGTGAAGCGATAAAAATGGCGACGTGCAGTTGAAAGTGAACGCGGCACCTGCGAGAGTCGTGACTGCGCGGGCGCAGCGACTGATCTCCTTGGACACGGCGCGTCGCGGCTGTACCGTTAGCGTTTTCAAATTTGGAGTATGAGGAAAAAAACGTTCCCTTTTCGGACGTTGTCACCGTAACAGATAATGCTGGCTGGTGATAATTTTTAAATGGGGAACAGTTATTCTCTTTACTAAACTTTTCTTATAGTCGAGACTAGACATACCTAATAAAGAAATGACGAAACAAAAAACACTAAGTAACGTTCAATTAATAATGATTTAATTTAATGGAGTTAATTTATTCCACAGTATATCGACTCCATTAGATGTCGATATATCGAGTTCATAATCGATGGGAGTGGGTCAGCCTGGGTCACTAAGTCACTTTACCATCTTCGGTGCGATTTGTAACATTTGTGTAACTATTTCTTAGACGAGATGGGCCTTTGCGAAAGGTTCTGAATACCTCTGAGCCTACTAAACTGTAACAAGTAATTTATGTGTGACTGTGAAGTAGGTAGGCGATGAGATAGTGGCGCCTGGAGCGATTTTTTGAATATCGAAATATCCATTCGGTTGGCGGATTCGTTTTAAGTCCGCGTAGCGCAAGCGTTGATTTAAAGTCGAAGGCTGGTCGATGGAGGTTATAATAGTTTTATGTATGTATGTTTCCAACCATTTTTTATTAATATGCTTTTTCCTTGCGGTGCATACGCGCTTAGGGCCGCTTGCACCAAATTCGCATTCGCAAATAAACGCATTTAATACATCAACAAAAAATTCATACAAAAAAAACGTTAAACGTCATTCTTAAACTTGTTTAATAATTTGGTGCAAGAGAAGCTTAGTATAGAAATATGAACATCCAATTGGATAAAGGAAATTTGTTATTTTATTTTCCAAGACTCAAACAAGCACTGACTTAAACGATTGGAACCTTAATCGGATGAAGTTTCAAGTTATACTAAAAGATTTCACTTCAAAAATAATTTTACAACCAATGTAATGGAATTGTAAACAAATATGAACGACGTGTAAAGTCATAAAGGGGTTGAGCATCAGCGCATGCGCATCCTGTCGTAAATTCTAGCGAACCCAATTTCGCCGGCCGGGCGAGCGCCTCTTGCAGTTATTGTAGGCTGACCATGCGATGTGGATGCAATGAGGATGGGTCAGACAATATCTGGAATTCTGGATGATCTAAATCTTAACTTTAAGATAAATCTTTGTAGAAACAAAATTTTTGACGTGATTAATCAATGTTCTTTTTCTTACTATTTGACGAAAAACTGAAAAGAAAAGTATATCTGTGTTTATGTTACGTTTTTACTTGTTTCATTTTGTTATAATTACTTTTTTCAGTTCTTTTACCGCACCTTGCACACTTTTTCTGGGCACTGAATTGATATTGTTCAATCTGGTAATCTCGGCTGACTTAGCTCCAGTAGCTCCAGTACTGGCCTTATTATAAAATGGTACTACTTATACGTTTTCACATCAATCGCGGTATCATTTAAATATAGGTTTTAAACAACACAAAAAACCTCTTTCAAAAATTACATTAGCGACACCACTAATTGTACAGTTAGCGCATCATCAAAAATGATCAAATTCCCCATGAAAACAAGCACCATGGCCAACTGATCCACCAATCCTTTCATGGCTCAAGCCGAGCCGCAGCCAGCCCCTAAAAGAGTTCCCAGGAAATTATCACATCGTAAATAATTCATTACTTGCATTATTACTCAATCATGTAACGCAACGGTGAACCTTTCAGTTCTTTTTCCCTACAGTACGAGTACCGTACGCGACGATGTTGTAAGTTTTTCTCGAAGCATTGTCCTGTCTCTCAAGAGGCTGGGTAGGTGACTCAGTTTATTTTCTGCCTGTACGCAGGCGTGTAGAAAAAGTGGTGGGACGATTGAATTTTTAGGTTACAAAAATCTAATTATAGCTCTGCTGACCCGATTCGTCGTGGCCGTGTGGTGTCCGGCAGAGTAGAATAGCACCAACCCCTTACGCTCATGGGTGTCGTACAAGGCGACTAATGTTTTCGAGGCAAAAGATCAAGTCTCCGTCATCTGGAAAATGGGCAGCAGCATTTTCCATTGTTATATTTAAACACTGCGATCTCCAACCCACCTGCCAAGCGTGGAGATTATGGCAATAACCCTTTCGTGGTAGAGACCCTAAGTCCTGCAATGGACTGTTATGGGTTGTGATGATGACCCGATTCGAGGTTCTACACACATACACTGCGGGGTTTTGATATATTTTGGGATTTAATTCGTTGTTACTCTATGGCCGCTTGGTGTCCGGTGGCCGTGTGGTGTCATTGCTGGATAGCACCAACACCTTACACTCGTGGGTGTCGTACAAGGCGAGTAAGGTTTTCGAGGCAAAAGATCTAGTCCCCGTAGGCTGGAAAATGGACAGCAGGGTTTTCCATTGTTATATTTATTACACTGCGACCTCCAACCCGCCGCCAAGCATGGAGATTATGGCAATGACCTTCCTTTTCATGGGAGAGGCCCTTAGTTCTGCAGTGGACTGTTATGAGCTGTTATGATGACTCTATTAGTGAACGAATTTTAGAAATCAGATTAGCTTTTTAGTGCTAGTTATACTAAATGTGTCTGTGGCTCCTAGTTGCTTATTTTACTGCCGGTTTTGCTTTTAGGCTAAAGCATTTTTATTATTACCTCGTAGCCTCACATCTTTGAACTCGAAACGGGATCGGAGCGGTGGGTTTTGAAAGATTTTTCTTTAATTTCGAAATGTAATTTTACGACTAAAATTGTTTGAATTAAGCGGTTAGTCACGCTTAGGCGGTATAAATTGTGTTGTTACAGTATAGAAGGAAAATAATTGAAATTACTATTACCTACAGAGCAGCAAGTATACCGTTAGCATCCACTGTTGGAAATGAAGCTGGCCGCCTGTTGTTTTCTTTGTTGCTAGTGATATGTACCGACTTTATCCTGTATTTATGAAGTAAAGTATTCATTCATTCTACTACCACAGAGTAAGTATTGCCATAAACTCAGTGCTTGGCAGACAGGTCGGGAATCTCAGGATAGGTTATCGTATTTTGTCCCTTGCCAAGGACCTAGGAATAATGACCAGTACTCAATCCTAAAGAATTTGGCCTTCCTATTGGCAGATTTTTAGCAACGCTGACGTCCATTTTCCAATCTGTGGAAGTCCAGTATGGAGATGTTTAGTTTGGACTCATTAATTTTGCACAATTTTTAAAATACGTATATATTTTACTTACAGATAATACAGGTAATGTTTGGTTTTTTCCAGTGAGTTCTTGGACAATGCATCTGAAAAGGCAATTTCTTTAACGACGCGATGCGAACTTCTTTGACGTAAACGTTCATGTGACCATGCTGCATTGTGTTCTATTTACATGTTTGCATATGAATGTAGTGTTTAGTTTTAAAGACGGCATTCTGAGCGAGCTACCATAGTAACGGTATGTACCTAATAGTTTTGAAAAGCGAGGTGATTGTATATTTCAATCATTGTTTCAGTGAGAGGTACTAATTTTGCATACGACTTGACGTCTTTTAGACTGCGCGTCCAATCCGGATGACGTGACGGTATTCAAAAACGCTGATGCGTTATGTCAATTCCAACAACAGCGACGCTGTCATCGGGTCAGATAAGTTTGTTGCTCTATAGTTCTGGCGAATGACATTCATTCATTTGCATCTTGGCTAGACCCGCAGATCCATACAACCATGTCCCTTATGGAAGTGGGATTCTAATATATTTTATTTTGCAGTGAGTGGGCCTGAAGCAGACTGACGCAGAGAGCGACATTGTGTAAATTATTACGCAAGGGATTATGTTGGCAAACATTTTACGGCAACTATAAATTAAGTAAACGCAACATAGAAAGCAGTGTTTGCGTCGACACAGTCTACACCCATTGTTAACTTATGCTGATGAATCAAGCACAATAATTACACATTATAATAAATTACAATATCCATGCATACGGAACCCATTACGTTGCAGCATGCCCATAGAAAGTGCGGCTTAGAACGCACGTGGGTGCGGCGTTGGCGGGAAATCAAACGTCACGTTGACAGCGCGTAACACGACCAATAAGTAATATTTTTTTAATGTCACCCTATTTGCCCAACGCCCGCTTGCCGCCAAAATTGGAGACGCTAAGCACACTTTAAAGTCCACTGTCAATCCTATGATGGACACTTGGTGAAAAAAAAAACTGTAATAGAAAAACAAATATTTGAAAGACTGTTTTCGTAAGTTGTGACAAGGGCGCTGTGGTAATGGATATTTTATGTAGGCTATGTTGGCTTTGTTCAAAGGATTTGTAATTCGATATCCTAAAACGTTTACTCATAAAATATCGAATTACCAAGAAGTTCAATAAAAAGTGAAGTCCTAGGTTTGTACGCTTCGATGGTTTGCTAAGTGGACCTTTGCGTGTTTGACGACTTTGATCATAGACTGGTAATGATGTATACTAGATGGTTGATGCACTGTTTGATCATACAAAATAACTAGGTAAGTCTTAGATCAAAGCCCTTTTTTTATTTGATCTAAGTACATGATCGTATCTATTTTCAACCCCCGACAAGAAATAGGGGTGTTATAAGTTGGACGTGTGTATCTGTGTATGTGTGGAGGTGTGTATCTGTCTGTGGCATCGTAGCTCCCGAACGGATGGACCGATTTGGATGCGGTTCTCTCTATTTGATAGCCATTTTAATCGAGATGGTTCTTAGCCTCATGTAAATCGCTTCTGTAGATTAGAAAATATTTGACTTTAAGTAAACATTTACATTTATTTATTCGACTTTTTCTGTCGGTTAGGTTATATCCGTAGCCATTCAAAAAGGAGTCAATTGATTGATTTGATTGGTAGATTCACCTGATTGTAAGAAAAATCCAAAATAGCAGATGTGTTGTCATTATGATTGCGTTTTAGCACGATTTATTAATAAGGACATAATTATAGGTACAGCGGTTTCCTCGCAATACCCCGGCAAAGACCAGAAACGTGATATCCCATAATTTTTATAGTTCACGAACCACCGCGATGACTGCGGTAATCCGAAACTACTTTAATTGCCTACCATTAACGGTTTAACGATTTACGCAATTTGTAAATAAATAATACATCAATTGACTATTAACATTGATGATTCTGGTAAAGATAAATCCTGGTTAATTTGGAAAGTTGTGTGATAGATTTAAATGATTGAATCCAACGTTAAAATGGACAGATTATCGGTAAATATACCATTTTAAAATCTATATTCGATTAAGTGATTTATGTAGGTACCGTATTTATTATTAGCAAAATACTAAGACACCCTTTCAATCTAGATTTAAATTATCATTATCAGTGATTGAATGATATAGTCACTTATTTGTCATTCATCGAGTAGGTATAGCACAGTAAGAAATGTATTAAAAATAAATCCTGATTAATTTGGAAAGTTGTGCTGTCGTAGATGTTAATGATAAAATCCAATATTAATAAGATATCGGAAAATATCAGATTTTAAAATCTATATTCGATTAAAAGTGGTGTTTTTATTATTAGCATAATACTAAGAAACCTTTTCAATCTAGATTTATGAATTTAAATTATCATTATCAGTGATTGAATGGTAAAGTCAATTATTTGTCATTGAGCGAGTATCATCACAGCCCGTAACAGTCCACTGCAGGACTTAGGGACTCTCCCGCGAAAGGGGAGGTTATTGCCATAATCTCCACGCTTGGCAGGCGGGTTGGAGATCGCAGTGCTTAAATATAACAATGGAAAATGCTGCTGCCCATTTTCTAGACTACGGAGACTCTTGATCTTTTGCCTCGAAAACATTAGTCGCCTTGTACGACACCCATGAGTGTAAGGGGTTGGTGCTATTCTACTCTGCCGGACACCACACGGCTAGTGATGATGAGCGAGTATCAGGAGTATAAGAAATGCAGTATTGGCTTAGTCCAGCGATAACGCACATTATTCATTTCGTTACACCCTAAAATGCATAATCTTGTGGACGAAAATTACTTTCACCAGGTTTTACGAGCTGTCTCTTTTGCAACTTTGACTTGATAAGCAAATACACACTATTTACCCAAGAACTGTAACAACCAACCGTCAAAGACACCACGCCCTTAAGGTGTAGGTCACACGCAAGCCATGTAAACAACATAAAGCCTAACAGTAACAAGAATCTTAAATAGAACACTTAACCAAATCGTGAATAAAATAACCGTTACTTGTGGGTTTATCGGACGGAGTGACATAAGCCGCCCCCGCGCCCCCTCGCGCCCCGCGCGGATTAGCCGGCCCGTGCGCGCGCGCAGCTCAATGTCGCAGCCGCTAATTAAACACTGTTATCTAGGCCTTGCACCTACACGTTATGAAATTTAAGCAGGCACTGTTTTCACGTAGACCGAAGTTGTTTGTTTTTTTTTTTTTTGGAGTATGGTTTTTCAATGTCATGCGTGCTGGTGGTTTTTGAGCGTGTTTGATACAATAATGTTTAAACATTAAAGAAAAATGGACTTAATGAATTGTAGGCTTAATTGAGTCGGAAACTAGATAGGATAACTCGTGGAATTTTTCTTTTTGTCAATTCGGTTTAGTTAATTCTTGGTAGATATATTTTGTACCAACCATAAAGATGCTTTGCGGCAACAAAGCAAATCCGAGATTAAAATGATTCATTAATACCTTCAAAAAAGATTCAAGTACTTGTTCAAGATATGAATCATTTTCTTTATCAGGACCACGACTCTTATCGATGCGATTACATCACTTAAACATAAAACCACTCAAAACGACAATCGAATGTCCTTTAAACGGCCTCATGTGGCCTTTACTACCCTCTTATTCGGTATTTAAAGCGAACTAATCAGATCCAAGGGATTAATAGCTTCTTTAAGCACTGAATTTCCAAGAAAACGCCAATGGATGGCATAAAACCAGCAACGTACCTGAAACAAAAAGACAAAAATATTAATGAAAAGAATCGTTGAGTCGATTTTTATTATTCGCAATAAAGGAGAATATAAAGTACGTAAACTTAATCTCGGTTCAAGTATTTAGATTCATGTGCTTCAAGACATAGGTGGCGCCACGCGTTATTTGTAATTCTCACAAATACGAATCTGTTATCAATCTGACTAACTAACCTACAGCAAAAAACCTACCTTTAAAAAACCCTCATCTAAATCAACCTAACAGACAAAGGAATGATATCGAAGTTATCCCTCTTTTCCATCAGAAAACAGGGTAGGGTCACAACCCAAAACTGAACAGACAAGTACAACGATTGCAAAGTCATAGGTTTTGCCGCTGCGTTTTCAGACATTGAGGAATGCGATGAAGTTAAAGGGGATGCAGCAATGTCTACAAGTAGATTCTCCATGTACCCTTGTATCCTAGTACAGCGCAGTCATTTGTTGGCGCAGTTGGCGGTACACGACCGCGCGTAGGCGCCGAGGCCACACCGCTCTATGCAAACAATCAATGAATGACAAATTAAATAAATCGGTGACGGAATACTTGCTCATTTGTTATTGGCCAGTACCTCAGGCTAATCATGGTCCGTTTTTGTTACGGTATATTATAAGCGGGCTTGCTTTTTGTTGTGAATGATCCACTTGTGTCATGATTTATAATTATAATGTGCACAAATCAAATAGTTTACACTGGCAACATCGATAACGTTTCGCGCGAACCCCTCCCACTGGTGGGGAGAGGGCCGCAGGCCTCGTAGGCTGAATTGCCTAAGTTATGTATGCATTCTTGTTCGAGCTGCTGGAGAAGACGGTTCCTTAAGTGAAAGTCTACCTATTTGTACCTGTTGTTTGTGTCAACCTAAATTTACATTGAAATTAAAATATTAAGTATTTCCTGGACGAAGTGGTTTCTTTTACACTTCAGAAGCGGGATACACCGGTATGTACAATTTTAATTTATCACTATTTTATTCGCCCACAAAAGTTGAAACAGAATGGCTACATTATTTTTACTTTATTTTGCATAAAACTCAAATTTAAACATTTGGATACATTGCACGTAGTGTATAACTTTGACCGTATTCGAACGGGTATTCATACACTTTTTCGCGACTAGGGTATTGATACGCACATTAAACACTTGGTCGGGGCTACCCTCCGACAGTGTTTATTTGTTGCGACTTAATACAAATTTTATAAAAATGCTAAAGTGTTTGATCGGGGCTACACTCCGGTAATACTTTGCATTTCACTACACAAAATTTACTTGATTAGGGTATTGGTACGAACATTAAACATTTGGTCGGGGCTACCCTCCGACAGTGTTTATTTGTTGCGACTTAATACAAATTTTATAAAAATGCTAAAGTGTTTGATCGGGGCTACACTCCGGTAATACTTTGCATTTCACTACACGACATACATTTTTACTCGATTAGGGTATTGGTACGCACCTTAAACCCTTGGCCGGGGCTACCCTCCGACAGTGTTTATTTGTTGCGATACTAATATAAATAATAAAAAAATGCTACGTGTTTGACCGGGGCTACACTCCGGTAACTCGTGGTATTTTACGACATACGAGTATCGGCACTAGGCTGGGGCAACTCTCTAGCAGTGCCGTCGTCGTACGATCAGAAAAACACCCACACACGACAGCAAGAGTTCAATTACTGTAACACCTACCTACATTTTTTTTTATTCCTGGTGTTACCTGCGTGCGGTGGCCGTAAAGTTTACTATATTTTATTTAAAAGTACGATGCACATGCGTTCCTACTTAATTTATTGTACCTATTCTTGTTTCTACTATTGGGAATACAAACCTAAGGCGAGACGTCGCCAAAATTGAAAGATAACACTTGTTGATGACAGGTGTGTTTACCGAATTTTAACGATTATTTACGATCATATTATGACAGCATTTAATAATTGGTCAGTAAAAAAAAAAAAAAAAAAAAAAAAAAAAAATGTAAATAAATATATTTTTATTAACTGTCGTCGTCTAATTTACAAATATGGTCTAGGGGGCGATACGTATGTGCCGATGACATCCAGTTTTACTGAGTGGCGCACACGTTCGTCGGATTGATTAGGGGGCGATACGTGTGTGCCGATGACATCCAGTTCTACTGAGTGGCCCACGCGTTCGTCGGATTGAATAGGGGGCGATACGTGTGTGCCGATGACATCCAGTTTTACTGAGTGGCTCACGCGTTCGTCGGATTGAATAGGGGGCGATACGTGTGTGCCGATGACATCCAGTTTTACTGAGTGGCTCACGCGTTCGTCGGAGTGATTACGGGGCGATACGTGTGACGATGCCATCCAGTTTATACTGAGTGGCGCACACATTCGTCGGATTGATTAAAGAATGTTATGACGTCTATATTTATACTTACCAGTCGATTCTTGAATTCAATAAAACATAACATTTAATTTTAAAGCAGCAATCCTTTTATATAATATTGTGAATACGGGCTTCGGTTACTGTTTGGTAGGACTGCCCTCATTTTAACAAATGAATGTTTTCGAGTGGTTTATGGCGACTATGATAACTTCTTTCAGCGTCTACAAGAGATGACGTCAGATAAGGAGTGCGGCACACCGCCAGGTACGCCCCCGCATCGCCGGCGGCCACATAAGAAATCTAAACGCAGGAGAAGGAGAGAAAGTACTTCGCTGTCTTCTAATGACGAGGAAACACCACGGAAGACCCGTAAGACATCGAAACGTATTTCTGCTGATGACGTCTTCAAGCTACTAAGTAAATGGAAAGGAGAAGCAAGTAAGCCATCATTAAATAATAATAATCTACACAACGTGGTCCCTGAATTTGACCCGGCCAACAGAACTCAAACCATCACAAGTTGGCTGCGTAAAGTTAACGAATGTGCCGTTATATATGGATGGGACGAAAAACAAGTCGTACATTTTTCACTACAAAAATTAAATGGGCTAGCTAAAAGATGGTTTGAGGCCTTGCCAACTGTCAATTATACCTGGGATGAATGGCAGACAAAGCTACAAAAAGCGTTCCCCAGCGAGGATAACTACGGGCGGTTGTTAGAAGAAATGTTAAATCGAATATCTAGACACGATGAGTCCCTACGCGAATATTTTTTTGATAAGTTGTGTTTGTTAAACAGATGTGATATTAAGGGGAAGAAAGCTGTTGACTGTATTGTATACGGGATTTATGATAGATCAATTAGAAATGGGGCACAGGCACTAAACTGTTCGGAACCCGAAGACTTGCTCACTTTTCTATGCTCGCAAAAACAACAACCGGTAAATTATACTAAAGGTCGGGAGCGTATCGTTCAGAAAAATAACAATATCAGTAGCACCACGCCTAACACTCGTTCGATCGATTCGCCGTTATGTTATAATTGTAATACTAGGGGTCATCCTTTTTATAAGTGTGATAAGCCCATTGTAAGATGCGTAGTATGTCGTAGAATAGGGCACAATAATAATCAATGCAAACTCGAGCCTTACGACCGTTCTAAATCTAGTTCGTCTGCACGGAACAATCTAGAGAAAAAAACACTTAAAATAGACACTGAGAATAAAGCAAACGATAAATTTTTTAAAACCGCTACAGCAAATGATCATTCCATGCAGGCGTACATAGATTTCGGTAGTGAGTGTACATTGCTCCGTAAATCGGAGGCAGAATCCTTGAATTTAGCGAAAAACTTTTTCGAAATTCCCATAATAAAAGGGTTCGGTCACTCATCCGTCGCTCCTCTGTACAAAGTCCAAGTTTCGATTGGGTTAGATGATATAGAATCTACAATAGAAGCTTTGGTGGTAGACGATGTGCACATGCAAACTGCTATGTTAATTGGACAAAACTTTACTGAGATGCCCGGCGTCACAGTCTTGAAAGATAGTCAAAGACTTACTTTTTATAAGACACCTAAGGACGACGCACTTAATAACCAGGACCAAATATTAAAGCTTCATGTCGTTGAGACTACTAGGATTAATAAAACTAGCACGGTCGCCGTATACACGGAGTCTGAGAGTAATTTCACTGGAGACGTATTCACCGAAGGGTACAGCTCTGCGGAACCCGGAAAAGAATACAGCTTATTCCAAGGTGCGTACCACCTTTCCCATGGTGAGGGCAAGGTGGTCGTCTCAAACCTGGGTCAATGTCCTTTGACCCTGGAAAAGGGAACCGTAATAGCTAGAGTGGTACCCTTTGTGGAACATAAACCCTACCAGGTACATAGAATCCAAGTAGAGGCTGCTCACTTGGAACCCCTGAATAGATCAGACATAAAAACTGGACCAGATCTAAGTGCTGACCAGGTAGATATACTACATTGTCTGCTTCAGGACTATAGGGACTGTTTCGCCACAAATTTGGAGGAGATTGGCTGTGCAACAGGCGTAGAAATGAAAATTGATCTACTGGACAATAAACCTGTTATATACCGGCCGTATCGCCTGTCTCATGCCGAAAAGGAAGTTGTCCGTGAGACCATAGATGAGCTCTTGCGGAATGACATCATCCAGGAGTCTACATCCGACTATGCCAGCCCGATCATTATGGTCAGAAAGAAAACAGGAGAGCCTAGGCTGTGCGTAGATTTTAGGGCATTAAATAACAAGACTGTGAAGGATCGTTTCCCATTACCTCTCATAGAAGACCAAATAACAAACCTCAGTGGTAACATTTATTTCACAACTCTCGACTTAGCCTCCGGCTACTATCAGGTTCCAATGGCTAAGGAGAGTCAGCACCTCACAGGATTTGTGACGCCTGACGGGCATTATGAATTCAAAAGGATGCCTTTTGGTCTGGCGAATGCGCCGGCCGTCTTTCAACGGGTAATAAATAAGATCTTAGGAAATAGGCGTTTTGAATACGCACTTGCCTATCTAGACGACGTGCTTATACCCTCGAAAGACGTAAACGAAATGTTTCGAAGGCTAGAGGAGGTGCTGAAACTCTTTAGACAACACGGGCTCACTTTAAAACTGTCGAAATGTCGTTTCTTTGACTCTACCGTTAACTATTTAGGTTACGATATTTCATCGCGTGGTGTACAGCCTGGAGAGATTAAAATAATGGCAGTCAAAGAGTTTCCAAAACCCAGTAATGTTCACGAAATACGACAGTTTCTCGGGTTAACGGGTTATTTTAGGAAATTTATAAAGAGTTACGGGGAGATAGCGCGGCCATTAAATGATTTACTAAAAAAAGACTCAGTATGGCGTTGGTCAGAAATCGAGGAACAAGCTTTTTGTGATCTCAAGGCAAAGTTAATTGAAAGACCTGTGTTAGCTCTTTACGACCCTAGCCTCGAAACAGAGCTACATACTGACGCCAGCTCCCTCGGTGTGGGTGGTATTCTTATGCAATGGCAGAAGGACATCAGAGTTCTAAAGCCTGTTGCTTATTTTAGCCGCCAAACAACACCTGAAGAGAGGTACTTACACTCATATGAACTTGAGACACTGGCTGTTGTATGTTCTCTTAAGAAGTTCCGCGTCTACCTTTTGGGATTACATTTTAAAGTGTTTACTGACTGCGCCGCACTCAGAACAACGTTGACCAAACGCGACCTGATTCCAAGGATAGCCAGATGGTGGCTCCAGATTAGTGAATATACTTTTGATATTGAATATAGACCAGGCACACAAATGTCCCACGTGGACGCCTTAAGCAGGAACACCAAACTGTCGGCGGAATCAGATGACAACCCATCTGTTTCAATATACACTTTAGAACAGGAAAACTGGCTTTTATCTCTTCAATTAGCAGATCCCGACATTTGTCGCATTCATAAGATTCTTAAGCCAGAGGATGACCAAGAATGTACGGACATCCGTAAAAATTACATAGTAAAGAACCACACGGTCTATAGGAAGGTCGACAGCCGTTTGTGCTTAGTCGTCCCACGGAGTGCTAGATGGCAAATATGTCGTGCTAATCACGATGATATTGGTCATTTAGGATTTACTAAAACCTTAGAAAGAATACAACACAGTTATTGGTTCCCAAAACTAAGGAGATTCATAAAGAAATATGTAGCCGCGTGTTTGGAATGCGCGTATAATAAAGATACCGTAGCGAAACGGAAAGCTGGTCATTTACATCCAATCGAAAAGATTAGCATTCCCTTCCACACGATCCACATGGATCATCTCGGTCCTTTTGTTAGGAGTAAGGACAGCAACTCTTATATTCTGACCGTAGTAGAAGCTTTTACAAAATATGTTTTTGTAAGGGCTGTCAAGGATCTGAAAACCAAAACTACAATAAAAGCATTAGAGAGAATATTCTATGACTTTGGCGTTCCGGCAAGGATAGTGTCTGATCGGGGTACAAGCTTTACGTCCACAGCTTTTAGAACCTTTTGCGATTCACTTGGCATTAAACATGTACTAACCGCTGTCGCTTGTCCCAGGGCTAACGGGCAAGCCGAAAGGTTTAATCAAACCATTTTAAATGCGTTAGCAGCGCAAAATTTCAATGGGCATGAACGCGACTGGGACAAGCGTCTAGGCAATATTCAATGGGGCATCAATAATACTGTTAATGCCTCAACCCACAAGACGGCTACAGAAGCTTTGTTCGGTCTCAAATTACGCGATGGTCTGTTAAACAAACTGAATATTACTAATAGTACGGATGCAAATCCGGACCTACAAGAAATTAGAGAGGAAGTCAGTGCTAATATAAGTAAAGGTCAAATCAAACAAAAAGAAAGACACGATGCAAATCATGTGGAGGCTCCTTTATACAGAGTAGGTGATTTAGTTAAAATCTTGCGCAACAACTTTGAAAACAATAAACAAAGCACAAAGCTTCTGTCTAAGTTTGTGGGACCCTATAGAATTACGGAATCACTCGGTAACGACAGGTATAAGATAACTGATGTACCTGGATTCGGTAGAAAGGGCAAGCCATATACAACTGTCATTGCGTTCGACAGGATTAGACCATGGATAAATGTGAAGGCACTTGAAGTGCATGACACAGACGTTAGTAGTTCAAGTGATAGTAATATCGAGAGCGAATAATATTTTTGATAAAATCAAGAATACTTGCCGTGTCATTATATTAATAAACCGAATGTGTCGAAAACTTGGGTATGCCATTTCGTACAATAATAATAATTAATTTTATAACTATGCCTACCTAAGTTTTACTCGTTTTTCTTTGTGATTAAGGACCTATTATTATAATTTGTGATAATTAGTTAATAAGTATAAATGTATTTGTACAGTTCACAGCTCTAAATTAATAAAACAGTAATCATGAAATGAACTATAAGTAGTAGAGACTTACCGTTTTTACATGCTGTTATTGATAACTAAATAATAATTTACGAATGTCATGATTTGTTAAATACTTAAATAAATACATTATGTAATGAATAAATAATCAGTTAATATTGATTTATTGTGTATAAATAAATATGTTATGTTAATTAATGTATCTATCCTAGACAGGGCTTATTGCTGGTTTGTAGTGCGCCGGGAGGCGGCACGTTATCGGATGGCCGAATGTCATGATTTATAATTATAATGTGCACAAATCAAATAGTTTACACTGGCAACATCGATAACGTTTCGCGCGAACCCCTCCCACTGGTGGGGAGAGGGCCGCAGGCCTCGTAGGCTGAATTGCCTAAGTTATGTATGCATTCTTGTTCGAGCTGCTGGAGAAGACGGTTCCTTAAGTGAAAGTCTACCTATTTGTACCTGTTGTTTGTGTCAACCTAAATTTACATTGAAATTAAAATATTAAGTATTTCCTGGACGAAGTGGTTTCTTTTACACTTGTTTATCCTTGGCTTGTATTGAGAAAATTTGTGCGAATATCCTAATCACGGCGATCGAAAATTTGGCTATCTTCAGCACTCAATTTATTTTTCGATCACTGTGATCCTAACCATTCAAACTAACGTAAATACCCGTGGAAAGCTCTTCAAGGCAATCGTCATCATCATCATCATAATTTCAGCCGTAGGACGTCCACAGCTAAACATAGGGATTCCTCACGTCTTCCACACATAAATAGGTTAATACTTTTATTTGTACATTCCTGTGTGTCTCTTTAAACTTGAGAAGGACCCAGTCCAGCAGACTTTAGTGATGTGATATTGTATGATACGGCGCATTCAACTTAATTTTTGGTATTTGCCTAATTCTTACATTCTCATTATATTATTCGACTAGGTACCTAAAAATACTTAATGCATTTTTATCGCTAGGCAGTCAATCTTACCCCTAAAAAAACAATTTAATCTAATTAGGTTTTAAAATATCATTATCAGATAGCTTTCCATGTAAGCCTTTTATCTAGTGTAGACCGATGATAAAGTATTTGCATTTGTGCAACTTTCCGAAAAAATATTACTTGTTCAGTGCTGAAATAATGTAGAACTCATGTTTACACAGAGAAAGGGAAGCGTCTACATTACATTCTTACTTTCGAAACACTTTGTTTTAATAAAATATTTTATTACAATTTAAATCTTAATAAGTATGCAAATGCTTTATGACGTACGCTATCTGTAGGTATTTTGTTTATTTTTTATGTTATACGGCAGATAAACACGCAAGCGGGCCACCTGATGGAAAGTGGTCACGGCCGCCTGTGGACATCAGCAACACCAGTGCGCTATTGATGCGTTGCCCGCCTAAATGTACAATAAAACATCACGATAATATTTTGAATCACTTTCATTGGAAGCAACGTGAAAATCAACGCAGTTCTTCTCAATTTTAATGATTCACACGATCTCCTTGGTTCGTAATCATTATACAAAATATTTTTATTGTCACCGTGGGACTGGTCGCGTTTCGCACTCGCTCAATTTCCTGTTGAAATTGACGAAACTGCTCTGTGAACGAATCTGGGCTAAACGCGCGGAGAATTCGATAAAATATAACGTGTATGACGGGAATGTCAACAACTTGCGTAGTCGGAAACCATTAACTCAGTTTCCGCAACCGTGATTAATCATTCATCTGTTAATTGCACACCTGTGGTCACATTCTCGTGCCTCATTAGGCAGGAGAGCATCGATCGTCTATGAACTAAGTGTTTATTCCATAGTGAACAACCAGATTTAACTAGTCCCTTCTAGTGCTTTATACCATTTACAGCGCGCCATAAAATTATCACTTGAATTATAAGTTTCTATTTTGTTACCCGAACCTGAATACTAAAAGAGCGTTTCTAAGTGAAATTGAGGAAATGATCCGCGTTAACGCATAACAGGGAAACGCATTAAAGAGGCAGCTTTCAGTTTGGAATTACGACTGTCCTATTGAAAGAGAACATGTCTGAACATGTCTGCTTTAAGTTTACCCAAACGTAAATCATACGTGTATTGCCAATATTGCCACGTATCGTAAACTGAACACTAAAATTCGTAGAAACTCGAAGGCTCCTAGTGAAATATGTTCAAATACCCAAACGTATGACTACATACCCTACCTATCGAGCGTCACAACTGTTCGCATTTGTAATACAAAAGCGAGTCAGCGAAGGTAAAGGTGTGGTGTCCGATAAAATTTGATACACAACCCCTTTGACTACTGGGTGTTACCCAAACCGACAGAGGATAGTGTCTTCAAAGGCTGAAAATGAGCAGAAGCGTTTTACTTGTCGAGTCACGGTCGTCATTTAAAAACAAACTCTATTTCTATTCGGCAGAAATAGCTAGTAAGTATTAAAATTGCTGCAGTTAGAGGCTTAATGCTGCAAGCTGTGGACAGGATGCTTTGCCGCTTGGGGAGGCCTATGGCCAGCAACCAGCATATAAGAAGACGATGCTAGCCTACCACGGGTCTCAAGGAGGAGGTTGAAGTGCGACAATGCTGACTGTGGACTGGGTTCCGATTAGAATGCTATCGTTTATGACTTTCGCGAAAGGCGCCGCGAACGAAGCGAGCGAAATGAAGTCATAAAGCTATCGCAAATGCTATCGTAAAGAGTTAGTAGGAGTTATTATGTTGATGATAGAAGGCACCAGGCAAGGAATCACACAGCGCGTCAAAGACATACCTCATTGCATCGTCCGTATTTATTTCTAAAACTGCGCGCGCGCAGCGAATATGATGGATTGGCACGGCCGGCTGCGCGTAGGCAACGCGTCCTGCCAGTATGCTAATCCTCTCTACAGAGGTTACGTTGGTACACGGTGCGTTCGATTGTTCGAGACACGCGTACGCAGTTCGCCTACCCGATGATCCTGCGTCGAAGCTGAAGAATGGAATACCCTGTATTTTCAAATTGAAGTTTGACGTAATCGCTAGAAAGGCGTACTTATATACCGTCACGCGGTGCCAATGAGCTCCCGAGACTGTTCAACCAGGCTCAGGGTCGACAGCGGAATACCTAGCTCTGCTGTGAACTTCTACTTATTGCATACACGCCAAACTTTTAATGAAGAAATTGAAGTTGGCCAGGGTCTTCCGACGTCGCAACAGGGACAAAAATGGAGGGCTGAGAAAAAAACTGCATAACGACTTATCTGTGTATTTTTTTAGTAATTTTCAGGAGCAGTTTTTTGTGAGTAATGTTTTCTCTGGTCTAAAATAGTCGGGCATGTCATGTCATGCGCCACCCACACAAGCACACGACATGGAAAATTCTCAATATTTTACCTCTAAAGAAACCGGGTAAACTTCAACAAGATTCCGAAAAGGAAATCTTCAAAGGGAACTGTTACTCCTCTAGGTAAATAGAGTCTTCTTATTCATCAAAGAAAATACAATATGGAATGTGTATCATTGCAAAATGTAAACAAACACCAAAACCCAGATGTAAACGTATCCAAGCGAGACATAGAAGCAAAAACATTGACACGACACCGCGGCAACATTGGACGACAATGGCTTGGTATGTTACACAACGAACATCCGTCGGGCCTCCACCCGACACCCGCTGTATCTGTTATAATGAAGCGATCATCAGGCAAAAACAAAGTACCTACACAATGCCAATACGCCGGTGAAAAACAAACCCGCCGATGGAATGGAACAATGCGGTGACAGGTGTACTGACGAAATGTGATCCCAACGCATCCAAACACCGTGGAACGAAACAATGACCGCTGAGTTCCCAAGACGTTGCTGGTCGCAACATGAGTCGTGTTTCTCAACGCAAAGCTGCTCCGTTCAGAAATAATAATGCAATTTGAAACACTTAACGGAAATATGCATCACGATAAGTGCCGGTGGTCCTTCGGCGTCGAACAGTCGGCTATTAGGGTCCCTACTTGGTTTTACTAGTGCCAAATAGAGTAGGTACATTATTAGTTTCCAAAAGCAAACGGGACATTTTAACGTATGTATGTGCATGTGGCTTTTCTGTACGTCTTTTAACGTGTTGGTAGTGGAGTATTCAGACCCCAAAATCCCTTTTAAGTGCATCCTGAATTGCATTTATTATGCCGTGGTACGGAACGCGTCTGGTATGAGTCAGACTGGCACTTGACCGGTTTTTTAACTAGTTGCAAACCAAACGCTTACTACTTATTATAAAGTATCTCCATCTGATATAAAAGACAGATTGAAACAAACGTTTAAACCGCGATGAAACTAAAATTGTAACAGTTTATAACTTCATAAAGATATCCGTTTAAGATACAACACGTATAAAGCTTTTTATACCGGATTTGTAAAGGCAAATGGAAATTAATGCCTGCGTGTGCGCAATTTAACATTGTCAGATGTTAATGTCCGGTCATTTTGCACTTAAATTGCGAATGGGATACCTGTACAGTATCGAAACGGGTATTGCTATTGATCCAGCGACGGACGAGTGTAAATGCGAAAAATAAAATGCGATTTTATTGCGCCTAATGTACGATTTAGAGTACATGTCCTTTCATGGGAGCTTGGGTAATGGCTTTAATTTATACCGTCGTGGGGACAAGCTGGGATAAAAATGACGATGTTGCTCATCGAAGGTTACGTAGGACGTTCTATGCTAACTGTCCATACACACAAAGCAATAATACAGGTCTCGTCAGCGGCCCTTATCAATCACCGCACGGCCTGCGCCCGCGCAGCCGGACGGCAGCGCCGCGGGCGCGCGCGGGATAATGCCGAACCACGAGTAACTCCATTGAGTATTCCAGTTAGCAGTAAATTACTGCTTAATTAAACATTCCCATACAACTTCTAAGGCCGGACGGCGCCGCGCGGACGGCTCCCGTCCAGCTCCTCTTAATTGTATATAATTTTCATCTATTTCATTGCGATACTGCGCTTTGCACCCGGTTAAATCAATTTCGAAACGAGTGTGTCGGCGCTTCGGCAGTCGGCACCCGCGCCCTGCCGTTTGCAACACGCGTTGCCCAACACCGTTTAATGGCATACCTTTATTTTTGGCGGCATTGACTTGTCGATACTCGATACGACGACCCATGAATAATCGCCGCCGCGTATTATTCTCGTAATCGTTGCGAATCCGGCCAACAAGTGTCTAATTACGGTGCATAATTGAATTACCCGTGATGATGTGTGACGAGTATTAATTTTCGTTGCAACAGTTTAGCCACCTGCTTATTTGGCCCAGCGAACGTGTAATGGGTCTGCAATTATATCTGAGAGCGTCGCCCGTCGGGTGAATATTTTGTTGCTAAACGCAGCCGCGGATGAGATGTGCAATTACTGAATTACCATACGCGGTCAACTAGTATTTTATTGGTCGCATATTTTAACGGTATGCGTTCGGCGGCGGCGGGGCGAACCGGATGATTTCAGAGGCGACCGTGTAAACAAGACGCCGAGCTGTCGGTCGGGGGCCGAAACGAGCTATACGACACACGCCAGTACCAACCAGTACCTACTGTGATGGAGAAATGCTTTGCCACACGAATAACATATCAGTAGCAGTACCAGTCGGTTTCATCATCATCAGGGTATAATAGCTGGTTATTTGTTGAATACATACGAGTCATATGAACCTTAGAAACTAACAGTTGGGCACCTAAGGATGGGTATTTAAATCTCGCGAATGCGCTGTTACTGCACGCCGCGGTACCCTTTACTATATGTGATTGATGGTAGTCGACTTTCCTGCAGTTCAGACTGGACTCTGGTAAGAGTCCCATGGTGGATCTTTCCGGCCGGAACGTTCCGGCTCTGCCTGGCATTGTCGAGCACAGTTCGGTTGGCGAGGGATACGTTTATCTACGGCCATAGGTCGGTCAGCGTGTCACTGTGTGTTTCCTTCCTACTTTCCTATCCCCCTCCTTTTTGACGATTGAAAGAGATATTTATTGTCCTAATCAATAAAGAAATTTTGAATTGAATTGAATTGAACCGTTATGGCCTTCACCTTAAGAGATGGAACGCGGGCGATGGACACAGAAGAGCTTTACAATATGCCACACAGAGGCAGCACGGAAACTTATGTCTGTACAGATTGTCGCGTATGCACATATGCTCTCCGTAATCTGTGGTGTGAAAGCTCTTAGAACAACTCACCGAAGATACAGCGTAGACATAACTAGATATAACGTAGTTAAGCAAAACGCACCGACGCGACGTCAGAGCAGGCTGTGCGGCGCGCACGCACCACGCACCAGCCTCTATCCAGCCGCGAGTGAAAATGTTGACATTATCGGCACATAAACTGCACTTGCCGCAAAAAAAAGGCGAACGCAACACTCAGCAATTAAAAGCACGCACTCCGCATGATGCACTCATTTGTGCATGCAAATGCGGTGCTTTTAAACCGTTGCCGATCGAAGGAACAGCTTGTACATATTTTTAAATGTTTTAATTAGAGATTCGCTTTCAAGTGGTCCGCTATCTCGGGCAAACGTTGTCTCCATTATGAATATGTATGCGGAGTCGTGACTCATGGGGCGCCCGCGAGATAATGCAAGTAAATAAATAGTAGTAATGACTGGTGTTACTATAAGTAAGGGTACTTTCACAACCGCCGACACGAATGCAGGGCATGACAAAACAATTGTCGAAAGCACGCTCCAACTGGAGTTAGTCTACTTTTCCTACCTTGAAGACAGGTTGCCTAACGGCCGGAGGTTGGAGCGTTCCCTGCTTTAATGCATCATTCGTCATAAGCTCGTTACGATTCGACTTGACCTCATCTCCACTCTTGTGAAGATGCTAAATGCTCCAATCGCAGTGTTGGAAACTGCACAACAGAGGACGCAGCCATCCATTTTCTGGATTCTGGAGATCCTAGTAACGGGCCTGGTTCTGATTCATCATAGTCTTCTTGTACAACACGGCAAGTAACAAGTGTTACTTGCTGGCCGCAAAATACCGCACGTCTACGGTATCGAAACTGACAATGGTTTCAAGAAGCGGGAGCCTTGGAATCGAAGGCTGTACAAGTTGGTTTAAATAATAATCATCTTCACGTTAATGTTTCAATTGTTTTCTCGCGTACGAGAGTCCGGGGACTATCTTGACCATGATCCAGAATTTGACCGATCATTTAATTACAGTGGAACTGCTGTCATATGATCTCCATGACACTGTTTTTTTTTTAATTATACTAGCCAGGCAATATACCACCATCTCACCTGGTGGTTAGTGACGATGCGGCCGAAGATGAGCATGCCTGTCTAGGAACAGCCTTTCCACTCTACCCTTCAAGGCGTCCAGACTAAAATGATCAGGGAACACACTCTCAGGCAACGTGTTCCATTCCTTAGCCGTACGCATAATAAAGATTGAACCAAAGCGGAATATCAACGACATAAGGGTGAAGTGATCGCCCGGATCGCGTTTCCCGATGGCGGATGGGAGCTGACGGAATCAGATCAGGGGAAACTGACCACATTGGACCATGTTTACACAACCAAGTTGATATAAATACAGTGGGTGTAATCGCCCGTTAGCAGCCGTAGCTACCGCTGGCGTAACTCGTAAGTCAATAGCACCGATATGTTAATAATCGCCGATGAACCCGCGCCGGGGACGTAGTCACTTAATTTAAAAATCTCCTCATAAAGAGCTCTGCTTTACGACATTTTATTTTCATCCCATAATAAAAAAAAAATGTTTATAAACCCTGTCGGCAACGAGCGTGTATCCAGAATTAATCTGACAGGTGCGCTCGTGGGAACTGGTTTATACGAATTTGATATGTGACACAGACATAGGCCGCGGCCGCGGTGCGAGTTGCGCTTAATTCGAAGCATAAATTATAGCTCGAGATTTACTATCATGTAACGCAATAGCGTTGGAGAATAGGGATAAAGCGTGAATAAAGGACGGCCATTAGGGCTCATGACGGCGGTCGGTGCGCGCGCGCAACGCTCTGACAATGACACCGCTCGTTGCGGACGCGCTTGTAAATGACACGCTTTTGTCGCCTCCTTTCCTTGATGGGCGGCCATTAAAAGTTTTAGGGAAAAGCCCGCCAAAATGAAGACACTGATCACGTCAAAAATGCCGTTAAAAAAACGAGAGCAGTAAAGAACCTTAAAGAGGCGCTTGTTTAAACATAATAGAGATAACAAGAGCAGAGATTACGACTATTTGTTCATGATAATAGGTACACTAAGCATCGTGCAGGTTTTGAATAGGTACCTTGACGCTTTATTACAAAGCCTTAAAAACAAGAACGTAAAATCCTATTCGCTGGCGTCGGTAAGTGACGTCTACATCGCATTAAAATTTCACTCCGTAAGCAATGATGTAATTAACAATATGTCATGATTTAGCGCTAAAAGATAGCGTTATCTTAAGGACATCATAGCGCAAACGTGATATGAATTGGTTGATCTAAAAATATCTACGCTTAAACGTAGCAGTCACGCCTGCCGCTCGCTGCGGTCACACAACGGCACACAAATGTTGTGATTTTGTGACCACTCACTTTACTTTTGCTTACATCTACGTGCTATGTTTGCTGTTTCAGATTAGATAATTATGGTGACCTCACTCTAAACAGAAGCTGCTTTCATCCTACGATTCCTATGACTGAGTTAACTTGCAGACTGAATGTTAATGAGATAGACTGGCCATTATTTTGCAAAACTTGTCTAATTTACGTAGAGTTTGGAATGCGGACGCATTTGTTAAATGTAATTGTGACACTATACTACGAGTATATCTGTGACTCCCTCCGCCACCTTAGCTGTGAAAGATACCATGTATCATAATCTCTTAAAAATTCTTATTTGATAAGTGCTAACTTCCCTTGGGAAACAACTTTTCAGATGTCCGAACGAAATATTCAGAAATAATGTTACTAAAAGTTTCAAGAAACAAGAGCGTAGCCAGCCGTCCTGGATCGCAGACAAATCTGTAACGAGATCGGTCAAAGCATGTGTCGCAGCCGTATAACGTTTCCGTTTGCAACCTACTTAGATAAAACCCGTCAATGCGTTGTGGCAACACATTCCAACGCTATCAAGTTACGGAGAACCGTTCTGCCCCCGCTGGGCGAGCGTTACGCGAGTAATTCTAATTAGCCGGGTTACAATGGAGCCGTTGTACACGACTCGGCTAGTGTCGAATGCAAGTGTTAATGTCGAGTTTAATTGTCCGCATTATCCGGTGTCGCGTTCGGTCTATGCCCCACATAATATTGTTGTTTAGTCGGCTGGCAACCCATTGTGCTGGTAACGGTCTGAGGCGCAGCGTTGGTCGGATATCGCGGCGTAAATTTCGCCGGCTCATTTGATGAGGGCAGGCGTCTGGCGCGCGCCGTTCAGCAGATCCCGCGAACTCACAAGCGACAGATTTGAATATCAATTTCGGATTTACAGCTGTTTATAGTTATTCGGTCTAATATAATGCGACGCTCGGTATGCGGAAGATCACGTTATATAACAGTGGAGCTCGTTAAAATTTACGATTATTGATCCCCCGAAACTATCCTTGATGGAGTGTTAGGAATTTGTAATTTAGCTTAATTGGAGAGGGATCGGTGCCGGCTCGGTGTTCGGCCCATACATTAGGCGGTACACAAAAATGCCGGTCGGGGGCGGGGCGCGCGGGCGTTGCACCTGGCGATTGCGCCGGCGCATTCCGTACGCACTCCTTTTTATGCTACACTACAACCTTAACATGACCAATGTAAGTTGGACTCGTCTTCCTCGACGGCGGTACTGAACACGCGAACGGAGCGCTCATTTCAGAGGCCAGTTCTGGCTGGACACATTCAGAACGGAACGCTACATCCATGATTTTTTTAAATTTAACTATTCCATCTCGACGCCTTTGTTGGTCCACAGGCCGGATCAGGAACTTTTTTGGCCGACCGGCCGCCGGCCTCTTAAACAATGTAACTTTAAAGTGTAAACTAAATATTTACATTGTTTGAAACGTGTGTATACCAAATAGATTTATGGCGCCTTTTAGAGGACCGTAAATGTTAGAAGACAGAATTAGCAGTTACGCTCCAATTGGTCAGTCTTTAATTGCCACTTTAGAGTGGTTTAGAGGTGTGAGCGAGGCTGCGTTCTTAATTTAAATGCAGCTGGCACAGATTACCTAGACTCCTCTTAAGTTAACTGCAAATTATGACGGCTGTAGGTAGGGTCAAACCGTAAACGTTTAATCTCCGTTTTAAATTGAGTTTGAGCGACGTCAGAACGAGACAAAAGTGTGTCAAAATACTAAATTGACGAATGCGCATGTGCGATTACGCGCTAACCGCAAAGCTGCGCCGGCGCCGGTGGTCGAAGAACTAGTACCAACAAAAACATATTATGTTTGTCCAACAAATAGGTCTGGTTATGTAGAACACTACACTATACACTATGGTAAAAACTGCTAGCGAATAATAATTAGCCTAATAAGCCTTATAGCAAATAATAACTTTTTCTTTATAACTTCTGTTCTTTGAGGTAATACATGGGTTTTATAAGTTGACATATTTGTGTGTTTGTCTGTTGCACTTGCATCCGTGTCCAGTCCATACTACATGGCTTCTGGATATACTGAATACGTGCTGTTTCTTTTAATTGAAAATTTTATTCATTCTTCTTAGTCTTTCTTGTTTTCTATATCGGAGAAATAGTTTAAAAGATATTTTAATATCCCTATCAAGATTATAATCGACAGTTTCCCGGCGACTCTTGATAGTTATTGCATAGAGATAGTTAATTGGTATTCTGCTGGCCTTACATAATAAAAATAAATATAATTTTCCTTTCCTTAACACGCATGTGTCATTACACTATACTGACTCCATTTTATCGAGTCTACGTGAACAAAGTCGTAGTCAAAGCTGAATTACTTGACAATAATTCTTATCAGAAATATGTAGCTTCGATAATGTATTTCTAAACACGATTCCTAATAGATTTCGATATTAACCAACGATTACAGTAATGCCAAATTCAAGATACAGCTATGGAAACGTGTTGGAACAAGTAAATGTTTTAAGAACAGCCAGAATGTCATTAAACAGGCGGTTAAGGCGGCCATATTACTCACTCGGCGCCTTAAATGTTGACTAAAGAATTGAGTTTCTAGACATAGCGACCAAATTCACAAGCAAGTAAACAATCGGTCAAGCGGGACACCTGAAAGAAAGTGGACACCACCAATGCGGAGCCCACTTCTAAAACCCCGGGACCCATTGCTTTGGTAGTAAATAGGCAAATTCTAAGACCCTTCCGTGGACAAAGCAACAATTTCCCAAAGATCACTGTCAAGCGTGAAGAACGTCAAACCTGTAGGTACCTTATCGTTCAAATCATAACACTGTTCAATCAATATTGAAATAGATAAGGCGGTACACATCCAGTCGGACTTCGCAAGTTTGAACGTCATGGGGTGCCAATCAGCTCCCGTGACTGTGCAACCAGTATCAGAGTCTCCAGCGGCAGGCTGATCAACCTCGCTTCGCCAACGGTATAGGAGGTACACCAAATTTGTCGGTCTCTCAATCGGTCTGCCATTAGACTAGTGCCGCTTCCTAGCTACTCGAAAGTTATGCCAAAAAGAATGAAACATGGGCGAAAATCTGAGTGAGACCCACATTCGATTAACTTCATCCATAAAATCATATATTAATTTCACGGCCAACAGTCGATTAAGTAGACTTTAAAACTAAAATGCTAGTAAAATTATTAATCAACATCGTGTCCGCCGAGTTTCGGCAAGTACCCAGTTATGATATCTGATGTTCTACAACGATGGCATGGTTCCCAAAACGGCGGCGTCAAACGATCGATTCACAGAAAACTTTCACCGCCGAAATCCAATGCGCCACGAAAATTAGCATTCTATTTAGCAATTGGATGTTAAGTCAGCGTTTATTGTACCGATCGTTAACTTGCTATTCGCGGCGCGTCACTTGCGCGCGCGCATCCAATCCAACATGGCGTCCGTCAGTCCGCTTCGTTAGTGGAGCATTTGTCAAGATAATTGTCCGAACCGGCCATTTGAGTCTTTGACGTTTCCGTATTTATTATGAATAGCACACGTCAATCGTTGCCAAACAAATAGCGTTGGTACGAGCGATCATTCACGCGACCGCTATTACCAAGCAGCAAAGTTCACTTTTGAACTTGATCCTGTACGTGGCAGTAAACTCGTACCGGTCAAATCTAGCCTTGGCTTTGACATGGTGTCACGCGTTGCCAAAATGGGTTGCTACGTGCGCAATTATCTTCACCGTTTGATGTCCAATTTTCCTATTAAGAGCAAATTGTGTAAATTGACTGTTCTACTTTTTATTGTTGCACGTATAATCGAAACACTTTAACATTGTCTTCATTTATTTATTATTCACTATTACATTAGTCATTAGGTACATACCGGCAGGTATAACAAATTATTTTTATTAATTATAGGGCTGTAGTTCCTACCCAACTTAATTATTCCGCAGATGCTAGAGTTATCTGCGGAATAATTAGGTTAACTATAATAATAATAAAAAAAACAAATATGACACGACATGCGACTCCTATGAGGTGAACGTGTATACAAAATAAAAAAGAACCCACGTCACACGCCGTGGGCCCCATCAGGGTAAGTTATCGTATTCAGCGTGTTGCCACAGGTGCAGCGCGCGCGCACCCACACTGTTTGTTTAGACCAAATTTATCAGCGAGCTACGGACTTATTATCTGATTAAGCCAGGTCCAATGAGACAGGTGATTCAGTTTATGTCTCCATTCGGCGTCTCTTTCGCTTGTACGTGGATCTCGTGCCTTCGTTCTGTGTTCAGTTAGGTTCGAATTTATGTCTTTTTTTTATAAATTGACACAGTAAGTTGTGCGCAATTGATTCCACTGCCACTTCATATTTGGGTGAAAACCCGATTAAAATATATGAACATAACAGGTTTTTGAAGCACTGAATAATTCTTGTGCCATTTATTTTTGTAAATGTATAATAAATAAATGTAGAATTAGATTGGACAGGTATTATAAATAAAAACAAAAAAGCAAACACAAGCAGTCGCTTACCTGTTTGTAAATTAAGCATTGCAAGTAAGCGTACTAAGCATATTGGAAATCACGTCATGTCAATGCCCTGTTTAATAAGCTACGATTAAAATTTTTAGGTAATTGATTATGAAGCCAGACATTTTAAGTACCTAGATAACCAACCCGAACCTGTGCCCTTTCCTAAGAATGGTAGTCGTCCTAATAAGGCGAATTAAAGTCCCATCTCTGTCACGTCCTTCCATAAATGACATGAGCTAAACAATAGGCTCCTAGCATAACCAGGCCTAGCAGTTGCACGACCTCATTCCACCGGCCCATTTACGCTTTACCCTTATGTCGTGGATCTTCCAGCTATCCTCACGAGCCGCTTTGGTTCAAACATTATAATGCGCACGGCTAAGGAATGCATCACGCTGCTTGCAAGTGTGTTCCCTGATCATTATTATCTTGACGCCTTCAAGGCTAGAGTGAGGCTGTTCCAAGACAGGCATGCTCCATCTTCGGCCGCATCGTCACTTACTACCAGCTGAGATGGCGGTCAAATGCCTGGCTAGTCTAATACAAAAAAGGAAGCGAATGACCTGTTCAGCGACCAGCAGCAAGGCTTCCATCGAAAGTTCGTAACATATCAACCGGCGTACGCCACTCATATATGAAGTGAAGCATTGAATAATCATGGTGAAGCACTCGCCTTAGATATAGCTGAAGCTTGCGACCGGAGGGTGTGGCATAGCTGCCTGAGGAAGCCTCTTTCTTCCTTTTCCGCTCATGTATCGTGTCTGGATAGCCTTCTTGAGAGAGTGATTGCTCTGTATAATGGATAGGAGCGTCGGTGGCCGAGCGGTTAGAGTATACGACTCGTAAGCAGAGGTTCCGGGTTCGAATCCCGCTCCGGCCATGTACTAATGACTGTTTTCTGAGTTATGTACATTAGTTGAATACTAACCGATGCTCTTACGGTGAGGGAAAACATCGTGATGAAACCTGCACATTCAGGCGACTGGATGTGTAACCATGATCCAATCTGGTCAGGTTCCCCTGGTAGCAGGGTCATGGAGGTCAGATGGCAGTCGCTTCACTGTAATTACCTGACCTGCCAAATCCTGAATCATGGTCAAGGCGGACCCCGGGCCCTCGTGCGCGAGAGCACAACCGGGACATTAACGCCAAGATGATCGCAATCAATGCCGGTGGATCTCAGGTGACCTCTCTGCAAGTTTTCTTGCTGCAAATCAACGACCTGCTCAAGTTCGGTATCGAATGACAGCCAGCACCGTTGTAAAGTAGTTTTTAGTTTAGAGCGTTTCTCGCTCGCACGATTTGGATGTGAAATGAGCTCTACTATTTACTATGACATGAGATCGTTCAAGAGATATATTAGAGGTATCTTCAGAGGCAGGTAACGCACCTATTGTTGCTGATGTCCATAGACGGCGGTGACCACTTTCCATCAGGTGGCTCGCTTGCCTGTTTGTCTGCCGTATAAGATAAAAAAAGCTAAAAGTTAAGCAGATAGTATGTGTAGCCAACGAAAAACAACATAAAACAAAAAAGTCAAACAAAAAACTGTAAGTATAAAAAAACAAAAATGAAATACGGTATGTATGTATAAATCAGCGGCGTTATTATAGTCAGGTATGCTACAAAACATGTACAAAACACAAGCTACCATAAAATTACTTTTTTTTTTTGAAAATTGTCAAGCGAAATGAATCATACGCCGCCGCCACGTACAAAACTGACCTCAATCTTTATTGTTTATTTTTGTTTCACGGCACAAATGAATATTTAGCGACTTTCTCGACTTTCATGTTAAAATGTGATTTTTGCTTTAAAGAGAACTTTGTATTATTGTAATGTTTATTTGTGAGTCGGCAGGTGATACTTACCTCCTTAAGGTTGACGGATTCTAGAATGAGAATATAAAGAAAGGTACGCAGACAGCAAACTAAGTAGGTAGAGGTACTACTATCGTATCGTGTTAAACAGAACATGGACATCGTATGAAAAACGACAATCAATGCAGTAGGGTGCAATTATTAATGAGAAACTTCCATTGAATTTTAACCGTGAGACAATACCAAGTTTCAACGCTCGAGTCGGCGTGGATTTTATAAAAAGCGTAACGTAGTACGAGAATGTTGCAAATAGAACTATGTTTGCTGTTTTTCATAGGTAAGTATTATGGTATGTTGTTAAGTGGATAGAGAATATTAGTGTTATCGAGCGACTAAAGACATTCTGTCGACTCGAAGCTAACATATCTTCGATCTGAAAATCACTTCGTTAATAATGTGAGACATGTACAAAATGGAATTTTCAACTTCTGAATTGAATGTAATGTAATAAAGGACTAAAAATAAATATAATGTACGTAACACGATTATTATGAACGTATTATGTGTATATCTAATAATCTAGAAGTTGAAGTTGGCGTTAAGCACGATCATTATGAGCATCCTATCCACCTGCCAGAGTCCGCTTTCCTCCACTTCACTTTCCGCTTTTCATCTCCACTTCGCCTGTCAACAGCATCCTCGCATTGTAAACCATTGTCTCTTGCACTTGCATTTGATTCAATTATGTCAATTCATCGCTTCTTAGGTCTCCTGCGGGACCTCTTTTCTGAATTCTGATACTTGCAGGTATAGGGTCCATTTACCACGTATCTCTGGGGCCTAAGCAGCACGTAAGCATTTAAAATAAATTAAAAACCATATTGAGAATTATTAACACTAGGATGTAGCGTAATTACCTACACTCATAGTACGTAAAACCCGTAATACGACTAGCGTTATAAAAAAATGTTATTACAAGCCCGCGCAGAATGGAATTATTCATACACACGGTTTGAAGGATAATTATGCCTTTGATAAGTCACTTGATTTTCTTGCGATACCTTGACCGTCATTGGTTTTGTTTAAAGAACTGCAGGTAAAAACGAGTCCTAACTGAGGCTGGCTAATGGCGGACTTCCTGTGAAAAAATAAAAATAAAAATACGCAGGCTCCGCTCTTAGCCCATCGTGCGCGGCCGGCCGCCGACGGTAAAGGCGGTAAATAGTACATTTACTTCAGCTAGAACCAAAAAGGGGAGTCATAAACAAGTTTTACTTAGAATAGACCATCAACATTCTACATTTGGCGACATACACATAAAACGCCATAATGGCCCGGTTAGGCGCAGCGGCGGCGGGCGGCGCGCGCATCCTGCTTGCGGTGCGCACGCGCAACGGGACGCGGCCTGCGAGCCGCGAGCCGCGAGCCGGACAGCCTTTTAATTGCTATTTATTTGAAACTATTGAAATGTGCAACGCGCATTCTGAATTAAGAAATGCTGCATAAATTACGAGAGAATAGGGGATGCGGTTTTTGTTCGGATTGCAGATAGCTTTTAGGTAAGGATAAGGATATAGGTTCATCTGTATAGATGCAACGGGCGAATGTAGTCGTTCGTATCTATTTTCGTTGGTATACCATACATTTCTCCATTAGCTGTTCGTAAACACTGGCCAAGGATTTGCATCAGTGGACACAGGTTTTGTTCGAGGATTAATTTAATTGCAATTGTTAGCGATACATAACGAACTGAGATACAATAATTTGTAGTTTTATCACGTAAACCTTAATACATAGGTAGCAGTAGATAGCAGTAACTAAGTATCGTTTCTATTTTAACACCTATTACGCGTACCAACGTGTAAAAAGGGTAAGAGGCCGTAGATACGTTTGTAAACAGCGACAAGTCGGTTATTGAAAGTGAGAAACACTGCGATAATCCTCGCCAAGGCCATCTTGAATGTTAAGCGCTAATTATTGACAGTTTTAAGGTGTCTTGCCGAACTGATCTGATACTTGTACCATTTGTTGACAATGTATCATACCAACTTGATCAGCCACCACAAGTTGTCCTCTGCCACAGAGTATTTTACATACTTACCCTGCCAAAGGACTCGGCAATGGATTACTCGTTGTTATTGGTCCTTGGCAAGGGACGACATACGATGGTATATTATAACATACCGCTTATCCTTGGTAGTTGGAATGTGGGTTATGTGGGCAATAACATCAACAGTGCCCTTAACATTAAAGACACATCGCCTTGTTAGATAGGATCATTTCCATGACATTTTTGTCTTTCGTATATGTACTCATTCGGTTATTTATACATATATTTCTCTATTTCTGTCTTATGGGAGCCAAATACACCATTTTATACCATGGACCAATTCGTCGATCTGTCAAATTGAAGCCGATATCGTCATAACCGATTAGGCCACAGGTTGTCGTTGCAGCCAACTGTTGGACGTGGGATTGGAAACTGGATGCCTTAATATGCCCCTGCCCGAATAGGGTTAGAGGTCCCGCGGTAGGCCCAAGAAGCAATATATTTACCAACGGCTTACAACGAGAATACTGGAGACCTGGCAAAACTGTCAGAAACCGGGCGGGATTGACCCGTCGGATGACGATGATGAACAGTCCTCTGTTGGTACTCAAGTCTTCATATCAATGAAGGGCTTTAACGTATTATGGGATTCACCTATAGGGTGTTGAAGTCAAGTGAGAATGTATGGCTTTGTAGTACAAAAGTTTGTATCCACATTTGTATAGCTATATAATAGCTCTTAATAGTTTTAATATTATTTGAAAGGGCTAGTTTTCACGTCCCTACGGGTTTTCAGTTTTCACAAGATGACCATTACGCTCGTATATCGTTATTACCTACCTAGGTAACTAACTATGTATAATAGTAAGCTTCTTAGCTATACCTATGAATAAAATAACTTATTTTCGCGGTAATAGGAACTTAACCAACAGTTAAACACGAAGGTAAGAAGTAATATTTTGTTTTTCCTTCCTACTACCAACCATGGTGTGCATTGTAAATGAGTAAGTGTTACTGGACTCTAGGAATGTAGAAATAAACATAATAATATTATGTATGAATGACTGGGCGGTCCACGATTAAAAAGAAATCCGTTAGATCAACACCTGAAGAGTGGTTAGCCCACGCACACATGCATAGGTACCACAAATTGGACACAACACATCTATCTGTACAGCCTACAAACGATACACATACCTACTTATGTGGGACTTTGTTAATAAAAAGTAGTATGTAGGTACCTACTATGTAGGTACTCATGGTCATGTTGTGACGTTTTGTTGTTTAGTTACCCTCCCTCAGTGTAAGGTGTCAGGTGTAGGTCGACTTACCCGATTAGATTCCAACGCCTCGGCACTGTGCTCCTCTTTCTGCCGGAAACAGTTGGTGCATTTGCTCTTGTTGAAGATGTTGGGTGCAAATTTCCTGCAATCCGGTCGCCCAGACATGGTTGTCAGAGGTCAGGGTCAGTTTAACGTTCACTATGTCACCTTACACAGCATGATGGTACTTCAAGACACCCACACTAGACGATCATACGCCTATTTTTTTTTATTTTTCAAAAACCGAACACGTAGTTTATCACGCGCGCACCCACCGGTGAGCGAGCTATCAGCGAAATCACTGCAAGTGAACTGAGCGCTAACGTCTCGTACGAAAACACATGCACAAACACAATCTCCTCCGGTAACCGAACACCGAAGCAGTCGAACAATCGCGTAAACAATATTCGTATGTATTGCACGTCAAAATTTTAAAACAATAAACATCGATATTACAACGAACACGCGGAGTCGGCGAGCGCGCAGCGACACGACCGCCCGTCCATTTTACATCTGATAGAAAAGCAACGAACTGAGGTTGTTGTTTTACAACTTCTCTTTTTTGTCCGTAACTTGGTGTGCGCATGTAGTGGTGAATTTACCCTAGTAGTTGTAAAATAGCACCTCTCACTCTGATCTTTGATCATTGTATCCGTCTATCTTTGTCACTCAATTCTGTATTGCTTAGTGCTGCCATCTTTTAATGTTCAATGAAACTACTCGCGGAAGTGTAGTTTGTCACTAGGCGCAAGAGCATGTTGAGTTAATGCACTCTATCGAGATTACTAAATGAATCGGTATTAGGTAACTAGATGTCGCTAGTTAATTTTGCCTGCTGAGGCGAAAAGGAAGTTGCCATTACAGAAAAGAAACAGAATTTTTTAGGGTTCTGTATTATATGAAATGTATGGACCATTATGATGCATGCAATAACAAAACAAACTCACTCATTCAAACAGCAAGTAGGTACCGCACTGGATGACTGATGCACGGGAGGAGCAGTGTGTGATATTGTTACGCTATATTATGGCAAAAAAAAAATTGATGCCGGTCGATCTAACCACGTGAACTCAGTTATTCTTGGTGATAAAATCTAGATGTATTATTTCAACTTTCCTACTAAATTCCAGAGCATAGTGTAGGCACTGTGTGAGTGTTTGAAGCACGGCGGAACCATCGCCGTCGTCTTTGAAAATTTCGAATACCTATAAATAAGGAAATAATGGTTGCTAAGTAGACGAATGTTTACCTTAACAACTGTTACAAGCCTTAAAAATAAACGACTAAACCGACTAAGGTATATGTATATATGGTTTAACGACCTCATCAAAGAGCCTTACCATGAACATTATAAAACCGTCCTAATTCCGCGCAGTTCGGGATTAAACCAAGATTATGTGTCACGTATAGCGCAATCTCGTTCTAAGCAGGGTAGTCTGTTTAGGTCCTATACTATACGTAGTCATGGTAAGCCCCCAGGTAAGGGGCGACACAAGCAGGCCGGCCATCCAGTGCGTACGAAAAGAATGGGTCAGCGAGGCATCGAGTGCAGTCAGCCGCAGAATTAATGGACCACCTCAGGACACGTTTAATGTATGCTGAGGGGGTCCGCTCACCCTGCAACCGAGCGTTAGTGAGCACACTAGCGCAACGTGCGCTCGCTGCATGCACGGACCTCAGGCACCCCGCCGGCATATGGCTGGTGTATGCATTTGGGCGCGCCGGTGGGGTAACTGAGGTCCGTGCATGCAGCGAGCGCAGGCCCACCCAGCACCCACCCTAGTGGTATCTTAATATTTTAAATTGAGAACTTATTTTTATCAACTTATGTCTTCGCTCCAGCAGTGCTGGAATCCAACGGTTTAGGCCACGATGATGGCAAAAGACACGACGGAATGACACTCACGCCCTGGAAACTGGGACGGCCCTTGGTCTGGGATGCTACGTGCATCGATACCCTTGCGCCGTTCTATGTTTCATCCACTGCGTGTCAAGCAGGGGCTGGTGCCGTCTCTGATGAAAACGCCAAACGGCGCAAATACGCAAGTCTCTTTGTTTAAGTTGTAAATGATAAACTTTGTACTTATGCCTTTCTTATTCTTCTGGGATTCCCCCTACACTACCTCTTTACATTATTATTTAGTTAAATATTAGTCATGTATTAGTGAAAATATTGTTCTTCTTTTCTGTTAATTCCCGTAGAACTAAAAAATTACAAGTTGAACGAAATTAACAAAAGTTTGTAACGGAACCCTTTTTCATATTTTGATGAACGTCGAAATCCAACCACGAGTGGCAGCTTGACGTTATCGCTGTCACTTTTGACAGTGACAGTGACGTTAGTGGTACGCCCGCCGCTGCTGCCCAGCCCAGCCAGCCGCCTGTTCAGTGTGACCGTGGTGTGACCGCCCACCCGCCTCCTCTCCTTTCCTCAACTCAACCAGCCCGCAGCCGCGCGCGAGTGAGCAAACCATCACCGGGCGCCGATAATACAGGCAGGGGAGAAGTGTTTAAGTTGACGAATGTGTCATAGCCGCTCGCGATTTTCGATTGCAAATTAATTCTCCTACTACTTTTCTGCATCGTCCTACGTTTTTTAAGCGCGTCGATAGCAAAAACTAGCGGGCTTTTTATCTAAATCGGTTCATTCATTCATTACCAAGGTGATATACTCGTTGGAAGTTGCCTTCACGGTTTGTGCCCTAATTGTGTGTATTCTAACCACTGAGAGAATTCAAATCATGTGCCTGTAATCGGTGTACCATAGCAAGTGTCACACGCGTATTAGTCATCGGTCGCAAAGCAACAGCTAATTTGGTGCCGAAATATTTGCAAGGTTATAAACAATCGGAGTTTTAAAGCCATGGAAGATTTGAGATTCCTGCCTGAACTCCCAGAGGGGCCCTTGGATGTCTACAGAAAAGAGGCCTCTTTCGATTGGAAACAGTTGAAATTAGCGCTCGAGGGCGATGTTGATTTGTTGAAATTGAAGGTGAGAAAGTGATTATTTATTAACTATTATTTTATAATTGTTTCGCAAAATTTGAGTACCTACTTACTTAATTTTTTCAAATTTTCCTTTTAATAATCCATTATCATCACCAACCTGAGTTCGCTTAGTTTTCTTTCAATATTGTACCAATAAATTAATTGCTAGTGAGTTAAGCTTTTACTTTTGATAATTAACAGCAATGGATGCATTTGAATTTCCCGCTCCTTTTTGGCTGTACACCGTACATTAAAATTATGTGTGTCATCTTTGTCGTACGACAATGTTTTAATAGTTTCAATTAGATAGACACTTCACTATGTGTTGTTAATAAAAGAACAGTAACTGACCTAATTTTGCCCTATACTGCAGTATACTCTACATATAAAGTTGCACACCATACAGTTCAGTTAGTGATAGAGTGGATGAAATGGGGATATTTCAAACATAGTGCCTTAGTGCATGAATGTATTGGGTATGTCCCCATCGATGTCAAGAGTGCTTGAAATTAAACTAATTGCGTATCAATTAATGAATATTTAGCTGTATCCCATCTGACAATGGCTCACCACAGTCACACAAAACAATTCTGTCATGAGTAAATTAAGCACCAGTAAATCTTGATTTATGCTGCATACTGTTGAAATTGGTGTAACAAAAGGAAATCATTTTTCTTTAAAATAATTTCTCTATACAAATTACAGCCTTATGAGAAGCATGTTAAAGATACATTTCCATTACTCTCCATCAATATGGGTACAGAAAGTGAAGGATGAGAACACATTATTGCACTAGTTACACCTTTCATCCCACTTTTTATTCTTTATTATTGAACTTTTTGTTACCAGTACAAAATATGGAAAACGCTGGAAAAAGATCCTCTGTTCGCTCACAACCGCATAACTCCGCATGTGGAGGATCATAAACGACTCACTCAGTTGCAGCTCAAACGAATCAATGAGTACAAGTTCCTAACGGATGAAATGTTCAAGTCTAGTTATAGTAAAAGGGTAAGTTGAATGTTTTTAAATATGTAATACTTATTTGTTTCTTAGTATTAGACTGGCCAACTGTCCTGTAAAACGTCTCGTTTTAGTTGTGTTTAAGCAATCATTCTGACCATACCCTGTATTTTAGTAAGCAAAAAGCCTTATATTTAATTAATTAGCGGAAGCTTTAAGTCCACCTTTGTACTATTTTGTGCATAAAGTATTAAATAAATAAATAAAAATCTTAAATATTACTCTATGCAGGTACGGCATAAATAATTGTAATTTTTATTTTAATGAATAATCACATGTGATTTTAGATCAAATGTCCACCCTAGTAATATTTTTTAATTTATTAATTACTAAAAAAAATTCTTGATAACTTAAACATAATGTTCAACATTCCAATTAATTAATTATTTTTGTTCACAGACACGGTTATTAATGACAATAAATGAAGCGGTACAATCACTTAACCCTAGTGTGTCGGTCAAAATGGCCATTGGGATATATCTGTTTTCAAATGCTCTGCTTTCGCTGGGTACAGAAAGACATTTGAAGTTTTATGAAGCTACAATTTCCAAAAGAGAAGTAAGTGCTATTATATATTTTATACCTCTGAGGTGGCAAATTAGCATGTGGCCGTTTACCAACTGATCCCATTCTGTTGAGGAGCATGTAATCGCAGCACAAGACCACTTCTTACCAAGAGATCGACCACATGCTTGGTTGCCAATTTACTAGCTACCCGCCCCAGCTTCGCATAGGTTTGCTGTCTTCTCTTTACTATTATTTTTATTTATTTATTAGGTTCACCAGTTTATACATTACATGAAAATCTTATAGGATGTAAAGTAACTGCATTCATCTAGTTTAAAGTGTAAAACCATTGATAGGTAAACACAGCATGCATGTACAATTAATTGTTATCACAACTGGACATTGACATTGTGAAAACCCCATCAAAATCCGTTGCATAGTTTAGGAGTTGGCTGAATTACAGTCAGATAGGCACGGACAGTGACTTTAATTTATACAATGTATAGATGTACATTATTTTGCGACGAATGACTTTGAGAATGAAGGAAGTAAGGAAAAAAGTAAACAGCGCCATCTCTTGTCAGATACTGGCGGGTTTCTCCCTGACGGAGATCGCGCACGGTTCGGACGTGCGTCTCATGCGCACCACGGCGACCTACGACCCGGCGCACAAGCAGTTCGTGATCAACACGCCAGACTTCGAGGCGGCGAAATGCTGGGTTGGTAATCTAGGTAAAATACTGTGTGAATATATTTGATATATTACTAGCTTTTACTCGCGAGTTAGTCCGCGTGAAAGTCGTTTTTAGGGTAGTTTCTCTTTTTCCCGAGACACCATTTTAAATGGCCTCCGTGATGTATGTAAGCTAGTACTACGGGGAGGTCAAGCGGTATATCTGGTTCTACCCAACCGAATTAGATTAAACATAGCCTAGATTTTAAGTTGTACCCCAAACTACCAAACTGTGAAAACCCCATCAAAATCCGTTCGGCGCCATTTCTATTTTCTTTTTTATATTACTAAGGTGGCAAACAAGCTTACGGCCTGCCTGATGGTAAACAGTCACCGCAGCCTATGGACGTTTGCAATACCAGGGGCATCACTCACGCGTCGCCGACCTTTTTACCCCTTTCTTGAAGAACGTCATGTTGTACTCTCCAGGTAGCTCATTCCACAACCTTAGTGTGCGTGGGACAAAGTTCCTTTGGAACCGCAAAGTTCGCGACCAATTTGGCTGCACGGTGTGAGGATGAACTCCCTGTCGGTGGCGAACGGTGCGATGATAGAATGTGTCTTATAGTTTAGCTGGATTATTATGGTTCTGCATCAGGTGTTCCAGTTTCCAAAATCAATTATACTTTCTATGTTATCCAGGCTTAATAGCTACACAACAAAGAAAGTTTCTATCAAATCCGCCCAAGACAGAAAAAATTTAAAAATGCTTATGCTTTTGCTATTTCTTCATCGCCCTAAATTATTCTTGTATAAAATAGGCCGCCTCGGCTACCAACGCCACAGTTCCCCATCGAGCCCGGAAAACCGGCCGAAAACTACTATCTAAAATCGTGTTGTTTGGCTGTAATAGGTGGAGGTACTTCCCCATTCGGGCGGCTCCAATTCAAACGGGGTATCCCGCATGCCCTACATCTGTTAGAAGTTTTCTTATTGTGGCCTTATAAGAAGGACAACGTCTAAAGTACTCGGAATTTCTTATGAAGTACGTCGGCATTCATTTACCTTATTGCAATAATGATGCGACACATTTAATCTACAGTTATACAAACCACTAGAGCACCTAACTCATAAGAAAATAAGTCAGTACTGATTATTTGTTAAAATATAAGTTGATAGGGAAGTAATGGTTATATCCACGGCAGACACGAATAACACTCATGTGGCTGTCGCTTGTAGGTAATGACTAAAATTAGAACCAGTTACTTAATGCTATCCGTTCGTTCAGGTGCAATTTTTGATATAAATTAAAAATAATAAAATGTTCCTAATTATATCGAATTACTTGAAAAAATAGAAAGATTTCAAAGCAATGTCTGTCGTCTGATCGTTATATATTTAAAGAAAATAAAGGATATCTTTAAAATATTATAGTATCCCCGACTTTGGATCAGATTCCACCCAATCACGTAGGGGGAATAGTTCATATATCTAGCTATCTTTTTTGTCCCCTACATCGTCTTCGAAAAACTCAATTACTAGTTACTACGTTCCGGGGTCCTGTCTTTGAAACCGCTCGCATCCTCGCGAGCGCACGCGTGCGCTACCTATCTCTTTTACACTCGTTGTAAGTTGCTAGATATAGAAAAGACAAGCATTGCAAGAGATGCGAGCGGTTTCAAAAATAGGAACACTGCACCTGTTCCCGTTGAAACATTGAATTTCGGGATAAACTACCGCGTTTGTTACTCCAGAGAAAGAGTGTTTAAAATCGGTTGAGTTTATCCATTACATCATTCATACAACCAAACGATCAAATATTTTGTCTTGTATAGATATAGAAATACGGGAGTAAATGTTCCGATTTACGTTTCGCACCGCGTCCGCTGATAAGAATATCAAACACGTGTAGGTTACTCGGGCAAACGCTCAGATTCGGAATGTCAAGGACAACCAACTGCCCATCCTCCCGGCAGAATGGCCCGTTTATTATTAGCATAGCAACGGAACAGGTTTGGGATCTTCGAAAACTATCCATCCATTGAGCGGAAATCGTGCGAGCTGACGTACGCGATAGATGGAAAACGCGATGTTGTTCCATGCCATTGGAAGCATTGAAGCTCGTATTGTTTTGAGTTCATGCAGCGCAAAACAAAGGCCTTTTGTTGGACGGATAGAACGATAGTTTAGCCTACTTGGTTTCGAGAAATTTGTGCTCTGTAGCTGGTGTTTCACGAAGAATAACTGCCGTGGACTGCAGTCTGATACCTGGAACGGCAGATAATGATTATGTCTACCTACCTGTAAGCAAAATAGGTATATTTTATAAAAGAACCAGCCAGGGATTTGACCGCCATCTCACCTGGTGGGTAAGTGACGAAACAGCAAAAATGGAGCGTACTAGAAAAGTTTACTCGTAACCTTGAAGGATTAGCCTATTCACTCTAGCCTTGAAGGCATCCCGATTATAATCATTCGAAAACAAAACTATGAACTATCTCGCTTAACCAGCCAGGGCCGAGGCATTCTGCTAGGGACCCGGAGACTGGTTGAACTGTCTCGGAAGCTGATTGGCACCCCGCGACGTTACCTTGTTCGCTGCGGCCGCCTCAATAGTTGGGTCGTAATTGACGCTACGCGGGTGCGCACAGCTCGTTTCGTCGGTCCATACAAAATTGGCGCTACGCGAGTGCACGCGGACACATTTGGCCGGTCCATACATACACAATCGGACTCAATCGGCACTTGCTTCGCGCCAGCGCGGTCTCAGCTGGCCGGGCGTCCGCACACGCGCATACGCCGAAATATAAGCGTACTCGTATATTTCGGCGGTCATACAGCTGTGCCGATTCATCTGGCCGCGTTTATTAGCACTGCGCCTGTCTCATTGATATTTGGGTTCGTAGCGAAAGTGTAAAACCTACTCAAAATGTCTACATGATGCACATAAATAAACAAATTATGTCACGTAAATTACGCACGTAGTATATGCGATCAAAGTGAAGTGAATAACCATGAAAGTTTTAAAACCTAAATTACGTCCCTTCTATTTGTTTCGAAAACAAAATAATTAGGTTAATTATCTTTGTACCATTGTACGTGCGATAACCCTAAAAAAGAAAATGATTAAAATTAACATTATTAAAAGTGTAATTCATTAATCCATCAGTGTTCCAATGAAACCACAATAAAATAAAACAATTGTTAAGTTTATTTTTAACCTACACACACGAAATGGCAATTAGGATCATTAATGGCTTTAATTACCTTGGATCAGACCACACCACACATATACTTACCCGATAACAGCGCGTACAATAATATGATATTTTCGTCTCTTTCACTCCATTGTGAAATGTCAAATTTCCTATAGCTATCTCTTTCCGTCAACAGGTCGGACGTGTACCCACACTCTTCTGTTCGCTCAGCTGATAACGCCAGACGGCACCAACCATGGGCTGCACGGGTTCGTGGTCCCCATCAGAGAGCCTGACACCTTGGAGACGTACCCTGGACTGGTTGTCGGGGATATGGGCGAGAAGATTGGCGTTAATGGCATTGATAATGGGTAAGTTGGAATAACGAAGAATATAATCTATAGTAATATTATAAAGAGAAAAGATTTGATTTTTATCGGTTTGTTTGTTTGAATGTTTGTTTGTAATGGATAAACTCAAAAACTACATAACCTATTTCAAAAATTCTATCACCCATAGAAAGCTACGTTATCAACGAGTAACATACGCTATATTTTATCTTCAAAAACGTGGAGTTAAATAGAAAAATTGCAATAATATAACCCAAGGTATCCATGTTCGCGTATAATTTCAGAACGGCTGCACCAATTTAACTAATTCTTTTTTTGTTATGTTTGTAATTGTCAGGGCAATTTTTGTTTGAAATAAGGTAGGCGTATGTTTGGTTAGGGGTAGAATGCCACGCGAACGACCAAAACAAGAGAGCTATTGCTGCAAATAGTGCATTTTGTCGTGCGCTGATAATTTTTTATGTTCATGACATGGCTGACTGGACTCACTAAAACTAGTTTTTACGGATACGGATCAACACTAAAACTAGTTTTTTTTATACCACTATGGTGGTAAACAAGCTTGCGGTATGCCTGATGGTAAGCAGTCACCGCAGCCTATGGACGTTTGCAATACCAGGGGCATCACCCACGCGTTGCCGACCCCGTAAAAACCTTATAACCCCTTTCTTGAAGAACTCCATAGTTTGGTCAAGGGAAATATTAAACTGTACGACCGAGTAATTTAATGATAAACAGCAGCTAGGTATGTAGGCGATAGTAAATGCGTGCACTGGATTCTAATCAAAATAAGATCGCTAAATATTGATTATATGATTTAATGTTCACGGTCGTTTTATGATTATTTTTAGCGCAAGTTGTAATTTTTCGTGAGAAAGTGTTTTTCAGTTAGGTATGTTTTCTCAATAAAACTTTAAATTGCCATTTTTGAAAGATTCTGTTCTCGATTGAAAAAACTTGACACGAAATAAACACTTAAATACAAGACTTTACTAGTTATTCTACTCCGTCACTAAAGAACTTACTTTTAAGTAGATATCTGTAGAGAGGCAATCTCCCTGGAGAATACAATATGGAGTTCTTCAAGAAATGGGTAAAAAGATTTTTAATGGGTCGCCAACGCGTGTGTGATGCCCCTGGTGATGCAAACGTCAAAAGCTGCGGTGACTGCTTACCATCAGGCAGGCCGTAAGCTTGTTTGCCACCTTAGTAGTATAAAAAAAATCTCAATTACCTACTCCGAATGAAGTCTTAGCCCTGTCTTCGGTGTCCAGCTCAGAGTTATTTCGCCATTTGTTTCGAATTCAAGGCGCTTGTTTACCTTTACCTTAGAACCTGGTTTTATGTATCTCCATGTATTAAAATGACCTCGAGCAATTGTAAATTTGCAATAATGAGACATGTATTATTTAATTGACATCACCATACTCACTATACATTGATTATTTCAAGTTCCAAATTCAATATTAATAACTGTAAATAAAGCAAACCGAATACATGGAATAATGCGATGTCATAAACGTCCATAATTACGAATAGGTATGATGTGAAATAACTAAATGTAGCGATTCATTTTCCAGTCCTCATAGTTGGGTCATTAGGTCTCTTCAAGAAAACCATAAGAAAATAACTGTTCTCCTTCCATGTGTCCCTCAACATGTTTATATCTAATGAGTGAATCATAGATGGTATGACAGCGCAATTTCTCCACATCAAGTGGCTTATCGACTTGCTTATCAAATATGTTAACACCACAATATCAGTTAACTTGTATATAGTCGGAATTATTACGTAATGGTACCAGACGCGTTTGTCTAGTGAGTCAGACCAAAGAATACTTGACGATTTCGTATCTTATAAATAGATATGGAACGTACAATGTTATGACCAGTATGGTGTGATACTGATTGTATATCGTTATGCATTATTCAACAAAACCTTGCCACTTTTTCGTTGTGCCTCCTGACACCATTGACGAAGCGAGGTTGACCAAGGTCTTCCGCTAGGGACTCTGAGACTGGTTCATCATCATCATCATCATCTTGGCGTTATGTCCCGGTTGCGCCCCCGCGCAGCACGCGAGGGTCCAGGGTCCGCTTTCCTGCTACTCTTGGCCCACTTCGCTCGGTCTTAGGCATCCATAGTGGTGAGCTTATTGGCACGCATATCCGTTCTGACTACGTCAAGCCATCGCTTCTTGGGCCGGCCTCTCCTTCCCGTGCCCGGCGGGGGCGGCATGGCCAGACACTTGTTCCCCACATAGCTTGCCGGTTTGCGCAGGACGTGGCCATACCATCGAAGGCGGCACACTTGCAGCTTTTCTGCGATGTCACGGACGCCAAGGCTACCCCGAATGTGGAAACTTCGCACGGGATCCTTTCGGGATCCACCGCAGCATCTTCATTTCCGTGTCGTGCAGCTCCTGTTTGTGTCGCTCTAGTAGGGGCCAAGTCTTGCTGCCGTATAGGAGAGCAGGTCTAATGATAGTCTTATAGACCTGTCCCTTCAGCTTTATCGGCATTGTAGGGTCACAAATGACACCTGTCACCTCTCGCCATTTGGCCCAAGCTGCGAATACTCTGAGACTGGTTGAACAGTCGTATATCGTATAGCATGTAACAAATATCCCGCCCCTCGTTTGCCTCCTGACACCATTGGCGAAGCGAGGTTAACCAATGTCTTCCGCTCTGGACCCGGAGACTGGTTGAACAGTCTCGGAAGCCGATTGGCACCCCGTGACCGATTCGGAAGTGGTCTATAATATAGTTTAAAAGAGGAAAAGCTGCTCGAGCTGGAGCCGCCGCACTAGGGAATAATATATAGCATAGAATGTATGTTTTTAGCAATAACTGCACTTTATTTTAGCTAGAAAGAAAACGCGCCACAATAATTCCAAGCGTCCCTAGGGTTACGCCATCTATGTCATCACTATCACCCATAGTGTTGGACCATGACCTTGAAGTCCTATCTAACGAGAAGTACCTCATAGAATACAGCAGCCAAACAATACTATTATAAAAGATTAAACTACTATACAGTAGTTTAGTATAGTATACTGATGATGATGATGATGTCTTCCCGGCCGGTTTCAGCTCGTGCAACTGCATCCGCTGTTGATGTACTAGATTAGTGGCCAACTTGGAAGTCACTTAACCGTTTACAGACGCAAGATGGCCGCTGCAAAGACTCTCTGGCTAAGTGGGACTTCATTGACCAGACACAGCAGCGATGCGACTGTGGAGCCCCATCCCAAACCATGGATCTGCTCTCTTGTCCTCTTTGTCCTGCTACCTGCACTAGGGAGAAACTGTTCCTGGCGATGATAATGCCGTTGCCGTGGCCAACTACTGGGCATGCCAGATATAGGGTTTTTGAAAAATTGACTCGACGAAGAAGATGTAGATTTTTAGTTGTTGAGATAATAGAAGTGTGTTTCTGCTAGTGTGTAAGGACTCCAGTGCTCCATAGAGAACATTAAAATTGAGACAACCCTCCAGCAGTGTAAGAACAACAGAGTGGAGGACAGCACTTTCGACTAAGTAAAGTTATATGCAAGACATTTCCTGATCGATAAGATTTCAACTACAACGACAATGCGCCTGCCGTTGTCCATTCACCTAGCAACTGACTTTACGTGAGATGAACAGCTACTATTTAAAGTACTTTAGGTGTTCGAATGTTTATTTAACGAGTAGGTTTAACTTTGCTTAATTGAAAGAAACAAAACAGTAGTTTTGTGCATAACCAACCACCTACAATGCATACACATCCTCTTTATAACCTAGTTCGGTCACATAATATAATCTTATCGTGCCACCATAATAATTATTATTGTATCGTAAATTCAGATTAAATTTTATTCTCTAATGATATACCTACGTTAGTCAGCTTTTGTAACAATCATTATAAAGTAACGGTTTCACAATAATGCGGTGACGTACCTATACATACAAAAATTTGTCTCGTACCCGTAGGCAGAGACCAAATTGTTCCACATGCTTTGCTACAGTCCTGAAAACCTCATTTCTTCCACATTCACATACCTCAATCAATAATACTTTCTTACAATAATATTTCAACGACACACATGAAGGATTACCGCATTAACTAGTTCGCGAATCGCACGCGATCCCACTTTGGGGACCTCGGCTACTCCCGCGCGTGACTTCATGGGTCACCTACTTAACCCCCAACGCAAGTGACGGGTGTTCTTATGTAGGGCGATCTACTTTTCGTTTCGAGATGTAGATGACGTAATCCGAATTCGTCTAGGATTTCAGTAGGCCTAGCACAAGTTGCTCTCTAGTTGCAAGTTGAGAAAAAGCGTGACATAGGTATTGCTATCTCTTTCGTCTTAGTATTGAGAGATTTGGACAAGTCGACGTGGGTAGGTGTGGGAGGTTTCATAGAATTTCATGTAAATAATTTTTAAATTCGTTTCTTTCGGTTCGTTGGACGTGTTCGGCTCGGATAAGTGTGTGTCAAAACCTACTATCATATGTCCAAACAAATTTTTACGATTAGTAAAATAAAAAATAAAGTCCTGACTCTATCTAAAGTCTTAAATCTTTTTTGTAAATCAGTCTACTGGCGCAAGCAGTGCGTAATTAAACTAGTTGCAATCAGAAGTATTAAGCGGCTAATGGAATGTCATACGCATATTCAGCCATAGATACCGTAAAAATACCTTATCTACTTAGGTTTGACGTGCGTGCGTTTCTGTGGGTCTCACTGTAGCGTCGCAGCTCCTAATCTGATGGACCGACGTCAATGCGGTTTTTTTATCATCATCAATGGGCTTGCATTATTATTATTTATTTATTTAACTCTTGTACATTAACAACAACAAAAAATTACCAGCACACATCAGAGGGTGCAATGACTGAGTAGTATTTAAAAAAAGAATACTTGATTATTTAGTTGGCAAAGCATACTACTCTATTAGTGAATTTTTAAGCGACACTACAAATTAACTTAAGAAGAATTAATAACAATACTTTACAAATATTGGTAATAAATAATGTAACTTAATGAATTATATATGTAAAGCTTAGTAACAAAATTTTTTTATAAAGAGATAAAGTTATTTATATGTATACCAACCTGTGTGTCACAATAAAAGTATTTGAATTTGAATTTTGAAACAGTATAATAACACAGATTCTGTAAGATTATAACAAGTACAAGGGCGGTCTTATCGCCAATAGCGATCTCTTCCAGACAGCCATTTACATGGATATAGTGGAGGTCAGAAAGCAAAAAACTAGTAGGCAATGTACATTTGACCTCAAATCCCCGGTTGGAAAGCGACGATGAGGTCGAAGATGTAGCATGCGTGCCTAGAAGATACCTATTCACTCTTGACATGGAAGACCCCAAGGTTATACTTACCGGTTCTCTTTCTTAGAAAATCATTGTAAGTGGGATGGTTCCTGGCGTTATTGTCATGAAATATTTGAGACTCTGTTTGTCGGGAGCTTTCCGGCATACTGCATAGATAAGACGGAGACATAGACAAGGCCATGTCAAGTTTTAAGAGAGGTAGGGCATAGCGGGGTATCATGTTCGAATTGGAGCCGCCCGACTGAGGAAGTACCTCCACCTTACAGAATACTGCAGCTAAACAATACTATTTTAAATAGTGTTGTGTTTCTGCCGGTGAGTAAGGTTTCCAGTGCTTCATGGAGTGGGGATTTGGGGAACCGAGGCTTTGGCAGTGGAGGGGCATTTGTCTTTTTGCTGCCAGAGCAACGTGTTATAGAGGTGGGCAACGCATTGGCGTTACTCTTGGTGTTGCTAATGTCTATAGGCAGTGGTGACCACTTTCCAGCAGGTGGCCCGCTTGCCTGTTTGCCTACTATATGACATAAAAAAAATGACGGACCAAACGGTCAAGCCTATACCTAAAGGGTTGCAGCCAATCCCAGGCTGATTTTCAGGCTGGCAATCTATCTGTCCAATCATGTGGTAAAACTCTTCCCTCTTTCGCAGCTTCATAATGTTTAACCAGTACCGGATACCTCGCGAGAACCTCCTGAACCGGACCGCCGACGTGACGGAGGAGGGCGTCTACGAGAGCTCCTTCTCTGAACCCTCGAGGATACTCGGCGCGGCGCTGGAGAACTTATCCGCCGGTTAGTTTACTCTGTTGGTTGTAAAGTGGCCTTTTTGCAGATAGGTTTTTACTCAGAATGTAGGTAGGTTATTAGACATGGAACATTCCCGCACTCGTGCGGATAGAAGATGCTGTTAAGTTGTTTGCTGATTGTACTGAACTTTAAGCGACGCTTAAGTTGGTTTAAGATGTTCATAACAAAAGAGTCATTGCATCAACAACACAATTCTGCCATCGCACCACCCGCGGCGGGCTGGGTACTCATCCCCGTTACCCTCAAGTGGTGACCACGCGAAGGTTCGAAAGAACGTTTCTCGCTCGTTCGATTAGGATATGGAATGATCTCACAGTGTTTCTTTTAAACTATGACATGTGATCGTTCAAGAAGTATATTAGAGGTCTCATTAGAGGCAGGCAACGCATTGGTAGCGCTGTTGGTGTTGCTGATATTCATAGGCGGCCGTGACCGCTTTCCATTAGGTGGCCCGCTTGCCGACGCTTGCTTGACGTCTTGTTATTCGTCAGGGTAACAGGCAAGCTAAAAACACCTAAGTCAAAACTAAACTCGTTAAGTCACTCTTACCTTTATGACACCGATTTTGTGACGCCAAAAACTTAGGTATATCTTAAGGAGCCAACTATATCGTCGCCTTAGTTTAGTGCAATCGAGCAACAGTGCAAATTGAAGTTTCAGGGTCGATTTTTCAATGTTCAGATAAGATTTATATTCAGATAATTCTATTATCTATAAATAAAATAAAAAATAAAAATATCTATATTCTTCTCTTATATAATATGAAGGACGATTATGTGATACGATTTCATTTCCGTCACACAATAACTTATCAGACTAATATGTTTTATCTGAGGATTTAAAAATCGGCCCCAATTTACTTTAATAAATAGGCTTGTGTCAGATTGATTGAGAATTGCCAATCGGCAAATAGACAATCGGATAAGTAAACCACAATAACGGTAAGTAGGTATTATCCACAGAAATCTAAACTTTAGTGCGTCAGAGGATAGAGCGTCGGTGGCCGAGTGGTTACGGTATTCGACTCGTAAGCGAGATATACCGGGTTCGAATCCCACTGCAGCCATGTACCAATTATTCTTTTTAGAGTTATGTACATTAGTAGAACACTAACCGATGCTCTTATGGCGAACACATCGTGATGAAATCTGCACATTTAGGCAACGGAATGTGTAACCATGATCCAATCTGTTCAGGTTCATGTGATAGCAGGGTCACAGACGTCAGATGGATCAGATCGCTATTTGGTAGTTACTTTATTGGGCATATAAATCTGATCTGAATATTGAAAAATCGACCCTAAAAGGACTACTGTAATTGCCTGATCTGCCAAAAAGTGGACCTCATGCGCGAGAGCATAACCGGGACATTAACGCCAAATGATGATTATCCATAGTAATCTAAATAAATGACTTATTTAAATAACAATAGATTCTTCATTCGATTTCTTTGGACTATACTTACCATTGTCGTGCTCTCCTTTTGTCTTTTTATAATGAAACCACCCACGCATTAAATTTGAAACGTACTTGCATGGGCTATTTTGGTACGCCCACTAGTCGGCTACTGCCGGGCTCCCTGCACCCACCTCACTAGTGTCGTCATTACCCCCTCAGGTCGCATCGGCATAATGCAGGAGAGCTGCTGCTCGATCGCGAGCACAGTGTCGAACGCGGCGACTGAATGTGTAATCATGGTCAGGATATGGTCAGGTTCCCCTGGAAGCAGGGTCACGGAGGTCAGATGGCAGTCGATCCACTGGGATTACCTGATCTGCCAAATCCTGTAGATCATGGTTAAGGCGGACACCGATAGCATAAACGGGATTTTAACGTCCAAGATTATGATTATCCACGGAATTCTAAATAAATTGATTTATTTAAATAAAAATAGATTCTTTTTTTAGATTTCTTTGGACTATACGTACAGTCGAGTTCATTAATATGTGAGCATTGCCAAGGATTCAAATATAAATGTACATGGAAGGGTACTTATATATCTGAGCAGATGTACATATGTTTGATTGATGAATCTGCTCAGATATATAAGAACCTTTCCATGTACATTTATATTTGAAGCCTTGGTAATGCTCACATATTAATGAACTCGACTGTACCATTGTTGTGCTCTATTTTTGTCATTTTCAAATAAAACCACCCACGCATTGAATTTGAAACGTACTTGCATAGATCATTTTGGTATGCCCACTAGTTGGCAGTAGCTCGAGCAGTAGCTTGAGTGCCTGTGTCTACCTCACTATCGTCACCCCCCAGGTCGCATCGGCATAATGCAGGAGAGCTGCTGCTCGATCGCGAGCGCGGTGGCGATCGCGGTGCGGTACGCGGCGACGCGCACGCAGTTCGGCGACAGCGGCCGCGAGATACCGTTGCTGGATTACGAGTTGCATGTAAGAATGTTATGTAAATATGCACACTGTACTGGTTCACTGGTGAACCAACCACCGACATAGCCCTAAGGAATGCCAGGCTAGTGGCAGTGGGCAGGGCACATAGCTCGAAAAACAGATGGCCGATAAGCAGTAAAGCTCTCGAGTGGCGACCACGGAGCGGAAGACAGCGTGGGTAGGCCAAGGTGGACCGACGACCTGGTAAAGATCGCGGGTACCAGCTGGATGCGGAAGGCACAGGAGCGGCCGTTGTGGAGATCTCTGAGGGAGGCCTATGCCCAGCAGTGGGCGTCTTTCGGCTGATATGTTGATGATGCACACTGTGTGGCTACTGCTGGAACTTGGCTTGGTGCATTGCCGTGTACCTCGATGTGTGAAGGTTTACTGGAGGAGAAAAATAATCGACTCTAGGTTTTTTTTCCGACTTTTGGAACTATAACTTAATCTAGGTAGAAGTTTTAATTTGATTAAACATGTTTGTCGTTTGAAAGGCCTAAGTGACCTTCTTACAGTATAATATGACTTTATGTTTAAAAAATGCCATTTAAACTGAAAAGAGTTGCATTACAAAAGTCAGGTAACAAACCTAGAGTAGATATTTTAGTCCACCACTATAGATAGATGGATATAGACATTGACATATCTTCGCTACGCCCAAATACACACTTAATAAAATCTTAATATTAACAATAAAAAAATAAATGTGTAACCGCCATGTGACGGAAAACCCCAAGCAATTTAATTATGTTTGTCCGAAAGTACCGAACCGATTTGAATGAAACAAATCTAAAAAAACATCTGAATGAAACTGGTCTTCAAATAAAGACAACCGCATCGAAATCTGTAAATCCGTTCAGAAGCGGCAATGCCACAGAACAGACGAGACACATAGATACACACGTCTGTTTTATAAAACCACCCCTTTTAAGTCGGGAGTTAAAAAACCCATGCGCATGCTTTTAGATCTGGCACACGCCACACAACGCCACAATACTTTATTTATCTTATCAATTACTACTACTACACTTATATACTCCGCTACATGTTGCTTATCATATTAACTATCTCGTATTCAAAAGATAAGATGATATAAAAATGTTATCAATCATACCATCGATTGATAGAGTGAGCCGATAAACTGATGAAATATATTTTTTTAATGTAATACGGCAGACAAACAGGCATGCGGGCCATCTGATGGAAAGTGGTCACCGCCGCCTATGGACATCAGCAACACCAAAGAGAGGTAGGGCATAGCGGGGTATCTCGTTCGTATTGGAGCCGCCCGAATGGGGAAGTACCTCCACCTTACAGAATATCGCAGCTAAATAATACTCTTTTAAATAGTATTGTGTTTCTGCCGGTGAGTAAGGTTTCCAGTGCTCCATGGGGTGGGGATTTGACGAACCGTGGCTTTGGCAGTGGAGTGGCTTTTGCCTTTTTGCTGCTAGAGCAACGTGTTTTAGAGGTGGGCAACGCATTGGCGATAATCTTGGTGTTGCTAATGTCTATAGGCAGTGGTGACTACTTCCCATCAGGTGGCCCGCTTGCCTGTTTGCCTATCGTTAGTCATAAAAAAAAGAAAAGCACCAGAGGCGCTACTAATGCGTTGCCCGCCACAAAAGATTGTAAATCCTTTACACACATACAGATGTAGTCTACCCAGCATTTACAGTACCTAGGACAGGTACCAAGATCCACTTTGGATATTATATATATAATTTTTTTTTTCTCAGCAATGGCGGCTCTTCGGCTACATATCGGCTGCGGTGGTACTAAGGTTGTACATCGAGAACTTCACGAGGAAGTACCTCAGTATAGTCGAGAAGTCCAACGCTGGCCTACGGGTTGACGATTTGGTAAGTTCAGTTTCTTATTAGGCGTCGTTTTATATTTTTATTTTTGTACTCAGGTTGAAGGTTACAGTGGGAAACTAAGCGGGGTAGTTCCAGTTAGGTAACTGGTACTTTATTGTGAATGGTGACAGCATTAAAAATCTATAAATTAATGACCTGTAACGTGCATATTTGTATGGCGAAGATTTGGTGTTAAAATAACAATAGCAGCTAAAGACCAACCATCTGTTATCAGAAACAATACACTAAAAGACTATAGGATGACGTCAGATCACAAGTACATAGCATAAATCTGGTTGGTATTGGAATAAATTTGTCAGCGCCACAAAAATAAGGGTATTTTCGCATTTTTTCTTATATTCTTATGTCCAATACATGTGCTAATTCGAAGCAAATGTATATGTATATGGCCGTGTGGTGTCCGGCAGAGTAGAATAGCACCAACCCCTTACACTCATGGGTGTCGTACAAGGCGACTAATGTTTTCGAGGTAAAAGATCAAGAGTCTCCGTAGTCTCGAAAATAGGCAGCAGCATTTTCCATTGTTATATTTAAACACTGCGATCTCCAACCCGCCTGCCAAGCGTGGAGATTATGGCAGTAACCTCCCTTTTCGTGGGAGAGGCCCGAAGTCCTGCAGTGGACTGTTACGGGCTGTGATGATGATATATACGTGTAAGATTAAGTTAACAAATCAAAGGTTAAAGGAATTAGAATATTGGGGCCATTTTACCGCGCACATGCTAGGTGTGGAATGATCACTCTCCCGAAGACTTTCCTTTGCACTATTTGGGGTTCTTTAACAGGCATGCCTACAGGTAGAGGTCGTCTAGTCTAAAATTACACGCCCCACTACATAGTAAGTTGATTTCGATGTGTGAGTGCAAATATTGATAACGACACTTCATCTGTGTGGGAGCCAATGAACGACGCGTGCTCCTACGTTTGAATTTCACCGGCAACTGAATGACCAATTACAACGGCATTTGTATATGTATTGCGTTTATATTTTAAACTTGCTTGTGTGCGTTAATGCGATAGTGGGGCGCGTCATTTTAGATTAGACGAGCTCTACCTCAAACGTATCCGCAATCCTTGGGTTGCAGATGTGCTGGTCGACGGTGGTTATCTCCCCTTAGATGGACCGTATGGCCCTGTCTCCCAAGGCAATAAAAAACACAACGGATCTTCTCAGTAGCGCCATCTGGAGCGTTAATATTTATTTATTTAAAATTACGAAACCCTCAAAGTAGGCAGAGACATGGTCCTGACAAACTTCTCTCGCTTCTTTCACATTCATCAATATTTTCATACATCCTAGTCAGTTTAAGGTACTCCTGACCTAACCTTTCTATAAAATATTTCCGATTCAATCGTGATGTGCACGTCTCAGTCTACCTCTTTCAACTCTTCCATTTACTCCTGTCATATATATCTTTTTCGTTAATCTTCTCTCATTCACTCCTCCCTACTTGTTCAAGCCAATGAGAGCAACCGTTTTTGTGTTCACCAGCCAGGCGCCACTGTCAAGTAAGTCTTGTTACTGCCAAAATGACGCCGTTCTATTGACTGAAATCCAACCGTTACCTCAGAGCGTTTGATTCTGGCCAATAGCATTCAAATTTACATGTGAAAACTATAACAACTTATACGGACAAAATATACGGTTGGTATTATTTATACCGATAACCAAGAAAGAATATTTTTTATATCACTAATGTGGCAAACAAGCTTACCCGCCTGCCTGGTGGTCACCGCAACCTATAGACGTTTGCAATAAGTCTTAAAACCTGTATAACCATCATTCAGTTTTCCTCTCTCTATCCTCGTCCTTACACCTTGTTTTGTCTCTCTACTATATGTATGTACTGTATGTATGTGTTTCCAGAGCGAGGCGGTGTCGGAGATCCACGCAATGGTGTCGTGCAGCAAGCCGGCGCTGACGTGGGCCGTGCTGGAAGCCGCGCAGCAGTGCCGCGAGGCTTGCGGCGGACACGGGTACCTCAAGGTAGGTTTAAGTTTAAGTTTTTTTATTGGTGACTATTGTTAAATGTAAAAAAATATATAATATCGCAAAATTCATAAGTATTGTCATTAATTACATAACATTATGTCGATATAATTTTTCTTATGTCAAAAGAAACACTTGTTTAAAAATAGTATAATGATAATTAAAAAATAATTATAAACAAATAATGTAAACTACGAGATTAAATCCTTCAAGGAATAAAAATTCATTACTGTGTACTCATTGGCGTATCTAGGGCTATTTTCCAGCCCCCTCCCCCCCTTCCCCCCTTCCTACTACGCCCATGCGTGTACTTTGCGGCCAACTGTCTAAGTAATAATGGGACCGTTTATCGGCTCATACAAAGAGTACCGAAAGGAAGTGCCGACCAATGAAATTGTGGTAGCAATTTAGACTAAACATTGTTTATTAGGACAGATAAGCTATAGGACAGTTCCTAGAGTTGTTTCTTTTTGGATGATGTCTTGTAGTAAGTTGCGACAAGTGAGAAATATAGGTAGCTAACTCGCATACGAATCAATTTCGAACTTTAAAAAAAAGGCCCTTGTGTTAAAGCCTCGGGCTTACTGATTCTGACTTGATAGCCATCGAAAGACGACTCCATGCATTGATTGTATTTTCATAGAAATTGTGTTTCACCAGTTCCTCTTATAAAGAATGTTGTGTTTTCCATTCCTTTCTCCTAAGTTATACCATACTCCCACAGGCCGCGAATCTCGGCGACATCCGCAACAACCACGACCCGACAGTCACGTACGAGGGTGACAACAATGTGCTACAACAGCAAGCCGGGAACTGGCTACTGAGGCAGTACGAGCTGGTATTAGCTGGTGGGACAGTGGACTCGCCTTTGGGCACCGTGACCTTCCTGAACGACTTCAGGCTGATACTGGGAAAGAAGTTCGATTGTCAATCTACGGAGGAGCTGAAGACCCCTGAATGTGAGTGTATTTGGCTAAATAATAGAAAAGCTATAAATGAGGGTAGTTCGTTTGACCTCTAAGCGTGTGTGTATGTCCATTTCTATTAGCCTGGCACAAAATTAATTCTTTTGACCCTCATGACCCTATGTGATTTCTAAATTACATTATTCTCTCTGGTGCTTTGGTCACATGGAAGGGGGCCGCATACGAGCTAGCCTTCTCTCTTTAACTATGCGAAAATTCAGCCCCAGTCAATATGAGGGCTCTTGATTTTGAGCTACCCAATTCGCACCACTGTCTAATAAGGTCTTGTCATTATGGAAATAACGCCGTTCTGGCAAAAAATAAATGCATCTGGCAACTTAGAGCGGTACGTATTTTGACAACGGACCTTACTTGCCAGTGGCGCCATCTAGCTATGCTCTGTTGTACCGTTGTGCTCCCCTTAGATTGCATAATCATATATCTTGGACGACGGTGGCCGCTTTTCTTCAGGTGGATCGTCCGTCCGTGGTCCGAGGTCCGAGGCAATCAAACAAAAAAACACAAAACAATTTTTTTTTATTATTCTTTTGTCGACACTCTTTGAGAGTGCAGTGAAAGGAATTGCACATCGGCGTTCGTTTCTGGACACCGGAATTTCATATATCTAATCCATATTTAATTAATTATATATTTAATTTATAACCTAATTTGTGCAACGCATTAGTTTTAAGCTGTAATGTTGTACAAAAGTATGAATAAATAATAATAAATAATAATATTTCCCTCTTTCCAGTCATAATATCGACATACAAATGGCTGATATGCTGGCTGCTGAAGGAGACCCACGAGAAGTACGAAGCGGAGATCGCGAAGGGGCTGTCCAAGTTCCACGCGAAGAGCAAAGTCCAAGTGCACAGGATGAAGACGTTGACGCGGGTATACGCGGAGTACTTGGCCGTGATATACTCGTTGGACTCTATTCGGACGAAGAGTGAGGAGCTGAGGCCGGTTCTCATGAGGTGAGTTGGTTGGTTGAGTTAGTTGAGCATACGCATGTCAAAAAGTCGTGAATAAGAACATTGCTCTTGGGACAATAAATTATTGTCAAACTGAGATGAGTTTTTTATGAAACTAGCCAGGCATCTGCCATCTCTCCTGGTGGTCTCACTTTCTTTACCGATTGTATTTTGTACAACAGAAGTATTTACCATGACTAAAGAAATTACTTACTCTCATTTATGTAAATATTAATTTATAGAACGCTAGATTTGTTTTAATATCACAAATACTTCAGTTCAAGTCAACACAAATTAATTCACAAAAAGCTTCGTCCAAAAAGAGGGTAGATATTCCAAGTTACGTCAAAGAAGAGGATATAGAACCAGCTACGCGATTACGCACAAGGCACTGTCAAATAATTAAATAATTATTGAAACACTCCTCCCCAATGGGTGATTTTCAGACGGCTAAAAAGTGTTGTTTCTGCGTGCCTCACTAAATGGCGCTGCTTAGGCAGGATTCTCAAGTATTGAATTTTGTAACCGAAGTTACTCTGATGGTGTTTCGTGAAAAGATTCATAGTTTTAGCACAATTTCTAAGAAGAAAATGCAAAATATCTACATTTTTATACATCTAACGCTGTCGTTAAAAACATAGTTCAAGAAACTACAATTATTTGAACTATTATTTATTTTTAATAGGCTCTCGGAAAATCTCCTATTAGCACCGCAACGCATTTATATTGTGAACCGCTTTCTCATGACCCCAACACCCCTCCAGGCTCTTCACCCTCTACGGGCTCTGGTCCCTCGAGCGTCACCTCCTAGAGTGGTACGTGGGCGGGTTCGCGGGCCCGGGCGCGGCGGCGTTGGCTCGAAAAGCTGCCTTGGAGGCGGCGGCGGCCTTACGGCCTGATGCTGTGACCGTGGTGGACGCCCTGGCCCCAACTGACTTCGTACTCAACTCGGTGCTCGGCAGGAGTGATGGGAAGGTGAGTTTCTTAACACTTTCGCTGCGAAGCCAAGTATCAAAGAGTCAGGCGCGATGTTAACAAACGCGGTAATTTGAGTCGTGCGCAAAGCTGTACGGCCGTCGTATTATGCCATAGGTACGCGTGTGTGGACGCCCGGCCAGCTGAGTCCGCGCTGGCAAGACGCGACTGCGCGAGCCTGCGCCGATTGAGTTTGTATGGACCGGCCAGATGAGTCAGCGCTCACTCGCATAGCGCCAATTTTGTATGGACCGACCAGACGAGTCGTGCGCGCACGCATAACGCCAATTACAACTCAGTTGGCCGCAGCGATCGAGTTAGCTAACCAGAGGCATCACTGGTGATATAACAGCTGCGCTTCCTAACGGTAGGTATTGGGAAACGGTGGCTACTGGCTACCTTCCACGAGGAAGTGATGATGCAATGTTTGACTGCTTTAGCTTGAAGGAGGTTCGATTAAAACGACATAGGTACGAGTTGTTACGATTATCTAGACCTCTGTAGAGCAGAAAATGGTCAACAGCTGTTCTTTTTACATTATATGTTTTGTTTTTATCAATTGTGGACATTGTGCCCAATTGTGCAGTCTTTGACGAATAGTTGACGACAATGCCATTTATTTTTGCATTACATAGAATCTTTTTTCTCCCCCAGCTATACCAAAACATGCAGAAGGCTTTCTTCAGCCACCCGGGGGCGTTCGAGCGTGCGCCCTGGTGGCGGGAGGCCGTCGCACCCAAAGCCAAGCTGTGAGAATGCTACTTAAATAATTATTAAAAATATTATATTATAATAGCAAATATGAACGGGGTATAAAGTTACGCTAGGCTTGACACGGCGAGGATCACACGTTTGGTGGCAACGTCGAAGATATTGTGCTAGAAATTTTAGGTTCCGGGATGCTTGTCAAATGTGGACTTTCGTCCGCTGGTAAGAAGACTTAGTTTGGAATACAGGACTGCACTTTTCAGAGCAAAACGAGAAATTACTTTGCCTCAAAAATTTGATTTATTTGTTTATAGTTTGGCAGTAATTCGCTCCGAATTTAGTTAGTCGTGTGTTCCAAAATGGACTCCTAAGCGTAATTTGTATCGAGGTAAAAAACTGAAGTGCGTAGTTCTAAAGGTTCTATGTTTAATATCGGCCATGCGAAACTACGTCTACCTGTTACTAAGTGGTATTGTTTTTGACTCATTTTATCGTAACAGTATAAGTAAAGTATTAACAAATAGTCAAGAAATGTTTAATTGTCACAATCTTCAATGAGTCGAATGTACGAGCGGTCTCTGTTACCGCATTGGAGGCAGTGTATGTGTAAGGCTTCCATCGTGATTGTCTTGGCAACGTTATACCTTATTAACCTTTTGTTAATCCGTCACCGAGTTCTCAATTTATTTGTCATAGCACTAAACCAAAGGCAAAATGTTAAATTCATATAATTAAGTACTTTCGTTCATATGTTTTATCTCTGAATGAAATAAATAGAATGTCATGTAAAATATTTATTTCAGTGGCTTGCTTCCAATGATTCAGCCTAATATACCAAGGGTCTAGTTGCAGATCTGCCCTTTATTATATCTGTAAATTGCATAAAAACTCTTGTAGAAGACCATAACATTGGCTAAGGTAGATTATGTTGCGAATATGACAATGCAGAACCAATGAGCAGTTTTCCAGTAGGTATTGTCATTTGGTTTCAAAAAGCATTAGGCGCTCCCACAATTTTGGTACTTTCTTAAAGTTATTAGTTTAAACATAACTTTAAAAGGTTAAAAGAAAAGTAAAAAAATATATTTATATAACTATTCATTACATTCCATTTTATAACAAACCTTTCATATTTGAATTACGTCCATTGTTGATCCTAGCGTCCATGAACGAATTGACTCAGTCAAATCAATGTTAATTTTGCTTGAAATAATTTATTAAAACCTCTATAACTGTTCAAAACTATTGATAAATACAATATCTCTTTGCTAAGTACCTATTTCAAGTGATCTTCAATTACCAAAATTGTCGGGGCGCCATCTAGCGAGTCGTTAGGGATGCTTTAGATACCTATTGAAAAACTGCTCATTGGTGGACTCTCATTGTTTCCATGATCGGTATCATCAAGGTATAAGAAACCGAATACAACTTAATGTGCTACACATACGGCTGAAATTGGCATATACGGTATAAAACGAGTGTGATTTTATTTATCCCCAACGAAAAAAGAGGGAACGGATGAACCGATTTCGGTGTAGTTTTCATTGTTTAAAAGCCAGTTGAATCGAGATGGTTCATATTTGTTTCATTAAAATCGGTTCAATACTTTAGGAAATATTTGTTGTTATGTATAACTGGTCGCAAGTTTACCGGCATTCTGTCGGTTAGGTTGGTTTTGCTTTGCCAATTTCAGTCCTATGCGCAGCGTATTAAGTTGCATTTCGATTGAACTCGTCCGTAAATATGATCATGGAGATAGCGGGAAATGCACGAGGTAATGCGGTATGTTTGTTCATGTTCTATTTAATACTGATTCGTTGTTATAAAAGTAATTTAAACTGACGTTTGGAAACAGAGCGGGGAGATTCCATATTTTGAATTCCATAATAAGCATTTACTCGCATTCATTTTTGTATAGAAAATAGTATTTTTTTACAGACAGTTTAAGCGTAATTGTGTTTAATTTATTTATTAGCTTTAATGCACAAAGAATATAATACAAAACACGAGGTTAATGTCCGAGGCATCTTTACAGACTATTAAAATCCATACTGGTTTTAATGATTGTATAATTTTTAACATGCGGTATTAGAGCTCGTCTAATCTAAAATGACGCGCCCGACTATCGCATTAACGCACACAAGCAAGTTTAAAATATAGACGCAATACATATACAAATGCCGTTGTAATTGGTCATTCAGTTGCCGGTGAGATTCAAACGTAGGAGCACGCGTCGTTCATTGGCTCCCATACAGATGAAGTGTCGTTATCAATATTTGCACTCACACATCGAAATCAACTAACTAAGTAGTGGGGCGCGTCATTTTAGACTAGACGAGCTCTACAATATTTTCTAACATATTTAACTACAGTATTTACCTGTAAAAGTGTGATTGTTCGAGATATTTCTCTTATGTGAAATTAATTAACAGCACTGCTCGCTTTATGTTAATTGTTTATTTATTACCGATTTAACTATAAGTGAAACTAACAAACTATTTTTTTATAAGAATCATAGTGTTGATTTTATTATTTTTGTAATAGGTGAATTTTGTTCATTTTTTTTTGTTGATAATATTTTTTGTTGTCACATTCTCGGGTATGTTACATTCTGTAATTTGTGGTCTTGTTATACTGTTATAGAGAGTAGATTGTTTAAAGTGTAGGAGAGAAAATATGTCTCTGTTTACAGATACTATAGAAATACAGGTTTATGTTCTCGAAAGACGGTATTTACCCCACTGGGGCCGTACCTCCGATCTCCGATAGTACGCTGCCATCTTGATTCAATGAGCAGTTTTCCAATAGGTATCTAAAGCATTCCTAACCACTCACTAGATGGCGTCCCGACAATTTTGGTAATTGATAATCGCTTAAAATAGGTTCATAGCAAACAGGATATAAACACTGGGTACGTTGTATTGGATAATATTGTATTTGTCAATAGTTTTCAACCATTTTAGAGGTTGTAATAATAATGGACCATAGTGCCAACTTCAATAAATATTTCCTTTACATTTCGTTCAACCTTTAACAGTTATGTTTATATTAATAAACATTTTATTTTTAAGTTTAGTATTAGTTGGCTGCATGAAATCACTGCCACCATCATACAGAATATAAAAAGATTACCAAAATTGTAGGAGCGCCATCTATTGATGCTTATTGAAACCAACTATCTATACCTACTGGAAAACTCCTCATTGAGTAGGGACCAGTCGCAGCAAGGCAGAGTCAGTTGCTGCGATTGGTCTCTATTTAATTGGATCAAGATGGACCATCGCAGATCGGTAATATCGAATTTCAAGCACGCGAGTCGGTTTTAGGGTCCATTAGGGTGCCGTGCGGATTTGCGCAGTTCATCTTCCTGCGTATGCACATTCGGATCGCAAACGCTGTACTATGCTATTGTGATAACAATAGGACGGGCCGTTGGTAACTTCGTTGGAATAAGTACAAGAAAATGATAGATGGGTGATAAATAACATCACGGTAGTATCATTGTGATTTTTTTAAATGGAACTATGTCAGTGTCTTTTCATCAGTAGCTTTTTTATCGACGGCATGTTAGAACAATAATGAAAGTAGCGTAAAAATGTACTAATATGCCTATTGTTGTTTTAATCGCATAGTTTGTTTTGAACAGTCAGCTGCAGAGAGAATGAACCTCCTTCAACGGGAATCTGTTCTCTCTGCAGCTGACCGTAATTGTAACAGTAAAGTCGACAGGCACAGTTGAAATGCTTTTAGCTGTCTGACACAAGTTATTGTGTTACATATGGTCTACCCTGTTTTCTATTGCGCAAACAGGGGATTGTAAAGTCTTGAATCTGCAGTAAGGTATCGCTCGACCAATTTTTGTGATGATGGCTCTGTTTCAAAATTAGGAATACGTATATTCATAATCTTTGATTATCAAGTCTTGCGTAAATGTCATCATATTTCTTTGATGAAATATTGAAGCAGGCAATACTTATTTACAGATTCAACAGTACAATTGAAGTGTACCTATTTTTTATGGTTTATTGTTTTGAATTTCTAGCACAAAATATAATGTGGCTCAATAATTTTTATACTTTACTTTTTTTCTTTTATTTTTTCTAATTTTATGCAAAGCAGAAACAGGGTGTCTAGAAATCAAAATGTATAGTAAAATAGAAATGTATATTATGGTAGAATGTGTACATAAACGTCTCGTGCCACAGTTGTAAATACAATAATGTATTAAATTGTATGTTTAAAATTAAAAATACTTGATTACTACTTGGAAATGCAATGAGATTTTAGCACTATGTTTTATTATGACAAACCGATGTATTTTATGAAAATGTATTATATTAATTATATTAACATGTTCAGTATTGTTAAATAAACAACTTTTGAAAATGGCGCACATTTTCCCATCCGTGGTTTCTAAGACTAATGTTAAATAATGCCATATTATGTTCTATGTCAAAGTGTTGTATAGTGTATATTCAAAGGAGCTATGTCAAAAGATAACCTTTCGAATATAACATAATTCTTATACATAATAAGTACATCATAATTGGACTAATTCGTCTATAAAGTAACCCTTGTCCCTATAAAATTAATGACGAAAAATTTTCTCGGTGTAAACTGTTAGAAGTGCCTTCCTTTATGTATTATGTGGATGAATAAAATGATTATACTACATCTATGGCTTGTTATTTTGAAGTAGACACCTTATTTCGACTATACTACGAAAGTGGAACGCAATTCCTGTAGCCGTCTTCACAATGGCTCGGAAATCGGATTCGGATACGGAATCGACAAAGGACGCCGCAAAAGTTCTTAGGAAAATGTGGTTTCAGTTAATTTCGATGAAATTTTCATATGTTATAGAGAGTAAAGTTTCCGTGGAATCTATCGGGATTCTGAATAACAGTTTTCGAATCGATCGACACGGATTCGCCGCTCACGAATTTTGTGTCGAATCGTTCGGAAACGGTTTCGAATCATTGTGTATACGGCTACTGGTACCAGGATGAGGGATGGGAAAAAAGATATGCTATTCTGTACCAAAAATATAAACCGAAGTAGGTTACATCAAATCACATCATCGCGCGACGGCGGCTGCAAGAGTCCGATGAGCCTTCCGCCGCCTGTTGTAGACGACCAACGTGAGTTGAAAATTCCACTGGACATCGCTACTGGCAAGTAAAAGTAAGGTTGGTTCAAAATACGATGCGCTATTGGTCAGAATCAAACGCTTAATTCACCGATGGATTCCAGCGTAGTGGGAGAAGATTCCAGCCAATAAAACGGCGTTATTTTGACAGTGACAAGACTTGCGAGTGGCGCTAACTGGAGAGTACGAAAACGGTTGCCCTCATTTCGTTTCACAGCAATGTAAATCGATATCTACCTATAGAAGAGCGTCCTCAGAAGTAACTTACCTAATTGTTTCATATAGCTTTCAAACAGGTACGAGTAGATTTGAATTATTAAGTTCTTATGTCAGTTTTCATCAATAGTGAGATTGATGAGCTGGTGCGCGAGCCCAACATTGCTGCGAGCTGCTAGCTCGGTCACATGGAGAGTACAGAAGATTGAGCCGTGAAGGCCTACTCTGGGCGTCCGACAAGGAAACGTCTTGGTTTCTAGATACCGGGACGAAGTACTGAAGGACCTGATCGACCTTCAGAGACCCAGATGGAAGTAAGCCGTTCAGGATCGACAGGACTGTAGCCGTATTCACAATGATTCGAAACCGTTTCCGAAAGATTCGACACGAAATTCGTAAGCGTCGAATCCGTGTCGATCGATTCGAAAACTGTTATTCAGAATCCCGATGGATTCCACGGAAACTCTACTCTCTATAACATATGAAAATTTCATCAAGATTATCTTAAATCACATTTTCCTAAGAACTTTTGCGGGGTCCTTTGTCGAGTCTGTATCCGAATCCGATTTCCGAGCCATTGTGAATACGGCTACTGGTGTCTTTTGGTGTCGGAGGCCAAGATCCTCGTCGGGTCGCTAAGCCAGCGTAGTATGGCACTTTTGTTGGGTATCGGGTGGAGTAAAAAAGTAAGTCATGTAACATTCATTTTATTTCGTGTAATACGTGTGGGATTGGATCAATCTCAATAGTGCGTCACAAAGGTTAAAAATTTTAATAGGTAAGGGACATTTTTGACTGTGCTAGCTACATTTAGAAACGTGTTAATTAACATGTTACCGACGACAATTGTTTAATTTATAATGTGCAACGTTTCATCACAAAAAATTCTATAATCGTTCATAAATAAATCAATATTTCAAATCGTTTGCTAGTCTGTTAAATGCATTTTATAATTATTATTCATTTTACTTATTTACTTGTCATTGATTCCTCTCGTTCGATAAAAAGTTTTCAATTAAAAAACTATATTAAACTATCTAAATATATCTACAACCTTCCATAAGTACCAACCTTGTATTGCAGTCTTCTAATTTCCTAATTGAATTTCTGATTGACTATTGCGAAAAGGCACCGGTCTCGACGCTCTGCTTTAGTTTGTTCGTCACTCAAACCAAGGAAAAACGTTCGGAAGAATGTCGTCTATTTTACTACCCGTGGCCGTGTGTACTACACTTCATCTTCATCTAAACCACGATAGGATAGACTGTGAGTGAGGGCACCGTAGGTAGGGTAAGGTAACCTACCGTACGTCACCCTTACAGTTTCTGTTTTTTTTAAACATCACCGCGAAGTCAATCAGAAAATTCAACTGTTCTTTGTATTCAACATTAATATCGTGCCTCAAAACAACATTTTAAAGAGTCGATGTAAGCGTCATCAACATCATATCAGCTGTTAGGCGTCCACTGCTGGACATAAAGTTCTTAGAAGTTAAATACATATAAGTGCCTATAAAATAGAATTTGTGAGCAACGTCGGTGGAGAGATATGGCGCTCGAGCATTACAAGAATAAATAATTAGACATAAGAATAGGTTTTAAGACTTTCGTGGTATTTCACTGCACTTTCATCGCACATGTTATCGGATTTATTACCACGGTTAGTATTGTTTTTATCGCGATATTTATTTTGACGCAGTTGCATGCGTCTTGGTCACAAGTAGACTCTGATCATAACGCATACAACTGCGTCGAAATATCGTGGTAAAAACAATACTAACCGTGAGAATTAACCCGATAACATGTGCTATGAAAGTGTAGATATAAGTAATTATAAATGAAAGTTACCAAAGTATGAAATATTAATACGAAATAAAGCATGAATTAATGCTGTTGTTTATACTTAAAATTTACGTGTAAATAAAACAACCTTATTAATACTAAATTGATGCAACACAACATATAGAAATGCTTGTTTGTCTGTCACATTGTGTATACAGTATAGCTACGTGTTTCGAGCGATATTACGCATGATAGTCTTATGACATTCATGTTTGAATTATTGCCGTTTTCTCAGCAATTCATGTCCAAAAAACGTATAAAATTAGAAAATCACACATCGCCCGACAAACTACAAAGTGAACATCGATAAGAGTGAGCTTTTAGGATTTTATTACTTTTTTACACATTTAAGTAAAAATCTAACATCCACAAAAATTTATTACGACAGCACAACATAAACTTGAAATGCAAGTGCATTCAATCGTGCATTGGATAAAAATATCCCATTCAACTCAGGCAATCACAGTAAGAACATCAGAAGGACACACTCTCTCGATTAGCCCTACAATTTAACTATTGTCGCTATCAGTAATGGTAGAGCTGGTCATTCTGATGACAGGATTCTGAGTGCTATCACTAGAGTCGCATTCTACCATTAGGATCTCATCGGGCGTATCGTTCATATCCGAATTGCTCTCCGTATAAGTCCCAGTCGGCGACTTGTCCTCAATTACAGCTTTTAAGTACGACTCCCTATCCATGATGGCTGTGTCCCTAGCCAGAGCTAGGACATCTAGCGACATCATGCTCTTCGACTTCTCAGTCTTAGCGATCGGTGGGTTCGTGTGCTCGTACACTACTTCTCGACTTATCGACTTTGTCCTCGTTAGGTTTGTTTCGTTCTTCCAGCTGTCGCTGGGCGGGTCACTGTACTTGCTGCCTGTGTTTGTGCTAGTGGACGGCGCGCTGGAGTTCCGCGGCGACACCGCCGTGAACTTCGACCTCTTCTGCTGGTTATTCTCCTTCATCATTAACAGCTGATCGAGTTTGTTTATCGTCTCGTTCAGCTCCAGAGCCCACGCTTCGTCGGTCTCCGCGTCTTTCCTATCTATCGGTTTTAAAGCTAGCTCTCTGACACGCATTCTGAGCTCTTGTAGGCTGGATTCTTCGTCGTTTTCGTCTTTGATGTCGGCGGTTTCATCGTGCACTGGGTCCCTTTCGGCCCCAACACCGGGCTCCCTTGGACCAACAGGCATTGTGTTCCTATCCGGTGGATAGTCACCCCTACTCCGGTGTATTTCTTCGGAAATCTCTTCCAGCGCCTTCAAGGATTTGGAGTACCGGCCCTTAGCGTCGGCTATGAGACGCTGGAGCTTCTCGATTTTCTCGTTCTGCATCTGCAGCTGCTCGTCGCATAGTTTCTTCTCTTCGAAGTAGTGTCGAGATTTTATTATGTTCCGTTTCAAGTTTTCCTCAAGGTTGGCCACCTGCAATGACAAGAGTGGGGTCGTTGAGAATTTAACTACGAGTTGTGTATTGATGAATGTAGAAGACAAGAGGTGCGACGGGAAAAGCGGTGTGACGATAGTATGACAACTTGGTTAATTTGACGATTTCGGTCGCACCGGTAGACCGACTGGGGTAGCGCGGCGGAGTCTGCGACCCTTAGGAAAAGGGTCAAATAGTGCGGCTGCAAAACAATGATTTATTTGTCCCACTCGCACTGGAAACTAAGTGTGAGAGGGTGATTTTTAAAGACGTTGCCGCGTTGGCCATCGAATGAGGGAGAGGGCCGGTGACTCCCACTCTGGGTCACTCCAAAAGGCTGTCCATCGCCATTCAGCGTGGCAACGCTGCTAGTGTTATAGGCACCTTTGCACCAGGAATAGCAGTTGTTATACCTCTAGGTTAAGTTTTTGACGAAGTTGTATCGTTGTTTAGTTTAAAGTTTTAATATTATTTTGACATATTGAATAATTTTACAAATCTGTTAATATAAGTTTTCTTACTTTTTTCTCAGCTGTAATATAAGCTGCTGCTTTCTTCTGGTGCTCTCGACCGCTTTCCGCTTTCCGTTTTTCGGCGTCCATAACCTGTAACGAAACGTTAACTAAATCAAAATCTCATAATAAAAAAAGTAGTGGACAAAAAAACTAACAACGTTTGTTGCCTGACTTATTAATTTAAAAAATAAGTATTTTTAGCTTGTATCGCATTTAATTAAAACAAAAGCTAATATAATACACTATAAGGAGGATACTTAGGCCTTTGAAATTTCCATATTTCATACCTAGCTGGACTGTTATTTTTTAGAGAAGAGTTATTTTTCCAAAAGTCGGTAAAAAAACATAGAGTAATTTTTTTAGTCCGTCAGTGTAATATAGTCACTAATCTTACTCTCATTGAGCCTGATATGAGATTATTTTAATGCTACTCAGTGATAACGAGCAGATTGTCCACCTGATGGGAAGTGGTAACTGTCACTCATAACATCTACAATTCATACATTTGGTTTGCAGGTAACAAAAATACAGAACCGCAGGTGCGCTGTCATTGTGAGGGTGAAATGCCTCATGCCTGTAATTTCACTGGCTACCTTATCCTTCTTTTTATTTCTTTTTAAAATAATCGTGAACAAATTCACACAGCGCCATCTAGCCCCAAAGTAAGCAAAGCTTGTGTTATGGGTGTTAGATAACGGATAAACTACTTATATACCTTTTTTTTTAAATACATAGAACCGGAACACAACAATGCAAGCATTATGCTTGGCGGCAGACATAGATAGGGCGGTGGAACTCACCCAGGCGGACTCCTCAGGCTTGACACGAGTCCTACCACCCGATAAAATGATGTCTTACCTTGATGATGGCATGGTTGAGCACCTCCTGCCAGTTGCTGTCGAACTGCCACTCGTCCTGTTTGCTGACGAAGCGCTGCTCCGCGAGGGTCACGGTCTCCTTGGCGGCGGCGTGGAGCTCTGAATAGAGGGAGTGGATTTACCTATTTTTTATCTATAGATAGGTATCATTGGAGCGTCGGTGACCCAGTGGTGCGAGGTAGTAAGCAAGAAGCAGCAGCAGCCGCTCCACTGTAATTATCTGATCTGCCAAATCTTGGGGCATGGTCAAGGCGGACCCCGGGCCCTCGTGCGTGTGAGCAGAATCGGGACATTAACGCCATTTTTATTTTATTTAAATAGGTATCATTGGCGCGCGAGTGGTGTGCTTTGACGGTATAAATGGCATGACATGTCCCCCCTCCGCTCTACACCACTTTATTTAACTTTGTGTACATTGTGGAATGACAACATTTTTCTTTAATTTCTACATTTCCAATGCTTTTACACCTAATTAAAAGGCCTAATGAACGAAGCGCCTGACGCCCGATCGATTCTCATAACCTACAATCCATTAATTAGTTACCCATCCTTAACACCTAATTTCATAAGGGCCCTGGGCACCAGACGCCCGACCGCCTAACTGGCGTAACTCCGTTCGCGTACACCCACTTTACCCCTAACTACTCTTTTTTCCTTGCTTCTAAACTTTCCACATGAATCACTCTATCCATTGTTGCATTAAAATTCTGTTGCGTACTTTAAAAGATCTAGGCGTACCCATGTACGCCCCCATGAACAGACGTCGGGAAGCGACGTTGTTTTATACTATATATAGATAAGGATAAGTATCAACCGTCTAGCTGCCTCCCAGATCGGCTTACCGCAGTCATACGTAATGCTGAAACAGGCCGCCGGCGCCACCGCCCACTGGCGTCCACTGGCGTCCAGACCGTGGCATAATATTATGTAAACGAGCCGACTGACTGACAATAACGTAGTTAACTAAATATGATACAAGTTCCCGTCCGGAGACAAGGTCACTCGGCGACAATATTTAATTTTTGACAACCGCGCCCTATCTTATCACGAGTGTCTGTTTGTTTTCACTTTACATTGTGTTCTGTTCACTGAATGGATAAAAAAAAAGTATATATTTGAGCAATGTTTCTCATCATCATCACAGCCCGTAACAGTCCACTGCAGGACTTAGGGCCTCTCCCACGAAAGGGGAGGTTATTGCCATAATCTCCACGCTTGGCAGGCGGGTTGGAGATCGCAGTGTTTAAATATAACAATGGAAAATGCTGCTGCCCATTTTCCAGACTACGGAGTCTCTTGATCTTTTGCCTCGAAAACATTAGTCGCCTTGTACGACACCCATGAGTGTAAGGGGTTGGTGCTATTCTATTCTGCTGGACACCACACGGCTTATGTTTCTCATACCAGATAGTTTTTGTTTGTCAATATTATTTTTCGAATAATAAATAGTACCTATGAAATAGCTCGGTACATGTAGCTTACGAGCCCGTTATCCATTAGGGCGCGATATCCATTAGTCACCGACGCTCATAATACAATCAAGATTTACTTTCATGTGGGCATTACAAAGACAATGCAATGTATGTAATGTAACCCGACAGAAGAATGTCCCCCCGAAGAATGAAAACTCCCGACCAAATATAGGTACTTATACTCAAATATTTGCATATCTACTGAACCGATTTTAATGAAACAAAGCTAAGAATCATCTCGATTAAACTGGTTGTAAATAAAGAAAACCGTATCGAAATCGGTCGATCCGGTCTGGAGCTATGGTGCCGGTAAGTTGTCCTATACACAATAGAAAATGCTGACACCTAACAAGTAAGAAATAATTATTGACACTTTTATCTTGTCCGTATCATATGTAAACGAATAATTAAAACACGAAATCAGTTATAGCTACCAAAATAAAACACAGATTTTCCATAGCAAACAGCGAAGTATCCGCTACACAAACACAGATAACAATCGCAAGGTAAACTCGCGCTACAGATGTGTAAATTGGAACAAATTGACGCTCCTATACATATTACAATGTTTGTCTGTATTATGTAGTGTAGTGTAGTGTAGTGTGTGTATGTTGTGTACCGGCGTTCACCAGGCGGATATTCGGTGTCGGATAAGCAACTGCGCTGTTGCAACAGGCTGTTATTTTGTGGGTGTTGTTCGTACGACGTACGTGCGTACATTTTGTTTAATTGCCCAAGATAAGAAAGTAGAAGTGACAGTGTTTACTTTCAGTTGACAGAGTAAAAAAGAAACTGGACAGATACTACTCGCAAATTGCAGCTAACTTGTTATAAAGATAACATACAGCCACCACACCTGCTTCGTAAATACATAGTATGTACCTATGTTATGTACTCTGAGAAACATACAGGCCTCAACCCATAACGAAGTATTCGTCTACTGTTGGGACTTAATTATCTCTTTGAAGGAGTTAGCATATCACGTATGTGCGATCCGATTGGGAAAGAACCTTGTCAAAGTAAAACAAAAGAAGGCTCCAACGCTAAGCCCCTAGGACATTAGCCGTCTTATACAGTCTGACAAGGCTACACAGGCTCCAACAGAACGCGTCGTTTTCCATTCCATATACGTTTCCCATGTGCAGCATTAAACGCGGCTTGGCTAAAAAGTCATAGACAAAAAACCCAGAATCGCCAGCAACGAAATGAATAAAAATGGGTTCACTATAGTTAACTCATTATGTTTTTAAAAAATCAGCCTCTTAATCCATGTAATATAGAAGTTATTATACTGTATGAGAATCCATACCTACCAAACTCAAAGTAAAAAAGGGAATGTATTTACACTTTTTTTTTGGTTCGTACTAACCACTCCTGCATTATAACCAACAAAACAAAAGAAGAATTATTCAAATCGGTCTAGCCGTTTTAGAGTTATAGCGAGATAAAAGAAAAGCAATTGACTAATTTGTATGGAGATTATATCATTTATAAACAAAATATCTAGTATTCCGTCCAGATTAATATAATATCCACATCGATTTCGCAGTAAATTATTATATATATGTTTGATGTACATATTATGAATATAATAACGGCATATAGGTATACAATTTCTTTCGACTCTGGTTTTTTTTAGCCAAGACCTTTATTCGACCATACGACTCCCGTCTGCACTAAACGGCCATGGCAAGTAAACTGGATTATATAGCTTATCTATACAATTCAACAGTTGTCACAGACAACTTAAAAAAATGGCAAAATCACATATTCCTGCACCCGTATCGCCACACATGCAGGACTCGCACGTTCCTTATCTACGGCTTGGCGATAAATTGCCCGCTTCCTGTCTGTGGGGCAATATCGTACTTGACCGCCGATCGAACCATTCAAGGTCCCTTACAACATAGCGTCGTCGATGCTAATCTAACCCTTAATGTTATGAGGGTAATGGACGATTTCCGGTGAAAATACAGGGTCAATATAGTGGATATTACATTAATCTTTTGGATATTTCCGACAGGGCCTGAGTGCAAAGGTTTTAGTAGTGGGGAATATTTGTGGAGTTTTGTTTTTGTTGTCTCAATAAGCGTAAATGTATGAGTTGTATGAATATAATTATATTATTAACTATCAACCCGGATTGTGTACTCGAAGATTTTATGTGCCATCGTGTTCTCCTATTGACCAATCTCGACTATGAAGATTGTAGGTACTCGACGGCTCATGATGTCCTCTGAGGTTCAGGCGGCAGCAAAGTCTCGTCTCTTTTCGAACCAATGTACCTTTTGGCCGTGTGGTGTCCGGCAGAGTAGAATAGCTTCAACCCCTTACACTCGTGGGTGTCGTACAAGGCGACTAATGTTTTTGAGGCAAAAGATCAAGAGCCTCCGTAGTTTGGGAAATGGGCAGCAGCATTTTCCATTGTTATTTAAACACTGCGATCTCCAACCCGCCTGCCGAGCGTGGAGATTATGGCAATAATCCCCCCTTTCGTGGGAGAGGCCCTAAGTCCTGCAGTGGACTGTTACGGGCTGTGATGATGTACCTTTTGGCTTACGACCTATACTATCAATATTGAGGCACATTAGCCGGGTCCACCGTGACCCGTGAAGTGGGTGGGTAGGTACATAGTAAACTACCCGACGGGCAAATACGCCCTCGTTGCCTAAATCTATAGCAAACTTACCACTAGCCCTCTGGAACTGCACAGCAGCCTTCTGACAGTCGGTCCTCGAGGCGGCGGCGGCGGCGACCGCCTCGTGGTAAGGGCGCGACTTGTCGACGCACGTGCCGAGTCGCCGCGTCAGCGCTTGCAGTCGCCGGGAAGTCTCGTTCAGCAGCAGGTGGAAGGTTTTCATCGACTCCTGGGGAGAAGGGCAGGGTGTAGAGGCGTGTTGGAGAAGGGGAATGGAAAAATCGTCAGCGTTCGTCAGCATGCGTAGATTGACGCATCTTGAAACCGTTACGTTTATAATCCATTTTAGTTAATAATTGTGAACATTTTAACGCAATTCGTGACTGTGTCCAGTTGAAGGCGCGTGGTTATAACATAAACCTAACACAAAACCGAATTAAAACCTAATGTTTCTGCGTTTCTTGGATAAATAATGCGTTAAATTGTAAATGGTTTGGTGAATTTTGTTGCAGTTAACAATTTTTCGAGATAGATTAGAAACATTTTTTTTCTCGCAGGACGTCACTGGACGGAATTCTACCAGTGCAGGCTTCACGGTTAGAACATCGTCAATTCTCCATTTTCGTTACACCCTCACGAAACCTGTATAATTCGTAATGTTTGGTATAGCTATATCGTCATGGCTCTATTATGTGAGCTGACAGTGCGCTTGTTTAGGCTTGTTTAAAGGAAAACTTCGTGGTTTGCTGCGGTTAGACATATCAGTTTTGAAAGTACATGACTTGTTTTTGTCAACAGGCAAGCTAGACGGAGAGTTAGAGGTGGGGCCTACCCATAAGGTGCACTATTTACGAGTGTTCCTTCACACGCGTGTGCTAGACACGACGCTCTGAAGCCGAACTAACTAGCCGATGTGCATTATTTACCGGTCGACACCTACGTATGTAATTTGCAATTTAATCACGTGTTTCACGCATCACAGTAATCATTAATCACCTAGGTATTTGTTCTCTGTACGAAAGTTGGAAAGAAACAATCACATATCAATTTCGCATATCGAACGTGTAAAGCTGCCATCGACCGCAACCAATCGGGCGGCCCTAGGTTCGTTTGCAACCTAGTTCTAATGTAGCTCACCTAGGCCGTGCCCGGTGACTAGTACCTACACTATCAGCTAAACAATCCCGGGGCCGCTGGCAATTGACCTCATAGAGCGGTGGCCTCGCAGTTGACATGCGTCGGCAGTGCAAGCGTACCTTGCTAAAGTTGCTAATGATTTGTTTTAATTTCTCTGACATTCGGTCTATATATCACGCATGTTGATGGCAGTAAATAGCGAAGGATAGAAGATGGAGCATGCCTCTCTAGGAACAGCCTATTCATGTTATGTGTTATTTCTAGATTATAGTCAGTCACAGAACATTATTGTTACAATATAATCTGTTTCAACATTTAGTGCCTATGAAGAGTGGAGCAGTTGTCTCTAGCCTAGCTATATATATATATATAATGTTTGTAGTTCCGCTGATAACTACGGGACTTAGATGAAACACTGTATACACAAAACCTTTCTATAGTTTTTGAAGTTTCATAACATAGTACATGTCAATCAATCAATTCTTTATTCTCTCTCTGTTTCTTCATTCACTCAGTCATATACCTACCTCGTTTACTAAATAAATATCGTATTAAGGGTTCCGTTTAAAATATGAAACGATAAAAACAGACATTTTGAACCGGCTTTGTATCAGTAATTCAAGTAAATGTTTTTTATGAACATATAATCGGCATGTCTTTGCATGTATGTCACACGGCAGTAGGCAAACAGGCAAGCGGGCCTGACGAAAAGTGGTAACCGCTACCAGCAACACCGGTGGTACCACAAATGCGTTGCCAATATCATTGAATATTGAACACTCTACAAAACGTCGTTTCTTTTACTACTTTTACCGCTACGGTACGGAGCCCTCCACTATGTTCCATTCCGACGCATTTAGTCGGTTTATTCAGTTAATTGCGCGTGTAACGTCTGTACTGAAACGAAGTGTGATTAATTTAAATGAGGAAAACCATACGGTGCGCTATCGTTTCAGCGCGAACGCGTAGGCTGCGTGCAGGATAGGATGAAGGGCGTTGCTCTGATAAAACTGTACGTTTGAATACGCCTAGCGGATTCGAAAGAACGAATTGGCGGCAGATTATTGAACCTGTGTATCTTTACATTGTATAGAATAGAACAAAGTCGCTTTACGTCGTCTGTTCCTATGTATCTATGTACGCTTAGATCTTTAAACTACGCAACGGATTTAAATGCGATTTTTAACAATAGACAAAGTGATTCAAGGGGAAGGTTTATAAAATTTAAAATTCAAAATTTATTTATTGATTAGGACATTAAATATCTCTTTCAATCGTCAAAAAGGAGGGGGGTAGGAAAGTAGGAAGGAAGCACACAGTGACACGCTGGCCGCCCCATGGCATCAGCAAACTTACCCCACGCCAGTCACGACCGGACCGTGCCCGGCAATGCCAGGCAAAGCCGGACCGCGCTCAATATATTATATAAATATGTCTAGTAAAATTAAGAAAAACCTAGTAGCTATAGGGTAGGACACCACGCGAACGAAGTCGCGGCGGGCCTAGTGTGTATTATACTCAAGGAATATCAATAGGACCAAAAAGGATTTCAAAATACATGCATAATTATAAGATTTATAGGTGAACGTTTGTGAACATCTAAAAATTTGCAATTGGCCGTATAATGGAATGTTGGCTGAATTTAATATTTGGGTCATTGGCATACGCCACTACCAAAGGTCAAAGGACTCATTTCTTGGTAGTAAATCGCCCGAGAGACGCGTTGGTACGCGACCCCGGCCCCTCGAGCCTTTGTACTGCCCCTTTCCCCTCCACATTCACAAGCTTTATGAAGCTATCATGAGTTGTTTAGGAAACATTATCGTCTATTTATTTACTTACTTTATTCAGGTCAAAAAATTATTGTACAAGTTTTTTTTTTAATGTTACTCAGCAGACAAACAGGCAAACGGGCCACCTGATGGAAAGTGGTCACCGCCGCCTATGGACATCAGCAACACCAGGGGAGTCACCAATGCGTTGCCCGCCTCTAAAGAGGCCTCTAATATACCTCTTGAACGATCCCATGTCATAGTCCAAAGGAAACACTGTGGCTTGGAGCTCATTCCACATCCGAATCGTACGAGCGAGAAACGTGCTTTCGAACCTTCGCGTGGTGACCAACAGAGGGTCTACATAGTTTTGTAATTACAAGTATCATAAGACTTCTATGTCTTGTAATTTCTATTAGCTCATTTACAAAGGCAATAAATAGCAAAGGCCCTAACATACTTTCTTGACGAACACAGAAGTTCATAACAAATCGTAGTAAAGTCTGTACAATCCACAACATTGAACACATATTATAATACAATTAATAATCACGCAACAGTCGATAATATGAGTATAATTTAGTATAAGCATTTTGAATAAAATTATGATAACATTTTAAATTATTTAGTTTTTTAATTACCTAATTTACACCATTATCAAGAACACCTGAGCCAAGCTTTTCAAAAACTAGAATTTTGTAACTATTTTTAGAATACCTAAGTATGTCTATTTGATATACAGGGGCGCGTCTATGTAAGCGACTAGTTATTTAGACAACCTTTTTTTTATGCTACTCAGTGAAAAGCGAGCAGACAGTCCACCTGATGGTAAGTGGTAACTGTCACCCATAACAACCACGAGCCCATAACATCTACGATTCTTACATTTAGGTTGCAGGAAACAAAAATACAAAACCGCAGATGTGTTGTCACTGTGAGGACTAAGATGAAATGCCTCATGCCTGTAATTTCGCTGGCTACCTTATCCTTCAAACCTATTTATTTTGACACCACAATGCTCGTAATACGTACATTGCGCTCATGAGTGGTATTAATTCGTCGTCGTTCACAACACAGCTATTCAGTCCGTCAGATAGTCAAACGACGAAACGTAAATACGCACATTGACAACCTGTTATGCAGGTTACGACGGGTCCCATTTCAAATGATGACCGCACTGCCCGCGGGCGCGGCGTGTGGCGGTGGCGGCTACCTACCTATGGGTACACTCGTTGACCAGCGGAGCAAATACTGGGCTATGACATGAAGTTAAGTTATTGTCATAATTTAGTTATAGGTACGCAAATATCAAAAATAAACATCGACGTATTTAATCTTTACTAATAATTATTATAGAGAAAATATTTGTATTTTTGTCTGTAATAAATTAACTCAAAACTTAATGGACCGATTTTAAAACTTCTTTCACTAATAGGAAGCTACGTTATTACGCCCGACTGACATAGGCTACTTTATATCCTGACAAAGGATAGAGCCACGCATGAAAGTTGAATTTTTAGAGATCCAAACTGCGCGCGGCTGAAAGCCGTCAGGAACGGCTAGTAAATAAATAAAAATAATAATCGAAAAGTGCGATAAAAAACATTGGCTTACATTTAGGAGATACAAATATTGCAAGTGTTGAAATTGTAACACTTAATGGGAGTTAAAAAAATACATCCACCGATCGATTCTACCAAACGACATTCATTCTAATTACGGAAGCGAGGGTGTGCACGTAAATTATAATAATTGGTACCACGCGGGCGACGAGCAAATTTGACAAATGAGTTGTGCGAGCAGATGATACAAACAGCCAGAGAACGAGCGGAAGGCTATAAATAAATATTTATAGAGCTGATTCGAGTGACCGTATTGCTGGGGCCCTAGCAGGTAGAGTAGACTGATTGCTATAATAAAACTGGCAAATCGGATTAAACATTATTCGGAAAGCCGTGTGGTGACCGGCAGAGTAGAATAGCACCAACCCCTTACACTCGTGGGTGTCGTACAAGGCGACTAACGTTTAGAGGTAAAATATCTAGTCTCCATAAACTGGAAAATGGGCAGCAGCGTTTTTCATTGTTATGTTTGCAACACTGCGATCTCCAACCCGCCTGCCAAGCGTGGAGATTATGGCAATAACCTCCCCTTTTGCGGGAGAGGCCCAAAGTCCTGTAGTGGATTGTTATGGGCTGTGATGATGATTATTCGGACAATAACAAAAAATTAAAACGCAAAATATTATTTCGCAACAACTGTGCAAATACATATAGTCTAATGTACATACGCATAATCAAATATGACAAAGGCAAAGGCTAGCCCTTACTAGCAAGCACAAAGGATTATCGCTATCTAATCTCTGAAAGGAAATGCTTTAAACCTGATTAAGAGATAGTTATTTAAAATAACCATAATCATCAGCCGGCTGCACCTTAACAATGAGGCATAATTTTCATAAAACACAAGCCGTTCCTAGCAGCTATCACCCGTGGCTGTTTGGATATCTGTAGACATTCAACGTGCGGGAACCTATTACTTTCCCGGGATAAAAGGTAGCCTATGTCACTCGGGAATAATGTAATTTTCTATTAGTAAAAGCAGTTTCAAAATAGGATAAGTAGTTTTTGAGTCTAGCCGTTACAAACAAATCGACAAACAATAACATCTTTTCCCTTTATAATATTAGTATCATCATCATTGGCCTTGAACATCTATTATAGATGATTTAAACAGCGTTACTGGTACGGCACTTTCGCTGATGGGTGAAGAAGCCAACACGGAAAAGACAGATTCAGTCACACCGTGAACAGACAGGAGAAGTTGCTTTGCCTGGTAAGGGATTGTCAGCTCGTCAGACTATCACTGACGGTGTGACCATTCACGACAATACCAGGAGTAAAGATCTAGCCGACAAATGCGCGAAACGACACCAACGTGCTGACAATATTAGTATAGATTGTCTAAATTACCTGCCTAACCTGATTTCTATACGAAAAGTATCAATATTCAGTGACGGACGCCGAAACTAGTCTGGCCTGCAATCGACGATACGAAGGCGAAGTGAAGGAGAAAAGTATGAAGTGGACCCTGGTAGAAGCCGGGATGCCGATGTTGACTACAGTTACACCAGTGGAAAAAAACTGTCTGTGGAGAAAGACTTTTTTATGCCAAAAAGCAGAAAGTCTACCTGATGGAAGGAATTTATGAGGTTTGGTCAAGAGCGACAAGCGGGACCAACTGTTGCTGTACCTTACTGTTCCCAGTTTTGGAAATGAGTTCTAAACACATCCGCAGTATGGCGGCACCACATAATTTTATACTTTTAGGGCTGTTATCGTGTGGTTAATATATTCTTCGTACAAAGATTTCTGTTCCCCGCTTCCCTGACTTCCTCTTGCGCACTTGCGCAGGCGCATCGAGCCGGTACAATTACGCAACACCGCAATATTGTCCCACACTCACTTTATTGCTATTGTGTCGAGCTATAATGCACGTATACTCACGACTTCATATTGTGGTTAGCATGTCCACGGAGCTTCGTCGTGTTTTGTATTGATTTACAGTTTGCAAAACCTGTAGAAAATTGTGGAGGCGAATCAAAGTGCGCGTGATTCCATTGTTCGTACGATCTTGTGTTAATTGAAATTAAAATCTCATGTTTTTGAGGAGCGTTTGTCTTTTTTTACTCGACAACCTTGCATCGGCGTGAGATTATGCGTAGAGATAGTATAAATAAAAAATAAATAAACAAAATATTTATTCCAACAACTAAATTTGCCATCACAACTTTATGAGTTGTAGGGATCTCCGTTTAATTAAAGGTTTACTTGTAACACAATGCCCCGTTGTTCTAGATAGTCTAGAATCTAGATAAGAGTTTACAAAGGCAATTTAGTGGGGAATAAACATGAAAAATGATACGATAAAACGGAACACATTTTATAATAATCAATTCATCTACTAAATATGAAACTCATTGTGCCTTCTTTGATTTTAATTCAAAGATAGGAATGTGAGCTGGAAAAGTATTCATATACCTTTCCTACACACATTCCTATCAATGAATTATCTTTAGCACATGCTAAAGAGTGAGTGAGTGCTAAAATCAATCAAGAATGACGATCCAATATAGGTTTCCTTACTTTTCCACTTCAGGGATTTTTTTAACCGTTCGCTTTTGGTGTTGCCAACGTAATATGAAAATATTACTTGGGCAACGTAGCAAGGGTAGGGATAGGATAGAGTAGGGTGGGAGCGACTACCTATCACATGCAGCATGTGTGATGCACGCTCACTTAAAAGTCTGTCTGGCGGTGGCGTGGGGGCCGGGTCGCTCTTTTCCCTCAAATATGGTTGAATTGGACGATGGCTGGGCCCTGCGTTATACTCGTGAACGGGTGCTGCCTTGGTGGACTGGCTTACTCTTGCTGTAGTTTTAGGTGGTTTTTCTTAATTATACTAGACATACCTATATAATATAACATAGCGTTCCGGCTCTGCCTGGCATTGTCGAGCACGGTTCGGTCGTGGTTGGCGAGGGATACGTTTATCTACGGCCATAGGGCGGTCAGCGTGTCAATGTGTGTTTCCTTCCTACTTTCCTACCCCCCTCCTTTTTGACGATTGAAAGAGATATTTAATGTCCTAATCAATAAAGAAATTTTGAATTTTGAATTGTACTTGGTCACGTCACTCGAGGCATGCGGTTCAAAAACAGAACCCCAGAAGAGTAAATAACAACAACTATATTATGTAGTTTGATGCGCCAAAAAGTTAAGCTACCATAACATCGTTAATACTTATTTTATGATGTTCTAAAAATACTAATAAAGCTTTAAAAAATTAATTTCACCTTTCAATACAAGTTTTCCTTGTTGAACATTATAAATTTACATCTTCCTCTATAAAAAGATGTTGTCCCGAACATTGCCTACTCCCAATATATTTATTTATTTATTTATTTAATAGTTTATTGCACACAAAAATGGTAACAAAGACATGGCAAATATATACATGACACAAAAGGCACTACTTATTTCTAAAAAGAAATTTCTTCCAGCAGGCCTACAGCAAAGAGAACGTGATGACTGGAAGTAGTTTAATATTGTATGTATGTAAAAAATAAATTATAGACGTTTATATTTAGCACCATGTATGTTTTCAACAAGAAACCTATCCAAACCACAAATACACACATCGATAAAGAATTGCATCTATGTGTTGAAGCTTAGAAGCCATTTTAGCGGTTGTTGAAGAAATGGAGCACACGCTAGACGTCGTCCGTAGTCGTATACTTACCAAGACATGAATGATATATTGCCCTGAATCTAGGCTAGTGGGCTGGTGAGACAAATTGCCATTACATAAGATAATACTAACAGAGAAAATCTTTAAAACTGTGCCAATGCTTCAAGAAATCTAGTCCCGAATTCCGATATCGCATTATACGATTTGAGCCTTTAAAATGGTTCTTTAAAGATTTTTAAGTGAATTATTCGGCGGCATTTATTCCTAATTTGTTGATCAACGAGTATGAATAAGTAATATTTCAACATACGATTAATGGTAACATCTCGACTGTTGTATTTTAAACGAGTGCATCAGTGCTCCATCTTCAACAAGAGTGTTATTAAAACTATCACGACATTTTAATTTAAATCTTGTATTTCTAAACATTAATATCTACTATGATATGGGTGTAACTCATGCGTTATTTAAATTTTAAAAAATATATTTTAACATAAGTTTACGTGAAAAATTATGATTGATTGATTTATGATTTATCCTAAACTGTGCCGACAAAATTCACCAAACATAGCGCCGCGCGGTGTCAAAAGCATCACCTACCGCTTGTATATTTTTTTCTTTATTTATTTTTTTGTTTTTTGTAAAGGATTTCGAACAATACCGTCCGTAATCTAAAAAGAGTTTCTGTTACTTAGCCCGGCTTGAACCTAATTCTTCAACCCGGTTAAGAAACGCCAACAATTCTTGTATAAAGGTTTTTGTTAAATTTAAAATTAAATGCGTTTAAGAATATGGTGAAAGCCGCCCTTGTATAATTTATAAGTAGAAAAATAAGGGGACTCACATCTAACTCCAGTTCCAGCTTGTTGATCTCGTCCGTGGCAGCATTGAGCTTCTCCAGTTCCACCTGGAAACCACGGAAGAACTTGAGACAGTCGCACGGCACTCTCACCTCCCACACGTGGGGTAGCAACAAGCAACAGGTAGAGACGGGAAACCTCCGAGCCATGGGCAACGCACACGCTATCAGCTGATAAATCACGCTCATATTACATTGTTACATTGTTCGATCACAAACGGGGCGGTTGTACACAAACAGTTTTTGACACTATCTCTTTGGATATCAGATAACGTGATGGTCCAAGGAGAGGCTTCGGTAGATGGCGCTCTCGGGCTTCCCATTGGCCAGACCGAATCTCGAATCTCTTTTGCAATGCAGCTCCATCTACTCAGCACATCATCTTAAGTACTCAAATTTATTTACGTGCAAAAACGGTTTGTGTGAAACAAATGCATGGTCCTATGAGGATAGTTTCCTGTCCCTACAAAGCGTCTAATCTAATAGCTTAATAAAAAATTACTTACATAATTTTATCTGTCTTGTTGGTTTTACACAGTGCAATTTCGGTCTCAAAATAAACTTTCCAATAAAAATGCTAAAATTACAATTTATTTCAAATTATCATTATTATACATACATAATAAGATACAGTATACATAGAATTATACATGCCATAAATTTTACAATACAAAAATATTTTTTGTATCAACACTTAATATTTTTTTTATAATAATAGTTTACAGACTTTTAATAGATTTTAATTAATTGCAAACAAGTCATCAATGAATAGAATACTGTCTATCTGGTCATTTTTATTCACCGAAATTCGATTAGTTGCGTTAAATAAAAAACAATAAACATTGTGAAAGTATACAACCCTTACTTCAAAATTAAATTAAAGAAACTAAAATACAATGGAATGGTTCAACTTGTACTAGAATATGGTTTGATTAAAATTAAAATTAATTGTGTAGATGAATGAACACTTATATTTTGGTAAAAAGTCAGCATTAGGTACTATTTTGTATTATGAAATATAATGGTAGGCCGACAGGATTGCGAGAACGCGATTATAATGCAAACATATACAAACATGTAAAAATGAGATTATAAATGAGTAAAATATTAAAATAACAAGCATTGTCTACCCTGGAAAAATAATAAAAACAAAAACACCGGTGGTTGCAACTAAATGCTGGGATAACTAACAACATATTCCAAAAACTTATACACTGGACAACACACTAGAGATTCATGAGCCCTAATAACAAAAGAAAGTTTATTCACATAATTATTTCCCTTGCAAAATATTTTGTTTTGTGATATGGGGAGAACTTGCAATTGAATAGGGCTTATCTTAGGCCCCTAATGAACAAGTACAAGTTTATAAATTTTACTGATGAATAAACACAGAGATAAAGAATTCTCATGTCAATAAACTAAAGGAGACACTGGAGGATATCAATATTATTGACCTCACATTGCAAAAGTAAAAGAGAGTTAGTCAACATTAAATAAAAAAAAAATTGTTTTTAAATAATCATTAATTTCGTAATGCTATATATGTTGCTTATATTTAATATTGCTTTTAAAGCTATTGCTATATGCTCTTTTGGAGTTATAATAAAATTTTATTATTTATTTAAATGTAATTTAGGTACAAATTATTTAGGTAAAGAAAATGTTACACTATTTAATTTAAGGACGTGAATTTGCGATGCAGACAAAAGAAGCTCTATTTAAATGAAAAATCTCAATATATTGAATGTTAGTTCTATAAATGGCACATAATCTCTAATCTGGAAATAAATTACTTGTTAATGCCGTGGGTCGAAACTCGTTAAACAAAATGCCATATAAAATATTTATAACTAATCATATAATACTAAAATTGACAAACTTATATTGTGATACAAAGTGTAACTTAAGTTCGTGGACAGGAAACAGTCCTATAAGGTACCAAACATATACACCTCATCTAGTAATCATACAAATCTAATGCATACGCCTACACACGCCGCCAAAATCGGACTACTAAAGAATCGTGATCATAAGGGTTTGGACCAATCAGTGCAGTTCGTTATCACAAATGTATTTGCCGGAGACAAAGCGCCGCTTGACGAGCGACAGCCGGTAGCCGGAGCCCACGAGCTCGAACTCGATGCCCGACAGCGTGGCGCCCTCGCAGTTGAACTGCGAGGAGATGACGGCCTGGTCGGACGGGCCGCGGGTCAGCTCGAACCGCGCCCGCAGCGCGCCCACGCCGCGGTCCTCCGAGTGCTGCGACAGGTCCGTGAACCGCCACAGCGCCTGCGAGCTCGACGAGTTCCAGATGGTCTTCGGCATAGCGATCACGTTGGTCACCCCGCCGCTCACGGGCACACACACCGACACGTTCAGCAGAGGCGACGGCGGGCTCATCGCGTGCAAATTGTACTTGTAATCCACCTTCAGGTCCGTGTGCCCGCGCTCGCACTTCCAGTACGCGACCAACTGCAGCGGACACGACGAGGCGCCCGGCTTCGGCCGCACCTGGTATTTCAATATGTCCACATTGAAATACTGAGCCGTCGGGTTCATCTCGGACTGCCGTTTCAGTAGGGAAGTCAATGCGGGCATATTGAAATCTACGACAGTGGAGTCCCGTGTCGACATCATTGTGTTAATGGTTATCAACTGCTTGTTAGGCAGTACGTTGTCTAACCTATGGATGTTTTTCAGTCTGAAACACAGTTTCGCGGGGTTCGGGTTGTTGGCGAGCACGCCGACTATCCCTGTGGGGAAGGACAACATCATGTCGCCGGACATTTTCACCTGACACTTGGACTCCTCTGTGCCGCGGAAGTAGGAGTGGATGATTTCGTGGAAAGCTACCGCCAGCGGGATCGTATCTGCCATACCTATCGTTAGAGGGGACGGACCCCGCGACCCGGAGGAGCCGGCCGTGCGGAAGTCGCCCTCGGACCGCCGCGACGGCGGCCGCGGCAATGATATAGTGGACGCAATCGTGGGCGTCGATGTACGAATATTCGTTTGACTCATATCACCTACTTCAGAGAAAAGGTCCCCTACATCAGCAGTGGACACTGGGGTAGGGCTTTCCAGCAGTTGAGATTGATTCGTTTGTAAAGGAGCATATGGATTCGAGACATTGCCATGCGGTGAGGTGGGATTGCTTGCAGAAGGACTTTGAAAGAAATTCAGATCTAACAAATCACTGCTGGCTTTGCTTGTATTAGCATTTGAACCACGTCTGGTGGTACCAATTTTATAGAGGGAGATATTTTCGACTGTAGCTCTGAGCTCATCTACACTTGCTGACATAGGAGCACTACCATTGCTAATGGGTTTTATTTCCACATGTATTTTTCTATCTCTCTCTTCTTCAGAATCGGAGTCTGAAGTAGAATAGGCACTGCCTTTTTCATCTTTTGGCCTTATACAGTAACCATCTTCATCAACTTCTGGAGAATTAATTGATTCCTCCTTAGTTGGAACTTCTTCTTCCTTTTCCTCTAGGTCAGATCTTTCACCTGTAATTGAGTTTTCTGATATTTCATCTTTTTTCTTTTTAGATTTTTTAGGCTTGGGTTTAGTTCGTTTGCTACGAAGGAACCATTTCGATTCTCGAAGTGTAGACCGTCCCATATTATCATCTTTGTCAGGGGCTACTGGAGTGGCCGGAGTTCCGCTTGGACTGGAAGGTGCTGAGCATGGTGCTGCACCTTCCGTGCTACCACTTGGCTCATCTTTGCTCTGAAAGTTAGGAGTGAACAGATTCAAAAGTGATGTAGTTCTTGTTGACTTTAATGTTTTGCTTGCAAAAGATTGTTCCTTCTTGATTGGCTTGACAGGCTTGTGAGAGCCATTGGAGACTGTTGAAATCTGATCAGCTTCAGATATTGAATTATTGGCAGAGCTTGGTTTTGGTAAAGGAGGAGGTAGCTCAACTAAGTTAGCTTTTTCCATAGCTGTATACTTCTCTGTTAGAAACTGCTCAAGCAACTTTTCAACAGTTAACTCTAAACATTGGTGTTTAAAATCCCTGTGAACCTGACCCATTAAATCATGATTATTTTGTATGATATCAGTGTAAGTATTTACAAATTGTTTCATTTGTTTTAAATGAGCTTCCTCTACATCCTGAAAGTGTTTACAAGTCTGTGTCATTTTCTTCTCAAAGTCTTGTTTCACTAGATTATATTTCTCTGATAATTGTCTATAATCTTCATGGAGTTTTTTCAACTTAACCTCAGCTTTGTCTATATCTTTAGCTGATGCATCTTTGCGGAGCTTCTCTAATTCAGCTGACTTTGTGGTGTAAACATCTTTAGCTTTTTGTAGGGCTTGTTTAGTGTTTTGAATAAGTAATACTACTTCTAGTGTACTCGATTCGGAGTCTTTAACAGCCTTGTGTTTTTTGTGTAGTTCATCAGCATAACGGCCCACATCTTTGACCAGTTCACTGACTTTCTGGAACATATGCTGGTGTAAATTGGACAGTTTCTCGGCGGAGCATTTGAGCACGCCCCAGAACGGCGCGAAAGTGCCCTGCGCGCAATTACTGTTCGCTTGCTTCGCTAGTTTAGCCAAAAGTTTCGAATTGGACTCCTCCACATTCGATCTCTCTCTGAGAAAGTCAGAAAGCTCTTTGCTGGCTATCAATCCGTATTTCATGTTTTGATAAAGAATGTCGTATCCATTGTGCTCGTTGGCGAAATAATCTACAAAGTTGACGCTCATCTTTGCAATTATGGAGGTGAACTATTATATTAATTCAATACATTATATTGTCACTCACTGACCTGTATTCTAGGATCGAGCTCAGTATCACCATTGTCGTCGGCGGGGATAGTGAATGAGGATTCTTCCATTGTAGCGCCGAGGACTACGAAGCCACCCAATCACCTAAATTACATCACCAACACAATAGCGTACCGCGTCACCGTAACCAAATACACTCGGATGATACGTTTCAAACTGAAATCCACATCAAGGTTGTTGCGTCAAATACTACAATCATTTGAAACACTGGATAAAAGCTCGCGTAACGTATTCAATTTTATGAAATAAATAATAAAATAAGAATTTTTCATTCAAGGTGACGTACGCCTTCATGACGTCAAAATAATAGACACGACCATTTTGTTTTTTTAAAATACTGTTTTGTTAGTGATGTATAAACATGAATATCGATTTTGAGTTAATAAACTTCAATATCGATTCTAATTATTTTATTACTTTTTTATTTTAAATATATGTCGTAGATTAGGGCAGACTCTAGCAGGGGAGAGATCCATCAGTAGGTATTTTCGGGAAAATAAGGATCTGCCGAACAGTTTAACAGTGTATTGAGATAATAAAGCGATAAGTATTACAATAAATTTTTATTGTAATACTTATCGCTTTATTATCTTTAGACTGCTATTTAGCAAACAATGAAACAATAGGATGAATTCAGGATAACTTCAGTAGCAGATAATAATGTGGGACTATCGAACCCTGGGTCGCTTGAAGATCCGCCACCACCCATATCCTCCTGACCGGCCGAAAACGTGACGTGTGCCAGAAGCTCTTTTCACGTGCGCCCTCATACAAAAAAAAATTGTAGTCCTTTCTGTACTCACACTCTCGTATATGGAGTACGGCTATGTGACGTGAGGTAATAAATCAAGACTTCTCTCTTCCATAGATGAGCAGCTAGTTTTACGTCTTGATTCGTCGGCGGTGAAATGCAAAGTGTTCGTTACGGCAGCGCGCCGATAATGATGTCTTCACAGTATTTCCAGCTATCAAGGTGGCGCTTCGATTGACGTTGCGTTTCTTAGTGAAAGTGATGTCTAGGTTCATGACGGTCTACGACATATATTTTTAAACACAGCAGCAAATACACATAATTTAATGAGAGGTTTTTAGGCATCTGTTGTAATAAAAACACCAAATTAAAAAAGCGGCTCAATTGTGCAATATTCCCGTAATTCTATGTTTTTTTACCTTCGACTTTAGAGGTGCTTTTATTTTATGATAATATTATCAGTAACTTACTCTTAAATATTCAGGGCGCGGAATTAGATATTTAAGGTGATACACATTTTTCATTATTAAACTTCTTCCCATTGATTTGGCAACTGCCTATCACTAAGAAAAGTCAAAAGTTTGGGTCGCTAAATAGCACGTTTTTTTTACTGTAGGTAACGAACGTGCCTGGTTGTGCACTGGCAGACCAACGTTTTATGGGTTTCCTAAACCTCCACTATCGGTACATAGTATATTAAATTGTACGGAAGTAGTTTTAATAGACAGCCAAAAATGCAAGGGTGTCAAAAACACATGTCAAATCAAGAAAATAATATGTGTTTTCACTATAAAGCGCTAGTGCTCTAGGGTCTAATTACTGAATCACGGTCATACCTAACCAGATATAAGCCCAAGTGATTTAATTTTGAAGGGTAGTCATTTTGGTCAAACAAGGAAGATATGAGTAGGAGGATTGTCAAAATGAGTTTTTTCCAAGTTACACAACTGGTTACAAGTGTATCTGTACTCTTTGACAGGTTCTAAAACATGGTGATGAAACCTGCAAATTCAGTCAACTGAATTTGTAACCATGATCCAATCTGGTCAGGTTCCCCTGGTAGCAGAGTCACGTAGGTTAGATGGTAGTCGCTCCACTGTAATTACCTGATCGCCAAATCCTGGATCATGGTCAAGGCAGACCCTGGGCCCTCGTTCTCGAGAGCACGACTGGGACAGTAACGCCAAGATTATTATTTAAAGAGATGGGACCATCGCTGGAGGAAGTTTATGCATTTCTGATCTGCACCGTACTAAAGTACACAAAAAAATTCAAAACAATATCTTGTCTAGGTTAGATCAGAAACTCTTACATTCCACCCTCGTACCTATAAATGAGAGCGAGAGCTAGTTTAGGGCAAAAAAAATCATCTTAGAAATCGATATTTAAAGTTTTCGATAAAATGTTAAATCGAATTGAATCTGTTCGCTATGAAATATCTAACTAGACGTCACTAAGCCTAGTTAGTCTATTGTTTATGGACCGATAATACTACTAATGTAGAGTGGTTAGAGTTTGTATTTTTATCTCTTTCTTTCTTATTTGTTACAATATCCATTTACACTACTTACACAATAAATTCCAGCATTGTATTCGGGTGTCATAATATGATGCTTACTGTCGTGTTTGACGTAAAACTGCTTCAACTTGCTCCAATTTCGTTGTTTCTTTCTATTGGAATAAAAAGAAATTTCTTTACATGTGTGACATAATTGACGCGTTATATTTGTTACTCTTGCATTTCGTCGAAGCTAAAGTGATTGGGGTGAATTTCTAAAGTGGCCATTCCAGGCAATCTGTATGCAACTGCTACGCGTTGCCTCGACTATGTCTTACCAAGGATCGCTATATTCGGGCCCTGGGGATGAATATGACTTCGAGGACGATGGGTACGATGACTTGGACGAGTTCAGGGAGCAAGAAGACGCCCTGCCATTGCCGCCGGTGGACGACAGCGACGAAGGTAAGTTTTGTTTACGACTGCATTCGTTGCCGTATTTGGCGTCATATCTCGGTAGTTTTCACTAAAACATGCCGATCGCGGCTGTTTTTAACATGTAAATAGTGGTTATGTAACATTTTCAAGGTCGTTACGTTGCTAAAGTCTTTTTGGTGGTTCCCGCCTTTTGGGTCTTCCAGCTGGTTACGAGCTGGTGACGCAATAGCTTGGCATAAACAGCATCGCTTTCACTTGAGCTACTAATTTACTTTGCATTTGACTTCGAAAATACAAAAAAAAAACAGCACATGTCCACAGAAATGTGCTGATTCAAATGCCATGGTGTTATATTGAAAAAGTGTTAAATATTTACTCTAATCCACCAACAGATACAGAGGAGGCCAGTGAGACAGACATCCCAAACAATGATGAACCACATGAGATAAAAGAACAGTGAGTCTTCCCTTTCCTTAAACTTCTAACCTCATAAACTCACTTTGTGTGCATTGCTACTTATTTATTGTTTACAAATCATAACAATAATATTATTTGGATAAATTCACAGCTTAAAACTGTTAATTGAGTATATTTTCTGGGATATATGAGTTAGCTTATAAGAACAGTAAGTCTACCCTTTCCCTTAAGTTCTAACCTCATAAACTAGCTTTGTGAGCAATTGCTACTTAGAAATCATAAGAATAGCATTATTTGTATTAATTCACCGGTAAAACTGTTAATTGAAGATATTTTCTGGGAAAGATGAGTTAGTTTGTAGTTTTTTCACTGCCACATAAGGTTATGATGGAATATGTCCATTGCAATATCAATGTTATATCTCTGTTTTCAAACATCTAGGTTATACCAGGACAAGCTTGCCAATTTGAAGAAGCAACTGCAGCAGCTGGAGGATTGTGTACACCCAGAGTTCCTGCGCAGAGTAAAGAGGCTTGAACACCAATTGCACGAACAACTGAGGCTCAACAAAATATACAAGTAAGTCTAACTGTATTGATAGGAATTTGTATCCCATGCAGTTAGCAAGCTAATAAAAACAAGTCACTACCACAAACATGTGGTTGTAAGTGTCGGTTGAGGATTAGTGGCATGTCTCATTAGGCATCCATACAGGATAATGGAAAACACTCACGCATAGGTATCCTAAAATTTAAAATTTATAATCATAAGTGTGAATAGGCTATTTTAGGAAGGCATGCTTTTTATTTGGGCTCAGTATTGTTGACCACATGGTGTGATTTGTGTAAAAGGACATTTCATAGGGATTTTGAAGTTAATTTATGTTTGAAATAGATTATAAATACTACTGCCATTGAAATACAAATGTATTATAAATATTGTATGCATTGTAATAGCAATGAATGTTGTAATATTTACATGAAACTGTCAGGTTGACCATAGGTAATATAATATTGTTTGGTATACCACTATTATTGTCATAAAAACAATATTTTACAAGTGCAAACTGTATTTTATATCAAATGATTTTACAATTCCCAGAGACCATATGTATGATGTGGTGGAGCGGGAGTACATAGCTGAGAAGAAAGCTGCAGCAAAAGAATTCGAAGAGAAGAAAGTAGAGTTGAAGGAGAACCTGCTAAATGACTTTGAGGATAAGCGGAAGTTAATAGACTCTGAGAGACAAAGCATGGAGTTGAATGGAGATTCAATGGAGGTAATGTGACTACACTACTGTTGTCTATTCTAATATTATAATTAGTTTCTTTATTTACAGAGGGTAATTTCTAATTTCTGTAGAGTACCCTTTCAAATTACAGGCTCATACAATGGTGACTAATTTCTGATCCGCTGTCTGAGGCTAAACCGTTGACCTCCTTAGGTGTATAGACACAGCATTATCTGTTAAGCATTTTCAACACGGTGATATTGTACCTGATGGCCTATGGCATATCCCCTCTGCCCCTCTGAGGTGGAGGTGTGTATCAGTGGACTGTTATTGGTTGTTGATGTGATATCATCATAACATATATTAATTGTATGTTACCTTCAAACTGGACCACAATAACGCAAGCATTGATACTTGGAATGCGAAATAGATGACGGTACTCAACCAGACAGATTTCTCAGGCTTCTAACTCCTACCTACTTCTCCTACCACCTCATTTACTGATCTCTGTCACCAGGTGAAACCGGTGATGAAACGCATCCTCCGTCGGCGCGCCAACGAGCCGGCGCCTGCGCCAGAGAAGCGCCGCAAGCCCCTGACCACCGCACTGGTATTCCAACTGGACGAGCGTGACATAGACGCGGACCTAAGAGCCATCTCCAGGCATTCGCCGCCGCCGCAGAGGCATCACAACTCGCAGCCGAGGAAGCATCTTAATTCCAATAGCTGTGAGTGACCTTCTTAACCATGTTTTGTTACACCGTGCTTGTGTTGACTATTTTTAGAGACGTAGTTACTAACAGTAAGGGTATTACCGAAGTTAGTGGTCACTCAGGTTTTTGGATAGTCTCTGAATCCGATCGAGGACCAAAGGTATCAAAATCATCATCCTAGCATTTATCTTGGCTTATCCCCTCTTGCCACCCTGCTGGTATTCCTGCCTACTATAGTTTTAACTTTTCGTTTTAACTTATGCTGTGCTTGTTGACTATTTTTCTGAGATCATGCAGACACTTCAGTACAGATAATATAGCTGTTAATGCTGGGTAATCATCTGCGAAACAACTGGCAAGTGGCAGTGACTGTGTGCGCAAAATGGCGTGTCTTGAGGGAAGTCTATGCCCAGCAGTGGAGTACAATCGGGTGATGAGCATGATGAATATTATGTATGTTATGTCGCGGTACTGCAGTAGCCGGGCCCAACTGTCGACTGCGCCCTGCGACAATGACGGCGCTCTACCTGTCCCGCCTTCATTACATGGGGACGGCGAATCACGTGGTGGAACACATCCGCTAAGCCGAGCAGTACCTCGTAAGTGTCCTGCTCTTGCGATCACGCCTTGATTTGAACGTAGGTTCATCTCCTTCATGTTTATATTGTATGTTTGTGTATTTATAAAAAATGTAAAATATGTATTTATTTATTTATTTCCATACAGTTTTACAGCAATAAAATTTTGTTATAATTGTACAATTCAAAGTTGCAATGCCAATAACAAAACTGCGGTTTAAGATTTTTATTATCAAACTATCTTGCAGACCAGTAGGTATAGCTCCTACCGTTCTATTTATGAGTTAAGTACATTAGATAGGCGTATTTATAGGGTAAAAAGAAAAATACAGAAACAGAAATACAGGCTTATCCCATTCACGTTTACGTATGACGATGTGTGTGCGTGTGTGTGTGTGTTTGTGTGCACGTGTCTCGTGTGTCATGTAACCAACATCATCATCATCTGACCTGTCAATGCCGGCTTCTGCCAGAATCCGCTTTCCTACATTTTCTTCTCCACTTTTAGCCCGGTCGGCAGATACTTTCGACCTAGGCACAATTCCGATTAAAATGAAATTTTGTTAGTTTGTTCGGGAATAGTGTGGGGTAGGGTTTTCGAATACCCGACCTTTTTAGATACCCGGGTTTTGGGTATTATTATTTTAAATACCCGGGTACCCGGGTATTTATAAATTTTTTAAGAAAATGTAAATAAAAGTTATTTTTTTAAACCTTTTGATTTCAAATTTAAATATAACAAAGAAAAATATATTTATATCAGTGAAACTAGCCTTATTGGAAAGCTAATGAATAAGATTTCGGTCGTGTGGCCGCTGCGTGTTTATTCTAACAAAAGTCAAAACCATTCAACCAAAAGTGGGCTTCAGCGCTAAACAAAATTTTGTATGGAGGAAAAAATTAACATCAATGTCACGCTGGACATCCAGATTGTGCAATCAATGGAGTTATTCATTAGATTATTTTCTTTGGGGATATGTCTACGCTGATAATGTGATTAAATAATAGATGGGGTAGATGGTGAGAGAAAACATCACGAAATCTGCACATTCAGTAGGCAACTGAATGTGTAACTATGGTCCAATCTGGAAAGGCTTCCCTGTCAACAATGTAACGGAGGTCAGATGGCAGTCGCTCCGTTTTAATTACCTGATCTTCCAAATCTTGTATTATGGTCAAGGCGGACCCCGGGTCCTCCTGCGCGAGAGCACAACCTATTTTTTATGATTAATCTTGTCATGGCCAGGCGAGTCCCCGTCCCGGGATGGCGACGCTAGCGACCCCCGTGTGGAGGATGGGAAGCTGCTATACGAGCGGCGCTGGTATCTGCGCGGGCAGAGCGTCTACGTTGAGGGCCGCGACATGCACAAGTTCCACGGGCACATACACGCCATCACTGATGAGGCGGTGAGTTTCGTACTTCTTTAAAAAAATATTTTGCCTTTGGAGGCACATGGATGGACGGTCAACTTGATGGTGTGCGACCACCGTCATTCAGGACAGCGGATGCGGTGCAGGCCTTTGAGGTAGAGCTCGTCTAATTTAAAATGACGCGCCCCACTATCGCATTAACGCACACAAGCAAGTTTAAAATATGGACGCAATACATATACAAATGCCGTTGTAATTGGTCATTCAGTTGCCGGTAAGATTCAAACGTAGGAGCACGCGTCGTTCATTGGCTCCCACAGATGAAGTGTCGTTATTAATATTTGCACTCACACATCGAAATCAACTAACTAAGTAGTGGGGCGCGTCATCTTAGACTAGACGAGCTCTACCTGTAGATGCCTTTTAATTTAATATCAAACTATGTCATTGGTAGCGCAGACATGCGCATTGTGAACTTATTTTCTAATATTTTTTAACTGTTTTGTACAAATACACAAGCTTTGCCTACTTTGGGGCTAGATGGCGCTATGTGAATTTGTCCACGATTATTATTTATTTATTTATTTATTTGTATGTTTATAGGTAGTGGTGACCACTTTCCATCAGGTGGCCTGTTTGCCTACCGTATGACATAAATTTTTTTTTTAACTTTTCCTGTTTATGTTTGTGAATAGAATTTTCTTGTTACAAGCAAATAAATAGATAAATGTGAAAGTAGTCATGAAGGAAATTTCATGTTTTGGTAACCTCGACGAGGCGTTGCGGCATCAGAAATGACTTACACCTAAGTCGAGCTACACGAAATTGGAACATATAAATATCTCAGTGTAGGTATTTATTTGCGAGTTGCATAAACTAGTATTATTTACAGCAGTTCATGTTAAAATTCAAACATTGAGAGGTGGAACTAAATGTAGAAGACATTTCTTAAGGTAAAAATGCCATAACCATGACAAAGTGAAAAGTATACAGTTTTGGGGCAAACTTTTTTACTGCAATTTGAACTGTATGTCCATTGCGCAACATACTATTTTAGTCGCCGATGGCAGTCGCAGGAATCCTTGGGGGACACGATATTCTTGGCATAATGTCAAACAAATTTTATGAAAGCTATCATTTGTTTGTTTGAATGTTTGGGGTTAATCTCTAGAACTATTGAATTGACTGCAAAGTATTAATTTGTCACTAAGGACCAGTGAGAGCTTCACGATCAAAGCTTGTTTACAAGCTTACTGGTATAAAAAAAAATTATTGTTCGTTCTGCTGGCGACCTCACTTGTCGAATTAGACGCTGTGAATTGAGCCTAACCCATGTGATTTTAAAGGCGCTCGAAGCTGTATTTCACCAACCAAATGTCTTTCCTCCTTAATAGGAAGCTCCATTGTACACTTCTGTTGTACTGTCCGCGTTTCCTGCGAGTGTTTCCCTGATCATTAAAATCTAGACGCCAAGGCGAGTGAATAGGCTGTTCCTAGCCAGGCATGCTTCATCATCGGCCGCATCGTCACTTACCACCAGGTGAGATGGCTGTCGAATGCCAGGCTAGTCTGTAAAAAATCCAGTTAACGCCAAGATGACGATTGTTACGAAAGAACCGACTGATAGTAAATTCAATAAAGGTACACAAACTATCATAATTTCACACCGGTATAAACAAATGCAGTAGACAAGACAGTGTCCAAGTACAAAAACATGTTACTCACACTTGTTTATTTATTTCAGATATGGGTAAAGAAAACCAACCTCGAACGGATAAGGATATTCATATCGCAGTTGGCGCGCGGCAAAGTAACTCTAAAACGGCGGTTATCGTAACTCTTGTGACACCGCCGTATCTTGTAAGTGTACTGTACATAAAGTGATATAATTGTGTCAATGTATAGGCGCAGTGGAGACGCTAGGCATATTTTTGTGACGTTGTACGTGTAACTCAGGCAAGTTTTGCCGGTGTAACAATATGGTGGAAAAACCTGATTTGATCTTCGTTTTTTCTACGTGCAGAAATTTGAAATATCAATAACCACAGACATATTCTGTTGCAATAGAAATTAACGATGTGGTAAACAAGAATATGGTTGGAGAGCCACAAGCTTATCTGACCTGGTGGCCAAAGCTGGAACTTTCAATCCTAGGTCAATTCCTAAAGCTGTCACCGGGTCAGATAAGTTTGATGCACTAACAGATTTTGACTCACGGTTGTTTATTATTGGTGGGAATATCACACCCTTGATGATGAGGCACACAGGGAGGGTTAAGCAGCTTGTCAACATGCACGTAGATTTGTTTTGCTTGATCAAGCAGCTTCACGCCGTCAAAGCATTTGGATGGTACATCGCCTTGATTGATACTATCGAAGTCATGTCAATGCGAGTTAGTCCATGGTATTTTTATCTAGGTGATAAATGTAAAATGAAATTGTCTTGAATTGACATTAATATATCAGACAAATGAACTACTTAAAATAACTGCGGAGTAATTATATGAAATTGGTTTGTTGTTGATTACATTGTTAATTTCTATTGCAAGACAATTCATATTTTTCTTATATTATATATTTGGCAGCCTGTGATGAAAATATTGTTAAAATGGCTAATGTGATCTTAGGTGACGATAAGCCATGAGCCTTTTCTCAGTCAATAATTTATGAATTTAGTTTTGGGAGTCCCTGTATTACAGTCGAGTTCAATATTATGTGAGCATTACCAAGGCTTCATAGGGAAATATATACTTATATATCTGAGCAGATTCATCAATCAAACATATGTAAGTACATCTGCTCAGATATATAAGTACCCTTCCATGTACATTTATATTTATAGCCTTGGCAATGCCCACATATTAATGAACTCGACTGTACATAAAATTATAGAAATAAATTGTATTCAAATAAATTTCAGAATGGTATTGTTTTCAAGAGTAATTCAGGCATATTGTTTTGTGCAAAATAGTGCAGTGACCCTTGCACTATGTTTGTTTGTTTGTAATCTCTTCATTGCATCAATATAAAATATTACACTAAATAAAAAAAAGTTCCATATTCGAATAAGATTAAGCCCAGCTTGCACCAAATTCATAAACGCGTTTAGGAATGACGTTTAACGTTTTTTTGTATATTTTTTGTTGATACTTATATCAGCTTAAATAAGTTTAAGAATTCGGTGTAAGCCACCTTAAATTGACTTGATCACACATAATAATGAGACTTGGTCATCGGAAAATCGAATTTGTAACGATGAGAACAATGCAATAAGTTATACCGAAAAAGAAAAGAAAGAAAGAAAGAAAGAAAAAAGAAAAAATGTATTAAAATTTGCTTGGAAATGTATGCTGAATAGTGTTGACGACATATGGCTAAGAAAATATGTATTTATATAAAATATAAAAAGGAACGCAAGGGCGGGTTACGCTAATCAAAATTCCACTAGATGGCGCTACTGTTATGTTGTCAACATACATCGTCTTGGTCTGAATGAAACGCTCAAAGTTGACAGTTGAATTTTAGCCAATAGCATAGGCGTTATTTTGACATTGACAAGACCTAACTCGCTTGTAGCGCCATCTGGTAAACAAAGTTACGTCAGCCACCATTGCTCACGACGACAAAACATTGTAGCATGCAACTTTGTCTCGGAGAAAGATTCAAATTATATTTTGTTGCTGTTGTGGCTAGAGACTAGAGATTTTTTCGTTGTTCGTAAATACAAAATTGTAGTTTAGGGAAATGGTCACAGTATAAATTATATAATAAAAATTTATGAAATAAGGAAAAGAGGGAGGTCAGGAGTGAACGGTCTAGATATATGAGGGAAGCTGCAATATGATTGTTAGTTATCATTAGAGCGGTGGCTACTCCATCTCTTACGTCCAGTGCTAACTCTAGTTCTAGCTGAAATAGAAGAAAATATTCCTTTATGTCAGCGCCCTCTGTGGGCGTTACTGCAGAACGAACGCTTGATTTAATCAAGTATATAATATTGGCATAAAGAATTTAAATGCAATGCTCTTCCAGAAAGTCTTGCACAAAACATTAAATATAATTTATCGTAATTCTTACTACGAATTTATAGAGAGATTAATTTATTATGCATGTCCAAAAAAGATTACAGATTATAGTATATATTTTCTTTATTATCAGGAAATTTCCCTTCCAAATCATGGCAGATAATATTATTAATAATGAAGTACTTTCCCTCACTTTACACACAAACGCACACGCATGCACAAATAGTATTCTTGTGTAGGGTTATGATTCAGGTTCGAAGAGATGAGTCAGATGACAGTACTGCTGCGCTTTATAAATTACATTGACAGCATGATACGGCATATGACAAGGTTCAAATCTTAACTCTACACAAGAATATTACTAGAAAAGGAATTTTACAGAATTGAGTTGAAAAACAAACCTGAGAGTGCGTCCAGATTTGGCGAATGGCATGCGGCTTCCGAGCATTCCATTCACGGCGCATTCGCTCAATTTAGTTATTTTAAAAGGACAACACAACGCAACATACGGTGTCAACTATACCTATATGCCTGTACGTCGTTATTATTCACTCCGCAAATCTTAAATTATAAACATATTTTGTTATTATTATTATTTGTTTGTCAGTCTATCAGTCGAAATGCTTTTTGTTACGACTACGCGGCCGTATGTCAAGTTTTGACAATTTAGAGTAAACAATGTTGCAGTGTAGAGCGACATTCTACAACATTTCGTTTGGTTATTGGTTGTTCTCACAAAACCGAAAATATAAGGAAAGTAGAAGGGTTATATCTAAGTTGTGACTCACGCCTGGCTTTAACGAAATATATCTCAGATTATCAGTGTGCCCAATAGACATAATATTACACGGGACCAATGAGCCGTTTTCAACACTAGCTTTGTAAAAATTCCCATAGATGGTGCACTCTAACGACTCGAATCGTCTACAAAATCTATGCAGACTGACTGTTCTTATTTGGTAAACGAAAATCTTGTACTAGTGACCAAAGACTATTTATGGGGTTGGGGTCCGTGTGCTTGCAAAATTGTGGACAGCAATGGTATTCCGAATGTCAATATGTCAATTTTTTAAATCTGTGCTGTAAACCCCAGCCTATATGACCAATAACGTTGAGCGACATGTCATTAGTAAAGATTTTTCATTTCCTACAGCTACTAGTATGGCGACAACTCTCGAATCACGGGAAAAAAGTTATGGTTAATTAAAATAAACTTCATTTTGTATTGGAAAATTAAAATTCGAAAGTTCTCAAAGCGATTCGAGAATTGTCGCCACAGTAGTAGTTTCAGAAAATGAAAATACCTTTCCAATGATATATAGCTCAACGTTATTGGTTATATAGGCTGGGTTGCCTGGACCTCCTGCAAATTTTCAGTAATAATACAATACAAAACTCTTTATTGCTCACCAGAGAACATAAGTACAGATACAAAAAATATGGTAGATAGTACAAAGGGCGGTCTTATGCCCTAATAATGTATTTAAATGTATCATTTGCGGCAGTATTAGATGAAATTCACATACGATGTGTTACCCACAGTATACGTAGCGTGATTGATACGGCAAGTAAGCAGTGATTTTGTTACAAGTTTTGTTTGTTTACTAAATAAGACAAGTCAATGTGGACCGATTTTACTATCTCTGTAATCTCGAAATTGGGTAGCATTTTCTGTTAGGTATTTGCGACACTGCGTTCTCCAACCTCTCTGCCAAGTATGAAAATTATAGCATTGCCCTACACTAATGCGGAGGTGGCTCAAGCAGTAGTTATGAACTGTTGATTGTTATGTGAAATCGACCCGAATTTGTTAAAAATTAAATTATTTTGGAATAGAAATTTTACTAACGAACTGAACACCATACTTTTAAAGTCATCGTCACCATGAAGTCAAGTAATCGAGTGCATTTATAGAATATTATAACAGAAATTTATGAATAATTAATTACTTATTTTCGTTTACAGATTATACATAGCGGATATTTTAAAGTCGAGATATTTCGAACGTAAAGGAATCAGGGGCCCTACTTTATGACCTGGTCATTCGTTCATATTAAATAGCTTCAAATGTTAAATTTCACTTGCCTCTTTATGATTTCATGTTTATATGAATTTGTCACGTTTTTTTGACATACAGATTCGCCGCTTCGATTCGATTCGATTGGATCTTGGAGCGTAGGGCCCTAGTTCCAAATCCAATCGTTAAAAGGAGCAATCTGTTAAGTATCAAATGATCCCATTTCCAAATTCGTCACCCATTCTCACATAGTTCTATTTCCAGATCGTTCTGTCTCCAGATGGTCCTCTTTATGATATTGCAAGCATTATAAGCTCATTCTGTCAACCATGTTTTTTCCGTAAACATTTTTATAATCCAATAAAATCCTCTAAACCACGTAACGTTTTAGGTAAAATCGTTATTAAGTTAATGTAGATATGAACATAAAATAAAAGGATTAATCAATAATTTTGCTTAATCCTAAAATTATTGTTCAATCCTTTTTATCTGAAAAGGTGCATACGTTACTACGGCAGGGCCGATCTAGGAGGCCACAAGACAGTTGATATTAATCCTTACGATGTAGAAAATAAAATCACTTTTCGGATGCGCGAGTAAGTCGACCCTTGTCGGACGTCCGACCACGGCCTCGCATCTGAAAAGCGGATTTATTTTATACTACGTAAGGATTAGTAAGAGAGGTAGGGCATAGCGGGGTATCTCGTTCGAATTAGAGCCGCCCGACTGGGGAAGTACCTCCACCTTACAGAATATCGCAGCTAAATAATACTCTTTTAAATAGTATTGTGTTTCTGCCGGTGAGTAAGGTTTCCAGTGCTCCATGGGGTAGGGATTTGGGGAACCGTGGCTTTGGCAGTGGAGTGGCATTTGCTTTTTGCTGCCAGAGCAACGTGTTATAGAGGTGGGCAACGCATTAGCGATACTCTTGGTGTTGCTAATGTCTATAGGCAGTGGTGACCACTTTCCATCAGGTGGCCCGCTTGCCTGTTTGCCTACCGTATGACATAAAAAAAAAAAAAAAAAAAAAGTGTCAAATGTCTAGCTGCCTCCTAGGAGTAGTCGCAGTAAAAGTAGAGTGCTGAACGGAACGATCTCGAAATAGTACAGTAAGGTCATTCATAATGGTAACAAGAAATATGTCGGCTTGAAATATCAACTATGTTACTCTGTATATTTTTAGTTACAACAATTGATCTGATTTAAAGGTTCGCTATTACAGTATTTTTAATATTATTGTAAATAAATGTGTAAATGATTCTATTGTATTATAATGATCAAATGTTATGGAAGTGACTTTTGTATGGATGTCTTTTTTCGTATGGTTTTTTTATTTGTGATCCAGAACATTGTTATGAATTATGTAAATAATGCATTGTGATTTGTAAATAGAAGAGTATACGGATAAAGTGTATAAATGTAGATGTTGAACAAGACGAACGTTTCAAAATAATGATTATGGATAATAATATCTTTTTGTTTCATTTTACCCGCTATTCAGGTTCAGACACTAACTCTAGGGCCTTTCTTTACCACCTCCGTCTCACACTGGTCTGGGGCCTACTTTTGAATCGCTTGCATCCACGCGTGGGCTTACCTTCTATAGTAGGACCACGCTAAGTCCGATCCCTTTAAAAAATTTTTTTTTTTTTCAAAGCTATTCGGACTTAGCGTGGTCCTACTATAGTAATTTACCACGAGTGTGAAAGAGAAAAGAAAGCGGAAAGACTAGCGCGAACCCCGTATAAGTCACTGGGAACAAATAGGATAGGACATGATATAGCGCAGGATAGGACCAATGGCGAATTCTTGTGTCGGACGCCAAAATCTACTTTGGGTCGCGGAGCCAGCGAAGGAACTAAGTGAGTGACAGATATAACGAACCCGAGCGCTCGCTTGATTACGAGCGGTTCAAAAATCATACCAAATCAAATCCAATTTCTCAGGGAAGTTACAAAGAAGTAAGTCAGAATTCTTTGTGATTTTTTTCTGTCATGGTCATTTTGAAGATTTGATTTGAAGAGGCTACTGTACTTTTGACTTATCATTTTTTAATCAGCATTACAGAAACAGAAGGCAAACAACACTAGTTTAAATGGTAATCGTGTTCCTGACGGTGTCGGTGTGTAAGGTCTCCAGTGTTCCAAGGGATATCGTGGCTTGTGCCAGAGCAACATGTCCAGCGGTTTTAGAGCCGGGCATCGCATTGGTGATACTACTGGTGTTGCTACTGGCAGTGGTGACCACGTGGTGCAAAGGTGCCGCTCAGCTAAGAATCCTCACCTTCGAAAAGTTGATAAAAAATTCAGTGTGACTAAAGATATTCATAAATAGTCGAGAATTTAAAAAAAATATCCTAGTAGAATCCTCAGCAAACCAAACTTCAGAGTTATAATGCGACTAGTTTCTACATTTAGCCACGCGGTTGCTAGGAAGAGGCATTTCATGACAAATCCATGCGTACTTAATTTTTTTTATACAATTTTGAAAAGTAACGATTCTCTGTTGTAAAACATTTACAAGGCTAGAATTCATGTTACCTCCCAATTAAAAAAAAAATGTTTATCAGCGGTGTTCATGTTCATCCATAGTTAAGTTTTAATATTGCTGTAGGTATTACATAGTTTGGTTAAAGATTACCTCTTTCAGTTAAATATTAAAACGAATAGCAAATTACTTAAATGAAGTTTCGCGTAAGAGTTGACTTTGAAAGTCTGGTGTGCTTGAGAGATGATGGAGTCCTACCACATGTCGCTTCTGACTTATTTGTAGGGAATCAATCTACCAAGTATGTATGGGCTTTGTATACTTCTTTATTATACCTAGTTTACATAATTGCCTGAAATAAAGATTATAATATTATATTAAACCTTGCTGAAAAGCGCCTTTTAGCGATCGCTATGTAACAAACAAATTGACGTCCATAAACTGTTGAAGAAAACAATTTTATTGAATAAGGCCGTGTATAGACCCCCTGGTTGGACACTAGTTCCGCATTAGTCCACATTCTTCAGTTGTATTCCATGGTTATCTTTAAAATGTACAGCTACATTGTACCGTTAAAATAACAGTAAATCCTGCATGTTCCTTCTTTTTATTAAATGGACATGGATATACGAGTAAAGTGCCGATGCCACACGCTCGAACATAATTTCACCACATTCAGGCTTTATTTTTGTACGGGAACCGAGTAAATTGAATGCATACGGTGCCTCGTTAACTGTAAATGTTTCTTATGACCCAGAATAAAGTGTGCAAAATATTATCTGCGGAATATCTTGAAAGTTCGGGCGAATGGTCCGACCAATTACGTTTTTCTTGCGCGCGAGAAGTTAAGAGACAAGCTAAGTTTCTTGCACGGAAATAATGAAAGTCTCACTGCCCGCTAGTCTTTGGAATTATTAATGCAAAATTCACATCTTGAAAGTTAGCTTAAACAAATAGGATTAGACTGCTTGCTTTTAGATTTTCGAGGTGATTCACTAGGTACACCAGAACTTCTAATAATGAATAGGTACACACTGTCAGCCCGCTGCAGCTCATTATATTACCACATTCTTACCTACTTAGTCATTATCATCTTGGCGTTAATGTCCCAGTTTTCCTCTCACGCATGAGGGCCCGGGGTCCGCCTTGACCATGATCCAGGATTTGGCAAGTCAGGTAATTACAGTGGAGCGCCTGTCATCTGACCTCCATGACCCTGCTCCCAGGGAAACCTGACCAGATTGGATCATGGTTACACATCCAGTCGCCTGAATGTGCAGGTTTCATCACGATGTTTTCCCTCACCGTAAGAGCATAGGTTAGTATTCAACTACTGTACATAACTCAGAAAACAGTCATTGGTACATGGCCGGAGCGGGATTCGAGCCCGGGACCTCTGGATTACGAGTCGGATACTCTAACCGCTCGGCCACCGACGCTCTTCACATTCTTACCTACTTAGTATTTATTTATAAATTTACATAAAAATGTTTGTTATTTATATTATCTCTGCCAATATGAAATAATCGTAAAGTTCGCGTTTGCGCGACCCTATAGTTAGAGTCCTGTTACTCATTACCAATGCAATATTTGAGACACATGGACCTGTCAATTGCAACCTTACCTCAGCCACTTATCGCGACATCTCTTACGCACGTTTGCGCGACACTAACAGGGCCCAATAACAATGCAATACAAACCTTTGAAACCTTACCTGTGCCACTTATCGCGGTATCTTACGCCCGTTTTTGCGTGACATGCTGCACCCGAGACGGACACATCGACTGGCATCTTGCTTCTGTATTTAGCGGACCGATTATTTACTTCGCCCAAGTGTTTATTAATAGCCGCCGTTCAATGTGATTTATTGCCCATGATTGTGGGGAAGACGGAAGCATGTTTTGGTGATATGACTTTGAACAGTCAACGGCTCGATTGTCAAATTGTGCAAGCTTTATATTCAGTCGGTTGTTCGCGATCGTAATTTATCATGCAACATTGATTTGATCAAATTATTTTTCCAAATAGAAATCTTCATGAAGCTTAAATACTTAAAAGCTGTGTGCCGATTTATCCATAGCACCTATCTAAACAGTATCTTATCTACGAATATGCTAAGAATAATAAATAATATAATATTTATTGCAGCTTCAAAGTAAGACAAAGTAAAATACCAATACATTACACTATTTATGCTGTGTTAACAAATTAAGGTCTTAATGGCATTAAAAGTAGATGATTTCATAACTACGTTACGGTAAAGTGTACCAAGAGAGCCTGTCATCTACATTATTATAATGGAATGGGACATGGAACCTTGTCGCAGTAAATCTAATTTAAGTTTGCTTTCTTGTTGCTTTACTTCGACAAGGTCCCATTCATGGAAGTAATATGATTAATCATAAAGTCCATGGTCCCATCCCTCCCACCTACTAAACATACCACTGAAAGCTAACCACAATATCTATCTCGCAGCTGAGAGCTGTCATTTGGATTACCTACCGTCGACAAGGTTCCATTCGGATTGAGCACAGAATAAACTTTACGATAGCGCCAAACACGTTTACTCTACATTTGCCTGATTTATACTTTTGACATCATGGTCTATTTCATAACATATTTTCTATTGTTATAAATTACTTGACGCTCAACCGATTTAATTAAAATAATATAGCCACGAAGAGGCCCTACCAAAGACAGTAATTAAGAACAAGATTGTATTTTTAGGTTTTTAGGACAACGACATTGTCTTATTACCCAATATCAATTAACGAAATGTAATCTAATATAATACCAGCCTGCCACCGAATTCTCTACCCAGAAAGCGTGTAGGTACAGTTACGTGATGAACAAAGTCAATTTAAAAAGTCGATGTCCTGCCGCCTTGGCCAGTCCGGCGACGGTCGCGGATGTACTGCGGGCGCGCATTCAAAATCCTGCCTCCGTGGGACACTACCGCTCCCAAAAAATCGACTCGGAAAAAATCGATTTTCAACTGTCATTAGGCATTCCACACACGTAGCGCCCTAGGCTGGCCGCCGCCGCGCGCCACTGACACATTTCTGCAATTTCGCGCGCCTTTTGAATTTAGAATAGTTGCTCATTTGTTAATTTTCATTGTTTTCCGAAGCAGTGCGTTCAAAATTATCAGTGACACGGTTTTGGAGTAATTGGAGTTCTCTCTTTTGCTGTTGAAGTTGGAGTTACGAAGGTAAGTTTATATTTAATGAGATATTTTTTGTCAATAGCTTCGTTAGTAGGTACCTAAGTCCATAGTCTTTGCCTACCCCACCTGTGGGACAGAGGTGTGAGCTTTATGTTTGTAAGTAGTAGGTACCTGTGTGCAATGTGTCTCTATATGAAAATTGTAACGATAAAAGGCAAAGGAACGTCGATACGTTTTCACTTTCAGTAACAGGTCCTTTAGTATATATCCTTATATTATCCTTATCCACTAATATCACTTTCAATAATATATCCTTCGTTTTTGAACAAAAATTGGCAACTGCCCTTACCTATTTGGAGCGGGTTTTGGCCGTTATAGATTTAGAATATTGGTATTTCAGGTGGCTTACATAGCCAGGCTTATGTTTTAAACTGAATATTTTAATCCTAAAAATATCTTAAAACATTAAATATTTTACCTAATGTAGGTACGGATAATGAAATAAGTGCCCAAAAAGCTTAAGCAGAACGCAGTAGACCTAAAGCGTTATAATGTAGGAATATTTACCTTATTTTTTAAAATATATTTTCACGTAAATAAAAGAGCTTACCTATGCCTGATGATGACCAAATTTATCATCGACATTTCCACCGACTGTCCCAGCAATAAAACAACCACAAATTCGCCGCAAGGCCAAATTCATCCTATTACCTACTATTACTGTCGATGTGACAAGTGGCGAATTAATAAAACCTATAAATTATCAACAGATAATAAACAAAAGCGGACTGATGTTTTTGTTCAAAACAAAGTTGAACCGGTCACATAAAAACAGCTTATGTACTGGCTGACATTTTCAATTAAAAAAAGATGATCACATTGGCGGTCTTTCATGCGAAGCGATACACGAAATAGTGGCAGATGGTCATTATAAGTCTTTATGTCCAATACTTTAGGGTTGCAAAACGATATTTAATTTTACTGTAAGGCTGTGACTTCTTATTTATTTTACAACAGCAACTACATCAAGTACAAAGCTTACGAGTTCTTTTGCGCATAAAAGAAAAACTGAGCAAATTCTGGATTTGAATGGCTGTAGGGCTCTTTGTAAGAAAATATTTGTTTTTATTACATACTTGCAAATGGAAGTACCATTTCCCTATGAAGTACGTATATGTAGTAAATACTTAACTCCTACTTCATTTATCCCGACGATCCATAAATGAATTTCGTGCTGCACTGGCGTAAAAATGAAATACATAAGTAAGAAGGTACATAACAAATGTAATAAACCGAATTATGCTAATTTATGCTAAATAAGTACCTATCTAAAGCATGCATGTTCAAATTAGCAATCGTTTCTATAGGACAGAAATATTTTAATTTATTGGCCTTAGTGCTAAGTTAACAGACCTCGAGAAAAATATAAGATATTTTTCGTATTTCTTGGCAAATAAATTCATATTTATAGCGTCCATAACTTTCGAAGGCGGCCATTGACCTTTCAATTGCTTATTATTATAAACATCGTCGGTTATTGATCAGCCATTCATTTTTATTATTAGTAACACCTATCTAGTTTGAATTTATTAAAATAAACCTGACCAGACATTTGATATTAAGTAGTCGAGTTAATGGTGGTTGGATCTCGTAAACCCGAGAAGATTTTAAAGTTGAAGCGGAAGAAAGTTCGGAATTAGATAGTTTTCTATGACAATATAATTGCGCCACCTTTACAGAGTACCTACGTGTGAACAGGAAACTTACTGCCTACGCTCGAATAACACCACGCACTTGCGTCAACAAAACTGCCTAATAGCAAATTTATCCATTTTTCTTTCACGAAGCTACTCTTGCAGCACTCTCTAGCTAGAATAACCTTGCACTTGGACTATTGATAATGAATGATGATGGTGTTGACATCGCGCCTTCAAGAAAGGGGCCTGCCTACTGACTACCTACACGTTTCGTAAAGGCCGGTAACGTACCTATCCATGCACCAATGTGTAGACCTGCGGTGATCACTTATCACTTACCTTGCTTCCCACCTCTAAATATGCATATCTATAAAAAATCACAATTTGTCTCTTAACGTATGCACGATGAAATCTGTCAAGTAGGTGTAAATACAACTACCGTACCGTACATTCGGGTCGTTAGAACTGTGATATCACAATACACAGTTAAGTAAATATAGTTTACAAAGTCATAACGTAATCGAGTCATCTTATATTGTGTCGCAGCACCTCTGTAAAGAAGATTTTGGTAACAGGCATATTTAGGCCTCAAACACTTGGGGCCTGTGATTTGGTTAAGTGACAATTCGGGCAATTGTGCAGAAATCCCATCTATCTGTCTTTTTGGGTACAAATTAGTACCTACATAATAGGCACAGATATGAAAGCAAGGACGGTTATCGACATACTTCATCCAGAATTCAGATGCACTTTTTATGCTGGGTGTAATGGCAAATGATGCGTGGGCGTTTTCGTTAAAACGATAAAATTTAAGCATGCCCGCGTCGCGTCATGTCGTGAAGAATTTTTATGTCGGTCGCATCGTTAAGGGCCGGTTCATGATTCGCATTGTCGTTGGGCTAGACGTCTGTTTGTCTTTAGTTAAAAGTCAGAATCTGTATTACTTTTACTGAGAGAAAAACCGACCTTGTTTTTGATGTCGAATTTACGGATTAATTGCCTTTTAAAGGAGAAAACCTCTATCTCTGATCGCTACATGTTCCAAATACGAAAGTATACTTTAGACATCTTCGATTTTGAAAGGATCAGCCAGCTCTACAATAAGTTTACTTTGTTGTTGTTTTAAACTACAAACTACTTAGTAGTTCCCTACACTCGCAAGATAGTATCGTTAGCTTATGTTTATAAAGCTGATGGAGAGTCTCTAGCTCTCTCATCATAGTGTAACTGGAGAGCAAGTTAGGCTGAGTTGTTATCTACTTTAAGTCCGTTGATTGATTCATTTAGGTCCCCAATGACCGCGCAGGACCGTCGAAATGTTGGAATTTCCGTAATGCGATCAAATTTCCAGGAAGCAATAATAATGGTAGCAATTTGTCGTGGTCGTGTAAATACGCCCCGAGATGTTATCGGCAAAGGTCGTCAAGTGCGAATCCAGCGGTGAGACAAATTGGGTCTGCGCCCTAGATAGGCACTTTTGTCTGCAATCTGCCATCTGCATACCCAGTTTTACTTGTTTTTCACTTTCGTACACTCACGGCATCAAGGTTTGATGTCTATTTTCATCGCTGCTCCTAATTTAATTTGTGGTCTTTTGTGGTCTTTCGTATACCTTGGTGCCTCCTTTATCATAGGCCCTACCTGGTACCTGGTATGATAAATTTTATCGTTTAGTAGACCCCTTGATTCTCTATAGCATTTTATACGTTTCGTGACACAAATCCTATTTCAACAACATAATTTTTGAGTTCGGGTTACGTAAATGCAGTATGAAGAGCTGCATTCAATTCAAAGGGTCATTTAAATTTCTTCTTTTACTTTGATGATTAATTAAACAATTTATCTATTTACCTTGTTCTCATTGCAGAGAATTTTGCGGTTAGGTGACCACTAACATGTACAGTAATGCGGCTAACATAAAAAGTGAAGCATTTCATGTTCGCAGCCAGGTCAAGGCACGAGGAGATGAGTAGACTAGACGTAATACTTACAAGCTGCTTATTACTAAATATCCTATTACATCCACACACTTAAGTGTAATGTAATGCTGTCGGAAGCCCACTTCAACTCTTCTCTTCAATTCGCAACGTCATGGCTTTTGACGTCGAGCGAGGGATCGATGACATGAGATTGCCCAAGAGGCATATTAGGGGTCTCTTTAGAGGCGGGCACGCATTGGTAGCGCCCCTGGTGTTGCTGACGTCCATAGGCGGCGATGACCACTTTCCATCAAGAGGCCCGCTTGCCTGTAAGTCTGTCGTATAACATAAAAGAAGTCGATTGGTGAGAAAAATGCCGAGGTGTATGAAAATATAACCAAATGTAGAGTATAAACACACAAGAGTTCCCTAAGGCAGAAGGCTGAAAGGAGAAAAGCAGTTTTCATACAAAAACTGTATTTTTCACTCTAAAAGATCCCTTGTTTTTTGTTTTCCCAATAAGATACAAGTAGCCTACACATTAGTACGATAATCGGGTAGAAAAAGTAGGTACTTAGTACAACAACATGTTCCTACTAAACAGGTATAAATCCTTAGTAACTGCACCTTGACGTGTTTCTATTGTAAATTAGAATTGTTAACATATCTGCTGGATTTCTTCGCTATGTCTACCTGTTGCAGGCATGTCGCCAATTAGGAAATTATAGTCACATCTTAGTAGGAAGGTAGCTAACGCATATAAGCGCATGTCGTGTATGAAGGTTCTACCCATATGCGTATACTCTATAAGTTGATGGACTTTAATGAATTGTCTAATGGAATTGACTTATTGTTTCAATTTCACAGCAGTAAAATACTGTGGTAGGTAACCATATGTTCATTAGTCAGGTAGTATATCGTTTAACCGTGATTTCCTTCTAAGCTTTTTATGGTTCAGACTGTAACCTACCTATTAGGTAAAATCTTATTGGAATATGGCAATAGCTAATTTAAAAAATTACTTAACGTAACTTACATAGCTTTAGAAAAGAGCAAGAATCGAAAATAAATTGACCCCACTCGGAACGTTCCTCCTTAATATGTTTACTCGGACAACCACAAACGGCGTTTAAGCCGGCAATTTGTTAATGATAAATGTTATAATACAGTCACACCACCAAATTATCTCCATTGCAAAGTTGTAAAGCACTTCAGCATGGAATTTATCGCCGTATAAATCCACTGCTGTGAAGTTAATAATTCACGCCGATTTAAATAATACCGGAATACGCACGGCCGCAACGGAAAGATTTACGGATTAGTTGGCGGTTTATCTCTTTTTATTTTCTTTAAATGCTTAAGTTCTTTTTTATAGATGAAAACATTGCATAATTAATGATTTGGAAATTGTATTGGCGTTACATCCACAAGAAATTTAACTTATTTATTTCTGTACTTTTACTGAAGCGTCGGTGGCTTAGTGGTATCCGACTTGTAAGCGAGAGGTACCGAGTTCGAATCCCACTGCCGTCAATGACTTTTTTCTAAGTTATGTACATTAGTACATTACTAACCGACGCTCTTCCGGTTAAGGACAACATCGTGATGGAACCTGCACATTCAGGTGACTGAATGTGGAACCATGATCCAATCTGGTCAGGTTCCCTGGTAGCAGGGTCGCTCGATTTGTTTATACTTACCTAGTTCGGTAATTTTTATAGAACTCTTTTGTTTGTAACATTTTTGGATGAAATTTATTGAAATTGAAATTTGTTTGTTGAGTTTTTAACAGGTGTTTACAAGTCTTGTTGTGAAAAGATACATTTATTATTTTCTTAAATGATTTACTGATAATTTACTGTCATTATGCATCGAATGGCTCATCCTCAAGATTAACCAAAATGTCAAAGTAATTTCTTGGCAATAATGTGTTTTTGGGTCGAAAAAAAAATGGAGACATGTTCCGCGCGACAGCTTAATTCGGTAATTGGCGCGATTAAGCGACGGTTTTGGTTAATTTTGAACACTTTTTATTAATATAATGATACTAGTACATATCCATATCTATACGGCAAAAATTGGAGAATATTACATAGCTACATAACATAACGTCATGTCTTTTGCCCGGAGGGGCAGGAAGAGACAAAAGGTCCACTTACTACGGTCCTGACAAACCTCGGTTTTGGTATATTGATGAATATAGAAGAAGTTTGTCAGGACACATATTAAAATTTTAGTATTTACAAGCGACCCGTCCCGGCTTCACGCGGATTTTTTCGGTTTTTCTTTATGCATTCACCTTTTATACATATAAATCTGCCGAAAGAAATGGTCTAACTGACGGTGAAAACCTCATCGAAATCCGTTATGTAGTTTAGGAGGGATCAGGGGAAACACAGACAGACAGAGCATCCGGCATTCGTACTACAATGAATTCAGAAATAGGAGTGATGTATGTCACTCTAGGTATGCATAGCAGAGCGAATTCTTCGATAATCTAGATAAAGCGGCGCATACACAGTCGTTTCCCGGATGAGTGGCCGCTGCTGGTATTTAACTTTGAACGCGTTTGTGCGTTCGTTCGTTTTTGTTTGGTCACCTAAAATTGCCGGTCTAGTAGACTACTTTTTCTTCACATTTCGAGGCGAGTATTCACTGGAATAGTTCGACGTTAACTATAGACGATCGAGGGCCCTCACATACGGCTTAAGAAAGTAAGTAAAATATGTTTACAGCGCTTACTTTTAAGGTACAAAAAGTACAAAACATACAAGACAATAATAAAATGAGAAGAACAAAAAATGAATTTACCAAAAGATACGCCAAACGCATTAGCAGTGCCATGGAGAAGTGCAATGGGCCTCACTCAGCAATAACGGCTGACGCAGTGGCGCTCATTTCTGTGTGCCCCAAATAAAGTATCAATTTCCACTCAAAAAGCATAAATGAACATTAGCTTGCGGATATCAGGTGCTCTCTCGAATATCTTCAAAGATAGGATGCCCAGGTTGTCTTCCTGATGTTTTTCCTACGCCCTAAAAGTACATGTGTTTTACATTTATATGTTAAATATTATTTACATGTTGCCAGTCAAACCCGTCAAAAACTAGTTTGTCCTGAAAGTTTAGGTGAAACTAGTTATGTTGAAGTGTTACCGAAGTGATTTTGATTTATTATTCAAGTAAATGAATGGCAATGAACTTGAATGTTAAATGGTGAATGGTTTCAAGTAAATTGGTCCAATCATTTGGCAGTTACGATGCCACAGAAAGATAGACATGATAATCTTGGTAAAATTCTTTTCTTCATTCACTTTTTGGCACCCCTTTTTGCGTCAGGGGTTTGAAATAGAACCCTGTGATCTGTGTAGAAGATTGGTGAACGAACCATTTGATTACTATGGCTTATCAACACGACGCTGTGGAACGAAAGTTATGTTACACTAACTTAACATGACTTCCTCAAGTGGCACCACTTAATTATGACAGTCTGTTGTTGATTGATCAACAAACGTTATCTTAATGCAGGTAGTTAAACGGCCTTATCCATTATTATTAAGATGCATGTGTCCGATACGAAATTACGATATGTAAATAAAATATTACAATACAATACCTACGTTGGTGATGAAGTTGGAATAATGAATTGCACAGTTTTGCGTTGGGCGTGTTTTTTTTTGGGTATGAATCTGCGCCCGCGCATATATGACGACGGCGGGTCATTTATCTTGTTGAACAAATGTGTTTTATTATTGCAATTTAAAGAAATCTATAATGGAATCCTGTTGATCTTAAAATATTGTTTTACAAGAAAGTGTGGGCACGATATAAGTACCTACACCACACACAGTCTACACACTATGGGTAGAGTACAGTGTGTACCCATTTTACCATGTAGGTACCTACCAAATCAAAGGTCTTCCCTTATACACAGAGTTGTAATATTATCATCAAAAATTACGTCGACTAAACGATTGTCAGAAAAAGTAGTAGATAAAATAACATTAACCTGGTTCTATAAAAATCTAGGTCATAGCGGTAATAGGTTCAGAGCAAATTCTTAATTTTCCTTTATTTTTATTGCGTAATACATAAAACATCGCGGTGAATCGCAACTTCACAATGGAATTCCCTCAAGTTGCCATAATTACTACTGCCTCTTCACTTGTTTGTCTGTCATGCACTAAACCATTTATCTACTAACGACTAAACACAAATATTTTCTTACAAGTATTTAAATGTAGGTGCCAGTATATGTATTATACTTATATACTGTACTTTATTCGTGTGATTGCTATTACCTACAGCTGACATAGGAACCAAAGCTATGGAGTGGGTTACTTTTCTCTGCAGATCACTGTAGGTAGGTGCATGTGCCTAGAGACAAGCTATTGTTGCTATGATTTGAAGTTATGTCGCTCGCTCACAAGGCTGACGCCCGCACCACTAGATCACCACGGCATCACCAGTTATGGACTAATCGAATTTGACATTTGAAGCGTGTTATGCCTTGCGCATCATTTATTATGTTTGCTATTTGGAATGGTACCGTCATAAAATGTCAAGATTATTTATTGGAGTTATGGATTGGTGAACGATGTTATTAGCCGAATTAGTATATAAAATTAATCATATTTAATAAAATTTATAAGACATTACAATTTTATTACTAATCTAAAATAAGTACCATACATATATGTAATTTGGAAACTTTTTGTGCTATGGTGTATGTATATCTGCCATATTATAAATCATATTATTTTGTACAGAATCTTGAATAATGTATAAGCAGACTAGTTTTCTTTAAGTAATGTAAACGTTATCATTCGTGTACTTTGTTCATTTCAGTGCTTGTTCGTCTTTACAAAATAGTAGGAAAGATGTTTGATGATTTTACTATGGAATGTAAACTATGGCTCGGCCGCCAAAATGTATTTTTTTTTTCTAAAAAATTCACGTCTTACAACGGAACTGAAACCTACGATGCTGTTTTAATTGGCAACGATCGTACGATCGTGGTCGTACGACGGGCGGTTTTGAGGTCTCCTATTGGTCGGACGACGTCCGTCGTACGACCATAGACGTATATAAATCGATAGAGGACATTCAGATGATAACAAAATACTTACAGATTATCCGAATTTCGCGTCCCAAATCAGTACGTCAGCAATCTTAAGTAGGTATGTGTGACATTTCTCTGACATACCCAAGTGCCAAATAATGCCAAACAATTCATGACGCTGGTATGAAATAGCGTCCTCACTTCTCGCTACTCGCTGCGCCGGCGCCGACGTCGCCTGCCTAACAATTAGTGTTACGACACCTCGCGTAACCGATCGGACGGGGCAAGATAATTTTGAACATACGATATCCTGCTTACGATTTGAGGGTGTTGAAGGTAGAGTGACCAACTCCACATGCTCATTTTGTTTTACATGTAATCTGAAATTACACGATTTAAGGAAAAAATAAGGACAACACACAACAGGTTATCATAAAATTTAAAACCTACAGTAAAAAAAAATTATTTATACCGTACCGTAGTAGTATGAGTAGCAGAGCGCGAGGGAATGGTCAAGTCAAAATAGTAGGAGGCCATAGTAATAACTTCCCTTATCTGTTATTCAGAAAAATAGTGTATTAAAAATATCCATCAATAAATGAACCGGACGAAAATATCGGTGAACATTCATAAAATAATTTTTATTAACTATGTTCTGGCCATAAAAAACTTTTGAATTTTGACTTTGCCTTTATGAATGATCATCGCTATTTCCGTTCGGACCAAGTTTTGCCCAGGCAACCATATATTATTAGATAGGGGGAAAAATACCTTTCATTTGACATATAACTCGATTAAATTAATAATAGAAGAAGGTGAATTATCTCCATGGCAACCCCACAGTTGGATTATGATACCTAATCGATAAACTGCAGTATCGTATCGTATCGTATATTTATTCATAAATAGTAATATTTACATGTCAGTTTTATATTACTAGAAGCATATATTGCTAAATATATGCCTAGGTACAATTATTAATTATATTCATTTACTTATAAATTGAATTATATTATATAATTCATTCATTATTACAATATCAAATTCATCATTCAATTACATATAAATATAATTATGTCAACTCATTCTTATTTAAAAAATAAAACATTGAAACCAAGGTTTCATGACTGGGTCAACGATTTTATGTTTGTAAAGAACTCAGTAATTGAGTATGGGGCCATATCAACCAGTAGGCGTTTGAGTTGCTTAGCGAATACCTTGTCCGAGGTGGCATCCTTTATGTCACAGGGTAAGGAATTGTAGACCTTAGGACCTATTATATGCAGGGAAGCATTTGTTTTTGTGAATCTCCTTGGGTGAATAAACAAATGGTGGCGATATCTTGTATTAAAATTATGCTGTTGACCGTTTGTAGGGTATGCAGCTAAGTTTTTTCTGACAAGGTTGGCGATCTGGTAGATATAAACGCCGGGAAGGGTGAGGATTTTTAGAAGTTGTAGGATTAGGATAATCGTTAAGGAGTTATGTGGCTTCACCATCGCAGCATCAGATGATGACAACCTGAGAACTGAAGCGATCACCTGAGTAAGGCATGAAATCGAAACAAACACACCATATATGCCTACAATTTTCGTGAGTGCCCTCGATTTCACTAGATCCTGACCTGATCAAAATGGGACCACCTCAGCAGTAAAAAAATTATTTATTACAAAATCGGTCCTTGAAATCGCGTATCAAATATTAAACAAGCATATACAAAATTGAATACTACAGCGACGCGTCGATGTCTTTGCCACGCATATTGATATTGTCTTAGTAAAGAGTTCAACGGTCTACCTAGTCTTCAGGCCTTCTAACACTGTTTGATCATTTCATATTGAGTTGTGGTTAAGACTATGCATACTGTTTAAAAGTCTGTGGTTGGGTCTTACTTGGAGTCAATATTTATGCAAGAATAATGTTTTGACTAGACCGTGGGTTTGGTCCATGAACTCTTCAATTTACCGTTTGAAAATAATTAAAAGTTGTTCTTTGGAGAGTTAGAGCGTCGGCAAAATGCATTCTTAAGCATTGGAGGTATATACTTGAAATGTTTTCCTTGGTAAGTAAAATATCCTCATAATGTACCTACCACTTTGGCTGGCAAACAGTCTGTTAACTTGGCGTTAATGTCCCGGTTGTGCTCGCGCGAGGACCCGGCGCGTCGGTTTTGACCATGATCCAGGATTTGGCAGATCAGGTAAGTAATTACAGTGGAGCGACTGCCATCTGACCCTGTTAACAGAGGCACCTGACCGGATTGGATCATGGTTATTCAATTGCCTTTATGTAAATGGTTTAGTTGACAAACATTATAAGGATAACGTAACGGCTTCCTAAAAAACTGACCCAAAAGCTGTTCGAAGGTACGATTGTTCTTCTCCTCTAATATGTAATAAAAAAATAAATATGGGAGAATGAATAAATATGCAAGAATTAACTTTTCAATCAAAGTGAACGCGAATTCTTATTCGTTTAACATCGCGAATAAATCTGTCCATCTTCATCATCTCAGGCGCAGGACGCAATTTCTCAACCCTGTATATTAAAACAGTATTCTTTCGCGACAACGTACATCGCAAAAGTGTACTTTCGCGATAACGCAGAACGAAACAATGTGCTTTGAAATAGTGTACGAATATCGCTACAATGAATTACACTCATCTTAAGAAGAAATATGTACGGTAGACCCCGCAACTCATGACATTAGCTCTGACCAATATTCGCGAGAAGGAGAAAACAGTGGGGACTTTCAAGGTCGAATGATGAAGAAGGCATAAAAAGCGCTCCATTTATCATCTGGTGAGATGGCGGTCAAATGCCTGGTCAGTAATAAAAAAGTCGGTAAAAAACTTATCGCGGTGGTGATAAATGACAAAATGATAGCCAGCAACTACCAGAATCAATCACGCAGCCGGTCGTCCTTCAGCAGACAAGCTGTGGGGCTAGTGACATTATTCTATTTCATAATACGAGTAGCTATGTATTTATTAGCATAATCAATTGTCGTTTCTTGTAAAGTGATCCTGATTTGGTATTGATGTCAATTTGTTAAAAATCAATCCTCTTAATTCCATTGTGAAATGTATAGTTAGAAAGAATTTTCTGTTGCCCATTTTCTACCTCGGCCTTCATCTTCTCTCTGCCTCTAGTCATTAATTGCCTAGGTACCACTGTAACACAAGAGAAAAAGAAGTTGGTGTCTACTACTGCCGATCAGACTAAGGACAATTCGGTTTCACGAATGCGAAATGACACAGACTACATCGTAGTAACAAACCACTCTCCCCTCGCAATATCGCTCGCAATTTCCTTATCCAAGCCTTCGTTTTTAGAAACCTTCGTAACATTTCGTAGAAGGTGATTCACGACAAGTCACGATCGCCCGATTGACTTGCGCGCGCGCAGGCCGGCGCAAGTTTGATTTACATACCCGCGACACATCAGTCGATTGTCTTGTCAGCCTATACTCGAATTTTATGTAAAGTAGCGAGTTGAATCCTAATTGGCGACAGATAAACGCTTGGACAAAATGATGGTGTTATTTCGTTTTTTTGTACGTCTAGAGCAGTTAATTATGGGATAAAATATGCTCGAGGTCCCCGGCCATACAACCAAGTCAACATGGAATTCGAAAAAATATGCCCAATATAGATATGACAAATTACTTACACATAATTAAGACCAACGTATCACTGACGGAAAAGAGTAATTATCTGATACGCATAATATTAATAAAATTGCAAAGTATTTTGGCTTTATAGTCTTCATTATTCAATATTAATTCAAAATAAAAAGCACCATTCTGGACTTTTGTTATTTATCAGGTATATGGTATATTTCTATGTTTTGATGTACACAATTATAAAATGAAAATAACTTGAACTTATAATCTATCCACATTATTTATTTCAAAGGAGGACCGGCAGAAATATATGGACCCCAGCCTATATGACCAATAACTTTGAGCGATATGTCATTGGAAAGGATTTTACATTTTCTACAACTTTTACTATATCGCGACAATTCTGGAATCGTTGTGCGAAAAATATTATGATCAATACAATCGGTCACTAATAGTACAAAATTATGTTTACTTTAGTTGCCCATAACTTTTTTCCCACGGCGATTCGAGGATTGTCGCCCAGTAAAAGTTGTAGAAAATGTAAAATCCTTTTCTGAAAATGTAAAATGACATATCGCTCAACGTTATTGGTCATATACGAGTAGACCGAAATTTCCAGTACAAAATGAAGTTTACTTTAATTGACAATAACTTTTACTCTCACAGCAATTCAAGGATTGTTGCCGTAGTAAAAGTAGTAGAAAATGAAAAATCCATTCTAATGACATATAGCATAATGGTCATATAGGCTGGGTTGTCCGGACCTTCTTTCGTTTTAATAGTAGTTTGGTACTTTAGCGTAGCCCACGAGTAATGACGCTAAAACGATGTTTTGAACTGGCGAAAACGATCTATATAACATCAGGTAGAAACAGTGCACGACGTAAATAAGGCTCACGCCATTTTTATTCATTATGTAATGTAAAACCAATAAATATTTATATTTCTTGAAAAATATCGTCGTTGTCTCAAACTTCGTCTACCACAATACAGCCTAGTTCTCCACATGCAACGGACGAGAAGGCTCTCTGTAGAGCTGACGGTAGCTTTGTCAAAAGAATTTAAATTGATTATTCTCATCATGTTTTATTGGTGAATTATTGCAATGCATTACTCTAGCTTGCCCATATCCTCTCGATTGTCCTGCAGCAATTTTCCAACCCCAAATTGTCCTATTTTCTTCTTTCGCACATTGTTAGGTTAGGTTTGTAGTAGCTTCTTGATTAGTAAGATTCTCTCTACGGTTTATATATTTCTTTGAGTTCCTCATCGTCTTGTTGAGTTTTTCGTGGTGTAACTTGTTCATCAACGTAGTCAAGTTTCTCAATCTGGTTGCCCATTACATTGAGTTACACTTTGTGGATTTTGTGATGTCAGTTGTTCGTGATACTTTATTATTTATCGACTTCATTCTTTGTACTTTCTGCGTCTCTCCTTATCTATTGTTAACAATATTTCGTTCCTCTTATTAATAGGTTCTGTTAAATCTGTTGCATCAAACGCAGGTTTTCCCGAGTATTTACTATTTCTAGGGCACGAACAATCAAACGAGCTGTACCTACTCCGATTTTAATGCGTCATACATACAGATTATAGGTATAGTCTTTGAAATTTATACCTAAGTAAAAGATCAAATAACTGACGTAACAGGAAACAATGTCATACAATCGCTAGCGTACGAAATCGCTTTCACGCACCTACGAAGGGCACCCTTTCGACATTGCCTTAAAAATATCAAGTTCAACATTTATCTTGAACTGTCAAATTGAGTGGGATTAATCCCTTGGTGGACGACATCGCAACCGCGTACAAATCATATTTAATTTTATGTCACTACGTAAGATACCTTTTATGTGGAGGGAAGTTGGAATTCAATTTGTTTCCTATTCCTACTTTATTTTGCGAGTTCAATAAAGTTTGTAGGCTGTCTTTGAGCCGCAGCGTGGTATATTATATAGACTAAAGTAAGTAGTAATATTGAAAGTGTTGTCTAAGCCTAGGCTATCACGAGCATGAAGTGCTTTAATATTAAGTAATAAAACTCTTTGCATTCCCATCGATGCATCGTGTCGCGACTTTTGCACTTGCATTTAAGTGTTGTCTTTGAACAAATCGTTGGTTAGTTCAATTAGTCCAGTAAAAGCTTTGCTTACTTTGGGGCTAGATGGCGCTGTGTAAATAGCATATTTATTTATTTAGATTCCATGTAAATACAATTTTAAAAACTAGCGGCCCGCCCCGGCTTCGTACGGGTAGTATTGGTAGAAACCGCATAAAAATCCATTCAGTTGTTTTTAAGTTTATCGCTTTGACTTTGTTTTGTTATTTGAAGTGATTAAGTACATATCTGATCAACAAATTAGTTCCATTGGAATACAAATACAAATACAAAATATATTTATTTTCCTCAAAAAGGCAAACAGTGCTTAGTATTTAGTAAAATATAAAAAGAATCAAAATCCTTATTGAGAACTGGAGTCCGTGCTAGGTTATAATACCTGTGTTACGGATCTCCAGGCTCTCAACCTCCTATATCATTATATATAGAATAAACATCTTCTTTATAGATTTGGCATCTGTACCCGACCATCAGGGGGCTTCCTTACTAGTTTGATAAATGATTTCATGGTAGGTATTACAATATTTCCAGGAAAAACGTCATAATCTAGAAAGATGACTTAATTTGAGTGCAATTAATTTAATTTTTTCCTACTGATAAGAAATAATGAACCTGTCTTTCGACATTATCTTTTTGTACTTACTCACGGAATTTACCAACGATACGTAGGTTATAGGTACTTTATGTGAAAAAGGACCTAACAAATTTAGCATTCTTTTATTGTTTATATAACTGCTTCAACAATTGCTAACATTAGTGTTGGAAAAAATTGCAACCACTTAACCAATTATCATCATCGTTCAGCTACAGCAACTGAATTCTTTACCAATTTCGCGAAAAATGTAGGTTTGTCGTCCATGTCGCCAGTTGATGCCCGCACTCTTGTCATATGTCACACCGAACGGCGGAACCATGGCGGGACACGCTTTTGTTCTGCACTGACCTGTCAATTAAACACAAAACAAAGGAGATGTCGTTATGTAAAACATGAAACGGGAGACGCGGAACTGAATACTTTATTATTATTGTTGCACTCGAGGAGTAATCAAGTGGAGACATTCTTGTAGGTTTATGCGGGGCAACGAGTATTAGGATCGGTGTTGGTACAATGCTTTATCTTCAACTTCAATTTTATTGGTTCGTCTTATTTATCTTGTTGGGAATATTTGAAATCAGCCTCTCAGCTGCTTTCACCCGCGCGCAATTCGGATCTCTGTAAACAATTAACTATCCCGCGGGAACCTACTATTGTTCCGTAATAAAATGTGAAAATGTAATAATGTGAAACGGAGATAATGTAGTATTCAATTAATGAAAGAATTTTATATCGGTCCTTTAGTTGAGTTTATTCATTACAAACCAACAAAAATACAAATCTTTTATCTTTATTAGTTAGAATACTCCGTTTCGCGTTTAAGAAAACTAACAACATTGTTTACAGTTTATGCAGATAGATTTGAATATTTAGAGATATAGTTATCTAATCTGATTAATTCGGAACAAAGACATGAATCTATAAATTTAAATACGATCAGATTTTTTGTTATAAATACCCTATACAGAAATGTCGTTTAGTAAACTTTTTGATGCTTTAATGAAATGTTATTATGCTGTAATGTTAGTGGTGTCAAAATAAGGTATACCTAGTGCAACAAACTTATCTGACCCGGTGATAGCGTCTCTGTCGTTGAAATTGATATGGCCTTTCAAAATGACAATACTTAGTTCCAGCTTTGGTCACCAGATCAGATAAGTTTGTGGCACTGTATTTATTTAATTCTTTTACTGGCCTTTATTTAATTAAACATGTCCCCACGTGCTGGATAAATCTTGCAAGGTAAATATGACCCATTTCCTGAGTCTAATTGAGTAAAAAATTGCATACTTATGTAAGTTCCAATACTATCGAGCTGCTCTGATGATGGAGACGGAAGGTGGCTGTAGGAACCCCTAAACTACGCATGATAAATTCATCTAGTTTGAGCTCGTTTGATCAGTCTTGACAAGTACTTATGTCATGGATCTTCCAGCTATCCGCACGAGCCGCTTTAGCTCGATAATGCGTACGGCTAAGGAATGGAACGCGTTGCCTGCGAGTGTGTTCCCTGAACAATATAATCTGGATGCCTTCAAGGCTAGAGTGAATATGCTGTCCTAAGACGGGCATGCTTTATCTTCGGCTGCATCGTCACTTACCAACAGGTGAGATGGCGGTCAAATACCTGTCTTGCCTGATAAAAAAAAACTTTGACTGATCCTAGAGACTTGAATTTGAAGATCTCTGATCTCTTGTTTTCTACTTGTGTGTTTAGGACGCAATACCTTCGCGTGAGGCGCCGATTTTCGTGATTCTTTTCTGAAATAAAAGGGTTGACTTCCTTGACTTGAGTAGATCCGTAGTAATTTTAAAGAAAATGAATCAATCGGGTGGAATAGGTACTTACCTACTTAATTCACGACGTTGCGTTGTTCTAGCACCATGGGTACCTACCTAGCACAGGAATTTTTAAAATAAAATAATTTTATATTAAATAGTGCTGATTTAATTTTAAATATTGATACCTACTTGTATTTTAGGTATTATAAATTTATTTTGTAAATGTCATAATAAATAATGCCTGAATCAGATTTAAACGCACACCAATAAATTATACTTTGTCTCCATTCGGGTGTTCGCATTGATACGATCCGAGCTTTAAACAAAGAGCACATACTTACAACGGTGCTAAAATGTATTGTGTCACGCGTTTTCGTAAAGACAGAGTATTTCTTTTTTCTTTGTGTTCCTTTTTATGGAGTCTCCGTAAAAAGTCCCCCGTCCTGAATCGATCACAGCATACGTGCCTACAATTTTCAAGGGTTGCCTTCGATTTCACAGGGCTATCGTCAGATCCTGACCTGGTGAGCATGAGACTACCTGAGAAGTACGTAATCCATTCTAACAAAAAACAATTTTCTAAATCAGTCCAGGCGTCTTCGAGCAAATACAAAAATAAAATATAAGATTCCGATGAATTGAAATTCTTCTTTATCGAAGTTACAGCGTAACCGCAGAAGCGTTGTCACTGTGAGGTCTAAGATGATATGCCTCTTTACCGACCATGCCAACTACATTATCCTTCAAACAGTAACAAATTCGGAGTCTACCTTTAGTTCTATTCAGAATCACCGATCCTACTTAATGTTAAAGCTTATTTTTCTCCGTTTGGTGAGATCATACAAGTTGCTTAACGAAATCTGATGCTGACAAGCAAGGATTGTCTCTAATCCCGCATACAAAATTGGGCCGCCCACCGCGGCTGCGCACACGCAGGGTTCGGGACCCAAATGTCAATCGGGACCAGTTAGAACAGCGGCTGGCCGTGACATTCACAGCCTTCCGCGAGTGGCCGCCGCACTCACATTGGGACGGCTCTCTGTACTCTAATTCTAATTATTCACAAACAAGGAACTAAAGGCTTTAATGATTTAATGACTTTTTTACCGGGACTATGTTAACGTAGGCCTCGGCAAAAAGTAGTTCAGACACAATTTATGCTCCATTTTGTTGTGTCATACGAAGGCTACCTATACTTGTAAATTGGAAATCTGAAAGGTAGGGATGAGGTTTTTTTATTGCCTTGTGTGCCACACGGACGGACGATCTACCTGATAGAAAACGGCCACCGTCGTCCAGTACATCTTCAACCTAGGCTTAACGGTGCCGGCCTTTGAGCTATCTGTAGACATGACTTTAGAGTTAATAAATTGAAACCACGCTAACGAAGTCGCGCCGTACAACTAGTAAATAATAAAAACTAAAAATGTATAAGTGAGCTGTGAAGATAATCCCAGAATTGACAGTGAAACCCCTTATTGTAGACACTTGTTATTCTTTTACGGGTAACCCACAAAGTTGAAATAAGCTGACAATTAACACGTGTATAAGATCTCCAGTTTGTTCAGATTGTGAGAATGTATGTCACATATGCTACCATACATTTTTGCGTCATACAATTCCTTACTACTAATTAATGCTGCAGTTATGCTCTACTTCGCCATATATGTCGAGGTTATTTTCAGATGCCGTACAAGTCGGCACATCGAGTTTTATTAATGGCGCGCATTCTTAATAAAGTTTATTTGGTCATCTTGGCGTTAATGTCCCGGTTGTGCTCTGGTTCGAAACGGCCCGGGGTCCGCCTTGACCATATCCATGATTTGGTAGACCAGCGGGGCTATTGGCTAACTCAGTTGACAACTGTATTTGACACTAGATAATTCTACACCACGTCATCTACGTTGAAAACTGCCAATAGCGTCGACCAAATTAGAGTAGTGTCAGATTTTTTTATGTCAAATTCAGTTGTCCACTGAGATAGCCGATAGGCCCTCTGGTATTTACAGTGGATCGACTGCCGTGTGACATCCGTGACCCTGTTAACAGGGAACGTGACCAGATTGAATGATGGTTACACATTCAGTCGCCTGATCACATCACAATGTTTTCCCTCACCGTAAGAGTATCGGGTAGTGTTCAATTAGTGTACATAGCTTAGAAAAGAATCATTGGTACATGGCGGTGCTGGAGTTCGAACCCCGTACCTCGGGGTATGTGTTGGACCCCTTAACCATTAGGCCACTGGCGTATTCAACTTGAATTAAGAAGTAAAAGGTGGGAGTTGGTATCAACTCATTGGTTGACGAATTGGGTATGAACAACGAATTTAAATTAAATTGAAAAATAAATCGAAAGTATACGAGTATCAAGATGTACAAGACAAATTAATGATTAGATATTTTTAGTTAATTAGATAAAACACTCATAAGGCGTTTAATACGTGTTATACAATTCCTTATTTATAAACGTTTCATAAACCTCTTTAAGTAAATGTCTGATAAAATACAGATTGTCGCTCTGATGAATTTATAGCCAAAATGTTATGTCTAAAAAAAGGCTTCATTTAGGTTTATCAGAGGTTTACAGAAGGGCCTTCCTTTTGTTGTGAAGCCATTATTGATCGTTTTAGCGCTAATCTTTTCAAAAATCATATTTTCTATTAACCAAAACTATTTATAGTATTTATGAATAAAAACGTTCGTCCTCAGAATTTCACACGGACGAAGTCGCAGGCATAAGCTGCTATATAATAAATCTATTGATTTCATAGCTAATTATAGTCTCTAATAAAATATCCTTGTTTTAGGCTATAATTCCTTTGGCCACCTATCGGCCATTGAACCGATAGGTAAGTATTTATTTTGGCAGATGGAGGTAATATTTGCCCACAACGAGTTTAGAGCCTTATGCAAATGAGTGGGGCGTTAAGCGGTCAAACGGTTTGTCTCAACGGTCGTCGGCTTAAGCAGCACATGATTTATGTGTTTTCGTATGTCCCTCGTGTGTTTTGGTAATGAGAACATCTACCGTGGCTGCGAAAAGTATTGCCTTGTATTATGATGTTACCTTTTCGAGTTTATGATCGGATTGTAGGGGTATTTGCGAATGTGGTAAAGATGCACACAATAATGTAATTGTGACACAGTTCTTTGACGGCTTAACGTTTACCTTCCAGTACTTTGGTCCTGGGTATCGGATTTCAATGTTTGTTTATCTTACGATCCTTTACGTTTCTACACCATATATATTTTCAATGTTGTATATAATATTTTGAATAGTATATATACGAGTAGTTTAATTCCAAAAGGACCAATGTACTAGATGTGGTTCAGGTTTTATTTTATCAATCGTAGCGCGTTAAACTCTATTGTATGAAGATATTGTGTAAAAGTTATAATTATAACGTCAAATTTTAACTTCTCTATCTTGAGCAGGCTTCGTAAACGAGTATAAATATTAATATTGAATTGTCCAATAAAATGCAACAGGAACTGCATGTCACCACGTTAAATGTCGCCTACGGGCGTTATGAATGTCAAAACATGTAGGCCTCCGCCACGGCGTGACGGCCCATTGTCATGTTACGTCATTCTTGACGTAGCAATTATCATCGGTCACCATCTGGCTGTGACTGTCAACCATGTGAGGATTACCCTCGGGTTCAGGGTGGAGATGGGATGACATTTCGTATTAAAGGTGTGTGGTAACTTATAATCCCTGTCATCGTTTTATTATTTTCAAAGATTTGAATTTTCTTAATGCTTTTTAACACCCGACGAATAAAGAGAGGTGTTAAAAAGAGCATCGGTAGCCGGGCGGTTGGTTAAGTATCGAACTTGTAAACGAGAAGTACCGGGTTCGAATCCCGCTGCGGCCATGTACCAATAACGCTTTTCTGAGTTATGTAAATTAGTTGTATTCTAACCGATGCTCTTACGATGAGGGAAAACATCATGATGAAACCTGCAAATTCAGGCAACTGAACTTGTAACCATGATCCAATCTGGTCAGGTTCCCCTGGTAGCAGGGTCACGGAGGTCAGATGGTAGTCGCCAAATCAAAAACCTGCTCGCCAAATCTTGCATCATGGTCAAGGCGGATCCCGGGCCCTCGTTCTCGAAAGCACAACCGGGACATTAACGCCGAGATTATTGAATAAAGAGGGGCGTTATAAGTTTGTCGTGTGTATCAGTGGCTCTGTGTGTGTATGTGTGTATGGAGGTATGTTGTCTGAAAGGCAGTTTAATCGTGATGGTTTGTTTCAATAATATCGGTTCAGTACTTTAGACAATATTTAAGTTTACTTGTAAACTTGTTCTGGGGTTTACCGAAGTTTTTCTGTCATGGTTATGCACCCTGTAACAGCTAACACCTGGATAGACGCTTCTTTAAAATAGTTGAAGGGTTTGCTTCGCGGATAACCTTCATGCTTGAGATACAGGCTGTTGGCAATGCAGAAAATTTGTTACAGAAAACTGACTCAATCTACGGTCAGACAATATTTACTTATATATTTTCTATTCGTATTTCTGCGATCTACAACCCTGCAAGCGAGGACATAAGCAGAAGCCGCATGTACAGCGGTGGCTTGTGACCACGGATTGTTTAAAGAGGTAAAATTATGCTGGTGTACTTGCGCTGCAAGAACACCATACTGCTTGAATACTGAATCAGGTTGGTCTCCCACAATAGTTATTTTTAGGTAATTCGGCATTTACTTACTAATGCATGGTTTTTACGATCCCATTCAATTCACTTCAATTCACTTCCAAGTAGGCGGTCTTATGACAATAATTACAAAGTGACAAATCCTCTGTTCTGTCCGCTAAATTATTTCAAATCGATTAACGTGTCGATAACATCTGTATAATGCGCGTGCGTGGGAGTAGGTCGTTGTCTTGAGGCCGTGATCTATTGGCTACGGCCAAAGTGGTTATAGGACTATTAATTCTTATTTATGTAACCACCTTGATGGGATCATTGTCTCTTGGAGATACTGCGAATTTGACTCTCAGCGGTGTGTAAATTGAATCCGAAGTGTTAAATTGGCATTGTGAGACGAATTCTAAATTTAAATTGATCGATAGTGTTTATGGTACCTGTATAAAACCATTTATACAAGACGAATAGGGTTTAATGGAAGATGAGCGTCGATGGCCTAATGACTGGCTGGGTCCGACTCGCAAGCAATATGCATCGAGTTCGATCCCCTGTGCTGGCATGTCCTATACCTCTTTTCTGAGATACGTACATTAATTGAACATTAATCAATGCTATTACGGTGAAGGAAAATGTGATGAAACCTGCACGTTTAGGCTACTGAACGTGTGACCATGATCCAATCTGGTCAGGTTCCTCTGTTCGGTCACGGAGGTCAGATGGATTTGCCAAATCTTAAATCATGGTCAAGGTGGACCACGGGACATCGCGCACAAGTGCACAACTGGGATATTGACGCCGGGATGATTATGATTAGGAACGTACGAATTAATATCTAATCTCTCTATTTTATCTCTTAAAATAGAGGTAAAACAATTTACACAAACAAATATGGACCCAAACATATGATATCATCATCACAGCCCGTAACAGTCCACTGCAGGACTTAGGGCCTCTCCCACAAAAGGGGAGGTTATTGCCATAATCTCCACGCTTGGCAGGCGGGTTGGAGATCGCAGTGTTTAAATATAACAATGGAAAATGCTGCTGCCCATTTTCCAAACTACGGAGATTCTTGATCTTTTGCTTCGAAAACATTAGTCGCCTTGTACGACACCCATGAGTGTAAGGGGTTGGTGCTATTCTACTCTGCCGGATACCACACGGCCAATATGATGATATGCATCATCCTAAATGTTCCGCTATCAATCATTCAGGGAATGCTTATACGGCGATCGATTTGTCTCATTTGTTCGCAAAAACTGTATTTTTCTCGTCAATTAAATGCCATCGACACTCCTTGACAATGACAAAAAAGCCTTGGCAATGTGCGTACGGGCTATATTAATATTACAAACGAGAATCAGCTAGGTGCGATTTTATAAGGAAGTAGTAATGCAAGCTAGGGCAGGACGGAATTTGTAACAATGTCCAATTAAACTTGAATTTAACCTGTTTTGTGTATTTCGCCATATAAGCAGCGTGCTCCAGTTTTGATTGAGCTACCAGGGCAGATTGAGGAAAGTTGTAGAACTGTCTGCCTAAAAATATTAAAGTTGTAAATACACAAAATTATCAACTAATTCTAGTGTTTTAAGTTTATTTGTAGCAGATTGTCAAGTTGTCGGTGTGGTGGCGGGCAGAGTAGCATGTAGGTAGCACGAACCTCTTCCATTTCCGGGTGTTGACTAACGTAATGGAGGCAGTCTATCCGTTACCTCCATAAACCAGTAAATGGGCAGCAGAAATTTTTGTTGCGTGTTTTAACACTGCGATCTCCGCCTGCCAAACGTGGAGATTACGACAATACCCTCCAGCAATATGGAGCAGGTTCCCGTCTAGCAGTGGACTGTTATGTGCTGTTGACGTGATATGAAACGTTGAGGTCAAAATGTTAATGCAACATTTCAATTAAATACAATGTATTGCACCTACCAATTTCTCTATGCAAATGATACGAACGACTCCATTTTATGTTACACGTAGGTACTTGGTAACCGTTATTCTGCCCATCATTTGTTTATCGCGCTCATAGCGAGAATATCAATTAGTTTTATGACTCACAAAAGAGGTGTGTCAGGACCACAGAGCTAGTGGCACTCACTGGTCTTTCTTTGCCTGTCCCTGAGGGAAGCGATAGTGAGTAATTGCACGTGTACGCGTGTATTCTGAATATAATTATATAAATGGATAACGTCCACCACAGAGTCCAAAGAGACTTCAAACTTAGTCATTCATACCCATCATTGTGACAGCCTATGAAAGTCCATACTTTGCCGTTTATATTAGCATCCCCAATGAACGTGTGAATTATTTCTATATGACAACTTTATATTTCCTTTTGTTCTCTACAATCAAGAGATGTAGGGCATTGTCCCGTTTAAATTGGATCCGCTGGACTGGGGATGTTCTTATACCTTACAAAATACCACAGCCTAACAATTATATTTCAAATAGTGTTTTGTTTCTGCCGGAGAGTAAGATCTCTAGTGCAGTGGGGATTTGAGAAACGGTGGGGTTAGCAGTGGAGTTTTTGGTGCCACAGCAATGTGTTCTATAGGTGGGCAACGCGTTGGCGGTTCCCCCGATGTAGCTAACATCTATAGGCAGCGGTAACCACTTTCCATCAGGTGGCCGGCTTGCCTGTTTGCTTCAACAAATGAATTAGATTGTGTGATTTACTTGCACCAACCGAATCGACTAACAACAAATTGTAGAGTCAACTCTATCCAGTCCTAAGTCTAAATGTAGAGAACAGGCGGCGCGCCCCCAACCGACACGTTCGCGGCGCTGAATGTCAAGGCGCATGCGCATAAGAGAAGGCCGCAGACAGGACGTTAACAGCAAATGTTATGAGCTTACATACAATCATACATGTACATACATAACTTTACGCTTTTTCCCGTAGGAGTAGGCGGAGACCATATTGTTTCAAAGTGCTATTATAAGTTTCGGTAGTGTAATAGCCAGTGAAGGAATACTTAACAAGTCATTATCATCATCTTAGTGGTCAATCTGGGTTTTAGATAGGATACACTCTTCTAGTGTTCTACTAGACCTTTCTTTTAAAAATTTGTGGTGTTTTGTATGTGGTGGAACATTACATAACATGTTATCTGATGTAAATGTAGAGCATCCTCCAACTCTACTTTTTTGAGCTACATTATGCACACGTCTACTTCTTAAGGGCACTTTATCCTTCAAGCCGGTACAATAACGCATCGTTGCATTATAAATATGTAGATAAAACAGTTGGCACCCATCCATGTGAAGTGATTCCTCAGGTTTGTCAGAGCCAAGTAACCGATATGTTATTACAACTTACACACAATTCCACAATTTATTACCCAAATGAAAAATATGTCTCTCACACACCGAAACCAGACGCCTACATTCCGCATATATTAAGAGATGCATTTTTAATAATACCATCGTTTAAATAACTCACTTCCAAACCGGAAATTTTACATAATTACTTGTAAGACATCGTTGACATTTTCGCATGATAATTTAGCTGCGTACAGATGCGGCGCCTGTTCGTGCACGTTAGCGAATTTTGTGGGAAGTTTGCTTTGACATCAGCTTTTGTTAGCACCAATTTATAATTCAGCTTTCGATCCATTGCGCACGATTAAACCTTAAACCTGTCATCAATCATCAGATGTTCAATACCATTCGGCTTTGTGATTCTTGCATCGACAGACAAATAAACTATACAGAAAAAAATATATCTTGGAGTTAATGTCTCGGTTGTGCTCTCGCGTACGAGGGCCCGGGGTCCGCCTTGACTAAGATCCAGGATTTGGCAGATCTTGCCTTTGACCTCCGTGACCTTGTTAACAGGTGTCATTCTGCTAATCTGACATAACGCTAATCTGACATTCTGTTTACCAGGCATTCTGCTAGTTTGACATTCTGCTAATCTGATATTCTGTCAATCTGTCATAAAGCGTCAAAAGGTCTGATATCCAGCTCTGTGTGTGACTAGCGTCACCCCAGCCCGCACAGCATTATGCTAACGTTTATTTTTCTCAAAAAGGCAACAATATATAATATGATAAGTTTAGTATAAACAATATAAATCCTTATTGAGAGCTGGAAATGCTGAGACTGTTTGAGACTGCTTTGGGTTCACGTTACGTTACTGCCTGGTCTCAATTTTTAATCTTACAATTTTGTGTGTACCTACATAGTAAGTTAAAGATGTATTTATTTTTATTTGAGAAGTGGGCTTTTTAATTATAGTTCAGTCTTAGTATCATTACGACCATTACTGATCTATTGTGATCGCCTGTTATTTACAGTAATAGTTTCTTAGTACTAATATCATGCACCTCATCAGGTTAGTGTTGTAGTTGTTAGTAATGGACGCTACGTTTGCGCATCAGGGCCGCGCGTTCAGATCAAGTTGAAAACGTTTTATCCTTCTTCTTGCAGAATCTGCAGTACTCGTACCTTGTCCTGCTTATCTACAAGTTAAAAATGTGCTTGTTCAGCCCAACTTAAGAATGTAATAAAGAACTGAATAAAGCGTTGCCTATAACTATGTCTATGTAAAGGCATCGGAGTGTATTACCCTAATGACAACTACAATGCGCCTGCACATAGCACAGGTATACGTCAAGACCATGAGACAGACTTCCGCGCGGCTTCCGCCACGCATCGAATTTGTTACGCTTCGTTTCTTGGTGCCTTCGCCTTGACATTAAGCCGAGATTTCTTTCGCTTCTCAATCATGTTGTGATCGATGGAGCGCTTCAGCTGGTCACTTATGCAAATGTGAGCTTTTATGTTAGGTTTGGTGGTTCGTAGCGAATGGTCGGCGGAGTACAACGAACATTTTGACACTCGTCCTAGTTGGAGCCTAATTCTCGCGCAGTAACATTTCGAATCGACATTACCTCTATTAAAAATTTATTTATTTATTTACCATAAATTTACAGCGTTACAGTACTTACAAATTACTAATACACTGCAAATATCAATAAATATACAAAACCTTAAATTAAAAACTTAAGAACATCCTTAAATTAAAACAAAATTAAATACATCATCAAATTAAAGAATTAAGATACACTCACTCATCCATCAACTCACTAAACCTCAGACATGCATTTCGCGCTTCCATACGTCGACTGTCAAATATGTCACACTCTGGTGCAAAATGTAATTAAAAACTATCATCGACAATAAAGGATTAGCGAAAATCGTCGAGAATAAGTTTTTTGCCTGCAACAGAGGTTACTTTTTAATAGATATTTGTCGCTGGAGAATATGTCGAATGCGCGACATATTGACACTTTTTACCCGGAGTGAACTTTGCTGTTTAGATAATAGAAGTTTATTCGACTTCATCATCACATCACAGCCCATAACAGTCCACTGCAGGACTTAGGGCCTCTCCCACAAAAAGGGAGGTTATTGCCATAATCTTCACGCTTGGCAGGCGGGTTGGAGATCGCAGTGTTATAATATAACAATGGAAAATGCTGCTGCCCATTTTCCAGTCTACGGAGGCGCTTAGATCTTTTGCCTCGAAAACATTAGTTGCCTTGTACGACACATGTAAGGGGTTGGTGCTATTCTACTCTGCCGGACACCACACCGCCTACCAGACACCACACGGCCTATTCGACTTCGTTTGTGTATAATTCCGTTACCTATGCCGTGTTCGCTCCCGAGTCCCGAGGATCTCTATGAGGACTACTATGAGGAAGAGAAAGAGGAGTGCACCTCGGGCCGAGGCGGAGGCTCGGCTGTTAAGGGGCGGTGACGTGATGCCGTGTTCATGGTAGAACTATGTACATTGAATTTCGGATTATTCTGGGTTATGTTTAAGCTACATCCCTGAAAAATTAACCAAAATTCGTTCAGTAGCTTTTGGGTGGAGTAACAAACATCCATTGAAACAGCCACCCTTACCATCCCTCCAGTACAAAATAATGACACGGAGAGATTTTTCCAAACACAGATGGCATACCAATTCACGTATGATTCGTATACCAATTAAAATATTCCGATAAATTTCTCCGACATAGCTTTAAATACTGGATAAGCGTTACGACGCGCTCATAAAGTTGTCAATGGGTTCGCATCCTGATTCCAACACAAGGCCTGACCAAGCCCTAAGAATTCTTACTCTCACTCATATGAAAAACGTAAAAGGTTATATTTGTCGGTTAGGATGGCCATTTTAATGACCAGCACGGCTAGCGCAAGTGAGAGAGCGTTTGTTTCCTTCTCTTAATACTAACATGAAAGAAATAGCAATATCTATGTCGCTTCTTTTCTCGCTTATTGCGTGCGAGAGCGCACTTGTGCTAACCGTGCAGGATTTATCAAAATTACCCCTTTCGAGGTTACGAACTAAAGGCAATAATGTCTTATTAAAAACCGTCAATGGTAACCGACACCAGTGCCAATGTTTATTTAACACCTTTGTTAAAATATCAAGAAACTTAAGTGTCCATAATGTCGTCGTGAGATAAATCCAACCGCAAATTGGATGTTAAGTATAAAAGTCTGTAGGCAAGTAATGTAAAAACCTGATAAGGTACTTTTTATCGAGTTCACATTTCAGGTCCTGTCCTGTTGCATATAACTGTCTGTTATCAGGTGATAGCTGTACCGCTACGCGGCCTAATTGAAAGCAGGGTTTAAAAACCTCGTTACGGGTGCTCGCAAACTTCCAATTAGGTTGTATCGTGCCTGAGAAAGTATTCGAATGCGGCGCGTAGAGATGCGCCAACGTTGTCGCGAGTCAAACTTTAGATCAAAGTATGGATCAGAGTATATAACGCAACTATTCAACTCAACGCTTTTCAATAATTAAAGGCCACATTAAAAATAATATAAATAAATTTTATAACATACCTAAGTTATCAATATCATTATCAACCTAACTAGCTGACCCGCTTCCATACTTTTTCTCCTCCTTACTCCACTATGCTCGGTCATCTTTATAACTTCTTTATAACCATATTCATATTATATATGAAGCATAATTTTACACAGCCAATGTTGTCTAGAATTTTTTACCACCTTGCCCTATTTGTCGAGTCGAACGGTTTTTGATTTTGATTTTTGGCATGAAAAGTTCGATATTGTAATTCATGACGCTGACTTTCCTTATTTTTTAACCGTTCGCTTTCGGTATTTTAAATGTAATTTTAACGTTATACGAAGTTTTATGCCGAAAATCAAAATTGAAAACCGTTCGACTCGTGGCAAGCGGTTAAAATAGTACTTTACCTATAAATTAATCGACCCGCCAGAAAATCTTATACCGATGATTCGATAACCAGCTTTTCGATGAAATCGGAACCATATCGGCGCACCCCTAGCGAGGATTCATCAGGATTCCGGGCAAGAAAGTACGACCTAATTACTTTGCAGACCACCTTATGTGGAGGTAGGAGTTTGAAAGGAGTTAAGTGAAATAAGTCCCTACCTTGTGGAATAAGCCATTCAAATGGCCGCATCACTGAAGTACTTCGACCGCGATGAACCGCGATATCTCTAGCCGTCATTTCCTTTGACATACTAAAATTCCGTGAGATTTATCTGTAGGTTAGTCGTTTTTATGATAAAAGCCATTTTTCAATACTTGGCATAAGATTATATCCTGCCCATTGTGAAACACAAAAACAGTAGCCACCTCATCATTATTTACAATTTACAATCCATTTACTTCCTACAATAAATTCTCAACAACATGTTAACTACGAAATATGACGTCTTCATTAGCTGCGGATCAATGGATCATCGGGTTTTTATAAACAATACTTAAATATTAATGTCGTCTCATGAGTCAGTGCCTACATTGAAAACAATGCGTTGATAAGCCTTCGTGAACATCATGACTATTACTTTAAGCAACAAGTTTTTTTGTGGGTATCGCATCGTATTTATTTTTAGCACTCCCAGAAGTGTAAAATCAATTATCAAATCTTCTTCACAATGGACTCGCGGTGTCAGACCGATGAACCCGTAAAATTGGCTTAAGTATTACTGGCATACCTACTGGTATCTGCCCTCGTAATTTGAATACAAATTATCACAGCAATTTTGTGGCTTCGGTTCTGTAATTTATCTTAATTTAAAGTAATTATACGTTTAAGTTATTGAAAAATAAGCAGATGGAGGTTAAAATATTATGCGCTAAGATACCGCCACTGCGGGAATAAGATGATTATTTTTTCATTATTACCTAAAACGTACTTTCAGATCATTTAAATTTTTCCTCTATGATATAGGTACCTACCAACTTCAAAAATGACACGAAAATTATATAAATTTGATTGAAAAAATGTTTTGTCATTTCTTTAATATATTTCTATAACAACAAAGAATATTTTGCCTTTTACCTCATCTACACAAGAGATTCCGCAAAAACTGATTAAGAAGTTAGGTATATAAGTATGTCAGGTACTTTAGGTTACTTTAGGTAATTATTTTTATCGATCATAGGTGTATGCATTAGGTTCTGACACAGAATATTTACAAAGATAAAATGAAAAATAACTTATGTATCTAATAAAAATTTAAAAAGACGTTCACACTGGTGCTTTACCTATTTTTAAAAAACCTTTGAACGCCAAAGTATTTCGGCAGAAATATAAAGTTGGAATAGACTTTCATATTTCCTTCGTAAATTAAAAGTCCCGGTTGTGCTCTCGCGCATTATGGCTCGGGTATGCCCTATGACCATTATCTAGGATTTGGCAGCTCAGATAATTTCAGTAGAGCGACTGCTGTCTTACCTCCGTGACTCTGTCAACAGGGGGAACCAGACCAGATTGTATCATGATAACACATTTCCACCTTTCCCCTACGATAATTTCCCTCGCCGTAAGAGCATCGGTTAATGTACTTACAGTAGGTAAATAATTCAAATTGTTGCATAAAGCTTTTTATAAAAAAAACGGTCAATTCAAAATTGTGATGATATATCTATCAAATACTTTGATGAAATATAGATGAAGCGCCTCGGAACGCACAACACGCCTGCTCACCGGCAAGATAAACGAGATGCGATTAAGTATTTCTCTTTGTAAACATTAATTTCGAACGATCAGTTTTAATGGATGGCGGTAGCGTGCTCTTCATCAATTTGGGATCTTCCTTGTAGATTATTCAAAAGGAAATCCCAACGAAAACAGGTTATTTTTAGTCATGATATTTGCTCGAGTTTATTGAATTGGAACGATGATGCACTTTGAATCAGAGTATTATAAAAGTCAAAAACAGATTGGACTTGATGTTGAAGGTGGCTGTTTACTACAGCTCATTTTCTGATCTATGGTGGACGGTGGAAAATTTGCCAGTCTTTAAAGGTAGCTATAACTTTCCAATCTCTTTGGTCGTACCTATGTATCTGTGTGTCTGTCCGTGACCGATTTCAATGTGGTTTCTTTATTTAAAATCCAGGTTAATCGAGTTGAGAACCTAGTTCTTAGCTATGTTTCATTAAAATCGCTTCAGTAGTTACTTTGGTAAATATTTGATCTACATGTTGACCAGCAGACTTTGTCGGTGTTGTTCCGATATCTGTCGATAAGGTATTACCTATTTACTATAGTTCTGAAACCATAGCTGTGCCATATCATTTTATATCTATATAATAATTTTTAATTGTGTCGCTTCGTAATTTTGACGCGCGCAATCCATTGGAGGAAATTAATAATTAATTCGTGCGTAAGATGTTAATACGGAGTGAAGTGCAGTCACTCGGTGGTATTTAAGGCCGTGATTTTTTCGTAGTATTTTACTGGAGGATTCCGTGGTACATAACAGATGTGGACAGAATCATACGAAACAGATTAAAACCTGCTATAAAAAGTGGTTATTCATATTAATACTTTTGCTTCGCGCAACTGATAATTCGCTCAATTAAAACATCGCGCTTTTAATCTATCGTGCAATTGAATTGTCGCACAACTGATCGTTGGCTCTTTGAAGCTTTCGCGGAATTGATTTTTCGCACAAATAGATCATCACGCATTCAAGCTTTCGGGCAATCGTCTTCGCGCTATAGTTATTCGTGCTTTCTGCATCCGCACTCGTGTTCTACACCCTATTTTATTTAATCAGGCAGTTTTTCATACATTTATATTTAGTTAGTGGTTTACTCTGTGTGGTGTCTGGCAGAGTAAACTCCTAGCGTCAACTCCTTGCACTCGTAGGTGTCGTACAAGGCGACTAATGTTTTTGATGTAAAAGATCTAGAGCCTCTGTCCCATTACTCTTTATTCTGTGTCCCACCGAAAACTAAAACAGTATCAAGAATATCTAGCAATAGGAAGCTATGCAAATAACTAATATTAAAATCGCACTTTCTCAAAGGAACCCAAAACATGGCGTAGAGATCTGTATGCGGAACTCTCGCTCGAAATTAATCGCCTCAATGACTATTTCTTTCGTACAAGTATTGTAATTTTGTGTCTTTACGATATATTGATTGGCTGACGACGGGCGTCGGCGCATTGTAAGTAGTTTAACCTACCTTAAGTATTGTTTCTGCTTTTACTGTGCCGATATTCGGAAAGCCATTAATGATAGTATTACTCTCTCATTTACAGAACAGTTTAGTACAACTAGCGTTTGCCGGCGATTTCGTCCGTTTAACATTCTTTTATTATGTTCCAGACCCGTCCCCGCGGGGACCACATTGAATTTCTTGATAAATTGTGCTATAAGCTATATTGCTGCCAATTTTCATCAAAATCAGTTCCTTGGTTTTTATGTGAAGGAGTAACAAACATCCATTCTTACCAACGCATTTATAATATTAGTAGGGTTTTACGTTGACTTTAATTTAATGGAGACGATAGATAGCTACGAATTTCAGCTACGAAACGGAACGAAAATTGCTTTAAAAAGCTTCAGCGAAGAAACGTGCTAGGAAGACCACCAATTTATTTGGCTATTTGTGACCTAGACTAGCTGTAAAGCGTTGAACATGGGCGATCGCCGGTATTCTACAGATCCAAAGCATTTTTTCGACCTAATTCCTAGGTCCCTGTTCGGCCAGCCAATGTTATGCATTATACCAGCCATGCACAGAAACCGCTTCGATTCGACCTTTCTAATGCGTACATTAAGCGATGTGGCCTGGTTTTTTTTTTCTTGGGAGGTATACAGCCGGACGGTCCATCTGATGGTGCGCGGCCACCATCGTCCAGGACATCTGCAACCTAAGCGGAGCGGATGCGATGCCGGCCTTTGAGGTACCTGTAGGTACACAGACATGCTCCATCCAATATTTTAAGGTTCTGTCCCGGAGCTATTACAACAGTATAAACGTGACTATTACCTAAGTTTATAGAACGCCAGGCTTAGTTTTTCAGCTGTTTATCTGCTCTAGCGTCAAGACTATTGATTACTTAAGAATTATGTGTCTGTATTTTGTAACCTTTATTATTATAATAATAAATATTGATAATAATATTCCGGAACCCTTTTTATACGAGTCCGACTCACACTTGACCAGTTTTGCTTTTGTTATCAGTGAGAATTATAAGCGTAAAATCGCATTATTGTATGAAATTTTAAGTGTTAAGATTCACTTAATTTAATGCCATGTACCAGGCTTGGTATGGAAACAAGAAACGCCACATTTAACTTTTTATGTCCGTAATAATTACTACCTATAATTATAATTTTCGATAAAAGCATGTCGAGAATGTCACGAGATTGTTTTGTTTATTGACACCATTATGAGCTAGTAGGGTTAACAATATAGGATCCATTACTTACTAGTAATCGAACAGTTAAGTAATTCCCGCCATTAAAATTTCGTTAATCAATTTTTTTTCTATTGTCAATTAACCATTTTATTCTTTGAAGGGATTATTTGGGACCAAATAATGTTTTTGTTCTTTAGACTTCGTTTAGAATTGGGTAAAAAGATGATTATGCATGAAGACTTAAGAATGTTTTAGGAAGTTGTTAGATCATTTATCGAATTTTGAAACGGTTTAATATATTTTTTTGTGTGGAAGCATTGGTATGAGTCTCCTCTTTCGTGTTCTACTTAATTTAAAGTGACTCTTTCGCTAAATTTCTGAGACCTATTTAGTGATTTTACTTAATTTTAATATAATTCCCCTTATCATCCTTGGGTACGATAATCACAGAAACACTATGCAATCGAGATAGCCAATGGAATGTCGTAAGTTCGCGTATGGAATGCGTATTGCCAAGGCCGCCGGTTTCTTGACCTACCGCCTACGACCTACACAATGCCAAGCTGTCATCGCCCTGTAACCCATGGCGTAACTTAACCAAGCACTTGGTACAAGATATAAACTGAGAAAAAGAGAATAAGCTTTGCGGCACGCGGTTCTATACGCTTCTAAGTTAGCTAATTTGCAAGAACATACATTACGTACTTGTAATACAAATGGCAATTTGCCATTTCTTGGTCAAATCGTACCTATACTTATAATTATCAAAATAGTAAGAATCTTAAATAATTTATTTAACTTCGTCTCATCTACCATGGTTCACCACACTATCAATATTCTATCACAATATTATTATCGATAGGTTGTGTCGCTCCTCCAGGAAAACATTCAATGATAACATTTATTTTAATACTAGCGACCGGCCACGGCTTCGGGCTGTTTCTCTATATGAATGTATTAAACACCCATACAAACCCTTCTGGAAGAAATTATGTACCTATCACAGGATTATTTTTGTCTGTCTGTCAAATTTAGTTCCGTTTTCAGTCCTGACCAAAGTTATCTTGCACGTTACTCTACCTTCAACGCTGACTTACAAATATTTTTGTTTCTATTTCAGATGGAAATAAGACGATGTAAATCGGGCGGCACATCCTTCCTTACGTATTGGATATTTCTCTTACAGGTGAGTTATACCTAAATATAATTATAACAAATAAATTATACAAAATTCACTACTTAATTATAATTTACTGTACTTACCTTAGGTTAAGGATGTAATAAAGATCTGAATAAAATACTTTCTATGTCTATGTCTACTTATTTTAACGAAACAAAGTTAAGAACCATCAGGCTTTTAAGGAAAGAAAACCGCATCGACAGACACACACATGGATACATGGATGGTCAGGACGATAATGATCCTATGTTTTGTGTCATATGGTAAACGGCGGTGACCTAATGGTTTAGTGGTTCATTTCGTAAGCGAGAGGTATTTACCTTATAATGAAACCTGGCCATTCAGGCGACTGAACGGGTAACCATGATTCAATCTGGTGAGTTTCCCCGGTTAACGGAGCAACGGAGGTCATGACAGTCGCTCCACTGTAATCTGATCTCCCAATCCTGGACATGATCAAGGCGGACCTCGGGCCCTCGCGCGCCAGAGCACATCCGGGATATTAATTGTCAAGGCGATTTTTTCTGTATCAGATGCTGAGCAGCTGCCGGCGCGGCGCGGAGGGCCACGGGCGGCTGATGGACCCGCCCGCCCGGAACTCCATGTGGCGCTTCGGGTTCCCCAACCCGGTCAACTACAACGACAACGAGCTCTTCTGCGGCGGGTACGCCGGTCAGTTGGCTGTGCTATTCGCTTTTTATATCACTTGATGATGAATGGGATAATTTTTTGTACATCCTAATCCTAACTAACTCTGTCTGTCTGTTACCTTTTCACAGCTAAACTTCCGAACCGATTTCGACCAAATTTGGGAGAGACGTTTAAGAAATCCCACTAGACAGATTTTAGACTTTGAAGCCATCCATATTCAAGAGGCAATTTTTATTTCACAAGAGTTTAAATCTACTTTATAATAATTCAAATATTGAAATAATCCGCTTCGATTAATTAAATAAGTAAATAAAGTTACCTGCCGTTACAAAAACTACGTTAAGAAAAAAAATACATGTTAAAATGATATTGTATGAGTATTGTTGCAGGCAGAGACGTTGACTAATTTGGTTTTATAGAAATTGCGGTTAGACCTGCACACAAAACAATACTTCGAAAATCATTGTCTCAGATCCGGAGCACTATCCTTTAGAGCTCGAGCAATGCCGACTTTGTTCTTAAATCAATGCAAAGGCAACGGACCGAACGTACGTACGTAAAGAATACGAGTTTGTCGAACTCTACCCAATGTTAGTAACACACGGTACACAGATCCGCCTATTCAATAATTCGCAACGCCCGTCTATAATAGCGCGCTTTGCTCTATAAAAACAAGGTAGGTAGGTACCAAAGAGGATAAAAATACTACCTACAAGAAACATCGTGTGATAAATAGCGAAACTAATCAATTGGGTAGATAGTGGTTTTAGAAATTAGATGGATGGCCTAACACAATCTTCACGCATGCAGACGCAGCGTAATTTCAATTTTTATATAATCTCATCATTGTCAGCCTTATGCGGCAAGGAACATCCACGCCGACGAGTATTATGAAAAGGTTAATGTGGAATGTGAAGAAGCAAGTGATGCTTTATCCCCCTATTTGTTACAAATTACGGGTTTATCGGTAAAGGTTATGATCCAGGATTTAGCAGGTCATGTAAATTACAGTGGAGTGACTGCCGTTTGACCTCCGCGACCATGTTAACCGAGGAACCTGACCACATTGAATCACGATTCAGCCGGCTAAAGTGAAAGTTTCACCACGATATTTTCTTCTCATCGTAACAGCATAGATTAGTGTTCAACTAATCATTGGTACATGGCGGCCCGGTTCATTGGTACATGGGTTCGAGCCCGGTACCTCCCTCGTTTGCCTCCCTCATCGAAAAAAAAAACTTGAAGCCACACAAAGCCCTCAGCTACGCCCCTGACCTCGTAAGTGTTCAGTCCAGTGGGAGCAGAACGCCGGCCGCTGCGGGGTGTGCGGCGACGCCGACCACCTGCTGCAGCCGCGGCCGCACGAGGCCGGCGGGATGTACGGGAAGGGGATCATCACCAAGCACTATAGCGTTGGACAGGTAATAGAGGCTTTAATTTACGCAGAGAGGTACACATCTCAATGTAAGTAACATTAGGGTGCGTCCAAATCTCGCGAACGCGCCCCGACTGCGCAGTCGCTGCAACTGCCTGCGCGCAGCGCGCGAGCGCTACTTCAATTGTTTCGTGCAGTCTGGCAAGAAAGTCGTGAAATTTTTGAGAGCGCCACATGACAGCAGTACTACTCAGTTTGACAGAAATTCATTGTTGCAAGAGCAGTACTTCCTTTTCAAGACTTTCTTGACAGACTGTACGGTACTGTGTACAACGCGTCGCTCGCGCGCTGTCCGCAGCAACTGCTCGCATGACAAACGAACGGCGAACAAGCCGTTGCTTCAACTGTGCATTGAGGGAGCGTTTGCGAGATTTGGACACACCCTTAGGACGTCCGCTGTATTGAGCGTGCGGTTTAATTCATTGCGGGTTTAGTGCGGGCGTGTTGTAATGCCTGAAAGGCCAGCAATGCAACCCCCGAATAACCGCCCGGAGCGGACGCCCGTGCGCGGATCATGATCAACTCGTGGACGCCCTTACAAGTTTCTTAGAGGATTGAGAATTAACTTAGATATTCAAAACTCCAAACTGACATATTTACGCACCCAAGATAATTTCCAAGGGTCAAAGTTGAATATGACGTAATGTACAAAATACAACTCGGCAATAATAAGCTGAGCGCAAATTATAAGTATCCATGACATGCATGTTATGTACAAGCTTAATTAACTTTGAAGTTCGAATCAGTTTATAGGAAAACCAATTTTTTATCCCCGGTAAAAAACATACAGATCCTCATACTGACGAAATACACAACTTTTTGTAGAGTTCAAACTATTCTTAGCAACATGATTGACTATTGGTCGGTGAATGAACTTAAGCGTCACTAAAGCTAATTACCTTCCTGACAGGAGATTGAAATAGAAGTGGAGTTAACAGCCAACCACCTCGGGAGCTTCGCGATGAAGCTATGCCCGAACAACAACCCGCGGCAGGAAGCCACGCAAGAATGCTTCGATAGGTGAGCAATATTATACCAAGATTTTAGAATAAATAAATTATACAAGACAAATAGACGCGAAAACTACTTTATTTTATAGGTACTATGTAGATGCTATTTATAAAGTATGTAGGTACTAAAACACTTTGAGATTTGGGAGGCGTTAATGTTTACAGGTAGCGATGACGATCTTGTAGCGGTGAAGTGCAGTTAGTATCAATATTCTGTGGTGCACATTTGCGGACGATTTCGTAAACCATACAGGCAATGAAAAGCTGATCATCAAAGAAGGTTAAAAAAGGCTATGTCCAACCGTGGAAAGCTGAGGTGTCGATATTGACCCTCCCGTGTTATTGGAATACCTACCATATGAGAAAAAGCATAAAAAGGAGAAACAACTAGTGTTTTTTTTGGATAAACCATATCATTTTTCTGTTCCATGGTTCATCACATGTCGTATGTTTACCGTTTTTTACACCACAAGGCAAACAAGCTTACGGCCTGCCTGATAAGCAGTCGCCGCAGCCTATGGACGCTTCCAATACCAGGGGCATCACCCTTCTAGCCTTTCCCCCACCCCAGGTTCCCCCTCTACATATCGGGCACCCGCGAGGAGCGGTTCCTGATCCCGCTGGACACGGCCAAGAAGGACACGTTCCGGTACCGCGTGCGGCTGCCGCCCTACGTCACGTGCACGCAGTGCGTGCTCCAGTGGACCTACTATACTGGTGAGTGCTAATGCCGGACAATAAACCGGGCCTCGACTATCTGAGCGAATGAAAATGAAGAAAGTATTTGTGGCGACATCTATCGCTCCACTAGGGAAACTCAACGATACTCACATTACGAGTACACGAACACAAGGTTGGCAAGCATCCGCACATAGATGGCGCTAACCGTCCTGCATCGCGCTAGGGAGGTGTGCCGGCTTCCGCGGCATATGCTACAGCTTACAGCTTCCGACGATCAACTGTCGGACCCTTGGTCCCCTGGTCACAAACACCCGGCCAGGTGGGTAATTACCCTTTTCTACCTTCTCACCATCTTCGCTTGCCAACATTGGCGGCTACCATTATCCTGCACCGCCAAATATTTATTGAATTAAGATTACGTTAATTAACCTCAGTGGTTCAGTAGTCAACATCTACCACGCAAGAGGTCCCGGGCTCGATTCCCGGCCGTGCAGAAATATAAATGCTGAATTTTTATTTCTTTTACGGGTCTGAGTGTTCTATGTATAGTAAGCATGTATTTAAAAGTATGTATGTACTATATCAGTTATCTAGCACCCATGGTACAAGCTTTGCTTAGTTTGGGGCTAGATGGCGCTGTGTGAATTTGCACGATTATTTATTATTTATAATGAAATTGGGCAGATCGTGGCAAAGTTGCAATCATCCGACAGATTAGACATACTAGATTTCTTCGTTGCGATGAATTAGGTAATCGATGTTCAACACAATAGCTTTTCTACCTATTCGCGATTTTAGACAATATGGATTCCACACAATATTTAACACATTATTTATTCTACACAGTTTTCAATTTTACACAATCGCGTTTCTTCCTATTCGCGATTTTCACATTATTAATTCCACACAACCGTTGCAATCAAGGATGTTTCTGCCAAATCCTGAATCATGGTAAAGGCGGACCCAGGTCATGACACACGAGAACACAACTATTGATATTGACGCCAAGATGATGATAATGATCAAGGATGTTTATTAGAGATTGTACTGATGCAGTCTGTCAGTGTGTTGAGGATGCAAAATTCACTGGTCCCTAATGGTGTGATTGGAGTGCACGTGTGTCACGCAGTGGATATTGGATTAATGATCATATGGTAATTTAAAATGTCCTGACAATCAAGTCTTTGACTATCAAAAATAAAGTCTGTACATTTTTAAAAGAAAAATAATAAATTATTCATGAAAGAGAAATTCGGCTTGAAATTTTCCACCACATAACCAACAACCTATCAACAAAAAATATTCCACTACAAAATTGTCTTCTTAATTCTAAGCAAGATGTTATTGCCACTAATTTAAAAACAGGCGCTTTATTTTCTTCCCTTAACGACTCTACATTTCACTAATACACAACAGGATATTTGAATCAAACTAAACTCGCGTTCTTTACACATTTTATTATATTAGACGGGCCTTACACACGACGTACCATTTTGTACTATAAACTAATCGAAAAGGTACATCGCGTATAAGTCCCCTCTAATTATACAACATCCCAACTCCCCTCTCCAGGCAACATGTGGGGTATCTGTTCGAACGGCACCGAGGCGGTAGGCTGCGGGCGCTCAGAGACGTTCAGGAACTGCGCTGACGTGAGCGTGGTGACCAGCACCGGGGGGCTCCCGCCGGCCTTCGCGGGAGACCTGCGGAGGGACAACCCCTTCCTACTGTATTATAGGGACTACAGTGCCCCGCAGACGGTTTATCCGCTGGTTGTGCGGTGAGTAGGGTTGGTTTCTAACTATTTATAGCTAGGCTTGGGTAGGCCTCCCACAAGGTGGATCGACGACCTGGTAAAGATAGCAGGTACCAGCTTGATGCGGAAGGCACAGGACCGGCCTTTGTGGAGATATCTGGGGGAGGCCTATGCTCAGCAGTGGGCGTCTTTCGGCTGATATATGATACTTTCTCCCACGCACACTAAGGTTGTGGAATGAACTACCTGGAGAGGTTTTCCATGGCGAGTACTACATGGAGTTCTTCAAGAAAGGGGCTAAAAGGTTTTTACGGGGTCGGCAACGCGTGGGTGATGCAACTGGTATTGCAAACGTCCATATGCTGCGGTGACTGCTTACCATCAGGCAGGCCGCAAGCTTGTTTGCCACCTTAAAGGTATTAAAAAAAATCTCACCTGGTGGTAAGTGACGATGTGGCTGATGATGGAGCGTGCCTGTCTGGGAACAGCCTATTCACTCTAGCCGTGAAGGCGTCCAGAACTTAGATATGTAGGCTATTTCGTGTTAGTAATTGTGTTTATAATATATGTTCGTTATTTAATCATTCACATTTATAATAGGTACTTAACTTATTCCACGAGAAAATAAAAAAGGAAGAACAGGTTTCGAAATACATTGGAGATTAACTATAACTAGTTATTTTGCTTTATAGTTTCTCGTCAAATATGTTAATTTACCTAAATTATCTTTATTCTAAATTGTTCCTGATCTAGCCTTTGTTCTATTCTAATAACTTATAGTCTACCTTTTACATAAAGTGAATACTACAATTCCTATTCTATTGTATTTTACTACCTACTTACCAATCTTCTATGTACCTATATGTATATCTACATGTATTTATTTATATAAATATTAAATACTTTCAGAGATTTTTTAGACGACTACACGAGAGCTCTTTTACGTTACATCAATAGGTAAACCTATTTCTTCTAAATGGTAAACTGTATTTTCCAAACTGTTGTTGAATAGCACTGTAACATACGAACACTTTCATTTCAGCAATGATCTATCGGAATTTGAGTCAAAGGATGCCTCAGTCCCGCACATCATTAGGTATTTTGCACTTGTTTGGAATGCAGGTTTTGGTCGCATGTCTCGAGGAGAATGTGTTCCCCGTATCGTCCGTTGTGAATAAACCCTTAATACTTTGTGTTTTCCTGTTATTATACCTAGTTAGTTATATCCTCTATAGTGTAGCTCCTCTATGCAATGCCGTGTGGTGATCTGTACGGCTGGCACAAGTGTGCTCTCGCACGCGACAAGCAAGAAAAAGCGCGACATAGGCAATGCTATTTCTTTTGTCTTAGGATTCAGTGAAATAAACAAAGACTATCTCGCGGTGCGAGCTATGTCGCGGGCATACTTGAGCTAGCCATGCTGTATCAGCTACGATGTAAATATTACTTAGAAACAAAAAGTTTCGATTGTGTAGAGGAGCCAAATAATTTTTCAGGTTAATTTCAGGTTGATGATGTTCTGTATATAATTTACCAACGTGTGATGAGTAGATTGGTTATTACGTGTTATGTTGTGACTAACATAAAAGTTCTAACAGTAGTTGTGTTTTGTGTAAATACTTTTATTACGTAGTGGCTGTAAATGCTATTTAGATACGTTATCTCCCGCTGTGCCTGACTGTGAAACATAATGTTTATCTAATAGCGTACCTTTAACTTTTCGTGCCTTTAAAAATTATTTATAATTAATATAGTTACATTGTAAAAAGATTGAAAAGTTAGCTAGCTTCATGCTGCAAAATGTTTTTGCTCTTTGATTGCTGTGGTCGTTAAACTAGCAGACATCTGATGGAATCGGCAAATGGGTAGAAAAATGCGGAACCATAACAACCGCATTCTCTTTCGACTAGAATTCTATTGCAGAATCTCCAAACCGTATCTAACTACATGTACCGATGATAATATTTGAGTGGCGATCGGCAGTATGCGTCCGTCAAAATAAACATAGCGAGCAAAATAGACCAAACCAGGACTAATCATAGAGCTGAACGCGTGCGTTCACTTAGCAAAGGCAAAGTGCTGTTAGACAAGTCTATATTTTCTAGCAGGTTGTGAATACGGGTGCCTTTCTTATCAGCTGGGCCTCCTAAAGCCGGCTCTATGCAACAACTCTCCGTCACCTCAAACCGTCGCCTGTCACGTTCCAGGGACCAGGTGTGCGTCCCCTCGGAAGGGTACCGCGTGATCCCCGGAATGCTGAACTGGTGCCAGACCAACTGCCTGCGGTACCCGCCCAACTGCCCGGAGACGCTGTGCCATTGCCCGTGAGTTGGGAAGGGGTTTGTGCAAGGCTGTGGGAAAGGAAAACGCCATGAGGGGCCATCCATAAATTACGTCACACGAATTTTAGGACCTTTGAGCCCCTCCCCCCGTCCTTGTCACAGGTTGTCTCAATTTTATAATCCCCCCCTCATGATGTGACGTCACACATTTCTTAAATGTATCCATGTATATTAGAATAATTGAAAGAAAACAGCTATCGTTATTTTTCATAGTGAGAATGCGAAATTATTAATAAATATGGATCAAGTTCGTTAAATTTTAAGATTTTTTATTCACATCTAAACGTCGCGTTTGATTATTAATTTTTAACATGTGATGTCACAAAATTTTTGACCCCCCCCTGCCCCTTGTCACATTATGTCACATTTCAGTAATACCCTCCCTCCCTATTAAGGTGTGACGTAATTTATGGATGACCCGTGAGGCCATCTGATGGGAAGTGGTAATTGACGGCCATGATATGTGGTGTAAGGTTGTGTGTATGGGGATGGACTGTAGATGACATTAAGGCGTGTATCGACACCGCGAGGTTGCTTGAAAGCTCGCGAAGCAAACGCGTCTCCATACCGCGAGGCAACGAGTTTAGACCATTGTGTGTGCGAATAAGAACTCGATAGAACCCTGGCTGGAGGTACTCACCTCCACCGCATATAGAACACCCGTTCTATGTGATAAAGTTAGTACCTATTAAAAGAAAGAGAAAGATAGATATGTGCCAACTCCATACGGGCCAGAAAGGGGCAAGGGTATGGAGATAGTAAAGATGAAATTCAAAACTTATGATGTGACGGTCTTGTTCGACTCATGCCTACCTACACTAGTATATAATTACTGTCTGCACTTGTAATGCAAACATTGGATTACAGAATCTAAGAAGTCACTTGTTTTCCTACACTAAAAACTGGCTGATCTAAGAATGTATACGCAATATCTACCAATTATAGCTTCAAACATCGCGTGTAACCGGGTTTGGTCAACGCTCTCACTGATTTGAACTGTATTTTTATTTGCTTTATTTTATTTTACTTTATTCAGAACACCAACAGCAAGATACAAGTAATACTGTATCTACTGTATTATGTTTTGTATGAGCAATAAAGTGTTTACCTATCTATGTTCAAACAACTGAATCGTGTCATCACCATTTCCCCAGACAAGTCTGCGAAGCGATCGGCGAGATCGAAGGGCGCGACGGTGCGGACGTGTACTGCTTGGACCAGTGCATCGTGTACCCACCCCGCTGTCCCAGGAACCGATGCCGCTGCTACTGACCCCTTCAACCCTTGCGACCTTCATAAATCACTGCCCTACCGACATACTGTATTTTTTAATCGCTGGGCTTGGTTGCTCAAAATACAAGTACAGACGATGGAACTACCGATGATGGCGACGCCATACTTGGTTCTCGCTGATATGACCTACACACACCCTTGCAGAAGCATTTCTGGCTGGTGTTGTACCTGGAACGGAACGGACACTGACGCGTTCTTGATCCAAAACCAAACATATGAAAAGATGACAAACAGGGCACGGACATGATTATGAATATTAGGTTTTTTAGCGAGGCACCAGATGGAAGTCATTGCACCATTTATTGCACTGTATGTGCAAGTGCAATAGACAAGGTCGGCCCCCAGCGTCCGTGCGCCCTTCAGTCTGTATAAGAAATTCGCGCCCCATTTCTTCTGTGTAAATTGCGTCGTATGTAAATGAGGCTGCTCATATTTCAGTACAACGGAATTTATAGCCGTAACCTGTAGCCGTATTCACAATGATGCGAAACCGTTTCCGAACGATTCGAAATTCGTAAGCGGCGAATCCGTGTCGAAAACTGTTATTCAGAATCCTAATAGATTTCACGGTAAAGCGCGCTCCACACGTGGACAGCTCCGCGGGAACACGAGAATGTAGAGGGAGTATTCGTGTAATCCCGTGCATGTTTGGCATGTCTCGCCTATTTCATAGACTAAGTAGAGATAGTTTGTTGTCGTCTCAATTCGATCGATTTTATATTTGCATTTCTAGCGCTTTTTCCCGTAACAGGTTCGGGGTACACTTGACCATGATCCAGGATATTAGTAGATCAAGTAATTACAGCAGAGAAGCTGCCATCACCTCTGTGACCCTGTTTACAGTAGATTTCCGATATTACACCGATGAATCGATAAAATGTCGCGCGTTTTGACACCACCACATCCCTAATAGGCGAGAATGTAGAGGGTCGACCAAAGTCCCGGCAAAAGTTTCGCCGGAAGTTTCGGCGAACATGTGGAGCGCGCTTTACTCTACTCTCTATAACATATGAAAATTTCATCAAAATTAACTGACACCACATTTTCCTAAGAACTTTTGCGGGGTCCTTTGTCAAGCCATTGTGAATACGGCTACTGGTGTTGGCGGATCGTTAAGCACACTTAACGTCCAGACTCGACCTACTTCCTCTTTTTTCTTCTCCACAAGAAATATTTACCAATTTGTTCAAGTATCCTCTCTTTGCATTGCTAATTTTATTTCCACATTAAGTCAAAGTTAACAAGTTTTGCTAGCGAGCCGAGAGCTCACGAAGGTGAGTCCACCATCTCTTACACTAAACTAACAAACTTAAGATCTATACTCTTAGTAGGGTGGGTCACGGTTTTTCTGCATTTTAGCCAGTCGTACTTTTAGTGGAATTAATCTGGGTGTGCCATGATTTATTACTACAATGTTAAAATAGATAATTTTTTTTCTCAAATGTCATTGTGTTGTGTAAAGAAGGTTAACATTTTGATCTAGACTTTGTAAATATTATTAATTTTACTGTACAGTGTACAGATATTTCTATATTAGTATAATTTTTATCCTATTTTCAAATAATTATTGAATTATATTTTAATTTTTCTTTTCAATCTTGCGATAGAGTAGCAGTATAATGTTATCGAGATATGAAAATGTTACACTAAAAATAGAAGATTACAAATTACCTACTCGAATTCATTTGTCACATTAGGAATTAATAATAAAATATTATGTTTTTTTTTTATGTAATAAAACTATTGTAAAATAAATACTTTAAAGAAAATATTGACTTATATTATTTGAAGAAATAGGCACCAGTCACATAGGTTCTTATATCCCTTCCAGTAACCTCTGTAGTTGTAATACTATTAAAATGTTAGAATTATTAGATTGTCTGTTTGTTGGTATGTTCTAACCCAATAAAACCAATTCAATACACATACTTTCAACAATAGGGTCCCAAACTTTTGAATTGCTTATGTCAAAACTATGAGGAAACAGCCAGAATTTTTTTTTTTATGAGTAATTTTACCTGGGTCTATGTGAAAATGTGAATACATATAACCAAATAAATAAGGTAAACATTAATATGAATATTTTATTAAGTCTAGGCTTAAATACATAAAACAGTTTATTATCTCTTGTGTACAAAAATTTTCAAATAAAAATAGTTGTTACGAGGCCGATGGAGACAGAACATGAGTCACCCCACTTGTATCCAGAGACATTCTGTTTCCTCCTGAGTATGGCAAGTCATCGTCATCCAAGGCTTCCCTCATACGTCTCTTATAAATCTCACTGTCAGGATTATTCTCTTGATTACGACATTTGTCAAGTTTCTTATCAATCAATCGCACCCTCTCTCTAGCTGGGCTTTCCACCATTTTCACCATAGAACGAATTTTACGAACGGCTTCAATTAAAATAGCCAACTTATCAGGGCCCGCATCTCTAAAAAGCATGTCTGTAACATAACTGTCAAGGTTTTCTTGCTCCTTGCTAGCTGCATGAAGCACTGCAGCTAACGCAATCTGTGATGGAGCATATAACAAAGAGGCATCGGTTAAAAATACTTTTTCAAGGAATTCATCAATACCACTTCGCAGACGTTCAGGATTAGCTAGACTGCAGCGTGTTTTTATGTCAATCAGAAAACCCTCGACAGGTCTGAATGGGTTATGAATGGTGAGATGATAGTTCAACTGCTGCATTAGGAGCAATTCGTTGTTCAGAATTATATCTGAAGCTTTTTCTCGGTCACCCTTGATATTTGCAACGAATTGATTTATAGACACATTAAATTCCTCGACCTTACACGCCAAATAGACACATGTCGCCAAAATTTCCTTTGGATGATAGTCCATTGTTGAGTTAAACAGATAAAATCGCTTGAAATATTGAAATGCAGTGCCGACTACTCCCTTCGGCATTGGTGGACTGAATCTCTTACAAAACTCTTTTAGGTGTAACTCATACTGTTTCAGAAGTTGTCTTTCTTCTTCGGGTGATAAAAATATATTGTATGTTTGATATTCGTCAATGTGGGCTCCATGTGTTGAAATGTAAGCTACATTATGCTTTTCCCGTAAACGTGCTAATTCATTTTCATCACTGAATGTCCAAAATTTTCTTTGGCTACTCGTAGAAAACATAGTTGTTAGTTCTATCTAATATCACTTTACTACGGTACTGCGGCGCAACGCAAAGCACAATACACTATACTCTCGGACGCAAACCAACTTACGATTTCTTATACTACTATAAAAAGGCCACCAATACTAAATAAAATTAACGTTATTTCAATAAAGTTCAATTCAACTGTTTAATCTACAAAACAAACAACACAAATCTTGACGCCAAAGAGGATAGAAACACATGACAACAAATATTTCGTTTAGAAATCATTGGTAGGGTAGTTCAAATTTTTTGAGCAAAAGGCAGAGAAGTTATAATGCACATCACTCTCGCGAGTGCGACTCGTCACTCGAGGCGTGCGTAAAGCGCGCTCCACATGTTCGCCGAAACTTCCGGCGAAACTTTTGCCGGGACTTTGGTCGACCCTCTACATTCTCGCCTATTAGGGATGTGGTGGTGTCAAAACGCGCGACATTTTATCGATTCATCGGTGTAATATCGGTAATCTACTGTAAACAGGGTCACAGAGGTGATGGCAGCTTCTCTACTGTAATTACTTGATCTACTAATATCCTGGATCAAGGTCAAGTGTACCCCGAACCTGTTACGGGAAAAAGCGCTAGGAATATAAATATAAAATCGATCGAATCGCGACGACAACAAACTATCTCTACTTAGTCTATGAAATAGGCGAGACATGCCAAACATTCACGGGACTACACGAATACTCCCTCTACATTCTCGTGTTCCCGCGGAACTGTCCACATGTGGAGCGCGCTTTACGAGCGGAGGCTGCACGCAAGTGCTATCCATCCATCCATACTCTTCGATTAGGCTCGCCCCAGACGCATCGTTTTCATGCGTTCAGGTAATGCTATGTCACTTTTGTTGTAAGGATCAGAATCAACTCCAACTGACGGGTTGGCTGTCGCAAGCCAAGTCAGAACGTCTGTTAAGTAACTTTATTTTAGGGATTTGTGTCAACTCAAGCGATGGTTAGTTTTGGCTGGCGCTAGCCAAATCGGAACGTCTGTTAAAAATACAAAAATATTAATCAAAGGTGGCTTTAGACTAGAGATGTAACGGATATCCGGCCACTATCCGGTATCCGGCCTATCCGGCCGGATACCGAATAATGCGTTAATATCCGGCCGGATACCGGATAGTAAAAAATGTATGAAAAGCCCATAAAAGTAATTTCGCTCATCGGAAATATATGCCCTTCTGTGGCAGTCGAGTAAAAAGTCGTATCAAAACGTTTAAAAACCATAAATATCAATCAAAGAACTATTGATTATGTCGGCATCAACACCTATTCTACTCGTATCGTTCATTTGGTAGGCTAGCAAAAATTTTTAATAGTTTTCTGGTCTCTTCTTTTTGCACTATGCCTTTTCCATTAGCTGGTGTCAGCTCTCCTTGTCTGCTTCCTCCATTTCTTTCTATTTTGAGCAGTAGCAGCGTCAATAATATTGTCCTTTAGGTCCCGTTGGTCCGCCGTCAGCCAGGTGGCGTGTGGGTGTCTTTCGCGTCAGCGAGTTGTCGTCGCCAAATTTAGGGCTACTTGCACTAAGGTGATCTTTAGGGCGGCGGAGCACATGCTCACACCATCGCATTGAGCGTTCTTAAATTTTCTCGGGCATAGGTGTGACTTTGTAACTTCCACGAGTGTGGACATTACGTACTTTGCCCAACAGGGTGACACCCGCTGATCAGCATAAATACGCATTTTTGTCGTGTGTAGTTTTGACAAGTGCTGTTTAGTATTATAATGTACTTAGTGTAATAATTTAAAGTCAAATAAGATATATATTGATATTACAGATATGAAAAAATATTATCCTGGATTAAAATATGAATTTCTTTATATTTAGAGGTAGTATACGATGTCGTTTATCCTCTACGATGCTGTGGGCTAATGTGTAAGCTCATATTTTAAAACTATCAATCCGTATGAGGGCGGAAGAATTCTTCAGTTCAACGTTCAAATTATTCACATTTAACGAAAACTTTAAATTACATAAATACATGCAGTCGTATAAAGTCCCACGCCGCGATTACAGCTTGTACAAACTTGTTCAGTGACCTGTGAATATCCGGCCGCCGGATATCCGGCTAGGAGGCTGGCCGGATATCCGGTATCCGGTATCCGGCTAAACAACTATCCGTTTCATCTCTACTTTAGACTTTCCAGTGCGTGAAATCCAGTGTTAAACGTATTCAATCGCAAAAATAGTATGACTACAGTTGAGCTTGTAAAGACGTAGATAGTGAGTTTCGTGTGTCGTAATAATCAAAAGTGAGTAACAATGGTAGTGATTCGAGAATTCGAAATGAGGCAAAATTAATCGTTAAATCCAAAAGACAAAAGACGTACTTCACATGTGCCGTGACTTTGGTAGACCCTATACATTCTCGCCTATTAGAGATGTGGTAGGTGTTAAACTGCGTCGATATTATATCGATTTATCGGTGTAATATCGCTAATCTGGTACATTCTGCTGTAAACAGGGCTACATACGTAATGGCAGCTGCTCTACTGTAATTACCTGATCTACTAATATCCTGGATCATGGTCAAGTGTACCCCGAACCTGTTACGGGCAAAAGCGCTAGGAAGAAAAACATATAATCAATACATTACGGTCATCGAATACATCAATATTCTTTTTCTGCGAAGCAGAGCTGTCTATACATACTGTACATTTTGTATTATTGTCAGTGAATTTACTTCTTTGTGAGTTTTATACATTTTTGGATTGACCTTGTTGATTTTTAACTAGAACCAAAGTGATTTGATTCCGCATAAACCGTACTCCACGTGTCCGCCAAAACTTTCGGCGAAACTTTTATCGGGACTTTGGTCGATCCTCTTCATTCTCGCCTATTAGGGATGTGGTGGGTGTCAAAACGCGTCGACATTATATGGATTCATCAGTGTAATATCGCTAATCTGCTGTAAACAGGGTCACAGAGGTGATAGCACCTGCTCTACTGTTATTACTTGATCTACTAATATCCTGGATCATGGTCAAGAGTACCCCGAACCTGTTACAATCGATCGAATCGAGACGACAACAAACTACCTCTACTTAGTCTATGAAATAGGCGAGACATGCCAAACATGCACGGGACTACACGAATATAGGCGAATACTCCTTCTACATTCTCGTGATCCTGCGGAATGACAAACATATGGAGTACGCCCTTTCGACTTCCTTTGCCTCATGAAGAGTGTGGGAAGACCTTTAAACAGACTGCATTTAACTATTTTTCCTTACCAGACATGGCTGTATAATATAGGTGCCTTTGTTTATATTTTTTACGTCCACGGAGTCCATGGACAAATAACCAATAAAACTACGAATTATGACGTTTATAAAAAATCAATCGGTCGATCTTATTGCGAGCGAGTCTATATTTTCAAAATTTAATTTGTATAAATAGTAATTTTTGAGGACTCAAAAACATGAGTGATTTACTAGACGATGATTTAGAGTTTCGTGGAGGAACCCTTCAGTTATCTACTGACCAGCTTGCTCCTGAAACTGCAGAAAACAACCGAAACAACGCAACTGAGAATTCAGAACGTAATAAACCGAGAAACAACGTAAACCCGTCAGTCTTATCAGGTGCAGATTCTCTCTCATCTTCTTCTACCTCTTTCGCTGGTAAGGCATTTAATTCTTGTGCTTTAAAATCCATTTTAGATCGAATGTAGACGTATTGTATGTAGCGACGTTTATCTACTTGCCATTCAAAAACTATGAAGTCGCTTTATCTATGTTTATATCATCAAGATAAAAGTTTTATTTGTTGATATTATCGACTGTTTATTACCCAGCTGTATCTCAGGGCACATATCTAAATTTAATGTTGTCATAAAATGATAGCACACATTCCCAATGCTTTAGTTATGAATAAAATTATGGCGATAATAAGCTTGCGAAACTTTGTTTAATTTTAGATACAAGACCAGAAGGGCAGGTGAATGAGGCTTCGTCAGCCGAGCCTGTACATACTGTGTACCCTCGTTATGATGTGCCATTCAACCGAGAAAATATACAGGATTTCTTTACATTCCGCAAGGGTGTTGTGGAGAATGCAATACAGGAGTGCATTACGGCTCTGCTTTTCCCTGAAGATGGAGAGTATTTGGGCTCATGGCTGTTGACAGAGTGAGCTTTAAAATTTAATAATACCAATCAAACTACACTAATGGTTTCACAAAACTTAGGAATCGCCTAAGTTCCATCTTAACTAGTTTTTAGCCAATCGGCAATGTCCAAATTGAGATAAGAAAGAACTTCCTGATTCCTGAAATTAATAAAAACGGCTTTAAATGTTCTGGTTTATTTGTCCTTTGTGACAAGAAGATATACTGTGTTGTAATAACTTAAAATTTTGTAATTATTGCGTAAAGTAAAACCTACTAAGTTGTTGGATCATGTATGTTTTCTGAATAGTGACATTTATTTCCAGAATTACTTTGTGGGATAATGAAAAAGAGAGGATTGTTCTTTTGACATCACGGCTTGTGATGACTATAAAGTATGATTTTATTGCAATGAAGCAGCTCGATTTCAAGAAGACATACCTAGACGATTTAGACACCATTGTGATTGGTGAACTAGTATACCCACCATCATCACTAGTACCGTAAGTAATATATTGCTGCTGTTTCTATTGATAGACGAATGGAAAAAGAATCAATCAATATCACTTGGCTGATAGAATTTACGTGCTAATGAAAGGCCAAGGCCTTATTCATTACTATGAATACAACAGCAAAACTACAATGACTATTAATGTCATATATGTGTGTATTATTAGCAGATATGAAAAGAAACTTGCATACCTGCAATATTAAAAGACAATACTAGTGGCACAATGCAATGTGGTTTGGGGTATGGATTTGATTTGTGTTCTTGTCTTAATATGTGTACATGGAGCTCACAACAGAAGGTACTCGTTAGTCTGGTTACCATTTTTACTTGCCACTCACCACCTTACACTTGCGTCATTTTAATGATTCGAAATATTAATTAAAGTTTACTAGTATAGTAACAGTTGATCTTGTCCCACGCTAATGTTAGTCGGCTGAATGGCATCGCTACCGGAGTTACAACTGTTGTGAAGGACTGCGTCATCGACCGCTTGTGCCGGCGGCCCACCAGCGACGAAGAGGCAAAACTGTTCGATACAAAGTATTTTGAACCTAGGTACCTTCAGTTGCGGTAGATGCTCATTATATTTGTTTTGAGATCTGGTGTTGTAATGATTTCTCGGTAGTTGTCATGACTGATGTGCCAATCCTAGTGTGTGTAAACGAAATGCACATATGGTTTGTACATCCACTGTAACATCTATTTCACCTGTTTGTACCATAAATTAATACTGAATTATAAAACGGTTATATTCCTGGCAAAATATTTTAAAACATTGTAAGCTATGAGAACTACCTATTAGAAATCACTGGTAATTTTGTTTCCATGCATACTACTAATAATATGTGTGTATCTACACCAAATTTTTTGTGGTTACACGTGCCAGTTTATTTTAATTAATCTGGTTGAAATGCTTATCTAGTTTGCTTTGTTTGGTTTAAAAATATATTGAGATTTTTTATTCATATTTCATACACATTTTTATCAGCAATTATAAAACTCGAAACAGTTATACCAGAGGGCTTGGTTTGCCTACGCTTTTATTAAATGGCGATAAAGGGTTGCTATGCCATTATTATTTTTAGTTACTGACGTTTTTCATTGAACAAGCTATTGCTTGAAGCATCCTGAACCATGATTTTGTTTCGATTTGAGTATTTGAATTATGTAAAATAATTTATTAAAACAGGTAATTATTATCTTTACACCAATTTCTTTAGCAACACTAATGTAGTAAGAACAACTACATAGTATGTAGTACCTGCATTTGTATATCACTTAAAGCATGCATTAAATACAATTGTAAAAGTGCTGTGGATTCCTTAGCTTTTTAGTGGCACAAGTAGGGCGGAATTAGTACTAATAAATTCCTCCATTCCGCCCAATCAATTGACGTCACTGGACTTCTGCGATGCCCACCTCCAGCAACCGTGCGCGCGCTCACTTGCCGGTGGCTCTGTTAGGCGCGCGCACTTCTTGACACCCTGCAGCTCTCGTCTAGTCTTTTCTTTGCTCGCCCTTAACGGGCTGACTTACCACGTACAGCACACACTTCTGCCCCCTCGGCCAAGCCCACTCTCCTTCCCTTCCTGCTCTTCCTCTTCTGCTTCTATTCCTCCTCCATTCTCGAAGCGTTGCCAAGTGCAGGCGAACTCGCTCAGCCTCGCGAAGTTCGCCTCCGAGGGTACAAGGTCCCGGTAGTGTGTCCGCTTCCTTGATCTCTAAGGGCGTCCGCTGCGTTGAGCATGAGCATCGTGCGTGGACACCCGTATTCTAATCTAGACATTCCGTCGCGCGCGCTAAGTACCCAAACCCCAATGGATTAGGATACGCCCCATGCTCCTGTTCAACGCAGCAACCATGATGCATGATGATAAGTGCTAAGTCAGTAAATAATAGGTATGACGTCTCGTGTATATTTCTATCTCGTATTCTTTATACTTTTTTCATGCATGATGAAAAAAACAAACTCCCCTTCGCGATAACTGTTTTTGGGGTAACGTAGTAAAGCAAGGAACCCTTATAGTTTCGGTATGTCAGTCTGTCCGCGGTTTATTTCAAAAAGTATTTGTACTAGAAAGCTGAAATTTGGTTATAAATAATAACGCTGACAAACTTGTAAAATATTTTTTTTAAATATTACCCTTACTTGGGTACCTCCCCAAAGTAAAGCGGGGAATGAAATTTATTTTCCCGCATTGTACATTGTATGAGGTGTCGTTGGATAGGTCTTTTAAAACAATTTCGGGTATCTGATGAACGTTTTTGGACATAGTTTTCCGCCTTTATTTTCAAAAAACGTGCCTTGCCTAATTATGACAAATAAAAAAATGGCAAATTTACGTTAGCTACATTTGTTACTCTTTACCGATTCAGATTTATTTTTTGAAATATCCTTGATTTTCATCTATCGGAGATTACCCATCATTCAAACTTACAAACGTATGGACTAGGTTTACCACGCGACTTCGTCCGCATTATCATCATCCTGGCATCAATCCCGCCAGGTAGCGCTGCGCGGTCTGCGAGCGCCCTAGGTCCGTCTTTCTACTTCTCCTTGCCCACCTTGCTCGGTTCTTGGCATCCATAGTTGTGAACTTGTGAGTTTCTTGCCAAAAATTGCCTGGTACAAGCAACTTAACATAATAATATTAGGTGTGCTAGTGTAGTTAGTGTCGTCCCTTTCCATGAATTATCTTTATACTAATAGTGCCGTAGGTTCATAATCATGAATCAGTATAAATTGTATACAATTAGGACAACAAATAATAACTTACACATGGTGTAATAAGATGAATCAACTGCAGTATAAGCCAATGCATGTACGGTAATGAATTGACGGTATTACATTCACGTCGTACGTACTGTTATCAAGTAAGCTGAGCAAACACAGTCGACTCGCTCCGGTCTAAGCGTAACAAATCGCCCGGGTACTTTCCATCTTCTTGGTCTCCGTGATTCTGGGAGGCGGGCTACCCGCCTTCCCAGTACACTCGCTGATCATAGGTGCCTGGTCTGAGCAGTTTACCTAGATCTTGACCTAGCCAGTACCCGCCGGACGTGGAAGCTTTGCCTCCACGAGGACCTCCACCTTCCCCATAGTCCTGCCACGGTTGCTCCAACTATGAGTCGACTGTCTTTGGGCGAGAGGAACTCGCTGCAGTCCAATTTCTACGCACCATGTCTATGACACTACTCAGAGTATATTATACTAGCGTTTATTGGATTCAAATGGAAAGCTACTGTGCTAGATCCATACGTACAGGCTCATCATCTTTCCACACCATATAATGACAGTCGTATAATATATACATGAACACTTACCAGGGTTACAGGTCGCTGCGTCGTACTGCGCACTCCTTTTGCCCTGATCTCCGTTCACGTCCCTTGGGTTTTAGTGCACACACCAACAAAGCGTCGTCTTCTGTCCTCGTGCCAACATACAGAACCGTTATATTCGAAAGCATAGCCAAAGCGGGGTTACCACATTACAAAAAAGAATGACATAAAACGGTTTGACACTTACCGACTATTTTACGACGTCTCGCGTATTAAATGCGCGACACTCCCAACAGCGAAGAAGGTTAGGGCAGCAAGGCGAGTAAGTGACGCGTCCATTCCATGATTTTCTCTCTTGCGCGAATGGCTGCTAATCGCTTACTCCTCACTTCTTGTTCTACCTCTCGCTGGTCACCGGGTGGCAGGGCTTCATTCTGACCTGTTACTTCGTGGTCATCCGGGTTATCCGGCTCGACATCCACTCGAACTTCGAGTGCTGGGGGATCAGTGACACCTGGTAAATTAACTTCTGGTACGCTAGGTAGGTCCTCGGATATAGTCTCTGCTTCTGGTGGTTCCTCGTCTTCAACCTCTAAAGGATAGAGGTGTCCGATAGAGCGCGTTAATGTCGAATCGTCTACTTTAACTCGCGCGACTCTACACTGACCGTCGTGCCCCTGAATCAATGTGTCAATCTTGCCCACCTTCCATTGACTCCTATTTTTATGGTCAGACTTAATCTGCACGAGATCACCGACTCGTGGTGCTTGATGGCACTTCACTCTGGGTTGCTTGAGTGCGTGATTGTACCTTTCCCTGAGTGCCACCAAATACTGACCGATGAACATCCTTTTAAATTCTTCTAGGATTTTTAGCCCCCTCTTCCAGCTCTCTATCAATTCAGTCTTTGCAGTTGTGCTATTTGCTGGAGCTTCTGCTAATACTGGTTTCATGGTCAGGCATTTACCCAGACTTAAAAAATCTGCCGGTCGTAAGACGTGCTCCACTTCCGTACCGGCCTTTGTCAGTGGCCTTGTATTGAGTACTGCCTCTATTTCTTTCACAACTGTTAATAGTCCGCTATCGTTGAGAAGGTGTTTATCTAGTGTTCGTTTAAGGCAGTGTTTTACTAACGCTACCAGGCGTTCATAGAACGCTCCATGCCAAGGGGCTAATTGTGGTGTAAATTTCCATTGTATATTATTTTTTACGCAGTATGGCTGCTGTACCACTTCAGATACCAATTTAAAGTATGTCGCATTATCTGAGTACATCCTTTTTGGTATATTCCTAGTTGCTGTAAACCTTCGCAGTGCTAGAAGGCACTCTTCAGCGGAAAGGTCATTCACGACTTCTAAGTGAATAGCTCGAACCGTTAGACAAGTGAACAAAGCTATCCACCTCTTCGCCTTTCCCGTTGGTGTGTTCACAAATAGATGACCTAAGTAGTCAACGCCTGTATACGTGTAAACCCCTTCGTAGTTCACTCTCTCCGATGGTAATGCAGGTGCACCTGGTAAGCGGTATGGACCACCGCCATGTTTGATACATTGCAAACACTTCCGAATTATCCTTGTAACCTGAGGTTTTCCTTGAGGTATCCAATATTTCTCCCTGATTATTGTCAACGTGTGTGGAGCACCAACATGGTAATTATTCTCATGTGTGTCCTTTATAATTTTGTCGGTGAACTCACTGTTTTTAGGTAGCAATATTGGATACTTCATGTCGTAATTCCAATTTGTGTTTGCCATACGTCCTCGGCACCTTAGAACGCCATTCACATCCACGAACAGATCCAGATTCCTAGCTAGATGTGTAACTTTACCAACCAGTTCTTCTTTGAAGTGTTCTTTCTGAATTTTCTTTATTTCCAGCAACAACTTGTCCGTGTTGTCTTGGTGACTCTGGGTCTCTACTGACTCAGTGTCTAAGTTATCAAGTTCCATGGGCCCATCGGTAGGATATTCCCCATACTCCATGGGCTCGCCTATTCTTTCAGATTCCCGAGGTCCTTCTTCAAGCTTACTCAAGATTCTAGATGTCTTTACGGATTCATCCCCACCATTGGGTGTATCCTGTGTTGACTCACCTAGGCTTTCGCCTAGGACCTCCCCGAAAGAAAAAAGGTTGTGATGTGTCTCATAGAGTCGATTCTCGGGCCAATAGGACTCGTCCTTAGCGAGAAACTCAGGTCCATTATACCAGACGTCTTTCTTCTCTGTAAACAATTCTGGTCGGGTGGCAATATCAGCAGGGTTCAATTTTGTGTTGATGTAACACATCTCAGTGTTTGGATGATTTTGTTTTATCTCTCTGACCCTGTTAGCAACGAAAGGCGGAAGTAGCTTCCTCGACCTTATCCAACTAAGTACTACTAGGCTGTCTGACCATATATACTCTTTGTGTATCTTCAGCTCCAAGTTATTCCTCACATATTTCAGTAGTCTGCTCCCTATCAAGAATCCAAGGAGTTCTAATCTGGGTATTTTTAGCTCATCTTTATCCTTAGCTTGAGATACATGTGATTTTGCTATGAGGAAGGATACGGAGCTTTTGTTCTCATCAAATACTTTAATGTATATGACAGCAGCGTAGGCGTCCTTTGATGCGTCCGTGAAACAATGTAGCTGGTACTTGAGGCCAGCATTAGATGTATCTGATCCTAGAAATCTGGGTATCTCAATGTCCAGTATTATCTTTAGACGGTCCATCGCTTCTTTTACTGACAGAATCAACTCAGTTGATAGTTCAGTGTCCCATTTAAATTTCTTCTCACAGATTTGTTGAAAGATGAGCTTCAATGACAGCACGAGTGGACACGCAACACCACAAGGATCATACACGCGCGCTAAAGCTCGAAGGACCTTTCTCTTCGTGCTTGGAGGAGGTTCCGTGCTGAAGTGACTCTCTGTCAGATTTAAGGACAGCTTATCTTCAGGTACATTCCAATTTAGGCCCAGCACTTTAACATTACCCTTGTTCATTGATTGATATGTCTTTGGTATAATTTCCATGAAAGTTTGATTATTGGAAATCCAGTCTCTGATATTCATGGATAGTTGCTTGAAAGCGGACCTTGTCTGGGTATATACATCCTCAGCCTCTTTCAATGTATCCGCACCCGTTACTAAGTTGTCAACATAGCATTTATCTGCTACTGACTTTAGTAATGCCTCATTTGTCTGGCCCATATGGTGTCGGATTGTTGCGGTAAGCAGGAATGGACTTGATATTACCCCAAATGGAATTCTGCAGAATCTCAGATGCAGTAGGTTATCTTCGGTTGTTTCCCCATTGATATCCTTTAGCCACAAAAACCTTGTCACATCACGATCTTCCTCTTGAAGTGCTACTTGTAGAAAAGCTTTCTCCACATCAGCCAGTATGCCAAACCTTTTCGTCCGGAATTTCAGAAGTAACGCTGTCATATCTTCAAGCATGGAGGGGCCGCTGTATAGACACTCATTAAGGCTCTTCTGCCCAGTCGTCTTAGCAGATGCGTCATATACGATCCTCCCAGGCTTCCCCTTTTGCTTGACCATATGATGGGGCAGATAATGATGTGTGTGGTCTCTATTTTCCACTTGTTCTTGACTGATGATCTCTATAATGCCAAGTTCTAGTTGTTCCTTTAAAATGCGATCATATTCATTTAGAGAACTTGAGTCGAGTCTTCTCAGGACACTTCTTAACCGACCCAGAGCCATGCCAAAGTTCGGCAGCAGTTCCGGAGGATGCTGTATCCATGGCCACTTGACTAAATATCGACCATTTTGATACTGTACTGTCTCATTGAAGTGACGGACCGCCTCTTCCTGTCTTGTAGCTTTGGGCGAGTCAGTGATTCCTACGCTCTCTAACGACCATAAGAAGTTCATATCTACAGTTTTTAAGGGTAGATCCGGCTCTGAGAAATATGGGCAATTTGGTGTATGACATTCACAGTAAGTTGTCACTGATAAAATCTCATCCTCTTCGTTTAAGGGGACTTTCCCTGACAAAATGTATCCAAAATCAGTGTCAATGAGGTATAGATTGTCATCTACTTTGATTTTCCTATCTCGTATGAATGTCCAATAAAAGTCGTTTCCTATGAGCAGGTCGATGCCCTCGCCGACAGTATCGTCATCAGCGTATAAATCAACATCACTGACATCAAACTTCGGCACCGCAACCCGGTCTGTAATATGTGGCACAACATTTACATTCACTTTGCGGCTAACATCTCGCTTGGTTTGTATTATGATCTCAGTGCATGGGCTTGAAGTTTCTCGTGGAGTTGAAGCTCCAAACGTGTATATCAACAAAAGGTCAGTTTTCACTATTTGGAGTTTGAGAGCATCAGCTATTTTATTTGTAATATAGCTTCTCTGACTACCTGAGTCTAATAAAATTCTGCTGACGCTGCTAGATCCTGTTTCATTGTTTTGAACTCTTGCTACTGCTGTCTGTAAAAATGTATAATTATTTAACGCGTTACATACAGTCTTAGTAGTTAGAGTGTCAATATGTTTCACTGTACCTTTTGGTGTCGGACATATCAATTGAAAATGCGGGCCATTACATCGGTAACAGGACACTCTACGCTGGCACTCCTCGGTCTTATGATTTTTTCGAAGACACTTCAGGCATCGTCCATGAAGTTTTTGCTTTCGGGCTTCAACGCTCGTGACCTTCCTACAGCTGTCACTGGTGTGATTGGTCAACTTGCAGAAAAGGCACGAACGTCGAGGTTTTTTCGGCATAGAGTTGCTCTTAAATCTATCTCCTATCCTCTTTAAATTTATGTTTCTTCTTGGACGATCGACTCGTGCTTGTAGTGCTTCGGTGGTAGACCCCAATGGAAGTACAGCACCTAAAGGAGTTGCTGTTCTTGATAGTATTGCTGCCGATTTCTCTTTAGCCATAATAATTTTGTTTAAATGATGTCTAATAGACACCATTGTATTTTCCGTATCAATTAGATGTAGTTCATGAATAACCTGAGTAGGGAATTTACGTAGGACCATGGCTCTTAGATGGTTACCATTTGCAGGTTCGCCTAGTTTTTCTAAAACTCTTAGATTTCGCTCTACCTCATTAAGCGTGGCTCTGCAGCTTTTGCTGTCCTCTGTGGCGTTCTTCAGGTTACACAATTCAGTGTAATGGGCATCCACAATTGTGTCTTTCGAACCGAATCTGCGCTCCAGTGTCTCCACTGCTATGACATAGTTTTCATTTGTTGTTGTTAACCCAGAAATTGCTTCCAAAGCTTCACCTTCTAAACAATTGATAAGGTACGACAACTTGTCAGCATTTATCAGGTTTCTGTCATGTATATTGGCTTTGAACCGATCCCAAAACTCTGAATATTTGAGACGATCTCCAGAGAACTTTGGTAAATCTAATTTTGGAAGTCTTGTCGTTGTGAAGACATCTTCTACCTGTGTAGGCTTCTGTTGTACCTCATTTAAGCTATGTTCAATATTAGAGGACAAGCCCTCTGCGCTGATCTGAATGCTCAATGCACTCACAACCACCTCGACTGCAGGTGCTACTGATTTATCTTGATATTCTCTTATTTCACGGTCCAATACTGTAATCAACTCTCTGAGCTGTTTTAATAATCGGGCCCCTTCGATGATATCAATACCCTGCTGCTCATATGCAGCCTTTGCTGCATTGTGAACTTCTTCTAATGCAGCCCTTCTTAATTCCACTCTTTTAGATAGAACTTCATCCATTGTTACAGCTGAAATTCACATTTCCACAAATTACTTGAATAAACGTCTGTGACTATGTGAGTGACCAGATCATCAACGGTGCATAGGCATACATGTATGTATTTAATATACTTCTCTTTATAGGACTTATATTACTCTTTGGGTAATTTCAGTATACAGTGAATGAGAACCCCCTTACTTCAAACCCTAGTTACAATTCACTTGAACTACCTGTACTAGACATTTTATAATTTATTATCACTGAATATAAGTTCTATAATGCGGAATAAGCCAAAAAAAAACCTTTTACTTACTCACCACTTCATGTAGTATACGTATTATACACTTCACGTATTATAATTAAAATTTCAATTATATGTGGCTTTGGCGTTAGTCGTTAGATTAATCTTACTCTGTCCGGCTGACCGCGCAAACAGGTAGGTACGTACTTGCGTACTCTCAAGTCTCAACTCTGCGGTTGAAATATCGTAATGGTTACTACCGGATATGTTTCCTACTACTTTCAGGCTGAAACGAGCATAAACGTAATGCGATTAGGTATTATCCACTATGGGTTTGAGTTGAATTCAAAGAGCACGTCATCAGGTGCACAAGTAGGTACTCACCTGGCTACAAACAGCAAATCGCCTGAGAAAATGTTTCTTTGTTCTCGTTCAAGCAAATATAATAACTCACTTCAATACCTAAGAAGTTTCTCTTGTGATTTCAATGTAAACTTGTGAATTCTCGACCAAAATTCTAAAATCTTCGTATAAAAGCTACCTTTTCCAACAATTAAAAAAAACGGAAAGAAAGACGGTGCGAGAAAAAAAAGTTACGAGCCTCTGCGTTCCGTTTCTCATAGCAATTTTGTTTGTAAAAAAAAAACGTTGTAGTTTTTTATGGACATAGTGCCGCGAACGGACTCTTCATTTAGTGGCGAAATCGAACCTAGTCTTCCTTGCTTTCCTTAAAAACATTGTACGATTAATAATTATTCTAACACGGTGACATAGCATGTATTCGAACCTATTATTTGAACGTACCTTTATACCATAGACTAAAAAAAACTAGAGCAACTCGGAAATTGACTTTGTCTCCAAGTGGGCCAAACTGATTTTATTTTAAAAATAAATCCGATGGTACTAGGTACTTATTTATTAGCTGTTAAAGAAATAATAGTGGTATCAGCAATTAACATAATATTTTAATGATACGTATTATTAACTTATGGTGCATCCATTGTTTATACGCGTACACAATAATATGGAAATGTAATTAAAACAACGTAGGATCAGTAAAAAAAATGTATTTAAACTTTCCGTAGGTAAGCTGTAAAAAAAATTAACGAAACGAACATAGATAAGTCTGAAGAAAATGAAATGAAATTCTCCATAGTTAAAGTTGCTTCAAATATGAGGAAACCTAACCCGGAGTAACCAGATGTGAATCTGGCTTTCGGGATCCCAGCTCCTCCACCATTTTGTCGTCCCTTTCCATGAATTATCTTTATACTAATAGTGCCGTAGGTTCATAATCATGAATCAGTATAAATTGTATACAATTAGGACAACAAATAATAACTTACACATGGTGTAATAAGATGAATCAACTGCAGTATAAGCCAATGCATGTACGGTAATGAATTGACGGTATTACATTCACGTCGTACGTACTGTTATCAAGTAAGCTGAGCAAACACAGTCGACTCGCTCCGGTCTAAGCGTAACAAATCGCCCGGGTACTTTCCATCTTCTTGGTCTCCGTGATTCTGGGAGGCGGGCTACCCGCCTTCCCAGTACACTCGCTGATCATAGGTGCCTGGTCTGAGCAGTTTACCTAGATCTTGACCTAGCCAGTACCCGCCGGACGTGGAAGCTTTGCCTCCACGAGGACCTCCACCTTCCCCATAGTCCTGCCACGGTTGCTCCAACTATGAGTCGACTGTCTTTGGGCGAGAGGAACTCGCTGCAGTCCAATTTCTACGCACCATGTCTATGACACTACTCAGAGTATATTATACTAGCGTTTATTGGATTCAAATGGAAAGCTACTGTGCTAGATCCATACGTACAGGCTCATCATCTTTCCACACCATATAATGACAGTCGTATAATATATACATGAACACTTACCAGGGTTACAGGTCGCTGCGTCGTACTGCGCACTCCTTTTGCCCTGATCTCCGTTCACGTCCCTTGGGTTTTAGTGCACACACCAACAAAGCGTCGTCTTCTGTCCTCGTGCCAACATACAGAACCGTTATATTCGAAAGCATAGCCAAAGCGGGGTTACCACATTACAAAAAAGAATGACATAAAACGGTTTGACACTTACCGACTATTTTACGACGTCTCGCGTATTAAATGCGCGACAGTTAGTGATCTAGTGATATTAGTGTACAAAGAAAGCAGACACTAGCACAAGCCGGGATTGACTGCTATGATGATGATCATAAGTGTATAGATATTCACTAGTACCTATACTTTTGCACTAGTTGGCTTTTGTAAAAATTAGGATCCAATGCTAGAATCAACATAGTTCTTGGCATTAATAGTAATACCTACTCTATTTCGTGTTTCTTTTTCCATCAAGGGAACGAAACCTCCGTGGAGTACGCCTGATGTGGAACAAAGGAGAACCGCTACCGATAAAGACTGTGTGGAACCCATTCAGCCAGGACGTGCCGTACCTCACTTTCGCTTCGCACCCGATATACTGGCATAAAGGTAACTGAACTGTTTTAATTAAGATAATAGTGAAATGTTATTCAGTCAGCATCAGAAGTAGCTTATCAGCCAGACTTTTCTGAATGATCTGACCAGGCGGAGATTATTTTTTATTCTGTACAGGCATCACATAATGGTAAGTGACGATGCGGTAAAGATTAAGCTTTATCTGAGAGTATACAGTTCTATTTAGAATGACATTCTGACATGAACTGTGTCCATATCGAAACGGATGTTATGTCGCAGTAATTAATTTAAATTATCTTAGTGGTTCATAATTTTTGTTTGTTATTGCGTTTATTTACTTTTGATGCTGTCCGTTCCATTCAATGTCTTTATCCCACGGGCGAAAGGAACTCCTAGGTTCGAAAGGAGGACAGGGTCTATGGTTCAACTTCTATGGCGATGGCTGGTCATGAGCGTGTCGAGTCGCCTTAGTAATATCGTGTATATGATGCAAGGGAACTCTAGTTCTTATGCAAGGTGTTTTGGACACTTTCGTCGGCCATTTTCATTATACACGAATTATTAGACAGTGCCCTGTCCTTTTAAAAGAAGTTTATTTCGTCATTGGTTAGGACGCAATACTGTATTGGCCATATGTTGGCCATGATGTTGATTTCATGGCAAACAAGAAAGATTGAATATCATATTTCGTTTGGTAATTAATGAGCATTAAGCAATTGGGTTCCACAACCTTTACAACTCAGCAACGTTTCATGTGGCCCTTTTAATTAATCGGATATCGAGTATTCTTTTCCTAGGTCAATCATGTTTATAACTGTGTATTCGTCGCTATCACTTCTAGACACGGACGTAGAAAGGACAACATACGACATGGAGATATTTGCCCAGAAACTCCAAAGGGCTATTGAGTCGATGGCGGCGTCTTCTTGCTGCATCCACCATTCACCCATCGTGATCCAGAGCTATCTCGGCGTCACGTCGCTTCTCCACAACAAGACCAGTATGGGATTCTTCAAGGTTCGAGGGAAGTTCAGCTTCTAAATGACTGTATATTTAGCTAGATAGGCGAAATTTTAGATTTGTTCACCGACACAGTATAAATGAATAATGACACGATGAATTGTGCACTTCATCAATGAAAAGTCGTGGAAGTAAGAATTTGCGGAAGATTTCATGGCTAAGGAGGAATAGAAAAAAATTCGATGTTACCGGTCTAATCCTAAATCAGGCCAAACTAGACACTTTTTGTGCCAGTGAGTGTAGTTTGGACTAGGCCAAACTAGTTTGTCCTAGTCCAAACTAGTTTCTCCTGAAAAGTTTAGGCCTAACTTATTATTCAAGTAAATGAATGGTTAAAAAAAGTAATTGGCGAGAGAGTAGGTCGTGTTAGGTTCTAACTGGGACCACATGAACCTACCCGCATCAAAACATCTCATAAATATCAAGGTTAATACCTACGGTGGTGGATAGGTAGATCTACTTGTTAAAGTAAATAATTTGCAAGCTATTTCAGTTTAAAGTAAACTATTTGTTTCGTGTTTGGTGTCTATAATATGATGAAATATTTTAATGAATCTAAATGTCTTTACAACTTTTTTCTTTAAATTTTTTTGACTTTGATTTGACTTGACTTTTAAAACGTTCAGAGGAAAGTGACCAAACTGCCGCGCAGCTCAAAAACGCTGCGTATTAGGCGTGACACGGCTGATACGTCACGTTTTTGACGCGTGCTCTCCACCTCGAAGTTAGAAATACGACCAAGCTGCGCAAAAATTCAAAATGCTGAAAATAAATATATGGCGTTCTTATATCTTTTAAAGCAAATCATACCTTTTCACTTTTCTCGAAATGTCCCTTTCTGAATATGTATCTTAAGTCCCTGTCAGTGTATTTTGACCTCCGGTGTGAGGTGTGGACCGCACGCATCAAAACGCGAAGCATCAGCCGCGTCACAGCGTATACCTATACGCTGTGACGCGTCAGTGTATTTTGAGCTGCCGTGTGGTCAGTCAGTTATACATATTTCGGAGCTAGATATTATATTTAGGATAATTAAGTGATTTCTGTTGTACTAAACTTTTCGCTTTATATTTAGCTGTAAAGCTTGATAATGATATAGTTAGTAGCTAAAATTGGGGGAAATATAAGAGATAAATGAATAAATAATTTGTCAGTATTAAGTATGCGAGTGAATTTCAAGACAGACAAGTGTAAGGAAAACAACATATGTAATTAATACCTTTTTAGACATCATACATTTTGCGTTACTGACAGATTACCTATATTGCATAATATAAAATTTTAAAATATTACATAATTTATTTACCTATAATTATAATTATTAGGTACCTATAATTATATTTCTGATGGGTAACTTGTTTTACATATTTTTTATAGTGTTTTTTACATCTGCAGTAATAATAATGAATAGAGTAATTTATAATATTGTTTAATTCAAAGATTTATACAAGTTGCGAATTGAGCCGAAAAATGCAGTAGAGTGAAAGTATCAATTATTTAGCTTATTTTTTATTATTGTTTTGTACCTCTGTTAATATGCTGCTTTTTATATATTTATATTTACTCTATTTCTTTACAAAAATATCTGGTTAACGATTACTTGTATTAATGTTCGACTCTAGTCAATGATAAACACAATCGTCATTTGAATCACGCCTTCCATTATCGTTAATAGGTGATTTCGTGATTAAAGTATAACATTAGGTAGGTTGATATTCGCTAGATCGTAAATGTAAATTAATTAAATTATATTCAATGTTATTATATTGAAAATGTTTATTTAGTATAATATTATTGTATGATAGAGTTTAATGTAGCTTTTGCATACCGTGCGGAATGTGCGTGAGCTGGATTTTAGTAGCTTTACTTATATGTTTTTAAGTAGGTATGTAATACTTGGCTGTGTTAAGTTATTCAGTACTAAATATTGTTTTCAAGTCTATTCTATTTAAGTAATTAGCTATTTGTGTAATTGCATCTTGTACCTATTCTAAAAAGTTAAAAAAATACATTGACGATTAAATTAAAACATAACTAAATATGATTGTCTAAATTTTTTAACTAATTGTGAAAATGTTGACATTAATATATTATATTTTAGATTTTATGTTCAATACAGGTTGCATTTACAAGTGAAAACTATTACCTATGGGCCTAAAATGTGAAACTGGTGATGAAATCACAAAAATATAAGTAAAAGGATTCAATTAAAGTTAATATTGTAGTTTTAGAAAAATGAAATTGTTGCTTTGTAATTGACAACATGCTGTCAAACCTCTAGTATTTGCGTACGTAAATCTTATTGAAAATTCTTCGTCTACTGTGTTATGTATACAATTAAACTTCTTATTGCAATTTGTTTTCTTTAATTTCACGAATTCCTGTCCCTAACATTAGAGCTTCTCCAGACCGGAAACATTACACCAACAAGTTTTTGATGATGCGCACACTGTTTGTACAGTCGAGTTCATTAATATGTGAGCATTACCAAGGCTTAAAATATAAATGTACATGGATGGGTACTTATATATCTGAGCAGATTCATCAATCAAACATATGTACATCTGCTCTGATATATAAGTACCCTTCCATGTACATTTGTATTTGAAGCCTTGGCAATGCTCACATATTAATGAACTCGACTGTACCTATCGCGAATTTTAGCACAATAATCGCTCAACAAACATTTTGATATTTTTGTCAGTACTTTGAAACGAACATCCGGTTCCCGGAATATTGAAACGATGCTTTGTTGTGCGAAGCGCTCATTCATCAGAATAAACCCTCATAGAAGAAAAATAAAATAAAGAAAAAATAAAATAAGCATATTACTTAAGCAGTCTACTCTACCTATAATTGAGACGCTTGAGACTTGTAATATTTTATTAGGGTTTTAGTTATCAGCTTTATACTAATCTTATTATAAGACATTATATGATTTACGTAAAAAAGTCGATATCGCAGAGACTAGGAAAAGTACAATTAGTCCAAAAATCATCTGCTAAATTAGATAATTGAGGGTCGTGTTCGTCGGTCGATAATTCGCGCACGTACCTAATGTTCTCCAACCACGACAAATCGTTTTCAACACGTTCATTGTATATTGGGGCGACTTCCCTTGAAGAATTATCAGAAACTTTAGCGCAAACTGTTTTAGGAAATGTTATAGGATTCTTCACATTGTTTGTGTTAAGATCAGATCGTTCCTTTGTTCCATCTAGATAAAGTTGGGGTGAATTTTCGACATCCCTTGAAGAATTACTGGAAATTTTAGCGCAAACTGTATTAGAAATTGTAAATGGATTCTTTTTATTACTCGTAACAAACCCCGATACTTGGAGTGAATTTAATTGGTTAATTTTATCACCCTTCTCTAAATTTTCATTATCACTTTGAGTAAGATCAATACAGGGAGCTCGCTGGTTGCTTTTATAATTCTTGTTTAACTTATTCGATTTACCAATTTTGTTGTCTGTAATTGTTTTTCTTTGAACTGGTGTTTTGTTTCTTTTCTGCACTGTTTTTTTAGATATCGAACACTTTTTATACGAGTATGTGTTAGTTTTTAATCGTTTACCAACGCTTTCTTGTTTTTTGTTCTCTATCGTACCAGCTCTCTTTTCTTTCATTAAGTTAAAAGCTGTCGTAGCGGAGTTACCGACAGTGACAACTTGATATCCCTCTTTCGGCTTTACATTATGTAGTTGGCTATTATTGATATTAGTATTATCAATATTTTTAAGAATACTCTGAGAACAATCATCATCATTTATTGATAATTTCGTTAGAGCTCTATGAATCTCCACTTCTGTTGTAAGAACATTATTGTCTTTGTCTTGAAGGGTCGATACTATACTTATGGTGTCTTCATCAGTTACCATTTTATTGTGATTATCATCGGCGAATGTCTTATCGTCATCGAGAATCGAGTATGTAGGAGATTTGCAGTTTGTGACAGAGTGAATATTAAAAGTGTTTTGTGTATCAGTATGAGGCTCGTTAACTTCTTTCAGTATAGTCTTCATGCATCGAGTCAGCTTTTCTATAACCTTAAAAACAAACAGTAGAGAATAGTGGATCAGTAATACTTATTCATTTGATTTTTCGTACTTAATTAGTTAGGTACGTCTCTAATACGACAATATCTCTTTGTTTGTATAGTTTATTTGAAGGCCTTGCTCTTAAACAAGAAAGGTAATATCTATATATTTAAGAAAGGACTTGTGTAGGTAGAGCTTCAGGATCTAATTTAGATTAGTAAGATATATCTATACATTTATAAAACAAAGTGCCGCCGTCCCCTGTCCCCCGCCGCGTCTGTCTGTCTGAATGTGATAGGTAATGTTCGAAACTACTGAACCGATTTTGGAAATTCATTCACTAAAGAAACTGCTAATTTCCTGAATGTCTTATAGAGTGCTTTATGTCCCGGAAAAGTAACAAAATCCAGCGGAATAGTCGAATATGGCAAAGCTTCACATTAGTAGCGGGTGAACCCTGTTAGTACTCAATAATTAGCTCAACCATAGTAATCTGACACGCGTTATCTAGGTAAAAAATTACCTGCACAGCCCTTTCATCGCCTCGGCACGTAGGCTCGTATTCAGCCAGCTCAATGAGGAAAGCGCGGGCGTCTTCCGCAGCTATGAAATGGCTTCTGTAAACGTGATCGTCTACTTTCATGCTAATCTGTATAAGCCGCGTCGTCAACTCGTGTTTCTGTAGAAAGGGAGAGACATCCATCAATCACAAATCTCTTGGTATCTACCTACATAGTATAAAATAAAGTCCATTTCCGCGTCTTTCTGTCTGTATAATGCGCTTATTACATATTCCTAAATTCAGAAACTAAAAGCGTGAGCGCAAATCAAAGTGGAATGTATTGCTCATAGAATAAGGTTCATTTTTGTATCACTTATATTAAGAAACGCGTCGCTCCGCTTTTCAAAAATCCAAGATACAAAATGAACCTTATTTTATGAGCAATACATTCACTGAATTTAACCACGCAAATGATTTTAATGCGGTTTTCACCATCAGTTATTACTAATGGCAAACACGATCAATGTTGTAGCACTTCTAAGAAAAAGTAATATACTTAATAGAGTAATATACTTAATTTATTTACACACAATAACACCATAAACACATAAGATAATGGCTTAAAAAGGGCTGACTGCTGAGGCTGGGGGCTGGGTTTGACATCTCTTGTTTTTCAGCGAAATGCATGGTTGGAAGTGCTTGCCGTTAGGTAGGTACTCCTGTTTGCCATTAGCACATTGACCCTAAGCACAAAATATATATACTCATCATCATCATCTTGGCGTTAATGTCCCGGTTGGCACTCGCGCACGAGGGCCCGGGGTCCGCCTTGACCGTGATCCAGGATTTGGCACGTCAGGTAATTACTGTGGAGCGACTGCCATCTGACCTCCATGACTCTGCTACCAGAGGAACCTGACCAGATGGATGAAGGTTACACATCCAGTCGCCTGAATGTGCAGGTTTCATCACGATGTTTTCCCTCACCGTAAGAGCATCGGTTAGTATTCAACTAATGTACATAACTCAGAAAACAGTCATTGGTACATGGCCGGAGCGGGTTCGAACCCGGGACCTCTGGCTTACGAGTCGTATACTCTAACCGCTCGGCTACCGACGCTCCTCAAAATATCTATACTACCTCTAAGTAAAGAAAAGCCAAGAAAACCCGTGCAAAGCCGGGGCGGGTCGCGGTCGCTAGTACGGTAGGATAAAATAATAATCATATAAAAAGTAGGTTAGGTACGTTAACTTCTACGATGGTGGATTCTAGGAAGGGTCGACCTACGCGCCATAGCTATTTCTGCCGCTTTTGCCAACAACAACTGAAAGTACTGACAGTTGTCAGACTTGCCTAGTTGTTGATATAGCACGTGTTCGGCAAAATTAAATATATGAATTACCTACACCCGACGGAACCAGCGGGATGACACGGTTAGTTGCACCTAACTAGGTATCGTAGATACTACAAGCCACTTTTTATAGAAGAATAAGAAAAACTATATTCACCAAAGTCTACCAATAATAAACGTCCCAAACATTATTCCCGAATATTCTTAATTTTGTTTCTTACTCGGTTAAAATTACTCGGTTTGTAACATTTTCATGTCTTCGTTGCTAGCCGAATCCGTATAAACGATCTTTTTGATTTTGTTAAAAGAACATAACATAGCACTGACGATGGAAAGATAAGTATTTCACAATAAATTACTTACTAAAGTTATAAGAATCATTGGAAGCGAAAACAAGAAAGCAATAGAATAAAACACCTTTTTAGCTAGCATTGACATAGCTAACGATGGACGACATTTTCTTCGTGGCATAATGTTGATAATGAATAAACTAACTTGCACAATCGACTGAAAATATTTTGACAGGGACCGCTTCAATCCAACAAACAAAAAATAGAAACCCAATTTCCCGCCAGTTTCTTATACAGGGTGTTTCATAATACATGTATAAAGCCGAAAGGGTGTTAAAGTATAGCTTGCAAAGAGTACACTGGCGACTTCATATTATCCAGACATTGAATTTAAATTTTTATAAAAAATCTTCGTTTTTAAAGAAAAATAACCATATCGACTACGTTGATGCGCAGCTCTATTTCAAGTTGATGATCCTAGAAGGAGAAGTTTAATAACCGCGTGCGACCCCTATGAAAAAAGAGCAACCTCCTTAAGCCTAGTACCAGGAGCCTAATGCTACGTACACACGCACCGTTGGCGTGTGCCGGCCGGCGATCCGCAGCGCAGCGTGGCGTTAACATCAAACGGATAGAAGCAATCGACCAAACGCAGCTTGGGCGGATACCGAAGGCCAACGAACAAACGTGCGATTACGAGCCCGAATAGGTTCCCAAAACTCCCAAAGATCATTTGCTTGACCACGAAATACAATTACCTATTGGACCTTAGAAATCCAAATCGGCCGACAACGCTTTGTTGGCGTAAGTTGAGTGTGTACACACCATAAAGAAGAGTTTAATAACCTCGCGCCATTCATAACAAAACAAACGAACCTCCTACATCTTGCAACTACTAAATGTTACCTACTTATCTCCATGAATAATCTCTACCAAATTAACTAGGAACTTACCTACACTAATTATTTTCAATAGGTAGGTATGCTTAAATAGTCGGAGCGTCGTCGGTGGCCTAAGGTTACGGTATCCGAGTCGTACGCGAGAGGTACCGGGTTCGACACCCGCTGCCGCCACGTACCAGTGACCTTTTCTGACGGAAAACATCGTGATGAAACCTGCACATTTAGGCGACTGAATGTCTAACCATGATTTTAATCTGGTCAGGTAATCAGGTTCCCCTGGTAGCAGGGTCAGGCAGGATTCAGGACTGTCAGACGTAATGACCTGAAATGCGAAATCCTCGATCATGGTCAAGGCGGATCCCAGGCCCTCGTGCGCGAGAGCAAAACCAGGTCATTAACACCGAGATGATTTCTACTAGGTAGGTACCTAACAGAACAAACCACCCCAGCACAACAAAAGTAAAATAAGAATTAAAATCATAATACTTAGGTACTTATTAACTAAAGGCCTAAAAACAGTATCTAAGTAGGTTAGGTAGGTAGGAACCTACGTAAATAAAAAACAAAACATGTTAATCAGTCTGGAAGACAGCCGGACCCGCGGTGTGGACTGCCGCAGGTACTTAAACTAAATAAAAATAAACATAGTCAGCTACATACTAAAGTAGATATCTACTACACTAAAACGGGATTCGTTCAATTGACAAAATGGCTCTACACAGATAGGTAAGTACTAGGTACCTACTAACACGGTTCCCTCATCTAAGTACCTACGTACCTAGGGAACCACTTATGAATCTAGTTTTGGTGAAACACATTACAGACAGGTTCCACTAAATACCTACATGTTTTTATGAAAAGATAAAAGCATTGTCTTTTCTACCTATTTCCCGAGGGAAAAGAACCGAGCGCGGCGGTTGCGCTTCTAACGTCACTATTAGGTGGTAGGTAGCGTCTCCTAGTCTAGCTAGCACCTAGACCTTTAAAGCATGTAGGTACGTACCTTTTAAACGTTATTTTATGGAAACAAACAGTGTCAGGTGCCAGCGCAGTTAACCACACTTTCTTGCTTTCTTGTGGCTCGATGACCGATAGGTAAATACACTCATACACACAGATACACAACACTACAGCATGCACTGGTTGCTATGCAATACGTAAGTAGGTAGGTAACATGGTCTTTGGCCTACTGCTTGGTTGCACTCATGCACAGAATAATGATTATCACAATACTTAAACTGTTGAACATTGTACACAAACAAGACTACGTTAATATTGGTACCTGAAGCAATAAATCATTCATTCATTCATATCGTTTACAGTCTTATCACTGTTATTTTCACAGTACTTAGGTATCCTATACATACAACGCAACAAACAATCACACCGATCACGCGAAAAGCTAAAAACCGAATAAACGAACACGACTCGAAAATAGGTACATTTTAACACAAGCCACGCTGTCGGCCGTCAGCGGTACAAACGACACACCCAAGTGCAGCACGCACACTGCCAAAATTCCGGCGTGTCGACACATGGGCCTCGTGGCGGAGTATTTCCCGCGACTTTCGGCGCGGGGCGCACGGGGCGGCGGGGGGCGGGAGGCGAGGCGGGAGGCGTGGCAGCAGGCAGCGCTTTAGGCAGCGTTGCCAGATCGTACCTTTTAGTACGATTTACGTACTATTTGGCCGACTGTCGTACCTTAAGCGTACTTTGCTCCACATCGTACTATTTAGTACGTTTTTACAAAATGCTGAATTTAGCTGAGCTTCACCTTTCCTGTGCGCAAAATACTGAAAAATAATGGGAAGGAAGGGTTGATTTTAGCCACCGGCAACAAAATAACGTCATTAATTGACTAAAAATCATCCCCCCCCCCCAAGGCCGATAAAATATAGAAGATAATAAGAAGAAATCGTAACTTTTTAGCCATTTTCGTACTATTTTAAGAGCCCAGACGTACTTTTTTGGAAACTACTGCTGGTAACACTGGCTTTAGGAATCCGCGTGTTAGGGGTCGTACTTATTTCGCCTCTTATGTTCTCCTGGTAGATGCACCGTAATGTTGATTGTGTTTATTTAATAAAGTGAGGCTCAAACAAGTCCAACAGTGGACTAATAATAATCCTTATGATGTCGGTGATGGAATACATTTGCTTACCACTATTTTATCGGGTAATTTGTACAGACAGTAATTACTAAAATTGTGTTTGGGTCCGTATTTCACCTAGGTGAACTAGGTTCAGTGGCGTTGCTTGCCTTCCAGGGGCCCCGTATCAATAGCTGTCTGGGGCCCCATAGTTAGTACCCCCAACTACAAGGGATCATCATCATCATCATCACAGCCCATAACAGTCCACTACAGGACTTTGGGCCTCTCCCGCAAAAGGGGAGGTTATTGCCATAATCTCCACGCTTGGCAGGCGAGTTGGAGATTGCAGTGTTGCAAACATAACAATGAAAAACGCTGCTGCCCATTTTCCAATTTATGGAGACTAGATATTTTGCCTCTAAACGTTAGTCGCCTTGTACGACACCCACGAGTGTAAGGGGTTGGTGCTATTTTACTCTACCGGTCACCACACGGCTACAAGGGATGCTAATGAGTAACTTAAATCCAAGCCATTCGCGTGTTAAGGCGGTACGATTATCATACATGTTAATAATGTAAAACAAAGCAATGAAAAAGAAAAATAATTAAATCACAAAACAACGCCATCAAGCGGCGATTTGTGCTTTTTTCGATTTAACTGCTTTTGAAAAGAAAACCACTTTGCGCACCATTGAATACATTTACTAAGAGTAGAAATCATAATACAATCACTAAACACTCGAACAAATGAAAGAATATCGAGAGAAATTTAGTATGGGCGTTGAATCACCTTAATAGTAAGAATAACATATGTATGAAAGAAAGTTCCACACCGCGTCTGTCTGCCTGTTCGCGATAAACTCAAAAACTACTGAACGGATTTTCATGCGGTTTTCACCAATTGACAAAGTGGAATTACTTTGTCTATTGAGGAAGATTTAGGTGTATAATTTGTTAATGTTTTATGTTGGTAGTTTGTATGACAAGAATCTCCTTAAAGGCCGGGGTGGACATCGGAATTTTTGTAAATTGGCCCTTGACTTTGGTATATTAAAACCTTGCGTGATAAATATAAAAATGTCATAATTTGTTGAATAAGCGAGCGTAGCGAGCTCGATAGTTTCACAAACTACCCCTTCAGAATACTTGCGCGAATAACATAAAATCAGTAAATGGACTATACGATGTAGACATTTCTGACATCTGGTTTATAATAAAATTAACTTCGCAAACAATTAATTAATGAGCGTGCGAGCTCTATTTCTGACATTTTGGCTATAAAGTTTTCACGATTAACTTAAAAACAGTCAAATTCGAAAATCGTGTGGGCCAAAACGATTTTATTATGAGCCAGGTCCATCTGACCCGTTGAGCAATGAACAGTGTAAGGAGTTTCTTAAATCTTATGATCTCACCGATAGTGCTGAATATGTTGTACATGAGATCAAGATTTTTCTCATTTTTGCTATAGGTGCATTTTTACACAATTTCAATGAAGTAATGAGTGAGTGCGCGTGAGGGGCTCTAAGTTGTTGTTTTTTATTAAAAATGTTAATTATCTCTAAGCGAAAGGGGAACAAAAACGGATTGTATCACTTGATTTCATTTGCATCTTTGGCGGAGGGGGCCCCGACCCTGGTCTGAAAATCACTAAAGAATTTTTTTTTTCGGGAAATAGGGTTTAACTGAAATTGAGGATAACAGTACGTATTTTTGCTTACAAACGATTTGGGACCCCGTATCATTGATACGGCTGATACGGCGGTTGTTGCGCCCCTGCCTAGGTTCTCCAACTGGGTGAAGCATGGGATATTTACAGGTATAGCTCCGTCAACTAAGATTCATTTAGTTAATTTTTGTTGATGAGAAATATTCGTGAAATCGTACGGATTTTAACATAACAGTCCTCTGAGAGTTTAAGCCTTCCCCACATTAGTGGAGGGTTCTGTCTTAAACTCCACTCTCTGCTGTCTTTGTTTTATTTATGTTTCATTCATTACACTAAGGTATTTTATTTGTTTTATTTAATACAAAAATATGTGTGTGTAGTTACTGAAAAATCTCATAGCAGATAGGTACGATTACCTTTGCGACACTGAAACATGACTGACAGGCATGACATGAGAAAGCAAACTTATAAAGACAAATATGCTACATTAATTAGAGTTTGCTACATTAATATGCCACAGTAATTTGAATTAGACTACTTTGCTATTAGTTAGGTGGTGGTGCACTTTCGAAAAAACTATGAAGGAACCTATTAAATTAAAATTACAATATTTTTTTGTACAGAACCCTCAAACCAAAAAATACAAAACGGCTAATTTAGATCTCCTTAATATCATTGCGCCTAGTACTATGAACTTGAGTGACCTTTTACAACTGATTTCTAGAGATGCGGTCTTTCGTTTTCAAAATGTCGATTATCGACATTAAAAAGGTAAAAGTTCGATAGTCATTTTCTCGTTTACTATTCCACGTACGAAAAAAATAATTGTACCTATCGTTTTAATACGTTTAGCACTCCATCCAGTTCACGGCTTTATACATGTATTATGAAACACCCTGTATATTTAGGCATCAAAGCAAAGGCAAGTTGTATACAGCCATATTATAGTCTAGGTACTTACTTAGGTAATGAAATAAAATTATTATTCGTGATTTGTTAATCGCAGCATACATAAATACCTACCTAATTTAAATTATATTTTTCGGTTTGCAGATCCTGCATTTGGTGATAAATCTCTACTATCGGGAGGATATTATTCAGCTGAATTTCCTGTCTGTATTAAGTTATGATTGGAGATAATGTAACTACTGCATATTTGTGGCCAGTTCGGCTTCTATTTTCAGAGCCAACTAACCTGTTTCGCTTAGGAGATACGAAATGAGGAATTAACACGATGAATTTAGTGACACGCGCGTTTTTTATACTGTACTTCTTTTATTTTTGTGATGGTGCTGGATATGGTGCACCACCGGTTCATGAAACGTAAGTTCTAACAACTTAATATGGGCTGCATTAATTTCCTTGTCTTTGATTTAGTCTTTTCTTAACACCACAACTTGGGGCTCTATATAGGCATGACACTGGTAGGGAGAGGCCGGCATCGCATGTGCTCCCCTTTCATTGCAGATGTCGTGGTGTGGACGTCGTTAATCACTTTCCATCAAGTGGATCGTGAGCCCTCAAATGCGATTTTCAAATTCAAATAAATAAATAAACTCAAACAAAGGAATCCCCTTTACAATTTTTATATTAAATAAAGCAAAACATTGACTCAAAATAATTTAACTTTGACTTAGTTACGTCTACTAAGTTAAATAAACCCCGATTTCGATGCCTATATACAACGATCCGTGAATGAATTGGGTGATTGGATACAACTTTATTCAATGCCATCTACTTATTAAAAAAACGTTTTCCTATATTAGAAAAGTGTTTTGAATTTAATATGCCAAATGTTTGAGTGAGTTGGCTGGCAGGATGATGGCAAAGGATGTCAATGCCGCAGACTACTTAAAAAAAAAGAAAACGCGAAAAAACCAAAGAGTAAGTTTATGAAAATCCTCATTCACCGTAAAAGAGTCTTGGCGGGAAGTTTATTGTTGGAAGTTTATTCTTTTAGGCGAAGTTGACCAAAACGCTGAAAAGGTAGCTGGGTTAATGTTTTGATTTAGTAACTTATCGCTTATTTTAAAGGTACCAGTGAATTTTAGTGAAAATTATCCTAGAGTCAACTAGTCCAAGTTACGAACGAAAAGTTAGTAAATGATATAAAATTATATTATACGGCGTCGGAACTTCGCAAAAGGCAGTTTGAGATAAATTAATATAATAACTAACGGTAGTAACGGTATATTACTTGCAAGTGAGGGATGGAATGGATGTTATATTTAAGCTGTCTGGTATCTCGGATTATTGAAAAGCGGAGCGACGCGTGAATATAAGTGATACAAAAATGGACCTTATTCTATGAGCAATACATTTCACTTTGATTTGCTTTCACACTTTTTGTTTCTGAATTTAGGAATGTGTAATAAGCGCATAACCCGCGCAAATCGGTAGATTAGAAATGTATACATTTAACCGCTAACTCTTGGTGGTGCAAGACGTAATTCGAATTTAACTCCGAGGTAGCATTTACCTCCGAGTTAACCCTGTTAACCCAGTTTAGAACAACTAGGCCGTAATGTTTTACTCTATTAAGGCATTTGCTTTGAGAAGGGGTTAAGCTAATTTCTTGAAGGCTTCAATGTCGTACCTATCCGGCTCGAAAAACTGCTTCAGGAAGATCATGCAAGCCTGCCTGATTAGTACAGGAAAATACGCTGGCTTTCGTATAAACCAGGGAAATTTATAATTACCTTCTAATTACGATTTTTGCACCAATGTGTTCAGACAACTCTTGAGATGACCCCCATGAAAAGACTCACTCGATCCCAGGTTTTCGGGAAATTTCCTGGAAGTCCTGGAATATCACTTTAATTAGCTTGTACGGCTATAAGAGCATTAGAGGACTATTTAAGTTATTCGTTCATAACTTCTTTACGGCGCATCCTAGCGAAAAACTAGCATAAATGAAAGAGCATGAAATTTTGCGTCAACTGAGTACCAAAACTTATTATTTCAATCAATCGATATAGTAGAACACCATATTAAAAAATGCTCTACATCTCTAAACGTTAAATGACTTTGTAATGTAATGTATCAATTTCATATTCGAAAACAGTTGTTTAAGGATACACTTTTTTCACGCCAGTCTATAAAATTTAAAAAAATTACTTTATCTACACTCATAGCATAATGTTCCAATTACATATTCGAAAACAATCGTTTAAGGGTACACTTTTTTCACGCCAGACTATAAAATTTAAAAAAATTACTTTATCTACACTCATAGCGTAATGTTCCAATTACATATTCGAAAACAGTCGTTTAAGGGTACACTTTTTTCACGCCAGACTATAAAATTTTAAAAACTACTATTTCGATACAGCATTTCCCATACAATTTTCATTACAGCTGTATCGTAAAATAACTTTTTAATCATTATGCAACACTTTTATTTTTTTATTTTTTGTCGGGCGCCGAGACACGGCGTAATGTAGGCTGAATACTTAGATGTCTTTGACAAATTCAAATTTTCCTGTTTATATTCTGTGTAATTATTTTCCCGCTAAACAGAATATTTTTTCTAATTGTTGTAATTTGTGTTTGTAAATGTATTTTCTTGTTTGAAGCAAATAAATAGATAAATGTGAAAGTAATTAAGTGAGTTTCCCGCCGCTTGATATCCTCGATGCGTAGATACAACAGAACTGACTCGCAGCTTACTTCCAGCAAAGTTGAGAAAATTATAGGTACGATATTTTAACATAAAAATATGAGTGTAGATAAAGTAGTGTATGCAACTGCATATAATTAGGTATTAAAACACTCGTATCAAACTATTATCATACTCGGCTACGCCTCGTATGATAAACAGCCACTCATGTTTTAATACCCCCTTTTATATGACAGTTGCATAAACTACTATTAAAAGCGTAAAGGAGCATGGAATTTTGCGTCTAATAAGTTCCAATTAACTAACAGTGATCTGTGATTGTAAATTTGTTATGTTTATTACCTCTTCGCTAGGATGCACCGTATAGAAATTATCAGCGAAAAACTAAAAAGGTCCCAAAAAAGCCATACAACCTGCATACAAGGGAAATTGTCTAGCGATGTCTGATCACTTTTCGACATAAAGCGTTTAGTAATTATAAAGGCAAAAGTGGTCTATGAACCAGCAGCGTTACGGTGATGACCTATGTCGGGTGCCTCAGCTGCATATTTGTACAAGATGGCACCAAAATCGGTCCCGGCAGTTTCGAGAAAAAAGCATTCATTTGTCACATTTGTATGACAAATGCCGTATTTTTTGAACCAGGAGCGACATGGTTACGGAGTATAGTTGAGGACCTTAAGCTATGTTCTTATGCCGCCCGACATAAAAATCGGTCCCGGCAGTTTGGAGAAATATTGATATCTTTCGCACATTTGTTTGATAAGTGACGTATTCTTTGAACCAGCAGCGACATGGTTACGGAGTATAGGTTGAGCACCATCAACTATGTTCTTATGCCGCACAACACCAAAATCGGTCCCGGCAGTTTCAAGAAAAAAACCATTCTTTTGTCACACTTGTATGATTAGTGCGGTATTCTTTGAACCAGCAGCAACATGGTTACGAAGTACCTATAGGTTGAACACCATCAACAATGTTCTTATGCCGCACAACACCAAAATCGGCCCCGGCAGTTTCGAGAAAAAAAAATTATAGTCATACAAACATGTGACAAATAAATGTTTTTTTCTCGAAACTGCCGGGTTCGATTTTAATGTCATGCAGTATTCTTATACTGCTTGTTAAAGAGTTGAAGATGTTCAATCCATATACTGTAACGATAACTCCATTGGTTCATAGTTAAGGGCACTTCCCATACAAAATGTGCCAAGAAAATATCTGTTTTTTTTTTGTAAGAATTGCGGTCAAATTTTGATACCCTTCTCTACAAGGATGTATTTGAGGGTGCTAAATGTAAATACTATACCGATTATGTTATTTGGCCATAGTCCACTTCCCCTACATACCCATCACACAGTCTCCTTTCCAGGGAAATTGTTTATTTCCTGTACTAGATGGTAAGCAGTTATCGCAGTGGTTTGTTTGCAAATCTAGGGGTATCACTTCAATTTTGCTGACCCTGTTAAAACCCCTTTCTTAAAGAAGTCCATGACGATGTTTTTGTACACTTCCTTTCATTGTATCTATATTATAATTTTTAAATTTCTCCCACCTGTTAACAGCGCACCATAAGCACAACGCTACCCTACTGTTCGAGTATCTTCAGGAAGGATGAGAAGGAAATATTTTTTTCTGATGATGTTTTGTAGAATGTTGAACCTGATGTAGTTCATGTAGTTTGTGTCGTGAGTGTGATGAGCCATTGACAGATGGAATAAAACTTGAAAATCATAATGAATTACGAAGCCCCCGAAATAACGCGTAGTACAGTCAAGTTCATTAATATGTGAGCATTGCCAAGGCTTCAAATATAAATGTACATGGAAGGGTACTTATATATCTGAGCAGATGTACATATGTTTGATTGATGAATCTGCTCAGATATATAAGTACCCTTCCATGTACATATTACTGAACTCGACTGTACCACCAAGGAAAATTCCTTCCAGGCAATCCGACGTAGGGGCTCCAGCTTACGCACCAGCTAACTTGCGGAACCAGCAATTTTCGAAGACCGGCAGCCCTGGCACAAAAACTTACTCTTCGAGAAAGAGTTATAGCAGTACTAAAACCAGATATGCCGGTACTAAGACTGGTGGCACCAAAACCGGGTATGCTGAGACCAAGACTTGGCATTCTAACACTGGAAATGCGTAAGCATTTGTGATATTCTTTTCTATTTTTGAAATGCATGTACATTCATTCACGTTTTAGAATAGTACCTACAGGAGTTTCTGTCTGCTGCCGCCTGCTTAGGAACCTATACTGTTTAATTTATTTATGTCGTATGTCATATGATAAGTAAACAGGCATGCGGGCCACCTGATGGAAAGTGGTCACCGCTTGCCCACCTCTATAACACATATAGACTTGATCTTATATAAAAAAAAATATTTTCAGGCCTTCTTACTCGGAGTTCCAGGACAACGCTCATATGGCATATGCACGTGAGTTATTGATTATGATTTTATTAAAATAAGTAATTTTTTTTTAAATATCTATTAATGAAAAAATATCTCCATTGCGATCTTTAGTTTTCATGAATTATGATGTGTAGGTAGGAACCTACTTCTATCACCTTGAGCTCCAAATGCGACTTTAGGAAACATAATCCAAAACTTCGATAAAAAGTCGGTTAAAAATCCGGAGCTATAATTAAGTAATCTAGAACTTGACCGCAGAATATTAATACCAACGTAACTTTTTAGACTATGACATGGGATCGTTCAAGAGGTATATTAGAGGTATCCTTAGAGGCAGGCAACGCATTGGTAGCACCACTGGTGTTGCTGATGTCCATAGGCGGCGGTGACTACTTTCCATCAGGCGGCCCGCGTGCCTGTTTGTCTGCTGTATTACATTAAAAAAAAACTTTTCTATTCCAAAATATGGAACTAACTAATCACCCTGTAACTATTATTTACTTACATACATAACGTCACGCCTTTTTCCCAAATGGAACAATGTGGTCTATGCCTACCAACCCTTAGGCTCTGTCCTAATTGGCAACGGTCGCCCAACCAAAAAGATACCTTATAACCACCCGTCGCACGACCGTTGGCGTTAGGACGGACGGTCCTGATAAACCCCTCTTACTTCTTCTATATTCATCATCCTTTTCATTCATGATCGTAGGAGGTTATTCAACACCTTTTTCCAAATGATCAAATTCTGACAATACTGGAGGAAAAAAGAGCCAGAAAGACGTCATTCCCGTTAGATGCGCATGCGCGTAGGCGTAGTTATCGGCAGCTCGCGCCGGACGCGCGGATCTGGCCGGACGGCCTGATGTCATTGCGGGCAGTGGTACCGACCCATATAGCCCAATGTCATCGGGGGACTATCGGTTATGCAAGTTGGTCGAGTGCAACCGTTATTGGGTCATGGCTGCGGTGGAAACGCAGTGGACTGGCTACGGAGATGATGTCGGAGTTGGTTTCAGTGAGGTACAGAAAACCGGGGCTCTCGTGGTAATATTGCTCTGTTACGTAAACTGTTGTCCTTGTCATTTTCCATCAGGTGACTCGCTTGCTGGTTTGCCTCCCTCTATCTAGTATAAAAGAAAGTCGCTTCCCGCCGTCTATCCCTCTGTATCTAGGTATGTACGGTTAGATCTTTTAAACTACGCAAAGGATTTTAATGCGGTTTTTAGTAATAGGTAGAGTGATTCAGGAGGCAAGAAAAAAGGGCAGGTAGTAATAAAGAAGGTGTAGGGTGTAGGGTAGGAGTAGGGATGAGGTAATGTAGTCTGTAGGATGTGACGTTATCGACTTGAAAAATTATAGGTGTACCTACTTAAGGCGACACACGACACTGCGGCAAGGCCGATCTAGGAGGCTGCTAGACAGTTGATACCTATCCTTACGTAGTATAAAATAAAGTAGTTTGTCGGATGCAGGGACAGGGGCGCAACCGTAAGCGCCTTTATTTTATACTACGTATAAAGTGTCTACAGGGCGCGCGCGAGTTCGTGTCCATCAAGCCCGAGACGGTCTAACTCGAACGGATTATACATCGCCATCTCACTCACTCAATAGCAACCGAGTGAGATGGCGATGTATCGAGCCTTCCATAATTGCTACTCGAATTATTTAAGCGGTCTTGCCCGATGAACATGAATTCGTGCACAGTAGCTGCCTCCTAGATCGGCGGTGCCGCATTGTCGTATGTAGAGTACTTTAGCTGCCTGCACTGCATTGCCATACCGTTGTGTTCCTGGGTCTGTGTCCAAAGGGTTTTTCTCATAGTCGTAGTTACACGTAGTCGTGGTTTCTTCTATGTAGTTTTGGTTACGGAATTATGTAGGCCTCCACGGGTAGCATGCCTTACCCATCTGTAAAAATATATAAATTTTATACTCAATTGCGAAATCTCTCCAGCGCAATGCGACCCGGAATGCAAGAACAGCGGCATATGCGTGGACACCAACACGTGCCACTGCCCGTTCAACTTCTACGGGAGGTTCTGCGAGTTCGAGAAGAAGCCCTGCCTCACTTACCCGCCGCTGCCCATGAACTCGCGCCGCGAGTGCACGTCTGAGTGAGTTTCCTTTGTTTAGTCAACCTTTTTCCTGGTTAGTCCCGTGTGTGTTTATCAGTTTTGCGCATCCAGTCACTGGCATCCGTTTTGCGTTGGTTGTTATAGATTTGTTTCTACCACCCACGAAATATATTGGCGTTGACGTGATACGCTTATTTGTTTTTCGAGACGGTTAAATAGTTTTGACTGTTGGATACCAATAATAAGCCGTGGCAACATTTTACATACCTAAACCATAGCGTTCAGTGTAATTACAGGGCTCAGTCGAAACATTGTCATTCAACATTTAGGTATGTTGTAATTGGTGAAAATCTCATTGCTTGGATTTCCTTGTTTTTTCTTAGTATTTACGTAAGACTAGACGAACCCAGTAAACTAAATAAGACTTGTGACAGACGTTACCCATGCAGAAAATGAGCAGACTTTCTGATGGGATAGCTGTCCTATCCCATCAGGTAGTCTGCTCATTGTCTCTCCAAAACAGTATTCCTTCAAAACCCCAATCCCCAGCACGTGCACCATAAGGTGCGCCGCCGGGTACAAGTTCCCCGACCACTCGACGGTGGCCAGCATGCGGTGTGCAGAGGGGCAGTGGACGCCCACTCGGGCCGACTTCACTGTGATCCCGGACTGCGAGCCGGAGTGCAACCCGCCGTGCTCGAATGGAGGCGTGTGCCTCGCACGCGACGTCTGCCAGTGCTCGCCGGACTGGAAGGGGCCCCAGTGTCAATACTGTGAGTATCTTGATAGGTACTAGCCGTGTGATGAACGGGAGACAGTCAATGTAGCGCTCTAGACTTACCGGTGACGTAGAAGAGACGCTGATGAAGCCAGAGCTTCGTAGATCAGAATATAGGACAGCTTAGTGAGATTGATATTGCTTTCATGTAGAGGTTAAGTTCTTAAGCCACATTTCGGGTCGATTTGGGATGTCATGAATTTTGTTTTCTATTCTGGATAGTGCTTTGCTTGTTTTGGAGTTGTAGAGACGAAGAAACTTGGAGATGTGTGCTCGTCAATACTATGAGTACCTATGTATGTGGGGTTCCAGTAGAGGGATGACCTAGGAGTCGAAACCCAAATTGCCGTGTGGTGATCGGCAGAGTAGAGCTTCACCAATCCTTTTTATCCATCAAAGGTACGGGTATCATACAAGGCTATTAATGTCTTCTGCCGGAGCCTAAGCTAAGTTAAGATTGACTTGGCGTTTTTAGTTTACGCTTCAGTTTGGTGTTGGTGCAATGCTTTTTCTTGCCTATTTATTTCCTATACTAATATTAAAAAGAGGAAAGATTTGTTTGTAATGGATAAATTCAAAAACTACTGAACCAATTTTAAAAATATATACAGATACATTATCAGCGTGTAACATATGACAGGCTACATTTTATCTTAAAAAAAAATTAACATTGCAAAAATATTACCCAGGGTATCAAAATGTTGCAGGTTTGTGCATGATTTCAGAACGACTGTAGCTAATTAACTAATTTTTTTTGTGGGTTTGTAATTTTCAGGGCGAGAACAAGGTTTGTATGCTAGAAAAAAGGGAAGGTAGGTGTGGAGTAGATGTAGGGTAGGACTAGGATAAGTGTAGGGTAGGGCAGTACGACGCCGCACAAACGAAGTCGCGCCGGGCCCAAAAGTTAGGAATCGTGAATCAACTTAAGCACCACTTAAGTTCGTCGTTAAAATTTGATGCAATCGGACATTAGAGACAGATCGATTACTTTGTAGAATAGAGAAAGGGTAGCAGCATTTTTTGTTGTGTATTTCTACAACCGCCTACCACGAAGCTCTAGTCCAACTTATTTTATGATCTCATCATGCTCCCAGTACCACTAGAGCTGTATAAACAAACCTTCCATCCCATACAGCATCAAACGCGTGCGACGTCCGCAAACTGGGCTTCAACGGCGGCTACAACTGCTTTGGCGATGGAGAGAGCTTCTCCTGCCGACTGTCCTGCCCTGCCGGCTCGGCCTACAGCTCGCCTCCAGCAGACTTGTATACTTGCACGTACGCAACCGGAATGTTCCAGCCGCAGCCGATACCGCGATGCGTTTTCAGTGAGTTCTTTTAAGAATAAGAATAATATTTTTTACACTAACAGTAATACCACAAGACAACAATATAAATGTTAAACGCAATTTGAACAACACGATAATTTTTAACATGGTTACAAAATGGTGCGAACGTGAACGAAGACAGCTGTCTTAAGTAGTGAGCGGCCGATGGTGTTATTGTACTAAGATTATAAAGTTCGCCCCCTCCTTTTTGACGATTGAAAGAGATATTTAATGTCCTAATCAATAAAGAAATTTTGAATTGAATTGAATTGAATTTGAATTGAATTGAATTTGAATTGAATTGAATTTGAATTGAATTGAATTAAATATAATTTAAATTTTACAGATGACGTCTACATTGTCACGCCTAGTAATAACCACGGCGAGTCTGTAAGGATTTTCTTGTTTTCTTACGTATTTAACTAGGGGTTAAATAATCAACTAACTCTTTTTAACGCTTATTTTCAGTCGCATCACAAATATCATTCTTTTAGTAACTTGAGTCATTCTGGCCATGGTGGATCTGAACATGAATCCCATAGCGGATTTGACGAACAGCACAGTGGTTTTGACGACCAACACAGTGGCTTTGATGAACAACATAGTGGTTTTGACGACCAACACAGTGGCTTTGATGAACAACATAGTGGTTTTGACGACCAACACAGTGGCTTTGACGAACAACATAGTGGTTTTGACGACCAACATAGTGGCTTTGATGAACAGCATAGCGGGTTTGACGACCAACATAGTGGTTTTGATGACCAACACAGCGGTTTCGACGATCAACATGTTGGATTTGAAAGCAGTAATCAAACAAAAGTGGAGACGTTTGACCAGCATGGAGAGAAGCACCCAATGCAAGTGGTCGTGATTGATCACACTCCACGAGGCGGTGTTTGCTTAACTTGGGCAGGAGTACATTACAAGACGTTTGATGGCAAAATTTACAGGTACGACGCTACGAATATATTGAAAAGAGTAATGAGGCAATTCGCACACGACTATTCACAAGCTACTCAAGTTTGATACTTACTCTGACATATTCAATAGACAGTAGCAGTAATTCACAAATCACAATAATTACGCGTATGATATCCGCGTCAAACCTTTCCGTGTACGAATTGCCTTATGGGTAATACACACTATAGTCCATTCACGTTAAGAAAATAGTGAGTAATAGTGTTTTCACAGTGGAGTAAAAATTGAAAAAAAATATATTTAAAAAAAGATTAAGTTTATTAATAGGCAAAAATCAACTTCATTGTCTCAAATTAAAAATAAAGTCAAGGATAACCCTTTGCTTAGCAGCCTGTTCTAGTGTTTGATGTTTATTCCAACCGTCGAAGTATTTATTTTTATAATTTTCTGCCGACGACTGGTCACTATAAACTTAGCTTGGTAGCGACCCGAATGGTGTGGGGGCGGGCCTAGACCGGCGGACAACGATGACTCACTATTTTCTTATCGCGAATGACCTATAAAACATAACAAGCACTATTATCTACCCTCAGTTTCGAGTCGAAATGCCAACACATCCTGCTACGGGAGGTGAAGGAACACAAGTTCACGATAGTGGTGCAGCCCGGTGACTGCAAGGGCAAGTCGTACTGCCCTCTGCAAATTGGGATATACCTTGAGGATAAACTGTATACACTTTCCGTTGGAGGTATGTATGTACAAATTGTATCTTTAACGAGTTATTAAACCTTCGCGAGAATTCGGACAACATCGACACTAGCGCCTCTAGCGGCACGAGGTGCGCTAGTGTCGCTGTTAGAGTATTTTATTTGAGTAAATATTTAAATATTTAATTCAATGTAAATGAGTATTCGAAAAGCTTCTTGGTATGAGACATCACCTTTATATCGCGGTAGTTTCTGTTGCTGAACTTTTGCGCTGGTAATGATAAGGGTAGTGATATTTTTCTGGTAAAAAGGATCAGATTATAAAGGCCGGTAAAGTGCGCACACCACGAGCTAAATTTTGGTACCACCCAAAGAGGGACTAAGACAGAAAATATTTGCCTCGTACCAACAGATGGCGCTATTTCAGAGTTTCCAAGTCAAGGTAAGACTAATGTCATAGGTGTGGGTATTGGTTCAAAAGGCATATCTACAGGTACCTCAAAGGCCGACATCGCAGTAGCAGATGTCCTGGAGGATGGTGGCCGCGCACCATCAGGTGGACAGTTCGTATCAGTCGCAGCAGTGCATATTGTGGACATTTTTATAACTCAGCGTCACCTTATAAATTCCTGTGGGTCTTGCCAAGATGCAAATCGCTCCGTAGTATTTCCACTGCCACTGACGATCGGAACACGTCGGCTACGGTCGGTCGGCTTCGCAGTTCGCGCGGCCGAACTGGTTCCGACCGACGGATTCCGATCGTCAGTGGCAGTCGTTACTTGACTATAGTCCATTCGCGATAAGAAAATAGTGAGTCATCGTTGTCCGCCGCCTTAGCCCCTCAACCAATAGGGTTGCAGCAAATTTGAAAGTCAAGTTCACAGTGACCAGTGGACGGCAGAAAATATTAAAAGTGAATACTAGCCCGGTTGGAACAAGTAACAAATACTAGACTGGCTGCTAAGCAAAATGATATCGTTGACTTTATTTTAAATTTGAGACAATGAAGTTAAATTTTTTTGAAATATTAATTGTTTGAATATTTACTCCACTGTGAAAACACCTTAACTCATTATTTTCTTAACGCGAATGGACTATAGACCCGTGTTGGGCTTTACAGGCTATCATTGGATATCATACCATTCTTTCCGAGCTGAGTGGGTCAGTTGGTTAACCCATCCCGGTCGCCAGAAGTCCCGGGTTCGATTCCCGGCCGGCTTGAAATTGAAATGATGAATTTAAATTTCTGTTACGGGTCTGGGTGTAGTATGTATAATAAATATGTATTAAAAAAAAAGTATAAAGTTGTTTATCAGTTATCTAACACTCATAACATAGCTTTGCTTACCTTGGGGCTAGATTGCGCTGTGTGAATTTGACATAGACATAGACATTATTTATTGGTAACTTTTCATTACACGCCATAAAATTATTATATTATTTGTCCAAGCATTTTTATCACATACATTATATTCCTTCCCCCCCCTCGTAGAGGACTCGTCAGTGGTGTTCCGAAGCACCCGGCGGCTGATCCCGCTGCCGGCCGCGCTGCCCGGGCTGCGCGCCGCCATGCCGGCCGGGCACGTCGTCGTCGACTTGGACGCGGCCGGGGTCACGCTCAAGTGGGATACCAATGTAAGTAATCAAATGAGGAGTTTTCCAATAGGTATCTTAAGCATTCCTAACCACTCACTAGATGGCGCCCCGACAATTTTGATAATTGATAATCGCTTGAAATAGGTTCTTAGCAAACAGTATATAAACACTGGGTACGTTGTGTTGGATAGTATTGTATTTGTTAATAGTTTTCAACCACTTTAGAGGTTATAATAATAATGGAACATAGTGCCATTCTATAAATATTTCATTTTGCATTTCGTTCAACCTTTAACAGTTATGTTTATATTAATAAACATTTTATATTTCAGTTTAGTATTAGTTGGCTGGATGAAATCACTGCCACCATCATATAGATCAAAAAAAGATTACCAAAATTGTAGGAGCGCCATCTATTGATGCTTTTTGAAACCAACTATCAATACCTACTGGAAAACTCCTCATAGCACATTCATCATTCTCCACCAATCTTACATTCAGGAGCCTCGGTGGCCGAGCGGTTAGGGTATCCGACTTGTAAGCGAGAGGTACCGGGTTCGAGTCCCGCTGTGGCCATGTACCAATGACTCTTTTCTGAGTTATGTACATTAGTTAAACACTAACCGATGCTCTTCCGGTGAGGGAAAATATCGGGATGAAACCTGGAAAATGTGTAACTATGATCCAGTCGATCAGGCTCCCTTGGTAGCAGGATCATGGAGGTCAGATGGCAGTCGCTCCACTGTTATAACGCGAGAGCACAACCGGGACATTAACGCCAAGATTTTTTTATTCATCATCCTCACAGCCCATAACAGTACACTGCAGGACTTAGGGCCTCTCCCACGAACTGGGAGGTTATAGCCATAATCTCCACGCTTGCCGGGTTGGAGATCGCAGTATTATAAATGTAACAATGGAAAACGCTGCTGCCCATTTTCCAACCTACGAAGACTCTAGATCTTTCACCTCGATAACATTAATCGCCTTGTATGACACCCGAGTGGGTATTCACTTGTAGATCACTCTAGAGATCAAGATAAATTTTGCAAGGTTTACTGAAACAATGCATATCGGCAATGCAGTATTATATGGAAAGTAAGAATTTATGGCCATACGACAATTTGTAACTAAACGATATCGATCCCCGCTATAGGTCCCCACGTTCCCTTTGCGATTGGTCCGTAAGGGCACTGGTGGTTGAATCTAGTTAATTCTTGAAAGCCTGGTATGGTAAGGTAGATCGTCACAGCACTATCCCTAAACGGGTTGACCATGCACAGAGGCATTAATTTACACAACATTTTGTCTATTTTATTTATAAATCGTTCAAACGTGATAGGGAGCATGGTTATCACCGTATTTTTTGTTTCATTTATGGGAGCCGCCCAAGAGACATCCGCCTCCGACGTGGCTGCTTTCAATAGATAAAATAGATTGATATTTTTAGAATACACTTTTAATTTATTATTTGATACTGAATTGATGGATATTGATGTCTCTCCAAATTACAATATATTTTTACGTATGTCACAGAACATAGTGGCAATAGAAGGTTCGGTGCTGCTATGGAACAATACGGAGGGTCTCTGCGGAACCCTGGACGGGAACCCAGAGAACGATTTCATCACCAAGGAAGGGGCCGTCGCGCAGACCAGGACTGTCATGGCTTCGTCTTGGCAGCTCAATAAGATTGGAGGTAATGTTTAATCTGTTGTAATAAATTAGTCACGTCATATCTTTAAGGTGCACGTAATATTTTAATTGTTTTTAATATGAACTAACAGTCCGTCGGGGCTTTCTCCCGTGTGCAGTTGCTAACTCTGCTAACGGTCGACAATACCGTGGAGTCTGAACTTTATTTGCCGTAAATTAACGTGAGCGCTGACTAATTTGGATCTAGAATAAATTATTATTTGTATATTTTTTATTATATATATATATATTTTTATTTATAACACTTTATTGTACATTAAAGGAGATCGTAAAAATACAGGTTAAAACAATATAGGTACAAGGGGGCAATTATACCTATTGTATAGTATTATTATTTATTTAGTATATGTATACCTATTAGGTTACGGTAGCGGTACACTAGAAGTGCCTGTCACTATAACTCTACAACACTCTTCGTAGCTTGAATTTTACTTAGCTTCACTATATTTTCAGGTATTTTTAGATTTCTATAGTATTTCGAAAAGTCAAAATACAAGGCTATTCCACAGACATATGCGAGAGCAACCCCACGGAGACGAGCGCGTGCGAGTCCAAGGCCGACGCCGACATGAAGGAGGCTCTGCAATTCTGCACTAAAGTCTTCACCAAGGACAAGTTCAGGAAATGCTCCAAGGTACGTTGGTACACTGTATTACTTGTCTGAGTCTAGCACTGTACTACCCTATTTCTTACCCATGGCAAAACCGCTTGACACCACCAGGGATCCGACCACCTAACTTGAATGCTATAATTAATAACTGGCCATCTCGCTCGCTCACGAAAGGCGCCGCGATCAGCGCGAGCGAGATGAAGTCTTAAAGCTATCAAAGTGCTATCGTAAAAAGTTAGGTAGTCGGGTCTCAGTAGCCGTATTCACAATGGCTCGGAAATCGGATTCGACAAAGGACCCTGCAAAAGTTCTTAGGAAAATGTGGTTTCAGTTAATTTTGATGAAATTTTCATATGTTATAGAGAGTAGAGTTTCCGTGGAATCTATCGGGATTCTGAATAACAGTTTTCGAATCGTTCGACACGGATTCGCCATTCACGAATTTCGTGTCGAATCGTTCGGAAACGGTTTCGAATCATTGTGAATACGGCTACTGGAGTGTCATAAGGAAATGATATCGTGCGTACTCCGTGCGATACCCTGCGCCTACTTAAATTAAGTAAATTGGTTTTGTTTTAATCAGGTGATGGATGTGTCGCAACTGCTAGAGACATGTCAGTGGGACTACTGCGCTTGCTCTACAGCGGAAGGTGAGTCAGATAATTAATAAACCAAAATATGTTTTCAATATTCTTAAATTACATTACAGTAGCCTATATTCTTTTGGAACTACAGATCTTAATAGTAGTTAGCCCATGCAGTGTACATGTCAAGGACAAATCGTCTAATTTGGCTATTCGTTAGTGCGGAAGTTTCAATTCATTTAGGCTAGGTTTGTATTGTGCCAAAAAAGAAAGAAACATTTATTACATATGGACCAAAGCAAAGGTCCGAGGGGCCTGCGTCAATTCGGGGCAAATCGATCTGCCCAATTCAAAGATCTGCCTACGACATATGTATGTCGCAGCCGGATGGTTAAATTAGCCGGTTAATTAAATAGCTAGCTTTTTAAGCAGTTATTTAATTGAATATTTGCCAAATTCATGAACTATGAAAGTTACGTCTAACGAACGATATTGCCCCGAGTTTACGGAGCTCCTCCATGCATTGTCACAACACTAACCTAACCCAACCGAATTAAAACCTAATGCAAACTATTATTATTGTTTGAGATTATTGTGATTAAGTTAGCATTGTGACAATATTTGGAGGAGCTCCGTAAACTCGGGTCAATTTCTTTCTTTAAACATTACTTTAAAAATTCTTGAAATTGGAAAATTTTCAATTAAATAATAGCATATGAAGCTAGCCGTTTCATTAATTGGCTAATTTAACCATCCGGCTGCGACATGTATACAATCTTAAAAGGCGTCTCTTCACCACAGACCAAGAGGACTGCGCGTGCAACACGGTGTATGTGTACGCGAAGCAGTGCAGCAAACTCGGTATCGAGGAGATGAAGAACTGGAGAGACCCCGAGACCTGCCGTAAGTTATCATTGTTTTCATATTTTTGTAGGATACTCTAGAATATCTATCACGCCGCGCAGGTAAAACCAACGCGTTATTTCTTTAGGAACAGGTGTACTTATTGCTATACTATTATGGAAAAAAGTTCATTCGGCATAAGAAAATAGTGAGTCATCGTTGTCCGCCGGTCTAGCCCCGCCCCTCGACCAATCGCGTCGCAACTAATTAGATAGTCAAGTTTACAGTGACCAGTTGACGGCAGAAAATAGTATAAATGCCTATAAATGACTGGCTGCTAAGCATAGAGATATCCTTGTATCCAATCTTTTATTTTTAATTTTATACAGTTACGTTAATTTTTATCCATTAAAAATTTAATCTTTATTTAAATATAAACTATTTGAATTTTCACTCCAGTGTGAAAACACCTTTACTCACTTTTTTCTTAACGCGAATGGACTAATATGAGCATTTTATCGATCTTTTATAGCAATGAAGTGTCCAGAAGGCAAGATCTACAAGTCCTGCGGGCCGGAAACCCAGCCCAGCTGTGCGTTCCCGTCGGTACCTTCCAGCGCTGACAACACCTCGTGCGCGGAGGGCTGCTACTGCCCAGAAGGCCTGCTGCTGGAAGGTGGCCGCTGCCTGCCGAAGTCGGAATGCCCTTGTAGGCTCAGGAATAAGAGTTTCCCACCAGGAGCTACAGTGAACAAGGAGTGCAATACTTGGTGAGTTACTTTTATTGTAAATATTTTATTGGCATTTTTGAAAAGGTCTCCCGAATGAGATATTCATTTGGTGTTATGCTGTAGGTAGTCATTATCCAACGGGATTATATAATTCTAATTTAGATTCTTCAATCGACCGTGTTGAGTTGTTGATTTACAAGGTGACTTTACACCCGGTTTCTGAAACGCTTGTCAACGCAAAAATTACGTAACAGCTTGTTAATCTCTGATTAAATGCAGTTTGGGTTTCTGAAAGGGCCAACTGACAGTTTGTTAACAGCTTGTCAACGGATTGTCAAATCTCCAATTAACGGCTGATTAATGTAATTTTGGGTTTCCGGAAAGCTTTTTCTCATGTTAACTGAATGTTATCGTCTTGTTATTTTAATTAGCGAATATCGACTAATTAACCGATTGTCAAAAGAAATTTATCCGATTTTCTTGGTCTAGGTCTTGATTCTGGCCCTGGTCCAGGTCCAGGACCAGGTAGTTTTGGTCCAAGACAAAGTCCAGGTCTAGGGTCCAGGTTCTGGTCCAGGACCATGACCAAAACTGGAACCTTGATCACAATTTGAGCTTGAACCAGAACCAGGACCTAGACCAGTGCCAGCACATAGACCATAAACATTAGCTGGACCAGGACCTGGTTCGGGGCCAGCTGAACCTGAACTAGGACCTGTTCCGGGGCCAGGACCTGGACCTGAACCAAGACCTGGCCAGGGGCCAGGACCTGGACCTGAACCAGGACCAGGCCCGAAGCCAGGACCTGGACCTGAACCACGAACTGGCCTGAGTCCAGGACCTGGACCTGAACCAGTGCCTGGTCCGGGGCCGGGACCTGGACCTGGGCCTGCTCCAGGACCTGGTCCGAAGCCAGGACCTGATCCGGGGCCAGGATCTGGACCTGAACCACGAACCGGTCTGTGTCCAGGACTCGAACCAGGATTTAACTAATGGGATTATTGGGAGAAACTCACAGAATCGATAGCCGATGGGGCGGATGTTGTTGAGTGGCGAACTCTGGATGGCCTCCCAAGAGATGGACGGACGACCTCTTTAAGGTCCTAGGGAGCCGATGGATGCAAGATATCAGAGTCGACCGAAGTGTAAGCCGTGGGAGGCCTGTATTTAGCAGTGGACCGGGACCTACCTAACTGCCTAAAGACGATGATGATGGGATTACTGCCCACTGGAACCCGTGACCCTATAACATAAATATTGTTATAAGTTTTCTTTTCTCGCTCTGTATATTTTTTTGATAGTTTTCGATTTTACACGAAAACTATACAATCGCTATCAGTTTCATCTAAAAGTTGAATATTACTTTCGATTTTGGCTTCAAAAAGCCGGTAGGTACAGAGACAAATCAATGCGTTAGACAGAAACAATACATATATCAGTGAATGAATGTGACTAATTTTAGCAGAGGTAGCCAGACGAAAAATTGATCTCTTGTTAATGGTCGATTAGGTAATTTTGGTTTGATTGGCCTTCCAGAAACCGACAGTGATTTAACAGCTTGTTAAATGTGACAGTCTGTTAGCTAATCAATGATTTGACAAGCGTTTCAGAAACCGGGTGTTAGTGTCACAATTTAGATGGCCCTGGTATTTGTATAGTTAAAAAAAAAGCGGCGAGCGTAGTGGTCTCAACAGTAACACGATTCTATGATGGCTGATATTGATGACGATGATTATTGAGAATAATATTGGCGAGAGTGGCCGGGTGTATCTCTGTAATCCCCGCAGCACGTGCGAGGCGGGCTCGTGGGCGTGCCCGGCGGTGGCGTGCGGCCGTGCGGCGCGAGATTGGCCGGGTGTATCTCTGTAATCCCCGCAGCACGTGCGAGGCGGGCTCGTGGGCGTGCCCGGCGGTGGCGTGCGGCCGTGCGGCGCGAGAGTGGCCGGGTGTATCTCTGTAATCCCCGCAGCACGTGCGAGGCGGGCTCGTGGGCGTGCCCGGCGGTGGCGTGCGGCCGTGCGGCGCGAGAGTGGCCGGGTGTATCTCTGTAATCCCCGCAGCACGTGCGAGGCGGGCTCGTGGGCGTGCCCGGCGGTGGCGTGCGGCCGTGCGGCGCGAGAGTGGCCGGGTGTATCTCTGTAATCCCCGCAGCACGTGCGAGGCGGGCTCGTGGGCGTGCCCGGCGGTGGCGTGCGGCCGTGCGGCGCGAGAGTGGCCGGGTGTATCTCTGTAATCCCCGCAGCACGTGCGAGGCGGGCTCGTGGGCGTGCCCGGCGGTGGCGTGCGGCCGTGCGGCGCGAGAGTGGCCGGGTGTATCTCTGTAATCCCCGCAGCACGTGCGAGGCGGGCTCGTGGGCGTGCCCGGCGGTGGCGTGCGGCCGTGCGGCGCGAGAGTGGCCGGGTGTATCTCTGTAATCCCCGCAGCACGTGCGAGGCGGGCTCGTGGGCGTGCCCGGCGGTGGCGTGCGGCCGTGCGGCGCGAGAGTGGCCGGGTGTATCTCTGTAATCCCCGCAGCACGTGCGAGGCGGGCTCGTGGGCGTGCCCGGCGGTGGCGTGCGGCCGTGCGGCGCGAGAGTGGCCGGGTGTATCTCTGTAATCCCCGCAGCACGTGCGAGGCGGGCTCGTGGGCGTGCCCGGCGGTGGCGTGCGGCCGTGCGGCGCGAGAGTGGCCGGGTGTATCTCTGTAATCCCCGCAGCACGTGCGAGGCGGGCTCGTGGGCGTGCCCGGCGGTGGCGTGCGGCCGTGCGGCGCGAGAGTGGCCGGGTGTATCTCTGTAATCCCCGCAGCACGTGCGAGGCGGGCTCGTGGGCGTGCCCGGCGGTGGCGTGCGGCCGTGCGGCGCGAGAGTGGCCGGGTGTATCTCTGTAATCCCCGCAGCACGTGCGAGGCGGGCTCGTGGGCGTGCCCGGCGGTGGCGTGCGGCCGTGCGGCGCGAGAGTGGCCGGGTGTATCTCTGTAATCCCCGCAGCACGTGCGAGGCGGGCTCGTGGGCGTGCCCGGCGGTGGCGTGCGGCCGTGCGGCGCGAGAGTGGCCGGGTGTATCTCTGTAATCCCCGCAGCACGTGCGAGGCGGGCTCGTGGGCGTGCCCGGCGGTGGCGTGCGGCCGTGCGGCGCGAGAGTGGCCGGGTGTATCTCTGTAATCCCCGCAGCACGTGCGAGGCGGGCTCGTGGGCGTGCCCGGCGGTGGCGTGCGGCCGTGCGGCGCGAGAGTGGCCGGGTGTATCTCTGTAATCCCCGCAGCACGTGCGAGGCGGGCTCGTGGGCGTGCCCGGCGGTGGCGTGCGGCCGTGCGGCGCGAGAGTGGCCGGGTGTATCTCTGTAATCCCCGCAGCACGTGCGAGGCGGGCTCGTGGGCGTGCCCGGCGGTGGCGTGCGGCCGTGCGGCGCGAGAGTGGCCGGGTGTATCTCTGTAATCCCCGCAGCACGTGCGAGGCGGGCTCGTGGGCGTGCCCGGCGGTGGCGTGCGGCCGTGCGGCGCGAGAGTGGCCGGGTGTATCTCTGTAATCCCCGCAGCACGTGCGAGGCGGGCTCGTGGGCGTGCCCGGCGGTGGCGTGCGGCCGTGCGGCGCGAGAGTGGCCGGGTGTATCTCTGTAATCCCCGCAGCACGTGCGAGGCGGGCTCGTGGGCGTGCCCGGCGGTGGCGTGCGGCCGTGCGGCGCGAGAGTGGCCGGGTGTATCTCTGTAATCCCCGCAGCACGTGCGAGGCGGGCTCGTGGGCGTGCCCGGCGGTGGCGTGCGGCCGTGCGGCGCGAGAGTGGCCGGGTGTATCTCTGTAATCCCCGCAGCACGTGCGAGGCGGGCTCGTGGGCGTGCACGGCGGTGGCGTGCGGCGCGCGCTGCGGCGCGGTGGGGGACCCGCACTACACCACCTTCGACGGCCGCCGCTACGACTTCATGGGGAAGTGCACCTACAACCTGCTGACTGCGGAGAATATCACGGTCGATGTCGAAAACGTCGCGTGCTCCGGGGCTATTAGTGAGGTTGGTTGCTTTGCTTTATAAAGTTGAGGAAACTTAACGTTTTGCAGTCTAGATGTCTTCTTAATTTGTTCGTATTAGTACAAGAAACATAGCTTACTGACATTAAAGTTAACCAAAATGACATTAATATTAACAGGGCCAATTTCAGACTTATGTTAACTTGTTAAAGATTCAGTTTCCTCCACTGTTTCGTATGTTCTTGGCGGCGTTTGCCAAGCGTTTAACAGGCATTCCACCTGGGGAGACGACTATGATACCTCATCGTTCTCCCCTTGTGGCTATCCCACACTGGTGGTAAGTCATGACGTAGAACATGTCTGCTTGGAAACTGCCTTTGGAAGTGTTCAGACACTATTTGGGAACTCATTTGAGGCAACGCATTTTTAATATCACTAAGGGGGCATGCTGACATGCGTACTGTACCCGCCTGATTATATGTAGTTACCACAGCCTATGAATGTTATTATCAGTCTACATATATGTGTCTTATCTGCATCTCAAACAAAATTATCTTTTAAGAACTTAGTACTGTACTCTCTAATGGAGAAATAACTTAGGGCTTCTCCCACGAATGGGGAGGTTATTGCCATAATCTCCACGCTTAGCAGGCGGGTTGCAGATCGCAGTGTTATAAATATAGCAATGGAAAAAGCTGCTGTCTATTTTCCAGCCTAGGAGACTAGATCTTTTGCCTTTAAAATATTAGTCGCCTTGTACGACACCCACGAGTGTAAGGAGTTAATGTTATTCTGTTTTGCCGGCACGGCCAATGTGATTTATTATTTTTTCAAAATCCTGCACCATCACACCAAAGCTTTACATTTCTCGCAGGCAATGAACCTAGCCCCCTACAGCGGCGAAGGCAAGCCGTCCTGCACCAAAGCCGTGAACCTCAAATACAAGGATGCCAACATCCACCTGAAGCAGGGAGGGTTCATCCTCATCAACGGACAGGAGGTGACGTCCTTACCAGTTATGGCTGCCGGGGTCAAGATCAGGACTGCGTCTTCGCTGTTTCTTATTGGTTAGTTTCTATTTTACTTTTGAAGGGTTAGTTGGTAACATCCGGTCGGCCACGCAGAGGCCCCGAGTTCGATTCCCGGCCGATCAGAAACTTATATGATATATTTTAATTTCTGTTACCTACTCGTTTAGATGTAGTATGTATTATTAGTATGTATTTAAAAGAAAAAAAAGTATATAAGTAAGTAGTTTATCAGTTATCTAACACCCATAAAACAAGCTTTGCTTAGTTTGGGGCTAGATGGCGCTGTGTGAATTTGTCTAAGCATAAAAAATTTAGAAAATACGTCTTCACATCTCATCTATCCCCTCCTCCATTTGAGTCGTAGCTTCTCTTGCAGCGCTTAACTTTTTTTAAACTAACTATCTCTTGGTTGTTTTAATAAATAAATAAATCTATATTCTATATATTATAAATATATCTATATTTATTTTAGATAAGTAGGTACAATAACAGACAACAAATTATCGTCTTATATCTAACAGCTCTAATCTCTAAACCGTTACAAATTTGATGCCCAATTACAATTGTACACAACATTAAAAGAAAAACATTGACAAAGGTGATGATAAGAAAAAGTAGTGAGAGGTGCATGCAGTTACAGAAAATTACCTACCTATATTAAATTATTTTTCACACTTTTTAACGTTATTTAGAAAGGTACGATATTTAGGAAGGTATTTAGATATGTATAGGTACTAAGAATATAAATATACGAAATTAAGAATACAGAACAGTTGAGGTTCAGTAAGATAGGTGATAATGTGATGTTGGTGTTTTCAGTACAACTACCAAACAAAGTGGATTTATGGTGGGATGGAAATACGAGAGTGTTCGTGGACGTGCCAGCGAGCTTCCAAGGCAAGACTAAGGTAATAAAACTTGTTCACTCTTTCCCTCTCATCGCCATTTTTTTTATCTCAGTAAAGCCTCTCGCACACAGGCGATAATATCTTACGCGTTACTGCGATATCTGTTCGAGTATATTTTGTATTAGGTCACACGCGATCTTAAACACAGCTGCGATAATAACGCAGAAATATAAGTAGGATACTTGGGTGTCTGCGCCCTCCAATCAGAGACCGTTTACAATGTCAAAAAAGTTTTACACCTAATAAGACTATGATATACATTTTGTGGAGCCTGCGTACTGAGTCGTCTAGCAACGGACTTGACTGTTGTTGTTGTTGTTGACTGCACTAAATGGCATTGGTATTGAATGGACGCGGAACGCTTTATCGCAAGAACGCAGGCGGTAGTATCGCGCGTTATATCGCACGTGTTTGGGAGAGGCTTAATTTAACGAATTCAATGAAATGATGATGTGATGATGTGTGAAATGGTTTCGAAGATTTCATTGGATTAGTATAATTTTTGACAGAAATAAAATGGCGGATAGAATGGACCCTTAATTAATGGCACATTTACTCATCCTATCTCTTTCTATTCAGGGTCTTTGCGGCACCTTCAACCTCAATCAGAACGACGACTTCCTCACACCCGAAGGTGACATCGAGCAGTCAGCTCATGCCTTTGCCAACAAATGGAAGACCAGGGAGCTTTGCGACGACCTGTCCGCCACGGAGCCAGAACATCCGTGTAGAGTAAACGTAGAGAATAAGGAGACCGCTGAAAAGTACTGCAACAAACTGAAATCCAAACTTTTTGAAGGTGAGGACTGGCAGTAAAAATAATGTTGTTTATTTGTGATATATTTCGACTGTCATGCTGTCATTAGGCTGATACAACAACTGTAAAATAACGAATCTATTCGAGTGAATGACAGGGCTTTACTTTGACATCCACTGCAGTAGCGCCATCTCGTGGATTTTGGAATCGCGAAAACTGATGCGTCAGACGATATGTGTCAGGATCGTAGCTTGTGGCACATGATAATCTCTGCCCTATGGGATACGGTCACGAGTGTGTATGTATTATATTTTGGCGGTGGCAAGATAATGGTAGCCGCCAATGTTGGCAAGCGAAGATAGGGAGAAGGTAGAAAAGGGTAATTACCCACCTGGCCGGGTGTTGTGACCAGGGGACCAAGGGTCCAACAGTTGATCGTTGGAAGTTGCATATATGCCGTGGAAGTTGGCACATTTCTCTAGCGCGATGTAGGATTGTTAGCGCCATCTATGTGCGGATGCTTGCCAACCATGTGTTAGTGTACTCATAATGTGAGTATCGTTGAGTCTTCCCTATTGGAGCAGTAGAGCGATAGATGTCGCCACAATATTATATGCAAACTTTCAACCCCCAGAATGCCACTGGTATGTCGACGTGGAGTCGTACTACGACGCGTGTCTGTACGACATGTGCGCGTGTGCCAGCGACGCCTCGCGGTGCCTCTGCCCGATACTGGCGGATTACGCGGACCAGTGCGCCGCCAATGGTGTCAAAGTGCAGTGGCGGCTGAACGTTAAGGAGTGCGGTGAGATTGCTTTCCGTGGCTTTTTTTGGACTTGTTTTAAAGTAGTAAGCATAAATAATAAATTTAATCATATGTATAATACAATACTCGGCGATATATGTTAGGTCAATAAAGTGCCGTGACCAGGATTAACTAAAAATTATTTTTGTTACAGAAGCTATTATTTTGTCTCAATAATAACATGTAGCAAGATAATAATTGCCTTTCAGTAGCTAAAGAATATCTATAAATTTTAATGTTTCGTTTACCGGTCGCATTCGTCATGTTACAAATTTGGGCCGTGATGAGGATGCTAGCTCTACTTGCGACATTATTCCATGTGGTACATAATACTCATACAGGTATTATGTACCACATCTTTATCAGCCATAATATTTGAATCCTTTTCACGGCTGGTTAATTTAGGTTTATTAATTAGTGCTGCCGTGGCTTTGTCAACAGCTACAGTTCTTTGGTGCCGTGACCAGGATGTTAGATATATCGACAACCGTTGAAATTGGAAACCAATTTTATTTTATTGTTACAAATTCGTGCCGTGACCAGGATATCAGTTCCAACCAACGGACGTTATTACATTCTTAATCGTCATACAACAAGTTAACGGCCAATGACCTAATTCCCTTATCCCGTGTCACCCCAGAGCTGTCCTGCCCGGGCGGCCAGGAGTACACGGTGTGCGCGGACAGCTGCGCGCGGACGTGCGCGGACGTGGCGGCCACGGCCGACTGCCGCCCGCGCTGCGTCGAGGGCTGCGCCTGCCCGCCGGGACAGGTCCTACCCCACTACCCCACTACCCCACTACCCCACTACCCTACACTGGGGGGGATGTTTACGATATATTGCAAACGAGAACTAAATAAATAAATAATTTATTCAAGAAAACTTAAGTCTAAAATTACATAGTTAAATTTAAAAGTACCTACTTATGTTAAAATTTAAATAGAACAATTTCAAATTATTTATTACCCTAGTTATTTAAGCTAAGTAAATTAACTACTTCGCTAACATGTTTCTATATACTAGTGACGCTTAAAAGTGATAAATGAAAGCCTTATTTGTAATTTCATATACATCCATTTTTTTAAAATAGTGATTGCTTTAATGATTTATGAGCCATAGAATAACAAATCAATGCATGGTCCAGGTGTTGAACGCGAACAGCGTGTGCGTGCCGGTGGGGCTTTGCCCTTGCTTCCACAAGGGCATGCAGTTCGATTCCGGCTACAAGGAGGTGCGCGCGGGCGCACGCGAGCGAGAGCTATGGTGAGTGTAAACGATTGTTCTCGTACAGTCAGCTGCAGAGTGAACTGTAGCCGTATTCACAATGATTCGAAACCGTTTCCAACCGATTCGACACGAAATTCGTGAGCGGCGTATCCGTGTCGATCGATTTGAAAACTGTTATTCAGAATCCCGATAGATTCCACGGAAACTCTACTGTCTGTAGAGTACATATGAAAATTTCATCAAAATTAACTGAAACCATATTTTCCTAAGAACTCTTGCGGGGTCATTTGTCGATTCCGTATCCGAATCCGATTTCCGAGCCATTGTGAATACGGCTACTGCGCAGCTAACTCAAACTCAAAAATTCTTTATTGATTAGGACATTGAATATCTTTTTCAATCGTCAAAAAGGAGGGGTAGGAAAGTAGGAAGGCCACACAGTGACATGTTGGCCGCCCCACGGCCAGAGCACACCTACCCCACGCCGACCACGGCCGGACCGTGTCCGACAATACCAGACAGAGTCAACTATACTGCACGATTTCTTGAATGAATCGGTTTATGACGAATCTGAAATAAGGCCAATCAAGATCGCGACAAATCTGTAAACATGGTTTCCACCTTCGCCACTACATACGCTATTCTTTGAAATGGAAGCAGTGTCGGTCACGTACTTGCAAGTGTAGTTTTTTTTTTATGTTATACGATAGGCAAACAGGCAAGCGGGCCACCTGATGGAAAGTGGTCACCACTGCCTATAGACATTAGCAACACCGAGACTATCGCCAATGCGTTGCCCACCTCTATAACACGTTACTCTGGCAGCAAAAAGGCAAATATCCCTCCACTGCCAAAGCCACGGTTCCCCAAATCCCCACCCCATGGAGCACTGGAAACCTTACTCACCGGCAGAAACACAATACTATTTAAAAGAGTATTGTTTAGCTGCGGTATTCTGTAAGGTGGAGGTACTTCCCCAGTTGGGCGGCTCCAATTCGAACGGGATACCCCAGTGTGCCCTACCTCTCTTAAATGGTTGGCCCCGTGCATTATTAAAATAGGAATGTACGGCTTTCTAAAGGACGTCGATGGATACCTATATGCGGCTGACATGGAAAGCTCGGTGGGAATCATTGTCAATCAAGTTCGGGTTTCATAAAAATTGTTATTCTAGGCCTGAGATGAATAAATAATCGTCTTTGCATTAATGTCCCGGTAGTATATAGGACAAATAATGTATTAGTACATAAGACATGTTTGAAAAAAAAAAAAAAGAATTAACGTAGGCTCTGTGGGTTTCTTGCCGTTTCTTTCCCCCACGGAGAACCACCTTGGAAGCGGCGTTAATTTTCCTTCCTCTCCCACACATGGTGTCTCCTGTCTGCGCTGGGGTAGGGTAGTAGTTAGAGTAGGGGTAGGGTAGGGTAGGGTAGGAGTAAGATAGCGGTAAGGGTTGGGTAGGGGTAAGATAGTGGTAGGGTCAGGGTTAGGTAGTGTTAGGGTAGGGGTAAGGTAGTGGTAGGGTAGGGTTAAGGCAATGTTAGGATAGGCTAGGGGTAAGGTAGCGATAGGGAAGGGATAGGATAGAGTAGGGTGCTAGCGACTACCTACCACATACAGCATGTGTGATGCACGCTCACTTAAAAGTCTGTCTGGCGGTGGCGTGGGGGCCGGGTCGCTCTTTTCCCTCAAATATGGTTGAATTGGACGATGGCTGGGCCCTGCGTTATACTCGTGAACGGGTGCTGCCTTGGTGGACTAGCTTACTCTTGCTGTAGTTTTAGGTGGTTTTTCTTAATTACACTAGACATACCTATATAATATAATATAGCGTTCCGGCTCTGCCTGGCATTGTCGAGCATGGTTCGGTCGTGGTTGGCGAGGGATACGTTATCTACGGCCATAGGGCGGTCAGCGTGTCACTGTGTGTTTCCTTCCTACTTTCCAACCCCCCTCCTTTTTGACGATTGAAAGAGATATTTAATGTCCTAATCAATAAAGAAATTTTGATTTGATTTGATTTGATTTGACTCTCTCGCGTTAGGACCTGGGGTCCGCCTTGACCATGATCAGATAATTACAGTGGAGCAACTGCTATCTGACCTCCCTATTAGTGGAACCTGACCAGATTAGATCATGGTTACACATCCAGTCGCCTGAATGTGCAGGTCTCATCACGATGTTTTAGTTGGTTAGCATTCAGCTAACGTACATATCTCAGAAAAGAGTCATACAGAATCATACAAATACATAACCGAAGTGTATTTCGAACCCGGTATCTCTCGCTTACGAGTCAGATACCTCAACCACTCGGCAACGGACGCCCCTAAGACGAAGAGATGAGATGAATAAGCGTTTAAATTTCATCATAATTTCCCCAGCACCTGCGTAGGAGCCCTCTGGGACTGCCAGTCCGCCTCCGACGCGGACATCAAGAACTACCCGCCGGCCGAAGATCTGAGGAGCAACTGCAGCGCTGTCAACCACATGGAGTTCACCGCCTGCGAGGTTGCTGAGCCCCTGACTTGCAAGGTGACTACAATTAATTGCTGTCGAACCAGGCACGCAGCACCCTAGGAGCATTTACAGTGCTGTCGCGTGATATGTTCCGAAGATGGAACGAATAATTTCACTACTTATTTGGTACTAGTGAACTCGGCGCGATTTCGTTCGCGTGGCTTCCTACCACTACCCTACACCTGCCCTACACCTATTCAACACTTACACATACTCCACGCCTACCCTACACATACTTTACCCCTATCTACCCCTCTTCTTCTTGCTTATAAACCTTAATCTTGAATCACTCGTATCTGTTGTTGAAAACCGCATTAAAATCCGTTGCGTAGTTTAAAAGGCCGGGACAGAGTGCGGCAACGACTTTGTTTTATAGTATGTGTAGTGTGGTAGAGCTCGTCTAGTTTAAAATGCCGCGCCCCACTATCGCATTAACGCACACAAGCAAGTTTAAAATATGGACGCAATACATACACAAATGCCGTTGTAATTGGTCATTCAGTTGCCGGTGAGATTCAAACGCCGGAGCACGCGTCGTTCATTGGCTCCCACACAGATGAAGTGTCGTTATCAATATTTGCACTCACACATCGAAATCAACTAACTAAGTAGTGGGGCGCGTCATCTTAGACTAGACGAGCTCTACTCTCCTCACCCATCTGTAGCTAATGTAAGTAACTACGCCCAATGTAATGAGGAGTTTTCCAGTAGGTATTGTCAGTTAGTTTCAAAAAGCATCAATAGATGGCGCTCCTATAATTTTGGTAATCTTTTTTAATCTGTATGATGGTGGCAGTGATTTCATGCAGTCAACTAATACTAAACTTAAAAATAAAATGTTTATTAATATAAACATAACTGTTAAAGGTTGAACGAAATGGTAAAAGAAATATTTATAGAAGTTGGCACTATGTTCTATTATTATTACAACCTTTAAAATGGTTGAAAACTATTGACAAATACAATATTATCCAATACAACGTACCCAGTGTTTATATCCTGTTTGCTAAGAACCTATTTCAAGCGTCTATCAATTACCAACATTGTCGGGGCGCCATCTAGTGAGTGGTTAGGAATGCTTTAGATACCTATTGGAAAACTGCTCATTGGAGCCAATATACGAGTATAACTCATCCGTTGCGTATCATTTAAATCTCCCATTGCATATGTATAGATTATCCGTCCTCCCCTTCAGAACATGCATCTACCCCCAACCACAACGAGCTCGGAATGCCGTCCAGGCTGTCGCTGCAAGAAGGGCTACGTACTAGACTCGGTCTCGAAGAAGTGCGTCCAGCCATCCGCCTGCCCCTGCCACCACGGCGGGGCCAGCTACCCTGACGGACACGTCATGCAGGAGGAGTGCAATACTTGGTGAGTGTAACTCGGTTATTGTTTTTGGGTAGGTATGCGTTTTTTTTTTCAATGTAATATAGGAAAATTAGGTAAACAATTGTCCATACCCGGGAATTTGAAATAATAAGTCGAAAATTGGTGGAAATGTAGAGAATAGTGTCTCCCAATAGATATTCCAAAAGCCCCAAAAAGTCTATCTTGGGGAAAGTCCGTAATAAAAAAATGGATAGTTTTTGTGGCATCTATTTTAAAGTAGTTTATCAGTTATCTAGCACCCATAACACTACCTTTGCTTACCTTGTTGGTAAATGGCGCTGTATAAATTATCCAAGCATATTAATTCATTATATTTAAGCCTCCCCATTCCGTGTGGTGTCCGGTAGAGTAGAATAGCACCAACCCCGACATGGGGGGGGACCTTTCCAAATTCGGGAGACCTGGGTCAAAAGTTTTAATTTTTAGTTAGAGGTTTTCTTTTGTTAGAGTAAGGTTATTTACACTCGTGGGTGTCGTACAAGGGGACTAATGTTTTGAGGCAAACGATCTAGAGTCTCTGTAAACTGGAAAATGGGCAGCAGCATTTTCCATTGTTATATTCGTAACTTTGCGATCTTCAACCCTCCTGCCAAGCGTGGAGATTACGGCAATAACCTCCCCTTTTGTGGGAGAGGCCCTAAGTCCTGCAGTGGACTGTTACGGGCTGTGATGATGATCCTTGCATTTGGCATTTGTTCCTGGAAGGAACCACATTGAATATTGGGATAAATTATAGCCTATGTTAGCTATATGCTTCATTACTACCAAATTTCCTCAAAATCCGTTTAATAGTTTTTGTGGCATGTATTTAAAAGTAGTTTATCAGTTATCTAGCACCCATAACACAACCTTTGCCTACCTTATTTCTAGATGGCGCTGTATAAATTATCCAAACACATTTATTTATTTATTTTATTTATTTATTCATTCCATGAATTTCTCCCCAGCGAATGCGCCTCTGGCAACTGGTCGTGCACGACCGCCGAGTGCCCCGGCTCGTGCTCGGTGTGGGGCGACTCGCACGCGACGACTTTCGACGGCGCGAAGTACGACTTCCAGGGCGTCTGCACCTACCTGCTGGCCAAGGGCGCCATGGACGGGAAGGACGGCTTCGATGTCGAGATACAGGTTCGTTGGTTAACCTGGTAGACCCTGCCTTATTAATTAACTAGAGACCTGCCCCGGCTTCGCATGGGTGTTCTCAGGTTTTCTCTATTATAATATGCGTATATTATACATATAAACCTTTCGTGAATCCCGCTTCGAAATCTGTTGCATGGTTTAAGAGTTAGCGTAAAACAAACAGACGCGGAAGCGACTTAATTTTATACTATTATATACTCCAGAGAGTGTTTCCGCTTCCTAAGATAACCAGTCTCAATAAGCTGAATACCTCCGTCAACCTCGTTTCCTCAACGGTATTAGGAAGCACACCAAATATAACGAGTGGCGAGGTCGTTGCGGGGAAGAATTTCGATTGCCCTCAAAGTACGAATCGGTCACCCATCCAGTTACCGGCTAAGGCGTGCGTTGTTTAACTTTTGTTATCAGTCTCACAAGTACGCCTATAAATCGGAGCCGCTACTTTCAACAAATTCGTAATCACTTTTCTTTACCGCTGAGGTATCTAGACGGAAATCACGTTGTTCCTTTTTCACTATTGAGAGCCACGGTCTTTAATGTTGGTCGTTCAGATATCTCACATGTCCAGTGGAACTTTGCTCGAGAGATTTCATATAACTGTAAGATGCATTTTGAATGTGAACGTAGATTTATAGCGAAGGAAACTATTTTTATGGTAGTAGTTCGTGTGGTAGTTATGGGTTGACCATGCCGTCCATTTTGTTTTCCAGAACGTCCCCTGCGGCACCACCGGCGCCACGTGCTCCAAGTCGCTGACGCTGAAAGTGGGCAGCGGCCACACCGGCGAGGTCGTTTCTCTTACCAAGGACGCGCCCTTACCGAACGTTTCACACCTAAAAAGGTAAAAATCTTAATGCATGCTTGCGTACACAGTCGCGCCCGTATTATGTTCAGGTCCAGGTCTTTTGAGCCAAAATTCGAGAAATCCATTTTATTGCGAACATCGTAAGTCTCGTATTTTCCGAGCTTCCTTGATTTTAGTTACTTTTATTACGATTACCCAAGCCTTGGGAACGCTTGTAGGATCTCCAAAGACCTGGGCACCAAGAAAATGGGCAGCGTTTTCTGCTGTGTATACATTGTGATCTCCAACCCGCGTGGAAAATGTGAATATTATGTCAAAACTAGAGATGAAACGGATAGTTGTTTGGCCGGATACCGGATACCGGATATCCGGCCAGCCTCCTAGCCGGATAGCCGGATATCCGGCGGCCGGATATTCACAGGTCATAGTCTCTGAACAAGTTTGTGCAAGCTGTCATCGCGGCGTGGGACTTTATATGACTGCGTGTGTTTATGTAATTTAAAGTTTTCGTTTAATGTTAATAATTTGAACGTTGAACTGAACAATTCTTCCGCCCTCATACGGATTGATAGTTTTAAAATACGGTCTTACACATTAGCCCACAGCATCGTAGAGGATAAACGACGTCGTATACTACCTCAAAATATAAAGAACTTCATATTTTTAATCCAGGATAATATTTTTTCATATCAATAATATCAATGTATATCTTGATTGACTTTAAATTATTACACTATAAGTGTAAGTACATTATAATACTAAACAGCACTTGTCAAAACTAAACACGACAAAAATGCGTATTTATGCTGATCAGCGGGTGTCACCCTGTTGGGCAAATTACGTAATGTCCACACTCGTGGAAGTTACAAAGTCACATCTATGCTCGAGAAAATTTAAGAACGCTCAATGCGATTGTGTGAGCATGTGCTCCGCCGCCCCAAAGATCACCTTAGTGCAAGTAGCCCTAAATTTGGCAACGACGACTCGCTGACGCGGAACACACCTACACGCCACATGTAGGCCTAGCACAAGTTGCTCTCGCGCGCGATAAGCGAGAAAAAACGCGACATAGGTATTGCTATCTCTTTCGTCTTAGTATTGAGAGAAAGAGACAAACGCTCTCTCGCGGCGCGAGCTTTGTCGCGGACACACTTGTGCTAGGGCTACTGGCTGACGGCGGACCAACGGGACCTGAAGGACAATATTATTGACGCTGCTACTGCTCAAAATAGGAAGAAATGGAGGAAGCAGACAAGGATAGCTGACTCCAGCTAATGGAAAAGGCATAGTGCAAAAAGAAGAGACCAGAAAACTATTAAAAATGTTTGCTAACCTACCAAATGAATGATACGAGTAGAATAGGTTCCGATGCTGACATAATCAATAGTTCTTTGATTAATATTTATGGCTTTTAAACGTTTTGATACGACTTTTTACTCGACTGCTACAAAAGGGCATATATTTCCGATGAGCAAAATCACTTTAATGGACTTTTCATACATTTTTTACTATCCGGTATCCGGCCGGATATTAACGCATTATCCGGTATCCGGCCGGATAGTAAATTATGGCCGGATAGGCCGGATACCGGATAGTGGCCGGATATCCGTTACATCTCTAGTCAAAACTCTCCATCGATGTTGAGGAGGCTCAAGTCAAATAAAATAATTTTTATTCAGTTAGGGTTTCACAACAGTTACGAATGTCAATAATCGTAGCCAGAGATAACTAAAATAATACAATATTGTAATTAGAAAAATTAAGTGACTCCGCATCCGGGTCACTTGACAGAAAAATAATACCTTCCAACTGAGCGCGCGCGAGTTTATGTCCATAGGGTCCGACCGTCCTACTCGATTATACATCGCCATCTCACTCGCTCAAACCGCAACCGAGTGAGGTGATGACGTATCGATCCTTCAATAACTGCTCCTGCTTGCGGACGTGCCCGATGGACATGAACTCGCTCGCGCACAGTTCTATTATAGACCAATATAATACACTGTAGTATGTTATGTGGACAGTGTGACTCGCGCCACGCTAACAAGTCCGTAATAAATCCAAGTGTTGATGACGATGTAACACTCCCAGGATAAAGCTGCGTGTGTCTGGCGTGTTCGTGTTCCTGGACGTGGTGTCGCTGGGCGTGAGCGTGCGCTGGGACCGCGGGACGCGCGCCGCTGTGAGACTCGACCCCATGTGGCGCGGACGGGTGAGTCACATGACACCAGGGGGCTTACCATGACCTCTTATAGCAGGACCTAAACAGAACTGCCCTGCTTAGAACGAGACAAGCTTATGTGACATATAGCGCTGTCTCGTTGCAAGCAGGGCAGCTGTTTAGGCCCTGCTATAAGAGCTCATGGTAAGCCCCCTGCATACGCACGGAAACCGACCAATTTTTGAATCGCTCGCCTCGATTCGACTAGTTTTCAATTTAAATTTTCGGTATTGAAAATTCACATTGGCAACACCGAAAGAATACGCTCATGAATAGGCAAAATCAGCATCATGCATCAAACTATACAATTTTTCATGCCGTAAATCAAAATTGGAAACCGCTCGCATCCACGCGAGTGCTCGTTTGCGCTACCTATCTCTTTCACACTTGTGGTAATTTGCTAGAGATAGAAAAGACAAGCATTAGAAGGCTCGCGCTCACTTGGATGCCAGCGGTTTCAAGAATAAGGTCCCAGGCGTATTTGCACAGTCAACAATACGTTTTTGCGCCAGATACACAAGAAACAGCGCACTTATAAAATAAAAAAAATAACTGACAAAAGCCTTTAGATATGCGTTGATAATTCTAAAAAACTAAATTACCAATTATTTTGTTGCACTTTGTTGAAAGACGCTGCGTGGGGTAGGCCTCCCACAAGGTGGACCGACGACCTGGCAAAGATCGCCGGTGCCAGTTGAATGCGGAAGATACAAGCGCTGTCCTAATTTGCAACGGTCGTGCGACCAGACGTCGCCAGACCAATAGAAGAGCTCAAAACCGCTCATCGCACGACCGTTGCTTCAACTACGGCTTTACCCTTACAGGTGAAAGGGCTCTGCGGCAACTACAACCTGGACCAGCGCGACGACTTCCAGACGCCGACGGGCGGGATCCCGGAATCCTCGGCGCTGATCTTCGTCGACTCCTGGAAACTGAAGACCACCTGCCCCAAGGCGCAGGAGGTTCCTGTGAGTATGCTTTCGTTTTTTTTTTAATGCGATATATAACATAGATTCACGCCCGTATCCAATAGTGGTAGGCAGAGACGAGATCGTGCAGGTTTCATAACGATGATTTCCCTCACCATAGGAGCATCGGTTAGTATTCAACTAATGTACATGTCGCAGCCATCTGGTTAAATTAGCCATTTCATGAGAAGGCTAGTCCGTTCATTAAACGCCGGCATTCAGTTGAATGGCTAAAGGGCAACTAGCCAAGTAGTTGACTATAACGTGCAGCTACTTGGCTGAACGTTATTTAGCCATTTTGTTAATAGAATGTTTGGTTTGAGTGACCATTCGTAAATTATATGATAACTTTACTTAAGATAAAAATACGAATTAATAAATTTAATATAATTTTTATTTAGAAACGAAAATATTAGTGGCAACAAATTCAATTAGTAATTGCATTGCAAATACCTATAAAATTTATAGTATTTACCACAATAATAACTTTAAACTTATAACTTATTAACTATTTGCAACAATGTAGTATAGGAACAATGCACTTTCTTATTTTATAATGGCACGAAACTTTCATAGACATTTGTTTCTAATTGTAAGTATGAAAAGAAAATGAACAAATTAAGTTATCCTTATTCTTACTTAAAAACATCTAGGTACCACACTTTAAATTTAGTTAAAACGATAAGAATACAAAAACATTGCATTGCAACATCAGACAGGTGATTTGAACTAAATTCAAATCACCTGTCTGATTTTACGTCAGCCGTCTTCAAATGGCTGGCTTACAATAAGCCAACTAGTTAAACGTTAAGTGTTGGTTGTTCTATCAACTGTCGGCCTAGGCATTCAATTGAATGCCGGCGTTTAATTAACAGGCTAGCCTACTAATGGAATGGCAGATTTAACCAGATGGCTGCGACATACATATCTCGGGAAAGAGTCATTGATACATAGCGGCAGAGGGATTCAAACCCGGTACGTCTCCTTTGAACTATGACATGGGATCGTTCAAGAGGTATATAAGAGGTCTCTTCAGAGGCGGACAACTCATTGGTGACTCCCCTGGTGTTGCTGATGTCCATAGGCGGCGGTGACCACTTACCATCAGGTGGCCCGCATGCCTGTTTGTCTGCCGGATAACATAAAAAAAAAGTCTCGCTTGCGAGTCGGATACCTTTATCATTTGGCCACCGACGCTGTACCACCGCGTAAGCACTAAAAATTAGTTTCACATAGTGGAGAAAGGAGGCTACAAAGAGCGTTATAATTTTTGTAGAAGGGCTACCAGAGCTTTGGAATCTTTTAACCGGTGTTGTTTTATCCAGTTCGCGTGACAGGCCACACGATGTTGAAATAATTACTAGGTGGCAAAAAGCTGAATAGAAAGTATAGAACCCAACTGAATTCGCCTTATTTTCAGGATCACTGCAGCCAGCGGCCCGAGCGCAAGGACTGGGCCAGCTCCGCCTGCGGCGCCCTCAAGCGGTACCCGTTCACGCTCTGCCACACTGAGGTATGGTCACAGAATTTTTATACCAATTAAATAATCTTGGCGTTAATATCCTGGTTGTGCTCCCGGCCACTATGGCCTGGGGTCCACCTTGACCACGATCCAGGATTTGGCCGATCAAGTAATTACATTGGAGCGACTGCCATCTGACCTCTGTGATCCTGCTACCAGGAGAACATGACCAGATTAGATCATGGTTTACGTTTTATATTGATGGTATGGTTAATTATGTGTATCTGATAAAACTATGTTCAGCCTAGTATTTGGATGAATGAGACAGTTATCGGACAAGACCAATAACTTGTATATGGATATCGCATCATTTCGGTTTTATGAAATGGAGCTACTATTGACGAAAATAAGGTAAAGATTGAACCAGAAAAAGTTTTTTGGAGAAACCAATCGCCATTTTTTGTTTATGTACTTACCTAATGGCAATTCTTCTGAAATCTGAAGAATTGCCAAGTTTAAGTGGCAGTGGGCAGGGCACATAGTTCGCAGAACAGATGGCCGATGGGGCAGTAAAGTTCTCGAGTGACGCAGCGTAGGTAGGCCTCCCACAAGGTTCACAAGGTGATCCGACGATCTGATAGCTGCGAAAGATCGTAGGTAGAGCTCGTCTAGTCTAAAATGACGCGCCACACTACTTAGTTAGTTGATTTCGATGTGTGAGTGCAAATATTGATAACGACACTTCATCTGTGTGGGAGCCAATGAACGACGCGTTCTCCTACGTTTGAATCTCACCGGCAACTGAATGACCAATTACAACGGCATTTGTATATGTATTTAATATAGATTTATTGGACGTATCTTGTAAATATACTGGTAGGCTAATATCATTATTTAAGTGTCATAATTTAATCAACTTATTTTTAGAGCCTACTAGAATAACAAGTACTACATCAACTTGTCTAGACAACATTTTTTGTGATAGCCAGTCGGTAATTAACAAATTGCAATCCGATCATTGTGGTCAATTAGCTGTGTTTAATGTTAATATGAGGAAAGAAACAAAAAATACTATTAAATTTCTACCAATTAACAACAACCGTCTAAACAGTTTTAGAAATAACATTATAGAGAAATCATCTAATTTAAAGTATTTGGATGATACAAATGAATATTATAATTCAGTTTTACACATGACAAAAACTGAAAGTAATAGTATATTCAAACCAAAGGTGAAGGCAGTAAACAGCAAACTTATGTTTAGCGATTGGGCGACAGCAGGAATACATAAGAGTAGAAATAAATTATATGAGCTCTATGCAGAACGGGCGTATAATAATAGCGTAGAATTTGCTGAGTATGTTAAACATTATTCGAAGTTATTTAAACGCGTTTGTGCTACAGCTAAATCGAATTTCGTTAAACACAAACTAAAAAATAGCACAGATGTAGTAAAATCCACATGGCAGATAATAAATAGTGAAACTGGAAAAGTAACAAATCGCGATACTAAGTACAGTTTAAAGATAAATGATAATGTTGTTACCAAAAACTCGGAAGTTGCGGAGGCATTCAATAAATTTTTTACAGACATTCCAGTGTCAACTACAAAATCCTTAAATTCGTCTCCTGCTCTCGCTGAATTCTTGTTAAAACAAAATGTACCCGAGAGTGTCATCGATTTTAAGTTCGAGCATGCAATACCTCAAGATATAGTTAAGGCTTTTAAAACCATAAAAATGAAAGCAACTGCCGACATTGATGGTATGTCAGTAAAAATTATTAGCTCTGTAATTGATGATATTGCTGTCCACTTAGCGAATATATTTAATAATTGTGTTGATAATGGTGAATTTCCTGACCTGATGAAGCACAGTAAAGTTATTCCATTGTTGAAAACTGGTAATACAACGGATCCTACAAATTTTAGACCAGTTTCAATTTTACCGACTCTAAGTAAAATATTTGAAAGAATCATATTAAATCAACTAAAGGCTCATTTTTATGGAGGTAACCTATTGCATCATAAACAATTCGGTTTTACTCGCGGTCGTTCAACAGCTGATGCAGGTGTTGATCTTATTAAACATATCTTTGGGGCGTGGGAGGAATCACGTGATGCCTTGGGGGTTTTCTGCGATTTATCCAAAGCCTTTGATTGCGTTAATCATGATATTTTGGTCAGGAAATTACAACATTATGGAATAAAGGACTTGGCCCTGAACTTGCTAAATTCATACTTGAGTCATAGAATTCAAAAAGTTGATGTGAACGGAGAGAGATCTATGGGGTCTGTTGTCTCTATGGGTGTCCCCCAGGGATCTATTTTGGGCCCGTTTTTGTTTCTTGTTTATGTAAATGACTTACCGTACTTTGTTAAAGATACCCATGAAATTGTCTTGTTCGCGGACGATACATCTTTAGTGTTTAAAATAAAAAGACAACAATTAACATATGAAGACGTGAACAAGGCTATTGCAGAAGTGGTAAACTGGTTTACGGTTAATAATTTATTACTGAATGGCAAGAAGACAAAATGTTTAAAATTCTCTTTGCCAAATGTTAGATCAGTGCCCACTAATGTACAAATAAAATGCGAAAATTTGGATCTTGTTGATTCTACAGTATTTTTAGGCTTTACTCTGGATAATAAATTGCAATGGGGTCCTCACCTTGATAAATTGGCGAAAAGGCTAAGTTCTGCAGCATATGCTGTAAAGAAAATACGGGGAATTTCTGACGAGGCTACAGCAAGATTAGTTTACTTTAGTTATTTCCACAGTATTATGGCCTATGGCATACTGCTGTGGGGACACGCTGCCGACTGGCACAATGTATTTGTATTGCAGAAAAGAGCTATTCGCGCGATTTATCAATTGAGACCTAGAACTTCACTAAGAGATAAATTCAGGAATATTGATATAATGACAATGCCGTCACAATATATATATGAGAATTTAATGTATGTTCATAAAAATTTACACTTATTTAAGAAGAATAGTGATGTTCATAATATTAACACGAGAAATAAAGATAAGCTTGTTACTGGTGCTTGTCGTCTAGCCAAAGTCCACAAATCATTTATGGGTCAATGTGTACACTTTTATAATAAGGTTCCAACAGATATTCAGAATTTACCATTCAATAAACTTAAAGTCGCTATAAAAAACAAATTATGTCAAAAAAGTTATTATAGTATATCTGAATATGTAAATGACAAAAGTCCATGGGACTGAACTGCTGTTCTATACAGGTATTTACTTTTAAGATAGTATATAGGACAAATAATGTATTAGTACATAAGACATGTTTAAAAAAAAAAAGAATTTACTTTTCTTGCCGTTTCTTTCCCCCACGGAGAACCACCTTGGAAGCGGCGTTAATTTTCCTTCCTCTCCCACACATGGTGTCTCCTGTCTGCGCTAGGGTAGGGGTAGGGTAGTAGTTAGAGTAGGGGTAGGGTAGGGTAGGAGTAGGATAGCGGTAAGGTAGTATAGGGTGGGGTAGAGGTAAGATAGTGGTAGGGTCGGGGTAAGATAGTGGTAGGGTAGGGGTAAGGTAGTGGTAGGGTAGGGGTAAGGTAGTGGTAGGGTAGGGGTAAGGTAGTGGTATGGTAGGGTTTAGGCAATGGTAGGATAGGGTAGGGGTAAGGTAGCGATAGGGTTGGGATAGGATAGAGTAGGGTGGGAGCGACTACCTATCACATGCAGCATGTGTGATGCACGCTCACTTAAAAGTCTGTCTGGCGGTGGCGTGGGGGCCGGGTCGCTCTTTTCCCTCAAATATGGTTGAATTGGACGATGGCTGGGCCCTGCGTTATACTCGTGAACGGGTGCTGCCTTGGTGGACTGGCTTACTCTTGCTGTAGTTTTAGGTGGTTTTTTAATTATACTAGACATACCTATATAATAGTATATAGCGTTCCGGCTCTGCCTGGCATTGTCGAGCACGGTTCGGTCGTGGTTGGCGAGGGATACGTTTATCTACGGCCATAGGGCGGTCAGCGTGTCACTGTGTGTTTCCATCCTACTTTCCTACCCCCTCCTTTTTGACGATTGAAAGAGATATTTAATGTCCTAATCAATAAAGAAATTTTGAATTTTGAATTGAATTTTGAATTTTATCGCGTCCATATTTTAAACTTGCTTGTGTGCGTTATTGCGATAGTGGGGCGCGTCATTTTAGATTAGACGAGCTCTACCAACTGTGTGCGGAAGGCACAATACCAGCCTACGTGGAGATCTCTCGGGGTGGCTTACGCCCACCAGTATGCGTCTTCCAGCTGATATGATGATGATGATGACCTACCTAATTGTCGTGTATGTGTAATAAAAAAATTCTTTCTCCCCATCCTCCCAGGTGCCGGTGGGCGACCACCTCTCTCGGTGCGAGCGCGACGCGTGCGCGTGCGACGGCGGCGGCGACTGCGAGTGCGTGTGCTCCGCGCTGGCCGCGTACGCGCACGACTGCGCCGCCAGGGGCGTCGTGGTCAAGTGGCGGAACAATCATACTTGCCGTGAGTCAATGTGTTTTAGGGCTAAATAAATAGTTGAAATTCCGGACATGTCCTGACAAATCCGCAGCGGTACCGCCGATCTCCGATAGCACGCCGTTTTAATCCCACCCTATGAAATGACGTCACAACATGCATTTCGGATAGGCTCTACTATCCTCCTGGGAAATGGACTAAAATGTACGATTTTGAATGACATGAAGTTGGTTATACTCTAACTTCATGAGAGTGAGTTTTATGTTCCGTAATTTAACATTGCACAATACTTAGGATGCACTCAAAATAACAAAATATGAAAATAATCTAAAAAAAATCTGTTACAAAGTAGGTACATTTTTGTAGCATTTTATTCACTTCAAAATTACGATCGTTCAAAATCAAAATGCGAAACGGATCGTTACTGTACACTCCCCAATGTCATTCATTTTGTTCCTGACCGATGCTGAGTTCGACGGTACGAATTCTGTGACGTGATTGCAGAGGTTGGGACACCAAAAAGGCTGCGTTCAATTTGAGATAGGCGGTACCGCTGCCGTTAAGATAGGTGTGAGAATTGTTTATTGATGAAAATGGATCTTGCGAATGACGATATAAGTTGTTCTACAGATGTAACTTATTATGTGAAACAATTTGAAATGTATAACACTGACAAACGTATGACGGGAAGCGGCTTAAATTTAAAATGACCGGACATGGCATTTGGACATGGTGGCTTTGGCAGTGGAGTGGCATTTGCCTTTTTGCTGCCAGAGCAACGTGTTATAGAGGTGGGCAACGCATTAGCGATACTCTTGGTGTTGTCTATAGGCAGTGGTCACCACTTTCCATCAGGTGGCCCGCTTGCCTGTTTGCCTACCGTATGACATATACAGTCGACGAAACTGTATGATTAGCATGTTGAGACTTAAATTGGCTGTGTTACGACGTTTATTTTACGACGTGTGGTGTGTCAAATTTAGAAGACGATTAAACTGTTCTACATTCAGTTTCATCGACTATACATAGGTACTACGGCATACGAGCATACGAAATGTCTACAAGTATGTGCGCAGCCCGTATTTACACATAATTTTAGCATAAACGTATCTTCAAAACTGTAAATTTCCATGTAATCTATGTCGTAACCCTTACCGCCCCCAGCGATGCAATGCGACGAGGAGTGCTCCCACTACGCGGCGTGCACGCCGGCGTGCCCGCCCGAGACGTGCGACAACGCGCTCGCGTACGCCGACGTCGCCGCCGCCTGCGCGAGCGACACTTGCGTTGAAGGTACGGAAAGAAAGAAAACAAATTTATTTATATAAACAACAACACCACAATATTGAAAAAAAAATCCAAGATATACAAAAAAACATAAAAATAATGCAATTACAACATAAAATACCGTTTTTATCGATGGAAACCTGTAATTGGCTCTGTACTGCTAGTGTTATTTTATATTGTAATCATTGCTGTTGATTTTTCTTAAGCAAATAAAATAAAGACTACATGGTGCCGATGTACTTACCTACAGATTACATAATGTGTTGAAAAGGGTAATTCGGTAATCTAAACCGTGTGGTGTCCGGCAGAGTAGAATAGCACCAACCCCCTACACTCATGGGTGTCGTACCAGGCGACTAATGTTTTCGAGGCAAAAAAAACAAGAGTCTCCGTAGTCTAGAAAATGGGCAGCAGCATTTTCCCTTGTTATATTTAAACACTGCGATCTCCAACCCGCCTGCCAAGCGTGGAGATTATGGTAATAACCTCCCCTTCCGTGGGAGAGGCCCTAAGTCCTGCAGTGGACTGTTACGGGCTGATATGATGATGGTAATCTAAAAGGAAATAGTTGTGACAGACATCATCCAAAATTAACCTAAAAATGGAGAGAGTGCACCAAACACTGAAAGTAATTTATTATCATTATTGTCTTAGCGTCTATCCCGGATTATGCCAGAATCTGCTTTCAGAATTTTCTTCTTCCATTTTGCCCGGTCCTCGGCATCCCGACATCGTAGACTATTGGCTCTCGTATCCGACTCAGTGATATCAATCCATCGCTTACTAGGCCTCCCGCGGAGTTTCTTCAGTGACACCTGGGTGTCTAAAAAGGCTACACTAGCGTTTCATAATATGATTCATATGAATTTGCCGCAAACTTATCAGCAACGTCGCTGTTTTTGACATTAATGACACGACAATTCAAAATGGCGTCAATTAGTTCTAGTATTGGCCACCGGATCATTTAAGTTTGTGGCAATCATAATATGAAACGCTAATGTGGCCTTTTTAGTTTACTATTTGGGATTAGGACTTATCAAATTAATTAATTTGATATAACGCTTTATTCTGAACATTTTTATTACCTCAGCCACGCTCTACGACCATTGCTAAAGTTGTTATTGAGTTTGAAAATCTAGCATTCGATTGCAATAATAGAAAAGCTAGATTGATGGGTTTTAAGAACAACTCTAAAGATTGTCTTATAGCCTGCTTAAGTTAGTAAAAATTTTTTAGAATATTTACGTTGTCGAAATTGTTACTATAATTTTGTTGGCCGGCACTTTAAAACATTTGTGCTTTATGTTTTTTTGTGGGCCGGTGAAAAGTCTCTTTTACGTGAAAGTAGATTTTTAGTTCATTGATAACTAACATAAATATTTACCAGACATCGACATGGGTCAGTGTCCTTTTTTATGTATTTTCTATATAATAAATTCTCCTATAGTCCCAGTGGCGTAGCGTGCCCTTCGGGGGCCCCGTATCAATTATTGTGTACGGCCCGCCCTAGCAGATACCTCCAACTACGGGGGGGGGGGGTACTAATGAGTACCTTAAATCCTAGTCTCAGCTGAAGTCAATAAATGGACTAGCATAGCGAGCTCTACATTTGTGTGACAATAGTCTCTAAGAATCAGGTTCGCGAGGCTAGGTAGGGCTAGGAATTTTTGATATTTTGGCCTATGGCTTGGCTATATTAATACCTTGCGCGATTATAACTTATATCATTGAATGAGCGAGCGCAGCGAGCTCGAAATTTTTGTAATTTATCCATTAAAACCTTGCGCGATTTAAATAAAAAATTCCATGAAATCAGCAATATGACGATAGCGCCTGGCTATCTCGAAATTTTTGACGAGATTATATAATAAAATCAACTTCGCGAACAGTTAATGAGCGAGCGTAAGAACTCGAAATTTCTTGATATTTTGGCTACAACGTTCCATTATTAACTTGAAAACAGACCAATTCAAAGATTGATTGCGTGTGAGCCAAGACGATTATGCGTGTGGGCGTGTGGGCCAAGGTAGGTCCATATGACCCGTTTAAGAAAGAACGGAGTAAGGAGTATCTTAAGCCTTTGGTGCTACCGATAGTGCTGAAAATATAAAATTTTCAATATGAGATCTAAATTGTTGCCATTTTTGCCATCTGATAGGCGCACATTTTACCTAATGTTCAATGGAGTAATAAATGAGTGCGCGTAGAGGGCACTACGTTGTCTTGTTTTTTTTTCAATAAAAATGATAAATATCTCTTAAACGAAAGGTGAATGAAAACGTATTGTATCACTTGATTTCAATTGTCTTTTTTGCGGAGGGGCCTCCGACCCTGATCTGAAATTCTATAAAATAATTATTTTTATCGGGAAATAGGGAAAGTTTAACTGAAATTATGGACAACGAGTTTTTGCTTACACACGTTTGGGGGCCCCTATGGCCCGGGGGCCCCGTATAATTGATACGGCAGATACGGCGGTAGCTACGCCCCTGTATAGTCCTATCCTCGTTAATCCCCTTCGCTTTAGCTTCCATTTCAGCTCGATCCCTCCATTAGTTTGGGCTGGGTATTTCTGAAGACATCTTGTCATAGCATAGATACTGCTTTTTGAAGACACACTTCACAAATAAACCCTCCCCCAGGTTGCAAGCCGAAGCTAACCTGTCCAGAGGGCCAGGTGTACTCCAACAGTTCCCTGTCGGAGTGCGTCCCCCGGGCCAAGTGCCGGCCCCTCTGCATGACCCTGGCTGACGGCCGCGAAGTGCTGGAAGGCGAACTGCTGGAAGCAGACGCCTGTCACTCCTGCACCTGTTCGAAGGGACACAGGGTCTGCACGGGACAGCCTTGCTCTACTAAGGTTAGTTGGGGAATGAATAGTGGATTTATTTTTATTTTAAATAATTAATGAATGTTGTTGGACAAATTCATACAGCGCCATCTTGCCCCGAAATAAGCGAAGCTTGTGTTGTGGGTGATAGATAACTGATAATTGTTTTAATACATACTTATTAAACATACTACACCACACCCGTGTCCGAAATTGTCATCATATCATCGCTGTGTAATACTATTGTGAAATAGTATTACAGACAGCTCGACTAGCGTTATTTTTAACCAGAATAAGTCAAGTCAGCTTAGTAAACCATAAAGTCAGCTATTCTTTAGAATAATCGCTCGAATAGTGTATTAAACTGTCTAAAGACAAGTGACTTTAGTAAACTCAGGTGGCCCGCCTGACTGTGTGCCTTCCTGGACAAATAATCATCATCAACTTACTCAGTTTACTCTAACAGAACACTTCAATATATATTTTTATTCTTTCTCAAATTTTATCATTGTTTACTATGGTGTGACGCCATGGGTGAATTCACTGAATCCCAAGATACAGGTTATTCCTAGTTTGGGAAGCAGGGCATCAAAAATTGCTTATCACACTTGCCATTTAACATGTACCTTACTGCATTTTTCTATAAAATAAAGAGTAATATAATAGTAGTTTATGCAACTGTCATATAAAAGGGGGTATTAAAACATGAGTGTCTGTTTATCATACGAGGCGTAGCCGAGTATGATAATAGTTTGACACGAGTGTTTTAATACCTAATTATATGCAGTTGCATACACTACTTTATCTACACTCGTATTTTTATGTTAAAATATCGTACCTATAATTTTCTCAACTTAGCTGGAAGTAAGCTGCGAGTCAGTTCTGTTGTATCTACGCGTCGAGGATATCAAGCAATTCACTTTACTACTTTCAGATTTATCTATTTATTTGCTTAAAATAAGAAAAAGCATTCACAAACACAAATTTCAACCATTACAAAAAATATTTTGTTTAGCGGGAAAATAATTACACAGAATATAAACAGGAAAATTTAAATTTAGAATTTGAATTTTGAATTTGTTAAAGACATCTAAAGGTGTGTCCAAACATAGAGCGGCAAGTGTGCGCGGCAGTCGCGCGCGGCGTGCCGCGCTTTGTTTGGACAACAGCCGTCGCGAACGTTGCGTTGAGCGGCAAGTGTGCGCGGCTGCCGCGCGCGGCGTGCCGCGCTGTGTTTGCACAGGCAGTTATCGTTCGTCCGTAATCCTGTCTGGATGTGTTTGCGCTTTTCAAAAATGGACAATGAAACATCAATTAGATTAATTGAAATATATGGCTCATAGTTGTGGGCTATGTAACTGTTCAAACTCTTCCAAGGACACTCTTAATTGTAGTTTTGGTTCAGACTGAATTCAAATGCGCGGCGTGTCTCGCAAGTGCCGCGCAATATTGCCGCGCAAACATTCGTCAATAGTCCTAACTAGAGCGCGGCAGAATTGTTTCCTGGACATGCCGCGTGTTGCTGCCGCGCACTTGCCGCTCTATGTTTGGACACACCTTAAGGTGTTCAGCCTACATTTGCCCGTATACACTGTATACATTTTAGGTATTCAGCCGTGTCCGGGCGCCGGACAAGAATTAAAAAATATAAGTGTTGCATAATGATTAAAAAGTTATTTTACGTTACAGCTGTCATGAAAATAGTATGGGAAATGCTGTATCATAAAGTAATTTTTTAAAATTTTATAGACTGGCGTGAAAAAAATGTATACTTAAACGACTGTTTTCGAATATGTAATTGGAACATTACGATATGAGTGTAGATAAAAAAATATTACACTAAAACGAAACCACTAACCCCCCCAACCCTTCCAGCCGGAGCCTCGACTCCTGACCACCGGGCGTCCCAACGACGAGGGCCTGAAGTGCGTGTCCGGGTGGACCGAGTGGGTCAACCGCGGGCCCCCCCGCACCGGCCGCTACGGGGAGTCCGTCGAGACCGAGCCAGTGCCTAAGCTTACGGACTTGGTGGGTATGCTAAGTCTTTTTTAAGCGGCAACTGTCGCCCATAACATCTACGGTTCTTACATTTAGGTTGCAGGTAACAAAAATGCAAAGCCGCAGGTGCGTTGTCACTGTGAGGTTTAAGATTAAATGCCTCATGCCTGTAATTTCTTAGTTGACCACTATCTCACTTGGAGGATGTCACTTGCATGTCTGTGGGTATTCTACAGATTAGATTTCAGGTGGAAAGTGTGCGAAGTTGCCCGACCTCATTCCGCCGGGAAATGCAGGTAGGCGATTCATACTTCGTGGATCTTCGAGCTACCCGCACAAACCGCTTTGATTCAATCTTTTAATGCGTATAGCTAAGTAATGGAACACGTTACCTGCGAACGCATTCCCTGATTACTAAAATCTAGACGCCTTCAAGGCTAGAGTGGATAGGCTATTCCTAGATAGGCAATACGGACGTGCTGGATCATCAGCCGCGTCGTTATTTATCACCCCAGAGGTGATGTCAATCAAATGCTTGGCTAGTTCTTATATAAAAAAGAGTTAAGTGATGATGCGGCAGGAAATTAAGCAAGCCACTCCGTCCGGGTCCAGAATTAAATCGCGTAATAACACCCGTGAAGATAGGGATTGTAGGGCTCCACCATCATCGTCTGGGCCTAAGCTAACCCTGCTAGTGGGCCCCCTGCTGACTCTTGCGAAAGCTCTCGCGGCTCTAGCGAAAGGGCATTTCGAAAACGGGTTGTGAGGGTTAGATGTAGTCGCCGTACGTAAAAAGCCAAGACACTATGTACTGATCGTACATTGTATGTTGTCCCTTGCTACGGACCAATAAAGATCAATAATCTCATGCCAATTCCTTTTGCCGAGTATGGAATATACTCTATGGCAGAGGACAACTTGTGGTGAACAATCATCCTGGTGATCGGTAGGATACTTTCACAGATGCTCTTGTACCGATAATTTGACTGGCCTACATCTACAGCAGCGCCATCACTTGAGAAACATTTTCTATCATCTTGCAATTGTAAAGTTACAAATAAATTATATCGTATCACACCTAATGTTATTAAATACTTTTGGCATCGTATTGCTCCATAATTGATTGTATTTGTGTGTTTGTCCCTACTTTGTTTTAGTTCTAAAATTACCTTAATATATGTATACGCTTATAGCTTTTTGTGATGTCAAAATAAATCATGTCTATGTCTATGAACCCCCAGACCATCGGCTCTCCCATGTGCAAGTCGGAGATGATGAAGGAGATCGAGTGCCGCACGACCGTCAACCACCAGCCGGCCAAGGACACCGGCCTGGACGCCGAGTGCAGTCTGGAGCGAGGACTGGTCTGCAAGGAGAAGGGCCATACCTGCCCCGACTTCGAGATCCGGGTGTTATGCCAGTGCGAGGAAGGTACGGCTTATAATCTGTCTGCTTATAATATTTGGTTCATGCAATTATGTACTTCAATAGATAATGTGCAGAAGTATTCGTTGAAATTCACATTCTATATATTTCTGCATGTAATGTATATCCCTCCTCCTTTTTACTCAAGTTTAGTAGTTTTGTATTTTTTTGTCTTTCTTTTCCTGCACCGCCTACCTTTCTCAGGCTTAGATTATCCCGGTTGACTGGTAGATAAGGCTATTTTAGCTTTAAGTCCGCCACTGTACTGTTGTGCATAAAGCTTTAATTAATTAATAAACTTCTAGTATAATTCAAGACATTTATACACAATATGCGTTGCGTAATTGATGCAGCAAGTCGATATTTTTTGCATTTTTTGTTCACCAATTAAGACATTAAGTGAGGTAGGGCATAGCGGGGTATCTCGTTCGAATTGGAGCCGCCCGACTGGGGAAGTACCTCCACCTTACAGAATACCGCAGCTAAATTATATTTCGTCGCTTCATTCTTCAGATATAAGATAATTCACAACGTAGTCCCTTTAGCCTACAAGGTAGCTTCGCACGTTTATTTAAAGTAAAATCGATTTGTTTCAATCGATCATTTTTTTCGATCCTACGTATCGATACAGCCAGCCGCCATTTTTACGTCATTCCTTTTTCGTGCGAGGTAGCGAGCACATCGTGCACACGTGGTGCACAACAAATTGTTAAAATTTTATTTCAAAAGTAGAAACGCAGCGCCGAAAACAAGATTCGGTATTTTAAAAGAAAAAGCAAAAACCCTACAATGTCACAAAGTGGCGATATTCTCGGATTCCACTTCAGATTCCGATAAAAATTCATGTAAGTACCTACAATATTTTAGCTGAATGTAGTTACTTTTATAATTTATGCATTGAGTGTATTAATACAAAACCGGGGGGTTGGCCGTGAGTCAACACGACGGTGATTTAGCTTTAATGTATATACAATAAAAAATGAAGAATATAATTAAAATTTCATCTGGAGGTTGGTCGAGAATCAACACGACGATATCAAATAACTACGCATACACCGCCTGGGGGTTGGTCGTGAATCATCACAAAGGCAATATGCAATAATCTAGTTTCTCAACCTGGTGATGATCGAGGTTTTTAGATACTATAGATTCCGATTATAACTAAGTAAGTTTCTATTTTACGCGATTTTCGCTTAATGTGATACGTGTAATTTATGCATCGAGTGTTTCAATGTAAAACCTGGGGGTTGGCCGTGAGTCAACACGATGGTAAAAACCTGGACGTTGGTCGAGAATCAACGCGACGGTAAAATTATACACCTGGATGTTGGTCGAGAACCAACACGACGGTATCGACACAAAGCCCGGAGGTTGGTCGTGAACCATCACGAAGGCAATGTGCATATTCACCTGGATGTTGGTCGAGAACCAACACGACGGTATCGACACAGAGCCTGGAGGTTGGTCGTGAACCATCACGAAGGCAATGTGCAATAATCCCAAGTGTCTCAACCTGCTGATGATCAAGAATCATTTAGAGGTCTATGACATCTACCTACCCGCCACCGTCGATCGAGAATCGGCAGTGCGGATTTATTTTGTGGATATACCCACATTCTTCACATATCCGTGGTTTTATCTTCGGAATGGTTTCTAGTTGATCGGGGATCAATACAAACACCTTAATATATTATGAACACTCGATGAACGATGAGAATAATACTTTAAACAGTGGTGCATTAAGTACCTACTAGTAAAGTAGGGGTGTAATCGACCACTCGTTCGTAAACTCGTTTGTTCTAAAACGGACATAATATGAATTTGTCTGCGGTTTTAGACATCGACACACCTCCGAATGCAATTACTGAGAGGTATTACTTGCTACTGAGGCGTCAACAGACCTGCCCCAGGTCGCCGTCGCCGCTAGAGTAGCGAAAGAGCCTTCGTCGGTGCCGTCCGATGCGCCCGCGCACAGTCAGACCCACAGCTGGTGCGGGTCCTCGAAGCCAATATCCACAACGAACCCGAGCACGGGAACAAAATACATAACAATATGAGTCTATTGTGACTCCCTTACGAGGAAAAGATCCTTAAGAGTTATTTAGTGCCGGAAAACATAAAGTTACCCCAGGCTCCAAAATAAAATTTCGTAATAATAAAGTTTAGGCACATAGCACATAGCTCGAAGAACAGATGGCCGATGGGGCAGTAAAGTTCTCGAGTGGCGACCACGTACCGGTAGACGCAGCGTGGGTAGGCCTCCTACAAGGTGGACCGACGACCTGGTAAGGATCGCAGGTACCAGCTGGATGCGGAAAGCACAGGACCGGTCTTTGTGGAGATATCTGGGGGAGGCCTATGCCCAGCAGTGGGCGTCTTCTGGCTGATATGATGATGATGAAAGTTTAGGCTCGATAACCGAGAGCGCCCGCGGCCGCGACACGAAAGCGGCGACGGCGCGGCAGCAACTCGGCGCCTTCGTTGCGGTCATCCGCTCCGCAACACGTACTCCAACGAGGAGAATACCATATTCATCGCCGTCAAATATCTGAGTGACGCCTGCCGCATACTCTTGCGATCTTTATTTTATGGACTCGAAATCGAGAATAAAACTGATAATAATAACGCCTAACGATAAGGCGTCCTTGAATGTCGTCCGGAACACTCACCGAAACGAAACGCTATTTGGAAGTACTGTGTGCGAATTGGCTCCATCGACATACCCCTTGCTCGCCCACGCGAGCCCTGGGAAATGGCCGGCGCGCGGGCATCCGCAGCGAGCGTCGGCCAAGCAGCCTCCCCGCGCCGCGGAAGCCGCCGGCCGCCGCAGCCGCGCCTAAGTCACCTAAGTGACTCAGGTGCGCCACGTTGGTCGCGGACAATTATTTTATAATTAATTGTTGGCATTGATTCGGGACGGCTTAGAAGTCCCATTCTATAAGTCCGTGGCACAATATCTATGTTGCCCCTGGTATAGACAAGTATTCTGTCTCCTGACCAATACCAAACTTTTTGCTCCTGACAAAAAGAAGGAGTCCCCTAGTCCATTAAAATGTCAGTAGATTTGGGTGCGATTTTAGAGTGTTCAGCCGAACACCTTGCATTGGGCAGGCGGCAGCCCCACATACATAATCAATTTTTATCTAAAATATTCCCGGCACCTAAACCAAATGGGAAAAAAGATTCACCATAAATCTAAAATCACAAATAAATTTATACCGACCACGTATATCGGACCACAGAACCATTTCAAAATAAATTCCAAGAAACACATTTTTAAATATTATAAATTTAAAATTGTGAACCATAAAAGCTTTAATTCGATGGCAGAATTTACAAATTTTCAGGCTTACTGTATTAGTACCTCGGTTGCCCCGCGAGGGTTTACTAAAGTGACGACTAAGGTCTTCACCTTCTTAAGGTCTCAAGGCTCAAAATCCGTGCTATACTTAGACGATATCATTTGCATTGGCAATGACTTCGAGAAATGTCTAAGCAATGTTAACGAGGCCCAGATTACTTCAATGTTTGGGATTCATAGTCAACGTTAACAAAAGCAACTTGCAACCTAAAAATATGTGTAAAATTCTAGTGTTTATATGTTTAATTTTGAGAATTTCACTTAATTTTTTTTTAACTGGAGAAACGCGACATTATAGCACAATCAGTATATATATTTTCGTCTTTTCCCCGTTGCACAATATAAGTTCGCTCAACTTATTGCGCTGTAAGTAGCAGCTTGTCCAGCGCTACAATACAGCTGATTGCACACAAAAACTTTGGAGACCAATTTTTATCTATTGTTAAAAAGTATTTAAAAATATAATAGCTACTTAAACATTAGCATAAATATCCCCTCGTTCTACGTTCTTTGAGGATCTTAATTGATGGGCGCAAAACATTGGGCCATTTAGATATGGGCCTCAGTTGCCTGAAATAAATTAATAAATAAATAAAATAAAATTGGCCCTTTATTGTCCCTCAGGACTTCATTATGTAAACGAGAACCTCACTTATGGCTCTCGTACTGACTGGGGAACCGTCTATGGCGACGATTGGGTCAACGGGTGTTGGAAGCAATGTGAACTCAAGTATCCCATTAACTGGATTTACTAAACCTAAAAATGTTGCATCATACGATAATAATTGTGCTATATTGGTACGAGTAAATAACACCACAGCTATCAGCTATGTAAATTGTCAAGGAAGTATTGAATACCTTCATGCAAAGAATCTAGCGCGGCATATTTCGTTATGTGATATTAAGGTTGACGAGGACTCAAGAGAGTAAAGGACATAGAGTGGAAACTCTCTGACTCGGTTTACCCATAGATAGTCCACACTGTTAGGACTATGATTGAGGTATCGGTAGATTACCGATTTCATGTCTCGCGTCAATGCCGACTGTGAGCGCTATTTATCCTGCAAACAGGACTCGGAGGCTATCGCAGTAGATGCGATTAATCTCATGAATTCTCACTTGCCGCACTTCTCTCGATTTGCAATTTTGATTGCAGAATATACTGATCCATATGAAGATTCTAACGAATTTGTGATAACATTTTAAGTAATTGTTTTAATACGAATGCTTCGTATGACACTTTGAACAATCATCGTTCAGCTCCGTATCCCATTTTGGTCTCAGTTAGGATGTTCGAATTAAACGATCACTAAAAGGAGCTTTCAAATTCAATCCAAGTTTGCCTAGGTATACTGCCACTTGGAATCCACGAGAGTGTATTGGATAACATTTCAAATTCGGTCCCGTCCGAATAAATAAAACATAATAAAAAGTTAACCAGAACATTAGGAATATTACTGACCCTGTGTACCGCACACACACAGGGTACAAACGCTATCACTTTTAAGGATGATAATATTAATACCACCTCAAATAGCATTAAAATCATAATTAGTTACAACATTAGGGTCAGGTCGCTAGTATCCAGGGCTCTTTCGTACCTAATTTACGCATAACCCCTTCCATCACACTCGAGGAGTATCTGATTAGAATCGAGCAACTCAGTACTGGCACATACTAAGTATCTCTTTCTGTCGTGCAAACCACACCATAAACAAGTCACGGTCCAAACCATTAGCCAATGGATTGGCAGGGTGATGACAGATAACCGTGTGTCATGGGTACATGTGCTGTGGCTCGGTGTGACCGGCGTCCGGTGTCCGGCGCTGGGGCCGGCGGCGTCTCCGCGGCGGGGCCCGCAATGCGGTGGCCGCAAGGACCAGCACATCGCGTTTTCGCCAGATATTATATCAGGCCGATCGCTGATGTCGGCCGATTTGTTAAACCCGTTTGCTTTCTTAATAATGAATTAACCAGTGTCCATTATGTAATATGTTTAATTTACGGTTGATACCGTATAATTAATACATTGTTTAAAATGTATGAATAATTAATATTTTGTTTAAAATTTGCAAAACTTCCCTCTCCAAACATCTACGTTGTGAATTATCTTATATCTGAAGAATGAAGCGACGAAATATAATATATGATCAAACGAACTTCGCGAAGTTCGATCGATATTATATGAGTCGCTTCATTCGAAGATATAACACCCGCCCGCCCATATTCCCAGGCGTGGGGAAGTTTCGCATAGTATCTCTAAAAAGAATGACGTAAAAATGGCGGCTGGCTGTATCGATACGTAGGATCGAAAAAAATGATCGATTGAAACAAATCGATTTTACTTTAAATAAACGTGCGAAGCTACCTTGTAGGCTAAAGGGACTACGTTGTGAATTATCTTATATCTTCGAATGAAGCGACTCATATAATATCGATCGAACATCGCGAAGTTCGTTTGATCATATATAATACTCTATTAAATAGTATTGTGTTTCTGCCGGTGAGTAAGGTTTCCAGTGCTCCATGACGTGGAGATTTGGGGAACCGTGGCTTTGGCAGTGGAGTGGCATTTGCCTTTTTGCTGCCAGGGCAACGTGTTATAGAGGTGGGCAACGCATTAGCGATACTCTTGGTCTTGCTAATGTCTATAGGCAGTGGTGACCACTTTCCATCAGGTGGCCCGCTTGCCTGTTTGCCTACCATATGACATAAATAAAAAAAAGGCAAATAAGTTTAAACAGATCATACGGGCTTTGCCCCACCACTCATTCCCACCGCTGCAACTCCTGTGTAGCCAGGCTCTCCAGCGGTGACCACACACAGCTCCTGAGTTTTGACACTCAGGCACGCCCAAGGACAAGCTAATACTGTCTTGGGACCCGCAACAAATTGAATTAAGAAGTAACGGTAAAGGTACGGCCTGTCGTGTACCGTCTTTTCTGTGAAGATGTTAGAACTACCCACATAATATGTTGGTACTTTGGCCAACTCGTGATTCCAGTATATCCACACGTAAAGTTACAGCATTATGCTGAGCTCCAATTATATGGATCTACAGTAGCAGTGCAACTGGTATTTGAAATTATTTGTGGTGTAAAACAAAAGTTTTTGCTTCCTTGTATTATAAATACCTACATGCGTTGTCGTGTTCTGTGCGTTGTGAAATAAATTCGTCTCACAAACATGTGTGAATAGATCTTATTTCCTGGCACAGTAATTGTGACATTATTTCGTGGAAACTCGTATTCGTGATCTTCACACTTAATTTTAGCCGTAGAATGTCCCAATAATTTCTCAAAAAATTGCTTCCCCCATTATTCCTCATCAGAATTCCAATGCCTGAACGCGGACCACCCGAGCTACCCTCACCCGAAGGACTGCGCCCAGTTCTACGAATGCACCCCGGACCTACTAAACCCGGACAAACCCCACACGGTGCTAAAGTCCTGCGCGCCCGGACTCATGTACAACCCGAAAACTATGGTCTGTGACTGGCCGGATGCGGTGATCGCAATCAGGCCCGAGTGCGGAAAAGGTCAGCTATATCACTTTGTTTTCTGACTTTTGTAAATAAAAAATATTGCACATGGAGAAAGGCGAGGTTATCCATATAAGGGATCTCTTCCAGACCTTATTTTTTGTAGAGAAATCAATCATTTATTTCGGAAAAGATCCATCCATAGCTGCTAGGTACAATATTATTAACTTAGCCTATAATTATTAGTAGAAACGGTTGTTAAGCCTGATCAGGAATGTTTATTATCAAGTGTCAAGAGGGAGCTGCTGTTGCTGTTACTTGCTTTTGCCTATGAATGAAACTTCCAAAAAATTCCGCAATAATGCGGCACCTCATACATTTCAGGTCAGGTATAACCTATTTGTTCTATAGACAGAATCAGAATTATAGACGCCGTTTAGTAGAATGTCAAGCCACTAGCCGCACCAGCGCCGCCGTCTACTGAACAGATAAATAGGTGGCTCTGTAACTGGTGATTATAGTCTTCGGAACACATAGTTATTTAAATAGATGAAGACATTGTTCCAAAATTATAGTTAACCCTGTATATTTTGTAGGTTTTATTACTGAATTGGCTAATTGAGACATTTAATATTAATTTACAGCAAAACCGACCACTGTATCGCCAATAGAAACGACACGCCCCATCCCACCTGCAGGTAATAAATTGATAAACAGATAGTACCTAATCACTTAAATATTTAGTAGCTAGCTGGCCAACGTTGCAGTGACTAATTCACGTTTTTTCTCAATATAGGTATCGCCTAAGTTCTTTTTTTTTCAATTTGGACGTAGCTGATTGGCTAAAAGCTAGTTGAGACGGAACTTAGGCGATTCCTAAGTTTAGTGAAAACTTAAACACAAATTAAACGCAACAGACTTTCCAAATGACGGAAGTACGGCCTATTTTCAAACCATACCACACCTACACTTTTTCACTGTTTCTTTCTTGTTTCAACAACTACCGTAACTTCTTACATACCGTGTGTCTCCAGCAATATTGTCTCAATTTACTTTGTTATATAAAGAATGATCCTCCTTTCCACTACGAAGAGGACGCTTTTGGTGCGATAATCGAAATAACTTTTTCTCACTCTCGCAGTCGCATCAAAGTCAGCATCTTACCAGCGAATAACTTTGCTCACATGTAGAGCAAATAACGATTGTATTCGCTATTCCAGAGACCACCCACGAGCCCACCCACGAGCCCACCACATCTCGTTGTCCGCCGGGGGAAGTGTACGAGGACTGCGCGTACGCATGCGAGCGGCTCTGCGACTATTTCAGCTATCAACTGAAAGCTAAGGGACAGTGCTTGCCCGGAGATGTAAGTTTGTGTTTCTCTTTAGTAATAAACAGTTTTATGTCTAAAAAAAAGTCTTCGTGTGAGAGATATCGCGGATAAAATTGGGGATGCTCGCCTATGCTGGTATGTTCACTGGTTGTATAAGCCCTATGTACCTATCCATGTGAAATGGATGCCTGAACCTACCGGTATCAGGGAAGAGGCCCCGTGGGCGACCCAAGAAGCGATGGATTGACATCGTGGAGTGGAATGCGAAAGCCAACGGTTTACGACGCGAGGATGCCGAAGACCGGGCGAAGTGGAGAAGAATTAGTAGGAAATTGAACCCAGGCTAAAGCCATGATAAGCACTAGGATGATGATGATAATTCTAAAACAAGTATAAGCAAATTATCTAATAAATAACAACAACTCCATACTTGTGCACATTTGCATCCCACGTGGGTAAGAGTGTACGACACTATTTATTGTCACAAGCTATGGTCCTGTTATATCTTTTACTCCCTGCCACAACCTTGACTTTATATCACTCGGAACATTTAGTCCTGTATCTAGACTAAGACTACCATTCTGACAGTCTGGCAGCTGAGCGCGGTTGCGTTTCAGAGCAGTGGTGGTTAAAACTCAAGTAAAACTAGTAACAAACGTTCTGTTTTGGCTGGAGCCGACCAACCGTCAGTTGTAGTTAATACTAATTCTTTCGCAGTATGAAATAAAGTCGCTTTTGGGGGCGGGAGATGTGATCGGACGTCCGACCAAGATCGGCTCGCCCGCGCATCCGAATTAATCCAAAAGCGGCTTTATTGTGTACATCGTAAGGATTAGTATCGACTGCAACAAACGGGTGGTCGTCTCCAGTCAAATCGGAGCATCTCTTACTAGTTTTATAACTGTTTTCCTTGCTCGTAGAAATGCGTGTCGGGCTGCGTGGACTCGGAAGCATACAGGAAGTGTTCGAGTGGTCAGACCCGCTGGCGGGACCACCACACCTGCGTGTCGCTGTCCGACTGCACCTGCCAGTCTGACGGGAATCTTGTCAAGGTAAGCGGTATCATTTTTTAATAAATAACATACATACATACATACATAAAGCTCACGCCTGTGTCCCACAGGTAGGGTAGGCAGAGACTATGGACCGCCACTTTGCTCTGTCCTGACACAATTCCCTAGCCTCGCATATACCCACAACTCTTTTCATACATCTTCTTTTATTCTTACCACTTCGGACCCCAGCTTTTTTGAGGACATTACTGATCTGATCAGTGAATGTTTTTCTGGGTCGTCCTCTGGTCGTCCTCTTAAGGGCCGGTTAATAAATAAAGAACTGATTACGAAAGTTATCACGGGTATATTTGTAACCCAAGAGTTCTCTAGCAAAACAGTAAAAGCAATCAGACAGAATGTGTCGAAGGTGTCATAGCTAACGTCATAGACCACAAGCTTACTAATAGATGTCTAGAAGATGCCTAGCCATACTTCTACTCTATCAAGCTTATAGATGTTTTATACCAGTAAGGTGATAAATTGGCTTAGTTCTGCCTGATGGTAAGCAAGCAGTCATACAAGACGTACGAGTGGATGGGCGCTGGCGCCTAATCCATTCCCGATGGCGACAATGTTTGCATTGTTGGTTTCAGGCTTGAAGGATAACGTCAGTCAAATTAATAGTTCCTCACAGTGAAAACGCATCAGCTATATAATGTTTTAAACGATCGCGGTTATTATTACACATTTTAAGGGTATGTTCCGGGTTTCCTACCGCGTACGTTTGTTGACCAGTAGCCCGATATTTCGACACAGTTGCAAGCATCATGGTCACGGAGCGACCCGGGTCGGAAACCCGGAACATACCCTTAAAATGCATCAGCTATAGTTCTACATTTATCTTACCTACATGAAACTAAACGTAGATATTAGTTACCACTGAAATAGCAATTGCTTCCCTCACATTCGCCACTGAATCAGTGTATCCATATGAAACTACACTAATCATCCGTTTCTACACCCTTCAGCCAGGCGGCGTGGTAACGAAGAACTGCACTAAATGCCAGTGCTTGGACAACGCACTGCACTGCGACTCCTCCGAGTGCCGCCACCCCGAGGTCTCCGTGATGCCGATACGGTCCACCCCTGCGGCCCTGGTCACGGAAGCCACGCCCACAACGCACGCCCCGACCACGCCCACGCCCACGCCCACTCCGCCCGCCACGCCTAAGACGACGCCGGGAATCCTGATAGTGAAGAACACCGCCACGCCGCCGCCCGTTTGCGAGCCTAGCAGGTAAGTACTCTCATAGACAGAGTGTATGCACGAGTGTTGACTCACAAAAATATGGCCATTGGAAACTGGCGGTAATCACCACTGGTAGCCAGGATTTTAAACACCGGCTGACGGCACCGAAATGGCTGCCAGCAACTTCACTGTCACGACACAAAGGCTACAATAACAATACTTCCAATTCGAACACACAATTAGCAAATTCGGACCTTACTTTGGCTGCCCAAAAATGATGGAGCCCCTCTGAGGGTTAAGTACTCCTCGGCCCTTTGTCACACATAACTAACTAACCTGACTTTCAGCCAGCGCCAGTAACGGATAAACTTCGTCTTTCATCTAGTCTATTCGCGGTAAGAAAATAGTGACTCATCGTTTGCCGCCGGCTTAGCCCCGCCCCTCGACCAATGGGGTCGCAGCAAATTAGAACGCTAAGTTCACTGTGACTAGTGAATATAAATGAAACTGCTAAAAGTAATGGAATTGAAATTCTCACTATTTTCTTATGGCGAATGGGCTACAGTTGCACATTTATCAGTATCGATACAGCTCCGCGTTTGCAGTATCAATAAAGTCGCGTGTTTTTAAGCCTGACTCCTTTTAATGTATAGTCATCAGCACTGGCAAAGCTAACGAACTGTCACAGGTCACAGTTTTACTAACAGTTTTATATTTTTCAGATACATGAACCTGTTGTGGGACCGAGAAGAGCCGCTGCCCGAGACGGCGTTTAGCGCCAGTTCCGTGGCCAGCGATTTGTTCCTACCACAGTACGCCATCTTGGATGGACATTCCCTTGATATTACTGGTAAAAAATTTAAAATACTCTCATTCTGTTACATACGTACTTAAGCACTGACGCCCGTGTCCCATAGGTAAAGGCAAAAACTAGCGCGTGCCACACCTCTTTTTTCCTCATCCACATTCATATTCTTCTCAAACCTACATTTTCGCCGGTGGAGGGTACTCCTGACCTGCCCATTTTGGAGAAGGTAATTTATTTTATTAGTATATATTGTCTTCATCCGCCCTCTGCCAACCCTTACATTCGCATGATAGAACATTTCGTGGGCTGTCTTTCGTCCATCATTGAAGTATAAATTAGTCTAGTATATACAAATTCTTTGCAAAATACCGTCAAATAACGCAGATCCTACAATGAATTTCAAAGTTTGAATTGACGTCATGTCATTATTCATGAATATCAATCAGCTCAGGAGCTCATAATCGCGCCCTAAAATAGAAAGAAGGGACTATTATTTTTGTTAATCTTTTTTTCTTTCACCCCATACCCAGCCGGCAGCTGGAACCCAGCTGTCGAAGACACGCACCCATACATCCAAGTGACCCTGCCCCGCCGCGAACCCATATACGGCGTGACGCTGCAGGGCAGCCCACTCTTCGACCAGTACGTCACCAGCTACGAGCTCATGTATGGAGACGACGGACACGCCTTTGCGACTGTCGACGGACCTGATGGGAAGCCAAGGGTAGGTATACAGGACCCTAACTTTGCTAATTTACAAATACAATAGACCACGATAAGTCCGTATCGACTGGCAGTAGTAAAAATTATAAAATGTGAATATGGCAATAATCTGGGGATGATCTGCCCTTGTCAGTCCTTGTCAGTCCTTCTTGTAAACATTCAGTTATTTGGCTTGAACTTGTACTTTCAGATTGACTAAATTATTAATTATGCTCCCTTAGCCTCGTCCGGGATGAAGATGAGAGCGCGTCGTTTGTTTTGTTGTTTTATACATATAAACACCTGTTTTACTCCATTTAACAGCTTTCCATAACAATTATGTGTATTTATTTTCAACGTGTTATGATTTATATTTTACCCCTACCATCAACTGTCAGCTGGTGAGAGACAAGACTTTATAAAGACGGCTCGAGCGCCAGATTCCTCATTGCGTTGTTTGCTTTCGTTAGCAAAGGATACTTTTATTGTGAATCTTGGAAGAAAGAATCCTCCAGCAATTGTGAGTACCTTCTTTTTCCTAAAATGAGTGAAAGTAGCTCATCATCATCGGAAAGTTCTTGTTCTTCGCCCAATTATAAATATAATCGGCGGCGACGACATCGGCGGCGTGCTAAAAGTCGTCCCGATGTGTCGACTACCCTCGGTACTATTCAAGATCAACTGAATACAATTAACAATTTCTTATTTAACCAACCTACATCAAAACAGCCCCTGGAAGGGGTTTGTCCGGTTACAAATCAGGCACATGATTTAGAACCTTCTTCCAGTCAATTGCAACAAGTTTATGCTACTGTAGATAGCCAAAATTATGCCAACCATGATTTAGTGGAAACAGTGGGACAAGAGTACACGGTTATTAGCGAACCCCTTGCGATGCATCCAGGTTTCAGTGCGACTAATGTGTCGATGGTCCACCAGGCTGGGGACCAAGTTTATACTTTTAACACTGTTCAGGCTGAACAGCAAGAACCTTCTGTCTTGTTACCTCAGGGTGAGACCACAGAATATTTTCCAGCAGGAAATATTAACAAGGACATCGCAACAACGATACCTACACAAAAGCCCATTGATGCGCCAAGTACTAAAGGCTTTGGTTTTACCGAACTTGTACTAACTGAGAAAGACCCTAAAATTAAACCAGTCTCGCCAGCAGAACTGGAACTAATTACAGCACTGCAAAAATTTGGGCGTCCAGACTGGATGAATATACCGTTTTTTGAGGCTCAAAAAGCACATTTATATTCACCTGGGTTCTGTGCATTAAAGACAAATGCAGAGTTGAAGCCTGCAGACACATCTGCTCCTTTTCAATTCGAGTTCGAGCAAACATTGGCTGCCATTACGCATGCGGCCGTAGCTCAAAGGTCTGATTTACAGAGTAGACTACAGGCTGTAGTTGAGTGGGCTTACTCTGGCATCGAATTGACAGGCGATTCGATTACTGCCAAAATTAAAACATTGTTCATGGAGGATAATACCTTTAGTAAAGTAAATGATGATATTTTACAAATCACTTGTGGCAGAAGAGCAAGTATAACTCAGCACAGAAGAAACAACATTATTAAACAGTGCACTAATACTATAGTTGCCGAAAAACTAAAAGAATTACCTCCATCAAATACACATTTATGTGACAACATTCACCTCGAAAAAATTCTTGTTGACAATGGCGGTACCTCAAAAATATTTAATAAAACTACCAAACATGCTGCTAATCGTGAACATTATAGTTCACGGACCAAATACCCTCAAAAACTGAAAAAATATTATAACTCGAAACCTAACACGTCAAATCAGACATTTCGTGAGGAAAGATATGGTTGGAAACAAAGCGACGGTCCGGCGGGCCGAAACTTTGGTTCAAGAAAGAGAAAGTTTGAGTCCGCAGCGCAAACCAAATATTTAGTAATTCGAGCCAAAACAAAAACGATACAAATGACTATCCGACAATGTTTCGCGGCGGTTGCCTGAAGGATTTTTACCATGTATGGAAAATGCTAGGGGCACCACAATATTGCTTAAATTTAATACAAGGAATGAAAATTCCGTTTTGCAAAAAGCCTCCGTTGATGAATTATACCAATCAAAAGTCATACAATCACCCCGGTATCACCGGAAATGACATCACAAATATCCAAATTATTAAGCCTTCAGGTTCTAGAAAAAAGCGAAAGCTCGGCGAGCTTCCTATCACCAATATTCCTAGTTCCGAAATCGGATGGGTCTCATCGACCAATCCTCAAACTAAAGCACTTGAACAAGTTTGTGACACCGATGAAATTTCAGTTAATTTCTCACATGATAGTTCCAAACTTTCTTCAACCCGGGGACTGGGTTGCAAAAGTGGATCTCTCCCAGGCATATTTCCACGTACCCATTGCCCGAGTACATCGAAGATTTCTGCGGATCAGGTACCAAGATATGGAATACCAAATGACGTGCCTCCCATTTGGCCTGTCATGCGCCCCCAAGATATTCGCGTCCTTGACGAACTGGGTAGCGGAACAGTTAAGAAAGGAAAATATACTAGTCATCGTATATTTAGACGATTTCCTTCTGGCAGCTCAATCGCAGTCAGCCCTGTTGGCCAGTATTCAGTATGCACTAAATTTATTGAACATGCTGGGCTGGACAGTGAACATGGAAAAATCAACCACTACTCCTGCCCGCAGCCTAGAATTTCTGGGAATTTATTGGGATCTTCAGGACAACTCGAAATCTCTTCCACTGAAAAAGAGGGAAAAGATCCTTATCCTTCTAGACCAAATCTTGACAACAAGAAAATGGACATTGCGGCAGTCTCAAGTATTGTTAGGTTGCCTCAACTTCGCTTGTTTTGTCATCCCGTTGGGAAGACTCCATTGTCGGATAATTCAGATACATTCCAATCGAGACTTACGCAAAAGTCCGAAAATAAGTCTAGCAATTCCCTCATTAGTAGTTCAAGAACTGATATGGTGGAAGAAGGCAATTCACGAAAAGTCGCCATTGCATTATCCGAAAATTACGAGTTTTCTCGTGACCGACGCTGCAGCTTATGATTGGGGGGCCATATTGAACGACCAAACCCTGTCAGGCAGATGGACAACAAATCAAATAAAGTGGCATTCCAATCAAAAGGAATTGCATGCCATTTACATGGCAATTGCACACAACCCAACCAAACTCAGAAACTCGACATTACTGATACAGTCGGACAATCTGACAGCCTAATCTTACCTAAAAAATCAAGGGGGCACGAGGTCGCTGATTCTGTTAGACGAGGCTCGTCTAATATTACAGCTGACACACCAATACAATGTGACCCTGGTAACTCAGCATCTACCGGGTTCCCTAAACGGAATCGCAGATCGCTTATCGAGGGGGTGGCGCCCTCCAGAGTGGCACCTTTTACGAGAAGCGAGATCGTATCTGTTCAGGAGGTTGGGGTATCCAATAATAGACCTTTTTGCCTCTCAAAAGACGCATGTGACACCAAGGTATGTCACTCTCGATATTCGGGACTGCAAGGCCGAGTTTCACAATGCGTTCAGTCGCATTTGGAATTTCAGTCTGGCATGGGTATTTCCCCCGCCTTGCTTGTTGCCACGCGTATTAAATCATCTCAACTCAGCGAGGGGCAAATACATTCTGGTGGTCCCTCTGTGGAGGAAGACCTTCTGGAGAGCGGACCTCATGAGGAGGGCCTTACGGGAGCCAATAGTAATACCCAACCTGCCAAAGGTGTTGGTGGACACAACATTGAACAAGCCACCTCAGCACGTGGAAGACCTGATATTGGAGGCTTGGTTGGTGCAGGGTGGGGCGATTTATTAAAAGATTGGTCTCAAAGAGAGATTGACCTGCTATCTCAAAGTTGGCGCCCATCTACACTCTCGGTCTACAAGCCAGCTTGGAAGCGCTGGTTCGAATGGGCTACCAACAACGGTATTGTCCCTACAAAACCACAGAGCTCAGATTTAGCACGATTTTTAGCACATTTACACCTTAAAGAAAATCTGTCCCCAAAGACAATTATGCTCCATAAATCGGTGACCTCTACCTTCTGTGAACCTCACTTAAAACAGAAACTTAGTTCGGATATAATGATAAGACAGGTTCTCAAATCCATTAAGCTTGAGAAACCAAAAACAAATAATTGTCCAACATGGGATCCTCAGGTCTTAACCAAGTGGCTGGAAGATAATTCCACTCAGAACATAACACTTTTTGAAGCAAACAGGCGTTGTGCCACGTTACTTTTGTTAGCCTCTGGCAGACGTGTGCATGATTTAACATTTCTATGCACGGGCCAGGGAGACTTTTATGATAATTGGGACCATACAATATTTTGGCCCAAATTCGGATCCAAAACTGATTCAGATAATCACCAACAATCTGAATGGAAATTACTATGCAATGAAAATGTTAACATATGCCCAGTTTTCTGGATTCGTAGAGTCGTAGAACTAAGCAAAATAAGAAGAAGCACTTTTACAGAGTTGTTTATCTCTTCATGTGGTACTGTTAAGCCAGCTTCTAGAACAGTAATCGCATCATGGGTTAAGAGTGTTCTAACCAGTGCCAATATTCAAGCCACCCCTGGAAGTTCTAGAGCCGCGGTTGCTTCTTTAAATTGGCTACAAAATATGCCAATTGATGAAATAATGGCCAAAGGAAATTGGAAACAGGCAAATACTTTCCTAAAATACTATAAGAAAGAAATCAAACAGGATAAAAATGAATCTTTGTCAAGATTATTTCATCCTATTTAGGTATCTATGTCTACCTAACTGATTTATTGTTGATTTATAAAAATAGATTTCTTTCTTGAAGTTTTAGTTGAAAGTTGTTCTGACCCACTGGTACCTGAAGACCCCCACCACAAGTCATTGTTAATTCTATTAAAATTTAGTTTATTAGACTCATTGAAAGAAAAAAATAGAACTAAGTATAGTTATAGATTGGGTGATTATTCAAGTATTAATGCTTCGTTAAAATACATGCCTTGGGATATCACACTTAGGAAGGGAAATCTTGACGAAGCGGTGACGTATTTCTATGATACTTTGTACGATTTACGTAATAAATTCATCCCTAGTAAAGTTACATCTAATCATAATTTTCCAGTGTGGTATAACGCAGCGTTAAAAAAGGTTCTAAAAGAAAAAATTAAATTTTTTAATAAATTTAAAATCTATGGCAATCAATCTGACTATCAAAGTTTTTCATATTTGCGTGCTAGAGCCAAAAAGCTTGAAAAAGAATGTTACGAGGCGTATATGGCAAAGACAGAGGATGCCTTGATGAAAACACCTAAGACATTTAGGTCTTACGTCAAGACTAATGTTAGGGGTTCATCTTCTTTCCCATCTGTAATGGTTTATGAGGATATGTCAGCTGATACTGGAGAGGGCATATGTAACTTATTTTCTAGATACTTTGCCTCAGTATATCAATCACCTTCAAATGTAACTCGCACTATAAAGTACAGTCAAAATTCAGTTAATACCATAAGTGATATAGTTGTTAGTCCGTCGGAATTGGTTGATATGCTGAAGTCGATTGATGTATCGAAGGGGGCAGGCCCTGATGATATACCCCCCAGGTATATAGTAGAATGTGCAGATTCCCTTGGGCTACCTCTCTCAATTCTGTTCATTCGCTCTCTCTCAGAGGGCTATGTGCCTGAGATATGGAAATCTGCTTTTATTTCACCTATTTTCAAAAATGGCAATAAAAATAATATTATGAACTATAGGCCAATCTCTAAACTCTGCATATTTGCAAAAATCTTAGAAAAAGTAGTCCATAAACAAGTTTATGGAGCCATATCTTCCTCTATCATTCCTGAACAACATGGGTTTGTAAAGAGAAGGTCCACCGTTTCCAACTTATTACTATTCAATGATTCAATTACTTCCGCTATGGATTCCAGTATGCAGATTGATGCAATCTTCACAGATTTCCGCAAAGCATTCGACCGGATTGACCATCAAATCCTTTTGGAAAAGCTGTATCTAGCTGGTATTCATGGTAATCTCTTCAGATGGTTTACTTCGTACGTAAAAAATAGGTCTCAGGCTATCGTTATCGGCGGCCATTCCTCATCATCATGGATTGATATCCCTTCAGGAGTTCCTCAGGGTTCCTTGATAGGACCCCTGTTATTCATCTTATTCATCAATGATATAAATTCATGTTTTAAGCATTCCCAGTTTTTATTGTATGCAGATGATATGAAGATTTTTAAAACCATCCTAGCCTTGAATGACTGTGAGCTCTTGCAACGGGATCTTATTAGACTTGAACAGTATTGTATTTTAAATAAACTTGACTTAAATATATTAAAATGTAGCTCTATAACCTTCACGCGTAAAATTAATAAGATAATATACAATTATACATTACAGAGTCAATGCTTAGAGAACAAAAGCTTAATTAAAGATCTAGGCGTTTATCAAGACTCTAAAATTTTATATGAGGAACATATTAATAGTATAGTTACCAATGCAAATAAGGCTTTAGGCTTTATCATCCGATCAAGTGCTAACTTCAAGAAAGTTAAATCTATAAAAGTGTTATATTGTTCGTTTGTGCGTAGTTCCCTCGAGTACGCATCTCAGGTATGGAGCCCGATGTATGACAAATATATTAATAGACTTGAATCTATACAAAAAAGATTTATGAAATATTTAGATTTTAAGTGTAAGCAATTCAATAGTAATTATGAGAGTAGGTGTAAACGGCATCACATTCTTCCCCTCGTGGTTAGACGGAATATTGCAGACATTATTTTCGTAATTAATATTGCACAAAGTAGAATAGACTGCCCTCAACTTTTAAGCCATCTTTATTTTACATTACCGAATAGAGCGATACTACGTCGACAACTAAATGTTTTATCATGTCCATCTTTTTCTACAAACTATCGTAAAAATTCATATTTCTGTCGTGCAATCTCGGAATTCAACCAGTCTGCAAACAAACTGAATATTGACATATTTAATTCAAATCCGAACTGGGTGAAGAGGCATTTAACAAATAATTGGTTTGACTCTGTTGTCTAGTGTATTGGTGTGGTATTCTCTTTATTACTTGTTAGTAGTTAAGTACCTACTGAAATGTTAATTTTCTAAAGTACTATTATGTTAGGTTATAGCCTCGCAAGGCAAGTCGCATCCCATCTTAGTTGTTAAATGTGAAAACATATCATTGGCGTATTAGCTATTGACTTAGTTATTAATTTATTGTCATACATGCTGTTTGTTTTCCAAATAAATATAAAATATAAAAAAATATTCATGTGTTCTATGACAATTTTTTTTTTTTATTAGAAGTACCTATCTTCACATATAGTTAAGTACGGTACTTTAGCATGAATCTGAAATGTTTACTTAAAATACATGGTACTATGATTACATTAATTTGTTAATATGAATAATTTGTAATTTTATTTTTACAATTTTCTACCATAATACCCACTTAACAAGATACCATCACCAGTCGATAACAGACAAATCTCATCTTCATCCCGAACGAGGCTAAGGGAGCATAATAACACAATTTTACCAAACAATAAAATTGATATTATGCTCCTGAAGCCTCGTCCGGGACTTTGATGGCTGCCTGGTGAAGATGAGACCCAATGAGGAATCTGGCGCTCGAGCCGTCTATATATAGTCTTGTTTCTCACCAGCTGACAGTTGATGGTAGGGATAAAATATAAATCATAACACGTTGAAAATAAATAGACATAATTGTTATGGAAAGCTGTTAAATGGAGTAAAACAGGTGTTTATAATATAATATAAATTTTGTTGTTTTATACATATTATGTATAAAACAACAAAACAAACGACGCGCTCTCATCTTCATCCCGGACGAGGCTAAGGGAGCATAATATCAATTTTATTGTTTGGTAAAATTGTGTTATTATGCTGAACAATATCTCTCTCACTTCCTTTTTAATTGTTTTGCCCATTATTTATTTATAATTTTTATTTATAACACTTAAATTAAAGGAGATCGTAAAAATACAGTTTAAAACAATATAGGTACAAGAGCGGCCTTATCGCTGAGAGCGATCTCTTCCAGGCAATCATTTACACATAAACTGATGAAAGAATATTAACATTTTAGGCAATGTACAAAATACAATACTTACATAAACAATAGCAACTACTTAGATACATATCCAATGATATAAACAATACATAATAAATAACTTAATAATACAATAAATAACAATCTATTCCATATCTAAACTCAGACGAAGGACCTTATTTTTGTATGTCTAGGAGATGCCCGGAATTCACCAGGTATATCAGAACACCTCACCTCACGGGGCAGACGCATAATAATATTTTTTATAACTCAATCAATCAATCAATTTTTTAATACAAAAATAAACAATCCTACAGAAATCAAATTGTTTGTTATGACTTTTATGAATGACGTTCTATATTACTTTTAAAAAACTTGTCATAAGTTGCCATACAGAATTTTTTTAATAAGCGATTCGAACTTAACAATACAATACAATACAAAAACTCTTTATTTGCACACTAGATACATAAATTGGATAAAATACATAATAAAAAGCAGTACAAAGGGCGGTCTTATCACTAGCGTGATCTCTTCCAGACAACCTTGGTATGGAAAGTAACGAAAAGTAAGAAACTTAACGTGGTCTTATTATATATATACATAATTTACGCATATATCCACAACTCTTTTCATACACCTCCGTTTATTCTTGCCACTTCGAACCCCAGCTTTTATGAGAACATTACTATTTAAATGTTTTCCTGGGTCGTCGTGGGGTGGGTCGTATACACAACATTGAATAGTATCTTTAATGGCAGGATGACAATGACAACATCATGACAACATCTTATAGTTTTCAGTAATAACATAACCCATGCCAAAAACTCATACCTTACAGTTTTAATTGTCACATAACCTTTGTTCGTACTCAGTGCATTTTTAGAGTATAGCGCTTACATTGAGTTGCGTAACGTAGTCGAGCGATGGCGCTACTGGTACTTTGCATCGCGCTAACGATGTAGTAACGACGAAGTACCAGCCCGTCGTAAACCGATACATTTTTTGTACACTATTAGCATCTCTATCTTTACCATGCTTTTCAATTTTTGAAATCGTATCACCTATTTGTTATGAATATTGTGATACGACCTTCAGTTTTAACTGCACAGTCTTGACTGTACAAGGCGACTTTCGGTTTTCGAAGCAAAAACTCGCTCGAGTGACTAAGAGTCACTCCGGCAATTCCCATGAGGCCCTACAAGAATGCGATAGATGTTAAACTAAAGAAGAAATAGTATGAAGAATGAAGAAGACGGCCACGGTCACAGTTTCGCCGCCGCACCCTCCGCCGATCAGGAAAGATTTTATCTGCATCATCTAAACGGCATCCAAATAACGAACGGCGCGATCGCCGTGTGGCCGACAACGAATCGTGCAGACCAAATTTTTATAATATGTCATAATACCGCTTCCCTGCGAATTTATATTGCATGTAGCCCTCTTTTCTCGCGAATTTGCACCTCTTTAAACGTAAAGAGGTGAAAATTTCGTGCTCATTACGGGGCAACAAGGACGAGGGTTGACTCTTCCTGGTGCGGCACAAACTAAGGAAATGGCTCGTTGAACCGTTTTCAAGGCTAGCTTCCTAACAATCCCCATTGATGGCGCGCCCTAACAACTGAAACATTACTGTAATCTCTTGGCTGTATGGTATTGAAATTTATCTTTATTTCGATACAATTTACTTTAGGTCTGGTAATTCAACGGTTTTTAGATATTATTAGTTTTAGTGGTTGAACTACGGGCTCAACTTTAGACTAGTTTGGTAGCACTTTAGCTTGTAGTAACTGCCGTTTTAATGCCGTTTCATTTGTTCTGAGGCACTGAAAGATGATAGTTACACATATGGTTTGCCAAACAACAACAATGGCCCACTATATTCATAAAATTATAATGTTTTAGTCATTAGAGCACGCTACCTATAGGAATTGTTAGGAAGCTACTTAAGTAAACGGCTCACTAAACCACAGATTGAAACGTTTTCGGGATACTGCTACTAATTTAAGATCCACATTCTATTGAACTGCCATTGGACTATTTGCTAGTCTGGTTACAACTCGATTATAGACTAAAATGGTAGTCTAGTTGTACATTTTAGAAGTTACCACCTATAACTATTTAACTGAGATTTATTTAAGATTGCATCACGACTCTATTGCCACAAGTGGTATTGGTTATCGACCAGTGTCGCTTCTACAAAGTATACTTAATTTGGGGCTACGTCGCGCTGTGAATTTATCCAAGCATATTGTGATTTGTGCAGCGAGGGTAAGCCTTCCACAAGGTGGACCGACGATCTGGTAAAGATCGCAGGTACCAGCTGGATGCGGAAGACACAAGACCTGGTGGGCGATTCTCCGGCTTTCGACATTAGAATTCGACATTTTCTCAAAGAAACAAATATCCATTAAAAAGTCACTGAATCTCTATCGCAAGCAAAAGCTTATTTATTTATTAATTGTACACAGTAAAACATACAGGTAAAAACACAATTATAAATGACACAACAGGCACAACTTATTTCTAAAAAGAAATTTTCCAGCAGGCCTACAGAAGTAAGATGTTATATAAGAAACGCAGATACGACGTGTACAGTACAGAATAAAAATAATTATGCTACTAGATACTCGTACATACACATATAAATACATGCTTAAATTTATAATGAATGCGTTCATGCATAATTATATAATAATTTATAAAATAATCATCATCACAGTCCGTAACAGTCCACTGCAGGACTTAGGGCCTCTCCCGCGAAAGGGGAGGTTATTGCCATAATCTCCACGCTTGGCAGGCGGGTTGGAGATCGCAGTGTTAAAATATAACAATTTAAAATGCTGCTGCCCATTTTCCAGACCACGGAGACTCTTGATCTTTTGCCTCGAAAACATAAGTCGCCTTGTACGACACCCATGAGTGTAAGGGGTTGGTGCTATTCTACTCTGCCGGACACCACACGGCCAATTACAATATTATTAATACAATGTTTTTATAAAATAATGTACATACATAAATACATATCTATTTAGGACTAGACACGATACTCAACACCTACTACTACGATTTTCGCTAATCCTTTATTGACAAGGATCGTTTTAAATGACATTTTTAATAGATATATTTAGCTAGAAAAAATTTCGAATTCGAGATGTCACAGCGTGAAAATTAGGCCCCTGTCTTTTTGGAGATCTCTGAGAGAGGCGTATGCCCATCAGTAGGCGTCTTCCAACTGACATTATGATGATAATGATTTTGTAAAGCCCGTACCACGATCTGAGTGATTCAGTCAGTTAACATCCGGGTTCGGTCTGCCACGCAAAGCCCGGGCTCGATTCCCGGCCGAGCAGAAATTGAAATTGTGAATTTTAATTTCTGTTACGGATCTGGTGTAGTATAATAAGTACATATGCCATAAAAACAAGGATATAAGTCGTGTATCAGCTAATACCCATAACACAAGCCAAGCGTGACTTTGGGGGAAGATGGTGCTGTGTCAATTTGTTCAAAAATATACATGTATTAATATTATTTATTATGTTTTTGTTAACAACATTTTGTTAACTACAAGGTGAACCGACCTAGTATAGTACCAGCTCGATGTGGAAAGCACAGGACCGACCTTTGTGGAGATCTCTGGGAGAGGCCCAGCAGTGGGCGTCTTTCGACTGATATGATGATTATGTTTTTGTTAAATTTGTATTTCAACCCGTTACCAGGTATTCCGCGGCCCCACCGACCACAATACAGCCATGAAGCAGATCATCGAGCCGCCGATAGAAGCCCGCGTGGTCCGCATCAAACCGCTGACGTGGCATGATGACGTCGCCGTGAGGATGGAGCTGATTGGGTGCAAGGAGTTCCTGGTCACCTCCACGACTGTCAGGGCCACGACTGCTGTGAGATTTTTCTTTTATAAGTATACGTTATGTACATTAGTTGATCACTAGCCGATGCTCTTACGGTGAGGGAAAACATCGTGATGAAACCTGCACATTCAGGCGACTGAATGTGTAACCATGATCCAGTCTGGTCAGGCTCCGTGACCCTGGTAGCAGAGTCACGGAGGTCAGATGGCAGTCACTCCACTGTGATCTTTCAGCCGCAATGGACCAGCGCTTTTACTAAAGACGTGAAATCAGTCCTAAGTGTGCTAGTAATCTTCGTTATCACATACATACACACACACACGCCCATAGGGGTAGGCAGAAACTATCGAGTACCACAAGCTACGATCCCGACACACCGATCACAACACAACGTTTGGTTCGGTCTTGTATCGCTCGGTCCCGAAAGTTTCGGATCGTCATTTCGTCGTAGACCCTTTGTTTCGTCTCTCACACATTCATACATCTATTTAACAAAAAGCGATTTTGCTGCGAGTTTTTACTCACCTAAAGCTCCCTTTTCGTACTGGAGATGTGAATTCTTTTTTGTTTTTTTTAAATAACTCTGTCCTCAGTAGGGTATATTGTTTAAGTTACTTGCTACGCTAGTTATTTGAAGACGCTTTGCTAATTCGTTAAAAGTTAGCATTCAAAACAAAAAACAACCTTGTCCACTAGTTGACGAATACCAATTTGTCCCTCAGGCCCCAATGTGCACAGATGCGCTAGGACTTGAAGCAGGGCTCCCGGTGGAGAGCATCGAAGTCAGCTCCAACTTCGAGCTTCGAAGGAACTTCGCACTCGACTCTACCGAGGGCTGGCGACCCGCCTACAGCACGCCGGGAGAGTGGATTATGGTGGGTATAGTACATAACCAACCATACTTATATTTTAGAAGAAAAGAAAGAAATAAATAGCACAGTGTTTTGAAAGGTATATTGGTTAGCAGTATCAAACAAAAATATTGACATACAGATATACATATAAGTCGATTGAGTTTCTACTCCACTGTGTAAACACCTTTATTTACTATTTTCTTAACGCGAATGCAATAAAGTTGGTTAAATTAGGGTACTATTTGACAGAAGGGGCTCTCGCGTCAAAATGTTCTGCGGTCGCGTTCTGCGTTCGTTGTCTTGTATTCGTTACATAGAAGTACCCACACAACAGGCATTCTAACCGCGTCGGTCAACCAGAACGAATAACTGAACGCTAGAACGTAGAACGAGAACGCGGAACGTCCGAACGCGTGACCGCTTTCTGTCGGATATATTTTGGTATACCCGGGCGGGCATTCTCCGCAACTCAGCGACTTCCTTTTTATTCCCGGTCGTACCCACTGGGAATGTACTATTTCAGGTTTGAATTGTAGGTCGCTGCACGTAAAAGGCCAAAACACCACAATTTTTTAGGAAAACGCTCTGAATTAATCTCAAAGCGCTTTCCTAGTAGAGGAGCGGATCCTGGCTGGCAGATTTACATTTAGCTGCTAACTTTACTGCTAGAATGAAGAACTACACAAACATGTAAAGAAATAACTAACAAATAATTTAGACAGACTAATATGTTAGTCTTGGTGGCCATGAGGAAAAGGAAATTATCTAAATGACCTGAATGAATGAAATTACTAATGACCAGGCTGGCCTTTTGGGTCATCGCATAAGCATCGCTACCCAGCGGGGCAACGTGGCCAGCCTTCAACCTTTCCAAATTCGGGGGATCTGCCTTTTGATCTCTAGGTTAGTTAGAATAAGAGATATTTTTTGTTTACGTATGGTTATTTATCATTATTAGTTCATCATAATTTGCCTGTCCTTATCCCATTCATTTGGGGTAGGCACTGTATGTTTTCTTTCTCCATCCATCCCTACCAGCTGTCATCTCCACGCTCACCTCTCGCTCACTGATTTTTTCTTTATACCACCAATGTGGCAAACAAGCTTATGGCCTGCCTGTGTAACCATCCCTTTTCATATTCAATACCCTTTTGGTGACATGATTTAATTAAATTAAACTAAGTAAATATTTTTGATAGATGTTTTCATAATTATATTGGACATACCTATATAATGTATGTCGAGTGCTGTCCGGCTCAGTCTGATATTGTCGGGCACGGTACCGTGTCACTGTGTGTTTCCTTCCTACTCTCCTACACCCCTCCTTTTTGACGATTGAGAAGAGGTATTTAATGTCCTAATAAATAAAATTGAGTTTTGAGTTTAGACATAACTAACCACTGAACCTATCGTCCTATAGTTCGACTTCTCCTCTCCGCGCAACCTGACCGGCATCAAGACGAAGGGCGGGCCCAAGGGCTGGGTGACGCTCTACAACGTTATGTACACTTCCGACCTGAACACTTTCAACCCTGTCATGGATGAGTCCGGCTCTTATAAGGTATGTTTGGTTGTCTCATTTAGCTAGTTGGTTTTCTGGCTCAATTTTGCTGTTATTTTTAAGTTAAGAGATTAAAAAATTAAAGTCCTTTTGTATGTTTTTATATCCAGCATTATTTTGTAACCAACTTCTAAAACTTAAAAAAGGGAGTTTCTTAATTCTGCAATACGTAGTAAACCCTAAGTAAACATGAAAATCTCGCTTTCATCTGCTGATAAGACTCCAATAAAAAATATCTATCTTACAGTTCTGTATGTGTGTCTTTAAATTACGATCAGGCTTAAATGTTAATGTTTGATGATCTCAGTAGTTCCGAATTACGGATTTAATAAGTAACCCCCGATTACGTATGGCTTCACTCATTAATTCGAGCCAACTGCAATCTTGTACTCATAGTACTATTTCAGTTCGTTTTAAGCTTCAATTTTGTGTCTTGTTCCATGAGATTTCAGTTCGCTTTTGCTTGTTTTTCCATAATACTTTATCTCATTGTCCCCCCAAGATGTTCCCGGGCAACTTCGACGCGGATTCGGTAGTCACAAATACATTCCGTCTGCCGATCCGCGCGCGCTACCTGAAAGTGCTTCCGCTGAAGTGGCGCGACCACATCGAGATGCATGTCGAGCCATTAGGATGCTTCGAGCCTTATCGTGAGTCACTTTTTACCAGCTTTTATTTAACAAGCAGCCGGGTGGTATCCGGCAGAGTAGAATAGCACCAACCCCTTACATTCGTGGGTGTCGGACAAGGCGACTAATGTTTTCGAGGCAGAAGATCTAGAGTCTCCGTTGGCTGGAAAATGGGCAGCAGCGTTTTCCATTGTTACGACTCCAACCCGCCTGCAGATTATGGCAATAACCTCCCCTTTCGTGGGAGAGGCCTTAAGTCCTGCAGTGGACTGTTACGGGCTGTGATGATGATGACTTATCAGGCGTCGGAAACTGAGCGTATCTATGGCATAGTAGGCCAGTCAAATCTTACAAAAAAATGGCCCTAAAACGCAAAGCGCGATGTAACGCTGCATTTTTGGTATGTTATTTGGACCCCTTAAGAGAGTGTGAAACTACATTTTGCAAGCAAAAAAAAATTGTGCTTCCTGCGTAATACGTGAAAAACTGCGAAATTTTTGGACTTTTTTCACTTTCTGGTCTAAAAATAAAAAACTATGCATTTTTCGACCAATGAAGCTAATGGCTTTTAAAGTCCATTATATTTGCCACTATTTAAGCTCAAACGCAGCTCTACAAAATGTACAGTAGCCAAGTTATGACTCTTCAAAGATGGTCAATGTTTCTGGAAAATTTACAATTTTAAGTTTTGCTCCCGTCCGGAGCAAATTATTGATAAAATCGCTAGTCCTATGATAAAAATAACTAGAAGAAAGTTGTAGTACATTTAATTTACTTTCATGGAAGTAGAAAAAAAACTAAGTGAGACTAATAGTTTACTTACAATCTTGAAAATGGTTTTTTGAAGAATTCTGTAAATACTTATTTGTGTGAATGGTACCAAAGTACTTATGCTTTGCTTATTAGAAATTACGTTTTAATAATAATAAAATACCATCACAGGGTGCCAATCAGCTTCCGAGACCGTTCTATCAGTCTCAGGGTCCAGTGGAAGATATTTGTCAACCTCACCAATAAATTGCTCGCTTTGATTCGAACAATTTTCAATCTTAATTTTTCTTATGAAAAATGTCATATTTTTCCCTATTTTTGCCCATACTTCGGCCCCCTCTTTCGGTGTTGCCAATGTGATTTTAAAAATATTGAATTATTCACGTCGATATTCAACATTGTAAATCGTTCGAATAGAGGCGAGCGATTCAATAACTGAAACCAGGGCCGTTTCTATGTTACTTTGAAGTTGCTTAGTTTTACCATGGGTTACTGACATCCTACCGAGTTCTATTGAAATCGTAATAATGTATTTTTTTGACATTACTTGGTTTTAATGTTGTATCTACATTCATACGACGACGACATTAGGGCCTTCAAGGAACAAGCCTCTATAAACGAATTCTCGACACCACTGGCAGGCTAGGTAGAACAGTCCTTAGTAAGTACGCGCCAAGTATGGCGCCTAAAACTAAAAAAAATATGATTTCATTCGTCCTATTGCGGACTACCTACCGACGCCGGTTTTCCACCCCCCAGCCCAGCAAATTACTTCCAGCATATCCAGCTCGACTTTGGATCTAAAGGTGACTGCGAAGCCGCCGTTCACGCCATGAGAACTTTCCTCCAAAGTAATAGTGTTGAAGTCGTACTGAAGGGTGACGTAAAAATGGATTCAACTCCGTCGATAGATGCACTTTGCTTGGTCAAATACGATCTAAGCTGCCGCTATTGCTATTACAATGTCGTCGACAAGGCGTGACTTCACCTTCTAGGTAGTTTTGATTAATCCCTCTCGGACTTCATTAAAGAAAAAATTCCAATTCTATTGATGTGTTTTGCGGTGTTGTCAACAAAACAGTGAAACATATTCTTATATTTTAATTCTTAACATAAATCTTGATAATTCATCTTGGAAACAGATGGATATGGAGGTCTAGGCGTAAGGAAAGTTTTAGATGTGTCCCTGACAGCTTTTCTGTCCTCGGTGCATAGTTCACAGTATCCAGTGTAGAAGTTATTATCTAAACTAGGGACTTTTATTACGGCGTATTCTATCGAGGCCTAATAAATGCCTTTGGCACGAGGCTTTTCCGGAGGTCGAGCTCCCGAAAAATTCCTGTTCCCAGCGGCTATGGGGCGAGCCTCACTGCAGATTGGTGCGAAACAATATTTTAAGCGCACCAACCAACTCTGCAGAGCGTGCCCGTTTGCTGGCTGCTGGCGAGTGTAAATCGGGTCTCTAACTTCAGGCAATGTCTTCTAAAAATATTGGGACACTTCTCAACCGCGTTACGCACTATATCATCCGCCGGGCCTTCACCTCCGCTGGAGCACCCGCTAAGCTTGAGCCAGGTGGTTTGGCCTGTGATGACGGTAAGGGGCCCGAAGGGATGTCACTCCCGTCCTGGGAGCTGGGACGACGTTTGGTCAGGGACACCACGTGTAGCGATACCCTTGCACAGTTCCATCTTCCAGTAACGGCCCGATGCCGTCTCAACTGAAAGTGTCAAACGGCGCAAGTGTTGGTGGAAACCACATATTTAAGCCGTTTAGTGTAGAAACCCTTGAATTCTAGTGTCCATGCGCACACTCCCTAAAGACCCATAGGGCTGACTTCCACTTCGGACGGGGGACAATACGGCCAGCCTTCTGAGCAGCATTCCTAATAGTTCTAATAACGTGGACCTTGGACAAAATTAGTAATTGTTTTATTAAGTTAGTTGTTATTTGTAATTTGTATTATGTCAGATTAGTATTCATAATATGTATGTTTAGTATTCATAATATGTATGATTGTTATTCCTACCTTAATAAATACTTTATTTTTCAAAAATACATTTTACGTTCTCCTCGTTTTTTTAAGATTGTGAATGAACCATTAGTCTCACATAGTCCGTTCTGTACATCATTTAAAGGAAATTAAATTTACTACAACTCCTTTTTAATTTTTTTTATAATAGAACTAGTAATTTTACCAATAATTTGCTCCGGACAGGAGCAAAACCTAAAATTGTAGTTTTTCGGGAAAAATAGACCATCTTTAAAGAGTCATAACTTGGTTTCTATACGCTTTATAGAGCTGTGTTTGGGCTTAAATCCTTGCAAATTTAATGAATTTTAAAAGCTTTTAAGCTTTGTTGGTCGAAAAATGCAAAGTTTTTGAGTTTTAGACATGAAAGTGAAAAAAGTCCGAAAATTACGCAGTTTTTCACGTATTACGCAGGAAGCACAATTTTTTTTTGCTTGCAAAATGTAGTTTCACACTCTCTTAAGGGGTCCAAATAACATACCAAAAATGCAGCGTTACATCGCGCTTTGCGTTTTAGATGTAAGATTTGACTGGCCTATAGATGGGGTTGGTGCGAAGCAGCGGCGTGCGGCTACCCTAAGCAGTTAATAAAACATATTTGAATGTCCGGATACCAAGTACAGCGGGCAAGCGGAAGATTTTCAGTCCCTTTCGGATGAAGCTCTCGCCAACTTGATGAAATGTTAATCGAAAATTTAATAATGTAAGTAGATGTATGAAGTCAAGGGCTATACGATAAATAAATAAATAAATTTAACTTGCACTGTTCGTATATTGTAAGTTTTCCGTCATTTGCAATCCATTTTTCGACCTTTTTATGGTATCCGATTGAGGTCTTTATGAGGTCTTTAACTTAGATGACAATGCATTAATATGGTACCATGGAGCTGGTCCGATGATGGAGTCGGAAGGTGGTCATAGGAACTAATGCACGCAATAAGATAATCTCATCGTGTTGTTTAGAATCGTGCTCTTTCCCCCACAGCCATTATAGAAGAAGAGGCCGCCAAGGTCCTCGGCACCACCCCCGCTCCGGAGTCCTGCGAGCCCTGCCCCGGCATCACCGCGAGCCACTGCGCGTGCGCCGGCCCCGCTCGCTACTACGACGGCGAGGACTGCGTCACCAGGGACCAGTGTCCTTGCGTCGAGTCTTATATGCCGTTAGTATATCCGTAGACCCTTTAGTGGTGGCCACGCGAACATTCGAAAGAACGTTTCTCGCGATTAGGATGTGGAATAAGCTGCCAGCCAAAGTGTTTCGTTTGGACTATGACATGGGATCGTTCAATGAGGTGGGAATTTGGGGAACCGTGGCTTTGGCAGTGGAGGGTTATTGCCTTTTTGCTGCCAGAGTAACGTGTTATAGAGGTAGGCAACGCATTGGCGATAGTCTCGGTGTTGGTAATGTCTATAGGCAGTGGTGACCACTTTCCATCAGGTGGCCTGCTTGCTTGTTTACCTATCGTATAACATAAAAAAAATTAATGCCGAGAAGGACATATACTAATCAAATATAGAGATAAAAGGGTAGGTCAGGAGCACCCTCCTGTGTAAATGTATAAGAAAGATGTATGTATGAATGTGAAAGAGGCAAAAGAAGTGTATCAGGATCGTAGCTTGTGGCACTCGATAGTATCTGCGTACTTCTATAAGATACGGGCGTGTGTATGTATGTATATCCTTATCAGAAATTACCACCTGCCGTATTTGGCGGAGTTATACACAACAAACTATTTCACCCATGCATTTACTGGGCAACTCAAACTGATAACACCAAGGGACACCGTATGCATGTGCTCATAATAACAAACAATTGTTATTGAAAACGCAAAAAAAATCAGCTGTTCCATACAAAATACTAACTAATTCTACCAAAATGTGTAATGTATATGTATGTACCGAAACGGCTAATTCTTTTTCGCGATTTCAGAGTTGGTGTCGTGCACGAGCACACGCATGCTGCACGGCTAGCACAAGTGTGCCCGTTGTTTCCTTCTCTCAATACTAAGATGAAAGAGACAGCAGCACTACTCGTATGTCACGCCTTTTTTCGCTTATCACGCACGCGAGCACACTTATGCTAGCCGTGCTTACACCTTTGTATTCATTATCAATTTGAGTTCTGTCCTGTATATCTGTGTAATTTGAGGTCTATATTTACCCTCCACCGTCCATCATCAAATCCTAGCATCGAACCCCCTGTCCCCAGGTACGCGGTGGGGTCTAGTTTCCGCGGCGCGGGCTGCGACTCGTGCGTGTGCAAGCTGGGCGGCGTCACCGTCTGTAAGCCCGCCAAGGAGTGCGTGTGCGCACCGGTCAGTAACACTATGTGTTTTTTTTAATGTTGCATAGTGGCATCGTCGTCCAGGACAGGCTTATCATCTGCAGGCTTTACGTAGTGCAGTTGCCAACAATTCTCTGATTGCAATGATTAAAATGGTTACTTTTGCGATTCCGTTACATCGATTAAGGGTTCTGTTGCTAACAAAGTTCCATTGCAATGAAGTGAAACTATTAAATCGGTGATACATAATCGCAAAAATAACAATTTCAATAATAGAAATCAGAACTGTTGGCAACATGGTTACGTCTACTGAAACCGTGTCTCATCTCTCATATGTCTCATCTATCTGCCTACCCACCACCAGTATAAAACGAGCTTGCATCACTATGGATGCACGTAAACAGGGACGGCACAAAGTCTACTTAAAGTTCATTCGCGGTAAACAAATTTGGATAATTAATGTAACGGCTTTATCCATAATTACGTCTACATAATTTTATAATAAAGTATTTAAAAGTCAAATTAATGCGCATTAGTTAGATACATATCTTTACTGTTCATCGACAAACATTGTATAATACTATAGTTTTTTTTATGAATGACGTTTGCGCCTGTATATAACATTGTCGCAACGACGCACCAACTTGAAATCTCTCCATCCAGAACCTGGTACCGACATTGACACCATCATGCGAGTGCCTCTGCGAGCCTTGCCCACCCGCAACCAAGATCTGCCCAACCAGCCACATATGCCTAAACATCGAGGAATGGTGCGATGGCATTCAGAACTGCCCTGATGATGAACGGGACTGCTGGACCACGTATGCACCCCACGAGGTGACCGAATACGAGCCGAAGGTGGTCACCACAGTGGGACCCACTGTGGGGGCGCCAAACACGGCTACCACCAGTCCTACCGGTACCACCAGCATCGCTGAGGCTACCACAGCTAAACGTAAGTGTATATTCCGGTGCAGAACCAGTTTAAAATTAAACTTCCAGCATTGTTTCAATGTTTTTGTAGATATCGCAGTATTTTTTAACCCTGGATCTTCTTAAGCAATTCTAATCAACAAAGTAATTCTGCCTGTCCCTGGATTGCTACTCGATCTTGTCTAAACAAGAGTTCCAAGTTACAGCAGTAATAACTTGCCTTAGCAGCGTCAGTGACCGAGTGGTTAAGGTAACTGATCCGTAAGCGAGAGGTACCGAGTTTGAATCCCACTGCGGCCATGTACCAAAGACTTTTTTCTGAGTTTTGTACATTTTTTAATAAAAAATACATCGTGGTGAAACCTGCACATTCAGGCGACGTCAGAAGTCAGTTGCTCCACTGTAATTATCTGACCTGCCAAATCGGAATCATGGTCAAGGCGGGACCCCGGGCCCTCGTGCGCGAGAGCACAACCGGGACATTGACGCCATTTGTGTCTCTTGCCTTAGTGGTACCCCTGTTATTGCAAACGTTCATGGCAATGCGTTACGTTAATCGCTTACCTTGAGGTGTGTCCTGCGCTTGCCGCCTAGTGATATAAAATAAATATGCTTGGACAAATCGCACAGCGCCATCTAGCCCCAAAGTAATCAAAGCGTGTAAATTTTTTTTTTGTAATGTTATGGGTACTTTAAATAATTTAACTTGTATTGACATATAATAGGTATTATTAGTGAATAAGTACAATGACATATTATTTTACTTTCTATTTTTATCAAATTATTTCATTATGTAAAAACTTTTTTTTTTTGGATAAGTAGTTATTTATTGGGATTTTATGATTTAATTGTTGAAACTGACATTATAATTATTATTTTTACGTTATAGATGTATGTTTTTATAAATTATTGCATGCCAGATTCTGGCAAATTGTGTGAACCTATGTGAAAATGTTAATTAAGATCTATTGTAAACCATATTTTAAGCAATAAAATATATTATATTCTATTCTTAAAAGCAAATGATCCCCCCAGCAATCCAATGCCCCGAGGTGGAGTGTCCACCCGGGTACTTCCCGCGCGCCGTGCCGACCTCGAGTCGCCGCGCCGCTTCGGACCTCCCCCCGCCGCGCCCGAGGAAGTCCTACAACCGGTACTACAAGGGCGCCAAGGGGGGCTACGTGAAGGGGGGCTACGCGAAGGGGGGCTATGCGAAGGGGGGTTACGCGAAAGGGGGCACCAAAGGCGGAGACTCCAAGGGAGGATACAGTGAGTTTACTATGTTTTCATTTTTTTTTTTTTTTTTTTTTCAGTATTTGCTTGTCGTTTTTTTTATTGTGTCATGTATGTGTTCGTTTTTATATTTATATTTGTTGAAAGTTTCTTATTAATATAATGAGAAGGCCATTTTTATACATTTGTCAAACAATAGAACGTACCTTTCACAATCAAATCATTTAGGTATATATTCCGAACTTAGCTCATTTACTAACAATAAAATACTTTATTTTGCGACACTTAACCAATTTACAACTGGACAACGATCCACTTTCATCCAATTAAAATCGTTTAAAAACTAAAAAAATTTTGCCAAACCTCAGTTTTAAACTTTACTCGCCCATCCACCACTACACACTCACCAATAACCACCTCCCCCCAGCGCCATCCCCGCCCGCGCCGAGCCCCATCGTGCTGGACAAGCCGGCGAACGCCACCGCCCCCGCCGCGCAGGAGAGCTGTGCCCAGTTCAAGTGCGTGCCCAACCTCCCGCCGCCCTTCCGGCCGGGCGCCACGGCCGCGCCCGCGCTATGCTCGCCCCCCACCTGCCCGCCCAACTACAAGCTCAAGATGGACAACGTGCCGCTGGAACCGAATCAGTGTCCGCAGTGAGTATCGCTAACTATAACACAGTTTAGGACTTGATGCTTTAGTAGATGGTAAAGGAGCAACCGAGTTTTTTTTTTTTTTTTAGTATTCGTGTACAAATTCACACAGCGCCATTTAGCCCCAAACTAAGCAAAGCTATGGGTGCTAGATAACTGATATACTACTTAAACACTTTTTTTTTTATTTAAATACATACTTATTACACATAGAACACCCAGACCCGTAACAGAAAATTAAATTCATCATTTCAATTTTTGCCCGGCCGGGAATCGAACCTGGGACCTCTTGCGTGGCAGACCGGCATGTTGACCATTGAACCACTCAGGTCGTCAGGTGTCGTATTGGACTTGATGCTTTAGTAGATGGTAAAGGAGCAACCGAGTTACCTAAAGGTAAGTGATTGCCGCCTCTTATGGACACCCAAACTACGGACAAACTCGTTTCTTAGATGTTGTCAATACCATATGCAATGTAGGGAACCCAATCCATCTCATAGTGTAAATAGTATTAGCTCAAATCCCCACTGGGGTCCACGCTCGCGCTATTGGTACGCTCTGCCCCCACTTGTGCCTACCAGTGTCTGCAGTGCGTATGACTTGAAAGAATTACACGGAAGCAATGAGCAAGCGTGTCACCTGATGATAGGTGACCATAGTCGCCCATGGATACCCGCAACACCCGAAGGTAGATATATCGTTGCTTGTCATATTTTGTGACAGGTGTAGATTCTTTCTGAAATATAGTAGGAAACCTATTCTACCCTGTACGATAAAAAAATATTTGAAAAGAGATATACAACTACAACGTTGCTCAAGCTGTAGGTTGACTGGTAGAAATGCTACGTAGCTTTAGGTCCGCCATTGTACTGTAATGTGCATGAAGTTTTAAATAAGTAAATAAATGTATGGAGACAGTTGCAATTTTGCGTCGAGCTATGCCACTTGGCATGATTATTATACAGGTCAAACTGAGTTGAAACAGCACGTTAGCCAACCTCGAATCCGCGACAGGGGGGAGAAGGAGAGAGTGAAAATACCGAATCCAAATGACGTCCATGCCATTTTTCATCGCTCGACGCAAAATTGTAGCAATTTTCTTGACCTCCGCCATAGTAAATGTTGGTGGATGATGATGATTTCCATTCCAGATACGTGTGCGTGCCGCCCCCCGAGCGGCCTGTATTCTGCTCGGTGACGGGCCGAACGTTCAACACTTTCGACGGCACCGAGTACAAGTACGACGTCTGCTTCCACATCCTGGCGCGGGACAACCGCCTTGGTGCCTGGAGCGTGCTTAGTGAGTAGCCCTTACTAAAACTTATAAATTACTTGAGTGAATAGGTTGTTGTTCCTAGACAGGCATGCTCCATCATCGGCCGCATCGTCACTTACTACCAGGTGAGGTGGCGGTCAAAAGCCTGGCTGGTCAGATTATAAAAACAACTTAACCAGAAATAGGTATGTGAGGGCTTTGGAGCCACTGTTGGTGTTCTAAAAATGGGCGGCAGTATGGCGACATCTCGTGTGAGGTCTGTCAAGAGGGAGCCACTGTTGCTATTCTAAAAAAGTCGCATTATTGCGGTATCTCGTATGAGGTCTGTCAAGAGGGAGCCACAGTCGCTGGTCTAAAAAAGTCGCATTATTGCGGAATCTCGTATGAGGTCTGTTAAGAGGGAGCCACAGTCGCTGGTCTAAAAAAATCGCAATATTGGGGTATCTCGTATGAGGTCTGTCAAGAGGGAGCCACAGTCGCTGGTCTAAAAAAATCGCAATATTGGGGTATCTCGTATGAGGTCTGTCAAGAGGGAGCCACAGTCGCTGGTCTACAAAATCGCAATATTGCGGTATCTCGTATGAGGTCTGTCAAGAGGGAGCCACTATTGCTGTTCTAAAAAGTCGCAATATTGCGGTATCTCGTATGAGGTCTGTCAAGAGGGAGCCACTATTGCTGTTCTAAAAAAGTCGCAATATTGCGGTATCTCGTATGAGGTCTGTCAAGAGGGAGCCACAGTCGCTGGTCTAAAAAAGTCGCAATATTGGGGTATCTCGTATGAGGTCTGTCAAGAGGGAGCCACAGTCGCTAGTCTACAAAATCGCAATATTGGGGTATCTCGTATGAGGTCTGTCAAGAGGGAGCCACAGTCGCTGGTCTACAAAATCGCAATATTGGGGTATCTCGTATGAGGTCTGTCAAGAGGGAGCCACAGTCGCTGGTCTAAAAAAATCGCAATATTGGGGTATCTCGTATGAGGTCTGTCAAGAGGGAGCCACAGTCGCTGGTCTACAAAATCGCAATATTGGGGTATCTCGTATGAGGTCTGTCAAGAGGGAGCCACAGTCGCTGGTCTAAAAAAATCGCAATATTGCGGTATCTCGTATGAAGTGTGTCAAGAGGGAGCCACTGTTGCTGTTACTGAGTTCTAAAAAATCCGCAATATGTCAGTCTTTTCATTGCACCTGCGTACTATTTTAAGCTGCGGCGGCACTGGCAGGTGGCTCGCATAGCTTCTAAAGCAGGGATAGCAAACCTTGGAATGCAAAATTTGTGGCATGATATTTGTTCGCCATCCCTGTCCTTGTAGTTACGAGTAGTTAGTCTAGCTACTTACCTAGGCGGTAGCGAAGTAAGACGAACGTTACAGAATTTTCGCAGCGCTCCTTTGCTACTCGACTAGCCAGGTTGCGCTAGGCTAGGCTTCCAACACAAATGGTGGTATAAAATCTCCACCCACTTCCCCCAGTCCGCAAGAAATGCCGCGTGGAAGGCTGCCAGAACGAGCTCCTAGTTCACCAAGACGATCAGCTGATCGTCGTGAAGCCCAACCTGATGATAGACTACGACAACTACGAGTACACAGTGGAGCAGACGAGCATGATATGCTTCCAGAAGAACAGTTTCGGAGTAGACCAGATCGGGAACGGGATACTTATCACTTCGAAGCGGTACAACTTCACTGTGCTGTATACGAGCGATGGCGATGTTAAAGTTGGCGTGAGTATTTCTTTTTACTATTTGTTTGTGGTTTTAATGAGCAGTTTTCCAATAGGTATCTAAAACATTCCTAACCACTCACTAGATGGCGCCCCGACAATTTTGGTAATTGATAATCGCTTGAAATAGGTTCTTAGCAAACAGGATATAAACACTGGGAACGTTGTATTGGATAATATTGTATTTGTCAATAGTTTTCAACAATTTTAGCGGTTGTAATAATGATGGAACATAGCCAATGCCAATTTCCAAAAATATTTCTTTTTACATTTCGTTCAACCTTTAACAGTTATGTTTATATTAATAAATATTTTATTTTTAAGTTTAATATAAGTTGGCTGCATGAAATCACTGCCACCATCATACATATTTAAAAAGATTACCAAAATTGTAGGAGCGCCATCTATTGATGCTTTTTGAAACCAACTATCAATACCTACTGGAAAACTCCTCATTGGAACGGTTTAGTAAGGGAATGACAACACAACATGTAATAACAATTTTTTTTTTTTTTTTTTTTTATGATATTAATAAATTATATTTTTATATATTAGTTTACAATTTATAATAATTTGTATGTAGGTATAGGTTTTATCTTTGTCTGTATTTTGTATAAGTTCATTTTGTATTTATGTTGTTTGTGTATTTATAAATATGGGCCTAGTTGCCTGAAATAAATGAATAAATAAAATAAAATAAATAACTCTTTTGACTAGGGTGTATCGGCCGTGTCAGTCATCACCGTAGCCTATTGACGTTAACAATAGCAACAGCATCGTCCCCCTTTTTGGTGAAATCTATGCTTTGTAGGGAGTTTTCTACTACTTATTTGTTAACATTCCGGTCAGCCCCGTAGAGGTCCCGGGTTCGATTCCCGGCCGAGCATAAACTGAAATGTAGAATTTTAATTTCTGTTACGGGTCTAGGGGTTGTACTATAATAAATATGTATTTAAAAATCTAAAAGTAGGTTATCAGTTTTCTGGCACCCATAACTTTAGGGATAGCGTTGAGTGAACTGTCCAAGCATATTTATTTAAACCTACCTCTAAATAATACCTGGTATTGTTGGAGATTGTAGATTTGATCGGTATGGTTTTTTAATCATATTTTACGGTTCTACATTTAAGTGCATATGGGCCATGACTGATCATGCATTGTCTTGCGTAGTGGTCTTCGTTGGGCCAAACTAAGCCGTTGCCGGTTCGATTTACATAAGAAAATAAAATAAGCATCTTGGTTCTTGAGCACGAGGGCTCGGGGTCCGCCTTGACCAGTGGAGCGACTACCATTTGACCTCCGTGACCCTGCTACCGGGAAACCTGACCAGATTGGATCATGTTTACACACTCTGTCGCCTAAATGTGCAGCTTTCCTCACGATGCTTTCCCTCACCGTAAGAGCATCGGTTAGTGTTTAATTAATGTACATAAATCAGAAATAGTCATTGGTACATGGCCGCAGCGGGATTCGAATCCGGTAGCTCTCGATACCCAACTGCTCGGCCATCGATGCTCTTAAGCATTCTTACATAAGTACTGTTGATTATTTATTTATGGTTTATGTGCCTTTCATTAAAAGTATCTTGAATGTACCTACCTAAAAATGTTGAATTATTAAAACTTACCTTCCTAAAGGTACTAAAAACCCAAATGGGCACGGTGGACGGCCTCTGCGGCGCGTTCGACGGCAACCCGGCCAACGACCGCAGCCTGCCCGACGGCAGCCTCGCCACCAGCGTGGACGAGTTCGGCCGCGCCTGGGCTAAGCCCGGCCTGCCACCGTCGGCCTGCCAGGCCAGGCTCGTGCCGCCTGAGCACCAGCGGCGAGCGTGGGAGCTGTGCGAGGTTATCATGTGAGTAGGGGGTTAGGGGGAAGCCATTAAGAGACCATTATGAGCTACATAAGCTTAACATATATTTTAATTGTAACTAATTAGAAAAACATTACTATACAAGTACAAAGTGCAGGATTAGCTAATATTATAAAAAGTTTTGAATTTTTTTTAAACTAAGAACGACTGAAACAATTTTAAAAATTATTTCACTACTATGAAGTTGCATTATTTCGGAGTGACAAAGGCTACTTTTTATCCTTGGAAAAGAATAGGGTCCCGCGGGAACGTTGAATTTTTACAGAGATCCGTACTGCACGCAAGCCGCTAGGAACGGCTATATGAGATAGAGATATTAGACAAAGAGAGAGAAATAGAACGAGGGAGAAAGAGAGGAGTTTTTATACTACTAATGTGGCAAACAAACAAGGTCAAAACCTAAAAACCTTTTCACCCTTTTCTTACCGAAGGGCGTGCTCGCCTCCTTCGTGGACAAGTTCGGCCACGTGTGTTTCAAGTTCATCCCACCTGAAAGGCAGCATACTATTATTTTGTCAGATTGCACACGTTGGTGGCGCCAACTGGCGTCCAAACAATCCAAAAATGAGTCGGCTTTAGCCAAAGTAAAATATTTGTCTCATAAAGTATATTTACACACGGTATGTCGCACCATTTCCGCTAAAGAAAGACAACACCAAAACCATCTTCGTTCCTTAATAACAAATTCCCGCATAATCCAGGCAAGAACCCCTCAACCAATGCGGCAAAGTGCTCAACCTGGACAAGTGGCGCAGCATATGCCTTGAAAAGATCTGCGAATGCGCCGACCTGGAGGTAGACGGAAGGAAGCGTACGGACGAGGAGTGCCGCTGCATTCTTCTGGAACAGCTGGTCTCGGAGTGCTTGGCTGCCGATAGGGAGGTGGACGTGGCCGGCTGGCGGGTCAAGAGGGAGTGTCGTGAGTGGCTTTTTTTTATTGCTACAGTTCGTCAAGTAAAGTAAGTCCAACGAATGGAGAGATTTTATTGCCTGTTTATACCTGTCATGTCACATGTCAGGCAACATGGCAGGTTGTTTGTCATCATGTAATAGAATACAATCTTTCTGTTATTTTGTTGATATTACAGTAGAAGCGGCAAGAAAACTGTACAGCGTGTCATCTATCATGTTGATACGGCCATTGATGATTATATTTCGTCGCTTCATTCTTCAGATATAAGATAATTTACAACGTAGTCCCTTTAGCCTACAAGGTAGCTTCGCACGTTTATTTAAAGTAAAATCGATTTGTTTTCAATCGATCATTTTTTGTTTTTTCGATCCAACGTATCGATACAGCCAGCCGCCATTTTTACGTCATTCCTTTTTCGTGCGAGGTAGCGAGCACATCGTGCACACGTGGTGCACAACAAATTGTTAAAATTTTATTTCAAAAGTAGAAACGCAGCGCCGAAAACAAGATTCGGTATTTTAAAAGAAAAAGCAAAAAACTTACGATGTTACAAAGTGGCGATATTCTCGGATTCCACTTCAGATTCCGATAAAAATTCATGTAAGTACCTACAATATTTTCGCCGAATGTAGTTACTTTTATAATTTATGCATTGAGTGTTTTAATACAAAACCTGGGGGTTGGCCGTGAGTCAACACGACGGTGATTTAGCTTAATGTACTTATATACAATAAAAAAGTGAGAATATAATTAAAATTTCATCTGGAGGTTGGTCGAGAATCAACCGCCGGTAACAAATAACTACGCATATGCACCTCCTGGAGGTTGGTCGTGAATCAACACGAAGGCAATATGCAATAATCTAGTGTCTCAATCTGCTGATGATCGAGGTTTTTAGATACTTTAGATTCCGATTAAAACTCAAGTAAGTACCTATTTTACGCGATTTTCGCTTAATGTGATACGTGTAATTTATGCATCGAGTGTTTCAATATAAAACCTGGGGGTTGGCCGTGAGTCAACACAATGGTAAAAACCTGGATGTTGGTCGAGAATCAACGCGAAGGTAAAATTATACACCTGGATGTTGGTCGAGAACCAACACGACGGTATCGACACAAAGCCTGGAGGTTGGTCGTGAACCATCACGAAGGCAATGTGCATAATCACCTGGATGTTGGTCGAGAATCAACGCGAAGGTAAAATTATACACTTGGGTGTTGGTCGAGAACCAACACGACGGTATCGACACAGAGCTCGGAGGTTGGTCGTGAACCATCACGAAGGCAATGTGCAATTATCCCAAGTGTCACCACCTGCTGATGATCAAGGATCATTTAGAGGTTTATGACACCTACCTACCCGCCACCGTCGATCGAGAATCGGCAGCGTGCGGAAAACTTTTATTTTGTGGATATACCCACATTCTTCACATATCCGTGGTTTTATCTTCGGAATGGTTTTTAGTTGATCGGGGATCAATACAAACACCTTATGAACACTCGATGAACGATAAGAATAATACTTTAAACAGTGGGGCATTAAGTACCTACTAGTAAAGTAGGGGGTGTAATCGACCACTCGTTTGTTCTAAAACGGACATAATATGATTTTGTCTGCGGTTTTAGACATCGACACACCTCCGTATGCAATTACTGAGAGGTATTACTCGCTACTGAGGCGTCAACAGACCTGCCCCAGGTCGCCGTCGCCGATGAGTAGCGAAAGAGCCTTTGTCGGTGCCGCCGATGCGCCCGCGCACAGTAAGGCCCACAGCTGTTGCGGGCCCTTGCAGCCAATATCCACTACAAACCCGAGCACGGGAACAAAATACATAACAATATGAGTCTATTGCGACTCCCTTACAAGGAAAAGATCCTTAAGAGTTATCTAGTGCCGGAAAACATAAAGATACCCCAGGCTCAAAAATAAAATTTCGTATAAATAAAGTTTAGGCTCATTAACCAACTCGGCGCCGGCGTCGTTGCGGTCACCCGCGCCGCAAGACGTACCACGTACTCCAACGAGGAGAATACCACATTCATCGCCGTCAAATATCTGAGTGACGCCCGCCGCATACTCTTGCGATCTTTATTTTATGGACTCGAAATCGAGAATAAAACTGATAAAATTAACGCCTATAATGATAAAGCGTCCTTGAATGTCGTCCGTAACACTTACCGAAACGAAACGCTATTCGGAAGTACTGTGTGCGAATTGGCTCCATCGACATACCCCTTGCTCGGCCACGCGAGCCCGGGGAAATGGCCGGCGCGCGGGCATCCGCAGCGAGCGTCGGCCAAGCAGCCCCCGCGTCGCGGAAGCCGCCGGCCGCCGCAGCTGCGCCTACATAGTCACCTAAGTGACTCATGTACGCCACGTTGGTCGCGGACAATTATTTTATAATTAATTGTTGGCATTGATTCGTCACGGTTTAGAAGTGCCATTCCATAAGTCCGTGGCACAATATCTATGTTGCCCCTGGTATAGACAAGTATTCTGTCTTCTGACCGATACCAAACTTTTTGCTCCTGACGAAAAGAAGGAGTCCCCTAGTCCATTAAAATGTTAGTAGATTTGGGTGCGATTTTAGAGTGTTCAGCCGAACACCTTGCATTGGGCAGGCGGCAGCCCCACATACCTAATCAATTTTTATCTAAAATATTCCCGGCACCTAAACCGAATGGGTAAAAATATTCACCATAAATCTAAAATCACATAATAAATTTATACCGACGACGTATATCGGCCCACAAAACCATTTCAAAATAAATTCCAAGAAACACATTTTTAAATATGATAAATTTAGAATTGGTAACCATGAAATCTTTAATTCAATGGCAGAATTTACAAATTTTCAGCCTTACCGTATTAGTCTCTCGGTTGCCCCGCGAGGGTTTACTAAAGTGACGACTAAGGTCTTCACCTTCTTAAGGTCTCAAGGCTCAAAATCCGTGCTATACTTAGACGAAATCATTTGTATTGGCAATGACTTCGAGGAATGTCTAAGCAATGTTAACGAGGCTCAGATTACTTCTATGTCTCGGATTCATAGTCAACGTTAACAAAAGCAACTTGTAATCTAAAAATATGTGTAAAATTCTAGTGTTTTAATTTTGAGAATTTCACTTAATTTTTTTTAACTGGTGAAAAGCGACATTATAGCACACTCAGTGTATATATTTTCGTCTCTTCCCCGTTGCACAATATAAGTTCGCTCAACTTATTGCGCTGTCAGTAGCAGCTTGTTCAGCGCTACAATACAGCTGATTGCACACAAAAACTTTGGAGACAAATTTTTATCTATTGTTAAAATGTATTTAAAAATATAATAGCTACTTAAACTTTAGCATAAATATCCCCCCGTTCTACGTTCTTTGAGGATCTTAATGGATGGGCGCAAAACATTGGCCCTTTATTGTCCCTCAGGACTTAATTATGTAAACGAGAACGTCACTTATGCCTCTCGTACTGACTGGGGAACCGTCTATGGCGACGATTGGGTCAACGGGTGTTGGAAGCTTAGAGCATTAAACCAGTCTGGTTTAATGCTCTGAGGTTGGAAGCAATGTGAACTCAAGTATCCCATTAACTGGATTCTAAAAATGTTGCATCATACGATAATAATTGTGCTATATTGGTACGAGTAGATAACACCACAGCTATCAGCTATGTAAATTGTCAAGGAAGTATTGAATACCTTCATGCAAAGAATCTAGCGCGGCATATTTCGTTATGTGATATTAAGGTTGACGAGGACTCAAGAGAGTTAAGGCCATAGAGTGGAAACTCTCTGACTCGGCTTACCGATAGATAGTCCACACTGTTAGACAGACTATGATTGAGGTATCGGTAGATTACCGATTTTATGTCTCGCGTCAATGCCGACTATAAGCGCTATTTATCCGGCAAACAGGACTCGGAGGCTATCGCAGTAAATGCGATTAATCTCATGCATTCTCACTTGCCGCACTTCTCTCGATTTGCAATTTTGTTTGCAGAATAATACGGATCCATATGAAGATTCTAACGAATTTGTGATAACATTTTGAGTAATTGTTTTAATACGAATGCTTCGTATGACACTTTGAACAATCATCGTTCAGCTCCGTATCCCATTTTGGTTCCATGTTCGAATTAAACGATCACTAAAAGGAGCTTTCAAATTCAATCCAAGCTTGTTTAGGTATACTGCCACTTGGAATCCACGAGAGTGTATCGGATAACATTTCAAATTCGGTCCCGTCCGAATAAATGAAACATAATAAAAAGTTAACCAGAACATTAGAAATATTACTGGCCCTGTGTACCACACACACAGGGTACAAACGCTATCACTTTTAAGAATGATAATAATAATACATCAAATAGCATTAAAATCATAATTAGTTACAACATTAGGGTCAGATCGCTAGTATCCAGGGCTCTTTCGTACCTAATTTACGCATAACCCCTGCCATCACACTCGAGGAGTATCTGATTAGAATCGAGCAACTCAGTACTGGCACATACTAAGTATCTCTTTATGTCGTGCAAACACCATAAATAAGTCACGGCCCAAACCATTAGCCAATGGATTGGCAGGGTGATAACAGAGAGCAGTGTGTCATGGGTCCATGTGCTGTGGCTCGGTGTGCCCGGCGTCCGGTGTCCGGCGCTGGGGCCGGCGGCGTCTCCGCGGCGGGGCCCGCAATGCGCTCGCCGCAAGGACCAGCACATCGCGTTTTCGCCAAATATTATATAAGGCCGATCGCTGATGTCGGCCGATTTGTTAAACCCGTTTGCTTTCTTAATAATGAATTAACCACAGTTTCCATTATGTAATATGTTTCATTTACGGTTGATACCGTATAATTAATACATTGTTTAAAATGTATGAATAATTAATATTTTGTTTAAAACTTGCAAAACTTCCCTCTCCAAACATCTACGTTGTAAATTATCTTATATCTGAAGAATGAAGCGACGAAATATAATATATGATCAAACGAACTTCGCGAAGTTCGATCGATATTATATGAGTCGCTTCATTCGAAGATATAACACCCGCCCGCCCATATTCCCAGGCGTGGGGAAGTTTCGCATAGCATCTCTAAAAAGAATGACGTAAAAATGGCGGCTGGCTGTATCGATACGTTGGATCGAAAAAACAAAAAATGATCGATTGAAAACAAATCGATTTTACTTTAAATAAACGTGCGAAGCTACCTTGTAGGCTAAAGGGACTACGTTGTAAATTATCTTATATCTTCGAATGAAGCGACTCATATAATATCGATCGAACTTCGCGAAGTTCGTTTAATCATATATTATAATGCTGGACATATTCCTCCCTCAGAGATATCTCTTGTCTCCATAGATGACATGTCTTTTTATATTACACCTATATTACAAGCTTTGCTTTGTTTGGGGCTAGATGGCGCTGTGTGAATTTATTCACGATTATTTACTCAATTCAATTTATTCGGTAACAAACATTCATTTGTATTTAACATTATACACAAATAAAATTATATACAAAATACAATGAAATTGATTAAATTACACAATATTTTCATGTCAATGTCTAAATTTTACAATAGCTAAATTAATTTATTTATGTGGCATGTTAAAAATTCAATACTAGTTGTATCAGTCAAAATACATATTTGCCGGAGTGTCCAAAATTAAAAATAACAATGAAATTAGGGTATTATATTGTTACCTTTTATATTTTCGACATGACGTATTTTTATCCCCTAGCCGCCACCTGCCCCGCCCCCCTGGTGCACTACGACTGCTACGGCAAGCAGTGCGAGCCGGCGTGCCGCGGCTCCGGCGCCAGCTCGGACTGCCCCGCCGCCGAGCTCTGCTACCCCGGCTGCTTCTGCCCGGAGGGGACGTTGCGGCAAGGGGACGAGTGTCTGCCGCCTAGTGATTGCCTTGACTGTGAGTCTTCTTCTTCAGTGGTGGACAGTGTGATGGTGAAGGTGGAAAAGGGTAATTGTGCAAGGGTAAACCCACCTGGCCGGGTGTTGTGCCCAGGTGCCCAGGGGTCTGACAGGTGATCGTCGGAAGTCGTCGGAAGTAATATTTACGTCGCAGAAGTTGGCACACTTCTCTAGCGCGATGTAGGAACGGTCAGCGCGGTGAGTATTGTTGAGCTTCCATATTGGAGCGATAGATGTCACGACATAGACTGTATTATGACGAGATTAAGAACGGGCTCTCAAAGCCGTAGACTTAAACGATGCCGGCCACTGCCGACCGCTGCCACTCCGGTGTGAATTACGCCATACATTTGCACACATTTTGAGCGGAGAAACTCGCCATCTCAACATCTGAACAGAAAGCTCGCCTCTAGCAAAACATAATACAAGTGATACTATGAGCAATACATTCCTCTTTGACTTGCTCTCACGCATTTTACTTCTGAACTTAGTCGATTGAATTTAGGTATAATAAGCGTATAATGGGGGTAACTCTTATAATGTACTTTGAGGGTACTCTGATATTGGAATTTTCTACGGAATGGGTAGAAGAAACATAAAAAATTGTCCAACTACAAACTAAACAACAACTAACTTAAACAACTTAGAAATAGAAATAGAAATATTTTTTATTGTGTGACACTGACAATAATTTCTTATTAAGTAGTGTTGTCCATTTCGAACGTACAATATTCTACATGATAGTATAGTACCTATTATAATTAAGCTGAGACTAAAATAGACAAGTAGCTGTCATTTTAACATTTTTAAAAGCACGTAGAAGTTTTAACATAAAAACAATCTAAATCTACAACAAAGCCTTAATTTTTTAGAAATTAACAATATAGGTTAACTTCCGCCCCCTTTCTTTGTATTTTCCTGAGATTTTAGCTCAAACATTGTTAAATACTAATATTTATAAACTACCCTCATGGCAGGCGCGTGTACGGGCATCGGATCTCCGTCCAAGTACGTTTCGTTCGAGGGCGACGACATTCCTTCGTTCGGGAACTGCACCTACCTCGCCTCGAGAGATATCAGTGACAAGGAGCACCAGTATCAGGTAAGTTTTATGTGATAGGCAATCACCACATCTTGGAGTGTCCAGGTTCTGCTCTCGAGCACGAGGGCCGAGACTTTGACCATGATCCAGGATTTGGATCCAGGGGAACCTGACCAGATTGGATCATGGTTACATATTCAGTCGTCTGAATGTGCAGCGTCACCGTAAGAGCATCCGCATACTAGCACCGTAAGGCTAGTATTCAACTAATGTACATAACTCAGAAAAGATTTTTGGTACATGGCGGCAGTGGGATTTGAACCCAATACTTCTCGCTTACGAGTCGGATACCTTAACCACTAGGCCACCGACGTTCCTTACGCTCCATAGTACAAAATAGAGTCGCTTTCCGCGTCTGTTTGTTTTCCGCTAACTCCTCCTAAATCACGCAACAGGTTTTGATGCGATATTCACGGAAGGTTTTCATGTAGACGCCTTCAAGGCCAGAGTGAATAGGCTGTTCCTAAGCAGGCATGCTCCATCATCGGCCGCATCGTCACTTACCACAAGTGAGGTGGCGGTCAAATGCCTGGCTAGTCAAATAATATTTAAAAAAGCATGTATAATGCATGCATTATACATGCATTTAAGAGAGGTAGGGCATAGCGGGGTATCTCGTTCGAATTGGAGCCGCCCGACTGGGGAAGTACCTCCACCTTACAGAATATCGCAGCTAAACAATACTCTTTTAAATAGTATTGTGTTTCTGCCGGTGAGTAAGGTTTCCAGTGCTCCATGGGGTGGGGATTTGGGGAACCGTGGCTTTGGCGTGGCATTTGCCTTTTTGCTGCCAGAGCAACGTGTTATAGAGGTGGGCAACGCATTGACGATACACTTGGTGTTGCTAATTTCTATAGGCAGTGGTGACCACTTTCCATCAGGTGGCCCGCTTGCCTGTTTCCCTACCGTATGATATAAAAAAATGCATGTTATAATAGAGAAAACCTGATTCATACTGAGTCTTAATTGATGCCAATAGCCTTATCTAACCCTATATTGTCAGGTGTACGCAACCGGCGGTCCGTGCCCGAGCGGCGCGGGCGGCGCTGCGTGCGTGCAGAGCGTGCATCTCTTGTACAAGGGACACGTGTTCACCGTCACCAGGGACAGGACTTCGGACAAGGTAAGATGTGCTAGCCGCAAACGGGGGTAAACCCCCGTTTTACATGGATTACCATTCATTCAGCAGTATAGACTGTGAGGGCGCCGTGTTTGGTTATTTATTCTACGTCGTAGAGTACAAGAAAAATTCCACTTTATAGGGACAGTAGAGGTGACTTTAATGTGGCTAAAAAGCGAAATTGCCAAGAAGATGTGAGGCGCGCCGGTTTTTTTTTACTTCAAAAAACCACTAAAGAGGATAAGTAAGTAGTAAGGTTGCCTGGAAGAAATCGCTTTAAGCGATAAAGCAGTCTGTTTGTTTCTCTGTTGCAACCGATATGTACCAACTGTATCCTGTATTTATGCAATAGTGTTCATTTATTCATACTATCGCTAAGAAAAGCCGAAGTATGGGTCAATTAAAAAAAAATTGTGCACAGGCAGACCAACGTTTTGTAGTTCTCCTAAACCTCTACGAAGTGATAATTTTGTTGTACTCGATGACGTAGGATGACCTACGGCGCCCTTACAGTCTAGTAGTCTTATGGCCAGTTTCTCGTACGTTAATCTATTGTTAATAATCAATTCAAATTTGCCATCCTTATCGATGCTGAGTAGACAGAGCCAGAAAGAGTTTTAATCGTTGATTAACATTGGCAAGCGTGTCAGAAACTGGGCGTTAGACGCACCAACTATTTCTTCAACTTTTTTATAAATTTTACCCTCTTTATAATAATCAACTTTTTCCACAGTTGCTAACGGTGTTTGACAACGAACCATTGTACAAGTACCCATCGAATAAGGATTGGTCGATTGACGGCGACAAGGACGTCGTGATACGGCTCAAGGAACCACATGTAGAGGTAAGAAAGAGAGGCCTTACAAAGTTTAAAAATGGCATTTAATATAGAGCCTCGATTTCAGAACGTTCTCTTCACCATCTCGAAGAATATTGAGATGTTTGTCGTCGACGAAACCCGATGAAGGATAATTAGGAAGTCAAATTTTCTACAAAAGACTGGGGTACTTAAAGCCTCTCACAAAATCCTAAGGCCTAAAGAGTATTGCCTCCAAGATCCTTTCGCATGGTTCCATACAGCCCCGGGCTACACGAATGACGATCCCCTACTCAGAGGCGATTTGAATTGCTAAACCACCGTAGAAACATTTTTTCTTTGTGTGTTCTCTACCGACTATGCTACGGGGAATGTCCCGAAGAGTTGTTTACAAATTATAAAATAAATTAGTAAATTTGTGACGTTATATTCTTAGCGAAATGGGTCGTCGTCTTCGGGAAAATGGATTGGGTCCATGTTTTGGGTCCTACCTCGTACAGCGGATTTCGTTGACCATTCAGCGCGGCAACGCGGCTTCAATAATGGGTACTTTTGAGCGTGGGGTATGCTGTTTGAATAGTCATGGTCATTATTTGACGATGTCTGGTGACTTGTGCATATTATTTTGATTATGTTGCTGGTTTTTCTTTTCCCATTTCTGTGACGTTAATTTATTTATTACCCTCATTGACTACCCACATTTGGAACGAAGCATTATTATGAATTACATTGTGTTGACTGTTGTATTATTATTTATTGATATCGACATTTATTGACATTAATTCAACTAGAGATTTGTATGAATTATCGGATGTATGACTGTTAATCAATTTTCATATTTTTTTTCAGCTACCCTAAATTCTTACATTCAAAATGTGGATAACGTATCTAGTTTTACGATAACTAAAATAATGTTATGTATTACATTTTGATCTATATATATATCCTTATACCCCAACAGCTGACAGTCCGTCGCGCCACCCTGGAGTTCAGTGTGAAGGTACCGTCGGTGCTGTACAGCGGGGTGACCGAAGGACTTTGCGGCGTCTGCGCCGGCCGCGACGCTCGTCTGCGAATGGAAAACGGCACTTACACTGAGGATATCGAACTTGTGAGTATTGGTGGTTCGTCACAATTTCGAATCTTGATCTTCGATATAGGATGTTGAGCTGGGGTTTAGAATTTTACGGCACTATAATATTGACACCATTATAATCTTATACTAGCTATCCGCCCCAGCCTCGCACGGGTGAATGCCTATTGGTGAAAACCGCATGAAAATCCGTTCAGTAGTTTTTGAGTTTATCGCGAACAGACAAACATAGGCGGCATGGAACTTTGTTTTAATAATGTAGTTATGAATGTTCCTTTGTTTTAACATGTCACATAATGTTGATATTGTTACAACTTGATTGATATAATTGTAGTAATTGCCAAACAAAATCGATGTCTAAATCTATATTTTTGAGTTTCCTCTGGTGATTTTCTGTTTCTCCACTTTACCCGAAACTCATGTGATTTTATAAGACTTTTGAAATAAGAACTGTAACTGTCGGATTGTAGCCAAATAATTTTCGAATTCCAGCGAATTCAGATGAAAATACCAATGCCCATGACAGTTTGACATTTACACTGTAGCTTTCACCCAGAGTCCAATTTTAAATTGATATCCTAGCTTGTGCCTTATGTCACATCCCCAACCCCCAGTACGGCAAGAGCTGGCAAGCCACCCCCGCCGTGCTGGAACAGCTGTCCCTCCCGAAGGAGCAATGCGCCGAGATACCCCCGCCCCCGCCCTGCGCGCCGCCGCCCCCCGGCCCGCACCCCTGCGACAACCTTTACAACGCTGACCGGTTCGGACCGGTGAGTATGATGATACTGTTTTCAACAACGACATTACATTGCTGGATACACAGAAATTCAACAAGATAAGTAGGTAAAAAGAAATGCCATGTGTTATCGCCACCTCGATCACTACTGCGCATAACTGTACTACTGCGCAATATGTGTTAGATACTATAATGCAAAAGATGGTTATCCGAGAATCTGCTTGGCGATTAAGTCACGCATGCATAGGATTTCTTTTCATTTCTGTGTCTGGGTATGACAATAGGCGCACCACTTGATGCCTCGGCGTAAGGCCCGAGGGAAAATAACTACTATAATGTAGATGGCTGATTTGTATTGCTTCACCGACGCTAGCCTACAGACCGATTGAAAACAAGCGCCAATGTGTATTAGCATTTTTTATAGATAGCAGCACTTCCCCACTACAAATTTATCGATAACCTGGGGCAGCATGCATAGCAGCTTTTAAGCAACCATTGCCAGCCATTGGCAGCATTTAAACCGTTGTTTTTGTAGGCAAACAGGTAAGAGGGCTACCTGATGGAAGGCAACCGTCGCCTCAGCGCATCAGCGATACCAAGGGCGTAACCAATGCATTGCCTACAAGTTCGTCGTTAGTAGCAATATTGCGACGTTATATTGGAGTAACAATATTATCCATAAACGGATATGGCTTATGCGTTTATTACATATGGCTAAGTTCTGTCGTCTAAATTCAGAAGCAAAATGCCTAAGCGCAAATCAAAGTGGAATGTATTGCTCATAAAATAAGGTAACATTTTGTACCACGTCTTTAGCAAAGCGGAGCGACGCGTAACACAAAATAAGTGATACAAAAATTTACCTTTTTTTATGAGCTATACATTCCACTTCGATTTCCTCTCACCCTTTCTGCTTCTGAATTTAGACGACTATACTGAACCAAATTCTATTATCGCATTATAAACAAGCATCTTACAGCTGCTTACCCCCACCCCCAGTGCTACGCCCTAATAGACGTGACGGACTACGTGTCGTCGTGCGAGGCGGACGTGTGCGCGGGAGTCGCGTGGTGCGGATCGCTGCAGCGCTACGCGGACGACTGCCGCCGCCGGGGGGTCTGCCTGGACTGGCGGAAGGACCTGTGCCCGTTGCGATGGTGAGATGCTACTACCTACCCGATACAACGTGTCACTGTTTTCTTCCTACTTATGCCTCCTTTTTCACGAACGAAAGAGATTAATGTCCTATTAATAAAGGAAATTTGATTATACACATCAGTGGTTCAGTTTCTAGTTAATCTGACGTACGAGTGTGTTCCCTGATCTATTCAAAGATAGAGGAAATAGGCTATTCCTAGACAGGCATGCTCCGTCATCGGCCGCATTGTCACCTACCACCAGGTGAGAAGGAGTAAGTTAACGACGATGCGCAACATGGAGACGTCTCTTTGGAATGCCCTGTGTAACTGCTTCTTTCCTGGACTCTTTTTGGAAGACTCTAGAACCTCTACTATACTAGGAAACTACTCTTCTAAGCCATACTCTTCTAATTCTCTGTTGTCCACTACACGATAGTCAACGGTACGTATGGTCGAGAGCATCGGAGGACGATGATGTAAGTGATACGTAGGAATCTTGTAAGTTATGATGCCTTCTCTGGAGGGCCCTGTGTCCGCTACACTAACAGCAGCCCTTCTTTTAAAATCCATAACTACATTGTTCTACATTTTCAATACTAACGTATTTACTTTAACTATTCCAGCAAGGAGCCCCTGGTGTACCGTCCGTGCGTCGACTGCGAACGCACCTGCGACAACCCCGATAGCAAGTGCAAGAAAAATAATCTAGAGGGTTGCTTCTGCCCAGAAGGAAAAGTCCGAGTCAACAACACTTGCATAGAGCCGTCCAAATGCTACCCTTGCGATGCTAATAAGGATCATTACGCTGGAGATGAGTGGCAGGTGGGTACCTATATTTATCAAAATTCTCACGAGATTTGTGAATTAATGTAATTAATCTTATATTTGACTAAATGTCTGGGAATAGTTACACATACAACATATAACTCTCTGTCGTGCCCCACAAGCTTTCCCATTTACGACATACTTCTTCATCAGCCAAATGCAGTCCAGTCCACTGTTGGCTGGCAGTGGAGTGGAGTGAAATGAAGATGAATCGTGAATTCATACTTTGTCAGGCAGAATGCTACATTCTATCTACATCATCATCATACCCTTACAATCTCCTCCTCACTCATTGCTACGTGATGGGAGCTATTGTCTAACTTAGTTGGCAACTGAATTTGACATTAGATAATTCTACATTGTACATATTCTACGTAGGGCACCGGCTATAGCGTTTACAAAATTAGAGTAGTATAAGATTTTTTAATGTCAAATTCAGTTTTTCACTAAGATAGCCAATAGCCCGCAGGAAGCTCGCTTGCGAAGTAGACTTCTAAACGCCATCAACGGAGCTCCCCAACTCGTCGTTTGAGCTTTTCTATCTAAACTGTCGATGTCGCTACAGTTCACTTTAATTCCACATACTGTAACCCCACCAGGAGGACGAATGCACGAAATGCACGTGCACCAAAACGGCATCAGGGCCGGCGCACGCGGCGTGCACGACGCAGGGCTGCGCGGCGCCGCTCTGCCGGGAGCGCGAGGACCGCATCGCGCGGCCCAAGCGCCCGGGGGACTGCTGCCAGGAGTATGTGTGCGGTGAGTATGGGGGCGGGGTGGGGGCTGCGCGGCGCCGCTCTGCCGGGAGCGCGAGGACCGCATCGCGCGGCCCAAGCGCCCGGGGGACTGCTGCCAGGAGTATGTGTGCGGTGAGTATGGGGGCGGGGTGGGGGCTGCGCGGCGCCGCTCTGCCGGGAGCGCGAGGACCGCATCGCGCGGCCCAAGCGCCCGGGGGACTGCTGCCAGGAGTATGTGTGCGGTGAGTATGGGGGCGGGGTGGGGGCTGCGCGGCGCCGCTCTGCCGGGAGCGCGAGGACCGCATCGCGCGGCCCAAGCGCCCGGGGGACTGCTGCCAGGAGTATGTGTGCGGTGAGTATGGGGGCGGGGTGGGGGCTGCGCGGCGCCGCTCTGCCGGGAGCGCGAGGACCGCATCGCGCGGCCCAAGCGCCCGGGGGACTGCTGCCAGGAGTATGTGTGCGGTGAGTATGGGGGCGGGGTGGGGGCTGCGCGGCGCCGCTCTGCCGGGAGCGCGAGGACCGCATCGCGCGGCCCAAGCGCCCGGGGGACTGCTGCCAGGAGTATGTGTGCGGTGAGTATGGGGGCGGGGTGGGGGCTGCGCGGCGCCGCTCTGCCGGGAGCGCGAGGACCGCATCGCGCGGCCCAAGCGCCTTCTTTAGCGCGATGTAGGATGGTCAGCGCCATCTATGTGCGGATGCTTGCCAACCTTGTGTTCGTGTACTCGTAATGTGACTATCGTTGAGTTTCCCTATTGGAGCGTTAAATGCCGCTACAGGTCCATGTCTATGTCCATTTTGATTTCTACTTGAAGTCCACATTTATAGGGGGTCCCACGATGACTAGACGGAGATTGCAGTATTGAAAATTCTCAACAGGAAGCGGTGCTGCCTATTCTTTTTTAAAAACAAAAATGACTTGTCAAAAGGTAGTGGGGGCTGATGACGACACACCGTAGGTGGATGTAGCTGTTATAGTTGCAACAGATGCCGTTTTCGCCTTTTTGATGTTTGATGAAGCACCGTTGGGAAAACTCAATGTATACCAATATGTGTCTTTAACTGTAATACACAGTCATGTATGACTTGATACATATTTCAGTGCCAAAAGTGGAAGACGTCAAATGTAAGGAGCCTAAGAAGATCGAATGCGGACACGGACAGGTGCTGAAACAGAAAACCACGTCCGGTGGATGCATCGAATTTGCTTGCGGTAAGATCAACCATGTTTTGTGTTAATCAATACTGTGTGTAGTTGACACTTTGTGTTGTGCACTCATGATGGAACTCCGTTGTATTATAAAACATCATGTGTCATCATCATCATCATCTTGGCGTTAATGTCCCAGTTGTGCTTTCGACGAGGGCCCGGGGTCCGCCTTGACCATGATCTAGGATTTGGCGATCATCACTCATCACACATCAATCTTGGCTACTGTATTTAATAGACAAATTGGCCTATAATTTTTCACGTCAGTGATGCTTCCACTCTTAGGAATGTGAGCCAGCTTCCACGAACTTGGAAATGTTCCGGTTTTTAAGGAATAATTGAGGTAATTACAGTGGAGTGACTACCATCTGTGACCCTGCTACCAGGGGAACCTGACCAGATTGGATCATGGTTACAAATTCAGTTGCCTGAATTTGCAGGTTTCATCACGATGTTTTCCCTCACCGTAAGAGCATCGGTTATTATTTAACTAATGTACATAACTCATAAAACAGTCATTGGTGGACTATAGGCTCGTTTGCCACGTTTTACAAAATAAAAACTAAAAAAAAAAAAACATTTTCGCCCCCCCAGAATGCAAACCAGCCTCGGAGTGCGACGACATACCCTCCGAGAGCGAAGTGGAGCTCATGGAGCCCGGCATGCAGCGGGACATCGACTCCAGCGGGTGTTGCCCGCGCGTGCGCACCTACTGCCAACCTTCCACCTGCCCGGAGGCACCCCACTGCGAGCCCTACCACACGCTGCACACGAAAAACGACACGGGGAAGTGTTGCCCGGAATATAAGTGCGGTAGGTTCAAATCTATGCATAGTAAAAAATAATGTCTTGATCTGGAACCCCTCCAAAGCTACGCCCGTAAAATAAATACATTCGATATAAAAGGGTTTATACCCCTGCATAGTCTCTTTGACATTGTTGTTGTTGACAGTTGTTTTTTACATTTTTTATCTTTAATTTCATCTCCAAGTATAGATAATTATCCGATGCATTTACTACTCATCTGGTGTATCTCAGGCCTCACATTTGGTTTCGTTTTATCGTTTTTATCGATGATGTCATTCAACGTTCGTGTTCTACCTTTCTGAAGTAACATTTATAAGTAGGTGTTACTATTTTTAATTTCTCTTTATTTATATTCCAGAGGCGCCCAAAGACAAGTGCATTGTCAAGTTGGAATGGGAAGCTGCAGCTAAGGGCGGTGAGAAAGCGAGGTCCGAACCTGAGGTCGTCCTGAAAGACGTAAGCTTTTTCTTAATTTGGATAAGTGGTTTGATAGTTTGTGTTTAAGATAATTTAAATATCTGTATGGCATGATTAGGTAGCAAAATTGATTTAATATCTTTATACGAAATACAATTTTATTCGGTCCAATCCCAGTTATAGGAGAAACTGTAACAGGACAGAGTTGGAGTGTTGAACAGGCGCACTGTACTGGGGTTACTACTGCAACTAAGTTATAAGCATAGGACTCTCATGCGTGTGTGTGTCCAGTGGTTCTGTCTATCGTCGCTTATGCGCTGTCTATCGTAGCTTATTGTCTAACTTTAATGACAATGGCAATGAACTTTCCAATACCATTTCTCTTCTTGGAAGAGAATCTCGATTTGTTTCACTCCTTAAGATAGCAATGGACAATAAGTTATAGTAGTGCAGTCTATGCAGCTAAATGAGCTACATCAGTCACGCGGTTGGTGTTTTTCTTTAAATAATAAGCATTTATTATCTCTTCACAAACAAATAATAGGTAAGCAGGTCCTCTCTATACAATTTTCATAGCTATATTTATTTGAATGAATGAATGAATGAAAAATATTTTATTGCTTATACACAAAGTAATACATTATTTGTGAGAGACTGGTGCCTGAAATAGGTTCCGGAGGACCTGTGGTTACAGGTCACCAGGCAGGCAGGCTGATTTGAAGCCTTCTCTCTGTCCTGTGTACCCATAATTGTACAGTCTTCCGGCTTTTTGACATCGCATTACTGCATATTCGAATCGCTTTATTTAAGTAGGTTTTAAATATACATAAACATGTTAAATTTAGATTTAGAAATGTAACTTTCTCTATGAGTATTGTAATGTCAAAATAAATAATATCGATGTCTATAATGCCCTCCCCCCCAGACGGACGCGGTGTGGCGCGACGGCCCCTGCCGGCAGTGCCGCTGCGAGGGGGGCCTGGGCGCCGCGCCCCCCGCCCCCCGCTGCGCCGTGGCCGAGTGCCCCGCGCTGGCGGCCGGCAGCGACGCCGTGGTGGTGGAGCCCCGGCCCGTGCCCTTCCAGTGCTGCCCGGTGGCCGAGTACAAGGCCTGTCGGGATGGGGATCGGGTGTATAAGGTTAGTGATAGCTTTGACGGCACCTAGGCCTTCAACGTTCGTTGTGTGGTGGTGTGGTTCGGGATTTTTTTCTCGTTTGATAACAGTGTTACACAAGGGGGTGTAACTGAACGCGAACGAGGCTCGCTAGTGGCCGATGGTGTTGCCTTCGTGATGGAACCCCGGCCGGTCCCGTTCCAGTACTGTTCGGTGGCAGAACGTATCGGGACGGCGACCGCGTGACAGTGACCAATACCGTTGTCTCCATGACCTACAGGCTTTACGTAACGCTGTTGCCAACAATTCTCTGATTTCAATGATAAAAAATAATACTATTGCGATTACGTATGATCGATTTCATAAGTTCAGTTACGAACAAAGTTCTATTGCAATAAACTGAATCTATTACATCGATCATACAAAATCGCAAAAGTAACAATTTCAATCAGAGAATTGTTAGCAACAGCGTTACGTTATTAGCCTACAAATCACTATTGACGACGAGAGCGACCGAAAAACAACTTAATGTGCATCCGCATACAGCTGTTATTGCCATAGCGAAATAAATAAAGCCAACTGGAAAACACTCTATTCCTCAACTTCGAATATTTAGAGTAACAGGAACATTTTACACAAATAGCATTATTAGAAATTACTGTATTAAAATTGGTTAAACCCGTTACAAAGAACACCCATAATTAATATTATATTTCGTCGCTTCATTCTTCAGATATAAGATAATTCACAACGTAGTCCCTTTAGCCTACAAGGTAGCTTCGCACGTTTATTTAAAGTAAAATCGATTTGTTTTCAATCGATCATTTTTTTCTATCCTACGTATCGATACAGCCAGCCGCCATTTTTACGTCATTCCTTTTTCGTGCGAGGTAGCGAGCATATCGTGCACACGTGGTGCACAACAAATTGTTAAAATTTTATTTCAAAAGTAGAAACGCAGCGCCGAAACAAGATTCGGTATTTAAAAGAAAAAGCAAAAAACCTACGATGTCACAAAGTGGCGATATTCTCGGATTCCACTTCAGGTTCCGATAAAAATTCATGTAAGTACCTACAATATTTTCGCCGAATGTAGTTACTTTTATAATTTATGCATTGAGTGTATTAATACAAAACCGGGGGGTTGGCCGTGAGTCAACACGACGGTGATTTAGCTTTAATGTATATACAATAAAAAATGAAGAATATAATTAAAATTTCATCTGGAGGTTGGTCGAGAATCAACACGACGATATCAAATAACTACGCATACACCGCCTGGGGGTTGGTCGTGAATCATCACAAAGGCAATATGCAATAATCTAGTTTCTCAACCTGGTGATGATCGAGGTTTTTAGATACTTTACATTCCGATTAAAACTAAGTAAGTTTCTATTTTACGCGATTTTCGCTTAATGTGATACGTGTAATTTATGCATCGAGTGTTTCAATGTAAAACCTGGGGGTTGGCCGCCGTGAGTCAACACGATGGTAAAAACCTGGACGTTGGTCGAGAATCAACGCGACGGTAAAATTATACACCTGGATGTTGGTCGAGAACCAACACGACGGTATCGACACAAAGCCTGGAGGTTGGTCGTGAACCATCACGAAGGCAATGTGCATATTCACCTGGATGTTGGTCGAGAACCAACACGACGGTATCGACACAGAGCCTGGAGGTTGGTCGTGAACCATCACGAAGGCAATGTGCATATTCACCTGGATGTTGGTCGAGAACCAACACGACGGTATCGACACAGAGCCTGGAGGTTGGTCGTGAACCATCACGAAGGCAATGTGCATATTCACCTGGATGTTGGTCGAGAACCAACACGACGGTATCGACACAGAGCCTGGAGGTTGGTCGTGAACCATCACGAAGGCAATGTGCAATAATCACAAATGTCTCAACCTGCTGATGATCAAGAATCGTTTAGAGGTCTATGACATCTACCTACCCGCCACCGTCGATCGAGAATCGGCAGTGCGGATTTATTTTGTGGATATACCCACATTCTTCACATATCCGTGGTTTTATCTTCGGAATGGTTTTTAGTTGATCGGGGATCAATACAAACACCTTAATATATTATGAACACTCGAAGAACGATGAGAATAATACTTTAAACAGTGGGGCATTAAGTACCTACTAGTAAAGTAGGGGGTGTAATCGACCACTCGTTCGTTAACTCGTTTGTTCTAAAACGGACATAATATGAATTTGTCTGCGGTTTTAGACATCGACACACCTCCGAATGCAATTACTGAGAGGTATTACTTGCTACTGAGGCGTCAACAGACCTGCCCCAGGTCGCCGTCGCCGCTAGAGTAGCGAAAGAGCCTTCGTCGGTGCCGTCCGATGCGCCCGCGCACAGTTAGACCCACAGCTGGTGCGGGCCCTCGAAGCCAATATCCACAACGGACCCGAGCACGGGAACAAAATACATAACAATATGAGTCTATTGTGACTCCCTTACAAGGAAAAGATCCTTAAGAGTTATTTAGTGCCGGAAAACATAAAGTTACCCCAGGCTACAAAATAAAATTTCGTAATAATAAAGTTTAGGCTCGATAACCGAGAGCGCCCGCGGCGGCGACAAGAAAGCGGCGACGGCGCGGCGGCGACTCGGCGCCTTCGTTGCGGTCATCAACACGTACTCCAACGAGGAGAATACCATATTCATCGCCGTCAAATATCTGAGTGACGCCCGCCGCATACTCTTGCGATCTTTATTTTATGGACTCGAACGATAAGGCGTTCTTGAATGTCGTCCGTAACACTCACCGAAACGAAACGCTATTTGGAAGTACTGTGTGCGAATTGGCTCCATCGACATACCCCTTGCTCGCCCACGCGAGCCCGGGGAAATGGCCGGCTCCCCCCGCGCCGGCCATCACCGGGCATCCGCAGCGAGCGCCGGCCAAGCAGCCTCCCCGCGCCGCGGAAGCCGCCGGCCGCCGCAGCCGCGCCTACATAGTCACCTAAGTGACTCAGGTGCGCCACGTTGCTCGCATACAATTATTTTATAAATAATTGTTGGCATTGATTCGGGACGGTTTAGAAGTCCCATTCTATAAGTCCGTGGCACAATATCTATGTTGCCCCTGGTATAGACAAGTATTCTGTCTCCTGACCAATACCAAACCTTTTGCTCCTGACAAAAAGAAGGAGTCCCCTAGTCCATTAAAATCTTAGTAGATTTGGGTGCGATTTTAGAGTGTTCAGCCGAACACCTTGCATTGGGCAGGCGGCAGCCCCCACATACATAATCAATTTTTATCTAAAATATTCCCGGCACCTAAACCGAATGGGAAAAAAGATTCACCATAAATCTAAAATCACAAATAAATTTATACCGACCACGTATATCGGACCACAGAACCATTTCAAAATAAATTCAAAGAAACACATTTTTAAATATGATAAATTTAAAATTGTGAATCATAAAAGCTTTAATTCGATGGCAGAATTTACAACTTTTCAGCCTTACCGTATTAGTATCTCGGTTGCCCCGCGAGGGTTTACTAAAGTGATGACTAAGGTCTTCACCTTCTTAAGGTCTCAAGGCTCAAAATCCGTGCTATACTTAGACGATATCATTTGCATTGGCAATGACTTCGAGGGATGTCTAAGCAATGTTAACGAGGCCCAGATTACTTTAATGTCTCGGATTCATAGTCAACGTTAACAAAAGCAACTTGCAACCTACAAATATGTGTAAAATTCTAGTGTATATATGTTTTAATTTTGAAAATTTCACTAAATTTTTTTTTAACTGGAGAAAAGCGACATTATAGCACAATCAGTGTATATATTTTCGTCTCTTCCCCGTTGAACAATATAAGTTCGCTCAACTTATTGCGCTGTCAGTAGCAGCTTGTCCAGCGCTACAATACAGCTGATTGCACACATAAATTATTATCTATTGTTATTATGTATTTAAAAATATAATGGCTACTTAAACTTTAGCATAAATATCCCCCCGTTCTACGTTCTTTGAGGATCTTAATTGATGGGCGCAAAACATTGGCCCTTTATTGTCCCTCAGGACTTCATTATGTAAACGAGAACTTCACTTATGCCTCTCGTGCTGACTGGGGAACCGTCTATGGCGACGATTGGGTCAACGGGTGTTGGAAGCAATGTGAACTCAAGTATCCCATTAACTGGATAAACTAAACCTAAAAATGTAATAATAATTGTGCTATATTGGTACGAGTAGATAACACCACAGCTATCAGCTATGTAAATTGTCAAGGAAGTATGCAATACCTTCATGCAAAGAATCTAGCGCGGCATATTTCGTTATGTGATATTAAGGTTGACGAGGACTCAAGAGAGTAAAGGACATAGAGTGGAAACTCTCTGACTCGGCTTGCCGATAGATAGTCCACACTGTTAGACAGACTATGATTGAGTAGAGTATGTATCGGTATCGGTAGATTACCGATTTCATGTCTCGCGCGAGTATGAGTATCGGTAGATTACCGATTTCATGTCTCGCGTCAATACCGACTATAAGCGCTATTTATCCGACAGACAGGACTCGGAGGCTATCGCAGTAAATGCGATTAATCTCATGCATTCTCACTTGCCGCACTTCTCTCGATTTGCAATTTTGATTGCAGAATAATACTGATCCAAATTAAGATTCTAACAATTTTGTGATAACATTTTAGGTAATTGTTTTAATACGAATGCTTCGTATGACACTTTGAACAATCATCGTTCAGCTCCGTATCCCATTTTGGTCCCAGTTAGGATGTTCGAATTAAACGATCACTAAAAGGAGCTTTTAAATTCAATCCAAGCTTGCCTAGGTATACTGCCACTTGGAATCCACGAGAGTGTATTGGATAACATTTCAAATTCGGTCCCGTCCGAATAAATAAAACATAATAAAAAGTTAACCAGAACATTAGGAATATTACTGGCCCTGTGTACTACACACAGGGTACAAACGCTATCACTTTTAAGGATGATAATATTAATACCACCTCAAATAGCATTAAAATCATAATTAGTTACAACATTTGGGTCAGGTCGCTAGTATCGCTAGGCTCTTTCGTACCTAATTTACGCATAACCCCTTCCATCACACTCGAGGAGTATCTGATTAGAATCGAGCATCTCAGTACTGGCACATACTAAGTATATCTTTCTGTCGTGCAATCCACACCATAAACAAGTCACGGACAAACCATTAGCCAATGGATTGGCAGGGTGATGATAGAGAGCAGTGTGTCATGGGTCCATGTGCTGTGGCTCGGTGTGACCGGCGTCCGATGTCCGGCGCTGGGGCCGGCGGCGTCTCCGCAGCGGAGCGCCCGCAATGCGCTGGCCGCATGACCAGCTCATCGCGTTTTCGCCAGATATTATATCAGGCCGATCGCTGATGTCGGCCGATTTGTTAAACCCGTTTGCTTACTTAATAATGAATTAACCACAGTGTCCATTATGTAATATGTTTAATTTACGGTTGATACCGTATCATTAATACATTGTTTAAAATGTATGAATAATTAATATTTTGTTTAAAATTTGCAAAACTTCCCTCTCCAAACATCTACGTTGTGAATTATCTTATATCTGAAGAATGAAGCGACGAAATATAATATATGATCAAACGAACTTCGCGAAGTTCGATCGATATTATATGAGTCGCTTCATTCGAAGATATAACACCCGCCCGCCCATATTCCCAGGCGTGGGGAAGTTTCGCATAGTATCTCTAAAAAGAATGACGTAAAAATGGCGGCTGGCTGTATCGATACGTAGGATCGAAAAAATGATCGATTGAAAACAAATCGATTTTACTTTAAATAAACGTGCGAAGCTACCTTGTAGGCTAAAGGGACTACGTTGTGAATTATCTTATATCTTCGAATGAAGCGACTCATATAATATCGATCGAACTTCGCGAAGTTCGTTTGATCATATATAATATAATATAGCGTTCCGGCTCTGCCTGGCATTGTCGAGCACGGTTCGGTTGGCGAGGGATACGTTTATCTACGGTCATAGGGCGGTCAGCGTGTCACTGTGTGTTTCCTTCCTACTTTCCTATCCCCCTCCTTTTTGACGATTGAAAGAGATATTTATTGTCCTAATCAATAAAGAAATTTTGAATTTTGAATTTTGAATCCACACCGCAGCCCGGCGAAAACTGGACGTCCCCCCACGACCCGTGCGAGTCGTACCGCTGCGCGCGCGCCGCCGGGAAGCTGGAGGTGCTCACCACCGTGCAGGAGTGCCGCACGGACTGCGAGCCGGTGAGTTGACATTATCATCACAGCCCATAACAGTCCACTGCAGGACTTCGGGCCTCTCCCACGAAAGGGGAGGTCATTGCTATAATCTCCACGCTCGGCAGGCGGGTTGGAGATCGCAGTGCAGTTGATGTAAATCTACCCAGAAAGATGCTGCTGCCCATCTTACGGATTTGTCCCTTAGTCGCCTTTTACGACACCCACGGGAAGAGATGGGGTGGTGCTATTCTTTGAGGTGGCGGCACCACATTTGACATTAACACGTACCTAAATACGTAGGGAATTTTTTTTGTACTTCAAAGGTGCCAGACAAGTTTAGGGCCTGCACATTTGCACGAAGGGATTACATAAGCAAAGTGTGTGCGATGGATCCCGGACACTTGATTGTTATAGAAAAGTCCTTTAGGTTTCTTCGCTTCGACTAAATACTCTTTATATTTAGCCTTGCGGATAGAAAGTAATTAGTCTTGTGGAAAAAGAGTATTTAGTCCTATCGACAAAGAATATTTAGATTTATGGACAGAAAGTGTTTTATACAATAAATTTAAATAAGGGCCTGTTTCACCATCTTTTCGAAAAGCCTACTCACAAGTTATCTGATAGATATTCGATTTTTGTTATATGACAGTCTATTGGCTTAGTTATCTGACATGTTATCTACCAAATATAAGACGTTAAACAATCGTGAAACGAAAATGTGATATTTATCAGATAACATCTGTGTAGGCTATCTGGCACTTTATCAGCGGGTGGTAAGACAGACCCTTAGCTTAATATTAAATTGCTTGCACTACCGGCTAATATAAACTTACCATTACCCACCAAGGGGTAATACTTAAACAGAACTTTTAGCACTGCAAGGTAGTTCTGTTTAGGTCCTGTTATAAGAGCTCCTGTAGCCGTATTCACAATGATTCGAAACCGTTTCCGAACGATCCGACACGAAATTTGTGAGCGGCGTCCGTATCGATCGATTCGAAAACTGTTATTCAGAATCCCGATAGATTCCACGGAAACTCTACTCTCTATAACATATAAAAATTTCATCAAAATTAACTGAGACCACATTTTCCTAAGAACTTTTGCGGGGTCCTTTGTCGATTCCGTATCCGAAGGCGATTTCCGAGCCATTGTGAATACGGCTACTGGTAAACCCCCTGAATACAATTGGACAGTCTTGGGCGCCGTTTAGCATCCCGTGACTGTAAATTATTATTAATTTTGATTATGGCTGATTAATTTTGATTATTACTAATTTTGATGTGCCGAAATACTTCCCGACTGGTGTCTTGATTACCCACCACTCATCCAGGGCTGGGAATACGTCCCGGCGAGTATCGACAGCGATGTCTGCTGCGGGCGCTGCAAACCCGTGTCTTGCGAGTGCGAAGGCAACCACCATCCCATCGGAGAGCACTGGACCTCGGCAGACCACTGCGTCAGCTACACCTGCGTGTTGGTTAACTCCACTGTAAGTATCCTAACTATATCTCCGGCAAACATGGGCCACCTCGTCTCATGCTCGGCGTGTCCTAAAACTTGCACAATGGAGGACTTGTTCGAGGCCAGTCCAAATGCTGTATGCGTCGCCGAATAATAAATAAATAATCGTGGACAAATTCACACAGCGCCATCTAGCCCCAAAGTAAGCAAAGCTTGTGTTATGGGTACTAGATAACTGATAAACTACTGATATACTTTTAAATACATACTTATTATACATATAACACCCAGACCCGTAACAGAAATTAAAATTCATCATTTCATTTTCTGCCCGGCCGGGAATCGAACCCGGGACCTCTTGCGTGGCAAACCGGCATGTTGACCACTGAACCACTCAGGTCGTCAGGTCGAATACTGGGCGAACTCAGTGCAAGGGGGAGTTAAGTCCATCGACTTGATAAGAAGAAGAAGAAGTAGCCTAACTCATATATCACATACATTACGTCACGGCTTTTTCCCGTAGGGTTGGACAGATACCACATCGTTCCACATGCACGGGCCTTTCTCTCGTTTCTTCCACATTCATTAACCTTTTCATACGTGAACGTCGTTTTAGGGTACACTTGCCCTGACACAACAGGTGAGATGGCGGTCAAATACCTGCCTGTCTAATAAAAAAAAACCTTTCTTTAACTTTATGACCTCATCTTACTTAGAGACGATCATTCGAAGGTTAAGCATGTCTTCAGGCTAGACCCCACACCTCGTTTCCACCGCTGCAACTCCTATGTAGCCAGGATCTACATCGACGACCCCAAAGAGCTACTCAGTTTTGACACCTAGGCGCTAGGGCAAGCTAATACTGCCTTGGAACCCGCAACAAAAATTGAGGAGTAACCGGTAGGAGTCGGAAATATAACTGTGAGTATCCGGGGACAGACAGACATTTTACCGCCATCTCACCTGGTGGCAAGTGACGACGCGAATCTGCCTGTTCAGTATATTGTTCATAGAACATCCGCAAGCAAGACATTACATCCGTCAGTCATACATACATACCGTCAAGCCTTTTTCCCGTAGGGGTAAGCAGAGACCACATTGTTTAAAATTCCCTCAGCCATGCGCATTATAAAAATGGGACTAAAGTGGTTTGTCAGAAAAATTTACGACGCGGACGGACACCACGTTGTAAGTTCTTCAAATCATAAGTCTTGAGTGTCTGTTAACACCACTTGTCATCAGCCCATAACAGTCCATTGCAAGACTCAGGGCCTCTCCCGTGAGAGAGGTTATTGCCATAATCTCCATGCTTGGCAGGCGGGTTGGAGAATGCAGTGTTGTAAATATAGTAATGGAAAACGCTGCTGCCCATTTTCCAGCCTACGCAGACTACAGAACATTAGTAACGAAAAAAAAAACACCACTTGTTTAGTTGCTATTTTTTTTTTTTTTTTTTTATCAGGCTACACAGGCCAATAGATATAATACATATAACATACAAAATTATAAAAACAATAAACAATACATTATAGCCAAACAAAATAATATAACCTATACAACAATACCACTTATAAAATTAACAATAGACTAATAGATAATATAATAATTTTCAAAACTAAATTCTAACACTTTTCACTTAATGTCTGTGATACCTAATGTCGTTTCGGCGGCACCGGAAATTCTGGGTCGCCCACGGAATCGTTATTGACAGAAAACTCGTCGCTTTTCTGATTTAACTTCGCACGTGTGTCATGCAAGTTGCTCATTCGTCAATTCCCCCACAGCTCCAGATCCAGAGCTCGAACGTGTCGTGTCCAGAAGTAAGCGAAGCTGAGCAGAAGCAGTTCGTGTTTAACGAAACGAAGGTCCCAGGGGAGTGCTGTTCCAAGTGGGAGTCGGTAGCTTGCCGCGTTGGAAACGATATCTATCAGGTAATGGATTTGTATTCAATACGAGTATTATATTTTGCTTTGCGAATTTGACTCGATAGTATTCTTCAAAATCAGACAATCTTGATGCACGATAATTCCTATTTTAACTTCCATGGAAATGATAATGCAATGTTATTAAATTTGGATTAGATAGGTTTAGTGGGTTCCTGCGGTGTGCGTGAGAGGCGTTGCAGTGTTACTATGTGCTTTTACACATATTTTACCTCTTCCGGACCGCTGTACTATCAAATGAACCTGATCACAGTAGCCATCACATCAATAGACACACAGCGTACTGACTTGAGCGCTCTTAAGTCCTTGCAGTCCTCTTCAAGGACTTCAGACCGCTCAAGTTCAAGTCAATCTTTTTTTGTGTATAAGACAAAATAGTTTGTGTGGGGGGGGGGGGGTCGTTCTTTGTACTTCGCGAGACTGTTGCCTGAAGCTAGACAGGAAACCTTCCATGTCACCAACCCCTCAACACACTGTACTAATCCACCATACCCCACCCAGGAGGGCCAATCGTGGGCGTCCCCCGACCCGTGTCGCAAGTACACCTGTCTCCGCGACTCCTCCGAGCGTCTCTCCCACGCGGCCAGCGTGCAGCGCTGCGAGCCCTGCGCGCGGCCGCGGCGCCGCCGGGACCCCGGGCCAGGGGAGTGCTGCGGGGCCTGCGTCCAGGAGGAGTGCGTGCTTGGGGAGGAGATGAAGAAGCCAGGTGAGATTGTGGCGACATCTATCGCTCTACTGCTCTAATAGGGAAGACTCAACGATACACACATTACGAGTACACGAACACAAGGTTGGCAAGCATCCGCACATAGATGGCGCTAACAATCCTACATCGCGCTAGAGAAATGTGCCAACTTCCACGGCATATACTATACAACTTCCGACAATCAACTGTTGGGCCCTTGGTCCCCTGGTCACAACACCCGGCCAGGTGGGTAATTATTACCCTTTTCTACCTTCTCACATCTTCGCTTGCCAACATTGGCGGCTACCATTTACCCTTCACCGCCAAAAGATCATACATATATACATCGTCATCATCTTCTTAGCGCTTATCCCGGCCTCAGCCAGGGACCGCTTTCCTACTCATTCTTCTCCACTTCGACCGGTCTTCGTCATCCGTAGTAAGCCGTTGGCTCTCGCATTCGAAACGGCGACGCTTTCGCCCGGGATGTATTTTCTTTGCCTATTAACCATACGAATGCGGTGTTTTGGCTTTTTACGTGCGGCGACTACGATCCGGCCCGCACAACCCTTTAGGGAAAAGACGGTTCGCCAGAGCCTCGTCCGTCTGTCAGCAGGGGGACCACTGGCAGGTGAAGTTGACTTGGGCCATACCCCCTAGATAATACATACATACACACATATATAAAGCTCACGCCAGGTGGGGTAGGCAGAGACAATTTACCGCCACTTTGCTCTGTCCTGACACAACTCCCTAGCCTCGCATTTATCCACAACTCTTTTTATACATCTCCTAATATTCTTGCTACTTCGGAGCCCATCCCGTCTAACCTATATACTCGCTCTGGCCGTGTGGTGTCCGGCAGAGTAGAATAGCACCAACCCCTTACATTCGTGGGTGTCGTACGAGACGACTAATGTTTTCGAGGCAAAAGATCTAGAGTCTCCGTACGCTGAAAAATGGGCAGCGTTTTCATGTGTTATATTTATCACACTGCGATCTCCAAGTCAACCAAGCGTGGAGATTGTGGTATAACCTCCCCTTTCGTGGAAGAGGTGCTAAGTTCTGCAGTGCAGTGATATGGGCTGGGATGATGAAATTCATTTGCCTGAATTCAGAAGCAAAAAGTATGAGAGTAAATCAAAGTGAATATATTGCTAATAGGATAAGCTCCATTTTTGTATCACTCATGTTGCTACGCCTCGCTCCGCTTATCAAAAGGCGTGATACAAAAATGGACCTTATTTTATGAGCAATACATTCCACTTTGATTTGCTCTCACACTTTTTACTTTTGAATTTAGTCTGTAATAAGCGCATAACCGCGCATAGCGTATAGATTGGATTTATTGGAGCTAGTAGTTGTGTTTCAAAGTCACGTTGTTGAGCGGCGCCGTTCGGCGAAATCGCGCCGCTTCGCCCGCGTCAGTGAGCGTTTCAGAACGACGCTCTTCAACGTGCCGCTACGAACAGTGGTGCAAAAAGTAGTGGTCAAATTGGATTCGAGAGTTAATTCTTATATTACCCAATATCATCCCACGGTTGGGCAACGGCCCCCCACGATGCCTTAACACTTCGCTATCAATCATAAATGTTGATGATGAGCGATGATAATGATAATGTCAGTGATTTTAAAAAGAGGCTTTATATTATATCATATTATAAAGGGGCTTCTAAACGGGCAGTACTTTTACTACAATATGTGGTTGAAAAGCAATGGCCGGCATTACTGGCAACCATTTCCAAACTGTTTTCTATTGCTGTTTCAGCCGCACTCTATTGTTTATAATGCATCCTTTTCATGAAAATGTTGTATCATGCCCGAACCAAAATGTTCCAAGCCCGAGCGCTTGGAACATTTTGTGATCGTACGAAAAGTTTTCAACGGAAATCCCACTATGCCATTAGAATGAAGGGCGCGATGCGACAGTTCGAAAGACTCCTATAGCCACGGCGTTTTCTTTGATTTAATACATGAGATATTTCAAGAGGTAGAATACCTATATTAGAGGTGTCACTGGAGGTGGGCAACGTATTGGTGGCGCCTCTCGTAATGTCCATCCGCGGCCGAGCCCACATTCCATCGCTTGCCTGTTTATTTGCCGTATAACATAAAAGAAAATATCCATCCACCAACCCGCAGGCTCGAAATGGTACTCCGCGGATAACTGCACGACATACTACTGTGACGCGGCCGACGATGACGTCACCGTGACGATGGCGCGGCAGGCCTGTCCAGACGTGTCGGGCTGCCCGGCGGAGGACCTGGTGAATGAGACCTGCTGCCAGGTCTGCAAGGATAAGCCTCAGCCGCTACGTGAGTACATACAGCCTGATTGTCACACCGAGACGGTGTTATGGATTTGACTAAGGCTTTTGAATAAATAAATCATTAAATACCTGAAGAAATATGTGAATGAAAATAGGAATAGGGTTTTTAATGTTATAAAACATATGTCTGCTGTCAGTATGTATACCAAATTACTTACAACGTTAAAGCCCTCAATCTAAGCGCAATGTTCTACGGCGTACCTTAAGGCAGTGTTTTAGGCCCATCACTACTTTAGAGTTAGGCTACTATTAAATTAAATTATTTTGTCAAATAAATTATTTATTTAGTAATAATGTAAAAACATTAATCAGAATAAAATCCTTCATCTATCGGACCAATGTCGACCAAGGGATTCCGCTGGGGACCCTGAGACTAGTTGAACAGTCTTGGCCGATTGGCACAGTGATTGAGACAGTGACAGTATATTACTATTTGATCGTTGCCCAGGAACCTGCGTCCCGACCCCCCTCCCGGGCTCGGAGTCGGTGGGTCTGGTGCGGGTGTGGCGCGCGGCGCGCGGCTACTGCGTCAACAAGCAGCCACTCACTGACTTCAAGGAGTGCCGCGGGACCTGCCAGTCGGGAACGCTCTATAATAACCGTGAGTTCTTCTGTTGTGACTGTGTTAAGAGGTAGCTGTTGCCATAGTTGTATTCATTATTGATATTGGCCGAAGGGTGTGGTGTACCGGCGATTCCGTGGGCGACCCAGAATTTCCGGTGCCGCCGAAACGAAAAGTGAAAAGTGTTAGAATTTAGTATTGAAAATTATAATATTATCTATTAGTCTATTGTTAATTTTATAAGTGGTATTGTTTTATAGGTTTGGCTATAATGTATTGTTAATTGTTTTTATAATTTTGTATGATACATGTATTATATCTATGGGCCTCTGTAGCCTGATACAAAAAAAAAAAAAAAAAATTATTATAGCATGGTGTTTGGAGCTCGCGGACGAGAGTTGTCAGTCATCCTTACGTCGACTCCAAAAATTAACTGATAGTGTTGTAATGAAAGTTCGAGAGCTGTTATTGCTGCCCTGTCATTTGGTAGAATACACCTGACAACTTTGAGCAATTTTCCTGGGATTTGGACAATACTTTAAGTTTCCGAACCGCCTTGGTCTAAGGAAATTTGGAACGCGATAACTGTCTTTATTCTTCATTTAGTCTAAACACAAACATTACTGAATCCAACATAATTTTCCAAGTTATAATAGCACATTAATATGCCCCTTAACACTTCTTAATGTGGGAAGAGATTGTTCTTGTGTTCTATCTGCCCAATCCTAGAAACTGTCGAGTGGCGAATCTACCAGATATTGAATCTATGTCCAATCCAGAATCTGCGCTATACCAAAAGCTTTATAGTCGTCATCATCTTGGCGTTATGTTCCGGTGCCCCGCGAGGCACGCGAGGACCCAGGGTGTCCGCCTATATAAATAAAAGCTTCATGATAAGCAAACAACACCACGTACCGGAAGACGCAGCGTGGGTAGGCCTCCCACAACGTGGACCGACGACCTGGTAAAGATCGCAGGTACCAGCTGGATGCGGAAGATGCTATGCCCACCAGTTGGCGTCGTTCGACTGATATAATTAAGCACACAAAACCAACTGGTATTGCAAACGTCCATAGGCTGCGGTGACTGCTTACGATAAGGCATGCCGTAAGCTTGTTTGCCACCTTGGTGGTATAAAAAAAACTTTGAAAAAAGCCCTCACTAACACCCCACCCCTTCCAGAGACCGGCAGCCACGACTCGAACTGCGAATGCTGCCAGGCCACCTCCTACGAGCCGGTGACGCTGACGCTGACCTGCGAGGACGGCTCGCCTTTGGAGCATCGCGTGGCCTCGCCAGCTGCTTGCGGATGCCAGCGCTGTGGTGGCGAGACACGGCCCAGTAAGAACGGTGAGCCATACACACATTTTTAAATAAATAAATAAAAAAAAATTTTTTTTTTTAATATATTTTATTTTAAAATAAATAAAAATATGTTTTATTTCAATAACAAGAAGTACCTTAAATCTATGGTTGCTGGAGACTCCTTTTAAGCATGGCCTGTGTCAGGATATGCATACTAGTCTTTAGTTCGCATCGGTAAATCGAGAAAATCTAGTGGAGAGCAAATCAGCACGTCACGTCTTATCATCAAAAGCCTCGTCCAAATAACACCTTGCTATAATTATTTTGAAGTCTGTTATTTTTGTTCTAAAAGTCATTCTTTTACTAAACATTTTTTCCCAACAAACTTTGTAAGGAGGCCTATGTACCACTTTGGTATAATTTTAGGATCTTTAATCATCAATGACTGACATCGGCCCACTACAAAATGAGTATTTTTTGTGAGAGAGGAGAAAGAAAGCTTCAACAATTAATCACCTATTTCTTATTATTATCAGGAGGCACAAAGAACCCGTCGCGCGCCAAGACCGAGGCCCCAGACTACGAGATTCCCGAGATATACCGCCGCTTCGGCAGCACAGAAACTTTGTGATAGCAGAAGAGCCTTACAGGCGTACAAGTAATTAATGTGTTGTAGTGGAGATTATTGACACATGTTTTCTGTAAATAAAAATGAATGTATAGATTCGAGTTTGATTTACCTTTCTCTTCTAACTATGGCAATTCATTTGGAATGTCATTCTGTATTTCAAACGCGAGACTACAATAACTACATACAACTTTTGAACGATAATTGACTACTAGAAAATTACCAGCAGCATTTTCTGTTTCTTTCTGTGGCGGAGCTCCGTGGTCTATGCATCGTATATCCCGAACGGATGTACTGATTTCAATAAGGTTTTCCTTATATACGAACCAGTTTAATCGAGTTTGTTAAATATGTGAGCGTATGTAGACTTTGTTCGGGGTTTCTCGACATATCTTCGTTAGGTTATTATGGAAATACACAACTCCAGCTTTGGAGTAAGCAAATTTAGTACAGTGGACTTCAACTTATTTTACGTAAATTTTATTCTTATCGGGACTATAGAATAGGCTGCAGATATGCGGACGGCGTTGTTTCTGCATTTAATGGTAAAACTCCTCCTTTAATAATTCCTCGAAGAGCAGGTGACAATGAGCATTGAGCATTCTTCTTCATCGTCGAGTCAATTTTCGAAAACCCTTAGGCTTCATCGACCAGACGCAGTTGCGATGCGACTGTGGAGCTCCATCCCGACCATGGAGCATCTGCTCTCTTGTCCTCTTTGTCCTGCTACCTGCACTAGGGAGCCGTTGCCGTGGCCGACTACTGGGCAAGCCATATCTAGTTAATTAATTAATAAATAGGGTTTTTGTATTGCTTTGGGAAATATGTTATTAAAGCTCGTCTAAGCCGAAATGACGCGCCCCACTATCGCATTAACGCACACAAGCAAATTTAAAATATGGACGCAATACATATACAAATGCCGTTGTAATTGGTCATTCAGTTGCCGGTGAGGCTCCAACTTCACGCACGCGTCGTTCGATTGGAGCAGTCGACGCTCCTACACAGATAAAGTGTCGTTATTAATATTTGCACTCGCACATCGAAATCAACTAATTCAGTAGTGGGGCGCGTCATTTCAGCTTAGACAAGCTCTAGTGAGAATACAAACGACAAAAACAGGCTTGAAAACATTTTTATTCGTTTTAAGTAACAAATTGCTTCCTGTCTGGGTAGCCTTCAAGACAAATTAATAACGAAACTGAAATGAACTGAATAGGTACCTATTTTCGTGAACACAATACAATAATTAATAATGTACAAATATTTAAGGTATATACAAGGTATATACATAATTATTATCACAATAATTTCTTACAGTATAATATGTTATAAAATATATCGGCAACAGTTAAGTATAATTTTTGAGCTAATTTCTTTTTCGTTGGTGAATATATTAATGTTGTCATGGCATACATAATATATGTTGTAAGTTGTAAGATACACCATTATTATAAGTTTAATCTTGTGTCGTACACAATAAAATTAAAACACTGGTTGAATCAATCAAACAACAAATATCTATAAATATAGGTATACGTTACATACATTAACACAACAACATAGAACTTTTTAAATGAGTTCCACTAAAAAAATTTAAGTAAACCAATTTATTTACGGGATTATGGAAAACAATAATATATGTAGTTTCTGTAGTTTGGATGAAGAGTAGCAACCCTTAGGATGGTGGACTTGTATCGCGGACGGTCACCGAAACAAAATGAAAAGTGAAGAATGTGAAGAACAGTAGTTGTCTCAGGAATTACTTAGCCGCTAGTCATAAAAACAAATAATTACGACCGACTATTAAGGACAAATAAGGAAGAAAGGGAAAACTCAAGTAAACAATTATAACCAATTTTAATTACAAATTTGCATTAAAACCGCTATAGAAAGGAAACGTAACATTTTTTCATAATACCTGGCAGTGGATGCACAATATGTTACAATTATTTTACATTATTTATAATATGCATACGAAATTTGTGCAAAAGATTATTTCCATATGAGGTAGTTAGTGTTGCTTTTCACACTAATTCTGTTTTCTATATACTTTGTAGCGTGCGAGAGACATATAAGTTGGAAGGTCTAAGTAAAAGTGGTAGGTCTGTATCTGACAGATCAGAAATGCAAGATGTAAAAAGAGTAACAATAAGGTAAAATAAGGCTAGGTTAATCTCGCTAAAGTGGCTTTAGCTTGCTTTAGGTATCCGTGATCACAGAGCACTTGTGCAATGGCCATTCCCTGCTCTCTCGCTGTTAGCAATATTACTCGCTAGGAAAGACTATATTAAAGTTCCAGCCCCGATATTATGAACCACCTTATATTTTTTTCTGATTTCATAAATATTTCTTCTTTGCTTCGACTATTATCGCTAGCCCCTCGCTATAAATGCAGTGAGCTAGTGAGTTTCCAAGAATTAAAAATGTCGGCATTTGACAGTTGTACGATCTGTGGGGCTATTGTCTAACTCAGTTGGCAATGAGGAGTTTTCCAGTAGGTATAGATAATTGGTTTCAAAAAGCATCAATAGATGGCGCTCCTACAATTTTGGTAATCTTTTTATAATCTGTATGATGGTGGCAGGGATTTCATGCAGCCAACTAATACTAAACTTAAAAATAAAATGTTTATTAATATAAACATAACTGTTAAAGGTTGAACGAAGTGTAAAAAGAAATATTTATAGAAGTTAGCACTATGTTCCATTATTATTACAACCTCTAAAATGGTTAAAAACTATTGACAAATACAATATTATCAAAATACAACGTACCCAGTGTTTATATCCTGTTTGCTAAGAACCTATTTCAAGCGATTATCAATTACCAAAATTGTCGGGGCGCCATCTAGTGAGTGGTTAGAAATGCTTTAGATACCTATTGGAAAACTCCTCATTGAATTTGACATTAGATAATTCTACACTACGTCATCTACGTTTACCACTGGCTAAACCGTCTACCAAATTAGAGTGGTGTAAGATTAATTTATGTCAAATTCAGTTGTTCACTGAGATAGCCAATAGCCCCGCTGGACTTCCTTTTCAACAAATAATTTGGTAGGACATTTTTTACCTTTAGTTTTCTTGGTGGCTACTTCTTAGGATGTCGCTTTATTTAGAATGCTATTTTGTTACGGAAGAGCTTCCTCCCATTTTCCATCTCTTTCTTAAGAGTTATACCGATTATTATTATGTGGTTATCCATGGTGGTTATACTCGAAATAAATAAGCTATTTAAAATAGCTAAGTTAACATCACGAAACAAATAAATAAACATTGATATTATATTTATGTTATGATTATGATCGTTTACTGATGCGATATCACACACTTTGTTGAGGGATGCAGTCACCACGTCACACCGTCAGAGTAGCGGATCCGTTATTGTTATGACGCCGCATCGTCGGTGTGGTTCTCCGGGACTGAGTCGGTGTCAGCGGCGGCCTCGCCGTTCGTCAGTCTTTGCTCTTCTTCCTCTTTCTGTTTCTGCTTCCTCACCATCTCCGATAAATATTTACACCTCTGCATACATTCTTCCTGCAAGCGAATGTTAGAACTATATTAAGAACGGGTTTTTTTTGTAATACAGGAGGATAAGGAGCGTCGTTGGTACAATGGTAGGGGGTCCGACTCGTACCGGGTTCGTACCGCAGTGTCGCCAGGTACCAACGATTATTTGCTGAGTTATGTACATGAGTTGAACACTAACCGTTCAGGCGGCTGAATGTAAACAATGGTCCAATCTGGCAAGGATCCCCTGTTAACAGGGTCACGGAGGTTAGATGGCAGTCGCTCTACTGTAATTACCTGATCTCCCAAATCGTGTATCAAGGCGTAGTCAAGGCGGACTTCGGACACTCGCGCGCGAGAGCAAGATGTCAATTTTTTTTTGTAATAGACTGAGGCAAACGAGCGAACATGAGACCCGTCATCTGAGGGCTTACCATGAACTCTTACAGAACTGCTTTCGGTTTGAACGAGACAAGCTTACGTGACACGTATAGCGCTGTCTCGTTCTAAGCAGGGCCGTTCTGTTTAGGTCCTGCTATATGAGTTCATGGTAAGCCCTCTGATGGTAAGTGGTCACGACCGCCCATGGACACCCGCCACACCAAGGGATCGCGAACGCGTAACCGGCTTCCGAGAAAGGCGTAGGCCTAAGGATCGCCTAAGGAATTCCGGTGCAAGAAGAAAGGTTGGCACAAGTGTGCTCTCACTCGCAACAAGCGAGAAACGGCGCGACAGAGATACTGCATCTCTTTCATCTTAGTATTGAGAGAAAGGAAAATGTTCTCTTGAAATTACGTGAAGTATGATAAACTAATCCCACTACTATTAAAAAACACATTTTTGAGGATATTTTGAAGTTTGGTGGGATGTTTATTTACCTTTCACGCAAAAACTACTGAACGGATTTTAATGAAACTTTGCAGTGTGGCTTAATATACCAGAATATCCAGCAATATTTACCAAGGGACCAGCTGATATTATAAAAGTTAAAATATAGCTGTCCTGTAACTTCGTCCATAATACTGAAATGATTTGGGTAAATACAATAAGTGTTGCATGTGAGGTAAAGCCGTGCCTGATAAGACGTTATGTTTTGGCGAATTATGCGGCTAAGACCTTGAAATTTATCAAACTATATTTTTAACAAGATTGGTGTACCTAATTGTAAATACAATCAATCTAGTCACAATAAAGTTTACTCTGCCTGTTGGGTCAGTGAAAAATGAGGCAAGTAGGCTGTGAAACACTTCTGTTATGTAATATTGCCTTTTATTTTCATTGGCCAAACAGCCAGTGGCGCATGACTGGATTTTGGTCACCCTTTCACTTTTACACCACTTCTACTTTTAACGATAAACGATTCGATTTATCAGTTTACAAATTACAATAACAATAATAGGATAGCTTAATGCATACCATATTCTATTCTAAAAAATAATAAATAAATTGCATTTATATTCTGTTCTACTTGTGTCTAAAATAAATCCCCTTCGACAGCTTACGCAATTGTTATTTCCTAACCCGTTGAGAAAGAGGATATGGACACCAGCTACCAATGTTGTTCATCACGATGTCATTTAAGCCGACTAATATCACGTTTTTTTTTTTTCCACAGACAGAGCCACAATACGCATAAACTGCGATAGTGTATTGTGTATTTTTTTATTTTTTTTCACACATCGCCATCTAGCCCCAAAGTAAGCAAAGCTTGTGTTATGGGTGCTAGATAGCTGATAAACTACTTATATACTTTTTTTTTTAAATACATACTTATTATACATAGAACACCCAGACCCGTAACAGAAATTAAAATTCATCATTTCAATTTCTGCCCGGCCGGGAATCGAACCCGGGACCTCTTGCGTGGCAGACCGATGTTGACCACTGAACCACTCAGGTCGTCCTACGAATATCTTACGAGGCAGACCAGACAGTCCACTGTAGACTGGACAACTGTGTGATGTTAAACCGGCCCGCCAGGTGTGGAGATTATAATAAAGCCTCCACTGCCTTGGGCTACAATCGGTCGGCTTTACTTTGTCTGCTTGCCTTACTGTCCAAGTACTCTGTGTAAGCAAATTTAAGGCCGCCTAACGGTAAGCAGTCACCGTAACCTTTGGATGTTTGTAATACCATTGCAATTACAATACAGCATTGCAATTGCAATACCATCACTAGCGACTCCGCAATAACCTTTTCACAATCCTCTTGAACAACTACTGGACTTGCCTTTTACGACACCCATAAGTAGGAAGAGTTGTGTCATATTATTATTCTGTTGGACACCACTGCCACTGGCATTAACCTAGATCCAGCAAACTTTCCCACCATTAACCCGCGGTCCTATCGACAGCTGTCGGTCATACTGAACCAGGCGCGGATCCAGGATTTGATTGAGGGGGGGGGGGCAAAAGTCAAAATTATAGGTATCTTCTAATTATAGGTATTCTCTACTCAATGAGCGAGCGCCCTAAGTGATAAAAAATTGCCCTTCTAGGCAAATTTTTTGTGGTGAACAATAAATCAAGAAGCAAGCGGAGCGAGCTCGGAAATTTTAGGTTTTAATACCTGAGGGAAAACAACGAATGTGCGAGCGAGCGAAACGAGCTCGAAATTTTTGACGTTTTGGACCTTAAAAGCTGCGGTGATCATTACATTAATGAGCGAGCGAAGCGAGCTCGCTATTTTAGACATTTTGGCTTAGGTGCTGTGATGTGTGATGCTGATTGTAATAAAAGACAATAAAAGAAATTAAAATTATTGAATTAGCAATTGGAGCGCGCACGAAACTTAACATTGTATAATAGGACCACGATTAGTCCGTAGTAAACTCACAGTAGTAAAAATTATAAAGTGTGGATATGGTAATAATCTGGGGATAATATGCCCTGTCAGTCCTTCTTGTAAACATTCATGTCATTTGGTTACTATTAGCTTGAACTTGTATTTTTAATTAATTATGCTGCAAATTATCTCCAGCACTTCCTTTAAATTGTTTTGCCCATTATTTAATAATATTTTTCATAACTCACGAAAATAAACAATCCTACAGAATTGAAATAGTTAGTTATGACTTTTATGAATGACGTTCTATGACGTTCAAAAATTTGCCATACAGAGATTGTTATTTTATATTTTTTAATAAGCGATTCGGACTTAGCGTGGTCGGATTATAGTTGTAGCGATCCCCATAGTGAACCAAAGAGAGCTCGCACACACGAGTTGGCTAGACAAATCAGCATGACAGCAACTGTCAAATCTACATCGCGCTAACGGAGTGTTCCATCTACAACGCTTATATACAAGATCCAAAGAGCGTCCATTGGACTTCGGTCCCCTGGTCACAGCAACTCGGCCAGGTGGGTAATTACCCTTTTCCACCTTCTCCATCTTCGCTTGCCAACATTGGCGGTTGGAATTCTCTCCTCCACGTTACCGCCAAAGTGGTAACCCCGACGTGATCCTTACGACGAGCCTCAAGATCTTCTACATCAGCATCACGGAGCAGCTGCACAACGTCACTTCAAGCATCAAGCAGTCACAGCTTCTTGACCATAGTCGGCACGGACGCGTGCTTCCTGGTCACGACCATTATCAGCACGGACGCGTGCTGGGTCGTTCAATTGCGGCCTTCCACTGTCTCCACCCAGTCTCGACTCACTGTAGACCTGGGGACAGCTTCGCATCGGCATGGCTCACTAGGCAACCTCACGCCAGAGTTTCGCCAAAAATGCTCACCGCATTATATGACTGTACTACGGCTCAACGACGAAACAGCACTTCCACTCCGCTTCTCGCTCGGTATCGACCTCCAGTCTCCGGGGGGAGTACTGTAGCGATCCCCATAGTGAACCAAAGAGAGCTTCGCACACACGAGTTGGCAAGACAAATCAGCATGACAGCAACTGTCAAATCTACATCGCGCTAACGGAGTGTTCCATCTACAACGCTTATATACAAGATCCAAAGAGCGTCCATTGGACTTCGGTCCCCTGGTCACAGCAACTCGGCCAGGTGGGTAATTACCCTTTTCCACCTTCTCCATCTTCGCTTGCCAACATTGGCGGTTGGAATTCTCTCCTCCACGTTACCGCCAAATAGTTCTTAAAAGCTGAGGTGATTGTTAAAATGAATATTTGAGCGAGCACAGCGAGCTCGGAATTTTAGGTATTGAAAGATTGATGAAGTATGACAAAACTGAAGGCAATGAATGAGCGAGCAACGCGAGATCGAAATTTTAGACATTCCTGTTCTAAAAAGTTAAAGTGACTGATAAAAGAATTGAGCGAGCGCAGCAAGCTTAGAATTTTTGGCCTTTCGGTTCATAAAACCTGTACTGAACGCGTGCACGCTTACTAGCCGATGGCCCTATTGGGTGTGCGCACTTGACCCCTCACAACTCTGGACCATTCCCTACTGCACTCTTGCTCAGTGGACTGACTCCACAGCACAAACTTCTGCTCTGTCGGCCAGCTTCATACCTCGTCTCGTCTTCTTCTGCTCCTAATCTTAATCCACTCTCCTCGCGCGGTACCAATCAATAGAGAATTATTAAATGGCAGGACAGCAGAAAATGTAGCGCTGCTGTAGGTGTAGACTTAAATCTCCCGGTATACATCAATAGAGTGTATATCAAATGATCCTGGAATTGCACGCGTGTACCGACCTTGGTCTTCCCGGGCACGGCGGCGGCGATCTTCTGCCAGCGGTCGCCGGCGCCGCCCTTGGGGTGCTTCGCGAGCGCCGCCTCCAGCGCGCGCTGCTGCGGCTGCGCCCAGCTGCCGCCGGACGTCTCCTCCGCCTTGCGACTCTTCACCTGCACCAGGGAGCCATCGAGTTGGGTATGTTATAGATTCGATATCATCATCATCGTCCAAACGCTTATCCCGGCCTTTGCATATTATAGATTCGATATATTACGGGGAAAAAGAAAGAGGAGGAGAAAGAGTAAGCAATGTGGTAGAGCTAATGTTTGAATGTTAAATACAATTTACATTGTCATATGAGTAGGTGCTTATACTGTAATAAAGAATGTGGGGGTTTCGAAAAAATCACAAAATATCATTTCATTGAACGCGCAATTTCTAAATGAAAAACAGCGGGGAAAATTGATTCGTCTTACCCCGCCAATTTTCCAAAATTAAATTAATAATTTAAAATAAACCGGCTGAATCCGGTATAAGCCGATGATGAATAAAAGATTTTAATGAAAACATCAACTAACAAATCACAGTACCTTCTTAGGCGCCTCCACAACGACCGGCTCGGGCTCCTGCCCCGGTATCTTGTAGCAGTTCTCCTTCAGTTTTGCGGCCATATGCGTCACCTCCGGCACGGACCGGCCCATGGCCTCCGCGATCCGCTCCCAGCGCTCCGCCGCCCCGGGAGGGTACTTCTTGACGAGGCGGACCAGTTCCGTTAGGTCATCGTCGGTCCAGAGGCCGCCGGATATCAGCGGTGGCTGCGAAGCGGAGGGGTAGAGTCCTTTATTCGTCATAGATTGTTTTCTTTTTCACCGCCGACGCAAAAATCCCGCCCATATACAGGTTTAATATCAAAAGAAACAAGGTAACGTACATGCGAGTAATCTAATTGTCTTAGAGATAAATATGCTAGGAAATCTGTACATAGGCAATAAGCATTATAATATGGGCAGTAGAGTTTTTTAGTTAGTTATTTTCAACTTGCCTGCCAAGAGTGGAGATTATGACAAGATCCTCCAATAGTTAATAACTGTTACAGTCAGTAATGAGTTGAGCTAGTTATTCAACAATTATAATTAAATTATTATTCAATGCTAGCATATGTATAACAACTGATCAAACACAATTATAAGTGGCAGTGGAAATGTTTCACATGTTTGTGTAACACATAAAGTGCACTTATTTTAAATACGAAATAAACCATTAAATAAAAAACAGGCTGCCAATCGGCTTCCAGACCATTCAACCAGTCTCCGGGTCCCCAGCGGAAGACCTTGGTCAACCTCGCTTCGCCAACGGTATTAGGAGGCACACCTAACGAGTGGTGAACTCATTGCGGTGCTGAAGTTAGACTAGCCTCAATGTAAGAAGCAGTCCCAGTTTCCAGACTGCGAGCATTACTTAACCTTTGTTATGTGTCTGCTACCTAGTCCAGGGTACATCACATTAACTTCACCAACTACACCAATACATACAGCCTTAACCGGCGCCGCGTCAGCTTCCTTAGTTGGCTCGTCCACAGGATCCAGCAGGCAGTCGCGCTCCGGCGGCACGAACGCGCGCCGGCGCCGCGCCGGGCCCGCCGCGCGCAGGGCTTCCGCCGCCGCCGCGTCGCGCTCGGCTCGGCGACGGTCATCTTCGTCCCTGGGTTACCGTTCTCTTATAATGTTTGTGCCAACAAGCTCAACATTAAGAATGAGGAAGACCGAGTACATAAGAGGAGTAGGAAGGCGGATCCCAGGCCCTAGTGCCGCGCTGGAGCGCAACCTTGATTTAACATGGTTTAAAGCGATAATACTCGATCGATCGAGTGATATAAACAGACACTCATGTTTTAATACCCCCTCTTTTATGACAGTTGCATCAACTACTATTTTAAAATTTTATAGACTGGCGTGAAAAAAGTGTATCCTTAAACAACTGTTTTCGAATATGAAATTGGAACATTACGCTATGAGTGTAGATAAAATTACTTTTCTGTAAAGCATTTCCCATACTAATTTCATTACAGCTGTAACATACAATAACTTTTTAATCATTATGCAACACTTTTATTTTTAAAATTTTAGTCGGGCGCCGAGACACTGCGAAATGTAGGCTGAATACCTAAATGTCTTTGACAAATTCAAAATTCAAATTTTCCTTCCTGTGAAATTATTTTCCCGCTAAACAGAATATTTTTTCTAATTGTTGTAATTTGTGTTTGTAAATGTTTTTTCTTGTTTCAAGCAAATAAATAGATAAATGTGAAAGTAGTGTAGTGAATTTCCTGCCGCTTGATATCCTCGACGCGTAGATACAACAGAACTGACTCGCAACTTCCAGCAAAGTTGAGAAAATTATAGGTACAAAATTTTATCATAAAAATATGAGTGTAGATAAAGAAGTGTATGCAACTGCATATAATTAGGCATTAAAACACTCGTGTCAAACTATTATCATACTCGGCTACCCCTCATATGATAAACAGACACTCATGTTTTAACACCCCCTTTTTGACAGTTGCATAAACTACTACAAAGGCAAACTTAGCTCTAGTGTGAGCTAAAATGAAAGTAATATCACAGGCACTTGAGTGTGTACTTTCAGAGACATAAGTAGTTGACAAAAGCTAGGTATAATATGTATGAGTTTACTTTAGAATCTTTAGCTAGTTAAATTTTGGTAAGATAAGCAAGGTATGGTGAAGCAATCAAATCTTATTTTTAAATATATGAATTATGATAAACTAGGAAAAGTCACATTACCTCTTTTTTTGCCTGATCTCCTCTTCTCTTCTCTCTTTTATAGACCTATTCAGTTCTATTATCCCTCTTGGTATTGCCAAGATTGACCACCAGATCATCTTGGGTATTTGGAAGGGCAGAGTGTTTTTCACACTGGGTCTTGGCAACCTCTCCATCACTTCAGCTAACCCGCTTTCAAATCCTTTTTTTAACTGTTTCCTTCCTTTGGTATTTAAAATTTGTTCCTAAAATATGAATCCATATTACAAATCGCACAAATACACAAAACAAATAGTATTTTATTCATAATTCGTAACATATCTAAAAATAATTTATGTCTCAAGACTTGAAGAAAGAATAAATATTGCTTGTTCTTACTGCTGTATACTTCTTTTCAATATATGCTGCCCAAGCCACAGCATATTGACCAAATGTGATAATAATGAATAATATAATTGCTCCCTCAGCCAGACCCATTTTTCTGACATGCCTGTAGTAGTAAATGGCTGAACGCCAATTTGGAAGACCGTTTTTGAGCACTTCATTATACCTGAAATTAATAAAAATATGAGATTACAAGAATTAAGTATGATAGCTTTATCTATATGTAGTATTAAACAAAATAGCTTTCTGGCTTCTGTCCCTCTGTTTCTTAGATCTTTTAACTACTGATTTGGGAAGGTTGTATACTTTAAAATTAACCTGGATAAATATTTAAAAACTAAGATAACTGGGTTAGGGAGGGTGCTTGTCCTTTTACAAATGTTTATAATAAATTACTAATTACATACTTTTCTCTTTTTCCTGGATCCTTCAAAATGTTGTGAACTGAGACCAGATTTCTGAATTGTATGTCTGCATCTGGAGCACTATTCTTGTCAGGGTGAAGCTTCAGCGTTAGCTTTTTGAAAGCACTTTTAACTTCTGATTGTGATGCATCCTAAAATAATAAAGTATAATGTTAAATAAATTAGTATAAGAACTGTAATTAAGGTCCTGGCACTTCATTTACACAACAATTTAAAAATAAATTAAAATAAATACAATAAGTAAATATCTTGTACACAATTTCTTTAACTACAAATAACCAAAAAGTATCAGCTACCAATTTTAAAATTACTGACGCAAATTGAGAAAACTGTAATAAAGAGGTTTATATAATTTAATGTATGATAATAATTAATATTCCGTACCTGTGATACACCAAGTAATTCGTAGAAATTCTGATTTACTTCTTCTACCACGTCAAACACTTCTAGATCGCCGTCATCCCATGCAGTTACACACACTATTAGCGTACAGGACAATAACAAAATTTTCCGCATGTTGTATCCAAATGAGTATTCTATAATTATGTTACAAATGTATCAAGGAATACACATTAATATAAATTAAATCAATATTAAAACCATCATTTGCCTGCTGCTGCTGGCTCCACTCGCAACTTTTGACTGTCTGTTTCAATTTTTTGACGTTTGATTTGACGTAACGTGAACCGTGGACATGACATGACATTTGATGGCAAATGACCATGGACCTATTAGCAAAAAGTACGAAACTATTTGTAGAGGGCAGCAGCTGAACACAATGTAAATATGTTTTAATTTATTTTTAAACTTGTTCTGCATCAGTCTGTCTCTGTATGTATTAAATACGCTATTTATTTTAAACAATAGCAAAACACAACACTCAAAACTTAACTAAAACTAAATTTATATAAAACTTATTGAGTTTGCTACTATAAAACTAGGTAACTAAACTTGCTAATAAAAATTGTTTTTATTTAAAAAATAATTAAATCTAATAAACCATTGGGCAAGGTGCCCAAAATGCTGGCGGCATTGCCGCGTTGAACGGCAATTCTCAGACGTTGTGCCAAATAAAGCCAACATTTTAGCCTACCCAAATACCACGGAACTAGGATCATTCCATCGGGTCTTTTACCGTCGTCACGCACGCCACCGGGTTCTAATACGGTTGCAAACGTGGCTTGGCACTATGTAGTAAAGGCCCGACGGTTAATTTTTTTTTTTGTGAGGCTGGAGTGGCAAGGAAGGAATAAGCTATGTAACTCCTCAACCACGCAACAGATTAAAAAAAAAGATGCAAGTTTCACTATCGTTCAGTCAGATAATTTCGTCTGGAGAGTTTATAATATTACGTATATTAATACAAGCCTATTATACATAGAACCCCAGAGAACACCCGTGCGAAGCCGGGGCGTGTCGCTAGTGCTATAGAATTCACAACTGTTCAAGTAGGTAGGTATATCGTATTTGTTTAGGTGGCGCCTCCAGCAATAGAAATTGTTAGTTGTGTTCACTATTTACGGAGATGTCAGGTAATGCCTTTGTTTCCAGAAATTAAGCAAAATAAAAGTATGTATATACGTTTCACTTTCGCTGCTAACCCGAGTATCAAAGAATCAGGCGCGATGCTAGCAAACGCAACCAGATGAGTCGTGCGCACAGCTGTATGGCCGCCAACGCAATATACCATACGCGTGTGGAGACGGCCACCTGAGTCCATATTTGCGCTACACGACTGCTCAGATCGCCGACGATTGAGTTCATTTATTTTGTATGGACCGGCTAGATAAGTCCGTGTGAAATCGCGTTATGCCAATTTTATATGGACCGGCCAAATGAGTCGCGCGATTTAGTCGCCAATTACGACTTGATTGTTGACGCGATAAATATTCTGTTTTACTGTTTTAATTAGTTTAATTCAGTAACATATTGAACGTCATAAAATTGTTAATAGTAAAATTAAGTAATAATAACAATGAGCATTATACGCCTAATAAATTCTAATAGGATTATTCTTTCGCGATGCCTGGAAATACAACTTTCAGTGTAACTATGTAATAACTCTTTCAGTGCACTGAAAAAGGATCTGCTGGGCTCCTCGATGGTTAGTAGCAGTAGAAGTCTTTTTAAATTGACGTGGAGAAATGCATTCATCATCACAGCACGTAACAGTCCACTGCAGGACCTAGGGGCTCTCCCACAATAGGGGAGGTTATTGCCATAATCTCCACGCTTGGCAGGCGGGTTCGAGATCGCAGTGTTTAAATAATAACAATGGAAAATGCTGCTGCCCATTTTCCACACTACGGAGGCTCTTGACCCTTTGCCTCGAAAACATTAGTCGCGTTGTACGACACCCATGTGTGGAAAGGGTTGGTGGTATTCTACTCTGCCGGACACCACACGGCCAAATGGGAGAAATGCATTACTGCGCGCTATTCCGGGCGGACTGGGATATGTAGGACTCCTGCCGGTGAAGACGTTTCCGGCAGTCTACGTACTATCGTCCGAGTGCAGGAGATCATGGGATCATCACGACCCCTCCGGCAAGTGACCGCTATTATATGCTGGGTCCCAATGGCAATATTTTTCAAAGCAGGTGCCGGCAGTGCAGGCACTTCCTGGCCCGGCGCGTCTTCGTTCGCGTGTTGTCCTACCCCTACCCTACCCTACTACCTCTACACGTACCTCTACTCCACACCCAACACACACTTACCCTACACTAACCTACAAATACCCTACACCTACTATACGAGTACACCTGCCCTACAAATGCTTCATAAATATTTTAAGCTCTCGTTTTACGACCGCTCTGATTTCACGTAGGCAGGTACGTGGTACTAAACTTATTAACCCATTTTTATGTAGGTGTGCTACCTTTACTACTGATACTTTACTATTAGATACGCCTCACGAATCTTTTAAAATAAATAATAGTTTAAACTATGCTTTTTGGTGGTTTATAACATCATCATCATCGTCATAGCGCTTATCCCGGCCTCTACCAGGGTCCACTTTCCTACCCATTATTTTCCACCTACGACGCGAAGATGCCGAAGATCGGGCGCTTCGGCATTCTCGCGTCGTAAGCCGTTGGGGCGGTGGTTTATAACATCACACGAACTTTAAAATACTAAAATGTGTACAATCCTAAATTATGAATATTAATCGTACGTTAATATTTGAAAGTACCTATTTATGGCGCTCGCAGCTCCCTTTCTAACCACCATAAATAATAACGCGATATAGTATTAATGTAACAATTTAAAATTTTAATTTTTTTAAAGCGTCGCATAGAGTAGATATATACAACTTTGCCAAACTGATAATAATCACTGAAGGTTGTCAATTTTCAAAAATATGTTAATTATTTAGATCTTGATGGTAGGTAGGTATTTTCTATTATTTCAATGTTTTTCCTTGCCGTAAAATCATCTACATAAGGCAGAAAAAGTCATTGGTACATGGTGGTACTGGAGATTGAACTCGCTACCTCTCGCTTACGAGTTGGACCCCTTAAAAATTAGGTGCAAATGTAGTTCTGCGTTTAATCTGTCTACTACAATAAAAATAAGTGCAGCGGATGGATTTAAGCGTGAAATTGTAAAACAGAAGGACGAGCCGAAACAAGAAAGTCTGAAAAAAAATAAACTCTATTAGTAAATGTAAAGTTTCTTTTTGTTTATTTTCATAAATGCAAAATAAAATAGCTTAACTATGTTATCGATCTGGGCCATATTGGCCTCGGCTGGATGTCCATATCAATTATTTCAAATGTATGATGTCACGACTAAACGGCTCGGCAACGTTGTTGTGGGTACAGATTCTGATCATACTGCTTTTCATTAAAACAGAGAGACAGGTGTCCTGTTTTTAATAAATATGAATTTTATTTTTATATTTGCCCGCCTCCATATTACCATTTCATATTTTGCACATTGCGTTTGCCGCCGCTTACAACTCACGCTCGTGTGAGAAGCGAATGAGAAAAAAAGTAACGCGTAGCACATTTTATCTACGAGAAATTCGTAGTATGACTACGCCGTAGACAGCGCGGCGCCAGGTACAGTACTTTTCAATAGAAAATATAAATACTAGAGCACATTATCGACAAGTAATAAGTATTATTCACATATATCTAATTAAGTAGACTTAATTATCCACAGAAATTTTAAAAAGAATCTTTTTTATTAAAATAAATCAATTTATTAAGATGTCTATGGATAAAACTTATCAATACCGTGATATATTTTTATTTTTTATCGAAACTTACTGTAATTTAAGCCGATACTATGCACTGCATGTATCTCTGCATGTTGAGTTAGGTCAAAGCTATGTTACGTAGATATATTTGAATTATTTATTATTCATTCCATTGACCACCTGGGTATTTTCACCTAGGTGACGAAATTCCGCATTTTTGTCTCCTAAAACTATATGCTGCCTGCTACGTAATTACGTAGGTGATCAAGTCCATTACTATTTATGTCTTTATTTATTTCTGCACGCTTCTCTGTAACAGCAAATATGACCTAATCGATGGATCGTACGTACCCAGCAAAAACTAGGTGACCCCTGACGATTACTTACGCATATTTTAGACTTCTATTTTTAGTCTGGCTAGACACAGACATAAAAGGTCTGACTGAACTCTCGGGAGCAGATTGGCATCCAGTGACGGTATATTATTATAATTTTTGGAATACCTGTATGACTCGAAGAAAAATATTCCAAGCGTACAAAGTCACGGGGAATCTACCCATAAATAATTTATAACAAGTTTTCCTATACTTTTATTTAGGTACAAACTATACATTAACATATCGTACTATAACAACTAGTATCCTGAACTAGTACTGTCGAACAAAATAACGCTACACACAGTCTGTATGTACAACGCCGTGTTTTGTCAAAGCCTCTGTATATAAATGTTTGCTTCACTATACATTGTAGGTAGGCATTTTCGTACATACACCCTTGTGAGGTAAACATTTTCCCGTTACCAAGTAGCAACAGTACAGCCTGTCGCGGATCTGTGTCGCCGCTCCGTCAGTCCGTCGGCGCTCGGCGACTGGAGAGGCGGCGCGGCCGGCCCTGGATGCACCCTCGCGCGGGCCGCCGCGCCACGTGACCGCATGTCGCGCCTTCGCGCCGCGCTCATCGCAATGACTGCCGCTTTGCTCGTCATCGCTGTCATCGCACTCATCATCATCGTCACACTACCGCCCCCAGTGAGTTTGAAGTGACGCCCGTAGCTGCTTTGTGTTACAGTGCATTGTTTTGTACCAATAATAGCTCTGTAGTTAGTTATTTGAAATATGCGTTAGATTATTCCCTTCCAATGTATTTTGTCGTAGGCAGTTTATTTACAAGTGTACCTGAACTAAATGAGGGAGTATACATTCGTCAGTACGTGTATCTAAAAATATCACTTGGTTAATTATTAACCTGCATAGTTCACACCCCTAAAGCAACATCTAATATTACGCTGGTAATAAATAGTAGGTACGTTGTCATCTTATGCTCCGTAAATAGAACAAAGAAAGTTGACGAGTAATGAGCCTCTTCCATCAGCATGTAAATGTAAGCCTGCAACCAGGCTATATGAATAATAAGGATTTTGCATCATGTACATATCTTTCTTTGACTAGCATCGTTTGACAGGACGATCGATCGGGCGGGAAACATGCGCGGTACATCTGCCGCCCAGCGGGATTTCCCGCGCAAAATGCGGACAAAACACCCGTAACATTTGTCAACCCCAACCTGTACATACACATTAGTTTCTATTGAATTGAAATAAGAAATTGTTAGTTTCAGTAAAGTGGTCTATTTTAACTATTTGAAAATCCTAAAATGTAAATGTCACTAACTCTAAAGGCCAAGGTTACCTTTAGAATTTTTATTGGAGTTCATCAAAATTTTTCAATGTCAAGACGACGTGCATATACTTAACGCTGAATGAACAGCTATCTACTTTTTATTTTGAAGTCAAAATTAAAACTCGGCATGCTCGTTTCTTGCTGTGAATGGCGTTGCAACGAAAATAAACTTTTCTAAAAGAACTCATTAACATCAAAAGATCGGATGCAAAAGAGTAAAGCTTTTGAATAGGTACTCGTATCATGTGGTGCACAAAGCACAAGCATATCCACGTCTGTTAACTTTGTGTCTGAATATTAATGTATCTGTTCATATTTTGAAGTGATATTCTTAATTGTGACACTGTCGTTTTAAAAATTAAATTAGCTTTGGTGGTTAGTCATTTATTATTTAATTTTTAGAACAAAATAAGTAAGTAGTAGGTAGTTTCGATAAAATTTTACATTAATTAAATTATCACCTTGATAGATCAGCACTGGAAGCCATGGTGCGCAGTGGTTAGTGCGCTCGCCTTGTATGCAAATAACGCAGGCTCTAATCCCTCGGGGCCAATACAGTGTACTTTTTATATATTAAATATTTGGTTCATGCCATGTAGAGGTACGTGAAAAGAAACATGTTCAGCCAGCGCACTGGAAATTCAAGCATGTAGTAGAGCCAGCAGAGAGTTATTGATTTTTCAGGTATCTACATGTAAAACGCGTCATCATCAAACCGTACTAGTTTTATGTTATGAATTAAAATGTAAGCATCATCGTCAGAGTATTTAATAAGTATTGACATACGATATTTAATTATTTACAGTGTATAGCTGAAGAAACAGCATGTCCTGACGGGCGCCTTTGCCCGGCGCGCTGGCAGTGCTGTTCGCAGGGTTGCTGCGCGCCCGCTTCTGCGCCGGCGCAACCTACAGTGCAGCCGCGCGATACTTCCATCGTATGGTACACGCAATGGTAAATTTGTTTTATTACCTACATATTTCAAGTGAAATGGTCACAGTATAAAAAAATATAAACCAACGTATTAATTTTGACACTCTTCTAATTGAAACTTCATGTTGTTAGTGTTTATTAGCACTTTTGTTCAAATTCAATTCAATTATGAATTTATCAAAGATACATAAATAAACAAAATGTCTTACTATTACTGATCCATTGCAATGTTGCAGGCCAGTGCTCTTCTTGCTGGGCACCCTCGCCGCGGTGTTCCTATGCTGCATCTGGTGCCTGTACAAGAGAGAGCAGCGAATGCGGGATGGGGACTCCCTGTACCTTTACCACTTCGTATGCTGCGCGGGCCGCCGGCCCTCCACTCACGATTCCGCGGGCTCCATCTACCCCCCACCGCGCTACAGCCGCTGCAGCTCCTTCCACCAAGCCCCTCCACCGTATTCTGAAGTGATATTCTTATTGTGACACTATCTTTCTATATTTTTTGGGTTCAGTTCGCGCTATTTATTGGGTTTCTTTGCGTTTTATTTGAGTTAAATTTATTAGCTACTTAATTTTGATGCTGATTACAACTTCTATGTGCAGTGCAAATGTATTATGCAATGTTAGCATGGATGTTGGTTGACAATTGAGATATTTTGAAATTATTTTATTGCAAGTTTTTTAAAATAATTTATGTCAAGCTCCAAGGATTACACAGTGAAAACTATAAATTAGTTCGGCCCCCATACTAGTGCATAAATTATATAAAGCGGGAATATGAGGTATACCTCTGAATCTTCTTTCTCTCTACCGCAAGCAAAGGCTAAAACTGGACCAATATGTTGGGGCGGAAGCAGATGTGACTTTGGTGCCCCGCAGGTCAGTGTATTGGGTCCAACGTTGCTTCCTAATACATTAATGATTAATGCAACTTAAATAAAAATAACGCTAAAATCATAGCCTACGCTGTTGACACAGCTATTGTCATTTCCGGAAATACGTGGCATGCTGCTGACACAATGCTGCGACAGGAATATTTCAAATTGCTGACTGGTTGACATGCATTTTACTTAAATTAAATGTTTCTGAAACAAACTGTATATGTTTCAGCATTCGCAATCGTATATAACGTGATGAGTGTAACAGGAGTAGTTGTAACTCTCCATATACATAAAGTTAAACGAAAAATCTAGGTATTGTATTGAATCAGACATTATCCATTAGAAATTTGAGGGTACCCTCACCACGGTAACCTATACCGCCAGAGTAAGAAAGTTGAGTTGGATATTTAAGTCACTCATGTTATTCTTAGAAATGTGACTTGTTTTCAGGACACTTCTAGATCACGTTTGAATGAGATAAATGCATCCTTGGGGCAGTCTGTCCTAGTATATTGTACACTGACAAATGTGGGGTAGTGCCACAAAAACGAAGTTCATACGTGTGGAGCGAGCTCAGCGAGCTCTACAAAGATAATGTATTTTCAAAACAGTAGGTACCCTACGGGTAAGCTTTATCACCTTAGAAATTTTCTTACAGTTAGGAAACTATACATAGTGCAGACTGTCCTAAGGATATATAAATTAATAATCTATGATAAAACAGAAAAACAAAAAGAAGAAAACCCATAATTGAACAAGTACCAACAGCTAAATCTAAATTTGTAACCATGCAACCTAATGGTTTAACAAATTTATTCTTAATATAATAATATTATTAATATATTTATGTAGAATATTATATAATAAATTTATATTCAAACATATTCAAAATACACTTAGGTATAATCCGTCACGCTTCCAGAAATGAATTAGTAGGTACTTATCATTAACGTGACAAAATGTAACGTGCCATGGATAAAACTTTAGTGACATAACTAATAATAAAAAAAAGTTTATTTATTTATTTATTAGTTCATTTCACAGTTACTACATATCTTTTCAATTAATGTAACCAAATTATCTGACCCTGTAGGTATGGGCCTAATATGAACATAGGAAAAATAATATATTTTTTTAATGTCAAGCATAAATCAGGTGGGTGAGTAAATAACAAACGTGATCTAAAGAGACGTCCTTCTTTTTGTTGCAGGTCACATCAAAGCCAGATTTGTACCCGCTGGTTATCACATGCGGTGAAGGGGATGCAAAATCTGGTGGAAACTACCTTATGGTACAATATTTCCGGAATTACGTAATTCGTGCTCCTGGTAAGTACATATTTGACAAAATATGTCATAATACTAACCCCAGATGAGAGTAAAAAGTGCGAACAAACGATTCTAACACTTATAATACCACAATCAGCTAATTGGCTTTAGAGATTAGTCTGCCAAGCGGCCGCTCTTGTGTTTGACCTAATCAAATTAGCAATTACTACAAGTACACTCCACATACCACATAGACAGTGTTATTTTAGTAGTAGCACTAGACGTGGTTAGATATTAGCAATGTTAGATCCAGTGAAAAAAGTTTTTAAGAAACACGGAGGAGCCATTAGACTTGCCAAGTTGGAAGTGACTACTGTTAGTTCATTACTTTTGCATATTTGTATAATTAATTTAAGACAGTGATGTGATTCAATGAATGTTTCTTTTTTAGGTTCTCTATCAGCGGCGAGTACTGCAGAATCTCTCAATTCCAGTTTCATATGCAACGCAGCAAATGAGGTAAATTGAGGGCAGCATTTACCATGTACGTTATTTTATTTTATTTCGGATGACCAATTTATTATTCTATTACATGCTACTTACACTTACTTACTTTTAACTTAAGGCCATTATTAAGTCCTGACCAATAAATATTACTAGATCACACATAAATAATTTTTTTACGTTTTTTTTATTTTTTAGTTAATTCGTCTCGGTCAACTACCAAGTGCTTTCCTTACGGTGCGATTCTCCTCATCTTCTCATGTGGCCAAGCTATTGCAATCTTGCAGTTTCTATTGACCAAAATATGCTTGCAAGCACTGGGCATCCTCGGTTAGCGGGACCGGGAGGTACAACAAAATAGGAAGAAGTGTCAATTTCTATTGTCGGAGGCCAATATCTACTTTGATTGACTGTCTGACTCAGCGCATCTTAGTTATACTACTAGTAACCCAATCCAGTTAAATAGTAGTGATCCAATCTGATCAGGTCTCTGGTGATCAAGGTCACGAAGGTCAAATGGCAGTTGCTCTATTGCAATTACCTGATTTGCCAAATCCTGGATCATGGCCAAGGCGTCTGCCTTGTGATCATGGTCCCCCATATTGATGCCATGATTATAATTACTATTTACAGGCAAATTCGATCATCCCACCTCCGTACTCGTGCGCAAGCAACTATGAGGACTGTGTGGGCATCGGGTGCGGACGGTCCCTACTACGCTCGCTGTCGTCCTTGACGGAGCCGCGCGAGCGCAGCACCGCGCACGCCCCGCCCCCGCCCCGCTCCCGCACCGCTCCGGACACCGCACCCTCCCGCCGTGAGACCCCAGCGGCATTTCGAGAAAATCTCATCACATCTCCAGTCCAACCATTAGTAAGTATTGTTATGAAAAAATAATGCAATTGTGGATGCAAATGTAAATCGCTTAATTTATAAAACTAGGAACTGGAAATCATAATAGTTCCAGTAATACGAGTCATTTCGATAAAATAACAGGAACGAAACATTTAAAAGTAAAATTTTGACCTCAGTTTCTTGATTCTTTGTCTGCGTGACCAATGAAATTTATCTTTTACAGGACCGTGCGTTCGACCTCGAGTTAGAACTTATAGATTGTGAATTTTACTGTGATGGTGGCTGCAAGCCGCGGCTAGGACCTTCTCCGCCCGTCCACAGATCGCCGTCTAATGTCGAGGATCCTGTGGCAATGTACGACCGCGAAGCGTATAGCTTACGGCATCTCTTCGCGTGTCCATCACCTGAAGCAGCCGGTGCTTGTGAGTCACCTCCGCAGCCCACAAGTCCTACGCAATCCAGAGAGTCCACCCTCCAAAGACAAAGTGACGAGAGGCATTGTAGGCGGTTAGACAGTGTCAAAAAGACTGCAAAATCTAGAAAGTCGAGCTTATACATGCCTCTTTCGATGGCGTATCCAGTAAGAACTTCAAGGATGTCACCAGGAGCGAGAGCATCCTCGCGGTCAGCCCCGGCGACGCCGTGCGGAGCGCTTGTGCCTAACTTACTCAACTTCACACAAAGAGTGTCAGCGTCTCGACACGGCTCAAGGTCCTCCAGAGTTGACGAGGAAAGTGACCCTCTCTTGTTGGACACTGAAAATTCGCGCACTGATCACAAATTTTAATTTTAATTATAATTACCTATAAATGCCACCATACACGAAAAATTGTGCTCTTGTTTAAAATTATTTACCGATTATCACAGTTGAAACAATAGCAACATTGTATCAAATATTATGTATCTACCTACTAAAATGCAACATGTAAGTAATGAGATCTAATAGTTTTTTTATTTAATTAGTCTCTAATGAATGTCACCCCCACGTTGTTTCGAAGTTCCAACAGAAAATGTTAATTATTGATAAACTTACAAAACTATGATTCTAATAATGTGATTGTTCAAGTGAACTGTGCTCATTGTACTGTAGAGCGATGAATAAATATTTTGTAGCTAGATTAATAATTTAAACATGTAATGTTAATTAAATTGATTTCAAACGAAATTACGTGAATGAGAGCTTGTTGGACCATTGTTCACTTGCCTTTTTAATAAGAAAATAAGTTAAAAATCTAAATATACCTATCGTTTTATTGGCGTAACACATTGTAGAGCTCGTCTAATTTAAAATGACGCGCCCCACTATCGCATTAACGCACACAAGCAAGTTTAAAATATGGACGCAATACATATACAAATGCCGTTGTAATTAGTCATTCAGTTGCCGGTAAGATTCAAACGTCGGAGCACGCGTCGTTCATTGGCTCCCACACAGATGAAGTGTCGTTATTAATATTTGCACTCACACATCGAAATCAACTAACTAAGTAGTGGGGCGCGTCATCTTAGACTAGACGAGCTCTACCTCCCTATGTATTCTAAATAACAATTAGTAAATATCTTCTTTCTGATAGGTCGATATATAGGATGGAAGCGTTACCTAGAAGAAATACAATTTGATACCTATTACCGATACTAGGTATTTTTATAACATTATACATTATTCATACTACTCGGTGACAAACCAACAGACAGCTCACTATAATAGCACCTGCTTTATGGAAAGCAATAACATGATTTGTCGCCTACAATAATAATAACATCATCTACTCATTCATCATAATAATAACAACAGTGGCGGTTCTGTATATTTTTTCATATAGCATCTACACCATTGTAGATGCTATATGAAATTTTCAACATGTTGGATATCTAAATGAAAACCGAATATAAAAAAACCAAAGACGCACGAAAAAAATAAATCTTTCTTAGTCCAGTTATAGGAAATGAATGAGCAGCGCACTTCACAACGAATTCGCGATTTTACTTTTTGTATATGTAGGTACCTAGCTAAAAATTTACATTATTCAGATTCCAGCCAGCTTCTCGTTGTTGATGTTGAGCAACAGTCCAATCTTAAATTCGGCCTGCCTTATGTAGTACTTACCCAGATAATTCAGCTACGAACCGTCTGGTTCGATCTTTCGTCGAATAAAGGAATGGCACGCTTTGCCTGCTTGTATGTTCCCCGAACGAAGCCCAGGAGTGTGTTATAGCAAGGCTATTCTTGTGAGGCCTTCGGCCGCATCGTCAGTCAAATGCCTGGCAAATTTAATGTAAAAATAAAATGCAAAAAAATTTTAACTCATATTTCAAATATTATGGGTAAAATAATTTTGTTCCTAGCAACATTATTACTAAACTCTGTCCCTGGTCGACGCACATTGGTGAGGTTAGCCGCAGGGCTTTTGCGTCATTTCGCTTAAGAGGTTTCAGCACTTTTTGCCTTCTGAAACAAAGTTACTATTGGAATTCCCTCATTCTCCCGCTTTTGGACTATGGGGACGTTGCTTACCTGGACCCCACTGAGGAGCTTCTCTCTCGGCTGGAGCGATTGTAGAATTTCTGCATCAGGTATGTCTTTGGAGTGCGTAAGTTCGACCATGTGTCCGAATACAGACGCAAACTTAACTGGCTGCCTATACGGCGACGGAGGGAATGCCATGTGCTTGGGCTATTGTTTAATACCCTTTTCAATCCCACTGCCCCTATCTATTTGCACGAGATGTTCAATTACTGTCCACCCGCCAATCCCCGTTTAAGACCCGCAGGGAACTTCTACTCGCGATTCCATCTCACGGCTCAGCGAGTTACGGAAAGTCGTTCCGGGTGTTTTCTGCGCGTCGGTGGAACGCACTACCGGAAGACATACAGAATTCTCGAACATCATGCTCCTTCAAGGATCGTTTGAAGAACCATTTCCTTAGTATTCAATAGAGCTGTATTTTATTTTAACTATTATATATTTATAGTATGTTAGGTATATAGTATTATAGTTTATGGTATAGTATATTTATGTGGTATATAGTATTCAACATTATAGTTATATTTAAATTTGCACAAAACTCGATATTGCTACCACCGCTCGTTAAATAACTCATTTCGGACTATCCAAGGTCCTTACCTTGGATAGTCCGAAATTAGCTGGAAGAAATCCCAATGTGGGATAAGCCCGCCTTTGCAATGTATATTTATTTTCTGTTGTTATTGTTCTTTATGTAGTTATACGCAATAAAGAGTTTCCATACATACATACATACTAAAATTCTTGGTCCTTGGTCGCGTTTGACGATTTTTAGTCCTAGGTTTGACGTGCGATTTATTTTGTTTGTTTGGTGGTCTATGTACCAAACCGCTATTTGAGGTTATATTTTTGTTTATTTACTATTATTTCTTAAAAAATCAAAGTGATTTCCAAAATAGATTACGATATGAGTTTGCCCACAGATTTTGGGCCCGACTCTGGTGGAAGGGTAAAGGTAAGATCTTTGCATTTCATCTACAAAACCATAGCAGTAATGGTGAACTCGATCTTTACCACTTCGTTTACTTTGTTGTTACGATTACTGACTGAATGTGGATGTCTATTTCTGGTAATACGATCCACGTCAATTGGCCGTTTCTGGTGATTTTTCTTGTTGATGTTCTATGCTTAGGCGAATAGTTACGTTTTAGAAATCTTTGATTCCAGGGCCTTGTGATTGTTAAGCCAATAGTATACGGCAATATCGCGAGGTATTTCGGGAAGAAACGCGAAGAGGATGGCCATACTCACCAGTGGACTGTTTACGTCAAGCCTTATAATAATGAGGATATGTCAGCTTACATTAAAAAGGTACCTACTGAATATAAAACAATATTTTTTCTAATAATAACTACTATCATGTGACTGGGTAGATTTAGACAATCATTTATGTTATAAAGCATCTGATTCCTTTTTAGGTGCACTTTAAACTTCATGAAAGCTACGCAAACCCAAACAGGATTGTAACGAAACCACCATATGAGTTAACCGAGACAGGGTGGGGAGAGTTTGAAATTGTCATCAAAATATACTTCCATGATCCTAATGAGAGACCAGTAAGTATTCAAATAAAGCAAGGAAAGCTCAATCATTATACCTTATCTCTATGACAGTATGATCAAGATCATAATAATTCTTTTTTAAAATCTTTGTTAGGTATTTGTTTTGTGTTAGTTCTCTTAAATTCTAAGAGAACATAGTATAAACTTATTACAATTATCATAAAATCACGAGTGACTTACTATTATTATGTTTATGTCTTGTGTGGTGTGTCGTTTGTGTCTATGTTTGTATAATTTGTATTTAATGTTATGCTGTTTGTTTTTGAAAAAATTACAATACACTAAACTTTACAAATGTACTAAAACTATTTATTTATTTATTTAACCATAGTTAGAACTAGACATGAAACGGATAGTTGTTTGGCCGGATACCGGATATCCGGCCATCTCATTAGCCGGATAGCCAGATAACCGGCGGCCGGATACTTGGCAGGACATAGTCTCTGAACAAGTCAGTGATTTCAACTCTTCGTACAATGTGAATAATTTTAACTTAGATCTGAACAATTCCTTCAAACTACGACGGTTCCATAGATTCAAATACGCGCTTACACATTAGGTCACAGCATCATGGACCAGAGCGCAGTAAAAGATTCTCATAAGGTCAACACAAACGAAATCGCTTGCAACCTCTCAATGTAGGAGCAATTCGTAGCTTATTCCAACTCATAATTTTTTTATTTTTTTTATGTCATACAGTAGGCAAACAGGCTAGCGGGCCACCTGCTGGAAAGTGGTCACCACTGCCTATAAACATTAGCAACTCCAAGAGTGTCGCCAATGCGTTGCCCACCTCTATAACACGTTGCTCTGGCAGCAAAAAGACAAATCCCCCTCCACTGCCAAAGCCACGGTTCCCCAAATCTCCACCCCATGGTGCACTGGAAACCTTACTCACCGGCAGAAACACAACACTATTTCAAAGAGTATTGTTTAGCTGCCGTGTTCTGCAAGGTGGAGGTACTTCCCCAGTCGGGTGGCTCCAATTCGAACGGGATACCCTGCTATGCCCTACCTCTCTTAAAGTATATAATAATTTACTTTAGATTAACTTTGCAAATTCTTTTTTTTTTGCCAACTTACTTAATGAAGAACAGGTACCAACAGTCATATCAACAGTGCTTTGATTAATATTTATCATTTTTGAGATTCCTTTTTTCCGATGTAAAAAATCACTTTACGGCCTGTCCGGCCGAATACCGGATAGTAACCGGATATCCGTTTCATCTCTAGTTAAAACTAAATAGTTCAGCTCAAAATTTCGTTCTCAACTAAAGGCTTAATATCATCAGGTTACATAGACTAAAATCATTTGCCGTAGAGGTGGTTGAGGGTTGAATTAGTTCCCTGAATCCGTAGGTTTAGTTTCCCACTCTGTTAAATAGTTCGAGCCAAGTAAGACTAGACTGTAATTGTAAACTCAATTCCTCTGTGTCAGGTGACCCTATACCACATACTGAAGCTCTTCCAGTCACCAGTGACAGAAGGTGCTCCACCCACGGTGGGACGTGCGCTTGTTAGCGAGTCTTATGAGGAGATTGTCTTCCAAGAGCCAACACAACTGATGCAGCATCTTTTGAACAGTGTGAAGCCAATCACCAATGGGCAATGGACACATGACACTGATTGTAAGTACAAAACTTAAGGGATGTCCATAAATTAGGTGACATGTTTTAGGTGTTTTTTTACCCCCATCCCCTAAACACCTCATGAAATTTATGGATGTCTCCTTAGGCCCCACTTCACAATTAAGCTTGCTCCTCTGCTTTTCCAGGAGCCATATGATTTCTTCAAACTAGCCTTCTAGTAACTAGCTACTTCCTAATAATCCCTCCAGGGTACTTTATTCCAACACACACTGTTTCATTTACATTAAGAATTCATACATAACTTTTGATGCTTCAAATAAGACTTTATAGCTTTATCTACATATATGTCTATTCATTTCATATGCAGTTGAGGAGAAAAAGGAGAAGACTTTAGAAAAGATTGTAGCAGCCCAAGGCAAAGTGCGGACGGACATCACCGAACTGAAAGAAAAACTCAGCCTGGCCAAGGAAACCATAGCAAAGTTCAAAGAAGAAATCGCCAAAGTGCAAAGTCATTCTGCATCTACGACTCCTGGGCTTTAGCTAGGTCATGGATGTCCTTTTGATTTGTGAAATACTTCCATTTGGAAGGTTCTTGTCTATTGACAATAAGCTTAGTTCAGTCAATGAAGGATGGGGTGTTAGAATGTGGGAGCAAGAAGGCTTCTAAGTGAATGAATTAATATCTAACACCCATAACACAAGCTTTGGGGCTAGATGGCGCTGTGTGAATTTGTCCAGCATATTTATTTTCCTGAAGGATTCACTTTAGTTCCTGCTCACGCAGTCTGCAACCCTCTTTTGACCCTTTATTGACCAGAGTACATGTAGGTAGGTTTTAATTGTCTATTTTTACTGTTTCTAGATTGTGTAGGATTTGAAGTAAATGAGAAGATTAAGTTTGTCACTTTATTGAGGGGGCAAATTAAATTGTAACGGAACACTGTGATGAATTAATATAATAAATTCGATAATATGAAATCGATGTTTGATTTAAATTAGCTTAAAAGTACGTATTATCGCCCTATTGTTACAACCACGGTCAGTCTCCACACGTTTTCAATGAGCCTTTTCAAATATTACTTTGTCACTTCCTGCTCGAAGCATTTTGGTCAAACTGACCCTTGCGCGGGTACATTGGCAAGCTTTTAGAGCCACAAGGGTTCAAGGCACGCTTTGCTGCATAGCAAACAATGAAACGTTTACAATAATACGGAAATAGCTAGCGCTCGACTTTGTGGACACTGTTATTTAAATAGAGTTCGTGGTTATAAATAATGTTTTTTTGTTATTGACTAGCGACCCGCCACGGCTTCGCACAGGTGTGCTCGGGTTTCCTCTATTATAATATGCATGTAATAAATATAATATACATAGATAAAATTCACTAACTAATGGTGAAAACCATATCAAATTCCGTTGCTTGGTTTAGGAGTAGATGGCGGAAATACGTCATACAGACTGAAGCGGAAAGCACCTATGTGAAAACGTGTAAGTTATCGAAATTTTGCCCTGTAGAACAATTATTTACACAATAATTCTGCATAGCTAAAGAAAGTGTCAACGATAACTCTAACCGTGAGGTTAGTGGTTTTTTCTTTGGTATAGGTTCACATTGGCTTCATGTTAGTTCCTTTTTATGTTACATTTAGTAATACAGTTGTAATGCTTGCTTTGCCTTAAAAAATTAAAATACTAGTACAGTATAGGCAGGGGACAGATGTCGGCAGTAAATAATGCACATCGGCTGTTTCGGCTTCGTAGAGCATCGTCTCTGTCGTTGTATATTATTTACGTGCAAGGAATGGACATTCATTTGTTGAATCCTGTTCAAAAGTATTTAGGGTCTGTTAGGTATGTATGTTAGGGCACGGAATGCCCCCGACAAGCCGTGCAAAAAGTTACCTGCTTTTTCTCGAAGCGTTTCGACGACTTTTCAGACCCTCATATCTTCGGTCCAGCTAGATCATGCCAGAAAGCTGAAATTCAGGACAAGATGTACGTAACAGACTCATAAAACATACAAAGTTTCGTTTGTCTAGCTGTTAGGTATACTTTGGATTTTATTAGCACTTAAAATATGTCGATTTCGACACTGACTGACTTCTCATCAAAACCTATAGGGCACTTTACGAAGTCCTAGGAAAATGAAAATTAAGAATCCGGTAACTTTTAACCTCGAGCCCCCCCCCCCTAAAAAGGGGGGTGTAGGTCTGTATATAAAATTGTACCTATAGGGCAGTCCTGAAGTCATAGGGAGCTAAGATTTGGTATGCAGGCTTGGATATTTACAGGTAGACTGGTAGATAAAGCTACTAAGCTTTAAGTCCACCTTTGTACCATTTTGTGCATAATGTAATAAATAATAAAAAATATATTTACACAAATGGAAAAAAAAGTAAATTAAAAGTAAAATCCCCATATAAGAGGATGCAAGTCTGGATAAAAGATTAAACCTAAACGGCACTCCCCTCAATAAACATCTCTCCGTGTGCCTCGTCTACGCAACCACGACCTCTCTAAAAAGAGTGTCCGACTAAGAAGAAGAAGAAAATGGCACTTCCCGAAGTACTAGCATGCTGATATTTGGTGTGCATTTAGGATTTGTACATACAAAAATCAGAAAAGAGTCATTGGTACATGGCCGCAGTGGGATTCGAACACGGTACCTCTCGCTACACCCTTGATTGTGAGTCATATAGCATACATTGTCAAGAGGCGAAAAGCACGAAATCTGTGCGAAATATTGCTGCAGGTAGATTCTGCTGTGACACTACTGTGTGACAACAAAGCAGAGAGCTCAACTGATCGAAAGCAGTTACTGACGCCCATAACATCTACCTACATATTTGCACTTAGCTATCATAGGCAAGATGCAGGACCGCAGTTGAGTTGGTACCGTGATGCCTCAACCTATAATAATATGCTGACTACCATATAACAAAAACACAACACAGCAGAATTAGATAAGGGGGTGATATCCAGACGGACTCCTCAGACTTGAGAGACTCAAAAACAGAGCCCTAATGCCACCTTTATCTTGTTTTTGGTCTTTGAGTAACTGTATTAACCATGCATTAAAATAATTGTATGTTAGCAGAGTAAACTGATTAACCGATACGAGTAGCTCAATACACAGCGAACATTACTGGACCTTGAAAGAAAGGTAGCTATTAACTTGATAAGAGGTGTCGTAATTTACCTTACATCTATACTAATATTATAAATAGAAAATATTGGAATTAAAATAAAAACCGACACTAACATCACTAAAAGAATGCTACAATATCACCTCGTAAGTTACGAGTCGATACTTAGGCTACTTTTTATCCCGGGTAGGTATAAAATAATAGGTCCCCGCGGGAAAATTGATTGTTTACAGAGATCCGAACTAAGCGCGGGTGAAAGCCGCTGAGAACGGCTAGTATTTTATAATAATAGTGGTATTACGCCGCGAACAGGAAAATTTATTGTTTTTCCATAATAAATAAGCGATGGACTACAACCTACGCATTATCTTTACCTTCAACTCGTTAAATATGTATTTCTACATGTAAGGTCAAACAAATACTTAAGTAAAAGGCTGCACAGCTGTTTATTAGAGCCTCTATAGCCTTATGTACTACGTACGTGCGTATCTACGTGGATATCATAAAGAAACGACTACGAGTATGATGGCCAATGGACTTATTTTTGGAGCAACTTCTACAATGACCAACCGATGTATCGATCGCATAATGAACTTGAATGTCGTGTGGGATTAAAAGTGGACATAAAATATTATCAGATCGGTTGATGTGATAGTGGGGAGAGATATGTTTATTGCTCTGGTCGATGGGTAATAGCTTTAATTAAAAACAGCGCTTCGTATGCCGCGTCTGATGTATCTATGTTAGAATTAGACAGTAGGTAGAGATATCAATTTATTATAGCTAAAATCAGAATGTTTCTTTCCTAATTGGGGTATAAAATGATCCGGAAAGCAAGGAACGAAAACCCTAAGTTGGTCCTTTACGAAGTTAAGGTGTGCTAATTTAACCAGCCCAGCTCCCTCCAATAGTCTGGCAGTCGCTTTGGATGTTCGCAGATCTCTCGGCATGGCGGCTGGCAGTAACTGGCAAATGCGCAAAACTATGGGCAAGCCTAATTGGAGTATCTTAAGGAGACTTAAATCCAATGCCTTTTGTAGAACCCCAAGTTTTAGTACACAGGAAAGACTTCGAGATCATTCTACATCATGCACGTGCACTGTAAAATGCTCGCACGTAACGTATATTACAACAATTAAAAGCTTGTTTCGAGAATTCACTGTTTAGGTAGATATTTGAAAATACATACATATTAACAACAGCCTTTGTTGGAAACATAAATTCGCCGTCCCAATGTACCGGAATTAGGTCAGCTGCATCGACAGATCGCGTGCGGATAGCGTGACGGACAGAAGGACGTGCCAATCGCATAGAGCTTTCGCTTATAATGCCACTATAAAGCAGAGGGGCTAATTCCTAAGCCCGTGATTTGAAACTAAAACTAAAAACTCAAAGTTCATCATGTTTCGATTTTCGACATAGAGGGCCAGAGCCTCGTTTGTCTGTCAGCAGGGGTGACACGCAGGCCCATAAGACGATGGTAGAGCCCCATACCCCCATCTCTTGAAACCATCCATGTACGTAACAAAGCTGTTATCAGAAATGAATAAATTCAATTCCCTTGAATCCGTGCTGCACGAGTCCCGAACTCACGGCAGTCATTTTCGACCCTAAAATCCCAATCAAACTTAGGGGACTTATAAACAAGACCATAATTAGGCCTGTGATGCTCCATGACTGCGAGACTTGGCCGACGCTGACGAACCAAGTCCGCGAACTCCAAGCCAACGAAATAAAAATACTGCGGTGGATGTGCGGAGTTTCGCGACTCGACTGAATGCGTAACGGGTACATCCGTAGCAGCCTTGGCGTGAGGGATATCGCAGTTAAGATTGAAGAGGTTGACCTTCGCTGGTTTGGTCACGTGTTCCATAAGCCCCAGAGATACGTGAGAAATAGGTGCCTAAACCTGCCGATATCAGGACAGAGATCCTGCGGAGGGCCCAAGAATAGATGGATTGACATCGCCGAGTCGGATGCTAGAGCCAAAGGCTTACGACGCGAGGATGCCTAAGACCGGGCGAAAGGAAGAAGGAAGAGTCGAATAGCGGAGCCTGGCAGAAGCCGGGACTGACCGGTCAGAAGGTGATGATGATGATTATTTTCTTATTAGAAATAAATAATTTCTATAAGTTATATATTTTTTCAAACTTGGCATTTTCCTACCTGGTTCAGAATTTTTGCCAATTAATATTCGTTAAATATTGGAACCGGGCATTATCTAGAGAACTTTGGAGTAACCTTCAGTAAACTAAAAGGTTCTAATATTATAAGCGGCCATTTGTGGTCTGTGTCCGAGACCGTGAAATATCGGATTAAAAAAGCAAAAGCAAACGTTAAGTTGTTTTATATTGCTGGTGCACACGCAACGTCAATACGTACGTAACGTTAGCGTATACGAGCTATTCTTATATAACGAGCAAAGATTTGATTGTTTGGTTAGTTGTGAGATATGAGATTAAGATAAACTCAAAAACGATTAAACCGATTTTAAAAATTCTATCATCTGTAAAAAGCGATACATTATTAGCGAGTCATCATCATCATCATCTTGGCGTTAATGTCCCGGTTGTGCTCTCACGCACGAGGGCCCGGGGTCCGCCTTGACCATGATCCAGGATTTGGCAGTTCAGGCAAATACAGTGGAGCGACTGCCATCTGACCTTCATTACCCTGCTACCAGGGGAACCTGACCAGATTGGATCATGGTACACACATTGGTACATGGTCGAAGCGGGATTCGAACGACGAGTCATATACTCTAACCGCTCGGCCACCGACGCTCCGACCGACCGACCGACGCCGATATTAGCGAGTAACATAGACTATATTTAAGTTATTAAAAAATTAGAGAAATACAATAATCCCAAGGTATCAAAATGTTGCATGTTCGCGCATAATTTCAGAACGGCTATTTAGCTAATTCTTTATTTCTTAATTTATAATTGTCAGGACTAGGTTTCTATGTAATAAAAAAATAGGTATGTTTAGAGTAAGTATAGGGTAGGTGTAGGTTATGGTAGGATAGGGGTAGGTCTCCACACGAACGAAGTCGCGCCGGGCCCGCTAGTCATCCATAACAGAAATATATCCAGAAAAAGAAACGAAATAAAAAGTGCTTGTGACTAAACTCTGGGCTAAAGAGTGGGCTGGTAATGATCATGACGATGCCATACAAATTTCACTTTCAAGAACAAGATAACGAATAATGACGTCATTTCTGTGTAAGAACATAACTACGCAAAGGCATTTCGGCGCGGCTGAGTGACGGATGTCGTGTCGGCCTCTTGGGGCCCAGTCTTCGATGCCTTCAATAATGTTACAGGGCTTATAGTTTACAAGTCATCGACTAAGCATTATGCGGGCTTAGCCTGCGGGTGATTTCCACTCAAGGTCTCACCTTGTTTACAATGTTAGTGGTGTAATACGATCTGGTGGGTACTAAGGTGCTGCAACCGAACGTAGTAGATCTTTTATTAAAATTTTCTTTCTTGTCTTTATCTATGTATTATAACAGTAGCAGACCCCCGCGGTATTCAATTAAAAGTCTTTCACTGATAATGTAGTTTATTAGTGAAAGACTTTTACAAATAGTTTCAGTGATTTCGGAGATTACCCCCAACATACAAACTTATACTCTTTAAATCGTCTTTATGTATTTTATTCTTCTGTACGTGTGTCACCTTACTGCTCGTAAATGGTTGACCGATTTGGATGAAATTTTGTATGTATACAATTGAACAAATCGAATTTGCTGAATAATTGACATTTCATAATTTGTAGGGTACGTGTAGGGTAGGGTAGGGATAGAATAGAGTGGGGATAGGCAAGAGTAGAACACCACGCGACTGAAGTCGCGGCGGGCCAACCAGTATTAGTATAGATAGTATAGTAATGGATCAAAGTTTGCTATTAGTGTGGTATCCGGTAAAGTAGACAGCAGCATCAATCTCTTCCACTTTTGGGTGTCCGATCTGTATAAGATCCCGATGTTTTAGCTGTAACTTCCACTACACGTAAAGTTATTAGAACCTCTACAGACGAGAAAATAAGCAGTAATAATAATAAATGCTTCAACAATTCACACAGCTCAATCTAGCCCCAAAGTAAGCAAAGCTTATGTTATGGGTGCTAGACAACTGATAAACTACATAACTACTTTTTTAAATTCATACTTATTATACATATAACACCCAGACCAGTAACAGAAATTAAAATTCATCATTCCAATTTCTGCCCGGCCGGGAATTGAACCCTACCTCTGCGTGGCAGTGGCATGTTAACCACTGAACCACTCGTCGTTAAATATAACATCTATGGTAAATAATCACATTGAAGTTGATTTGTAGTTGAAAAAAGATTTCATGGCCGATTTAGAGACATTAGGTGGATACCAACAAAGAACTTTAACAAAGTCGTTTAAACTATCACTGAATATTATTGTTTTGATATAATTCAAAACATAGTATTTCCGAAGATTTTGGCTGGGTTTGGTCAGTCTTCAGCGATTGCAATGCCGATACGTAATTAGAGGTTAGGGGCCCAGGTTGGCGGGAAACACGCAACCTCCTTCAACTTGTTGACGGAGCCGCAAGGTCAATGGGTGGGTCAAGATGTAGTGGTAACACTATTCACGTCACTATGACTGTATGCTGATACATGTACAGGTGAAATGTTTTGGCACTTGTAAAAGCGTGTATAGAGCCACAAGAGCCACAATCAAAATTTTTATATAAAAGTGCATGCATTGGCAAACTATTTTAGAGATATATTGCTTAGACGACTTATCATCATCACAGCCCGCAACAGTCCACTGCAGGACTTAGGGCCTCTCCCAAGGAAGGGGAGGTTATTGCCATAATCTCCACGCTTGGCAGGCGGGTTGGAGATCGCAGTGATTAAATATAACAATGGAAAATGCTGCTGCCCATTTTCCAGGCTACGGAGACTTTTGATATTTTGCCTCAAAAACATAAGTCGCCTTGTACGACACCCATGACTGTAAGGGGTAGGTGCTATTCTACTCTGCCGGACACCACACGGCCAACTTAACACGGACGACTTATAGAATTTCCTTATTATGGTACCAATAGCACAATCAATTTTGAAGTTATATTACCTTTAGAATTTGAAACAAAAACCAATTTAGGAAACTTGGACACACTTTAATAAAGTATTGCGTATAGTAAATGCACACCAAAACTTTGAGCAATAGAAATATCTTCCGCATACATTTACCACTTTGTAACAAAAATACGACCGCTTAACAACACGTTAACACTTAAACCATTTTCTTCTTTAAAATACAAAATACACGTAATTAAATTCTCCCTTAGTCTAAAAGTTTAATATTAAAACCAACTATTTTCCTTTTTCATTTTATCCCTGTGCCTTCCTTTCATTTCTAGGTCTTGGAATATTTCAGAGAGCTTCGTCAGCTTTTGCGTCGGGCTCTTGGGCAGGCCTTCCAGCCGCACCGTCTTGTCCCCATCGTACTGTGGATAGTTGAACGTTTGCTTTTCCCGCAAACACAACAGCTTCCCGGTTTCGGGTAACGACGACAGTTTCGCCACCTGCATCGCTGCCTTCTTGAACCTCGACTTCGGTGACACTTTTAATTCCTTACTGTTAATATCCTCATTATTGTTCGAGTCGGGCCCGATCCTCCTAGACCTCGACTTCTCGGGTTGGTTAGCATTCACATAAACGGGTTCGAGAACATCGTACGTGTTCTCCCGGAGCAGCTGCTGCGGCTTCCTATCCTCCAGGGGGTCCAGCGTCCTCCTGCTGAAGCCGTGTATCCGCAGCGGAGTCAGGGGTTTCAACACTTCGTGCAATTTTATCTTGCTCTCCATCGTGGAGGGTCTGTCATTTTTCTTTAAGTCGAAAACGATCACTTTTGTTTTGGGTTTGTCGTCCAGCTTCTGCCCGATGGCCGGCAGCGGGTGGAAGGGCGAGAGCGTGGGTTTGATGGGCAGGTCGTCCAGCATCCTGGACTGGGCCGTTTTGTTCTTGCGCGGCTTGAGTTTCCTCGGCGCGTAAATAGTGGTGAGTGCGCGCGTCTTGCGCTGGTCGAGCGGCGCGAGTGTGACGGGCGCGGCGGCGGTGGCGGGCAGCATGGGGCGTGCGGCGGGTCGCTGGGCCGCGCGCCGACAGCCGCCGCGCCCGCGCGCGCCCGCCGCCGCCGCTCCCCGCGCGCGCCCGCCCTCGCCCGCCAGTCCCATCGCGCCCGGCTCGCCCGCGACTGGACACCACGAAATGCCAGCCTCGCCAGCCCAGACGGTATCTTATCGCCCGATCCCCCCGATATCGCCCACCGCCGGTTTCCGGAAATATTCCAAATCGGAGATTTCCGCCAATCAACGATATGCCAAGGTTACCTTGACTCGCACTGTTGCAAAAATAAATTTCCGCAACAACCTCTCCTTCGCTTTTTGCGCAGCAATCTATGTTGCTCTTGTTTTTACAAAATATCATGAAAAAAACGTTGAAACCAATGGAATTTCAAATAAAATAAAACAAGTTGCCGAAAACTGGTTTTCGTCCCAAAATTGTCGTTGAGCTGTCAGGCGGCCATTGCATTTGGCCAGCATTGAATTCCTGTAAAAAGTTCTTAAACATTAATAAAAAATCTTAACATTTTTCTTTAATAGACACGTAGCAAACAACGTATCGATGCGATATAGTAGTGTGGGTAGTCTAGCTAGAGGTAAGTAGAGGTCATCGAATAGATAACTGGTATGGTAATGACCACCATAATAACGCCATCGATCCGGCTGACCTTGGGCGGCGGGAGCTACCAAACCCTGGCTATTTGTCACACGTTTGTCCATACGAATGCCCACACAAGTCAATCATCCACCCCTTCCACCCTTCGTAATAGAAATTTTAACGTACATTTATAGGAGTAGAGTTGAAATTCAATTCCACTGGTCAAGTTGTAATTGTCCACAATCGGCTGCGTGACGCTGTCTGTTCAGTGAGGACGCGGTTATATTATTTCCAGAGCCAGTTGTTTATTGATTCAGGCAAATGTACAGTACTTACGAATCAGACTGATTGATGTGTTTGGAATTTTTTCAAACACGATGTATGTTAAGAACGCATTGACAATTATTTATTCGTTTCACAGTGAAGGGAGGTCTTCCACCTACTCTCAGTTCATCAATTGTAGATAAATAAACATGTCATATAACATTTAAAAAATGCCCAGAACACTGAATAAATAAAATAATTATCGTTTCGTGATTATAGTAGTTTCAACTCGCAACAAAAGAATCATGAATCTGAATCATGTTAATAAGGGTATCTACCTACTTCTTTAGTTAAACGATATTGGGTTCAGTACTTTTACAAACAGTGAAAAGATTTAAAAGAGTTTCTCGTGGGAAACGACATTCTGCAGTGACCAACAAAATTGACGCAAAATACAGGCCGATGCAGAGAACGGTCTGTATTTTGCGTCAATTTTGTTAACTACCGCGAACCTACCCGTATCTTTAGTTAATGTTCAGTCAGACTTAAAGGTCACAGATCGTTTTGTCAAGGACAAAAAGCTTATGATGGCTCACCTTCACTGATTTTAGTTCTAGTCTAATAGGAATTTCTGATGACTTCTTTGCCTTGACACATACATAACAAATGTTAGTTGTCTACCAACCACTAAAGCTTGAGCGCAGACTGCTTAAAATTACGCAGAGACCAATTTTGTACCAAAGCAAATGTCTGTATAATGCAATGCAAGATTGTGGACTTTTTAGGAACTAAATTTCGTTAGAGCGAGATGCGAAAGCGATAGGTACTTACATAAATAAATAAATAACTTAACCGACAGTAAAATGTCAGAAAGCCCAAGACCAAACATACTTATACTCGTACTCGAATATTTCCTAAACTTTATGAAACAAAGTTAAGAACCGTCTCGATTAAACTGGCTATCAAACAAAGAAATTCGCAGCGAAATCGGTCTATCCTTTCGGGAGCTACTAGACAGATACACAGATGGACAGATATACACACGTCAAAGTTATAACACCCGGGGGTTGGGGGTTAAAAACGGCCGTAATCTGAAAATTTAAACATAAAACGTACACATTTTAAGGGTATGTTCCGGGTTTCCTACCGCGTACCTTTGTTGACGAGTAGCCCGATATATTAATATTCGGAACATACCCTTAAAATGTGTAATAATAACCGCGATAGTTTAAAACATTATGTAATAAAACGTACACGATTCAGTATTTCATCGTACATTTAAACTACACAAAGACCAATCTAAAATACTAAGGTAAAAAACTAGGTACTCAGTGACAAACAATCACCACAGCCCACCTGTCGCTCTACGATTCATGCTTTTGGGTTTCATATTACAATAATGCGGAACTGCCGATGTATTGTTACTGTGAGGGTGAAGATGAAATGCCTCATGCCTGTAATTGCGCTGACTACCTTATCCTTCGAATCGGAACACAACAATACAAACATTGTTGCTTGGGGGAGAAGTAGATAAGGCGGTGGTAGCTACTCACCCAAGCGGACTCCTCAGGTTTTTACAGAATCCAACCATTGTGTATAAAACAAATAACGCCGAAAGTTATATTTTTAGTAAGATCATCTAAAATGATAAAGTTAAGTGTTCCCTAATTGCCGTATTTGCAAATTGTATGCCTCTACGGCTAATTCATATGGTTTACTTCCCCAAATTCTCTGTAAACACAGCTATAAATCAGGTCAAATCTACGCCTTACATGTAACAGCTGTGGTAATAGCAATGGTATATTATAGACACATTTGGGGTCATTATGTCGATACAATCACGGGTAACGAAACCCGCATTTAGGTCAAGTGCGTTCGGCTGGACAGGAGTACCTGCGTAGTGTGTCGAGGACAAGCGTATAGACAGTATTGATGGGATATTTAATAGATTATTTATTAAGTGAGGAAAGTAGTACACCTGTATCCATGTCCCACGCACAGACATGTTCCATGCAGATTTGGAAAAGGTTAAAAAACGTGTAATGGATTGAGAATCTAATGATCAATCAAATTAACAAATCACTGCTGGCTTTATCGTCTTCAACATTAGGAGGGCTTTGCCATTATCTCCATGCTTGGCAAATCTATTAAGACACTTACGCCACAGTGGTTGGTGCAATTCTGCTCTGTTGGACTGTTGGTGTCCTGAATAATAGGGGTAAAAATAACACAAATCGCCCCTCATTTCTCTCAATTGCAAGTGGCAAACAATGCATCAAACACCCTGAAAGTATCGAAGTCTACATTGCTAATTACTAAGAAATAGCGATATTTGGTTAATACGTCTTAATTTGTTGCAAATTACTGTAATCCTTTGAAGGAATAGGTTAGTAGATCAAATAATTGTTACCCTGTTGGTCTAACACTAGGTAGAGTATACTATAAAGCCAGAAGTTATGTTAATTACAGGTGGTAAACAAACAAATTGATAATTAATTTAATTTAGGATATAGTAATGGTCCCGGCCCGGCTGCGTTCGAGTACACCTACTTTGCCCCTACCTACCCTATTTTGTTTTTGCTTACAAACCTCTTGAATCACTTTATCTATTGGTGTAGTTTAAAAGATCTAAGCGTACATAGATACATACTTAGATACAAAAGGACAGACGTCGGGAAGCGACTTTGTTATATACTATGTACAGATATACTTATCATAAGATATTTTTAGGGCGTATTATTCCTAAACTTAACGAAGGAACTTGAATGGCCAGAACAGATTTGTGTTTTAGTGACCTACCCGTGAGGGTCAATGCAAGATAGCCGCCACCCACGCCGATCATCAAGTTGCGGAAATCGCCCGCACGCGGCTAATCTATGATGTGAAAGAATGATAAACGTATTATAGCTTCTAGCGATATTGTAACTCATCAAGGCTTTAGCCTTACCCTTCAAATAGATAATCAATATCATTTTATTGTAACAAGGGTAGTCTAGCATATAAACATTAGCTTTGCAAGGTTCAACGATGGGACTCCCTCTTTCTCGTTGTTAAGGTGTTGTGAGTTTGATAATTTTATTAGGTTTTGTACGCGAATTCGTTGGAAAAAAAATGTTTCCTAAACTTAGCTTATGATGTCCTGCAGGACATCATTTTTAGTGGGCCATTGACGCTCCGCCTAATATTACAAGGAATTAACTAACAAGCAAGCAAGCCTTCGGAATCGCACCGGCACTGGTGCGTATTTACAGCGGTTTCAACGTGAACTGTATCTATGGTGAGTTCAAACGGTGACCCCCCCCTTATATAGTACTCTGTATGCCCTTACACCTGTACATAGACGAGAGAATGTGATAGCCACTGACAGTGCTGTCAATCTAGAAGTTATAACCTATCCAACATTGTGGAAAAACTCTTGACAACAACTTTATCAAAGTACTCAAAAATATTTTATTCTAAACTACTGAATCGGTTTTAATGAAACAAAGCACCCAGATTAAACTGAGGTCCAAAAACCGCATCTTCCGTAAATTGGTCCTACTACATAATTGGTAAATTTATAACTACCCTTCTTTTTTACGTCGAGGCTTAAAACACAGTAGACGCATAAGTGACGCTGCAAAGCCTGTCAAGAAATGATTCACTGAGGTGAAGTATTGGGGGCATTCGTGTTTTGGCCGGTGGGGTCAACAACAGCCTGCTGACCTTGAACTTTTCCTTATGACTCAATAGGTTCATGAATAATTTATCACTACCAGGACTGGACTCCATTGTTAATGGTTGTTTGAAGTGCAGGATTACGCGTTAAGTTGAATCACTGCTACGCACGCGTTACGCACAAAAAGCTTTGCTCATTTTAAGTATCAGCTTTGGAAAGCCTGATATTCAACTTTGTATTAGTATGTAACTTTGTACATATACTCTTGTGCCAAAGAACGGTAGAACGTGGTTATTCTATCCAAGATTTGATTACGCACAAGCCCACGCGTGTAGAGTAGGCAGACGTTTTGTGAGTAAAATTTTCTTTGTTTTTCTTTTCCTTGTTTGTGGTTTACCACATAGAGAAAACACCATAATACAAACATGTCATAATTTGTAGCTATTTGTAAATATTTTTGATAAATATTTTTAATTATTTCTAGGCATTTTAATTACAATAAATTGAAATTATGTTAAATTTAGATAAGGTAATTTGTTTCTCTATTTTTGTAATGTACTTAGTTTGTAAAACTACGCGAACTGATAATTTATCGACTACCTTACAAACTCAAAGTCATCAATAATCATCAAGCCAAAAGTGTATGAGTGGGAAATACACACTAATTGTAATGTGTGTGTTATTGTTTTATTTTCTATTTTGACCACAGCACTGGTTTCCAGTGGGAAAACATTTCTATAAACCTATCAGTGATTTTTTAATTTATCGCCTTACTACATTCAATTTAGGGTACTGTAGTCTGTAACTGGGCACCATGCACCATACACTCGAAATACAGAGTGGCGTCCAGTACATCGACTTTGTTAATTAAGATTAAAGTATGTTCTCATACAGAAGAAACCGGAGCTTAAGCCCGACTACCAAGGTAAATAGAGCACCGTATTTGGCTTGGCAACCAGCGCGCTGTCTTGGCTCAAACATCACGATACATGGCAGGCTTTGCAGGCATGTGTTTTGGCGCAGGTAAGCGGTTACTTACCTTACTTCTCCTAAGACTTTAACCTAATCGTACGCTTATGAATTTATACAAACTGTATTGCAATCGTATGTTACCTGTTACGACTCCTTATAACACCTTTTTTACTGACGGGTGCAGGGTAAAGAGACTAATGTTGTGGCAGACCATATGATACCTTCACTTAAACCACCAGTGTTTTCGAGATATATCCCAGTCTATCGTTATCATCATCGTGGCGTTAAATCGCACAGTTGCGCTCCCACGTGCTCGATCTTCGGCATCCTTGGTGGTGGAAATATGCTATTCTATTGATGGAAAGAGTAGGTTGGACTGAAATGAAGACAAATGAGGAAGTTTGAACTGAGAAACTCATCTTGTTGGATAATAGGACACTTGACACGACACCACGACTTCTTTAAAAGAATATTGGAAGAGAAAATTATGAGGAGAGGTAAGCAAAGATCCAGAAGTTTAGTTATGTGCAGCAAGTGCAGGAAAGAGAAGAGAAAATGGGATCAGTGTCGTGCCAGGAAATCAAATCAGAAGCGGACGATGGAACGAAATGGTGATTGCACATTTTCCTAACAACTTTTGCGGGGTCCTTTCTAGAGCGCTCGGAAGCAAATGGAAGTCGTGGTGGGTGGCCTGGCAGGTGTTATCGCTGTGGTTGCCATGAACCCTCTGGACCTTGTCAAGATCCGCATGCAGCTGCAGGGCGAGGGTGCCACCAGGGGCTCCCACCAGCGCCCCTACAGGAACACCATCCACGCTCTCTACACCATCGCCAAGACGGAGGGCATCCTGGCGCTGGAGAGAGGCCTCGTCGCTGCGGGTCTCTTGGGATTCTTCAATAATGGGACCAGGTATTTAGCTAGCATAGTCATCCTGAAAGCGTAGTATATGAAAGATTCATCCAATGAGAGGAGGAGATCCAATTGTTAAAGGTAGTGATGGTGTGTGTGCGAACAATTGTTATCTGCTGTTAGATAGGGAATTGAGAACATGGTCCAACACTATGGCTGATTTGATGTTAGATGATAAAAATAAATATCACAATCCTCATGGACGCTTGGAATTACGATGATGGCGCTGTGCGTTTTCTGTGTAATCGAAATAAAGTGGTTCTCTTTTCCTCACTCACGAACAGCTCTTTAAACCACCTAGCGTGGTCTGTATTCATAAAGCGATTTAGTAATTGTGCACTATTTAATTGCTCACCCACGTCAGAATTTTTCCATTCCCGACTATCGGACCACATTATGACAACAACTTTTAGTGGGCGACTTTTTATATGACGTGACAGTAACTAGAACGGAAAAATATCTAACCGATTATGCGATGTGTGCGGCCACCCCGTAGGTATTAGCTTAGTTGAAAACACGCATAGGTACCTATCTACCAACTTAATGGAGGATTGTGGTCTCCATTCAGACTGGGGCTGTACAAAATAGCGGACAACAAGGGCTGGAACAGAAAGGAAGGGGGCGAAGTGTGTTTCTGGAAAGCGGTGATGTGGTCATCCTTCAGCGGCGGCGCGAGCGGCGTGCTCACCAACCCCATGATCATCGTGAAAACTAGGCTGCAGTCCATGTCGAAAGCGAATCGCCTAAGTGTGGGAAAAGCCAAATATAACTATAAAGGTGACCACTTTGTTATAATAGTAGCGTAAGGGTGTAGACTGAAAGAGTTGAACTTGAAAAGGGGAATGTTTGCTTAGAATCGAATAAAAAGTAAGTAAAATGTAGAAATGTAGTAGGTAGTATTAGCTTAGTTAGGACGTTGACAATAATTTTAATTTTGATTAAGTGATAGGAAATCGAGGATATCCCATCACTGTGGCTGATTGAACATTTCAATAGACGATATAGATGTCTCAGCCCTAGTGGAAACGTAGATTAATGTGATGGCGCGTTTTCGGTATAGTCGAAATAAAGTGACCATCTGTATAGTCGAAATAAACCAAAATGACTTAGTTTATGAATTTTATGGACAAAAATTTTCTAGGGCGGACTAGATAGGAGGCCCTTTTGGATTGTATATTTCCTGCCTATGTAGCATGACGGACTTTGTCGCGCGACATAGAACTTTTTATCTCGCTTGCTTCAACGCCATTTGACAGAAATATCTCTGTCGCAAGTGTCAAAGTACTTCATGCTGAGGGTGCTGGCTAAACAGGAGTTGCAGCGGTGGTAGTGAATGGTAAGGCTTTTCGTCCGATAGCTAACACCTCGGTCGACCAGAAAATAGCATCGGCGGCGTTACATGTTGTGTTGAACAACAGTAGAGATTATGGAGAAAGCTTACGTGAAACAATGGAAATGATGATTTTTCTACTTATTTTAGGTATGATCGATGCTTATAGGCAAATTTACAAGAAAGAAGGGATTTGGAATGGCTTCTACTGTGGCGCTAAAGCAACGGGCATCCGGTTAGCGGTCGGCAGCGCGGCGCAACTGACCACGTTCTCCACGTAAGATACACTTTCTAGGCTTAGGCTTAGGTTTAGGGTTAGATGCGATGGGGCATTGTGTTAAAATATAGTAGAACATCTAGAGGTCATGTGGTTTCCCGGCAGAGTATAATATAGCGCTGACTCTAAGCCATATGCCCGAATGCATTAAACATAGGCGACGCTTAAGTTGATGCCTTAAGATAAGATTCTAAGCAATTAGTAGTCACAAAGTTAAGAGTGACTTTGCTAGTTTAGGTTTCACCTAATACATTTATTAAATATTTTAAATCGTTTAGGCGCTAATTGAATGCAATCGGGTGTAAGAGGATGACCTCGAAAATGTATGTGAGAAGATTATGAGAGTGGAGGGGGCAAAGATCGAAAACTTTTAGTCTCAATTTACACCGGTGCGGCAGCGGTCAGTTTCACTGTTAATAACTAGAACGGTTTATGTATACGGTATTATAACCTATAGCTTGAAGGAGTCGGCCGGCGCTTCTTCGAGCCTAAGGGCTCGGGGTCGACCTTGCCAGGATTTGGCAGATCAGTAATTACAGTCATCTGACCTTTTAACAGGGGAACCTGACCTGAAATAATTCGCCTGGTCACCTGAATGTGCAGGTTTCATCACGATGTCTTCCGTCACAATAACAGCATCGCTCAGTGTTTAACTCAGAAATGAGTCATTGGTACATGGCAATGGGATTCGAACCCGGTACCTCTCTCTTACGATTCGAGACCCCTTAACCATTAAGCCACCGACAGTCTTTTATGACATGATATGACTGTGTTGTAATATTGTATATTGTTCTCTTTGTCGTACGGATGTACGGACAGGGCCAAAGAGTTCCTGTACTACCGCGGCATATGCCAAGAAAACAAGTTCGGGTTAGCGTTCTTGGCGAGCCTGTTGTGCAGCGTCGTCAACTCGCTGGCAGTGTGTCCTCTGGACGTGTGCACCATTCGACTCTACAACCAGGGTGAGCAAACGGAAATGTCCCTATGTACTATCTCTAGCTTCCCGACCACGTGAATCTTTGATAAAACTTTTGAAAGAATGACAACGAATACATGATCCTGTCACGTAGGGCTTAGTAGATACATACTGCTACAGTTGGTCGATAGAAGTGTAGGAAGAGGACGGACAGTATAAGATTTTTGAGACGAAACATCAAGTCTCCGTAAGCTGCACAATAGGCAGCTGCTTTTTCCATTGTAATATTTATAGCACTGCGATTTCCAAGCCGCTTACCAAGCGTAGAGGTTATGGCAATAAACTCCCCTTTCGTGGGAGAGGCCGTAAGTCCAGCAGTGGACTGTTATGGGCTATGATGATGATTGTCTCAATTATCGGATTTGTCACCACGGTTTTGAGATTTTGATCGACATCGAGGTAAAAATAAACAAAAATATTGTGACAAACCCGTTAATAGCGTCAGTTTAACCATGTGTAGCTTAACGTCTCGACTCACCAGCTTCTCGGAAGATAAGTTCGATGTAACATTACAGGCCAGAAGAAGATATATAACGGCATCATAGACTGCTTGTACAAGATCGTCACGGTGGAAGGCTTCCATGGGCTTTACAAGGGCTTGGGACCACTGTACTTTCGCCTAGCACCAGTCACCACCATCTCGCTCGTCGCTTGGGATCTACTCAATCATCTCTTGCTGCCGTTCAGTAGGAAAGTATAGTCTGATTTTGTACAGAAGTACAATCCAGTGAGATAGAGTGGAATTATTACAGTTATAAAATTATCAACTAATCGAGATAATTTTAGTCCCCGGAAAGGGATGAAAAGTGCAACCCCAAATTAACAGGTGACCTTTGCACGTGGGTGGTTCATTTCAACTGGGTGTTTTTTATTAAATAGTTATATTTCGGGGGAAATTCCCGCAACTTCGAAACTTATGAACGAAATAGAATTCTCACATACGTTAAATTAACCATCATTATTTTAAAAGTATTCTCCAATTCCATATAGCTACCTTGATTTACGAGTAGCCCGATATTTCGACGCAGTTGCATGCATCATAGTCACGGGAAGACGACAAGGTACCTGTTACCTACCTGTAAGAAACCCGGAGAATACTATTCTCAAATTTGTGTGAAAGATATTATATTTCGCCGAAGCATACGATACAGAGTATGTTGAATATGTTTATTTTTATTTATTTGCATCTATGGCGGAAATTTCCCCATTACGCATTCACAAAGGTGTCGCTACCCGAATGAAGCGTAGTACTATTTTCATTAGGGTACTTCATATTTTCGTAAACAAACACCTACACACAAAAACATAGTCGCATTGAATACCTCCTCCTTTTTAAAGATTTGAATTCGGTTAATAAAAAAGGTGCTTCAATGCCTACAGACCAGTGAACCCTAGTCGTACTCGTATTCCACTCTGCCTTGCTGGAGATAATTCCATACCAGTTTGACCGAACAAATAGTGAAGTTTTGTACTTGTCATGTTTTGTTTTAAAATGTGAAAGTCTATTGGAAAAGTAATCTAATAAACATGTTTATAATCAAATTATTGGTTGTTTGGTTATTTATTTAGTGACGTATGTAAATACATTCCTGCCTATACGTAGTATTTGTAATGTCATACTGAAGATACTTTTCAAATCAGGGCAGGCGAGCCTTTCCAATTTTATCCGCGATGCCGAGGTTGCCACGGATATATTCGTTGCGGGATCAAATTGAACAACGCCGCATAGTTATTTTTATTTCGTTGGCGTTGAGGTCGCGGGCATGCTTCACCAACGCCATTGACCATTGTAGGATTACTGTAAGCTCTTACTTTAAGAGCCTTAAAGTTGATAGAGATTTTGGGGTCACAAGTGACTGGCGGGAGCTCCCATCATTTGGCTCAAGCTGCTGTACCTCCGTACGGGACTTGACTGCGGTGCGGATATCTACGGACTCGTGCAGCACATATTTAACAGATCCGAGGTACTTCAATCATACGTAAGCATATTCCATGATACATTGGAGCGTGTCCGGAATATCGGCTGTGAGGACATCCAGTACAACGCTTATGAACCTACGCCTACGGTTATCAGGAACAAGGCTATGGTGGTTTTGACAACGGCCCCTGGATAAACACAGATTGGGTCAGAGCCCATCAGATTAGTTCACGGGAAACACTGTCAAAAGCTCTCTGTAGGTCGAGAAATGCGAAATGTAGATATTGATTCCTATACTCCTAGGACCTATAGTTTTCTCGGGGCGAAAATATCTTTTGAATAGGTCAGTGAGGAGGAGTATGCCCCGGGTTCTCATTACTTTCCAGGTTTGTATATCCGTTATGTCCCACAGCTTTCAAATTCTTCGTATCGGCCAGTAATCTCTCCATTTAACGTAGGGCGCGGGAGCCCCGGGGTTCTCCTGGACCATGGTCCAGTTTTTTTTTTTTATTACTTTACTAGCGAGGCATTTGACCGCCACCTCATTTGGTGGTAAGTGACGATGCGGTCTATTATGGAGCATGCCTGTCTAGGAACAGCCTATTCACTCTAGCCTTGAAGGCATCCAGATCATATTGATCAGGGAACACACTCGCAGGCAACGCATTCCACTCCTTAGCCGTACGCATTATAAAAGTCGAGCCAAAGCAGCTCGTGCGGATAGTTGGAAGATCCACGACATAAGGATGAAGCGCTCGCCTGGATCGCTTCTCCCGATGGCGGAAAGGGGCCGGCGGAATGAGGTCGTGCACTGCTTCGCACACTCTCCGAAGTGAACCCGTAGAAAACCGACAAACGCGCAACCCTACGCCGATACTTGAGGCTCTGCAGCTTAGCCTCAATTAACTGCGGATCACAAATTAATCTCTTTGCCCGTTTTTCCACCGAATCCAAAGCAGCCAGTTGGTATTTGGCTGATCCATCCCAGAGGTGGCAGCAGTACTCCATGCAAGATCGGACTTGTGCTTGATACCATTGAAGCAACTGCCTTGAAGTGAAGTACCGCTTGACCTTCGAGAGGATTAAAAGTTTTTTTTAAACAGTCTTGGCTTTTGATTCGATGTACTGTCCAAAGTTGAGATTGGTTGATAGCTCAACACCCAGGAGCTGTAGGTTGTCGGTAATTTCCATAGACACACCCCGGAAAGTCGGAGCTAGATGGAATGGACTCCGTTTAGCGGAAAGCAAACACGCCTGTGTTTTGGTGGCGTTGAACGACACTAGATTGGCTTCGCCCCAATCGGACACTGCCTTGAGAGCCTCGTTCAAGCGACCAACCATGGCCTCTCGACAAGACTGAATATCGCCCCTGCTAGCTTTTGCATCTGACAGATATCTATCCGTTACTGTGCTATCGTCTACGTATTCAAAGATACAGGGTCCAAGCAGATTGTTAATATGCAGCAGGAAAAGAGTCGCGGACAGAACCGACCCCTGAGGAACTCCCGCGTCGATAGCCTTAAGTTCAGACGTGTAACCATCTAGAACTACACGGATTGATCATTCGCTCAGAAAATCCGATATACAGGTGCAAAAGCCAGCAGGAATACCATATGATGGGAAGCTTGCTTAAAAGGGCTGCGTGCCAAACCCTGTCAAAGGCCTTGGAGATATCGAGAGACACAGCAAGGGCCTCGCCATGCCTCTCAATTGCCTCACTCCACATATGAGTAGCATACACCAGAAGGTCCCCAGTTGACCGACCACACCATGACCATTTGCCAGATCATGTAATTATAGTGGAGCGACTGCCATCTGACCTCCGTGACCCTGTTAACAGGGTCCTTGACGCATTCAGTCGCCTGAATGTGCAGGTTTCATCACGATGTTTTCCGTCACCGTTAGAGCGTCGGCTGGTGTTCAACTAATGTACTTTCTTTTTTTATGCCGCTAAGGTGGCAAACAAGCTTGGGGCCTGCCTGATGGTAAGCAGTCACCGCAGCCTATGGACGTTTGCAATACCAGGGGCGTATGCGTACCCACGCGTTGCCGACCCCGTAAAAACCTTTTAACCCCTTTCTTGAAGAACTCCATGTTGTACTCTCCAGGAAAACCTCTCCAGGTAGTTCATTCCACAACCTTAGTGTGCGTGGGAGAAAGTTCTTTTGGAACCGCACAGTTCGCGAACAATTTGGCTCCAAGGTGTGAGGATGAACTCCCTGTCGATGGCGAGCGGTGCGATGATAAAATAATCTTCTACTATATAAAAATATGTCGGGTTTTCCTTCCTGACGCTATAACTCCAGAACGCAAAAACCGATTTCCACGGTTTTGCATTCGTTGGAAAGGTCTCGGGCTCCGTGAGGTTTATAGCAAAGAAAATTCTGGAAAAATTTGGAATCTTGCATACGACGTGGTGCTCCGGACCCAACTCCCAGCTGGCATTAGTGTTGTCTGCTACGCAGACGATACTCTAATATTAGCCGAAGCGGAGTCTTTTGAGAGGGCTTAACGACTAGCAGAGCTAGGTGTAGCTTGTGTCGTGAGGAGAATCAGTGCTTTAGGCTTGGCGATTGCACCTCACAAAACCGAGGCGCTATGGTTCCACGGACACCCTCGGCGAGAGAGTCCTCCTGCCTCTGTGGTGCGGGTGGGAGAAGCAGAGGTCCAGATAGGACAAACTATGAAATATCTGGGCCTAGTATTAGACGGACGGTGGTCTTTCGCAGATCATTTTGACCGCCTGGTTCCCCGGATTGAAAAAGTAGCGGGTGCTCTGCATGGACTGCTACCGAATCTTGGGGGACCGCAGGAAGGAGTTCGCCGCCTCTATGCGGGTGTAGTGCGATCCATTGCGCTTTATGGGGCACCGGTATGGTCAGATCGACTGTCGGGCGCTCGGAGCCGCGTGGCGAAATTCAATTCTATGCAGCGACGCATTGCCATCAGGGTCGCACGAGGATACCGGACGATTTCGTACGAGGCGGCAACTGTGCTGGCGCGGTTTCCACCTCTCGATATCCTGGCTGATATGGATGCGAGAGTCTACCGTATCCTTCGCCAAAGAGGTGGAACCGCTACTAACGAAGAAATAAGGGTGAGGGCCCACAGACGCGCAATAAACCGCTGGCGCGAGCGTCTCCATGAGCCGCGTAGTGTTCGGCAGCGGTTCATTAGAGCCGTCTTGCAATGTTTTCAAGCATGGCTGGATAGGAAAGGTCGGGTCGGGTGACTTTCCACATGACCCAGATACTCACCGGACATGGCTGTTTCGGTGAATATCTCAACCGAATAGGGAGGGAGCAGACACCGCAGTGTCACCATTGCAGTGCGGACCAGGACTCGGCGCAGCACACGCTAGAGGAGTGCTTGGCTCTGTGAGCGAAGCGACCTGGTCCAAGAAATCGGCCCAGACCTTTCCCTGTCTGCAGTAGTCGCTGCAATGCTCGGAAGATCTGTAGCCTGGGAGGCCGTTAGCACCTTCTGCGAGACCGTCATGGTCCAGAAGGAGTCAGCGGAGCGGGAACGCGAGCGCGCGGACCCCGCGAGACGACGACGACGACGAAGAGCTCCGACTAGCAGCGCAGTCTCTGATGTGCGTCAGCACACGACAGGGTTGCTTGCAACCTCTGTTGACGGGAGGGGGCGCACTGAAGTGTAAACTCCAGTGTGCCCGAGCCGTGTAGCTCCGGCTAAGAATAGAGCTACGGTCTTCCCCGCCTGTCGTAAGAGGCGACTATAGGGGGTCGTCGGAGTTGCGGACACTTGTGGTGGGGGCTACAATGTCCGACCAAACGACTACGGGGACGGTGTCGGCTTGGGGTGGTCATCAAGCCGATACACACCGGATGGGTGTAGGGGCAGGGTTGGAGAATACACAACCTTGCCTCGCGATGGGCCTTCGAGCGCGGTGTTAGAAGGGTTCCGGTTGCGTTCTATTGAGATCCCGGAGCCCAGCGAACTGCACCGAGGTGGACCACCGCAGAGTTTTTAGTGGGTAGAAGTCCCACATAACCCAACTCTTCCCCCAGTGGGTTGGGTACCTGGATCGCAGGTTTTCTCCACGTTAACAAAAAAAAAAAAAAAAAAAAAAAAGGTAGGTGTACGGTAGGTGTACGATAGGTGTAGGGTAGGTGTAGGGTAGGTGTAGGGTAGGTGTAGGGTAAGTGTACGGTAGGTGTAGGGAAGGGTAGAACTAGAGGTAGGGTGGTGTAGGTTTAGAACGCTACGCGAACGAAGTCGCGCCGGGTCCACTAGTTTAGTATAAATATTCTGTGACTCAGAAAAGGGTCATTGGTACATGGCGGTACTGAGTCGAACCCGGTACCTCGGAAAACACGTCGGACCCTTAAATCTGAGGCCACCGACGTTCCACTTACTACCATAGAATATACAAAAACTTCATGGCCCTCAGTTGGGTAGCAATGAGCAGTTTTCCAATAGGTATCTAAAGCATTCCTAACAACTCACTAGATGGCGCCCCGACAATTTTGGTAATTGATAATCGCTTAAATAGGTTCTTAGCAAACAGGATATAAACACTGGCTACGTTGTATTGGATAATATTGTATTTGTCAATAGTTTTCAACCATTTTAGAGGATGTAATAATAATGGAACATAGTGCCAACTTCTATAAATATTTCTTTATACATTTCGTTCAACCTTTAACTGTTATGATTATATTCATAAACATTTTATTTTTAAGTTTAGAATTAGTTGGTTGCATGAAATCACTGCCACCATTATACAGATTAAAAAAAGATTACCAAAATTGTAGGAGCGCCATCTATTGATGCTTTATGAAACCAAATATCAATACCTACTGGAAAACTCCTCATTTAAGTCTTATGTGCGCCCTCCACAGAAAAAAATATCTCCATGGCGGGGCCCTGCATTATATTTATATAAATAGGAACTATGTGGATTCGTCTCATGGCGCAGCCATTATAATCTTTATTCTATTATCACTGGCATAAGTGTCATAAAGTGTCACGTGTTGTGATCTTTGGACGAAAGTATTGAATTTGACATTTGATATTTATTATTATTATAAATTATGTTTATAATGTATCTAAAATTTGAGAATGAAATACTTCTTTGTTAATACATGATTACCTATATTTACCTATATTTTCAGTTACTTAACGCATAACGTAAATAATGGCTCGAGCGTCTCGAATCGTAGCACAAAAGTTGTAATTGGTGGGCTTCTCGTTGGCCTCATAGATTCAGGTTGGATATGACTGACTAAAGGTTTATCTGGCTATGTCACTGCCCAGACGTTCACTAGGCTGGACCTGACTTGAAGCCTGACCAAGGTAATTTAGGACCTACGTAGTTTCAATTTAGGGTTTAACCGCTTTTCGAAGTATCAAGAAGTAGGTATCTCTACATTTAATTAGTTTTATCTCTATTCGTCTCCTGCTGCACGTAGGTGCGCCTTCCACTCAGTTCGGCTATGTGCCCCCTGTTTCCATCGACTCCCTACTACGACGAATATTATATAAATGACAATGTCATATTTAGGGCTAGATCCGCGGGGGATTGACCCACGCTCCGCTTGCACCCACGGTTCTCGGAGGTATAAGTTGGTAAGTGAACAGACGCCCATCGCTTCAGTTTTGCGATTCCTAAAGCTGTCGATGGCATTTAGTACGGCACTGCTAATTCACCACAGGTAGATTCTACTTATTCTGAACGTACCTGCAACAACTTCAATGTAATTTTAGAGAGCCTGCAGCCAAATGGAAATATTGATAGGAGGACTGTCGGGTGTGATCGCCATGGCCGCTACGAACCCCCTGGAAGTGGTCAAGGTGAGGATGCAGCTGCAGGGTGAGGGCGAGAGCCATGGCACCCACCAGAGGCCCTACAAGAACGTCCTCCACGGCCTCTATACCATTGCAAAGACGGAAGGAATATTAGCGCTGCAACGGGGCCTCTTGGCTTCGGTTGTGTTCGGCTTTTGCATCAACGGGTTGAGGTACGAGTGTTATCTTGATCTCTATGTTTGTGGAGGAAGTGCTGTTGTCTAATCTATCAGAATTTAGGTATTGCTGTCCGCGCTGATAGTTGTCGTAGAAAGTCGGTGCCGACTCTTACATCCAAATGCACTTAAAGTTTCTGCCAAACAAGGCTGAAAGGCGGTAGCTTCCGATCCAATCGGAGTCGATCGGAACTTATCGGCCATTTTCGGCCAGCTCAGGTTCCTTGCTTTCTTCTACCTACATGTAGATATATCTATTTATTTATTATTTATATCTATGATCACAATCGCCTCAAGGCTGAACTAATGGTCTCGTTGTCGTAAGTATAAGTCGATTGGTCATAGTAAGAAGTGAAGTGCTCCTGATGTAAAGCAGTTACTTTGATCACGTTTAAGACTAAATAAATAACCTCACTGTACTCGTATACTTACTTTGTGAGGACAATAATGGCTTTTACCTACACTGTTGCGTCACAAGCATATGACAAAGGCCCAGATAGCACTATTACCATTGTATACCAGCACCTATAAAACAAATTGTTGTAAATGAATTTTGTAAGGGGTACCTAAGTACGCCCAATAAGCTTACAAACTGTGTCATCATCATCGTCCTAGCGCTTATCCCGGCGTCTGCCAGGGTCCGCTTTCCTACTCAATCTCCACTTCGCCCGGTCTTTGGAATCCACTTGTCGTAAGCCGTTGGCTCTCGCATTCGACTCAGCGATGTCAATCCATTGCTTCTTGGGTCGCCCACGGGGTCTCTTTCCTGATACCGGCAGATTCAGGCACCTATTTTCCCCGTATCCCTGAGGCTTACGCAACATGTGACCAAACCAGCGTAGACGAGCCTCCTCGATCTTATCTGCGATATTTCTCACGCCAAGGCTGCCACGGATGTACTCGTTACGTACTCGTTCGAGTCGCGTAACTCCGAACATCCACCGCAGCATTTTCATTTCGTTGGCGTGGAGTTCGCGAACGTGTTTCGACAGCGCTGGCCATGTCTCGCAGCCATAGAGCATCACCGGTCTAATTATACTCTTTTATATAAGCCCTTTGAGCTTTACAGGGATTTTTCATTTAAGCTTTCAAACTGTGTATTATGTCAAAATCTTAGATTATACACTTGAAACGGAAAACCTTTTAGCAACAGAAGTATAGGAATGAGGAGACAGTACTCAACGATATATCAACTCTTCAGGATAGACAGAGTGGGTAGTACACATCATAGATAGCGCACTGAATCTACGCGCGTACTCACTTTATTGACATATTTTCCATGGGTTACAATAAAAAGAAACACATTTTCTTCCGTTCAGGCTGGGGCTGTACAAACTGGCAGATAATAGAGGCTTGACCAGGAAGGAAAACGGGGAACTGGCATTCCACAAGACTGTGATTTGTTCATCCGTGTCGGGCGGCATCGCTGGGGCCGCGACCACCCCCATGACGATTGTGAAGACGAGGTTGCAAGCAATGACGCAAGCGAAGAGTATTAGTGTGGGGAAAGCGAAATATAATTACACAGGTACCCACCCTTTTTTTTTTTTTTTATAGGCGAAATCTTCGAAAGATACCACGTCACCCGGGGGAATGACGGTGGACATGTGGGATTGCCCGAAAAGGACCCACTAAAACCCCTCTATGTATCCACAGCCGCTTTTTATCGGAACACCATAGGACCTCATAGATAGTTTTCGCTATGGTGTTCCAGCGTAAACCCAAGCAGTGTTGGGTCAGTCAACACATACAGGAAACGTCCTGATACACTAGGACGTCTCCCAGTCATGTGGAACCGTGCAATGCAAGGAAAGAGACCCCCGTCTCTTCCCCGCTGGTTCCACTGGGAAATAGAAAGGACGGTTGTATCGCCTTCGCCTTGGCCCCGTGTGTCTACGTCTGATTACATCACAGGTACCTACATTAGGTAGGGTACAGGTACCTACCCTACCTAAGCACTTCACCAACCGTTTTCACTAAACTCGAATTATCTATCACCTAATCAGGAAACTCTTATCTTTAGGAAAGGCCTTAGCCAATTAGCCCTTACCAGACCTCTACTTCTTGGCAGTTTTGGACACTGGGTCAGATAAGTTTGCTGTGGAAAACAGAATGCAACTATAATTTTAGGCTATGCCTAAGGATCAAGCACCGCCCAATCCACTTCCTGGCTTTAAGCGTTACCTTACAGCCATAGTTATTTCCTAGCGGTTGGTGATAGAATTACATCTTATACAATTCCTAAGTATTAGGGCATCAGATTAAAACATTAAGCAGTTCATACTTGGATAGGTACATCGTTTTCGGCGTCGCATTAGTAATGTTGGGCTTGATACTAATGTGTGGCTTAGGTTCCTTCTCGTACTGAAGGTATTAAATTAAGGTAGGTATTGTTTATGTTAGGTATAGGATGCAAAGACCATCTGATAGAAAATGGTCACCGCCACCGGACATACTTTTTTTTTTAAGTCATACGGTAGGCAAACAGGCAAGCGGGCCACCTGATGGAAAGTGGTCACCACTGCCTATTGACATTAACAACACCAAGAGTATCGCTAATGCGTTGCCCACCTCTATAACACGTTGCTCTGGCAGCAAAAGGCAAATGCCACTCCACTGCCAAAGCCACGGTTCCCCAAATCCCCACCCCATGGAGCACTGGAAACCTTACTCACCGGCAGAAACACAATACTATTTAAAAGAGTATTATTTAGCTGCGATATTCTGTAAGGTGGAGGTACTTCCCCAGTCGGGCGGCTCCAATTCGAACGAGATACCCCGCTATGCCCTACCTCTCTTATGGCAGCTAATGTCTAAGCGGCAGCCCAGCTGTCCAAGCGGTGGCCAGAAGTGGTTACTATTGTAAAACCATAGTTTTCAGTACTGATATGCCTATCCTAGGCTATTAATGCTGAGGCACACCCATTCTTCAATGCAATGTAGGCTGTCTTGGTTATTGATGGTTTTCATTATTTCAGGTATGTTGGATGCGTATAGACAGATTTACAAAAACGAAAGCGGCTTTAAAGGGCTTTTCGCTGGTGCCAAAGCGTCTGCAATGAGGATAGCACTAGGCAGCTGTTCACAGTTGACCACTTTCTCCACGTGAGTATCGCCTAAATCTTGAAGGCAATATTTTTATATCTGACAAACTCAATATTTCTTTACTTATTCAATTTGGGAAGGAAACACAGGTTGCCACGTATAAGGTCAGATTAGTATAGATCCATCAGGATAGGTACCACCGGTTTATCTATTTCTGTTGCTTGCATGTTTTGTTGTTAAGCTGTAAGCATGGCTGCATAAGGCATATCACCTTAGACCTTAGAGTGACAACCTCTATGTGCATGAGACTGCTTTCCATCAGGTGGACATTGCCACTCATTTTGCGTCGGGTGTTAAATGTTTAGACGATGTAAGTATTCCATTTCTAATAACCTAACTAGTGAACCGATTTTAATGAAACTAAGCTAGAACTATTTCGATTAAACTGGCTTTCGAACAAAGAAAACTGCGTCGAAATCGGTCCATCTGTTCGGGATCTACAATGCCACAGACAGACACACCCACACAGACCCGCAGATACACACGGAACATGTATAACAGCCCTCTTTTTTCGTCGGAGGTGCAAACGTAGCTCGTACTACCGAACGTTTTGTTCAAAATGTTGTCCACGTTGTATACCAAAATGTCATCTTTAACAGAAAGTCCATTTTCAAAATGTCCACTATATCAGACAGTGTCAGAACGTTCACTATCAGAATGTCCACTGCATCAGAAAGTCGGGGAAGGATCGGATAGTAAGAGTTCATTAAATTGAAACACGCGGACGAAGTCGTGCGTCGTAAAGTTTGTAACTTTGTAACGTTCTACGTCAAATATCGTATTTATGCTTATGTAACTGTTTTACATAAAAAATGCAATCTGGCAATCAATATCTGGAGCGGGTGACCGTAAGGGTAGTCACGGTGGCGCTCCCGCAGTTTAATCTGTTCATTATATTGATGAGACCGAATTTTATGTGAATAATACCTTTCTTTTTAAACAACACAGAATTTTACGAAAAGTTCGAGTGTCAACCTAGGTATTACAGTTACAAAGACTAATGCCACAAAATAGAAAACAACAGAAGGTTCACTCCCGTCGTCTTCGATAAAAATAACCTAAACTTGCCGACTCACTAGGGTTGCTAGCACAGATTAATTCAGAAAATACAGATCTATTCTGAATTTTGAAAACAGCATTTAAAAGATCGAATGGAATTTTAAAGATCGTTCACAATAACATGTCCGTTGCAAAGGACCAATATCTAATCCTTGCCATAATGTGATCATAATTGCTTCCCAAGCTGTTCAAGCTGTGTGATTGTGTTCAAGTATATTAGATATTCCATACCAGTTTTAGACATTATGCCTTTAGTAGGCATCATAATAATCTACTGTTTATTCACTTTTTGAAAATTCATCGCCACCCGATGGCCTGATGACCTGGGATTTGACCCACTTCCCGGTAATCAATTGAATTTAATATTTCATCCACATGTGAATGGATGAAAATGCAATATTATGGTATGATGATGAAGAAGGAAGGTGGTCAGCGATTTTTTTATATTAGACTAGACAGGCATTTGCGACTAGAAACCATTAAGATGGCCATTACGGTTTCTTATTCTATAAAAAACTGTCACGTTGTGCCTAAAACTGTTAAACTAATCCTAGGATCTCTAGCGGAAGACCTTGGTCAACCTCGGTTCACCATCGGCATTAGAACTCGTAGCGGTGCTGAAGTTCGACTAGCCTCAAAGTCTGACATGTTCACCCATCAGTTCTTGGCCTCTGCATGCGTTGCTTGTATCATATTAAGTAATCTTAGTTACGTACAAGTACTTTTATTTTATCAGTAATAATATCGTTTAATTAAATAATATTTAATTTAAGTAGACACTACAACGATTTCTCGCGTTAACAATCGCGACCGAGCGCTGCTTGGAACTGCGTGAGAATGCCTGTAAACGTAACGTCAATGTGTGCGTGACGGAAATGGTTTATTGTTTCCAGTGGACCTTCTGCTTGGGGCGGGCCGTTCTTTATTTTGTGCTAGTGCCTCGTACGTGATAGACAGACCGACATACAGCGGAGTAACAGGGTTCCTCGGGTACTTAACCTTATAACCGCGTTTAAAATAAAAAACCTTACACAAATTTAATTACATCGATTTGAAAGACATCAATGGGAGAGTCCCCATCCCTTGTTAAACTCTTTTGTTATACTTAAAAAAATCATAATTTTAATGACTGTATATACTTATAACAATAACTCTTTTAACAGTTCTATTAGAGCAGTAGAAAATTTTATGTTTGGTCAAAATTTTACTAACATTCATATAAAAGACATCAACGAAGGTATTTCTCGCGTTGAACTCTTTTGTATGAAAAGTCAATATTTTCTTGAATTATATTATGATAATTAGCATGTGGTTGTAAGAGCGTCGGTGGCCTAGTGATTAAGAAGTCCGACTCATAAGCAAGAGATACTGAGTTCGTTCCCAATTGCGGCTATGTACCAATGACTTTTCTGACTTATGTAGGTACATTAGTTTAAGACTAACCCACCGAGGCAAAACATCGTTTCGAAACCTGCACATTTAGGCGACTAAATGCATTTCCATTATTCAATCTGGCCAGGTTCCCCTGCTAACAGGGTCACAGAAGTCAGATGGCAGTCGCTTCACTGTAATTACCTGATCTGTCCAATCCTGGATCATGGTCAAGGTGGACCCCGGGCCCTCGTGCGCGAGAACACAACCGGGACATTAACGCCATCAAAATGATTATTTTATCATGTGGTGTAAGACTGGAACTCTAGTTTCCCGTGCTGGACCTCAAAGCCTTTTGAGGGTCGTTTTTATGTGGGTTCTGAATTTTAGGTGGCATTTATTGAGCCCATTGGGGCTAGATATTTTACTTAGCGGACAGTTGGTTCAGTAAAAAAATATGGCAGGGTAGAAATAGCGGTAGGGTAGTCGTTTTGATATAGCGGGCTTTTCTGTAGTGTGGACATTTCTATACCTACAGTGGACGTATCGATAGAATGGACATTTTAATGTGGACATTCTAATACAGTGGACCATGAGAACCAACCTAAAGTCTTCAGCAGTGCGGAAGGGGTTCATGCTACCATAGGCACTCAATCAAACCAACCCATACCTAACCTATACTTTTAATAACCAGGGCGAAAGAATTCCTGTACTACCACGGCATATGCCAAGACAGCAAGTTCGGGCTGGCGTTCCTGGCGAGCGTGTTGAGCGCCATCATCAACGCGCTGGTGGTGTGCCCTCTGGACGTGGCTACCATCCGGCTCTACAGCCAGGGTCAGAGCACTTTTCTATACCTGTTTCCTTATAAATAATCAAGCGATTAAAACTGCGCGTTTGCGGTACTGCTCGTGCGGAGCAGACGGATTTGGGGGAACCTGCTTGCACTGGATCGGTAAATCTAGATATCCAATAAAATGTCGATCCAAAAATCTTACAGTAGGCACCCATAGCCATCAGTGGTTTGAGCGGTGAGGTCAACCTAGTTTTTTATCGGGCGGCTTTCCCTGTGCTGTCATATTTCATGCCTCCCGTACCACTTCTGACCTGACCGACCTTCTGATTACTGTATTTCTAAAAATAAAGATCGTTCTCGCCCTCAATAAGGATACGGGTCCCTTCGTCCCAATTCGTAGCAAAAATTTGTAGCTAGCGACGATATGCGAAATATTATTTTCCCCTTAATTTAACGGGCTACTAAATGGGCAAATTAATTGTATTCTAGCTTCAAAAGAAAATTTCCATTTCATAGTCGGTTGCTATATAGAAATATTTTTAATATATCGTTGCTCTTTTGTACCCAGCTACAAAAAGTGAAATATAAGTCCTGTGCCGTTGCTGACGCAAAATACCTAGGTAATCTGCCGAGTCTGAGAAATCCGCATTTGCTTAGTACATACCACCTAACCTTATCTATTTCTGCCGCAAGTAACAATAAATCTTGATAATTAAATTCCCATATAAAGATAAGTGTAGGCGTAAATTGTAGGCGAGAGTTATCACTCTTTCCAAGGCGTCTGCCCGTAGACTCTCTCCACTGTGTTGGGCTTGTAAAGGTGGGCTGGTGCTCCCCTGTGATGTATCCCATGAGTTGCATAAAGGACCACGTCTCTTCTTACAGGCGACAAGAAGCTGTACAACGGTCTGGTGGACTGTTTGACCAAGATCTTCAAGGTGGAGGGCATATATGGGCTATATAAGGGCTTTGGACCGCTCTACTTCCGGCTCGCACCGCTCACCACATTCTCGCTGGTCGTTTGGGACCTCCTCAACCATTTACTTGTACCAAACAATAAGAGTGTATAGTGTGTAAGTGTGTACAGTCAACGGTATATCGACCTACCAAAAACCAGTATAATAAATAAATAAATTAGTAAATAAATATGCTTATTTTTTTTTTTTTTTTTTTATGTCTCACTTACAATAACACTTACAACAATAAGATAAGTACAATAGCATAATTTCCATCAGCCATTTACGAGACACAGATAAATTTCACAAATTGACTATAACATTCTAGTACATTGAATTGTTCTAGTACTTAAATGTGTATGTAAGCAAAGCTTGTATTATGGGTGTTAGATAACTAATAGACTACTTATATACTTTTTTTAATACATACTACACCCAGACCCGTAACAGAAATTAAAATAAATCATATCTATTTCTGCTAGGCCGGGAATCGAACCCGGGACCTCTGCGGGCATATTAACGTCGACGCCCACTCAGATGAGACGCGCATAGCAATGTTAGATCTGTTTATACTGGTTTTGGGGATTAGGTCGTTATGCTGTCTTCTATGTTGCTTCGACAAATAACAGCAGTAGACTGCGCTACTTGATGGACTTGATCGCGTGCAAGAGGGCGAGATGGTCTAGCTAGCTGACTGATTTTTGCGTTAAATTTTTGCGTTCCTCTAAGGCTAGATTCCCACAAAGACAGATTCCTATAGGGCCGGATTCCTAAACGAACGGTAGTAGTATCTACCCTCAAGCATATTTACCTACCCTCATACATTTTTTTATATGTCATGAATGCTTTCATATTATACTTATTAATAATCAGAAATGTGTATTTTTAAAGCATAACTAGAATTATTTATTATTTATTATCAAACTTAAAAACGCTTACAACCAACATAGTGTCAAAAATGGTTTGAATAGAAAAGAGAATAACTGAAATATTCACGATCATGTTATGTGCATGAATGTATTATTTCAGGGAATGTCGTTTCAGGGATCCGTCCTCTTAGGAATCTGTCTCTAGCTTTGTAGGAAACTGGCCTTACAGAACAACAAATGAGTACAGTCGAGAGATGAAGTTACTCTTTCGTAGACTACCTGTTCGATATTGTTAAGATTTTGTTTTTTATGTTTCATTTTAAAACCAGATGATTTAGATTTAGATTTATTTATTTCATAAATTAGAAATTTACATGTCATTCTTTTTTCATACCATATTAAATTATAAGTTTTCAAGTACCTTAAACTATGCCATACAATTCAATAATTACATTTCAAGTAGCCAAGTTATTCAGTATAAATTAATTACATTATTATTAATTTAAGTAAACAATGTTAAATTACCCAAGAATATTTCCAATATCAATACTTAGTACGCATGTCAAATTAATAAATTTATGTCAAAATGATACAATTTAAAAATACATTACATGTAGTATGCACATTATTATAAACTAATTACCTCATTATTCATTTATACATGTCATATTACCGAAGAAAAATACTAATGTCAATACTTCGAATGGATGTCAATTTATTAAATTAATGTCATGTGATGTTTTTATATTATGTTCATTAAATACTTTGTAGTATCTATGCATTAAGTTCAATGTCTTCAGGTCGCAATTGAAGCTGAACTGAAGATGAACGTTCGTCGTTCCTAAATAATTTGTAAAGTGTAATTAGTAATAATACTATAAATATAAAAATTTAATATATTATTAAATTTATAAATTTACTGATATATCTAATGAGTTTGACATTGAGGGGCGCTGGATTGATTAATACTAGGCACTTGGGGATGGGGACCTTTCCGGATAATTAAGTATCTATATATTGAAATAGTTCCTTTAGTTAAAAACATAAGAATTATTTAGAAATCAAGGCCTAGGTGTGCTGTTAAATAAACCACACAACGGTTTTTGAACATGTACTTTAATGGCCCTCTAGTCAGGCGGTCGGACTGCTTTGACCTCCTGATCGAATGACATGAACTTTTTTTCCTGATGGTTCTATTAACTAATCAGTTTTAGACCATGTGGACCACCCACCGGACTACATAAACTTCGTTTAACATCGGATGAATCCCGGGCCTAGTATAGTATTATATTATCTTTGCCCGGGCTTAGACAGATGCGCCCACACTCATTCATTTCGTGTTACTACGACGAGTCTCATACGTAATGTTTGCATCATGTGTAGCAAAAGCAAACGATAAAACTACCACTAGTGGCGCTGATCGCAAAGAAAATGTTCGATCCTACACGAAGCGATTACTGAGTCATGTAGTTCCTTGTTCAGCCACCCGCAAAGCAGATATGAGTTGCACTTTGCACGTAATCATTACGTCACAGCAAAATTCCAAGTCTTCAATGCCATGGTTCCGCTGATACCAGAACGAAACGCGCATAACATGACACATTGTTCATACTCAATTACTCTAATGTGGGATTAATATTAAGTGACATGTGTTAAGTACATTGGATTTTACTGCGAGTTTCAGTATTACTAAAGATACTGTTCTGATGTGACATTTCCAGTAAATAAAGAACGTAAGTACAAGTTTTTCCTCAAACACGTGACTCCGAATAGTAGACATTTTATTTGTTATGTTTGATGTTCGTGTTATCAGTAAAATACATATATCGATTACAGTTTGAATGTATTGGTTTGTATTGTTTGGTTTTGAATCGAAACTAAAGATTTTAATATGTCTAAGCTGAATGATAGTAAAATACTTTCTGATACAAAGGATAGTAATGATTTAAGGATGATTTTAAATGATAAATAAAATAAGTACTTATATACTGTATTGTATATTTACTGCTTTCTTCAGTCCCTTGATCTTGTATATATAGGTCAGTCGCCACTCCACTCGTGACCCGCCCATTATGAAAGTAGGTCATCGGTAACCCCACTCTCCTTTCGTAATTTTGCCGCCAAATGCTTTCCCGCCATTTGATTTCGTTAAATGCATTTTGTTCATGAATTACTCCGTCTAAAAATTCTAATATATGTTTCAGCCTGCGAATATTATAAGTATGTAACTATACTGTGGGTACAAAAAACAAAAAAATATTTAACAACATATTAAATTTTATTATGATTTTCTGTGATCCTAAGTGATCTCCCAACGATAATTTACCGAACTGGGCCGATTCTGCCAAAATTCAGTAAACGTAATCCGTAAACGCAGTCGAATTAGCGTTTGTCAGGGCAGGAACGTCGAAAGTAAGGGTAACGTCGGGGAAAAATTAATTTGAAATTACAAAATAAGTACTAGTAAGTACTAAATAAGTACTGCGACAAGACTAATTCATTAAGGAACTTAAACGATTGGAGGTACTTATCTTTCATCACATCTTCTTCATCTTCTATCGGTGCATCTTAGCGTTAATGTCCCGGTTGTGCTCTCGAGGGCGAGGGCCCGGGTGACAAATTTGACTTTTTAAAGCAAGCATTAGAATTTCGTATAGATACATCTACGGAAAGTGCGTATCTATAATCTGTCCAAACTGACTTGTCTTATTTGGTTAATTAAATTATGTATTTAAATGGATAATGTGCAGCAGTATTCGTTGAAATTCACATTCTATGTATTTTTTATATAATTCTCGACATTTATATGTAGCGTGATTGATACGGCAAGTCGTGATTTTGGGCATTGTATGTTCACCAAATAAGACAAGTCAGTTTGGACATGGATTGGATTGGAATTATTCTATTGCGTACATTATTTTAAAAATTAATGACTGCAAACCCCTCCTTATGACCATATTTTAGCAAAATATTCTTTGCTTTGTTGTGGATCTACACCGGCGTTCGAAATTATCAACCTTTTTACCTAATTATTTTCTTTGGTAATAATAATGCTCTTACCGTGAGGAAAAGCATCATGATGAAACCTACACATTCAGGCGACTGAATGTGTAACCATGATCCAATCTGGTCAGGATCCCCTGATTCCAGGGCCACGGAGGCAGTCGCTCCACTGTAATTACCTGATCTGCCAAATCCTGGATCATGGTCAAGGCGAACTCTCGTGAGCGAGAGCACAACCGGGACATTAATGCCATGATGATGATTTTCTTTGGTAATAAATAATATATTATTATATCTAAGACATTATCTTAGACATCTCATTATTATTTCAGGCATCTCGCTCACTAACTTTTGTTTTTGTAGTAATACCCTCAAACTCAGTCTAAACCATAGAGAATTTTTTTTATCTGTGATAATACCTTCGGCTTTTTCGTATAGACAAAATTTTGAAATTTTTTTAATGTTGACAAGTCGCTCGCTCGCTCTACTATCGTTCGCTCAGAAATGGCAAATCCCGGTCGCATAACATTTTATTACCATCAAGGTACATTTGTCAAGTTAATTGACATGATATTTATCAAGATAATTAGGATGAATTATCCCTTCGAACCCTGATGGTCCAAACAGAACCCCAGAACGATGGAGTTCCTGATCGGCGGGCTCGCCGGCGCGGGCGCTACCATCTTCACGAACCCCATAGACGTGGTGAAGACGCGAATGCAGCTGCAGGGCGAGCTGCGTGCGCGCACGGACCAGCCGCTGCGGTACAAGAGCCTGCCGCATGCCCTCTACGTCATAGGGCGCACGGAGGGCCCCCTGGCGCTGCAGAAGGGCCTCACGCCCGCAATGCTGTTCGGGCTCATGATGAACGGTGTCAGGTTGGAAATATTTATCGGAAATACTGCTCCTATTTTTTGGTTTGTGCTGCCTCTATGACATCAGGCAACACACTACCCGACGGTACCTACATTGTCCCCTCCTGGTTTAGATCAACTACCTATACCAGGAGTCAGGTGAGTACCTACCACACGGCTGTGAAGGCTCGCGCCCTATCAATTAAAGGCAGTAACTAAGCAATCGCCCATAGCTACGTATATTGCGGTTTGGTGGATTTCCTATTAAAATTCGTTATCTCCTTGTTGTGTCTACATCTTTGCATCGTTATTACGTTGTTTTGCCTACCTAAGTCGATGAAATTCCCTGATCATTATGATCTAGACGCCTTCAAGACTAGAGTGGGATCTTCCTAAACAGGCATGCTCCATCATCGGCAGCAGCGTCACTTACCACCAGGTGAGGTGGCGGTCAAATGCCTGGCTAGTCATCATCCTCCAAATTGCTAGTTCCATCTATGGTTCCATCACTGGAACGGGTATGTTTCTTGATGAAAGTTGTTCAGTTTCATGAGTAGAATATGGGGTTTCAATTAATGCTAGCGGTCCTTTTACCTGTATAGGTACTTATTTATTGCGTATGTTTTTTCACGATGCTTTCCCCACCTACCTATTACAAAACGAGTTGTGTAACCTATTCTTACGTAAAATAACGACGAATATTTGCGTCCTTCCAGATTAGGGCTCTTCCAAGTGGCCCAAGTGAACGGGTGGACCAAGAATCAAAATGGCGACATAAGTACCAACAAGGCGGTTCTTTGGTCAAGCATGTGTGGTGGACTCAGTGCCGTGGCTTCCAACCCTGCTTCTGTGATCAAGACCAGGATACAAGCTGCCTCACATCCAAGCATCGCGGTCGGCAGACAGCATGTGTATAAGGGTAAGATTTTGGCGACACTTTACCTGCCCCACGATAGTTATCTAAGAGAGTACATATTCGATATGAATATCATATCAGACATGACCTCGTAGACCCGAGGGCCTGGCCGATCGCTTCGTAGCGATTCTACTGCGATTGGCGATCGGAATTTGGTCCGTTGCTTTTGGCTAGCTTCGCAGTAGGTACGGTCACGTAACCTAACAGAACAGAAAAACAGAAAAAATCGGATAACCCCCGACCAAGTATATATATACTCAAATATTTTCTAAACTACTGAACCGATTTCAATGGAACAAAGCAAATAACCATTCCGATTGAACTGGTTAAATGAAGCAAACCGCATCCAAATCGGTCCGTCCGTTCGGGAGCAACGATGTCATAGATTGATACACAGATCGACAGATACATATGTCAAACTTATAACACCCCCCTTTTTGTCGGTAGTTAAACATTTGTCTGGTCGAGGGTAGGATCATCAAACGCAATAGAATCGCTAAAATGTTATTGGCATCTTGATGAGACCCACAGAAAACGGCCAACAACCAACTAGGACGGGCTATTGAATCTTCACTCGAATAAGTACTAGAGATGGATGATCAATAACGTCGCGGTGAAAAAGTCACCGTTGTCGGCAGTCTTCACGAAGGAACGACGTTACAGAATCACGTCATAACCTACAGGACACACTATAAGAACTGTGAGGGGGCGTCAGTCTATTTTCGTCTATTTCCCTATCGGCGGCAATAATCCATGTAGCGAAAGGGTACCAAAGGTAGTAACATGCCGCCGATACTGGTGACGTAATTAAGTATCCATCTAGTACTTATTCGCATTCTTAATCGCACAGTACCTACCTATAAATACTTTCTCCAACTCGCCAACCGCGCGTGAAGGGGCCTACGCCAAAATCCTCCAGTGCACCTCGTCTTCCCTGCTTTCCTGACGTGAAGGAACTTCCAAGTCCAGCATGGATTTTTATTAAGCAGGATGATGATCATGCACTTCCTATTCTTTCAGGTATGACAGACGCATTCATCACAATATACAGGCAAGAGGGTATGCGCGGGTACTTCGCTGGCGTGCAGGCCACCGCGTTCCGGATTGCCATAGGCAGCGCCGCACAGCTGACTACCTTCTCCAAGTAAGATTCTGTGTGCTCCGTCATAAGAATTATTTTATAGACAATATTGTACAGAGCGTGGACAAGATTCAAGAGGATCCTACATAGCATCTCATCACCATCCGTCAGCCGAAAGACGCTTACTGCTGAGCATAGGCATTCGGTTCGTCTAGGTTTACATACAGCTGGAACCTGCAACCTTTACCAGGTCACGGTCTGCCCTCCGCCACAAAATTATTGGATCACGTGTAATTTCAAAAACACTTACGGAAATACTCAGGAATATGGGATATTCAGCAGATACCTATCTATAATGTAGGTAGACCCTCCATAGTCGGTCCACTGCTGCCCCCTAGCTAGACGGGGGTCAGAAGGTTACCACCACCTACGCCGCGACTTGCAAGTATCCAATGTTAAAAACAACTACAGTACAAAACGCAGTCACCAGTCACGTGCTGCGTTTTGTACTGTAGTTGAGGTATGTGAGAAATAGGTACCTAAACCTGGTATTAGGAATGAGTCTGTTGCCGCGGGAGGCCCAGAAAGCGATGGACAACATCACCGAGTCGGATGCGAGAGGCAATGGTCTACGGCGTTTGGATGCTGAAGCCCGGGCGAAGTAGCGAAAGAGTAGGAAAGCGGAACCTGGCAGAAGCCGTCATTGACCGCTCATATGATGACGATGACTTGTTCAAAACGCAGTGAAGCTTTTCTTCCCCAGAACGAAAGAGGCGCTGTACAATAATGGCTTCTTTACGGAGTCAAAGTTGGCGCTCGCGTTCGCCGCTAGCTCCATCAGCGGGGTCGCTGTCGCGGTCGTGATTTGCCCCTTCGATGTCGCCACCGTCCGCCTTTACAATCAGGGTAAATAGTGCCCACAGGCCTGCTAGCCAGCTATGCATCTTGCATATTACCTACGCTTATCGGAATGAAAGAATGGCATGTTGTCTCCCAAAGCTACAGTCTTTACAGAACAAAGTTTTTAGAGCCTAAAGAATCACTTAAGTTTTCCCTTTATGGAGCAGACCTACATTCATTGCTTACATTTATCTTCTTAGCTTAGACGAATATGTTCAGCAAAGCTTCGACTGTAGCTATTCCAAACTTTATTGTTATTATCTTCCCGATAGACCCACCATATGCTTCTCATGGCTGGATATTGTAAACTAAAGAACAATAGGTTAACATCGAGTAACCCTACCTATAATGGGTGTTTAAACTCAGTAGGTCTTTCCTAGCCAAAGTTATAACGGTGGTGACGCGTGGTGGGGACTAGCCCGCTAAAATCTACCCGTAATTTGACATCTATATACCCAAGAGATAGCTGGCTACTATGTCTATGCATGTGCTTTGCAGAGTGAAAGAGTGGCTCCTGCTGTATGGCTTCGAGAGGAACCCGGCGACCGTTGCCTTCCTCGCCAGCCTCGTGTGCAGTGTTGTCGTTGTGTGTGTGGAGGCGCCCCTAGATCTTGTCAACACGCGTTTGTATAACCAGGGTATGATGTCTTGGTCTGAGTGTCTCTTGTGCTAACACCGCTTCTGCTTTGCACTTCGTTTCTTTGGTTGAATGACGTGTGATGACCGAATTTGTTTTCCCAATGATTAAATTTCTTCTTTTACCCTTTTTTTGTGCAACCTGTAGATTGACGTAAAAATCCCATTATCTCCTATTTTTAGCGATGGGAGCATTTGGTGATTATTCGTCTCACCATCCAATGTCTTCCATTGCGTATTTACAATGTCTTACTTAGGTAGAGACTTCGAACTCGATAAGAATAATAAATCTTCCTAAATCTTCGTGTAAAAAGCATAATTTCCAAGGAAATAATGGGAAGCAAGAGTCTTTGAATTTGTCATGCTTCAAGCTACGAGTTTCTAAGACTCGTAATTATTATTATTTATTATTATTATTATTATTCAAATGCTTTCAGACTTACAGTTGAGCAACCAAAACGTCTGGAGAGCCATTATTTACATGTAGGTACTTATCTTAATATATATATATATATATATATATATATATATATATATATATATATATATATATATATAACAGTCAAACTTAATTAATATTACAACAGCTTAGCCAATTAGCGCATATATTTATAAAATTTTGAATATTAGTGCCAAAGATATCAACTTCGACCCGGTCTGTTACCAGTTGATTTAGTAGTGTGAGTGCGTGCGGTGTAGGAGCATACCTGGCAGTGTCCGTACGCGCGGGCGCCGGTGCAAACAGCTGGTGCCTGCGTCCCGCTCGCGTATTTCGCGTATAACTATTAGGCACATACAGTGAACATGTAGATAAAGTGCTAGGGTTATTTACCTTTCCATTAAAGAGGAGGAAGTAGTGCAATACTAGTGCGAGTTTCCGTCTCAGTTTCAAAGTATCAATACCTACCATACCTGATACAAAGAGATGGATATAGGTAGGGATAGTATCCATATAGTTTCATGTACAGATAACGGCAAAACTTTTTTTGGACCCGTTCTATCATGACTGTGTACGTGATTTCATGTGGGTCCCAAACTAGCGAATTGAATTCGAGTTTACTACGCACAAATGCATAATACAGAAGCAATATAGTTTCCCTATTATAAAATCTAGCTGTTTGCCACAGTACAAATCCTAAGGACTTGAATGCCTTTTTACACATTTCTGTGATATGGTAGTTGAATGTTAGTTCAACATCAAGGAATAGACCCAAATCTCTAATAATATATACCCGCTGGAGCGGTGTTCCATCTATTTCGTAGGTATAATTAATAGGTGAACGGGATCGAGTGAATGAGATGGTTTTACATTTTGCGATGTTGAACTCGAGTAATAAACGTCGTAGGCCGATCGTCGAGTTGGTCGATCGAGATCCGTCTGGTTGGGGTGGCTGGGCGTATCATTTCGACACCTCAACCCTGCCCCAAGTTGACAGGGCCATTTGGCTTTGGGGCTCTGGCACAACACTAAACTAAAGCTGCGCTAACACGGACAATTGAAATTGCTCAATTATATGCAATACGTAACGACCTTTGATTTGATGCAATACCTTTCAATCAACAGCAATGTTGCTCCATATAGCGCCACATGCAGTAACGTGGATAACTGTAGAACAAGTAGGCAATATATACACTAGCAATTCAGTGCCATTCACGTTGCTCGGTTTTGGTCTGGGAAAATATAAGTACCGAAGAATAAACAAATAATTTTGTACTTAACCTATTGATTATTGAAACGATAAGAAGCAATTTAGTTCAACAATAGTCGCTGGCAATGGGCATGGTATTACTGGCAGCGGTTGGTAGTGCTTTCAAGAGTTTATAACGAGAAAAAACAGTCATCACGTTCTCTTTGCTGTAGGCCTGCTGGAAGAAATTTCTATTTAGAAATAAGTAGTGCCTTTTGTGTCGTGTATGTCTTTTTAACCATTTTTGTGTGCAATAAATAATCTATTAAATAAATAAATAAATGAAAAAGAAGATAAAATATAGATTAATAGAGATAATATAGATTTTGATAAATTTGGAATACTTGATATGGATCAATTAAAATCAATTATTTCTTAAAAAATTGCTCGTGTTAGCGCCCCTTAACCACACACTCTGAAACAATGCTAACCTACGAATATTTAAACTTCCATAACAGACGATCTTGCCTGGGCACATCACGATCGTCCCAATTCGACGATAGGACCCCGACATAAAACCTGACCAAGAAAATATGAAGTGCTGCTATATTGTGGTTTTTAAGAACTAATTTCTTACAACAAGTAACAGCAACAGTAGCTAGCTCTTAATCTACGAGTATCAATCAATTTAGTCAGACCTCATATGTAACAATTGCAGAGATCTCGACACGTTTGTGATTTGCTTTCTCATTTTACAGGTGCAGGCGTTGACCGCCTCTACACTGGCTGCATCGACTGTGTCAGAAAAGTGTACAAAGCAGAAGGGCTGCATGGACTCTACAAGGGTATAGGGCCCCTCTATTTGAGAATAGCACCACACACCACCTTGTCGCTGGTCATGTGGGACATGCTCAATAGTATATTTATGAGAAATAAACCAATAGTTCAATAATATGTATTTTATTGAATTGAAACCTATACCAATCTGCAATGACGCGTTCAAAAGGTGTCTTTGATTGATTTAACAAAACTGAAGGCCGAAATATCGCATTCAAGGGGTGCCATCTTTGCTTGTTTTGTCCTCAGGCGGCTCATGGCAAGCTATTGGCGGGCTAAAGTGTATCTCCCAGTCCAAGTCCAGTGAGTCGCAGTCAGAGCTGACGTCCTCGTCGGAACAAGAGCAGCTGTCCAGGTCTGCAGATTCCTCCTCCACGTCAAGGGGGCAAGGGCAATCCGGCATACCGATAGCGTACTGGTAGGCGGGCAAGCACGTTTGTTCGCACAGTTCCGGATGGAATGGATCCGACCATACTTCCCTCACTCTCTGCCTCACCAGTCGTCGCTGTATTCTCTCTCTCTTCTTTATTTTAGCCTCATTATCAGCGCTCGCAATCTTATATTTCAAAGGCTTGTACTGGTCGCCGTTGCCGGCTGCGTTTTCGTCGATCACCTGCATTTCGACGTGGTACTCCCCGTTCACTTTAGCGATGATCAGAGTCGGTTTCTCCTCCATGCGCTTCCTTAATTTTTTCACAGGTTTCGCTTGTAACACTTCAGACTTGCTCAGCTTGGCGTTCTTCAATTTGCGTAACACGGACTTGGAAATGGCTCCTGGTCTCCAGCCGCGTTTAACGTTTTGTTTTGCCTGCAAAAAACAACTGTCTTTGAATACCGGTAACTATGCACTCATGAATCAATTATTTAAAAGTCCAGGAAAAAAAATAAAAAAATACTCACAAAATAAAAAGACTTCTACAGTAGTTCGCGTCAAACTTCTACTACTCTCGCTGATAGGTCAAAAGGCCGTAGGTAGCTACCCTAAATCCGCTACCAAGGCAGTACGGGTTCGTGGATTTCATGCATATTCTTGAAATTCCTCTAAGGTCCGGGGAATTAATGGTGGCCGCACACATCAGGCTTTCATTTCATGTCCGGTTGCCCATTTGGCTACAGGACCATGGTACCAGACATCGTCAAAATGCAGTGTACAAAATTGTGTGTATCTGACAGGAGAACCGAACAGAAAACCCTAATGTATGGCCTAACCTTAGTGAACCTAACCATTATCGGCTTTTAAATCATTCCGGAGAACCACAGATTTTGTACATCTGGTGGACCACGGGCTTATTTTAAACATCCCTATCGTTGAAATGATGCCGAAAATAAAAACCATTAAAGCCCCTCGGGTCCCTCGCATCAAAGCAGAAAAAAGCAATGGCGTCTCGCCAGATTTCATCATATCAGCCAGAAGACGCCCACTGCTGGGCATAGGCCTCCCCCAGAGATCTCCACAAAGACCGGTCCTGTGATTTTCGCATCCAGCTGGTACCTGCGATCCTTACCAGGTCGTCGGTCCACCTTGTAGGAGGCCTACCCACGCTGCGTCTACCAGATTTACCTAAGGTAAATTATAATTACTATACGATATTTGTTTCAAACTAAACTCGCGTTCTTTACACATATTATTATATTAGACGGGACTTGGTCACGACCCACGTGGGTCGTGACCACGGTGGGTGTAACCCTACCGAAACGTCGGGAAAACAAATCATAAAGGTACGTCGCGTCCAAGTCCCGTCTAATATACTCGTAATAATACTATACGATGTTTTCCAACATAGATCAACTAAATATGCAATGGGAATCGATCCTAAGGTGAAGCATTTTTACGCACGAGTCGGTCGCACATAGAAAAAATAATACATATAATATAATTACGTAAATTGTTTATTTTTCCATAAAGCGTGAAAAAGCAGACGTTTATTTTAGAAATTACATTAACAGTAATCGCTCAAGCGCTCCTTTTCCAAGTTTTGCGTAGTAAGTTCTTTTCTACGAAGTTAGGAACTTTCTTTATGGAGTTTAATACATCTAGTGATACACTTAATCACTTTCACTTATCGGATATTTTTATTTGGTTTAATAAGCGGGATATTCACATCACTTTGTGGCATGGTACAGGTATCTATTGGTTTCGACGTTTAATTACGAAAACTATGAGCTACATATACATATGACAGAACATAATTACTCTTGCAACGACGACATAATTTCTATTGTATCAGAAAATAAATTGTGTTTAACATAGCACTACATTGCTTAACATTACATGCAAATAATTTACCTACCTAAGTAATAACAGGCACTACCAACCGTGCTGGTGAGTGTCGCTTTGGTCCCTGTTCTTGTATTTGTGCTCATTATGTTGCAAAATATGCTCATACAGTTGTTTCCTCATAACTTCGCCGCTGATGAAAGAGCTCAAGCAGGGAAGGTGGAACGAGCTTAGGCTTATTCCTTGGCCACGCAAGTCGGCTAATCTTTCATTTGGTCGCGGATTCTGATAGTCAACCAGTTTAAAGTACGTTTTGTGACCGTACTCGTTGACCGCCGCGATTCCCTTTGAAGATGGCTTGGCGTGTTTACATTTCCTGTCGTTCCGGGGCATGCGACTTGGCTTGGCTTTTCCCGATCGTGGCACCGTCGACAGCTGCGGTATCGTTATGTCAACTCCTTTCGACAACATATCCTGGAGTATAGAGAGCAGCAATTTCCTATCTTGTCCATGCCCCACTATACCCCTATACGACAAATGCTTAGGGGTCGCGTCGCCGAAACAACTCCAGGTAGTTTCTGAAACAGGACGATCTTTCTTACCCGTTTGGGGCCGTCGTGGGGCTGTCTTTTTCTCTTTAGCCCATTTCGGCTTTTTATAATATTTCCATTTTCCGGTGGGATAACCATCTACGTACCCGTCGACGCCGATTTCGAGCCACTCGCCATTTTCAAGTTGGAACTTCCCTTCTTCGAGTTCGGCCAGTCCTTCAGGGCCCATAAACCGATTAGGTGCCCACCGACCATCTGGTCCCACAAAACCATCGACATTTATATATAACCACTTTTTGGGGTCGGGACTCCAAAAGCCCCCTAAATCTGCGCACTGTTCTTTGCCGTCCGGTCCCGTGAAAAACCTCGGCACTGGATTGCCGAATCTATCTAAAAGCTTAACAGCATAATCTAAGTAAGTATACTGAGTTGCTTGAGAATGAGTTACTAATCTTTCTCCTTTATAAGTTGGGACAAAAGTTGAGACTGGTGGATTGAATTCAAATACCCACTCATCAGAATCTGTGTCTGAGGTCATGGAGCTAAGCGTATCGCTACAAGAACATGAATGCTCGTCTTGATCTTTCAGAATATCCGATTCGGATTTTGCTGGGAAGCACGGACACTTCTCGTCCTCCTCATGACCTAATATACCAAGCGCCTGATAATATGTTTTAGTACAAATTTCTTCACATAGATTGCGGAATGCTCGTTGTATAAACTCACGTTGATCCCTTGCGAAACGCCTCGCTCTACGATCTTTCTTTTTCTGTCGTAAACGATTTTCCGATTCAGTTCTTCCTATGTTCAAACTATATGGATCCTTGTCTTCAAATGGTTGCTGGTTAAGAAGCCTGGGTTGTTTGTATGTTTTCATAGTTTCCAGCGTCACCTCGTATTCACCACGTTTTTTGTGTACGGCTAGAAGAGGTCGTTGCAGAGGACGTTTTTTCGATTCACCGTCTTTCCTTTTCTTTTTACCAGTGTCTTCAGGGTTCACCGCAATCTTCAATAATCTTAATACCTTATTACTGATACAACCTGGTTTCCAGTTAGCGCGATACTGTTAAAAAGCATTACAGTTTAGTATTTTTCGTAGACATATGAAAAATATGTTATTAATAATTTCAATTGATAGTAATTTAAAATGTTATTCGTTTTAACAAAAAGTAAGAACGAGGTACCTTTAGCCCAGCGCTGTCGGTATTCCACATCCAACCCATGTGCTTCGGTACTTCCGAGTCATCACATAACGCACATTGACTGTGTCCAATAACAGCCGCTGTAAAAGATATACAATCAAATGATGCAATGCCTGGAATTAAGTCACTTATTGTCGGTTTCTAGTTCCTATATAAAAATATAAATTGTTAAGCACTTACGTATGCCTTCAACACCGAAAATACGGTGAAATCTATTTTCTTGAGCTTTAATTTCATCTTTTGAAGTTGGACATGGTGTTCCAGTCCCTCCTTTCTTTCCATCGGTATTTCCTACTGATGACTTTTTTAATAATTTAAATGTTGGGTATGGGCATGGGAAAGGTAATTGTCCGGGTTTCTGTGACACAACTTCCGTGCCAACCTTTAAATAGCCTCCGCAAATTTCACAATATGTAGTCTTTTTAATGAATCCAAACGTGCATTCACATGAACAGTAACAAGGGAAATGATTGCGCACATCTTCATTTAAAATATCACGAAAGGCTTCGTCAACCTGTCCAATAAGTATTCTATCATCCCCGCGATAAGCTAGCTTTCTAAAATCTTTATCATCGCATTCAACCTGCTTGCATTGTGTTACACTAATCAGGTCCCTTGCTGTCTCTGGCAGATCCAATGACAGGATGCTGATAGTTTCATTAGCAGCGTTTTTTGCACATGAACTGTCGCATAATTTCCATTTAACTCTTTCAAACGAGAGTAAAGATGGTTGTTCGGACGGCAACGCAGAGGTCTTCGACGCACTTGCATCAGGTTTTATTGTTTTTTCAGAACTAAGGTTTTCATTCACGTTGGTGCTTTCATTACCATCGAGGGTTTCAGCACGATCGAGGTTTTCATTACGATCAAGGTTTTCATTACGGTCGAGGTTTTCATTACGGTCAAGGTTTTCGTTACCATCTAGGGTTTCCTTATTCACCGTAACATACCCAACACAATAAACTTTATTAGCAAAATTTCCTTCAGGATCACGATACATGTAACTAAGTGTAGCGAACCTGTTATTTAATGTCGTAAATGATTTTGAATGTGCGGCTACCGTTTGTTTCTTACGGTCAATATCAGTAGTACTCCTAGCCAAGCTTGCCTCTACTTTCCAATTATTTACACTAACAACACATTCGGCATTTTTATTTGTGATAATTTTCTGGCTTTGTTTTATTTGTTTAGTTATTACGAGTTGCTTATCTTTTTCGCCTTTTTTATCAGTATATGGTAAAGATTCACCTTTCATTTCCATACGAACGCTCTCAGATCTCGAGAACTGTTTAGAATGTCTAACTCTATATAATGTTTGTAGAGTATCAGACTCTACATTGATATTTAGGTTTTCCAAAAAGGTATTGTCCTTTTCTTGTTCATTCAATAATTTCGGCTCAGGGATCCAGTTTTTATCTCTAACTTGTATTATCTTTACAGTCAATTTCAACCACGCAATACGTTTACCGTTCATATCAAGTATATGATGTGCTGTGGTAACCATCAGAGGTTGTATATCCCGCACGTAAGATAATTGCTTCATGTATTTGAAGTACTCTGGACCCCATGCAATGTTAGTTGAACCTAACTCGTCATCAAGATAATCTAAGTGCGACTTATCTTTGTTTATAAGAAATAATTTTAATGGAAATTTCTTCATTTTTTTTAACAGGCTCTTGGCATTATTTTCGAACAAAACGGCTTGTTCTATTTCGACTCTGGCTTCTTTACTGGGTTTACTTTTTTTAAATCTGGCCTTAGCTTGACTCTTGGACTGAACCGTACGATTGGGATCCCTCAAACGGAGCTTGAATATATCAGCAAACTGGGCCATTATATCGAATTCTTTATTAATAAGTCTACGACTTTTCAGTTCGTCGACGGACAACTCAAACAAAAACAGGGAACAACGCGATGCCATTTTGTAATACTATTTACGTATTGTTTCTACAATTTCAGAACATTACTTACATAAAAGACATAAGTATCTACTAAAAATTTAAAGACTTAAATAAACATAATACGAAACTTGAAATTTAAAATTAATACCAAAAAATAATGTTAAATTTCTTGTTCTAGAGATCTAAATATAATGACATGATTTTTGACGTTGCTATAGAGTCCTAATTTTATAGAACTCTATGGTAATTTACAAGTTTCCAGAGTATACCACGGAGAATTTACTCTTGTAGAGTAATTTAATTCTTTTTCTTTTTGTTTATAGGGGGATACCCCTCGGTAGATGCCAAACATCCTCAGACCCTCGGGTCAAAGCGAGAGAGAGAAAGGAATCGGCGGACAATTCTGGCATTATACAGACTGGTCGCTGGACCCTCTCGCTCGCTATCACTGGTCCATCACGCGGTACCACCCTCTTCAGATAGCCGCGAAGAGAAGCTGGGATAAGGCCGTTGGATAAAACCTACGTCTGGGATGATCTCAGTAGACCTCGCTTGCCACATATCAGTAACCTCGTGTGCCAGGTACTTAAGACACTTAAATCTTTTATTTATTTATTTAATAGCCGAGTCGCTAATTAATCTTTTATTATTTTTATTGGTCCTCAAAGTGACAACGCATTTTTTGCACCTACTAAATGCAATCATCGATGTCATGCCGCATCACCGGAGCTATGCGTAACTTTTTTTTTGTTGCCTAGGGAGGCACACGGACGGACGGTCCACATGATGGAAAGTGGTCACCGTCTTCCAGGACATCTGCAACCTAATGGGAGCGTATGCGGTGTCGGCGGATCACTATCGCGATGCTCGGAAATTATAATTTACATATTTTCCAACGATTTTTATGTGTCAGAAACATTAGTGATGAGACCTTCAACCAACTCCTAAAATTTGAGGAGGCTCTAATCCAACAGTGAACTGTTACGAGCCCTTACCGTTGTTGTTGATGATGATGAGTGAAATAGAAACTTAAACCTGCCAGTATCAGATTACCTACATCAAGTCTAAAGAAGCGATGACATCGCCAAGTCGGAGGCGAGAGTAAACGGCTAACGACGGGAGGATACCGAAGACCGGGCGCAGAAAAGTAGGAAAGCAGTTATGGTAGACTGGCTACTGCGGATAGCTTTTGTGGGAGAGCACCACCAAAAAGAAACATATTAAAAAGTGGATAAATGCAAATTTGACTACATTTGCTTTTATTCGCTGTATACGTGTATACGTAAACTCGGAGATGAAACTCAAGATCAAAAGTGTAAATTGTCAATATAAAGAATAAAGCCAAGGGATGGATTATTCTTCCAACATCCTTCATCCATCCTTCTTCCTTCCTAATGAATTACTGAAACAGTCTATTTTTAAATATTCATACAATTTTATGTCATTTTCAATGTGAAATATAATTTTTCTTAATTTTGATGATTTTAAATAATCCACCCCTTGGGTTTATTATTTCATACTAGCAATTTGTTTGCATTTTTTATATATTTTTTCATTTCAGAGTATAACTACAAGGGCAGTACCTACACATTTAATGGAACTGTTACCTACATCTCAGCACACAACAGACAAACGTCTAGATTGCGTTTACCGAAAGCCAAGATAAGAACAAAAATAATTAGATTTTATCTCCAGCCAACCATACCACTACAAACCGGTAGAGCTCGTCTAATTTAAAATGACGTGCCCCACTATCGCATTAACGCACACAAGCAAGTTTAAAATATGGACGCAATACATATACAAATGCCGTTGTAATTGGTCATTCAGTTTCCGGTAAGATTCAAACGTCGGAGCACGCGTCGTTCATTGGCTCCCACACAGATGAAGTGTCGTTATTAATATTTGCACTCACACATCGAAATCAACTAACTAAGTAGTGGGGCGCGTCATCTTAGACTAGACGAGCTCTACCTACCTACTTGTCAGTAGTTTGTAGTAACTATAACCAATATTAAGTCCGGGAACCATGGGGTTGGGTGACCGTTTCGTACTTTGAGGTTAGAGAGCCAACTTCAGAAATACTATCTCAAAATCTAATCTATACAAAATGATCGACATTTTGGAAAGAGCAGATGTTTCTCCGTATATCTTCTATCAATCTTTCTATGACTAACTTCCTTCAGGCAACGGCAAATTAATGTCGGTCCATGCTCCATTCTATTGCACATTACATTGATCAATGTTAAAAAGTATCTACTGTCCTAGCTAGCTGTTACGCGCTATTTCATAGTTACATGTGTAAAAAATAGATAGACAATTTTAAAAAGGGTAGGTTTTAAGTACGTAGTTTTTATTTATTAAAAAAAGAGGATAAATAAAATACCGTGTAATAATAACGATAATAAATTAAGTATATTGCAATAAAAAATGTTTGCAAATATTAATCAAATAGAGATAGTGGATATGACCGTGTTTATTGCGATTTAATAGTTCAATAAGAAAACGCTAGTCGAGCCGTTGTAAAAAGATGAACTGGTAGTGGCCTCGGGCAAGGAAGCCAGGCACTGCTCGTGGTCAGGTTGCATGTGTTTGCAAGGCTCCATGGTGAACAGCGATAGTTTCCTCCTAGGAGTGTTCGAGGCTCGACTAGCCTTCGGCGGCGATGGCGCCACGCACAAATCGTCGTAAATCCTCAGCCCCTGCATGATTTCCCGGTATCGATTCTGCTTTTTCAAATCTGCTGCCTTCAGTCGTTCGTGGTGTTGTGTGCCGTGCAGACCGCCATGCACGCCCTGCCTGCCGTGCATACCGTGCATGCTGCCGTGCATACCGTACATGCCGTGCGGCCTCTTCATTGAGTCGAAACGGTCGCTATGCATAGCAAGATTCACCACCGTATGTTTAGTTTTCCTAGGTGGCACTATAGCTACAACCTTCTGTTCTTTGTGCTTGTCGGGGCTAGCCTTTGGTGCAGCGCCCTTCGGCGCCGCGGCCTTCTTATCTTTGATGTCTTTGTTGTCTTTCTTATCTTGTTTTTGCTTCTTATTCACATTTGCTTTATCCCCTTGCGACTTTTTGTCTGGTTTCGCTTTGTCTTTCACTCCTTTCGAATCAGAGACATCTTGCTTCTTTCCTGAAGTTTTTACCGTTGTTACCGTTGTCGTCGATGCGCCGGCGCCGCCGGCGTCGCCCCGCTGTTTCTTTTGTCGCCCATACCATGCCCATTTGTTGTTACTATCAACGTAACCATCGATACCTATCTTGTAAACGTGTCCATTAGAATCTGTGACTGTACCTGCTTCTTCCGGTACACAAATCATGCCATCAGGACCTATAAAGGAATGAGGTATCCAACGCCCGTCAGGCCCAATATAACCGTCCTTATTTATCTCCAACCAAACTCTAGGAGGACCTTCTTGCCAGAAACCACCCAAATCACTGCATTGCTGTGTACCATCCTGAGCCGTGAAATACCTTGGTACCTGATTACCTTGTTTATCCAGTAATTTAACTTTATAGTCCAAGTACGTATACTGTGTGTCATTAGAAACACTGTGACCAGTGTGTTTCGCTTTGGCGTCCCACCTCGCCGAGGGCGGCGTGAACTCGATGATCCAATCGTCGCCATCCGTGTCGCTGCTAGTAATGCTTACTGAATCGGAGCATGAACAGGAGTCTATTATGGGCGAAGGTACAACCGGTTGAGTGTCACATGGACAATCAGGGTCGTTAGTGTTCGGTAGAGGAAGGATGCCCATGGCTTGGTTGTAAGCTTTTAAACAAATTTCTTGACATTTGTCTCTAAAAGTTGATTGTAAAAGGCGACACTTTCGTCTGTTTTCTCGTCTTTCACGCCTTTCCCTTTTCTTTTGTATTTTCCTTTTTTCTTCCTCCGTCTTTCCGATTGTATAAATCAATGGCGGCTTCTCGTCGTACGGATATTGATAAATTAGCCTCTCATTGGAATACTTTTTGAAAACTTCCATTTGTACTGTAAATTCACCGTCCTGTTTCTTAACAACTAATGCAGGTTTAGCTTCTATTTTCTTCTTCCGGTTCATCATAGCTCTTTTTTTTTTAATCGTATCGACACCTTCTCTTATGGACTTATACCGACGTACCAGCAGCTTGTGAGCAGCGCCTGGCTTCCATTTTGGTCGAAACTGAAACAAAATTCAGTGGCTTGGCAAAGAAATCAGTACCACAGACATTTTAATGTGTGTATAGAATGCTATGCGACTGAAACCAAATCTTCCAAACCACACGAGGTCATCTAAATAAACCACTTACCGCTATATCTTAATGTGATTCACTTATTTGTTGCCGAAACGCGTTTTATAATATCGTTACATTAAATTTTAAAATTATTTTACGATTACAAGAACTATTCCAAAAGTAACACAACTTTTTTCTTACCTTCAAGCCAGGAATATCTTCAGCATTCCACAGCCAGCCCATGTCTTTCGGTACGCTAACATCCTTCGGAATACACTTTCCAAGGTTTGGCTTCTTTTCTGATGAAGAAATGAATAAATGTAGGTATTTATTTAATTGCAGTTTTTTTACCTATGAAACCAATTTATAAAGGGTTTTCAGAAGAAGGGCGAGAACACGATACGCCACTAAGCGAAACTCGGAACTAATCCGACTCAGACTTTTACTATTTCTATGGCAGCATAAGCATTAGATATCCATGTTCTGTCCGAACTCATATTTGAGGCAGTCTCTGAACATTAAATCACGTGACTGATCTGATAATTGACAAAGTCAATAGGCCATGATCATGTTTCGATGTCCGCGTGCGTATATTTACAGTAAAAGAAAACGATATGTCAAGAAGTTTGCGGTTGTTATTTTAGAAAGTAATTGAAGATTTTTTTAATGGAGAAATGGGGGTTCAATACTGATGTATGCCCCAGTAGAGGCCGACCTAAGAAAGGATGGAGGAGGGCTGTATGAATGATGATGCAGGCGAAAAGAGTGAGTACCGATGACGAGTGATAGGGTTGAATAGAATAAAAAGACATATTGTGCCGAATCAACTAGTGGGTTAAGGGCAGGTAGATGATTATGGTTGACTATTAGGGCACTCGTAACCTAAACGGAGAGTACTATTAACCATCGACAGCTCCCAAGCACCAATATGTACCAATGTGTAGGCCAGTACCAATATATCCAGTTTTAAGTTAAATTGCGGACAGACGTTTATTATATGGGGTAACAATAAGGATTCTTTATTTTATTGTCGAATCCTCAAAAAGTTTATAGAAACAATACTAACCTGGTACATCGTATACCCTGCATGGAACTTGGTCATATTTCGATACTTTCTTTTTATGTGGTTTCTTTTGTAATTTAACCCCAGTCGACGACATGGCTTTAGCACTTTTAACACTAGTTGCATCCAATGGTATTCCTTCCTTCACTGACTCCTCTTTTTCGTCCTCCGGCCAAGGACTTTTTGTATGAATTAGTGTCCTATCATATAACTTATGATAAATGGGACAAGGATGCGGTTTGAGAAAATCAGGCTGATCTCTCATATCAGTTCCCATGCTTTCATATCCGCCACATATACCACAATAAGTTGTTTTCGTCGGGGAAAAATAAAATGTACAATCACAGTCGCAGTAGCAAGGATCCTCTTCCATTCCATGAGGTTCCTTAGGTACATTCCTTTCTGTTGTATCTACGATAAATTCTTTTATAACGTTTGCGACGTCACATGACGGAACGCAACACGGATTATGTATGTCCGCCAACCGTACGACAAAGTCGCTATCAGCTGGACTCACTAGAGAAGCTTCGATTGCAGCTTTACAATAAGATTCCTTACATTCTTTATGTTTATCCATCAATTTTACTAGCATCTCACTTGAACATAAGTCTTCGGCGCATGGGGGCTCATGTTTTATTTTAACAGGACATTCAGGATTACAATATTTGTATTTTTCGCTTTCACCTTGACTCAGGGCGTGTGATAGCTGGGAACCTTGGGTGGTTTTTGAAGTTTTACTAGCGTCTCTGCTTGGGACTTTGGTAGAACTGCTTTGTTTACTTGGCTCAGCTTCTTTTCCTTGTTCATTTTGATCGTTATTCCCAGTATTCTCAGTATTCTCAACATTCTCAGTATTCTCAGTATTTTTCTCAAAGTTGTATTCTACTGTAAAGTAATAGACATTGAAGACTTGAGGGGTTCCAAAAGGACAACCTTTTCCTCCGCAGTCAGGTTCATCGTCATCTTCACAATCTTTGCTGCAATCAGAATCACATTTGTCCTGGTGGAATAGCGCCTCTTGCATTTTGCTTATACAGTCGCATTGTGCGGATAGAGCTTTGACGGTATTATTGCCTGGTTGGAACACGCCTTGGTGTCTGATGAATTCTCGTATTTTTTCTGATATAGTACAATCCTTGTTACCACAAGGGCCAATGAGGTTCTCCAGCGTCACGACTACGTTATTATCAGCAACTTGTTTTTCCAAATATAGTCGCATATCTCTAGCGATGCGACAATCAGGTCTACCGCACGGGCCCGTGATTTCGGCTATATTCAGCGTCTTGTCCCGAGACGCGTCCGGTTCCTTGGCGTTGATACACAGGGGGCAAGGCCCGCATTTCACTTCCCTCTTAAATCTCTGCGCCAAATCACCGTCAGGCCACCTTGTTTCACGACAGTAGCACAGCCTATCAACATCAGTCGCCTTGAACCTTGGTTTTATAGTCGGTCGTGGCGTCAACATCCTCATGTTGTCGTTGCATGATGTTATAACTTTTCTCACGTAGTCCGCAATGAAATTGATGTCTGGGCAAGTTTCTGGCGCCGTGTACTTTGACTCCGGTGGCTTATCAGCGAGGTTCTGGCAGCATAAATCGTTTTCGCCGAAGAACGCTATATTAGCAGGTGGAGCATTCTTGTAGTCCGCCAAGGCGACTTTTGTGTTTTGCACTTTCTTATCGACGATGTAATTACTGTCTAACTTATCGAAATTTTCGTTGATCCAATCGTCTGTCGTTCTGTAATTGCAGATGAAAGATGTTGTTTTAGAATTCATGCCCGTGTAAAGTACTCTTTTAATGACGGGGTCTTCCGAGAGCGTCCGGAACGAAGCCGTGACGGTGGGCGTCAAGTACCTCAGTTTGACCGAAATACCGAGCCGCGCGATTAACTTCCCCGTACCTTCTTGAAACACGTTGTATTCGTCTTTGACGGTCGGGGCGGGTGGATTTAGGCAATTAAATATCTTTTCTAAGTATTTGATGAATATTGGGTCCCACGTTACAATTGAGGCGCCTATAAACCCAACATCGTTTTCTTTAGACCATAGTGAAACTTCCATTGGATTGTCTTTCATCGTTTGAATAAGACATTCTGCGTTGGAGGTGAACAAAATGGACTGCCCGAACTGTATGACGGGCTCAGGCGGCGGAGGTGGTTCTTTTCCTTTTTTCCCTTTTTTCTTCTTCGGTTTCGGTTTTTTCTTCTTGCCTTTCTTACCCGGAGGCGCTGGTGGCGGCGGCAGCGGCTCTGGCATAACAATATCCAACAACTTCGGATCAGCCAGTTCCAGGGAGAATACATCCGCAAACTCGCTGCGAATGATCATGCTACTCCGCACAAAATACTGCACAGATTCCACTACCACCTCAAACAGAAAAAATGCGTTTCTAACGGCCATTTAATGTTTTGCAATTTTTACAATTTTTACAATATATTTATACAACCGTCAGCATATTTAACACTGGCACATAAATAATTATTATATCGAGATCAAGATACAAATAATTTTGAATAAAAAATGTATTTATGTTCGTATCATTTATAAATAAGCCAACTAGACATTTGTCATTTTATTTACTTGTAACTATGGAAATGTGTATTTTTTAAATGTCAGTGTTAAAATCATAGATCTCTATTAATAGGATAGATGGGAATTTTCTATCTCGTTTCACGGAAGTGACGGGGGCACCGGCAACGCTTTTGCTAGTTTCCAAATTCCCAACCTTTTACAAGCAACACTAACACCCGGTTTCTGAAAAGCTTGTCAAATCATTGATTAGCTAACAGACTGTCACATTTAACAAGCTGTTAAATCACCGTGGGTTTCTGAAAGGCCAATCAATCTATTGTTAGCTAATCGACCATTAACAAGAGATCAATTTTTTCGTCTGGCTACCCCTGCTAAAATCAGTCACATTCATTCACTCATATATGTTTTGTTTCTGTCTAACGCATTGATTTGTCTCTGTCCCTAGCGGCCTTTTGATAGTGGCGGGATATTCAACTTTTAGATGAAACTCATAGCGATTGTATAGTTTTCGTGTGAAGTTTTGTTAAGTTTTATCAAAGAAAATATATACAGAGCGAGAAAAGAGAAATTATAACAATATTTATGTTATAGGGTCACGGGTTCCAGTGAATCAGTAATCCCATCATCATCATCTTTAGGCAGTTAGGTGGGTCCCGGTCCACTGCTGAATACAGTCCTCCCACGGCTTCGGACCAGGTCCTGGTTCAGGTCTAGGTACTGGCCCCGGACCAGGTACTGGTTCAGGTCCAGGTCCTGGAACCAGACCACTTCGTGGTTCAGGTCCAGGTCCTGGCTTCGGACCAGGTCCTGGCCCCGCACCAGGTCCTGGTTCAGGTTTAGGCCCTGGCCCCGGACCAGCTCCTAGTTCAGGTCCAGGCCCTGGACCCTGACATATCCATGGTTCAGGTCCTGGTCCTGGCTCAGGTCCATGTCCAGGCCACGAACCAGGTCCTGGTCCAGCTAATATTTATGGTCTATGTGCTGGCACTGGTCTAGGTCCTGGTTCTGGTTCAAGCTCAAATTGTGATCAAGGTTGCAGTTTTGGTCATGATCCTCGACCAGAACCTGGACCCTAGACCTGAACTTTGCCTTGGACCAAAACTAGGACCTGGACCAGGGCCAGGACCAAGACCTAGACCAAGAAAATCGGATATAATTTATTTTGACAATCGGTTAATTGGTCGATTTTCGCCAATTAAAATAACAAGGCGATAACATACAGTTAACATGAGAAAAAGCTTTCCGGCAACCCAAAATTATATTATTCAGCCGTTAATTGGAGATTTGACAATCCGTTGACAAGCTGTTAACAAGCCGTCAATTGGCCCTTTCAGAAACCCAAACTGCATTTAATCAGAGTTTAACAAGCTGTTACGTGATTTTTGCGTTGACAAGCGTTTCAGAAACCGGGTGTAAGAATTGTATATATACAGGTAAAAATCGTTGCATGTCTTACGAATGAATGTTTTTTTTTATTAACTTTAAATCCGTTATATCCGTGTGTGCTATATTTTACATTTTTTTAAACCGGGGTATAAGATAACAAGTGATAATTTCGATAGGATGTGTCCACTTTGTACGGATTTACATTCACGGATACAACATATTTTTCCATTTATGGCGTTACAACTTCATAAATACTTAATCAATTTTAAATAGGTTTTCGCGGTTTGTTAACCAATAAGACAATCATTATCCCTGTATTTAATTAATTTCTTCACGTATATACTTTACTTATATGTATAAATATGGAGTGGGTCGATAATTGTGCCCGTGAGTGTATAATGTTGTGTTGGTATTGTTATAATATACATATTTGCACTTGACAAATAAGTAGTCTGAGTATATATGCAACCGCCTTGCTCAGAATGACTAACTGAACGGTGTAAATTAACATATGTCCAGTCTTATTTGGAGAACAAACAATACCCAAAATCACGATTTGCCATATTATCACGCTACATACACTGTGTATAGATGTCTTGAATTATATAAGAAACCCATAGAATGTGAATTTCAACTAATACTGCTGCAAATTATTCATTTAAATACATAATTTCCATAGCTAAATAAGACAAGTCAGTCTAATAGATTTTAAAAGGATAGATATTCTATCTAGAATAATATTTGCCGTGAAAATAAGGCCGAGATTATCTTAATGAGGATCAATCATATGGTAGAATTGTATATTTTCATGGCAATGAAACCCAGTGAAATAATTTTTGATGTTCATTTTGAAATGCCTAAGTTTTATGGGCTTTGAGGAAATGTCAAGCGCAATGAAATATGTGCTTTATTACGTGACACCTAAGGTTTACCCGGGTGTCGAATGACCTCATCAGACATGCCAAAATCACAGTGTTCTAGCGCATATATCTTCTCTGGTTTTGATATAAGAGATATCGTGAAAATTTTTTCACAATCATTCATAAGCTAATGGAAAACTCACTGAACAAAAATTATGACTGATCCTCATTCTGGACTCTTACTTCGCTAGTAGCTTATACTTGATTATCTTATAGCTGTACTCAGTGTATCCACTTATTAAACATTTTCTAATACCATTGGTGAGTCAAAATGAAACAGTCATTTCCATAAACATTTTTTATTTCTACAAATCTATAAAACAGTCTTGTAGTTTTATAAAATTTATGAATTAATTGATTACGTACTCTAAGATATAAATACAACATTGTTGTCACTTGCATAAAATGCTATTTGCTTTTACAATACATTATTGCTATTATTACTTATTATAATTATTTGCTATATACACACCTATAAATACTATCGGAAGAATCAAAACTCAAAATGTTTGAGGAAAAATAAACAAGAACAAAAAAATACTGAACTGAAAAATACTATACTATGTTGAAGATCTCTCCAAACTTGAATTTGGTTTAATAGCATAAAACACAAATGGTTTAAGTGTGTATGAATATTTGTCGTAATAATTATTCTTAGAATCTAAAGCTGGGTGAACAAATTATAACACAATCTGCTGCTATTTTCCTCAGACAATACATATTCTGTGCACAAGTGTGCTCTGACGCGCGATAAGAGTATCTCTTAATCTTACACCCGGTTTCTGAAACGCTTGTCAAATCATTGATTAGCTAACAGACTGTCACATTTAACAAGCTGTTAAATCACCGTGGGTTTCTGAAAGGCCAATCAATCTATTGTTAGCTAATCGACCATTAACAAGAGATCAATTTTTTCGTCTGGCTACCCCTGCTAAAATCAGTCACATTCATTCACTCATATATGTTTTGTTTCTGTCTAACGCATTGATTTGTCTCTGTCCCTAGCGGCCTTTTGATAGCGGCGGGATATTCAACTTTTAGATGAAACTGATAGCGATTGTATAGTTTTCGTGTAAATAAAAATCTAATATGATAAAAAACAATATACAGAGCGAGAAAAGGGAAAATATAACAATATTTATGTTATAGGGTCACGGGTTCGAGTGGATCAGTAATCCCATCATCATCATCTTTAGGCAGTTAGGTGGGTCCCGGTCCACTGCTGAATACAGGCCTCCTACGGCTTACACTCTGGTCGACTCTGTTATCTTGCATCCATCGGCTCCCTAGGACCTTAAAGAGGTAGTCCATCCATCTCATGGGAGGCCATGAAAGAAAGCCACTCAACAACATCCGCCCCATCGGCTATCGATTCTATGAGTTTCTCCCAATAATCCCATTAGTTTAATCCTGGTTCAAGTCCTGGACACGGGCCGGTTCGTGGTTCAGGTCCAGGTCCTGGCTTCGGACCAGGTCCTGGTTCAGGTCCAGGTACTGGCCCCGGACCAGGTGCTGGTTCAGGTCCAGGTCCTGGACCCAGACCAGTTCGTGGTTCAGGTCCAGGCCCTGGCTTCGGACCAGGGCCTGGTTCAGGTCTAGGTACTGGCCCCAGACTAGGTACTGGTTCAGGTCCAGGTTCTGGACCCGGACCACTTCGTGGTTCAGGTCCAGGTCCTGGCTTCGGACCAGGTCCTGGCCACGCACCAGGTTCAGGCCCTGGCCCCGGACCAGCTTCTAGTTCAGGCCCAGGTCCTGGACTCTGACATGTCCATGGTTCAGGTCCTGGTCCTGGTTCAGGTCCATGTCCTGGCCCCGAACCAGGTCCTGGTCCAGCTAATGTTTATGGTCTATGTGCTGGCACTGGTCTAGGTCCTGGTTCAAATTGTGTTCAAGGTTGCAGTTTTGGTCATGATCCTGGACCAGAACCTGGACCCTGGAACTGGACTTTGCCTTGGACCAAAACTAGGACCTGGACCAGGGCCAGGACCAAGATCTAGACCAAGAAAATCGGATATAATTTCTTTTGACAATCGGTTAATTGGTCGATTTTCGCCAATTAAAATAACACGGCGATAACATACAGTTGACATGAGAAAAAGCTTTCCGGAAACCCAAAATTACATTGATCAGCCGTTAATTGGAGATTTGACAATCCGTCAACAAGCTGTTAACAAGCCGTCAATTGGCCCTTTCAGAAACCCAAACTGCATTTAATCAGTGTTTAACAAGCTGTTACGTAATTTTTGCGTTGACAAGCGTTTCAGAAACCGGGTGTTAGTATTGAGAGAGGGAGACAAACGCTCTCTCACGGCGCGAGCTGTGTCGCAGCCATACTTGTGCTAGCTATCATAAAATGAATGATACGCCTCGTCTTAATGGAACGGGATTTCGCGATCGTCGCAAATTCGCCCCAATACTCGATCTGTGGTCAGAGGGCTGTGTAAGTTTTGCTTCGGTTTTACTTTACTATTGTGTTTGCGTGAAAATTAGTATGGAAAAAATTTATAGCACCATCTAGTGGTACGTAAATGTAGTTTTTTCTTCATACTAATTTCGACGTGAAAGCAAACGCGATAGTAAAGTAAAACTCGAAAATCGAAGCAAAACTTACACTCAGCCCTCAGCCCGCCTTTCCTAACTTACCTACATATTCATATTTATTGGTATTCCGTGTGTTAGTTTAGGTCTATGGTGTTTGTATGAAGTATTCTCTCCATCAATACCAGATTCCACCAGTAATCGAGGGACACCAATCTCGCACTGTCCTCATCATCACTTGCCTGACCTATATCACACATTTTTTCGTCGCTTACTTTTTTATACATTATAGAACTCAGTGACTACTAGGGCGACGCTATTAAGGACGTGCCATACAGAGGCGATAACACGCTGAAGCGGTCGCGATCCAGTCCGGGATGTTTATGTTTTGAGTTGTTACGAACCTTTCTTACCCACGGCGCAACCACGTGACATTACTAGTACTAGAAAAATGCCCAAATTTGTGCGAAAATTCATAATCCCAAGGTAGCGATCCATACAATACGTGCATGCGTGGACGCATGACGCGAATCGCGGCCACAGGAGCTGTATTCTGTATCATGCTATGACAACATGTCACACAACGCGGTTGTGGCCCATTGCGACGCAGTAGGAGAACTGCTTCTGATGCTTAACTAGCGGCTACAGCACCTCTGGCCTGCTGGCAGTACTTGACGGTGACAACTCGAAACGCTATCGCTTCCCACTGAACCCGCATCGCTACCGCTTTCACGTAGTATCGGTTGTAGGTGGTCCGACCTTTAAATATTGTACTAAGAATACATAGTTCACGAAAGTAGCAAAATAGCATATCACGCGCGTGCACGTTATTTACAACTAAAACTAACTTAAAATGTTTGATCAATGTTTCAATTACATGTATGGGTCCTAAATTTGACTAGATTCCAAAATACTTCATACACAGGCTGTCCCGTAAATCAACGTAAAGCCTGAAGATGGTGAAGTCGGCCAGAAAAACATAAAAAAAATTTGGTCACGTATTTTTAAAATCGGTCAAAAATTGCGTTTTAAACTCGTCAAGGGCATGAAATCGGCAACTTTTTCCCCTACTATTAGAAAAATTATATTGGAAGAGTTACACCACACACACCATTAAGGAATTTAAAACACTATTTTAAACCGACTTCCATTGATATTTAAAATTAAAAAAATACGCTATACCTATCAGCAGTTTCAGGCTTGAAGTTGATGTACGGGACACCTGTATATAGGAATATCATCATACAGCGGAACGAATTATGTATGAAACACAATTTTGGCACATTTATTGATACCTACCATCCCCAGAACATAGTCGTATTATAATAAACTTTATTACTACAAATCTCTCAATAAAGGCGGAAATTTTCCGAATACAGATTAATTTTGCTTCCAGGTACATATTATTCTATACATATCTCAATGATTTGCCTAATGGCCATTTGTCATGGCCACAGGGTTATAAAGGAATAAATATGTATTCACTTTTTCAAATAATACTGTTTACTAGAAATGATAATTTCATTGTCAAACTAGGGCACCATTAAAGGGAGTTTAAGATATTCTTTTAAATCACACTAAAAGAGCTTAGGATATTCGCTCTATCGATCAATACAAAGTCTTGTCCATATTACCTCAATATCAACAATTAAAACTACTTACATATTAATATTTGCTTTACCATAAGACAGATATGAACACGATTAATATTATAGATGTATTGACTAAACAGATGCCTTCGATAAATTACGAACATCGAGCTGCAAAGAGAACTGACCTCCCTACAATACATTAAATGTATGTTAGCGGGGTCCATTCACTCTGCAGCTGACTGTACCATGAACCTTGAAAGGTAACGCTGTGTATTTTTGCTCGTCCGTCCACGCATGTCGAAGACGGGACGCTTGAGCAACTGAAGCGTTGTTATCGTAAATATATTATGCGCTACGAGTGTTTCTAATGTCATGCGAATCTGGCCCTCACGCGTATACCTAAGGCTGGTTTTATAGCTGCCTAGGAAGTCCGTACGGATGCCCATGGAGAGAGGTAGGGCATAGCGGGGTATCCCGTTCGAATTGGAGCCGCCCGACTGGGGAAGTACCTCCACCTTACAGAACACCGCAGCTAAACAATACTCTTTTAAATAGTATTGTTTTTTTTTTTAATAATAGGCTTGCATTTGACCTCAACTCACCTGATGGAAAGCGACGATGAGGTCGAAGATGTAGCATGCGTGCCTAGAAGATACCTATTCTGCCGGTGAGTAAGGTTTCCAGTGCTCCATGGGGTGGGGATTTGGGGAACCGTGGCTTTGGCAGTGGGGCATTTGCCTTTTTGCTGCCAGAGCAACGTGTTATAGAGGTGGGCAACGCATTGGCGATACTCTTGGTGGTGCTAATGTCTATAGGCAGTGGTGACCGCTTTCCATCAGGTGGCCCGCTTGCCTACCGTATGACATAAAAAAAAATGCTGCGTACGGAACACGCTCCGGACAGAGTCCGTACAATTGCGAGTGTTCTGAATGTACATATTTTTGTATTTACTAGGGCCGAGTACAAAGTACAAACGTATTGAACATTCGGTTTATTGAACTACAGACGCTGTACAGACTTCCAGAAACCGCAAATTTTATACTATTAATCAATTTGTATGTGAAAAGTTCGATAAAGCTCGACCAGAAACTGGATGACTGACTGGATGATGACTGATGCCCTCTCAGCGGAAATTCAGGACATGCCTCCTTGGCTTATGAAGTACGCCGACGAAATTGTACTGGTGAGCAAGCTTAGGCAGGATCTTGAGACCAGAGTAAACACGTGGAAGGATATGCTAGAAAACGGTGGTTTGAAGTTGAATGTCGCCAAAACGGAGTATATTGTCAGCTGCAGCGCAGATCCGGAAACCATCCTTGTAGGTAACGAAGCTGTCAATAGAACAGATAAATCCAAATACCTCGGATCCGTGATGCACGAGTCCAGCGATATCGGCCATCGGGGCCGATGTCAAGTCCCGAATCTCTGCACCTTGGGCCGAATGGCGGGAATTCACGGCAGTCACCTGTGACCCTAAAATCCCCGTAAAGCTCAAAGGGCTTATAAACAAGAGTATAATTAGACCGGTAATGCTCTATGGCTGCAAGACATGGCCAGCGCTGACGAAACACGTCCGCGAACTCCACGCCACCTAAATGAAGACGCTGCGGTGGATGTGCGGAGTTACGCGACTCGACCGAATACGTAACGAGTACATCCGTGGCAGCCTTGGCGTGAGGGATATCGCAGCTAAGATCTAAAATTGTTTACCAACGTCACAGTGACTGCCGAAGTCTACAGTTACAATTGTAACGCGATTTGAGCAAACTAACAAATAGTCCAATTCCAGTTCAATGGAACATCACTGAAAACCCGCTGGTCTTTTAGTAGCAGAATACAAAAAAAGTGTCAAACATCTATTGAGATCGAATTGAGATTCAAATGAGGCATTAGTAAATTAGCAGACTTGGGAGCCAGATCCGCATGACACAAATGCAGACTTGTACTGTCAATGTAAATGTCATATTTGTGATATGGGTTTTAAGACTTTCGTGGTTAATCACTACACTTTCACTAAACATATTACCGGGTTTGTTACCACGGTTAGTATTGTTTTTACCTCGATATTTTGACGCAGTACATAACTTCCAAGTATGTTTAGTGAAAGTCGGATTTGTGTTTTTACTGTTCAATTAGTAAAGAATTTCGAAAGCTGATTCAAGTTCTGTTGCAGGTTGCAGACATCACAATGCTATTCCAAATGTAGCACCCACACTCCAGTTGAGCTGGAATGCTTTACTCTAATTAGAATTTGTCGCGTAATTTAATTACTATATTTGGCAATAAAACCTAAAGTAATTACGTCACTGCGATAGTTCAGTTACGGGTCGTCCTAATCACCACCCAAGGGATTTTCCAATTTTCAAATATTCCCATTTTCAAACCATAACAGGAATTAAACTATATACATTTTTTTTAATTCGCCCATCCGTCCAAATTTCACAATACTTAAATTAATACAGGAACAGCCGATTATAAAACAGTTCAATTTCAAGTACCAGATCGTCCCACTATCAGATTCTCACATTCATATCTAGTCTCAAAATATCCCATTCGCGGAAAATACTGAATGACCTAACTTTGTTTGACCCGACTTAAGATAAGATAAGATAACAAGAAGAAGACAGCAATGACAGTCACTCAAAAATTCTTACCAGTGCTGTTAGTCACTGATTCCGATTTGCGTTGAAGTAAGCGAGATACAAACTTTTATCTCGTGCGACAAATCCAGTCATGCGAAGCAGGCTAGTTAGGAACTTTAAATTATTATAGCATAGTACTTAAAAAGTATTTAAGTAGTATATCAGTTATCTAGCACCCATAGTACAAGCTTTGCTTAGTTTGGGGCTAGATGGCGCTGTGTGAATTTGTCCACGAATATTTATTTTATTATTTATTTATATAGATCGGTATACTCGTAACGCATTTGCTTGAGTGGATGGTAGTTTTTTACTCACTAGTCGGCGCCACCGGCGCTTAAGATCTTGTCACTGTCAAAATATGGGCGTTATATTGTCTATGGTCCAACCTAGTTATATTGTCTATAGTACAACATAAGAGATTATATTTATGTTCTGACCACCAGCAGGACGTATTTTGACAAAAGACCTCACTGTCCAGTGGCGCCATCTAGAGGAATTCAAGTAGATTTTTGTTTAACATAGGAGCTTCTGAGTATATGTCATCATGGGACAATCTGATACCCGAACAAGATAATCTAACAATTTCATTGTGAACACAAGACTTACAATTATCGACCTTCGGAAGGTCAATGGCCGTTCACGACAGCCATCTCTTGGTCTAGGTCTTGGACTTGCGTCTTCGGGGTTTGATCCTCCGTGTTCTGTTCAGTCTTCACTTCTTCATTCAACAGTTTCAGGTCTTGGAGCTGGTCTGCGTACTCGGTGTATATCCTCTGCCATCGGAGCTGCCTGACTAGGAGCGCGAGCATTTCCTCGAGGATGTCGTGCTTCTTCAGACCCTGGCGGAGAAGAAAAATAAGTGACCCAAAGTGGATATGTATTTGACTCGGAGACAGTCAATCATGATTGTAAATCACGTAGATTTCTATGTGACTGATAATCGCATTGAATATGTCGGGAACTGATAAACGTGATTGTCAATCGTGATAATGGCATAGTCAGGCCCTCAAGGTTAATGAATATAGAAGAAACGAGATTTGTCAGGACCGTAGCAAGTGGAACTGTGTGTTCTCTACCTACCTACAAATACCACTACGAAAAAAGGAAAAAGGCGTGATGTTTTATATGTATGTACCGCGTCAATGAGCGTCCGAGACTCCTTAAATGTAATTAGATTAGAGATAACAAAATAGTGAGTCATCGTTACCCCCCGCCCCTCGACCAATCGCGTTGCAACAAACAAGAAAGCCAAGTTCACAGTGACCAGTTGAAGGCAAAGAATAATAAAAATGAATACCTAGCCGGTTGGAATAAACTGCAAAGACTGGACTGACTGCGAAGCAAAGGTCCTTGACTTTATTTTTATCCCTTAATTAACTTAATCTTTTTTAAATATATTTTTTTTTAATTTTGAAAGTACAAATGGACTATACTAGTAATTGTGTTAATATGCAATAATATGAAATTTATTGTATTGTACTGTTAAATGCTTAGATCTTTTATAATGTCTCGACAGGGCAGGGAATTCGAATTTAGCTTATTAGGACTTACCAATACTGTTGATTCCCAAGATTTAGGCGTAGATATGCAGTGGCTGGGGCCCAGCATGTCGTCGAGTATTGCTCTTAGCTGGTCTTCCGTACCTTCAAATCATAAAAAACAAATTGTGACAAACAAACAACAATCATCATTTTCAACGTCATCTTGGCGTCCGTGCCGGTTGTGCTGTCGCGCGCTAGGGAGCCTTCCTACATCTCTTTTTTCACTTCGCTCGGTCATTGGCATCTTTGGTGGTGAGTTCGTTAGTACACATATCAATTGTGCTTGAAAATAGGGTGCCAAATGGATTGACAATATTGGTCGTTCACTCAATTAACCAAAAAACAACGTATTATATTATTCATTCAATTTGGAACGCAAAATGAATGAATAATATTAATATCAACACACGCAATTTTACATTGCGCCATCAATTGAAAAGCGAGTCTGGTACACTCTACCCATAAGGTCGTACCCACAGCTCGCAACAGTCCCTTGTCCCTCGCAACAGACTCCCTCGACATTGCGATTCTAAAAAAAGGAATATAATATCAATAACCAGGCTTACCGTGCTGTGCGAGATGCGCGACTAGCGATAGCAGCCAGTGTCTATAATCCCTTGGCAGGGCTAGGTGTAGACAGGCGGCCGCACGGCCTTCCAGCCAACTACCCGCCGCGCCCGCGCCGAATGGGCTGTGCGTGGAGAGATACCAAGATTATTCGTAGGATACAGTTATTTGGCAGTGTGGTGTCCGGCAGAGTAGAACAGCACCAATCCCTTACACTCGTGGGTGTCGGACAAGGCGGCTAATGTTTTCGAGGCAAAAGATCAAGAGGCTATATAATCTAGCTCTAAAAAGCTAGTAGTGCAAAGTGAGAAAAAAAAAAAAATGGTCAATATTTGTTGCTAATTTGTGGCTAATTAGTTGCCGAAATTCGATTTTTTTGCTCTTGCCGATTTCGGGAAATCGTCAACATAAGCTGGCATGGATTTTAAGATAAAATCATAAACTAAATACACAAAATCACTACAAATTTGTTGCTAATTAGTTGCTATAATAATAAGCAAGCAATAATTAGTTGCTATAATAATAATATAAGCAACAAATTTATTTTGATTTTTTTCTTGAAAAGTTCGGTTTGAACTAAAAAAAGGTACAAAAAAATTTTTTTTTGCAAATAAACATTTTTATTTCCTTTGCTTGCTTAAATGTCGATTTTTTTCAAGAAAAAAACAAAATAAATTTGTTGCTCGTCTCAGAACTGTTAAGTATCACTCGGAGAACCAGCAACTAAATAGTCACCCGATGAGAAGCACGAAATTCCAGTGATACAATCAAATGTGAATTGACATAGTTAAATTCCAGTTTACATACCCATATTTGAATTTCAAATTAATTTTGTTTTATAATATTAACCTACACTAACCTGTAACTCGTTATTTTTGTTATACCTGTTTTAACTTACCTTAATATAAAAGTACTCACTGCTGTTGTTATGATGTCCAGTTAGTTATCAATGATTAACGATACAAGATGTGTTTGCCTATAATTGGTTTTACACTTAAAACTAGAGTACAAAATGTATTTTTTATAGTTTATACCTACCTATGTATCTTGTGTACAAACTGTTGGTGAACCAAAATAAATAAATGTAAATCTAACGATTGACTGTAAGAAATCGGATCCATAGAGCTCTCACACTCAACTAACTCACGTTAAAACTAGAACTGTAACATACAACACAACTTTTGAATCATGCATCGTCTTATTCTGTATATATAATGAATCTTTCATAAAATATTACTTCCACTCTTGTAGTCCAAAAGATTTATTAAAGATATTGTAGCAACAAATTTATTTCTCTGATTTTCACCGGAAAAATCGACATTCAAGCAAGCATGGCCGGTTTGTTAGACACCAATTTTTTAGACACCCGATCATCGGGTGTCTATTTAGTTGCTGACTCTTCGGGCAACATCTGTCAGTGCTCAGATGAGCAACAAATTTATTTCTTTTATTTTCACCGGAAAAATCGACATTCAAGCAAGCATGGCCGGTTTGTTAGCCACAAATTTTTTAGATACCCGATCCGTCGCTGTTTATATAGTTGCTGGTTCTCCAAGTGATACTTAACAGTTCTGAGATGAGCAACAAATTTTTTTCGTTTTTTTTTCTATAAAAAAATCGTGGCAGTAAAATATGTGGGTGTGTGCGTGCTGACCTTGCAGTGAAGGCCTGTGCGAGCGGCGGGCGTGCGTGCGCGCGGTCGTCCCGCGGCGGCGGCGCGTACAGCGGCCGGCGGGCGCCGCGGGGGCGGGGGCGGGGGTGGGGGTGTGGGTGTGTGCGTGCTGACCTTGCAGTGAAGGCCTGTGCGAGCGGCGGGCGTGCGTGCGCGCGGTCGTCCCGCGGCGGCGGCGCGTACAGCGGCCGGCGGGCGCCGCGGGGGCGGGGGGGGGGGTGGGGGTGTGGGTGTGTGCGTGCTGACCTTGCAGTGAAGGCCTGTGCGAGCGGCGGGCGTGCGTGCGCGCGGTCGTCCCGCGGCGGCGGCGCGTACAGCGGCCGGCGGGCGCCGCGGGGGCGGGGGCGGGGGTGGGGGTGTGGGTGTGTGCGTGCTGACCTTGCAGTGAAGGCCTGTGCGAGCGGCGGGCGTGCGTGCGCGCGGTCGTCCCGCGGCGGCGGCGCGTACAGCGGCCGGCGGGCGCCGCGGGGGCGGGGGCGGGGGCGGGGGTGGGTGTGTGGGTGTGTGCGTGCTGACCTTGCAGTGAAGGCCTGTGCGAGCGGCGGGCGTGCGTGCGCGCGGTCGTCCCGCGGCGGCGGCGCGTACAGCGGCCGGCGGGCGCCGCGGGGGCGGGGGCGGGGGTGGGGGTGTGGGTGTGTGCGTGCTGACCTTGCAGTGAAGGCCTGTGCGAGCGGCGGGCGTGCGTGCGCGCGGTCGTCCCGCGGCGGCGGCGCGTACAGCGGCCGGCGGGCGCCGCGGGGGCGGGGGCGGGGGTGGGGGTGTGGGTGTGTGCGTGCTGACCTTGCAGTGAAGGCCTGTGCGAGCGGCGGGCGTGCGTGCGCGCGGTCGTCCCGCGGCGGCGGCGCGTACAGCGGCCGGCGGGCGCCGCGGGGGCGGGGGCGGGGGTGGGGGTGTGGGTGTGTGCGTGCTGACCTTGCAGTGAAGGCCTGTGCGAGCGGCGGGCGTGCGTGCGCGCGGTCGTCCCGCGGCGGCGGCGCGTACAGCGGCCGGCGGGCGCCGCGGGGGCGGGGGCGGGGGTGGGGGTGTGGGTGTGTGCGTGCTGACCTTGCAGTGAAGGCCTGTGCGAGCGGCGGGCGTGCGTGCGCGCGGTCGTCCCGCGGCGGCGGCGCGTACAGCGGCCGGCGGGCGCCGCGGGGGCGGGGGCGGGGGTGGGGGTGTGGGTGTGTGCGTGCTGACCTTGCAGTGAAGGCCTGTGCGAGCGGCGGGCGTGCGTGCGCGCGGTCGTCCCGCGGCGGCGGCGCGTACAGCGGCCGGCGGGCGCCGCGGGGGCGGGGGCGGGGGTGGGGGTGTGGGTGTGTGCGTGCTGACCTTGCAGTGAAGGCCTGTGCGAGCGGCGGGCGTGCGTGCGCGCGGTCGTCCCGCGGCGGCGGCGCGTACAGCGGCCGGCGGGCGCCGCGGGGGCGGGGGCGGGGGTGGGGGTGTGGGTGTGTGCGTGCTGACCTTGCAGTGAAGGCCTGTGCGAGCGGCGGGCGTGCGTGCGCGCGGTCGTCCCGCGGCGGCGGCGCGTACAGCGGCCGGCGGGCGCCGCGGGGGGGCGCGCATGGGCCCAGCCAGCCTCCACACTGGGTCCGTGGCGTCCGCCCACACCACCCTGGGGATATATCCACCCATGAATCGATTTACAGGGACAACTCGTATATGTGGCGGGCGAGTAACAATTTTAATAAACTTGAAAACGCTGAGATGGCGGTCAAATGCCTGACAATCTTTTGATATAAAGAATAGAACGTAGCGGGATATCCCGTTCGAATTCGAACCGCCAAACTGGGAAGAACCTCCACCACAGAGAATAATTATCATCATCCGAGCAGTCAATCCGGCTTTTTCTTCGGATATGCTTAGTCAACGCCGGCCAGGTTTCGCAGCCGTAAAGCATCACAGGCCTCGGTCCCTGGTCACAACACCCGGTAGCCCGGCCTGGTGGGTAACACGCAGCGATTTATAGCTGTTACTTTACGCCGGCCAAAATTAGCTTCATATGAACGTGCTTGAGGATACAATCGCTGACGGAAAAATTTGTCTAGCGATAAATAATTATGTGTGACAGGACAGTGGGTAAAATTAGCGCGAGTAAAACCGGTCATTAACGTAAATTCAAGTTATAAATTTTCAATCAATCAAATCAATCAATTTAGTTATTAATAATTACCTTTTAAACATATTATTTTAGACGTTAAAATTTTATGTAAATGTGGGATAAGATTTAATGTATACATTTATTTTTTTTTGTCTTTTTTCAAGCAAAAACCCATACATTACAATTTTTAAAATTAAATACAATAGGTATTTTGTGTAAATAAAATAGAATAAAATAAAAATAAATTATGTGTCAATAAAATAATTGTACTGGTCACTTTCGATTCCCGCTTGTGATTTTTGACTTAGGCTGTTTTTTTTTACTCTATTCTGTGTTTACTGGTTTGTGACGTTTGTTTTGTGACTACGTAATGTTTCTATCCTAGTCGTTCTGCTAATTCAGCATAAACCAACTAAATCATTTGTCTTATTTGTCGGCGAGTCACTACAGACGACATTTCGACTAGTGGGCACCAATCGAATGAGGTTTGTATCTACTACAAAATACATGTAGTCGATAACAGTCACACGGTAGCGGCGATTTTTGGCTGCTAGAAATCGCAAGCAGAAAATAGCAGCAATAAATCGCTGCGAGCGACCGAGGTTTATTACCCAAATATCAAAGGGTTACACACGAAGTTTCATTGATGATTGAATCAGAAATGAGGAGATCCGCAGGTCAATTAAGTTCACTGACATAAAAGTACAAAAAATATTTTTTCGAGTCTACAGTCCTATCTTCTAATAATACAAATTCTCGAAGGCACAATATTTGAATATGTAATTTAGTTTAAACTTCAAGATTACTCACCAAGAATATAACTTTTTACTGTAAATGTAGCATTTGCCGTTGCTAAGTGAGATCATCGGGTTGCCGTCGTCCAGTATCGAGCAGTTCGTAACTGTCACTGTAAAAATAACAATCATTGAATGAGTACCCTGTTGTAAGAAAGTTATAGAGCTCTAAATTGCAACTCTATTTTCAAACTCAAACTCAAATACGTTTATGCAGTTTAGGTTTTCACAAACACTTATGAACGTCATAATTATAATATAAAATGAATGCTAGGCACTACGGCACTATCGAGCGGACAACGGTTTCTTGGCTAGTATGTAGGGCCATATAAAAAAGAAAACAAAAAGATTTTATTCTTTGTCCGCGACACTGTGACATTGTCAGATACGTAATGTAATGAGGAGTTTTCCAGTAGGTATTGATAGTTGGTTTCAAAAAGCATCAATAGATGGCGCTCCTACAATTTTGGTAATCTTTTCATAATCTGTATGATGGTGGCAGTGATTTCATGCAGCCAACTAATACTAAACTTAAAAATAAAATGTTTATTAATAGAAACATAACTGTTAAAGGTTGAACGAAGTGTAAAAATAAATATTTATAGAAGTTGGCACTATGTTCCATTATTATTACAACCTCTAAAATGGTTGAAAACTATTGGCAAATACAATATTATCCAATACAACGTACCCAGTGTTTATATCCTGTTTGCTAAGAACCTTTTTCAAGCGATTATCAATTACCAAAATTGTCGGGGCGCCATCTAGTGAGTGGTTAGGAATGCTTTAGAAACCTATTGGAAAACTGCTCATTTAATATGTCACCCCGCCACCGAGCGCATTGATGATGCCGCTCGCCTGTAATGTGATTAACCAATAGAATTTTTCTGAAAATCTGACTAATTACCAAATATGTAAATAGATACTGAATTACTATTGGGTCTGTAGTCTGAGACTGGGACTATACCCGTACTACCAAAATATATTTTACACAATTTTGACCCGCCCCATACATTGGTTTTCCTGGTCAGGTCTCCGAATTCGAATTTTGAACTCGACCAATCAGTATCCGCGAACACTAATTATAAGCCTCCGTGTGTAAGTATGATCCAATCTGGTCAGGTTCCCCTGGTAGCAGGGTCATGGAGGTCAGATGGCAGTCGCTCCACTGTAATTACCTGACCTGCCAAATCCCGGATCATGGTCAAGGCGGACCCGGGGCCCTCGTGCGCGAGAGCACAACGCCAAGATGATGATGATGATGTGTATGTATGGTGGATTCTGATTGGTCGAATTTGAAATTCGTATTCGGAAACCTAATCAGGAACACGGTTGCCAGCGTTAGTTGCGCCATTATTTTTAGATTAGAGCAATAGAAACCTCACCCGTAGTAAAAATAAAGAAAAAATGCTGTGCAGCGCACACATACAAGCTGCACGATGTAGTTTGTTCGCAGTTATCCTACTTTTCTTTCTTAAAAACATAAAAATACATACCTGCATGAATGGAGTTAAAGCTTTGTAAATCGCTTTTAAAACGTCTGGCAAAGAATTTGGTATCGTATTGTAAGGCACTCTAAATAAATACGACAATTGATTTAGGCTACAACCAGATCCCATATAGTGTAGCGTTATTTCCAGTTTAGTTTTACATGGAATGGCATCTCTTATAACAGTTGTTTTTTTTTGGACTGATTAATTGGAGTAATACATTAAAATTCACTTCAGTTATTCTTGTAATCGTTTGGCTCTTCAGCAGCCAATTCCATGATTAGATTATTAGAAGCTCCAAACATTTATCTACGCCCAGTCTTAAGCTTGTCTAGCATTCGTTCTGCTAGAACAGTATATGCCAATCGTCTTATTTATTGACCAGTCACTACAGACGTCATTTCGACTAGTCTAGGGCACCTATCTAACGAGGTTTGTAGCTGCTACCAACAACGTGTATTCGACACGGTCACACGGTAGCGGCGATTTGTAACAGCTATTTATAGCTGCTACAAATCGCTACGTGTGATCGCAGTCTCATCTAAGACCAGGCCTCATCTAAGACTGTATAACCTACCGCCATGCTGCAATAGCGCCCGGAAGCACACGGGCCGCAGCACGCAGGCAGCGTCGGCCAGCGCCCACGCGGCCAGCTGCGCGCCCGTCGTCACCACCGCTAGCGTGTCCCCGGATAGGGACAGCTTGGCGGCGCCCATGGGTAATGCTGAGGGAGATTATAAATACATATTAAAAGATAAATAAAGTCGGAAACACGCCACGTGAGTGTATGACCAATAGGTGGCAAGGCCCTGGTAGCCAATGTCTTTGCCGTCAGCCAAACGTCGGTGGTACACGTAAATAGGACCTAATGCACTGCCTTGTGGAACTCCACTTCTATACACCTTGGTATATATACGTACTCGTATATAGTCAAACACTTACAGCTACAAGAAACAATGGTTCACATGCCGTGTTTTACGCGTGGATGTAATACGTTTAATGTATGAATCCATGACATAGACATAGACATTATTTATTGGTAACTTTTCATTACACGTCATAAAATTATGATAATATTCAAATTATTTAACTTAATTAAATGAATTACCATTTTAAGTTACATAATCAATAAAATGTGATACAAAATTGTATTAATTAATGGAATTACTCATACAAATTAATAAATGTCAAGATTATAAATAAGCATATTAATCAAAATGTCAATAGTAGTTCTATCTAGCTAATAATAGTAGATACAAGATGTCATTCAATAATAATCATAATGTCATTAATTATTTACTTATAGTAAATAAATAATAAATAAATAATAACAATTAAAGTATGAAATGCATTGTAGGATTTCTCTATTTAATTTTTAGCGCGTAAAATTCGTCCATACTATAAAACGCCTGCTCGATTAGCCAACGCCGTAATTTGTTTTTAAACGAACCAATACTAGGCGCATCGGTTATTTCCGCTGGAAGTCTGTTGTAGACTGCGGGGCCCATAACACGTACTGTTTTTGCAGTTTTTGCGAGCTTATGTGTAATTGGCAACAACCGGTTGCCAAAACGAAGCTGACGTATCTGTGCATTTGACCTCTGGGTATAATCATGCAAGTGCTCCCTTACAAATACACCCACATGCAGGATTAGCAGGCACGGCAAAGTTAAAATACCCAGAGAGACAAAGTATGGTTTCGCAGACGTATCGTGCGCCAGCCGTGCAATCGCTCTCACAGCGCGCTTTTGCATTCGGAAGACACGCTCCCAATCGGCAGCGCGCCCCTAGAACTCCACGCCGTACTGGAGCAGCGACTGCACGGCGGCGAAATAACACGACCGTACCGCATGCGAAGGCAAGGTAGAGCTCATGCGATTCAACGCGAAACATGCACCTCCCAGTTTACCACAAAGATGTTCTATGTGGGACTCCCATGATAGTGACTGATCCAATTGGAAGCCCAGGAATGATACGACAGGTACACGTTCGATTGTCACTCCATCCACATTCACCGAAAGCGACTGCTGACTACGCCCTGACAGGGTGAACTGGACAAATTGAGTTTTTGTCAGATTTAGCATCAGTCCGTTTATTTTAAACCAGTTCAGCAACTTACTCGCATCCACGTTTAGTTTGTGTTGGAGCATTTCGAGCGTTGGGGCTGTCACGACTACACCTACGTCATCAGCAAACATAAACGCGTCTGCTTCCGTTATATGGATAGGCAAATCATTGAGGAGCATCGAGAAAGCAACGTTCGAGAGAGAAGATCCCTGGGGAACTCCCTTCTCGGTGGTCATTCCCTCTGACGCTACCTCGCCGCACCTAGCCACTACATACTGACGCCTAGCATTCATGAAGTCCGTCAGCAGTGACAGCGCTGGGCCATCGATGCCGTAGTGCCTCAGCTTACAGGCGAGGGCGTTGTGGTCTGCTACATCGAAAGCTTTTGAGAGATCGCAGCACAGTAGGGCTACGTGTTGTTTACTCTCTCTAGCCTTTAACACAGACTCAACGACTTCCCGCACCAACATCGTAGTCGAATGACCCGCGCGATAGGCAAACTGTCGATCCGAAATTGCGTTAGTCTGCTGGAGGAAGCATGTGAGTCTCGTGGTAAGCCCATATTCAAATACCTTGGCGACAGCTGGGATAATTGATATTGGACGGTAGCAGCCAGGGTCTTTCTTTTTGCCTTTCCCTTTATACAAGGGGCATACTTTTACTTCTTTGAAAGATTTTGGGTACACGCCTTTATCCAAGCACTCGTTGAATAAGTCAGCTAGAGGAGCCGCAATGCCGTCCGCCATACGTACAAGCAACTCTATTGATAACCCGTACATGTCTTTGGTTGGCTTTTTTGCAACGTGTTTGGTTATTATATTAAATACTTCCATTGGTGAAAACCTAGGGAATCGCAGAGACCTGTCTGCCGGCGGGCGCGCGGCCGAAAGCTCTTCGCGCAGGCGCGCTATGTCGGCGTTAGGGGCACCGCAGTTGGACGCGGCGGAGACGAACTGTTTGTTTAGGTAGTTTACCAGGCTTTTGTCGCAGTCAAATGGGCGTCCCTCCGGTGTCTTAATAAGATCGGTAACGTCGGTTTTATTTTTGTGGGATTTGCCATTTTCCGTATTAATTACTTGCCACATAGATCGGACAACATTTGAGCCGCCTAAAATTAATTTATTCATGAAGTTTAGTCTTTCGGTTTGTATTAACTTATTGTAGTGATCACTTGCGGCGTCAAGTTTAGTTTCAATATCTTTATTGCTTGGGAAAAGACGATACATTTCTTTTAAATCAAACAAGTAACTTTTTACGTTTAAGATTTCCTCAGTGACCCATGTTTTTTACGAGGCACGTTCGGCATACGTTTTATACGGAGGCAGTTATTAATTTGGTTAACTAATATGTTGATGATAGCTTCAGCGCGCTCATTAACAGTACGGTAGCGGTCGCGCACCGCGGCCCAGTCCACGCTGTGCACGGCGGCGGCGAGCGCGGCGCGCGCGGCGGCCGAGCCGTCGCGCACCAGCCACCCGCTGGGCGCCGGCGCCGCGGCGCGCCGCAACGCTAGCTCCGCACGGATTGCGTCGTGGTCACCTACGTTGCTGATCACTGAGGACACGTCGATATGCGCTGTGTCGATATTCGTGTACAAGTGATCGATTGCAGTTGCAGACTTACCTTGCCTCCTAGTTGGAAAGTCCACTTCGTTATGCAAGTTGTACACGGCGAGGAGGTCGTGCAAAGATTTGCGTTCCGGGCTCCTACCCAACCAATTAATATTGGCATCACCCACTATAATGCAGTCCAAACGAGTCGCATAGATTTTTTCGAACAGGCGTTCTAATGTAAGTTTAAACTCGCAATAATTCGTCATATTGCTATAAAAACATACCACAAGCAATTTATAATCAATGAGTTCTACAGCGGAAATTTCACAATGCATTTCACTTGTCAAAGAACCTAACTCGTCAATTTCAATTGCATTAATTCCATGTCTAATATAAATACAAGAACCTCCATGCTGAGAGTTTTTACGGCAGTATTTCGACATGAGGGTATAATCACTTATACACACTCGGTCCAAATTACAATCGTCTAACCAATGTTCCGTCAAACATAACACATCACATTCCATTTCATTATTTAGTAGCACTTCCAACTGTCTTGTTTTGTTGTTAAGCGATTGAACGTTTTGCACACAGATAGATAAGCGTTGTTGAAATCCTCTCGGGTCATTCATAGTCGTAGTCGATGTACTACAAGCGCGCGTCGTCGCTGTCGCCCCGCTCGGCGCGGGGACGGCGCAGAAACCAGTCCGTGAATCGCACGCGCGGCGGCCACACTGCGGCCGAGTTGAAAGTGTCGTATAAGGTTTCGGGAATCCCAATTACGAAAGCTGAATGTTTGTCAGTTTTTATTTCCCGTTTTTCGACGGAGTAGTTGTCGTTTTTAACAATTTTATTTAAAAACTTCATCACCACATCTGAGGTGGTTTCGGGTCTAAAAGACCAGGCCTGTATATATTTTGTACGCTCGACACTAGTGAGCTCGTCATCCTCTTCACCTGCGCCAATGAGGATTTTCCTACGCTGTTTTGGTTTATTCTTTTTACGAATAACCTGAGTCCAGTCATTGTTTTTGTGTTGGTGTTTGGCATACTGAGACACCACTGTGTACACACCTTTAGGTGTTTCGTCAATAGCGGGCGTTGCGGTGGGAGCAACGGGGTTTGGCACCGATCGAGAATCTTTATCTATCTTCGCACCTGCGCTTGCGGAGCCGTTTGTTGGACGAGACTTTGAGTTCGTCTTTGTCGCGAGGAGCGCAGTGGCGCTTAATGCAGCAGCCGCCCTTAGACGCGCTTGTCGTACCGGGCGTTCTGCAGCGCTGGAATTGCTGTGCGCTGATTCCGGGTCCGAGTTGAGGGTAGGGTTTGCCGTCTCCAATTTCGTCTGGGGTGTTTGACTCATAATTATAGCATTTTGTTCTTCAATTTTCTTTTCCAGGTCACTCACTTTACTACACAAGTTAGTCACAGTTTTTACCAAGTCTCTTACGAGATTTTCCACAGTTTTTGAACTCATTTTTAAAATAAAATAAATATATACAGCGGAGCTCACTGTTACCGGTAGTGGTGCAACTACCCTCTTATGTGGCCCTACATTCAAATCTATGTGTATAGAAGGTACAGTATAACATTTATACTGGCTGCCTATCTCGAAGGAAACACGCCACGATTATACGTATGTACAATGTAGTCACATTGAGACAATGGCACTTGATCGCGAAGAGTGGAAGCATCGGGGGAAGGTCTCTGCACAGCAGTGGGATGATTCATTCTGATATGCCGTGTGGTGTCCGGCAGAGTAGAATAGCACCAACCCCTTACACTCGTGGATGTCGTACCAAGCGACTAACGTTTAGACGCAAAAGATCCTAGAGTCTCCGTAAACTGGAAAATGGGCAGCAGCGTTTTCCATTGTTATGTTTGCACCACTGCGATCTCCAACCCGCCACCCGGAGATTATGGCAATAACTTCCCCTTTTGTGAGAGAGGCCTATAGTCCTGCAGTGGACTGTTATGGGCTGTGATGATGATGATGAATAGTGTGGGTGTACTGACCGATAGGCGGCATAGCCCTAGTGGCTCGTGCCTTGGCGAGCCGCCAGACGTGCTAGGCGCCGTCGGCGGTGAAGCTATACGGAAGTAGGGCCTAATACACTGCCTTGTAGAACTACACCTTCAAACACCATTCATACGTATACATGTGTATATACGTACACATACGAGGGGGGGTCAAAAAGTTCGCGGAATGGGGGGGATAGCGGGGGGTGGGGGACCTGCCGCAGGTAGTATCTAATGAGCAACTCTTTGTGAGTATATATGCCAAGTTTGAACCTGATTGTGTCAATAACCTTTGACCTGTCGTCGATCAAACAAGTGAATCCGGAAGAAAAACTTGAACATGGAAAAAATCGAGTTTCGTGCCGTCATAAAGTTCCTCACTAAGCAAGGAAAACCACCTCAGAAAATTTTGGAAGAAATGTTATCAGTATACGGGGACTCTTGCCCTGGGAAAACCATGGTGTACAAGTGGAATAGCCTTTTCAAGCAAGGCAGAGAGTCTCTTGAAGACGACCCTCGCTCAGGACGGCCGATTGAGGCCACCACCTCAAACATCGTTGAAAAAGTGGAGAATCTTATACTGGAGGATACTCGTTTGAAGAAGCTTGCAGAAATGGTTGGAGTATCACCTACAACCATTTTAAATATTCTACACGACAATCTTGGGATGTCAAAAGTCAGCGCAAGATGGGTGCTAAGAATGCTCACACCATCACAGAAACAGCTGCGCGTCGAGTATTCAAAGGAGTTTTTAGACCTCTGTAGCGCCGACAAGGAAGGAATTTTTGCAAGACTTGTTACTGCAGATGAAACTTGGGTTCATCATTATGAGCCTGAGTCGAAGCAAGAGTCTATGCAGTGGCATAAAAAGGGGCAGCCCCCCCCCCCTAAGAAATACAGGGTGTCACAATCGGCTGGAAAAATCATGGCAACTGTTTTTTGGGATACAGAGGGTATTTTATTAATAGAATATAAAGATAAGGGTGTTTCTATAACGGGAGAATACTACGCTAATATACTGAGACAATTAAAAGAAGCAATCAAGGAGAAAAGGCGGGGAAAGTTGACAAAAGGTGTGCTGCTTTTGCATGACAACGCACCGGTACACAAGAGCCGCGTTGCGATGGCTGCCCTTCATCACTGTGGCTTCGAAATGTTAAACCATCCACCCTATAGTCCAGACTTAGCCCTCTGTGATTATTTTTTATTTCCCAAATTAAAAAAGGAGCTTATTGGAAAGAATTTTGAGGACAAAGACAAATCAATTTTTTTCGACGGTATTAATAAGTTAATTGAGAGATCTGAAAAATGTATTCGACTTAAAGGGGATAATATTGAAAAAGCAAAATAGTACAGTATTTTATTTCACCCCCCTTCCCCTCCGTTCCGCGAACTTTTTGACCCCCCCTCGTATATGGTAAGTTTAGAAAATATTTGAGTTTAAGTGAACTCGATCAGGGGTCATCCTACTTTTTGTCAATTTGGTTATTTATGTTAATATTGTGTATAGTATAGTGTAACATTTATACCGGCTGCCTATCTCTCAGGAAACATGCCACAATGTTATGTATGTGTACTATAGTAAATATAAATATTCGTGGACAAATTCACACAGCGCCATCTAGCCCCAAACAAAGCAAAGCTTGTACTATGGGTGCTAGATAACTGATATACTACTTAAATACTTTTTAAATACATAATTATTATACATAGAACACCCAGACCCGTAACAGAAATTAAAATTCATCATTTAAATTTCTGCCCGGCCGGGAATCGAACCCGGGACCTCTTGCGTGGCAGACCGGCTTCGGCTGTTGACCATTGGACTACTCAGGTCGTCATAGTGTGGTTGTACTGACCGATAGGCGGCATGGCCCGGGTGGCCCGTGCCCTGGCCAGCCGCCAGACGTGCAAGGCGCCGTCGGCGGTGGCCACGCACGCCCAGCGCGCCGAGCACGCGATGCACGTCACCGAAGAACCTGGACAAGGAAATTAATTGTTTTTTTTCGATGTCGTGGTGGATATATCAAGGTGAGACAGTTTGTCTAAGAAAAGTCCCTTTGTTAAGCGCTAGATACGAAAGTATTTTCGCGGATTGCAAGCTATTTTCTGATTATTTGGGGATATATTAATAAATCAATGTAATGGTAAATATCGCCCCAGCGGTGGACGTCCTTCGGCTGATACGATGATGATGATGATATGATATATATATACGAGTCGTATATATATATCATATACGACGAACTATCGAGCGTCCTGAACCTCCTCCTGGAGGCTCAGGACGACTCGACAGAGCCCCTGCCGTTTCAGCGGCCCCCGGAGGCCTCCAATCCCAACCCACAGCAGCAGGACCCCCTTCTGGGGTCTCGCTATAATTTCTCCAGCGTATGCTCCGTAAGAAGTGACGTTGGGCGCACCCCGTCCCTCCGGGGTGTCGCATCCGATGAAACCTGGAAAGCCCTTCCGACTACAGGTGCTCCCAGGGGGTGTTTAGGTCGTATGCGCGTAGGTTTAATTCTGGCGAGTCGTGCATAACCAGTCCCGCCGGCCGGCTGGTACTCATGAGAGTTCACCTCCTCCCTCCCAACCGCTATACCGGAGGGTGCCCATTTTCTTTGCGTAAGGCACAAAGAAAAAAAAGAGATTATATTATTAGATACGATAATTATTAGATTAGATCATTCTGTCGCTCAATATTTCCTATTGAAACACATTCCAAAAATTCAATGTAATTATTGCTTTAATTAGCCATTTTAACTTTAAAAATTGTTGCCAAATTTTTAACTATATACAGAAAAATAGTATAGTCTTAATAATATTCAATCTCGATAAGTTAAAAGACCCAATGTCAATACCTAAATATGTCTCCCACACGGGTTCGTTGGAGGCGGAGTTGTTGGGCAGCAACTGCAGCTTCGAGAGATGTCCGTAGTGTGTGGTTGCTGCTTTATTCATCACCTGAGATATAAATATGAATATTATTAATATAAATATTTTCGTGTTGTTTTTAAAGGTTTTAATAAAAGGCTAACACTTTGCACACCATCCCTAACACCCGGTTTCTGAAACGCTTGTCAACGCAAAAATTACGTAACAGCTTGTTAAACACTGATTAAATGCAGTTTGGGTTTCTGAAAGGGCCAATTGACGGCTTGTTAACAGCTTGTTAACGGATTGTCAAATCTCCAATTAACGGCTGATTAATGTAATTTTGGGTTTCCGGAAAGCTTTTTCTCGTGTTAACTGTATGTTATCGCCTTGTTATTTTAATTGGCGAAAATCAACCAATTATCCGATTGTCAAAAGAAATTATATCCGATTTTCTTGGTCTAGGTCTTGGTCCTGGCCCTGGTCCAGGTCCTAGTTTTGGTCCAAGGCAAAGTCCAGGTCCAGGGTCCAGGTTCTGGTCCAGGATCATGACCAAAACTGCAACCTTAATCACAATTTGAGCTTGAACCAGAACCAGGACCTAGACCAGTGCCAGCACATAGACCATAACCATTAGCTGGACTAGGACCTGGTTCGGGGCCAGGACATGGACCTGAACCAGGACCAGGACCTGCACCACGGACAAGTCAGGGTCCAGGACCTGGACCTGGTGCGGGGCCAGGACCTGGACCTGAACCACGAACTGGTCTGGGTCCAAGACCTGGACCTGAACCAGTATCTGGTCCGGGGCCAGTACCTGGATCTGAACCAGGACCTGGTCCGAAGCCAGGACCAGATAAACCTAAAGATGATGATGATGGGATTACTGATCCAATGAAACCCGTGGCCCTATAACATAAATCTAATATATAAAATTCTCGTGTCACAGTTTTCGTTGCCATACTCCTCCGAAACGGCTTGACCGATTTTGATGAAATTTTTTGTGCTTATCCGGTATCTATGAGAATCGGCCAACATCTATTTTTCATCCCCCTAAATGTTAGGGGTAGTCCACCCCTAGGAAATTATTTATATGGCAAAACAACGTTTGCCGGGTTAGCTTGTATTGTTATAATTTCTCTTTTCTCGTTCTGTATATTTTTTTTGGATAATATTCGATTTTACACGAAAACTATACATACAATCGCTATCAGTTTCATCTAAAAGTTGAATATCCCGCCGCTATTAAAAGGCCGCTAGGGACAGAGACAAATCAATGAGAAACAAAATCAGAAACAAAACATATATGAGTGAATGAATGTGACTGATTTTAGCAGGGGTAGCCAGACGAAAAAATTGATCTCTTGTTAATGGTCGATTAGCTAACAATAGATTGATTGGCCTTTCAGAAACCCACAGTGATTTAACAGCTTGTTAAATGTGACAGTCTGTTAGCTAATCAATGATTTGACAAGCGTTTCAGAAACCGGGTGTAAGTGTCGGTTATTTGTACACATGTAACACATAGCTGTAACGATCCAAAGGGCTTATTCTACTAATATTTTCAGCTAAAAGTAAACACAGCCGAAAGCACATGCCATATCTTTCTCATGATGTATTAATAAATAATAAAGGGAAAATGGCAGGATTTTACCACCAAGGACCCTACCGACGATCTTCGGAAGTAGTTTCCATATCGCGGAACACTTCTCTACCGCGATCTAGATATCCTATGGACCAGTCCAACACTCATGGGTGGATGTCACTGCAACACTTGCAACTCACCTGCAGCCTCAATGCCCCGGCGGCCCGGACCACGGGCCCGGCGGTGCCCAGGGCCGGCGCGGGCAGCGCGGGCGAGGACCGGGGTACGGTCGGCGGCAGAGTCCGAGGTTCGTCCGTCCGCGGCCCGGCCGTTTGGGAGACGCAGCGGGCGCGGAGGCGCTGGTCTAGGCCGCTGGAGATAGGATAGACATGGTTCTTTATCATTAATATCTAAGTGGTTTCTTACGTTGGAGTGGTCGCTTACATTGCATGCATGGAGGATGAGACTTATCGAGAAAACGCGCGAGTGACAAGGTACTCGATTAGTCTGCGGCTTGGACGCTTGCAAGTTGGTCCAGGCGCGTGGTTGCTGACGTTGTCTCGCCCATATTATCTAGGTAGTAGAGTTGGAGATCGCTTGCACGAGGACGAGGCTAACAATAAAGGAACTGACTTGGTCTGCGGCTTAGGCGCTTGCGAGCCTACGGCGGTCGCGTTTTTGCACAAATTTTTGAACCAATGGTACGCGTGCCACAGATGGCGCGCGGCCCAAAAATTATAGCACGCTAATAATTTAAATACTTTATTGATCGAAAGTTGGTTAGAAATATAACAAAATAAAATGCAGCTGATTTAATTTCAGTCCACAGTTAGGGTGATTATTAAAAAAGTAATTTGTGAAATATATATCACCATCAGGTAAATTATTTAGACAGAGAAAAAGTTTGAGTTCCGCTCGATCATTAATTAATTTGTTCTTCATTTTATTATTACAAATACGCGAGCTTATTAAAGAGCCATAATGATAAAAAATTTCGAACTCGCTGTGCTCGCTCATTTATTGAACTAGATTTGATTGTTCGCACGCTGCGCTCGCTCACTAATTCAAAACTAGAAACACGCGAGCTTTAAAGATAGCCAAAATGCAAAACAAATTCCAGCTAGCTGGGCTCGCTCATTTATTGCTTCGATTTATCTTAATTATTACAATCACGTAAGCTCGCTGCGCTCGTTCTTTTATTTCAATACGACCGTGTATTGTTTAGAATTCAAACGCTCATATTTAGATGTGCGCTCACAAAGATTCGCTATGACCTAGGCAGCAGGATCGGAGATCGCTTGCACGTTTCTGCGAAACGCGAGGTTGATGAACTAGGTCTGCGGCTTCGGCACTTGCAGGGCTGCGGCTGGGGCGTGGTTGCCGACGTCGTCCCGTGCCTATGATTTAAGCAATAGTGTTGAAGATCGTCTGCTTTAATGAAACGTAAAGTCAATAAAGGCACTAACTTGCTCTGAGCCTTGGGCGCCTGCAAAGGCGCCGCCGGTGCGTGGTTACTGACGTTCGGATGGAACACGATGTCGTCCCGTCGCTCCACCACGATGCGGGACTTGCTTTGGGACGATGTACTGAAGGCGGCCTCGGCGCCGGCCGCGCCCCCCGACCCGGCTAGCGAGCCGAGGGACTCGCTGTGGAGATAGGGGAATTTGAGCTTTAGGTGGATGGGGTAAGGTAGCTATTTCAACATCACTTTAAGTGTCCCCGACCAGGCTAACGGGCGGGAGACTAGCTGTGGAGGTAGAGGAGTTTGAGCTCTGGGTGGATGGGATAAGGTTGCTATTTCAACATTACTTTGCAAAGTGTCGCAGCAGTGAACTGTTACATTCTCATCTCTCAACTGTTCATGTCTCATTCCATATCTTCGAGTGCGTGTCGAGGGTACTCACTTGGCGTCGAGCTGAGCCAGCGGTATGAAGACGGGTGTGATGCGGCGCTTCCCGTCCGACGTGCGCGTCTCGATCTGGCGGTCCACCGGCCGCAGGGGGGCCGTCCCCACGCTGACTGGCGAGGGGGTCAGCACCTTCGACTAAGGGGGGAACGGAAAACAGGGGGTTTTATATTATTATATACTTTATTGTATACATACTTAGTTACATGCATCAAACAAAAAATAGTACAATGGCGAGATATAATCTATGAGAGATTTCTTTCAGCTAATCACAAATTATGTGAAGCATTGTTAATCATAACACTAACATTGTCATTGTTTAGTTTTAGAACGTAAGTGTGCCTGTTATTTGGATTTACATTTAAGTGTTAAAGATCTTTCATGTATTATTTCAATGTAACAAAAAGTGTAAATATGTTGGCAAATAAAATGAATAAATAAATATTAGCAAACAAAGTGGAATAGGAATAATTTATGCGGAAAGTGGCGGTCCATAGTCTCGGGCTACCCTTCCTGTGGGGCACAGGCGTGAGCTTTGTGTATGTATGTATGTATTAGAGCCCCACAAACTCAACAGATCCGGTGGCCGACACTGGAACTAAGTGACGACATTTTAAATTGTCATGTCAATGTCAACAACAGCGACGCTGCAGATAACTTTGTGACACATTCATATTAATCATATAATGAAATGTTCATGTAGCCTTTTTAGGGCTAGGGCTCTTAGGCCGTTCTGCGGGTCTAGCTAAGATACCAGTCGCTTCTTTGGGATTCCATTGCCACTGTCGATTGGAACGTGTCGGCTACGTTCATCCAGCACTCAGTTGCTCAGGTGGTAAAACAAGACATCCGTTTGACCACCGCTTTACCCATTTGTGCTGCCAAGAAACTCAGACGATCGGAATTTATCGGCAGCATTCGGCCGGCTTCGCAGTGTTCGCACTGGCCTGCGCGTTAGCCGAAGGTAGCCGACCAGTTCCGATTCGCAATCTCAACAGAACCTCAACGAAGCTATTGGTATCCATTGGTAACCATTTGCATGGTAGTCCATTGGTATGGTAACATTGGTACCAACAAACCATTGGTATGGTAACATTGGTACCAACAAACCATTGGTATGGTAACATTGGTACCAACAAAGCATTGGTATGGTAGTCCCGCCGATCTCATTTTACGCTGCGCACATGTATCATCCTCATTTTGTATGAGGATGAGTTAGGGAATACAAAATAACGTCCGCCTGGCGTCACCCGTGGTAGGGTAATGGTGGCTCCACACATGGCTATTTGTATTTGTAATTGCATGTTTGCCGTATTTGCCAAAACATTCGACGTATGGGCAAATACGCGATACGACCGTCTACACATGGAGCCAAATACCAAGATTTGTTGTTGTCTCCACACGTGGAAGTTAATTAGCAAATACAGCATCATCATCATCTTGGCGTTAATGTCCCGGTTGTGCTCTCGCGCACGAGGGCCCGGGGTCCGCCTTGACCATGATCCAGGATTTGGCAGGTCAGGTAATTACAGTGGAGCGACTGCCGTCTGACCTCCATGACCCTGCTAACAAGGGAAACTGACCAGATTGGATCATGGTTACACATCCACGATACTCGATACACATGACTCGATAAGTAGAAGAAGATAAAACATAGAATGGTTAACTAAATTTTACAATATTAATATAGTTATTTATCGAATTTGCTACTGCACCCCCACCATTAAATAAATAAATAAATCATCTTGGCGTTAATGGTTGGGAGGTTGTGCTCTCGAGCACGAGACCCTGGGGTCCGGCTTGACCATGATCCAGGATTTGGCGATCAGCTAATTACAGTGGTGCGAGTACCATCTGACCTCCGTGACCCTGCTACCAGGGGTACCTGACCAGATTGGATCATGGTTACAAATTCAGTTGCCTGAATTTGCAGGTTTCATCACGATTTTTCCCTCACCGTAAGAGCATCGGTTAGTATTCAACTAATGTACATAACTCAGAAAACAGTCATTGGTACATGGCCGGAGCGGGATTCGAACCCGGGACCTCTGGCTTACGAGTCGTATACTCTAACCGTTCGGCCACCGACGCTCTAATTAGCAAATACAGCAAACACACAAATATCAATAGCCATGTGTGGAGCCACCATAAAACTAAACTCACCTGCGACTTGTCACTCTTAGGAGTGACGTCTTCCTTAGGGGGCTCCCGTCTGGCGTCTTGCCGCTCGCGAGCCAACAGAATCTCGGGGCACTCCACCAGCAGATTGGACGACAGGTCGCCCGACTCGTTGGCCAAGCACTTGCCGTATATCTTCTCGTAGAACGCGTTCTGGATAACAGAGTTTTATTATGTACTGTTGCTAAGGAATATTTCAGATATAGAGCGTCATGCGTCATAGAGAGTGTGATAAAATGTCAGCCCGCTAAGGGAAAGTGCTTATGGACAACGGGATTTGTGGATATCAAGCATTACGAGCATTACCCCTGATTAGGTCTGACGCGGTCCGTATGACCGAGAGGTCGATAGGAACTTGGGTGGAGGAGAAAGCGGTCATGCGTTCAGACGTTCCACGTTCTACGATTTTGTATTTGTTCTGGTTGTCCGACGCGGTCTGACCGCCTGCTGTGTGGGCATGTCTATATAACGTCATACAAGACAACGATCGCAGAACGCGAACAGCAAACACGAATTACAAAAATATTAAACCTTTTCCTCCATTGTGAGCGGTGTGCCGATCTCTTTGTTTGTGAACTGTATACACGCCACTGTGCCGTCTGAGCTGCATGCTAACAAGTTCAGCCCTGGAACAGATTAAATACTGTAGTTATATATATGGTCCCTTAAAATAGGTTAAAACTGTAATATTATTGATAACAAATTGTCAATTTGATTTGGTTTAAGATTGTGCTACTGGCGATTTATTAAAAAACAGTCTTCTGCTATTATGTGACAGGAAACACAGCTGAAAGTTGACAGAAATATTCTACCCAATGCTCTTTTCAGTCAGCCGAGCATGTCAGACAGTGTCAGAACCAATCCCACCGTCTTTTTTTTATCGGCAGAGGGCGCCCGAGGAGAACATGTACTAATCAAATAAATTACCCTCTAAAAAATCAGGGCTGCAGCATTTGCTGTAGCTTAAACTGAGCCGGGGTCTTATTTCGGCATCGCATTGGTCCATAACTTATTATATTTGTGTGTTTGTACCTACTTTGTTTTAGTTTAGCATTGAGCTGTTCTAAAATTACCTTAACACTTTCACTGCTAACTCAAATAAAGGCGCATTTTCATTGGTCGATAAATCGGTCGTTAGCCCGAATTCGGGGACTTCTCGCATGCGGGATAACGACCAATGTAAACGGTTCTCCGCATGCGGACCCTATGGCATGCGTTACAGAAATCTCCCGTACCCCGCAAACGGGCGCTAACGACCAATGAAAATGCACCTTAACCGAAGATACTACAACAGTGCTAAGTATCGTAGCGCGCGTATTAAATGGAGCGGCTGCGATGCGTCGTGCGCACACGCAGAGCGCCGTTTTCGGATGCAATTGTTGCGTCGGCCGCAGCGAAAGTGTTAATATAGTGGTAAACGTTTATGGATTTTTGTGGTGTCAAATTAAATAATGTCTGTAGAGTTGTACTTGTGAACGCGCTAACAGATGTTTATATACTCTATGGCATTGAAGATGGTCGATGATTGTTCGGGAGGAATCCATTATTGGGTTATGTTGTATAACCGAAAAGTTGATTATAAAAGTAATAAAGTGTTCAGTTCAGCATTCATTCAGAGTTTGATTTACATAAAAAACCTAAAATATCAATGTCTAAAGAGACACAGAGGTGTCTGCGTACCCCCATGAGATGTGGGCGTGAGTGTGTGTGTGTACGGAGCAGCACCCAATAGAAGTGCGCACGCCCAAAAAACCACCGGCGCATGAGCCGTGATTAGGTCTGACGCGCTCCGTATGACCAAGAAGTCGATAGGACCTTAGGTGTATGTGTATATGTGCAGCAGTCTCACCGTCCGAGCTCCAGGAGAGGTCCAGCACGCTGTCGGCGAAGAGGTCGTGGACGACCACCAGGGGTCGCTTGAGCGAGGTCAGCCAGATGGACAGCGCGCGGTCGCGGGAGCCCACGGCCGCGCAGCAGCACTTCTTGCCCTCCTTCACCATTATGTTGCTGTTGAAGCGCTGCGGGAGACGCGATTGGGAATTTATATATTTATTTTCATAAATAAAAATGTACAGGTCATATTTTGATACAATTTCGGTTAATAATAACAGTTATTATAATTAAAATAACCCGTAAGGCTCTCTCAATGAGAGTATTCGCGATTCTAGATGGCGCTACTGAGACCTCAAGGTCTAATCTAACGTCAAAATAAGACCGTGCCATTGGCTAGATTCGATGCGTCATTTTACAGCAGTTTTTTCTGTCCAATAGCACGGCAGTGTTTTGACAACATCCTTACGTCTCATAAGCACCATCTGGTGGATTTAGAAATAGCGAAAGCCCTCATTAGCACGTACCTCAATGATTGAGTGCCATTCATTGAGGAACCCGAGGCCCTGTAGACTGATATACAGGCCGCGGTACAAAAGTCGAGCGGTGACATTGAATGCGCAAAAGTAAAAAATAAGATGTCGTGGGGGGGAGCTGGGCGCGGGGCGGCCGCAGCGACAGGCGTAAGCGCTGATTGGCTGTCATTGGCTCCGTGCACCGATTGCATTAGTGCGCGACTGTACCCATGCGCAATAGGCTAATTACCTAACTCTGTTGCTAACAATTATCTGATTTCAATGATTGAAATTCCGTATCATCGATTTCATAGGTTCAGTTACTAACAAAGTTCCATAGCAATAAACAAAAACTATTACATCGATCATACGTAATCGCAAAAGTAACAATTTCAATCTTTGAAATCAGAGAATTATTGCCCACAGAGTTACGTAATTCCCCTACTGGTATCTCCTCCGCGTTTCGTTCACAGCTCGACTTACGTGCCGCCAGGTACACCCTACATTATAATGTCTTACCGCACAAGTGACAGCTTTCCGGTGTCCCACGAAGTCCTTGTCGCACCGCCAGCCGTCCCGCTCCACCACCTGCGCGGTGGGCCCGCCGCCGTTCATCGCGTGCGCTGACAGCACGTACTGCCCGTCCGGGGACCACGATAGCCGGAGCACGTGCGTCGTGCCTGTAAGGTAGAGGTGTTCGTTATATTAGATAACGGATATATTATACCGGTACAAAAATATATAATACATAATATTTTCTGCTACTAATATATTAAAACACAAGATAACCATAACATTGAGGTGTTATTTTTTCTGTTATATTCTGTTATCTATGCGATTAATGTCGTCGAAAGTCGCAAAACTAATGTTTGTACGTGGTAATACAAATATATTGATTAATAATACACTTTTATATACGATTTAGTTCCCCAAAATACTAAATCAACTGTAAATAATAATACAAACTGAAAAACAGCGACCGTTATACGGTACATAAAATTATATTAGGGTGCTATATTATAAAGTTAAAAATAACATAATATTTTTTAATAGCATAACGTTACGTTAATATGTGAATATAACGGATCAGCGCACCTCCACTGTAAGGTGACAACAGATGGGATGGTTAGTGCTAAGCTAGGGGGGACGGCACTCCCTATACGTGAAGAATTGGCTCGCCAATCCAGTCAACGAATGGCGCATCGGCCAATAGTATTCAGTGATGCTTACCCCTCCCCCGCCGCAAATCAGTGACAAGTGTTCAGAACAAAAAAAAGTGGTGATTCACTTTCTGCTGGGTTGGTTAGTGCTTTGGTAGATAAAACATAGAATATGGTTAACTAAATTTTATAATATTAGATTTAGTTGTGTATCTGAGTTCAAGGTAACGCATTTGCTACTGCACCCCCTACAATTAAGTAAATAAATAAATCATCTTGGCGTTAATGTCTCTGTTGTGCTCTCGGGCACGAGGGCCCGGGGTCCGCCTTGACCATGATCCAGGATTTGGCGATCAGCTAATTACAGTGGTGCGACTACCATCTGACCTCCGTGACCCTGCTACCAGGGGAACCTTACCAGATTGGATCATGGTTACATGTTAATTAAAATTCAGTTGCCTGAATTTGCAAGTTTCATCACGATTTTTCCCTCACCGTAAGAGCATCGGTTAGAATTCAACTAATGTACATAACTCAGAAAAGAGTCATTGGTACATGGCCGCAGCGGGATTCGAACCCGGTACCTCTCGCTTACGAGTCAGATCAGATACTCAACCTCCCGGCCACCGACGCTTCCACCCCTACTACTGCACCCCTACAATTAACTTCTATATATCAGAAATGCAGAAAATAAAGTAAGAAAAATCAGATTTATTACCTCCACATTCCTCAAATGGTTCTGTAATGGTGGTCTCTGGGGACCAATCTGCGGTTTTCCACACCCGCAGAGATTTGTCATCAGATTGAGAGGCCAAATACTTTCCGACCTGAAATTGTTTAAAATTCAATCATCACAACCATGTGAAACAAATTGGCAGAAACAAATATGATTCAATGCCAATAGCAATAATTAAACCAAAAACGTTGATTAAATCATAGAGAATGTTGTACAGAAATCACATGGTGAACATATACTGTGATGTCATAGTCTAGGTCTAGCTCTTATTAACAATTTTGAAGTGATATAACTCGAGAACAACATAATATTTTGAAGATTCAATGTAGCTGTTTCCCATTGCCAACATGTGGCACAATACATACTATGCGGCCATTATATAAGACGCAAGACAGATATGCTTTTATGGCATGCGTAAATTCTAGTTTATACTAAATGAAAAATTTGTGCCAAAATAAATACAATGCAATTAAACTTATCAAACTTACAGGATCCCAGGCGACACCCTTCACAAGTCCCGTATGACCGTTCAGTACACACACCATCTCGGGAAGTTTTTCAGCGTTCCAGATTATAATAGTGTTGTCCACACTGCAACTTGCCAGCCATTTATCGAGAGGGGACCATGCCAGGTCTAGGACATCACCTATTGACAATCGACAAAATAAATTTATTAAATGTGCTGCATGGGTTTTAGGCTCAAGTCCAGCAGATTGTTGTATAATCCCACAGTAATAAACAAAAACTTTTTATTTGAAAACATACCAGCATGCCCCCGCAATGTGGAAAGACACCTCCATGTCTCTGATTTTTTTGTAGATCCAGCGGCAACACTAAGGCCCCAGACCATCACCAGCTTATCGTCACCTCCGGATGCCAAGTAACGACCACCGTTGCTCCATCTCACACAGTTTACACACGCTGCAAGAAAAAGTCAGAATGAGATATTTTTCTTACTCTCATTGTAGACTTGTGGCAGTTCTCTCCTAGTTCCATTTTACCTAGTTTTACCCAATCAGCAATGTTCAAATTGAGATAAGAAGTAGTGAAAACAGCAATTACAATCTACATACAATGGTAATTAGTTTTTAGTCAGTGAGTCAGTTAAATCATACTCGTATGCCATAAATGGAATCTGTTCTATTGAGATTGGAAAATTGTATGTTTACATTTTGGTTGCTGAAGAGACCTTTGCAAGAGGTATACTAAAATATGGGAAACTTAATTACCTATTTTATAGTAGGTTATCAGAAGTAATCTCCTACATTTGAGAAAATTTTAATATTAGGCCTCTGATTAAAATCTTAATATTAGCACACATTTCATGAGATAAGATATCTAATAGGTAATAAATAAAATAAGCTTGGATAACACAGCGCCATCTATCCCAAAATAAGGAAAGCTTGTGTTGCGGGTGCCAGAAAACTGATAAACTACTTATATGTATATTTTTAAATACATACTTATTATACATGACACCCGAGTCATCACAGAAATTAAAATTAATCACTTAAATTTTAACCCCACCGGGATTTGTTGTTTTTTATAAGAGCTCTTCTTCTCAGAAATGGAACTAACAATTTCAATTAATTGAATAGCGATAGCACCATTACTGTGGCTAAGTTTTGGGCCACAACAATATAATATTTGCCATTGCAAAGAAAAATGAATTGGAGATTACATGTTGGTGGATTATTTATGTTGGTAAAATTATTTCAGTCTCAAGTGAGGGATGTATGTAGGCGCTTATCTTTCAATATTAATTTAATAGATGTTACTCATTGTAAGATGATGGCAATCACTTAGTAATAAAATGAAATGTAATGAGTTTATGAGTCTGTGAAACTTTAAATTAATAATATTTATGTATTTTAATATTATAACACTGGACCTTGCAGTGGAAGTCCGAGCCTGTTAATTACCTAAGTGGTTGTCCATTTGGCATAACATTTTAGGCACATTTGGGTCCACTTCCACTGATTCGTATAAGACAGAGTTGAGGTTCCATACGACGACCCGGCCGGAGTCGCCGCCTTGCCCGCCGGTGGCGAAGCGCTTGCCCGCTGGGTGGATGTCCACAGAGAAAATCGGCTTGTCTGCAAACATGGCAAATGCATTAATAACAAGTACCAATAATGTACCGCAATTTAAAGACACAATTCCAAGGAAACTGGACTGAACTCACCATCATGATTGACCCAACAAGGCTTTAGTAGCTTCATTTATAAATCCGTTTGTTTGTGTCGTAACTTGGAGTAAATTAAAAATAAATATTTTTAGTTTACAAAACAATGAGCGCACGCACACAATGCACCAACAATATGCACCACTTTGACAGATTTTTGACAGATAGCCCGGCACGGCAGCAGCGGCAGCCCGCCCAACCGGCAAATCGCCGGCAAGTCAATGTGACCAGTATTAAATTCACTATTTCGATTGCAACAATGAGTTTCCCAGTAGGTATTGATAGTTGGTTTCAAAAAGCATCTATAGATGACGCGTGGATGACGCTTCTACACTTTTGGTAATCTTTTTAAAATCTGTATGGTGGTGGCAGTGATTTCATGCAGCCAACTAATACTAAACTTAAAAATAAAATGTTTATTATTATAAACATAACTGTTAAAGGGTGAACGGAATGTAAAAAGAAATATTTATAAAAGTTGGCACTTACTTATTATTACAACCTCCAAAATGGTTATAAACTATTGACAAATACAATATTATCTAATACAACGTACCCAGTGTTTATATCCTGTTTGCTAAGAACCTATTTCAAGCGATCATCAATTACCAAAAAAATCTAGTGAGTGGTTAGGAATGCTTTAGATACCTATCGGAAAACTGCTCATTGGACCCTTTATTCGTCATCCTGGCAAAATTTGGAAATATGTGTAATTTTTATATGCGATTGTAAAAATTTAGGAATTCTCCAAATTGTTATTATTTTTTCATAAAATTGAGAACTGAGTAACGGAACACCTATCTGACTGGAGACCTCACTTCACAGCAGCGGCCTAGCGGATAGCGGATCCTCAGCCATGCGCGTGGATGCGTTTTCCGTGCTGCGTTCAAATGTGCCAATCGCCTTAATAATATTTTTCAATTCAGTAAAATTCTTTGTTATGACTTTTATCAATGACGTTCTTTGACGGATAAAAGACACGGCATAAGTTGTCATACAGAGATTTTTTTTTAAGGGATTCGGACTTAGCGTGGTCTTTAAACACAATGGGAGATTTTCTGAAAGCCGAGTAAAAAGAAAAAAATAGTTCAAATAGTTGCAATAGATGGCGTTAATTTGACACGATTCTCAAAAATAAATCAAAATGAACCTCCATCGGTAAGTTGAGAGAAAATCCTGTTGAAGCAAATTTTTATTTGGTGGACGATACGATCGAGACTTGAGCTGTGTTTCTTCTGACCAGAGACGTGGCAAAATCACACGAATTCAGCATTATTTTGTGTTAAGAAACCTATACGAAAACATTACTTTGTCTGTCCAAATCCAAAACCCATTAGATGCGTACGTAAGAACTGTCTGTCAGCCAGCTAGACCAATTAGAGTTGGTACCTGAATAAGATACAAACGTTTTGAGTAGGATAAAAATCTTAAATACAATATTCTATTTTGAATATGAAATTGATTCTAATACTGCAAAAAAAATATAACATTTTATTTTTACTTAATGTAATCCCGGTTTTTGTAATGTAAATACCGGTATTTTAAAGGCGTATTTTTGGTCCGGGATCCCGGAATTTTTGGTATCCAGGATATTGGTTTGCGACCCCTTTTATGTCGGACGAATGTGCAGTAGGTATGTACAAAGTTAAATGAATTCTGCTTAGGCTGGGCACACTTGTGATGTGAGAAACGGAAGCGGAAGGATATTTTTATACTTCCTTTTAGAAGCAAGAATTTTCGTTCTGGAATTCTAGAATAATTTTGCCAAAACGTTCAAAAGGCACCCAGAGACTTTAAATCATAAATTCTCGTATTCTCTAAACAAGGATGGACAATGACCGTGGGTGCGTGCCTAACTTGTAATGAATGTCGCCATCAGTAGCCGTATTCACAATGAATCGAAACCGTTTCCGAACGATTCGACACGAATTTCGTGAGTGGCGAATTCGTGTCGATCGATTCGAAAACTGTTATTCAGAATCCCGATAGATTCCACGGGAACCCTACTCTCTATAACAAATGAAAATTTCATCAAAATTAACTCAAACCACATTTTTCTATGAACTTTTGCGGGAACCTTTGTCGATTCCGTATCCGAATCCGATTTCCGAGCCATTGTGAATACGGCTACTGCAACAGGATCGCAATGACGTCAGTTAAGTAGATCATAACGTATTCAAACGTATTTAAAACAAGCTTTTGGGTACGTAATCATACGTACCCAAAAGCTTGTTTTAAAAGTCGCATGACTCTAAAAGTATAGCGACTTGGGAAATTATAATACTAACTATAATGTCGCAACTCAAAGTGAGTATTGGCCTCCGAAACTAAGAAGCGCCATTCCAGTCTGTCCTATGAAACCTAATAACAGTTAGCACGGAGTTCCAACTGATGTTAACAGGTCTCTTTCCACTTCATCCCTCCAGCGATACCTGGGACGTCCGACTTTGTCGCCGACCACTTGATCGTCCCAAGTACTTATGCTTTCTTCACTACCCGATCCCATGGCATCCTCTCTACGTGATCAAGCCAGCGAAGCCTATGGGCTTTTGTTTCGCCAATAATATTAGGCTCGCCCAGCAGGCTCTTTGGTCTTCTGGACCCTCCAATGGGATATTTTCTGAGAACCGGAAAAAAAAATTTGAGTCGCCATTTTTACCCAATAGAGTAAAATGACGTCACAACATCCAATTCGAATACGCTCTATGAGGAGTTTTCCAATAGGTATCTAAATCATTCTTAACCACTCATTAAATGGCGGTCCGACAATTTTGGTAGTTGATAACCGATTGAAAATGTTTTCAACCATTTTAGAGGTTGTAATAAAATGGAGCATAGTGCCTATTCATAAAAATATGTCTTTGTACATTTCGTTCAACCTTTAAAAGCTATGTTTATATTAATAAACATTTTATTTTTAGGTTTAGTATTAGATGTTTGCATGATATCACTGTCAAAATCACACAGATTTAAAAAAAATACCAGATTTGTAGGAGCGCCACCTATTGATGCTTTTTGAAACCAATTTACAATATCTACTACTGGAAAACTTCTCATTTCAATAAAGCCTACCCAGTAGAATGGACCGAAATGTACGATTTTGAATAACATGCAGTTGGTTATGCTTTAACTTCATGGGAGTGGGTTTTATGTTCCGTCTGTTCTATTAACGTAATTTTGAAGCTAATTAAGTTTTTATTTTATCTCGTTTTATAAAATACTTAGCTTGCACTCAAAATAACAAAATACAGTAAAGAGTAGTTAATTCTAGGGTTGTAATGGAGGCCCTCTTAGCGAAAGCGGAGACGGATGTAGAGGTGAAGGCTTTACCTCCGCGAATACTGAGGTTAAGGGAGGCAAGGAGAATGTGGAAGTGGTAAAATCAGTAATTCATGGTATATCGACGTAATAGAAAGTCGTCTTTATTTCAAATACGTACATTCATAGTACACTTTCTTACAAATACAAACATTACCTACTAGTAATCAAAAGTAGGGAAAGGCAAGGTAAATTTCAGTTTTTAGCGTCGCTGCTCGCGCGTTGTATCATGCCGTAAATAAATCTCCTTCACAACTCGCAAAAGTTTTGCAGAGGCAGAACTTCCGTTGCAACGGAGGCAAAAATTTAACGTTGACAGTTGTCATGCCAACCACGAGCACTATCAAAACGCAAACAAATGTCAAAAAGTTTGAAAGCGATTGATTTCATTTCCATAAAACACGTGAATTTTAAATAATTATCCCGGCCAGCCGTCTCGTGAGGCATGAGAGGGGCTAGCACGTTAATCCCCGCTCGTTTTCTAACCCTCATCAGTCACCTTTGCGTACTTATTACTTTATTATGGGAGAGCCAACAGAGCGTGCGGCACTGTTTGCCGAACCAGTTCCAAAAATACTTCCAGATTTACCACAGCAGGTACGTCGAGTGACCTTATTTTCGTATTATGTTACATGAAGGATCATACACAAAAATTACAGCGCGAAACACAAAGTTTCTACAACTTTTCTGTCATAAACCTGTGACCGCAATTTGAATTCGATTTATCTTATACACACACATGCCTATATAGGTAGCATGCGACTGGCGTACGGTCAGAAAATAAGAATTGAAGTATTGACGTGATATGTGTTACAAAATAATTAAAAGTTGCCACTTTCATGTAGTATGAAATACTTAATTAAATGAGTTATTGCTATTCAAATACATATCAGTCAGTTAAAATCTGTAAACTGTTTAAACTGTGGGTATATATAATTAGTGTTTAGACTCCAATTATCCATGAAACAAATACAACAATAATATTTTTATAAACAAAATAAACATTTCAACAGATCTTCCTGAAACTGAATCACTCAAAAAACTGATCTCTAACCCTTTAATAATCTGACTAGATTATTTCTGAATATATCTTTCCCAATTAAGTTGTAAAAGATTAATCTTAGAAGCATCTTATAAGTATTGGTACATTTTCAGTTTGTCTTTTTTATTTATAAAAAATTATCAGTCATGAAAAAAAGATTATTATATGGGATTCCTTCCTAATAAATTTTTCCTGTACCTATATATCGAATCCAAAATAATAAATAACCATCTCAATTAACAAAATAGAGAAAATCTACTTTACATTCTGGTCGGCTTTACTTAATGATGGCTGCCTAATGCATTGTCCCAAGACAGGTGTGCAATTATGTATTCTCTGAATGTAAACTACCTGGTAACTGCACAGGTGATCTGATTTCAACCGGTTTGTGCCGGTGGACAGGACAGTGTGTTTGGATTAGCTCACCATGTGCGAAGTTTGAGATTGTATGTCTTTGTAATCGTGTAGGGCTGACAGTTTTGTTTTCCAATTTGCATTCAGAATATTGTTCTTACAAGAAACATGTAAGTTTTAATTTAGATAACATTGGGATGTTACATTCAAACTAATGTGTTTCAATCAAGAAAATAGAAATCACATTGTATTTTATTGCATGTAATATAGGTATATTAGGTCCTTACTTACCTACAAAATTGGCATTGGAATTTCCATTTACATGAAATAGAAATTGCCTGTATCAAAATTACAATTTCAGCCAGATATTTCATAGGTGAGGACCCAATATATTTATTTATTTATATCAACTATCATAATCAATATTAGATTTCATATCTATTTTAGTACTTGCCTTTTTACATAAATCTGTCATAGCCCCTACTTATATTTTTATCTTATCAATCAAAGCTTTGTATTTATGTTATGTGTCACACTATTAATCAAGTGATTTATTATGCACCTAAATGTACCTACCTAGGTACACCTACATTGTTGCTCTTAAATAACAGAAAAATTACCAATATTTATCTTTGATTAATAGTAAGTTGAACATCTCAAAGCACAGTCAACAAATAAATATAGTTCTAGTTTAATATTAAAAAAAAGGAAAAGTGTGTATGTATCAATCTTTGGGAAATCATTGAAAAATTAAGTAAAATCTAATGGAAAGCTACATTACGGGTTCGATTCCCGGCCGGGCAGAAATTGAAATGATGAATTTTAATTTCTGTTACGGGTCTGGGTGTTCTATGTATAATAAGTATGTATTTAAAAGTATTTAAGTAGTTTATCAGTTATCTAGCACCCATAGCACAAGCTTTGCTTAGTTTGGGGCTAGATGGCGCTGTGTGAATTTGTACACGAATATTTATTTATTTATTTATTATTCGTGAGTATCTTAGGTAAGTTATTTTGGGCAGAGTACCAGAGTTTCACGCACGTGTATTTCGACGCTGTGGTTTGGCCTATCCCGCGGCGCGGGATCTTATCATTTTCCCGGAACTAGTACGTTACCGTACCTACGTTATTCGGGACCAGAGTATAATAGCTTCCTATCAATGAAAGAATTATTGAAATCGTTTAAATAGTTAAACTTTAAAGTTACAGTACTGAACTCTTTATGTAACATAGTAATACATACATAAAACTAAGTGCAGTAGGCCACACATCGTTGTCTAAAATTGAGCACCTGTTCAGAAGTAACAAATCAATACAAGAAATAGATGCAATCTCAATCCGCAACATGCACACGCAAAGGCAACCTTGCTTGAAACCCCCGGCGTATCCTGGGCGGTGGAAACCGGTGTGAAGCAGTGGCTGCCCCACTGTTATGAAAACAAGAGTCGATATGGTAGATCGGATGACTGCGTTCGCTAGTGCGTCGCTCGTCGCTACAGCCAGCCGACTCCCGCCGAAGATTCCCGCGCTTTTTTACCAACGAGTTACCAACAACACCCACCCACATGTGATAAAACCCGCAAAGTTCAGTGACCGTAACTGTTGCCGCTATCATCTGCGACTCGACCAACAAAGACTCTTAACACAAGTTTGACCCGACAATTATATGGGTTCAACGGCGTCCAGCGAAGTATGGCAACCATTTACTATAATTTGTAATATTTTTCTTGTATTATTTTTTCTATGTTTGTGTGTCGTGCCTATTCTGTAGTTTGCGATGTCTGCGTTCGTCAGGCGGCGAGTGCCGAAGGTTCAAGGTGAAATGATGAGGCATTCGGATTTGTACATAATGTTATACTGTTTTCCACTTCATTAGCGCTTAAGTTGTCGACTTGTGTGTTCGTTAATCCGTAAATAAACGATATTTTTGTGAATAATGAATCGTGAACGCAACGAGAAGCAGGTTCGTTATTTAAATTTATTTTTAATTGCATATTGGTGATGGGCAGAAGGTTCGAAAATACTCAGAACATACTTATGTAGGTATTTGTTCAGTTGTTAGGAATATCTTTATGTAATTTAATACTTAGGTACCTGTTTGCCGAATATTGGCAAAAACAGATATTTAATTAAAGTAGGTACCCAAGTAATGATGTTGTTTGTAAGCATCTTAATGTTGGAAATTTAATGACAACTTCTATGCAATAGCAAAAAATTAGTAATAAAACTAACTACTAAAGCACTTCTAAACTTGGTCTTAAGAATAACAACGACAAATGAAGGGTATTTCAATGAGGTTAGTATTAACTATATCTCATTGAGGTAACTACTGACGTAGATACCTAGTTGTAGGCAGTCGTATGCTGTCGAATTTCAATGTCCTAATTACAGAGAAATTCCTTAAATCACTATTAGTGACCTAACTCTCTTCCGACTTATGTCATATTGAACAATATTCATATTCATATTTCTTTATTAGCATTATTCATACATTGTCCAAAATTCAGTATCTAGGTATATATTATGTCCTAACTAACAATGCATATATATTGAGTCTTACGGTGAGGGAAAACATCGTGATGAAACCTGCCCATTCAGGCGACTTAATGTGTAACCATGATCCGATCTGGTCAGGTTCCCCTGGAAGCAGGGTCACGCAGGTCAGATGGTAATTACCTGATCAGCGTTAAACTGGATCATGGTCAAGGCGGACCCTGGGCCCTCGTGCGCGAGAGCACAAGCGGGACGTTAACGCCAAGATCATTATTTTTTATTACTATTTGGTACCTAACTACATATTTAAGATGATCTTATCAAAATCCATTCTTCCTACCTACAGAACCTTCAGGGTCAGAGACCAAGGCGCTAACTCTAAAATAATTACCATATTTCATTCAAATAGTTCGGCCATTACGACGTATATGTCGCAATTCTAATAATAAATCATACAAATAATGAACCTTTGTAACAATTACCTACTACGACTACCTTTGTGTGTCATCGATTACATAAGTACTCACTCCGACTTTGATCGTAAACAAACTCTCGGCGCGGTTTTCTTCTGAGTAGGTACGATTACGATGCGCGTGCGCACATCGTCTGACACCTCTCCGATCGTTTGACCACCTCACTATTGAGATCGGGGTTCACCAGCGTCAAGGCAAAGCAAAAGCATTTTGTAAGCGGAAATAATTTTGAATCATATTGACACCAATAGAGACAGACCTGCTGCGCATTCCCACTGCTGAAATTCCTGTGGTTTCCTATCGCTGAAAACATCGTCATTGATTAGAAGCACGTTCGGAGTTCGGACACCTCTTCCAGCTGCCATACCCTCTTGAAGAGCGGAAATCCACCATCGTAGACTGCTTCTACACTTAATATTGATCGTTTGGAGGGATAAGGCCGCTTTTGCTCATATGTGTTCCTTGTTATTGTAAGTGATTGGTATTGTGACATTTTATGAGCAATAAAGTGTTTATCTATCTATCTAACATAAGGCGTGATGGGAGTCAAACAGACCTATAGCGCTCAAACTAGCTCTCCGCGGTCGGCATGCTCCAGTCTTCTTGTGACTGAATGAAGTGTCAGTGCCCTCTTTTTTGACGATTGCAAATATTGAATGCCCCAATCAATAAAGAAATTTTAACTTGTGACTGACTTCTTGTGATACTTCTGGAGGCATTGTGTCGTGATCACGTGCGACCATTGGCTATCGTATTCTCGGACATAGATCGTTAACTCCGTCCGTAACTGGAATCGACGTCTGCGCACGCTCGTAAATGCGGTCGCGTGACTGTGATTGCTCTTAGAATTCAGATAAATAGTGTCATAATAACAGATATAGTGAAGTTACTCGATGACGGCATTTGGTATAAGGACATACTGTTCTATATATGAATAAAATATTGACTCTGTAGCGATATAGTGATAGCGGTGTGTATCTACGAAAATATTGATGTGATGACTTCACTAATCACTATCCTTTTCTTCTCCTGTCTGTTACTTATTTATCAAATGTGTTACGGGTTCTTAGCTTCCTCGGCCGTGCCTTAGTGTCAAAACTCAGGTCCTCATCTTTCGGGAATCCTCAGATTTCGGAACTCTTTGCAGAGGGTTCCATTCCATTCCAAACTAAAAGCATACCTGTGTTAGCCTTAAGGGAGACAGTTCCTTATGTTATCTTAGATAACGTAAACATAACTGTGAAGTGATCGGTGGCTGTAACACGGAAATCGAACATAAATCCTTTCGAGACCTCGATATGGGATCGATTATCTTTTTCTCTAGAATATATATTTTTGCGACTACCTTTTGCCCAAGACTGTTTGTATTGCGATAATAACTCCTGTCTGTTACGTTTCCACAGCTAACTAAACCACATTGAATCTAAAATTCCCAACTCTTATTGCCAATCAATTCCACCGGTACAACACTGTTCAGCTAAGTTAGTATTCTGCGGTTAACCCAGGATCTAAGTTTTGACACTTGGGCAACAACATAGGACAAGGATTACTGGCCGCAACACGTTTACAAGGTCCTCTTTGCCACTGCATGAATTGTCCACTGTACCTACCTATGAAGACGTAAGCAGGGATGTTATGTGGTACACGTAACATTTTCCAGCTGTTCGTACCATGTACCATAGTACTTCCATTATGGTACGCAAAAGTACCATAATTTTACATTAATCCAGCTATATGACTTTATCTCGCCTTACGGCGCCTTATGACAACGCAAAATAGACAATACCTACTGTATGAACGTAAGGTTGCTTTTCGCAATTGTAGGTATGGAGAGCTTTCTTGACTTGAACAAAGGGTTGATTTTTACGTATTTAATCTCACTGGTACCCCCAGACAATCCCCCCCCCCCCCACAAATAGAAAAGTGGCGTACCTTTTTAGCCATTTTCGTACTATTTTAGGGAGACTTCTGCTGGTAACACTGCGTACCATAATTTTTTCTAAAGCACCAGAATTTTGACAGGCCTGTGCCATAATTTCTGACTTGGCATCTAACATCCCAGGACGTAAGAAAATACTTTGTTTCAAGCATTCGTCTTGAAAGCAGGAACAGTGGGAATTAAATTGCAGGTCTCACTGAAAACCAGCGCTCTGGTTCACGCCGAGGCATAATGAGTGTTTTACACTACACATAAAATTAACAATCTGGACAACATCGACCTTTTCTTAAAGTTGTCCTTTTTCAAACATTAACAATAATCAAGTAGGTATACATCGACACTTTCTTTTTGTTTACTTGTATCTGTTCAATGTTGTGGTGTTGTTGTTTGTGTCAATAAATGTTATTTCTTTCTTTCTTCTTTCTAAATTGGCAAAATATAGCGAGACATTCTGACATCTTGACCTGATGCCCAGAAGGGTATATTGTGCGACAAATTCGAGGGCTACCGTTTGTATTGAAATTAATTATGTACCTATAGTACTGCTAAAGAATGAAAACTCCCCACGACTTTAATAACAAACAAACACATAGTGTGTTGAAGACATGAATTAGATACACGTGCTGTTTGCATAATTGACCTAAGTAGAAGTCTAATACTATTGTCTATAATCTATATTGATTCTCTTTGTTCAATTTAGTAAGTAATAGCTGACTAACAATCAGGGACTGATACTATGCGCTTACGAAACACTGTTTACTATTTCAAACATTGATGTAACTTGTCCCGCATTTACTTAAACTGCATAGGTAGGTAGAGCTCGTCTAGTCTAAAATGACGCGCCCCACTACTTAGTTAGTTGATTTCGATGTGTGAGTGCAAATATTGATAACGACACTTCATATGTGTGGGAGCCAATGAACAACGCGTGCTCTTACGTTTGAATTTCACCGGCAACTGAATGACCAATTACAACGGCATTTGTATATGTATTGCGTCCATATTTATACTTGCTTGTGTGCGTTAATGCGATAGTGGGGCGCGTCATTTTAGATTAGACGAGCTCTACTCATATTGCTCCATTAGGTAAGCAATTGGTTCTTATCTTGGCATCTCGCACAGTTTTAAAATTAAAGTAGTGTAGGTTATTAGGACTAGAAATACCAAATGCCCAACGCCTTGTATTTTTTAATATTTTAATTATTAGATATTCTTTTTTATTCAAAGCAATTTTACTAGCTTTCTCAATTTTTCGACGGTTTTACAAGATTCCAACAATTTAATAGAGTATTTTGGAATGAAGTTATTATGGATTTTTGGTTGATTCGGCGTTATGTAAACCGTAACTTACGTTGACAATTTGACATCCATGGAAAATTAATCCGAGGCAGGATATTTAAATATTCTTCCTCTGGACTAACAGCAACAGTTTAACTTTCCAAGTACGCTAGTTAGGAATGCCCAAGGGAGGTTCGACCGGTAGTGTATATATTTTTATATAATTATCTAGCATATTATTTACATCTTATCGAGATCTTACAGACTGGTCTACATTTTAGTGATACTTTAGGTCATTATCATCTCATTTTATTGCCTGATACACACATTTAGCCCGTGGCTTCATTGACGTAGAAACCAGACTTGAAATCTGGTTATCACTTAATTAGACGACCAAATAATTTTATCGTTCACTGCTATTGTGGAAAACGTTCATTATTCTCTAATATTAGTAGATACGCTTATAGATGAATAAATACGTCCTTAATAAATGTGGTGTATACATGTTTTATGTACTTTACCTTACGTTTGGTAAGCTAGAGTAAGCTCACTACCTGCAGGAGTTAACTTATTTATTTAAGATTTTTGAACAGAATATCTAATATCTGTACCTATACTTACACTTATATACCTCAATAATAAAGTGTTGAATTTTCTCATAGGTGGTGAAACAGGCCCATAATGATATTAAATAATTTTTGAAGCATATTATGTGGGGCTCAAGTTATATCACTAAGTTAATAGGTAGTCTAGGGTTTTGTGAAGTCACATGCTGTGTTCCTACAACGTCTTCTGTATAATCTCCTTAAAACCAAGGTTGTCCCCTGCTCCATTAAAATCTTTTCCCAAAAAATGGAATAAAAGCATTCAATTTCTATGAGCAGTTATAGACAAAGATAATATAGAAGGGGACAGCCTGGGCAGAACGGAGAATAATCAGGGGGCTTACCATGAGCTCTAATAGCAGGACCTAAACAGAACTGCCCTGCTTACACTGCCCTGCTGTCTCTTTCGCAACTGAACTGCGCGGAACTTGGATGGTTGTTTAAACTTCATGGTAAGGCCCCAGTTATTTTTAAAGAGAGAGACGGAAGACTGGCTATTAAAGCCTCAAAATTTTGTTTATGTAATTTTTTTTTTTAATAAAATTAAATTAAAAAGCAAAATTTCTATGCATGCATTCCATTAGGATGCTCATGTCTGTCAACGGCTGGTTATGGTGTGCTGTGGTGGCTTCATGTATTGGCATGTTTTCAGGTTGGTCGCCGGTTACGCCACGTCGCTAACACTGCTTCTGATCGAGCTGGCCACGTTTCTGTTCGGCCTGACCATGTTCTCGCCTTCCGTGTCGCTCATTTGTATCCTTTATTAACTGTAGCATGACCCATTAACAACATCATGTATGTATGTGATCTACGCTTTTATTGTGGAGGCTTTTTAATGGGCAATATTTTCATCGCAATATATGTAAACACTTCTTTGCAAAAAGGACCGGGACATGGACACTTGTCATACATTCGAAGAGACGGTGGCCCAGTGGTAAGGGTATCCAACTTGCAAGCGAGAGGTACCGGGTTCGAATCCCATTTCGGCTTTGTACCAATAACTCTTTTCTGAGTTATTTGCATTAGATGCTCTTTCGGTGAGGGATAACATCGTAATGAAACCTGCACATTCAGGCGACTGAATGTGTAACTATGTTCCAATCTGGTGAGGTTCCCCTGGTAGCAGGGTCACGGATGTCAGATGGCAGTCGCTTCACTATAATAGACCCCGGGGTTCCCCTGAAAACTTTCTGGGTGCAATCTGATTATGCATATCAAGAGCGTGGATGGCGGTGGTCTGAAGTTCCTAAGGTACCTGACTGATCCAAAAGGCCGTTTACTCCACAACTAGAAAGTTTGCGGCGGCATTTCGATTTCCTACACCAGTTGTAGGGAATTGAAATTCTGGCGCAAACTTTCCTCGTCCATCCATGCTCTAGATTTACATAATCAAGTTGCACCCAGAAAGTTCCCAGTGGGAGATCTAAGGTCTGAAAATTGCCCATTTGCCGTTTTTTTCGCAACAGGGTTTTTATATGGCACGGCAAACTTAATATAGAATTGAAAAGGACGAACTATGCCATAACAATATTGTGCGTCCGAAAAAACCTGGTAGCCACATTTTGCAGTAAATATATTGCCCGTTTTGAAACCCCTTTGCTGCATGCTTTTACACGTAATAATAATATCGTTTTTGTTCGTTAAACCTTTTTTTTTATACTCCGCTGTGACAAAAGAACAGACAGCTCATCTGATGGTAAGCGGTAACCGTCATCCATAACATCTACGATCCATGAATTTACGTTGCAGGCAACAAAAAACGTAACCTGTGTTTGTTGTGTGCATTGTCACTGTGAGAAATACCTCACGACTGGAATTGCGCTGGCTACCTTATCCTTGGTTTTCTTAGTTTCAACAAAGCTTATTTTCATAATATATTTTCATACCACTATTAGGTGGCAAACAAAGTGTGACCCGCCTAACGGAATTGTCTTCGGTAAAATAAAATAATTCACTTCCAATCTGGACTCCGTCAAGCTAGAGTAGGTCTCCTGGTGCGGTGTCTGGCTTGACGTCTGGAGTCACAAAAACCAGCAAATAAAAATTACGGGTTTCTAACGGTGCGTTTAGACCAAAATTCTAAATTTCTTTATTGATTAGGACATTAAATATCTCTTTCAATCGTCAAAAAGGAGGGGGTAGGAAAGTAGGATGGAAACACACAGTGACACGCTGACCGCCCTATGGCCGTAGATAAACCGTGCTCGACAATGCCAGGCAGAGCCGGAACGCTATATACTATTATATAGGTATGTCTAGTATAATTAAGAAAAACCACCTAAAACTACAGCAAGAGTAAGCCAGTCCACCAAGGCAGCACCCGTTCACGAGTATAACGCAGGGCCCAGCCATCGTCCAATTCAACCATATTTGAGGGAAAAGAGCGACCCGGCCCCCACGCCACCGCCAGACAGACTTTTAAGTGAGCGTGCATCACACATGCTGCATGTGATAGGTAGTCGCTCCCACCCTACTCTATCCTATCCCAACCCTATCGCTACCTTACCCCTACCCTATCCTACCATTGCCTTAACCCTACCCTACCACTACCTTACCCCTACCCTACCACTACCTTACCCCTACCCTACCACTATCTTACCCCGACCCTGCCACTATCTTACCCCTACCCCACCCTATACTACCTTACCGCTATCCTACTCCTACCCTACCCTACCCCTACTCTAACTACTACCCTACCCCTACCCTAGCGCAGACAGGAGACACCATGTGTGGGAGAGGAAGGAAAATTAACGCCGCTTCCAAGGTGGTTCTCCGTGGGGGAAAGAAACGGCAAGAAACCCACAGAGCCTACGAGCCAAACGAACGTAGAGCAAAGATTATGTTCACTCTGACGGGTCGATTCATTGTTTTTATCAACGGAGGCGAAACAAGGGAATGTTCTACCTCTGTTTACACCATAGAGAAAATTAACGGTTTTTAACAGTACATAGAGTGATTCAGGAGAAATGTTTATAAGCAAGAAAAAAAGGTAAGATAGGTGTAAATAAATAATAATAAAGTAAGTGTACGCGAATGAAGTCGCGCCGGCTCCACTAGTGCTATAAATTAGGTCAACAGCAAGTTAGCCAATGGCATTCAGCGACGCTTACCTCTCCCCAATGCACCAAATTGTTAAGAAATGTTTAGAACTAAAACGTATTGATTCGTTCTCTACTGGTTAAGTTGCTCGTTGGTTTACTACTTATCTACACTACACTTCACACCACGCGAAGTGGGAGAATTGAATGTTCGCTTCACACCAAGCAAACATTCGATTATCTTACAGCATTCACTCGCTTGATGTAGATTATGTGAAGGTAAACCCGCCGTAAAGTTTATAAAATTTTCGATAGAACAACTTACATAAATACATTGACACTCACACCTAAAATATCATAGTGCGAGCATTCGCTCGTTTGATTTAAACGCACCGTAAGAGAAATAAATTTAAATGCATTGATTGATACTAAAAATAGGCCAATTGCAGATGTAATCGTAAATAGGATCACCGATTGGTAAGAATAGGCGTGCGTACGCGCATGCCTATAATTAGAAATCACGAGACGCATCGTAAATATCGGCAATTGATTTTCGACTTTTATAGTCCAAGAGCTTGTGTTATTTTTAGGTAGTTAGTATAGTTAGATTATTAAAAAATATTGGACACCATTTTTTTATTTATCAAATGATAAACAATTACAGAGATAAAGCGTATGAAAGTTCAGGAGCGAGGGTTCGTGATGTCCATCATCAGCTAAATTTGACCTAAAGAGTGACGTCACGCAACATTTCAACGCACCGTGTTACTTTATGTGTAACACTATAAAAAATACGTGTCCAATATTTTTTGATAATTTATCTTTTTTATTTAAATTTTTTTAGTTTTTCTGTCACCGTCACTGCCTTGTTTATAGTTAGATCACATTGTTAATTTAAGTTGCGTAATTTAATTTTAAAAGTGTTACAACACAGTACATACATACAGTTAGTTGCACCAGTTGTAGGGAATTGAAATTCTAGTGCAAACTTTCCTCGTCCATCCATGCTCTAGATTTGCATAATCAGGTTGCACCCAGAAAGTTCCCAGTGGGAGATCTAAGGTCTGAATATTGCCCATTTGTCGTTTTTTTCGCAACAGGGTTTTATATGGCACGGCAAACTTCATATAGAATTAAAAGGACGGACTATGCCATTACAATAGGGTGCGTCTGAAAAAACCTGGTAGCCACATATTGCAGTAAATATATTGCCCGTTTTGAAGCCCCTTTGCTGCATGCTTTTACACGTAATAATAATATCGTTTTTGTTCGTCAAAGCTTTTTTATATACTCCGCTGTGACAAACGAACAGACAGCTCACCAGGCTTACCATGAACTCTTATAGCAGGATCTAAACAGAATTGCTTTCGGTTTGAACGAGACAAGCTTATGTGACACGTATAGCGCTGTCTCGTTCTAAGCAGGGCAGTTCTGTTTACGTCCTGCTATAAGTGTTCATGGTAAGGCCCCTGATGGTAAGCGGTAACTGTCATCCATAACATCTACGATCCATTAATTTACGTTGCAGGCAACAAAAAACGTAACCTGTGTTTGTTGTGTGCATTGTCACTGTGAGGACTACGATGAAATCACCTCACGCCTGTAATTGCGCTGGCTACCTTATCCTTGGTTTTCTTAGTACAAAGCTTATTTTCATAATATATTTTCATACCACTATTAGGTGGCAAACAAAGTGTGACCCGCCTAACGAAATTGTCTTCGGTAAAATAAAATAATTCACTTCCAATCTGGACTCCGTCAAGCCAGAGTAGGCCTCCTGGTATCCATCTGTGTGGTGTCTGGCTTGACGTCTGGAACCACAAAAACCAGCAAATAAAAATTATAGTTTCTAACGGTGCGTTTAGACCAAACGAACGTAGAGCAAAAATTATGTTCACTCTGACGGATGGGTCGATTCAGGACTATGTCATTGTTTTTATCAACTGAGATGAAACAAGGGAATGTTCAACCTGTGTTTACACCATAGAGCAAATTAACCAGTGAGAGAGCCAGAGGAGGGACCGCACTCACCTAACATATAAAACAAAATCGCGTCTGTCTGTTTGTATGACTCTATTTACGCTTAAATCTTTTAAACTACGCAACGGATTTTAATGCAGTTTTTAACTGTATATAGAGTGATTCAGGAGGAATGTTTATAAGCAAGAAAAAAAGAGAAGGTAGGGGTAAATAAATAATAATAAAGTAAGTGTACCGGCTCCACTAGTGCTATTTATTTAGGTCAACAGCGAGTCAGCCAATGGCATTCAGCGACGCTTACCTCTCCCTACCGCATCAAATTGTTAACAAATATTTAGAACTAAAACGTGTTGATTCGTCCTCTACTGGTTAAGTTGCTTTACTACTTATCTACACGTTCTTACATATACACTCACACCTAAAATATCATAGTACGAGCATTCGCTCGTTTGATTTAAACGCACCGTAAGAGAAATAAATTTAAATGCATTGATTGATACTAAAAATAGGCCAATTGCAGATGTATTCGTAAATAGGATCACCGATTGGTAAGAATAGGCGTGCGTACGCGCATGCCTATTATTAGAAATCACGAGACGCATCGTAAATATCGGCAATTGATTTTCGACTTTTATAGTCCAAGAGCTTGAGTTATTTTTAGGTACAAATACAGCTACGTTAGATAGATAGATATATGTATCCGGGCCAGTTCCGCAGTCTGACGAACTTGCGCCTATTCTGCGTGGATATGATGTACAGCCGCGTGGTGTCCGGCAGGGGTGTCGTACAAGGCGACTAATGTTTTCGAGACAATAGATCTAGAGTAGGTACTCGTAGACTGTAAAATGGGCAGCAGCGTTTTCTATTGCTATATTTACAATACTGCTAAAATCGCTGGAGCTAAAAATCGGAACCAAATTATTAAACGCATTTAAGTTGATACTGAACTAAAACTGACTGGGTCAGTATTTTAACGCTACTTGGTCGTCAGTTAGATTATTAAAAAATATTGGACACGAATTTTTTTATTTATCAAATGATTAAACAATTACAAAGATAAAGCGTATAAAAGTTCAGGAGCGAGGGTTCGTGACGTCCATCATCAGCTAAATTTGACCTAAAGAGTGACGTCACGCAACATTTCAACGCACCGTGTTATTTTATGTGTAACAATAGAAAAAATACATGTCCAATATTTTTTGATAATTTAGCTGACCGACAACATTTTTTTTTTAAGTTTTTCTGTCATCATCCCTACGATCACTGCCTCGTTTATATTTAATTTAAGTTGCGTAATTTAATCTTAAAAGTGTTACAGTTACAAAGTTGTATACACTAATTAAAAGACGTTCATTGGCCTATTCGTGTTTACGAACTAATCGCTGTGATGTGAATAAGAAAACGGTGGGGTGTCTATTTCATATCAGCTGTAAACTTTTAATTTTTAACCCCAGACGAAAAAAGAGAGTTGCAAGTTTGACGTGTGTATCTGTGGCTCTGTGACGATGTGTCTGTCTGTGGCATCGTAGCTCCCGAACGGATGGACCGATTTGGTGCGGTTCTCTATTTGAAAACCAGTTTAATCGAGATGGGTCTTTGCTTTGTATCATTAAAATCGGTTAATGTTTGAATAGATGTAAAATTGGTCGGGTGTTATCAGACTTTTTCTGTCGGTCATTATTCGTTTAGGCACATTTATAAATAGTACTTACAAAATCTTTATAAAATTTGCGTGATGTCTTACATATTTTCGATCGAACCCTAACTGGCGTACATAGTCTTCTTTTCCTCCGTATATTATAGCTATTAAATCAAACCATTACAACATTTAATCCACCGACTCCGTGACTAAAAATCAATTACACCCATCTTACTATTTATGCTGTGATCAAACCAATGATTTCGTCCTAAATATCCTTACGACAGCTATATATCAGCTTGTGGCGCGCACGGGCTCGGCTCCATTCTGCTGACTTACTTCATACTGGACGGTTGGATGTGTGATTGGTACTGGCCAGTGTTCGCGATGTGCTCTGTCCTACCTTCACTGGTGGACGGAACCACAGCTGTTATTACACTGTGCTCGACCAAGTTCTAAAATCAAACTGTTTGAATTCTTTTTTGTAAATATTATTGTTACCGGCCAGTTCACGAAGATTTCGCTAAAAAGTTTTGACTTGAAGTTGTGAAGTTTAGTTTTAAATTGTGTAAAATATAGGACGTGTAATATGACTTTCACGAAGGCGTTGATTAAGTTTTTTGTAAGTTGATTTGTTTGTTTGTTCACGTTTAATAGTTTTAAAAGGCATTGACTTTTATTTGCAAACAATGCTTTAATTTTTTTTCTAAAACTGACGGTCACCATATGCGACTGGCATCGCAGTTCGAAACTGTATTGTAAATTCCGACTTCATAAAAAGTCTATACATCTAAAGCCATAAACAAACTTACCAGCAGCGAAATAACCTTCCAATCTTTTCCAGACCTCATACAACGAGCACATCTAAAGCCTTAAACAAATTTTCCAGCCGCGAAATAACCCTCCAAAGATTTCCAGACCTCAACCAACGAGAACATTTAAAGCCCTCAACATTCTTTCCAGCCGCGAAATATATTTACAACTTTTTCCAGACCTCATCCAACGAGCATATCTAAAGCCTTAAACAAACTTTCCAGCCGCGAAATAACCCTCCAAACTTTTCCAAACCTCATCCAACAAGCACATCTAAAGCCTTATACATACTTTCCATCAGCAAAATAACCTTTCAACCTTTTCCAGACCTCATCCAACGAGCACCAGCACCTAACTCAGACTCACGGCCACAAGCCGTCATGGTCCTTCTACCTGGTGCTGGCGGCCGTGGCCACCACGCTCGGCAACTCGGTGCCGGTCGGCTTCAACATTGGCGTCGTTAACACGCCCGCTAAGGTGAGCCTGGGACCACGGAATAGACTACAAAATTACACAAATCACTGAAAACCACTGGATTCCTAAAAAACAATATATTATACTACGCAGAGACAAACGAGCAGACAGCCCACCTGATGATGGTAAGCGGTAACTGTCGCCCATAACATCTACGATTCATGTGCAGGTGCGTTGTCACTGTGAGGACTAAGATGAAGGTGGACCCCGGGCTCTCCGTGTGCGAGAGCTCATCGGGGACATTAATTATCGACAGGCCATAATTGCACTGCTTGATGTGAGCCTTCACCACATCAATGGGAGGTTGGGAAATGGAGATGAAACACATGACAATACTAACGTTTATTGTCAAAGAGACATCAGCATTGGTCGTAAGACGCTTAATAACGTGCCCACGCTATTAAATTTTATGGCAACATTCATAAAGGTGAATTTGTCGGTAAAGGGTTGGGGATAGAATTTTTTTTATGAGTGAGCGTGTTCTTCATATGGGGTGGGCCGCTTTCCTATCATGTACTTATCTGAAATATATTCTTCTCATAGAAACTTTCTTTTATCGAATAACAGTTGGGTATTTTACACATTTCCGATTCGTACCAGCATTCGCCGCGGTCGCCAACGTCGTTCGTTCCACTGCGCAGCAATTCGAAGGCTAAACTGTTAAAATCCCATTAATAGTTTATTCAGAAACAATATATATGTAGTTTCGAATTCGAAAAATATCTCCGCCTACTAATTTCGCTAATGCTTCTTGGCAACAGTCACGCTTTTATTGTTCACGAAAAAGATAGTTGATTGTAATCGGATTTTCTGGTATTACAGTTTACTCACATAAACTGGTTGTTGTGCTCTATCTACTGTTTAATTTGCTCAATGGTATAGACACCCACTATGAGTTGTCTATGTATACAATAGTCATCTTGGCGTTAATGTCCCGGTTGTGCTCACGCGCGCTTGGGCCCGGTGTCCGCCATGACCGTGATCCATTATTTGGCAGGTCAGTAGCCGTATTCACAATGGCTCGGAAATCGGATTCGGATACGGAATCGACAAAGGACCCCGCAAAAGTTCTTAGAAAAATGTGGTTTCAGTTAATTTTGATGAAATTTTCATATGTTATAGAGAGTAGAGTTTCCGTGGAATCTATCGGGATTCTGAATAACAGTTTTCGAATCGATCGACACGGATTCGCCGCTCACGAATTTTGTGTCGAATCGTTCGGAAACGGTTTCGAATCATTGTGAATACGGCTACAGTTAATTACAGTGGACCAACTGCCTTCTGACCTCCGTGACCCTGACCAGATTAGATCACAGTCCTGTACACATTCAGTCGCCTGAATATGCAGGTTTCATTACGATATTTTCCTTTGCACTGGGGTACGAACCCGTAACCATTAAACCACCGACGCTCCTAACTAATCCATCGTACCCATTCCAGGTGATAAAAGCCTTCTGCAACGAGAGCATAACAAGCCGTTATGGCGTGGTGCTCAGCGCGCGAGGTCTCGACACGCTTTGGGCCTCCGTGGTCTCCATTTTCATCGTTGGCGGATGCACGGGGTCGATACTCGGCGCCTTGCTGGCTGATAAGCTTGGGAGGTGAGGTATTCATGCCTACATTTTTACGTCAATTGATAGACGAATAGGCAAGCCGGCCACTCGATTTTACTCGACATCAACAATATTAGAGATTCTCGGACTGTGACATCTCAAATTAGATATTATCTCTAGCCAAAAAGCTGTATTAAACGAGACTGAAATTGATCTTCGACAATATACGACTGTCTAAGATAGTTAAGAAAATATTTTTGACTGCAATATACATTTCAATGTCTATTGCAGCCAAAAATACCTCATCATTATTGAAATGTTTATAGTGCAAAGAAAAAATGTCGAATTCGAGATATCACAGCGCGAGAAATTAGGCGCCAGGGGTATCACCAACGCTGTGCGCAACTCAAAAACCGCGGGACACATTGATCGGGCAGCAAACACTCAAATGCTAAGCCGCTCTACTACCAAAGCCATGGCTACCTATGGAGACCTCACACATTGACGATTCGAGTGGTTCAGTGGCCAACATGCCGTCACGCAAGAGGTCCCGGGTTCAATTCCCGGCCAAGCAGAAATTGAAATGATGAATTTTAATTTCTGTTACGGGTCTGGGTGTTCAATGTATAATAAGTATTTATTTAAAAGTATATAAGTAGTTCATCAGTTATCTAGCACCCATAACACAAGCTTTGCTTACTTTGGGGCTAGATGGCGCTGTGTGAATTTGTCCACGATTATTTATTATTATTATTCAAACAAGAACACAATACAAAAATTGTATTGTGTTTTTGCGGTGCCGGTATCTGTAATGTGGAGGCAGCTGGGCCGCTCCAATTCTATAATTTATATCTGGTGCCTCATCTACATCCACCCACCTCCACCCAGGGTCCTATCGACCTCTCGGTCATACGGACCGCGTCAGACCTAATCCCGGGTGATGCGCACGCTTACTTGCCGGCGGCTCTTTGGGCGTGCGCACTTCTTGACACCCACAAATCCAGTTGTTCCATATCTCCCTTAGCGGGCTGACGTCACGATACACACTCCTGCTCCGTCGGCCAGGTGCCATACTCCTCCGCTGCCTCCTCTATTCTGCTCCAATTCCTCCATCCTTCTCCTCACGCGGTGCCATACGTACGCAAACTTTCTTAACTTTGCGAAGTTCGCCTCTGAAGACACAAGGTCCGCGAGTAGACCGGACCCGCTTCCTTCCACTCTAACCCAGCAAACATGATGCTGCCTCATCTACATCCATCTCGCAGTACATTTCCTCAAGTTAAACATACGTATTTCAGGAAAAAAGCAACCATAATAACCAGTCTTCTGTCTCTGGCCGGCGCGGTGATGTTCGCGTCGTGCCGCGCCGCCAGCTCCGTAGAGATGCTCATCCTTGGCCGGTTGCTTGTCGGCTTGGCGTCTGGTAGAATTTTTGTTTTCTTTTTTTTTCTTTTTTGTATATGCTACTCAGTTACAAACGAGCAGATGAGACACCTGATGGGAAGCGATAACTGTCTGTCGCACATGTTTATGTCTGCGTTTGCTTGCTGATTGAACGTTGATTCTTATTTTAACATTGAAAATTACATAGGTGTGATGACAAATCTATTCTTTTTGTCCGAATTCATTGTTGCGAAAGATTCAATTTATTTAACTTATTACTTTGGAATGACATATTTATTTTGTAGATTTGTGAATTTTGTTACGGACATGTTGATATTAATTAAATTTATAACTTTAATCCTTTACAATTATGAAGTAATGATACAATTTCATTTTAGTCGCACAGTAACTTATCAGACTGATATGTTTTATCCGAGGATTGAAAAATCGGCCCTAAATGTTGCATGCCAGAGTCTGGTAAATAAACATATTACAAAGTTGTAAAATGGTTCTATACAATTTGTATCAGATGTTCGCTTATCCAACTATAAGTGGACTTGGCTTGTTTCACTTCGGAATCCTAAAAACAAAAGTACCAATGTCGGTTCACAATCCCCAGGGCTGACGACGGCCATAGTGCCGATGTACCTGGCGGAGTTGGCGCCGGCGCGGCTGGCGGGCGCGCTGGGCGTGGCGTGCCCGATGGGCGTCAACGTGGGCGTGCTGGCCGGACAGCTGATGGGGCTGGAATTCCTACTGGGTGAGTCGCCAGGAGTCGCCATTATCAGCGGTGCCTAATAGATGCCTAAAGCCGGACCCACACGACACCAACTTATGCTCGCACAGCGTTTTTGTCGCACACACAAGTTGGTGTCAAATTTTCTAATTTAAAATGTGACGTCCACACGATCCGTTTGCGCAAACTTTCGTTTGTACAAACGCGCTGTGCAAGCATAAGTTGGTGTCGTGTGGATCCGGCTTTAGGTTGGTTTCTTTGCTACGCGTTTCGGCGGCGCCGTTCGAGCGCGCTCGGAGATGTATGAAGCTTCTTCAAAGTCACGCTGTTTCAAACACGCGCTGTTCACTGGCGCTCAGGGATGTTATACGTACCATAATAATGGTACACGTACCATTTTCCAGGTGTTCGCAAAAGTACCATAATTTTACATAAATCCAGCTGACTTTATCTCATCCGCTCCGTTCACGGCGCCTTATGACAACGCAAAATAGACTAGGAGAGCTTTCTTGACTTGAAGAAAGGGTTGATTTTTACGTATTTATAGTCACTGGCACCCCCAGACACCCCCCCCCCCCCTCCAAATAGAAAATTTGCGTACCTTTTTAGCCATTTTCGTACTATTTTAGGGAGACTACTGCTGGTAACACTGCGTACCATAATTTTTTCTAAAGTACCAGAATTTTGACAGGTCTGTGCCATAATTTCTGACTTGGCATCTAACTTCCGTGCTGGCGCTCTACAGTCAGTTAGCGTTGTAGAGCGACGCTGTTCAGACGCGCCGCTACTCACAGTGGTGCACAAAATGAATAACTGCATAAATACGAGATGACATGCGATGGAAAGATGTTTATAGGACCACTATAATCTCTAACTTGCAGAGTAATTCGTCGAAAACCTTATAGCGTTATAAGGACCAACTACTGTTCTTCGAAGTTGCTATTCGTTTTTTCCATAACGAGTAAGCAACCAGTACTCTAATAGCATTAACGTTCATATTGAGAGCACGACTGTTACACGAAAGCGAACGAACAGCGCGCTATTCGGCGGCGCCGCCGAAACACGAGGCTAAACCAGCCTCAAGTACTAGGACCTATGAGACACAAATCGTCCTCGCTTTCTATTGCCCTGCGTTCCAAATAACTCGTGTCTCTACAGACGGGAACGCTTGACCGCTTTTTTTCTTATTGATCCCTTAGTTAACAAGTGCTTAGATGATGAGATTCACGGTCCACAGGGTAGAATGCTCGCAATTCACGCAAAAAAATCCAAGAATTTCGAAATAAATTTCCCGCTGAGGGAAATTCAAGACACGGTAGACAACGGTAGCACAACTGACCAAGTGACCACGACATTCGAAACTACGAATGTTAAGGAAGGCTTGGAGAGTATAGCCAGAGTGAACGCCAGGGACGTGACAGTGACAAAACCCTATGCAGGATACTTTTGCACAATTTTGCTACATTGTCCTTAACGGATCGCGTTTATGGCTGAATATTGCGGCTCACACGACACGCAACGCATTTTTGGTTTATTCTACTTTTATTTTGCTTTATTATCATACTGTGTGCAATATAATAAGTAAAAAATACGTGAAATATCGAAATACTCGTATTAAATGTAGTTCTCATATTTGCCGATAGATGGCGCCACTTGCGAAACTATCGAATTTCTACATCGCGCTGAACAGTTCGCGCAGCAAATAGTGACCCCTTTTCGGTCTGTACATTATTGTTAACTCTGGTTTCCCTTCAAAACGTATAAATCTTTCGCCTTTTACTAAAGATTTCCGTGGAGGGGAACACTCAAATGAGTCTTAAATAAATTTTTTGATGCCCTGTTCACGCAGGGCTTAAAAGTTATTGTACAAATTGCCTCCGTAGCCACACACACGCAATATAGTTCTAAGTTGGTTTTCCTATGGGAACACTCGGCGCTCAGAAAAAAAAAATAGGGAGTGTAACGTATACGTCGGAGTCAAGTTTGGTGTCGTTATCAGGTAAATTGATGATGCCCAGTTCATTCGTCGTGCAAGTTTTGTAGGGTTCTGTCTGTAGCAATATCTAAAAAATGTACTTATATTAGTAAAACAATGCTAACAAACCATGTTTTCCGATTTTAATACGAAATTTGTTTTATATTAAATTCTTTTCTTGCGTAATAAACCTGCCTCTTGAATCACATTATCTATTCTTGAAAACTGCATTAAAATCCGTTGCGTAGTTTAAAAAATTAATACATAGTAGAGCACAATTAACACCTAATATTTTATTTAACATTGCTGTTGTAGAATTAGAGGTGAGACGTATTTACTGGAACTGGTTTTACCCCGTACTCCTAAAAATCAGGTTTTCCTTCGGCGTTCAAACACTTATCAAGTATTTTGAAGTATGCATCGAACTGAAACACTTGATATGACACACGGACAGACAAACGCGTTTAAAACAGCGCCGACGGCAAGATCGATCTGTGTGTTGTGTTCAGTGAATCATCGACCTTTTTTATTACTTCATTACTAGTACAAAATAGAAGATAAGAAGAAAATTGAATTAAGTATCTAAATCTATGAAAAGTATTTCTAATATAGTATTTTCAGTTACAACATAGAAGATTGCTCCATAGGGTTATGATTTGCACCGTAACGGTTCCCATGGATCCAAAAATGCGTATAGTATTAAGATTCTGTGCCAAAATACATGCTGTCTATTGAAAATAACTAGAGGTGTTCGTTATATTAGATAACGGATATATTATAACGGTATAAAAATATACTTAACACCTAATATTAATGCATAATATTTTCTGTTACTAATATATTATAACACAAGATAACCATAATATGGTTGTGTTATTTTTTCTGTTATCTATGCGATTAATGTCGTCGAAAGTCGCAAAACTGATGTTTGTACGTGGTAATACAAATATATTGATTAATAATACATTTTTATATACGATTTTGTTCCCCAAAGTACTAAATCAACTGTAGATAATAATACAAACTGAAAAACGGCGACTGTTATACGGTACATAAAATTATATGAGGGTGTTATATTATAACGTTAAAAATAACATAATATTTTTAATAGCATAACGTTACGTTATGTTATATGAATATAACGGATCCGCGCACCTCTAAAAACAACTCATAGTTCGAAGTACTCGAGAGGCACAGGTTTTTAAGAACAGCGTCTCACTTTTAGCGACGACGACGCAGGAAATAATATTGATTTAAAATGTGTCAAAAAACCACTCAGAAAGCGACAATGCCCCACTCCCTCCACTTGCGCAGAGGGCGAACGATCATCGAGGGCTAGCGACATCCGCCGCTGCCCGCCTCACGCTCAGGGTACCGCGCCACATCTCATCAACGTGGCTGTATGAGTCTCACATATAGTGAAATTCGCTTGAAGAGCTTACTATAGAAATGATCCTATGAAGTAAGGTCTTAACAAAAACTGGCCGAAAGAACGAGGTCATGTTTTGCCGCGCGAACTGTCCACCGCGATGTAGAATTTTACATAAAATGAATAAGCGCCATCTAGTTACCATGCACTGTACCGACCGGCAGAACGAGATGACGTCATAGTTAAATAAAGGATAACCACGTGGAGGCCTCAAAGTCAAGTTTGTGGTCGAATGTCGCTACGCAAAAAGACCCGAAAAACGTGTGCGATTAACAAAAAATAAGATATCCGTAGCTCTCATAGCTATAAATTGAAATGTAAATACTTACGGTTAGATATAGAAATAAAAAAAAAATTTGCAGAGATAATTAATCTCGCGTAGTTTTAAAAAAATCATACATAGTAGAGCACGATTTTATCAAACATTTTAAATTTGCTGTTGTAGAATTAGAGGTGAGACGTAATACTACTGTAACTAATTGGTACTGTTATGTTTTATGAGCAATAAAGTGTTTATCTATCTATCTATCTATCTACGGACAGACAAACGCATAGGTACGCGTTTAAAACAGCGCCGGCGACAAGATCGATCTGTGAGTTGTGTTGTGTTCAGTAAATGTTGCTAATCTGCTATCGATATTTTTTAATTACTTCGTTACGAGTACGAATTACAAGATAAGAACAAAAATTGAATAAAGTATCTAAATCTATTAATAGTAGTTTATGTAACTGTCATATAAAAGGGGGTATTAAAACATGAGTGTATGATAATAGTTTGACACGAGTGTTTTAATACCTAATTATATGCAGTTGCGTACACTACTTTATCTACACTCATATTTTTAAGTTAAAATATCGTACCTATAATTTTCTCAACTTAGCTGGAAGTAAGCTGCGAGTCAGTTCTGTTGTATCTACGCGTCGAGGATATCAAGCGGCGGGAAATTCACTTTACTACTTTCACATTTTCTATTTATTTGCTTAAAATAAGAAAAAACATTCACAAACACAAATTACAACAATTACAAAAAATATTCTGTTTAGCGGGAAAATAATTACACAGAATATAAACATGAAAATTTAAATTTCGAATTTGAATTTGTTAAAGACATCTAAGTATTCAGCCTACATTACGCCGTGTCCCGGCGCCTAACAAAAAATTTAAAAATAAAAGTGTTGCATAATGATTCAAAAGTTATTTTACGATACAGCATATATAAGAAAATAGTATGGGAAATGCTGTATCGAAAAGTAATTTTTTAAAATTTTATAGTCTGGCGTGAAAAAAGTGTACCCTTAAACGACTGTTTTCGAATATGTAATTGGAACATTACGCTATGAGTGTAGATAAAAGTATTTCTAATAGTAATAAAGTAAATTAAATTAACATAAAAAGAACAAAAAGGAAATAAGTCAAATAGGTAATACTAAAAATTCTAAAATATAAGTAATGTCTGCCGGTGAACTCCTGTGAGCGCTTCATGGGGTTATGATTTGCAGTTTACACCGAATCGGTTCCTACATCCAAAAACCACACTAAACACGCGTATAATATTAGGATTCTGTGCCAAAACACAAGCTGTCTATTGAAAATATTACATACTTCGAAGTACTCGAGGAACAGGTATTTTTACGTACCGTATAATTCAGTACGCATTTTACCTAGTACGTCTCACCTCTAGCAATGACTAAGAAGGGAATAATATTGATTTAAAATGTGTAAAAAACCACTCAGAAAGCGACAATGCCCCACTCCCTCCACTTGCGCAGAGGGCGAACGATCATCGAGGGCTAGCGACATCCGCCGCTGCCCGCCTCACGCTCAGGGCACCGCGCCACACCTCATCAACGTGGCTGTATGAGTCTCACATTTAGTGAAATTCGCTTGAAGAGCTTACTATAGAAATGATCCTATGAAGTAAGGTCTTAACGAAAACTGGCCGAATGAACGAGGTCATGTTTTGCCGCGCGAGCTGTCCACCGCGATGTAGAATTTTATATAAAATGAATAAGCGCCATCTATTTACCATGCACTGTACCGACCGGCAGAACAAGATGACGTCATAGTTAAATAAAGGATAACCACGTGGAGGCCTCAAAGTCGAGTTTGTGGTCGAACGTCGCTACGCAAAAAGACCCGAAAAACGTGTGCGATTAACAAAAAATTAGATATCCGTAGCTATAAATTGAAATGTAAATACTTGTAATAATTAGACAGTTAGTTATAGAAATAACAAAGAAATGTTTGTAGAGACAATTAATTTGGCGTAGTTTAAAAAATCATACATAGTAGAGCATTATTTCATCAAACCAACACCTAACATTTTAAAATTGCTGTTGTAGAATTAGAGGTGAAACGTATAGGTTTTACCCCGAACTCCTAAAAATCAGGTTTTGCTTCAGCGTTCAAACACTTATCAAGTATTTTGAAGTATGTATAGAACTGAAACTGATACTGTGTGTTGTGTTCAGTGAATGTCGCTAATCTGCTATCGACCTATTTTTATTACTTCGTTACTAGTATGTACGAACTAGAAGAAATGAAGAAAATTAAGAAAAAGTATTTCTAATAGTAATAATAGTAGTTTATGCAACTGGCATATAAAAGGGGGTATTAAAACATGAGTGTATGATAATAGTTTGACACGAGTGTTTTAATACCTAATTATATGCAGTTGCATACACTACTTTATCTATACTCATATTTTTATGTTAAAATATCGTACCTATAATTTTCTCAACTTTGCTGGAAGTAAGCTGCGAGTCAGTTCTGTTGTATCTACGCGTCAAGGACATCAAGTGGCGGAAAATTCACTTAACTATTTTCACATTTATCTATTTATTTGCTTAAAATAAGGAAAAACATTCACAAACACAAGTTATAACAATTACAAAAATATTATGTTTAGCGGGAAAATAATTACACATAAATATAAACAGGAAAATTTGAATTTTGAATTTGTCAAAGACATTTAGGTATTCAGCCTATATTTCGCCGAGTCCCGGCGCCCGACAAAAATTTAAAAAATAAAAGTGTTGCACAATGAATAAAAAGTTATTTTTCTATACAGCTGTAAGGAAAATAGTATGGAAAATGCTGTAAAAGTAAATTTTTCAAATTTTATAGACTCAAGAAAAAAATATACCCTTAAACTACTGTTTTAGAATATGTAATTGGAGTTTGTGGTCGAATGTCGCTCGTCACCGCAGCGCAGCGGTACGCAAAAAGACCCGAAAAACGTAGTGCGATAAACAAAAAATAATATATCCGTAGCTCTCATAGTTATAAATAGAAATGTAAATACTTATAATAATTTTTTTTTATGTCATACGGTAGGCAAACAGGCAAGCAGACCACCTGATGGAAAGTGGTCACCACTGCCTATAGACATTAGCAACACCAAGAGTATCGCTAATGCGTTGCCTACCTCTATGTCACGTTGCTCTGGCAGCAAAAGGCAAATGCCACTCCATTGCCAAAGCCACGGTTCCCCAAATCCACACCCCATGGAGCACTGGAAACCTTACTCACCGGCAGAAACACAATACTATTTAGAAGAGTATTATTTAGCTGCGATATTCTGTAAGGTGGAGGTACTTCCCCATTCGGGCGGCTCCATTTCAAACGAGATACCCCGCTATGCCCTACCTCTCTTAAAGTAGTTATAGAAATAACAAAACAAAATGTTTGCAAAGATAATTAATTTCGCGTAGCATAGTAAAAAGACCCGAAAAACGTAGTGCGATAAACAAAAAATAAGATATCCGTAACTCTCAGGGCTATAAATTTAAATATAAGAACTTATAAAAATTTGACTTTTGGCTTGTTATAGAAATAACAAAAATATTTTTGCAGAGATAATTAATTTCTTAACCAGTCAAAACTACATTTAGCTATCAAAGTCAGTCAAAAGTACTGTTGACCGACAATAGTACTTTTTACTGAAATTACAGTCAAAACTAGCTTTTCCCGATGAAGCTGGTTAAAAGTAGTTTTTACTGGTTTTATCAGTCAAATCTTTTAGTAGGTCGATAAAAATAATGAAGAAATGCATATACAATTTAAAAATAACTAAATATCATTGTAGAACCAGCTGATAAAGTTAATGTGTAAAGATGACAAAAGGAAAATTTGTAGAACTTTTAATTGTTTTCTACTGTTTACAGGATAAGGTAGGCAGCTTAATAAAGTGACAATACGTCATTTTACGGTTCTGAATGATTTTTATTCGCGACTGATACCAAGGTGGACAGTTTGCAGCTGTTTATTGGCATTATCGTAGAATGCCAATAAACAGCCCCTTACAGTTCCTAAAAAATTGCCTAAATATACCTAGGTATTTAGGTTCAAAACATACATTCAAATGTGTATTTTAACCAAAAAGAACAAAACAATTGAGCGTGTTAGAAAAATAGATAGAGTGTACTGATCTAATGTGTGAATTTAAGTATTTAGGGGATATGAGTTAGGATGGCCTAGTAACTAAGGTTAGAAAGTTGAATGAAATAAAAAATAGGGCACATTAGTTAAATATAAATTTCTATTTATTCAGGAAAGGATATTCACATTCAAACACTGAGATTAGATTAAATGAGATAAGTTATTTATATAGGATAGCAGTCATAGCTAACAAATGAACATGGGAAATATGCTAATGTATTCTAAACATAATAAAACATAGCAAAATGATGTATAGCGGCTAAATCGCCTGAGGATTACACAAATAAATCATTTAGAAATCAGCAATAGGCACCAAAGTAATACAATAGAAGATTATACTTAACTGTGTGGCTGGTCTGGAGCAAAAGTCCCTTCGTCTGATTTAACTAGGTTTATATACCCAACGTTTAGCCGGAAATCGGAAGCCGGTACATATTTCAACCAATCATAAGACGTTATACACTGCCAGTTAAATATGAAGTTATTGTGCCAAAATACTTAACCAAAGACATCGAAATAGTTCTTAAAACAATTGTTAATCATTATAGGATTTATTACACAATTACAAATATATCTTTCAGTTAATTAGTACTTAATCTGTTAAAGAGATTCGTTCTGAAATAAAGAACGAACATTTCGTTCGGAAACATTGAAAACTGCACAGAATATTAATTACTATACGTAAATACTTTAAAGGGAAATATTTACAAACTATATTCTATTAAATAAACCATCAAATTAACATAAAATAATTATAATATCTAACAAGCGCAACAACGATAATAATGAATGTGGCGTAAAAAGGAACTAACATGCCGCCTAAAGGGAAACTTTTAAAGATAAGACACTGACGCCTCACGCACACTTTTTTGTATTAAAAATTCGTTCCGGAAAATTTGATATAAACTAATTCAAATCTGGCGCCCAACCCGAGTCTTAAGTATTTTTATAAAAATATATTCTGGCAATACTTCTGCTGCTTGATTTTTCTTGTAACGAATCCACAAATAGCGCTCAAACCCGATACGATACAAACTCGACCTTGAGGCCTCCACGTGGTTATTCTTTATTTAACTATGACGTCATCTCGTTCTGCCCGTCAGTACAGTGCGTGGTAACTAGATGGCGCTTATTCATTCTATGTAAAATTCTACATCGCGATGGACAGTTCGCGCGGCAAAACATGACCTCGTCCGTTCGGCTAGATTTCGTTAAGACCTTACTTCATAGGATCATTTCTATAGTAAGCTCTTCAAGCGAATTTCACTATATGTGAGACTCATACAGCCACGTTGATGAGATGTGGCGCGGTGCCCTGAGCGTGAGGCGGGCAGCGGCGGATGTCGCTAGCCCTCGATGATCGTTCGCCCTCTGCGCAAGTGGAGGGAGTGGGGCATTGTCGCTTTCTGAGTGGTTTTTTTACACATTTTAAATCAATATTATTCCCTGCGTCGTCGTCGCTTGAGGCGAGACGTACTAGGTAAAATACGTCTTACGAGTACGTAAAATACCTGTTCTACGAGTAATTCGTAGTATGGCTTGTTTTCAATTTCAATATACAGCTTGTGTTTTGGCATAGGATCCTAATTAATTATTATACTATACGCGTTTGTGGTGTGGTTTTTGGGTGTAGGATCCATGGGAATTGATCCGGTCACAGGAGTTCACCGGCAGACATTACTTATATTCGCGTACCGATATTTCGACACAGTTGTATGCGTCATGGTCACGGGACGACCAAAATGTGTGATAATAACCGCAATAGATTAAAACATTAACTTATTTCCGCCGCCGGCGCTGTTTTAATCGCGTACCGATGCGTTTGTCTGTCCGTGTGTCATATCAAGTGTTTCAGTTCTATACACACTTCAAAATACTTGATAGGTGTTTGAACGCCGAAGCAAAACCTGATTTTTAGGAGTACCGAGGTAAAACCTATTTCAGTATATACGTCTCACCTGTATTTCTGCAACAGCAATGTTAAAATGTTAGGTAATGGTTTGATTTGTGTTGGTTTAATTAAATTGTGCTCCACTATGTATGATTTTTGAAACTACGCAACGGATTTTAATGCGGTTTTCAACAATTGGCCCGCATGCCTGTTTATCTGCCGGATAACATAAAAAAAATCTCAATTGAGATCTTGAAGTAGTACACGGGAACCACTGGCCTATAGTATTTGACCAATCTAACTAAAGGACAACGACAGGCGTAAGGCGTATTCCCTCTGGCTGCCGATTGCTCTACACCCGCTGATCATACCGATTATATAAACCTTATGCCATCCACCCAATCTTTTTTAAATTCAGACTGTGTTGCCAAGTTACAAAAAATAAATTATAGTGTATACGTACAAGTAGTGTTAGTATAGAAAGCAGAAAATCTGAAAATTCTTAACGGTAGATGTACTTTAATTACTTATAGTGAAGTTGGGAACGACCACCAAGTTCAGTTGACAATATGTGATGATGAATATGATGAACTAATTGTATAGCAGCCAGCATTGCAACATATTTTATTTCTGGAATTCCTGGGTTATATGAAATTTCTGGGTTATATGAAATTCCTGGGGCCTCGGACAAAATAAATGATTGTGTCCGGGTCTGTAACGCGGTGGGTCTAACTACCTGGCAGCACCGTCTACCTACTCCGTTACGTACTGTCCGACAAGCTCAACAAAGATCAGTCACACAGGTCCCTACTTATCTCTCAAAATAGACCCTGTGGTTTCAACTTCGCGTTTATCATAATTCATAATTTGAACTTTTTGTTTTCTTTTCCGAATGTTGTGAAAGTTATCTCATTTGGGTCCTTCTTTCCAGGTGGTGTTGAGAACTGGCCATATTTACTGTCCGTCTTCGCGTTGCTAGTCATCGTGTGCCTGCCAGTGTTATGTATCCTGCCTGAAAGTCCAAAGTACCTCTATGTTGTTAAGAAAGACGAAGATACTGCAATTAATGGTGAGTGCAAAGAGACACAACTCTTTCAGAATATAGCTGACGACCTGAGTGGTTCAGTTGGTTTACATACCAGTATGCCATGCAGTCCTGGGTTCGATCCCGGCCGAGCAGAAATTGAAATGATGAATTTTAATTTCTGTTACGGGTCTGGGTGTTCTATGTATAATAAGTATGTATTTAAAAGTATTTAAGTAGTTTGTCAGTTATCTAGCACCCATAACACAAGCTTTGCTTACTTTGGGACTAAATGGCGCAGTGTGAAGTTGTCCCAGCATATTTATTTAAAGCTTGCTTTCGTATTATAAGCATGCAGTGCGATTGTATAATGTTTCTGGCAATGTTAGTAGAAGTTTGGACGGTAGATTTGAATGTTGAACCACCAGCTGTTATGTGTGGTGGTGTTACCAATACAAAGGAAACTGTTTTACCCATGGATTTATGTTCTGCAGATATAACAACAAAACTCCCTACTATACTTATATGCAAGAGTAAGTTGTTATAGAACCAAATTCTATCAAAACAAGTACGTACTTTTTTCTATGAGAAACACATTCCACTTTGGTCTGTCGGTGCTTAGCTGATTCTAAATTTTCCAGAATTGAGTCGTGTCCGGGGCGTGTCGCCTTCGATCCTGGGCGATGAGGTGTCACTGTTGCGTGAGGAGGCGACGGCGGTGGCGGCGCGGGCGCACGACCGCTGGGGACTCATGCGAGTACTGACCGAGCCACGGTTGAGGCTACCGCTGCTGCTGGCTTGCAGCATGCAGGCGGGACAGCAGACCAGCGGGATCAATGCGGTATAAAAATATTATATCGTTGTTAATGTCCCGGTTATGCTCTCGCGCAGGGCCCGGAGTCCACCTTGACTATGATCCAGGATTTGGCAGATCAGTTTATTACAGTGGAGCGACTGCTATCTGACCTCCGTAACTCTGTTAACAGGGGAACTCGGTGTGTTGGATCATGGTTACACAGTCAGTCGGCTGAATGTGATGATTTGATCACAATGTTTTCACGAGTCATTGGTACAGTGGCAGTGGGATTCGAACTCATACTTTCGGTTATGAATCGGATAGGGATAAATACTGTATGGCATACTAATTATGTACTATCTTAGTCATTAAACTACTCAAGGAGCACCTAACAACTATCTCATCTGATGGGGAAGCGACGATGCGAAGATAAAGAATGCCACGATGCGAAGGTGAAACATGCCTGTCCATTTTAGACCCTATAAACAGACTATTCACTCTGGTCAAAATACAGTAGGAGGACTACGGTCTGCATAAAACGACAGCCCACTGCTGGACATTAATTTCCTACATTGAACTTCCTTTCCTACGACCAGACATGGGCTCATTCCACTAATGAGATATCTCGGTTACGCAATGAGGCGACCACATTAGCTGGCCTACTGCATGTAGGCGGGACAGCAGTCTATCACGATGAAAGTGCTTATTATCTCGTTTATTGTCCTGTTTATTTGTACTTTCATACTTTTCCCTTAAAGATAGGTATTTCTAAATATTGTGACTGCAATATGTGGCTGCAGCACAGTGTGCCTGGTATAAGAATGTTAGTACATTAATAAGTTAATCATGTCTATTATACTGATAGTCTGGAGATGCCTCCATCCCCAGGATGTCTATTATCTAATGTGCTTATGTTTATTTTGAACCACCGTCGTAAAAGAGGGGTGTTATAAGTTTGTCGTGTGTATCTGTCGAGCTGTGTGTCTGTCTAGCGGATGGACCGATTAGGATGAGGTTTTCTTTATTTGAAAACCAGTTTAATTGAGATTGTTCCCAGTTACTTTACAAAATATGGTAACTTAGTCGTGGATTGTCTGATTCTTTCTGTTGGTTAGGTTATGTACTTTCTTACCTTTTATCCCGACCTACTGAAAAGGTATTTTGACTTTGACTGTTATTTTGATACATTTTACTAAGTGGTTCTCTCTCGTGGTCATGCGTCACTTAGGATCGATGTCCGAAGAAAACATTTTAGACCACACGAAATACCTCCAATCCTTCAAACTGTATAGTTTAGTTATGTCAATTAAGACTCAGACTCCTGTTCGCTCGAAACTCCATTGGTAGTCTCAGACAGTGTCGTCCGCGTCTCTCTATTTTGGACTGGGAAAAATATAAATAATACTAAACTAACTTATTTTATCACTGACACGATAAGAAGAATTAAACACACGAAAATGTTCCTGCACAGGTATTCTACTACTCGCAAACGATCTTCACCCGCGCAGGCCTCACGGAAGCGCAAGCCCAGTATGCCACCATATCGTGTGGGGCCGTCAACGTGGCCACCGCCGCCCTTATGGTGGTGTTGGTTAGGCGGGTCGGCCGGCGGCCACTGCTGTTGGGGTCGATCGCCGTGGCCGTGGTGGCTCTGACGGCCTTGGCGGCTGCTATGGCTAATATGGTAAGCGTGAATCGTATTTTGCATTGCATTCAACGTTTACCATTACTAATGTTGCAAATGCGCGAGTTGACCAAATGCAAATGCTCTGTTGGTGTCCACGCGAAGGTTAGAAAGAACGTTCTCGCTCGTACGATTAGGATGTGGTATGAGCTCACAGCCACAATGTTTCCTTTGGACTATGACATCGGATCGTTCAAGAGTTATATTAGAGGTATATTAAGAAGTGGGCAACGTATTCCCCTGGTGTTGCTGATGTCCATAGGCGGCGGTGACCACTTTCTGTTGCCCGCTTGCCTGTTTATGATCTATCAAAATGAATCACTTCTCTGAAATTTTGAACTGTGTCCTGTTTAAAACAACAACATGTAGTTGGACTCAACAATGTTTACACATACACTACACACATACGGATCTGTGCAAACATCAGAGTGATAATCCTTCGCCGGGAAAGCCTATATCCAATAATGGACGTCCTACGGCTGACATAATGACGCACTCAATTGGGAGGTTGAGAACAAATTTTGTGTGCATTCATTCAATTTTACCAACGGAGAGACCGCAGTCCGCTATTTTTTTTATATAATATACGAAGGATTTTTTCGCCATTCGGAGTCATCCTTAGAATTCTGCGTCAACCGTCGGCCAATAGCATTCAGCGACGCTTGCCTTTCCCCCGCCACAAATCAGTGACAAGTAATAACAGAAGTAATCATCTTGGCGTTAATGTCCCGGTCAGATAATCACAGTGGAACGACTGCCATCTGACCTCAATGCCCCTGTTACGATGGGAACCTTACCAGATTGCATCATGGATACACATTCAGTCGCCTGAATGTGCAGGTTATCACGATTTTTTTCTCTCCGTAAGAGCATCAGTGCAGCGGGCAGTGGGATTTGGACCCGGTACCTCTCGCTTGCGAGTCGGACACTTAAACCACTCGGCCACAGACGCTCCGGGACTAGCGTTTAAAATAAAAACATGTCATAACGATTTACATTTCCATTGCAGCATATATCGGGCATGTCGTACGTGTGCGTGGCGGCCGTGCTGGCCTACGTGCTGGCGTACGGGTTCGGGCTGGGGCCCATCCCCTACTTCATTGCCTCGGGTGAGTTCATACGGCAAGTTTTGGTCAGTGTCACTACCATCGCTGGCCGTGTGGTGTCCGGCAGAGTAGAATAGCACCAACCCCTTACACTCTTGGGTGTCGTACAAGGCGACTAATGTTTTCGAGGCAAAAGATCAAGAGTCTCCGTAGTCTGGAAAATTGGCAGCAGCATTTTCCATTATTATATATGATCAAACGAACTTCGCGAAGTTCGATCGATATTATATGAGTCGCTTCATTCGAAGATATAAGATAATTCACAACGTAGTCCCTTTAGCCTACAAGGTAGCTTCGCACGTTTCTTTAAAGTAAAATCGATTTGTTTTCAATCGATAATTTTTTTCGATCCTACGTATCGATACAGCCAGCCGCCATTTTTACGTCATTCTTTTTAGAGATACTATGCGAAACTTCCCCACGCCTGGGAATATGGGCGGGCGGGTGTTATATCTTCGAATGAAGCGACTCATATAATATCGATCGAACTTCGCGAAGTTCGTTTGATCATATATTATATTTCGTCGCTTCATTCTTCAGATATAAGATAATTCACAACGTAGATGTTTGGAGAGGGAAGTTTTGCAAATTTTAAACAAAATATTAATTATTCATACATTTTAAACAATGTATTAATGATACGGTATCAACCGTAAATTAAACATAGTACATAATGGACACTGTGGTTAATTCATTATTAAGTAAGCAAACGGGTTTAACAAATCGGCCGACATCAGCGATCGGCCTGATATAATATCTGGCGAAAACGCGATGAGCTGGTCCATGCGGCCAGCGCATTGCGGGCGCTCCGCTGCGGAGACGCCGCCGGCCCCAGCGCCGGACATCGGACGCCGGGCACACCGAGCCACAGCACATGGACCCATGACACACTACTCTCTGTCATCACCCTGCCAATCCATTGGCTAATGGTTTGTCCGTGACTTGTTTATGGTGTGGATTGCACGACAGAAAGAGATACTTAGTATGTGCCAGTACCTCGATTCTAATCAGATACTCCTCGAGTGTGATGGAAGGGGTTATGCGTAAATTAGGTACGAAAGAGCCTAGCGATACTAGCGACCTGACCCAAATGTTGCAACTAATTATGATTTTAATGCTATTTGAGGTGGTATTAATATTATCATCCTTAAAAGTGATAGCGTTTGTACCCTGTGTGTGTGTGGTACACAGGGCCAGTAATATTCCTAATGTTCTGGGTAACTTTTTATTATGTTTTATTTATTCGGACGGGACCGAATTTGAAATGTTATCCAATACACTCTCGTGGATTCCAAGTGGCAGTATACCTAGGCAAGCTTGGATTGAATTTAAAAGCTCCTTTTAGTTATCGTTTAATTCGAACATCCTAACTGGGACCAAAATGGGATACGGAGCTGAACGATGATTGTTCAAAGTGTCATACGAAGCATTCGTATTAAAACAATTACCTAAAATGTTATCACAAATTCGTTAGAATCTTTATTTGGATCAGTATTATTCTGCAATCAAAATTGCAAATCGAGAGAAGTGCGGCAAGTGAGAATGCATGAGATTAATCGCATTTACTGCGATAGCCTCCGAGTCCTGTCTGCCGGATAAATAGCGCTTATAGTCGGTATTGACGCGAGACATGAAATCGGTAATCTACCGATACCTCAATCATAGTCTGTCTAACAGTGTGGACTATCTATCGGTAAGCCGAGTCAGAGAGTTTCCACTCTATGTCCTTTACTCTCTTGAGTCCTCGTCAACCTTAATATCACATAACGAAATATGCCGCGCTAGATCCTTTGCATGAAGGTATGCAATACTTCCTTGACAATTTATATAGCTGATAGCTGTGGTGTTATCTACTCGTACCAATATAGCACAATTATTATCGTATGATGCAACATTTTTAGGTTTAGTTTATCCAGTTAATGGGATACTTGAGTTCACATTGCTTCCAACACCCGTTGACCCAATCGTCGCCATAGACGGTTCCCCAGTCAGCACGAGAGGCATAAGTGAAGTTCTCGTTTACATAATGAAGTCCTGAGGGACAATAAAGGGCCAATGTTTTGCGCCCATCAATTAAGATCCTCAAAGCACGTAGAACGGGGGGATATTTATGCTAAAGTTTAAGTAGCTATTATATTTTTAAATACATAATAACAATAGATAATAATTTTTGTGTGCAATCAGCTGTATTGTAGCGCTGGACAAGCTGCTACTGACAGCGCAATAAGTTGAGCGAACTTATATTGTTCAACGGGGAAGAGACGAAAATATATACACTGATTGTGCTATAATGTCGCTTTTCTACAGTTAAAAAAAATTTTGTGAAATTTTTAAAATTAAAACATAAACACTAGAATTTTACACATATTTTTAGGTTGCAAGTTGCTTTTGTTAACGTTGACTATGAATCCGAGACATTGAAGTAATCTGGGCCTCGTTAACATTGCTTAAATAAATAAATAAATAAAATAAAAATCATTTATTTCAGGCTCATGGTAGCCCATAAAATAAGTACACTAATACGCTCATTTACAAAATTAGGTACAATGTCAAATTAAATACAAAATAAAATTACAATTACAATGTCAAGATATCAATGTCAAATTCAATAGATACAAATTACAATGTCAAGATATCAATGTCAAATTCAATACAAATTACCATGTCAATATCAATGTCAATTACAACACAAATTACAACGTCATTACAATTTTAACAGTAAAAAAAAATAAAATAAAATTGAATCATTATAATCAAAATCCTAATACTATTCTGCTATTGAATGAACGGGGATGAACTAGCATGCAACTGCATCCATCTTCGTATCATAGGCGAGTCCCAGCGGTCGGACAGCGCGGCCAGGATTCCGTTGGTGCTAGCCCGGAGACGAGCCAGCAATGAGGCGCTACGTTTCCGAATGACCGCATAGAAATCGTCAATGTGGGCATCCGCAAACATTGCGGAGGCGCTACAAAAACGCGGCATTCTCAACAGAACCCTGAGCGCGTCGTTGTACTGTACGCGCAGTGCGCTGTACGCCCGCTGCGTGAAGTCGGTCCACAGGCTGCACGTATAAAAACTCTGACAGTATGCTCTAAAGAGCGTCAGCTTGACCTCTGTCGTGCAACGCGCGAACCTGCGAGCCAACATGTTGCAGCGGACGGACAGCGCCCTGCGCTCCCTATCAACGTCCTCGCAATCACGCAAGTCGTCGGTGACCCAGTGGCCCAGATACTTAAATTTATGTACCCTGTTCAGAGGAATACCGCAAAGAGTAATGGGTACGAAAGAGTAACATTTGGTACCAGCTTTAAAAATCATACATTCGCTCTTTTTTACATTGTATCTGAGCCCATGTGCCCCCGCATACGTCTCGCATATGTGCAACAGTTTCCTCATAGCAGCCACCGATGGGCTCAGCAGCACCATGTCATCAGCGTAACTGATATTATTTACGCTCACTCCATCTACGGAGCAGCCGATGCCGGCGCTGCTGAGCTCAACGATGAGCTGATTCACATAAAGGTTGAAGAGACGGGGCGAGCTCAACCCCCCCTGCCTCACCCCGCACTCCAACCCATACGCGTCCGAGTACTCCCCTGCCCACCTGACAACGTTCTGCTGGTGATTGTACCAATACCTAAACATTGTAACAATTTCATAGGGTAATTTGGTTTCAGACTCCAGCTTTTTCCACAGCTTGTCATAGGCCACCAAGTCAAAGGCTTTGGACAGGTCCAAATAACATGCGTAAACTGGCGTTTTTCTAGCAGTGTAGTATTGAACAGTTTGCTTGAGACAGAAGATGGCACTTTCAGTTGAAAGTTGTGGTCTAAAGACATTCCTCGAAGTCATTGCCAATGCCAATGATATCGTCTAAGTATAGCACGGATTTTGAGCCTTGAGACCTTAAGAAGGTGAAGACCTTAGTCATCACTTTAGTAAACCCTCGCGGGGCAACCGAGATACTAATACGGTAAGGCTGAAAAGTTGTAAATTCTGCCATCGAATTAAAGCTTTTATGATTCACAATTTTAAATTTATCATATTTAAAAATGTGTTTCTTTGAATTTATTTTGAAATGGTTCTGTGGTCCGATATACGTGGTCGGTATAAATTTATTTGTAATTTTAGATTTGTGGTGAATCTTTTTTCCCATTCGGTTTAGGTGCCAGGAATATTTTAAATAAAAATTGATTAGGTATGTGGGGCTGCCGCCTGCCCAATGCAAGGTGTTCGGCTGAACACTCTAAAATCGCACCCAAATCTACTAACATTTTAATGGACTAGGGGACTCCTTCTTTTTGTCAGGAGCAAAAGGTTTGGTATTGGTCAGGAGACAGAATACTTGTCTATACCAGGGGCAACATAGATATTGTGTTACGGACGACATTCAAGAACGCCTTATCGTTCGAGTCTATAAAATAAAGATCGCAAGAGTATGCGGCGGGCGTCACTCAGATATTTGACGGCGATGAATATGGTATTCTCCTCGTTGGAGTACGTGTTGCGGCGCGAATGACCGCAACGAAGGCGCCGAGTCGCCGCCGCGCCGTCGCCGCTTTCTTGTCGCGGCCGCGGGCGCTCTCGGTTATCGAGCCTAAACTTTATTATTACGAAATTTTATTTTGTAGCCTGGGGTAACTTTATGTTTTCCGGCACTAAATAACTCTTAAGGATCTTTTCCTTGTAAGGGAGTCACAATAGACTCATATTGTTATGTATTTTGTTCCCGTGCTCGGGTCCGTTGTGGATATTCGCTTCGAGGGCCCGCACCAGCTGTGGGTCTAACTGTGCGCGGGCGCATCGGACGGCTCCGACGAAGGCTCCTCCGCTACTCTAGCGGCGACGGTGACCTGGGGCAGGTCTGTTGACGCCTCAGTAGCAAGTAATACCTCTCAGTAATTGCATTCGGAGGTGTGTCGATGTCTAAAACCGCAGACAAATTCATATTATGTCCGTTTTAGAACAAACGAGTTTACGAACGAGTGGTCGATTACACCCCTTACTTTACTAGTAGGTACTTAATGCCCCACTGTTTAAAGTATTATTCTCATCGTACATCGAGTGTTCATAATATATTAAGGTGTTTGTATTGATCCCCGATCAACTAAAAACCATTCCGAAGATAAAACCACGGATATGTGAATAATCTGGGTATATTCACAAAATAAATCCGCACTGCCGATTCTCGATCGACGGTGGCGGGTAGGTAGATGTCATAGACCTCTAAATGATTCTTGATCATCAGCAGGTTGAGACACTTGGGATTATTGCACATTGCCTTCGTGATGGTTCACGACCAACCTCCAGGCTCTGTGTCGATACCGTCGTGTTGGTTCTCGACCAACATCCAGGTGAATATGCACATTGCCTTCGTGATGGTTCACGACCAACCTCCAGGCTCTGTGTCGATACCGTCGTGTTGGTTCTCGACCAACATCCAGGTGTATAATTTTACCGTCGCGTTGATTCTCGACCAACGTCCAGGTTTTTACCATCGTGTTGACTCACGGCCAACCCCCAGGTTTTACATTGAAACACTCGATGCATAAATTACACGTATCACATTAAGCGAAAATCGCGTAAAATAGAAACTTACTTAGTTTTAATCGGAATCTAAAGTATCTAAAAACCTCGATCATCACCAGGTTGAGAAACTAGATTATTGCATATTGCCTTTGTGATGATTCACGACGAACCCCCAGGCGGTGTATGCGTAGTTATTTGATATCGTCGTGTTGATTCTCGACCAACCTCCAGATGAAATTTTAATTATATTCTTCATTTTTTATTGTACATACATTAAAGCTAAATCACCGTCGTGTTGACTCACGGCCAACCCCCCGGTTTTGTATTAATACACTCAATGCATAAATTATAAAAGTAACTACATTCGGCGAAAATATTGTAGGTACTTACATGAATTTTTATCGGAATCTGAAGTGGAATCCGAGAATATCGCCACTTTGTGACATCGTAGGTTTTTTGCTTTTTCTTTTAAAATACCGAATCTTGTTTCGGCGCTGCGTTTCTACTTTTGAAATAAAATTTTAACAATTTGTTGTGCACCACGTGTGCACGATGTGCTCGCTACCTCGCACGAAAAAGGAATGACGTAAAAATGGCGGCTGGCTGTATCGATACGTAGGATCGAAAAAAATTATCGATTGAAAACAAATCGATTTTACTTTAAAGAAACGTGCGAAGCTACCTTGTAGGCTAAAGGGACTACGTTGTGAATTATCTTATATCTGAAGAATGAAGCGACGAAATATAATTTTAAAACACTGCGATCTCCAACCCACCTGCCAAGCGTGGAGATTATGGCAATAACCTCCCCTTTCGTGGGAGAGGCCCTAAGTCCTGCAGTGGATTGTTACGGGCTGTGATGATGACTACCATCGCATTGTCAATTTCTGCCGCCAAGTAATGATGGCATTGCTATGTTCCGGTTTGAAGGATAATGTAGTCGCAATTGCAGGCAAGAGGCATTATACGCCGTAGGCCATCCTACGTCAACGAGAACAAGAAAAATTCCACTTTGTAGTAATAGTGGAGGTTTAGGAGACCCGCAATACGTTGGTCTACTCGTGCCTCGCAACTCGCAACCTCGAATAAAAAAAAATTTTTAGTGTCCCAAACTTCGACTTTTTGTAGAGATAGCTTTTTATACCACTAAGGTGGCAAACAAGCTTACGGCCTGCCTGATGGTAAGCAGTCACCGCAGCCTATGAATGTACTTACATATCCTCTTATATAGGTTCTAGAAGTAAAAAAGAAGCGGTCTGTCTCACATACTGTTGGCAGTTTCGCTTTTTAGCCACATTATAGACACCAAAAAAGTTCGTTGTGGTGACGAAGTTCGACTAACCTCAAACTACGAAACGGTCACCCACAACAACGTAACACAACGCCTACAGAGACCGGGTCCCCCCTAAACCCCCTTTTTACCCCCCCAGAGCTGTTCGAAGTGCCCCCCCGCGGCGCGGGCATGGCGTGGGGCTCGCTGGCCAACTGGGCGGGGAACTTCTTCATCGGAATGTGTTTCCCGTCGATGCGAGACTCGCTCGGGCCATACTCCTTCCTGGTCTTCGCAGCTGTCACTGCTGTACTCTTCGGCTTCCAGAAGTGAGTATATAGAGTAGTGTTTAGAGTACAAACGTCTTCCAGAAGTAAAGTACCTTTCGATAGAAAGAGACAAACAATGGAGCCCAACAATGACAGTAGGGACTGAATGTGGCGTAAAAAGGAAGAAAGGTTGTCTTTTCTTTTTGCCGGAAGAAAGGCCGGCAGACGAAACATGTCCGCTAACTCCAGGCGATCGAAATGATAATGCTGCGGTAACGAATACATCCGTTTTAGCCTTGACGTTATAAGATTGAAGGCGGATCCTACTGCTTGAACTGCAGCCGTATTCACAATGATTCGAAACCGTTTCCGAACGATTCGACACGAAATTCGTGAGCGGCGAATCCGTGTCGAACGATTCGAAAACTGTTATTCAGAATCCCGATAGATTCCACGGGAACTCTACTCTCTATAACATATGAAAATTTCATCAAAATTAACTGAAACCACATTTGCCTATGAACTTTTACAGGGTCCTTTGTCGAATCCGTATCCGAATCCGATTTCCGAGCCATTGTGAATACGGCTACTGATATAAGTATTAATAAATTATCGAAAACCAAGTCGGTATAATAAGTTGTAAAAGAAAGGTTGTCCCATTTTAAAAGTCGACAATATCTTTACCTTATTCAGCCAGTAAAGAAAGATTCTGTATCGGAGGCTTGATAGAGCACCAACTAACAACATTTCTCTCCAACAGAATGTACTTCCCCGAAACGCGAGGCCGCACTCCCGCGCAGGTGGCAGCACTGTGCGCGCGCGGCTTCCGCTCGCGACCCACTCGGTATTCCGCCCACGACAACTTGTGACGTCACTACGCCTAATTTTTTTTATAGCCACTTCTCTCTATTCTACGCATAACTTTAAGAGAACTTGCTATAGTTCGTTTTTCAATTTAATAGACTGAAATAACAGTATAGTGGACTGGGGTTGCTTTGATTTGCGGGGAGACATTGATCTCTTTCTCTTTTACCACTTCCACTGCTAACTCAAATACTAGAGATGCTACAGCAGTGCTAAGTATCGTAGCGCGCGTATTAAATGGAGCGGCTGCGATGCGTCGTGCGCACACGCAGAGCGCCGATTGCGGACGCCATTGTTGCGTCGGCCGCAGCGAAAGTGTTAAGTTGTGAGGGAAAGATTGCCCATTTTCGGTATATCCACTAATGAGTGTTATCACGTTATGACATGTTTTGTTTGCATCAATGTCTTCCCGCAAATCAAAGTAACATCAGTCCATCGTAACTCAAAGAGTTTGGCGTGTGGCAGGAATGCGAACTAACATTCGGGTGACGTTAAATGCTTTGTAGTTACTCGTGCCATTTTAGTCTATCATATTAAGGGCTATCTACACACATCAGTGCTGTCACGCGCCGATCAGTGTTAGTGACGTTCAGTGATGTCGCGGCGAGCGTCGGCGAAGCACTGACATCACTGACACTGACGTGTACGGGCAGCGTCGTACAAACTATCATTATTCAGTGACACTGATGGACACGGTACTGATCAGAACGTGTCGGCAGTGATGTGTGTAGATAGGCATCTTGAAGACAAGTTAACATAGCGACTTTAAGCTCAAGCTTTGTAAAAGCCTCCACTAAAATGTTTTTCTTCGAGGTCTTGAGGCTCTGATAGGAAACCTATTGTGCCTGTCAATCTATATTAGGTATACGTTATTGAGACATAGATATTGATTGATTAATGACTGGTGGGATAGAAAACGACTTGTGTAGAAAATAAAGTACAATTTTTAATGTAGGAAATGTGTTTTAGTACTGTGATTCGTCCGATAACACCAGAGTGTTCAATTATCGACTCTACACACTTTAACGTAAAGCGCATTTTCGCTTGTTCCTGTTTTTATCCTGCCAGTCATACAAATACAAGATTTAATAATAATAGAGTAGATGCTAGTCCAGATAATAAGGAATATTGCTCAGAATTTGCGCAGATGCTCAGCGTTTTTTCAAAATATATTTTTATATTCAGTACTTACATGTTTCTATGAAATGTGACTCGCCTCAGTGCGTAATAGATTCTTAATAAGTTAAGTATTTTGGTTTATCGTAGTATAAGGAATTAAGTAGGTACTTCATTTGGAGTTTTTTTTAGGTTTGATTCAATGAAGTCTAAGTTTTATGACATTAGTTTAAATTTTTTATAATATCCTGTGGACTTTGGCAGTAATCAGGATTCCCCGCTTACACCTGTTTTCTATATTCAAAGGTCCTTTCGCGGTTTTATCAGCTTTAAAGTAACTTAAGCCATTGTTCTGTGATTGGCTATAATTCTTTTATAAAGACAACACCGCTGTCGGGTTAGGTTCGTAATCCGTAAAGTAATAATCCGGTAGTTCGTGTAATATTGAAACCGGGTATAAGATAATGGTATTATTACATTGCGTGTTTTACATTGTTTTTTTCTCAATTAAAATAAATACGCAACGTTTAAACTCGACACTTAGCCCGGCTTTCACCAAATTCTTAACAGTTTTAAGAATGACGTTTAACGTTTTTTGTATGAAGTTTTTAGTTTGAGTATCACCTTAAATGTGTTTAGGAATTTGGTGCAAGCTGCCCTTATTCACGGAGATACTCGCCGCATCTTTTGTCTGCAATACTGTTAATGTTCTCACAAAAGGCATGATGACTGAATATCTTTTATCGTTTAATTTAATAGCGTTTTCCTTAACAAACTTCCTTATCTGCACTTAACATCAGATGAGATCAAATACCTGCCAATTTCACATAAAAAACAGAAATGTAAAATTAGTTTTTTAATATCTTCAAAAATAAGCAAATTATAAACATTTGAAATACCTTATTGAACAGAGCGGGCGCAACCGTGACGTCACGGTTGAGTACCTTTTGTTCATAAATATGACATATTCAGTATCAGTTATCATCACTATGAATACGATGTAACAAATGAAGTTGAACGTGAGTTCAGGATTGATAACTTAGTTGGTTCCTTTGTTGTTTAGTGATTCCTAACAAAACAAAATGAGGCCTTAAAGTTCAAACGATTGATCTGTATGTCTTTGCTACAAGGATTTTATTAGCATAATATTTATTTTTATAATTTACCTGTAGCTAGGAAACTAAACAAGCACAACAATATCATCAGCTATATCAGTACAATAACATTTTGTGAGAATTAAAACAGTATTGCGGGAGGCGAGTAATCTTTTTTGTAATAAGACTGCACAATGTAGGTATACTTTTATATCAAAATATTAGGTAGCGTCCATGTTAATGAATTAAAATTGCCTCTATTTTAACAAGTTCATGTCTTTCTTTTTTTCATGATATCCTACCCATAGATGTCCACTGATCCTATAAACTTGGCATAAGAGTGAATCAGTTTCGAGAGAGCGTTTATGCTCTTATTACACATTCCTAAATTCAGAAACAAAAATCGTGAGCAAATCAAAGTGGAATGTATTGATCATAAAATAAGGTCCATTTTAGTATCACGGATTTTTGAAAAGCGGAGCGACACGACATAATATAAGTGATACAAAAATGGACCTTATTTTATGATAAACACATTCCACTTTGATTTGCTCTTACGCTTTTTATTTCTGAATTTAGGAATGTGTAATAAGCGCATTATGTTTCAAATTTTTGCCAACGATTTGTGGTGGCGGCAGAGGGTTTTCGCAACTCCAAAATTCACGAGATGGCGGTACTGCGACGTAAGGTCTGCTATCAACATAAAGCCCTGTCATTGGCTGGAATAGATTCGTCATTGTACAGCAGTTGTTTCTGTTGCACAACAGAATTTTGACAACAGACCTTACGGCTCACTGGCGCCATCTGAAATTGTGTAAACCCTCAGGTAGCGCTTGCTGAACGCCATTTAATTGGCCGACTTGAGGTTGCAGAAGTCTCAGTTGCGCAGGATGACTCCGATTGTTGAAAAAACCTTGCATGAATTGCGACTTTTGGCAGATTCGTTTTTATTCGGACGCTCGTATACGAGTCCATACGAGACGCAATAATAAAACTGACCTACCTACTTAGGTACCTAGTATACCCACTTTTTCACTAAAACACTTAATGAATTTTTTATAGCGTAACGAAGACTGTTCTACACTGGCAATACCGAAAGCAAACGGTTCGAAATTGTAAAATCGCTATTTTAATATTGAGTATTGCATGGCGAAAATGAAATTTAAAAACCGCTCGACTCGAGGCGAGCGGTTCAAAAAAGGGCTCCAGGTTATGAACCTTACCTTGATTCTCTTCTCCATGATCTTTTTCTTCTTCTCTTTCGTTCTTCACTGTAGACGAACAGTTGAAGTATCATATTCGTTAGTCACTGAGTCACATCACAGCCCATAACAGTCCACTGCAGGACTTGGGCCTGTCCCACGAAAGGGGAGTTTATTGCCATAATCTTGGCGTTGCAGGCGGGTTGGAGATCGCATGGTTATAAATATAACAATGGAAAACGCTGCTGCCGATTTTACAGACATTTGAGGCCAACGTTTGTGACAGAGATGTTTTTAGAGAGATATTTTGCCTCGACAACATTAGTCGTCCTGTACGACACCCACGAGTATAATGGGTTGGTGCTATACTACTCTACCGAACACCACACGGCCAGTCCCGATATCAAAATTCTTACAACATTTGAAGTAGGTACACAGATATATAACCATAAATGAAAGATCAACTTCGAATGTAAAAATAAATCTTCATAAAAATATTTACAAGTCATAAGATAGGTAGAGCTCGTCTGATCTAAAATGACGCGCCCGACTATTATAACGCACACAAGCAAGTTTAAAATATGGACGCAATACATATACAAATGCCGTTGTAATTGGTCATTCAGTTGCCGGTGAAATTCAAACGTAGGAGCACGCGTCGTTCATTGGCTCCCACACAGATGAAGTGTCGCTATCAATATTTGCACTCACACATCGAAATCAACTAACTAAGTAGTGGGGCGCGTCATTTTAGACTAGACGAGCTCTACCACATTGTTTCTTCAATACCAATTTTGCCCTCGTAGATCCATCTTTTCGTATTTTCCGATACATTGCCTGTTCTGTACAATACCATCTACTATTCGCCTCTCCGTTGTAGACATTTTTAGAAATCGCTCACATCTAAAAATCCTCAGTGCCGCTTGGTCTGTACCATAGCCATTTCCGTGAATTAGTCAGCTTACTTCACTTCACATTGACACATCACTTCAGCAATTAGACTTCACATTAAGATACTGGAGGGTTTATGTCGTTACCATGTTGTCACCTGGTATCTTTACCAGTAAACCTATGTTGTATATCCTTGAAAAGGTCCCAGAATAGCAACAGTATGATGGACTGTGGCGCCTGCCTCATATAGGAGGGCCCCATGCCCTTGTAGAATGCTAAAAAGCCCTCAGTTACAGCGATCTTGCGAGCGCAATCCACTACGCCGCTGTACAGAACTGGGTTGCCGGACTTGTCAGTGGCTGTGAGAGAAGAAACCTGGATTGAGTGTTATGTTTAGTAATGTTTATATTACCTTGTCTCTTATGAGTTAGTTGTGTGGGAAATTTTCGGAGATCTCACTGCGGCCATGACTGTTTTCTGAGTTGTGTACATTAGTTGAATGCTAAGCGATGCTCTCACGGTGAGGCTAAACATCGTGTTGATGCACATTCAGGCGACTGAATGTGTATCCACGATCCAATCTGGTCAGGTTCCCTTGGTAGCAGGGTCACGGAGCTCAGTAATTATCTGTTTTCCAAATCCTTAATCATGGTGAACATGAAAAACGCAGATCACCTGGGACCCAGAAATTTCAGCTATTTTATTTTGTATTTTCAACACTAGCGAATGAAGCGGTCTCCAACCGTGAATGGGACAGCCACATAAATGTAAATAAATTATTTAGATTTATGTGGGGAAGGAGATCCTAGCGGAAGCCGACTGTAGTAGTTTGGAGCTCACGTTGGTTGTAGAGCCTAGTGACGATTACATCGAAGGGGTTCATGGCGAGGGTCTTGGAGATGGCGGCGACATTGCTCGCCAGGAAAGCGCTTAGCAACTGCTTGCTGCTCGTGTAGGGGTATTTCTCCAGCACGTCTTTCGATCTGAAACGAACAATTTCACAAATAATCATCTAAGCACTCATAGTATTACTAATATTGAGGCGGCGATCGAGCGGAACAAAGGCTCTAAAGTCTTTGCGAGAGATCTGTCAATTGGACAGAGCCAGTTGACGGACTGAAAACGGATGACGGCAGAGTTGTTTCGACCAAGTCCGAGGTTTTGAGGGAAGTCGAGAGGTTCTATACACGACAACACGGGCATCTGTTATCAGTATAGCAAAAGACCCCAGAGCCAAGTTGACCCGACACTACACCGAAGATATCCCGGACATCACCCTGTACGAGATTAGTATGGCTCTCAAACAGCTTAAGAACAACAAGGCGCCGGTGATGATGGAATTACGGCTGAGCTTATGAAAGCTGGAGGCAAACCTGTGCTTAAGACCCTTCAGAAGCTGTTCAATTCCGTCATCCTCGAGGGAAAAACGTACTGTTCTTGCTTAGAATTAGTCCAAGCATATTTATTTTTGTTTTGGTAGATATAGTCAGTATATAATAGTCAGTTTGACATTAGATACTATTTATATATTAATTACGGACATATAATTTGATAACATATAATGATAATAATACTCACCACCATACATTGACTTCACATATATATACCGTATTATGTCATTTAAATAGGACATTAGGTAGGCATTTTGGGGGGTATGGTGGCCTAATCACCATCTCATTGGCCCAAGTCAACCTCACCTGCAGTGGTCCCCCTGCTGACAGACGGACGAGGCTCTGGCGAACCGGCTTTTCCCTAAAGGGTTGTGCGAGCCGGATGGTGGTCGGCGCACATAAAAAGCAAAAACACCGCTAAATTGTATGGAAAGGTCAGGTAAAGGAATGAGTAAGAAAGAGGACACTGGCAGAGGCCGGGATGAGCGCTAGGACGATGATGATGATTAGGTAGGCATTTTGCACAGTGAGTAGGTAGTTACTCGTCCAATACTACGCTTGCAAAGGGACAGGCTGTTATGATTATAAGTATAGATACAACGACCCATGGAAATTGGCTTATAAATTTCACGTGGGACAGGCGCGCGTGCGCGCGCTTCCCTGACTGGCTGTATTATGTTATGGCCAGTGTTACCAGCAGTAGTTTCCAAAAAAGTACGTCCGGGCTCTTAAAATAGTACGAAAATGACTAAAAAGTTACGATTCACGTTATCTTCTAAATTTTACCGGCCTTGGGGGGGAGGGGGAGACGATTTTTAGTCAATAAAATGGTGCCGGTGGCCAAATCAACCCTTCCTTCCATTATTTTACGGTATTTCGCGGTCAGGAAAGGCGAAGTGACCACCCCCCTCAGCTAAATTTAGCATTTTGTAAAAACGTACTAGATAGTACGATGTGGAGCAAAGTACGCCAAAGGTACGACAGTCGGCCAAATAGTACGTAAATCGTACCAAAAGGTACGATCTGGCAACGCTGGTTATGGCGCAGGTAGCGCGAGGTGGGCCCCGGACGGAGAGCAGGGACGTAGTCGGACGGCGTCCACCTCCCGGCACCGGCCGACTACACAATTCACACTGCACATGTTACACAACAACAATAAGTTATTAAAACCAGAATGAGTAGTATATTTATTTTGATTTAGAATATTATGTTGTAATATTGGGTGTAAATAAATGTTTTCTATTCTATTCTAATAATTGTATTCTTTTTATGTCTTTTCTTATTGTTTTTTTTATGTTGTGGTGTTGTTGTTTGTGTCAAAAATGTTCTTTCTTTCATTCTTCAGTAGGATTTAGGTACCTCTTCTCGCAAGCTGACACATGGTCATTGGCGTGTCTAGGGCTATTTTCCAGGGGGGGTCTGGCCCCTGGCAATGTTCTTATAATCTGAATTGATGGGCGGTATGGGCGATGTAAATGTTTTAAAAATGAGCAAATTATAAATAAATAAATATTCGTGGACAAATTCACATAGCGCTATCTAGCCCCAAACTAAGCGAAGGTTGTGCTATGGGTGCTAGATAACTGATAAACTACTTAAATACTTTTAAATACATACTTATTATACAGAGAACACCCAGACCCGTAACAGAAATTAAAATTCATCAATTCAATTTCTGCCCGGCCGGGAATCGAACCCGGGACCTCTGGCGTGGCATGTTGACCATTGAACCACTCAGGTCGTCAGGAATACAGAGTTCGAAATTTTTTGAATCATGGCTTAAAAGAACTGGTGTAAACACATTGAAAGAACGAGCTCACCATGTTTGGGGAAGGGCGTACGATTTAAAAAATTTAGCGAAATCAAAATGATTTGGATTTTATCCTCAAAAGATCTGGGCAAATTTAATACAACTAATAAACGAATGAAAGAGCGAGCGTAGCGAGCTCGGATATTTTGGTATATTGGCTCTTAAAATCCGGATTGATTATGCAGGCAGTAGGTATTTAAATGTATAAAGAAATAAGCGAGCTGAAATGTTTTGTATTTTAGCTCAACCGAGCTGAACATAATAAAAGAACCAATGAATGAGCCAGCTCAGCGAGTTTGGGATTTTTGGTATTTCAGCTTTTAAAATCCAGATGGGGGACTCGGCGGTAAACATAATCAAAACTTAATTTAGCAAATTTTGAAAGCACAACAAATGAAATAACTAAATTTGAAAAACAAAATGTTCTATTTAGCAAAGTTTATAATCCAAATATATGTTTCATCAAATGGACGACAGACCAAAATTTGTTAGATGGAAATTTAAAGTACCAAATCATCCCTTATCAAATTATATAGAATTTCCTCCACTTAGTTACTCCACTTGGTTAGAGAGTATGATTCATGATCCAGAACTCGCCGGTTATAAATCTAGATCAGTAATTATTAATTTATTTGTCACGTATTCGAATCTATAGTTGTTGTAAACCACCGCGCATGAGCCGAGCGAGCGAAGCGAACGTGCCGTGGCCGCGGCCGGCGAGTTCGAGAACTAATTAACAGGCGTTATTCGCTAATTAATTGATTTAAATTCTTTAGAACTTTTCAAATTTAACGATTCGGTCAATAGTGTAATAGACAAGTCATTTAAACGTTGGTATTCCGGAAGTCAAAATTATGAAGTCATATGATCAACGAGCGCCCTGAGGCAAAAAATAATTTGGCCTTTCAGTGGACTGATAGTCTTTATTTTTATATTAATATGCCATACGAATAAATAAAAGTGGTCTGATAAAACATTTAGTGAGTGAGCGAAGCGAACTCGGAAATTTTTGGGTTTTAATGATCTTTACAAAAGTAACTTAGGAAATATAATGAATGAGCGACCGCAACGAGCTCATTGAAAAGAAACAGTAACCTATGAATGAGCGAGCTAAGCGAGCTCGAAGTCTAAAACCTAATATTTTAGGTTTTAAAAGCTAGGGTGACCAATGAATGAATGAGCAAGCTCCAAATATTAGACATTTTGGCTTATGTGCAGTGAAGATGTACGATGCTGATCGTATTTATAGACAATAAATTAAAGCTTGAGTGGTTGATAAAATAAATAAAATAATTGAGTGAGCTCGGAATTTTTGGCCTTTTGACTCCTATAACCGTGGGCGATTGAGAGTCAGAGTCGGGGCCCCTTGGATCCACGCCTGACTTCACTGCGCGTCTTCACTACACTCGAGACAAAAATATTGTGTTGTTTGCTACTGAGTACCATGCATGATCCAAAACTTTGTCCTGATCCGGTAATTTCTGCGCCTGTACAGGATCTGCGCCCTATGCATGGGCACCGCTGGTACAGCTCTTGTTACGCAACTGGCGGCGACCTCAAACAGAGCAAATACTGTTGGAGGCAGCATACAACTTTGTGCCATTGGCTGCAGAGACTGTAGGTGGGCCCGCGGTGCTCGAATCAGCATAAAAAAAGTGTATCAAGAGTTGGGGAGTGGGTTAAAATGTAGGGTTTTGTCCCACGATCTGTACACTTTTTGGGTCAGCAAATATCGCTCGCTCTCCATCAGGGGAACATTTGACTATATTATACACTAATGGATTGAAAAATGTTGTCTTAGGTTTTATTACCCGACTTTTGGAAAAATAACTCAATCTACGTAGCTTTCATTGTAATTTAATTTAATTGTAATGAATTGTGGTTGTTCATTGAAAGGTCTAGAGGTAAGGTCGCCTTTCAGTATTCGACATTTTGTTTAAGAAAATGCGATACAAGCTGAAAAGACTAAAATATATAATATATACCTAAACTCCTTTGCAAAAAAAAGTAGGTACGTTTCGTTACTAGGTTAGGTTCGTGGATTCCTCGGTAATTTCCACCGAAATGTTTGTGTGAAGGTTTTTATGTGACCAGCCCAGAATTTCGTATCGGTATATCCTGGGGCGGGCACCAGACCATTCTGGGGTAGGCACGCCCCCCCCCCCCCCCCCCCTTCCTACGCCTATGCACATGGTTGATGTTTTTAGAGCAACACATGGAATGCTAAATAAATTGAAATTGAGTAGTTATGAATCGCTCCTGTTCCTATTCCGTGCTCCTAACCGTCGTGAAATCTGGAATACTTACGTTTTTGCTAAACCATCTTCTGAATTAGGTAATCCTTATCTAGCTAGACAAGACATTTATATGAGTAGGTACAGCGGGTGCAGAGTACCTACCCAACCTAAGGATGCATATATCGCTTCTCACATACAAAATAACGCCTTAGAACATTTGGACTAACATGGCGTAGCTCGACATCTGCATACTAGCACCGACGCCGTTCCGCAACATCTGTCCGTTCGTGCCTCGCCATAGCCCACGCAGACCACCACTCTTGTAAATGTCCACGAACGTCATTATCGTGCCCTGTTTCTTGTGTTGCGTGCCCACGGCCAGTTGGGACGAAGCTTGCTGGCGGGTCTTCACTAGGAGCAGCGGGCTGCCTGCGGTGGAGGTTAGGTGGTCAGGATCCGAGGATGGACGCGGTGTGAGCTACTTATATCTAGCTCTTGTATCCGCAGCAGCATTTAACATTACTGAGACAATTATTAACAAGATGGATCATCATCTTGGCGTCGGTCCCGGCTGTGCTCTCGCGCGCCCTTGACGGCCTTCCTACTTCACTTGGTCTTCTAATAAGATCTCGATCGATTTAGTTTCCACGGCTAATTATCACATCAATAAACAACCTTAATATAAAAGGTAGCATCGCAAAATACTGCTGCTAATACTATTTACCTAAGTAGGCGAACTACAACAACAGAGTGCCTGCAATATTGGAAACAGTTTTAATGCGGTTATATCAACTGCCAACTGACGGCGGCAGATCTAATGTTTCGTGTAACTAGAGTTAAAAGGTAGTACCAACAGCGGCGCCGGCGATGGCACCAAGACCACCAGCGGCGAGGGAGCTCCAGAACTGCGTGTTGTGTTTCTCATCCCGCAGCAGCCCCGCGCGGTCAGCTTGCTCGTATATGCCTAGCCTATAAGGGTTTGTTGAGACATTTAGAACAAAATTCCAGCATTGATGTAAAAGCAGCTAATCCGCAAATGCCCGCAACAGACGGCGTGGTGGATTAGATCCTCGCCAAGGTTTGGGAAAAGTATTTTTTGGGCTTTTGCCTCAACGGCGGAGCGACGCGCTTTCCGGTGCCTGGGTTCCGGTAAATTAGATGTCCCTATCTTCAACGATGTAAATACGCACACCATTGTTAAACGTCGCAGGAACTACTATTCCTACCTAAACCTAGACCCTGACGTGTTCCAATGATGATAAACTACATAGCCATTACAGTTACTGGCCTGAGGCACAAGTACCTTTCTATCACCTTAATCCTCACAACGACAAGGCAACTGCGCCTCTAATTTTCTTGACACAAGCTGAAGAGAAAGCTAAATAGAATAACAGTAGTAAAAGCTAGGTAGTGCATCACGTGGCCTATCTTATCATTAATAAAATCAAAGCAATACTCACCTAATACCGTTGCCGACGAGCTGAAAACCCGCCGCCGCCACCAAACCGCTGTACAAGGCGCGCACGCCGTCTCTCTTCACTATCGTCAGAATCGCGTGCGGTATGTTCTTGTACACTCTCTGGTATTTCCCGCGCTTCATCAGCTCGCCTTGCAGCTGCATGCGTGTGCGCACAACGTCCAGAGGGTTCGTGATAACGCCCGAGACAACTCCGGCCATGCCGCCGACTATAAAGTCCATCGCTAGGGGGATTGAGGGTAGGAACGCATGAGGGAGGTAGCTTAGTGTAATCCACGAGCAATCAGACTGGCAAGGAACCTTGTCGAAGTAAATGTACCTTCATTAAAATTAACTTTGACAAGGTTCCATTCCATTCTAATCGCTTCGTCTGAGAGCTGTCGATTTACTTTGACAAGGTTCAGTCACATCCTCGTTGCGGCGATAGGAGTAGGAGGCTTTTTTTTGCCATTGGTAATGGACAGGCCACGTTGCTCGCGCAAGGAATAGTTCTCGAGTGGTGGTGATGATGACTGATATGGAGTGACACTGTTTTCACTACATCATTATCATCATCACTGCCCATAATAGTCCACTGCAGGACTTAGGGCCTCTCCCACGAAAAGGGATGTTATTGCCATAATCTCCACGCTTGGCAGGCGGGTTGGAGATCGCAGTGTTATAAATATAACAATGGAAAACGCTGCTGCCCATTTTCCAGCCTACGAAAACTCGAGATCTTTTGCCTCGGAAACATTAGTCGCCTTGTCCGACACCCACGAGTGTAACGGGTTGGCGCTATTCTACTCTGCAGGACACCACACGGCTTCACTACATCAAAAGTCCCTTTTACCTACTGTTCGATGATGATACAATGTAGCTAATGTTCTGCTCTAGTTTCTCATATTGAGGTACCAAGCAACCGTAACGTTGCGTGGACTTGTCTAGGACAAGTCCACGCAACGTTACGGTTAAGCGTGCATGGAATGTACCTACGTATGTAAAGGAAATGAATTTTGCAACGCGATTACAAATCTGTTTAGTGTTTCCATGGACCACCTCGTGTCCTAAAACTTGTACAATGGATAACTTGTTCGAGGTCAGTTCAAACGCTGTATGCGTCGCCGAATATTAGACGAATAAAGTGTAAGTCAGAGTTTAGTCCAACGGCTCGATAATAAAAAAGATAATTCTAAAACCTGAATCACACACCCACGCCCGTATCTCCTATTGGTAGGCAGAAAGTATCAATAACTCCAATCGGTATATTAAATCAAATAACTAGATAAGTACTTACCTAAAAGCCGTCCACCAAAGATACGTTGAATATGTAAGCGAATTCTTAATTTGCAACATCTTCATGGAACACTGTTGTTTCCTCTAATACAAACCATAACAATAAACTGGAATCTACTTGTATGATAGATATCACAGCAAATTTTGCAGTTGGTAATGTACCTACTTGTATTACTTACTATATCCACATTTTCGTTTACATTACTTTTTTATTTTTATTTTATTCGGTTTCTTATTTCTACAGTAGTTTTTAGGTATAGTTTATTTACGTAAATTCCTAAAATTACTGTGTATATTTACCGAAAATAGCATTTTGTCACTGACAAAGGAAACGTTTTTCTTGACATTAGGCACTTGACAAAAGTCCTTTCATAAAAACTTCATTTTAGTTTTTTTATTCGGTCTATCTCAAAAAGAATGTAGCTACCTTCAAGGTTAAATTTTTATTTTTGCTTTGTGGTCTATCTTCTACACCCGGTGTCTACGGTGCCTACACCTAAAGCTTCGGTTAAACCAGAGCGTTCAGCCGCCGCCGCGGGCCGCCCGCCCAGGCGCGGCGCCAGCGCCCGCACTGCAAGCAGAACGCGTTGTTTCGGCCGAGCTTAAGATCAACTATACTAGTAGTTCAACTACTACTATCTCTGTAGAAACCCCCACCCCCTCTGCCCCCTTCTATCAGGGGAGGCCAAACTTTTGACCTGTGAACGCTACCAAAAATATTTCTTGCGGTCAACTACAGTTTATTGTTGATTGATCACGTGTTGCGTAAATACCCCAGGGATGTGAAATATAAGTACCGAATCCTGCCGATATCAGGAAAGATGTCCCAAGGGAAGTTCAAGAAGCGATGGATTGACGGCGCCGAGACGGATCCGAGAGCTATCAGCTTACCATGCGAGGATGTCCGAGACCGGATGAGGTGGAGAAGAAGAGAAAGAGTCAGAGAAGAGAATCCAGGATTGACCGCTCGGATGTACAACCCGCAGCTGTGGGCTTTATTCGGATACCAGCTCCGATGTCAAATGACCCGCGACTTTGTACGCAATTAAGTAACTATTTACGTATGTCTTATATATTTATTTATGCAGGTAGGTACTTAAGTACATGGCACATTTCACTTAGATTTTTAAATGCCATTGGTAACAAAACATCGTACAACAAAATAAAAAAATATATAAATAACTTAGGCAAAATCTAACGTCGTGCTTCCTGGGAGCCCATTAAAGTAAAAAATATGCATCTTTAAAATATTATTATAAATTACTTATTAACGAGTCTAGCACAAGTATTGTTGGGAGCATTTCAATATTTTCCTCAAATTAATATCAATAACAATATCTGAGATCCCGTCAAATGACCTTAGGAATTAGAACCAAGGTGTACGTTTTCTTAATTTTACTAGACATTGAGCGCGGTCCGGCTTTGCCTGGCATTGCCGGGCACGGTCCGGTCGTGACTGGCGTGGGGTGGGCTTGCTACTGCCATGGGGCGGCCAGCGTGTCACTGTGTGCTTCCTTCCTACTTTCCTACCCCCCTCTTTTTTGACGATTGAAAGAGATTTTTAATGTCCTAATCAATAAATAAATGTTGAATTTTAAAGGTATATAGTTCTCACAACGTCCACTAGATGGCTCTGTACAATATTTCTACATTGCGGTAACGAATGTGCGGCAAGTATTGATGAGGTTGTTTGTGTTAAATCTTTTATTACACCGATTGATACTACCTAGAACCAGGTTTTATTTCTAGTAATCCTAAGAATCTAGACAATTAGTAGGTTTTTAGATGGTCCTTCGTTTAGCCGGCACTAGTGGCAACATTTTTTTTTAATTAGCGACTTTTTAGGGTAGTCGCTTGGGAATCAGGGGTTCAGGTCGAACTGCGAACTGGCTAAACTGGCTGAACTTCAGACATGGCTTGGAGCAGCGGGATCCGTCAGGAACAGGAGTTAGCTGCAGGGCTATACTTCAGACAGCTACTGAGGAGTGCTGTCAGGTTTCCGTCGTCATAAGTGCACCAGCAAGGTTGGTGAAAGGATCCCTCCTTTGGCTGTTCCTCGTTATCGCTGATAAACGCTGTTGGTGATAAACCGTGAGTGACATTTCAAGTTAATTTCAACCTTTAGTACATGAAGAGTTTAAACATAGAAGAAAAATTCAAAATCGGAAAAAAATTTCATTAGTTTGGGCTTCTAATTTTAAAGTGAATTTTAGACTTAGTAAAATTAATTGTAGTTTAGACTTAGAATAATTTGAATAAAATTGAAAATACTCCCCGTATTTTCAATTTTATTCAAATTATTGCATGCCCGATTTTAATCGAGTTGACACAAGTTTAAGCACTTAGATATATTTAAATTTTCAACTTCTAGTTTCAAATTATCCTAAGTGACTGTGCTTTATTATTTTTGTACTTGTGGTTTAAAGCATAACTATACACATAGCTACGAAACTTGAAAAAAATGTTCGGGGAGTGATACCGAGCGTATTAATCGATTGTTTAACTTTCAAATTAATTTATTTACTCGCACAAAAAAGGCTGGAGTTAATTACGCAAAAAGACCAAAATATCGTATCACAAAAGTGTATCTAGACTTTTTCAGTCATGAGGAACTAATGCGTAATGTAAACACTAAGGTAATGTTAGCCACTGAGTATTTAGAAAAAGAGGAATATGATGAAGCAGAAGAAATATATGCACAATACAATTGTGAATTAAAAATTAAGATAACATTGTTTTCTGTCGGTAGTGCAACAAATGCAACATCAATGGACACGCAAATGCGTACCTCGAATGTAGACAAGTGTCAAGTGCAGCTTCCAAAGATAAATATTCCTATTTTTCGGGCTTATATTCAGAGTGGTACAAATTTCTCGAATTGTTTAAATCTCTTATACATACTAACGATGCACTCGATAATGCCCAAAAATGCACTATTTGTCTGGGGAGGCTAAACAACTTTTGCGACGTATTTCTATATCCGCTGTTAACTATGATAGATGATAGAAATTGTTGGCAGAACGTTACAACAACAAACATAACACTTTAAAAATATTAATTAGTCAGAGAAATATTATATATAGAAACCAGGGACACCAGCAATGGCCAAAAGGTCAAGGTTCTTCTGTAAACAAGATACAGACCTATCTTGTAACAAATGTTAAATGCACGTTTTGCTCGGAGCAACACACACTTGGTTCTTGCAAAGACTTTGGAAATGACGAATAACATTTGTTTTAACTGCCTAGGAGTCAATCACTCTGCCAAGGTTTGCACTGTTAAATTAAGGTGTAGAGTATGCTTAGATGTATGCAAAAGATAGCATCATTCACATTTCCTGATGTAAAGTCATAGTCTAAGGATAAATCCGCAAACCAAGTAGATGGAACTTTAACTAATAATAATAAATTGAACACGTCCGCGTCTGTGGTATCATGTTTTTCATCTGGAGAAGTATATGTATAAGTCCGGTCAAGTTTTGTTAGTTGTAGGCAAAGCTGAACTAAAAATATAATATTTTAAATTTTATAGAATTATTATGGCATAAGAATGAGAACCAATACGTTTTTGTTCTAAACGCTTGTCATCGATTTGTGGTGAGAAGTGTGTCGCTGATGAGTGATATCGCGCGGCGTCGCATAGCTTAGCTTAGGTTTATAGCCTCCCTCCAGCTCACACGTTGAAGAATCATATTTGTTAGTTACTGAGTAGGTACTTATATTAAAATACTACGTCCTTAACAATTGTATGCAATACAAAGTGCTGCTAAGGCTGCGTCTTTGATAGCTTTTGCTAAATTGGATTTAGGTCCTACAACATTTGTCGTAGGTATACAAGTATCTAACCAAAAATGAAAGATCAAATTGGAATGTAGAAACAAATCTTTATAAAAATATTTACAAGTCATGAGGTAGGTACCACATTGTTTCTTCAATACCAACTTTGCCCTTATAGACCCATATTTTCATATTTTCCGATACATTGTCTGTTCTGTACAATACCATCCACTATTTGCCTTCTTCGTTGTGGTCATTTTAAGAAATCGCTTAAATGCAAAAATCGTCAGTGCAGATTGGTCCGTACCATTGCCATTTCCGTGCATTAGTCATCTTACATTAGGCAACACATCAAGATACCGGAGGGTTTTTCTCGTTACCGTGTTGTCACCTTGTTTGTTTGCTCTCTTCACCAGTAAATCTTCGTTGTATGTCCTTCAAAAAGTCCCAGAATAGCAACAGTAAAATGGACTGTGGCGCCTGCCTAAAATAGGACGGCCCCATGCCCTTGTAGAATGCTAAAAAGCCCTCAGCTACAGCGATCTTGCGAGCGCAATCCACTACGCCGCTGTACATAACTGGGTTTCCGGACTTATCTGTGGCTGTAAAAGAAAACTGGATTGAGTGTTATGTATGGTAATGTTTATATATCTCGTCTCACGAGTAAGTTGTGTGGAAAGTCTTAGGAGATCTCACTGCGGCCATGTACCAATGACTCTTTTCGGAGTTATGTACATAAGTTGAATTCTGACCGATGCTCTCACGGTGAGGGAAAACATCGTGATGAAACCTGCAAATTCAGTCAACTGAATTTGTAACCATGATCCAATCTGGTCAGGTTCCCCTGGTAGCAGAGTCACGGAAGTCCGATGGCAGTCGCTCCATTGTAATTACCTGATTGCCAAATCCTGGATCACGGTCAAGGCGAACCCAGGGCCCTCCTCGAGAGCACAACCGGGACATTAACGCCAAGATGATGATGATGATGATGATTGCATAGGCGGGTTGCTAGGATGTGTGTTGGATAGGGCGTAAGCCAAAGGACACATATGATATAAGTGCCTATACCTTCCGCAGAAGAGATGAGAAGCGCTGGATGATATCGCTGAGTATGTCATACGACGTCTCAACATCGCTCTGATACCGAACGCCACGCCACCACCACGCCACGTTTTATACCGAAAGACGGATCAAAAGTTGTCGCCCACGTTTAGCCAGCAGTGGCATATCTACGCAGGCTTGTTTACGCTTGAATACCACAGTCACAAAGCCCACAGAAATGTAAATAAATTATTTAGATTTTAGTGGGGAAAGAGAAGCAGACAGTACAAGTTTGGAGCTCACGTTGGTTGTAGAGCCTAGTGACGATTACATCGAAGGGGTTCATGGCGAGGGTCTTGGAGATGGCGGCGACATTGCTCGCCAGGAAAGCACTTAGCAACTTCTTGTTCCTCAGGTAGGGGTACTTTTCCAGCACGTCTTTCGATCTGGAACGTACAGTTTCGTTGCTTAAAATTAGTCCATGCATATTTTTTTGTCTTGGTAAATAGTCAGTGTTTAAATATAATAATGGAAAATGCTGCTGCCCATTTTCCATACTACGGAGACTCTTGATCTTTTGCCTCGAAAACATTAGTCGCCTTGTACGACACCCAAGAGTGTAAGGGGTAATCTCCAACCCGCCTGCCAAGCGTGGAGATTATGGCAGTGACCTCCCCTTTCGTGGGAGAGGCCCTAAGTCCTGCAGTGGATTGTTACGGGCTGTGATGATGATGAAATAGTCAGTAGGATTTACCTCCTCCCCCGCTCGCGCCTGTTTCTATTCCGTGCTCGTAATCGTCGTGAAATCTGGGATACCTAAGTTTTATGCTGGGCCAAGTGCACTATCTTCTGAAATAGGTCCTCTCTAGTAGAAGGATCTATCTAGACAAGACATTGATATGAGTAGGTACAGCAGATCCAGAGTACCTTCCCATAGTATGGGTTTGATTCCAGAATACATATAACGCTTCTCACATACAAAATAACGACTTAGAACATTCGGACTAACATGGCGTAGCTCGACATCTGCATACTAGCACCGACGCCGTTCCGCAACATCTGTCCGTTCGTGCCTCGCCATAGCCCACGCAGACCACCACTCTTGTAAATGTCCACGAACGTCATGATCGTGCCCTGTTTCTTGTGTTGCGTGCCCACGGCCAGTTGGGACGAAGCTTGCTGGCGGGTCTTCACTAGGAGCAGCGGGCTGCCTGCCGTGGAGGTTAGGTGGTCAGGATCCGAGAATGGACGCGATGTGAGCTACTTATATCTAGCTTTACGACGAATTACTGAGACGATAATTAATAGGATGGATCATCATGACTGACTGCTTTGGATTCGGTGGAAAAACGTGCAAAGAGATTAATTTGTGAACCGCAGTTGATTGAGGCTAAGCTGCAGAGCCTCGAGCATCGGCGTAGGGTTGCGCGTTTGTCGGTTTTCTACAGGTTGCACTTCGGTAAGTGTGCGAAGCAGTTGCACGACCTCATTCCGCCGGCCCCTTTCCGCCATCGGGAGACGCGATCCGGGCGAGCGCTTCATCCTTATGTCGTGGATCTTCCAACTATCCGCAAGAGCCGCTTTGGCTCGACTTTTATAATGCGTACGGCTAAGGAATGGAATGCGTTGCCTGCGAGTGTGTTCCCTGATCAATATAATCTGGATGCCTTCAAGGCTAGAATGAATAGGCTGTTCTTAGACAGGCATGCTCCAAAAAAAAAAAAACAATCATCTTGGCGTCAGTCCCGGCTGTGATTTCGCGCGCAAGAGACCGCCTTCCTACTTCACTTGGTCTTCTATGATAATAAAATCTCGATATTTTAGTCATAGTTAATTAAGATTAGCACATCAATAAACAACCATAATATAATAGGTAGCATCGCAAAATACTACTGCTAATGCTATTTACCTAAGTAGGCGAACTACAACAACATAGTGCCAGCAATATTGGAAACTGCCAACTGACGGCGGCAGATCTGATGTTTCGTGTAACTAGAGTTAAAAGGTAGTACCAACAGCGGCGCCGGCGATGGCACCGATACCACCAGCGGCGAGGGAGCTCCAGAACTGCGTGTTGTGTTTCTCATCCCGCAGCAGCCCCGCGCGGTCAGCTTGCTCGTATAAGCCTAGCCTGTAAGGGTTTGTTGAGACATTTAGAACAAAATTCCAGCATTGATGTAAAAGCAGCTAATCCGCAAATGCCCGCAACCTACGGCGTGGTGGATTAGATCCTCGTCAAGGTTTGGGAAAAGTATTTTTTTGGCTTTTGCCTCAACAGCGGAGCGACGCGCTTTCCGGTGCCTGGTTCCGATAAATTAGATGTCCCTATCTTCAACGATGTAAATACGCACACCATTGTTAAATTATATTTCGTCGCAGGGACTACCATTCCTGCCTAAACCTAGACCCTATCGTGTTCCGATGATGATAAAGTACATAGCCATTACAGTTACTGGCCTGAGGCACAAGTACCTTCCTATCACCTTAATCCTCACAACGACAAGGCAACTGCGCCTCTAATTTTCTTGACACAAGCTAAAGAGAAAGCTAAATAAAATAACAGTAGTACAACCTCGTAGCTTGGTAGTGCATCACGTGGCCTATCTTATCATTAATAAAATCAAAGCAATACTTACCTAATACCGTTGCCGACGAGCTGAAAACCCGCCGCCGCCACCAAACCGCTGTACAAGGCGCGCACGCCGTCTCTCTTCACTATCGTCAGAATCGCGTGCGGTATGTTCTTGTACACTCTCTGGTATTTCCCGCGCTTCATCAGCTCGCCTTGCAGCTGCATGCGTGTGCGCACAACGTCCAGAGGGTTCGTGATAACGCCCGAGACAACTCCGGCCATGCCGCCGACTATAAAGTCCATCGCTAGGGGTATTGAGGGTAGGAACGCATGAGGGAGGTAGCTTAGTGTAATCCACGAGCAATCAGACTGGCAAGGAACCTTGTCGAAGTAAATCTACCTTCATTCAGATTACTTTGACAAGGTTCCATTCCATTCTGAACGCTTCGTCTGAGAGCTGTCGATTTACTTTGACAAGGTTCAGTCACATCCCAATTGCGCCGATAGGAGTAGGAGGCCTTCAAATGATTGGCAATAGGCATGCCACGTAGCTCGCGCAAGGAATAGTTCGAGTGGTGGTGATGATGAGGATTGAGATGGAGTGACACTGTTTTCACTACATCATCATTATCATCACTGCCCATAATAGTCCACTGCAGGACTTAGGGCCTCTCCCAGGAAAGGGGATGTTATTGCAATAATATCCACGCTTGGCGGGTTAGAGATCGCAGTGTTATAGATATAACATGGAAAACGCTGCTGCCCATTTTCCAGCCTACGAAGACTCGAGATCTTTTGCCTCGGAAACATTAGTCGCCTTGTCCGACACCCACGAGTGTAACGGGTTGGCGCTATTCTACTCTGCAGGACACCACACGGCTTCACTACATCAAAAGTCCCTTTTACCTACTGTTCGATGATGATACAATGTAGCTAATGTTCTGCTCTAGTTTCTCATATTGAGGTACCAAGCACCTAGACAAGTCCACGCAACGTTACGGTTAAGCGTGCATGGAATGTACCTACGTATGTAAAGGAAATGAATTTTGCAACGCGATTACAAATCTGTTTAGTGTTTCCATGGACCACCTCGTGTCCTAAAACTTGTACAATGGATGACTTGTTCGAGGCAAGTTCAAACGGTGTATGCGTCGCCGAATATTAGACGAATAAAGTGTAAAGTCCAACGGCTCGATAAGAAGAAAGATACTTCTATAACCTTCATCACACACCCACGCCCGTATCTCCTATTGGTGGGCAGAAACTATCAATAACTCCAATCGGTATATTAAATCAAATAACTAGATCAGTACTTACCTAAAAGCCGTCCACCAAAGATACGTTGAATATGTAAGCGAATTCTTAATTTGCAACATCTTCATGGAACACTGTTGTTTCCTCTAATACAAACCATAACAATAAACTGGAATCTACTTGTATGATAGATATCACAGCAAATTTTGCAGTTGGTAATGTACCTACTTGTATTACTTACTATATCCACATTTTCGTTTACATTACTTTTTTATTTTTATTTTATTCGGTTTCTTATTTCTACAGTAGTTTTTAGGTATAGTTTATTTACGTAAATTCCTAAAATTACTGTGTATATTTACCGAAAATAGCATTTTGTCACTGACAAAGGAAACGTTTTTCTTGACATTAGGCACTTGACAAAAGTCCTTTCATAAAAACTTCATTTTAGTTTTTTTATTTGCCTTTCATAAAAACTTCATCTTAGTTTTTTTATTCGGTCTATCTCAAAAAGAATGTAGCTACCTTCAAGGTTAAATTTTTATTTTTGCTCTGTGGTCTATCTTCTACACCCGGTGTCTACGGTGCCTACACCCAAAAGCTTCGGTTAATCCAAAGCGCTCAGCCGCCGCGGCGCCGCCCGCCGCCGCCAGCGCCCGCACTGCAAGCAGAACGCGTTGTTTCGGCCGAGCTTAAGATCAACTATACTAGTAGTTCAACTACTACTATCTCTGTAGAAACCCCCACCCCCTCTGCCCCCTTATATCAGGGAAGGCCAAACTTTTGACCTGTGAACACTACTAGGTGGTCAAAAATATTTCTTGCGGTCAACTACAGTTTATTGTTGAATGATCACGTGTTGCGTAAATACCTCAGGGATGTGAAATATAAGTACCGAATCCTGTCGATATCAGGAAAGATGTCCCAAGGGAAGTTCAAGAAGCGATGGATTGACGGCGCCGAGACGGATCCGAGAGCTATCAGCTTACCATGCGAGGATGTCCGAGACCGGATGAGGTGGAGAAGTAGAGAAAGAGTCAGAGAAGAGAATCCGGGATTGACCTCTTGGCTGTACAACCCGCAGCTTTGGGCTGTATTCGGATACCAGCTCCGATGTCAAATGACCCGCGACTTTGTACGCAATTAAGTAACTATTTACGTATGTCTTATATATTTATTTATGCAGGTACTTAAGTACATGGCACATTTCACTAAGATTTTTAAATGCCATTGGTAACAAGACAACGTACAACAAAATTAAAAAAATCTATAAATAACTTAGGCAAAATCTAACGTCGTGCTTCCTGGGAGCCCATTAAAGTAAAAAATACGCATCTTAAAAATAATATTATAAATTACTTATTAACGAGTCTTGCACAAGTATCACTTCAATCAAAATAAATATTTTTTTCTCAAATTAATATCAATAACAATATCTGAGATACCGTCAAAAGACCTTAGGAATTAGAACCAAGGTACAGTAGTGTACGTTTTCTTAATTTTACTAGACATATTTATATAACATATTGAGCGCGGTCCGGCTTTGCCTGGCATTGCCGGGCACGGTCCGGTCGTGACTGGCGTGGGGTGGGTTTGCTACTGCCATGGGGCGGCCAGCGTGTCACTGTGTGCTTCCTTCCTACTTTCCTACCCCCCTCTTTTTTGACGATTGAAAGAGATATTTAATGTCCTAATCAATAAATAAATTTTGAATTTTAAAGGTATATAGTTCTCACAACGTCCACTAGATGGCTCTGTACAATATTTCTACATTGCGGTAACGAATGTGTGGCAAGTATTAATGAGGTTGTTTGTGTTAAATTTTTTATTACACCGATTGATACCACCTAGAACCAGGTTTTATTTCTAGTAATCCTAAGAATCTAGACAATTAGTAGGTTTTTAGATGGTCCTTCGTTTAGCCGGTACTAGTGGCAAAATTTTTTTTTAATTAGCGACTTTTTAGTTTAGTCGCTTAGGAATCAGGGGTTCAGGCCGAACTGCGAACTGGCTAAACTGGCTGAACTTCAGACATGGCTTGGAGCAGCGGGATCCGTCAGGAACAGGAGTTAGCTGCAGGGCTATACTTCAGACAGCTACTGAGGAGTGCTGTCAGGTTTTCGTCGTCATAAGTGCACCAGCAAGGTTGGTGCAAGGATCCCTCCTTTAGCTGGTCCTCATTATCGCTGATAAACGCTGTTGGTGATAAACCGTGAGTGACATTTCAAGTTAATTTCAACCTTTAGTGCATGAAGAGTTTAAACATAGAAGAAAAATTCAAAATCGGAAAAAAAATTTATTAGTTTGGACTTATAATTTTAAAGTGAATTTTAGACTTAGTAAAATTAATTGTAGTTTAGACTTAGAATAATTTGAATAAAATTAAAAATACGGGGAATCCATGCCCGATTTTTTATCGAGTTGTAACTAAATAGTTTAAGCACTTAGATATATTTAAATTTTCAACTTCTAGTTTCAAATTATCCTAAGTGACTGTGCTTTATTACTTGTGTACTTGTGGTTTAAAGCTTAACTATACACATAGTGTACGAAACTTGAAAAATTTGTTCGGAGAGTGATACCGAGCGTATTAATCGATTGTTTAACTTTCAAATTAATTTATTTACTGGTACGAAAAAGGCTGGAGTTAATTACGCAAAAAGACCAAAATATCGTATCACAAAAGTGTATCTAGACGGCAGGCTTGAAAGTCTAGATCAACTTTGGTACGAATTTTTCAGTCATGAGGAACTAATGCGTAATGTAAACACTAAGGTAATGTTAGCCACTGAGTATTTAAAAAAAGAGGAATATGATGAAGCAGAAGAAATATATGCACAATACAAATGTGAATTAAAAACTAAGATAACATTGTTTTCTGTCGGTAGTGCAACTAATGCACCATCAATGGATACGCAAATGCGTAGGTACCTCGAATGTAGACAAGTGTCAAGTGCAGCTTCCAAAGATAATTATTCCTATTTTTCGGGCTTATATTCAGAGTGGTGCACATTTCTCGATTTCTTTAAATCTCCTATACATACAAACGATGCACTTGATAATATCAAAAAATTGCACTATTTGAAGGGATTTTTGTCTGGGGAGGATGAACAACTTTTGCGACATATTATTATATCCGCTGTTAACTATGATAAATGTTGGAAATTGTTGGCAGAAGGTTACAACAACAAACATAACACTTTAAAAAGATTGATTAGTCTGAGAAATATTGTTCATGAGTAGGCCAACAGTCTGAAAGAGTTAATAGACAACGAATGAGTGCTTATCGAGTTTACAAAACCTAGGTATACAGGTAGAAAGGGACGTTGTAATTATTCATACTTTAAACCTGAAGTTGGATCCGGAATCTAGACGTCAATGAGAGTTTTTCGTAACAAGCAATAACTTCTGCGATGAATTACCAACTTGAAACAATTTATGGAAATTATTACAACTCGCTATCGGACAATTGAATATCTAGATCAGGGGCGTAGCTACCGCCGTATCTGCCGTATCAATTATACGGGGCCCCCGGGCCATAGGGGCCCCCAAACGTGTGTAAACAAAAACTCGTTATCCATAATTTCAGTTAAACTTTCCCTATTTCCCGATAAAAATAATTATTTTATAGAATTTCAGACCAGGGTCGGAGGCCGCTCCGCAAAAAAGACAATTGAATTTAAGTGGTACAATCCGTTTTCATTCACCTTTCGTTAAAGAGATATTTATCATTTTTATTGAAAAAAAAAAGACAACGTAGTGCTCTCCACGCGCACTAATTTATTACTTCATTGAATTTTGGGTAAAATGGCCTATCAGATGGCAAAAATGGTAACAATTTTGATCTCATATTGAAAATTTCATATTTTCAGAACTATCGGTAGCACCAAAGGCTTAAGAAACTCCTTACTCCGTTCTTTCTTAAACGGGTCATATGGACCTGGTTCATAATATACCTTGGCCCACACGCCCACACGCATAATCGTCTTGGCTCACACGCAATGAATCTTTGAATTTGTTTGTTTTCAAGTTAATAATGGAACGTTTTGATAGCCAAAATATCAAGAAATTTCGAGTTCTTACGCTCGCTCAATAACTGTTCGCAAAGTTGATTTTATTATAAATTCCCGTCAAAAATTTCGAGATAGCCCGGCGCTATCGTCATTTTGCTGATTTTACGGAATTTTTTATTTAAATCGCGCAAGGCTTTAATGGATAAATTACAAAAATTTTGAGCTCGCTTCGCTCGCTCATTTAATGATATAAGTTATAATCGCGCAAGGTATTAATATAGCCAAGCCAAAGGCCAATATATCAAAAATTCCTAGCCCTACCTAGCTTCGCGAAACTGACTGTTAGAGACTATTGTCACACAAATGTAGAGCTCGCTATGCTAGTCCATTTATTGACTTAAGCTGATACTAGGATTTAAGTTACTCATTAGTACCCCCCCCCCCCGTAGTTGGGGGTATCTGCTAGGGGGGCCCCTACACAATAATTGATACGGGGCCCTCGAAGGGCACGCTACGCCACTGATCTAGATCCTCGGTCCATTAATAGAAATCAGGGACACCAGCAATGGCCAAAAGGTCAAGGTTCTTCTGTAAACAAGATACAGACGCATCATGTCACAAATATTAAATGTACGTTTGGCTCGGAGCAACACACACTTGGTTCTTGCAAAGACTTGGGAAAAATATCTGTAGTCTCAGCGTGATTTTGTAACGACGAATAACATTTGTTTTAACTGTCTAGGAATCAATCACTCTGCCAAGGTTTGCGCTGTTAAATTAAGGTGTAGAGTATGCAAAAGATAGCATCATTCGCTTTTGCATCCTGATGTAAAGTCAGATTCTAAGGATAAATACGCAAAGTAGATGGAACTTAAACTAATAATAATAAATTGAATACGTCCGCGTCTGTGGTATCATGTTTTTCATCTAGAGAAGTATATGTATAAGCCCGGTCAAGTTTTGTTAGCGACGGCTGTTGTAAGCGCTACACCTAGGAGAGGCAATAGGTATAATAGGACCATGATAAGTCCGTATTGACCTTCTGTAGATAAAAATTTTTATTGACCATAGAGATTTTTTTTATACAAGTACTAGAAAACGCCTGTGAAAATTAAAAACACTTTTTAAAACTTATAGTAATGAGTAATGGAGAATGTTTTAGGTTCAGCTCATTGTTGTAGGCAAAGCTGAACTGAAAATATAATATTTTAAATTTTATAGAATTATGATGGCATAAGAGAGAGAGAACCAATACGTTTTTGTTCTAAGCGCTTGTCATCGCTTGTCATCATTGTGGTGAGAAGAAGTGTGTCGCTGATGAGTGATGTCGCGCGGCGTCGCATAGCTTAGCTTAGGTTTACAGCCGCATGCTCACACGTTGAAGAATCATATTTGTTAGTCACTGAGTAGTTAACAATTGTATGCAATACAAAGTGCTGCTAAGGCTGCGTCTTTGAGAGCTTTTGCTAAATCGGATTTAGGTCCTACAACATTTGTCGTAGGTATACAAGTACCTAACCAAAAATGAAAGATCAAATTGGAATGTAGAAACAAATCTTTATAAAAATATTTACAAGTCATGAGGTAGTAGAGCTCGTCTAATCTAAAATGACGCGCCCCACTATCGCATTAACGCACACAAGCCAGTTTAAAATATGGACGCAATACATATACAAATGCCGTTGTAATTGGTCATTCAGTTGGCGGTGAGATTCAAACGTAGGAACACGGGTCGTTCATTGGCTCCCCTACACAGATGAAGTGTCGTTATCAATATTTGCACTCACACATCGAAATCAACTAAGTAGTGGGGCGCGTCATCTTAGACTAGACGAGCTCTACCACATTGTTTCTTCAATACCAACTTTGCCCTTGTAGATCCATATTTTCGTATTTTCCGATACATTGTCTGTTCTGTACAATACCATTAACTATTTGCCTACGTTGTGGTCATTTTTAGAAATCGCTTAAATGCAAAAATCGTCAGTGCCGTTTGGTTCGTACCATTGCCATTTCCGTGCATTAGTCATCTTACATTAGGCAACATATCAAGATACCGGAGGGTTTTTCTCGTTACCATGTTGTGACCTTGTTTGTTTGCTCTCTTCACCAGTAAATCTTCGTTGTATGTCCTTCAAAAAGTCCCAGAATAGCAACAGTAAAATGGACTGTGGCGCCTGCCTCATATAGGAGGGCCCCATGCCCTTGTAGAATGCTACAAAGCCCTCAGCTACAGCGATCTTGCGAGCGCAATCCACTACGCCGCTGTACAGAACTGGGTTTCCGGACTTATCTGTGGCTGTAAATGAAACCTGGATTGAGTGTTGTGTATGATAATGTTTATATATCTCGTCTCACGAGTTAGTTGTGTGGAAAGTCTTAGGAGATCTCACTGCGGCCATGTACCAATGACTCTTTTCGGAGTTATGTACATTAGTTGAATTCTAACCGATGCTCTCACGGTGAGGGAAAACATCGTGATGAAACCTGCAAATTCAGTCAACTGAATATGTAACTATGATCCAACTGGTCAGGTTCCCCTGGTAGCAGGGTCACGGAAGTCAGATGGTAGTCGCTCCACTGAAATTACCTGATCGCCAAATCCTGGAACACGGTCAAGGCAAACCCCGGGCCCTGCTCGAGAGCACTACCGGGACATTAACGCCAAGATGATGATGATGCTTGCATAGGCCGCGGCGGGTTGCTAGGGTGTGTGTTGGATAGGGCGTAAGCCAAAGGACACATATGATATAAGTGCCTAAACCTTCCGCAGAAGAGATGAGTAGCGATGGATGATATCGCTGAGTATGTCATACGACGTCTCAACATCGCTCTGATACCGAACGCCACGCCACCACCACGCCACGTTTTGATACCGAAAGAATGATCAAAAGTTGTCACCCACGTTTAGCCAGCAGTGGCATATCTACGCAGGCTTGTCTACGCTTGAATACCAGAGTCACAAAGCCCACAGAAACGGGAAAGCCACAGAAATGTAAATAAATTATTTAGATTTCAGTGGGGAAAGAGAAGCAGACAGTACAAGTTTAGAGCTCACGTTGGTTGTAGAGCCTAGTGACGATTACATCGAAGGGGTTCATGGCGAGGGTCTTGGAGATGGCGGCGACATTGCTCGCCAGGAAAGCACTTAGCAACTTCTTGTTCCTCAGGTAGGGGTACTTTTCCAGCACGTCTTTCGATCTGGAACGTACAGTTTCGCCAATAATCATATAAGCACTTACAGTACTAGCGTTGCTTAAAATTAGTCCATGCATATTTTTTTTGTCTTGGTAAATGTTTAAATATAATAATGGAAAATGCCCATTTTCAAGACTACGGAGACTCTTGATCATTTGCCTAGAAAACATTAGTCGCCTTGTACGACACCCAAGAGTGTATATAAGGGGTAATCTCTAACCCGCCTGCCAAGCGTGGAGATTATGGCAGTGACCTCCCCTTTCGTGGGAGAGGCCCTAAGTCCTGCAGTGGATTGTTACGGGCTGTGATGATGATGAAATAGTCAGTAGGATTTACCTCCTCCCCCGCACCGCAGTAACCAATTGAGCTGAGCCATTGTTGGTGTTTTTAGAGCAGTTCGCTCGCTCCTGTTCCTATTCCGTGCTCGTAATCGTCGTGGAATCTGGGATACCTAAGTTTTTTGCTGGGCCAAGTGCACTATCTTCTGAAATAGGTCCTCTCTAGTAGTAGGATCTATCTAGATAAGACATTGATATTAGTAGGTACAGCAGATCCAGAGTACCTTCCCATAGTATGGGTTTGATTCCAGAATACATATAACGCTTCTCACATACAAAATAACGACTTAGAACATTCGGACTAACATGGCGTAGCTCGACATCTGCATACTAGCACCGACGCCGTTCCGCAACATCTGTCCGTTCGTGCCTCGCCATAGCCCACGCAGACCACCACTCTTGTAAATGTCCACGAATGTCATTATCGTGCCCTGTTTCTTGTGTTGCGTGCCCACGGCCAGTTGGGACGAAGCTTGCTGGCGGGTCTTCACTAGGAGCAGCGGGCTGCCTGCGGTGGAGGTTAGGTGGTCAGGATCCGAGAATGGACGCGATGTGAGCTACTTATATCTAGCTTTACGACGAATTACTGAGACGATAATTAATAGGATGGATCATCATGACTGAGTGCTTTGGATTCGGTGGAAAAACGTGCAAAGAGATTAATTTGTGATCCGCAGTTGATTGAGGCTAAGCTGCAGAGCCTCGAGCATCGGCGTAGGGTTGCGCGTTTGTCGGTTTTCTACAGGTTGCACTTCGGTAAGTGTGCGAAGCAGTTGCACGACCTCATTCCGCCGGCCCCTTTCCGCCATCGGGAGATGCGATCCGGGCGAGCGCTTCATCCTTATGTCGTGGATCTTCCAACTATCCGCAAGAGCCGCTTTGGCTCGACTTTTATAATGCGTACGGCTAAGGAATGGAATGCGTTGCCTGCGAGTGTGTTCCCTGATCAATATAATCTGGATGCCTTCAAGGCTAGAGTGAATAGGCTGTTCTTAGACAGGCACGCTCCAAAAAAAAAAAAAAAACAATCATCTTGGCGTCAGTCCCTTCTGTGATTTCGCGCGCAAGAGACCGCCTTCCTACTTCACTTGGTCTTCTATGATAATAAAATCTCGATATTTTAGTCATAGTTAATTAAGATTAGCACATCAATAAACAACCATAATATAATAGGTAGCATCGCAAAATACTACTGCTAATGCTATTTACCTAAGTAGGCGAACTACAACAACAGAGTGCCTGCAATATTGGAAACTGCCAACTGACGGCGGCAGATCTGATGTTTCGTGTAACTAGAGTTAAAAGGTAGTACCAACAGCGGCGCCGGCGATGGCACCGATACCACCAGCGGCGAGGGAGCTCCAGAACTGCGTGTTGTGTTTCTCATCCCGCAGCAGCCCCGCGCGGTCAGCTTGCTCGTATAAGCCTAGCCTGTAAGGGTTTATTCGGACATTTGGAACAACATTCCAGCATTGTTGTAAAATCAGCTAATCCGCAAATGCCAGGAACAGACAGCGTTGTGGACTTGGTCCTCGCCAAGATTTGGGAAAAGTATTTTTTTGGCTTATGCCTCAACAGCGGAGCGACGCGCTTTTCGGTGCCTGGTTCAGGTAAAGTAGATATCCCTATCTTCAAGGATGATACACACAAGCAAGGTTAAATTATATTTCGTCGCAAGGCAGTGGCCTAGCTTGCCCTCCGGGGGCCCCGTATCAATAAATGTCTAGGGGCCCCCTAGTTGGGGGTACGAGTATCATAAATCCTGGTCTCACTTTAAGTCAATAAATGGTCGAGCGTGGCAAACTCACATAAATTCGCGTGTAATAAAAATATCTTTAATAACTGAATTAGCGTGCGTTGTGAGCTCCACATTTGTGTAACAATATAGTCTAAATAAGTCGGGTTCGCGAAGCGAAGGAGGCGTGCTCGGAATTTTTGATATATTGGCCCTTGGCTTGGCTTGGCTATATTAAAACCTTGCATGATTATTAAAAAAATAATTTATTGCATTGAATGAGAGAGTGCAGCGAGCTCGAAATTTTTGTAATTTATCCCATAAAACCTTACGCGATTTTAATAAAAATAACGTAAAATCAGTAAATGGACAGGCGACAGGCGATCTCAAAATTTTTGATATTCTAGTATGACGAGATTGTATAATAAAATTAACTTTAGGAACAATTAAAGCGCAGCATGTTCGAAATTTCTGGAATTATTTTGAGGGAGGGGTATTGCATCACGTAGCCTATCTTATCATTTATAACATCAAAGAAATATCCACCTTATACCGCTGCCAACGAGCTGAAAACCCGCCGACGGCACCACACCGCTGCACAAGGCGCGCACGCCGTCTCTCTTCACTATCGTCAGAATGGCGTGCGGTATGTTCTTGTACTCTCTCTGGTATTTCCCGCGCTTCATAAGCTCGCCTTGCAGCTGCATGCGTGTGCGCACAACGTCCAGAGGGTTCGTGATAACGCTTGTGAAAACGCCGGCCATGCCGCCGATTATGAAGTCCATCGCTAGGGGGATTGAGCGTAGGAACGCGTGAGGGAGGTAGCTTAGTGTAATCCACGAGCAATCAGACTGGCAAGGAACCTTGTCGAAGTAAATCTACCTACATTCCGATTAACTTGGACAAGGCTCTGTGGCGACATCTATCGCTCTACTGCTCCAATAGGGAAAACTCAACGATACTCACATTACGAGTGCACGAATACAAGGTTGACAAGCATCCGCACATAGATGGCGCTAACAATCCTACATCGCGCTAGAGAAATGTGCCAACTTCCACGGCATATATACACTTCCGACGATCAACTGTCGGACCCCTGGTCCCCTGGTCACAACACCCGGCCAGGTGGGTAATTACCTTTTTCTACCTTCTCTCCATCTTCGCTTGCCAACATTGGCGGCTACCATTATCCCTGCACCGCCAAAGCTCCATTTCATTCTGAACGCTCGCTTGAGAGCTCTCATTCGATCTACTTTGACAAGGTTCCGTCACATTCTGATTGTGCGGATAGGCGTACCTTCGGCTGACTGACATGACAAATTGGCAATGGGTAGTCCGTAGTTCGCGGAACTGATGGCCGGATGGGGTGGAACAGTTCTCGAATGATGGTGATAATGAGGACTGATACGGAGTGAAACTGTTTCCACTATATGTAGCTAAAGATCTGCTCATATTAGGTACCAAGCAGCTAGACGAGTCGTCGAGTCCTAGTGTAACGCTTTACTGTTAAGCGTGAATGGAATGTACCTACATATGTATGTAAATAGTGTCTTCTCTGGGTGAATGATAGGAATATTGCAACACGATTGCAAGTCTGATTAGTGTTTCCAAAGACAACTCCAATACACATACACCCACGCCCGTAGCCCTAGGTAGTAGCCCTAGTAGGGCAAAGACTAGCGATAACTGCAACAGGTATATTCAAATTAATAGATAGGCACTAAAGGCTTTTCTACTTACCTAAAAGACGTCCACCAAAGATACGTCGAATATGTGAGCGTATTCTTAATTTGCAACATCTTTATGGAACACTGTTGTTTCCTCTAATACAAACCATAACAATAAACTGGAATCTACTTGTATGATAGATATCATAGCAAATTTTTCAGTTGGTAATGTACCTATATTTATTACTTACTATATGCACATTTTTGTTTACATTACTTTTTATTTTTATTTTATTCGGTTTCTTATTTCTACAGTAGTATTTAGGTAAATACTGCCGTAGAAATAAGAAAGTATTTATTTGCATAAATTTCTAGAATTACTGTCAAATTTTACCGAACGAAATGAAATGAAACGTTTTCTCTTGACATGGCTCCAAAAAAATCTGTTCATAAAAACTTCATTTTATTATTTAGCTTTTTATCACAGACAAAATTGTTTCTCTATGTTTTTTATTCAGTCAATCTCCTACACCCGGCATCTCTACGGTGCCTGCACCCCACCTACACACACATACCTATACATGATTGTATACCTACAATAATAATTAATATAATTAATATAATTATTAATTAAATTAAATTAAATGTCATTAATTTCAGGAATATATTTTAGGAATAATACAGGAAGCTTGAACACGATGGAAAGAAAGTCAAATTCAATTTCTGATTTCTTAAGCACGATGATTTTAAGTGTTGACACTTTATTCAATGAGAGTAATGCGCAATTGCACTATAAGAGCGGCGGTGGCCAAGTGGTTACGGTGTCCGACTGACAAGCGAGAGGTACCGTGTTTAAATCTAACTGCGACCATGTACCAGTGACTCTTTTCTGAGTTATGGTGTGTGTGTAGTTCAATACTAACCGACGCCCTTACAGTGAGGGAAAACTTCGTGATGAAACTTGCATATTATTATTATTAATATTATTATTGATGGATACACTAGCAGCTAATGCTGATACGTGTATATCACTGCACTTTAAATTGTTACTGATAAAACTTGTCCAGTCTATTTTTAAAAGAGTTCACTGATGGAGCGCTTATAACATTCAAGCGACTAAATCTGTAACCATAGTCCAATCTGGTCAGGTTCCCCTGGTCGCAGGGTCATGGAGGTCAGATAGCAGTCGCTCCACTGTAATTACCTAATCAAGGTGGACCCCGGGTCCTCGTGCGCGAGAGCATAACCGGGAAATTAACGCCAATATGTTTATTATTTTATAATTCCCGCTTGCACTAAACTTTAGGCGACACCTTACTCAATTTAAAATATTCATAACAAGAAAAAGCATTATACCAACATCAACCTAATGTGAAAACTAAACTTCCTAAGTCACTCTTAATATGACCCCGATTTTGTGACTCCTAAATGCTCAGGAATATTTTATGACACCTTAGGAATCGCCTAAGTTTAGCGCTCTCGAACATTAGGGTCGTTATTTTAAATACTAATTAACCAATTAAGTAACTACTTTCGTATGTCTTATAATATTTATTTATGCAGGTACATAAGTACATGGCACAGTTAAATAACACTTTTAAATGCCATTGGTAGCAAAACATCGTACAACGATATAAAAAATATATTAATAACTTAGGCAACAAAATCTCACGCAGTAAAAAATATGCATCTTAAAAATAATATTATAAATTACTTATTAATGAATCTTGCACCAGTATTTTTGTGAGCAATTCAATATTTTCCTTAAATTAATATCAAAAACAATATCTCACCGTCAAAAGAACTTAGGAATTAGAACCAAGGTACAGTAGTGTTGAAACTGTTTTTTAGCTGGAGCCGACCAACCGTTAGTTGCAGTTGATACTAATCCTTATACAGTATAAAATAAAGTCGCTTTTGGCTGCGGGGGACGTGGTCGAACGCCCGACCAAGGTCGACTCGGCGCGCGCATCTTAATTAAGCCAAAAGTGACTATATTTTATACTACGTAAGGATTAATATCGACTGCAACTGACGATTGGTCGGGTCCGGCCAAATCAGAGCGTCCGTTACTAGCTTAACTTATCATCACAACTTTAAGAGCCTCGCTCTAGCCGATGGAGCAATCACTATTTCTCCCTAACGTCCATTTTAAAATTCATCTGACTACATCTAGTGTTAACTATATCGTCGTATATTATCTTCCAATAACTTCAGCTGGTCCCAGCACACCAGAAGCAGGACAGTATGCGGGCCAAGCCTCACGTAGTTGGCGACCACACCTTTGTAGAGCGACAACGCACCTTCCGTGCGCACCATCTTGACGAAACAGTCCGCCATTCCGGAGTACATTTTCCCGCGGTTTTGGGCGTCCACGGCTGTAGCGGAGGAAAATAAATAATTGATAAGTATATTTTCAAAGAGAAGGGTGTCAGCTTAATTACCACAGTGACAATCCGCTTATAGTGTCAACATGAAACCTAAATAAGTTGTGAGCGATAGGAGAAAGAAATCCATCAAGAAAGAAAGAATCATCGTTTTGTTTATCTCTTAGATATACACAATGTAATTAGGTGAACAATGCAATGATACAAAAGTCATGTAGACCCACCTTGATTCGACAACCTCGTGGCGACTACATCGAACGGATTCAAGCACAGCGTCATGACGACGCCTCCGAGGTTCGCGCCGACGAACGACAGCGCCAACGGCGTGTGTTGGAACCAGCCGCGCGCGCGCAGCCATTCCTTGGCCCACGCGAAGCTCACCATTTGGGAGCTGCTGCCGACCGCCCCGCGCGGGATTTGGGGCTGCACGCCTCGGAAGAGACCTGCGCGATTTGGGGTTAGTGTATTTTAGTACGCTGTGTAATTTAGCTGTAGTGTGGGATTAGGTAGGTAATCGATTCTAATAGTTGTTATTTTGGAGTGACAGGCGATGACCCTTCGATGAAAGGGATTATTTTCATATGACAAGGTAGGTAGATAGGTATTAACTTATAGCTGTAGCACGGGCGCAGCCAGGTTTTGGTTTTGGGGGGGTCAAGATCAAGACATAAATTTCGAATTTAATTTGTATTTCCTCCCGATAAAGGGCGCGGGTAGTGTGTAAAAAAATTAACGACCGTAGCGAGCTCGGAATTTTTGACATTTTGGCTGTAAAAATCAGGATTGATCACGCGGCGCAGGCGGTGTGAAATGATTTCGGGGGGGTTGAACCCCCTGAACCTCCCCTCTCGCTACGCCTATGAGTTGTAGTAATAGTAGTACTAATCGTAGATATTTATTGATTTATTTATTTTGTAGATGTTATAACTGACAATTACCGCTCACCATCAGGTAAGCTCTTTGCTCGTTTGTCGTTGAATAGCATAAAAAAGGTATCATTGAATATTTAGGTACCTACCTTTAATACCCTCCTTCCCATAAATGTCAGCGAGGGCCCTCAGGGTGCCGCTATGCTTGTGCTGGTGGCCGACCGCGATCGCACGCGCCGCCTGCGCTTGCAAACGAGTCTTCACGAGGAAGAACGGAGTCCCTGCGATGGACCCTAGGGCTCCGCCCACGCCGGCCGCGGCGGCGCCCTGCAGAATGGAAGTGCGCCCCGACGCGTCTGTGGTTAGCCCGCGCCGCTCGCATATGCGGTACACACCTAATCTGCATGGGAATGCTTGCTTGTTACATGCAAGAGGCAGTGGAAAATCAGGTAGAGAGAGGTAGGGCATAGCGGGGTATCTCGTTCGAATTGGAGCCGCCCGACTGGGGAAGTACCTCCATGTTACAGAATATCGCAGCTAAATAATACTCTTTTAAATAGTATTGTGTTTCTGCCGGTGAGTAAGGTTTCCAGTGCTCCATGGGGTGGGGATTTGGGGAACCGTAGCTTTGGCAGTGGAGTGGCATTTGCCTTTTGCTGCCAGAGCAACGTGTTATAGAGGTGGGCAACCCATTAGTGATACTCTTGGTGTTGCTAATGTCTATAGGCAGTGGTGACCACTTTCCATCAGGTGGTCCGCTTGCCTGTTTGCCTACCGTATGACAAAAAAAAAGGCTTTTTATGAATGACTGATAAGGGATAGTGAACCCTCAACAACACCGGTTCTGATCGAACTCTGTTCAAGTGACACCACGTGTGAACAAATGAAATGCAAATAACAGAAAAAGCTTCTCACATCACAGTCAAACATAAATGTAGATCTATGCCGTGCTCTAGATAGGTAGCATATGTCGCGCATTCATCTCCCATGACACGTGGCTATGAAAAGTCCCATTTATCATCATCTTCCGAGCGGTGAGTCCCGGCTTCTGCCAGGGCCCGCTTTCCGACCCTTTCTTCTCCATTTCACTCGGTCTTGGACATCCTCACGTAGTAAACTCATATAATATGAAAAATTATGTTTTTTTTTATGACATACGGTAGGCAAACAGGCAACCGGGCCACCTGATGGAAAGTAGTCACCACTGCCTATAGACATTAGCAAAACCAAGAGTATCGCTAATGCGTTGCCCACCTCTATAACACGTTGCTCTGGCAGCAAAAAGGCAAATGCCCCTCCACTGCCAAAGCCACGATTCCCTAAATCCCCACCCCATGGAGCACTGGAAACCTTACTCACCGGTAACACAATACTATTTAAAAGAGTATTGTTTAGTTGCGGTATTCTGTAAGGTGGAGGTACTTCCCCAGTCGGGCGGCTCCTATTCGAACGGGATACCCCGCTATGCCCTACCTCATTTTAATGAAAATCTGATTATCATATTATGAGTAACGGTACAAATCCAACACGTACCTAAAAGTATTCAAACAGAACTGGAACCCCATCATAGCAGGCAGGCCGTTCTGCAGCGCCACCAGGCCTTCCGTCCTCGCCACAGTCAGCAGGCCATGCAGCACTCCCTTGTAAGGTACCGCGTGGTGGCCACTCGCCTTCAGTTCCCCTTGCAACTGCAGTCTCGTCTTCACAACTTCGATGGGGTTAGTGAAGAGAGTTGCGAACATGGCCGACACACCGCCCATGGCCATGTCCGTGGCGTCGCGGCCGACCCCGTCCTTTGACCCCATTCTAGGAGGGTTGGAAGGGTTCTGTGGGAGAATTCGATGATATCAATCATATATTTGTCACAACTAGAATAAGAAAATGTATTTAAAATACCAGTTTGCTACCTTTCGGACGTCTTCTAGCCGTGATTTAAGAATAAATTCTGCTACATAATAAGTAATAATCACACTCCTCGTCATCTAATCGATTTATGTACCTACCCATTAGATTAGAAGACTATGTAGTTAGGTCAGATGTAGAATACCCCTCATCTAATTGAATTTTATGAACATATCAATTAATGACATAAAAATATAAGTGTCCTTTAACCTATACATATTATAAATGCGAAAGTTCGTGTGTATTTAAACGGATTTGAATAGTAGATAGCTAGATTAGGGTTTGGTATAACAAGCAACTTTTAATCCCCCTCCCCCTAACTCCAGTTGCGCGATTTAATGTGTAGCCCACGCGTGCGAAACGGTGGTGGGAGTCCGGCGATCCGCTTTCCTGACATATTTCCTCACTTTGCCCGATCTTCAGCATCCTCATGTCGTAAGCGGTTCCCACCCGACTCAGCGATGCCAATCCATCCTGGCCCTCCAGGCTGGTTTAGGTAACTATTTCCAACGTGTAACTTGGGTTATTTATTATATACTAAGTATATAAAAAATAACCCATGAAGTTGCTTCCCGCCGTTTACGTCTGTCCCTCTGTATCTAGGTATGTACGAACTACGCAACGGATTTTTATGCGGTTTTCAACAATAAGTAGTGATTCAAGAGGAAAATAATAGAATATAACTTTATATAAGGTAGGAAGGTTTATAAAGTAGGATAACACGCGAACGAAGTCGCGGCGGTCAACTAGTTCTAGTTAGTTGTTAATAAATAAAACAAATATCCATACCGACCATAGGTAGTTTTATTTCGTCTAGTGAATATTGTAAATATGCAGATTCCAAATTAATAACATTTTTTATTATAATGACCAATGAGTTTCTAATTACAATAAAGGCACAGCACACGTTACAAGTCTACAAAATTAGGGTTTTAAATGTACAAAAATACCTCTTTTTAAATACCCACTACTTAAGTTTAATAGACGTAATAATATTTCGATATAACAAGCACCTAAATAAATTCAAAATACAAATATTGCGGTAGCCAGGCATAGGCATTGTATTTTAATTATTATAGCATTTGAATATTTCACTAGTTTTGACATAACTATTAACTAAAGAAATAAATATAAGTATTTATTGTTTCTAAAATTTCAATTTGAACTGGACATAGGAGGAGTATATGTATAAGTATATGACTATTTACTTAACTAATCGTATATAAGAACTAAGGTTATAAAGATAATACCTACGCATATTCTATTATAATATCAACAACTACATCATGTAGCATATATAGTACCTACTTGAATAGTCGAAATTATATGATATGCACGCTTAGGCATTCGAGATTACGCAAATAAATCACTACAGTTGCCTTCGGGTAAAACCCGTTGTTATTTTATTTTGTACTATTGTCTTCCCCAATATTCGAATTAGTTAATACTGATTGTATAAGATTTCTTTGCTATGTAAACATATTGAGTTAAGGCCCACCCACATAGGTGCGATAAAAGACTCGATTATATCACGTGCGTCCTTCCAACGGGCACGCGGCTGCGGTCCTATCGTCCTGTTAAAACTACGTCATTTATAATATATCTTAATCTCATTGGCCACCATCACCAATGATTGGTGGTAAATCTCAATAGGCATTGTAAACTCTGATTGGAGGAAGCAGAAACACAAGTGCTACTTCCATTTCTGCGTTATTATCGCAGCGGTATCTAAGATCATATGCGTCCTAACTCCTAATACAAAATGTACTCTAACAGATGTAATGTAACAGATATTATTTATTTAAACTTCATGCACAATACAATGATATGTGGCAGAACTTTAAATTTATATCTAAAGCATACATATAGGTAGAGCTTAACTAAGCTGAAATGCCTAGTGTGCCTAATGCCTAATTTTACTAGACATATTTATATAATATATTGAGCGCGGTCCGGCTTTGCCTGGCATTACCGGGCACGGTCCGGTCGTGACTGGCGTGGGGTGGGTTTGCTGCTGCCATGGGGCGGCCAGCGTGTCACTGAGTGCTTCCTTCCTACTTTCCTTTTTGACGATTGAAAGAGATATTGAATGTCCTAATCAATAAATAAATTTTGAATCTTGCCGCGCCCCACTATCGCATTAACGCACACAAGCAAATTTAAAATATGAACGCAATACCGTTGCCGTTACAAATGCCGTTGTAATTGGTCATTCAGTTGCCGGTGAGACTCAAACGTAGGAGCACGCGTCGTTCGATTGGAGCAGTCGACGCTCCTAGACAGATGAAGTGTCGTTATTAATATTTGCACTCACACATCGAAATCAACTAATTAAGTAGTGGGGCGCGTCATTTCAGCTTAGACCAGCTCTATGTATGTATGAATTTTTTACACACCTTAAGTGACTGCCTTCACTTATTTTTTTTACACGGCAGGGTTGACTGGAAGATATCTCTTCCAGAGATAGCCTTTGTACAACTATTTCTACTGTAACGTTACTGTAATTATGTAATTTACTATATAAAGTAATTTCTATTGTGAATGAATTACTGCCAGTGTCGTTCGCATCCTCAGTACCTTTACAGAAAAGAAGTAAACTTTTTGTATGTTTTGTTAATCTGGTAAATCGTTATAATTCACTACAATCGTATACATTTTTATCTACCTACATTATCTAACAAGGGAAACCTAATCACTATCTAACTAACATAATAATCCACTGGAACGCTAATCATTGGTGTCTTATACACTATCTTATAGATACCTATGAGAATATAACAAATGTATAATTATTGATAAACATTTACAGGGTATATTGCACTGGGTCCATACAATAAAGCTATTTTCTGATTTACCGTTTTTATATGTATATAAATCAATCCATATAACATTATTTTCCATATTTGTTCGTGTTATCCATACACATAACACAAAACAATATAAGGAACAATAGTTAAGACTTACACTATCTTTGTATGTAGTCTTATGTTTGTTCCACTGTACGTAAATACTTATTTAATCTTTGAATGGTATAATCCCTACAACAAAAATATATTTCAAGTGGACATTCGTTTACAATTAATTGTTCTTAAATGCTGATAATACGTTAAAGTAAAATGCTTAACTTTGTAGTGTAGGTACGTTTAATACGTAGACAGATGAGTAATACTTTATTTTATTAGGATTTATACATTTTCGGTCCTAAGTGGCAAGAATAAAAGGAGATGTATGAAAATAATTGTATACATCTATCACACTATCGAGCGCCCAATGACGTTATTAACATGAGTAGTTCAGTGGTTAACATGCCTGCCTTCCACACAGAGGTCCCGGGTTCGATTCCCGGCCGGGCAGAAATTGAACTCATGAATGTAAATTTCTGGGTGTTTTATGATTAATAACTATGTATGTCACATCATTGGGGCCGCCACTTTGCTCTGTGCTGACACAACTCCTTAGATTCGACTTGAGTCAGGACAGAATAAAGTGGCGGTCAATAGTGTCTGCCTAGCCCATCTGTGGGACAAAGCCGTGAGCTTTATGTACGTACGTATTAAAAAAAAATACATCTCAACATCAAATCAGCTCATTCTAAACATTTCTGATCATACATACCTTCATTATTTAAAATAAAATTTTAATGTGACTGGGATGGGAAGGTAAGGAACATACAGTAATAAAAAAATTGATGACATTTACAAAAAAATAGGGCTCTATCTAGCTACATGTACTGTGGGTATATATCGTATATCTAACTTTGGTTTCGTTTCTTCAGTCATAGACAACACAATAAACGAATTGAGCCTCGACGACGACAGAAACATCCAATATTTCTGTCGCTAAACAACCTTTTTTTAACTACTTACATCTATGAGTGTTACTGTAATTCGATGGATAAGACTGCCAGTTTGACACAGGGCAACTTAACAACAGTTTAGCATTTTTTTTACCACACGACGAAGCCTAATGGCACGAAACGTAGATATTATGGGCTACAATTGCCTAGTCTAGTTCCATCAGGTTGATGTACCTATCTGTGCTTATTTGTCACCAATCTCTCCACCCTTTTGCTCCCATATTTAAAGCGAAAGAACCAGTCTTTTTAATTTTGTTTCCTTCGCTGCTTTCTAGCACCTGTCTTCTAATCACGCTTTCAACTCAATACTTTTCTGTAGATCCTTGAGCATGTCCCAGAAAACGAGAAGCAGCACAGTATGTGGTGCTTGACGCAAATAGGACGGTCCCATCCCCTTGTAGAACGCCAAGAGGCCCTCGGTTCTGGTGATCTTGCGGGCGCAGTCGCCTATGCCCCTGTAGAGGACGCCTCTGCCTTCTGCGTCGACGGCTGGAGAAGAAAAAATAGATTAAACACTTTAATTACTTTACTACTGTACTATAAATAATTTAGACGTTCAGCTTAGCCTCCCAGTACCGCCATGTACCAAAGACTCTTTTCTGAGTTATATATTAGTTGAACACTAATCTTACGGTGTGAGAAAACATCGTGACTAAATGTGTAACCATTATTCAATCTGGTCAGGTTCCCTTGTTAACAGGATCACGGAGGTCAGATGGCAGTCGCTCCACTGTAATTACTTGATCTACCAAATCAGATATCATGGTCAAGGCGGACGCCGCGCCCACGTGCGCAAGCACAAGCGTGATATTAACGCCAAGATGATATTATTATTTTTGTGTGCGCTCATCCTTCCAATTGAATTATGTTCACTTACTCGATATGCACACATATTGAAATTACCTATGTACCTACGATTGACCGGTCCTCGTAGGTAATATCTACGCTCTTGACGATGTTACCTTTGGATCGGCTACTCTTTGGAATTGATATGACAATGCCCGCGACTACGTACGCATACAATTTTGTTATTAAAAAAATAACCTTTCCCAGTTTGCTAAACTTTAACCAAATCTGTTCTGTCCTGTGCTTTACCTTGATTATAAAGCCTGGTCATGATAACATCCATTGGCGTGAGCACAACAGTCTTGACCAATGCGCCGATGTTGCTCGCGACGAACGCCGACAGATACCGAGACTGCTGGAACATGTCGTTTGCGTCCATCCATTCTTTGCACCTATGGAGTTTAAGAAAATAACACTTCAGAATGAACTTCAGAATGTTGAAAACAGTTCAGAAACCTGCTGCACCTTGTACGATAACGCACTTTTCCAGACCGCTACAAAACTTCAAGAAACAAGCCTATCCTATCCCCGGGCGTTGCGGGTGTCCACGGGATATTTCCTCGTGAGATTAACCGTGTATGGTGTTCGGCAGATTAGTCTTGACATTTGGGCCTTCAAGACACGAGCCTACCTCTACACTACACCTTTCTCATTCGCATTTCCCATTCCTCCTGGTGTTCAGAGTCCGCTTTCCCTACTCTTTCTTCTCTACTTCACCCGATCTTCGGCATCATCGCTTCGTAAGCCGTTGGCTGTCACATCCGACTCAGCATCAGGCCGCCTACCTACTCCTCCCCTATTCTGTTGGCTAAAAGTTTCATGAAATTGCCCATACCATGCAATGGTACACATAAACAGTAAATACTTACATGGCATAGGCGGCGATTTGCGAAGCTGAACCCATGGAATTCCTCAACATCATTCCGTGGGCGCCTCTCCACAAGCCAGATAGACCATTCTTTCTATAAATCTTCTTTAGGGCATAGAATGATCCTCTATGGGCGTGCTGAGTACCCACAGCAATCTTCTCAGAGGAGTAAGACATTAGCTGAGTCTTCACTTGCTGCAGGGGACTGCCGAAGAATCCTCCCGCCATGCCTGACACGGCACCAAAGAATAAGCTGTTTCCAAGCTGTGTCTGCCCTTTACTATCTCTCAGTAGGCCATTGTTGTCTGCGTGCTGATATATGCCTAATCTGCAAGTAAATTTTAATTATTTGCTAAACTTTTATCTGGGATCTAACGTATTTAGTAAAAATAAATTAGTCACATTTCATTTACTTATTGTCAATCATTATTGTTACTGTGAGCTTAAACACAAAAAAATTAAAGCTCCATCCAAAATAAGCAATTAATCACAGCAAATTATTAATTTCAATGTTAAATATCACAATTAAAGCCCAACAAAATCTTAACAAAGTTAAGAAAATTTACAAGCATATCAAACCTCTATGTGTTAAAGGAAACTAAAGTCACACTCACTCACACTCATTCTACACTTTGTTTAAACATAAATCTATTCACCGAACTCCGTTCACTAGTAACTGGAACCATAACGCTGGCACCAATCCTTTCTGCAGAGCAACCAGCCCATCATGCTTCACTATTGTATACATTGCGTGCGGTATATTCTTATAATACACGGTATGTTGACCTCTTGCACGCAGCTCCCCTTGCAGTTGCATTCGGGTCTTCACAACGTCAAACGGGTTGCTGAAGAAACCAGCTCCGACACCAGCTACCCCACCGATCACGAAATCCATGTCTACGGAATATTATATCAACTACTTACTGCACTTCTTTTATTTATAGTGTGTTTTATGTATAGTCATTATAAAAACGTAATTAAAAAAATATCACTGTGCTCTCATAGTTTTTAGAAAGACCGTATATTGTGTATTGCCAATTAATAAATAAGTTAGTAAATAATTTAAACAAATTAGTTTAAATGTTTAAAAACTGTCATCTTAATTTGCTGAAATCTGGATTGCCTGAGATAGCAAATGTGGTAAAAAGATTAAAACGAAACCACATAATTTGAATAGATGGGGCACTGGCCTCCTGCTCTATAAAAGCCTGATTGTTCAAACAATCTGATTATTGTCTGTGGACCAATTTCAGATTTATAATTACCGCCAAAAAATAGTTTGAATAATATTTTAAATTACCAAGGTAAAACTGTATTCTAACGAGACAATGTTTAGCAATTTTATAAATAACTCTTTTGTGTCTTAAGCGGCAAGCTAAACATAGGTGCAAGTCACCGGTTGGTAATAATCACAAGTCAGTGTTGAATCACATAGTAACTTTACGCAGTGTCAAATGTAAACTTCCTTACTGTTATCATCATATTCAAACTGATAGTACAATTACGCTCATTGCATGTACTATTTACGTAAGTTGTCCAAAGGTTTATCAAGTGGAAACTTTCAAACTTCTTACGAAAATAATTTTGAAGTGTACTTTACCTGGATCTATAAATGAAATCACTGCAACTAATATCACGAAATCATTATCTCCCGTTTGATGCACAGCTCACTAAAATTGATAACGCAGACTGCATTGGAATCCGGAGAATATTATTCATGGAAAATTTATTTTCGCAGTGTTTCGTAATAAATTCCTGCCTATGCAGCAGCACTTTACTTACGTTACGTACGTCAAACGCGTCAATCAACGTCACATTGACAGAATCAGCTGACTTGTTGCCACGGACCGATAATTTTTTTAATAGGCATTGGCATCCTAGGCCGTTAGTAAAACGAAAAATATAAGTGTCTGCTGAAAAATAACGTTCAATGAAGTTTATTTCAAAGTCGTAGGTATGCCGTATCTATGTTTGTACTCCCCCACAATAGCACGATATTAAGATATTGAAAGTTCTAATGTGACTTCTTTAAGAAACCCGAAAGCTCAGTTCCGGGAATTTAATTGCATTTCTTCACCACTATACATTTTCACAGTTAATTTGCTATTCATTAAACTGATGATGATGGTGTCCTCCTCGCCGTTTTCGGTTACAGCGACTGCTTCAGCTCCCCTATTGTTGGCGTTCATGTGCTCGCACGTGGCTTATGTAGCCAATCTTCTTCACCCAGATCCTCGCCCATTGCGGGCATGTGAGCACACCATTGACATAATTGTAATCTATTGCCGCAGGTGGTCGGGCTTTTAATTCCGTTCGCGTCGAGATCTTCAAGCCGCTGCTTTTCAAATTCTCAAATTTTGGATTTAACCAAAGTTCTCCACTCCGGTCTCTCAGAGGCTAACTTCTCCCACTTAGAGGGTTCGTTGAGGGTTTATTAAACTATACTTAATTTGAATCAAAACCCGAAATCCATATAAAAATACATATAACACAACAGTAAGAAAAGTGTGTCTGTATTGAATATATTTACAAAAAAAAATATTTAGTGCGATGAAGAAATAGTATAATAGGAATTTTTGAAATTTTTGATTTTTTGTACACTCTAATCTCCGGAACTACTGGACGGAATAGATTGAAATTTTTTTGTTGTATAGTTATTAAGCCTGGGCAACGTACAGGTTATAATTTATGTTGTAAACTGGAAAACCTGATGTACACTCATGATGATATTGGTACAGCAGCACTATGCACGACAGGAAATCTAAAAAGTTACAATAGTGGGCTATGCCTATAAACCTTACTTCTTGTGTTCATTTTAAAATTTCTGCATTATTATGCTACTATAATATGAAATGAAGTGTTTGTACGAAAACGCCACTATGTCAGTTCGTCTCCAGGACATGACCACAGAACCTATGCAGCTGCAGCGAGGTGTTAGACAAGATGATGTCATATCACCAAAGTTGTTCACCGCTGCACTGGAAGATATATTTAGGCTTCTGGACTGGGACGGACTTGGCATCAATATTAACGGCGAGTACCTCACTCGCCTCAGATTTGCTGACGATATCGTAGTCATGGCTGAAACCCTGAAAGACTTGGGAAAAATGCTCGATGACCTCTGTAGTGCCTCTCAACAAGTAGGTCTTAAAATGAACATGGACAAGACGAAAATTATGTCAAATGTCCATGTTGTGCCTACTCCAGTGACAGTTGGAGGCACCCCACTTGAAGTTGTTGACTACTATACATACCTAGGACAAATGTGTCGTCTAGTATCAAAACCCGCCAGATCCATTTTTATTAAAAAATTAAATATTATGCTCTATGGTTTATTTTTCTTAAAATCTATGCTTCCCATTAATAAATTCGTATCAATTCCAGCTAGATCTCTAGTAAATTGAAGTTGAAAACTGCATTTAGTATCAAATCCCGCCAGATCTTTGATCAATGAGGATCGTTCGCCGCCAGATCCAAATGGACCAATTAGAACACAGGATTTTGACTGGTAACTGTCATGGCGTCCTCGGTGTCAGTATGGCCGCCCATACATTGTTTAGTGGATTTCGTGCTGCGTTTTTTGTGAATTTATTTGGAAATAATGTCTGATTTATTAAACAAAATAGAAAAAGTTCCACCTAATCAGGCAAGGAAGCGAGGTGTAGACAAAGAAAACTGGAAAAGAGAAAGGAAACGTCGAGAAACGTAAGTCAAAATTTCATTGATATTGCTATACAGGTTGCTACAATAATGTCCGTTTTTAAGTCAAAATTATGAACCTACCTTAGAGTAATTTATTATGTGTAATTTTCGAGTTTCAAGTAACGATCGATTTAATATATCGCATGAAAAAGAAAGTTTTCGGATTAATCTAACGAAATTAATCTTTGTAACGGTGTGAGTGGCACAAATTAATAGATTTGATCAATCGAAATGAAAGAGTCGATGAAATAAAAATTAAATTAATTCGTAATGTTGCCTTTAAGTCATTAAAATATTTACTATTTTCTTTTCAGGTATGCTCCTAAATCGTTTCCGCATCCTCCACAGTGCAATCATAAAAAAAATACTTTTCATTGCTTGACAATAAAGACGCAAGACATTGCTCGAATGCACCGTAATTTCTATAAATTGCGAAATAAAATTGATCAAGATAATTTCATATTACAGCACTGCCGTATTGCGTAATGTTCTAGAATTAGAGTAAAAAATGAATCCAGAGGGCCAAAAAATCTAAGTGCGGAATATTACGTAACGATTAAAAATCCGCACAAACAGATAAGAGTTTGCAAGTCTGTTTTTCTTAAAATATTAAATGTGGGTAAAGATAGAGTTACAGGTGTTTTACAAAGGTCTTTTAAAGATGGAGGGAGTACAGCAAAGGAAAATCGCGGTGGTAATCATAAAATAGCACTATATGCTGAAAAACGAAGAAGAGTGGAGCAATTTATAGAAAGTTTAGAAGCTGCAGAACCGCATTATTGTCGGGCCAAATCGTCTATTCGACTGTATTTGCCACCAGAACTTAATATTGTAAAACTCTGGAAAATGTACCAAGAACAAGTTCAAGACACACCACAGCTTAAAGTTAAACAATCATTTTTCCGTGACATTTTCAACAGAAGGTATAATGTTGGATTTGGCTCGCCATTAAAGGATACTTGCTCTCGATGTTTTGAGTTGACTAGAAAAATAGAAACAGCCTCCACAAGTCAAGAAAAGGTAACATTTATGACACAAAAACGAATACATACCTTAAAAGCTAAAGCTTTTTATGAATTATTAAAGGTTGAACCGGAAGATACCATTTCACTATCCTTCGATTGCCAAAAAAACAACCCACTTCCCAAATTACCAGATCAAGCGGCTTACTTCAGCAGGCAATTGAATATGTACAACTTTACAGTTGTTATTGGCACCTCCAAGTCAGCATTAGATAATGTGCGTACATACTATTGGTGTGAAAATGAACACTCAAAATCATCAAACGAAATTGCAAGTGCAGTCTTCCACACACTGACCAATCTGGTAATTCCTGAAAATATAAAAAAAATAAGACTATTCGCTGACGGCTGTGGGGGTCAGAATAAAAATACAACTGTTTTGGGCATGTGTTCAAGTTGGTTATTTTCTCATGCACCATCACATGTAAATCAACTGGAAATTTTATTTCCTATGGTAGGCCACTCGTTCTTGCCACCGGACCGCATATTTGCAAAGATTGAAAAAGAGACCAAAAAAAAATCTATCATATGCGATCCACAAATCTATGTGAATTTATTCAAGGAACATGCGACTGCCTTTCATTTAGGCGATAACGACGTAGAAGTGCGTGATTGGAAGAAAGAAGTAAATGAAACACTAAAAGGTCCAGGAAATTGGCATTTCAGGTTCAACCCATCAAAACGTTTTATACTGCACAGGGGTCGACAAAACGTTAGTGTGCAAGGAGAAGAAAACTATCGGAGTGAAATTGGGCAACCTAAATATGTAACAAAACGAGGCAAGAAAATTTCTGATATGGCACCTGCTATTTTGCGAAGAGGCAATAAAGTAAACATCAAGAAAATTATTGATGTTGCTAACCTTCTGAAAAAGCACTTTGGTGAAGACTGGAGAGCTATCGACAGTTTGAAATATTTTAAAGACATAGAAGAAAATAATGACAATTTTGAAGAACATGAACACCTTCAGTGTGTCGCACTAGAAGAAAGCGAAAATTTTATTTAATAACGTTAATGGCTTAAGCGCCCACTTATGGGCGTCGCTATTGTTTAAAATAATTATTTGTACTGCCGTGCGTGTTTCTAAATATATTTTCTTATGTTTTATAAATCGTAAATAGTTTTATTTATAACACTATAAATTTCACTCGTGAGTTTATAATACTCAAGTCAGGGTCATTAGTGCCACTCGTTTAATACATCCTGTATATAAAGAAAGTGAATATCAAAATCCGCTATATCCAATGAGTTGAGTAACAAATTCCGGCAGATCCATAACTCAATATCAATATCCGCTACATCCATTTTTTTTACCTAAATTTAGGTGTATAATTTAAAATCTGAAAATAATTTAACTTAGACAAGTCGGAAATTCTAATAAATTAAATTTACTTTAAATTTATAAAATGCTATGTCATTTGTAACTGGAATAGAGACAAAAAGTCATTTATTGTAAAATTGACCTTTTTGGATCTGGCGGGTTATGATACTAGACGACACAAATAGTCCCGCTAGGTAGGTCAAATTTCGAGAAAGAGGTCAATCGACGAATCCAACTCGGTTGGGCAGTGTTCTGGAAGCTAGGCCATATATTTTCGTCCCAATTACCGCAGTGTCTCAAGACGAAGGTCTTTGACCAATGTGTGTTGCCAGTGATGACTTACGGAACTGAAACGTGGCCGCTCACTGTGGACCTTATAAGAAAGCTCACTGTTAACCAAAGGGCAATGGAAAGAGCTATGCTCGGAGTCTCTTTGCGCGATCGAATCAGAAATGAGGAGATCCGCAAGCGAACCAAGGTCACCGACATAGCTCTAGGGATTGCCAGACTGAATTGGCAGTGGGCTGGGCACATAGCTCGAAGAACAGATGGCCGATGGGGCAGTAAAGTTCTCGAGTGGCGACCACGTACCGGAAGACGCAGCGTGGGTAGGCCTCCCACAAGGTGGACCAACGACCTGATAAAGATCGCAGGTACCAGCTGGATGCGGAAAGCACAAGACCGGCCTTTGTGGAGATCTTTGGGGGAGGGCTATGCCCATGATGATGATGATGATGATGAATGCCACTACGTCTTACGGTAAGGAAAAACATCGTGATAAAACCTGTACAAGTCCAAATTAAATTCAGGTGACTTAATGTGTGACTACGGTCAGGTTCCCTCGTTAACAGGGTCACGGAGGTCAGATGGCAGTCGCTCCATTGCAATAACTTGATCAAGATGGTCAAGGCGCACCTCGGGCCATCGCGCGCGAGAGTACAACCGGCACATTATCGCCAGTATAACCAATGTGACTGTAGCGACAACTATCGCTCTAATAGAGAAACTCCACAATACTTGCATTACGAGTACACGAACACAAGGTTGACAAGCATCCGCAAATAGATGGCGTTGACCATTCCTACATCTCGCTAGAGAAGTATTTCAACTGCCCCGATATAAATACTACTGCCGTCAATGAAATGTCGGATCCCTTGTCACAACACCCGGTCAGGCGGGTAATTACCCTTTTCCACCTTCACCATCTTCGCTTACCCTTCACCACTAGTGAAAGTGACTATAATTATTGTTGTGTATTGGAATTACGTGGACCCAGGGACCACGTAATTCCATTTCAGTTATGCAAATATGAACTTTACCAAATGTCACACACTTTTCATCAGTTAATGATTGTCGATTCGTTTTAGTAATAGGAAAATGATGGGAAAAAGGCAGGGAAAAGAAACAATGTTTGTATCACAATAATTTATTTTTACAAATGAGTTATGGATCACAACAGCTCAAAGGTATATAAAAATCTGTTTAGAATTGTTAAAAATGACATCCTCACAAATGACAAAGTAAATTAAACGAATAATAAAGGGAAAGAAACGATGTATTTACACAGTTCCGGCGAGTAAGTGAAAATCAACTCCAGCGCGAAGGCACTCGACGAATTCATTAAACTTTACAATGGAAAATATTAAGTAGCACATATTGAGCTCATAGTGCATTCACTAAATTTCTCTATCTAACAACATACCGGCAACGGCCACTCCTAGTGAATAAAATTTCAAATTGTACATCAAACGCCAACAACTCTACATCTAGTCCGATATGGAATTTGCGACTACACCGATCAAAAATTTGGTCCCTAGGCCGGGCCCGCCGGGCGTCGCCGGCCCGAGCTACTCAACGTACATTACTCTGTTAAAACCATCTAAACACTTAGACACTACAATAATAATGTCACGCGATGTGATCGACACATAACAATTTACTCTAGGTAAGTATATGGGCGGGCGGCGGGGCCGGGGTATGTACATGGCCGCCGCCCGCCCGCCGCCTACGCTACGGGTAATCTTAAGAACACAATTTACAAGCCTTCGCTCTACATACGTTCGCGTATAATTATGCGTTTTGTACCATCTCTGTAGGAGCGCGATTGGGCGAGGACCGGCCGCTCTTGGCCGCCGGTCCGCGGAATCGGGCCCCTACCACTATATAATACAGCTCGTGTATCTATCCTAACTTAACGCTACGTATTTACACGTCGGCGCCGCTTCGGGTCGAGAGACACGCAGCGCCTGCTAGCCACTATCTGAAACACGCAACAGGACAAATTTAATTCAGTGTCTTGTAGTTAAGTATACTGTCATTTGGAAGTAATCATCGACAGCTCGTAAATGTGCTCCTATACCGACGATCGATGTAAACATTTAGAAACATCCGGTATGGTTAAAACCAAGGTTTCGTAATGTTTCAGATTCAGATACAATTAGAAACTTTTATATACAAAAATAAATTATGTATTTGAAACATTTGTAAACATCGGTGTGGGGTGGGAGCACTTTACAAATCCATAGATCGACTTGAGCCTCCTTCAGATTACTGGTGGAGCTTTAATCTTCACTCTCGACATTGTAATGTTAAAAATACACAACAGAAAACGCCGCAGCCCATATTCTAGTCCGCGGCGGGCCTAGTCGATTTCCCTCTAAAATATAAGACTATTTCAGTAGTGGCTCCGTACCACTAAACGATAAGTCGTCACCGCCGCGCATGGGCACCCGAAACTCCCAGGAAGTCGCGTTGCAGGCATTGCATACCAACCAACGTGCAGAAGCTGCCCCGTGGCCAAAAGTCGCAGTTAGAACATGAGCACACGGGCCGACAACGGTGACCCCAGTATGAAGGTGTAAGAGGCAGAAGATATGTATCAGGATGTAGCTGCTACCGTGTCTCCTTTGTGGGATGTAAGTGTTTAACAAACCTAAATAAATAAACAAATAAATAAATAAAACCTACTGCACGCCGTGGGCAACCGCTAGCCCATGAGCGGTGGACGGGCGGCGAGCATACGGGCGCAGCATAAACGTCAGGACCAAACTCTGTTATCTTCTCCATGGGATGAGATCTAAAACTAATGTCGATGTGTTTCCCACAAACCTGTAGCTCACCGCCGTGGCTCACCATAGCCAATAGCAGATAAGCGGTTGGGCGGCGGGCATACATACGGGCGCGGCATAAACGTCAGGACCAAACGCTGTTGTCTCCTTTCTGAGCTGAGATCTAAACCTAACATCGATGTATATCCAACTCGTCTGCAGCACACCGCCATAGCGCAACAGCCGCTAGCAGATGAGCGCGCGGTCGAGAGACGGCGGGCGTACTGGCACGGCATAAACGTCAGGACTAAACTCTGTTGTCTCCCCTATACGCTGAGATCTAAAACTAACATCTATTGTGTGCATCCAACTCGCCTGCTGCACACCGCCGTGGCGCACCATAACCGCTAGCCGATGAGAAATGTCAGGATCATAACTCTGTTGTCTCCCCTATACGCTGAGGCCTGAACTTATGTCTACATAATATTATATCCAACTCGCCTGCAGCACACCGCCATAGCGGTCCACAGCCGCTAGCAATAGAGGGCTCGGTCAGGCTGCGGACGTACGGGCGCGGCACAAACGTCACTGCCCTATGGACTAAGGTCTGAACCAACATCTACATAACAATATATCCAACTCGCCTGCAGCACACCGCCACAGCGGCCCACAGCCGCTAGCAGATGAGCGCGCGGTCGGGCGGGGGGGGGCGCGCGGGGGGCGGGCGCAGGCAGCCGGCGGGCGCGGGGGGGCCCGGGGGGGCGGGCGCGGGGGCGGGGGCGGAGGGGGGCTCGCAGTCCGCCGCGGGCAGCTTGGCCGGCTTCTCGTAGTCGGGCTGGAACTTCTTGCAGAGGGCGAGCACGGAGGGCGGGTGCGGGTGCGATTTGCGGGAGACCTGGGTGGGGAAAATTAGTATTGGTCAGTGTATGTTTCCTGGGCCCCGGCGTGCCGCGCGATGGACATAACGCCAAGATGATGCTGATGGTTACTGTATGTTTTCTTTGATGAACCACTGTATCTCGTTTATTGATAGCTGCATTCGTATCTCTGGACACAAAGAGCTTTGAGGGCGCTGCGTTAGCGTTCTCCAGATGACAGCTACATTTACTAAACCAATGAGGGAACCGTTTTTGTGCTCACCAGTGGGCGTCACTGTCGAGTAAAGTTCACCGTCAAAATAACGCCGTTTTATTAGCAGAAATCATTTCGACAACGGACCTCACTCGCCAGCGGCGCCATCTAGTGGAATTCAACCTCGGGTTAGCCCTCATTTATTCGCCACGCTAATCGCACGAGTCGCTTTGGCCCGACTTTTATGCGTGCGGCTAAGGCATGGAACGCGTTGCCTGCGAGTGTGTTCCCTGATCAATACAATCTGGATGCCAAGGCTAGAGTGAATAGGCTGTTCCACGGGCAAGCTCCATCTTCGGCCGCATCGTCACTTGCCAAAAGATGAGATGCTTGTCTTGTATAATTAGGGTTGCCAACTTTTTTTAGACCAAATATAGTATTTTCGGGTTTAGAAGCCATACAAATATAGTAAGTAGGTAGGGAATTACCAAAAAAATATATAGTAGGTTTTTTAAATAAAATGTATGTACTTATATTATTTCTTAAATGTACATTTTCTGCTACATTGAGCTTCATAGCTGTTTTGTTTTATTTGACTTGAGTTTGACGTCACCTCATACAAAAGTCAAGACTCAAGATCGTTCTGAAATATTCGATATGCATCAGGAAAATTTTTCTTTTGAGCATCTTATGGACGCGTTCCGTTTTGCGGTAATGTTGTGCTAATTAAATATAATAGTTTCGCCTACTATATTTTAATTTTTTATTTATAGTAGGTAGACTCCTAATATAGGAGGATACTATATTATATAGTAGGGTTGGCAACCCTATGTATAATATATAAAAAAAGCCCTCAACCTACCTTAGGCGTGGAAGGTGCGTCCGGGAAGGTGGGCGAGATGTCTCTCGCATGTGCGTGCTTCAGCCGTTTGTCGCGTTCGTCCGCGTCTTCCGCGCGCGTAGGAGACGCCGCCCGCGACGGGACGCGTTCTGGAAATGTTATGTGTTTGTGTTAGTTAGTATTTGAAATACAGCAGTTCCACTTTAATAACAAACTTTTTATAACCAGTTATGTAGGCGGGACCATGATTCCCCATATCTAGGCATTGGCACTTGGGTGCGAATGGATATTAGCGCGAATGGACATTTGCACGAATGGATATTTGCGCGAATCGGCGTATTTCTTAAACCGTGACAAACAATTACTTGAAATTTTCATAGAATGTGTCTTGGTATGCCTTTCTTAACAACAAATAATTATAATTTGAATGGAATAATTTCCATTCATGATAATAAAATTTCGGGGCATCTTTCGGTCTAGGCTTTGGCCGCGTGGTCTATGTGCCCATGTGGTAAAGAATCATTATCGATATAATATCCTGCAATAGTCCACTGGTAGATTGAAGCTTCCTCGCCATTAATGAGATTCATCTCCACGGTTACACGGCAGAAATGCTGCTGCCCATTTTATGGTCAATAAAGGCCCTTCTACGAAGACCTAGTTTATAGTGCTCTACATAGAGCCTCGCAATTGGGTGGGTTCTAAAATCGAATGATGTATTATGTAGATATGAAGCTGCGTTTCCCTTTCAGAATCCTGAGACAACACCCTAAATAAAGTCAATCGAATACAGCAGCGGTCATAAAGATTTAGTTAGATGATAGAAAATACAGAAATCAACAACCCACCTGTCTCATCATCGTAGGTCCCATTTGCTCCCGTGCACCCGTTGACACCATTAATTCCGTTATGCCCATTTACGCCGCTAATACCATTTAAACCATTCGCACAGCTGTGGCCGTTCACGCCGTTCACATGGCCGTTGGATCCACTGATTCCGTTGTGACCATTTATCCCGTTGACACTGGTTCCGTTGTGTCCATTTATCCCGTTGACACTGGTCCCGTTGTGGCCATTTATCCCGTTGACACTGGTGCCGTTGTGGCCGTTCATTCCGTTGCTGGTTCCGTTGTGGCCATTCATCCCGTTGTGGTTGGTTCCGTTGTGTTCCTTCTCATCCTCCTCGTCGTCGCTGGCCGCGTCGTCTTCGGCTTCGGCCTCGAAGCCGACGCCGACGATGGCGCGCGGGATATCCGACTCGTCTTTCAACCAGGGGTGCTCCAGGCACTCTTCCACTGTAAGACGGCCCCTGGAAAATTTGGATTTATGCGTGAGTTTTAAATAATTAGGTATTTCATTAGAATTCTTATCAACACAAAACTAAGGATATATTTCTACAGCTTATGATGATCAAAACAATCATCATAAGCTAATAACTAATGGATTTATTAATTTAACATATTAACCGTGTCATACGGCAAACAGGCAAGCGGGCCACCTGATGTAAAGTGGTCAACGCTGAGTATAGATATTAGAAAAACCAGAGGCATCGCCATGACGTTACCCACCTCTAAAACCGCAGGACACGTTACTCTGCTACTACACATAAGTTTCAAGCCACTCAAGAAGCTATCACACAGTGTCGTATAACGCATCATCATCACCCTGACGTCACAGGGGATCCATCCGAGATCCTAAGTAACCCTCGATATTCTGGCGTGCCGTACCAGCTTGGTACCCCATCGGAACATGAACGTGGTTATGTCTACTTGTACTCTTCGCCATGTATAACTGTCGAATCACTACATTTGTACATTTACAATACATTTTGTAATTGGCTTGTTGGTTCTAAAATAATATTAATTATGTTTTATATGGCTGTTGGTACTCCAATAAATAAATATATAAATCAAACAAAGTCCCCCGCCGCGTCTGTTTGTCTGTTCGCGATAAACTCAAAATAACTGTACGGATTTTCATGCGGTTTTCGCCAATAGTCAGAGTTATCCATGAAGAAGATTTAGGTGTATAATATGTTAAGGTTGTTAACCCGTGCATAGCCGGGGCCGGTCGCTAGTATATCATCATCATATCAGCCGGAAAACGCCGACTGCTGGGCATAGGCCTCCCCCAGAGATCTCTACAAATCCCGGTCGAGTGGCAACCACGTACCGGAAGACAGCGTGAGTAGGCCTTCCACTAGGTGGACCGCCGACCTGATAAAGATCGCAGGTACCAGCTCGATGCCCTAGTGTATAATAGTGAGTAACAGTTACAAGGAAACGCCAATTATCAACTCACTTTGGATCAACGATGAGCGTCTCCCTGATGAACTGCACGGCCTGCTGCGAGACGCCGCGGAACAGGTTCTTCGGGAACGAGAGTTGGCATTGCGCGATGTTCAGGTAGGTCTCCTGCTTGGTGTCGCCCGCGAAGGGGGAGTAGCCGCTGAGGAGGACGTAGGCGAGGACGCCCACCGACCATATGTCCGCGGCCAGGGACAGCGGCTCGTATGAGAGGATCTCGGGCGCTGGAGGATTTTAAGGGATGATTGATGCAACTGTGTATTAATTAGTAAATCGCCACACTGTGCCAAAGATACGCAACCGAAGTTCCGCTGATGATTTTACTTTCCGTCATATTTGGCGTCATAGACGAAATGTGGCTAATGTGTCGCTAGGAATTAAAAAAGTATTGCAGGCGTAATCATAACGAACTTCGGTCGCGTATTTTCGACATCGTGTGTTTAGTCACTTATATTTTAGTTAGTCGAGTTGTGACTTATTTCCCCCAAGAGTAATACAGTTCTCTGTTACAGAATGTATTTGCTTTGGGCTAGTAGACTATAGACCTCAAACTCTTTTAGAGAGATAAATAATATAATACTAAATTGTAGAGCATGGTTGGCACATTTTCATTTAAAACCCGTTCGTCCAATTCCCAGTTTGTCTAATATTTTTCTTTATTCACTAAATAGTCTACTTTAGTTTTGACATCTCGAGAAAATGCACGCACAAATGTTTGTGCTCCAATTCGACGAATACAATACGAAATATTTCCGCGTTATTAGAGCAAAACACAGAAAACAATAAAACATAATGCGCCAATATAACACACTGACATGAGCAACGGGCACCAAATCAACATTTCTCATTCAACTAACAATAACACATAAAGCCTTAACAGAAAACATCACATCGCAATTCCTCATTTGTTTCCAATCAAAATTGGGTCATCTACGGAGATACGGATCTGACATTACATCAGTCTTGTATGGAGTTGAAACAACCTCATACGTTGCCTCATACACAGTGTAAATCCGACGTTCCGGTGTCCGAACATGACATTACATTTCCCTATACAACGATGGTCTACAATGATATAACGGCCGATAACACGCACACGGCACATTATGAGCACGTAATGTATTATGAATCATTCTAAAGACTTCTGTAAAGTTAATATTGTTGCTACGTTATTAACGGACTGTGTCCATTTTTTCACGGTCTCCAACGCATATAATGAATTTGCATTCCACACAAGAATAGCAAATGAAGTGAGTGTGCGTACATTTTCACTTAATTTACTCGTCAAGGAAGTCTTTTCCGATCAATCGAGCGTGAAAACGTTTTTATTGATGCAGTGTTGTTAAACATGTATTCATACTTTTAAATACAGTGTTAAATACAGCCCATGTAAACTGCAGTTGTTGTTAATTGGTATTAAGATCCAAATTCACACGTCACATTAGTACGTACTAAAAACTAGACAGCGGAATTTAAAAAGGCTTCCGCTATAGATTCATAAGCAAGGTTTAGAGATTTAGATGCTCTTTTGTATTCAAGGAAGGCCTGTTCCATTTCAAACCCTTATACAGATTATTTCATAGAAAGAATGTGTCATTAAATTTTTGGAAAAAGGAAGAAAGAAGATATAGGTAAATAATAATTCCAACCCCAACTCACCGACATAGTCCCTCGTTCCGAGTATCTCGCGAACGTGCAGCCCCGGGTGTATGGCGCGGCTGATGCCGAAGTCACAGATGAGCAGCTCCTCGCCACTAGCGGAGAGTAGCAGGTTCTGTGGCTTGAGGTCCAGGTGGGCGACGCGGCGCGCGTGCAGGTGTTGCAGCCCTTCCAGGACATGGCGGAGAGCCCGGCGGGCCGCGCCTTCCGTCAGGCGCTCCTCCTCGTCTAACAGGTGCTGGAGCTCCCCACCGGCGCACAACTCCAACACTATGGCTACCTCGGAACGGGTCTCGTACACCTGGAAACGGGCGATGGGTGCGGATTAGTGTGATGAAATGAATGCTCTGTTACTTTATTTGGTTCAATATTGAGCTGCTTTCGGATTTGCAGAATTCAGAATAGTATATGCCTGCCAATAGGGAAATCGAATCGGATCCCCTCAGATTAGAAGTAAGTGGCATTGAAGTGACGGGTCTGCTGGTCATGTTTGTCGTTGAACCGATAACTGTTCTCGTTTCGGTACACCTAGTGTACCTCTGTCATCCGGCTTCCTTCGTCTTTCGGCTGATTTTATTATATGTGGGTATCAAGTTGACAAGCCGGCACACAGCGCGAGCACCACCACGTCGTGGTTTCCTGATGAATTTGGCCGCGTAGTCCGCGCCGGAGACCATGTAATTGCGGTTGCGGGTTTCAATACCGTAATGGCTTGTCCTCAGGTGCGCCTGAGTTTCAAAACTCAGGTCCTCTTTATACACAGGAGTTGAACGGCGGCAATAAGTCAAACCCCGTTAAAAATATAGGTACCTACCTCATGCAGCCTCACGACGCGCTCGCAGCCGGAGCAGAGCGCGAGCACCGCCACCTCGTGGTGGATCTCGCGCGAGGTGTCCGCGGCGCGGCGCCGCTTCCTGATGAACTTGGCCGCGTACTCCGCGCCGGAGACCAGGTGGCGCAGCTTGCGGACCGAGGCGAACTTGCCCCTGGAATGAGGAGAGGTGCGAGGTTAGAATTTGTGGTGTAGACGTTTCGATGTGTGAAACCTGGGGCTGACTAAAATGCTATCGGCACCGCTATCATTTATGACTTGCCGTCTAGCTAGCTCGGAAAGGGGACGCGAATGGAGTGACGAGATCAAGTTTGTTCGTTTGTTTGTAATCTCTTTACTGCATAAAACATCACACTAAATATACACATAAAAAACAGTTTCAACACAAGTCATAAAGCTATCGCATATGCTATCGTAAAGAGATAGGCGGTCAGGCCCCTGTGTAGCCCTTGTACTGTAACATTCGATTCAATAAAATAAAAAACTTCTATTAATACATATTAATCATGGTCAGGACAGGTCCGGGATATTGACACAAAGATGATTTTTTACCTACTAACAATACATCTTAATATTACGGAATGTGTCGTAAAAAAGTACTAACATGCCGCCAATAGAGAAACTCTACTAAAGAATAGGCCTAATAAATAAGTGACCAAACGTACCGTGAAATTAAAGACCTAAAGCTGCACGATCTATTATGTTATTACCTAACCCTATTACAGATGGTCTTAAAACAGTACCTACATATAAGGGAAATAGTTTAACGAAAATTTCACGCCAATTCAAGGACTTTCGCTGCGTACACGCATTTGGGTAAACTCGACACACGCCCTAGAAAGTTGTGTAGGTATCAAGTACGACCATCGGAGTGTTTAGTACACACTTAACTAGCGCCCAGGCGCTGTGCGTGAATGTAGTTAGTGACGGTGCTAAATCTCATTTAAAACTTTCTCAAACAATGTTTCTGTAATGGCAAATCTGTTGATCGGAGACGTATGGAGATGCCATTAAAGCGCGGCGCCATAAGCCTTTGGTGCGCGAGCGCATTGGTCCAGGGCTGCTAAGTTTGAACTATAGCAAATTAGCGAGCACGAAATAATTTTTAAATATGCAGATCTATGCACTACAAAAACTTGTTTAGCCAAAGGGTTCAGCTATTGAAAATTGAAGAATGGCTTTGCGCTTAAACTTTGGCAAACAGTAGCTAAAAGTTTTGAGATCACCACAGAAACACTGTTATGTTAGTTATGAAACGTCAGTAAATAACCTATTTAACATTTCTTTTTCAGTTCACGCAGACCTCTCTCTAAAATCGACCATTCATACTAGAATAGTCAGCTGCAGAGATAACTGACCCTACCAGACATTTAATCAATGCTGGAGGGGTTATTTAGGTCTCTGGTTGAGGACTATGAACACATGCGTCGCGTCAGCTGATCACATCGCTACAATTATGACAATTACTTCCAGTGATTATTAAAATGAGTTACACTCAACAGGACGGTACGTACCGTATACGGAAAGCAGAAAACATTTCGGCGGGAGCCTTTGCCTTATTCATATTAATTCTATGAACGAAAGGTATGCGGTTAAGCATAAACACACGAGTTATGCATTGCGTCTGCTGTGACGCGGGAATTACCAAAGTTCACACCTACCTATCCTCATAAACTGTGTTATAGGTACATGACCTACTTCCTCGTAACATTCTTCTTGCAATCATCGCAATGGAATACATTTTACTCCAAAACAAATCTTAAAAACAAAGGTTCAATACATTCAAAGTTACACGGACTTTTCTCATATTTATTTTCAAAGTTGTTCAACAAATTATGACGCACTTTGAAAAAATGTTGTTAATTATCTTAGGTGGGGTAGGCAGAAACTATGGACCGCCACTTTGCTCTGTCCTGAAACAACTCCTTAGCCTCGCATAAATCCACAACTCTTTTTATGCATATCCTTTTATTTTTACCACTTCGGACCCCAGCTTTTTTGAGAACGTTACTGACTCATTCTAATATTTCCATCAGAGGCTCACTCACGCCCATTACACAGCAACATCGCGCCGTCTGCTGCAACCTGCAAGACGTTCATTCATTCGTCGCATGCGCAGAAAGAAAGAACAATGACCAATTTAAATGCGCCCGCGAGAAGTGCGAAGAAATAGCACCGTGCTAATATGTGTCTCTGTCGGTTTGGTCTCGATTTCGCTAATTTTAGTTGTTTTCGTTTAGATTTCGCTAACCGTTTTAATTAACAAGTGACGAGTTAGTTAATGATGGTAGGTATCAGTTTATCTCTATCGTTTCGCTATCTCTGTATATATATGTCGCAGCCATCTGGTTAAATCAGCCGTTTAATGAGAAGGCTAGTCCTTTAATTAATCGCCGGCATTCAATTGAATGTCTAGGCCGATCGTTGATTTAACTAACATCACTCAACGTTTAACTAGTTGGCTTATTAAAGCCAGCCCTTTGGAGACGGCTGAAGTAAAATAAGGCAGGTGATTTAAATTTAGTTCAAATTTTATCTACTGCTGCGCTCTGGTAGTTACCAAAACAAATCTGGCGTCAGACAGCTCGCACAGCAAGCAATGTATTTTTTTCGTTTTAACTAAATTTTAAATGTGGTACCTACCTGCTTTTAAGTAAGAATTGACATAACGTTAAGTAAGAGTTAAGATAACTTAATATGTTCATTTTCTTTTTATACTTACATTACTTACCTTTAATTAGAAATGCTAAACTTTTGTGTCATTTTATATTTAATATTGTAAAATAAGAAAGTGCACTGTTGCTGTTGTTCCTACTACATAGTTACAAGTAGTAAATAAGTTATAAATTTAAAGTTTTTATTAAATATTTTTACTGAGTAAAATACTGTTATAGGTACACAATACTATTAATTGTATACCTACTTATTTAATATCTTGCCACTAATAATGTTTTATTAAATAAAAGTGATCTTTATTATTTCATTATCTTTTATCTTAAATAAAGTTTACCATTTAAGTTTACCAGCGAACTTATGGTCACTCTAACCAACCATCTGTATACCCTTTAACAAAACGGCTAAATAACGTTCAGCCAAGTAGTCAGACGTTACGTTCGACAACTTGGCTAGTTATACTTTAGCCATTTAATTAAATGCCGGCGTTTAATTAAAGGACTAGCCTTCTCATTAATTGGCTGATTTATCCAGATGGCTGCGACATATATATTTAGTTAGGATAGAAATATAATTCATCCACAACACGACGGACTAACACAATGGCGAAAGGGTAACGAAAATAAAAAGCTAAAACCATTTTTTATTGCCTTAGGAGGCACACGGACGGAACGGACCACCTGATGGAAAGCAGCCAACGTCTCCCAGCAGCCCGGCCACCGCTGCGATTGGTGGAGATTGCTTTGCTACCCTATTCCTTAAAGACAGCGACGTTCAATTCGAGTTAGGCAATCGTACCCGAGCACTTCTGCATCGTATCCGCTCCGGATACGGTGCCGGCCGGCCATTCAGCTCACTTTTCAGTTTCACGTAAACTAAGAAACTAGATAATCAAATCACCCGACAGAACAGAACAAAGGCGTAGTCGTTGTAGTTTCATTGTACAGTTCAAAGAGAAATGATAATATAAACACAATGGTACAGCCAATAATTCCAGCTAGTGTCATGAGTTGCCTCTGGCTGGCGCAATTAGCTGCGCCGGCGCCGGCGCCCGCTGCTGCGCTTCTGTCACCGAGCTGCGGGTATCAAAGGGAATGTTTCCACGCCATGCAGTAAGTAACCTAGTCTGGTACAGAATATATTATTGAGGTAACAAGAATAGGGCCGCTAATATAACCGCTGTTATTGTCAAAATGTGATTGTTGGTGTCCTAAAGGTAAATTTTAAGCAATTTTCAGGATACCAAATTAAAATTACGTATTAGTAATTATAAAGAGCGGCGGTAGCCGGGCGATTGAGTATCTAACTAGTAAGCGAGAGGTACCGGGTTTGAATCCCGATGCGGCCATGTACCAATGACTCTTTTCTGAGTTATGTACATTAGTTGAATACTAACCGATGTTCTTACGGTGAGGGAAAACATCGTGATGAAACCTGCTAATTCAGGTAACTGAATTTGTAACCATGATCCAATCTGGTCAGGGTCACGGAGGTCACACGGTAGTCGCTCCACTGTAATTACCTGATCTGACAAATTCTGGATCATGGTCAAGGCGGACCCCGGGCCTTCGTTCTCGAGAGCACAACCGTTACATTATTGCCAAGATGATTATAGTAATTATAAAGTTTAAGTACCTATTCTAGCAAAGCACAAGGTGTATCGCGAAATCAAATTTACTGGTCAAATTCCACAAAACCACGATCTAATACGATTTTAGAAAGATATTCACTAAACCTCAATAAAAAAAAACATTAAATAAAATTTAAAAACATAATTAGTACCCTCTCAGGCCTAATGAAATCGATACTGTCAGCGTCATCCGATAGCGCACAGATTTATGCCTTAGACCGGTATCACAGATACCGAAGTGTCTGTCCCATTGTACCATTTGTACTCCCCAGTGGGACAGCGCGGCCGTATTCTGGACCGCTGACCCAGTTTAATAAATCAATATAGGCATTAAATCGTCGGCAAGATGGCGCTATCTAAATTGGTCCATAAAAGCTATTGAGGTTTAGTTTCTGCTCAGATTGTGAGCTGAGGTGAACGAGTTAACTTACACTCACGAGCAAGCAAATCGGATCACCCCATGTTTTTCCAGCGCTCATACATTTCTGGGGTTACAAATCAGTCTGTAACTTTATAAATACCTACCGATTTTAATTAGGTTTTCGCGGTTCGATAGCCAATAAGACAGTGATTACATCTGTTTTTAATTAATTTCTTCAACGTGATCGCTTTACGCACGACAATATTTATTCAAAATGGGGTACAATTACGAGCTTCAGCTCAGCTTTCGTACTAAAACAATTGCAAATTAGAACCGCCTATGAAGAAATATTGTCTGGCGTAAAGCGATCGTGTCCAAGAAATTAATTAAATACAGATGTAATCATTGTCTCATTGGCTATTAATCCGCGAAAACCTAATTAATATCGATTGGGTTTCTATTAAGTTATAAACAAACTGATTTGTAATGTAACGCCAGAAATGTATTATGGAAAAATATGGGGTGAATCGATTTACTTGCTCGCGAGTGTACAAGGTTACTTTTATGCTAAGTTTCTTTTACGCTATGTAATCAATACCTTATTTACTTCAGATGCATATCTTATGGCAATAACATTTATTTATTCACGTTAAGTTGAAAAAGTAGAGTAGGTATAGGCTGTAAAACGTATACAACAAAAGTAATGATCGGTAGGCGTCGGGAGAGACCGGTGATGTCCAACAGTGGGCTCCTACAGCTGAGATGATGATGATGATGATAAAGATGATTGGAAACTATATTATTCCCGTTATATGTGGCTTTAATACAAGCTTTTAAAGCCACTTTTACCCAGAGATCGCGGTGCAAATATAGTTGCATATACCCGAATTCCATAAGGATGAAACAACAGTGACACAACTAGGTCAACAATATCGACCTACACATAACCAGTATAAGATGAGCTGCCGTCTCTATAGACGCCCATAGCAAAGATAGCTCCTTTTATACTGGTCTTAGATAGATCGTTACGCTGCGTTTTGTACTTAGATATAGAACATATAGAGGTACATATAATTATTTACATTTAGCTCATAAAAACATACGGCGACAATAAACCCTTCTACAGTTTACAGTCTGCATTGCAGTGCATTCGTATGATACGTACACAATGACACCACCAGACATTCAACACTTGGGTACACGAAGTTGATGTTCGTTTGCATTGCACATATTTGAAGCTATAATCATCAATAGGTGTTAATAATTCTAGTATGTTATTGTAATTGTTAGGCATTTTTATGCATTCCGTGAACGTTCGCGGGAACTTATTGTATGGGTTGCAGGGGTCAAAAGCCATTGCACGACTAAAGTCAAAAATCAAAATTGTCAACTAAAAATATACTACTGATATATTTCAGTTAGGTGTTGAAACTGCTTTATTAGGTAATAACTGTCTGTACATATTTCACCACATATTATAAAACAAAGTCCCACGCCGCGTCTGTCTGTCTGTTCGCGATAAACTCAAAAGTTACTTAACGGATTTTCATGCAGTTTTCACCAATAGACAGAGCGATTCATTAAGAACGTTTAGGCGTAAAATTTGTTATCTTAGCTATTGCCTGATCTGCCAAATCCTGGATCATGGTCAAAGCGGACCCCGAGCCCTCGTGCTTGAGAGCAGAACCGGAACATTAACACCGAGGTGTAAAATTTGTTACGGTTACTACCCGTGCGAAGCCAGGGCGGATCGCTAGCAATAACTAATGACTACGCTACTGAAAACTAAAACACGACACAAATACAATTACATAGCACGCGTATCTTCAGTGTCACAACTCCAAGAATAGGAACAAAAACACAAATCGGTGTCACAAACCAGTTCAATGTCAACAGAAATTGGTGAAACCGACTTCTATATAATTCACAACGAATTTACCTAAAACGTGTGAAACTGTAACGATCTATTTATGCCAATGTCACAATGTACGTGTGGCGTGTCACAACACGCGTACAATGGGATTTACGGAGAAATAGCGGGTTCTAATTTTAACTCTTACTAGCTGCGACAATACAGGGAAGGAAAGAAAATAGGTATATGAAATGGGTAAGTATGGACATGTCTAATGTCAAACAATTATCACTAACAATGGAACATGTTCATTTTATTATCAAGGTGACAGATAGATAATTTAATTGATTACAATAAGCAAAGAATGATACAGTTTCTTATTTGAATACCGAACTGTAGACTAGTTTACTTGACAGTTGTATTTATTAAATGACTCCTGCAATGCAAATCTTTTTTCTTTATGTTCATATTCATTTTTATTGATAGGTTCCGAATTGTTGCAATATAAAGCCTATATAACCTATCTCCATATTCCTAAATTAATGTTGACTTATAAACAATCTGTGAAAAAGATAAATAAATACCGGCATAATAGCCACTAATTCTATCTTGTTTACATTACACTCGTAGCTAATTAAAATTAAATCCTCTATAATAGATTCCACAGTTATCCGGGTCAATGCCGCAGCCGGGTGGGGGCACGGCGCCGAACCGCCCCGGCCCACCCTCTTACCCCTACTTGAATGACCCCAGCGACCCGGTCGCGCTCCAAGTGAGCACGTAACGAATGGGACTAATGACATTAGTGGAATGGAGCTGGAAACGCGAATATTCTCCGTAATTACGATCGTAAAAAAAATATTAATGACCCCAACGAGGTGGGTCAGCGGAGCAGGTCGCGGACGGATTATTACGCAATTAATTCGACGTGTTTCCAAGTAATATGCGTAGATCATAAAACTAGAATATATTTCGCCAATAAAATACTCAGTAGTTTCCCAAACGACTCTTAACTAATACCTAGCTATTTTGCACTTAAGTAATACCTAGCTATTTTGCACAGCGCGAACGGTTTTATAAAAAAAAGTTCTTACCAAAAGGGTTACTAAACGTCCTGTTTTTTGTCGGGTGTCCTGGATAGTTTGTAAATATCGTCCTGCGTTTTTAAAAGAGCACGTTAAGACTCTATGCTTTAAAATTCGCAAGTCACCAGTGCCGGATTTATAGGTTGCAGGAATGTAGGCTCTACATACAATATGGCCATCATCATCAAACAGCCAGCAACACTCCGCTTCCGTACTCAATATAATCAATACCAACCAAACGCTAAAAAGGTACTTTACAGGCATTCCGGTTACACGTGCAATTGTCCCGTTAAATAAATAACGAGTGCGCTATGATAAAATATCTGTGTCAATGGCAGTGGGGTGCATGACCCCGACACTGGGGCGGGCGGGTTGTTCCCGCCCCGTGCCCCCGTTACGGGATTACGTAACCAATTACCTCACAGTATGGTCCATTTTGCTTTCTACGCATTTAATTTCGACCACTCCTATCGGTCTTGACAGTTGTAATGAGTTTGTAATATCTGTTTTGTTAAACACTCGTAGATTAGATTGTGTGTAACAATTTGAAATTATTGGACCGCAAGCAATTCGTTTATACAGCAAGTATAGCTACGTCGCCCTCCATAGGAGATATTTATAAGGGAGTCTTTATGTCGTGGGCTGTAAGTAACCCAATGAAAGATTGTTCATAATGACACCTGTGCACCATCAGGACACGAGGGCGAATATTTTTAATACATTCTATACCTATTCTTGTTATATTAAATACTGTCATGACGTAAAACTGTTTAACAACATGTCGAACTTGACCTATTGTGCTGGTCGAACTCAATGAGCAGTTTTCCAATAGGTATCTAAAGCATTCCTAACAACTCACTAGATGGCGCTCCGACAATTTTGGTAATTGATAATCGCTTGTAATAGTTTCTTAGCAAAGATAATATAAACACTGGGTACGTTGTATTGAATAATATTGTATTTGTCAATAGTTTTCAACCATATTAGAGGTTGTAATAATAATGGAACATAGGGCCAACTTATATAAATATTTATTTGTACATTTCGTTCAACCTTTATCAGTCATGTTTATATTAATAAACAATTTATTTTTAAGTTTAGTAGTAGTTGGCTGCATAAAATCACTGCCACCATCATACAGATTAAAAAAAGATTACCAAAATTGTAGGAGCGCCATCTATTGATGCTTTTTGAAACCAACTGACAATACCTACTGGAAAACTCCTCATTGTGGGGATAAAGGCGATGATGTTCCCAATTCCCTTAACCTCCCTTATTTACTTTATGGTTGATGAATCATCACATAAATGGACCGATCGGGAATGTAGACCGATACTTCCGGAGGAGACTAGATGGAACAGAAATAAATACGTATGTAAGTGACGACGTGACAGCTATGCACAGACGATACATATGACATGAAAATCTCAAAAGCGAATACAAATCCTAATCTGGATTAGGTTCTACGGGTTATCTGGAACAAGCTCAAGGATTCGACCTCCAGCCGTGGGCCACGTAGATCAATAAAGGATGCCCCAATTTAGCCCCCGGGTTGTCCTCGACGCGCCCCAGCCGCGCCGGCTTGGCCCCGAAGTACCCTAGCGCGCTCCACATCGAGCCTAAATGGGTTACGCGGCCCCGGGCACGGCCTCCGCCCTCGTAGAGCCCCGGCGAAAGTTAAGAGGTTACTGGAACAGCGAACTAGGGACGCAAGGGGAGATTGAATTAATCTTCACGTGGAATTATTTCAATCTGCCTGCCACATATTTGAGAGATATTGGTTGCCACTTTTAAAGAATGTGGCTAAGTGGCAGACGTACTTGATTTCATTTATTCAAATTGAGTATTTAAACATCTCGAATACAAGGCCAAGTTTTACAGATCGCTTCGATCTAATTTTCATTGATTTATAAGGCAGGCAACATTTTTTTGTGTGAAACACGATACCCACCTATACACCTACTAATTAATCTGACTAAAACAGATTGCATGCACCTAAATTTCTTGCACGCATAAATAAAACCAACATCTTAAACGGAGGAGCCATTAATCATTAATTACCTCCGTATAAATCTTGTAAACAAACTTGCGCGTGCGCAAGAGGCTTCATTAATTTCGCTACCAAATTGTGATACTTTATGTGCATCAAACGACCCGCCGATCGCTGATTGGCCGTAAATTCTCGTTTATTTTCGGTGTAACGCCTGCGTCCGCGCAGCCCGCCGGATTTCGGCGAAGGGGCCGCACCTGCCGCGGCAGATGTCCGGGTAAAAAGAAAACAGCGCCGACAATGGGGGTGCCTGCGTTTTTCGGCTGTTGCCAACCTATTTTCGAGGCTCTGTAATGAGCGAGGATTACGCCGAAATTACACGAAAAAAGCCTCGCGAGCAGCTACTTATCTACCCGGCATCAAGTTGCGGTCTTCGTTTTTCCTGTCCACGACTTTTATTCGAAGTCTCCATTTGAAACCTGCAGAGTCTTGGCAGTTGCCGCTTCTAATTTCGTAATCCTAATAGATAGGATTGGGCAACCAGTACGCGATAGATATGCGCAACAGTTTCGAATCGATAGAAAGATAATAATAACATCTCGTTTAATTGGATTTAAAACACTATAGTTAAATGTTGCAATCAAACAGCCAGATACGATCGCCTCTCACCCACTCCCCGATTGTGAGAGACCGTTTCGTCTGAACGTGATAACTTGATAGCCGGTGAAGTAAACATACCTTTCATAGTGAAATGTTCTATTTATTTACATAATTGGTTGCAGTAGGAGACGCTGATATGTCGTAAAGTTCCATATGTTAATTAAAGTTAATCAAACTAATTCTCAGTTCACATGACTTAGGTACAAGTCACGTAAACTGAGATTTAGTTTCAAGTACTATAAGTACGATGGTTATTTTTTATAGTGTCCACAAGATATACGTTATGTTTTGAAATACAATGCCCCGCTAATAACATAACAACCGAGGGGGCAGTCAACTCCATGAATATGCGCGCCGCGGCCATCAGACTGATAAAACGCTCATTTTTCCACGTAGCCGAGCCGCCGCCCCGCCGCCGCGTTATAAATTGCAATCATCTGATGTATCCGTGCGTGATCGCCTTCACTTTCCGCCCGCTAATAGATGCACTTCGATGCTGTCTTCAGCGTGGATGCAGGGGGATCGGTGCGTCCATTTGTTCCGACTCACTTTCTGCATAATAAACCGATTTGTGGGCGGCGGGCGGCGGGCGACGGGAGCCGGGCGGCGGTCGTTAGCGCGCCGCGGCGGGCCCGAGAGCGAAACCGCGTTGCGCAACGGATCGATGACCGGCTAAAAGCGAAAAGGCGTCCTTGGCAGTGAATCAAGCGCGCGTCCGTCATGCCCGGTAATTATTCATAACGCTTGCACAACGCGACACGCCCCGCGGCGCTCCGACGGCCGCCGCGGTGCGCCCGCGCCGCGCCCATCCATCACCCGAAAGATGCTTCGGTTGGAGTAAGGCGTCGCCGCGGCGTCCGCTGTGCTCGCCGTGGCCCATGACTCACGCGTATTGCACTTTTATTAATAAGGCTGGTGCCCTCGCAGCGCCGGCGTCTAGCCGCCTTACAGAAATGGCATTATCGTCTATATACGATTGACTGTATGTAGGATAATCATGTTCGAAACAGCGCGGCCGCCCCATTTGGTCACAATTACGCGAGTGCTAACTGCGGGCTAACAGTGCGCGCGCGCACTCGCGGCTATGGATAAGGAGAGACGAAACGCGGCGGCCTTGCGGCCACTTAATTGCTATAAAACGGCGCGTAGAGCGGCCTTCAATTAGACGATTTATGCGAATGACATTGGAGGGAGTGGCGGCCGTCGGCAGATGACCGCCGCGCGACGGAAGTCGTAAAATAGTCGATATGGTGCTCGCTGCGGCGGAGACCCTTTCATTAGGTTTATAGAAAGCTTTATTGCCCCCTTCAGGCCCCTTCGTGGTGCCCATTTGACTCAGATAAGCGAAACGAGAGCGTTCAAGGGAGTTCAACTCCTCCTCCACCTCCACTGATTATATTTTTAGCACAATGAAAATTATTACTTCCCTTCTCAATAATGCGCGTCTGGAGCAACGTGCCCTCCAGGCACCCCAGGCTCTGCATGAGAGAAAATGGGGAGACAGACAAATAGGGTAACAATTCTAATCAAACTTTAAATTACTAATGTCAAAAACTGCATTGTGCTATGCACAATTCAGTGAATTACAACCGTGATTGGAAAAGTTAATTGCATTTAGGGAGCGTGTTTTTGATTACTCACTGGGCAAATGACAACAATCAAACGGGAGCTGAGGGGGCAGTTTAATTTTACGTTTTCTTCTTACGTACGCACGTATATCATTGGTTGCACAACTAACATTTAATCAAATGAATACATTTATTTATGACTAGATAACGTTTATCGAATTTATAGTAAAACTAATCATTATCATTATTCGTCATCACCATCATTAGCGGCCGGAAGACGTCCACTAACACCGATACTTACACGTAAAATACGTCCAATAAAAAGATAATAACAATTTCTCCAGTCTTATGTAACGACAATACGAAAATACCTTTCGGTACAGGGACTGCAGTTTGTGTAAATGTTGCCCAAGCGCATATTTACGCAATAAACAAGATGGACGACGGTGGAAGTTCGGTATCTAGAGTGGCGATGTGCTCTTGACCAATATTAGAGTGCAAAGTGTACTTAACATGAGCGTATATCGATCAAGTTACGGAGTACAAAAGGGTATTTTGTAATAAAGCGTTTAGATTTCGACGGATTAGAATCATTGTGTTATGGCTCGTGAAAGTAAGGTTAACTAAATAATAAAAAAAATTATTTACCTCTATACCAAAAAATTTAGCATTATATTCACCAAACATAAACAACGCTTAGTCGTAATCAACGTATCTCTCATTATTTCTCATCTCTCAATATTATTCTCTCTTCTAGTTTGGAAATACCTATCGGTCAAGTTCGTGAACAGGAACAAATATCTCCAAATCACAGTCACGATGCCGCACAATTATTAAAACTAATTTTGAAAAATACAAACACGAACAATGATTTACGTACAGCCGTTAACATTCTAAACGAAATGAATTCAACAATCGATTTGGAAGACAATAATAAAAAGTTATAAGTATGGCTTGACTGATTTATTGGTGTCGATGTCGTTGGATTCGTTAAATCTGGATTTTTAAATATATTTTAGGTATTTTTATTAGCAAATACAACAGTTATGAGATTTTTGGTAACGTCGTAGGCGTTGCCTTTGGAGTTTTATTATGTAGTCTGGGAAACGGTATATTAATTGTGTATCTACACTTTATCTGCAGTTAGAGATACCATTAGAGGGCAGATCTAGTATGTCTGACGATTTGTGTGACGAAGGTCGAAGACCTTTTATTTTTATATTTTATGGAAGCGTGCGAAAACGGTTTTTTATAGTATTTCAAGTAGTCATAACTTTGCGATTGCGAGTAAGGTATCTGTGGCCAAATGTGGTCGCCATGTTGGGCAAAGTGCGCGGGCTCATAGCAATCGTCAGTAATCAAACTACCCTAGTCAAGTGGGTATAGTAACATCCATTTCCTGCGGTATCACTCAGATACTTTCAACGTTGTCAGGATAATCATCAAGTAGGTAAATAGAAATATAAAATTAAATTTATAAGTACATAATAAAAGTAAACACTTAGATCCACCAACCAAAACAATTTTCGCGATGTGAATGACATCACATCACCGAAGACCAACTATCCATACGCAGGTCCAGTACCACAATTTATGCAACCGATACGCCAACAGTTGATTTATGGCCAATCATTATCTGTCACCATTAGATATTTTATGGGGTAAGTAATGGAGCGTCGCCGGGGGGCTAGTGGCTACACAATCACCGTGGAACCGGCGATACCTAAATGATCTATAGATCGCTATCCAATTAACAGTCGTTGCGTTAATCTTAGGCTGTCGATGACGATTTTCTTTCATGTCAAGCTTGATGGGGGTGCAACAGGTTGCCGTGCCGGTGTTGTGTGTATGTAGATTGTTGTCCGATAAATTACCTGCCTAATGGTAGTTTATGGATACGTTGGATTTTTTATCATTTAAATTTACATTTATACCGCGGGGGATTATAAAGAGGTGATGAGTTTGGCAGAGAGGAGTAACGATTGCTCCACCGACAAGAGTTATGCTGAAAATCCTCGTTATTTATCAATGAACTCCTCCTATAAAACAGTATAATAAATATTTAATACGAAGTTCACAAATAAGCGTATGTGCGTTAAAATCACAAATAGGTTAGGACGCTTTTACCGGCAAATGATACGCGCATGTAGAAATCTGCATCGAAATGTCTTCGGGAGGATATGGTAACAAGCATCAAATGAGCAAAACAAATAAACTAACAATTGCCTTCAGGAGTCAAGTGTGTAATTTAAGTTGTCAGTTAGCACTAGCCTTATATGAGACCATATAATAATTGACCTTATCATAATGTTTATGTTTTAATTTAAATGCTAATCATCTATCAGATACATATTATTAGTCACCGATACCATAATCATGGGCGTAAATATACCTTATGAGTCAAGCCTTTCAAATTGTCACCTTTAGATAATCTTATATCACAATCAGGATCAACTTGAAAAGGATTTCCAGATAAATAAAAACTGTCTAGTAATAATAAATATGAAATCTGTTTTAAATAAGAAACTGAGTATGGGTGAGGCACATTAAACATCGAAAACCAAAGAGGCAGTTGATGGTGTCAGAACTTGTATCTATTGATATGTGATATTCATGGAGAGCCTGGAACAGATTTCTGCCGATAAGCTGAAAACAGAACTGCGAAATGTAGTGTCGAATACAGAAAGCTAAGCTTCACCAAAAGAGAGTAACACACACACAAATAATTTAAGGACTGCAGAATGCAGTGAGTACCTACAACAAAAGTGGAAAACGTCCGCAAGGAGCACAGACATCGAAAGCGAGGTGCAAATTAGTCATAGAGAGCTCGTATTCCCGCGGAAAACACTGTTTGGAGAAAGGGTTCTCTAATGGCTTCGAAACTTTGCCCACAGGAGCAATTAGAGTGGAAACATGCGTCGGCGCACCCAGCGCCGCGGACGACGTGTGCCTGCGCTTGCGACTCGGAGCTTTCGCTGCTAATCACTTATACTGTATGTAGATTATCCTATACATTTTGTTTGAACTAATCATAGGTTTTGTGTTCGCGTAAACTGCAAATGTGTACTAAGTGACATGCTAAATGCATTACGACGTTAAATAGTTAGTTCTCATTATATGTTATATATAACACTACATGGAGTGGTATGGTCACTCACCAAACCTATAATACTACAAAAGTGAAAGGCTGAATATTTATTGATTTAATTGTTTGATTTTCGTACACAAATAACGACAGTGTGGTTTTATTTTATCCCTTGCCACGGGGACCAAATCGCGGCCGGAAGTTAAATCTTTCGCCACATTTCACTACCCACCCACCCATGCAAACAGGACAAAGTTTCGAGTGAAGGAGCGAGATACCTACCGAATCTAGTTTTACACCATTCCAAACGATTACAGCACAAAGAGCCCGCGGCCGGTCTAGTGCCCGGTGGCGACCGGGCCCGCAAAGCCAGCGGCCGCCCGCGCCGCTAGTCTGTTCACAAAACATTAATTACTAGAGACAGCTACCGTGCCCGGCCAACGAGGCGACGATGCCGGTTGGGGTCTGACGGAGATAACTGAGGCCACACACTTTTTGTTTATAGCCTAGGGAGGCACACGGACGGACGGTCTAGCTGGTGGAAAGCGGTCACAGTCGTCCAGGACATCTGCAACCTAAGGGGAGCGGATGCGGTACCGGCCTTTACTGGACAGCAGCGGTTCGCTGTGGCGATGGCACAAAACATCGCGCTTGCAAATATATCCTTACTTTATGATTAAAAAAAAACAAAAAGAACGGACAATTTGACTAACCAACCACCTAATCTTTGAGCTAGTCGCGCGCGCAGCTAACTCACAGCGACGTGCGTTTGCGCAGCCAGTGTCGTGTGTTCATTTTGCCCTCACATCGTTATGGGACGACCCGTTAGGAGTTATTGCGTTAGTAGAATACTTAGGACACTTTACTTGCACACATTGAGGTTGCTAAAATTAAGAATAGCTGTCATACATAATGAATGATCATTACGCATACAGATTATAATGTCACTGTGCACTTGTGCAGGTGCTACAGTTGCTATACATATAGATAATTTATAAACGCGAAGGTACGTGGATATTATGGATAATAGGTATTAGTTTGGCAACCCAATTTCGCATATGTTTGATACCTATTGCCGTAAAAGGTCTGTATGTATGCTCCCTTTAGCCACGTTGCGACAAAAAAACAGTGAAGTAAGCGAACTATTTGTTATTGAAAAATACATATTGACGTGAAAGCGAAAAGCCTGAGTAGACGTCCACTTAAATAAACACAAACGAATGAAGTCGAAAGGTGACAAAATGTTCGCTTTGACTAGATTGAAACCGAAAACTTGGTCTGGTCAAGTCCGGTGTAAAGTGTTTCCCTCTAATTCAATAAATACACGGCCCAGATCTCTACGCGTGTTGTTGAGGCGTGGTGTTGACACTGCGCGGGCTGCCTGCGCTCGCGCACAATGGCGCTCGACCTTGCGCTCCTTCCGACGCGCATCGATCTGCGCGCGCCGCAATCGATCGATCGATAAAATGGATCTCGCGAATATTTTCATGTACCGCGACGATCATATTACCAAACGGCGGACAGCAAGACGGATCGAGTGAAAATAGGGTTAATGGTTATGATTCGAACACGATTGCGTTTGGGACGGCCTAGCGACCTTATGGGCGATCGAGTTTGTGCTTTTGCTTTTATTGGTCAAAGAATTATAGTTATTAGGCAGCTTTGATTGTGGCGAATGCGCAAATTCTTAGTACACGACTGCGATCGAAATAATAATGGGTAATTCCTAGTTGAAAGCCACCCTAATTATAAAACTAATTATAAGAAATTTTACAACGCATATTCGGCATTCATTGGCATTGATTTGTAAATATTACCTGCGTGGCTACTGGCGACAGTTACAGTATTCCATCAGCTGGGCTGTTTGCTCGTTTGTCCAAGAGTAGCATAAAAAAAATTATTAACACATACTTTACTTCTCTTACTCTACTTACGTTACCCTACGCTACAAACCCCCACAACAAAGACATCGAATAATTTGTGCTTTCCTGCCCCCGCCCGTTTACAACAACACGAAATATGTCCGCTCGCGAGGCCAGCTGATGCACGAGGCCGGTCACCATGTAGTCCTGTATAGAGTAATTGGTTACAGGGAGATGTTTTGGTAGCTTGTAGACATTGTGTTAGTCACAGAGCCACAGATACACACATCAAATTTATACCAACCCTCTATTTTTGTCGAAGGTTTAAAACGGAACGCATTATCGCGGGACGCAATATCGCACCTCTTTGGAACAGGCTGAACTCTGTAAAAACAGAGAGAAACTCGAAGCATCCGTCAAGTAAATAATTTACCGCCACTCGGGCTGGACGAGACACTGATCTTTACCTGAGCGAACGATCTTTACCGTAAAGCGCACAAAACCCGTTATTTTCGCGGCAACCGCCCTCGCTCCCCGAGGGCTAGTTTCACCGCGATGATTGACTGGTGAATCTGGCGCATGTTCAGCGGACCCGAGGATACGTTCGCGACTTTGGCGTGCGGACTCGTTGCGGATGGGGTACGTATATTAATTTTGAGTTTTTTATTAATTAATGTGAAAATTAATAGCGACTATTCCAAGAGCTATGATGGACAACTAAGAATATAGGTAGGTCTTAAGTCTTTCGTGGTTGTTCACTACACTATTACTACACATATTATCCGTTATTTCCGTGGTAAAAAAACCCGATAATATGTATAGCTTTTTCCAATTATGTTATTATTTATCGATTTCGCAAGATGGAAAATCGTATCCGATTAATAAACTAAGCGTGTTGCGCTTGCGCACTGAGCAAAGGCCCGTCTTCAAAAACCCTAATTTCTTTCATGTTGAGTGATAAATTCAGCTCGCCAATTCCTTATCCAAAATGGCCACTCATAACTTCCGTTCAGTTCTTTTCTCTACTACGGGTCTTCAATGATTCTCTTTCCTCTTTCTTCTTAATTCTTCTCTGAACGCACAGCAGGCTACCCGCCGCCATTGTTGCGCGCGCGCAGTCAAACTTTCCGCGGCACGCCGGCCAATGTGGAGCGATGGCCTTGAAACTGACGCTTTCTTTCGCAAGGGTTGCCGAGTAGCGCGCTCGTGATGTTTCGCCGAGATAAACCAAAATGGCAGCCCGATGATTAGAGTTCTTGTTAAGTGGGTACGTGGTATAATGGTGGCGTGTAAACTGGATGAAATGTTTGTGTTACTATGTTTATAGGTCGATCGGTTTCTAGGTTAGTGATGGTGGATTTATTTACAAATTACGATATGTAAGAAAAAAATCACTCACATATTTGTTGTAGTCATATAATATTACCTACAAAGTATATTACTATGAATAAGATATAAATGTGGAATAAATTGGAATTAATCTTATCGAAATATTTTAATTTTTCGATAAGGTTTACCTCATACTTTGTTATGGAAAGAAACGCAATTTCTGACCATCATTGACGTGTAAGAAAAAAAGCGCCAAACCGCTCGCCAGCCCTACACTCCGCTGCGCGGGCGCACCGCAGTGAGACGAGACGGGAACAGAGTTCACTTAACAGTTTAATTAGCAGCTTACGTTTAATTGCCGCTATCGTTCTCGCGCCGCGTTACTGGGTCGCCCGTGTGATGCACGCCCCGAATGAATAGCGTAATGATATGGAAATTCTACTATTCTATTATACTTGGTACGTGTCGTGAATGCAGCTTTGCGTTGGCGCTTCGCGTGCTAGAAACTCGCAACAAAAGAATTGAAAGCGTCGAGGAAGAGACATGCGTAGATCAAGCGGACGAGGTGACAAGATAAACATTGTATTTGCACGGTCGAGGACTAACACAAACTATATCATAAACCCATAATAGCTGGTCCGCGGCGACTTCGTTTGCGTATTGTCCTATCTATAAACCTTCTTCATGAATGACTCTGTCTATTGGCGAAAACTGCTTGCAAATTCGTTTAGAAGTTTTTGAGTTTATGGCGAACAGGGAGACAGACAGACGTGGTGTGGGAATTCATTTTATAATTTATTAATAACTAGTGGACCCGGCGCGACTTCGTTCGCGTACACCTACTTTACTCCTACCTACCCTCTTTTTACTTGCTTATAAACCTTCATCACTCTATCTGCTGAATCACTCTATTTGCTGTTGAAACCCGCATCAAAATCCGTTGCGTAGTTTCAAAGATTTAAGCATACAAAGGGACATAGGGACAGAGAAAGCGACTTTGTTTTATACTATGTAGTGATATGTACTGATTTGTACTGAAGAGTGTACCTAAGTCCTGTGGAGCAATCGTCTTCTCTCTCCTGTGCGTCAACATCTCCATCTCCTTATAATCCCCGGCGCTCACCTTTTCCTTCACGCCCTTCCAATATTCAACTTGGCCTTCCTCTTCCTCTCTTTCCCTCAACTTTGCCTACTATTATCATATATTACTCTTAAAAAGTTGTCATGTCTTAGGTATTGCACGCCCTAAGATTATTATCCTATTCTCAATAACTTTTAGTAAATTTCGAACTATACTATCAGTGGTTTTTTTGTATTGTCATAACAAAGATCAAATAATACCTTTGGAGAAGTAGTTTAGTATCAGCAGCGTTTTTATCGAGACGAATTGAATCGTCAGTTTTTTGTTAGCGTCGTTGCAGCTGCGACAAGCTGAATGATTTGACTCGCTCGAAATTAAATCGAGGCTACCCACAAACAGGATTCAATACGATTTAAATAATTGGTATGAAGATTATGATATTGCCGTTAGCGGCAAAATCAATAACGATTTTGTTAGCAAAATCTATCTGACTCAATCGTAGCTTTTCATTTAGGTGGGACTAAAATACGCACAGCTCAAAATTCATTGTTCTTTTTTTCAATTACTGGTCAAAAACAGTTACACTACTGCCAAAGCCGATCAAACCCGGCCAAGCCAAACTGTAACCCGTTCTTGGCGACCAGCGCACCGAAACCCGGAAGGGGCCCGCGTCCTTCGCCGACATCTGGCGCATCGAGGGCGAACTTGGACGAACCGCCAGTTTTTTCCCTCTTTCACATTCCATTCGAGTTTCACTGTCCGTCCAATTAATCGTGACCCACTTCAATTTACTATGGATATGGATAAAGTTATAGGTACATATTGATCATTTTCTCGCCCTGCATTGGTGGGATAAACATCATTAGGAGGCATTTGTACTACGTATCTTATCTGAATATCTTCTCTCTTTGGTTGCATTTAGCGTTGATTTCTGCCAGGCTTATTTCTTTTGTATTGTTAACGATAACATTATCAGGTACTACATACTTATCACTTTTTTGTATCTTTGATACCCTTTCATTTCAAAATCAGATCAGGTCCGAGAAAAAACGCTGCTTGAACATTTCATCGGGGAACGCGCAAGACCTGGTGACTAATACATAATACATATCACGCAATACGATCACGAGTGAGTTATTGCTACACATTCCGTCTCACACGCTCCGGTGCGATACGGTCTGAAACGGCGTTTCCCAAAATAGACATAGACACATCACATCTGTACACAAAAATCGATCTAATCGAATTACTCCAATACCATAAACGCGTAAACACAGTACGCACGCCACAAATCAACACTGACTCATCCTCAAACTCACAATTAACAAACAGAACAAACATAGTAAGCACAGCGTAACCTTGCCATAGCATCGGCGGTGAAGACAAACGCTGAGTCTTGAACTTGAAACGTGTTGAGTCACCGTCGTCGATGCGCGCGCGCTGCTAGCTAGTCGGTGCATCAAAAGGCAGGACAATGCGTAGGAGTCGCCTATTAATAAGGCGAATAGGCGATGCTTCCGCGGCGCCCGCGCACCCGTATGCGCGCATAATGGCCCATTAACCAGTCTTTAAATTTGCAACAGAGTAAACAGACTGCCTATTAACAGCGCATAGATAAGATCTTTGTTCCGCGAGCGACGCTGGTGTCACTGATTCTGTGTATATTTTTGTGTGTAATTAACTGCAGGTGTGGCATATTACATAACTCGCAATGTCAGGCTGTCTGCAGATGCAAAAAGCTTGCGTATCTGGGTTAAGGAGCCACTTGCTGCACCATTACGCTCCGTTGATTTGGTGCCTATATTTTGTGATTAAGTCAGGCTATTTACAGATACACAAGGATTGTGCGTTTCAGGTTTCATCATCGGCTCCCTTAATTCCATTGCTGCACCACTGAGCACCACAACGCCCTCCGTTCCTCTATCAAGACTTTGCCTGCAGCAAGTTGCAAATCGTCACTCCAGATGGCCGGAGGGCATTCTATACCACAATTGCTGAGTCGCGGTCTCTTTTCTTCTTCTATTAGAATTAATTTCTTTCTTCTTCGTTCGGCAGATAATATAAGTGCCAGTGGGCGCCTCTGCTTGCTGATTCTATACGCAATTTCGAAGGACCATCCTCTGTCGAAAGACCTCGTAGCGAATTTTATTTTTAATTTACTTTTGCATCTATGGAGAGGAGATCCGCCAATATAATTTGAGTACCCACTTAAGATTCCTATTTCGGGTTTTAGTAGCAAATTGTATAACTTGAATCGTACTTTCTAGAAACTGTGCTAAACGAAACTAGAAACCCGCTGAATATGTAAACGATCTAACCATAGATAGACTATCAAAAAGTAGGCCTAAACTCAATAATAGTAAAGTTGTATCAAACAAAGAGCTATTCGTTAGTGGGACAACGAGCTAAGCGTTTAGATATCGCGCAGCTTGCCCGATGTTTATGTTGACAATTTGGATGGTCTTAGCCATTATAGTTTAGAGTGGCTGTGATTGGTGAGATAGCGCGTACGGGTGCAACCAGTTTAAATACTACTTGATTATAACTATGGAAATTAATTAAAAGAAATCACATTACATAAAAATGAGAAATTGAATTTAAGTATCTTGATACATTCCATATAATGCAGACTGATGGCAGCGTGATATTGCTTTGCCAAATTTAAAGTTATAATATGACCAGTGTGAGACTAGATCGATCCAGAATATCACGATTCCTACAGTCGAGTATACAATCGAGTATGTTGTAGGCATAGGTACTAGGGCAAACAAGAGTGTCAGACAAGAGTGAATAGTTACTTAATAGACAGGTATGCACCATCGTAGACTGCACCTGCACTTAACATCAGGTGAGATGGCAGTCAAATACCTGTCTATAACACTTAAAAAAAATAAAAAATAAAAGTAAAACATTTTGACTATTTTTGCTGGTTCCCCGCGTTCCTTCGTTTTCGCAACTATTCAGGTATATGTGTATATTTATTTACAAAGTATTTACGCAGTCACGTGCAACGTTTAACAAGATTGTTTGTACAGATCGTTGAGAATGTATTTCATATCGTCCGCTTTTGATAAAGGAGTTGACGGAAGCTTTTAACCGCTCAACGCTCAATAATTACTCGCTTATCCCGCGCGTCTCTTCAACACAATTCAATTAAATTGTACTCATAAGTACACAATATGTAGTAATAAATCCTCATTAACCATTAGCATACAGTAGCGGCGGCTATTAAACGGCATCCATAACAAAGAAACTTTAGATATTATAAAAAAAATGAAAAAAAAGCGAAGCTTCGGCTACGATGAAATCCCTTCTGTATTAATTAAAGGATGTGCAGAGGAACTGTGTTATCCAATTACTTGTTTAATTAATCAATCATTCGCAGAGGGTACTGTGCCTAATCCAATAAAAATATCTCTTGTAAAACCTATTCATAAAAAAGGAAAAACAGAAGACGTCAACAACTATCGCCCTATAGCTCATTTACCTACATTTTCAAAAATTATAGAAAAAGCTATGACAAAGCGGCTCTACTCTTATTGCGAAAAATATGATATATTCCATGAATCTCAAAACGGTTTTAGGAAAAAGAGATCCACCTCCTTGGCAGTTTTTAAATATGTCCATGATATACTTAACATAATTAATAACAAAAAATGCGCAATTGGGGTACTCTTAGATATGAGTAAAGCCTACGATCGGGTTACGTACGATATACTGCTGAGAAAACTCTATGATATAGGGATCAGGGGAATCGCTCATAAATGGTTTGTTTCCTACTTAAGTAATCGCACACAATATGTTGATATAGAGCATTATAACTATTCTTCTTGCGAAATAATTAATATAAGGTCAGAACGGGTAAATATAGAAAACGGTATACCCCAAGGTAGTGTTATTGGATGTATACTATTCTTGATATATATCAATAACTTACCAAAAAATATAAAAAGCTCTAATTCACTGTTTGCTGATGACATTTCGGTGGTAATACCATGTACTGATGAGCAAACTCTTGAAAGCGGTCTGAACTCTACTTTGACAGAGATAGTAGATTGGCTCGAAGATCATAACTTACAAATAAATTTTTCAAAAACGAAATTGATGCAATTTAGACCATACCAGCAGCGTGCTCTCGATCTCGAATATAATTTCAGAGGTACAAAATTGGAAAATGTCTCAGATTATTCCCTTCTAGGCATTAACATTGATATACATTTAAATTGGAAAACCCATGTTCAAAAAACTACATCAAAATTGACAAGATTTACATATGCTCTACATGAATTAAAAAAGTCTACAGACCTGAAAACAGCAAAATGCGCGTACTACGCATATGCGCAAGCGTGGTTACAATATGGTATAGCTTTATGGGGTAACAGTGTGGAGGTCTCCAAATTATTCATAATACAGAAAAGATGCCTCAGAATTCTAGTAAATATAGATAATATGGATAGTTGTAAGCCACATTTCCAAAAATTACAAATATTAACATTGACATCGATATATATTTTGGAAGTTGCATGTCTAGTATTTAACAATATGTCTATGTTCCCATTATACACTAGACCTGAAAAATTAAGACAAAAAAACAAGCTAAATACAGCATTTACAAAACTAGAAATGGTTAGCTCAGGACCCTATGCAATGGCAGTAAAGATTTTTAATAATATACCAGGACATATAAAAAGTAATACTGAACCCCATATATTCAAACTAAGACTTAAAAATTATTTAATTGAAAAAGCTTATTATAACTTGGACGAATTTTTTTGTGACACTATTAAATTTTTATAACACGACTGACATGCATTTTAAAATTATAAGTTTAATTATGTAATTTATTTTTAATTATGGATTCTTATTTTATTTTGACTTAGAAAATATATTAATATTAAATTTGAAACTTGACATTTCAATTGAATTATTAAGACTATTTTTATTAATATTGACATTTTGTGTTATTTATTATATTTGTGACAATTGATTTATTTGATTTGCCATTATTTTATAATTGAGAATTTTGTATTTAATTGATTTAATATTTAATTTCAAATACTGCATCCTCTCTATTATTATTATGTAATAAATTTTTGCTATACCCGACCAGGGTTCCATGTCTTGTACTAATATATATATTTAAGAACTTGTATTTACTAACACATGGAAACGCAATAAATGAATTGAATTGAATTGAATTGAAAGTAACTCCACAAACGCATTAAATTAAACCAATTTGCAACTCATTACGCGATCCTTCGACGACAGAGCGAAGAAATAGTCTTAATAATGTATCGCCGCAATTCCTATGAAGATATGACTTATGGTTGGTAAAATATTATGTCATACGAGTAACAGAACGCTCACGTTGTTATTTTAATAATTCGCTTGTTTTGGTGATGGACTTTTTATCGTATTATGATACTGATGGACCCGGCGTGAGTTAGTTCGCGTGGCGTCCTACCCCTAATCTACACTTACCCTATACTTACCCTACACCTACTTTACCCTTACCTACTCTTCTTTTTCTGGCTAATAAACCTTGCTCTTGGATTACTCTATTCTATTGTTGAAAATAAATTTAGAATCCAAAAGATCTAAGCGTACATAGATACATAGGGACAGACGGCGGAAAACGACTTTGTTTTATACTCATCGTATGTATGTATTGATGAAAGATGGTTTGCAGCTAGTGTAGGAAGTCTGTCCGACCAGAAGTAGGAAGAAAATGAGAAAAAATACAACTGAGGCGAAAGAAGAAGACACATTCTAAAGCAAAATGACATGCAGTCAGTAATTCGATATCCCGGACAGTATGTATGGGCACTTGGACAGCCTGGGGGAAGTGGAGCCCAAGTGCAGTTAACTACTCAAAGACAACGATCGGCTAAGTGACCGTTTTATCTGACTTTTACAAGCGCAGTGAATCAGACAATCACAGTCAACGTGAATCACTTTGAAGGTAAATAAACACTTGTGTCTATCAGTCAGAAACCGCCTACAGCTCGTAGTTTCTTTGTCTGAAATGTAACTTATTACAGAATCAATCAAATTTACAGCTTTCCGTATTGGTTCTAAATCAAATAAGAACTGTGTCATTGTCAACCTAAATCACAATAAATACTGGATGTTAAAGCTTGTATGTTGTTAGGTATTTTAATTTTTTTTATAGCTTTAGCGGTTTCAATGTCATTTGAATATCTATGAAACAACGGTGATAAGTCCTATAATTCTATTCCGATTCCAATCCCACAATCCCAAATGGCTTGTTAAACACTAGACACGTGTCAATTACCTAAACGCACACAATTTTTTGTCATTACATTAGCTCGCTAAACATGTGACGAGATAGACTTGCTATCCGTCACATTCTACAATACCCAACTACCAACGTCACACATCCGCGTACTTCGCGGAAACGCATCCGCCCGCCACAAAGAGCCCCGAAACCGAAACTGTGTCATTGACCCACCGTAAACAGTCTAGCCAGGCCGTGACCCCCGCAACCGGGTGAACTGGGTCACTGCCAGCCTGCGAGCCGGGATTTTACGATAACACCGCCGCTTGCGAAACACACGTCGTCGCACACCCATTGGCAAAATTTCAAGAGCCCAGCCTCCGTCGACGTCGGCGGTCTGTAGTGCGTCTGACTAGCGGCCGAAGACCAGTGATTCACTGTATTTCGCCTTAGAATCGGGATTCTTGGTGAAACATGGCGATCGATAGTTAGGGTAATTATGAAGTAAAGTACTCGTAGGTTCCAAACGAATGTCTCTGAAGTGTTATTAAGGGCGCTGATGAAAATAACGGGCAGATTAGTTTTGGAGTAACTACGTATGTATTTATGTAAGCACGCTGTCAACCTATTAGGGGACTGCCGGTGACAGTGACACGAAACTCTACACCGCATTAATTCGGAAACGCAGTCACTGTCTCATTAGAGGGGGACGTAATCTCGAAACTATCGACACTGAACACGTTCCGACTAAACCCGGCGGCGACTCCCCCGCTGCGTTCTTTATTTGAGTCGCCAGTCGCAACTGTCGAGTTCACTTTCGATTTCCTATTGGAGGCGCGTCTGGAGCGCATGTGGGTTTTAAAATTAGAATAACGGAAACGGGCGCGCGGTGCGGCGCGTTTGCCGGCGTCTCCTTTATTTTTGCATCGGCCTTCGCATGAATGGAATGCCGGACGGTCAACGATTCGGCGTCGTTCCCGCCGCGTCGCGTCGCATCGCACACGTAATAAACGCGTGGCTTTATGACGCGGTCCATGCCACGGACGGGTCGGGATAAGCCGCGTGTTTTGACATGGGTGGGTCTACCGGCGAGTCGTTTGAGGAACGCCTCGCGGCGTGCGATAGCTATCTCGCACCGAAATAAATGACAGACAGCGGAGGAATAGGCTCAATTATACATTCTGACCGCTGCAGCCCTATTAAGAAAAACCCCTTGACATGAGAAGACGGGGTAATAACTTGCCCTAACTTCGGTTCCCGGTAAAAGAACCACACACGGACACCGAGTGCGTTACGACTTACTATTGCATGTAGGCAAAGATTACCTACTATTTACATGTTTGCATAAAGATAGATAACCGAACAGTGTTATTCAAGCCAAGCATGAAGGTCGTCGGAAGGCATTCCTGAGAGATTACACACTACACTCATGAAGGTGTCTTTCACCTAATTAGGTACAATTCCATGCACCATTATCACACATAATCAATAACAAGTGTACGTCTTAAACAAACTTTTTACCAAACACCTGTCCAATAAAAATCTCTACAATTCCTATAATTGAAAATATTGTAACGGTCGTCGAACCGGGACCAGCCGGTGCCGGCCGGGCAGTGAAAGCGGGTGTCACCCTGGCACGAAGGTGTTGCCTTGACGGGACTAGTATTATTGTATATGTTACTATCTTGTTATGTTAATATTAGCTTTATTAGGCAAATATTATTAGATTGTCAAGTCCAAACGCAATATTATGTTACTTACATTCTAGAAACATGGACTACCTGTCTTACACTGCCGATTCACAGTTACAGAAGTTACAATAACTCGGCAGTCGGCAGTGAAAAGCAGAAATATAGACAAGAGTATTCTTAAAATTTTGAGAAGATTGAAAAAGATTTGAGAAAGATTGAAGAGAATTGTCTTGTCTCATTCATGTCTATAGGCTTGTCTACTAAGTTATTCCAACTAAGCACCACCAGTACCTATATAAACAGGCTCTACAGCACACACCTGAACTGAAAACCCTGAACCCAGTTCTCTGTTCCTGCGACGTGTTCATTTAGCAACGACTACACGGCTAGCACAAGAAAATACGCGCTTGTGCCAACTGTGCTGATTGCGCGTAAAAGTAACGCGAGCCCTGGAATGCGAAGCCGTATACGAGATCTTGACATTCTACACTGACACTGATGACCGGCGGCGTGAGGGTTAAACTTTGTAAGCGAAACGATCCGAGGGTTACCGGTTAACCCTCGTGCCTCGACAATGTTGCCTCAACGCCACCACAATGTAAAACTCGCAACAACATGTTGAAGGCATTCCCCATATACGAGTAGGTATTTGCATGTAGTTTTTAACGAGTGGGTATATAGTTTTTTTAATAAGTATTCGCTATAGACAGACCTCCCACGAGTTAATCGTTGGAAATAGAGTGAGAAAATTTATGTTGGTGTATTTTGTAAAGCAAAGCCAGTTTAATCAGTATAAAACGAATATTGGTTCTACGTATTGGTAACTCCCCTGGTGTTGTTGATATCCATAGGCGGCGGTGACCATTTTCCATCAGGTGGCCCGCTTGCCTGTTTGTCTGCAATAAAACATAAAAAAACGTAATATTGGTTTCAAATGAATGTAGGCGATTCAGATAGAAATTCATGCTGTGTGTGAGGCAGTCATTAAAAATTTATATATAAGTACTTTACAACATAATTAACATAATTTGATTTTACGACTGTCACAAAATAATACAACTAAGTACTACACAACAGGACGTACAAAACATTTACGAAAGTTAGTATATCATAATTAAGACTACTTTTCTAATGACTTTTCTGTTTCGGAACAAATAGTTGATTCAGCCATGTTTTATTGCCGCCATTAATTGGTCTCTATCTTTAAATCTTCCAACGATAATCTTATCGTTTAAATGAGAGACAAAGCGTTAATAAATAAATAGAGAACGTCGAATTCGCTGGAGCTAATTTAGCGGCAGGGCCGAGCAGTACATTAAAACAGCGTATTTATTGTACGCGCGTTATGCACAGCCCGCACGACTCGTTAAATGCTAAACTTTATTCTAACACGAGCTCAATACTGTGATTAAATCCAGCTGATAATCACTCGCGGAGATCTGAAGTGCTAAGTTTAATGAGACTGGCCGTATGTGGAAATCTGGATGGGATTAAGTGTCACGCTGATATTATCTACGATAGATTCAGCTGTGTTTGTCATGAATTAGAATAAGTCATGCCTAATAAGATTTGTATGGTTCATAAAATTGTGTCACAATGTTAACCTTACCTTTGAAAGAATCACTACCACGATTAAATGTAGGATTACAATTATCTCTATAGAATAATATCTCTATCATATGTTATAAATGAAAAGTTCTCAACAGTTGAAACCACTTATATTTAACCATACGTGTAAGGTTAAATTAGCTTGTTACCATACATATTACACAACTCTGCGATATATGTCCAAATTTCAATACGATCAAATCAAGCACAGTTTAGAATTAAATAGGCATCGGCAATCACTCTTACATACTTCCACTGACAACCGTAGCAGCGAAACCTTCAACAATACATCAAGTTTTTTGTCCGAATCGATTGAAATCTCCGCTCTCGGTAAAATTGAGTTTAATGGCCGTTGTCCAAAAATGGGTGCTGGTAAAGTAAGTCGGTACTCTATTTTTTGCCCCTAATCATATACAAATTGGCAATACCCCGTTTGGAGGCCGAAGCTGCCAGCACTGCCCACGCCCACTCCAACGATGGAGAGATCGTCCAGCGCTGGAGGTCGAGGAATGCTTAACGAGCCACGACGGCTCCGAGCGATGACTCCGGGCCACGTTAGATAAACGATTCCACACAAAAAGTGCACCAGACGTACTTACAGTTGCTAGTTATTGAAAATTACACACCTGCGCGCGTCTAAGAAGATGTGCTATGTTTTTTACCCCTAGGTATCAAACGAAATAGAGTTTGCTGTATGTTTCATTTACATACCGATGTTATTTTTTATATTAATATTTCCACTATATATGTCGCAGCCAAATGGTTAAATTAGCCGTTTCATTAAACGGCTAGCTTACTAAGCAGTAATTTAATTAAAAATTTGCCAATTTCATGAACTTTGAAAGTAACGTCTAATGAACGATACTTACCCTACTTTACGGAGCTCCTCCATACATTGTCACAACATTAAAACTTAAAGTGAACTATTATTATTGTTTGAGATTATTGTGGTAAGGTTAGCGTTGTAACAATATATGAAGGAGCTCCGTAAGCTCGGGACCATACTGTTCTTTCAACATTACGTGAAAATCTCATGCAATTGACAAATTTTCAATTAAATAATTGCTCAAAAAGCTAGCCGTTCAATTAACCGGCTAATTTAACCATCCGGCTGCGACATATACAACACTTGCGACGATATTTGGTAGTCGTGTAGGTTGAAGCAATCTTACGTGCATTGAAGCTTTAGGCATCTGCCCTTCTAATAAAGATATAGTTATTCTGGAGTAGCTAAGATTAAGTTAAGATTTTCAGTTTTATTCAATTAGATACGAGTCTCCTTACCACCCTATCACATTGCAAATTACACCGCAAGTAGCTTCAAACTAATATGAACATCAAAGGCGGAACGTAGCCCCGCTTAATAACGCGTATTCTCTGCTCCGTTGATCAATCGGCCCTATGCGCGGGCGCAGCCGCGGCTAAACGAACCAATTTATACCCACAATACTGCGCTAATTGTACCCACATCACATTACTTACACGTTACACGCAGAACACTTGCATTAGTAGACGCATTCACGTGTTTACATATCGCTTACATGTATTATAATGTAGTGGCCGAGTTTTAAATACTTGTGTTAAGATACTAATCAATTACAAAGTTAATATATTTGCATTCCGTATCATTAAGACAGGATCTATATTACGCAGGTCTTGCATGGAACATATTCGAGTCATTTATTGTACTGAACGTGCCAGTTTGTGTACGGGCAGACCCACGTTTTGTGGGCACAGGCGTAGGAAGAGGGGGGGCCGGGTGGGCCGTGCCCACCCCATAATGGTCTAGTGCCCACCCCAGGATCGGGTGCGCACTGACTTTACATTGGCGATTGACTCGGCTTCTTAGGCCACGTCAGGGGCCAGGCCCCCCCTGGAAAATAGCCTTAGATACGCTAATGTTTGTGGGTCTCCTAAACCTCTACTATCGCTACAAATTAGCATATTATTGTACTCGATGACGTAGCATAACCTTCAGTGCCCTCATAGTCTATTACTAATATTCCTTCTCTTCTACAACTACAGTGTTTCCTTTGGACTATGACATGGGATCGTTCTCTTGAACCTCTAATATACCTCTTGGTATATTAGAAGTCTCTTTAGAGGCGGGCAACGCATTGGTGACTCCCCTGGTGTTGCTGATGTCAATAGGCGGCGGTGACCACTTTCCATCAGGTGGCCCGTTTGCCTGTTTGTCTGCTGAGTAACATAAAAAAAAAAACTCTAGATACTAGCTTATTCAGTACATAGTACCGGCTTTACCTTCGCGTTGAAGCTCATCCCCATTAGCTGTCCTCTGCTAACGATAACTCACCTGAAACAAAGAAAAAAACAATGTTTACATGTTCCAGAAAGAAAATAAGGAAGAACTGTCTATTAATCATTAACTATTTTTGGACCGTGTGTTCTTTTCGCATGGTTTGATGTCCATAGAATATCCCTACTTTTTTTCAACCACTTCCTGTAGGAAGTTTCGAAAATCCTTTATTTAAGGATATTTACGACTTTTAAATACTAATAATCTATGTCGATGTGTCCAGTGTTTTAGCTTTTCTTTCTATATCTTAATCAGCAAATCACCTTTTTTATATGAACTCGTATTATTCACTAATTATCCAGGTTATAACTATGTGCCAAATATCATCCAAATGTATTCCATAGAAACATACAAACCATCACCGCGCTAAGTAAGGCCATAGCAACAGCGGCCTTGATCAAACATCCACTCACGCCCAATTCATCAAATTATTTATCAGCGCCCAGACCACGCATTCCGGCGACATTACAATATAACATGCATGGTTCAATATAGTTTTAGCGAGTTATTTAACACTATCAATCTGGTTTGAGAATTTTAATCTCACTTATAAATATGATAATTTAAACTAATATAAATATTAATTTTGCGGACATTGTAACACAGCGTGCGTCTTTAACTACGCAGGTAGTTAAAAAATTACATTGTATTGAAAAGTTACTTAGAAGTAAAACATTGCATGACATTGATAAAAGCTCACAGTAGTGTTTTGTTGATATTGTGCGAACACACGTAGCAGAGGTGTTCTTATCATAACTAAATCATTATCATTTATGCACATCATCATCATCATCATCACAGCCCATAACAATCCACTGCAGGACTTCGGGCCTCTCCCACGAAAGGGGAGGTCATTGCCATAATCTCCACGCTTGGCAGGCGGGTTGGAGATCGCAGTGCAGTTGATGTAAATCTACCTAGAAAGATGCTGCTGCCCATCTTTCGGATTAGTCCCTTAGTCGCCTCTTACGACACCCACGGGAAGAGATGGGGTGGTGCTATTCTTTGAGGTGGCGGCACCACACACCACACCACATTTATGCACAAAATGGTACAAAGGCGGACTGGAACCTACAATAGCCTGATCTGCCAGTCATTCCTTCCATCGTCATTCCCTTCCACACAGATCCAAGCGCCTCTTGCGGCAATCTACTTACTTTGATACCTTAATGAGAGATATAGACATAATCATAATATTATCTTTATTACCCACTGTCTAGATTTAGCAATCTGTGTCGAATCCGAATGTAAAGACGGACGTGTCGCAACTCGCATGCGCGTGGGCACATGGTCAGTGCGCCGGGGAGGCTCCTACGCACGGATACGAGCTGAGTATTAGAGAAACTCTCTATTGGATTGAGATAGAAGGACCGTTTGTAGCTGTAGCTGTAGCCAGTTTTGTTTGAAGTAAATGGTAGTAGGCGAAATCAGCTTAGTAATTTACCTTTCCATTATATCAATAGCATGTTGACAACTAAGACTCAAACTAAACGAAATAATCTTTATTTAAAATATAGACACAATAAGTTACATGTTAAATGGTAACTTACAATTATAGCATACAATTTTTGATACCCTGGTTTCCAAACTAGAAATAACCTGTGCCTTGGAAATCAGTGAAATCATCCGTGGCGCTAGATATTTCCACTAGCAAGTATCTAATCAATTATAAAAATAACAGTTTTATTCGGATGTGTCAATCAATTATTTTAACCAATTACCCCTAACACGTTGGCACAGAATTCACATTCCACTACAATGTACGTACCTACCATTCCAAATGCCAACAATGGCAACTCCCTAGCACCTTTACAATGGGACATGACGAAATCTATTATGACAGCCATATTAATACGAAACCATGACATTAATGACGGAGTAATGACAGCGGAGCAATTTGAATTCGAGTGGCGCCTGTGATTAGAATTAAACAAGCCACTTCACATTGGCCGCAGTGTACCTTTGACAGGTCATTAGTGCCATGAGCAGGTGGCTCTACTGTAGACTTTACGAGAAAATATTTCATCATCACCTCATCTAGCCGCAGGACGACTAATGCTGGATATTATAAGACAAGATATTTAAAAACCTGTGGACAACATTATTTAGCACCTTCTTCGTTTAGTTTGATAGAACCGAATCTAGGAATCCCAGATCTCCCAAACTGGTACTGCTAAAGTGGGGTTACTATGATGTGCGTGTACTTTGTTTGATCACTTACTTTTCTCTGTTAAGTTCTAAGGGAAAGATGGTTGATTTACTGTATTGTCACTTATCAGGATTGTCACATCTGTGGCGTGCTTTGTTTGCATGAAATAAACACTTTATTAACAGAAAAGGAAGAGGCGATCACAATAGATCGGAGGGCCTAGTGTGAGTTCCGCTTCGATTTTACTTAACTATCGCGTTTGCGTTTACGTCGAAATTAGTATGAAGAAAAAAACTTCATTTACGTACCACTAGGCGGCGCTATATATTTTTCCATACTAATTTTCACGTAAACGCAAACGCGATAGTTAAGTAAAATCGAAGCGGAACTCACACTAGGCCCTCAGGAATGGTCGCAGTGATACTGGGACTGAGAAAGCCTTGAAGAGCCCAATTTTCAAATAAAAATAACAGAAAAGTAAGTGATCAAAGTAGCCCTCGGTTACGGTAGTTATTTCGATATCTAGAGCCATGGGCACCTGTATAGAGCCTTACTGCAGAAATATTGGGTTAGTTTGCGACGTCAGCATCCCGTGGGTGCACGTGGTGACGCGGTCTACCACGATCGGGGTCGCTGTGATACTTTTTCTCCTGAAGTGTATTAGAACTTTGCCTCCGATAGGACAGCTCGGTGGACGTGCTACTACGCTACTATCCAAATAGTTCGGTTACCAAGCAGGACAACACTGTCTAGACCAAAGCGATACCTAAATAGTAGCGAATGTCGCCATAACCTAAATGAACTGTATCGCAAAAATTAACAATGGTCAAGTGTCCGTAGCAACATAGCGGCGGAGTTGTAGCGTCAATCAAACTCCCATCATTGAGATGTAAATCACTTTGCTAAACGGCTCCTATTAATTGAACTCAATCCTGACTATTCCGGTGGTCTGCCACAGACTCTACTCTTACACTAAACATTTGATTTATAATGAAAAGAGCAAATATCTATGTGGGAATGTTCACCCATTGGATTCTCGTTTACCACTTGTTGAAGGCGGACAAAATGATTGCTTTAAAACACAAAATACGTTTAATTCGACAAGTAAAACCGTTGTTGTTGAACTTCTGATACATTGGAGTATTTTGTACATAGATCAAGCTACGTCCAAAGCCGCGGGACCTACGAAGTCAACTGGAAGTTTATAAATTTGTATCATCATGAAATACAGAATAAAAATGTTAAAAAAATACGTTACAAATTAAATTCTTTAAAGTACCCTCATATCCTTCGAAGTTAATAACCTATTACAGAACCGTATTTATTGTGCCCAGTAATTGCGTTCATTTATTCAGTGGCGCCGATGAAATGACGGCTTTATTTAGAAATAATGCACAATCTGTGAGCGCATAAGGCGACGTAATAGCGCCAAGATGACCCATCGACGGGCTAATTACGTGTATTAATGGCCATAAAGCCTTGTTTGGAGGTGCCATCGCTATGGTCCCGAGTCGCGAGTCACAACCGCGTATGGTATTGGTAAGCAATTGATCGACGGCACGCAAATTTATATAACGGGACCGCGTCCCGACAGGATTGAAACATTACCACGCAATTGTGTGAAAAACTAACACAAACCTTTACGGGAGGATGCTGAGTTCGTGTTTTATCTTTCTCACTCGGTCTCGAACAAATACCCTACTATAAAAGGAATTGCATACCTACGTGAGGCCAGGAAATGTGTATACTATATAGATAGGTGGCAAACAAGGATACGAGTCTGGATGAGAATGCCTAGTGCCAGGGGTATGGTGGGATATTTGAAGTTAGAGGTTCGACGAAATGTGGCGTTAGCAACTTATGTATTTAAGGAACTTCGGAGTATCAAACCAAACGCGGAAGTACTGGAGTCGTTGGAATTACTGGTACCAATTTCGAGACTGCGAACGAATTGTAGAGACGAGACATTTGCTACCCCGCAATGAAGAACCAACTTACTTTTGAACGCCCCGATTACAACAGCACTAAACAGCACTAAGAATATTAATGGAAGCAGGATCGGTTGATTTGTCCTACTTTTACATTAATAAATTTAACGAGGCAGTACTTTTTGCAATGTGTAATGTGAACGGAATATAGATAATATGGAATATGTTATTAATTAGTTAATATTCTCAGTATTGATAAACATATTAATATTCATTCATATTCAATAATTTTATTGTCTGACGTAACTTTATATTTTAAAAATAGTATTGAATAAATAATGATAAATATTGAATTAATTAATATTTACGCATTGGGTTAGCTGTAACGATAATGCTTGTAAAAATAAGAACCAGGGATGTCGAATGATTTCACATCACAGCACGGGACAGATTTACACCCCAGCAAAACCTTTTAAAAACAGTTTATAGGTAATTGCGCATGTGCGTGTTATTGCTGAAGCAACGGGGTGTTTTCTGTACATAGGAGTACATCAGAAAAGGCGACGGTTTCTGCAACCCTATGGGATATGGACGTGACTGTGTTTGAATGTATGAATGCATTGCTTCAGGGCTAGTCGCAACTGATGATGCAATCCGGCAAGATCTTTCAATACTCGTCGACATCCTTCGGGATTGGTGCAATTCCACTCAGCTTGACACTGCAATCGGCAACCAGACCCAGCAAATTGCAACCATCGACCTAGGCGTCGCCATGCACTATCTGGGCCCATACTCCACACTCGATCACCTCGCCGCCAGAACACAGCGGCTCTGTCCAGGCAATGAATGGGCGTCCCATTCACCGGCTTTCGACATGAAGCGAGCCATTCACACGCGACCATTGACGGCGCCCACGCCGCACTCGCAGCATTTCATACCTAAGTACTTAAATAGTTACGAGTTGCGAGGGGCCGGAATGTCTCTTTTACACTTCTTCGCGCCGCGGGCTCGGAATGCAGACGGGGAAACGGTGAGATTTTTTTTGCAAAAATTTAGTGCCGGCTTGTTTGCGCTGGCGAGTTCAGGATTGGAGCGGTTTTGAAGATATCGAAGTCTCTGTTGAGCGCGATTTGTATTAATATATTTTTTAAATGCTTGGACAATTCACACAACGCCATCTAGCCCCAAAGTAAGCAAAGCATGTGTTATGGGTGCTAAATAGCTGATAAACAACTTATAAACTTTAAACTAGATACTTATTATACATATTACACCCAGACCCAGGCCGGAAATCGAATCTCTGCGTATCAGACTATAACTATGTGGCAGGTATGTTAACCAACTGAACCACTTAGGTCGTCATACGTACATTGTAGGCACGTGTTTCGCCAGTCACATAAGTCATGGTTACGTTAAGCCTAGAAACAGAATCTCGGTTACGTTCAACAGAATGATTGTTTGATTTGTGTCTTGGAGAAAATCGGTCCCAAGAGATTATTCGAAACTGATACAAATCACGATTACAAAAGTAAATCTCGGAGAAAACATAAATTTCCAGAAAACTGGAACGCCGGGGTCATGGGAAAACCGAACGCGGAATACGAACGAACAATACGTTTCACTAGGCGCAATTGCCAACGCCTGTAATTTCTATTGCAGCCGTAATGCTGTAATTGTAATTAGTGGAATTTTGGTGCAATTGGCTGTAATTACGGGTTAGGTCAAGGTGGAACAATAGAGGTTTATGTGATGAGAATTCCATGTGTTTCGCAGTCGCGTACGGAAAAGCAAACCATAACTCATTTGACATTTAAACATTTGTATGAAGTTATCAGAAAATGCGATGAAATGAGCTACTTATTCCACCACCTCTCGAGTCAATTGAAGACAATGAAGAAGCACTCAACACATTCTGGATCCAGAAAAGGGCTTTCCCCTTGAACAGATTGGTCACAGAGTGAGTTGTAGGCTGGACAATAACAATCTTTAGTGTCATGTCGTGATTAACCTCAGACCTTCGGAGACATTCAGGGTACTGATTGACGACAAGGTTGTCTCGACGGGCGCCGATTAAGCAACAAAGCAGCGTTTCTGACAATAATGACCGGGCGTTTTCTACAGTTTTCGCGGCTAGCTGTCATCTGCTCGCGCGCTGACATTGCGTCCTCTCTTTGCGTGATGACTTGCGAAGGCTGGTGCTGACGTTTCCGCGAAACACTCCGCAACAATGTTAACAATTGAGATAAAACAAGTAATCTTTTCAACTGACGAGCAATCCAGAAATATTGAAAATAATTACATTGAACTTTACTGTACGCACTCCGTCAGTTAAGTAGCTTTCGGGAAGCTATCGAATACCTTATCGCCTCAAATGCTGCAGTGTTAAGTACTTTAAAAGTAAGTAAAAATGAAAGTCTGAGAGTACGTGTCGTCAGTGATGATTTAAAGCAATGGGAAGAGGTGTATCTATCTATAAGAGATATTGTATTGGTTAATCACATTACAGACATTACGTGTCTGTCAATGTCACAGTGTCGCGGAAAAAGAATAAAATCTTTGGCCGCGGAGTCTATTTTTTGTTTTCTTTTTTATATGGCCCTACATACTAGCCAAGAAACCGTTGTCCGCTCGATGGTGCCGTGGTGTCTAGCATTCATTTTATATTATAATTATAATTATGACGTTCATAAGTGTTTGTGAAAACCTAAACTGAATAAACGTATTTGAGTTTGAGTTTGAGTTATAGACATGGCTCAAAGTGGATTATTACGAGAATTTCACCCGTGGCCTATTTTAATACAACAAGTTACAAATTAGTCCGTCGTGTGGTCTTACACTGTCCCATATAAGCACCATTTAGAAAGCGGTCACCGGCCAGCGACCGCAGAACATAATAGATCGTTTACCGGAGGGTCATCAACACTTCCCCCTTTTGGGAGTGACGCAACCTGACCGCAAGAGGGTACGCCGATGCCGTAAGGCCGTAGCCCGTGACCGTGGACTGGACAAGTTGGGATGTAGACACCACATTCACAAACACTATAGACTAGTCAGGCATGTTCTATCTTGGGCTGCATCGTCACTTACCATCAGGTGAGATGGCGGTCAAATGCCTGGATTATTTAATTTATATTAAAAAAACATTCCGTATATCAGAGCATAGGTACTTAACTGTCATCAGGATGGGACCAATATTCGATGTACAATGATTGGGCACAAAGCGATGCCTGGTCGATAACGTGAAATAAATGTTTGTATTTAATTTATAAACGTCTTTAAGTAAGAGAGTGCACACGAAGTTTGCTGTAACATTTTGTAAAATCAATTATTAAAAATGCACTTATTATTTTTCTTTTAAGGTACAGTCACACAACTAATCAGTTGATCCCTTACTCCTTATTGTCATTTGGATTATCATAAGGTCAGGAGGCCAACTACATAGTTGAATGACTGTACCTAAACGCTTGATCTCTAGATTCTCCTTTATAGTTTCGTCGACAGCTCAAGCAATGAAAATATTAAGCAACGCCATCGCTGGTCAACTAAGTCTCTCCCCTGGTCGATCTGTGTTCATCGCTTGAGTGACCAATGTCGCAACCAACCTTCACCTTGCTCGCTTAATAGGACGAAGACGTGGTTCAGTGCGGGTCATTTTTTTTAGAAATTCTGTATCAAACTTTGGGAGGCGTTGATAATCGACGCTTTGTCATGGAAATTTGGAGGCGTGAGGCATACTATATTAGTCTTCGCGCAGTGATAATGCATCGCACTAAAATCTAAACGCATAAATCGTAGGTAGATGTTATGTGAGACAGTTAAAGGCCATCAGGTGGGCTTTCTGCTCGTTTGACACTGAGTATAAAAGGGTAACACACTCAGTTAGAAGTTAGAAATCAAAACTACAAACAAATATCCTCAGACGAAGTTTAATATTCACCGCATAACCGCTAATTACACAGGAAGACATCCCCGAGAGACAAACGCGATATAAAATCCACGTATATCGCTACAAATACAGCCGACAACAAGTGAAATATATCCCTCACCGCGTCGATACATCAATACGGCACTTAAACCGTAAACGATCCATCCATTTCCCGGCGCGGGCTGTTGGACGCACGACGATGCCCGCGCGGGCATTGTTGCGGCGATGGCGTGAGAAAGGGGCACATAACGGCGCCCGCGCATCGGACCGGTCCGACCCGCAAATAACCACCTCTGCCGCCGCCTCTGGCCATCGCGGGCCGTAACCCCTAACGACATGCACTCCCTGCACTCGGGCCCGACACTCTAGCTAAATGGAAACTCGGAAACCACAAACTACCGACAGCACTGGCACGGTTTAGTGGCGATTTCGATGGGCGTCCGCTCACCAGCGTCCCGTTGTTGGCGGCAATTAAAACCATCGCGGCCATTCTCGGCGCGAACCAACAAAGCGCCGTAAATGTAAAACAGACAGGAGAAACGCAAAGTTCAAATGGAAAATTTCGAACGATCAGGTCGGCAGTAAAACGGGAAATGGTTGAGGATAGTAAACCATCTTTACTGCACCCTTGCAATTACGGTGGACTGAACTTTAATGTTTACTATGTTTTATTTTTAATGCTAAAATCGCGCACGCACAGTTGCCTTCTAGAGAGCTCAAGAATCTCGCCTGACTCATATCTAGGCATTGGAGGCTTTCAACTCGCTGGCTGCGTAACAATTCCGCGTGAGAAAGCCCGGTGCCAGAATGCAAATGGCCAGCAGTTAGCGGCGTTCAACAAACAGCCTCGCTTCGATTAAACACCCCTGCCATGCCGCCGATTATGGGGCCAAACCGCGGGAAGTCGGTTAGACGGACGCCGCTAAACTAGGAGAACATTCACTGTGAATCTCTCTAGGCAAATTGAGTGGAGTACTTGGGTTGATGTTATCGGTGATGAGATTTATGCGTATTGCGTATCAGCAACTTAGGAGGCGATGTCCTAAATCTATAGAAGTTATCTAACTTATTTTTATGTCACTAAAGTGGTACGTACGTACAAGCTTACGGCCTGCCTGATGGTAAGCAGTCACCACATCCTACGGACTAGGGAAAATCGGATTTAGCCGCGACACTGTCAATCAGAAGCCACCACGGTTACTTTGCAACGAATAAAGCATACCCAACGACATAAGCACCACAAACAATTTTCTAAATCAACACTAAATGGCCTATTAGCATAGGTCTTACATACTGATGTAATTAGCATTCTGCAAACACCATTATAATGATAGCATTTGACAGGCGTCTGTCGGCGCGACGGTGTGTGCGCATACAACCGCGCATGCGCCAGCGACGCATATGATTAAAGGTTATGCATTATGTATCAACACTCAACATTATTACTTCACAGCAGATTTTATTGATAGAAAAAAGATATAGGAATTACATAAATCCTGATGTCAACGTGGCCTTGGAACCTTTGTTGTAACATTACATCATTAGTGCGACCAAGAATGATGGGAATCGATAAATGGATAATTATGTTGTCAATACGTGGTCCGGCCAGTCGGAATGGGAGGCAATTTTAAGTGAATAATTTAGCATTTCTGACGATTGATGTCGTCGATTATTTTATGGACTGCCGAGTGTTTATTAAGAAATAGTTTACGTAATTACCTAATTCCATTAGACATATTTTGCCCAGAGCTGGTAATTCGGTCAAGAAATATGATTAAGAAGCCATAGTTCAAGTTACTAAGTTAACTAATTAAGTACCAAGTTAATCATATCACCTATCTAGAATTAAGGTTGGATATTTGACCTAAGGCACGACAAATAGTTACTCTAGGTCCTAGATATATATGGGAAACAAGTGCACTGCCACCATACAAGCATCATGCTGCTAGTGTATTACACAATAATAATAAGCTTAATAACAACAAGAGCTTTCCATAGCAACTATGCGCCCGCGCAGGGCCTACAACGCTGCCCGGCGCGACGCCGTCCAATATGGCCATTGAGAAATATCGCGAATGTTTACAATAACTGCGCAAACGCATGTCGTTAGCCGCATTGCTGCAGCCCGGCCGGTATTTCATTTTTATTCATTCGCAGCCTGTTGCACGTATGAACGAAACTGTTTAATAATAATAACAAACAGTAAGCATAAGTACAAAGGTTATGTGTGTATCGTCGTCTTGGTGCCACTTATGATTTTTCAAATGTTTCATGAATTTAGGACGTAATTTGTTAATTTTGTAAATATTCGATTACTTGATTTATTTTTATTGGCTGTGGAGGCGGACGGACGGTCCACCTGATGGAAAGTAGCCACCATCGTCCAGGACATCTGCAACCTATGGGGAGCAGTTTCGATGCCGGCCTTTGAGGTACATGTAGACACGCCATTTGAAGAACCCAATGTTAGTCGATAAATAACGTTTAATTTTATTCATTTTACTTTACAGACGTCAACTCTAAATAATCCGAAGAAGCCGAAACTAACTGATGTGCATTATTTACCGGCGGCTAGTGGACAACACTGAACAATGTGTATAAGAAAGCATATTAGATATTATGTTATTCTGACATCGGGGTTGAACCCGACCGCTCTGACCTCGATTCCCGGCTCTCATGAATCTACGGCGAGTTAGATAAACAGACGCCTAAGCTCCGGTGCGCGTGCGCATCTCGATATTTTAGAAAGATATTTGGCGACGTCTCATCATCATCATCCTAGCGTCAATCCCGGTTGTGCTCTATTGCGGCGCTCGAGGCCCGGGGTCCGCCTTACTACTTCGCTTGGTCTTCAGCATCCTTGGCTGCGAGTTTGTTTGCGAGGTAAAGCCATCGCTTCTTGGTCCGGCCTCTTCTTCGCTTGCCTGGCGAGGGTGGCATGGCCAGACATTTGAAGGCCTCCCATAATTTGCCACTCTGCGCGAGACGTGGTCTCTCGCTCGCTCGTATCCGTGGCGGGTTAAACGCACAGACGCCTCATCCGTGCGCGCGCGCAGTTCGCTAGAAAGTTCGTTGGCGACGCCTAATCACTGTTAAAGGCACAATTTGCTTAGTGCCTTTGTCACAAAAAAGTGTTTCTCCTGAGGCGCCACGGTGTCGACGTGTAACGGTGCGGTAATTGCTGCAGACAATTTTATTTTGTTCAAATTGTAGTGAATACAATTCTTATTGACAACTTAATATTTTGTTTAGCCTACGCCCTATGGTCTCCTTAAACTGTACTGTACTAGTACAGATGTTATCATTTGTACTATTCGTTCAACGAACTTTTATACATACATACATACCTACATAAAGCTCACGCCTCTTGTGCCACAGGTGGTGTAGGCAGACACTATGGACCACTTTGCTCGCTCGCCTCGCATATATCCACAATTCTTTTCATACATCTTATCTTCCATTTTATGTTATAGTTATATACAGAATAATTACGAAACAGGAACACTTATTTCCTAATTGTATTTTAGTATTTTTTTTTAATGTATAAGAGGATATAGCTTCGGCGCAGTCGTCGAAAAACTCGTAGGTACCCGACCTACTGTGCACGCCTCCACCGCGGCAATGCGCGTGCGCACAGTGGCAGTAGGACAACGCCTTTGATGGCCGGCACCAATTATAAAAGGCAACGCTTAGCAGCTGTAAAGAAAATATGCGCATGTTTGCTTGGCTCAACCGTCTAAACAGTGGCGTCACTTTCCAATGCCTATACTTGAGATGGGACAGCTTGCTGCGATGGACAGGTAAGATGGGGAAGCGAAGTATTCGAGAGACAGCCAGTTTTTCTCATAGGCCGTTAAGCATACCAATGTGTGATTGAGAGATCACACTCAGGAATCTCATGTACTTTCCTTTGTATGGTAAGACATCTGGAATCTAATTATCTACAAGGTTTCCAAATAACATGGGTTGATCCTGGGAGTAAGACAACCGCAACATCTCATACTGCGAAACAGCGATCGTAAATACTTGTCATACTTTCAATCGTATCGTTTGAACCGCAAACAAACAAGCCATAAATAATTATACCTATAGAATTATAAGTTATTCCGGACGCAGCGAGCCAAGAGTTGCGGCCGACCCGTGATACAAATATCCCAGTCTAGACGTGTTTTTCCGAGTGCAAATTACTAACATTTAATTGTGGAGTGTTATGGAGCTGGCGGTCTCGTTCGCGTTGATCGGCTCCACGATGACGGATGGTTTCCGTACGTTTTTTGTCTGAGAAGAGAGCGCTATCAAAATTGCAAGTGAGCCTCCAGGTAAGGTCACGTGACTATTTTGGCAAACTGAACCGAACTTTTCATGAGAGGTATGAAAATAGCTAATGGGTCCAGCAGTGGACTGACGATGTTATGGAAGCTAGGACCATAAGGGCACATCCAACCGTTTATCTAGTTCTATGGGTACTAAAAAGCAAAAAAAGACGAAAATTCACGTTTGAAGATCTAATAAACTAGTTCATTTTTCTGACATTTCAATTATGATGCAAAAGCTGCATGTCAACGTCACATTCCAGCTACTACCACGCGACTTGCTCAACAACATATCCGGGTCTTACCATAAGCCATAAGTATCGAAGATGACTCTATATCCAAACGCCCCTATATTAAGACCGCCATCCGATTCCACGCTCGTATCGTTTACCTCAAATCTCGCATCGGGTCCGCGGTGGCGACAAGCCCTGCTCTTGCGCATTAATATTGTATGAGAGGCGCCGGCGCCGGCCGCGTCGCCGCGCGTGCGCAGATGCAATCTACACTCGAGCTTTCTAGATCACTATCGGCTAGCAGGGCTTACGGCCGACTAATCGTTGGAAACCTAGATCTGGACTCCGGGAGTTGGGGACTGCGAACTTTATATGTGGCTAGACGGTGATGGTGGGGCTCGAACACGAGGAAATATGGTCGCGGCCCGTACAAAGCCGCAGTCGTAGAAGTTGTTTCATCTGTCTCATATCTCATTTCCCTAAAACGGAATAATTTGGTAGATCTAGATAGCATATTGGCCGCATCGGCACTTACCATTATCAGATGGCCAAATACTTGCTATTACGGTAAACACTGATCCATTGATATATATGACAGTAACCCAATCGTTAGTAACCTACTTCTTACAATCAAAACTAAAAAGCGCTATTAAATTCAACTGCATCTAGAGATGTCAGATCTACCAACACAAACACAACACACAAAATCTGAAGCACCCGCCGCATGTCATCGTCGTGTTCACACGGCGACGGCGGCGCCTGCGCAGATTTATGGCGGTCGCTAACGAATTAAAATTTTTTTTTTTTAGATGAACGAGCTAAATCGTGGATGGAGCGCGGCGAAGGAAGGGGAATTTGAACTGAATGTTGTAGGCGTCAATTTCGAAGATTCACAAGAAGGTTACATGACAACAAATATCACATAAGCTTAAATTACACGCAGGCGAGTAATTTAAGCGGTTTATGAGGTCGCTTTCAGGTCTACGGAATTTAGCTGGTCGGGACCTCTAGTATGGGATGGTGATATATTCTTCTCTACTGGGCACCACATCGCCACCACAGCTGCACTTTTTTACGTCAATCGGTAGACAGAAGCAGGCGGTGCACCTGATGGAAAGTATACGCAAATGCTAGGGTCAAAGCCACAGTACCTGATGGAGTAGTGGAGATCTTACCGATCGGCAGGAACCCAATACTATTTAAAATAGCATTGTTTGTCTGTGGTAGTTATTACCAAAGAGTTATCCAAAAAATATTGAATGTAAAAACGATATTAACCCGCTAAGATTCCCCCATACCTCCTACCTAAAGCTCAGTCTTCGTCGCTAGCCTAGTTACAGCTCGGCAAGATTAGTCCGAAGTGCTGGGGCAATTAAAACCGGCCATTTCCCGGGGCGGGGCCAAACGGGTCAATTTCCGGCGGGCGCAGCCGCGGGTCACGCGACCAGGTCACCGATGGCAGAATCAGATGATGTTCATAAATAGCTACAATACTAAAAACCATTGGCAAAACTCGCCAGGTAGCCAGCGTAATCACAATCTTAATCCTCAAAATGATAATGAACCTGCGGTTCTGCATTTTTGTTACGGTAGATTTCAACAAGCGAGATCTTCTCCGAGACTAGCAAATCCAACAATGGCCTTAGGCGCTGTTGATGACAATCATGACCATCAAAATACTTCACTAAATATGTACACGTGTTGTATGTGCATGTTTGACACGGTACAACAACAGTCCGCACATACTACAGTGCCCTGCTTCAAACAAACGCCAATAAAAATCTGTTCCGGCATCGATGTCGGCGATCAAACGAGCAGTAAACTCTTTTATTTATGTGTTTATTTGGCAAAGGAACACTTTGGGAACACCCGCGTGGCCGAACACATCAAACAAACCGCTCACGTCTGCCAAATGGTGGAAAGAAAGCTTTAAAAATATTTTAAATCACATTTTGAACCTTATGAGATCCGTTGTAAAGGCGAGATCTGTGTATGCACATATCTCGGAGCTAAATTTTTTTTGCTGTAACCACGATCATGAACCCACGAGGTCAAGGAACTCTGCATGACAAATCTGCGAACGATAGAGGATGAAATTTCATACGTTATTACGGGCAGTGGGCGTGAAATGTGCCAAAAACTATACGATACGTATGGCTGTCTGGATGGGAGATGGGAATGAGAATATCCTATCTATACTAAAATTACAAATAGGAAAAGTTTGGATTTTGAGAGTAAACTGATCAGCCTTCTAACAGATAAATCTTAAAGTGTACAAAAAGATATAGGTACCAAGGTACAACTAGTGTCAAATAAGAAGAGAGTTGGCGGGTCACGTGGTTCGACTTGCTTAGTAGGCGATTACCTGCGCGAAATCCCCTCTACTGCCATTTTACAAGTCTCTTCTTTCATGACGCGGATTATACATATACTCGTACATCATTGCCTTTAGCATTGAGCTTTAATTAACATGTAGAAATCTTTATGGCCAGCAAACTTAAGGCATCTGCAAAGCACTAGAGTATAGCTCTCATGCTAATGATCATGAGATTGCTATGTGATGAAGTTACTATATTATTAGGTCTTCATCTTAGTTATTGATCGATGACATGTGAAACTACAGATTTCTCTGATATCTAACTGTGCTTTAATTGGACTTTGAATATAAAAACTGAACGAATAATAAAGTTTCGCAAGAGTTTTTGTAACAAATGTTTCTTTCAAGATGACTTAGCTACTTAGATACGTTTTTTTAAGAAGCAATATGATAGAAGCACGTAAACATTCGCTGTAAATTACAGTTTTTCTACTTTAATATTTGGGTTTAATAGGTAATGAAAGTCTAGGTAAGCTAATGGCTTTATTAAAATTTAACAGTATTTTCATTTCTATTTTGAATTAATCTCTACCTATGTAAAACATCTTTCAGGTTTTCACTCCGACCACCACATCGAGGCGACTTTCACATAAATTGCGTGTATTTAGAATATTAAAATCCCGTTACTCGAATAACGAAACGCAAAACAGAGTGCAGCCGTCACAGTTAAGGCATTCCGACTCGTATTTCACGTAGGACTTGAAAGAGGCGCCGGCGCACAGCTGATATCAAAGGGTGCGCGCGCGCCGCCCTCGCAGCCACACGGTCTGCACTAAACCCGACGGCGGTTGTGCACTGTTCATCCGGCGATATAACGGTATTTTTTATAATAAAGGGAGACACACGAGCATGAAGGTCATTCGCTGGTAAATGATCATCGCCACACATGGATGCAACACCAGGGGTGGTCGCGAAGCATTGCAAGCCTTTGAGGAACGCTCGTCTCACGGTATTCTCTTTTTAATAATTACAAAAAGGCGAAAGAGTAAGCGGGTCACCAACACCCGGAGGGTCGTGTGCGCTGAAGCCTTTTGAAAAGATAATGTCGTACCTGTCGGGTGGAAATACACAATACATAATACAAAAAATATGTAAATTTTCTGCTCAAATTGTGGGAAACTTTACAAGGAAAAATAACTACATAATTCATCATCCCGTTACTTAGTAATGGATGATAAATAAAATAGGCCAAGCAAAGGACAAGATGCTGGACTGTCGTCATACATAGATAATAAAAAACACTCTACATACTTCTCAACAGTTTCCAGTAGAAGTAGGCACTAGACCAATCAATTTTATCTACCTACTTTTTCGCTTCTGCTACATCATCTTTCCAAAAGTACCCGTCGTTTTACAGTACTCTCCAAGCACTCATTTACACATGGTAACAAGAGTAGGACGCTATAGTGTAACCCAAACAGAAGTGGACTCTCCACCTCCGTTTAGACTTATTATACCCAATTAGATAACACTCTAACAATCCGTCAACGGGTGTCCACGCCTCGTGCCGGAGCCGACCCAGCGAACGCGTCGCCGCCGACATGCGCCCGCGCAAGTTCATTGCCGTCGGCCGCGCACGCGCGATCCGCCGATAAGCGCATTTGGGGCGCACCGCACGAAAAATGCACATCGCGTCCTAAGTCCTGATTAGCTGCGCAAGCGCCGGCAACCGCCAAAGGGCATAAACGCAACGGCACGCAAGCTAACGGTGCAATGTTGGGAGACTAAAATGTTTGGCTACATGTAGGTATGTATCTTTCAGTGTTTGTTATATTTCATTTACGTAAAAAAGTTACTGATTAAATTCTTCTATGTAGATGTAACAATTTTAACACAACGTGAATGTTTAAAGGTTCATTACATTAATTAGTCTACCGCGGATAAGATTAAAACAGGTAACGATAAAACGGATGGAATTAGTGTCTGGCCTCGGTCTTCTATGGGAAAAGAATTTTAGATTTATATACCTATCACATTATACAATTCTGCTTTGCTCTCTCTCACAAATAAATAAATAGCTAGGTAGAAATAGAAAATGAAACTTCATAGGTAGTGGGTACATTCTTAAGTGAGAAGTGATAAAATATGTAACATACTAACACTAAGCAAACATAATTAGTCGCTTCGGACACTCACGCTGCCTAAAGATAGTGCCCGGATGCACACGGTTGACTTCCCGCATAAATTGGATTAAATACACACGATAATACACATGATCTAGTTGTCAACGAGTCCAAATGGAATGACACAGCCGTCGGCCGTCAGTGCCATCGTTGTCATGTTTATTATTAATTTTCCTTCAACATTCGTGGCCCTAATAAGCCAGCATATCGGTACAGGCAAACAACAATATTTGCCAACATATAGAACAGGAAAACAATATAGCTACCAATAAAATGAGTTAAATTAGACTATAGTGTGCTTATTAATTATAATAATTTAAATACGGTTAACAGTGACAACTATCCCGCGAACGCAGTTATATATCTTTTCTAAAGATAAAATGCCATAGGATCTGAAGTGGACCAAAAAAATCAAACATACCAGAAGCTCTGAATTCTTTCTCAAAGAAAAAGTTTGTCTAATTTCATTGGAAGAGTATCTCTCGAGGCAATAAACATTATACGCTCCCACAACACTGCATTTTATGGTTACATCGTTATGCGCACGCGCTTCTCCTTTTAACACTCTCCTAATATCAGTATAGAAATGCAGTATGTCCCTTTCTATGTATTTGTTATAATAAATTAAATAACACCGCGAAATATGATTCAGGATATTTTTTAAGATAACTAAATAAGATCTGAATTTACAATTAGTATAGTTTTTCCAATACATAACTTTTATTGATATGTCGATTCTATCGTCCATGACGTCAATATTATCAGTTGCTTGAACTGTTCTATTCCTTCACGTGCATAATATTCCTTTTCTCAACAAGACTTTTATAGCATATTTATATGTTTTCAATGTATATGTATTCAAATCTAAATTTAAACAATGTTAGGTGACTTCACCTTAGTAACTTAAATATGCCATTAAATTACAGTAAGAGAAATATCTAGTGCCTCACGGTGCCTGCCTGCACTGCACCGAGGACGCCACGAGCGGCCCAAATAGTTCCCCATCAAAGACCCCATAACCGCAGTCGTAATATTTTCAAAATATAAATAACGTAGATGGTGGAGTTTCGAGGACTTTCTATTTAAATTTAATGTTCCACTTTATTACCAAACATGGCACGTTGGTTAATCAGTTAAGGAAATTGAATACACGAACCGTTCACTGGTGATTCTATTGGAGATGGAGAATAATAATTCTTAGTTTAAGGTAGAATAAGGTCAACAAATTTTCTGGTCAATGGAGATGCTAGCTGGTCAGCCTCCGTCGGTGCGTGATTCTGCGGATTTTCACATACGGCGGACGACCACGGACGGCTCCATGTAGAGTGCCACAAACTTATCTGGCCCGGTAGCCATTCCTAGAACTAAGTGTCGCCATTTTGATGTCTATGTACTATTCTGGCCTATAAGCTATATTGCAGCCAAATATCATCAAAATCCGTTCAGTATTTTTTGCGTGTAGGAGTAACAAACATTCAAAAATCCAAACATTTAAAAACTTTAGCATTTATAATATTAGTGGGATGGGTTGGAAATTGCAATGTCGAAAATACGACAGAAATCGCAACCGCCCATCCTCTGCGGAAATGGTCTGCCCCATCAGATTAGTGGCCTTGTGCGACAACCGCGAATGTGGGGAATGCAACAGCGCAATCCTACTCCGCGAGACACGACATGGAAAGCCAGGTTTAATAGGTTTACAACACACACAATTTGTACCCATCAATGTAAAGCCACTAGGATCTAGATCCATCAAACTTGAAAATTAGTTTTATTACCCTCGTAAACCAAGTCCAAACGAGCCGTCCAGTAATGGCCCGCAGCGGTACTATTTGTACCTAATTTCACTTTACGACCAGATTAACCCGCCAACACTAGTAGCCCCGTTCACGAGCACTCCCAATACATTCCGTGCGGTACTTTTCGCTCTACTACAGAACCGGTCGACGCACCGTTAATACCCGCATTCATAAATTAATAAAAAGATCATCCTGGAAACGTAAACCCCATAGTTCCACCCACGGCACCATAAAAACGTCAAAGTAAATGGATGCCATGGGCTGCGGTGTCAATAATAAAAAAAGCGAAAGAAAAATGGGGATCGGACGACCGCCCGTGGCGTATGGACCGGACCGCTCGGAAAGATGATTTAGGAAATTATGTTTCTGGGTGATTTTCTATTTGTGTCAGTGACACATATTGGGACAAAAAATTGTTTGTTTTCTTACATATAAAATTTTAAAATGTTTTTGTAGGCTCTTCTAACGCGACGGCTTAACATTAACCAAAACAAAAGGCCAATATTTTATAAGTTGATGAAAAAAGTTTTTCAAAATAGCAGAAGCAAAGTGTGTAATAATAAAACAGTACAGTTCAATCAGTGTCAATAAAATAAGTACATATACACTTATCTTGCTACCAGCGACTCAACGTAATCTAAAGTTATTATTAACAGGGAAAACCACTGCTAGTCATGTCCATAACAGTCAAAGTACAATAAATACTCGCTTTTGTAATCTAGAAACTCCAATCTGAAAGCGAATCTAGAGTCTACTTAGCATTATCACAATCTCCGTGAGAGTATAATATCAAAATATAGTGGGGTTTCGTGTACGTAATCGCACTTGCAAATTATATTACCTTGAAGGCTAGATCATAGCAAACTGTAGGCAGTAAGTCTGTTTTAGGCGCCATACTTATCGACAACGATCAAACTCATTTAACGGAGTGCTCATTTGGCGCCTTTCATGTCTTTTCCACCTAAAGCAGCTTTACGAACGCCTCACCTTAGTTCGGTCATAAAGCCGCGCATATAACGTGGAGAAAATCAGCTATCACAGAATGAGAAATCACCGAGCGGCCACACAGTTTCCATACAAGTCATGGAACAATAGTAATAAAATCACGCGGTACAAAATCCGATAAGTTTCCAACGCGGCCTGATAGTAACCGACGGGTATAAGTTACAGGGAGAAACACGAGATGTACCGCAAACACTGGAGAAAGTGGAAGCGGATGGAGACCACGCAGAGGTTTTACACCAACATTTCGGCAACGTAAATTTTTTCAAAAATCCTTTGGCGAATAAGAGAAGATCTGAAACATTTTTATTCAGAGGCTTCAGTCTTTGACGTCAAGACGTCAACCGGATTAATTTCGGTTATTGAAATTAGTCCGGTTAAATACATACATTCCGGTTAAATACATACATACATACAATTCTTAATTTCACGCCTTTTACCCTTAAGAGACGCTGAAGAAAAACATCAACAAGACAATTTTGATGTTACGATATTTTACGCAAGACTGTCTTTGGAAGGTTGTAACTCAAGAAAGAAGAAATAACATAAGTAAGAAGCAATAAGTTCCGAAGAAACTAGGCACCTATACCATGTAGAAAATATCGAAATTGCAGCCCTTATGCGGGCTATGGCAGATCGCCCCACAAGGAAGCGAGACGCGAGAGACGCTCACGTGAGCCAGCGCGGGCGCAAGTGTTGCGGAACACGGCCGTGTCGTGTACAATTACGCCGACATCGTGCGCTGGACACGGGAATGTTTGCCGAGCCGCGACACTACACGGCTTTAGGGGAAATATTTAGCAAGGTACAGCGTCAGGAACAGTAAGGAACAGGAATTTACCATAATTGTTGAATACCGCCTGAAGCGGTCTCGTTTAGCTACTATAAACATATACTAAGTTTCAAAATTAAAACAGTATTTGCAGTATTTGTATGTTAAGTGCACAGAAGTTATCTAAAAAGGCTCTTCATAGAGCTTCTTGATTCTTCTTCTAACATTAATAATACCTATACCTATGGAAGCGAAAGTTGGGTATGGCAGAAGAAGCAAGTAATTAGGAAAAATGACGTAGAAATGAGGGCATTGAGAAAGATGAAATACGGAATAGTGTTATAATAAGAGAGTGCGATGTAGTGACTAGAATAGAGAAAGGAATGCTGAATTCTTTTTCTCATAAGAGGATTAATTAGTGGAGATTAACAACAAGGGCTGAGGACCAAGACAACATACCACGATCAAATCGGGGACATAATAAAGAAAGGTTAGATCAAGAGTACCCTTAACCGACAAACTATCTACCCCTACGGGATGAAGTTATATAACTATACATGTAAGTACAATTTCACCAACGAAAAAAGTGTTTTGCGATACGAGCGAAAGAGTATTTCCCGATACTTGAAAGTATACTAATGGCATATTCTGAAACTTTTCTCAGCTTCTCATTAGTTTTATTGCATGTCTACCTGGAATACGCGGGAACATGCCAACGATAAATAATCCCTCGTACAGTACTTGCAAGCTAGTTCCATGCAAATTCAACAGACTATTCGGGAAACACTCGTAGAGAAAAATTAGTATGAGAATATTCTCTAATTGTTACATTACCAACATTCCTACACACGCGCATATCGAAAAGCCGTTCGGCGAATCGTTATTGTTTTCGAATGCAAACCAAATGTTTACATTTCGCAATGGTTTTACATGTATAGTTTGCGTGTGTATTGATAGATTTGATGCAGAGTACGGCGAATTGTAATACGACTAGTAGAAAAACATTGCAATAATAACAATACCAGCTGGCCCGCGGCGACTTCGTTCGCGTGTTGTCTTACCCTATAAACCTTCCTCATGAATCACTCTGGGTGAAAACCGCATGAACTTTCCGTAGTTTTTGAGTTTATCGCGAACAGACAGACCGACAGACGCAGCGCGGAACTGGGTCTTACAATATGATGTAAATACAGAGATTTTCCGGTTGTCCGTTTAAACTACTACGATGACAATTTACCGAGGAGTCCTCTAAGCCCTTCCAATTACAAAGTTAAACTTATTTCATTGACAAAAATAAAAGCAATATTTCCAAGTCACTCAACAAGAACCGATCAACCATTATTGAGTGGAGCCCCGGCTCATCATCGAAGAGATTACACGGCAAAATGCCAACAAATCACTGCTGTAGACAGAAAAAACGACAACTCCTCTTAGTCGAAGCTATTGTATTAATTGTGGCGGGACGGACAGACGGACAAAAAACCGGCCGTTTTAAATTACTGCCCACGGAAAACAATAAATATTACAAATAAGACAATGGACCGCGCCCCGGTCCCGCTTATCTCTGCGGGGCTATTACGCGTGGTAATGTAATAAAAAGGTTCCCACCTACGATGTGGCTGGTGGAAAAAAAATGCTCTGTTATACGGGTGCGCACGCGCATATATAAGGCGGGAGTCGGGAGAGCCGAGCCAGCAGCGGCGGCGGTGATGGACAGTGACAGGCGAGGGTAGGCATAACACAAGTTTGAAATTGAACACCGTCATCAGCTTCAATTTGAGAGGCTTGTCTAGTCATAAACTTTTTATTGTTTACATATTTTGGAAGCATAGAACCACGATGTAGGCTTTGATTAGGAGCTTGTCTCTCCATGAGACCTGGTAACTTCTCAACAGCGTAAAACGTGATGAGCTTGTCATGTTTGGTCACAAACCTTATATAAAATGATGTGGTGGGATTGGTCAGGTTTTGAAAGCATATCTACAATAACCCAGCAATAGCAGTGATAAATTAAAATACAAAATTATCATAAATCCCTTATAAGCTTACGACTTTTTTCCACAGAAAGGGTTGGCAGAGACACCAGAGATTATGAATATGGATGCTATGGGTAAGTTTTATAAATTTTATAATTTCATACTATAGAAAATAAATTTAAAGAAAAGAAAACTTCTGGTTATGTATGACTGCGTATCTCGCATCGCTTCATCCTCTACCATACCCCGTCGCTGCACCTCGCATCTCAATCCGCCGATATACGTAGAGAAAGACGTCGCTCCTACCGCATAGTTAAACCGACATTTGTCAAGCAGCGACGGGCGGCACCGGTTGTATGCTAATGGGCGTTCGGAAGGGCGACACGGGAGCGGCGCGGGCGCAGCCGAGCCGCCGTCTGACGTGCGTGGTCGGGGTAGATTTATGCTGCCTCGAAAAATATCCAGGACAAAATACGTACTTCCCTCACTCACTCCCACATCACAGCAACATAACATACAAATATTTTTAGGAATAAACAAGAAGCACGAGAAGAGCAGAAGTTAAGAAGTAAAGTGACACACTACAAATCTTTCCTAATAACACTCTTCCTAAAACAGTATTTATCTCAAAACACCACGTTCCGCACAAAATTGGCAGACACACACAACAGGGTAATAATTAACCCTTTACCTAAAGCTTGGCATCATCAATTTGCCTAGACACATGCCAAATACCCTAAAAATAAAAAATAAAACGAGATTAGGCCCCGAGGCAATTATTAAGCGAGAGTTTGTGGAAAATCTCTCGACACAGCTATTAGTGGTCCAAATTAATAGCTGGCTTGTCTGAACAAATTGATTGGTTAGAAGACAACTATTAAGTTGGAAGTGCATGTTGTAGTCGTGTGTTAAGTGGTTAGAAAATGCCTTTCATGGGTAGTATTATCCAGACACTGTATTGCCAGATATTACATTCATTCTTCATATTATGAGACCTCATTGTTCTGTCTATCCCCATGGAAAAGAGTTGTATTGCAACGCAATGTCGTTGTATGATTATCATATTTACTGTGACTATTTTCGTCTCACACCTAATCCAGCAAATTATTCAAAAAACAAATTTCTACTCGTCCCTTTACCACAAACCAATACAATCAAGTAAAAAACGTATAATTTATTTAGTTTTTAAAAAGTGTGCGAATAACTACCTATAAGTCCGACGCCATTTTCTTCAACATAAGTTGCATGCTCGAAAATTCGCCACATGCCTTGTGAATGGAACATTGAACCCGCGGGCTGACTAAAGGTATATCTTTAACACCACCACGTAATTGCCATACCATACTGTCGGTGAAATTTTTAAAGTCACACATAGCGTGAGACACCGCAGTTGGTTTCAGGCGATGGTGATTTGTTGTTTTCGCGGATGGGTCGAGGAATAACATGATACTCCACACTTTTTACTGTGAAACTTAATTGAAGGTGCAATTTAGTGATATATCACAGTCGCATGTAGTAAATGATCTTAATGATGCAGGTGTTTTCGATTTATGCCCAACTAGCTGGCCCGCCGAAACTTCGTTCGCATCTTGTCCTACCCTATAAATCTTCCTCTTGAATCACTCATTTGTTGAAAAATACATTAAAATTCGTTAAAAGGTCACAGACAAGATTCACGGAGGGACAGACGGCGGGAAGCGACTTTGTTCTATACTATGTAAAGATAAAGAAGAATTACAACAAAACTGTTTAGTCATTCAAAGACAACAAATAAATCGCATTAATTAAAAGAAAACCCACAAATAAACAGCCAGCATTCAAAGAAAAATAAACCCCACTTCGACCACAAAGCCGAATAAGGCTGTATTTCCTTTAAATACATTCCCAATTTCTGTCCGAAGCCCGATGACGAATCCCACATACCCACTCGCTTAATCACTCGAAACAAAGGAGCGCTAATGAATGACCGAACCAGCCAGAACTCAGCGAGTGCTTAGTCAAGCCTAAGTCCACTTCACACTCTCCCAACTTGTACTTGTAAAATGTACTCGGCATGTACAATTAGTCCCTAAGCACGACAAGACAGCCCGCATGTGAAGACATATCTTATCTGCGTAGTAAATATAGTTAATTGCCGAGCTTGTACTGTATAAATGGACCCCGAGCCAGGCCGCGAGCCTTAACGGGACGCGCGTCGATCTCCGTGAGAATCGCGCATGCGCTGTTGTGACGGCGCGTGTAAAATATGCGCCGGCGCATTGTCGATCGGTATCGAACAGATTGTGAGATCTGCCTCGTTAACGGTGCTTCCAAATCAGCGGTCAGCGGACTCGCTGTTGATTCTGATAATTGATAAATAATGGATTTGTTACAATACCGCTTTCGTGGGGTACAATCAGCACAATTGTAACCAAATAATAGATTTTTTAAAGAAAAGTACTAAAGAAATTAAGTGCAATTGCTTTTAGCACGAGCCGGACTTTCTGTGACCAAGACCTTCGCCACGGGAAACGCGTAAAACGCGCGTTCATTTTAAAACGACATCTTTCCAGCTGTCATTTTAACGGCCAATAAACGAGTGTCTCCGTCAAACTTTCAGACAGACGAACGAGAGGGATAATAAATTCCTCATTTTTGTCATTAGCGGAAGAGGGACGGCGAATAAATTTGCGTTTAATTACGGGCGTGCCGCCGAGGGTATGATTAACATGCGGCGACGCAATTACATATATTTTTATGACACCATTTCACGTCTTGGTACAAAAAGGTGGAACGTCATGTACAACTGTACAAGCGAGATCTTTTACCACTCTTACCATACCACAATATTAACAAAACTAATCTTTTGCACCGCACGATCGAAACCGATATACGGAGTCTTCCCTTGGTAGTGCATACTTCTTACATTGTTGTGTATTCAATTATTCATCGCACATTATTGTGGGACGGATGTTCGGGTACTGCATCTCTGAGCGCAATGCTCGTCCGTCGGTGCGACAGATTAGAAGTGCGCTTGCGCAAGAGTCGCCTCGGGGCGCTGCGGCTAATCTTCGCCTACGCTGCGCCCGCGCACAGCCCTTCGGAGCGAGCGACGCGGGATTTGGTCGGTACCTACAAGCTGGTATAGATGTCGCTAGCCGTGACGAATCCATTCACGAAATCGTTACTACAAAATATGACAACCGTTTTCTAGATTTACATGACACAGAAATATAAATTACGAAGTTCATAATTAGCATCAATCAGTGGAGCAACTCATCATGCGCGAACACGTACACAGAGTTTATACTAAGTGTGTCAAGCTTAATTGTCTCGACCCGTATTACCTATGGATAATTATGCCCCTTCTCTCTATTAGGCATGTGCAAGAAGTCCTCTGGCAAGTTCATATGTTTGGCTATTCGATGACATGTACGGTACAATACCAAACACACATCTCAATCGGTGGCTCGAAGCGATTCGTGGTACGCCAAATCCGCCGTCAGGCCGAGACTCAACCCGCTGGCTCCCTCGGCTCATTAGTGCCGGACAGACGGCAAGACAAACAAACTGATGGACGGGCGATCGACAGTAACGGCCGGCTTCCGGGGCCGTATGCGCCCGCGCAGCCGGCCAAGCGCTTACGAGGAACGGACGCTGCGTGCTGCTGCTGTGTAAACCCGAGTACCATACGTTTTCGACTCGATGGGTCCACGACGCGATATGAGCATATGAGTACGGAATTAATAGTGTCTAACGGTTGGACACTTGGACTCTAACCATATTAAGTAAACTAAGTCTGAAATTCGTTCCGATCAGGATACGTGAAGGTCGAAAATGAATGAAAATGGTTCATTAGTTTTATCGTGTAACTAAAATGTCACTAAAGTTAGGCTATTTGAACATTGCTAAAAGGGGCAATGTGAGACAACGAAGCCCAAAAATGAATACGTCCTTTGCGTCTGTCTATATCATCGCATAGTCCTCCTAAAGTAGGCAACGAATTTTAGCAGGATTTTCACTGATAGATACGAATGCTTCATAAGGAAGAGTGAAGTTAAGACTTTGTTGCAGTACAAGGCCGGGGCACGATGCTAGTTTATATATAGTATTAAGATCCGAGTAGGAACATCAAATTATGACAACATGTCAACATTAATTTGGAAACAAAGCGCAATGTTCGATGATGGCGGACCAGGCAGGAGTAAAGTATCCATTGAACCCGGGGTCACTGACCCGTATCATTTCTTTAAATTGAACGGTATTTAATAAATGCCATCGAGAAACGCAACTTTGTTTCCATCGAAAGCACAACCGTTAAAGGTCGCGGAAAACTTGAACTTTAATAACTATTATTGTCCATATTATCATTGGCAACGAAACGAGAACAATAATAATAACTGTTAACATCTCAACAGACATACAATATCATCGATAACTGAGCAATTTGTATTTAAAGATACGAGGTTACAACGTCACATAATCATTTAGAATAAATTTATTCGTCTTTAGCAAAAACAAATTACTAATAAGGAATCTCATTGGAACCATAAAAACGCACTTGTTTACGCTTGCTATAAAGTATAAACAAACATACACACGAAGGCATTAACTATGAAAATTGCTTCAATCGAACCTAGAAATTACTACTAGGGCGAGTAGTTAAGCTACATTGTAAGGACTCATAGTGCCACCTGTAGTTTCATTGCTATATATAGCACTGTCCTACGCTTTAACCTCACGGAGCGGGTAACATCAACGTAATTCAGACAGGTAATCAAAAGATATGCGAATCGGATATAATGTGGATCGGACGTATCTGTACGAATCGGTTCGGATATGCTGGTATTGTTGTCGTACGGATTCTGCTAACCGGATTGTGATTTGTGAGCAAATCGAACATTTTTTGACATTATGCGTCAAGAACATCGTGTCAAATCGGACGGTATACGGATCGAAGTTTATCCTAATATTTGAATATAAAGAATACAATAGACACAAACCGTTTTCTTTTAATTTGTGCCTATATGTGAATTGGCCATCATTCGATCAGAACTGTGTCTCGATAGGATATCCGAATCGGACATTCTGCTCCACGTTCCAAGCATCAACATTCCCGGTAGGCAAATTAATAAACCTCATTTGTGTAAGCGCACTCGATCGTTATCCAGCGGCGAGTGTATTAACGATTCGAATCGGAATTACACTGAATCGATTAGCGATCGGAGAACTCGATCGATATGGTTACGATGAAATCGGAGGAAAGAATTCCAGTCGGCATCGGGGTCAGTCGCCCGCCAGCAACTCCGCTGGGACTTATCAAAATATTTGCTGCGAGCATTGCTGCGAGAAATAAATGATAGTCGTAAAACGATTTGTTGAACATATCGCAGCGATTAAATCTAGGCATCGCACTCAAATGAAATGGAAGTAGGCCGTTTTAAACATTTCAATACGTACCAGTGCCACTGGTTGGTCTCAATTTAGTTTGTACGGAAGTTGTAAGCACCATGTGTTCGCGGCAGATATAATTATTGCAGGCACTAATTTGATCTTATCAGTTTGATGCATTTCCTTTATCATTATGGCAACCTTGTTAGTATTGGAATAAAAAAACTAGATACATGTTAGTATTGACTAGTTTTAGAGCAAATACTCAGTAGATGCTTTTAAATGTTTTGTTCCCTTCTAGCATTACTACATATTATAAAACGAAGTCCCACGCCGCGTCTGTTCGCGATAAACTCAAAAACTATTAAACGGATTTTCATGCGGTTTTTAACAATAGAGTACATTAGAGGAAGGTTTATAGAGTAGTACAACACGCGACGGCAACGTCTGCTTCCATCGTCTCTGCAGTTGGCCCAACAAAATAATATAATATTTAAATTTCTGCCGTAACCGCCTAGAATGTTTTTATAAACTTTTAGCAGCTAAATCATCACAGTCATTGATTACGAAACTAATTGGAAAGCATGAAAACACGAGAAATTACATAATTATCGTCAGCATCCGATAATCTGACTCTCACTTGAATCAAGCCAGCTTTCCGCTTCAGTGGCTTCATTCTGAAGAAAGTAAGTCTTCAGTAGATACCTAAAACAGGTGCATTACCGTTATACACCATTTTAATAATAATAACTGTGCTCCTGTGAGTTGTTCTGTACTTTCCTGCACAGCAGGATAGCAATAAAAGACAGAACAGCGTCGCAAAAGCCGACAGAGCTCCGGATTGGGCCAGAAAAAACGATAAATGAACCAAAGAAGCGTAGATAACAAATAACCTTAATCTCTAATTCACCATTTTAGAAGAGGTATATAATATGATTAAGTTAATTTTAGCAGGGTAGATATTGCTCACTAAAAACCTTAATCATCACGTTTCCAAAAGATACATAAAAACTCTATCTGAGCCAAGTACTAAATTATGATAAATCATAAATAATTAAAGCCAAAGTCAATCATGACGTCGCTGTAAAACATCGCGACTGAAACAATAAAGTCCGACATATTCCCCAATACATGGACAGTACCCCCATTCCCTCCGATATCTAACCAGTACTTACTGGCCTCATTCGTTCTGTCCTATAACTTGCATAAAGCACTCGTCCTTTGCCGTGTTTACATAACAGATATCACAATAATGACAAGGCAGCCATCTTGATTCGCAAGTGGCACGCGACCGCCACGGATCTTCCGTGTAACATCAACAATTACATCACGGGCCCTATTAAAGTTAATGGTGACATTAAAAAATATAATTCACGAGGAGATTACCGCGATGTTATACAAGATATTTAATGCAGTGTCTGTTGTTGTGATATATTACGGTGTCGGGTCTCCGGGTCTCGGATTTGCGTGGTCAAAGTTGAGGGGTTACGTACCTATACCTATATTTACAAACTACTTCACTATTCGTTGTCTTTTAGTTTTCAGTTAATGTTTCCAGTATGTAATGCCTACCAGTTAAGCTACTTCCATCGTACGCAGTATTTCTAAACTTCCGTTTTATCATCGTCCTTTCTTATTCAAGCATTTTTAAAAGGGACGTTATTTTATCAAGTCATTTGTCCAATACATATCTTCTCCTAACCTAAAATTTTTAATTACCAATCAATTATGATTGGGATTAGTAGGTTTTCTTATTCAGGGCCTGTACACTTCCCTCAAAAAATACATTTGAAGGAAAAAAACCTTTAACAACAAAACTTAGGCGAAATGATTAACGGAAAGGGAAGTAATTTATGCCGCATATGTCCAAGACCTTACAATTTTAATTAGCGTCGAAACTTTTTACGTGCAAATATCAGTCACTCGTAAAGTAAGACGTCACAAGTGAGATAATATGTGACACGCGAAAACTGAACTCAATACAGATGCGCTTTTACGGCACGCTTCCAGGGAACTCGATTCATTTGAGTGTGATTTATCTGCATATTACTGTCAATGAGTTTTGCAGTAAACTGTCCATACAAGTTACGCTCCCCGTTTTGTTTATGGCGGCTCGTGGCTGAAAAATTGATTCGGTAACGGTTCTCATGATCGAAATGATGAAATATAGTCATCGATTATCGGAAACGCTGATGGCTGGCATACTTTCTTGAAGTATGGTAATTTGATTTTGAGGTTCTGTACGCTGAATTATTCAATGTCCTTTTAAGGCTTGCGTAATGTCGAAAAAATGTGTCCGCCGCGGTGCCAATAACAAAGCTAAAGTTACTTTAAAAAAACTAGGAACACGCAAATTGCGTACCGTAAAATGCGATTACTTTGATATGCGGGGGCTCCATTTACCACTCACTTTTCCGTGATAAGTTCTAAGGGAAAGATGGCTGATATACAATATTGCCACTAATCAAGGTTGGCACATGTATGACGTGCTTTGTTTGCATGAAAATAACACTTAATTAATAGAGACAAATGAGTGATAAATGTAGCCCCAGGACCTTAAAGTGACCCCGTTTTATCAGTATTTATATAGGCTTTCATTTAAGCTTGCGAATATTAAATTTTACAACCGATATGTAGCACAATGCGACATCATCGTAATAACAGTATGACATCCGAGGGTACTTAATTTTTAAGCCCATCGTAAAGTTATCAGGGCGAATGATGATTATAATGACAAAACTGGTCTGGTAGGAGAGCCGGGCACTGAATTGGGCACCGCATATGTCACGGGAAGTGTGCCGGCGCGTGCACTCCTGCGCAGAAACTTTCACCGAGATTGGATAATTAACCCCTCGATAGTGGCCCTGCGGTATATGAAATGTAATTTAAGAGTATATTTTTTGGGCAGTTAGGATACTCATGAGCAAGGTTTGGTCTGCAATTTATACGCAATGTCGCTATGCTAGCTAGCATAATGTATCGAATAGACGCTGCATGCGTCGCCAAATACTGGGCAAATAAAGTGTAAGTCAGAGTTTAGTCCATCGACTCGATATGAAAAAGAAGCATAATGATATGTAAGATAATTGCAGGCTGTTAGCAATAACAATAACAAGCAAGTATTATGCTCGCCCGAGGCAGTCTCTAGTATGGGCGACAGCGTTTTCCCATACCCATAAATTCATAACAAGTCGTTTAAACTTCAAAATGCACCGCACGAAAGTAGAGAAAGAGAAACAAAGATTGTAAACTTAGAAAAAAGATAATCTAAGTTTCGGTTCACCTGCCAGACAAGGTGTGGGGCAGGTCACAGGTCACGCAATGGCCGCCATTAGTGGCTATTGTTTCATGCGCGTGCGCACATGTGGTCGACAGGTGAAGGCATGGACATGGGGTGGGCGGGACGATGGGGTAGATCGTTTTGTTTGAAAGCATGATGAAATGAATTCTATTATTATTATGTATTTCATCTTGCAACTATTCCCATGTTTAATGTTTCAGTTTTTTACACCACTGAGGTGGCAAACAAGCTTAAGCTACGGCCCGATGGTAAATAATTAAGTGGAACCAGTAGTGTTCAAAGTTTATATAAGTAGGTACCTGTCCAAAGCAAAAAAGGGCAACTACATTCCGAAAACTGATCGTTTACATTAACACTGCCTAGTTTACCGAGAAACAATAAAACTACAGCGGTGTCTAGTGGCATCAAAGGGTTACCAGCGGGCGTCGGGTCGGATTGACCCGATGGACAAACAGACCGAGGCCTTGTAAACTGAACGATTTATTAACACTCACGCCCTCGCGCCAAGGGGTCCACGGCTCCGGTGGCAGTAACGACCCTTACCTGTAAAGAAAAAAGAACAAATGTTAAAAAAATATTGTAAGAGGCTATAGATGTCTACTAGGTACACAGAACAGGGGTCCTATTATTTAACCTCTCGTCTCCAATGGTATTCAAATTTGATTTTTGCTATGAAAAATTCAATATTTTTGGAATCACATTGATAACACTGAAAGTGTAGTAAAGTAGGGAAAATCGGCTTCATGCAATAAAAAATAAAAAAAATTACGCCGAAAATCAAAATTGAACTCCGTTCGACACGAGACGGCGGCGGCGGTTCAAAAATAGGGCCCCAGGGGATAATTCGAAGTAGGAAATACAGTATTCATACTGAACAGCACTCGCATTAGTTCAAAACAATCAACATCCCCATGAAGCATTAACTGACGTCGGGAATAGTAGCCAATAAACTTGTAACGAGCTCGCAACTCTATGCTAGGTTTGTCTGACCGATGCAAGTTCAATAACATGCTGTAACTAAAATACCTAGTTCGCTTGCTTGCGTGGCTATATTTTATGTTCCTACTAGGTAGCTTCAGCCCGCGATTATAACGTTCCAGACCAGTTCAGATGGCAGATAAACTTTGGCGGGTTCATCGGATATTTTTGTATACCTTCAAATTTAGCTTACATTGTTTTCCTTCACACCGTAAAAGCTAGTGGCTTATTTCGAAACTGTTCCATGGGTAAAAAATACCCATAGGCAAAGGCTCAAGAGTACGATTCTTGTACAGCATCACCTGACCACTTGTCCACACAATACGCGAGCATTCACGAGCGTTTCCGGCCCACTTTCCTCGCGGCTTCGCTCGGCGTCGAACAAACGACACATTCACAGTCGTTGGTCTCGTTACTGTGTTTCCGAACGTGTCAAAACCGTAACCGCGAACTGATCTAGTGTTGGGATTCAGACGGCCATGTGGGCGACCAAGACCATATCTGGATTGTGGCTATAGAAAGAAAGAAAGAAAATATTTATTACAAAGAACATATATTGCTATATGAATAGCAAATTTTTTTTAAATGTGTATGAGCATTTCTTATTAACGTTTTGTGTAGTAAATTTATACGCGGGATAGTTGAATGTTCACAGTAATCCGTAGTTGACGTCGGAGCTACCCAAAGTCCTCACATGACCGACTATATTCTCCCTGCTCGTGCCGGTTTGAGTCCGAAGCCTATTCGAAAACTTCCAAACCGGTCAAGGTAATCTATGTCCAGGGGGCAGAGTTTCGGAGAGTGCGACAAAGGAACTTCTTATGAAGCGACACGGTTTACAAATATATAAACAGGACTAGGTGAAACTGTAATTTATCTAAGATCATCATATCATATCAGCCGAACGACGCCCACTGCTGGGCATAAGCCTCCCCCAGGGATCTCCACAAAGGCCATTCTTGTGCCTTCCGCAGCCAGCTGGTACCGGCGGTCTTTACCTTGTGGTCGCCACTCGAGAATCTGAGATGTTGTCGCATAACCATTTTGTTTTAGGAATATTTGTGTGTACCTTTTAAGTTAAAAGTCTCTTCCTTCGGCGTTTATTTTCGAAGCCAGACTAGTCCCTTCTCTAACCAGACCACCAAGCTAGAGTCGCATGTGTAAACAGGTGATGTTCGTTCGACCAACAATGGGCCATATTCTCGGGAATCTTACGTGTGGTCCAAGATCAGGCGTGATTATAAAAATAACTTAATTTGTACACGGTACAGTAACACTTCAATGTGACAGCATGTCATTAAAAGGAATGTCTGTAAGAGAGAACGATAAAATTAATTGTAGCAAAAATAATACAAAAGTTGTTCGTACGATTTTTATGAAGAACAAAATAGTTGCTACACCTACGGCTATATCTTTTATTTGTTTTTGTTGAGGACCACATTAATTTAATATGGTGGTGAGTTAATTATACCAAATTAGGATAAACCTAAATAAATAATCAATTCATTTTTTTATTTTATTTGCCAACAGATTTACACTTTGTGTTAAATTTGAAAGAAAGACTTAAACACTTTAATAACTTACTTAATTTAATAAAAAATACCATATTTATTAAATAAATATTTTTGCGTATCCAAATCTGATGTAGTTACATACAATAAATTATACGATCCCTAAAACTTAATTTAACTTTTTTAAATTGTCCTAACTACGTATTATTAATTTACCAACGCAACAAATAAAGCCCAACAATAAAACGCAACACCGTGCGACCACAAGTTGCGCAGGCGCACGGATGCGCGGTAGCAACGGCCATATGGCGGAAGCGGCGTCCACCCCACCTCGCCGTCTCTAAGGAAACCAACATTCAAAAGCGGGCAAATTAACGACCATTCCAGAAACAATGCAACACGAGACAAAGGAATTCAGCTCCAATTGGAATATTCTATTTTCGGTGATGACGAAACGCAACACCTTCCGCTGCAGCGGAAACATGGCTGGGAATATCTACGCGTAGAAAGGAAGATTTTGTATCGACGTTTGTAGCCAACATTGTAAACGCGGAACCTGGACCAGATGTTTACATAAAGAAACGCTTGTTCCAGGTAAAAGGTTAAATTGAAAGACAGAGGCCCAATAAAAAGACTGTTAGGCCAATATATTTTATTATTAATTTATTTAACAGTTTATTGTGCACAGCGAATAACAGACAAAGTAATAAATGGCACAACAGGCGCTAGTTATTTCTAAAAGAAATCTTAAAATATTACATACATAGAGAAATTTTGCGCCACGTAGATATACAAATTGGTAACGCAATGTAACTAAAACGTAGGCCCTCGTTTGACGCAACCAACGCCGGTCAAATACAGGCAAATGTCACGCAAAAACCAACCAATCGCCCAATATCAGAAGATCATATCGAAACAGTTTCAAAAACAAGCGGCCGAAAACCTCGAGACCAGGTATCGCTATAAAACACTTTTTACACTTGGCCTTTTTTACGGCCATGTCAAATCATTTCACGGCGGGCATTGTGAACAAAAGAAGTTCAAGGTAAGAATGGTGGTTTTGAAAACTTGATGTCCAAACAGATTAGTCGTAATCTCCTTTGGAGTTCCGTGTTCGCTCCAGTGCGCTGAATGCATCCCATTCTGTCCAAGAATTCAAATTGCTTCATAATAGCCATAGTTGTGGGTGGATGTTGTTCGAATAACAGCCTAATTTCAACCAATTACCACACTAAAATATTGGTTGACGAAATAGATGTCCTTCAAATTATACTATTAGATTATTAAAATGCGCAATTTACTTTTAAAAACAAACAATTAAAAACGATTAGTTTTACAATGAATTTCATATAAACTATTCGACAATATTTAAATTCCACACGCCCGCCGAATATATTTTTAATCAAATCACAAACCTTAAACTGCTGTTTCCTATTTAAACTAATCATATATAAAAAATTGACATCGTAAACTAAAGTTTGTTCCTCGTCACGTATCCTAACACTCATTAGCTGCCCATTTGCGAATTATGCGCGTGCGCCATAGGCATTGGCAACTATTACCGCCAAGACGCGGAAATCCTTGGCGGATCCGGGGCGTAGGTATATGCGCAGAACCGACGACTGGCGTAATTATCCAGCCTTTTTCGGAACACAATCACATTGACCTCATAGGTTATAACGAAACAATCATGTTGATTGGAATCGATATAGTTAGTTGGATATTGAAGACTGGATGATGTCATGTGGTAATTCTTGGCTGTTATGTTGATGTTGTTTGTGATAATATCAATAGCCTATTAGGTGGTAATCCTGTAACCAATGTCGGACCTTATAATAAGGAATTAATAATTCTTGCTATACTTCCTTATCCTTATATTGGCACGGTATCCAGTTGAGTAAACCACCACACTTCCCACCAACTGGTGTCGTTCAGAGCGATCAATGTCTTAAGATTAAGAAAAAACCACCAACCATGGTTTAGCCGACCTCTCGGTCATCCGCGTTAGACCTAATCACGGGACCATCAGGAAACCAAGAATGTCGGCAAGTGTCCGAATCAAGATGGAGTGACAATTTCCGTAAGACTGCAGGTGGAGACAGAAAGTAGTAATATAAGACATGACGATGATGATAAAACTGGAATTGAGAATTCATAACATTTAGGACATCATGGCATGGATGGGTCACTGGACGAAGTCGTTCAAAAACAAACCAAGTAATGACAACATAAACTTCATTACAAGGAACAAGAATCTCTACAACCACTGACAGTGAGATCTGATTCGAATGACCAATAGCCCGTTACTAATACGTTTTGCGAAAGATTCACGGCCACAATTTTATTGGCAAAAGGCGTTCGAGTTTTTAACAACTGGTTCAAAGTAACCGACACATTCGCGTGGAACTAATTCAATTTTATTTTCCTTGTAACAAATTGCTGATTTTATAATTTATGATGCGCAGTTCCTTTTACAAGCGTTTCGAATTGAATTATATATATCTGTTTCTAATGGTGTGTCGTAAAATCACAAAAAATATTTCTTAGACAGATTGATTGTAAAGCATAATAGTTTATAGCTTAGTCAATTACAATCATTTAATGAACGTTAACGGAGGTAAAGTTAATTATAATGCAAACAAATTGCTCTAAACCGAATGCACGAAAAAAGATGCAACCAATGAATCGGAAAATCGTTGAACAATAACATAACAACAACAATTTAAAAAAAAAACCTTAATCAAAGTAACGGTTAGGAGCATTAAACGATTAGAAATAATTGAAACAGACATCCGAACGTCGAAAACAAAAACGTTAATGGTTTCTGTCTGGAAGCATTACTCAGTTCAATGTATAGGAGAAACAATAAATTCATTGTACACTTACACGTGCGTGATGTAGTAATCTTATGCAGGTACGTTCTACTAGTAGCTAGGTAGGAATACGTTATGGATAACAAAAACTAAATACCTACATTTTATTAGTAGGCTGACAGAACAACAGAAATGAGATGAGCGAGAAGATGACAGCGGATAGGGATGAATGGAGAAAGAAAACAAACTGTGCCCACCCCAAATGTATGGGATTTCAAATCGCTCCGAAGTCTCAAATCGCTCTGCATCACCGTATTGTACTCTCTGACATCGCAACACTCCTATCCAATACACAAATCATTAAAGCCAACACAAGCGACGGCGCCCAAACAAACTGGCGATATCGGACCAAAACACGCGTTGTAAACAAAGCATTCAAACGCCATTAAAATCCTTATACAGCCTCCATTACACCGAAGACTTCCAAGTCGCACGGGATGATTCAGCGGTCACGTGCGACCGCCGGTCACGTGACCCGTCTCGAACACCACACTCGTAATGTGTCCTTCAGTAACTTAACGCGTGTGTTCTTTCGTAATGGTTGATTGAAATACCACTCTTATCGGATTTCTAATTCCAGAAACAACTATTTTATAGCCGTTGATGGCTTGCTGCTTCGTTTACTAGATTTAAGTATTTAAAATCCTTTTATTTCATTTATTATATTTTATTTACTTCGAGAACTTTTCGTCTACTTCATCGTCTTCTCTAATATCTCGTATCGCTATGATAATCTCGGTTTCCACCGCAAATGATATCTCCGATTCTTCAACGACGGGACAACAGTTCTTTTTTCCGTTGCCGGCCTTTGAGAAAGGCTCATCGATTAAAACCCAATCCGGCATTCATATACGAAACTGTGCCAACTGTGCCAGCACTAATTGCAATTTCCAGCTGCCGTCGAGGCGACACCTCTAACGAACGAGTCGGTATCGTGTCGCACGCATGCGACATGCGATCGCGAAAATGCTTATCGTGAATATCACAGAAATGATCCATAACGAACGGGAAACTGTAATGAACTCGTTAACGTGTGATAAGAACACAAAAGATAACTCATTTTTAATTACTATCTATGCTCAGGTATAAACTGGAAGAGGGTTATAAAATTATAATCATGTTGGCGTCAATATCCCGGTAGTGCTCTCTCGCGCTAGAGCCCGGGGTCCGCCTCCGCGATTTGGATGATCAGGTAATTACAGTAGAGCGACTGCCGTCTGACCTCCGTGACCCTGTTAACGGGGGACCTGGCCAGATTGGATCATGGTTACACATTCAGGTTACGATAAGCGACACCGTAAGTGCAAACAGTGGAAGTGGGTTACGTTTAGGTAAGTAACTATCCCGTATGAGAAGGTGATGACTTGACCAAGTGACGAGCAAAAGTTGGTGATATAAACTACAAATAACAGAGGCCATACGAACAAACTTGAATCTCACTTCGGTTAGCGGATGTTGTCCTGAAAAAGCCTGAAAACCGGTTTCAAACCATTTCCTCAGTAATCAGATTACGCTTCAACATCACCTTTTACATTCTCTATCCGTCCCGAGAAAACTCTTGCCCGTTGTTAATAACCACAAACGACAGTTATTAATATGCGTGCAACATTAATGGTAATCGTGCAGTGCCCGATCTCTATCTCGAATAAGGAGCGGCGCACACTGTGTCGAGGACAAAAATAAATGCAAAATTAATTGTTTAATTGCACCGTATGTACTATACAACGCGTAGACAACCAGTTGGCACAGACTATGCGAAAGGTTGCATTATGCCACCCGGATTAGTTACATATAATTACAATGTAGGTAACATAACGACAGACATGCTTGACAAAAATGGTGATTAAAATGCGGATGTGTTTCTCGCAATAACGAGGTAGGTGTATTTGCTTAATCATTTTAATAAGATAAAAAAATCAACACAGCTGCATGGTAATCGTGATATAGGAAGGAATTGACATGCTGCTATTATTCTAACACATTCAGGTTTTTTATATACAAGTGAAGAAACAATAGGGACAGTGCGTGATTAATAAATCAAATGTCTTGCTATTGACATCACGTGTCAATTAAAATTAATTCGCTTACCAAATTAATAAAACACGATCTGCCCTATGACCTCTAGTTTATACATCAATTGGAGTACCATCAGCCATTGTCAGAAATAAGTAAAACCGCCGCCCGATTCGGCCGAATCTCTGAATCTTAGTGGTATTCTCGTTAGTTTTTGCGGCACGAAAGCTGCGCGCGCGCAACGTAAACAAGATCAATATCGCAAATCTAAAGGGAGCGGCCGGCGAAGGCCGCAGCGCCGGTCACGACTGGGCCCGGGCCCACTGCTGGGCCCAATCCCACCCAAGGCCCAGCGTGACTCGAGAAAGGTCACAGGTCGCGAAATAGAACGTAGGACCCGACATTTTGACGTGTGTCATAGACGCATTGATAACATTATTCTCTTTCGTAAAGTCGCCCGTGTGCGGTGACCTCAAACAAAATCGTGAATGGGAATTTTTTGTTCGCCATTCTTTGTTGATGCAATGATATATTACGAGTATTACTGGGAACATTGAAATTATGATTATGAATTGATTAAAAAATCTAATTGGAATGACATTTGGTATAGGTAGGTATGCTCGGTCGGTTTTGTTGTGTACAAATAAAGATTAATGAAAGGTCAAAACAGAATAGGATACGAAATGTATTAAATATCCCCAAACATTTTAAATACCTAAACAAAACCACAAATGCTGTTTTCAAATCGCCTGTATCCATAAATAAATCCTCGATTAATAACGAATAGACCGGACCGAAATATTGTCACAGTCAAAGCTTTCGCCACACGCAGTTTTCGTGGCACCTAATATCGCAACTGAACGTAATGAACTCCTCAGAGCTCCGGTCAAGCGTTTCCCTGGGCGTCCGTGGCAACAAAAACACCGTCGCGGGCGCAATCGATCGATTCGCGACACCGGACGCGCGGCACTAGCGGCGCAATCACGATTATCGGTACAACATCGATTGCCTCATCGAGCTGTTGTTTTATAAATTAAAACTCAGTGCAGACTGAACGATAACAATGGGTTACATATTGCGTTAAAATCTAAACTCAGAAAATGCGAATGTTTTTCGCAATTTTTTTATTTACCACTAAGGTGGCAAACAAGCTTACGGCCTGCGTGATGGTAAGCAGTCACCACAGCCTATGGACGTTTACAACCCTAGGGGGTTTCATCACCCATGCGCTGCCGACCCCGCAAAAACATTATCACCACTTTCTGAAAGAACTCCATGTTGTATTCTTAAAGGAACACCTCTTCAGGAAGCTCATTCCACAACCTTAGTATGCGTGGGAGAAAGTTTCCGCACAGTTCGCGACCAATTTGGCTCCAAGATGTTAGGATGAACGTCTGTGGATGGCGAGCGGTGTATTATGAAGCTACATTATTCTGAAGCTTGGCTACTTTTAGCATTTGTAATGGTAAAACCGCTGCCCGCGCGAGATCAGCCAGTCAATCAACGAAATGCGAAGAGACTGAGATTATAAATGTAACAAATAATTATACTGCCCATATTAAAATTTCTACGTAATACTTTATTTACAAGGGACGCCGCGGCGCGACAACGTTGCCATTTGTAAACGCCCGAGACAATGACAACAATGTGACCTTTCCACGTAGATACGGCGAACAACATTCCCAGTGTCATATAAATTAAAAATACTCTGCCACTAAATGAAGCAATTAAACTCGAAACACGAGCCATTTCGAGGAACGATGCTAAAGTGGTGTCATACCAGATTTTTTCTCTAAGAATCAAGGTATAAATGGTGCAGACATGTTCATAAACAACAAGTAATTGGAGCTTGTTCCCATAACATAATTATATTCGCAATCATTTAACTTGTCACCGTTTATGTTATTGTTGAAGCATGTTCCTGATGCCTTGGGAAAATTGAATGAAATCACCCACTTATGTAGTTCATAAACAAACAAACAAACTATAGAAACAGTATTGGTAAGTAGCAATTTTACAACAAGTATAAAAATGTTGTACGAATGTGGCATGTGTGTATGTTTTTCAGAAATCCAGCTGCGAAACGATTTACCTACAATGGCGCATGTAGCATATAATTATAATAAAATGATCCCCCAATGTATTATCTCATTTTCGCGAGGCGAGCGGCCGACCGTCTCGCACTAAGTCCGCCACCTCGCCGGCCGTTCATTAAAGCGTATCTTATCTGTTCTCTTTTAGTTTTTACTATGTCGCCGGCGCATGCGCCGTTGATAATATAATCTGGACGTGGCCGCGGCTTAATTAAATTTATAGGGGCCCGTGCCACCGCGATGCTATCTCCGGAACAGGAGCAAAAGGACCCGGCTGCTGCGGTAGGTACCACTCGCATAAATAATAGTGGGATGCGCGGACGCCGCGTTCCGATACACGTTTCCGCTCATTAGTGAGTGGCTTATGATGGGACGAAGTTCTTTTTTAAATCTAATAGAAAGGACCGTCCACTAATGCGGTGAGGGCTCGAGTCCAGAGTCCAGAGTCCAAGCTATTGCTTGTTCGACGGTATTCCTCTTCTTAGCTTGTCGATGATAAGCACCATATTGTTGTGACCCAAAACTGTTGGATGGTTATTATTGCGCATGAGATGCATACGCTTTTCAGAAAACCAGCGCTGTGACAGGCATGCGCCCTCACGGCATCACGCTGAGATTAGTCAATTTCTATTTCCGTTACATCACTGGCTGGTCCTAAATAATTTTCTGTTCTCACATTAGGTTAAAAATGTCTATGAAACAGAATAAAATGTTGTCGATGTCAATGAAAGTGTGCCCAAGGATGTATGGTTGACTTTGGGTTTCATCATAATTGGTTACAAATGTTACGATGGGTTGAAGGACGCTATTTGCAAATCAATCAGCTTCTGAGAGTGCAATGATGAAAATAAGCCTTTGTCATTTGTTGAAAATTATGCTCATCCAAGCCAGCTCGATTCAATATAAAACGCATTACTATGCTAAGACGGCTTATCCACCCAGTAATTAAGCGCATTACAACTAGAGGAGACAACACAGGCATTGAGTCACAGGCGGATCTGTCGCGTCTGAGGTGCGCGCGCGCAATGTGGAGCGTGCGAACCGTCCGCCGCCGAATATGGCCAGCGCTGATGAGACACGTCCACGATACAGTTAATGCTTGTACGCCTTATCTCCTTGTAACAAGCAGCATAATCGTTCGCCCTGAAATGACAGCGGTGGAGAGATGTGGAACGATCAGATCGGAGACGTTGAAAGGACTCGGCTTCGTAGCTCCTCAATTTTACCGCTACAAAATTTATACGCTAAATTATTCACTAATATACTTGACTTAATAAATCTGGATAAAGTAAAACCACAGACATATTCATTCTTTACATACATTATGTTAAGTTAGGGTCAGTGGCATGGATAGCTCTAAATTTTTTTCTCGCAATCTATAGAACTCATAGAAAAAAATATATATATTAATAATTTGAACTTATAAATTATTAAAGGCTCCTTTCGCATGACGTTTGACCGCGCTCTTTCCACGTCTTGAGTTAATATCAGAGAAGGGAGCAGACGTTTCTGTAGTTACGTGTACATGCCCTCAGTGCAACAAAACAAAATGCATTGAAGTGCACCATCCAAATTTGGAATGCCAGAATCGGAGCGCAGACGTCTAATGACGTCATTAGCGTTTCAACACCAACGAATATGACGTGTGTTAATGCAGTGATGGATGTGCTGCGCACATTGTTCCGGCGACTCATTATTCATAGCTCACTAGGCTTTGCTCGAAGAGGTATTGTGAACGAGACGAAGATGGGGTCACATTTAAGACGAACGAAGATCAAAACATACAAAACATCACATCGGGGCTAACATAAGCAGTGCCATTCTAAGCTATCAACGATCAGAGATATGGTGGATAATGAAGCATTGAAACCACTGGCGCAAGTACGAGTAGAGGCATTCACAGAGCGATCCACACGACCGTTACGTGCAAGGTCGGCTCGGAAGAATTCCCGAGACACTCGTCACTGCTCTCTATTCTCAGAGACCGGCGTAAACGTGCCTCATTCATTATATGGCGGTTAATGAACATTCGAGCTGCTTATGACGGCCGATTCACGGCAGAGACAAGACATAAGAAGGTCGCGGGCGTGAATAGACCGGTGTATATAAGAGTGGAGCAAAGTGACAGTTATTTTTCTTACATTCTATAAATACAAGTCACAATAGAATCGCTTTCAAATGTATTTATTTCTATAATTTTTTTCTGGCTCCAAATACTTTTTAGCTACAACACAAAAGACAGGTGAACCGAAAACAGTTCTTTATCATGAGCGGTAAACAAGTTGTTTCTTTTGAAGGAAGGTCGCAAGAAGCCATATATCTGCCCTGCTTTCACGGCTGCCACCCGGAGACCTTTCGATATCCATCATCGACGTCATTAGCCAACTAGGAAACGCTGACAACCGCTGAGGTTCATCCGTTAATTGCTATACAGAGCATCTGAGCATCCTATCACCAATGCGGATGGTAAACACAATTATACGGCTTTAAATGTCAACGAGCCGAGATTCGTTTAAAACGAAAATACTGCGACGTCAAGAAATCTTTATTTAATTGAATGCTTTAATCCTTTTCCACGTTGGGCGATTTATTGCGACCTTTACGGGGACCAGTTTACATTAATAGCTGAACAAGTCTATTGCGATTCGTACGAGATGACGCAAATCTGTCGTTGTCCCATATCAAAGGTTCGTTTAATCCCTACGAGAATGTGAGACAGAATTAATCCTTTTACGGTTGACAAGACGAAACAAAATCCTAGCCGGCTGCGCGGATAATTAAAAATAATCGCACACACGTCACTGCGGGAAGATTAAGCGGTGGGCTGAATACCTCCCGCGTGGGGCCTGCGCCTGCGCCGGCCTCACACACTTACCCGCTTCCCCAGTTACGACGCTCGCCCCGCTAGCTAGACTTGTATTTAGACTTCATGAGGCTCTTGCAATCGGCTCACATTGATGAGACTCGAGAGGAAGTCCAGTATCTTGCATATTAAACTCTTCATTGGCCACAATTATTAGATCTCGCTATAAACTAATTTGTGCTTTACAAACTATCACTAGGCATTGATGTAGCGAATCACACAGATCTTGATAGAGTGGCCGCTCACTCAACACGTAATACTTAAACGATTGGACGATTTACAGAGCGATTTAGAAGTCGTAAATGTTGGCTGTTACTCGTATTCTGGGTAATGGCTTGTTAGTTACTGCTCGTTACTTATCAATTCAAATAAATGAAGAAATATCTTGTTTCCATTACATTTCTTATTACGAAGTTGAAGATTTTATTGGTGCCATTTCCAAGCTTAGCTTGCGTCATGGGGTATATGCAAGGCGCCGTGCACCATAAACCACCGGCGTCAGCACACGCGAAAGGCGTTACACACATTTGACATTTGGCCGAGAGCACACCGTCTCGTCGTGACTCCGAAATGACAAGTCGTGGCATTCTCGCGTATATTTTTCACCTTTGCGAAAGGAGTCGCGTCGTGATCGGTAACAGGGGCTGTTCGGGCGGCCGATCTAATCGAAATGGGTCGCATGTAGCGCGGCGCACGCGCGCTGGCGCAACGATAAGGGCCTCCGCCGCCCGCGCGGATCGCCGGAATGATCTATCCGCGCTCGTTGGGAAATATCGCTTAGGGCCCAGATCCTGGGGCGCCTGTTCGCCTGTTGCAATACTCGGACGAAAACGCTATTCATCATAAGCGACTTACGATTGAATCCAATGGCGGCGTGATCCTAATCGTGTTTGACGCAAGGGATCAAAGGGCGGGATCAATGGAGGGATCAATGGCGTGTATTTGAATGATTGACACAATTGGAACTCGTTATATATGTGCCAATCGCTACTTTTGCATCAAATCGAAGTGATTGCAGCAGGATTGAGTGGAAATGTAGAAAAACTTCGCAGACGTTTCAGAGCGAACGTTATCTCTACGTTTCGATCTAATAGCTTACTAGTACACGTTTAACGCATTAGGTGTAATTTTTTTCCCTCCAGCAATTTGCACGCTGCAGCGCTGCCATAGCGCTCAGATCGCTATCTACCAAAGGACTGGGAGTACCAGAGTACCGAGCGCCGACCGCCGACCTACCCACGTCGCCAACGCGTTCATTTCAAGCCGCCCGCGACCGGCCGCGCCGCTTTTTGCCACTTGGCGACAGCATACCTGTGAGGTAATTTTAGTGTTCCGGAGACAGTTCCTGGGAACGCGTACGATCGTTTTAACAGCCGTTTAATTGTAGCACAAACGCGGCCGTTGGCGCCGCCCGACGCATATCTCGGCCTGGTGGCGCGTGATGTCCTTTCAAAACGCCGTAATTAGCCATTGAGTGTTTTTGCCATGTCTCGACTCTGGGGGTTAATGAACGTGTAACTTTTTACGATTTTTTCCGTCTGGGAGGCGAATTAGCCAGCCTTTTAGTTAAGCCAAAGTTAACGACGACGACGTGCTCAACAGTTTCGTCAATTGAGACACTGTGTCTCCTATATTTACATTACCGCTTTTATTTTTACCACAAGGGCTGTAAACAATAAGACCGCCTGATTAATAAGCAACCGTAACCTATTCGAAGCATACGTTTGCAACATCAGAGCTTATTACACATCATCCATATTGCAACGGCTGCTTACCAATCACCGCAATATCGCGTTCCGTGCGCTTCCTGCTGCCTTATCGACTCCCGCGCCGGCATCAAGGAAGCTGGGCTAACGGCGCCAAGAGTCACGAACTCACGCAGCCAGGGTGTGTGCAATCCATCTCTGTTTCCACGTGCCAGACACAACAAAGAGCAAAGGGGATACGGGGTGGGGGGAGGGCTGTTACACAATGCAAACGCCGGTGGGTCGTAACGGCGCCGGCGCAGCGCGTTTATCGCCGAAGCGGGTGCAACGTAGCGAATTGGCGCTTATCATACCTTCGCGGTGGCGAGCCAACCAGCGGACTACACAATATAGAACACGTGTAAGTAATAACAATATTCTGTTTTAGTGGCATAAAATAACTTTACGTAACGTTTGAAGCCACCACAGCACAAGTCAACTCCTCTTTTTAATAAACAATGTGTTGCGAAAGTGGCGTACTTATTTCATATGAATAATCCTACTAGTAATTGGTATAAATGCCGAAAGTTTGTAAGGATGTTTGGATGTTTGTGAAAACATCGAACATCCATAACACAAAAACTACTAAACGGATTCTGATATGATTTGGCAGCAATATAGCGAGCCCACAATAGCACATAGACTATAATTTATGCCTAAATTCGATGTGATTCCCGCAGGAACAGGTCTGGATCGTTATAACCGAATTTTACGCGGACGAAGTCGAGGGCAAAACCCAGCTAGATAAGCAAATTACAACAGCCTTGTCCGCTTCACTAGATCCTGCTGCAGCAGCAGTTCAAGCGCTTCAAAGGACTGAGCCTCGGAGCGGGCATTGTCGCGTTTGTATAGGCGCTTCATTTGTATCGTTTTGCACGAGTCCACTATTAAAACGTCCATACTTTTTGTTTTACGCCTGTGAGTCACGCTGTTGAGAGTATCTCGATTCACAAGTTGATATCATTATCTATCATAACATCCGCGAAACTCCCTTTTTATCTTTCTTAGTAAGATTTGTCAGGGGATTATGTCTGTCGTGAACGAATCATCAAAAACATACGCCCAACTCATAGCCCTACGATTCACGTGAACATCGAGAGAATACAAATTTACAGTTGATTCCATTTCCAGCCTCTTTTCTGAGCTATGTATAATTGTATAGTACATTAGTTGAATAGGTACTGACTGATGCTCTTATGGTAACGGAAAACATCGCGATGAAACCTACACATTCAGGAGCCTGAATGTTTAACCATGATCCAAACTGATAACTTTCACCTGCAGCAAGGTCGCGGAGGTCAGATGGCAGTCGCTCCACTGTAATTATGCCAAATCCTGGAGCATGGTCAAGGCAGACCCCCGGCCCTCGAGCGCGTGAGCATAACCGAGACATTACTAAGATGATTAAAAATGAATATTCAATTGGTATACTAGAAGGATCGCTATATGTAGGTAGCCCCAATTACTTCTCATTTCGCATGCGACGTTAAACACCGACACACATGCACGACACGACCGATTTATGCCAATTGTTCGCCGCGCCGACCTTTGAGACGCAGACGCAGGCCAAAGAGACTGCTAGCCAAAACACATTACAGCATTTCGCAAGTCGCACTCACGAACGCTATACATAATGAAATGTCACCGTTAGCATTGATCGGGTCATATTGCGTTCGCGAAACAATGGGTTTCCGATTACTCCGCCGGGCTGAATGCGCACGCGCGTTGACCAACAGCCGGGTGATAAACATGAGCAATGCAATGCAATAAGCCAGTGGTTCCCAATGAGCGGTAAGCGGAATTGCATGAAGGGGTATAAAAGGAGCTAACATTGCTATGAGCGTCTATAGAGACATCAGCTCATCTTATACTGGTTTTGGGTAGGTTGATATGGTTGTCTCTGAGCTTCGGTTCCGATTCCCATATGTCGGAACGGTTCCGACATATCGTTCCGATACTATTCAATCGGAACTTGTATAGGCCGTTAATGTTGATTGATCATGAATTTGTACTACAAAGGGTATGCGAGAGGTTTTTGTGACGTATGGAGACGGCGAGGTCTTTCGAGCAGCAGCAGTGCGCAGGAAAATTTTATTGGGGACCTCTGCAATAAGCAATAGTCATTGGCATCCATTGTGGAAGTCCTGTGGAGACATTGTTAACTGTTATAGCGGTCTATTGCGAACAGTGAAAGTACTGACTGGAAATTGACTAGCTTATTCTAAATTGACTGTACAATGGATTGATTAGAGAATGCTTTGATTAGCCAGGTTTAAAGATTTAGTTTATCTTTGTTGCAGAGTTGTGTGAGGTTCATATTAAGGATGTTAGATTACTCAGTGACATCCGTACGCTCTGCACCGACTCCTTTGTTTGCCTTCGATTTATTTGATGAGCATTTCTAATTTTATTTCAAATGTTTGTTTCACCTTTGTAATTGATATTACAATATTCAGTTGTATTTTTTTTTAAATCTTTATTTAAGATACTTGATCACATTAAAGCGACCATGCCACTCCACACTTTTATAAAACTGGGTGACAATGACGATGATAAGGAGATGGATTAAACGCTTCTAAATCAGCGACGAATTTTCCTCGATACATTTTCGTAGAGCTAATGTTGGTGACTCATACCTTAAGGTTGGGTAAACAGTTTACAAAGTGGCATGACAACGGAAACCAGACTAAGGGTGTATGTAAATAAGCCGATGGCACGCAAAGGGGGTAAGTAAACTGTCCAAGATTTAGTAGTCTGGAACACCACACGTAGGTTATTTCACTGAATATTTTTACCATCAGGCGAGCCGGACGCTTGTTTGTCACCTTAGTCGGGATTACGTCGAATTACATTTTCGAGGCTATATTAACAAAACAAATAAAATTTACATTAATTTTGAAAAATCATTGGTAGCGGGGAGGATTCAAGGAGCTCTTGGGTTTTAGGGGATAGCTAATGACCCCTTATTTTACTTCTTAAAGCTAATTCTGTTTGTCTTATGCTGCACCAGTCTTTGTGAGATAACCTTATTAATGACCACAAAAACTGAAATTGCGAATGTATAGATTATTTGCGCGTCTGTTTAGCTATTAATCTAAACTCCAGTCGAATCGACTAAATGGAGTTCTGCGCGGGCGCAATCGTCGACAAAGGCCATATTAATGATTACTAGATAGAAGAATGATAGTAGGCTTGATTATTTTCAGGTTTCCATTTCACTGGAACATTCATGGTTAGGTACTGCCTTTCCATTGAACTAAAACTACTTTCCTTTAATGAAAGTGAAGTGATTTAGACTGTGAATGAATCGATCGATAAGCGTATCTTATCGTTTCAATTTCATTCGCAAGCATTCTTGTCTGTCTCATATATATTATTTTTTTTATTTTTTTATACCTACACATTTTCCTCTTGAAACAGAAAATATAGTTCCTCCTAAATCCTGCTTGTTTCCTTGTCCTTACTAACCATAATTTTCAACTTACAAATATTATAATACCCAGACTCAAATACCACAAGTCAGCATACCAACTCAGCGCGCATTCAAAGGAAGAGCCAAACGGCCATTCAAGAGCTCGACGTACAACTAAATTACCAACTACCGAGAATAAATTCGCCGCTATTAAAACACAAACCGAACTTAATGAGCAGCTAATTGCACATAAAAGAGTATTCAGACATTCCCGCCGGGGCAAAAACTTCATTAATACGGCGCCGAACGAGGCTGGGCCGCGAAATCTGGCCAAGAGCGTGTTGGACGTGACGCGATTAGGGTCTACATTGTATTTGGAACTTTTTAAATGCTGTCGCTGAGAGATAGTTACTTTCAGCAATGTCGGAGGAGTCGGAGACCCCATGGGCGGCTCGAATCTCTGACATCAGAGGTTGAATTTATGTCTCACACGATGAAAGAATGATTCAATTTGCGCTAAAATATTAGTTATGATAGGTTGATACTATCGCAAACTTAGCAACTTAGCTTGTTTCACTAACTTAGTGGTGAGATATTTATTGCAAAAAACAATCATTTCTTGTCATGCGCTGCATTGCGGTTACTTCGATATTGGTGTAGTGCAATTTCTACTGGTACTGTAACACAATTCATCGAAATATAAATCTTGAACAGTTTTACCGCTTTTTTCAACACGGCGATAGGTGCATTTCGCAAACGTGTACGAATAAATGAATACCGAACGCAAAATCGAAGACACGCGACCCGAATGTTGCACGCTCCGCAAGAAATGCATCCGATCACTTTCGCGTGGACCAGATACATAATTCTCGGACGCAGTTACTCATCATCCGCGGAGTGCGAAAGTAAAAGTAGCGGAAAGCGCGCGTGGGAAGGCCCACAATAATAAGGAGAGACAGACCCCGGATTACTTTTTGGCAGACAAAATTGATCGCTTACATTACACACACGAGGGAGTGAAAGTCCTTTGTAAGATTCCCAGAGCTTTTTATACTACGCAGTGACAAACGTGCGGACAGCCCACCTGGTGGTTAGCGGTAACTGTCGCCCATAACACCAGATTCACGTATGATTGAGCCTGGCAGTGGAACCTTGTGGATTGAGGCCGGAGGGCCAGCACTCTAGCAGCCCCTATGTATCTCCGGAGACAAATGGATCGTTACTATGTAGTTGTCAGTGAAAAGTCGATGGCAATTTTTTTCCTCTGCTTTGAAGACTTTTGTCCTTCGATTCCAAAAGCCACTCCTCTGAGGTACAACTCTGTCCTGTGCGCGCGCAGTCAACGGCTTCAACACAATGGCGCCGCGGGAACGCTGACTCAGCAACCTTCGCGGCGGTTCCGCCCAACACTTGACGTGTGTCAAACATATTAATTAGAGATTATGTTCCAATAATTAAGAGATTTAAGAGAGGTAGGGCATAGCGGGGTATCTCGTTCGAATTGGAGCCGCCCGACTGGAGAAGTACCTCCACCTTACAGAATATCGCAGCTAAATAATACTCTTTTAAATAGTATTGTGTTTCTGCCGGTGAGTAAGGTTTCCAGTGCTCCATGGGGTGGGGATTTGGGGAACCGTGGCTTTGGCAGTGGAGTGGCATTTGCTTTTTGCTGCCAGAGCAACGTGTTATAGAGGTGGACAACGCATTAGCGATACTCTTGGTGTTGCTAATGTCTATAGGCAGTGGTGACCACTTTCCATCAGGTGGCCCGCTTGCCTATTTGCCTACCGTATGCGATTAAAAAAAAAAAAAAAAAAAGAATACCACGGAATCCTGTTACTTTAAAATTTTTGAACCAAGATTTTCGGTTCGCTGATCCAGCAGGTATATAAGCTCTTTCTACAATTGCAAATGGTGATATATTTCAGTTTTAAAAGCCTGAAAATTACTTTACGCTAGCGATAAAGTGTTCTACACAAGTCCTTTAAGTTTTCCTTGGTTACTCCTACAACATATTATGCAAACACTAATTTCCACATATTTATCAACCATTATCCTCAACAAACATCGCATGCATGAATACCGCCGTTGTTGCCGATGACGCGGGGAGCCGGCGCGGGCGCAGCTGATGCGCCGGCCCGTGTCGGCTCGACTGTTGACATTCGCGGTTCAACGAACTTTATGAATGGAAAGCTTATATTATACGTTAAAAAGCTAAAAAATAGTGTACTGAATAGCTAATATACTAAAAAGAAACGATAACAAAAAATCTTAAATAAATCATTGAAATTTTCAAATAAATGATGATTTCATAATTTCGAACAGAACCATTTTCAAGTGTTTTCCTCTCTTCTTCTGAAGGTATAAAGGGGTTAGTGTAAAGGTAAAATCAACAAATGAAATACTCTTTCGCATCTTTATTAGGTATGACTAAACCAGTAACTACTCGGTTTCCGCAAAACATTGGTTAATAAGCGTGATATGGAAAATTCCATTGTCTCGCGTTTATCCTTGCAGGCATACAACAAACACTACTGCATTATTCCAGCCACCTTGGTAGCAGCGATGTTAATTTAAGTTTTTGTTGTGCGCAAGCGCATGTAATGTATGCAAACGGCGACGGTGGCTGATCCATCACCGCGCGGGCTGACGCAAGGCGCGTAAAAGATCGATGAAGACATTAATTAAGCCATTTTCGTTAACCTAAAGAAGGTCGACATGGATGTTATAACAAAGGCCTCTTAATTTACGTGAAATGGCATCTGAATATGGATGCCTGCTAAAATGAAATAAAAAGTAAACATCTGCTGAAGTAGAAAACTGAAACCAGAAGGTAATATGTATTATCAAGCTAAAACACGAGGATAGAAAGAAGCACAGAAATAACAAAGACAAGTGCCCAAGTATTACCAACCAAAGAGCTGGATGGGATCAAAAAACGTACGCGTTGCTATAGCGTCCAGCGCTGCAATCATGGCGTCGACGCGACGCGCCGTCGACGCCTGCGCACGCGGTTTTATTACCGCACGGCGCCGGACTAGCAGCTTGCAATTCAATTTGCCAAATCTCGGCGCCGCTTACCAATGATGAAAGAAACACCTTACGAAGTATGGAGGACGGGCCCTAAAGTTCGATTTCTATGGCGATGATAGGCCATGAGCGTGCCGGGTGACGATCGATTCGCCATAATATGATTACCATGATTCTAGGGAATGTCATTAGTAATTTATTTATTGCTTCACATGGTAATATGATAACATTGAATTTTAAAAGTAGGTAGGGAATGTTTAGTTGTTATGCTAGTTCTTAATAGCGTATTTATATAAAAGTGATATTTGTCACGCATGTGTAACACGCATTATTTGACGTTATGCCTTTTCCTCTTAAAAGGAGTTACTTTCCTCATTGCCACTAACACGTTAGTTGTAAGCTATGTGGAGAAACGTGTTGCTAAATTAACCTTAAGTGCACGAATCGTGGGTGTCACGGGCGACAGTTCGAAGTCTGCGCAAGGTGGCCTTTGCGCTCTTTTGTTATAACTCAGTTACATAAAATATTCGAGTAGAAGCAAGCAATCGAAACGTGTCAACGACCGTCATCGCTGTCAATTTGAAAATAGAAAATGTAACGACGAAAATGTAGAAAACTCGCCGTTTAGCAAAACCGAATGACCATTTCAATGGTTAGGGCATATTGAGTACCAAAAAGACCGCAATGCGACAGCAGATAGAAACACGGATGTCAAGTTGCGACTTAAAATATTCCTGTTTTTGCAACATGCATGAAGGAGCGTAGTCTGGCATTCAGACCAGACGGTCTGGTGTAGCCGCCAAGTCGTAAATACTCGCCTGTAAAATGCATCAGTAACGTCGCGGCTGGGGTAATAAACGACGCAAACAAACTACCCTCATATTGCCACCCCAACGGTCGCCACCGTACATTTACTGCCAGACTTCCGTACTGAGTGGTTATAAATTCTAATTGTTTTTATTTTATTTTAGAGAAGGCAAACTTTTAGTCAAATACCTTCTTCAATTTTATTGTGGTGACCAAATATTGACTCAATCCTTAGCTCATCTTTATTGCCCTATACAAAGTCTAAAAGAGCACTCGTACTCGTATATGCTTGAAAATACACCTGCTAATAAAAACAGGCATCGTTTTGAGTGCGTCCAGAGTACAAGGGATCGCAGTTGCAACCGCCACAAAGTAACGCATGCATAAAGCACTTCGAATATCAACAACACAGGCTTTCAGACGAGAAGCTCGCATCCTTTTACTTTGATGAGGCTGTTAACAGTATGTTAAAGAGTTTTTTTGTATGAAAAACCCCTTGTTGAACGCTGAGAGCTTGGGTAATGGCTTCTGGGTTCGCTCGATGGTTTCAGGTCTATATTTAAGTCTATATGTGAAATACCATACTTTTACTTGTTTTGTATTCTGATAAAACACAATTAGGTACTTTAAAGGTCTTTTAGCTGAGATTTGCCTGAACACTTTTTTTATGTTATACGGCAGACAAACGGGCAAGCGGGCCATCTAATGTGGTCACCGCCACCTTTGGACATCAGCAACACCAGGGGAGGGACCTGAAGCGACCTCTAATATACCTCTTGAACGATCCCATGTCATAGTCCAAAGGAAACACTGTGGCTGGGAGCTCATTCCACATCCGAATCGTTTATCTAATAGGACTGTAGCCCATACCATGTACTTATTACACGTATATTGAAACATTTACGCAGGTCTTTGATATGGATTTATTTTGGACAAGACCCAATCTGCAGTCATGTACTTGCTTAAATTGAGCTATGCTATTAAAAACCTTATCTTGAATTCCCATAGTATTTTAATTTAACACGCATACCTAAACCGCTGATAATCCAATTCGATCTAACGCGTGAAGACATACCATAATGAAGAATGCAGTTGAATGAGTGTCGGTCTTCATTAGCATAATCTACGGAATCAGTCCACGAGACCATGCGCCGGCGCCGGCGCCAATCAACACTTTTGCGCAACACCTCGCCGTGTCAACACGAATTCCATAAGGCAGCCGTGTATCGCATTTATCATTGCTGGGTTCCTTCACTGAAGAGTTACAAAAGTTTTCTAAAAAAAATTTTAACTTTTAAGCTATATTTATGTCCGCTAGTCGTCACCAATAGACTAATTACGTACCTCTGTTGCCAAAAGTGATCTTATATCAATGATTGAAATCGTCATTTTTGCGATTACGTATGATACGATTTAATAATTTCAGTTTATAGCAATGAAACTTTGATGTAACTGAACCCATGAAATCGATGATACGGGATCGCAAAACGAACAATTTCATCATTGAAATAAGAAAATTGTTGGCAACGGAGGTACATAATTTGCCTACAAATCAACGATTTTCTAATTGAAACAATTTATCGTAATAAATAGATAGTTGGTTAAAATATAAATTTACTTTTCTGGGGTTTTAACCCACTAGCAGGCACTGTAACATCTTTAAGCAAAAAATAAAGCTTCTATGAGAGACCCACTTCATTACGTTCCGAGCCGGACCGATCTCCAAGAACACGCGTTGAAAAGTATCAAAACGGGTATACATACATGTATAATATTGAATTTTTATTGTTAGATTTTAACTTTTTATCTGGTATCTATGTCGGGCCGGCCGTAAACCGCGCGGCTGTACAGTTAGGAATCCCGTACAAGTGTCGCGTTTTAACGTGCGCCTACGCACGCATCAGCGATACGAGAATGCCCGGCGCTCCTAATTAGCACCTACTGAGAGAGTATTTCACAGATCCAACATTTCATATATGGATTGCCTTTCAGATGTAACGTAGCAATTGCAATATAACTGGCACGCCGCGACTTCGTTCGCGTATTGTCCTACCCCTACCCTACCCTATATATACCCTACTAATACATACTTGCGAAAAACACGATCCAATACTTCATAATATCCTGTGCGAATTAACTCGCTTTGTAATATAACTATTGACTAAACAGACGATTCATAATACCCCACGGAGCAATCCACATATAGTAGAATACAGATTACTTCCGACAGCAGCCAGCGGTCACAGTCGCCCACACTTCATTATAGTTAGTCTGTTCGAGTTACATACGCTCAACATTGTCTAGTGATCAATTACCATACTATTATTCTCTAGTGTCGGTAGGCGACTTTGCGCGGACCATTGTTCGTTCGAGGGTACACAAGTACCGACAGATGCTGGGAATCTACCCCTAAAGCCATCTTGACTATGCTAATAAAATACAATAGGTATATATTTAACTTCGTACAAAGCAAAATATTCAACAAATTTTCGAACTTATAATCATTTGATGCTAAATCACTATATTTAAAGTGCCTAAGTTAGAGATAGGGCAAAGAAAATAACTCTCATAATTCCTAACAATCTACATATTGGACGCGCGTACAAACCGGAGTCGATCCAAGTCTAAACGTTGGGATGCTGTCTTCTGTATTTTCCACCTAACCTTTTTATTTAGTTTTTCTGTCTTTTTTCTTTCCTCTGTATGTTTGAAATTATTGTCGTGTTTGTTTCGCGTGAATAAATGCTTTCCTATTCTATTGTAAAATATATTTTGTAGCTACAGATAATAAATACCACGCCATGCAAAGGTCGTTTCAAATCTGGGACGATACACTTGAACTTGAGTTGATGTCTGTGCAGAGCGCAGATACACAGCTCGACATTCAAATAAATAAATACAAGTAAGCCCATAATAAGCTCATAAAGTGTAAAAGACGTGTTAACAATAATTGCGTTAGCTCTAGATTTATATCACTTGTCACATTGATAAAGTATCACATTACATAAATTAATAATTTATCGTTAGATTGACGTTTGAAAGGATCTAGTGAGAATATCAACAACATGATCAATAGATGGGAGAAAATACATGGAATACCAGACAATGACACGATCGAGTAACAAGGGGATTTATTTACATTCCGACTCATGAAGTATAAAAGTGACGTAAGTTTCAAATTGGTGACTAGAATATAAAAGTGACTAAATGGTTGTCCCTGACTAAGATGAAAAACGGTCAATTAGTTATCGACTGTAGACACTTCAAAAAATTCAAAAAGTAAACCGCCCGTGGCTCATGCTGAGTGAGGTACTTTTGTTGGCAGAGAGTGCCACAGACTGCTACTGCACATACATTTTTTTATATTTGTATGATTAACGTGTATTGTACGTGTGATTGTTGTGATTTTTTTTTTTTATGTCATACGGTAGGCAAACAGGCAAGCGGGCCACCTGATGGAAAGTGGTCACCACTGCCTATAGACATTAGCAACACCAAGAGTATCGCTACTGCGTTGCCCACCTCTATAACACGTTGCTCTGGCAGCAAAAAGCAAATGCCACTCCACTGCCAAAGCCACGGTTCCCCAAATCCCCACCCCATGGAGCACTGGAAACCTTATTCACCGGCAGAAACACAATACTATTTAAAAGAGTTTTATTTAGCTGCGATATTCTGTAAGGTGGAGGTACTTCCCCAGTCGGGCGGCTCCAATTCGAACGAGATACCCCGCTATGCCCTACCTATCTTAAAAGGATGTGGTGCCTTTGTTACGCAGTAAATGTCATTTAATTTCATTTCAAATCAAACGACCAATGCCATTCGAGCCAAGCGCAGCGGCCGCAATGGCGTAGGCGTAACGTATCTAATACGTACCTATTACGTTACATTATTTCCACATTATACACAATACCCACTAAATCTCCAAGCTCATTATGGTGAAGCAAGCACCGTTATCGCATATTATTAGAATTTTCAAACAAAATCTCTGTTTATATAACCGTTATAACGATGTCGGCTCTGTCAACAATGGTGACACAACCGCCTATGGCCTTGTGGCATTTGTTACATTGGCCCAAATCCGCCAGGGGAAGATAACGTTCGCAGAAAAACAAGGTACGGTTGACACTGGAATGTGTGATACAGGTTAAGATGGCCGGAAAAATTTAAAAATCAAAAGGTTATACCTTGTGACATTGTTTTTGGTTTTCAACGACAGTCGTTTTTATGAGACATTGAAGTCAGAGTCGTATTTACTAGAGGAGAAAAATAAGAAAGGAAATAGAGTTATGCATTTGAAGATTTGTTAAACATGAGCAACTTTGGGGGTTCAAGAAGATCAGTTGGATTTATTTTTTCGATCACATCATTAATTTTATTAACACTCACGCCCGTACCCCACAGGCAGGTACTATCGACTAGCTAGCTAGCGACTTCATTAATTTCCTTACAATCAAAAACTTAGGTAGCTATATTCAAAAGAACATCTTTACATTGTACGAGTACGGCAGTGAAAACAGTGTGCTCAGTTATGCAACTTGAACCAATTCTAAACATTATACATATTATACGTATTTATTTATATAATAATTGTTATTATTCTTTACGTGCAATAAACCATGGTACTTAATTACTTATATATATTTGATAAATATCGATATATAAACTATAACGCAATCCAAACCGTGACACTTACGACAGTTGTGACGCAATATTATAGTACAATTTTTCTTTGTTTTTCCAATGTGCAAACAATATTATTCAACCGTATAAATACAAATGTAACCGTACAAAAGACCGCATTAGGTTTAAACGAACTCCTTAAAATATGTGCTAGGTACAAAAACTAAATTATGTTTGTATGTGCGGATGCACTGCACAGCGTGCCGCAAATACATTGCAAGATCAATATCGATTCCGGGTCAATGACTCGGAAAATGAATGCGCTTTAAAAATCTCTCCGCAAACAAATTAAGAGACTCACAAACAGTCCCTAGTTGGGCGCCAAGCGGGGGACCCTTCTTTGTCCTTCCCTCTCAGTACACAATGCAAATATGCACTTTTGGTGGCCGTGTGGTAACTGGCAGAGCAGAATAGAGCAGGCGTACAATTCTTAGAAGCAGCAATATTTTTTCTTATTTGAGTCATATTCTCTCGTGTAATGCATGATTACTCTGAATATGAGGGAATTGATGTAGGGGAGGCCCACCTTTAGCAGTGGTCACTTATAAGACGTGGTCAATGTCGACTTTAGACCAATGACTCGGAACCTCATAACTCTCTGCAAATAAATTATAAGAATCGTAGTCGCTAGTTGGGCGCCAAATGGGCCCCAGCACCATTAACCGAACACGGGACCCCTGTTTGTTTGTCCGCTTTCAAAACATAAGGCGTGCACTTACTTTGCTTAATAAACAAAAAGGATACGTCCAAAATCCTTTTGGTAAACACAACAATACTTATTCATCAAGGACTTGAACGGTTCGTGGGAGGTCCTACGTTGTGTCTGTTCTTTGTCATTTATTTGGATAATGTTCCTGCGATTCGTCCGATACAAAGCAATAATTATCAATATATATGTAAAATCGTTCCATAAATATTTTCTGACAAAATATAGAATCAACCAAGCCACGTGTCTACTAAGCTTTATTAGTCCAATGTTTACATTACTCAGTTCAATACACAATAAGCTTTTCAGAGACTTTGCTACCCTATAGAGATTAACTGTCGCTATCTCGCTTCTTCTCAGCTGGAGCAACAGTGTCGAATGCGCGCCCTTGGGGTAGTAACACGTGACCAGTGGCAATTATAGCAACTGGAGAGCCTCAGTATTGTCACTAATTGCATATAAATCAAAATAAGTAGGGTATTATGTTCCGTCGGGGCATTATGACAATAGTACATAATTATTTTTATTACTGGCCGATGAAACTGATGGTTGATCAAACAAATGCATTTCAAGTCATTATATGCACCTACCGTCCTAGTCTATATACGAGTAGATATAGGAATCATATCCTGTTCTATTTATTATTGTGACGACATAGACAAAGAAGGAACAAATCCTCTTTCTGTTTCGCAATAACCTACAAATTACTGAACAGAAAAAATTACTTCAAATTCACTTAAACATTACACGACGACTACTCAAAGGCTCGCAAGTGAATATTGCCCGTCAGGCGGCCATTAATCACAACAAAACACTAATCTACATCGGCCATTAAGCGTTTGGCGCGTAAAAATAGCGCGAACCAACATGGCCTGCGCCGGCGCATCTTCCACATTTCATTATTGATGTACGCGACTCTATCTTACTCTTTTACACTAATGGAACCACGTGGATGTATATCATATATCCAATTCTGTCTACCTTAGTCGAAAATCAACCCTAAATTAAAGGCAGAATAAGGTTCAGTATTGTTCGCTGTTACGTCTTGCGTTTTAGTTCATTTTTAAGATAAAATGGACCTTGGGTGCAGTAAGTAACACCACTAATGCATTTTTGTATGCATTTACTATAAATATGACGTATCGTAGAAATAAGTGACTGTAATGCAGTCTTAATGGACGATATGACTGATGGTTGAATCAAATATTTCTCTGGTTTGTTTTTAGCGTTGATGCATGTTAATGTAAGTAATAAATAGTACATTATAAAAGAAGTTATGTTTTTAAAATCGTAAACATTATTTGGCCAATACACGATAAATGCTGAGATGATCAATTCAATGACAGAACGAAATGACGAAAATACTTGGACACAAACAGAATATTTAAAAATATATAAGTCGATCGTTAAATTAAATCAATGCTAACAAAATTCGACATAATGCCCGATCATTAACCATAATAATCAACCTACGCCTATTTTATGATCTGTAGGAATGTCACAGCCACAGCCGTGACATTTAGCTCTGCGACATTTTAATAGGTAGGTATCTAACTACATACAGTGCACTTCGGTAGCATCGCGTCGAACGTTCCAAGACTTCCAAGGAATCTGGATTCTCGTTTACCCGACCGCGGTTAAAGTAAAATCTATCATTTCAGAGTGGTCGCGGCGTGCGCAGGCGCCTATAAATCCTGTTCGACGTCCGCTCAAGGGCGCATGCGCTATTTTTAGCCGGACTCGCCCGAAGGCCAGCGGACTCGCGCGAAGGACGCTGGGAACTCGGCGGGTTTAGCGTAGGAACGCAACGCTCTGGAGCATTAGGAATCGTGAGAGGTTAGAAGTTTGAATAGTTCGTTGTCATTTTGAAGGGCTTAAAGATTTCTAGAGTTAGCATAAGTAAGTGTTGGTTAGGGCGCAAATAGGGCACCGAGCAGTGGCTGGCATCGATGTAAGACTCACTCCTTAAATGCAAAGTACTAGTCGTAGTAATGAAAATCACTACTGCCCCTAGCACATACCTTGTGCCAATAGCCGCAAAACCTCGAGATGGATTATGATGTGATTATCACTATGAATAGCTGCATAATAGCGAAGGCGGGACACTCCGCAACATTGGCAGCAATGTAAATAAAACAAATCGGTCGACCACTATCGTGCACCGTGCGAGTGCTCACTATGCCTCGCATAATCGCGACACAATGCATTGTTATCGGAATTGCATGTCATTATTATGTATTATCATTATTACGTGGATGACGTAAGTGCCAAGAGGAAAACCATCGCACGATCGCCGCATCAGGAAGCCGGAATGGGGGTCAGTGTCGGCGATGCGTTGTTTTGCAACACTACAACACAGCGGCGACGAGAGATTTATCGCTTTTATTATTGCACTTTATAATTTGACAGATGATGAACCGCACGAATAAATTACGTTGAATAATTCCGTTTCGCAATCGCAACGCGCGGACACGACAATGTCAGCGGCGATGATGGTCGGAAACTATTTTGTTGTACGGCGTATACGCTGCGCTTGCGCACAGGCGAGTAATTTAGCGAACGCTTTTACAAGAAGCTTATTAGAGGTATGGTCATTATCTTAAGGGTGAGCAGAGACCACATTGTTCTTCATCTAAATAAATCCCTTGATGTCCTCGTCATTAATGGATCCGAAAGCTCTCCAGAAAAAAGGGTTGTTTCATACATCGAGCGACCGTACACTGCAGACTGCACACTCCCATGACTATGACTTTCGTCTTTTACCAGTCTGTATATTATTCAGTGGCTTATCACATATTCAGTGGATATTGTATGCATAAAACATACGTGTTACGACCTCTAGACGACTATCAGTGATGCCCAAAACGCATCACTTTTTCCGTCCCGGGCGGCGTCTGCCTTTGGCTCCGTTTCTGGGAAGCACATTAGAATGCGTCACTCGAAAGGGTCGCCGCGTCCTGCCGAATCGGTCACCTTGTAACACTCGCCTCTTGTCCCGGTTTAGCGCATTAGCATTGACAACGCGAGTCCTTTTCGCATATAATCTTCTGACAGAAAACTGACAGGACAAAAATAAATCATCGGTCCGTATACTCCACGCTTCGCTAGCGGGTTGGAGCTGGTACCTCTAAAGACAATAGTCGATAAGATGCGAGCAATATCTTTATATGTATCAACACATTAGACCTAATATTTTGTGATGATGATGAATTATTATAAGAAAATATATCTTATATGCCACTAAAATTAATACAATTTTAAAATAACGAGACTCGTGGATTACAGTCGTCTTAGGTGATACCCCTAAGCAGATGGGGTTAGTTTTACAGTAAAATGTACAGTCGTACATTTTAGTCTGCCGTACATTAGACAGCATTATGAAAATTACGTTTAGATAAACATACAGGATATTGTAATTGATTTTTGCACCAACAAAATCAAGTCCACTTCTAATCTGGGAAGACATCTAACCTCGATCCTGGTTGAAAGTGAATCCACCGCGAAGGAATTCGAACAAAGGAGTGATATCGGCGCACCGGCACGTCCCCCCGCGGTTATTTATTTGTTGATGCGCAAGCGCACCAGTTATAGGATCATCCGCGGTTGCGATCCACTTCACACAACTTTGCTTCTGCTTAACCTTGCTTTGGATAAAATATGTTGCTTATGGGTAGATTATGTGTATCGCTTGGAAGCATTCTGTGTGGTTTTAATTTGACAGAGAAAATAAATAAAACAGACGAGACTCTCTAGTAGAGAGTTTATTAGATTTTTTCTCATTTACTTATTTATTTAACCTTATACGAAATATATATATATATAATATTTGCCGTGTGGTGTCCGGCAGAGTAGAATAGCACCAACCCCTTACACTCGTGGGTGTCGTACAAGGCGACTAATATTTTCGAGGCAAAAGATCAAGTCTCCGTAGTCTGGAAAATGGGCAGCAGCATTTTCCATGGTTATATTTAAACACTGCGATCTCCAACCCGCCTGCCAAGCGTGGAGATTATGGCAGTAACCTCCCTTTTCGTGGGAGAGGCCTGAAGTCCTGCAGTGGACTGTTACGGGCTGTGATGATGATACGAAATATATTAATGAATTTTATTAAAATAACATATTCTTAAGAACGACATTATACTCCATGTCCGTTGGCGACCGACAGGTCAAATTCTTTGTGTTGTGTATTTAATTAACTAACTCAAACAAAGCAACAAACTCGATGATCAAAATAAAATTCCTTGGCAATTAAATTAGTTAAATGGGTGTTCGTCCAATTATCATTCCGATGCGCCCACGCATTTTGGGATCAACTGGCTTCTTGAACAGTATCGATGGTTACTTACAATGTTTTTTTATTATAGAGGGAGGCAAACGAGCTTGTGGGTCACCTGTATGACTGATAAATATGCTTAGGCAAATTACCACAGAGCCATATAGCCCCTAAGCAAAGCTTGTTAGATAACTGGTAAACTATTAACATATTAAATACCTACTTATTATACACACTACACCCAGACCCGCAACAGAAATCATTCATTCATCATTTTAATATTTGGTCGGCCGGGAATCGAACCCGAGACCTCTGCGTGGCAGACCGGCATGTTAACCAATTGAACCACTTAGGTCGTCCCATGACATGGTGATGGATAGTGATCACCGCCGCCCATAGACACACGCAAGCCGCAACACCCGGTATCAAGTAGGTAATATAAAATTTCAAATTCTGTCAGAAATAACAACCGAAAAAACAAACGTGTATCTTCAAACAAAACCTCTAGCTTCACCATCCACCATGCAAAACCGCCGAGGTGGCGTTGTCACCGCGGTGACGCAACGCGGGGCGCCCGCGTCCTTGCGCGGGGCGCGGGGTGGGGAAGGCCGCGCGGGGCCGCCGACCCCGCAACCCCGGCGCGGGCGCACAGCGCGCCCGACAAACGGTGACACTACGGTTTCATAAGCTTTAATACTTTTAATGCGAATGGAAACGACTTTTCGAATTGCTTTGACCACCGTCCGGTGGTGGAAGGGCCACACAATCTCCCCATTCGATTTTGTGAATTTACGTGTAAAATTGTATTTTAATCCGTAAAGGGCAATAAGGAAAAATATAACTGTAGCTTGTATAGGCACTAAGTGTTTCGTGTATTCATCCGAGGTCAAGATCGTTCGACCGCCGTACTCAGCTAATTTAGTAAACTTTGTTTAATTCCAATTACCAATTGCAATTCCGTTAATTTACCAATCATAATCATTCAACAATCATTCAATTGCATCTCCATTGTCTTTCTGACATTCTAAATTGCGAGCTGATGAACTGGCGATGACGAAATCGGTACTGAATTTGCTAATTAATGGCCATGAATATTTGAAAATGGTAATTATTTTCAACGTATAAAAATATCGAATTTGTCATATCCTTGAAGAAACGCATTTGAACACAGCATTCTGGTGGACATCTCACAAAACACGGACATTTTCATCTTTTCATTTAAGGCTCGATTACATTGTAGTTTCTAGCGCAATAACCGAGGTAAACTCTAAATTTGACATGGTTTGAAGAAACACTAATTAGTCTGACCGTGTACGCTTCGCCGCTACATTAGCCTCCACCTACAGCCATTACCATCTATTGCTCTAGAAATTGCACAATACAACATAATCGATCACTTAAATGGACGAAAATAATACACACCTTAACGCCCAGTTCTGAAACGTTTGTCAATGTTAACCGAATGTCAATCGATTAAAACTCTTTCGGTCTCTGTTTACAACTCATCATAGATAAGGATGGCGAATTTTTATTGATGATTAACAATAGATTAACGTATGGGAAACTGGTCGTAAGTCACCTAAGCTTTATTTGTTCCATTCTCTACAATATGCAGTTTGCTCTAAATGTGACTCTACTAAACTAAAGCGAGAGAAGATAAGGTTGTAAAGAAAAGTTCGCGACAACTGTCAAATCATACAATCCATCTTTGATCATTCCATAGATCACTGTATATTTGGGGCCAGTTAATATTGCTTTGAGGTTATGGCGTCCTTGTCATTGTTTATATTGTGAGTTTATATTGTTGACTGTCTGTGAGATTTAGTTCCTTTGTCATCCGCGTGCAATCTAATCTGGCCCCGGGTCTAGCTCTGGGGACTACTCTGCAAATGTCAAGTTGCATTTGGGCCAGCATAGCTGTCATGTCAACGCCTGTCACACTCATATGGCAACTTTGTACGATATGGCAGGTCTAATGTCGCCAACTTTGATTTACAATCTTTATCTTCACTCATTGATCTCGTTCCTTCCTTTCGAAAGTACGTTCCTCTCTCTAAACAAATATAGAGTTGCTCTATGTTTCTCTACATTATAATTTGGACGCCTTCAAGGCAAGAGTGAATAGGCTGTTCCTAGACAGGCATGCTCCATCTTCGGCCGCATCGTCACTTACCATTAAGTGAGATGGCAGTAAAATGCCTAGCAAGACTAATAAAAAAAAATTGTTACTAAAAGATTAATAAAAATTTAAAATTATCATCTTAGCGTTAATGTTCCGGTAGTGATCTCGCGCACGAGACCATGATTCAGGATTAGGCAGATCAGGTAAATCATTAAGAGAATGAGGTATCAAAAAAGCCTATGCAACCTACATCACTGCATCGGCTGCAGTACGCGCTACAATCAGCCGCCTACGGCCCGACGCGGACGGTACGAACTCGCCGGACGGGTTGCGCGGGCGCAGATAGAGCCGGCGTCTCCGCCAATCGTGGATTGGCAGTTTTTAGCGCCCGCGCCCCGCGTGAGAAACCAGGAACTGGCTTGAGGCGGATTATGGCTCACTTATAGACTATAGGCGTCGTTTATAGGTGTCCCTCTAGCTAGACAACTAAGGAAATAGCATATACTAAAATGCAGATCGATAAAGCATCTAGGGCACTATTATTTTTAAATTTTTTAGGTATTGGAATATGAAGGCTATTTGATGCTACAATATAAATCATATGTTGCCACTGGTTTAGCTGAGAGAAATTGAAAAATATAGTTTTTAAAAGATCAATATAGATTATCGATTCCACGGGTAAAACTTACCTATATTCCGCGAATTTACTGTTAAAACCCTTTTTTACTAACATTCAAACACTTCTTACCCACGATCGATCACAAATTGACATGGGTCGGCGTAGTGGCAGGGTCATACATACCTGTAACAAAATAAAATGTACAGTTAGACACGTTCAAAATGGAAAAAGGATAGTTTTATTTAAAGGGCTTCTTTTTTAGGTGTAGGTACGCAGGCAGCTGCAGAGTAATCACAATGACAAACAATTTATATGTATGCTGAGGGTGTCCATCCTGAATGTACGCTTAGGTAGATTTCCAACAGGACATACTAGACTTGACGACAAGGGTTGATAATGTTCATCAAACATTAGAAATTGTTACTACGTCTGTAATAGGACTGAGAAGTACCTCAACAATTAGACTATTGTTAATTTTAGACTACAAAGCGCAATCAGTTGTTGTAAGGTTGCAACAAAGTTGTGAATTCATTATGCAATATCATCTGGCAACGTATGGTTAATAGTGTTAAGACGAATCTCTCCGAGTAGATATTCGTCGAGTAAACGTCCATTAAAGAAGACTAAGGACTACGGAGAGACAGTAAATTGTCGAGTGGAACAGAACTGGTACACGCGCCGCTTCAAAACAGTTTAAATTCAGTCAAATGAATTGCAGACAAGCTCCAACAGTCTGGGAACAAAGCAGTTGCCAAACAATACACACGGCAGCATCTCAACCTGCCCTGAGAGTTTGGGCCGTCTCCTATTTATATGCGCATTGTAACTCCAATCAAACAAATTGCAGACAAGCTCCAACACTCTGGGAACAAAGCAGTTGCCACAGAATATACACGGCAGCATCCCAGCCTGCCCTGAGACTTTGGGCCATCTCCTATTTATATGTGCAGTGTAGCTCAAGTTATACCGGTGGTAGGTAGATAGATACGGTGTCTTCTATACAACCATTTAAATTCAGCGAAAATCTTGACGTCGGACGCGTTTCATCGCGTTTCGCAAAGGCACGCTCGCTCTCGCAGTTGCAAAACTGAGGATCCACGCGGGAAATGGACCGGCTCCATCTAAAGAATCTTAATTAACGAAATTTGCAATCTAGACTTCGCTTAGTAATATCTTGCGAGCAGTTATGCACGTTTTAATTTGTCATCATTTAAGTCGGGCATAATGTTTTACTTATAAGGGATAAATTAATTCCTGTGCAGGTATGGCCTGGTTGGGACTTTCTCAGGGCTATTAAATATTGCAAAATATGGAGTAGACCAATATTTATATCGACAAAGCTGATACACACACGATTATACTGTAAATATTATACAGAAAAGAAAAACAATATACACTAGGCTGTTCTGATTGTAGCTGTTTCAGAATGAAAACAGCTGCAATCACGAAAACATTAATTTATGAAGCTTAAGACTAAACTGTAACGCCTGAAATGTAAGAGCGTACAAGGAAAAATATGGGGCGCAATATGCCTTACATTTCTTACAACGCCGTTACGCCGCGACACGTCAGAATTAAGAGTGCGATCAAGTCGCTGTACTGTTAACGTTGCTGTCACATCCATTGCTACAACATTGTAGAGTCGAGCCTCTGTACGGTCACGATTCCATTACAAGACGCTGAAACACACCGCTTGAGCGACACAGAGAGGCCGAGCCTGAGAAAATTACCTTCGGGATAATTTCCGTCGCATTACGACAACCTATGATTGATAAATAGTCCACGAATGGCGTCTCGTGGCAAAAACACGAGACATATGACAGATAGACCATTGAATTTCTATGCGGCAGTGCGGCTGAGCTGCGATCGATATGACTCAGTTGTCTGTCACAGGAGAGAGACAATGTAATGTCGATCACACGTGGCCCGTGTGCGTGTGCGCAGAGCTATTGACAAAAACTGCGGAACCCATATGTCTGTCGGTGTTGCATTAACATACAAACGGTCGTAAACTATTGTATGTATTGTATACGGTTGATTTACAATAATATCATAAGCGGCCATAGGGGATTTTATAATAATATTGTGGTAGAACTAGATAATGTTGCATGGCACAAAATCTGCTAATTTCTTACTTTTTTACGCGAAATGGCAAAGGAGAGCCCTAGAGAGTATATTGATAACAAATTGTAAGGTCTTGCCTAGCAAAGCAATTATACCAGCAGGTTTCCCGTAATAATAAAATAAAATTTAATATTCACAATCACTGTTTGTTTTTACTTTATGGCGATTAAATTAAGAGAGAACCCGTTACTGAGACGACATACATCGCAAAAATCATTGTCATGTCAACGAGAGTGTCAATTCACACGTACAACGTTGTTGGCTTCTACTTGTTTAGGTCAAACACAGTGTTAAACACTTTTTAGGACTTGCAGAAAACATAAAATCTTGTATAGTTGTTTGTACATATAAAAGGTAACTGTGAACTTTACAACATAATGGCCAACGTTTACGGGAGGAAGTGTAACAAGCCAGTAGGCGAAGCGATCGCTTCGGAAGCCGATAGCCCCTTTTAAGACCAACCAGACGATTTACCATTTTACCATAAAACAAATTATGCGGCAACAGCCTAATAGAGCCTGCGAACAGCTTCTGTGTTAAACCATAAAATCCCGTTGTCGCATATTAACGCCATTGGCTGCGGTCGCGTCCGCTCGTCCAGTCACCTACTAGTTGAGAGACAACAAGACAACATTGTAGGATCACCGGCAAAATGGGTAACTATTAAAATTTTTGCCGGAAGATATGGATGTAGTTAGACGTTATTAGCATAGCAGTTCACTAAGAGGTGAGGAGTCTATTTACTTCGTAGTAGGTCGGTACCATTTGAATTGAAATGGACTTGAAATTATCAAATGATTGACAATACATTCTACAGTGCGGCAGTGATCGGGGGAAAAATTTCAATGTTTGTTCGTTTGTTTGTTTATATGGATAAACTCAAAACTACTGAACCGATTGAAAAAAATATTTCACCTATACAAAGCTACATTATCAGCGAGTACACAGGCTATATTTTATCTTCAAATAAATTTGAGGTGTCTAGGAAAATTACAATAATAAAACCCAAGAATTCAAGATGTTACCACGTCCGATACATAAAGTCAAAAAGTACCCAATCAGATATTTTATTTTAATCAAAAAGTGCTATGACATGGAAGGAAGTTCCTTTTACAATATACCATCCCAGGCAAGCAGGCACAACACAGCACCATGTCCGTATCCAGGTTCCCCCCCTGCCCCCTTTCCCCCTCCATCTAGCAACACGTCCGCGCCAATGCTGGCGCATTTCTATCGGCAATAAACAAAATAAATCCAACGGTGCGCGCTGTAAACACGGCCGCTACACGCCGTTGTCTACGCCATAAATACACTCTGTGGTCCACCATGCGTCATTATTACTTTATTATGGTGCCGTGTGTGGTCAGTGGTCACAATTTAAGGTCAACGCCCCGGGTTGATAGCGCAAATGCGCGGATAACCCATTCCAGGATGTTGTTTTTAAAATTTCGCGGTCGTTTACCAAGGTCTTCCGCTAGGGGTGTTACGAATGTACGAGTAGTTGAATAACCTCAGGAGCTATCCAACACGGCAACACTCCGTGACGGTATAAGTATAATTTATTATTGTATATTCTTTCAACGAATTGTACCAATGACTCTTGTCTGAGTTTGTAAGTTTGTACAATAGCTCAACACTAACCGATACTCTTGCGGTGAGGGAAAACATCGTGAAACCTGCACATTCAGGCGTCTGAATCTGCATGATCCAATCTGGTTAGGCTCCCTGGTTAACAGGGTCACGGAGGTCAGATGGCAGTCGCCCTACTGTAATATCTGATCTCCCAAATCCTGGATCATGGCTGACCCTTTCGCACATTAACGCCAATTGAAAAATATTGTATGTTTCCGTAAAAAAGGTAAGTATATAGTTCTAAACGAATTCTACTGCGTCGGACGACGGCGACCAAGTTACGAAAGAGGAAACTTGGTCGTCTCTTGAATCGTTTCGCTCGCAAAAAAAACAACATGGATTTATCTTAAATTAGCACATATGTAGATCTTTACAAAATATTGTAAGCGCGGTATCTGCCTACCCCTACGGGAAAAGGGCATGATGATGATGATGAAAACGTATGTAAACGCGATGACCCGTAGACCATAAAATGTAAAAAAGAAAAAGGCCCAATGATAGGCAATAAAGCATAAAACTTTACGGGTAGCAACACCAATATTAGCGAACAAAACCCGTTTTACAACCATGCGGGCTACAAACTTGCTTATATTAGACCGCACCCACATCATCCGACAATAAGATTGCATAATTTACGACCAAAACAATGTTTCATGTAAGACGACTACGGGCCTGTTTTTTTTTCCAAGAGCAGGGTCAGGCAGTGTTTTCTGTTGTCTATTATTCTTAACACTGCGGTCAAGAATCTGCGCAAGCTTATGAAAAAAAACCGAAACAGATTTTAATAGAGAAGTGTAGTACCACAGCAAGTACCTATTTATTGTACACAAGATACAGAAAAAATAAATGACAAAAGTATAGTAGACACAACAGGCCTACCTATGTCTATGAAGAAATTTCTTCCAGCAGGCCTACAGTAGAGATATAGTGATAGTTAGACGCAGGGATGTGCACAACTTTAATAAATAGATATAAGTTTACGAAGAAGATTTTTATATGTAAAAATAATTTGGTCACATAACGAATCCTTGCCAGTGACCTTAACTAAGAACAGCAACCCTCTCCCAAACACAAAAGCAGGTCGTATCACAACACCGGTTTCCCAAGGGACCTTTTACACGGGGCCAATTGCTGGGACAATCCTTTGTGGATTGGCCACGTGTACGTATAATGTCCTAGCTGCGCAGTTCGCAGGCGTTATCGTGCGCGTGCGCACCGCTGCGGGCCCGTTACGCGATAGCGCAAGCTGTGATAAACCGCATTCAGCGCGTTGGAATAAGCAAACGATTTTCTTTGTTATTGTGTCGGGGAGATTATGAAGGAAACCATTTTTTCTGAGGTATTTTGACGGTTACCTGTTCAGTTAAGACTAGTCTATGTCGTTTCCAGATAAAGGCATTTACATAGATACCGAATCCAGCTAGTCCAGCATTCAAAATGGATGGATTCAAAATGATGCGTGTTAGCGATGGATAATTAAAAAACAAGACTTAAAATCCTCAAGCTATAGTCATAAACATAAACGAATCCAAGATGAAACGAAATTCGATATCGACAGCACAGTTATTCAAATAATTTGAATTTGGAACATGGACCGTTACCCTGTGACCGTTCATAATCAGATCTGTTTAAAATCTTTAATTTTGCGGGATCTCACAATGGAAGGTTGACGAACACCGAGTCGGCGTTCAAATGGCGTGGGCCGTTTCCTACGTGACCGAAAAAGAAAAAGAAAATGGCCAGCCGACCTGACCCGAGCACGACCCCACGGTCCGTTACCAAATATTTGAATTTGGATTCGCAACGCTCAGTTGACAGTTCGCACTGGGAACCAACGGAAAAACGAGGTTTGTCATTTCGCCCGTGGTTTTTAGCCCCCACCGAAAAAAGAGCGGTGTTACAACTTTGACGTGTGTATCTGTGGCTTTGTGTATCTGTCTGTGGCATCGTAGCTTCCGAACAGATAGACAGACCGATTTGAATTCGGTTTGGAAGCCAGTTTCATCGAGATGGTTCTTAGCTCTGTTTCATTAAAATCGGTTCTGTAGTTTAGCAAATATTTGAGATTTAGTAAACTTGGTCTATAAATATAGCTAGTTGTATATTATATTTATAATACCTTGTGTGTGACACAAGGTCTCTGGGACCTCCATAAACAAGGAATTTGGCAGGCGTTTTCTAGCCATCCCGTGAGCGTGCATTATGGCAAAACGTGGGCAATCTCTAATCGTTGTCGTGGCTCATGCCCAAAAAAAATACCGCCAAACTTTTTCTGTTGTAAGAGCAGTTTATTCCAAAAAGTTTGAAGCATTATACAGTTCCTAAGAAGCAATTTATCACAGACTTTGTTTACTGAGTTCAGTGCGCGGCCTTCAGACGCTCGTGTCGATACGTTCCCGTGAGAAAGACTCGTGACGTAGCGTTTTAGATGAACTCTAATATAAATTATGGATTATCAACATTATTTTGTACGTATTGCGTATAGTTGGCAATCTTTGACAAGAATTACTTACCTAAATAAATAATTTAGTAGGTTTGAAAAAATAGATCGAACTGGTTTCGTACAAGGAACAAAAATTGTTTTGTGGCAACTGGATACGTAGAAGAATATAAGTCTTCTGTCGAAAACAGTCACAAAACCTCGGTTTCGTACGCAGCCAAAAGGGATTCATTAGAAGGTTTATGTGTTTAATTTGTTCAGGTTTCTTTTTGGTTATAAATAGGATAACCTAGTTTACAAGCACTATCGGCCTGTCGTCTATTTGATACAATAGTTTGAACAAGGAATTAGGAAAGTGTTTGAGATGAATTCTGATGAGCGTTTTAAAACATATTTCGAACTACCACCTTCACTTAGCAATAATCGAATTTTTGAACGATTCTCATCAGAATCACCCCTAAATCATAACCTATTATGACAACCCGACCGGGCAGTTGCGCGCGGCCATTGTGATACCGAACCGAGCAGATGTAATAGCGCAAATCGGGTCAAGTATACTATGTCCGGAAGCTGCGCGTGCGCCGCAATAGCTCGATGCGTGTATCTACTGTGCAATTTTATCGTATTTGTTGGAAGAAGAAGTTGAAAAGAGAGAAGAGGAGACTCCTTTATATGATAACTGATAAGCCAGGTTACTTATTTAAAGGTATATCAGAAAAATACTGGGAAGCAGGTTATTCCTTATTTCAGTAACATGAAGAGAAGTAGTTCTCTTTGTGATGATGCATTTTCTAGCTGCTAGTGACTTCAGCATAGAGCTGTTCTACTTCAGAAAATAATAATAATTTGTAAGTATTTTCGCGAGTAGCGTAACTTGGTGGTTGGTTAATATCGGGCTACCCGAAAACTAACGTAACCTGCGCGGTACGAAACTCGGGAATAACTCATGTCTGATAATAATCACGATAATATGAAACACGAGTTCGTAAAATTAATGATAATTTTATTTATTTATATATGCGAGTGTGAAAGTAGTTAACTACTTAACATTCGGCATAGCTCGAGTGCACATGATTACACCTCAGATAAATCGAATAGAATTCCTACAAACCGACAAAACCAAACCCCCAAACAATAACAGGACAGGCAACAAATACAATTAACGTTACACCTTTTCGACATCCACAACAAAATAAAATAAACAACACCAGAGATAAACGATACACGCGATCACGTTACAATTACTGCACCGCTACCAGGAGTAGATTTTTTAATTTCACGACTTACATTTCGCACACGAAATATCTACCTGTCTCTTCTGACTCTAGCAACTCACCACGAGTGTGAAAGAGGTAGGTAGCTAATAAGCATACGAGTCGAAGTTGAACGGTTCAAAAACACGACGCCACACCACAATGCAGCGGACACGTTAACCCGTTCGACCTCCGAACCGACGGTCGATTCATCAATAACACTCACTCACTCGGTGAGTTGACCACTTCCCGCCACCGCGTTCGAGACAACACACCATTCAAGTCCTGCGCAGACGAGCAACAATCCTAGGAGTTGTTTTTCTCGGTCGAAATAGAACGTTAAACGTGCATCGAGTAACGCTCGATGGACCAAAAGTTCCGCGAACACACAAGTATAACCGAGGACATGCGACAGACCGCACCTCACAAAACTAAAACCTGTACACCAGTTAGTACACGAAAGAGCCTGAATTACTGATTATGTTATATTTTATGGAGGATATGTCCTATATTGGCTTATGTTTTTCCAAAATATCTGTACCGTCTCACAAGCTGTTTATTTTCCAAATAAAATAAAATATCCAACAGAGAGGATGGCAGAAGTGCCTATAAAAACAGAACTAAGGCGCCATGACCATGCTATGACCCACGCTGTTAGTTTGGGTATAGCGCTCAAATAATAAATTGATCGCAGTAATGAATCCACAGCGCGAAAATATGCTTTGATTCCAAAACAAGTTAGGTACCGTAATTTGTCTAAGCCAATTTAGTCCAAAAAGCCCTCGTCTGCACATAGCCGTGGTATAAATTAAATGCGTTTCCCCGTGAGATTAAAAAGTTCAAAATTTGCATAGCGCTCGGTGCGCGGGCGCAGCGCCACTCTCGCCGTAATTGCGGAGTTGATTAACGGCTCTGTAATAGCTCTATTACGTGTTGGCTACCGACTGGCCCGCTGCCGCTTGGCTGGTAAACACAGCTATCCAGGTCGGGGTAACAACAGGCGTTGAATGGCGGCGGGATGATGGTGTTTACGCCGAGGGTTTGGCGTGGAGAGACAAACTCTCTAGGTGTTAATGGCGTCAATCTGCGACGGTTTGTGCGCGGTATTGAATTAAGGTTATACTATTTTATAATCAGAGGTATAAGTAAGTATACTTGTTTGTTGTGTAGAACAATTGTTAGTTAAGAGAGGTAGGGCATAGCGGGATTTTATAAAGTTAGAGTTGGAACCGCCCAACTGGGGAAGTATCTCCACCATACAGAACGCCGCAGCCAAATAATACTATTTTAAATAGGTTGTATTGTGGCGGTTGTTAGGTCTCCAGTCCGCTACAGGGAGCCGTGGCTTCGGCAGTGGGGGAGCTAGAATTTTCTCAGCTCAGAGCAGTTTTTTATTTTTTAATACCACCAAGCAATTTCCAAGCAAGCAATTTGTTGTGGCAAACAAGCTCATGGCCTGCCTGATGGTAAGCAGTCACCGCAGCCTAGTGTCTCGGAGTTTAAGATTTAGGGTGGGCAACGTTTTGGTGATACCCCTGGCGTTGCTAAAGTCCATAAATAACGGTTACCTTCCCTGAAGGCGACCCGCCTGCTTGATTCTCTACCGATTAAACTAGTAGCATATCTAAGTAGGTAAATTTTTCAGAATCTTGGACGAAGCAGGAAAACGACCTGAACCACTGCATGGCTCGAAATCTCGACCACTTCACGAGTTTACAACTTCCAACTACCTTCATTCAAGTAAAATCGTAGAGGAAAGGAAACATCGACCGTTTCCTACACAAGCTGTGAGAAAGTGATTTATTAGCTAGATTTTCGTTCCAACACTTAATACAGGTAGTTGCATTATTATAGCGTTTAAATTAGAATCGCAAAATTATATATCACTCGATCTATACGGTTTTCACCGCTGGATATTACCAAATGTATTTACACTGGATATTACCAAATGAAATTACAGTCGAGCGACAGCCATCTGAATTTCGTGACCCTGCTACCAGGGAAACCTGACCAAAATGCAATCATGGTTACACATTCAGTTGCCTGAATGTGCAGGTTTCATCACAATGTTTTCCCTCACCGTAAGAGCATCGGTTGGCATTCAACTAATGTACCTATATAACACAGGAAAGAGGGCCGCAGTCAGATTCGAACCAGGTATCTTTGGCTTACCTTAACCACTTGACCACAGCCGCTGGAAATTACCAAGTTTATTTTCACAGGACCAAATGCAATGTTGAAATTCAGAAGTTATGTGAGAATACGTTTACTTTCCATACATATTCATACATAGCTGTCGCTATCCCACCATTACACAGTGGCCGCGGCACAGTCCTATTTGTCACCAAACTCGTTGACAGGAAATTAGACCTCAATCCATAATGGCGGCCAGAGCAGATTGACAAGTTTATATTATTATTTGCCTACCTACTTGTGTACGTCTTTAATTTTGTAATATCTGTTTGACGACCTCAGTGGTTTAGTTGGTTAACATGCCGTCTGACACGCAGAGGTCCCGGATTCGATTCCCGGCTGGGCAGAAATTGAAATGATGAAATTTAATTTACGGGTCTGGCTGTTGTTATGTATAATAATTATGTATTTTAAAATATTTATAAGTAGTTTATCAGTTTTCTGGCATCCACATATGTTATAGATGCCAGGTGATACGCTTTGCTTGCTTTGATTAGATGGCGATGTGTAAATAAGCATATTTATTTTATCTGCCTGCTATTTATTCTGCTATAAACTGTTAAATAACAAAATATATATGCACAAGCACAATTTTCATCTTTACCACCTCATTACCAAACGCAAAAGCGGTCAGTCCAACAATATCTCTATTTGTAGCGTCCGATGTCGTCTTCCTCAAGTTTTCCAAACAAGTGCGCAGTATAGTAATTAGCACAGTATATAATTATAACGATCCTCCATCAACCTTCGTCTACGTGTATGTAGAACGTTATAAAGGCCGCAACAGTAATAATATCGGCGCACGCGACTCGGCAAACCATAAAACAGTATTAATATTATGTGCAAACAACGTAAATAAGTACTGGGCGGAATATTATTATGTATAAAGAAGTAGAACTTATTTGTTTATCTGTTGGTAGTAATATTTACAAGGTATTTTATTAATAGAAAGCACTTATACCTGCATTTATGACTGTACTAATGTGTCAGTGGGACGAGTTGTCAAAAATGTAATTAATATTTTTCATGAGTAGCTTCCTAACCGAACTTAATTGCCATAGGTGGCGCGCCCTAACGACTGAAACAATATAATAATCTCTGGGTTGCATGATTTTGAAATGTATCTTTATTTCGATGCAATTTAGTTTTGATTTGTTAATTCAACGGTTTTTAGATGTTATCTCCTCGGGGGTAAAACTTTAGCAAATAATAACTGGCGTTTAATGTCGTTTCATTTGTTCTGAGCCAATGAATGGTTTGCCATATAACAACAATGTTTTGGTCGTTAGAGCGCGCCATCTACGGGAATTGTTAGGAAGTTAGTTTTGTAAACGGCTAATTGAATTTGAAGCCGTGTGACTCCTCGGGACACAACTAGGCGGGAGCCGAAGTAGTTCTCGCAGACCAAATTGACACCATCACCCCAAGCATTCCGCGAACCCGCCACATCCAGCCGTCGTGTCACGTCCCCAATCAAATTTAGGTCCCGTAACCGAAGAACCCTGGGCGCGCGAAAACACGCCATAAAACCAGTACCCACCGGAATCTGGTCAACACGAGACCGATTCCCGGTAAGACTTTACGAGCCTCGAGAAGCGAAAGTTAGTTCTCAGTCGTCCCATTTTTGAGACACGAAAACGCCATAAAATATAACAAGAACAACATCGCGAATCGCTCGCTAGCCTCGCTACCACTTGTTTACGAAATATACCACTTTATCGTTACTCGCCAATATACAGAATTGCATTTGAGACAAAAGCAAACCGTTTGTTGAGAATTGAGATCCAGACTTTTATGGGTACATTGTCGCATGTTAAACTATATTTTATGGTAACAGTACAACCGCTATGAACGCGCACACGCATTCGCGATACGCGTTGTTGTTATTGAGACGTTAAATTAAAATAATCGATCAACCTTATATATCGATTCTTCACGCTTAACCACGGTGTAGTAGAGATTTCGTTTCACGTACTATGTTATTTTTCTCTGACGATGGTAACCACCACGACAGTATTAAATTTCAGCAGGCGTTGTCATAATACTGAGATTTAGACCTACCACACACAACCCCGTCGTCAGCATAACTGTTAAAACATGACCAAGCAAATGTAACCGATCTTGCGTGTGCAGGTTGCTGATGCTGACATCGTATAATTGCAGTAATAAAGCACATTCATTATCGACTGCGAGTGGTAGCGCCAAAGATTCCCAGAATGGCGACTATGGCCAGTTAGGCGGAGGTGCGCGCGCGCAGCGCTCACAGTGTTGCTTTCAGGTCTGCGCAGACGAGGAATATCTGCTGAGAACTTTGCGAGAATCACGATATATTTTGCTATAATTCTGCGGTTATTTGATCACTCAACGATGTCTTAAAATCTGCATGTATGCCGCTGAAGCCGATGGGCCTTGTCGGTACAATTGTCCGGGGACGACGACGGGGAAGTTATAAATGAACTTTTGTATAGTCAGCTGTAGAGGAAACGGTTCCCTCAGCATACATTTTGGCTTTACGTATGTTATAAGATAAATTTAAGCCATCTATCTTGAACAAAAAATCAAGACCATCGAAGATCGTTCCTCGTCTGCGAAAGCCATGCGCAGGCGTCGCCGGCCCGCGCCCGCGGCCAGATCAAAGGGCTGACCCGCGACCCCCGCCGCGGCGACACCAAGGGCCGCGTGGGGCACCCAAGTGGGGCGGAGTCGCTTGTTGGTAAACACGACACAGCCGCAGTATGACAAATTGCATCTTCCGTGGACAAATATGGTTTACCCCTGGTATACGAATTTGGGTTTACGTTAAGGGTCGATCATGCAAACTAAGTGCTTTATTTTAAGTCAAAAAATTTATTAATATCGAAAAAGTCGTCGAAACAATAGCAATTTTTCATGGAAAAAATATTGATAAATCCTTTTTGTTCAGGTTCATCTGCAATTAACCCACCTGAATCGCTGTGATAAGTATTTTTTTGACAGAAAATAAGCATTTGCGTGGCTGATCCTAAAAGAACTCATTAAGTTGGTATGAAAAAAACTATTTAGTTGGGAAATGGAAAACGGTTTTCATAAATTATTCATTCACGATGAACGAACACGTCGATAAAAAGAAAGCGTATGTCAATTTAGCAAAGACTCATGTTACAAAACTTCATTCCCATTTTCCGACTCGACTTCAATTGTTTGATTTATCGTACCAAATCACCTCTGACATGCTCATACCGCGTTGCAGAGGTCCGGACATTTAATTTCGCAACACCGGGCCAACAGTTTGAGAGAAATCTAGTACCAGGAAGCTCCCAGACTGATCTGGGCACTAATTCAGATCGCCTTTTGCAGAAATGTTAGGCGAGGTTGCCCAATGGGCCACCGTGCATTTGTACAATTTGCAGCACAAGTTTTCGGAGGCAGGTCAGGTCTAGACACGACGGTAACAATCTTAGTGCCCATAAATATTGCGATGGAAGCCTTGTCTTTATCTATTTCGTAATTAATAGACAGCTTACTACCTAAACTAAATACCACGTTGTTGACGAAATATTTCTTGCAAAAGCGTATAAAGTTTCGACGTTAGTAATAACGGATTCCGGTGATAACCATTCCGCCAGGATATTACTGCGACCGTAAAAAGATGAAATCAAGAAGTTATAATCTATGCACTACTAACCATAACTTTTAAGTGTAATACTAACAATAAAATTACTTTGTACACTTAGTTATTACCTAGTTTAAATATTTGCCTGAAATAAAGGTTAAAATCATATTTATTTTAATAACACAAAGAGCTCGTTCATAAAGAAATTTCTCAGTGGACTTGCACCAAAGCATATTTTAATCATTCTTTTAATTTTCTGTAACCCCTAGTCCTTTTATTTGATACTTGTACATAAGCAGGTATTATGAGTTTATTATAATAACAGGTTTACATACATCCACATAAAAGGGTGTCTGTTCTCTAGACAACGCAGAAAAGTATAGAGATATCCTCGCGTAAGAATAATGTTGCAACAACACTCTCGTTGCGGATTGTACGAAAATTTTAGCATGAAGGTACTATCGCTTTCAAAAGGTAACCGACACGCACGCCTCGGGGTGGACTATGTTTGGCGCGGAGCAAAATGGAAAGTGTGTAACTTCCCTTATGGGAAATACCAATACCAATACAATACCTTACGGCCGATGGATAAATGAACATATCGTGTTTATAGAGCATGTATTAGGTACTATTCGATTTTCCATATGAACATAATGAACGAGAAAGACATGTTGTGAAACACGAATCGTAGGATTAGGGCATGGAAATGATAATGATAAGTTAGGTAGGTCATGTTCAATTTTATAAAATATAAAAAATACTGTCACACGGCCCTAAACTGTTCAATTAGTCTCCGGATCCCCAGCGAAAGACCTTAGATCACCGGATAGACCTTATATTTTTTATATTCTTATTCTCGTATCCTTGGGGGTTTGCCAGTGGTTATTCAATGCAGGTTAAGATCTTGGTAAAGAATAGCAAGCAAAACCATCTACTTAGTACTATTTCAACTTTCAACTCAAATATTCAACACGGTTAAGCAGGCAGAGACAATGAACAGTCACACAGTCACTTACGACATCTTGCTTCCTAAAAACTCATACGCATCTCACAGATGTTGACATCACCGTATCCAACCTTCGCAGATACAAATCAGTCACTCACAGCGCACAGCTTACACCCTACACATACAACACTGATACCATATTTCCATTAACAACACTATAACACCAAGCGAAGTTTTAATTAAAGATTACACACAGATTACCGCAACGTGTTTTTACTTGGCGGAATTTTAATCGAGCAGCCTATAAAACGGCTCAAAAATTCCTCCTTACAAACAACCTAAATTAAAATCTTGATATTCTATGCTATACAAAGTTGATATTTTTATCTTTAATATCCATCGCAATGTTGTCAGCAACAATTAGTGCTCAGTTTTTAGACTTTTATAGTGTCGTGTTGGCTTCAGTTTTTATCAACAACACCATTATCGTGTCCGAAACAGCCTTGATATATTCTTAATCTACTAACCTAATAACTGGCAAAGTTAATATTGCAGTTCCAAAACTACGGAATCGCTATCAACGCGTACGCATCAAACGGACATCGATTGTAAAAGTTAACTTTGCTGCGCCGGGCGCCTCGGCGCAGTCATAAAATGCGGCATTTTTCTGTGGTCACGTAACTTTAATTAAAAACAAGGGAAACATACAATATATCAACTGGTAAATAAGCTATTACATCAACTAGTTGAAGGCCTTGTCATCATGGCCGGCTCATATTTTATATCGATTGAATTGTAACGTAAAATACAAGAAGGTATTAAAAAAAGCGGGTTGGTCGTGGTCCACCTGCTCAGTCGACCTGGATACAATAATTTTTTCTTACCCGAAGTCTACCCCTGACCGCCTGGGTGGACCACAGACCTATTTTCTTGGCCTAGTCCAGTTAGTACGAGATAATTTTGTATAGTCTTCTAATTCGGTCGATTCTAATATTTATTATTCTCGTATAGTATCTACTTTTTACACCGATACACATTAACCGGTGATCTACAAAATTAACAATTTGAAATATAGCAACAAACAATATAACTAGGATAGGACTTGGAAATCGTTTTTTTTCTTCAAAAAATCCGACAAGGTGATGATAAAAGGGAAAAATTGTAGGTAACTACATTAAAATAAAAGTTAAAGCCTGGCCAGGAACATGAGGTGCCTAATTTTTAGAACATATTTATTAAATTGGCAACAGCAACAGTAAGGCATCATATATTCCTTCCGAGTCAGACTTTAAATACAAATTCCATGCCTACACTTTAGCACAAAGTGCAATCCCACTTTCGCATATCGCATGACCAAATTAGTAATACAAGTTTTCACTCCCTTCGTGGGTGAAATTAACCTAAATGCGAGCCCATTGGGATAATCTTGCTCTACTTTTTTTCCTTACGATTCTTACAACAATATCATCTCAGATTACCTGGGAATCTAGATCTCTCTATAAAGTGTTCCGACAGTAAGGAGAGCCCACATCAAAGAGACCGCATTAAACATAATTAGCACCACGTTCCAGCGGCCTTCGCCCGTCTTGGAAATAAAATAAAAAAATGTTATCTACACTGCCACAGTGAAAACGACAAACGGTAAGTGTAAAAAATAAGTAAAAAGATACTGTGGTTTAGGTACGCTATCCCTCTTACTATATCTAGTAGATATTGAACACATGGACATATGGATTGTATATGAAATTTCTTGCTATACCCGATATGATACAAAGTGCTACAAAGCACTGATAGAGAAATATACATCACAAAGAGTACTAATATGAATAATTAAGTGTAGCTCTTTACACTGGGCGGTCAGATCGAACAAAACTTTCCCAGGCGAAAATCCGAATAAATACAGCCACCAAAATCGGCTTGTACGAATGAACCCGTAAATACTACCCACAAACAACTAGAGCTACTGGCACTGCGCTCGCGCTGCGGCGGGATGTGTGCCACGTGACCGGGTCATACGGAACCCTGCGTCTGCGCAAGCGACCGTTTATACGCACTTTACGGTCCGAACGGGGCCGTGCGCAGATAAGGCAATTGTAATACGCGATTGTATTTTTACTCCACTGCGATATTTAAAAGAGGTGAGAAGAAAGGTGACAAGAAAGTGTATGAAAATATGAAATCGGTGTGTTAAGTGATACAATATTGTAGTGACACGGCTAAACCGCTGCAGCAATAAGATTGATTTTTAGAAAACCACTTGCTCCTCATTGAAAATTATTTCCTTTTTTAACGAAGTTTACGAAACGAATGAGGCCATCAGAATGAATAGAGCTGTACTAGAGGTAACCGACAGTCCTATACAAATCTGACTATTATTGAGAAGAAAAAAAAACACGATGTCTCTTCACCACCAGTAACAAGTTTATCGGCGAACAACACGTTTATGCATTATAGAAACAAAACACCGGCTATCAATTGCGCGGTCCGGCCGACCGACCGTACGTACGCACTGGAACAAATCAGGGACGCAAAGAATACTATTAAGGAATACGAATAACGACAATGAAGATAAAATATTAAAGGGAAAGCAAATATATTAATAACAAAAGTAAAGAAAAGGCGTTATGTATGTAATAACAAAAGTCAAAATTGTTTTCAAGTAGCTTAATTTGCAAGTAGTTCAGCGTAAGTCTGTTTGACTACTATACATATTGATCGATATAGTACAAACGAGACCAAGGCACGCGCATAGTGTCGGTTGAGCACTGAATGAGGCTTTAAACGGGGTTAATACATTTTGAACAAATTTTTTTAAGCGTGGGAAGTTTTGATTTTTTTGCCGATTACTTCACAACATACGCCCAAGAACAGATCTGATTTAAAACATCTATGACTTCTCGAACAATCACGTAAAATACACTCAACATTCGTCGACCACGAATAACAGTATCCACACCGTCGCACCCCTACAAGAAATAATAAAACCTTACAACGCACGCCGCTAGAGCGCAATTGTTTTGCTCGAAAACAATGCGTTGTAAAATGTCAGCGTATATTCCGCTTGATTAACGCACGGTTGCGAGTTGCGGCCGTCGCGGAGTTGCGGCCAAGTGATTTCTTTGTATGAGCATTAGCGCCGCAGCACACTGGAAGCGGGTCAGGAGCTGTGTAGCTGGTACGCAGATCCGCGATTACGTATATTTACAAGAAACAAATCATATCAACAGCAAATAACTCCAAATTAGTTGAGGGCTTTGTGATAATATTTTAAAATAGGAGCCTAAACCTGCCGGTATCAGGATGAAGGTCTCGAGGACGGCCTAAGATTAAAAAGTTATGGATAGACATCGCTAAGTCGGATGCTAACAGCTTATGACGCGAGGATGCGGAAGACCGCGAGAAGTGGTGAAGAATGAGTAGGAAAGCGGACCCTGGCAGAAGCCAGACTGGTACAGATATCTATTTCCCACGTATCCTTGGGGCTTATGCAACACGTCACCAAATCAGCGCAACCGAGCCTCCTCGATTTTATCAGCGATATCCCTCATGCCAAAGCTGCCACGGATGTATTTGTTACGTACTTGGTCGAGTCGCGTAACTCCGCACATCCACCCCAGCAATTTCATTTCGATAGCGTGCTAGCAGAGTTGCGAGGTAGCAGACGTGTCTCGTCAGCGCCAACCATGTCTCGTAGCCATAGAGCAATTTAAGACGGACTATTGACAATAAATGTTAATATGAAGGTAAAAATAGATAAATTGATACGGTTTATTGTAATCATATTCAATAACTACCGTTCAAACCGAGATGCTCCTTACCTCACCAACTTTCGGTGTGCCGAAGCCCCTAAGGCTCGAGTTTACCGGTTGTGTTCCGAGCTCGGTGTTATGTTGCCTATTTCGGTGTAACATGTTGCCTGCTCGTGGGAAGCTAATGGATAGTGATTTTTGCAACTATTCTGTATAGAGTAGCACTTGCGTATAATGAACTGCAGTTGAGTGGGCTCGGGGTTCTAAAGGTACGAATATATTTGTTGAAAAGTATCAGACGTCCGCCACTTGTTAGATGTGCCTCCTAATACCGATGAAGCGAGGTCGACTAAGGTTTTCCCCTGGGGACCCTGAGACTAGATGAAGTGTCGCAGCAGCCGATTGGCACCCCGTAACTGTACATATGGTTTTGACAATATCAGACTATGTTAATCAGTGCAAGTGTTGTGTTGGATCCTATGTAATTTTGAGTAGGAATATTTTACACGATTTCAGGTTTACTAGATTTTCTTTTAACTTTAATTGGACTCTGGATAAGGCCACTCTTGGCCAGAATAGCAAGTACATAATGCATAGACATTTTATTAAAACAACCATGTCGATATTGTAGTATTATCATCACTTACCAACTCAACTTAATAGTACAGGGCGATAGTGGAGTCAAATTCAAATTACCTGAAAATAAGAAAAATATTTATTAGAAGGTATGCCCACTAATAGTCACAAAATAGCTGTCAACATTAGGTGAGCTCTCAAACATGTCTCTCTACTAAACTTGTGTTAACAAGCCTTCAGGCAATGAAACAAATATTTACATTCGCTTCATAATGATAGGAATAAAGGCGTATTGATGCGTATGCGCACGTTGGCACCGCTATCGTAAGACTGATGCTCATCGTTTGTTTAGATGCCGATGTTTACGATGTTTTCTTTAGATGTTGATAAATACGCTCGATCGTATCTGACCAGGTGGTGAATGACTGTACGCCTAACACCTTGAAGGTTACCCTGGACTCAACCGCTCGTGGACAACGATATTCAGCCCTTACCCACCACATAAGAAAGGTCGAACCAAAGCGGAACTTGTACCCAACTGCTACAACAGCATCCAGATGATGTGGAAATCTATCGTATCGTCGGAGGGTGCGATGGCGGAGTATCCTACATATCCTTATTTTACTTGCCAAAAACGGTCAAAAACTGAATTAAACCATGACGTCACACGTGACCACGCCACGCAATTTGTCACCGTGCTGGGGCGCCGCAAGGCTGCGCTTGCGCAACCGCCACCCCCGCGCCCCGCGGCCGCGCCTCAATAATGCCAACGGCCAGCCTGAGGTCGGTCTAAATGTCTTTGTAATTTGTAAAGCTAAAGACCCAAAGTCACCACTTCTTATTTACCAGCGGCCTCCGGTGCGGCTAGCGGCTTCCGGGAAGTAGCACCTTAACATTAAACTTTACGATGACGTTTAATATGCCGCGCTGTCGTCGTCGTCGCCCGTCGGACGGCTTTCGGGGTGCGCGCACGCACCCGCCGCCGCTTACCGTCAAATAACAACTGTCAAGATAAACTTTCCGACGAACTAAAACCTCTTAGACGTATCACCCGTAACGTAACCAGCATGAACTTGACGGTATTTTTTAAATGTTATATGGCAGACAAACAGGCAAGCGGGCCACCTGATGGAAAGTGATGCCCGCCGCCTATGGACATCAGAAACACCAGGGGAATTGCCAATGCGTTGCCTGACTCTGAGGAGACCTCTAATATACCTCTCGAACGAGCCCTTGTCATAGTCCAAAGGAAACACTGTTGCTTGGAGCTCATTCCACATCCGAATCTTACGAGCGAGAAATGTTCTTTCGAATTATTTTACGAGTCACAACTCTTATTCAATAACACGAGGTTATTGAATATGGAGTTCAAACTGCAAAGCGCACCCACGCACTATGCCCAACCCACTGCAGCACTTGTTGTGCGCACTCGTAATTGTGATTGATTTGACTGCTAAGTGCAATCGAGTCGGCCGCGACCAAGTAAACAAAGAAGGCAGCCGACATACAAGACAAAAAAGTTCGTTAATGGCAGTTAATTACTCGCCTATATAAACAACCGCTGCGTTCGCCGTATCTACATCTATAACATGCGCCTTAAACGGCGTTTAATCCCACTAGACAGGTCAAGGTAACAAACGCAACAAACAAGTACTCTGTGGGGGACAATAAATTTGAATCAAAAGGCTTAATAAATGCCAAAGCCGTATGCAAGCCCACGACGTAATCAAAGTCAGTACGAGAAAGGGACACGGCTAGATCTCGTATCTCTGTCAATTAGCGCGACATAATCGCATTGTTCGGTAATTGGTAGCACAATGAGGGAGCACGACCGGTGTCTGGCCGGGGGGTATGTATGCAAATAAATGATCTGTCAAATTGTCTGTCAATTTATTAAGTCAAACTTGACCTTGGCTTCACCGGCTGGGTGAGTCTGGCCAATACGTTAGACCGCTATGAATATAACTTAACAGTAATTGCATTGTGTATATTTTACAATGCTGTTACACGTCAAGGAAATAAATATCAGCAATGACACGCGTGTTATAAATGCTATCAATGGAATTTAGCTACAAGAGTATAGCGAGTGTGTAGTCGTCAAGCACCATGTGCCTATTTCAGGGTTGCTCAATAATGTGGACTATTGCATGATAGAGCTATGTGATGTTGATAAGCTTCCTGAGAGCACACATTGCGATATACATACTTCATGTTGACGTTTCGTCTCGAGTCTCGATAAAATGATAACAGACACTCATGTAAAGTGGATGTATGAAACAAGGACATTTAAAACTAAAACAGTAATAAAACGAAACTAAAATCCCATAGCCTTTACATTTTGCAAAACTGTACCGTTTATTGAAATGGTAATTGTTTCTATGGTTATATTATTCAGCATTATCTGATTCTCTGTCACAATGAAAATTCGAACGGCGGTGCGGTGCAGCACGATTGGGAAATAGGTCCGCACAGACAGTGTTAAATGATCTAGGATACGACCGCGCACAGCTCACTTGCGCAAACGCAGAATTAGCATCGCGGATTGTGGCCGGAGACACTTGGTCTTTATTTCCGAAATAACCGTAAGTACGGCATAAACAGGTCGAGTCGGTCACGACACCAATTCGGTAGCCGGGTCGCTAGCTACAATTAGGTACAGTCTTAGAATAGGCAAACAATCAGCCAAACTTTTATGTGCGTCCATTAACACAATCCGCTAAGGCGTGTCATGTCAATAACAAGCGTATTATGGCGAAAAAACATTAGCGAATTCGTGATGGGCGATGCGCTTGCGCAAGCCGCGCAGTAGGCGTTCGTCCCAAATCCGCTGAAGCGAATAAAAACGGCTATCTGATTCGTCTGCCGAATGCTGCCGGGGCCGATCGAGCGGCCCGCGCTCCGGGCGGAGGTGCGAATAGGAAATACAAATACAATGCAAAATCGCGCGTGCGCTCTCCGTTTGCGCAACGGCGGTAGGCGTTAGTGTCGCGAATCGTCGCTCCAGATGCGCGGAGACAATGCGCTTGCGCCACTCCGCGCCGGCGGTGGCGCTGCCGGTGGCGCAACGCGAGAAACTCGCGCGCACAAAAGACATGGGGCTACACATTCTTCTCCCTGTCAGATCTGTTCAGACGGGAATATTGTTCCGTGCCGGCAATAATGTTTTTGTCATGACCCGCCTTTGTTTGCGCTGCTAGATGGCTCGCCGGCGGTGATTTCGACATCCAGAACGCAAACTTTGCTTAGATATTTAATTCAGGTATACCTACACAGCTAAAAGATATATATCTCTTTCGTCAATTAATATTTTAATTTACTTTAATTAAATGAAAAGTTTTATATTAAATACAGCTCAAAAAATACCGATTTTGTAATTGACGCGAGCACAATGCGGAAGCCGACATTAGTTAAGTGGTAGGTCTAGCTAGGTACCACATAATTTAATTCTCGGCCGATCGTGCCACTACAATTTGTAGTTTTATACACACCATCATTAAACAGTACTATATCAAGTAAATCTAAGTAACGAGTTAAGAAACTAAATGTAGCGTATCGAAAAGGCGATCTCTATTACGTGACGAAACAACAGTCCGGGATTACAGATTCAAGATTAGGATGTGCTTGCAATAGTTGCATTTATTACGAGTTGATGGAGCCCTTCTTTGGGCATTTTACCTCTTTAGCAAACTCAAAAGTAAATTTACCAGATAAAGAAATTAAAAAAAAAATATTACTTATAGGTACCTACAGTGTCAAACGGACAAACAGGTATCTCAAATTTACGAGGTAATTTTTTCTTATTTTTGCCTTTGCCACCACTAGAAATGAGGAGTAAGCTGATAAGCCTCATGTAATTGCACTGTTTATATTTAGCAAAATGAGTTTTTCATGCATTCATTACATTGGGAACATTATCACGCCTCTGTTCCGCATGGTGGGATATCTGAATGGGGTCAGACACCGCATCAAGCGATAACGCGCTATCCTCGAGTCGCGAAAACGTAGTTGGCCGACGTAGGTTTTGGACAGCACGTCACACCCCGCGCGCCTCAAAGCGGACGTTCCGTATGATTGAGCTGTGAGAGTGGCAATGTACTGATACCGTGGAAAGGATACGTTTTAACGTACAGATGCATATTACGGGTAGAACTCGTAATGAGATCTAAGAGTGTAGTGATGAAATATGTAATTTATGGATACTAGGTGCACGAATTGCATGTTTAAGAATCGTTTCTCTTTGATACGAACGAAATCGTGCTGCTGCTGAAAGATAGCCAGAAGCGCGAAGAGCCCATGCAGGGAATAGCGAAACAGCATAATGTTAATTAGGTTTGCAACATATAAAACAAAAACTCTACACAATCTGGCAACCGCTGCAATTGCATTTCCCGTTTCCGTTGAAAACAATACGCTGATAAAGCTGACGCCTCGAGTTGCACTTGTAAACAATCAGACTGTTAATAGGGGCAAAAAGTGTCTGGCTGGTAGCGCGCCGCGTACAATGGTGGCACCCGCCCCCCCGGCGAGCCTCGCCCCCTCCGTCGCCTCTTATGACCTGGTCTCAGAACAAGAGCACCGTGGGAACGTAACTGGCAAATATGCGACAAAAATGTGACAATGCGCTTTGTTGCGCATGCCCGCGCGCACTTCGCGCAAACACGCACGAATACACCGTAGTCGAGATGCTGCGAGCTATAACTGTCTGTATGCTACACGCAGCAAGGTTCAAAATGCATTAGACGCCAACTGTGCTTTATTAGTCTCACAGTTGCTTCGTCAACTTGCTAGCTATTTGTGAATTCTGACGGAAAGGAAACGACAGCGATGGGTGGCGACTATCTTTCGTTCCTGTATCGGCTTTGTGTCACATTCTAAAGGGCTATCGTGCCGGCTTTTAATAATGCCCTTGTCAAACGTGATAAATAAGTGCTGGACGCATTAACGTTCGTTGTAGGTACATTATTTTTTCATTGCCTATAAAAAACTGTCGTAAACGAATTAGTTGCGGAAATTACATTCCTACGGCATATTGTCATGTGACATTCGTTATAAATAGAAGATGTCGTGTTTACCAATGTATTCAGAACACGTGGTCGATAATAAACTTCACCTCATTGCACCGGAGGCGAAAGAACACGCTAAACGATGAACAAAGCACGTTTTGTTCTCTGATTCAGTAAAAATGTTCGCAAATAATTATCACCCGGGGTGATAAGTGCCGAAGATCGCTCTCTTCCATTGCGTGCTCTGTACGTCGCGATCGACAAGTATATATAGGCAACAATCGAGATATAAAGTGCCCTCGTTTCTAAGGAAGATTATAAGAAAATACTTTCGAGGCCACTGACGTGCACAGCGATTTATCATACTCATAACATGACATAAATACACAAGACGTGTGACGTGACATATTTTCGTAATTAAAGACATTATTCAACCTTGACAAACACTTCCGAATAAAGACGATAACACAATATTACGTGATACAATTCAAATATTTCCTGTTGGAGAAAGATTGTGCCAAAACTTCGTGTCACTTCGTTTACTTTAAATTATGTAAGTTAAACAAATGGGAGAAAATAATTTTTGTGTATCGCACACATTGTAGGATTCTGTGAACCTACTTATACAAAATTCCGCCATAACCAAATGTTCCTTTATATTGTAAGACTAATAAATTGTCGTTAATTTCAAGCGTTGGCAAGCCGACATTAAATTGTTGATTTGACAATTTAAAGTCGGTAAGCAACGAGTGTCTAAACGCCCTTATATATAAATATCTTGCCGTTGCCGCCGTATTGAATTTGCCTTAGTTTAGAGAACAACACCGCAGATATGTTACAATACTACATATCGTCGTTTTTCACATAACTACCTACTAATCAATATTATACAAGATGCCGGTATTTTACACCTAAGACTATACTCGTATTCTTCCATTTAAATCGTCGAAGCACGTGATCCGACTTAAAACAATATCCGGTTGTAATAAGTATATTAAAAATTTCCAAGGAAGCTAAGTATAAACACGAGTCGCCTGCTACTACGTTGTACTCGAATCATTGTCTCCGGGGCCGACAATAGTTGTTAGTATAACTATTGAGGTATTTCCATACTTCTAGGTACAATAGGCCGAAGTGTGGAACGGTTTGCAATGTGTAAAACACTAATAGATAACAATGTTTAACGTGGCGCAAATTGTAATGTCAATGTTTGACATTCCTTTTAATATCCGCAAGGTAATATAGAGCACAACAAACAATATGTGGATACCAATGAAACAGTAGCCCATGTAGTAATCAACTGCGTTGCGTGATGTCTGATGATAAAAACGATCCTTCTTCAATACTGAATTTATGAACTCTATTACAAAATTTCTTAAAAACTATAGAAATCGCCTCAGTGTTTGTATATTCAGTGTTGTTATTTTAATATTTTAGTTAGAAAATAACGACTTTGTTGCGTCGATAAGTAACGATCCTCAGCAGTAAGCTACCGACCGATTGAGGACGAGGAGCGATGGCATAGCGTGCCTATCCAAGTTAAAAAGGTGCACATATCGATACATGTCCAACTACTGACGACCTGAGTGGTTCAGTGGTCAACATGCCACGCAAGAGGTCCCGGGTTCGATTCCCGGCCGGGCAGAAATTGAAATGATGAATTTTAATTTCTGTTACGGGTCTGGGTGTTCTATGTATAATAAGTATGTACTTAAAAGTATATAAGTAGTTTATCAGTTATCTAGCACCCATAACACAAGCTTTGCTTACTTTGGGGCTCTAGATGGCGTTGTGTGAATTTGTCCACGATTATTTATTTATTATTTATTTACTCGCCTTATGTTGGTCCACAGAAACGTAATCAGGCAAATTGCAGCCTAACCGTCCGCCGAGAAAAACAGCGAATCCCGTTAACCAGCCGACGAAGGTTACGCATCCGTATTGAGATAGCAGTAATATTTCATAAGCACGTCCTTTGCTTTAACGATGCCCGGTATCCAGATCTTATCGCGCCAATGTGAGGAATGGCACAGGTTATTGCTTATGACAACCAATAAAATGTGATTCATTGGCGCGATGGCAATAGCAGAAGTTCGCCATATAGAGAGATTGCCTCTGTGACAAACGACTGAGTGGCTTTTAATGCGATGTTTTCTTGGATACGGGCTAGGCTTCAGAAGTCGAATTGATTGAAACGACATGGAAACACTCATCAGCTGAGGAAATATACCACGCGTTGCCGTTATTTTATTGGTCGCGAGGTATTACGAGGTTGAGTCATTCAACAAAAACGTAGTGCCTATCCTAAAATGGTCAATAAACATGGAAGCCAGTTTTCTGGTCACACCATAACTGTCTAAACGAAAAAAAATCGTTATGTAGGTGCGGCGGATGATTCTTAGCTGGAAGTAACTGTTACCAACGCTTAGCAACCTCTGCCCGTTTAGCAAATCGCGTCAATTCAGCGATATAGTCGTCTATCTCGCTTACAAGTGTGGTGTAAGATAGAGACAAGTAGGCCGATAAAGTTTTATCGCACGCAGTGTGCTCGACAGGCCTCCAAGCAGCCGTTAAAACCGGCCAGGACCATCACCGTCCGTCCGTTCGAATTTGAAATTCAAATTTTTATTCGATTCACCGTGTTTCATACTATTCGGTCGGTGGACATTCTAATTATTTACGCAGGCTACGCATTTCATACACTATGACTTAAGCCCCGTATCATATCAGGCACAACGACTGCTTTTAATAATCAATTGATCGATATTAACTTCCTTCCTCTACGTCAGTGTAAGGTTTTATGCTAAGTAGTGACAAACAAGCAGACAGCCCACCTGATGGTAAACATCTACGATTCATGAATTAAGGTTGTATGCAACAAAAATGCAGAAACGTAGGCGCGTTGTCACTGTGAGGACTTAGATGAAATGCATCTTCACTTTGCCTGTAATTGCGGATATGGGATAGTTGAATGTTTATAGAGATCCGAACTGCGCGCGGGTAAAAACCGCAGGGAACGGCTATGTCTACTTTACAAAGCCGCCATCTCCGCATTTAACCTAGACTAACACCCATATTATCGTGAATACGATTTGACCAGTCACGATAGTCAAATATCGATTGCAAATAATTTGAGTACTTCCTACATCGTCCAAGGGGTCTCGCCATGTCGCCCATTATTATGTTGGTCGAGCGGGTCAAAGCTAATCCAAGTCAGGCAGGTGGTCGCGTCACACTCACACGCGTGAGTCACCGGCGGGGTCATCACACCGCGGCTGCGCCCGCGCAAAGTACCGGTCACAATTTGGCAAAACGGTCGCGCGCACCGTTGCGTCCGTTTAACGCCAATTCGCGAAATGTATACAGGTAATAGGTAGGTAATGGCTTCATACAAAAATTTGGTAAAATTTAGGATGTCTGATGTGTTTTGTCGAGGGAGTAGGTTATTTTATTATATGATATTAGAGGATTTTGGGAAAAACCATTTGTTATTTCAAATAATCTAATAATCGGTCAATTGACTGCCATGAAATCGGGAACCTTTATTTGTAAATATCTCTATGTCTATGACAAAGAAAAGAAGGTGAAACCGCCTAAAATAATTCCATTACCTATATGTATTTTTCTCTCAATAAGGACATGCCACATAGGAATCAGAAGTGTCGAGATGTCACAAAATTTCCTACTGTTGCAAGACACAGTCATGGCCTTAGGTATCGGTAAGGCAATACATACATAGGTACCGCCTCTTACCCTCTTTTCTTTGTACACTTTCTGACACACCTCTTTCGTCTCAGTTCAAACTTAAACATTGACCTTCAAAATTTAGCCCATAGCCGGAAAATATAAATAAAATACAGAAGCATCATGGAAATTACAAAACTTTTCCACTGCGCAAACGCACCTAACCAAATGCTAATCAGTGCGAGTGTTAAGTAAGCAGTGGAAGCGGGTCAAGCGCATGCGCGTAGGGCTGTCGCGCGCATCACTCGATATAAGGTTTTAACAATAAGTATAGATTTTATAGTAACTCTCTCGTCAATAAATTTCAATTTAGTCAAGTAGGTATTTCATCGTCAATTCAAGGATGAACCACATTTTGATTTTACAACGTAATATCTTCATAGGCGTTTTAAAAGACAATTAATGTAACCTGTAATCCTTCCAAATCATTAGAATATAGTTCTGTCACGTACCATAATGCTGTATGTGGGATTATGCGGCATATTATCAAAATTATTAAATAACCGAATAAAGGCCATTATGCCCAAAGAGATATTAAGGCGACCAGTACCTACCTACATGTTGGGTTCAAAGTTCCAAACGTTGACCTAGTCTTAATTATACAGTTTAGATATCGATATACGAGCATAAAAGATAAATAAATTAAAAAACCTTTTATTCCAATGTTTTTAAACCACATTTTAAAGATATTTTGGATCTGACATATAAATGTTAAGAAATAATGCGCTGTGGCAACCCTAAGTTGGCGCCCGCGCACACCGCCGCGCGGTGGGTCTCTGGGTCTAGTACTCCGAACAATGTCAAGAGGTCGAAAGCCGACACTTGCCGTTTTATTGATTTTTTGTTGCTTTTTAAAATTTAGTTCACAAGTGAAATTACACTCTGTATTTTTAAATACAGCGATCCGATCCGAGCGGTAAATCCCGAACGCCAGAGTCCACTCTCCTGCTCAGCTTCCTCTATTTCGGTGAACCTTGAGCATCCTTGCATCGACAGCCGTTGGCCCTCGCCTCCGACTAAGCGACGTCGATTCATTCGGTAGTAGTAACACTGGAAAATGAGACATTCGATCTCCTTGCGAAACGCAATATCTACGCCTTACCTCTGCTACAAGACCAGAAACGACACTATAAAACGACATCGTAGGTAATTCAAGACTAGTGCAACTCTGAAGTATGCCAATAGGTCTCTGTTGGTCGGGTTTAAAATTTTATGCGTTATTGTTGTGTAAAGCCCAGAGCCTAGATAACTGTCAAGCGCGAGGAATTCTGATTTCGTAAGGCGATTGCCATAATCGATGTCAGGAAGGTCAATACAAGAATCAATTAACGATTAAATTTCAAATATGCAGTCAGAACATGATTATAATATCAGATATCTGAGATCTTGATCTTGTAGGAAATTCGTGCGTCAAGCAAATGGATAGATAAAAGTTTAATTTCTATCATAAATACATTGCGACTTTAGTATGGTCACTGTTTAAAAATTTAAAAAGATGAGAAAATAACCAAATAATTAAGTAGAGATATTTCTAACTCAAGAACCGAGTCTAGACCTCCTTTTGTTTAGAAACACTTTTAGGAGGTAAACAAGCAAGTGAGTAGCTGTTGATAAAAATGTTTCGATATAAAAACCACCCCTAGTCGTAAATTCTCCGAAGTCCGAATAATCACTATTCAACCCATCAACTAGGAATAAAAAATGTTGCTACAATATTTTTAATAACTTGTAAACACAAAACCAGCTTGCTATATTACGGGCACAAACCTCGTTAGTTTCTTACATACCTAATTGTAGTAGTGTAAGTAAGTGTAGTACTTACCTAATTAAAACTTGTGAAATTAATAACTGATTTTAAAAAAGTACTGGATTAAAGGGTAATGCTAATTACCCGAATAAGTAGGCCATTCAACGGCGAGGAAAAGCACATACAGGTACATAATTATAACCCACTTGTTCCGTAATACCGGGGCGTGTCGCTAGTCGATAAACAAACACCTATCCCCGCGCATCCCACGGCCTGCGCCCACGCAGCCGTCGCGACATTGACACGCCTAATCGCCGCGCAGGTCGGCGTGACCGGTCAGTGGCAAGTGGTAACCTGGTCACTTCAGGAGTGGTACCCTACCTGGCACAGGTACCTAGAATGATGGTGTCAAGTGGGTATCAACTGTCACATAGACCAATGTGAGTTTTTATGGAGTTGGAAAGTTAAATTTACAGTTAGTGAGTACATAAGTCTGGCAGTGAAGACAGAATATACTCCTACAACTTTCGACTTACGGGTGTCATACATGGCGATAGGCGACTTTTGTCTTGACAGACCAACTAGGAACACGTACAGAAAATAGACAACAGCGTAATCTGTTGTGTATTTTCAGCACTGCTAGCTCCAACCAGTCTGCCAAACGTGACTAGGCAAGACCCTAAACCTACTAACGTGGAGGTTCTTAATCAGCTATGTGGCCTGGTACATAATTTCATTTAAATCTTCAATTTCCATATGACTGACTGAATTTTATTGCGAAGTAAAAAAAAGTTGTTATAAAAAAATCATTGTCGTCTATCGCCAGAAGAACACAAAAATTTGAACAAACATTGGTCGGTCATTGTCTACCTTTTAAAGCGCCCAATTAATGAGCACGGACAACATTGCAAAACATTCATTGCCTCCCAATCCGGGGCATGGCGGTCGTAAAATTTCGTGAATTCTCCAAGTCTTTGTGCTTCAAAACAATGGGTATGGTAATAAAGTTTCGTTATAGACGGCGACCATTTTAATTTTGCATACAGAGAGCGTTGCGGCCGCGCAGCGCGGTAGCCGAATCGAAGATCCAATTCTGATAATCGCGGCTATTATAATAGCAAATTGGCGCACGACCTTGTTATTGTATTCTAATGGCGGCGAAATATGCCATTGTGCGGTGCGCAGGCGCATTCGCCGAGACGAGGACATGCCCAGGCCCGCCGGTGACATTTCGGCGCTCGCTATCTGATCACGGCTCTGGAGTGTGACTTTTAGCGGGATTTGCTGTGGCGAAACTCTTCATCGGTTGGTGCAATACCGTGTTGGACTGTGATGACAAATAAGCCGACGACCTGGGTGGTAATGGTAACCAGTAACCGTAATATATTAACGTTACAATACTCTCATTTAAATCGGGATATTGTCTGTTTTATTGTGTGTAATAGTTTTTACTTACTGTAACTACTTACAACGGAGTCATACAATGGAAGCGTTGGAAGGCGAAGACTGAGACTTAGGTAAAGGTAAGGTCAAGTCAAAAGGACCCTAACTAAACCGACGGGAATGTATGAAAAGGTGGATGAATATGAAAGAAGCGAGAGATATTTTGTCAGGACCATACCCTACGTAAAAAAGGCGCGAGGTTATGTATGTATGTAAGTACAACATCAATAGCGATAAAAGTTAACTAACTTTCAGTGTAAGAGAAGCAGTGCTCCATGGGGTGGGGATTTGGGGAACCGTGGCTTTGGCAGTGGAGTGGCATTTGCCTTTTTGCTGCCAGAGCAACGTGTTATTGAGGTGGGCAACGCATTGGCGATACTCTTGGTGTTGCTAATGTCTATAGGCAGTGGTGACCACTTTCCATCAGGTGGCCCGCTTGCCTGTTTGCAATTCACACTGGGAAATGGGAATTACTAAAAGAGAATTCATTACGAGTTTCGCTAGTACCTACCTAGCCAAGGCGAATATTCCTAAAATGCAACAACAGAAAGTAATTCGACGAGTAATAATCCTGTGACAGCTGTGCTACACATCACAAGCAGACATTATGCGCATTATCGGCATGATGAAGAAGATTGTCCCTTTCAAGAAGATTCGTTGGTTGTCAAAAGATGATCTTAGTACAATGTGCTCACCCCTGTAGCATCTGCCTTTGTGAAGTTCCGTAATAATAACAAATGCATAAGCATTTATGTTGATCGAAGTAGACACGAATTAAATTTTAAAACGAATATTTTTATTCATCATTAAATACTAGATTCTATTAATAATGGAATTGTTGCTAGTTTCACAAGCGTGGAGTTCGGAACTCTTCCATCTTTTACCATGAGAAATTTCATCACTTCCGGTAGTTTTATGTTTAAGATACTATGATACTAGGGTTCAGGTAGCTATTCTGCAGCAGTTCCAGAGTCAACCCCACAAATCCTACCCAAATGTTTCGTAACTTAACCTGCCATCCTATTTTCATTTTAATAATGACAGTTACAAAAAGTTAGAATGGCAAAGGTTAGAATGGCAAATGTCGCAGCTTAGATTTAAATTCAAAAGCCGTTTTGCATACAAGAATACGATGATACACCGGTGATTCACTCGAGGATCTCGAAATTAAATGGAAAACCCTCGATGTCACGTAACGTTGCAAAATGTGGCGTGGCTGGTGATCCTTAGTCACGCGGAGATGTGAATAATTTTAGAAAACACCATTTTGGAACAGGTTAATCGTGCAATCAATATTCCGATCCACATGGATGGAATTCAATGGACGAACATTTTGTTTTGTTATTTTTACGGGCATGTGTTTAAAAGGACAATACTCCGAACGTGTTTATTTACTGCGTGTCGTCTTCTAATTTGAATTCAGGGGGATGACAAATGAATACTTAATGCACCTGTATAATATACCACAGGTATTTCGTATATTTTATATACTTTATCAAGTTCCAAAACAAGCAGTAACTTCGTATTTAGTAAGGTTTCTGGATTGAATGCCTTCATTCTTAATTCCGGGTTAACAAAGTATTTCAATATGTGCAAAAAGGCGTAGTAGGTAATTAATACATATCCAAGGACCTACATACTACGCCATTTTGCACAGTTCTCATAAATACCACGGTAGGTAAATAAATACACTAAATTTTAATAACGACCAAAACTGGACGTCTCGGTGTATGAATAACAGTCACATTAAACCGAGTACTGTGATATTCGAGTTACACATCCGCGGTTGTCACTCAGTCGGGTCTCGGCCGAAACGCGATCTCTTCCGAACTCTCACTGCGCGGGCGCAGCGCATAACGTTTCCTGGGTCCTCCTGTTACCGGCGCCATTGTGTTCGCCGTAGTGATGGGGTGACGTCGGCCCGAATGAGTTGGTATGGGAAGACCTGACCGAAAATAATATGTAATGTATTTAAATATGCATAAATCCTGCAATCTTAACTGCTTTATTAATTTCAAGTCAAATACTACTTAAAAAGGATTTAAATTTTTGTAAAATACTAGTAAGTACCTAATACAATAGGAAATATATCTCACTTAGGGCTATAAAGTGGACTGCAATGCATTTGATAAACTCAGCAGAATAATAAACGTCCACGTTTGCGTGCTATGACTAAAGTGGTTTATTTATCCTTTTGATGGAAATGCTTGGATTCGTTTATTTATATAGAGAATTTATTACACTATCTACAAGCCAGATATGATGCAAGAGGCAGTCTATCTATACTTGACCATTTAATCTAAACTATTTATTTAAATGGGTGCATTATTCCAGCTGCATAGAGGTTCCATTTAATTTGCTTAGATCCAGTTGAAATTACCACATTCTTGATATAACAACATAAACAAGTCGATACCTACATATAAAATAAAATAACTGCGAAAACGACGCCGTGAAAATTACCTGAAAAGGAACCTACGGGTTATAAGATACAACTTTTAATTCCGAATCTGAATTTGTAAGAATGGATCCGCGACTGGTCTTCCCTATTCCTAGCTACGCCCATCACTAGCGCTCGTGCTATTTAACCATGTTATAGTTCAGGGGGCAGCGGTCGCGGCGCCGCACAATGCCGGAGAGAGCCGACTCCCGACGGCGGCGGCCTAATGTATGTGTTTCCGCAGATGGCTATCAACCCTCGGACCTCTTAGCGAACGACTTCCGAGACATTGTGAACTCCCGCGCGGCAACGTTTCTATTCCACTTACGCAACGGCGCAGACGGATAGCGGCGCGAACTTGTGTCTGTCGCTTCCCAGATGGCTGGATTAGTGGTTCGCATGTTGCATTTAGATTGGACGTAGCCGATGTGGCGCTTGTGTTAAGATTACAAAAAATATTTGGCGCGTGGACGAAGGGACGACGCAATAAGTTACAACACCTACCGGGTCGTTCCAGCAATAAACGTCGGATGATAAAAATATAATTGCCATCAAACACCATTTTTGGACGCGCAGGCATTAAGGCATGGGTATTGCGGCCCTCTAACTCGGTTTCCCGCCCCAGCGTCGCCATGTAGGGCCCCAACACACAGCTAACGAGCACGTCTGCCGGTGGGTGTCGGCCGCGGTCGCCGGTTTTCGTTAAACCGCCGGATGTCACGTCGGAGGTCGCGATAAAATCATCTTTTGCCATATCTGCGAAGGTTTGTTTTGAGGTTTTTGCGGTGCGAGGACGGAAGCGCCCACTGGAATTAGAATTATAAATGTAACTGATAAATGTCTCTCGCATAGATTACTCGACCTGCCAGCCCTGATATACGTGAATACGAATTAGCTAGCCGTAGTAAATCCTTTCAATTTATACCTGCACTGCACTGTCTTATGTCAATTGAAACGGACAACACAAAGTAGCCGGCGACACATCAAAATACGTGTACCCCAATGCGTAAGCGCAACTAATGAAGAGTAATGGCCAGAACAGTCGAGACGAAGACATTATGTGCATTAGAAATGACTTTAATTCCTCAGCGGTCTAGTCGCGCGATGGAAATACATATATTCATCTGGGTTATGGCTAGATTCCGTGATATTTCAGGTCGAGAGCGCCGCGAGCGCTTGCATTACATTAGCTCGGCCACCCTGACAGCGCAGGCGCATAACGCCGCAGCAGCTGAAACCGAGCACAGCCAATCAGCTTTATACTGTCCGCCAAAATCGTGCTCACTTCGTCACGAATTGAAATTGTCTAGTCTGTGACGTTTACATCTTACAAAATCAATATGTTTGTGCTAGATTAGATATGTCCCTTTGATATCAATAATTATACCAACCTTACAGTATAAATGGCAACAAAAGTTGAATTGCTGTGTCTTCTACTGGGCAAGGCCCTCGACTATGGTTTGAAAATTACCTGCCATTTATCGAGCGCTCTTTCTAAGCGGCGTGACTGACGTTCGCCATTTACGTAAGTAATCAACTGATAAAACACCGACTTCTTGTATTCATTGCCTTCCTTGTTTATATTTGAATTGGCACAGGTCGAATTAACTATCGACTATCGAGTAGGTTGGTTATTAACAGCCGGAAGACTTGTAGTTGTTGGTGTCTGTAGTGTTGGGTACAGAGCTCTCACAGTGACCGTCTCACAAGACCGCCCACAGTGTTTTTGTGTTATTTGACTGTCTCATCAGATCGTAGGTCCACCTCGTAGGATGTCATCCTACGCTATCTGCCAATGAAGGACCTTTCGATCCCAACAGCCGTCGACTCTACGAGCCAGTACAGTTACGAGTTGGACTAGGTTAAATTCTTCCAAACGCCTGCGCCTACGCAAATTGTTTTCGCGACCCGGCAATTACTCGAAAAGCGAAAAATTTGCATTCGCTCACTGCCCCGTAAGCCCCAACCGCGCATTGTTTACCGCAACTCGAATTGTTAAATAGCGAACCTTCTCGTTTCGCAAGTAGAACGGATGCAAGGCTGTTTGTCTGCAAAGAAGTTTACTGGTTTTTAGTGTTATGCCGCATTGTGTTCTTTTTGGGTCGAATCGGTGAAAAAACAATTGTTGTCAGTGAGATTTACGTTCGCGGGGAAGGCCAGGGGGCGTGTCTGCGCCGCATCCTGTGTGCTTTGTACAGCGAGTGCTATAGATTTTCACTCACATTGTCTGCTTCAAAACGTTAATATTCGCATCTTTATTAAGTAAGAACACACAAACTTCAGTCTTCCATCAGAAATTCAGTCAAAATTCAGCCACACAATCACTTAAAAAGTAAATTAAACCCAATCCTGACCCTCCATATTCCATACTCTCCCCGCGGCACAAACGCGTAACGAACAAGCAGCAAACATTTCCATCATCTCAACAGCAACAATGCGTTTTAAGTATCCTTTCCGGTCATTCAATTCCCGTCGCGGGCACGTATTAATCAATCGGGTGACCCGAGCGCGGCGCGAAACAATGGCCGCGGAGTGCGCGCGCGCAGCCGCGCCGGGAGAGCTGTCAGTGACCCCGCCGATTGACTGCGGCCACGCAGTGCGACGTAGTCGTAGCAGTGTTTAGTGCGAAACGGTTAATTCAGCATCTGCGTGTCCATAGTCCACTGGGTGTAGTCGCAATCACATGTCTTTCTCGTAGCACTTCTGAGTGCTCACTTCCTTGACAGGCATGCCCTTCACTCCTACTTTGGTCAGCCTCTGCTGATGCGTTGCACGAAAATGTAACTGACCATTAATTAAGGCATTGGTAGTAGGATTGCATCAATCTCGTCAGGAGCGAATAGGTTATTGTTGTACCGCGCACCCAGAGCTGGCAGTGACCCCGCTGGATAAATTAGTCTTAGCATTCTTGCTAAGGGCGTATGTATGGACGGATGCAACAGTCTCGTCTATTCAGCTGGCTTTGTGTTTCAAAAAGATAGGCCCTGTGTAATATCTTGTAACAAGATATTACACACCAGCTAAGTGCTAATTAGATCGGCATCGGTGGTACAGTTGGACCACATAATGTCTAATTTGTACCAACATTTCCCCAATCCTGGTCACGACACTCAGATTGCCAAACCTTCCCTTGCAACACTTCAATGATCCTGGGTTACGACTCACGACACTCATATTGCAACCCTCCCCTACCAACACAAACACAACAAACGCCGAACTGTCGGTCCATCTAGCGCCCATTAATTACGCCATTAAGGCAATGGCACTCGTGATCGCGCGCCGCTTTGAACCGTGCGGCGCGGCGGCGGTGCGCGTGCGCATCCTCACACAGCGCGCGACCCTCCAACTGAGTTAGATTGGGGTCAAAGGACAGAAAGTGGCGTTATTATTATGCAAGATAGAAGAAGCTTTTAAGGACGCCACGTGTTTTACGACGAGAGTCTAACACTAGTGACTAACCACCGCAAACCCTAGTCACAGGTACAGCGGTGGATGTAGAATCGAAAGTAACTGTCGGTTTATTTCATTGCCTAGGGTATACACGGACGTACGGTCCACCTGATGGTAAACATCCACCGTCGTCCAGGACATCTGCAATCTAAGGGAAGCGGATGCGGTGCCGGCCTTTGACATAACTTTTGAAGAACCCCATGTTATAGTGCAAAGGAAAGACATTTGCTGAGGCTGATGATAATACAAAGTAGAGTTTCTTAATATAAAAAATATTATAACGAAGCGATAATCGAGAAATCAACAGAAAACGAAGATATCGAGGTGAACCCTTAATGTAGCTCATTCACATACCTTCAGAATAAAACATGGTGAATCAGTAGTTTCCTTCATCAAACGGGTTTGGGGTCTATTTTTTGCCATAATACCCTCCCCGTGATGGGCATTTTATGATGCAGTTGTAAATTCCAGTAGGCCATTACGGCCGTATATTACAGAGATACCTATCTAGCGAATTCTTTCCCGAGTGTCGGCCAATTATGTATAGTCGATAAATATTGTACTTTATATGATGGGAAAGGGTAGTAGGGAGAGACGCGGCCATAATTCTGTACTACTAAAATCATGTTGCAGCAATTCTAAAATAAAGGATTTCCACATTCAATACAAACGTCTACATGTGAGAAAATACCGTTCCTCTAACAGTATTCAACTGTGGAAATGCAACTCCTCATTAAAAATCCTTATAGCCCCAATCACATAACAATAAAGCCTTAATTCAATATACAGTTAGAGGTCTAGGCTTCTCGGCTGCATGCACTAACTCTTAACCGACTTCGACAAATAGGTCGAACAGTAAACGCTCCAGTAGCGAATCACGGCGTCAATCAAACTGCGCGATTGGCCCGGCGACCCGGCCTAAGGTGAAAGGCGTAATCTGCCCACAGCCCATTATGGTGGCACTTCGCTTGCCTGTTTTCGTGGCGTATCTTCGATGAGATATATTGGTACTGAGTCCAAATGTCAGAAGGACGACGTCTAACAGACAGATGGATATGAATTAACCAAATGACTTTTTTCGTGTCTCATGTAATAAAGTCAATAATCGAACTACTTTCCACGAGCCTCAGGCTACTATTAAGAAATTATAAACCAAGTCGTTGCACACACCGGCAGCGCAACTGTTAATATTTGAGCAAGTATATTTGCCACATTAGAATCTGGCTTGTTACATTGCCAAAAATCGATAGGGCGGCGGATACGGCTTGTCTAAGGTTAGCTGGAAGAGATCCCGTTGTGGGATAAGCTCGCCCTTGCGACAAATCTATCCATCACACTTGCCAGTTTTTAGCAAATACTGTAGAGCCAAGTGAGATTGGCATCTGCCTGCCACACGCGCACGCCTATCCTGCGCACACGCAGAAGCCACGGTTCGGGTAAGTGCTCCCGCGCTGATCTATGGGCGTTATTTGCTTGAGAGATTCATTTATGACCTGGGCCCGGACTGTGTGCTGGTTGGAGCGCTGGATAATTGATAATCCAAGCTCTGTTTGATCCAGGTAACATTGGACTGTTACAATGCCGGATCAACAATTCCATTTACATCCAGATCTTCAAGGAACGTGCCTACAGTTTTCTCAATGGCCGCCAAGGCATTCGCGAACCCGCTGGTATCGCTGGATGTCCATGTGGTGGACCGTCTGACGGTCTGCACCATACGTTCTTATTCAAAATATTACCCTCTGTGTTAATTATTGCCTTTGTTTTCATGTAACCATGATACCCCGCAACATGATATATCAGCATGGTCTTTGAATTAAAAAAGGGGCATATCTTAAAAATAAATTGTAATCCGTTCTCTACTAACGAGGCCACGTTATTCGAAACAAGGCAGTACTTGTAAATAAGCACTATTAGCTGGAAGCCGTCTAAGGATATTACACCGCGTTACTTTGTTGCCGCTTGATATGAGCCACAAATACTAAATCTTTACACGGGCCACAATAAACAAGAAATACATTTTCACACCGATATAAGTACGCCATTGATGAGATTACTTCGACTTGTTTATTACCAAGTCTCAGCTACCTACTTCTAGTACTTTTTACATTTCTTGGCAAAGTGCTTTATCTTTAGCTTAAATTGTTATAATACGAAATGGGTATTTGTATCTCCTGTACCGAATAGTAGTAGGGATTCTTCTTTATTTGTTACATTAGATACATAACATTATTACTCTCAGACAGCATGCCATTGGCCTGCACTTTACACACGAATTTCAAAGACAAAAGCTAAGAAATCACAATTCAAAATCGTTTTCTAGTATGACATTTAAATTTTGAATCCTATAAAAACATTCTAATCACAGTTCTAACTTGGCCATTCAAGTACGGACTGTTTTCCTGCGATGCCCGGCCGAGATAGCCCTCTCCCGGCTCGCAACGATAACGGGTTGCGGAATCGGCGCGGGCATCTCGCGACTATCTTGGGTGCGCACGCGCCGCTCGCAAGAACTGGACTAGTCGCTTCGCTTTATGAAATTACCTACCAGCATATTACACATACTTTTTTTCATTGCCTAGGTATGATGCTTAGATACACGGACAGACCGTCCACGTGATGGAAAGCGGCCACCGTCGTCCAGGACATCTGCAACCTAAGGGGAGCGAAAGCGGTGCCTGACTTTAAGGTACCTGTGGACATGCCTTTTGAATAGCCCCTTGTTATAGTGTATCATCATCACAGCCCGTAATCGTCCACTGCTGGACTTAGGGCCCCTCCTACGCAATGTGAGGTTATTGCCATAATCTCCACGCTTAGCAGGCGGGTTGGAGGAATGGAAAATGCTGCTGCCCTTTTTCCAGATTACGGAGACTATTGATATTTTGCCTCGAAAACATTAGTCGCCTTGTACGACACCCATGAGTGTAAGGGGTTGGTGCTATTCTACTCTGCCGGACAACACCACGGTTATAGTGTATATAAGTAGATAATACAAACTCTCGTTTATATCTTATAGGTATAGGGCGAGAGCATAGTTTGCCACAAGTTGCGATCCTGATACACCACTTTACCAGTGGTGACTCTGTCATGAGTTTCAAATCAAGACTCCGGAGTCCGTCTGGACAGGTATCAGTTTTGAGTCTCTGGAGCTGTTGTATTTCATTGACCAATAAAAGAAACCAATAGCTATAATCTTATAATAAATACCCTAGTTTATAAATCACATAACAGGTTCACGCTAATGGAAACTTCAGACTTGGGTACCTACATTAAATTACAAGTGATGAAGAATATCAGATCGACAATGATATTAGCAAAACATAAATCTAGATAGCCAATAATATAAACAAATCATTACTTATCCTTTAAAAATTTTGATTCAAATTAAGTTAACCCATCTTTGGTCACTGCACTTTTCTCACGGTAAATTATATTAATAATTTACAAATTTGATAACAAACTCAACAAACACATTATGCGTGACACGTAACGCAGCGATTACATTACATTACGTTTTTGTAATGCACATTAAGATATTCATTTCACCGTAGTGTGCGCACACGCAGCCGCCAAGCGTGACCGGCGGGCGTACATCACGTTTCCAACGCGAACGGTCATCGGCTATGCCCAAAAGTGGGAAGTCTGGAAAGTGCTAGCACCAAGAATGGAAAATCACTTATACGCACGAGTAAAGTACGGTATAACAAGCGACAGTATAGGCACAGATGATTATTCGCTAACACTTTGAATTATGCATTAATTTAAACGGTTGCACTGCGCCGCATACATTAAGTATCATGCACCACACATTGGAGATATGCAGTTATGTATATCTATAAACAGCAAAGTAATTAATTAATAAACATTATACATACATTCACGCCTGCATCCATCCCACTAGTAGGCACACGGGCATACCGCTACTTGCTACGATCTTGACACACCTCTTTCGCTTACACAATACATTTTCATATTGCCCGGGTCAGCTTGACCATGATCCAGGATTTGGCAGATCAGATAATTATAATGGAGCGACTGCCATCTGATCTCCGTAACCACGAATCTGACCAGATTGGATCATGGTTACACATTCAGTCGCCTGAGTGTGCAGATTTCATTACGATGTTTTCCCTCACCGTAAGAGCATCGATTAGTATCAAGCTAATGTACATGATTCAGAAAACAGTCATTGGTACATGGCCGCTGTGGGATTCAAACCCGGTACCTCTCGCTTACGAGTCGGATACCTTAACCACTCGGCCACCGCCGCTCTTTTAATGCATATTATTTACTGAAACGATAAGATCCTTAGGCGTGCGCGTGAACCATCATTCTGGGCAGCCCTTTGTACGGCTTATTCGCAGAAAACGCGCCATCCACTACCTGATCGTGTAATGTACAGTAATATCAATAACACTAGGTCGTGGAGCGTTCCCGGCAAACTACCAGTTACGAGAATGTTTATGCTGTGTGTAGACTATAATATTTGAGACGATATCCGTGAACGATACGCTGTACGGTCAGTTGGGGGCAGGACAAACAGCTACTTACATATCTTAAAGACAATCATGATTCAGAATCTATGTATAAGGGAGATTATCTACACTAAGTTTTCGAGGCGAATTGCCTTTATAATCTATGACGAGACATATTTCCATTTTCGTCTTTAATCCAAACAGAACATATATACATACACCTACTACATATGTACCATAAAATTACAAAAAACAAAGCGACACCCACTCTAGTGACTATACCGGCACAAATCTGAGCCTATACCACGCGTAATGTCCACTACGCAACTAAAACGTGAGTGCAAACAGTACCGTCACACGTTACGAAGCACGTGGACCAAACGCATGCTTGTTATTAACTTATAATAAACAAGAGTAGCGGAATTTGCCTGCACTCTACATATGGATAACGGGTAACAATGTCTACAAATCAAGCGCTGCATTTGCCGTTTCGTAATTGCAAATAAATTTGCATGAATTTAAGCGTAACCGGCATTTATTAGGGCTAAAGTTCTTAATAAACGTCGTTTATGAAGTAGTCGTAGGCTCTTTCTGAATATTAACGAAAGTAAAGTTGGTTAGTTAAGTACGTTTGGTTAAATGTCACGAAAACATTTTTATATCGTATTGTACATTGTATAGAGGAAACTATATTATTATACTATTTCTGACTACTTAGTATTTGGCCGCATCATCATCAAAGAAGAATTCAGTACATAATATAGCCTGCGATATGTCTAACCCAAGCTAGGTTACCTACGATTAGCTGACTCGGGAACCTACATCCACATCCCCGTATTTTGTTGTCTATTTACGTACACTGTACAGCATATTGTTAGTTATGTCTATTTCTATTTACAACCGATTTTCACCCATACGCCATGGAGGTGACCATGGAGACGTAGCATCAGAAAACGGAACAAACCTCACCGAACGCACGAGCCCAGCAAGAGCATCTTTAATTCGGGTCATTCAGTTACAAAACCGGAAGCGACATTATCATAATTCAATTTCGTGGCTTGTGCGCGTGCGACACGCCGGTCGGTCGTGACGTCACGTGGCCTGCGCCCGCGCAAGCGACAGGGCGGCGCATATTCGTCAGCATTCAGACAGAGAATAAATAATTCAGATCACGAAACAGACAGAACACGGATGGAAACTTTGTGGGCTTGTCATAATTATTTGTTGTGTTTGACGATACCATTTCACTTATTATCAGTTAGATTCCTATTAAAGCATTTGTTTTATAATATTTGTTTCAAATCTTTTCAAAGTAGGTAAGTTTTTTACCAATGCAACTCAGGCAACTCACTTGAGAGTAAGATAAGATGCGTCTAGGTCTAGGTAGAACCAACGAAAATGCCTGTATACTGCTGGATGAAGAGCTCGTGATGAAATTTTACTGAGATAGTCTGGACTCCGGAGGAACTCGAAGGAATTGGCAAATGTATTGTTTAAATGGAAATTCAAAACTTCTTGGTATCCCAAAACGTTGGTTCCACATACTCATCTGGTATTGGCGAGGCGCAACGCCGAACTGCGTTCGAAATGTGCGCGGGCGCATACGAATTTGGACACGTACCCCTGTGAACTGGGTGTCGAATACCAAACGCTTATGCATTATATGCAAAAAGACATTAATACAACGAAAACAATGTCGGGTACATAATATACAAAATATCTATTTATCGAGGGACGGTGAATTGTAATTTATTAGTTACAACTACGGAACTGATTTTAATGAAACAAAGCGAACATTCCCCATTAATATTGTTTCCAAATGAAAGAAACCACAACGAAAACAAATATACATGTCAAACTTATAACAGACATTGTTTTAAGCTGTCTTCGCTTTTTGAGGGGGGAAGTTGGAATAACTATCTTTCCTACTCCCACCAATTACTTCTTAATTCCATTTGTTTCGGGTTCCAAGAACTCCTCGGGCGCACCTTAGTGTCGAAACTCCAGACCCGTGTGGCGTCTCCGCTGTAGATCATGGCTATGTCGCAGCCGGATGGTTAAATTAGCTAGTTAACTAAACGGCTAGCTTCTCATGTTATTATTTAATTGAAAATTTGCCAATTTCAAGATTTTTTTTTAATAATGTTTAAATAACGAAATTGACCCGAGTTTACGGAGCTCCTCCAAATATTGTCACAATGCTAACTTAATCACAATAATCTCAAAAAATAATAATAGTTTGCATTAGGTTTTAATTCGGTTGGGTTAGGTTAGTGTTGTGACAATGTGTGGAGGAGCTCCATAAACGCGGGGCAATATAGTTCGTCAGACGTAACTTTCAAAGTTTATTGATTTGGCAAATATTTAATTAAATAATTGCTTAAAAAGCTAGCCATTTAATTAACTGGCTAATTTAACCATCCGGCTGCGACAGCTACACAGGCAGGGGTTGCAGCGGTGGGAATGAGCGGTGGGGCTTATAGCACCCCCCTTTTTGAGTCGGTGGGGGGCTCTGGTGTGAAGCTTCGTTAGTGAACGTGCCACTATTGCCACTATTGCTAAGCGCAGCTGTTCATCCACTCCATTATCAATAAGTATCACATCACCCCATTCAATTCAATGCAAGTTACTCACGTGACGCATGCGCTGTACGATGACCACATAGCATCGTGATCGAGAAACATCTATCCACGACTTACCTGCGAACAAAAAAAAAACAGAAAATTATTAATTGACAGCCGCACCACGTACATACACCATCATTTGTATTGTCAGTCGGTCGGACCGTCATAGGGGTGTCAATTGAATATTTTAACGGTGTGAATTTATTATGTCGTTTGTGTACGGTGTAGTATAAAGTATGTATGGCAGTACGGCTTGTTTACTTTGTTAGATAGTAGGCCAAATAGATAAAAATCTGGTAGAGTCAAGGTAGAGTTAATTTTTTATTTTAATTGAGTTGCTAAATACGAGAAAGCTGTAAGTTTTTGTTTCAATTTAAAATAATGTTATGACTTACGAGTAATTGAGTTGCCAAATACAAGAAAGCTATAAGTTTTTGTTTCAGTTTAAGAGCTTGGCTTACGAGTGTACAAGCATAATATTTTGTAAACTGCTTGCTTACGCTCCGTTCGCACTTTCGATATGATAAAGAAAATAGCCTACTTCATACTTCCATCCATCTTAGTTACTTGAATTAAAAAGTACCTCTAACTATCCCAAAAATAAAGTTACTGGCCCGATAAATACTTTAGATTTGAAGGATTATTCTCACAATAGACAATAGCATCGCATTTACAAAGTACAGTTCTACTCTACTTCTCTTCTGTAATTACAGTAAATAAGTTTTTTTCACCCACCAAACTAATCCAACCAACACCACCTCTTCCACACTAGACTCTTATAATAACTCCTTTCCTCATACCAATTGCACAATCGAATAAGAAAGAAACACAGGCACCACTACTTTCGTCATAACACAATTAACTATTACAGGCTGACATTTACATGTTCTTTTTTTTTTTCAATCGAAATTCGCGAAAAGCAATCGGGAGCCCGGCAACAAATTGATTTGCGCAAGAGTGTCGGATTCAAGCGTTCAAGGTGATCTCGCTCTGGCCAAAGATCTATCGAAAGCCGTTTTTGTAGTAAGATATAGTCGCTACAAATCTAATCGAAAGAAATGTAGTATTAGTAGTATTATATGCATTTTATTGAGTAACAGGTCGTGTTCTCAGAAGAATAAAGTTGTTTTTAGTTTACAAGCATTTTGTAATACCATGTCTGGGAATTATATAAAGTAGAACGTCTCTAGAATATTCCTAAAGATTTCCCAGTTCTTCAATTTCTCACGTATACAAAATCTCAATTCCACACGTCCAAAAAAGGCTAATCTTCATAGAATTACTTAATAGTCTAATATTCATATTCTATAAGGATATTCCCATTACAGATTCCCGCCGATGCCGTGATGACTGACCCAAGAACCTACCGTTAGTTGTATTATGATAATTACAGCACATACCCTCAAGGAGAATTCACTAGCACTACCCAGTAAGTGGCATGGATGCGCTGGATGCGGCAAGCTGAGGACAGGGTGCATTGGCGCTCATTGGGGGAGGCCTAGCAGTGGACTAGTATAAGCTGATGATGATGATGACCCAGTAAGTACTATTACAAAATAATGAATTCCGACTTCGATTACATAACTTCGTGTCACGGGGACACTGGTTCAAGTTCACTGTGTCAATAATCCGCAATCGACGTAGTTGTGGCCGACCATTTTACAAATTAACTTTTATTCCTTTTTATAGAAATAAGGTCCTTAAATAAAATAGTGAAAGTACATGTTCAAACTCAGTCCAATGTTTCCGTAACGCTGAAGACCAGAAGTGGAGGCCCATCGTGGGGGCTGCGTTATCCAGAGAAGCAAACCGTCATGAGACCACGACAACTGTGACTGAGGAGGAGAACAACCTTAATGCACTTGCTCCTGTGCCAAATATATCAGAAACGATTTATATATACATTTAAGGCTAGGGATTGAAGGTTTCCATACAAATGTTAAAGCCTGTGTGCTTTGAAACAAATATTTTAACGAAAATCTGACAAACCACAAGCATAGGTAACACTAACCTAACCTAATTGAAACCTACACATTAAACGATCTGCCCAATTCGACGAAGGTTAATGACCACGGCATAATACAAACAGCTTATGGACATATATTTAAAACTGTACACAATGCGAAAAATACTTTTAAATGCTTATCTCTAAAATAGCATGGTATTCTCGCGACACGCAGCCATTGGTGGACAACAAAACCAATTGGCCAACACTATCTGAGACGATTACAAAAACCCATTTACTTATCGATTTTATTAGATAATAATGTCAAAGTTAATTGAAAAAGTGCCGCAAATAAAAGTGGGCAGCCACAAATAATCTTTGTCCATTTACGTAATCTTAAAGCCATTGCTTTATCAATACTAATAATATTACAAAGTTTATTAATTTAACAGCATGGATAATTTCGGAGAGTTATAGGGCTAATAACACAGACATTATTTATAGTTGCGACCGAACGAAGTCGCAGGAAAAGAATAGTCGATAGGTGTCTTTACAAACGAATAATCGTATTATGCTATACAATTGCCATTCTATTGCCATTGTCCGTTCATTCGTTCCGAAAAATATTTTCATTTACATAGTGATTACGATTACCTCAACACAATTTTAATTGTCAACGTAGAATGGCCATTGTTTCATTACAACGAAGGTACCATCAAATCTACGACTGTTTGCAACAATATTTTAAATAAATCGTCCTACACCTAAATATTTACATTTATTTAAATGGATAATAATAATATTATTATTGGGCAAATTCACAAAGCGTCGATTGAAATGGATAATACTATTTTGATTAAGAAAATAAAAGGTTGGTTTGTTTACTTTCTCATTTTGTTTGTCTATAATGTGTGTTATTCATTAGGCATCGACACGACAGAGAAGTTAACGAACATCTCAATCTCCACATGATTTCATAGTACGGAGGTTCAGCACAACACCCATCACAAAATTCCCATGTCGCATACGTTTACTTTTTACAACTGAATCGTGCATTCTCAGGTACCTATTATAGTGACCAACGTTGCATTAACAATAGGGTTACAACTCTGCGCCGCATTGACACTTAAGCCCTCAAGGGTCGGTTAACGAAGCTGTCAATTGTCAAACGTCGTACGCCCTTTCAAATGCAAAATTTTCGCCGTCACTACTCTGTGGCCGGGCCTTTTGTTGTGGAGGCAAGGGCTTGGGTCAAGTGACCTTGAACGATGGCTAACGAGACACTTCAGTTCGATCCTCTCAGTGTCAATGGGTATCGTTATTATGGCTTTAATGACTGTATATGTTGTCAGTATGGTATTCTTTGGTGTGAACCCTTGGGGAAGGCCAATAATCCTATGAAATCGAAGTGAACTCAATAGATGCAAACTTTTATTTTTCTAACAACTCCCTAATGAAATGTCATGGTTGTCAACAAACACGAGACTGTCGAAGCATCGACGAGTTGCGATGCCAAAAAAAATATTAATTAACACACAAAAAACACTCCATCTATGCGTACTGTCAACAGAGAACCAGCACAAAGGACGTAATCCGTCGCCGATACGTGTCAGCGGAGCGTGGAAACTGCGTTACGTCATATTTCGTGACGCGAGCTGCGCCCGCGCCGCCCCCCGAGTTCAACTCGTGTCGTGGCATCAAAGCATCAACGACAAAAATAATGGTGCACGCTTTTGTACGAAATCGATACGGATCGAAGGCGTGCCGTGGCGTAACATCTGTGTAGAATTTTAAACGACGCAGTCGATAGGCACTTTAATATCGAAATGACCATTAACTGTGGAAAAATCACATAAATTTTTAGATTCTGTGTTCAAACACATACTTGGCCTCTTTCCTTGAGAGGTAGAAAAGAGCATTGCAGCTTAATCAGTTGTGAACTGGCTCACGTTTTCTTGTTGCACAGCGCAAGGGACGTATCAATAAAAGAGTTGTACCTAGGTAGGTGGAGGGCGCCAGCGTCGGGCAATAACTCCGTAACGCGGGGTCGTTAATTAAAAAACGTTAGTACATTAATCAGCCGCGTCCGAGGCGATCGCGATACCGGGGCGCGCAGATTTATTTCGTTCCAGATAGCCGTGGCTGGGGCATGCGCTGTGCTGCGACCGGCGCAGGGAGAGACGCGGACGCAGGAACGGGTGCGCACGCGCATGGACCATTCGTGATCTCGGATGCGCGGGCTAAATGAGCTGTGTTCGCCGATACAATGATATCACTTCCCCAGTTGCAATAATTTTTATGTACCTAATAAAGGGGGCGAACGAGTAAGCAAGTCAGCTGTTGGTAAGTGATCACCAACAGTAGCGGGGGTCGTTGCGTTTACTTCGATAAATCGCGCCACAGAAGGATATGGTCCCGATGGTAAAGAAGTCCTAATAGTACAGAAGTGTTGCTTTACTTCGATTATTACAAAACAGAAACATTTAAACAAAGGTAAGCTTTTTCACGATACCATGTAGGTAGTAAGTTTTCAAATGAGTACTGAACTGCCCTTTCAGTACTCATTCTAGCCATTATGCAGGTATTGGCCACTGAATAGTGCCTAGAATTTATTGCGTAATAAACCCGTTTCAATATTCAACTAACAAAGTATATTTTCTGAGACCCAGGCAGCATTACACAGATACCAGCTCGGATACTGCCCCGTAATATATAAATCTTGGGTACTAATAAACAACGGGTGAAAGAATAATGTATCACGGGAACTGTTGGCGCTTTAGCAATTTCACCAGGTTTGCTGGCGGGGAACAATTGATAGTTATCATTTATCTGGTGGCCTGCCAACGGGACAGAGTTGGATTTGGGGAAAAAATCACTACACAGCAGAGTGATATATTGCTTTTTAAACAACCAAAATGATATATGGATAGTTTAATTAAAAAGGTTTCTGGGAAATAAAAACAACGTAATTATGATTAATTATTGTGCATTGCCCACTGAAACTAATTATTGCATTTAATTGGACGCGAGTCTGATTTATAATCAAGGATTATAAATCAGAGGTCAATCAGATACATACATAACGATATTTCATTAAGATATTTATATCCACCAAAGATCAGAGAAGACCACAAAAGATATATCTTTCCCCTTTCCCGGTCGTTCCACTAAACCAATCGGTCTAATAAATTTGTGCCTCCTGCCTGACTGACTGTACCTCCTACAGATCATGCATCAGGCAAGCAAGATTCCAGAGATTGCCCGCAACATCGCCGTGTCCAACATGATCTCCTTTAACCCAGTTACGTTCCGACTGCATCCCTGCGAGGGTCGATATTTCATGTAAGTAATGAGCAATTGCGCAAGAGAGCCGCGCCTGCGCCCCCGGCGGCCGCGCCGGCCTATGTTTTGCATAGCTGCGCGCGCGCTGGCCAGAAGGCTACTACTGGGAAGCGTTTACGCGGTCATCGAGTGAACACGGTCATGTTACAATAAACAAGAGTCTCTATAACTATGACTATTCAAGTAAAATATTTGGGCCCAGCTCTAATTGGCAATCGAATCTGATTCCCGAAGGGTGAAGGACAATCCTATAGTGAAGTGATAGCCATACACAGCTTACGTTAAACATAAACCACCCGTGTGAATCACTGTTTCCTACAAAGAAAGCCGTAATTAACTACATTGCGCAGTTTAGAAGAATACACAGAAGCTATCGAGCTCACACTATCATACTGTATTAAACGAGATATCTGCAACAATGTTGATAACTTTTTCAAGCGAGCATAAAGTAGACAGACACCTGTGAAGACTCGTGTATTAACAATATTGGAGATTACACATTAACAAAGGCAACACAGCGACTTATCTATCTCGGCGTCCATACATGCGCTTCAGATGCGTAACGTGCCTACGGAATTTTGCATGGCTAATTGCGGTGCGCACGCGCAAGACCGGCCGTCGCCGGCGACGTTAACTGCTTCACGGAAGGCCGCGGTGTGCCGTTAATCCCTCATCTGATTACCGGGAGACATGATTCCTGAAACCCGGTGGGTGTTTAAACAGCGCCCCTTCTCGGTAAGCCAGTGTTGTTTCCCCCCGGGGTTTCTGTGGCCGTTCAACGAGGTTTCGGGCGAAACGTCTTCAAGTGGAAGTTCTGCCGTAGCATATTATGCAAAATCGGAGCGGATAAAATGCACACCGTGAACGCTAACTGACTGATAGATAAGAACTGCGTGTGGTCTTGTGCTGTATACGATAAACCTATAGATATCAATTTGTGTCCGTACGCTACCGCATCGCGATACGGCCATTGGCACTCTCCATTGAGGTCCTGGGCCTCCCCGCCTGGTGCCCTGACAGTAATGACTCACTCCGCACAATGCGCCGTTCGCCGCGCGCCCGCGGGTGGTCGCGATGCGCCCGCGCACCTCCGCGCAACTTCCCGCCGACCGATAAGATAATTAAGAGACGTCGCGTCTCATTGTTCTCGGCGACATTGAATGCGGTGAATGGAGCCGTTGTGGGCTAAATTAGCTACTAGTAGCGGCAAGTGGCAACGGCGAGGCGGAGGCTGAGGAATTTCTGTTCGCCGATTGTCGTTTAGTAGAATAGAAGCGATTGTTGTGAAATGTTTGTGGAAGTGTTACTGCAGTTCTAAGTATGCTGTCACTAAGATAACGGACTAGAGCGTCGCGTCGCGGCACAGCTGGACTGCCCACCGGTACGCAATAAAAGTGAAAATGAAGAGTTAATATGGATCCGTCGCCACTTCCGGCGGACTGTTCCTAGCATTGAGTGGGACGCCTCGCTTTCTAGGAAGAGACCGCTAAAAGCGAGGCGACGGGCGCCGGCGCAACGACGGAATATTAACGACGACTAAATTACGTCACATCCTTGATTAATCATCGCGCTGGGGTCAAGTTTTGACGTCCAAGGTTTCGACAGCGGCTCTGGCCGATTTTGGCAACCATAAAAGCGTATACGCTCATTGTATCCGACGCATTAAAGCCCACACTTATTGACACGATACATATAAACAGCAATTACAATAACAAAGTCAGCTGTTTGTGTCAAGGTGAACACTTTCATAGGCTTTATTGAAAAGGTGGGTAGGGGAATAAATCAAATAAGACGCAAATTGACATGTTGGTGAATGTGTATCGCTAATAAAGAGCAAAGTTCACATTCCGATCGCGTGCCAGCTACTTGCATGATGGAGATTAGACGAGTTTAATGTGTCATGCCGTCATACGACGCCGGCCGACACTCGGATGCTTTAATTCGAGATGGATAATTAATAATTAAATTTGCCACGTCGACAGCCGATACCTGTAAAATGTCATAAACGCGGACCAAGATGTAAGGTAACGAAATGCATGTTGAAGCATTTTGGTAAACCGTTCAGTTTAAATTAGGCACCTACCTATATCGGGTTCTTTCACCTGCGCGTTTTTGGCAATGGAATTTCTTGGGCCGGCGGTTATTCCGGCGGCGTATCGCGTCGCGCATTGGTGCCTGCCGATGTAAACGACCTGCCGGCGACTCCTGCGCAAGCCACCTGCTAATGGAATTCATCTCACACCGCGCAAGCCGCACAACGGCCCGTTACAAACAATGACCCGGCCGGATCAGCCGACGGACAGCGTTGCGCAACCGCCCATTACGCGCCAAACTGATCGAAAAACGGTAACAAACTGCGTTGGTTTGATTGGCGAGCCAATACACATGGGAGCACACGTTCCGCGACGTATCGTTACCACATAAGAAGGTGACGTCCTAAGTACCCGGTGCGTTTGCGCTGGGCGAATGGAAGCAGGAGCAGCGGAGGCCTCACCGCCCACCATCGAGTGGCTGGGCTAAGGCTCCCAACTGGGTCACTGCCAATTCGCCAACGAGCACCAATGTAATCGCATTACGCCCGGCCGACGCCGCCAGCTCAGCGCGGGGTCAGCGCGGCGACATTGTTGTCTGAACTTGTCCAGTACCCGACCCTCACCTATGACGCGTGTCCGTGTTCCAAGTAATTGCGCAATGCATAAGGTACACGGGCGAGTGCTCGCTGGCGTTCGCCGGTGGCGCATTCCGCCGCCCGCGTCACGAGTGGGTGTCGGCTTACAAAGTAGCAGAAGGACAGCCGGCCGATGTCGATGAGCCAATCGATGGGGTGAAATAACTTCATCGGTTCGCATAAAACATTATTGCCCATGGGAAGCGCTAGCCGCATCGGATGCGATCGTCCCGCCGATAGCCGGGCCATAAGATCGGAGATTACACGCGATTGCCGCATCGCAGCGCGATGTTTGTACTCCGGCGATGGGAACTTCAAACAACTTCATAGTAATGTCTAGCCACTAGTCATAAATAAAACACCGATATGAACCGAGCTTCCGCTGCGATAATCTCATGGCTGGAGCGGGCGGGCACCTAATAACTTTACGGGCCCTTTATTTTTGGAAGCCATAAATACATCCGAAAGGAGCACAAAGCTAATAAAGTAATTTACATGAAATCCAGGAACAGCGTACATGTTTACCAAATAAGGGAATAGTCGTTACTCACTGGTGCAAAAACATTTCCTCCGGCCAAATCAGTGCAAAACCGATAAAATCCATATCTTATTGTGGTAATGGTTCGTGAAAAATTGGTCCATTTGGCCGGATAAATTGCGGGCCGGCGGAGCCGCGCCGTGATTTGCGGCTTCGCACCGCGCAATTATCTCGCCTCAAGCGCGTTGCATATTTTAATTTAAACGACATTAAAATAGCCCGGAACTGAGTATTCAAGGGCGAATCAGAACGATATTTCACGCTTCACGCCCGAATATTCGGCTAACTCCGCAATCTCGAGGCAGTAAGAGTCAAAATCGGCGACGCGTCGCGCGGCCGCTCGGGCACATAATGCGTGCGTTGAACTTAAAAGGTTGTGACAGGGGTATTACGGTAATTACCTTAATTTGTAAACACAAAAAACGGCCGTCGGCCCGTCGTGTGTTAACCGAGCGAAAAATTAAATAACCGCGAGCGGACCGGGCTCGATTCGCTTAGGGGTGATCGAGCATCAATTAACACATGTAGTCAGAGAGGCGGGCCGCGTGAACATTAACGATTTTCCGCGGAAATTACAAAATTGGCGTTGCGGTAAGGAAATGACTCTATTCAAGGCCAATTAGAGCCAAAGTGTTGTGTTTGCAGTAAAAACGAGTGCAGGTGCGGCGCGGGGCCGTCGACCGCCGTCGCGCGATATCTTCGCGAAAAAATCTCGGCTTAGGGGACGAGGGAGCGCGAGCGCACCTAACGGCCAGCTTTGCATATCTGCCGCATGAATCTCCCGATGACGAAGCCGCGCGGAATGCAGGAACCCGCAGCCGGTCGTTGACTGATCGCCCAAACAGAACGCCCGCGGGGCCCGCATATGGACGATCTATTGTAACGCAAAAACAACGCAAACACCGTGAATCACCCGCGGCGCAACGCCTTTTGCGGAAGGTCGCAGCGTTCGCAGGTTAAACGCGAGGGAGGCGTAAATCAAAACATTTAACGAGGAAACCGTCGACATCTTCTGCACAAGCTAGCTTTAATTAACACTCGCCATAAATGGCCGACCTTCGGATGACACATGCAAGATTAATTCGCAAACAGTGAAACGAGATATCATTTAAGAATTCGCAAACCAATAAAAACAACAGAAATGTCGTGATGAAAAAGCGCAATGCGCTGCGCAGCGTCAGCCGCAGAAATTGACAGGGAAACTTGACTATTGGACGTGGTGGAAGCCAAATAGGGTTTAAACAACTGTCAGGCGGCGTCGGCCTCCTCTTTAATTGGACCCACACGGCAGTCAGGCCCGAAAAGGGTTGCTCGTGACCATCGGCGCGATAGCTGGCGATAGGGGCACATCGGTGGTGATTTAGTGGTGCCATTAGCATAGGAACAGGTGTACGGTAGGTGCTAATTGCGTCCTCCGACGCCGCGCAAACAGTCCCCACGTTTAGATAACGATCGTGGCCATTTGCGTGCGATGCTAAGGCATCGGCAGACCGCTCGACGGCCGGTCACCAACACGTGCATTTAAAATCATAACCCTGTTCAATTCTTCGTTTACTGGCCGCTATTTCCACATGCGTAGAGGCGAAACAAAACAAGTGCGCATGGCGGGCATTCACTTTTATCACCGGATTGAGTCCTGACACTGGCAGACTCCATTACCAGGCGGGCGCGCGACCGTGCGATTTGATAAACAAGTGGGGTTTTAACGAGTTTGCGCCTTTTGTGGCTCGCAGCAACAGGTTGGAACGGGCCTTATTGTGTTTTTCCAATGATTGTAATAGGCACCGGGCCCGAGGCGACTTAGTATTCAGAAGGCGTTTCGTTTCGCCATTACTCCGTAGCCAGCGTTGAGTACTGGTATTCTAACAGTACGATGTACAATTACAAAGCCCCAGGTAAGCCGATACCTGAATAGGATATTGGTGCCTCGCCCCTATTACTTTGAGTGCGCGTTTATCAGAACTTAAAATGTTTACTACCCACAACTCTGAAGAAACGCTTCGTGATGTAAGCGTTCGCAGCTCGCAGCGCTGTTGCAGAGCGTGACGAAACGGCAAATACTTATCAAATACCAACGTTTAATCCAAACATCCTTAAAACATACTTCTATTGCAAAATGCCGTGTATAGATACAATTTCTGAGTAGACATGTTAAAACTAGACCGGCGTACTCCACCTTCGTGCGCGTCGTCACTTCCTCGGTCGGTCAAACGCCTCTTTATAAACAAAAAACTGTCTCCAAAACACCATTACGCTCCACCATATCGGCGAGGTCTTCCGACACACCATCTGCGGACATCCTTACCGCCAGGAGCGCCAACTCACACAGGAACAGCAACTCCCAAGGGAGTTACGGGCGGAAACGAGCCTTCACCGCTGAATATTCAACGCGCTAATTAGCGAGCGCCATGGAAACTCACGATGACGCCGATATGCTAACCAGCCAGTGCCACGAGCGTGACTTCTCAACGAAGAATGTGGATTGAGGGATGCCTAATGCGAGAATATAGCCTTTTTTTTGCACTAGCCAGGAATTTTACCGTCTCACTCATCTGGTGGTTAGGGACGCGGCCGATGGACAACCCTGCCTTGAATAAAGAGCCTCTTCACTCTAGCTAGTCCATAGCTACCCGTACCTATACCATACCTAGATGAGTTCTATAGTTTTGGCAGGTCGGTCATCTCATAGAAAGCAGTGACTATTGTATGAAAAATGCACCATTTCAATTCAATACTTCATTTTTCAGACACATGTCCATAGTGTAAGTATTACAAAATAAAAAGAAAAGAAAGACTCAAATTTAAATGTTAGTTAAATTGACATTTTCTATATACGCATTTAACACTATTTACTCAGCCTGGATCCCATATGAACATCGTGCCCGTGTCTAACAATAGGGCACTATAGTCGGTTCGCGATAGGGTTCAATTCATTTCGGATCCCATAATATTCTTTATTAAAGTAATGAACTTGAAATACGATACTGTAAGACGACATAAAACATAATCTAACAAATGCGACTTCTCAGCGCCCGAGTTGTTTTCGTTACAACTCGGATGGTCTTTCCTACGCAGAAATTAATAAACGCTATTGTTACAACTATTTAAACTATAATAACAATGGAAATGCTCTATGTCTTACGCAACGAATTTCAATGCGGTTTTCAACAATAGATGGAGTGATTCAAAAGGAAGGTTTATAGGGTAGGACAACAAACGAACGATGTCGCGGCGGGCCAGCTAGTCTAGATAAGTACTATAATGCAGCTGGACACCATTACGACCTGACAGACGACCTGAGTGGTTCAGTGGTCAACATGCCAGACAGCCACGCAAGAGGTCTCGGGTTCGATTCCCTGCCGGGCAGAAATTTAAATGATGAATTTTAATTTCTGTTACGGGTCTGGGTGTTCTATGTATAATAAGTATGTATTTAAAAAAGTATTTAAGTAGTATATCAGTTAGCTAGCACCCATAGTACAAGCTTTGCTTAGTTTGGGGCTAGATGGCGCTTTGTGAATTTGTCCACGATTATTTATTATTTATTTATTTTATCATAAACAAATAGTAAATGTTCTCAAACGTTGTATAAAATGTTCGACACTAGCGTAATCTATAGAGCCATCAATAGCTTACACTACCTAAGAGAAGATTAATTGTGCTAATCAATTCGAGACACTTTAATACTGTTCACGCCATTAGCATTCGGATTAATGTCGTGTATTTAGCAGCGGAAATTGTTCTTAAGATAATTGATAATACTAATTAATAAAGGCTTGGGCGTGCGAAAGAATCTACAGTCGAATAAATAGAGATATCGTAACGATTTTATTGACCAACAACTATCCGTCGATGGTAGCGGTTTTCTCTGTTGGACACCACATGGTCAGTGAAAACGATGACAGGACATACATAAATACATACGTCATACATAAAGCTCACGCCTCTGTCGCACAGGTGGGGTAGGCAAAGACTATAGACCGCCAGTTTGCTCCGTCCTCACACAACTCCCTAGCCTCGCATAGTATATCCACAACTTTAGGGATAATATTGCCGGTCGGTGGAGAGGACATTAGGCGCATGCAATTATATCCAATGGTTTGGGCCAGAGTTGAGCAGGTGGTCTGCTATGCCAGATTTATTCGTCTGGTGGTTTTTTACTGCAGCTATATGCTCTTTGACCCTTTCGGCAATCGAACGTTTAGTTTGGCCAATATATGAGCTTCCATAGCTACAGTCTATCTTATAGACACCTGGCGTCTGATACGGGATCACATCCTTAGGAGTACGCAGCAGGTTCGCTACTTTGAGGAGCGGGACATATATACTGTTCATACAGTCAAAAACCAAATTAAAGATTCAGATGTACACAACTCATACCGTAAATTTGCTTGCGGGTTATCAAGTAAATTATACTAAAATTGTCTATGATATACCCTACGTACATCATAGTAATATTGATGCATTAAAACCGCCGATATTGACATATCACACAGGAGATAGCCCCAATTTGTAGATTAACAACCTCTATGATGTATCAAATCTGTTATCAAAGTAGGTAGCGCTAACAACAAAGGGAAGCAAAGATATCGAGTTCACGCGATTGGTTTTAATCTAACTTGAATCAACTATAACGCTGCAATACTATAAGTGAACCAGATCAGACACAAATATACTATTTTATATTCTTTTTATTTTATACTCTGTCAATGTAAGGGCTCACAGTTGCTTCGATGATGTGGACTGTTGTTGTCCCGCTCTCAGTCGGGTACCTACTATTAAATATCTAGGAGTGGTGGTTGATGAATGTCTCACGTGGTATCCACACGTAAATCAGTTGACAAATCGTGTCAGAAAACTGATTTTTGTCTTTAAAAAGTTGAGAGATTCAGCAAATAAATTAATTCTAAACATGGTCTACACTGCTCTCTGTGAATCTTTGTTATCCTACTGTATTCCGGTTTGGGGTGGTGCGGCTAAAACCATATTTTTTACTCTTGAGAGGGCACAAAGGGCAGTACTTAAAGTTGCAAACCGTAAACCGTTTAGATACCCTACGCACGCTCTTTATGAAGAAACTGGAGTCCTAACTGTTAGACAAATTTATATAATGCGATGCTTACTACGGCGCCACTCTACTACCCCATTAATACACGACCCTAAACCAGGCAGACGAATGAAACAAGCCTGCCCCAACGAGATTTGTCGAACATCCTATGCCGGAAGGCAGTACAAATACATAAGTGCGAAATTGTATAACAAAATCGATAGAATTCTTAAAATCAACTCACTGAACTCGCATAAACTTAAACAATATTTAAAAGAATGGCTTAAACTACAAGACTATAGCAGTACTGAGGAACTACTGAAATAACTAATTAGCTTATTGGTGATATGATGATGTGTTGTATTGATGTATATAATCGTGACATACATACACACACACACACATACATATACACACACACACACACACACACACATACATACATACACACACACGCACACACAACCAAATACACTCTCTAGATTATTTTGCTTTGCTTTACTTTTTTTTTGTTTTTTTTGTTTTCTCTTTGTTTGTTTTATAATGTACATAACAACAGGCATAATGTCAGTTTGCAAATTATTGTGGCAGACACAGTGTGGAACTACTGATTCTCATAACACAAGTTTCACTTAGCTTGAGAATCAGGGGACATAAATAATTTGTAAGTATTTAAAATACAGGCCATAATGTACTTAGTAATAAGTTCGATTAATTAATTAATTAGATATAATTATTGTATTGATAATTATTGTATTGAGTTTGAACTGGCTTATCAAAATAAAGACTTATTTATTATTATTTATTATTATTATTATATATAGTTTGTCTGCTTGAGTGTTAAAGTCAGTACGTGTGTGGGAACTTGTGCAAAACTCAGCATACAAGTGGTACCTACTACTTCATCCATCATCATTAAGATCAGCCCATGACAGTTCCCTTCTGGACCTGAGGCTCCTCCATTTTAATTATGGCAAAACCTCCACGCTCGGCAGGCGGGAAGACGCTCCTGCCGGCCACGGACGGATACAGCGGTATCCATGATCCTCGCGCATGCAGGTGTTAGGACAAAATTATAAATGTGCCTTTGTCTGGGGGAAGGTAAAGTTAAGGTCCAGGTCAGGTCTCTGCTGATAAGTCACTCAGGCCTTGTCACCCGTAGGCCGTGTTGTGGCCGCTCGAATTGCACTAACTACTTCATGACTTCAGAAAACATAGTCTTCACGATTTTCGCGGACGTCATACTCAGTTTCACTAGTGTAAGCCTATCCTTTTGTCGACGATCCCGCTGTAATGGCGAGTTTTATAACGCTTCCTGACGTCGGGCATGTGTCCCTTGTCCTCTCTTAATTAGATATCAGCCGGGTAATTTAAGAGCTTGTAATAATATAGGAATTTACCGAGCCGTTTGATTTGCCAGAACTATAATCTTCGCCGTACCAACTCCAATACGAGTCCAACTCGCAAACCGAAGGCACAAAGGGCAATAACAACAAAAGCCATCCTATTGAGTCGTATACAGAACTGCGACCGCAAGAAATGAAATGTCAGACATACGTCAAGGGCATGAAACAGTCCCGATGGAAGATAATAAATTGTTGTTGTCTCCTATAGAAATCAGACTCGGTACAGGCACTCTCGGTTGGCGTGCAAGTAATTATACTTCTTCAGTTTTACGAGTGAGCTTCTTCATTTCTAGATTGTATGGAGGCGTAATATGTGCGGGAGAGCAAACGTAGAATTCAAAATTTGCAAAGTAGATTTCAATCTTGTTTCAAATACATAACATTTTTAACCACCGACGTAAAAAGAGGTAAGTTTGACGTGTGTATCTGTGGTATGTGTCTGTCTGCATCGTAGCTCCGAAACGGATGGACCAATATGGATGCGGTTTTTTTATTTGAAAACCAGTTTAATCGAGATGGTTCTTATCTTTGCTTGGTTTTATTAAAATCGGTTCAATAGTTTACATAACATTTGGGGTAATCCTACTTATTCTGTCGGTAGGTTATTTATGTCATACAGTACGCCAACGGGCAATCGTAACTGATGGAAACATAACACATAACCACTGCTCATAACACATTACAGAGCGGATTTTACAGTTCAACTAGCGGGTGCCATTAAATAATCTGCACATAGTTCGCGTAATCCACTCGCTGTCAATGTAAAAACTTTAATTACTCTTGGCATCATGATTGACGGCTGCGGAGGTGTTATTAATACGAAATTTGCACCAGTGCGACCAACTCATGTGTTCAGTAGACAAAATCGAACTTGTACTAAAACGACAGATTGATACGTCAACTTCTTCACAACTAGCGACGCCGTCAAGTGAAGAGATAAGTTGGTGGCACTGTGAAGTTCTCACGCCAAATTCGGGTCATGTGTTGGGAACCAGAGAGAGATTTTTAGCGCGTTATTTTTCGCTAGTTGACGAAAATTTACACAACAACAGTGACACAAGAGTATAGTCGCAATACTATGCTTCATTTGAGTGCACATTGATGAAACCATGCAGGGACTAGATAAGAATTTTCAAGGCACCTTGTGTTATCGCACACCTGTCTTCTTTTCAGATTTAGACAAATTTCGAGGAATTTATTAATTTGTATTACACATAATTTCCATTATTCTATTATAACTCTTCAAAAAATTAGAAATCTTCATCCACAATACTGGTTGGAAATACAGGTTGATAACTTTAACAGTAACAAGTCAGTCAAAGACCCCTACCGGTAGAAAGAAAATAATCAGCCTTTTCGCCCTTCCACTCCTCAATCTAAACACATTTTCATGTTTCCATGTCACAGTGGATAATAAAATGAGCCATAACTGCAGAAGTAGAATTGTCAAGGAAGAAAACACATATTTATTTAATGGGGTGACAACAGGCTATTCAAAATTAACCTCACATTTGATAAGAGCGATAGAAAAGGCACAACCGACGTCAATTAGCAGGAAAATGTAGTGATGCATACCAGGAAAACTTACTACCGCAGTCATAATGCCTGCTAATTAAGGATATGTATGCGGGTAAACACTATTTATGTAAAGTAGTAAACAATTTTGTGTCATACTCCAGTGTTGTTCTACCATAAAACTTGTTCGTTATTTAAATCTTTATTTAGGGAGCTTAATCGCATTAAAGCGTTGCATTTTACATAGGGTTAAAGATGGAAACAATTAAATTTTTCTTTTAATATACATATTTTTTTTTTATGTTAAGACCGATCACAAAAGCCAATGGAGATGGAGTTTGGAGTGCTGGGAATAAATGTTTTTAATATGTGATATTGTTTCATAGAACAGGCGGACCCCAGGTGCCCGGGAGCGCAACCGGGATTTAATGCCAAGATGATGATGATAGAAGATTGCCCGAACTTTACAAATTAGTTCGGGCAAACTAATCTGAATATAACATTTAAACGAAGCATCTCGCGTCGTGCAATCGGAAACCGAATGTAGACCACGGTAGGTCAGTAGCGAAGGCACTGTCAAGTCAATAGTAATATTACTTGTAACAATAGGGAGGTAACCGCAAACGCCGCAATGTTACAATGTCACACTGAACAATGTTCCGACTGCAGGGACGTTACTTGGACTGATTGTGCATTGTCAACAGTAACAGTTTTCCTGCCACTTTTACTCCCACACTTAGTGAGGTGTGAAAGTTTTTATCGAGATTGTTATACAAGGGAGTTTTATACAACTTTGTTGGTGTGTAGGTGAATAACTTATTCAAACAACTATGTACGTGGTGAGTACAAAGAGTAAGAAATGAGCGCTCCAATTACCTTTACCTATGTAAAACAAAAGTTTTGTCTGAATGAAAATAGAATGGGTAAATTAAATAGGTAGGTATTTCAAAAGTACTTTTAGGCAGATGTAGAGTAGGGGTTGGGGTAGGGTAATGTAAGATATGGGTGGGGTAGGGTAGGTAGGTACTACCCCTAGTGCAGGGGTTGAACGCCACGCGAACAAAATCGCGCCGGGTCCACTAGCGATTTAAAAGAACAAGTTTAACAAATAAGTTACCCTGGGACGGAAAATCAATCCTTTCAATCAGACTAGGATAAGTACAGCCACGGCCCTAGCCTTTTCGATTGTCCAGTTCGACGCGCCATTTCGCTCCAAACACCAAACGATCTTTTCGTTAAAAAATATGTTTCTAAACCTAGTCTATATTACCCTAGCCAAGCAGCCAGCAGTTCTCACGGCGAACACCGCGCCCTTCGCCGTTCCACGCCGGCGCGCCGCCACGCTCGCGCGCCCTGCGCCCGCGCCGGGCGCCGCCCCCACGAGCGTATGCCTATCCGACACATTGTCGGACAAGGTCGTTGGACCTGCGCTCGGAAATGTTGCCCTGTGTGCACCATTGTGCATAGATATGAAATGCTTTGAATCGGGCGGGAGGATTTTTAGAGACCGAGATATAGGCAGTACACTGAGGCACATATTATGGTCTGTCGTACAGTGTGATTCAATAGCAAAAGATAAAATGATTGAGCGGTGACGCCCCCATCTGTCATTATTACTTTTCAACTCCATGTCAACTCTAGTATTAACATCCTGTCCTTCTAGCTAAGGGAAATCCTCGCCAATTAACTGCCTAGAAAAATGATAAACAAGCCCAAGCGGCACCCGACACGCGTTCACAATGCAAACCATGTCCGAGTCAGTCGCCTCACCGGACGATCATAACAATAACACGTGAACGTAAACAGAATAAAACGAAAGTTGTTACTATTATGTCGGTAGGTAGGTACGTACCTACTCTACGTAGTAAATGAAAAAGGAAAGTCGGACAGGTGCGGTGTGCGCGCGCGCCGATCCCGCCATCGGCACGGGAATGGTATGCGGGTATTATTAGACTGGTGGCGGCGCCGGCGCAGCGCACGCACCGGGGCGGCGCGGGTGCGGGGGTGCGGGGGCGCGGGCCCTCGCGATTCATAGACCTCGCGAATATCGCGGACTTGTCTTTTTTAGAATTAAACTAGACAGCCAGAACCAGAGCCAGAATTAGCCAGGCATTTGACCAATCCATCTCACCTCATGGTAAGAGACGGACGATGATGCTGAAGAGGAAGCATGCCCGTCTGGATGTAGCCTTCAAGGTCTCCTTATCCTGAAGGTTAAATTGTTCGAGGAACTTACTCGCAGGCCACGCATTCTATAATGTGTACTTCCCTTATTTGTAGATGTTATGGGCGACAGTAACCGCTTACCATCAGGTGGGCTGTCTGCTCGTTTGTCACTGCGTAGCAGAAAAAAAAAGTCCCTTGATTCATCCCGTTGACCCGACTAACAGATAACCTCATCAGTCATCACATGATAGACTGCGTTAGCATTGACAGATAATATTTTTACAATTTTTCAGTTTTTTTCTGGCGCGACATGGTCGTGTCCATGCGTTTTTCATCGCTTACCATTGTGTATGAGGTCACTTTGTGCGTCGCCACTTCATTAGGAGTGCCGTAGGCAGTCGAATTCTATGATATTTTCAAACACAAAAGAATGTTAAATGCTGTATGTCGTTAGCACAAGGGCAAAGCCGCGAGGCTGTCAATTACTCGGACGAGTCCGGCCGACGTCCTGCCGAAGGGAATTCGAGCGAAATGCGCGCGCGCAGCCTGCGTTCCCACAGGTTTCCTGCTTTAATTGGCAGTTGGCATAATTGCAAATTAATTGAACTGGCAATCCTTGGAATTTTTATCATTGTAAATGGTAAACGAGCTCTGGTTGATAGTTGTTTGCAGTATCTATTCTACCGTAAACTGTAAGGAATAGACGATTCTAGTCACTAAAAAAATTACGGTTTGGTACCGGAACCAAAGGATAAAACATAAAATATATGACCGGTAAAGCACTTGCCTGAACAGAAAATAAATATCTTTGAAAATACCGCTGAACCATAGTACAAATGCACCGACACACAAATACAACACAATTTAAATATAATAAGCCCGGTCGACATAACTCACCTGTTATCCACAACACTTCTTCTCCAGTAAGTGCAAGTTATCAGAAACGAACTTCGACTTACAGCGCCATTAGCAAACACCAAGGGAGACTCCGTTATTGGCAAAGATCACTGACGTCGGCTAAGGGCCAACAAAGAAGTAACACTACAGACTATTTTTCAACTAAGTAAGAAGCTAGTTTATCAAGCCAGGAAGAACCTAAGTACCTACGGTGCGTACACAATCAATTCGCTCTTATCAAAAGTACAAAGGATAATCCAGAGACAAAAGAAGCGCCCACTTCTCCTAGAAATCGTGTCGGACTTTGTTTTATCAGTCTAGGAAAACAGTGCGATGAAGAGGCGCCTAGCCGACAATGCAAGGAATCATAAAATGCATGTTTGTTGATGGCAATATCAACAAAGGAAACCCTAGTACGAGTACTTGGTAAGAGGACACACATAAGATTACCAGCGGACCATACAAACAAACCCACACAATATCACGCCTCTTTCGCGTTGAAGAAGGCAGACCAGACGCCAAACATCATCAACATATATAACTTCTATATCCTAGAAGTATGTATGTAATCTCTGGCGCCACGTTGACGTACCAGGAGACCATAACACTGGCGCAGCTTCAGCCGGCGTCCTGGCGGGGCGTTATCGGGAAAGGCAGCGGGCATCTCAAGCCACGAGCCGGCGCCACGGCTAGCCATTGTTACCGAGGCATGCTAATGTTTTGCATTGTACCTGCTATAACGAAGGCACCGCTTTAATAACAAGGGCCGATTAACATCAGCTGTTCTGGGATACTCTCGGGCCGTCGGCTGCGCGCTTCCTGTGCCCGTCGACCGTGAAGCCCTACGCAATTAACACTGTTGCTAACGAGAAAGATTTAGCGCCAGATGTGAAAGAGATAAACACGGGAGATGCAAAAAGCCGTTGCCATATGGAAAGCATAGCGCTGGGAGGTTAACAGAGACGGCAACAAAAACCCAACGCCGAAGTTCAACATCCGCAGCGGCAGCGGAATGCAGTCACGTACCGCGCTTAGGAGATTAAAAGGCTTCTCCTAGAACTGGGCACTGAATTAGGCAAGGCGGGAGTTCCAGGTACTAATAATAAGCGAATTCTAAGGATCGACTCGTTCGTTCACACCTCGGATATCGCATTACGTGGGTCGTTAGCGGGGACATAAACCGCGCGACGGACGAGACTGCCGACGACGCACAGACAAAACAGTAAATTGTTGGGAAAAAATACTTAATTTGCGCCGCGAGGTATTCCATTCAATTGGTCGTTAGCGCTCCATTGGTGAACGTATGCGGTTAATTAAAATACATCGTTGTTCGCGACACATCACGAAGTTCCGTTTGGGATTCACGTTCTGTGGAGTCTCTATACGTCATCGTAATAATTAACAATAGCACACGACTTCCTTAAACACTAAATCTTACTATAAGCAGACGCAATACACTGGATGTGTGGAATTTGTACCTGAAACAAGTAAACGGATCATTAGGACATTTATAGTTACGAAAAATCCGTAGCACAAAACATGTCGAGCGATTACAGTACAGTGAACCGCGAACGCGGAATAGCAACAAGGAACCCACTGCAACGCTCTGAATGCATGCTCAGCTGATGCGAGCTCCGCGGGCGTAGGCGGATAAATCCGAATGGGCCGTTAAAGAGCGATAAACTGGCAATTGAGCGGCCGAAACTGCCGCGGAGGCAATTTGTCGGGATCGGGCGCGGTGCCTATGGTCTTCTGTAACGGTTGTTTGCCGCCGAATGTGCGGTGCGCGTGAGTGGCGCGCGGAAAATGCGCACTCAACATTTCCCGGCTCGCGGCTCGCCGTTATGGCAACGCCGGCGCCGGCGCGCAATGGAGAATGTACCAATCGGGCGTTACGACTTGATTGTGTCCAATCGGATGTTCCAGAAAATTTGCCTATCTTAACTTTCGGTTGTGGCTATATATTATTTTCTTAAGGTACATACAGTGCATCGCGTGATCGCAATATGGGTCAATTAAATAAGGAAATGTCATAAATCCATAACTCGATAACCCGCCGCAGACAAGAATAACGACAGGACTACCCATCGGACCACATGCAGCGTTATGCGCGCGTTTTATATAACTGTTATTATGGTTAACAAGTTTCGCAATTAGTTGGCACAACAGATAATGTCGTAAATCAACTAATAAATCCACTTTTTAACGTCGGACGCCAATAAAATGCAAATGGCGGCGTAATGATAGCGCGAGTTGCGCCCGCGCATGTAAGCCGGAGTTATGACAAAAATAGGTGCGCAGACACGTATTCAGGAGTTTCTGCAAACAAAGGACGATTGTCCGCCATATTGTGCACCGACAATAACCCCGAACTATAACTTTGGTTTCTAATTAATAACATAACATTTTATTCATGTAATGTGCCCACATGTTATTACATAACTGAATAACAATGAAAGGTCAAAGTTAGCAAATTAATTCTCAGCAGTGTTTTAGTGCCTTGGTACCTCCTATCTATTAGATTAGTATGGCGGTTGAAAGCGAGCAGAGATAATGTATTCATGAATAACATTACTAGGTAGATATTATATCTACTGAAATAATGTAACTCGAAGGATAAATGGTGTTTCCCAGCTTCGCCCCTGCATCTATCACTGCCTCCCAGCGGGTTCAACCCGTTAACAATTGCTCAACCACCTGACCTGACCGTTAGAAAACAACAAAACATAACATTTCGCACACGGATTACATGATTAAGTCATTAAGTCATCAGTGCACAGTCGACCGCGTAAACAGACTTATCCGAAACTCTATTGCTAAGACATAAGAGCCTCAAAGTTAATCGGACTTCTTTTGGACGTTATCGTGCGCTTGCGTCGTTGCAGTTATCTTTTCTCGAGTGCTTGTAATTAGGGTCACAAGTTGAGACACTATTCGTTGATTTTTTTTTTTTAATTATCTACGACGAGAATTAAGACGCTGCCAATTTTATGGCCACGCGTCGGCCAACTGCTCGGCCCCGCCGCGCTGTGTCAAGTGCGGCGAAGGCCACACTGCCAAGGAGTGCGCGCGTACGCGCGACTCCACCACCCCTCCCTTCTGTTGCAATTGTGGCCAATCTGGCCACACTGCAAACTACAGGGGTTGCCCGCGCGCCCCTCGTCCCCGCACTTCCGCACCAAAGCCCACTAAGGGCAAAGGTGCAAATCCTTCTGCGCCGAAGCCCGCTAAGGGCAAAGGTGCAAGGCCGCCGCCGCCTTCAGCGACAGTGGCCCACTATCCCCCCCTCAAGGCCAAAGGGCCCCCCCCGAGCGCGGCTCCAGCCGCAGCTTGGGGCCCGCCCAAGGCCCCGGGGCCGAAGGCTCCCCCCACCACCTCCCCCCCCAAGGCCATCAGCCACCAGCCCCCGCCCTCTTCTTTAGCGGAGGATATGCATTACATATCCTCCATTCTTGCGTCCGTCAACATTGACGAGATCCCCGTCCTGGCACGCAAACTGCGTAACGCCTCCACCCAGCTCGAGCGTTTAGACGCACTTGTCGAGCATTACTCCCTCGTCCAGGCCCTAAAGTAATGCCCCAGGCGCTTCACGCCACACCCCCCACTCCCGCCAGTGTCGGCACCGGTCGCGTGAGGCCGGGTGGGGTTTCGCTTGTTTCTTTTAATGTGCGCAGTCTACGCACAAACATCTCCGAACTTAGGACGTTCGTTAGGAGCAGGGAGCTCGACCTACTTCTCCTTCAGGAGACTTGGCTCAAGCCTTCGATCCAGAAGGGTATTTCGATCCCCGGCTTCTCCCTTGTCAGGGATGACAGGTCCCCCACCGCGTCATCGCGTGGTGGAGGAACTGCCATTTACTACAAGAGATCGCTTCATTGCTCCCCTCTTCCAACTCCAACTCTCTCGAGTATGGAGGCCTCCGTAGTGCAGCTAGGCATGACAGGACATCCGTCCCTGATCATAGCCTCTGTCTACATCACCGCCGGCTCCCTGCCACTCAAAAACGACTTCGAAGCGCTTCTCTCTCTAGGCGACTCTGTTATTATGTTCGGAGATTTCAACTCCAAACATACCGACTGGACGTGTTCCTCCACCAACACGAGCGGTGTCCACTTAATGGACATCGTTCGGTCTCTCGACCTAGACGTGTATTGCCCCCTCTCCCCTACCCACTACCCAGACAGAGTGGATCACCGTCCCGATGTACTGGACTTTGCGCTAGTGAAGGGCGTGTCGCTCACCCTCCGGTCGATCGACACCCTCGACGACTTAGGCTCCGACCACCGTCCAGTCTCCCTAGTACTAGGCTCCCCCACCCCTATCTCTCCCCCACTGCCGCGAACTTTCACGAAGTGGGAAGGATTCAAAGAGTCCATGGCGGCCGTCATGGACGCGCCCGACTCGCCGCTCGCTTTTTCATCCGACTACTTCGATAGTCCGGATAAAATCGACGCTGCGGTAACCTCGTTAACGTCCCACATTCGGTCAGCGTTGAAGGACAACGAAGTGGTGGCCCCTGTCGTTAATCGGCAGGGACTCCCACTCGAAGTTCGAAACCTGATCAAAGCCAAAAACGCAGCCCTCCGGAGGGCCGCACTCTATCCGACCCCAGAGTACAGACGCACTGCGAACCGACTTCAGCGGGCAGTGCGAGCACGTCTCGACGAAATGAGGAACTCCCAATGGGGGGACCTCATGCAGACGATTTCCCCGTCCCATCAAGCGTACTACAAAGTGGCGAAAGCCCTTCGTACAGACGCCAGAATCTCCATCCCTCCTCTTGTTCGCCCAGACGGCACAATTGCGTTTGCGGACACCGAGAAAGCCGAATGCTTTGCAGATAGCATTGCTTCACAATGCTCCCCTAGCACCATGGAGTGCGACCCCGGTCACGTGCGTGCGGTGGAAGACGAAGTCCGTCAAAAGACCTCGCTCCCTCCCACCACGGACCCTGTCACAGTGTCCCCCGACGAGATCCACTCCTTCATCAAGGGTCTCAAATCTAACAAAGCGCCGGGCGCGGATGGAATTTCCAACCAAGCGCTTAAGTACCTCCCCGAGCAGGTGCTTACTTTGTTAGCGATCATTTTTAATGCTTGCTTTGACCATTGCCACTTTCCGACCGCGTGGAAAGAAGCCATAGTCATAGGCATTCCCAAACCGGGAAAGCCGTTAAATGTAGCGTCATCCCACCGCCCGATAAGCCTCCTCAAGGCACTAGGGAAGTTATTCGAGAGAGTAGTACTCTCCCGAATGAAAGAACATCTCTTCAAAGACGATGTTCTTATTCCCCATCAATTCGGCTTTCGTCCCAAACACAATTGCCCCAGACAAGTCCATCGTATAGTAGAATACATCCTCAATGGATTCTACCCAAAGAGAGAAAAGACGGTCGCAGTCTTCTACGACGTCGCCAAGGCCTTCGACAAAGTCTGGCACGAAGGCCTTGTTTACAAGCTATACAAGCTTGGTCTCTCCGATCGACTCGTCCGATTAGTAGCGTCCTATTTAAAACACCGTACCTTTCGGTTCAGACACGAAGGTACTTTGTCTTCCCCACGTCAACTGAAGGCCGGCGTCCCGCAAGGCTCTGTACTCTCTCCCCTACTCTATATATCGTACACGAACGATATTCCCGTCCCCGACAACGGGGTGCAACTGTCCCTTTTCGCCGACGACACGGCAATCTACGCCAAAGGGCGAAGGCCACCCATGGCAAAGCTCCAAAAGGCGGTGAACAAGCTCGAAGCTTGGTTCAAACTGTGGCGCATCGAAGTGAATCCGGAGAAGAGCTCCGCGGTTTGCTTCGATGTTAAGCGCAGACGGGGTGACAGCGACCCCCCTCCCCTCCGCATGCAAGGGAAACTAGTTCCCTGGCAGCGCGCTGTAAAATATCTAGGCGTCACGCTTGACAAAAGGCTCACTTTCCGGCCCCATGTCGAAAGAGTGTGCCGCACCGCCCGTTTCTACCTGGGTCGCCTCAACAGTATGTTGGGTCGATTCAGTAAAATGTCCCTCAGGAACAAGCGAACCCTCTACAAGGTGTGCATTCGACCGGTGTTGACATACGCCTCCCCCGTCTTCGCTCACGCGAGCTCCCACGTCACTAAGAAACTGCAAATTGTGCAGAACATCTTCTGCCGTAGGGCAACGGCGGCTCCATGGTACGTCCGCAATGCGGACCTACACCGTGACATGGACCTGCCTACCCTGCAGCAGTTTCTTAGAACGCTCTCCGAGACCTTTTTCAAGGCCGCGGAGGAGCACCCCAACCCGCTCGTGCGAGAGGCAGCAGCCTACGCTCCCCGCCCGGTCTCCGGCCACGTGGTACGGAGACCGAGACACGTCCTCGCGGATCCCCCCGACGAACTGTCGAGCGCCCTGAACCTCCTCCTGGAGGCTCAGGACGACTCAACAGAGCCCCCCCATGCCGTTTCAGCGGCCCCCGTAGGCCCCCAATCCCAATCCACGGCAGCGGGACCCCCTTCTGGGGTCTCGCTATAAATTCTCCAGCGTATGCTCCGTAAGGAGTGACGTTGAGCGCACCCCGTCCCTACGGGGTGTAGCATCCGATGAAACCTGAAAGGCCCTTATGGCTACAGGTGCTTCCAGGGGGTGTTTAGTACGTATGCGCCTAGGTTCTTTTGGCGAGTCGTGCATAACCAGTCCGGCCGGCCGGCTGGGATACTCATGAGAGTTCACCTCCTCCCTTCCAACCGCATTACCGAAGGGTGCCCATTTCCTTTGCGTTGGGCAAAAAAAAAAAAAAAAAAGAATTAAGACATCCGTCGTTTAAAGGGTTTGCGATGTTTAGTTTACTCGTATAATCCGTTTGTTTGTACTTTGTACCAATAAGACTAGTCTAATTGGGCCACTTATCAATTGGATCGTCGTCGTCGAGCGTCGGTGGCCGAGTGGTTAAGGTGTCCGACTCGTAAGCGAGAAGTAACGGGTTCGAATCCCACTGCGGCTATGTATCAATGACTCTTCTCTGAGTTATGTACATTAGTTCAATGCTAACCGATGCACTTACGGTGAGGTAAAACATCGTGATGAAACCTGCACATTCAGGCAACATGATCCAATCTGGTCAGATTCTCCTGGTAGCAGGGTCACAGAGGTCAGATAGGAGCCGCTCCAGAGTAATTATCTGATCTGTCAAATCTTCTATCATGGTCAAGGCGTACCAAGGGCGCGAGAGCACAACCGAGAGATTAACGCCAAAATCATAATTTTTATTATTTCATCAATTGGATCGAAGACTAACTTTTAGGAAAGTAAACTGCACTAACAGACTTATACCCAAGCATTAAATGCTAACCTTCAGAATTAATATTCGAGAAACGTGTTCTCTGTATAAAACGTTACAACGTTTAAACATAATATTAGATGCAAGTCTTGTGTATTTATAATTTATTTCGTAGTCAGTAGGCGCCTGGGGCAATTAAGCATATCGATCCATCATAGAATGCGAGCGAATGGTTAGAAACCTATCGTTGTGGATACAAGACCTTAGGATATTAATGCTCGAACTAGGTTGCCGCTTAAGAGAATTAGATTTTATTTTTATCGCCATAAAGTTTCATTTTGAGGATTCCGTTCCGCTGTTTATTCGTTCGCGTCGGCAGCTATTACAAATCGGACTTTAATATTTTACAGTAAATCGACAATTAGTCGCGATTATTACACTAACACAACAAAAACTAGTACGTAATGAAGCTGAGAATAAAATTCTTACTGAACTATAAATAAAGTACATTAACTTTGTGTAGGTACATTATTTGTATGAGTTGATACATTATATATTATAATAAGGATGAACTTATTAAGGTTTATTCAGTTTAGGTTTTTACAAACTTATGAACGTCACAATTATAATATAAAATGAATACTAGGCACCACAGCATCATCGAGCGGACAACGGTTACTTGGATAGTATGTAGGGCCATATAAAAAGAAAACAAAAAATAGGCAGCCAAAGATTTCATTCTTTGTCCACGACACTGTGACATTGACAGTCACGTAAATGTATTTAAAAGTATATTATTTTAGTTTATCAGTTGTCTAACACCCATAATACGAGCTTTGCTTACTTTGTGGCTAGATGGCGCAATGTGAATTGTCCATGAATATTTATTTATTTGGATCCTTAAAACCAAAATTTGTAGGTACTTTTACTAATACTTACCACACAAAATTGTCGTTGCCACCTACTACCCGTAAATGGCATCAGTTCTCTGTCACGACCTGCTAAGATAGCGTACGATCTTCCAACATTTGTGGTGAAATGTGCGGCACGTCAAGCGCTAGACATAATAGGGAAACGACAGTTCGGAGAGCGAGCGAGGTGAGCGGTGCAAGGTACACGAATTGCATCGAAAACGTGACATGGCCCGTCTCACAGATATAACTCATTTTATTAACTTACGGGTTTAGGTCGAACGTAAATCGCGGCGTAAACCGGCGTAAATACCGGCGTTGATTGCGATCATTCTCGTTTTCCTGCTCGAAAAAACAAAGGAAAAGATAAAGGGTCGCTTATGAACCGAGTAGACTGGACGAACCACCTGAATGAATGACGTTATGTTTCTGTTGCGAATAGAGATAGATTTAAAGCATCTATATTGACACGTGGAAACGCTGCATGTACTACTCCTGACAATAACGACGTATTCTTTTGACGACCTGATTGGTTCAGTGGCCAACATGCCGCACTGCCACGCAACTGTTGCATTGTAGCCTCTGTTACCCATAACACTTTGTTGGTTTATACCGTATCTTCTACGTTGTCCATGCAGACACCGTCCCACCGTTTCCGCCGGCTACAGTCGCAGGACCGATAGAAATCGGCCATCTGCGCTTACGCAACGCAACCGGGGCGCGTTACGCGCAACTGGGATCGAGGAACACCGCACTTGCATGTCGGAAATGGTAATTGGTTGTTTCGCCTGCGAGGAAATGCTATGGATAGTTCGTTAGAGATGTTGGAGGTACAGGTATGTACAGTGGCTACAGTGTCTTCTAATGTTTACCTGTAATGTTATCGACTTTACTGAGTAGGATGGAGTGTCTATTTCTGTCGCCGACAGTGGATGCGTTATTGTGTGTCGGGAAAGCAGGGCAATTAAGCTTGAGACATAACAGCGCTGTTCTTACAGTGACACGAACAAACAATTCTGCTTTTTAGTATTAATCATGAGGCTAGATAGGCTGATCTTTGTCCATTTTCTTCATGCCCAGAGCTGAACATAGGCGGTATTGATGGACAGTAGCTTGGTGGAAAGTTCAGGCAGAACCCCGTTAGTTTATGACTATACTAAATTATGCGGGGCCGGCTTTTAAGATTCCTGTAGAGTACCAACATATTTTGCTTTTCACTTTACTCTGACTAATTCTACTTAATGAAGGAAGGAAGATGCATTTAAAACAATTCGACAACAACCCAAACCACTCCATCCGATTGCAACTTAAGAGCACTCCGTCCTCTCCGCGATTAATGATAATCAAAACAGTCCCCTCACAGACCGGATGTACTCGCAAGCGGCGCAAGTGCGCCGGCGCAACAATACGTGTCGTGTATGCATAACAGCGTGCCCTTTGGACCAATCGTGCGGCGTTAGATCACGATCACAAAGGGCGCATGCGCGGCGAACTTTCCATGAGTTACGGCCGCATTGGACACACTCTTTCTCCGACCGGCGGACATTTTTCCCATAGAGTTCACTAGGCGGTGCGCTTGCGCAACAATGGAGCGGCGTCGAAACGGAAACTGTAAATGGTTCAGCTTGCATTTCGAACTAATCTCTCCCAGCTTGCATTTCGAACGGATGTGCGAGAAAATGTGTCGGGCTGTGTTTTAGTTCTTCGTGGTCGATTTGTTTTTTCACTGGAAGGGTAAATAATCAAGCTATGTATAGTTAAGCTTATTATGAAATTATCTAATATGAGTGTCCGTTTTTTTCCTACGAAATTTACGTAAGGAAATCATCACCCAATTATTTTACGAATTATCTTAATCTAAAATGCTAATAACTAAATAATCGATTAAGATCACTAATACCAGTCTAGATAGTATTACCGCACAGCAGCCAAAATCTGCATTAAATTCTCATTAAGCAGTTTAAAGTTGCTTCCTTCCTGTTTAATTGTTAAATCATAGACAAATATAGTATTTAAATAATGTTTTGAATAACGTCCAATTAAAAATAAAAAGCGATGTGAACGGTTCATCAATTCACACTGCGCTGACGCAAGTAGGTACATTTAATTGAATCCAAGCTATAATAAATTGCAATTAACATTTTCCAGCATGCCTTTAGTACATTATGCAGGTTTTGGACCTGTTTTGAGAAATCTCTAAACTTTAAAACTTGAAGTCCCACGCTGCATCTGTCAGTCCTTCTGTTTTGTTCACGATAAACTCAAAAACTATTGAACGGTTTTTTTGCGGTTTGCACCAATAGACAGTGTGATTCATGAGAAAGGTTTATGTGCCAAGCCAGTGCGATTCGCTAGTTTTTTTATATAGAAAAGTAAAAGTACCAGTACAATATTTTCGAGTACCATCGGCGTAAACAAAATACACCTAATACGCGAAAAAATTAAAATATCTGATCCAACACACATTCCCAGATACAAACAAATTAAACTTCCAACATCCCTTTTGTTACGACCGGGGGAACCAGGGCACCCCCAACCCAACGAGTTTGCCCGTCCACACCTCCCCAAGCAGGCGGGCCGCAGTGAAAGCCGCGCGACGTGCTGTACAATTTTCTAATCCGCACTTCCGAGCCGGCATCCTTGCGCGGGCGCATTGCGCAACACTGCACATTAACCTAATGGCCTCCCGTGAGAACGACGCGGCGCGGCCCGCTGCCGTCGAGAATACACGCCGACGCCTGTGTTTCCACTTGTGTGTAGTGTCATCTACTTGCTTCTTATAAGGGCTTGCTTTTTTATGTTATACGGCAGACAAACAGGCAAACGGGCCACCTGATGTACAGTGTCACTGTCGCCTATGGACATCAGCAACACCAGGGGGCCTGTACGTCTTGAACGACCCCATGTCATAGTACAAAGAAAATGCTGCGGCTAGGAGATGGTGTTGTGTAGTTTTACCTATTTGCTTCTCATGCCTTTTTAAGGCGTTTGTGTTCTTTGGGCTCAATGCGCTAGATTAGTCTGTACAAGGTATACTTCAATAGCCTGTAATGTAGACGGAAATTCAAAGTCAAAGCAGAACCTATTCTGGATATATGATGCCGAACTGATGTTAACACAATTTCTGCGATGTCCTACTTACGTACAGAACTGACAAATTTTAATTGTCCTACGATCACAAAATAAACACCATTCGAATTTTAAAAGTAGGTACTTGATTCAAATCACAAAAATGATTATCATAGATACGTATGACGTACAGTTACGGACAATAAATATTATTATTTTCATACTATAGACAGTAGTAACAAAAGCCTATTGTAAAGGTAGTGTACTATATTATTTACACATTAAAAGCTACAGGTTCAAGGAGTCAAGTGCAACCTTATTGATGCACTTGTCGACGTCACTAAATAGTCTCATTAACGACTCAACAACATTAACTAGCGTTACAAAATATTAGTCTAAAGTCCGAGTGTGGAAGTAAATCGGGCTCGAAATGCATTGCGTATGGTACCGCCCGGACACGGCGGTGATTTGCCGTGATGGCCCCGCGTGATGGCATGATTAGCATGCACGGACTATTTGTCTTTGTTTCGCTCGCTGCAAGCGGCCAAAACTTAATACGTAACCCGTCCAAACTGGGCTAAGACGAGGGAGATTTATGAAACATAATGGACGGCGCACAAACGAGCCGAGAAACGCTTACGAGAAGAAGCAAAGAGTCTCTCGAATTAGAACGTGGAGTTTTAATTTATTGTTTTGCATCGACGTGTCAAGGAAGCCGTCGTTGCGTAAGCCGAAACGTGAGCGTGAACGGACAAACACGCTATCAGCTGCAAAACCCTCCCACTGGCGATCACTTCTGTTTGCCTAATAGAAACTCGTATTTCTGATCGGACGACGCGTTAATTATGAGACGGGTCCAAAACAAGACTTGACATTCACCTTTCTTTGGTTGTCGATTGTAGCGAATTTCCGGTTCGGGTACCGCGAAAGCTTGTGACGCGGCCGCCCTGACAGCTGATTTGTGCCGCGTGTTTACAGCCGCAACACTGGCAACAACTTTTGTTATGCAGCCAGCGGCGGCGCTGCCGGCTTTGGTGCCGTCGCATAATCGATGGGAATACATCAGTTTCTATCGCCGGCCGCGGGCAAAACGTCTTTGGTACGTACGAAGTTCAAGATCAATACTTTCGAATGATGAAAGTCGATAACGCAATCGATAATCTGCGACATCTGACCCTTGGCGGTGATGTTGCCGTGTAATGTTGACTGAGTTGTGGAGAGGTGAATGTAAACATTGGAGTTTATGTGTAACTTTTCCCGTATTTAATTCCTCAAGAGTGCAAGGTAACAGATAATGTTGTGATCGAAATAGACAACGTTATCAAGGCCACAACAAAAGAAGCCCGACCGATCTGCAAAGACATAAATCGCACCTACAACACAAGCAGCGCGTTTCGATGCAGGTCTTGCAGGTAATATTTTCTAGGTCGCATAAATCTGGGCGGTGGAAGGCAGGTGGGTCGCCGGCGCCGGCGCAAGCCAGCCCACATGCCACTGCAACTGTTACTTCGAGTAAACAAACCGCATCGCCTATCTACATATAACCAAAAGTATCGCAACGTAAACTGATTCGCACCGCAGATGCTCACGAATAAGGTTAAAGTAATGTCGCAGTCCATACAACGAAGACTATAAAACCGGACACCTAACCTTAAAACGTCACAGCCACTTCTATCTCTATTGATATTGGTACAGAATGCGGTTTCGTTTGAAATATTCATGTGTTGTGCGCACAATATCGGTTACATTCAAGATGACAGCTGTAAAGTTAAGTTACTATTGATGTAGCACGCCATCGTGATCTGTAACGGACACGTCCTGTTTTGAAGCATTGTCCTGGATTTTAGTACATCGCGGAGTTTAGTAGTGGTAGTACTACAAGTAGGTTCGCATTTCTTAGATATTGTCTTCTAGCCGTCCATCGAATGCACGTAAAGCTGGTTGGAGTTGAAAGCCACAGTGTTAAACCTGAACTTTCAGTACGCTGCTGCCCGTTTTGTAATTTACGAAGGTGTCCCCCTGTCTGCCTCTATTCTATGATACAGGCGCTTCATAAGACACCCGTAATTGAAAGGGCTCAGTGGTACATCCTGGTCCGCTTTATTGGGACACCCGAGCCCTAAGTCAGCTAATTTACGAATTGCACAATAACTCTCAATTGGATCTGTGTTTTGATAGGTTTTTTGTATTCTGCTACTAATTTAAGACCAATGGTGTTCCATTGACATCCCACTGAACTGCCAGTTGACTATTTCCTAGTCTGATTGTAACTCGATTGTGAACTAACACGGCAGTCTCTTGGTAGATTTTAGAAGGCGACACCAATAACTATGTAACTGAGAGTCAATTACGACTCTATTGCAACGCTTTTGATAAAACTTTTTGCAGAATACCCAATTCGTCTCAATGGGTCGCAATTGAGTCTCAACTATAGAGCAATAGCATAGAACATAATGTTTTAAACTATCGTGGTTACTATCACACATTTTACACCATCCCGTCACCATGATGCATGCAACTGTGTCGAAATATCGGGCAGCTCGTCAACAAAGGTACGCGGTAGGAAACCCTGAGCATACCCTTAAAATTTACATAGAAGTTTAATAATTTTCATTTAATTATACTAGCCAGGCATTTGACCGCCAATTTTAGCAGATTTCAGTGACTGCACATTCACATTGCATACCATATCATTACAACATTTACCTCTTTCTAAGCGCACTATCGATTACACTGCTCAGCAATCATTATCGTTCTCGTTTACACGATCAATCAATCAACCAATCGCAGTGTTGTGATTACCCAACCTCTATTTCGTTTACGTGTAGGTATATAAAAATTTATATAACCTCGTTACTTTCAATGCATCGAGTGTGTTTAGTAAACAATCTTTTTTTCTATCAGCTAACATTATTTATTGTTATGTATTGGTTTCTGTGGCACGAGATTTCACGTCGAGAGTTTGGGATACGAGTCTGATTCTCCGCTTAGAAAAATATTCATTTCATACAATCATACATCAGTTGTAACATGGCGATAGATCGTACGTACGATGGATGCAGACGCCATAAAGCTAAACGGCCGAATCAAGATGTATCTTAGGTATTTCCGTCGACTTAAGAAACCCAGAATTCCAAAGAACGACAACATACATCCACTGCATATAATTTACGTACGAATCCCACAAATGACTCATTTTTGAGTTATGTACATTAGTTTAATGCTAACCGACGCTCTTACGGTGAGGGAAAACATCGTGATGAAACCTGCACATTCAGGCGACTAAATGTGTAACCATGATCCAATATGGTCAGTTTCCCCTGGTAGCAGGTTCACGGACGTTAGATGGCAGTCGCTCACTGTAAATATCTGATCTGCCAAATCCTGGATCACAGCCAAGGCGGACCCCGGGCCCTCGTGAGAGCACAACCGAGATATGAACGCTAAGACGATTATTCTATATATTACGTAGGCACACTCACACAATTTCTACATTAAGTTAGTACAGTTTTATAGTCATGTTATCGTCTCAGAAATTAATGACACCCACAAAACAGTTTAAACCGATAAGATTACCGAATCGTAAAACGTTTAGCAATTTGTTGGATCACGTTCGCAATTCATTGATGTGGAACTCCGACTTTGCGTACCAATGACTATAGTTAATTTGTGCTACTTTAAAAGTGATCGTGATGTGGCTAAGCTACTATATCTTACGTAAAGTTAATTGATGTTAGAGTTATTATGGATATTGATATGATTTTAATGTTTCAACCGATTAGGCTCGGACAGGTAACAGACATTTGCATTTTTAGAACTCTATATAGAGACAAACGAGCACACAAACCTGATGGAAAGTATCATTCAATATTTCAAATCATGTTGGAGGTAGGTATATTGCCCATTTTCTCCGCTTTGTCACTGTGTGTTTCCTTCCTACTTTCTATAGATTGAACATCCTACTCAAATCTACATTAAGTTAGTACAAGTTTTATAGTCATGTTATCGTGTCAGAAATTAATGACACCCACAAAACAGTTTAAACCGATAAGATTACCGAATCGTAAAACGTTTAGCAATTTGTTGGATCACGTTCGCAATTCATTGATGTGGAACTCCGACTTTGCGTACCAATGACTATAGTTAATTTGTGCTACTTTAAATGTTATCGTGAAGTGGCTAAGCTACTATATCTTACGTAAAGTTAATTGATGTTAGAGTTATTATGGGAATTGATATGATTTTAATGTTTCAACCGATTAGGCGCGAACAGGTAACAGACATTTGAATTTTTTAGAACTCTATATAGTGACAAACGAGCACACAAACCTGATGGAAAGTATCATTCAATATTTCGAATCATGTTGGAGGTAGGTATATTTCCCATTTTCTCAGCTTTGTCACTTTGTGTTTCCTTCCTACTTTCCTACCCATAGATTGAACATTCTACTAAAAACAGAAATTTTGAACTTTGAAATTAGAAGTCGTACAAATGTTGCAATAAATGTTGAGCCACTTGCAATAAATATCTACAGCTTTTAATTTCTTTTAATATACCGTCACAGGGTGCTTCCGAGACTAATTTTCTATTTCACCAATATATCCAGTTTAACTAAACTTGTAATACGTCAAATCAATGACGCCATCGATGACGTTATGGTATAATAATCTATTCGCGACAGGTGGTTAAATATTCATTGCATCCGAGAGTATCTATCTATTAAAAAATTAACACTAAAGCTATGAAAGTGTTCGCAATCGAATCCACGACAATAAAATTGATTTTAATGCGAGTTGGTTTGCAGACAGCTTACCCCGGAAAGAGTAGCTACTTATTACTAGAGTCCCTATTCATGAAATCCTGGGCTTATTAGTAGGTATCTTTATACATTGGCTAACAGTTACAAAAGCTGCACTAACAGTTATCAAAGCAAGCGTGAATAGGAAACACACTGATCACCAAGGTTAGCCAAACGACAACTGTACAATCAGGTATGACATAATAGTGTCATGTCACTCGACATAAGGTCATGTACACTCCGATACGCTTCGGTCTTTACAAGGCTAACACTCGAGTCCGGCGGTCTTCCGCTCTTTACACGTCCCGAATATTCAAGAAATGACAAGCGATTTCGTACGAGAATAGCGTAGCTGGTGCCATCATCATCATCTTAGCGTCTACCCCGGCTTAGCCAGAGTCCGCTTTCCTTTTCATGCTTCGCAATGATAAACGAGCAGACAGCCCACTTGATGGTAAGCGGTAACCAAAATTAACCCTGCAGGTGCGTTGTCACAGTGAAGAGCAAGATGAAATGCTTCATGCTGTAATTGCGTTGGCTACCTTATTCTTCAAACCGGAACACAACAATGCATGCATTGTTGCTTGGCGGCAGAAGTAGATAAGGCGGTGATACTCGCCCAGGCGGAGTCTCTACTACCAGCTTTCCGGGCCTCACGTGGGATAACTTTTCTGATACCGGCAGGTGTAGCGGGTATGGTAAAAGCAATTTCGAAATTCGTCAGTATTTCAAGGGAAGTCTTAAAATAAACTAACGAATAAGGGGCCATTATTTTCATACGTATTTATTTCATTTTTAACTTGTCAATTTTTATCATTATTTCATTTATTTTAAATAATCTACCCATTGGGGTTTATTTTTTATATTAACAATTTGTTTACACTTTTGATCTTGAATTTCAGGTCCGCGTAAAGTGTCATAGATGCAGACTAGCAGTTGCGTTTTCTGTTGTGTATTTTCATAACTGCGATCTTCAGAGATCTGCGCCGCCAAGTGTGGAGATTATTACCTTATATACCCTCGATTGGTGTGGAGGAAGCTCCAGCCAGCAGTTGGCTGGACCCGTTTATATGGATAAGGAGTTACGGACACATTTACAAACATATACAAGTAGTTACGCGTTCGTTTTTAGTAGGTATTACTGTGTCTGATGACATCCTAAAGTCAAACATTTGTATAGTGTTGATTCGCGAAGTCTCGCGCGTAAATATTTTTGTGGGCAAATCTGAAAGCTGATAACTATTCGGATACGTTAGCATAATAAAATGTAGGTTATGTAGGTAATCAGATTCATAGACTCGACGGAGGCTCCTTGGCACCACCGAATGTTGTGTTGTGACGCAACCACGCATGCTCTTTCGCGACAAAACACGATTCTAACCGTTTTTTTCTTCGTGAACTAGCAACACCGTAACACGTTTCGAAACACATTACATGTTGAGGCAAAATCGATTTGGGGAATCGCCCCGAACGGTCTTTTATGAACGATAAGTGAATCGATTTCGATGTAACGGCGCATTATTGTTCCGGTTTTCCTGTTAGTCGACGCGTCAGCACATTATAGACACAAATTTGGTTTTTAACTGTTCTTTCTGACACAGATAGCATAAAGTAAATATCTGGCAAGTGACAGTGGTACAAAAACACCAGTAGACATGAACTAGATATTTTACCATTCATCTTACCCTTGGTATAACAAACGTCCATAGGTTGCGGTGACTGCTTACCATCAGGCAGGCCGTAAGCTTGTTTGCCACCTTAGTGGTATAAAAAAAGCCCTCGCTATAAAATAGAACAATATTTAGCTTCGAATTATTCAAATAGAATAATAAGAATAAGCTTGTTTGTTAAGATAGAATGATAATAAACAAGTCCATTGAATTAGAGCAATATCTTAAATATTAATGAGCTGCCGAAAGTAAATCAAATACAGAAGTGTAACAGAGTCAATCGATTATCTTTCTAACGAGGCGAATAAAAGTCGATAAAGGTGTTAGAGAAAATAATAACATTATATTCAAACACACTATTAATACATATACGACCCGAATTAACAAAATTTAATTACAAACATCATTTATCACTGTGCCTGTTTACAGAAGGCTAATCGAATGAGCGCACCGACAACCAAAAGGTGCGTGGCGCGTATCAAAAGGTGCGCACGCGCATCGGAGAGCCGACCTAAACGTCTGCGACACAGGGTGCAATTCACATCGCTCGAAGCTTAATAAGATGGTCAATATGACGCAACCTTTAGGCGTTAATTCAAAAATGTCGCAATACGATCTAGATATCGTTGAGGCTAGATTAAAATCTAAATCTAAGCTACGGTATAGAACATTGTAGATTTCTAGCGAAAATATAGAGGAAAATGCTTATTATTGATGACTGTTTAAATTCCATGTAATCACAATCAACTTATACATGATTCACTTGAATATTGCTGTATTCCAAAGATCGTTATTTACGATACAATATTTACTTATGTTTAGGTCTCACCGTATCTTGGACGCAACTACCAGCTCAGTCCAAACTGCTATCTACGATATTTACCTGCAATGAAAAAATAACAAACGTCAATAAAAATAATAGACCATCATTTCCTTGCGGTCAGAATAACAATGTTAATTAATTGATCCCAAACGACCCTCATAAACAATTCCTGATTACAGATGATGAAGGCAACCATGTCGCAAGGAACATTCCGGACCGACTTATTTTCGACTGAACAGCTGAATATTGTAAATAATCAAGGTATCGAGGCAAATAGATCGATGGCAATTGCTCAGCGCGCGCGCACCGAAACAATTGCGGCGGTGACCCGGCAGCCAATCACAGCCGATCAACGCAAATTAACCACTGATGGGCCAGATGGACGGCCGAGAACACAAGTGGGACAACTATTTGTTTACTGTTCCGTGGGTAGGTCAGGACGTACTTGAGACTATTGGAGGCTCAGCCTTTTAGCACTTACACATGCATAATAGCAAATAATCGCAAGCCCACGTGCTTGAACGTGTTTACATTCATCATCGGGGCTTTGTCCTCTTTCATTAGCTGAACAAAGAACCTGCAGCCCTGTCTATAGGGCATCCTGCGTATGAAACTGTTTAAATTTATTCACCTTGAGGAGTCACAATAGATCAATGTTCAATTTATCATCTTCAAAGTGACACAGGGCTCTTTCGCAACAATGCTGGGAGTAGCCAAGTGGGCCGAGGAACCGAAGTACAATATCGATATTGCTCAATATGGGTTAATGCCGGTCAAGGGTTCGATTATTGCTACCGATTACCGCTTAAGATCGGATCGGACGATTAATGAAGAATTAATTGCATTCATTGTACTGTCGCAGGCGTAAGTTCACGGTTCGGTTTTAATAATAATCGATTTCCGTCGATTTCGAAAATGCCGGGGAGGAGAATTCTGTGGTGCCATTCATCATCAGACGCTGACAGTCGACTGTGACGGAGTTGCACGGGTGATTAATTGTTGGAGACTCGGGGCCCATGGAAAACGTGGCTGCTTCAGGTATTTTTGTACAATAACGCAATAGATTCATTATCATTCAAGCGTTGTTGATGTTTCGCACCCTGTCAAGATGTGAGCGAGCGTATGTTTGACGTCTGTAGACATTATTGCGAGAAGATGAATGTAGTGTTGCTAGTTACTACATACATGAATTTCAATCAGTACTCAGGAGAGTCTGGTGTAGGTGCTGTCTGTTCGTTTGCCACTAACTTAGGTAGTGGGCAATACGAATAATTAATTATAATATTTCCACACATTTTATTGTCATTAACACATAAGATAACGTTTCAGAATGTCATGCGATAAATGCATATAATATACGACCACAGCCATTATTTCAAAGGCGTCGTCATGTTATGTAAATGAAAAATATTATGTATTAGCTGTCGCGGGTCCCGTCACAGGGTCTTATCAGAGAGCCGAGTCGCTTTTCCACGCCCGTCACACCTTTCAAGCCTGTCATTACATTGGCTGGTGGCTACTTATTTATTAAACTGGCGAGTTATCGATTGCTAATAACGCGATCGGTGTCCCATATCGATTCCATTAATCTCGAATCGATATCGCAACGGAGATTGAAACCGCAATTTCGTCAGTGCCTGTATCGTATTAATTGGGGGCATGGTCTTTTAATTAACGCTGCGTTTTGACGTTTATTGTTTCTTAATTATAAACTTGTATGTCTTAATGTATTGACGAGATATTCGTAGGTGCTCCGTTCCATTACAGATACTAAGGTAGATAGTTACTCACGTGCCGGCCATTTAAGTAGACATGTATTTAGCGTTTCAAAATATTAAAACGTTCTTCAAATGGGTACGAAACAGATCTAACTTAATTAGTCTTCCTATTTGACCTCTCGAGTCTTAAGCATATGACTGTTAAAGGTACCTATAACGATTAAACTAAAAAAAACAATAGTAATTTCAGGCCATTATAACAACTGCCCATGAGCGAACAATGGCTTTAAAGCTAAACCAGAAGGCCTTCTTGTTAAGTGAATTCGGAAGAAATAATAGCCACTAATGATCCGAAAAGTATTTAGCCATGAGGATTACAATTGCTACTTTGATTGTACGCGAACATTAATGTAATTGACTAAATACCCTTTGTACAGGCACATCTAAATATTTGTATTCAAAAGTCGAACATTGAATAAGCTTATACTGACGCCTAATGTTGAGTTTAAGCCTCGGGATCCCCAGCTTATAAAGGATATACTACAAAATCTAATCTAGTTCACCTACATGATAGCCTACCTAGTTCACCCAGATATTAAGATGATTCAGTCATTAAAATATAAGTTTTTGGAGGGGAAGCAGGGTAACATCAACATAGAAAACATAATTATGGGTAGATTATTTAGTTATTAGAAACATCTATTTGGCTCTTCTACACTCTGGAAAAGTCAGCAAATACCCCCAACCAAGACTTTTCTTTCACAGAAAAGGTTTCTTTTATATCAGAGACAATACAAAAATTAAAATTTAAGAAGGTAGGAAGCCAACAATGGCCGCCGTCTCCACTGACGAGTCACAGTGCACGGGCTGCATTCATTCCTCCGGCTCCAATGACCTTGTCACTTTCATCTGCCCGCTTTATCTCGATCGGTTTCGGTTTCACAATCGAACGGATCGGATCGTGCGCGGGAGTCGACACTGCTTTAGGGTTGCCAGTTTGCGCTTAATTTCACCGGCTCTGATTTAATTACTAATCTTATTATCTATTTTTTTATGTATTACGGCAGACAAACAGACATGCGGGCCAACTGGTGAAAAGTGGCACCGCCGCTTATGGACATCAGCAACACCAGGGGCGCTACCAATGCTTTGGAAAAGCCCTTTTTACTGACACGCGACAGGCATACTTTATGTTTATATCATCGCCAAAATACAGTAACTTTTTACCTACCATTATATTTATATAGCGGGTGGGTGTTTAGGCTGGGCTGGCTTACTACATTGTAGACCCAAATAGCTAAGTCACAGAAAACCAACTACCAATGACTACGGACATCTTCAGGTACTAGAGCAAAAGCTGACCACCTAAATTCCAAGCAGCCCTACAACATCGTGCGCACGTCACACATCCTCGTGACACTCACGCCCTTGGCACCTCCGGTACCTAACTACACCCATTCAGGCGCCTAAATGTGTTGCAAGCCGACGTTTTGACGCTTTAATTACAATCTTGGCCGCGGTATTTGACTTTGTCTGAACAGTAGATGGGGAAATATTGTAATTGATCATGTCCAATTGTAATTTAAATTGTTGGTTGGCTTCATTAGCGCACGAATGAGGTACTGGTGCTGCTTGTTTGAATTTAGATGTTTGAATCGAAACGGCTGAAACGTCCGTAATACATATGCGCCAGGAAGAACATTGGGACAGTCTCCACAGTTGACAGTGGTGGACATAATCGATCTGTTGGATCAACTGCCAGAAGACGTTACTGCTGGATATAGGCCTCTACTACGCTACACGACCCAATGGCTTCAACAGATCGTTGGTCCATCTTGTAGACGGTCTGACAGTTTTTTTTTTTTTTTTTTTTTTATGTTACTTAGCAGACAAACAGGCAAGCGGGCCACCTGATGGAAAGTGGTCACCGCCGCCTATGGACATCAGCAACACCAGGGGAGTCACCAATGCGTTGCCCGCCTCTAAAGAGACCTCTAATATACCTCTTGAACGATCCCATGTCATAGTCCAAAGGAAACACTGTGGCTGGGAGCTCATTCCACATCCGAATCGTACGAGCGAGAAACGTTCTTTCGAACCTTCGCGTGGTGACCAACAGAGGGTCTACGTAGTGGGGATGAGTACCCAGCCCACGGCGGGTGGTGCGATGGCGGAATTGTGCTGTGGGCACCAGATCGAAAAGTTCCTCGGAACACTCCCCATTGTACAGCCGATAGAACACACACAGGGAGCCAAAGTCCCTTCGGTTAGCCAGTGGTTCTAACTTGCTTGTTTGTATGGGATCGTCGACAATTCGTACGGCGCGTCTCTGTACGGAGTCCAAAGGATTAAGCAGGTCGGCAGTTTCGCCGGCCCAAAGATGGGAACAATACTCCATATGAGGCCGCACCTGTGCCTTGTACAGCAGCAGGCGCTGCCCTGGGGTGAAGTATCGCCTGGACCGGTTAAGCACGCCAAGCTTTTTCGAAGCCAGTTTGGCCTTACCTTCTAGGTGACTCCGGAAGCGCACGTTATCCGATATGTCGACACCAAGGATCCCGATACTTTTTGAGATGGAAAGGGGTGTCCCTTGGAACTTCGGCACATTGACAAAGGGATCCTTTTTGGCGGAAAATGCGCAGACCTGTGTCTTTGAAGGGTTGAATTCCACTAGGTTCAGTCTGCCCCAGTGAGCAACTTGCTCCAAGGAGTGTTCAATCTCTGACACAAGTCTTATTCGGCTTTCCGACACCACGGAACGAGGGATATTCGCACGGCCAGTATAACAAGCATCTCCAGTACTGTCATCTGCATAGCAATGAATACTGGGAATATTCAGCATATCATTGAACCTTGGGGTACTCCAGAATTAATGGTCTTGGTATCGGAGCAGCATCCGTCGACAACGACTTGGATGCTCCGTCCAGACAGAAAGCTGGATACCCAATTGCAGAGCCCCTCGGGGATACCGTACTTCGGGAGTTTTGTTAGCAGTGCCCTGTGCCAGACCCGATCAAATGCCTTGGCTATATCAAGACTGACAGCCAGAGCCTCCCCCTTGCTCTCGACAGCCTCAGCCCACCGGTGTGTTAGGTACACAAGAAGGTCACCAGCTGAGCGACCATGACGGAAGCCATATTGACGGTCACTGATCAGCTGGTGATCCTCGAGGTACCCAAGGAGCTGGATATTGATGATCCGCTCCATCACCTTAGAGAGCAAGGAGGTTACCGCTATAGGCCTGTAGTTTGATGGGTCCGAATTGTCACCCTTCTTGGGTATCGGATGCACATGGGCTACCTTCCATGAAGACGGCACCGTTCCAGAGGTGTAGGAAAGCTTGAATAGGCGCATTAACACGGGAGACAACTCAGGAGCACATTTTTTGAGAACGAACTGTCCACGCTGCAGCTTTTGCCCCGTGATCGCCATTCGAGAAACTCGGTCATAACGGCCAACATAGACATCATTTATCTTGACGTATGAGGCATAATCATTCTGTCATTTCACGTATTAATTATGGGTCGAAAACCTTTCTCGCCCGTGTGTCACCCTCGGTAGGTAAACTTCAAAATCACTCGCGCTCGTCTACCATCAGTCACATTAAATACTTCTCAGTATAATTTTATTAAATGACAGGCAGTAAAATGTGTGGGGGGCGACATTTACACATTGCTATAAGTGATTCCTCAGAACGTCGTCCCACAAAACTTCGGAATGCAATGCGTCCATAAATTCTAGCTCTTCGATGCCAGCTAAGCCAGCATCCCGTCCACTAACCCAATTGTGTGCAGATACGACTATCTGCCGATATCTAGCACACGAAAAATTTCAAAGTCAATAAGGCGAATGCAGCTGCAACGGAGCGCATACGGTGGCTGCCGCCCGCGCATGCACTCGCCGATTTAGGTCGCCGGCGGTGCGCCCGCGCAGGCGCCGGCGCCGCCCGTATCGCGCGCGCCGACTACAGAAGCTATTTTCGCCAAGTGATTGTACGCCAGCTCTATTTACTGCTTAATTAGACACATCCGCGATTGTAATTGTCTTATAAACGATTTGAGAGCTCTTGAGTGTTTCATTACTTTGTTTGAATTAAGCGGCGAATTACGCTCCACTATCTCCACATTGTAACCCTTTTATTTATAGGCTAGTTATATATGTGGCATACGAATCGGTTAACAAATCCTGGAATGCAAAATCATTAAGAGCGCACCCATTACGGTTGCAAAGAGTTAAGGTTTTTTTTTTACTGTAATTGCAATAGTTGCATTACAATCTGCAGCCTATACTTAAGGCCTAAGTGGCCCGCGGAATTAGGTCGTCGGCGGCGCGGCGGTGGCGGCGTGGATGCGCCGGCGCCGAGCAAATCGTGCGTGAACCGAGTACCAAGGCGCGCACCGGCGCAAGCGCGTCCGCCCCGATCGATCGATGACTAATTAATTGCAGTGGGCGGCACCGAGCCGTGCCACAGCTAAGAATTACTCGAGTGCATTCATTATGACCATCAAGATTCGAACACGACCAAAATACACCACCATCACCCGGCACCCGCTCCTCAGCATTGTTCTCACCACATCAGATCGAGTGTTGCCGCCGCGTAATTTATAAATTACACTTCCACTGGACATCTGAATCAGTGAATGAATCACTCAATCCGCAAAAAAGTTCACAGAGGACATTAAATGTAAGTAGATACGGCGACAATGTAGATAAAAGCAGGTTGTATCGTACTTGATCCCCGAGATACCATTTTATATGAGACGTGCATCGTTGAAGCCGTCACATTAAACGGCTCTGTGAAATGTAAAATTGCATCCAGCACGCAAAATCTTAAAGGTGAGGAGGTCATAGATGTCAGGCTGGAACGCGATTCCGCGTCTCGAGGGCGTGCAAACAAAGAAACGGAGGAATAAAGGAGCACCGAAATGCCCTTAAAGAGTCGCATTAAGAGGCAAGATGACAAAGGTGACGCTATTAAAGTAAAGAACGAGGTAGGAGGATGCCTTCCGCAATTACAAACGGCGCCTGCGGATCGTTTGCAGTGGTTACGACTTACATTGGTTTCGGACTTTTTCGACCGCCGTCCGTAGCCACGGAAGAGACGATTTTACGACCGCAACACCTTATTTACATTAACCTGACAATGGCATAAAACGAAATTATCCAAACAAAGTAATATACCCCACTAGTGACAACGAAAAGCTTTTAAAAATAAAAGCTAAAAACAAGAAACAAAGAGTGGTTGTTGTGGTTAAAAAGAGCATGGCAACGGAATAACAAAATTACTGAAAAAGGCCCATAGTCATTGTTCTAGATGTGAAGATTATTATTATTCTCTTATTGCGCCGGCGCGGTGGTCGTCGTAACTCAGCTTCGGGCCCGCCACATGCCATCACTACTCATCCGTAAAGACAGAAAGGTTAACGAGCGACATTAAATGCATTTTACTACACTTTGTACGGATCGAAAGACATACGGCAAAAAGCTATGGGAAGCCGACGGGAAACGGATTTCTGCTCATTCTAGTCACAAAACGATCCTCTAGTTACGCAACTCTGGCTTCTGAGTTGCTGCTGGTTTGTTTGCCGGTCTGTGGGAGTATTGTCGAGATAAAGGTCATGTTAGCTTTCTAAGTAATTAGTGGTTTGTTGGTGCGTACGCAAGTTGTTACTGTCATGTTTACCTGAGCGTATAATCAGTACTACTCGTACCTTTTCCCATTAATTTATCTCGGCGGCCGTGGCGGGAAATTCGTATCAGCAGATTGGACGCCTTAATAAGCATAGCAAACATAATGGAATGACAAAAGACGCTTCATTATTGCAGGTACAGTTGGTATTATAATGAGGTATCTAAACAGCTAGCTGTCGAGAGTTGGAAACGGCGCTGAAAGGCGTCGCAGCTGAGCGTTCGCCGGCATGCACCGGAACATTCCCGGAATCCGGTGCCGCCGTCGCCGCCTACATAAAACACCTGGCAAATCTCTGTGTCGAGTGCTGCGTATCTCGCGTCTCGCGATCGCGTTTACCGTAAGGGACCCGGTTACCTCGCAAATAAATCGCGACCGCCGCACTGTGTAACGGTAACACCCGAATTCGGACGACGCGTGGACACATGTAGAGATAACTGACGTCGCAACGCAATGTGTTATCTATCACCGGCGTGTAGAGCGCGAAATATAACGGCACGCGAGTGCGAACTAAATTGATACCAATGTATATCAATGTAACAGTACAACGCATATCATTGTTAAAATAAATAATCCGACGCGAATCGAACGTATCGTATGCTAATAATTGTTTTAGTGCGGTGAAATTAATAACGGAAGTTGAAATCGAAAATCGTTAATCGCACGATGTTTAATCACCCGCGCAACCGGTTTGGTCTCAAAATACGGCGACATAACAAATTTCGAAATTTGTACGATCCTAGACACATTGGGAGCAGATTTTAGAAGAATCGCGCCGACCAGATTTAGCGTTGAACTGAACTGGCCCAATGACCATTTCGGTTGGATATTTGCATAAATTGAGCGAAATAAACTTGTTTCTAGTTGGTCTCAATGATATTCTAGCAAAAGATGATGCGAGATATCTCGGGACTATAACTGGACTTTATTTATAGTCACATTCTAGGAAAAGCCTTTTCTTGCTCATTTAAGGGAAAAACGGATCGTATTAAATTCTGATTGTAACCTTTGTACCCGTAATCAAATCATCAAGGTCGAAGTACTTGCTCTGAAACAAAATTGTATTGAAGTCGTTGGCAACTGTACCTACTAGAGGACACGCTTACAAATTAATAGATCTAGATAGGGAAACGCACTATGATGTACCTATCCAATTAGTCCCCGAAAGACCTGTTTGAAAATGAGTCTTTGTTTTTTTTCGCAAACTACAACACATGGAAAGCTGAACCTTATGATTCTCTACTTTATACACATTTGTAACTTGCAGTTTACATACCCACACACATAAAGCTAAAGCTCACGCCTCCGTCCCCACATGTGAGATAGGCAGAGAATATGGACCGCCACTTTGCACACAACACCCTGCCTCACAAACATTCATACATCTCCTCTTACCACTTCGGACCCCAGCTTTTTAGCCTTCAGTTTACAAATTTCAATTAAAAATAATGTCGGCTACCGGCTATCCTATTACGTTTTTTAAAGAACAAAAAATCTTACAACCTATAAAATACCATAAAATATCGCCCTTTGCTATTGCGAGCTCTGCCATTATGGCGCCTCATCTGCACTCGAGTGCGCACACGCATCAAGCAGCCTAACGGCATCGTTTCACTGGGCATTTGTCGAGCACACAAACAGTTTCGTGGGAACAGTCAACTGAGCGGCGGGACCTTCTCGTTGCAGATGACGAATGTGGGCGTCGGACGCCGTGATATATTTACTGTTTATTTACACAAAGTGCGGGTACTTATGCATATTAGGTAGGTACTTAGTATTTTTGACATATCATCGATATCTCGTTCTGGAGTGTGTGTACCTGTAATGCCTATCTAAGACTCTTATGTACAAGAGTTTCTCTAAACTATGTAGAGACTTATATTGACTCTTAAATCAGTAAGAAGAGGCTTTTAGACATAACATTTTCTATACTCAATAACGGCAACCATCAATGTTTTCGACGAGAATGAAGTAGGTAGTAAAGAGAAACCAAGATGTGAAGATGAAAACGATCAAAGACATTTTCGCCGTCGGGCGACGACGACGCGGCAACATCAGAACCACCAATAGGCACCATTCGTAATATCAGAGAAATATTATAAAACAATCACGTGATCCGAGTCAGTGACCCTGCGAGCCATAATTAACGTTTTCACAACAACAAACTGCCCGGTAATGCTTGAAAGTTGCACAATTCAAAACCACTGTCAGCCGTCCTTATCTAAATTGGCGGCGTGAGCCGGGACAGCACTATTGTTGTGAACACAATTAAACTGACTTAGCGTAAAATAGGTAGCGGCCTTAGATATCCATATAATACGATGCAAAGACTTAATTACTCAGTTAATTACGGATCTACTGACTAAATACTTTTTGTTTCGGAAAATGGTAACACAATATCAATTAAACACCAATTTTTCAAAACTGGTCAGCCGTTTCAAACCCTCTTCTAATCGAATACTTAGGATATAATGTAATCGGAAGCAAAAATTATGTTAAAATATGCATGTGTGTGATTATTAAATTATAAGGCGATGTATACTGTTTTAGCCGAAGGCATACAATGTATGATACAAATCAAGATCGCCATTATAAATTGGGACGAGAAAACACATTTTAATAATACGGTCTACCTATAAATAACTTTTAAAGCAGTAATTTCATTTTATAACTTCATGCAAGCGTAAGATAAAGAATATTAATATTATAATGAGCAATGCACCGTCAATGCGTTTAACTAAAAGATGGCTGAATAATAACATAAATTGTATGCAAATTGCTGGTAACCACACTCATCCAGAGTTACGGATTTGGCTATTTTATTAATCACTGTGTTATTAAGAATCAATTTATCCATTCTTTAAGTGTTTTAAGTTGTTTTTCGAATACAATGAATGAGGCGTTCTTTTTTCTTAATTTAAACTTTTAAAAGTCTTCCGCGTCGAGGTGTGCGCCGGCGCACTCCGCGCATGATAAATAGCGGTCGGGAACAACGACGACACTGTATCCAACTTATTAAAGAGATTTACTCTCGACAGCGGGAATTTTAATTTAATTAACGGATCAATCAAATTTAACTACGCCGACAAGAAAACGGTTATTGTCCGTTTAAGAGTAATGTCGTCGTCAAAAGTGTAATTTCTCCAAGTTAAAATTCCTTTGTCTGCGCGACAAAAAAGAGGCGATAAATCAAGTGTCGGTTAAAGCAGTATGTAATAGGTTTTATGCAAATTCTGCTGAAAAACCACTTGACAATGTTAAATGGGCATGGTTTAAAAATGGCTGCCGTCTAGAACTTTCCATGCCAAACCAGCTTATGAGACACGAGTAACGTACTTCCATAGTTCGGTATTTCAACCATATATTCGGAGCATGATCACTTGTAGAGTTTCGCGTTTAAAACAACTTGTTCGGATCCTTATCAGAACTAGAAGTGACTTAACACCCATGAACTAGGAAGTAAACAGAATGGACATGGCGAATTAATCGATGACGTCACCCTACACGCAGTTTCGTCACCGATTGGTCACACGCGGCCGGTGGCGCGAACTATAGCCGGTTACGTAAATACGATAATGGAATATAATGGCACGATGTTGTGACAAAAGGAAATCAATAAGCCCACAAGTGCTTAGCGTCGATGTAGGGCACGATATGGTTCACTAAACATTGTCTTTACGGACACTTTTGTGGTGGACACACTGTGGAGTTCAATAAGATACATAACCCTGCTTAATTTTCTGAGCCAGCCAATCCTTAACAGGTACTACAACATGGCCGGTGGCGGTAAACCCTCATTGAATGAAGGTCGGGAGGTCGCGCGCAGCCAGTTCGCGCATGCGCCGTCAATCTCCAATCTGCGCGACCGTTAGCGCAACCACGACACACGGACAGACGGGCCGTACCAACAACCGGATAATGAGACGTTTGAGCTGATGCCGCGACAATGATAACCCTGGTGGGGTCCACGTCACTCGGACAATGTCGACGTGGGTCGTGGAGTTGCTGTGAACTAGGTGAACACACCTAGCCTAGGAAGCAAGTGTGGTAAAGCGTTTTTGTGATGTTTTTCTATAACATTTAAACAAGGGATTTCATTACTTTGTTACAAAAGTTGTCACAATCCAATAAAATTTCTAGATGAACTGTTATCGTCGATATCCTATCGTCTAGAGACAACTGTGTCACTCGACTCTAGAACACGCCTCACAGTTCGATACATTGATAAATAAATAGGAAACAACGCAGGATCAATTAATATTAACGCTGCACCCACCTGCGCTGGCCGCAAAGTTGCCGCCGGACAATCATATGATTTATTGCGTTTCGGTGTGCGTTTGCTTGCAGCACTTCTATGCATGCCGCTTCCTTCATAGCGTGCTGGTTGACACAAAAAGATGGGATTCGACATTCATAGTATACTGATATTATTATGCTACAAGGCGTGTAGGCGGGACATAGTAACTGAGCGATGTATAGTGATCGTGCCTGTGTAGTAGCCGGGTCTAGCCAAGATGCCAATAGCTTGGTGGCGATCCTATAGCGATTGTCGATCGAAACTTGTCGGATACTTTCGGCCAGCGCTGGTAGATCGGCTATTTCGTTCGACAAAACCGCGGTCGCGGAGCAAAAAGAAATAAGAACTATGGAGGATTACTACTCGGTCTCGGTCGCTCCCGTATTACGTATAATTTTTTATACTACACAGTGACAAACGAGCAGACAGCCCACCCGATGATAAGCGGTAACTGTCGCCCTTAACTACGATTGATAAATAGAACCGAAGGTGCATTGTCTCATGTCTGTAATTGCGCTAACTACCTCATCCCTCAAACCGGAACACAACAATGTAAGCATTGTTGTTTGTCGGCCGTATAGATAAGGCAGTGGTACTCACACCGACGGACTCCTCAGGCTTGACAGAGTCCTACCACTAGCATAATGCATCACGCTCGTATTGTTCCGCGACCGCTGTATTCTCAAAAATAAATCAAAGCGAGACCGTTACATGTACAAAAATGTAGACATTTAGCGCTTTCTTCTCAGAAAAGTAACTAAAACTTAGTATCTTTTCACGAAACACCTTTCCGGTTACCAAATTCTATACTTGGGAATTCTGTCTAACCAGCGCCATCTAGTACAGCACGCCGACCTGTTTACTTTTTAAAGTAGCGGTCTAAAAATCCCCCATTAAATCGCTTAGAAGCGTTCGGCATCTCGGCTAGACCCCCTGATACCAATTACTTGCGGTGATAATGTCGATGGAATCTAGCGATGATTAGGTCGCAGCAAACTGAGACGGATGTCGCGAAGTACCACGCGAAGTGTCGCGACGTGCGATTGTGCACTGAAAGAGGGTCAGCGTTTACAGCTATTCAATTTACCTCGGTCTTACACTAGGGCGGATTTCAAAATAATCGATCATACTAAAATTAAAGTGCCTGTGAAATGAGCCTTGACTCTAAGCCCCAGATACCTACTTCATTGATACTGGTGTGACTTTGTTGCATTCTTTGGGTAAAGTACGATTTCTTTCTACGTAATACCGACCCGCAAGGTAATAACAGAAGGTGCGAACTGTAACTATGTTATCAGCACCGCGATAAGATACAATATGGATATTGGAATATAACATCAAAACGACCACAATCTTATCTGAGCGAATATTGTGGAGCCGGAACAAGGCTAATCTCGGTACCAATTCAAAATAATTTAAAGTTATTCGAACATAAACGATTTCGCGGCTTGGCGGCGTGGAAATTAAGCCGCAAGGCAGTACCGAGGCCAGTCCCGCTGCTATTAAAAGTCGATAAGTGACAAAAAATGTCAACAAATATTAATCATTAACTTTTCCGTCGTCACGTTGGTGGACACAAGTAAATTATACCGTTTAATGCGGCAATGTCGACTTTTATTTTATTTATGCGGGGTTGACATTTACTAAATTAATCCAATTACCAAAAATAGTTATCCACGGATATGGACCTTTAATTAGCATATACGTAAACTTTAAGAATATTGAATAGAGAAATAAATAAACTGAACAAATAATCGCCAAAAGGTAACAACACAAAAATAGGGAAGCGATAATTGAGATAACCTTATGACACAAAACATAAGAAAACATAAGGAAGCGAAATTTGTGATAACCTTATGATTTCGTCGCGGTGGTAAATTAAAATCTATAAGTTAGTATTATGGACACGATTATGTTATGGCCCTTACAACTTACAGTGTTACTGTTACCGTACAATATATCCTTACAATTATTGCGACCTTGGCTAGGGATTAACGAACCTCGCCTTCATACAGAAGTACCATGAAATTTGATTCTAATTAATTGCTGTCAACAGAAGTCACACAGTTGATCCTTGATATTTCAACTCAATAATTTCAATACTAACAAGAGGTTGTTTGTTGTTTCTATTCAAATATGTCTGAACCAAATTATCGCACATAGTAGACATTATTACGCATTCCCGTGGAATATTCGAAATTATATGTTTATGGTAGGTAACATATTAGGAGTCCTTTAATAGTAGTTTATATAAATGCAACTGTCATATAAAAGGGGGTATTAAAACATGAGTGTGTTTATCATACGAGGCGTAGCCGAGTATGATAATAGTTTGACACGAGTGTTTTAATACCTAATTATATGCAGTTGCATACACTACTTTATCTACACTCATATTTTTATGTTAAAATATCGTACCTATAATTTTCTCAACTTTGCTGGAAGTATGCTGCGAGTCAGTTATGTTGTATCTACGCGTCAAGGATATCACGCGGCGGGAAATTCACTTAACTATTTTCACATTTAACTATTTATTTGCTTAAAATAAGGAAAAACATTCACAAACACAAATTACAACAACTACTTAAAATATTCTGTTTAGCGGGAAAATAATTACACAGAATATAAACAGGAAAATTGAATTGGAATTTGTTAAAGATATCTAAGTATTCAGCCTACATTACGCCGTGTCCCGGCGCCCGACAAAAAATAAAAAAATAAAAGTGTTGCATAATGATTAAAAAGTAATTTTAGGATACAGCTGTAATGAAAATAGTATGGGAAATGCTGTATCGAAAAGTAAGTTTTTAAAATTTAATTGTCTTGCGTGAAAAAAGTGTACCCTTAAACGACTGTTTTCGAATATGAAATTAGAACATTACGCTATGAGTGTAGATAAAAATAATTATAACTATAACTATAAATATTATAAAACCCTGACTAAAAGGGTCTTATAATAGGTTCCAGGTAGGGTTTAATCAAATCCTATTCGTCGAGACTGGAGATCAATTGACAGAGCAACATGCGCGTGCGCATCCCGCGCGATCGCGGCCGACCGCGACGCAGGAGGTCTGAATCACCGGCGTAACTTTAATTTTGGCTGTGGCAGAAAAAATCTCCCGAAAACAGTCAACGCTTACCAGCTACCCACGCGACGATCGAAACTACAGCGTAGTGGGGCACGCTTTTGCGCGCCACTTTTTACGTATACGTACCTAGTTTGTAGTACATTGTTGTTACTATGTAACGTATTTGATTCGGTAGAATTTTGGGCGGCATTTGGGTTTGGGTGGGATGTTATAGTTTTCCATCAGGCCTGTTCATTATGTTTATGTTATACGGCAGATCAACAGGCAATCGGGCCACCTGATAGAAGGTCACCGCCGCCTATGGACATCAGCAACACCAGGGGCGCTACCAATGCGTTGCCCGCCTCTGAAGAGACCTCTAATATACCTCTTGAACGATCCCATGTCATAGTCTAAATGTCGGTATATAGAGGGTCATTTGTCACTGAATGAGTAGGTACCTAGTATTAAAAAGGTTTGAAAGTAAAACTCCCTATAGTCCGAGGGCCGCGTGATATGCTACGAGGAACACTTGACAGACAATAACGTCACATGTCCGTATTTCGTACAAATTATGTATTTTGACAGTCCATAAAGATTTGCTGAGTTGAGTTGCGAGTCAAACATGGTATTGTTTACATTACACAATCGGTTGCGAATCGTGGCCTGCTTACGGAATCGGTGACCGTGAAACTGTATTTCTTGCTTGAAGTATCCCTTAGGTATATTATTAAACAACACGGAGTAGGTACGTAACTAACTTTTGTTCACAACTTCAACCGAATTGATCAAATTTCTGTGCAATACCTACGCCTGATCCCTCTTTAGCGGTATTTAGGAAATAACTGGAGATCAGAGGTTTCAGCTGTGCGTCGATTCATAACCAGTCTGCCGGTCACTGTTTCTTTTTAGCTTACTATGGCAAATTCACATGGAAGGTTCATGATTTAAGAAGATTGAAGAAGAATATAAGTATAAATTGCGTAATTATGTTATTTGAGTGTTAACTGTGCGGCCGTCGCAGAATTATAAGAGAGTAGAATCTTATCATCTGATTATTTACCTTCCTATCTCTTTATCTAAATGATGTAAGTGCTTATATTTGTACAACACGACGTAAAACAATAACAGTGCGTTTTTAACAATGGTTTATATTATATGTGGGTTTTATAGGGAGATCACGAGTCGAGCAGCTGCCACAGTGCCAATGTCAAGATCTCGGCGTCCCCTTTGCGGTGCGCGGGTGTCGCGAACGATGCGTACGCGCTTTTTTTCCCAATAATTACAGCATTTATTTAATTAAAAACATGGCGAGGCAATTATCGGTTATTTCGGACGCAATGTCGCCGTTCGTTCGGACGAATTCTACCTCAACGCTATACATAGTTATGAAAAAACGTTATAGCTCGACGTAAATTATGAAGTATGTACTTATACCATGCGCGAACACGATGAAGGTCCCTGTGGTGGTGAAGTAACCGACGGCCAGTTTTTACTTTTTCATAATAATATGTGTCATATTATTTCATATTTTAAAAGTTCCATAGCTGTGACTCAGGGTGATTATGGACTGAAGGTGATTCACTGTGCGTCGTTATAGATTTTTCTGATCCATGTAAGTAATTCATCAACATCATCAAGACCCTGAAATAGTTCATATGACTTCAGCCGTCTCCAAATCAATGCGAGTGTTTAGCTGTCACTTTACTGCTGCAATCAAAATTTTGCCTAAAAACCACTATCTAAATACACACTGTCTTCCAAGGCCTTCCTCTTATGACCCTGGCTAAACAGGAGTTGCAGCAACGGGATCAGCGGAAGGCTTTGCAAGCAACACCATAATTTATTTTGCTAAGCCTCCACTCATTCATGCGGCCACAGAACCTCCCCAGGTCATTTCGAGTTTATGCAGTCATAAATCAGTGCATTTACCATTAGATGGCGTGCACAAAAGGATTAGGTACGGTGTGAGGTTCTACACGTGTTGCGTTATGCTAATATGCCCCGTAAGCGCTTCCTATGTGCCCACTCCAATTATGGCTAAGTAGCTTAGCGTGTATCGTGTTTGTTTCGTGTATGCCGCAGCAGTGAATATAAATCCTGTGATGCCGATCGACAATTTGAAATCAAATATTCGATGTGTTGGTTTTGAACGGAAACTACGCGAAGGGCGTGCTACAACATAAAACGATCATAAAGTAGGTATAATATCTGTCGTAAAGGTGTCTGATCGACTTATAATTGGCACCTGACAAGTGTGAGCCGAAACTAGCGCAGTCCACTCGATCGTCTTGCAACACGAGCACTCAGGTACTCGGCACACGACAACACACGACAAGTAAATCCGTCTTGGCGACTCGCTTTACAAATTGTTCTTGTCAACGGCGTGTCAGTGGGCCGCCGTCGAGAGGTTTGCCCCGAAACCTGGACGAGGGCCATTTGTCACCGGCTCACCGCTCACCAGCTCCTATTCAGAGCGGCGTGCGAGCCATTGTGCATCATCCCACTTGGCGACGTTCCCGCGGCGGTTAGCCTCACGCGTGACGGTGCGCTTAGATACCAGAATTACGGAATTACCCAATTGCTTCACGTCGAGCACATGTGGGTATAAAAACATGAAGACTAATCCTAGTTTTGCAAAATGCTTACAAAAAAGAAAACAAATTCTAATTTAATAAAATTAGCATGACCATTTTAAGGTAATTCGGCTGTGGTTAGGCTTCCAACTTCAGCATGGCTCATCGACTTACGCATACAATAATGTATACCAAAAATACATTGTTAATACGATAATGCTACTAAATCATCGTCGCACAATCGATTAGTTTTTTCCGCAATTAACTAATCTGTTAAAATGGTGCGAAATGACGTTTCTCATAGTAGTGATTTATTGGTCCGGGTCGCATTGTGCGTGGGCGCTTCCCACGTGCTATTAACTTATATTCCTACCGGACTAATTCCGAATTCAAACATTAACGGATTTGCATATTAAATGGCGTTTAGCGACTTGGCGATTGTAACATCAATATGTAACTAAGTACCTACCTAACCATATAAATACGTGGTTCGTTTTTTGATCGGTCTTAATTTGGCTGTTTCGACGTGGAACTAAACGTTTCTACTTCATCTAATTTGCAATGCCCGTCGAATTTGGTTATTCAAATTGTATATTTTAAACATACCCGACAATGTTCGGTGATATAGGAAACGACGATAATGTTTATAATAAATAATCCGCACCGGAAAAAGAAGACGCCGCAAAACGTGAAACCATCAACAATAACTCGTCCGGCGAGATGTTCAGACGACATCGTTCGTGCTTTAGGGTGTTTAAAAACCTTTTATGACAGCTGTAATAAGGAAGCATAAAGGTGATATAAAAGTCGCATTGTTTTGCGAGAATACGCGATGTAAAAAATCTTTACTGACGAAGCGAGCGACCTTGTTAAACGACACTTATACAAACATTACCGCGCCGCCATTGTCTACTGCGCTTACTGCGGCGGGCGTCTGCGCCTGCGCACACTCGCATTCCTGATTCCGCGCGGTGCAGCGGACCCGCGCCCGCGCCCGCGCCGCCGCCGCCGGCGCAACGCACCTGTGCAAATGAATATTTAACACCGACGTCACAAAAAAACCCTCTGAAAGTCAACGCGACCGCAATAACGAGCACAAAGAAAACGCACCGTCGTAAACAATTAACGAAATGCGATACAGAACCAATTAGAGCAACAGAAAAAGATCGAAAAGAGAAATCAGTTCCATTATTGGCCGTTCGCGGAACCGAACAAAAACCGTTGTCGCAAAACGGTAGCTGCGAACGGTTCGCGGGCGTTTTCGGTTTATTTTCGTATAATGGCCGTGACCTCTTCACCGGGAGATATCATCGAGTGACCGGCGAGTCAGCGTGCGCCCGCGCCGCTCTCCCCTCTGTCGCTTTCTTCTGACCCGCTTTTCATAAACAATACTTCGGCAACGCCGCTCGCCTCGCCGAGACGCGAGAAAGTAGTCGATAACATGCAACAGCCGTCCGTATCAATTTAACCGAGCCGACGCACCGTACGCAAAATTGATACACAGGCCCTCACGGCGGAGCCAGATTAGCCACGGAAAAGCGGCGTTCGAGCGCGATTCCACACTAATCCGCCATGAGATCTATTAACAGCAAACTATCGATACGTCCGCTATTCCGAAATACAACGCGTTAAGAATCAACTCGTGTGTCGCCATAAATTCGACGCACCAACGAACTAACTCTGACAAATTGTTTACCATAGCTAGCCGGAGGGGTAGCGCGCCGCAATAAGTGGATTTCGGGATGGGGAATGACGCAGCAGATGTTATGGTTCTAACAAACTGGAGCATCTGGCTCGGCGATCAGATTCCACTAAGCGACTAAACTAATAATAATTTCGAATAAAGTCGTCTGTCAATGCGGCCAATACGTTAAACGGGCGCGTCTTGGGATTTCTGTATCTGACAGTCACGACTATTTAAATGAATGCAAGAATAAATTTAACATGAGTGCAATGTCTGTTAGCACGTAATAGACACATGGTCAAGGGCATGATTCATAGATTTTATAGTCGAAGGAAGGATGAGGTTAGTAAAAGTAAGTAGGCGGTGACTTAATTGAATGAGGATGTAGAAGATCTCAAACAAAAAACAATGAAGCTCGTAAATCACGGTTTCCTCCGTACAACAGTGGCGTCCCACAGAAGCTTCGCGGTGGCAATCCCGCGCACTATCTAAATTGATGGTTTCCGGCGTACGTTATAGCGGAGTCGATCCGCGCAGCTGTCTGCGTCCGCGACACACTTCATTTGGCGTTGCGCGTGCGCCCGTAGAAAGTGACGCTTTGTCATCGGCCGCGCTCGCCCAAAACCGAACGCACTGACGCCGGAAAGGGATCGCTACAACGCCTTCTTGTCTAGAAAGACCAACACAAGGTACTCGTATCATTGTAGGATACCGAAGTTTACATTTGGCATGCCCGCCTTCGCTCACGCTTCGAATCGATTGATCAGCTAGTCTCGCCCATTACTGAAATCCACGACGCACGGAAGACGAGTCCCGGATAGCAATTTGTCAAACATCAGATTGCTCAACTAGGAAATTTATAATCGAGCCATTTGGTTGCCATCATCGTCAATGTTTGCAATAATTTTACTGGCGTATAATCGAACGCAATTTCCGGGGACCATAATCATTTCCAAGCCATTAGACTACCATGTTGGGTACTGTAGTCTGCGCCGTACATCGTTGAAGACTTCTAGTTGCAATTAGGTTACGTGAAATATTAAGAAGGGCATATGTTCCGTGGAGTACATAAGGAGCGCCGGTGGCCGAGTGGTTAAGGTATCCGACTAGTAAACGAGAGAATGGAATGAGTTTTTTCTGAGTTATTTACATTAGTTGAATGCTAACCGATGCTTTTACGGTGAGGAAAAACATCGTGACAAAACTTGCACATTCCGCCGACAGAATGTGTAACCATGTGATCCAATCTGGTCAGGTTCCCCTGGTAGCAGAGAAGGATATTATTTTTATTTTTTTAATGTTCCGTGGAACACATTCATGTCATGTAACGGAATGTGTCTAACGTTTTCGTTTCATTAGCGAGTTAAGTAGCATCCCAAACACAGTCATCGCAGTCCAAACCGAACGTATAATTGTAGCCATCGCCGTGGCCTTTAAGACGCACAAGCTATAATTAGGCGGGAGTGATTTTTTGCGTCCCCACCAAATTGATTTACACCTATTCGACATCATTAATTCCTTGTCATTACAAGAGCCCGTATCGGTACCACCTGTGGGCGTAGTAACCAACTGAATTAATTTATTCATGTGGGCCGAATGAGGCGAAAACACTAGCTATCGGGTTACGGTTGTTAATCAAAGGTCCGCCGACGAGGAAGAGGAGACGTGGCGACAAAAAACAACAACGTGTGAGTGACGACGTCCACGCGGCGCGACTTTTAAAACTAGTCGGCAAGGACGTTGAACTTTCATCCACTAACACATCATCCATTACGGGGCGCATCGAAAAGAGATCGGCACATTTTAATCGCGGCCCACGATGAGTCAGCAAAATTCTCGGGAATCGGGACAGCCGTCAAAAATCGATTCGTCTGTGGAAACGATGGGGTGGGATGAGAAATTTCCCATCAACTAATTCTCATATTGAGACTATAGTGGACGAACAATGAATGTGGTTAGGCAAAACAGTAATTAATTACACATCTGAATACGAAGTATCTTTAAGCGAGCATTGCGAACAAGTACGAACCCGACGTTGCTCTACGGCACCGTCCAATAGATTGTGGTTGAAACAAAACGCGGCATCTTTACCTGTAACAAAACAAACAAACAAACATTAGATATAGTACACGCGCATGCTCGGCTAAGAACAATGGACGGAGAAAGGCCAAAATAAAGGTCAGGGCTGTGAGTAGTCTTATTAAAGATTCATAGATGCATACTCAATGCTGCGAAAGAAAATCTATAAATGCGCCTGGGAAGAAAGCCTCGGTTGCAATATCAGCGATTGTAAATTGAGGCAATAGAATTTATTTCAATAAAACTTTATTATACAGACAGATGTATAATTCCGCAAATAAAGCTTTGCTTATACCAGCCAAGAAGAACAATGCAAGTTTGAAAGATAAATTACTTGAAGAAGACAATAAGAATTATAACAGAATACGAAAATGAATTTCAATTTCAACAGACTTGTTGCGATGCAATGGTGTATCAACATGATATTTTCTCACAATTTTGCAAACAAATTGATGGTTACCTATGTCTATACAATACACTTAAGTGTTTATCTCTTTCGTATGACTTTTTATTCTGTTCATATATACATATAGATAAAATATAGATGATTCACAAGAAATGATATTTGATTCGTAAAAAATCACCTTGACTTGACTTTTGCAAATAACCCGACAGGTTTCTTCTTCTTTAGAATATTACTTTGTGGTTTATTACTTGAACTTCAATCCAACCTTTTTATAATCTTTTATGTTGCTCATGCTCTACAGTTTAGCCACTTTAGTTTTCATTATGTAGTAAGTAACGTGTGACATCAGTATTTTGGAATAGATGCAAAAGCAAATGTTAGTCAGCATGTAATTTATTTTAATACAAGCTTAGGTATACCAACACCTCTCTATTCTTTGAATATAAAGCTGCCACATGAATCATAGGAGCAGAGAAAATGTTTTGGCCATTATATCTGCCAGGGATCCCTCAGGGCAGCAGGCAGCTAGCGCGGGGCGGTGCGCAAGAGTTCACGGTTTATGCTAATGCCGTCCGCGCATGCGCCTGACCACCCTCTAGTCGGCACGTCTCTCGGATGCATGCATTCATTACCTGCTATTCGTGCTGTCGCAAGCATCGCCGCCCTAAACTCGTGTTCGTGTTTCGCTAACGAAACGCAGACAAAGAAATAACTTGGAAGCTCTCTGAGTGTCGAGCGCTACAGTTGCCAAGCTAGGCAAATGATAAGTATGCACCGACCAGCAAGGACACGACTGCATAACTTTTTTTTACCACTAAGGTGGCAAACGAGCTTCCAGCATGGCTGATGGTAAGCATAATATTATGTATGAAACAATAGCTCTATATCTGTCAGGCTATTACGTGATATTAATCGATTTTCATCTCACCAGCTACACCATCCACGCGATCAGTTGTATGATTACAACAACTGCTACAATTGCAAGGAAAATGTTGTATCAAATCAGTTTAGAAAACGACGTAACATTTTTCAGCTTATAGCGAACAGGAATCCTCGTAAAAGTAATACTATGAAATGCCGACCCGTGGCTCGGATGGGTAACACTAACAAATTTTTAATTTATGAAAAGGGTTGGAAGTAATGAGGGCTCCTAATTAATTGCCAGAAAAGCGAAGCACAAAGCGTTCGACTACCTCATAATAAAACTTGATGCTTTGTCCCAACGTTGTTCTTGTAATGTCTTATTCACGTACGGAACAGAATCTAATGTTAGTGTTTCTCGGTGGCGATGTACCGTGTGCGCCGCGGCGGACAGCTCCGATTACCCGCGCCGGTGCGCACGCGCATGTTGCCCTTGGGCGCTACTGCACGTACTCTAAGACATACCATTAAACCCTTTAATGTGTTAACTAATAGATCCCAATTGCAAATTTTATTAATACCACTAAACATATAATCGCTTAAATCACCAAGCAAAATATCTGTCTGCTTTATAGGCCGCAATAGCCGAGCAAAGATCTCGACATTCCAGCTTGGACACGACCCGCGCCATAAACCGTACGAGCAGTTGTCATAAATTTAACCAATCTAATCCTGAAAGAGTAATAACATCTCGTCTATCCGCGCAAATAAGTCCGTCCAGTAATGCGGACTGATTGTAACGTATGGCGCGACGCGGCCGCGCGCCCGCCGGCCCTTAGCCTGACATTCCATCTCTGCGCCGGATTGAGCCGTCAGGAGAGGCGCGAGATTTATACCCGCGATACTGGGCGCCCTTCCGCCGACCTGATAAATAGCCCCTCTAATTATATTTACGCAGCGCCACTCGACGCGCTATAAATCCTAGAGGAATTCTGGAATAACACCGCGGCTCGGCCCGTTCGCAGCGAGCGCATCGGCTCGATCCTCCTGAGTCGTAAGATCCATCACCGCTGACACTTGTATTAGTTCCAAATTAGGCATCGAGCGATAAAAGCTAACACGACACATTACCCTTTATTTGTTACAGTTTCGAAATCCGACATCAATCAAGATTGTTTCCGACGTCGCTGCGTATTTATAAACATGGAGGATGCACGTGGCGTGGTGCCCTAGGTCCTGGCGGAGCCGGTGGACGAAAATACTCCGGAAACGTACAATTAAACAAGACGCTTATGATCGGCCCAGTCACTGAACTCCGCTCAAGGTTAGGGAAGGGAGCGTAAACATTCTCTACGAACCGCATCCATCATCACATCACCAGTGCAAACAGTGTTGCCGCCACGTCAATATTAGCTCGCACTCTGCGGCAGCGGGCGCGCCGACCGCGGCTGCGGCCAGATAAGTGATGATAACACTATTCGCAACGTCAACTCATACCTACAATCCACTCGAGTGCAAAATCAGATAAATATTCAGGGCTCCACGAATCATTGCTGTCGCTGTCATAATTTTTTCGCATCTTATTTGGTCTCGCCATACGATAATTGAAAGTTGACACGCCTTTTATATTGCGGTGTACCACGCACTGCAATCTCGTAAGGACCCGTCCGAATTTCTCCATATTGCGGGAAGGCCCGTGACCACATTAAACATTACATCACATTACAGGGCTTATAGTTTGTGATACAACTTCTGATTAAGCACGCGATCATTTGGCACACGGGACCATCCCCGGTTCCAATTACTGAATAATTGAATAATTATGTAGGTAGATGTACGTAAACAAAACTTGAACATTAACGATATACAATTATAGGTAGGTGAAGTCAATGCCACACGAAAGTAAAAAGTAAACTTAGGTAATGCCTGCAACTCCGATATACAGCGGCCAACCTCACACCAGATAAAAATATTGGTAAAGCATCCTCTGAAACAACATTCCGCCGATGTATTTTAAAATTAGTCGGCGACAGAAAACTGATAAAAGATCTAATCTCAAACGCATACTCAGCATAGTCACTGCTGATATATTGTCATCACGAGACGGGGTCGCCGACGCGCGACGTGCCGATGGTATCGCGGGCGACTCGCCTTCTATCCCAGCCATCCCGACAGAGAATCTGCCAACGAACTCTGACTTAGAGATATGTTGGACGACCGATCCTAATACCAATATTAGCTAAGGTAGGTACGTTCAAAATACAAATTAAGCCAATTAAATCCTCGATAATCTGCATCGTAAGCATGTTGATTGTAGGTACGAGTACCTAGTTTCTTACTGGAATTGTAATTAGGTGTCTCGAGGTGGCTGGTACCTATTGCCGCCCATATCTAGACGCCGAAGGTCGGCCAGACTTTCGCTACGCGACGCGGTGGCCACATTATGCGACCGGCCCAACTCGACTGTCGGAAAATCTAGTCGCCTACACGAGCATATGCGGCTTCGCACCTCGCCTATCACAAAGATCGAGCGGATGCATTACCATAGAAACAATCCAACGTCAACACAGGAGCCGTGTTGACATTGGCCCACAACGTTTACTTTTGTTACGATATCAAAAGCCCGCATTCCAGCGCTTGTTTTGTTAAATGAGAGGGCGATTGTTCTCGAGCGGCGCGCGGCGCCCACGTGCGGCGGCGGCGGTGTCGCACGGTTGCACAATCTGCGCCCGCGCCGCTGCCGGCCTTGCCCGCGGAGGGCGCAGATATCATCCGGGCTGGGATGACCGCGGAACGTGGGTTCAACGTTTGAGGTAACACTCACGAAAATTGCAAAAGTGAACTCTCATAAACTCGCCTAATCATAATTAACCAAGAATACGGGAATCGACAACATCTCAGGTGCAGGGTTGACGTGGTAGATAACATATCACCGCGCCGGGCGACGCAGGGACGCGGCCTCGACGCGTCGCGCGGTTGAGATCGGGTTTCGTTCCGCAAACCCGAGATAGCTGCCGCACGCAGACAAGCCGCATACCTACTTATAAACTAACCGACAGACTTATTCATCCTTTAGTCCTATTTGAATAAGAAATGCGAGGTCAAGTTTACTGTTAATTGATTAAGTTTCCTGTGCTATAAACGGATGCATTCCGACAGTAGTAGTCATACGTCGGAATCAGCGGCCAACGGGTCGCTACAGCTAAAAGCAGAGTTCTAATATCGACACTCGATCTAAAATAGTCTGGTGACAAACGAAACCGAAAGTTATGCGTGATGCAACGGTCCCGAATTTAGCCGATGCATCGGGCATCGGCCGGCAGGCACGCGGCCGCGGCACCGCGGGGCGCGCCAAGCCGCTGGCATTTCGCGCTAATGACACGAATAAGATATTAGCACGGATAGGCCGCGCCCGACGCCCGACGCCGAGCCTCAGGTATTCGGGCCGAGCGGCCCGTCCGAATTAACCATCGACCGCTTGCTCTTGAAGTTATTAATCGCATGCAACCGAACACCGGGCAACTGCAGTTACGCAAGCATCGTTTCGGTTCGGATGTCTCTTAGAAGCTGGTTATGCGATAGTGTTTAGATACACCAGGGCAGCGTGCATGTGCAGCGGGGTGGCGGCGGCGGGCGGCGGTGACACGGGCGCGGGTCGGAGGTCCGGCCGCATTCCGCCGCCGCATGAAAGTGAAACCGCTTCGGCGACCAACCGCCCGCCGCTCAGCTGTAGAAAGTCCACGATTACATCTCGGCAGCGCCGGCGACGCCGGACGAGCAAAAACTGCTATCTCTTAAGCGCCGCACCGGGCTCCCGGGAAACGAGCCGCCCCAGGCGACGTCGCGTGGAGAAATTGCCAATATCTGCGAGCTAAACGATTCCTTTCATTTACTTAAACGCCACCTCGTTGAACGTTGAATTTCACTTAAACTAGCCGTAACCGGCTGACCTGGGGCGATGTTCAGTACACCAAACAAATTGGCTTGTCCGATAGTCACTTTACTATTATCTAACCCGGCATGGGTTAGATCTAAAGGTAAAAATCATGCTAACCAAACTACCAAATCCAATCCTAAATTATAATGCAAGTAGTACCTACGTAGTTCTAGAAATCAACCTCACAGGAAGCAAAGTAAAGTAAAGTAAAACACTTTTATTAAATTACACAGAGAGCATTATCTAACGAGTCATGATTCAGGTTTAGAACACTTTATATTACAGTCAGGGTCCTTTTTTATAAAAATATAGATATTTAATACCTATTTTACTGTTAGTCATTCATTAACATAACTAGATTTTATGTGTGTTGAATAACGCGAGATGTTCTATTGAAATTACAAGTTATGTACGTTTATAAATACCTATATTATGCATTAAGCGTAGAGTTCAATGATGACACATTGCCGGCATCGAATTGTTATCAAATAAATAGGTAATACTGAACTGACCACACACGGTTGACCAATTATAACTATCACCCGACTTGACTTATAATGACGTCAATAAGTGTATTTTAGATACCAACATTGAATAAATGATTTGATTTGATTTGATTTGACTAAATCCAGTTGGGTTTTAAGCAGAGACGCTCAGTCTTGTGCAATATTATATCGTTACGACACTTACGACCATAACCACCCTGGTCGGTCCACCCCATATTTTTCCATATACACTTATACATATTACTGGCGTTACAAATCAGTCACATTACCATCATAAAGACTTATGGGAAGGTAGTCCGCAAGCTTTAGTTTATTTACACTGACAGACTAAACTGGGACTCATTGCTCATAAAATAAGGGTCATCATATTTTAGAACGTAGTACCTAGAGCGTAAATGGAAAAATATGGGTGGACCGATAGTTACTCGTATAAATGCTCCTAAGTATATGCATACGGTACTTACACGCGTCTAGGTACATTGTGTTGACCATGAGAAAGAACAACGAAATTAAAACACTTGGAAAGTAACTGTGCCATTACTTATTTCTCACCAAACGTGGAAATGGCGTAAAAAGAGCGAACTGGTTTATGTTTATGTTCGAAAATTTGCGGAAACTTGCAGTCGTAACTGTCACAATACGACCTAGCGAGCGATGGAATTGATTGGTATCGAGTGAAACCAGCCGAGAACCAGTTCCGTTGAGGTCTTTAAGGGGGTGGGGTAGGGGAGACGCAAGGGGAGGCGCTTCAAAATAGCACAGATCGTACAAAAAGCGCAATTAGCCGCCGATCGGACGACATCGACCGATAATGCCGGCTGGCTGTTCAATCGACGACCTTGCACGTCACAGCGGCGCGCGCGCATGGAAAGATACAACTGTACATCATGCGGTGTAATAATGTCGTGTGCGCAGAATTAGTTATAAACAATGACAAGTCAAACTGGTCCCTCTGATCCGCTGTGTTGACAGAGTTCATTGGAATGCCATTGTGTTGTTGGGATGTAGTGTAAGTTACACTTTGCAACATATGACTTTTATGTCAGTAGTTCTTATTTATTTATTTAATATACCAAGATAGACAAGGTACAAGACTTATATGCACCCCAATTACAACCATATATGACATGAAATCAAAAGGAAATTAATATAATTTTAAGTTTTCACTAAGCAATGGCTGTCGTTCAAACACTTTGAAAAATTTGAAAACTTGAAAAGTTTTGAAACAATGTGCAACAATTTATTACTTAGAAGAATTATTTCATCACTATTTATATAGTAACATTCATACTGTTCTAATGATTAATTATAACAATAATAAAGTTGATTTCTACTCCTTTCATCTATATTTATTTCAATTTGGTAATCTTTATGCAATAACTACGAAACTGCTTCAGGATCCTACATATAAATGGATCCAGCAGGATTGAAAATGGTCAGTCCTGCAAATACCAAGATTGAAATGATCGTACAGTATTGCATTCCCTAAACACAACATATACAATATACATTATAAACTTTCCAGAATAAATTCTTGAACCGATGGTGAAAACCACATCAACATAAGTTGTGTGGTTTAGGAGTAAGAAAATACATACAGCCACATGAAGTGACTTTAATTTAATACTTTGTATGGAATATATTTGTAAATAAGCTAGTTATCTTGGAGGTATGTTTGTAATACCAAGTATATGGTCTGTTTAATGACCAATAGCAGCACATAATTAATATCTTTATTAACTTTTTTATTTAATCCACTGTGCAGCACATGAAAAACTCTTCATGGGTTAGGAATGTTAATATTATTTTACTAGTGTAAGTAGTATAAAATCTATTCTGTGGCTAGGTTCTATCTCAATATATACACCAATTGTGTATGTTTGAACAATGCTGTAACCTCACGTAGCCAGGCAGTGTATGTGTGAACAGATTGTGCAGTGTGAACGGTATGGTACCTACAGACATTTTTGTCACATATACGGTACTTTTTTGTTTAGGTGAGGTGCAAAATTCAAATCATTAGGTTACACATACTTACTGTTATTATTTTTCGTTTTATTTATTAGGGACTATTTTCTTTGTCAATTTTCATTATTCAGGGACAATTTTTCTTATATCAAATAAACAGTACACAAGTAGTGGCACTACACAAAGATATAAATTTAATTGTGAATCGTCTAGCTATGACTTATATGAGTAGCTGGTTCATTGTTTTCAATTAATACTTTTCTTTATCAGCAGCATTACAATATCAGTTTAATGCTTGTAAAACTTTTATTCAAGTCATGTATGAGCAAACAACAGGATTTTATCAAATTTTATCTATATCAGGCAGCTACACCTCATCACTCATGTTTATCTAGCGAGAAGGTGATAGTGATAAGGGCTACAAGTTGAAAATTTATCGAATGGAAGATTTAAGTAAGTGTGAATATTACATAAATTAACACGTCAAATGAACATGACTTATTAATTAATTTACACTAACTTATATTGATTTTATAGGTAAGTACTGTTTACTATAAAAGGAGTATGTTTATAAACCAAGGTTACTGTAATGTAATTGTGTTGTGTATGAAAGAAATAAAAAAAAGATTATGTTTATCTGGTTTTACATTGCCTAGGTACTTATAATTACAAACTTGGAATTGAATTATGATTTGTTTTTTTTTCTATTTTATTTCTAGGCAAAGAAGAATTCAGTAATGATTTTTATTCTTATAAGAGTTTTTGTGGCAATGGGGTTTTAATTATTATGCCTAAATATTTGTGGTATACCTACTTGTGGAAGTATTTTATACAGGCAAATAACCGACAAAGTTGACACTCTCTGCCTTATCATGATATTCTATTGACAAGTATATAGGTCTCTAACCTTGCGAATGGAGTCTGCTCGACGTGGTAGACGTCGGTGATGGGATCCGAGCGCATGATGCTGCGGAGCCGCTCCTCGCCCAGCTCAAGCAGGCCATCGCTCCCCGTCTTGAAGTCACCTCTGCTCAAATCACTCAACATATTCATTTTCAACGTGTAGACGACTAACGACCGAGCCGAAATGAAGATTATTATGCTTCAAAGTGTCACTAAAACGATTCACTATAGTCCTTACACGCAAATAATACACTTATTTACGAAATAGAGGCATCAATTAGATCACACGAAACATTTCAATGCCTCCGGTTTCTCAAAAGGTAACAGAGTGCTCTCCCTTGTCATTGCGAGAAGCGGTTACGATTTCTTTCAAACGCGGCACTGTATTTCGACACGTAAATAACAACCATTTGTATCACTTCATCATATTTTATAATGAAAAGCAATAATTTTGTTTGTTTACACACGCGTTTCGACAAAACTTAAAATTGACAATCGCGGCGGAACAGCAGCGCATCGAACGAGTCGATCGCACTTCGCCGTACACGTTTCTGCCGTTTTGTGGCACTCGCAAGCTAGCAGCGCTGCGCTGGCCTGCGCAACGGACTCGCCTGAACCAGCCAACACGATTCAAATTCCGAATCCGGCGAATGCCGTTTTCCGTTGTTCTAAGTTTGAAAGTTGCTCAGCAAGGCCATGTGTCAACATCACAAAGTTGACTTGCCATAACTTAAAATAGTTCACTAAGAAATCACTAGGTGTCACTCTAACAATAATTTTGGAAACCTTGTATATGGTTGTTTGTGAACTATTTTTTGTCATTCATTGTAAAGGAAAGTTTTTACAATACTTATGTTCAGTTTATTCTTCGGAGTTTTATTGTTTCATTTAACACAGTTTAAAATCTCAATACGCGTATACTTACCTACAGCGACATCTATCCGATGGCGAATGATAGAGCTCAATTTATAGCTGTCGTGACTTTACATGGTATGGTAATCAACGTAACGAATGACAACGAAGCAACTAGATGGCTCTATAATGTTTTAGGAAATCATTTTCGTTACTGTCGATTGAAATATACATTTAGGTAGGTGTAGGTACCTATAAATTTCCAACTGAATCAGGTAGGTACACAAAATGCATTTTGATGGTTGAATGTAATATTAGCAGCGTTGCCAGATCGTAACTTTTGGTACGATTTACGTACTATTTGGCCGACTGTCGTATCTTTGGCGTACTTTGCTCCACATCGTAAACCGTACCTTTGTAGCCATTTTCGTACTATTTTAAGAGCGCGGACGTACTTTTTTGGAAACTAATGCTGGTAACACTGAATATTAGGCTGTTAGGCAGTTTTGCCTTTGCTGGCGGCGGCGTGCGAAGTTTTTTTCAAACCTCAGGCCCGTATTTTTTACTAGCCCTAACTTGTTGATTAAAAAATTATTCACTACTCGAAGATTACAACAAATTCTAACGAAATTCTAAAGGCAAATAATGTAAAGAAACTGTAGATAAGTTATATTTTATTTTTTTATTGAATATTTCAACTTATTTTGGCACCACATGATCTGGTTGTTTGATGTCTGGCGGGTCTGATGAATTTGTTTTAAATATCTCCTAAAATTTCATTTCTTCTTATTCTGTTCCCAGCTTCCTTTTATGAAGCTTCCAAGCGTGGCGGCGCCCGGCACGGCGTACTTACTGAAGAACGACTCTTGTTTGAGGCGCGCCAGCCATTCGGTCACTTTCGGGTACCTAGAAAAAATTTTTTGTAATGTAATAAGTAGTTAAAAAAAAGTAATGTAATAGGTACCGAAATATTTTTTCCAAACCTACAAAATATCGTCCATTCCATTGCACACATCGACAGACCAAACAATCGAAAGGTGGAGTAAAGGTCCTGAAAGATTACGCGTAGGTCACTGACGTAGGTATCTACTTGATTATTTGCCTTATTATATCTATCAAGCATGAGATAGCAAGGTATTAAAACTGCAACACATCTTTCAAGACAATAATATTCACTATGTGTGGGCTGTACGTACCTATTCATAAATTGCTTAAGTAGATAGGTGCTTATGACAAGATGTTTTTTATCTCTACAAATTAATATTTATTTATTCTGTGGAATGGATACTCTTTTTATATTACCCGACTGCACGATGCAAAGGACAGCAATGTGTTTATCAGCTTATGTATTCGAGTATTGTTCCTTTGTGGCACTCTAGAGATCAAACGCGTGGGCCAATTTGGAATCTAGCTAGTGTCAGTTTTAGAAAAAAATATTTTGTATCTACTGCCAGATACAGGATCCTGCCTGCGGGACGGGATAGTCGAATAGGAGCATAGTTTCGGAATGACCGCTGCCGGTGAAAACCGCGGGGACCGCTAGGTACTGCCAGCTTCATCGTAAACGGAACCCCCACGACAGGCCCCAGACAGTGTTTTAGGGAACGTTCACGAGGTACATTAGAGGTCTCCTTAGAGGAGGGCAACGCATTGGTAGCACGTCTGGTGTTGCTGATGTACATAGGCGGCGGTGACCACTTTCCATCCACGTTCCGTTCACAATGACGGACCTCCCAGCCTATAGCATACATTTATCTTAGCTGCAGAGTGATAAGACCCCCAGCATACATTTAATGCTGGGGGTCTTATCACTCTGCAGCTTACTATAATAACTTCAATTACACTGTATGAGTAAAGAAAGATTACTACAGCATCAAAACACTAGCTATCTTTCATTTGGGGTCAGGTATTATTTCTCCATTCATCTTTGTCCGCTTATTTATATTCCTCATCACACAATCTCTTTTCATCATCTTTTCTTTGGTTTTCCCCTTCCTTCGTATCCATCCACATTCATATTCAATATCCTTTTGGTGACATGATTTTCTCACTCTACATATTATTCCTTCACCACTCAGCGAGATGAGAAGGAGGCTATGGGCCATGCGGTTAGACTTATATGATTATAATGTCAAAGTCACAATCATGAAGTAAACTGTCTGTGACACTTACGTAACAGCTTTTACAGGATACACGCTGTCCAAAGCGAGCACTGAGGTCCCAAGTGCCAGGTCGGCAATGGTCAGCCTGTTGCCAGCGACATACACGTTCCTCGTGAGGTAGTCGTTCACGATCTCGTACGCGTCGTCTATCTGCTTCGCGACCTCAGGCTTGAGATGGTCCACGCCTTCGAAGAGGGCTGGCAGCTGCAACAATTCTTTTTTTTAATTCTCCGTCAAATATGGCCGACGAGATATGTGGACTTTTTTCTGAGGGTGACGGAAGACGGGGCGGGCAGACCAACGTTTAGTGGGTCTCCTAAACGATTACTATCCTTACAAAGTGGATTTTTTCTTGTATCTCGATGAAGTAGGATAATCTATGTCACCCTCATAGTGTAGCATGGAGGCCTATGTTCAGCCCACTGAACGTCCTGCAGACAAATGATGTGAAATGATGAAAAATCTACCTACGTGTATTCGTCGTACCGAACGTTACGGCTGTGTACCTAGTGCTTTTGATTGAATAAATGGATGAATAAAATAATTTATTGCTTATACATAAATAATCAAACATAGCAAAAACAAAGGAAAATGGAAAAGCAACAGGCGGCTTTATTGCTTAAAGCGATTTCTTCCATCTGAGATGCCTAATACACAAAATATACCACAAGATTTGAAGTTTGCAATTTAAAGTCCACGCAGTAGCACTTATGTGAAAGCATAGGTGAAAGATAAACAGACAATTTTTTTTATTAGCAACAACATTATGGTTGTTTTGTACTCACGGCAACCAACTTGACTTTGATGAAGACGATCCCAGTGTCAAAGTACATGACTTGGTTGACCAACGCCCTAGCCTTGATGTCGCTGGGGTAGAGCCGCTCCTTGTGCTGCTGGCCGTACTTCTCCAGCAGGTAGCTCATGATGGTGTGGCTGTGGTGAAGTTCCTTCTTTAATGGCAAAACTGTACAGAGCCCAGTGCATACTGAAGGCGAGAAAACGTGGAGGTTGCGAATATTTTACATGAGATACGTTCATATAATTATTGTTAAATATTGTAGGTATCTACTTAGTTTTACATAATTACCTTTCTGGTAGATTAAATTCTCCATCTTGTATCACAGGTAAAGTGCCCATGGGATTTAACTGTAACAACATAGTACTGTTATGTTTAACTCTGTACCCGTACAACCTACCTCCAATTAGGCAAGGCCATACCTATATACTACTTAACCCAATAGGTAGGTATTAGAGGTATAGATTAATACACACTATCTAATAAATATAGAAAAATGAAGAAGAACATTATGAACTAACTATGTTAAGCAATAAATACGGCAAAGTAATCCTCTCATCACCATAAGCACAGCCCATAACGATCAACTGCAAGACTTAGGGCCTCTCCCACGAAAGGGGAGGTTATTATCATAATCTCCACGCTTGGCAGGCGGGTTGGAGATCGCAGTGTTATAAATAAAACAAAAAAATGGAAAACGCTGCTGCCCATTTTCCAGCCTACTACGGAGAATCAAGAAATGTTGCCATGAAAATATTAGTCGCCTAGTACGATACCCGCGAGTGCAAGCGGTTGGTCCTATAATATTCTACTTTGCTGGACACCACACGGCCTCTATTAAGTGTTTAAGTAGGTCCTAATAGAGGTAGGTAATAAATATCGGGTAACTATTTATTTACCTTCAACATTTTCGGGCTCTTGTGTTCTAAATTCAGGAAATCCAAAACTTTATAATCCACGTCTATTCCCAGGATATCAGCCAGCATCCTCACCGCCCAAGTAGGAGGGCTTCCGTCCAGGCCCCATAATGTGATGCGGGGTGCCATAGCTGAAACCTGAAAATTATAACAATATTTAACTTAAATAAGTATGAAGAAAAATGTACAAAAGTGTCGTACCTACCGAACTACGTACGAAATCAAATATGCTCAAATGCTACGAACGTGTGTTGTTCGGACGTCGTAGTCCAGAATACTGTTCAGTAGATACGCGGTGTTATCGATGTTACCTAATAATACTGACCAAACAGTCATATCATGTCGGTTGGAGAATAACAACGCTTTTATCTCGTAATTCCAACAGTCACGTTTACCTTTACAATTGATGTTGTAGAATAATCGCAAAAACCGGTAATGCACGATAATACTATCAAGAAGCAAAATATCGAATATCCAATGAGAAATTAAGATAATTGTTGTACCTACTCAACTAAACTTCATTTGGTACTTGGTATTTGGCTTTGCACGGCCACCACACTTCATAGGATCACCTCCTGCCTGCTACAGGCTAAAAGTAATCAAGCGCCAATGCAGTAGCATTCATTTTATACGGCAGCGCTCACCTACCATGAACTTGTCTTCGTTCGCGTTGGCCTAGACGAGACGAAATATGTTAAATTAAACGTAATATTTTAAAAGTATGGATGCATTCATATCAATCTTTGTCCTTGCCTTTTTTTGGTATGAACGATTTTCATCGGATTGTTGTTGTGGAAAGAGTTTTCTATGTTTAATCAGCAGAACCTTGTAAACTAAACTACTACGAGAGTAAAACGAGTGGTGTAAAGCATAAACTCATAATGCCCTATATCTACTCAATCACAAAATTGATGAATCTGTGAGGGCGATGAGATAGTGAACACTGCTATTTACATATTAAATAGGACAGGGCCTACCCCAGTGAACCACAAATCGTCATATGAACTTTGGCATAATAAGAAGCCTAAGATAAAGCATTTAAGGATTATCGGTTCGCCGTGCTATGCGCATGTACCAAAGCAGAGGAGAAAGAAACTGCAAAAGAAGGCTCCACTTTGCATTTTGATTGGAGGTGGCCGCTAGCGAAGCAGCGAGAGAAGCGGTATATCTTGTCGTTCTCAAGGAGACTCCATGTGTGAAAGTGGATAATGAAGTCGCTATAAGGCTGGCTGAGAATACTGAGTTCCATCGACGTGAGAGAGTTGATAACCAGCGGTAAGCTGAGTGTCGAGAAGGTAGCCAGTGAAGATCAGTTAGCAGATGTGTTCACTAAGACCGAGATTAAGGAAGTTTACAGAACAAAAAGGTATCTGTTGAGAGATGTTGTGGAAATAGTTTATATGTCTAATCAACCGAACCTTATTTCTATATAAACCTATAACTATATGTGTTATGTGTCATAGAGTTTGTTGCCATCGTAGAGGGAGTTGCCATGGTTTGTTGATTCCTCTGTCAACTGCCTGCAAGAAAAATAAACGATGTTTTGTTGTAAATAATCTTTATTTTATTTATTTGTGTTTTTGAATATAGTTATTCGTGAGTTTATTGATTGTTTCATTTTCTATCCGTTGATAACTTTAATTATAGACCCAGAGAGATAAAATTGGCTTAATTATGCTCTGCCTATTTATATGGAAAAAAGTGGCTGTATAAGTAAAAACCGTTTACCTACTTAGCTCCCGAAAGAAAAGATAAAACTGTCAATATAATTGTCATGTCCAGTGATGTGCCAACTCGGCAAAAGAATAACTCGATTTAACTCGTGTTGAAATTCACGTAACTGGATGAATCTTAGTGAATTATTTGTTCTATTTTAACCAATTTAACCATGACCAATGACACCATCGAGAATGTGAAAGGTAAGATCCAGGACTAGGAGGGCATTCCGCCCGACTAGCAGCGATTGATCTTCGTCGGAAAACAGTTGGAGGATAGCAGAACTCTTTCTGAATGTAACATTCAGAAAGAGTCGACCCTCCACTTGGTCTTGAGGCTTCGCGGAGGTACCATTGAGCTATCTCTCCATATCCTGGCTATGAAGTACAACTGCGATAAGTTGATCTGCCGCAAGCGTTAAGCCCGCCTCTATCCCCGCGCCACAAATGAGCAGTTTTCCAATAGGTATCTAAAGCATTCCTAACCACTCATTAGATGGCGCCCCGACAATTTTGGTAATTGATAATCGCTTGAAATAGGTTCTTAGCAAACAGGATAAACACTGGGTACGTTGTATTGGATTATATTGTATTTGTTAATAGTTTTCAACCATTTTAGAGGTTGTAATAATAATGGAACATAGTGCCAACTTCTATAAATATTTCTTTTTACACTTCGTTCAACCTTTAACTTTAAGTTTAGTATTAGTTGGCTGCATGAAATCACTGCCACCATCATACAGATTATAAAAAGATTACGAAAATTGTAGGAGCGCCATCTATTGATGCTTTTTGAAACCAATCGACAATACCTACTGGAAAGCTCCTCATTGCCGCAAAATCATACCAACAATCTCCGCCACATGAAGAAGTTGAAAGATTAAGTTGTTAACACATTTGAAGAAATTCCATCTGTTTCTGTAATATAAAAATGTAACTAAGCAACCAAAATTAAAAGTATTTAAAAAAGTATCGCAATCCAGCGCGGGAATACCGCCGCCATGATGAGCACCTTACCGCGGGGCCCTGGTTTTTTACATCTTTTTTAATTTAGTTTAGTTAGATAATAAAATATTTATAACTTATTGTAATTTAAGTTTAGTCTATTTTATATGTATTAGTGTTTATTTTTATTATAACTGTAAATATTTAAGTAGAGTGACAATTAATAAATATTAAGGTACGTACAATTTAAATTAAACCAAGAGATTTTAGTTTGAGTCCCAGCATTTTTTCTGAACTAGATGGTACCTACTTAATAATACGAAAAACTAACACTGTACAATAAAGAAGAAATATTTCAATAAAGAATTGAACTCGAATTGATTCGAGTTAAGCCCACCTAGAGTTAACTCGAGTTAGTAAACCAAGTTGACATATGACATCAGTGATGCATCACTTCACAGATGTCACATCACTACTCTTGTCACTTTACAATTGTCACGTGTGTTTGTTTTGATGTCTTGCTGGGCGTTGTATTTTTATAGAAATTTTCCTTCATTTACTACATTCTCTGTACCCCGGTAATAATATCTTACTTAGCTTACAGTTGGGAAGGAAATTTTTTAAATATGTAATACCAAGTTTTCGTAAAATATGTGGTAAAACATAACCCTGTTGCACGACGTGTATGTTAGAAGCTTAGAGGTTCCACGATACTTAAACTTTAAATAATGGAGATGTAAGTACTATTATTCAATGTAATATAAATATATTTAAAACAAACTATGCGTTAATGTCTCGGTTGTGATCTCGCGCGCGAAAGCCCTGGGTTCCCCTTGCCCATGGTTCAAAATTTGGCTGATCAGGTAATTACAGTAGAGCGACTGCCGTCTGACCTCCGTGACCCTGTTGGCAGTGGAGCCTGACCAAATTGGATTGCAGGTTTCCATGATCTATGGTTACACATTGAGTAGCCTGAAATATGCATGTTTTATCACAATGTTTCCCTCATCATAAGAGCATAGGTTAGTGTACAACTAATGTACATAACTCAGAAACGTCAGAGTACATAACTCAGAGTCATTGGTACATGGCGGCATTGAGATTCGAAGCCGGGTCCTCTTGCTTACGAGTTGGACCATCTCATCACTAGGCTATGCCATCTCCTACCGATGCTATAATTTAAATATAAAAAATTGTAGTTTCTTTCGAAATTCACAATTTTATAATGTATATTGCTAGCACTAAGTTAAATGTTCTCAACCATAACCCAATTCTAGCTGGTTAAGTAGCATAGTGAGTACCAGATAAACACATCATCATCATAATCTGAGCGATCAATCCTAGCTTCTGGTAGAGTCTGCTTTCCTGCTTTTTCTTCTCCATTTCGCCCTGTTTCGGCAGCCTCACATCTTGAACTGTTGACTCTCACATCCAACTGAAATGTCAATTCATCATTTCTTAGGCTTGTAACAGATAATTAAAAAGCTATCTAAATATATTTAAAAAGGTTCTGTGCTGCAACTCAACAAAAGACCACATCGCCCGAAAGTAACTGTTGGACATATGACAACATATAATTAATCATAAAACAGATATAGAATATCAGATTGGTATTGTCACTGATGACTTATCGGGTAGCTATATGTCATGTATGTCTCTACTGATCAAAACTTAATCTGGGTTTTTGTGTTATAAATATATATAATGTACAAATCTGGTCCAATATTGAAGACATTCATTATTATAGTCAATTTTGATAGTCTAGATAAAATATTGTTTAAGTTGATAATCTGTTTTGTAGCACCAAACCTAATGCAGCATTCCTGTGCAACTTTGAAGTGATGCAGATGTTGCAACAACTTAAAGACAACACTCAGAAGAAACATAAACGAGAAGGTTCTCTTGCCACTGTCACTTATGAGGTAAGGCTGACGAATATTGTAGTTACCATAATTATGTCTTAAAGCCTTAAGAGGTACATAACAAGATTAATTATCAAGAGTCTACTCAGAAATGTCTTGCTAAAAATAGTAAAGCATGGAAAAAAAATCCCCCTCCCCTCAAAATGTGAAAATCAAGTACCCAAGCCAATTTTATATGCAAAAAATAATTATGTCCTCTGTTCACCCCAGCTTCAAAGAGCATAAATATCAAAATTGTCGAACTGGCAACACTCACACATTTGTTTATGTACCCACATTAATTTTAAATCCCAAAATTTCGGAGTGGCCTTCGCTCATTTGTTGATTTATGTATTTTTACTATCTCGGATTAATTTTCCTTGGATTTCCACTTTTCCAATTTTTACATGCCTCATCAAAAAAATAAGCTGTTTCCTCTCCTCAAGGCAAGTTCTTCACAGAGAGCTGTCCATAGGTATCACCTATGGGGAAAATGTGTTTATTAAAAGGACCGTGTCTGGTTACAGCACCGGTTACCATTCAGACTTGCATTTTGGTTAGTTTAGCATCAGCAGTGGCAGGGATGCACAGTACTGACTTGACACTAAGTGTACTCTCCCTGGACTACACCCCCGGGTGCACATAATTCGGCCTTTCCTGGTACTTTGTAGTGGCTGGTATATAGCAAGACAGCCACCCCAGGGCCCATGGTACTACCGCCCACACCACACAGTATTGGTTTACATCCATGAAAAGTTTTTCTGAGATGTTCTGAGATAAAGTACTACTCTTGGCCATTATGTCCAAAATTTTGTTCTGTTGCCATGCTCACCCATTCTGCAATGGGAAACAGTTATAACTTTTTATTTGGTTCAAATAAATTGAGCCTAGATGCATTGGGTTCAATGTCCTTGATTTCGAGACATGCAAATTGAATGCGAAAGAATGAAATGTATTTCTGTATTTTAAACTTGATGGTTTTACATGTAAAATGTTAAATGTAAAATCTTTCCATCTTATTCATAAAAATCCATCATGGCGTTAATGCCCTGGTTGTGGCAAATCCTGGATTTGGCAGATCGGATAATTACAGTGGAGCGACTGCCATCTGTCCTCTGTGACCCTGCTACCGGGGGAACATATTATAGCTAAAATAGGTTTAATAAATGTCAAATGTATACAACCATTAGTATGTGTATTTTGTTACTTAATTGATAAAATTTAATCATCCTGATAAACATATGTTTTATAAACATTTTTTTGTTATAAATAATTTCTTTTAAATATTTCAGACAGTTCACTATCTTCAGGACACAGAATGCAAAAATCAAAACTCACAGGCTATACAGAAGTTTCTAGAGGCAATAAAGAAGTTTAAATTGACAAAAACAGAGAAACTAATGATGGTCAACACGCCTCCACAAACGGAATTGGAGATTCAGCTTGTAAGTGTTTGCTCTAATCTTTCCTACTAAAGTTCCTCCATGTTAAGAACAAGTTCTTAAATGAGTAATAATTTATCACAGCAAGCTTTTATTGCGTGTTCTGTATAATCAGTCAGAGCACTTGCCAAGACTAATTGAATGAGCCCAAACTCAATGGGTAGTTGAGGAGTGTCTATGGTCACCTTCCGTCTACACCATCAGCTCAGCTCTATGGTATCATAACATTGTATTGTCACCAAGCTTACATAAGTATCTATGTAAAATTTCAGCTCAATCGGAAACCGGGAAGTAGGTAAAATTTAACTTGCATAATTTTGTTACGCACAATCTTTTTTATATATATAAACATGCACATATTGTGAAAGAAAATAAAAGCAAGTAAAATAGTAACGTTATTGTTATGTCGGTTGTGTTTTAAGCAGTCAAATAATTGGGGACTTTATTATTCTTCCAGATTGTTCAAGAGAGTGAAGAAAGGCTGTCCGAAGAAGACGTTAGTGCTATATTACGAATAGTAAATGAGTTTTTATTAGCAGATGATAACTAATACATAATTTATCTAACTAACTATAAGACTGAAAAATAACTTAACTATAATAAAACTGTTGAAAATACTATAGTGCAACTTGATTATGTAGAACTCAGAATACAGAATCATCGTTTGCTTCAAAAATGTTTGAAATCCTCAGTACTTAGATTAGATTAGATATACCCGGGCATTTACCGTAACTCGACGACCCTGCGCCTCGTTTACGTAAGGGGGGAAATTATAGTTAGGGTAACACTAATGTTCCTGCCAAGACAATTCAGGAGACCCTTCGGTGTCCGGAAGATCTCCGAGAGTGTGGTTGGTTGTCCTAAATACTTAGACCTATAAGAAGCCACGCCACTGCATTTTAGCAGGACATGGGCAGCTGTTTCTTCTTTCACTAAGTATGCTCTGCATACTGGGCTGTCCGGTGGCCTATGGTGAAAAGGTGTTTATTATACGGGCCGTGTCCTGTTAGTGCCCCGGTTACCATTCGGAGTTGTTTTTTTTGTTAGTTTTATTAGTTTGTTGGATAGTGAGGAAAGTGTCATGGGAAGGGCCTCCCTTGCTTGTCTGCAATCCTTCTGTGAAGACCATGTTTGATTGTGAATTACCTTGGTTTTCTCCCGTAGGTGTTGACGGGTCCACGCTAATGGTATAGGCACAATCGGTTCCGACCCATCGGTATTGTGTCGGATCCTCGTCTAGCCAGTTCGTCAGCCGCGTCATTTCCCCGAGAGCCGCTGTGTCCCTTTATCCATTGCAGTGTAATGGGATTGCTTTTACATACCTCGTTTAGGCACTGACGGCAGTCGTGAAAGAGTCTCAGTCAGTATGGAAGACCGTGTTATACTTACCAAGTAGAGTGCTTATATGAATGTTTAAATCTTCGAAAACACTCCGCAGCCTGTACCTGAGTCGGCTTTTGACCCGTCCGTGAAGATCCTTAACTCACGCAAGTTCTGATCCTCAGTACTTTTTAATAAACATTTTTGACGTGTAGCAATCTCCAGAGTCCTCACAGCTCACACAAACAATGGGTTGGCAACGGTTGGCAAAGCCTCAGCATGACAGCAACTGTCGAATCCACATCGTGCTAACGGAGCGTTCCATCTACAACGTTTTCCACAAAGCATCCATTTGCCTTCGGCTCCTTGGCGATAGCAACAGCCAAAGTGGTGATCCCGTAGTGAACCTAACGACGAGCTTCATGACCATCAGCATCACGGAGCAGTAGCACATTGTCACTTCAAACAACGAACAGTCACACCTTCTTGACCGTAGTTTTCACGGACGCGTGCGTACTGCAGGCGCTATTAGCTATCTCAGCGGACAACTGAATTTGACATATTTTAATCTTTCACTATTCTAATTTGGTAGACGCTATAGCCAGCGGCTAGCTTACATGACTTATTTAGTGTCAAATTCAGTTGCCAACTGAGTTAGACAATAGGGTGACTGGTCGGTCTCATGTGGCCCTCTACTACTCAGTCTTCACTCACCGTAGACCTAGGGATAGCTTCGCAAAGACACGGCTCGCAAGGCAAACTCACGCCACGGCAAACTCTGGCGTGAGTTTGCTTTGCGAGCGTTCGCTACATGCTCAACACATAATCTGACTGTACTACGGCTACGACGACAACAGCACTTCCATTCCAATTTTGGCTATCGACCTCCAATCTCCGGGGAGTCTTTATTGTAACAATCTCCATAGTCCAACCAAGGAGCTCGTACAAACAACAAGTTGGCAAAACATCAATGTGACACCAACTGTCAAACTTACCTACATCGCGCTAACGTAGTGTTCCTTGCGTATTAATAAAAGATCCAAGGAGCGTTCATCGGTCTTCGGTCCCCTGGCCACAGCAGTTCGGCCTGGAGGGTAATTTACCCTTTTCCTTCTCCACCGTCATTGCCAACATTGGCGGCCGGCCTTTCCATCCCCTTATTCATGATCGTACCCGCTGGGAACATACCCATCACCACCAAAGACGCTAATCCAAAGTTTGCTTTAAGTTTATGTGTTACTTTATCATACTAACTCAAGAGTGCGGCCGTCGTAAAAGGCGATTAATGTTGTATGTCGTAAAGACAGACCATCTATAAAGGCCAAATAAAGGCAGATAGCATGGCAGCAGCATTTTCTATTGAATACTTATTTTTCACCGCTGCGATCTCCAACCCTGGAGATTATGGCAGCCTTCAATTTGTGAGGAGGAGGCTCATAACTAGTAGTGGACAGTTATGGGCTGCCAGCTGTGAAGAAATTTATGAAAATAGCAATGAAACTGTTGAGATCGGATTCTTTTGTTCACCATACCGTGCTTGATGATGCTGCTGCGCTACAATGAGAGCCTCGGTAGCCTAAAAGAGGCCCGACTCTTACCCCGAAGAGTCGAGCCCCAGTGCCGCTACGTAGGTACCAATGATGCAATCACTCTCCCATAAAACAAAAAGGCTCGACGTAAAATATGCGACAGCTATAGAACTCTAGCCGTAATACCACATGCAATTTTTATAAACTCAGTTCTCATTGTTCGGTTCCGTTTCCAATCTGAACTTGGTTTGTGTTAATTAGCAGGTTAAATAAAAATAACAACCATCCTGGCGTTAATGTCCCTGTTGTGCTCTCGCGCACGAGGGCCTCGGGTTGTGACCATTATTGACCAGGAAAATGACCATTATTCAGGATTTGGCAGATCAGATAAATTATAGTGCAGCGACTGCCATCTGACTTCCGTGACCCCCGTGATCCGTTAGTTTTCAACTAATGTACCTACATAACTCAGAAAAGAGTTGGTACGTGGCGGCAGTGGGATTCGAAGCCGGTACCTCTTCGATTCGGCAACCACCGACGCTCCCAGGTTATACAACAATTAATGCCTATTATACGTACTCTTTGGGGAAGTAACTAAGTCTGGTGGTATCTTAGGCTAAAGTGCGGTAGTGGAATAGAAAGGAATTCGTACATTGACCTGTTACTACTTGTCTCTGTCGCTCCCGCGTAAATATCTCGCTCGCACAGTTTTGCGTTCTTAAATCTGTGCGAGCGTGATGCAACTTGTTTACGCGGAAGCAACAGAGAGAACCATTTAATTTAGTAGTTTCAGTTTATTGCAATGGAACTTTGTAAGCAACTGAACCTATGAATACGTAATCGCAAAAGTAACAATTTCAATAATTGAAATCAGATAATTGTTAGCAACAGAGTTACGTAATTAGCCTACAGGTCAATGTACGAATTTCTTCCTCCTCCCACTTTACCTGCCAGGTATTGAGATAGCGAACTTTTCATTATTATGAATACCTACTTACATTACCGTACCTAAGTGATCACGCCCTACTGGATATGATTTTCATTTGTCTATTAAAAATAGTTGTCTTTAGATCAGTTTTATTGTGTAAATACGATATTGATTTTATATATGTGCCGTTATGTATTTCTCGAAATTAATAATAAAGAGTTATTTTTTACGTAAGTTTATACCGTCCATACAACAACATTACAGGCGAGGTCTTTCGCAATGTAGTTTCACATCTGGCATGAGTCCGGCGCTGAATGTCACCGAGACGCACTACCACCACTATTTGAACTTGCCATTGCCAAACGACAAGGTGTTCGCGACCTACGTCTGGATCGACGGCAGCGGGATCAACATGCGCTCCAAGAACAGGATCCTGGACAAGGTGCCTTGCGACGTCTCCCAAGTGCCGCAGTGGTCCTTCGATGGCAGCTCCACCGGTCAGGCTAAGACCCACGATTCCGACACCCTGCTCCTGCCCGCAGCCATGTACAAGGACCCCTTCCGAAAATGCCCACACATCATAATACTCTGCGAAACAGTTTACAGCGACGGAACGCCCACGCCGACCAATCACCGAGCGAATTGCGCTAAAGTGCTGAGCGACATCACCGATCAAGACCCTTGGTTTGGAATAGAACAGGAATACACAATGTTCGGTCCGGATCTCTGGCCCCTGGGCTGGCCGCACACAAGAGGATACCCAGTTTTGAAAAACAAATTCTCCTATTGCGGTATGGGCGAACATGTCGTCGGCAGGGAAATCGTGGATTCACACGCGTGGGCTAGTATTTACGCCGGTATGGCCTATGAGGGTTCTAATGCTGAAGTAATGAAATCATCGTGGGAGTACCAAGTAGGGACGGTTGGTGGAATCAAAGCCGCCGACGACCTTTGGATGGGTCGGTTTTTACTTGGAAGAATAGCAGAACAATTCGGAGCGATCATCAGCTATCATCCGAAACCCATGGGCCCAGGTGAACCGGGGATTGGATGCCATCATAACTTTAGTGTCAATAAAATGCGTGCTGATGAAGGAATAGTAGAAATCGAAAGGGTTTGTAAGGTCCTATGTGACAAACACGCGGACTACATGAAGCAATATGGACTTGGTGATGGGTTTGAAAATAAAAAACGACTGACTGGAAAATTTGAAACTGCGGCGTACGATAAATGCTCATGGGGTGTCGCAGACCGCAGCGCATCGGTGCGGCTCCAAAGGTCGGTGGTCGTGAAAAGAAAGGGATTTCTGGAAGATCGACGACCTGCAGGAGATTGCGATCCTTACAGAATATGTGCTCTAATAGCTGATACATGTCGGGGGGGATCAAAACAGGGAGAAGGAAAATCATGTCAATAGAGTTTTAATATCCCTCAAATTTCTTTGTGGAGATTAATTGGAGTTCATCTTTGCCAATTGTCAATACTCTATGATATTGCTAAACCAAATTTGAATTTGACTGATAAAAAAATATTTTGACAGACATAAATTGTTTCGAACATGGCTAATGTTCAATCTTAAATATTGTCCTGAAATGAACGAGATAAATTTTATAGTTTCATTTACAAGAAAAATACAAAAATGTCGTTAAAAAGAATAATACTGAACAAACATTTCACCTTATTTCGGAAAAAATACAATTTACAAATACAACCCAGAAGAGGCATGCTAAAGCATTCGATAAATCATATAATGAACAAGAAGGTAATGGATAGATACTTAAGACTACCTTATCCCTGTAACAAAGTATTAGCAACATATGTTTGGATTGACGGATCCGGCATAAACATGCGAAGTAAGGACAGAATACTTAATTGCACGCCTTACAGCGCGGAAGTAGCCCCAAACTGGATGTTCGACGGCAGCTCATGCGGGATGGCCTCGCGGCAGGAATCTGACACCAGGCTGATTCCGGCGGCGGTGTACAGGGACCCCTTCAGGATGGAGCCCCACGTCATAGTATTGTGTGAAGTCTTTATGGGCCAGAAAGATGAGCCGGCGGCTACCAACAATAGAAGGTTTTGTTACGATTTATGTGAATTTCATCGTGAGCAAGAACCATGGTTCGGCTTAGAACAAGAGTACACAATGCTGGATGTCGACGGGTGGGGCTTAGGCTGGCCAAAAGGCGGCGGATTTCCTGCAGTGAAATATGAATTCTCATATTGTGGAGTCGGAGCCAAGTATGTTGCAGGAAGAGATATCGCTGAAGCGCATGCCAGGGCCTGCTTGTATGCTGGTCTCGATTTTGAAGGCACCAACGCCGAGGTGATGTTTGGGTGTTGGGAGTTCCAGATAGGAACTTCGGTCGGCATCAAAGCGGCCGACGATTTGTGGACGGCCCGGTACATATTACATAGAGTTGCAGAAGACTATGGCGTCATGATCACGTTCCATCCCAAGCCAATGGGAGTAAAGCATCCCGGTGTTTCAGTGCATCACAATTTCAGCACTAAAAGAATGCGATGCAAGGGCGGGTTTGAATTCATCAAGGAATGTATCGGAAGATTAGAAAAGAATCATATGAAACATATGTGTAATTATGGCGCAGAGGAAGCGACAAACAGGATGCGGATGTCGGGAAAATTCGAGACGTCCCTATTCGATAAGTTCACATGGGGCGTAGCGAATAGAACATCATCTGTTCGGTTGCAAAGGAGTGTTGAAAAAAAAGGGAAAGGCTTTTTCGAAGATAGGCGCCCTGCCGGCGACGTAGATCCCTACATCGGATGCGGGCTGTTAATGGAAACCTGCCTGGGCGCGGTGGGCAGTTCCGGCGGCGGCGCCAAGCTCAAAGTGAAGGAGTGCGCGAAGCCGAGCCCATGCCCGAAACCAAAGTGTCCAGACCCACAGTCCAAGCCGAAGCCGAAAGGCAAGGCTTGCCTTAGAAAAATCGTGGCGGCGTGATCGCACGGCGCAATTAAAGTATCTGTCTTAAATATTAAATGTTTGTGTTGAGAATAATATTTGTGTAAAAACATCATTTGTTGCTAACAATCAATGTCGCATTATTATCCGCTGTGTCGAGTACCTATTGTCATGTTACATGTTCATAATTATTAAATTAAACGTTCGGCTCAATTATTGATTTATTTTTCATCCACTCTTCATTCTAATAATTGGTTTGATAGGTTGTCTGATTAAGCACCTTATTTTATCATCGTTAAACAGACCACACAAAGGTCCGGTTCGCCTTGTGGAACTTTATTACGGTGGCAATGACGCTCCTGCAGGACAGTCTGTGGAAGGGCAGCAGGTCCCACAACATCCGGAACGGCTACAAGCTGGAATACGCGGGGTCTCCGAGTGAGGATAATGAGTGTTCTCTGAGGACTCGTCAGTGGAAAGTTCTGGAGATAGCGTCTTGGACATAAAGCGACCGCCTTGTGGTTGTGTGGGGGTGCTTATCGAAAGGGTAGCGAGTCGTGACCAATTTGATAAGCGCCTACGCTCCACAAGTCGGTTGTAGTAATGCAAACAAGGCGTTGTTCTGGGAGCGAATTGGGGACCTACTGCGTAACATTCCGTATTTTTGTGGGCGGCAATCTGAACGGTCATGTAGGTGAGAAGTTAGAGGAGTTTGGGAGTGTTCACGTTTGGGAGCCTTATGGCTGAAGGAGAATAAATTTTTCAGACGTTTATGATTGCTGAACTAGACATGTCACTAGTCCTGTAGCCGTATTCACAATGGCTCGGAAATCGGATTCAGATACGGCACTGACAAAGGACCCCGCAAAAGTTCTTAGGAAAATGTGGTTTCAGTTAATTTTCATGAAATTTTCATATGTTATAGAGAGTAGACTTTCCGTGGAATCTATCGGGATTCCGAATAACAGCGTTCGAATCGATCGATTCGGATTCGCCGCTCACGAATTTCGTGTCGAATCGTTCGGAAACGGTTTCGAATCATTGTGAATACGGCTACTGGACATGTTTTTTCCAAAAGAAATCGAAAATCTGGTCACCAGCAAAAGTGAAAGGATCGCTACATAAATCGAATACTTTATCTCACTCGGGAGTGACATTCCGGAAAAATCATACCCGGAGGTTCTGAAAAGTCTTCCTGGACCCCGAGGCAAATACCAGGAGCAGTGCATACGCCAAATCCGATGGTGGCTGCTTGAAGGATCCCAGTCCCACGAGTTCTCACTGTCTAAATGACCCTCACGGTAACCCCGTTAGGCGACGAGGTAAAGGACCTCGCGATCGTTGCATCTCCTTTTTCTGCTTGCTGCTCGTTCAGCAGCTCATAGCTGCTGAACGAGCAGCATAAAGAGTGCAGCCACCGGGCCTCTCTCCGAATCAAGGAATCGTCGAATGAAAAATCCCGATGGAATACCTATAATACCTATTGAGGCGTGGAAATCAATGGGCTCTCGTGGTGTGAGCATCCGTATCGATCTTTTTAACCGCATCCTCCTCACCGGGAATATACCTACCTAACTAATGAAGGCCGAGTATCTACTCTAGTCTCCAAAAGTAAGGGCTTGGTGCGGGACTGAGGCTTACCATGAGCTCTTACAGCAGGACCTAAACAGAATTGCCTTGGTTATTCGTACCACCGTCAGAAAACCAATTCTGTTCTTAAATCTTTCACCGAAATTTTGTATGAAGAATCGTACCATGACGATGAATTTTACAACAGCAAAACGAATTGCGCGTTGTATGTCGCTCTTAGCTGTTTCAACATTTAATATTTATGAAAAGTAGTTCCGCTGATAACTACGGGACTTATCTATGGAAAGAGAAAAACTGATAGCGTTGTCTCGTATTGTTCACAAATCAACGTGGCAATCGGGGTATGAGGTACGCGCGGAAGTGGGGGCGCCCTGAATACCAGCAACGGTACCGCTGATCTCCGACAGCATGCCGCCATTTTGATCCCACCCTCGATGAGCAGTTTTCTAATAGGTATCTAAAGCATTCCTAACCACTTACTAGATGACGCCCCGACAATTTTGGTAATTTATAATCGCTTGAAATAGGTTCTTAGCAAACAGGATATAAACACTGGGTACGTTGCATTGGATAATATTGTATTTGTCAATAGTTTTCAACCATCTTCGAGGTTGTAATAATGTTCTATAAATATTTCTCTTTACACTTCGTTCAACCTTTAACAGTTATGTTTAAATTAATAAACATTTTATTTTTAAGTTTAGTATTAGTTGGCTGCATGAAATCACTGCCACCATCATACAGGTTATAAAAAGATTACAAAAATTGTAGGAGCGCCATCTATTGATGCTTTTTGAAATCAACTATCAATACCTACTGGAAAACTCCTCATTGAGCAGTTTTCCAATAGGTATCTTAAGCATTCCTAACCACTTCTTAGATGGCGCCCCGACAATTTTGGTAATGTATAATCGCTTGAAATAGGTTCTTAGCAAAGAGGATATAAATATTGGTTACGTTGTATTGGATAATATTGTATTTATCAATAGTTTTCAACCATTTTCGAGGTTGTAATAAATTATTACACACAAAACAAACATCAATTTGATTGAGTCAATTCGTTTCATGGACACTAGTATCAAGAAAGGACGCAATACAAATATGAAAGGTTTGTATTAAAATACATTTCGTTGAACCTTTTGGTAAAAAATTACCAAAATTGTAGGAACGCCATTTATTGATGCTTTTTGAAACCAATTGACAATACCTACTGGAAAACTCCTCGTCACAAATTAAAAAAATAACAATGGTCAATAGCAGTAGGTTCGAATGGATACTTAACAACTTATATTAAAAAAGGAAATAAAATATAGATTGTGACTCCAGCTGTGAGTAGGCTCTGAAGTCGAAAATATTTGCGGCAAATTCTAGTTTAATATCCGAGTGACGTCACGGGCCGGCCCTCAAGGTTCCCAACCTAGCGGTTACTTCCACAAATTTAGGGGTATGTGGGATTAGATTTTTAGATAATGTTTATATTGTGGGGGTATATTTAGTGGCTTAGGTATTTTCTTTATATTTATTTTATCATAAAATAAGTAAGGCAAAATACGTGAAGGGACTTATGCTTTGTGGATGATAATTTTGACAGCTCACTAATTGTTGGTCCTTGGCGCACGCCTATAAAGTTCAGTATTTTTTTTCGGTACAATGTACTGCGGATAATATCGTACTTCATAGACAGGCCCCGCCCCTTTAGTGAAGTGCCACGAATAACGAATAACAACAGATATGCTTTGTCAAAATAGGATGATAATTTTGACAGCTCACTAATTGTTGGTCTTTGGCGCACGCCTATGAAGTTTTGTGTTTTTTTTTCGGTAAAATGTACTACGGAAAATGTGATACTTCATAGACAGGCCCCGCCCTTTTAGTGAAGTGCCACGAATAACGAATAACAACAGACAATTGAAAATCGATATTGATATAATATAATCGAATATTTAAAATTAACATTTAGGTAAACTTATTATTTTTTGTAACTAAACTCTTATTCTTTGTTTGGATTTCACCTTAAGAGACCTTTCACAACAACAATTTCAAGTCGCGCGTATTCTACGTAATAGGATGACTGACCGAATAGAAATACGCATGGGTCATAATCGTCGTTGTAGAAGGGTTTTTAATGTCGTATTAATAAATTTTTAATTCAGAAGAAAATAAATAGTTTATTTTGTATAATACGTATAGCATAACCATGCAACTCTCGATTCCAAGTTCTATGAGAATGATAATCGATAATCGAATAGATTCATTAATGATTTTACACAACCACATCCCTACTGTGATCTGTCAAAATTATCATCCTATTTTAGACAAGGTATAATTGAAAATCGGTATTCAAATAAAATAATAGAACATTTATGTTAACTTAATACTGTTATATGGCACTTTACATACAAAATAGATACGATACAGCGGTCTTTTTTACTATGCTTTGTCTAAAATAGGATGATAATGAGGAGTTTTCCAGTAGGTATTGATAGCTGGTTTCAAAAAGCATCAATAGATGGCGCTCCTACAATTTTGGTAATCTTTTTATAATCTGTATGATGGTGACAGTGATTATAGGAAGCCAACTAATACTAAACTTAAAAATAAAAGGTTAATAATATAAACATAACTGTTAAAGGTTGAACGAAGTGTGAAAAGAAATATTTATTGAAGTTGGCACTAAGATCCATTATTATTACAACCTCTAAAATGGTTGAAAACTATTGAAAAATACAATATTATCCCATACAACGTACCCAGTGTTTATATCCTGTTTACTAAGAACCTATTTCAAGCGATTATCAATTACCAAAATTGTCGGGGCGCCATCTAGTGAGTGGTTAAGAATGCTTTAGATACCTATTGGAAAACTGCTCATTTTGACAACTCACTAATTATTGGTCCTTGGCGCACGCCTATAAAGTTCCGTGTTTTTTTTTCGATTAAATATTCTACGCATAATGTCGTACTTCATAGACAGGCCCTGTCCCTTTAGTGAAGTGCCACGTATAACGAATAACAACAGACAATCGAAAATCGGTATTTAAATAAAAAAAATCGAAAATATAAAATTGACATTTAGATAATTAAATGATTTTTAGCAACTATAAAGCGCGCTCCACATGTTCGCCGAAACTTCCGGCGAAACTTTTGCCGGGACTTTGGTCGAGGCCATGGACTTACTACCCAAAGGGACTGCGCACTGATTTGACTAAAACCGGGCAGAGCGAGAGTCACCATCGATAGTCCTTTATCCCTTTCTAACAGTGTAAACACAATGTTATTGGCATAATCACCGTCATTCTAAATTGACAAGTTTCATGTTTGGTGTTGCCATTATTGGAGAAATATATTTACTGTGAATTTGGTATTATTATGAGGTAATCCGTACAATCCGAAAAGTAGTTATCAGAATACCTTTTGATCTACTGAACGTTTCTCCGACAAACGTCGAGTCGACATAATTATAAACCTACGACTTTTTGTTCCACAAAACAGATAAAAGAGTTCGGTAACGCTTTATCCTACAGCACTACTTTCTAAAGAGAAGTGACAGTACTCGTCGATATCTACATTTCGGGTGACAGCTGTCAAACTTAAATGTGTTATAACTCTGGACCCATTGGTTCTAGAACACTAGTTTCTAAAGAGATATGATAGTACTCGTCGAGATTTACATTTCGTATGACAGCTGTCAAAGTTAAATGTGTTATAACTCTGGACCCATTGGTTCTAGAACACTAGTTTCTAAAGAAATATGAAAGTACTCGTCGAGATCTACATTTCGTATGACAGCTGTCAAACTTAGAACTGTCATCTAAAATGTAGATCTAGATGAGTACTATCGTATTGCTCAAGGAACTAGTGTTCTAAGACCAATCGTTTCCGAGTTACAACAGTTCAAAGTTTGACAGCTGTCATGCGAAATGTAGATCTCCGCGAACACTATCATTTTTCTTTAGGAACGAGTGTTATAGCACCAGTAGTTTAGGAGTTATGTCAGTTCAAACTTTGACAGCTGTCATTCGAAATGTAGATCTCAACAAGTACTATTATTTCTCTCTAGAAACTAGTGTTTTAGGACCAATGGGTACCGATTTATAAAAGATTTAACATTGACAGCTGTCATTCGGAATGTAGATCTCAACAAGTACTATAATTTCTCTCTAGAAACTAGTGTTTTAGGACCAATGGGTACCGATTTATAAAAGATTTAACATTGACAGCTGTCATACGAAATGATGATCTCGAGGAATGCTATCATTTCACTCTAGGAACTAGTGTTCTAGGGCCAATAGTTTCCGAGTAGCAGGGTATGCTTGGGCTGGACCCTGGTGAAAACATGACCTAAGCAAAAACTAAGCAACTTCAAAGTAACAGACAAACGGCCCTGGGTTCCGTTGTTGAATCGCTCGCATCTATGCGAACGATTTACAATGTTGAATTTCGGCGTAAAAAATGCAATATTTTTAAAATCACATTGATAACACCGAAAGAGGGGGCCGAAGTATGGGCAAAAATAGGGATAATTTGCATGATTCATGAAAATATGTCATTTTTTATGCGGAAAATCAAAATTGAAAATCGTTCGAATCAAAGCGAGCAATTCAAAAAGAGGGCCCCTGGTATAGCGGCAGCGTGCTTGCGAGAACGATAACCAAGATTAAGCAACGTTCACCGAATCCGAGAACTACATAGAGGACCGTTTCGTACATTGAGGATAGTCCAATTTCAGCACCGGGACGAGCTCGCCACTTGTTACTTGCGCCTCTTAATACAATTGGCGAGGTTGACAAATATCTTCCACTGGACCCTGAGACTGATAGAACGGTCTCGGGAGGTGATTGGCACCTTGTGATAGTATTTTATTAATATTAAAACGTAATTTTTAACAAATTTTCTCTAAGCATAAGTGGTTATACCGATATTTGGCTGAAAACATTTCCTTTGGTAGCATTCACACAAATAAGTATTCACAGAATTCTTCAAAAAACCATTTTCAAGATTGTAAGTAAACTATTAGTCTCACTTAGTTCGTTCTCTACTTTAATGAAAGTAAATTAAATGTACTACAACTTTCTTTTAGTTACTTTTATCATAGGACTAGCGATTTTATCAATAATTTGCTCAGACGCAGACGCAGATTGCTGGACGGGAGAAAAACCTAAAATTGTAAATTTTCCGAAAAAATTGACCATCTTTGAAGAGTCATAACTTGGTTACTGTACATTTTGAAGAGCTGCGTTTGGGCTTAAATAGTGGCAAATATAATGGACTTTAAAAGCCATTAAGCTTTATTGGTCGAAAAGTGCATAGTTTTTTATTTTTAGACCAGAAAGTGAAAAATGACCCAAAATTTCGCAGTTTTTCACGTATTACGCAGGAAGCACAATTTTTTTTTGCTTGCAAAATGTTGTTTCACACTCTCTTAAGGGGTCCAAATAACATACCAAAAATGCAGCGTTACATCGCGCTTTGCGTTTTAGGGCCATTTTTTTGGAAGATTTGACTGGCCTAAATGTAGAGGAAGTATTCGTGTAGTCCCGTGCATGTTTGGCATGTCTCGCCTATTTCATAGACTAAGTAGAGATAGTTTGTTGTCGTCTCAATTCGATCGATTTTATATTTATATTTCTAGCGCTTTTTCCCGTAACAGGTTCGGGGTACACTTGACTATGATCCAGGATATTAGTAGGACAAGTAATTACAGAAGAGAAGCTGCCATCACCCCTGTGACCCTGTTTACAGTAGATTACCAATATTACACCGATGAATCGATAAAATGTCGCGCGTTTTGACACCACCACATCCCTAATAGGCGAGAATGTAGAGGGTCGACCAAAGTCCCGGCAAAAGTTTCGCCGGAAGTTTCGGCAACCATGTGGAGCGCGCTTAAGGCAAATGTAGGGACGAAACAAGACAGCCCATCTGCAGACAAGTTATATTTTGCTGTGAATTTCTAATCGTAACGAACACAAACAAATCTGACTTGTAAGTATTTCGCTCCGCATTATTTTTAAACTTGTTATTATAATTTAATATTGTCAGTAAAATAAAAGGTAAGGTGTCTAGTGAATCGAACCCACGCCTTGATACCTACCACCGTATTTTTGATCTCTCGAACCTACATACCGTGGATCGGCAGTAGGTACTTGCTTTTGCATAAAGGAGGGTTATGATTTTGACCGGTATCAATGTTTATTTGTTGCCTCATAACTTCTAAACTAAGTGGGTACCTACTTACTTATCGTTAGAAGCGTCGTCATTGTCCACAGGTTGGCCTATGTGACTTTACAATAAATTAAATATGTCGCCCTCTAAAGGACATAGTCATGAAAAATAGTAATAATGAAAAGGATAGGTACATTAGATTATTAAACAGGCAGCATAATCTTTATTTTAACTAAAAATTCAAATAATGATGGTGCACCAAGACAGAAGGGACTTGCATCAACTTATTATCTTGTTCTTCAAAATGTTTACAACACAGCACTTCCAATTTGCAACCTAGACATCACCATGTCTGGTCTTTATGAAACCTAGAAAAACAAATAAATGTAAATAAACGTAAATACGCAATTAATCCATTAAGTTGTTTCATAAAATGTCTGAACATTTAACGTTGGGTACATTTTTGGTATAAAACCCTAATACACAAAATGAGGAGTTTTCCAATAGGTATCTAAAGCATTCCTAACCACTCACTAGATGGCGCCCCGACAATTTTGATTATTGATAATCGCTTGAAATAGGTTCTTAGCAAACACGATATAAACACTGGGTACGTTGTATTAGATAATATTGTATTTGTCAATAGTTTTCAACAATTTTAGAGGTTGTAATAATAATGGAACATAGTGCCAACTTCTATAAATATTTCTTTTTACATTTCGTTTAACCTTTAACAGTTATGTTTATATTAATTAACATTTTATTTTTAAGTTACGTATTAATCGGCTGCATGAAATCACTGCCACCATCATAACGATTAAAAAAAGATTACCAAAATTGTAGGAGCGCCATCTATTGATGCTTTTTGAAACCAACTATCAATACCTACTGGAAAACTCCTCATTGTGAACCGCTATTTACAAGATTTAAGTATTAAAATTCTATTCAATGAATATTAAATCCGACCCTGTTAGCATCAAAATATTTTCGTACATCGAAATATTGCTTAATTTGCCAATAATTTTTATTTTGTCTTTAATGGCATGGCGTGTCTTTAAAGCATTTCAATTATTGCAAATTCACACTATTCTGATGGATATTTTTGTCACAATTTCAAAAATTGACTCCCGATCGCTGCGACCACGAATGTTTACTTACCGATGAAAAGATAATCCAGGTGTATTACCATACTTTGCGCTTTTACCTATATGTGCACTAAATTACACCGTCTTTTAAATGGTTTGCCTTTAATTTTATAGATAATTATAAAATTTACATAGATGTTTCAAAAGAAACGTCAGGTCGTTGCTTGAGCACCATGTCGAACGTTCAAAACATTGCTCGCGTCATTTTCTTAGAGCTTATTTGAATAGACGAAAAAACGGGATAGCAAGATTCATAATCATTGTAGAGTGAGCGAACAGGGAATATTTGTGATTTGTGTTTAGTCTGTTATGTCTGTGATGTAGACTTTTAAGGTGCTAGTTTAGGGTGTGTGTAATCGCAACCGTGGTTTACGTTAAGTTTACGTGGCGCCCTCTGCAGTTAGTTTTTCACTTGCTAAGCTTGCTAGACCTGCAGTGGAGGCGAGTGATTAAATCATAGACAATATGTCAAAAATTGATAGTCGGTGGCATAAATTAGTGGTCCGTGGTGTAGAGATCCGCCATTTTACTTCAGTTCTCTTTCTCTATTCCTTTCGTCATATGGCGAATCTGTGCGATCGCGTTTGTCCGCCATATTAAATGAAATCAATAAAATAAGACAAAATGTCGCCATACTAAAGTGCGTAATTAAATCCACCAACATCCTGTCTTTGTGAGATTAAATCATCAAGAGGATCACAATGGAGAATTCATACGGTGTGGGGATTGTGAACAGATATGCTCTTTTCTTGGACGATGAGTCCGATCCTCTTGATGCGTTAAAAGCGCGAGAGCAAGCAAAAGAGCAAAAAAAGAAAACCAAAGAAGCCGAAAAAGAGAACAAAGGCAAGCCTGAGACCAAACCTAAGGGCGGCAGCGCCGTCGTTAGAAAAGGAATCAAGGAGACTCAGAATGTGAAGTCCCAAGAGAGTAAGATCGGTGAACAACAAAAAAGTAAGGGACCGGTTCGACCAAACACCGAGCGCAATGCGGAGCGCCCACCGCCGCGCCGCCCGCGTGAGGAGCGGAGTGAGCGTCCTCAGAACGGTGCCGTCGACAATAAGGACGGTGCGCCGCGACCGCCTCGCCGTGAGTTCAGCGACCGCAGGCCTAATTATGAACGGCGCAACTTCAGCGAAAATCCAGAGGGTGGTGAGCGGCGTGGACCCCGTCCTCCTCGTGATCCCCGCGAGCGCGACGGTCGCGACGCTCGCGACGGACCACGCGGACCGCGACCCGGCTACGACAATCGCGGCAAGCGTGAGTTCGATCGCCGGTCCGGGTCCGATAAGACGGGAGTGAAGCCGGTGGACAAGCGTGACGGCGGTGGTCCTCATAACTGGGGCACGCTGAAGGATGAAATAGACGAGCTCAACAAGACGGGTTCCGAAGGAGAGGTGGCCGAAGAGAAGCCAGTGGAGGGTGCTCCGGCCGGCGGCGCTGCAGGCGACGCTCAGCCGACCGAAGCCACCGTGCCGACGGAGGAGGAGCCTCGTGAACTTACGTTGGACGAGTACAAGGCATTGAGGAATGCTCAGCGCACCGCTCCTCAATACAACTTGCGCAAGGCCGGCGAAGGCGAGGACCTGAGCCAATGGAAGAACCTGGTGATGATGGAGAAGAAGAAGGAAGCCGGCGAGGACGACGATAGCGACGATGAGTACGACATTGCCGACTATCCGCAGCGCGTGGGTCGCCAGAAGCGCGTGCTGGGCATCGAGTTCACGTTCAGCGACACGGCGCGCCGCGGCGGCACGGGCGGGCGCGGGCGCGGGCGCGGACGGGGCCGCGGGCGCGGGCCGCCACGCGAGGAGCCGGTGCCCGAGGAGCGCCCGCCGCCGCGCCAGCAGGTAGCGCCGCCCAAGGTCGACGACAGCAAGGATTTCCCCTCTCTTGGCTAGAGACTAGACTCACAGTGAGCCTTCCTTTTCTCCCCTTTCGAAACTATGATAGAGATACAAATTAAATATTGTACCATTATTTTTGAAGTAAATATACAAAATATTTACACAAAATGTGTATTATATATTATGTAGAATTACCGTAAATCTTGACGTTCGTCTCAAATCATTTTCTATTGGGTTTGTTCTTAGGTTTTAATTGACATAGGGCGACCCTGTCCTTGATTGATTCACATGGGAAGTAACGGAGGGGGAGGATATATTTAAGCATTTTAGTTTTGAACACATAGCTACAGTAATGCATACAGATCTATGATTGATAACAGTAGCTTTTATCATATTATTGTAATCACATCAGCTTATGATTTAACTTAAGAGTTAATGGATTAAAAGGTTTTACATAACAGACTGTGACATATTGCTATGAATTAACTCCGTCACAACTTAGTGTAGAACTAACCCTTGTTGCATTTTATATCATGAGTTTGTGTTGACGAATGCAAACTTTGGGAACTGTAAATAGTTATATATGTTTAAACGATAAGGTCTTACAAGGTTGATTTTGTTGTTACACAAACTTCTTGAAAAATAAACATTTTGTATGTGTGACTTGTTGTTCATTCTTCGGTTTAACAATCCAACTCTAAACACCCATTAACAAACACTCCTCCTCCTCCCTAACTACCCCATTGTTGCAGTAGTGTAGTGGCTATTATATGAAGGTAGTTTAGAGCAAAATTTGATTTGAGCCTTCTTTTTAACTAGATTTAATAACTGAGACCTATCATGTAATGAATGGAATTACATTTAAAAACATTATTAATTTATGTATAATGTTGAGCAAAGGTCACATTTCAATATTAATGATTATAGGTTGTGGTTAAAAGAAGCAAGATAGAGATAAATAAAACCAGTTCATGTAAGTAATATTGTATATTAACACATTTTTTGTCACTCGCACAAAACAATAAGCTTAAAATTTACAATAAAAACACAAATCGAGTTAAATATTTAACGTAATAGACCTTTACAAATTAACTACTTATAAATTAAACATTAACATATACCATGTTGAAGAAGCTAATAAATATTTTTTTATGTACAAGATTTTTAGGAATATAGTAATATTTTACAGTATGGGCCAAAATTCCTAAAAAATTAGAATTGTTACTTGTTGTAGATCAAACACTACGTTTCCATTGATAATAAAGGATCAAGATTTTAATAATAGTATTATTTAATAAAAGTCTGCTGACTGTGAATGTTTGCATAATATATTGTAATAATTGCTGTTCTGGAAATGAGTACAATACAATTAATATACAAAGATGACTAGCACTATTGTTATGTTAGATATTTTCATATTACTTTTATAGTTAATTGTCAATCATACACTCTTCACTGCAAATACATTACATGCATTCCTAGTCTCACATTATATGTAATTAATAATTCTTATATAACATTGTCTATTATAGTACACAGCATTATTACATACATGCAATGTATAGGTCTAGATCTATCAGATTGTGAATTCATCCATATTCAATAGAGAGGGAAGACTCGCAAGTGTGTGCTTTAGTTAGAGTACTTGATTGTTTCTGTGGAGAAGTTTGTTCACAAACCTATAATAATTAATTTAACTCCAAGAGTTATTATACAGGTACAGGTGGAAATTTCTATCGACACAGACGGAAAATATGCAAAATATATAAACACATATATTTAAACCCATTCACCGCGCATCACGACGAAGCTTTAATGAATAAGCTTCTTTCTTTTACAAATAAATGTTTCATAATTCATAACAGTTATAAAAGTAATTGAAAGTTAAAACATTTTTAGTCATAATATCTAAAATAAGTTCATTAAGTTGCTGGTTGAATAGTCTCAGGGGCCGGTTGGCACCCTGTGACGGTATTTTCATTATCTAGTAGCGCTTTACCGACTGGAGTACTTCATCTAGTACGACTGGAGTACTAGGCGAACACTACGCGGTGGATGAGTCCAGTGTACCAATAAATAAAAAAATAAATAACATTGCTACATTTTCGTTTCCACATTACATAGATATCATCTACTCATATCTGGCTAAGATTCAAGTTGAAAGTGACAGTTCATATTATTATTACTTTTGCTGTTCTAATTTTTTTCTCAGATTCATAGGCAGAAATACCAGTTGCACTGAAAAATAGTAATTGAAATATTTATCTTATTTTCCACACACAAGCTCAGCTTGTATGGGCAATACAGCAGCAGTCAACAGTCTGGTATTCCTGTACTATGATATCGAAACAAGGAGCGAGGCCTCACAATATGCAACTTTATAATTAGTGACGTAAAAGCGTAATATCTAACACGGGACTCGAGCCCCGCTCACAGCCACGATAACTTTACTTATACATACGATAAAAGCGTTAAAGACCTAATTAATTACATAGGATAGTGGCCACTACACCCTACATAGTCCTGTAATAATACAAATTAATTACAACACTATCTTTGTTTCGTCCGTCGCTACTACCTATCAATTGACTATTATTTACATTGACAATTGATTTTTCAATTGTCCGCTGCTAATGAGTGTACATAATATAACAATAATGGGTCGTTTAACTTTGACCTTTTTGGTTTTGTTTCCCCCGTTCGCCAGCTGTTGGCTTCACTCGATGCCGAATGTGTTGGTTTCTTCGACGGCGAGTAATAACTTCTCGTAAAGTAGGTGGGGGGTAGGGTACGGGGGGAGGTCTAGGCGGTTGAAGCAGGTGTGTGCTCGCGGGAGAGATTCGACGCGGCCCCACCGTTCGATGCAGAACCGCCGCGGGCCCGTGGAGCCCCGCAGCGCGGCGAAGCCTTCGTAGGGGATCGAGGAGGTGCCCGTCACGAACTGGACTAGCCGCAGACGCTGCTCGTTCGTGAACCTGGGGAGAGTTGGCACGTTGGTTGGTATAGCTAGTAGTGAAGCAGTCGATGAATGTAAGAGGTTAGGCGATCAAAATGAGGGCCAGGGGAACGTGTTCAGTGGACGTCCTCGGCTGGTATGATTTATTATTTCTCCGTAGTGATATCAGTTTGGGAAATATTGTATTAAGAAATGGTGTAAACATGAGACTGGGATGGGCAGGGGTTTCGTTTATAATGTAACAGAATGTTGGTAACCATGGAGCTTGAAGTCATGAAAACACAACCCTTTGAACTTCAAAGAACGCCGTGTTAAAAATACGCAACAGAAAAACCTGCTACCCATTTTTAGCTAAATGGCGGCCTTAAATAAATCGTCTGCCCCTAAAAAAGTTGTCTGTAAGTAGTTATTGGTGCCATAAATGAAAGGTGATAGAGGCAATTATATTGGTCAAGGCAAGGGCAATTATTATGATGCACAATTAATATATGCAAGAATTGCGAGGCGTTGCATTCATTAATTCAAGAATTTCAGATCATTCATTAAATACCGTTGGATCATGAACTGCACATATATACGTGATAGTAGATTTTAATCGATGCAGTCAATTTATTGCTAAAATTTATTGTTGATAGGCAAGAGGATATTTCACGTAAATCGATTGGATGAGTGTAATGTTCAAAGGGCCTAACTCAACAAATCACTTGTGTTCGCACTTCGGATGCAAACTTCTTTGTAACAAAATGTTAACACAGAGAATTAGATCTAAGTGCTAGCACGTACGAGTGGCTATTGGATGGATATACTAGACTAAAGGTCCCTTGGTATAGTGTAAAAATACAATTTCCGCCTCACGGGATATAACAAAAAGGGATAGCGGTCCAACGGCCGATCGTTGAAACTATTCGAAAGCGCGATTCAAGCACGGATTGTAAGCGCCATCTGCACGCAAAGCTTGCCAAACTTCCGTATTGCTTAAACCTCGCTAGGCGAACCCCTTTTCAGGTAGATGCTGGATGCTGCCGAGGACGGTGCATTGGAGGACTATATTCAACAGTGGGCTACTATAGGCTGATCAGCTATCGTCATACTATCTTTCCCACTCCTACCTATTAAAATTTGTAGCGCGTTCGAAAACAGTATTAGGCGTACCTGCGTGTCAAAACTCAGGTCACCGCTGTGTTGTAGTGATCAGAATGAGTGCAGAGCCCGTCAGTATAGGCTAATGATGAACCTACCTGTCGATCGCCTGCCAGAACCACACGATGACCGGGTGTGCGTCGTGGTACCCGCCGCGGTACTCTGTGTTGGCTCGCCAGTCCGCGACGTCGAGTTCGGGCGCGCCGGCGATCACCAGTTCCAGCTCGCGGGCGTCGAATGCTGCCACCAGCCGGGGGTCCACCACCTGAGAACAGAGAAATCATCATCATATATTAGAAGATCATATATTTAAGAGTATAGTCGGTGGAGTAAGCGTTACTCTCTTCTGTCTGCCAACCTCTTCATCCCCTTATAATCCCCGGTGCTCACTTTAGAGGGAGAGGAAGGCCAAGATTTGAATATTGGAAGGACGTGAAGGAAAGGTGAACAGATAAATAAAAATAAAAATTCATCATTTCAATTTGTGCTCTAAGTCGAATCCATGAGGCACGCCAACCACTAAACCACTCAAATCGTCAACTCAGGTTGAGTCGATCCTATCGATTGATGGGCGCCGATGGTTAATAAATATTTTAGTGATTTCAAAATCCACTAGATGGCGCTACTGAGAACTAAGGTCCGTTGTCAAAATAAAGGCAGAAACAGGGGCCTTACCATGAACTCTTATAGCAGGACCTAAACAGAAAGGCCCTGCTTAGAACAAGACAGCGTGTCACATAAGCTTGTCTCGTTCAAACCGAAAGCAATTCTGTTTAGGTCCTGCTATAAGAGTTCATGGTAAGCCCTCAGGTGCTGTAAAATGATGAATCCATCCCAGTCAACGATAGGGCTTACCTTTGACATTAGACTTCACGTCGCAGTAGCGCCATCTGGACGATTTCGGAATCGCAATAACCATATTCGCAGTATGAAAATTCGCTAGATGGCGCTACTTGTCAATGTCGGTCCATAGTTGGACTTGAGTGAGCCTCCTTCAAAATAGGGGAGGTGATTATTTCCCGTTCCAAATACCTTGCGGTTAGTGATGGGAACTATCGCCCATAACATCTACGATTCATGCATTTAGGTTGCGTGAATAGGCAACACGCAAACTGCAGGTGCGTTGCCACTGTAACGACTAAGATCAAATGCCTCACTCCTGTAACTGCGCTGGCTACTTTATCTTACAAACCGGAACACAATGCAAGCATCGTTGCTTAGCGGCAGCAATAGCTTAGGCGGTGGTACTCACCCGGGCGGACTCTTGAGGCCTGACAGAGTTCTACCACCTGGCCTAAAGTAAAATCTAGCCTACAATGTTTCTGAGCGTGCGCGCGTGCGTATGGACGTATGTATACTTCTTCTCTGTAGGGACTAGTGTGCTGTAAGTAATTGGGTATCTGTCCTCACCTCATGGAACCCCCTGACGAGCCATTCAGTCTGGTCTGCGACTCCTCGCTGCACCCGCCAGCGCACCACCCGCTCCAAGTACTCCTTGCGGTTCCTCTCGGTGACGGGGACATCGCGACCGCCTGGCTTCAGTTCGCGTTCTAACACCCGACCGTCGGCCACCCGTTCGGAGACCGCGAATGTGAGCTCTAGGGAGGACACGCAGCGGGCAGCCTGGAAAATTTGTGGTAGATATGAAAATTAGGAATTGTTTGTTTGGATTATTTTAGTAGAATGTACAATTTTTTTATTGCCTAGGGAGGCACACGGACGGACGGTCCACTCGGTGGAAAGCAGTTCAAATAGTCCAAGCATAATCGATGAGTATACATTAATTAAACTCAATCTTTAGTCGTACTCTATTGACTCTTGACCATGATCGTTCGAAACGGCTGGATAAATTTTAAAGAAGCTTTGGGGAGTTGTTCTGCATACGCTCGCGTTCGTTAAGGTTTAGGAGTAGAATATGTAGAATATTTACAACAATCCTTTAAAAGATCAAGCTGTACAAACCTGCAACCATCTCAACGAGGCGGCGAACTGTGCGTCTAACGCGTCCACGTCTTCCAATGCAGGCGGTAGCCGCAACAGGGCGCGGTACAATGCGCGTGTGAACCACGCCTCTAGGAGATAGCCGTGGACCAAGGCGAGACCCAGTACGCGGCCGGAGAAACGGAACCTGGGAACGATATAGGTTAGGTTATGAGGTGTTTATTATATAAGGCAAGCAGTTCATATGATGGTAAATGGCCCTTGTTCTGTGTGTAATTTTCAGGTTGATAAACTTTGAGGATAGGTTGCAATGTGTGGATTTTGAGGTTATACCATGTGTTTTTATTGAGGTTAAGTTGCGATGTGCGCCAATTTTGAGTTTATAATGTGTGGAAAGTTAACTGTTTGACCCTTCATCGGTCGGTTTCAAACCTTTTGATAGCTTTTGCGCTTAGGTATTAAAATTCCATAAACCTATAGATTATGAAACATAATAAATTGCATTTGTGCAAGTAGCTAAGTACACCTATCGCAGGTTCCCAACTATTTTTTGATGAAACAATACGCATTAAATCATTGAAAAAATGAACGAATTTATTATTATCGCACCCAACTAAACCCTTCCACAACCAAAACAACACCGCGCACGAAGCACGTCGCGCAATTACCGCTTTAAAGGACATTGGCGGTGTTCCAAAGCCCGACGCAGATTGTGTTACAAAATATTTTCGACGCCGTCCCACGACAGATATAGCCGCAAAAACTCACAGCTGCGTATGCGCAGTCGCGCTGGTCGCATCGCAGTCCGTAATACAATATTTGAATTACATTCCGGTAACCCGAGACGGTGTTTTTAACGGAATCGAAAAAGTGTATATTGAATGACGCGTTTGATCTTTGTCAATTAAGTTTATGGAACTAGCTTTCCGCCTGTGTTGACTATTTTACTGTTGATCTAGCGAGGGGAGGAGAATAAATAGTAGCCTATATTTATCCTTAGATGCTAAACTATCTCCATACCGAATTTCAACAAAATCGGTGCAGTGGTTTAGCCGTGAAAGCGTTTATTTGCCAACCAATCACACACATCTATCTCATCATTATTATACGGCACATGACTCCTCACAAGTCTGGGTAGAGAATTAGGCCTTACACGATGTCACTTAGGGGCAAGGTTATATATAGTTGTTCGAACAGATAACACAGAGAACAAAGAAATGTAACGCGATCTGATACAGCCTGTCTGTTTAGGTACTCTTTTATTACTTCAACCGTACGTTCTAGAATTTGTTCTAAGATATGATCCTGCGACACACCTGTACACCCTATCTACATACTTAAAACAAAAGAAGACCCTTATCCCATTGTGGGATAAGCCCGCCTTTGCTTTGTAAAATTATTTTTGTATTTCCTGTATTTATTAAGCAATAAAGAGTTTACATACATACATACATACCCTTTGGAAGAGCCTCTGAGTGGGATTCGAACACCCATGCTCCTGATACAAGGTATATAAAACCGCTACGGCTTCCCCACTCGGCCACCATGTGCCATATTAGCTTTGGCTAATTGCCACCGGTTCGTTGACATGCCCAACAATAACTTGCCCTTAGAAGGCATACAATGTACGAGTCAAATTCACATGATTATCGTTGCATAGACTTATTGCATTGTTTTCGTGTAAGTACTTTCTTGGCGACAGGTTTTGCGTGAGAGGTTTTGAGTGCATCATCATCTTGGCGTTCATGTCCCGTAGTGCTCTTGCGCACGATCACCCGGGGTCCGCCTTGACCATGATCCTGGATTTGGCAGTAGCCGTATGAGCACCGGTTAGTGTCGAACAAATGTACGTACATAGCTCAGAAAAGAATCACTGGTACATGGCCTCACTAGGGTCCGAACCCGGTAACCTCTCGCTTACGAGTCAGAGCCCTTAACCACTAGGCCACCGACGCTCCTAGGCAACCCCACCATGCGGATAGTATGTTAAAAATAGTTGCCATGTCGTATAACCTACAAAATTTATGTCATTATCACCCGCTTGCATAACCTTGATGTGATTACATTGATAACGCATCGCAGTAGGTTTAATCTCTACCCGGCCACACCTCATGTCATGTTGATAAACCAATGGTGCGGATTTGACAATATAAATGTCTACCATTGAAGCAAAACTATGTAATAATCGCCCATGGATATAATTAAGCCCGCAACGATAGGCCATAATAGGTGACAATTGTCTTGTTAAAATGGATCGTTTTTCAAATTATACACAATTATTGGATGTTTATTATAATTGCATAAATTGTATTGATTTGTAGGTACTCAATGTTCCCGTAATTAACAAGTTTACGTTTAATTAAATTGTCTTCTATGTTCAGACTTACATATCAGTGATAAATAATTACGGACACTTATTCAAATATGAATACCTAATTGATCCAATCTGGTCAGGTTCCGGGCCCAGGAGGTCGGATGGCAATCGCTCCAATGTAATTACCTGATCTGCTAAATTCTAGGTCATGGTCAAGGTGGACATCGGGCCCTCGCGCGCGAAAGCACAACCGTGATTTTGACACCAATATGACTACACATAAGAATATGACTAATTATAATTGAATACGAAGTATTTATATAAAAAAAAAAACCTTGACGTTAACGTCCCGATTGTGCTGGAGCGCATGAGGGCCCGGGGTCCGCCTTGACCATGATCCAGGATTTGGCAGATCAGATTAAAATTGTGGATCGACTGCCGACCTCCGTGACCCAGCTATCTGGGTATCTGACCATGATTGGATCATGGTTACACATTCACTCTCCTGATTGTGCAGGTTTCATCACGATATTTTCCCTCACATCATCATCAGCGCGTACAAACATTGACTTTTTTTTTAATGTCTTACGATAGGCAAACAGGCAAGCGGGCCACCTGATGGAAAGTGGTCACCACTGCCTATAGACATTAGCAACACCGAGACTATCGCCAATGCGTTGCCCACCTCTATAACACGTTACTCTGGCAGCAAAAAGGCAAATATCCCTCCACTTCGACTTCGAAGATTCGAAGTTCAAAATTTTCCACATCAACTGTATAGGTTCACCTTATTTGATATAACATTTCTCTCGACAAGTACTGTAACATATCTTCAGTCTAAATCAAAGACCCATTCTTTCGGCAAACACGTGTTAGATCGCTAGATAGTGTTGTTAAAACGACGGTGAGTTAGTATGTCATCCGAGTTTGTAGCCTTTCCTATTGTGTATTTATCGTTGAAGTTTCACGTGTGAGATATAGGATGTTACCAGGTACCTATTTGGCTCCAATGACTGTTACACGGCTACAATGAGGCTTCAAAATCTGTATACTGTATATGTTCTGCTAAGGAGTCAAGACTATTGGGGCGCGACCATCAGTCCACCTCCGCGTGTGCGTAGCCGTTTGCAGTCCAGTTGGGAAATTCCTCGGAACTTCCTGCTGGAACGCAAGCGGTGCGCCGGTGCGCCCTGGGGGTCGACTAGTAACTATCCTGGGGCGCAAGGCACTAATACTGTTGTATTTGTGCATTGCGCTTACGGGGTTCTTGCCAGTCGAGTGCTAGGAGACTGATCCCAAGCCAAGGTGTAAAAGCGAACCGTGCCGAGGGCTGCGTGGCCGGGGGGGAGTCCGGCCTTTAACGGTGCACCTCCGATACCTGGGCACCTCGGGGGGTATTTATGCCCTTACTCTGGCATGCGGGGCTCTGCCGGAGTGGACCTGTATTTCCCTAGCTACTCGTGGGACTTGCATGGATACAAAAAATATTTCAAATAATCAGTCCGATGTCTCTGCCATGGAAGTGGTGGAGATTGATTCTGTGGAGGAGGGAGTGCTCTTGGCCTCCCCACCGCCCAGACAAAATGATGAGTTTGTGAGGGAGAACCCTGGGGAAGGTGACATTGTGCCAAACCCAACAGGGAACACGACCTCTAAACCCATCAAACCAGGGGGCCGTAAAAAGCTCTGTGGTGCAGCGCGTAAGCGCTTCAAAAGGTTGAGGGCGGAGGACGTAAGTGTCGATGAGGCACTCGTCCTCTGTCGTCAACCTTGGAAGGATATTCCTCACGTTCCCTCTGAGTCGAAGGCGGTAAAGCGCACTCGCTCTGAGGAGGAATCGCCGAAGGGCCAGCTAAGGAAGACTCCTAAGACCACTCTGGAGAGTAGGATAAAACCGACCTTCAGTGAAGTGGCCGGGTCATCCAAAGTTGGAATCCGAGGCGAATTCCCACTAACGGAGGAACAGGTGGGGCTTGTGCGTCGCTCCCTTATACTTCTTATTCATAAGGAGAGTAGGGGGGAGGGGCCCAAGTTCGTTTCCTTCTCACATAAACCAGGATGGATCCTGGTGGTATGTGAGAATGAAAACAGCAAGGACTGGCTTACGAAGGTGGTACCAGATTTAAAACCATGGCCTGAAGCAAAACTCTCGGTTTTACAGGAGAACGAATTGCCCAAGCCAGCGGTAGTCACCACCTTCATTCCCAGCAGTGAAGCCCAGTCCTTGGACGAGGCGATAAGCCTGCTGCGTACCCAGAACAGGGGCCTCATGACTGAGCTCTGGAAGGTTCTCCACAGCAGGAAAGAAGAGGGGGGTGTAATCGCCACCTTTGCAGTGGACGACGCCTCTGTGGAGACTCTGAAGGGGAATCAGGGCAGGGCCGCCCTTGGTTTTAGGAGCATAGTCTTCAGAATCAAGGGCGACCAAAACAAGGAGGACCCTGTACAACCAGGTACCTCTACCTCCAATATTACGCAGGCTTCAGTGCTCGCGACACCGACGCCGTCTGAGCAGCAAGGAGTGTCTGGACCCCAGAACCTGGGAACTAGACCTCCTCTAAACTTTGCTGCCAGAGGGCGGGGTGCTCTTGGAGGTAGAGGATCTGCACGGGGAACGGCTCGGGGCATGGTCCAGACTGGACGCGGACGATCTCGTCCACCGAAGGGAAGGGGTAGGCCCGGGGTCGGGGCACAACCCAAACAATAATGGCAACCCAGGGAAAGAAGGTGAGGTTCTTGCAGGCCAATCTCCACCACGCTGCGGCAGCAAGTGCTGTGGTTGAAAAATGGCTCTGCGAGGAAAGGGCAGACCTCGCCCTCATACAAGAGCCCTGGGTGTCACATTCCAATATTCTGGGACTCAACGCTGCCGGTAAGATAATTTTTAACAAAGGCAGCAACAGACCCAGAGCCTGTATTGTTTTTAATAAAAACATTGACTTATTGACTGTTGCAGAGTTGTGTAACGATGACATTGTAGCAGCCATTTTAGCCATCAAAGGGAGCACGGCCAGAGTTCTTGTGTGCTCGGCCTATCTTCCAGGCGATAAGGAGGATCCTGCTGAGGACCTGGCGAGGGTGACGGAGTACGCCCGCCGACACAAGCTGCAGCTGCTCGTGGGGTGCGACGCAAACGCCCATCACACCGTATGGGGTAGCTCAGATGTCAACAGCAGAGGTAGTAGATTATATGACTTTCTACTAACAAATGGCTTGCATGCGGTGAATAGGGGATGTAAACCGACCTTTGTAACCCGTGTACGTCAAGAGGTGTTGGACATAACCATTGCAACTAATGATCTGGCTAGACGTATTATAGACTGGCACGTTAGCGATGAGCCATCAATGTCCGACCACAATCATATCTGTTTCGATTTGTTAGGATCATTTCCAAATCAGGAAATCAACTTTAGGAATCCTAGAATCACTGACTGGGCTGCTTTTAAAGACAAACTCAAGTTGTATCTAGAAGATGTTCCTAAAACAATCAAGACCAAAGATACTCTAGACATAGCAGTGGCGGTTACCTCAAATAGTTTAATCAAAGCCTATGAAGATAGCTGTCCTGAGAAATCAATGTCGTCTAAAAGAACAGTACCGTGGTGGAACTCTAAGCTGGATAGGCTCAGAAGTAAAACTCGAAAACTGTTCAATAAGGCTAAAAGGACCCTCGATTGGGAGGCCTATCGAAAAGCCTTAACAGAATACAATAATGAAATTAGGAAGTCTAAGCGAGCGACATGGAAAAACTTCTGCGAAGGGGTAAACAACACACCACAATGTGCAAGAATCCACAAGTTCCTCGCGAAAGACAAACCTAACCAAATCGGACTGCTAAGGTACCCAAACGGGGACTATACAGCAGACGAAAAAGAAACATTAAGTTTATTGGTATCGACCCATTTTCCTGGTGCTTCTGGTGGGAGAGTGCACTCCGCTCAACCACGTCGACCAAGTGTCGATGACTGGAGGAGGGCGTCTCTCATTATTAGACCTTCTCGGGTAAGATGGGCCGTCAAAACCTTTAAACCCTACAAGGCATGTGGAGAGGACGGCATTTTTCCCGCACTGTTGCAGCAGGGAATAGAAATTATACTCCCTCACATGGTAAAAATCTTCAGAGCAAGTTACGCCTGGGGACATATTCCAGAAGAATGGGCCAAGGTCAAAGTCCTCTTTATCCCAAAGGCTGGTAAGAGAGACTATTCTCAACCGAGATCCCTCCGGCCCATCAGTCTAAGTTCATTCATGTTAAAGACTTTGGAAAAAATTCTGGATATTTACATTAGGGAAACAATAACAATTGACAACCCTATTCATTACACTCAACATGCCTACATCAAAGGAAGGTCGACTGAAACTGCCCTATTAAACTTGGTAGACAAGGTCGAAAAGGCATTAGAGGACAAACAAATTGCACTTTGTGCGTTTCTGGATATTGAGGGCGCTTTTGACAATACCCCAACAAAGACCTTAATTCAAGGACTCACCGAAAAGAAGATTGACAGCACAACAGTCAGATGGGTGGAAGCAATGCTCTCAAACCGAAAAGCGAAGGTTGCCCTACATGGAAGCTCGCTTGAAGTATTTACTACCAGAGGCTGTCCACAAGGAGGGGTCCTATCTCCACTGCTGTGGACCCTAGCGGTAGATCAGCTCTTGCATAAATTGGCAGAGCTCAGGATAGATGCACAGGGCTATGCTGATGACCTTGTGATAATTGTCAGGGGCTTCTGCCAAAGCACGATTTCATACATTATGCAAAGAGCGATGAACATTATTGATAATTGGTGCAGGGACAATGAGCTGTCTATTAATGCAGATAAAACTGTAATTGTACCATTTACCAATAAAAGACAACTTGACGGATTAGTCAAACCGCGGTTAAATGGCAAAACTGTAGACTTTTCAAAGGAAGTGAAATGTCTGGGTTTAATACTAGATCAAAAACTGACCTGGAACAGCCATCTAACTGCAATTTTACAGAAGGCTAAAATAGCCTTAGGCATTTCCAGTCGACTGGCAGGGAAAACCTGGGGCTTGACCCCAAAAATCTCTATGTGGCTTTATACAGCTATAGTACGACCCATAATTACGTATGCCTCTATAGTGTGGCATACAAAAGCCAACCAGGAGACTGTGATTAATATACTGAGCGGCTTACAGAGAACGGCGTGCCTTTTGGTCACAGGAGCCATGACAACCGCCCCGGGAGCGGCCCTGGATGCAATTCTGGACCTTCCGCCGCTACATCTGCATTTGCAAATGGTGGCGGCGGCCAGTATGCACAGGGTAACCATCCAGGGGGAGGGGAAATGGCTCTCACAGTCTCTGAAGTCTTTTCAGGAAACGATCATGGGCAATAAAATACTAGGTATGCATACAGACACCATGATTCCTAAGTGTGAACACCATAAACTTTACACTGTAGAGATCCCAGCCAGGGATGAGTGGCTCAAAAGCCAAATTTCCTGGAAAAAAGGGAGCCTGATCTGGTACACAGATGGATCCAAATCAGGACATCACGTGGGGAGTGGAATATATGGGGAGCGACCTAGGGTTAAGAAATTTCTGAACCTGGGCAAGCACGCCTCTATTTTTCAAGCCGAGGTTTACGCAATTTTGGAATGCGCTGATATTAACCTCCAAAGGCACTACGTGAACCATTGTATTTATATACACTCAGACAGTCAAGCAGCTTTATTAGCCCTATCATCAAACTCTGTGAGTTCTAGATTGGTGCTAAACTGTGTGAATGTTCTCAATTCCTTGGGTGAGAAAAACCAAGTAATTTTACGTTGGGTCCCAGGACATGAAGGGATCGACGGCAACGAAATTGCAGACGATCTAGCTAAGGCTGGTAGTGTGACCACAACACATGGTCCAGAACCATTCTGTGGAATACCAAAAAGCCTAGTCAAACTGACCCTACGGACAAATTGCAAAGAGCAATCATTAGAGCACTGGAAGAAGCAGCCAGGCCTAATCCATTCTAAAGCATTAGTCAAGGCCTACAATGGCCTACATGCCAAAGAACGATTACTACTCAGTAGAAATAAGTTGCGGATCCTGGTAAGGGCGCTGACTGGTCACTGTGGGCTGAACAAGCACATGTTTAACTTGAAGATCAGCAGTACAAAGGACTGCAGATTCTGTAAGGAGGACGAGGAATCGCCTCTTCACCTGATTTGCAAGTGCGAAGCCCTGATGCGCAAACGTAGCATCCATCTTGGTAAATACCAGCTACTACCGGATGAGGTGCACGATATCAGTGCTAAGAGCCTTTTACAGTTCATAGAAGCTGTAGGGATCAGCACTGAACTGTAAGCTAGAGGCGATCACAATAGATCAGTAATGGTCGCAGTGATACTAGGACGTTTAGCCTTGAAAAGCCCACTTAACAAATAATAATAATAATAATAAGGAGTCAAGACACCATGCGCCCTGTTCATAGTTACCTTTATAGGAGTAAATCAACACGGATTCTGCATCTCTCATATTATCTTTGCCAGACACCAGACGGCTCTAAACACTATACTACACCTATACTCATAGTAGGTACCTACGGTCGAACAAATTACGCTACACAGGGCTGTATGTAAAACGAAGCGCTTTGTTAAAGGCTCTTTGTGTTTGTTCCTGTTTCTAACACTCACCATTCGTGATGGTTGTCGACGAACGCCGACATCGGCGACACGTGGACCGTGTATGTGTCGTTGGCGGAGTACTCGAACAGTCCGTAGTAAGGGTTGAATAGTTCCCGGGAGAGGAGGAAGAAGAACTCCCGGCTCGGGCCTCCGTAGTCGAGGCCCTCTTCGCCGTCCCAGAGCACGCAGAGTTTCCCTTTCTGCAACTCCTTCTTGCCGCAAGACATGATGCGGCGGAAGGCGTCCTCTAGGAGATGCTCGCGGCGGATGTGCAGTCTGGAATTATGTGGAGGGGCAAATCAGTGAGGGTATGCGGCGTGTTCCTTCAGGGTATGTGTGAGTTGGAGTATGTTATGTAAGGATGTGAGCATATTTGGCGCGTTTAGAATAAGTTTATCCAAAATTTAATTATTTCATTTTATCTATAAAACTTAATATCCTTGTTGCCGTCAGGGGCAGCGATAAAACCATATTAAAAAAACATTTGAATAAAATGTTGGCGCCCAACATGTTTATATTTTGACAAACATTGATTGAGCCTGGTGAGTGAAGAATTGTGCAGATACAGAAGGACATCATAATCTTTCAGATCGACCAGATTGACAAAGAATATGCGAACAAAGCCGTTGGGCAAAAGCTAGTAAATTAAAAGATACAACACAACTGCAATACAACACAACTGTTTTATATTCAACATCTCCGGCTATTGTCCATAGCACTGGCTCTCTGGTTCACTGTAGAAATCACTGCGTTGAGGGCGGGGGATCTTATCTTTAGCAAATTATTTATTTATTTGTCCTTATATTATACAGGGTAAAGATTATTTGCCCTTTACAATATCAGTACAAATAGCCATTAGCACTGGAAAATTACTGACATAACATCCTCGGACCCTGTCCATAGCCCTGGCTCTTAAATTCCTGTAGAAATCCCTCTAGAAGTCTCGCTTGATGCCCGCGGCCAAGAATCTTACATTTAATATATTATTAGTGAATAGTACAGTAAACCAACTAACTTCAACTTCCCCGGCCCCTGTCCGTAGCCCTTGCTCTCCAGTTTCCTGTAGAAGGCTCGCAGCTTAGCCTCGAAGTCCCGCCGTTGCGGCGCGGGCGCGCGTGTGGTGCGGGCGGCAGCGGGGGACGCGGCGGGAGAAGGCGCCGCGCCCGCGCCCGCCGCAGACCCCGCAGGCACGTAGCTCATGATCTCCTGCTCGAATAGGCTGCGGACAAGAAGGACAGGTTAGTTAGGAACTGAGTGATCATCTACTGACCGAAACGAAAGTGGAAGTGGGCGGGTCACATATGCTGTAGATCAGACGGAAGGTAGGGCAGGAGATTGCTGGAGTGAAGACTACGAACCGGGCGCAGGAATGTGGGAAGACAGCCGGCAAGATGGACCGACGATTTGTCCCGTGTGCCTGCGAAGGGTTGGATGCGAAAATCTCGGGACCGTTCATATTTTACTAAGTGGGAAGGCATTTCAGCAAACCTGAAATCCTGTTTGAAAGCTATGAGCTTTCGTACTAGAAGAGCGGGCCCTCGTAGAAATAAGGATTGACCGTCAGGATGATAATGATTATGTATGATTATGTACACAACCCCTTCTATTGTCCAACACTTTGTAACAGTCCACTGTTGAACCAGACCTCGGCTTGCGACGGGAGGATGCTGACGACCGGGTGAAGTTGAGCAGTAAGGATAAGGGTAGGAAAGTGGTAGAAGCCGTAATTGACAGCTAGGATGAAGATGATGATTGCACATTGAGTTTTGTGTTAATATTCACGTTTGGAAGGCGAACGGAAATGGTAGTATTGAGTGCCGGTTTGCCTCTATTACATGAGCCACCTGACACCTATATAAGACGGCACTCGCTCGTCCAGCGTTGGGAAGAAATACTTTGCCGAAAGATTACCGTCAAAAAATCCCTGCAACGAAAGCTAACGAGTCGACTTCACACACGTAAATTGAAAATTGCATTACTGTTATGTCTAAAAAATAATTTATAAACAATATCGTGTTAAGCGGCGGTATTGCAAGGTTATTCCTACAATTAGGTGTATAACTCACAGACTGTATGTACGTAAAGTCTTTCAACTGTTTAATTATTACTATACTCAGAAAGCGTGACTTCGAACCGTTATCGAGTGTCGTAAAAAGCTTGGGAGTCATAGAACTGAGTTTTAAGTGTGCACTACGACAGGTCGATGATAAACTGTCCCCTAACTCACTGTTTCATGACGTATCACCAACTTGGCGAGTCACAAATCAATCGGGCAGGCGCTTACGAGTGCACTCGGTAATGTCACGGAATGCTCGAAACGAAGCTGTTTCAGTTCCGGCGACGACCTTGTACCATCCCGAGTGGGCAGCGTGTGTGAAAGTCGGTGAACTCCTTATGCGCTTATTAGAGCGTGCACTGTTTTAAAAATATAATAATGCTGTGTGAAACCTGCTAATTGAATACGACGCTCGTAAGTTTTGGGCCGCGCGCGCACGCTGACGCTGATATGGGAGGCTCGGAACACGACCTCACGAGCTCATAAGAGCCATTCACGCCAAAATTTATTGTATAGCTCCAGAAAGTACCGCGGCAACGTGCCCCTTTCCCGTTTCCCGTAAACCGAACGCCGCGGCCAAACGGCCACCAGCCAGGTGCAATGAACCGCACGAGATTATATCCAAAAAGAGGAGCGCAAGGCCGGCCCACATTAGACAGAGACAAACCGTGGAGGCTCTAGGCTAGTGTATGGTAATACCAGTAATCGATTTAGGCGAGCGCGGCGAGATATACTGCCGCACCGCCTCCCGCCCGTGATCGAGATTCGGTAATTAGTATAATAATTTCATTTGGGCCCGGTGAATTATACGTGAGGATACGCGGGGCACGCACCGATCACTGTCAGATAAACCTGCTCCGTGCTTAGCGTAGGTAATTTGTAACTTGCGTCCGCGCCGGTCCCCGCGCCCGCGGCCGCCGAGCTTAGACATAACAACGCGCCACATTTTCGGTGGAACAATGTGTTCGCCGAATGCTTCGCGGGTTTACATTCCGCGGTGGCCCGTTCTCGGTAAAGGGCGCTGCGGCCCTTCTACGGCAATGTCGCGGCCTACATAGCGAAAGACACGTGCCCGTCAGTTGATTGATTGGTTGCAGTATTGTTTGACTGATAAGTTGCCATTTGAATGACAAAGCTACGAGTAATTGCGGAAACATTAGGCCGGCCTGCCGCGGCGCGCGCACAGCAAGGCCGCGTCCTGACGCCGGCGATGGGAACGACCTAAAATTACATTGCAACGAAACAGATATTGCTTGTTAGACGCAGGTATCGGCGGGTGGTACGTGTTATACATCCGATGAGAAAATAGGTTGCAGCACGCAATACCGCAGGCTATTGGGACTGTGCTTTGTTTTTTGCGCTTTGCTCACCGACACCTACAAAAACATAAATGAACTGGTTCCGAAGTCGTAGATAAGTGTAATAAACTGTTGTTCCTCGAAGGTAATAAAGATTATTCCAACGGACGTGAGTACGAAAGTAGTGTGTAGCGATAAAGACGCCTTTATTTACTCCAATACAATACCTACCCAACTTAACCTCAAAGACTCGAGCGATCCGTTTACGAGTCAGTCACCCTCTGGAGTGGATGTCACGAACTCCCACAAAAACCAGCACCGTGGGCACAATAGTCCGAGGGCCGTCATTACATAAGCATCCGGCACATCCCACACATACATCATCGGGGGCCGAAAGTTAATGAGCGGCGGGCGACGCGGCGCGGGCGCACGCGTCCGCCGCGGGCCGCGGTGTGGACAGGTGGCAGGGAGTGCCGGCCGCCGGCCGCCCGCGGCACCGACGCCGGCATCTGACTCCGCGCGCCCGCCTAGACGCCTGTCGATTTCCCTGCCGCTATTCGACAACAGAGACAATCTTAATCGCATCGCCGATATCGGGCAATCACTTGGATTACTCGCGCGAATGGACCCGCTGCGCATTATACGTATTTCATCCAACACTTGTGTGTTTATAGCGCAAGATGGGTGCTTCAGCGTCGGAAACGTACTAGGGACGCGACCAAGAATATTAATGAGCAGCGGAGTTCTCTATATCAGGCTGTCAATCCCGATAGCTTCGTTAGATGGGCAGATTGCTAACACTGGTGGCTCTTGCTGGCTCACGACCGCATGATTCTCTTAGTGGCGGTGACGAGGCGAAATTCTGATGTGTTTATTGTACTTATTCCATTAGGATAGCATCGATTAAATTAGAGGAGCGATTAAATTTAAATCAAAGACAACGGTGCATGATTTCTGGAGTGACAATTCACGCTTCTCACGCAATGTCTTAGTCATTTTGTAATTGAAATCAGAGTGGTACAATGTCAGTGCTGAATTATATTATTGGCCATAGAAATTCCGGCTCATTTGTATAAATAATTGACAGTTGCGGACTCAGTCAACGCCACGTTAGACCATTGAAAATAGTTGTAAAGTGCATAGGCGCAGCCTGCCGCTTTCTTGAAAGAGAAAACAGTGCAACTGCGCCCAAGTGGAATGAACACTGATTAATCGTTGCACAAGATGTTTTGATCCCAGCTATAATATCCTGATAAGTGATAAATTGACGTCTATTGCAAAGGTATTCTATAACATTGTTCTTAAAACAGTTCATAAGCTTTAAATAAGAATAAATAAATAATTCTTAAGTCCCTTTTGTAGTATTGCGAAATACAAAAGAAAAATATATTTTAATAAACATCGTTTCGCTGTTGCAAGCATCGCCAAGCCAGCACGAAGCGCTCGCACGGACGCTATATTTTTATTTAATTACAACTATGATGGACGAGAAGCATTAATCAAACGGTTGCTTGTGAAGGCATCTTAATTAATGGTAAACTGTGATTAAGGAATACTAATATTACTAGTCATTTTTGTCTCATATCATGTGATTTGTTATTTAATTAGATTAATCGAACCGCAGAATCGCAACGAGTTAGCAAGTGTGCCTGCTTATACCGTTGCCGAAGCGCAAGATGGCAAAGCTTGTGTTGTGTGTTAGATAACTGATAAACTACTTATATACGTTTACATACATACTACACCCAGACCCGTAACAGAAAATTAAATTCATCATTACAATTTCTGCTCGGCCGGGAATCAAACCCGGGACCTCTGCGTAGCGACCGGCATGTTAACCAACTGAACCACTCAGGTCGTCAATATTATATTATTCTTACTTCTCTTACTCGCACGCATCATCATCACCAGCTTGAATTATCAGTAACTGTCGCATACCTTAGTACGAGAATAAATTGGAATTAGATACTTAGATAGCACCTATTCGCTATTACTTAAAGACGTAATTCGAAGTGAGAGAAAAGGATACATAAGCTGAATTTCTAGAGTAGGAATGAGATAATGTCGGTATCGAGTGACGGGTAGTGACGGGGCCGGCGCAGGTAGAGCGGGGGCCCCCGGCCAGGTTGCCGTAATTACCGGAAAATGGTGGCCACAGAATGCGCCCCTGGCTACCATCGCCGGCCCAACAGTTTAATCTATCTGGCCCATACATTTTAATGTTTTATAGTCAAATATTTCCCCGGGTCAATCGGTGTCGGTATGCCGATGTGGATAGATAAGTTTAATATTATGGTTATGTTGTAATTTATTAGCTTTTTTTTGGGCAGTAGGAAAATGTTCACTGCTTTATTTCAACTCGATTACTGTATACAGAAACACATAAATTTCATAGCACCTATTCAAATACAATGTAACTTAGCCTAATACAATACGCCTTGTCTGACAAAATAGTGTCGACGGCTACTAATGATCTTTGAGTGTAATAACGTTCGAAAAATATGGACGCGGCACGCAGTCGGAGCGCGTTCTAGGACTCCCAAAAAGTATCAAATTACTTCCTAGAATCGTTCCAATATTGACACGTACACCCGAATCCGATTGTTCCACCACAATGGGCATAGTTTAACATTTAAAATAAATATGGCTGTGTGATTTATATTTCTAATGCTCGGTCGACATTGGCGCGACCTCAGTGGAAATCAAATCGGTACGTGCCCAATATTCTAGCAAATTACTTCCTGCGATGAATGCTGGCCATTATACGCCGAGAAACAAAGGAATAACGGTTTTAATATGAAAAGAAAAAAACAAGCAGCCAGCGTCCTCCAGGACTAGAGGTTGCGGCGAATTACTACCGTGGAAAGGTGTATCCAATTTCAAAGCTACGTTACGCAACTTAGCGGTCGTTTTGTTTACTATCCATTACCCGTTTATTTGAAGTTCGTTGGCAATGGTCGCAGGTACTATCGAGCTGAGTACGAGTAGTCACCTACCAATTACGCTAAAACTGCAGAGTGGGAAAAACAAACCATTGCGGTTAACCGAACAGGAGCAGTACGATTAAAAATAAAGTTATGAACAATACTTTGCCCACTGTTCACCATTGTAACGTAGGTATATAGAAATCGAAACTTATTACACCATGAGTGTGCCGTTTGCACGTACCGCGTCGACACATTGCGTTTTTTACATTTGCCTCTTGCATTTTGTTACAAAGTCGCGGTGCTCCTTTTTCCGTCGGCCCGTCTACAAATTAAAGGCCCGAGAACTTTATAAATTGAAAACTTTTCACACAGCTAATGCGTGATAATAATAGGGCATCGGTTATGGAATTAAATTCGCGTTAAATTAAGATTAAGATGTTGAGGGGTTGGGTTAGGTTGGGCGCTTGTGGTTTGATCAATTCCTATTATAATATGTGCACCGTAATTTGGCCAGATTACCGCCGATGGATCTTTTATCCTTTGGCATTGACCGTTTAATGGATTAGGATAACTGATTGCTCTAAACGCGAATAATACCTACATCTAAAGGCACTATCAACCGTCCGTAGTAAGTATCTTCTTCATAATCGTATGAAGTTTCTTTAGTGCCCTCCCTAATGCCCGAGTGCACTAAACTTATGGCCATTTTCACTAAACTTAGGAATCGTCTATGTTCTTTCTTATCTCTTCTGGTTTAGAGAGGTAGTAGATGATCTGCGTCTCTGACATTGGTCAACAGGTGTTACATTCTGTTAGTATAAGGAGGTTGCCGGCATTTTTGCGCAGTAGATAGCATCCAGCGTCTAACGTTTACAAGGCCGCTCCACACCACCTCAGCTCAAGCGACCGCCTCACATCATTTCCGCAACCATGAGCCCGCGCGCAGCACAAAGCGCACAGTTACCAGCTCAATTGTGCTGTTATTGTTTTCCAATCGAAAACAATTAAGTTTTGTAAAGCCAAGGCCCGTGGAAATTAGCATGCATATTGTAAACGCATTGCATTAGTTAGCGGCGCGGTGGAAAGCCACGTCATCGTAATTTGGATATCATGATGTGCGCAAGGACTTCCGTTGGACAACGGATGGACAACATCATTAGTTATGTATTTATGTGCGTTGTATTCGCACAACATATGGTGGACGGGTGGCTCGCACAAAGAATGCTGAGGAGCAGTCGGCGTATGCAATAATTGCTGAGGCATACGGTCGACGGGGGCTGGGGAAAAATTTAACGGCCCACAACTTGATGCCATCGTTTTTGTATTGTAGGTATTTGGGATATATATTTTAGGTATGTACTTAAATTTTTAGTTCAGTTTATTTAGCTTTATATATTTAATTACCTATAGTGTGAATTGTATGTCATTTTGGCGTCAATGTCGCGGTTGTTCAACTAATGGGGATCGATCTTGGTGCATTTCGTTTACGAGCCGAACCCGCTAGCTATTAAGCCAGCGACGCTTTTAATTAAATTACCAATTGTGTATTGTTTGTGGGAAAACCAATGTCAAGTCATGTGATGTCAGTTTACGTAAGTGTTAATTAATACTCTCCACTATTAACCTAGTTTTATTTTGTTATAACATTTACTAATTTTATTTTGTTTTTATGAACTGCTAAAAGTAACATAAGGAACTTCCAATGCATTAGTTACCTCAGTTGCGTCGTATATTATTTGTAGGTATATATGAGTGTTCCGTTACGCACGTTTTTCTATATGTATACTGGACCTATTTCGATGAAATTTGATATAGTTCTGTGGTGAAACATGCTATTTTTATCAAATTTTACATCAGAAAAAATGTAGGCGCGTATGAAAACTATGCCTACAACTATTTGCACAACGGAACCTAACTATGCCTAATCAAACATCCTACGAGGCAAATTACGTGCACGATTAAACGAGCTTTTATAAAACAGGACAGGATGTAGTTACATGCAGACTGTGCCATGGTCTGCCAACGAAACAATTAGGGCATGACCCCCCTCGGGAACTCTTGACCCCAGAGGGGACAACTTTATCACCAATTGAGCTTTTATTGGTTCGTTTAAAAGCTGTTATCCTAGCTTATTAATGTGGAAGAAATGAGCTTACTAATGCTAACTTGTGGTGTCTGGCAGAATATTGCATCGACTCCTTCGACGTGGGTGACTGGTGTCTTAGAGTCCCCACTCCTCGATTCGATCTCTAACCGCGGAGATCGTGGCAAACCCCTTCATTGATGTGGAGGAGGAATATGTCCAGACACGGACTGTTGTGAGCTGCTATCGTGCCGACCCCACCTTGATGGGATAAGGGCAGGTGGATAATGATGATAGATGATGATCGATGCATTAAACAGAAAACGAGTTTACATCAAAGAATCCGGTGTTCTCAACATATGACTAGAAAAATGACATTAATGAAAACATGACTAAAAAAAATTTTAAATCAAAAACGTTTTTCTTATTCTTAAGACCATCAGGTAATCCGGTGGCGAAGCGACAAGAGGGTGGTGTCGGAAGATGGGTATCTTCCGACACCTGAACTCGCCAGCTATTCTTATAAGACCGTTACATTTAATGCGTTATACAAATGGTGTCCCTAATATGACTTTGCAATTAAAATTAATGCAAGACCGTATGTTCCGTCGTTGCCCGGAAGCGGTGGCTACGCGGGACAATGGCGCCACCTTCCACCCACGATACTCTACCAGGCACACTTTTTAGGGTTCCGTAGTAAAACAAGAAACCTTTATAGTTTCGCCATATCCTTCTGTCTGTCCGTCTGCGTTCTTATTGAATAAGCGGTTTTATTAAATAAAATAATGTAAATAGTAGCATATACATATATGTGATATAAATATGCTTGGACAATTAACACAGGCCATCTAGCCCCAAAATAAGCAAAGCTTGTGTTATGGGTGCAAGAGATCTGAATACTTATATTCTTATTATACAGATAACACCCAGCCCCGTAACAGAAATTAAAATTCATCATTTCTATTTCTGCCCGGCCGGGAATCGCACCCGGGACCTCTGCGTGGCAGACCGACATGTTAACCAACTGAACTACTCAGGTTGCCATAATGTGATATTCTGGACAACTTAGCTTCGTCTAAATTTGTACCGCAGGTATTTCCGTGAAAGATTAACAAACATTCATCTAAACATACATTCTTACAAACTTTCGCCTTCATAATATTAGCAAGAAAAGGATAGGATAAGCAGGATTATAACTTTTTTATTGAATACCTGAGACGGGCAAGTTATTTATTGCATGGGAAAGGTATTTGTAAGCACAGTCTCAACAAAACTTGTTCTGATTCTCATAAATCCTTAGTTTGGTGGTTTGGCAACCGCGGTAATACCGGAAGTATTTAACTCGGCACACGCGTTTCTCACTAGTATCTCACAAAGCACCAGTGTTACTTAACCAATTCTACGGATTTACTACATAAAATCTCCCTCTAATTTTTAATCTCTGCATTAAATCAGCAACTCCTATCAATTTGTCTAATAAAAAAATATCAAAATCGTTTTTTTTTTGGAACCGTCGGTGTCCCGCTGCCGGGTAAAGGGCTTTCCCATTTTTCCACGTAGACCTATTTGTTGCCAGGTCTCTCCGCTCTTTCGCATACGTCTCTAATTCATTGTGCCATCTTTTTCGAGGCCGACCACGACGATCAAAAACGAAAATCGAATGTTAATGTCAATTATTGACTCTATAAGATAGCAATTCAGTGTATCTCTGATAAGTATTAATAGTACAGCAATACATTATCAAATGCAAACACGTTTCAAGTAAGTAAAACAAAAGTTTATCGGCCGATTACGCTAAGCCAAACGACGGAAAACATTAGGACGATGACCGATATGATAGCACTCCCATGACTATAAACGTGTCTATTTGTACTGCGATGCATTAGCGTGGCACCGATATTTGGACGTATTAAATTATCGTTAACTACGAGTATAACATGTGCCATTGACATCAAATCTAGGACTTGTAATTAAGACTGTCAAATAAAGATGTTATGAAGATTCCTGGGGGCCACACATGACTAGCATTGCATTGTAACTGTGGTACACAAAAATTTCCAAGTACGAGACATCGTTTTGCAAACGCAACATTCCGCTAACTTGTAAGATTTGTTTATCGCAATGCGTCGTGCTCTCCGCGGTGGCTGCCGGCGCACGCCGGGGGTCAACACACGTGTCCTGTTACAATCCAGCGGACAGAAAGACAGAAACACGTATTCTTGGTTAGTAGCCGAGCAAATTACAGTCCTTGGACCCCAGTCCACCTTGGCTCAATCCAGACGTACAAGTACAAGTTTAGCCGGGATGGGATTCCAGCATCCGCACAATGCCGTTCCGAACGGGTGACTTTAAAAAGAAATGCTCCTTTTTTGCCATTGTATATACTTTGCTATAATAGGACTCCTATCTTATATTAAGACTTGAGTTTTTATGTTCACGGCTAAAAGATTCGCCGCAAAAAGATGCGCCGCCCAACTAATTATCATTCAAGAAATTATGCGGCGACGAAATCCTGCCTAATGAAGATAAACGACACGCGCTTTGTTATATTAATGCTTCAACAAATATATGCGAGCATTAAATATAAATCTCGATGAGTTGTGCCGTTAATAAAAAAAAGGCTTCGACAATGTGAATGAAATAAAACACAAAAATGATGGCAACATGCACACTTAAAACTATCACAACGCGTTACGACACGGTTACGGTTTAAATAACAATTTAATGGTCGAAATCTATCGTTATAAAAACAATAAGCGTTGGAATAAACTATTTCCTACACCGGCCGGTACTAATCAGTAACACTGTTTGCCCAAACGACTGGATCCCCGAACCAGCTGAGGATATCATCGGGCGAAGACACAAGGGCGGTTTTCGCGCGTCCAGGACCGCGCCGCGGTATCGGCTCGATCTCCGAACGTTCGTTCCCATATCGAACGACCAGATACCGATTACGACCGAAACTATTACGTTTACGGCGATTTGATTGGAGCGCGACTAACGATATGGGAGCACGCCACGGCGCGGGCGCAGCCTACGCGGGGAAACGGGCCACGATTTACGGCCGATATAAAACCCAAAGACACATTGTTGATAATTTAAAACCAATATGTCGGTGTAAATCACACGTTTGTAAGTACAGTTCTGTTTTAAACGTCCGCGATGTGCCGGTGCGTCTCTGTGTAATTAGTTAGGCATTTATGTGATTCGTGTGCCGTCATTCATGTTGCGTTATCGGGGTGGTTTCGGGCGAGCGCCGGTTAATGCGACGTTTGTTGTTTCCTTTGAATGATAAGGGCGTTCTTTTTAATACAAAATACTTCAACGTTAACGAACTTTTGATTTGATAAGGCATTACCCAATTTCCGTGTCGTTCGCTCGAATTTTTGCTCAATGAGCCGACAACGACTATTGTCTGCGCCTACGTCTAAGTCGACTATACAAAACAGACAACGGTGTAAACTATTGTGTAACCGGCTATACAAACACAGCGGCCTAAACAAGGGACTTACTAAACTCGCTCAGTACTACCTAGTACTGTTACACTTATCTCGAAGGTCCGTCCTTCGGTCCTTTACATGGGCGCATAATACGCCTTTGTCGGCATCGCCCTTTCTTGCGTTGCGATCAAAGCATCAAGGCCGTAGTGATTGTATAACCCTTATTAATTTGTTATTTGATGGTGTGACATTTCAACCTTTTGGTTCACTTATTTAGAAGAAACGGTGGCATTTAAAAGTAGCAGGGAGAAAGCTCTCGTTTACTACCGACCGGTATTACGGTGTGCAGAAATGATTATGTTGACATTTCAATATAAATGTGCTTTTTATTGTAAAAATGCAGTGCCTTAAAAACATTCCAGAAGGCAATTTTAAGTAATCAATCAGTTTTCTATACTGGAAAATCGGTTGAAAATGATGTCAAATAATTTGGTATGTCAAGTCAAGTATTGCTTCAGTTTTGTGGAATAATCATGATTTTACGGTTGGACACAGTCATACACAAGCATATTTTGTTGCACTCTACAGTCACTGTTCAATAACTAATGTTTCCTTTGCGCTGCGTAGGCTTTAAACTTGACTCATTCGTAAATATTTCTAGAGGGGAAATTTTCGAAAGATACCATCATCCGGGGGAATTACCTAAAATATCGCAGAAGATTTCTACAAAAAAGAGATAGAACTTTAATTTTAAGACACTGTTCCTAACAATTATTGAGAACGACCGCTTATCATATTATTTGCACGAAATTTAACCGCTTGAAGTCTGTACAGAGACATTCCGCAAAACGTTGCAAGATTGGCACCCCGTGACAGCATATGTATATTACGAATATGTCAGGTGTTCAAACAGAGCTAGTTAACACAAAACTTCAATGTCGTGATACACGAGTCGGTATCGGTATTCTAAAATTTTCTTAACATGTAAACGCTTATAATAAATAATAAAATAAAATTCATTTATTTCAGACATATTAGTCCATATCTTACATGAAAGACAGATTTAAGATTTAAGATGTCAGTCTGAAAAATATTATTACTGCAATGTCAAATATCTAAATTTCCAGATACAAATATAAAAATTACCAATTAAAATGTCAATGTACACAATATAATGTCCAACAAAATAAATTAAATTGCAACTTTTAAATGTCAAGATTATTGTCATGTTAAAAAAAACCAAAAAAAAAATGGGATAAAATAAAAATGTAATTAGACTTAGGTATTATTTAACGTGCAGACCCATGAAACGACCCAGTATACTAGAGTCCAGTATACTGGGTCCAGCTTATGGGATTGATGTCAAAATAAATCATGTCTAAATCTAGGTCTATGTATCTGTCTCAATCCACGCGGGGACATCTCAAGTGGGCCAAATCCACCGAGCGTTTATCGAGGAAAGGGCTTCGTCCTATTTCGACGAGTACAAGGGACACGAGCTATTTATCTGATTGCCGCCAGCCGTGTCGGGTCCACTAATGATTATTGACTCGCCTTATTTATTTGGTCTGTCCCAGCGCCGACTTGGCCTTTGATGTCGCCTAAAATGAGGCGATTCCGGTGAATCGCTGTGACCTTTTGGTGCGGCTGACTCGGAAATAGAAGAGGGCGGTTGGGTGGACATTCGATTTTTAGTCTATTTCTAGTTTTAACTTCGTCCGCGTTAAATACGGTTATTGTTTAGATAAAAAATAGCTTTTGTCCTTTACCAGGTTGCCATCTATCCTTGCCAAATCTGTTCAGCGGTTTAGACATGAAAACATAACGTACAGACAGACAAATTTAATATCGCGTCAATGGGTGATGGCGAAGTGCGCCTGGTAGATTTTTGTAAAGTCACGGAACAAGAAACGAGCCTACTCCTATCTCAAAGGCCGGGGACGCATATTCAACTCCCCAGTTGTTAAGGGTGTCTACTATCTATGCTGTTCGTTTGACCCCCTCAATGATAAAATGAATGTGCCTGGCAGAGTTTCTGGTTTTGTCATAGAGTGCAAGTACTGTGTCTACTGTTCTAAATGCTCCTGGCTACTTAACCCCCAGCTGCTTAACAAATAAAGCTGTCGAGTCGTGACATGAAGGTTGAGCTTTCCACATTCACGGAACTGCCGTCCAAAGTGGAATATAAAGCTGAGATTTGGGCCGATCGGCGGCCGGGTTAGCCAACACCCGGTGACGTCACCGCAATCGCCTGGCCCGGGCCTAAATTATAGAGCACTGGTTATTTAGACTTTCGATCCGATCGCGCTACGGGAAGGACTTGTTATTATCAGTGATTTGTTGCTGCTTGCGTCCGAATAGATACCGCTCCGATCATTCCGGCTTCGGACAATCACGTCCAAGAAATGTATTCTGATTCAGAGCAATCTTTTCCTAATACTCGTAAGGATAATGCCCTTCACGTAATGTTTGTACTATGCACTGTGTTATCTATTGTATGCTTATACGCCTAATACATAATTTACAAATAAATATTTACATTTGTGTAACCATTATAACACTGCATTCTGGGGCTATAAACAACAACATAACACGAGCACTAGCTATAGAACTACACTCTCACCGACAGAGTTGCTCCAGAACATTTGGTGCCACAATTGGACCGGATCCGACAATAAACACAAACACAAGCCAGCTGTTGCATAAAGAAATTATGACAGTGAACATAATTAACTGGTGCCTGTACGAAAGCGAGCCTCTCCGTGGGAATGCGTAAGACAATAGAGTTTCGTGGGGACAATTAATGATCTCGCGGCACGTTAAGAGCCGTGACGCAATTTTTGCATAACCCCTAATCGGAGATGGAGTGCGTGTGAGTCGGGAAGTGGCGCAGACGCAGACGCCGCAGCCAGCCCGCGGATGAATGGAGCCGCGGCGGCAATGGGTTAGCGTAACGAACGTGCGTATGCGCATCAACGACGTGCGAATAGGGGCGCTTGCGCAACCAGCGGACCGTAACAGCCCTCTGCTGCTACCACTGCCTACTGCCCACTGATAACTACGCCGATAAAGCGAACCTTGGAAATGCAGTAAATTGGAGGAATTGGACAAAAAAGTATTTAACGATTCGATGTGACACATTGTTTACACAAATGTTTTGACTACGTAACTAGCTAGCAATAAAGGGTTCGATTATTGATTTAGTTAATAATGAATAATTTAAGTTATTTTAACAGATGCCACCACCATCAAGGTAAAATTTTATATTTTTCTCCTCCGTTAACTCTCTATAAAAACTAATAACACTAACTATAATATCCTATATCGTTACATTATTATGAAAATCGTTTCCCATAAGTTTCATAATCTAATTAGTTTTTTGTATGCCAAAATTCTAATAAATAAATAAAACGTTTATTTTCTCCCAATAATTTTAAAGTTTACAATTTACATCTTGTTTAAACTGATGCCCAAGTAAGGATGAATTAAGGATTTCAGTAATTTTTTTAAAATTAGGAACCCTTTCGCCTAAATTTAGACAGGATCACATGGCTATTGGAAAAAGACCAGAAAAACTCACAGACTGAAAACGACGCCGAACGTCTTCGAGATGACGCCCATCGTCTTCTTCCAGCCCTTGATGAACTGCCTTCGGCGCGCCCCTCGGGGCGGCGCCGCGGGCGACCCCAGCTCCACGTACGAGTTAATCTTGGCGGCTTGCGGAGCCTCCTGGATGTCCTGGCATCACTTCACCGGGCACTGCACAAGCCGAGCGGGCGCGCGGCTCCCGACCCCGGGACCATTACAATATACAACGAGTAACGACACTCCCCGATTTAATAGTCCAATTTGAATATCAAATCGTGTCCAAAGTCGCGGAGGGTTTGTCGTCTCGCGGCGAGTGGCGAGGCGAGGTGCGTGCGCTCGGTGGCGCGGCGCGGGCGGCACTGGCGGCGGCTACGGCCGTGCTACGCCCGCTACGGGGGTGCGCGAAGCTCACCGACCAGCTTCACTAGTCTCTGATACACTAGAAACGCAGATGGCATTTCAAGTGGGAAATCTGCACGTACAAGTCGATTGTAGGCCTGTGGGGATGGTGCGAGTCAAATTACTTGGTGAGTCGCAGGTATAACTGGCTCGAAGTGCGCCTGTCAGCCCGGGGGTGACGGTCGCGTGACTGCGGGCACCAAGCGGCCGCACCGGACGCCCACGTCCCAATTGAAAGGACACGCGAATATGCATGCATACTTGATGTCAATATTTTGCTACGCGAACTTGAAATTGAAATTATAATTTGATTTTGGGTGTATGTCATCATTTTATTGTACAGGTTTGCACCAAAATCTATGGAAATTCCAAGTCTTAAATAAAATGTGAGACGATAGTAAAACGGCCGTCCCAGCGGCGCATCAAACCGCGCATAGGTTGCGCGGGCGCGGCGCAGCCTGCAGTTGATGTCAGTCATGAGATCACTATCTGAATCACAAGCCGAGAGCTTGCAGCGACTATGTATAATTATATTACGGACAAAGGAAACAGGTATGTAACTGTTTATTTTAAAATTTAATTATCACCAACTTACGCAAGGAAGATAATAAATAAGTGGGAAGTTCATAAAAATTCTTATAAATCCGTTCAGCACTTGTCATTTAAAAAGGGTAAAGTAAATATTTTATATGGAATCGTCAGTTCAGTGGCCAAGCGCTTACAAAGAGTCACATTGTGATTTCCTTACATACCTATATATAGCTTTGTATAGCCATAGTGAGCCATAGTCAGTCGCCGTCGCGCTTATTCGCCGCCATGCTAGTTTAGCAGTTACGCACGTGGGTATCTTGACCCAAATCTTGCCGAGAACACATTCATTCGCTCCCCAATGCATACAGACAGATATATTTTACATAAACACAGAATCCGTTGGGGCCCGCATAGGACTTTGTGCGTTTGTAAAGGAGACAGTGTGACTCACTAGTGCACCGTATTCGGTGTGGGCTGAACGGTATTTTCATGTTTATATGTATAGGTTGTGACCTTTTAAACTTTTGTGGTAGCATGTACGTCGTCAAAACCATGTCCACGTAAATACAGATATAAAATATATAGAAATATACAAACTAAACAGAACACGGAGAACGAATGCCACAATAACAACTAGGCATTCGTTCTGTCTGTTGAACAGACCGTCAATATTATCGCCATATACGAGTACATTGATAATGGATTACAATGCAATTTAAATCGCAATTTCTCCGGCTTTAGAGTTTTATCAACATTAAGATAAATTCAATTTATCTACTTTACTTATTGAATTTGTTGCTCCTATTACAGTCCACCCCCACCCATTATAATGTTAAAGTTCATCGCTGCTCGATTCCTTCCACCTTCGTTACACTCCTTTAGATAACTAAAACTGCTGCGCAGATTGACAGATTTAAAAAAATGTAATATATATGACTGTCATGTTGGAAATAAATATATAAAGATAGGTACTTAATGTTTATCCAGACGTGACTAAGCTCTGGGGCCAATCAATAACATGGGTGTTAAAACGGAAATACATGCTCGTATTTCCTTACAATGATATTTATGTTTATGAGACATCTATTGCTTTTAAATTGAAACTCAAGTTATTATTATTAAGTCATTAACACTATAAACTTGGATGAACAAAGTTGTTGCCCACAAAATGTCAGTAAAATATATGTTTATATCAAAAAACCGTAATGCATCATTGTAAGTTAAAACTCTTTATTAAACACAAAAGATGTACACGACAGGAAAAACCACAACAATGTATATGCTGCCTTATCACTTTAAGCGATCTCTTCCAGACAACCTCTAAGAAGAGATAAGTTATCATAAAACCACATAGCAGTGCAAGAGTAAATAAGGGAAAAAAATAAAAGATGTGCTCATAAATAAATATAAAGAGAATACTATAAATATATTAGCATATAGCTATGGACATTGCATTGTTTATGTAATGTCTATTATAGAAATCCGTCTATGGAATCTTTTACAAAAACGTACAGGAAAATGTATGCTAAAACTGTGTGAACCATTCCCTATTAAATATTTGTAGGTCTGTCAGTGCGATGCACCTAAAGTAGCACGATGTGAAGACTGGAAACTTCAACTGTCAAGCAGAAGTGTGAAGTTAAGCCATCATATAGTCGAACATCGATAAGTAGAAAATATTGTTACGCGAAAAACATCCGAAACGCCACTCCAATAGTTGAAAATAGCGTTTCCACGTTAATGGGCAAACTCGTGTGACTAATGTGGTTCTAGTGACACTTCAAATTAGGCTCGCACTTGAACGGCTTGGGGCATATTATCATTGTAATATAAAAAATTAGCATAATAATAAAAATATCGATACAATATGGCGTATTCTGGCGTATAAGTGGTTTGTTTTGTTAGCCTGCCGCCGTTTCGTTGACAGGTAAAAGAACTCAAAGGTATAGAGAAGATCGTTTTAAAATTGTTAACACAAAATGCACGTGCAGAAGCAACATGTTACAGGTCAGAGACATGAAACGGAGAAAGTATTTATATCCTTACTAGCTGACCCGGCAAACGTTGTTTTGCTCCCCCCCCCTAACATTTAGGGGGATGAAAAATAGATGTTGGCCGATTCTCATAGATACCGGATAAGCACAAAAAATTTCATCAAAATCGGTCAAGCCGTTTCGGAGGAGTATGGCAACGAAAACTGTGACACGAGAATTTTATATATTAGATTTATAACAACACTTCACTGTGGTCCACTAGACCCGGCGCGACATAATTCGCGTACTTCTACCTTACCCCTACCTCTCTTTCTCTGGTTTACAAACCTTCCTCTTGAATCACTCTATCTATCGTTGAAAATAGCATTAAAATCCGTTGCGTGGTTTAAAAGACCTAATCGTACATAGATACAGATGGCAGGAAGTGACTTTGTGTTATACTATGTATAGATAGAAGGGACTCGGCAGCAAAAATTGCTAATCGCATGTATGCTTTATAGTTTTCCGGCGCCGACTTGTATTAACAGAACACAAGTAATTAATGATATGTTATTCCAAGATAAACTCAAGATTACAGACAGTTGTATCGAATGCTTCTCTAGGTATACGAATCATCATCATCATCGTCTTAGAGCTAGTCCCGACCTCTGCCAGGGTCCGCTTTCCTACTTCTCCAATTCTCTAGGTATACGAGCATGATAACAAATTTTCCTACCTATACACTTTCATCAGACAACACGATACATCCATGTTGAGACCAACCGGAAATAAGCAATGTGAAAATCATTAGCAACATTAAGAAAGCTGCGCAATCACATTCACATAATGACTGTAATACTCGTAATGTTAAGAAAGTTATCAAGTCAATGAAGGAAATCAATAACTTCCTTGGGGTCGTAGGTCGTATCACATAATATTGTGGACATCAAGAACGACACCAAACACAATCTTAGCCTACTACATAGAAGGAACAAGCAACCAAAAACGGTTCAAAAAGTCGAAATATATACACTAGAAGGCGGGTAAATAAATACTGCATACCGGCTAGTTTTGGTTTCGTGTGGCAAAGAAGACTACACACACTCTACGAAGCCCGAGTAGCCGATCGGACAACTTAGTACCTGGAGCATATGCATTATTTACCGCCGCCATCTGTATGTACGGACATACACACGTGTATACTACGGGTTTATGACAAAATACTGTCTTTATCATATTTTAAAAAGGGAAAGTTGAATTATCCAGCACGGCGAGCACAAGTGTCCTCTCGCGCGCGATAAGCGAGAAAAGGCGTGACAAACTACCATTGCTCTTTCATTTTAGTATTGAGAAGGATACAAAGACTAGAGGCTCTAGAGGCGGGAGTTATGTCGCCGGAACATTTGTGCTAGCCGTGCAGTTTAAGTTAAGTGATAAAATGTGGTGCGAAGATAAAATATGCTACATGCAATGTATTACGCATTACTGCGGTTACGACAATGACTCATAAGTTTTAATAAGGACTCACGGTTCGTTTAATCTATTGCGAGGGTTAGTTAGTACATTGGAGTTATGTCTTTCAATACTAATGGTATAATTAGTACCTATGATATGTGAGAATTGAACCAGGATAGTACATAAATATTCTTTGACAATTCACACAGCACCATCTAGCCCCAAAGTAAGCAAAGCTTGTGTTATGGGTGCCAGAGAACTTCCAAATTACTTATATATTTTTGACCAGACCCGTAACAGAAATTACAATTCATCAATTGCCCGGCCGGGAATCGAACCCGAGACCTCTACTACGGTGGCAGACCGGCGGCATGTTAACCGACTGGACTACTCAGGTCATCGACATAAGAGTGGGATAGGTAATAGAGTATCCTGATACGTCCTTGCTTTGGCCACTGAACATCAGAAATTTATTTATTTTATTGCTTCGTTTGGCATAATTATATAAGAGGATCCAAACCGACACATACCATAATCGCATCCCATTATTAACTGACTGGGTCATATAAGAAGACTCAAACAGACCAAAAAACACACGAACAAGATGCAACAAGCATGCAACATCGTTTAGGAGCAATTTCAGAATCAGTGCTCAAGAGCGCGGTCCATATTCGCGAGGTCGCAGTTCATATAATTATGATTACTTAATATACTTATCGAGATGGTAATCGGAGCGTGTTACAGTCGGCATCTGTGTTAAACGTATACAACATTACAAACAATCGATTATTCATTTGTAATAAAAAAAAATACTAACTAGACGTTTGTGGACGCATGCGAATTGCTACAATAGACCAGTAGACAAATTTGGTAACTCTGTTGCCAACAATTCTCTGATTTCAATTATTGAAATTGTTACTATTGCGATTATGTATGATCTTTTTAATAGTATCAGTTTTTTTTATGTTATCGGGCAGACAAACAGGCATGCGTGTCACCTGATGGAAAGTGGTCACCGCCGCCTATGGACATCAGCAACACCAGGGGAGTCACCAATGCGTTGCCCGCCTCTGAAGAGACCTCTAACATACCTCTTGAACGATCCCATGTCATAGTCCAAAGGAAACACTGTGGCTGGGAGCTCATTCCACATCCGAATCGTACGAGCGAGAAACGTTCTTTCAAACCTTCGAGTGGTGACCAACAGAGAGTTTATTGCAACGGAGCTTTGTTAGCAACTGAACGATACAGAATAGCAAAAGGAACAATTTCAATAATTGCAATCAGAGAATTGTTAGCATCATAGTTAAGTAATTAGCCTACAGATATCGGCGGTAAATAAGCACGTCGGTCGGTTAGTACGGCTTCGTAGAGTGTCAACAACAAGAAGTGATAGGCAGGACAAGGTTTTGTTTGTATTGAGTTTGTAAGAGGCGCCTCATTCATCTTTTGAGCCAGTACAATGTCCCATTTAAATGAGGCGAAGCTGGCGGGTATAAATAGCCTACTCGTTTTTAATACTAAGGTGTATCTTTAATTTTTTCGTGCGCTCTGCGCTTCTTTCATCTGTGAAACCCACTTTCTTCTCTATCCACCACGAAACTCAATAGTCGCGCAATATCAGTGGGTAATCACAGTCCACCCAGGAGTCTTCTTAAAGTTAGCCGTCAGTACAATTTTTGGTTTTGTACGGGACAAATGTAAATCCCAACACTCAACACGATACAAAGCCGAAACTAGCCGAAACGGAAGTTTTTCTTGCTTTGTATATATCACGGTAAGATTGTAAAGATTCCTATAGAATTGCATCAATCTGGCTTTCACACAGAGAAACCCGTATCCAAATCAGTCCATTATATCGGCAGCTACAATGTCACAGACAAACAGATAGACAGAGCCACAGATACACACATCAAACTCATAACACCCCCCTTTTTTCGTCGGGGGTTAAAAATCTAGTCTACCACATATCTGACAAGTGATAATCAATCATATCCTATAAGTATAGATAAAACAAAGATAAACTACACCTCCCCACCCACAGCCTGTCCAGTTTCCAGTCCAATCTCCCCGTGGCGCGATATCGTATCGTTTATGTTTACAGCTTATTAATTTTCCAGATACAAATTAATACGTACCGCGGCTACCACGCCGGCGCGGGCGCAGACGGGAGCCGCGGCGCCGCGGGAGGCGCTAGTGTTGGGAATGAGACAAAGGCCATATAGGGACCAGAGACTGCACGTTTAAAAAAGTAAACAAGTTACAAAATGTGTTTGTTAGATATTAGAAAATTGTTTTTTTATTCGTCGCCGAATATTGGGCGAATAAAGTGTAACTCAGATTTTAGTCCATCGATTCGATATTAAGAACGTTCTTTTAGCAATAGCAAAACCACACTATTCACACGAGGATATAAGCCAATAGTTAAATTACTACCACAAAAATCCGCGATATGTTAAGCATAGAATTTGGTTAAGCCGTGTTCCCGTATGAACTAAATCGAAATTCAGGGATAAATTATGGCTTATTTTCTATTCTGAGGCATAAGCTACAACACAACGAATTTTCATCAAATGCCGTTTAGTAGTTTTTGGGCGAAGGAGTAACACTGGGTCCTAATAAACTGTCGCACTTTCTAGATATATAATAATAGATATTTGGCTATTTTTCACCATTGAAACAAATGCTCCTGTTATCAATTTAGATACAAAAACGAATTATCAATTAAACTACTTGATTCCCACGCAACTGCGCTTAGCTGCATGATCTCGTCTGCAAGAATAATCATTACTACGCCAATAAATGGTTTATCCTATCAGCACAGAATACTAATACTATATGTAGTCACTAACAATATACGTATTAATACTATAGTATCAGGCCTTAAGTAGTTGTTAGTCGCATCCCTAAGCGGGTGCAGTGCGCACGCGCATCTCTTCCGACGCTGTCGCTCTGGCGCATGAAATGGGTCATCGGGCGGCAGGAATGAGGACGACCGTATTCTAAAACTAATTCCTTGTTTGTTATCCCATATTTTAATTAAGTTTTCAAACAATTCGGGACGTATAACACATATACGCAATAACACTAAATGTGAATTGCCCGCTATTCACACAATATTCAGGTAATGACTGACTGGCTGCCGTGTTTATCCTCTTCCATTTCACGGTATGTAAGTATAAGTGCATAGGCAATGAAATGCCAACTTTACTGCCAACATTTGTAGAGTTACCATTAAAACAAGCGGATATATTCCTTGAGAGCGTCGCGCAAATGGAAATTCCGGATTCGCGTAAGAGTAATAAAAGCCGTCTGGTAGGGGCTTCTTTCATAAACACACGGCCAAGTTTTACGACGACAAAAAGTATTTAAAATGCTGGATATAAAATAGTTGCGGTTGCACGCTATGCGGTTACTGTGGGCGTAGAAACAGTGATAGGACCAGAATCGACCTCGGGGCTGCGTCGGGAGCAACCGGTCTTGGTCTGCTGGCAGGCCACGCACGTACCGTGTCTACTTTTATTGATGCCTTGTAACACGTTTGTGTGCTCTTCACGGCAGTAGGACTAAAACGACGCGAAATTAACAAGATCCGTCGATTAGATTGCGGAGTCGCCGCGCTGGACGTGTGGGAACACCGTCGGCTAATATCTGTGCAATGATAATTGGTAGGCTGTTAATTCTGGCCTATGGCTATGTCTATAGTTAATTTAATGACACCACAGTGCAGGTATTGATTGAGAGTTCGCAGTAGTCATTAGGATAGTCGTTTCTTGTGCTAGTATTCTGGAATCGAAGGCTCGAGCAAGAGCGGTGTTTTAGTATCAGTGATTGCAACCTACAGAAATGTTACGAAGCGAGCACGTGAAGAGGATACGAACTGAAGTGTATCCACAATGAATTGTAATATTTAACGGAATACTTCCGTTGTAAACATATAACAAAATATATGTATAAGCCACCTATTTTTACTTAACGGCCGTAAAAAAATGCCTACCCAATTGAAAGTTAAAGTATTGGATCCTCAAAAGCAACGATTGCATTTGGGACGCATTGGGACCTTTGTTCCTCCAGACTGAGCTGTAAAGCGGGGCGCCTGTCCATCCATACTCTCACTTTCACCACGATACAAAGGGCCCAGTCTCTTTTCAAGAAGTCAACGTAACGTTAGTTTGTTTTGTCGAGTAATTACCCGGCCATTTGGTTGTAAAAGGCGTTTTATGGAAAACAAACAGCCATGCTGCGTCTACAGATCGGTCGGGGACACGCGTACCCTCATTTATTTGTGTAATGCGTACTGAGTAGTTTCCTTGGAAGCAATTTAGCGCGAACATGCGAACAACGGGATGCTATTGCCAAATTGTAGCCTTACTTTCATGCCGTAGAAATATGAATCAAGTATAATGGGCCGTTCTGCAACGCATGGCAGGAATATGCGTAATCGTTTCCGGCCTACAACTCCACATCAAAGTCTGGCGTGTAATTAAAAACTTTATAAACTAAATTAAACACATATCTCTTGTCACTATCATGGCGCCTTTATAAATCAAATATGAGTTACGACAACTATTATTTTATTTATTTCAGACAACTGAGACTCATACTATAAATACAATATCAATCAAAAATGAGTTATGACAACTATAATTTTATTTATTTCAGGCAACTGAGGCCCTTAATGTAAATACACAAATATAAAATTTTATTAAAAGTCTCGTCTAAAACTGAAACTACACAATGAAATTCAAGGCTTATTACAAAACAACATGATTATGTCTCAAAAACGTCACCGTTATGAACCAGTTGAAAGGCAATCTGAAGAAGTAAAGAAGGCAAATATCAGAGCAAACGTCGTCGCCTCAATACGATATGAATTATATTAAAGCCTCGCGCGGCGGGATGCGCGGGCGACTACCTGCGTCCTACGAACCTAGCCGAGTACCGTTAGCAGAGAAAAAAGATGTTTTATTTCACGAAACAGTTACCGGGGAAAGGGTGCGCATGCACATGAACGGATTAGTGGGCGGCTGACCCGCTCTCGTACACCGTATCACGCAGGTTCATCGTTATGCACGGTGCTTTTTTGTGGGAGAAGTAAGACAGACTTTGCGAGATACTGTACAATATGATAAATCGCGTGAAATTAGGACAGCTGCGTGATCCATACTTGACATATGGATTGTTATTATCGACGGACAATAAAAGGCTTCGGAAGGAGGTAATTTTTGGAAAAAATAAGTGCCGATGGAAAGGGTTACATACAATAGGCAATTTGTTTGATGTGTTTTTTTTATTGTTTCGTATGACATAGCAACAATTACGAATTGCTTTTTTTCTCTCTAATACTTTTTATTTATAAATATGGGATACATCTTGATGCACAGCATTTTGACAAATTTTTATATTGTAGTCGTTATTTTGGTGACGAAATTACAACAGTAAATTTCACCTTACTAATTAACTAACACCACATTGCATCTGCCCTTTTCCCACCGCGTAGCCGTAGCATTCCTGGTAGCAGGACGTAGTAATAGTAAGTAACACGATAGGAGAGTGGGCAAACAAATGGCTCATCTTGCGACGCGTTCCGTTACACGCTCAATGCGGATTCCTGTACAATAATTATTATTGCAGTACGTACCCCGCCGCCCCCGCAACCCTCGCCGGGGTTATTGTCGCCGCGCACCTGCTATGCAGTGCTGCCACCTTAGCGCTTTTGGCGCTGAACCTGGCGCTTTTTATAATTGACATAGGTATAGGCATTAAAATCATAAAATAAAGCATAATTATTATCGTTTTTATACTAATAAAAATGAATCATCATTTGAGCGGCAATACCCGACCTCTGCCAGTGTGCGCTTTTATACTCTCATCTCCACTTCGTCCGGTCTTGGGCGTCCTCGCTTCGTAAGCCTTTGGCTCGAGCATACCGCGACTCGGCGGTGTCAATCCATCGATTCTCTGGCCTCCCGCGGGACCTCTCTACTGCTACCGACAGAGTCACCTATTTCCCATGCATCCCAGGCTTACGCAACACGTCACCAAAGCAGCTCAGATGAGCCTCTTCAATCTTATCCGACTGAACTCTGTCAACTGTCTCTGTTTCTCCGGCTGCTGTATATAATTTGAAACTATAATTTTCACTTGTTAATTTTTTGCTAAATTCTACCAAACCATAGGACGTTATTCACCGTATGGCTGAATCCAGCCCTTTTCCCCCGTTAAAGCGCTCAACACAGGTTGCGCGAGCGATGCGTGCGCGCACCGCGAACGCATTGTTGCCCGCCCGAGACGCTATTCCGCCAAACCTTTTATTCGCGTCGTGGGAACCCGACACGCGATCCCTTTACGGGAGTACAGTGCCATCCGATGTGACATGAAAGGGATGAAAAAAATTTGAGCCGCACATGTAATTGGCGCGTTTGTCGTTGAAGCGAAATTTCGAGTGCTTCAAAATTTTTAAACCTGCTTTGCCTGTTCATTTCCACCGCCCATCGATCGCCATTTGTGTATAGAATTCATGATACCCGTTGCTATACAACCACCAAATAATACCTAGAATTATTTCATCTGATTCCAATCAGCGAACTAATACTATAGAATCCTAACTCGGAATAAAGTCCACGTAAAATATGGCATGGCCCCACGATTTTATTACAATTGCACTTTTTTGCTGTTAAACCTGTAATAGGTATTTGGGTCACACACCACAGTTATGCACAGAGATGAGTAATGTTAAAATGATTACAGATTGGTGTACACGAATGTTACCGTAACAGCGGCAAAAGTCTCATTTAACCCAGTGCTAAAACATAACGTAACAATTTCAAAATTATATTACTCGGACGAAGCAACCGTGACGTGCAATAGGTACATAGTACATATTCGGAAAGCAAGGTAGAAGTCGGTGTTATGTATTATGTATTACCATTGGAGTATATATAATTAAAGTAGCAACGTACAAATGAACTATTGTTATTAAGTATAATTTATAATAACCTAAGCACCCAAAAATTCTTATAACCGACCAATATCACTTAAACTCAAATATGTTCTAAGCTACAGAACCAATTATAATGATAAGCTAAGAACCATCTCGATTAAACTGGCTTTCGAATAGAGAAAACCGCATCCAAATCGGTCCATCCGTTTAGGAGCTACGATGGCACAGACAGATATACAAAGCCACAATTACACAGAGGCACACGTCAAACCTTGTCACAAAGGTTGTCTGGAAGAGATCGCTTAAAGCGATAAGGCCGCCTTTGCACGCATATAAATTGTTTTTCTTATTTCTTGTTATGTATAATTTTTTGTGTGTGCAATAAAGAGTTTTTACTTTACTTACTTACTTACTTTAACACCTCTTTTTTCATCAGGGGTTAAAAATCAAACCTTTGAAGAGCTATCAAAAGATTTAACAACAATAACGGACGAAAATACAACCAATACAATATTAGAATAAAATCCCGTGTGAAAGCCAATGAGACATTGAAATTCATAGACCCAAATGCGTTTCTTTATACCTCAACAGTTTTTCTATCCTACCTTACATAGCAAGAACAAGGAGTCAGACTAATCAGCCGACAGAACACGTCAGGCCTTGCCTCTGTTCCGAAGGGCTTATCTCGGGTCCAGTCATTGTGTGACCATCACTGATGTTATCGCGACGCCATTGTTTGCGGGTTTAATTAGCCAGGATTAGCGCCAGGTGATCTGGGATCACGAACATGTGGGACGAGGCTGTTGGTTCCATCTCCACGGAGGTTGGCCATCTTGTGCCATTATTTTTCTTTATTAGGCATATGGCCAGTACGATTTCACACGTTGACGTAAGTACTTAATAGTAACCTTGTCCCCGACCTAACAGGAAGAGTGTCATAAGTTGGTGTATGTTGTTTGATGTTTTTGTTGCCGATTTGTGGGTTTTCGTTACTTGGAAGGCAGTTTAATCGAGGTGGTTCTGGACTACGTTCTATTCAAATGTCGTCAACTGTCGGATTGTTTTATTAATTACTAGTTGGCCCGGCGCGAATTGTTCACGCGGTGTCCTACCCCTACCCTACCCTACCCTACCCTACCCTACACCTACCATACTCATATCCTATGCCTACCCTATATCTAATTAACCTCAACCTACCCTATTTTCTTGTGCATAAACCTCCTCTTGAATCACTCTATTTATTGTTGAAAACGCCATTAAAATCCGTTGCGCAGTTCATAAGATCTAAGCGTACATACATAAATAATATATATGTAATTGTATTCGCACGATGACGGATTCGAAACTTAAAACTCTATTCACGAATCACAAGGCACTAAATCGATACACACAGTCGCCAATAAAAATCAAAATACATACCTAGTCCCTCCTAGCTAAACAATTCAAACAATCTATTTCAGAGAACGACGAATTAATATTTCAACAGTTAAGAGACCATTGTGGCAGAGAGCTGGGATTCTGAGAAGGACAACGTACATAGGCATGAACTATATGATATGTAAACATATGGATTCAATGAATTCGTGGAGGATGCGATGTCAACGGCACGTGGGCAAAACGAGCAAGCCCGAGGAATGCCTGGGAATGTCGCAGTTGCCGGCTTAATTTAGCCCCATCCGGCGGCCAGACCGGCACAAACAGAGTCTCGTCCATGCATTATTTAGTAGGCATCCCGTACACTTCGATAAACTACCGTCGAACTTTAAATTGGGGAACGATATTGATATCAGTTTTTTTAGATCACTGTTCTTCTTTGGACAACTTTTTGGTCTACGATGAACACTCTTCTAGAAGGAATTAAGGGAAGTATCGATTGGTATTTTCAGAGATCGCCTGAGCTTTGGTACATTAGAATATTCGTCTCAAAAAGAACTGACTCATACCGGCCCTTGCAATATTTGTAAGAATTTGTTGTTAGACAAAAACAATGAACAACGAGCGCAAGCTCTACCTCTGTTTACACCAAGCGGATGAGTGCTTTTATAGATACATTCGCTCGTTTGATATAAAAGCACGCATTAAGTTAGTTCGACGTATAAGATATAATAATGGACAACAGTACCTATAGGTATTTTGTTATATCTAAAGAAATTAGTTTCCATTAAAAAGCAGCGTTCCAAGTGACGGGATCATCATCACCGCCCGTAACAGTCCACTGCAGGACTTAGGGCCTCTCCTACGAAAGGGGAGGTTATTGCCATAATCTCCACGCTTGGCGGGTTGGAGATCGCAGTGTTTAAATAATACAATGGAAAATGCTGCTGCCCATTTTCCAGACTATGGAGACTCTTGATCTTTTGCCTCGAAAACATTAGTCGCCTTGTACGACACCCATGAGTTTACTCTGCCGGACACCACAAGTGACGGGATACCTATGGTAATAATAATATAACATAATGTAAATATCGCAGTACAGTTCCACTCCATCACGTTTAATTATGAATTCATAAACGAGTTTTCAGTTAGAAGTCACGTTCTGATGGCGTCACGGAGGGCTCCAACACTGTGTCACGTGACCCACGACCCAATACTCTAAATAATTGCGACCTTTCAACGTTCTAATTTGGGAGTAGCGCGTGGGAGGCCGTTTACATGGCTGGTATTTTCCATCTAAAAACACTTACCTCTATATAGCACTTAGCTTGAGATGGTGGATATCGATAGCCGAGACGTCCTTACCTAAAACAAAAACAGAAATATTTACTTTGGCTTTATTATTTCGAGCGCAAGGCGAATTGGCAGACTATTTCAAGCTAGGTATTCGAAATATCATGGAAGTAATTTTAATATTGGCAGATTGAGCAGAGTTTATTAAAATACGTTTGGTTTACCTACGTTTTAATTTTATATACCAACCCAATAAAATAACAATAAAGTTGAATTGAAATCATTAATTATCTCGAACAGGTAATTCATGTAGGACAATAGAGTCAGGGATCCCGACAGCAGAATCCTGCAGTAGTACTAGTTTGGCAGCACCGTCAAACCGTCGTTCAATATTTCTCCGACACATTCGTTTTGAAATACAACAAATGTATCATTTGATGTGTAAAAGGCGCGAGACCCATGTAGGATGTTTGTTTATGTTGCTTTCGCGCGCGCGCCGCAGGAGCGCCCCACCGTAAATAATCGACGCGTGCGAGCCGCGCCATGCGCGAAAATAGCGCCCAAAGTTGCGCCGGCGCATCGCACTACACTAACATACTTTCCACTTGTGCGTGCTTATTTCTGATGCTCTTATTAGGTTCCACATGTTGCCACTAAAAGTCTTATTAGCCTTGTATATATTTGACTTTGTTTAGTTTGTTAAGAGTGTACGAGGAATATAAATAAAGAATTTTGCCACCGGCGGCGTCGTGCGAGAATAGTTTACTCGTAATATTGCTAAAATAACGAAACAACTTAGGTAAGTAGGTACCTACTCGAAAATTAATATTATTGAACAATGCTCTAGATATTTTTATCTATTATATACCAACAAAGATGGCGGGCGATCCCTTCCAGGCTAAATCAAGACGGGGTTAATTTTGTGTTTGCCTTTATTCGTTCACTGCAGACTGCAGTATTACAGGTTTCATTTACATGGTGATAGCGAATGACTAATGATTTGATTATAGAGTACCTAATTTGCACGTCGGAATATCGTTAAGAACTTCGAAACTAGTATTTGCGGTCCTTGACACTCTACATTTAACCTGCAAAGGTGCAAGCGTACTGAATCTAAACAATCCTAATTGATTACTATAAGTGCTTCGAGTGTTTCCAATTGTAGTTTTTGATTGCCGCCGTAATTGGGTTAGGAGTTGAATAAATCTCATTGTGTTTGTATTGTATGCAAATGCCCGCATGGCGGTCGGTCGCGTGCGCGCGCGCAGGGCGGGGCGGGCGGGCGCGGGGGGAGCCCTCATCCACTACGAACCGGCCCGCGATTGATTACTTTTACAACTTGCGAAATCCTACGGCTGCCTGCTAATTTGATGGCTATATTTCCATTTCGATCGAGGTTACACATGAAGGGATTCCGCTTGGAAAATTACGTGTTGACTGAAAATTGAATACTTTAACGTGCATTGTACAGCGGCACACCACCCACCACCTTGTACCCACTAACAGTATACAAAGAGCTAGAATAGGACCACGATAAGTCCGAATTGACTGACAGTGGTAGAAATTACAAAGTGTGGATACGGCAATAATCTGTCCTTGTCAGGCCTTGTCAGTCCTTCTTGGAAACATTCAGTTATTTGGTCACGATTAGCTTGAAATATTGTCTAAATTATTAATCATGTTGAAAATTATCTCCCGCACTTCTTTTTTAATTGTTTTGCCCATTATTTAATAATATTTTTCATAACTCACGAAAATAAACAATTCTACAGATTTTGTTTAATAAGCCATTCGGGCTTAGCGTGGTCTCATTATAGCTAGCATGACTATGGATGCGCGTACAATCCGGAAACGGCCCAAAGTCTATTCAGGGTAGGTTGAGGTACTGCCTGAGATACTTGTACGTAACAGTGCATGAAGTTTTAAATAAATAAATAAATACTTGTGGTATTCTTGTCCTTCTTGGTCGATCCCTCATTGCTGAGGATCGATTTTTTGTGACTTCGTCAATTACATACCTCCATCGGTACCGATCTATCTCCTCTTTATTTAAAAGAACTCGAGGCATTTGACCGCCATCTCACTTTGTGGTAGGGGTCGATGCGACCGAAGATGAAGCAAGCCTAAGAGGTGGTAAGGTAATTTGTTATTTCGAGTTCTATATTGTTTCCGTTTCTTTCTGAAATATATATGATGTGTAAATAATCGGTGAAGGTCACGAAAACCCCATTTATGGGGCACACAATCTAAGTAGACAATTCTCATTTCACGGTAGGTTTAATTATAGCAAGCAACCCGCCAGACAAGCCGAAAACAACAACTGAATATTTCCATTTAATCCCACAGTGGATGAGCCCGAATGCAATTTTGCGCTCGAGCACGTCTGTTTGCGAAAACAAAAATTAGCTGAAAATAAATTAATTTTGGCTCTAATTACAACGTGATTCTTCATAATGTCGCTGGCGTCCACTCTACAGCTCCGATGTAATAATGGGACAAGTTCAATCACATTTGGATTACGATCATGTAGCAAATTGCTTTTTGAAGATAAACAGTTTGTAACATTGAGATGGAGTAACCTGAAAATAAGTGGTCAGTGTAACTCTGGCGCGGTCTGTCTTTCTTTAGTTCGGCCAGTACCTACGTGTATAATGGTTAACTTAAGATGTATATAAAATGACACCAATTCTCAGTTTGCCCGGACGAATATTCGACAAAATCGTACATACAATTAAAAAAACATTTCTATCTTTACATGGTATAAAATAAAGTCGCTTCCCGCCGTCTGTCACTATCTATGTACTTATGTATGTATGCTTAGATCTCTTAAACTACGCAACGGATTTTAATGTGGTTTTCAACGATAGACAAGAGTGATTCAAATTTCAAGAAATAAAGGATAGGTAGGGGTTAAGTAGGTGTAGGGTATGTGTAGTTCAAAGTATCTTGCGTAGCCCTCTTGGCGATGATGTGGTGTCGCACCCCGTTACAACAGGGTACTAGTATGGGTTGACGCTTTCTTCACGCCTCCCGTGGTTAGAGTAGGTGTAGGTGAAGGGGTAGGGTAGGGGTAGGGTAGGAGTAGATGTAGTGGTAGCGGTAGGGTAGGACAGAGGTAATACGCCACGCTAACGAAGTTGCGCCAGATCCATTAGTAAATAATAAACACACAATGACTACATTGTAAGTAAGCACGTAATAATTATAAAATCTTGTACCTAAATATGCTAAGCGGAAATCTCTTAAATTGCAAGCCTTGAACTGGTATGGGTACCTCCAACGGATTGTAGGCTAGACGTAGATCTTAATCTTAAAACGCAAATGAAAATTTAAAGAAGTTTAGAGATAATTATACTTAGCTCTTTATAAAATCAAAACTCTTTCAAAACGCATACCCTAAACTTTGGTACGTTAAAAAATCGAAATAATGCAGATGTGAATATTACTACAAATTTCAGAAGGCCGACAACAAATAAGTATTTCTAAACTACCAATCTAGCCGACAAATCTAAGATTTACCTGATTTTAAGTAAGTAATTACAGTAATCTACGGCCGTATGAGTAGCTGACGTCTAAACACTTACTACACACTAACCCCGGACCAAGAACTGATCCTCACAACTCGTTATTAATTACCTACCTAATTAGTTATACCACAATTTGGAATAGAACTCGGGAGTAGCTACTCGGTACCATCGAGATCCACTAGGCATTGTCTCTGATTTGTTTGCGTGTGCGATTTCTGGAATAATTCAGATATTACAACCTCTGTTTCAGTAAGAATAAATAATAATAATAAGAAGAAAAAAAGCTTTATTTCGGCATTTTAAAATGTATTACAATACTCAGTATCAGAAATCTCTTTTTTTTTTTTAATTAAAAGAGCATAAGTTTACTTAAATACTTAATATAAATCACGCTTTATCCCTTCAGTGTGCTAGACTAACACTCCATATTGTATTTCAGAAAATAGGCTAGCTGCATATGACTAATGTTCAACGTGGAATATTTTGAGACTCAAAACAACAGGAGCCTGACCAACCGAAGTTACTCAGCCCGATATTTGCGTAGATCAGCGCAGTTCGCTTTGAAATCGCTTAATTACGTGCTATAACTGCCTAGTTGCCTAGCTTTCCACGAATGCCTTGCACTTATATGGCTTATAATGCAAACTCAATAATCCTTCCATTAGCATAGGAAAGGAATTATTCATGGTAAATCTAAGATTAATTTCCACTTGTATTTCTTAACCTTTGAAGTGTCGACAGCGAATAAAATGAACGTTGGGTAGCGGCGGTGAATTTTGCTGAATTAAACACGTTTTCGATTATAGCAAAACCGTATAAGTTTAAGCAAATAAGCATACATTTTATTCGATTAGTAACCCCTACTTGGAGCGTCGCTGGCCGAGTGTTAAAGGTATCCGACTCTTAAGCGAGAGATACCGTGACTCTTTTCTGAGTTTTGTACATTAGTTGAAAGCTAACCGATGCTCTACCGGTGAGGGAAAACATCGTGATGAAACCTGCACATTGTAACGACGGAATATCCAATCTGGTAAGGTTCTCCTGGTACCCTACACTACCACGGAGGTCATATGGCAGTAGCTCCACTGTATATATTATTATTAATAAAGATAATTATTATTTTAACTCCTGCTTAGCAGACACGTATGGTGGCCACAGTGCTACTTAGGTCGCAACATAAATTTGCGAGCATCTAAATATATTGCGACTAATTAACAACCTAAACGACGACGATGAAATATGTTGGCAGACACAAAAAGACCGCCGCGCGTTTTAGTTGTAAACTAAACATACGAGGTTGACACATAAATCCCGAGTTCGCAATAACATGAGATTCCAACAATACTTCTTGTATCTTCAAGATAGTTCCCAGAACTTTGTGGTACCCTTCGCTCGGGCTCGTAAACACAGCTAATCAACCAAATGTCATCTGACAATATCCAGACCCATATACCAGTATTAATTAGACAAATGTTGAGTCTGAAAGGCGTTTAAAGCGGCCAACTTATATTAATTCCAGTCGCTTAATACCAGCCGTAGTAAATTACACGTTGACAAGTTAATTTGAATCCCTATACATACAATGTGTTTCCAAAATGTTCTTGGAAACGTTATAATTCTAAAAAAAAAAAAAAAAAAAGCCCTAACAAAGGACGATGGGTAGGTAACAATTTTAACGAATAATAATAGTCTTGAGCCTGTCGTGGCAAAGGAAAATAAACCTAATGAAATAAACGTACGTGCTGTAGATACCAAAAGTAAGGCCCGCAATAGATTACGTACAGAAGTTCACTCAATGATAGAAAGCTGAGAGAATAAAACGTCTATAGTGCGTAGCATGAAAATCATCGATCATCTGTAGATACTTTTACATAATAAAAAAGCAGCGAGGGCTGCTCTTACATAAAACCAACAATAATAAAAATGTACAAAGAGATAGAAAGGAAAAGGCGAATATCATTACGGATCTAGATCAAACGCGCACGGCGGATAAAATCTAATTTCACCCAACACAGAAAAGTCATAACTGAATGAACAATGAGATCAGTGGTTACTGAATCCGCGAATTCATAATCAACTTGCGGCACACTTACACACATTGGCCAAGAATCGCCCAAAATGTAAGCCGCTGAAACGAATTGCATTTATGAAACTCTATGTCTAGATTAATCACGTCAAATGATGTCATAGTTAGGTCTGACCTTTAGTGTGGGGCACGATTTTGGGTGAATTTAAACAATAACTGTCTATCTGTCTGTTTTTTTCTTAAACGCAGTGCTGAACTAGCATATTAATTGGGCGATGATTGCACGATTCGCGAGATTAGTCAGTCTATTGTTGACGTCATCAACTTTATCTTAAATCTGCATCTCAGTTAATTATGTCAGCAGAGTTTTTAATCAGAGTGCAATATAATATTGTCAGGACTGTGACATGGGAACTCAGTAAAAAACCAGTCACTCTCAGACTGATTTAAGAGACTATAAACACTTTAAAAAATAAACCTAAATAGCTTTAATAACGCTGACACAACCTCGAAACTGCGAGTGATAAAACTGCCATCGTTTAGAGGAAGCCTTGAGCAGTAGCTCCATTAAGTGACAACCGCTAGGTGATAATAGCGCCCACAAATATATCAGTTATCTGAAATTGTCCAATATTTACCGCAGTCAGGGTCGACACCGACAATGACCTACAGTGTACGGAACACTATAACGTTCAGCGCGCGTCCTTTGCGAATTTCGAAAATTGACGATATAAATAATGAATTATGATAAAGTTTTTTAGAAAGCTATTAAATGTAGAGAAAACCATTCAAACGATTCATAGACATTTTAGAGTTCAAAATAATAACATAAATCGAATTTCATAAGCGGCTCATGAATCGTCTTGTTTGTGAACTTTCTGTATCTACTATTCGCAGAAACCTAGTCCTGAAGGAATGTAATGTGGTTTTCCCTAGCGTAGATAGGGCACTGTGCACGTGACATTTAGTTTAGTTAGACTAGCCAGGCATTTGACTGCCATCTCACCTGGTGGTAAGTGCCAGTGGCGACGCGACCGAGGATGGAGCATGCCTATCTAGGAACAGCCTTTTCACTCAAGTCTTGAAGGCGTCTAGATTATTATAATCAGGGAATACACTCGCAGGCAACGCGTTCCATTTCATAGCCGTACGTGTTATAAAGGTTGAATTAAAGCGGCGAGTCCGCATAGTTTAGACAAAATAAAAAAATTAATATAGTTACTTTAATTTAAAATAGTTTAGTTGAGGGAATAGATATATATGTAACATAATAATTAAAATTAAGTACCTAAGTTAGTATTCGTAACAGTTGTACGTTACACAAGCTATTCTTAAATAAACTAAGCCAAGGCAGTGACTCCTCTCTACCAATTTGCTGTGCCCAATCCGGGTCCATGTTGATTCTCATCAATTGTAACATCTATATGTAACACATGGAATGCGAAATAAAGAAATTGAAATTGAAATTGAGATAAGCGAAGGTAAATTTAAACTTCCGTTGGTACATTCGTTCACGTGAAATTATGTTAAGATAAGTCTTTCAAAATACACGTAATAAAGCTTTTTATTTAAGACCAGCTAGCCTGGCGCGACTTCCTTCGCGTGTTTTCCTACCCTATAAAATAAACCTTCATCTTCGTTCTTCTTCGAATTACTCGAGGAACCTGCATTACAATCGTAGCGTAGTATAAAATATCTAAAAGCGTACATACATTACATATGGACAAACGGTAAGGAAGCGACTTTATTTCATACTATGTATAGAAGTGCAAGCTCCTACAGATTGCAACAACATGAATAGAACACACACTATAGATATTCACTGGGTTCGTTACACATTTTGCCGCTGCCAATGTTGTAACACTAACAACTCGGCAACTAAACTATCACAAGGATACGCAAACAGTGTCCGAATTCGGCTCCTAACATTGACTAAGCATCCGAGCAGAGAGAACACAGGGCCGGGGACGTAAACACTGTGGAAAAACTACTGTGTTTATCAACACCAAATTTCATACAAGCTTTATTGAAGAATAAAACCAAAAGCCTGCGAAATTCATGTCAATCAAATACTGTTCATGTAGTACCGTACCCTTTATAGACATATCGGAAGAGATTTCTTTTAGAGATAAGAAAGTACTGTGTACGGTAAGTAAGTAAGTGTAATATGTGTCTAAGTGTTCCTTGTGTAAAATACATTGTAAATAAAAAAAATATCTGTTTCTATCAATTAAATAGTAGCGATTCATATCATAAATACGACTTTTGACTACGTTTCGAAAAAAAAATTGTCTTCTTTTGGAAAAAGTATTTTCAGTAACTACCTAACCCCACTGGTTCCAGCCTCAAATCAATTTTCTAGACTATTGCAAGATTAACATTCCTTCACCATATCGAGCAAACCGCCTAAATGCGTACCATCGCGCAGCGGCGGCGCCCGCGCAGCGCGCGGCATGCCCGCTTCTGTGATGTGTTTGACAAAACATAAATCTCGCTTTGTTTGCACGCACAGTTTGAGCGTGCGCACGCGCCGGTTATTAGTTGTCATCCGACGGCGCAAACAGAAGCTATTTTAGGGCCGGATTGTGTTTATATTGAAATAGCTATTGTACTGTACACCGTATGATTAGAATTCGCTGAGGAATCGTCCATTGACTGATCATCATCATCGTCATCATGAGCTTGACTATTATAATAACCCTCTTTTGCTGGAGAAGAACCTACTCGAGACCGGTAGGGGTATTGGCGAGCGGTGACAGCAGTGTTGAGTATTCACAAGCTGCTGACCAAAGTCTTGGCTACGGAGGTCCAAGAATATTCGAAGCTCGCGTCTTCGTCCGCGTAGAATTCGGTTATACATTCCGGACCCTTTCCCGCGGGAACCACATTGAACTTCGGAATAAATTAAAGCCATATGTGCTATTCTGGGTTATAAACTACATTACTGCCTAAATTTCATCAAAATCCGTTAAGTGGTTTTTCGTGAAGGAGTAACAATCCATCTATCCGCATTTATAATATTAGTAGAATGGTTCTTGACTAATAAATTTGTAGCCTTCTAGGCAGTAAGTAGGGTTTAACTTAAACTCTATGTAGAGCTTATGTAAGTTTCAATACCTAAACTCATCCAAAATATATAACCAAAACACACAACGCAAACCAAAGCCGTAATAATCTCATATCCTACTTCATACTCATGAGTAACAGTTTTACTTTTAAAATCTGTGCCTATGTCATTCGTCTAAATAGGGCACCGTGTTAAGTTTTTGCCACGGCTATGGTACACCGATAAAACACTCGTTAGCGATGCACACAACACACTGGCATAAACCATAATTGCGCGACTTAATGAAGAATTTTACACCTATGCCATTTTCATAAAGTCCTGGTACATTTCTGTCGCAATATGTATGACTCTTAGTCACTCTGAATAAGATGCTTTAAAACTTTTTATTTGTACGCATTCATTGTCGTTTAATGTTTATTTTATATTCGACGATTTGAATGACAATGTTTTTGAAAAAGCAACGCACTCGGCAATGTCAGAGTTCAACACTTTGTCATTCAAATAATGCAACGAAATGCTTACCAGATAATGTAACGGAAAGACTAACAGAGGTTTGTAACATAGCATTATTCCTGTTACGCAATTGCGCGCGTACGAGTACGAGTATTTTTCAAAGTAATTCATTATCTTCAATAGCCGTCTCAAAACTCTTATCTCTTCTCCGAAAAAGTGGAGTGATATACCGTAACCTCTACGAAAAATATAAAATTCAAAGCGAAAGTAGTAACTATTACCTTTTTATAGTTTTGATAAAATCCAAAGCACCGATTGCCTTGAAAATTGTTATATGATACATTGTCTTTTGGGATGGACAAACGCTTACTTTGAAAAAATTCCGCAAGAATGAAGTCGCGGGCGAAATACATGGTAATAAATTCAAGGTGGTCTGAAACTCGCCGATGCTTAGGTACATTTGGCGGTGTGGCTTAGTCTGAAAGGTGGTGAACAGCCTAGGCGGAGGCCGAGTATAATACTCAGTTTCTGAAAAGCTTGTCAATGTTAATCACAGACAAAATTTCTTTCCGTCTCTGTCTACAACTCACAATAGATAAGGGTGGCGAAATTTAATTAATGGTTAACAATAGATTAACGTACGGGAATTTCCCCGTTAATTTCGATAAAGAAAACTCTCAGTAGTTATTTGTGGTGTAACGGGTTAAAAGGAGTACTAACCTAGTAGAGTTCAGGCGGGACTGCGCTACAACAGAATTTCGGCTGGAGTTAGTGAATATGTCCGACATACGGTGAAGTACTTCGCCTATTTTATGTACGTAATAAATGACACATTCATTATATAGAATGCACGAAGGTGGAGGTTAAACCTAGGGGAGCTTTTTCAAGAAATAAACTGTACTGTATGTAATACTTGTCGTATAGTTTTTCTATTGTGCTTTAGTGATTATTGTGAGTTATATTGTCAAAAGAAGGAAACAACTAGACTAGTATGTATGTGGATTGTTAAATACTTAATTAGGTGATAGTAATTACGAGTTAGAATCGTGCAAGGCCACCTGCGTAAAATACAATGAACCCAGAATAACGAATACTTTTGTATGGCTAATACGCTATTGTAAGTCCATACGATCAACATATATGGATTGGTAACTATAGGTGAAATAACGAGTATTCCAAATTATTGTTTTGTAATAAATAACTTTAGCCATTTATGACCTAACACACTATCAAATTACAATAAGCATATTTATACTGGTGTTTTATGAAACGATTTGCATAAACAAGAAATAATGTTTGATGCAGTACCTATAGGTACGGTTATGTGCTGGTATTGCAAGAGTTTGGCTAATTGACGAGTCGTAAATATCACATAAACAGCCCATAACTGCTGGACGGGAAGGGTGCTCAACCTTCACATTAGTGGAGGGCATTGGTTGCCATAATCTCTACGTTCGGCAGGCGGGGCTCCAAGCCCTGCTGCCCATTTTTTGGTTTACGAAGGTAACAGACAGTCTATATCTATGACATAGCCGCCTTTTACGATACCATTCATTTTTGGGATAGATAGATAGATATACTCTTTATTGCATGCAAAATGACAAAAAAGAAAATTGCTAGATTATATGATAGATGCTATATTCTACTCTAAAGCACCAACGCAACGAGAAATGTAGAGGACTAAGCTAACTGCCAAACCGAAGAGAACCAATCGCACTCGCTATTACTATATGGGCATAGCAACATAAGAATGTTAAACTTAGCCCCGCCTTTAAACAGATGATAGATCTTAGGTTGAGTTTCTTATTTTACTCCCTCGTAAAAAGAAGGGCCTACAAGTTTGACGTCAGCGACTGTAGGCGTAGACGTGACTAAGAGTCGGTGAATAAACATTTCTAACTATCTCCCTTATATTCATATGGATAGATGTTGGTTCCCATAACAATATATACGACGTAAAGTGTCGCTGATAACCCTAAAGCTAACATCGAAAGACATAAACGCGTAATTATCTAAACGAGTATTTCGAAGGGAATCATCAGCCCATCAGCCTCATTGTCATTAACGCTATCAGTCCTCAAATATTTCTGACACTATAGTCCTGTGGACCGGTGACCTTTGACTGTCACCCCATGGGAGTTACGATTGGGTTTGGAAGAATATAAGAAAACAAATACTGATTTCTAAGAATCGATATTACAACAAAAAGTTGACATAGTTAATAGCTACGTTACCAAGAAGGGTTAGTAGGTAATACTTTGTGTAGTTTGTTGTCGATGGAACTCCATTACACAATAAAATAAAAATATACCAACCATAATAAGTAATGGCAATTGGTAAAATAGGTACATTAATTACATTTGAAGTGATGTGCGAAATAAAGTGATGTAAATTTCAGATACAGAGTTGTTTGTGAAGTTACGTATGTTATTCTATAAAATAAAATAAAAGAAAATAAGAAGTTGTAATACAAAAAACCTCCAACTGCCCATCAACCTCATACAATTCCGTTCCCCAAACAAATCTAGGGCTGCCACCCACCCGAGATTTCTCGCAATTATCCTAATTTAAAGGTCATGGGGGGGTAGGCAGGGAGGGGTTTTCAAAAAGTGTCGTTTTATTTGTTAGGGGATTTTGAAGTTTTTGTCCGCCGTCGGCAATTTAGGTGACGCCAGCCCTACCCAAATCCAGCAAGCTTCGCAGTAAACAAAGCGTCAAACAGGACCTTTACAAGGGCATGTGTGCTGCTCACGCGCACCTATAAACAATCGCAATAACGGAGACGGACAGACGGACGGCCCGGCAATATTAATATGGAGTCCGTGCGTGATGACACTGCGCAAAATATTATATTGTCATTTGTCGCATTGAGTACAGAGTTGTTATTCTAGGACGGTTACCGTATTAGGATATACTAGGAATTATTGTTCTTTATTTCTTTACTAACCTAACACATGATTTGTCAACTTTATTGACCGCATCTAGGATCCGTGACTTCGCCTATGTCGATTGCATTACGAATGTATAAATTATCGATTTACAATCATATTCAAATTTTATTATTTGCAAGCACTGATCGTCTTATTCATAAAAATTATTTGATGTTCATTAAACCTATTTGAGCAAAAATATGTTTCGTCTTTACCTGTCACTGAAATGATTTAATTTGAAAAAATTATCAATTATATTTTATCTTAAAAAAAAAGTGATTTAACTTTTACGAATTTGTATACCATTAGTTTATCACAAAGTAAGAAATGTATTTGCCCGATTTAAATTTGGAACAAAGAAAAGAAGTCGAAGTGAATCGGTTATTTCGATCAAACACAGTCTGGTCAACATTTTAAAGTTATATTAATCAGATGTTCGTATTTTTACGAACAGAATTCACTGCACAGACACAAATGCTGTGTGAAAAATAAATGCTTTATAATTACAAATACATGAGCTACAAATAAGGGTCTAATAACAGGTGCATGCTCAGTTGAAATGTAACAGAATTGCATTTAATCAAACTAGGTACCTTTATCTATCTACCTACTATGACGATGTCTTTTATTTTTGATTCAACACACTTCGCTCTATATCAAAATTATACGAGCAATTATCACAAAGTCAGTCGTCCATGCAAACATATCATGTTTACTGCCTAAGGCTAAATCTGTACTAAAATAAACCCTAATGCACTGTGTTAGGGATTCGTCTTCTTTTTGTTAAAGGTCACGAGCTGTTACGAAAAAAGCGGAGAAACATAAGAAATTAACAGTTACGAGTAATTGTAAATTTATTAGAAAGGCACCAGACATTAACGATAAACCAATTATAATTAAATTGCAAACATGCTCTATCAGGATTCGCTTAATCATTATATAATAAAGGATTTTTGAAAATTGTTACGAGATCTATCTTATCAGTTTTCTTGCATTCCTAAATATATACTGAAGAATTTAGTTCTATTGAAATAAAGTAAATTATTGAAATTTGAAAACACGCTGCGATTATAAAAGGTATAATTATGCGGTAGTGACGTTATCTCATTTGTGGATAAATACGGTACAAATTGTCATTGCCAATAAATTGGATATTGCCTCAGGTGCAGGTGCAAAGGGCTGCGCGAGCGCACGTATCTACGGGCGGCAGCTTGATTACATTTACAGTATGAGTTGGTCAATGGCTACTTTATTTGGATACAAGAACAGAAACGTCATCATCTAGCCCTCAATATCGTAGTTATGATCTCGCGCTCGAGATCAGCAGATCAGATAATTACAGTAAGTAGGGAGACTGTCATCTGACCTCCGTGACCGTATTAACAGGGGAACCTGACTGTATTGGATCATAGTTACACATTCAGTCGCCTGAATGTGCAGGTTTCCTGCTGACGTTTTCCCTCGCCGTAAGGTGTTCAACTAATGTACTAGAAAAAAGACAGAACACAAAGAACTTAAAGAGTTAATTGCAGAATATTTGCCCAATACGAAATCCCATCGCGTGTCTGTCACAATTCCAACTCAGAAGCGGACCTCGCGAATTCACCGCGACCCAGTAGACACCTGTTAATCACACCGCGAATCAGAACATGGTGACCTGTAACTGTACAGCACACTATGCCCCGCCGGACGGAACCAACTGCCATATAATTGACGGTTATACCACTCAAATATAGCCAACTGATTATTAGGTACGAATGTGGGCCAAACAGGCTACATTTATTTCGCGACCCGCGAAATTATCCGCTCAAATTAGTGTAATTTAGGTACAAACTCCAAAACCGTAATGGTTTCTGTTACTGTAGGTATGCACGGTATGCAATTCCATAACCTTGTCACAGATATCGGTGACAGGCATTTCATACGTTTTATTTACATAAAGTAAATGTTTAACAAGTTATAAAGTCTAGACAAAGCTATAAAACCCGATGAAGCTTGAAAGGTGAATAATACAGTCAGAGATTGACTAACAACGCCATCTGTTTGTACGTGATGCAACCTGCTTGATTGATTGGTGATCTACAGTGATGTTTCCTAGTTTTTCCTAAAAAGTGTAATAGATTAGTATTTATTTATTATTATTTATTTGTTTAACACTTTATTGTACATTAACAGTATAATTATCACAGAAGATTTATATCGCGGAAGTTGAAACACTTCTTTAACGTGATGTTAGAAATTTCAGATTTAATTTTCATGATCATGATCAGCGCCATCTATATTCGATGCTGGTCAACTATGTGCTCGTGCACTCAGTACTTTTCCGCTTCCCTATTGGTGCGATAGACGTCGCTACATGTTCAACGCTGTCAATACCGTATAAGTAAGCAACCTAGAGGTAGACTACTGACCTGAGTATGCGTGTGAGTTGCACGCCGTTCTGGGGGTCTAACAAGGCCACATTAGCGATTTCATATTATGATTCATATTAGAGTGCCACAAACTTATTTGATCCGGTGGCTATAACTGGAACTAAGTGACGCCAGTTTTAATTGTCATATCAATGTCAACAACAGCGACGCTGCAGATAAGTCTGTAATAAATTAATATGAATAATAATGTGAAACGCTAATGCCGCTTTTTAGACCTCCTAGGCCCTATGTTTGAATAGTTCATATCCATGCAAGCGCTCGCATGCGTTATCTATGTATAATAAGTATGTATTTAAAAATAAAAGTATGTAAGTAGTATATCGGTTATCTAGCACCCATAGTATACTTTGCATACTTTGGGGCTAGATGGCGCTGTGTGCATTAGTCCACGAATATTTATTTATTTAAAATTTATCTATCTATCTCTTTTACGCTCGTGGTAAGTTGCTAAAGGAAGAAGAGACAGGCATTACAAGACGAGCGCTCGCGTGGTTGCGGGTCAAAAATAGAGCCCCTGATTGACAGGGTTGCCCGACGCCCGCAGTAGAAGTACGCCTTCAAATACCCCTGAAACCGTTACTCTAGAGGCAGCCTACTAACCTGAGTATGCACGTGAGTTACACATCGTTCTGATCGTGTAATTTGACAGGGTTCCGTTCCGCCCACAGTCGACGTACGTCTCCAAACACCCCTGCACCTATCCAGAGGCAGCCAACTAACCTGAGCATACACGTGAGTTGCACGTCGTTCTGGTATCGCGCTAAAGCCGCGGCGCCCTCCACTCGCACGGCGTTCACTTTGTCGCGGAGCGCGCCCGCCGCGCCGCCGCCGCCGCAGCGCTCGCGCAGGATCGACATTATGTTCGGTTGGCGGAGGAACGCTACCACCTGGGGGCAAGGGGTTAGATAAGCCGATGGACGCAAGAGGCACGACGTCGAACGGTATAGAAGGCGTGAGGTAGACCTATCAACAGCAATGGACAGGTTGCAGCTGAGCTCATCAACCCACATCAACGCCCATTCAGTTCAGCGTCGCAACGGACTCAGGTTGATTAGGTGGTAGGACTTTCGTCAAAGCTGAGGAGCCCGCCTGGGAGAGTACCACCGCCTTTTCCACTTCTGCCGCCAAAGCAATAATGCTTGCATTGGTGTGGTCCGGTTTGAAGGTAAGGTACCCAGCAAAATTACAGACATGAGGCATTTCATCTTAATCCTCACAGTGATGACGCACATGCGGTTCTGCATTTTTGTTACCTGTTACATCAATTGTAGATACTATGGGCGACACGACACTTACCATCAGGAAAAAAAAAAGAACTAGCCACTCGTGCCTCCTAAAACCGTTAGCGAAACGAGGATGACCAAGGTCTTCCGATAGAGACAGGGGTTAAAGTCGCGGGAGCCTCGTGTCGATATATCCCACTCACTCGGCGTCGAGATAAATTAACAGGGTGATGAGTAAGTCCTCGGCGGAGCGTGGGAGGTGGGTGGAGGAACCCATCCCATATCGATGGCACCTATCCCATGTGAAATTTTTAGTTCCCTCTACTTGCGCGTTATACCATGTAGTCTACGCCGGTGGAACGCTAGTACAAAATAACTGGCCAACACGAGGATGCCCTCTAGACCGAGCGCAGGGTAGGAAAGTGAACTGGTTTCTGTTGGGATTGCCGTTCGTGTACGAAGAAATTGTCGAATTGACAATTGAGTGAGCATTGAGGTAGGTCAAACGTTAGGCAATTAGGACACTGGATGGCTATCGGTTTTTTATTATTTGATCCGTTATCCAGTGCGTAGAACAGCGCAAAAAAATTGTAATCCCGTCGGCTTCAGAGAGCACTCAAATTATGGAAATTAATTCATCAATGCACTCTAGTTGCAAATACCACGTATGGTTGTATCATGCATGTATGTACATTTGCAGGAAATTGTGCGCAAACCACAAGTCGTTGCTCTATTGTAAGGTAAATAAACTAACTACAATCTATACATTAAATAAACTAAAGCAAAATAAAGTGTGTGTTACCTTGTCGTTATATGCAACAGGTATTTCAGCATGGGGCATGTTGTGCGCGTGCGCATCGACGGCCATGGCCGGCGGCCGCGGTGGCGGGGTGGGCGCCTGCCAAATAACAAAACAAGTTAATTCAGTGAGTCTATGAACGTTCAGCGGGTCTATGGTGCCATTGGCTTAGTAGCTATTCTATTGCGACTTTAAATCGGAATTTGGTTACGCGCAGGCGCAGTACTGCGAACGCTGTGAAGCTGGCCGAAAGTAGCCGACAAATTCCGATCGTCAATCGCAAAAGAATCGCTACGAAGCGATTGGTGTCGTGGCTAGAACCGCAGGAGCAGTGAGTGCAAATCAAAGTGGAATATAATGCTCATAGAATAAGGTCCATTTTTGTATCACGCTTTTTTAAAAGTGGAGTGACGATAATAGAAGTGAGTAAGTAATATAAAGATACATTCCACTTTGATTTGCTCTCACACTTTTTGCCACTGAATTTAGCCAAATGTTGTTTGTTGAAAATAGCGTTGATGTCATCAATATCATGCGTTATGGTTTATTATTTAAAATGTTGTGAAAATTAAGTGGCCCTACACGTTTCTTTACAAATGGTGTTAGAATAATTGACGTTTATGCAAAGTAAAATATACAATGATAAAGCAGGACCGCTATAATCCCCAATTTTTTCATGGTAACTGCTTACCATCAGGCAATCCGTAAACGTATTTGCCACCTTAGTGGTATCTATTTATTCCACCTTATTAATTTTAATCAAAAAGAGTCCCCATCAATTTCGGTTTTCTGTTCAACGTTTAGAGACATACATAACTTTGAATGATGAATAAGAATGTAAAGATCAAAATGCTGTGAAACAGTTTTTAAATATGATTACAAACCTTTAGTTTAGAAAAAGAAAAATGCATGCATGTTTATTAAATAATTCAAGTGCAATATGTTTTGTTAACTACACTACACAACAAAACCACCAGACCAGATAAAGAAATTAAGCCAAATATGCATAATAAAAAATTCATGCAATAAAACTCGACAAAGAAAGATCAAAGAAACACCAGAAAACAGAAGCCTGAAATTCAATCCTTACCTCTGAAAAGTACTATACGTATATCAACGGGTCCATGTTGATTCTCATCATATTGTAACATCTATATGTAACACATGGAATGCGAAATAAAGAAATTGAAATTGAAATTGAAAATAAAGAGCCTAAAGAAAAAAGTAAAACAGACCAAACTAACTAATGAAAGTACGAAAAAAATCGACGCAAATGACAGAAAATAAACGGCAATGTCAAATTATCATAGAACACACAAAAAATACACCCTGCTTAGGTTTTTGCGATAACAAAATCCACAAGATTAGCGTCATAAGAGTTGAAGTCTGCTGTCAAAATAAAGCCATGTTATTGGGTAGAAACCACTTGCCAATTTTGAGCGTTTGGATCTGGTCAATACCATAGTGTTAGTATGACAAGAGACCTCACTCACATCACAGTATCTTGAGGATATTTGATATCATGAAAACACGACAAAATAAAATACACGAACAGAGTCAAAAGAAAAAAAACACTACATGCTAAAACACAAGACAACACAAAAACACATGCCAAAAGCCGACAACCAAATACTATCCTGGTCACGGCGCGGATATTGTAACAACCATCTAGCTAGCAGGCATTCGGGGTACATTGGATCTCTATTATGATTCCTCCCACTTATCAATGGCTCACCATAGTCCCAACACACTACTACAACCGTTAACAGTTGGAAGAGCGAAACATGTGTCAAGGGACAACAAAGTATGGACGGTGAAGGCGAGAATTCGTAGCCGACTGCATACAGCAGCAGTAGACGGCATCGAAGAAATTCAGTTTTATAATCATATTTTAAGTAAAAAATATAGTAATATTAATGAAATTATATGATTGTTTTATATGGGGCTTCAAAACGGGCAATATTTTTACTGCAATTTGTGGCTGAAAAACAATTTTTTTGTTGTTGTTTCAGCCGCACTCTATTGTAGTGGCATAGTGAAATTTTCTTAAAAAAGGAGTATTGCAGCCACACATTGCAATAAAAATATTGCACGTTTAGAAGCCTCGTTCGATTACTATTATGTATTTTTCTTAAAATATCATTAGCAAAATGAATTTCTCCGATGAAGGCATCTGGATCTGCTATTCTTGTCGCATGCAATCGGCAAAGAACTTACACCTCAACCCGTCCATTTTCGGATGATTCGTGGGGGAGCGAAATACGTGTTGAGTTTTCACGATTATATTGTTATGTGGCTCACCATTGACAGATAGGAAACATCGACCAACTAAAAATGTCACAATAAAGATCCAACGAATTATGGAGTGCAGCGAAATACCGCCTAATACCAAGTATTCAGGGTACACACATCCAGCTGTTCCATGAGGATGGGTCTCCTCCGCTGCGGCAGTAGGGGGGAGAAGGGGCCGGCCTGAGGCGCGCGGGGGAGGCGGGGGTCGATGAACGTGGTCCTTCGCATCACGTGGTCCACGTAGAAACGCTGATCGCACCACAAAACGAGGTAGTTGAAGCTTATTGTTACGTTATTTAGGATTCCCTAGCGCATCTTTATTAGTGCTGTTGTTGTATATTAGATTTGCAGAGATCATCATTGTGCTAGGCATTGATTAGTTGGTTATTTCGGGCCAAATTCGTCAGGTGAAGCGTACATTTTTAGATAGCATATTTATTGCAATAAAGATATTTTTGCTGCCCAATTTTTAATAATTAACAGACAGTCCAACAACGAACTAGCTATAAAATTGCTACCGTAGCATGACTTGTAAACATAAGTCTACAACGCTATAATCGATGTCAACTATTATCAGGAAAATTGACAGCTAGTTCGCGTCAGAGGAAAACCTCCACCATTAAAAAAATGACTAAATAAGTTTACCTTGCCATTCCGGTCAAGCTTGGTGTCCCACCCCAGAGGGAGGTCCCTATCGCTCTCACTGAACATGTTGACGAGAGCCACCAAGTCCCTGTTGTGCTGGTACCGCTCGAAGGAGGCGGTGTCCCGCCGTATCTTCGAGATCATGTGCTTCAGAGTAGAGTTGCAGTTGTAGAGAGATGATGCCTCCTAGAAAAGAGAAATAGAAGTTGAGTGTAAGCTTTTGACGGGCAGAATTCATACCTATACTTGCATATAATTTTCTTATAGATTCAATTTCGATTACAGAAATATTTATTGAATTATTGGAGGGGACAAGGTTACAACACAGTACATCATTCGAAATTACAAAGTAAATGCGGGAAAATTAAGTTTACCCAAGATTTGCGAGCTTGCAACTAACGATTACTCAGCAGTTGATTTGTTACAGTTCTATATTTTATATAAACCAGTTACTCGCTTAGACTAGGCAACTTAGGCAAGTGATGGTAATGTTCTTAAACCTCAGGGAGCTTTCACATCTCCTAATTATCCACGGATGCTTTGTCAAATGTACAAAGCCTGTATTGTGGTAGTTGCACGAAATTTATAACATTATAGCAGAATCGAGCTGCTTAGTAGCGGGACAGTCGCGTTATTTACACCGACATGAATTAAGGCAGCTTGAGGTACTCCAAAGTCTCTGCCTACCCCTCTGGGATAGGCGTAAGTATGTGTATGTATGAAGGGCTTTAAGGCCGGCCGCATAAATTCGTATACGATAAGGATTCCGAATTTGAATTTCAAAAGACCAATGCGCTATACTTTAACGCAGCCTATTGATTGGTCGAATTCGAATTACCAAACCTAATATTCAAGGTTATAATATGTTTAACCGTAATCCAGGGTAGGACATAATATTTATTATTATTATAATATTGGGGCTAACGTCCCGGTTCTGCTGTCGCGCGCGGGCCCGGGGTCTGCCTTGACCATCATCCATGATCAGGTAATTACACATAACATAAAATACACTTAAGATAGTACCTGATTCATATGCAGTATCGAATAGAAGTCCGGCCTTGCCAGGAACTCGGCGGCCGGGTGGGGCGCCGAAGGGGCGTGGTGAGCGGCGGGCGCGGGCCGCGACGTGGACGCCGCGGGCGCCGGGCCCGCGGTGGGCGACAGCCGCCCCCCGTCCTCGGAAGAGAGTTGGGTGCGGGTCATCGTGCGACGGATGGATTGGTATCTGGAATGAGAGCGATGGTGTCAGACATTTTATGGGTATGTTTTGGGTTACCTTTGTTGACGAGTAGCAGTCGTCCCGTGACCATGATGCATGCAACTGTGTCGAAATATCGGGCTACTCGTCAACAAAGGTACGCGGTAGGAAACCCGGAACATATCCTTGAAATGTGTGATAATAACCGCGACAGTTTAAAACATTATGTCAGCGTCAGCGGTCCCGGAACGGTACCACTTCACCAACCTGATCGCCGATCACCAATTGCATGATACCACCCGCTGCAATGACGTCACAGAATATCATGAAATGCATGTTGTGACGTCATCCCAGAGGGGAGGTATCATGCGATTGGAGATCGCCGGTGTCGCTGCCGGTTGTCCGGCGGTATGACTGTCTACTGTTTGGTTTTATCCTTTGCTTATAGATTTGGATATGTATATGTAGGTATTTTATTGAAAGTATGTAAAGTGTTGCTTATGTGTGCACTACCTCTGCTGCTTTAATTCTGTGTTTCTTTCTATACCAAGGTTGTCTGCAAGAGATCACATTTATGATAATACCGCCCTTTGTACTGCTTACGACATATTTTGTATCTTTGTATGTGTCCTTTAGCCAAATAAAGAGTTTTGTATTGTATTTATGACCGGGGATTAAATCTGATATAACAGACATCGGGTACCGTGTCGCTCCCGAACCACAGGAGCCGACTCACTTATGCGCTAGGCCTGGCCATACTCCCACAACTTTGAAATAAAAATGATCTCCTATTATGGCATATCCGGTATATTTTATGCGTGACTGACGGACAAATATCTTATGACAAGGTATTACCTTCTATCTAATTGTCTCCTCTGCACTTCAGGGGCAGGAGATCGTGGACTAGATCCGTTGGCACCAGGGCGTTGCCACGTCGTTGTTCTGTTGATGTGATCAATGTAGAACACCCGTCCGTGGCTATCCATGCGGGCTTCCCAACCTGGAAAAGTAACATTGATTGATTTAGTTTCAGAGTAAGTTGTAGCAGCCCAAGTAACACCAAATGAATAAAAATATTTACCTGCAGGCAATGGCTCCTCACACTCGATGATCCCGCCAATCATATTAGCTGGGAAATCGCCGGTCAAGGCCATTTGCCGCGAAGTCCTCTCCGGTATAGACGGCAATCTGATTCCCGCCATATGCCGTAGAGGCGTGGGAGACGCCACAGCATTATCGTTATCATCGTTGTCCTCGTTCCTCGGCCTCCTCAACACCACGTCCTCAGGGGGGCCGGCGTGGACTATCGTAAAGTGGTTGCTGTTAGCGAACTCGAGGTTCGGGGATCTTATCTCCGACGTTCTGAGCTCGTTCGTGAACTCGACCATCTCAAAGTTTTCCAGTCTACTCTCCGCGTTCTGTATGGGCGGTGGTTGCAGGTCTGGAGGGGGCAGCGGCCTTGGGCGCCGCGCGTGGTGCGTCGGCGTCGGCGGACACTGCGGCACCGCGGACCCCGCCAACGCAGCCACTCGGGACAAAGCCCGCGGATGAGGCCGCATCGGACTATCCAGATTACTCGTCTTATGTGGCGAGTGCTTTGGCGTTCCCTCACATCCGAGATTCTTGAGTAAATGTCGAGGCAAGCTGGAATGTTTGGGCGTAGAATTCTCGCATGAGTATTTTCGGTTCAGTATCATAGTTCCTACACTAGGTAAAGTTTTATTTTCTTCTACGGGTGACGTTGAGTGCGAGGAGTTGCACGAGCTGGGTGCGTTCGAGCTGTTGTCTGTTTCTCTGCACGGTGAATCGATGTGTGTGGAATTCAAAAACGCCGTCATCATTGTAGGCGTGTTGGCCCGACCGGAGCCTTGCCTCGTTAATGGTTTGTGACCTTTCAATGTAGAGATTTCCTTCTCCTCGATTTGATTCCTATTGTCATCTTCGAACTCCGAATGATTGCTAATATCATTTAAAAAAGTGTTTTGAGCCTTCTCTTCAGACTTTGAGTGGTTTGGCGTGACATTGGCACCGTCTACTGTGTCCATCGGAGCTGATACTTTATCCTTTCTCGCGAACGTCGTCGTTATATAATTATCAGGTCCTATATCTTTTATAAACATAATCTTATTTCTACTAATACTAGGCGAACCTTCAGGTACATCTTTCAACTCCTTTTTCTTTTCATCGGCTAATCTCGCAATTTTCATCGAGGAAATAGTGGATTCACATAAGCTGCCATCGGTTTCCGGGGTGGCTAAAGGGGCGACATTTTGTCCGCCTCTCCAAAAGCTAGCTGTCGAGGACATAGCTGCCTGTTGTCCAGAGTAAAATTCTCCAGGTTTGAAATCGTTTACTTCGCTGTGTAAACCGGCCGAATTGCTGATGTTCTTATCGGTGAAGAATTGTTCGTCTGTGTCGATTAGTTCAAAGGTGAACGCATCCTCGGGTTTTGTGAGTTTTTTTGGCTTTCGATGTCTCGGTACGTGTGGCGGAGACAATGCGTGCGTCCTTTCGAGTGGCTTGTGCGACTGCCTCGGGGGCAGCGGCGGCACGGGCGACTTCTGCGCTTCATTTGGCACGTTGGCACCCTCGACGTCGTACACAAACTTCATTATTTTGCAGGGATTCTTTGGTGACCATATTTTGTAGTACTCTGTACCCGGTGAGGTAGGGGAGTCGAAACCGCTATTCGTTTTCGACTTCTTCTTAACTCCATTAAGCGCTTGCCCTCCACCGGTGTCGACGGGCGGCGGACACTTTTTCTTCACTCCGGACGATGTCGGTTTACAGTCTATAGCACTTTGAGATTCACTATTTACATGAGATTCTTTACTTAAACTACTAACTAGAGATTTGCTAGGATCACATTGTATTTGTTCCAGATTAGGATTGTTCCCGTTACTTTCTAGAGCACTAATTGAGCATTTGTTGACGTTTTCGCTGAGATGTCGTATGTCGTGACTGGTGCCCGGGACGAATTCGATTCTCGGCGGATTCTCCGAGTTCATTTCGAAGCTCTCGTTGTTGTAGGAGAATGGGGATACGGACTGGTCCCCACTCCGCTTCCTGGATATGCCCTCCTTGAGTCGGAGAGGCAGCTTCTTGAGGTCGACTTTGAAGCGCGCGGGCAGAGTCGAGGACTCCGCCGCGCACTCCTCGCCCTCGCCATTGTAGTAGCGAAAGCAAAGTAGTTGCTCGCAATCTGGAATTGAGATAAATATGACATTAATTCACAGCAACACAACACACATACGTTCACCTTCTAACCTAGAAACATAAACAAAAAAAAAATATGTGCTTCCGGACTATAGTTGCATAAATGTATATCCCTCCTCCTTTTTACTCAAGTAATTTTGTATTTTTTTTGTCTTTCTTTTCCTGCACCGCCTACCTTTCTCAGGCTTAGATTATCCCGGTTGACTGGTAGATAAGGCTATTTTAGCTTTAAGTCCGCCACTGTACTTTTGTGCATAAAGCTTTAATAAATAAATAAATGAATAAAAAGATTATTATTTTGTTTATGTTGACTGAGGATCGTGGTCGGATGAGCACATCTTCGAGCGCACGAAAAGCCTCCAACCGCGTATTCATCGCCTGCCTCACCGCGTCGCAGAATCTGATGGATGGCGCAACCTGCTGATCGGTCCATCTAGTTGGACATAACAACATAATCGATTTTAAATATTCTTTCACTAAGAAAGCTACATTATCACCGAGTTTGAAATTTTCCGGAGTCAGATGGGTTAATTTCCGAAACTACAAGTGGCGTCACGTTATTGTATTTAGGTACATACAATTGAAGTGACTAAGACTACATACTACTGAATGGATTTCGACAATTCTTTTATTAATAGGAACTTCCTTCCCGACTGGCATAGGGTACTTTATTTCCGAAAAAAGCTCAGAATGTTATGTGAAGACCTCGTAGAACTGCATCGAGCAGAACATTACTAAGACTTTTGATAAACAGTATGATTACCTTCATACGGTTGATTGGGCTCATCAAGCAGCCACATTATGTCGCCGGTGGCACATCCGGTGGCCGGCACGCGCCCGGCGACGCCAGCGGTTCCCGCCGACCCTGCAACAAACACATAAATCGGTTAGAATGAAAACAATACACACAATAATAAATACATCAAAAAATCAAATGTTCAGTATACATCCCGATGCGGGTGCATAATCTGGGAGGAAACTGTCAGGCGCACAAGCCAGAAACAAAAGCAAGAATTATATTTCGCAAAATCCCATTTAGCCGCACCGGAGGGTTACACGGCGCGAGCAACAAAACGCGCGCAGGTGCAAAAGACTCGGAGCAAAAACAAACAACGAGACGCGGTGCACTCTGCGGGCGACCACGGCCAACCCTTGGCTTTTTTATCTAACAAAAATCAAGCGTAGGCCGCTCGCAGCGCAGTTCGGCGCAGCGCAGGCGCATCACAAATTATGGCAGCCAGACGTAATCACCGGATGCGGGAGTCGCCCGCACGTTTTGCGCGAAATAATCGAAGCCACCGAATTGCCAGCTAATTGGGGGAACACGACCATAAATTGCGCGAGGGCAAATTGATTCCGCGACTAAACCCCGCCGGATCCGGCCGGGCATTACCATATTTTGATTGGATTAAAATATGAGCCCGGTTTACATCTTCCTGTCGTTCATTAAGTGTTCGATTCGGTCGTAAATACGGCGGCGGAGTGGATGTTTACGTCGAATACTTCACTTTTATTTTGGAGCGAGCCGCTGCCGGTCGCTGAGACAATAAAAATATTTACGAGATCTCGCGGAAAGAAAGGGCAGGCCGGGGCGAGCGGGCGGATACACGTCGCGCGGGATAAATCGCAGTGTTGTGTCCCGGAGCCGTTTCCGTTCGGAAATAATTAAATTTTCGTAAACAAAGGCTGGGAGATTGATATTGTCCATTACGTCTCAGATGATTTACGGTCATACTTAAGGCGGGGTTGCATCGTGAAGCGCATGCAGGTAATGAGTGTACTGGTTTAATGACTGTAATTTCCTGCGTGTGTGTAGGTAGGTTCAGTTTTAGTTAAGGAGTTTTAACGATAATGTGTAAATTGTGTCTGCGGTGTGTTGCGGTGACGACAGCGATGACACAGAGGGCGTCTATTTCCGGCGGTGACGCAACATCCGCGCTTCCGCAGGATACGCGCGAGATAGACCGCGCCCGCGCCCGCGCCGCGGAGATCAGCCCCGACTTCCGCGGGATTCCGGACAATCGCTGTGCGATATCCCGCCCTACTTAACTAACGCGATAACAACTATGTAGGTGTATAGCGTACGTAGAGATATAAAAAATGCGATAACTATGAAACTGCGGTCATGCCTCTAATAGTGCTGTAAGTAGGTACAAAATTTAATAATTTCGCGTAAGGCCAGAATAGGGATAACTGTTACTGACTATGTAATACTTATGGACAAAATATGGAAATAAATAGCCTTATAAACAGGTATTTTAGCAAAAATTTACAAAAAGCAAAAGCGTTGTCAACTCCCAAAGTGTGTCTCTCTCACAAAACGGAATTTACGTATATTATATTTTAAACGGTGACATACACAGATGTGACGTCACACCTATGTACCGCCTTCTCTAATTATTAATTTCAATTTATCTTTTAAAGTACCTATTCAAAAACTAATTACCTCTTCGTTAAGCAAAACTCCATCGAGTGAAGCAATAAAAAATTTCAGTAATACACGACGACGAAAATAAACATCCTGATGACTGGAATTTCGTGTTAAAATGAGGGGTGAGAGAGACAAAATTAATGGACACGAATGCGAAACTATTTTTCATTCCACAAATAAATACATTAATATATTACAAGCGTCTAAAAAAGAGCGTCGTCAATTTCCCCGAGAGCCCAACAACGTGACGATGGTGAGAAAAATTTCAACAGCAGCAGATTTCCGCTTCATTTCCTAGACAAATGGAATCATTTCGAGATAAAAAATGTACTTAAGCGCCTGACAAAACGTAGAGGAAACATCTGTTATTCGCCGAAATACATCCACGTGCCGGCGTGTATAACAAATATATATTTTTACCATCGTCAAATAACATTCGCTCTCAGATCTTCCTGTTTGCCCCTGACAATGACAATTCAAAAGTAAAATACGAATATAACATTATAAAACACGGGACCGTGGAATAAGTTAAGGTTTATATTGGCACGCAGAACTGCTCCTCAACCCAAATGCAAACCAAAGATCAGATAAGCATAAACAATTGATCTGAGGTATCGATGAATCAGCCGGTTCTCAGCAAATAGCCGTAATCGCATTTAAAATTCTAATTAGACATCATCATACGATCCGACTCGTATCATAGTTGAGCTAATGCGTCATGATTAACCCTGCTGAGCTAACGGAAGCTCGTAGTTAAACTAAACTACGGTCATCTCGACCCCAGTTACCGCATCTGCCTCGCCCACGCCCCGTTCTTGCTTAGATCTGGCATTTTTTCAGTCTGATGTCTTTTTAAGTGGACTCATTTTCACACGCGGCGTGATCCGCTCCAAGATGCCACCGACACCCCCAGGATAAACACTGTCAGCTGTCAATGCGCGGTGACGAGTTGAGTGTAACAAGAAGTTTTTGTCAGTTCCCCAAAATTACGGGGGTTGGGATTAGACGTAAACTTTGCATGTCATCGTACGAGTAGCGTGTTGTTTTTTAAAGAAAACTTCACGCTGCAGAAGTCTTATAACAATAACAAGTCAGTGACGCTAGTCACAGTCGCAGTTGACAAGGACGGGCAAACAACACTTCACTCCCGTCTAACAACGTCTATCCGGCAATCCGAGGCACTTTAGAATGCAACGATTGACCTTTCATGTCTAGTCTTCGCACGGTTAACCTGTATCCGTCCCGAAGACACCGGCTGACGTTCCCTAGCCGTCGAGGAAACGGGAGGTTAAGGTGTCTCGGTGACAGACCCCCATTAGAGCGGTGACGATTTGACAGCCCCTCGGAGCCGGCGACGTGTGTGACAACGTGAGACTGGGCTTTCAACGCAACAACTAACGAGTCATCTATTTCTTTGGAATGGATTAAAGTGCTTTGTCCTTGTCATCGTCGAATCAACTAAACTTGCAACCTAGCTCTGATTTATAATGAATGACATCCAATAAAAATTGGGAACTTCCACTAAGATTTTAGCGTTAATATATGTTGCTCTCGTCTATTTTTATACTGGAAATTAAAGAAATAAAACAAAACACAAAGAACGGAACAAAGTGCTAGCAATAAAACTACCCCGAAAGCATTTAAAAATCCTTTCCCATTCAAGACGGTTAATGGAGTTAATTTTACGATTGTGGACCACTTAAAATTCTCTCCCGAACAGTCTGTACAAATCGCACCGGAAATTGAAATTGGAAGTTAAATACGATGCTGTGACAGCGTCCATTAGCACCTACAAAGATAACAAGGTTACACTTATCGCTTACATGTCAATAGTTGATGATGAATGCGCTCCGCGGGGAAAGGAAGTGACTACACCAGCCTATTGTAGGTATAGACATTTGGGCGGCTGGTGAAATATCGGTGCCAACGACCCCAGGCGCGTATTAAGATATCAAGACGTTATATTGTTTTGACGACCGCTGAAGATATAAAATATCGTGACAAAGGAATCTGGATTCACGATTTATGTTGGCGGTAAAATTTACGATGACCGGTGTGAATTAATCTGCGCGCTGCAACAAGTTATTACATACGCGGTGCACATTAACGAGTCCCTGGTGATTGGCCGCGTGATTTCTTGGAAAGGCGGTTCTTTGGCTCGATCTCGGTTCGACCTTCAATTTTTTTAAACATTGGATGGTGTGATTTTGCGAAGTAACTTTTAGGTTAGCCATTTTTTTGAGATAGAAGTATTTTTATGTAGAAGTACGACAAACATAACAATTTCTAAAATTTGGTTCTTTTAGTCCAGGGTAATATAATAAATCTAACCCCGATTACTTTTTGATGATTTTAATAAGATAAAGTACACGTTCAAATTAATACACGGTTGAACCCTGACGGAACGGGAAAGAGGCGTCTTTTTGAAACTTTCGGCGAATTGAAATTTGAAACTTAGCACAACTTGAAACTGTTCAGCATTTTTTACACGGCATCATTGGACATGTAAATCCGGCGTGACTCATTAACGGGCAAGCGTAAAGAGTGCGCAAGCGCAGGGCTCAGCGGGGCGGCTCCAGCGACATACAGCAACTCTTTTAGACCACATCGTGATTGGTGATTCGTGATTCATTAGCCTCGTATGTCGATCGTTGCGTCTCACGTTACTCATTGACAATCTTTACCTAACAGAGTTCAAGCTGGGAAGGAAGGATATAAAAAATCTGTAGTTTATTCTTAAACACGTCCTTGAGGTAAAGGGTTTCTCAATAATAGGGTTTTCATTGTATAAATAACTATACCTACGGGCAACTAGCTTAAATCTACAGCTTAGCATTTGTAGCGTACCGTGTATTCATAGTATTACCTAACCCTCGTTAGTTACTTGCGGTCTTATTCGCGAGATACCAAATTACCTATCTAAACAACATACCTATCAAATCTAGGATGTAATGTCAGCCACGGCCGGCATCTAACTTGTCTCTCGACCTCAACATGTAATAGTGTTTATAGCCAAGAACATCATGTGTACGCCCACAGTAGAACGAGACATCTGGTGCAGAACGGCTTGTTGATCTAATCTCGGGTTACCTCAAGCTATCTGCATAAGGCGCGATATTATCTGACCATGTGATATGGCTGTCACTTCACGTGTCCCACTCAATATGGTTGTTAAAAACCGCCTTGCACAGCTCCGGTTGTAGGTCCGTGGTATATTTAATACGCATTATGCGCAAAATGCATTTAAATCGATGTTTAATTAGCCAGTCTTGATCATAAAAGGCCAGTGGCGCTTGATTACGTCGTTTCGTATTTTGTTGCTTAACTTTCTATGAAATTTACAGCCCAATACAAACAAGTTGTCATCATAACTTTTTCCTATATAGATTTTCTACAGATTATTAATACTATACTGCGTTAATAGGGGCTAGTTTAAACATTTGCTGAGTTTACTACAGAAATATCTACACAGCGTCGTGCCATTATATTAGCTGGTCGAGCTAGTTTCCCTATATAGCCATCAGTGAGGAGACGCCAGTGGCCGCCATCTACGGCGACCGTCGGCGCATACGTCGATAACTCCAAGCCTGTTCGCCCAAAAGAAATTGACGTTTAGAACCAAATTGAGACGATACACTTTATTGTTAAAACTACTTTCGAGGCACAGTTTCCGTCGCCTACGTCCACAGCCCGCCTTATGGCACGCGACACGACAGAATATCTTAACATTAACACCTACCTACTCCTACTATAATCGAATATGGAAAGTATTACGCCAGCGAATCTTTTATGTGAACAAATTCGAATTGGGCTAACTAAACTCGTCGCCTTTCTACATCGGTTGATATGATCTCGTAGGTGCAAGTTCATAATGCTCGGCAGTAATAATTTAATAGGTTTCGGAGTGTTTGTATGCAGCGGGTATGCGGGTCCGTGTAGGCGGCGCGGCGCGGGCGCACCGTCTCGGTATCTCCACGATCTCCAGCCACTCAATTATGTACTGGGCCGCTAATAGGGCATTTAGCTGTCAATTATTTGGACCCCGCCATGCATCGCTGATAAGCTCATATCGATCTTATTGTCAGTGAACCGATGTCTTGCCCAATACTGCTCTGGAAAGCTATAACCACCGGATATAGTCATAGTCGTGTTTGTTAGTTAGGTAGGTATAACTACTAAAACAGAGTATCTTCAACTTTAGAGATCTACATATGAATCGAACAGCAATCAACGCCTCGACTGTACGAGCCTAGCATTAAAATTAATTGCATATTATCATAACAATAAAACTGTTGCAAAACAGGGCAATAAATGTGCAGCGGTGCGCAATCAAATTTAAACACCATTGAGTGGCACGTGCGGTCCATTGATCGCGGCCGGCGGAGTGGGGCGCGCCATTCATGCGCACGCGCAAGGCCTCACGGCCGGCGCGGCCGGCGCGGCCACCGCAAAACGCATGTCCACATTACCACTGTCATCATCATAAATTCAACTCGGAGACTCGCGTCGTGCGTATTCATCAAGCCAGTCGTCGCACTTGCGAGGATTCGTTGCGAAATTTAACTTATTGCAGGGCCTACCTCATACTTATCTATTTGGGTGTCCACACCAGTCTGGTGTGTTGTTTCTAATCCGTTGCGGGTTTAGTACGCGAAGTTTGCGGCGGTCGGCCAGAAATTCCAGCAATGGGTGCCTGGCTTGGCTAGAAATCATATAAGTAAACGAATGTTTGAGAACATGGACGGATGTTAGTTGTTACTCGTTTATGTCATTGAGTGGGACGTGCGGTCCATTGATCGCGGGTGGCGGAGTGGGGCGCGCCATTCATGCGCACACGCACGGCCTAGCGGCGGCGGCCGGCGCGACTCGGCCACCACAAAAACGCATGTCCACGTCGTGGCCAGATCTTAGAATTAATTACTTCATGATGTGGCCGACCATACCTACGCCCTGCCTGCTGTGGCCGTGCCTACTGCCCACATCATGATATGGGCTGGCCAGATCAATGAATAATCAGCATTAGATGATATTAACAGGTAAACGTACGGGTCAAACATTAGTGATCATATCGTAAAATAAAATAATTACGTTATTTGCCGTTACGAGGCGCTGATATAGTTCTTTTTTGTGATGCATCATGGCGGTGGGAAATTATTTTGGTAAAAAGCTAATAATACAATGCATTGATGCATAAAGACAAAAGTGAAGCGAAATATCAATACATAGGGACCGTAAGTGACATCATAGCACAACAAATAACATCGTAATCTAAAACGTGGATCAAATGTTGCCGTTTAATAAATACGTCCATAGGCTGCGGTGACTGCTTACCATCAGGCAGGCCGTAAGCTTGTTTGCCACCTTGGTGGTATAAAAAAATAAAATTTTAGCTGGCCATATAATGAAATACAACCATTTCATAAAATAGTCGGCCACATACACATTACCACTGTGTTATAAAATGTATTCAGAAATCCTTCAAGTCGAAGGCTCATCCTTCGTATTCATTCATCAAGAGACGTCGTACTCGCGTTGATTATTTTAGATACTTTTTAGATGCCCCACACCGCAGATTGCAACTGTTGCATACTCCTTTTCTTTTTTCAAAACCGTTTACAACTGTTGGAAACAGTTTCGAACTGTAATTGTTCCCAATGTTTCCAGACCGATAATTATGTGCGAAGTCGAAAATCTAGACACTTTCTTCAAATGACATGGCGACTTTTGTATTTCCTCGTATCATCATCACAGCCCATAATAGTCCACTGCAGGACTTTGGGCCTCTCCAACAAAAGGGGAGGTTATTGCCATAATCTCCACGCTTGGCAGGCGGGTTGGAGATCGCAGTGTTGCAAACATTACAATGGAAAACGCTGCTGCCCATTTTCCTGTTTACGGAGACTCTAGATCTTTTGTCTCTAAACATTAGTCGCCTTGTACGACACACACGAGTGTAAGGGGTTGGTGCTATTCTACTCTACCGGACACCATACGGCAAATTCTACTCTACCGGACACCACACGGCAAATAATTCCTCGTATAATTGTTTATAAATGTTGCAAAAAGTTTCATTATGTTTCAAAAAGTTTACAAATGTATCGTAACATCGGTGTGGGACCTTTTCAATCAAAACTACGGATTGGATTTTGACGAGACTTTCGTTTTATCGCCCATACTACACCAGAAACATGTCTAAAAAATTATAGAACATAAGCTAAAATGTATTTATCTCGAAATTGAGATCTATCTTCCGCGGGCGTCGGAACTATGTTAATTCCAATGGAATTTTATGCGGGCGCAGCTTGCACTGGATATATTAATAAACTAACTCCCATCCACTTCAACAACAGTACGTTGTGACATCCCAAACGAATTTCACAGCTTTCAATTCTTTAATCCTCGCGATGACGGGCGGCACCATTCGAAACCGAGCACCATTCGACGTCAATCGAATGTCTCACACATCACTCGCCGCCTACGGTGCAATTAGGTAATTGGGAATGCAGCTCAGGAATACATGTGTGACAAAAAGCAGGCGGTTAGGTAACGTGGCAAGTACGTAGCTTGCAAGTAGGTGCCGTTGAATTAGGCAAGTGCTAATATTTGCGTACCTACCTACATCCGCCAAGCCGCCGCATGCCGGCCGGCCATTCGGAGATCAACAAGTCAATAAACTCCCACTGGCACTCGCGAACGGAATGCCTAGCGAAATTTATATTATGGCAGCAACACGACAATTTGGCTATCGAGGTGCAACCTGCTCTCGAATTTATAAGGTGCAAGCGTTGGTGGGTGTAGGTAGATATATCAACATACTAATGTAGGTACCTATTGGTTTAATTAGTGTCCAACCAACTACGTTCTCCGAACGTTTAGTGAAGAGGACGTCGTTGGTAAGGTGACATTACATAAAGTGTATTTATACATATTCATATTTATTTTCTTCCATAAAGATGATACATACATACTACATTTATATCTGCATTTTTGCCCGCGACTTCGTCCGCATAGAATTCGATTATAACGTTTCAGACCCTATCCCCGTGGGAACAACATCGAATTTCGGGATAATTCCTATGCCAGAGACTATGTGCTATTCTGGGCTATAGGTAAGCTATGCATCCGTTCACCAGTTTTTGCGTAACAAACATCCAAACATCCTTTCAAACTTTCGCAATTATAATTAGGATTATCTATCGCTTGTGTACCCGGCGCGATTTCGTTCGCGTGGCGTCCTACACCTACCCTTAGGGTTGCCAACTTTTTTTAGACCAAATATGGTATTTTCGGGTTTAGAAGCCATAAATATATAGTAGGTAGGGAATTAATCAAAAAATATACATATAGTAGGTTTTTAAATAAATGTACGTACCTATATTATTTCTTAAATGTATATTTTCTGCTACATTGAGCTGCATAGCTGTTTTGTTTTATTTGACTTGAGTTTGACGTCACGTCATACAAATGTCAAGACTCAAGATGGTTCTGAAATATTCTATTTGCATCAGGAAAATTTTTCTTTTGAGGATCTTATGGACGCGTTCCGTTTTGCGATAAGTGGTAATGCTGTGCTAATGAAATATAGTAGTTTAGCCTACTCTATTTAAATTTTTAATTTATAGTAGGTAGTCTCCTAATATAGTAGGATACTATATAATATAGTAGGGTTGGCAACCCTACCTACCCTGTATCTATTCTACACCTACCATACACCTACTTTACCGCTACCTACCCTTTTTTTCTGGCTTATAAACCTTCATTAAAATCCGTTACGTAGTTTAAAAGATCTAACCATACATAGGTAAACAAACAGACGGCGGGAAGCGACTTTGTTGTATACTATGTATATATTTAGGTACCTTCATGAAGGAGAGTGAAATATAGGTAAATGAAATGTGAATACACACCCATTACCTTCGGGACTGCTACTGGCAAAGAGATTCCAATATGGTAAAAGCAATTATGCAAATTCACGCAACTGCCGCAAAGTACTAATGGAAAATAAATGTTAACTGTCCATGACTCTATGTGCAATTCAAAGTTCAAGGATAAGTTACTATTTGCTGTAGATATATTATTTTAAAATGAGGAAATACAAGACTTAGGTAACATTATAACAATGGTATTTACAGAAAATAACATTTACGTAAGACGGTAAGGCTGTAAAGTTTGAAGTACTGAAAAGATAACATTATAGGCTAAGTCAACATTTACAAATAACTAGTGTTTGTCTGGGACTTAGCCCGCGCAAAGCTCGATTAAGCCGTGTATCCGCGGAAACTACCTACTTCGAATTTCGGAACACTACAAAAATCAAATTCGTGCAGTTGTTTTCGCATGAAAGAGCAACAAACAAACATTCAAGAATACAAACTTTGATTTATAATATGTTATGTATTCCAAGTAATACGATGACATCTCGACAGTGATTCACAAATGCGTGTTAGAAATGATTGCTATACAGTAACTAAAAAGCAAACAAAAAAAAAACAAGATTCGTGTAACAAATATTACATTTGTAGAGCTCGTCTAGTCTAAGATGACGCGCCCCACTACTTAGTTAGTTGATTTCGATGTGTGAGTGCAAATATTGATAACGACACTTCATCTGTGTTTGAGCCAATGAACGACGCGTTCTCCTACGTTTGAATCTCACCGGCAACTGAATGACCAATTACAACGGCATTTGTATATGTATTGCGTCCATATTTTAAACTTGCTTGTGTTGCGTTAATGCGATAGTGGGGCGCGTCATTTTAGATTAGACGAGCTCTAACAAATATTACATCTGTACCTACGTGAAGGATGACGATAAGGAATACCGCAGTAACCATCATCCCGAATTCCCATACGTAGTGTCCGATCCGTGAGTATGCGGGGGCGCCAACCACGTAGGCGCGGGCGCATCGCGTCGCGCCGGTCGCGCCCACCGTTACGCGCCGCCATGGCGCGCCATTGTAAATCTCCATCGTTCGCGGAATTTATGGGAACCTTGCCAGCGATATCCTCCGGGAGTAACCCGGCCGGCACTTAAGGGTTATGGCTGTGGCATACACCCACTTACGATATTGGCTGCGGTCAGTGCACGCGGAATGGAGGTTAACCCCGAGTCCTTGACACTCGTTGCGAATAAGTCGCAATGCGGATTACTATGTTGTCTGCAAAATATTTGTTGAATAATAGATGGTATAAAAACCCACGTTCATGGAAAAGTAGAAATCAATGCAGTGACATCACGAAACGAGCAACATCAATAAAACATTGCGGCTAGAATAGAAAAATCTCAGCACTAGTTGCCCTTGTCCATAAAATATTCTACCAGCGTGCGTTTCAATGTGCTAATACTAGTACGCATATTGAATCTGGCTTAGCGCGGCATGTGAAAGCATAGCTAACGCTGGCGGAGTCTGAAGACAGCCGGGACGAACGACCTCGAGGCCCCGCACTTCGAATACAAATGGCCAAACGATCGTGTGTGACCCGGCCAGACAATGGCAATAAATCACCGTGAAACGAACATATACGCCTCTCCGTAATGACCTCGACTAAACCAGATTTTAATTCTAAATTGACAGCGATAGCGATACTTGACCAGAAAAGCAAATTGCCGGTATAGACAGACAGCGTGGGCCAAATTATAGGGCCCAAGCAACGTATGCTCGAGATTCAAGACGAGCCCGGTCGTGATCTCGAACTCGAAACAGTAGATCACGCATATGAAAGATAATGACACAAATTAGGGAGATTATTTGTAAATTGCCTGAACCAAAAAAGCGTATAGGGACGTGCCTCCCGCAAAAACCGGCGATCCCATGGTGAAGTCACATAAACAATGACAAAGTAATTAGAATGTAAGGCCCACAGTGTCGTAACTGTGGTATTCTATCGAAAGCGCTTCCACCGAATTGTTTGGCGCCTTTCGGCCTGTCAATGAATCGAATGCCCTCACGCACTTCCTGTGTAAGTAGAACTGGCGAAAAACAACGTCCGACGGTTATCGATGAGACAACTCACCACTTAAATAGGTGTAAAAAGCATATGGCTAAAGTAACGCCCGACATTGACCATGAGTCCGCTTTAAAATGTTAAAAGGTCATCTTTAAGGATATCCGCCTGTCTCGATTATCATAATTTACTCGTTTTTCTCATCATAAGCTGTTATTACCGTACAGTAACGTCGATCGGAGCAATCGTTTCAAACAGAAATTCTTTTCTATATATAGAGGTAGTGTGAGAATCGTATTGTTGGCACAACAATAGTTGCGCAAAAAATATTTTCACAGGGTCTAAAGTTTAAGAGGATTGTGAAGTTTTTAATATCTTTTTTTCAAAGTGAGATTGCAAAAACAATGGCTTTTGTTGTCGTGAAATTTATAAATGAACAAAGAAATCATTAAATTGTATGCGACTTAAGCAACACAATAAAATAAAATTTAATTCATTCAAGGCTTGGACCGATAAATAAGCAAAGAAACCGACTTGGAGCACGCCACAGACAAAAACAATACATTCAATGGAAGTCAGGTGTCCGACTGTTGCCGAGGACGGACGCTACAAAACTAAGGCTACAGTTTTTTGAATCGAAAGGAAGTCAGGTGAGCCATTAATAGTGGAACGACAAGAACCCGCCGTGTCGCCGGCCATCCACATTCCTGGATAAACCTTTATCTAACCGCCGTCTGTGCAGCCACATGCCTCCTGCCATTACTTCTATTTACTCAAAGATAATACGCAACTAAGATTAAAGAAGCATAATTAGCAGTTATGACGTTCTCAGATGAAGACGCCTGTAGGATTTATAAACGTATTTATGACCAGTAAATCCTGTTGGGGCGAGTGCAGCAAACGTTTTATGACAGAGCTTGCGAAATACAAAGCTGTGTCCGCAGATATTCATTTTACACTTCCTTTTCAATGTTCTCCTGGTTGTTCATACCTGCGCATTAATTTTTGTCGTAAACATTCTTGAAACGTCTGCGTTGCTCTTTAAGTTTTGTGACTAAGCGAATGTTGGAAATAGTTGCGAGTGTTTCCCGGTGCTTTTGGATTTCCTTCCTTATTTCTTTGGCGCCGTCTTCCTGAGGAAGTGTTTCAGGGTGCGAAGAGAGCGGGTAGCGTTGGATATAAATACATTGCTGTCTCATGTCGAGACCGGCTCAGATAACGGGCTAGACCAGGCTGCAGTCGTAAGTGGAGCGTTGCATTCCCACATGATAAGTGCAGCGCCGTTGTACGCACAATCGTGACAAGATTTATCATTCTGCTACTGGCTTCCGTTGCCGATGTCACAATGCACCGTGCGAACTGCTACTGTCGCAATGTCAGCGTAATTGATTAGCCCATTAGTGTTGATGGTTACAGGTCGAGCAAGGGGTCCTTGAAAATAAATTATCTACTAATTGAAAAGGCGAAGCGGTGATTCTATCTATTTCAACGGCAAACTTGATCTTGCAGTGTAGTTAGCCCCTGCGGCAGCAAATGTGAGATATTTTAAGGAACGTTCATACAGTTAGACTTCTTCCTGTGACTTTGTCCTCGCACGGTTAGAAAACAGGTACCTAAATCCCAAGTGTAAGAGACAGAGAAACAGTCAAATTAGCATTAACAACATTAGAAAAGATTTATACATTTAGGACATATTGTAGATTACGATAGCTTAGTATTCCCTATACCAGAAATAGAAAGCAATACTATAATATTAATAAAGATTTGTTATCCAACGACAAACTTTGCGGAAAAGTTGGAACATATATTTCGCAGTATTGGGAGAACTTCTGACAAATAACGCGGTCAAAGCTTTCAGTTTATCTCTTTTTAATATTTGTCTGGCAGAATATCCATTGTGATACATAAAAAGTGTATTAAACAGAATACACAAATTGTAACAATAATTAATCACCTAATCAAACAATTCATCATCAGATGACCTTTACTTTAGGCCCGAAGTTTGGTATGGAACAGGCTATTTTCGATATTTCGCCGCTTTCATCCACATGTGTTGCCAATATTCGATCTGATACAGGTATTCTATTCTAGTATACTTATAACACAGTTAGATATACCCACGCGTGTCCAGTGGAACTTAATATCTGCTAAGCATACATTCGAGTACGCAATCGCAAGTGCGCGTGCGCAAGACGCCAGTTCCCACGCAATGCTGGCGAAAACCTGAATCGACCCTGGATGGGCTGGCGATGCAATTATGCGCTTGTCAAAACGAATACGTGTCCTACCTGCCTTCCTTCCCGGCGTCTGCATGCGTCGTATAATGATTGCGTTGTCACTGATATAACGGAAGCGTATGTAGCACATTCGTTGCTTTTCGCTACTGATAGATGAACACATCAAGAAATTAGCCATTTCTCCGTGGTTTTAACAGGATACATTTAAAAAATTGTGCGCTTTCAATTTTGCTATATCGAAACAAACTCAAAGAATTTAACAATTAGCTTAAATAATGTAAAAAAAAAACCTTAATTCATGATTTTTTACATTTGCTCATGCCGTCATCTTTTAAGTAGTTAATCGTGTGCCATCTTCAGTATTACTCTCAATTTTTATTCGACGCGTTTTAGAAAAATTCATCATCATTATCTGGGCGTTAATGTCCCGGTTATGATCTCGATTGATTGATTGATTATGCTCTCGCGGGCCCAGGGTCCGTTGACAGGATTTGGAGATTAGGAAAAATTAATAACCAAAATAAAACAGCACGTTTACAGTCAATAATTCAACTGCCACAATATCTGATTTCACCTGACGAAGAGTAGCCGAAATGGCTATACACTGCACCATCATAAAATCAATTAGACCAATGCACGAGCGCTCATAAACCTGTCAATAGTGTCCCTACCAGTAACGGTGTGTCGTAGACTCGCATTACTGACACCCAACACCCTGTATATTGCCTTATCTGGCCGCCTTAAGTTCCATATGGATATACGTCGCCGTAAGTTCTCCAGAGGGGGATAATAAACTAAATTAAGGTCGATCTCTCTTAACAAACCTCTCATTGCTTCGCCTTTTAAGTCGGGTGATTAATTTTATTTATTAGTTTCGTTCACGCACCCGTTCGCCTCTCGAATTAATCTTAAAAGGAGATTTGTTGTTCGGTATAAATGTGAGACACAAGAACCTGATTGTCCAAGCGGCATTGGCTCCGATACGCTTTTTAAAGTTAATTAAAATATCCAGGCCTTTGTCATAATTAGGCACAGACTTTGTTGCAAAATTATGAATGGTGAATTGATTACCGTCAAATTAACGGCCCTTGTAGTAAACACCTCTTTACCATAGGTCTGAAGGACAGCCCCGTGTACAGAGCAAGCCTGGAGGAAGACGAAACAGCTGCCCATGTCATTCCGGAAGATGAAAGGTGTCTTGAACTTATTTGAGGAGCTGGGTTTGTCGGAACATAGTGTTATCCAAATTATTTACTCCACCCCCACGTTAAACAGGCGCTAGGCGTTCGTCGAGTTACGGAGAAAGCCCGGGTATATCTAATCTAACCTTTGCCAACCGTCAAATCATTCAACACCAGGAATTTACTTACTACTACGCCTAAACTGAAATAACACTTACAAAGCATCGTATAGTCACCCAATTTCCATATTAGAATACAAATTGCGGATAATTGTATAAGACACGCAATGCGACTGAAAAATTAAGCCTGGAACGGCACTGCGCTACATGCGCGCTTACAGCTATCGATTTAACAGACAACTTATGCTCGTTATTCTGTGGAGCGGAAATTACAATGTCAAATGGAATGGAAATACTCTTCTTGAGAGGCGATCTTCCATTGATCAATTATTCACTTACCTACTTAGACCTAAGATACAAGTACACTTTAAGTTAGTTTAGGTTAGCAGAACTTTACTTTAAATTAAATATTTATGTGTTTAAGATACCAATTATGTAACTAGGCTAAGTTTTAAAGAGAATTATTATTGTAATTTGTGCAGATAAGAGCATAGCTGCGCTAAGATATTGGATAGAATGGTGTAGTGGAGTTCTTAACGTTATTTAAATATAAAATGTATTTGATCCGAAAATCCTAAATTTATAAATTTTCTCAGTATAATATTTCACCAAGTTCTACTACTACTACTATGATGATGCAACGACCTCAAATGAGTCATGAGTCACACCATGTTCTAGAGCATAAAAAACGGCTGTAGATCGTAGGACAGCGAAACATCCCATAACAGCATGCAGTAGTTCACTACGACAGCATTTTGATTTGACCCTAGGTAAATAGGGGTCACAACGAATTAGAGGCATATCGCACTAAAACGTAACGTCTTGTAGTAAATAATATGGGCCGTTGAACTCGTGACACCGATGCGACGTACGACGTCGTTTCACGGCAATGACTAATCGATCTAGTAGATAAGCGGCGCGGATTCCATGCACTGTCGACATTTGCATAAACATTCTAGCTATTTAAATTATAATAGCGTCTAACAGATACTAATAGTCATCATCATCCGAGCGGGCAATCCCGGCTTCTGCTAGGACTCGCTTTCATACTCTTTCGTCCTCTTTCAGGCATTCTCGCGTCGTAAATTAAATTCAATTAAATATCATTTATTTCAAGTTTCACAGACTCATATTCTCATTAAAGTACAGCATTGGCTCTCCATCCATGTCTTCTTGGGCCTTACGCGGGACGACTTCCCTGATACCGGCAGGTTATAGAACCCATTTCCCACGCATCCCAGAGGCTTAAGCAACATGTGACCAAACCACAGCGCGGCATAAATTAATATCCATCCACTAATGTGGAGGTGACTCGAGACTTACGAGAAGCTGACGTGATGTGTGATGTGATTCATAGTTACCTTTGAATGTACCATAACGGCTGTATATTTAATACCTTGGTTGTGAATGAGAATTGTAACCATCGCACAATTCGTAAACGATTAAGGGGAATTCTGTATCGTGTATAATAAACACCTACAGGCCTTCAACGCAATAGGGCTACGCCTATCCGCCGACTCACACCGTAGGCGATGGACGGCCCTCGGGGTAGTGTTCTGGTCAAAATAGAATATCGAATAAGGTACAAGCGCACGAGGACCTAAAGATCTAAAAGTACTACATATTACAAAAGGCTCTAGTTACTCAAAATAAAAGTACATTAACATCGTAAAAAACTAATTCCCGTGTTCCGGCTTGAAGGATTATTTACCTAACAGTGTAGTCCTCACGGTGACAACCTGCATCTTCCGCTCTGTTTTTTATTTTATGAAACCGAACCTATGATACTGTAGACAATCATCCTTGGCAAAGAAGTCTCTCTATTGGCCAATTCAATCAACTATCGTGGGCGTGTATCGGTATCATCGGATACGTGGAACCGTTCCAAGGACGGTTGTACACGCCAAACGGAGTTGTAATTTACATAGCCTGCGACCGGACGTCCATCGGTGGGGCGGCAACGTGCGCCGCATGCAGTGGACACCGAGTCAAGGCTGCTTGCTTCGGTGGACCACCTCCCGCGATGTTTTTTCTCTATCTAGCCTATCGCAAAGTCCGCCCGACACACGAATTGCTAGACGATTCAATCGTGTTTTCCTGGAGTGGTCAGTAATGTGGCTTGTCGGTGGGAGCCGGCAGAGAATTTATTCTGGATTTTTGGCAACTGGGAGAACAACAATTTATGGCAAGAAAAAGAAAATACTTTCAGGTACAATATAAAATAAATAATGTATATCTTCCTATATTTAATTATTTTTATTCAAAAGTAGTGAAACGGCCCAAAAAAATCTCTGACACTCATAATATCTACGATTTTTTTATAAATAACACCGTAGTACAGACTGTACAGAGAGGAAAATTTCGGTCAGGGAACCATGTTTGAGACATAAGATGAGTGTTAGTGTATATTTGAGTCACAATTGCGCGTAATATCTTGGCGGTGCTTTGGCTTATATCCCCGTGATAGTTCCCTAAATATCGGGCTAGACATCTAGGCACGTTTTGCCCGCGGCTCCGTCACATCCGGCCCGATGACCGCGCGTTGCGCAAGCGGCCACCGCGCGTATGGGCATTGTATGCAAAACCTGCGCGTGCGCAACTATACACCCGCCAAATGCCAGCGGGTCTAACGGTACAAATTTCACCCTGTTAGATACCACAGCATAGCGACGAGAGGAATGTGGAAATTCTCCTGCATGCATTACAACTTTATGATCCATTCACAACGATAACATTATCGTGGCTACCATAGAGAGACACGTCATAAATATAGTCACTAATCGCAAGCTTAATTTTTTATATTACGTCAACGTCGACGTTTAGGACAATAAATCCAACATTAAACTTCCGGATCCGTGTAACGTTGTAAGTCCATAATAAGATTAAAACGGACATAACAAATGCAGCAGCAAAAAGCGAGACAAAAAGTTTGAAATCACACACCCGTGCAACGAATTATATATTTACACAAGCGCGGGCGCAAATAAACCAGCCCTTTGAGGTGCGCGCGCGCCGCTCTGCTCTGATCCGCTCAATCAAAAGCACCGGAAGGATTTCATCTCGCTGTGTTTCTCTATGGACGACCGTGCGGAAGACTTAATTTTTTAAGTAAACACCCTTTTTGGTGTGAATGGCTTTCAAGTCACGTTTGAGTAACCCTGTAAATATGAATATAGAGCGTTTTTTAAACAAAAACTTCTATACAAACAACATTATTATTTTACGCTAGGCAAACAGTAGCCTAGTTGAGATATTCTAACTGAAAGGGAAATCTTCTTCAAATTGAATTCGATCTGCAGTAATCGCAGTCGCAACGCTCGTGTGAAACAAATCCTGACCGGCACCGGACGTCCGTCTTTGTCGATATTCCCGTTCTACATCAAAGGGAACCATTCACACGGACCTGCGAACAATTCTCGACCTTACATCACAGCAAACAGGGTCTAGAGTGGCCTTTGATGACATAACCGATCGTAAAACTAGCCTAATACATCTTGTCACTCCAAGAGATGATTAAATTGCAGTGGACGCTACAATAGCGGATGCGGAAACAAGTCGTAGTGTTACAAATTGTGCTGTTGTGCGTGCCGAACAGAGGACGGCCACAGCCACTATAGATGTCATGTCATCATAATACAACAGCGATTGACACTATTGAACTAGCCTTCATAAATAGCTCCTTGTAATCGCGTACTACACACTAAATAGGAAACTTGTATGGCGAGTATGTGAGATTACAGATTATACACAAGTAAGTATACAGAACCTTCTTACTGTTTGATAAAATATGAAGTCGCGCGACCCGCGGACGGCATCGGGATAGTCGACTGTATTGAACGGAATTACCTGGAACAAACAAGATAACGAAATTAGAAGTGAGGCCTTACAGAAATAGACAATGATATTAAATTTGTCGCTCGCTCGGCGTTGGGAGCGGTCACTCGCGTGCGCCGTAGGCGTCGCCCACGTCTTCCATTTCCGTTAGACTTCGGAGATGAGACATGATCTTCCTCCACATGATATTCCTTACAATTTTATTGCGTTTAATTTCATTTCGACAGACTCCGTCGCATAATACGAACATAAGCTTTTTGCCGTCGATACAGATCGCAGCGGGCAGTCGATTTGTGATTCCGATCGGTGCACCGGTTGATTGGTTATAAGAAACGCCGACCTTGGACGAGGTCCCGCAGCGGACGTGGATGCTCGTAAAATAAAAACGTTCCTCGCCGCCGAGCGCCGAGCCGCAAAGACAAACAGACAGACAGACGTCTATAATATAAGGCGCGACGCTCGCACGATTGATGGCCGATACCTCCTCAGAACGGCATCCGGCATTCAAGGTGACACAGCCATCCTTGCAGATCCGCTCATTATTGAACACCAATTTATCGACACGGTTATTTATATTCCGTTATGGATTTGTCCAGTGAAATCTATACTTATATTGTAAAGAGGAAAAGTTGGTATGTTTGTAAATTTGGATGTTGGGGTATTCTTCGGAACCACTGATCATTAACACTACGCTAAGAGGAAGCAACTATATCCCCGTGTGCCATATATAGACTATTTTAAATCCCGGAAGAACAATAGGATCCAGCTGGATAGTCTGTTCAAATGTTTAAAAGAGAAACGAACTGTGCGCGGGTGAATACCGCGTGGCACGGCTAGTCTTCAGACTGTAGGTTCATGCATCACAGACATAAATCTCAGCCGATGTGAAATATTAGGCATAAACACTTTTCACCGTGACTTTTACTGAACACTTTTTACTGTGACTTTCATTGTTGTCGGTGGCTAAATCACAATAAATAATGAAACGCTATTACTCAATGGGTTATAAAATTAAAGACTTTCAACTGAGCCTATCTGGTGGGCAGTATAATATAGCAGTAGGCGCGTAGTAATGACAGTTGGGTAAGCCGGTGGGGCGACAGAGCAGATTGGCCGTGCGCAGTGGATTGTCGTTAAATTGAATTAGAGCGCACCACCGGCAGCCTGCGCCCGCGCAGTTCGTCGACCGTCGCCCACAACACCCGCGCTGATACCATTCAATCGATCCTTGTTGATTGATAAATCACAGAGTGGGAGTGACAGCGTTCCACGCATAGTTGAATCGGACTGTCGTAATTTCAAAAAAAATTATTCAAGGGGATTACCGAAAGTGGTCGTGATATTCAAATGCTTCACTAACTAGGAATGTTCCTTGCAGGAATTCTAGCATTCCCTATAATTATTATAAATTAAGACTTGAAGTACAATAGAATAAAGCATAATGTAGTTTGTCATACATGATGCGGAAGACCACGCGAAGTGGAGAAGAATGTGTAGGAAAGCGGACCCTGGCAGAAGCCGGGATAAGTGCTAGGATGACGATTATGTGAAACTACCTAAGTTTGTCATACATATTTAAGTTGACGTTAGTATTGATGAGAAAAGTTTGTGTAGGTAGACTATTCAATCCGAAGGCTCTAGAAGTCGCATAGGCCCACATTGCGCGGAGTCTGCGGGAGGAGTGGGCGCTCGGGGGCGGACGCTCCCGGCTTGTTAAGCCCCATGCAACTACCTGTCACCGCACATAACGGGTTGCGCAACCAGTCGATCTAGACGGGAAGTCTGCAATCAGCGCCGCATAGATTACGAGGCAGTTGCATAATGTACGGTGAAGAAGCTTGTAGATATTTCATTAATAACCCAACTTCTGCAATTGTTGGAAAAACATAAAACAGCTCTGAGGAAGTTTTGTTACGTTCCTGATAAACCTCTATCATATGCTCGTCGGTTTAGACTTGAGTGAAGGGTTGGTTAGGGACGGTTTCGTGTGGTATCTGCTCAAGTGCATACAAAACGGCGTGACGTAATCTATGATACAAGGGTAAAAACCGCTTCGAATGCACCAGATTTCAAATAAAAAATACTGCATTAAATTGAAATTGGTCTTTGTCTGAAATTGGGAGCTACCACACCACAGCAGACACACGTGTTTGCTAAGTTTAAGTAGACCTGAGAACCACACCGCAGTTCGCATTCGCAGTTTGTCAGATACTTGAATTCAAATTATATCGGACACAAACACGCGATGTATTATCACAACGTTGCCCAAGCCCCTATGACGTAGCGGAAGTGGCAACACCGACGCACCCGCCTCCGTGTGTCAAACGTCACACGGATCCATCATTATTAACTTGGATTAACAAACAACAATTCCAATATGGTCCCTAATGCCGGCGTTCGTAATCTTCTTATTCAGGACCAGGATTGATAGAGAATATATTGAAAATGTTAGAATTAACGTTCCTCAGTCTTTTTTTTGGAGAAATTTGAATTAAAACTGCCACGTTGCCGTGGTGACTAATAGGACCTATGCAATATAGACATGGAAAATAGGGCGGTCGATAGCCCGTACACTGCACTGTCACTTTCACCACTCAACACCATATTCGCTGCAGTACGCGAGTCATTTGCATTTCGCTAATTTGGGCTTAGGTGACGTCGGCGGTTTCCTTTTAAAATGCCTCGTTCGTTACGATATCGCCGAATGTGTTTTGTCGGAATTGTCGGCCACAGTCGACGCAGGAAACCTTACTCATATATTGCTGACATTTATATGTTGTAATGCCAGTTAATGCTTAAACATCGAATTGTTAACTAATCCGTGGCGTACGCGAGTGGGCACAAGCCGATCCTCAACGTCGGCTGATACGTCCGATATGGAGATAATGCTAACTGATGGCCAATAAAACGATTCTTTACACACTTCGAAAAACTTATTTAAATAAATATTTATCTCAGTGATTTCACTTTTAAAGTAATTTAAAAATATCTATATACCTTCTTACCTACGTTCTATCTTTCTGTCGACCTTGAAATTAAAAAGCAAATAACACGACATAAACAACTAAATTATCCACAATAAACGTAAATCGGTCCTTTACCTTGGTACCGGCTTAGTTAAACCTGTCCGTAACGGATGGAGAGACTATAAATAATTCATTGTCAAGACAAAAGCGATTGAAAAGGTAAATTTAAAATTCTTGTAAAATATGACCATAAAGTGACGCGTCCGCGGACTGCGGTGCCAGCCGGTGCGCCGCCGCCGCCGGCTCCGCGCCGTGCCGGGCCGCGCCAGGCCGCGCTAGCCGGTGCGCCGGCCGTGGGGGGCCGCGCGCTTAATCCCGCGGCCAAACGGGCGAGCACGTGCCTCCGGCGCGCGTCAAGCGGTTTCTTATGTTTCCCCTCCGCATAAAATCCCCAATCAATCATAACCCGAACCCAGCGGTTTATTGAGCCAAACCGCCGCCGGTACGCCACCGCGGTTACTAGACTGAAAGTGTGTTTATAGCATCCGCTTTCCTGCCGTGGACCGACGAAAATACCGTTACGCCCCCGCAACCGAACTCCATTGATTTACATACGCAAATCATGACGAATTGGCCACAATGCACGCCCGAAACGAGGCGCCCGTGCCGCTCGCGCCGCGTCCGCGCCGGGGCCGAATCGTTGCGAATACCCACCCACATAAGAGCCATACTCGAATGAATGAACACATTATCCTTCCAACTTTTCAGAAATTAGCGCGATTGCGCATTCGAAGGTTGCTATGGGGCTCATTAATATTTCATTGCAGTGGGCAGCCCGTGGAATGCAACGGTCGTAAAATCTCTACCGAAACCCGAGCCAACCTAAAGCCAATAAAACTGCAGCGACGTCGCATCATACACGAGATCGCTATACACGAGCTCGCCCGCGACACAGCGCTGCAGTCTTTTAATCTCGAGGGAGCATTTCTATTGACATCAAAAGCTTCATCTCCTGCTCACCGAGTCCATTCATTTCAAACGGGCGGCGGTTCGGCTAATGGGCTCTCCAGTAGGAAATAGCAAACGAGATGTCGCGACGACACGAGGGCTTTACATTTATTGCCGCATTACATCGTCGCAATAAAACGCCACGATTTACAGTTCAACATACGTATACAGAAAGTTGGCGTCAAAGTCATAGCGGAAACACGGAGTTCAACAAAAACAAACTAATGCTGCACGGCGAGTCTTAAAAAATTTTACACTCGTTAGTGCATCCGGTGAATTACGATTGCGCGTGGAGTCTTTTTGCCTCGAGTCCGATTGTAAAAGGAGCGCGATCGAGCCGCCGCGCTTGGGGCTGAGGGAGAGTATTCGGCGGAGAGCGGGGGGTGCTGCAGGACGTAGGCATCCATGAATGGCCTAACGAACCCGCTGGCCTTGGCAGGGCGGCCCGCGCCTCCCGCCGCCCCGCCGCCAAACTTGTTATAAGAAAACAAAACCATCGATACCCATTACATTCATAGAAATTGTTGTTTACAGTATCGCAACACTACTCTCGAAGATAAGTATCGCCGCTCTGACAAGGAAACTATTAGCACGCGCGATATAAATAACAAACAAACTAATCGCCAGCGGTCAGATCGTATAGCACATTCTTGGGCATGTTGGTTTAATAACAGGAAGTTTGTAGCACATAAATATAATTATTTTACTCGCATGCGCGTCAAACATCTCATTCATGATCCTTTGATTGATTCTGAATGAGTGACGTGCCCCGCGTACACAATTCTCGCAACAGGAAGTGAAACCAGTCCAGCTTTATCAAGGACGATACATAGCTATAGCTACGTAAAACATTTCGTGTAATTGTACCGAATTTTCTATAGATCTTTCATGTTTCGAATGAGTACTTTATTCTATGAACTAGCTTTGTAAGATTTGTAAAGGATGCAGATAGAGACCGACCTTGGGTATTTGTCCAGGAATGACATGTTAACCCACTTAAAGGTGCGTGCCTGCGCGGGCGCAGCGCGGATTACGTTCGAGGGTTAATTATGCCCTCTTACGACATGTGGTGGAGTTACGTAGTTTACCTTTATTCACTTACTTTATTCTTATAATGTCAACATTGCTTTGCGATGTAATAATCTTAGTGATGAAAACAGGTAAACAGGAAAGCTAGAAACTTAAAGGTGGAGTTACGTAGTTTACCTTTATTTACTTACCTTATTCTTATAATGTCAACATTGTTTTGCGGCGTAATAATCTTATTAAAACAGGTAAACAGGAAAGCTAGAAATTAAATACAGTTGTAATTAATGCGTGTCAATTTAAGTAATTAAAAATGACCTTCACAAATAAATTGACTTCGCAAGATATCGTTTTTACGAGGCTACCCAATTATTTTGCAATTATCTAGATTGAGTTGACCCCACAAAAAGCCTGAGGTGTATATTTTTTGCTTCGGTGATTCAGTCGGATTGCCAACGGCGCCGTGAGATGTTCCCAGGCAAACAGCGGAACGCACGGAAGAAGACCGAAACGCTCCGGAAACTCCGTATCAGCGCATTGAAGCATTCCCCAGAACAAACAGCCCAAGCATCCATTACGATCCTCACTAACGCCTGAGCTAAATGACGCTTAGTTCCTTATCGGGAGAAATCGCCGTCAAACCGTTCCGTTCGTTTCCAAAAACTCGCAGTAAACGGCAGCCGGTGGGTGACCAAACGCAAGGGTCACTCCGTGATCTATGATTGTGTACGGCGCTCCGATCGCCGTCAAAATCTCAGGCACGAACTCCGATTCTCGGTACAGTTGGCAGTAAATGCCAAAGCCATTATCATTTTGTGTCGGTTGAATTGCCGTTGCAGATCCGTGAACGTACATTGACCTGGATACGTAAATATGAGTTGCAGTGTGGTGCGCGCGCGCAAGGGGCCGCAGGATGGGATTTAGCAATCGGATAGCACGGCGGGGATCTGCGATGAAACCAGAATAAGATGCGGCGACTTCCTGACGTGCAGAAACAATGCCTCATTATATACCCGCTGTTGTTACCACCAATAACTAAACTAAGGAAGTCGATATCTATTAGCTTGGCACAATAGGTGAGCGACATCCGAAGCTCATTACTGGCACTCGTTTCCGTTGACGATTTGCAACAAGCGACCAGTTCGTTACCATATCGCTAGCAGCTAACCGTAAAGCTAGATTGCGAACATTACCTACACATATACCGGAACGATTATCGACAGAAGACGCGTAAATACGAGTGGCCTTGGCCACTTGTTTACGGAATACGGATACTAGATGTTTTGATAGATAAACCCAAACTTGAATGTACAGCTATTTATATTGGCTATTGTTTACTCAAGCTTTATTAAAACAACGAGCATTGTACGAGTTACAGTATGTACGATTTTGTGAAAACAAGTAAAATTATTTTATATTTATTGCATGAGAAAGTGATAAGCGGCGATGTATTTCATACCGTGCGTCGTTTGTTTGGTGAAGTATGCGTCTCGTCATAGTTTAAAGATTTATTGGATTTTGTGGGAATGATAATAGTTGGGGCTAGGTCATGTTAGGTTACCAACAAACTCACTACCAAGGATGCCGAAGACCCGAGTAAAATGGACCAAGATGAGTAGGAAAGTGGACTCGTGCCCTCGCGTAGCGCGACCGGGATTTAATTATTATGATGATATAGGTAATAAATTGGTGCATTTTAAATTGTATTTTGGCCTAGGTATGTGATAAGTGTTTCTGTTAAAACTACAATAGGTAAATGTTGCATTTCAAATTTATAAATCCCCTTATCCTTACACGAAAAGCAAGAAGAAAAGCTATGGTGATTAATTTAAAGTAAGTCGCCTGCATGAATCGATTGCCTTCAAATGAACCGCACTCCGGAGCAGACAGGTCGTTTACCGATTGAACGTACATCGCTTAGCCATTGTGACATCGAATGCAGAGCCATAAAACAATGTAAACAGAACGTGAGGCCGCATCTATGCGCGCAGCAGCGATGCGTGCAGCAAGCCCTAGGACATAAAGTAAGCAAACATGATTTGTTTTGTGCAAACATTGTACGTACTTATCTATGGGCAACATACAGGGGACGCTTTATCGGAGCACGCCACCGCGCCACCTACGAAGCACGTACGCTCAAAAACGAGGAAAGATTGTAGTGACGTCCCTGTCCAAACATTTGCCGTGTCAATATTTGTCGCATGCCCCCGCGCGTGTTGCAAGAGACCGCCCCGCCGCGGCATCTCGCGATCCATTGCCTCGCGAGCACATCACTGATCCCGTCCGTCACTGATCCCACTTAAAAAAGGCGAAAAATATCTACATAAAGAGAAGTCGACCACCAAAACGATGCGAGGCAAAGCTCTTCCAACAAAGAACTCGACGGGTGGACGGGTGATCGCTGTTTTAATGAATATATTTTTACAGGGCAGCAATACGCCGGGCGGCGGAAAACGCATAATGATTTCCGTTCGCTGGACTACGAAAAACAACGAAATTAAATCGGGAGCTCGGATCCCAGCCGAATCAAATTATAAGAGCATGTCAATCCGAACAGATTCGTTTATTTATTAGTAAAAGCAAGCCTTCAAATACTTTAACCGGCTCTTACATTGTTTTTATCTTTTATTGATGTCGTGTGGAACGTCGTTATGCGGTAAATGCGACTACATTTTCTACGTGCAGCTTCTTTGATAAGCGGATATGGGAAGCATGGCCGACGTGGTGCAAGTGGTTCGGCTTGCGATTCTAATCTGATATATCCTGCTGCTTTCCTGCGCTGCGCATACGCACCGGAACCGGGGCACTCTCCACTCGTAATAAATAAATCATGCGAGTTTTCATCGTAAACCCCTCGGCCGGCGCGATCGAAATACAGACGACAGTTGGGTTGTTTCCATTTCGCATTACCGTGGCAGGGATCGTATATTCCAGCGCGTGACAGGTTCAAGTCTATCTTTGCACACCGCAGTCACATAGTACTGTTTAAACCCTAAAGCGAAATGTACAAGTGCCATACATTTTCCTATAATATTATTGTTATAACGACAAACTTCCATTGAAACGAAGTGAAACAATCGAATGATATTCTAGCAAGATTAACGTAATGCAGCGTTTTATACACATTCTTACTAATCAACAAGGCCATTCATGTAGGTGACCACGTCTATAACCACACACGTGAGGTGGGAATGATAACACAACTAGTGAATAACAAAAACAAGCCGGTTAACATCGCGATCACAAGCGGCGGTGTTTACATAAGAATCAAAAGGTAAACACGCTAAGCCAGGCCAGGACTACCTGTCATCAAGCTCATTCATTGCAAATCGCTGGAGCCAACAATGGAGACTGTGTTTCTATTCACATTGGACGCGTGACGTGGAGGAAACAAATACGCAGATTCATTGTACCTATCTAAGTAAACTTAATTTGTATTCGAGAACCAGTGCTTTAATGCGGTCGACCTAGCGTTGTGGATTACCGTGTAAATTACTTATTGCTTAAAATTCGCCACAGCTCTTCTAACACAAACCGCATTGGAACGTCAAAATAATCAAAATCAATTTATGAAGTCACGCGGCGTAGAAACTACGAAGAGGAGAATCCAACGTGAGGCCGGTCTATAATCAGTTCACATCCTCCTTGGCGGGGGCACTAAATATGTGTTTAACACCTATTGTTTCCGTCGATGCGTACGGCCTTTTCATTGACCACGCCCGATGACGGTTCGTGGAACACGCGTGGAGCCAGCGCGATTGTCCAGTTCCCCGGACGGCGTCTTTGCTGAGCGCAGAACCGGGTGTATGTTCCGGGAAAACTACTGGCCGCCCCACTTACTATGTAGGAATCGGACGAAATATCTGCCGAATCGTTCATTCCGACTGCGCTTCGACCATTCTATATGTAATTGTACTAACATTATAACATACTCGTGCGATAGGCATAAATACTACTACAGACTTTGACGGCGGAAAAATTTTGGGACGCGGACCACCAGGCAGACTAAAAACATCGCTGCTCAAAAATCATAGAGAGTGGTTCGGAATGAGCAACATGGGGTCTAAAAAGGCCACATTCGCGTTTCATATTATGATTAATATAAGAGTGCCACAAACTTCGTTTGTAACAAATTAATATGACTCATATTATGAAACGCTAATGTGGCCTTTTTGGACCCTCGGGTCTCTTTTCAGAACAGCAGTGGATACAGTGCGAATTGTCATAATTATTGCCAACCTGGGGACAAATCATCGGACCTGGGAACCCGGAGACGGTTGAACTGTTGAGCCCTAAACTAAAGTGATGATATTTTATTGTTATTTTATCGCCAACCTCCGGTAGGAGATGGCACCATAAGACGAAGAAGGCACTATTACGATTTTATATTTTGAATAAAACAGCAAAATCACAGAATGACTGTAGCGTGCAAGATATACCAGTCATACATCAGAACACCGTCATGGGAACATGGTGCTCCGTTTAGATTTCAAATGGTAACGAAGATACGGAGTGTGCAGGCCACGCTTTACGATTCTGTGGGTTGGATAATGACAGAACCGTGGGAAGGCTTATTGTATTTTGAGTATAGAAAATAAATGGAATCCTTCAGTTAATTATACATTGTAAGTAATGGCTCGGTCCAAATGGGAATTGCGTATGAACAAAAGCATACCAAAAATAAAATCAAACTGTAGTACAAAAGAGATTGAATTGCTAGGATGCTCTATTAAAAGTACCAAACAATATAAATTACACCCACGCTAAGAGACGTCATTGGTGCTTAAATAGAACAAAAACGAGGATAATCATGGTAGAGTTAATTAAGGCGGGACTCGTTCACTAAAAAAGAAGTAATGGCAAAAACTTGAATTACCATCGCTACAAAAACCTTCTAAGAACGGGTTGCCCATGTACGTTAATGCAAATTGTGTCACGTACTCACTTGTTAAGAACATGCAATTTCAATCGACGAAGCCGACCTATTTTTTCCCACGCTGCAGCGTGTCACCAATCCTTGAAAACGGTACGAGCTAACGAGTACGATGACGGAAAGAAACTCAAAAAGTGCCGACATACGAAAGGCCGCGCGGTCGTGATCGGCAATCAAAGACAAAACGCGGCGGGGGATGATGTTTCGATGCTTAATTGCTTAACTAGCCTTTTAAGGTGCACTTTCTTAAACGTGGCCGAATGTCACGAGCGCGCCGCCGCCGATGTCACAGGAAGCGGGGGCGCGGGCCGCGGGGGGCGCTACATGATATCCCTTTTACGCAGACCAATTAACGGACCCCGTCGGACCGGATGTGCGTACACACATGCATTAGCACCTCTACCCTCCACTAATCTTTTTATGGACACGAGAAAAAAGGGTCTTGAGAAAATTTACTCGGCAAAAATCGGTCGTCACTTTTTTGTAGTAGACACGGTGGCCATTCATGAACGTGTCGCCTGTTCGAAGAGCCGATCGGCCTTCGTGTGCCAGACTAGGACATCTGACGAGCGTGCAGTAACGTGGTCGCTCGCATTCGATGCACGTCCATGTTGCCCAAGCTGGTAAACAACGAAATGTATACCTACATTTTTAATGAGCATCGACCTCTAATATCCTCGAGTGGTGACGCAAAACGCATACCTACATAGACAACCGTTTACAAAACTGCCCACGTGGAGACCGACACCTTTATTTAAACAGATATTACTTAAACATGGCACATCCAAATATAACTATAGAACAACCAACTAATCTGTATTACAAGATAAAGATGCAAACAATAAAATTAGAAAAATAAAAATCATTCGTTCAAAAAACAAACTAGCAGGCTTTTGACGGCCATCTCTCTGTCTAGAAACAGCCTATTCACTCCCCAAGCCATACTTTCTGGTCAAAATGTAGGGTTTGAAAGAAGAGGAATGTTAAGAGTTTACACTGGTCATTCTAAAATCTAGTCGTGCTGTTATCGACTCCTTGGCCAACCCATTTTACGTGAAACTTTTGGTGAGATACATAATTCTTGTATGTTAGCATTAAAAACCATGACGGAACGACTTATCTAAACTGACTTTCAAACCAAGTAAGAACAATTAAAATAAATTGACTACAAAATACAATGTTTGCTTAACGACGTAACGGCCTCAGTTGAGAGGGAGGACACTCGTAATTTCTGTTAAAACCCCCTAAAGGATCCGGAAACGGAGCCCGTGCCGCCAATTACGGCAGTATGGCGGACGCATGGCACTTCCGTTTTCGACTGAGCGAGTTGCACCCTACGCGAGGGTTGTTCCGGAAGGGACAAATATTAATAAACGCTTATAAGTCAACCGTGCCTTTGTTCCGGTTGTAAGCGTTTCCGCTTTTTTATTCCTGCGGTGCCCTGTAACCGTTTGTATAAGCTCAATGTAGAGCGACTGTAGAGCGTTGAAGGGTGTTAGTTCCAATTTCCGTTGCGTAGTATTCACAAAAGTAAAGAGCACACAAGGTATAGGTAAGGACTGTGAGTACCAACCATAAGCGCACGTAATGAAGCAAATACCCATACCCAACGCAAACACCTTCACGGAGCCCCGGCGAATGCATCGCGTTGCGAAGACGATCGCTCGCCCCATTACCGCGCGATCGTATAAACTTCGAACATAATTTATTGTTTCCTGCGGGTATTTTTCACTCAGCAACAATACCCCTCCCCGCAGTTTAATGTCTTTACGACGTGTCGATGAGTAATTCGTTTTACGAGTTTATCGCTACGGAGCGACGGAAGACACAATATCTTGGTTAGAATCTGAGCTGCATTACATTACAGAATTGCGTGACCGTCCCCTATAACTGGATGAGTAACTCTTATAACAGAACTCCGTTTTATCTAAATTGAGTTCAAAACCCTTTGCCAATAAATGGACGTGTCAGTGAAGATTTAGAGGCGTCGTCGATAGCAGCGAGAAGTCGCGACAAATAAATCAGCGACTTAGAGAAGCAACGGGACGCTAAGCTCCGCCCGTGAGAACAGATCTCACAGTTTCTTTCACTTGTCGCAACGCTGGCAACACAACTCTTGACTAATGACAGTTTGAGTCCCAAACGAAACTCCGTGAGAATCGCCGCAGCACAATACCGGTGCAAAGTTCAACGAAATATTTAACGGCAAGAACTGATTGCACCCGCGCGCCGAGGGATTTCCACGAAGATTCTGCGGCTGAATCAATTCGAGCGCATGAAAACAATATACCATTTTGTCGTGTTACATTTTTTTGTTTGCAAGAATTTTTCTCTTGACTATTTCTCTTGGGAGCTCTCGTCGTCGAGCATACAAACGGGCGATGAGAGGCGAATTACATGTTCGTTTTTTATGCTTTGAGAAAAGTAACTTCATTGCGGATTGTGGATTGGTGGCATTCCTTTCTCTAATTGAAAAATAACTGTGCGTTCATTTCCCACAAGAACAGAAAAGAATATCTCAACACAAGCGATGTTTATAGTACATTCTGTATCAATCTATAAACAGGTTAATGCATAATTATAATGCAAGCTAACCCATCAGGACATTATACTATATCCTGTAATTACTGGATCGGTCCCAGCGCGTATAGTTATTAGAATAAACTTATTAACGGAAGTAAACTGTCGGTAAGAAAGGAAATTAACTTCAGAATTATGTGTACGTACGTTACAAAATTTGAAGAATAGGTACTCGTAAAACATTAACGGAAGGTGAAACTTTACATAAATTAATAGGTGGTACTATTAGACATACGTCGCTGAGTCTTTAGGGGGATTTTCTCAAACTTTAATGAACTTATATAAACACTTATTCGTAATAATTATATGTAAATATAAATATTATTAAATATTGTAACGAAATTTGAGTCTTTGTTACTTGAGCAATTAATTAAATCGAAATTGAAATTAATATTATTATTATACGTATTTTATTTAATGCCGTTTTCACCAAAGTGTATGGTGATTCCTGAGGTGATAATAATTTGCAGGTGCGAAACCGGGACAGAAGGCTAGTATACTGTACAGCGAGTAGTAGGAACTTAAAAAAAACGATAAATTATGTAAGCCCGCTAGCATTATTAAACACATATTAAATAACTACATAATTTGAAATGAAACGGAAGCAGACCGGTTATCTAGTTGGGACAAATGACTATTAGGATTATTGGTCAATCGACAATAATACCATAACAAAAACTAATTTTAAGAACTAAAAAAATAACTTTTTTTTAGTTACGAGTAAGCTCCCATTATTGGCAATAATTAAAAAACTGATCCTAGAGTTTTAACTTTAGAACTTCTATCTAGGATCTCTCTCGATTACTTTTTTTATGCTACACGGTATTAGGCAAACAGGCAAGCAGGCAGGCAACAGGCAGGCGGGCGGAATTAGCTCTATCTCTGGCTATCCTCATATCGTGAAGGCATACCTACAATTCCGTTGTTTCTTTTTAGAGAAAGTGTCCTTCTTTAAGTGGCCAGCTATCTCCTTGCCTAATTTTAAAATCTGGTGTTTTGCTTTTCTAGTTTTGTTTTTCTAGTTCATAAGAGCACGAAAAGTCGGATGAAATATCGAGTTTGAAGTTACAGCCATTTGGGGGCCATTTTGGGATAAGAAGACTGAGTTTTCCGTGTTTGTCGAGAAAATTAGGTCCAAATATTCACTGCAAGACTTTATCTTTGAAAGTAGCCGTTTACCTGTCGCTTTCGGGCAGGATTTGCATACAATCCGCGGTATGTGAACGGTGTAAAGCAGATGCTACGTAGCCGGCGCGTAATGAGGGCGTGCAGCCGACCTAATATCCGGCTGACTGGCATCCCGGTGCACCGGACGGGCTGGCTCCAAACCGAGCCGTGACTGGTGACTCACAACTCGATTCGGTGCAACCGTAATGATGGATCAAGCGAGGAGAGTGCGATGAATTAACGTCTACAGAGTATTTCAATCATCACAGCCCACATCAGTCCACTGCAGAACTTAGGGCCTCTTCCACGAAAGGGGAGGCTATTGCCATAATCTCGCTCGGCAGGCGGGTTGGAGATCGCAGTGTTATAAATATAACAATGGAAAACGCTGCTGCCCATTTTCTAGTTTATAGAGACTAGATATTTTGACTCGAAAACATTAGTCGGCTTGTACGACACCCACGATTGTAAGGGGTTGGTGCTATTCTACTCTGCTGGACACCAAACGGCTATTCCAACGGCATTTCAATTAGGTAATCAATATCATCATCATCCTCGCGGTCGATCTCGTCTTCTGGTAGGGTCTAATTTCCGTTTTTTTTATTTCTCCCTATACTTCATCTTCAATGAGTCAATTTTCGAGAACAAGTTAGATCTGGTTCGACCATTAGTCGGCCACCAATTACGCGATCAATGTATTATTTCATATTTATTTATTTGCTGTCCAATGGTACATAAGGTCTTAATAATTTACAAGATTCACATTAGACACCTTTCGAAGGCACTGCAAATTTAAATTGCTGTCACAATTGTTACATCTTACGTACTAATATGATTTAAACATTATAATATTGTCCTATAAGTATTAGTAATAATCTTGTCAGGAAACTTGCAACAGACAATTCGGTAGTCCATTTTCTGGTTTACGAAGGGCTTAGGAAAGACCAACTTGACAGTTACGGGACTTTTAAGAGGATGATGATTATGTGTGATGAGGCATATCAGTGAGCGAGATGTTAGCGTGGAGATGACAGCGGATAGGGATGAATGCAGAAAGAAAACATACTGTGCCTACCTCAAATGAATAGGATAAGGACAGGCAAATGATCATGATGAGATAGGTACTGTCAAGTAACCCAGTCCTTTTTCTTATTAAGTAAAAATATACAAAGTAGTTACATTAAAGTCGGTCGGTGTCACACTACTGCGCAGTTTTAGGACAGAGTACTCTCTAAGTAAAGCATAACACTTCTTTGTATAATGTTTGCATTTCATAGTATATTGATTATCAGTTGATATCAAGTTGTATCGGCGTGTTTTGCAATCTTGTGGAGTCAAAGCTTTAATCGGCAACCAAACTAGCAGATTTCAGATTTTTTTTGTATTTATACATGTGCCCTACGAGGTTTATCTCTTTATAATAGTAACTATGTAGTTAAAATAATGTCCGAGCCGCTCGCGGTGATCTCGGAAACTACCGGAACAATTTCCAATTGGATGCGGTTATCCCTCCATTTGGAAAAGGCATAAGACAATTATATCCCGATAGTTGGACCGTTACCCGGGTACTTAAATCATCTAATTCTACGTCTCCCGAGCAATATCCAAGGCCATCGGTTAGATTAGGTACCACGTCCAATGCATATCATGTTTCTCAGATCCGTTTAGCTCTCAATGACTGTGCGCAAAAAGCTTCAAGCATCCTCGAGAGCTGGCCTAGATGTAGGTAATACTGTACTAGGTACCGTGACGGCGTGAGACGGGGGTGTTCGCGAGGCGTGGCAAGTCAACTTAATATCCGCTGGTAGCAATTGATGGATGGCAATTTTATTGCCCCAGTCGAGTGGAGGAGGCGCTTTTTTTATTAATAGGCAGAACTCGATTTCGATATGTTTTTGTACAAGCTGGCAGTGGCATACAAGCGTAAGACCGGCACGTTGGTAGATATGTGATGGTTGATACTTGTTAGTCAACGTAGATTGTGGAAGGGATATTTGCAATATCAAGGGTACTTGAAAGATTGATTGCTATGAGATTATCAGGAGAGGACAGCCGACAGACTCGGTAAACACTAGGTGTGCACTCGGTAGACAATTCATCCGATTGTGGAGACTTTGCTGTGTTAGTGTGCCGAGGAAAGTTTTTGTACGTAAGGAAAATTACATTATTCCTAGATAAACTAGAAATGTATTGAGAGGAGAAAAGGTGCACAGTAGAGCAATTTGCAATATCGGTTGTGCACCAACGCACCAAGCAAAATTGTATCAATATCAAAATCAACTGGAGAAAGATCGATACATTACCTAGCGATTTAAAATAATCTGTAGTACATGTTTGCTTTACAAACTCTTATTATTTATACTCCAGTATTTGTGTAGGTACTAAAATTTCGCAACGTCACTTCGAAGACAATAATTAATTACACTTCACTTTTATTAATTTAAAAAAGTTGACTAAGTTGTTCCGTGTTTTTCGCTACAGTGCAAAAAACGAATCAACTCGGAAAGGTGCTAAATAAAGTGGCGCAGGCGCACAGTCAGCGATCGATATCGCAACGCAAACAATAGGGCTCATCAATTTAGAACTGACACCGGCGTTTGCGTTTATTATGGAAAAAATTGGCGAGAATTGAACGCAGGTAAAGCCGGTTAGCGCCTCGATCGAGGTAGCGAGCATTGTGCTGCGCCGGCGCCTAAAATCGGACCCTTTTTGTAAACACACTACACACAAAAACCTAGCATCTGTACACTTGTAACTGTACGGTAACTTCGTCGGAAACTTTTGTTCACGAAACTCATTCAGCTGACAGGGCCAACTCTATCGCGTAACATCTATTAACTACTGTAGAAAGTTATGAGTGTAAAGACAACCAGCAATTAGGTATTGATTACCTTACGAGAAAGATCGCAGTAGTTAGTGAAAGCTTACAAATCGCCGATAATAATTATCTATTGCTTAACAATCGAGACAGTTATAAAGAAGAGATGGTGGCGTGCTACACCTACTACGTTAAAATTACGTGGGCTCCCACCTACAAGTCAACCCACTGTCGTATTTCTCGTTCAATATAGCCTGGTGGCCTGGCCTACGTGTCCCCTCTAGGTCATCGAGCTTGCCGATCGGAATCACGAGACTGGGCCAAAAATCCATGAAAAACCTCTTAATCACCAACCTTTTAAGTGAACCAGTGGTATCCGCCGACGGTGGCTTTCCCAATGGCAGGTTTTCTGCCGGCGCAGTGACCCGCGTCCCACTGCGGAAATTGCAACAGTGGCAACGCAACGCAACGGGCCGATATATTCACACTACAGTGTCAATTGTCAGGAACGATAACACAAACACGGAACGCGCACGATTTTCGAATTTCGAAACGTCAAATTCGAAACTGGAACATGCGCTCGCGTGGCGGCGCGGTGGTCGTTGGCGCGACTGATCGTTCGCGGCGCGCGGGCGGCACGCGCCGGTGGGGGCTCCATTCACGCGAGTGCGGGCGGCGGGGCGCGGGGCCGCCGAGCTCATTCATGCCGCGCCCGCGCCGCGCGCCGGCGACCTACGCGACATCGCGGTCTGCGACACCTCGCCATCGCGCGAGCCGCTGCGCCTGCGCCGGGATGTGTAACCAACCCGCTAACACTATTTCATACTAGGCAACGTGACAAAAGGCAGTTTTAAAATGTTGGACTCGAGTTAATAACCTTTGTAACGCCGTGTCAATTTGTATGGATTCCCTTTCCAGTAGAAACTTTTCACAGTAATAACTGTGCATACTTAGTTCAATAAGTTTAATACTTCCCGAAGATTGCTGAACACTCAGGCGACTGAATGTATAACCAACCATGATCCTTGTTGATCAGGTTCCACAGGGTGGGTCACTGTATTTACTAGGCAGTCGCTCTACTGTAATTACCTGATTTGCCCAATCCTGGATCATGGCCAAGGCGGATCCTCGCCCCTCGCGCGCGAGAGCACAACAAATAATTACCAGAACTAAAACAATTGTTCAGAAATATTTTGTCCCCATAACTTTTATGCTTTTTCCTAAAATACAATAGAATAGGTTCTTAAATAGTTATTAATTTAAAATTCCACGACAAAAATCGCACAATTAATTAAGCGAATACACAGAGAAAGCTGGGTGAAACTCGAGAGCGAACAGCCTTGTGAATGGGGGACATCTTTGCATAACTCAGATCACAATCGAGTTTTCGCGTGTCGTAAATCCTTTTGCGCTCGTTGCATTCGCGGCGCGGGCCCGTTATCAGTGGGAGTGCATCGACGACACCGCGGACGCGATTCCCGTTGTGTCAGCGGTTTCGCGCAATAATGGCATATCGAGCGAGAAAATTACAAGCACCGCTGTCGGTGAAAGGCGCCGAGTGCGCGTTGCAACGGTTTATGTAAGCCTCTTGCACAGCACGTGCCGTTGCTTCACGCTTTGAGATGCAGTTTCATATTTAATTCATGAATGGGCAAAGTTTCTAAAGTTGAGCTATAAACTAACAGTATTATGATTTCACGCCTAAATCTTCGAACAAATGGTCCTTTTTATGTTTCCTCGTCGTTTGAATTATGACTAGGATAGATGCTGTTTTATGTAGGTAACACTTTCGATTCGTAAGGCTGCAAGACTGTATTGTGCAGTTGTTAATAGCCCACATTCACGGTTTGCGGGCATGTCCGCGATTACTGCGTACTGATATACGACGCGCGACGTGTTAAGTGGCACCCCGACTTTGCCTCTCTTCGTAATACAGTAACAGCACTCAATTACTCCGTGCCATTATGCGAGGGAGGCGCGCTAAAGGCATCAATTTGCAACAGCCAGCTCTTATTGCCTGCGAACAGGTTGCGAAGGCGAAGACGCGGGCGCACGATTAAAGGCGCGCGTGGGCGCGAATTGCACTTTCATAGCGATACTGCATCCCCATATAAGAAGATAATTATTGCACTTAAACTACCATCTGAGTTACCGTCACGTAATGCGTTGAACGGTGAGTGAAATCGATGGTAAAACACCCACGGTACCGCTGGTCGGGCAACACGCTTTTCATGAAAGGGCGTCGTGAAATATCACAGCCTTTATTCCGACATAGTTTTCCCATTATTCCACTTGCACGGTCCTGGCCGTGTGGTGTCCGGCAGAGTAGATGGCCGTGTGGTGTCCCCCCCTCCCCTTACACTCATGGGTGTCGTACAAGGCAACTAATGTTTTTGAGGCAAAAGATCAAGAGTCTCCGTAGTCTGGAAAATGGGCAGCAGCATTTTCCATTGTTATATTTAAACACTGCGATCTCCAACCCGCCTGCCAAGCGTGGAGATTATGGCAATAACCTCCCCTTTTGTGGGAGAGGCCCTAAGTCCTGCAGTGGACTGTTGTGATGGGCTGGTGACGTGACGACGGTCCTGACGCCTGACAAACCTCTCCCACTTATACGACGTTATTCAACTTTTTCGTTAGGGTACTATTATTGACGTTGATCTTTTTTAAATTGCTATCGATCTGATCGTGGTACATACGATACGATCCGATCTTCCCCTTTCCGATCATTCCATCCAATAGAACATTTATTAATTTCAAAAGTATACGGTACACCTCATACTAGACCACACATTACAATAAATCCTTAACGTGGATACTAAGCAGAGTTCGGAGTAAGTATTACTTGTAATGCGATATTGAAAAGTAGATAATATTTGTAGCTACCTGGGCTAATGGATAAGTTTCCGAAACAGAATATTGTTCTTAGAGACGATGACGTAAAATAATATGTTACGCATAATTTTAGGAAAAGAAGAAAATGTTTGATAAAATTTTGCGCTGCATAATAAAGGGACGATAGTATGAAATGGCGATGGCTCCACCAATAGGAGCCAGGCTCTTAACTTTATGTCGGTGATGATGAATAAGAGTAAAATTGAAACCAAAATTAGAACCAAACAGTTTTGCAGCAGCGGTAAAAAGCTTTTGCCAATTGTTCTCGTTGTGAACGAAAAATAACGTGTGGAGGTGAGTCATATTAGTAACGAAGTTTTCAGCGTTATGTGAAGGTTGACGCAACCAATTCACGATACTGTGAAGTACAATGACCTATGTCCTAAGCAGTGTACCGAAATAGTAAGTGATATTACTGTCTGGTTTTTCTCATAATTACAGGAATATTTAGGGGTCAACGATTGTCATCGAATCGGGAAGCTGTTTTTGTCGTGAGTTCGAGTGGTTGATTAAACACTTATTATTCTGGTGTAAAGGGGTCATTACCGTCTGTCTACGTCGTTCGACGACATTACTGCAAAATGAAAACGTACACTGGCAGAAAGCCTGGCAATACTCCGTTAACTTGAACGTATTCAAGTATAGGTAGACTGCATTTTAACCTACATTTTAAATTATTATTAGATTATAACATGAAACCGAAAAATCTGTAATGTAGCATTACAGATTTTTCGGTGCTCCAGCCTTTTGTCACCGTCACCGAGTAGTATCAAAATATTTTTTTTAGTTTGTCGTTACGGAAACTTCATAAATCCGCCAAAGTAATGAATTTAGATTGTATTGTATGTGTATCTATCATAAAAATTGTGTATAAGTAATTTAGTTCAACAACGTACAGCAGTTGAACCCACCCACAGTCCATTTAAACTACATCAGCCTTTAATTGAGTGAGACCTCCATTCTCACCATTCATAATCATAGACTGAGAACATCATCAGACTATCGCCGCCATCGCAGTATAATTATGGTGAAAACTCGGTGGAAACTACCTATACTCACTCACAACCAAGCTAATCCCAGTTAGATTGCACTTTGGATCCCAGCCGCGAATCGAGGCTTTCATCTTGCGCAAATAATGATCGCTTAATGACTGCATCGAATGGCAACGTGGAGTCTATGCATCAGCGATTCTATATAGGTGCCTACATCACAACATAACGGTAAAAGATATTAGAGAAAGATGTGATCTGATCTACCATTTTTTCACACGCTCTTCTCCTCATTATTTTATAACTTAACGACTATTGTACTCACCTGTGCACCATAAGGCGACATAGTCCTTTGTCGTAGCAACTCCTTCAGGTAAACTCCATTTCAACTGGAACTCATTCCCGTCTAAGGTCCACGTGAGCGTCCCTTGGCGCTCAGGCCGCTCCACCTCCAGTCCCTCACTGTGCGGTGTTTTTTCCTCGACAGCACTAACGTCCGCATCGTCACTGGTTCCACCATCTTTATCCACTACCACTTCTTTATCACTCTCCTCACACGTCTGACCGTCGTTTTCGTGATCACCACAACCGTTGTCATTACCGGACATGTCTTTTCGACCGCGTTTTAAAACATTTTCCACACTACAAATACGAATAAGTAAAACAAAATTTATGAAAGTATAAGAAAATAGTCGTAACTGGGAAGAAAGCTGACTAGCAATAAGGAGCCTTGTTTCTGAACATGGGCATTGCATTGATAGTTAGGCTACTTCTGTTCAGCGCCCACTGCAAGGGATGTTCGGGGAGGCAGACGGGGCCGCGGGGGGCGGGGGCGGCGGGACGTCCCGACGCCAGGCAGGCCGGCGCCGCGGGCGATCTACTAGCGCCAGCCTAATGCGACCTATTCACTTACTTGGCTGCATTTCGAAACTATATTTACCTATCTTGCGTATTTTCTTTTCCTCTCTATAACTGCCTAAGTAGGTACATACTTAGATATCTGGATATGCGAAAGTTTTGAAGGATGTTTGTTACCCTTTCACACAAAGATTATTGAACGGATTTTTAGCTGCAACCACCAAAGAGTAGTGTCATAGTCTATCTGTGTCTATATTGCATGTAAGTAAATACAAAGTCGAAATTAGACAATTATTTTATCACCTTGAACTGTACTAGCTTTTTCCTGCAACTTCATTCACATCAAATACTGTGTTATGAATAATTTTTTCTTTGTTTTAAATAGGTACTGAAATTTGTAGCAGTAAGCAGGATGAATATGCATAATCTGCAAAATCTGAAATTTTCTATTAATATAGATTCAATAGTTTTAGTATGAAAGAGTAAGAAATATCCAATTATTATAAAAACTTTCGCATTTATAATATTTTATGGTAGAAGTAGAATAGTCTTGTGCAAAATGTAATTCAACTTTATGAAAAACTGATAGGGAAGAATTTTGTTAGATAGATGTTATACTAAATAAAAATAAATTAAATGAAGTATCTTTAAGAAATGTGTATCACATGTACCTATGAATGAAGATATAATATGTACTTGTTTTTTTGGTAACAATGTTTCTTTATTATTAGGTACTTTAGTTATTTATTTATTTATTCATTCTTTTTTAACGTTTTACAGTTAAAAGCAAATGTTGCACAAATTAGGATATAAATTACAGCTACTATATACACATATTTAAATTGTGTTTTATATTTAATAAGCTTTTGTTCCAGCTTCGTCTGCATAAATTGGTTATGTTTTGGAGAGAAAATACTTTTTCTACAATTTCTAAAAGCACATAGGCTACTGCCTAATGTGATGTGATGATGTGCTTCCACAGAATTACCTACCATTAATCTCCTTGCCTAATCATATACAAATCTGTTCAGCAATTTAGTTGTCAAAATGTAAAATATAGACAGAATGAGTTACTTTTTCATTTATAATATTAGTTTGAATGATAAATCTGATTTTCTATATTAATCGACTATTGTGGACCAATAAGGGCTGTAAATTATCATTATGATGATGATATTTGTATTGTCACTCCTCAGTGAATGGATAGAATATTACTATATGATCAATTTATAAAATTCCAGGTGCATAAATAATTGATACCAAACTCATTAATTGCATTCTTGATTTAATATGTTTAATTTCATTGGCAAAACTTTTATTGTCCATGCACAAGGTGCTCAATCTGTAAAAGGATATGGGGTAGTATCTGAAATTGGTGATTTTAAAATATACACCCGAGAAGTGCCTTTGTCGATCATTTGATCACAGAAAAATAATACGATCGCGTGGAGAAACAAATAGCGTGGAGAAACAAATAGGCCCTCTGCCTCGAATTTCCCACGCATGAAACCGTGGGGAAACTAATATCGCTAATGGTATCTATGAATCCAAGATTAAATTAACTCTACGGAATACAAATGCACTGCTTTGGTAACGTATCCTTGCTTAGAATATAAGAATTGAAAATGAAATCGATAAAACTACAGTAAAGAAAATCCGTAACTCATTCTGTTGATTAAAAAGACAAATATAAAGTGAAAAACGATATACCTCGGCAAATATAACTTCACAAAGGTTCTTTAATTTTAGAATATGCACGCACAGTTGAAAAACTGTAGATTTTTATAATTTTTCGCCTTTTTCACTTCAAAAGACAAACAATCACGGAGAAACAGACATGACACTGACAGACAGACAGTTGACGTTTACTTGACAGCGACACATGACACTTGTATTTGACAACGTTCGAAGCGTTTAGAAACTGCCAGCCAGAAAAGGAAGCTATGCAGCCAGGCAAACAGAAAAAAACCCCAAAGGTCAATACCTAGGATCAAGAACCAAACATTTGTTTGTTCTTGATCCTAGGTCAATACACAGTATAAAATTGCAACCGCCTAACTCGAATTGAACGTCGTCATTTTTAAGCAATAGGATCTCAAAGCAATATTTTATCAATCGCAGCGGAGCTGCCTTGTTGCGTTTGCTTAAATATGAAGGCTTGATACTAAAAGATCGTTGCTTTTTTGCATGAATAGAGAGTAGAGACGGCTTTACGCGTGATCATGCAAAATAACCGTCTCGGGAAGTTTTGGCACAATAAAAGCCCCTGCACAAACTTTTTGCCAGTACCTATTCCTAAACGAAATTTAAAGTGTCATTGTTTGACATTTCGTATCGTTCATTGTTGTGTGTTGCAGAAATACGTTTTTCTTTGCGATTTTATTCGAAAATTGTGTGAAACAAAACAAGATAAAATGTCTTTACCAGCGTCTGATACTGAGTCGAATGTGAGCGGTTTTATCCGGTACAGCAATAAAAACTTTAAGTATTTATACAGTTCCATGATAGAGGTGAGTAAAAGCCCTGCCCGTGATATTGTAAAGTCCGCTATTGATTAATTTGAGACAACGCTCGAATTTGTTTTTTCAAATTTTATTGTTTACAGAATATGTTACTAATAAACCAAGACTTGCTGGAAGTTGAGAAGAATATGAACAACATAACGAAGCAATCTGGGACATTAGAGACACAACTCAACACCTTATTGCAAACATTGCCAAAACAGACCATTCGTATGCCTATGGAGACTGAATAAGAAAAATAATCATGTGACAATTTATATACCCTTCTATTAAGAAAATAATTACGAATTCGTTGAAACAAATGTGTTCACAATTCCATCAAATTAGTAACATTATTAAATGTTCAATGTATCTAAGTTAATGTGTCCATTAGTGAGAAGAGATATTGAGATACTAGAGTCTCTTTTTGTTGTGAATGTATTATTGTACCTACTAAGTGCATAAGAAAATGTAATTGGTAAGTGTCTGTATATTATTTATTATAAAATTAGTTGATTTCTTTATAAGGTACCATCATAACAATATTGTTCTATTATTTAATATGCTATAGTTAACAAATACTCTCTATTACTATTATTATTATGTATACTGTGTGGTTTCTAAGTAATAATTCAAATTGTTTATAATAATTTCTTTTTGTGTTTATAGTTGTGTATTATTGCATTATCAGAAATCTAATAAAATAACTACTACTACTTGTATTAAGTATAAATTGTTTTGACTTTATATGGGCATACCTTAATAAGGTCACTTACTATATTATTATGATGTTCTTCCCCAAGATTCAAGCTGTCTCCATACTAATACCAATCCAAATCTGTCCAATACTAGCTAGGTGCATGTTTGTGTTTTTAATTATTTAACAGTTTATTGCACACAGTAAAATACATACATAGAGAAACATCATACATATAGACAAGACAACAGGCACTATTTAACCCAAAAAACTAGAGCATTGTTTTTAAATATTATTCATTATCCCGTAACTAACATAAAAAAACTAAAGAATTTAGGCAAACCGGCTCGGTATATTTAAGAATATGTGCACCAGAAAGCACACACTAATACTGGAAGGCACACACTAGTGTACACTCCTAAGCACGAGCATAAGTCCATTACCTCTTTAAGAAAATGTTCCATTGTATTAATGAATATTAAATTTGACGACATTCACTATATACCCGCACGCACCAGCCGTTCCACCCTTGTCTCCCCATGAGGTCAGGCCAGAAAATAAAACTTCTGTTTAAGCTACTAGAGGAGATAATCATCTATGTAGGAAGATGTGAGGAAAATCAACATAAAAATCATCACAGATCATGAAGGTTGATGCATTGAGCTGGGGCATCAAAATTGCCACTTATGCATCCTGCATCTGCAAAAAAGGATTTAAGATCCCTCAGGAAGGGTATGAAATGATAATGGGAATAATGTATGGAAATAAACAGAGCCACTCGTATAAAGGCAGGTTCACACAGAGGCAGGAAAGCGCTCTGTGTCATATATTTGGAATATTTATTTATTACAGACCTCGTGACACGCAGAAGAGTAGCAGGCCTGTCATGGCGGCGGCCCTTGTCGGTGTCGGCGGTGTGCGTAGCGGAGATGTATTCCATGTTAGCCTCTGATCTATGTGGTAGGCCATTACCTGCCACATACAGTAGGTACCTAGCCAAGGCATGGTAGAGTGCCCTCATCAATGTCCGACTTGCATGATTTTCTTCTATACCAAAAGTGACTGCTTTTGATGTGACATGACACTACTGCGCCGCAGGCCGCTGTCCCAGCTCAGAACCTGTCTGCATTGGTGTGATTTCGCACAGCACCGGGACCGCTTTTCCGAATGGTCCGTCCTTTATGGTAGGTATGGTATGGGCTAGGTCATAGCCTCCTTTGCTTGGTTGTTGGTGTTTGTTACACAATACGTTACCGCAATACGTGTAGTTGATACGGATCGCGGATTTCTGATTTTCTAGACATCCTGTGATCCGTATCACGATCCGCCAGTCTTACACACTTGATAGATATCGTGATCCAGGATCGCAATACACGTATCACGATAGATGTTAAGTTCTAGCAACCGCCATAGGTGTGGTTGTGGTGCCGTGGCAGTCAAAGAGATTGGTATACCCTCTATGGTGGTAGTTCCCCTTTTTGCCCGAAATATTGTTTCCCTGCGGCCAGTTCTTAAATTTGGCCAAAGAGATTAATCTCAGATTTTGACCTTTGACAAGTTTGACATGGTTTGACACATTTAAAAAGTTTGTGTCATGACGAAATATTGAACTTTGTGTCATAGAGCCTCTCGTCTCGTCTTATGTATGCAACACGTGCAAACACATTTATGTAGGTCGATACAGTGTTATATTAATAAATTACAATGAATGTTCCTACGTGGCCTACAATTTGATTTTTGTTGTGTTGTTACCCGGGCGTCCGACTGAGTGTCGTCGACCATGTCATTGAAGAATCGACCGATGTATAGAGAGGGGGTACTCATAGGTAATGTGTACATTGCATTATTTATTTTGAGTAGTAAACAATTACCATAGATTTGCAGTTTGGGTAAGTGGTATCACCTGCTATTCCCTTTTGCCTTTCATTTATAAATCACGGGTTCCTTCCAGCGTGAAGAATGAACAGTAGACGTCTAATACCTAATAGCGGACCAGCCATGTAAACGCACCTTCTGTGACGCTAGACTCGGACGAAAGTAAACGCGCAGTCAAAAATGTGCGTGCACCTCACTCGACTACGCTCGCCATCTCAAATGTTGCGTTAAACCTAGACTAGAACCATTAGCGTATCTAGGGCTATTTGGGGGGCCTGGCCCCTGAGGTGGCCGATGAAGCCTAGTCAATCACCAATGTACAGCCAGTGAGCACCCCATCCTGGAGTGGCCACCAGACTATTCTGGGGTGGGCTATAACTACCCACTTACATATCTAATCATTTAAAATCGACAACTTTCATGCTTCATATTTATTAAACAGGCAATTGGGTAGCTGACCTAGCAGTCAAGGATAATGTTATTACCAAAGTCGCTCCTGAAGAAGAAATAGATTACAGTCAATTTAAACGGGAATCCAGAGAAGCAGACTACAGACACAATAAACTGAATGCTAATGAGGTTGGTATTTTATATGGAGCTTTATGGCTAACTGTAATCATACTTAGACGTAGTTATATGTAGCTATGTGATGACGATATTATGCTGCCTCCGCTGATCGGAACGTTGTGGATCCGATGTCAAGCTTATGTTAACCATCATCATCCTAATTGTGCTCCAGCGCGGCTAGCGAAAAGAACTTTCTCCCACGCACACTAAGGTTGTGGAATGAACTACCTGGAGAAGTTTTCCCTGAAGAGTACAACATACAGTTCTTCCAGAAAGGGGTAAAAAGGTTTTTACGGGATCGGCAACCTGGTATTGCAAACGGCTACGGTGACTGCTTACCATCACGCAGGCCGTAAGCTTGTTTGCCACCTTTGTGGTATAAAAAAATCCCTGACGCAAAAAAGGAGTTATTTAGGTTCGAAATGTGTAGGTACATCTATCTGTCTGTGGCATCGCAGCTTCCAAACGAATGGAACGATATAAAGCCGAGACATGGTTCTCAGCTTTGATCATCATCACCAGCCCACCGCAGGCCAGTTACATCGGTCCGCAGTTTTGCGTAGTCACTGGCAGCCGTTTTTCACACGTCATCGCTCTATCTAGAGACAGGACTGTCCAAAGTTTGTATTAACCTAGTTAAGAATTACGTATATTATCTTTGCCCAAACGCTTACCTTTGTGTCACAGAACAATATCGCCGTACTGCTGGTCGGTGACAAGTTTCACAAGTGCGGGAACTACACCACCACCAACGATCTGGTTTACAACCATCTGCCGAAGCCGCTGTGCGGGCCAGATAAACGGCGGTACACGCGAAGCAAGGAATCTTGCTACACGGAAAATGATTTGACTGACTGCTACGTACGTTACCTGCCTAATTAAACATAATATTTTTCGGTCTGTGGTAGGTACAGATTTAGGGTTTGTGATCCAATACATTTCAGCAAACTTTGGCGTCGGAGGCCAAGATCCACGTAGATCGATAAGCCACCAACGTAAGTACCTAAGTATATCCGCATTTGGAGACCCAAACACGGTATCTCCTTAAAATGTTTTGACGACCTGAGTGGTTCAATCGTCAACAATCGCCGGTCTGCCACGCAAGAGGTCCCGGGTTCGATTCCCGGCCGGGCAGAAGTTGCAATGATGAATTTTAATTTCTGTTACGGGTCTGGGTGTTCTATATATAATAAGTATGTATTTAAAAGCATTTAAGTAGTATATCAGTTATCTAGCACCCATAGTACAAGCTTCGCTTAGTTTGGGGCTAGATGGCGCTGTGTGAATTTGTCCACGAATATTTATTTATTATTATTTAGGTTTCATATAAAATTTATATTTTAATACATTGAGGCTAGTCGAACTTCAGCACCGCAACGAGTTTGCCACTCGTTAGGTGTGCCTCCTAATACCGTTGGCGAAGCGAGGTTGACCAAGGTCTTCCACTTCAACAGTCTCGTGAGCCGACTGATACCCCGTGACGGTATATATCTTTTATTTTTACCATAAATGTGCCAAGTATTTTTTTTGCGTCCCATAGTGTTCGTTATAAAACACATAATCTCTGATAGCCGCTAGTAATTTGGCTTGGCTCACCCAAAAATTTGAGCAACAAACACGCGTCTGCAACGTTGTCGTTATCTCCGTTGGATTTCGCTAACACTCCATTAGCAGAAGTTACCTCCTCGAAATTGGTAGAGGCCTTTACAGAAAACGCTATGAAAATAATTAGGTTACTTTTTATTGTGTCAGATGAAGAGCTCCTCCTTAACATCCCAGAAAAATACCCATTTGGTTGGTAGGTACTGGTACATAGGTAGACCCGGTGACAGATTTTGTATTAGAGGGAGGCAACCGAGCAAACAGGTCACCAGATGGTAAGTGATCAGCGTCGTCTATCTCATTAACCACCATCAGGTCAGTGCTTACCATCAGGCAGGTTGTAAGTTTGTTTGCCACCTCGGTGGTATAAAAAAAGACCAGGGGAGCAGGCATGCCTCGAATGCGCTGCCAGCATTGGCGTATCTAGGGCTATTTTCCAGGGGGAGCCTGGCCCCTGAGGTGGCCGATGAAGCAGAGTCAACCGCCAATGTACAGCCAGTGAGCACCCCATCCTGGGGTGGGCATCAGACCATTCTGGGGTGGGCACGGCCCACCCGGCTCCCCCCCTTCTTACGCCTATGGCAGCCAGCCGAGGAGAAAGGTGTACCTAGTCTTGTTACTTCCACAGGGCAACCTGACTGGTTGGGGCCTAAGCGGCTGTAAGCGTCAGGAGTGGGAGCTCAGCCGCGCCCCCGACGGATTCGCGACGTTGTACAACGACACCTATTTGCCCCCGCCTCCGGGGTGGAACATTAACACCGCAGAACGTCATGCGCGGAATATGTAAGTGAAATAATTGGCGTCAATATGCCAGTTGTGCTCTCAAGTCTCTGTTCCATAGTTCATCACTGGCAACACACACTGGTCAAAGACCTTCGTCTTGAGACACTGCAGTGATTGAGACACTGAGGGACGAAAATATATGGCGTAGCTTCCTGCATGCTGCATATGGCGTAGTAGATTCCCGGGAATTGGAATCACCCGAATAATTACTTAAATAAAACACTAGGGTTATTTTTTGACCAACAGTTGTAGGGATTAGGCTAGATAGGTACTCTAGAGTACCTAACTAGTCGAGTACCTAGGTCTGCCGCTGATATTGAAGTATGCCCACCTCGACGCCTTGAACAACCTTATCACAGTAAAACAAAATCACGTGATTACCTAAAGTTGCGTGCTATGGTTACAGTGTTGTTGTGATACATTCAAAGTTTCTTATGAATCAGTTTCACTACTGTACGTGTCGTGGCAGAATGCCTGCTGGACTACTAAGTAGACACTATGCTCCAAGAAGAGGGTCATAAAACGAACACATGATCCAATAAAGTACTATGTCTAATGTGCATGTTTCACTGGCGGACCCCGGGCAGTCGGGATTAACGCCAATATGATAGTGATGTCGGCCGTGTGGTGTCCGGCGTCCGGCCGGCCGTGTGGTCTCCGGCAGAGTAGAATAGCACCAACCCCTTACACTCGTGGGTGTCGTACAAGGCGACTTATGTTTTCGAGGCAAAAGATCTAAGTGCCTCCGTAGACTGGAAAATGGGCAGCAGCATTTTCTGCGATCTCCAACCCGCCTGCCAAGCGTGGAGATTATGGCAATAACCTCCCTTTTTGTGGGAGAGGCCCTGGGTTCTGCAGTGGACTATTATGGGCTATGATGATGATAGTGATAAACGTTCATGTTTCACCCGACCCGGTTATGGTTGGTAACTCTATCGTAGGCCGCATTTATATTCTACCAGCATTTGGTATTCTTTTCCTTTAATATTAGGTATATACCTACACCTCCCTAGCTCACAACAAGTAGTACAGCATCACCATCCTTGAGCTCCTCCACTTAGCCCGGCCTTCAGCATCTTCGCGTTGAAAGCTGTCGGTTGACCTCTTTTCTGAAACCAGGCCGGTTTGAAAATGAAAATGAAAATGAAAATTATTTATTTCTTTTTACCAATATCCTTAAAACTACTGTGATTGGAGTCTTCCTGTAAGCTGAGTAGCCTGTGTTAGAAGACTCCGCTCCTCAATATCTAAATTTTAGTACCTATGTATACCTAATTAATTACTTCAAAATAAGCTTAACATAAAAGCAAGTATTTGTGCATTGCGTGTATGTGTGTGTGAGAGTGTGTGTGCGTGTGTGTAAATATGTATGTGTGTGTGGATGTGTGAGGGTGTATGTGTGTGGGTGAGTATGTATGGGTGTGTGTGTGTGTGTGTGTTTAGGTGACCAAAAACCAAAGCAGCGCAGACGAGCCATCATCAATAAAACTATTTAGAATATTTAGTGCATATGCAGTCCACCACAGCATTTTCATTTCGTTGGCGTGGAGTTCACGGATATATGCCAGAGCCTTAATAAGCCAGTTAGTATTATAGGGGTGTCTACTGTCTGATTGTTCTTATTTGTTGCAGGCAATTCACAAAAACCTTTCGATACAAGATGACGAGGCCTGTGGAAAAATCTACTAAACAACCTCCGCAATCTACAGGGCTACCTGAGAATTGTTGAATTTATTTAACTTTGATTTAAAGGGAAGCAATTAATTTTATAGATTATTTTTATTTTGCTAGTAGGATTTATTGCGTAGTTTTTTTTAAGTGAGCAATTTACATTAATATTATATATAGGTTATTATTTTACTTATTAGATGTTTCAGTTTCAGAAGTGTTTTAGTGAAAATAAAATATTTCTTACTATATCTACATATTTGTTTGAAGTGCGTCCTCTGTTATGTACATACTAAGATTCGCTGTAGATACCTAACCTACAGCGAATCGGCAGTGGTATCTCAAATAAACCCTAATATTTACGATAGCTTTTTCCGTAGACCGATTTTTTCATAGGCAGTTCTGATTGTAGCTGTTTTAGTATGAAAACTGCTCAATAATTGTACCCCAGTCCAGTAATGATCAGGGAACACACTCGCAGGCACCGTGTTACATTCCTTAGATACAAAATACAGGAGTGTGGACTTTCCGACAGGTAGGTGGTAGATGGCTGAAAAGCTTTCCGCCGTATGTATGTATGTAAACTCTTTATTGCAATTAAAAAGAAATACAGTAGGTAGAAAAATATCATTTTACAAAGCAAAGGCGGGCTTATCCCACAATGGGATTTCTTCCAGCCAACCTTAGACCCTCTCAAAGGAGATCTAAAGAGCAGTGGAGGCAATATTGAGCACTTATAACTAAATTACTTAATCGCCGTCTTAATCAGACTTAGGTGACGGGGCTAAGAAGGGGATTCACGCCGCCTTCTAGTCACTCTTTCCTAGTAGAACCAGAGAGGAAGAGTCAGGGGATTTTTCCCTGCATTGTTGTTTCCACATAATTAGGATGAGTGTATTAGGCAGGACGTCTCCCGTAGTACGTGTTGAAATAGGTACAGCGTAAGTACCCAAGAGGTCCTGTGGCTGATAGAAAGCGGCCAAAGAAATTAAACTAGAAGCAAAAGTGGTATTGACATAGAGGAAAGAAAAAACGAATACGTTACGTTTAGGTTTGGCTGTGCACTGTTTGATGCACACGGGATACACTGACCTATCCAAGACATCACCATCCAGCATCAACACCATCAACAAGCCATCGGGAGACGCGATCCGAGCGAGCGCTTCATCCTAATGTCGTAAATGGTAAATTTTTTTTTGCTCTGTGGGTAAGGTCCATTTTTTGGCCACTTCAAATACACGTGTCCGGTGTGCGACACGCGTCACTCCTCCCGGATGGATATTAGGCGATTTGGTTGTCGATCAATGGCGTCGAAATTATTGAACGAATTTGGATGAAATTCATATTTTTGCTAGTTTAGAACCCGCAGCCCTCTATGCATGGACTACACATGGACTTCTTGAAAAAATATCTGTCATCTCAAAGACGCAGCAATTTTTACTTTGTCTGTGATGATGGCTTATGACTTTTCTTCACTTTGTTTATTTATATATATTATTTTTTGAAGGATATGTTTATATTTTTATGTTACACAACGTAATTTTTAAGTACAGTAACGTATTTTTTAAATAAACCGAGATGTCTAAAAGGCCTAAAATTGATATTGAAGTAACTTGTCCTGTTAAGGTACAAACCCGCGCTGATGCATATGCTTTATCGATCAAGCCTGTAGAACGATATCGCTCCGGAGTGTTAATCGGTAAGTCGGACTTTCATTAATTAATAGATGTTTTAGTACCTAATTAAAACTAAACTGATGATATGGTAGGAAATGATATACCTTCTATTAAGGGCAAAATGGGCTAATGGTAGGGACCATTCATTCCCACCGATAACAGGCCTACTGACTAACAGAACTAATGGGAAGAAAAATCCCAAAGCTGTGCAACCGAACTAGTGGAAATAAACGATAACTTGTGGTAGATGTCTCTGAAAAGTAGTCCACGACTCGACAAACGTGGTGCGAGACTTGTACTATGGATGCGTAAAATTAAGGACAGGTCACGCGCTTTGGGGAAGGCCTCCAACCAGCAAAGGACTGTGGTGGAATGGCTCTCGAAGCATGGCGTCATGCTGCTGTTTGATAAATATGACGAATGTCAGTTTTCTCTTAATTAGCTCTGTTAATTCTTCAGGCGATTGGTGTGAAGAATATATTAAAAAACACGCTGATGAAGAACCCAGTCCACCGCCAGAGAAGAATACCGACTTTGAATATAAACGGGATGTTAGATCACACGATTATCGATTGAACAAGATACAAATGACTGTTGTACGTAACTCCATATTAGCTTAGCACGAGCTAGTGTTCAGGGTTAGTACCCAAGCTAGTGCCTAGCGATTACCGGTCGGGAAAAAATTTAAATTACCAACTTACTCGTATCTAAGGTATATTGTAAAATATAAATGCAAATGCATTAGGTACCTTATAGGTCCTAATGCATTTTAATTTATGTTTTACTTGTGCAAAAGCTATCCTTTGAACAGATAGAAAAATGCTAGCCGCAATTTAAACGAAATCGTAGATCATACTCACGGTGGGTTGCTGACGAAAGGTCTTAGAGCTGTCTTATGGCAGTCGGGAAATCGTTTTCATTTAATGTGAGATTGACAGGAAAAATTTATTTTTATTATTATTATTCCTTAGCAGACAGGCAGTTGGAACAACTGATATGTCTGTATCTCATTATCCTCAACCCATTGACATTCTCAATTAATTAATTTTGGTTTTCTTTCAATGTTCATCCAATCGATTTTTAAAGGCTTAAGGATTTAAGGGTGAATATGCCAGTGATGGGAAGGAGTACCTAACTAGATGCAGCCGTGCAGAGCACGGATCTTGCGCCGTTCGCGCACGACTCATAGGCCATAGCTACTCGTATAGCTTGCAAACTGCTAGATCTAGAGTCCCTTAGGTTGAAGTGATATCGTCTTGGTATAAGCACTAACCTTTTCTATCCATGATCATGGATCCGTACCTCTTCCATCCATTTATAGATGTCGTATAAGGCAACTAATGTCGTAGGCAGACCAATTACGGTCTCCGAAGAAAGATATGTGTTTTCAACACTGCGATTTCCAAACCCACCCACCAAACTAGGAGATTATGGCAACCATCTCCACTAATGTGGTGGAGGCTCAAGTCCAGCAGTGGACTGTTACTGACTGCTCTAGATATGATGGTTTACATGTTTTTTATGGGCAGCGTGGGTCGGCCTCCTACAAGGTGGACCGACGACCTGGTAAGGATCGCAGGTACCAGCTGGATGCGGAAAGCACAGGACCGGTCTTTGTGGAGATCTCTGGGGGAGGCCTATGCCCAGCAGTGGGCGTCTTCCGGCTGATATGATGATGTTTTTTATACCCAAGTAAGTACCACTGAGGTGTAACAAGCTTGCGGTTCGCCTGATGGTCCGGACACAGAATTAGTGAGCTGAAGAGGCAGTGGGCTGGCAATATCAGCAATTGCAGTAAGTGTTCATAATGTTTACCTTACTTATGAAGCTATAAATATTGAAATATCTGCCGAAGAACCGACAGCCTGGGGTAAACGAGTTCTTGAGTGGAAACCGCGACTCGGCAAGCGCAGTTGGAAAGTCTGTAAGTGGATGCTGGATGCGGCAAGACGAGGACAGGGTGCATAACATAGGCGTTGATTTGGGGAGGCCAATATTATTTAGCAGTGTCTCGACTAGTAAGTACCTTTATATAGGCTGATGTTTGATGGGGCTACCTTTTTAAACATTGTTGAATGTATTTTCGTCTCAAAATATCCAGTGACTAATTTTTAGGTTGTAGAATGTGTAAGTACCTAAATGTTTCAGGGTACAATCGCGCACGTTATGTACGAGGAACCTAGTATATTGAGCCAAAATAACTACACCACCACCAACGACTTGATGTACAACCATCTGCCTAAGCCATTGTGCGGGCCAGAGAAGCGCGGATACAGTCGAAACACGACCAGTTTCAGCTGTGAAGTGGATCTAACTAAAAGCTGCGTATGTTACAAACTGTTTTGGCTACAATTTTGTGTTTAATCTTAGGCAGATTAAACACAAAATTATTCTATGGTAAAAGGAATTGAAGTCGACCTGAGTGGTTTTGTGGTAAATATGTGGTCTGCCACGTAGAGGTCCCGGGTTCGATTACCGGCCGAGCAGAAATTTAAAAGATGATTTTTAATTTCCGTTACGGGTCTGGGTGTTATATGTTTTAAAGTTATTTAAGTAGTTTGTCAGTTGTATAGCACCTATAACACAAGTTTTGCTAACTTTGGGGTAAGATGGCGCTGTGTGAATAGTCCAAGCAGAGTAACATATTAGTTAGTCTGTAATTTTTTCCACAATTGAATGCATTTTCCACGGGATCAAGCTATAACTGAAATTTTGAAAGAGAGAGAATGTAATTAATTATATAAAAAATACTTACCTGCCTAGGTGCCTCAGTTTAAATAAATTTAACGGATTTTTATTATGTTAGCATTAAATTGTTTTATGATTTTCTAATCATTTGTTCCAGAACTGTTTCCTAACCTATTTTACCTACTCCTTGCATTATCCTGGATTACATATGGTTGTTCCTGCAATTTTTACTAGATAATACTTATTATACCATTCTTGGACAGGGAAACAAGACAACTAGGGACTGAACTAGGGCTTGTGAGCACAGAGTTCACACAAAACGTTGAATTCAATTTGGGTTTCATCCACAAACTATCAGAGCTTCGAGGTGTGAAACATCTGCCATTTAACAAACTATTGTTAAGTGGACTGGCTGCCTCGGTTGAGGACTCTTAAGTTGGCTTATTATACCATTCTTGGACAGGGAAACAAGACAACGTGGGGCTTGGCGAAGTGCAAACGCGCCGAGTGGGCCAGCGACCGCGGGACTGACTTCAACGAGACGGTCTACGCAGTCACGTACGTTCCGCCGCACCTTAGCCAGTACCCCGTCAGGGCTGAGCGACATCCAAGAGACTCGTATGTTGAATTTTTTTATGTCATAGTGTAGGCAAACAGGTAAGCGGGCCACCTGATGGAAAGTGGGCACCACTGCCTATAGACATTGGCAACACCAAGAGTATCGCCAATGCGTTGCCCACCTCTATAATAGCACGTTGCTCAGGCAGCAAAAAATCAAATGCCTCTCCATTGCCAAAGCCACGGCTCCCCAAATCCCCACCCCAGGAGCACTGGAGACCTTATTCACCGGCAGAAACACAATACTATTTAAAAGAGTATTGTTTAGCTGCGGTATTCTGTAAGGTGAAGGTACTTCCCCAGTCGAACGGGAAACCCCGCTATGCCCTGCCTCTCTTAATATTACGCCTTATTATAGCCATAGGGGGTCCGTGTGATGAGTTGAGAGGCCTAATGGCTACCGACTCGTTTGCGAGAGGTACGAAATCGTGGTTATGGCGGACCTCGGGGCTCTCGCGAGCCAACCGGCATATTGATAGCATTGTACCGAACCCTTCGGTGTCCTAATTGGCATGGTCGTAAGGACGTCACCCGCACGATTGCCATTAGGACAGCGCCTTCCACTATGAGTCGAAGTCGACTTGTAAACTAGGAGCTCCGTAGACCAGAAAATGAAAAAACAGTGATTTCTATAGTATTTATACACTGCGATCTCCAATCCGCCTGCCAAATGTGGGGATTATGGCAAAGCCCTCCACTGATGTGGAGGAGGCTCTAGTCCAGCAATGGATTGTTGTGGGCTGATGTGATATGTGATCGTGTAGCCTAGTGTTAAATGATTTAATAAGGTCTAATATAATAATACCACAATTGTTTAACACATTCTTTTTATTACAGGTCATTCACAAAAGGTCTCCGATTTAAACCGACAAAAAAGAAACAATCATAAAAACATCAAGAATCATTTCCTTTGCATTTCGCAAAAAATACTAGTCTTTACAATATCACATTTTTTTCGAGACAGTGACGTCCATATAAAAATTACAACAATATAATAATTCTTAATGTTTCCATACATACAGCCGTCACCAGGCCCCAAGACGAGATCTGCAAAATAGTCTTAACGCTAAAGTTTAGTCTCAAACATTATAACTAACAACTACTTACAACTAAGTACGCAATATAACTTAACAAAGTTTTCTTAATGTAATGGCAGCAAATGAAGACAATGCTCGAAGAGTAAAAGAAAACAAAAAAATTACATAAGATGATAATTACAAAAGAAAACGCTGAGAATTGACTAGCGGCTGGCCATTAGCGAGATGCGAAGGAGTTAACCTGCGGAAGTTTTATCAGGCCGGACCCACCAGGGGTTTTGAACATGTGGTTTTGTACGTATTGTTGCTGCGAGAACGACCTATGAGGTACGTTGTGCTGGGCGAACCTCGGCTGCGGTATGTGGACGTGTCCGTTGTACTGCATCTGGGGGTACACCGGCGAGTTGATGCGGCAGAAGTTTTGCGGCGGTTGGTTGTGGACGTAGGTGTTCACGTTGCAGTGCTGGAAGCGGTCGGTGAGCGCGGGCTCGCCGCAGACGGACTCCTCGCGCGAGGGCGGCGCCGAGAAGGGGTTCCGCTGCGTGGCGCTGGACGCCTGCGACTCGAAGCCCGAGCTCTGGCTGGACGAGCGGCTGCCGGTGTACGGCGCCACGCGATCGCCCTCGCCGCCCCAGTAGCCCCCCGCCACCCACGACGACGTCAGCCCCAGCTTGCTCGGCGAGATCAGCGGCCGCGACCGCCCCAGGCCCGTGGGCGCCACGAAACTCGGAGTCGCGGTGAACTTGCGCAACGAAAACACAGAATCACCCTTCTTCTTCCCCTTCTTGGGACTGCTTATGCACAGAGAACTTATGCTCTCGTCGAGATCCGAGTCCGATTCGCTCTTGACGAGGTTTTGATACTTGTTAAATGAGGGCTTGACAAAGACCGTCTCCGAGACTGAACTAGGGCTTGTGAGCACAGAGTTTACACAAAACGTTGAATTCAATTTGGGTTTCATCCACAAACTATCAGAGCTTCGAGGTGTGAAACATCTGCCATTTAACAAGCTATTGTTAAGTGGACTGGCTGCCTCGGTTGAGGACTCTGAAAAATTGTGTACACCATATTTACTTAGGGATACATCATCATCTGTCTCCATTGAAATAGAGCCTTCCCTGTCAGTTGTGGTGTTCAAAGTCCTGCTGGCAAAAGTTTTCATCCTTTTTGGGGTTGTAGGAATTCTGGCAGCCAGCTTTGTAGCCTTTGTCTTTATACTTCTGTACACTAATATCACTGCTACAATACTTAGCAACTGTAATGAAACAAAAATCCTTGAAATATTTTGGAAATACAATAAAAAATATCTTGGGCAATATAATGTTTTTTATTCATACATACCTTAATTAGACTCAATATAGATGGCCCCACAGCCATTGAATGGGAGGCTATAGATGTCATCACAAATACTGACCACAGAAAGTCAATTGCAATAGCATGCTTGAGTTTATTTATATTCCAAAGATGTCCAATTATTTGTATGAAACACACAAAACCACCTAAACTTTTCTGTATCAATAAACTAGATTGACCTAAAAATTGCATTCTCTTATTGAAATCTTTAGGCATTTCTAAGAATAAAATACTAGGTATGTCAGTGAGGTATTTTTCCAGTGTAGGGAATGTCATTAAAACTTTTATTTTCATTATTGAAATGATTCTTTCCAATAACCCTGTCAATATCTCTTTGATATTTGTTATTGAGTTGGACAAATCTTTGTTTTTTATCACATTCTTGTAGCATTCAATAGAGACCAGGATAAGAAGTATTCCACCAATTATCATGGAAGTCTTGTTTAGAAGTGTTGTTAACTTTTCACTAGCAAAACTTTTTACTGCTTGATTTCTCTCAGACTTTCGTGTTTCTAATATTTTTGTACCTAAAAGTGTCTCTTTCTCTCTGTGCAACTTCATTTGGACAACTTTTTTACATGGGGTGCATAATTTATATGCCTTTTCTAATTGTACCCTAAAACAATAATAATTATTAGGTCAAGTATTAATCACATTTTTAAAAGATAAAAAGAAAATAGTTAATCCATTTATTACACAAATCTCACACAGTGATAATTTTTTTATGAGTATAGGAGTAAATACTTCAGTGGAATTTGAGATATAAGAATTGATAATCTTTTGTCTAATTACTACAGCAGTAGGCAGTGTGTCTGTGGATCATAAATCACTATAAATTGCCTTCCACATTATGTTCAAATTATAAGCTAAACATTTGTAGATGTTAACTTTAGCTTCTGATGTAATGTATGAATATGGAGTTACTTATTCACATTTATACTTACTTATATAACTCTATTTCCTCTTCAAAATTTCTATCATTCATAGGAACATAATTAGCTAATTGAGCTACTTTCAACTGCTGGTTGATATTACACATTTTGCAGAGGCCATTCTTTGGAGGACTGCCATGGAACACTCTGGGTGCGTTATGAGCTTGCTCATTGGCAGCGAATATAGGCTTGTTGTAATCACCATCCTGAAAATAATGTTAATTGCAGTAAAGTAATACATAGTAATTTTCTTAACTAATGGTATTTATTATGTTATACGGCAGACAAACAGGCAAGCAGACTGATGGAAAGTGGTCACAGCCGCCTATGGACATCAGCAACACCAGGGGAGCTACCAATGCATTGCCTGCCTCAAGAGGCCTTTAATATACCTCTTGAACGATTCCATCTCATAATCTAAAGGAAACACTGTGGCTGGGAGCTCATTCCATATCCGAATCGTATCATACCATCGCGTGGATACCAACAGCGGGTCTACATAATGGGGATGAGTACCCAGCCCGCGGCGGGTAGTGCGATGACGGAACAATGCTGTAGGCACCAGATTAAAAAGTTCCTCAGAACACTCCCCATTGTACAGCCATGATATATGTATAAGTACATGTTACATTTGTTTGTATTTTTAGGCTTTTGTTTGCCGAATCTCAGTTATTGATAAATAAATGATGTATGTGTGTTTTATACTAATATAGAAAATATATTTACATCATTTATTTATCTCTCACAGTCACAAGTCCACGCATGGTAAATATAGAATGAAATTAACCTCACCTTTGTAAAGCCATTGTACTGCTCGCATTTAGGACAATTCCAACAGTTTCGTTGAGAAAACTTCACCCAAAAGTAGTTGTTACAAAACCAACAATTGACACGCCACGGTAAACTTGACCTGAAAACCGATTAGTTTGAGTAATTTAGCAGTATCAACCAGGCGGGAAAGCGGTATAACAAAACACCTTAGTTAATACTCACCGTAACTTAAATAGAAGTTTTAAAACTACTATGGAGCACAGAACACTAGTTAAACCTAACAGTATAAATTCCATTTTATAAATATTGTTCATTTTTAGGGAAAATAAAAGAAATCATCCCTAACCTAAAAATATACAATTTCACACACCATGACGGATTTTTGACATTTAATGAATGAATTGGCGAACGAACGATGAAGAGGACGCGAATGGAAGTGTAAAAAAAAGAACGTTTTCTCTATGGTGATGGGCCTTGCGCGCGCGAGGCGAGTAGCAGAGGAGAGCAAGAGGCAAGTAATCGTAACTCCAAGTATCTGTCAAATGCTTTGTTTACTGTGATTTGATTTGAGGTTATGAACATGTCAAAATCACGCACGATTTGCTAGTTTCTTGTGCTGTTTATTATTGAAAAATATAAAAGTATGAGTTCGTTTCGGAATACTATATTACATTTATGTAATTTTGATGACCAGGTTGGCGATACAGGTGCATAATCAATTTCTTTCTTGTACAATTTTTTTTTACATTTCGCAACTTTTTAATTATTAATTTTAATTTACTGTTACTTTCTATTTAGATGATGAATCAATGAACAAGCTTTGGTCCGGCGATTGGGGCATAAAGGACCAAAACTTATGTAAAGAGCTGATAATATTGGGGCTTGATAATGATACGTTGATGGCTCAGATAAAGGGATACATAGATGACAAGGAAAAATTTGAATGTATTCTTCACATGGCCATAAGTTCATTTCTTACATTTTGTGACCATAACTGGAGCACACATCCAGAAAAATTTGAATTAGAAAAGTATTTTGGCATCGCGTGGCCAAAGGAAATAAATGTGAATGTGAAGCTTCAACAAGATTCTGAGCCTTTATATGTGAATATAATGTATCCGGAACTACTGTATTTTTCAACTCAAATATTTACAGCCTTATGTTCTGTAGAACAAAATCTTGTGAGTTTATCTACATACTATATTTAAATAATATATAATAATAATAATACATGCATTAACAATCTGGTATACACCTTGTTGTAGCTAACAGCTTACTTTCTTTTATAGCTACACCTTTGGTGGTGTTTCCGGAGTAAAGTGATTCATCAAAGGGCTCTTGAAGATTCTAGTTCTACTTTATTTGCTGAACTAGAAATTATTATGGCTAAGCTCTCTAATGAATTGCAAAGTCTACAGAGCTCTCCACGCACGCAAATACTCTTGTGTCTTGAAATAGCACAAGCATATCTGATTTATGGCAGAATACAAATGACTGAAGACTATCTCTTGAAGGCCAGAGAAATTGCTGGTCTTAAACTGGAACTAACAGGTTATTAAACAATAACAATTCATTTACAATACTTTAATATCAGTTTTAATTTAGTATCTACAAGTTTCTATCTGTGTAAGCAGAGGATTTAAATTGCTTTTTAAGGTGACTGTCTCATTTGTTGACTGTCGGATACCCTTAAGTTGATGTAATATTCTACTCTTTTGTTTAGAGCTATACACAGCTCTTAATAATGTTTTTCTCTCTTACTTTCTGAAAATATGTACTGTCTAAATAGTAATCAACTTGGGAAATTATAAGATTTATCGAAATCAACAAGTAAGCTAAACTGATTGAATAATGAAGACATCTGTCTATATACAACAAGATAGTAGCTTAAAGGTCGACATATTCATGATTCCAAATCAGGTTGCTTACTTGTTAATTTCAATCAATCATATAATTTCCCAAGTCACTTTACTTTTTTATTTTTATTTATTTATTTGTATCAGGCTACAGAGGCCTATAGATAAAATAAAGGTATCCAAGTTCTTTGTCGGAACCAACACCACAAACGAATTAAATGATTGTTAGGGGCTCCATTCTAAGAGCTGGACCCTCAACGTGTATTGCTTGGCGCACCTGGTGTACTCCACCACGTCTTTCGTAGTCACGGAGACGGTAGACGGTTTTTAGACAGTCTACTTGATAGTTGGTAAAAGGTTTAAATATTGTTTCAGGTATACTTGGTAAAAGGACAAAGTTCCAACAAAATGACCTTCCGCAACTAGCTCTGTCCAGTGAACTGGACACAAACATTGATCGGCCAACAGCTGAAGAAAGTCACGGCTCATCTGAGCTGCCTAAAGACATAGAACTCGATGATGATGTGAGGATGGATAAGATAAAGTATAAGGAGGAACTCAGCCAAGCGGACTTGCCAAGTTTAGAGCAGACCATTTGCTTACTGATTGTGTACGGTTTTACAAAGTTTTTTGCCTTTTTTAATATGAAGCTTATAAAATTGTAGCTGCAGCTTACAGGAGTAGCTGACAACATTTTTAATATTTTACGTTGTAGACAATATCTCCAAAAGGCACAACCGAAGGATGATTTGGCCACTGAAGAGGTCCAGCCGTATATCCAAGCTGTACTGTCCCAGAAGAAGGGTCCGTGGTCAACACGTGTGGCCGCATTGTTGCTCCGCTGCAAGCTCGAGTCAACTCACAAGCGCACAGTGGAGAGGGCCATGCTGCAATGCGAAACTGTGGTCAATGATAAGGCGAATGTTAGTAATACAAACAGGTTTGTTTTTTGCATATTTTTGCTTAACACTTTCCCAACGAACGCGCTCGACCTCGCCGCACGCGGGAGGTTTATAGCGACTGTTATCTATAATTGGGTAATATATAAATTAGATGCAAACCAAAAAGAGATCCATACTCCTTGCATTTGCGGACTTACGCTATAGCCTTTGTCACATCACTCAGTAACGAAATATTATTAGTTGATCAGTTCTGATGCTCTTATATGGTGAGGGAAAATATCGTAATAAAACCTGAGTTCAGGCGACTGAATGTGTAACCATGACCCAATCTGGTCAGGTCACGGAGGTCAGTTGGCAGTTGATCTGCCAAATCACGGATCATGGTCATCCTCGCGCACGAGAGCACAACCAGGACATTAACACCAAGAAGAAGACCACATAGACAGTAATAAAATACATTCGCTAGTTCTGTTTAAATGTATGCTTTTGAAGAGTTTTCTATTAAATCTCCAGGCTATCGTACTTGTGGGCCTGTGGGCTGAACCCAGCCTGGTCGTGGCGGCAACAACTGGCTGACTTATACCTCAGCTTGGGGCTGGTCAAAGCTGCCCTGGAGCACTACGAGGCACTACAACTCTGGGAAGATGTGATAGTCTGCTACACGTGTTTGCAACTCAGACACAAGGTGACGAAACATAAAACTGATGTTATGCTTATTTCTGAAATTTTTTTTTGTATCCTACTGTCTCTTCCAAAAAGATATATGCTTACGGTCTTTCACACGAATTTTACGGTTGTTGTGTGCGTCTAATGTATTTTTCATTGCTTTTTTATGTTTTCAGGCGGCAGAAGTGATAAGGAACCAATTAGAAATCAACCCTACCGTCAAGTTGTACTGCCTTCTTGGCGATGCTACAGGTGAGTGTTACATATCAAAGTTTAGAATTAATCAATCAAAGGCGGGCAACGCTTTCGCTCCCCTTCGGTTGCAGATGTCGTGGACGACGGTGGCCGCTTTCCGTGTGCAAAGGCACAAAGGAATTTAAAGTCAAAAGATGGCGCTGCCCTTGGTATCGATTCCGGTCCTCGAGTGGTCCTCGAGAAATCTTAGGCAAGGGCAATGAGGGTATTCACGATTTCAGATGGCGCTAGTGAGGCGTAAGGTCCCTTGTCAAAATATTGCCCTGCTATTGGACTGAAATAACTGTTGTAAAACGACGAATCTATTCCATCCAAAGACTGCTTCATTTTGACAGTAGACCTTACACCGTAACGTATACTGTCAAAATTTTACGTAACGCCGCAATGCAGAGTAGGAGCCCGCCCCTACGACATTGATTGACGCACAGGACAGCCCATGTATCAGAACGCGTCACTTTTCTTTGATCCCCTGTGTAGCCTGCTTGTTCAAGATGGCTTGAAGGGTTTATGTTTGAAAGTGGACGTCCTGCCGTTGATACGAATTACGATAATAATACTGGTGTTTCCATTTCACAGACGATGTCGCATATTACGAGAAAGCGTGGGAGTTCTCGAACTGTAGAAGTAGCCGGGCGCAGCGCCACTGGGGCAACTTTCTGTTCGACCACAAGAAGCTTGAGGAGTGCATACCGCACTACGAGAAATCCGTCGAGATTAATTCCATTCAGGAGGGTGTGTGGCTGAGACTTGGGTACGTTTTCTTGGAGATCTGCTCGTATCTCATATAGTTAGATATCACATATAGGTATATCACACTTACCTACCTAAATTTTGTAATTTTGTATGGGCCTCGATTGTGCCTAATGTAAACTCTTAAAAAGAAAATGCTTCATCGCCCTAAGGTTGACATTGTACGTCATACGTAAGGCTACAAGGTAGTTTTTTCCTTGGTGATGGTATTTATTCTGACAGTAAATAGTCTAGATTAGACCATAACGATTATTTCCGTTATGGGAAGTTTTGTAAAAAAACTGCTTGCTGCTCCTTGGCTCGACTGTACATAATTAAATTTCAATTTTTCCAGCTACGCAGCCCTAATGACTAACAACTGGGAGCTATCGGCCAAGGCATATCGCCGCTACACCTACCTCCACCCGAACACGTTCGAGGCCTGGAACAACTTGGCCAAGATTTACGTCAACCAGGGTGACAAGAATAGGGCCTACAGGGCACTGATGGAGGCGTTGAAGTTCAACTATGATAATTGGAAGGTGAGTTAGTAGTTTCTGCACCTTTTTTTAAACTTATCGTTGTCAAACGAGCGCCCATAAGGCAAGTGGAACCTGCTGGAAAGTGGTAACTGTCGCCCATAATAATAATCATCTTGGCATCAATATCCCGGTTGTACTCTCGCGAATGCCAGGGGTCCGCCTTGATCATGCTCCCGAATTTGGCAGATCAGATAATTACAGTGCAGCGACTGGCTTCTGACCTCCGTGACCCTGTCAACAAGGGGAACCTGACCAGGTTCATCTTGATGTTTTCCCTCACCATAAGAGCACTGGTTAGAATTCAACCAATGAATATAACACGTTAGTAAAGTGTAAGTCAGAGTTTAGTCCATCGGCTCGATAAGAAGAAGATGAAGCTTAGATAGATAGTCTGTAACAACTCAGAATGAGAGTCATTGCTACGTGGTGGAACTGGGGTTCGAACCCGGTTCAATAATACTTATGGACCTTTTGTAAGTAAGTAAGTTATTTATTGCAACAACATAGCCTTTGGGCCAGTTTATCCTTTTCGGATATACAATAGTTAGATATAGGTACTTAACAACATATACACAGTCAACTTAATTAGTTAAATAAACTATGATAATGTACAAAAGTTAACAAAACACCATTTATAACTATAGGTATAAACCTAAACAAAAACATACCATACCTATGTAACAACAAAGAGAAAGATAAAAAAATAAATATACTATACTAAAAAATACTATGTGGAAGTATTATCCAAGAGATAACAAAACACCACTAAATTGACACTAAGATCTAAAATATTATGACTAACAAGTTAAAAATAAAAATGTAGTTAAGTAGGTAAGTACCTACTTATTTTGTTAATATTAGATGTTATTTGTCAAAATATTCTGTTAAACTGTAAAAAGTTTTAAGATTGAGCCATGTTTTTAAATTATTTTTAAATTTATTACCCTCTAACATTTTTATTTCTAGTGGTAGATTATTAAAAAATTTTATGGCACTTATGTATGTACTTTTTTCGAAAATTCTAGTATTATTTGAACATTTTGACACTCGTGCTATCTGACTATGACACATTATCACATGTTGACAGTTTGTACCCATAGTGCCTTAGGGTATTAGTCGGTATGCTATACCTAGCGCCTACCCAGCTTTATTTCTTCTCTTTCAACCCCCCCAGTTATGGGAGAACGTGGTAACAGTGAGTATGGACACCGCTCACTTTGAGGACGTTATCCGTGGCCTGCATCGCTTGTTGGACCTGCGCGGGCGCTGCGACGACGTGCCCGTGCTTGCGCTTCTAACGAGAGCCGTGGTACAGGATGATAAGGATGCAGATGGCAATGGCGCGGCTAGGTAGGTCGGGTATTTTGATTCAATTTCATGTTCGCATTTACAGCACTAAAGTGGCAAACAAGCTGCCTGATGGAAAGCAGTTACCGCAGCCTATGGACGTTTGCAACACCAGGGGCATCACCCACGCGTTGTCGACCCCGTTAAAATCTTTTCACCCCTTTCTTGAAGTACTTCATATTCATAATGTGAGTTCATGTGTTTTCATTTCAATTTCTCGTTATCATAGCACGCGCGCGAGTTCATGTCCATCGGGTTCGACCGTCTGACTTGAACGGATTATACATCGCCATCTCATTTGGTCAAACCGCAATCGAGTGAGATGGCGATGTATCGAGTCTTCAATAATTGCTACTCGAATTATTTAGGCAGTCGTGCCCGGTGTGAGTGGGAAAAACAATTGAAGGTGTCCAATTTATAAAGCTCTTGGTTTTGTCTGCTACTTATTACGAGTGCAACATTCTTCTGGGACTCTTTCAATTAAAACGCCTGGTAATTGTATCATCATCATCATCATCATCATATCAGCCAGAAGACGCCCACTGCTGGGCATAGGCCTCCCCCAGAGATCTCCACAAAGACCGGTCCTGTGCTTTCCGCATCCAGCTGGTACCTGCGATTGTAATTGTATACTCGAATCAAATACGTAATTAGCTGTAATGTCGCATAGCTAACTGCGTATTTGATTCGAGTCGCACAGTAATTTTTTACTTCAATTATTGCAGGTTACAGAAGAGGGTGCTGGAACTGTTTGGCAGGCTTACGTCGATGCACCCGAACGTAACGGAGTTGTGGCTGCTGTACGCTGACGTCAGTCCGACGTATCTGTTGCGTGGGCAGAGGTTATTGAAGGCTTACAAGGGGTTTGCACAGGTAATTATCGAAAGTAGTCCACAAGTATGGCAGACGACTTTTTGCGACACTTACTACAGATGTCGGCGGTGACCACTTACAATCTGTTGACCTGCTTGCTCTTTTGCCTCACTCTGTTAAATAAAGAAGCTAGTAGGGCCGGCGCGACTTCTTCGCGTGGCGTCCTACCCTTCCACTACCCTACCCCTACCCTACATTACCCTACTCTACACCTATCCTACAACTACCCTACATCTACTTTATCCCTACCTACCCTTTTTTTCTTTTCAACCTTCCTCTTGAATCACTCTATCTATTGCTGAAAACCGCATTCAAATCGGTTGCGTAGTTCAAAAGATCTAAGCGTACGTAGCTACATAGGGACAGAGGGCGGGAAGCGATTTAATTTTATACTATGTAAAGAAGATGCACATGCGTTGTCTCTGTCGCACACGTGTGAGTACAAAGCAAAGCCGTTGTGCCGATGTGCATTATTTATAGCCTATTACTGTATTTTCATTATTATACTACAGTGTCTCGTGAGTCGTAAGTGACCCTGTGTCAAACCATTTGGAGCAAATAATTATGATTAGCCATACACCTTTTATATTAGTACAGCAGGTTGCTCAGTTTTCATTCTAAATTTCGGCTATTCATTTTGTGTTTTGCTGACATAAAACTTATTACCTCAATTTCAGTTTTCCTTCTAAACCTATAATATGTATAATAATTTTTTTTTCCAGAACGGCAACTGGCCTAGCAACCCGGAAACTTGCAAGAGAGTGGTGGACTTGGCGCAGTTGCTTCTGGAATACAGTCTGAAGGCACGTCAAGAAGCCGAAGTGAAAGACGTATTGCAAGCGAACCAGCTACTGTCTTCCGCGCGGTTGACCGGCCAGGCGGTGATCAGGGCAGCGGAGAAGCAGGACTGGCCCGAAACAAAACCTGGATTGGAGCAGTTGAAGGAGCATTTTTCTGATGCTACAGAATATATGAAATCAATTATGTAAAGAATGTTGTGTTTTATTGTATTCTTCGTTTTATCAATAATACATCTGCTTACAATCAGGCCGTAAGCTTGTTTGCCACTTTCGTGGAATAAACAAAAATCTAATGTAGAGTCCCAAAATAAAGCCACAACAGAATTATTGGCGACTGTCAGCAGATCCTCCTCCCTGTATTATATATGAGGGCCATCGTTAGAACAGTATCCGCCTGGCCATGTTCTCGCATGTTTCTGCAAGTGCAGGCTCTCAAAGATCGGCCATTGCAATCATGTCCAGGGAAAGGGCTCTTGTAGAGCGGAACAAGGAATCGTAAGCACAGAGTACGCAGTCTACTCTATGTTCCGTTGTCAAAATCATTTGTCAGGGTACGAAGAAAAAATTCGCTTCGCTCAAATTGGTAGGAATGGGAATTTGTGGAGTTTTATGTAATGAATAGTAAATACCTGTAAAAGTATTTGCTACTCAGCTACTACAGTATAGTGATTGTAAAATGCAATAACAAGAGCTTGGGTTGCTCCAAATGTCGCAATAGAATCCGCAATATCATTTTTTATCGTGTTGTAGCCTAGGGGAGTAAAGATCACTGAAGACGTGGCTACGACCTTCAACGTTATATTTCACCAAGTCGGTTTGGCTGTATGGGCTAGATATCTTTGCCTTTCGATAAATTGAACCAAAAAAATCATGTGACAGATTGAAAACGTTTTGATATTGTTCAAAAAGGAATAAATTGAAAATTTAAGTGAATACTACACAAAAAATTATAATTTCTAGATATTTCGTAAAATAACAACCACCTAAATAATTTCAAAATGTTAATATGTTTATTGCATTTAAATCATTAAATTGTTTTTGAATATTTCAATTCAATAGCTTTGACATAACCATCAACTTAATAGCCTTAACAAAACGCTGAGTCACCAATTATTATTGTGGGAAGGGTGTTTCAATTTCTTATTTCCTTGCCTATTTAGAGTAATTAGAACACTACATGATGTGCAATTAGAAATCAGCGTACAAAAACGATGGCCTCGGAAAATGAAGACCAGATTTTGGAGGGTTTCCTCTGCCCAATTTGCAAAACAGACTTGCGTTCTGCTACTCAGCTCACGAATCACTTTGAGAGCCAGCACCAAGAAGATCAGGATGTCCTGAGGTCTCTGAAGGATATATTTGGGAAAGCGAAGAAGATAATACTCAACAATGATGATGCTGAGCTAAAAGAAACCTTTGATCGTGCATTGAAATTCAATACTCAAGAGCAATATTATTATTCCGATGAGGTGCAAACACTTGGCTTGTCTCGGAGTTCTACGGATTACTTTAAGGGCGTGAGGTCAGCAAGACTGGAGAGATTCGCTACAGAGACTAATAAACTGTTGATTAGGCTAGATAAACTAGTTTGTAACATGCCCACCGATGCTAATCAAAGGAAACAACATGAGAAAGAAGTAAGTGTTATCAACAGTTTTAATATGTATAATGCCGAATTGTTTCAAATATTACTTTATTTAAAGTCTATCTAAAGAATATTCTTGATTACCAATACAATAAAACTGTACATTTACAGTAGTACTTTTCTATTTCTCTTCAGATTGTGCCTTGGCTTGATGAAACTGCAGTAGACAGGTGTCCGAACTGTGCCAGATCGTTCAACTTGACGCGCAGAAAACATCACTGCAGACTTTGTGGAGCCATCCTTTGCCATTCATGCTCTCTTTTCTTAGATATTAATGTAGCTAGTAAGTAGTTGTTTTAATATTTTTGCTACATTCTAAAACATACTTAAAGTATGCATAGCTACTCACATATAATTGTATAATTATTGTCAGTAGGTATTAGTAAATAAGCCATGAGGATGATTCTTATTACTCATTTATCAGTGAGCATTACTATACCTACAGCAAAACAAGTTTTACATACTTAATTTTTATCAGTTTTATCAGTCTGAAATATGACATAAAATTGAACTTGCAAAATTTTTTTGCTCTAAAATAAAACAATTATGTTCTTACTTTCAGAATCAATTGTAGATCCATCGGCCCCTCAATCTAGTACACATCTTGACCAAGAAGCCCTTGAGAAAACTGGACTGCGTCTCTGTGAACACTGCTACTCGCTCGTTGAGTTACGTAAGCAAGTCCAGGAGAGCAGAAACGTGAAATCTGTACTGATAACTGCTTACGAACAGATGAGGAGTCTTATGGACCAAGCTGCACCTGCTGTGACTATGTATGAAAAGGTAAGTTTAAGCCTCAATGAAAAGGGTCAGCCCTGGAGTGAGCTGTATAAAATTTGCTTTATTTGAGTAATACTATTAGTAGACTCTGTCTAAAATGTAAAGCGACTTGGTAAATTATAAGATAGAGATCAACTAGTAAGCAAATCTTATTGAATAATCCCTACTGCTACGCCGAATTTTACCTTATCTTTAACAGCACAAGCTCATTCCTGACCATCAATTCGGTTTTCGATGCAAACATGCTACCGTGGATCAGATACACAGGCTGACCAACAAAATAAACAAAACCTTAAAAAAGGCCGAAAATACTGCACGAGTGCATTTCTCGACATATCTCAAGCCTTCGATTGTGTGTGGCATGAAGGATTATTATTCAAAATTAAATCCTTATTACCGAATTATGCCTATAAAATTTTAAAATCCTTTATAGAGAATAGGCATTTCTTTGTTCAGAGTGAAGACCATGTGAAATACTTAGGATTACACCCTGGATAAGCGGCTTACCTGGTAAAAGCACATTTTTACGAAACGTAAACAACTAGCACTACAAATGCGAAAACTTTACTGGCTGATTGGGTGGCAGTCTCAATTATCGCTCAGCAGGAAACTCCTATTATACAAGGCGATACTGATTCCAATCAGGAGCTATGGTATTCAGCTTTGGGGCTCCCACTCTAATATGGAAATCATACAGAGATTCCAGAATAGAATGTTGAGGTCAAATGAACAGCTTCACCACAACCTAAACATAAATACCGTTCGACAGGAAATTGGCCTTCACACCACATCACACAAAAAAGAATCGCTGACCATCCCAACAATTTAGCAAAAGACTTAATGGAGGAACACCATGTAGCCAGAAGACTAAAACCGAAAATAGCCCAAGACACACTGAAATAGTAAAATTAAGTAGGATGTGACACAGGTCGCATACCGAGCATGCCTTCCGAAAATTCCGCCAAACTTCCTGTTTAATGTCCCATGAGAGACAGATTGCAGTATAACAAGATTTAAAAAATATAAAAAAATAATGAAGATGTCGGTCTATATATGTACAACAAAATAGTAGCTAAAAGATGAGAAGTAGAAGAGAACAGGATGTTTTTATTATTGAAAATAAGATGGCTTACTTGTTGATTTCAATTAATTTTACAACTTTCCAAGTCACTTACTTTTTAGACGAGAGCCTATTTGTTAATTTCTCAAAAAGTATTTTCAATGTTGGATAAGTTTTTAACAACCGACTTTGTTAACTGACAGCTTTTTGCCGCAACACTGTCAAGTCTGTGCTCACTTTCATATCATCACAAATTCATGCTAAATCAATTTCTTATAAATCTAATAATGAATGAATGTGAATAGATACTTCAGTAGACAATCTTTTGTTAGGTCTACTTAAGAAAAGATGGATGGACTTGTGTGAATGACGACATGCAGATGAAAAAGAATGTGTGCCAAGATAACAAATGAAAGGGCTAAATTGAATAAAGAGACATATTGTGCCGACCCCACCTAGGTTTAAGGACGTGATGATGATGATGAATCTAACTATAATAAAGAAGGGTTTAAAAAAAGTTTAGATAGGTTATATATAAGCAGCATTGAGTCTATTTCACACAGTGTTGAAAGTTGTGTTCAAATTAAAGCAGAGACAGGTTGTTCGACTTCAACCATCATCCAGTTTGTACTTCACAGACATGGCTGTCACAACATTTTGTGGTAACCTGATCCGTTTGATATCACTCCTTAGTATTGATGTTTTGATGTTGGCTGGTGTGCAAAACTAACAGTATTTCGTGACGACTGTGCGACCATTTGATCAATTATTTATAGTTCTCTTTATTCCTCACACAGATGTGTCAAAGTCTATTTGACGGTGAGACGATGTACAGCCTGCCCGATGTGAATGCGATGCGCGGGCGCATTGGCAAGCTTGCAGAAGGCATTGACCTCTTGAGCAAACAGATTGTGGCTCTGCCTGCTGAGCCAGGCACGAGGCAGGCGAGGCTGCAGAACTCTGTTCGACAGGCTGCTGCACACTACATCAAGGTAAATTTCATGGTATATTCAGATAAATATGCAAGTGGGTCACCTGATGGAAAGTGGTCACCGCCGCCTATGACATCAGCGACACTTGGGACTCTACCAATGCGTTGCCCATCTCTAATATACCTGATGAAGCTATGTTATAGTCCAAAAGAAACGCCTTGGCTGGGAGCTCAATCCACATGCGAATCGTGCTGACACCAACAGAGGGTCTACGTAGTGGGGATAAGTACTCAGCCCGCGGCGAGTGGTGCGATGGCGGAATTGTGTTGTGGGCAGATAAAAAGTCCCTTTGGTCAGCCAGTGGTTTTAACTTGCTTGTTAGTATGGATTCGTTAATAATACGTACGGCCTATGTACGGAGTCCAGAGGATTGAGCAGGTCGGCAGTTTCGGTTTAAAGAACTTTATTCCTCATAAGAACAACATGGTTAACTTAAAAACGAGGTTACACAAATTAATAGTTTAACACTACATATCAGTTGCAATACAAGGAGCCGCTTATACAATATTAAATTGCAAGTTACAGTTACTTATGACAAAGCACGCAGTATATTTACTTCACTTTTGTATATGACATTTTAACTTATTTTTAAATTCACCTAAAGTTTTAGCGTTTCTTATTTCACTTGGTAAATTATTATAGGGCTGTGCTCCCTCAAACACTATGGTCTTGTATCCGTATTTTAACGTTCTTGGTTGTGGAAGCTGGAGTGTGTTAGTATCTCTCAGATTATGTCTAAATACTCTCTTAGAAAATTTAAGATCTGTATGGATGGTACCTGATAATATTTTCCTAATAAGTAAACATGTGTTATAAGTGTAGATTTGGTTAAGGTTAAAAAGTTGTGTGTTCTTGTAAAGATATTCCGTAGAAGTAAGATAGTCGTACTGGAACAATACTTTAATAATCTTATTTTGTGAGACTTGCAAATCTCTTAAGACAGTTTTCGATGCAGATCCCCATATCTCTATTAGGTATTCAAGGTGTGACTTAACCATTGCATTATAAATCATTATTCGAGTTTGAGGTGGTATACATTTGTAACTTTTCTTAGAGCCCCAGTTAATGGAATCAATACAGATCGGACATGCTCAATGTGTGGTCTCCACGTTAGCTTATCGTCCAACCATAAACCGAGATATTTTTCTGAATGTGATTGATGTATGGTAACTTTATTTATGGTTAGAGGATTGTAGGCCGGTATCTTTTTATTTTTAGCTGAGAATATCATATACGATGTTTTTTTAGTATTAATAGTTAATAAATTGTACAGAAAGGTGACCACCTCACCTCATGACAAACCGACGTTTTTTATATTGTTAATATAAATTAGAAACAACAGGGGCCCCAGGACAGAGCCTTGAGGAATTCCGCATGTTATTTTGTGATAACTACTTTGATATTCATTTATTTTTACTAGTTGTAGTTTCGCCGGCCGAAATGATGATAGATGTTATGGTATTAGGTATAAAGCAACTTATACCCGTTTTGCTCTTATCTTTGGCTGATGGTCGTTATAATGCATTGGTAACAGCGCGAACACCAATTGTACGATCAGATGATCCCCGATAAGCATACGCCATCATCATGATCTGCGTACTCCGTGTGACGGTAATGATGATGCGGATGACGGATAGCCAGTTTGCCTGACCTTTTAAAAATGTTTATGACTGGACTAGTTTCAAACTTTTCAACCTGATGTCATCAAATGATTTATTTTTCCAGGAAGAGTTGCTATCCCTCCGTCCATTGCCAACAGAGGCACAACTTGACGAAGTACGGATACAGCGATACCAGCGAGCACAAAGACAAATACAGAAGGAGAGGGAGAGGATAGATCGAGAAAGGAGAGAGAGGGAGACGGAGGATACGCCAGGGCCGAGTGCTCCACGAGTGGAGACCGCTCATGATGACAATGATCCGTTGTTGGAGCAAATGAATATTATAAGAGGTTACATCAAGGAGGCGAGGAAGGAGCTGAAATTCGAAGAGGTAATTGGTTTTGCTTTTGGTCTTTGAATGTATAAAGTGTTCAAAAATCTATGACAACCCTGGGGGTTGATAGACCACCTCATGTCTGACTAGTGACCAGAATATCATATCGTCATCATGTTATATCAGTAAAATTCTTAGCTGTCGGAATAATGGTACTTTTATGAATTTTGTGAAAATCGACACATTGGATCAGTTTTTCGAGTACCACAGCGTGCTGCCTAATGAACCGTATCCGCATATGGCTAAATTGACATAGCAAAATTAAAACACACTTGTTTTATTTCGTTATATCAATTACAGCCGTATGTGAATTATATGAAGTTGAATTTCGATCGCCCTTGTCGTCAATAGGGATAGGTTCGTAAAATAATGTATTTGTATAATAATGTATATATGTACTTACCTATATCATTTCGATCATTGTTTCAGGTGGCAATATTAGAAACCAACTTGAAGGAACTGAAGAAAGAATACCAATTCCAAAGGCTATCTAACAAAACCTAGTCATTTTAATAATTTTAAGGACCTAATTATTCACTTTAATCGTGTTTTAATGCGCTTTAAATGTAAATATTTAAATTATCTACTATTATAAGTATAGTAAAAATAGCATGGTAGTATAGTAAACACTTATAAGGTGTCTATATAATTATTACAAAGCGCTATTTCTCACTATAAATGAAATTACAATAGGTACAAAATGTGAAATATTAATTGTGTAAAAAGTTTATAATACGATTAAATGGGAAATAGAGCTTCAAGCAAGATATACTATAATAGAATAAATTATGCAGATATTGTATATTACGTCCTGTTTATTATTTCATTCACACACGTGAAATATATTTGGGGCTTTATCGGTTCTCCATTCTTATGTGACGTCAAAGTGTTAGCGTACGGTCTTGCACTTTTGTAGTCTCCGTTCGTCCAGCTTCTCCATTTGCCGCAAGAGATGCGGTCTGTTGCAGAGCGCCTTCTTTAGCGCCTCATCCAGCATTTTCCGCTGGTTGTATGGCGGAATAGGCGTGTCCTCCAGGTGGAAAGTGTGTACGAGGCCTATAGAGTCCCCTACGAACACAACATTATCATCCCAACACTTTATATACGTCAACACCACGTTGGGTTCGAACTTGATCTCGGCACAAGGGGCGTGAGTCTTCCGCCGCAAGTCCCAAACGGACAAGATATTCCCACTCAAGGATATTAAAATCGTCGCGTTGGTGGGACAAAACCCGACGCCGTAAACCGACGCGGGACAGCTTAGGGTCATGATTGCGTCATCGATGCCAGCCAGCCATAAGCGAATCGAGTTATCAGCGCCACAGGTCACCAGCAAAGTGTTCATAAATGGAGAGAACTCCATACCGTACACCGGGCTAGCGTGTGCCCTGATCACGTCAATGTGCTGTTTGAGATGGTGCGTCGAGCATTTGTATATGCAACCGTCATCTGCACCTACTAAGTATTCGTGGGACACCGTTGGATGCCAGTTGATACACAGTGCTGCGGGGTACCTGTTGATCGGTACATCCATTTTCACGGACGGCGTTATCGTCACCAAACCCTTCACTTCACACTCCACGGCAGTAATTCTCATCATAGGCGTACAACGTAAGCTGTTCGTTGTCGTAGTCACGAAGCGGTTGATTCTGCCATCTTGGCAAGCGGTCATCACGTATTCGCCGTCTTCCGACGTGCAACATTGCGTCACCCAAATCGGTTCGAAACATGGATTAGTGTCACGCTTACTCCGCCCAGTTAATTTCACGGAATATGAAGTAATATCAAGAATACACACGTCGCCGTTAACGAACCCACACGCCAGTAAATTTGGGTGTCGCTTAGAAAATTCAATTGACGAGAGAGGTTGCTCGAATCGATACAGTCTTTCGGGTTTGAAAGGATTCTTCGTGTTCCAAATACAAATTATGCCGTCAAAATTGTCTGTGTAAGCGAACTTTCCATGTGCAACTGCGAGGATGTCTGAATTTTTCGAGTTAAATGATATACTGGTGATTGGCCGCCCCGCTGTCTCCTGGCTTTCGAGCCTCCACAACTCCTTCATAGTATATGTATACACCAAGTCTTTGGACAATGGATCTGCGGGCACCAGTCCTCTAAATTGCCTTTGGACCTCCTCATAATCCTTCGCAGTCAGAAATCGTAAAATTACAGTAACTGCGTCAAGGAATCGCGGTTTCTCTGCGAGGTTGTCATTATTTCTTTTGTACTTGTCCTTCACTCGCTTTTTGCGTAACAAAGAGGTGGCGGCTGTGGGGTACAACACCATGTCATCCTCTACTATTTTCTCTTCCGTCTTCGCAAGCTGAGCATAGGTATCGTGCATATCCCAGGGTGCAGCGAAAGAGGCAGCATCTTTTTTCTTAGGCCTCTCAGCATTTGTACTACGTGTATGCGTAATTATTGTTGGAGTTTGCGTCTGCTGGGTGATCACCTTGCGATACTTGCCTTTCCCGACAGTGATGTAGTGGTAAAACTCATTAGCTTTCTCGGCAACATCTCCTTCCTCAGTTCCCTGTTCGCAGGTGCAACGGGGTAAGCCGAATAAATAAACAGTTTCGGTTTCCTTGAGGGCAATGAAGCAAGTTTCTGGATAAGACATGACTAGAAACTTTAATAGGAAATCTGAATTGTTAAATCAACTAAAGTTGTCTCTAAATATGGTAGAGCCGTAGAAGCAGTTGTGTGATCGATATTTGGGTGCCTATTTATCTTCGAATGGCGGTATCGTCAAGGCAATAGCTTAACAAGTTCAGGCAAGTTACCTTTATTACGATATATTGCAACAGTGACAAAAATATATCGTTACGAGTTAGGTAACCAATAGGTAGGTCAGTTTTGGCCTAACAAAAAGTCTACTAAATACTTAGGTATACTATACCTATAGGTACTGATAATCAACATAATTGACAATAACTGCAGATACACGTCGAAACCGAATTTTACATGCACTGATCAAGATGCAAGATCTCTCGGGCGTCGGGCGAGCCCTTGTTAAATCGATTTCTTAACTAAAAAATCCCACGGAGAAATTGTAATGCAAGCCTATGAACCTCCTACTTAGCAGGAATCGTAACCGAAAGTAGTTTAGTAGTCAAAAAATTTGGTGAAAGACAAGTAGTAAATGTGTTATATTTTAATAGGTAATATTCATAATACAGTCACTAAAAATAAGTCAATAAGAACATAATTATCATGTAATAAATAAAGTCCGACGGCTAAGCTAAATACCCACTTTTTGACCCATATTCTATTTGAACTTCTCTCTCAGTTTCTCCAGCTTCTCCATTTGCCGCAATAGGTGCGGTCTGGTGCAGAGAGCCTTTTTTAGCGCATCGTCTAGCATTTTACGCTGGTAGTAGGGCGGAATGGGCGTGTCCTCCAGGTGGAAAGTGTGTACGCGTCCGATGGAGTCCCCCACAAACACGTTGTCGCCAGATTCCGAACACTTTATAAACGTTAGCATCACATTGCCCGGAAACGAGAAATCGGCGCAAGGACAATGTGTTTTACGCCGTAAGTCCCAAACTGACATAATATTTCCACTCACGGATAGTAGGATCGTGGCGTTAATGGGACAGAATGCTACGCCATAAACGGCTGCGGGACAGGTCAGAGTCATAATCACGTCATCCATGCCGTCCAGCCACAAACGGATCGCATTGTCAGCGCCGCAGGACACCAGCAATGTACTCATAAATGGAGAGAACTCCATTCCGTATACCGGGCCAGTATGCGCCTTGAAGACGTCGATATGCTGGTTTAGGTAATGCGTCGAGCATTTGTGGATGCAACCTTCGTCCGTTCCGACTAGATACTCGTGAGTTACTTTTGGGTGCCACTGGATACACAGTGCTGCGGGATACCTGGTTATAGGCACGTCCACTAACGTACATACTTTTGTCGCTTCCAGACCCTTCATTTTACCTTCTACTGTAGATATTCTCATCATACGCGTACAAATAAAGTCGTGTGTTTTTGTACTTACAAATCGGTTGATCCTACCGTCTTGACTAGCCGTCATTACATACTCACCACTCTCTGACGTACACCATTTTGTAACCCAAATGGGTTCAAAACAAGGGTTTGTGTCACGCTTACTTTGAGCGATCTTTGTAATTGTATACGTAGTTATATCCAGAATACATAAATCACCATTGGCGAATCCACACGCCAACCAATTCGGATGAAGATCAGAAAATCCCACTGATGTGAGCGGATATGGAAAGCGATATATCCTTTCGGGAGTACAAGGATTTTTTGTGCACCAAATACAAAGAATACCATCAAACTTTTCAGCATAAGCAAATTTTCCATGAGCAACAGCAACAATATCAGGATTTCTCGGATTAAACGCTAGGCTCAGAACAGGGCGCCCCTGCGTCTCCGGACATTCGAAAGCCCATAGGTCTTGCATTGTATAAACATACACCAAGTCTAAAGACAAGGGGTCCGTGCTGACAAGTCCTCTAAATTTCTTTTGAGCTAAACTATACACTCTGGAAGCCATAACACGTGTTGCCAATAATGCCGCATCAAAGAATTGAGGAGTCTTTCCTACTTCCTCAAAGGTAAGACCTTTCTTTTTCACTTTTACGGTTTTGAGACGTTTTTTACGCAACAAGTGGGGATCTGCTGACTGACACATGACCATCTCATCCACCACCTCCTCTTCTTCTTTTTGCTCCATCTGCGCGTACGTGTCATGCATATCCCAAATGGCAGCGAAAGTTGATGCATTCTTTTTTATCGGCCTACCAGCGGTAGTGTGACGTGATTGTGTAACTTTTTGTATAGTTTGTGTTTCTTGGCTAGTCATCTTCCGATTTCTACCTTTTCCCACAGTTATGTAGTTGTAGTATTCATTGTCTTCTTCAACGGCATTTCCAGCTTGAGTTCCTTTTTCGAAGGAAATACAAGGTATACTGAACAAGTAGTGGGTTTCAGTTTCTTTGAGAGGCACGAAATAAGTCTTAGGATACGTGTTGAGGTGTAGTTGTTTAGGCATATAATAAGCTGAAGGAGCCCTATCCAAGTCGAAATCCGTAACCGCGTAGCCTTCATTAGTTAGTACCTGATGATCAATATGTATGTCGTCAATGTTGATAGTGGTGGCGTAAACCGCCATACCACTTTTTTTAGACTTAGTCGCCATAATTATAGATTTACTCTTCAAATCTTTAATTAAATTTTGCTTGTTTTCAAATGCAGCGTGTGTAAACGTATCTTCCATAGTGACAAAGTCAGGATTGGTGATGTTTTCTGGGGTTACATCGACGTCTTCTACGATTATCCGGTAGTTGTCACGGTTTTCCATGAAGTTGCATGAAGTTCGGCGCTTTTTCTCGAGAGAATCGTCTGTTGATTCATCGACACTGACAGCTATGCTTGTACTTTTGGCGGAAAGTGCGGATACCTCACCTGGATCGGTTACTTTAGATTCTGTAATTGGTATACTGGCGACTGGTACCGCCATCGACATCTTGTCTGTATTTTATAATTCTCCTAGGATTTTCATTCAGGTTTCATCCGATTCTCTTTATATGGCCTATTTCCGAAGACACCCTCTTCGTCTTTTTAGACGTAGCTTGAGCTAAATTATTTATTTTATGATTTGTTAAAAGAATTTATCGATCAAATGTTGACTTGACAATCAATCAAAGTCATTTAAATGAATAAACTTTTTATAATCAGCATTAGTAAAAGGTTACATATCTGAAGGCCACACCTTTATGCCTAAAGTCTCAAGCGATTAACTTATGTTACGATCGAAGCCTATGATAGTTAGACCTAAAAACCTAATTTCAAATGGGATGCTCATTTCATAGAATTTAACTAGCCGTTTCACCATATTAGAAGACTACTTCTCCTACTTACTTAGTAGTCGTTTCCTCTAAGTAGAGAGTTAAGTGCCTGTGTTAAACATCATCTATAAAATAGTGCCTATGTTTTAGGTCCGAAGTAGGTGTGTTTACCAACTGTGACTACTTAACTGACATCTAATTATTTCTTTCTAATATCAACCCGATATTGAATTGGCAAGACAAGCCTGCACTTAGGTATTTCGTCCCTATCATTGTTCTTGTTGATTATCACACTATATTAACTAACCTGAAGCTTTAGATGGGCATTAGTTAGATGAGCAAACTTTAGGTAAATCTTTAGGCCTTTCGTTCATTAGGGTTTTCAAAATTATGTGTAGGTAATGAATGAGCATTAAGTCCGGTCGTATGAAAATTGTCTCTGTTTATTCCTTTCAAATACGTGTATACGTATTGATTTTTGCATAAGATAAACTAGCGACCAGCCCCGGCTTCGTACGGGTTTTCTCGGCTTTTTATCTTCCGGAAGAAATTCTCTAACTGATGGAGAAACCCGTATCAAATCCGTTGCGCAGTTTAGAAGCTAGCGGATATACATACATACCTACCTACTGACAGAAAGAAGACTTTATTTTATACTATGTGAGGATAGTAGGTATCTAAACTTATAGATATTATTGTGAAATAGATAGATTGTCTGTCTTCTTATGCCTAGACCTTACTTTAAAGACCTAGAAGAATAACTACAATAATGATAAAGAAGCCATTTCTTTCTCACAGGATGTACGCTCGACGAAGCGCGTCGGAGCGTGCCGTGCGATATGCTTGGGAGAATGCCGTAATATATGGAACAGCATAATAGAGTCAACGATCTGGCAGCTGGCAGGGGTGGAGTGTGGCAGACAGCCATATGGTTTACTACGTTGTACCTATCTACTACAAGCAGTTATGCCCGACTAATAGGTAAAACACACATTATACTTGTAAATGCGAAAATACCTCTGTCGCATGTTACGTTGTCACGCTTAAACCGCTGAAAATATTTGGATAAATTTGGAAATTGGCTTTCAAAATTATTATCCCCAAAAATAATTAAAAAATCTAAATAAATTGGAACGGCTGCAAAATGTCGCGATTCGCTTCATTTTCGGCCTCAAAAAGTTTGACCATGTGTCTGAATTTCGCTCACAACTGAAATGGCTCCCTATCCGGTATCGCCCAAATATCCATATACTGTCCCTCTTGTACAACATTCTCCATGTCCCGGCTATGCCTGAATATCTCCGGTCCTGTTTCCACTTTCCCCCTCTTTGCCCTCGCTCCAGACGCTCTTGCCCAGCAAACGCTCTGGTCTATCCTTAGGCTAATACCAGATTCTTCCTCAACTCCTTCAAAGTCAAAGCTGCTCAGTTATGGAACAAACTTCCAAAGCACGTCCAATAGTGTCCATCGCTTCACACATTTAGAAGAAGCTTAAAGGAGCACTATCTCTCTATGATTTTGTAATAGTATTACATATTTATTTATGTATTATAAAATCATTTAGTATTATATATTATTAGTACTATTGTTGTATTATGTTTTGGGGGGGTATTTTGTAGTAAATAATTAGTTTTTAGTTGTCTCCCTATCTGAATAAGTATGTTCTAGCTTTGTATGCTTTGCCTGTCCCGCTATACAATTTGCTTCACATAATTTGGGGTTAACTGGAAGAAATCTCTCATAGAGATAAGTTCGCCATTGTACTCATTTATGTTTAATGTATCTAACTATGTATGTATACAATAAAGAATATAATAATAATAATTCTCAAGAGACTGAAATAGAGGGAGAAATTGAAGGAGGATAATTTCTCAACGGATATGATATTGGTCCACGCGGACGAAGTAGCTGACAAAAGCCAGTATAATTTAACTTTATGAAGTAATTACTTCTGTACCAGGATGCAGGACGTAGAGCATTAGCTGTAGGTACTTGATCGTTTAGTGAAACTGTAAACTCAGCCTGAGCATAGACGTTTTCGATACCCTTACAAGGGCTCTGTCTGAGCATCTCATTAAAATTAATGTTCGCGATAAGTGAATCAACTCTGTATTGTTTTGTTTTTTATCGTATGCAGTGCAGCCTGGAGACGCTACCGTGGTGCGTCAGAGCGTGACGCCGAGTCCACTGCTGTATTAGCAGGTACATTCGCCGGCCGAACATGTGGTGGGACACACCTGGCCAGCTACCAGTGTTCAATTATATACCTAAACGTTTCCACGGAAATTAGATACCTGATCAAGTAGGTACTTCGGGCTAGTAGTTGTCGGGAAAAAGGGCGGTGAAGTGATTATTATGAAGAGGATAATCAGGAGGTTTAAGCAAAGTAAGTGAATTTTTTTCATCAATGCTCTGTCCGAATGGTCCGAAATTATCTATACATTCAATTATCCAATAAAAAAAAAGAAATAAGCAGCTGTCTAATCGCATCGCGTCAAATAAAATAAAGATTGATAAAAAATAATGCCTAAAGCTTGCCAATCTTGCGTCCCTCTGTTTGTGGTCGGTTATCAAAGACCTTTCGGCCGCCTCACTGCCAGCCACCAAAGTTTGATAGTTCTTCGAGTTAGCAACCTACTACTTATCTCTATAAGTATTTCCAATTTGAGCCCGTAGAGACTGAAATAAACTCTCCGTTATTTATTTTATTTTATTTATTTAACAGTTTATTGTGCACAGGAAATACATAGTGAATAACAGGCAAAGTAATAAATGGCACCCTGTTGTGCAGGCGCTACTTATTTCCAAAAGAAATCTCTTCCAGCAGGCCTTCGGAAGCGTGATGTGATCATGAGACGCCGTTATTCTTTATGCCAAGGTAACCTTCGACGCAAAAATAATGGTGCATGTTAAGTTGAAATTGTGTGTGTATGTGGCATAGTAGCTTCTGAATGGGTGGACAAATTTCGATACGGTATTCTTTATTTAATCGAGGTGGTTCTTAGCTTTGTTTCATTAAAATCGGTTCAGTTGTTTAGAGATATTTGTCGGGGGATTTTGACCCCTGACGGTTAGATTCAATCAATTTTAGTATACTATTCTAATTAAGAGCATCGCGTCGTTGGCCAAGTGGCTAGTGGGTCCAACACGTAAGCGAAAGGTACCGAGGTCCGCCATGTACCAATACTTAGGTATACTTATTCTGAGTTGAGAGAGTCTTTGGTGAGGCAAAAAAACGAAGCCTGTAAACCGTTTACGTATTCCATTACAACTATTGTCGTTCTTACGTTAATCCGAAGCAATAAGGATTAATTTACACTTCATAAAATATCCTATTGCATTGCTTAAGTTCACTGTCGGTATTTACGTTCTTGTGCGCAAGCGCTGGGGTCGTGTTCCTCGTGATTAGAGTCCGTACAGGGCCGGCTGTAGTGGCTATGTATCATGGGGATTAATCATACTCAATAGCCGTGGTAGACGCACAAAAGGAACACAGTGCGTGGCGCTGGCTACGACCAGACTTGGATTCAGAGGGGTGTGTGAGGGTGATTCCAAGATTGTGCGTGAAGTTTTTCATTTTGCATTGCATAGACGTATTTTGCATATGTATATCTATATATTTTTTTAAAAGAAACGGATACGTATGTTATGTATATAAGTGAATCTGAAAAAACGCGAAGCAAGTTAAACAAAATACAAAAAATATCACGCGAAATTAATATAGGTACTCAATGAATAAATATAGATGTAACTAATAGCAAACAAAAACGTTTTACAGTTCTACTGATTTGTTAAAGGTGCTCTTTCTAAATGCTGTGCAATTTTTAGCTGCGTCTGTTTCTTTGTCATCAATGAAACATCAATTCCCCTTTGCTGCTAAGATAGCTGATATCATCCTCTCCTAGAATCCTCTCTGTGCCTCCGAGGATAATGGAGGGCCTAATTGTGACATGCCACTTTTGTTATAAAACATTGCCGTTATGGAAAGCTGCAAGAAGTGTGTTTTATGGCGGTCTTGAATATAAAATGCCTCTTAAATAAATGGGCCAACATTTGCACTGAGGTGATATCGATACCCGTTCACATTACGTCCTATTTATGGCAAAGTTCTGTTGTCTCGGTTGAAAGTTTATTTTAAAACGCTTCTACGCTTATAGCACAAGGTCGAAATTATTGACTTACTTTTTGTAGATGTCCAGTTCAAATGGGGGTTCCGCAAGGCACAATTCTGGGCCCTTTCCTATTTCTCGTTTATATCTCGCGAATTCTGTAAAACTGCAAGGAAACCAAATTACTCAATTTAGCTCAGACTGTAGCCAACCTAGTTGACCGTATTGGCGAGCAACCAACAAGGAACCCGTGTCCCCTTTCCCCAATGGCCGGGGGCGTGATTATTTAAATTTTATCAGCCACAAAAATGCCGAGATCGTGCAGCGGCGGAGTTTATGGCGTTGCAATTTCGAAATTCTTTCTGCGGCCCGTCACCGTGTCAGGGCGAGTGTGGACGCGCGCGCAAGCGGAGGTCGAGAGGTCGCGCGCGGCCGGCCCCGCCCCCCTAATTGCCGCGCCCCACGCAAATAAATAATTTTTATCCACTCCGCTCCTTTGACCTTAAATTATTGGCCTTAAAGTCGGGTTTGGTTGCGCCGGAGTCCTGCGCGGGCGCAGCCAGGCGCTGGCGAGGAAAGCCGCGCCGATCGCCCGCCGCAGATACCATCGCTACGGCGAATTGTTAATGATACCTCTCATACTTCTCGCAAATGGAATAATTGAACGAGCGTCTTAATGGGACCGACTTCGGACGATACTGGATTTGATTCGTCCAGATATATCCACCCAACTGCTTCGACTCGTAGGAATTGCTGTCTTGGTAGAGAGGCTCCGAGTTTCTATTTTTGGCGCATGAGTAACTTAATTATGCAACAGCTTATTTATTAATTTGGCACTTTCTCTATTTGCGACCGTTAGACTATAACTATTTAATCTGGCATTAATTAACAAAGTAGGTACCTATCTATCAACATTATTAATAAAGAAACTTGAGCTGGCTGGACTAATAAAACTACAAATTAAAACATGTTTAACATAGTGTAAGTAGGTGCTATAAATAATTAATTCAGTTTGAGATGAGACGAATAATTTCACGCCATAAAAATAGGAAGTCGTTGTCTAAACATGATATACGTAGTAATAAACTATGAAGTTTGACAAGACAGACCTACTTAGATAAAAATTTGCCTGCAACTTTACAAGATAAATAAGATTGGCAGGCATTAGCGCCTACAGGAACTTGCACATTAACTTTGTAGAGTTTTGTCTGCCACCTACTGGTGGTGCAGAGGTGACAGATTTGGTACGAACAGACGGGAATAAAAGGAGGGTTAATACCAGTAATAGTGAAATTGTTTTATACATATATGGTCCCAGTCTAGTGGTAGCGTGCTAGTGAGGCCGATAACAAATATTCAGAAACGCACGCCGATGCCGGTAACTGGATGGGTTTTCTGCTGTTTCGTACTTTGAGGCTAATCGAACTTCAGCATCGCAACGAGCTCGCACCCATTGTGTGTGTCCTAATAACGCTGGTGGAGCAAGGTTGACCAAGGTCTGCTAAGGAGCGTATCGGCACTCCGTGACCCGTTTCATTCCGGTTCCGAAAATCTTCCGTTCCGTTAAGGTTGTCACTATCTACAGGTAGGCATCGAATGGTGAACTAGTAGGGTATCGAACTACGATCTTATTTCTCCAGGTGGTAGGACTCTCTCAAGTCTGAGGAGTCCGTCTGGTTGAGTACCACCGCCTTATCTATTTCTGCCGTCAAGCAACAATGCTTGAATTATTGTGATCCGGTTTGAAGGATAAGGCAGCCAGCGAAATTACAGGCATGAGGCATTTCATCTTAGTTCTCACAGTGACAACGCACACGCGGCTTCTGTATCTTTGTTACCTGCAACCAAAATGTAGGAATTGTAGATGTTATGGGCGACAGTTTCCACTTACCATCAGGTGGGCTGTCTGCACGTTCATCACTGAGTAGCATAAAAAAACTCAAGGGGTCCGGCGTTTTAGCAAACCAGACCCCGGACCTGTGTTAGTTTCTTTGCAAAATCACAATGGGATTCTTACTAAAGTCTAGCTAGCTAGTGCTCACAAGCGTAACGGTAGGCCAGACACGGGGGCCCGCGCGAATGTGTAACTAATCTCACTCATCGACGTGACTGATGTCACTTGGGATTTATGATTACCAATTGGTCACAGTCATGGTCAAACTATCTGGCCTCACTGACCGTTTCACAGTGGTGAATTTCGCTTTCTATCGTCCGTCGAGGATTGGAGCTCGCGACGCACGCAAATAAACAAATTGTAGAGAAGAATATCACTTTCTAATACGAAAGGGAGCCAGCGAGCCTAGTTTTTCATCCCTTGTCAGGAACGTATGAAACGAGAAAAGTTAGAAGCTATCTATGAATAACTGATTGACGGCCTGTTATAAATAAAGCTATAACTTAGATTAGGTTTTAACTCACATATTGATACAAAACTTGCCATAAGTATTTACTTAAATTTTTTTCCCGCGCCTGGGCTACAAATGACCCGATTTATTTTACCTTTAAGTACTTAGGTACATTCAGAAGATACCTTTGTAGATACCCTCAAGACAAAGGTTGATAATGTATAGGTACCTGCCGTGAAAGAGCACATGCCTTTCCTCAGGTACGATTCCAATATTGTGTATGAAATCTGCACGCTAGGGCCGCGGATTCGCGGTGCGCGTGCGCCTTTTACAGAGGGCAATTTGGCCTTTTCGCCGATTGCTGCGTGCGAGCAGCGTGAGAGTATGGTCTGCAGCATAGATATTATCATTTTAAGAGTGTGAGTCTTCTGTAAGGTTACTAAATAAAAGCCAGCAACAAACACGATAATATGTGTAGTGAAAGTGTAAAAGTCGGGAAATTTATAACAGTAGAAAAAATATTGTTTATGTTTCCTGCTAGCGCATCACGGCTCGACGTGTTAAACCCAAAAATAATAACATGATGAAATCAATAAATACTGATACTAATCTATTGTTTGCAAAGAGTGTCTAAATGTGTAACTTAAAAGAATCAGGTCTCATCATAATGTACTATCTACGTTCTACAAATGAACTACTGCACTTATTATTGAACGCAAGTAATAGAAGATCTAGAGTCAACACACACAATTAAAATAACTTATCGTAACCATGAAACGTAAATCATTCATGCAAAGTAGTTGGTGTCACTCTCACGTGCCACTGTTATGTCACGCGGTGGAACCGGCGCCTGCGCATTTCAAATTGCACTTTCACCGCTAAACGGCCGAAACTCAACGAGTCAAGTTGGCGCTTCAAGAATTTGAGAATAAAATAAACGAAACAAAGAATATACTTTATTATGGATAAGAATCTGGATAAATTTCAACTTTCTCCCACGCACGCATAAGGTTGTGAAATAAACTACCTGGATAGGTTTTCCCTGGAGAGTATAACATGTAGTTCTTCAGGAAGTTTTTACATGTTCAGCAACGCGTGGGTATTGCAAACGTCCATACGCTGCGGTGACTGCTTACCATCAGGCAGGCCGTAAGCTTGTTTGCCACCTTAATGAAAAAAAAGTTAATACTGGTTTCCAGGGGTTTTACTCGCGAGCAATTCGAGATATTTGTTTCATTCCTCCAGGAACATAAAAATACTACTAAAAATCAGTTTTTACCACTCAGGGATATTGTAGTATTTTATTAATAGGTATCTAGAAAACATATCATGTCTCTGTGTGTTTCCTTCCTACTTGCCTACCTCCTTTTTGTCGATGGAAAGAGAAATTTAATGTCCTACTCAATAAATAAATTTTGAATTGATTTGAATAAATCGAAATTAGTGCAGAGGTCAACCCTAAAAAAAGTATAAGTAGGTAAAAAGTATCAATAGTCCATAAAGGGAGCTCTGTTTTATGCTATCGGCGCGAGGCAGCCTGCGCAGACGCACGGGGTTCGTTCCCACGGCGCAATTATCGGTTGCCTACACTTACCCCTAATTTCATCCTTCCTACCAGTTCCGACACTGATTATTGAACTCTTTGTTCGGATCCCGAAACCCGGTATTCTCTTTCCGATCTGTAGCAGCCGTTTAATTCTATTGCCCTAAGTATCTATAGGTAAAAGAGAATCTATATTAGTTTGTTGGAATTCTATTGTCTTAGTTTTTTGGCACAGATATAAATCGGTAGCAGGATACTATATTTTATTGCCATTTTACATACCTATCGCGTGTTGTAACTTACCTATACATATTTTTAAATAACAACGTCAGTTCTACTTTGGACCTGCAGCATGTGGAAGGGGATTAAAACGCAGCCTATGTTTCCTGGTGAGAACATATTAAAAGGCGTATCAGATCATTATCGACTTCAATATTGTTAATGTTCAATCGGAATGGGCGTCTCAAAGAATAGTTTGGTGGACTCGGCTCACGCAGCTAATAACCAACGATAATGATCTCAGTAATAACACGCTTAAACTAATAGATGTTCGTCCCGGGTCGTGCTCGTGCGTTAAATTTTTGTAAAAAGAATATTTCGGCCGAACGGTAACGTTCTGACAACAAAATGGAGACGGCAGACCATAAAACCGCAATTTTGAACGCCTTAATGTCGGTTATCAGAAACAAGAAAGCGCTTATGAGAATTTTTAAAGAAAATGCCAATCCATTATGGATATTAATCCAACATGATTAACTTTACATTACAGGCCGATTCTGATTAAAAATAAGTCAAATGTAGGTGAGTAAAATGAAGCTTAATCCTATCTTCTAACTTTACAAAACATCAGCTTCATTTCCAATATCACGCGGCCACAAAACTACAATTTTCCGGGCCACGGAGGTATTCACGGAATTTCATACCTCAGCTTTAAAACCTCTTAGTCTTAATATATTTGTCGGGCAACAAAGGCGACGCGTGTCATCGTCACGGCGTCCCTGGGATGCGTGTGCGCACGTTTTCGGCGGTCGTGAGCCGCGGCACATTCCCGCCCTTTCCCCCCGGATTCCAGGGATAGCGCTACGCTCGTGCGTCGGAAACATTGTTCACAGTTTTCACGCCCCATCAACGACCATGAGGGATGGCTAGTTGGTTTGTATAAGAATGCCGGGAATAAAATATCACGACGCCTTTGCTTGTCCAATCGTGGACCCTTGTCCAAGGGAGGCTTTATTTTCGACTAGCTTTAGCCTGCCACCTCTTGCGCATTAAAATCGGTTAGTACTGGATCCGTTCCCGCGGGAACCACATTGCTTTGTCTGAAAAGGCTATGTATTATTCTCAGCTATGAGCTACATTACCTGACTACTGCCAATTTTCATTCAAATCCGTTCAGAAGATTTTGTGTGAAGGAATAAAAAACATACATCCTTGTAAACTTTCGCATTTATAATATTATTAGAATTAGTAGGAAAGAATAGTGCGACATTGCTTACGCTTAGATAGCAGGACATAGCAGTGTTCCATTGCAAAATTTGATTTCAATGGAGGATGCAGGTGAAATCTTATTCTAACCGCAAATGTTATTGAATTTGGTCTGCGAAGGACCTAGTTACGACGCGACGCCTTTAAAACATTAGTCGCCTTAGGTTGGGCCTATGCACAAAATTTGAAAGTGTTGATTCTATTCTATTTTTCGCTTAGGAAGAGTCCAATAAATAATATAACCTGTTAATTCCACATAAACACAATCAAATATTTTCCAAACTACAGAACCGATTTAAATATAAAAAAGCTAAGAAGCCTCATAATTAAACAATAAAGACAACCTCATAGCAATCGCGTCCATAGATCGCAGTTTACAGAACTCAGTACACGCATAATAAATAGAAGTCTTCGCACACACGCCAAAATTATAAAACCCCTTTTTATGTCGGGGTACGGGAGTTCAACATACCTACTAGTGTAAAATAATAAACCGGCGTGAAATATACGTAATATATACCTCCGATCCGATTACGTAGGAACGTAATATAATAAAGGCGTTTTCGATATTGTTGCCTACGTAATATCTTGCGTTTTTGTTATGATTACGTGCCAGCGTATTATAGGTATTGCATAAAAATCAAGTTTCGATTCGAATTCACCAAAAAAAAAATTTCACGTACATCCGATCCGACCAACACTCTATATAGGGATAATTAAATAACTAGCCAGGTTGAATATGTAATAAAGACTGTTAACAACAATAAAGCTAATTTGATTCTAGGCTAAGAGGTGGAACGAGATAATAACTAGACTTACGTAATAAGCAACAATACGAGAAACTTATAAATAAAGATGAACGTAATTAGTACATAATTATCTGCTTAACGAATGTAATAACCAGACAAACACGCAACTGCCTGGCAATAACCAAAGAACAAAATATGCCGCAGCAACGCTCGCCGAATTGAACACCTAAGTATAGTAGAGATTAGCCGTTCTCCGCGGCCTCAACCCGCTTGCAGATAGATCTCTGTAAATATCCGACTATCCCCTGAGAACCTAACTTGTCCGGGATCCAAAGTACCCAACAATACTCGGGAATAATGGAGCTTCCTATTTATCATAATAAATTAAGAGAGCCTAGTCCTCTGTCGTTGCAGCATTATCCATTTCGCTTACTGTTAGTGTAAGAATTCTCTAAATCAGTTCAGAATCTAGTTTCGTAGATGAGGTACCCCACCATACAAACTAACTTACAAACATATAAACTTTTTGTTTTTAAGCAAACTTTTCCCCGATATAACATAGTAAATCTGCTATATCCTCTTTTATCTACTAGATCTAGATAGAAGGGGAGACATTTTCGTTTGCGTTAAAGCAGAAATTTGCTGGCTAACGGCTATTTTTGAATCGCTCTCTTTTACGCGCTCGCCTTCTATTGTCTGTCTTTTCTATCTCTAGCTACTTATCACGACTTTGAAAGATATAGGTTGTGTACGCGAGCGCTCGCATGGATGAGAGTGATTCGAAAATAGGGCTTCTGGCCGCGGACAATTTGCAGACGACGCAAATGCAGGGGATTTTCCAATTTTGAGGAATGTCAACTCGTAAAAACCCATAACTGCGGTCGTGTTTTATTGGATTGTATTTTAAAAGAGTTGTAAAATCATAATTATGTGTTTAGCCTGCGGTCGCCGAAAACATCAATATTGCGGCGAGACACCGCGGGTTTATGGCGACTCTCTCAATTGGACAGCTTGGACGATGAACTGTTTTCGATTCTGCGAGCGATTTTTCGAAATATTACACAAATCATTATTTAACAGCTCATAATTCTATATCCACACAACCCAAAATAATTTTACGAGGAACGTAATAAAATTACGAGGCACTCACGACAATTTCATTAATTTATTGAAATTAAACGATTTTATGTTAACCTTTAATTTAGTTTCTAAAAATGTTATAGGTGTCGTGGTATGTGTCCATTTCAAAAGGCCAATATCGATTTGTAAATTCGATGTTTCGAACTTGTAGAGCGCTTTGATTTGGATATTAAAATAATTATCTACGTAAAGGATATGAATTTCAAAGCAGCTGAATTGGATTTTCACTTGATTGTATTTCATTTAATCATTGATGCACAACTTGAAGAATTATTTCTGCAGAGCTTTCACCCTCGTAGAATACTAAACTTAAGAAATTCGCTCAAGTTCGCTAATTTACTAATGGCTCGATTGAACAGTATTATAATATATTCAGGAATATTTACATTAATTACAAGCAAAGTAAAATTACTCAATATAAATAATTAATGAACACTAAACAACAAAAACCGGATCTGTGGTTTCAGAGCTGTGGAGCTTTCTCTACCTATACCTACAGGTACTTAGGCCTGTTCATAATTTAAATTTTATTAAACTTTAATAATTTAGTTTCCGATTTAATTAAATTATCGAACATTGAGAGAGATTAGAACCCTAAGGGAAATAGAGCATGAAGAAATTATAATATTTAGCCAAAGATGTAAGCATTGATGCAAATGTCTTGCGCCTGCGCATCATTAAGGATGTGTTGATGAATAGCGCGGAGGTGCGCGTAGGCCTGCGCCGGTAATGTCCGACACAGGAGCTCGCAACCTTCGGGTCGGGACAAGGAAAATAACGCCCTAAAATTAGTACTTTTAGTCTATAAGTCTATAACTACTTTAGCTTGTTTGCCACCTTAGTGGTATAAAAAGGAAATATAGGAACTTTGAATCGCTTCTGTTGTTATAGGCAAGAAAATGTCAAGTCAAAAGTCACAACCCGTTTAGCCTGCGGGGGCTCAGTTGACTCTACGCATAGAGGGTTGTTATTAGTCAGTGTTCATGGTGCGTTGTTGCATACAGCAATTTTGCTTGAGTGTAATTGTCCCTTTTATTTGCGCTATCTTCACTGTCTTTTGGGGAAAGTCCGAATGAAACAAAGTTGTTCCTATTACTTTCTTTTACTTCTTAGATAATTTGTTGAGGGTTCCAAGATATTACTTGTGTAGTTTGTCCTCGACCGTGCCTGGGTGTAAACTCAATAACTAGTTGGGTCGCCACAGTAGATCCCGGATAACAAGAGTTGCAATTTAAATAAAATTGGTGCAATCTAAATAATTTACCTAATAAATACCTGAAAATTTAAGATGCAATTGCATTTACAAGACATAATATACAAATGATTGGTTTAGTTGAGGTAAGTAATTACCATTATCTGGATTACACCTACCAGAGTTAGATTTAAGTATTCATAAATTTGACCCACTATAAAATCGTTATTTATAAGTTGGAATTTTATGATGCTTTTAGCTATGTACGGGTTTATGGATACTTAAATTTCGAATGGTTAAAATATTCTCGTTAACATTCTCTTGTTACATTTTAACTGCACATAGAAGACTGAATAAGTGAAGATTGTACTAATGAAAGAAACAAATTGTGTTCCTGTCCGATAAGAAAAGAAATACATAATACGCAAACGTAACGAAGTACAAACACAGGCGTTGAAACTAAAGATAAATTCAAAAGCGTGAGAAGTGGTAAAACAACCATTCGCATGTTAGAGGGTATTGTTTGACGGTTAGCACCTTGCGATCACTGGAGCGCAAACGACCCGCTGATGGATTTACGGACGCCGTTTCAAGTCTTCACGTGCGGACTGTTTACTTTCAAACTTCCGAGGTTTCGTAATGTTTTTGGACCACTCGAAAAATAAGTCGTGCCAGCTTTACTGAAAACCTGGGGGCCTACCATCTTCCCTTACAGCTTAGCCTTGTATTAAATGTTCTATCCCAAGTATATTTCGCAACAGGATGCTTGGTCGGTCCGTTGGCTATTCGCAACTTGGCGAGACCGAAGGTTTGCGCCGGCTGCGAGTCGTGTCCCGGGGCGTATTCGGCGTTCGCATGAGCGCGCGTGAGAATGCCGCGAGATTTTTAGAGGTGGGCGACTGGCAACTGAGAGATACCGATAGTGCGCGGGCACGCTGTGGGCAGTCGGCGTTGGCGCGGCGTCGGCGCACTCCGCGGCTGCCGTAGCGCGGGAGCGCATCCCCCGCGGGACCCATTGTCCGGCACCGATACGCTCCCACCCGCATTGTGCCGCCGCGCATTATTGCAAATTATTTACGCGCAGCGTTCTTTGAAGCGGTTGTAGGAGTGCGTTTCAAATGGTAAAATTCTGAACTTAAATTAATTCAAGGCGTAATGTATTACAGAATTCACGTTCAAGGACCCCCCGCCGCCGTATCGGGAAAATGATGTGGAAAATATAACAGTGCGACACGAAGATTTTCACGCAACGGTAAACATCATAGTTCCTTGAGAAGTTTACGTCAAATATAGTGTTTAGTGAGACTAAATAGTGACACAATTGCAGATCAACCCGCCGCCCTTTGACGCTTTGGACCTGCTCGCGAATTGTAGGATACCGCCGATCGCCGATGACAGTCAATCGGAGGCGGAGTACGCGGAAATCCAAGAGATGGGTCTGTGGCACTCCACGCCGCTGGCCCACCGACACAAGTCCAAAATATCGCTCACGTGGGTGTTGAAAGAGAATTTGGAGAGCGTAAGATTGCAGGCCGAAAAGCTTAACGAGGGGACCGCGAAGCCGGCGATTAGGCTCGACGATAGGTATCGTAAGAACGAAATCGAGCGTTATAGAAAGTGCAAGTCTAGCGAAGTGAGAGAGCGCGTCGTGGGCCGCAACGAGTATTACCATAATCTCAAGTTCAAGAGTGCGTGCGAGGAGTTCGTCAGCCAGGAGACGGGTTCCGACTCCAGTGGGACCGAGCACACGAGGCGGAAGCACCGGCACCGCCATCGGAGGAAGAAGAGGAGTAGCGCCAGATTCGGCTATGACATTCGGGATTTGGACAGCTTCTTGAGTGAGGTGAGCTGCTGACGGTATTTTTATGTGTATTAGTCTTGCAAGCATTAGTTTATTCCAAATATTTACATAAGCTATAATTAGTGTTGCTAAAATAGTTGCGATTGGGATTCCATCCCCTTATTAATAGTAATTATTTATAGTACAGAGTTTCCTCAATAGTCAAACTCTCCGCATGGTTAAACGATATATCAATCCCTCATAGAATATAAAGTTTTAGGTACATAGGAAATACACCGTCACGGGGTGCTCGTCCGCTCCCGGGACTGCTCAACCTGTCACTGTTTGAATTCTGAAATGTTTATACTTTAAAAAAATTTGAACTATTCGCTAGTACGAGAAATCTTGAATATGCCTGAAAATCTAAGAAAATTACCATGCAACTGAGACCAAATGGCCCCACACATAGGTTGAACGCCCTTAAAATCGAAATCAATTAACCGAAGTGCGAAATAACAAACCCAAAATGCGCTAAACACCTTTTAGCGCCAGAATTAATTTAGAAAGCATTCTCCATTCGGCGGGCAATCCATCATATTCGGCACTCGATCCCTGCAATCGCGTGGCTGTGGCGGGATGTTTCTTTATTGTGGAATTTTAAATGCGCTTGTGAATCTGGACCATTACTCATGTCTGCAATGTTATTATGACATTACGGCGGACTGCGCGGGCGCAAGCGGCTTTTTGTGCCTTACCTCGGAGCGTAAAGATATTGGAACGGCCGGTGTAGACGCAAAATTGGCATTAAATTGGACATGGCGCACGGTGCCTGATTACGATATTTTTTACGCAGCTCAAACGGTTTACGAAAATATACTGCGTTGTACAATGTAAAAGTGAAAAATTACCTTTTACATGGCCTTCGTTTTCGTAACATTAAAGCAACCATTAAAGTAAGTCATTCCTCGATCAACGACCGCAGGCGACAATCCATAACTTCGCGTATCGTAATTGAAAATATCAACGTGATCGGCGAGCGAAAATATTTACGTAACAAGATTAATACTTATTAATTCGTCTCGTTGCCAAAGTGGCATACTTTCTTGTTTCATAACTTGATACATGCTTGGCGATCATGACCACACGTTTTTATAATCAGTGCGATTGAATTTGTTCTAAAAAACGCGTCATTCAATCATACATGCAGAATAGGCCAGATTGCAAGTGAGAGTAGAGAGTAGGTTGGTAGGTAGGTAGAGCATAGTTTCGTATCCAAAGTTAGTTTGAAGTAATTTCATGCACAAATTAAGTTATGTAAAAGTTTGAAAGTGTTATTTTTAAGTAGGTACTGTTTTCGCGTATTTTTGCCAGGTGTCTGAATGTGTAATCATGATCCAATCTGGTCAGGTTCCCCTGTTAACATGCTCATGGAGGTCAGACGGCAGTAGCTCCATTGTAATTACCTTATCCCAAATCCTGGTTAATGGTCAAGGCGGACCCCGGGCCGTCGCGTGTGAGCACAACCGGGACATTAACACCATGATGACGGATTTCGCGTATTTTCGGTTCACATGTACCTACAAGCGTAAAGCCTCCAGAACGGTAACACTTATGATTACGAGTACGGTAATCTTAAAAAGGACACGCTCATTCCTCTCCGCGGCACACACAAAGTGAATATCGTGTCGATATGTGTAAAATGAACGGGGTTAATTATTGCGTCTGAACGCAGCGTTATATCTCACCGGCCTTTCTTTTTTGAATAAGAGACACACATACGCGTCAATTTGTCTTCGATCTGTACACATTAATCTTCCGATTAAAGAATGACCTGTGAAATTGTTAATTTTAATAATTGAGCGTCCAATCTTTGTATGGCTGTCTCAAATGAGAGATATCATAAGTGGTTTGTTGGAATTTGGAAATTAAGATCAGTCTCATTTAGTTCTTCAATTGTAGGCGGCACGTTGGCTCTACCGCTTGCTTCCGCGTCTAATATACATACCTCATCATCATCATCATCATCATCTTGGCGCTACGTCTCGGTTGCGCTCCCGCGCGGTATGCGAGGACCCGGGCTCCGCCTAGAACCCTTGTATACATCTAATGTACATACCTACTACCCAATTTTTTTGCTTATAGAACGGCCTCTTAGGATTTTCACTTCGAATAAGTGCTAGAGATGGGTGAGCAGGCAGAGGCCACATCGTTCCGTTTATTACAGTCCTGGCAAATCTCTCTCGAGACTCGATTGAAGAAATGCTTGAAAGTCGCATTAAGCAAACCTAAACGGAATCTTCTGAAAAGATCACCAAAGCATTTCGGTTGAAACCGTCTTCAAATAGTTACGGAGGAGAGTAGGTACCGGCAATAAACCGACGATAATGTATAAAAATGTTGATGAATGTGGAAGAATTGGTAAAGAAAAATTTGCTTGAAACTGTGGGGCGATTTATTTATTTATTTCACACACTACTTATAGCTAACAGAATTTCCAATCGCAATAGTGTTTATCTGCATGTCTATAATGCCCAACCATAGATACACACTTATACATGATCAATAGAATAAAAACATGTCAACAATTTAAAAAATGACAAAATACAATACTAAACGGGATTTCATAACGAGGTACTCGTTAATAAACGTTTATTAGCACTAGTATAATCATATAATTTACTATTATAGTATGTTAATAGATTATTAATATTAGCCCTGCTCGTGTGGTGTCCAGCAGAGTAGAATAGCACTAACCACTTACAAGGCGACTAATGTTTTCAAGGCAAGAGATCTAGTCTCCGAAAGCTGGAAAATGGGCAGCAGCGTTTTTCGTTGTTATATTTATTACACTGTGGTCTCCAACCCGCCGGCCAAGCGTGGAAATTATAGCAATAACCTACCCTTTCGAGGGAGAGGCCCAAGTTTGCAAGCTTGCAGTGGACTGTTGATGGGCTGTGATGATGAATATTAGTTCACTACCTAGTAGTTGTCTATTAAAAACGATGATTGTCAGTAGATGTGCTTTACGCACTATCTCTAAACGGTGGCCAGAGAAGACGCATACAAACATAGAAGCATACATACATCCACATTTCGTATATTTAGCAATTCAAACGTGAAAGAGGCTTATGCCGTGTTCTGCATTAAAAACGTAACATACAGACGGACAGGATTACTTATTTATAGGTGTACCTCCAAGTAAGTATTTCTAATAAACGGGGTGCAGGCCAGAGATGTACACAGAAGCATACATCCACATTTTGCATATTTAGCCGTTCAAACGAGAAAGAGGGCAAGCCCGTCGACTATTTTTATGGCACACTATATTTTGAAAATTCCGCATTACCATGTCAAAACGACTAGAGCTACTTTCGTATAATATTAGTTAGGATTCATTCATCGGAGTCGCCCAAGGAACCTCTGTCGTGGCTTACGACGACTGTTATCAAACGATATCATACATAACCGAAGGGTTATCCGGAGTAACCCATTTGTCCAAGGTTCCGAGTGGGACTCAAACTTGAGTCGCCCGTTTGCAAGGATTTGGCACGACTCGACGTAGACAAAAAATTACGATCATTCCCTTTGACCCCCAAATCCACCGATCTCTTACACACTTGGTAAGTTGCGCCTTGTGTGAAAGAGATAGGTAGATTTGGAAGTAACATTTGAGGAACAACGGGAATGAACCAGTTTCCTTGCACCCCCCATAATGAAAGTGTTTTCTAGGTTTCTTACCGCGTCAGTTACAAAGAAATGATGCATGAAACTGCTTCGAAATATGTACCGTATATGTATATCTCCATATATCTAACGTATCATCATCATCATCATATCAGCCGAAAGACGTCCACTGCTAGGCATAGGCCTTCCCCAGAGATATCCACAAAGGCCGGTTCATCCAGTTGGTACCTGCGATCTTTACCAGGTCGTCGGTCCATCTTGTGGTACGTGGTGAACTTCTCGAGAACTTTACTGTCCCACCGGCCATCTGTTCTTTGAGCTATGTGCCCAGCCCACTGCCACTTTAACCTGGCAATCCTTATCTAACGTATCCTACTTCTCTATTTCAGGCGTCCATAGACCGTCCAGGCAACATCCCCGTCGTGGTGGCGTACCCGACCACCCTCTACCAGACCCATAAAGAGGGTCAGATGGAGTTGGTTTTGCCCCTAGGTACCGTCGTGAACGCGGTATTCAAAAACCAGCAATGGTTATACGCGCAGACGCCGCACGGGGAAGAAGGCTACGTAATGTACAGCGCTTGTTTGCCGCTGGGCATTTTGCCTACTAGGTATGTATAAATTCAAAATATTTTACACGGATACGTGACCACGATAGGTGTAGAGTGATCAAAACGAGTCGAGATTCGAGATATAATGTAAAAAAGTTGTCTCTTTTAAAGTTTCGTCGTGTACTATCTTACGCCCATCGTTTCTCGGCTTATCAATATTACGTAACATTAATTTAAACGTACTTTACGTATAATTTTTACAGCTTGCAGAAAACAGGCGTCTACCTCAACCCTCTACTTATAAAAGTCTCAAGATTTAATTACCTACTATAATTGGAACACCGCCAAAATCTTATGAACCGCCCCGGCTTCGCACGGGTTCTCTTGGGGTTTCTCTATTATAATATGTAATTTTTCTAAATTATCAAACTGATAGCGAAAACTGCATAAAAATCCGTCTTTGCGTGGTTTAGAAGTTAGCGGAAATACAAACCTACAGACAGACACTGCAAGCGACTTTAATTTATACTATACATAGATATGAAATCAAACAAAACTGTCGATTTCCAGACCATCACAGCAAAAGAAGACCCCGTGCTGGGAAAGCAGCACCGACATCTACCCGCGACCCTGCGGGAACCTCACCGACACGGAAAAGGAGCACCTGCGGGGCAGGTCCCGCTCCGAATCCCGGTACAAGCCCAGGGAGAGGAAACGAGCCAACACATGCGCTGAGAAGGACTTCGACAGCTTATACTTGAAGACCAAATCCAGCACAGACATAGCCAAAACCGGTGTCAGTAGCGTGAATAAACGGCATACTTTGTTAGTGGTGAACAGTGATTATAAGGGGAATGCTTTTAATAGGACGTTGTCAGTGCAGCAAGGAGACGTGGTTGTCCTTGCGGGTGGTGCAGTAGAGACTGATGTGGACTCAGAGTGGTTCTATGTGAAGAAGAATGATGGTAGCTACGGATTTATACCGGCTGCTGTGGCTGGCCATGGCTATATTTGATGTACTCGTAGGATGCAGTAACAAGCGGGAGAGTGGAACAATATGGTCTCTGCCTGCCTATGGGAAAAATACATTAAGTTTGTATCTCCAATTGCAAGATTGTTGTCTAATGCGCTTCTGTGGTTTTGCGTTCGTGAAGAAAGTGTTGTCCGTAACTTCAGTTGTGCATATGTCATTTTTAAGATATAGAAAGTAGCCTTAGGTTGCCATATATGTCCTTGCGAAATTTTATCCAAATCTATTCAGCAGTTAGAATCATCCTGCGTTGAATGTCACAAATTAACATAGACATAGTCCCTAGGTATACATGAGTCAGATGCGAGAGCCAACTGCTTACGACGTGGGGATGCCGAAGACCGGGCGAAGTGGAAAAGAATGAGTAGGAAAGCGGACCGGAGCGGATAAGCGCTAGGACGATGATGATTATGAGTCTCTATAGGTATACATACTGTTCCATTGCTACAAGTGAAAACACATTGGTATTGATGTGTCCTTTGGTATTGAAAATGTAATTTAGTTCTGACATTGTCTTATGATATATGTGATGTCTGGTAACATAATGTGCATTTAATAATAAAAAATGTTGATAGTTATTAAATTAATAAAATTGTATTGTGTGTTTAATCATTTTATTTCAGTCATTAACCAATACAAAAATAAGTTCAAACAACTTATCGAAAATTCAATATTTGATCCCTATAGTTAAATGATGTGCACAAATCAATTTGTGAACTCGATCCAGCAATAGTTAACACTTTATTAGGGCTTGTACGAAGTATAGCTGAGTATACACATGTGGCCGAAACCGGCAGTTCCACTTTCACTTCACCAGAGTAACTGAGCTGGTACAGGTGCTTTGCTGCTCCACCAGCATACACACAATCATCATGGAAGAATGACACATGGATGCCATGGTCAGGAATATCAAAAACTGTAACAGCATCCAGTGACCGTACATGCCAAAGAGCCAGTCTTGGGCCTCCTCCACAAATCTGTAATAAAAAAATAATTATCATTTTTTTAATGTCATATGGTAGAAGAGAAAGAAATGGAAAGAGAAAGCCCAGTACCATTAACGGTGATGTGGTTTAAATCATCTATAATAGACGTCTAAGGCCAATGACAATGGTAGGAAAACAGGCAAGAGGGCCACCTGATGGAAAATGGTCACCACTGCCTATAGACATTAGCAACACCAGGGGTATCACCTCTATAACACATCCCTCTGGCAGCAAAAAGGCAAGTGTCCCCTCCACTGTCAAAGCCATGGTTCCCCAAATACCTACCCAAAGGTGCACTGGAGACCTTACTCACTGACAGAAACAAAATAGTATTTAAATTAATAATGTTTGGCTGCTGTTTTCTGTAAGGTGGAGGTACTTCCTCTGTCACGGGCTCCAATTCCAAAGGGATACCACTCTAATAATTAGTGAGAGAGCACTTAATGCTTGTGTAGTGTAGTAAGCGTCTAAATATCTACTTAATCAGGTACACTTACAATCCAATCGTCGGACAATGCTGCTGAGCCCACCCACTTTCCAATATCTGGCCTTTGGAGTTTGCTATTGGTATGAGGCTCTAGCTTGTTGTGGGATTTAGAAGTTCTCCTGTCCCATAACATCACTGTACCATCTTCACTAGCAGAGACCAGTTGATGACACCTAAGCAAACGAAATAAACATGTTAAATTGTAAACTAAGACATGGTTCTAGGTGTTTTTTCATTTATGTTCATTTCTAGTTAATTCAGTAGATTATTTCTTTATCAATTACTTGAATAGATTACATACTTGCCATGCACAGAATGAATCAGATCCTGATGTCCCTCCAATGTAGCCTCAATCCTGCCATCTTCAAGATTTGCTACATAAATATTGTTGTTTCCACATCCTGCGTACAACCTGTTTCCATCATCAGTTAACCAAATACTATTGACTTCTGGTTGTGAAATTGAGCTCTGATTTGGTATTGGAATTGACCATGATGGTTTTTCTAATTTGGCACTAGTTACAGCTTTCCAGGTATAACCAAATATCTCACTGTAAGTGCCAACAATAAGGAATTGCTCTGTACTCGCCAAACTACATATTTCACCTTTGGAGACTAAAGTGTGGATGTGTCTTGGTTTGTTATAGTCAGACGTAAGAAGTTCAGGAACTGGTTCAAGTATGCGGCTGAGACTGTAAATGAAAATTCAAGTGGTTATTTCAGGATAGCAGAGCATTCGTCGTCTATTTATTAGGTTATAGTAACAGAACAACATGCCAGAAAACGACTGAAAATTATATGATTTGTTGTTAGAACTGAAAGTAGACCGTGGTTAAACAATGGGGAAGAAGATCTGGCATTGAATACTTACTCAAATATAGCAATATGACCGTAGATATTGCCGGCCACTAAATACTTTCCACAGGGCGAAAATGTTTGACAAAGCACGGTATTGTATAACATTTTGTCCAACATCTTGAATTCCTATTACTATTTTTTACTGCTATAAAACACAAAATACAGAATTATCACAGAAAATGCGAAATACGAAAGAATGAACATACATAACAAACAAATACAATCCACCTGTCAAAACTAAAAGCTGCGATTACACACGCCCTACATAAGCTACACATCTACCACAGACATAAAATATAAAATTTATTCTCTATGATGACTACATGTCTGGAACGGTACCGCCGATCTCTAATCGCATGATACCATCCTTCTGGAATGACATCACAACATGCATTTCGGATATTCTGTGAGGTCATTCCAGAGGGTGGTATCATGCGATTGGAGATCAACAGTGCCGCTGCTAGATGTTGTGTGGTGTATTCGCATGTAGAAATGTACAAACACAAATGTTCACAAACAAAAATTGTCTATGGAAGATTAAACTCTTGCTCGCCTCATGACTCGCTTCGCGTCGTCGAGAGTGTCAGAATACAAATGTGTAACTGAGGGCCTATCGGCTATCTCAGTGGACAACTGAATTTGACATAAAAAAATCTGACACTACTCTAATTTGGTAGACGCTATTGCGCAGTTTTCAACGTAGATGACGTGGTGTAGAATTATCTAGTGTCAAATACAGTTGTCAACTGAGTTAGCCAATAGCCCCGCTGATCGTTACAATGAGCAGTTTTCCAATAGGTATCTAAAGCATTCTTAACCACTCACTAGATGGCGCCCCGACAATTTTGGTAATTGATAATCGCTTGAAATAGGTTCTTAGCAAACGGGATATAAACACTGGGTACGTTGTATTGGATAATATTGTATTTGTCAATAGTTTTCAACCATTTTAGAGGTTGTAATAATAATGGAACAAAGTGCCAACTTCTATAAAAATTACTTTTTACACTTCGTTCAACCTTTAACAATTATGTTTATTTTAAAAAACATTTTATTTTTAAGTTTAGTATTAGTTGGCTGCATGAAATCACTGCCACCATCATACAGATTATAAAAAGATTACCAAAATTGAAGGAGCGCCATCTGTTGATGCTTTTTGAAACCAATTATCAATACCTACTGGAAAACTCCTCATTAGTGTCACATAAGATGAAACCTGGTGGATCATATGGTTCGACTTGCGCAGTAGACGATTTGTGGGTTACATTGGCGGCATGCGGGGTGGGTGCGGATCGGATCGGTGGGCGCAGATCGGGCGCTTAGGGGTGAGGCAAGCGGTGTGCGGGGCGAGGTACAGCGCTCCTGCACGCGCGGCAGCCGTCTGACATCCCCCGCATCCCGTGCATACCCCGTTGTAGTCCGCTAGTACTAACGAGTGCAAAAGTTGATAGTTGTTTTGTTCTCCTCTGTTTTAATTTATTAATACCACAGTAAATTTAAATTATGCCTCAAAGTAAAGCTTTAAACCGACAATGTAGAAAACTTGTGTATGACGTATACACTTTATACACTTTTATGGTGAGAGAAGCAGAGCACGGCGTCGACAATTTCAAAGCGGTACAAAAAAAGTCGCTGATTATGGCGAAGAGAATTGTGAATTTTACTAAATATTTGTAACTTATGACGATGTATTTCAATTTAGATTGTGAGCGCGAGTGTACTTGCGGGAAATCCCCTCTACTGCCGTCTGACAGGTCTCATCTTTCGTGACGCGGATAATACTATAGAATACTACCCAATGGCAATCATTTAGTTCATTCTCACCGATACTGAGTTAGGAGGTACCGAAAGCGAATTTTTTTTTCAATGAGGAGTTTTCCAGTAGGTATTGATAGTTGGTTTCAAAAAGCATCAATAGATGGCGCTCCTACTATTTTGGTAATATTTTTTTAATCTGTATGATGGTGGCAGTGATTTCATGCAACCAACTAATACTAAACTTAAAAATAAAATGTTTATTAATATAAACATAACTGTTAAAGGTTGACTGTAATGTAAAAAGAAATATTTATAGAAGTTGGCACTATGTTGCATTATTATTACAACCTTTAAAATGGTTGAAAAGTATTGACAAATACAATATTATCCAATACAACGTACCCAGTGTTTATATCCTGTTTGCTAAGAACCTATTTCAAGCGATTATCAATTACCAAAATTGTCGGGGCGCCATCTAGTGAGTGGTTAGGAATGCTTTAGATACCTATTGGAAAACTCCTCATTGGAGTCGGCGGCATCACTCGGACTCTAAACTATTTAACGAGTTTTAGGGTTTGCTAGCGCCATCTATGTTGCCCTAAATGTATTTTTGTGTGCTGTATCACAGACAAAGTTTTGTTATTCTGTGGCCCTGAATTCGTTTCGTTCATTCAGTTTATACCATTCATTCCTTGCTTTTCATTCACTCAACAGACAGAAAATAACCAAAATGGACGTAGGTTGTGCGTAATGTAAAGTGGATATTTTAGTATTAAAAAAGGTGACTTTTTGTAATTATCCATTATCTACCGATTAGTTCTCATAACTACGTTTTCATACATTGGATAAACATAGTTTCCTATAGTACCAACTTATACTGGTGTATCAAATTGCATTGGTACTTCACAGCAAACGCATATAATTTATTCAATGTTTTAGTTTCAGAAACCGGCAAAATGTATAATGGTATTGGCCTTACGACACCAAGAGGTTCCGGAACTAATGGCTATGTTCAAAGAAACTGGGCTACAGTTCGTAAAACCAAAGATTCTGTGAATTATCGAACAGAAGAAGAGATAGCAAAGTTGGATTCGGCAGCAAATAAACAACCTAATCAGGAGATCCTAGATCACGAAAGAAAGCGCAAGATCGAAGTAAAATGTGCCGAATTGGAAGATAGTTTGGAAGAGCAAGGGTGAGTGTTTTTATCTAATGTGGTCCAGATGGACTTAAACTACCTACTTAGCCTAGAGAATGGAAAAGGTTAAAATGTATATTTGCCTTTTTATTGCCACAGGGTGATGTAACATGCAATATATATCGGTTTCATTATGCTTTTGATTTATAACCTTGATGGAATTTGTGGAATGCAAATAAAGGTTAACAATAATTCAATAATATGAGATACAAGGTATGCTCTTTATGACCAGAGTTCTGTTGACAATATTGACTCAATTCCTGCCATGTTTCATAATAAAAAAATTATTGTTATTTAGATATGGTAGGAGCGTTGGTGGCCTAGTGGTTCCCGAGTTTGAATCCCACTGTGGCCATGTACCAATGACTCTTTTCGGAGTTGTGTACATTCGTTGAATACTAATTGATGCTCTTACGGTGAGGGAAACCATTGTGATGAAACCTGCACATTCAGGTGACTGAATGAGTAACCATGATTGAATCTGGTCAGGTATCCTCTGGTACCAGGGTCATGGAGGTTTGATGGCAGTTGCTCCACTGTAATTAAAATTATCTGATATGCTAAAATAAATCTTGGTCAAGACGTGTCTTGGTCATGGTCAAGGCAGACCCTGAGCCATTGTGTGCGAGAGCACCGGGACATGCCAAGATGACATTTGTTTTATTTTATTTAAGTATGGTTCTTATTTCTTTCTTGACTTTGTTTTGTAGGTTTTGTTCTGTAATACCTTTACAATACAGAAGGTTTATTTATTCAGTTAAATAACTAATAGATCTTATGATTATTACTAACTAGCGTCCTGGCTTCGCATGGGTTTTCTCGTGGTTGCTCTATAATAATATGCATTATGCATATAAACCTTCCAGAAGAAATTCTATATATTATTAAAATAAATTATGTTCATTAAATTTTGTAAAACAGCAGGTGTTTTTAATTTATTTACTTAATATATAGGTAGTATATTCTGTAGTAGTGGTTTATTAGCACTTGTTAAAACAGTAATTTATTAAAGTTTCGGTAACAACAGAGAAAAACAAAACCATAGTATAAGCTTATTTAAGTAGTTATGAGGACTTGTGCTATGGTAGCCAGTGGAATGGGCCCAAATAATAGCGGTATGTGAATTGATATCTATTGGACAAGAATAAGTACTACATTTTCATTATATTCATGATAACAGAGTAACCCGTAAAGCCCATCAAATCCAATCCAATCCCAAGAAATTTAAACCAATAGAAAACCAATGGTTTGTCGCTCCATAAGGGGCCAGTTGTTGGTCCTAGGGTTAATTGCATTACTGAGCGTTCCAATTTGAGTTAGGGGTTAACTAGTTGCATTTATCTGAAACTGGTTAACTAATTTTGCAGAGTTCAGTTATTCCGTTGATGTAGCCTTTATTGGGATATCTTGAAACTTACGGTCCCCCATGCCTATGGTAATTTCGTATAAAAGTTTGATCCCTAAGCTTGGAGGTTACAATCTATGGTCAAACTAGTTCAATACATAGTCTTTTTGTTTAGTAGGTTTAAACCATGGTCAAGCCGAAGCCCAGCCTTATACCTTTATCATCTTCACACCCATAAATAACATTCACTGTGCCATTACTTAATCAAATTAGAAAAAAATCTGATCATGAAAATGCACATTTTCAATCATAATATAATAATTGTAAATTGGACACGGTGTGTAAATATTAAAGAAATCTTGGTTATGTTCTTCATTTGATTTCTTTTAGTTAATCATGGATATTATGCCTATTTATAATTTATGTTTGGACATTATTTTCTTTGTCTCTTTATTAGGCTGGTGTGTCATTCAAGTTGTTTAAGATTGAAGGGCTGGTTGGTTAGACATTTTATAATTTAAGCTTTCTTACTTACGCGAACCTTGGTGTACGAGTAGTCTGATATTTCGACGCGACCTCAACCAGGAAAATACCGACGGAAACTTTTGTCAGTCGCCTTTACCACCACTGCGTAAATCTGACGGTAACCTAGCTCACAGTGTAATTGAGGAAGTGAATTTATTGTGTACTCTCTCTGCAAACTGAACTTTTGAATGTTGGAGGTGCCAATCCTTAACGGAGTGAGGTATGGTGTATGGGCACTAATATCCCTAGACATTCGTTAGGCGAGTAGGTCTGATGGGATATGTATTACAAATGTGCGCTCCCGGGTGCTCCTCATTGCCTTTTTTTGCCATTTGCCTTTACCCTGGAGAGTTCAACATGGGAGTTCTTCAAGAAAGGGATGAAAAAGTTTCGCAGGGTCGGCAACACGGTCGGTTGCGGTAACTGTTTACTATCAGACAGGCCGTAAGCTTGTTTGTCATCACAGTAGTTAAAAGCTGATAAATTGTCTGATAATAACCGTGATGTAATTTTAAAACATTACTTTGGTTGCATACAGATAACATTTACTTAGACGTGGACATCACACCACAATAATGCATGTATTACTAATAACGTAATGCGTTCTTCAAGGCGCAAGAGCGTCACATGGATCCTAACGACTCCGTGCATTAGCTGCGCTTCGGAGACCTCTTTGGGGAAACTGAATTTAATACTGGACTAGGTCGTCATGACCCGAAGTATATTCTGATGGCACAGAGGATTTGTATAGAATGTGTTACCATGCTGGAGAGTCACTCAATGTCTTGCGGGTGTCCTGTACTGGCTAATATCGAATATTTACACAGACATGACCAAGCAGCAAAAAGTCTTCAGACGGTACAATATTGTAAGTACTCGCCCGAGCCAGGGCATACGAGTCGTAGTCTCAATCTCACCTAAAGAGGATAGGACTGCGAGACGGGCCAGTGATAGGTGGCAAGGTTCCAGCGTCCAGGCAGTCTTGCTTGGATAACGCCAGTATTGTCCGCCGATATCTCTCAATCTCGCCCTGACCCTCGGCTGTTTGTGTCGAGGTGTGCCTTCCCAAGACGGAAATAGTAAAAATTCATCCCACTAGATGGAGTCGGCACAATGTGTCTCTTTCTGCCATTTAGCCATACCACTCGGCATCTCGATGACCACTCCTTTTCCCCGCATGTCGTCATTCACGTAGTCCACACATCTTTTTTTGGTCGGCTTCTACTGAAGTGTCCATCCACATCCGTATTCGTCTTCTTTCTTGTCACATGTCTTTCATTCTTTTGCATACCAAGCTAGCCTATTGCTCGCGATAGACGGAGCTCATACCGGCGTGGATCTGAAGGATCAAGCAACGCACTGTCCAGAGCAATCTAATCGATCGTAAGCTAATCGGCAATCTGATTGCCCATAGGTCTGGCAAGATATGGCCATGAGCGATGTGTGTCGCTTATAAGTCAATCGCTCAAGACTCCGTCCTAGTGCGAAATGTAACGGAAAGCATCTACCCTAGAAAATCGCTGCTTGGGGAAGTCGGATTCGGCTTTACTTGGAGAGAGTGCTAAGGTTTTACCAGAATGGTCTCTTCGGGAGCGACCAATATAAGCCTTATTTTATGGGGTAATGGAAGTGAAACTAGTTATAGACATGCCAATGGTACTGTTTCATACTTTGGCTTGGTTCCAAGACAGTAGAAAACAATATTTATGCGAAGTAGAACATATTTTTTTATCTGCTTATTGTTTGTAAACATTCCATGTAGTTGACTAGCCGTCCCTCGCGGCTTCTACCCGCGTTCGGCTCGAAAATCACAATGATCATCCCGCGAGATCCTGATAATTTTTTCTTGGCATTCAATAGTAGGCTCAGGAGTTTCAAATACTAGAGCGTTAAATAAAACGAATAAAATAAGTAACATTTCGTCTATAGATCACTGATATTTTGCGGTTCTAACTTCAAGCATTTCTTGTGCCAGAGATCATATTAATGTGTACTTGTGACACACGGAAGAGGAGACTTAAGTAGTATAAAAAAACTGCTGCCTGACAAACGAGCAGACAACCCAGCTGATGGAAAACGGTAACTGTTGTTCATAAGTGTGTTGCGTGCAGATGCGTTGTCACTGTGTGGACCAATATGTTGCTGGCTAATTTATCCTTCATGCCGAATACCGTTGTTGCTTGGTGGGAGTAATAGATGACATAGATAATAATAATAATTAAATAAAATGTTTATTAAATTGCTCCTGTTTCTTTACACGTATAGGACATATTTTTACAAATAAAATACAAAAAAGAACCTGTTTTATAACGATTAACTGTTATTAAATTACACGTGATAGAGTCACATGTTTGATTTACGGGTTCGGCGAGCAGCCCATGTTTATAATTTTTTTAGAATAGGGCATTGGACCCCTTGCTGGGTTTATTGTGTCGATCGTTAGCACCCCTTACGGGGCGGGGGTCGTTGCGCCGGAGTGCGATCGATAGCCGGCCGACCTCTCCGGCCGGTGCCAGGCTGCTCCCGACGCGGCCAGAGCAGCACGCGCCAGCGGCTTATCGCGCCGCTTTATTGTTCTAAAGTAATTCTGCGCGTCCGCGGCGACGCAATGCTTTGGTACGTTCAGGTGTGGCGCGGCTCCGATCGCAGCGCTATTTATTTCGAGATTTCATTGCATTTCACTTGTTCGCACGGAGCGGTCGAGTGGACCGCGGACCAGTGTATTGCGCGACGCGGGATGCGCGCGCGCCGCTCCACCGCGAGCACCGAGGGCCCTCCGAGCCGCGAGAGTAATGAGTGTGTCTTTGGTGTGGTTGCGCAGGTTGCCCAAGGAGGAGATCGCGGCGCGCGTAGCCGCCTTCCGCGCCAAGCTCTCGGAGACCCGCAGCAGCGAGAAGGACGTACCTCGCGACGAGTTCGGCCGAATCGCGTGAGTACCCACACCCAGCCACCAGCACGCGACACCTCACACCACACACCGACACCCGGGTTTTATGCCGAGAAATTTTATTTTAATATCGTTCCGTTTGAAACATCGATACCTCTATGTGATTGCAGTTTTTACATATAATTTCTGTAAAGGCTGTGTATTGCGCTGTTATCGTTTAATATAAGATTGGTTCCATTTACGGTGCAATGTGAGATGAGATGATTGCGAAAATCCGTAGCGCAGGACAAACTCGCCAGCTAAGAATGCGCCGGCGCATTCTCATCGCGCATTGGCTTATACCTACGTAATCCGTATTACATACTAGTTAGCGACGGCTAGTTCGACAATTTGGCCTAATTACTGGCGAGGCTTAGCTATTGGGATAATCGATTACCGGCTACATTCCCTCCCGCTAAACTTAGGTGTATCTAAAATTAATCGATCCGATCCATTACGCGCTGGCCTGAAAATTCAACGAGTTATTAATTTAAACGGCAATTTTTCGACGGAAAATCAATTCTTGCCGCTTGTAAGCTAATGAAAAAATTGCTTATCAGCCCAAGTACCCGTTTACTTGCCGTTGTAACCGGGAAATCTCAATCAGCCAGCTAAATTAAATTGAATGTCGCTTAAACCTCAATTATTTATTACTTTCGATGTTCGTAGTAAACAAAAGGGAGATTACGCTCCCGAAATATCGCGGCGCAATTTTGATTTTGGTGACGGAGGATGTTGTTTTCGGAGCACGTTCCATTGACTGGTTGATGGCGTGTGCATTGGCAGCGGTGCCGTATCCCGAGCGATGTAATCGGCTGCGGCGTGTTTGTCGCTCGTGTTCAATAGCGAGGGGTCGTAATATCGATCGGGGTTAGGGGTGCATGACGTCCGTGCCCCACTCCACCCCGCGCGGGGCGGGAGAAGGATTTTAATAATGTCACTACATCACCCCACGTTCAGTAATAACTTGCAATGGTTGCGTCGCCACGTTTATGCAATATTTTTAGTGGCTTTCCTGAAAATAAATTTATTCGAGATTTATATAGGGGTACTTAAATATTTAGACATAGACATTATTTATTTTGACATCACAATACTCATAATACAAAACTCATGGAGCAAGTTACATTTGTATATCTAAATTTAACATAAGTATATATATTTAAAACCTATTCAATAAAAGCGATTCGAATATGGAGTAATACGATGTCAAAAAGGGCCCGGACTCAGCATTAGCTACAGCAGAATGATGCAGCGCTGATTTTCAGCCGGACCTTAACGATGTGGAGATCTGCACGAAGCACACAACTAGCAAGTTTTATATTGATTACATGTTGTTCATCATCATCATCCGAGCGGCTAATCACCGCTTCTGCCAGGGTCCTCTTGCTTCTACATTTCGCTCGGTCCTCGCGTCATAAATCGGTGGCTATCGTCCCCGACTCATCGATGTAAATCCCATGCAGGTCCCACGGAGGACACAAGACATCGATTCGGGCACAAGAAACGATGTCTTGTGCCCTCCGTGGGACCTCTTCTTTGATACCGGCACCGGTCGGCAGGACCTATTTCAGATGTCTCCCCGCTGCCTGCGTAGCACGTGACGAAAGTTCTATATGTACTTAGTCTGTCAATGTATTTACTTATCATTCAAATTTTCCGTGAATGTCAGACACATAATACAATCCTTATTAAATTACGTATATTCTCTAGCAAAGTAATAGGCTCTAATATTTCAACATGTGAAAAAAACTACATCATTCATTATGTATATCAAAATACCGAACTATTTTCTTGAAAGTATAACGTTTTCACAGCTCAACCGCTGTTCCTGTTTTATTAAAATTAGTTGGAGTTTCCAAGCAACCTATACAGTTTATAGGTTGAACCCTGGAGAAGTCTATTATAGAATTGTGGGCGAATGAAAAGTAATTAGAAAGTATTATTTGGGCACCTGGTCGTTTGTAAATTAGTGCACCAATAAAGGAAATATATAGTAACTGTTCCTAGCCCTTTTTATAGAGTATAATTTATATTATACTGCTTCTTATTGTATTTTACAATAACAAGTAATTAAGAAATACTTACCACATATGGCTTGAATCAACCTTGCGGATAGGTAAACTACTTAATTTTAAAGCATATAATCTACGTCATGGAAAAACATCTGTGCGAACAATTGTGTAGGACTCGATGTTGTTTCAGCGCGAGGTTCTAACTGGATCACTTTGAGTAATTTGTTGGCATGTGGGATAGTTTTTCGGTCACGACAGGTTTTTACGCATCACGGTCGGAGAGACGTAGCCACTTGTCGCTTAGCGCCTTGACGAGGCCGTGGGTTCGAGTTCTGCGCAGTAAATGCTGATGGAGATGACTCAAGCTCATGTTGATTGGTACTATAATTTCGACTACCAATTTTGTTTTAAGGCCCCACAAAAATGAATGGTAGTTATAAGTTTGACGTGTGTATTTGTGGCTCTGTCTATCTGCGTGTCTGTCTGTGGCATCGTAGCTTCGAGATTTCGAATCATTCCTTTATTTGAAAGCCAGTTTTATCGAGATGGTTCTCAGCTTTGTTTCATTAAAATTTGTTCAGTAGGTTTGAAAATATTTGAGTACAATGTAAATTTAATCTGAGGTGGTTCGACTTTTTCTGTCGGTTATATCCGCCCGCATAATCTTATCTAGTCTCACTCAGGCGGAAGGACGGCTGTCGCCTGCATTTCATCATCAAAGACATTCATACTTCAGATAATACGAGCGCCTTTTTTTGGTATGTGAGACAACTCGCGGGATCCTTACTTTTGACGGGATCAAACGTAATGTCACTCTCTCGTCGGTGAGCTTGCAATTAATTTAATTTTTGATATATTTTGTTAATCGGTTCAGTAGTTTCTTAGTAAATTTATGATATAATATCTAAAAAATATTTATTATTTTTATCTTTTACGTGTTTTTGTAAATGTAAAATTGAAATGTATTTCACAAGATTTTATCAAACAATCAAACACCTCTACGAACATACATAATTTATGTGCAAAAGGACGCCTTAGTCAGTATGCGTGGACAGTTTTATAATTACGCGAAACGACAAAATGGCGTGTTGCGTTTTTGACATTATGCGTCGAAATTGTCCTAACTTGTGTGTTTCTTACCACATCATGTTGGTTCGTGTTGTGTTCAATCGATACTCCTTTTATTCTTGACCGCCTTCGATAAAAGTAGTTGTGTGCCAAATTTCAATAGAATTGCACTGACGAGCAAAAATATGTAGGTCACTTGCATAAAAGACGATTTTTCTTTAAATAAAGTCAAAGGAACATTGAACAAGTGATTATGTGACCTAGTTATTTTTGCTCGTCAGTGTAGTTCAGCTTTTGTCCAAAAATGTACTAACGTTATTTTTATTATTATAGCGGAATACAATCAAAGATTATAGCATATAACTAGGTATTAATTTTCCAAGGAAAGCAGACAGCAATGTGTTCCAGGAAAAATTAAAACGTATCTGTTGATTCAATGTAAACGGGAAGATTTTTCAAAATATGAATAAGGCCACCGGACTTCTGAGGATATTAAATAATAAATAATAATAATAAATACAATGTAAAATGAGAATATTAGACAGGCGTTCAAGCAACTTAGTAAACGCGACTTTGTCCATTACATCCCATTTCTTTTGGAATTTTTGTAAAATATTCTTTTTTCATATCGAATGGTACTTAATTTGCAGTCTCCTCGCATCAGAATTAGCTATTAATATATCTATAAATAATAATAATAATTTCTGCACACCAGTTTTCAGCGGCGTTTGAGCTTTGTATGGCGTGCGTCGATTTGCAGTTAATTTGATACGTCAGTCAGTGTCGGTCAGATTAATATGATTTATATTTATTTAATTGACAGTGTTACCGTGTCCAATCTATGTAAATAAAAATCAATTTATTTACCGAATGTATGAGCGCGCATATCTTCAGAACGGCTGCACCTGTTTGACTAATTATTTTTGTCGGATTTGTAATTGTCAGGACATGGTGTGTATGTACTGAAAAAGGGTTGGGTGGGATATGGTAGAGCTAGAACACCAAGCGAACAAGGGGCATTAGTGCAATTTACATTACCAAATTAGTATTCATAACAGTCCACTGTAGGACTTAGGGCCTCTCCCACGAAAGGGGAGGTTATAGCCACGATCTCCACGCTTGGCAGGCGGGTTGAACATCGCAGCGTTATAAATACAACAATGGAAAATTCTGTTGCCCATTATCCAGCTTTCAGAGACTCTAGATAGTTTGTCTCGAAAACATTAGTCGTCTTGTACGACACCCACGAGCGTAAGGGGTTGGTGCTATTCCACTCTCCCGGACACCACATGGGTCACTATTTACGATATTTACTGAAAATATAATATTTAAAAGTGACTACAAAATAGGAAACCCCGATTTAAAATAAGTGAGAAAAGCCTGGCTAGCTATTCTAGGTTTCGGTGTTGCGTTATCATGGTATCGTGCCAGTAATAAAATGCGACATGTATACGTTGGGCGTAGGTAATTAACTAGCGCGCACCGCGGGCGTGCTCGCCGCGCCCACGGCGTGATTGCCAAGGACCGAACAGCAACGTTTTTTACTACGTGACACAAAAATGTGCAGGTACTCCTTTTGGGTGAAAGTGGTAGCTGTCGGTGTGTGTAGGCGGCAGAAAATTGGCATAAAAACTACAAGCAATGCATAAACTTTTGATGCTCGTAATTAATTACACAAAAATAATAACTAAAATGCACTACTGAACTAATGAACATGAGACAGAAATTATGTGGTTATGAGTCAACGAAATTGACATATAAATAAATGTTAAGAGATTAGAGACAGAGATTTATATTATAAATTTAATAATATTTTCGCGATTGATAAGCAGATCTATTCATAAAAAATGAGAACCGAGTCACATCAGCGAACATTTTATATTCCCATTATAATGAAACCTATTTACCCTCGGCCGTGTGGTGTCCGGCAGAGTAGAATAGCACCAACCCCTTACACTCATGGGTGTCGTACAAGGCGACTAATGTTTTCGAGGCAAAAGATTAAGAGTCTCCGAAGTCTGGAAAATGGGCAGCAGCATTTTCCATTGTTATATTTAAACACTGCGATCTCCAACCCGCCTGCCAAGCGTGGAGATTATGGCAATAATCTCCCCTTCGTGGGAGAGGCCCTAAGTCCTGCAGTGGACTGTTACGGGCTGTGATGATGAATGAAAGAAAGAAAGAAAATATTATTACAAAGGACGCCACGACAAGATAATTTACATTTAACACAAAAAAAAGTACATAAAAAACTGAGACAATTTTATTATAGGGTTCCCAGTGGCATTTTTCGTGGGCATTCGGCGTAAATGGACCCTCCTCAGCATAATGTTATGGCCGTTTGCCGCGAACCACAACGCTGATTTTCGGTGGGCCCCGTATTGATAAAGCCTTTTATTTTACGTTCATATCTATAACACTCGCTCTCGTTTTAAGATTCGTATAAATTTTGACTAAATAAATGTTAGTAAGAATTGACTCTTAAACAGGAGTCGATAGAGACTCTGAATAAAGTCATCATCACTGTCAACAGTATATAAAAGGCTACTGCAGGTCTCATCCACATTAGCGGAGAATATTCTTCTCAACAGAAAACGCTATTGCTCACTTCCACCATGCCCCCTGCGACCATGGCCCAAAAACGCTGCATGGAGTCAACAGACACCCTACAAGGTGCCCACGACCTGGTAAAATGCGCGGGAAGCCATATTATACAGGCTGTTGAAGACTGATCGTTGTGCAGTTTAAGAGCGGAGTCCTTTCGTTACCTGTAGTCGTCTTACGGCCAATAATGTATTGATTAAAGCACTGTGGAGGCGCTACTTCATCGCAAGTATTCATATTCATTTATTCGTAGTAATAATCATACATCGTCATTTAAAATAATTTCATGAATAGAATTAAGTACTAATAGTTGATGTCAATGTTAAAAAACAATTAATTCAATAGTATCAAATTATCATGATTCGAAATTGTCAAGAATTAAATTAGTATTATAATATCAAATAATAATTAAGTCAAATGTTAAATTAAATAATTATATGAAAAATACAAAATGCTTCAAACATGTGAAAGCTCATCTAAAAACTCATCTATAGAGTAGTATGCTTTTTTTATTAATGTCAATTTTAATAGCTTGCAGAACCTGTGGTAGGTTTTGCATTTACGAATATCCGTAGGGACATAGATCCTAGCTTCCGATCATAACGTCTACAATGTCATGGTCTGTGGACGTCAGTCTGTAACGAAATGACACATGACCTCTCGACACGCGAAGTGTACCTGCTTTCGTGATTTGGTGACGTCACAACGACCTAATAAACAGTATTTACGGCCAACATAAGCTTATTTAATGTAAAGGTTGTTTTCAACCTTGGGGATTAATATTCGAAAAATAATGGGGATTCAGTTAAAAGCTACCCTGCTATTTCTACGACCAATCTTTGTAGCCAATTAATTGTTGCTGCTCGATTGTAATTCTTTTTCCACCGTGATTTCAAACACGATTATGGTTACGATAATTTTAATTAAGTGTATAATGGTTCCACCTAATGTTTTCATTCGGTAAATCTGAGTATGACGTCTATCGAGCGATTTGAGCCTGCGTGTATCGGTACTGGGGTAGCGTAACCGAGTCAGTACTGCTCCGGAACGTCGCCGTGCACCAGTTGGCTCCACGCCAGCCTGACCATTGCCTCCCCTTATTCATTCAGCCAGCATATAAACACGAAAATCGCAAACGAGAGCTACAGGATCCATAGAAATTTGGGTCTTATCTCCGGTTGGTAGAGCTGCATTTGCGTCACGGGGAGTTCCGCTGATTTATTTGTCGATTTAGTTTTCGACACGCTGTCTTATAGAACACGTGACACGGCAAATGCTTTGGGCCACCACGCACTGGCACCGCACCAGCGGTCGGCTTGTCAACAAGCGTCACCTGAGAATTGAGACACAAGTTGTCATTAACTCGTCCTGTATTATTGTGTTTATTAGAATAGATATGCCTCTATACTGCTAATATTTTTATCACATTTGGATTGGTCATAATATTAGAGTAAATATCCCGGTTGTGCTCTCGCGCACGAAGGCCTGGGATCCGCCATGACCATAATCCAGGGTTTGGCAGGTCATGTAATTAAAGTGAATCGACCGCCATCAGACCTCCTGTCCCTGTTAACACTGAACCTGACCAGATTGAATCATGGTTAGACATTCAGTCACCTGAATATGCAGATTTTATCACGATGTTTTCCCTCACAATGAGAGCATCTTAAACTAAAGTACAAAAATCAGAAAAGAGTCATTGGTACATGGCGTCACTGGGCTTCGAACCTGATTCCTCGGTGTACCAGTTGAACCCCTTAACCATAAGGCCACCGACGCTCGACCAGTATGCAGAAGCGTATAGAGATAATGCCACTATTTCTATCCTATTCAGATAGATAGGACAAAAATATAAAGGTGTCACTTTTTTCATTTATCTACGGAACCCTAAATATAGACAAGCGTAGGCGGAGTATCTAATTCGGTAGTCGGAAAAAGTACGGATGACAAATGAAAGCAATCCGAGCATAGACGCTCGAGTCGTGACGCTATACCTCAATAAAGGAATTGATTCCTATGATGCAATACGCCTCTTGTAGTATTCAATTATACAGATATGAACTCATCGTAATGTGTTTGAATAGGCACGTGTCATAACAAAATTATGATAGATTTTCGGACTAGTTTAGTAATGAGCCTCTTTAGTTCTTTGCCTATATTTTTCGTACCTAGATTTCGTTTAGGAACTCGTTGCGTGACTTCGATAAAAAGTAAGAGAGTCCTATTGCATGCCATTGTCTAATGTTGCGAAATTTCATGCTTTTACACTACCTTTTACATCAATTTACTTTAGCTACCTAGCGAAGCAGCACTTACTTTAATCTCTAACAAACAGTTGGATGAGTGTTTTCAAACACACATTTTACATCACATCAACAGCCCATAACTGTCCACTGTACTTGAGTCTTGTCCACGTACGTGGAGGACTTTGCCACAATCTCCGCGCTCGGCAGGCGGGTTGGTGATCGCAGTGTTTAAAATACACATCAAAGACACTCTCTTTTACGACATTACACAGCCTTTTACGACACCCAATCTGAGGATCGGTGCAATTCTACTCTGCCGGACACCACACATTTGCAAAGTTTTTTTTTTTCATATTTCTTTAGTTTCGGTGTCCGGTGGGCTCATAATTAATTATCATTTATGTACAGGCTATATTTTTTATATACATTAGACTAGTCAGGCATTTGACCGCCATCTCACCTGGTGATGGAACTAATAGATAATTTTCACTAATGTCTTGTCAACAACAGCAAAGCAATGTGATCCTTAAGGTGGCGATGCACTTCGTCATCCCCCTGCCGTTATACCGCTAGATGGTGTCGGTTAACTATTTCCTTTGATAGGCGGATAGACGGACGAGGCTCTGGCGAATCGGCTTTTCCCTAACAGTTTGTGCGGGTCAGATTTCCTAGTAGAAGAGCGGACCCTGGCTGGCAGATTTCCCGCTAGCCCCTGAGCCGGTATTTACCCCTAGAATTAAGAAGATGATTCGTTCTTACGTATTCGATACACATGGGAAACGTACGTACTTGGGAAATAGGTGGCCTGTATCAGGAAAGAGGCCCCGTGGGCGACCCAAGTAACGAAAGATTGACATCGCTAAGTCGAATGCGCGAGCCAACGGTTTACGAGGAAAGGATGCCGAAGACCGGGCAAAGTGGAGAAGAATGAGTAGGAAAGCGGACCCTGGCAGTGGCCGGGATAAGCGCTAAGACGATGATGATGATGACGTTCTTCGATACGTAGTCACTAAAACATTATGATGACATGCTTCGTGCGTGCTTGAAATTATGTTTATTGTCCACCGGAATGCAAGCAAGCATATTGGGGCAAGAAACAAGCTGTGGTACTCATTCAGGTGGTCAGGGTCCTGCCACCGTTACTACCGGTAGAATTTTATTTTATTTACTTAAGGGAAACAGCAATGATTACAATATAAAATCATACTGGCAGCACAGAGCCAATTACAGGTTTCCACCGATAAAAAGTGGATAAACTAATCATACATACATACTTAACTAAAAGTTAAGCATACCGAACAGTCTATAAGACTTTACTATTTGAAATTAAAACTAAAATACACCTACAATACTCGAAAGTAATGCAGTTTAATTAATAATAATATGAATTACCACCGGTTTGGCTAGGTAGACTGAATACTCCACATTTTAATATTGGGGGGTTATTGTCAGAAATCAGTATCAGTATTGCATGCAATCATCATTTTTCTTGCGGTCATCGCGGCTTATGCCAGGCTTCGCTTTCCTTGTACTTTGTACTTTTTCTCCTCCACTTTGCACGGTCTTCAGCTTCCTTGTGTGAAACATTTTGACAGAAATATCCTCATCATTTCACACAGTGCCAAGAAAACACAGAAGCTGAGGTACGAACTCTAGCTTGGGTCCTAATTCAAGCAAATATTTATTGTTATAACGTATCGTATAGAAAGCGGCACATGACGTATAGAATTCGCACTTCAACCAAGTGCACATACCTTTTTATTTATCGATCTATACGCCTGCCTATTGACTCGTAGTGTTTCTATCACGAAATTCGATACGCCTTGCAGTAAACTCGGGTTTATTTTATCCATTACCGGCGACCGCCGCGTGGCTTGCATTAATTTACTGCTTGCTAGAGAAACGGCTCGGGAAGCCTGTGACAAACTCCACAATGCTAACATAAACACTAGTTCATGCTCACTTTTAGTATTTTTAATTTCACTTACATACGCATACATGGGTATGCCATACCATTTCTAATATATTTTTCATTATTTTACTAATCAGGTTATATTAAAATGCGTAGGTATGTTACTGGCCTATAAATACATATAAGTATGTATAACATACTTATACTTATCGTTCCAGTTTGTAACTACAAATGTTCCATGGTAAATCGATTTGTAACATTTTTTAAAACATGTATACTGCGTTGTAAACTGCTGACATCGTGTGTTTCATTTCGATCGTGTAGTACTTTCACGGGATTGTTGAGAAATAGGTTCAGAATGTGAACATCGATACGTCAACTGCAACGGTTCGCTCCGCTGTAGAATTACGCGGTAATTAGCTAAAACAAGCAACGTTTGCCGTTTCCCCGCTGGCGGAATGAGTCGCAGAAAACTGGAGCGTCCTCGTGCAAATCGAATTCGGCGAGATGCGAGATCGTTAATCACAAAGGGCGAGGGTGAGTGCCAGCCGCTCGTTTGAGAGGAGGCGGCGCGTTTCCGTTGTTTGCGCAGTGGAGTCCTGCGCGTCGGCGTGGTTCCGGCGGCCCGCCGCCGCCGCGCGGCAGTCGCGCCGCCGGCCCGCCGCTGGCCGCACAATGTAGTCCCGCCCGCCCCATCCGCCACTAGGCGAAGCACAAACGTCTTCCATTAGTATTAATTTAGGCTTAAGAAACCAAGTCTTCCAATAGAATAAGCTAGGTTAAGGTATGATGCAAAAGAGTAGGGCGTCGCGTCGCGAGAACGACAGGCTGGTGTTCGAGCGTCTGTGGCGCGGCACGTTCCAAGCCGTGGTGGGTTCGCGCCGGCCGCGCGCGTCGTCGGCGGAGCCCGGCACCGCCCCCGCGGCCGCCATGCCGCCGCCGCCGCCGCCGACGCCACCCGACCCGCTGGAGCCCGCGCTGCGCTCGCTGCTGGCCGGCCTCCGCGGCCCGTGCTGCTGCCGATGCAGCTGCGCCGCCGCGCGACCTCCTTTTACTGACAATTTGCAGGTCTGTCTCTCCAACGAGGAGGAGAGGAAGTCTATGCGGTCGGTCATAAGGTGTGCATTCATGGTTATTGATTTACTTATCGCTATATCGCTATCGCCCGCCTCGGGTGTCGGCCGATAGCCGGTACCCCCGGCCATAAAACGCCCCGCGCGTACACCATAGCCAACAATTAATTAAAAGAAACACAAGTTTCTTGGAAACTCCGTTAATTGGAATCCAAGCGATTTCACACTCGGTTAAGGCAAACAATGCCCGCACAAGTTAATTTATTTGAAAATTGGTTCTGATTAGACATCGTCGAGTATGCTAAATCATTTTAATGTTTCCCTATTTTTAGCGCCCTTAGGTGCTCCTCAGGTAATTTAGTTATTTTGTTAGTCTCACTCGAGGTTTCAAACGGTAACATTGTATACACACACACGATCAGACAACAAAAACATTTCGGTGTAACCTACAATACAGCTGACCAATAAATCTGCACCGCTAACCGCCGATCCCCCATAGCGTCCGCGAGACGCACGCCGTCGCCGAGGCGCAGCAGGAGAAGAACGCGCGGCTGCGCGACGCGTTCGGCATCTCCCCCCGGTTCGTGGAGGGCTCGAGCCTCGACGCCGAGCGGCGGGCGCGCGCGCACGCACAGCGCTACCCGCTAGTGCGCACGCCCAGCCGCGAGCGAGAGGAACACCAGCCCAGGAAGAAGAAGAAACGGAGGTCAGTTGGGTGCAGTTGCCTTTTTTGATGTAGGGTCAGCTGATGGTGTTTGATCACCGCCGCCTGTGGACATCAGAAACAGGGCCAACCGCCTTTAGTATGCCTCTTGAAGGAACACATGTCATATTCGAAAGGGACACTGTGTTGTTGCCAGTTTGGTGAACTATTTGATCTGCGTATCGCCACTGCTGCTTGGTGTCGATGCAAAAGAGTGGCTTGGACCTTAGTACGCTCATATCAGGAATACGGAAATAAAGGAATTTGATGACAATAGTATAGTATTTAATAGCCAACAAATATTTTGATTTTTGTACAGCCGGTGCGTCTATTCTACAAAAAATTAACTTATGGTACACCATAGAGAAAATGCCATTCAGAAATAAATAAAATCAACGTTAATTAAATTGTCTATTCAATCAGTTTTTCTTGTGTATTCTTTTAATATGGAGAAGCATTTAGCCGTACACTGCATTGGCTCCTGTTATATGTCTGATGTCACAATTGCAATGATGGATGTGATTAATTTTTATACTATCTTTAGTACTTGAATGATTTTAAAATTAGGACGAAATATATATTAATTTCAAGATTCAATGAACTCGTCAATTTGGTTTACAAAAAATTTGTTATAGGCTTGTTGGATAGTCTGTGTACTTGCTGAATTATTTTTTTTGATGTAACAGTTATTTAAATGAATATACTTAGGTCAAATATATGCATTATTTCCTTTAAATTTTTTTTAAATGTTTTCTGGTGGATTTAAAAATCACCTGATATATACAAATATAGAATGTAAATAATGTATTAATAACTCGTTTCTTTCTACACGTGTTGTGTAATTGTTGTAAACGAGTTATATTTAGTAAAGGCCGATTTTCCTGATTTTAATGAAATTTCAATACAATGATAACCGTAACGTAAATACCCTGTAATTTCCCCAGTGGGACTGCGGTAAATATGACGCGTTACAATGTAATAAAAAAAAATTCTAAACCAAGTTGCAAAGTTACGTCACTGTTGTCACATAAGGGAAATATCTAAGGCAAAGCTAAATATTAGTATTTGCTGTTCACGAATTCTAGGGCATAAACATGATTTGAACACCATTGACTTGTCACCACGAACATAAATCAGATACATTAGATGTCACAACGTGCGGACCGGAAAGAAAATCTGGCTGATTCTAGTTAAAATAGTGACATACATATAATACACTCATGAGCAAAAATAATAATAATATATTAAAAAATATATTTTTAAGAAAAGCTGGTACAAACAAATACTATTTTAGTCAGATTAATAATAATAATATGTGATATAACATTACGGGGTTCCAATCTGCTTCCAAGACTGTTTTAACCAGTCTCGGGGTCCTTGCAAGTGGAGGAGGAAGACCTTGTTCCACCTTGCTTTAACAACTATATTGGTAGGAGGCACACCAACCGGCGAGCTCGTTGCGGGGCCGAAGTTCGACTAGCCTCCGAAACGGTCACCCAACCAGATTAAAATAATAATGGATGGATGGTTCGTAGTAACAACAGCAACCTTTATTTATTGAACCAGTGCTTGATTGAGAAGGACATATAGCATTTTTTCTTTTAAACTAATGCTATAGTTTTTTTATTATTACATTTTGCCGTATTCATTATAATGCCATTTTAATTTAAAGAAATAACAGGTCAATAGTAGTTACCCTAAACCGATTAGCATGAATGAAGAGGTACATCAATGTGGAAGAAGCGACGGATTTTTGCCCGGAAGTCTAATCTGTCTAATAAATAATATTAATAAAAAAAAATTTTTTAATTAGTTTCATTTTTTATATAAAAAAAATTATAATAAAAGTAATTTAGTTATAATGATAAAATTAGTATATAATTTTAAAAAATGCTTTTTTTTTAAATAAATAAAATGAATTCGGCAAAAATTTATATTCACTTGTTTATCAAAAACATGTCTTTTTGAAAATAATTTATAGTCTAATCTGCCCACTGAATGAATAATTTAAAGGGCTGCAGTATATAGACTGTATAAAGGTAGCATAATCTATCTAATGTCTACCTCTTGTACAATTAGGTACTTACATTATATTTATACAAGGTACTTGAAGTAAATAAAATACAGCAATGAAAAGCCTTAGCCATGTAACTAAAACTACTATAATAAAATATCATAAATATACAAAACGCGTTGGTTTTGCTTTTTTAGGAATCACATAAAATTATATGTAAATAAACACTAATATAGTTTTTTTATTATCATTCAAACGTTACGCTAGACGATTGGTACGTAACAGTACTATAACAGTATGTACAGTACTATTATAACTTTGAAATTGGACAACTGGAACCGAAATTCATTCAACTTTTTTCACAATCTGATTTCTAAATCCAGTTGAAAGATTTCTATGGTCCGGAATTTAAAAAAAGGAATGTCGAATATTTTGTTGAACGTTTTATTTATTTTTCAGCACATCACCTGAAGGGAAGAAGTTGAAAAAGAAAAAGTCAAAGAAGAATAAAAAAGACAAGTGGGTATTGTTTTTAAAATTGTGTTGTTTTTCTTCTGTTACAATTCATTTATTGAACTTTGTTTTATGTGCTAAAGATTTGATAGTTTACGTTTAAACCCAGACAGATGAGCCTACAGTTGTCCAAAAGGCAAGTACTGTTTGAATAATTCAATTTTATTTTTTAATTTTATACGTAAAATATTGAAGTATTTTAACTTTTTTATTAATGTGTTGCCAATTTCAGTCAAAGAAAATTGTTGTGGAATTTATTGATTAGGTATGATCAATTTGAATTTTTTTCGTTCTTATTATGTATGGAGGACAATCCGTTATTATTATTATGGGAACATGTTTTTTTATATTATATCTTTGGCTAATATGGGAGTTATGTTGCAAAAGGTAATTTGTTGAGTGGCTGTGAAGTTAAGTACTTACGTTTGTTTGAAAAGCTATGCCTAACGTACTGGGATAATAATCTGGGCGCCAATAAATAGGTATAAACATACAAATTATATAAAAGCTAGAGGTTTACATAACACGCTTCATAATGTTTAATTTTTTTTTATCCTTAACAGACTATGTATAACGTTTTGCGCATGTCTTCGTTGTGGGCTTACACATTTACTTAGTTCCAATACTTCTTTTAATCATCATAATTGTTGTCATCATTTATACATTGTAAGGTTGAATAAATAAATAAATAAATAATCGTGGACAAATTCACACAACGCCATCTAGCCCCAAAGTAAGCAAAGCTTGTGTTATGGGTGCTAGATAACTGATAAACTACTTATATACTTCTAAATACATACTTAATGTACATAGAACACCCTAATTGTAGGTACATTCTAGATAGTCTAGCCAGAAGTTATCTGGTAGATAGGTAGGTACCTATACTATACCTATCAGCTTTTTTATTTAGTACTCTCGGATATCTGGCAGATCAACTGTCAGGTAACTTGGTTAATTACCAGTTTAAGACTTTATCTGCCAAATATATAGATATCCGAAGTTCGTGAAATAAATATTTTACACAACTTTTGTTAAACTTACCTACTTTATTTATAACATAAAAGCGCGATTAAATTATTATTTAGTTTCGAAACAGAAAATCGGTTAATGAATTGTACATACAACATCATGTTGGAGATTATAACATTTAAATGCGCCTCAACTTTATATATATCTCACCTTCATGGATTAAAAAATAATTTCACGCACCTTAAACAGCACTACAGAAAACTATAAAATATCCAGTAAACACTTGATTAATGTACTTTATCATTATTCTTAAACACTTGATTAATGTACTTTATCAACTCAGTTGGAGTTGAAAAGCGTATTAAAATTGCGCATAAATTGTACCAGAGTAGTAGTCTAACCTGGATATTTGATTTGCGTGAGCCCGCAACGTGGACGCTTGGTCTCGGAGTGTAATGTCCGCGTAACGTGTGAAGTTAACGCACGCTCCCGTCCACAGGCAAGACAACAGTAAGAAAAAGAAGAAGCGATCCAAGTCGTTGGAGAGCGACAGCTCCAGCAGCTCCGAAGCCGCGGCCGACTCAGACTCCGGATCCTCCGACGACGACAGACAAAGGAAGAAAAAAAAGGTAAATACCACCACCCCTTACCACCTACGCTACGCTAAGATAGTAGCATCGACACCAAATAAGTGGCAATTGGCATAGTTCAAAGATTATGCCGAAATGAACCGTTGCGACGATTACTATTATAGAGAAAAAAATATTGGATTTTATTGCTTTCAGCTTTGAATTCTTCCCGTTTACTATTTCATTTAGTTTATTTTCAGTATTATATGGTTAGTATATTCTTTAGTAAGTTTTAATTTTGTAACCTTAAAAAGTTTTCTCGTCTCAAAAAGATGTGTATAATCTTTGAATTATTACGAATTTTTCTTATCTAACAATAATGGTCGTTACTTCCTTTTTTTGGACTTTATAATTATGTGTAAAGTGGGATATTGTAACTGTTTCAAATATGGTTGAGATTACACAGTCATGTTACTCTACACCCGGGGACTTCCTACACTGTTCACCGCCCTCCGAGCTCAGTATTCTCCCGAGACCATACTGCTGTACTATTAGGTAGCCATACTTCTTATAGATTAGCACTTACTTCCCCCTAACAGTAGTAGGTATCAACTCTGAAACACGTTGAACGAGGCGTAATTTCTCTCAGTAGAACCCTTTTCGCTATTTTCTGCATTAAAGTATGGGCCTCACATTTCTTTTGTGTTACCACCCAGACCCTTATTATCACACCCCTTTCTTAGAAATCGATAAAATATTTCTTGGCAGATTCGGCGTAGATATTTGTGTTTAAACCGAAATTGGAGGCTGGATACAAGTTTGGTTATTGTGCAACCATCGTACCAAGAGTAGTACCGTTTGTTGCATCCGCTGTTCCAAAATATCTCATTTAAGCACGAGTCTATGCCGGTCTGCCGAAGCATATTAGATATCATTCACCTAGTTTAACATACCTTTCTTAGAACGCCCCCTTTAGCTCTGGCAAGCTAAGTGACCCCACACGTCTCGTGTTACCAAAATCTATTAGTTCTCCTTTTCTGGGTCAAAAGATATGTCAAATCTCTTTCTAAATGTGGTTACTGTTCCTTCGTTTTATTTTATTTTATTTTTCTGTAAATACAAGAAATAGACAGTAAAAATTATCTGTTTAACTGTGCATCATTTCATAGGATAGCCATCTTTATCTGAAGAAATAACGTATACTGTAAGTATATCACAAAACAATAACACTCAGTAAGAACACTTATGTTAGGTGATTACTAAAAATATATATAATAATATTCTATTATGCTCCGTGGTAATTTTCGTTGTGCATTTTTTTGAGTTACATTTGTGACTAACTGTTGCGATGAGAGATGCGCGAGGACATTGTGCAAATGGGCGGCTGAGCGGGTCCAGCGTGCGCCGTTTGCTTGCATGGTGTTGTAGCCCTTACGGACGGCGGTCCGCGGCGTGGCGTGCGCTACAGACACGGCCCCGCGTCTCTGTACCGCACACCACCGCCCTATGTCCAACTGATGAAATGTAACTAATCCATAACATTCTCCCTCTTCTCATTTACCCAAAACTAATTAAGGATGCTTAAATGGTGTCAAACACCACCACCGTTTGTTAAATAAGGTACGTTCCCGATGTGTTATAATAATTACATTTGGTTTTTACGTGTATTACATGTATTTATGTATTACATAATGTTGACATCGTAATGTGTTACTAATTTAATTTAGTTTTTAACCGATGAACACGCACTGGTGCCAACAAGTCAACTCTTTTTCATCCAGTACACCATTCTCATTTGATTTCTATTGGACGTTTTCACCCCACGAGAATGTTATGGATCAACTTAAATATAACATTCTGCGATAATGAAACGATAATATTTCCAATCTCTACCGATACATTTTGATTTTTTTAATTGCTTCCTTGGATAGCTTATTTATGATTAATTATTTTTTTATCTTTATTTTTTCAGACAAACAAAATAAGTTTTACTTATTATCTGTTTATAATGGTTCTTTAGTATGCATGTGTGAAAGTGCGAGTTAATTTGTTCCACATCCTTCCCTCTCTGAATGGAATCCACGAATTTCAAAGAGGCCGAAGGAATGTAAGATAATATTTTAGTATGAAGTACATTTAGTTGCCGTAATATAACCACTATAGTCTTCTTGTATTGGCACTGGTGTTACTTGCCACGCTCCCGCCACCTGATTATTTATATTCTATTGTTGGATTTCGAACAGAAAAAGTCGAGTAGCAGACGACGCGGCAGCAGCGACCCTTCGTCCAGGGAAAAGTAAGTTCGCGCAATAATAATAAATTTAAATAAAACATATCATTCGTCAGTAAAATTTAAAATTATAGGTAAATTCTAGAGAGAAAGCGAAATGCTTGAACATAATATAAAACTGGAAATTTCGATTATTAATGTATAAAGTCACTCGAATGACATTATTGCCTTATAAGATCACCTTTCAACGAGTCAATGTCACCTTATGTTCATATCAAGAACAGTTGTTCACGGGTAATGTTTACCTATGAAAAACTTATTCACACCTCTATTTACCTTTTCAGTTCGCCTGTCAAGGCGTCTAAGGACAAACAGCGCGACCGCAAAAGCGCAAGTAGGGACAATGACACTCAGTCGAAGAAGAAGGAGGTGGACCGCGAAGACAGACATAGGAAACAGGACAGGCGGGACGAATCTCGAAGTTCCAGGCACAACGAGAGCAATGCCAAGAAGGGCCGCGACGCCCGCAGCCCGTCCCGGGACCGGGACTCCTCCCCGGAATACAAACGCAGGTCACACGTCACCAAGATCGACAACAAGCCGCGGGAGACCTCCCGCGACAACTCGGAGAGACCGAAGCAAAGGCGCCCGATGCGCGACCGGTCGTCTGAATCGGAGGGCGGCGACCCACCCCGCAAGGCCGACAAGCGAGACAAAAGCCGCAAAGACGCGAGCGCATCCCCACCACCGGAGAAACGGAGAAAAAGAAGCGTCTCCCCCGAAAATAGAAAAAGAGAAGAAACCCAACACAAAAAGGACAAGCCCAAAGAGAATAACAAAAGTCGCCGACAGAGCTCGCCGGAGGACGACAGAAAAGCCCAGAGGAGAAGCGAATCTCCGAGCGACAAAAGGAGGAGACGAGAGGACTCCCCCGGCAGAAACGACAGGGACGACAAGCACGAAAAGAGAAACAAGAGCAACCACGACCGATACGAGGACGAGGCCCCCCGGCGCCGGGACAGAGACAACGAGGAGAACAGGCGGAGAAAATACAGAAGCACCTCCCCGGACAACCGGGACCGATCGCCGGCCGGCAAGGCGCCCAAGAGCAGAGATTCGCGAAAGGAGCCCGAGAGGACCGCCAAAAACTCAAAGGGGGACCGGAGGTCCTCGTCGTCCGGGAGCGAGGCCCCTCCCGCAAAGAAGTCGATAGAGCGGGACGGCAAAGCGAAAAGCCGCCACTATAGGGAGCGGAGCGCGTCGCCGGCGAAGCGGGAGCGGCGGCGCAGCCCGTCGCCGTCGCCGCGCCGGAGGGACTCCCCCGCGGCCAAGGGGAAGGGCTCGCGGGGCGCGGGCCGGCGCTCGCCCTCCCCCGCGCGCCCGCGCCGCCGCCGCTCCGCCTCCGCCTCGCCCAGCCCCGCCCGGAAGCCGCGCCGGGAGAAGCGCCGCAGCACCTCCCGCCGGAAGTCCTCCGAGCGACGCGAGCCCTCCCCGCGCGACCACCGCGCCGCCCGCGACCGCCGCCGCGACTCCCGGACCTCCTCCAGCCTCAGCTACTCGCCCGCGCGCCGCAGCCCCGAGCGCTACCGCGACATCATCGACAGACTCCCCGAGAAGGACAAGCGCAAGTACCTGAAGCCCGCCGACCAGCCGAAGAGGAAGCGGCGGGAGGCCGAGGACTTCAAGCCGAAGGTGACCTGCATGAGCTCCGACGGCGAGTCGGACGACTCGAAGGAGGACTACCTGCGGCAGGACGAGCGCGCGCGCCAGGACGAGCTCGACGACAAGGAGCTGACGAGGCTCAAGGAGAAGCTCACGCAGATGGCCAAGCAGTCGATGGAGCGGAAGCGCGCGGAGGACACCAACGGCCCGTCCACGTCGCAGCCGCCGGTCGTGCCCTCCGCCGACGCCATCGCCAAGGAGATCATCGATCTGGCGAAGGAGAAGTCCAAGTCCCCGAAGCCGGAGCCGAGGAGGAGTCCCAAAATCCAGCCGCAGAAGGTGCTGAACAAGGACAGTCCGGTGCGCGTGGACAGCTCCCCCGAGGTGAAGAAGCGCGAACGTAGCGCGTCGCGGGTCTCGCGGGCGTCCCGGGGGTCGAGGCGGTCCCGGTCGCGGTCGTGGTCGCGCTCTGCGTCGCGGTCGCGGTCGCGCGGCAAGTCGCCGCGGTCGCGGTCACGCTCCCGGACGCGGTCGCGCTCCTCGCGGTCCCGCTCGAGATCGCGGTCCTACTCCTCATCAAGGTGAGTTTATTTTGTATACTCGTATTTGATAAAAATGTGTACTGTGTACTGCTGGTAGAAGTATTGCCGTCTTATCCATAAAAGTTATTTGACGTTTATTAAACCTATTTTAGTTAAACTAACGTTTGTCTCTTTCTTACAAATTCAATCATTTCAGTGACAGATAGAAGACAAACAAACATATTTTAGCTAAAATAGATTTAATAAACGTCAAATAACTGTTATAAATATAAAATGGTTAGTAGTTTACATTTACATACAAACCACCAGTCCTTATCTTGAACTTATTATCGGGTAAAGTTTAACACCCTCCACTGCTTGCTTCAACACCTGCCCTTGACTCTTCATTGCTCCATCCAAAGAGGCAGTTCACCCAGCGAGTAAAGTTGAGATCCCCAATTCACGATATGTCCTGTCCGCAGCCGGCGGTCGCGGTCATCGCGCTCCAGCTCGTTCAGCAGTCGCGGCTCCTCGCGGTCGTCGCGGTCGTCGTCACGCTCCACACGATCCTCAAGGTGACCACCAGCTTACTACCGCTGTACCAATGCCGTAGCCCGAATGACTGTCTCGCCACGGAATTTCCATCCAGCAATTTCACGGGTAGCCGCCGCTACCAGCTCCGCCATGACCGGTCCCAACCGGCGAAATTCCGACCGAGACGCGTCATCGCCCGCCGCCAAACTCGCGCCGAAATATTAACATTGTTTTTTCTTTCTGTTTCCAATCCCCTTACTGAAAACCGAACCGACACAAAATGTAAAACGATGTCCGATACCGAAATGAAATGCATGCGCTCGCTACTGTGAACTGTGAACCGAACAGAACAATGACCGGCGTGTACGCCGATTACCGTAGATCGAGCGTGACTCGTGCGCGTTCGCGGTCGCGCTCGCCGTCCATCCCGCGGCGCGCCGGCTCGCCCAGCTTCCTGGACCGCAGACGCATCACCAGGTACCCGGGTCCACCATCCCGCGTCAACCGCTTGGCTGCCGACTGTACGCTGACACCTACCAACGGTAGAGGGAAGATACGCGATTCAAAGGGGGTAGGGGTAGCGAGCCTTTTTGCGAGGGGAACGCGCCTGAACACGCGTTCGACCCTCTCTTTACTCATGGCACTAGTAGCGCCTCGGGGTAATGGTCGAGATTTTTATGTAATCTAATATGGAATCTCAGATTTGATCGGGCCGTATCAGTTCATCAATTAACCGTCTGTGGCCAGATTGTAGTCATACCCGAACTTTAGGATTTTGATACCGAAAGTGTGTAGCGAAATTGATGGGAGACCTCGGCGTTGTCGCTCGCAGGCTCCCAAGCGTGTCTTCGTCTCTTTACTATGTGCAGCGTACAGTTTCCGCAAACCAAAGCACTGTATTGATGTTCCAGTTCATAACGCAGCATAAAATATGACATTTATTCACGTATATTTGCAGTAATGATTGTAAGGTTTTGTCATTATTATTATTGTCTTGCTCAGTGTCCAAAATAAATGTCATCGATGCTGTATTGAATCGAAATCATTAACTTGTTTTCGTGTGATGCCTTTATGCTAATTTTATGGTTATGCTTTATTATTTTGCCCTGGTATATGCGCCATATCACGATTATTTAAGTTATCAATTAATACCCAGATAGAAATTCCAATTTTTCATTTTAAAATTTTGTAACTTATAAATATGTACTACGTTGTTTTACAACAAACTCAAGACTTCTTGTTTGGAATAGATTATTTAAATACCATCACGGGATGCCAACCGGCTCCCCAGACTATTCAACCATTCTAACGCCCCAGGTACAGGCCACCAGATCTGACAAGGTCCAGGTCTGGTCCAGGTGGTTGGACCAGATAGTCCATCTAAAATCTGATATGGCGTATCGCGTGTGTGTTATTTTTCTTTTTGTCACAATGTTTTTGTTTTCTTTTTTTATAGAAAAAAGTCACGCAAATATAGCACCAGTTCAGAGTCCTCGAGTAGTAGCTCCGATTAGCAGTCTAGTGGGAAACTAGCTTAAGTTATATTGTATATTATAAGTTCTACTATTATTATAATAATATATGTATCGGCTAATATATTATTGTTTCACTGTGAGTGCTCTGTCATGGCATGTAATGAGTTTGAGTAGAATTATAATATTGTACAAAAATCTCGCCGTTTATGAAATTATTAATATCGAGAAAATTTTAACCAGTACTGAATGCTGGATGTAAATGAATATGCCTTCATTGTAAGTGTAGGGTTTTCGTCTACTCCTTGTAAAGTTACTCCCACTCTGTACATGCCCCTAACGAACTAACTGGGGCCAGTGGCTCCGTATAAACGCTATAAACAGTCAGAAATGCATATAATATGTCAATTTCTCGACCTACCAACCACTAATAGTTTTGGGACCATTTCATTGGGTTACTAACATAAAGTAGGGGTGTGCTACTAAAACTTGAGATATTTTTTTAGTAATTTGCCACGGCTGTGCGTCAGTCTACCCACATACTGAAATATTAATGTAAATAATGACATTAGGATGATGCCAACTACGAGCGTCTTTTAGTTAAACGGCGGTGGCTCTATGAAGGTTTTCACGATACTAAAATTCAATTGGTAGAGTTACTGTGGCGTAATGAGAGCATCCGTTTTTGTGCTCACCAGTGGGTGCCACTGTCACTATCCAAATAACGCCATCCTATTGGCTGAAATCCATATATCAACAGCGTTTGATTCTGGCCAATAGCGCGAGGTAATTTGATAATTGACGTTACACGCCAGTAGCGCCATCTAGTAGGATTTCGAACTCGCGTTAGCCCTTATTAAAGACTGGCCGTTTTCACTAAACTTAAGAATCGCCAAGTTCCGTCTTATGCGCTTATAAGACATGCCTAAATTCAGAAGCAAAAAGCGTAAGACCAAATCAAAATGGAATGTTATGCTCATTAAATAAGGTCCATTTTTGTATCACGGCTTTTGTAAAGCGGAGCGACACGTTACATAATATAAGTTATACAAAAATGTACCTTATTCTATAAGCTATATACATTTCAATTTGATTTGCTCTCAAGCTTTTTGCTTCTGAACTTAGGCATGTGTTATTATAAGCGCATTATCTAGTGCTTAGCCTATCATCAACGTCCAAATTGAGATAAGAAGAAACTAGACCGATTCCTAAGGTTTATGAAAACTGCAATTATACTCAGAGATAGATAACATTTGTTGGGTTCTGCGTGTTTCTGGATTACCAATATGATTCACGAACTTCCTGTAGCAGTATTTCCAAGCCTACTTTCAAACAAATCTTGATCAAATTTTTTGTCGTACCTACTTATTTGTTTGCGTACAATAATTTCCTCCCCTGCCAAAGGCAACCGCGTTAATTAATCCCCAGACAAATTTGGACTAATAGCAACCATTTCTTTGATTTTCCCTCATTTGCCCAGTAGCGCAACCTAGCGGATTTTAGTATCAACAAAACTCATTCGTAGGGGTATGAACCCTGCTCTTGTCGAAATTTACTTTAATATTGAAGTAAATTCAAGCAATTAATTGTCTCTAAGATTTCATAAAGTTAAGAGTTAAATTTGGGAACGAAATAAATAAATTTAAATCTGTTTCTTTTCCTTCGTAGCGCACCCGTTATAGACATAAGCCCGCACAATAAAAAGTCTAAACGAAGAAGACGATGAAATGAATGCATAACGCTCAGGAAGCCAGATGTAAACATTGTGCTATATTTGTAGAATTACAAGCGTGTTTTTATTATGTTCCAATAGTGCATATTCAGTTTGAAATATCACATTAAAGTATTGTAAAAATTTTGATGTTTTTTTTTTCTTTCATTTTGCCGCATGGTAAGCCGTAAGCTAGAATGTAGTTGTTTTCTTTAAGCCCACATTTATTTTTATAAATACACAAGTGCATGATTAATTGAAAGTTAATTTATTTTTTATCAATACTCTACAAACAAGGTAAGCTACAAGAATGCCAATAACATTATTATCGCCTAGCTAAACATTAGCATTTGTTAAATGCTATCATCGAATGTCTGGTAAATTTCAATACAAGTAAAACTATTCAACTAACGTGCTGTTTCTGACGCTGTACGTCTCTTTGGCTGTACGTGACTTTCAATTTGTTATTTACGCAGCTCGCTCCCGTCCATTCAATGTTCATTCGCAGCAAAACAAGAAAATAGCTCTTTCAAACATCCTAAGTTTTTAAATTTTATGCCAGCTCTTCTCCAAACTCCGGAACTGCCGAACCCGTTCACTCAAGCAACATCTAGACGCCTAAAAATCTAGTACAAACTGTACATATTCAAATATGGCACTAGTAACTGAATTTACCAGACAACCACGCATGAATCATCCGGCATCTCGCAAGTCATACTAATACTAACCGCTCCCATACTTACTAACACTAACCGAACAGCGCGCGAAAGCGTCCGATCCCGTACCGGAGGCCCACGCCGTCCAGTGCCTCCAGTGGCAGCTACAGCAGTCGCTCCGAGCGCAGTTGGACGCACTCACCACGCGCCGCGCCTTGAACGAGCCTCCTTGGACTAATAGTCACCGAAGTTCATAGTTTAACCAATGGATTTGGACTTCTAGGGCCGTATTATAGGGATAGAAATAAATACGAAACTAAAGTATTGGTATCTGTTGAACGTTTCAAGGCGAGTATTAATTGTAGAGAGCATGGTTACAATATATAACCCAACGTAACCTATCCAACTGTATCCAACAGTTGATATGCAAACGTATTTTTGGTGGATATTTTGGATTTCAGATACATAAAAATCCTGATTGGAGACTATAAATTTAGAAATGTAAAAATAATCTTTAAATTCTAAATATCTAAATCATAGGGGACTACTAAAGTGTCTATGAATACTCGGTTTGAAACTAGTTTTAGAAACAGAGGTTGACACTTGATTTCTGTAATATGGGCCCAAGAATTTGATATAACGCAACGACATCTATGTACAACTATATACAATTATTGGAAAGCTACGTTCAGCGCCACCTATATTAAACATTATGGGGATAGTGTAGAGGAATTTGGTGGATGATTTTACGGAGATTTCCGTATCGATCGTTTCGAGATATAGGTCCTGTTGACCAGTCTTAGCCCTTTTAGGCTAGGTGTGCCTGTAATTTGTAAAGAATATTCGAAAGGATATTACGATTAGAGGGTGGAAAGAGAGCAAAGATATTAAAAACTTCTGTCTTAGCGAAGGTTGTTGTCTCCGTGAGGAAAAACCACGTCTGTACTAAACAATGTCTGTCGAAGTACTGAAGAGGGTCGCGTTCTGCAAGTAGGTGCATAAAAAAGGAAATTGAAATTAAATAAAAACGCGAGAGTATGAATTAACTTATCTAGTCTATTAACACCGTGTATATAAATGAGATGTGTTTAAAATATTTACTGTGTTATATTCTAGTCGAAACTGTGTTATTTTCTTAATTTATTATAGGCTATAAGTATTTATTTTTTGTAAGTAACAACATTCCAAAATCTAGGTAATTATTGATCTCCAAATAATTTTATTTATTTCTTTTTATTTTGTTGTTAATTTTATTGAGATTTGAAAGTACCAATAATAATACTCTATAGTCATGTATTAGATAGGTTGATAAAAACTAGCTCTAAAAGTGCAATATATTTATTGACAGCTAATATTTACACTAATTTATTTCAATGAAGTCTGATTTGTTTATTATTATTTAAAAATTAAATTTAAGGTAATTTATTGTTACATAAAGACTTAGAATAGGAGCAGTCTCATAATGTAGAAGTAGATGAAGTGTAATTTATAACATATTGGGGTGGAAAGTAGAAGCAATAATTGAAATGTGAACAATATTAATAAATAATACTCAAGATTTACTCAATAAAACAATTTAATATAAATATATAAAGAATCTCAACACTCAGAACTCTCAGGTGGCTAAAATGCACTGTGAAAGAATTGATGTGATTTTTTTCTTATTATTTTAGCCAGTTACACATAATATATATACTTAATGGTATATGTATTAATTAGATGAATACTTACATAATTAAAAATATTAAGGACCCATTCGCTGTTATTTAATAAAGAACGTAAAACTAACGACTACTTCTTTCACCTTTCCTTTAGATCCCCATACCCACCCAACAAGAGTAAAAATGCTTATAAAAATATCAATTTAACTTAATACTAAATAACACATGGATAAATACATCGATGTAATGCTTTGCAAGCAGTTGTCAGACTGACAAAAATAATTTTAGACATTCCGATTGTAACATTAAGGATGGTCACTAAGATTTTTTAATGAATCATGTAAAATCCATGAAATTAATGAGAAATATGGTACCTCAGACAAAACATATCGAGCTCCTTCAAGCATACTCCTTACCGACCAGTCTTGGCTGTTACAACCTGTCAAATTGTCTTTTTAGAGAATGCTCATTTTTCACATTCAGAGCCAAAACTTCTATGCAAGGTGTTAGATGCACGGATGTCCAAACAAAAGTGGTCGACAGATGGGGCCATAAGCTAGATAATTTAATAGGGCCATCAGCTACCTATTTTCCTTAGCTACACCAAAATGCTCAGCCTTATGGCCGATGGTCAACCTTAAGGTTGATGACTGATGAGATATATGAAAACTATAATTTGCACGCCCGTGCTTGTGGTACGTTATAAATAATTATGGTGTAACATATGTAATTTGCAGTTTACTTTGACAAACAAATAAATTTAAGCAATAGTATGTTTTATTTTAAAAGCTGCTCTACTTTGTGCTCTTTTATAATGATATCACATACCTTATTTAGCAATTTTCTCGAAAATCTGGGTTTGTCTTACAGCTTTTAGCCTAGGCCGAATATATAGCTTATGGATTCACCTGTCCGCCATTTACGTTTAGACATCCATGCAACTAACACTCATCACCACATATTAATTTATACATACATACGTAACTTAAATGCTTAATCTGTGAATATATTTGAACATCTAATTGCCCTGTAATCCACCACCTCAGTCCGACAATTCGCCAGCACCGCTAAGCTCATTTGGCCTTCTGGGCCTGTTGCCGCCGCTTCGAAGCCAGGAACATGGCCCAGCCGAATCCAACGAAGTTCATGAACAACACACGCAGCTGTAAAGTAATACAAAATGGTTTGTTGGATTATTTGGCAACATAGTCAATTTGGCAACCGCAGTAGGAGACGTTAAGTAAAATAGCAGCGAGCAAATAACCCATCTCATCATCTCAGGCGCAGGTCATCCACTGTTGGACATAGGCCTCTTCCCGCGCCTTCCACAGCGATCGACTTTGGGCCTCTTGCATGCATCAGCTGTTCATTTCGTGGATCCCTTGCATGCTCGTGGCCGCCGCTCGAGAAGCTTGACGTTCTACGAGCCGATCTGTCTATTGCCAGTTTAGTTAGCGACGCTGAAGCATATGTCGGTGACTTCCGGGGGGCCTATTCACGTGCTGCTACATTTTAAATTGGATTTCTTTTCTAGTCACAAATCTGTATTGATACATTTAATACGCGCGCTACGATACTTAGCACTGCTGTAGCCTTTCTGGTATTTGAGTTTGCAGGGAAAGTGTTAATGAAGATATGACTAAGAGAAAATGTATTCGAGATGTGCGTGCACGAGAATAGATCCCTGTTCTGTTATGGTATCTTATCTCTCCATCGCACTATGTATGAGTGATTTTGAGCTTTCCAATGAGATCTCTTTTCTATACGATATAGCACAGGCAATACACACTAGTCAAAGTCAACGTAAGTGGTAGATGTTGGCCATCTACGTAAAGTTATCATGTAACTAATCTGATATGCCTCCTACCTATATCATTATACCTTATCCGTCAAATCAGAACACATCAACGTGAACATCGTTCTTTGGGCTTGACAAAATCAAATCACTGGCTTTCCAAGTGCTTCATCAGGATCTTCAGTCCACTTTTATACACTAATATGACAATTCAACCAAATATTGTTCAGTTCATAAGACTGGCTATGACTACGAGTGTAAAAGAATTTTCGAAATTCGTTCAGTAGTTTCGGAGACTACATGCAACAATCACAATACATAATATTATTAAAGCAAAAACAATTACCATAGGAGGCACCAACGCCAGATTGATAATTTGGAATAACGTTAACCATTTCCAGTTTGCTTCTAAAACTGTCGAATACAGGGCGAACAGCTGTTTCAATGCTACTCTATGAGGTTTGCCTTCAAATCTTGCCAAAGTATATAGAGAGAACGCTTGCATAAGGGGAGCAAAGATAAGTCTTTCAAATAATAGTTTCTTGGCTAGAGGGAATGCCACAATATCTTCAGGAAACAGTCTCTCAACAAATTCGTAGAAATAGTGGGGGATGGTTCCTCCAAACAGAAATCTGAAAATAAACAATAAAAACAAATAATAAACATCAAAATATTATAATTTTTATCATTTCAAAGTATATAAACGGCAGACAAACAGGCCACCTGATGGATAGTGGTCACCGCCGCTTATGGACATCAAATATTACAAACCCAAACTTATGTTTCCGCAGATTAACTACAGGTACACAGTTTGACATATGATTATATTTCACAAATTATGTCCATCTATTATTTTCTGTGTATTTTGTATCAATCAAGCCAAGAACTAATCTGGATTATCTAATGAAGTGAATATATTCTCACCCGTATAATCCGAAAGCTAACACTGGATCAAGCCGGACATTATCTCCTGCTACCAACTGGGACGCTACGCTGGCAGTGGTCCCCACAACACAGCTGGAATTTTGAGAAGTATTAAAAGATTATTGTTACTTATTTCAAAACTATCTTGCTTAACTGTGGTAATGGTGACGTCATTCATACAATACAGTACTAGTTATTCATCAATCACAATCATTTAAGTTAAATATTAGTCTTTCTATAGTATATACGTCAAGGTTAATGTACCAAGTTTTTATTTTAGACTTTGTGCATAAATTCATGGCAAGCTATTTTAATGAAATATTAGCACTTACCTTGTTATAGCTTTTGTCCTTAGAGGATGTAAATATAAATTTTGCAAGTATGAAGCCACTAGATTCATTATAGGTTTAGAAAGAGCCATTTCGATAATTTCACTATAAGTAGATCAGCTTTCAGAAAATTATGTAAAATACAAGTTATCACCCACGAATTTTTATCTTATTGTTATCTTACTTGCAAATTATGACACAAATTAGAAGTGTTTTATCAACTGAACTTTAGCCTGATAACAACTTTAATCATTCACTCACAGCACTAACAAGGTTCCATTCATTCTTTGTCACAACACTCGCAACAGATAATTAAATGTACTGAATGAATGTTGAGTTTTGATATGTTTTGTTGTATGTTTAATGAAATTTATTTCACAGTCCATATTTTCGAATATTATTTACAAACGTATTCTATCATAATTACATACAAACTATCTAAAGTCTAGCCTTGTTGCTCACCAGTAGCAATATAAAGTAATTAAATCTTTCAATAAGTCCATGTTATATTAAATTCAAAATTTATAATATTTCCACCTAAATCTATTTATTCATGTTAGTCTAGATTTATCAGCTACCATACAGTTTGTCCAACTGCTTTTGTAGATTATGGGAGGTGACGCTTGGGGTATCGGCCACAGCCACGGTTCGATTAATCATTGGAGTACTTAAAAAGTTCATTTTTTCTTTCATTTGCATATATATATTCATACCCTTTCCTTCCCATGCCACCCCTTTCCCTTCTGTATCTCTTGTTGGAGTTACACAAGACACATTTGGCATTGATTTGCATACTATCTTTTTTCTCATACAAGGATTTTTCTTGGGTATTTTATATGTTGGAGACTTGGTACTCTTGATAACTGAGCATGGTCTGCTAATTATAGGACTCTTCTTTGGTGTTGATGTCAGAGTCACATCTAATTGTTTTTCATTGTCCTTCAGCAATTTGTCCATTTCAGTTTCTTTACTTATATCATTTCTTTTCTCTGCTATTAATTGTTTTATATTTTTCAAAGATTTAATATGAGACTCCTTGATATTATTCAGTAGATGAATACCATTATCAATCATTTTAATACTCTGTTCGGCTTGTGTCTCCATTTCCAATAAGTGAAAGAGTTCTGTGTTCTCTTTCACTTCAGGGTTGGTTACTGTAGCTTTATTAAATAAATCACATAAAGACACTATAACACTTTCCTCTCTTTTATCATTATCATTATTGCCAACAGTGGAAGGTTTCTCAAAGCACATAATAGTGTTATCATTATAAAGAGCAGATGTTTCCATTGCACTGGAGTTGTTGAAATATTCCTGGACACTTCTGTACTCTTTAAATGGTGTTGAGATCGGAGGTGATATTTCTGCAATGTTCTCTAACATTTTCTCCTCAGTAATCAGATTAATTTTAGCTTCAATTTCATTGATTTCTTTCTCTTTTTGTATAAAACTTGCATCACCGCCAGATTTCCAAGAAGAGTTTGAGAGTGGAGTGTCAGGTACTAGTTTGGCAGGAACTATCTTCTGAGTTTTGAGAATAGGTGTGGGCGGAGGTAATAAGTTTTTGTTTACATTGCCATAGTAAGAGAGGTTTTCCTTGTTAAAAATAGTTGTTCGTTTAAACTGTGTGGGTTTCTTGACTGTTTCAATTGGTGTTTGAGGTATATTATATATTCCACTAATACGTACACTAGTTTTGGCTGCAAAAAAAAACTCACATTAAATTTAATATTTACAAATTGATTTTATTTTTGAATCTCACATTGCTATAGAGCAGAATCGTTAAAGAACATATTTTGCAAATTTATATTGACTTACCTGTAACATGTAGTGATTTTTTTGCTTTGTATTCTGGTTTGGGGAACTTTGGTGTTTCAGTCTGATGCATTGTTACCCTTGGATTCACAATCTAAAATTTAAATAAATAAAATTTTAATTTATATTCAGTACTATAGTAATATAGAATAGACCACTCCACCTTGAAAGAGGTAAGACACTTGTACTTCACTTTTCAAAACTTCCTTTGCACAGACTTGTGTAAATAAATGTAGTTTGTCTTTCGCCAAAATCTGATAAATATTAATAACAACAACAACCAATTCATAACACTTACTTTAGGTTTTGGTGGTTGAAAGTTTAGAACTTTTCGAACAGGATTGTTTTTCAACTGTCCATTAGCAGTATGGGACACTTTCTTTACGTCCACTTTTATGGAAGAGTTCCAGCCTTTTTTCTTTGTAGAAAGTGCTACTTGTACATTTCTTCTTGGAGAATTTAAAGCTAAAATAAAAAGTAAATAAGCATGAATACAACATGACCCATTAGATTCAAGTTCTATAAAACCATAAGCATAACAATAATATAATATGTGGTGATTACACAGGTAAGGAACACTTGCCTACTAGATCTGCCTTCATTTCAGCAATAGTCAGGGGTCGGACAATTTTTTCAACTGTTCGGCTTCGTCCCACAGTGGAACGAGGCTGCTTCTTTGCAGTGAGAGACTGAATTTCATCTTTACTTAATAGTCCTGAAAAACGTATGTATGTATGTACTTAAATCAAAACAATTGCAAACAACAGTGAACAAAATTAAGGACTCGAAGAAGTAAGTATAACTTACCACTTAGGCCAGGTAACAGTTGCGATATAGGGAAAGCCTGAGAAAATGACTTATTTTGTACTGATGAAGAAGGCTCCATAATGTTAGATTTAGTGTACAATCAACTTTACGATTCATATGATAAGTATATTTACAAATACCACTAAAAAACGACACCAATTTCAAAATTATTTTAGCAAGTACAATAAACTGTTGTCAACAAAAATCCGTTGCGAGTTGAAATGAAAATACGTTTCAGATCACGCATTTCGTACTTTCGTAAATTTTTATACAGACGTCATATTTTCATTCTAAATAATTTATGTATTATAGAAAATCGCTGTATGAAATTTTGCATGGAATTTGATTTCTTGAGGATGCCTATTACACACAAAATAAATGCTATTTTGTTATGTTATGTGTTAATATTGAGTTCGTTCGTTTTCTTTGAACAAGACAAGGCACTATGAACGGGGCGAGCAAACGCGGGAGACGTTCATTGATTTATAATCTGTAGCCCAAACTAAGACTAATAACCAGTGAGTAATTACGTAGGTTAACCGGTCGACTTCGTAACGTTTTTTTCATGATTGTTTATCTTTCTTAAAAGAATTTGTCTATTATTTCATTAATCTTTCTCCTCTGTTTGTATGGAAGACTGCGGTTCCAAAGGAATTTTCTCCCACGCACACCAAGGTTGTGGAATGAACTACCTGGAGAGGTTTTCCCTGGAGAGTACAACATGGAGTTCTTCAAGAAAGGGGTTAAAAGGTTTTTACGGGGTCAGCAACGCGTGGGTGATGCCCCTGGTATTGCAAACGTCCATAGGCTGCGGTGACTGCTTACCATCAGGCAGGCCGTAAGCTTGTTTGCCACCTTGGTGGTATTAAAAAAAACTAAAATGAGATAGTGCAGCAAGCTTGAAAGATATTTCGGGCTCTTAAAAACTGGCGTCTTATTAGACATCAAATTTTCGACCGAGACGGTCAAAAGAACGACAATGATGGGATGCCGACCCGATCAAATACGATGCCGAGAGAATTACCGATGGCTCCTTACGACGTGTTAACTGTCAATGTCATTATTGTGCCTACTGTCTGTCACTGTCATTCATCAATATTCATCATCTGTTAGCTGTTGAGGTTGAGTTTGCTTGCTTGCATTTTGTTATCGTTCTGTTCGTTTCAAAGCACTGTATTCTGTTGTGTCGTGTCATCGTCCGTACATTATTAACTTAAAAATGGCAAATATAAGTATAGTGCAATTAAAAGGATTCGATGAATTTACCAAATATACGGAATCTATTGAACCATCCCAGCCCCCGGTGTATTTCTACTTCACTGGAGAAAAAGTTGACGGCGTTAGCTGGTGCCCTGATTGTGTAGAAGGTATAACGATCCCTCAACATTTAGGTACAAAACTTTAGAATACAAAACAATATTTCCTTCTACTTTTAGAAGGTTATATTAGAAAAGAGTTTGTTTTTGTTTAGGTAGGTACCTGCCCACCATGGACCTAATGTAATCTAATCTCTATTGATCGTAAGGAAAGAGGTTGTTCGCATTTCATTTGACTTTTGCTCTGTTATTACAAATAATAATTTTTAATAACAAAGTTGCATAAATTATAGTTTTAAACATATAATATTATTTAAATTAAAATGCCACACAGAAAAAAGCCCAAAAAACCAGAAATACATAACATTGATAGCTATGAAAACTTTACCCTATTTGTGGACAAGCTTGAAGAAAAGGCAAGGAACAATGTATTTTTTATGTTTACTGGTAAAAAGAAGGAAAATGGAAGGAGTTGGTGTATTTATTGTCAATTGGGTACTGCATGATTGCTGTTAATCTAATTCTAATTTATCATCAGAAGAAATTATTGATATTGATATATATTTTTTATTTTTCAGCGGAACCTATTGTGGCTGCGTATCTAAATGAGTTGGAGAAGGACCTCATATTTGCTTATGTTGATGTTGGAACAAGGGAATAGTAAGTATTTTCAACAGATGTCAATTTAAAATATGATGCTACAAGTACATACCATGTCATGTGCTGAAACACACTTTGTTATCTAACCTTTACACTGGGGATTCCTGGAGTAAAGATTTGGGCTACCTCAAGGATAAGGTTAAATTTTTTCCCAAAAAAATGACTTATTACAAATTATCAAGTTTATGCCAAACGGATCTTGTAGAGAAATTATTCTGCTAAAGATTTATTGAAGATTTCATTGCATAGTAAACCTAAGTCGCGGACCAGAAGGAAATTCGTACATTGACCGTTGACGTTACTAACTGTCTCTATTGCTCCTGCATAAATACATTTGCATCACGCTCTTGCAATTAAGGACGAGATTCTGTGTGACAACAGAGACGTTTTGTGTTTGGTCCGGGACTTAGCTTAAAACTGAAATATACATGATCTGTAAAGATATGATATGTGGTATGTAAGGTTTGCTTATTTTCTTTGTTTTAGTTGGAAGGATGTAAACTGTCCATTCAGAACAGATAAACGAACAACTCTCATGGTTATTCCCACAATCATTAAATGGCATGGTGTTCAAAGACTAGAAGGTTCTCAGTGCAATAAGAGAGATCTCTTGCAAATGCTGTTTGAAGATGAAGATTAAACTTAAAGGAAGTTTAAAGTATTGTGGAAAGAAACGTCTGCAATTGCAACTGAATATACCTACTGTAAAATCACTAAGTTCTGTAAATATTTTTTACTAATAATATATATATATATTATAAGCAAGTTCAGTTTTCATTAGCTCCACCAACAAAGACAAATGGCATGAAATTCAGTTGTAGGGAGTGGAAAACACCCATGATTCCAGGATGATAATAATGACGCACTGCGCGCTGCGGTAAGGATACTTTATATGAGTTTGTATGGAGCTAGACGTAGTTGAGCGGAGAGACGCGACGCAGCACGTCAAATCTATACAAATTTATTGCAGGGCCGCCACGATGCGCAGTGCAAATGAATTTGGGCCTTTACGGGCCTTAAGTTATAAGACTTTCAGAGTTTCTGTCAAGAATGACCAGTATGTACGTAAGAGCTCCGCATCGCAGAAGTGCATCCAGATTACCTACTTGAACAATAGTGGCGAGAATAAACACCGAGTTTATAAATAAGTGCGAGTCATGTTGTGACAATAATTCTGTTACAATACAATAGCTGTGTCATCTGCATAGTCCTTTGTTTAATAGGTGGGCACCTAGGCGTTGAGTTTTGATATCAGCCGCAAAGGCCGAGAATGAAATGGGTCCAAGCACGATTCCTTGAGGAACGCCTGCAGGCGACTTGCTCAGATTTGTGTCTACTAAATAACTTAAAAGTATCTAGTGTTTTCAATAAGTATAGCAATGTAGTGCCAAGTGCAATATCTAGTATTTGAAGGCTATGAATAAATAAAGTTTTACATTGACTCATTTGAAGCCGATTGGAATGAAAACAACGAACCACTATTATTATAGAGAAATCACTCGTGTCATGTTATGGTCATGACTATAAATGCCGATTTATTTACTATTGTTATACATACAATCCAGAATCGTTGAGCAAGTCGTTGATAGGGTAGATAATGAATTGATGTAAGTTGGCATAGCTATTAGGTACCTACCTAAACTTGTCTGGAAAGTAGGTAAAATGTCGGTAGAGTTTCGCAGATCTGCGGAGATCTGCTGGTGTTGTGTAAAACGTATTTTTTTTATACCGCTGTGGTGGCAAACAAGCTTGCGGCCTGCCTGATGGTAAGCAGTCACCGCAGCCTATGGACGTTTGCAATACCAGGGGCATCACCCACGCGTTTCCGACCCTGTAAAAACCTTTTAACCTCTTTTTTGAAGAAGTCCATGTTGTACTCTCAAGGGAAAACCTCTCCAGGTAGTTAATTCCACAACCTTAGTGTGCGTGGGAGAAAGTTCCTTTGGAACCGCACAGTTCGCGACCAATTTGGCTCGAAGGTGTGAGGATGAACTCCCTGTTGATGGCGAGCGGTGCGATGATAGAATGTAGCTGTATAAAATATAATTAGTTTTGAACAGTAAGTCACCAGCCTCCTGAGTCGTTTTTTTATAGTTTAACTAGCCAGGCATTTGATCGCCATCTCACCTGGTGGTAAGTGACGATGCGGCCGATGATGGAGCATGCCTGTCTAATAACAGACTATTCACTCTAGCCTTGAAGGCGTCTAGATTTAATGATCAGGGAACACATATTCAGGCTATGCGTTCCATTCCTTAGCCGTACGCATTATAAAGGTTGAACTCATAACTAAAGTGGCTCGTGCGATATAAGGATGAAGCGTTCACGGCTCCCGATGGGGGGGCGGGGCCGGCGGAATGAGGTCGTGCAACTGCTTGCACTCTCTCCGAAATGCAACCTGTAGAAGACCGACAGATGCGGAACCTTACGCCGATGCTAAGACTTTTTACAATAACGAGATCATATCACTAATCCGTAATAGGACTTTCAAAGAACAACCACAAAGAGTCTTGGTTTCGTAGCCCCGCAGGAAAACCGAGGTCAAAGTGGGATAAACAAAATTAAAGCCTTGTTTAAAAATATACAAAACTTTAATTTGCAAAAAAGAAATACATAGATACATATACAAACAAAACAATTTATTTTAATTAATTAACAATTACTATATTTACTAAACTTTTAATTACACAGTAATATGATAATCTCCCTATAAGTAATTAATTTAAGTAATCTTTCAACATAGTTTTTATTGTACCATAATTTTCTAAAACACAATTTTTACTAAATTACAGCCGTTTGTGGACGTGTTCCCTCACTGGTTTGCCGGCCATTAACGGGTCCAGTTCGTACCTCACCCTTACAATACAGTTCATTGATAACTTAGAAACGAAATAGTTTTAGGTTGTAGTCGAAATATTACCTATATTTTATAAATAACAATGCGGCCTGAACGGGAATAAATCTGGAGCCAGCCATGCAACTATATTCTACACGGCTGAACTTGACCCTCCTCCATTTTGGTGGAGGGTGTTACCACTCATGTGGATATAAAATCACAATGTTCCAAAATCAATCGCACCGCGGTAGTCAACATAATAGGTGGGTCGTAGTGTTTAATTTACTCACTCAGACAGAATTAAGAATATGCTGTTGTCCACTTTCTGGCTTATATAGGTAACGGATGGCCTCCAATGCAAGGTGTCACTCGTCAATGAATGGGGCTGGAGCTATATTCTACTGTACCGGCCACCACATGGCCACTGTCTGCTGTTAGCTAGACTGTATTGCTACTGCGGTGCCTCAGTCTCTTGCTTGTTTTAATTCTATCTGTAGGTCGCTTGGGTACGATAGCAATGATTTGCGATATCGCAAATTAAAAGTAGGTCTAAGGAAATAAAACCATCATCACTTACTATCAAACAAAAATATCCCAAAAACGTAAACTACTTACATAACAAATATAATTCCACTCCACACTAATGAGCGTAGATTTAATAAAACTAAACAAAATGGTTGTCACTACATTCAATCAAATATATTTTGTTTATTAAATCTAAATGCAACACAGGATTTAAAAAAATTACCTGTATTTATAGGTTTAAGCCACAAGCGGGATTGACTGTTTGTCTCGTTTAAAAAAATGTCTTCTTTAGGGGGTCTTGAAACTACTAACCTTTCTTCAATATCAGCGAATCTCCCCAGTGGTGAAAACTGTAACAAAATATTTTTTTTGATAAAAATTTTGACCACAACTGGAAACTGGCTGTTTGGGCAAAGCTGCTCATACAAAATAATCCACGAATATTTATTATTATTATTAATCATCTTGGAGTAAATATCCCGGTGTGCTCTTGCGCGCGAGAAACCGGGGTCCTTGACTATGATCCAGGATTGGGCAGATCAAGTAATTACAATGGAGCGACTGCCATCTGATCTCCAAGAACCTATTGACAAACCTGACCAGGATTGGATCATGGTTATACATTCAGTCACCTGAATATATAACCATGAATGTTTTATCGCGATGTTTTCCTTTATTCAGGTTAGTGTACATAACTCAGATAGAGGTCATTGGCATATGACGCCACTGGGGATCGAAGTCTCGTTTATGAATCGGCTATTAGGCTACCGACGTTTTCTGTGGGTGGGCAATACCGCTAAACGGCCTTAACTGAATGTTCTCTCTTGAATTTTTTTTTTTGTGTGCCGGTGTTATGATTACCATGATTACAATGTTGTAGTTGGTTGGTGTGATGGGTATTTGGCTGTATGTACACGTGTGGATAATAAGCTAGCCAATGTTGCCAACACGGCGATGAACAAGGAAAAGGGTAATAATTACCTGCCGGGCCGTGTTGTTGTTGCTCGTTTGTTAGACTATGGTATACTACTGTAACAGATGTGCGGTGCGGCGTGGGTGTTAACGTGATTAGTGTGACATTACCACTCATGCTGACGATCGGGGGAAGTAAAGGAAGAAAAGTAGGCAAGCTGACCCGGGCAAAAGCCGGGTTTTAACAATAAGATGATGATTGAAGAAGTTTTTGCGTAGGCTCTCGTATTATATAGATAATACGTGAACGCGTTTGCCACTTACTTAAATAGCTAAATAGGGTTTATCGTTATATTAAATCTATGAAATATGGAAGCGGAATGTGTCCGTCGATATCGCTCGTAAAATTAATTGATAAGGTAGCCTATTTATCCGAATATCTACGTTTTATCTGTTTGCTTAGGTATCTAATTCGTTCCTCGTAAGCCTCGTGTTCCTCGAGTCGTCGTCTATCGAGCAACCTTTCTATGTCCAACCCAAACCACCTTTTACCTCATATTTCTTTCAATCTTATAGCCAGCATCTTATATTCAAAGATCAGCAATCTCATATCTATCACAATGCGTAGTTAAAAATGATTCCCATTAGCCGGAGGGAAGTACTGAATACACTCATTATCATCATCATCTTGGCGTTAAGGTCCCGGTTGTGCTCTCGCGCACGAGGGCCCGGGGTCCGCCTTGCGCATGATTCAGCATTTGTCAGATCAGATAATTAAGGTGGAGCGACTGCTATCTGACCTCTGTGGTCCTGGGGAACCCAACCAGATTGGATCATGGTACAGTGCTAGATGCCCTTTTCTCCAGCTGTCCCCTTCCATACCTTGTCCTTGTCTTTGTTCTCTCTGAGATCTTGCCAAACCCGGCATTATAAGTTCGTAGAGCAGCTGGTGGTGCCCTCGCCCTCCTCAGGCGAGGTCTGCAGCTCCAGGTCCTTAGCCGGGTTCGCGATCACGACGTCGTAGAATATCTTCTTGTTGCGGAGGTAGGCGCTCTTGTTGTCGAACATTATGGTGTCTGGAATGAGAACCGGTATTTAGGACAATGCAACAACAACATGTAACAATGCAACATGCCTTGTAATGCAACGAATATAAATTAATAGCTACGGCTAAGCAAAGGGGGGAGGGTCCTATTGGGTGTAAAATCCCGCGAATCCATTATAAACCAGTAGAAAAGAAATACCTACCTATCCTGGAATACTTCATCCTGGTCAAATGTCCGACCTTTAAATGTAGATATTCTTGACGTTTTTTGTTATACTCAGTGATAAACGCTTAGATAACCCCATATGGTAAACTAATTAATGGTAACTGTCGCCCATAACATCTACGATTTATGTAGTTCGGTCTTATTCGAGTTACCTGTCCTTCAAATCGGACCACAACAATGATAACCAACATTGTTGCTTGGCAGCAGAAATAGATAAGGTGGTACTCACTCAGACAGACTCCTCAGACTTGACAGAAGTGATGTCATATGTGGTATAGGTGTCACGATGATCAGTCAGGTTCACTAATGTTAAGTTATGATTATTATAGATACTTATGGTTAGTTTTATACTTACACGTGGCCGGTCCATCAACAGTTAGGACTCCCACGTCCACTTTCTCATCAGAGGTGACCTTCCGCGGTCCGTGCACCACGCTCTCGGCGCCCTCTTCATCCCGCTTCAGGATCTTGAACACTATATCGTGGCTGTCCACTCCGAACTCCCACCTGGAGGAGAATGGCTTATTAGCTTGACACGTCATCACCATCCTATCGGCCAATTCTGGCTTCTGCCACGTCTGCTTTCCCACTGCTCCTTCTCCACATCGCCCGGTGACCTTCCTTGGCGAATATCGCATCTGATGCGAGGGTGTCAATCCATCAGTTCTTGGGCCGCTCGCAAAACCTCTTTCGAGATACCGAATTACAATTAATTAGGGAAAACTCCTCATTGGAAATGTAGTATAGTAGTTTTGTAAATACCTAAAAATAAATTTTCTTTTAAAACTTTGACACCTTTACTTAATGTAGGTAACCATGGATGGATTTAGCATTGATTATCGCGAAGCTTGCGACTAATATCTCTTGTATAATGAACTTGTGATGCAAGTGTATAGTATATCTCTACCAATACTAAATTTGTATTTACAGTGACTAAGTAAACCTTAAAAGCGTGTAAAGCGAAAAGAATAGGTATTTGTTTTAGTTTCGCGAATACCTACACCGCACGTACATATTGACAAACAAAAACAAAATGGCCCCGTTGTAAGTAAAGTGACATGCATTGACCGTAATGCATTCCAAGAATTTCAAAGTATTATGGTGCTTCAATACATATTTAGTGAGCACTGTTGGTCATTCTTGTCTTTAGAAAATAATGGCCGAGCTTCAAGGTTTGGAGAAGATAACCATTTTAGGTATTACCTATATCCTACCAAACTTTACTTAGAGCTTGTTTTCACAATACAAGTATCTAAACAGTCAGTTTTCTGGCACAACACAAGCTTTGCTTACTACGGGGCTAGATGGCGCTATGTGAACTGTCCAAGCATACTTATTTATTTTAAAATGATAAAATCTACAAATAATGTAATGTGGTATATTACCCGTTTATCATATATTAAACAATACAATTAAAATTTTATGGCGTCTATGACATAATAACAGGCATTAATTAGGTACAAAGCATATATGTATTCAATGAACCAATGAATCCAAAATGCATGAATCGTAGATGTTATGGGTCACAGTTACCGCTTATCATCAGACGGGATGTCTGGTCGTATATAAAAAAAACTAAATCATGAATACAATAATCAGAAGCATTGATATTCAGTGAGATTCGAGGCGCGTGTAAATCGAGTCATATAAAACCGCATTGTCGGTCTTAAACAGATTTAGCAAGATGTACTTTCTTGATGATGAGTAATAAATAGTAATAAATAAATAGTAATATCTTGGCGTTAATGTCCCTCACGCGCAAAGGCCCGAGGTCTGCCTTGACCATGGTCCAAGATTTGGCATATCAGGTAATTACAGTGGAGCGACTGCCATCTGACCTCCGTGTCCTTGTTAACAGGGGAACCTGGCCACACTGGATCATGGTTAGGGTACACATTCAGTCGCCTGAATATGCAGGTTTCATCACATTTTCCCTCACCGTAAGAGCATCGGTTAGTGATCAACTAATGTACACAACTAGAAAAGAGGCATGGTACATGGCGGCAGTGGGATTCGAACCCGGGATCTATCGCTTACGAGTCGGATACCTTAACTACTAGGCCTCCTGTCTTGAGGAGTAATAAATGCCGTTAAACTTTCGTATTTATCTGTTATGTACAGTGATGAAAGCTGCGCATTTCATATGCGCAGCTTTCATGCTAAAAATTTAAGTACTTATTGCAACTGGTTTCGTTCAAGGACGAAAAGTCATTCATAACTGGTTACGCACTTTGGCTGCCTTGTATTGATTTTACATATAATTTTTTACTAAATGCACAAGAAATTTGACGAAGTATAGGTAGCTACCAAGATCCTTACGTCATCAAGTCCTACGCACCGCAGGGACATAAGTAGATACCGAGTTAAGTTGTGGTACTAATAGTGCAGTAATATATAATACCTATATAACAACTGTACCGTACCGACCAATATCTACAATTTTTTTATATATATTTAGGTAGAGCTCGTCTAATTTAAAATGACGCGCCCCACTATCGCAATAACGCACACAAGCAAGTTTAAAATATGGACGCAATACATATACAAATGCCGTTGTAATTGGTCATTCAGTTGCCGGTAAGATTCAAACGTCGGAGCACGCGTCTTTCATTGGCTCCCACACAGATGAAGTGTCGTTATTAATATTTGCACTCACACATCGAAATCAACTAACTAAGTAGTGGGGCGCGTCATCTTAGACTAGACGAGCTCTAGTACAACGCCCGTGCCGTAACTCAAAAAATTGGCCTATAGATTACCAGCGAGAACCGACTCACCGAGCACGTACTGAGTCGGTACCATTTACGCTGGCCGCCTCACCGACAGTGGCATGGGGCCACTTTATGTTTTAAATGTTTTCCTTTCGCAATTATGTAACTAGTTGTGGTACTATGTATAATAAATGTATTTCTTTCGTTCTTAATATCTACATATGCAATGTAACGGACTTACTTCAAAAGACTCTCGTTCTCAGCGCACAGGAGGTCCACCGTGTAGATATCCCCTGTCTTCACTGTGATCTTCTTGTATTCTTTGGTCGTATTCTTCAAGTTTTTGGTGTAGAAACTCTTGGGAACTTTGCCGCCTGGCTTCACCTACAATCATGCGATATAGTAAATAATTAGTTATGTGAAAGATAATTGAATAGGTACTATATAATACTAGTTCAATATAGTTTAAGAGAACGGAATTCTGGACTGGGGAAGTACCTCTACCTTACAGAATACCGCAGCTAAACAATACTCTTTTAAATATTATTGTATTTCTGCCGGTGAGTAAGGTCTCCAGTGCTCCATGGGGTGGGGATTTAGGGAACCGTGGCTTTGGCAGTGGAGGGGCATTTGCCTTTTTGCTGCCAGAGCAACGTGTTGTAGAGGTGGGCAATGCATTTGCGATACTCTTGGTGTTGCTAATGTCTATAGGCAGTGGTGACCACTTACCATCAGGTGACCCGCTTGCCTGTTTGCCTACGGTAGGACATAAAAAAAAGAGAGTAGAGAGAAAGGTGGGGTGCGAAGTGGCAAGAATAAAAGGAGATGTATGAAAAGAGTTGTGGATATATGCGAGGCTAGGGAGTTGTGTCAGGACAGAGCTAAGTGGCGGTCCATAGTCTCTGCCTTCCCCACCTATGAGACACAGGCGTGAGCGTTATTTATGTGTGTATGAATACAGTTTGACCTGTAAAGCAGTGATTGTATTCTCTTTGGTTTGACCCTTCAAACCTGGTTAATCACCCGGTCATCAATATGGTCGAATACCCGACCGATCATGGTCCCGATTTGCAACAAGTTTGCTTGTTTGCCCCCTCTATTATAAAAAAGTATGTACCTAAATATACCGTCACTATTATAATCACTAATAAATGTATAATTATAGCGGTAGTGATATATTTTGTACTTTATATCTGCATACCTAAATAAACATATGTTAGTTATAATAATATATTGTTTGTATATTTAAGTAGTAACCGCAGCGGCTGCTTCAGCAGTCTTTGAATCGCCGTAAATACGCAAATATTATCACCGATCGCGTATTTTTTTCCAATTTATGGTGTTTGCTCTGGAAACTAGTACGTGGGGTTCGGATGCTAAAAACCTATTGGGGTTTAATAAACAAGTTATTCCGTTCCACTGGTGACCACAGGACTGACTCATTTTATTGCCAATGAATTGGTATTGCCATTCAGCGGGAGAATTCAGCCAGCCTTATGGGAACTCTCTCCAGTGGTAGCGACATTGGGGACGTACATACTACATTAATGTTTATTTGAATGACACAAACATTTTAAAATACTATTTGCATGTAGAAAACTATCGCCCTATCTCAAAATTATGTCTGTTTGCGAAGATCATGGAGCGGATTGTTTACAACCAGGTGTATAGTTGTATTAAACAGTCCTTTATTGAGGAGCAACACGGATTCCTACGGGGTCGTTCCACAGTATCTAATCTGTTATTACTTAACGACTTCATAACTAACTCTGTTGACATGGATGCACAAACTGACGTAATATATACCGACTATAGTAAGTGTTTCGACCGCATAGACCATGATATACTTATTTCTAAAATAGCATCCGCTGGAATTCATGGTGACCTACTTCGCTGGTTTAGCTCGTACATAGACAATAGGAGCCAGGCCGTAGTCCTACAAGGTTACATGTCTAACTGGACCCCTGTTCCCTCAGGAGTGCCCCAGGGATCATTGCTCGGTCCTCTTTTGTTTGCAGTTTTCATCAATGACATAAAAACTTGCTTCCGTCATTTAAAAATCTTGCTATTTGCAGATGACATGAAGATAATAAAACGGATCTATAATCTATCCCACGCTAGGGAACTACAGGGAGACCTGAATCGATTTGATGAATACTGCGAATAAAACAGGCTGGACCTCAATGTCTCCAAATGCTTCCATATCACGTTCACCCGCAAGACTCACGCTATTAGCACGGTGTACACTTTAAAAAACATTAATATCTCCAAAATGGAAAACATTCGTGACCTGGGGGTTACCTGGGGGTATTGGGGTATAATAAAATGATGTTTGACAAGCATATAGATAGCATTATAACTAAAGCATCTAAATCGTTAGGATTTATCATAAGACAGTCGGCCAACTTCAAAGAACTCAAGACAGTTAAGGTTCTGTACTGCACATATGTACGGAGCATTCTTGAATATGCAAGTCAAGTATGGAGCCCCCAATATGAAATATATAAGTCTCGTATTGAAGGCATCCAAAAGCGTTTTTTGAGGTTTCTGGACTTTAAATGCCGCTGCTATAGTGGAGGGTACCTACAGCGTTGTAAGAAATATCACTTCTTACCCTTGTCAACGAGACGTGACATAACTGATATCTCCTATCTCCTTAAAATAGCGAACTCCACTGTGGATTCCCCAGAGCTCCTTTCAAATATTAGCATCTGCTGCGGTGGGCGGTCCCTCAGACCACGTGCTATTCTACACGTACCCTATGCCCGAACTAACATAAGGAAAAACTCCTACATGCTAAGAGCCTGCAATTTGTTCAACAAACTCCCGTTAGATAGTGACCTATTTCACACCAGTGCCTACAATATTAAAAAATCACTAACAAATAATTACTTTGATCAATATGTGCCCTCGGAGTGATACTTAGCGACTACAAGATACACAAACTAAATATTTTCTATTGTTATAAATTCCTGAACCTTCATCGCAAGCGAATAAATACTGCCCATGATAGGTATTTATTCGTTTGCGGTGATAATGATAATGATAGTTATATTTGTTACTCTAGATTTGTTTTTATACCTTACTTATAATTAAGTATACCTACCTTGTAACGGAGTATACCTACATTAAATCTATAAGCGGAAACTTGTAATTGGCTTAAAGATGTTTAAAGTCACCAATTTACTTAATTTTGACAGCTGTAAGTATTCCCAAACACAAATAAATAAATAAATAAATATAAGTAAGCATTTCATAAAGAGTTGCGGACTTTATGTAGAATCTGCTGGTTAGCTTGATAACTCTAAGCTTGCAGAGCCGCAGAGTTAGCTTGATAAGCTAACTCTGCCGACCGACATATTTAAATAAGTATCTACCTACTTAATATTTTTCCTGCTTTGTTTGCAGTTATGGGGCTCCATAACATCTGTGGTAGGTATACGTATAGGTAGACCAACCTTTTGTGTGCTGGCTGTTCGCTAAAACACACGGACGCACGTTTGTTTGTGCGGAAGGATGAGGAGGTGAGAAAATGACTGACGTTTTTTTTTGTTAGTAAGGTGGCAAACAAGCTTGCGGGCTGCCTGATGGTAAGCAATCATCGCAGCCTCTGGACCTTTGCTAGGGGTATCTACGCTCTACCCCGTAAAACCTTTTCATCCCTTTCTTCCTTTTATCCATTTGTACTCTCCAGGGCAGGTCATTCTTTAACCTTACGGATGACGGAATTGACGGATTTTGTAGTAAAGTTAAGAAAATAAATTTATTACTTCCAAGGCACAAAAGCACAAAACATACAAGACAATAACAAAAACAGATATACAAAAAATATTAACAAAAAAATACGCCGATTGTCAATAGCCGTGCCATGGAGAAGTGCAATGGGTCGCACTCAGCACAATGCCACGGCTGACGCAGTGGCGCTGGTTTTCAGTGTGTGTAGTGCTTATTAGCGTGCGCCGGACGACCGATGTGCGCCCGCGCATTGCATCCGCGATTTAGCGTCGTCACTATGACAAAGACCGCCGTTGGCCGTATATGTGACCGTTTTGTATTTAAGGCTAATGTTACTCTAGCACCGCAACGAGCTCGTTAGGTGTGCTAATGTAGGTACCGTCAGCGAAGCTAGGTTACCTAACGTTATCCGCTGGGACCTTAAGATGGTTGAACGATGTCGGGAGCAGATTGGCACCCGACTGTATATTATTATTACTATTTATTTAGTTTAAAACTTTATTTTGGAATAAAGGGCAAATTTTCTTCACTAATAAAACCACATTTTCTTTATGTTTTACGGCAGACAAACAGGCAAGCGGGCCACTTGCAGGAAAGTGGTCACCGCCGCCTATGGACATCAGTAACACCAGGGGCGCTACACATGGTAAAAAGTTGTGTCACATGAAATTCCGAATATCGCGTAAAAAGCTTAGTTCGCTAGTTTTATAGGTATATTAGAACTCTGTGCAAATAACCTAACCGACAGAAAAAGTCAGTTAACCCCCGACCAAGTGTACTTAAACTCAAATATTTTCTAAACGACAGAACCGATTTTAATGAAACAAAGCTAAGAACGATCTCAATTAAACTGACTTTGAAATATAGAAAACCGCATCCAAATCGGTCTATCCGTTTGGGTGCTACGATGCCACAGACAGATGCACACGTCAAACTTTGATTCAGATTAATTTATTGCCCAAAGTGAATTCAAGTAGAGCTCGTCTAGTCTAAAATGACGTGCCCCACTACTTAGTTAGTTGATTTCGATGTGTAAATGCAAATATTGATAACGATACTTCATCTGTGTGGGAGCCAATGAACGACGCGTTCTCCTACGTTTGAATCTCACTGAACGCAACTGAATGACCAATTACAACGGCATTTGTATATGTATTGCGTTCATATTTTAAACTTGCTTGTGTGCGTTAATGCGATAGTGAGGCGCATCATTTTAGATTAGACGAGCTCTACATTTATATACCTAGCAGTAAACACAGACAAAAATGTGCATTCATATAGGGTTCCTCAATAATAATAAGGGATACAATATAATTAATTGAAGCATAATAAAAATATTATTATTCTGTATAAAAGTATTACGGTGAGGGAAAACATCGTGATGAAACCTGCAAATTTAGGCAACTGAATTTGTAACCAATCTGGTCAGGTTCCCCTGGTAGCTGGGTCAGATGGTAGTAGCTCCACTGATCGCCAAATCCTGGATCATGGTCAAGGCGGACCCCAGGCCTTCGTACTCGAGAGCACAACCGAGACATTAACGCCAAGACAATTATTATTTTATTTCTTCGCAAATGTCATGCGACGGGGTTATTTAGAGTACCTGCGTTAAGAGCCTATCTTCCACTCGTACTGTTAATATCCCTGTACGTAGTAATGTTCTCTTTTTTCGTCGGGGTTTAAAAATATACTCGTGTGTTGTTCTCGCGACGCGACGGCTAAGTCAAGGTAACTCATGTGAGTCAAAAAACTCGTTATGGATAACGTTTTGTACGTCTGTTTCCGTGCCGTCGCCGTCATTAGTTACGAAACTTACTATAGGTGACCTTCAAAGGTTTTTCATAACCTGTTTGTTTACCTACCTGACCCTACTGCCTTGTAGGTAATAGTGGGTATTTTGAATAACAAGTTTCTTTATAACGAACTTTTTGTTTCTGTACAACTATCATTGTCATCGGTAACAAAAACAAATTACGTCATAGGCTGCGATATGTTAAACGAGGATAACTAAGTGGAAAGAATAAAAGGAGATGTATGAAAAGAGTTGAATATATGCGAGGATAGGGAGTTGTGTTAGGACAGAGCTAAGTGGCGGTCCATAGTCTCTGCCTACCCCACCTCTGGGACACAGGCGTGAGCTTTATGTATACATGTTTGTAACGAACGGGGTTTCTTCACTTTTACCAACAATACATTAACACTGGACACACTGGCTTCCATCAATAAGAAAGTCATAGTTCAGCGGGCTCATGGGGTCCGCTGGCGGCCGCACTGAAATTCTTTGGGCAGGCCATGGAATCCGCTACAATACCTCAACTTCTATTTTCGAAGTTTTCTTGGGCATTTGTTGCTGTATGGCGATAAAAATATTTTGTGGACTGCCGGTGGCCCTGGGCCGGCTTAGAAAGTTTCGCTGGTGGCTGGCATTCAAAGTGATATGTACCCATCGAAAACATTTTAGGCAAGTACTCTCCAAGCATCGAGTGATGCGCGAGATAATGACGGATGTTGCTTCTCCATTGCGGGTTTAGTTTGCGGCGTGCACTACAAGTAGCCTGAAATGCCAGCCTGTATGACACCCTTGTCGAAGGGGTTTGTACTATTCTACCGGACATCACATCAGATTATAAAATCGTTAATTGTTTTTTTAAATTATGTACTTTTTAAAAGGAAAATGTGTACTTTTTGATCAAATTGATCTTATCACACCATAGTAGATTTGGCGACCCTAATCTCACCTGATGGTAAGTGACGATGCTGCCGAAGACCAGCTATTCACTCTGGCCTTGAAGGAGTCCAGGTTGTACAGTTCATACTCACCAGCAAACTGCACTTGGGGTCCCCGTTCGCGTCGACCATGGTGCCTCCATAATGCTGCGGCAGCTGCCCAGCATCCACCAGCGCCAACACCTGCGGCTTCCATTTCTTCGCATCCGCACCGAAGATGCGGATCTTCGATATCGTGTACTCGTGTATGAACTTCTTTACCACGTTGAATGCAAGCGCGAACACTTTTGGTGCTGGAATAGGTGGAATTTCGATTTTAGTGGATTTGCCTCATCACTCATTCCCTCCGCTGGATCTCCTGTGTACCACACAGAGCTACTAATCTTTGATACTCAGGCACGCCCAAGGATAAGCAAATAATGAATAAATAAAAATAAATAAATAAATGAATATGAATACCTATTACACTTTCACTACACATATTATCGGGTTTGTTACCACGGTTAGTATAATATGTGTAGTGAAAGTGTAGTGAATAACCACGAAAGTCTGAATACCTATTGTCTTGTAACCCGTTACAGGTAGGAGTAGAAAATATTTTGGTTCCGATTTCCCCCCTCGAAAAGCGGACACGTAGTAAAATAATAAGTTCTCAAATGAATAATATTATATCATAGCAAGCTTTTAATCGCGCGGTATAGTATCTATCTACCTTCTCATCAAGACCATTCTAAAGAGCCCAAACACGATGAGGTTATCTTATTGCGTTCATTAGTTCCAATGAACACCTTCCGACTCCATTGTACATTGTCATCCAAGTTACATGGGTGTACCAAATTTCAGCTCAATCAGATACAAACAAAAGGTCGAAAAATGGCTTGCATATTTTGACGGACTACTTACAAACATACATACGAACAGTGCAAGTTAAATAAAAGCTTGTAAAAAAGGCATCGGTATCTAAATACCAACAGAGAAAAACGCACCACGGACACTAGCTAGGTAATTAGGTTATGAATAGCGTTATGTCGCCAATAATAATTATGTCAAAAATGCTTTTACCTATAGTCTATTGGTGTATGGGTACTATATAATAGTCATTCAGCGGAGGCTTAGTAATAAGGTACCATTCTACGGCTATTACTGGTGGTAAAAGCTTGAAGCTTTTCGTGGGGGTAAAAATGAAATCTAATTGCACCAATATGCTATGGGCGACAGTTGCCGCTTTAAATCAAGTGGTCTGTCTCCATATTTGTTACTGAGTAGTAGATATAAAGAAAACTTTTCCTACTTCTATATCTATATATAGTATAAAACAAAGTCGCTTCCCGCCGTCTGTATCTGTGTACGCATAGATCTTCTGAACTACATAACGAATTTTAATGCGGTTTTTAACAATATGAGAGTGAGTCAAGAGGAAGGTTTATAAGCAAGAAAAAAGGGTAGGTAGGGGTGAAATAGGTGTAGGGTGGGGTAGGACGCCACGCGAACGAAGTCGCGCAGGGTCCACTAGTATATCGTTAATCGACAAAAACCTTAACATCCCATGGAAACCTACCATTTATAATGAAGCAGGTCTTCAGGATTTCCGGGTAGTTGGCCTCATAAATTTGCAATAGGGAGAAGACCATCTCGGCAGCTGGTTTCCAGGCGTACTGCCGCATACTCCAGCCTTCCATATCGAAGATTACCACCACCTGGAATGTAAGAGTATGCTGTACGGCACAGGAGAAAGAATAGTGACACTCGACAGTAGGACTTGTGAAGGCAGAGAGGCCATTTTGAATGGATACCACTACTGTATCGTCTGTATCTACTTCTGCCGGTAAGCAACAAGTTTTTTTATGTCATACGATGGATGAATAGGCAACCGGGTATGGCTTTCCAGATTTCAGACCTTACTGTGCTTCAACATATCAGTGTGGGTGTGAGGTGGGCAACGTATTGGTGACCAGTGGTCACTGACCACCCTTGGTGTTCCTAATGTATATACTCGTATTCTTTATTGTACACACAACAATGTTACAAAGTTAAAACCTCAAGATAGTTCACAAAGGCGAGCTTATTTCTGCAAGAGATCTCTTCCAGCCAACCTGAGGTGCGGAAGCGATTTTACAAGTACTTGATGTATCCATGGGCAGCTGAACGGTGACCACCTTATATTACATCAGGTGGCCCGCTTGCCTGTTTGATAATCGTATAACATAAACAAGTTCAAATGAATAATATTTTATCAAAGCAAGTTTTTATCGGGCGTTCTCCATTGCATTAGTCAAGACTAACAAACCAGCCCAAACTCGATGGGTTTACCATGCGTAGTTCTTATGGCCACCTTTCGTCTTCATCATCAGATCAGCTCGATGGTATCATGACATTGCATTGTAACCGTACTTACGTGAGTGTGCAAAATTTCAGCTCAATCGGAAACCGGGAAATGGGTCAAATTTAACTTGCAAGATTTTATTACGAACAGACTTGGGGACATGTAAAACAAAATAAAAGATTGTTGGTCTTATAGAGGAGCTCTAATGCTCTCCGATAAACGAAATACCTGTTTAATATATTTTTCCTTAGTTTTAGAGATATCAAGCGGTTAGGTACCCGTCTAGGAATATACGAAGCCTGTGTTTACTAGACTAGATCGACTCGCTATGAACACTTTATACCGAGTAAGTACGTTACATAATACGAATAATATACGATGTAAGAAGTATGTAGTTACTGTAGCTAGGTTATTGTTGGTTGGTTCTTGGAATTCGATAAGAGGTAATTCTACGGACTTTAAAAATATACACTTACAGATACGGTACAGGAAAATGTATAGGTTACCCACATACATTACAGTTATACGAGCTTTATTGATGAGCGCTATTGATTGATTGATGATATCATCGGTATTATGACGATTGTCGTCCTCTGCATCGGGCGGGTCCCAGGTGAGTATATTCCATTGCTGGCCTTTCAGGCATTCCGTTGCGGCTGCCACGTACTAAACCCGCTATGGATTAGCATAGATAATACCTACACAGACTTGACAGATGGAAAAAAATGTTTCATTATGTAGTCTACTAATAATTATTTTACGTATAATTATACGTCTGTGAGATTTTATCACCGCGCCGGGCGCAGCGCAAGCCCTTAATCATAATTATCTTGTATTCAACCCATAACCCATAACTTATGCAAGTTCTTGCTTCAACGTATGTACCTATCATGAATCTGACCTCTACTACGCATGCCCACAAAGTAAAGGAGGCAGCTTGGCCTGGCTAAAATATTTCAGATTCTTACAAAAATAGACAAATATCTTCAGAGCGACAGAACGATTTCATAAGATAAAAGAAAATCCTTGAGGAGGCCAAACCCACTGAAATTTTGCGCCTAACAAAGTTGCATTCCACGACGAGCAATTCGCTGGTTACCTTCTCGTGAACCCTGTTCACTCTTGACACCTCTTGATGTTTCTTTGAGAGATAGGTAACAATCTGCAGCAAGAAATACCTTACCTTCAAAGCAGCCGGTCCATGGGTGACTGCTTGCTCCTTAGCCGATGCCAGGTAGCCTTCTAAATGCCTCATCACCATGCGTATCGTGTCAGACTTGGAGACCGAATGTAGGAGGCCCCATACGTCCAACCCGGCGAATGGGATTATAATCACTAGAAATTAAAAAAGAAATGTTAGAAAATAATATTACAAGGAAAATAAGTACGTATATAATACCTACATATAATATATATTAATCATCTTAGCGTTAATATCCCGGTTGTGCTTGCACGCGCCGTGATTTGTCAGATTAAATAGTTACAGTAGAGCGACTATCATCTGACCTCCGTGACCCTGCTACCAGGGGAACCTGACCAGATTGGATTATGGTTACAAATTCAGTTGCCTGAATTTGCAGGTTTCATCACGATGTTTCCCTTAAGAGCATTGGATAGAATTCAACTAATGTACATAACTCAGAAAAGAGTTATTCCTACATGGCCGCAGCGGGATTCGAACCTCTCGGTTCGGATACTCAACCGCTCGGCCACTGACGTTCAGTACGTAAGTATGTACGTACCTTATTGTACTGTTTCTTTACTGACATACATAAACACGTCACGTTAAAAAGAGATAACTTTATTGCGTCACTTGTTTACTCATAATTTTTATTTTAATACGTTTCCATAATAGATGTTGTTAAAGACATTAATTTTAAATCATCATGTATTGGATGGAAAATGAAAATTTAAGACTATCTGTTCGCTGCGGTTTTCACCTGCGCGCAGTTCGGATATCTGTAAATATTCAACTACACCGCGGGATCCTATTACTTTTAAAGATTCAAAAGTATCGAAAAATGTAGCTTCCTATTAGTGAAAGTATATTCAAAATCGGTTCAGTAGCTTCGGAGATTATCCCCAACTTACAAACTTACTTACAAATATATAAAGTTTACCTGTAATCTACTTGTGTATTGGATGTAGTGGAAAACTAATTAAGATTTGATCATCAGCACAGCCCATAACAGTCCACTGCAGGTCTCACGGCCTCTCCCACGAAAGGGGAGGTTATTACCACAACTCCACGCTTGGCAAGCGGGTTGGAAATCGCAGTGTAATACATATAACAATGGAAAACTGCCCATTTTACAGTCTATGGAGACTAGATTTTTTGTCTCGAAAACATTAGTCGCATCGTACGACACCTGCGAGTGTAAAGTATTGGTGTTATTCTACTCTGCCGGACACCACACGGGCAAGAAGACACGGAAGATTTGATAAAAAAAAACATCTTGGTGTTAATGACCCGGTTGTGATCACGCGCACGAGCGCCCAGGGCCCGCTTTGACCATGATCCAGGATTTGGCAGATCACGGAGAGTTGAAAGCTAGTGGTAATTCATTCGGATCGACAAAGACTAGACATGTATCTAGTTTATATTTTGTTCGTTACCTGGGGAGCCCTCCTTATCGAAGCCGGTACTGCCGCTTGGGAAATAGTTTTCTAGAACTTCTGGAGCTTGCCATGTGGAAAGCTTTGTGTCTATCTCCCATTTTTCTCGCCATTCCATAGACTGAAAATTAATTAATTTATTAGGCGTTACGTTATGTTGGTATGATACGTTATGCGATTATTACACCTAGCAAAATTTATTTGGTTCCTATATTACACCTGGCTAAATTCAGAAGCAAAATAAGTAAAAGAGGAATGTATGCTCATAGAATAAGGTCCATTTTTGTACCACGACTTTTGGAAACCGCGGCGATGCGTAACAATGATATAAATGGTACAAAAATGTACCTTATTACATGCGCAATACAGTCCACTTTTACTTGCTCTCGTGCTTTTTACTTCTGAATTTAGACAACAGAATTTAGCCAAGTGTAATAAGCGCATAAGACGTGACTTTACCTTGTTGCTTTACTTTACTTTTTATTATTATTTATTATTAGCCATTTCTGTCCCACTGCAGGGCAAAGGCCTCCCTTTCGATCTTCCACGACTCACGGTCGGATGCTTTCCCCGGCCAATCCTTAGAAAAGGCGTCCAACTCGTACCGCCATCTCCGTTTAGGCCTTCCGCGCTTCCTTGTTACGTTACTTTACTTTGTTGTTTGAAAATATATATCTATTTACCTATACGTGTGTGCATGCGGTGAGTACGGAAAACACAAGAATCTTGTGTTATAAGCCCTACTAATACAGTATGTAGGTTGGGGTTTAACAATTAAAATTGCGGTAAGTGCGCTTGAACCGCTTAATGTACACAGAAAATAGACCACTATAAGTCCGTATTGACTGACAGTAAGAATTATAAAGTGTGGATATGGCAATAATCTGGGGATAATCTGTCCTTGTCAGTCCTTGTCACTTCTTGTAAACATTTAGTTCCTTGTACTTTTAGTTTGACTAAATTATTAATCATGCTGAAAATTATCTCTCTCACTTCCTTTTTAATTATTTTGCCCATTATTTTATAATATTTTTCATAACTCACGAAAATAAACAATCCTACAGAAATCAAATTGTTTGTTATGACTTTTATGAATGACGTTCTATTATAACGTTTAAAAATATCTTATTTTTTTTATTAAATAAGTGATTTGAACTTAGCTTGGTCCTATTCTAGCAGTGCACTTATGCGTTGGGTCTCTGTCAAGCCTAGAGGTGCGCGGATCCGTTATATTCATATAACATAACGTAACGTTATGCTATTAAAAAATATTATGTTATTTTTAACGTTATAATATAACACCCTCATATAATTTTATGTACCGTATAACGGTCGCCCTTTTTCAGTTTGTATTATTGTTTACAGTTGATTTAGTACCTTGGGGGACAAAATCGTACCTATATAAAAATTTATTAATAATCAATATATTTGTATTACCACGTACAAACATTAATTTTGCGACTTTCGACGATAAACCGCATAGATAACAGAATATAACAGAAAAAATAACACAACAATATTATGGTGATCTTGTGTTATAATATATTAGTAGCAGAAAACATTATGTATTAATATTAGGTTTTATAAGTATATTTTTATACCGTTATAATATACCCGTTATCTAATGTAACGAACACCTCTAATCAAGCCTAAAGAGTAAGAAGGATAAGATTACAGGCATTTCAACTTATAAGTGTCCCCAGAGCGCACTCCATGCGTGTTTTTATGGAAACGATATATTCTAACGAAAATCTGACAAACTACAGTCATAGATATTGGTTTCTGAATCACGTCTACAAAATGTTTGTACGGAGCGCGCTCGGGGGCACTCCCCTTAATGACAACGCACCAGCTGTTTAGTCATCTTTGACAGCTCTGCTTGCGTGATGCGTGTATGGTAGAAAATTGACAGCTCGAGTTCGACTATTTCTACCAACATCTACATTGACACTGATTGTGTAGGATCATCCGCCAATCCGCCTCCGTTGTATACCAAAACTACGTGAATTGTCTATGGACCAAGAATTTCTACCACAAACAGCTTATGTCAGATAACGTTAGCTTATGTCAAATCCCATACATTTTTTCTACCACAAACGATTGTAGATTAACGCAACCTAATGCTAAGGCCGCAGGCAAACTAAATCTATGAATCCTGGATTTTATGGGCGACAGTTACCGCTTATCATCAGGCGCGCTGTTGGCTCGTTTGGCATTGAGTAAAATAAAAAGAATTAAAAAACGCTCGCTACTATATCTATTATATACCCTAGAACTGTAAATCTTTGCTCGGCGGTAAACCTGCCTGCCACCTCTATCCGAGTTCGGCTTCGTATTCAACCGCGCTTCCCGCTTTCCCGTTGAGAAAGGCGCTGTCCTTATGGGCAACGGTCGTGCGACGGGCGGTTTTGAGGTCTCCTATTGGTCGGGTGACGTCTGTCGTACGACCATGGACGCACGACCATTGCCAATAAGGACAGCGCCTAACAGTGTTACATATAAAGGATCTACTAACGACGCTGCGGCTAGGCTGATCTGGGAGGCAAGCGTGCAACTGAGACTAATCATTACGCATTACAAAATGAAGGCGTTTTCGGACGGGGCACGTGATCGAACGTCTGACCAAGCTCAGCTCGTCCGCGCACCCGAAAGCAACTTTATTTCATACTACGATACGGTTAGTATCGCCCGTGTGGTGTCCGGCAGAGTAGAACAGCACCATCCCCTTACACTCGTGGGTGTCGTACAAGACATCAAGAGTATCAAGAGTCTCCATAGACTGGACAATGGGCAGCAGCTTCTTCCATTCTTATATTTATTACACTGCGATCTTCCGCCTGTCAACCTCCGCTTTCGTGGGAGAGGCCCTACGTCCTGCAGTGGACTGTTATGGGCTGTGATGATGTAGGGTTGGATCAAGTATACGCTTGCTTTAGATGGGCCCTGCCGCTGTATTGTTAACAGCCGCCTATTTTAGGCACCCGTTGAGCCCTATTATAGTGTTGTTACCACTTTAACAGTGATGTGACTCAACGGGAACAAAGGCTACGAAGCCGTTTTAGCCGACGTGCATTATTTATCTGAACATAAAGGGACTATCGTCCAACAGGCTCGGTCTACTTTGGAAGCTAGTACCTACACAATACGTACACTGTGTACGTGTGTATGGTGTCATCATTGTAACTTTTTGAAAGACTTTTTTATTATTTACTATTTTTATTATTTACCGCCAATATCTGTTGCCTATTTTTGAACCACTCGCAACTAAATTAAAAAGAGAATATTTACCATAGGATAACAAATCCATGACTGAATGAATTGCGGGTTTAAGAAGGTCTTTGACTGAAAGGAGGTTGAGACAACTCAGCCTATATGACCAATAATGTTGAGCGATATGTCATTAGAAAGCATACTTCATTTTCTTTAACTTTTACGACGGCGACAACCTTCGAATCGCTATGAGAAAAAAGTTATGGCCAATTAAAATAAACTTCATTTTGTACTGGAACTTTATAATAACGATGAGCGAGATATCATTGGAAAGGACTTTCAATTTTAACAACTTTCTATAAAATGGCTACTCTCTAATCACTGTGGGAATAAAGTGATGTTCGCATTTTCTGGGTGCGCCTGTCCTTAACTGTTATCCTCCATAACTTTTTCCCATAGCGATTCGAGAGTTGTCGTCATAGTAAAACTTGTAGAAAATTAAAAACCCTTTCCATTGACATATCGCTCATCGTTATTGGTCATATAGGCTGAATTTTCCAGTACGAAGTTTATTTTAATTGACCATAACTTTTTTCTCATAGCGATTCGAGAGTGGTCGCCATAGTAAAAGTTGTAGAAAATGAAACATGATTTCTAATGACATATCGCTCAACGTTATTGGTATACGCTAGGATCCATACATTTCTGCCGGTCCTCCTTTATAAAGGTGTCTCCGATTTTTATCGTTATTTTAAACTGTATAAATCGATATGGTAAACATAAACTACCTACATTTTAAATGTCATAGCTACTTACATCGCGCAGCATTTTCTCCGCCGCATCGGGATCCCATTGTCGCGCTAAAAGGAAAGGTATTTATGTAGTTACAGCATAAAGATGTTGAATAAAACATAACAAATAAACGATAACATTGAAGTGATAATAGCGATCTGAGACAAGATAATTACTGAAATCAACAGGTAATCAAAGCGATTAGGGATTATTTGACCCTGGCGACAAGGAAGGAATAAGTATCTCTAAGTACCTCTACACTAGTAAATAGAATTATCGAATTATAATATTATCTCTGCTCTGATTCGCAGTTGAAACGGCGGGAAAGATAGAGTCAGGTAGAGTTTCATAGTGGAAAGTTAAATTACAACTTTTATTTTTCATTTTTTTATAGGAAAATGTTTTATTAGATTAGATGATTTATATTTACATAATATTAAGCGCATGTAATAATATAAGGAAGTCACAAATATATTGTCAAAGATAATTAAAATAATGTCATTCAAAATATACACAATCACAACGAAAATAACTATTAGTAAGATGTAAAAAAATACTATAGGCATACGTAATAGGACATCTACAAACTTAAAAAAAATTGTATTGCAACTTCTGTATCTTGTAGCGGAATTTAGGTATATAGATAGTTCATAGGTTAGTTAACATCATGTTGGCGTCAGTCCCAGTTGTGCTCCCGTGCGCTAGGGTCCGGGACTAGGTACCTATGATTGTTTAACCTGACTTGTCTTATTTGGTGAACAAACAATGCCCAAAATCACGACTTGCCGTATCAATCACGCTACGTATATTGTGTAGAGATGTTGAGAATTATACAAGAAACACATAGAATGTGAATTTCAACGTTACAGTTTTACGTTACGTAAAAATTCATTTCAATACCAAATAAAATTTCCTTAACCAAATAGTTAGTTTGGACCGATTATAGCTACCCTTACACTCCTTCACAATTAAACATCCATCTAGACACTCGCAAACGCTAGCATTTGCACACAGGAAATTGGACTCTAAGCGCACGAATGCTGACGTAATTAGTTAAGGATACCTCCACGTGCAAAGTCCTCTTTAACAATTATGATAGATAATAAATGTAAGCAATTAACTTACCTCTAAGCCATCGCAGTAGAAAATGATCGTCGTGTTCAGGTTTCAGCACATCTTTCACGCTCCTACGAAACTGTAACAAACAATAAAGTTGATTAAGATTACGCAGGTATAGTCTAGGTATAACAGTCCATCGCCGTAGTTCTATGATTCTTCCATCGGGGTTGCCTGCCGGGCACGGAAAGGAGTCGGCCCAAGTAGCGATGGCTTGACGTAGTCAAGAATGACATACGTGCCAATAAGCTCACCACCAAGGATACCGACGACCAAGCGAGGTGGGCCAGGAGCAGCAGGAAGGCGGACCCTAGACCCCGCGAGCCGCGCAGGTGAATAACCGGGATATAACGCCAAGATGATGATGATGATGATTCAACGGAGTCGCCCAAGGGGCCTCCGTCGTAGCTAAGACGATTTGCCGACTGCTATAAATCGAGGACCTATAGAATCGAGGACGAGGACTAGCATAAATCACGTTTGTCCTCCTCTCGTCTGACCGTCCTTTGCTGCCTGACAGTCAGGGTTAGGTTACCCGCTTTTTTACAATTGTTCTAGCCAGGTATTTGACCGCTATCTCATCTGGGCTGTTGGTGCGGTCTAAGATGAAGTATGCATGTTTAAATATAGCCTACTCATTCTGGCCTTGTAGTCTAGATTGTACAGTAGGGTTTGGGGAACACAATGGCAGACAAAGCGTTCCATTCCTTAACTTAAAAAAGTTCTTGTTTTTGGGCCGAAATGTGTGTAAAGATGTTTTGCATAATTAAGGTAACCCGAAGTGTGAAGCACGGCAGGTAATTGCCATTCTAATCCTGGAACTACATGTCATGGTAGCCTAGATAATTCTAGCCTAGTGTCGAGAGCAGAAAAAAAAATTGCGAGTCTCAGCCGCGAATGTAGCTAACTTTCTCATCTTTCGATCGGTCGATAGAAACCAGTTTGGCCTAGACGGTTTTAGCGTTTGAGCTAGTCTGACGGAACCACTAATTACTTGACCAGAATCGTAAATGGATCGAGAAAATTAGATTTTTGTTTGTTTGTTTGTAGATAAACTCATTTCATGCCCCTTAAAAATAAGTATATCCCATATGACAGTAGATAGTTAGCAAAGTTTTAAAATACGCAAAGGTGAAAACCGGGGATGACCACTACCAGTTTACCTGATCCACTTTCATTTTCAAGTGGTTTTTTGGAGAAGGATCCGTTATTACAAATATCATAAACAACGTGCTTAGCATTTTCATGTGTCGCCCAAGGACAATAACTGCTTAAAGTCAAAGCATCTATCAAGAAAGATAAAAATATAGAATCCCTTATATTGCAGGATCCTACCTAACTAAAGCACTACGTTAGCACTTTTGGCCCTCAAGGAATGACTTTTGCAACGATTGCGTTCGAAAGAGTGCGAAAGTAAGGAGTGTTGCGAATCCCACTAACGAACTTACCTTTGTGGAAATTCTAACCTCGTAATCCATATACAATGAGCAGTTTTCCAATAAGTATCTAAAGCATTCCTAACCACTCACTAGATGGCGCCCCGACAATTTTGTTAATGAGGAGTTTTCCAGTAGGTATTGATAGTTGGTTTCAAAAAGCATAAATAGATGGCGCTCCTAAAATTTTGGTAATTTTTTTATAATCTGTATGATGGTGGCAGTGATTTCAGGCAGCCAACTAATACTTAACTTAAAAATAAAATGTTTATTAATATAAACATAACTGTTAAATATTGAACAAAGTGTAAAAAGAAATATTTATTGAATTTGCACTATGTTCCATTATTATTACAACCTCTAAAATGGTTAAAAACTATTGACAAATACAATATTATCCAATACAACGTACTCAGTGCTTATATCTGTTTGCTAAGAACCTATTTCTACCGTCAACATATTTAAATCCAAATTAAAACATTGGCTATTAGAACATTGTTTCTACGACTTTGACGAATTTGTAGATTATAAATTGCCTCCACATAGTGTAAAATGAATCTAAATGACAATTTTACCTGATTATGACATTAATAACTGAAACTATGACATTTTATTATTGTATTGCGTATGATTTAATTTATTGTGAATGATTTTTAATAATTCGAAATTTTGACATTTTTATATTTTGTTATGAATAATTTAGTTTAGTCTACGGCGTCGACATTGTAAATTATAATGAATTCTAATGTGTTTCGTATAAAGATACTTCCTGGGTACCAACTTGCCACTTTGACGTGTAACTCTGTTACTAATAAAGTATTTGTATTTGTATTTGTATTTGATTATCAATTACCAAAATTGTCGGGGCGCCATCTAGTGAGTGGTTAAGAATGCTTTAGATACCTATTGGAAAACTGCTCATTGATTATCGCTTGAAATAGATTCTTAGCAAACAGGATATAAACACTGGGTACGTTGTATTGGATAATATTGTATTTGTCAATAGTTTTCAACCATTTAAGAGGTTGAAATAATAATGGAACATAGTGCCAACTTCTATAAATATTTCTTTTTACATTCCGTTCAACCTTTAACAGTTATGTTTATATTAATAAACATTTTATTTTGAAGTTTAGTATTAATTGGCTGCATGAAATCATTGCTACCATCATACAGATTAAAAAAATATTACCAAAATTGTAGGAGCGCCATCTATTGATGCCTTTTGAAACCAACTATCAATACCTACTGGAAAACTCCTCATTATTCCTACGAAACGTATACCCACGACATGTACGATTAGTAATCAGTAGTCGTAGTCGCGTTCTCGGGAGCGTCCATCTGTGGCCTTGTGGAGCGTCAGTGGCCTAGTTGGAGCGTCCGTCGATGGCCTAGTGGTAAAGGTATCCGACTCGCAAGCGAGAGGTACCAGGTTCGAATCCCACTGCCTCCATGTACCAATGACTCTTTTCTGAGTTATGTATTTTAGTTGAACACTAACCGATGCACTTACGGAGAGGGAAAACCTCGTGATGAAACCTGTCGCTTGAATGTGTAACCATGATCCAATCTGGTCAGGTTCCCCTGGTAGCAGCAGAGTTACGGAGGGCAGATGGCAGTCGCTCCATTGTAATTACCTGATCTGTCAAATCCTGGATCAGTCAAAGCGGACCCCGGGCCCTCTTTCGCGAGAGCATAACCGAGACATTAACGCCAAGTCGCCCTCTACCTTTGCCTTCCATTCTACGTATAGCAGCGGACGGGTGTGATTAATTAATTGGTCAGTAGTTTGACCTGCCCTTCGTTATGGCATCCTTGTCATTGTTGTCGTTGGGAGTAGATCTTGTTGGCTATCTGTTAAACATTTTTCCATTTTCAGCCGCGAGCAAAGTTATCTTGCGGGTTTACCAATGTTTGGTTGCTAGGTACACGCCTTATGTTGCTAAGCAACGGACAGGTGATTGTGTGAAATGGATGTCAATAGATAAAACTCCGAGGATTTGGCAGTGGTTCGTTGTCAACATTGTTTGTTACTAATTTTTCTAAACTCGTGTGTATTTATTTTGAAAACAAGTTTACTTTATGAATACCGCAATCATGATGGGTGGGGAGAACGACGACTCCCAGTTCAACGCGGACGGGGGTCAGGATGCCGTGGGGTTGCCGCGCATCGTGATGGTCACCGAAGGTTCCGACACCTCCATATCATCACCATCCTCGGGCTCACCGTCAGAAGACAACTGGGAAGCCCTCATAAAACAGGCGGACATACCACCAGAATACTGGCACATACAGAAACTGGTTAAATACATGAAAGCTGGCAACCAAACGGCCACCATGGTATCACTATCCTGCCTGAAGGACCATGACCTCTCTGTGGAAGTCAACCAGCGAGCGATCCAAGAAATCGGAGGCTTAGAATTACTAGTTAACCTATTGGAGACCAGAGACCTGTGCTGCATTTTGGGAGGTTTGGCTGTATTGAAGGAAATAACTCCCAACATAGAAATTAGGAAGAAAGTCACGGATCTAGGTGCGATTCCTCTTTTAGTTGGGCTTTTGTCCGACCCAGCTAGGGACGTACAAGTACTTGCAGCGGAAACAATAGCCAACTTGGGAAGAATCCGTAAAAGTAGAAAGTTTTGCAGGAAGTTCGGAGGCTTGCCGAGGTTAATTGATTTGCTGGATATAAAGCAAAGGTAATTTTCATTCAGGAGTCATAGCAAAGTAAATTTATAACAGTATCGTAATAAATTAACAATTTTTGGAAACTTTTTCCAGGTATCTAACAACGCCTCGCGAGGAGTTGAATTCAGACGAAATACAGTATTTAGATATTGCACGAGCGGGCGCTAAGGCTTTGTGGTCAATGTCGGCCTCTAAAAGGAACAGAGAGGCAATGAGGAAGTACGGTATAGTGCCATTGATGGCGAGAATGCTCAAGACTATACACCTGGATGTGGCAACTCCAACTGTAGGTCTGCTGCAGATGTGTGCCGGTGAATCATCGTTCCAATTAGCTGTACAGACAGAGAGGATGGTTGATGATCTAATTATACATTTGGGACATGACGACAGGGATTTAAAGGCTTGTATATATATGTTACTAGTTATACAGTAGTTTACCTAATGAATGACTTCAATAATCACGTTAACATTAGTAGCGCAAGTACCCTACTTAGAACTAATTTAATAGTAGATTTACCCGTATCACGCAAAGCGAACACGCACGTGTTATGTTAATAACCCACATTTCGCTTCCTCCCGTTGCAGACTTATTGTTGTTTGGCAATATACAAATGTGCGAATGACCCTATCACGAGGGACATGATTCGTCTCGGCGGCGGCCTAGAGCTCCTGGTGGCTGCGGCGTCCGATCCGGACAACAGAACCAACAAGCCATTGATGGCCGCAGTCACCGGAGCCTTATGGAAATGCGCGGACAATGATGCGAGTATAAAGAAATTGGACCAACTCAGCATCATACCCATCCTGGTTCACCTGCTGGATGATGAGAATGATGGTGTATTGACCAATGTTGCTGGCGCTCTGTCGGAGTGTGCTAAATACCCGCCCAATCGAGAGAATATTAGAACAGCCGGTGGAATACCAAAGTTGAGTAAGTGACCTAGTGTGCAAAGCATTACCTAAAGTTTATAAAATTGCTTCATGTCTATTAATGTTTCAATAATTTCAGTCCACCACCTAAATAACACTCACAAGCCCCTTTTGGAAAACGTCCCTTTAGTCCTAATGGAATGCGCCAAAGTGCCAGAGTGTATGGCGCAAATTGACGAACTTGATGGCGTGAGGCTGATTTGGTCCTTACTTAAGAACGAGTGCCCGAGGGTTCAAACCAACTCGGCGCTAGCTCTTTGCCCATGTGTGCAAAACGCAGCGGACTCCGGCGAGATGGTCAGGTCGTTTGTTGGTGCTCTGGAGCTAACTGTGGACTTGCTGGATTCTGACGACCACGACGTCCTGTCAGCTGTATGTGCTGCAATAGCCACCATCGCTAGGGACCATGAGAACTTAGCGGTCATCTCTGATCACGGGGTGGTGGCCAAATTATCGAAATTAGGTATGTAATAAACAATTTTATGTAACTTTTATAAGGTATTAAAACAATTCGTTTAGCTAATCTTGTCAAAAGCAACCTATGCAGCATGCTTAATAGCTTTTTGCGTAAATTTTTTTACAGTCGGCACAACAGACGACCATTTGAGAGCCAATTTGGGAGTGGCAATAGCGTACTGTTGCGATTGGGCCCAAAACCGACAGGAGTTCGGAAGGAGAGGTGCCGTAACGCCTCTGGTCAACTATCTGACGTCACGAGACCCCGCAGTCCACAGATCCACCGCCCTGGCATTGTACCACCTTTCATTCTATTCCATAAATTGTGTCACAATGCATGCCGTAAGTACCAGAAAGTTTTAATTTCATTGTCGATACGCATAGAATAGTAAGCGCGTTAAGTAGTTGCGCCAGTTCCATTCACTTTGTATAGGTATGGCTGTCTATCTATTACCTACATGGTATCTGCAAGCCAGACTTGTTTAATTATCCAAGTTTCTATCCTGTTCGATGGTCTGTTTTGAATTATGCAGCTACCTTTATTTTATTTTTAACCAAGGCTAGAGCCACAAGCGTATATTTTTTTGGATCGTCATCTCGTATTTTCCGCCACAAGTTTAATAGGTAGGTCGTGAGCGTATTTTCGTAGGTAATGTGGTCGTAAGATACACGAAACACAATATTCTTCTCTCTTAATGTCTACGTTGTTGCTGATTAGGAAAAATTACATTATTTAGCTACCAGTTGAAGTCAATCATATTTTAACAGAGCTATTTTTTCAGGCGGGGGTTGTGCAGTTCCTGCTGGAAACCATCGGTTCCAAGGACCCCATTCTGCAAGAGGCTTCGGCGGGTTGCCTCTGTAATATCCGAAAGTTGGCTTTGGCTACTGAAAAGATCAAGTTGAAGCAGTAAATCGACCGAATTCTATGTGTTTACTAAAACTACTATACTTTGTCCCTATGTCTGAATAGTCATGAACAATGTCGCTCTTCGCGTCTGCCTTATAAATGCAAACAGATTTCAATAAGAGCATTAAAAATGGAAGGAGAATACTGTCGCCATTATTGCAATAAATCTAACGAGTATTTGGTTTACTCTTCCACGCAGCAATACGAGTACTTCGACTTGGTTTATTGCATATGTACCTATATCGTTATGTGAAAGAGTCTACTCGTTATGTAAACTACTTATCTAGTAGTCTATTCTAGAGAGCACCTTCTGTAGCTGGGGCCCGGAGGCAGTCTTTACTGGACTCTGATCCATAAAACTAATCATCTGGCTATTCCTGCAACTAGCTGATAGTGTTGCATAGCTTTTCTTGGTTTTATATTCTTAATCTTCCCTGTTTATAAACAATGATGTTGAATTTATTGTTTTATCGAACATATTGATATTTACTATTGGGAAAAATATATATTTACTTGATATTGCTTGTCTATTTTTAATTTATAATTCTGCAACAATATACTACTAAAAAAAATCGTAGGTACTTCAAATTATAATATGTCAATAGTTCAGAAAGATAACAAAAATATCCATTGGTATGGGTTGTGTTTGGATTAGAGATTAATTAAAGATTTCTACGTAAATACATTGACTGGGCTAGATTGTGAAAATGTAAAAGTAAAGTTGCATTCCACTGCGTGCCAAGATGCAATTTGTGTAATATCTAATGCGTCTGTAATTTGTACCTAACTCTTTCTGAACTAATAATCATCTGTAATACTACGATTTGTTGTATGTTCATGCCATTATTTATTGATGCAACTGAATAAGGTATCTATCAATATTAAATAACCACATTTTGACAAATGAACCATATCACCATGATGTAAAGTACAAAATCGTATGAACACACAGACGTTAGTGTCGCCTCGCGCACACCGTATCTCAAATGATTTTGTTCTTCCGGATATGGTGATATGATTCATTTGTCAATGTCGTCAAAAAAGTTCGCAAGGGTTTTTCCGTTCTGTTTGCCCCGAGAAAGAAACCTATGGAACGTACATTATCAGAGAGTAACATAGGCTAAATCTAGGGTACAACTTAGGGTAACTTATGGTGAAATTTGTGGAATTTCAAATCTGTCCAATCCAGATTCTGCCCTACACCGAATAAACGACTCTATGTGCGGCTGAAAGTGGACCTAAATTCGTCTGACAATATAAAGTTCAGCGGTTATTTATAAATACAAAACAATCAGGGTCATCTTCATAGAAACGTCCGAAACGCACCATTCACTTACGTGCATTTTGTTTATTTTTAATTTATTCTTTCATTTTAACAGCGATGGAGCGTCGGTGGCCAAGGTTATCCAACTCGTAAGCGAGAGGTACCGGGTTCGAATATCGCTGCCGCCATGTACCAGTTACCCTTTTCTGAGTTATGTAGGAGTACATTACTTGAATACTGTATTTATATTCATACTAACCGATGCTCTTACGGTGAGAAAAACATCGTGATGAAACCTGCACATTCAGGCGACCGAATGTAACCATGATCCAATCTGGTCGTTCCCCTGGTAGCACGGTCACGGTGGTCAAATAGCATTCGCTCCACTGTAATTACCTGATCGGCTAAATCTTGGATCGTGGTCAAGGCGGACCCCGGGCCCTCGTGCGCGAGAGCACAACCGGGACATTAACGCCAAGATTTTTTTTTTTCATTTTAACAATTTACTACAAGTAAATGTATTTAACACTTTATTGTACATTAACAGTATAATCACTTTATTGATAAAATAATTTACATTTATAATAACAATATACACTAATACCTACATCTAAAATAAAGTAAATGTAGATACTTTCACGTCATAAATAAGCATATCAATTTAAGATTCGCCTAAGGTTTGGGCGTAACAACTTGAACTGTGTTTTATTTTAATAAAGTAGGTACGTAAATTTTGAAAATGTTTTGCATTTAGTATTTTACATACAAAATGAAAAACATTTTTGATTTGAAATAAAAAAATAAAAGAATTTGTATTTAAATACATTTTTCTACTATTTCTCACATCCCTGCATTTTTATTACTAGGCGTTAGTTGTTAGCGTGGCCGGCTTTGATACGTCATCAAGCATTAAGCGTTAACGGTAGACAGTTACCACTGTAAATTCACGTTAATTAACATCAGTCAATGGAGGTAGAGTTCAATAAAAATAACTATCTTAAATATAACACCAAGCGTCAAATTCGCTGTCTCGTATTAATTGACCGAATACTTCCGTCGAGTTATTTATAGATATGTTAGTAGCAATCTATGTAATCCGGTTTTCTATAGATACGTCAGTGGCTGAGTGGTAACGGTATCCGACTCCCAAGCGAGAAGTGCCGGGTTCGAATCCCATTGCCGCCATATACGTTTAAAGCGGACCCCGGGCCCTCGTGCGTGGAAGCACAACTGGGACATTAACGATTTAACAGTTTTTTATTTTAACCGCGCTCTAAATTAGAGCAATAACAAACTGGTATAAGTGTGAACAGGCTCGCGTTGAACTCTATTATATGAAAGATAACATTTTCTTGAATTACATTTAGATAATTATTGTTTATTTATTTATTTAACCATTTATTGTGCACAACGAAAGTTACAAATTGAGAAATTAAATTGATTGTCTTCCCAGGGTCTAGGGGTCTTGTCTTCAAAGGGTTAGGGCGAGAAAGAGACGAATCGGCGAATTATCATTATTCATCATCAACATTAGTGGAGGGTCTTGTCATAATCCCCACGCTTGGCAGGCGGGTTGGAGATCGCAGTGCTAAAACTACTATAGAAAACGCTGCTGTGCGTTTTCTGAACTACGGAGGTCCTTGCTAGTTCGCCTCAAATACATTAGTCGCCTTGTACGTCACCTGTAAATAAGGAAATAAGTAAATAGGAAATGTAAAACATAGGTTGATTGGCAGCTGTGACTTTGAAGTATTGAAGCTCTTTTAATTATATAAGCGTCTCATATATCTAGAAAGAAAATAATAAAATGACGCGACTGTTTTCATTTCTGTACCTTGACGCGTGCGGTAGAGTGGACATTCTGGTATAGTGGTTACTTTAATATGGACGTTTTTATGGACGTTTAATATGGATTATTTTCGTGGAGTGGACATTTTGACAAAGTGGACCATGTCAAACTAGAGGCTCGAAATCAAAGATTTTTACACCTTTAAACCTTCAGATACCAAGATAATGATATCATCAACACAGCCCGTAACAGTCCACTGCAGGACTTCGGGCCTCTCCCACGAAAGGGGAGGTACCTGCCATAATCTCCACGCTTGGCAGGCGGGTTGGAGATCGCAGTGTTTAAATATAACAATGGAAAATGCTGCTGCCCATTTTCCAGACTACGGAGACTCTTGATCTTTTGCCTCGAAAACATTAGTCGCCTTGCACGACACCCACGAGTGTAAGGGGGTTGGTGCTATTCTACTCTGCCGGACACCACACGGCCAGATAATGATATACCTAAACAAAATTGTTTAGTCTCTAAATTATAAGACAACTTTGCTACTTATGAAACAAGCTCGGACCCCGTCGTCGACCAGAAAATGGGCACATGCTTTTTCTGTCCTGCCAAGCCTGGAAATTATGGCAAAACCAAGCAAAGAGGCTCTAATCTACGAGGTGTTGATGTAATAAGTAATTAGCCAAAAAGCTGGCGAACTTGAAATACATTTGAGTATCTTACACCAGAGAGTTAATCAGACATTTTTGTTTCACAATAAAGTGCGGAAAGTTTTGTGTGATCAGTAATTATCACGTTGAGCCAAGCAAGTTTAACAAAGGCAATAAATAGTTGTACGTAAAATAAGGTTCTTTTTCTCTGGTGTAATAGGTTATCTTATTTATTTATTATTTTATTTAATCCTTACAATATTTCGTACATTCTGTCTTACTTATAGTTACCCTGCCAAACTGCATAACAGTTTGTTGGCAATGGTGTTTCTCTCGTAATACAATCCGGATATCGCTTACAACTGGTTAACAAATTCATCACTTAGTTTTACTTACACAACCAACTTGTAATCCTGTGCATACACAATAAATGGAGCCATACAGCTAGTTCATTACATACCCATATACTACACCACTATACACCCCGGGATGGGTCCCAAGGTCTTCATGTCCCTAGCGTTGGCCTAGTGACTGTACCTAGGTAACTATGGGCAAAAGATACCATATTAGCTCATCGAAACGATCACCACATAAAAAAACTACCCTCAAAGACTTCCAAAAGAGAGTGCCACGCAAGGGACCTCTCTGTGTTCCAGCGGTGGTTGTCGTTTACAGCGAACCCGCTGTCCTGACCAGTAGCCGTATTCACAATGGCTCGCAAATCGGATTCGGATACGGAATCGACAAAGGACCCCGCAAAAGTTCTTAGGAAAATGTGGTTTCAGTTAATATTGATGAAATTTTCATATGTTATAGAGAGTAGAGTTTCCGTGGAATCTATCGGAATTCTGAATAACAGTTTTCGAATCGATCGACACGGATTCGCCGCTCACGAATTTCGTGTCGAATCGTTCGGAAACGGTTTCGAATCATTGTGAATACGGCTACAGCAGAGGATCGGGTTCTTGAGGTGCAGTTGGGGGGCAGTAAGGATCAGCGCCAACGCCGATGGCCTAATTAAGTGTTTTTTTAGCTTAACCCTAATAATTTTTAAAATATAGAAATAATAATGGCAATAACAAACGCGTTTGTTGTCAAACGCGCGATATTATCATTAGTTAGGTGCATTAGGTCAGTATTATATCTAGTAGACTTATAAAATCTAATATCTAATAAAATGTATACAGTGTGTGGCCTAGAACCGGGGCTAATATTGAAAATAGAGACTCTCTAGAGTATTGGTGTTTTTTCTGAAAGATTCTAGTTAAAAAACCCATACATTACACACAATAAGAATTTAAAGTTACGATTCATAATCAGTGATTATTGCAAAACGATATTATCGCTAACATTGCCAATGTCGTGGGACGGGACACAATCCATAAAATATGCTATAATGCCATGATAAAATGTCAACGAGACGTCCCGAGTAGCTCCGATGCAGAATGAACTCGACCGAGTTGAGCGGAACTATAGTTTTGTTTGCATTACATTGAATTTACTATTAAGTTTGTTAGAAAAAATCAAATAGTTAAATTTTGATTTTAATTAGTTGGGACCATGATGATTTAATTACTAGTGACCTATAGAGCCTTCGTTTTTAATATTTGCCCCGGTTCTAGGCCACACACTGTATAACCTATATATTATTGTACCTAGATAACAACAAATAATGATTTGTAAACATTGTTAACCAATAAAATTAAGTCGATATATATTTTGAAGTAGCGACCACAGTTCACTTGATAGACCGTTATATCAACACACATCTAAAAATAGAAGCAATACCGCTCTACTGTTGTAACAGCGGAACAGTCTGTTCCGTGGTCATAACACTCATTTTGCTAATGTATCTGCCCAGCAATTTCTCATTTGTCTGTCGTAATATTATTTTTTGTTCGCACTCTTAAAAGTCATCGGCATAGAGTAGTTTATTGCAAAATGATTGCTCGCTGGGTAAATGTATCCTACGCAACGAGTTGAAGTGATTTTGTCAATCTACGGATAATGATTGTGAACGAAGGTTGTGACTTTATTGCTTTTATAACTTGTGATATTGCGTAAGCAGTCACTTAAGGTTTGCCCCAACGGTACTTGTATGACGTTGGACAATCATTTCCATTTTATGAGTAGGTATAGCCTATTTATAACGTTATAAAATGATATTCGTATTTATGCGTCATAAAATGCAGTACGTAATATACAGGCAGGTAACGTAAATAAACAAGCAGGTATTTAATCTAAGATATTAAGATAGGTATACGTATTATTAGATTACGTAAGTAATGAGGTGGGTACTTAGTACACCCGATCAGCCGCTCTTATCATGTCAGTTCGTCAGCGTGAATTAGTTTTTGCTCATTCCCGTAAATTTTCCCGCATTGCCTTCCATTCTAAAACCAGATGGATCAAACTATTTGCTTCATTGTTTATGAGGCAGGGTGGACTGATACTGAAAAGTTATGTCATATTTATTATCAAACAACAAAATTATAACAAAGAAAGTGCTCAAAAACAAATGAGTGGGTTGTAACTGTGCTTTTGTCTGCATCTTTCTCACAAAACAGAGGTTATTGTCAACTTATCGTGCACTAGCTTTTACCCGCGACTTCGCCTGCATAAAATTCGGTATGAAGCTTACCCTGTAATAACTTATACACCGATTGCCATAACCTTCATCGAATACAATGTACTTAAACACAATTTCTACGAGGAAATGATTCGAGACAATAAAGTTGCCGACATACGTTGAAGCTGTCGCGAATTTAATACGCGAGATGTCGTAAAATAGTCGGTAAGTGTCACACCGTTTATGTTAATATTTTTGTATTGTGGTAACCCCGCTTTGGCTATGCTTTTGAATATAACGGTTCTGTAGGTTGACACGAGGACAGAAAACGACGCTTTGTTGGTGGGTGCACTTAAACCCCAAGGTACGTGAACGGAGCAGATCAGGGCATAAGGAGTGCGCAGTACGACGCAGCGACCTGTGACCCTGGTAAGTGTTCATGTATATATTATACGACTGTCATTTATATGGTGTGGAAAGATGATGAGCCTGTACGTATGGAACTAGCACAGTAGCTTTCCATTTGAATCCAATAAACGCTAGTATAATATACTCTGAGTAGTGTCATAGACATGGTGCGTAGAAATTGGACTGGAGCGAGTTCCTCTCGCCCAAAGACAGTCGACTCATAGTTGGAGCAACCGTGGCAGGACTATGGGGAAGGTGGAGGTCCTCGTGGAGGCAAAGCTTCCACGTCCGGCGGGTACTGGCTAGGTCAAGATCTAGGTAAACTGCTCAGACCAGGCACCTATGATCAGCGAGTGTACTGGGAAGGCGGGTAGCCCACCTCCCAGAATCACGGAGACCAAGAAGATGGAAAGTACCCGGGCGATTTGTTACGCTTAGACCGGAGCGAGTCGACTGTGTTTGCTCAGCTTACTTGATAACAGTACGTACGACGTGAATGTAATACCGTCAATTCATTACCGTACATACATTGGCTTATACTGCAGTTGATTCATCTTATTACACCATGTGTATGTTATTATTTGTTGTCCTAATTGTATACGATTTATACTGATTCATGATTATGAACCTACGGCACTATTAGTATATAGATAATTCATGGAAAGGGACGACAGAAGCTAATGATCTCCTCAGTGACTGTAAATATGGCTTCCGCTGGAGATGATCAACTGGGAGTCAGCGGGGGTGAATTACGATAGGCTTCCAAAACTCAGGCTTGTCGAATCTCTTCACGAAAATAGTTCCTTTGAACTTACCGAAGTTTGAATTACCGACCATCTGCAGCTTTTCGGAATATAGTTAAATTCTTGACGGAGACACTTAGTACGGGACGTGGAAACTACATTGTCGAAACCTGCGCAATCGAAATCACGACAAAAGCTGAAACTTAAGTACGTACACGGTAATAGGCTCCGTAAAATTATAAATTGATTGTGAACGTAGTAGATAAGTCGCATGAGTCCGGTTTTACGCCAGTCTAGCAAATCTGCGCACGCGCAGTTGTCACAGCTTGCGCAACGCACAGCCATTCAGTATGCAGCTGGTGGTTTCCCTGACCTTCACTGTGTTGTAACCCCGGTACCTTCCTACGTTCGCAATATAAACAAACGATTATGTAAAGCCTGATTCACAGCAACAATAGACGGGAATGATTATTCATTATTAAACGCTATTCATGCAGCGTATTTAGCACCGACCGTTACATTTTATTGACTCGTAGATATTAATGTGCGTATTTGCGTATTTAATGTAGTGAATAATGACTAGTGCATGACCTACATCATCATCATCATCTCGAGAACGGTTAGTCCCGGCTTCTGACGGGTCATCCCTCTTTTTTTTTTTTTTATGTCATACGGTAGGCAAACAGGCAAGCGGGCCACCTGATGGAAAGTGGTCACCACTGCCTATAGACATTAGCAACACCAAGAGTATCGCTAATGCGTTGCCCACCTCTATAACACGTTGCTCTGGCAGCAAAAAGCAAATGCCACTCCACTGCCAAAGCCACGGTTCCCCAAATCCCCACCCCATGGAGCACTGGAAACCTTACTCACCGGCAGAAACACAATACTATTTAAAAGAGTATTATTTAGCTGCGATATTCTGTCTTTCTGACTGTTTCTTCTCCACTTCGCCCGGTCTTTGGCATCCTCGCGTCGTCGGCTATGAACCTAACCCACCTATATGCTTACAGACATGCCCTTTGTCACAGAATATGAATTTATTGCACTTGCTACGGCCACAGACATAACAGACTAGACACAAATAACAAATATTCCCTGTTCGCTCACTCTACAATGATTATGAATCTTGCTATCCCGTTTTTTCACCCATAGAAACGAGCCTGTCAGAAAGTGAAGAGCGCATGTTTTGAACGATCACCACGTTGCTCTAGCTTATAACGACCAGACGTTTATTTTGAAACATCGGTGTAAATTTTATAATTTCCTAATCAAATTTAAATCAAACCATTTAAAAGACGGTGTAATATAGTGCACAGTTATGTGAAAGCGCAAAGTATGGAAATACAGCTGGATCCTTTCACCGGTAAGTAAACATACGTGGTCGTGGATATCGGGAATCAATTTTAGAAATTGTGAAAAATTATGCATAGTAATAGTGAGAATTTGCAATAATTGAAATCTATATCTTAAACAACATGCCATTAAAGACAGTTTCAAAATTATTGGCAAATTGAGTTATATTTTGGTGTCTTAATATATATGGACATATTTCGATGTAAACAGGGTCGGATTTAGTATTTGCGGTATAGAATTTTAATACTCAAATATTGTACGTAGCGGTCCACAATTTTATGTTTATAAGGGTTCCGTACCAAAAATGTACCTAAATGATATTTTAAATGTTCAGACATTTAAAAAAAACTTTAACGGATTAATCGCGAATTTACGTTTATTTTCATTTATTTATTCTTCTAGGTATCCTGAAGACCAGACATGGTGACAGAACTGAAGAACAGATAGGTGATGTCTGGGTTGTAAATTGGAAGTGTTGTGTTGTAAAAATTTTGAAGAACAAGATAAGTATATGCAAGTTCCTTCTGTCCTGGTGCCGTACCTACCAGAATTTTTACAGAAAATAAAGAATATGCTGCCTGTTTGATATATTTATGTACATACCCTTTTCATTAATTTTTTTTGTTCATGACGATGTCTTCTAGAGGGCACGGTATTCAAGGTATGTAGGATCGAGAGATCGAAAAGACGGTGGGAGGTATCAAGGCGTGGGTTTGATCCCTAGACAACTTACATTTGAAAATGGTTTTTGTATTATATACCTAATTCATATATGGATTCAAATAATTTATTTGGCTTGTTAGTGAAGGAAAATATCGTGAAAAGACTTGCATATTAGAGATTAATTCGAATTGTGAAGTCTGCCAATCCGCATTGGGCCTGAATGATAAACTATTGCCCGTTCTCTCTCAATGAGATAACAGATCTATTCCCTAGTAGTTTAGACTGTATAGGCTGACGACGACGGTGATGACGATTAGGTCGGCACCTTCACTGCACTTTTATTATAATGACAATATAAATATGCCTTCAAGTCAGATTTGTTTATGTGCGTTATGGAATAGAAATTCGTAGTAAAAAATAACTTATCTGCAGATGGGCTGCTTGTTTCGTCCTTCGCCTTAGTGTGTGTGTTATAGAGATGTGTGACATTTTGTCTCGAATTGAAACTCGGTATGTACTATCTTGGCCGTGTGGTGACCGGCAGAGTAGAATAGCACCAACCCCTTACACTCATGGGTGTCGTACAAGGCGACTAAGGTTTTCGAGGCAAAAGATCAAGAATCTCCGTAGTCTGGATAATGGGCAGCAGCATTTTCCATTGTTATATTTAAACACTGCGATCGCCAACCCGCCTGCCAAGCGTGGAGATTATGGCAATAACCTCCCCTTTCCTGGGAGAGGCCCAAAGTTTTGCAATGGACTGTTACGGGCTGTGATGATGATGTACTATCTGCTTCTGCTGACTGAAAAAGTAGATGTTATTTGTTTTCGCATACAAATACTTGACCCTGACTTGACCTGGAGCCTGCGAACTTATCGACAAAAGCATTTTTTTTTTGGGAATAGGTGTTAATATGAATTGGGTAACATTAAGCAGAAACATTTTTCTCTCTACCAAATATAAATAAAACACTTCCTGAACACATACGAACGTATGTGTTTACCACGCATGAAGTAGCAAATTTTTAAACATATTTCATTATATACCTCCCACTTACATAAATATAAAGTAGGTATATCGGAAGCGCAAATGAGTTCCGAATTATTCACGAACTGCTGGTGCATCTCTTACACAAAGCAGCCACAAATAAATAAATTTCGTTTCGAAGATTTAATTTATGCCACTTTGCATTCTTAAGGTCTGTAGTGCTTTCGTCTTATCTCGTACTTAGGTAGTATCTTTTATACTGAGCTACCCGACCTATCTAGAATGCGGGCAAGGACGATTATACTTTGGATTTTCGAATGTTTTGCAAAACTAGCCTAACATTTCCATAAAAAATATTATTACCTACCTATACTCCTTACTTATACTCCTAGCTACACATATTTTGTACAATTTGTAGATAAACTACATAGAACTGCTCTATAAATAATGATGATAATGATGTAATTTGGCATAATAGCTCTTATGTCACTGCTAATAAAATGCAGAGTGGTAATGATTTACATTAATTAAAGCGATAAGATTATCAAATCCTAATCAGGGTGATCAATTTAGTTCACGCTTATCATTGTCACTTGTATAATATGTATGTATGTAAACTCTTTATTGCTTAATAAATACAGGAATTACAAATATAATTTTACAAAGCAAAGGCGGGCTTATCCCACAATGGGATTTCTTCCAGCCAACCTTAAACAGTCTGAAAGGACATCCAAGAAGCGGTGGAGGCAATATTCGAGGTCTTAAATTTAATTACTACTATTTAAATTATATTATCTACAACTAATTATTTGAACATTAATGTTTAATTTAGTACATTGTACTTGTCATTGTTACCCCTAGTTATATATACTAGCGGACCCGCCGCGACTTCGTTCGCCTACACCTACTTTATCCCTACTCATTTTTATTTGATACACACTATTTATTGTTGAAAACCGCATTTAAATCCGTTGCGTAGTTTAAAAGATCTAAGCGTACATAGAAACATACTTACATAGATACATAGGGACGGACAGACGTCGGGAAGCGACTTTGTTTTATACAATTTATAGATATGAATTATGTAGGTACATTACCTTAAGATTCCGAAACCTCTTTACTTTCACACTCCAAGTATACACTCAAGCCTGAATTGCAACGCCAGAAAGGAAGGACACAAATGTTGCGAAAGCACGCTACGCGATCGCGCCATGCAAATCTGGTCTCAGACACGTGCGAAAACATTTCGCCATACAGATGATGGCACTCGAGCGCAAGGAGGGTGCGGGCGGCAATTTACTTTTATTTATTTATTTAAGGTAACAAGCTCGTTATAATCGCATCAGTGACTCCCCTGGTGTTGCTGATGTCCATAGGCGGCGTTGACCACTTTCCATCAGGTGGCCCGCTTGCCTGTTTGTCTGCCGTATAAAATAAAAAAAAATAAAAAAATTATATGTAAAGAGTAGCAATAGCTATGATCTGTTTATTCTGACTGGTCTTATTTGGTGAACAAACAATGCCCAAAGTCACGACTTGCCGTATCAATCACGCTTTTTTTTTTTATGTCATACGGTAAGCAAACAGGCAAGCGGGCCACCTGATGGAAAGTGGTCACCACTGCCTATAGACATTAGCAACACCAAGAGTATCGCTAATGCGTTGCCCACCTCTATAACATGTTGCTCTGGCAGCAAAAAGCAAATGCCACTCCACTGCCAAAGCCACGGTTCCCCAAATCCCCACCCCATGGAGCACTGGAAACCTTACTCACCGGCAGAAACACAATACTGTTTAAAAGAGTATTATTTAGCTGCGATATTCTGTAAGGTGGAGGTACTTCCCCAGTCGGGCGGCTCCAATTCGAACGAGATACCCCGCTATGCCCTACCTCTCTTAAATCGCTACGTATATTGTGTATAAATGTCTTGAATTATACAAGAAATACATAGAATGTGAATTTCAACGAATACTGCTGCACATTATCCATTTAAATACATAGTTTGCTGAACCAAATAGGACAAGTCAGAATGAACAGATCATATATAAAATACAATGAGAACTTTGTAACTAAGTATGTACTTAAAATAACACACTGTGTCACGTCGGCGATGATGTCGGCGCATATTGATGATGGCGGCAATGCAGTCGTATTCGCTGTTTGCGTGGATTGGGTGCACTTGGTCTCCGAGACCTGTGTTAGGTATCTACTACTAGGTAGGTACTTTTTAATAGACCACTACCGGGTAGCAATTAAACGTATGAACGGTCTGTCTAATGCCGACAGTAAGCAATTATTGTAGGCGTATCACTAATTCACTATGCTGACTGCCATACTGTTGTGGGTACGAGGAGCATGATATTATAAAAATAATATTTCTTGATTAGGCTATGTTTTAGGTTATTTTTCTGGTCTTTAGTGACATCGACCAGGCGCTTAGCTAGCTCCCAAGGGTTTCCACGCCCAATGGCGTAAATATATGGTCTTCACCAAGACTTACGTATTTGCGTAGCTTGGAGTTTTCACCTGAGACGGCACGCTTAACACATTAAAGAGAAAAAAGATTATTACCTACTCTGCCGTGTTGTCGTTACGGGTAACGTAACTTAATTAGTTATTTATATTTCTGGAGAATTTAATCCCTAAGGTAAACTGACCATGGCCACAGACACAGTGGTAATTTATTAACGGGAACATGGTGAAAGTTCCTCTGGAACCGCAGATGCGTACGTGAGCAGTGAACGGTTTTGTTAGTAAGTATGAAGCGTGGCCGTTGGGATCACCTCAAATAATTCGATACAAGCACCGTTATTAGAAGCGATAGAACTGGCATTATAGAGGCAAAGTCCCACCATAGATGTAACGGTAACATAGTACGAGTACGAGTTAACATTATTCCATGTTTTGATATACATTTTGATACACATATTTACATTTTGGAGTGTTGTGGGCTGCTCCAATATTTTCCAGCCGAGTTTCAATAAAGTAAATGGGCCACATTGGTGTTTAAAATACACAATAGGAAACTCGGAGCGGAGTTTATTGCGCATTATTTTGCGTACGGAGAGCTTATCTGGTTGCCCTCAGACGCGTTAGAGGATACAGTATTTTGAATACATACACGATGCCATCGTAGTTTGTTTTAATGCGATAAAATTGTTAACAAGATACCTGTAGGCACCAATCTACGCCCGTAGGTATGCGTTAAACTAATGAGGGACAGATAACGATAAAATAGTTAACGTAGGTACACTCGTATCTACAAGAGGTACAAGTATATGGAACTGAGTACCAAGGGACTGGATTGCACTTAAACCTATATAAGCTGTAGGTTAAAGTGCAATAGGGTGCAATCTGATGTAAGTATGTAGATGCAAGCGCAATATGATGTTTTATTTGGGTCGACAATATCTCCCAGTGTTTTCTTTTGACTATGACATGGGATTGATCAAAAGGTATACTAGAGGTCTCTTCAGAGGCGGGCAACGAATTTTTGACCCCCTGGTGTTGCAGATGTCCATAGGCGGCGGTGACAACTTCCCGACAGGTGGCCCGCTTTTTGTTTGTCTGCCGTATAACATAAACATATAACAGGGGACCCTGAGACTGGTTAAACAGTTTCGGGAACCCATTGTCACCCCGTGACAGTACATATATTTATTTAATTTATTAAAATTCTCGTCAATGTCTAAGTAATTAGGTACCTATAGTATCACCGGTTCAAGGAAATAGCATACATACGCATTCGACTGCAAATAGAATTAATAAATCACAGCTATTATGCCGACCTAGTTCTAGAGGTCAAGAAATCTAGATTAGTACGCAGTTTAGATACTTAGCTCATTAGAATATGTCTTTCGTTTCGGTACAGTTAGGATAGGTAAAACATCTAAGTAGGTATTATAACACGTTGAACGCCAGGTTACACAAACTGCTGGCGATTAAAGTATATGTAAGTACACATTTTTTTTTCTATTGGCGCTCAACCGTTAGATAAGTAGTACGGAACCCTCCTTGTGCGTGCCACTCGTGACGGTCCGTTGTTTTTATCATAATAAGGAAACGTAGTGCCGGTAGGCAGACACATTACTATATTTTGTACTTCGGCATTTTAGTGAATGAATTTTAATTCGAATAACGACGTGCTAAAACAATACGATGTAAAATAGAAAACGCAGTAAATTAGTGAGTAGGTACCTACCTATAGTCTTCATTAGGTACCGTAAACATTAACTCGGGATGTTTGACAAACATTGTTTGGTTGTGTTTAGGATCACAAACCCAGACTATTTATGAAATAGGTATTAGAGACTAGAGGTACTAGAGATGGGCCGACTACGGCTTTGGCCGAGTAGCCGACTGGCCGACTAGAGCCGAACAAGCCGAAGTTTAGGTGACATCGGTAATCCCGTCGGTGCAAGCAGAAACCACTTGTTCATACCTGCTGAGTTCTGGCTAACTTCTGCCGCTTGTTCTATATTCATCAACTTTTAGTTTATGTATAGGATACTTACTCTTGTCCTGTCCTAATTAAAATGTCCTCCAATAGATCATGGTCTAGGTCTAGGTCGTAGGTTCCAACTGTCACATTCAATCTTGCTTTATTTGCCAATATCCAAGGCTTTGTAGGTTAGAGTCAATATCTTCTATATTACGAATAATTTTTGTAGTACTCTTCATTATCAAATACAAAGCAGGCACTTGATATTTGGCTGTATCATCTCAAAGCTGGCAGCAGTACTCCATACAATACCGAACTTGTGCTTAGGAGCTACCGCCTAACTTTTGATAGGATGTCGATGTTTTTTGCTACAGTTTATGCTTTGGCTTTAAAGTACAGTATGATGGAATGGACTCCGTTTGGTGGAAAACACAAACACGTGTACGTTTTGGTATAATTTAATAGAATACTCGACTGGAATCAGCATTTAGACTTAACATTCATCGCATTAAAATCGCAATTTTCAGACACGATCTCTTGCAGTCGACTGTGAACAGCCATAAGGCACTTCAATAAATCAAAAGCGAGCTGATAGCGAACGAATTAATATGGAAATAAATATACTTCTGATTTATATATAATTAAAGTAGCCTCTTAAAGTAGTCGCCAATTTAGTTATCCCACGTTCTGCGTTTAGAGATAGACTGTCGCTTCGCACAATTGTGATTTTGTGTAATATTTTTTTTTCTCTATGATTGTGGTAACGATCAGACTTTCAAGACTTTATGGAAGTACTAAAATTCACACATTCCGATTTATTCTCACTAATAGGTGTTTAGCAACCTTTTTGAAAGCTATAAAATAAGATAATGTATCTACGGTGGGATACTGAAAGTACGTGTCTTTAGCAGGAGTTACGTAAATATAACATAAATATTTATTTATTTATTAAATCTTTATGCACTAAAGGTACATTGGCGGACTTAAAGCTAAAGTAGCCTTATCTACCAGTCAACCGTGACAAAAAAAAAATATAAACATATTGTAACAAAATATTGTAACGGAGTATAAAATAAACATTGAAAGCCAACAAGCTGGCAAGCAAATTATCACAGGGTACCTATACGACACTGAGTCAGACAGAATACATAAATCGTGACGTGGCTCTAAAGTATTCCACCACTCTCCAGGTCCCCAGCAAAGAGCATAGGCGTAGGAAGGGGGGTGGCCGTGTGCGCCGTACCCACCCCAGAATGGTCTGGTGCCCACCCCAGGATGGGGAGCTTACTGGCTGTACATTGGCGATTGACTCGGCTTCATCGGCCACCTCAGGGACCAGGCTCTCCCTGGAAAATTGCCCTAGATACGCTAATGGCAAAGACCTTGGTCAACTTGGCTTCACCAACTTTATTAGGCGGCACACCTAACGAATGACGAGCCTCAAAGTACGGAATGGTCACCCATCCAGTTACCGGTAATGTGAATACTGCTTAACCTTGATTATCGGTGTCGATGCCACTAGACTAGTGCCGCTTCCTTACAGAATATTTAAAAGAACGTAATGTTAAATACTATCGCGGTTATTATAATCCGCGTGCAATCAGGAAACAACCACGAAAATGAATAAAAAATTGATGTAGATTTCTGTAGATGCAACTTTGTTGATGTAAATCGAATGATGGCTCTCGGGTGAATTAACGTGGAAAGGAACCTCATCGAACGTGGTATCAGCTCTGAGCGTTCAGAATGGCATGGAACCTTGTCTAAATAACCCTACGAAATAAATCAAGCTTACCCAGGTAATTCGTAACCTTACGTAGTTTCGTATTTTTCATTTCGATATACTTTGAAAAGGTTCCTTTCCATTATCGATGTGCGCTGATTGTATTAGACATTTTTTCATATATCTTGGGTACGTACAGGGTTTTACCGTGCGGGTTTAATGAGTAACTCACTTTTGTTGTTAACAAAAAGTACCTTGGTATCGATGTGGTAAAAACCCGTAAAATAAAGCAAAAACAATGAATAAGAATGTTCTATTTGAATCCTATTACACTTATTACAGAGGCTAAAACACGTCTTTCAAATGAAGATAGGTGCTGTGCGCTGTTACACATCCTAGATATTATAACAATAACAGTAATTTCTAGCAAGTTGGTATACGCGTTGTTTACGTACCTTCATCAATGCGAAACGCTGGTCATCGTCAATTCCTACTACCGTATTAGATACCGGCGCCATTATAGACGAGGGGTATGTTTAGGGGCGTCAATTACAACTTTATTGTTACGTCTTTGTATCGCGGACAAGGAACACAATGATCGCGACGCTCTTGCGCAGATTGCGTAAAATAAACACGTACAACGCCGGCGAACGTGCGCGCGCTACTGCCACACACAGAATACTGTTACTCTACGGCTGCTGACTGGGTGACTCGGCTGACTATGAAGTTGCTTTAGGGATGCGCGGGCGAAGCGACCTTGGTCGGACGTCCGACCACGTCCCCGTATCCGAAAGTGACTTTATTATATACTGTGTAAGAAATAGTATCGACTGTATAGCTGCCTCCTAGGTCGGTCCTGCCACAGTGTCGTATGTTAACTTAGCTACCCATTTATTTTATTTTATTTATTGACAACTGTTCAGATGTACTGTACGTACATAGTAAAATTTTCAAATTAATGGAAAGTCCCACGTAAAGTAATATTCGTGTACGGCGCATGTTAGTCTATCTTTAATTATATTTAGAAGTTATTTTTAAATTACGCAATCAAACCATGGATCTTTTTCAGGTCTGTTAAAAATAAAATAAAGGAACAGATTTTCGTGAGTGGAGTATATTTAAACAATTTTGAAAGGAAAAAAACAAGCACATGAATTTAAGAAATATATTATATATACAGGGTGTTACATAATATATGTATAAAGCCGTGAACTGGTTAGAGTGTTAAACATAATAAAACGATAGGTACAATTATTTCTGTTGTACGTGGAATTTTTGTACCTATCGTTTTCATACATTTAGCACTCTATACGGTTCACGGCTTCATACATATGTTATATAAAAAAAATTCACGTACGACAGAAATAATTGTACCTATCGTTTTATTATGTTTAACACTCCATCCAGTTCACGGCTTTATACATATATTATGTAACACCCTGTATATATCCCTAAAAAGTTTTAAAAATATTTATTGATTAATATTTCATCAAAAATTACAAATTATTTGCACCACGTGTTTTTACTTACTTATACATCATTATGTTAAAAATATGCAGTGACTATTTATCAGCTTAATCAGCGGAATTAATCAGCAGAATTAATCAGATAATAAGGTAGAGTACATATTATGTTTTTGTTTTGAAAACAATTTTATATCCTGCTCGCTTCCTTGCTTTTTATCACAATTTCATATCTTTAAGACATATTTATGCAATACAACTTATTATTTTATCCAAAACTATGCTATTTCATAACAGTGAAAATTACTCCACCTCTTTCTGGTTCTTCATCATGTACTTCCTTATCACTACCCTCAGGATCAGAGGCCTCCGAATCATCACTGTCAGCATCTCTGTAGCTCCCAAATTTTGTAGTGTCTTTTGGTAAGGTTGCCATCTTGATCCCACTGCGGAGAAGCAGTTTGGCAGCTGCATTTTCAGCCTCGATTTCCTTCAAATGAGCATTGTATTTCTGCTGAAGATTCAAAGATTCCTCCAAATTCAAAATCTTAGCTGGCCCGTGGATACTGGGTGGAGGTGTTGCAGCAGTATTTTCCCAATTTTTGTGCTTACTACTTAGTGCCTGTATTCTTGGCAATTCTTTTATGGGATTGTGAACATCTGATTTTGTAGTTTTAAAAGGTTTAAATTGTCCCGTTGGTTTTGGGCCCGGGTTATTGGTTTCTGATATTTCAACTAAATATCTAACATGTGGTATATCACCTATTTTAATCAAATCTTCAGGTGTCACTAGTGTTTTTTCGGGCTCTATTACTTTTACTGTCTTTTCTTGGGCAGTACATTGACTCAGTATATGCATAACATCTTCGGGCTCACTGTCGTCATCAGAGTCAAGGTAATTATCTCTTTTATCGTGTATTTTTCCTTCCCACTCTACATTTTCTATTGTCTGCTTGTTAATCTCAGAAATCTGCATATTTTTAAATAGTTTGCATGTGTGATCCTGTTCTTCTTTAACATTTAGCTCACTTAGTATCTTGTCAAGAAATCCTTGGATTTTTAACCCTTTATCAGGTAATTTGGCGATAAAGTTTTTATTATTTAGCAATTTCAATTGTCTGTCTCTAAGCTCTAATAAAATGGGTACACTTTTCGACGGCAAGTCAATAACTTTACCATCTATTTCTGTTTTAGGTGGAGGAGGCAAGATACCAGGAATTTTGGTATTTATTTTCTTCATAGTTTTAATAACGGTCATAATAATACAACGAGATTTCCGCCACTTTATAAGTACTCTAAGAACCCACAGTATTAACAATAAAAGATAGATTTTTGCGCAATCGATAGCAAGATGTTTTGTGAATTTGTTTGTTTACTAGTAAGTAATCTGTGTACTATACTTTGTCAAGATAATTTTGACAGTTCCTAGTAGGGATGAGGTAGTATAAAATCGTTAATGAATTTATTCGATTAACGATTTTCATTCTCATAGAACTTGGAATCGGTAGTTGGATGGTTCCACATTTTTTTTTAAATTTATTATTTATTTATACGACATTAAGAACTGTTCACAATGACGATTTAAACACGTGCGTATTTTTAATCGGTCAGTCTGCCAATTGTTGAGAACATGCGCGAGTCGAAATCGTTGTTGTGAAAGGTCTCTTAGGGTGAAATTGAAACAAAGAATAATACGTTTGTTACAAAAAATAGTATAATCACCTAAATGATAATTTTAAATATTCGATTATTTTATTTTAATACCGATTTTCGATTGTTATTATTCATTATTCGTGACACTTCACTAAAGGGGTGGGGCCTGTCTATGAAGTACATTAAGCGCACTCCACAAGTGGACAGTTCCGCGGGAACACGAGAATGTAGAGGGAGTATTCATGTAGTCCCGTGCATGTTTGGCATGTCTCGCCTATTTCATAGACTAAGTAGAGATATTTTGTTGTCGTCTCGATTCGATCGATTTTATATTTATAATCCTAGCGCTTTTTCCCGTAACAGGTACCGGGTACACTTGACCATGATGCAGGATATTAGTGTTTCAAGTAATTACAGTAGGGCAGCTGCCATCACCTCTGTGACCGTGTTTATAGCAGATTAGCGATATTATACCGATGAATCGATATAATGTCAACGCATTTTGACACCCACCACATCCCTAATAAGCGAGAATGTAGAGGCTCGACCAAAGTCCCGGCAAAAGTTTCGCCGGAAGTTTCGGCGAACATGTGGAGCGCACTTTATCTGTATACTTTGTCAAATATAGGATAATAATTTTGACAGTTCACAGTAGGATGTGGTAGTGTAAAATTGTTAACGACTCTATTCGATTATCATTGTCACAGAACTTGGAATCGATAGTTGCATGGTTATTCAGTACGTGTTATACAAAATAAACTATTTATTTTCTTTTAAATTATCAATTTATTAATACGACATTAAAATCGTTCCACAACGACGATTTCGACACGTGCGTATTTTCTTTGGTCAGTCAGCCTATTCCGTAGAATACGCGCGTGTTAGAAAAATAGATAGAGTGTACCGATCTAATGTGTGAATTTAAGTATTTAGGGGATATGAGTTAGGTTGGCCTAGTAACTAAGGTTAGAAAGTTGAATGAAATGAAAAATAGGGCACATTAGTTAAATATAACCTTTTATTTATTCAGGAAAGGATATTCACATTCAAACACCAAGATCAGATCAAATGAGATAAGTTATTTATGTAGGATAGCAGTCACAGCTAACAAATTAATATGGGAAATATGCTAATATATTCTAAACATAATAAAACATAGCGAAATGAAGTATAGCGGCTATATCGCCTGAGGTTTACACCAATAAATCATTTAGAAATCAGTAATAGGCACCAAAGTAATACAATACAAGTTTATACTTAACTGTGTGGCTGGTCTGGAGCAAAAGTCCCTTCGTCTGATTTAACTAGGTTTATATACCCAACGTTTAGCCGGAAATCGGAAGCCGGTACATATTTCAACCAATCATAAGACGTTATACACTGCCAGTTAAATACGAAGTTATTGTGCCAAAATACTTAACCAAAGACATCGAAATAGTTCTTAAAACTATTGTTAATCATTATAGGATTTATTACACAATTACAAATATATCTTTCAGTTAATTAGTGCTTAATCTGTTAAAGAGATTCGTTCTGAAATAAAGAACGAACATTTCGTTCGGAAACATTGAAAACTGCACAGAATATTAATTACTATACGTAAATACTTTAAAGGGAAATATTTACAAACTAAATTCTATTAAATAAACCATCAAATTAACATAAAATAATTATAATATCTAACACGCGTAAGAGCGTCGCTTAGTGTTCAACTAATGTATATAACTCAGAAAAGAGTCATTAGATCAAACAACTAAATATATTAACTATACCATGTCTCTATATTTTCTAAATAGCTAAGTTCGTCAAAGGTAAGTTAATTCATTAAATGATTTTTGGATTAAAGATTAATTTTATTCATTAATTAAAGTACCTAAGGTTAATTCTGGCCGACGCTGACTTCGGCGCTACAAATTCTGTGACGTCATTCCAAAGGGTAGAGAATCCGCTTTTCAATTCGAGGCAAGATGTCACACAATATCTACAACACACACTAATGCAAATGCAGGGACGAAACAAGGCAGCCCATCAACATATAAGTTATTTTTACTACGAATTTCTATTCGAAACGAACACAAAGATTTACATTTCGGTAGGTATAGTAGCAAGTTAACTTGTGTCTTAGGCGAGTTATAAGTTGTTGCCTTCGTTTGGTCGCCATAAACGAGTTAAGTAGTAAGTTGTTAAGCTTTTCAACCCGTAGAGGGAGAATACATAAAGATGACAAGCTAATAATAATACTATGCATGAACAGGATCACAACATATAAAAACTGCTTATAATGAAAATAACGAAGACATTATTTGTTGTCCTTGTTGGAATATGAGATCGCTATTCGACCATATTGGGAAGATGTTAAGTCAAGCTTCAGTCTCTTATGATACTTTTTATTTGTCCGGGTTAAAAGTGTGTTAGGGATACCAGATAAATTTGTCTAGTGCTGTACACCTAGTGATATATAGTGGTGTTGGTTTACGTACCTACAGATTTGACGCAATATTATAAAATGTTAGGAATTGTATACTCTATCTGAAAATTACAGTAGTTCTTTCTGGTTGCCACTTTTGAGTTTTTGGTTCAATATGAATGATATCTTTTGCTATCTGTTTTGAACACTGTCATCGTACGTACCCGGCCTACCCCCTCCTAGACTCCACCGGCAGGCGCTGCTGGGACGCTACTGAAAAAGCGAACATCCTGGCTGCCCACTTAGAAGAGCAATTCAAACCCACCCAGCTGCCACCACCCAAACGGAACACCACCGAAAAGTGGAGGCTGAGGTGGAGGAATTCCTAAACGCCTCGCACCCACCGCTCCCCGGCGATGCATTCATATCGCCTAAAGAAGTGGCAAGAGTCATTGCCCGCCTCCCCTCACGGAAGGCACCAGGACCGGACGGTATTCCAACAGCTGCAATCAAAAAACTGCCGCGCAGATGCCTCGTTGGATTAACAAGACTGTTCAATGGGATACTGCGCACTGGTCACTTTCCCGAGGCCTGGAAGATCGGGAAGGTGATCACAATTCCAAAGCCCGGGAAGGATCGCCACCTCCCATCGAGCCAATGCCCCATCACCCTACTGCCTCACCCAGCTAAGCTGTTTGAGCGTCTACTCCTGCGGAGGCTACAGCCGCATGTCAAACTGCGCGAAGAGCAGTATGGTTTCCGCTCCAGCTGACCAGAATCATCCACCACCTGACAACCGAGCGCAACAGGGGCCGCCATACAGTCGGAGTCTTCCTGGATGTCGAAAAGGTCTTCGACCGTGTCTGGCACAGCGGGGACCGTCCCCACAGACGGGGAGCGCGCACCCATTCGCCGATGCAACCCCCCCCCCCCCCCCCTATTACTCAAATCGCTTACTTGCTTAAACCAAATAGCTTGGGATCATCGCGTCCTAACAGATCACAACCTGTTGGGGCGCGGTGGTCACAAACATGCCTCTGCCGCTTCACCCCCTCCCTGCACTAATAACACTAATCTGCAGCTGACCAACTCTCTGACGACGCTGGTCTAACCACCGCTCCCTCGCCGCAGGATGCCGCCCGCTCGCTGGTCGCTCGTCGGGCCTCCCCGAAGGGGGTCCCACTCGGCGAGCTAGTACCGCGCCGAGGGCGGCAAAGTAGCGCTGGCGAGGGCGCCGAGACAGACCGGCGGTCAACAAACTAAAAACAAGGGGAATACCCCCCCCCCCCCCACCCCCTTGCACCAAATTGACCGGTTGGGTAGTCGCCCGACTGAGAAGAAGCCCGGGCAAGAGGCACTGCCTCATAAGCCCGTACACCTCCCTCCAAGAGGAAGAAGACCATCAGCAGCAAACATAATAGGGGATTTTTCAAACATTTTGGGGCCTAATTTTGGTAGAGGTTGCAACACTGGTACTTTGAGTCTGTCCCTTTGGGGCGCTAGTCATATCCATTTGATTCTTGATCTTGAAGAAAAGAAATAGTTTATTTTGTATAACACTTACTAAATAACCATGCAACTATCGATTCCAAGTTCTGCGACAATGAAAATCGATAATCGAATAGAGTCGTTAACAATTTTACACTACCCCACCCCTGCTGTGAACTGTCAAAATTATCATCCTATATTTGGCAAAGTATAGTTCCAACCCGACAAAGACGAATGATCGATGTTGACAAAAAGCTACAATCTCTATACGACAATCGATATTAACTAATCGATCGACTTGTAAATAAATAGCTTGTTTGTCTTCGCTTGCTTGTACGTGGTTATAACCTCTTTGGTATTTACTATAATTAACCGTTCATTCTTTCTTCTTTTTATTCATTCTTAAATCTGGTTTTGTGGGATTTCACGATTACGCAGATTTTTTGTAATTATCAATAATGCAATAAATCGTGGATATATAAATGAATTTTATAGTGTTCTTTACTGTGTAGTATTGTATTTAATTGTTGTGAACATCAATATTCATTGTGTATGCTTTGAAGGATTATTAAGGGAGAAGGGAGGAATCTCCTGAGTTTGTAGGTGCTATAGATTTTTACTTAACTGATTAATTAAATGTTTTAACATAAAACAACCTGCCTGGTGAATAGAAAGCTGATGAAGATGGAAAACATAACGGTACGTAAATCATTTCTGTTCCTGACAATGAAAGAATCAATTCGTGCGGTTTTCGTTGTTGTCTCATGTGTTAATTCATGCCTTCGTTGTTTCAGGTGCCATTATATTTGGATCCAGTCCAAACAAAAACAGGATGCGACAAAAGGCTATGGATAGGAAATCTTGACACTCGTGTTAATGAGTATGATTATTTTATCTATTTAATTTTTTCTTTGCAATTATTTGCAGTAAAACATTGTTTACATTGTTCATACATTTACACATTTATTAAACCTTACTCTTTTCTCCTTACCGGTATCAACTACTGAAAATGGTCCGTGTGTATGGAAACATTGAGAAGTTTGACATGCTGTTTCATCGCAGTGGCCCCAATACGGGCCAACCACGGGGCTTTGCCTTCGTCACCTACAAGTTCAGGCAGGATGCCATTAGTGCCATGAACTCACTCAATGGCCAACTGCTGGGTTCTAGGAAGATCTGTGTCAAATTTGCAAAGAATGTTGCCGTAAGTTGGATTATCGTAATAAGTTACCGCCCTTAAGTTTTATATTTTCCCATATATTTTTAATTTACTTAACCCTTTCCCCGCCAAGAGTTTTTGTCAAAAACGTTCACCACACGCCACGACAATAAAGTATAAACTGTCTGAAAACTATGCATGTGTGGTCAGGTACTATAACGATAAGAAAAATAGAGTTAAATTGGTAAGATTTATTTGTCTGATAATATCGACATTGGCGGCGAGGGCACGAAACTTAAACGTCTGATATATCTGACTTTGGCGCTGAATAGGTTAAATTTCTTTTCCAGGATGAATACGACAAACCAAAGCCCGAATTGGGAATTGCAGCGTTGGCTGGTGCCAAACCGGAGGTGAAAGTGAGCAAGAAAACAGCAATTCAATGCATTGAAGCCAAACTAAAAATGCTTGAAAATATGAAGGCTGGTGATGATTTCGTCGTGAACAAACTTGCTGCACATGAAACTCCCGTAATAAGTCAATATCAGACTAAACAACATCAAATGTCACATAAATCTAACAGCTCTTTTAGAAGAAGACACCCATATCATAAGAAAAGATAAATGGTATTTGTGTAATGTGTAGGAGGCATGGGGAGTTTATATCAATTCATACACATGTTGCAAAAATCCTATGACTTCCCTAGATCTGAAATGTTGTGATCAATGTGTTTTATTATTTATTATCTAACTGCATGTGTTTGTTACCATGGGATGTCAGTATTAATGTTCTTTTAATTTAGGATTTAATAATCTAATGGGCAGTACCATCACAGTGTTCAATACTTTTGTACATTTATTTTAAAAAGGTACTGATAGTCAAATACAATGAAAGGTCAAAGGAGCAGTAAGTTATTTAGCTGAAGCAATTAATGCCGTGTGGGTTATATTCGTAAGAGATGGAGAGCTTTGCTATTTGAGTGATTTTGTGTGCAGATAATAATATGGATTCTTTAATATTATGGAGTTACTATGAGATTATGAAATCCTGTAAAGGTTGACTTACTCTACACGCAGCTAGGTCCCAGCCGAATGTTGACCGTATTCTGTATAGATATGCATTCAAAATAGATGAGATATTATTTGACCATGCTACGGCCGATACTCAGCTTGGAGGAGAAACCTAAGGGTTTACATACAGAAATTACAATTTAGTAATGTAATGTAACTATTCATAATGTGATATTTAATTTACAAATTAAACAAAATTTTAATAAATAGATTTTTTTATTTACCTATTAAAGATGATAACATTTTGTTTATTGTTCACATAAAAACTTTATCTATTATGTACAGTTACTTAGACAAAATTTAAAAATTCAGCCTTACATAGGTCAGAGGCTTGCGATCAATAATAAAAGTAATAAAGGATAAGTATTTATGCACAGGTAAGGGTTCCTCAGTCTGTTAAAAGTTAAAACTAATGAAAAACTCATAATATTGATCTAATTATTTAAGGTCCATTTCCTTGTTTTAGATTACATACTGTTTACCATTTGACTACAGAACCATACATTGGTATTTATATCAAATGAAAATGTAGATGCTGCTGTTAAACCATCTTGCTAAACATCAGATCTATCAATATATTAAATAGGTTCAGTAAAATGGAAACTCAATTTTCAAATAATATAGTTTTAAGACTTTCGTGGTTATTCACTACACATATTATCGGGATTTAATTAATATAATCAGAATTTAACAAGCATATGCTAAAATATTAAATGCTCACTCTTTTATAATATTGTGTACAACATTGTTCAAAACTGTGCCAATTAATCAATTGTTTTTTTATGGATAATCTGATAATCAAAAAACATATTTGTTGAAAAATAAAGGAAAAGGATCAAACATACAAAAATAGTACTATTCGTCAAAGCAATGATCTGTCGAACTATCGATGACCGATCATTTGTTGTACGAACCAAGGTACGGACTCTGCTTTCACGTAAAATGCATAGTATGCATCACATCCAACAGCATTCGCGATATATCTTTGTACATACAATATAACACAATGGATGACCTTTTCTAAACATTCTATTCTATACTAACATATTATCACTTGTTTTGAACCCTGGCGATATACAATTCGAGAGGGAACTGGCCAGCTTTTGTGTGGGTGTGGCGAATATCAGATAGTCATCGTCTTCCTCCAATTTCCTCTTCATGCCAGAGTACTGGGTCTCATCGTCGCCGTCCTTGTTAAAGTCTTTGTATTCTATGCAGAGAGGCCATATTGTTTTGCCGGATCTGTGAACATTATAATTAATACAGTGTCAGTAACACTTGGTACGTAGCAAAGTTAGTATGTGGTATATTTTTTTCTCTGAGGTATTACATTATATATTTTCTAGTTTCTAGCTACATACAAATTCTACACCATTTTTATAGAGACAATCAGGCTATTGGGCCACCTCATGAATAGTGATCATCGCTACCTATAGACAAGCAACACCAAGGGTATCGTTGATGCGTTGCCGACCTGTATAACATGGTGCTCTGGCAACAAAAAGGCATATGCCAAAATCACGGTTCCCGAAATCCTCACCCGATGGAGCTTCCTATACTGGAAACCTTATTTACAGGCAGGAACACAATACTATATAAAATAGTATTGTTTGACTGCGGTCTTCTGTAAGGTAGAGGTAATGCTTCAATTCGAACAGGATGCCCCCGCTATGCCCTACCTCTTTTAAAAAGTCTAAAAGCGTTCTGGTCTTCCGCTGGGGATCCTGAGGCTTTGTTAACAGTCTCGGGAGCTGATTGGCACCTCATGACGGTATACCATTTCTATGAGCGTCGCGAGTAAACGGACCTGTCATTTTGTATGTCGGTTACAAATTACGCGACGAAGAATTATCAAACAAGCGTAGGGCCCGCCTTATGGTAAGCAGTTACCGCAGCATATGGGCGTTAGCAGTACCAGGGGTGTCACTACACTTGTGTAACCTGCCTGCCACTTCATGTTACATATTTTCATTCACATTCTCCATTAGACAAGGCTTAAGTACCAGAAGGTCTCATGATGAACGGCAGTTCTTGGGTGGGAGAAAAAAAAAAAAGACATCACTTACATAGGCAGAGTGTACGGATCATAAGGGAACCATTCTTCATAATTTTCCTCCACTGTGGAGTGCAACGAGAGTCTGGTATTCTTCTCGATAATCGCCTGGCAGTAGACAACTTGGTGCGCACGCGTCACTGAGGAGAACGCGCGCGTGACCTGCGACGGGCACGTGCGCAGCGGGTTCAGTGTGCACGTCACAAGTCTAGGCAGGTTCAGTGATTCCACAAAGTGTATATCTGGAATAGAGTATGGGAGTTGTAGTTGCGTTTTGTGAAGGTTCAATCGATTGCAGACCCCTTAATTTATTTATTCATTCCTTGTACAACATTACAGTTAATAACTAATGCGTTGCACAAATTATGTAACAAATTATAGCTATTATACAAACAAACTACTTAGGTGAAATTTTCAGAGAACATTACAATTGTTTTATGAATATTCACTAGAGTGCCGGCAAACAGATCGCTGCCTGGTACCTCACGCAGTAATATATTAAGTTGGATGCGTGCTTTTACCAACGGAGCGTTGAAATGCGAAACAGTTCGCACAGACTCTACTTTGATCAATCGGTGACTAGCTGAATTTAATACATAAGAATATCTAACTGATTTTACTACATAAGTGTTGGATTTTATAATGGCTTGTTAATGTTGATTCTTTTATTGCTTGCTGGCGCAAAATGTTCAGGTACTTGTAATAGTACAAGTCCGCCGATAGCAATGTGATAAGCATTTTATAAAACGCCGGCTTAGCATATCCCATTTGCAGTAAACACGTTTGAGGTAGGTAGCTATTATAAGTTCAGAATCGTATAAAAGAAATTTCTGAATAATGATCATGGTTTACTATCACCCTCTTAGGTATACATACATACCTACTAATCGAACCATAATGAGTTTCGTAAACACTATTAGAGTGTTTACTCTGAGCTATATTTTATCTAACAACATAATATAATCTATTATTATTAACTTACTTTCTTTACTACTAAAGAGATGGTGGTGCTTAAAGGCAATAAGGTAGAAAATTGAATGGCATATCGCGTGGAAGGCGCCATTAATTTTAGTGCTATCGGTCGCCGAGGTAGATTCTTGCGTCGCTGTTATATATGAGTGACACCATTCTGCCATGTTCTTCAGGTATTTAGTCAGTCTGGTGTTGGGGACTCGAACACAGCGAGCCAGGAGGCCTGCTAAATGACTCACTGCTGTTTTTCTAGTGGCTAACGCTCCAGGTCCCAACCCATGATGGCCAGACGCAACCATCCAAAGGTTGTTTAGTATACGGTCTGCACACTGCTGGTTAATTGATATTGCGTACAGCAGCAGGAATTGGACGTGTCTGTGGATAAATAAATCATACGTAAGTACCTGCTGGCGGTCACCTGTGTTCAGTCCGAAATTCATAACAAGTGGAACAATGTGGTCTCTGTCTACCCCAACGGGGAAAAGGTGTGATGTAATATATTTGTAATCAAACTAAAAGAAAACTTATTGTCGACCAATGGAAGACCCTGAATAAAAAAGAGTAAAATTGGAGATGCATGTTTAAAAGGATGTTTATCACAGGTATCCCGAGTTGTATTATTATTTAATGATATTAATATTTTTTGACATTAATTTATTTTATAATTGAAATGTATTACTTATTTTACAATAAATTTAAGCTCATCCCGAGTAATGTCTTCAACATTTAGAGCAGTGGGCATTAAGTTCTAGCTTACTTTTCCCAAGTTTATTTTGAAGCCAAGTTGGTGCCTGAAGGTTTGCTACTACCAATGCACCACAGTATTTTAGGGACTAGCTAGGTGTTGCGACAAAATTATTAAATTGTCAGCAAATCAAAGCCAAATGGGTAGTACAAAGTAATTATTTACCATTGGAGTTATTGCATACTTAATTGTAAGCTAAAAACGAATTATATCATTTTCATTTACGCAATACATACCTAATGCCATGTGTTGGTAATATGACTCGCTCAAAGACATTGCACAAGGTTTCTAATGCAGGAGTTCGTTCATCTTCCAGCCATTTCAACATTTCTAACATACAGTAGTCTAGGGTATGAGCCACTTCGTCCACAGCTTCATCTACGTCCATGTCAAACATTGTCTCAACCTGTGGCTTAGTTCTATGATCCATCACGTTAACGTCCAATATCACCATCCTAGAATTTACGATAATAATTATTTTATTGAAAACAAACATTATTATAAAATTTATTATTAACTATCAATCATAAATTAAATTATTCTAATTAAAACAAGATAATCTTTATAAAACAACAACATCCACATAATTTAAACAAAACAAAGATGAAAACATTTAACACATGAAACAACTACCTAAAATTAAATTACATATTATCATTTAAGAGCATAGGTGGCCTAGTGGTTAAAGTATCCGACTCGTAAGAGAGGTACCGCATTCGAGTCCCACTGCCGCCATGTACCAATGACTCTTTTTTGAGTTATGTACATTAGGTGAACAATTATAACTGATGCTCTTGCAGTGAAGGAAAACATAATGATGAAGTCTGCACATTTAGATAAGTAAATGTGTAACCTTGATCCAATCTGGTCAGGTTCCCCTGGTAGTAGGGTAACGGAGGTAAGATGGCAATCATTCCACTTTAATTACCTGATCTGCCAAATCCTGGATCATGGTCAAGGCAGACCCCAGGCCCTCATACGCAAGGGCACATATATTAATGCCAAGATGATTAATTTATTAATTGTGTTCATTGTTTACATATGTTTACAGACAATATGTAATGATAAGGTATGCATTAAAATAAGAAATGTTTACCTGTTTACAATCGCTGACATAATCTGTTCTCTCAATGAAGGTATGTATTTACTCATCCAGATGAGGTTGTGTACGTATGATCTGGTGGGACAGCAACCGGCCTTGTAATATGGGAACTGATCTATCACAGTTTGCATTAAGAGATCACTGGTCCTGAAATAAAATATAAAACTTATTTAAATATGCCCAGTGGTGTCCGGCACAGTAGAATAGCACGCCTTACACATGTGGGTGTCGCACAAGGCGACTGATGGTTAGAGGCAAAAGATCAAGGGTCTCCGTAGGCTGGAAAATGGAAAGCAGCGTTTTCCATTGTTATATTTATAACACTGCAATCTCCAACCCGCCTGCTAAGCATGGAGATTATGGCAATAGCCTTCCCTTTCGTGGGAGAGGCCCTAAGTCTTGCAGTGGACTGTTATAGGCTGTGATGATGAATAATCTGAATTTTTAGAAAAGTAAAACTTGTTTTGTAAATACAGTAATCTAGATTAAAGCTGAACATTTTTTGGTAGCAGATTTTTCTGGGATCTCCAACCCGCCTGCCAAGCATGGAGATTATGGCAATAACTTCCCCTTTTGTAGGTGAGGCCTCAAGACTGTTATGGGTTGTGGGATCTTTTGGTGAAGAATTAAGCTAAACATATTCTGCACAACAATATAGAATATTTCATTAATGCGCAAATATTGTAATGTCTCATTTACAATGTAAAAGTTTTAATAATAACTTACATAGGCATGATGGCAACAATTTGCGCAATAACTGTATGGATGTTGGACCACATAGTCACCTTTTCAGGTGATGGGCTTTCTTCCCAGTTCTCACCATCAGCTGGAAACAATAAAGAAGAACATCATGGTCAGTTTAGTTATCAAGCAAACTGATTTGTGTAATCTGATATCTAAAAGTTTTAAAACACATCATAAGATAACAACAAGTTATGTAGTGCAGGCTATTATGGAAATGTTTTGGTAAATAAATAAATAAATATGTGCATTAGTCTATGCCAATACTATTGCAACACATTTAATTATTATTTATATATAAATAATTAAGATAAGAAGACATTATAATGAAGATAACATACTTTTATTTATTTTTCTGTACAAAGTTTGTACATAAAAAATTAAAATCACAATGGCTACTTTGAATATTATCTTGTGACATAATTATTGCAAAATATTTGTTATCAACATCCAAAAGTGTTTGCAAAATATTGCACAACTTATGAAATGTATTAGGTAAATAGCTACCTAAATATAGTGTTCTTCGTGATCATAAATCATGGCTTCAATTTAATTTAAATATAAAAAATGCTACTAAATTACCTTTGAATACTTTAACTAGTCCCGTCATTACCCTCGGGCAATGGTATGTGTGGGCGGTCACCAGACTGAGGACAAATCTGCTGTACATTTCTACCAATTCTTCACTCCGTGTTGCCCACTCCACATTGCACATAGTGTCCACTAACTGCTTTAAGTCTTTACCAAGAAGTACCACACATGATAGACAATCTTCAAACAATATCTGATAATTTTCATCAGTCAACGGACAGGAATTCAACACATTTACGAGCTCCTTGTATGGACCCACATTGCCAGCTTTTACATAGTCCAAGATAATAGTCTCTACTTGGTTCTTTTTAAACCGGAATTTCATGCGTTTGACTGTCTGCCGGTCTAAGGTCTTTTGCATCAAAGATGCAACACTTTTAGGAGATGCGACTGCCATGGCTATTTCTTTAAATCTGATGCCACTGATTTCAGGAAGGCTACAATATCTGGGTGCCGAAGTAATTCGGCTTTCTTGTGATTTAAAACTTCCCTTAATATGTTACTGCTGTCTTCGAGATGTGGCACCGAATGTGAACTAGCTTCGTAGCTGGTACTTGGTTTGCTGTAGCTGAGGTTCGGCTCTAACGATTCTGAACTTCTTTTATCCTTCAGATATGACTGCAATCTCTCTAGCACAACTTTATTATCACTATCCTTCTTTTCGGAACCATAACCTTCTTTGGACATAGCTCCAATTTCGGCTTACATTATGCAGTATATGTATTACAGTCGTAAAAAAATATTATACAGAAAATGTATTTGTATTGAATTTACGCTGTAATATACACAATATTTAACTAAATCTATTTATATTTCCTAATTCACACGTGCACTTTACAATACAATCTACGCGCAAACTTTCGTTGTGGCAGTGTGTCACACGTGTGTCAGAATGTGAACTGAGAATGAAGTGAATGGAATGAGTGAGTGTCAGTCAGCTGTTACGAAAGTCAAACATATGTCAAAGTCAGACAGTGATGTGTGTTGTGTTGATTGATGATTTGAAGAATCGATCGATTCCGAAGTTATTCTTGGTCCGCTGTGTATGTCAAATTAAATTTCTTATCTGTATCATGACGACACGATGACATAAATTGGTATAGCTGTCCTTGTTGATTGTCATGTCGTAGACAGAGAGAGATTATCTAGTTAGTTTTCCTTTGTTTTTATCTGTGCTCTCACTCATTTCTTCAATGAAGTTTGATTGGGAGGGGTGATTAGTGGAATGCGTGTATTTCCAAATTCCGGATCTATCTTTGCCTTATTATTTTATAGTACAGTGTAGTGTAGCGCTATTACGAAAATGTGCACAAAATAAATCGTGATTGTAGTATGTAACGTCATTCGGCCGGTTTCACGAATTTACGAGTGTGTTGGGAATCATGCAAAATGGCCAACGATTTGTGGTCATGTACCTGTTGGACAGAGGCTCTTACTTGCTGGCTGCGGCTGAAACTGTCGCCGGAGGAGATAGAGCAGAGGTACAGGAGCAAAGAGATCGATAGAATACTGGAGAGGGACAAACAGACGCTGCGGCGGCAGGTGAAGTTGTTGTTGCTCGGCGCGGGTGAAAGCGGAAAGTCAACATTCCTGAAACAGATGAGGATTATACACAAGGTGAAGTTCGAGCCGGACCTCCTGCGGGAGTACCAGCACGTGATCTACCAGAACATAGTGAAGGGCATCCAGGTGCTGGTGGATGCGCGGGACAAGCTCGCGATCCCGTGGGAAAACCCGCGCAACCTGGACATCGGGCAGCAAGCGCTGCACTTCAACAGCACGGCGTCGCTCGATAGCCGCCTGTTCATGCATTACGCGCCGCACATACATTCTCTGTGGTTAGACAGAGCCATAAAAAGGGCGTACGACAGGCGGAGAGAATTTCAATTGGTGAGTGACAAATCATGTTTGCCAAGTAAACAATGCTTGTGTAACAGTTTCTTTGTATAATTGCTGCGGTCCCCCGCAATATTAATTGGAATTAATTTGTTATTCTAATGTTGGCACTGCAAATAATTTGTATGCATTTATGACTTGGTATTGGCAGATGACAAATGTTTGTATAGAGTAATTTATTTACAATTTTGGCAACTGCACACTGAATGCTCAAACATTGTTTGCTCATAATTAATTTTCAATTCAAACAATCTATCTCAGGTTGTATTAGAATTGTATAGGGTTTCATAACATTTTGATTATTCCTGAGATCTATTTACTTATTACTTACAAGCTACCCATCCTGGCTCCGTACCTTAACATATTATACACCTAAAGTCTCCTCATGAATCATCTGTCTGTTGGTGAAACCTGCATGAAAATATTTTCAGTTATTTTTGAGGATATTACGAACAGTCAGACAGACAGAATAGGCCTAGGACTTTGTTTTATAATATTATTGGTACGGGATACCAGACTTTGTATTATAATATGAACTGTAGTAATGAACCACCTATAATAAGACGCCTGATTAGGCTGCTGACCTGTCTTATGTAGCTAATGGAGGCAACCCAATACTGGAAGGGAATGCCTAATATGACATGCCATCGTTGATAACAACTGCTTATAGCCTCAGGACTGATCGCAAGTTTGCAAAATCGTATATAAATCAAATTTGGAACATCCAACTTTGTTTTATTATGTAGTGATTTGGAAAACCAACAGCATATTACAAAAAATTTGATACTATTACTATAATAAGCCAATTACAGGATCCTTGACCAGAACTCAGGAAAATGTAGCTTCCTAATAGGTACTTCCTATTAGTCAAAAAATTATAATTTTTGGAGTCAGTTTGCTTGCCTTGTTTTCCTGACTAAGAGCATTGGTTAGTGTTCAACTAATATAAGAAGAACTAATATAATATGAAAAAGTCATTGCGACATGGCTCTGTGGTTCAAACATGGTTGCTTAAAAGTCTGATGTGCTATCCATTAGGCCACTGACACTGATAAAAAATCTGGTTGAAGTAAGGTTTTATAAAAATAATTTGTAAAGATAAATTATAATGTAATTCATGCATATATTTATGATTATTACTTCCTGTAAGTATACAAATATCCAAATCTCAATGTGGATGATTAATTAGTTTACCAAGAACAATAATTACTAATAAAATAGGTCTCAGTATAATTTTTACTGCACCTGCTGTTAAATTATTATAATAATTTTCATAGTTTTGTCATCATTTTTACTAGATTTTGTCCTAAATTTAGGAATCAGATAAAAGGTATGTCCGTCCAGCCTGGATGTAACAAAGTTTATTGCCTTAAAAGGCACGGACCTTGCATTTCTCACAAGAGCAAACTCTGTTAAGTACCATTTCAAGGAACTGTCTAAAGAGACCGATAACCACGTGCTACAACCACAGCTTCCTGCAAACCTTGGCTTGATAAGCCCGATTACCCCTGACGAGGTAGAGAAGTCTCTGGCCCATATGAAGAATGGTAGAGCTATTGGCTATGATGGAATACTCTATGGGTATTAACCTGGAAAACAATGGGGAGCCAGGGTGTACTCTTGCTCGCAGAGGTTTTCAATAGGATCATAGCTACGGGGTTTTGCTCGCAGATGTATTCAGTAGGATTGTACCTGACGTGTGGCGCATATTATTATGCCAATCTATAAAGGAAAGGGCAGTGTGCAAGAGTGCAGCAACTATCGAGGCATCTCACTTATGAGCCATACAATTAAGCTATTCGAATGTATTATAGACCAGAGACTTAGAGACTTTGACTTGTGGGAATGGCAATACGGCTTCAGGCTGGGCTGCAGCACCATGGATCCAGTCTTTGCCCTCAGGGTCCCCCAGCAGTCCCACTGCAGTAGGAATCGACCTTTGCATTTCGCATTTCTCGACCTGCAGAGGGCCTTCGACAGTGTCCGTCGGGAGGTAATCTGGTGGGCTCTGAGATCAAAGTCTGTGTTCGAGGCGTACATTAAGATCATCCAGGACATGTACCTACGCCAACACTGAAGCCGTCGTCAAACCCATTACTATAGGTGTTAACTAGGGTTCAGTGCTGAACTCTTACTGGTTTTGCGATGTGCTCGATGTCCTCTCAGCGGAAATTCAGGACGCCCCTCCTTGCTTTGTAAAATACGCTGATAACGTCACACTGGTGATGTTATCACTAGCAAGCTTAGGCGGAATCTTGAGACCAGGGTAAACACGTGGAAGGAAGTGCTAGAAAACGAAGGTTTGAAGCTGATCTCTCGCTAGCTGCAGCGCGAGTCTTGATACCATCCGTATAGGCAACGAACCTATCAAAGCGGACCCCTGGAAGAAGCCGATAAGGGATAAGCGTTAGGACGATGATAATGATGATTGTAAACTATTCCAAGCAAATTGCATGTCCACATTTTTTATTTTAGTAATGACTTTAATAGCCACCTTTAAAATATTAATTAATTTATAGCCTACCTATAGTTTAACAAGAGTTTGTACCCTTACAAAGTTATACACATAACAAAAATGCATATTTACATACATACCATCACGCCTTTTTGTAAATAATATTGGTAGTCAGAGGTCACATAGTTCCTCTTGCTACGGTCCTGACAAATCTCTCTCGGTTCTTCCACATTTATCAACCTTTTCATACATGCTCGTCAGTTTAGGGAACTCTTGACATGACCTTTCTTTAAGATCACTATTTTTTATACCACTAAGGTGGCAAATAAGCTTACGACCGGCTTGTTGTTAAGTAGTTACCGCAGCGTGTACTAGTTTGTAATACCAAGGGTATCTCGTGGTACTCCCGTGTTGCCAACCCTGTAAAACACGGGGTTATTTGTCCCTTATTTCTTTGGCCCTTTAAAACGGTTTAATTTTCCCATGACTCCATGTAACACATGTTAGCGCCATGCTCGTAGTTTGTTAGCTTTGATAGTGTGCTTGCGAATTATGTCGCTAACATGTATTCAATGGACCAATTTTGGGCTAAAGTAACTCTCAAAGCCCAGAGTAACCCATTCCATATAATAATTTTACTTCTAAATTATTATTCAATTCGGTGGGTGTACAAAATTCAAAATTTAAACTGATGCTGATTATTGGTCTCACAATTGTTTTTTATTGGTCAAACAATATCGCAAATTAGTCGCATCGACAAGTTGCATAAAGCACCATTGAAGTTGCATTATTCCTTCGAGGAATAACAAAATGAAATATTTGTAATTGCATTTCTTATCTCATTTTGATTAGTCATAGGCCGCGTTGCGTCATGCATGCGCTTGCGCCGGGCCCAATGCAATGCTAGCCACACAGGTATAAGAGCCTATTCATATTGGGCCATCAAGCGATCAAACGTAATTAACTACAGGCTACTTAATACTCACCACTGTACGTCATAGATGATACTTACGTATTACATATTTTAGTTACATTATTCATAGTTATGAGTTGGACCTGTAACTCGTTATTTTGTTAAATGTTAAAAAAAGTGGCGGTAATTCTTGCGAATGTCCTTGTGTGTGATGGTTGACGTGTTTCGTTTTGCATTGACTCACATTATTTTGTATTTTTGTTTTTGTATCCCTAATTCCTTACCTGTTCAGTGTTATTGTAGTTAGTCTAAGTCATTCTTAAGTTAAATACAGTGGCTCACTCTCGAATTTGCCATGACTGACAAACATTTTGTGAATAACTCTTCTATAGTATATCTCACACACTGCTGAGCTTCAGCGGTTAAGAGGCGGCAGGCTAAAGGCCGTTACCCTAGAAGGCATTCGATCTGGTCTGGCACAGGTGTCTTCTTTCGACCTTACCATTCTAATATCTGTCCAGCAGGAGCAACAAAGCCGTGGTTGAGAGCAGTTTCTCGGATAGCTTGAATATTAACATTGGCATCTTGCAAGGCTCGGTACCGAATCTAACTCTGTTACTAATTCATATCTGTGATATGCTGTTTATTTATGACTGTGCTACTGTACGATAGTACTGGAGACGCCTTTTAAATGGGCCGTGCAAATATCCCTCGGTCTTTGGTGGGGGAATGTAGCGAATCATTTCTATCAACAAGCAAAACTAAAAAACAGGACGGCTACTCGTATAATAAAACTGAAAAGAAAAATATTCTTAAGTTGCATATATATTTGAAATCGTCTTTTGAAGACCTTCATTGTGATACTCCAGTTGAGTAAAAGTCACAGAATGGCACCTAAAAATCCAACATTTTGAATTTTAAAAATTTTATTGGTCCTAGTGTCACTCGCGCGACCATGACTAACTACAACTCATACGGTGAAATAAATTGAGTCAACAGAGAATTTGCATGTTCTGCTGCTTATTTAACTATGTTTATTCCGCATAATTGTTTCACATGATGCCCACAGCTACGTTCTGCACATCACTGCACCGCTCGCCACCGACAGGGAGTCCGTTCTCGCACCTTACAATACAATACAAAAGCTCTTTATTTGTACACTACAGGATACATACATGGATACCTTATAGTGCGTTCAAAGCGACTTTCAATGAGTACAAGCACTGGCATAAGCATGTAAACAGGCTGTTTGTGCATTGCCTCGTGCCCGTGCTCGCGCTTGCCGCCGATCGGATTGGCCCGCGTAGTGCATGGGTTGCGTGCCGGGCTGCTTGCCAGCCTGCACGATGTGCGTCTGAACGCAGCATTAGAACTAAAACTTTTCAGTTCCCTAGGAATTTTCTTCAAATTAGTGGAGGTGATTTCCATAATTTCAATATTGGACAGGGGGTTTAGCAGAGTCATAATAAAAAACGCTGCTGCCCATTTTTATAATATTGGTTGCAATGTATTGCATAGCAGTTCGCGGTCGCTCGCATACGCGTGTCAAACTTGAGTCGCTTGTGAATGGTCTCGTGTTGCGAATTTCCCAACTCTATGCAAAAAAGTCACAGATCCGTTGCTAAGTGAGAGTAGGAAAACTTACCACCCGACATACACTTTCGTATTTATCGCTTTCGTATTTATTTTAAATGCGAAACTGTTTTGTTGGAGGGTTTAAAATGTCGTACAGTCTTCTTGGCATTAATATCCTGTTATGCTCTCGCGTACGAGGGCCGGGGTCCGCCTTGACCGACTGCCATCTACCTCCGTGACCCTGCTATCAGTGGAACATGACCAGATTGGATCATGTTACACATTCAGTCGCCTGAATGTGCAGGGTTCATCACGATGTTTTCCCTCACCGTAAGAGTTGTCATTTATAGAAAATACCATTTATCTACACTCATAGCATAATGTTCCAATTACATATTCAAAAACAGTCGTTTAAGGGTACACTTTTTTCACGCCAGACTATAAAATTTTAAAAAATTACTTTTCGTTACAGCATTTCCCATACTATTTTCATTACAGCTGTATAGTAAAATAACTTCTTAATCATTATGCAACACTTTTATTTTTTTATTTTTTGTCCGGCGCCGGGACTCGGCGTAATGTAGGCTGAATACTTAGATGTCTTTAACAAATTCAAATTCAAAATTTAAATTTTCCTTTTATATTCTGTGTAATTATTTTTAGTATGATAAACAGACACTCATGTTTTAATACTCCCTTTTATATGACAGTTGCATAAACTACTATTATAGAAGTATCTATTGCAGCTAGCAACAATTATGTACCTACCGATATTACTGATATGGCTATTAAAACAAACCTACCAGTTTATAGAAAAACTTGCAAGTACAAAGTTGTATGTTTGCATTGATTTCTAATGGCCTGCCTAAACGTGTTTGTGATTCATTCGTCCACACGTGATTTACAAATTATGAAGTTACTGGCCTGGTTTAAAAAGCAGATGTCATATTATGAAGTCATCCTAGCTAAATGAAGAGATCCTTCTCATGTTATGATAAATTGATTTAGTTATTTTCTAAAAAATATTTTAATCTTTTCTAATACGAATACCTGTCAGTGGGGCCATTACATCCAACGTTTTCGGTATTAATTTTGTTCGAGGTGTAAATAAATAAATAACTCATTTATTGTAGAGCTCGTCTAGTCTAAGATGACGCGCCCCACTACTTAGTTAGTTGATTTCGATGTGTGAGTGCAAATATTAATAACGACACTTCATCTGTGTGGGAGCCAATGAACGGCGCGTGCTCCGACGTTTGAATCTTACCGGCAACTGAATGACCAATTACAACGGCATTTGCGTCCATATTTGAAACTTGCTTGTGTGCGTTAATGGCACAGGGGCGCGTCATTTTAAATTAGACGAGCTCTACCTGTCTGTGTATCAGTGTGTCTGCATGCAGCATCGTAGTTCTTCAAGGGTAGACTGATTTCGACGCATTTTTAAAATCAATCATTCAAATAATTAAAATCGGGTCCCAAGTTTAGACAATATTTTAGTAAGGTGTACTTAGTCGGGGGTCATCCGACATTTTCTGTCGGTTAGGTCATCTTTAATAAAACAAGATAAATAATTTATTTAGTTACTGAAATAACATATTTGCAGTAAGAAATAAAAAATAAATACTAATACTAAAATATTGTAAATTAAACAAATCCTCCACACCGTTGTCCCCCCGGAATAGTGCCCAGAAAGCTAGCTGTTCTTGCTAGTAGGCTTATTTTAAAGCCAGAACTCGAGATTGCCTTTAGCTTTGTTTCAGCATAATCGGTTTCGTGTTGAAATATTTGAGTAAAGGTGCCTATAGTTTGTCAGGGAGATTTCAACATCTGATTTGGTATAATTATGTTATGATTTGGTATTTGTTTTAGCTATGACTTATGATATCACGTATGTAATGATGTTCAATTTCCTTATGGTTTACGTCATCGTGCAAACTACTCGATAATGAAGCCAAATGGTATCGGTAACCATATCGATAGATAATTAATCGCACCAGTGAAGGATGCGTACACAGTTACTCATATATTTCCCAAGAATCGATTAACATCGAATAAATAAATAAATATCACACACCCAAGTAATTAGAGTACTTTTTAAGTGGGTATCTAAACGGACCGTCGGTGGCCGAGTTGTTACGGTATCCGACTCGCAAGCGAGATGTATCGGGTTCGAATCCCGCTGCGGTCATGTACCAATGGCTTTGTTCTGAGTTATGTACATTAGTTGATATTTCTTTTTTCACTTATGTCTTTTTTAACATATTTATTTTAATATTTAAAAGTTTTGTGCCGTGTGTCTGAATGGAATAAAAGTGTTTTATTTTACTTTAGTAGTAACCAATGCTCTTACGCTAAGGGAAAACATCGTGATAAAACCTGCACAGTCAGACGACTGAATGTGTAATCATGATCTAATATGGTCAGTTTCCTCTGGTAGCAGGGTCATGGAGGTCAGTTGGCAGTTGCTCTACTGTAATTACCTGATCTGCCAAATCCTGGAGTATAGTCAAGGCGAACCCCGGGCCCTCGTGCGCGAGAGCACAACCGGGACATTAACGCCAAGATGTTTTTTATTTTATTTTTTAAACTATGTATATAATATATACTATAGTAGATAGAAGGTAGTCAAGCGTCAGAAGTGGCTAAGTAACCAGACTGTTCATCAAGATATTTTTTTTCTGTGTATAGAGGATCACTAACAATGTGACACTGATACATACATATGTAACATAGCATTACATTGGTTATGAATAACAAACTTAGGTGAGTGTTAAATTACTTAAAAGTGACCATAGCATGCATTTACGAAAACATAATTATGCATATGACGAAACGTAGTATCTTAAACATTATACAGTTCTGTTTGAAATGACAATTGCCGTGAACATACCAAAATTTCTCATTCTGGATTGTTTCGGTTATGACAATTATGACTGTAAGTATAACGCTTGGACTTTAGACCGTCCTTACGACCCGAACTCCGTAATATGTTCTTAATAAAGGTAATATTTTGTTAATTGATTATTTTCCGCTGACATCTTAGATTATTCAATCTTGATATTAAGTACCAATTTTACAATTGTGTAATCTTACTATTATTATTGATTAATTACTCATATGAATTCAACGCTTTCCATTAGGAAAGTATTTGTAAGTATTTAACTTTATTCATTGCCGATCTCTTTTATAGTTTTAAGTATAATACAATATTTACATGTAAATAGGACCTATATACTGTGAAATGAGAAATCAAATACCTAAAGTAAAAAGAAATGTATGGGTATCTGAGTTGCTGCCCTGTGTACCAATGAACGGATATTAACGCCCGCATCTCTCAGAATTAGGTACAAGGCAGCATGGTATTAGTGGGTATTGACCCATAGAATAGAACTGATGCGATTAGTTATTTATATATGGCATGCTAGATGCGCCTGCGGCTTCTTATAGCGCGTTTACCGAATGTGTTGTTTACATTAGTTCGGTTGACCGAATTCGGCTAGCGGGGTGGGGGGCGTCCCAGAAAGGCGGCTACACAGGTACGCGGCAGCGGGCGATCTATTGAGTAACTAGACAGTTGATAATAATCCTTACGCTGTAAAAAAAAGTCACTTTTCGGATGCGCGGGCGAGCCAACCTTGTTGGACGTCAGACCACGCTTCCGCACCCGAAAGGATAAGTATGAACTGTTTAGCTGCCTTCTAGATCGGCCGCAGTGTTGTAAGTAAAGATTAAAATAAGGCCTTACGAGGCCTGGACTCTGGACGACTGGGCGCTTTCCACAAGGAACATCAAGTGGACCGGCTGTCCTTGTGCCTCCCTAAGTCCTACGAATATAAATCCGATAATTAGTTTTTGCTTAAAAGTTAACAAACGTATCAAGCAGCCGATAGTAATTAATATCGCAGGTCAATCGAGTCTGCATTCTGGGTGCGGGCTGGGTCGAAAATAGTCGACTGAGCCTGCGGGCCGAGTAGACTAGGGTCTAGTCTAGCCGTATGCCGTATGCACTAAACTTTAGGCGACGTCTAAGTCGATAAAAATAGTCCTAACAAGAATAGCATTAAACCAACACAAAGCATACTTACTTCCTTACTATGTTGACGCTACGACCCAAAATGAGTATTTGCCTCCGACACTAAGATGCTCCATTCCACTCTACCATGTGCCACCTCTTGCCAACAGTCAGCCCCAGTTCCAACAAGTCTCTTTGCACTTCGTCACTCCAGCGATACCTAGGATGTCCGACCGGTCGCCGACCACTAGGTCCGTCCCAAGTATGCTTTCTTAACTGCGCGTTCCTCTACGTTCCTCCCTACGTGGCCAAACCAGCGAAGCCTAGGCTTTTGTTTCGTCAATGATATTAGGCCCGCCCAGCAGGTCCTCCAGTTCCTTGTTCTCTTCCACCATCTGTTTGGGATACCAACCATAAGTAAAACGATTTTGTGACTCCTAAATGCTTAGGAATATCTTGCGCGAACTTAGGAGTAGCCTATATTTTGTGTAATCGGGCAGTAGAGTGGTGGACTGAACGGGGGCTGAGTCGGCCGATTAGAGGATCCAGTCAGCTACAAACAGCCTAAGTTGTCAACTGAGGCCGCGCCTAAGTTGTCAACTGAGGCCGCGGGCTGAATGCCCCGTGAGCTCAGGGGATCCCGAATGGATGCACCCAGTCAAAGTGTATAAATTCTTCTAAAATTTCGAAGTTACAATATTTTTAAACGTTTTTAACGAAATGTTTAACTAAAATTGACTCAGCAGTTAGTCTACTGCCTTTGCAATTGATACTTCTCATAATTGTATTGGATTTCGTAAGCCATAAAACTGGTAAAATTACTTTATAATTGCTGTTCATTAGTAGCGATTTAGACTGAGTTGAAAACAGAAACGCCGCACAATATTTTATCGCATAGTAAATAAAAAAGACATGAGCGGGCGCAGCAACCAGTGGCGAGGTATATAATTTCCAATGAATCATGTTTATATCAAGGTTGCACCGCAGTACGTGTACAGTATTTGCCAGCGCAGGTATTTTAACCGGATACCTGCCTGACTTTGGTGATAACTTATTTAATTAGTGCCGATAACAATTATCTTGTTTGAACAGTGGCTTCTAAACATCGACATGACTATCATTGTTCGTTTACTATACGTTGGTGTGAAACCTTTTGCTTATTTAGGGCGCAATTATCGGCTTTGATTCATCCTAAACCTCGGGGCCTAATAAACACCTGAATCGCTCCAGTTTTCGTGCAGTTAGCGGTTCCATGTTTTCTTCTCTTGTAATTAGTAATAGCAGTACAGTGGTTGGTGCTATTGCAAATGTGTAGATATTACGTATACTTTTTATATTAGGTGCCTACTTTATTTATTACTTTGGGTTTTGATTTCCGCTCGCGGTTTCCCGCGTAAAATTCGGTTACAGCGTGACCACTTTGAATTTAGACGGATTAAGTACTCGGGTGTAGAAATAGCACCGAAGAAGTTTAATGAAAATATGTTTAATAGTTTTTGCGTGAACATTTTTGTGTTTGTGTATATTGTCTGGCCTTTTTTGCCTGAGATTAATGTTAAAGTGAAATCGGTTATTGGATCTGGCAAAAATTTATTGGTTCACCAAATCAACCAGAGTTAAGAACGCGATATTTTAATTCACGAATTTTCGCAAAAACGAATTCAACATTATGTGAATTATTACATACTGTAGTATAGATAACATAAAAATTAAAAACTTTAATCATGAATTTACTTTGAAAAGATTAGGTAATATAGCCCATATTATCTGAGCAATAAAGTGCTTGCTCTGTGTCATTGACCACAATGTAAACACTGCCGTGTATTGTTGTGGTGTTTGTCGTACGAGCTTATCATGAAAGAATTTATATACGCCTCACTCTTATCTCTTAGCAAATTGAAAGAAAGGGATTAGCGAAACACAGTTACGGCTTACGCGTGCCTCGTTCCGAGTTATTGAACGAATCGTTCTAATTGGTTTTTTATTCGCGCTTATTTGAAAATGTATTTTGATAACGTTGCCGACAAATGAACAGGCCCACGTGAAGGATAGTAACTGTTGCCCATTCACATTTTTATAATATAATAAAAATGACACCGCCGCGCCGCCTAAGGACATCAGCAATATTAGAGGCGCTACCAATTCGTTGCCCGCCTCTAAGGACACCTCTAATATACCTCTTCAACGATCCCATGTCCAAAGGAAACACAAGGAATCTGTAATTTTTTTTGTACATAAGAAGTTTTCTGTCGCTACGCAATGCCTGCGTTGTCTTTTACGATATGAAGGATATAAATGCCTAGTGTAGTGATGAACCATATCTCCTTAGTCTTTATAAAAACGACACATTCTGAACACACGAAGTGTTATTTGCTAAATAGGCTTTCCACCTGGTAGACTATTTGCCTGTCACCATAATCATTAATAAACAAATTCTTTTTCTCAACGCCCCCTTCCCCCCAATTCCAGAGCGACTCCGTGAGCTACTTCTTCGACGAGCTGGAGCGGATCGCGCGGCCCGACTACTCGCCGTCCCACCAGGACATCCTGCACTGCCGGAAGGCCACCAAGGGCATCACCGAGTGCACGATCAACATCAACAACGTCCCGTTCGTGTTCGTCGACGTCGGCGGGCAGCGCACGCAGCGGCAGAAGTGGACGCAGTGCTTCGACTCGGTGACGTCGATACTGTTTCTGGTCTCCTCGTCGGAGTTCGACCAGGTGCTGTCGGAGGACAGGTGAGGGGTTGTCGGTTTTTCTTTTTAATTGTACTATGCTAAGTTTTTCGTTTTCGACCCAAAAAACTATGGAGATACGTTGTTGGCATTCGACAGGGACTGGCAAACCATAGCGAAGATCGCGAAGTATGGAAGAATAAGGGGGAAGCCTTTAGCCAGCAGTGGGATGATTCAGGCTGATATAAATAAATTATACTATGCGTGTATTTGACCCCCCACTTTAGGAGGAGGAGTGGGAGTGGCCCTATGTCCTGCAGTGGACTGTTGATGGGCTGTGATGATTTGGGCCACCCTTATGGTTAGTGACGATGTGGCTGAGGATGGAACATGCCTGTCTAGAACAGCCTATTCACTCCGATCTTGAAGGAGTCTAGGGGCTCTATCGGCCAACTCTATTGCTTTCGTAAGGTGGTACGATTTGTATACTAAAGTTATGTAATCATTGATCGAGTTTCCTTCAAGGGTTTTACGTTGAAGGAAACTCGATCAAAGTATGTTTGTGCAATTGGTAGTAAGTAAATGGAGTTCTACATGTTCATAATATAAAACAAAGCAATGAAAAAGAAAAATAATGAAATCACAAAACAACGCTATCTAGAGGCGACTTGTTATTTTATATCATTATCCTATAGAAACCCATTGAAAACATTTACTATAGAGTATAAACCATAATACCTACAACTACTAAACACTCGAATGAAAACTAAAACGAATGAAAGACTGACAAGAGAAATTTATTATGGGTGTCGAACCACCTTAATAGCAGTCGATTGCAGTCTCAGGACGTGGCTATGGCTGCTCTTCGTAATGGCATGATTCATTCAAAAGATACACAGACTCATGAGTGGAATTAGAATATATTTAATTAGAATTATATAATCGGGATCTGCAACGTTATCCTAACATAGCTAACTCCTTCTAAACCACACAAAGGATTTTGATGCGGTTTTCCCACATCCTTTGTGTGGTTCTCTTTTTTCTTCCGGAGCGTTTGTACGTATAATACATGCATAAATAGTAAAGAAAAGTAAAGAAAACCCCTGCGAAGCCGGGGCGGGTCGCCCCAATAAGCGTAATATAATATCATACAGACACAGCATATGGCCGTGTGGTGTCCAGTTGGCCGTGTGGTGTCCAGCAGAGTAGAATAGCACCAACCCCTTACGCTCATGGGTGTCGTACAAGGCGACTAATGTTTTCGAGGCAAAAGATCAAGAGTCTCCGTAGTCTGGAAAATGGGCAGCAGCATTTTCCATTGTTATTTTTATACACTGCGATCTCCAACCCGCCTGCCAAGCGTGGAGATTATGGCAATAAGATCCCCTTTCGTAGGAGAGGCCCTAAGTCCTGCAGTGGCCTGTTACGGGCTGTGATGATACAGCATATTTTTATGTTAAACGGTAGACAAAGAGGCAAGCCTGCAAGCTCATTACGTATTATTATTGGACTACGCCCTTAACACAGATCACTGAATTAGCTACAGCATCCACCCACAGAGAGAGAAAGCACGATTTTACATTCGTTATGTCTAGCTATAAGGATATCACTGTTAACGAAGTAACGATAAATAACACGGATTTGTAAACAAGCATCATAGACTCTGATCCGACTAAACCGCAAGCTGTGTGGTACTTACATTCCTACCTACCGGCAAATGTTTCCAAATGCGTCGTATAATTTATTCTGCTAATATTATGAATGCGAAACGCATATTTGTTAGTTTGTTCTTCGATGACGTTGGGCATGCTGGATTATTTTCTTGTTTGAAAATTAAGAAATATGTGGTGGTGTGTGTAAGGCACTGTCTTAATTGGCAATGGTCGTTCGACGGTGATCGTGTGACGAGCGGTTTTGTGGTTTCCTATTGGTACGACCACAGTCGCACGACTGTTGCCCATTAGGACGGCGCCTAAGTCGCGTGCTCTATTGTGAATGGAAAATATAATATCTATCGCTTTCCGTTGCAAAATTAACAGGAAGAAAAGGCTTCGTACCTAAAACAACGTAATAGTAGAAAGTGAATATCGTGATCGTAATTATTATTGGCACGAGAATATCAGATATAGTTGATATTTTATTCGTCCAGTAGTATCCGTAGTGCGTTGTTACATGTAGTCAAACTTGGTTGATTGTGAGTTTTCTATGTTTGATGTGTGAATCTGTGTGATTGTGGCGTCGCAGCTTCTGAACGGATGTCGTTACGGTTCTCTTTGTTTGAAAGATGGTTCTTATTCTTACCAATGTTCTATTAAAAAGGGTCAGTAGTTTTCGAGTCTCTTTTTGAGTGCAGCGACGAGAGTATAGCCAGTGAAGACACGGCATGCTTACCAGACAAAGCAGATGATGAAGATGTAGAAGATGAAATTATGAATGCGATGAAAGGGATGAAAGTTTGTCGCGGGGTATGATAAGGTGACTGTCGAAATGCTGAGAAGTGGTAAAGGTGTACAAATTCAAATTCTTTATTAGTAACAGAGTTACACGTCAAAGTAGCAACTTAGGAAGTAGAGCTCGGCTAATCTAAAATGACGCGCCCCACTATCGCATTAACGCACACAAGCAAGTTTAAAATATGGACGCAATACATATACACATGCCGTTGTAATTGGTCATTCAGTTGCCGGTAAGATTCAAACGTAGGAGCACGCGTCGTTCATTGGCTCCCACACAGATGAAGTGTCGTTATCAATATTTGCACTCACACATCGAAATCAACTAACTAAGTAGTGGGGCGCGTCATTTTAGACTAGACGAGCTCTACCTTTATAAGCACATTACATTCAATTAAGCATATATATTTTTTATTTATAAGCATCTAAGTTTATTTGTTAATTATTATTTTTCGCTACTATTTACTCTTAATCATAATCATAATCATAATCATTTATTCAGTCATCACAGGTACATAAAGGTGGTAAATAGTAATAGTAGCGGCTCCATGATGCGCCTTAAAGCATACTAAATATTACAAGATTCACATGAACTTGATTGTTTATAATACAATTAAAAAGTAAATTAAATAAATGTCAAATCACTGAACATTATTATGTCAAATAATTAAAATTGAATGTCTTAAGTTAAAACAATTAATTTATAATGACAAATAATAATAATTCAAATGTACTAATTATTTCATAAAATGTCAATAAAATATAAAATGTCAAGTAATAATAATTCAAATTTAATAGTTATTCCATAAAGTGTCACTAAAAAAATGTCAATCTGAATTATTAAAATAATGTCATCGCCCTTAAAAAAAATAAAAATAAAATGTATTCCTACCAAATATAATGCTAAAATATCCAAATGTCAAAGTTTTCTTAAATTGATGTCACTAAGGTAATCATTAATATTATAATAGCATTTATCAATTAGTAAATTAGTTAAAAATAATTTGAAATTTTTAACATCTAGAGATTTTGCACATTCTGGTAGTTTGTTATATAGTTTGGGACCCATTTCAGTAATATTTTTACTCATCATTGCTGTTTTGCAGCAATGTGTCTCTATTGTAATGTTTCTGGGTCTAAGCTTAATGGAGTCAACTACAGGCTTCTTTTTAAATATGTTTGGGTTGCAATGCACGAATACGCAACACTCCAAAATGTACAGACACGGAAATGTTAATAATTTCATTGATTTAAAATGGGGCTGGCAGGAGTCCACAGGTTTGATGCCACACATTGCCCTAATACACCTTTTTTTGAGCCCTAAACACAGTTTCCCTCTCTGAAGAGTTGCCCCAAAAAATTATGCCATATCGCAAAGTTGCAATCACAAATCCATGATATGACGTTAGGACTGTTTGCCGGTCTGCTACTTTGGATAATTTATATAAGGCAAATGAGAACTTAAATAATTTTTTACAAACGTCCTGTGAATGTGTTACCCATGTCATATTGTTGTCTACATAGAGCCCTAGAAATTTAACTGTTTGTGTTTCGGCTATTGTTTGATTTTTATGTATAATTTTTAGCGTGTCGGTCTTTTTTCTCTGTGTAAATTGCATTATATTAGTTTTTTCAATATTAATTTTTAGATTGTTCATGTCAAGCCAGTTTATTACATTATTTAAAGTATTATTTATTTCTAATTGATAATCAGTGTCATTATTGTGGTCAAAAAATATTGTATTGTCATCGGCAAAAAGTGTCATTTGATATTTACTTGATTTTACAATGTCATTAATAAATATTAAAAATAATAAAGGTCCAAGAACACTACCTTGAGGAACTCCATATTTAATGGTCTGGCTGTCAGAAATATAAGTTTCTTCCTCTTTGGAATCTATTGATACTTGTGTCAGTTTAGTATACTGTTTTCGACCTTCTAGATAGGATGCTATTAAATTTAAAGAGTTGCCACGGAATCCATAACGCTCCAATTTCCATAGCAGCAGCTTGTGATCAACGCGATCAAATGCCTTTGACATGTCCATGAATATGGCACATGATGGAGACCTCTTATCCATGTGTGTAACAGCATGTTTCACTAAATCATAAATTGCCATACTTGTCGTTTTATCTTTCCTAAAGCCGTTTTGCTCCGTAATTAATAAATTGTGTTTCTCTAAGAAATTATAAAAAATTTCGTGAATAATCTTTTCAAAAATTTTTGAGATTACTGGTAAAAGAGCTACTGGACGATAATTTGACATGTCACTTTCGTCACCTTTTTTGAAAAGCGGCACAACAATAGCCGTTTTCAGTTTATTCGGAAAGGTACCTGTAGATAAACATAGGTTTACTAAGTGACTTAAGGGATTGGCAATTAGATCTGCAACATATTTAACTGCCTTTGTGCTAATATCATCACAACCTACACTATTCGTATTCTTTAACGCCATGATGGTTTTGTATACGGCCGTAGCTGTAGTTGGAGCCATAAATATTGAATATAAATTGTTTTGTATATTAATGTCATAGTTTTTATTGTCATTGTGTATTACATCATTATTTTGGTTTATAAAAAAATCATTAAATGAGTTAACAATTTGTGATGGCGACGTAATATGTTTGTCATTTACAACAACGCCGGTAATTGGCTCTTTTGGATAGCTGCTCTTTGTACTATTAATAATTTTCCACGTAGCTTTAGATTTATTTTTGGAAGTATTTATATAATAAGCATTTTGTGATCTTTGTGTTAGTTTTATTATTTTTCTTAGTCTGCGTGAATACGATTTTAAAGCCACTTTAGTTTTGTCATCTTTATTTCGCCGATAGCGCCATAAAGTTTCCCTTTTTTTTCTACAACATGATTTTATTCCTTTTGTAAGCCACTTTGGTTTTGTCATTATTGTTTTTTTTATTGTTTTATAGGGAAAACATAAATCATGGAGACATTTAAATATATCAATGAAATTATTGTATCCTTCATTAACGTCTGTACTATTAAACACGTCGGCAAAAGTTAAACTTTCAACATATTTTCTGAAAATTTGAAAATTTTCCGTACTGTAATCACGACGTTTAATAAACCATGATTTTACAGCACACGTTTTTTTCGTAGGACATATTAAGATTTGTGCAGCGTGATCTGATAAAGCCATATCTATTACCTGTGCTTTTGATCCCTTTACATTATGAGCAAAGTTATCGATGCAAGTTCCGCTGTTGATTCTTGTTGCTTGTTTAATTTCAAGATTTAAGTTATGGCACAGCAAATGATTAATAAATTCCCGACTTTTTGGAGTGTCTTTTAGCGTGTCTATATTGAAATCTCCACAGAGTACAATTTTTTTGTTTGTTTTGCAGTTGACTCTATTTAAACTTTGTTCTAAAATATCGTGAAAAATATTTAAACTAGTGTTAGGAACTCTATACATACACAAAATTATTAAACTATGATCACACAGCTCAATTGCGCAGACTTCAGTTATACATTGCACGGACAACTTCCCTATGTCTTCTAATACCTTGTACCTAAGTCCATTTTTCACAATAATACATGATCCCCCTCTTTTTTTATCTCTTGAGTAGCTAGCTGCTAATGTGAAGTTCGGTATAGTTAAGAGTGCTTCATTGTCTGGAATCATGTTGTGCTCAGTTATACATAAAACGTCTATACCCATGCTGTGATCTGCTATCACACTTAGATTGACTATAAGGTCATCAGTTTTTGTTAATAGTCCTGAGATATTTTGATGGAGTATTCGAATGTTATTGTAATAGAAAAAAATTATTATTTTTAATTAAATTTTGCTGTTTGCTGTCGTCAATGTCATCGTCTTCCTCACCTTTTTTGCTGTCAATTTTTAGTAAGCTGATATATTCCGCTATGTTCTGGATTATGTTTTGCACTCCTGTATTTTTTATTTTCCCAGTAACCGCAGAGAACATGTTCAGCTGTAGATCTTTATTTGCATCAAGAAACATGGCGTATGCATATTTTGATGTACTTTGTATAAGTATATTATTAAACATTTCTACTCGCCAATTGAATAGATATGTGCCACATATATAATTAGGAGAGACTATTATTACATTTGTTTCATTAGCTATAATTTGTAAGTTGTTTTTAATTGAGTCCACTAATGCTTTGTAGTTTCGCGATCTTTTGAAATCCTCTTCACCGATCATGACAACAAAGTAATCCCGCTTAGTTAGACCTGTAGCCTTTTGTTTCACATTACTGGTTAAAATATCTACTCCCACATTTGGCGTTATGTAGTGAAGCGTTTCATAGTCATCGTAGAAAATGTTTTGTTTTAGATTTCGCAATATATTATATCGTTTGCTATTTGAAATTATGTATATCTTTGGTTTATCAACTTCGTATTTCTTTTTTATTGTTTGTTCGCTCTGTTTTTTCACCTCTTTCGTAGTTGTCATATTTGTGTCAGTCATTTGTTTATTACTTTTTATGTCATTTGTTTTTAATTGAGTCTGTTTAATATTTAGTTCATATTCTTCTGCATTTGTCTCAATTCCATTATAACGTTCTATTACTTTGTTATCTATCAAAGAATTTCGTCTTTTATTTTTTGTTTTCTTTTTAATTGTAGGGGTGCGATTGATAGCATCGGCCGATACTGGAGACATACAGATGGCCTTTAAAGACTTAATCTGTGTATCAAGATTTGTTATTTGTTTTGTCAAATCCATGTTCTGTAAAATTTGATTCTCGAGCTCGTTTTGGGTACTATTTAGTTGTTCTTTAAGCTTAGTGATTTCCTCTCTTAACTCATCTTCCGTGTTATTCAAACTATTGTATGTTGATAGGTCAAAACTTCGAGAAGTGATATCTTCATCGACAGTATTGACAGATACGCTATTTATATTATCTTCTAAATCATTTTGCGATTGTGAGCGTACGAAATTAACTCTAGTGGGTGTTTTAGTTTTGTCCAATACTTCCTGTTCATTAGCTATTGTTTGTGTCTTTTCTTTTATTGTTGTACAAACCTGACATTCCCATTTCGACTTTTGTGTACGTGACATTATATAAAATTTCTTTAATGTCAAATTTGCACATTCTGTGTCATAAATTAAATTACAATTAATACATGTCAAAAATTCTTGTCTCGTTATTAGTTTTAAACATTTGGAGCATTTTTTTATTTTTGGTGTCATTTTTGTGTTCTGATCTTCAAGTCTTTGTTTAAAATGAATAAATAAGTGTCATGCGTGAAATGAAACAGATACTGTGGTCAGCGAGAACAAAACGCAATTTTAATTGTGAACGCTTCCGTAACTCGGCTGTCAGTTGTCTTCTGTCAAAGCGCACGTCAAAAGCGTCTTTCTAACCTCCAATCAGCTGTTTTAATTTTGAAGATATGTTGTGATTCGATAATACACTTTTTACCAAGGTTCAAATATTGTATTATAACGTATATCTTATGGAATACTTGCCGAAAATTATGTAGTAAATCGACGATTCCTTGTGAACCAAAATGTTGAATGGTTGCTCCTGATGTCACTGCACTTTTTAACACTAATTTTGTAAGTATTACTACTGGATTTCTAATTATTTTTATAGTATTTTGAACAGCGGTTTGTTTACGTTAGGACACTACGTTCCGTTACTCCTCTTGCACTACTTAATAGTTCTTGTGAAACATTACCTCTTCCCAAAGGTTGTCTGGGAGAGATTGCTTAAAGCGATAAGACCGCCTTTGCGCGCATGTATATTATGCTGATTTTTGTATATTGTCTCATAATATGTGTATGTGTATGCAAGATGCACCAGTATTGACTTGGCCTCGAGCAGTCTTGTCTCTGGCTAGCTGCTGTAGATCCTGGCGAAATCATCATCATCCTCATCCTGGCTGCTACTCTACTCAGTAACAACCGAGAACCCATTTGATGTTAAGCGGTAACTGTCGCTAGTAACAACACTTGAGGTTTTTTTAAACACAGTTTGTGCACTTAGGTTTTATAAAAAATGCAGAACCAGAGGTGTGTTGTCACTTCGAGGGCTATGATGTGCCTCATGCCTGTAATTGCGCTGGTTATCATATCCTTCAAACCGGAACCACAACAATGAAAGCATTGGTGGCGCCAGAATAGGTAAAGTTGTTGTAACCACCCAGACGGACTCCTTAGTCTGGCTTAACAGAGTCCTACTGTCGGTACCAAGGTGCAACAGGATGAATACGTCGTGGCTACACCGATAAAACATTCTTTCGGTGACTGAATTTCGTAACTAAAGTGAAAGTGACGACCTGGGTGGTTCAATGGTTGCCACGCAAGAGGTCCCGGGTTCGATTCCCGGCCGGGCAGAAATTGAAATGATGAATTTAATTTCTGTTTCGGGTCTGGATGTTCTATGTATAATAAGTATGTATTTAAAAGTATTTAAGTAGTATATCAGTTATCTAGCACCCATAGCACAAGCTTTGCTTAGTTTGGGGCTAGATGGCGCTGTGTGAATTTGTCCACGAATATTTATATTTATTTACCAAGAAATTTAAACCAAACGCAATATATCTCCATCCGCCATCAACACTCAACGCCCACCTTCCCCCTGTTCCAGGAAAACGAACCGCCTCGAGGAATCGCTCAACATCTTCGACACGATCGCGAACAACACCAACTTCAAGGGCATCTCCATCATCCTGTTCCTCAACAAGTCTGACCTGCTCGCGAAGAAGGTCGCCAGCAAGGAGACCGACATACGCTGGTACTACCCCCAGTTCACCGGGGACCCTCACGACTTGCGGGACGTGCAAATGTTTCTGCTGAATATGTTCGCGAACGTGAGGAGGGAGCCCAAGACGGCGTTGTACCACCATTTCACGACGGCCATAGACACGCACAACATAGAGGTGGTATTCAACTCCGTGAAGGACACGATCCTGAACCGGAATCTGGAATCTCTGATGCTGCAGTGACGCACGACACCCGCGCGGGACTCGGCCCGGACCGCCGAAGGAATTGCTGAATTTGTGATAATGATAACGTTGTGGCTTGTTGGTCGTGCGAGGACGACGGAGATGGTGCCGTTTATTTCGTATGTAAACCCTTTCAGCATAATACTAGCAAATGTAGGTGAAGTACACGGTGACTTTTCGCTCCACGACGGCCTAAGATAGCGACTGTTGTTTGGCAGGTTTGGATCGAGGTGCGGTATTGTATAGCTCTAGTTTTAATCGATACAATTTGTATATCAGTATATTTATGACCAAAAATGTAGATTTTGCACGTGAAAATATTGTATTATTATTGATCACTTTTTGGACAATTTTACGTATGTATGCGTCTAACTTACATACGGCGAGGGTTTAGATATAAACATCTGTATTGTACACATTAGTTTGTAGTTGATTTGTATATCTATACAAGGTATGAAGTAGTTCTTGTCCTAGACAAAGTGTAGTATGAAGCAATAGAGGCGCGGCTGCGAGCAACCGACCGCTTGGACCGCTTACGTCGTTCAGTGATAAGTTTATGTGGTAATAATGTTGGAGTGCCAAGCTAATTGATTGCAATAATTGACGTATACAGCTAATAAAACAAATTATTATTAATATTTAATAAAACAAATGATGTAATGTAAAGTCACAAAATTGCTCTATCGTAAGGTGCCACGAAAGTAACAGATATTGTAGGTGTGTTTGGAGGATTTACAACTATTCGTCCCCACCGGGAGTAAAAATGTACATTGAAATGTATTGGTTCATCAAGTTATGAACACTGTGATTATATTTGTATAAAAAGTATTTGGCTGTAAACAGCAACGAAGGTACTTTTTTTGGAACGGGAACATTTCGCGACATTTTGTAAAAATAACAAAACATGAAGTACACATTCATCGCTCAATTTTTACGCATTTAATGATTACAGCAAACATTAGATTTTTATATGGTTCTGATCGTGATTTCCTAAATCTTTTTTAGGTCTCGTGTAGGTTTTCTACTGATGCAGTGAATTCCGTCCTTTGGCACAATTCGACACAAAGATAAAAAATAATCTCATTAAATCATTGTAATGCCATAGAAATGTTACAAATGGAACAAATTAAAAAAATATTTATTCGGTTTTTATAAGTTTTATTTTTTTATTGTCTCTGTACCTATGTTTCTTCAATGGATTTAGTTTTTTAAATGTTAATTTTATAGTCTTGTATTTATGATGTACACTATTTACCAGGTCGAATTAATGGATCTGACATAAGAAATTATATTTTTTTATTTGATAATGCATAATTTTTCGATCATAATAATTATACTCATTTAATTATAGGCTCTGTAAGCTTTAGTGTATTTATTTGGACGGATAATATTTCGTCAATGATTGTGAGGCGGCTGCCATAAGTATAACTTTCTGATTTAGTATCTAGATTAATCTGGAAATGGAAATATTTGGTAAAATATGCAAAATTCATGTCAGCTGACTGCTGATATGTTTGGTATATAATCTATTGCTCTGGTCGTGATCCATCTTGTATAGATACTTGGAGTTGGTCAAAACGTGTTTACCTAATTTTGTCATGTGTATATTTTATATGAAGTGGTTAACTTGAGGCTATCTGTAAATACCTCTAGATTAGTAATTTAAGTTTTGTCTCGTTTTCCATTACCTGTAATTATTATTTCCATTATAAATAATTTTAAATGAGTTAAAGAGCTTTTTCTTTACATTTCTAAAACATTATGAAATACACCGACAAAACCATGCTCCGAAATAGAGAAAAAATGTATGTATGTAAATGTAATACCCTTAAGTGGAACAGCGATCTAGGAAAAAGCTCTAGCACTGACTTTTTCTACAAATTATTCGTGTCTTTTTGACCGGAAGTTAGGATTTGCGCAAACTTAGACTTTTTATAGCGATAGTACTTGCATAGCCTCTTGTGCGGGTTCTATAAGTATAAAAAACGGCTCTTGGCAGTTTTGCTTTTCAGACACTTTAAAGTCGCCAAAAAAAAGTGACTTTATTTACGTATTTTTGCTCACCAGTTGGCGTTACCGGGGAGTAATACATTGTGGATAAAATCCTGCTGTCAACTTGAACTGGGGCCTTACCATGAACTCTTATAGCAGTACCTAAACAGAACGGCCCTGCTAAGAACGTGACAGCGCTATACGTATCACATAAGCTTGTCTCGTTCAAACCGAAAGCAATTACATATGTTAAGGTCCTGCTATAAGAGTTCATGGTAAGCCCTCTGTTTGATTATTATTTATTTATTTAACCGTTTAGTGTACACAATAAATAGCTTACAGATATTACAAAATTAAAAAACACAACAGGCACTACTTATGTCCAAAAAGAAATATCTTCCAGCAGGCCTATAGAAGAGAGATGCAATGATTGCTGCTGACCACTGTAATATAGCACGGCGTATTTTAACAACAGAACGTCATCGTCACAGGTATCGTCATTCTTGATACTATCACGGGGGTAGGGCTCAAGAAAGTTTTCTGAGGCAGGTAGGGACTTAAAACTAAAAAGAAGACCAGAATTTGACAAATCTAATATGAAGCTGCTGTTCAATCGGAGTAGCGAGGAGGCGCGGGGCGGGACGAGAATTCAAATAAAAGGCTTCACCGACCCATATAAAAAGCACCAAAGAACGTGACAACTAAATTATTATCCGTAATTACGACAGCATGCATTAGGTATTCTGTTTTTTTTTATTAGGACTTTTAAGCTATACGACATATAAGAGTTATTCTTGAAACCTGAATATCAAGATTTCCTATAATTGCAAATGCAATCGAATTTTAGATTTTTAAGCTTAAATAACAACTCTGAGGTCACTTTCCTACATTTAGGTACTTAATCGGTAATGTCCTTTATAAGACCGTACATTGGGCCAAAAATGCGGTCTACTAAGGTTGAAGTTCCGTTGCACGTCAGTTAAGAAGTATGGTATACCATACATGGATGTATTTTCACGACACTATTTCTAAACGGGGTGGCCAAAGATGTCCACATAATCATAGTCTTAGACAGAGGATAGGTACTATTCCTCAAATCACGCTAATAAAACAACAAGGTTGATCGTCCCTTGCAATATAGATAAAGTCAGTATCAAAAAGAGCTAAGCGAAATAACAAATCAGAATTATCTGAACAATTAAGGTAATTTAGACACATTCACAAAAATGATCTGTGATCTTTCGGATAACACAATTTTTTTACAAACATACCTAAGTGGTTTTTATGAGGCATTTAGATATGGTAGAGCTCGTCTAATTTAAAATGCCGCGCCCCACTATCGCATTAACGCACACAAGCAAGTTTAAAATATGGACGCAATACAAATACAAATGCCGTTGTAATTGGTCATTCAGTTGCCGGTAAGATTCAAACGTCGGAGCACGCGTCGTTCATTGGCTCCCACACAGATGAAGTGTCGTTATTAATATTTGCACTCACACATCGAAATCAACTAACTAAGTAATGGGGCGCGTCATCTTAGACTAGACGAGCTCTACCTACATTATACAGTGTGGGCCCTGTAACAAGAGCAAAACATTTAAATATAGACTCTTTAACTTATCAATAACTAAGTCCACGTGGTTTTAATTTTATCAAATGAAAAATAAATGTATTATTATTTTCAAACAAAATTCATCGAGCAGGCAATGTACTGCATACCGTCGTGTCCAGTCTGTATACTTGACATTGACATTACAATCGTTTACATCGCTCCAATATGAAGGAAATGCCCGGTACCAAGACATCTAACGACAATTTCGCGATGACGAAATTCAATGATTGTGGAGTGTAAATTAAAATTAATATTTCTTGAAGCTCTTTGGAGCATTAGGATCATGTCTAGGTAACTTCGGATACTCTGATGAGTCTGCGTTTAAATTTATTGCCCCTGTTACAGGCCCCATCCTGTATATCTATTTGAGAATTTAGACGTGTATGATAGGTAAGACCATGGAATTTGTAAATTGGTAATATGTTTTTGATATCACTGTGTCATTTATCTAATCTATAATTTTTTCTCATTATTATAGATTATTTAAATCTTGGTACCACAAAATTCATTGGTATTAAGTGATTTGGAATGTGGGTCTCAAAATAGCGATAAACGTGGGATTTCAGAACTTGCTTTGAGCATTCCCTATTAACATTTGTGATGATTTCGTTAATAGATAGCCTTTGTACGACTACCTATTATGTTATATTCCGCAATGCGGAATTCCGCAAACCCGTAAAACCGCATCAAAATAGTTTATTTTCGACAGACGCATACTGTTTTTTTTGCTATAACTAAATCTGAAAAAAAAACGGCTTTTACGGCTGTCATCCTTTCATAAATGTTACCCGACTTAGGTTTCCTTGTAGACAACCAGCATGGATAGTGTAATCTAGCTACTTGATGACTTTCCTTGACGTGGTAGTTCCAACCCGTCACCCTTTTTTAAACTATCATGAAACCGCAACAAATTTTATAAAGAATTAACAGGTAGGAGTAGGAAAGATATGTAGTGATTCCGATAGCTGATAGAGCGAATTATCAACAATGTCCATTAGCGGTAAACAATCATCCCACAAAGTTCTTTCCAGAAGACATAATCAACAAATTCTTACAATCTGTCGCCAATTTAAAAGCACTTAGTTGTTGTTGTTTTCATAAAACTGTAAGCTCCGGCGCTACTAGGAGTCACTTTAATAAGTTTATTACATGGAATTTTATAATATATTGCGTCTGCGAAGCTCCTCTCAAGGCTTTGTTTTGCAAGGTATTGCTATGAATATGATTAATTTATTATAAAAGCTCTTTCCAGCGTCTGAAATCCTTTGATAGGAATTTCTAGAAATATCTCTTTTGAAGCGACAAGGACGTTGAAGAGCATGCCATAAATTGCAGGAACTTAATTAAGTTCTAAGCTTCAAAAAGATAAAAACCTGCAGACGAAGTAAACTAATCAGGTACATATTTTAGTACTATACTCATAAATAAATCTAATATATTTTACAGGATAATATGGGGATGTCTCTAACAGTTCACTGTTTCCATTGAGATTATAAGACGATGTTGAAAGTATAAAACAAAACTTACCTATTTTGTGATGTATACAGGTCCTCAAGGACCTCGAGTCAGGCGATGGGCTGTTTTAAGTAGTTTTTTTTGAAGTAATGTTAATAATTGATATTGAGCTGAATACGATTTTGATTCAGAGTGCCGAACGCTGTCACGCTGTGTACATTGATTTGTTACAGATCTTTCTTTACTAAATATAATTTTACAACATTTCATTATAAATATTAATTTGATGTTTTTTTTTCTGATTCTGCCATAAAATGTTTGTTGATAATTGATCATTATTAAGTTCAGGTTCCACAGTATTTTCGGTTTTAGTTACAATGCTTATCGAAATAGGATTTACATACTTCACAGCTAGAAAAGTTACATTAAAGATAACCTAGAAAAGAAACAATAATAATTGATTAGTTCCTGTATACATAAATAAATAAGTCGGTAGGATATGTACGTAGGCGCATGTCATGATATAGTAGCCGGCGGAATGACCTTCTAGTAAAAGCTTTACGTTCTTTATACGGATTGCGGCAAATTAGGCATACAGTAATTAAAAGTAATCTATTAAACTATGTCGTTTATTTTAAAATAATCTACGAAGAAGTACAATACAATACTTTTATTTCATGACTATCTATGCCCGCGACTTCTTTCGCGTGGACTACAGGTGTTTGGTTTGTCTATTATTAAGCAACCCTGCGGTCATGTATGATGTTAAGGGGACGATTGTAACTGATTTATGCTTCAACTGAAGTCTGACGATAGTTCTAAGGGACACATCTAATTGGTTCTGGATTTGAACCGACAATGGTAGCATTTTTGTATAATCTTCTAAATACATACTAGTGCTGAGTTCGACTTATTTTGGCACCTCTGTGGTCAAACGAAACATGGCCCTGGTTTTAATTTTATAAAATGAAAAATAAATGTATTTTTATTTTCAAACAAAATTCATCGAGCAAGCAATGTACTGCATGCCGCGTCGTGTCCAATCGGTATACTTGACATTGACATTACAATCGCTTAGATAAAGGAGGCTATGCATCGCTCCAATATGAAGGAAATGCCCGTTACCAAGACATCTAACGACAATTTCGCGATGACGAAATTCATTGATTGTGGAGTGTAACTTAAAATTAATATTTCTTGAAGCACTTTGGAGCATTAGAATAATGTCTAGGTAACTTCGGATACTCTGATGAGTCTGCGTTTAAATTTATTGCCCCTGTTACAGGCCCCATCCTGTATATCTATTTGAGAATTTAAACGTGTATGACAGGTAAGACCATGAAATTTGTAAATTGGTAATACGATTTCAATATCACTGTGTCATTTATCTAATATGCCATACGAATAAATAAATTTATCTGATTTTTATAGATTATTTGAATCTTGGTACCATAGAATTCATTGGTATTAAGTGATTTGGAATGTGGGTCTCAAAATAGCGATAAACGTGTGATTTCAGAACTTGCTTTGAAGCATTCCCTATTAACATTTGTGATGATTTCGTTAATACATAGCCTTTGTACGAGTACCTATTATGTTATATTCCGCAAACCCGCAAAACCGCATCAAAATAGTTTATTTTCGACAGACGCATACTGTTTTTTTATGCTATGACTAAATCTGAAAAAAAAACCCGGCGAATATTTAAACTGTAACGTTAAATAATGTTATTTGTATAGGTATAAATCTGTGCCAGTTCTTATATGGAACGAAAGCGTGTCTTTGCAATATGGATTTCGTCGTAAAAGAACTAGCATCTTGAAAGTGTGCCTGTTAAACTTGGTATTTAGCAGAAGATATGAATTTGACGCACAACAATAAACCTCCCTATATCGAATGCCTAAAAATCAGAGATTTTTATGTTGGGCGCCGAATATGTATCTCTCGCTAAAGTACAGTATGCTAGTGTTGATAATATGTTCTAGAATTTCTATATTTTGTATACAGCCCAATATTTATTGTACAGTGTAATTAAATACCATGCATGTAGTTTGCTGTTTTTATGAATTTCACCAGTTTTTTCTTTTTTTTATATCATACAGTAGGCAAACAGGCAAGCGGGCCACCTGCTGGAAAGTGTTCACCACTGCCTATAGACATTAGCAACACCAAGAGTATCGCTAATGCGTTGTCCACCTCTACTTAGTCTGGCCATAAATACTGTTACAATTAAAAATAAACAAAATATTACATTTGTATTTGGAATCTGTCATTTTTATATGATATTTTATTGTCTTTTCTTTGGCGCCAATAAATCTATACTAATACTAATATACTAATACTAATAATATAATAAAGAGGAAAGGTTTGATTTTTTGTTTGTTTGTATTGAATAGGCTTCTACTACTGGACCGATTTCAAAAATTCTTTCACCGTTGGGAAGCTACACTATCCCCGGGTGACATAGGCTGTATTATATTTTCTAAAAAATTACGGATCATTAATAAAACTCCAATAATGTAACCCAAGGTGTACAAAAATACCCAAAAAATTCCTTACATCGCGTGTGCTGCGAAAACTATTGATGATAGAACAGACAGTATATGTCTAACTATTATAGTTATGTACTATTATAGTGTGTAAAAAACGCTCTTTATTTGTACCTTGGTATTAATCCTTGTCAAAATCAATTACTTCATATTCACGACTGCTTCAATACCTTTATAACTTTTTGAGTTATTCAATTCAGACATTCCATTCGAAAGATATCACGAGTTTAAAAATGTGAATATTAGAAAAAAGTCGCGTGTTCGCCGCTCAGTCCGCTCGGCTATCTAGGCAGCACGGGGTACGGGAGGGGGAGTCAATGTCAAGAAATAAAGTGCCACGCGGCTCACTCGCGCGGTCGGCTCCCTACGCAGCGGTCGTGTGCGGCATCGAATAATTTTCGGTTGAAAGTAACCCGTGTACCCGTAGTGGTACCCGTGCGAAGCCGGGGCGCTGCTAGTTGTACAATATTTTGCGTTATTAAAATGGAGTGGGTTGATAAAGAGAACCGAATCGCTGTGATTGCATTACATAAAGTAGGTATGGAGCCAAATGCAATTTTTTAAAACTCTCCATACGCTTGGTATTAGTCAAATGATACACAACCGGGCTATTAATAGGTACAATGAAACATCCTCTGTTTGGGACAGAAAAAGATCTGGCCGTCCACGTAGTGTTCGTATGAAAAAGATGGTCAAAGTAAAGATGGGAAAGAATTCGAAGAAATCCTGTCCGAAAGCAAAAGATTTTATCTCGGGAGATGAAGGTAGCACCTAGAACCATGTCGCGTATTTTAAAAGATGACTTAGGACTTGCAGCCTATAAGAGACGTACTGGTCATTTCTTAACTGATAATTTAAAAAAGAATAGGGTGGTAAAATCGAAACAACTACTGAAGCGAAAACAGAAAAAAATTGTTTACGGACGAGATTTTTTTTACAATTGAGCAACATTTTAACAAACAAAATGACCGTATTTATGCTCAAAGCTCTAAGAAAGCTTCCCAATCAGTCCACAGAGTGCAACGTGTGCATTATCCGACTTCAGTGATGGTTTGGTGGGGTGTTAGCTATGAAGGAGTGACTGACCCATACTTTTGTGAAATAGGTATTAAAACATCGGCACAAGTGTATCAATATACCATTCTTGAGAAGGTAGTTAGGCCCCTTAACAACACCATGTTCAATAACCAAGAATGGTCCTTCCAGCAAGACTCGGCGCCGGGTCACAAAGCTCGGTCCACGCAGACTTGGTTGGAATCGAACGTTTCCGACTTAATCTTTATATATATAATTCTTCTGTGAGTGTGTATGTCACTGAACTTCTCTCAAACGACTGGACCGATTTTGATGAAATTTTTTGTGTGTGTTCAAGGGGATCTGGGAATGGTTTAGATTCACAATTTTGTCAGAATGTTTTAGCTTATTAAAAAAAGTTTGAAATTTTCAAATTAAAGACGTGTAGACAGGACAACGTCTGTCGGGTCCGCTAGTACCTATTAAAAATTTCTACGTTTACGATGGCTGGATAATTTTGACAGATACCCTCTACCGAAAAACCGCCACCAAGCGGTATTCATTTTCTGTCACCATAAAAAAGGGAGCGCGGCAACCCGTGGCGACAAGGGCGGAAAGTTTGATTATAGCGTATCAAATGTAGTACGTTAAAATTCTTTGGGTGACACGATATTTTTTTTTTGTAATCGAGGAAGACGTCAGTTGTCATTTCTTCAATATGGTTTCCCTACTGGTGGCCAAAGACAAGGCACTTTAGTTTAATGGACAGCGTTTCATCTTTGATTGATCTTCGCGGAACTACAAACAATAGCTAAGTATTCAGGGCGTCCCATGGCTGTGCCACACCACCGATCACGGAAAGCTAGCCTCAAGGAGGGAAAGTACTTTAAATATTGTAGATAAGAAGACTTCATTTTGATTTTAAATATAATTTAAGCTGCGATTAAATATTTTTGAAAATTCGCTTTTCACACTTGGAAATCGAACCGGTTAAAATACAAAATATAACACCTTGTTATTTTAAAGAATCAATCGACAGCGTCAATCATAAGGATCAGTACTCTCATACAAATATGGTAAATTAAATGAAAGGAAAACCATTAAATCTAAACTTATAAATTCAAAGGGACAAGATAAAGCACTTTTACTCAAGGTTCCATCGGTCCAGGAGCGTCGGTAGCCGGGCGGTTGAGTATTCAACTCGTAAGCGAGAGTCACCGGGTTCAAATCCAGCTGCGGCCATGTACCAATGACTCTTTTCTGAGTAATTTGCATTAGTTGATTACTAACCGATGCTCTTACCGATGAAAAACATCGTGATGAAACCTGCAAATTCAGGAAACTGAATTTGTAACCATGATCCAATCTGGTCAAGTTCCCCTAGTAGCAGGGTCACGGAGGTCAGATGGTAGTCGCTCCATTGTAATTACCTGATCGCCAAATCTTGGATCATGGTCAAGGCGGACCCCGGGCCCTCGATCTCGAGATCACACCTGGGACTTTAACGCCAAGACGATGATGATTCAAGGGTCCATCGACTTATACTCCCCCACTAACGTTGAGAATGCCATTGCAAACGTCCATAGGCTGCAGTGACTGCTTACCATCAGGCAGGCCGTAAGCTTGTTTGCCACCTTACGCCCGAACACCTCTTAATTTCCCTCTTTCCCCAAGCTGCACTACTGGTAGTGTCGTGAGTATAATTTTGCATTTGCCTGCTTACGATTATATGTATGTATTAATCGCATTAAATCACTTAATTATATTCCGTTGCGATTCCAATAATTATAATCAATAGTTTTATCTATACAAGTGCAGCAGCGGGTAAATAAGCTCTTGTCACAAATTAAAAAGACTATTGGTTACATGGTTTATCAAGAATTATGCTAACTTCATATTACTTTACCTAATACATACACACATCTCGAATGATGCTACAGATCTTAACCTCATACAAATTAATAGAGGGACAGTCTTACTGAAACCTTATTGATGGAAATATTGAAACAAAACAGACGATACAGGAAAATTACGATATTTTACTACAGCCGTGTGGTGTCCGGCAGAGTAGAATAGCACCAACCCCTTACACTCATGGGTGTCGTACAAGGCGACTAATGTTTTTGAGGCAAAAGATCAAGAGTCTCCGTAGTCTGGAAAATGGGCAGCAGCATTTTCCATTCTTATATTTAAACACTGCGATCTCCATCCCGCCTGCCAAGCGTGGAGATTATGGCAATAACCTCCCCTTTCGTGGGAGAGGCCCTAAATCCTGCAGTGGACTGTTACGGGCTGTGATGTGATTACTACAGCTTCAGGATAGCGGATATGATTTAGTAACAAAATTAACATTCGAAAGTGTCAAACACTCTCTGTATGATGCACGGAACAAAAGTGCAGGAGTTTCGAAAACTGTATTCATTAACGTTTTGTATTATACATATACGTATTAAGTTAATGACGATGGATTGGTGTTAAATATACGGATAAAAATAGGAATTTTGTTTTTTAGTTACCCGTATCAGGACCAGTAGTGCAGAGGGGAAAAAAATACCCACGACACTACCAGTAGTGCAGCTTAGTAGTGTGGTGGGGAAGGAGGGCTTAATTTTACCTACTCAAATGTCTCTTAATTTTAAAGGGCTCATTAGATACCATGCTATCACTGTTGCTATTGAATATCACTGTTTTCACAGGAGTTTAAGGATCCCTCAAGGTTAAGAAGCCTTAGTTGTTAGACGTCAGTAGTATTAAAAAAACATGGTCCACTGTGTCGACCAGAATTCAAAATTTTCACTGTATTAAAACGTACACTTTACACGAAAATGTCTAGATCCTACTCTAAGGTCCACAGAAAAGTCCCCTCTATCGAAATGACAACCCAACCGATATGTCCACTTCGCCATGTTATTCACTGTACCGAACTGTGCGCCAAGCAAAATATACTCTAGCCCATCGAAACGACCATCTATAAAACACCTAAAAGGTGGTGGTGAAGGATGATGCTGACATTGAGCGGGAGCGGAGGGCGTTGTCGGTCAGAGCGAACATGATAACCCACAGGTTTTCTCAGTGCTCGATAGACGTAAAGTTAACCCTTTTCCGAGCCTACTGTACATCTTTTTATACGAGCAGCCTGTGGGTTTGTTACACGCAAAGATCATACAACGCTCTCCGTATTCAATATAACAACGCGCTCAGGGCGCTGTTGCGGCTGCCCCGCTACTGCAGCGCGTCGGGGATGTTCGCCGAAGCGCGCGTAGACTGCTTCTACGCCACGATGCGCAAAAGGGCGGCATCGATGGCGGCGCGGCTGCGGGCCAGCGGCAACAGCGCTCTGGCGATGGTCGCGGCGCGGCTGGACGGCCCGTTCATGAGGTACTGGATGTCGCTTCATGCGCCACCTGTGACTCAGGAGCGGGAATATTAATAAATAATTTTATACATTTGACATCGTGATAGTTATATGTGCTTAAACTGACATTCAAATGATTATATTTTAACTTAGTAACATTTAAATATTAAGCTCATTTAATTATTACTGTTAAGATTATTGATTGATGTATTGCGTTGATAATTTTATTTATTGTTTTTAATTAATTGTTAACTGTAACTATGGAATTTAATTTTCTGAAATAAAAATATTCTATTCTATTCTATTCTAAAAGACTGACCGCGCGGGGGACCAGAGTTCCAGTGGCAGTTGGACGGCGTCGCCAGCAGCGGACCCGCCTGCCGCACCAGCAGCTCCTGGCTTGAGGAGCTGGGGTGTTAGCTAGAAGACCGTAATCTGTATACCTACTGCACCACTGCGTGTTACAATGAGTTTAAAGTAAAAATGCAAATGTTTAATTAATGTTGCTATAAAATACATATGATACCTTACATCTAATTTAAATGTAACACATTTGAATTACTACCTAGCCAGTGCTATGTGTGCTCATAGACGCAGGCTAACAGCTTGCGTCCTATTTGCTCCGACCTACTTAACCGACTAAAGCCCCGGTTACCCTACAGGAGCAGCAGGCCAACCCGAACGCCTACCTAACTTAGAGCCCGTAAAAACATACGGCCTCCGACACCTACCTGTCTTAGAGCCCGTCCTTACCTAAGGCCTGCCCGAGCACACATGCTACAATACTGAGGATCAGCGCCAACGCCGATGGTCTAATTTAGAAACTTTTTAGCATTAGCCTACCTAGCCTTGACGACCTGAATGGTTCAGTCGGTTGACATGCCACGCAGAGGTACCGGGTTCGATTCCCGGCCGAGCAGAAATGATGAATTTAAATTTCTGTTACGATCTGGGTCACTCTGGGTGTAGTATGAAAAAAAAGTATAAAAGTAATTTATCAGTTAACACACCACAAGCTTTGTATAACAAGATGGCGCTGTGTAAAATACAAGCATATTTATTTATTTAGCGTCATCAATTATTAAGACAGAGAATTGAAACCGTGGTAGAAATGCCTGTCTAGGTACAACCTTTAGCCTTGAAGACGTACAGATTATACTAATAAGGGAACACACTCGCAGGCAAGTGTTCCTTTCCTTAGCCGTACGCATTAAAAAGGCTCCGTGCCGATTGCACGAAGATCCACGACATAAGAATGGTGCAAAAATTTAATAAGTAAATGTAGGTAGGTAAAGCTTGACCAAGAAAGAGGTGACCTGTCGGTGGTGGCGCTAGTTCTGCGGTTTATGTAGCAACACCGAAAGGATGTAGTTTTCTGTGACAGAATTCAAATGTCGCGAACAATGGGACATGGATAAGAAGGAACGTGACGGAAAAAGAAACTAACATGTCCCGATTGTGAAATTAGAATAATGACGTTTCGGTAAAAGACCTAGCGTCCTCCTTCATGGAATTATGATTTTTGTCAAATAAGTCAAAATTTGGCCGTGTGGTGTCCGGCAGAGTAGAATAGCACCAACCCCTTACGCTCATGGGTGTTGTACAAGGCGACTAATGTTTTCGAGGCAAAAGTTCAAGAGTCTCCGCAGTCTGGAAAATGGGCAGCAGCAGTGGCGTAGCGTGCCCTTCGGGGGCCCCGTATCAATTATTGTGTAGGGGGCCCCCTAGCAGATACCCCCAACTACATGTACTAATGAGTAAATCCTAGTCTCTGCTTAAGTCAATAAATGGACAAGCATAGCGAGCTCTACATTTGTGTGACAATAGTCTCTAACAGTCAGTTTCGCGAGGCTAGGTGGGGCTAGGAATTTTTGATATATTGGCCTTTGGCTTGGCTATATTAATACCTTGCGCGATTATAACATATATCATTGAATGAGCGAGCGCAGCGAGCTCGAAAGTTTTGTAATTTATCCATTAAAGCCTGGCGCGATTTAAATAAAAAAATCCGTAAAATCAGCAAAATGGCGCCGGGCTATCTCGAAATTTTTGGCGAGAATTTATAATAAAATTAACTTCGCTCGCGCTAATGAGCGAGCGTAAGAACTCGAAATTTCCTGATATTTTGGCTATCAAAACGTTCCATTATTAACTTGAAAACAGACAAATTCAAAAATTGATTGCGTGTGAGCCAAGACGATTATGCGTGTGTGTGTGTGTGGGCCAAGGTATATTATGAACCAGGTCCATATGACCCGTTTAAGAAAGAACGGAGTAAGGAGTTTCTTAAGCCTTTGGTGCTACCGATAGTTCTGAAATAATAAAATTTTCAATATGAGATCAAAGTTGTTACCATTTTTTCCATCTGATAGGCGCACATTTTACCCAAAATTCAATGAAGTAATAAATGAGTGCGCGTGGAGGGCACTACGTTGTCTTGTTTTTTTTTTTTCAATAAAAATGATAAATATCTCTTTAACGAAAGGTGAATGAAAACGGATTGTATCACTTTATTTCAATTGTCTTTTTTGCGGAGGGGCCTCCGACCCTGGTCTGAAATTCTATAAAATAATAATTTTTATCGGGAAATAGGGAAAGTTTAACTGAAATTATGGATAACGAGTTTTTGCTTACACACGTTTGGGGGCCCCTATGGCCCGGGGGCCCCGTATAATTGATACGGCAGATACGGCGGTAGCTACGCCCCTGGGCAGCAGCATTTAACCATTGTTATATTTAAACACTGCGATCTCGAACCCGCCTGCCAAGCGTGGAGACTATGGCAATAACCTCCTCTTTCGTAGGAGAGGCCCTAAGTCCTGCAGTGGACTGTTACGGGTTGTGATGATACGTCAAAATTTGACGTACTAGACGTTGTCACCAAACTTTGACAGTATAAACCGACTAATTTTAAATGGTGTACAATAACAAAGACAGCTTATTAAGGTTAAAGACTGCTATATATTTATTATTGCCAGTAAAATAAACTTAGTATACTCTTTTTCCGCAATGTGTCAAAGTAACCTGAAGTTGTGGTCCCCCTATACCTCGCTCGATAAATGTGGTGATAGAAACAATACGTGTGTTGCGAATTGGGACCTTTGTGGTTGCGATCCTGGATCACGGTATTTATTGAATGTGTAGTATTCGTGAATCATTGGTCCGGATTTCTAGAAATTCAGAAATCCACTGACACGATAAATATCGTAGCATCTCTGATGGGTTTATTATACGTAGCACAGATGCGTAGGTACATTAGGAGTTCCTATGGCCACGTTCCGTCTCCATTATCATATCAGTTCGATGGTATTATATTAGGTAGGTACATTGTCACCAAACCCAAAAATTAGCTCAATCGGAAACCGGGAAGTGGGTCAAAAGCTTGAAAGATTTCTACGAACAACGGGACAGGAGAAACTAAATAAAAGCAATGTAAATTAATAAAAGGTTTTCCTGTAATTATAATTTTCAACAGTTCCAAATCATTTTCAAATTTTATTTTATCGTTGACACGAAAATGTCGTGAAGCGATACTGATTTGACTCCGGAGTTCAAAGAAATCTATATAAAAATAAAAAGAGACTGATGTCTGCTGAATCACGACGCTTTACCTTACTAATTGCTTTAGTTTTTGTCTTAGATGGTGTGAAAAGTAGAGAACCTGATGACGGAAGACCCTGCATCCCTTTGGTGTATAATCTACTTAAAACTTACTTAATAGTTAAGACATTGTTATACATCATCAATACGTCAATATTCCGGTTGTGCTCTCGGGCACGACATCCTTGGGTCAACCTTGACCATTAGAAGATTTCCAGGATTTGTTAAATGAGGTAAGTACCTAATCACAGTAGAGATTTAGCCATCTGACCTCCGTGTCTGACGTCGGTGATCCTGTTAACAGGGGATCTGATCAGACTGGATTATGGGTACACATTAATTTGTCTGAATGTGCAGGTTTCATCAAAATGTATTCCATCATCGTAAAAGAATCGGTTAGGTAGTATTCAACTAATGTATATAACTCAGAAAATGTCATTGGTACACGGCGGCACTGCACGGCTTGCACAAGTGTGCCCGCGACGTAGCTCGCGCCGCAAGAGAGCCATTATTTCGTTATAAGTAAGATAAAAAATATAGCAGGCTCTATGTAGCGCATTTTCTTGCTTATCATTCTTGCGCCCACATTTGTGCTAGCCGTGGGGATCGAACTCGGTAGCTCTCGCTTACGAGTCGGACAACCATTAGGCCACTGACGCTCCAAAAGCCAAGTGTTATTCTAAACTACAAGCCGCTAAACTGCAAAATTACATCAAAATTCTTTAAGCAAATAGTACCTAACTAGGTTTTGTTGTGCTTGAAAGGAGTAATAACCAACGAATAGCAGTCACAGAATATTATATTTCTTTGTGGTTTCCGCTTTCCATCAATATAAAATTACTTGAAAATGACAAATTCGTTTACAATGAAACTTTATAGGCATAACCAGACGCCAATAGGCTAACTGATCTTTATCATTTCTTTAACTTGTACTTACATAAAATTACATCTGTTTATTAAGCAAACTGACGACAAATGAATATTTGGGGTGTAACCCCACACTATTTTCAAATTTCACTTTAAAGATTTACTTGCATCTAAACACCCCTATTTTCGATATCAAACATTAATTTTGGTATTTTATGTATTATGTACAATAAAATCAAATCGAAAATGGCAATTTCATAGGTAAATATGAATAATTAATTAATATTCGTAAGTACACACTAGGATTATGATTTTACTAACTTCCAACTTTACAATAATTGTTATCATCCGGACGTTAAATAATGATAGGTACGGCTTACAAAACAGAACATCCGCGCAACTTATAAACACAAAGTGGGCAAGATATCAGCGAAGTAATATTACCTGCGCCAAGAAAAATGTGGAGCGTTATTGCAACCTAGTTGCATAGCGGAATGGCGTTTATTATTTTCCCGACTGGCGCTAGCTGCTCTAAACTAGAAATATCTGGTAATATCCAGGCGTCTAGTGGAAAATAAAGCGCTCTAAAAGTTTTATGAAAAGTTTTCGTGTAATTAAGGTTCCTTTTTGACGATGCGGTGCGGGGCGAGCGCGTGATTAGGTGGTTTCCGCACAGTGGGAAGCTGTTTGCGGTCTGAACAACCTTAATGTTACATTCTACAGACTGATTAGGTAGGTACGCTAGGAATCTCACAAGTTATCTTAACAAAGACAAATTATTTCGAAAGTGGAACCAAACAAAATGGCTATTTATATAGTCTATAAGACTGATAAAACGAACTAAGTACCTACTTATAATGTAACACGAGATATGACTTTGTGATAGAGAACGTTGCAGGTAGGTATGTACTAGTGTCCGACCCAAGCTTCGGCCAAAAATAACACCTTTATTATCTTTGATAGATAGGTAGGTATTTGTCTTTATTATACGATTTTGCAAACATGCGATCAGTCCTCAGACTATAAGCAGTTGTTATCAACGATCTCGTGGCATGTTAGGCTACCTCTTCCAGTATTGGGTTGCCCTCATTAGCTACATAAGACAGGTCATATGTTATCCCATAAGTGCAGCCTCTTCAGGCGTCTCACTTTAGGTGGTTCAAATTATCGCAAGCTAATTTTTTTATCATCTCTAGATCAACTTCTAGAGATGATTTCTTCCTATATTACCATTAGCGTATCTAGAGCTATTTTCCAGGGGGGGGGGGCCTGGCCTCTGACGTAGCCGATGAAGCCAAATCAATCGCCAATGTACAGTCAGTGAGCACCCGATCCTGGGGTGGGCACCAGACCAGTCTGGGGTCACGGGGTCACGGTCAGAAATATGCCTTCGGTCGGACTCAAGTAATTACAGAATCAACTTCATACAACTTTACTTATACTTAGATACATCCATACGTTTCCTGTACGAAGTTCTCTTTTTCGTACCTACCGTTTTGTACAGGCGGTACATAAATAAATAAAGGTAATTACTTAAGGGTGCTTCTTACCATAGATGGGCCAGTTAAGCAGATTTATTGTGACAGGTATTATAGGTGCAAGAAAGGGGACAGATCATTAGCCTAGGTAAGGCCCTTGAGGTCGCCATAATGGGCAATTAACTTGGCTATTTTCTTATCTCTTTTTGTTTTAACGACTCGGTTTTCACTTTAGGGGTTTTAGCACGTGTTCACGTTTAATACGAGCGTGTTGAATAATGGCGGCCTGTTTGATTTGGATGGGTTTATGCAAATTAACTTTCGCTTTAGAAATTATGTTATGGAAACAGTGCCGCCTCCGTTTTACGCAGTAATCAGGGTGGGTAAACGGAATTACAAGTAGGTCAAACAAAAATGATTCATTTGTGTCTATACTTGTATGTGTACGTAATTACACTATTTATTACAGCGTAGGTAGGGTAGAGCTTTAGTTTGTATAGCCTATGTACTCGGTAGGTAGTCTTTGAGCGGACACCTTTCATCGAAAATGACCTAATTTAAAAAACGCCTTAACATGCCCGACAAAAGCGAGCCATTTAGTATTAGAACTCAATCAGGAGTCGAGCCAGTCGCAGGGGAGTCGGACGTGCGCAGCCTAGGTCTCTGCCGCAAATTCGACCAAATTAGTTTTCGTGAATGGAGGGCCAATTTGGCGCAATCTTGGCGGTCGTTATTTGCGGGTACCCTCGCCCGCGCGGAATGCAGCGGATTTTGAATTCGCCCCTCAATTAGGTCGATTGCTCCCTCTTTGGTGTTTCACGGGCTTGGGAGCGGTGCAGTTGTTCGTGTTTCTAAATCACTCATTCGTTACGCTTGTTACGGTTGTTCTGTAATACCAAAAATTTTTACAATGGCGTAGTAATGAGTTTTGCGAAAAGAAAAAGTAAAAGAGGGTAGGCAAAAATTTAAAGATCCTAGTTTATTTGACCAATAAATTTAAGCGATGTGTCTTTCGAACGGTTTGCTTATATTCTACAACTTTTACTAAGGTGCGGGTTGTGGTCACAAATTCGACCAAATTAGTTTTCGTGAATGGAGGGCCAATTATTCGCAATCTTGGCGGTCGTTATTTGCGGGTACCCTCGCCCGCGCGGAATGTAGCGGATTTTGAATTCGCCCCCCAATTAGGTCGATTGCTCCCTCTTCGGGGTTTCACGGGCTTGGGAGCGGTGCAGTTGTTCGGGTTTCTAACTCGCTTACTCTGTAAGGCTCGTTACGGCTATTCTGTCATAACAACATTTTGATGTTGGCGTATACATGAAAGTTTTGCGAAAAGAAATAAGGAAAAGAGGGTAGGCGTAAATGTATGGATCTCAGTCTATATGACCCTGGTATCAGGGTCACTGAGGTCAGATGGCAATCGCTCCACTGTAATTATCTGATCTGCTAAAGTCTGGATCAGAGTCAAGGCGGACCCCTGGCCCTCGTGCGCGAGAGCACAAGCGAAACATTAACGCCACGATGACGAAAACTCAGCCTATAAGCCCAATAACTTTAAGCGACGTATCGTTGGTAAGTTTTCTTATAATTTAAAAACAAATAGTACTCCTATGTTGGTTACATTGTCCAGGCCATTAAGAAGTTTAATTACGTTCGGACATAAAATTTTTCACACAACGAAGTAGTAGTGGGCGTGTAAAACTATTAAAGTATAAGAACACTTTTCTAACGACATAATTATCACCTAGCGTTCTTGGTCAATAGACAAAAATGTCCGTTCTAATACAAAGTTTAATTCTGTTTGGCCGTAACTTGTTTTCCACAGCCATTCGAGTCTTACCACTTCAGTAAAAGTTGTAGAATATATGAAAACCTTTCTAACAACATATCCTAACATTACTCATCTTAAAGGCTAAATTGTCAGAGCTTCCTTTTGTCGGCATCGGATCGTAAACGTTACTAAATCGGATGTTTTTCTGTTCGTTATCTTGCCACTCTCTCTCTTGTCGCATTGGAGACATCGACAATACCACTGTCGACACGCTACCCGATCAGCAGGATGCCGACACAATTACGTCCCTAATTGCTAATCCCTAAATGCGTTTTACTTTACTTTACTTTACTAATTGCAGCGAAGAACATGAACCCAGGTCGCGCGGTGTGGACAGGCAACCGTGTTTGGAAAACGGGCTTAATTAAACCCGAATTAGGTGCCCGAGCACACGCTGTACATAGCTTTGCAATTAAATTAGTTAGTGAAGCATGCTTTGTAAAGTTTAAGTGTGTGTGTGTGTAAGTGTCAGTGACAATTCTGAAAGTAGTTTACAGGTAAGTCGAAATTTAAGATCAAAATGCTACCTGCCACAAAATAAAGTTCCACTCGGCCAACTATCTTCATGGTGATGGGCAAGGACCGCTACTTATACTGTAACGTTGCAATTTTAGAACGTTCCATTTATTTCTTTTTTATTTTTTCTCTTTTTTAAGGCTGCCTAGCACGTCCCTTTGTCAATTCAAAATTTATTTAAAATTCTTTTATCTCTTTTTTTCTTATTTATTTATGTATCTGCTATCCCTTTCTGTCGCTCTATCCGCAATTTTCGCGGTAGACGCCAGAAAGGACGCCTACTCACTGCGCAAGTCAGGATATGACTGTCTAGCGCAGTGATACCACTCTTGTCTGTCGCCAGATATTGTGCCATTTTTACGGCATAATGTCTGGTTATCCTATAGTTTATGTATTTATATTTCTTTTATTTACTACTTTCATTTATTTATTTAGTATTTATATGTATCTAGGTAACATGGTATAATTTTTATGTCATGTTATCTCTCTTATATTGTTAGTTTATTGATTTTTATATTTATATTTTCCCACATTTTGGTAAACCGTTTTGGGGTAATAATTTTGGCGTGCTAGGTACCCCATTTTTGAAGGCGCTTTTAGCGCGGAGATTCATTTATTAGACTTTTCACAACAAACTTTTTTAGACTACAAGTTTACCGTATAAAATGTGTGGTGATGGTGATTAAAATATAAGTAAAGTCCTAATACCTGTTTGCTGACGAAAGTCAGGTGAGTTAACGTGCTATCACTAAACAATCCCGCTTATCTCCCTGCTGGTCTCCATCCATCCGAATCCTAACCCGTGCCCATCCTTCCTTCTTCCCCAGATAGGAAGAAGTGGAGGGAGTGCTCCATTTCCTGGAGCCGGGAAATTCAGTTGAAACCTAATTTAAATTCAGTGACTCTAGTTTGTTTTTTTTTACACCAATTTGCCACAGTTTTATCCAACTTTTTACTGCCATATTTTTGTCAAGTTTGGCATACCACCACATTGAAAATGGGCTCAGTTTTATGCCCTGGCAGTCTCATGGGCGTTACCCAGGCTGCCTCACCAAAAACCCGTTCAACAAATCCATACCAGATCCAGCCTTTCCGTTCTTGTGTTTGACCTGCAAATCCACCATACCAGAAACCTGTCACCCACCTGCTTTTGCTTGTTTAGTTATAAGTATAACAAATTTTGTGTATGTTGATATTTAAAGAGAGAGTAAAGAGGGACCCACTTTTATAATTTAAATTCTGTTTTAACTTTTGTTCCGACCTGAAATTGTTTGTTTTGTTTTTCTTTAAATTTTAGCTTTTACAATATATTTTATACGTCATATACACCTCAACTTTAGTTTTTATTATTAAACCCCTTAAGTTAAGTTTAATAGATCAGAATCAAGTCTGACAAATGGCGCCCAACTAGATGGCCTCTTTACTCTCTCTGATGCAGTTTTAGTGTTAGAATTTTATTGTTTGGTACATTTTACACCACAAACGAACTTCTAATGTCTTATGTTTTATATTTTGTTTGTGGTTTTATTTTACAATTTAATCTTTATACGACTTTATATTGTTTTAACTTTTATATTTTAGTTATTGTTTTGTTTTACAATTTTTTTTTACTTGCACTATTGTGTTTTTTGCTATAACTTTGCTGGGGTTTTTACTTTTATGTGTAGGTATAGGTTCCCATTTTGTGTTATTCTAGGTCACATTTTGGTGAACCTACTACTTAAATTCTAAGCTGTATGGTGACCGGCTTAGAATAGCATCATCCCTACACGGGTGTTGTAAAAGGCGACTAATGTCTAATATGGCCATACCATCTGAGCCTAAGCTGTATGGTGTCTGGCTGCGAATAGCACCATCCCTACACGGGTGTCGTAGAAGGCGACTAATGTCTTATTCATGTGGCCATACCACCTAAGCCCATGGTTGTAAATTGTGTATATAGTAGGTTAAGTTTGTATATTGTATATAGGTAGGGTTAGGTTAGTGATAGGTTTAGAGGGGGGGTAAAGAGCGGATGACGACGACTCTATAAATAAGCCTACGCCGATAGGGTTGGTTATCCAAGTGGTGGCCTAAGATGAGAGGTCCACTACCAGGATACCAGCATCTTGTAAATTTTGTATAGGTAGTAGGAGAAGTTAGGGGGGTGGTATAGGAGCGGTGATGATAACTCCTGGTTAAATAAGCCTTATGTCGATTGGGGATTTTTTATAGAGCGGTCGACAACTCTCAAAATAAGCCATATGTCAAGTAGGGGTTTTGTTGTGGCACCTTACCTTTATAGCTCTGCCACAACAGGGCTTTCTCTCATTGGTTGCCTAACCTCTATAGGTCAACCGATAGGGGTTTTATTGTGATGGCCTTCCCTCTATAGGTCCATCACAAATGGGGTATTATGGAGCGGTGATGACAACTCTGTTAAATAAGCCTTATGTCGATGGGGTTATTTTTTCTTTGGTCTATTAGTCTCCATTTGCTTATAGGTCCACCATTGGCGATATTTCTAATAGTAGTCTTGATGAGAGACCTAATTTTGAATAGGTTCATTTTAGAGAGGCCTGTTTAGGATGTAGGAGTGGAGTGTGAGCCATGTTAGGCTTTCACACTCAAAAAGAGGATGAGTGGGAGAAAATTTACAGTTAAATCTTTATATCAATTTTGTTTGTACCGAGTAGTTCTGTAAACTTATTTTTAATTTTATTATGAATTCCATCACACCTTTTCATATTTTGTAACTTTTATTGGCCTCTCATGTGACTAAGGCTATAGGTAAAATGCATTTCGGATGGGTTGATCACAAATTTTTGGTGACACCTTTCAGGCGAAGAACGGGGAAAAACTTATTTTTAATTTTATTGTTTGAACCGTAACTCTATTTGCTTCAATTATTGTTTTGCAAGTTTTATACATATGGGAGGGTAATGCTGATGCAATTCTGTGAAGTTTGGAAGGAGATTTTTAATTTTTTTATTCCTCGGACTACATGTGGTTTTTATAGTTGTTAAGAACTGTCCTGGGTGTTGGTTTATATGGCTTGTGGTAACTGGAGATAGCTGTGATATGGTTAGTTATTTTATTTTATTGTTGATCTTTTTACATTTACATACATTTATTTTGTTTTTTTTTTATACGCTGGGGACAGCGGTGTTTAATCCTTTTGGATTAAACTTTTATTAGTGGGGGGGTATTGTAACGTTGCAATTTTAGAACGTTCCATTTATTTCTTTTTTATTTTTTCTCTTTTTTAAGGCTGCCTAGCACGTCCCTTTGTCAATTCAAAATTTATTTAAAATTCTTTTATCTCTTTTTTTCTTATTTATTTATGTATCTGCTATCCCTTTCTGTCGCTCTATCCGCAATTTTCGCGGTAGACGCCAGAAAGGACGCCTACTCACTGCGCAAGTCAGGATATGACTGTCTAGCGCAGTGATACCACTCTTGTCTGTCGCCAGATATTGTGCCATTTTTACGGCATAATGTCTGGTTATCCTATAGTTTATGTATTTATATTTCTTTTATTTACTACTTTCATTTATTTATTTAGTATTTATATGTATCTAGGTAACATGGTATAATTTTTATGTCATGTTATCTCTCTTATATTGTTAGTTTATTGATTTTTATATTTATATTTTCCCACATTTTGGTAAACCGTTTTGGGGTAATAATTTTGGCGTGCTAGGTACCCCATTTTTGAAGGCGCTTTTAGCGCGGAGATTCATTTATTAGACTTTTCACAACAAACTTTTTTAGACTACAAGTTTACCGTATAAAATGTGTGGTGATGGTGATTAAAATATAAGTAAAGTCCTAATACCTGTTTGCTGACGAAAGTCAGGTGAGTTAACGTGCTATCACTAAACAATCCCGCTTATCTCCCTGCTGGTCTCCATCCATCCGAATCCTAACCCGTGCCCATCCTTCCTTCTTCCCCAGATAGGAAGAAGTGGAGGGAGTGCTCCATTTCCTGGAGCCGGGAAATTCAGTTGAAACCTAATTTAAATTCAGTGACTCTAGTTTGTTTTTTTTTACACCAATTTGCCACAGTTTTATCCAACTTTTTACTGCCATATTTTTGTCAAGTTTGGCATACCACCACATTGAAAATGGGCTCAGTTTTATGCCCTGGCAGTCTCATGGGCGTTACCCAGGCTGCCTCACCAAAAACCCGTTCAACAAATCCATACCAGATCCAGCCTTTCCGTTCTTGTGTTTGACCTGCAAATCCACCATACCAGAAACCTGTCACCCACCTGCTTTTGCTTGTTTAGTTATAAGTATAACAAATTTTGTGTATGTTGATATTTAAAGAGAGAGTAAAGAGGGACCCACTTTTATAATTTAAATTCTGTTTTAACTTTTGTTCCGACCTGAAATTGTTTGTTTTGTTTTTCTTTAAATTTTAGCTTTTACAATATATTTTATACGTCATATACACCTCAACTTTAGTTTTTATTATTAAACCCCTTAAGTTAAGTTTAATAGATCAGAATCAAGTCTGACAATACCCCTATCGGTTCCTGATGATACAAAGTTTTTGAGCCAAGACGATTTGTACTGTCGACCAACGGAGCAAGGTCTGTTTACAGATGAATATAGAATCATCACCATTATATCCAACATTATACATATATACAACATTATGGAATAATGTAAACAAGGCTATTGCAGAAGTGGCAAACTGGTTTACGGTTAATAATTTATTACTGAATGGCAAGAAGACAAAATGTTTAAAATTCTCTTTGCCAAATGTTAGATCAGTGCCCACTAATTTACAAATAAAAGGCGAAAATTTGAATCTTGTTGATTCTACAGTATTTTTAGGCTTTACTCTGGATAATAAATTGCAATGGGGTCCTCACATTGATAAATTGGCGAAAAGGCTAAGTTCTGCAGCATATGCTGTAAAGAAAATACGGGGTATTTCTGACGAGGCTACAGCAAGATTAGTTTACTTTAGTTATTTCCACAGTATTATAACCTATGGCATACTGCTGTGGGGACACGCTGCCAACTGGCACAATGTATTTGTATTGCAGAAAAGAGCTATTCGCGCGATTTATCAATTGAGACCTAGAACTTCACTAAGAGATAAATTCAGGAATATTGATATAATGACAATGCCGTCACAATATATATATATGAGAATTTAATGTATGTTCATAAAAATTTACACTTATTTAAGAAGAATAGTGATGTTCATAATATTAATACGAGAAATAAAGATAAGCTTGTTGCTGGTGCTTGTCGTCTAGCCAAAGTCCACAAATCATTTATGGGTCAATGTGTACGCTTTTATAATAAGGTTCCAACAAATATTCAGAATTTACCATTGAATAAATTTAAAGTCGCTATAAAAAACAAATTATGTCAAAAAAGTTATTATAGTATATCTGAATATGTAAATGACAGAAGTCCATGGGACTGAACTGCTGTTCTATACAGGTATTTACTTTTAAGATAGTATATAGGACAAATAATGTATTAGTACATAAGACATGTTTAAAAAAAAGAATTAACGTAGGCTCTGTGGGTTTCTTGCCGTTTCTTTCCCCCACGGAGAACCACCTTGGAAGCGGCGTTAATTTTACTTCCTCTCCCACACATGGTGTCGCCTGTCTGCGCTAGGGTAGGGGTAGGGTAGTAGTTAGAGTAGGGGTAGGGTAGGGTAGGAGTAAGATAGCGGTAAGGTAGTATAGGGTGGGGTAGGGGTAAGATAGTGGTAGGGTCGGGGTAAGATAGTGGTAGGGTAGGGGTAAGGTAGTGGTAGGGTAGGGTTAAGGCAATGGTAGGATAGGGTAGGGGTAAGGTAGCGATAGGGTAGGGATAGGATAGAGTAGGGTGGGAGCGACTACCTATCACATGCAGCATGTGTGATGCACGCTCACTTAAAAGTCTGTCTGGCGGTGGCGTGGGGGCCGGGTCGCTCTTTTCCCTCAAATATGGTTGAATTGGACGATGGCTGGGCCCTGCGTTATACTCATGAACGGGTGCTGCCTTGGTGGACTGGCTTACTCTTGCTTTAGTTTTAGGTGGTTTTTCTTAATTATACTAGACATACCTATATAATTTAATATAGCATTCCGGCTCTGCCTGGCATTTTCGAGCACGGTTCGGTCGTGGTTGGCGAGGGATACGTTTATCTACGGCCATAGGGCGGTCAGCGTGTCACTGTGTGTTTCCTTCCTACTTTCCTGACCCCCTCCTTTTTGACGATTGAAAGAGATATTTAATGTCCTAATCAATAAAGAAATTTTGAATTTTGAATTGAATCAGTCGAAAGACGCCCATTGCTGGTCATAGTAGGCGTCCCCCAAAGGCCGGTCCTGTGCCTATATTTTTATATACTACTGATAGCAATATTAATAGCCGATGATATTCCAGAGACGTATTCAGGTGCAAATGTTCATTGTGCAACTCGTGGCGCTTCTCGCTCTAGTTCTGGCCCTGGCGCTGGTCTATTTTATTGTAAAACCATCTTCCATCCTTCATCTATGGTCCAATCATCGTCCAGTCATCGTAGGCACCATACACCATACACCGTACACCATATTGTTTCACTACTTGGTGGTAGTAAAAACCTACAGTCTAGCCTTACGATACAAGTGCAAATCTTACGGTGTTATAGTCAATGTACTGTTTGTGCATGAAGTATAAATCAATAAATAAATAGCCATTTCAAGTAGAGTTCGTCTATTATCGGTTATCAAGACCGTCTGAGCAACCTCAGCAACAGGAAATGACATTTTTTAATCGATTTTGGAAATTAGAATAGCAACAAATAAATATATCAATATTTAAAAAAAGTGTAAAATATATTTTATAAATATATACGGGGACCTATTAACGTTAAAAACCAGTTTTGGCATACATTGCTAGAAAAAGTGAGTCACAAAATTATATTTAAAGCCAAGGCACAGAAAAGAATAACGTTTAAAATCGTCGCTTTAGCTCCACAAGAAACTAAAAACCATTACTACTATAAAGAAATTAACAAACTGACATCATCAGAAGCCAACCCAAGCTTTGAAATTCCTATCACGCTGCTCGCTTTGCAACCCCGCAACTGACGACATCGAAAAATTCGGAAAGCCGGTTGATTGAAACCGGAAAATACTCCGGTGCCCCTTGAGGATATATATATTCTCCGTGAATTTTTTCGCCCCGTAGCGGGCTCCGATCGACGCGTGAATGTATTGAAAAATGGGCAAGAGCCCGCCTGGTTTCGCAACCCTTCCGCTTTCCCGGAAATCATTTTCCGTATTCCAGTTACACTGTGTAGCATGTGTTAAAAACGTCCGTCTTTTCGACGAATGTTCTTGCGATATCGCGTTTATTTTTCGCTAATGGATGCAGATATAACATGAGGTAGAAGTTGGCTAGTGATGATTGCGTTTTCATTGGAATTTTTAGATTTTGGAGAAGCGGTGTGGAGGAGCTTCGGTGGCGAAGTGGTTACGGTATCCAGCTCGTAAGCGAGAGGTACCGGGTTCGAATCCTACTGTGGCCATGTACCATTGACTCTTTTTTTAAGTTATGTACATTACTTGAATACTAACCGATGCTCTTAGGATGAGGGAAAACATTGTGATAAAACCTATACATTAGGGCGACTGAATGATCACCCATGATCCAATCTGGTCAGGTTCCCCTGGTAGCAGGGTCACGGAGGTCAGATGGAAGTCGCTCCACTGTAATCTGATCTGCCAAATCCGGGCCCTTGTACGCGAGAGCATAACCGGGACACTACCGCTAAGATGATTATTATTTTAATTGCGAATTTGGAGAGTGTACTTCACTGACAAAGGAAAAACGCCCCATATACATATTTGTTGATGTGAAAATGTGTATTTCTAGGAATTGAAACAATATAATAGCAACCAGTTTCATATTTCCAACGAAACACGACACGTGACACAGCCAATTAAACTGTTCAAAGAGAATGCCGCCCGGTGCATTTCCCCTCCCCCCGCAGGCGCTCTTAACCCCTGCAATTAATCGCCGAAAGCAATTGTAGGCAGACGTTTAATTCGAATTTTGCACCGGTTGATTTATACCGCCAATCAAACCCCGTAGGCATTGTATCGTTCCGGTTTCACGCGGCCAAGAGCCGTTTTTCACCAATCCGACACTTTTACAAGTGACGTGTGCGGATATTTACGCCGGCTAGGCGGTAAAAGCCGGTGAGGTATGGGGTCGGGGATCGAAGCTAGATAAGGCCTGTTGAATGTCAAGTACGCATGTGGGAAAGTTACATTAGGTGCCACAAGCATATTACAGTTAAAGGTACAAGGGCTCAAGTCCATTATCGTAAGAGTAATATGTTTCTTAGCTGCAAACAATTTGGGTTCATCGTTAGCCATAGCTGCTAAGGCCCCAAGAACTCAATCGTGACCCCCGCTAAGGTTTTTTTTCTTTAAAGTAGAGGGTAGAGAAATAGGCAAGCGGGTCGCCTGATAGAAAGCCTTTTATTTAATAAACAAATAAAAATATATTAGATTGTGTAGCCTTTAAACATTTTATCCCATTCCTAACGATATGCTACAAATACATAGTTTTAGCAACTGCAAAGGAGTATGAATTGAATTTATGGTCTCGTATACTACCATGTAGTTCAGAATGGGTCTGGGTAATCACATATATGCATGACAATTCTTTAAACGAACTTGTCATGGGAAGTTATTATAGTACCTAGGTAACCTAGGTACAAGTTTACTATATCGAATTTGGATAAATATATCTATTTACGTGCCTCATAAAAAGGAATCTGTTCAGGATCAATCAAAATCCTGTATGGGTCGCTGAACCAGCGTTGTATTGTAAGTTACCCTTGTCTACGATGGCTACCGATACAGAGGCTAAAATTGTCATTAGTATGATAACTGATATTACCCTTAATATCCATTGTATGATATGATATCCCAGCTTCCACCAGCGGAAAACGCTGACTACATGAAGTAAAATATAGGTAGTAGTAGAAATAAGTAGTGCCTTTTGTGTACATTAATCATTAAAGAAATAAGATCCCTACGGACAATGTTTTATGTAATCAATATTTACGTCCTTACCTATGAAATTAGCGTCTTGTATGGCGAAAATGATCTAAACTGGAGTTTTCATGCAAGAAAAATTTTCAATTTCTTGGAAATGGCCAATCCGATTACGATAAAACTTTGGAGGTATGTCTGAACAATATTAAGCTGACTGGTGTATACTATTTCATTATGACAACTACCCTTTTCATAAAATTACATCTGGTTAAAGAGGCACAACTAATAACGAATGAAAATTCAAACCCCTATAAAAACTAGAGACTATGAAACCTTCAAGAAACCTACACTTATCTCAAGGGCTGGCAACACATTCGCGTCTCCACGGGTGTTGTGGGTGTCTATGGGAGGCAGTGATTATTTTATTTATTTATTTATTTTTTAGCGATAACTTTCCATCAGCGACCATGGACGCACGACTGTTGCCAATTAGGACAGCGCCTAAGGGGAGCGGATGCGGTATCTGTAGACATGCCTTTTGGAGAACCCCATGTTTTAGTGCAAAGGAAAGGCTTGTGGGAGCTTATTCCACATCTTACAAGTGCGCGATAACAAGGCTCGCGATGGCCGTATGTTGGTTGGATACCAGGAATGACCCTTGCCCATTTGCCTCCCTCTGTTATACACTCAGCGGCACAAAGAATGGCCCAAGTGTTAATCACGATTTTTATAAACAAAACAAACTAGTTAAATGATATTTATGGTTTGAAGGATAGGTTTGAAGTAACCTGTTAATAATGTAAGTGGGTAATTAAGATTAACTGTGTATGTTACTCACGTTTTCTAGAAATGTGTGCCAGAACTGTTTTCAGCGTTATCAGAGAGGATTGTAATTTAAAATTCTTGTTTTAATCATTGGTCTAACAAAACACCAGTCTAAAGTTGGTATACAAATGTGTTAAAGACTTGGGCCATATTTTGTGCCGCTGAGTGCAAGAAACACAATTCCATCTAATCCAACATGGCAGAAATCGCGGGAATCAGTACAGGCAACAATTGCATTACAGTTCATCAATCACTAGTTACACAATGTCAGCAAGTATTGTTAATTCATAGTTCTCAAGAAAACTTCTCAAGATAACAAGAAAATTTATAAAAACACGCCATAACGACTACATGGCGTGTGAAAACAAGATGGCGATTTTTAAGTTAACCAGTTTCACAAAATTCGAATTCTAACTGATCTGCAGATCACACTTTACTCATTTACCATCGCAAAGGTGAACAAATTATGTATAATTTGGTAGGTTGAATGGGTTTTCTGTTAGTAAAAATGACTGAATGGTCTAAATATAAAATCAAATTTATTTAATTAGGTAGGTTTCTGTTTGTAATTAGGTTTGAACCCAATGGAAATTGCAATTAAAGAGCAATCAAAATATTAAGCCACGAAATGATGTAAAAATTGTGGAAATCGGGACTCCACAAACTTTAAAATTGCCCTGGATTTTTATTTCTTTTCGGTATTGCGTTTAAAATTCATTTATCGTGAGTTTTCATGAGACTACATTTAAGTTCGGGATAAATAGCCTATAAAGGTGTTATTCTTGTGTATAACTATCCTACAACAGTGAAAGAATAGCTTTCTTACAAACATAAATAAAAGGATAAGAAATAAGAAAGAGCTTACACCAATATCGGGTAAAACGCTAAATAAAAAGCTTAGGTACACAATATGTTGTTTTGTAGGTATTCACATATTATGAACTGTATCAGTAAAGGAGAATCAATAGCTGATAGGATAGTAAGATTATTAGTAGATAGGCTGTATGTACCTAATTATCTTAGCGTCAACCGTGGAACCGGACCAGATTGGATCATGGTTAGACATTGAGTCGAATGAATGTTTTTTATCCGTCTAACACCTGATGGGAAGTGACTATGCATACCTGTCTAGAAACAGCCTGAAGAGCCTTGAAGCTACCAGACACACACTAGCAGACAAAGCGTTCCACTCCTTAGCTGTACGATTTAGAAAGAAATAAAATAGAAATACAGAAAGTGCAGGTTTCCTCACGATGTTTTTCCTCATCGAAAGACCGGTATATGAAGGTACATATACCAGTCGCAAAACAAAAACAGTGGACTCGAGTCGGCTTCACACCGAAAGGCTTTGGAAATATGTATCATTCTCGTAAATCGGTTATTGGATTTATATCGTACCATTTCTATGATTTACGACTGATATCAGCAATTTTAACAGTATCGTGTAGAATACATTTCCATATCTGGTGGACATTATGAATGTCCGGGGATTTTAAATGTTGCCCCCAAATTACGGGGTATCGACTCAGATATCGTCGATTTATACGAAGGTGTGATTGTTGCCACTAAAGTACATATTTTGTATCCATAGGTGTACATAAAATATCCTCGGGCCTTAGTTTTAGATTCCAACGGATATCAATTTTGATTTGATTATCAGCATGAAAATGTGATATGAACATAATGCTGATATTCATAGTTTTTGAATCATAATCTCTCGGTCTCGCCAGGATTAAAAATTATTGACGTTTTCATACCGAAAATCAAAATTGAAAACCGTTCGGATCAAGTCGAGCGATTCAAAAATAGAGCCCTTGAATTCTGTACAAATTAATTACGAAATTCTGTGCAAATTAAATACGGGAACGACGTTCCATCGTTATGTCGTGGATCTTCAGACTTGTGCAAATAACGAGCCGCTTTGGTTCAACATTTACTTATGCTTAATTTGCCTTTTTGCAGGCAGAGCAATATGTTATATGAGCAAATAGGTGGGCAACGTATGGCGACACAAAGTATAATGACTACACAGTGACCACTTTCCATCAGGTGGCCTTATAACCTACGCCCTAACGTCTTCAAGGCTAGGGTAGGTTGTTCCTAGACAGGCGTGCTCCTACAAGCAATTACACCACCTTCATTGAATACAATAATGTCCACTAGCTACATGGCAGCAAGATCGAGACAGACTGCCCAGCCTTAACACAAATATAGGCAATATATATGTAAAAGGAATTCGTTTGCTTTTTATACAAAATATCGAAAAATATACGAAAAACAGCTCTTGCACTCGACTTCGTCCGCGTAAGCTTAGATTTTTATATTGTGAACCCGTTCCCATGGGAACCACATTGAATAATAATAAAAAATAATCATCTTGGCGTTAATGTCCCGTTTGTGCTCTCGCGCACGAGAGCCCGGGGTCCGCCTTGACCATGATCCAGGATTCGGCAGGTCAGGTAATTACAGTGGAGCGACTGCCATCTGACCTCCATGACCCTGCTACCAGGGGAACCTGACCAGATTGGATCATGGTTACACATCCAGTCGCCTGAATGTGCAGGTTTCATCACGATGTTTTCCCTCACCGTGAGGGCATCGGTTAGTATTCAACTAATGTACATAACCACATTGCATATCGGTATACATTTAGCCTATGTGCTTTTCTGGACTGTATGCTACCATCAAAATTGATGCGATTTGCTAAGTAGTTTTTGCGTGAAGGAGTAATAAATATCCAAACATCCTTACAAATATTTACCGAATGTCATTTCCTTAACAACAGGTTGTTATACGAAAATAATACGGCGTATGTGTACTTTGACGTTCTTATCTTTCACGTCATTCAATTTTTGTAATACCTATATTATGTTACGCGTGGTTCCACTGTCCAAAACGCATGATATAAAAATGACCCTTACTTTATGGATTATACATTCCACTTTCATTTGCTCTCTCACCTTTAGCAAAGCTACTAAATTTATTTGGCTGAATTTAGAAAATGTAATAAGCACATTAGTCTTGAAGTCTCGCTCAAACTACATACTTTGAAGGAACGAATCCTTCATATTCCCCGAAGCCACCAATCACAGTAATTCTAAATGACTAATTTCAACAGTAACAAATTGAATTAGGTATGAGCACTTATTTATCGCAGGTCAAACATAACCAAGTACCAAGTTATATTCTTCCGCATGCAGGATTTTATTTCAATTGCCGCTGTATCAACGGTGCCCGGAAATATACCCGAGCGAGAGGGTTTCACACATTTCAGGTGAATTTTCAGTGGCTGGAATGTATTCAGATTGTAAAGTACCATCGTGGGAAAAATTCAACAATATTTATTTTTATTGTAGAAGTTAAATTAAATTCTACCTACATGAAAAATATATAAGTGTTAGGTAAACAATTGTTTACTCAATTGTTTGTTTATCACTTATATTTTCCTTTTTTAGGTATACCAAACTTTTTACAATATATTTGCCAAACACTTTGGTCGATCCTCTACATTCTTCTCAAGTAGGGATGTGAAAGGGATCAAAAGGTATCGATATGACACCGATACATCAATATTTTTCTGCAAGTCTATTTCCCAGTACAGTTTTTTATTTATTTATTCTACATGTTGGAAAATAGATTTATTATTATTATTCCTGAACAGACAGGTAGTTGTAACAACTGATATGTCTGTATCTCATTATCCTCAACCCATTGACATTCTCAATTAATTAATTTTGGTTTTCTTTAAATGTTCATCCAATCGATTGGATTTGGACTATTATTTGACATTGTATTGTAGAAGATTTCTGGGGTTCAAAGCTAGTGATGGACGTATTGTCTATGGTAAAAAGACGAGACATAGCCAATATAGAATACAATTAATAAATAACAGAAATTAAAATTCATCATTTCAATTTCTGCCCCGCCGGGTATCGAACGCGCGACTGAGTTCTTCAATATAGGCCAATATTCCTTCTACATTATTGTATTCGCCAAGTCTAGTGGAGTTTTGGCTACCATATGCAACCTCGTTTAAGCAAGTAAAGTCTCACCAGGAATATGAGGTGCCGCCATATTGCGGTATTTTTTAGAACTAATTTCTTACACTGGCAACAGCAAGAAACAGCAACAGTAACTAGCTCCCTCTTGGCACTCTTGACAGGCTTCATATAACATACAATAAAGATTACATCAATCAATCAATATAATGTTTTAAATTATCGCCGATATTATCACACATTTTAATTGGGTTCTGGGTTTCCTTTCCGCGTATCTTTGTTTACGAGTAGCCCCGATATTCCAACGCAGTTGTGAGGCATGCAACTGCGTCCAAATATCGGGCTACTCGCCGTTAAAAGGCCTCATATTCCGAGGCTTTACCAAACGTCCTTAATCCGGCTCTTGAATGAACTCTTCAATTAAAGGTGGCTAAGCTGTATGACGTCATTAGAGGACTCGGATTCAACCCGGGCGTCGCTCGTTAGCCGAATTTTTAGAGCTCGCCGAGACTCCCGACACTTTTATAAAAACTTTTAACCTGCGATTTCGCCTAACAAATTGAGTTCTGCAGTTTTTTGGGGCAGAAGCTCTCCGCTTTATGTTGCTGCCTGTGCTTTTATTAACCCGGACATATTAAAATGAAAACATATACGCTTTTGTATGTTGAAAGTTTTTCGGGTACGTTGGTTTTTAAAAGGATTCTATCTGTGTTTGCCGTAAGTTTTCATGGCAAAATAACATAGTGTTCTGTCTTTTTAAACACTAATAATGCAGTTTAAGGAACCAGCCATCGTTTCAACTGCCGTATAAACGATCGACACTACTGCTGATATGCCTCATGCTTCTATTTATGTCTAGAATAAATGAATAAATAATCATTTTGGCGTTAATGTCCAGGATCAAGTAATTACAGTGGAGCGTGTGCCATCTTAAAGTAAAGTGGCAGTGGGCAGGGCACATAGCTCGAAGAACAGATGGCCGATGGGGCAGTAAAGTTCTCGAGTGGCGACCACGTACCGGAAGACGCAGAGTGGGTAGGCCTCCTACGAGGTGGACCGACGACCTGGTAAGGATCGCAGGTACCAACTGGATGCGGAAAGCACAGGACCGGCCTTTGTGGAGATATCTGGGGGAGGCCTATGCCCAGCAGTGGGCGTCTTCTGACTGAAATGATGTGTGCCATCTGACCTCCATGCAGCAGCACCTCAGCAGCTCCTGGTAGCAGGGTTGCTACCAGGAGAACCTGACCCGATTGGATCATGGGTACACATTCAGTCGCCTGAATGTGCCGGTTTCATTACGATGTCTTCCCTCACCGTAAGAGCATCGGTTAGTATTCAACTAATGTACGTAACTCAGAAAAGAATAATTGTTACATGGCGGCAGCGAGATTTAGACCCGGTACCGCTCGCTTACGAGTCGGATACCCTAACCGCTTAGCCACCGGCGTCTAGAATACAGAACATTATAATGCACGAATTGATATGCTTGGTCACGTTAAAACAGCCTGTGGTGTTTGTCTGCAGTAGGCTTTACTTACAACATAAAAAATATTACCAAACAACACACAAACACACACACATACACATATATCCCTTCTCTCTCACACTATAATCTGTAGGCAAATAAAAAAAATTAATAATATATTTTTGGTATTCGTGATCGCTTTTGCTGAGATCCAATTCCACCACCACAACATCATTCGTTGTACATAGTTACACATATTTACCACAACGCATCACACCAATTAATTTCCCAAAGTTAGCTTCATGTTGTGATAAGACGTGAAACTTACAGTAGATGTTTATAAACCAACTGGTGAACTTTAATTAATGCAAATATGTTACTGTTTACTCTACCATCCAGTTGTGTTGGTTATAGCTGTGTACTTAGCACCTATGCATGGTGAGTTTCTTAAGGGTGACCAGGCGATTCTTACGTAATTATTTTGTATCTTACGTATTACGTAATATAAAAAGTCATGATCCAGGATTTGGCAAATCGGGTAATTACAGTGTAGCGACTGCCATCTGACCTCCATGACCCTGTTATCTTTTAACAAATTAGGTTAAAAAATTATTTTACTTTAGTTTGATGTATTCAATATTTGTATGCCTTAACGGATCACAGCGCTATCTCTTAATGTACCTGTGTTTCAAAAATTAATTATTAGATCGATTAAAAAAATGCCTAGCTAGAGATTATTGGGTAGAATTTGTTACTCCTCATATTTACCGCTAAGATAGCTGTTTTAAACTGTGCAAGTACGTCTTTCCCATATGGGGCCCTTATTAATAATGCAGAACCGCAGATGCCGCGCATTACTTCGAGAAGTAATGATGCCTTAAAACTCGAATATTGCCTTTTAGATAGATAGATAGATAAACAGTTTATGGCTCATACAAAACATAATACAGTACAGTTAAAATCAGTTGAGAGACTGTTGAGCAAAGGCGGCCTTATCGCTACAAGTGCAACGTTCACAGAAATGTCAAAGAGATATAAAACAGAAGTTTTTTAGTTACAGAGATAACATACACTTATGGAGTAGGCAGAGAGTATCGAGTGCCACAAGCTACGATCCTGACACACCTCTTTTGCGTTTTTCACATTCATACATCTTCTCAAACATTAAACTCGATTGAGGGTACTCCTGGCCTGCCGTTTTTGGAGCATATCATTTACTTGATCAGTATATATCTTTAGACTACATATTCTCAAATGTTTACGCCGGTTAAGGGTACTCCTGACCTGCTCTTTTTGGACACAAAATGACACGTGGAGTGTAGGAAGTGTAGTTTTACAGAGATAAGTACGAGTATGTAATGTTCGATGTACCACGTACCCACTCGCATTGTCCATGTTGTCTATAGACCATATAATTTCACTAATATAATCCTACTTTTTATACTACGCAGTGACAAACGAACAGACTGTCCATCTGGTGGTAAACGGTAACTTTCGCCCAATATATATTAATGTAAGAAAAATGCAATACCGGAGGTGCGTTGTCACTGTTAGGACTAATTTGAAATGCCTTAGCTAATCGATCGCAATCGCTAGGTTAGCTTAGGTTAATTTAAATCTAATTAATATTTTACTTTAATCTATCTTAAGTCATTCTTGTTTTCTTTGGGTCCTCCGGCTGCATGAATCCATAATCACAAATCAATAGATACACGCATACACACGATTACTAAATAAATAGTATGCGAGTCTTATAACACTATGCTGGCGAAAACTACGAGCGAAAGTCGAAACATAAATAAGTACTACTTAGTTGTTTTGATAATTACGAAAGCTCGCCCCAATTGCTGGAAACCACTGCGCCCAATCATGTAATGGGTTAAACCCAATTTTGGGGCAAATTGTTCGACAAACATTCGAACGTATGAATACGAATTAAGTTTCTCCCACAGTCGTGTTTGCTCGCGACTCGAGTTAGACGCGATTTGAGTTATACGTGATTTTCATAAATGTAAAATGGGTGATCTTCAATAATATGCTGTATTAGATTAATTGAGCATGTGCTATGTAAGGTTTTTTAATGCCAATGTTGGTGGTGGACGGTTAGACAGTACACCTGAAGGGAAGATGGCTTCCGTCGACCAAAACAGCTGCAACCTAAAGGGAGCGCGACCTGTGAGGTACCTATAATCAAGCCTTTTGAAGAACCTCATGTTGTAGTGCAAAGAAAAGCCTTCGGGAGCTCATTCCACATCTTGCACATGCGCGTTAAGGAGGCTCGCGATGCCCGTACGTTACTTCGATGCTAGGCATCAAGATGATGTGGATGAAATCTATCCAAACGTCGAAGGGTGCGGTGGATTACAACATCCTTAGGTGTACTTTATTGCTACTCAGTGACTTACCTGGGTACAAGCAGTCAGCCCACCTGATGGTAAGGGGGAAGCCCTGCATGTGTAAGCAAATCACTGAGTCCAATGCGAGAGCCAATGGCTCACGACGCGTGTTTGCTAAAGGCAGGGCTAAAAGGAGACGGCGAAATTTAAGTAGAACATCGTACACAATATGTAGGTGGGTCGAGTAACCCGAGAATATCTCGTGCCCACCCCAGTATTCCAACCAAAAACGTATGACCATGATAACAATTTAAGAGCATATTTAAATGCATCTATTTATTTATTTATTCGTATGGCATTATTAGCCGAGTCGCTTATTATAACCTAGGTAATTAATAAATATTAAAACTACAAGTAAATATCTAAATTCTTCACCCATTGGGCTGCGTTTTCATCAGGAGAGAAGTCCAAAGAGTCTCCAGTGTATTTCCGCTTTGGACTATCGTGGATGACATAATGAATGGACTGCACAGGGGCACCGCAATCGCACGCTGGAGAGTCTCGCCAACCACACCTGAACATATACTCGCCGCAGAGTCCGTGCCCAGTTCTAAGCCTGTTCAACTGGCACCATTGTCGTCTCGGGGCCTAGAAACCTTATTATCTATTTATGAATTGGCTTAAAGGGCTCCGAATTATTCCTGCGATGTCGAGTCTCATTTAGTCAAGTCTAATTCTGTCCACTAGGTATTCCCATAACTCCGGTTTAGCCAGGATCTACAGCGGCCACTTAGAAGAGTTAGTGAGTTTTGACACCTAAGCCGGTACGACATCATAATACTGTTTTTGAACCCGCAGCCAATTTAATTAAGGAGTAAGAGATAGGCGCAAACTATCAATGATGTCAAGTAGTGTTTCTGCGGATGTGGACACACAGAGGGATTTTTGTGGGTTGGGTTAAGTGGGATTGCCATTTTCGGGTAATCCTATATAACCACGCTACGTCACTCTCCGGGTAACTCGGTAACTTTCGCAGATTTTGCCCTTTAAAAAAATTTAGGAGTAGGAAATCCATTGGTTCCGACTTCCCCTATCAAATAACGGAGACAGAGAAAAATATAGAAAAGGATGGGAAATAGCCTGAAATCAGGGGAAAATTCACCACAATATACATGTATGTGACGACCTGAGTGGTTTAGTTGGTTAACATCCGGTCCGGTCCGGTCCGGAACAGCCGGGTTTGGGTATGCTAAGTACGTAAGTAAAAAAAAAATAAACTAAAAAAGTACATAAGTAGTTTATCAGTATCCAACACCCATAACACAAGCTTTGCTTACTTTGGAGTTAGAGATTATTATATTATATGGTGACTATTAATAGGTCTGCTTACCGCTGTGCGATGCAGACATGATTGTATATAGTATCTCAATTAATTTGAAGCCACGCATCGATAGGTAGACGTGATAGGCCGTAACAATGTCGGATGCCCGCAATTTGTACCTGGCCCGTATGCTATGCATCGAACATTCCAGACCTTTGTCCTACGTCAAATTGGTTCCTATGAGCCATTTGTCAGGGGCCTCGTTAGGCTGGCCGCACTCATGTGGTAAAGACAGTATCAACACAGACGTTCTCAAACTGGGGGTCATAGTTAAACTTTCCTCGTCACTCTGTTCATTGATGAAAATAGTATTGAAATTCGTTGTGTTGTTTAAAGTAGAAACAAACACTCAAATTACAAATAAATATTTTTTTTAATAACTTCTGAAACTAATAGAACCACGATGCAAGATTACAGTCCACTACTGGACTGGAGTGCTACATCAGCGGAGGAATTTGCTATAAATTCTCTCTTGACAGGCTAGTTAGAGGCAACAGCTACAACATCCATCTCAAATAACATATACAGTCCTTACTATTTTCGCGTACATGGTGTTCCTGTTGCATCGGGTGGTAGGAATTTGTCAAGCCTGTGGTATCCACCTGCTTGAGCGCCACTGCCTTACCTATTTTTGCGCCAAGCAGCATTGTTTTCCGTTTTGACGGTTAAGTTAGCCTGCGCGGTTACAGACTTATGTCATTTCATTTTCGTGCTAACAGTGACAATGCAACTGCGGTTCTACATTTTGTTTATGTAACACCAAAGTCACTGTGTGTTTCCTTCCTACTTTCCTGCCCCCCGCCTTTTTGACGATTGAAAGAGATATTTAATGTCCTAATAAATAAATAAATTTTGAATTTTGAATTACTAAGTGCATGAGGCGCTGTCCTAATTGGCAACGGTTGTGCGATGATAGTCATACTACGCCTCAAAACCGCCCGTCAGACGACCATGGTAGCATCATCAACATAGACCATAACAATCCACTGCAGAACTTACGGCGTCTCTCACTAGAGGTGAGGTCATTGTCGCATGACTGTTGACAATTAATACAGTACCTGAAGCGTTGGCTGTTTGTTACTGACACTGAGTATAAACAAAGATGGGCCTCAACACTCCAGTTTGAGCACCGCAGCCCGGTTTGAGAGGTTGGATGGGTCGGTTGATGAGGGTGCGAAACTGGTGGTCCGGAAAGCCGATAGCAAATATGGCAATAACACGCCGCCTCCGGGCGAGCCCTTGATTGATGATTGAATAACTCTGGCTGCAAAAGTTTATTTCCCATCCATACAGTAGGTAATACTAGAGATGTCGGCAGTTGACTGCTTCCATATATTCACAATATTAGTATAGATATCGGTGAATCGCGATAGTCGCTGGTGTGTGAGTAAATACAAAGCCGACACTAGCCAAGCGCTTCGCATCAGCGTATATCATGGAATGGAAATAGTGGAATTATCTGCCTGAGTGTGTATTTCTGAGTGAATATAATCCGATCTCATTTAAGACAGGAGTGAATAGACATCTTCTGGATAAGCTCGCTCCACCGTCGATGTTATGTTAGCGTTTTTTATACGATAAACCTAGATCAGTGGATCTTTACTATAGGAAGAAAGTCCCGTTTGTTACGGAAAGTAAGTTCAAAGCGAAACTGCAAAACTTAAGCTCTTTTTTCACACAGCTACATACTTTACATTTCTTCGCTAACTACACTTGCATACCAGGCTTAAGATACGGGGTAACTTATGCGGCGCGAATTCCCCAAGTCCTCGCCGCCACATTGGAAGTGCTCGGTGCAGTTTCTTATTTTGATGTCGTCTATAATTTAAAACTTGTCACTCCCCAAGTGTTGCAATTTACAACATGCTGTAGAGTTATTGGGGTGCGTTCACGATCGCGGATGTCGTTTGGTACGGAAACGCCATGATGGTTTTAACTTCAACATTTTGACAGTAGTAGAATTCGATGGTTGGATTGGACAGTTGCAATCGTTTGGTGGAGCGTCTTCTGCGTGGGAAGCGGCTCGTACCTAATGAACGGAGCCTCGAAAGTGCCAAAAAGTCTGACTTTAGACTATACTCTTCGCGCGAGGGCCCGAGATCCGTTTACTACTTTTCATGGTCGTATCTCTCGCTCAGTCTTTGGTGGACCACCACCATCACATTGGATTCAATGGTAGTGAACGCAAATCCATGACAATACATAACAAGTAGAGAATTGTCAGCTTTGTACCAGCTGATTCGGAATGCAGTGGACGTACAGCTTTATGGTTCAGAATGGCCCAGTTGCGTTTGACATCGAGGTTCGGAACGCCCACAGAGTGAAAAGTTGCAATCGCAGCGTAGCCTCTGAACGCGGCCTTGGTGCTACGCCGTAGACTGCTACGCTTCGTAGCGTCGTAGAGTTTACGAGCTTTCGAACATTTCATTTTGTATTGTGTGTTCCTTTTGACAAGGGCGGGAAGTATTTTTCTTTGTCGGTAAATACTATTGTACTTGTAGTTCTAGTAAACTATGTAGTTTTGACAAATTAATAAATACTGTTTTGAGGTAAGTAAATTGTCTAGTTCCAGATTTAATGTTTTCAAAATTAAAGTAAAATGTTGCGGATTTCTTAAAATAACATCACCCATGGTGCATACTACACACAGATTAATTTCAAACAGAAGCTCTTTTTAAACGTTCAATGGCAACGGGTTCCATGACGAAACTTTTCTTATACTTAAACTTTTATTATGGGATTATTGATTGTAAACTCTCTTTGAGACATAGCCCAATCAAAATTCAAATTGTACGATCGAATGCTGCACCAAATTTGACCGAAATGATCCTAAGGGTGCGTCCAAATCTGGCGCATGCGAATTACGCCTATCTTCTATAGTTCGCATTGCCCCATATAGTCTTGATTTAAAGAAGTCTCGATATTTTTTTAACAATAAGTAGGTGGGCCGTAGGAGTCAGATAAACGAGATGATGCCATGATCTCTTACAATGACGATAAATAATTAAATAAATCTTTATCCGTCTCGAACAACAAACTTCATTATTTTCTTACCTGGTTTTAGGATTAAGTAGAAAATGCACAAAATTTCCACTGAGATTCAGATAACTCACATGGAGATAACAAGAAATCTTTAAGCAAAGCGGGTATTTCCTCGTTGAAGCGTTTAAGTCCCAAGCGTATGCAAGTTTGCGAAAAGAAAATCCTCATTGTTGCTACTTTTGAAGGTGGAATAGAAATTGCTCGCAGTTTCCCATTGCGATAACATTCGGAAGCCACGATCTAGGTATTTAGGCAGTAGAGCGTTCTAGACCTGACTGATGATTGCGTCAGCATTGGAGCCGACTAAGGCTGATGGCAGCAAACATTCATTAAGGCTGCTGTCGTCTCAATCAAGCTAGCAGAGCACTTTTGGCGCCGAGCCGTGTTGATCGGCGTGTCAACAATTTCAGTGAAGCGACCTAACATTTCTAAATTGTAGCTTTAGGCTGATTTTACTACTAAATTCAAAATTTATTTATTGATTAGGACATTAAATATCTCTTTCAATCGTCAAAAAGGAGGGGGGTAGGAAAGTAGGAAGGAAGCACACAGTGACACGCTGGCCACCCCATGGCAGCAGCAAACTTACCCCACGCCAGTCACGACCGGACCGTGCCCGGCATTGAGAGGCAAAGCCGGACCGCGCTCAATATATTACATAAATATGTCTAGTAAAATTAAGAAAGTATTAATCAGCTGTCAGCTGTTCGTCTAAGGCGCTGTCGTAACTGGCAAAGGTCGTGACTAGTCTCTATGATAGGGACCCTAAGTCCAATGGACTACTTATGTATATTGTATTTAGCGCCGTAGATGATAAAGATTTGTCTATGTCTATGTCTAAACAATCCGTTAGCGTTAGATGTAGGTTTGATAGTGAAGTTGTAGTTGATTTGGTAACTCGTAGTTTGGATTTCTCTGTTTGCAAGGTGGTTGAGGTCGCTACAATACTCGCCCCGGAGACTGGAGGTCAATACAGAGCGAGAAACGGGTACAGCAGGCTGACGTCGTAGGTGTAGTGTCTGGCGATGCTGTGATCACGTGACGAAACGTTGACGTGAGGTTGCATTGTAACTGTGACGTGCGAATCTGTCCCCAGGTAGAGAGGCCGTAGACCGAGAGTGACAGGGTGTTAGTGGACGCCTAGGGGGAATATTTTTGGACTGCTCGAATCCACACGAAACTCGATCCCAGGAAGCACGTGTCCGTACCGACAATGGTCGTGACTAGGTAATACCCGCCGTTTTTTCCGACAATGGTCAACAAGCTGTGACTGCTTGTTGCTTTTAATGACGTTGCGCTACTCCGTGTTACTGATGCCCAAGTTATTGATCTCATCGGTATCATCACTTACTAACTCGTAGTTTGAGCGAGCTTCTTTATCGGCAAGGTGGTTGAGGTTGCTTGCTTATACACATAATCACATAAATACAGCCCATAACAGTCCACTGCAGGACTCTCCCACGAAAGGGGAGGTTATTGCTATAATCTTCACGCTTTGCAGGCGGGTTGGAGATCGTAGTGTTATAAATATGACAATGGAAACCGCTGCTGCCCATTTTTCAGTCTACGGAGACTCTAGATCTTTTGCCTCGATAGCATTAGTCGCCTTGTACGACACCCACGAGTGTAACGGGTTGGTGCTATTCTACTCTACCGGACACCACACAGCCAACGCTAATACTCACCATTCACTCAACAGTAAAGACAACAAGGGGGTGAAAAGGTGTTTAAGGGCTCGGCAACGCGTGGGTGATGCCCCTGGTATTGCAAACGTCCATAGGCTGTGGTGACTGCTTACCATAAGCTCGTTTGCCATCTATGTGGTATAAAAAAACAAGCTCTTTCCCCGACATATTTCTAATGAACATAATATCCTAAGTGAACACGTATGGTGTTTAATTTGGTCTCAAAGTGCTGGGCTTGAAGCGAGCAAACAGTCATTAGACGGGCGCACGGCGCGCATCCAATCAAGCCTCTGTGAGCTTGTGAGCTGCTAGAAAGACGGCTTGCAAACAAATTGAGACACTGATTTACTTGCTTTACCTAGCTAGTCACTGCCTGTTTGAGCATAGGGCAGGCTTGATGGTAGGGTTGGATTTAATCGAGCTATAGTGAATGTAACACTGAAATACATACCTTCAATCAGTGCGATCTAGCGACAAAAAAGCAAAACTTGAAACATACAAATCGAAGTGTCACTGACACCTTTGAAGCAGTAGTTTAAAATTTTTTGTTGATCAGTGATTCAATTTAGTAGTACGAAGACAGTAGCATTTACACCATTAAATTAGTAGAACTTACTCTAATACCGATACAAAAAAAATAACACGCGTGCATGATGGAGGAGGACCTCCACCCTTATTACTTTAATTGTATTTGTTTAAGTGGTCCAAGTATAGTGAAGAAGCCGGGCTAAAGCAGTAGCTAAGTAGTAGCCTACGTATTTTATATTTCTCTCAATAAACCTATCTTAATTAACGACTGAAGTCGTGCAAAGAGAGCTCCACTGACCTGAAAGAGAACACTTGAACCGTAGACTTTGTAAAGGTTAACTTCTACATCAAAATGTAACGTAAGGAAAGATTATTTCTAGTCCAGTAGTACTAAAATATCATTAAACTTGGAAACTGCTTTAGTCTTACCTTTTACGGCAGATGCTTAAAATTTACGGTATATTTGACGTGACAACACGTAATTTCACAAAACATCAAGAAACGGGACGACTGTGTTGAGTTTTAAAATGAAATATCAATATTTAATTTCGCCGAAACGAGGTCCTTCGTAATATTTATTATCGTCTAAAACGGAGTTATACTCTACGACTTCCAAACAATATCGCCTGGCGAACTGTCAGTCGCGAGCGTCTCTGGTATCCCTTTCCGTCGACACTCCAGCTACCGTTCCGCTTTATTTCCTTTACATTGCCGCTTGGCTCCGAGCGCCGCACTCCAACGTTTATTTCCACACCCTCAATGGAAAGAAAACTCCAAGGATTGACGTACAATGTCTCTTTGATGTTCGTCAGGCGCGAATTCAGTAATTCAGTCACGCGTCAACTCATTCACGTAAAACGAGCAACTCATCGTGGGAATATCTCGTCTTTTTCTTATTCAAAACTCGACACCTAGCCACGCTCGCGGGTAACGAAGACATGCCTACGCATCATCGGTTTTCGTGTTCAATTACTGTGAGAGACAATTTGTATCGATATATTAGGTTTGACTTTAATTCTTAAGTTGTCTGTCTGACGGTCTATTTCTGTGTAAAGCGGGCTTGAGAGAATTATGTATTTTATGAGTGGCTTAGGTTTTGGGTTTATTTATTGAAATAGGTTTTTGATAGTATGTTTATAAGAAATAATCATTCCTGCGATTTCATTAAGAGTTAAAGACACAAAGGCTTTACGAACTCCACTTTATTGAAAGAGGAAATGACAAGGGGCTGGAAATGGTATCATTACTTGTTTATGATAACAATTTTTACGAGCTCCCTAAAACGAAACAAACAGATACTATAAAAATGACGATAAACAGCGCCACTTTTATAGGTAACAAAGATTAAATTAATTTTATTTTACAGTGTCAACAAACTTGGGAAACGCTATTTAAGGGATTCTATGTTGGGGCATGTTTAGCATTGCTATCGATACTAATACTCTTTCATCTGTTTCAAATAACGCAACAAACCTTTATAGGCTACCTCTAAGCATGGGGCTTTCAAAGCGGCGGTGAGTTTGGAGTTTACTGTCTAAATTATCTATAATCATCATCACAGCCCGTAAACAGTCCACTCAGGACTTAGGGCCTCTCCCACGAAAGGGGAGGTTATTGCCATAATCTCCACGCTTGGCAGGCGGGTTGGAGATCGCAGTGTTTAAATATGATAATGGAAAATGCTGCTGCCCATTTTGCATATTACGGAGACTTTGATCTTTTGCTTCGAAAACATTAGTCGAATAACATCAGTGCAAGGGGTTGGTCCTATTCTACTCTGCCGGACACCACACGGCCACAAATTATCTATAATATGAAAAATATATTTACTAATGTATGTGAGAGTCGGTGGAGTAAGGGATCCGACACGTTCCTCGAGGTACCAGGTTCGAACCTCAATGCCACCATGTACCGATGACTCTTTTCTGAGTTATGTAGGCATATTAGTTAAACACTATCCGATGCCCTTACGGTTAGGGATAATATCATGCACAATATGAAACCTGCACATTCAGGCGATTGAATATGTAACCATGATTTTAATTTTTTTTATTTTTTTTTATTTAAGTTAGACATAACAACAAATATGACAAATCAATTAGTTCAGGCACTTAAATCTACTAAAGATTTGTAATGTGCCAAGCCTGATCCAATCTGGTCAGGTTCCCCTGTTAACAAGGTCACGGAGGTCAGATGGCAGTCGCTCCTCTGTAACTACCTGATCAGTCAAATCCTGGATCATGATCAAGATGTACCTGAGGCCCTCGCGTACGAGAACACAACCGGGACATTAACGCCAAGCCACTGATCAGTGTATCTAGTGAATAAAAATCGCAATTTTGGTGGTCCCAAGAGGTTCGAGTTCGAGTCCCGGCCGGGCAGTAATTGAAATGATGAATTTTAATTTCTGTTACGGGTCTGGGTGTTCTTTGTATAATAAGTATGTATTTAAAAGTATTTAAGTAGTATATCAGGTATCTAGCAGCCATAGTACAAGCTTTGCTTAGTTTGGGGCTAGATGGCGCTATGTGAATTTGTACACGAATATTTATTTATTTATTTTTATTCACCATTCTACTAGGACATTGCATGGGAAACAATTGTAAAAGCAATAAAGTACTTACTGCATGTCTGAAATAAAATTGCAAGTTACATTTAGTTTGCTGCGATAGATATACCGAGGCGAACTATATATCCTCGGCATTTATACCACAATCACTCTAGCCACGTATCTATATTCCAACCATTATATCTCGTGTTTTCTGACGCGTGTAATCTCTCCCTGAATACATTGCTGTTCAATATATCAGCTCAGTTGATGGCCGTAATCCTGCCGCCGGCCCTGGCTTAGATAATGACGTGACAGCGTCCGCCCGCGTTTAATAAACGCGCACTAATGCGCCCTGACCGCGGCTCTGTGCAGGATCCAGGGCCGTATTAAGGCCATTGCATCGGACCTCCCACGATTTAATTAAAAATACAACAAACGTGAACGCTAGAGCTCAATGTCAAGGAGGAATGCCTTAGCACGGATCCGCTATGGCTCTTTTAGCTTTTAGCACTTCCCAAATTGAAGAGCTGAGTTATTGGGTCGCTGTAGAATTAGCAATTCAAATTGGACGAGCTCCCTCGCCAATACAGTGTGTCGTGTAGCCGTTTTGAATACGTATTTAGGCGTACATACATTAATTGTAAGTAATGAAAAGTTACACTTATTGTGCCTACCTATCTTTAAAGAGATTAAACCAAGTAACAAATAAGACTATGTTAGCTTCTAATAAGTTGCCAGAGGTAGGTATTAGACCTTCGGGTAAACTGCAGAGGACCTGTACCCTTGGGAATACGTAATGGCTTCTGTAAACTTTCACATTTTGAGATATAAACCTAATGGACAGAAAAAGTCGGATAGTCGGAACCAATTTTAATGAAAGAAAGCTATGAAATATCTCGTTTAAAGTGACTTTCAAACAGAAAACCACATCTAAATTGGTTCGTACGTTCGGGACCTATGATTTAACAGACAGACACACAGAGCCATAGATACATATACACAATAACACACGTCAATACTTATAACGCCTCTCTTCTTTCGTCGGGGGTTAAGAAGGAAAATGATCAATAATTAAATTGTACAAAACTCGGTCGTCTTTCGCATCTGGCTATTTGTTAGCATACTTCGTCTGGGTGTCATGTGCAAGGGAGGAGCAGCGCCGTGTCCTGAATGCGGTTGTAGGTCCGGACCTTGCGCTTCCAAGCGTAATCAAAGCTATACTGGGAAGTGAAAGGGCCTGGAGAGCCATGGCCACATTCTGTGAGGACATAATCTCGCACAAAGAGGCAGCGGAGCGAGAGAGGGAGGATGACCCTCTAGCTCCACCGCTCCGCAGACGCAGAAGAGGAATGAGAAGACGGATGTACGACCATTCTATTCTCGCTCCCGGTGGTGGCCAGCGGGCCAGAGGTGCGGGGGCATCTCCGCCTGCATTGCACAGGCCTCCACCTGCGCTGGATGGGAATAGTCCGGCGCTTCCGGCTACTCCCATCCGTCTTCCGCAAGGGGGGCATGGCGGACCTGCCGCGTAAGGCGGGTGGTCGTCGGAGGTGTAGTGGATGGCTTCGGCTGCTCTCATGACACCTCCATTCAGACGTCGTAGAAGCGCCACGGGGTTTAGTGGGTAGACCGGCCAATACCGGGAGTCCCACACAGGCCCTTCGTCCCCCAACGGAGGGTATCGTACATTCCCCGCGTTAAAAAAAAAAGGTGTCATGTGCAAGGAACTTGAAGATTCACGAAGAAGGATTGTTTGTAGCTTACGCCGTTTGGTTTCCGGCAACAACTTTTTCACGGATAACGTACAATGCGATTAAATAATATTTTATATGGTTGTTGAACAGTGTCCGAGCTTAGTACTATTTGATGTAGACACGTAAAATTTCAGTATATGTTTCTTGGGACTCTTATTCTTGGGTTCTTATAATTATTATATTATTAATAAAAAATTATTTAATATATTTTTAATTTATTTAATTTATTTTATTTTTTGTTAGTTACTGCGATATGTTACGATAGGTAGATCAAATAAATACTATTAATAAGGACATATAGGTAATGAGCTAAAAGTCAATGAGGAATTTTGTTTAAATTTCCTGTCATTCTCGAAATAAGGTAAAATAGCATAGCAATAGGTATCATAAGACTTAAGTCACTGTTTCAAGCACAGATGATATTCAACTTTATGGTAGCACTCGTAAATGCGAATCTGGCATGGCGCATTATTCAAAAACAAATGACAGACGACGGTACCCTCAGCTTGGCCAACCGTAAACCTAAATTGAGACCAATGATTTCAGTTGCATTTGATCAACTGTACTCAACCGGCCTACCAAACGTGGAGGTTGGGGAAATTCTTTCTCTATTATAGAGAAGCCTCATGTTAACAGTGAACTTTCACAGCTGTTGAAGTGATGTGATAGTTTGACCTTACGAAGGATCAGAAACGAGGAAGAGGCATATCATCTTAATCAAATCAAATCAAATCAAATTATTTTATTCCACACAAACACATAATCTTAGGCGCTGTCCTAATTGGCAACGGTCGTGCGATCATGGTTGTACGACGGACACCGCCCGACCAATAGGAAACCTGAAAACCGCCCGTCGCAAGACCGTTGCCAATTAGGACAGCGCCTTAGTCCTCTTCGTGACTTGCGGTCCAAAACTTTGTTGAAACTGAAAGACCACTACCTGTCCCTGTCTAGTCCATAAATTTTATTTATTTGTATTGATATGTAGTAGTATTTAAGTGTATAAGTATGTATGTATTTATTGATATAGTATATAAAAATTAGTCATATTCATATGTATTTTATAATTATTCATTAATTGTGCGCGTCGTATCTGCATTTCTTAGCTAAACATTTCCTTTCAGTAGGCCTGCTGGAAGAAATTTCTTTTAGAAATAAGTAGTGCCTGTTGTGTCAGTTATATCTATGTTATATCTCTGTATTTCTTTATTGTGTGCAATAAATTGTTAAATAAATAAATAAATTCTCGAATTGTATATGTTATGGGCGACTAGTTACCGTTCACCATCGTGGCGTTGTCTGCTCGTTTACCACTAAGTAGCATAAAAACACTCCCATTCCATCTGGCCTTACCAGTTACCACTCAAACACCAACGTCACACCCTATCAGAAAGTCCTCCCATTCCCTTTAACAGTGAAAGTAATCGCTGCGAAATGCTCGTAATCAGCGAGCGAGTGTAACGCAGTACATTAGGCGGTCCCGTCCCATCGGCTGGTCTATAAACACACCCACTGCTCCTTAAGGCTGTTTAGTGCGTCAACCGTCGTTTAGCACAACGACCACTATCGGCCCAGAGCCAAATTACCATATTAGGAGGCCGTGTATGGGCATCACAATTTGTAGGGCGATGGTAATAACGGAAAATGGCCCGAGGGCTGGCTTGCATCGTCTTCTAATATTCATGGTGCGCGTCTCGACGGCGCAGATGTGTGGGGTAGTGAAGAAGAGGAATGGTGTTTGGACTAGGTGTTTTTTTGCTGTGAATTTTATTTGAGTGTCCTTTAACGCGATACACTGGAGGCCCTCCCGATGACCAGATCAGTGTAAGTGACGAAGCCTAAGTGGCTCAAGTCTTTTAAAATGGATCCTATCTATCCAAAATGGATCCTAACCTAACCTAACCATAATTGTACCTAAAATAGGTCTGTTTTTCATATTGATATGCCATACGAATAAATAAATAAATTGAAACAAATGTGTTTATGTGATTGATTTGTAAGTGAGCGTAAGTAAACTTGAGTACCCTTCTAGTAAGGAAGTAGTGTTTCGTTAAAAACGAAGAAGAAAAATGTTAACCTAATCTTTTGTGATTTGCTAACAAGACTGCCGTGGCACCTTAGTTTTGGAGGGAGTAGCTTGAAAGATTACATAAACTTCTGTTCGATTTTTTTCTTTTTTTTTGAGTAAACTAATCTCCGAAACTACTAAACCGGTTTCAAAAATTTAGTAATAGGAAGCACCATCCTTACCATTTGTCATACGGTACCTTATCTCTTGGGAAAGGATCAGGGTGTAGTGGACTGTTGAGAACCGATTGTAGGACATAATTAGACACAATTAATATTGTAAGCTGAAAGTAAAATTTCGAAGTTATCTGCAACCCGAAATTAACATAAACCTGCAATAAACTACTTCAGAATCTAATACAAAGCCATTAGGCTTGGCCCGGTAAGAAGGGTGTCATATTTCTTTATTAGTATTGTTCATACATTGTCCAAAAGGCCAACAATCTGACATCGCCCGCCCAAAGGCATAACCATATGTTTGTAATAAATAGGTTATAATGTCTTTGGTATAACACAAACTATATATAACGTTATGATTGTTAGTGTTTGCTATGCATTACTGGAACACGGGAGAGCCTCGTGGATTAGACGTTGAATCTGATTTTCTTTATCTATTAATCAATAATATCTTTGCCTATTTGTGCTAGTGCAAGTTATTACGGAAAATCACAGAAGTTGTAGTAAGTAAAATCCGTAGGATATATGACTGGATACAGATAAATTACCAATAAATTCCGTATAAGTAATTTTGGAGCTGATAAAAGTTACCAACAAGTTATAATATTAATCACCCAATATCCCAGATAACATACATAAATAACTTAAAAAATTCATCAGTTTGCATAGTTTTGTTAGTGAGTTTTTAGATTGTTTAGTTGTTAGATAGTTAAATGCTGTAAATAATTGCGGAAAGTATTAAGATATGCATAATAGAACCATTTATTTTCTGTATATCTTTACCGAAAAAATATTAGCTCCTTACCTATGAAATTGGCGTTTTATATGGCAAAAATGACGGAATCTGGAATTTTCATACTAGCATATATTCCAATTTCTTTATATGGCCAATCACGTTGTAGTTAATCAGACAACATTAAGCTAACTGGTGCATACATTGCATTTCATTTTCATTACTTCCCTTTTTATAAAATTACGTCTAGTTAAAGAGGCAAAACTGACGACAAACTCTTACAAAAGCTTGAGAAAATATTTTTTATTCAATTTTAGGGACTTACTGACAACTAATCATACTCTATTTTCGAAATCAAGTATTCATTTTGATCCATACATTAAAAAATATTTTAATTAATGTGTAATTGCAAAAAGAAGGTCAATTTCATAGGTAGGGACCTAATAACACCTAACGATTAGACTTCGTCTATTATTTGTCTTCAAGACGTGGCTCCAGCATCTCGTGGAATATTATTTGACGATTCGATAATTTTATTTTATTATTTTTATAATTGAATTAGGTCATTGAACGTGCATTTATTTGGTGATTGTTAAAATCATAGAAAAACTGCTGTTATCATAATGAACGCACAACGCTGACAAAAAATTACAGAATAGACAGTAACATAATAAAAAAAAAATTATAAATTACCGTAAGCAATAAAAATAAATAATCATCTCGGCATTAATGTCCCCGTTGTACTCTCGTGCATAAGGGCCCGGGATCCGCCTTGACCATGGTCCAGGATTTGGCAGAACTGGTAATTACAGTGGAGCGGTAAGCAATAAATTACTAACCAATTGAAACTTCTACTCACTCCAAGCAAACAAAAAATACGATTTGATAAACTTTGTAAAAAAGAGTACAAGAAACTCAAGACTAAGTGAAGCCGTTTGTCACGGGTTATCCTTGCCTACGGGTATATTGAGGCAACCGAATATTCACTCCCACACAAGTAGGCATGTCAATCTAAGTAATGGTGTGGCGAGGGTCATGTGTCAGTTGGCAGCTGCTCTGTACGCAGGAGGAATACTATGCATGATATGCAGATTGCGGTATGGGGATGTGTGGTGAGGAAGAGGAATTGGCATAGGTTATAATTGATGGTTGGTTTTATGTCCTCGCGTTTTGATAGTACACTCGTACAACTAATTAGCTGACCCACTTAGTCAATATTGTCATATGGTAGGTGGGTCGACTAATTTGATGAATGACTGGTGGCTAACAAGCTTAAGACCTGCCTGATGGTAAGCAGTACTGCACTATCAGGAATGATTGCGATACCAGGGGTAGAAATGCCGTGCTGCCGACGCTGAAAAATTAAAATCCGTATAATCGTACATTTGTACATAATACGAAAGTATAAACGACATATCGCAGACATGAATCGGATGTTGTGATGAAGTGGGAAATTATTTATTTGATTATTAAAATAATTTCCTACATAAATCTAGCTAAGTAGTACCAGATAAGAATATGTACCGCAACTCCCTGGATGTTGCGGGTGTCCATGGGCAGCAATGACTACTTTCCAATTTCATCAAGGGCTCGAGTCCGCTAATTTACTTGGTGCGATTGAAATGTAATCGGATTGCCATTGAGCGACGAATGCGATCCAATTACAATTAATTGCCATAAGACTGGCCCTGGTAATCCGCATGCTCGTTTTCCTTTTTCTATTATATATAAAATATCGTCGTATCTGCCTTACTTTAGTCTAGCATATCTCTGGAGGAATTTTTAGAAGCAGCTCCTGTTGTGTCTTTTATACTGTGATATTTTTTCTGTATATTATTATGGTATACAATAAAAAGTAAAAAAAAAGTAAAACAAGGTATGTTAGTTTACTTTCACACAGTTTCTTGCGCCTATATACAGATTATAACAGTTATATTGTAAGAAACCGACCATTCAAAACATCACAAAGCAAACCAGAACCCATTATTCCATTGGAATAGCTTACAAAACACTCAGACTGTGTAGCAGCGACTCGCCGCCGCTTTTTCTAGACGCTGCACTCTGCAATCTATTATACAGGGTGTAATGCAATCCTGTATGGACAGGCAATTATTAAAAGGTTTCAAAACCTTATGTGAAACCTTAAATCCCGTATAAATGGTGGGCTAAATGTGACCCTTAAACATGGATCATATACAATATCATATTTAGGCCGGTAATGCTCCATAGACGAGGTTCAACGAAAGTTTTTAAATGGCAGCATTAACGTCAACATAGCGGTTACTATTTATTGTATAAATAGTAAGAAGTACAAAACTAAAAACCCCTACCGCTATTAAAATACTGAAAATAAATATCATTTTGAAGACCTTCATCTTGATACCACACACTCGATTAGTTTTAGAGAAAAAAAGCGTCACAATATGGCACCTAAAATCCGCCATTTTAAGTTTTATTAACTTTAATCTACCTAGCGTCACTCGCACGACCAAGACGCATCTTGCAACACGTCATGTTAAAATTAATTGAGCCGTTAGGGCTGAAGCCCGTGTAAAAGAAATAGACATACATACATTTACATACGCTCGAAAACCATAACCCTCCTTCTATCGCAGGGGAACAAAGTTGATATCGTTTTACTCGTTGGTCAACATATTTCCAATACTTATCAGTTATTTTATCATTTTACTTAATCGCCTGGTCAATAAGACATTACATCCTGTACAAGTACCTATATACCTAAGAGGAGTGTCGGGTGACTCTGCGGGGGTTGTGTCGGGGCGAGTTAGGGCCCAGGGAGCAGCTGCGGGATCAGATGTCGCACCCAGTCTGCTTAAGGCGCCGATAGTCGATAAATTATACAGCGGGACGAGATACGAGCGGTATTTCAAAGGCGGGGCGGTTTCGGGTGCTGCTAATTTGGATATTTTTTCTCGTCTATATTATTCCCAAGTGTAAGAATGCGTTGTTTCTATCTTATTGCTTGTAGCCTTAGGGCGTCATATACCAAATTCCTAAACGCATTTAAGTTGATTATTAAACAAAAAACTTCTTACAAAAAAATAATTAAATGTCATTCTTGAACGAGTTTAGAATTTGGTGCAGGCCGGGTTTAATGCCCTTAAGCCCGGCCGGTCTTGGCGTGTATGTCTCTTATTAATTGTAAGTGTAACGTATATTGTTTTGAGTTTTCTATGGCCAATAAAATGTTTATCTGCCTATCTTTTGGAGCGACGACCTTTTGTATCGTGAAATTATGAATATATGCTTGACTACACGCGGTAATAGGTAACGCTCGTTACGCACGGTTTTAATAAAATAAATTTAATATTTTAAAGCTCTTGCTCTGCGCGATTAGATTAGATACTTGTTCTTTATTGAATTTAGGATACCTTCAGGTATTTTTAGTTAAGGATTTTTACAAACGCTATTCGGAAATTACTTAAACATTAAAATCATTTTACATAATATAAAAATAAAATACTCAGGAGCCGCGGCCTTTCGTACTTACTTACCTATTTATTTATTATATTCACAGCGATATTAGCAAATATAGCATAACTAAACCAAACTAACAGAACGGTTTCCACAAATAACAAGAGGTATTTATTATCAACAGTCGGAACAGCGTGAGACCGGTGTCTCGGCGATCGGACGTCCGCCCCAGTTGCCCAAGTCGACTTCCAAACTTACATTCGTCTGGATCCAGCGAAGGCGGCGATCCTTTAAGCTTTTTAGTCGTAAAACTAAGTTTACAAGTGAAACCTGGGCGATATCCATCTTGTAGTTGCTGAAGTGCTGTTGTTTTCAAGAACGCGATTTAACCGCAATTTTATTTATTACGTTTTTACGAAGAAAAAGCGAACGCAATTTTAAATTGAGAATTTACAAGTTAAAAGCAATAAAAAGAAATGAGAAATTGAAATTATGTATAACATGAGGATTCAACACGTATAGCGGATGTGGTAATCGGTATTCCAGTCATACCTACATTAAAATAAAAAAGGCGGGAAACCTTAGTCCCGTCACGTCCCCGCCCATGTGGCGGCCGCAGGCCGCGCGCTCCTTCCCGCGCTTTTTGAAAAACGAACGCGAGGAGCGTGACCGCCGCATTTTGAAAACTTTCGGTTGCCCGATGCGAGTTTCTTTGTTATCTTTTCACGCTATTCTATTTAACTCGTTTTTTGTTCTTGTAACATGCTGGATTTGGATCTATTGTATTGTACAGTGGATTCTTTGAATATATTGTGTTGTATGACGAATTTCGCTCACAAAACTTTACTAAAATGTAATGTACTTAATGTAAAGTAAATGTACAATAAATAGTTGGTGTTTATTAAAGGTTTGGTTTTTAAATGATCAAGCAATTCTTTGAACCAAGGTGTGACAGATATTATATTATGGTCATTTGCTTGATGGAAAGTCGTCACCGCCGTATGGACATCAGCAATACAAGAGGCGCTACCAAAGCGTTGCCCGCCTCCAAAGAGATATCTAATATATTTCTTGAACGAACGAACTATGACGTGCATAGTCTAAAAGAAACAATGTGGCCTTACAGCAACAGGCGCTGCTCTGAGATAAAGTATCGCTTGGACGGGTTTAGCCTTACCTTCCAGGTGACTCAGCCGCATACTATCCGATATATCGACACCTAGGATCCCAATACTTTTTGAGATGGAAATAGGTGTTCTTTGGAACTGCGGCACCATGAAAAAAGGATATTTTTTGGCGAAAAAGGCGCTGACCTGTATCTTTGAGGGGTTGAATCCTCCTCAATCCTTGCTCCAAGGAGTTTTCAATGTGCGACACAAGTCTTATTCGACTTTCTCCACTCTATCATTGATAGTCTTGGTATAGGAGCAACATCTGTCGACAACGACGTGGATGATTTGTCCAGACAGAAAGCTGGATATCCAATTGCTGAGATTATAGGGGATACCATACTTCGGGAATTTTGATAGCTGTGCCCTGTGCCAGATCCGATCAAAATGTCAAGACTGCTCTTGACAGCCTCAGCCCACCGGTGTGTCAGGTACACAAGAAGGTCACAAGCTGAGCGACCATGACGAAAGACATATTGACGGTCCCTGATCAGCTGGTAGTCTGCTGGAGCTGGATAACCATAACCCGCTCCATCATCTTAGAGAGCAAGGAGGTTACCGCTATAGGCCTGCAATTTGATGGGTGTGATATATCACCCTCCTTGGGTATAGGATGCACATGGGCTAGCTTCCACGAAGCCGGCACGTTCCAGAAGTATAGGAAATCTCGAATAGGCACATTTACACGGGAGACAACTCGAGAGTACATTTTTTGAAAACAACAGCCGGAATGCAATCAGATCCATTGTTGTTTTTAAATTTAAAACATTTATGTTTTTGAATTTTAAAAAATCACGAAGTTCCCTATAGAAATTAGGTTTAATCGCTTAGATCTCAAGATTTACAAATAATTATGTAGATTATAACTAACTTTTAGTATCGCCGAATAGATTTTTAATTTAAGTTATAGTTTATTTAAATTACAAGCATAAACCTTTCAACTAGCACTTACGTATCGCTCTGAGATCAAAAATGCGTGGTACAACAATTATGAGTAACGCGTTCCAGTTTGGTCTGTCGGTGGAAAACAAACAAAAGTTGTGAACGGTTCTCACCTAAAACAAAGAAACGCTAAAAAGGTAAACTGAACTAAATCCGACTCTCAACTAGAAAGAAATTCGGTTTTAGTCTAAAAAAATCTCGTTGACCTCGCCGCCACCGCGGGCACGGTGGCATCCATTTTTCTTTTGTTTCACAAACAAACTTCAACAAAATATTCGACTTCCAGAGGCCTCGGGGAACATTGTCGTTGCGTTTTATTCGGCATGTTAAAACTGCCACGTTTCAACAGTAAAAAGCGAAAACCACAGCGGCCGGCAGTAATATCTGAAGCGAAATTGTTGCTCCTTTTTCGGCAAAACTCTGTTGCGTGACATGGTCACAGATATTTGGAGAATTTGCGTTGAAAGTAAAGACTTCTATATATAGTAGCGCAAAGTGTCTGCGTTGTTGTATCTTGTCGTTATTTACTAGGTAAGTACTTGTCCTAAATATATTTAGAGTGCGTCCAAATTGCGCCCCGAATATGCAGTTGCAGCAACGGCTTGCACGCCATTCGCGCACCGCCCGCGAGCTGTTGCTGCAACAGCGCGCGAACGGGCGGTGCGTTGTATTTCACCGTGCGAAAACTAAAGCAGATTCGGTGAGTTTACAGTTCAACTTTTAGTTGTTGAATGTTACAGTTGAATACTAACCGATGCTCTTACGGTGAGGGAAAACATCGTGATGAAACCTGCACATTCAGGCGACTGGATGTGTAACCATTATCCAATCTGGTCAGGTTCCCCTGGTAGCAGGGTCATGGAGGTCAGATGGCAGTCGCTCCACTGTAATTACCTGACCTGCCAAATCCTGGATCATGGTCAAGGCGGACCCCGGGCCCTCGTGAGCGAGAGCACAACCGGGACATTAACGCCAAGATTATTTTATTTATTATTTACAGTTCAACTGTGCTTAAGTAAATTGTTTGCTGTACACGCTCGGTACCTACTATTAAGGCTTCCATACAGGTTTCACCCTTTGTGTAAACGATCTAGGCGGATTTTGGGCCTTCGCGAGCCGCGTGGGGGTGTAACCGGGATATAACGCCAAGATGATGATGAATGTAATGATGATGATCAGCCAACACACATTTTTTGTGAATAGAGGGAAGGAGGCAAACGTACAAGTGGCTTACCTGATGGGAAGTGATCACCGCCGCCACATTTCTATACTGAGGTAGTCGTTATGTAGACAAAAATTGAGTTAATAAATCATTTTTTTTTTACATTTCATAAAATTAACAAGGCACAAAGGTGTGTTAGAGGTTGATTAAAACCGATACAGACTGCGAAAACTCATCTACGGGCTATGGTAATAATAAATGAATAATCTTTATTTTACATATCAGGATAAAACCAAAAACAGATTAAAGTAACAGGTAGAACATGATCAAAATGGTCTTAGTATCACATCAATGATTTGTCTCTGTAACTTCACAATACAATTTCACCATTTAAAACTTGGTTCCTAATAGTGGGACATATTTTAAGGAGAGTTCTTAAAGTTTATACCATCTTGATATTTAAGCTCCGCTCGGAGTTGCTGAGGTCAGGCTGCATAATGTGTTAATTTGTATTACTTCCGCGTTCGCAGAATTAGAAACTTTTAAATTAAATTCAGTGTTTTCGGAAAATTTAGGTGTGTGAACTTTTTTGCGGTTTCGCAGGTGCGACTCTCAAGGGTTGTTTATGTTATTGAAATTAAATGTTCATGTTATTGTACCTAATATATTTCAACGAATGTAGGTAGGTTTGTTTTATCGCTCACTTATAATTACCTAAGTACTAAAACAGAATATAGACAGATCTATTCTAATAGTCATCTTATTAGGTATTTGTTTTGGTGGTTTGCCCTATCATTTATTGTAAAAAAAAACAGCTTGGCGTCAATGCCCGGGGTCCACTATGACCATGATCCAGGATTTGGCAGATCAGGTAATAACAGTGGAGCGACTGCCATCTGACCCCCGTGAATCTGTTTACAGGGGAACCTGACCAGAATAGATCATGGCGACATATTCAGTGGCGACACAGTCAATATGCAGGTTTCTAACGATGTTTTTCCTTATCGTAAGATCATCGGTTAGTGTTCAATGTACATAACTCAGAAAAGAATAATTACCTTAAAAGAATAATTAAATTAGTCATAGCCCTTATACAACAAGACGATTATTTCTTTGTACTCTAAATGATAGTGAAAACCGGATCAAAATCCGTTGCGAGGAGTGAGCGGATATACCTACAGTCTGGCAAATAGACGCAGATAGCGACTTTATTTTTATACAATTCCTACTTTCCTGCTAATATTATAAATGAAATTTGATGAAATTCGCAAATAATAGCAACTAACTTTGCTATGCGTATCCATATTAGGCCGCCTTTGCCCACAAATAGTTGTTCTTTTTGTCGGAACTTTATAATGTAATTATTCTTGTGTTAGCAATAAGGAATTTACTTATCTGTCTATATATCTAATTCATAGGTACTGGTTTTGGATAGGTTAAGGCGTTGCCTTCTGTACAATAGTCCACACAGGCGGAGTCGTGGGCGGAAAGCTCGTATATTATGTATTTAGTTACTAATGTGGGAAAAACGCATGTAAGTACCTACGTGACCCTTGGGAATTTTTCTGTGATCAATATTCATCGTACTGTAACTGGAGTAAATCCATTATGCATGCAAAGCATCGGTCCCAACTTTTTGTTTTAATATCCAGAAGGATTTTCCATTTACTGGTCTTTAAAAGGTTTTCGGAAATTCGTCCGTTTTAATTTCAAATTATGTCGTCTATTGTTAAATGACTGGATAAAATTTTGATTACATTGTCTCTTGTTCTTTATTGCACAGGCAATCTGTTTAGGTAATTAGGTAATCTGTTTCTAAATAAAGTATGAAATAATTGTTATTGTTGTTGACTATTAGGATATTTACTGAGGATATTGTAGGTGTGAAGGGTTGTAATTTTACAATAATTATAGTTAGTTTAATAACCCATAACTATTTTAAATTTAAAACGTGAAGGATTGTGAGGATATTTGGTGCTTAACCACACATCGACTTAGTGGATGGACTAAATTTGGTTGGTACGAAGTTGGCTTTGGAACCTGAAAGACGACATAGGATTTTTATGCTAACATAAACCCTGTTACAAAAAACGGACACAAAGGCAATTTTAGTTCCTCCTAGTTCCTAAGGTACCTAACTGATTGAAAAGGCCGTTTACGCCACAGCGGGAAAGTTTGCGTCGGATCTTTTTAACGGTGACCTCCTCCATTCTTGCTCTAGATATGCATAATCAGATTGCACCCAGAAAGTTCCCTGGGGTGATCCAAGGAATTTTCGACATTGGTTTAGTATTTTCTGATATTATTGCATCCAGAAAGACGCGGCGGGGCAATTTTGTCTTTTAATATATGTAGTTGTGTTTGTCTGTCATTGTAAATATCATAATACTCGCACAGACCGTCAAACAGAAAAATTCCATAAAAATGTTTTTGAGCATGCATGCGTCTCAGTATCCTACCCCTAAAGTCAAAATTTCTTTATTGAGTACGACATTACCTATCTCTTTCAATCGTTAAAGAGGAAGCGGTAGGAAAGGAGGAAGGAAACACACAGTGACATTTGGCCGACAACGGCAGGGCCATGTCCTACAATACCAGACAGAGCCGGTATATGCGCGACAATGCCAAGCAGAGCCGGTCCGCGCCCGACATAATATATAGGAACCTATATTATACTTAAGAAAAACCAGCAAGAGTAAGCCAGTCCACCAAGGCAGCACCCGTTCACTAGTATAAAGCAAGGCCCAGCTATCGTCCATTTCAACCATACTTGAAGGAAAAGGGCGACCCGGCCCCCACGCCACCGCCAGACAAACCTTTAAGCGAGCATGCATCACAAATTTTGCATGTGGTAGGTACGTGCTCCCACCCTACCCTTACCCTGCCCGTAGCCTACCCCTATCCTACCCTACCCATCCCTAACCTTACACCTACCCCTACCCTATGCCTACCTTACCCCTACTTTTCCCCTATCCTATCCTATGCCATCCCCACCGCAGCCCGTGCAGAGCAGATGCCCTATAAATGTTTTGTGGACTTTGACCAGACGACAAGCACTAGTAACAAGATTATCTTTATTTCTAGTATTCCTATTATGAACATCACTGTTCTTCATAAACAACTGTATATTTTTATGAACATAGATCAAGTTCTCATTATGGCATTGTCATAATGTAATATTCTTGAATTAACCTCAAAGTGAAGTTCTACGTCCCAATTTTTTTAAATATCTTTAATGTACAGACACGGCTTCTTTTATGTTTTTATAATAGTTAAGATTAGTGGTGTAGAATTATTAGGGTAAGATATTTAGTAAGGTAGTTCGTATGTGTACACATTATTATTATACATTCCCTTTTTACCTACGTTCACAATTCTCAAACTAGTAAAACTAAACTTTGTACAATCAAAATTTAGGTACGACGAAACGCAACTGGCACAACCGCATTGGCGTGGAAACTTTTAATTGTAATTGATACCGAGATTTTACATAAAATAAATACGAAAAGTTATGTCAACTAACGTATCTATGTGAAAACAAATCAGATTCTAATATTTTGACACACGAATAAATCTAAGTTATTTTGTCAAAGACAAAGTAGTTCTATACCCTAAGGGAAGAAACCTTATTACTAAGATTCCTCTGTCTGTCTATTTGTTATAGTCCTAAACCTTAGAACTACAAGTTCAATTTCAAAATTTTGGCGCCCACCAAGGGACTCACAAATGCTTTTTAATCTGAGGTAATTGCTCTCAAAACCTATCAAATTGGCATGAAGCCAATTTGATAGACATGTGTGCTGTGTTTGGTTGTCAATAGGCCCAGGCCCAGTTTGGTTGTGCGTGTGTCTGTGTACGTACATACAGTATGGCGTAGTTTTGATTGCGTTAGTATATTTTTCGCCGGAATCTATCTTTATTTCTTATTCAATCTAAGAGTACTAGTTGAATTTACTAGTTGAAAGTTGTAAATTTTTGGCGCCCACGAAGGGACTCACAGATGTTACCTTCGAATTTCACACGCTGGATATCACGACAGAATCGATCTTCAATATTTCCGCGCAAAATGATAGTGCCTCGTATCTGCTGTCAAAGTTTTACAGTACAGAGGTAACCGAGTTAAATGGTAATTGGAGCTCTTTGTTGGTACGAGAGCCAATCAGTCAGCGTGATTGGCTCAAAGCCTGCGAGATTCGGATCAAATTAGGACGGCCATCTTATTTATTGCACAGGCGTCACCTAACCATGTTTCACTCGTATTACTCGTAGTTATCCTATGTCCAATATAACCTTTACTATAACAATTTCAAAGTTAGGAATAATGGCGCCCGATAAGAGACTTGAATTTTCAAAACTAATTTAAGCTTTTAAAACTGTTTATAACTAAGTATTTTAAAGTAACAGTTTGAAGGGTAAGTATATTGTATTATAGAAACGGTGGATTAAACATCTCATAATTATATTTACAACTTTTTATGAGCACGTAAGGCACGTACGTAAGGTAATTCAACTATTTGATATGTTTTGTCCCCGCACGCCTATGTAGAAGAAAAACGCGAACAAACGAAGTACAGGGCTCGCATCTGGTCGCACTTTATACTCGCCAAGCAAAAACATTGCGACTGTGTTTTTAGCGGAGTACCCAGGGATGTATTGGGTTTTTGTAGGTACCAAAAAACAAGACGTGAAAAAGCAATGGTATTCGTTATGTACATAAAATGTCAGAACACATTATTCATGTCTTATAGAGAGACATTACGGAGTGTAGGTAGGACGTTCGGGAATTTGAATGTACGGAGAAGTTTGTTAATTTGGGCCACTTTTGTTCAAGTAAAGTTTTTGTTCGCGGTGTAAAACATAATGATTAGCTGCTGCTGGTAGTAACTAATGAACTGAATGTTGTGGGTTTCACTGTCATACAACAATTTTATCTGGAAAGAATATTGCTTAATGACAGATATAAAACGGCAGATTTTAGTAAGTTAAATATGACATAATGGTTATTTCTTAACAAGTTTCGCTGTTAAAATGGAACAGGTAGGTAATTAAAAATAAATAAATGTTGGTTCCGGTTTGCGGAGCAGATGCTCAAATTTCTTCTAAAAGTCTCTGGCGGAATTCAACGAAGTGGGTATCAAAAAAAGCTGTGATTAAATATGAAAAATATGACGTCTTATCTTGAACGCACACTCATGCAGTGCGCTGCGCAGTGCACTGCACGATGTGGCAAAACTTGTTACACGCCGAGCAATTTGTATGCAAGTACAATGACAGATGGCGAAATGTCCCACTGTGCAGCGCGCCGCGCGGCGCACTGCATGATGGGGCAAAACCCGCAATCCAAGCCCGAAATGTCAGTTCTGTATGAATTTTGTCTACGTTTTTCAATTTGGCCCCATCGTGCAGCGTGCGGTGCGATGTCAGTAGATGTCAACATGAAACGTCACATCTGACTGTTTCTTTTTACCAACAGTTCGAATCTTTCCTCTTTATGTGACACAGTTCACACACATATATCTGTCTACTTTTTTTAGCACAGATACAACGCGTGTGAATGAAATAGGAAACGGACCTTGTTAAAGAAAGTTTGACCGCTGATGCGTAAGCCCCTCCCCTTTTTCTGATTCTTTAACATTATCGAAGTTGTTTCGCTTTCGTGATCCTGTTGTCATTCTCTTCTCAGTTCATCCCGAATTATAAATAAGGCATGTTTGGTTCTTGAACACTAGTTTCTAAAAATAAATGCTGTTACTCGTAGAAATCTACATTTTGGATGGCACCTGTCAAACTTACAACTGTAAGAACTCTGAAACTATTGGTGCTAGAATACTAGTTCCTAAAGAGAAATGATAGTACTCGTCGAGATATACATTCCGGATGATAGCTGTCAAACTTAATACTGTAATAACTCTTAAACTATCGCTTCTAGAACATTAGTTACTGAAGAGAAATGATAGTGCTCGTGGAGATCTACATTTCGGTTGACAGCTGTCAAACTTAATACTGTAATAACTCTGAAACTATCGCTCCTTGAACACTAGTTCCTGAAGAGAAATGATAGTCGATATCTTCATTTCGGTTGACAGCTGTCAATCTTAAACCTGTAATAACTCTGAAACTATTGGCCTTAAAACGCTTGTTCCAGAACAGCAAATACTTATAGATATCGACGGGCACTATCATTTCTTTTTAGGATCTAGTTTTCTAAGAGTAATGGTTTCCAAATTATTTAACTTTTATACACTCTCTTTATACTTACTACTGATGTTATACTTTGTAGTTATAATTTTGAATGAGCCACCGTGGTATACTTAAAACATTCGTAAAGGACAGAAATAACTACGTTTTAAAACATTTTGTCGTAATATTGTCCCAAAATCATGTCTTCAACCAGTTGAGGACAAATTTAAGCAGTGCGGTATATCCCACAACAGAATCAACCAATGTGAATAAAAATTCCCAACATGACCGAATCAATCTTTTGAATTGAAAAATTATGATGTTTTTTGGTTCTTATATTCTCAAGATAATTTGTATATTGAATGTATTATCATAGAGCCTGTAACCATCGGACAATCAATACGCTTTTAACAAAATCGGCCAAGTAGTTTTTGAGCTAGAATTAACATCTATACAAACGTTCATATCCACATACATACATACAAACCCCTTTCGCAAGAGTAGGTAGAGACGACATTGTTCCACTTGCTATGGTCCTGACAAATCTCTGTCGATTCTTCCACGTTTATGAACTTTACATACATAGATTGTTAACTTCATTACCCTCCTTTGGCTTCATCGTAGTCGGGTAAAAAGTAACAGTCATAGTATAGTATTCACGGAAGATCAATCGAGGTGGTCCAATTTCTTGACATATTTCTTTTGTTATACTTTTTAGTTAAAAAAAAGCAACATTTGCGTTTCATACATTTTTGGATCAAAAATTTAAGTGTCGGCCAGAACAAAATTATTAGTTTCCAATAGAGAAAACAGTTCTTAACATTGTTTACTGTGACGTCATATCCGCACGTCCGACGGTCGATTGTTATTGGCTTTTAGAAAAGCGATACTTAGTACCTACTGTACGCCCGGTGGTACATAGTGGTGGTGGTGGGCGTACTGGTTTGGCACTATAGTAAGAAATAATAGAACCTGTCTCTGAAAATTGCATAATATTTTTCTGGCCGGCACTTCCAGCGTTTTAATCTAAAATGAATGACATTCATTTCGTACGTTTCTCTTGGTTGCATTTGAGACAGTTTCTTGGTTGCAAAGTATAGGTAGGACGTTCGAGGAGATAAAAAATCTCCAGTCACTTTTTACGCCTGTGTGTGATCAGACAGTCGGAGACATATGGTCAATAGTCATGCGTGTCGTTTAAAATAACGCGCGTAAAAGCGTCGAAAAAGCTCTCGTGCAAACGTTGCCTAACTCACAATCATTCGATAATCTCTCGTGCGAACGTTGCCTAACTTGAAAAACCAGAATAACACCACCGTTTTCTTTGTTGTCACCGTGACGTGGCACTGCGCGGTGCGCCGCGCAGTGCACTGCACTGCATGAGTGGAGCTAGTCGCTTAGGCAATAGTTAATTGCAATACAAGAAGCCAAGAGTATTTTAAAACAAAAGGAGGGATTTCATTTCACCGTTACTTAACGTTAGACTTTTAAAAACCCTGTGTGGGTAATTAGTCAACTCACCACTATATATTGCAGTATTCTCAGTGGGAATTTTCCAAATAAACTCACAGAATAAATCACCTCAACGAAAGTTTATTGCTTTCACAATGTTTGCGATAATCTATTTAAAACAATTAATATTTCAAGGAGATAAATTTCGAAGTTAACAACAGTCGCCATTATTTAACGTAATCATTCACTCATTCATTGACCGAACGATATGAAGGTAGACCGAACAACGTGAATGTAGGTTCACACGGGCGAGTGCAAGCGCATGGTCTACGATGCATTTCGCATACTGCGGGTTTCACCTGACTATGCTTGTGAATTATTGGTCGAGTAGTTTTTGAGTGATTTTAATTATATAAAATGCAGCATGCGTGCAGCTAAAACATGTCGTCAGACGGTCATCACGTGCGGCCATTGCGGGGATCTAGGTCACTCACAAAATGAGTGCACAAAAAAGCCGAGCAGCCATAGAACAGGTTCTGCCGAGTGTCCTGCCAAGCTAATGGCCGAAAAGAGGTACATTAACACAGTAGACTATGGGGACGCTTAAGAGCACCAAAATATTATCTTTACTAGTAGTTTAAATTTACATTAACAAATCTATTGCCTACCAGAATCCATTTAGAAATTAATTAATCATCACTTGTTGGTTATGCAACAATAACCGACCACACCATTGTACTACTAACCCTAAATCGTAAGATACCTAACATAAAGTATGTCTAAGCAGATATTCGACAAATGAAGTGGTAATAAAGTTGAAGACGATGTAAGCAATTTTTTGGTCTTGTGTCAACAAGTGTTTAGGTCTGATGACGAGAATATTAGTATTCTTACCTAATAATAACTGATTGATATTAGTTTCTAAGATAATTTATATTTAAAACATCGATGTACTTATTAATAGTAATACTTGGTTTGTGATTTTTTTCAAATGTATACAAATTGTTCTACCTATTGTTAAATTAAGTTTTATTATTTCGCACCTGAAACACAGGGTATCCTAGTTCAGGGAAATTATTTATTATTATTTACCTTATACTTGTTTTAGATGTTACATTGAAATGAATTCTACAAAGATTTAATAATAATTTTTTTTATTTCTTTTTTTTAGACCATAATATTATTTGAGGTACCCACACCTTGTATTTATCAGTATTTTAGGAAAAATATTCACCCGCGCTCAAGGTCACCTGGTGCGCAATCTAGTGCTCTGCATAAGTACCGATCTAATCCATAAATTATTCTGTTTTTCGATAAAATATATTTGTTGTATAGTATATTTGAGTTGACATAAAAAATGAGCAGATTCTTATTTCAATTGTTCGTTTATACGCATGTTCTTCAATATTTTCGTTAATTGAGGATCGATATTGAAATTTCTTTTTTTGTTTGAAAATAATTATTATTTTTATAGTTAGGGGTAGGATGGATGCCTTGGAGGTAGTATATTTGAGTTGACATAACAAATAAGCAGATTCTTATTTCGATTGTACGTTTATACGTATGTTCTTCAATATTTTCGTCAATTGAGGACCGATATTGTAATTTCTTTTTTGTTTAAAAATATTGATTATTTTAAAATATTATTTATATTTAGTTAGGGGTAGGATGGATGGACGATAGGCGTATGGCAAAGGCAGCTTAAGGATAATGATAGGTTAGAGGCAGATAGAGGTAGGGCAGTAGGTACAATAAATTATACAGTGTGTGGCCTACAACCGGGGCAAACATTAAAAACGGACGCTCTATAGGTCACCAGTAACTAAATCATCATTGCCCCCACTAATTAAAATCAAAACTGAACTATTTGTTTTTTTTCTAACAAACTTAATCGTAAATTCAATGTAATGCAAATAAAACAATTGTTCCGCTCAACTCGTTCGAGACCATTCTCCATCGTACTTATTCGGAGCTACTCGAAACGTCTGACATTTTACGGATTGTGTAGGCTGATATTATCTTATGCCCTGTACCACGACATTGACAATGTTAGCGATAATATCGTTTTGCAATAACCACTGATTATGAATCGTAACTTCAAATTCTTATTGTGTGGAGTGTATGGGTTTTGGTTGACTAGAATATTTTCAAAAATACTAATACTCTAGAGAGTCTCTATTTTCAATATTATCCCCGGTTATAGGCCACACACTGTATAGGAACCCCTACTCCTATCTTAACACTATCGTACCCCTACCCTTCTTTATCTCCTCGCCGCGCGTCTTTCGGTGGGGTTCACTATCTCTCCACCCCCTCCCCCCGAATATAGTAAAATTTATTGTTATTAATTATATACCCTTATTTTTATTAATATTTTTGTTAATATCGATAACAATTCGATTTTGTCAATCCCTAGCGTAAATGTAAATTTAGGGAGGAGTTTGGCTTTTGGCTTTGGCACGCAACGCACACTTTACAAAGGGGTATGCATATAAATGAAATTAGTTAACGATTCAAAGGGGATAAAATTAGATAGTGTTGCAGAAATGCAGAGGAACGCATATAAAATACAATACAAGCATATCCCACTAAAACCCACATTTCCCCTTTCATGTGACTTCAAGTCTCACGACATTGTCGATTTTATATCAGGAGAATCCCAACTTAGTATGTTTTGAAATTGTCTTTTTAAATTATTATTTAAAACAGGTTGCTTGAGTGTAATGAATAAATATTGTGTTGCCTGCAACCTAAATGCACGAATCGTAGTTGTTATGTATTAAATAAATAAATAAATACCGCTTACTATCAGGTGGGCGTTTGTCACTGCGTAGTATAACGCAACAAAGTAAAGAAAAAAACGAACATGGCGGTAAACAATCGTAAAATAACGAGTAACTAACCCTGCACTCCCTACGTCTCTGGCGAGTTGTCATACGAACGGCAGTTGGTGGAATGTAATATTTCCGCGGTCAGTGCGCTGCCACTGTAATGAAATTATGGCCGCCTGCCGAAACCCAATTATCTGTGCGCGTCGTGTGTCTTGCCATATTGCGACATACCGTGCGGTAGGGCTGCGGCTTGGGCGTCAACTAGCGCTAGGGTGGCGGGAGGCTTAACGTGGCAGAAAGACTGGCATTGTGCAACTGACGCTATGCTGTAGGGAACAATGTCTTTACTGATATGGCCATTCTAAATTGAGTATTGGAATTTTAAATTGGCTATAGTTACGTCATGAGGTGTCGAAGGAAACAAATATGTAGGGCACCACCTGACCTTGTTTGTCTGTATTTAAAATGTGCTTATACCTAACCACATTCGAAATTCGAAATGAAATTCGAATTTCTCTTGTTTACAATGAGGATCAGTCACGAGTTTGGCTTAGTGACTTTTCCATAAGCTTATGATACCACATGAATGGCTGTGAAGAAATGTTCACGATATCTCTTAAACCAGAGAAGATATTTGCGCTAGAACACTGTGATGGATCAGCCAAATACCAACTGGCTGCTTTGGATTCGGTGGAAAAACGTGCAAAGAGATTTATTTGTGATCCGCAATTAATTGAGGCTAAGCTGCAGAGCCTCGAGCATCGGCATAGGGCTGCGCGTTTGTCGGTTTTCTACAGGTTGCACTTCGGAGAGTGTGCGAAGCAGTTGCACGACCTCATTTCGCCGGCCCCTTTCCGCCATCGGGAGACGCGATCCGGGCGAGTGCTTCATCCTTATGTCGTGGATCTTCCAACTATCCGCACGAGCCGCTTTGGCTCGACTTTTATAATGCGTACGGGTAAGGAGTGGATCGCGTTGCCTGCGATTGTGTTCCCTGATCAATATAATCTGGATGCCTTTAAGGCTAGAGTGAATTGACTGTTCCTAGACAGGCATGCTCCATCATCGACCGCATCGTCACTTACCACCAGGTGAGGTGGCGGTCAAATGCCTAGCTAGTAAAGTAATATAAAAAAAAAGGAAAAAAAAAGTGATTTGGCATGTCCGTGGACGTCATTCGATACATTGGTAAACCTTACGTAAGACGTAATAAAGCACATATTTAATTGCGCTTGACATTTTTTTACAAATTACACAGCAAGGTGATAGTTACCAAAAATCAGTTCTCTCTGCCGGGGTGGCAGGGGGCGGTTGGGAATGACCGCACCCGCCTTGTTTGCCCCAAAGTTTAACAACGTTCGGGCCAACACGGTCCAACTTTGAAATGCGTCGCTGGCCATTTAACTGTAACAGTAACAATAGTTAATTACGTTAATGGGTACCTTTTTGTAAATAGCGCAGCGAATAAATATTTTTCGATATGAATACGAGTTTGATAGGAACATTGTTGGAAACCTACTATTAAAACGCTGTAATTAATTAATGCGGGTATGTTTTAGCAGCATTCGGTGTTTGTTGCTAAAATAATTGGCGTCATTGCCCTCTGAAATGAGTATTCAAACCAATGACGCATTGGTCCATGATTTGTTGTGTTTGTGTGTTTGTACCTGCTTTATTTTTGTTGAGTATTGAAGTGTTCTAAAATTTTCATATTATGTAAACGCTTATGGATTTTTGTGATGTCAAAATAAATCATGTCTATGTCTATGTCTATGTCTATGTCTAATGTTTTTATTTAATTTTGAATAATTTTAATTGTAAATAATAATTATAGTAGATATTCGGTGAGTTCTCAAATGAAATATATTTTTTTCAGAACAAGCTTTTATCGCGTGGTATGTACCTACTCATCAAGACTATTCCAAAGAGCCCAAACACGATGGTGTATGATCTTGGTGATCTTGATGCGTTCATTAGTTCCTATGATCACATTACGAGTCCATCATCAGACCAGCTCCATGGTACCATAATAATGCATTGTCATCCAAATTACATAGGTATACCAAATTTCAGGTCAGTCGGAGACCAACAAATGGTCGAAAAATAGTTTGTAAATTTTGACGGACAACTTACTAACATACATACAAATCATCATCATCATCATCATCATATCAGCCAGAAGACGCCCACTGCTGGGCATAGGCCTCCCCCAGAGATCTCCACAAAGACCGGTCCTGTGCTTTCCGCATCCAGCTGGTACCTGCGATCCTTACCAGGTCGTCGGTCCACCTTGTAGGAGGCCTACCCACGCTGCGTCTACCGGTACGTGGTCGCCACTCGAGAACTTTACTGCCCCATCGGCCATCTGTTCTTCGAGCTATGTGCCCTGCCCACTGCCACTTCAGTCTGGCAATCCTTAGAGCTATGTCGGTAACTGGTTCGCTTGCGGATCTCCTCATTTCTGACTCGATCGCGCAAAGAAACTCCGAGCATAGCTCTTTCCATTGCCCTTTGGCAACAGTGAGCTTTCTTATAAGGCCCATAGTGAGTGGCCACGTTTCAGATCCGTAAGTCATCACTGGCAACACACATTGGTCAAAGACCTTCGTCTTGAGACACTGCGGTAATTGGGACGAAAATATGTGGCGTAGCTTCCCGAACGCTGCCCAACCGAGTTGGATTCGTCGATTGACCTCTTTCTCGAAATTGGACCTACCTAGCCGGACTATTTGTCCTAGGTATGTATAGTCGTCAACAACTTCAAGTGGAGTGCCTCCAACTGTCACTGGAGTAGGCACAACATGGACATTCGACATAATTTTCGTCTTGTCCATGTTCATTTTAAGACCTACTTGTTGAGAGGCACTACAGAGGTCATCGAGCATTTTGCCCAAGTCTTCCAGGGTTTCAGCCATGACTACGATATCGTCAGCAAATCTGAGGTGCGTGAGGTACTCGCCGTTAATATTGATGCCAAGTCCGTCCCAGTCCAGAAGCCTAAAGATATCCTCCAGTGCAGCGGTGAACAACTTCGGTGATATGACATCACCTTGTCTAACACCTCGCTGCAGCTGAATAGGTTCTGTGGTCTTGTCCTGGAGACGAACTGACATAGTGGCGTTTTCGTACAAACACTTCAGTGCTTCGATATATCGATAGTCAATTTGGCACCGCTGTAGAGACTGGAGCACCGCCCAAGTTTCGATCGAATCGAAGGCTTTCTCATAGTCCACAAACGCCAAGCATAATGGCCGGTTATACTCTTCGGTCTTCTGTACAACCTGCCGCAGCGTATGTATGTGGTCTATGGTACTAAAACCTTTTCGGAATCCGAAATACACATACAAATAGTGCAAGTTAAATAAAAGCTTGTAAAAAGAGACAGCTAGGAGTTGTGAGTGAGCAAACAGATTAACATACTGTATTCAAAGTAAGCTGCGATATGGTATTTTACGCAGATATGGGCGGGACACACTCTAACTATTTGTTGTGGTAGATGACGAGAAGACTCGACGACTTTTTCGAAAACCCAACTCGCCCAACTCCTTCCAGCCTCTCTCCCAAATTACTTCTCCATTATGAGTCCAATATGACGTCAGTTTATTTAAATGTCAGAATATCGAAATTAAAGGCGCTTGTGTACCTATTTTTTCTGCAAGAATTTCCTAAAGAAACAGACTTTTACATTGAACACTTCCCTAAAAGTCCAAAAAAAAAAACAACCAATGTACAGAATCGTAATCAGACAGTCGCAACTAACTGGCACTAGTTGAAGCGATAACAAGATTTTAATATTCACTGGGCTTGCTCGGCGTGCCAGTTGAAATGACCCGAATATTCTCCAATAATCAGACCTAGCAAGACACGTACGCACGTAACGAGCCAGTTAGGGCGGGTACACATGAGCCAGTTAGGCCGGGTGCACACTGGCGCAGCGCTGCATACACGCTAATGCTGCGTTTGCTGGAATTGGGATAAACAGTGTGGCGCGAACCGGGAAGTAGTAGCGATGTTAGAGACCAGCTTTGACAGACTCGATAAAATATATCGATATTTGAATTGATATAAAATCAATTATAAAATTATGAAGTCATATTCCAAATTTATAACATCTGTATTTGATATTGAACCGATTTCGGCTAAGTATCTCTAACGGTAACTACTCTATTCCCGAGTGCCATGTGGTGTTGAGGCTTTAATACTAAAAGCAACAGGATTTAACAATCGAATGTTTACAGATAGAAAATCGACAAGTAATAATGATAAAAGATTTGTATATTTGTTTGTAACTCAAAAAGTACTGGACCGATTTTAAAAATTATTTTACTAATAGTATGCTACGTTATCACTGAGTAACATAAGGGTACCATTTATCTTGACAAAATAATAGGTTCTTGCGGCAAAGTAATTCAAAATAATTTTGCATCCGCTATTATACATTTTGTCTAGTGACTTGGCCTCCGTCATTTTAAGACACGATATTTGTAGTTTGTTTTGTATGTGAAGAAACATACTATGTCAAAATATCGATACACAATTTTTTGTTTCTTTTGCCCATCCCTACAACTCCTAACATTAACCTGCCACAGCTAGTAATATAACCTGCAAGCTATCCGGTTATAACCACTTATTATTGCTTGAATTATGACAGAATGGAGGAAGAGAAAGCCAGAATTGTGGCTGTTGGACACAGCCCTAGCAATTTGTATTTTGTTTATAGTAATTTTAGGTAGGTAGGCGTAGGCGTAGGTAATTATTTCGCGATAGGTACAAACAATTACAAATCATATCGTAATAAGTAAATTTTAAGGCGTAATACCGATTAACATTGAAATAGTAAGTCGTGAAGGAAGTGAAAGAGTTTTAGGACGTTATAATTACAATTTAGTTATTTTCATATTCGGGATAAAAGCGTGACTTTATATCTATTCGCTGTATTTTTTCTTTGAGTCAAAAGAATAGTAGACTACCACTACTTAGTTAGTTGATTTCACACATCGAAATCAACTAACTAAGTAGTGGGGCGCGTCATTTTAGATTAGACGAGCTCTACCGATCTATCGATTCACTTAGGGCCGGTCCACACAACTGTTATTGCCAGTTTAGTGAACGACTACACAACTCTATCTGTGGACAGCTAATTTTATCCGGTCACCCGTACAATCTGGTTCGTACCAGTTTAAACGAGTTAAAAAAAATTCAGCTCGGAATAAAAATAGTACCGGAAATAATATTTTAACGCGGAGTGTGATTAATCAGTAGAGCCACTGTACATTTTAATTGGACTTGATTAGCGAGATTTATGTCCTTGTTAATTTATGCTAATTAACTGTAAAAGAAGAAAGAGCGAATTCTGTTTCTTTTAAGTCATTATTATTTCGGGGAATTATTTTGTCTTGCAAATGGGAACACGTACACAATATTCATAATATTGATGATAGTATCGTTTGTTCTTAAATTGATACTCGTAATTGTGATATTTAATATTCTTGACACGGAATGGCAGGTTCGACAAGTACTATATCAAGGTTATATATTCATAACTATACTTTGTCAAATATAGGATGATAATTTTGACAATTCACAGTAGGGATGGGGTAGTGTAAAATCGTTAAGGAATCTATACGATTATCGATTATCATTCTCATAGAACTTGGAATCGATAGTTGCATGGTTATTCAGTACGCGTTACACAAAATATACTATTTATTTTCTTTTGAATTAATAATTTATTAATACTACATTAAAAACCCTTCCACAACGACGATTTCAGTCAGTCCGTCTATTCTGTAGAATACGCGCGAGTCGAAATCGTTCTTGTAAAATATGTCTTAGGGTGAAATCCAAACAAGGAATTAGAGTTATAGTTGCAAAAAATAATTTAATTAACTAAATGTTAATTTTAAATGTTCGATTATTTTATTTGAATACCTACAGATTTTCGATTGTTTGTTGTTATTCGTTATTCGTGGCACTAAAGGGGCGGGGCCTGTCTATGAAGTACGATATTATCCGTAGTACATTTTACCGAAATAAAACACAAAACTTCATGGAGGTGCGCCAAGGACCAACAATTAGTGAGCTGTCAAAATTATCACCTATATTAGACAAAGCATAGTCGACCCGGCGCGACTTCGTTCGCGTACACCTACTTTACCACTACCTAGAACTTTTTTCATGCTTGTAAACCTTGCTCTTGAATCACTCTACGTATTGTTGAAACTTGCATTAGTTTAAAATATCTAAGCGTAAATAGATACATAGGGACAGACGGCGGGAAGCGACTTTGTTTTATACTATGTGTAGATGTGACCCATAACACTACCCTGTGGTGACCCAGATCTCCTATTTACAGTAACAATACATTATCTTTGGCATCACAAAGGGAGACCCACAACGCAAAAGTCTCTAAACATACCTTCCTATCTACCCACTGTTCGCGTCCGTAGTATTTATTTTTGCTTTATGAATAAAGTATTATTTACTTTATGAAACGCTGAAGATCCTGCTTATATAGGACACAGCTGCTTTAATGAGAATGGGAACTGTTAAGTAAGCTTCCGTGAGGGAAATTTCGATTGCCATAATTTATTTACCGAAGAAGAACTCGGCAAGCGCCCGAATTTATCTTGCAAATAAATTGACGAATGACCGATTGTTTTTATTACAATTAATTATCAAGTTCGGTATTGTAGGGGAGACTTGGAACGGTTTCGTAAACGCAATATCATTTTTCACGGGGTACCAAAGTACCCTCCGTTTTGTTCCCCCCCGCGTTGTGGTCGGTGATTGCATTTCGAAGTTTCGAGTGGTTCCGTGGGACGCCGTTAGAGTTCCGTTTAATTTTAATGGTCAAGCTTTCAGCTGTGCTTTTGTGCAGCTTTTATGAGCTTAATTTAGGGACAAACACTGGAAATATTGGAATTGTTGAACGGTACCTATCTCTTTAAACGGTGGTGTTTGTTATCTTATCGTAAATTACGGGATTTGATTCGATGTTTGACCTTTTATAGAATAAATATAAAAGCAGACGATAACAGGCCAAGTCCGAGTTAATTTGCCCACACAAACAAATCAAATCAAATAGAAATACATATATTCCTATTACAGTGTAATAAATGAAGTTCGTATGTGTTCGTATGCGACCCGCCCCGGCTTTCCACAGGTTTTCTCGGCTTTTCTTTACTATAGATGTCATCATCATCATCGTCATAGCGCTCATCCCGCCTTCTGCCAGTGCCCGCTTCCTTACTCATTTTTCTCCATTTCGTCCGGTCTTCGGCATCCTCATTTAGAAATGTCTCAGTTTTATTTATTTTATTTATTTAACAATTTATTGCACACAATATAAAGTATACAGAAATTACAAAATTAAAGACGACACAACAGGCACTACTTATTTCTAAGAAGAAATCTCTTCCAGCAGGCCTATAGAAGAGAGACATTTAGATTATAGGGGATGAGACGTGCGCAATAGTTTAATATATACATATTTAATAAACTACATAAATAATTATAAATAAGATACTAAATACACACAATAGTATATATATAAATACACATACATATATACATAATAAAATATATACAGGTATTGTAGAACATTTAGGCACATAAGGAAAGATAATGTTCCTTTACACGCTTTTTAAAGATTGCTATAGATTGACAATCGCGCACTTCGTGCGGAAGAGAATTCCACAGTCTTGCGGCATGTACAGTGAAGGAGTAGGAGTAGAAGTCGGAATGGTGGATGGGGATGTCCAGCGACGATCTAACACTGGAACGACACGGTTTGTCTTGTGGACGAGAAAAGTGGAATCGGTCACGGAGGTATGAGGGAGCGGAAGGATTATGAAGGACGTTATAGAGGGTGGAAAGGATATGAGTATTCCTGCGCAAGCGAATTGGGAGCCACTTGAGTTGAGAACGATATTTTGAAATGTGGTCATATTTGCGCAGGCCAAAAATGAATCGGATACACAGGTTTTGTAAGCGCTCCAATTTATTTAAGAGTTCCTCAGTGGCATCCAAGTAGCAGGAGTCTGCATAGTCGAGCAGTGGAAGAAGAAGAGTTTGGACAAGTGAAATTTATTTGTTATTTTTTGTCATTTTTCTTTGACTCTGGGGCTCTTGACTTTGACTTTTTATAATCTTGAATAAATTCACAAAGTAACCTAGCCCCAAATCACCCCAAACTAAGGAAAGTTCAATTTATTTACAAAATACGTAAAATATATTTGTTAATTAATGTATCAATTGAATTTTGTTGTTTTGAAAGTTTAACGTAATCATTTGTGTACTATCACTGTTTATCACCTAATCACATTCATTTATCGAAGGTTCCGCTGAATGCTAATTAACTACGAAAACATTATGTTCACTGTTATTTTTGTTTTGATGAATTTAATTAGTTAGAGCGTTAACTTGGAGCGATATCATCATGTGGCGCACGATAGTTTTACTATGGACAATATTTATCTTTAAATTAAATGGTGAGTTTATTTGTTGATTTCTGTTAATATAAAATCCATGCAACCGTCTGCTAGACCAATTAAGAGTACAATAATTGTTAATAATAAATAAAACCACAGTCAACATGCTGACAGAATTTTAAGACGCTGGCTCTGTCGTATATTTCAGGTCCTAGCTGGTACCCTCGTCATTAGGCGACATGTATAGTCAGTTGCAGAGTGTTGGTGCTATATTCCACTAGGGACTCTATACTGTCACTGCTTAACCTTTTGACGTTTGGTCAGATGGACAGAATATCAGGTTAGGAGAATGCCGGACTAACCAAGTGCCAGTTAGCAGTATGCCAGATTGATTTTTCACATGACGTCCGTATAAACTGCTCTAGGGATCTAATATTATTTAGCAATATAATTGTGAAAAAAAAATATCTTTGAAATCCCAGACTATTTTATACACCAATTGAAAACGTCGAGCATGACATCTACAAGTGCCTGTGTCTTCGTTTTGGTTCTAAGATTTGATATTTTGTTTTAGAAGCAAATACCATAATATGGAGCAAGAGTTATTCGTTGACTGCCATCCTCACTGTTCCTGGCGCTAATTTGACTGAGCCTTATCAAGTCTGGTGAGCATAGACAAAATACAAACTATTAAAATGTGCGAACGACGTCTCGCCAATACAAGATCTGAATCATTAGTACATCGCCTAGTTTCGGCTTCGAATTTAAGCGGTCTACAGACCTTCAGTTTTAACTGAACATTCGAACTGTTAAGTTTCCAGTGGTAATATTTTTCCTTTGAAGTGACCTACCATCATTTAACTCGCTTCTAAAAATAGTAAAATTATAAAGTAACATAAGAAAGTATTACCACAACAACTGTGCAGTTTTTGCTACACACTTAAAATTTTAACTGCATAGTTTTGACTGTACAATTTTATTTAGTGAAACTTCGATTAGAGTAGATTTTCCGTTCAGTTCAACTGCACAGTTCTCAGTTTTGCTTACACACATACGTTTTAACTGAACAGTTCGACTGTACAGTTAAACCTGAAGTTGTGTAGCCCGCTTTACTCACACGTGTGCGACAACTACTCGATATGCATTATTTACGGCCGATACCTGTAATAATATCTTATACACATTTTTAGGGTTGACGGCGAACAAAAGAAATCAAGGGTAGACTTCTACAATGGTATGGACAAAACTTATAGAGAATGGGACAACTTGCGAGAGACTTTCGTGTATTACAAGGTTTGCGGTTTTTATTTTACGACTTGATCACTACAAAGGTATTTTATTAAGCAATGTGATTCCAGTGATTATTTGGATGCAAGAATACGCTTGTAGTTGCTGGTTGTCTCCTCAGATTTTTTATTTATCGTGCTCCTAATGGAACACCACTTTTGATTTTAAAATCTGATTATACTGTACAGTTTATAAATAGTACTTTACTATAGGGGTATACTACGCAATTATAGTGGATTTACACCCCTTTCTAAAATTAATGAATAATCTGTAGTTTACGAATTAGTAACATTTTCTTTCTTTCTTTCTTTCTTAACATTTGAGGATTTCTAGTTCTATGATATGACTCAGATGAGTTTAATATTCCAGATTCATCCGGAGAACACAAAAAGTTATACAAATAAAGATGTTTGTGATATTCACACGGCACCCACCTACGAAATGAAAGTGTATGACTTGAATACCTACTTGCCCAACAAGAGTTTTAGATACAAACGTAAGTGACCACGGTATTTACAACTAATTTTTGAATATTTTTAGGAACACATATCTATGAAATTTATAATACTCTGACATTTTATTTGTTGATGTGTAAGCCTTTAATATAATACGCATTCTACATACCGTCTACGATTCATACATTTATGTAACAGAGTATGAACCCCAGGAGCATAAACTGATTTATTCACAGAATTTGGAATTTCGATGCTGAATGTCGTCTGAACTGATTTTAAAAACTTTTGTTCTACGTGTTTTCAATCAATAATGTCTTTTCTATAGTTAGATAGGGATCTAGCTGCCTAATGTATGTTTTTACAGGAAACCGATGCGGTTTACAGGAATAAGTATCTAATACGTACCTGAAGCAAGCTTCTAAAATTCTTAGAGACCTGCAGAATGCCTGTGCAGTCCGGATTCCACCCCGGCATTTGCAGCCGGAGTCATTAATTTATAATTTTACAACAGCCCCACTCCGGCTTAGCACGGGCGCTAACTATAAGCCTAATTACTTACTGAAATTCGAGAAGTGTAATATCTACAGCTAGTTCAAGAGAAATTTGAATAATACGTGAATAGATATCGTTAAATCGGTTTACATTACACGGTAATAGAAGAGGCATAATATTAGAGGGCGTTATCCTGCTGTAGGAGATTAAATTTAGAAATAACTATTAAACGTTTACACATGACTGCAGACCCACGAGGCGGGATATACCCACACCACGACATGAAAAATGGTTGTCAAGCATACCAAAATCGACCCTGAATTATATTGTCGCTAACAATATTTTACATATGTAGTAAATATAAAATCGTCTTGACGCCAATGTCCGCTTTGATCGTAATCAAAGATTTGGCCGATTTGGATTTGGATCAGCCGGGCTAGCCATCTTTGACAGCTCCGCTTGCGTGATGCGTGTATGGTAGAAAATTGACAGGTCGAAGTTCGACTATTTCTACCAACATCTACATTGACTCTGATTGTGTAGGATTATCCGCCAATCCGCCTCCTTTGTACACCGAAAGTACGTGAATTGTCTATGGTCTAAGAATTTCTACCACAAACAGCTTATGTCAGATAACGTTAGCTTATGTCAAATCCCATAAATTTTTTCTACCACAAACGATTGTAGATTAACGAAACCTCTTGGCTAAGGCAGCAGGTATTACAGTGGAGCGACTGCCATCTGACCTCCGTGACCCCGTCAACAGCGACATCTCCAGCTTGAATCATGGTACCACATTCAGTGTACGAAAGTGAAATGTTAATAACTACTTTTATTACAGACGATGAAGTTTTGAACGGCGTGAATGTGCAAAAATGGGAGTACTATTACCTGGCCGACAGTAAATTGAGAACCAGTGTAACCTACACGTTGTGGGTGGATAGGAAATCCGATAATTCCAAGTCTCCAGTGCCAGTCAAGTATACTATTACTTTGCTTTTGAACGGTGCAATCGCTACTTGATTTTTCTGTATAGGTATTTCTTTTAGAGAATTTATATATTTTTAGATTCGTCTACGAAATGAAAGTTGGTGATAACGTATTGGATTACTTCCGCCATGATTATACGTCATATAGTGACATCAATCCTGCAATATCTAATGTTAGCAAGCCTTTAGGTACCTTCGACATTTATTGTAACGAGATTATAACTTCTTTTGTAATTTGTCTATGCCTAATAAAGCTTACTATTCTGTTCTTAGACTTGATTTGCTCAAGCGTTGTCTACGCTGTAAATTCCGACATGGTGCCAGTGGATCCCTTGTTGGAGTATGTGGAGCCTGAACTAGAACGTTCAAGGATCGAGGACATCTTTAACAGGTGCAACATTTTATCAATAAACTTTAAGTTTTGTAGTAATTATGGAGGACTCTTTAAAATAAGCAATTTTTTCAATAATAATTGGTGAGAGAGATATCGTAAGATTGAAGACTCTCAAGATGCTCGTCTGCACTAGTTTGGTCACGTGCTGCGTGCGTGATTCCCGGAGATAATTGGTAAATAGGTGCCACCTGCTAGTATCAAGAAAGATACCGCGGAAGGACCAAGAAACGATGGATTGACATCACACTAGTCGGATGCGAGAGCCAATGGTACATCCACGACACCAAAATGCCCAAGACCGGGCGAAACGGAGGAGAAGGAGTCGGAAACCGGGCCCTGGTAGAAATCGGGACTAACTGCTCGAAAGATGATGATGATCAAGAAAGAGGTCATCGCGGTGTCGGATGTGAGAGCCAACGGCTAATGGACGGGCGAAGTGGAGGAGAAAGAGTACAGGAAAACGGAACGGTTGATGATAAATTATTGTCATTTTCAGATTCAAGGATAGTTTCTATAAAATCTACGACAACGAATATGAACATGTTACAAGAATGAACGTTTTTAAAAATAACTTAAGGTGAGTTGATAACAATTTGGTCATTTTATTTTGTTTCTTGATTTGGGAATGAAAGTCTATTTTTTATTTTCAGATTCATTAACCATATAAACAAACAGAATAAGTCCTATACCCTTGGTATAACCCATTTAGCAGACAGATCAGAGGAAGAGATGAAAGTGTACATGGGAACTCTTCAAACCATAAGTGATATTGCTGATGGGAATGATGAATTTGATGACATCGATTACAATGATATTATGGCTATAACTGAAGATCAAAATGAAAGATTATATTTCGATTGGAGAGATTACGCCGCTGTTACACCAGTTAAAGGTAAAAAAACAAGTAACAATAAATGTTCATTTTATCAGGGTGGCCAGCCAGCTCGTTTGCCTTCTATCCTTTAGTACTACATAAAGTCGCTTTCCGCGTCTGTCCATCTGTGTATTCTAAACCACGCGGTTTTCACTATAAAATAGAGTATTTGTTATAATAAGTGCATATTATAATATCATGGTGGGACCACGAGTCTGGAGTGATAGAGAAAACAAGTGCGAAGCAGGAGCGTAGTTAAAAAAAATTTGTGACGATGAATAATTAAGGCCGTGTCCACCAGCGCCGACTCGTCAAGCAGCACGTCAACGAGAATGAAATGATGACACATGACACAATTACACATTTACTATGCTCTTGTTTCAATGTAAATGTAAGCATAACTTACAAATTATAGTCGTTCTTTAGGTTTTCAGTTTCACGTAACGAAAGTGAATCTTAGGGAGCGCCTAAACTGTTCACGCGCCGCGCGCGTGCTATTGCTGTAACAGCGAGCGAGCGGCGCGTTGTATTTCATTGTACGAAACAATTGAAAACGTGCACGCGTGCCGCTTGCGAGCGGCGCGCGAGCCGTTGTTTCAACTGAGCATTCGGTGCGCGTTCATGAGTTTGGGCCTTACCCTTAATCGACATCAACATGACGCATTCCAGACCAAACGTCGCTATGTGGGTCATGCTACGCCTTCGCAACATCTGCTGTGGTGGAGTCAGCTGCGTATGTAGCTAGAGGTTGCCGAGATATGGAGGAACTCAGTGAGCAGGCCTTGCTTGATTGCACCTGGAAGTAAGATTTACTGCTTTTTAAAATAATTAAGCATGCATTAATACTACTTACGTGCACGAGTTCATGTCATCGGGCACGACCAATTAAATTATTCGAGTAGCGTTAACATTCATTTATTGAAGGCTCAATACATCATCATCTCACTCGGTGTGAGCGATTCTGTTTGAGTTAAACGTTTCGGACGATGGATTGAACTCGCACGTGCACAGTACCTACCGTGGATTCAGATGTCGGACGAGTCGGATACCTTAACCACTCGGCCACCGAACGCTCCTAACCTAACTATGTAGACTATTTGCTATAAAACGTTTCATCATTAAAGTCCCGTGGTTATCAGCGGAACTACAAAACTCTTCAGCGGTACTAATTGTTGAAACAGATTATAATATGACAGTAAGTGTTTGAGAATGTTAATCAATATTTTAGTAAAAAAAAATACATGTCATGTTAAATTAATATTAATAATACAACTGTCACACAAAGTAACTTCACAATTATGTTATTGTTTTTTATTACAGTGTAGGCTCTGGAAACCTAGGATGCCAGGGAGGGACTTTTGAAAACACACTGATATGGGTAAAGGAAAAAGGTCTACCTCCAAAAGCGGAGTACGGGTCGTATTTGGCTTTAGTAAGTTGAATATTATTTGCCTTCATTTTATTGGTGTCTTTACGACACCGGGGCTATAAGGCAGTTTACACGGTTCAAGTTGATAAGTAATTTAGTTAAAATTAAGTCATCGGTCAACTGAAACTTTGCGTGTAAACAGCCAAACAAGTAGTAAGTTGCCCATTAAGTTGGAAAGTGATTTAGTAAATAGAATCCAGTATATTTTTTAGCATTTCACCGCATGATCCGGCCTGGCCACGCGCTGTCCTTGACACTTGCTGCGTGAAAACAGACTATTACGTTACAGACAACTAAATTACTAGTAATTAGTGGTTAGTAAGAGGTAAAGCCGTTGGCCGTGTGGTGTCCGGCAGAGTAGAATAGCACCAACCCCTTACACTCATGGGTGTCGTACAAGGCGACTAATGTTTTCGAGGCAAAAGATCAAGAGTCTCCGTAGTCTGGAAAATGGGCAGCAGCATTTTCTATTGTTATATTTAAACACTCCGATCTCCAACCCGCCTGCCAAGCGTGGAGATTATGGCAATAACCTTCCCTTTCGTGGGAGAGGTCGTAAGTCTTGCAGTGGACTGTTACGGGCTGTGATGATGATGATGAACCGCGCCGCTTGCACCGCATGTTCCGGCCTGGGCACGCGCTGTCCTTGCCACTTGCTGCGTGAAAACAGACTATTACGTTACAGACAACTAAATCACTAGGAATTAGTGGTTAGTACGAGGTAAAGCATTGGCTACTTACTAATTAACACTTAAACCGTGTAAACGGTGATTCAGTACTTTTAACTTAATCACTCGAACCAAACAATGGGAAGCAGCGTTTTCTGTTAGTAATTTAAACATTTACTTATAACCTCAACCCGCCTGCCAATAATGGAGATTGGAGATTGTGGCAAAACCCTCCACTGACGTGAAGGAGGCTGTTGATGAAGATGAGGTTTATTACTCCGAGGATGATGTCTCAACGATAGGAAGGAAATTGAAACCGTAATTGCTTTTTCAGGAAGGACGCTGCCATATTCAAAATATGACGGACGCTGTGAAAATTTCCCACTTTGGACAACTTCTGAAGAAGAAGCACGTAATTAAGGTACGGTTCTTATCTATCAAACAATAAAAGAAAATTGTTTTCTTTTCTTTTTATAAAAAGTGAAAAGTAGTAAAATTTAAGTTTATGAGCGGGACTTTTTTATATTATTTTTTGTTTTTTATTTTGATGTTGTTTATTCATCTGAGAAAATTTACTTTCTTATTAATTTTATTCTCGTGGAGCGAGTCCGACTTGTCCTCTCCCGGATTTTTTATTTTAAAATAAAAAAGATGTGTAATTTTTTTAAATTCTAACATGCCAGCCCGCTGCCACTTTGTTCACATGTTGTTCTACTCTATTAACCTTTCTTTTGAATCACTCTGTCTAGTAAGGAAAACCGCATGAATATCCGTTCAGTAGTTTTTTAATTTACCGCGAACAGACGGAGAGACAGACGCTGCGTAGGACTTTGCTTTATAATATGCAGTGAAAGTGATGACGTAGTGATAATGACGATAGTGATAAATTTTCAGGAAACTTTACGAAAGAAAGGACCTCTGGTTGCTGCCATAAACACATTTCCAAGATCATTCGGTTTGTACACGGGTGGCATATACGAAGACCCTGAATGGTAATTATTTTAATTATTCGTTATTAGGTACAATTAAATCTACAGATCTATTAAACTACAATATTTGAACAACAGCTTCCCTTCTATCAATAAGAAAACTTGCACATTTATTGCGGGACTTCTACAACTTCAAAAAAATACCGCCACGGGGCCTTATTCAGGCCCTAAGCCAGTCTCCGGGTCCACAGCGGAAAACCTTGGTCAACCTCGCTTCGCCATCATAACATGATAGAAGCAAAGCAAATATTAGTAGCAGTAGTCCGTGACACTGCTACAGTGTTACAGAGGTCAGATGGCAGTCGCTCCACTGTAATTATTTGATCTGCCTAATCTTGGATCATGGATGGATGTACCAATGACTCTTAGAAATACTAACCGTTGGGCACCGGTTCCAAATGTATTATCTAATCTGCCAAATCCTGAATCATTGTCAAGGCGTACCCTGGGCCCTTGTGCGCGAGAGCATAACCGGGACAATAACGTCAAAATGTTTTTTTTTTTACAAAGATATGGCCCAAAGAGGCACTGAATTACGTAGTTATTAGCACGAAATTTGATGTTACTAGTTTGTATAGTAGTTCTTACAGTAACAACAGTAGATTCTTTATTTTTGTTACATTAAAGCGCATTAGTCGTAGATTGTATGGTTATTATTATTTATATATTAAGAAAACTAAAACTACAAGAAAAAACATCTTGACGTTAATGTCCCGGTTATGCTCTCGCGCACAAGGGCCCAGGGTACGCCTTGACAATGATTCAGGATTTGGCAGATTAGATAATACATTTGGAACCGGTGCCCAACGGTTAGTATTTCTAAGAGTCATTGGTACATGACCGCAGTGGGATTTGAATCCGGCACCTCTCGCTTACGAATCGAAATCGTAACCACTCGGCCACCGACGCTCCTTAAAACTACAAGCAACTAGCGGTACTCAATTATATTTCCAGTCGCAACGAGCCCCATCTCCGAACCCACGCCGTCACCCTAATTGGCTACGGGAAGGAGGAAGGTAAGGAGTACTGGACCTTGAAAAACACTTTCGGCAGGGGGTGGGGCGAGGCGGGCTACATGAGACTATCGGTTCAAGACAACGTGTGCGGTCTGAAGAACTTCGTCTACAGCGTGGATTTCAAAGATTCGGAGAGGGCGAACTGTAAACCGTTGCAATGAGGTTTTTGCTTTTAGAAGTGGTGTTAATTTTTATTACTTGGGCTGAAAATAAAATGACTTAATTTGTGTGTGATTTATTCATCGATGGATTTGAGAGCCTCCTCCACATTACCTCCACAAAAGACCCGCCCCGGCTTCGCACGGGCAGTAACTTTAACAAATTATACACCCACCTAAACTTTCCACATGAATCTATCATGTCTATTGGTGAAAACCGCATGAAAATCCGTTCAGTAATTTTTGAGTTTATCGCAAACAGACTGTCTGTCTGTCTGATAGACAGACGCGACGTGGGACTAAGTTTTATAATATGTAGCGAACGTGATATTCAGATGACTAAATCTGTAATCCACTCTGCTCAGGTTCCCCTGTTAACTGGCTCTACTATTATCCTGATCAGCCAAATCCTGGATCACGGTGCCCCGGGATCCAGGCCCTCGCAAAAACAACCGGGGTATTGACGACAAGATGGGTTTGCTTTTATAAAAAGTCAATGTTGTAAAGTTTACTATGTATTTCAGTAGGTATAGGTACGAAATTATTACCTTACCTACTTATATGTTACCGTAACAACAGAACACATAACACCAGCTGTCTTTAAGGGCCTGTGCTCCGCGGATGATACTTTTCCCGTATGCAAAATTACATTTTGTATAAACCATCGTCTGCGATATCGAATTGGACTATCTTATCTCAAGGGTATAGAGTGGAATTTGGTATGTCAAGAGTTTCTCCGATAGCAAAGTGTTCTGTGCAAAGAGCTTTTATCACGTTTTTACGGTTGGAGTAGGACGTGCCTAACTAGAATGTTTTTAATGAAAACAAAATGGCGAAGAGGAGTACTGGACTCGTTTTACGTTTCAGTTAGAGATTCAGGAAACACGTCTTGGATAATTCTTTTTAGGTATTTGGGTCTGGGACACTGTGTTGGTTACTACTACTCGTTTGTTATTGATTTATACTTATACAATAAAAGGAGACTTGAGTGATAGGGTGGGTGTAGGCTAGGTTAGGAACAGCTACCTATCACATGTAGCATCTGCAGTGCGTGCTCGCTTAGAGGTCTGTCTGGCGGTGGCGTCGGGCCGGGTTGCCCTTTTCTCTCAAATATGGCTGAGTTGGACGATGGCTGGGCCCTGCGTTACACTCGTGAATGGGTGCTGCTTTGGTGGACTGGCTTACTATTGCTATAGTTTTAGGTGGTTTTCTTCAGTATTATATAGCTATATATTATATCGGGCGCGGTCCGTCTCTGCTTGGCATTGTCCGGCACTGACCGGTTGTGTCTGGTATCGTCGGACACGGCCCGGCCGTTATCGGCATGGGGTGGGTGTGCTCCGGTCCTGGGGCGGCCGGCTTGTCACTGTGTGTTTCCGTCCTACCATCCTAACCCCTAAAAATATTGAATTAAATTGAATTGAATCTTATCTTTGGGTACCTAATTTATTATATTTTTTATTTCTCAACTCAACGCATAATCTCCTACGCGGTAGAATACCAAAGTAAACAATTAGCCACGAACTAGCACAAAATACAGTATTCATATCAAGTAGAGTAGCAGCCAAGTATGAAAGTTGCAACAAAATTAACATCCCATCGCGGTAAAGTTGGGCGGGCCGACGTACGGCGCGTACACACTAACTTGTTCAGAGGGAGGTTTATTTGTTTTTACTGATTACCACCCAATGTTTATGTAAGATGTTACAAACTTTGTTCTATCTGGAGATAAGTATAAGGTGAAACAATTAGAGCGTCGCGTCGGTTGATTAGTAGTTAAGGGGTCCGGCTCGTACCGGTACCCGAGGTACCGGGTTCGAGCCCCAGGGCCGCCGTGTACAAACGACTCTTCTGAGTTGTACCAACGACTCTTTTCAGAGTAGTTGAACACTAACCGATGCTCTTACAGTGACGGAATATTGCAATGTGATGATACCATTGAGCTGATCTGATGGTAGAGACAGAAGGAAGCTAAGACACTCCTAAAATATACACGATAAATCCCTTGTGTTGCGGTCATTTGTTTTGCATTGAAATTTTTTCAACTTAAAATGGTGGTCGGATAAAACCGGAATGGCTATCTAAAATAGAACGCGCGATAAAAGGTTGTTATGAAAATTTGTATTTCATTTGAGAACATGTTTGCTATGGTATCCAGTATGTTACCCAGCCGTATAACCGAAAAGCTCGGGTAAGCTTTCCGCAAATACGGCTTTTCCCACCCAGAATTTCCTTCCGGTAAGGGACGCGCTTTTCCCACCCTAAATTTTCTTCCAGATTGCAGTGTGACCGAACCTTAACTAAAGTTTTGGCCTGCCCACACTCCGAGATGAGTTATGAGGAACCTTATACTTTCAACGTCTAGGAAACTGCTTTGCCCCAGGAAAGGAAGTATTAAAGTGAAGCAGTAAATAAGTAGCTAGCATACGTAATTTCATCAAGCACTAAGATTAATGAAGCCTTGCTTGTTGAGTTTAGTTGGACTGGATTAGATTTTGAAGCTGTGGAAAGTGGAATCAGTTAACTAAAGCTGGCACGTATAACATATTTACAACTACGCTCATACGCTCGAATACTTGAATGTCTCTTAATTTTAAGGGCTCTTAGATATAATGCTATGCTTTTGAATGTCAAAGATTTGAAAGTGACAGCATGATCTTCAAGGAGCCCTTAAAGTTAAGAAGCATTCTAGTATTCGGGCATTAGTGCGTAGCCTACGATTTTCAAATTACAATGTACTAGATGGCTATTTGTTTGTTATTTTTAAATTTATGATTCTTAAACCCAATGTGGACTATCGGATTGAGCTAGTAGAGTTCGATCAGCAGTGCCGCCATGTATCAATGTCTTTTTTGGAGTTATGAAAATAAGATTGAATGTGTAACCATGATCGTATATCTGGCAAGATCTCCCATGTTAACAGGGTCAGGGAGCTTACATGGCGTTGGTAAAAACTGTTGTTATTCTACCCCGACGCGAAAATAGTATCGGTGTACCTGTGGCGTCATATTATAAATTAATCAGTTTTGAGCCACTTGGCGTAAATTAATAACGTCAAGTGGCTCAAAACTGTTTTAACTAGCCTCCGGGTCGCCAGCGAGCGGTGCGAGCTCGTTGCGGTGCTTATAATCTGTCCAGACTGACTTGTCTTATTTGGTTAAGAAAATCCATGCAAAAATCATTTATTGTAAAATAAGTAATACATTTCAATTATAAAATAAAGTAATGTCAACAAATATCAATATCATTAAATAATAATACAACCGTCAACACAATGTAATTCACAATAATGCTTCGTTCAAAATGCGGGTAGTCAATGAGGGTAGTAAATAATGTAACGTCAAAGAAATGGTAAAAAGAAAATTATGTATTATGTATTTAAATGGATAATGTGCATCAGTATTCGTTGAAATTCACATTCTTTGTGTTTCTTGTATAATTCTCGACATCTATACACAATATACGTAGCATGATTGATACGTTAAGTCGTGATTTTGGGAATTGTTTGTTCACCAAATAAGACAAGTCGATCATATGTTCGACTAGCCTCAAACTGCAAAACGGTAACCCACCCAGCTCGCACCCGGTCTCGCAAGCACAATGCCACTAGACCAATGCCACTTCTATTTCCTATTATCTATTAATTAGTTTATGTTTACGTAGGCTTGGTAGTGGGTTTCCCGTCATTTCTCGGTTAGGAAAATTAGAATTACTCATCATCATCATCATACCAGCCAGAAGACGCCCACTGCTGGGCATAGGCCTCGTCCAGAGATCTCCACAAAGGCCAGTCCTGTGCTTTCCGCATCCAGCTGGTACCTACGATTCTCACCAGGTCGTCGGTCCACTTTGTAGGAGGTCTACCCACGCTGCGTCTTCCGGTACGTGGTCGCCACTCGAGAACTTTACTGCCCAACGGCCATCTATTCTTCGAGCTATGTGCCCTGCCCACTGCCACTTCAGTCTGGCAATCCTTAGAGCTATGTCGGTGACTTTGGTTTGCTTGCGGATCTCCTCATTTCTGATTCGATCGCGCAAAGAAACTCCGAACATAGCTCTTTCGATTGCCCTTTGGGTAACAGTGAGCTTTCTTATAAGGCCCACAGTGAGCTGTGAGTTGGAATTACCCACGAAATGATAAAACTAAGTTAATCTTCAAATATTATAAAAACTACATTGATTTGCGAAAGGTATCTTCTACACCAGCTCCTACAAAAAATCAGCCATACAGCCGTGAAGTCGAAGAAAATGTCAAGCTCCAAATGAAGTGGCAAAGTGGAATCGGTGCGCACTATTTCGCGGCACCGCATGAACGCTGGCTGGGATCGGCGGTGCATAACTCGCCGCGGGCGTGCCGGTGCGAGTACATACCAGGGACTATTACACTCTATGGTATAAGTTTTTAAGACTTTCGTGGTTATTCACTACACATTCGAAAGAGGCCGATATGTCTGTCCTTGGGAGTGACTTCACACAGCGGCACCAGTCAACTCGTGACCTCGATGACGTGAAATATCGAAGTAAAAACAATACTAACCGTGGTAATAAACCCGATAATGTGTAGTGAAAGTGTAACTCTATGGTTTCTACCTTTCCTCCCAACTTAAAGCAGAGTATAAAGAAACCCTACCTCAAGTTTCACTATGGGATAAACTTCGAAACCGAGTTAAAAATTTCAGAGCTTCCGTAGCAAGAAAAAGTTACTTCTTATTCAACTTTATGTCAGTAATCCTTTAAAATTTCCATTTAGGTAAGATGTCTAATAGCCTTATAGTCAACACTCTTCTTTTTTCAAATAATGACATGGGATCGTTGAAGAGGTATATGAGGTCTTTTCAGAGGTGGGCAACGCATTGGTAACTCCCCTGGTGTTGATAGGCGGCGTCCTGATGTCCATAGGCGGCGGTGACCACTTTCCATCAGGTGGCTCGCTAGACTGTTTGTCTGCTGTAAATAAAAAAAAAAAATGTTTTGTGTCCGAGCGTCAAAGCAAAAATGATGGCAAATGGGGAAAGCTGTGAAAGGCTTGCCCGCCTTCGTCCATCAGTGGACGCTCTACTTCTAATCAAATCTTATTTCCTATTGGTTCAAAGCCCGCACTCTGTAAGCGCACCGCGGCGCACCCACACCTGACACCTGACACGATAAAACATTCCTCCTCTCCGTTTTTTGTTATGCAGATGTGTCGTTAAGCGAGACGCATGAGGCCGGCAATCGGAACGACACACTCCCGTTTTATGTTTTTGCTGAGCCAGGGCCGGATTGCGGGGGACGCTGCGATATTAAAAGTATAAGTTTGATGGTGTCTGTTTGTATACAAGTGGAACATAATGAAAAGGCTTTGACGGTAAGGTATACATTACACAAAGAACTACACTCTCATGCAGGCGTGTATAAATTCCAGCCATTGTCAATTATATGCAGTCAGTGACTAGCTTATTTAGTCACTCATTCCGGTAAATTCTAGCTATGCAACTAAATCAGCTAGGCAGGTACCGCTTTTTTACTAGAACTCTCAAATTTACTGAAACAGTTCCTACCAGAATCCTTAATTCAAAATTTGTAGTTTCTAGTGTGACACGCGAAAAGCCGACTCGCTAGAGCCTCGCCTGTCAGCAGAGCGACCGCGAGCAGGTAAGATTGGCTTGGACCCCTGAGATTTACCCGGGTTCGATTCCCGGCCGGACAGAAATTGAAACGATGAACTTTAATTTCTGTTACGGGTCTGGGTGTCATAATTATATAATACGACGTTATTTTAAAATATATACGTAGTTATTCAGTTGCCTGTCAACTATAACATATGCTTTGCTTACTTTAGGGCTAGACGGCGCTATGTGAATTCTACAAGCAAATTTATGATTTTATTATTATTATTTATTAGAACACGTTCCTGAATCCAACCCTGCGTTGGCGCAACACGAAATATTTTCTAGTCGGTAATGGCGGAAGCTTTCTCGCGGGCGGTATGAAATGTGACGCGAATTGAGATAGCGCTTTTTTGTTTCTAGTTGTATAGGGAGTAATGACGTGTGAATACCGTTTTGTTTGAGATAACGATACCCCTTTCCTTGGAGATATTTCGTCACAAGAGACTGGATGGAAGTTGAAATAAATTGTGGGCGAGATAGTGTTGTTCTACTGTAACATTATTTTGTTATTAAGATGAACGGAAACGGGGATTATACCACCGCGACATCGAAGTTTCAGAAATAAAGATGAAAAAGGAAAATAATGTTGTTCCTTTAGAAGTTCTTTAAAAATGTTCTTAGTAAAAATTACCAGTTTTCAGAATTTTTCCTTGACTTATATCCTACTCCTCCGGGAAGTGCCTCATAATTTTGATGAGTCAATGCGTCAGTCAGTTGTAAAATGGGCGATTTTCAAACGCAAATATCTCTAACTAATTGACTCATATTTCTCACAATATTAACAGACAACTAGAATACTTATGTCAATTGACTCTTGATTGATTGACTTCATAACTTTATGCAGAACAATAACGAAGTTATGATACGAGTAAAAACACGCATAAACATTTCGTGTAAATATACACACTCCGCGCTCACTGCCGGAACTGGCCCATTCTGGTCTATTAAAGGCTTGATTAAAGGCTCGTAGCGTGCGCTCTCCGAGTGCAAGGATGTCTGAAGTGTATCTAAGGTAGTGCTGTACCTACTCCAGTAGCTGTAGCCATAAGGACGTTCTAAATTCCAAACAGCTAGGCGCAGCTTGAGCTACTTTGTGTACACTAAACCGCGTCAATGTGTTGGCCCCATTCACTATGCCCCAGTCAAATCCTCTCCAATCATTAACAAATGACACCAAAAATTATTTCCTGCTTCCCAGTAAACGCAACCGAGTCACCCCACACCGTCCCCATCTGAGATAATATTATTTTCATAATAACCCCGGGTATTTCCTCAAAGAGCGGAATAATATTTATGTTTGTAAGCAAGAGCCTGGCTGCTCGAGGTCTCAATTTGTAAAACAAAGCCCCTATCCATCATCGCAGACGACGATCCCGCCAGAGGAAAGGAAGCCCGCTTTATGTGGTGAAACGGATATGGTTCCGTAAATAGAAAATTTGACAAGGTATTCGTTGAGTACGTTTTAATAGTGAATGCTAGTAATTATTATCGATAGTTTTGATAGCTCAAATTCAAATTTTCCAAAGTTATAGGTATCTAGTGGGATTAGGTCAGGAGATGACGATGATTCGGTATGGGCATGATAAAATTATGACTTTTATGCGCATACTGCCAACCGTATTTATAAACGAAACTAATAAAAAGCGGCAATTATCGTCTATAACCCGTGTCAATGGAATGTCGCATACCACATTCTCAGTTACCATGTGGTATCCGGTTGACTAGAATAGAACAAAATTCTTCTTATTTCTTTGCAGTGCGTTCTTGAGTAGATTAGCACCAAATCAGGCATCTTGTCATTATTTACAGCTCCTTCAAAAATGGGACACCTCCAACTATCACGAGTACCCTTGGACGGATGAGATTTTTTTTTGCCGTGGATGTGTGAGTGGATAACAAAGTGATTGTTCCAAGAACAAGCTAGGCTTATAACGTGATGCAGATAGAGGTGTGATCTTTTCTATCAGATTTATATTTATAACGAGAGCAATTTGATCATTAACACAAAAGCAGAGTTCCCGCCACGAACTTTAGCAGCACGAACTCCGCATTTCAATTCTAAAATCGCACAAAATCGCAGAGCACCAATCCCTGCAAATGCGCCTAACAAGCTGTCCCAGATATGAAGCAATCCGCGACCAACCCTGAGGTGAACTAGAAATATTCACAGCCCCGTCCGGTCGGAGTTAGCCACTTTCGGATACTTCTGACGGCGAACCATTCATAACTGTGTCCAATATTTGTGTGTCCATTGTTTCATGTTTTGGCAGCTCCGGCGAAACTTTCAGGATTAGAACCGCAGCTGTGCGGGCTTAGTTTGCCAGAAATAATGTTTGTTAATTCCGAACCAATGGAAATAGGCACGTCAGTGTAAGTTTCAGTAGATTATTAATGTATTTACTTAGCTTTTTTGGATATAATGATTATCGAAGGGTTAAAAGGAGTCTCCTCCGAGCGCACTCCGTAGTTTGATCATATTTTTAATATTACCAAAGCCAATGAAATTTTGTAGACGTGAAACTAATATCTATGTAATAAAATACATCGTTTCAAAGTTACACGGGGTTTAAAATTTAGTCGCGTAACGTCGCTAGTTGCGTAGTGCGCGTTCGAGATTCGCTTGCACCGCTTCGCTTTTTCACTTACCTGTCTCCGATCAATTGTTGACACTAATAATAACTTTTCTGCACATTTATTATTGCATATAACTCTTCAATTTATATCTTTGTAGCAAACTATATTGACACTTAGAAATGAGGAACTAGTTTAACACAAAGATTGTTAGATATTACAAGAAATTATAATAAAATTTCGGGATCGATCGTAAAGCGGTAACACTCAGTAGTATGTCAAAGACTAGTTTTCTATAATCCTTCAAAAAGAAACTATGGAATTCGTCTATGGGATATCACTTCTGGCGACCAGCTGGCTTCCCTCAATTGAAGAAAGTTTCGATTAGGTTATCATGGCAATAAAATGACTCATTAATTGATTTAAGAACTTTGACAGTACCGTATGACATATTCAGATGTGTTTCGTCAACTAGGAGTATTTGCTATTGGAATAAAACGATATCTTCTCCATAACAGATTGGAATTTTAAGACGTAGTGCATAAACAACGCTCTCATTCTTGCTGTTCTAATTTAACCCTGTACATTGGTGCTTTAATAGTCAGTCAATATTGCAGATTCATTACAAGGGATGGAAAAAATACGAGGGTCGCCATTTAAAACCTATCGCCACGGGACCCTGAAAGCAAATGAATGGGAATGCTCGAAAAGCCCAGATTATCGCGACCGATCAATGCTCCGACGGGCGCGGATTAGTTGGCCATTGGACACCGACGTCTCCTTTTCAGTTCTGCTGTCCTGGTACTTGGATTCGGTAGAGATAAGGAAAAATATTTTTTGTGGTATCCATTAGTAGCTTATAAGACGGACAGAGGCGGATCCTGGCGCGAGACTGACTGCTACTGACGCCAAGACGCTGATGATTAGCAGCATCGAAAATCCTAGCAAGTAGTGAGCCTACTCCAGTCCTGTGGATGTTAGTGTTCTTGCTCCTATCAACTTCAAACAAGGTACAGAATACCGCAGCTAAACAATACTCTTTTAAATAGTATTGTGTTTCTGCCGGTGAGTAAGGTTTCCAGAGCTCCATGGGGTGGGGATTTGGGGAACCGTGGCTTTGGCAGTGGAGGGGCATTTGCCTTTTTGCTGCCAGAGCAACGTGTTATAGAGGTGGGCAACGCATTGGCGATACTCTTGGTGTTGCTGATGTCTATAGGCAGTGGTGACCACTTTCCATCAGGTGGTCCTCTTGCCTGTTTGCCTACCGTATAATATAAAAAAAAAGGTAACAACGAAAATAAAAACTAACAGAAACGACAACGTTCATCTAGCAACATTGTGATTTGTAAATCAGAATAATATGATTTAGATTATGGTGAAGCCTGTTAGTGAGTGATAGAAAAGATATTTTACTTGCTAGGTACAAAAAGTTTAATAGGTTTAAGAAGGGATAATAATTATTCATTCACGGCAAGCGATAGTAAACTAAACTTTTGTTTACCTAACAAATTGCACAGATGATTTGTAATTCATTAACGTAGTAAAGTTATTTATTACTATGAATGGAAACTACCCATCGTAGGTCAAGCAATGGATTGTAACCCCACTTCGGCCGCGCCGCGTCTCACGGACTCATCGGGGCGTAACTCGGAAAAATGACCACAATTTCCCAACAAAAGGGCTCGATATAATTTCATACGAGCCTCCGTGTTGGCCCTCTTTAGGCCTACACCTAATGTCTCAGCGCCAGATAATCGTGAACCCTTAGATCCGTAACGTAACGATTCACGAGGATAGATTTTTAATATAGCGCGCAGGTCAACATTGACTGGGCAGTTGGGTGATATCATCCCTTGCGGGACAAATGTACGTCGATATACGAAATGGTGATGAAGTATAGAAGCTGATGGTCATCTTTTGTTCGGTTAAGACCGGGTATTGGCGTTGTATGGGGCTTTTATGGCCTCTTACCGGTGTCAAATGGGGTTATCTCGATATATTATGGTAATCTTCGTCGAAACATTGTAATATTTTTGCCCAAAATACTAAAATAACGGTAAAAAGCTGCGCTAATAACTAATACGCATTTCATTGAACATATATGCAATGGCTATGACTTATACTTTGTAATTAATAATTAAACAAACCTAAATATATGATGATTACTTGTGTATCTTTTAACGTTAAAGGCTTTTACGGGCTCGGCAACGCGTGGGTGATGCTCCTGGTATTGCAAACGTCCATAGGCTGCGGTGACTGCTTACGATTAGGTAGGCAAGTACGCTTGTTTGCCTCCTCAATGGTATAAAAAAACGATATTTGTTTCTTTTATGTTTCCAAATGTCGGTCGTTACCTATAAAATATAACACCTACCATTGAATATAAATACCACTTAATTACTAATTAATTAACATCGAATTAACTTAATGCTGCTATTTACTTACCTAAATTAATGGAACAGAATATTTTAGACCACTTTCAATTAGTTGTGGTTTGTTTGTTCAGAATAATTTATCACAGTGCGTGCCTCTATTAAGTTTTTTTTTATTTAGGCTAGCCAGGCATTTGACCGCTGTCTCACCTGGTAGCAAGTGACGATGCGGCCGATGATGGAGCATGTCTGTCTAGGAACAGTAAAGCGCGCGGTTGTTTTATGCGCAGATCGCAGCGTCAGACGAATGCGATCAACTGATGCGTCTACCGCGTCTGCGTTCCAAAACAAGGCACCCTTTTTTTACGGCAAACGCATGCGCTAAACGCTGCTGCGAGCGCATTGTCATTTTTTCTACGTGTGAGCTACATAGTGCAATATTGTTTTATGCGTTTGACGCTCCGTTTGCGATTACCGCAGCGAGCGTTGAACGGACATGTTTCACGCAATAAACAAGGATACTCCTTATATAAACTATGAAGAAAAAATATTTTTATATGTGCGTGTGACGCATTGCGTCTCACGCTGCGCTTGCCGCTGCGTAAAACAATGGTCTATCATTATATTACCTGATTTGAAATGATCTGCGTCTATCGCATTGCGTGTAACGTAGCGTTTATCGCATAAAACAACCGCGCGCTTTAGTTCACTTTAGCCTTTAAGGCGTCTAGATTATTATGATTTGGGAAGACACTCGTAGGCAATGCGTTCCATTCCTTAGCCGTACGCATTATAAAGGTTTTACTAAAGCGGCTCGTACGGATAGCTGGAAGATCTATAACATAAGGATAAAGTGCTCGCCCGGATCGCATTTCCTGTTTTCTTGTTTCGCTTTCAAGTAAATATATTTTAGAATACCTCTATACACAACAGTGTGTGGGGGTTTAAGTTGGTAGGAATACCAGAGGGTTATAATATAAGTTCTGGTTTGAGGACTGTCAAGTCTGAGGAATCCGCTTGGATAGGTCTTCTTCTTCGTCGAGTAAATTTTTCGACAACCCTAGATCTGGCATGCCCAGTAGTTGGCCACGGCAACGGCAATATCAGTCGCCAGGAACAATTCCTCCCTAGTGCAGGTAGCAGGACAAAGAGGACGAGAAAGCAGATGCTCCATGGTTTGGGATGGAGCTCCACAGTCGCATCGCTGCTGTGTCTGGTCAATGAAGCCCCACTTAGCCAGAGAGTCTTTGCAGCGGCCAACCTGCGTCCATAAACGTGCTTGGATAGGTATCGGCACCATATCTATCTGAGGAGGCACATGTTCAGACAGTCCATTTGATTAAAAGCGGCCATCGTCGTCAAAAACCCCGAATCCGCTAATTTACTTAGCTCTATTGTATGTCAGATCAACGGCAGTTTTAATTTAAAAACGTGTCAAACTGCCATAACTGCTTTAAGAGAGGTAGGGCATAGCGGGGTATCCTGTTCGAATTGGAGCCGCCCGACTGAGGAAGTACCTCCACCTTACAGAATACAGCAGCTAAACAATACTCTTTTAAATAGTATTGTGTTTCTGCCGGTGAGTAAGGTTTCCAGAGCTCCATGGGGTGGGAATTTGGGGAACCGTGGCTTTGGCAGTGGAGGGTTATTGCCTTTTTGCTGCCAGAGTAACGTGTTATAGAGGTGGGCAACGCATTGGCGATAGTCTCGGTGTTGCTAATGTCTATAGGCAGTGGTGACCACTTTCCATCAGGTGGCCTGCTTGCATGTTTGCCTATCGTATGACAAAAAAAAAAATTGAGCTGCGTTTACCATCCAATTACAATTCAATCGAGCCATTAGTAAATTAGCGGACATGAAACCTAGGACATCTGCAAGTTAAGGAGAGCGGATGTGGTGCCTTTAAGGTATCTGTAGATCTGCCTTTTAAAATTACAGTGCAAAGTAAAGAGTTCGAAATGGAGATCATTCCACATCAGTGCGGGCGCGGTAAGTAGGCCCGCGATGTTAGTTGGATGCCAGGCCTAGAGATAATGTGGATTTAATTTATCCCATTGTCGGAGGGCGCGGTGGCAGAAAATTGAGGTTAACACCAGAATAAACAGTTCCGAGGAACTTTTCCAGTGGAGCCAGCTTACGTTTTATTGTGGGGATATTACTTTGGTGTAAACAGAATCATCGATTTTCTAATAAAACAACTGATAGAGGTTGCTTGTATGTCTAATGTATACAAAAATTAAAAAAAAAAAGCAAAATAATAATATAGATACATTCTGGAAAAATGAGAAAGTAAAACTGGTACCTATATTACCAATTCATTGTTAATATCCCGGTTGTGGTCCGGTAGCCCGCGCTAACGCTAATGTTCTGTGCCTATATTACATTTTAAGTAGGTACTAATAGCTTCTCAAGTTTGACAGACTTGTTTTACAGTGGGTAAGATCTTAGAGTAATTATTGTAGTTGTAAAACCTGTTTTTACATAATCTATTTAATATGTAATATTTTAGGAAGTATAATACATTGAATCATGGTTACACAGTCAGTCGCCTGAATATACAGGTTTCATCACGATGTTTTCCCTCACCGTAAGAGCATCGGTTAATGTTCATCTAATGTAAGTAACTCAGAGAAGACTCATCGGTACACGGTGTCGCTGGGGTATGAACCCGGTACCTCTCGCTAAAGAGTTGGACGCCTTAACCAATATAACAACCCTCTTATTACGTAGAGAGTTATAAAGGAAATATAAACGGTGGAACGCCAAAGTTTATTGTCTATGTTTATACTTTGGAATATAGGTTATGCACACTTCTGAACTTTTGAGGCTTTAGCTATTTCTATTTGTTTAAAATGTTTTTCGAAAGATTATCGTGTTTAGCAATTATTAGCCACTTCATCCTCACTAAAATTCGTTTATTACCTTCCGAACCAATGCCGCGCGAACTACATTGAGTTTCGGGATAAATTATAGCATATGTACAATTCATTGATATTAGCTACATTATTGTCTTTCATCAAAATTCGTTTAGTAGTTTTAAACGTCCATCCATCCTTACAAACTGTTGAATTTATTATTACACTAGTGTATTTTATTGGTGGTATTTTCGCGTACATCTACTTTACTCCTACGTACCCATATTTTCTTGCTTATAAACCTTCCCCTGAATCACTATCTATTGTTGAAAACCGTATTAAACTCCGTTGCGTAGTTTAAAAGTTCTAAGCGTACATAGATACATAGGAACAGACTGCAAACGACTTTGTTTTATACTATGTATTAGATTAGTTGGATTCGTTGCGACCTTGAGAGCCCAGTTTGATTCTAAAAAGCATGCATAACAAAAAAGAATCTGGTTTACAATGACGATAAGTATTCACGATTGCAGCCCACTGGGGCGTAATAGCAAGGTGCCAGACGAAAAAATAGCTATGAATAATCATATGTAAATTTATGTAAGAGCCCTTAGGCGTGTGATTATTATTCCAGAGTTTATCCGCGGTGATTTGATAACGGCCGGCCTTCAGGGGGCAATTTGTGCGTATTCCCCCTTCTACCCAACTTCCTTCTTCAACCCCCCTTTTCGCTTCAGACAGGAGTTGAGGCTTTCTGAGGCGTGTGCTTGAAGTTTTGTATTTGTAGCCTTAATTATGTAGAAGCCGTGTGGCTGTAGGAAAATATGTTTTTAATCAGCGCTGTTGCTAAGCCGTGGTCTCTGGATGATGTAAACGTAAATTCTATTGTACGTACTTGTCTTTACTAATGTTTATTATAAGCTTACGTGTGATGTGTATGGGAATGTGTTCTTTTTTTTTATACCACTAAGGTGGCAAACAAGCTTGCAACCTGCCTGATGGTAAGCAGTCACCGCAGCCTATGGACGTTTGCAACGGCAACGCGTGGGTGATGCCCCTGGGCATCACCCACGCGTTGCCGACCTCGTAAAAACCTTTTAACCCCTGTGTGTTTATTTAACCATATATATAGCAAAGAATCGATCTCATTTGATAACATTTAAGCGTTACGAAATCCATTGACTTTAAAAACTATCGTCATAGTATAGCATCAACAAACAAAAATACCTGCCAAGACGTGTCTTTAAGTTGTCTGTCATAATAATGAAATTGTACAGTGATGTAATATGCGTAGATATCGACTTAAAAAGAGCTTAATCTATACTAAAACTATAAAGAACAAATTTGTATGTTTGTAACCAGTGATCCGATTCCGAAAATTCTTTCACTAACAGTATTTCCGAGTGTCATAAGCTACTTTTACTTTTAAGAGTGTCTTAAGGATACTTAGTTGAATGTTGACAGTGATCCGAAGCACGCGCGGGTAAAAACCGGAGAGGACAGTTAGTAGACTTATCAATTTACTTCGCAGACTGCAAAAGTTATCGACTAAGTTCAAAGAATTTGCAAGGTGAAGTGGCAGTGGGCTGATCATATTCTTCGTAGAATCGATAACCGTTGGGGAAGACGTGTTCGTGGGAGCCACGTTTAGGCAATCATAATATGACGTCCTGTATCTAAAGGCGAGGATCTGCGCAAAACGGCTAGTGACTAAAACTGGGAGAGAACCGCTGTCCTTAAAAGGAAGTAACTACATTTATACATTTCACTTCAGCTTTAGTTCATAGAAAATATCAATGTTGTATGACATTGCGTACACATAAATTCAGATTTCCGCGTCTGAAATCCATTGCCAAATCCTGGATCATGATTAAGGGCCGCGTGCGAGAGCACAACCGGGGCATTACCGCCAAATTGATTATTATTACAATGAGAAAGCCAGAAGTATCGATTGATGCCGAGAAATGTAGGTCACATTTAGCTCTCACTACAAGTCTGATGTCTGACAAAATTACATTTGGTACGAGTGCCAGATGAATCCTAACATAATATACTTGTCGATGAATAACTCCGCTGTTAGGGCGCCACCTGGTGATGTATTGTAGATGTATTCGTATTCGTATTGGACGTCTTTGCTCAGGCACGGTTCTGAAAAAGAATGACGGGACTATGCTCACACAGAACAACAACGTTCCTGCTGATCTCCTGGTGTTTTCAATAGAATTATCCAAAATTGGCAGATCAGTTATTTACATTAGAGCGACTTCCATCCTAATCCTGTGACACCTTCCTTTGTTGTCCTTCATGCAGTTTTGCCTCTACTTCACTAATGTACATATATAAATTAGAAAAGACGTGGCAGCACTGGGGATCTAATTCAGCACCTCTCGCTTTACGAGTCCGATCCGTTAGCCATTATGCTGCCGACGCTCTTACTTTTCTATTGCTATAAATTCCTGGTAATTTTTGGTCCAAGGACGCACTAAAACGTAAGATCTAATATTAGATTAGCAGTATCTACATCCCTAACCTTATTGTTCCTTGTGAAAGCTATATCGTGTCGGATGGCCGATAAATTGAGATAAATGATAATATAAACTGTCAGGCTTTGATGGGCTTCAAATTAAATTAGATATTCAAGTCTATTATCTCGTAATTCTCGTCTAACGCTAATGTTCTGTGCCTATATTACATTTTAAGTAGGTGCTAACAGCTTCTCAAGTTTGACAGGTTTGTTTTACAGTGGGTAAGATCTTAGAGAATTTATTGTAGTTGTTAAACCTGTTTTTACATAATCTATTTAATATGTAATATATTAAGAAGTATAAATAAATATTCGTCTTGGTGTTAAAGTTCCGGGTGTGCTCTCGCGCACGAGGGCCCAGGGTCCGCATTGACCATGATCCAGGATTTGGTTGATCAGGTAATTACAGTGGAGCGACTGCCATCTGACCTCCGTGATCCTGCTACCAGGGGAACCTGACCAGTAGGATCATGGTTACACATTCAGTCGCTTGAATATGCAGGTTTTATCACAATGTTTTCCGTCACCGTAAGATCATCGGTTAGTATTCAACTAATGTACGTAACTCAGAAAAGAGTCATTGGTATATGGCCGCAGCGGGTTTCGAATGCGGTACCTCTCGCTTACGAGTCGGATACCCTATCCGCTCAGCCACTGACGCTTCAATATTTTAGGAATTATAATGAGCAATTTTAGCAGTAGTGGGTAGGTATAGTGTACATATCAATGGCCATGAGTTTTTCAGTGCGAGACAGGGATATGTCAGACTTGTGAACATCGCCTGCCTTATTTTTGTGCAAGCAACGCCCCTGGCTATTCATTACTGGTTTGATAAATGGAAAATAGGCGCTGATTAAAGAAGGTAAGGTAAGGGTCATCCCGCTTGTGCTCTTGCGCGAGGGCCTGGGGGCCGCATTTCCGGGGTAGGTCTATTTCACTGAGAACTATAACTTTATTTTTACCACACATCTCTGCTTCCGAAAAATTTAAAGCTAACTAGTAATGTAAATTATGAAGTCACCCCAGCAAACGCGTTGACCCATAACCCATTTTGAACTTACATATGCCTGGAATTTCTATACGGGTGGCCGGTGACCTTGTGTACCGTAATTATTTCGTCCAACACCCTGCTTAGCCCTAGTTAAGGGACGGCCGGCCGTTGGTCACTGCCGTCCTAATGCGTTCTCTGATATACAATCGTCGAATTTCGCCTTGTCGTCATTAATTCCGGCGAATTGTTTACCGGGGTCATTTCCATTAGTCCCCAAGGCCTAAACCCCCAGGCTGTGAACCCGAATATGACCCCTACGTGTGATCTAATTAAATTCCTTATACGAGACCGATTATGCCCCCATCTGTGATCAAGACGAAACGGCGCGGAGTGTTCGAGACAGCTTCTTGATTCTCAAAATTTCAACCTGGCGCCGTGCACCGTTTGGACTAGCTAGCCGGCTGGTTAGTGGACTGATGTGTTGTGTGGCCATTTGAAAATCGAGTCATGTACCTATCTATATTGCACGCAACTGGACTGGACACTCAAGATTAGATAGGTTTGTTGATGTAAGTGTGAACAACAATGCACACACACTCTCATATCGGAGATACAGATTCACAACAAGTTGGTCTTAAAATGAACATGGACTAGACGAAAGTAATGTCTAATATCCATATTGTGCCTACTCCGGTGACAGTTGGAGGCGCTCCACTTGAAGTTGTTGATAACTATATACATATACGTAGGACAAATAATGTTCTAATTTATCTTTTCTTCTTATTTCGAAGGTATGTGTCGCCAGTGATAACAGAGACGTGGCCGCTCACTGTGAGCCTTATAAGAAAGCTCACTGTCACCCAAAGGGCAATGGAAAATGCTACGCTCGAAGTCTCGTTTCACTATAAAATCAGTAATCGAGGATTACTGATCACTGCCGTGAGCAGGGCACATAACTCGAAGAACAGATGGCTGATGGAGCAGTAAAGTCCTCGAGTAGCGACCACCGACCAGCGATGTACCGGAAGACGCAGCGTGAGTAAGCCTCCCACAAGGTGGACCTATGACCAGGTAAAGATAGCCGGTGTCAGCTGAATGCAGAAAGCATAGGCCCGTTTTGATGGAGATCTCTGGGGGAGGCTTATGCCCATTAGTGGGCGTCATTCGGCTAATATGATGATCATGATGATGGTTCTGGGACAGTTGAATACTGAACTGTATCTCGTTTAAAAAGGAGAGAAAGAACAAGGCCACAAACTTATCTGACACGGTGGCCAAAGCTGGAGCTGGCAAAGCTAAGTGTTGCCATTTTGAAACGTCATGTCAATTTCAACCACAGCAACGCTGTCACCGGGTTAGTTACGTTAATTCCATTATGGATGACGACGGTATCAAATTGTTAAGATTAGCACTAAATACGCCACCACCTATACTCAACACTCAAATGTTTGCTTTATAAAAGTAATTAATACTTAAAAACTTAAAAATTATTATTATTTTCTACTTTTGAAAGCAATGTTATTTTAGGTATACCTACTATGACCATGTGTACATTAATAAGAAATAGAAAATTTAGATTGTCATCATCATCATCACAGCCCATAACAGTCCACTGCAGGACTTAGGGCCTCTCCCGGTTATTGCCATAATCTCCACGCTTGGCAGGCGGCTTGTAGATCGCAGTGTTATATAACAATAGAAAACGCTGCTGCCCATTTTCCAGTCTATGGAGACGCTTAGATCTTTTGCCTCGAAAACATTAGTCGCGTTGTACGACACCCACGAGTGTAAGGGGTTGGTGCTATTCTACTCTGCAGGACACCACACGGCCAATTATTAAGATTGTATCGGATTCTAATACCTATGCTAAAATAGCAAAATACATATCAATCTAAACGGTCACTGTTCTATTTAACTAGGTATTCATTGGGAAATGTTTCTCGGAAGGGAAGTCGAGCGTTTACAAGTTTATTAACTCTGATAGCCGGTCTTGTCTCTAGATTAGTTATAAAGTGGTGGAACTGTCTAATTTTGCAAATTACTTATTGACGAACACATTTGTATGTATATTTACGATTTGTTCGCGGGTTCGATCACGTAATTTTTTGTTATACGGAACTCGGGATCAATTTTACCTATGTGTTAGTATAGGATGTAAGCATTGCAAAGTTTCATCAAAATCCGTTCAGTAGTTTACCTTATAATAAAAATATTTAGTCACGTCATATGTACCTACAATAAGTACTTAATAACGATTTTATATAAATCGCTTTCGTTTGGAAAATTTTATTGGAGAAAAAAAATTAAAGACGGATAAAAATTGTGTAAAAAATGGACTCTTAACTTTTGATGTAAGTTATTACGAAGAAAGGAGTCTGGCGTAGTAAGTTGGTGTTGTTCTCTACGTAATTTGCCATAGCCATTATTTTCTAGAAATTTTCCTCAGAATTCGCTGAACCGACTACTAAAAACAAAGGAATCCTGGTATCCCCAGCTTCGCGAAACAGCGCACAGATCAATTTTGTTTTATCACTGATACATATTTATGATCGCTACACTAAAAGCTGGAACGTATAGCCTAAAATAATATTGAGTCCTTTACTGGGCCAGTAAAAAAAACAATCACACGTGAGGGTGTTGCCAGACCGAGTCCATAAAAGTCTGTATTTTCTGCACAAAATCTAAGTGCTTTTGTTTCTTTACTTTTTTGTGGAAATGTTATAAAAAATATTATAAACTGTGTGATAGGAGCAGTGGCATAATGGTTAACAGGTCCGACTCGTATGCGAGAGGTACCGAGTTCGATCCAGTATAGATATTCTGTGATCTAGTGCTGCCATGTACTATGTATGATTATTTCCGAATTTTGTTTATGTACAACTTCTAATAATAGAATTGATGATGAAATGTAGAATTCAAAACATTTACGTCTGATTTGAAACTAAAAACCTTCCATCGTAACCAGTTACGAAATTCAGCTACCAATGCGGTCAAAACGTGTAGCTCCAGCGTAGTAGTAGTACGATAAATTGTAATGAGTAATTTAGAATTGGGTATATTTTAAGCATTCCAATTTAAAATCGGGCAGTTGTAAAATATTGTCTTGTTTCGAAAATGTAATATACACGCCGAGTCTCCTGGGAAGACGAACCAATTATTCTGTTATGGATACTAATTTATTATGCACTTTAATTTAAGTATTATTTAAAGTCAAACAAAGCGCTAAACGTCATTCGCAGAATACTGAATACTTTACTATAACAAAAGCAATTAAATCTAAATAAAGTTATTATTCTTATTTACGTACCTTTTATAATAAACAAAGACGGTGCGCTGTGACTACGGAGTTTGCTGAAAATTTTGTATAATTTCTTCTGCAAAATAGCAGACATTGACTTAAAATACAAGGTATGTCTTAAATTATAGGGTACTACTTTCTAATTAATGCGTCTGCTGTTATACGTTAACTGCACAGTTCTATAGCTCGTAGAACTATATCATGACTGAGGTTTCTGCCTGGTTAGGTATCACCACCTTATCTATTTCTACCGCCAAGCGACAAAGCTTGTTTTGTTGTGTTCCAGTTTAGTTTAGAGTTATGTACATTAGTTGAATGGGTTCGAACCCCAATGCCGTCTGAACAAATGACTTTTTCTGAGTTCAGAGATTAGTTTGAACGCTAACCGATGGTCTTATAGTGAGGGAAAACATCGTAAGGAAACCTGCATATTTAGGCGGCTGATTGTGTAATTATAATCCAATTTGTTCTTACTGTAAGATCTTTTGTAACCTCATGAATGCATTAAATACATTGATTGTTCAGGTTCCACTGTTAACAGGGCCACGGAAGTCAGGTGGCGGTCGCTCTACTGTAATTATCTGATCTGGAAAATCCTGGATCATTATCAAGGTGAACCCCACGGTGTGGTACTGTATGGCCTTTCTATCCACCCATATGCTTTTAGCATAAAGTCTACGAAAGGAGCTAATCTTCTCGGTTACCATACGTGGACACTATAAAAAAGAGAAACGAAGTAGACAAGAAACACGGCTGCTATCCCCGTGTTATAACGCGTTATAACACGTAAAATATTCGCCCGGATGTTAACGATGTGTAGTACCATTATTACGTGCGGGCAGATTGCCGGAGGGGCGGGGGAAGGTGCGGCGCGAAAGTTGGCGCCGAAAGTTCCCGCCAACGCAATTATATTTGTGAAATATCCCCCGCCCGTACTTCTGGCTTGTGGAGTTTTGGTGTTCTTTTTAGTAACTTTTAGTTGTTGAAATGGGTAATATGTAGTTTGGTTAAACTTGAATAAGTAACTCTTAATATTGCTTTTGTTTAAATAACTTTTAGTTTGAGAAATTGGTAATTTCTAGTTAGATTAAAGTTAAACATGTAACTCAAGTATTTGCCCGCAACTATTATTCGCGTAGGTTCATCGTTTATCGATAATCAATTCAGCAGTTTTTGCTTAAAAAGCACCAATCTTTCAAACTTTCACATTTATAATAATAGTAGGACCAGAATAGTTTAGTTGGAAATCTGTTTCATTTATTTAAACACGTTGGAAAAGGTGAAAACATTTTGCGTGGTACACTCTTCATATCTACTGCTAGTAAACTACTTGTTACAGGCGGGCCCCCTCGGTCGAATACGAAATGGGTGTTTCGTAACCAGTGGCGATCAAAGACGTACTTGTGCGAAACCGTGGTATTTATTTCGTAACTGGTTACAAACAAAGAATATGGCCTGACAAAAAGTTATTTTTCATAAAACAAATTGTGTAACTTCTGTATATATCTATAATATTATGGTTTGCGCCTAAAAGTACTTTACGGAAAAGTAGCTGTAACCTACAAAAATATCCTTTGAATGTGACAAAATTTGATATGATTACTTACATTAGATAATAATTTGCCGAGCTCACCGAATTCGTTACATCAAATATGGATGACGGCAACTGAGTTACGAATTTTCACACCATTTTCACATTAATAAATCCGCGTACCTTGACTAATGGAACTTCCATTGCAAATGTAATGAAGCGTAATTTTGGCGGGAGAAGTTAATTTTCTATGTAATTTTGCACCGAATCGCTAGCTGACGCAATCTGGGACCTTAGAGCCTATAAATTGCTAGAAAGGTCTTGTGCGAATTGAACGCTAGGAATAAATCGCTGAGCTATAACTTTGGACGAGTCCGAATCAATTTCAGTTCGATGTCAGGCCCCAATCCTTACGCAGTATAGTACAAAGTTCTCCTCATATGTCTATTTGTTTCGTATACGCGAATATTATAAAAGCTACTCTACAGATTTTCGTGTTGTTTCCACTATGACAATGTACGCCTAGTTCTCAGCAAACTTGGTAGCATGGTACACTAATAGCAACTAATTTTTATACATACATAGATAACATACATTCTTTTAGTGTAGGGGTAAGTAGAGATTTGCTTTGGTACTGAATGTTAATTTTTCACGTTATTATATAAACAACATGCAGTTGTGTATCAGTGGAGCAGAGGTGTAACCTCCACTAGATTTAAAATTTTAATTAAATTTTAATAATAAAATAAAATAAAATAAATTTTAATTATTAAATTAAAGAGACCGGCAGACGCTAATCGGATCGTGCCCAAATGGTACCTAATAGCCCAAATGTTGCCAGAATGCAATTAAATACTCCCATTTATATGAAATTACGTCAGATTTTCGATGCGAGTACATCCGTCTGTATGGTTGGTTACGACGAAGTTTTCACTAGCGAGTTTTGTGGAATTTAGCAGTAGTCGTACATAATGTAGATCGTGTAATTCGTATCATCGTCGTATTTTTTTATAATCGTGATTTCTAAAACACAACTTTATGCGTGGGCAAGGGAATAAACCTGATAACGTATAAAGAGTATTAATATCAATCCGAATGAAACATAGTACGGCCGATTTAATTTCACTCGTATTTGAATCGAAGATGCACCATTGTTGTCTTGAATGTTCAGGATATTTTCCTCACGTACTTTGCTATGCAACAGAAACAGTTTTCACTTTATCCTATCGGCGGTGAAGACGAAAGGCTCTCGAAAAGCTTTTCTGCTAAACCCAAGTTCTCGTAGTAACTGAGGTTGGCTCTTAGCCAGAAAGTTCTTATATCATAAGGCGAATTCCCTCTCCGTATGTAATGTACCCTCCCGAGCAAGACATCTGGAGTCTGACCAACAAGTTGGAGTAGGGTTTTATGGGAGACAAGATTTTATCTTGGAATAATGTTGATGCAAATAAGCTTAATAAAAAGGAATGATTCATATGATGTAGTATAATAAACATAAAGGAGGATATTGTGCCAATATCTAAACGTAATAGGAAAAACGTTCATTCACTATTAAGCATTCTTTTTTTTTATAGAAGATATAGCCAGGCATTTGACCGCCATCTCAGCTGTGGTTAGTGACGATGCGGCCGACGATGGAGCATCCTCCCTGTCCTAAGTTTTGAGCAGTTTTTAATATAGGAAACCTAAATATCACAGAATTAGAAAGGTGTTTAAGCTGTGTAAACACCAAAAAATATTTACATCTGTTAATATTTTTTCAATGGTCCTTTTAAAAAATGATTATTGGTAAACGGTGACATTGTTACGAGCGCGCGGGTTAATGCAGTGATGCGCGTCTCAAGTAACAATTGACGCGACATATAAGACGCGAAGAGAACGTTGTCATTAAAAACTTTAAATTAAATAAAACTTCACTGCGTCCTTCGCAACTCGGTAGACAAACTCGGAATACACTCGTACTTCGGCTGGGTATCTGGTAATGCATTATTTCCGAAGCCAGAGTTTAACTTTCAGTTCCTGAACGTGGTTTTCTATCGAATAGGTCTGTATTTTGCGGTGTTTCCGCGGTAAGTTACTAAAAAACTTGCCGCCTTTACCCGGAGAACGAAACTTTGCAATCCGCAGTCTTAAAGCGATTATACCTTACTGAACTAACTCAGTAAAGAGATTGGGCGAACGACAAAGCCACTAATTTTACGCCCCGTTTGGCGCTCCGCGTGAAAAGATCCGAAAAATACCGTCTGACCTCGTTTGTAATATTTGGAGTAAGTAAATGGTACACTTTACAATTTGTGAGCTGAATTATGTTTTGTATCTTTTTATGAAAAATAGCATGACGAATTAATGGCGCTTGGTTGATTGATGAGCTGATTCTGATGGAAAGTAGAAACTGTCTCGCATAACATCTACGATATATGTTGTTTAGGATTCATGGTACAAAAAGCAGTATAGTAGATGCCGCAGGTGCATTGTCGTTTAGTGCACGAGAGAGACATATCTCATGCCTTGGATGTTGCCCGAGCGCCGACGATGAGCAAAAAGCAAGTAGAGTAGAAATGAGTTGAAGAGTAGCGAGAAGCGAGTGCAGTTTCGTCGCTTAGCGATGAGCAAGAGACATTCACTCGAGGCGGCCGGGGAATAAATGTATTCAATTCTGAGACATCCTTCTGGATCGCTGGATGCTTTGCTTGGAAAATAAACGCTGTGCGAGTGTCACTGAGCGTTTTTTACGCGTACACTGTGCGGTCGCTGCGCGGACACTTTTCGGTCATTGTTCGTACGCGCCTTCTAAGCGTAGATAATACCTGTATAGAAAGGGGCTCCCATTGATACTGTGGCCACTGTTCGTGGATATGTTTCTTGGCAGTCAAAGCATTCAATTTCTTAGCTATTAGCCCCGAAAGAATCAGATTCTACAATTCCATTGAACGCTGACAAAATGCAACCTGTATAATACCGAAGGACGTGCAACTCAATAATCATGTTAAAGGCTTTTATGCTTAGTGTCTGTCAGTTGTATTTATAATACCAGTAGATTAACTGGGTTTGCGAAATCTCACGACCAAAGAAATTGGAATGTTAGCGACCTTCTCTCGGGATCCCGCCAGGTTCACCCATACGCTTGATACGAGTATTTGCTGATTTTTAAAAAACAGCAATGACATTTTACATTTGTAACCAATAAAATATTCATCCATAAAGTAATAGTCGCTATTAATTAAATACGTAAAATCTTTTCAATTTATTGTCATAAATTTTTACATATTCTTACTAAATACACAAATAGGTAATTTCGTATACCATTTATGGTATACGTGACGGGCATAGTTTGTCTCGCGTGTTAAAACTTTGGGTCTCGCTTACTACAACGCAAATAGAAACAGCTAGCGAGAGCTATGTCGCTCTCTAACGCAAGACAAATCCCGTCATGCCACGGGTGCAGCTCAATATTTAATAGGTACATTTTTGGTAGATAGTTGTGTTGTGAAAAGATGACGGTGCTACCAATATAACCAATATTTGTTCGCCATTTGATGTAACTAGCGTAGTACCGTAGGGCTCTGTAAATTAAAATAAAAAATAATTAGCTTTGGTAGGTTGGTTGTGTAGGGTAGGAAACAAAAATTAAATACTGGAAACATTCCGGTGGAAAATGCTGTGAGCAGATTTTGTTATATTTATTAGGAATCCAGGTGTTCGGCTTTCCCGTCGTTTCAATCAATTTACATTTAATAAAAGCTTCGTGAGGAAAGCTAAAAAAAATTATATGAAAATGAAAGTTTGCAAAGCTAGGGCTTTCTCGTGGGTAATTTTGTTTACTTACATATTTATCTCCTCTTGGTGGCTTTACTCAATGTAACCACTGAATAATATAATAACATTAACTAATATCTAGAGAATTCAAACAGAGACTGATTTGCCTGAAATTCTCAGCATTTTCATATAAACCTTCCGAAAAACGATTTCCACGCGGACGAAGTTCAGACAAAAGCTGGTCTAAAATAAAAATCTTAAATAAAAACCATTAAAAATAAAAATAAAAGTACTTACCCCTGGTAAGAAACACCGCTGTTGTTTGGGCATAATAATATTGCACACTTCGACATTTTTCAGCGTTCACAAACTATGATAATTAATCTAACATAATAAAAATTAAGTGAACTTACGAATTTTAAAGCTCAAGTATTCATATTAGCCTACATCTTTTCACTGTTGAGCAAAGGACTTTCCCAATTTTTCCACTCCTCGTGATCAATAGGAATTTTTTGTTTACATTGACATTGGGAAAAAGCAGCGAACACATCACTAACGCACGTTCGAACAAGCAATAACTTTATATATTTTTAGGGTTAAGTAGGTAATTATGAATTATCATTGTTTCTACAGTACATGTTACTGAGCTCGGCGTATTAATTCAGTCAGAAAATTACTAATACTTTGAGATATATCGAAAAAGCTCATAAAGCAAATATCTTTAACACGCATTTATATCACATACTATACACATTATACAATCGATAATCAACGAGTTTTAATATAAATAAATGGTAGTGGTCCAAAGCACTTAACTAATTTAATAAAATTACAAAGCCTATAACACAAAATATAAAAATATTTTACCAATAAATAAATTGAAATCTCAGTTTGTTGTTTGTTTACAATTGCGTCTGACAAGTAAAATGATTGTCAAATTGACGGGTAGCATGCATTTTACCAGAAGGAGGCTATGATTTTACCCTTCAGGGCCACTCTTCTATAACCATGAAGGTCGCTAACATTCCAATCTCTTTGCTCACGACCATAGCACTATTCGATATCCGGATCCGGCTTTCTGGATTAACGTAAATCACTATCGTTTTTAGCTATAAATTTCGGCAGTGCATTTCAAAATATCCTCTATTGGCGACAAACAAAGGCAGTGACAGTGGCCTCGTGATCCAGATTATACCGGTAAATTGCATTAAGCTCCCGCTGCCCGGGCACGATAGAGCGGAGTGTTACGGCTTCCTCAAATTGTGCACTTCCCCTACCTGCACATAAAGTAGACTTTAATTCTCGCTTTCCACTGGCCTTTGTACGACGAAATCTATTTAAAAAGAGTGCATTTGGACGAAAGGCCTCTATGCTAGCGGGATTTCGGGACTGCAGAACGCTTCTTCTCGTCTGTGTACTTTTTCTGCAAAAAGTGGTAATCTAAAAATAACAGTCCGTCTTTGAGCTCGTGGAACCGTTATGTTATATGTGCCAGTAAAGTACGGACCTGAAAAAAATACGGACGGATTCTCTCTAAAAGCATCAGTGAAGCATAAAAATGGCAACCCATTTATGTATGTGCGCTCTTTGACACTGTCACTGGCGTGACAGCGCGGTACAAAATGTAACAAAATGGCGACGGATTTTCAGAACTGGAGTATCTGTGTGAGTGTGTAGGACATGAACACCAAAATTAATTGTCAAGAAATTGACGTATCTTGCATGTTTCACTTCTCTTTAGTGTAGAATGGCGTCCGTGCTGTTATGTGCCAGTAAAGTACATTTAATTTTTTGCACCCGCTATCCTTTGTGCGCGGAAATGTACCTAATGTAAAAGAATTTACTGTTCTCTAAGAAAAGTATAATAATGTATATCATCCTTATGAAATAAGAAAAACGTGGTGATATAATAAAATGGTAGCCCAGTTATCTTGCTTCCTAGGCTAAGCTAGTGACTTGCAAATCATTTAGAAACATTAATAAATCCATAATGATTAGAACCTAAGTATATTTCTTCTGTTAGTTTCTGGTGTCAAGAAAGTTAATATTAAACTGTCGTATAAAAAATATAAAGTAATTTATTTTTTACTTTAATAGAATATTTTAAAAAGTAGCGACAAGAATTCCTGACAGGGCCTGGTCGTGACACTAACAACCGATGGTAAAATGCAGACGTTATTTTCTATGCATTTCCTGACCTATTTTCATGGAAATCTCCACGGATTACGCGAAGTATATCAAAAATAAGTATTTATGATATATATTCTAGAAAATAACTATAAGGATTTTTATTAGAATTTTTATTTTCAAATTCAGTGAGAAAATAGGTATCTGTGCCCGTTCCATTAACCTACTTTGAGAACAATGTGATAAAATCCACTGCTATCGGAGGACCATCGCTATCACTTTATCACCCGGGCTCGCATAAATTCTACCTAAATAAAACTAGATAAAACCGGTTAAACCGGATATTCGAATAACATTTTTCCGGCTTTACGCTTTTGATACCAGCGTATGTTTGCATGAATAATAAATGTTACATATTCGGATAGCTTTCTTGCTTCCTTGTCTATTTGGTTTTTAAACGGTTGGACGTCGCTCCCTATGACGATAATAAATAAATAAATAAACAAATTCACTCATCGCCATCTAGCCCCAAAGTAAGTAAAGCTTGTGTTATGGGTGATAGATGTAACGTAACGAACTGCCTAGCAGTGGGTCAGGTTCAGTTGTAAAATAAGGAATGCTCTGTTAGAGGTCAGTAGCAAGCTATTTTATGAGAGATTAATTGGAGGTCGGTAGCCGACCCCTTGAGCAAAGAAAACAAAAGAATCAGGGTAGTGGGTATTGTATTCAGTCCATCTGTAATCTATCTAAAACAAGGAATTTATCAAAATAACCTACAAAAGCACAAACGTTATAAAAAAGAGTTTGTCCACATAACCTTCTGTCCGGGCTGGAGCACTTATTTCACTTTTCAACGCAGACCGAAAGTACCGGTTTGCGAACTGATTGAGCGACTACGTCAGCTTGGGATTCTTATAGGTGTTGGTGGTTCATGCGACTAGGTGCATATTCTTAGAACTGGGTCTTCGGAGATAGAATTTGATGCTTCGTAGCATATACTTTAGATTTATACTGCACACATAATAACTTTTGGCGACTTATTATCTCATAGTAACATCACGTTATAATCTATTCACCTCCAAGGCCGAAGGCTGGGAAAACAACTACTAAATCCCTCTCTGCTTCCTCTATTGAAGGCTCGGGTCCTCGTTTAAATACCTTCTAGAACCATTTGGCACAAAGGAAGATAATATCTTGTTGGCCAGTAGTCATAGTCAACCAGCCAGTTCCCGAAATGGTCCATATTAATTTTCGGACGGTCTGGTGTTCGACAGCCAAGAATATAATTCATGCCGACCTGATGAGGAATTGGATCCAGCAGTTATCTAGAATAAGAGAGGCACAAAAAAGATTAAAATTTCCTTTGACTATTAAAAATTTCCCACTTGTCATCAAATGACATGACAAGAGTAAAATAACAGAAAGGACCCGCTCCCAATAAAAATGCGGGTTTATGTGTATAATTCGTATTGGAAACTATATATAAATCAAACCCTATCGAAATAAACAACCTTCCGAAGCATTGGGGCCCGTCCGGATCCATAATATTTAAAAAACAAGAAGTTACGAAGGTAAGAATCCAGACACACGCCATTGCCCCCTGCTTTTCATTCGGAAACCATCTTTATGACAAATTGGAAATAAAAAGCATCAACATGCTACACAAAAATGTGTCTAAAAGTCCTAATAACCGTAAGTACTAACACAAGTCAAAGCAAAACCCTATATTCTATTATATTCAATTTAAATTAAACACATTAGTAAAAACGTAGTTACATCAAATACAGAATTAACATATTTTCCAGGAAATAATGATTGACAATCAGAGCCTGAAGGGCCAGATCCAAAGATGCCCATAATAAACTAATAAAGGTGGAAAAATTAAGAATAAAAGTGTCAACGTGTTGAAAACAACGTTTAAACAGGAGTCCTCATAACCGTAAGTATTACATAAGGCAAAGTAAGATCCTACATAGATAACCGATAAACTACTTACATACTTATTTTTTCAAATACATACTAATTATACATACTACACCCAGACCCGTAACAGAAATTAAAATTCATCATTTCAATTTCAGCTCCGCCGGGAATCAAACCCGGGACCTCTGCGTGGCGACCGGCATGTTAACCAACTGAATCACTTAGGTCGTTTTCACGATACCCTGTGTTTTTTCTCAATCAAGACGTAATGACTAAAGAATACCAAGAAGAAGTTAATGGACTTAAATTCCGCAGGAAACCGCGGGTAAACTGCACCAGCGTTGAATATGTCTTACGATATTAGTTTTTATTTTCGCAACTTCACCGCCAAGAAACTTCGCAATGTAAAATCTTGACATCTATTCAAATTCAACGTAGAGTCCGGAGTCGAGGAAACCATTCCATAAATTAATTCTTGTCCCTGGAATTGTAGTAATTCCTCGAATGAGCGGAGTTCCGAAATTTTGTTCCCCAAGTCCAGAGTTCTCACAAATTGATTCGTGTCAGGCGAAATATTAATTAATGAGGCTATTCATCCTGAAGGCGCGGTTTGGGGAAGGGCGCTGGACATTTAAATAGATGGGCGAGAAATGTATGAGAATCAGTCTAAGTCGTTCATTAATACCTACTTAATTACCATTATTCGCCGGAAATATGTTATATTCATTTAGATTTTATGAATAGGCACAATACGTAAAACATTTTTATGAAAAAATCATAGCTTTATATTATACTAGTGGATCTGGCGTGACTTTGTTCGCGTGGTGTTCACTTTTATTTTTGCTTATAAAACTTCCTCGTGAATCACTCCATCTTTTGTTGAAAACCGCATTAAAATCCGTTACATGGTTTAAAATATCAAAGCCTACATAAATACATAAGGATAGACAACGGGAAGCGTCTTTGTTTTATACTATGTAGATAAATAGATTTTTAGATGATAGAGTTTGTTTTTATCGAGAATGATCACCGGCTGGTGTTTCGATTTACCGCGCGGACGTGTTAGATAGGTGTGGTAATTGGCTAGGAGGAATAAATGTCTTGTCATTGTCTTGTCTTGACGACCTGAGTGGTTCAATGGTTAACGTGCCGGTCTGCCACGCAAGAGGTCCCGGGTTCGATTCCCGGCCGGACAGAAATTGAAATGATGAATTTTCATTTCTGTTACGCGTCTGGGTGTTCTATGTATAATAAGTATGTATTTAAAAAAGTATTTAAGTAGTTTATCAGTTATCTAGCACCCATAACACAAGCTTTGCTTACTTTGGGGCTAGATGGCGCTGTGTGAAAATGTCCACGAATATTTATTTATTTATACATATTTGTACAGAGATCGTCATCAAATAACGAAATGACGCTGACACGGGGAACAATGACCCATCATTCATATGGGCTGTCTTACAAAAACCGACAACTACGGGGCTGACTCACGTGCAAGGAAATTATTCCTCCTGAATAATTTCCTTCCGCGCGAGGAAAATTTGGGAAAGCAGTGGCAGCGTAGCTAGCCAAATGTAGATATTTGCACCCCTTTTACAGTGCACTTAAACTTGAGCCTGTTTTTAGATCCATACAAAAAAAAATATTTGTTTAAGTTTATCTGTTTGTGTAGTGTTCAAGCAGGTAAAGATAAAGAAACACAGCGTTCGCCCAAACGTAAAATCCAATCTTAATCACGATTCAGCAGCCACCATTTTGCGTGCTAACGTCAGACAACAAACCCATGATCCGCGGTACCGCACGCAGATGTCGTAGACCAACAACTATGAACCTACATTACAGTTTGTAGCATCGTAGCTCCGGGTGGACCGATTTCGATACACTGTTCTCTATTTTAATCGGGATGATGCTTAGCGTCGCTTCATTAAAATCTAGCAAGCTCGCTTCCATGGCCCTCTTATTCTTTTATAATTACGCTTTGTTACTAAGAAATTGTATTCAGTATTAAACAACTGAGGGGTCTCAAAAGGGACCTCCGGGGAAGCAAACAGGTCGTTAGATGTCCTTGTAGGTCTTTATTAATTCTGTTTTGGTTCTCAAATGTCATTGTTGTTGTTTCGATGTAGGCGGAGGATATTGATGGCTATATTTGTCCATATTTATTAACTTTATCCGAAATTATTTAGAAGCAATTTCTGTTACGGTTATAAATTGAACACTTTGAAACATGAACAAATTATTGTAAATTTACTTGTTTCAGAACGTTAGAAAACGTTTAAAAAGATAGTTCCGCTCAACCTTTACCTTTTTAACTATCTAAGTCGTTTACTATCCAGTTACATAGTTCAAGTTCTCAAAGGAGTGGAATAGACTGTTAACCCGTGCCAAAGCACCAGACACGAATGAGCATTAAGCTGTTTCAATCATGCTTGCATGCATTTTGCATGTCTGGGTGCATAATACATTATTACGTTGATGTATGAAGTCCTTACAATGTGTTATTCTTGGAGCACGCGATATTTTGTTTTCATAATGTTTTTTATACTTTAATCGAAAAAAAAATTAATTTACATCACGTTTGCAAAAATTTGGCGTTAATGTCCCGGTTGTGTTCACCATGATCCAGAATTTGGCAGATCAAATAATTACTTACGACTTTAAATTAAGCGACTGCCATCTGACCTCCGTAACCCTGCTACCTGGGGAATTTGACCAGATTTAATCATGGTTAAACATGAATGTGCAGGTTTCATCACGATGTTTTCCCTCACCGTAAGAGCATCGGTTAGCATTCTACTAACGTTAGTCTTCCCTTCCGTTTTATAAAATTATGTGTATAGTCACCTACAGATGAATTCTTATAGGTACATTTCCACCAATTCACGGGTCCGATTCACCATGTCTGTTCCTTAACTAGGCTTTCATGCTAATTTCAATTCTAAATAGGTGGCTTACAGTTCTTAATGGATCCCTTATAATTAGCATAATCTCGTCCATTATTTAGATTCGTTATAAGCCGGCCACCCTTCTGCTAAATAAATACTTAGACCACCTGAGCCGCTCTGGTTTGTTCGGTGCACAATGAATGAATGGTCGGTTTCATATAAAATAAATAAAAACTATCACAATAAAATAAAATAAATAATAAGTAAGTACCTACTTAGGCAATAAGATCATAAAACTATGTCAACATAATTATACAATGTCTAACTTAAAATATTTATCCATCATTATACATGTAGGAGGCACAGTTACTTCAATTAAAATCTTTCAGAAGTTATTTAAACGTAAATAGATTCTGCGCTTTTCGTACATCCTCAGGTATGTCATTCCAAAGACGAGCTGCCTTCACTGTGAATGAATGACTGAATAAGTTAGTCCGATGATGGATTTTTGGTTTCCAAGCTGGATCAATCGCTGGACCCCATAAATTGAAGGGGTAATAGTACTGTGGTAGGGGTGATTTCCCTTGTAGTTATCGCATTTTATCATGCATAGTGTGATCCGTGCTTGCGACGGAATTCATGGAATCTAGGGTACATCATGCGTTAATGTACAATACTCTTGGAGGTCCAGGAGATATTATAATCGAATGCGTTAATGATATGGAATTGAAGATATTTGTGCCTCTACAATCAGTGACACTTTTATTCTTAACCATAGTCTGCATAAACATCTATGTAAGTATCAAAACTTAGTGATTTTTGGGTAGCCGCTGTAAATCCAACCTCAAAATCGTCACACAAAAAAAACTGTAACCATTTAGAAATGTTTGGTACCTAATAATATATAGCCGATGGGCTCTGCCTATCCCTGTGGGACACGGGCGTGAATGTGTAGTGGTGATGGTAGATGGTGATAGTGGTGTAAAATTATCAGTGGGATACAAATTTTTAAGAGAGGTAGGGCATAGCGGGGTATCTCGTTCGAATTGGAGCCGCCCGGTGTAGGATCTTACTTTGTCTTATGTAATACTTACGGTTATGAGGACTCCTGTTTAAACGTTGTTTTCAACACGTTGACACTTTTATTCTTAATTTTTCCACCTTTATTAGTTTATTATGGGCATCTTTGGATCTGGCCCTTCAGGCTCTGATTGTCAATCATTATTTCCTGGAAAATATGTTAATTCTGTATTTGATGTAACTATGTTTTTACTAATGTGTTTAATTTAAATTGAATATAATAGAATATAGGGTTTTGCTTTGACTTGTGTTAGTACTTACGGTTATTAGGACTTTTAGACACATTTTTGTGTAGCATGTTGATGCTTTTTATTTTCAATTTGTCATATTTATTACTATTTATGGGTATCTTTGGATTTGGCCCTTCAGGCTCTGATTGTCCATCATTCCTCCCTGGAAAATTAAGTTAATTCTGTATATCAGACTATGTTGATTACTACGTTCTATTAATGTTTGCTTCTAATAGATTTTGGGGAATGTCCTTTTGATATATAGACACCCAAATGATAAAAGTAATGATGGTTTCCGAATGAAAAGCAGGGGGCAATGGCGTGTGTCTGGATTCTTACCTTCGTAACTTCTTGTTTTTTAAATATTATGGATCCGGACGGGCCCCAATGCTTCGGAAGGTTTTTTTCCTTCGATAGGGTTTGATTTATATACAGTTTCCAATACGAATTATACACATAAACCCGCATTTTTATTGGGAGCGGGTCCTTTCTGTTATTTTACTCTTGTCATGTCATTTGATGTCAAGTGGAAATTTTTAATAGTCAAGGAGATTTTAATCTTTTTTGTGCCCCTCTTATTCTAGATAACTGCTGGATCCAATTCCTCATCAGGTCGGCATGAATTATATTCTTGGCTGTCGAACACCAGACCGTCCGAAAATTAATATGGACCATTTCGGGAACTGGCTGGTTGACTATGACTACTGGCTATCAAGACATTATCTTCTTTTGTGCCAAATGGTTCTAGAAGGTGTTTAAACGAGGACCCGAGCCTTCAATAGAGCATGCAGAGAGGGATTTGGTCAGAGTTTTCCCTGCCTTCGGCCATGGAGGTGAATAGATTATAACGTGATGTTACTATGACATATTTAATCGCCAAAATTATTATGTGTGCAGTATAAATCTAAAGTATATGCTACGATGCATCAAATTCTATCTCCGAAGACCCACTTCTAAGAATATGCACCTAGTCGCATGAACCAACTCCTATAAAAATCCCAAGCTGACGTAGTCGCTTAACCAGTTCGCAAACCGGTACTTTCGGTCTGCGTTGAAAAGTGAAATAAGTGTTCCCGCCCGGACAGAAGGTTATGTGGACAAACTCTTTTTTATAACAGTTGTGCTTTTGTAGATTATTTTGATAAATTCCTTGTTTTAGATAGATTACAGATGGACTGAATACAATACCCACTACCCTGATTCTTTTGTTTTCTTTGCTCAAGGGGTCGGCTACCGACCTCCAATTAATCTCTCATAAAAATAGCTTGCTACTGACCTCTAACAGAGCATTCCTTATTTTACAACTGAACCTGACCCACTGCTAAGCAGTTCGTTATCTTACACCGGCTGGGGAAGTACCTCCACCGTACAGAAAATCGCAGCTAAATAATACTCATTTAAATGGTATTGTGATTCTGCCGGTGAGTAAGGTTTCCAGTGCTCCATGGGGTGGTTATTTGGGGAACCGTGGCTTTGGCAGTGGAGGGGCATTTGCCTTTTTGCTGCCAGAGCAATGTGTTATAGAGGTGGGCAACGCATTGGCGATACTCTTGGTGTTGCTAATGTCTATAGGCAGTGGTGACCACTTTCCATCAGGTGGCTCACTTGCCTGTTTGCGTACCGTATGACATAAAAAACCCTTTATCACAAAGTCTCTAAAAACCGTAAATAAGTCTAAGGTCGCTTGTACACTGCATCCGATTCATTTCTGAGAAAACGCTGTCTGATGTAGCCACATTACTATATACACATTACACACACACTTTTACTTTTTATTAAGTACATTTCTTATGTATAAATAAGTGTACTTAAACTTACTGCGTACAAGTACTTACTTATTCTTTATATAAGCTACGCGAAGGGTTCTTGGAAACCAGGATAAATCTAGAGCAGGCTCCAGTTTTGTACTCTATCCTGTTTCTATGTACAATCTTGAGAAATAAATACTTTACTTTACTTTACTATTTATATGCCAGCTCATGTATAACCGAGTTGGGTCCGAGTTTTCCATAATCCATCTAAGTTAAGTAGTAGCGTGGCGAGAAAAGTTTTGACACTATTGTATTTCGCATTATGACGAAGTGTTTCGTAAGGGAATAGTCAAGGCACGAGTTTGACTACGAAATGCATATAGCATACGGCATAGATGAAAGTTTTGCCATGTACATTTTATGTAAAAATATGTTATTTCAATTATATTACTAACTAGTGGGCGCGGCGCGACTTGGTTCGCGTGGCGTCCTTTAATAATATAATTAAAAGTCACGTAATAAAATATTATTGGCAAAAATGATCGATTCGTGTCGGTCTCGTCACGTCCACATAGCCACCGCGTCGTGTCAATGTCAATAGGGTGACTAAGCGGACACAACGTACTTTGCTTGTTAGCGATGACGTATAAACGGGGCCTAACTTGGCGGACTCTAGATCTGTATTATCCTAATTTCTGCTCGAATTTAGTGCGTAAACATTAATGCCGTCGCATTTAAGTCAAAGCTAACGCATTTGACGACACATTTTCCTGCACTGCTACCATACAATTCGTCCGGATGCTTGCAAATGCAACGGTTCACGTCGCCAGTGTGAGAAATTCGGGCAATATTATGCTTATTCCGACGCGTGTGGGAGACGACGCTGACATATTTTACGCGATCGCGTGTTGAGGACGTGTGGACTACAAAAGATCGTGCGACAAATGATAAGTGAGATGAGGTAACGAGTCTCTACAGCGGGGGTGGCCAATAGGTTATGTTGGCTCTTGTTTTAATCCCCGACGCGAAAAGAGTTTGACGTATGTGTCTGTGTAACTGTGTATCTGTCTGATGCAGTGACACAAGACAGAGCCGCGAGTTCATGCATACATAAAGCTCACGCCTGTGTGCCACAGGTGGGGTAGGCAGAGACTATGGACCGCCAGAACAGAACCGCGAGTCACCAGAAATAAAATTTAAATTGCGTGACCCACCTCGTGCCTAACACTTTCTCAGTACTTATTGTAACTATACGATGGACTGTTCAGTTAAGAAATAAATAAAACCATCCAAAGATAATCGTTTTTTTTATTACGAAATATATACATTATGTGGTATTTCAATGAGAAGGATGCATTTGTTGCTTATTTCTTCTCATAACAGCTTAAGCATCGACTTCGATTTTAGTCACTTTTAATCGCAGTGAATTCGATACGTTAAATTTATTTCTGCATTAAATCTTTATATATATATAATTCTTCTGTGAGTGTGTATGTCACTGAACTTCTCTCAAACGACTGGACCGATTTTGATGAAATTTTTTGTGTGTGTTCAAGGGGATCTGGGAATGGTTTAGATTTACAATTTTGTCAGAATGTTTTAGCTTATTAAAAAAAGTTTGAAATTTTCAAATTAAAGACGTGTAGACAGGACAACGTCTGTCGGGTCCGCTAGTAGTTTAATAGAAACTAAGGCAGGCGAACGACACGTTGTGCGGTGTTGCTGCATCCCACATCTTCTCGCGACGTGATGGAAACTACTGGTCTTAGATGGACCTTTTCCGGTGCGATGGTTTGCGAAATCTGGTTGCACCCTAGCTAAAGGTAATGGGGATATTAGTTACATAAACACATTTACTTATCGATTTGACGACTTTTGCATACACATACAAATTACAGACAATTTATCAGGTGGCAGGCACTGTCGAGCCTGAGAAGTGCACCAAGGTGAGTACTACCCTCTTATCTATTTCTGTCGCCAAGGAACAATGCCTGCATTGTTGTATTCCGGTTTGAAGGGTAAGATTACAATTATAGGTATGACGCAATTAATCTTAGTCCTCACAGTAACAATGCACCTGCGGTTTATTTTCGTTGTCTGCAACCTAAATGCATGAATCGTAGATGCTCGGTTGTCACTACGTAGTATAAAAAAACGAAACGCTGCAATTTCAATATGTATTTATCTGCTTCTCACTGTACGTTATTACTTTTCTCTTGCACTGTTTGCGTGAGATGTTCGCAAATTGTGCTAGATTAAATTGCTTTTCTCTCTAAATGGCCATTGTGATAAAAAGGGTGCTTGAATTCATTCCGCTTAAGTACTATTCTTAAAGGGACTGCCACTTACCGAGATGCTAAGGTAAGTGATCAAATAAAAGGATTCGACATTCCGCCTAAATTAATGACCGCTTTAGTGTGGACGAGAAGAAATGTTAATGTACAAAAAACATTACATGGCCTATTTAAGGGCATACTCGATGTAGATTAGATCATGTTTCATTGAAAGAAGCCAGTTTCTTTATATTAAACTGGATTTGGCCCGCGACTCCGCCCGCGTAAAATTCGGTACATCCTTCCCGTGGAAACCACATTGGCTGCGGTGACTGCTTACCATCAGGAAGGCCGTAAGCTGTTTTGCCACCTTGGTGGTATAAAAAAAACATTGAATTTTGGGATAAATTATAGCCTGTGCTTATCTGTTTTTGCGTGAAGCATAACAAGCATGCAAACATTCTTACACACTTTCGCATTTATAATATTACAATTTGATTATTAGGATAACAAATAATTATTTGTATAGCAATTTCCATTCAGTCAGTAGTTGGGTAACAAAATGCTAATATCGTACTGAGTCTAGGGTTAAATTCATAACCAGTTATTTATTCACGATTATGCGGACTTATAAATAAAAAATATATCAATTTTTTTTTTTACAATACATGTATTATAGAAATGTTATCGCTAATATAGTAGTAGAATAATTATCAATGATTATAAAGAAGTGAAGAGGTTAGCAGACAGGAGAGACGAGTTTAACTATTTTTATGATTGAGAGCAAGATAATGTAATTTAATGGGCTTTTATGACGATGACAGTACTGTGACTAGTTTAACGAAACAGTTGTGTCCGATCACGCTTCAATCAAACCGCCTAACACCGATACAGTAACGTAAAAAATAACACATTCAGCAACTAGAAAATCTAGAAAGTATAATAAAAAATATATTTCAATTTGTTCAAAATACAAATAGACGACACTAAATCACATTTTCTGGTTTTACACAAACAGCCGTATTTAAACCATTGCCTTGATTCCAGTTAAACACAACGTATTGAACTAGTTAACGCATCACTAGTTACCACTTTAATTAACCGAATCATGTCTATCCGAACTTGAACAGTTGCGTTCACGTTAAGTTGTGACATAACTAGCGGTAACACTGCCAACTTAGGCGTTTGCAATGCAGCCTGCAAGAACAAGGCCAAGACAAACTTAGATTCAACCATGCAGACGACGTAGATAGGCCGAATGAAATGCTGTTGACTTGATAGAATTAGTTGATGAAATAGAATTAACCACTCAACTATACGGACTATGTACTACAGCAAATTGACATTATATTCTCTTTAGACATGAACATAAAACTACATCGTTGAAATGTCCATGATTTTCGCAGAACATTTTCACCGCTGTATAATACAACCAACACTCGGAAATGACTTTCGAATTCTGTAGCGAAACCTACAACGATCAATAGCAAAAAAAGAAATTTTCGACCAAGTATTTAAGGCGAAGTTACATCATATCAGTGGCGTGGCGCCCGGGCCTAATGGCGAAAGGACTCTAATTTCCGTGGTCACCCGTGGCCGGCCACGCTCAGCCATCCGTGACGAAGAGATAGTGAACCTTTGGTCATTATAACCCAGTTTAATGAAAGTAACTTAATGGATATAGTTTATGAACGTGGAAATTTACGACGCCCACGCTCAAGCAAATAATGGTTAAGGTCAGAGGATATGTCTTTTTCGAGAGGTTTTGCTTGTATTTTTGAAAGTAACAAATGTTTGTACTGGTATCTCATGCAGTTGTAATTAGAATGAGGATCAACCACGATTTTTGTTTTGTGACTTTTTGTTTAGCTTGTAATATTACATGAATGACTGAAAAAATTTTCCCGATATTTCTTAAATCAGAGAAGCGATATGCGCTAGATTACTGTGATTTTGGAATGTTTGATGACATCATTCAACCCCCGGGTACACATTATGTAACACGTGATAAATCGTATATTTCATTGAGCTTGACATTTCATTCAAAACTTAGGCATTTCAAAATGGAATTCAAAAATTATTTCACTTGCTATGAAATACGTTCATATTTGATCAATAAACCTATAAAATTCTACCATATGATTGACCCTCATTTTTTATATTACAATATCTGTGTATTTATCAAGATTATGATTAGGTTGTAATAAAAGCAGCTTAGATAAGATCCCTATAAATATCCAATAACAGAACCAAATTGCCATCACTATTTACTGTTCCCACACACGCATTTGCCAAGGGAACAACATCCGGAACGATAAACAAACAGCGTGCTGAACCGTTAAAGTGCACACAGCACTCAAACGTTACTTAGCCCATAAACCCATCCAATTAGTGGCAGCAGTTCCCTCCAACTATCAACGAAACACGGGAGGCGGTGTAATAAAATCTGGAGCAGAACTACAATGGAACCGGTTGGGAGTTTAAAAAGTAGCCATCTTGGAGTGCACCTGACGACGCGGGACACTAGTGCAAGGATTTAAGGCGAAGGTGGTATGGGAAAGTAACCAAATTTTTGTGGTAACTACGGCAGAAAATTCTTATGGTTACGTTACTTTTGCCGTGACAAAAGTTAAAAAGAATTAATTTGTAAGAGAAAAAATCGTGATATCACAAGAACTAAAAAATAAAGTATTAAAATTAACTGTCAACACTATCTACCTAAATAGTAAATAGTTCTAAATAGTCTACTGCCTAACTTGAAAGCTTTTATAATAGCCGTCGTTTATGACTTCATTTCGCTCGTTCGCGAACATTTTACGAAAAAAGTGCACCCGTTGCTTTTAATTAAAGCTTTGAAGTTAGGCGGTAGCGCCCTTAAACAGGTCAAAATGTTCTATTATAGCGAATTATTTAGGCAGATAACTATGTAGTAATTTTTTGTTTTTAGAATTGTGTTAACACTTTATTTTTACATATTGTAAAATTACAATTTTGGTCTTTCACAAATAATTTTTATTTATTTGTTTATTTATTAACTGTTTATTAAACTTTTGTCATGTAATCTACCTAAAAAGTTTGGTATAATACAATTACCTTACTACCTCGCTGTTTCCTTGGCATTCTCCAGCAAAACTAAGGTAACCATAAACATTTCCAACAAGTACAGCTTCGCCTTAAACTCGTCACGTTTTACGAGCAAACTCCTCAGCGGCCAGCAGACACGCTTTTTACTTTTTGAGGTTTTTGTGTCGCAATAAAATCCTGTTCTAATCTCTCTGTCATGCTACGTGTGGACGTCTACGTGCTACGAAGGGCTACGAAGTGCTACGAACCTCTACGCCAAACGTGTAACCCGGGTGCCATACTCGACTCGAAAAATTCAGTTATGCCGATTTCCCGTCAGATCTACATTGGAATTTGGGATACAAATTATTATCATGTGTCGAAGCAGGTTCTAAACTATCTGTATGACAAACTACATCCAAAACCATTCAGCCGTTTTTGTGTTGAGTAACAAAAAATTATATATCCAAATGTACAGAAAGCTGCAGAGTGAGCGGGCTCTCAAAGCATGGCGTGGCGGGGACGTTTATAATATTAGTATAATGATAATAAAACTATCTATATATAGTTACATAAGAGGCTTGCCTACATAATGGGGACAAGGGAAAGGAGTTTTTTGACGAGCCGATATCCTCTTGATGAGGGCACACCAGTAATCCGTTTCATATTGACGGCAAGAGCATTCGAAATGCAACCTAATGTGGTCCGCATAAGGCTGAAAGTTGCACAGCAAAAATAAAGCTGTGTTATTTTATTTTGGAATTGAAAACTGGTTGTGCGAGTTCGTGGCGTCTCTTGTACAAATGTGTAAAGCTTTTATAACGTAATGGGTAGGTATTAACGTCATTTCCAAATGTTAATTCAATCCTGTTTACAAATCTACTTTACTCACGTTGATTTATATGAATGAGCATGTTGTATGTGTACATACAACATAGGATAGTATTAATGACATATATCAGATCAGTTACGAAATAAATAAACATTGAAAAATTATAAATTAAATTCCCGATATTTACAATTTATCATTACTATTGAAAGCGTCTCTGGCGGGTCTGCCTTGTAAGCGATTTCGATGTTCCAAAATATTTTCTAAATTACATACATAAGTTGTACACTAACCGATGTAAGTAAAAACTTCGTGAGGAAACTGCACATTCAGGCGACTTATCACGGAGGTCAGATAGTCGCACTACAGTAATTACCTGATCTGTTAAATCCTGGATCATGGTCAAGGCGGAATCCTGACCCCAGCGCGCGAGACAGCCGGAATAATGATGCCACATCATCATCATCATTATATCAGCCGAAATACACCTACTGCTGGGCATAGGCCTCTCCCAGAGATCTCCACAAAGGCCAGTCCAGACCTGCGATCTATTATTATAATGTTATTATTACCTATACCATACTTTAGTAACTGGCAATGAAGATTTGAACCTTTTCCAGTCAACAAAATCAGCAGTTTATTTAGACAGACAAACCTTTGTTGTCCAACTTCATTATCTAATTGCAACCCAAACACAAGACGTTCAACAAAATACTCTGAAGCTTATATTAATAAGGTGCATTTCGCCTTGGCATTGCATGCGTTCCAGGCGCATCCAGCGCAGCAGTAGACGTCCTGTTTGAGCTACAATCCAATCGAAAGATTTCATTACCGCTCGCCTCCTGACTTCGCTCTCAGCTGGCAAACAGACACGTCTGAGACACAGCTTTCTGAGCTTTCTGAAGCTTTGAAAGCTCCTAATAGCGAGCGCTTTAGTATTTAGACTGGGAGGTAGCAAAAAGCGTCTATTCAACGTGAAATTACGGTAGTCCCTGAAGGAAATTGAAGGGAGATTTTTCTTGGATACTTCATTGCAGTTTCGCGGGATAGTGCTTTGTAAAGGTTAATAGGATGATAACTTACTTTACTTAATTGACGTGGCTGGCCAAATTGATAGTGATAGATGAAACTTTTAAATGTTTGCTAGTTTTGGAGAAGGGCCTTGGACATGTCTAGAATATACCAATCGAGTTTGGGCTCTGATCATAGATTGTATTCGGTTAAAATAGGGCGCGTATACAAGTTTATTATGAAATAAAAAAAACTTTTGGAAACTTATTTTCCAATATGCACCACTTACCACTAAAGTGACAAAAAACTTGCAAAGCTTTAGTTACAGTAGCTCATGGACGTTTGCAATTTATTTATTTATTGTACGGCTTTTAAGGTTCCTACTGCAATATCAGCCAGCGTAGCGTGACGGGCGTTATCGTGCGAGGTATTGCAATGATGGGCTATGAATTAAAGGTCTGACTGCGTGCAATCGTTTAATGTTTAATATTACAGTGGTGCAAGTTTATGGCCGTGTGATATCCGGCAGAGTAGAATGGCACTAATCCCTTACACTCATGGGTGTCGTACAAGGCGTCTTATGTTTTAGTCCACACACTACAAATAATCACGATAGAAAATAGGAGGAGCAAGCACGGATGCAGGGCTTTGCACTGCAGCGAGTTGCGAGTTGTAAAATAATTTATTTTTAATAACTTTTGTATTTTTTATTTTCAATACCGTTAACTCCAACCGGCCTGCCAAGCCCTCCACTAATATTAAAATGAACTGAGTTGTTGAACTTGACAATTTGGAAGACTGACCCTCTTCCATCCGGGGACCTATCGACCTCTCGGTCATACGGACCGAGACCTAATCACGGGTGATGCGCACGTTTACTTGCCGATGGCTCGTTGGGCGTATGCACTTAAACAACTTTGAAGACTACAATTTTTTTGTCCACCAGATCAGGTGTCCGAAACTATCAGTATTACTAACAGCGCTTACGTGCAAGAGCTTTAAAGTTTCCGGTGCAAAGCTCTCATTTGCGAAGCTCCGAAGCTGCGTCAAGTTTGGCGCCAGAAGTTGCAGCGAACTTCGGCGCGTGCGCCGCGCTTCAATGAGCCGGCTGGAACAATGGGGCGGGTAACTTGGGAAATTTGATAGTAGTAAACATGTAGTCGAGACTGCACTATGGCTTTTGTTATGCGGATATTGCTTAATGCACACTATAAAAAACTCCTATTTTGTATTTAATGACAGGTTATGGGGGTTGACAAGTTTAGGCATGACAATTACTACATTTAAAGTTATTTGACGTTTATTAAACCTATTTTGGCAAAATAATGTTTTGTCTTTGTCTGTCACTGAATTGATCGTATTTAAAAGACAGTGATGAACCATGTTTTAGCTAGAATAGGTTTAAAAAACGTCATATACATTTTATCTTTTGCCAACCGAATAGCAGCTTTACAAAGAAACAAGATTTATGAACTTTGAAATACCTAATACGTCAGAGAGGGCGACACAAAGCCATAATGACAACCATACAAATCAGCTAATTTATCGCATCCAACACAATATTTACCCTAAAGATTCTAACTGTTGCATGTGACGGTTAATTACAAATTACCAAGACAAAGTCTCACAAAAACATGGCCCAACGCCAAATTCTTTTGAATTACGAAGAGTGTCAAAGGAAAGCCAGCTGCAAGAGAAGCCAGCTGTATAATAGTGCGGCGTTATTTCGGTCTTTTTCGGCGAAACATCATTATAAAGTCAATTTCGCGTTACAAATGAGACTGTATTTAGGCGCACCGCGCCACAGGCCCACAGGCGTTCTGCCACTAGTTGTGGGGACTACAGACGAAGATCGACAGCCTATCAACTCGCATTAATTTTGTACTTGTGTGATTATAGTTTTGTTTCGAAATATAAAAATAAAGTTTTATGCTATTAGTACTAGTTTATCATGTACCAGAGCGCTATTCGGATATCTGTAACAAACAATAAGAACAATGCTCGCGGGAACCTATTATTTTCGTGGCATAGGCGCGTAGCCTATTATTAATTAATTTATTAATTCAACAGTTTATTGTACACAGGAAATACGTAGCGAATAACAGGCAAAGTAATAAAGGGCACAATAGGCGCTACTTATATCTAAAAGAAATCTCTTCCAGCAGGCCTTCGGAAGTGTGTCGTGATCATGAGACGCCGATAGGACGTGCACATTATTACCTATCTAAATAGGCACATTTATAAGTATATTCATTCTAGTTACACCCATAAATATCTATAAATATATACATACACATATACATACATATCGATTTATAATATAAGAATAATATATACTACATACAGACATTATCCATAACTTAGGAGCACTCTGTGATAGATAGAACTCTTTTACACGCTTTTTGAAAATGGCAATAGCCTGGCTGTCACGCACTTCGTGCGGAAAAGAATTCCAAGGTCTTGCCGCATAAACAGTGAAGGAGTAGGAATAGAAACCTATGTTACTCAGTGATAATAAGTGAACGCATTTTTAAAATCGGTTAAGTAGTTTGCAGTGTATTCATTACAACCCAAAAAATTCCGAGAATACATATCTTTCATATTTATAATATTGGAAAAGATAACTATTATTTTGTATCAGTAAAAGGCCTTTTCGCTATAGTGTGAACCACCACACCTGAAGTGTGCAACTTTGACAAAAGTGGTAATTATTTACATAACAATTCGCGGAATGAGTGACAGATAACAATTTACCGTCTACTAAAGTCTTAATATTTTTTGAATATTATTTTCAACGAATTATCTGATCACTTAGGTGAACTTAGTGATTCCCGTGACTTTTTTATAATATTGAATTTATAGATGTGGCTAAGCGGACTTTACACGGTAGCTACGTGCTACACGATGGCTACGCCTTGGCTACACGGCCGCCACGCATGCATTTACACAGGCACACTTCTATACATTTTGTAATGTAGCCACACACATTCATAAACAAATCGATAAAAAATGAAACAAAACAAACCCGAAGTACATAAAATCACACCACACATCAGCCACAGTGTTTCCTTTGTACTATGACATGGGATCGTTCAAGAGATATATTAGAGGTCTCTTCAGAGGCGGGCAACGCATTGGTGACTCCTCTGGTGTTGCTGATGTCCATAGGCGGCGGTGACCACTTTCCATCAGGTGGCCCGCATGCCTGTTTGTCTGCCGGATAACATTAAAAAAAAAAAAATGAAACAACTGTTTGCAACTGTTCGCAGTTGAAAGATTTTAAAATAAACTCCCTGTCATTTTTACAGAACGCAAAATTTCAGAATACCCAGTATTATTTTCTGCAATATTGGGTCCTCTATGCGAACATAATTTTCTCACAGTCACACCGCGTCCCTACTCTGTGGCACCGCCATAATTACATTGACAAATGTGAAGTGTTCCTCCTGACTGTGACAAGTGGGGTACTGTTTTTCAACCAGCACCGTCGACGCGACGATGTTGTGATACTTGCCTTACATGTCGCGCTCGTGGAGTCGACAGACTACCTAGTCAAAGTCTAGATAATTTGTGTACCTAAGTCTAGATAATTCGTGTTGTAGCCCCTTGTAAAGTTTAGCCAAGTTTCCCACTATTGAGAACCTTATCTAGTTTCAGTCATTATGATTGAATATAGCTTAGTAACAGTTGGTATTTAGTTATTTACCTTGAGGAACAGATATTAATAGTTTAGCTGGAAGGTCGGATTGATCTTTAAGCGACCCAAATGTTTGTTCAGTTTGACTGTTTCTAGGTAAAGTTTTATTGCTTATTGGAGTCAAAGCATTAAAGCTAGAGTTAGTAAAGACATGGAACTATCATAGAAGGTACCGTAGAAGGAAGTTGCTTCGGCAGTTAACAAAAAACGAGTTCAGTTTAGCGACAGAGTTCACTACCTTTACTAGTAAACTTGCAAACTATGTCACTAACATATGTTACCAACACGGACACAAGGAGAAAATTGGCTGTAGTTGGAAAAAGCATCTCGCTCCTACAGTATCCACCTAATGCGATGTAGTTTCGGTTTACTGTTACTTATGTTGTTCACAACAACTACCTGTCGTTGTATAAATTCCAAATCACTTGTATTATAGCCTATACAGGTAATATCATGCGTATTATAGACGGCCATCCACTTTACAGCATATCGATATCGGCAGCCCATATAGTGGATTCCAACATCAAGACGCATTCCAAATAAGGACGGTATCGCAGACCTATCGAGCAGGGATGTTATGGATGTCGATATGGATACGGATAGTAGAATCAGGATGCGGATATGAACTTGTTTAGTATTGACTATCGAATGGTTGCGGATACGTTCTAAAGATTTTATTTAGTAAATGTAAAAGGAAAATTAATTGTAATTATAATTTGTTTGGAACTTATAATTCAATTTACGTCAAATAAATCTAAAGATTTGTAAATGTTAAAATCACTACATATTATAAAACAAAGGCCCACGCCGCGTCGTATCTGTCTATCTGCGATACAATAAAAATTATTAAACGTATTTCATGCGGTTTTCACCAAAGAGATTGGAATGTAAGCGACCTTCATGGTGGCAAGAAGGTCGCTAGCATTCCAATCTCTTCAATCTCAAAGGGTAGGTAGGGGTCAAGTAGGTGTAGGGTAAGTTAGGGAATGGACTAAGATTTGGATCTTTGTGCGATAGTAGCTTTTGTTCAGCTCGAAGATGGCTATTGGAGTTTGGTCCCAAGATTTGCATCAACCTCTCCGATTCGATTACGGACACGGATATGAAACTATTCCATCTACCTATCCGATATCGATAGGTTCGATAACAGCGTTCCACCCCATCCTTGCTATCAAGCAAATAGCCGAGCCCTATACGCGGTAGAGTTATCAGTTTTTGATCAAGCAAATTGGCTGCGGCGCCATAAAACTGAGGGGTTCATTATAAAAATGGTCCGAGACGACTCGTGAGTAAATCTCGATGGGCTACGCACCTGCTCCTTGGGACGGAGTTAGGCTTATTTAGGGCTTGTGTGACGCAATACAACGATAATTTGAGCCTTTATAGGCGTACACGATTTTAGACGGTTTGTGATAAATGTTTTAGCAATTAGGGTTTTTTTAAAAACATGTGTTATGGCCGTAACTATAGTTGACACTGACTACGTTATTCTTCAAACCAGAAAACAACTTTGCATGACATTTCTTGCCGGTAATAGACTAGGCGGTACCAGTCCAGTGGGAGTCCGGTAAAACAAAACCTATAAATCGTCAAAGCATGAGCACGCTGCCACGTACAACCACATCAAACATAACATAAACCGTATACCGCCTTCTCCACAAATACATTTCGATGTTGTCTCTACAATCCACTTCGATAAGCTTTCCATTTGTCTCCGGGGGGTTTGGGCCCCCACCCGAGTACATCCCTGCACCCCACGCGCGATGAGGGGATAACAAGCTGTCTTTACGGCTGTACTTTGAGTGGGCCGTCTGTTATTCCTTATTAAGTTTAAGAGCTCACCGGGTCACGTGTGTTTCCCTGACTTGGGCGAACGTTGGGCACTGAAATAATATTGAACCCTCATATTGTGTTAATGGGGAGAAAGAAACGTGCTTGCTAGTTAAAGTTAATAGTTATTTAGTTTCGCAAAAGTCATACTTTCATTATATAACGGCAAATATTTTATTAATACTAATCAGTGATAAACGAGCAGACAGCCCACCTGATGGTAAGTGGTAACCGCCAACACATCTACAATTCATACATTTAGGTTGCAGGTAACAAATATACAGAACCGCAGGTGCGTGTCACGTGAGGGCTAAGATGAAATGCCTCATGCCTGTATTTCCGGTGGCTATCTTATCCTTAAAACCGGAACACAACAATGCAAGCATTGTTGCTTGGCGGCAGATATAGATAAGGCGGTGGTACTCACCCAGACGGACTCCTCAGACTTAATAGAGTCCTACTACCTGATAAAAAATAAAATAATCCAATCTATTAGCAAGAACTTATAAATAAAGCTAAACATAAATTCAATGAAATATGGATTCGTGCAATATCGAAGCAGACCCTTCAGAGAGAGAGGCTCAACGTAAGCTAGTATCTGAACTGTGTTCTATCCAACGCTCGGTGAATACATCTTTCAGTACACGTATTACTGGAGCCTAAAGCGGAACCGGACCTTGAATGCGTTCGAATGTAGGCTCCATAGAAATTGAATTTTATCTGGCCCGCACGGCTATCTACCGACGAGTTTACGGATGATTACAATTTTATCTAAAGCTGAACTAAGTAAGTCACAAACTTTATTAGCTACGTGGAATTTTTGGAAAGTAAAAATGGTTTCTCAACAGACGGAAACTGCGTTTCCGTCTGTTGAGAATAATTTACTTAGATGGTAATACGAAAACATTCTAAAGACCTACTGCATTCGATCCGAAAAATATACATATCTTATAGTCTTTAGTTTATCTATTCATCAATGTTGATCTGTCAATCATTTTGCACCGCCCTGTAATTTTCATACTATCAGCTCTCCGCTCCTTCATTTTGTAGTCTCAAGAGACACCTCTCCAGGGAGCTCATACCACAACCTTAGTGTGCGTGGGAGAAAGATACTTTTAAACCGCACAGTTCGCGACCAATTTGGTTTTTGACCAAATGTTTTCCTTCGCCGTAAGAGCATCGGTTAACATTCAACGAATGTACATAACTCAGAAAAGAGACATCGGTTCATGCCACATTGGGATTCGAAACGGGTACCTCTCGCTCGAATACAAAATATCAAATTCAAAACCAATTAGTGAGCAATTATTCATCGTTTCAGACAGCCTAAGGCATTGCAAAGTGTAATATGACCTAGACCGGTCGCTTATCTCTGAAAACTAATTTAGAATTCTAGAGAGATTTGTGTGCTGTTGATACAGTCTCATTGGCAATTGAAATAATTTGAGAAAATCAAATATTGTTGAATAGCAAATATAGGTTCAACGTTCGACAATTTATTTTGTTTTCTAGAGTAGAATACATATATTTACACACAATAATACCACAAACGCATAACATAAAAAAGGGTTATAAAAGGGATTGAATCACTGACCTTCAACAATTCATGTATTATTTGAGGCCAGTAGCTCGAATCCAGAGCTGTGAAACAAATAAAAAAGTAACAAGTAAAAAAAGTTACATAAAATTGCTTTGTGAAATACTAAATAAAAACAAACAAAATGAAATGATAAAACGAAAACTAGACAAACATACATGAATAGAGGAAAAATGAAGAACAGAGCCATTGCATGTGGATGTGGTGTATTTTCTCGTAGAACATTCTAGTATTTCCATAGAAAAATAGTCATCGGCGTTAGGACTAGGGCCGGTCTGTTTGAAGATCTCATGGGGAAGCCTATGGTCCGCAGTGAGTGCCTTTCAGCTGATGTCATGATCATCAGATAATCTCTTACTTTTTCTATTAAAATTCTTACTTTTTGCATTAAAAAGGCTTTTGTCCTAATAGTATTACTTCTAGACGATGTAGGTATGCCATATCGTCGTGCACCGAGAATAATAATTATAATAAAAAAATAAATATGCTTAGTCAAATTCATACAGCGCCATCTAGACCTAAAGTAAGCGAAGCTTGTATTATGGGTGTTAGGTAACTGATAAACTACTTATAAACTTTTTTAAATATATACTTATACATAACATTTAACAGAAATTAAAATTCATCATTTCAATTTTTGCTCGGCCGGGAAACGAACCCGGGACCTCTGCGTGCCGACCGGCATGTTAACCAACAGAGCCATTCAGGTCGTCAAAGGTAATGGGTATGAATCACGATAAACAGTAATTAGTAACTAGGGCGCGCTTTGAAATTCAGATTTATGAACTTTATTGCACTAACGAGGAAGAATTGTGTCTGCTAAGTCTAAATTTAAATTTATGTAGTCGAAATGCGTTTAATGAGAAATCTCGTTATTAAAAGTGTAGTAACGTATATCTGACATTACTGTCGATGTTTGTTTGCCTTTTACGGTGAGGGAATACATCGTTAGGAAACCTCCTCCTCTCTTAGTTGACTGAATGTGTAAACGCGTTCCAATCTGGTCAGGCTCCCCTGTTATAAAGAGTCACAGAGGTCAGACAGCAGTCACCATCATCAACATCATCATAGTCCATTGCAGAACTTAAGACCTGTCCCATGAAAGGGTAGGTCATTGACAAATCTGCACGCATGGCTGGCGGGTTGGAGATCGTAGTCTTTTAAATATAGAAATGGAAAACGCTGTTGCCCAATTTCCAGTCTACGGAGACTCAGTCGCCTTGTACGACACCCAAGAGTGCAAGGGGTTGGTGCTATTTGACTCTGCCGTTCACCACGCGGCTAACGCTGTCGCTAACGCAGTCGCTTTACTGTACTGCCACAGACAGACACACAAAGCCACAAAGCAACAGATACACATACACACATCAAACTTATAACACCCCTCTTTTTTCGTCGGGTGTTTAAAACTAAGCCGATTTGCACTATATTGAGAGAATATCAAAACGACGTAAACACTTGAGAGAGAATAAAATGAAACGTAGATTTAAGAATAAAAATCTATGAAAGTAATGAAAGCTCTCTAAGAAAACGCAATATTAGTTCAGCGTTCAGAAACATGGAGGACGGAGTAAGAAAAATAAAAAAGCAATAAAATGTAAAAGCAGGTAAAAGCAAGTATGCGAGCATTCATATGGAAACAGCAGCCGCATTCTACAGCGAAGTTGTTGCGGATATATGATAAGATTTTCCCTGTAACAGTACTTTTCTACTTTGTATGCTATTCGAAGCGCTGTTTTGAATTTTGTGGGCCAATAAAAGTGAAGTGTACAAGAACAAAAAGCGAAAACATATTTGGAATAAATATAGCGTCTTTAGAGGTACATATTTGTTTTATAGATATCTTTAATAGTGGCAGTACATTTTTTATAGGAACTAGCCAAGCATATGACCACCATCCCGGTAATTGAGGGTGCGGCCGCAGATGTTTCTAGATACAGCCTTCACTGTCACCTTGAAGGTCATCGTCATATCAGCCGGAACACGCCCACAGCTGGGCATAGGCCGCCCCCAGAGAATATCCACAAAGGCCGGTCTTATGCCTTCCGCATCCAGCTTGTGTCTACGATCATTATAGATCGTCGGTCCACCTAGTGGGAGGTCTACCCACGCTGCGTCTTTCGGGACATGGTTGCCACTCGAGACCTTTCCTGCTCAATCGGCCATCTGTTCTGCGACCTATGTGCTCAACCCACTGCCACTTAAGCTTGGCAATCCTTCGAGCTGTGTCGGTGACATTAGCCTTTAATGTGTACAGACTATAATGATAAGGGAAATACACTGGCAGGCAATATGTTCCATTCCAGTTCTATAGCCGTGCTAATTATTAAGTTTGAGCTGCGGTTTGTAAGGATGGCTGAAAGATCCACGACATGATTGGACGTCTACTTCTCGCGTTTCCTGAAGGTTGAAATGGTACTCAGTACTATAATTTTTTTTTTAAATAGGTACGAACTTTGTCCTGTAAATGCAGGGTACAATGCCTATAGATAATATGTAGGTATCTATATATTTTATGTATTGGTATATGTAGTTTATTATATTAGGTTATTATATGTGTATGTATATTTAGTTAGATATTGTGCATGTCTAATCTGCGGCTACTTATCACATATCTCTTTAATAGGCCTGCTGAAAGAGATTTCTTCTAAGAAATAAGTAGTGCCTGTTGTGTCATCTATAACTCTGTATTTTTCATCAAAGTTTAATGTGTACAAGAAACTGGAAAATAAATAAATAAAAATTTGTTACATGTTTTTTTATTTTATTTAAACTATCCAGGCCGCCATTTGACCGCCATCTCACCTGGTGGTAACCTTGGTCTATGTGATTACCTAAAGGCCGGCATCGCATCCTCTCCTCATTGCAGATGTCCTGGACGACTGTGGCCGCTTTTCATCAGGTGGTCCGTCCGTCCGTGTGCCTCCCTTTCTAAGCAATAAAATACATTATTTCGGTAGAAGTAACCACATAAAATTTGGCCAAGTGAGTTCAAATTGTTTAACAAATGCCAATAGAGATGTTACGAAATATATTAAAACAGATTTTCGTCCGATTACACCGGTCAAAGGCTGTAACTAATCAGATTACCAAAATCAATATCTCCGTAGCCAGTGAATGACATTTAAAAGGTCAATTCCACATTGAAATTAGATTTGTCTGTGCGAAGGCAAACTTAGTTTATCAAGCAAATTTCAAAGTTAATCGTCTTGCGCATAGATTACTAAATTGGGAGACAAGTCAGGTGCGCAACAGAATTGTAAACACAAAGTTGTCTCCCAGAGGCGCCGTACGAGACAGCTAAATAAATTACCCACGAAATAAACTTTCGCGCTGAGATCCAAACTATCCTTGCGTATTTTCCGTAAAACTATTTCCATTCACGAAAAGTTCGGCCGGCAAGAATGCAGGTCATTCTTGAGCTTTAAACGAGTTTTAAAAAGTCAATAAATGCTTGTTGTAAGTTCTTAGCGGAACCGGTTGTATTGTTCCTCGTAATCGCTTGGGTTGTAGTGTGCAATGCATTTTATAATCAGTCACTTAATATGATGACAACATGAGTGGTTCATTTGTCTGCCACGCAGAAGTCCCGGTTTCAATTCTCGGCTGAGCAGAAATTAAAATGATGAATTTTAATATGTCTGTCGGGTCTGACTGTTATATTTATAATATTATTTAAAAGTGTATATGTAGTTTATCAGTTGTCTAGCATCCACAGCACAAACTTTGCTTACTTTGGGGCTAGATGGCGCTGTGTCAATTCTCTAAGCCTTTATTTATTTATTTATTTTATCAGCACGTCCCTACACAAATACTTTAGCTGTAGTCCTAGCGAACTTCACTCCTAAACACTCCACCCACGTAGATCGGATCAACTTTGACGAAGCAAGATTAACGATGTATCAAGCTGCTTGTTTAGGGCACACCCTGTTTGTCGGCTGTGTTTGACTGTTTCAAGTAATCGGGATAAATGTTTTCTTAAGAAGATGAATGTAAGTTGTCGCCGACGGTCGTGCGTAGCGTCCCTAGATCGCGTTTTTTGTAAGCGGCCCTCGCTCGCAGAAGCGACCCATTACTAGATTAGGCCACACAACTTCTTGTGCGTTGTTTTGTTGTAGCCTACATTATTTCCGTAGTGTGAGTACACCGTCATACAGTTTTATGTTGTCAAATACATACTGAAATAACATTTGCTCGGACCGGACCAGACGTGGACCAGTTTAGTAAACCATAACCAAATAGAGATAATAAAATATTCATAACATCGTTACATGAATTACTGAGGGATTTTTTTAGAGGCATAAAATTCTTTACTTTTTTAGTGGATACCTGCATAAAGGTCCGTTTATACGTCGCCGCTTACAAACCGCGTACGCGACGTCCGTCTGGTCACCGCGTAGAAACTGCGCCTAAATCGCGCAGCCGGTAGGCTAATACACTATAGGAGACTAGCCGGCCCGACGACTACGCCGTGACTAGGCGGGCGTGACGCGACGACTGCGCGGTGACTAGGCGGGCGCGACGCGACGACTACGTGGTGACTAGGCGGACGCGATTGACGCGATGACGCGACAAATAATAAAATAAGCGTTCTGTCATTGATATAGAAACCAAAATTACATAAACATTTGTGACAAACCACGCAGAAATCGCATACGTCTGCATGGTCTCTAATAATCACTATCTACTATCTGTCAATGGGTCGACTATTTATATTATAAAATACATTAAAAGCAATAATATAATATAAAATATTGACAAACTAGCTTTTGCCCGAGAGTTCGCCTTCGGGATAAATTATAGCCTACGTGCTATTCTGATCTAAAAGGTACCGCGAAATTTCATCAAAACCCGTTAAGTAACAACCACAAACTATTTCCTATCTTAAATTAAAACGTTTGTCATCCTTGCCTTCCTTAACCTGTGAATTAACCCTGGCACCAATTCTCGCCTGTTTAAATATCCACAGAAACAATAGAGCAGCTCAGTTTGACGGCAATCTTACGTTGAAAGTTGGGATCAAAAGTTGGCTCATCAATCATGATCAAGGGCCCCAAAGTTGCCCATTGTTGGGCCCAACACCCCGTCGTGCGATTATCCCCTTTTATTATTGTTTGGACTCTTTTGTTAACTCATCCGTAGATTTTATCGAGATCGCTCCAGCGGGACGTCATAAAGGGCCGCGGTATAAATAAAATTATAATTTCGCGTACGCCGTTTGTATGCTAAGAGGATGTGGGCTATTACAAGATTGCGCCTCTCAAGGAAACAAGAAGGCCCTGTATTTATACTCTTTATTGCTTAATAAATAAGTACAGGACTCTTACAGCTCACCTTGTACGCTTACACCCGTATACTCTAACACTACTTGACTAAGAAGCGTTAGGCGCTGTACCATGGTCGTACAATGGACGTCACCCGAGCAATAGGAGACTTCAAAGGCGCCCGTCGTACGACATGGTCGCACAACTGTTGCTAATAAGGACAGCGTCTTACTATGAATTCATGTAGCGGCTCATTGCTAAAAGACAAGTGAACGCGTTGGTCAATTTTGCTCGCTACGTTTAATTTTTCCGGAACGCAAGTATTGCCAGTTGGGACCCTGAGCGTTCGCTTTATGTGGGACTTGTTTCTGTATACGGGTGTTTACTCATAAAAATAATAACTGCTAGACACTCAACTCTCGGAGAAGTAAAAAAATTTCAAAAAAAATTATTTCACCATACTTTTACCAGAATAACTTTCTGTATGGCCTGGACGCTTGGAATGCCAGTACGAATTCGCAACCATAAATTAATTGTAAGATGGTCTTCCTGCCTGGCGGTTGTCAGTTTGTAGTAATTCTTCCTTAATAGAAAGTCAAAGGAACCCACATTTCACCATGTGGAAAGCAACGATGAGATCGAAAAAATATATAATGCATGCTTAGAAGATACCTCAAGTAAGGACACTTGAAAATCTCAGGTATTTTTAAATCTTACTACCCAGACATTTATTTTATTTGGATGTCTCACAGAATGCAAGAAAGAAAATATACAAAAGCATAACATCTGAGCGCCATCTCACCGTGGTAAGTGACGATACAGCTACATGAGCATGAGCATGCCTATTTAAGAACAGCCCATTCATTCTAGCCTTGAACGCGTCCAGATTAAAATGATCAGAGAACACACTTAGGCACGTACAGGCAGGTTATCTTTATCGGGTAGAGCTCGTCTAATCTAAAATAACGCGCCCCACTATCGCATTAACGCACACAAGCAAGTTTAAAATATGGACGCAATACATATACAAATGCCGTTGTAATTGGTCATTTAGTTGCCGGTGAGATTCAAACGTAGGAGAACGCGTCGTTCATTGGCTCCCACACAGATGAAGTGTCGTTATCAATATTTGCACTCACACATCGAAATCAACTAACTAAGTAGTGGGGCGCGTCATTTTAGACTAGACGAGCTCTAACAGTGATGCGTTCACAGAAATCCACTCCTTAGCAGAGCACTTAAGGGAAGAATGGAAATCCCCGAGTTCGAGATGGCGTGACGTCACAGGAATGCCTGGCGATCTTTGTTCCTGTGCTGTCCGATTAAGTTTAGTTCCCTTTCATCTCATTGGTAGTTTAAATTCTTACAGACGATATGAGATAGATTTCCCTTTTCGTAGCCGGTTTTTAGCATACTTCATCGGTACCGCGAGCTTCTAGTCGCGTGTGATTTCCATTTAATATAATAAAATGCGTAAAAATAGCAAGTTTAGTTTTGAAACAAATATATAGACAGTATATAAGTAGTTTATCAGTTATCTAACACCCACTACACAAGCTTTGCTTTCTTTTGGGCTAGATGGCCTATGTCCTAGATGGATATTTATTGAATTACTTAGGCATCAACCGACACCGAATCACCTAAGCTACTCTTTGCCCAATAAAGGTATATCGGGTCCCATACGGCGCCGTTATCTCTAACCCTGTAACCCCTAGTCAAATCAATGTCAAAGAGCGAATTCTCCGCAAATTGTACAACTAATCATCTACTCGGCAACTAAGCAACTAAAACTGATTGCTTTAGTATCAAGTCGACTATTGGCCCAACGGTAACGAGTCAGAAACAAGTCGACAACGATTCGGGTCGCGATATCCTTGGGCCCGGTGATGTATCGTGATTGGAGCAATTGGCCTCGATCGGCTGTTAGATATCGAGATTTTAGGGCAGGGAGTAGATAGTCACATACAGTCACATATAGTAGGTACGATTAACAGGCAAGACCTTGGATTTTATAAATGTTGTAACTATATAATCTGGCACGATGATTTCCTTTTGTAACTCATTATTCATTTAAAATACTCATGGTTTTCAACATGGACTATTACTAAAAGGGTGCGAAGAGGTATTAAGGCTGGTATTGCAAACGTTAATAGGCTACACATGAGTCGCTTTCTAGAACACATCAATGGAATGGATGTGAATGGCGCTGTCCTATGCTACTCAGTGGCAAACGAGCAGACAGCCCACCTGATGGTAAATGGTAACTGCAGCATTGCATCTACAATTCATACATTTAAGTTGCAGGACCCAAAGTGCACAAACAACCAAACCCCAAACCCATTAATGGAAACGTGTCTTTGCTTTTAGAAATAAGTGAATGCAGTAGCAGTCACAGGTTTAACAAAGCTCTCCTGAGACGGGAATGGAACCAAGGAAAAATTAAAACAGACACTCCAGTAAAAATACTACCTTTTCAGATAGACTAGACTACACATTTACCGAAGCGAACGAGTTTCCCACCGAAAACGACGCGTCTATATTTCTGTAATAAGAAAGCAGAGTAGATCTTATAATCAGAAGGCCTACGGAGACGGTTTTCTAATTACATTCATCTGCGGACTCTGCGGGGATGAGGTAATCAGAGCAATCTTTCGTGGGGAGCAAGACCACGACCTTCGGGCCCAGTCAGGGTCCATTAACGTACTGGGTCGCTCTAATTGCACCACTCTAAACATTTAATCTTTTCCCAGCGAAGAGTAAACAAGATTAAAAGTTTGCGGACGCAAATAATGCTGTTACGGCCGGAAAGAGGGAGTTGGTAATGCAATCTGGGAATGTAAGGGTAGTGAGTGATGGTAGGATCGAGTTGGGCAGCGTGTGCTATGGAACCAGTGAGCGATGCGATTAGACGTCGTTTTATTGATGTCGTGGGTCTGCAATATGGTGTATTTTCTGCCGTCAAGCAAGATAGGAATACGGTGGACTCTGATCCTGTGCTGCGCGAGGGCGCAACCGGGACTTAACGCTAAGATGATGATGATGAAGCAAGATAGGGATTGTTCTGTGTGTTCTAGTTTAAAGGATAAGGTGGCCAGCCCAATTATAGACCCGAGGCATTTCATCTTAGTCCTCTCACGTTCTAACTCACCTTCGGCTCTGTAAAATTCTCGAGTAGTGGAAGACTAGTGTGGGCCTTGCGGGAGCAAGGTGGACCGACGAATTGGTAAGTCGCAGTTACCGGCTGAATGCGGATGGCACAGGATCGGCCTTTGTGGAGATAGCTGGACCTATGCCCAGCAGTGGGTTTCCGGCTGATATGATGACGATGATAGGTATGGTACGAGACCGTCACTGGTGGCCAGCAATGTATTAAGAGGCAAGTATCCACATTTTTAAATGTTGTATTTGAATCTATCTTTGTTTTGACCGCGATCTCACCTGTTTGTAATACGTAATAGTTTTTCGCAATTACGAGTTTCTTTGTTTCTTAAAAACTTAACATATTTTTATTTTTAATTGCCTAGAACACGGACGACGAAGGGTCCATCTGATGGAAATCGGCCACCGTCGTCTGATTTTAATAAGGTTTTCACACTACAATATTCACCATAAACTTGAATAATTATGGAATATTTTCATTTTAAATTTTGTTCTTATAGTTACAACTTGTTTGATCTAATTTTAGTAATTGCCAAATAAAATCTATGTCTATGTAATATTAAAAGAAGTCTAATTAAATAGTAAGGTCTGATAGAGAACATTCTTAAATAAAGCTCACACCTTTTGTAACACACTTGGGGTAGGCGGAGGCTATTGGATCGCCACTTTGCTATGCCCTGATACAAGTCCCTCGTATCATAATTCTTTGTATTCTTTTTATTTCTGACAACCTGAACCATCAGTTGGTTAACATGCCATGCAGAGTGTCCGGTTTCGATTCTCGGCCGAGCAGAAATTTTACACTGGGTGTTATATGTATAATAAATATGTAAAAAGTAAATAAGTAGTTTGCAAGTCATCTATCACCACAGGCTTTGCTTACTTTGGGGCTAAATGGCGCTGTGCGAATTGTCCAATCATTTATTTATTATTTATTTTTGCTAATTCTTTAATATTATATTATCAAATTAATCACGTACAATCTACCCAAGTTAAACTTTGTATTTGACTTTTGGATTCGTTTGTGGAATAAGTAAACCGTATCTTCTAAATCATGACTAAATAAACTTAGCACGAGTTCGAAATTGAATTTCTACTACATTACGTTTTCACAACACGTTACATTTTGTCTGTCTGACATTGTAGCTCAGAACTGCGGTTTCATGAACTTTATTCTACACCAGACGCTCTCTTTCGAACTTTGTGGCTTCGCTGGACTGGATCCATTAAGTTAATATCCGCGAAATATGCAACGAGAAAAGTACTAACTATAGCTCACTACAGTGTATGAATTATTTTACAGGTGGAAGCATTCTATCAAGACAGGAGTCGGTTTACATGGCACATTATTTGCATATTCTGCCGCGAAGCCTTGCATGAATTGTTGTGGTTTGTCTTGAAAGCTAAGACCACTTAATTACAAGCACCAACTTAGTTGTCATAGCGATAAGGCATACTGCGATTCTGCATAATTATCCTAAATCCTAATTCCTTAATCCTTGCTTGTCGCTTAATTGCCCAAAACGAATAACTCAAAAGACATAGTACCGTATTATCCATGTTACAATTCGTGGTGCTGTCTTAATGAAAATGTAACACCGATATTTTATGTAATTAATGTTCACCATCGGCCACCGTCGACCAGGACATCTGCAACCTATGGGGAGCGGGTGCGGTGCCGGCTTTTGAGGTAGATACCTGTGAACATGCCTTTAGAAAAACCCCATGTTATAGTGTAAAGGAAAGACTTCGGGTTAATATTTATTTAGGTATATGCTTTTCTATACTTAATAGTAACTGTATGCTTTACTAATTATTCATGCCTCTTACGGATTGATCGATATACAACACAAACGCAATTCTACCTATTCGCGATTCTACACAATATGGATTCCGCACAACTGACATTCAACACATTATTTATTCCACACAGTCTTCAATTATACACAAACGCGCTTCTTCCTGTTCGCGATTCTACACAATATTAATTCCACACAACTTAACAGATTCGCTATTCCACATATTCGTCAACGTTGGGAACCCGGGACTGGCTGACTTAAACCTGGACCTAAGTTTAGTGGAACCAGTAAAGGTTGACCAAGGTCAACCCAATTTAACAAAACTGGTCCAATGGTTTGTTGGTTGACTGGGGTTGACCTTGGTCAACATTTACTAGGTCGACTAAACTTAGGTCCTGGTCTAGTTGTAAACTTGGGTATACAACTAGTCTACGGGTGCCCAGCGATGACCAGGTTGGTTGACCAGACTTGACGTTGGCCAAATTTAATAATTCCACTAAACTTAGACCCTGATCTAGGTTCTAAGCTTGGGTTACAATACAACCAGTCTTGGGGTGCCCAGAGTTGAACAGGTTGTTTGACCAGAGTTGACCTTGGTCAACCTTTACTAGGTCCACTAAACTTAGGCCCTGGTCAAGTTCAGGTCAAGGTCAGGGTCCTCAGCGTTGACCAGGTCAGTTGGATCAGAGTTATTATGAGACTTCTATGAGCAACGCGTTCTAGTTTGGTCTGTTAGTGTAAATTAACAATACACTGCCACCTGCCCTTAAAAGCATGGATAGCCTAGTGGTTATAGTATCTGACTCGTAAGCGAAAGGGGCCGGGTTTGAATCCCACTGGTGCCATGTACTAATGACTCTTTTCTGAGTTTTTTATTTATTTATTTATTTAAACTTCATGCACAAACAGTACATTGGCGGACTTAAAGCTAAAATAGCATTATCTACCAGTCTACCAGGAGAGATAACAGTTGACAAAAAGGTATGCGGTGCAGGAAGATTACTTACAAGTAAAGATTACACATAAGCTTATTCAACCACAATCAAATTTATAAAAAAAAAAATTAAATAAATAATAATAATAAATACACTAAAAGTTAAAAGTAGCAATAGATATTTTACACTAATTAATTAATTAATTAACTGCATGAGTTACCCAAAATTATTCAGGTACTTGAGGCTTTATGAAGAAAAGAGATGAAAAAGGAATAAAGGAACAAGGAATAAATTATGTCCATTAGTTGGAATACTAACCGATGCCCTTAGGGTGAGAGGTGACCGAATTTGTAGGTAACCATGATCCAATTTGTTCAGGTTCCTGTGATAGCAGGTTAGATGGCAGTCGCTCCACTGTAATTACTTGATCTGCCAATCCTGGATCATGGTCAATGCAGGCCCCGGGCCCTCATGAGCGACTGGACAACCGGCACATTAACGCCAATATGATGAGATGATTTAAAATATGTAATGAATATGTGGAATGGCGCATCAGTTGAATGGCTGCAGTGGTGTGGAATTAATATTGTGTAGAATCGCGAACAGGAAGAAGCGCGTTTGTGTATAATTGAAGACTGTGTGGAATAAATAATGTGTTGAATGTCAGTTGTGCGGAATCCATATTGTGTAGAATCGCGAATAGGTAGAATTGGATACGCATATTGTACCATTTGTAAAAATAATTTTTTTCCTTTCAAATTCATCTACACACTCATAAATTTTTTACACTTTCGTCGGTTATTTATGTCGTGTTGATTTGGCCGTACATGCCACCACCACAAGATCCAACTTGGTTTATCTCGCTGCCAAATGACCAAGGAAATCGGGCAGAACTAACTCAGAGCAAAACTACAAGCCACAATAAACTGTTTGAGCATAGAACGCGTGCGGTAACAGGCCACGGGACACCCGCCAATGAAGTTTGCCGGAACTGGGGCTTCGTTTGCACTTGTGTTGGCAAAGTATGGGAGTGCGCCCGACGTGTAGTGGACGCCCTCACCAATCCGAGTTTTGCTCCGAACAACTATTAGAGAAATTGGTGTGGGAGAGCTCGACTTAAGTGCGAGTTAAGAAATTAGTTGTTTTCTGTTGTGATTTATTTTTCGTTAGGTACTACTTTTTTATTAGTAGATGGAGAGCGGTACCGAGCGTAACAGTGTATGTTGATTATGTGAAACTAGTGTGTTATTTTATTACTGGGTTAGACTATGGGGCTATGACTATGACGATGTCATAATGTAGGATTCTATATTGGCTATGAAATCATGTTGAGACTGTTTTGGTTTTTCGCTCATAACTTCTATGTGGTGTATCCTAGCGAAAAGGTATACAATTTAAAGAACATGATGTTTTACATCAAATAAGTTCCAATACTTAAAATTTCGGTCAAGCGGTATAGTAGAAAACATGCTAAAAATCGGGCGCGGTTCAGCATGCCGAGAACTCATTGCCACTGTCAGATAATTGGTACTCATTAGTCGTAGACTTTCATTCTCTTAAATTTTTTATACGGTAATTTTTGTTGGGGAGTGCCGTATAGAAGTTATGAGCGAGAAACCAAAAGAAGTAAAAAAGAAATCGAACATTTTTAAACCTGATTTTCTACTACAGCGCTTGATTCAATTATTAAGTTTTGGTATTCAATAGACGCAAAAAATTATGCTCTTTGACTATGCAGCACGTTATAGCTATTTACTTTTCAGATATATCGTTTAGAAGTCGAAAAAGGTCCCAAAATGATCTCATAGCCGTACAAGCTATGAGAGCATGAAAGCAATATTCCAGTAAATGATCTCATAGCCGTACAAGCTACATTAAAGCAATATTCCAGTACTTCGAGGATATTTCCGTTCTCCCACCTGTGTTCGAGTGGGTATTTTGTGTCATCTTTTAGGGTTGTCCGAAGACACTAGTGCAGAAACCGATGAGTTATTAGGAATTTCCATGATTTGTATGGAAGGCACCATATCTCTCCTGTATTAAATACACGTTGACTATTCGAACGCCACGCATACACGTTTGTAAGCCGAGACGTATAGACGAGCTCTAAGGAGGCAAACAAGCGTGCCCACCCATCTCGGGTAGCCCATCAGCACCAGCCAGTTATCAGCGTCCGGTCGCTGCTTTATCGAAGCAATTTCTCCTCGACTATGGAATAAGGGTGTTATCGTTTTTTCCCGCAAGTGTCAGGCGGAATCCTCGTCGTGTGAGCGGCGGTGCGCGAAACCGGGGCGTTCATTACGTTCCGCGAAGGGAGATGGCCGCCGGTAGAGGACACGCTATAGAAGGGTTAGAATAGGTGGTTTTGATCTTGAAGGCGTGTATAAGCCTCAGGTGGTAAGTCAATGCATATTGCATTGACAACATGCAGGTTCGTTTGGTTTCGTAGAGCGTCGTTTCTGTAGCACGAGTGTGGGCAAATATTATACTACAGTAGCATGACGGATTATTATTGTTTGAACACACTAACGCCTTCTTGTAATTTATAGATTTAGCAGGCATTAATTCGCGGACTCCATGATTCATTGTATCTAAAATAAGAAATATTTACCTTTGCCACACTAGTCAATGGGCTTACCATACTACGCCACTAATAATACACTATAACTTGTAATCTTCGACACGTGTAATGCTCCTCCATGGAGTATCCTCAGAAGCCCTATTTTTGAACCGCTCGTTTCGAGTCTAACAGTTTTCAATTTTGGATTTTCGTTATGAAAAATTCATTATTTTGATGCATGAGGTCGATTTTCCATATCTTTGAACCGTCTGCTTTCGGTGTTGCCAATGTAATTTAAAAAATATTCATGATTTTATGCCGAAAATTAAAATCTGAAACCGTTCGACTAGAGGTGAGCGTTTTTCTTACTAATAATAGCTCTCCCATTCAAGGAATACCTACAAATTTACTTTGACTGCCATTGGATTTCAGATATTTTGTTGTTGTTCAGACTAAATTAGCGACAATTTTAATTACATTATCGTATTCTACTTCAGCTTTCTATGTCAGCGCTCGTCTGTGGTAATATTTATACCTTCGTTTTTTATTATTCGTTGTCCATCGATGGTTGCTGGAACATATAGCTTACAACAACAAGATGTATTTGACCCATTCATATACCTATACCTATTTGACCACAATATTTAAAATGATTACCTTCCGTGTAGGTGGTGCATTCTATTCATTGCTGCCAACTGTACCTAGTCAAGTAATTTGCCAAATTTTATTGAAATGTTAACGCCCGACGAAATCAGAGGGGTGTTCAGTTTGACGTGTGTATGCCAAATCCTGGATCATGGTCAAGGCGGATCCCGGGCCCTCGTGGGCGAAAGCACAACCGGGACATTGACGCCAAGATGATTATTTTTTATGTGTGTCTGTCTGTCTGTACCGTTCCTCCCGAACAGATGGACCGATTTGGATGCGGTTTGGTCTCTATTTGAAAGCCAGTTTAATCAAGATAGTTCTTAACTTTGACTCTTTAAAGTCGGGTCTGCACTTTAGAAAATATTTGAGTTTACGTAAATTCAGTCGGGGGTTATTTGACTTTATCTGTCAATTAGATACCATACCCACTAATATGTGTGACCGCTTTCTATCTGATAGATCCGAAAGGAGAAAAGTCGAGAGGATATGCACGGTTATACGTATACTACCTCTCATATGCTCCACCCAGCCCCAACCCCTGGCCGGCCGATCGTTACATCACGAGCAAATCGTTCCGCATATGGACAGTTCCGAATGTAGATAAGTACTTGGGGAAAAGATAAATTTTCCGCTCGGTGCGTCGGGACCGCGGTGCGGTGTGCTTTAATAAATTTGTTGTCCCTCCTTCTAGTATGTAGGTACATTTATATACTTAGGATAGACAACCTGAGCGGTTCAGTTTGTTAACATGCCTCTCTGTCACGGAAAGGTCCTGGGTACGATTCCCGGCCGAGAAAAAATTGAAATGATGAATTTTAATTTCTGTTACGGGTCCGGGTGTAGTATGTATTTCAAAAAAAGTATATAATAAGTTTATTAGTTATCTATCACCCATAATACAAGGTTTGCTTACTTTGGGCTGGATGGGACTGTGGGAATTTGTCCAAGCATATATTTGGCCAAGTTAGTCCGTGAATGCGCTCTACGAGTGTCTAGCTCACGTTATCAGCTGGTGCCTCCACGAAGCTTACACCTGTATTCACAAACAATACTAATTGCAAAGTAGCGTTACTATAATTATGTTCTCAGACTATTCGTCTTACTTAATTTTAGACATGTTTCCTTGTCGAGTAGTTGCCCTACAAAATAGAAACCGTCTCAGGAAATAAGATCTGGAAAGTAATGGGCCGCAATGTGGTGTGTGTTTAATATTAGGCCAGGCAGGACACTTGGAGGACTTTTTGCCACTCACACTCTATTAACAAGCAAAACCTAACATAACTTAGTAGTTTCTCGAGTTAAAAGATCGATATTAATTTCACGATTTAGAGTTTACCAAAGGGCCAAGGGCCCCCGTCAGCTTAAAAAAAACATACTCACTCGCACACAACCCGTCAGAACCCGTCAGTCCAAAAACCTCCCACAACAATACACCTTGACAATACCCCAATTCCCACCTGTATATGTAACTCAATACTCGCCACAACGCTCACTAACGAACAATAACCCCGAACATAATCAGGTACAGAATCGGCCTCGCTTACCCGCTTACCAAAACAGGAAGGCCGTGAATGGAGACTCGTAATGACTTCCCCTCTTCCCCCCCCCTCACAGTCGGTCCACCCAGCTCTAATTATTGTTGTTTAAGAGTTTCACTCGTCATAAGCCCGACTGCTGAGACACAGTGGCGACACCACAAAGAAAATAAAATTGCCAGTCTAACCATGAAGGTAGTTCGCTAACTTTCCAATCTCTTTGGTAAGATCAGTTAATTTCGCGATTTGACAGTTTACCAACGTGCTCAATCCCCATCAAGTTTGGGAAAACATACTCACTCGCACACAACCCGTCAGAACCCGTCAGTCCAAAAACCTCCCACAACAATACACCTTGACAATACCCCAATTCCCACCTGTATATGTAACTCAATACTCGCCACAACGCTCACTAACGAACAATAACCCCGAACATAATCAGGTACAGAATCGGCCTCGCTTACCCGCTTACCAAAACAGGAAGGCAGTGAATGGAGACTCGTAATGACTTCCCCTCTTCCCCCCCCCCTCACAGTTGGTCCACCCAGCTCTAATTATTGTTGTTTAAGAGTTTCACTCGTCATAAGCCCGACTGCTGAGACACAATGGCGACACGTTCGCTTCATTGTTCGTTAATACGCCAGTGGAACTTCGCCTTGATTAAGGTGGCGGTGTGTCAGACCGGGGCGAGCTTGTGGGATTTGTGGGTGTTTGGCGCCTTGTTGGCGTATTAATTTATACTCGAGTGTGTTCTCCGATTAGAATGTAGACCACGACCTAGTATGGTATTGGATAATTAGACATCTACTACGTCAGAATGATATTTCCGAACGTAGCGAATATATTAATGTAAAATATAAGCATATAAACATATTTGTTCGCCCATGAAACTGCAGCGTTCGATGACACGTTACACTAATGTGCGCTAAAACGTTACTGTACCGTGTAATAGGCAGGCGAACGTTGCGAATAAAAACGTTGTGTTCCGTGGGCGTCCATTATAATAGCAATGAATGAAATAAACGCTTTTTATTTTATCGCGAATACGTGGCGAAGGCGCGTATTCTATTCAGCCGTTCATTATTTCTTTCATCAGTTAATTGTGTGCGCGCGAAGATTTTCCGTTAAGGGTATAAAAGGTAATTAATGATTTGCTTGGAACTGGAAGTTGGAAGCTTATAAAGTGTTTTTTGAAGGCCTACAACCTACAACAATCGACGACTACAGTTTATATTAAGAAAGATGAATGCTTTTGAAGCTCCTGACAGGCATCAAGTGCCTTTGGCGTTGTTGTTTCCTTTTAATTTGTAATGAGGGAGTTATTTAAGTTTTTTGTTTGACAAAGGTCAAATGTATATACAGGAGCGTAGAAGTTGTATTTATTATTTCAAACTTTCGCGTTGGATTCCATTTTTTATTGTATCTTACTATCTTACCAATAAAAAAATCGTTAAGCAAACGATTAACGCTTGTGTTACACGGCGTGTGTACTGCTAAAAACTTATCTGATCCGATGACGGCGTTGCTGTTGTTGAATTTAGTAATGTCGTCAAATAATACTTCAATTGGCGATACTTAGTTCCAGTTTTGGTCACCTGGTCAGATAAGTGTGTCTAATTATCCGGCCTGTGTGCTGCTGCAAACTTATCTGGCCCAATGGCCCAGTGTCTGTTGTTGAATTTAGTATTGCCGCCAAATGATATTTCAATTGGCAATACTTAGTTCCAGTTTTGGTCACCTGATCAGATAAGTTTGTGGTGACGTGTGTATAACGGGTGTATTTAACTTGATACAAGGCTAATGTCAAAAATATTTACACACACATTCAACAAATGATCAACGTATGTACAACTTCTATTAGTAAGACGGTTATTAAAGTTTAGTGCTTGGACTTGATTCAAAAGAACAATTGTACCTATTCAACAGTTTTTATTATGAATAGGCAACGGAACACTTTGAGGTGGCTCTTAAGAAATAATTTGGAGCCCTTTTCTTGGACAAAAGCTTTAGAGAAATTTTAATTACAGCAATTCCAAGAAGCAGTGAGACACAAGGTATTTGAACCTTATTTCTGAAGTTGCAAATTGCGTACTTAAATAATTTCAATTCGCAGACAAATAAAATTTATATTACATTAAAAATTACGTCTTTTTTATGAAATTAATTCTTCTTCTTTCTCTTAATGTCTGTCCATGTAATTCGCGTTGCTTTAACCCAGTGTTTTTCAAAGTCGGGGACGCAATGCTGGCTGGATGACTACCCGGCGCGTGCGCCATGCAAATGGGCGCAGAATTTACTTTTACCCTTCGCTATAACATACTTATCTGGGAGTGGGTTAAGACCCAAAGCTAGCTTCGCTCGGTCATTCATAGGTTTCAGTTACTTTTCATACCATTCACCACCATTTTTCGGTCGCTTATTCCTTGATTTCCCTAAGTTACTTTTGTGAGTCACTCATTCAGTTAATGATCAGGCGCTGCCGCTGGCTTTTAAGGTATAAAATGTCAAAAGTCACGAGCTCATGCGGCTGGCACATTATTTCATATATCACCGATTTAATACCCAAAATGTCAATATTTTCTTTAAGATGGGGAATGGTGTAAGGGGTTCGCTGTCACGTGGAGACTTTGATAGGGGTCCATGAAGTCATAAGTTTGAGAAACCCTGCTTAGCCAATATCAAGTGACACTTGGTAACTTGGTATAATTAGTAAATTAGTAATTAGTTGAACAGGCTAAGAACTGGGCACGGACTCAGCGGCTAGTATATGTTCAGGTGTGGTTGGCGAGACTCTCCAGCGTGCGATTGCGGTGCCCCTGTGCAGTCCATTCATCATGTCATCCACGAATGTCCAAAGCGGAAATATACTGGAGACTCTTTGGACTTGTTCTCTCCTAATGAAAACGCAGCCCAATGGGTGAAGATTTTAGATATTTACTTGTAGTTTTAGTGTTCATTAATTACCTAGGTTATAATTAGCGACTCGGCTATTAATGCCATACGAATAAATAAATTAGTAAATGTGGACATTACAGAATGTACAGTACAGTACCTACAACTAAGATATATGTGGGTACGATTCCGAGGTACGAGATTCGAACCCCAGTGTCGGTAGGTAGTCCAACAGTGTCTTCATAGGCCGTGGACAAATAAAATTTCACAATGCGAATGAATTATATTGAAGTTTGAAGTTATACGTCTAATCCAGACTACATAATATTGGATACTTACCACAAATAAATATCGAAAGAAACTGGATTCAGTGTACGTTTTAGTATTTAATATAATTTGAATTGAATTTATTCCATATTGTGTATAATATAGTCAAATTATACATTTTGTTCTATTACAGGCGTTGGCGTTGGATGGATAATATAATTTAACTGAAAGTGAACAGAACTCTCATGAATACAAGATTTCTTCTAGAAGACTAACTACTGTATTGACTGACTGAAACTTACCAGCCATGTCAATGGGATCGCCTATATTAAATAAAAGAAATCATGCCGTGAAATGGGGGTTTTCTTTAGTGCGGCAGAACCAACATTTCTAATACCTTGACAGCAGCAATTAAGAAGTGTTCAATGACATTATTTTACACATTATTATTTGTATTTAGTGAGATTACTTTTATTGCAATATTTCCAAGAGTTATGTATCTACTATAATAGGTATTTAATCGTATTAGAAAGTTGAGTTTAGTTTTATCTCTCTTTTGGCCAAGAAATCGAATACCTAAACCATTACTGGTTAAACCATTACAATATTCAAATAAACGCAGCAGATACAGGTTCAGACAGATTTAGGTTCTTGGTAAATTGCAAGGTAAGGCGAGGTAAGATTGTCGTAATCTTTCATAATTTTGTTGTTCGATCTCGTGGGCTACTGAACATAAACAAAATACCTATTCCATTCGAAAAGTACTTGAAAATGAACATTGTGAATATTTACGTGACTCGTGATCAATCACTCAAACATATATAAAATCTTGCGACGACACAGAAATGTGAAATAAAAGGTCATAAGTCATATCAAATTGGAGAACTAATGCATTTGGAATTTAATTCTTAAGGTCATGCACTTAGGCTCTTTAATTGTACATAAACACTAATCGATGCTCTTTCGGCGAGGGAAAATATCGTATTACAGGATGAACCATGATAAATAAATAAAAAATAAATAAATAATTTATGATCACCTGGACGCCGCAACACAATAGTGTGATATATATCTCAACACACACTTACAATCATACAAAAAAAAACCACAAAATAAAATAAAAAATTACATAATTCTTACAATAATGATCCAATTTGGTCAGGTTCAACTGTTAACAGGGTCACGGCAGTCAGATCCTCCTCTGTAGTTACCTGATTTACTGCATCTGGATCATGGTCAAGGTGGACCCCACGCCTTCGCATGCAGAAGCACAACCAGGACATTAGGTACCGTCAAGATGACTAGTATCTTACGATAGTGCAAGTTTAATGCCTCTTTTGCTACGCTAATGCGCAGCAAATATTTCTCAAAGTTATTTTAATAATTAAGCCGTATTGTGTCCGCCAGCGTAAAATACGAGTAGCACAAACCCTTTATTTACGCTCGTGGGCGTCGTATATGGCGATTAATGTTTAAGAGACAAAATGTCTAGAGTCTGTAGCATTTTCTATTGTTATATTTATAAAACTGCGATCTCCAACTCGACTGCCAATCGTGGATATTATGGCAATAACCTCCCCTTTCGTGAGAGAGGCCCTAAGTCCTGCAGTGGACTGTTATGCCCTGCGATGATGATTAAATTAAGCTATCATTAATATAAATCACAACCCGAAAGACACAATAAACCAGTAATCCACATAAACCACGTCTGCACTTATCGGCCTACCCACAAGAAGCTACCCTCATTATCTTCCAAGAAGTTACCTCCGTTTCACGTCACTTGATCACTGCGCTGTCGTCTGTCACCTGTAGGCATTCATCACGCGACCAGTCGATTGCATCAAATCCGGACATTGACTGATTTCTTTTTAGAGCTCCTTACATCCAATAAAAACATCGAACCGTAAAAAGAAATGGAGGGTAGGAATATAGTCACTTGTGGATCTATTTACCGTCTGCCATCACGTTTTCTCAATTGTGATTTTTGAAGTTTTTGATTCTGAGAGGTTTTGTGAAATAATATTAATGTTGGCGTTAATGTCCCGGGAGTGCTCTCGAGCACGAGGGCCTGGTGTCCGCTTTGACCATTTATTATACATACATACAATACCCAGACCCGTAATCGAACCCAGAACCTTTACGTGGCAGACCAGCATATAAACCACGTGAACCACTTTTCGTTATATTTTCAAGGCTGAAGTAATATAATAGGCTGTTTGTACGGATCCCCACCACACCTCGTGTTTTCCCGCTTTGTTGTCAACCTTCCAACGCTCACAATCTTGAAATGAGATAATGCGTATCAATGCACCCGGTTCAGTACCCGGCTCGGCGGTAGGTTAACTTATTCCGTTTTAATCTCACCGGGTATGTCTCGAATCTTTTGAATGGGATTCCGTGATGAGATCTGGTCGTTTGTTCGCACCCTAATGCTCGTTAAGGCAGGGATTGTGCGGCTTCGTTCGGAAAGTTGATGTAAATTCATAAAATTACACACGCTGTGTTTGGGCGTTTTATTTGTATATTTACTTTTGTATCCGGTTGAGTTCAAACGGGATCTGTTTAAATATTGTTTCATGTGTGCAAATTAAGAATTGCGATTACAGTTCAAGCGATACGTGCAGGTTAGACTCTGGATCAGGTTTGTGTATGATTTGTGTCGATTCATCCGAAAATTCTATAATTTTATTTCTAACTAGTATACTTATATTTTTTTTATGTTTTACGGTAGATAAACAGGCGAGCGGGCCACCTAATATATTTTTGTGTATATGTTTATACGTGTAATTATATATTTATAAAAAAACGGTCAAGTGTCCCAAAGATACAGCCCTGTGACAGACCGATACTTTTTTATCATGCCATTGGATCAAACGGCATGTTGGTTTTCTTTCTGGCACTTTCTGTCTCTTCAATAAAAAAGGCCTATGATCTGTCAACCATTCACAGATTCAAAATACACTCCATACGCCACACACTATGAAAGCAATATGCCATAAATAAACTCAGTGCATTATCCCCGGTTCCGGTCCACCGGACAGCTCGTCCGGTTGCACTAGATTGCCGGGTGACATGTCCTGCCTTTTACCCGGGTAAACGTTCTCGCGTAAAACTGGGTTATGGGGATTGACAATGTTTTAGTGCAACAAGGTGGGTGTTAACATTTTAGACAAGTCTTATATAAGGGTTAAGTAAGGAAGGAATTGTAAATAGTTTGTGTTCGACTAATAATAATGCATAATATTGATGTTCGGCACTATATACGTCGATAAATTGTAACCAAATTGTATTGTAACTAACTCTGTAAAATGACTCATCATCACAACCCGTAACAGTCCACTGCAGGACTCCGGGCCTCTCCCACGAAAGGGGAGGTTATTGCCATAATCTCCACGCTTGGCAGGCGGGTTGGAGATCGCAGTGTTTAAATACAACAATGGAAAATGCTGCTGCCCATTTCCCAGACTACGGAGACTCTTGATCTTTTGTCTCGAAAACATTAGTCGCCTTGTACGACACTCATGAGCGTAAGGGGTTGGTGCTATTCTACTCTGCCGGACACCACACGGCCGTAAAAAATGACTATTTGTGCAAAAAAAATAGTATATAATATATACATCCAGTTGTAACTGGTAATATATTTTATCTTATGGATATGTCGCAGCCATCTGGTTAAATCAGCCATTTAATGAGAAGGCTAGTCCGTTAATTAATCGCCGGCATTCAATTGAATGTCTAGACCGATCGTTGATTTAACTAACATCACTCAACGTTTAACTAGTTGGCTTATTAAAGCCAGCCCTTTGGAGACGGCTGAAGTAAAATAAGGCAGGTGATTTAAATTTAGTTCAAATTTTATCTACTGCTGCGCTTTGGTAGTTACCAAAACAAATCTGGCGTCAGACAGCTCGCACAGCAAGCAATGTATTTTTTTCGTTTTAACAAAATTTTAAATGTGGTACCTACGTGCTTTTAAGTAAGAATTGACATAACGTTAAGTAAGAGTTAAGATAACTTAATATGTTCATTTTCTTTTTATACTTACATTACTTACCTTTAATTAGAAATGCTAAACTTTTGTGTCATTTTATATTTAATATTGTAAAATAAGAAAGTGCACTGTTGCTGTTGTTCCTACTACATAGTTACAAGTAGTAAATAAGTTATAAATTTAAAGTTTTTATTAAATATTTTTACTGAGTAAAATACTGTTATAGGTACACAATACAATTAATTGTATACCTACTTATTTAATATCTTGCCACTAATAATGTTTTATTAAATAAAAGTGATCTTTATTATTTCATTATCTTTTATCTTAAATAAAGTTTACCATTTAAGTTTACCAGCGAACTTATGGTCACTCAAACCAACCATCTGTATGGCCGTTTGTATGTTTGTATGGCCGGCGTGTATGTTTAGCCGTTTTGTTAAAGGGTTTTAACAAAACGGCTAAATAACGTTCAGCCAAGTAGTCAGACGTTACGTTCGACAACTTGGCTAGTTATACTTTAGCCATTTAATTAAATGCCGGCGTTTAATTAAAGGACTAGCCTTCTCATTAATTGGCTGATTTATCCAGATGGCTGCGACAGATATATCATGTAGTGTGCCGATAAAGAGTTTTTATTTATTTATTTAAGGAGTTGGATCACATGTCGCTTAATACTGTTACAATTTTGTGGAGATGTGTTTGAACAAAGTTAGCTCAGCTTCAGCAACCCATCCTGGCCAGAGTTTTTGTATTGCATTTTATGGTAGTTATAAATAAAATAAAATAAATAAATATTCGTGCACAAATTCACACAGCGCCATCTAGCCCCAAACTAAGCAAAGCTTGTACTATAGGTGCTAGATAACTGATATACTACTAAAATACTTTTAAATACATACTTATTATACATATAACACCCAGACCCGTAACAGAAATTAAAATTCATCATTTCAATTTCTGCCCGGCCGGGAATCGAACCCGGGACCTCTTGCGTGGCAGACGGTATGTTGACCACTGAACCACTCAGGTCATCATAGGTAGTTATAGGTCGGTCGACCTTCCTACTGCTGGCGATATACCAGTTAAGTTGTCGACCTGTAGTTACTTCTGGCGTTAGTTACTTGCGCCGTCAATATAGCTGTATCTCTAGTCACCAAACTACTATCTGTCAATAAGTTTATATTGTGTACTGTAACGGCTCTGCTGGTATACAATTAATTACTGATCTTAGTACATAAGCTGCGAATGCTGTAATGAATAGTGTGCAGCTTGAAGACCCGCGACAGGCTAATGACTGCAATCTATCGCCACCACCCGGCACCGTCAGTGAGGATTTCAATTCAAAAACTGATTACCCCACTGTGTCTTTAGAACATTCTAATCTGAATCTCAGTGATATAAAAAAATGCATTCATGTAGGTAAATTACTGTTTTCTAAGACTCTAAGGGCGATTACGCACCGTACCCGATTCGGATATCAGACTACAAAGTTTAAGCTCGCTAAAGGCTCTAGCTAGCTTAACGTGTCTTTATACAGGTAATTTCGGAAACCGGAAGTTCTAAGTATATTTGAAGAACTGCTAAATTCGTATAAATTTAAATTTTCAAACGGGCCGAAGACCTGAACTTTCAATTACATAAATCATTGTCATCATCCTGGGGTTAACACTCGGTTTTCTACTTATCTTGGTCTACTTCGTCTCTACTCTGTCTTCCACGTCCTAAGTGGAGAGTTTATTGGCTTGCAAGTATTTGAAATGTGTTCTTAAATATTACTAGCTTTTGCCCGCGATTTCGTTTCGAAGACAAATTTTAAATGACCTCTTTAGTGAATAATTACTAGACTAACATTGCTGTACTGAGGTACAAACTGTATCACTTGTTCTATCCACCTGAATTAGAAATGAAAGTTGTCAAACAGAAAACTCTAAAATAAGATTTTGGGCTTTGGACTCTATCCCAACTGTTTTTTCTGGAATATCACATGACATAGACACGGCTAATTTACAGTATTATAATAGTATATTTTATAACAGTAGTTATAAATAATTAGGCGTGTGCAACATTTGAATCTGCTTGTCACAACATTGCCAAAACAAAATACACCTCCGTCATTACTAACCAGTCTAGCGTCGCGTAATTCCGAAAGACGGAAGTGCGGCGTGAGATAACGCCCTAATCCTACCTACTGACTCAGTAGATTGATAGCTACACCTTTACCGAGGTTTTACGAAACTCAAAAAGGGCTGTTTATACGTCGGCGCTGAAAAACCGCGTACGCAAAGTGTCCGTATAGTCACCGCGTAGCAACCGGGCAGAGAACGCGTAGTCTATCCTATTGGCATGACGCGGTAACTGCTGCTGTAGGTCATATTCTCAGGACGACAGATTCTGAGGGGGTCAGTTTCTTATTTACTCAGATTCGGACTACGTCAGATAATGATTAGGTCAGACATTTATACAGTCAAATACACGAGTCCAGGACAAAATTATAAATACTTAATGTTTATATTTTTCAAAGCACCTAGCGTCCACTATGATAGCTGTCATTCGAAATGTTGATCTCGACGAGTACTATCAATACTTTTTATGAACTAGTGTTCTATTGCCAATAGTTTTATCGTATTTAAGTGGCGCGTATTTTAGCAGCATAAGTATGTTAGCAACACTATTGGATAATACTATGATAGTTTAGGCTTAACGCCATAGATGACGCTGGCACGGCGAACCCTTCAGTTCAGCCAATACGCCGGCCGTGTTTTTATAGAAAAAAGGCATTCGAACGTTAGCCTGGGGTGAACGACGGTTGTGATTATGGAAGGCAGAATATTAATTATGTAGTAATTATGTGGTTTTTATATAACTTTGTGCCATAACTGTTATTATATTGTAAGAACTTGTGTACTAGATAATATAACAAATATCAAATGGTTTGTATGTGTTCTCATTCTAACATATCCGAAGTGAGGATGTGACTCAAGCGCCCATTGGTAAGTTTTTGCTCTTTACTTAGAAATTATAAAAATCGCAGTGAGGTAACATAGTTGTACTAAAAGTCGGAATAACTAGACTAGTAAGACACTGGCTAGTTTTGCATTTCGGCATACTAGTAAATGTAATTACTAAATGTAGACTTTACATGACGGATCTACCTGCTACCGAGGTAAATACAAAGATTTATATATAAATACGAGCAGTTATATAGGTAGAGTACTTACTACCTACTTATGTCGGCAGTTTCACTAAGCGGTTGACATTATTTGGCTAAGCAACAATAAGCAGTTTAGAATGTGAAAATGACTAATCTGATACTCTCTTTCCCCAACCTGAACCCTATCCTAATCTCATATACATTGCTTAACATAGCTATCGTAATTATAATGATAAGTCCCTACTACAAAACAAATTAATAGGTATGGGCACATTGATTCTATAAACAGCCAAACAGCACCACCAAAATACGATGTATTCTCGGAATGCCGATATCGTAGACAACAAACCTACAAAAAACGTCCACTTAAAACAAGACGAACATACGGGATTCTACACGTTCGCGTCGCAGAGTTTCTCCTATAATAGATTGCGCTATAAGCAGAGATTATCGCCATCAGAATCTGACTATAAGGTCAAAAAAAAAAATATTTATTCGATGTAAATAGATATCATTTTTCGAAATATTATAAATACCTACTAAAAAATTCATAACACAGAGACAGGTGAGACAAAGCTCATTTATGAACAACTAATCCCGTAAGCCACTTTTCTGAAGTTATACGAAAGGGATGTGTTAGTTACTATGACCAACATTTCTATGGACAATGCAATCCAAGGGTAACGTCGCACGCGTTCTAGATAATTAATAATAACAAAAGCACGGCGGCTGTTTATGGTCCCTGGCACATCTTTTTTAGAAACTGCTCGAAGTTTTGTCAGCATTTTTGTAAACTGGTAACATAATTAGTAATAATTCTGATCAAATTATATTTACTGACGCCTACACATCATGACAATATTTATTCAAATTAATATTAATAGAGAATAGCTATTGCGCTATAGGTGCAAAGATAAGAGCATATAATGTAAGGTTCATAAAGCCACCAAATCGAAGTAATTTGCTTAGTAAGTGAAGTTTTATGTTAGCTTATTTGCTTATTAAGAGTTTACACCGTATTTAAAGTAATATAAAATTATATGAGTTAGTAATGCTTTGTAATTAAAATATTTTACTCCTTTTACTTAAATAATAATAAATAAACCAATCATATAAATTAAACATATATACCTACTTATATATGGCCGTGTGGTGTCCGGCAGAGTAGAATAGCACCAACCCCTTACACTCATGGGTGTCGTACAAGGCGACTAACGTTTTCGAGGCAAAATATATGTTTAAAAACTGCGATCTCCAACCTGCCTGCCAAGCGTGGAGATTATGGCAATAACTTCCCCTTTCGTGAGAGAGGCTCTAAGTCCAGCAGTGGACTGTTACGGGCTGTGATGATGACCTACTTATACACTTTGTTATTATTATTAGTACAGATATTAACGATGTCTAGTATTACTAAACGAAAAATAACCATAACTCAGAATATAGTAACAGTTATGACGTTTATATATCTTCTAATAGTTTATTAACTCAATTTATTTGAGTAGAGTTACTAATTATTTGTTTATGTTAATTCGATAATTTTGATTAACGTTACGAGTATCATAAGATACTTTATCTTCCTATTCCTTGTTGTCCAATCCCTCCCGCCTCCTCTCGCCATAGTCTGGTTCTGTTTCAGAGTTAAATACCCGATACTACATGTACATTGGCAGAGAAGGATGATTTAGATAAAGTTTGAAGATCTGATTCTATGATTCTACAGATTAACTCATAGTTGCATTACGGAGTTTAATATCTCTGGTAGAAAAAGATGAAGGTCACCAAGCTAATTACACGGTACCGCCTCTAATATGAATATTATAATTGAGATAAAGATTGAAAGTAGTAAAACAAAAAGTGAAAAAAAAAAATATATGTGTTTGATGCCATATAAATATTATAATCGAGATAAAGATTGAAAGTAGATAAACAAAAAGCGGAAAAGACATGAGTTTTATGCGATATAAATATTATAATTGAGATTAAGATTGAAAGTAGAAAAACAAAAAGCGAAAAAGGTATGAGTTTGATGCTATATAAATATTATGAACGAGATCAAGATTGAAAGTAGATAATCAAAAAGCGAAAAAGATATGAGTTTGATGCTCTAACTACTTGATGCTGGCTCCAGCAGAAAATTATTATTAAAAGAAATAATATTGTATGATTACAACGTACAAATAATACAAGAATAAAGCTGATGAGATAAAGATTGAAAGCGTAATACTATGCTTATATAAGCCACCTAAATACTTCCACCACAGAGTTATATATTTTATATAACATAGTAAAAGCAAAGAAAAAGATATTAAGTTGAACATTAAAAGTTTGATGCAATGATACTATCTACAAGCAACCCAGACACTTGTGATAGACCTGTAGACCTTTAAACTATTGACATTTGCCGTTTGATGAGGGCCAGACGCGCGTAGCTACAGTAACGCAACTTGTGTTGATATAATCCGCGCCCTGTACCTATGTTTCTACCTTAGCTGTACCAAAGCGCGCCTGACGTAGTCCGAATCTAAATAAGAAACCGACTACCTCCGAATCTTCCGTGCTGAGAATCTAACCTAAATCGCCGAGTTCGACGCGGCGACTACGCGGACGCGACACGGTGGCTGCTCGGTGACTACGCCCGCGCTGCACGTTTGCTGACAGATAATAAAATAGGCTATCTTTTATTACTATAAAAATAAAATTTCATAAACATTTGGGACAAACCGTACAAATATCGTGTTCGTCTGTATGAGCTCGAAACCATGACAAAAGCCTTTTACTGTGGGTAAGAGATCTTATCGTAACCGGTTTAAGCCGGATAACTGGAGCGAAATAATAAAAAAAGTTAACCCTTCCGTTTACGAGGTACAAAATTGCGTCGTATACGCGGTGGGGTCTAATGGACCCCATGTGAGTGTAACCATGAGGTTGTACTGTACCACATATTAGGTACTTTTTGTTCAAGCATATTATTTTTATTGGTTTACTCCGATGTGTTGGACTGGCGGTCGTAGAGACCTTTTTATTGACAAATTTACACAGCACCATCTAACCCCAAAGTAAGCAAAGATTATATTATTATGTTATTATAGTAGCTATTATAGTATGCTATTATAGTAGTTCAGTACAATAATGCTTTCAGGATGTTGTTGCGACTGCCGTGGTGCTGCAGCGCCTCTAGCATGTTTGCCGAGGCGCGAACAAATGATTTTTATGCGATAATACGCAGAAAAGTATTCTCCCTGATGAACAGAGTTTGCGGCAGTCGCAACACCATCCTGAGGGCTGTGGCAGGTAAGTGCGAGTGTCCCATTAGCCACCACTGGACGACTGTACTGAGACAGCTTCCGTTCACGAGATAGGCAGTAGCTTCTGTACGACTTTGTTCTTATGGTCCGCCATATTTCATTCATACATATATGTAATGATTACTGATTTATTGTGTATGTATTGACATGGTTAAATTTATGATTTTATGAAATTGTTTGACATTTATATTTTTAGTTAATTGACATAAGTACGGAATTTGACATTGTTATTATTTTTATATTTTTGTTAATGAATTTAAATAGATGATAAATTGTAAGATTGTAAAATCTAAAAAGATATGGAATTGTAAATTCTGAAATAAATGATTATTATTATTATTATTATTATTATTATTCTCCTTATTTATTTACATTCTTAAGTCTAAATTTTTTACAATATATATGAAAAATAAATATTATAAAAAACCTAAACCTAGAGTACCACCAGCACCGGGGCGAGGCCCAAGCTACCGGCGGTTAGGGCTGCAGAGACAGGAACCTCCTGACAATACGCGCGGTCTCCAAGAGAACCGCTTTCTGAATCTGGCCCTTGACCCAACCATCTAGCGAGAGACTCTTGAGATGTTGGTCGAGGCTCTTCGCTATGAGACCGTTCACTGAAACGACTATCGGAACAATGATCGTCGAATCAACATCCCACATGGCGGTCACCTCGTGAGCCAAGTCAAGGTACTTACACTGTTTGTCCTTCTCGGCCTTCACAAGGTTTCCGTCATGCGGGATGGTGACATCGACGAGCACTGCTCGGCGCTTCGATCGATCTGTGAGCACGATATCAGGTCTATTAGCTACAATAGTCCTGTCCGTGATCACAGATCGATCCCAATAGAGCGTGGCAAGACCATTTTCAAGAACTGGCGCTGGCACGTATTTATAATATGGCACCTCAGACTCCACAAGACCATATTGAAGAGCAAGTTGCTGGTGAATAATCCTGGCTACCAGATTATGTCTGTGCAAGTACTCACCATTAGCAAGACGACCACAACCGGATGTAATATGCCTGAGTGACTCTCCAGGACAGCGACATGCACGACAGATGTCAACCGTACCATCCTTCAGGATATACCTCCGGTAGTTGTTCGTCATGATAACCTCGTCAGCAATTGCACAAACAAAACCCTCTGTTTCCCCGAAGAGATCACCGAAGCGTAGCCAGTTCACCGAGGCGAGCAGATCTACATCGGGTCCTGTCAAGGCCCTGTAGAACCGCCCATGTAGCTCCTTGCTCTTCCATACGTCCTTGCGGTCTATGGTGCTTAGGACCTTTGGTTTGCGCCAGTTCTCGTTTGCCAAGGACAGCGGGGTAAGGCCTCTGTCTACCGCCACCACAGCACGATGCATCCCACACTCGTTGTTAAGAAAGTAGTCTCTAAGACTGCACACCTCACGATTGTGGAGGGTCTTGGCGCTTAAGAAGCCACGACCTCCACATTTACGTGGGATGTACAGTCTCATGACAGACGAGCGTGGGTGCAGCATACGGTGTGTAGTGAGCAGAAGACGGACCCTTCTATCCAGGGCGTCCAACTCTGTTTGAGTCCACCTTAGTATGCCAAAGGAGTATGTGAGCAGGGGCATCACCCAAGCATTGAAGGAGCGCACCTTGTTGCCACCCGACAAAAGACTATTAAGTACTTTTGTTAGGCGACAGAAGAAACGCTCCTTTACTGCCTGTTTTACACCCTCGTCCACGATACCCAAAGACTGTGACATACCAAGGTATTTGTAAGTTTCGGCTTCAGAGAGAGATCTGAAAGACATTGTCTCAGAAAGTTGCAAATTTGTTGTATTTGCAACTTTCCCCCGCTGCACATGCATGACCGCACACTTATCTGCACCAAACTCCATTCTGATGGCATTACTAAAAATTTCGGTTATTTTCAATAACTCCATCAGATCCTGGCGTTTTGGTGCAAACAACTTGAGGTCATCCATGTACAGCAGATGTGAGATGACCTCGCCCTCTCTTCGAAGCCGGCAGCCCAGCTCTGAATGCTTAAGCAATGTGCTAAGCGGATTCAAAGCTAAGCAAAACCACAATGGACTCAAACTGTCGCCCTGAAAAATTCCTCTCTTTATCCTTATAAAGTCCTGGGGAGGAGAATGGTCAATTCCGCCCACTGGTTGACTAAGGACTGTGATCCACTGCCTCATACATGCATCTAAGAAAGATCTTAAAGTTGCATTGATCTTATACAACTCCAAGACCCGTCTCAGCCATGAGTGAGGCACCGAATCATAGGCCTTCTTATAGTCAATCCAGGCAGCCGAGAGGGACCCCCTGCGCCGCCGGACTTGTTGGCATATGGTCATGTCTATGAGGAGGAGCTCTTTAGTACCACGAGACCCAACCCTACATCCATTTTGTGACATTGCTAAAATATTATTTTCAATAAAGAGGTTATTAATTTTCTTTCTCAAAATGGATGTAAGGAGCTTGTATAGCGTAGGCAAGCACGTGATGGGTCTATAGTTTTTCGCTTCTGTGGTACTACCAGACTTATAGAGCAGAAAGGTAATACCGGTTGTAAATAAAGTTGGTAGGGAACCATGCTCAAGGGCTTCTTGAAATTGTGTTGCCAAGCGTTCATGTGAGCATCGAAACCATTTTATCCAGAAGTTGTGCAATCCATCCGGCCCAGGACATTTCCAATTCTGAGCCGTATCGATCGCACAACTTACATCCTCTGGGCAGATGGAAACCGCTGCCATAGGCTCGATGATCTCACATTCGCGCTTGACAACATTCATCCAGTCGCCCTCCGAGTGTTCGACAGGAACCGACCAAATACAACGCCAAAAATTATTTGAGGCAGAAGCATCGGGCAGGCTCCCGTCGGAACCACTTTGATTGGTTCCCTCCCACTTGCGGTATACCTTTCTCTGGTCACTTTGAAAGAGACGATTGAGCCGGAATCGATCCACACGCTCTCTGTAGCGATGAATGCGATTTGCCCACGCACAAACTTTCTGCTTAAAAAAATCGATGCGCTCTGTAGCACAGGTCATATAGTCGCGTGAACTGATTCCAGTCCCAGCGAAGGCCTGGTCAACAAAGCGCATGACTCGAGGACGATTGTTGCCCTCTTTGAAGCAGATAAGCTTCGCAATGAGAGTCCTAAACGTGTTGATACGCCGCTCGATCCGCTTTTGCCATGCAGGTGCGCCCCCGGCGACCCGCGGAGCTCGGTCAGCGTCCGAAAACTTGACGCGAGCAACGCGGCACGCCGTGATAGCACCACAATACATGATCGAGTGCGTATCAACTAAATTATCACTAGCCCGTATGTATGAGTCTAGCAATACGTTTATGGCTCCCATTAACGCAAGGTTGCGTCTATTAGTGGGCAAACGAGGCAATCGTGGCCTAGAGTTGGGTGCGAAGCGATACCGTGCAATCGTCTCCTCCAAAGTCCTCCTCACATACTCATTGGTTTCAGTGCTTACGCTACTCACGTTCGTACAGTCCTCTACGCCGACAGTGGCATCAGTCCGCGGTACCCGCGGTGCCGGGCTAGGTGGTGACACCTGAGGCGGTGACGTAGCTGGCAGACTCATGGTCGAAATGGGAACTGCACGAACTGGTAGCGATTCCAAGCGCAGCCGATCAAGTACAGAGTCATCCAACCGTTTTAGACGTTGGATGGCCCGCACCTGATCTGATAGTCTTTGAGCGGTCACATCGATGGCTGGTTCAAGCACCTGAAACAGAGGCAACATCCGGTCACGGTACGCAGACAGGTTGGTTCCCCCCTCTGTAGCCCCATAATAGGCTCGCATGACATTTTCATTAATGGACTGGGTCCATCGCATGCGACGCACTACACTACCGGTAGCGGGGGCCATTGGCGGGGCAGGTCGCCCCGTAGGCCCCAAGCGTGCCGGCAGTGGTCTTCCACGTCGCGCAGGTGGTGGCGGCGGCGCAGCAGACAACCCGCGCTCGTCGCTCGACTCGCTGGTATCGGACGCGGTGGTAAATTCATCGTTCGATGACGATGGCGAGGAGCTGACGGGAGCGGGCGTAGGTGGTGGTTGTGCGTTCACTGTTTGGTTTTTCCGCTTGCTCCTCGTTATCATTTTTCTAGTTTTGATTTGTTTTGTAGCATTATTGGTTATAATATACTCATGTCAAATGTCAAAATTGCAGGCAAATAATAAAAATGTAAATGTAAATCGAAACTTTGTTATAAATCTTCTTTTTTCTATTGCGATATGGTACTGAATCACTGAACTTTAAATAATGATGTATATACACGTAAATAATACACAAAATAAAACTGATTTCAAAATGACGAGTTGATGTGACAGCGGTTTTTTTTTTTTTTTTTTTTTATTATTATTATTATTATACTTTTTTAAATACATACTTATTATACATATTTACACCCAGACCCGAAGCAGAAATTAAAATTCATATATTAATCCGTGAATCAAACCCGGGACCTGTGCGTGGTAGACCGGCCATGTAAATAGATGTTAACCAACTGAACCACTCAGGTCACCATAGAGACACTAGGTTACTTTATAGCAATCAGTAGCTATTTATTAAAAATCTGTCAGAACGCGTTGCGTGGCTGAAGGGAAATGGCTCCACTTCCTACAAAATTACATATAACATTCCATAAAACTGCAGCTGGAGCTTAAAATTGCTTCCTTTGAAAAATGGCGGTAGAAGCATTCATTTATTATATTTTCCAACTGCATTTAGACCCATCTCTCTCAGTTGTACGAATTTATTTCAAGGTTATTTAAAATATTCAGCGCGTCAGACGAAATCATTAATCTGCCTATTAAGGCAAATATTAATTTCGCAATTCCGAAATATGAAATCCGATAAGGCAGAAGTAATAAACGAATTACATTAAGAAAATAAACATATCGGAACCGCTGTGCCGACAGGCGGACTCCGGTTCACATTACATACAATATCATATTCTTGTTTATCTTCGATTTGGATGGAACCCGTACTATCGTTGTTATCATTTGCGATAAACTCATTTGTCTCTTTACCTCAGGAATTAAGTACTATATCAAACGAACAAGAAAATGTAGGTATGTGGAAAGGACAAAAGAGGTGTATCAGGAATGTAACAATGCGTGTATAGATTGCGTGTGTGAGAATGTGGGTGAGAATATGAATATGGATGTAGGAATATAATGAGAATATGAATATGTGGGTGAGTTATTGGTAAAAGACGTATCCACTGCTGTAATATCAAAGAGTTTTCCAATTATTTTGCACTGACTGCATTAAATGCACTCGCCAGATTGCTTTTCCGCCTCTCATCTTGCCTCATTGGGTGATAATTTTTATAATGAAAAAAATTATGGAAAAGTATTTTTTTGCCAATGGTTGCCCATTGCAGTTGCGCTATGGTGTATCATAGTGTGATCTTCACAAATATTTTATTTGTCCCAGCAAATAAAATGTTGTATAAATCTATATCTGCTACGCTTTCACGGCACAGATTTCAATGAAATTCTGTGTGAAGATAGTAAACTAAAATACTAAAGTACCTGAGGAAGAACATAGGCTACTTTTTATTCCAATCCACTGGCAAGCTCATAAGATAAAAAAAATCATCCTAACTTTAATTTCCCGATCGTGCTCTCGCGCATGAGGGCTCGGGGTCCACCTCGACCATGATTTAGGATTTGGCATATTAGATAATTACAGCGGTGCGACTGCCATCTGACCTCCATGATTCTGCTATCAGGGGTGATTCCACTAATGTACAGAACTCAGAAAAGTGTCATTGGCCACAGGGGCATTCGAACCCGGTACTTCTCGCTTACGAGCCGGATGTCCAAACCGCTCGGTCATCGACCCTTGCAAGCTTGCAAGATATATATACAATATTCCAAGAGGGCGGGGCCTAGTTCTACATAATACTTTAATAATTACGACAACAAAACAAAGCCACCCGACACCAATTCAGTGCACTGAAGAGAAGTAAACAAATGCATCATCGGAGCCCACGTAGTTCGTGCAGTTCTGCGTAGTTCGTGCAATTTATCGTAAACGCTCACCATTACGGCCACAACGAAATCGGTTGAGCCGATAAATGAACCATTAGCGCAATTCATGGCGGGAAACGGGTAGTTTTCTAGTGTCACAGTTGAATAGAGCCAATATTTATTTTTAAGTTGCGCTGAACACGGCTGATTCGAGGCCGTGTTACGGCAGAAGTACTTATGTTCAAAGCAGAACCAGGGGCCCCATTTTTGAATAGCTCTCCCCGTTTTTACGGTATTCAATTTTCATTTTCAATTAAAAATTCAATGTTCTGATGCATGATGCTGATTTTCCCAATTTTGAACCGTGCTCTCATTTGGTCAATGTGATTTAAAAATATTGAATTTTTCAATAAACTTTGAAAATCACTCGGTTCGAGGCGATAGATCCAAAACTAGAGCTCCAGAAAACAGATTAAAAAATGGGCCCTTTGGAGCCTTTGGATGTCGCGCAAACGATGTCGTGGCATAACCAACTCGAATCTAATTCATCATTAAAACGGGCAAATCTCACTACCCATTGTATTGCTGCAAAACTTGTTTACAAGTCAAGATCTAGCGGCACCTCAAAGAGTTAATGAGTTGACTCGGGAATCCCGGTGACAAACTACCTCTGTCTGCACTAGATTCCTCGGAATTAATTAACAAGAAAAAAAGGGCAGCAAAAGCTTGCTCAATTTAACCCATCCAAGAACTGTGCACAAAATGTCTGATCTCAAACAAAATGGTAGGGGAAAAATATTCGCATTTACTCATCACAATAATTGATGTGTTTCATTAGCAAAAATGGTGCAAAAAGCGAAAATGACTCGCTTCCCCGACTGGGGAAAACATACAGTTTCTTTCTTACACGGGGAAGGTAGGCGTGGTTATGTTATGGTAAGTGTAGGTAGGTATCATGTGTATGTTTTCTGTCTGACAGTGGCATACTAGGGTAGAGTAGCCATATAATGTAGCGACTAAGTCGTAGAATATGTCAATAACAAAGCGACCGTTTTGTGTTACGGCGGCGCGGCGTGGCGACGCGGCAAGCGACGTGCTGAATATGATTTTACTGTGGTAATTTAACCACTAGGATGCAGTTGTAATTGGAACGAATACAACCGACTTCAACGAATGAGAAAAGGATTGTGAACACTTTCCAACATTTTCATCAGTTTGGTAGTAGTATGACCACGTGCTTCTCTAGGAGAGGCAGTATTAAAAAAAACTTCGCGACAGTACACATAATTAATGGCTATGCATACAATTCGCGTTGAGTTAGTCAAAGTCAAGTGAATTGTATTAATACAGTACATTATAATTAAAAATTCAGGCAAAGGGTCGTACAGTTTCCGTATATCTTATAATACGAGTATTAATATATTTGTTACACATTAAACATAATTAATTTGAATCGGACCTAGAATCGATCATGGTATATTATACTTTTCTTATCCGCTTATCTTTCCTATCCGCTAACTCCTTAACTACGCTACGGATTTTGATGCGGTTGCCTCATCAGAATTTCTTTTGGAAGGTTTATATGTATAATATGCATTTTATAGTAAATATATCTTCATAGGCTACGGTAACAGCTTCCCATCAGGTAGCCGTAAGCTTGTTTGCCGCATTAGTGGTATATAAAAAAGAAAAATATAGAAAACCCGTGTAAAGCCGGAGCGGGTCGCTTATTGTAAGAATGTTATATCGTTTTACCGGTTCTCCCTTGGTTGAAATAACAACAATCTCACTTTTTCTAACAACTTTAAACATAATAATCGTATGGTATAAAATTTGTTAACATATTTTTTTTTTGAGATCATATTTACATGTTATAACACGTTTGTTCTGTAACTTATTTAACATATTATTCATTTAACATAATAATCATGTAATACAGTGTTTTTTTACATAATGTTTATTTAGGATAAATGTAGTAATATGTAATATACTATATAACCGAAGCTATCAGAAACGTCGTTAGGTTACAGAGGGGTTAGGTTGTGAGGAGCGAAGCGACGAGCATGTTAGTTGTTATGAACCACCGCGCACAAGTCGAGAGAGCACAGCGAGCGTGCCGCGGCAGCGGCCGGCGAGTGCCAGAACCAATTATCTGGCGTTATTTGCTAATAAATTGATTAAAATTCTTTAGAACTTTTCCCATTAAAGCAGTTTATAATTAATATTTTTGGCCTTTGAACGATTTGGACAATATTGCCAAAAAGTCAGTCGCTTTGTAATTGACTGATTCTGTAATTTGGCTGCGACACAGCCATTGTGTTCACTAATGATTGTTAGGCTCGTAGCTTTCTCTTATTACGTTGTAAATATTTCCAACATTCAATTTGGTATCTAGTTTCCCAAGAATTGTTGGGTACAGTCAGTTGTAATAATTTTCTAGTTATCGTATCTTGCGTAAGTAATGTGTACGTAAGTAAGGGGTCCCCTTTGTCCGATATTTCTATTGCAGAATTTCTATCTGGACTAGCTTACAAACTTCTTCGTAATACTTCCAATAAATAAATGAAATGGTATTATCGATAAATGGAAAGAATACGATTGTGTATATGCTTTTGCTTGTTAGTTCGTTACCTATATTCAATACAGATAACGTTTTTTATAAAACCTAACAAGTAGACAAATCGTTGACTTATGTCCTTGGGGTTATGGTGCTCTTCCACCATCATCATTTAGTCGATGGCCCCCTTTTGACTGAATCTCGCCTCTGAATCAGAATCGGCCCTATTCTTATAACAGGTTATGCGAGTCAGATGGTAGTCGCCTCATGGAAAAAGCCAATACACCGTAGACATAATGGGAACGCGGACTCCAGGCCTATGATGATGGTGATTGGCATATGTTCAATTGTCTATTGCTTTTAAAGGATTTAATTATATTGTATGGATAACAGTATTAGCTTGGCCTTGGGTTTCCTGGGTAGTAAAATTCAGCGGATGTGGGGTGGTGTGTCTTCCCGAGTATTACCTATAATACTCCTAGGGTACGTTAGTATTATAATACTAGACTATAAATATAGACGTTATAAAATCAGTCATTCTCTTTCCTTTATGGTCAAAACCAAGCGTATCAGAGCTAAGCCGACATAGAAATAATGTCACCGACATAGCTTTTAAAAACTGAAATATTATTGGGCATTTCATTGTGGCTCTCAGATCACATGGTGTGGAATCTTTCACAATTTTAATGGCTACCAGGGGTCTATTTAATAAACGCAATAAGGACAGGTGACAGGCGACCGGTCTCATTCTGACAGTTTGCAAATTATCTGTTTAATAAAGATTTTATCATTGACAAATTTGTCACTACGTAAAATCTACAAATATGTGTACTTGTCGTGACAATTTTACATATTTCTGTTTAATAAACGTTTTCTCTGGACAGGCTACAGGTGTCCGGAAAACCTTGTCAAATTTGTTTTATTATACACTAATTTTTTTTTTTTTTTTGTCATACGGTAGGCAAACAGGCAAGCGGGCCACCTGATGGAAAGTGGTCACCACTGCCTATAGACATTAGCAACACCAAGAGTATCGCTAATGCGTTGCCCACCTCTATAACACGTTGCTCTGGCAGCAGAAAGCAAATGCCACTCCACTGCCAAAGCCACGGTTCCCCAAATCCCCACCCCATGGTCCCCAAATTGGCATGACAGGTGGTGACAGTTATATCAGTAGGTATGAATAGTAATAAAAAAATTGTGTTAACGCCGTCGATGGATAGCAGAACTGCCCCGTGGTGGAGTTCATTGCAAATGCTAGTGAAAAATATTCAAGAACCGCAGCCAGTGCAACACAAGCAGCTTCAGGCTAAAAAACTTGATAACTCGTGAAATATGTTGCCACTTTAACAAAAGTGAGCGGCGGATCCTAGTGCTAACTGTATAACTCATCATGCTGTAGCTATCATTCTTTTTGACATGAACAGACTTACTCTGGAGTTACTTTTATGTTTTTTCTACGTTAATACGTTATTTCTGAAACATTTCTCAGCAAAACTGCTAATTTGTCTGGGTTTTGTCTTGTTTTACACATGTAAACAAGATTTCAAGGTAAAGCGTTATGATTGTGCTTGATTATAAATTTTTTTTATTAATAGGATTATTCGGGATTCATACAATGTCCCAAAACCTCAAAGTAATTACTTCAACGGGTTCTCAAAGTTGAGGTTGTTACAGCAAACTAGTATGGAATTCCTGTAACTTTATACTACTCGTACTATCCGGATTCCTGTTCCAGCTAATCCGGAGCTAGCTGGAATCCCGATTAATCCCCGAGAATGTACCGGCAGCAATTCTGTACGAAGACGTTGTTCGCGTTAATGCACCGCGGACCGCATTCCGTATTCAGCCCGCATAGAGCCAGAATGAGCGGTTCGTAAAAGTATAGGGAAACACGTGAACCGCCGTCGGCCGGCCACTAATTGAAGTTTTTCGCTTAGAACCGAACATTCTGGAAACCCATCCAGAGCCCGCTGGCCCGCCTTTACCTGGCACGCTGGAAAATCGCCCTGCACAATCCCAAATGAATGGAAACCAGGGACCCCAACCCCTGGACGCTAAGCCCATCCGCTGTGACCACTAAATGGCAGCGCGGGGCCTCTCAAATTTTAGTGCGAAGTAAAGTAGAATTTTGAGCACCTCATTAATTCAAAGATTCTTTTACAACTTTTTAGCGGGTACGCTTAATTAAATTTACTTTGAAAGCTCGCCGGCCCCGGATGTGAGAGCTGAACAAATTAGAGTTGCGCGACTCTGGTGTATGTATAACAAAATTGTCTGTTCTGTGTACACACACCCCAATCTGTTCCGGTAGGACCTAATTATGAACGAAATATTACTTTGTTTAAGTTGACAGCAATATGGAGGCAATTAGGAATGAGCCAACACGCAAGGTTGAAACCCTAATTTTGCTAACCACTGGAACTTATTATTATTTTAAGATAGTAATAGGTAACAGTTAATATTTTTGGCTATGAAAGAGCGAAAAAGCAAAAATACAAGCAAATGCAAGCTTAAAAAGAGATTCCAGATACTAAATATAGTAATAGATTTTAAGTTGCCGAAATAAAGCTTTTAATTAAATTTTTTGGGGCTTATTAGTGGATGCCCCCTTAACTTTGGCTTTTCTAAATTGAGAGCTAGTTTCATAGTTTATTTTTAAACATCAAACGCTTGAAGTAGGGTAAACAAAACAACTGAACGAGCCAGTTATTGGAAAATAGTGGAGCTTCAACTTGCAAAAAATGTTTTCATACCAGTCGCAGTCGATAGCAGACATTTCATTTCGGAGCGAAAGCCTCGAGATACCTATCAAGCTGATACGTCAGCTATTCGCTCTCCACACCGTTCCGGATGAATTGTGTATGTGTAATACGGATGACATTCTTTTATACAATAGCCAGAACAATTCATTGTTTCAAACTCTTCAGCCATGCATGCCAGCAAATTGAATTTCATCCTCCGAAGCACCTGTGTTTTGCACAGAGCTCGCCCGTGATTTAATTTCTCCCTCCTCTACTCTGAAAACGGTGCGTATTGTGAAGCTGCCTGGCATAGCTTTATTTATTGTCTTTCATAATAATGTTCATCAAATTGGCCACGCATTGATAGACCTCAAACCCATTTATTTTGTTTGAAGTTAACTCAATTTCACGGTGGTACGTGGCGGAGTGTGCATCCTAGACGCAGAGCCGTTTACAGGTATTTAGGAGTTTAAGTAATATCAGATTTCTGTTTTTGATGAGGCAAAATGAATATGTATCAGCATCTGAAATTTTAAGAGGATTATCTATTATATTAATTAATAGCTTGCACCACAGGGTATTCTATTATCGTAGCTCTGGCAACAAATATTTATAACTTTTGCCTTTTATGTGTTTTTGTACATGTAAAATTAAAATGTATTTCATAAAATTTAATAAAAGTTTTTTAATTCATTATTTTATTTAAGAATTGATTTGCAGTAAACTATTTGGCTTCCATATTATACCTGGATACCCAAATATGAATTATTTGGGTATCCAGGATTTAGCAGATCCGGAAGGCGCGGTTGCAACGGCGTGGGCGCGCGCAACATTCGCCTAAAATTACTAAAGAACCTGAAATTGTATTAGGATTTGGGACAGCACCCTACGCACCCTCACTGCATACATATTTATAAAACAATCACTTTCCTAAATCTCCACTCCAACATTAGCTGCAGCATCACTCACAATCAGATTGCACCTCCCTGGTTGCCGGCGGAAAAAATGTCTATTAAAACAAATGTCCCATACTTAACGTTGCTGATTACCTCTGAATGCGTCCCTGTCGCCTTCAGTTTCCGCTACACGCATAACGCCCCCGTTTATGGCATCGCAGGAGCTCAATGACAATGTGTTTTGGTGTCGCTAACGCGGTACAGTGACTCCTTTCGCCGTTATGAGGTATACCTAAGAATGGGTGGTATTTATGAGGCTTTTATTGGTTCATTGGCCCCGGAAAGAGACGTAGGTGAGGGATTTTATGATGGAAGTCTCCGTGTAGAGGTGTTGAGGCCTTTTGGTGAAAGGATTTTTGTGGATATGTGTCTAGTGTCTAGACACATCGGATTTTCTTAACTTATTATAAGGACGACATTGTTCTGCACGCCACTTACAAGAGCACGATAGTAATTACTTTTGATACGTTTTTGATTACATTCTATTGAACTGCCATACTCCTATTTGCTAGTAATCTCTTGATAGATTTTAGATAGCAATACCAAAAACTGTTAAAAGAGCAGGTATGATACAAGTTTTTGCAGAATACCCAATTTATCTCAATCGTAATGGAGTAGTAATTGAGTCTTAATTGAATATCAAGAGTATGTGAGATAAATAAAATAAGCAGACTTGAACCCCTGGATGCTTACTCTGCACTCTGTCTTTGTTCACCAAAGCACCCATTGCTTTGTCTCAAACACTCGTATCTGGAACTCTTCACTAGAGAATAGTGCAGCTATCTGCAGGTTTGCGGGATACAGATTGGCGAGTAGTACTCAAGAACCAGCAGTTTCAATAAACTTGCATATACGTACGTCTAAATATTGCGCATAGTTATTGCGAGGCTACCTCAAGACCTCTTTAATGAAAAGCAGATGCATTTTAACTAAGTCAATTAACATTGGAAAGTGATTGAATAACACAAATAAATCAATTTTTTTTTATTGAGTAATACAATACATATCTTTCACAATTGTCAAAGAGAAGAGGGTAGGAAAGTAGCAAGAAAACACACAGTGACATGTTGGCCGCCCCAGGACCGAAGCTCGTCGACCCCACGCCGACAACGGCCGGACCGTCTCTGACAATACCAGACAGAGCCGGTCAGTGCCCGACAATGCCAAGCAGAGCCGGACCGCAACTGAAAAGCAGTTCGTGAAAACACTATACCATCGATTAATAAACCAGTTTTGATACTTTTGCTTTTGGCTATCATAAGTGCCAGAAAACGTTGGAAAACCTCATACCAAGTAAGTATAAACTCATAAACTTCCGTATACCAAACTCTTGGTTGAACTCAAATATTTACAGATTTTTATTTTATAACATCTCTCTTTTTCGTCGGTGGTTAAAAAGGTACCCGATTTTAAGAAAATAAATATGCATTCGGCTATGTAAGTCAAATTCTCAGGACGACAGATTCTGGGGTATTACAGAGTATGGCAGATTTTGGGAGTAATTTTGGGAGCCTCAATTTTTTTTCTGTAAAACACACTGAGTGGGGTTTTCGGTAGATGATCCATAAATATAAGAAAAATATCATCATCATCATCACAGCCCGTAACAGTCCACTGCAGGACTTGGGACCTCTCCCACGAAAGGGGAGGTTATTGCCATAATCTCCACGCTTGGCAGGCGGGTTGGAGATCGCAGTGTTTAAATAATACAATGGAAAATGCTGCTGCCCATTTTCCAGACTACGGAGACTCTTGATCTTTTGCCTCGAAAACATTAGTCGCCTTGTACGACACCCATGAGTGTAAGGGGTTGGTGCTATTCTAGTCTGCCGGACACCACACGGCCGAAAGTATATCTAATAGTAATTTGGAATGAAAAATAACATAAAATTAAAATTAATAAGTGCAAAAAGTCTTAATAGGTCGAGCGAATGATACCGAATAAAGGCAACATTTTTAAACTAGGAACATCTAAAACTGAAATCTTTAAGTAAATACGTCAAAGGTTTGCATCAGCATCCATTAGGTTGCAGGTGAAATAATCAGTCAAACAGTTCATAAAATCACGCTTTTATTATAATGTACAGAATTTTAACGAAAATGTGCATTATTCTGCTGTATTATTTAAGCACTATTATTAAGTATTATTTTACTTATTCAAAAATTAAATCCGGGCGGATTATAAATGACTTGCTATAAATGTTCGATACTCTAGCAACACGGGATTTTAATAATAAGCATGATTCAATAACACGAGTAGGGATTTACCTATAATAATGAAAAACAGATTTACTGGAATAAGTTTTCCGTTAATGCCGTACCCAAAAATACGTAAAAACTATAGGTAAATAAGAAATAGGAAAGCTATAATAAAAGTGGATCGCTAAAATATGTTGCAGACTCCGTAAATTCTACGCCAACAAAATTGAAATAGTGGATGTGCGGCGTTACGCGACTTGACCGACAGCGAGTACGTTTGTGGCAGCTTAAGTATGTGAGATATCACGGTAAAGATCTAAGAGGCTCGTCTGCCCTGGTATGGACAATAGGTGGCTACACTTACCGGTTATTTATGTGGTCCTGCTCGTGCTGACAGACGAACGAGACTCTGGCAAATCGCTTTTTTCCGGGTTGAGCGGGTCGGATGGTTAGTTGCCGCACGTGAAAAGTCAAAACACAGTTAAACTAACTTGTATAAAGTTGAGTTCCGGCCATTTCGAAGCCATAAAGTTATCGTCACTAATATCAATAACTTTATTGATATTAGTGACGCTTACTTTATGGCTTCGGAACAAGCGCGTAATACAAACATGTTCACATGTTCTCAATGACAGCTATGCCAGAGAAGGCTATATTTCACGATCTAATCTAAGCTACCTACTACCTAACCTTTTCAGAATTATGCGCGCACCAAGCAGCAGATGGTTATCCTGAAAGTATTCAGGGCTAAGGTCCCTGACCGGGTTAGCTGTCGCCATTAATCAATAGACCGCCTTAACTTACCCTTCGAACCTTAATCCGCCTAGCTTACCTATAGCGGGATAGCGGCTTTCACATAGCTACTCCCTTTTACCCACCTTTGTAATTTATTGGTGATTGCCGTACGTGGCTTGGCTATAACTTAGCGTGGTATGTCGTGAAGTTCTCAATTTATTTGGAAATAACTTGTCAAAGTCTTGTGTAAGTAGTTCAGTTGGTTAGCATGCGTCTGCCACGCAGAGTTTTGATTCCAGGGTAGAAATTGAAATGATGAACTTTAATTTCTTTTACGGGTCTGGGTGTGCTTTATCAGTTTTTTGGCACACATAATGAAGATGTGCTTATTTTGGCGGTATATTTGTTTATTCCAAGTATGTTTCCGGGCGTTTTTCTGCAAATCGACGACCTTGCTAATATATGGAATATTCCTAGACCCTACTCTTACTACCATTCTATCTTTTCCAGAAAACCCAGTTATCCTTTCAGCTATTCAGCTGAAGACGTGGATACCTACGAGTAAGTATCCAAGAATGTTTCCAAACCTAATAAGTAATTCCTGTCATTTCTCACTTTAACCCCACAGAGATTCAAATAGTGGGTATTTCCAGTGAACCCAAGTTATTTCGGAAAAGACTTTGTTACGCCTACGTGAGGAATTCCGGTGGTCCCGAGTGAAAAATCCCTAATAACGGATAGGTCGGCAACCTGTGCGGTCGCGATGTAGGGTTGTACAGGGTTTGGGCTTGAAATCCAGCGTTGTAGTGATTTATAAATTCTCGTATACGTTCTAGTGATAAAACAATAACTAAAATTGCTTACAACAGCGTGAAGCAAAGTTCTGTGCACCATCTTAGAAGAAATAATAATAATATTACTACAATCATTTATTTATTTATTTAACCATTTATTGTACACAAGATTGTTACTAAAAGTATATTACATAATATATTAGACACAACTGCGTACTGGTGACCACTTTCGGTCTGAAGACTATTTAATCTTTTGTAAAAAGTATCACCTTTTACCACTATTTAAAAGGCGTGAAATTGCAGATGTAGGGTTCCTTTTTAAGATTGCTTCGGGTATCATAGATTGTCCACATCTTTTGATGGCAATATCACTTAGATCTCCAAACAGAGCCCTGCGTTCAAACTGTATAATATCATTGTCGAATCCATGTACTAATTATCGGCGTAATACATTCTTGTGGCGTGCATGTAGTTTGTTTAATGGTTTGTGCAAGGATCATGATTTGGATTTATTTAATAGTAAACTCGAATCTGTGCGGCGGTTGTTAACGCGGTCATTCTTTGACGGCGTTCCATGAAGTCAAGGTGTATGTTGTTTGTGTGATTCTTGTTTGTACCTACTATAACTGCAGGTGTTGATATGTACTTCTCTATTTCTTATTATTAATTTTTTAGTTTTGAATCTATTTGATAATTTACCTAAGTGCCTATTGTACGCGCTACTGCGTGTTTGTGTGCTTGTGTAGCTTTTTACATATGATGTCTTTACTGGCGAGGACCTATAATTGGCTTACTGTTTTATATTAGAACTTTATACATTGTAATGTACAGCTGTTGGTACTCCTATAAATAAATAAATAAATAAATAAACAGGCCAACTTATTTCTATAAAGAAATTTCTTCCAGCAGCCCTACAGCAGAGAGATCGTGATAATTAAATGCAGTAAAGACGTGCACAGTAGCAAAAACAAAATAATGATGCTTAACTAATACAATACATAAATAAATACATATCTATATACCTACTTTGAAAATAAATACATATACATACATACATACAAATACATACACATACATATATATATATATATCCAGTTATAACCAAAACGATGGATACAACACATTACGTAGCGCACCTAATAAGCTTAGTAGCACAGTCTACGCACATTTGTAGGACTGTCTACGCACATTTTTAGCCAAGCTATGCGATTAACGCCAACTCTTTTCATAAGTTTATGATGCCTAGAGTTATGCCTAGTAGTTCCTTTAATTGTCAGCGACTTTGCTGTGTGTTAAGAATTTACGGATTTGCATAAATTAAATTACTAATAATTAGTAGTCTAGTACTAATAGGCTGTAGCCACAGTTTTAGGAGTTTGGGTCATTCGTTTTCGGTGAAATAAATCTTATAAAATTCAATGAAGTCATCGCTTTCATTACGGAACAATGTACGCATACGCCTGACGGCAAGCTGTTCAACATCAATTACTCCCGATTGTTTAAAAACGCACACAACATATTTAATTTTTAACAATGTGTCACATAACATAGCAACCAATGCCACAGAATGCCCAGACTGACCCTACCGCGACTTATTGATGGCATCCATTATTATTTGGTTAGATACGTCCTTACCGATAAAATATTGCGCAGTTCGGTAATAAAGAATTTAATCGGAAGTCAGCGCTCATTTTGGCGGGAAAATTGCTTCCATCCGTTTCATTTCGGAGGCCTTTCTTGTTGCCCTCATGAATACAGCTGGGTTGGGTTTTACAAGGGAGTCGCTGTTATGTAGAATTAACATTTTCTTTAGGCAAGACAAACGAGCGTGCAACATATTGGCGTTTTAATAAAGCTCGTTTTTGTCTGCAACTAATAAAAAAAAAACATTTTGACGACAAAACAATCAATTAGGACATTAGGCTAGTTGTGCTCTCGCGCACGAGGGCCCGAGGTCCGCCTTGACCATGATTCAGGATTTGACAGATCAGATGATTACAGTGGAGCGACTGCCATCTGACGACAATGACCCTGTTAACAGGGGAACCAGATTGGATTGTGGTTACACATTCAGTAGCCTGAATTTGCACGTTTCCTTACGATGTTTCCCTTACAGGATCAGCATCAGTTAGCATTCAACTAATGTCCATAACTCCGAAAAGGGACATTGGTGCATGGCCGCAGCGGGATTCGAACCCGCTACGTCTCGCTTACGAGTCGCGTGCTTTTGCCCGCGACTCCGTCCGCGTGAATTTCAGTTATACCATTTATACAGTAATAAAGGTTACCTTAATCCGTTTAGTAGGTTTTGTGTGAAAGAGTCCGCTTCAAAAACATCATAACTGCACGAGAGGCGCGCGAGCCGTGATTAATTGTTTTGTACGATGACGTGCTACGCTCCGCTCTCGCGCTGTTGCAGCAACTGCTCGCGCGCAATTACTCTATCATTATAATTATAATCACTAGCAGAATTGAATAATGTAGCTACCTATTAGTGAAATAATTTCCAAAATCGGTTCAAAGTTTCGAAGATTACCCCCAACAAACAAACTTACAAACGTAAATCTTTTCCTTATTATACATAATATTTGTATACCTACACTATTGACTAAAGGTGCTACTACCATTTTAATATACAAAACCCTAGAAAATCTCTAACAATAACTTTTGATATACCCTATAAAACATCTCATTCTCCGGAATACTAAGAACCCTGTACTTAAACGTGACAGTAACAGCCCTTGAAGACACCCACGCATTGTTCAATTTTATCTCTTCCACCGATCGAAATAAAGTTCAAGCAAGGTAGCTTGATGTGACGCCTTGTTTTTCTCCCAAACAGCGTTGACAGACAACTTTTTGAGAGCATTACACTCAGTTGCCCGTGAAAGTTGCGGGCCACACAAATTGAACGGCTTTTTGTGTCTAATAACAGAGCACGAATTTACCGGGTCATTTCCTTTATGACTGTATCAGATAGGGCCCATTGGCCTGACAGCGAGGTCGATAGGATGCGATAGGATGGCCCCGCGTCGCCTAAATGTTGCGATCGGATCATTTTTCGGACCGTACCTACCGATGGCGTCCAATAAAACTGTCTTTGGTAATATAGTCCTTTATATAGGTACTGTTAGTGTAATAAAAATAAGACAAACCTTAACAAATAACTTGATTGATATTTGACGATGTACTGTAATATTTTAACAGCTGATCTGGTAATAGCAATTGTTTTACTGTTGTATTTAAATTGATGAAATCTTGGATCTACTTCATTGTTAATAAATGAACAATAAACTGTCAAACTTGACGTTTGTGATTGGTATCGCCACTTATAAAGCGTATTCCATTTTGTAGAAAAGAAATGGATTTATCTATTCGGATGTGCTCAAAATGGCAACACTAAGGATGCGCTATAGAATCCTAGTGCTAACTGTATAACTCATCATGCTGTCGCTATCATTCTTTTTGACATGAACAGACTTACACTGGAGTTACTTTTATGTTTTTTCTACGTTATTACGTTATTTCTGAAACATTTCTCAGCAAAACTGCTAATTTGTTTGGGTTTTGCCTTGTTTTACACATGTAAACAAGATTTCAAGGTAAAGCGTTATGATTGTGCTTGATTTTTTTATTTTTTATTAATAGGATTATTCGGGATTCATACAATGTCCCAAAACCTCAAAGTAATTAGTTCAACGGGTTCTCAAAGTTGAGGTTGTTACAGCAAACTAGTATGGAATTCCTGTAACTTTATACTACTCGTACTATCCGGATTCCTGTTCCAGCTAATCCGGAGCTAGCTGGAATCCCGATTAATCCCCGAGAATGTACCGGCAGCAATTCTGTACGAAGACGTTGTTCGCGTTAATGCACCGCGGACCGCATTCCGTATTCAGCTCGCATAGAGCCAGAATGAGCGGTTCGTAAAAGTATAGGGAAACACGTGAACCGCCGTCGGCCGCCCACTAATTGAAGTTTTTCGCTTAGAACCGAACATTCTGGAAACCCGTCCAGAGCCCGCTGGCCCGCCTTTACCTGGCACGCTGGAAAATCGCCCTGCACAATCCCAAATGAATGGAAACCAGGGACCCCAACCCCTGGACGCTAAGCCCATCCGCTGTGACCACTAAATGGCAGCGCGGGGCCTCTCAAATTTTAGTGCGAAGTAAAGTAGAATTTTGAGCACCTCATTAATTCAAAGATTCTTTTACAACTTTTTAGAGGGTACGCTTAATTAAATTTACTTTGAAAGCTCGCCGGCCCCGGATGTGAGAGCTGAACAAATTAGAGTTGCGCGACTCGGGTGTATGTATAACAAAATTGTCTGGTCTGTGTACACACACCCCAATCTGTTCCGGTAGGACCTAATTATGAACGAAATATTACTTTGTTTAAGTTGACAGCAATATGGAGGCAATTAGGAATGAGCCAACACGCAAGGTTGAAACCCTAATTTTGCTAACCACTGGAACTTAATATTGTCTTAAGATAGTAATAGGTAACAGTTAATATTTTTGGCTATGAAAGAGCGGAAAAGCATAAATACAAGCAAATGCAAGCTTAAAAAGAGATTCCAGATACTAAATATAGTAATAGATTTTAAGTTGCCTAAATAAAGCTTTTAATTAAATTTTTTGGGGCTTATTAGTGGATGCCCCCTTAACTTTGGCTTTCCTAAATTGAGAGCTAGTTTCATAGTTTATTTTTAAACATCAAACGCTTGCAGTAGGGTAAACAAAACAACTGAACGAGCCAGTTATTGGAAAATAGTGAAGCTTCAACTTGCAAAAAATGTTTTCATACCAGTCGCAGTCGATAGCGGAACATTTCATTTTGGAGCGAAAGCCTCGAGATACCTATCAAGCTGATACGTCAGCTATTCGCTCTCCACACCGTTCCGGATGAATTGTGTATGTGTAATACGGATGACATTCTTTTATACAATAGCCAGAACAATTCATTGTTTCAAACTCTTCAGCCATGCATGCCAGCAAATTGAATTTCATCCTCCGAAGCACCTGTGTTTTGCACAGAGCTCGCCCGTGATTTAATTTCTCCCTTCTCTACTCTGAAAACGGTGCGTATTGTGAAGCTGCCTGGCATAGCTTTATTTATTGTCTTTCATAATAATGTTCATCAAATTGGCCACGCATTGATAGACCTCAAACCCATTTATTTTGTTTGAAGTTAACTCAATTTCACGGTGGTACGTGGCGGAGTGTGCATCCTAGACGCAGAGCCGTTTACAGGTATTTAGGAGTTTAAGTAATATCAGATTTCTGTTTCTGATTAGGCAAAATGAATATGTATCAGCATCTGAAATTTTAAGAGGATTAATTATTATATTAAGTAATAGCCAGAACCAAGGGTATACTATTATCGTATCTATGGCAACAAATATTTATAACTTTTGCCTTTTATGTGTTTTTGTAGATGTAAAATTGAAATGTATTTCACAAAATTTAGTAAAAGTTTATTAATTTATTATTTTATATTTAAGAATTGATTTGAAGTAAATTATTTTGGCTTCCGTATTATACCTGGATACCCAAATATGAATTATTTGGGTATCCAGGATTTAGCAGATCCGGAAGGCGCGGTTGCAACGGCGTGGGCGCGCGCAGCATTCGCCTAAAATTACTACATAACCTGAAATTGCATTAGGATTTGGGACAGCACCCTACACTACACCCTACACTGCATACATATTTATAAAACAATCACTTTCCTAAATCTCCACTCCAACATCAGCTGCAGCATCACTCACAATCAGATTGCACCTCCCTGGTTGACGGCGGAAAAAATGACTATTAAAAGAAATGTCCCATACTTAACAACGTTGCTGATTACCTCTAAATGCGTCCCTGTCGCCTTCAGTTTCCGCTACACGCATAACGCCCCCGTTTATGGCATCGCAGGAGCTCAATGACAATGTGTTTTGGTGTCGCTAACGCGGTACAGTGACTCCTTTCGCCGTTATGAGGTATAGCTTAGAATGGGTGGTATTTATGAGGCTTTTATTGGTTCATTGGCCCCGGAAGGAGACATAGGTGAGGGATTTTATGATGGAAGTCTCCGTGTGGAGGTGTTGAGGCCTTTTGGTGATAGGATTTTTGTGGATATGTTGACACTAGACACATCGGATTTTTTTGACCTATTATAAGGACGACATTGTTCTGCACGCCACTCACAAGAGCACGATAGTAATTACTTTTGATACGTTTTTGATTACATTCTATTGAACTGCCATACTCCTATTTGCTAGTAATCTCTTGATAGATTTTAGTTAGCAATACCAAAAACTGTTAAAAGAGTAGGTGTGATACAAGTTTTTGCAGAATACCCAATTGCAGAATATCTCAATCGTAATGGAGTAGTAATTAAGTCTTAATTGAATATCAAGAGTATGTGAGATAAATAAAATAAGCACACTTGAACCCCTGGATGCTTACTCAGCACTCGGTCTTTGTTCACCAAAACACCCAGTGCTTTGTCTCAGACACTCGTATCTGGAACTCTTCACTAGAGAATAGTGCAGCTATCTGCATGTTTGCGAGATACAGATTGGTGAGTAGTACTCAAGAACCAGCAGTTTCAATAAACTTGCATATTCGTACGTCTAAATATTGCGCATAGTTATTGCGAGGCTACCTCAAGACCTCTTTAATGAAAAGCAGATGCATTTTAACTAAGTCAATTAACATTGGAAAGTGATTGAATAACTCAAAGCAAGTCGAATTTTTTTTTTATTGAGTAAGACACAATACACATCTTTTACAATTGTCAAAGAGGAGGGGGTAGGAAAGTAGCAAGGAAACACACAGTGACATGTTGGCCGCCCCAGGACCGAAGCTCGTCGACCCCACGCCGACAACGGCCGGACCGTCTCTGACAATACCAGACAGAGCCGGTCAGTGCTTGACAATGCCAAGCAGAGCCGGACCGCAACTGAAAAGCAGTTCGTGAAAACACTATACCATCGATTAATCAACCAGTTTTGATACTTTTGCTTTTGGCTATCATAAGTGCCAGAAAACGTTGGAAAACCTCATACCAAGTAAGTATAAACTCATAAACTTCCGTATACCAAACTCTTGGTTGAACACAAATATTTACAGATTTTTATTTTATAACATCTCTCTTTTTCGTCGGTGGTTAAAAAGGTACCCGATTTTAAGAAAATAAATATGCATTCGGCTATGTAAGTCAGATTCTCAGGACGACAGATTCTGGGGTATCACAGAGTATAGCAGATTTTGGGAGTAATTTTGTGGGCCTCAATTTTTTTCTATAAAACACACTGAGTGGGGCTTTCAGTAGATTATCCATAAATATAAGAAAAGTATATTTAATAGTAATTTGGAATGAAAAATAACATAAAATTAATAAGTGCAAAAAGTTTTATTAGGTCGGCGAATGATACCTATAAAAGGCAAAAAAAATTGTACAGAAACTTTAAACCCATAAAACTGAAACCTTCAAGTAAATACGTCAAAGGTTTGCATCAGTATCCACTTCCCTTAGGTTGCAGGCGAAATAGTATGTCAAACAGTTCATAAAATCACGCTTTTATTATAATGTACAGAATTTTAACGAAAATGTGCATTATTCTCTAAGCTAATTACTTATTCAAAAATTAAATCCGCCCAACTTGCTACAAATGTTCGATACTCTAGCAACATTTTCGTGATTTTAATAATAAGCATGACTCAATACAGTAGGGATTCACTTACAATAATGGAAAACAGATTTACTGGAATAAGTTTTCCGTTAATGCCGTACCTAAAAATACGTAAATGTATAGGTAAATAAGAAATAGGAAAGGTATAATAAAAGTGGATCGCTAAAATATGTTGCAGACTCCGTAAATTCTACGCCAACAAAAATGAAATAGTGGATGTGCGGCGTTACGCGACTTGACCGACAGTGAGTACGTTTGTGGCAGCTTAAGTATGTGAGATATCACGGTAAAGATCTAAGTGGCTCGTCTGCGCTGGTATGGACAATAGGTGGCTACACTTACCGGTTATTTATGTGGTCCTGCTCGTGCTGACAGACGAACGAGACTGGTGAATCGACTTTATCCTAATGGGTTGAGCGGCTCGGATGATTAGTTGCCGCACGTAAAAAGTCAAAACACAGTTAAACTAACTTTTATAAAGTTGAGTTCCGGCCATTTCGAAGCCATAAAGTTATCGTCACTAATATCAATAACTTGATTGATATTAGTGACGATAACTTTATGGCTTCGGAACAAGCGCAAGCTTGTTCTCAATGACAGCTATGCCACAGAAGGCTATATTTCACGATCTTATCTAAGCTACCTACTACCTAACCTTTTCAGAATTATGCGCGCACCAAGCAGCAGATGGTTATCCTGAAAGTATTCAGGGCTAAGGTCCCTGACAGGGTTAGCTGTCGCCATTAATCAATAGACCGCCTTAACTTACCCTTCGAACCTTAATCCGCCTAGCTTACCTATAGCGGGATAGCGGCTTTCACATAGCTACTCCCTTTTACCCACCTTTGTAATTTATTGGTGATTGCCGTACGTGGCTTGGCTATAATTTAGCGTGGTATGTCGTGAAGTTCTCAATTTAATTTGAATAACTTGTCAAAATCAGTTTAATAACTACCTAAGTGGTTCAGTTGGTTAGCATGCGTCTGTCACGCAGAGGTCCCTGGTTCGATTCCAGGGTAGAAATTGAAATCATCATCACAGCCCATAACAGTCCATTGCAGGACTTAGGGCCTCTCCCACAAAAAGGGAGGATATTGCCATAATCTCCACGCTTGGCAGGCGGGTTGGAGATCGCAGTGTTACAATATAACAATGGAAAATGCTGCTGCCCATTTTCCAGCCTACGGAGGCGCTTAGATCTTTTGCCTCGAAAACATTAGTCGCCTTGTACGACACCAACGAGTGTAAGGGTTGGTGCTATTCTTCTCTGCCGGACCCCACACGGCCGAGAAATTGAAATGATGAACTTTAATTTCTGTTACGGGTCTGGGTGAACTTTATCAGTTTTTTGACACACATAACTAAGCTGTGCTTACTTTGGCGGTATGTGTGAATTTTCCAAGCATAGATGTTTCCGGGCGTTTTCTGCAAATCGACGACCTTGCTTGTGGGTGGAATATTCCTAGACCCTACTCTTACTACCTATTACTACTAATTCTATCTCCTCCAGAAAACCTACTTATCCTTTCAGCTGAATGTAAAGCTTTACGTCTTGGATACCTAAGTATCCAAGAATGTTTCCAGACCTAATAAGTAATTCCTGTCATTTCTCACTTTAACCCCACAGAGATTCAAATAGTGGGTATTTCCAGTGAACCCAAGTTATTTCGGAAAAGACTTTGTTACGCCTACGTGAGGAATTCCGGTGGTCCCGAGTGAAAAATCCCTAATAACGGATAGGTCGGCAACCTGTGAGGCCGCAATGTAGGGTTGTACAGGCTTTGGGCTTGAAATCCAGCGTTCTAGTGATTTAAAAATTCTCGTATACGTTCTAGTGATCAAACAATCACTAAAATTGCTTACAACAGCGTGAAGCAAAGTTCTGTGCACCATCTTAGTAGAAATAATAAAAATATTACTAGGATCATTTATATATCCAGTTAAAACCAAAACGATGGATACAACACATTACGTAGCGCACCTACGCAGCTTTGTAGGACTGTCTACGCACATTTGTAGCCAAGCTATGCGATTAACGCCAACTCTTTTCATAAGTTTATGATGCCTAGAGAGTTCCTTTAATTGTCAGCGACTTTGCTGTTTGTTAAGAATTTACGGATTCGCATAAATTAAGTTACTAATAATTAGTAGTCTAGTACTAATAGGCTGTAGTCACAGTTTTAGGAGTTTGGGTCATTAGCTTTCGGTAAAATAAATCTTATAAAATTCAATGAAGTCATCGCTTTCATTACGGAACAATGTACGCATACGCCTGACGGCAAGCTGTTCAACATCAATTACTCCCGATTGTTTAAAAACGCACACAACATATTTAATTTTCAACAATGTGTCACATAACATAGAAACCAATGCCACAGAATGCCCAGACTGACCCTACCGCGACTTATTGATGGCATCCATTATTATTTGGTTAGATACGTCCTTACCGATAAAATATTGCGCAGTTCGGTAATAAAGAATTTAATCGGAAGTCAGCGCTCATTTTGGCGGGAAAATTGCTTCCATCCGTTTCATTTCGGAGGCCTTTCTTGTTGCCCTCATGAATACAGCTGGGTTGGGTTTTACAAGGGAGTCGCTGTTATGTAGAATTAACATTTTCTTTAGGCAAGACAAACGAGCGTGCAACATATTGGCGTTTTAATAAAGCTCGTTTTTGTCTGCATAAAATGAAAAAAATCATTTTGATGACAAAATAATCAATTAGGACATTAAGGTAGTTGTGCTCTCGCGCACGAGGGCCCGAGGTCCGCCTTGACCATGATTCAGGATTTGGCAGATCAGATGATTACAGTGGAGCGACTGCCATGTGACGACAATGACCCTGTTAACAGGGGAACCAGATTGGATCGTGGTTACACATTCAGTAGCCTGAATTTGCAGGTTTCCTTACGATGTTTCCCTTACCGTAAGAGCATCGGTTAGCATTTAACTAATGTCCATAACTCCGAAAAAGGGGCATTGGTGCATGGCCGCTGTGGGATTCGAACCCGGTACCTCTCTCTTACGAGTCGAATTTCAGTAAAACCGTTTATACTGCGAACTAGGTTACCATAAACCGTTCAGTAGATTTTGATTCAGTAGATTTTCGGCCGTGTGGTGTCCGGCAGAGTAGAATAGCACCAACCCCTTACACTCGTGGGTGTCGTACAAGGCGACTAATGTTTTCGAGGCAAAAGATCAAGTCTCCGTAGTCTGGAAAATAGGCAGCAGCATTTTCCATTGTTATATTTAAACACTGCGATCTCCAACCCGCCTGCCAAGCGTGGAGATTATGGCAACACCCTCCCCTTTCGTAGGAGAGGCCCTAAATCCTGCAGTGGATTGTTACGGGCTGTGATGATGATGTTCAGTAGATTTTACGTAAAAGAGTCCGTAAATTGCACGAGTGACTCGTGAAACGTCTTTAAGCAAATTACGTGAATCTGTTGCCAACAATTATCTGTTTTCAATTATTGAAATTGTTACTTTTGCGATTCCGTATCATCGATTTCATGGATTCAGCTGCTATCAAAGTTCCAGTTCAATAAACTGAAACTATTATACAATTTCAATCATTAAAATCAGAGAATTGTAGGCAACAGCGTTATGTAATTAGCCCACAGTTGTTTCGTTCGATCAAATGCTACGCTCCGCTCTCGTGCTGTTGCAGCAACTGCTCGCAAGCAACAACCCTATCATAATAATTATAGACTACTAGCAGATCCCCGTAGTTTTTACCCGCACGCAGTTTGGATTCCTGAAACAAATGGAACTATCACTCGGGACCCCATTATTTTTCCGGGATAAGAAGTTTTAGGGAATAATGTTCAGTAGTTTCGGAGATAGCCCCCAACATATAAACTCACAAACATAAAAATTTCCTCTTTATACCAAATATTTGTATACACTATAGACTAAAGGCGCCAATATTATTTTTGCATACAAAACCCTAGAAAATCTCTAACAATAACTTTTGATATACTCCATTAAACTGCCCTATAAAACATCTCATTCTCCAGAATACTAAGAACCCTGTACTTAAACGTGACAGTAACAGCCCTTGAAGACACCCACGCATTGTTCAATTTTATCTCTTCCACCGATCGAAATAAAGTTCAAGCAAGGTAGCTTGATGTGACGCCTTGTTTTTCTCCCAAACAGCGTTGACAGCCAACTTTTTGAGAGCATTACACTCACTTGCCCGTGAAAGTTGCGGGCCACACAAATTGAACGGCTTTTTGTGTCTAATAACAGAGCACGAATTTACCGGGTCATTTCCTTTATGACTGTATCAGATAGGGCCCATTGGCCTGACAGCGAGGTCGATAGGATGCGATAGGATGGCCCCGCGTCGCCTAAATGTTGCGATCGGATCATTTTTCGGACCGTACCTAGCGACGGCGTCCAATAAAACTGTCTTTGGTAATATCGTCCTTTATATAGGTACTGTTAGTGTAATAAAAATAAGACAAACCTTAACAAATAACTTGACTGATATTTGATGATGTACTGTAATATTTTAACAGCTGATCTGGTACTTGCAATTGTTTTACTGTTGTATTTAAATTGATGAAATCTTGGATCTACTTCATTGTTAATAAATGAACAATAAACTGTCAAACTTGACGTTTGTGATTGGTATCGCCACTTATAAAGCGTATTCCATTCTGTAGAAAATAAATGGATTAATCTATTCGGAGGTGCTCAAAATGGCAACACTAAGGATGCGCTTATAAAAGCACATGTTACGTTGTATCTGATTCCTTATTATTCTGGAGGTCATAAAATAAACAACAGTCGGTCAATTTATCATTTATGTTTTATTCAATACACAAAGTATAACACCGTACTTGTGAGTTTTAATTATTATTCAACCATAGGTACTTACACGACGCAAAGACGCTGAAGACCGGGCGAAAAGAGAAGAATGAGTAGGAAAGCGAACCCTGGAAGAAGCCAGGATAAATAAAATATATAATAATAAATATTCTTGGACAATTCACACAACGCCATTCAGCCCCAAAGTGAGCAAAGCTTGTGTTATGGGTACTAGATAACTGACAAAAGCAGAGCTTAACTCTGCATTGGGAGTACCTATAGCCGGCAAGGCTTTTTAGATTTCATCGAATGCGACAGCTCATAGGGAGGGGGTGCGCACATATTTCACTATACAATAGTTCTCAAAGGCCATTGTGGCTGGTATATATAGCTGTCACCAAAATTATGACCATCCTTACTTTTTATCCGGAAAGCTTGGTACAAACAGTATAATGTCTTCAATATTCATGCCAGATTTGTTGGTAAGAACGGTGCGATGTAAACGAACAATTTTATTATTGTTTGAGGTGATAACAAAGCGTAGGATTTGCAGAGCAAATATCGGATTTGTTGTGGGATTTATTTATTTATGCCCAAAGTTGAGAAGAAACTGAAACGAAATTTATGGGAGGGGAACAATAAGAACAATATTTTCATTGGAATAATGATTGTTTTTTGTGTTTTCTTTTGTGTAGGAGCTACTCCCTAAGATTGTTATAGGGAACTAGGGGCGTGACTTGCGAATACCTAAGTGAAGTCGAGCATAAATTCGTTCACAATTTGACAGTGCCATGTAGGTATGTGTGAAATTTATAAGTTGGTTGTTATCAAATTTGGACAAAGAGTTTACGTTAGACCCGGAGAGTAACATAGCCATAAGCGGAATATATCACAATTTTTGCTACTTACATATGCGTTTAAAGCACTGCGTGTATGTCAGAAAAACGTATATACATATGCGTTGACGGCAATAAATGCGTTATACGGAGTTTTTCTCTCCGTTCATAAGCCTCAAAGCATTTTCTATCAAACGGGGAAGCTTACCGGATAGGTACCATTACACACTAAATATTTCAAGCTACCTATAATGGAACGTAAAAAACGAACAAACTGTGCTACGAATTTGTACATCGTATTTTTTGTGGTACTAGTGTCATTTTAGTAAACAAAGTTTAGTACATAAGTAAATTACGTAATGTAGGAATTCTCTGTGTATTAAAGCAAATATACCACTAAATTAATTCTTGTAAGATTTATAATTAAGTATTTCTAACCTATAAGCGCACTTTGGCCAGCGAAATTGAGCGAAATCTAACGAATTTGCTTTGCAAATTCATATCTGACGACCTGAGTTGTTCAGTGGTCAACATGGCACGCAAGAGGGTTCGATTCCCGGCCGGGCAGAAATTGAAATGATGAATTTTAATTTCTGTTACGGGTCTGGGTGTTCTATATATAATAAGTATGTATTTAAAAAGTATATAAGTAGTTTATCAGTTATCTAGCGCCCATAACACAAGCTTTGCTTACTTTGGGGCTAGATGGCGTTGTGTGAATTTGTCCACGATTATTTATTTATTTATTATTATTTCATTGGAATATTGAACGGAAATTACGTAAACAGATTATCCTTGACTCTGTAATAGATTAAATTATGTTAACACTATATAATAGTGTAGATTCACTGTGTAATGCGTCCATTCAGTCCAGCACATACCTACGTCAAAATAAACCAGAGCTTCGATAAAATATTTGATGAAAGTGAACCTTACGCATTAATCAATTACGATTAAATCGCAATGTCACCTACAGAAAACACACTAATTCCTTCTACTCCCAGCGGATTAGGCCAACATTTCAAAAAGCAGTCCACTAGACTCGGGACGCACATCTTCATTCATAATTTATGGATCTGACCCGCTTACGTCTCAGGAGAGTGTTATGAAAAACGTTGGAGATCCTATCGGCCCTCACGTCAGCAGATAGCCGCCGACGATTTGTGATACGGTGTCAGGGACGAAGGGAAAGGGGGGAGGGGGAGGTGGTGATAGGGGGATACAAATTGCCCGAGGTAGGGTTTTTTGTCTCCCTGCCGTGGAATCACTGATAGGTTAGCTAGGAAAGTGTGTGGAATTATTAGTTATACGAATATCAAGGTACAAGGTGGAAATAATAGAAATATCGTTGTATGCGAATAAAAGGTAAATACAAGTTGGAAACAAGAGAAATATCGTTGTATTTAAAAAGCAAGTTGGGTTCGACCCGCGTGCAGTTCGAGCCTTCATCAACATTCAGTTATCCCTCGTGATAATATTTTTTGGGCAAATAATATCTATAGGTACTCCTAGCGCAGACTATGTGTGATCTACTCGTAATTCTATATTAGTGAAATATTTTAGAAATCGCATATACCAGTTAAGGTGATTGCCACCTAGGTTTTCGGCGTAGGACTTCTACAAGCAACTTTTCTTGTATAGTTGTTTTCCGGTTTAAGGGATAAGGTAACCCGCACAATTATAGGTAAGATGCATATCATCATAGTTTGCAGAGTAGCATACCATAATAATATTCGATATTCGAAAGATCGTTTCTCGCTCGTTCGATTTGGATGTAGAATTAGCTCCCAGCTCAAGAGGTATATTAGAGGTGTCTTTTGAGGCGGGCAACGAGTATCTGAATTCCTTTTACATACAACAATGTATGTAATAGAAATGCAGATAGCACAGAAATTTATACATAGAACTGAGGTAAAATACATTGCAACTTCGGAAACCAAATTAGGTCAGAGACTGTATCATGGATATCACAGGTTTCGTCGGGTCATAGTAGCACTATTTTAATATATAGTATTGCATTGTTGTTGAGTACTACTGTTACATTGAAACAGTGACAGTGAAACGTCTGCGGATCTTCATGTTAATGATATGAAATCTTAATGCATGAATCGTAGATGTTAAGGGCGGCACTTACCGCTTTCTATCAGGTAGGGCTGCAGATCAGATAATTACAGTGGAGCGACTGCTATCTGACCTCCGTGACCTGCCAGGGGAACCTGGCCAGATTAGATTATGCTAACACATTCAGTCGTCTAAATATGCAGGTTTCATCACGATGTTTTCCCTCTCTGTGAGATACTAAGTGCTTAAGTACCTTAGATAAGGAACTTAACTAAAACGCGATTTACATTTAATTAGTAGCACTCAACAATAACGCATCTAATCAAGAATGTGACCCTTAAAACAACATAGTAGAAACTTAATTTGAATGGCAGAATAAACATCAAACAAAACACGGCTTCGTCGAAATAAATTGAATTCTGATCCCACCGCGTGTGTCGGATTACAAATGAGTTACTTAATTTAATTATGAATCGCACAGATGTGAGGTCGTACAGAATAATATCGTAGTTAGATATACATATCTCTGAGGCAAACACTACTCATGAAATAAGGCTTAGTTGTTAGATTTGGGTTTTATAAAGCAATTACGGTGGTCGTCGTAGTTATAGTGGTTCATCATCATCATCGTCACAGCCATACACAGTACCTTGCAGAACTTAGAGCCTCTCCCACGAAAGGAGAGGGTATTGCCATAATCTTCTCGCTTGGCAGGCGGGTTGGACATCGTAGTGTTATAGGTATAACAATGGAAATCGCTGGTACCCATTTACCAGGTAACAGAGACTACATAATTTGCCTCGAAAACATTAGTCGCCTTGTACGACACCCACATGTGTAAGGGGTTGGTGCTATTCTGCTCTGCCGGACACCACACGGTATCATAGTGGTTCAAATCTTAGTAAAACTATTAATTTATATTCATAATTTCTATTAGTATACAAACTTTGGCTGTACATTGTAACTATCTTTATCTACGCTCATAGCGTAATGTTCCAATTCCATATTCGAAAACAGTCGTTTAAGGGTACACTTTTTTCACGCCAGTCTATACAATTTAAAAAAAATTCTTTTCAATACAGCATTTCCCATACTATTTTCATTACAGCTGTATCGAAAAATTTCTTTTGTCATTATGCAACACTTTTATTTTAAAACTTTTTGTCGGGCGCCGGGACACGGCTAAATGTAGGCTGAATGCATAGATGTCTGTAACAAATTCATAATTTAAATTTTCCTGTTTATATTTCTGTGTAATTATTTTCCCGCTAAACAGAATATTTTTTCTAACTGTTGTAATTTGTGTTTGTGAATGATTTTTCTTGTTTGTTGCAAAAAAATTGATAAATGTAAAAGTGGTGAAGTGAATTTTCCGCCGCTTGATGTCCTCAACGCGTAGATACAACAGAACTGACTCGCAGCTTACTTCCAGCAAAGTTGATAAAATTATAGGTACAAAATTTTGACATGAAAATATGATTGTAGATTAAGTAGTGTATGCAACTGCATATAATTAGGTATTATATGCCAGTTGCATAAACTACTATTGCTTGACCTACCCAAAATTACAATATTCCAACTTGTTTATTATTCACCTACTTTTCATGAGGATCAGCAGCCTCTCATTATCTTTGTAATTCTTTGCTTAACGCATTAAACTGTTTTAAAACAACAGTCAACATCAACCTTAACCTGCTTACCCTAAAGTCTACGACCGAATAAAGTAGGCCTAAACAATAGTAATCTTTTTTGGAATCATCATCACAGCCCGTAACAGTCCACTGCAGGACTTAGGGCCTCTCCCACGAAAGGGGAGGTTATTGCCATAATCTCCACGGTTGGCAGGCGGGTTGGAGATCGCAGTGTTTAAATATAACAATGGAAAATGCTGCTGCCCATTTTTCAGACTACGGAGACTTGATATTTTGCCTCGAAAACATTAGTCGCCTTGTACGACACCCATGAGCGTAAGGGGTTGGTGCTATTCTACTCTGCCGGACACCACACGGCCATATTATTACACGGCTTTATTGGAATACTTTGATTAATTATGTTACATATCTGTTTGTCGTATATTTGGACAAAGTTAGGTAGGAGGTGGTGTGGTGACTAATGTTTTCGAGGCAAAAGATCAAGAATCTCCGTAGTCTGGAAAATGGGCAGCAGCATTTTCCATTGTTATATTTAAACACTGCGATCTCCAACCCGCCTGCCAAGCGTGGAGATTATGGCAATAACCTCCCCTTTCGTGGGAGAGGCCCTCAGTTCTGCAGTGGACTGTTACGGGCTGTGATGATGTGATGATGAGGTAGGAGGTGACATGATAACTTTTTGAGAGTTATAATAGAAGGCTGAAGAAAAGAGAGGAAGAGGAACGCCAAGATTTTAATATTGGAAGGACGTGAAGGAAAAACTGAGCGCCGGGGATTGTAAAGAAATAAAGAGGATGGCAGACAGGAGAGAAGAGTGGCGATTGCTCCACCGACAAGAATCATACTCTTATATTATGATGAGTATGTTTGCTCGCTAATAATTATACTTGCTTTTTATATTGAGGTTGTAGGATCATTTTGGAGTAGGCCCTTTGAACAAAGTCATCGTTTTCATCTATGGGAAATTGGTTATAGATAGCTCGTAGTGAAATACAAATAAAACAAGGAGTGTTGTTGCCAGTTTCAACGCATTGGTGACGCCCCTGGTGTTGCTGACAACTTTCCACCAGGTAGCCCGCGTGCCTGTATGTCTGCCGTATAACATACAAGTCTTGGATATTAAAACTATCAAGAACCCCGTACTCCAAAAAGCTAAAATAACACTGCCATAAAAAGTAGGCGTTGAAACATGTATAAAACTGCGGAATGCCGTAAATTGCAACGGGGAAACATAGCTGGTAGGCACGGTTTAAAAGCACCACGCACCAGCGGAAATAATGTATGCCTCGATATTTTATCCGGCGAGCAAAATGTAACTTCCACATTTTAATTTTTATTAACTCCGCTTTGCAGTTTGGTTCGCGAATGAAATTTTTGTTTACTTAATAAAGACCAGTAGAATATTTTCATTTGGGTAAGTTTGCCGCACAGGACCGGCCTTTGGGGAGATTTTTGGGGGAAGCCTATGCCCAGCAGTGGGCGTCTTTAATTAAGTAATTTAATTATCATAATTTCGCGGTTTCAGTAGAGACAGTTTGGGTTCATCAAGAATAGGTAGGTAGGTAATAGGTAGGTAGGTAGGGTTTAACGAGGTCTAAGCACTGTATTATTGTAATTGTCTTCTGGCAGACAGTATAGTCTGTATTATGAACTATTAAAAATATTTGTAGAAAGTATAACTTCTTAACGTGTCAATGACAAACATTATATTGTAGTGCCCCAAAACATAGCCATTAACAGCGCTATCGGCGCTAAAAGTGAAACGGTTTCATAAATTACTTCACAAATCTTCACTTTGCAAACGAAGTTGGAGGAAGAAGCCTTGGGCCTTTTAACGGAGTTGCAGATTAATTCATAGTTAGTGTTCCTTGACGTTAAAAGCCAGCTAAACTAGCTAGTACAATAAAAAATGCAAAAAGCCCAGCTTCAAACAGCTGACAGAACAGAATCTGGCAACGGACTGGTAAAAATGAAATTTGAATTGACTGATGGCGCGTAAAGCTAAAAGAATTGTTTCCTATTTGAAGAGTTGTCTACACTAGCTAGGTGTTTTGTAGCTAACCTAGCTACGTAACACAGAAAATGTATTACAAATATTTAATCACATGTTTAGAAACATAATTCAAAGAAGAATTAGTCGACTTCAAATGAAGTTAAATACCTACGCTATTAATTATAGGTAGAAAGGTTCTGATGGCACGTCTCGATCCTGGTTGTCCTGGTCTCTCACGTCCATTTTAAATGCGTTTGGATAAGAAATAGAATTTGTTTAAAAAAATATAAAACAATACTCTCCTACTTAAAACATTATGAAATACACCTATTTATAATTTTTCAAAATCGGTAATTGTATTAGTAGAAACATAAGAGACTTCTCATTTTATGTAGGTATTGATATTATATGAATATAGTTGTATTACGTAAATTCCAAGCAAGCGGAAAATAGCAAAACAACAGAGAAATCAGGAGTTAAGCGCTACTTTCTCAGAGAAAGGTCGGCCGGACGGCGGCTCCCATATCTTTGTTGCTAGATTTAAGTCGACATGTTTATCTGTAGATTTAGGAAACGAATATTACGCCCAGTTCAATATTGGCAACGCTGAACATAATAAAGTTTGAGTGAAACCGCTAGTCCGTCGCCCTAGCTGAAGACCTTAGTTAACCTCAAATTTAATACAAATATTATTTAGATATTATTATTTAACTCTTTAATGCACAAAACAGACGATATATAAAGAGACGTGTCAGCTAAATCATTAAATCAGCCGAAAAACGCCCACTGCTGGGCATACGCCGCTGTGTCTTCCGGTACGTGGTCGCCACTCGAAAACTTTACTGCCCTTGCGGCCATCTGTACTTCGAGCTATGTGCCCTGCCTACTGCCACTTTAGCCTGGCAATCCTTTGGGCTATTTCGGTGATCTTGGTTCGCTTGCAAGCTACATATTCATCTCAAAATTAATTTTATAAAAGGAGTAGATAATATTCCATCAATCCAATACAATAGTATTGTACAACATGCATTAGCAGAACTAGGTTACTTAACCTATATCAAACAAGATTCAGAGTATCATTAAGACCGAACAATAAACTGGTAATATAAAACTGCAAACAAATTACGCGAGCAATTCCAAAGAATGCTTTAAAATGAGATAAATACGATCTGCGAATGTTCCTTCTCAACTTTAAACCGAGCTTAAATCATTCAATTCCAATTATATTTGCGATAAATTTAATTCGAGTTTAACCACTTTGCCATCAAGAACATTTTAATTACAAAATTCTGAAAGACTGTAGTTAATTGCAGTTAGAATCTTAAGTTGTACTTGTAAAGTCGTTTAAACTTGTTTGACCTTTCGACAGGATCCCGCAACTTGGATCCAAGTTAAAGTACGCCATTAATTCTGATATCAAACTATTCTAATTTTAGCTTCAATAATAGCGAGCGAATTGTTTTATGAGCAATTCTATTGGCGATAAAGCCTTTTTTGCGACGCTTGAAAGTGGGCTGTAAAACGATTAAAATCAACTGAAGATATAAACGACGACTCTGAAATTAGGCCATTTAGTTTCCTTTCATCTCGACTCTAATAGGAGAGTTTTATATCTACTGTAAGTACTGGTAGATACTTACGCTGTTTAGCCATTTATATAGTTAACAACTAACGAAGATGGTCAATTAATTTTCTCCACCATACGACACGAACAAGATATCTGCAATTCTACCAACAAATTAGCACAATTGGATCGGAGTATGATCGTTAAAAAATTGGGCGGAAAGCCCTCGACACCCTACACCTAACTTATGCGCTTATTACACATTCCTAAATTCAGTGACTGAATTCAGAAACTAAAAGCGTGAGTGCAAATCAAAATGGAATGTATGGCTCATCGAATAAGGTCCATTTTTGCATCTCGGATTTTTGAAAAGCGGATACCTACTACCTACACTACACCTACCCGACATCTACCCTACACATATTTTACATCTAACTAAGAATGAGATAAATAGGTGCAGCCGTTCTGAAATTATGCGTGAACTTGCAAAATTTTGATAACTTGGGTTATATTATTGCAATTACCTAGAAATATCAAATCTTTTGAAGATAAAACCAATAAAATTGAGGCAGGCGAGAAGCGGAGTCAAAAAATGATTGTTGAAAATCTCTTTGCAAAATCCCACTTGAAGAACAAAAGACAGTTGATGCTGAGTGATACACCACCATTTGTTTGCCCAGTGTCTTTGAAAATATTAGGGAAAACCACCAAGAAGTCTCATCTTAATCCCCAAAGGTAGGTAACCCATCCCGCACATAGTCCAGACCAGGTACCATGCGATTTCTTTATTTTCCCTAAAATCCAAAATTTTATGAGAGGTTTAACATTTACGGGGCTGGGATAGCTTTCAACCAGCATGTGAAAATCATGCCCTCAGACTAATGGCTTCATGTTCTTTAAAATGTATGAACAATACTTCTAAAAGCATTACAATTACTTTACATGTAAATTGTTTTATTAATGAGTTACGAAAAACTTTGTACCTCACGCAGATATGAGGGTACGATATACAGTGCACCTACAAAATATGGAGCATTGTTCCGCACTTCAACCGCAGTAACCATTGGCCCAAGCGATTTTCACTCTTGTTGCGCACAAAAAAGTCCTGGTCCCGCACAAAAGTTGTCTGTGTCGAAATTATGGCCGGTTGCGCTGATACCGCGGCCTTTTTAATATCGGATCGGAGCATGATCCTTCAACAATCGAGCGGGAAGCCCCGAGAGCCAACAATGAGCCTTTAAGTTCAGGACGGATGCGAACGGCACCTTTATGAAATGTTATGGCCGATAGTGATATTTGGGGATCCGTGAGTTGCTATGCATAGAATTGTCGGAACGGTGAAAGAGTTGCTAGTTGGTTTTTCTTTGATTATATATGTTTAATATGTATCCATTTCAAACTTATGCCTATAATATCTATGATTCATGCGTTTATGATCCATGTGATCACAACACAGAACCGCTGATGAGATGACATCGTGATGCCTCTTGCCTCTTGCCCATGTGTATATATATATTTTTTCAGGCTACTGAGGCCCAAACCTATCTATGAATATGTAGGTTCAAAAATATACAACATTCTTGTATTGTACAATATTTTTATTTTACACAGGTAAATAACCAAGCATTACACCACCGACAAGAGCAACTTCCGATACGGTCGAAGAAGGCTTATTAAATACGTTGATAATATTCTTCTGTGGCATCGAAATAGGTTCCTGGACATTTAATTACGACTCACGCTTGACCAGATTGTTTTTTTTAATATCACGGTCCGAACAATGGCACAGACAAAGGCACCGTGGCATCAATCTCAGGGCACCTAATATTGCCAGGGACGTTGACTGATGGCACTACAGAGTACAGATATTAAATTTCAGACGTCTTCATTTAATGGCCACCCTTTCATGAAATGGTTCGGTGTGGATGTTGGAAAGGCATTTGGATATTGGCCTGTCTGAATAGATGTACCTACTTGTCGCGGCGTTCCATTTGGACATTCAAAGTGATAAGTTATTTTATAGGAATATACATGTTTGTTTGTCCTCTTTTCACTTAGCAACGAATTAGCAGATTTAGTTTGTGACTTAATATAAAATTGCTTAGTCACCGCGTAGCATCCGTAGTATATGAGTAGCGTCCGCCTAGCTACCGCTTACCTATTGTCCATGGAGCCACTACGAAGCGTCTATGATTTCTCTTTTGTCTATAGGCTTGCATTTTTCCTCAACTCACCTGATGGAAAGCGACGATGACGTCGAAGATGTAGCATGCGTGCCTAAAAGATATCTATTCTCTCTTGATTTGAAGACCCCAAGGAACAGTGACTCAGGCAGATGCTACGGTGTATTCCCATTTTATTGGCACCGCGCTCCTCTATTCGATGGCTACGCGTTTCCTGGTCGGTCGCTACGCTTCAAAGATTTATTACTCATCATCACATCATTACAGCACATAACAGTCCACCGCAGGACTTATTGCCCCTCCCGCATAAGGTGCCATATAGCCATAATATCCACGCTTGGCAGGCGGGTTGGAGATCTCAGTGTTAAAAATATAAGAATGAAAAAAGCTGCAAGTTATTCTCCAGCCTTCGGAGACTCTAGATCAAATAACAAAAGAAGAGACAAAAAGCTAGAACACATTGTCGCCTTGTACGATATCCACGAGTGTAAGGGGTTAGTGCTATTCTAGTCTGCCGGACAATATACGGCCATTTACATCCTTGATTTTACTCAAGTACTTGTAAATAAAACTCATTGCTAAGCGTACGCTGTTCGTTCGCAGAACTTTTGCTATTCTTTGATTGCGCGTACGCAGTGAGAATACAGATGTTGCGTATATGCACTTTGAACGGACAGTAAAGCGGTATATCATAATTTATTATAACATTAACAATATATACCTACATAAATCTGCATACAACACTATAAGTAATAAAATAAACTTCACGACTGTATCAAATAATTAAAATTCATTGCATTTTGCATTCTACCAAAGCGTTGAAATTGACGTAATAAAATTGGTTCAACAGGTTATTAAATATTAATTACATTGGAGCTGTGTGAGTAGGGGTACCCATTTAGTAGGCACACGAGTAATTAAATTTAGCTATGAGACGTCGCGATCAAGAAATTGCAGAAAAAAGAGAAAATGCCATGTAACAACTCTCACGTTATTAATGTAAGCCTCCACACACATACAAGATATGAAGAGATCAAGGATGTAAGTAAACAAAGACTTTCTTTTACCAAGTAGCGGAGATCACTCACTCTCATATCAAGACTGGGATGTGCTAATATTTACGCGTCTTTGTCGCAAAACAAACATCCGAACTTTGTCTGTTTGAGGGGATCACATAACTGAAAGAGGAACGCACTGGCTTAGGAATAAGGGCCTCAACGTTTTACCACTGGCATCAAAGATGGCCCAAATTGAATCAAGTTGTGCCCTAAGGCGTCCACAGTAGGCTGAGCAGGATAAAAGAGGATCAAGTTACATATTGTGAAAATGACACGATCGCTTGTTCATGACAATTTGGAAAAGCAGGTCAGAGAACAATTTTGATCGAAAACCTAATCGCGGTGGCCCATAATATCTGAACAAGTTAGATTATGGTGTTCATATCTGTTTCTTATTACAAGCGATGGCCTATAAATGTATTGGCCGATGGCCCATATTTTTGTTTGTTAAATTATTTCTCTATCCATTTAGAAGCAGTTTCCTTAAATACAGTTAGACGAAAACATACATTGGTATTACCGTGGGAATATTTTGCGCTACCTGTCTGCGAAAGCATCGCAAAACCTCAGGAGGTCGTTACCAAAGCTAAAATATTAACGAAAATGCGCCGTTCGTTCTGCCCGTCCATTTGTACCTCCAAAAAAGTTCCTTCTCCAAGCTTTCCCACGATAATTTGATTGTGCCTTTGGAAACTAACACAAAAAAGATTCTTGGTCTTTGCGACCTAAATCGTGGTGGATTTTAGAAACAAAAGATATTTAATTACATTGGTGCGGAAGCGGCGTGGTTTTCAAGTGGGACAAATTAGGTTTGCGAAAATTAAAGCAATTTCCCGAGGTCGTCGCCAAAAAAGGTTAATTTTTTCCTAAGTTATTACAGTATAAATTGCTACCAGCGTGAAAATGTCTGCGTCATTTTCAGTGCTAACCGATATTGCTCCCTATAGCGATGGCTTTATTGCATAAGTTAGCAAGTTAAAAAATAATTAAAAATTAAACGAATTTCATACATACATAGCAGGACACCTTTTCCCTGTAGAGGTAGGCACTAGGCAGATACCACATCACAGAACAATGTACAAATGTATTTTCAGGAAAATGTAGTACTTCGCTTATCATTAATTTCCGTTGTTTTACGGAATAATGAAAAAGGAAAAAACTAAGGGCACGTCAACATTGATGTATTAGGGGCTGGACATTATGGAGGGTTGCCGTCTGGGTCTCTACGCGCGTGACCGGTCCCCTAATGTACTGCAGCTGAAGTATTGCTGGCTATATCAGCTACACTGCTTGGTTACACTCGTTCCGGGTTGTAGTAAATTTTCATGTGTAGTCAGTCTCATTAGCCAAAATTTTAGTTTTTTGTCAATATAGCTCGCTACAAGCGAGTTACGTTTAATGGCGCGAAGTTTCAAACAATAAAGAATGTACACAAAATACTTGCAGCTTTGAATAACAGAAGTCCAATTGTCACCATAATAATACGCGTAGTTCCTTTCAGCGACTATCAAAGGCTACCGCGATGAAAAATAAGTTTCGTTAAAGTTTGCTTACGAGTATAAAAAATATTTTAGTTGAGATGTGATGCTAAAGCATAAAATTACAGTCAACTAAAATAACGTTTAGATGAATTTTTTCTGTTGGTATTAAAGAAACTTGTCCCAGCATGTCGCATTACAGTCCGTGTATTACAAAGCAGGACATTTAGCTTGGCAAGGGCTACAGCAGCGACGTTCCGCCCGCTGCTCTTTGCGCGTGACCGGACATCTAATGTGGTTAAAGTCTTTTCCTTCCCAGATTTACTTGTAGATACGACTTCTGAAATTAAAATGTCAGCTACAATTCGGTGTCGTGACCAGGATATGTGGCAGCTACAATTTCGGTGCCGTGACCAGGATGTGAGGCTAATGAGGAGTTTTCCAGTAGGTATGTAAAGCATTCTTAACCACTCACTAGATGGCGCCCCGACAATTTTGGTAATTGATAATCGCTTGAAATAGGTTCTTAGCAAAGAGGATATAAACACTGGGTACGTTATATTGGATAATATTGTATTTATCAATAGTTTTAAACCATTTTAGAGGTTGTAATAATAATGGAACATAGTGCCAACTTATATAAATATTTCTTTATACAGTTCTTTCAACCTTTAACAGTTATGTTTATATTAATAAACATTTTATTTTTAAGTTTAGTATTAGTTAGTTGCATGAAATCACTGCCACCATCAAACAGATTATAAAAGGATTACCAAAATTGTAGGAGCGCCATCTATTGATGTTTATTGAAACCAACTATCAATACCTACTGGAAAACTCCTCATTGGATTTGGAAAGGTGAAATTAATTTTTAACGATAAAGCCTGAATGAAGTTTATTGGGTGTAATTTGATATCGGTGATTGGTCTGTCGAGCTTCAGTAGTCCGCCTAAATAGCCTGTTTTCCAGTTTGAAAGAGACGTTGATAACTTTTTATTACGGGTTTCACGTCGCCGTTATCATTATCATTATGTCAGTAGTGTAATGATACAGCACTATCCGTAAACTGGGAGACTAGATGCCCACACAATAAACATGCACACAGAAAAGTAATTTTATCAATACTAGTAGTATAATTATTCTGTTGAATCGAAATATTTAATGGTATTCGTTTTCAACTACATGAAATGTCACTATATTTGAAACTCTAGCAATATACGTTTTGCCACAAAGCCGCCGCTGCTGTGGTCGGTACCACACGGTGCGCAGAACATTATACTCTGCGAAAAGCCGCAGTCGTGTTCTGCCTAGGTGAGTCAAGGACGTGACAGGACCATGTAATAAGTCCGTGGATAGGACTGAATATTGTGCAGTGACTTTTATTTAAGGATAGTAAGTAAATGGTTTTACCTGTTTTTTACACCAGTGTCCCTCTGGTGCCGTAAGTACCTACGTTTTTATGATTCGCCAATTCAAGAATGACAGTTGAAATTTTTAAAGCGAACGTATTACCTATTAGATTATTAAATTTATTATTTTATTACATTTTAAATTGCAGTTTTGTAATTGGCATTACAACTTAATAATGTAACCTTTTTGAATAATAATTTATATGCTGTAAAACTGTGAAATAAATAAATAAATAATAAATATTTATCATAAAAGTAAAGTAACTGGAAAACTTTTTAGAACGTCGTTTTACCACTTTTACCACAGATATTAACACGGATATGAAAATTTATAATGTTCTTGGCCTTTACTGGGTCCATCATCATCCCCACAAGTTCACAATTTAGTTCTTTTTTACAATGTTCAGTAGCAGATAGTCCACCTGATGGTAAACGGTGACGTTCGCTCATAGCATCTATGATTCATGTGCTTGTATAAAAAAGGGTGACGCAGGTGAGCTGTCACTGCAAACTAACATGAAAGGCCCTTTGCCAGTAATTATAAGGGGTTCCTCACCTTCGATCAATGTAAACATACCTATTCACTCATTCAATTTCGATAAATTATGTCCATATATGCAAGCATTGTAGGTTGCAAATAGATTAGGGAGTAGTACCTGGTAGACTCCTCGTATTCACAGCGTTCTACCACCGGATATACTGTGCTCAAATAAGCATAATGTGTAACGTGATGTACATACACCTACTATTGTGTCACTCGTCCACTAAACACCTGCCGGGATGTATCACAGCGGGGCATTACAAAGTGCCATGCAGCATCCACCGTCGCCTGTCCCGTACCAGGGACGTGATCGGCCTGCAAATGTACGTAACTCGAAACTCGGACCGGTCGCCGGACGAGAAAGTAGTATGTCTATTTATATACGATTTGGGCTAATGGAAACTGGCGGCAGTCACGGAGACGTCACCTTGTCCGGACTGGGTCCGTGTAGCCTCGTGCGCTATTTAACTTTTTTAGAGTTTCATACCCGTACAGGGAACCGGTTAATAAGGTCACGAAGGCAGACGGCAGTCGCTCTACTGTAATTACTTGATTTGCCAAATCCTAGATCATGTTTAATGTTAACCCTGGGCCCACGCACGCGAGTGTCCACCGAGATATTGACGCCAAGATGATTATTTTATCCGTAGAGTGAAATGACCCCTATTACTAAGCCTTCACTGTCTGTTTGCCTATCAGTTTGGCACAGTTTGTCTCTAGAACCTTAATCACAAAATTTGTATTTTTGACAGATTGTTAAGCCGCAAATGACAGATTACGTACTTATCAGGAACTTCACGTTGCTTGGAAATAAACACATCGATCCATTCGTTAATACAGGTATTTGGATAACAAAAACTCAGATTTAAAATGGTGTATTTATTTATTAAACTTGGAGTTGTTTAAGTAAATACACCCAGAAGAACCCTTTTTATAGGTCGACAACTTAACTGGTGTATCGCCTGCGGTATGTGAGGTAGGTGGAAGGGTGGTTTTCGTGGATGAACGCGGGGGTGCGGGGCGCGGTGCAGTGAGCATTTTCTTCCGCGAAACGTCACTTGGTGACGTTGCTCGGAAAAGGAATGCACACGAGATTATGCCGGAATTTGTTCCAAGACACGAGTATGTATTATATCCCGAGACGAGAAACGTAATATTTGCCAATGGCAAATTGTAAAACTATACCTCGATTTTTTGCTTGGGAGTCTGTTGTCTTTTAGAGATGTGAAAATCACGCTGCTTTGTCCGCGCTTCAGAATATTTGCATCTATTACAATTTTAGCTACAGTAGATGAGGCAATTCTTGGCTTGTGTGACGATTTTATTTAAATTTACATCGTGTAAAAATGTCGCTGAAGACTGATTTTATTTGTTTTAAAAAATAATGTACATTGTACAAGTGAAGATCAGTCAAAATCAAGATATGGTCATCAGTTCGCGGCGTACTTATAGGTTTGGTGGTTTGTCGTGGCTTGCTTAAACGAAATAGTGTGATTCCAGGCTATCACAAAACGAACAACTCTGTCAATCTGAGACTAGTCATCATCATCATCATATCACTGCTGGGCATAGGCCTCCCCTAAATATCTCCACAAAGGACTATCTAATTGGTACCCGCGACATGTCTTCCAGGTACAGGCAACCAGGTCGTCGGTCCATCTTGCTGAAGAAACCACCGAACCAACGCGTGGGTTGCGTGACCATTGAAGCATTCAGGAAACCTACACCTATCTGGTGGGCGGACAGCACAATTGTGATGTGATGGTACGCTTGATAACCAACCGCGTTGTGCGACGTCCGCGGCCGCACTGAGAAACGTTACTTGAGCTCTCTGCCCCGCGCCCCTGCGCTCAGTCCCGAAACGTCACATGACGTCACCCATTCAGCCCCTCTCACCGCGCAGGCGATACATAAGTTAAGTTATCGACCTATAGAAACTAAGTTCGAGAGTGGCATTTGGACATTTTGTTATTGTGGTAATGGACACATAAATATTTACAGAGACAATAAATAAGATTTGGTACACTAGCTAAAAAAAATAAACTAGAAAAATAAAGAATTTCATAAAAAATCAAATTGTTTGGAATTTAATAATATCCTGTGGTCAAGAACGAGCTATTGGGCTTTGGTTTTCTCTTTTAGTCAATTTCCATTCTGCTAACTATAAGTTGCTGTATCTAGTAGGAATTTATTCTAAAAGTTCTAATGCACTTTAGCTCTTGTACTTAGTTCTTCATAGATGTATACTTATAACGTAAATTTTAAATAATTTAATCAACGAACAAATACGAGATTAAGATGACGCTATCACTTTTTTTAGAACAATCTTTATTTCAATGCCCATTACTTACATTAATAAATTGTAGACAATGGAGATTGAAAACCCATTCATTCGAAAGATTGTTTGATCAAGTAAGAAATTCGATATTAAATTGAGCAACCCTCATCATCGTTTGCAAAGTGCAAAACTGAATGTAACTCAAAAGCGTAGAATAAATCTTTCTCTCAGCGTTTAGGGATAATGGACAGGCTCTATGTCGAGCTCTGGCTAGGCCACTGCGCAGAATGCTCACAGTAACATTTGGGATTCGTCATCTTGCCCGTCCATTTAGAGAGCTATCTATCTTACTAGACTTACAAGAAACCTGATATGAAATAACTTAACAAGACAGATGATCTAAACATTATTATTTTACTTGCAAAAATAATCTGTTTCGGAAGAGAGAAAGCTATTAAGTTATTTATTGTCATTTTTGTTCAAGTACTTCAGGTGCATTTATTTAATAACTTTGAATATAAAAAAGATATAAAAAGATGATTGCAGGTTGCCAATCGGCACCCGAGACTGAACAACCAGACTCAGATACCTCAGCGGAAGACCTTCCTTAACTTCGCTTCGCCAACGATAAACACCGAATGGTTATCGAGTACCTTGCGATGCTAAAATTCGACTAGCCTCTACGTACGTACGAAACAGTCAGAACTCTCTCTCAAAACTCATTCAGTTTCCGGACTCTGCGGACTTTTAATGTTTAAATTGCATATTTTTATGTGTAGGTACATATATGGGCAAGCGGTATTGTCATCGAAAACAAATTCGACGAACTAAACAAACACATTACTGTGTTATTGTGACGGCGTATCGGAGGCCGCTATAGTTCCTATTGTTACGAAGGGTACATCCTAATCCAAACCAAACCCCATTGAGACGTCGCTGCGTCGCAGTATTAGCTGAGTACGACACAAAAGTCTACTAAAATGTCGTGAAAAACACAATAAACCGCAAGTAACGTCTTATTGGACGGGGGAATCGGGAACTTATTCAGGAAAGACGTCTATGTAGTCTATGTAAATGTACAGAAAATATTTTCCGTAGTGCCAGAGTAGCTGAAGTCGAGTGCGCTTCGGAATCCAGCACAGGGGTGGCCAACAGATGGCCCGCGGCTTGGACGCTATCTGCATAGTGTATTTCGGACTGCCACGTCGCCCGCCGGCTGTGTTCACTTCTATTTCCTACCAAACAGACGTTTGCAGCTTAATGTGGCCTGGTGCAGAGAAAATGAAACTGGTTTTCATATTTAGCACCGACTTCTACTTGGTATTCAAGTGGAATAGCGTTGGTGAAAGACTAAATTCAGTTCGACTTTTTTAAATATAGACGCTCGAATTATTCGAACAAATGATTTTATGGACGGAGCTCCGGCAGAAAACTAACTGCTAACACGAGTTTTTGCCCAAGAGACAGGAATGGGAGGTCAGGATTCGACCCTCGACTCAGCAAAGATTGATCGCGCCTGCAATAGAGATATCACACAGACGTATCCGGCCGTCCCCCCAGAGACCGATTTCCCTAATGTTGTTCACCGAACTTCCATAACATTTGAATATCTCATCATATTTCGATTTTTTATTCTGTCGATTTCCTCTCGAAGCGAGGGCCGCCAGTTTTTCGACTTTAATCTTTTTATGCGGTGGCTCGATTCGCTCATAATCAGATAATCCTTGAACTTTTGCTTGCTCTTTCTGAGGCGGATTCCCGTTGGGTTACTTTGCAAACTTTGATAAAGCATTCAGTCGGGTGGAAATTAAAGGAAACGCTCTTCGCATCGACATTTGCCAGCGAAACCCACTTTAATATAACATTTTGCAAAATCCTTTACGTAACCGATTATGCTATCAACTTACGTATTTACACAGGCTGTCTTAAGAGCTAGACTTAAGAGGGCTCTAATAATAATAATTATTATCATCTTGTCATTAATGTCCCAGTTGTGCTCTCGATGATGAGGGCTCGGGATCCGCCTTGACCAGGATTTGACAGATCAGATAATTACAGTGGAGCGACTGCCATCTGATCACCGTGACCCTGCTACCGGGGGAACGTGACAGGATTGTATCATGGTTAGCCGATGCTCTTTAGGGAAAACGTCGTGAAGAAACGTTCAGAAGTCGTCTGAACGTTTCTTTACGACGTTTTCCCTCAAGACCTTCGGTTTGCATTCAACTAATGTACATAACTCAGGATAGAGTCATTGGTACATGCCCACAGTGGAATTCGAACCCGGTACCTCTCGCTTACTTGGCCACTGACGCTCCTTAAGCTTAAGAGGTCTCTAAAATTGAATATCATATTTCATTTATTCGCTGTTAAATTGTACAATATGGGTGTTATAAAATAGTATTCATTTCACATTTAAAACCTTGTAAAAGGCACAAATGTCAGGAAGTTAAATATAATTAATAATTAGACATGTCTGGGAATAACAAACAACTCAATTAGTAAATCTAATATATAAAATTCTCGTGTCACAGTTTTCGTTGCCATACTCCTCCGAAACGGCTTGACCGATTTTGATGAAATTTTTTGTGCTTATCCGGTATCTATGAGAATCTATTTTTCATCCCCCTAAATGTTAGGGGTAGTCCACCCCTAAATTTTTTTTTATTTATATGGCAAAACAACGTTTGCCGGGTCAGCTAGTAATTATATAGTATTCAATTAGTATCGGGTGTTCCTAGAATTCACATACAGATAATCCCGACAAACTTGCAAAATTACCGATTTAGATTTACCGAGATTACCGACCAAATACTACGTGTGGACCGGCTTATTATTCCACGTCCTTATTATTCATGTAACTATGACTTAGTGCGGCTAAACCCCGCATCCTATTAAGACAGTGTTGTCCTCGTAAAATACCTTGTAGTACTAAATCAAGCTAGGTACCTGAGTGGTTCACCCGCCCTATTCTGATTCAGGAGGAGCCCACTGCTTGTAGATGTTAATGAATTGATGGCTACGACGAAAATCGGTGGTAGCTCGCTTACATAAGTACTAAAACTGGATTTAGGCAGTACGTATGGTGTTTTTGATTTTTATTTCTTATGTTAATTTTTATACTTTATTGATTTTGAAGATTATAGGTTTGTTAGATTAGGAAGGAGGAAATGTTTAAAACAGTAATACGATGACTATGACGCATGCAACTGCGTCGAGATATCGAGGTAAAAAGAATACTAACGGTGGCAATAAACCCGATAACATGTGACATAAAAGTGTAGTGAATAACCACGAAAGTTTTAAAATCTATATTATTAATACGATTCGAAAAGTCTTTCATGAATAGAAGTTTACAATATGCCTGAGTGAGCATTGATTGCATTCTACCTAAATCCTAGAAAATGCCACGGTCTATTTTTAGCTTTCGACGAAAAAGCGGGTTTTTATAAGTTCGACGTGTGTATTTGTGTGGATCTGTGTATCTGTGGCGGTGTACATCTGTCTGTGGCATCATAGCACCCGAACAGATGGAAAATATTTCAGTAAATTAAAACTTGGTCGGGGGTTCTCCGACTTTTTTCGCCGGATTAGTTCTTTACGATTTAAAAGTGTATTATATTAAACGCTAGGAACCTGCACCTGCAAGGCTTCTCTCGCCCTCTCTCGGCTTTTATTTACTTTAATACTCATGCATTATAGTCAATAGTGGAATAGTTTATAAAGTTTCCGGAAGAAATTCTCTCATGGTGAAAGCCGCATCAAAATCCGTTGCGTGCTTTTAGGAGGAGTTAGCGGAAACCCATACAGGCGAAATTGAAGCACGTTGAAGGCTCTTTTGGTGAGTTTCGTTGCCATTGATAGTAGTCATACCTCTATAATAATACCTCCAGTAGTAAGCCAATAATAGCGACGGGCTCTGCCATGCCAGATGAGTCCCCTTGGACGGGTGCCACCGTCGTATCTATTTCTGCTGCCTAACAGCATCGTTGCATTTGTGTTGTAGTTTTCCGGGTTTAAGGACAAAGTAGCATTTCATATAAATGCCTATCACATCCAAACAATCGAGGGTTGAAGATCCTTGGTAGTACAACGTAAAGTGTTCATTCTTTGTTTTATAAGTCGTCAGTTAATATTGATTATTAAGTATTTTTGGGACAATAATACGTTGAAATATCGATCTACTACGGTCTGGTGCTTTATTTCCCACTGCTTGATAGTTTAAATATACTAATCTATAATTATAATAAAATTGTAACAGGTCAAATTCTCTACATTGAAGATATTTTGAATTTTTTTATTGGAGGGTACTGACGATGAAAACGATACTGACGCCATAACTATAATTAATTTTCATTTTTGTCTGTCTGTCTGTCTAGCTGTATCTTTGCCACGCATCACTCCGATTTGCTAAATGAACTCAAATGGAACTTGGTGAGTTCATACTACGAGGATGCATTGGATACTTTTTATCCCGAAATTTATCACGGTTCCCTTGGGGCAGGGATGGAAGTCAAAATCTGTACTTAGTTGTAATTTATTAACGCGTAGTCCGATTTCATTAATTCTTTAGACAGAGAGACAGAAGGTACTTTAAAGATTGTCCCGTAAGTATTTCGAGGCGATCGGTGTTGTAGTTCAGTTCGATGTTGTTTTTGTAGCGATGCGCGAGGCGTTAGACGCTTACTTACACTAAGTGAAAAATCTAAATCTTATCTCTCGCAGGCAGGTTCAGGCACCTATTCCCCACGTATCCCTGGGGCTGACGCAACACATGACCATACCAGCTCAGGCGAGCCTATTATCGCGATATCCCTCACGCCACAGTATTGCTTAATATAAGAAATACTAAACATACTAACACAGCACAACATACAGGCACAGCTAGTAATATTAATAAATAAAATTACGTACACAAACACCCAAACCTACATTACGAAATCGCTACCAAAAGCTAAAACGGGACATTTGTTTATGTACGCTTTGAGCAGGTTGTTTATTTAGAACCTCATTTAACTTGCACGACTCATAAAAGGACGTAATTATAATTATGGTAGGAATCATTGAAGTGAAAAATTGCCCCCTCGCTCCTCGTGGGGGGATTCAGGCTCTCGCTAGCATTGTATTCGATGTAATTGCTTTTTGCCTTAATGGGTTCTCATAATTGGTACATGCATTACGTTTTTGTACAAACGTTGGTGGGATGGCATCGCGACAATTGGCAACGATGAGGAATTGATCCAATTTGGAGAATGATGGGAATCGTGTTTGGTGATGCGAGATTGTGAGGTTTCCCAACGGCAGCATATTTAAATTATCGGGACATATTTCTGGTAAATGAGTATAGTATTTAACTTAAAACCAATTTCATACTGTATTGTACATACAGAACGCGAAGTATTTGAAGATGAATAATGAAAGATTCCTTATATAGAAGCAATTAGCGCGAATGTAGTAGGTTGATATTTGATACTCTTGGAGAGACGTCGCGGACAAGATTGAGGCTGGTATCAGGAATGATGTCCCGAGGATGGGCCGATTGATAGGCATCGAATAGAATAGAGAAGAATACAGTTGTATTTACATACACACTACAAACATATAATACAATACAAGTATTATTAGAGGTCAATGACGTGAATCCAAAGACGTGCAACAAATAAAAACAAAACAAGTAGACAAACAGAGCCTTTGGTGGATGTGGTGAAGTGTGTAAAAGGGACCTCACTCAGCTTCATGCCCTGGCGGAGATCGCTTAGTCAGATGCGAGAGCGGCTTATTAGGAAAGCGGACACTGGCAGAAGCCGGGGTATACGCTAAGATAGAGATGAAGATAGTGTTTGTTACTCTTTCATACTAAAACGGTTTCATGAAAAAATTGCATAACCAAGAATTTTACCGGACGTCGAAGTCGCGGAAATTCTTCCAGCACACCTTAAAGACCATATCAGAATCCCAACTGAAGCAGCTCAGTCAGAAAGCGTCTTCACGACTTCCAGATTTATTGCGTCTTGTAATCGCAGCAACAAGCGTTTTAGCAAATTAATTAAGTCTCAAGTTGTCCCGGTGGCGTGGAGTAAGACGGATTGCCGCTGCTAGCGCTCGATGCAGCGAGAAACAGAATCTAGAGTGAGAGCTAATTTACGCTTACAGAGTAATAATTTAGTAACTAATATCATCACGTCACACACTACAGAAAGAAGAATATTACTTACTAGCCTATGACCGCGACTTCGTCCGCGTACAATTCGCTTAAAACGCTCCAGACGCGTTCTCGCGGAAATTTTGGGATACATTATAGCATATGTTATATTCTGGGCTATAATACTGCTAAATTTAATTTAAATCTTTATAAGCTATATAACTGCTAAATTTAATCATTTATAATGTTAGTAGGTAGAATTTGCAAAATGCGAAAACATAATCTCGACCAGAAGCTGCTTGTATTTTCATATTTTCTCATCTATTCCCCATTTAACCGCATCAAAGTTGGGGCAAAACAGTGCAATTATAAACTACCCACTATTTTCCGCAAATTATTAAATCGGAATGCTCCAAGGTCCAACCGCAACCAGATTGTAGAGCCGCTTCGTTGAAATTTAAACACGTATTTGCATCTGTATTTTCTGTGCGGTATTTAATTTTCTGACCAACCCGCCGGGATACAAATTCAACCAGGTGAGGCAAACGGATATTTGGTTGATTGTTTACTCGCAAATATGGAGTGGGCTTTACAGGTAGGAATTAGACTTGTGGTAATATTCAATGTATTTGGTTATACGATTTCGTTTTGAAAATTTTCAAGGGTCATCCATGTTCGTTTTGGAAAGTGATAAATAGGCATAGCCCGGGATCCGCTTTGACCATGTACGTGGCAGATCAGGTAATTACAGGAGAGCAACTGTTGACTGGATTGGATCTCTGTTAGATACACATTCAGTAGCCTGAATGTGTAGGTTTCATCAAGATGTTATCTTTCAAAACTCAAAACTCAAACATATTTATTCAATTTAAGGTTTACAAGAAACACTTATGAACGTCAACATTTCACCGTAAGAGTAAGGTTTTGGCAAATATATAACATATATACGACCTGAGTGGTTCAATGGTCAACATGTCTGCCACGCAAGAGGTCCCGGGTTCGTTTCCCGGCCGGGCAGAAATTGACTTGTTGAATTTTAATTTCTGTCACGGGTCTGAGTGTTCTATGTATAATAAGTATGTATTTAAAAAGTATTTAAGTAGTATATTAGTTATCTAGCACCCATAGTACAAGCTTTGCTTAGTTTGGGGCTAGATGGCGTTGTGTGAATTTGTCCACGAATATTTATTTATTTATTTATATTGGTAATGGTAAAAGTATAAATATTGGTATTTATAATGGTGGTGTGTGGTGCCGCCACCTCAAAGAATAGCACCACCCCATCTCTTCCCGTGGGTGTCGTAAGAGGCGACTAAGGGACAAATCCGAAAGGTGGGCAGCAGCATCTTTCTGGGTAGATTTACATCAACTGCACTGCGATCTCCAACCCGCCTGCCAAGCGTGGAGATTATGGCAATGACCTCCCCTTTCGTGGGAGAGGCCCGAAGTCCTGCAGTGGACTGTTATGGGCTTTGATGATGATGATGATGATGATTGGTAAATCATCATCATCATCTTGGCGCTATATCCCGGTTGCACTCCCGTGCGGTACGAAGGGCCCCAGGGTCGTTCTTCACCTATACAGGTTGATACATAATATATGCATGAAGCCGTGAACTGAATGGAGTGCTAAACGTATGAAAACGATAGGTACAATTATTTCTGTCGTACGTGGAATAATTGTACCTATCGTTTTAATACATTAAGCACTCCATCCAGTACACGGTTTTATACACATATTATGTAACACCCTGTATATCACATATATATATTGATGAATACCACTGTTAATAGCAAGACCCACGCTTATCTTAGATTATCTTTACTATAAAGAAAATTAGATTACTTTTTATAGACAATCGACGCACCTGCGGCTCAGCATTTTTGTTACCTGAAACCAAGTGCATGAATCGTAGATGGTCGACAGTTACAGCTTTTCCATTAGGTGTGATGTCTGCTTGATTGTCACCGTCTAATATGAAAAAATTAAGAAAGTCTAAACTTTCTAAAAGAGTTTAAAATTATGTGGTTTAATTTATCATGCGCCAATACCTCAAAGACTTGGGGTATGCGACATTTACTCTACTATTTAGATTCTTCATATCGATTACGATGTAACTTGTCCTTATCAACGATGTCAAAGCGAGCCCTACAACAGTTGCTGTGCTTCGAAAATACAAAACAAACCGACCCGATCGACCGAACAACCCACCAAAAAAGAACGAAAATAAATACAACGTCAACGCCAAGCAAAAAAGACGATCATTGTAACCGACCCACGCATTTACTGAAACAGGAAATAGGTTAGTGGCGGTTCTTCCTCTGTCCAAATACAGGCCGTTACATTAGACGGGTGGGAATGACCCGCTGAAGGCCGCTCGGGTCAGAATCACCCGCCGATGTAAATACAAGTGACCCACTTGTGCTATTACCGCGGGTGAGTCGATTGGCATGCAAATATTTTTTCGCATGGGCTACTTTCTTTTGGTTATGGCATTGGGAGGAAATTAGGCGTCATGAGGGCCTAATTTGGACTAGCAACGAGTTAGCGCTTTGTTTAGGCTATATAATGTGATTACGTATGTATATTGTTATTGCCAACACGGTCAGACGATGGTGCACTTTATGGAAAGTGGTCAATGGTCACAGTCATCAAATTTATTTATTTATCTTGGCGTCAATATTTCGGTTGTGCCCTCGCGCTTGGAAACCCGGGGTCCACCATGTTCATGATCTAAGAACCAGATCAGGTAATTGCAGCCTTTTGGCGGGTAAGGTAATTTTTATGAAAACGTCATGTTCGTTCCAAGACATTTTAAAGGAATATGCTGTTCCTAGACAGGCATGGAGCATCATCGGCCGCATTGTCACTTACAACCAGGTGTGTCAGGATAGTGTAAACAAAAACAATGTTCTGGGTTAGTCATCGTATCACTAGGTCGATTTCGAGGGACATCGTTTAGCAGACCTTTGTCTGACCTCTGCGGCCCTAACATGGTCCCTGTTATCAAAAGGGGAACCTGACCAGATTGAACATAGTTAAAGATTCAGTCGCTTGAATGTGCAGGTTACCTCACGAGCCCCCGTAAGAGCATACGTTAGTGTTCAACTAACGTAGGTACAGTCACACATAAAAAGTCATTATTACGGCGGCAGTGATGATCGAATTCGTTACCCATGACCACTTGTTAGGTATTCGACCACCGATTGTCACCGTTAACCATATTAGCGATTATTGAATACCTACACCTTGAATTTTGTGATGTTGAATAAATATCATGAATTTATATATATATATTTTAGTGTCATAAGTTTATTAATATTGTTGAAATATGCCACAGTAATGTTCTGTAGAACAGACCTACGTACTCCAAGATATAAGTATCTCTAGTGTATATTTTGTATGCTAGGTATCTAAGGATGCCTGGAAGAAATCGCTTTAAGCGATAAGGCCGCTGGTTGCTTTCCTTTTTTTCTTATTACTTATTTGTGTAAAAGCCATAAAGAGTTATCATTCGCTCATTCTTTTAATTAGTACTTACCATACATTTACATTAACACATTATTAATGTAAACATTTAAGACGTAATTTGATAAACAACCTCATCCCGTCCTAGATTTTCGTCTTCACAACTAAGCTGTACCAGATTGTAGTACCAAAAAGCGGCAACTAAGTCCCTCTAAATTGCCTCAAGTTGATATACTTAGCAACTGACAAATCCTCTTGACTGACTACACACAATTTTTCTCGCGAGATCTCCGCGACAGTATTTCAGGATTTTGGTGATGGAGCGAGTGCGGTCGGAGAATTGCTGGCTCACGGGCCTGGAAATGTATTCAAGTTTCTCAATCTAATGCCATTATTTGGCTATTATATTCACCGTATTCTTTCAGATGAGCTGTCTGCTTGATTGCCAATTTAGATCGTTGCTGCAATTTAAAAAAATATACTAGTCAGGCATTTGACGGCAACCACTACAAGTTAGCCGTGTGGTGACCGGTAGAGTAGAATAGCACTAACCCCTTACACTCGTGGGTGTCGTACAAGGCGACTAACGTTTAGAGGCAAAATATCTAGTCTCCATAAACTGGAAAATGGGCAGCAGCGTTTTTCATTGTTATGTTTGCAACACTGCGATCTCCAACCCGCCTGCCAAGCGTGGAGATTATGGCAATAACCTCCCCTTTTGCGGGAGAGGCCCAAAGTCCTGTAGTGGACTGTTATGGGCTGTGATGATGACTACAAGTGACGATGCGGCCGAAGATAGAGGATGCCTTGAAGGCGTCCAGATTATAATGATCAGGGAACATACTCGCAGGCAACGTGTTCCATTTCATTCATTTCGTCTCGCACGTGGGCTTTGCGCACGTGCGGAGATACCACATCAAAGACACAACACATTTGTAGTGTTTACTTATGTTGTTGTTGACAATGCCATTGTGAATTGACTTACAATTAACGCAATATTATGTAAAAAATTAAAATACAAAATTCAAAATTTCTTTATTGATTAGGACATTAAATATCTCTTTCAATCGTCACAAAGGACCCGGGGGGTAGGAAAGTAGGAAGTATGTACATTCAATTTTCAATGATAGATAAATAAACTAAACTAAACTAAAGCGTTGCCCTCTGTCATGTTCCGTTCCTTATCGGTACGCATTATAAAAGTTGAACCAAGCGGTTTGTGCGGATAGCTAGTTTTTATTATTTGTCTTCAAACGGCCGCGTAGTCGTATGCGCGCCAATAGGGTAGAATGCGCGATGTCTGTCCGGTTGTTACGCGGTGAGGCCACGACGCGTACGCGATTTGTAAGCGGTGACGTTTTACTGCATTGTCTATCTATACATAGCATGAAACAAAGTCGCTTTCCACCGTCTGTCCCTATGTATCTATGTACGCCTAAATCTTTTAAACTACGCATCGGATTTTAATGTGGTTTTCATCAATAGATACTCGTATCTCTATAATATGACTCGTCATTCAAAAGGAAGGTTTAAAGCAAGTAGGAAATAATGGGTAGGAGTAAAGTAGGTGTAGGGTAGTGTAGGGTAGGGTAGGGAAGGGGTATAAAGCCACGCGAACAAAGTCACGCCGGACCTGCTAGTTTCATATATAACCTAACCTATACCAATAAGTAACCGTTTACACTGTGGTCAAGTTAGTGGCACTACGCTCTGTCAGCCAATAACCATATAATTCGTCCCTAGATTAGTGATATTACTTAGCTATTCTGGCTTGGCATCAACATTATAGTTCAAGAGGCGACAGTACAATGTCTTACCTACTTTTGCATTAAATCGTCTCTAAATAAGTGTATTAAAAAATAAAAACAGAGTGCTTTCATGAGTGCCTCTTTGATCGGGTACTATTAAATTATGCAACGGATTCTGAAACGGTTTACATTAACGTATAAATATAAGTTATTTCACGTTAAAGGTTTAAGTGCACGCTGTCTAGATACTTGAGCGATACCGGTGCCGTAAAAAATAAAAAATAAGTACCTAAAAGAAACAAAAAAAACATTCCAACAAAATCACGGCAATACCAGTACACCCGCAGGCAATATTCAGTTACGTAACAGTAACCCGTTATCACGAGCCACAGAATATTTTAATATAAAAAAAAGAACCACACGCGATGTACTCTATTCTGCATCATACTAGTAAGTAATTTAAGTTTAATCCCAGTTCCTTTCTCTTTTGCAACACTAGACAAAGTTTCTCAATGATTTCTAGCGATTTAAAACTGGAATAAAATGCGAAAGTCCACGGAACTAACTAGGTGGAGGTGTTAATCAGTGATAGATTTTCTTTATCGAGGTCATCGAAACTCAGCAAGAGCATCACTATATTACGAACATCGTGGTGATGAACCGTTATATCAATGACTTGAAAATAAATTAACTAGCTATACTAACCTATTTTCCTGAAATATTGGGTTACTTAATAACCCAGGCAAGAAACGCTGAAAATACTTTTAAAGTGTGCGATATTAACCGCGATAGTTTAAAACATTAAGGTACTACCTCTGCCTTGAAAACTTGGAAAGAAAAATAACTTTTCAACCTATAAAATGTTGCTTAGCGTTTAGTGGCCGGCAAAGTTGAATATAGATAGACGCGGAACGCTGCTCATAAATAATCCTTCTTTAAATAAAATGTGCAGATATTGCTATAGTGTCACGATGGAAAATTTATAAAGTGTCAAAATCTCGACAATTCGACTTTCGACAACAATCCGACATAAGAGAGACTTGGCATTGTGGAATATCACGTTCGAACTGGAGCCTCCGATTGTGGTACTGTCAGTAAGTAAGGTCTCCAGTGCTCCACCTGCTGACCTGAGTGGTTCAGTTGGTTAACTGTTGGTTTTGACTGCCACACAGAGCTCCCGGGTTCGATTTACAGCCGAGCTGAAATTGAAATGATGAATTATAATTTTTGTTACGGGCCTGGGTATGTATAATAAGTATGTATGAAAATAAAAGTATAATATTAGTTTATCGGTTATCTAACACCCATAACACAAGTTTTGCTTACTTTGGGGCTATATTATTTATTTGTCTAAGCATGTCTATTTATTTATTTTGTTTATTTATTATTGAATACCGTTTCTTTACAGGAGAGGGGACTAGCAGTTGTTTATTTGCAGCCAGAAAAGTGTCCCGGGGTATTTGAAGTGGGCAATGCATTGATACCCTCGGTGATGCTAATTTCCATCAATCCCAGACGGAATTACAGTCATGAGGCATTCCATCTTAGTCCTCACAGTGACAACGCACCTGCGGTACTGCATTTTTGTTGTTTGCAACCTAAATGCATGAATCGATGTCATGGGCGTCAGTTACCGCTTCCCATCAGGTGGGCTGACTTCTCGTTTGTCACTGCGTAGAATAAAAAAAAGCAGGTGACCAGATTATCTGGTTGTCTACCGATTATCATAAAAAACAAAAACTGAACAGCTTCATCCGACGGTAAATTTCATCATCGTTACATACATCAACTTTAATCTCTTAGCCCGGCTTGCACTAAATTCGTAAACGCGTTTAAAAATAACGTTTAACGTTTTAAGTACTTACCAACTTAAATGCGTTAAATAACTTGGTGCAGACCTCTCTTAAAAAAGCGAACGAAGTCTATTACCATACCTTGTAGAACGAGGCAGCGGACTCCCACACTAATGCATGCCAATTAGGTCGGACTACTATCGGCACTAGCTATTAATCGCAGTGACGTTATTGGCATATTCCAAGGTAGCCCCGCAAATTAGAGACATGAAAACTTGTGGTACGCTGTGAACCACGGCTGTGAACTCATTGCTGTAGACATTTTATAAAATTGAATCGAGCTGTGTTTGAAAAGCTTCTTAGCTCTTAAGGTTATAAAAGTTTTATGTAATTTTTTGCTTGATATCTACTGAGGAAGGATTCAATTGAGATTTTTTTGGAACATACTTGACAACATTTTGGTGTAAAATTCACAGTATGAGTTACTGCTGTGCCACAAAATTTGTATGCGAGGTTTTGTTTGAGATTCTTAGTAGTCTCAGAAAGGTCTGCATGGACTTCACTATTGAAAAATACCCATCGGGCAATAGACAAACTCAAAAAATGAATGGCATGGTAAATTCGTTATATCCAGCAACTATACTGCAATATTTTGTGAGAACTGTACATCCTGACAAAAAGCAAGGTGGCATTGTGACCAAAGCTTTGTGTCATGTCTGCAGAATTCATCCGAAGCAGATATAAAAAAAATACAATAATATTAAATTAATATCCCTTTCAAAGCTGCAATTCAATCAAACAATGAGTACGCAAATATTTTTCTCCGAACCCAAAATTTTACTTAACCATAGATTATGCCTCTCCAAACAGCGTGCGAAACTCCCTAAACTCACAGAGGCACGTCGGTTTGTTTAATTATTCACTTGTAGGATCCAATTTGCCTTAACCGCAGCCTGTCGACGTCAAATAGACAATCCAATGATTCCAATCGGTCTATCAACCGGCTTTGTACTAACGGCATTTCGGGCTTTGCAAACGAATCACCGTCGGAGTTGCTATGCTGTGCTGTTGATTGGTACCCTTCGTTAAAACGTATGTGAAGAGGTAATAGGAAAACCTAAACTCGGAGATGAAATTCAAGATGAAAATTGCCCCTTTAAAAAATAAACCCAAGGGGTGGATTATTTAAAATTGTGTGTGTTTTTAATGTTCATACGATTTGATTTCATTTTGAATGTGATAATTTTTATCAATATTACCCCTTGGGTTTATTTTTGATATTGGCAATTTGTTATATTTTTTAACTTGAATTTCAACTCCGTGTATAGTTTTAGGAGAAATACAGATATGAATCGGTGTGTCAAACCAATTTTCCATCGCTGTAGATACAAACCACTGATAGCGCAGAAAAATGTATAGTCAACCCGTCAAAACAAAACAGATGTGCGTTCACACCGCATTGGTGTTTGTTCTTTTTTGTGTCTAATTTTGCTTTATTTGTACCACCAAAGTAGCAGACAAGCTCTTAGTTATGTAAGCAATAACCACTTAAGCCGATCTATAAAACAATCACAACTAAATATTATTTAAAATTTTCCATTTATTTACAGAATTTATTTTATCAGCACCAGAATAACAAGTAGCATCTACATTATTTATTTACCTATAACAAAATTTAATTTTCTTTACGTTGATGAAAAATTCGTTTGGGACAGACCTTCCGCTGCTAGTCTAATAAATCTAAAAACCTGACTAAACTATTGGGCCGATAGAAAGGCTGCAGTATGCGGGGCTCATACACATATCCTTATGTTAGCCCTACTAAACAAACAATAATTTGTTAATTTGTCCTCAAGGAAAAAGGCCAACACACTCGCCGTGCTGCCGCGTTGAATGGGAATGGACTGCAACAGAGCAAACCCAGAGCGGGTGTTTATTAGATAACTAAAATGTGTAAGGGTAGAGTTGGGGTAAAGTTGGGGACAGAACGTTTCTAGGTCACCCTTTTAGAACAGAGAACACGACACCGTTCGTACACAAAAACATCGAAGTATCAAACAAGTACGGCGTCATGCCGACTCATTTGTCTCAACTTCCATTCAAATTATTCGGTCACGATAATCGATTGCCGGAAGGGGATTATTTAGCATTCGACAGACGAACCCGCGCCGCGCCCCGCGCCCCTCACCTCGTCTGAGTGGTGCGTGCCTCGAAACCTAAATCCAGCGACCAATTTACGAGGAACTCCTTAGCCCTTTCATTAAGAGCGAACTCCGCTCGCGCGAGCCCACCGAGCACATTATCAGGGGCCACATTTAAATGGACATGTGGTGTCAGAAGAAAAGCCAACTTTCCGTGATGAAGTTGCTCCAAAGTTGTGCGGTTTGCAATTTTACGTTGATATGGGACGGCCTCTTTGTAAGGGAAAGGGGAAAGGATTTTTCGCCACGCCATCGTGACGAAACATCTGATTGCGTAATTTATGCGACAAACTTTGTAGGGATCACTGGCTGAGTTGACTTAGTATGGTTGTTTATAATATCGTGAGTTAAAGTATTTCTCCCAAATAGTTATTTGGTTTTATGTGGTATTTCTAGTTAGAAATTATTTCGGATTTGACCTATTTGTATTTTTGAGACAATATTATTACACAAACTATAAAAATAAATTATCTTGGCGTTAATGTTCCAGTTGTGCTTCGCGCACGAGGGCCTTGACCATCATTCAGGGTTTGGCAGATTAGATAATTACAGTGGAGGGACTGCCATCTGACCTCGTGGCCCTGCTACCAGGGGAACCAGATCATATTGGATCATGGTTACACATTCAGTCGCCTGAATGTGCAGGTTTCATCAAAATGTTTTCCCTCACCGTAAAAGAATCGAATAGCTTTAAACTAATGTACAAAACCCAGAAAAAAGTCATTGGTGGGCAGTGGGATTCGAACCCGGTACCTCTCGCTTACGAATCGTATAACATAACCACTGGGTCACCGACGCTCCTATCGTATAATATCGTGAGTTCCAGTATTTCTCCTAAATAACTAGAATTTATTTCGGCTTCGATGTATTCGACCTACTTGTATTTTTGAGACAATATTATTACACAGATATAGTAAACAGTAAAGTTACTGTTGTTCATTGTGTTTATTGTTCACATACACATTGTTAAGTAAAAGATCGAACAAGCGTTAAGGCAAATGTTTCTCATATATCGTTCAGTAGGCCAATCTTTGTTCAATATCCGGACAAATAGGTTTTTGATGAAATTTCCATCCTGAAAATGAATTTTTATTTTACCCGTTGACGAAGCATTCTTCTCGAGTTAACGACTAAAGGTATCTACTTTCAATCGAGTATTTATTAAAATATATATTTAAAAATACTATACTACATCTAAAATACGAAAAATATACACTAATACATATAAAATAGACTAAACTAAAACCTTATATTTAGTTACAAATATTTTATAATCTAACTAAACTAGGTTTAAACTAAATTAGTGACTATGTTATAGGTAATTATCATAAATATAAATTGCCAAATCCTGGGTCATGGTCTAGGCGGACTCGGACTAGGTACACTCGGAACATTAACGCCAACAAGGTTTTTATTTTATCATCAACATGAGTCTCATTAGTTAGATTTAGATTTCGTAGCCGGAGGACTCAAAGGAAACCAAGGAATAATTTAATTTGCATTCGATATTAGAATTCAAAGTTAAAGTAGAAAACTTATTTAACAATTAAATTAATTAAGCCTAACGACTCGGTTCGAGGTGAGATCAGAAGTGACGCAATAGTGCCTTTGCGTAAAGTCGCTGCTCTCCAGGCTGCGAGGCGCACGAGGCATGGCGTCAGCGCTTTACTTGCGCGGATGAGATTTAGGACAAAGCCGCGTGCTTCGGACGCCATCTCAGTTGCTTGGGGCCATTGTGCAATTCGGGCGATCTCGTAACAAGTTTAATAAAATTTTGTAATTTAACCTAAATTGTGAGTATCGCTACATCATTTCACACACAGTCATGAATACCGCTCGGCTCTGCGCCTCTTGCATCCATCTGCTCTCTTCAACCTTTACAAGGTCGTCCGTTCATCTAAGTCCCGTTCCTATACTGCGATTTCCGGTACGTAGTCGCCACTCGACACTCGAGAGCCTTTCCGCTCCATCGGCCATCGGTTCTGCGAGTTATGTGGGCTGCCCATTGCCATTTCAGTTTTGCGATTTTGGTAATGTCAGTGACCTCAGTTCTGCTACGGATATCTTAATTCCTGATTCTATCACGTAGAGAAACTTCGAACATAGCTCTTTCCATGGCATCAATAGTACAATGGCAATATGTTATTAGTGCGCCGGAAAGCAAAAAATAATAAATAATTTATTTAAATGGCTATGTTTTATACTAAAAATAAATAAACAAAATGTTGTCTCCACATCCGCAAGTTCGGCATAGTCGAGAGTCGTCTTTGTCGCAGTTAATACGAACCGATAGATGCTTAGTGCATGTGCACTAAGCATAGTATAGATATGGGCCTCAGTTGCCTGAAATAAATGAATAAATAAATAAATAAATAAGCAGATGCACTAAGTGTACTATTGTATGGTTACTATGGAGTAGTATGGTAGTTATTATTAGTATGGAGTTATTAGTTAGGTGTGCCTCCTACCTGATACCTCCTAATACGTGGTTGACGAAGATCATTCGCTGGTGACTCGGAGACTGGTACACAGTTAAGGGCCCCGTGACTTTATTATATATTTCTTTTTCATCTTCCACTAGTCCCTTCCACTACAGGAAGTTGGCCGTCAGCTCAGCGAACTTAGTCTTGAGCTACACCAGGCGAAACAGTGCTTCAACGCCGGCGACGCCTATCCCTGATGTTACGAAGACACGAGTTCTTTCTTCATCCAGCGCGACGTTTCCCTATTATAAATTTATTTTGTTTTATTTAGTTGTCCATTTTGCATTGATGTGCATTATTTTCCGCCTGTTATACTGTATAAAGCACAGAAACGTCAGATATCCTAGTTCGTGGAACAATGTTGCGCCCGCGACTGAAAGCCCGAGGGAAGTAGCTGTTAACGCGATTTATTTATTTCCATAATAGCCTGTCACTGTCGACCGGCAGATAAAAAATACACTCACCACTGCTGATTTATTTTTATGTACGGACACACTGTTATGTTGTTAAAGATATATCGCTGCGCTTTCGTTTATGGGGGTGTTGGATGCTGTGGAGTTATCAAATTTAGTACGTAATCAATTTGTTTTGCTATTATTGTTGTTTGGTCGCGGATGGATCGTCTTCTTCACCGTCTAATGATTCAGATTCGTCAACTGGCTTGTGGTTACGACTCGAGGCTCGGGTATTTTTGTCGTACGTGGAATAATTGTATCTATCGTTTTATTACATTTAGCACCCCATCCAGTACACAGTGTCATACACATATTATGTAACACTCTGTATATTTTACAAGACGTCATCATCATATCAGCCGAAATACCTGCTGCTGGGCATAGGCCTCCCCAAGAGATCTCCACAAAGGCCGGTCCTGTGCCTTCCACATCCAGCTGGAACCGGCGATCTTTATCTGGTCGTAGGTCCATTTTGTGGGTGGCCTACCATAAAAGTATTGCCATGATATGCACGCTTAGAGGGCAGTCAAATGCATTGTTGAAATCTGATTCACGGAGGTACTAGCTGATCTGCCTCAATGCTAATCATCATTAGGTTGTGATCTAGCGCGCGAGGGCGAGGGGTCCTTGGCCATGATCCAGTATTTAGCAGGTCAAGTAATTACTTGGATCGATTGCCATACCTCCGTGACCCTGTTAACAAGGGAACCTGACCAGATTGGATCATGGTTACACATTCAGGCGACTGAATGTGGAGGTTCCCTCACGATGTTTCCCCTTATCAAAAGAGAATCGATTACTATTATTGTACATATTAACTCGGAAAAACTTAGTGGTACTACATGGCGACTGGGTATCGAACTTGGTACCACTCGCTTTCGAATCCAACCCGCTAACCACGCTCTAAAAACATCAATACCCATTGTCCCATATACATAATTAAGAACTTCGCTTCATAAAGTTATCTACCTCTAGTTAATGGAAGTAGTTCTCATTTACAACCACGACCCTGTTTAACCGAGATATTGCCAACATTCCAGGCGCAATACCTAGGCAACTTAAACTATGCCCTGAAGGCATTATTATATTGAACGAACACGAGCAGTCTTGCACGGTTGGTCGTTAAGTTTATTTTACCTAGAACCAGGGCTTTCTATGAAATAAGTTTGCTCCACTCTTTGCTTGGCATTTCAAATATCTATTTTACTAAGTTCTATACGTTATTGAATACCGAGAAACGATAATTCGTTCGTAGAAAAGTAGATGAGACGCTATTGTAGGTAGTACTGAAAAAGGTATTTGTAGCGAGGATGTTTTATACAAATCTAGTGATATAAACATTTGTAATTTTTTTTTTTTTTTTAATATCCGGCAGACAAACAGGCATGCGGGCCACCTGATGGAAAGTGGTCACCGCCGCCTATGGACATCAGCAACACCAGGGGAGTCACCAATGCGTTGCCCGCCTCTGAAGAGACCTCTAATATACCTCTTGAACGATTTCTTGCTTTATTAAACTTTCCACACAATATATAGCTTTAGTTATCCCGCGGCTCCCGTCAGCGCACCGGCATCACGCCAACCTCGTCGCGTGGTGGCTTCAGCTCCACAAGAAACGGGGTTGTTGAAGCCCCCATGCGCCCCCGACGTGGACTGTGATGAGGAAGGATTTATCACGGTCCAGAAGAAGAGTAGACGTCGTGTTGCTCAGAATTTTCGCGGCACTGCAGTAACCGGTCCCAACTTTCTGCTGCGCCCTGCGACACCGACGACGGCGCTTTACCTGTCCCGCCTTCATTACACAGTGACGGCAAAGGACGTGGAAGAGTATATCCGCTTAGCCAAAAAGTACCTCGTGAGAGTCCGGCTCTTGGAATCAAGCCATGAACGTACGTTCAACTCGTTCGTGGTGTTGGTTCCCACCGCAGATTTGGATTTCTTCATGCGGGAAGATTATTGGCCGAAGGGTGTGGTGTACCGGCGATTCCGTGGGCGACCCAGAATTTCCGGTGCCGCCGAAATGACATTAGGTATCACTCAGAGATAAAGTGAAACATGTTAGAATTTAGTTTTGAAAATTATTATATTATCTTATAGTCTATTGTTAATTTTATAAGTGGTATTGTTGTGTAGGTTATATTATTTTGTTTGGCTATAATGTATTGCTTATTGTTTTATAATTTTGTATGTTATATGTATTATATCTATGGGCCTCTGTAGCCTGATACAAATAAATTAATAATAATAAATAATATGCAGTGTTTAATATGTTTATGTAATCTGTACAAGGTCTTGTTTGCCATCTTCTAGCCCAAACCCCTGTACCTAAACTCTGCGAGAGTGTTTTGTTTGAAATTACCGACCCCTTTATAATTTATTATTTTTTAATTTAAGTACGCTTAGGTGGTAAAACAGCGTACGGCCCGCCTGATAGTAAGTGCTTGGTGGTAATGGAGGTGAAGGTTAAATATTTTTAAAAAGCTCCTATTATAAATTCATAAGCTAACAATACTTTGATATACAAGCAGCAGACCTGTAGGGAAGTGGTAATTGTCGTCTATGAGTGGCGCTCTGTGACGGGACGACACGGTAAGGGGTTTATGGAGTAAATAACGTAAAATAATGATAATAAAGTTGAAAGTCTATTAACAAATATAGTGGGTACGGAAAAAATACTGGTTCTGGCCTAGTTTAACATTTCAACTTACAACTTCAATTCCCTGTTATTTCCACAGAGCTGAAAAAGTTATCCGTGGAGGTACGTAACTTTCCAATCCTTTTTGGTTATTCGTTGTGAGTGCATTTTAACAAATCGAACACGGGACCTGTTGCGTGATAGACTACTGAACAATTAAACATATTGACCACATATTGACGGTCACATAAGCCATAGAAACATCAGGTAGCCATAATCTGAAAATTGTCGTAAGTATTATTAAATCTAAAAATTCAATCCCACGGTTAGATAAAAATGTAGTTATTTAAAAAAATAATATACTGCAAAGAGTTTGTAAAATCTTAATGTTTAAAAATATCGCGGTTATTATCACACATTTTAAGGGTTTGCCAACAAAGGTACGCGATAGGAAACCCGGAACATACCCTTAAAATGTTGTAAAATCTTATTTTACACACATTCGGCACTTTCCACGTGTAAAACGAAAAACGCAAAGCACCAACTCGGGCAATGACAATGACAAAAAGTCAGATTCGGTGGAACTAAAATATGCGTACCTCTACTTTGGTAGATTTGTACAATGCCAATTTGTAAACTCCCCCCGGATTTAGATACGAGTTGTAAATAGGATTTACAGAATTACTCGGCTGAAGGTGAGAAAATATATTTCTTTTCTGAATTTACTTTTTTTCTTTCAACGTCTGTGCAAGTAACGCCGTGAATACCTAGGTAGACTATGGCTTATCCTGCGTATCAGATATTCAGAAACGTACACCGGATTTCAGAAACTTTTGCCTCGTAGTCATATGAAGCATGGTATAAAAATGCCTTTGCTATGAGGTCTCACGGGTCTCACAGTGAGCGCGATCTCACAGATCAAAACGTTCCAACTAACCTATATTATACTTAGGTAGGTTATTAACCTATTACACAATAATAAGTGCTTTTACTACCTACTTACATTTTGTCGTAGTTGCGTCAGTTTTACGCGAAGACTAACCTATCTAGATCTCTAGGAATAAAAAAATGTTGCCACAACACATTTATATGGTTTAAGATAAGACTTGCTTGCTGTGTTACGGGAACAAACCTCTTTGGCTTTTACGTAATTTTAGTAAAGTATATTTTTATTAATTTGAAAATAATATAAGATTAAAAAAAAACTATACTTGAGTGGCGGTCGGCACTAGTGCGTCCTTGAAATACAGTGCGTACACAGCCGACGAGCATTATGAGAACGCATAGTACGCACTACTTTAAAAGTCTTGTTTGTAAATACAAGTACAGATGCAATTTTGGAAGTAAATTAAGTTTGACCTGCTTGATGGTTCGTCTCCTTCTAAAATGTTTAAAAAAATGTTAAATCCAATACCCCTGTATTGGATTAACTTTTACTTCAGTCCCTAGCCGTTGGTATCGAACTTAACCGGAACAAAATGAAAACAATGTTTCTTGGCGGTAGAAATAGTTATGGGAGTGGTACATTTAGGTGGAATCCTAATAGTGCGGCTTATTAGATACGATTATGGTCCCATCCGGCGGAAAGCATAAAACTTGTTATTAGTTATAGTTTCCCCCTTGCGTGCGAAGCCAGTGTGGGTCGCTAGTATACATATTACATAGTATATTAAAAGTCTAATATTAAAATTCATCAAAACTACTTCTCGCTATCCCAGCATCTCTCCTCAGTCGTTCACTCTTGACAGAGTGGTCGTGGTTTCATGACGATGCGTCTTCTCTGGATAACGCAGCCCCCGCGATGCGCCTCCACTTGTTGCGGTCTTCAGCGTTACGGGAACATTCAACAATTGTACTACGTGTTGCAGCCTTTATTAGGTCTGTCCAACGCGTAGGCGATCGACCTCGTGATCGTTTGCCCTCCACTGTCCCTTGGACAACGGAGGGCAAACGGTTGTCCCTTGGACAACTCGTTCCATGGAGTTCTGGTTTCGAACAATGTGTCCGAAGTATTTGAGTATTCGTATTTGCACAGTCGACGATAATCTTTCCTTGATTTTAAGCTCTTCCAAGATCGAGACATTGGTCCGAAACGCAGTCCAAGTAATCCGTAGCAGTCTCCGCCAGCACCACATTTCCAGGGCATCGATTTTGCGTCGGTCTTTCAGGCGAACCGTCCACGTTTCTGCGCCATACAGAAATATGGAGAAAACTAGGCTTCTCATCAGGCGGACTTTCGTGGTTTTGGTGATGTTGCGGTTGCCCCAGACTTTTTTCAGCCTATCAACAGCAGATCTTGTGATAGCACATCTCCTTCGGATCTCGTTCTCACATCCCCCAGTATTCGTGATCGTGGAGCCGAGGTACACGTAGCTTTGGACAACTTCGCAGTTGCCAATCCTTGAAATATCTGGTTGATTTAGTTCGGCTCGGTCCACGATCATCATTTTGGTTTTGTCTCTGTTGATCGCCAGTCCGAAGGAGAGGCTTATTGTCTCAAGATGCGCCAACAGCTGCTCCATATCCTCTCTTGATTGGGCGAGCAGGGTTGTGTCATCGGCATATCGCAAGTTTGACGTCTTCCGGCCCCCCACTGAAACTCCCTTGTCCCATTGCTCCAACACAATTCTCATTATACACTCCGTATAGATGTTAAACAGGAGTGGAGAAAGGATGCACCCCTGGCGAACACCAGCCCGTGTCTTAAAACATTCCGAATCGACATCGTCTATTCGAACAGCCGCAGTTCCGTCCTCATATAGCCAGCGTATGAGATGAACTAGATGGTTAGGAACTCCCATATGAATGAGTACGTCCCATAACTTATGCCATTTCACGGTATCGAAGGCCTTTCTAAAGTCGACAAAGCAGATATATAGTAGGCTGTTGAACTCTCTAGACTTTTCGATTATTTGTCGAAGAATTAAAATCTGCTCTCTTGTTCCACGACCCCTGACGAATCCTGCCTGCTCTGCAGCTATTTCAGGATTCAAAAAAGCCTGCAGTCTGGTGTTGATGATATGGAGGAGTACTTTGCTAGCGTGGAAAATCAAGGCTATGAGTCTGTAGTTGCTACATTTCTTTGTGGATCCCATCTTGTGTAGTGGTATGAACACGGAGTGAGCCCAGTCACGGGGCCATTTTCCTGTCTCCCAGACACGATTGCAAATAGTATGCAGCATCTCAACTCCGTATTCGCCTGCCGCTTTGAAGATCTCTATTGGGATGTTGTCAGCTCCTACAGCTTTATTCATCTTTAAATGATTGATTGCGGCTCGGACTTCGCTCTTCAGTATAAATGGTTCCATAGTGTTACGCGCCGTTTCTGACAGTGAACCACTGTTATGTAACTGCGCCGTGCTGCTGTCAGTAAAAAGTTGCTTACAATAATCTTTCCACACGCCCACAATATCCCTTATTTCTGTTACAGTCGCTCCACTTGAATTCTCGACAGCCCAGGTCTTAGGTTTAAATTGACGGGTTATACGGCGAATCTTCTTAAATAAATCTTTCGTTTCGTGGCGCTCAGCATTTTTTTCCAACTCTAGGCAGATGTTTCTGAGATGGTTATTACGATCTCTGCGAGAAGAAGATTGAATCTGCGCGCTCATCGAATTTAAATCCCGGCCAGGTGCACCCTTGGCTTTCATCCCAACATAGCGGACTCAAATCCTCCACATAAGTTCGTATATAAATATAACCTAACCGACAGAAAAAGTCGGATAGCCCCCGATCTAGTTTATTTAGACTTAAATATTTTCTAACCTACAAACAGATTCTAATGAAACAAACCTGCGAACCATCTCGATTGAACTGGCTTTCAAATAGAGAATACCGCATCCAAATCGGTCCATCCGTTCGGGAGCTACCATACCAAAGACAGATACACAAAGCCACAGATACACACGTAAAACGTTAAGAGAGGTAGGGCATAGTGGGGTATCCCGTTCGAATTGGAGCCGCCCTACTGTGGAAGTACCTGCACCTTACAGAATACCGCAGCTAAACAATATTCTTTTAATTAGCATTGTGTTTCGGCCGGAGAGTAAGGTTTGTGGGAATTTGGGGAACCGTGGCTTTGACAGTGGAGGGACATTTGCCTCTTTACTGCCAGAGTAACGTGTTATAGAGGTGGGCAACACATTGGCGATACTCTCGGTGTTGCTAATCAAAGGCAGTGGTGACCACTTTCAATCAGGTGGCCCGCTTGCATGTTTGCCAACCGTATGACATAAAAAAACACCTCTCTTTTTTCGACGAGGGTAAAAAATTACTCAGCTTGTAGGCCTAGCAGAAGTTGCTCTCGCGCGCGATAAGCGAGAAAATGCGCGACATAGGTATTAGTACTACGTCTTAGTATTGAGAGAAAGAGACACACGCTTTCTCGCGGCGCGAGCTTTGTCGCGGACACACTTGTGCTAGGGCCATTGTTTAACCATCGTCCAATCTCAGAGTGCAAGGATGCGCAGCCCCAACATTCACTGCAGACATACGTTTTTCCGAATCAATGCACACGGAAGTGTAGGGACGACTTTTATCGTGGTCGGACGTCTATAAAACACAGGCGGACCCAGATGTACCGATGTGGAATTTCAGCCACTCGACGCAAGGTTGGAGCGCAAGGCGGGATCGTAACGGATTCTTGGAACTTTGTGAAACATCTAATGAAAAAGGCTTTTTGTTTTTTTGGATGTATATTGGTAGGTTCGTGCTCATTTGCGCAATGTTATTAAAAACAAATTAGGTACCTACCTAACTACTTATTTTCATTGTTGTCTGTGATAAAATACATAGAAACAATGTCAGTATGAATTTAGCACCTATTGAACTGAGATCGAAGTCTATTTCAGGTTGCTGAGCCAGCGAAGTAATGATCTGGGAGATTTCGTATTAGGAGCATAAACTTCTAAGACAGTTTTAAGACAGATTTCTGACTATAGGTAATATAAACATAGTAACGGCATACCTACAAGTATAGACAGTTTTGATTATAATTTTATAACATTCAACTTTTATCAGGTTTTAGGTTTCTGTCAAGCATGAGGAGTCTGTCTGGGTGCGTACCGTCGCTTGATCTATATGATCAGTGTAATTACAGGCATGAGGCATTTCATCTTAGACCTCACAGTGATGACGCATCTGCAGTTCTGCAATATTGTTGTCTGCAATCTATATGCATGAATCACAATGTTCTGGGTGACAGTAACGGCGTACCATTAGGGGCTCTAAAAAGGTGCAGCGTCGCTGTTGTTGACATTGACATGGCAATTCAAAATGGCGTCACTTAGTTCCAGTATTGGCCACCGGATTCGTAGAGGGAGAATGGATTAGATAAGTTTCTAGCACTCTAATAAGAATCATAATTTGAATCGCTAATATGGCCTTTTTAGACCTCCAGGTGGGCTGTCTACTCGTTTGTCACTGAGACTAAAAAAACTCTACAATGAGTACAGTTAAAAGTCGCTCTACGCACTCACTTCGCCCAGCCCCATAACCTCGTTGAGTACGGCCTTTACGGTTTGTGATTTTTTTTATATCCGTTCCCCTACGCGGTTTAAGGGCGACTCTGAAATATTTACACACGTGACACGCGCCCAATCGAACAAGATCACAGGCTGCAGGGATCCTCGCAAATGGAGATGTTTTGCTTTAGATTACTCACTTTATTTGAGCTTCCATAGATTTCTCCTCTGTTCTAGGAATTCGATCGTCACAGAAATTGCTAACAAAATGTGATAAAGTGTCCTCTGATTCCTTGAAAAGATAGCATTTAGCTCGCTAAGTTGCTTACTATTTTAGTATGCGCTGTAAACATAATAGATTGTGAGGGTGCCGTAGGTTATCATATTTTTTTTTTATGTTACTCAGCAGACAAACAGGCAAGCGGGCCACCTGATGGAAAGTGGTCACCGCCGCTTATGGACATCAGCAACACCAGGGGAGTCACCAATGCGTTACCCGCCTAAGGTTATCATATATTTATTTATTTATTTATACTTCATGCACAAACAGTATCACACAGTATCAGTATAACAGTATATATCACAGTGTACAAGAAAAATTCCACTTTATAGTGATGGTAGACGTTTGGGAGACCCACAAAACGTTGGTCTGAAAAAACAACGTCTTGAGTTACGTCTCGTTTGAGTCACAAAAAAAAATTATATTTGTGACTCAAACTTTGAGCTTTCAGTTTTCAATTATTTTTTTGTGGATACCTACTCTTCGTGGGTCTCCTAAACGTCTACTAACTTTTCACATATATTTCATTTTATTTATATATTGATTTATTCTAGTAATGTACATACATTGTCATCATATACGTAATTCATTGAGAATACAAATAAAACTTAACAAAATATAAATTTCAAATAATAAAATCAAACAATCTAGTAAATAATTCAAATAATACAATGCATCAATCAATGCGTCAACAATATTAATTAATAACAATTAAAATTTAAAAAAAAAAGATAAATTTATGTCCTTAAATAATAATAAAAATTTAAATTTCAAAATAATACTCATCTCACATATACTCGATGAGGAAGAATACCCTACGTAACCCTAACAGTCTATAATAATCAGAGGGAATTAAACCCATCCCTTTCAGCCCACACAATGACAACACACGTGCGGCTCAGCCTTTTTGTTACGTGAAACGTAAGCATTGTATATTACCTTTGACCTAGTGTTGCCGGGTGCCCCATCGAACAGAGGATTAAAGGTTCCTTGTAAATGGAGATGTTTGTTGTGTACTCCCTCTATTTGGGCTTTCCCCTTATTTATTTAGTGACGAAGTAGGTACAAACACGCGCATTGTTATATCCGGGTCCACGGCTAATCGCTGCGCAGTTTCGATAGTGCTAATCCGGGGGAGCTGGCGACATTTACTTTTATTGCTGGGGCGAGCGTAAAAAATCACGCCCAGCCGATCGGCCGTCAGTTCTCGCACCCAATAAGCAATAAATATAACTATAAAGAGGAATCGGCAAGTGTAAAGGAGAATCCGCACTCATCGGGGAAGAGCCGGGCAGTGGCAGGGTCGGGTTCCGACCAGATATACCTCTAGGAGAATACCGGTATGTATACCTACATTTTATGTAAATAAAATTGCGAGCCTTAATTATGCATGAGGCACCTAAGCAGAACATATAGTTAAAAACAGTTTTAGTCTAGTACATATAAGGAGTGGCTATAGTCGAATATAGCTAGAAATGCCGTATGAAATCGTTCACGTATTTCAGTGTCCAGGCTCACGCCGTGGCACGTGGCTACGAAACTACTACTTTAACACTATCATATACTCGTACCTATAAGGCGTCTGTGGGCGAGGTGGCCTCAATAATGCTAACAATGAAACAATCAGCCAGCATTTCTCAGCATAGTTCTCAGGTTTCGATCGTCTGCAGTGTGCATTCGCTCTTAGAGGACTCGACATGGAGCTATCGACCTACTATTTATATGTCTTGTTGGTTGAACACAAAGGCGCTGTTCCGAGGCACATTTCTCGAACGTGATGGCTCGTTTGTTCAATTGCTATGTAGTTCGTGTCAGGCGGAATGTGGAGCGTCTTAATTGTTAACGTGCAGTTTTTCAACGCGATCCAATAATGGGATCCGCGCGTGGAGCTTTAAAGACGGTTCTGTTAGAAACAGTAGCGTTTAAAGCTTTTCAAATTTAAACGTGGTGTTTCTACCTACCTTACCTACTTTGTTTCAATCTCGCATTGAGCTGTTGTACAATTACCGTCATATATGTAAACGCTCATGGATTTTCGTGATGTCAAAATTAATCTTGTCTATGTCTATGTCTTTGTTTAAAATATAAAAGTACCACTGCCTTATCTATTTTTGCTGCCAAGCAACATTGTTGTGTTCCGGTTGAAGGATAAGGTACCCAGCGCAATTACAGGCATGAGGCATTTCATATTCGACCTTACAGTGCCAACAGTAACATTCATAGCTTTTTAAATTCAAGCGTGGTGTTTTTTTGTTTAAAATATAAAAAATATGATATACGTAAACTGAAATAGCCGGTCTTGACCCAAATATTGGAAAGATCGATCCTACGACCTTCAGAATAACGGTCAGGGTGATACAAACTAAGATATCGGGCACGTCAATATAACTGTCGAGACAGAACAGGAAATGACCGACCGACCCCTCGGCTTATGTACAAAAGAAGGGACTGCACAGTAAGCTGTTGAAGAAATAGTTTGTAATTATAACATATTTTTTTGGAAAAGTCATTAAATAAGGATAGACTTAAACAAAAAAAAAAATAAGGAATGACTTAATTCAACTAAATTGTGATGACCGGCACAAGGTGGTCAAAATCATCGCCTTTTGTTACAATGTCACACATTTATAGAACCCGTTATCCAAAACTGAAATTAACACTCGGTTTCTGAAACGCTTGTCAAATAATTGATTAGCTAACAGATTGTTACATTTAACATGCTGTTAAATCACTGTGGGTTTCTGAAAGGCCAATCAATCTAAAATTAGCTAATCGACCATTAACAAGAGATCAATTTTGTCGTCTGGCTACCCCTGCTAAAATCAGTCACATTCATTCACTCATATATGTTTTGTTTCTGTCTAACACATTGATTTGTCTCTGTCCCTAGCGGCCTTTTGAAGCCAAAATCGAATGTGATATGCAACTTTTAGATGAAACTGATAGCGATTGTATAGCTTTCGTGTAAAATCGAAAATTACCAAAAAAATTGACAGAGCGAGAAAAGAGAATTTATAACAATATTTATGTTATAGGGTCACGGGTTCCAGTGGGTCAGTTATCCCATTATCATCATCTTTAGGCAGTTAGGTAGGTCCTGGTCCACTGCTCTGTTATCTTGGATCCATCGGCTCCCTAGGACCTTAAAGAGGTCGACCGTCCATTTCTTGGGAGGCCATCCAGAGTTCGCCACTCAACAACATCCGCCCCATCGGCTATCGATTGTGTGAGTTTCTCCCAATAATCCCATTAGTTAAATCCTGGTTCGAGTCCTGGATACGGACCGGTTCGTGGTTCAGGACCAGGTCCTGGCCCCGGATCAGGTCCTGGTTAAGGTCTAGGTCCTGGCTTCAGACCAGGTCCTGGTTCTGGCCCAGGTCCTGGCCCCGGACCAGGTCCTGGTTCAGATCCAGGTCCCGGCCTCGGACCAGGTACTGGTTCAGGCCCAGGTCCAGACCCGGACCAGTTCGTGGTTCAGGTCCTTGCCCCGCACCAGGTCCTCGTTCAGGTTCAGATCCTGGCCCCGGACCAGGTCCTAGTTCAGGTTCAGGTCCTGGCCCCGGACCAGGTCCTAGTTCAGGTCCAGGTCCTGGACCCGGACCAGGTCCTCCAGGAACCACGAACTGGTCCAGCTAATGTTTGTGGTCTTTGTGCTGGCACTGGTCTAGGTCCTGGTTCTGGTTCAAGCTAAAATTGTGATCATAGTTCCAGTTTTGGTAATGGCCTGGACCAGAACCTGGATCCTAGACCTGGACTTTGTCTTGGACCAAAACTAGGACCTGGACCAGGGCCAGGATCAAGACCTACCAAGAAAATCGGATATAATTTCTTTTGACAATCGGTTAATTGGTCGATTTTCGCTAATTAAAATAACAAGACAATAACATACAGTTAACATGGGAAAAAGCTTTCCGGAAACTCAAAATTACATAATCAGCCGTTAATTGGAGATTTGACAATCCGTTGACAAGCTGTTAACAAACTGTCAATTGGCCCTTTCAGAAACCCAAACTGCATTTACTCAGAGATTAACAAGCTGTTACGTAATTTTTGCATTGACAAGCGTTTCAGAAACCGGGTGTAAGTGTCGCCATTAACCAATTGATTACTGACCAGGTGGTAAATTACTAAGGCCGTCAGGTCAGATGTGTGCAGCACTGGACTTCCTAAGGCTTGTCTAAGCTGAAATGACGCGCCCCACTGCTTAATTAGTTGATTTCGATGTGTGAGTGCAAATATTAATAACGACACTTCATCACGCGTGCTCCTAACTTTGAGTCTCACCGGCAACTGAATGACCAATTACAACGGCATTTGTATATGTATTGCGCCCATATTTTAAAATTGCTTGTGTGCGTTAATGCGATAGTGGGGCGCGTCATTTCAGCTTAGACGAGCTCTACCATAAAAAATCACCTAATTTTATAAAGGCAATTTTAAAAATATTTTTTTGGAATTAGTGTGGAGTTAGTGGATTCGAATTCCGATGCTGACATATTTTTACCTCTACGCCTGTGGTAGTTTATTTTTTCTATATCTATACCTATATTTAAGTACCTGCAGCTGATTTGAGGCTAACGATGACGATGATGATAAAACTCCCCCAAACATCTGAACAGATTATATAGCAAACATAATACAACTTTTATCATGCAAAACCCATACCTAAAACGGTAGGTGCATTTTGAATCTAATATTTAGGTGCAGTGTTGAGAGCTGGCATAAAAATGATGCGTCCATTAGTGCATGTCGCTACCTGTGTCATTATGTTGCATAACGTGACTCATAATCTAAAGCTGAGTGCACAACTGAGTACGTACATGCATTTGTTTGTCATAATGCAACATACATTTTGGAAAGTTTGAGTTACACCTACGTTATAACTAATCAATATGATGATTATGATTTGTTGTTTGTAAAGCTTATTTATTCCAATGAGCAGTTTTTCAATAGGTATCAAAAGCATTCCTAACCACTCACTAGATGGCGCCCCGACAATTTTGGTAATTGATAATAGCTTAAAATAGGTTCTTAGCAAACAGGATATAAACACTGGGTACGTTGTATTGGATAATATTGTATTTGTCAATAGTTTTCAACCATTTTAGAGGTTGTAATAATAATGGAACATAGTGCCAATTTATTTTTACATTTCGTTCAACCTTTATTAGTTATGTTTATATTAATAAACATTTTATTTTTAAGTTATGTATTAGCTGGCTGCATGAAATCACTGCCTCCATCATACAGATTAAAAAAAGATTACCAAAATTGTAGGAGCGCCATCTTTTAATGCTTTTTGAAACCAACTATCAATACCTACTGCAAAACTCCTCATTGTGTGCCGGCAACTGACAGTTTTATGAAAGCTTTACACTTTACTTTTACTTACAATTACAGTGTAGCGACTGTCATCTGACCTTCGTAACATCTGAAATTCAGTGTCCTGAATGTGCAGATTTCATTACCATGTTTTTCCTCATCGTAAGAGCATCGGTTAGTTTTCAACTAATGTACATAACTCAGAAAAAATTTATTCCAATGACGGGTGTTGTACAACGCAACTATTGTCTTCAGCGGTTTCACAGCTGTAAGGGAGACTTGTACGGATGCCCGTTGTTCGAGAGACCTATACGAGTAGCGCCCGCAGTGCTCTGAAACGAGTTGATGCGCTTATTACACCTGGCTAAATTTATTTGACTAAATTCCGAAGCAAAAAGCGAGAGAGGAAGTCAAAATGGAATGTATTGTATCACTTATATTATGTTTGGTGTCGCTCTGCTTTTTAAAAAGCGTCATGCAAGAATGGACCTTATTTTATGAGCCATACATTTCACTTTTATTTGCTGTCACACTTTTTGCTTCTGAATTTAGCCAATTATAATCAGCGTATAAGTAATACGATACGAGGGGTGGCGTTGTACAGCCTCTACGCGGAGCAATTCGCTGCAAAACGATGTTCTAGCGCCTCGCGTTTATGCCCGTTCTGGGGACCCCTGGGCGACCAATAGGGGCCTCCCATATATATGTGAAACATGTATGAAACCAACAGCGTCCGCTGTGTTGAGCTAACCCAGCACGGATTCTAATCCATTGCGGGTTTTGCACCTGGTGCACGCGACGGAAGGGAGGCCAATGCGATTCACAAAGAACCATTATTGATTGGAATGATTAAATGTAGGATGTGCTGTCATATTAACAGTATGCCAATGAGGCCAATGCGTGGTGCTATGACAACTTCGTCACGATCTGTAACATTTATTCCTTCCGGCTGGAGCGGACGCACCCACCGGCTCCTGCTCAACGCAGCGAACGACCTAATTAGAAACAACCTGACTGCTGAGCATGACGATTAGCTTTGTCGTGTATCTATGGGAGACCGAGATAACTATCTACCTAGCTCTTTCGATTGGTATTGATCTGAGCGAGGTACAATTTTAGATACCAATATCACGCGTGTAAAACCAATTATGCTACGCAGACAGCCTGTTGCTCCGTAGAGCGGAAAATAGGCAGTCGTTATAATAATATTTGCAATAATTAGGTATTATTGGTAAGTCTTTGCTCCATATAAGTCTATATGGAGCACACACATAATACATGTTTTTAATTATTTGATAAATACAACTTGGGTGTTTTAAATTCATACCAATCATCCCATAGTCTACGCGAACGAAGTCGCGGGCACAGCTTGTATAAAATAAAATCGCTTCCGCGTGTGTCTGTCTATATATCCGTTACCTCCTAAATCACGCAATGGATTTTGATGCTGTTTTCAACATCAGTAAGATAAGTTTTTACAGAAGGTCCAATATAGTATTCATCTCTTTTTGTTCTAAATTACACACGTGCGAAGCCGGGCCGGGTCGCTGTATAAATAAACACATTCATGTGACAAATAAATATGATCTTCCAAGTAAATATGACTAGCATTCTTCCACTCCAGCATCCCAGTGTGAGTTCGCCACCACATCATCTTATAAAAATGAAAAAGTATCTGAATCAATATAGGCTTTCAAGTAAATATGCCTAGCATCCTTCCACCCCAGCCTCCCAGTGTGAGTTCGCCGCTACATCTCTGCTTAATGGAATATGCAAGTCGTGTTTCACCGCCGACCGCGGGGCCGAATAAAAACAGATTTTACAGCTGCACCGAGCGGTTGGCTCGCAACTTTATGCGCAACCTGATGAGGGAGACAGTAAAAGGGGGACAAAGGAACTGGTAGTAATTAGGTAGGTACCTACTGGAATCAGAGTGTCGACCTACTTGTTAAAGAGACTCGATTTACAATAGTTTTAAACACGCGTATAGCAAAAATGTGTGACGTTGTATATGTACCTAAGTATGAATAAAATAATAAAATAATTTATTTATTTTTCAGTTTTTTGTACACATTAAACTTTGATGAAAAATACAGAGTTATAGATGACACAACAGGCGCTACTTATTTCTTAGAAGAAATCTCTTCCAGCAGGCCTATCAAAGAGATATGTGATAAGTAGTCGCAGATCAGACAATATGCACAATATCTAACTAATATAATAAACTACCTATACCAATACATAAAATAAATAGATGCCTACTAATTATCTATAGGCATTGTACCCGCATTTTTAAGAACTGATAAAGATTTTATGTATTAATTAATTACCATATCTATGTGAATTTCTGGTGTCGAAGTTCAAAATCCACTTTGGGTCGCTGAGCCAGCGCAGTAAGTAAGTATAGCTGTGAATTCATTAGTTTAAAATATATAAATTACCGTTTATAATTGTTGTTTTTTTTTTTTTGTAACTTGTTTTCATGTGCAATAAAGTATATATATATATAAATTGAAGAACCACACTCTAATACGTAAACTAAAAATCTATCATTACAAAAAAGAATTAAGAAATTCTATAGCTCTATAATAATAATATATAGTGGTATTTAAATAACTACCGGATAAAATATTACTGTAGCTAGTTTCATGTCGTTTCAAATTTTATTCGCGATAACCATGTAAATGCACAATTTTAAACATACACATTATTTATTTATTTATTTCACAGTTTACAGCCTGTAAATATTGTATAAAATGTTACAATAAGAAGTTATAATTATGTAAGTATCTTGAAATGTGGTACTCAACGTTTAGTTATACCAAATCATGCATTCATCCCTATTGCAATGCTATAAACGGATTTATTCGAGACCACAAATCGGAACATCCTACATAGGCCTAATATGTAGGACATAACCAGACAGAACAATCATCAGCCATTTTAATTGTTAATATAGCTATCTAGCCGACCTCAGACGCTTGCTTGCAGGCTCTACAATACCTAGGTAGGTACGATTGTCTGGCCGAATTATGCCAATTAAGCCATTCTGGTCTAGTAATGCTTGCAAAACCGATAACCAAAGTTAAGCAACGTACGCATATTTTAGGAACTGGATGGGTGATCGTTTTGTACGTTGAATGCTAGTCGAACTTCAGCATCGCACCGCTCGCTACTCGTTAAGGCGTGCCGTCTAATATCGTGGGCGAAGAAAGGCTGACCAAGTGGGGACCCTGATTAAGTGCATTTTAAAGATCTTGGATGGAAAATTATATCCGAAACCGGTCGCAATTAATAAAAAAATTATAAATATAATATCTTTAGTGGAACTATAGTTCACACTATAGTGTATAAAAGTGTTTTAATCTATAATATGATGAAATTCCATCATGAATGTACAACACAAAGTGTCAATTACGTAAATGCTTTTACATTTAGCGTAGATTCGGCTATGCGGCAGAGAAGAGTAGCACCAATCCCTTATACACTCATGGGTGTCGTACAAGGCGACTAATGTTTTCGAGACAAAAGATCTAGTCTCCGTAGAGGAAAATGGGCAGCAGAGTTTTCCATTGTTGCATTTATAACACTGCAATTTCCAACCCGCCTGCAAAGCGTGGAGATTATGGCAATAACCTCCTCTTTCTTTTTTATATGTGTTGGTATTGGAAGGGTTGTAGAATTGAAGTTATTATAAAAGCTTATTCCAATTATGGTAAAACACTACGATTTCGTTGGTCAATTTACAACTTTGTAAATCCATTAAAACCACATGTTAAAATTGATAATGCATTCTGTAAGCCGATATCTCGCTATTAATAACATCCATAATGCGTTATTACTTCATTAATTTTGATACGAAACTCTGTGCGATTAATTTCACTATTTATAGAGAACCCCATTATTTATCAGACATCGATATTTATGTGTTCAAATATAGCTTGGTAATATTTGATTATTAACTGCTTGTTTCGTGTTACCTTGTATTCAGTTTATTCACCTAACAAAAGACGTTGGAAAACCGAGAGTTTTAGGTACCGAGTTCACAAATACTGTAGTTTAGTAATCATTTATTAAAATCTACATAAAATATTTACAGTTACAATACAAATATATCTATATACATATACCTACCACTACATATATATATAAAAATTAAAAAAGTCGTCCACACCGCTGCCCCCGGAATGGTGCCCAGAAAGCTGGCTGCGTTGCCTCGTTGAATAGCGATGCTAATCCGTTGCCGGAGGAACGAGCCAGAATAAATATTTAAATTCTAAACTGTCGAACCCATTTTATTGTAACATAGCTAAGAACGGAACCCACTGTATGTATTGTAACCCAAGCTTAGAACTAGACCAGGACCTAAGTTTAGCGGACCTAGTAAAGGTTCACCAAGGTCAACCCCGGTCAACCAACAAAGCATTGGACCAGGTTTGTTAAATAGGGTTGGTCAATCTTGACTGGTTCCAATAAACTTAGGTCCAGTTCTAAGTCACCCAGTCCCAGGTCCTCAGCGTTAACAAATATGTGGAATAGCGAATCTGTTGAAAGGCAGCAGTTGTGTGGAATTAATATTGTGTAGAATCACAAACAGGAAGAAACGCGTTTGTGTATAATTGAAGACTGTGTGGAATAAATAATGTGTTGGATATCAGTTGTGCGGAATCCATATTGTGTAGAATCGCGAATAGGTAGAATTGCGTTTGTGTTGTACATCGATCAATCCCTAAGAACCATCTCGACTAAACTGCCTTCTAAATGAAATCAATCCATCCGTTTAGGAGCAATGATCTATTTATTCTGACTTGTCTTATTTAGTGAACAAATAATGCCCAAAATCACGACTTGCCGTATCAATCACGCTACGTATATTGTGTATAGATGTCGAAAATTATACAAGAAACACATAGAATGTGAATTTCAACGAATACTGCAGCACATTATCCATTTAAATACATAATTTGCTGAACCAAATAGGACAAGTCAGAATAAACAGATCATACAATTCCACAGACAGACACACCTCCACACATATACATATACACGCAGAATTTGTATTCGTTATACTCATAAAATAACCGTCCCGCATTTTTCCTAAAGAGGTAGGAAAAGCCCACAATGTTCCATTTACTACGGTCCGGACAAACCACTATACTTTTACCAGCCCTTATATCTTCGGGGCATTCTACACAGTCTTCATGGCGACCTGACTGGTTCAGTTGATTAACATCTGGCGTTCTGCCACGCAGAAGTTCGACGTAGGATTCGACTCCCGACCGAGCAGAAATTGAAAAGTTGAATTTTAATTTCTATAATTAGTACCTATAGAAATAAAATAATATAAGCAGTTTATCAGTTAGTTAGATTAGCACCCATAACACAAGCTTTGTTTACTTAAGGGCTAGATTTTTTTTTAATATTTTGATAACCCAGGCATTTGACCGCCATCTCACCTGCTGGTAAGTGACGATGCGGCCAAAGATGAAGCATGCTCGTCTTAGAACAGCCTATTTACTCTAGCCTTGAAGGCATCCTGATTATATTGATCACGGAACACACTCGCAGGCAACGCGTTCCATTCCTTAGCCGTACGCATTATAAAGGTCGAGCCAAAACGACTCGTGCGGATAGTTGGAAGATCCACGACATAAGGATGAAGCGCTCGCCCGGATCGCGTCTCCTGATGGCGGAAAGGGGCCGGCGGAATGAGGTCGTGCAGCTGCTTCGCACACTCTCCGAAATGTAACCTGGCGATGGCGCTGTGTTAATTGTCCAAGCATATTAATTTATAGATGTACATTGAAATAGGTTTTCTTAAACAGCGTTATGAATCGTTTTCGCCACATCGGCAAACACTATGACATGTAATAATTTTCAGCCAATCAGTTGTGCACAAAGATGAATTTGAAACATGTAAAACCTTATGGCCATCACGAACAACATTTATCTGTGTGTCCTGTAATTTTATTCCAGAAACGTTACAAAGGATACGAATTCTACTGCTATTACTAGCCGTTCACGTTATCTCTGCACTTTACTAGTACACGATGCCCATTCCTTTTCACAGCGATTACGTACGAAATTGAACCTTACACACATGTAAAATAAGACCCCTTATCACTGATATCAGGTGCTCAGGACGCTCAGGGTAGTATGTTATGTATTTATTGTCGGATATTCGCATACTTATTTGCATTGATACGCCGTTTAAGCGGGACACCGGGGACACGCGCCGGATATATATTTTCGAATATGAACAGACAGACATCCGATTTGTATTCTACTCGGGGCACGGGCTGCTTCCAGCCAGCGATGTCTCCGCGCTGATGTTTTGATCAAGTACTTGCGTATAGAATTGAAATTCTCTTCGTATAGTACGTGGACGTGTTTTTGTGAATTTATATCTATTTTCAACTTTTTAAATTTATTTGGTAGGAGTTTTGGGGATCGATACTATTCGGTTTCGTGAGTTTATATCCTGGGTACTTTACACCATACCGTAAGTGATCCGTGGGTGCTGAAAAACTAGTAGTTTCATTACGGTGATAGGCCTCGGCCGTGGTTGGTCGCTGGTCGCTATCTTTCAGATTATCACCCGTATTCAGAATGACATCTCACAGTGGGCGCGAATGCACAGGGTTCCAACGGATAATACTTGAATAGCGATCGATATTATATTTCTTTCAAAATAAACGAAATTAACTAATCATAGACCAATATTGATCGCAGTACGTTTTCTTAGTAGACGAGCACTGTGAAAACGCATATTAACTGATGCTTTCACTAAATTTATGAAAATTCTTTCTTAGTTCAATTTGGACGTTGCTAATTAGTTAAAACTAGTTAACATGGAATTAAGGCGATTCCGATTTCCAAAAACAGCCATTGGACAAATATTATTTGTGAATACGAGAGTCCGCGTGGGTGTGTACCTTATCTATTTCTGCCACCAAGCAACAATGATTGCATTGTTGTGTTCCGGTTTGAAGGATATGGCAATTACAGGCTTGCAGACATTTCACCTTAGTCCTCACCGTGACAACGCAAGTGCCGTTCTGAATTTTTGTTGCCTGCAACATAAATGATGTTTTTTTCCAAAAAGTTGAAAAATAGGAACAACATATAAAAAAAGCAAGTTTTTCGCAATTATTGCAATTTTAACGATTTATTGTGTAATTTATGGCAGACCTATAAAGTCATAAAAAAAAAAAAAACATCACGAGAACGAGGGCCCGGGGTCCGCCTCGACCATGATCCAGGATTTGGCGATCAGGTAATTACAGTGGAGCGACTACCATCTGACCGCCCCGTGACCCTGCTACCAAGAAAACCTGACCAGATTGGATCATGGTTACAAATTCCGTTGCCTGAATTTGCAGGTTTCATCACGATGTTTGCTGCTGCCCACCTTTCGGATTTGTCCCTTAGTCGCCTCTTACGACACCCACGGGAAGAGATGGGGTGGTGCTATTCTTTGAGGTGGCAGCATCTTTCTGGGTAGATTTACATCAACTGCACTGCGATCTCCAACCCGCCTGCCAAGCGTGGAGATTATGGCAATGACCTCCCCTTTCGTGGGAGAGGCCCGAAGTCCTGCAGTGGACTGTTATGGGCTGTGATGATGATGATGATGATCACGATGTTTTCCCTCTCCGTTAGAGCATCGGTTAGTATTCAACTAACGTACATAACTCAGAAAAGAGTCATTGGTACATGGCCGCAGCAGGATTCGAACCCGGTACCTCTCGCTTACGAGTTGGATACTTAACCGCCCGGCTACCGACGCTCGCAGACCTATAAAGTCATAATGTTTCGTAAAGATATACACGTGTTTCCATCACGTCGGTTGTGACTATATCATTACTGATTTCCATGCCAGACATAGTCTTCAACACGTAAAGTTTTAACGACAGCGTCCTCAGTTTATATGTCAGTTTAGGTGTTTTTTATATGCACATAAACTCATTGTGACCTTTCATCCGTGAGAGGGATTCTACCTTTTAGGGTTCCGTAGTAAGCCAAGGAACCCTTACAATTTCGCCATGTCCGTCTGTCCGTCTGCGCTTTACCTCAAAACCTGTCGGTACTAGAGAGCTGAAAGGTATAATATACATATTATTCACGACAACAAAGTTATATAACAAAATCTTTAAAAAGACCCTTATTTGGGTACGTATCTACCCTACACGTAAAGCGCAGAATGTCATTTTTTCGCTTGTACTCCGTTGTGTGGGGTTTCGTTGCCTGGATTGGTCTTTTGAAATTATTTATGGTATCCAAATAATGGTTTTGGGTTAAATTTTCCGTTTCCTATATACTTAGCTGCATCAGGTGGACGCCGTGTACACCGATTTTTCCAAGGCGTTCGATAAAGTCGACCACAATATACTCATTATGAAGCTTGGGAAATTCGGTGTACATGGTGACCTATTAAGGTGGATCAGCTCTTACATCAAGAACCGCTCCCAAGCAGTAGCTCTAAAGGGTTACATATCCAACTTCTTGGATATCAGTTCAGGCGTGCCCCAAGGATCCCACCTGGGACCGCTGTTGTTCATTTTATACATCAACGATATTAGCAATATTTTTGAAAATTCACATCACCTGCTTTATGCAGATGATATGAAAATTTATCGTATAATCTCTTCTCCGGACGACTGTTATGAACTACAGAAGGACTTGGACCGCTTGTCTGTATTCTGCTTGACAAACCACCTCTTTCTCAATGTAGATAAATGTCATGCTATCACTTTCTCCAGGAAAAATATTAACATTAGTTATGCATATCAACTGAATGGTAAGTCCATAGATCGTGTTCATAAAATCAGGGATTTAGGTGTCATATTAGACTCGAAATTACATTATAATCTCCACGTGGACCATATAACACAGAGCGCACTCCGACAACTGGGCTTTATCTTTCGCATTTGTAAGCCATTTAAAAATGTTCTTACATATAAAATTCTGTATTATTCCTTTGTCCGGAGTAAATTGGAGTTCTGCAGTGTTATATGGAATCCATACTATAACCTTCATGTAGATCGCATCGAAAAAGTTCAGAAGAAATTTTTAAAATACCTAGATTATAGAATGGGAACCCATTTTGTCGATTACAAAACTTCAGCTGTATTACACAAGACCCTCAGCCTGGAAAATCGTCGTAAAGTTGCTGACGTCGTATATCTGTTTAAGATGATAAATGGTTTTATAGATTGTTCCTATCTGCTTAACAAACTTAATTTTAAGATACCGCGTAACCCCTCACGTTGTGGAAAATTTAAATTTTATATCAATTTTGGCCGAACAAATTATGCTAAATATAGGTTTTTCCTGCGTTCTCCAAACACATATAATTTATTATTCGGTGATATAGATATATTTCATAATAATTTAGCCAATTTTAAGAAAAATGTACATGGCATACTAGGATAAATTGTAGAATTAAATAATGTTTACTAAGTAGGTATTTTTAAGTAAAATTGTTACTGAATAAAGTTTATTCTGTGCTATTGATATTTAGGGTAGTTGTAGGTCTATTAGGTATATGATTGGAAACTCATGCAATGTAACATGACTGTTTACTACCTGAATAAAATAAATAAATAAATAAATAAATAAAGTGGAATTTTTTCTTAGGAACTCGTGTCGTCGATGTCCCCCGTCCCCTCCCTCTACTAACAACTAAACCGTATATTTGGATACGCATTAAGTATTCAACATATAGTAATCGGAAATGTGTGAAATCTAGAAATTGCATAGGTGGTGGTGACCACTTTCCATCAGGTCCGCTAGCCTGTTTGTCTGCCGTATAACATAAAGGAGTGGCGAGTCAATTTAGGAAATGTGTAAAATGATTTGTTTAAAATGTATATTTGCAAGGCGTTGTACACAATTTATAAATGGTAGCTAGAACTGTATGTATTATGTACTGTATTTTTTAGATTTGGTTCTGGCAATTCGCTGGGCGATGCCGCGGGGCGCTCGGTCGTTTTGTGCGCGATGATTCATAACAACTAACATATGCGTCGCTTCGCTCCTCGCAACCTGACCCTCTGTGACAGAACGACGTTTTTGATTGATTCGGATTTTTGACACATTTTCAAATAAAACAGTAAATTAATTCCGATTCTGTTTAGGAAATGTATGAAATTCCTAGGAAATGTGTATAATATACGAGCAAAAGCCGACCAACTTAAGAAATCTTGTTATATTAGCAAATATTTCATACAAACTATACGGAAAAAATTAGAGCTACCTGCATTAGTGCATTTGGAACTTCATAATGTGTTTATAGTATTAGAAAACCTTCTTTTTTTAGACGCATATTATGACAAGTAACGGAACCCTACACTACACGTGGTACGACACGTCTTGGCCGGTTTTTGTTTTTAAAAGATCTGGAATAGATGTACATTTTTGTGTTTGATAAATAGCAATGGTTTATTTCAAACATAATCATTTGGAATACACAATTTTTTTAACAATGACAAATTAGTCAGCCTGCGTAATGGAAAGTTGTCTAGACGCAAGCAAGAAATAAGAGTAATTTTGGTCGGAGAATGAAATAAAAAAAACTGTATCCACCCCAAAATACGTATGTTCTTTAGAATATATCTGCTCTAGCAGGGAATAAGTGTAATTGCAGTGGCTACCTATCTTTTGACCTTGAAGGATCTTATTATCTGGAACATTTTTATTTGGCAGAGAAACAGAAAAGCTGATACTTATTCAGTGAGATTCTTCATCATCATTTTAGGATGTCCACTATTATCGGGTAATAGTGAAAAATTAGGTCGTCTTTAAAATTTTCACTTTTCTTTTTGTTATCCCCTTCTTATGAATTGTATCAAAACAAACTAACGAACGACGCGATGGGGAGCTTTTTTATATTTTGTTTTGATTTGAAGAATACCCGATCTATCTAAGGCAGATCTAGTTGGCTTTAATGATTCCATTGACGCAATTCCGAATGCTGAAACAAAATTGAACTCCACTGAATTACTATGTGCTTTATTTAATAATTATGTTGACCTTTCCGACATTATATTTGACAATTCCGAATGCTGAAACATAACTTAACTCAACTGAATTGTTATCTGATTGGGGGTATTGTTACTGTTTGAATTTATATTGCATTGTCGTCGTAACGTAGGCAGCGTTTAGTCCAAATTACAAGGTTCTACTTTTAACGGTTTTAAAAATATCGTTTATTGAAGTTTCAATATTTCATCACTTGAGTGAGTGATGATGAACTCACTGATGAACTAACTGACTGACTGATGAATCATCAAAAATATAGACAACTTCTAACTGACTTAGAAAGTTGAAATTTGGCATGCAGTTAGGTATTTATTTATTTGTTTAACATTTATTGTGGACAATAAATAGTATACAAAATAAAAAAATACAGGTAATTTTGAGTTCATAAAGGGAAAAGTCTGTAAACAGCAAATATCTATCCCTGAGTTAATAAAATAGGGATTGACAGTTTGTAATCACAAAAATATATAAAGTAAATACATAGACCACAGAGATGCATAAAATATATTGATCATAAGTTTAATCTGTATGTTTAAAAGAAAACCACGGTGCCATTTGCAGAATATTAATTTCAAAAAAGTTCTGTCGGTCTTGGCTCCAACTTAGATGTCATATTTTTACGGGAGAGTCACGAGACTAGGCTTTTTCCATCCAAATATTTATGACGGGATCATTATTTAGGAAAAACAATATTTTCCCCGGTCTTTCTTGTAACTATAGCAATACGAGTATAGCACCTTAACTATAGCAGTTATTTTTTTTAATGTAATATTACTCGGTGTTGCTAATGTCTATAGGCAGTGGTGACCACTTTCAATCAGGTGGCCCGATTGCCTGTTTGCCTAACGAATGACATAAAAAAAAATTAAACACTCGCTACAAAATTACTGAAATTGTGTTATCCTGTTAATGGCTTCTACATTGTAAACATGTATGTAGTTATGGCTTAGAATAAAATTGCTGTTGGTTATCCTATAAATAAATAAATATAATAGTCCTTGACATTTCATACCACAGCTTTATAGACAAAGCCTTATTAAGCGCGGCCTTTCCAGCAATATAAAATAATGAAAACGGAAAAGTCATTAATAAAATAATGCGGTATAATAATAAATAAAGCTTTCCATTCACGTAGTGTTCCCAGAGCATTACGGCGTCATTAGGGTCGCATAAAACCAAAAGTCACTACGTGATGTGACTTTTGGACATTTAAATATTTTTTTAATCCCAACCGCCTAAAGTTCTTTTGTTCGCGTTATAATTAATTGCGCTGCGGGTAGTGTTAAGCACTTTATGATTTGTGACGGAGTTGGGTCGTTGAAATGTCTATCAGTGTATTGGAATGTGTCATGATTCAGCTTTGGCATTTTAATGGTAATGAGCGACCGTACAATTATAGCTACTGCGAGAAAATCGTTTAAATTGTAAACTTTTTTTTTATACCACCAAGATGGCAAATAAGCTTACGGCCTGCCTGATGGTAAGTAGTCACCGCAGCCTATGGACGTTTGCAATACCAGGGGCATCACCCACGCGATGCCGACCCCGTAAAAACCTTTTAACCCCTTTCTTGAAGAACTCCATGTGGTACTCTCCAGGGAAAACATCTCCAGGTAGTTCATTCCACAACGATGGGGCTTTATTCGTAATAAACTGTTTTACTAATATTAAAATTGAAAATTAAGTGTTCTCCTTAAGAAAGCTGCTCTGTAACAATATAATAAAGTCCACTTCAGGATTACATATCGCCCCTTTGCTTCAATAACGTGTTATCTTGGAACATGTAATTTTACAAGAGAGCTTTTATTAAACTGGGGAAGTACCTCCACCTTACAGAATATCGCAGCTAAATAATACTCTTTTAAATAGTATTGTGTTTCTGCCGGCGAGTAAGGTTTCCAGTGCTCCATGGGGTGGGGATATGGTGAACCGTGGCTTTGGCAGTGGAGTGGCATTTGCCTTTTGCTGCCAGTGCAACGTGTAATAGAGGTAGGCAGCGCATTAGCGATACTCTTGGTGTTGCTAATGTCTATAGGCAGTGGTGACCACTTTCCATCAGGTGGCCCGCTTGCCTGTTTGCCTAACGTATGACTTAAAAAAACAAAAAAAAAACTTTAAAAAGGTATCGTTACTATAAATTTTACACTTATTATGTATATCAATAAATAAGGTTTATGGAAATAAATGAAAAACCAAATAATTTCGTAAAAGGGGCAAAAATTACATTAAAAAACCCGGAAAATATGTCATGCTTTTCCTGAAAATATTGTACAATATGAGTGATTCAAACTGACTTGTCACGGTGTTCATAATATTATTGTGTTACTTTTGTTAAGTTGTTTAGTTATTTAACAAAAAGTCATTGTTATGACCCACATTACAAGAATCTGACATAACGAGAGATAAATCATACAAGTATTTGGCAAAGAACTAGCAACAAACCTAACTACAAACAACTCTACCACCACTCACAGTATTTATGAAGAAATCGACCTCTATTATACAATTTCTTCGAACGTTCCTCCGGCACAATGACTGGAATACTAACTCGGGTTTTGACAAACACAGCGAAGTTTTCCCACAAATAGTTCTTTCTGCCGCATAATGGATGATGCCGCAACAAATTGTCGTAAATAAGGCGGCTTGACAGCGGACCGGCTTTGGTCTTGTGACGGACCTCGGTGAGCTAGAGTCATCCACCCGTGAAGCTAACTCAACTATTATGGCAGTGTAGGTCAATAAGCTTTTTATGGACACCATTCAGTCACAGACGAGCTGAAATATTGACAAATAAACTCAGTGAGCTAGAGCCATCCACCCGTGAAGCTAGTTCAACTCTTATAGCAGTGTAGGTCAATAGGTTTTGTAAACACAATTCAGTCACAAACTAGCTGAAATATTGACAAATAAACTCGGTGAGCTAGAGCCATCCACCCGTGAAGCTAATTCAACTCTTTTAGCAGTGTAGGTCAATAGGTTTTTTATAGATACAATTCAGTCACAAACTATCATACGTCACTGTACGTCAATAAGTTTTAATTCAGTTATAGAGGTGAGCAACGCATTGGCGATACTCTTGGGCGCGGATTATATCAAGCGTCGGCGACGCACGTTGCGTCGGCGACGCAACTTGCGTTATGCTGTCAACTCAAAATTGTATGAACTTCTAATGCGCGCGCCGACGCAACCTGCGTTTTACCTGCGTCGCCGACGCAACCTGCGTTATCGACGCAGCCTGCGTCGGCGACGCATCTTTCGTTAAGCTGTCAACTCAAAATTGTATGATTTTCAAATGCGCGCGCCGACGCAGGTAAAACGCAGGTTGCGTCGGCGACGCAGGTAAAACGCAGGTTGCGTCAAGAATTCTAAGGCCGGGCACAGACCTACCGGTCAGGGCCGGGCCGGGCCAGACCTGCCGATCAGGGCCGGGCCGGGTTTAACGTGAAGGCCATATTATTTTCATCGACAATGTACTAGCCGTCACACACTTATAGACGCCCGGAGAGCGCACCCGGTCAAAACTTTCAACCGTCCTGAAAGAGGCGAGGCTTGCAAATAATCTTCTTATAATCGGCATATACAGACCGTAAGCTTTCCGGGCCGGGCCCATCGGGGCGGATCTGTAATCAAATTATCAAAGAGATTGGTATACCTGGGAAAGGTATATTCCTCTATGGTTGACCCTGAGTCCATTACTTTGGCAGGGCAAAAATTCCTATGTTGAAATATAAAAAAAAAGGATTATCACAACCGTAATCTCAAAGACGTTGCGTGGCAAGAAGTAAATAGATATGTTGATGTGAAGTTTAAATGTTAGATAAAGACGAGAACAACACACGCATCAGTCTACTGCCATCAGTCTTCGTGAATACATGAATTGGACCCGGGTCAAGTTGGCTCTGTTTAGCCTGAGGCTTGAACTGGGTCCAGCCCCAAGGTGACTCTTTCTATTCGGAAACTATTGGTCCTAGAACACTAGTCCCTAAAGATATATGATAGTACTCGACGAATTCTACATTTCGAATGACAGTTTTAAATTTAACGTCTCTCTTACAAAACGTAGATTTCGACGAGTACCTAATATCATTTCTCTATAGAAACTATTCTTATTTTATTTTTATTTATTTATTTAAAAACTTTATTGCACAAATTACAGCAATTGGCGGACTTAAAGCCATTGAGGCTTTGTCTAACAGTCAACCAGCAGACCATGCAGAGAGTGATTAAGTAGGTGCTAACAGGACAACATTGATATAAGTGAAAAAAATCTAAGATTAAATGAAATTAAATTGAATACTATTGAATATTCTTCTAGGACCTATGGTTCTCAAGTTATAACAGTTTTCAATTTGCAACAGTTACTTTAAATGTATATCTCGACGAGTGATACAATTCTTTTTAGAGACTAGTGTTCTAGGACCAATAGAATCAGAGTTATAACGGCTTTAAGTTTAACAGCCGTCATTCGAAATGTAGATCTGGATGAGTAGGTACAGTAGTTCAGTAGACTGATACTGCCTACCATCTTTCCCTTTTTTGTAGATTTTCAGCGCCAAACAGTAAGGCGATGCACATTAATTCGTCATCCATTTCTACCCGTTAACCTTTCCCGGCAAGCGCTTAATAACGACTGACAAAATTTTAAGAATGTCCGGCCCGGTAGGTGTGCCGGTTGGGCCCGTCCTTGACCTTTTCCATAGGTCTGTGCCCGCACTAAAGCAGGGCTTTTATGTCAACAAGACAAGGAGTTTATATACTGCAAAATAAGTTTGGATAGAGACTGGGAGACTGGATATCACAAGATATATCCATAGAGTTATATACCTCGTATAGTAACTCTATGGGCTATCCATAATAGACCCTGACCCCACACAGGCGCTGGCGATGCGGTCGCGTACTATTGGACTGAATGCGCCCGCGTACAGACGTTTATTTATTTATTTATTTAACTGTTTATTGTACACAATAATTATATAATAATAATAATAAATAATAATAATAAATATTCGTGGACAAATTCACACAGCGCCATCTAGCCCCAAACTAAGCAAAGCTTGTACTATGGGTGCTAGATAACTGATATACTACTTAAATACTTTTTAAATACATACTTATTATATATAGAACACCCAGACCCGTAACAGCAATTAAAATGCATCATTTCAATTTCTGCCCGGCCGGGAATCGAACCCGGGACCTCTTGCGTGGCAGACCGGCATGTTGACCATTGAACCACTCAGGTCGTCAAACATAATAGGTCGTATACAGAGAAATATAATAGAACAAAAGACACAACAGGCGCTGCTTATTTCTAAAAAGAAATTTCTTCCAGCAGGCCTACAGAAGAGAGATGTTAGACTAAAGTAACGCAGATACGACGTGCACAATAATTGAATATTTAAATACATAAATATATTATATTATAATATATAGGTATATAAAGCTAATATAAACATATTATTAAAACAAGCGATATAAAATACATAAATATATAAGTTATGGACTAGACAGGGAAAGATAATATTCCTTGACTCTCTTTTTAAATATAGACAGTGACTGACTGTCACGCACATTATGTGGCAGTGAGTTCCATAGTCTCGCTGCATGGACAGTGAAGGAATAGGAGAAGAAATCGGAATGATGGATAGGGATAGATAACAATGATTTTACATTGGACCGACAAGGCTTGTCTTGGGCCCGGGAGAAGTGGAAGGAGTTGCAGAGATATGACGTTCATCATATCAGCCAAAAGACACCCATGTTGAGCATATGCCGCCTTCCGAGATCTCCACAACATCCTGTCCTGTGCTTCCGCATCCGGTTGGCAGCTATCGCCCTCAGATTTATAGTTAGCAGTCGCCTCTAGATCAAGCCATTGACAAAAAAAAGAAAATAATTATACTTAATAATAATAAACTACACCCAAGTTACACCGGTCAGAGGTATGCCCAACCTCCGAAAGATAGTCAATGCACTAGCCTATCGTAATAATAATCACATGTATGACCTGTCCAGCGAAGGGGGATGTCACGGCCACCCGCTTGCAGAACGCGTCGTGAGTTTTCTGCTGTGTTCCCTTTAAGAACTACAGATCGCCCCTGTTTGGGGGAAGCTTTTAGTGACAAGTCATTGTCACTAAAATTTCGCCTCAAACTTATCTGGCCCGGTGGCTAAAAGCTGAACTAAGTGTCGCCATTTAAAAATGTCATTTTGTTTGTCAACAACAGCGACGCCGTCACCGTGTCAGGTAAATTTGTGGCACCTACCATTGAGTATTGCAAAGTAAAAAGTTTGCAAAAATATCCAACTTATTAATTACTAGCGGTTGCCCGCGACTTTGTTCGCGTTAAATACTCATCATTAACTCATTCTATCATATGCAAAAATATTCCCCATGAAAATAATCACACTTAAATCTGTGATAAACTTAAAAGGATATCAGGTGAACTGGTTCTGCACGGACCACAGGTAATGACTTTTAAGGTTATATTTTACTGTTCAGATTTATTTTGCTGAATATGTTACATAGTTTCGATGGGGTCAAATTCCGCAAAAAGCATAAAAGGCACTCATTGTAACTGGTTATAAGACTGCGCTAGTAGGCCAGGTTCACTAAAAAGTTTAGATCTTAAAGGAGTATACGCTGGCGCTGGCCTATGGTAGTCTTCTACATAACCTCATCCCCCTTGATCTGACTGACTTCTGTTTAAGTGGATTTAAAACGCCACAAAACATCAGCATCACTAAGTTAAATCCTGTTTCTGTCTGTCACCTAGAGATCCTGGGTTCGATTCAGAAATGATGAATTTTAATATATGTTATCTGGGTCTAGGTGTTATATGTACTTATCATGAGTATGTTTTTAAAAAATATGTAAGTAAGTTTAGTTATCTAGCATCCATAACACAAGCTTTGCTTACTTTGAGGCAAGATGGCGCTGTGTGAATTGTTCAAGTATATTTATTTAATATTTTTGATTGATAATATAGAGCTGAGATCAACTTACATCGGAATAGTCAAAATCTCTGAAACAGTCCTTTTTTGTTTATATTTAAATTTTCTGTCAACATCTACTTAGTTGACTAAAGTTTCAGCCAATTTAACAAAACAGCATTTTTATAGAACAAAATGAGTTTAAATTGATATATCTTTATTAATTTACTTTTTTATCTAAATAAAACATTTCACAAACACTACATTTAAGTGAAGCTTACAAAAATTATACATTATTGAAACCGCACTTAAATCATTTAAGCCGTTCCTGAGATCAGCGCGCAGAAACGCATTGACAAACAGACAGCAGTAGGTAACATGTTCAGATTAGGGATGTTACGGAGGTGGTTTTATCGGAGCCGAAGTCGGAGTCGGAGTTTCTAAATTTGGTTTTTCGGAGTCGGAACCGGAATCGGAGTCGGAGGCGGAGTTAGAGATAGTAGCAGTGAAGAAAGATGTGTTAAGGGCAGGCAATAAAATAAAATAGTAAAAACATTAATCAATCAGCCTCTTTAATTTCAATTAAAAAATAATAAACCTGTATCATATAGGTGTCACAAATAAAAATAAACACATTTTTATGACAGTTAGCAAATTAAATCAAATTAATTGACTCCAGAAGTAGCAAATTATATTTAATAAACAACAGCTTTGCAACTTTGTCTCCGTTTAATCTATTTTTTTCGGATCATAGATTAGGCGAGTACCACTAAAAAGTTGTTCGCTTGCTACTGACCCTGGTGGACACGATAAATATTGGAGGACAATCGGTTTAAGGGATTGGAATTTTGTATTTCCATTCACTTTCCACTAGTTCCAAATCAAAAACAGATAACTTTAATTGACACACCGCACAAAACAAAACAAACCATCCGTATTGCGTAACAACAAGTGAAATATTAATCGATGACAGAACGCGTGCTTTTCCAACGACATGCATTAACCTTCGTTCGTTCGTACACGTTGACCGCAGCCGCCGCGCGTCGCTGTCGCCGCTATCTGCTATGGTTCGACCTCCGATTAAAACCTCCGATTTAAAAGTATCGGAACCGAAGTCGGAACCGGAGGTGCAAGATCAATCGGAAGCTCCGACTTATCGGAGTCGGAGTCGAAGCTCCGTAACATCCCTAGTTCAGATGGTTGGTTTTTCATCGATAATATTCTACAGTTTTTTGTGTTGAGAATTTTTTTTATTTGTAGATTTAGGTTATCTTTTCTAATTGTGTACTTTCTGTAGCTTTTATAAAAGCGTATATACAATAGGTACTTTCTGAGTCTGTTAAAATGGGTATGAAATTGGCCATACAAATGTCTTTCTGTGTTATATGGATGTACAGCATATGTTCTTAGTCGTTTCTTTTTTACTATTTTTCCTGGATTTCGTTGCTCTCTCCGCATCAGCCAAACAATTAAAAGAAATACAGCACTGAGCATGTTGAGGGTCGCAGATTCAAAAGTGCTAATAAAGGTGAACACGCACTTACGCTGCGCGACGCGGCAGCGGCACGGCAACTGCACTGCAACGTCTATTCTGAACGCACTGCTGCGACGCGATATTGCGCGTTACTTCAGTCAAAGATGTGTAGTGTTAGGCAGGACAAGGTTTTAAATAGAGTTTGTTTGTCATATTATTTTTTTAAGCCGACCCCATATGTTAGTCTAAGAAACAGTTCGTCACAGTTCGAAGATAAATGTCATTTTTTATTCATACACGTAACCATTTGCGATAAAGCGTTCTTCCTTGCACGAAATCAGTTGCGTCAACAAACACATACCTAAGCGAGCGGCCACACAGAAAAGACTCGTCGCGGACAGGGCACAGACGGGACGCGGACGCGACTTAAAACATACAGAAAAGACAGGGCAAGGACGCGGCGCCGTCGTGGATAAGTCAAGAGCGTAGGCAAGACAAGGACAGCAAGCGCTGCGGGCGAGGCCCGGCTCCCGCACCCCTGCTCTCGCCCGCGGAGCGCCCTTGCCTCGTCTTTTCTGTATGTTTCAAGTCATGTCTGCGACGCGTCCTCGCCCTGTCGTAGTCCTGTCTTTTCTGTATGTTTTGCGTCGCGACGTTTCTATACATTTAGTATGAAAGTATATTGAACGGGCGCGGGCGCCGCGTCTGCGACGTGTCTGCGTCTTACGTCTTTTCTGTGTGGCCGCTCGCTAAGACAGTATTACTTTTTAAATCTCATACACCTATGTCTGAAAGCTGAAATAATCATATTATCAAAATCGAACCATGTTCAGCATGTAACACACGATTCACCGGAACATTATTATTATTTATTATGCATCGCACCGTTTCGGCTGAATGCGGTACAGGTGGTGCTACCCACTCGTATGGACGGTGCACGCCATCATCAAACCTGTCTCTCGACGCTGCGTTTTGCAGCACAAGTGCATATAGACCTTTAGAATATTGACATCTGAACGTTTCTACCTGTTTAAACCATGGACTTACTACCCAAAGGGACTGCGCACTGCTTTGACTAAATCCGGGCAGAGCGAGAGTCACCATCGATAGTCCTTTGTCCCTTTCTAACAGTGTAAACACAATGTTATTGGCATAATCACCGTCATTCTAAATTGACAAGTGTTGTGTTTGGTGTTGCCATTATTGGAGAAATATATTTACCGTGAATTTGGTATTATTATGAGGTAATCCGTACAATCCGAAAAGTAGTTGTCAAAATACCTTTTGATCTACTGAACATTTCTCCGACAAACATCGAGTCGACATAATTATTAACCTACGACTTTTTGTTCCACAAAACAGATAAAAGAGTTCGGTAACGATTTATCCTACAACACTAGTTTCTAAAGAGAAGTGATAGTACTCGTCGATATCTACATTTCGTTTGACAGCTGTCAAACTTAAATGTGTTATAACTCGGAACCCATTGGTTCTAGAACACGAGTTTCTAAAGAAATATGATAGTACTCGTCGAGATCTACATTTCGTATGACAGCTGTCAAACTTAGAACTGTCATCCAAAATGTAGATCTCGATGAGTACTATCGTATTGCTCAAGGAACTAGTGTTCTAAGACCAATCGTTTCCGAGTTACAACAGTTCTAAGTTTGACAGCTGTCATGCGAAATGTAGATCTCGGCGAACACTATCATTTTTCTTTAGGAACGAGTGTTATAGTACCAATAGTTTAGGAGTTATTTCAAATTCAAATTTTGACAGCTGTCATTTGAAATGTAGATCTCAACAAGTACTATCATTTCTCTCTAGAAACTAGTGTTTCAGGACCAATGGGTACCGATTTATAAAAGATTTAACATTGACAGCTGTCATTCGAAATGTAGATCTCAACAAGTACTATCATTTCTCTCTAGAAGCTAGTGTTTTAGGACCAATGTGTACCGATTTATAAAATACTTAACATTGACAGCTGTCATACAAAATGATGATCTCGAGGAATGCTATCATTTCACTCTAGGAACTAGTGTTCTAGGGCTAATAGTTTCCGAGTAGCAGGGTAAGCTTGGGCTGGACCCTGGTGAAAACATGACCTTCAGATTGCACCCGGTCCGGCTCTGCCTGGCCCTGAGGTCGGTGTCCGCGCCAAATAATAAAAGTAATTCGGAATTTGCATCAACAATGGTGGCAACACTAGAAAGGGACACAGGACTATCGATGGTGACTCTTGCTCTGCCCGATTTTAGTCAAAGCAGTGCGCAGTCCCTTTGGGTAGTAAGTTCATGGTTAAGTCCATGGTTTAAACTGTTGAAGTCTAGCGTTTGACAGCCCGACGCAACCTGCGTCGGCGACGCAGGTTGCGTCGGCGACGCATGGTGCGTCGGCGACGCAGGTTGCGTCGGCGACGCAAGGTGCGTCGGCGACGCTTGATATAATCCGGGCCTTGGTGTTGCTAATGTCTATAGGCAGTGGTGACCACTTTCCAACAGGTGGCCCGCTTGCCTGTTTGCCTACTGAATGACATAAAAAAAAAGTTACTAGAGCAGAAATAATAAAATATATAGGACTAAGTCCGTAGTTTGTTAATGTCGGACTGTGTCGGCTTGTCAGTAGGTTTGGTGGACTATAGAAATTGTTTAATAAACGATTAAACATATTTATTTCATAAAAAACCAATGTTACAATATCTGATGTTAATGGGATCTCCTAGTAGACAATGATGATTGTCAGTTGACAGTTGAGACCGCTCTTCCACAACTCTTAATTCTAATTTACATAACTCAAGATTGAACAAATCAGAATAAAAAGTGCCTATCATATTTATTAAACACTTTTGCTTCGCGCAATTTATAATTCGCTCAAAGAAAACAATTTCGGAATTGAATTGTCGCACAAACGAACGATCGCAATCGGCTTTGTGCTATCGTGAACCCAGTTTGTGATTGCAATAGGTGTGCCTTTTAATACCATTGGCGAAGCGAGGTTGAGCAAGGTCTTCCGCTAGCGACACGTTTTTTTTTATTTCTTTTATACCACTAAGGTGGCAAACAAGCTTGCAGCCTGCCTGATGGTAAGCAGTCACCGCAGCCTATGGACGTTTGCAATACCAGGGGCATCACCCACGCGTTGCCGACCCCGTAAAAACCTTTAAACCCCTTTCTTGAAGAACTCCATGTTGCGACTGATTGAACATTATCGGGAGTCGGTTGGCACCCCGTGACTGTGTATTTATATATTTATATATAGGTAGCGCCACATTAGAGTGATGTTATGTCACGTATCGTGATGCATAGTAAATGTATGAGAAATCGTAATTTAGTAACCAACATATATGTTCACATATAGGCGCACACTATCTCGCGTCACTCGCGTCACTTGGCATGACATGCCGTTAATCCAGTGTGGTTATAATGTAACGTCGTGTAACATTACGTTACATCACTCTAATATGGCAGGCACAAAATTACATAAATTATTTAAATTATTAATTTAATTACATATATAGGTTACGCGCGACTCTCTACGTATTACTACTCGTACGCGGCTCGCCGTTGCTGCAACAGCGCATTCGCAGCTGGTCCGAAACATCTGAACACCCTAAGAAAAAGGCGTGTGATGAAAACGCATTAAACAAGGACTGGACAATTGTTTTCTTGAACATCTAAATTTGCTACTCTACTCTCTACTGTTTGTCTAACCATCATCGCTGGTAAGGACATTAAGTAGGTCTTACATCGAATTCGCCTTTTTCTTTACCCTATATCTTCTAATTGAGTGATAGATATGGCTATTTTAGCTACAAGTCCGCCATTGTATCATTTTGTGTATGAAGATTTAATAAACAAGTAAATTCGACATTGCTCGCAAAAATTAGGTCAATTTAATATTCGGCATTGGCTATTAAAGCCCTCACCATGCGTGCTTGCCTAAGAAAACAAGCGTCCAAGCCGAGGTCCAAGTTTTGGTTTGTGTAATTCAATAATAACAACCGAGCACGGGCCAGCGATGGACGGCGAAGTTTACAGGCGAACTTGGCGAACTTTGCTACTAATTGGGTATATTGGGCAACCAAATTGATCGGGTAGGTACACGAATTTGTTTACTTACAATCTTACGGTGTAGTGTTCCGTTTTTGTTGCAAGATTTGGTAAGGGTAGATGTAATGTGTTTTTATGTTAAACGTCAGATATAAGCGGGCAACCTGATGGAAAGTGGTCACCGCCGCTTATGAACATCAGCAACACCAGGACCGTCATCAATGGTTCTTTTTATTCGCCTGAATGTGCAGGTTTCATCACGATGTTTTCCCTCACTGTAAGAGCATGTTGGCCGTGTGGTGTCCGGCAGAGTAGAATAGCACCAACCCCTTACGCTCATGGGTGTCGTACAAGGCGACTAATGTTTTCGAGACAAAATATCAAGAGTCTCCGTAGTCTGGAAAATGGGCAGCAGCATTTTCCATTGTTATATTAAAACACTGCGATCTCCAACCCGCCTGCCAAGCGTGGAGATTAGGGCAATAACCTCCCCTTTCGTGGGAGAGGCCCGAAGTCCTGCAGTGGACTGTTACGGGTTGTGATGATGAAGAGCATGTTCAACTAATGTACATAAATCAGGAAAGAGTAATTGGTACATGGCGGCAGTGGGATTCGAACCCGGTACCTCCGCTTGCGAGTCGGATACCTTTACCACTAGGCCACCGACGATAATAACTACGCCTCTTCACAGCAATAAATGCAATAATATAAGGACACTGATAGTGGTAAGTTAGAGTCTAATTAATTCGATTAAACTGTCCACTGTCTACTCTTTTATCACCATGGCAAGAGGAAAATAAGCGAGGAATTGATATTTCTTTATTTTCATCCAAAATGTCTACCTTAAAATGTAAATTGATGAGTCCCACGAAGCAATATCGGTATTGTAATTGATGAAACGTTTTATTTAAATATTCATTGCTTTTCTGGGAGTTTGGGCGTGTCCACTTTTCATCTGTCGCGAATTAAAAGAAATGGCGCCGTGGCTTCCATTTATTACGTCCTTCTGTGTCATGAGAACCTGATAATTATTATGACAGTGAAATTGCTTTGAGTCAGAGTAGATAAATTTAATTTTGAAAACAACTGAATCTCAAAGGTCATGATAAAAAATACAAACCTACTGGTAGTTTCATTTATTATATACTAGCTTTTGCCCACGACTTCGTCCGTGGATACGTTTATAGGTAGCTTATTTTTTTCCCGATCGACGATTTGTAATGCCCTCCCAAATGTATGAAAGCTAGTACTACAGAGAGGTCAAGCTGTATCTCTGGTTCTACCCAATCGAATTATATGAAACATGACCTAGGTTTTAAGTTAGACCCCAATCTACCAAACTGTAAAACCCCATCAAAATCTAATCGCCGCCATTTTCATATTTATTATAGTTCTACATCAGGTGTTTCGGTTTCCAAAATCAATTATACCACTATGTTTTTATCATATTTATAGGTTGTTACAGCTATAACAATTTTGTTTTTAAAATTTATAATTCTTATGTGTAATGATGTTTTGATTATATGCCTAAGTGTATAAAGTGCTTTACTTTATGGTCACCGAACATACCGGATGCGCTTCACCGCTATGGCAGGCCCATCATAGCGCGAAATGCATTGTTACATTGCACACGTAATGTGTTATGCGTGCTTTACCACAAACCAGCAGTGTAGAACGTCTGGCAGTACGCCCTAAGGAGAGACACTTTGACTTGATTTGAGGCCCTTGCGAACCTCCTAGCCAGTATGTTACTAAAATCAACTAAGGGATCAAAAATAACACACGTTTAAAATTACAAAGTTCAGCTAAAATAAATAGGCAACTCCTACATTGAGATATCTACCAGATATCTCCAGATCCCCATCCAAATAATTCCAATTAAAGTCAGCATTAATTAATTATGTATGTATCCTTACTTTAAATTCAGTTGACAATTGGAAATTGATTAAAGTTCGTTGACGCGTTTCATTTTTATTATGAGGTTCGTCTAAATTGTTAATTAAACAGGGGATGGGTCTAGCCAATGCCATTTGTTTTTATTTCATTTGTATTTTACGATCAACGAAGGAGGGCCCGGTCTTAAGGGATTGAGAATTGAATGGTCGTAGACAACTATTCTTTTGATAGAACAATGAATTCGTGCCCAATTAAATAGAGTCAGATAGCACTGTTCGTAAATGTCCATGTTATAGTAGAGAAGGTTATATCGTCACCCGACAATATCTCCTACAACATACTACGCTGGTTTGAACTTATATAATCAGTAAATGATAATAGCATGAGATAGAGGCAATTTAGTAAATGCGCTGACTAGATTTTTTATACGTTAAATTAAGTAATCTGTTGACAAATAAATAAATAAAATAAATAAATATAATCATAATACATCTTGCCAGGAAATGCTTCCCATGTTACCTAAATTATTATTAATAATCGATAAAATATAACTAATAGTCACCGGCTAGTGATTTTTGGCCAATGAGTTTGTAATAAAATTTGCCTTTACACGATACAAAAATTAAAACAGTAGGTTGTATAATAAGCCGGTGGTTAAAACTTTCGGACCAGCCAACGTACTGGTTACTTTGCATACGGAGATACAGACAGAGATGTTTACGGAAGGCCGGGAGCTCACTCAATAAAACGAAATCAAGATTGGTTCTCCGCAAGCATATTTAGGCACGATCATGAACACAAAGCATAATTATTCGCAAATTATCCAGTGCGTTTTGCGCTTTATTTCCCTTCGTTCACCTCGAATAAAACACGGAAAAGATGTGAACAGGATCCATTGCAAAAACCCATTTTTGTCGGAGTGTTTTTCAATTACCCTCCACAGAATATAAATCAGGCACCGACATTATGGCGCTCGCCGCGGCTGTCACTCCGAAAACACGTCTCGACAAGATTTTTAACCAAGTTTATTTCGGTGCTACAACTAGGAGGGAGTAATTTCGAAACAATATATTTTTTTATGTAATACCTATAATATGAAGAAAAAAAAGTAATACGAAAACTTAAAACCCCGAATGCTATTAAAAAACTGTAAAGTTAGAAACAAGCCGAAACACTGAATGCTGAATGGTAAGTAAATAGGTGTAAAAAATAAAATTTTTTGTTCATTTTATACTTAAATGCAGTCGGGGTGGGCCCTAACTTATTTTTCGCTTTTATGTTAATGATCAGTACTTACTATGAAAGTATAAGTAAAGTGAAAGCCACAGTGAGTGCCACAACGTAATAAACATACATATATACAAAGGCTGATAATAACATTACCCTCCTTTGCGTCGCGCAGTCGGGTAAAAAGCATTTTCTTCTTCTAATATAGGTGAGAAGGTATTGGTTTAAAATCTACAAGATAGTGGTAAAGCATTGATCACACTAAGAGCACGTATGCACTACATTATATCTTGAGTCTCTCCATTAAAACTCCGTAAAAATTTATAGTTGGTACTCCGCCTAGTAGTACGCCTTCAACATACCAAACACTATGTCTGAATAAGAAATACAGTACTATCAAAATCAGCTCTAGATAATGGAGTTGCTAGTGCTTTATTGTTCCAGAAAGAAGTTCAAACAATTTAAAATTTAATCTATCAAAATTGGTTTGTTTTCTAGCCACATTACGCGAGCCTTTTCGGATAACAAATTAGACAATGGAAACTAGTGACAATGGTATCCGTAGGCCTAGCACAAGTTGCTCTCCCGCGCGATAAGCGAGAAAATGCGCGACATAGGTATTGCTATCTCTTTCGTCTTAGTATTGAGAGAAAGAGACAAACGCTCTCTCGCGGCGTGAGCTTTGTCGCGGACACACTTGTGCTAGGGCCACAGGCTAGCACAAGTATGCGGTCGCGCGCGATAAACGAGAAAAGGCGGGATATAGATACTGTTTTCTCTTTCATCATAACATTGAACGAAGGAAACAAAAGCTCTTTCACGGCGAGGTGTCTCTCACGGGCACATAATTGTGCCCGCTAGCCGTGCAGTAAGACAAGAGGCGTCACCGTGTGTTACTCTCCTTTAATGAACCCACCAATATATCTCTTCAATCATAAGACTATATACGCGATATCACACATACAACTGAAATATTATATCTGGATATATTCCTGTACTCCTAATAACGTTGGATAGAATTACCCATTACTCCCCTTAAAAATTACGGTGAAAAGCTAACAGTAACGAAATCACGTGCTACTTTTCAAACTTCTTAGGTAGGCACAACTAAAATAATACTTCGTATATACCAGTTTCAGTATCCGATTGTGTATGGGCGAAACTAGGCTGAAAGTCGTTTACGGAGGTGCTCAGAGTTTCTATACGAGATGGAATTAGAAATGAGGCGATCCGCATGAGAATCGAGGTTACAGAAATTCTAGAACTATGCAACAAACTTGACCAAAACTGGAGCTAAGCCCAGCTTGCGTCAAATTCTTAAACAGGTTTAAGATTATGTATGAAGTTTTTTGAAGTATTAACTTAAATGCGTTAAAGAATTTGGCGCAAGCCGCCCTTAGTGTAGTAATTTTGAAATGTCATTTTGTTGTCAACTATAGCGACCTCGTCACTGGGTCAGATAAGTTTTTGGCACTGTAGCTCGAAGAAATGGCAAATATTATGCTGATGGTGCGGTGTTGGCTACAGCTTTATTTATTTATTTATTGATCTTGGTGCGACAATTATTATTATGGGTGACAGACAGCATTACAATCTAATAATGTCAGTAAACTAAATATAGCAAGAGTTTATTTAAAATTAATGTTAACTACTAACGTTTGCACTTTATATACCTTTTTACTTACATCATTCGGCTTGTTTCTATATTTTCAGTTTTCTAATAGCAGTCTGGGTTTTAAGTTTTTGTACTACTTCTAAATTTTAATTTTTAAATTTTAATTTCTGTTACGGGTCTGGGTGTTCTATGTATAATAAGTATGTATTTAAAAGTATATAAGTAGTTTATCAGTTATCTAGCATCCATAACACAAGCTTAGCTTACTTTGGGGTTAGATGGCGTTGTGTAAATTAGTCCAAGATTATTTATTTATTATTTTTTATTCTTCACTATTAAATGAAAAAAGTAAGAATGGTTGCTAACCAACTTATAAATCTTTGTAGAACCTGAACGGTCATTTTAAATGAAAAATGGTAAGGGAAACCTAAAAATGTCTATTAAACTATATCCCACAAGGCATAGTTTGACGACTATGATGTTTTTATTTTTAACAAAATGGCGGTTGGTAGTCGCCATATTGAATTCTGATCAATATCATGTCTTTAGTGACACTCTCAAGATTAAGACGAATCGATAGGCGTAAAAGTTCCAATAAAAGCGGCCCACGCGTTTGGTCTCTAGAGTGCCACAAAGGAACATACGTACTTACATACATACATTGGCTGATAAACACATTACCCTCCATTGCGTCGCGCAGTCTGGCTAAAATGATGACTTACTTACTTTTAAGAAGCTAAGATATTCCAAAACATTGTTTCGTTAGGATTCTTTCTTCCATGGTAGAAAGTTATTCGAGAACAGTAGTAATTGTATGTTAATGAATTTTAATTTAGGTTCTAAGACTGTCTATCATTATTTAATTATAATACTTATGACATTTTATGCAAATTGTTTGTTTTTTGCTGTGCTCTAATTATTGTAATTTATATTTGTATTTGTAATTGTAAAATTTCGAACACAATGTATTTTGTTATACGAATAAATGACGTTAATTGAAATTTTTTACGATGTTTCGTGTAGTTATTGGATGGTGAAGTCTATATGGTGTGTATCATTTCTTATTGATATTCCTTAAACTTTTGACCACAAAGTACGAGCACCTATTTGGCGTTGGGTACTAGTTAAGGACTGTAGTTACGGAATTCTTAGGGGAGGTCATAATTTCTCTGAACAAAACAATAGCTAATATAAAAAAATATTACGCACTTAACATCTTAACATATACATAGAGGCTACGCATACATAAAGCAGTGATTGATTTAAAAACGTGAGGTATTATTATAGTCTACTTTTTATTACAATCAACACAATCTAACACACTCGCATACAGCGCTAAACAAATAAAGCCAGAACAATAAATTACCCCAGAAAAGTAAAAGTAATAGATTTAGCATTTTCACGCTCCTGGAGCAGCCAAAAATATACATAATATTTTTGTGAAAGAGAAAAGAAAATTAGAAACATAATTCTCCTTACTCGGCTTCGTCCTCAAATGCGGGATAAGTTTTTTGAATAAACCTGCGCGAATGAAGGGCGTAAAGTACGTTTATTAACTGTAAAGGCACGGCACTTACTTGGATACTTACTTGGATTTGAAAGTAGGAAGAGATCGAGGTTCATTTCTCTTTTAGCGGCAATCGTAACAGTAATAGATCATTTATTTTATTATCACATCTCCATCATCCATCAACAGACGGCATAGTGCACTGCTTTATTTAAGATTTTTCCACATTAGTGCATTCTAGGTTAGGGATCGCAGTTGTTATAATACATCACAGAAAACGCTGTTCTTCATTGTTTGCTCTTCGGAACTTCGATAGCTGTTGCTATTTTTGTACCGCACGCTTCGAGTCGAATTTGATTTTCGGCGTGGAAAATTCTATATTTTACTAGTTGATGCAGATTTTCTCTATTTGTGAATCGCTCACTTTCGGTGTTGCCAATAAAAAAAAACATTTTTCATGCTGAAAATCAAAATTAAAAACCGTCCGACTCAAGCAAAAATAAAGCCCCTGGTCTGCATCTAAGTACGGTAAACATGAAAAGTAGGGGTTGGTGATAATTCTACTCTGTCGGAGGTTATACGATTATAGGTGGGGATCTCCAACGGGAAAGTGCCAACCAAGCATTTGAGTTAGCAGAGTAGTATTAGGTATGGAACGCCCCATAGTGGTTGACTGACTGTGACGGTACCGTCTGGTAGGCATGAAAAATGGATATCGGCCTAAAACTTTTACTGTTTGTTTTTTGTTTAATACTCGTGTAGGTGTATGGAGAAATGCCAAGCAGACATTTTTACTGAATATTTTTTGAAATTGTCCACCGGCTGACTTGACTGTTATGAGATCAGAGTGACAGATTTTAAAGATGTTTTTGGATACCCAAAGGAAGTTTCTCAAGGGATTTTCACTGGAGAGCACAATATAGAGTTCTTCAAGATAGCCATCTGAAGAACTCTTACCATCTGACAGGCCCAAAGATTATTTGCGACTTTTTAAAAACATTACTACTGATTGTGTAACTTAACGTAACTGCGTAGCAGTTAGTAAAAACGATATTTGGGCAACAACACAAAATTCAAAGAAAAGCAAAATCTGATTCAAACAAAATTACAACATTGGGAAGTAATCGAGATTAGACTTTGAGCCACTCGATCCGTAAATTTCTCCCTCAAAAGGTCAAGGATAAGAAGGAAAATGTTTGTAACAAACAATATCAGTCTGATTACGGAAGATGCTATCATCCTGGTGTCTAGTATGACCATTAGTCAAGTACAACCATTAAACAATTGAAAAGATCTTAGAAATAGATGTAAATAATAATAATCATCTCGTTAATGTCCCGGTTGTGCTCTAGCGGACGAGGACCTAGGGTCCGCCTTGACCATGATCCAGGATTTGGCAGATCAGATAATTACAGTGGAGTGACTGCCACACCCAAACAGATTCGTCGCCTGTATGTGCAGGTTTCATCACGATGTTTTCCCTCGCCGTAAGAGCATCGGTTAACATTCAACTAATGTACTTAACTCAGAAAAGAGTCATTGGTACATGGCCGCAGTGGAATTCGGACCCGGTACCTCTCGTTTACGAGTCGGATACCTTAATCACTCGACCACCGACGCTCATAGATATCTATATAATGACAAAAATTGCTCCAAATCTCTGGGGAACTCTGGACGGCTGGTCGCATTGGCACAATGCACGTGGAAGCTAATCCTTTGGCAAGGCTGCAAGCCAGTTCTGGACATTAATCATGGCCAGTCCAGCTGATCCATAATATAAAGAGCAATTACTTTAAATCCGGTTGGTTTAGACCAGGCCCAGATGTAATCTAAATAAATTACCCGATTATTTGTGAAGTCAAATTCCATACTTTCGCAGATTACACAATCTTTGCGGATTAAAACCAACTTGTGCCATAAACTCACTTTATGGAGGGTGTGGCGGTCCCGCATCGGCGTTAAATGTGTAATGTAAGTCGGCCGGCCTATACATTGAAAGTTGTCCAACTTGGAGGTTTCATTGTAACCGATCCATTGTTGATTTGATGTATGGCCCCTAAATTACCACGGTGTTAAAGGTCGCCACTGCGGCAGGCCTGCGCAAAGTAAAGTTAACAGTGAGTGAACACATACAAAGGTAAGTGTTCACATGCTGGAGGTGATAAAGTAGCCATAAATTTGGCTTTAGGATCACACTGTTGGACCACTTGTTCAATAAGACCTATAGGATAGTCTTGTAGTACGCTCTTGTCCAGAAAACCAGTCACTACTGTAGTACTAGTACCTAATTCGGTCGTCAATTGAACGGGATCGGTTGGCGCTAAGTCTACGGACAAAAATTTAATCTGTGGCAGTCGGCATTATTAAGCTAGCGATAAATATATTTCCAGGTCTCGACAGCGTTCTCTAAATACGGTTTAGAAAAGTGAAAAAACAAAGAAATTACGTAAATACCCAACAATTACGAGTACTTCCGTTAACGACGTAATTAGGTAATTTTACTACAGGCCTAGAGCATTCTCCAGGACTATATTCTCTTGGCGTAGATCTGCTGCTGTCATGGTGATTGTTTCGTCTAAATATTAGTCGTTTTGTAGGTACAATATCCATAAATGGAAAAGGCTGGTGTTACTTCGGCAGGTAAAGTAATGAACTGCTTACAAAAACTGGTATAATTATAATAAGAGCTTTTGTTATTACAGTCAGTTGCAGGGAGAGCTGACCTCAGCTAACTGTATTAGTATATTACTTGTTAACTCAGACGACAACAATATTTTTTTCAAAATCGCATGTTCTGTGTTGCATAACAAATATCGAGTAACACATGAAAATACATCAAATAGCATAAACGCAACGAAATCTGAGTAAGTACATTATTGCCCCAATTACAAGATAATGTGACAAAACAACATATTTATTACCCAATTATCTTGGATAAACTGTCGTTTGGTTTTCCTTATTTCCAGTAATTATTGCGTCATCACAGCCCATAGCAGTCCACTGCAGGACTTAGGGCCTCTCCCACGAAAAGTTAGGTTATTGCCGTAATCTCCACGTTTGGCAGGCGGGTTGGAAATCGCAGTGTTATAAATATAACAATGGAAAACGCTGCTTCCCATTTTCCAGCTCACGGGGATTCGATATTTTGCCTCGAAAACATTAGACGCCTTGTACGACACCCACGAGTGTAAGGGGTTAATGCTTTTCTACTCTACCGGACACCACACGGCCATTGTTGCCTAAATAGGCGTAACAATATCAAATTATACAGTTCCTAGTAAATATTCAGTATAATATGTGTACGTAGTGAATGACAATTTCGTAATTGTATGAATTGGAAATGCAATTTATCTGTCACACGATTTTAATGAGCACTTTGTTAATTATTTATGAAGCCACTGAATGAGTTAATTATACACTAATTACACATTTTGAACAGTAGTTAGGTGCGCATTTATAATACAGTATGTACTTAGTTATAAATTGCTCGTGTGTTATGAACTATTAAGGTACACATATTAATTATCATAGCTTCTCGAGGAAAAAGATAATCGAATTATAGACAAAAAAATAGAACAAATAAAACCAACTTCAAATCTCGAAAAAGTAATAAACAAACTTTTATCATACTAGTAAGTTAAAAGTGTAAATCTTTTCGCAAATTAAATAAATAAAAATAAACATGTATGTCATTATTTTTAGACTTAATTCCAGCACAGTAATGTTCGTCAGTGGAGGGGGTAAAACCTTTGGGGGAGAGCGAGGGTTGCCCTCAATTCTTCCAAACAAAAAATAATTTTCCAAATCAGTATTCGTTTTCGTCGTAAAAAAAAACCTCCTCCTTTTCCGAAGTCGGTTGAAAACACACTTATTCCACCGAAATCGTTAAACCAGTTGCCGAACAAAGTTCTCCAAATACGTAACAAAAAGCACAAATAAAAAAAACAAAACCAGTATTCCACGAAAACTGTATTCTCAACAAAAACACGTAAAGAAAAGAAGCCCTAGACCCCGGCCCGTTTATTGAACTATCGACGCGTGAAATTTGATCATACTGTATAGTTTGCGCGCCAATTTTCGATGGCTGGAGCCGCCCCAATTCTGACGAGAGCCCTTCTCGAAAAGAATCACCCTGTAGCTCTGAATTGAGAAGGGTTGATGGTTAACGCAAACAGGTCTTATTAACCCCTTGACTTGTTTGCACGTAGAATCCAGGGAAAATACAGGTAGGAAGCAATTAAACTAATTATGTAGTATTATGTAGTTGAATAATTAACTACGTAAACTATGATAGACACACATATTCATTGATAAATGTGAGATTGCGCTAGTGTTAATTACGCAAAGTGGTTATTTTATAAGTAAGCAAGGTAATTTCAGCCTTATGTGTTGTTTTTAGGGTGGTTATTGGAATGGGCTTTTTATGCCTGTACAAAATTGACAGCCGCTGTAGTAGATTCTCGAGTGGAGACTGCGATTTTGTAAGCATAGTGTTTGTGAATCGAAGAATTGCCAGAGGAATAAAGCTGGAGGAAGTTAGTGTGACATACTTTAGGTGTGTTAAAAATGCCTCTTTCTACTTCTGTCTGACTGTCTACTGCTTATTCACAGATTTTTTATTCTACGCTGTACAAACTTGCAGATAGCCCACCTGGTGGTGAGTGGTAACTGTAGCCCATAACATCTACGTTTCTTGCATTTAAATTGCAGGCAACAAAAATGCAGAACCGCAGGTGCGTTGTCACTGTAAGAACTAAGATGTTACGCCCCATGCCTTTATTTGCTCTGGCTTATATACTTCAAACCGGAACAGTGCAATGCAAGCATTGTAGCGGCTGAAATAGATAAGGCGGTGGTACCAGGAGTACTCCTCAGGCTTAACAGAGTCCTATCATCTGGTTACTTGATGAAAATTGAATTAAATGTCTCATTTGTAGCAAGTGCTTGAGCCGTGTGGTGTCCGGGAGCCGTGTGGTGTCCGGCAGAGTAGAATAGCACCAACCCCTAACACTCGTGGGTGTCGTACAAGGCGACTAATGTTCTCGAGGCAAAAGATCTAGGATCTCCGTAAGCTGGAAAATGGGCAGCAGCGTTTTCTATACTTTTATGTATAACACTGCGATCTCCAACCCGCCTGCCAAGCGTGGAGATTATGGCAATAACCTCCCTTTTCGTGGGAGAGGCCCCTAGTCCTGCAGTGGACTGTTATGAGCTGTGATGATGAGCAAGTGCTTAATTAACTGAGTTAAGTATTTAATGTTTTTATATTTTACTTAGTTTTATTTTAGGCGTGTGAAAGTCTGTAGTTGTTAGAGAATACGACAGACAGCTAAAGCTTTTCTTTTCCTAAGAATATATCGAAATAAAGAGGAGACAGGAGTAAATAATAATTTTCTCCTGTTGTTTGTGTGGTAATATTCTAGAGTGCTATGGTGTGTATGGCCTGTCGCTTTGATACCTTTCACGGCTGAATCGTTTTAATATGCTTTGTGTTCTGTATGTGCTTATAGCGATTGAGATAGTACTAAATAAGGTAATTTAGTTTTAATCTTAAAAGGGAATATGTCACTCCTTTTCGGCTACCATTACATTTTTTAAGTACCAAATATATATCACATAATCATATCGCGTTCTGAGAAAAGCTGGAGTCTTGCTACAATTATTGTCATACATAATTAAGATGTATGAAAATAATTGTGGATATATGCGGGGCGGCACATTACCATGCGGATATATATCGAGTTGTGTCAGGACAGAGCAAAGCGGCGGTCCATAAGCTCTGCCTGCCCCACCTGTGGGATAGGGGCGTAAGCTTTATATATGTGTATGTATGTCACATCTCAACCATATTCCAATACAACACAGAATGGATTGATCGATGTACAACACAAACGCAATTCTACCTATTCGCGATTCTATACAATATGGATTCCGCACAACTGATATTCAACACATTATTTACACAGTCTTCAATTATACACGAACGCATTTCTTCCTGTTCGCGATTTTAAACAATATTAATTCCACACAACTGCAGCCATTCAACAACGGAAACTGGGATTGGCTGTCTTAAACATGGACCTTAGTTTAGTGGAACCAATAATGGTTTACCAAGGTCATTCCTATTTAACAAACCTGGTCCAATGGTTTGTTTGTTGACTGGGGTCGACCTTGGTCAACCTTTGCTAGGTCGACTAAACTTAGGTCCTGGTCTAGTTGTAAGCTTGGGTATACAACTAGTCTCAGGGTGCCCAGCGATGACCAGGTTGGTTGACCAGACTTGACCTTGGTCAAAATTTAATAGGTCCACTAAACTTAGGCCCTGGTCTATTTCTAAGCTTGGGTTACAATACAACCAGTCTCAGGGTGCCCAGAGTTGAACAGGTTGGTTGACCAGAGTTGACCTTGGTCAACCTTTACTTGGTCCACTAAACTTAGGCCCTGGTCAAGTTCTACGCTTAGGTCACAATACAACCATTCTCAGGGTGCCCAGCGTTCACGAATGTGTGAATGGCAGTCCAACGTTGACCAGGTTAGTTGGATCAGAGTTCTTATGAGACTTCTATGAGCAACGCGTTCTAGTTGGGTCTGTCAGTGTAAATTAACAATACAGTGGTTATTGTATCCGGGAAAAAGAAAAGGACCGGGTTTAAATCACACTAGTGCCATGTACCAATGACTCTTGGTTGGCTCTGAGTTATGTCCATTATTTGAATACTTTACGAATTAATCCACTCCATCATGAAAAACCTCATTCATCTTAAACAAATAAGTATGTTATTTTACTATAATGGTGTTTGGCTGTGTGAAAAACACATTTTTCATTAATGAAAATGTTCTAAAATACTGACCTGAATCTTGACACAGTTAAATTTGTTTGTAAAATTAATATAAATACATCAACAAATAGAATGAACGATTCAATTCTATTTTTGCACGCTGTACTCGTAAGTCCTGAATAAGCTTGCTCCACTTTAATTGTTTTGAACGCAGATATTTGTTTGAAACACCGTGTTCTTAGAAGACAACAAAATTGTAACAGACAACAAATTGGGTATTACAAACACAGGTTTCATTTCGGTTATATCCGTGCGGAACGACTGAATAAAACATTTATTCAAAAAGTGTCGGTATTCCGTCTCCTTTTCTAACCAAATGGCGAGGTATTATGAATTTCCTATGTGTCACGGCACGGGTTTTAAATGTATTTTGCTACCAAAGGGTTAATACTGATCCGAAAAATAATTTCCGAAATCAGCAAATCGAAAAGAAAATGTATTTCAATTGGGATTCTTTTTTATTTTTAGGAAGAGGCACGCTTTCGCCATACGCGTTACACGGGGCATACGCGTTGCGTATGCCCCGGGGATACGTAGAAAATATCATGATCATCATCATCACAGCCCGTAACAGTCCACTGCAGGACTTAGGGCCTCTCCCACGAAAGGGGAGGTTATTGCCACAATCTCCACGCTTGGCAGGCGGGTTGGAGATCGCAGTGTTTAAATATAAAATGCTGCTGCCCATTTTCCAGACTACGGATACTCTTGATCTTTTGCCTCGAAAACATTAGTCACCTTGTACGACACCCATGAGTGTAAGGGGTTGGTGCTATTCTACCCTGCCGGACACCACACGGCCGAAAAGATGTTCATACAATAATCCGGATCAGAAAGAGGTCCGGCGAGAGACTGTGAGAGACAAGCAAAACTGTAGTAACATCGTCGTATCGGACACGAGAGCCGGCTTATGACGTGAGGATGCCGAAGATGGGACAAACTGGAGAAGAGAGAGTAGGAAAGTAGACCCTGGTAGAAGTCAAAATTGACCGCTTGAATAAAACAATAAAACAAACATCTAGTCGATATCAGAATTTGGCGGATTTGGCAGGAATTACAGTAGGTGCCATTTGACGTCCGTGACGCTATTAACAAAGGATACTGACTAGATTGGATCATAGCAGTCGCCTGATTTGTGCAGGTTTTCTCACGATAGTAGATAGAGGTCAAGTAATGTACACTCGGGAAAACACATAGGTATATAATGACAGTTAGAGGCACTCCACTTGAAGTTGTTGACGACTATACATACCTAGGACAAATAGTCCAGTTAGGTAGGTCAATTTTCGAGAAAGAGGTCAATCGAATCTAACTCGGTTGGGCAGCGCTCGGGAAGCTACGCTACATATTTTCGTCCCAATTACCACAGTGTCTCAAGACGAAGGTCTTTGACCAATGTGTTTTGCCAGTGATGACTTACGGAACTGAAACGTGGCCGCTCACTGTGGGTCTTATAAGAAAGCTCACTGTTACCCAAAGGGCAATGGAAAGAGCTATGCTCGGAGTTTCTTTGCGCGATCGAATCAGAAATGAGGAGATCCGCAAGCGAACCAAGACGAACGAAATAGCTCTAAGGAGACTTCAGTCTAGTGGCAGTGGGCAGGGCACATAGCTCGAAGAACAAATGGCCGATGGGGCAGTAAAGTTCTCGAGTGGCGACCACGTACCGGAACACGAGCGTGGGTTTCTCTGTTTGAATGCCAGTTTGGTTTGTTGGCAATCGAGGTGGTTCTTAACTTTGTTTCATTAAAATTGGTTTTGTAGTTTAGAATATATTTTAGTTTAAGTAAACTTGGTCAGCTTCATTTTCTGTCGGTTAGGTTATGTGATTATAAGTCATGTGATATCCGTATTCAACACTGCGGCCCCTAAATCCGCTTGCCAAGCGTGGATATTATAGAGCGATGATACAGGTAAATTGTAGTATTGCAACACGAAATGCAATATTGAGTTCTGGACTAATGACAGAAAGCTCGTTTTACCTCGTACGAACAGCAATCACTCAGCATTCGAACTGCTGCAGCGGAGCGGACATTCGTAAGAGTTTATCAAGTGGTAGGGCTCCGTCAAACCTAAAGAGGCCGCCGCCGCGGGTGAGTACCACCGCCTTATCTATGTCTGCAGTCAAGCAACAATGCCTCCATTGTTGTGTTCCGGTTTGACGGATAAGGTAGACAGCGCAATTACAGGCATGAGGCATTTCAAATTAGTCCTCACAGTGACAACGCACCTACGGTTCGGCATGTTTTTTGCCTGCAATCTAAATGCATGAATCGTAGATGTCATGGGCGACAGTTACAATAAACAGAAAAGTGCACAAAAAACAGAAGAGTACACTTATAAACGGGCCCTAAAACAACTGGTAAAACGATAACAACAACAAACTCCGCAGGTTAACCACCAGTATTAGTATTATTTTACCAAATTATCAATAGAAATCATATTGTGTTTCATAGAAACTTTCCCCCAGACACGTTGTTACCGTGACGGCTAATACCCTTATACACGTATAATACTTGTCTATACGTTCTCATAGTGCTAGTTGGCGGATCTTTGCCAAGTGAAAGTACTGTGTTGGTCCATTTTGCTCGCTACCTTAGCTAGCGTACATTTTGATAAAAGCATAGTGCCGGTGTCAGTTATTGGTACTTGGTTTGATACATAATTGGTTTATTAGTCTTTAGCAAAATCGCTATAATTTGGCATAAGCCACAACATAAAAATAATAGAAGGAACGTTACTTAATACGGGTGTAATTTACCCTGCCTATATTTAACCTGGCTACCTTTTCTTAACTGGAACACCACAACGCAATCTGCGGTACTTCATGGCAGAAATAGACACAGCGATCGAATCCATTCGACGGTCTCATCAGTCTCGACGGAGGGTATACCCACGGTATAATTAGCATTTACGAGTACATATCTATTAAGGATGACTTACGCTACACCGAACTCGCACCTGAGCGTGTCCGTACAAAATATATGGAATGTTATTTGACCGATTCAGGCGACTGAACGTGTAACCATTGCAGCAACAATTGAAGACACGCATGAGCGCAGCATAGCGCGCTATCCATTGCTGCAACGGCGCATTCGTGGCGTGTTCATGAGAGGGCCCAAGTTTTAAATAGTATTGTGTTTCTGCCGGTGAGTAAGGTCTCCAGTGCTCCATGGGGTGGAGATTTGGGGAACCGTGGCTTTGGCAGTGGAGGGGCATTTTTGCTGCCAAATCAACGCGTTATAATGGTGGCCAACGCATTGGCGATATTCTTGGTGTTGCTAATGTCTATAGGCAGTGGTGACCACTTCCCATTAGGTGGCCCGCTTGCCTGTTTGCATACCGAAAGTCATAAAAAAAATGTAAACTACTCGTCTCGAGTCGATCGGTTTTAATCTAAATTTTAGACATAATAATCTCAATATTTATTTAATTACGATGCTAACGAAAGCCATCGGTTGAAAAATAGGTACAATCAGCGTCATTCACCAAACATTTGAATATTTTATAACGGAAATCCAAATTGAAAGCAGTTCGATTTGAGGCGGGCAGTTCAAAAATACCTGGACGCACCCTTATCCTCGTAAATAAAGAAATGTGCAGCATCGTTTTTTGTTGACTATTTTCTACACTATTTTCAACCCGTCTGCAATGGCGTGGAGATTATGATATTGCTCTCTACTAATGTGAATGCGGGGAAGGGGATATACAGCAGGTGGGCTGGTGATGCAGATGATTGTTATGAGGGATATCGCTGATAAGATTGAAGCAGCTTACTTGTCGCCATAGACTTAAAGGCTCAGTCAGACGCCAATAACCTAACTCCAAAGTTTACACAGAAAAAACATCGTACCCGTCGGTAATTTAATTCCTCCGAACCTACAAAGTTATTCCGCTTTTTTACCCTCTGATAACTAAGTTACTGCAAATAAACTGTTTATATTCCTTCTCGTCGATGTATGTACACTAATGTAAAGCAAATATTGCGACGTTTTCTCCTAAATTTTCAGAGGAAATATCAGTTTTATTTGTTACTTGTATTCATAAAGCACCGTAATGACTGTTACTCAATGGGTATTTTTTGTTATTATCTATTATTATTATCTCACAAAATCTTGAGTAATTGTTCATTAAAAAAAATATAATAGAAATCTCACAAGATTTTGGCGTAATTTACTTCTTTATTCTTTAGTTATTATTATTTAGTTAACTATAATTATCAAACTTGGTTATCTGTGTAGAACTAAGGTAATTTTGTCCATCGGTTTACTCGTTTGTTAGGGCCTGTACATGCGTACAGTCTTCATCTTGGCGTTAATATCCCGGTTGTGCTCTCGACCCGAGGGCCCGGGGTCCGCCTTGACCGTGATCCAGGATTTGGTAGATCAGATAATTACAATGGAGCGACTACCATCTGCCCTCCGTGACCCTGCTACCAGGGGAAACTGACCAGATTAGATCATGGTTACAAATTCAGTTGCCTAAATTTGCAGGTTTCACCATGATGATTTCCCTTACCGTACGAGCATCGGTTAGTGTTCAACTAATGTACATAACTCAGAAAATAAAGTAGTTCTAGTAAAATGTCACGAGTATTTTCGCTGTGAGTACCTACACCTCAAACGTTTTAAACTAAATTGTGTAAGCTGTTCGCAACAACTCGTTTTGAATAAGGGCACATTTTAAAACCGCCCACACCCGCCATCAAGCGCTTGGCGGGAATGAAACAATTCTCGACACCTTATAATAATATTCATCTTGGCCTCAATATCCCGGTTGTGCTCTCGCGCGCGAGGGCCTGGGGTCCGCTTTGAGAATGATTTAGAATACGGCAGAATAGGTAATTAGATCAGAGCAGCTGCCATCTGACCTGACCGGATTGGATCATGGTTACACCCTCACTCGTCTAAATATGCTGGTCTCCTTACGACATTTTTCCCCACCGTAATACCATCGGTTTGTGTTACTAATGTGCATAGCTCAGAAAAAGTCATTGCTACATAACGGCACTGGAGATTGAACCCGGTATATTTCGCTTACGAGACCGCCCGCCTAGCCATTAAGCCACCGACGCTCTTTGAAAGTCATCCAGCCAGCCAGTAAAGTAATGTTTCCCGACACCTTGTAAAAGGTTAAAATGTGGGCAGAATCTCCATTGCCTTTTGTTACCCGGATAAAAAATGGTTCAGCTGTTACAAACATAAGTTTCTGTATTCACGCCGGATAGCTTTATGGACAGGCCTCACTTTTTATCCGGCGATTCAGTGAAGTGGCTCAAAAGGCGCCGTAAAAAAGGACGGGGATGCACTATTGTGACTCGGACGGGTTTTGGGAGACCAGCGATGCTATTTCCGACGGGAATCGACGTTTTGTGTAGTGCGGATAACGTGTATCGTTATAACGCATACGAATCAAATATAAACAGCTATAAATGATTTTAGATGTAGGAGAATATAACAGTCACTAGGAGAAAACCTTTGTATTACTATTTCTATTGTAACATTACTGTAATGTCTATTATGTACAATAAAGAATATATATAAAATAAGAAAGTTATGCAATAAGTAGTTAATAAGTAACTTGTTCTTTTGTTAGTAAAAGATTTAATATTATACTAACAAAATATGTATTGTTTGTGTATCTTTGTTTTATGCTATACCGTAATGCCTAAAATAAACTCAAATAACGTAATGTTCCAATTATTATACGAAAACAGTCGTTTAAGGATACCCTTTGTTTTTAAGCCATTCTACAAAATTTTAAATATTACTTTTCGATTTTCCCATACTATTTTCATTGGGTAATATGTAATACACGGGTGCGAATGCCAAAGCACGAATAACGATAGCGCGAAGACGATTGCTCGTAAGCTTGAATGCGCGATGGTTCATTTGTGCGAAAAATCAATTCCGCGAAAGCTTCAAAGAATGATCTGCTGCGCGAAGCAAAAGTATTAATATGAATAACCACTTTTTATAGCAGTTTTTAATCTGTTTTGTGGAATCTATTTCTGTAATATTTAATCGATTTCGCTTGCGCACAGTTCGGATCTCTCTAATATGTACGATGTTTTATCATAAAAATATGAGTGTAGATAGAGTAATGTATGCAACTGCATATAATTAGGTATTAAAACAGACACTCATGTTTTAATATACCCTTTTATATGACAGTTGCATAAACTATGGGATAAACGGTGGGGTTGTCACAATATGTAAATAAATGACGTTTATATCTCTTTCCATCATTTAACCCTATCACTCGTCATTGGTTTAGGTTATACCCTATTACAGGGCATACATATTATCTTCTTGGAGTGTCGACTCGAGGCGGGTTAAATATGCGGGACAGTATCATTATTATCATATAAGCAATGAATGAAGTAAATATGCAATTGTAGGTACTGTATAATTTTTAAATTTATGTATCCCGAACTTTGGCTGTAGACAATTATTTTTCAGTGATATAGCAACTTACATTGCTGTTGCGTTGTCATACCAACAAAGCGTGCTAAAAAGGATACTTCCTTACTTCCACATAGTTTGTGGAAACATTTTAAATTTCCCAAATAAAATAGTTTTAATGGCCATAAAAAATGTAGTCACATAAATAACGTAAGCCCAAAAGTGCGAATGCGAAAACAAGATCGTAAATTGAACTCTAGTGAGATTCGCTGTTATTTTAAAGCTGGAACTTAAAAAAGGCGTTCGTTTGGGACTTACTTATTTAGTGCGCAATTTTTTAGCTGTTTTATAAAAATGGTATAGCGAGTTTACTTCTCGGCATCGTAAGGATAGTTGGTATTTACCTCATTACCTCATTTAACATGGGTCACAAAGTTGGTTACATATATTTAACAGATCTCCATGTTCCACCTTACGGTATACGATACAATCCACATAGGTATTACTTTATATAAATTTAAAATAAAATGAAAATTAAGCCAAACTAAACCAATAAGATGTCAAATTATGTACATTAGACCTCTGTAACACGTAACTCTGGCAGCAAAAAGGCAAATATCCCTCCACTGCCAAAGCCACGGTTCCCCAAATTCCCACTCCATGGAGCTCTGGAAACCTTACTCACCGGCAGAAACACAATCCTATTTAAAAGAGTATTGTTTAGCTGCGGTATTCTGTAAGGTGGAGAGGAAGGTGGAGGTACTTCCCCAGTCGGGCGGCTCCAATTCGAACGGGATACCCCGCTATGCCCTACCTCTCTTACGAGTTGATAGCTTACCGATGCTCTTACGGTGAGGGTAAACATCGTGATGAAACTGACTGAATATGTAACGATTCAATCTGGGCAGAACAGAATCTGGGGAACCCAGGTAGCAGGGTCGCAGAGGTAAGATGGCAGTTGCTCCACTTGTAATTATCTGATCTGCCAAATATTGGATCATGGTCAAGCCTGATCCCGGGTCCTCGTACGCTAGTTGGTATTTAACTCATCGGTGGCTTATTGGTTAAGGGGTCAACATGTAAGCGAGAGCTACCGAATTCAATCCCGGTTGCCGCCATATACCAATGACTTTTCTGAGCTATGTAGGTTTGTTAAATACCTACCGATGCTTTTACGATGAGGGAAAACATCGTGTTGAATAGCAGTATTCAACACGATGTTTTCCCTAAAGTGCAAACTTCAAACGTCAATTTCTAATCTGGTCAGGTTCCCCGCTACACAGGGTCACGCTACACTGTAATTAGTTGATCTGCCAAATCCTGGATCATAGTCAAGGTTAACCTTGGGCTCTCGAGCGCGAGATCACAACCGGGATATTGAATTCAAGATGATTATTTCTCTATTCTCTATCGCTCTAATTCTAATTCTAACTAGAAAAAAAATTATGTAGGCGTAATTTTAGTTGTTATAATTAAAAATTAATAAGTTTCATGTTCTAAAAATATTGTATTCAAAACAACTTTATTCTGCCAATGGAAATCAACTAAGTACCAATAACCAATGTTAAGTATCAAGCCTCACCATAAATTCGCACTAAAATACAGCATACACTATAAAATTACCAATCTATTCCCCTATCCAACCAATCTTGATAGTTGAACATGCCGTGGGCAGTGCAGTAATTCCACAGCCTGTACAGCGCGCTACCTCAGTCTTTGACGGCGGCCGTAGCACTACGCACGCGTAGACCCTCTACGGGAGCTACGCCGTAGCCGGATTCGTGGGAGCGGGAGAAAGTAAACATTTTGCTAGTGTTTGGAATGAAAACTGTGCTTTGTTATTGGGAGGCGAGCGCTGGTTATTCGCGGGGTAAGTGTTTTCCTTATAAAAGTGCGCGTGCTTTTTTAAAGTGCATTTCGAATTTTGAAGTACGGATGTAGGTACTGAATTGGTTTTAAATATATTTTTGTGATTATAAAAATTTGTGTGTTGTGGAATATAAAAAAGAAATCTTGAATATTAAAAAAAATATCTGATGCAATTATGGTCTACGGTGTGCCGCTTGATTGAATCGATGAATATTTTACTGACACTAAAAAAACACAAACTATGAAAAAAAAATTAATAAAAATTTGTTTTTATATTAAAATTCTTCGCTCGTCGATTACCGAACGCAAATTTGAACGCCTATAGCAACTAAATAGGTGGATTCATCGTCAAATTCCTCCGACGTTAAAAGCCTTGTGAGCTTAAAAGCTCCTAAACTCGTAAAGTTTGTTTAATTAAAAATTTACAATGCTACCAAAGTACTTTAAAGAAACAAAACTAGAAGTTAGACACAACAAGCCACTTAAGCCCTAGCTCCTAAAGGCGAATATATAATAAGATTCTCTAGCACCTGTTTAACAAGCGTTTCACTAGTTCATTAAATTATCATATTTTGCTCGTTGTGAAATTTCGTAATAAATGCCGCCGTGTTTAGAGTAATTATAAAAAATATCGTCATGGGTTAATATCCCGGTTGTGCTCTCCGCACGAGGGCCCAGGGTCTACCTTGACCATGATTAAGGACTTGGCAGATCAGATAATGACAGTGGATCGACTGTCACCTGACCTCCGTGAAACTGCTATCAGGAACCTGACCAGATTGGACGATGGTCACAGATTCAGTCGCCTAAATGTGCAGGTTTTATCCTGATGTTTTCCCTCACCGTAACAGCATCGGTTAGCATTCAACTTATGAGTTTAGAATTATACAAGTATTTAAATAACTTCTGTAATTACTAGAGGCGATCAAATTTAAATTTTACGCGAATAATATCAATTTATTTGTCATACTGTTATTTCACAATTTGACGGTTTAATTGGCAATTATATACAAACATCGGGACGTAGTAACATGATTATTCCAATACGATTAGGGACGAACGCAATATATTACATATACCAACATAAACCATCCGAAGTCCGAAATTTTTTCTAAATAATTATTATTCTATTCATTTTATTCCGTTACAATATACCATCGTAGGAAATAGAACAAGGACAGTATATCTGTCGAGTATTATATAATATTAACCAAAGAGATAACATAAATATATATATTTTTTATAATTTATTACCATCAGTTTTTTAACAAACTACTTAGTGAAAAACGATCAGACAGCCCACCTACCTGGTGGTAAACGGAAACTGGTAATACCTATGATCCATGCATTTAGGGCTTTTATGTAATAAAAATGCAAATCCGCAGGATTCGTCACTAAGGCACTGTCTTAATTGGTAATGGTCGTGCATCTATAGTCATACGACAGACGTTACCCGACCAATAGAATACCTCAAACCTGCCCGTCGTACGATCGTTAACAATTAGGTAAGCGCCTAACACGATATGCGTATATATGCACCTAACTATGCAGACTACTGTATCCTTCAAACTGGAACACAATATAGCAAAGTTATTGAAGCTTCAGGCTTCAAATTCCGGCAGTCAATATATGGTGATTTGAAATTGATGATACCAAAAGGTAACGTATTCATGCGCGTTGGTTTCAAAGTTATTTGTTATCACGACCACATGCATACGGTAGCCCTCGGTCTCATGAATTTGAAATCAGCCTGTATATTAATCGACGTTAGGCATATTAGACTCTTTTGTGAGTTATGTACATTAGTTTAATACTAACCGATGCTCTTACGGTGAGGGTAAACATCCAATCTTGTCCGATTCCCCTGGTAGCAGGGTTATGGAGGTCAGATGGCAGGCGCTGTAATTACCTGATCTGCCAAATCCTGGATCATGGTCAAGGAGGACTACGGGCCTTCGTGCGCGAGAACACATCCGGGACAACGCCAACATGTTTTGTTTTATTAATCAATGTTAAGCAATTAGCAGGCATCCAACTAACGTACGGGCATCACGAGCCCCTTTACCAAACACGAGCAAGTTATGGAATGAGCGCACTCCTGAAGTCTTTCGTTTGCACTATAACATAGGGTTCTTCAAAAAGCATGTCTATAGGTACCTCAAAGGCCGGCACCGCATCCGCTCCCCTTTGGTTGCAGATGTCTCGAACGATGGTGGCCACTTTCCATCATGTGGACCGGGTTTCCCGTCCGTGTTACTTATTCCCTAGGCAATACAAGAACAGCATCTCAAATTAGTCCAACCGTTAGGAAAATATGACACCACAGGCAGCCCCATAGATTACGCACGCACGCAAACTTATAACAGCTTTCTTTTTGTATCTGGTTAACATTCCCAGTTACACCTACTACTAGCTCTTTATGGGCTAAATGGGAAAACGGATCTCAACGACATATGGCTCCAACAAATCGGGTGTACGTGCCACATACGAATATTAGAATATGTGAAACAATGAATCTTCCCCGTGAGAAATTGCGCGACGTGGTTATAAGGAATTTGGGTGATGTCGACTGGTCTATGAGGTTTGTAACGTTTAGGGCAATTACACTTTCTTGAGAATATGCGATCTGGGTCAGAGATCAGAATATGAGTGGTTCAGTTGGTTAACAGAAATAGAAATGAAATTGTAGTAGAAAGAAAGAAGTAGAAATTGAAATGTTGAATTTTAATTTATGTTAAAGGTCTGGGTGTTGTATGTGTAATAAGTATAATATGTATGATAAGTATATATTTAAAAGTTATATAAGTAGTTTACCAGTTTTCTGTCATCTGTAACACAAGCTTTTCTTAGTTTGGGGCTAAAATTATGTGATCCTGTTATCTGATACTACATTTTATCTGCGACTTCGTTCGCTTAGTTCGATTATGTCGTGATCCAGCTGGAAATTTTGGGATAAGTGCCTGCGTGAGAGAGTAACTATCGTAACAACCATCTTTAGAAACATATTTTTTGTTTCTTTTAACAATTAATAAATTAAACAAATGTCCGAATAGTGGGCTAGTCAAATAATCCCCCCCCCGGTCCCCGACCCACAGGTGCAAAGGTACCCATCACAGTGGCCGCGTTGCCGCGTTGAATGGTAATGGACAAACCTCTGCAGCAGATAGATATAACCTGAGTGGGTGTGAATACCCTTTCTTCCGTAATCGCTGGCCGATCTGTCGCACAAACGCGATTAAAAATTATATTAGTAAGATGGATCATCAGCGAAGCAGCGGGAACTATTTGGGTTACCTATATTAGATATATTTAAAACAGAATTGTTGAATGATTCTTTGAAACCTGTATCATCTGCTACATAATTTGTATTTGATTTAAAGTGCCTTCATACCTGAACCACAAACAAAAAGAAGTACCTAATCATATAACCTAAAAGGTAGGGTGAACCCTTTCTGTAACATTCGGAACTAAATTCGAAATACCCCATTACATAAAACGACCTAATATATAAAAGACCTTTTCTCACAAGGGATGAATCCGAATTGACTTAAGGTACTTGCTTAGGTATCATAAGAATTACCTGGATCCACAAAGTGGTACTATACAAAAACTCCATTGGAAAAGGTTGGAGTGTGATTCATGCGTGTTCGTCAGGCCACCCTTTTACCCGAATAAGATCTGTCATTCCTAATTTCCATTCCGAATTTTCCTTGTCGAATCGGACCCATGTCGACCACTACCAGTTTCTAATCGAATCAAAACCAGGAACCGTTGAGTCTAACAAATTTTAATCAACCCGCACGAAGCACGAGGCGCTGGCCATTATTGCTGATGGTTCGATTTAAACGAAAACAGAACTTAATTAATCCTAAATGAGGTCCATTATTCTATGGCAATGTCTGTCGAACGGGTCGGCGTTTGCCACGTAAAACCACAAAGTACCTTTATTTGACAAATACTAAATAATAGGCTGGTGTTTCCTTTGTTTGAAATTAGTGTTTTATTCAATTCATCAATCATTCACAGTGGACTGAATTGAAGCGGCTACCGCTGTCGCAGCGATCTACTAACAATAATTATTTTGAGACCGGGCAATTGTAACACAAACGCGAAGTAACAATATCAAGTATGATAATATATCAAGGTTTGTCGGAATCAGCTGAGTAAACGGACTACCCATGCTTATATATCCATATATAAATGCTTGGCAGGCGGCAGACCGGAAAACCCCCGACCGAAGATACTAATTTGACATAGGTTGACATTTATATCTTTGACATCAATCGAGTATATTTATTGATTGTGACGTGCAATACTTTCTCATTTAATTAGCTTTCTACGTGACCACAAAAAATTTAGAATTGAATTTATGTATTTTGGGAAACTGTAAAAATATTTTGAATGTATATTGGACGATATACAACTAACACTGAATAAATGAATATGAATATGAATAATACTCAAAACTACTTAACCGTTTTTAATAAAACAAAGCTAAGAAGCAGCCCTATTAAATTATGGTCTTCAAATAAAGAAAACTGCGATTCCACTGACAGCCACTCATATACACAGTTCTACAGATACTCTGATACACACGTCAAACTATTTATCACACCTTCGTCGATGGCAGTCCATCGACGAAGGTGTGATGTCGCCTGCCTCTAAATCATTAGAATACGACGCCCATAATGGAACGGGCTGGAGGTATAATCTACTCTACCTATTACATTAAAACATTGTGTATTTACAAGGATATGCTTTTGTCAACGGTTTAGACAATCATACCAGTAACTTATCTATCATTAATTCCCCTACTTTAAATAATTATTTACCACCCCCTGCCTGCTGGGTATTTTGATGTGCTGCCATCGTACGACACCCGAATGGACGTGTCGGTGCTTCGCAATATTTTAAACTATTGAGGTTATTATCGCACATTTTATTATTAAACTTACGTCGCAAGAGATATCTTTTTAGAGATATGTAGTGCCTGTTGTGCCGGAACTAATCTGTACTTCCTGTTAAGTTTTCTAGTGTACAATAAATTGTTAAATAAATAAAAGAAGTACCTACAAGGATATGCTTTTATAAGCTTAAGACAATATCATTACTGAGACATACCATTGACTGTTCTAAAAATTACTCCCCAACGATAAATAATTAATTGCCCCCTCCCCCTTCCACCCTCCACGCGTCAAGCAGACGGCTCTTTGTAACAAATCCATCTATTTCAGGGATTCCAGTACAAATGGCCTGGCAGAGTTTAAATTTCGAATAAAGAGGGTTGACAGTTGACTGTAACGGTTTTATCGCGCGCCACCATAGTGCCGTAACGTTTTGCGCTCATCCTGCTAATGACATTTATAATGGCTGGCGTTTGTGCAATCTCGATTTTGGACGCGGAAATTCGGATGAGATTCCTAACAATAGTTGCTTATATATTTTTGATTGTGTCGTCGGCAGTTATGTTCGATGTGATAGGATGTAAATTAGAAATTAGTTAAATTGCAGTAGCATTCTTGAATATTTAAATAAAAATAATAAATATAAAAATTCCATATTTTTAAGTAGATGAGATAGATAGATACATTCATTCAATTTACCATAAACAATAGATATAATAACAATGTCAAATAATTCAATTCAATTTAACAGTTTAAATGTTTTTTATGGATGCTACGTTCATGTTGCTACTGGCACGGTTCTGCTTAGCTTTACCGTGCGTGGTCTGACTCTCTCTAGAATTATCGGGCACGTCTGCGTGGGGTGGGTGTGTTTCGGCTCTGGGTCGACCGGAATGTCATTATGTGTTTCCTGCTACTCTATCACAATCCCATTTGACGATCGAAAGAGATATTTAATGGCCTACCCAATAAACAAGTAATTGATTTGATTTAGACACAGAAGTATTTGATTTGATTTGACATTTCTGTATCTGCAGTTAAGTGCTGTACTTGAGACCCCTCTTTAAAAGAGGAGTTTGGCTTATTTATTTACGTCAACTGAAGGGGAAAGAGCTCTAAATATCGAAGATAGCAAAATGTACTTAAAGGAAACGTTCCTTCATTTTAAAAAGAAAAATGTGCATCCAAATTTTTTGAAAATACGCTTTTTTAGAAAGTTAAACACTTTATTACTCATAAAACATAACAATACCAACAACTTACAATAACAAGGAACACATATGAGCAAAGGCGGCCTTATCGCTACAAGCAATCTCTTCCAGTCAACCTTTACAAAAATTGAGACATGAATTTTACAGCAGCTAGAGTCGAGCTTTTTTTGTTATGTTTAGATTTCTTGATTTTCCTTTCAAGAAAATTCCTTAAATTAAATAATTTACCGTATTTGTATGAGACATTTGACCATTAAGATTCACTCTATAGATTGATGCCATTAAGTATTTTAGCCGGTTCGACTCCCGGGCGTTGCAAGCGCATTTTCAAGTCTTTTAATATGGCGGGGCATAGGTCCTCGCATGACATTTTACGTCAAGGTAAATAAATAAATAAATAATAATAATAAATAATCGTGGACAAATTCACACAGCGCCATCTAGCCCCAAAGTAAGCAAAGCTTGTGTTATGGGTGCTAGATAGCTGATAAACTACTTATATACATTTTTTTTAAAATACATACTTATTATACAGATAATGGTGCCGACTAGGTTAGTTAAATTCTTCTCTTTCCCACCTCGAGCACACTTCACAGTCTTCAAGTACACTTAAAACTTTGTAAAACCACAGCCTTAGAACCTACACGTAGTACCCACCGCGCCATAATAACAAGTTCTTACCATCACATTAAAACAGGACGCGGACTTAGGTAATCTCGGCTTGCTTGCCGAGTTAATAAGCCATTACTGGTTTTAGTAGCCGATCTGGTAGGAGACGTCGGAACTGCTAACAGTTACCAAGTTCCGAGAGGTCGGGCGATATCGCCTTTCGACTCGCACTGGGTTTGCCAACTGTCCTATGTTTTATAGGACACCACGTTTTTGAGCTGTCATTCGGGCCGTGTATTTTATCAAGAAAAATATAGGATCATACACCTGACGACCTGAGTGGTTCAGTTGGTTTACATGCCGGCCTGTCACGCTTAGGTCCCAGGTTCGATTCCTGGCCAAGCAGAAATTGAAATGATGTATTTTAATTTCTGTTACGGGTCTGGGTATAAAAGTATGTGTTTAAAAAAATTATAAAAGTAGTTTATCAGTCATCTAACACCCTTGATAAAAGCTTTGTTTACTTTGAGGCTAGATGGCGCTGTGTGTATTTGTCCAAGCATATTTTATTTATACACACATGGTTTCATGGCTCAAGCAGGTATGGTAGGCGTTTATGCCGCCCGCCACAGCAATTCATGACCACAGCTTAGAGCAGTCCATTGCAGGACTTATGGCCTCTCTCCCGAAAGAGGATGTTATTGCCATAATCTTTACTTGGCAGGCGGATTGGAGATCACAGTGTTGTAATTGTAGCGATGAAATACACAAACGCTGCAGCCGATTATCCAGCCTACAGAAACTCAATCTTCTGCCTCGAAAACATTATTCACCTTGTACGACACCCAAGAGTGTAAGGGGTTGGTGCTATTCTACATTGCCGGAAACCACACGGCTACGCAAATTACATACAACAATTCATAATTTTAGTAGATAATGGCATATTCATTGGCGAAAGCGTTGCCCCGATTTTTTTCTAATATCCTGTAATTTTATACCACTTGTACTGATGATATGATGAGCACAGAGCGTTGGTCACCCTAACTCGCACGCAGCCCCATTCCCTAACAACTAAATTGTTCGACTTAGAAATACGTTGAAAGGTTACTATGTCAGCGGTGTAATTATAAATTTATAAGTCCGTGAGAATATGGGGCGTAGTAAATTGTTTCACATTGTATAAGAGGGCTGGCTCCTCAATATTTAAATGCTAAATTGCTTTTCGCTGTCTGCCGCGTTTCGGAGCTAGATTCTGATGAAGCTTTGCAAGAAAATATTATATCTGTAAGAGAATAAATATTTTCATTTTCATTTTTGTGTTAAATCGTCTCTGTTTATACAGGACAACTATGTGGATATGGCACGATGACAGTGGGGGAGCGATGCGGACGCTACGTTCATGCGGACGCTACGTTCATACGGACGTACGTACGGACGTTCATTTATTTATTGAATAAATAAACCAACAACGTAACTCTAATTATATTAAGGCTGATAATACATTTGTCTTTCCTAACCAACAACAATTATCAGCTAATGGATACGTACTCTGCAGTTAGTTACATATTGAACCATGCTACCACTATACTTTTGACAAACGTTGATTTTATACGTTGTGTATAAACAAGAATAATTATGTGAGGCTAAAATTTGTACGGACACGAATGTGGATAATATAATTTACTTTTTTCAACTTGAAATCATTCACGAGCACGAGTCGATCGCAGTATTTATGTACATATTCTCGGAGCATCATATTGGTACCTACTCATATCCAGCCGAAGTATAACTTGATCCGTATCGATTCTTTTTTAAATCTGTTATAACTTTTTAAATGCAGGTTTGGAATTAAAAAATATATTAACACTACTGACTGTCGTATTATGTATGTATGCCATTCGGACAAGAGGAGCGTTAGACGCATAATTTGTAGTTCGCCGCAGTTCAATTATAAACTTTCTGTTATTAGCATAGAAACTAAAATTGCGTAAGCGTTTAGGACTGTGAAATGAAATTGTGACATCTGTAATAGCCGATTTGCAATGGTAAAGGACAGAGGCGTATCAGTGACAGTGACAGTACGCTGTAAGGATTCGTTACTGCCCGATCGGCCTACAGCTATGTAGTTGCTCCCTTTACTTGTCAAACACTTGACCAATGTAAAGTAGTCCTTACGACTCTGGTTAAATGTTGTCTTAATACTTACCCCCCAAGAGCACACGTGTTTTATAGCCTACAGTCATCATTATTGGCGTTAATGTTGTGGTTGTGCTCTTGCGGACGAGGGCCCGGCTTCCGCCTTAACCATGACCCAGGATTCGGTAGATCAGCGACTACCATCTGATCTTCGTGGCATGTCCATGGTTACACAAACAATCTCCTGAATGTGCAGGTAACCACTCGGCCACCGATGCTCCATTACAGCCTACAATATGAAGTATAAATCATTTCAATGTTGGTCGCTTTATGAGCAAGATTATTTCTTGTACTTTAAATAAACAATATGAAGCTTAGAGTATAAAGATTTTCATGAATGAAAATGTAATCTTATCAGCACGAAATCGTTAAGTTCTCGCTGGCTTAGATAGTTAGGTTAAACGGGGATCGTACCGTGAAAAGAGCGCATCCGGGACGTTTGACCGCTAAGGGGCCAGTTGGGCGACCCAGATATCGCCCGATCGCCGATGTGGAAGGGACGCTAGAAGGGACTTCGTGCAGAAAATTGGCGCCAAATAGTACAAGATCAGTTTCATGAGGAACTTAATTAACTTTAATAATTGACGAGTGATGTCCAGACGTTACAAATTAGACCGCGATTTAGGTGTTGGAATTGACGAGGTAACTTTGTAGTAAGGAGAATTATGGTTGTGTGGATGGAATTCATCAAGCTAAGCATAAAATTTCCCGCCCTTTTGGAATTATATACATCAATAGCCATCGATCTGATGATTATTGCAAAGGAATGAATAGCATTATGGAATGTCGGGGACCATTAGGTATCCATTAATTAATGCCATTTGCCATTACATGCAATTGTCATTAATAAAATTCGTAAATAACTACCTCTGACACCAAAAAATTGCATAGTTTTATTTCCAACAAGCATTGAAGGGTAAATACATAACCATGATCCAATCTGATCAGGTTCCCCTGGTAGCATGGTCACGGAGGGAAGAACGCAGTCGCTCTACTGTAATTAGCTGTGCCAAACCTGGATCATGGTCAAGGCGGACCCCGGGCCCTCGTGCGCGAGAGCACAACCGGGACATTAACGCCGAGATGATTATTTTTAAAGAGTAATAAGTACCTAGTTTATAAATAAACTGTTTCCTAAAATATATGCAAACGGCACTCCAATACGGCTTTCTTAACGTCATTCAATGGCGGTTAGCAGGATGTCTCCGGACGCGATAAAGAGCTCAGGCCACGAGAACCCTCTTCATTTGCACACAAACTGACTTAAAACCTTTCCTCGAAATAGCAGCACATAAAATTATACAATAGATTTAATTATTTCCCCGAAACCGCTGATAAAATTGCCCTAAACCGACTGCTGGAGAGTGCAGTGTGGCAATCTTGTCGAGGAAAGCATGATCCAGTCAGTTAAGGGGAAAATGGATTCAAGTTCTATTTTTAACATTGCGATAATGATGATGATTATTATTGTCACAAGATTTAAATCTATTAATAAATAATTGTACATAATAATAAGACAATACGTACGTACGCACAGGTCCGGAGAGGGTGTTGTCACTATAGGTATCCCGCAAGGATCAGCGCTTGGGAATACTTTGTTCCTGGCCTTTGTTAACGACCTCCCATCAGCCATCACAGATGGTCTAATAACCTTGTTCGCTGATGACACGACGGCGGTGGTATGCGCGCGTTCGCGCGACGAGCTTAACTATAAGATAAATGCCCTTTGCGCCAAACTAAAGCAGTGGTTCTCGTGTAATGGACTCATACTGAATGAGTCCAAATCCCACGTAATCCTGTTTACCGGGAGAGCAGTATCTACGATGAATATAATAGCGCCAGTACCCAGCTGCAACATATGTAAATTCCTTGGTCTGACGTTAGACTCCAAACTGAATTGGAAGGCGCATGTTGAGTCTCTGTGCGATCGACTCAGCAGTGCTGCTTATGCGCTACGTAAGCTTCGTCCTCTAGTGTCAACCAGCGCGCTGCGGCAAGCGTACTTTGCGTACTTCCATTCGTTGCTGTCGTACGGAACGATTCTGTGGGGTGATTCCACAGATTCCGGTCGTGTACTCATCCTGCAGAAGCGAGCCGTGAGGATTATAGAGAACGCCAAACCAAGGGACACATGTCGACCACTGTTTAAGAAGAACCGTATAATGACGTTATACTCATTATATATTTATAATGTAGTTATGTACGTGAGGGCAAATCTTTCAAGTTTTGATCGTCGCACGGACGGAGGGCACGACCTGAGAGGCGCGGGGCGATTGGCGGGGGTCCACCATCGAACAGCCCTCGCGGATAAAAACCCACGTATAATAGGGCCGAAACTATATGAACATCTACCCGCGTCTATTAAAAACGAACAGACTGACGAAGCGTTTGCCCGCCGACTGAAAAACTTCTTATTGGATAATGTATTTTATTCCGTTAATGAATTTATAACTCATGTTGAGAACTAATTATTTTTAACAGTGGCGTAGCGTGCCCGTCGGGGGCCCCGTATCAATTATTGTGTAGGGGCCCTAGCAGATACCCCCAACTACGGGGGGGCTCAGCTGAAGTCAATAAATGGACTAGCATAGCAAGCTCTACATTTGTGTGACAATAGTCTCTAACAGTCAGGTTCGCGAGGCTAGGTAGGGCTAGGAATTTTTGATATATTGGCCTTTGGCTTCGCTATATTAATACCTAGCGCGATTATAACTTATATCATTGAATGAGCGAGCGCAGCCAGATCGAAATTTTTGTAATTTATCCAATAAAACATTGCGCGATTTAAAAAAAAAATCCGTAAAGTCAGCAATATGTCGATAGGGCACTACGTTGTCTTGTTTTTTTTCAATAAAAATGATAAATTTCTCTTAAACGAAAGGTGAATGAAAATGGATTGTATCACTTGACTCAATTTTTTTTTGCGGAGGGGCCCTGATCTGAAATTCTATAAAATAATTATTTTTATCGGGATATAGGGAAAGTTTAACTGAAATTATGGACACCGAGTTTTTGCTTACACACGTTTGGGGGCCCTATGGCCTGGGGGCCCCGTATAATTGATACGGCGGATACGGCGGTAGCTACGCCCCTGATTTTTAAAGACATTTTTATTCTGACTTGATATTTATATTGAATTATTACTTAGTTGTTTGACATTACAAATTTTCAATTCAATTTTATTCTATTCAATATGAGTTTTATTTTCATTTATTGACATTTTTGTATTTTGTATCCAATAACGGACATTTAATTATTATTTGACTATTTGCATAAATTACCTGCCTTACTGGTATTGACATGCTTTGTATCAATTTACCTTAGTGTAATTTTATGTATTAATTTTTTATTTTGACATTGTTTACCATATTATTTCGATTTATTTATTATTTGATATTGCCTTCTTATATGAAAGCAATAATTCTAATATTATAATTTGACGATCTCTTTTATTGACCAAATGTAATCTATAATAAGAATATTATAATTATGTAAGAACTTAAGAGAGAAATAAATAAATCTAAATCTAAATCTAAATCAATTTTGAAATTCTGCGAGCTTGGAGACCGACAAGTTCGGACACCGACGAGTTTGGAATCCGGCCAGATTGAAATCAGGTGAATTTGGAACCCGGCGAATAAGTAACCATTCAGTCACTATTGACTGGTCACTCGAACACAAAAGGTGATAATAACACACTGTAGAAAAATAGCTAAAATTATTTTACTGGCCATGTTATGACAACAAATATGAAATATGTACCTATAATTATAATTGGACGCTATTGATTAGTCCTTTACCACAGCCTTCATTATTGAACACTTTTAATAATACTCGTTTGAACCGGAAACGGATACAGTAATCATGCCGTCAACGTCAATAAAGTATGTCAGTGGGTCCAAAAAGGCCACAATTAGTGGTTACTATTTATATTACTGTGCCACAAACTTATTTGATCCGGTGGCCAAAACTGGAACTATGTGACGTCATTTTGAAATGTCATGTCAATGTCACCAACAGCGACGCTGTAGGTTTGAAACAAATTAAAATGAATCATATTATGAAACGCTAATGTGACCATTTGAGTCTCCCAATAGTGTACAGCGTCAAGAAGTATAATAAACATGACTGAGAGTGTTAGCTAGGTCTTTACGATACGTTACTATTCTGTTTTCACAATGGCGAAACGTTAGTTTCTTATTCCGCTACGTTTCTGATGATCCATGTCGCACTGTAGGCGGAATTTGAATTCCGGTTACAGAATTATAATTAAAGTGCAACAGACTTATCGGACTCGGTGACAGTGTCGCTATTATTGGAATAGACATGACATGACAATGGAGACATGACTTAGTTGCGACTTTGACCATCGGGTCAAATTTTGTTGAGTTCCGATGTTACATAAAACGCAGGACTAGCGCCAAACTAGGAATAACCCAATTGACAGGTCATCTACGGCCGTGACGTACCCAAACAATGGGTCCACAGAATACCACATGCTGTAGGCCTAGCACAAGCTGCTCTCGCGCGATAATCGAGAAAAGCGCGACATAGGTATTGCTATCTCTTTTGTCTAAGTATTGAGAGAAAGAGACAAACGCTCTCTCGCGGCGCGAGCTTTGTCGCGGACACACTTGTGCTAGGGCCACTGAGTGGGTACCATTTACGCTGGCCGCCGCGGCACCGACAGTGTCATCGGAGGCAACATATTGTCTAAATTAAGATATTTTAAGTGTTAATGTGTCCGTTGTCTGTAATTGTAACTGTTATTGTGTCGTAGTGTGCTTTGTGTGATAAATGTCTTTTCTTTCTTTTCTTTCTTTCTTTCTTTATATAGTTTTTCTGTGACATCAAACTAACGCTGAGTGTCACTCCATTAGTAGCTTCATTCAACAGCAAAGTTCTCCCAATGAAGTTACTTGAAAGTTTTACCATTTGGCAAATTTTGTCGACATTAAGAAAGCAAAATTCAAAGTTTGATTGTAGTTGTTGCTATAAAAGGAATGGTCTGCAATTTCGTATAAAAAATACAAAATATCTTTATTGAGTAAGTCTTTATATATCGTTTCAACCATCAAAAAGTATAGGGCATGATAGTGAAAGAAAATACTCAGTGACATCTTAACCGCCACAGTATCGCAGCAAACAACAAAACATAAATCAGTTTTGTTTGACTACATTAATAGTAATGTAGTCAAACAAAACTGATTTATGTGTATATCTTCACGACACTATCCCTGAACGAGGTGGTTGGTAATGGACTTAAACTGGCGATGACATAAGTATGTCCCTTAACTTTAAAAAAGTAATAAAAACTGTTAAAACATAAATATTTAATATAAGAAACATCCAGACCCGGAACAGAAATCTTCGATCTCTGCCCGACTGGAAATCGGGATACGAAACCTGGACCTTCTGCATAGCAGACTGACGATGGACCCCTAAGCTTCTCAAAGTAAAACAATTCTCCTGATATTTGTGACACATTTTACGGAAAATATAGATATTCTTTTCACATTATAACTTCTATTCAGACCCATAATACTCTTATTATCTCAACATAGAGGCTGTTTTATTCATGACATCTCCTTTTTGTTGCTAATGAAAGGTCCATAGGGCTTCGGTCGCCCGAGAATCCTGTCTCAATACACCTGTCAATCCACACTGAATACTTAACCTCGGCCGTCAATGAGAAATGAAATATTAAATATGGTTTATAATAACATCATTTCCCGCCAGCAAATACGATTATTTTCAACGAAGAAAACTCTAGAGAAAATTGAAAATTGCGGTGCGAGGTTCGTCGAAGATAATTTACTGCCGATGTAGTTTCTTTGTACTGGAGGCTCTTGAAAATAAATTCCAGTGATGCAACTCGGAAATTGGAATGACGTTTGACGTGCCGGAAATTTGTTCGTGACGGCGGCATTTTAATAAATTGTTCGTTTGCTTCCCTTCAATATAAAAAAGTATAGAACCTACAATATGTAAAGATCATTATCATCTTGGCGTTGATATCCCGGTTATACTCTCGCGCACGAAGGCCCGAGGTCCGCAATGACCATGATCTAGTATTTGGCAGTGGAGCAACTGCCATCTGACCTCCGTGACGCTGCTGATCAGATTGGGTCATGATTACACATTTAGCCGCTGCAATGTGCAGGTTTCATCACGATGTTTTCCCTCACCGTAAGAGCATCGGTCAGTATCCAATGAATGTACATAACTCAGAAGAGTCATTGGTACATGGCCGCAGTGGGATTCGAACCCGGTACCTCTCGCCTACGAGTTGGATACCATAACCACTCGGTAACCATTCATAATCATCATAGTGTAAATTAAAGTCGCTTTCCGCGTCTATCTGTCTGTATATCCGCTAACTCCTGCTAAACCACGCAACGGATTTTGATACGGTTTTCACATGTCAGTAGTTTAACATCGGTATTACATTACATTTAACCAATTAGTATAGATTAGCAGAAATTGCTAACTAACTAAATTAGTACAAATAATATCAGGAAATTAATAACAGGAAGTAATTATACGCGAAATTATATGTTTAACCTATTCTCTTAATTTCGAAATATTATTGACGAGTGCAATATTGAATTTCGTACTTCAAAATTGCGATGCACTGCAGCGCAAAGTACGTCACATCGATTAACATATTCTACAGATAAATTGATTTTAATAATTTACCAAAAAACAGATTATTGCATATTTTAATACTCAGTTAATCCATTACATTGCTAAAGTGAATGAGTCATCGTTGGTAAAACATCAATTAATTGATATTTCCCCAGAGAGAGGGAATGAGTTCATACACGCTTTTACAGATAATTAAAAAAGTAATTGTCTTCTACCCTTGCGAGTGGTTTACATAGTTTAATTGCTTCCTTAATAATATTTTGGTAACAGTATTTTGGACTACGGTAATTAATGGTCGATATAAATAAAAAATACATGAATTATGTTTAAATTTCTTCTTTTCACGGTGTAGTATTTGTATTATTTATACGAACTTAGTATTTCAAATGTACATTATTTCGATCCCCAAATCCAAATCCATGTAGGTACATGGTTGTCTAGAAGAGACCGCCCTACAACTATGCAATCTTACAATATCTGTAGTTATGAACAGTATGTATAGGTACGACATTTTTAAACATACTTGCAAGGAAAAAGATATAAGGTTAATGGGCTCCTTTTTCCGCACTTGAACTCAAACTTGGTCCTTTGTACGTAGTTAAGGCGTGCTAATTTAGCCAGCCCAGCTCCCTCCAGAAGTCCAGCAGTCTCTTCGGACGCTCGCAGATCTCTCGGAGGGACCCTGTTCCTAATGCGATTTTTACCCTGTGGTCCTTAAGTCCCTCACACTCCAGGACCACATGGGCCGCTGTTTCTTCGTCTACTAGGCATCCCCTGCATAAAGGGCTGTCCGTAGCTCCTATCATGAACAGTAGTTTGTTCAGGGGGAGGTGTCCTGTTATTGTGCCAACTACTGTCCTGAGTTCTTTCCGTTTGAGATCTAGCAGTTTATTAGTTAGTCTTGGTGATCGTTCGGTCACCACCAACTTCGACTGTCTACATCCAATTGTGTTTTGCCAACGTTTATTGTGCTGGTCCGTTGTGTGTTTGCTCACCCATGCTCGCAGTGTGTTAAAAGACAGGGGTAGGGATGGAGGGGGACCAGCAATTTCCATCCCTGATCCCTATGAGATATAAATAAATGCTTTTTTTGTAGGAAGGTTGGTTAAAACAGAGACAGAATCCAGCGAACAACATACTGACGCACGCAAAACTACACGGTTACACTCACACATACAACTAGACCTGAGCCTATTGACAACCAAACTACGCAATGGCACACATGTTTACGAAAGCCTCATGCGACTGTTGACAGCGCGCCATCTTTATTTATTCTTTAATCTGAGAATAAATATTTCTTCATTCATTCAGCCATTGATGACAATAACGCAGGTAAAACGCACTCCTATGAACAATGAATTGAAACACGATGTCTACTTGAGTCATCTTTATCTATTTATTTGCTTCAAACAGAAAAAAAATTCACAAACACAAATTACAACAATTAGAAAAAAATATTTTGTTTAGCGGGATAATAATAACACAAATTTAAACAGGAAAGTTTGAAATTTGATTTTAATTAAATATTTAAGTCATTTTAATTCTACTTTTTATGCGTTTAGTCAATTTTAGTGGAACTGTAGCGGCCATCTTGAGTCTCGTTGTCGTGTATACATCGGGTCTTTCCACGTCGAGCGTCCAAATTAGTTTTTTCAAAACAGAAAAGCAAGGGGGTGGCATCATACAGGCCATCTCGGACAACCGCAAACCATTCCGTGAGACGTTTGTAAACCTGAATGCATTGCTACGTTTAGTTATTATAGCAAGAACAAGTAGTTATTATAGACGACCTGAGTGATTCAGTGGTCAACATGCAAGAGGTCCCGGGTTCGATTCCCGGCCGGGCAGAAATTGAAATGATTAATTTTGATTTCTGTTACGGGTCTAGGTGTTCTATGTATAATAAGTATGTATTTAAAAGTATACAAGTAGTTTATCAGTTATCTAACACCCATAACACAAGCTTTGCTTACTTTGGGGCTAGATGGCGCTGTGTGAATTTGTTCACGACTATTATTATTATTATAGTTCCTTCACGTCCAGCCGCTTCCAGCCCAAAATGACAGCAAAATGACTTATCTACTGCGCCTTATCATAGTCAAAAGAGACGTTCTATGGAGATACGACTCCACCTTCACAGCGCCTCATTTCCATGGGCCCCGTGTAGGTATATTTACGTGACAGCTGTCTCATAAATCTCTCCTGCCTCCTGACGATTTGTTTATTGCCTCATTCATCACCATCCAACAGTTTAGCTTTGGATGTGTCACGTGTCGTGCTACTATTTTATTATGGGGGGAAATTGAATCTTTTGCGTACACGACGTCGGCTGGCATGACGTAATTGGACGCAGCGATATATGGGAACCGGTGAGATTAGTTTCTGCGGAAATAGTTCACGGTTCATCTCCATTGTTAACAGACGATGTCGTAATTATTTAAATAAATAAATAAATGATGTTTATAACACATAAACTCATGACACGATAGGTACATTCAAAAATAAAAAAGTAAAGGAAGCAATGACTCGATAATCCATAATGTATCGCTACCCATGCCATGGGAAGACGTGCAAAGGAGTCACACTCAGCCATGGCTGGTGCTATGGCGCTGGTTTTCAGCTCCTCATCTAATAATGTGCGCCTTTCATCTAATTAGTGCTATAGTGATCCGCTCCTATATGCAAATGCTATGCCAAGCAGGCCCTTGTATCTATTTAGGTCATTGCTTAGACAACAATGCACAAACAGCTTATGTCGGAAATGCCGACCCGGTCGGATCCGACTATTCTAGAGTCCGATGCCTATTTAAATACTTCTAGACCTCGGTAATGTTTAGAAAGGCTCTCGAGTTATTTAGTACTAATTATAACAACTAAAGTCTTCCACTGGGAACCCTGAGACTGGTTACACAGTCTCGGGAACCTCGCGACGGTGTAAACATTTATTATCCCGGATGTGCTCTCGCGCGCGAGGGGCCTGGGTCCGCCTTGACCGTGATCCACACCCGATTCATATCGATATATATTCGATCCATATCCGTGGAACTGTTATTACGCTGAGCTAATGTTGAGGAGGTAATGTTGAGCATGCGCAATGTCATATTATAATTTATAAGTAACCAGTAGTTTTTTCTTCCATACCGATTTTAATAAACAAAACCTAAGAACTGGCTTAAACATAGACAAAACTGCATCAAATCGGTCCATCCGTTCGGGAGCTACGACGCCACAGCAGACACACGATCGACAGATACACAGGTCAAATATATATAAACCCTCTTTTTTCTGCGAGTGTTAAAAATAGTAGCAGATAAAGCTACGCAAAACAATTTTTATCGAGCCCGCGCGCTTCTGGTTCCGATTACAACTGTTACTATGAGATAATCTTGAGCATGCGCAATATCATATTATGATTTATTATAGGTGACCAATATTTTTGTATTCGTAGTTCAAAAAACAAGTTCCAAGGAAATGTTCGTGGTAACTTGTTTCTAACTTGTATCTTGATATCATATCAATTGCGTGATTGTACTTTTTTGTCGTTACAAGCTTCTTTTGGGGACAACTTAGCGCACGGCCCACTGGACCCGCGGGCCGAGTTAGAAACTTACTAAAATTGCCTTGGACGATAAAATAGTAGTAGTTCCAAAGTATTTTATCCGACTTTTGACATCGTTGTGTATGAGATATTGGTTTCATCTGTCTTCCCGATTTTCTCACTCGATAATAACACCAAGACCTGTAACAGAAATTAAAGTTAATCATTTCAATTTCTGCCTTGCGGAATACCGACCCGGGACCTCTGAGTATGCGTGGCACACACACATGTTAACCACTGAACTACTCTTGTAGTCGTCATTAATAATATACCTATCTAGGCAACAATTCTGGCCACAGCGGACCATACTAAATTTGTTTGTTGTGCACATACGAAAACAGCATTATGTTAGCTTGGCCGGTCTAGCTAGGCACTCAATACACCTGTGGCCTGTGCATTCCACAGAATTTTTTATTCTCCTACTACCCCAGGTATGCGCTCTACGCTACACTACCAATTCCAAATCCATCCAAACACCGGAACAACTGAAAATTGTGGAATATTCCACAATCGAGTTTCCAAGCAAAAATCCACACTCGCCGATTAAATTGCATGAACTATTGTTTCTAGTCATATAACAAAATGTTTTCTGTTTCGGTGGAAACATTTTTCTAGTACGGGGATGCAGCGTAATCCTTTTGCCAAATGGATTTTGGAATCACAACCGGGAGCTAAACTGTGGCACGTCGACGCTTTTGTTTGTAGGAAAGTGAATGTTGATTGTTGTGTACCGAGTGCACAGTGCATGTAACCAAGAGGCGCAATCTAGACCACTTTTTTTCACCTCAATGGCGCACGTAATGCTTACAGAACTACTTGTACGTTGCTGTGAAACTTCGTTGTTTAATTTTTCATTTGCCATTTTACATAGCAATGAATATCGTTTTAGAGCATAATGACGATTTAGTTTGCCGAATATACCTAGTACAAATTGTTCCCCTCCAGTACCTTAGCAGTAATTTACTGAAAACGATGGATTAATAGAAAGAATCTATTTCTAACTAATTAACGAGTTAACAGCATACAACCGTTTTCATGATTAGGATTCCGAATACGAATTTCAAATTCGAACAATCGGAACCAGATTCTGATTAGTTGAGCTCAAAATTCGAATTCGGAACGAATGTATGCGGCTGGCCTAAATGTCAAATCAGCAAGTCTTTGTGATATGTCAAAACATTGTAAGAAATTGTGGTATATAACGTCATAATGTGCGTTAAATGTTTTTTTTTTATTTTACAAGTAGTATATAATAGTCTATAATTATAAATAAGTCAATAAGTCTCTTATCTCTAGTACTGAACTCTAGTATGAGTTTCATAATATACTTAAACTGCTCAACTCCTGAATTGTTCTACAATGCTCCTCTATTGGATCTGTGCTCTGTGCCCGATTGCGATAGTACTGGGGTGCAATGTTGAGTGCACGCTAGAAAAAATGGTACGGTGAAAAGTAAAAACGAATATTACAGGTAGCTGTTTTTCTTATTGCTGATGAAGATGTTGTGACTGAATTTCTTTTGGAACGCACGTCGGGCCTTAAATCAAAGTTACGGAATAGTTGAAACACGTTATCAAATAAAAAAATATTTATTTATAGCAAGCTTCTGTTGCGCTTTCTCTATGGGCAGTCAGAGTACGTCTCAATAGTAAACAAACGAGCCCAAACTCGATGGATTTATCATGCGTTGTTTAGGAGTTACGGCCACCTTCCGTCTCCATCATCAGATCAGCTCGATGGTATCATAACATTGCATTGTCACCGAACTGACATGGCTATGCAAAATTTCACTTCAATCGGAAATGGGTCAAATACCTGCAAGATTTTATAACATACAAATATGGGGACATGTGAAAACAAATAAAAGCTTGTACTGAAGAAAGTACGCTAACTTGGATGCCGTAGCTGTAATGTGTGTGATGTACTGAAGTGAAATTACTTTACAAGGACAGTACCCAATTGTTACATATATTATAAAAACGTGCGAGAGTTCATGTGTAAAGTGTGATATGAAAGCCCTATACTAAGATAAAACAGAATATCGTTCTTATTGTTGAACTGTTTACATTTAGGTATTTCAAATAACAAGAGTGAATCTCAACAGTTTGCTCATTTCGGGCATACGATATTTGACAAGTACCTACAAACCGATTAAGTATAATAGTGAAATGTATTCAAATTCATGCCCAATTGAAAATAATGGTAAAAATAGGTAGATAATCAAAATAATATACAATGTCAATAATAATAATTAAATATTATATTATTTGGAAAGTTCAGTGAGATGTTTCTTTACTCTTTTTGTGATTGATTCAATAATTATTTTTTCACAACTGAAAATATATTATTGAACAAGAAAGAAGAAAGTCAACTTTAGTCCCTAAGGATAAGAAAGAAAGTTTAACGAACTCGGTGATCGATCAGCAAGCGCAAAGGCCCATATTTCTTTTGCTACAAAAAATAAAACAAGTTTTGGTAAGTAGTAATTTGTAGTAATTTAGTTAGATTGCTATGTTACTGACACTTCATCTACTAGTGTTATCAAATAACTTTTAATATTTGACGATGAACTGTAATAGTGTTTTACTCTTGAATCTACGCGATTGTTAATAAATATACAATAAACTGTCACACTTGACATTTGTGATAAATTACATAAAGCACATTCCATTCTGTAGAAAAGAAATGGATTTATCTATTCGGATTTGCGCAAAATGGCAACACTAAGGATGCGCTTATAAAAACACGTGTAACGTTGTATCTGGTGCTTATTATTCTAGTGGTCATAAATTAAACAACAGTTGTTCTATTATGTTTTTATTTAATACACAAAGTATAACACCATACCTTTGAGTTTAATGCATCTAACAATACCTATAAAACAAGAGGATTGGATTTCCTACCTTACTATTCGATCTAGAAAATCGAAATCCATTTTAGTAATTGAAGACTTTTTAATAGATTGAACTGGAACTGAATGGAAACATTTACGACAAAACGACTACATTTCCTTTCAACGTTTCCTATTTCTATTCAAAATGGGGACCTAACTTTTTGTCAACGGTTACGCAGCAGAATTGACACGTCCACAATGGTTGGTCCCAACAAAAGGAGGACAAAAACTTCAACACAAGGTCGCTAAATTGTCGCTATGCCAATGTTGGCTTTGTTAGTTGTACACTTTTACATATTTACTAAAATAGCGGTTCGCCCCGGCTTCGAGCGGGTGTTGTCGGATTTGCATGTGATATGCTTATAAATCTTGTATTCATAAAAAGGAGCGTCGGTGGCCGTGTGGTTGCGGTATCCGACTCGTAACGAGGTACTGGGTGGTAATGGGCAGGGCACATAGCTTGCAAAACCTTTGAGCAATGGGGTGGAAACCATGTCGTGGAGCAGGCCAAGGCAGGTTCAATAGTGCACGTCCTACGGCTGAGATGATAACCCATATCCACCCATGGGTGTCGATATCTAAGTTAAGTTAAGTTATTTAGTATATGGGCGTGTGGTGTCCGGCAGAGTAGAATAGCACCAACCCCTTACACTCATGGGTGTCGTACAAGGCGACTAATGTTTTCGAGGCAAAAGATCAGGAGTTTCCGTAGTCTGGAAAATGGGAAGTTCTCCATTGTTATATTTAAACACTGCGATCTCCAACCCGCCTACCAAGCGTGGAGATTATGATAATAATCTCCCCTATCATGGGAGAGGCCCTAAGTCCTGCAGTGGACTGTTACGGACTGTGATCATGATGATTTAGTATAAAGTAGATAGTATATATAACTAAGTAAGTTAATGTCAACTTGATGCGTACAATTGGGGCTTGATCCATTTCGCGTCTGAGCCAGCAAATTATTTAAATGTTCAACGATTTCAATTTATCTTCTCGATCCACGATCGATATTTCACGATCCAGCTGTCCCTGAATATTTGAAATGCAAGTTTCAATATCTTTGCGACACTCACGACCGTAGCCTCCGTTCTTCAAACACTCTCTCCTTAAACCTTCCCATTCACCGGATTGGATTTCTGTCAAAATCTTTTTCCTTAATCGCTGCCTTCATCATTCTTTCCATTTCCTTTCCATCTTCAAACCACTTTATTTGAAAACATTAAGAACAAGTCATTGTAACTATTTATAACTTAACCAGAAATACAAACAGTAGTGGAAATTGCTGTTGATTCAGAGCTAAATAAACCCTAGTCCATTTCTCAAACACATTTCAAGCCAATCCAATAGAATTGAACCACAGTCTAGCTTCAATCTTTGCTGTGAAAAGTTGCTATAGCGTTCAACACAAACATCAACAAACATCTCATAAAGTTAAATACTAACTTTAATTGCTTACCAAACGGAGATGGATCGATGTCTTAGTCAATAGTAAATATTATTGACCTTCTCTATTTCGTGCATACACTGGTGTGGAGCAAGACGACTGAACTGATTTCGGGAATTCTATAATTATTAGAAACTATAATATTCTCCTTACTGTTTTTGGTGCCGAAAATATATATCAATCACGCGGGATTCAAATTCGATAGGCAGGCGGCTGAAAACTAGAAAAACATATTTATATGTAATCTATAGTTACACGATACCACTATACCTGCACGCCTAGCACAAGTGCGCTCTCGAATGCGATAAGTGAGAATATATACTACTATTTCTTTCATCTTAGTATTGAGAGAAGGATACATTAGTATTGAGAGAAAGACAAAAATACTCGCAGCGCGAGACGTGTCGCGGGCGCACTTGTGCTCACGGTGCTGGGGCAAATCTTCCCTAAAAATAAAAAATCTACGCCGACCTATCATCTAACAACCTCCCACCAAACACGCATAGCAAGAACAAATTACTAGTCAATACCTAGCATAAAGCCCTAGCAATCGAAGGCTTCGCGGTCCGCAATCAATTCCCCGTCAAATACACTTCCAACTAAACTCAATCAGAACTGTACGCCTGCAGCGGCCTTGTGCCCACATCCGGTACGGTTGGCGCAATGCACTGTGAATACGGCACCGCGGGCTATGATGGGCTAAAACGTTTGTGGGAGTATGCGTTTGATTACTATTGTGAATGGGAAAGTTTGATCTTCTTTGATTATCATCTTTAGAACTCAACGCTTCTCGTTTTGACAAATTGAGAGTATTCGTAAATAAATATACTTGGACAAACTGACATAGCGCTGTAAGCAAATATTGTTTTATGGGTGTTAGATAACTGATAAACTATTTATATACATATTTTTTAAATACCTATTTTAGTACACCCAGACCCTATACAGAAATTAAAATGCATCATTTAATTCGGGAATCGAACCCGGCACCTCTGCGTGGCAGACATGTAAACCAACTAGACCACTCAGATCATACATACTGAAATAAACATCCCACCACGACTCATAGTACAAAATAGTACGTACCTTAGGCTCGTCCTACATTAGTGACCCCGATATGATACTAGAACACGCAACGTTCCGGTACCAGATAATACATTCGTTCCTATATATAGATTTTAATGAAACTTCACAGTATTGTATGGACCAGGTATCATCGCAAGCTGAAATTAAATAAATATGCTTAAAATATGCTTGGTCAATTCATACAGTGCCATCTAGCCCCAAAGTAAGCAACGCTTGTATTATTGGTACCAGAAAACTGATAAACTATTACCTATTAATATTAAAGTATTTTTAAAAACAATGCTTATAACACATACCTACAATACCCAGAACCGAAACATAAATAAAAATTTATAATTTAAATTTCTGCCCGGCCAGAAATCGAACCCGGAACCTCTGCAGCAGACCAGCACCACCAACCACCAAACCAACCACCAACCATCCAACTGTACCACTCATGTCGCCATAAAAGGTCTTGAAAGCCAATATATTGTTTCTGTAACTTGTACAACAGTTACACAATGATACACAATATGTTATAGCGAAAAATGCGCGTACAATATTGACGTATAAATATTGTTGCTATTATTATTTTCTGTACCATTAGATACACGATGTATGTAATCCCGTTCGGAAGGCTTTGAAACCCTCTTTCCTTAGTGGGATCTGTCATTACCTATTTCCTTGTAATAATGGGATATTTCATTGTAACATAGCAACATTGTATTTCCCTGACGCGCTATTTCCGATCTAGCTAAATCATAGGGGAGTATCATAATTTGTATTCATAATACCAGGTTGACCGAGTTTCGGCCTGAATCTACGCAAATTCGTGAAAAATCGATTTCTTAAGAACAACTGAGCTGATTTCGTAAGAGAAGAACTGTAATTTTTATTGAATCGTTTCCAGGGCTCTGTCGTATACCAAGGAAACCTTAAAGTTAATAAATCAACGCAATTCAAATGGACCACTAATTGAAAGAATAAAGTAAAAATGAAACCGTAATTAAACGATTTAATTTGAAAATTAGATTTACTTTAGATATGCAATTTGCAAGCTTGTTTTACATACTTTTAAAATAAATAAATAAATTTCAACAACTCACACAGCGCCATTTAGCCCCATAGTAAGCAAAGCTTGTGTCATGGGTACCAGATAACTGATAAGATAAACTATTTATATACTTTTAAAATACATACTTATTATACATATAGCACCTAGGTGTGCTGACGAGTCTAGACTCGTCACAGTAATTAAAATTTCAGCTCGACCGGGTATCGAACCCGGGACTTCTGCGTGGCAGACAGAATGTTTAAAAACTGAACCACTCAGGTCATCAGCATAACCATGCAAGTATCGATTCGAAGTTCTATGAGAATGATAATTCATTTACGATTTTACACTAACCCACCAACAAAGCCAAAAAAAATTTGCCAGTCTAATGAAGGCAGCAAACTTCCCAATATTATCAACTCCATCGCTTCTATGTGTGAGCTGTCAAAAACAACCGTACCACTCAGAGGGGCTATTGGCAATCTCAGTAGACAACTGAATTTGACATTAAAAAAATCTTACACTACTCTAATTTGGTAGACGCTGGCCAACGGCAACGGCTAGCCCAGAGGCCAACGTAGATGACGTGTGATCTGCCCAAACTGACTTGTCTTATTTGGTGAACAAACAATGCCCAAAATCACGACTTGCCGTATCAATTACGCTACGTACACTGTGTATAAATGTCTTGAATTATATAAGAAACAAATAGAATACGAATTTACAGCGCATACTTCTGCAAATTATCCATTTAAATACATAATTTCCATAACAAAATAAGACAAGTCAGGCTTGACAGATTTTAGTGTAAAATTATTTAATGTTAAATTCGGTTGCCAACTGAATTAGACAATAGCCCCGGGAAGTCTTTTAGCCTACCGAAATGAACACATAGTTTCCACGCTAAATACACAGTCCCATATTAAGGCAGTGCGTGTATAGTAGTGTACACACCCACAGTAACACAGTTCCAGCCACAAGTGCTGTTTGTCTCCGTCACGCGACGCCGTGACAAATCGCAGTGACAAAACTTGTCCCGTGAGTGACTGCGAGCCGTTTGCCGTGTATGCAGGTTTAATTACCATAGATATAGCATGCTATGCTGATGTCCTGGATTCAGGTGTACCTACTTCATACAAGTTATGGGCGCGATGTTGGACGCAGTTGCGGTGACTAGTTGGCATTTGTATATTCGGTGCTTTTTTAAATGGTTTGCTTAAGGTTCAAGGAATTTTTAATTTAATACATATTAACCTATGTATGACAGTAATTTTAACGCGAGGTATCATATATAACATTATAATATAAATATAACTTAAAATTAAATAAATAAAAGAACGCCGCAAACATTTTCGGAACGCTTCAGCTTGGCTGTGATGTAGAATCTGTATTTCATATGTTTATTAATTGTAGCTCTAAGTTTGTATATTCTAAAAACAACAATTTAAGTATTATATTAAATTGAAATAGTATCTTTTTAAATAGAATATGTTCACAATCAAAAAAAGAATACTAACAAATGCACAAGTGACTGCTTACCATCAGGCAGGGCGCAAGCTTGTTTGCCACTATAGCGGTATATAAAAAAAAACTACGTATTAAATTAAACTGGTGGTGGATGTTGCTCGTGTCCATAGGCGGCGATGTCCACTTTCCATCAGGTAGTTTGTCTGCCGTATAACATAAAAATCTGTATTTTTTTTATTCTTGATAAATATTACTAAATTATACTTTTTCATGGATGCTTCTTCATCCTAGCGGTCAATCTCGGACTCTGCCAGTGTCAGCTCTTCAAGTGTGAAATCGCTTTCAGATTCAGGTACTAAAGCGCTTTTCTAGCAGCACCTGTAATTGAAAAATTTAAAACCAATCAAGGTGGTCTAAGTAGCAAAACATCGAACAGCTGAAATGTTTATTGAGCAATAAACCTTATTAGCAAGATGTCCATGTAGGTAAACGTCCAATTGTCAGATGGTCTGTATGAACACTTGATGTGATAAAATGTGTACGCGTGATGCTTTGGGGTTCAGGACCGCACAACCCGTCAGGGAAAAGCCGAGTCGCCAGAGCCTCGTCCGTCTTTTTGCAGGGGGCCACCAAAATGTGAGGTTGGCTTAGACAATACCCTGAACTAATACAGTGGAGACTGAAGTCTACCAGCTGTTATGGACTGTTGATGTATGTTAATCATCATCATCATCATCATCTTAGCGTCTATCCCGGCTTTTGACGGGGTTAGCTGTCCTATACTCAGCCTTCTCTACTTCGTCATAAGCTGTTGACTCTCGCATCCGACTTTGCGATTTCAAGCCATCGCTTCCTGATCCACCCATTGGTTCTTTTTCCTGATACAGGCTGGTTTAGGTACCGACTTCTAAGTTCCTATGGAGCTTACGCAATAATCTGATTGGAGTATCTACCAATAAATCATATTTATCGACTACTCCGCATTGAAAGTACACAATAATTGGTACCTGAATTCGAAACCGCCGTTACACGCATTCGAATCCCAAATTGGAAATCTGACCGATGGCCCATCGTGTTATTTGCGGTGGCTAAACCACTGGAACAATTTGTGTACACCACTCTACATTATTATAGCTGCCACAGCATCCTAGTATAGTCAGATTACTAATATTCTGTCGCGAGATATTTGTGGTATAAAATATAGATTTAGTAAATTAATACGTTGAGTTAGTAATTCAGTAGATTAGTAATTAATTAGTAGTAGTAATAATGTGGGGCGACCCAGAATTTCCGGCGCCGCCGAAACGACATTAAGTATCACACAGAGATAAAAGTGTTAGAATTTAGTTTTGAAAATGATTATATTATCTATTAGTCTATTGTTAATTTTATGTGGTATTGTTGTATAGGTTATATTATTTTGTTTGGCTATAATGTTTTGTTTATTGTTCTTATAATTTTGTATGTTATATGTATTATATCTATGGGCCTCCGTAGCCTGATACAAATAAATAAATAAATATTTTAATCTACAAATACACGCGTAAGTAATAATCTGGGAAAGTGATTAAATCCTATTTCTATAGCAATATTAATATATACTATTGTATAAAGAGAAAAGATTTGATTGTTTGTTTGTTTGTAATGGATAAACTCAAAAGATAAACACAAAAAGCTACATTGAATTTTCCCAAAATAAACTAAACTTTACGCGGACTAAGTCCTCGGATAAAGAGGAAAAGTTTGTATGTCTATAAGGTTAGTCGGGATGATATTCGTTCCGGTTAATAATAGGATCCCATGGGAACCGCAAGAAACATCTACTTTAAAATAAGTTTAAAAATTAAAATAAGAATTTCTTTATTTTAAATTCTTCACATTCATACGAGTATGTTAATTTCATATTCCAACTCCACGTGCGCGAAGTACATACCTAATAAAAAAGGCAGTCGTTTGAATTAAGTTAGCAGGTTTTTAAGGTTGCTGTGTATCAAAATAGCTACATGTTACTATCATAGTCTATTTCATGCAATCTATAACATCAGCACACGCATTCAAAGCCACCAATAAGCCTCGAAAACGACTGACTGTACGTCAATATGGCGGGACCATGATGAGCCAGTAGCAAATGTGTGCATTCAAATCCGACGCTGCCTTTTGGCTGCTTTTGGCTAAACAACCAGACTATTGTTTGGCATTTCGAGCCAAATGTGCGAAATTGAAGCGTTCTATTGCACTGCCAGAGTCCATATTGTGCAGCTGCTTTGCGATTTTATTCGCTTTATACAGAGCCATAGAAGAAAGGATAAGTTTTCGAATGTAGATGGTGAGTTCGAAATAGAGAAGGCTTTGGCTCTCACTATCTTTACGGATCATGTGCATTATTGTGCATAGTATTTATTAAAGTACTTTTACGGCTTGTTTATACGTCGCCGCGCCGAGTAATCACCGCGAAGCTGGTACAATGTACAATGTACAATGTACAATGGTACATTTTCTGTCAGGTGACAGAAAGTGTAACATTGGCTAGTAATAGACGTTCCGTTTTAGGTATAGCTGACCAATCGTCAGTTGCGGTTGATACTAATCCTTACGAAGTACAAAATAAAGTCACTTTTGGATAATTCGGATGCGCATCCGCCCTTGGTCGAACGTTCGACCACGTCTTCGCACCCAAAAGCGTATTTATTTTATACTGCGTAAGGATTAGTATCTACTTTATCTGACGGTTGGTTGGCTCCAGCTAAATAGGAGCGTCTTACAAGTTTATGAGATCGCGACAAGGCGACCGCACAACTATTACGAACACAGAGCAAAAGTAAATTTGACAGTCTATAGAGCGGCCTTTGACGGTTTCTTCACACAAAAAATGCGTGCCTAGCAACACCAGAAAACAATGAAGTCTCCTTCATTGTCTGTCAGCAGCAATTTAAAACCGATGTTCATTCTAGGGCCACCAGCTGATACTTAGCAGATCCATTACAAAGATGGCAGTCACAATCCCAATATGTATTTATAATAGCGCATATTGTCATTATGTTGTATTCGACGAATCAAAAAGAATAAAAATTAATTCAACTTACTTACTAATTTTAAAGCTCAACTATTATTATTAGCTTTCATCATTCCACTGCTGAGAAAAGATCTACCCCGATTTTTCCACTCCTCGTAATCAATAGGTATTTTTAGTTTACATCATTGGAAAAAAGTAACGAACACATCACAACTATCGCAAGCCCGACCCATATTAATTTTACGTTTATTTTGTATTATCAATGTTTTCATAATACATTACAGAGCTTGTCGTATTATTTATGTGAAGAAACTACTGAAACTTCGAGATAATAAAAATAAATTAACAAGAATCTTTAACATACATTATTTATTTATTTATTTATTTAACTATTAACACATTCTTTACATCTCTACACACATTTTACTCGCGGACCCTGGTAATTTTCTGGATGTAATCTGATTATGCATATCTAGGGCATGGATGGAGGCTGTTTAGAGTTGCTAAGGTACCTAACTGATCCAAAAAGCCGTTTACTCCGCAACGGGAAAGTTTGCGTCGGAATTTCGATCTCACACACCAGTTATCGAAATTAAAATTCTGGTGCAGATTCAAGGTCTCTAAATTGTCTGGATTGTATGAAAATTGTCCATGTACCGTTTTTTTCGCAACAGCATTTCTGTATTAATAATATGGCATGGCAAACTGGATATAAGGACGGACGAACTATGCCATAATAATAGGGTGCGGCTAAAACAACATTGCAGCTAGGGCTTGCAAGTCGAATATTCGAATTATTCGAATACGCGCCTCATTTCAATATTCGAATAGTAATTAGATGCATTTTGCCTAATATAATGTTGTAGTTTACATATAATTTGATTTTAATTAGTATCACATGATATAAAATTACATTCCCTTTTCTTGTTACGTAAAAAATCATTTAGCATCCTAATCTCGTAAAATACCTAATCTTAGAATCTGACTGACCTAATACTACCTCCTCACTCTCACGAGAGCTTCGCGTGAGGTGACACGAGGCGAGGAGGCCCTCTTCACTCTCGCGAGGCAGGTACTTTGTATTGTGCTGTGTTCGGACCCGGGAGGGAATCGCGAGGCAAAGCGACCGATTGCACACCAACCTTGCGAAAGTTAAGGAGATTCGATGTCCAAGCTAAACTTATTTTTCCATTCTTTCAGTCGTTTGAGTGTTTAGTAATTTAATTATGGTTTATTAGTAAATGTATTCAAAGGTGCGGCAAATGGTTTTTTATAGCTTAAAATAAAATAATTTGTAAAAAATCACAATTCGCCGCTTAATGACACTGATTTGTGATTTTGTGAATTTTCTTTTTCATTGCTTTGTTTTTTATTATTAACATGTAGAAATCCATTTAACGCTCATTTGGATACATTTATTAAGGGACAATTTCACAAACTTATATTTAAAACGTAGTTACAACCCTGATTCCTGATTTCACAATATTTCGAATAATATTCGAATATCACCAGCAAAAATATTCGAATATTCGAATACTTACATTTTCGAATATTTGCAAGCCCTGCTGGCAGCCAGATATTGCAGTAAATTTATTGCCATTTACAATATACTTAAAAGGTCTTCAACACAAAGTATTAAATTATTTTACCAATAAATAAGCTGAAAACATTTGTTTACAAATGTGTACCTGACAACCAAATTGATTGTAAACATTACGTTTGGCACGCATTTTGCCCATAACGGCCTCTCTACTCAGCCGTGAAGGTAGCTAACTTTCCACGTTTGATCATCATCACAGCCCATAACAGCCCACTGCAGGACTCCGGGCCTCTCCTATGAAAGGGGAGGCCACCGCCATAATCTCCACGCTCGGCAGGCGGGTTGGAGATCGCAGTGCAGTTGATGTAAATCTACCCAGAAAGATGCTGCTGCCCACCTTTCGGATTTGTCCCTTAGTCGCCTCTTACGACACCCACGGGAAGAGATGGGGTGGTGCTATTCTTTGAGGTGGCGGCACCACACACCATCACGTTTGATCACGAAGGAATAATACAAGGACCTTTATTTACGCCTAAGAATAATCATCTATCTAGATTAGAGTCAACTTTATACAAATAGCTATTTATCTGCCGAAATGTAACCAAGTACGTTACAAGTAATAATACATTCCAAGGCTGTGTTCCCACAGATGGGTTCATTCGGAGCTACTGTCACAGAATTCCAATTTAGCTACTACACCCAATGTATCTACATAATATTTCCATACTGCTCGGGGTTGCTTACAGAGTTGCGGAAATGATAAATAATGTAGGCGTAAGATTATATGTGGTTACGCCCATCGCTCATGCATTAAAAACCCATCATATCGACTTTATAGCTAGATGCAAAAGGCTTGATGCCTTGTCAGTATGTAGCTTTTATTAATGTACCTGTCTGCTTCAAACCGATATCAAAGAGTATGTTTCTCACCCAATATACTTTTCGTGTAAACTTACTATATATTAGTAAATAACGTGTTTTGTGTTTTATAACACATTCAGGATTGCCTACCTGGACTAAGGATACCAAATACCGAGCGAAGTAGACAAAGAATAGTAGGAAGGAGGATCCCAGGCCTTCGCGCGTTGCTAGAGACCACATATACAGGGTGTTTCATAATACATGTATAAAGCCGAAAGGGTGTTAAAGTATAGCTTGCAAAGAGTACACTGGCGACTTCATATTATCCAGACATTAAATTTTAATTTTTATAAAAAATCTTCGTTTTTAAAGAAAAATAACCATATCGACTACGTTGATGCGCAGCTCTATTTCAAGTTGATGATCCTAGAAGGAGAAGTTTAACCTTTTAAATTAAAATTACAGTATTTTTTTGTACAGAACCCTCAAACCAAAAAATACAAAACGGCTAATTTAGATCTCCTTAATATCCCATTGCGCCTAGTACTATGAACTTGAGTGACCTTTTACAACTGATTTCTAGAGATGCGGTCTTTCGTTTTCAAAATGTCGATTATCGATATTGAAAAGGTAAAAGTTCGATAGTAATTTTCTCGCTTACTATTCCACGCACGAAAAAAATAATTGTACCTATCGTTTTAATACGTTTAGCACTCCATCCAGTTCACGGCTTTATACATGTATTATGAAACACCCTGTATAATAATAATGAATCTGAGGTCCAGGGGCTTTTTAGCTTTAGTACCTAGGCTAGTTAAAGTTTATCTTTTTCCCCTGCAAATTGTAAATGATTGGTTTTTAACTTTTTCTATTTAGAAAATCTTAAAATTTACTGTATCTGGCTACATTATTTTACCTGCGCAAAGGTTTAAAAACAAAAACTAAGTAACCTTAGACACGTCGCAAAACAAACCTCAGACAAATTGTTCTTTACCTACATATGATGCGTTCAACAACATACACAAATGCGCGTAACAACATCGTGAACAATAAACGCGTTAGACTGAATACCAACTCCCGAATCACAATCAAACGAGCCGTGTGACGTCGACGTAAAGTCCGCGTTAATCATCGTCGGTCCATCGTATTGTTTATTGCCCTATTTGGCTCGGGACTATCCTGCTAGTACCCTCTTAATGAGCGCAATATAACAGACCGTAATACCGTAACCGCCGTAACCTAGCTTGGGCCAGAGCCTTCGGACACCGCGGAAGCTAAGTGCCGACCATATTCTCCGCTACGTTAGTAAGTTAATGACTAACATATCTCTTTAATATTACGTTATTTGGTACCGTTTGTGATGGACGGACGACCTTGTAAAAGCAAGGTCACGCTTTGATGTTCCCTATTTCGCGAGCGAGTAAACTGGATCCGCAATTAGTAGTACTCGATGCTTCCACGCTGCGGAATCCCTCTGAAACCTTTTTAATTTTCATGTTAAAAGCTTTTTTAAGCTTTGCTTTCCACATTTTTAATTGTGATTTTATTTTTGTATAAGGTTTACGTAATATGAAGCATTGAAGGTTATAATTATGTTTTTAAGTTTAGCCAACCAAATCAAATCTGTAAATATTTACACGACCATCAAAATTCCTTTTATAATAAAACCTATTAACCAATCGACAGATTAAAATTTTTGATATTACCATAATTACACACCATCTTAAATAAGAACTAGAAAATAGTCCGCTCTATTCAGAAATACCTTGTAACGCTCTATGTAAACCCACACAGAAATCACGATATCGACGCCAATACCGCAACGGAGCCTGCGGTAAGAGAATGTTTGCTCAAGTCAACAGTAGTTGTTTTGCTAAGCAGTTGTAACGACAAATAGCGTACGGGAACTCAAACATCGGGGTAGAAAGCAAACAGCGTTTTCACCTCATCGGGCTTTGTCGGTATAGCCAGTGAGACAGGTGTATGTCGGTGGCGCTAAGTAAAGTACCCTTTGCTAGTCATGGTACAGGTTTAGTATTTGGGCGGGTAGTCAAAGTCGTATAATATAGTGCCTGCTATCAAGGCAGACAGTATGCTCCAGTTTCAGCATTTCGGCATCGCTACATACCTCTAGAGGAGATGAGATGATCCTTACGTAGTTTAAAACAAAGTCGCTTTCTGTGCCTGTTAGTCTGTATATCCGATAAATACTTTTAAATCAGGCGGCGGATTTTGATGCGGTTTTCATTATCATTTAGATTATTTCTTCCGAAAATGTTGTATGTATATAGAAGAACCCCGAGAACGCCCGTTCGAAGTTGGAGCAGGTCACTAGTATTAAAAAACCAACAACCAGTACAAAAATCAACAACATTAGTCCACTGTTGTCCCTTCCACATTTAGTCGATGGTTATGCCATTATATGTGCTTGGCAGGTTGCCTCTAAGGCCTTTATCAATTTATTTATTATTTATTCATACTATTGTACAACACTACAGCTTAAAACTAATGCGTTGCACAAATTAGGTTATAAATTACAGCTATTATATACAATATACTTATTATTTAGGTAAAATTGTATGACCTCTGTATGGAAGACGGGCATAGGGGCCATTGAACCACGTATGTCCTCGTCAAACCTTTCTAGCAATTTATCAAATATATGTTCAAAATCCATTTTCAGAACATCTCACGGGGCATCACCGTACGACCGTAGCGATACAAATTTACAGTAATAATCGAATTTTGGTTGATTGTGTTTGCAGTTTCTAAAAGCGACGGTACATGCCGCTGTATGTTACATGCTCTATGAATACGTAATTGTCGTGCCACTAAACCGCGCATTGATTTACTGTACGAGAACAATGTATTCGGTGTATTTACACACGGGCTAACAGTTATTGGTGTACAATCAAGCTCGGTGCTATTGTATCTAATTTAGTATAGATTCAAGTTCATTACTTACGTATCGATCAAATAGTATATGTTATTGTTGATGTCTGTTATATTTATTACTTAGCAGTCATCTTCGCGTTAATGTCCTGGTAGTGATCTCGCGTGCGAGGATGTTCGCATGATCATACATGTACCAAGATCCAGGATTTAACACTATTATTTTAAATACACTAGTCACTCAAAAAACTTATCAATTTAATGTTGCGGCACAGACCATTATTAAAATATACATTGTTGTAGATTTTGAGACAGCTACAATGAAAAATAAATTTATGTTCGATGAAACAGCGGTCAGAAAGAGCTTTTTTAAGAAGCAGACCAAAATAGTGTTTTAGTTATGGCGTAGTTACTACTTCAAAGACACGCTGTACTTATGTAATTGGCTTCCTGGAAACGTGTCTAGTAATTTCGATGAAGTTATAGGTCGGGAGAATTTTGAGTCAAGGAATATTGTCATAGTTATTTTTCATTATTAAGACTATAATGCTCATGTTACTAGGTACGGTTACTTACATTTTAATCGCAAATCACAATATAAATATCTTTCTCGAAGACACTTAATTTTAAACAATATCTGAAATTCAAATTGTTTTCCCGAAACATCTTCAACTTATTTCTTATTTTGATGTCTGTTTTTGTTAAGAAGTTGGATTGAAAAGTTTTGCCCAAATTGAAATAGGTACCTATAGCAGACGTACGAAATAAATAAACAATTGCAAATGGGGCTGTTAAATAAATTGGAAAAAGAACTTTAGGTCTTCGATAAGGAACATCAATTGTTTTTAAAGTTTGTTGACTGTACGGGATTGGTTTTATATTTGCGTTTAAGGGCGATCCGACTCGAATCAGAATGATGTACTTATGACACTTCTGAGTGATGTACCTTAGTTGAACACAACATAGATAGATAGATGTATCCGGGCCGTTTCTCGTGATGTACTCCTAGATACCCTATTGTTCTTGCCATCCTATCTCTTCGTGGAAATGTAGCAATCAATTCAGTTGTACAAACGTCTCCGGAAGGTTTAGTCGTTGTCCGTGATACTCAAGCCTGTATGATGCCACTCCCTCGCATGTATCCTGGGTGGATGGTGGATGCTGGGTGGGCAGCTGTCTCGTATTCTTTCAGGCACGCTCTGCACAGAGGGCTTTCGGTGCAAGCTATGGTGAAGAGGTGTTTATTAAAAGGACCGTGTCCCGTTAATGTTTTGATTACCATACGTAGTTTATTAGTTAGTTTTAAGAGCCTATAGTTGAACAGTATGATCGATGCTCTTACTCGTGCCAGCTTAATTAACTGCCCTGTATCAAATCTAAAGGTTTCTTACTAAAGTTCTCAGAGTGGTTACCAACTCATCGTTCCTTCATTTGAGCTCAGTCGTTTGGCGAAATAACTTACAACTGTTATTCACACAAAAGAGCCGAGAGTAAATTGTGTTAAAAAACAACTTCCGGGAAAAGTTTCGGAGCTTATTCATTTATTCAAAGGTGCCTACAACGACATATATTCTTCAACTTAGACGAACAAACTTACTAAGCTCCTTATGGTATCGATTCGGGAACGGGTAGGTATTCGAATGTATTTGAAATATCGAGTATCTATGTTCTATGAAGCTTGTACTTCTACTACACTTTGGAATGGAAATGCCATTTTTAAATTAATTTTGCATGTGATTTTGTCTTTGTACGTTTATTCTTCCTTCGGGGCCCGAAAAGTGAAACGAGACGTCCCCAAAGTAGCTTTATTTAGCAAGTTTTCTATAGTCAAAGATTTTATAATTTAAAGCTCTCGTGGGACGGTGATATGAGCTTTATGTATGTAGGTACGAGTATGTATGTACCTCTCGTCAATGATAATGATATTTTAGGTATCATATCGATCATAACATCTAAGAATTGACTGAAGAACTCTCCTATTATTTTAATTTCACATTATCTTAATCTTGCCACACCCACTCTCTGATTGCAGACTTTATTTGATCTGGGTAACAATAACAACCTAAAATCACTACAACAGTTTATTGTGTTGGAAAAATTGTTTATTTTCAGAAGCATGTTCTTTCTCGGAGGATACGATAAAAGTCAATTTTACGCTGGTTGGCTTACAGTGTCTTCGTTTTCACGTTACCTTAGTTGTATTATTTTTACGGTTATTGTAACATTTCTTAGGAGGCGCCTACGACTTTTTATTATATTGACAATATTTCGCCAGTTACGAAGGTTGACTTAGTAATACAATATAAATATACGTGACATCTGAAAATAGATTAGAAAAGTCCCGTTAAATGTAGAAAATACAACAAGAAGTTTTTGGAAGATATTTTATTTGATACCTCGAAGATACCTTCAAAAGTTTCCCGTAAGAAGGCATACTTGTTGTGGCTGAAGATAAAGAATACCGTAATTCATGTCAATGAGCAGATTTTACTTCGTGAGATGTTTCATTCCTTCTCAATGGGTATATTTTTAGACGCACTTGGCATTTTCGCCTCTAAATTTGTTTTATTGGTATAGAATTGAATGTTACCTTTAGAAAAATGATTTAAGATTAAATCTGTATCTATTTGAAATAGGATAGATAGTACATTGCTATATACAGAATATACGTAACGCTAAGGTCCACGAATAAAAAAAAATTACACAAATAAAGCATATTAAAAACAGACTTAATCGCTGCCAATCGGAAGCGTTCCCAGAATGCTGGCGGCGTTACCTCTTTGAATGATTAGACTCATACGTTGTTCGGGGTACGCGCCAGCACGTGGGTCTCCGGTTGCGTTATATTAGATGAATATCTGTTGTTTTAAAAGCTAATTAAGGAATATTTCACACCGGAGGGGCAGCGGTCAGCAACTGCCGGCAGTATCCGGCAGCGTCCAGGGAATCTGTTTTTGAAACGCTCGCCTCGAGTCGAACAGTTTTCAATTTTGTATTTCGGTATGAAAATTCTAAGAGGTATTTTAAAATAACATCTACGTCTCAAAAATAAGAAAAATTAGCATCATGCATCAAAATATAGTTTTTTTTTACATGCAGAAAATCAAAATTTAAAACCTTAAAAGCCCCAGCTCGACAAAAGAGGCTACCAGTGCCAAAGCGCGCAACACAGCGCGATGCCGCTCTGCCCATCCAAGCTGCAGTGCGACCGTCCGAATCTTCCAAACAATACTATGCGTTTCCTAATGGAGATTAAGCTTAAGATGGGGTCAATTAAAATTAAAATGGCGACAGTGCAACTTCCGGCGGCTCTGCCAAGCTCTGGCACTCCCGATTGAGCCGAAGTGAAGGTTGCAGTGGATTGTTACGGAATGTTCATGTGACAATGTTGTTCAGGTAATGACGTGTGAAAGCTAATCCGGAAAATATTTATACCTAAGTGATAATAGTGTGGTAGGCGCGTCGGTGGCCGTGTGGTTATGGTATCCAACTTGTATGAGAGATGTACCGGGTTCGGATCGCACCAATGACTCTTTTCTGAATACTAACCGATGCTCTTACTATGAGGAAAAACATAGTGACGAAACCTTCACATTCAGGAAACTGAATGTATAACCATGATCCAATCTGATGATGTCAGGGGCAGGACCTCCGTTCAGATGGCTGTCGCGCCACTGTATTTACCTGATCTGCCTGAGCTGTATAGCAGTTGAAAAACACGCAGAAACGTTTGTGGACGATGACATAAACGCAACTGCTAGCAGATTCTTCGGACATGGCTCCGGAATACGTAGCCAGTTGTAATGGTGCGGCGCGGTCAGAAGAGTGACCTGCCAAGGGCGGGATATGCGATACGAAGAGAATTACTCGTTTTACCAACCCCACACTGTAGGAGATAATATCTGCCCCATTTCATACAAAAATAAAGCGGAAACAATGTAGTTACGCAAAATACTACCTACAAGGAGTCCAAGTGTAATTATACTCCATAATTTAACGGTAATTTATTCAATTTGTTGAAAAAATTACCCGACGAAAGCAGCAATTAGTGAGACTAAATAACTCTTTACTGGACGCCGTCATAGAACGCTAGTGGTTAGTATGAAATTGCCTGTGCTATTTGCCAGTAATAGCCGGAAAATTGTCGAAAAACAAATTGTAGAATGAGTCATGGTTGTATAAATCTTTGTTGATTAGGGTAGTATGAGATATCAATAGCTTAGACAAATGTTTACGAGCATGGCGGCATTAATCATCTTTTTGTGTAATTTAGATGTAATTTTCAATTTCTGTCTGTTATTTGTTGTGGTTAGATATAGACATAGATATAATGTTTATTTATAAATTCCTACAATATAAATAAACAAAATATCTCTTACCATCTTCAATTAGGTTAAATATTGTAGTGTCATGCTAAATTAGAGCTCAGCTCAGCATATGCTGTAGGCAGTGAGACCTCAGCGCTGATTATCAAGGTTTGGTAAATTTTTGTTTAATAAGGTATTTGTTTGTTTGTAGCCTACGAGAAAACGACTGCAGCAATTTTCTAAGCTTCCTTTTTTTACACAGTATAGTCTAATTTTTTACATAAGAGAGCATCTGTTCTCAAAACAAACTTCTCTTCAATCCTGATAAGTGCTGTGTGATTTCATTCAGCAGATCTAAAAACCCAATAATTGCTCAGTACAAGCTTGGCCATGAAATAATTAGGCGCGTCACGACAGTCAAGGATTTGGGCGTCACATTCGACTCAGCCTTGAACTTCCACGGACACATTAGGGACCTTGCAGTGGGGTGTTATAAAAGGTTAGGTTTTGTAATCAGGAACGCCAGAGAATTTCACGATCCCGCATCAATCAGGTTTGTTTATACTGCCTTGGTTAGATCAAAGCTGGAATCGTCATCGATAGTGTGGAACCCTTACCAATGTACTTACGCCTTGCTTCTGGAGAAGATTCAAAAGGAATTCCTTCGTTTTCTCTACAAAAAAAATTATGGGTATTACCCTTTCTTATACCCTACTAAATTTCTACAGGGGTTCCTAGGCTTTAACTCTTAAGAGGTAAGGCGTAATTACTACCTTTTGGTAATGGTTTGTCGTGTTTTGCGTGGTGAGTCAGACTGTCTTGACCTGGTGTCTAGAGCGGTACGACTATTTGTACCTCCAGTTCCCAGGGTTCAACTCAGACCACGCCAGCCCAGTTTACTCGCTACTCCCGCTGCCCGATCCGTTTCGCACGCCAATTCACCCATTATTCGAGCCTTGGGTATGCTCAACGCGCTCCTGGCATCGGCACCCGAGTGTGACTTATTTGACTGGCCATGGATGGATGTGTGCAAGGAATTCTTGAAGTACTGCGAGAGGATTAATGAATGATATTGTTTTGTAATAAATACTGATATATATTTAGCTTTCAGTGAATTGGTTAATACTGTTATACTGTAAAGTTGTTTTAAATAAATAAATAAATCTGAGACAAAATCCTGAAATCTCCACACGTCAATAACTTTTGCCTCTCAAAATTAAACATCAAAGCGTCCATGGCTCGCGGTGTATCGACCGCTTCCTGGCCTTATTACACCATTTAATAACTAATTAGAATTTAACAACTTCGACAGTACTTCGCCCCAAATGAAATTAATTTCCACTTTGCCACAACTCCTCGAAGGGTCTACCTAATTCAAAGATAACTTGTGCTGACGACTTAAAGCTTTCTTGTCATCACAACGGATCATAATGTAAACAAAATACGATCGGCATATCGGAATAAATAACATCGAACGATCGCCCCACAATAATTATCGTTAATTGCTCCCTCGCAAAGCGAAGAAAAAAATGGAAGCGAATTCAAACGGATGCCACGCAAAATGGATTTTTCACTGAGACGCGTCGCGGGCGGAAAACATCTTCAATGGGGTGCGAATTTATCAAAAGGAACGGTCAATGAGGGGAAATTCGTTAGAGAAACATTTTTTGACCGATTCCCAGTTACTTGAGCGTTAGGGGGATATTAATTTTTTCCTCCGCTCTCTCGGAAATTCGTTTTGGATAACTTTCTTCTCCGATGGATGTTTTGGGTCATTAGCTTGTGTTGCGAAGTTGTTTGTACATCTACTCGGGGCACTAACCTTTCTCGCATGCGAAAAATATAAACAAATATAATACATCACACAAGATACGAATAACAATGGAACTGATCAATTGTCGCTCATAGGTAAATAATTGAATATTCCACTTATTTTTATTACTGGCTTTCATTTGGCGGCGAAGGGTGCCAATATTGGCAAACGAAGATGGAGAAGGTGGAAAGGGTGCTGCCCATGTCCTCTTCAAATGCAGTGGCGTGACTCCATATAGGTGTAAGTCTTTAAGACAACGAACCGCCCGGAGATCTTCTGGAGGCTGAAGGGTCTCTTGAATTTTCCAGAAGAATTGGGTTGGCAGGAACATTAGTGTAACCCAAACTATAATTTCCCCCCTCACGTAAAAGAGGCGCAAGATCGTCGAGCTACGGGAAATGCCCGTCTATATATAATCCAATCCTGATGGAAAGCGACGCTGAGCTCGACGATGTAGCATGCTTGCCTAGAAAATACTGAATTACTTTTGACTTGGCATCGTCTAGTTTAGGCTCATATTTACTCACAAGCCTGCGATCAAGACAACCTTCGAAGAAGCTGAACTGTACCATGGTTAAGATGAAGAAGAGGCGGAATAGTTCGAGAGTTACAAATAGGTTGATTGCCTATTAAACCTACCGAATACGTCAACCGGTTAGATGTGGTCGGTTGCCATTTTAGAGTTCTATCCGGTGCGCTATTCCACTGTTTTGCGCTGCAACTGCAAACCGCTGCAATCCGCTGCGGTGCGCTGAATTACGTAAGACTGGGGTGGGGTGCCACAAATTACATTGAAGTGCATGTAGGTGTCCGGCTGCGTAATATATAAAACTTCAGTACCAGAAAGTTATCTTATAGCAGCGTTATTTGGTACATATTTTTTCAGCCTGCAAAGCGTAGAGATTATGGGAAAACCTTTCACTAGTGTCATAGTACAAAAAAAAAATGGTAACTAGGGCACACATTACACCTCAAGATAAGTCAATGTTAAATTGTCTCGTGTTTAATTAATATGTAGAAGCGTAGGAACAATTTTTACTATGTGATAAAGGCTTAACTCCCGACATTAGAGTGTTACAGGCCATTGCTGATGATGACGAACGTAAAAATTATTACGTACGAATTTCGGTGCTAACCCAATTTTTTCTCTATAATGAAAAGCAAATATTTGCGTCGTAGTTAATATAAGTCGATGGTCTTAGCCATTTTATTTCTACGAAAATGACGAAATTGTAGGTAGTATTACAAAATATTGTATGCCTAAACACATACTCGTGTACATCGTACGGCGGGGTTGTTGGCTTTAAATATAACCAATCATGGCACATTATCATAATAGAGTTACGCCTACCAACTGTGTGTTTTTCACAAGACTTTGTGCCTTTCTTTTTATAAGGCTCTCCTTCGCTAACATATCACTTTTTTTCTTTTTATCCGGTTTTCGTATCGTGAACGTTAGCTACCTATCTACATGAATTTGTGCTGAGTAAAGTAAACGCTTTTTCTCTATTTATGTATACCGTATGTGAAACTCCTTTGTCTGCTTTTGCTTAGGGTAGGGTAAGTCCGGGAAAGAGGGCCACTCGGTTGGAGCTGCTAGTGATGACTCAGTTCGCTACAAATTGTGAGTACGATAGCCTGATATAGCCTGGTATAGCAATAAACACGTTAGCACGTGAAATAATAGGGGTCTTTGCCTAACCTACGCGAAGAAGGCGTGACGGTATGTATGTATGTAAACCGCTCACCTGCCTATCAACTCTGTGACGTACGTGTACCAAATACTATACTACAACTGTATTTACAAACAATACTTGACAGCCTTTAATATGTACTCACCATGGTTCTTACAGTGCTTGTCTGCTAAGTGAAAACACTGCGTTCTATACGGCTCTACTATTGGTCAAATTCGTTCATTTCGACGTTCGTTCATTCGTTCATCTCATAGTGCCAACCGCCACTGAAGTATTGTCAGTTAGAACTGTACATCCGCACGAACTGTAAAACTTCATACTAACATTTCTGAATACTTGTGTTAGACATATCTGTCATATTTGCTTATACATCCCTTCCTATAACAATATGATAATCAATTTCCACACAAGCAAGTTCGTGCGTTGTGTCACCATTCCAGCCACAGACTGACACCTGGAGGGTCCCGGCGTGGGTTGGCATGTCACCCTTCCAAGTTCAGCCAAAAAGCCCACAAGAGGCTGTCAACACGAAACTTGTGTTCGAGTCAGAAATGCTAGGGCGGGGCCTAAGGGTAGGGCTTGGGTTAAATTGGAATAGTTATTCGTCCAGAAATATACGTGTTTTCGGAGGCTTATTCCGTGCTATGTTAAAATCTACAGATATTTTCATCTACCAATAACCTTAAACACAACAACAATATATTAAAAGACTTACACCCGTATTCAGAAACGGTACTATTAGGTCTCACAGTGCGCCCTAACACACGGGGCAACTGACAATATTTTAGTGGCGATCTGTATTAGTGGCCGTGGTGTGCCCGGCAGAGTAGAATAGCACCAACCCCTTACACTCATGGGTGTCGTATAAGGCGACTAATGTTTTTGAGGCAAAAGATCAAGAGTCTCCGTAGTCTGGAAAATGGGCAGCAGCATTTTCCATTGTTATATTCAAACACTGCGATCTCCAACCCGTCTGCCAAGCGTGGAGATTACGGCAAAAACCCCCGTAAATTACGGGCGTATAACGTAAGTTACGGGCTGTGATGTGATCGGTATTATGCGTCCGTCTAAATGAACGAAATTGATCAATTATAAAGCCGTATTTAACGCTACAGTATTGTTTCAATACGAGTATTTTCATACTGGACATTATTAGACTATTTTTGTAGGAGATAAATGCTCACTAGCATTGCTGACCTAGCAATTTGAAGATAATTGTAGACATGTAACAAAGGCTTACATGCAGTACGTCATTTGCAATTGGCCTCAAGAGGCACATTGTAAAGGTAGTTTACCCCAACAGTAGAAGTGGTGTGGTGTATAGACCGAATATATCTAGATTAATACCTGCTCATATTCAACGAATAATCGAAGACCATGATAAAATATAGTATTATTATTCTGTGACAGAATGATCGATCATAGCCGCGATGAATAGAACACCTAAACAAAACATTTGTTTGACATGAAAGAAGGGGGTTTTTTAGAAGCGGAGAAGTTTAAATTGAAATAAAACAGAGAAAAAGTATATAGTGTCAGTGAAACTAGCTCTAATGGATAGATAATTTTATAGCATTTATGTTTAAAATGATTTCGGCCATTTAGAACAAAATTTAGGATGGGAAAAAAAATTAACATCAACGAATAAATCACATTGGCTACCGAGATTGTGTGATCTAACTTCATTACATTATTTTCTTTGGAGATACTCTAGTCAATATTCTACACTGATAAACCACACGATCGAACACATCATTTGGTGAGTTATTAGCGAAATACGAAAAGTAGGGAAAAACTACCGGTACATAATTTTTATTCCTAAGACGGACATGCCACTCACATATATTTACGTCGTAGATTTAGCGATATCGCCCTAACGCCATAAATTCAGAATAATACTCTCCGCCGCAAAATTACGTAAATTTTCGATCAAAAACTTAGACTTTGCTAACTTATTTTCGAACCGTTTAACACTCTATTACCAGGCTGTAAAAGCTATTTTCGAGCACAGTTTACCTCTTTACAAAAGGCGAACGTATGCGAAGTCTTCGCAAGCATCATATGTATATTCAGACTGCATTTACGTTTGTGTGTGTTTGACGGTTTCTGCCTGTGACAGGGGCTTAGAATGAACTTGGCCTCCTGGGGTTAAAGACTATCAGCATCGATCATCAATCAGTCTGAAGGGCCCCTGAAGTGATTTAGGATTCGCTCCCGAATCTCAGCGTTGGTGGTTTTCTATTACCTTTTTCTGTATATCTGGATATGTGACCGTGTAACTGGTAGCTTGAATATTCAGTTCGTGTTTTTGTTAAATTGCCTACGCTTCGAATGGTATTGTATATACTTTCTTATAAAAACGATATTTTATATCGCGACAAAAAGCCATGATAAATTTTCTAGGGTACCGCAGGTTAAAGTACAAGTAATGTACCACTTTGTAGCAAAAGCAGTGGTTTAGTAGACCTACAAAGCGTTGGTCTGCCTATGCACAAATAAAAGTAGTTATCACTTATGACGTTGGATCACCTACGGTGCCCGCACAGTATATTTACCAGAATGAAATAAATATAATTGGATAATTCACACTGCTCCATACAGCCTCAAAGTAAGAAAAGCTTTTTTTTATGTCATACGGTAGACAAACAGGCAAGCGGGCCACCTGATGGAAAGTGGTCAACACTGCCTATAGACATTAGCAACACTTAGAGTATCGCTAATGCGTTGCCCACCTCTATAACACGTTGCTCTGGCAGCAAAAAGGCAAATTCCACTCCACTGCCAAAGCCACACCATGGAGCACAGGAAACCTTACTCACCGGCAGAAACACAATACTATTTTAAAGAGCTTGTGTTATGGGTGCCACACAACTGATAAACTACTTATAAAGTTTTAAATAAATACATACAGTACCGTAACTGAAATTAAAACACATTTAAATTTCTGCCCAACCGGGAAACGAAACCGGGACCTCTGCGTGGAGACTGCCATGTTATCCAACTGAACCACTCCGGTCGTCACTTAGTACCTAATGTGTGAGGGAGGATCGAACTTACGCCCTTTTCGGCAGGTAGGGTCGCATAACGATAACTATCGGGCCAGTAAAATTAATAGGAATACTTACTTCCCTGGGTTAGCGACCCGAAATGGATCTTGGCCCCTGACACAAGAATTCGGCATTGGTCCCTTGGCGATTTGTCCTCATGAGATATCTGACAACCGCGAAGGTTTTTTTTATTTATACCACAAAGGTGGCAAAAAAGCTTACGGCCTGCCTGATGGAAAGCCCCTTTTCACCCCTTTCTTGAAGAACTCCATGATGTACTCTCCAGGGAAAACCTCTCCAGGTAGTTTATTCCACGACCTTAGTGTACGTGGTAGAAAATTCCTTTGGAACCGCACAGTTCGCGACCAATTTGGCTCCAAGGTGTGAAAAGGAACTCAAAACGCGGGTCTTTCCAAACTTCGTCCATCCATCGAATAATAGGAACAATCGACCGAAATCACCCCAACAAGCCAACCTTTACCCGTGAACCATTGACCTTTATCTAGCTACCTCTTACGGTAACATAGGCAAACAGTCCGTGGGAAAGCGCTACTAAAAGGTAATATAGTAAACATTTGTAACAATACAGCTCCAAATCTCAAACAGTTGAAGAGAAGCTTTGAAATGACAGCACAACCAGCAGTGACCTTTAAGTTATCCATAACAAAGGAACCCGCGTGGATACGTCCACATGATGTTTTATGCTCTTGAGATATGCGATGGATCCGACACGTTTAATGGGGCCTTCTTAATCTAATCTCTACCTGAAGGCTTTGAAAGTATTTTGTGCTCCCTCATATAATATTAAACAGTCCAGTCCATCACAACGTAGGATTCCTCCGATTTTTGTTTCGTCTTTTTATTTTCGCAGGGAGCAGTCGAAACGGTCCTTGAATAAGTGATGCGGATAGAATTTGACGAATTTTGCGAGAATTGAAAGCTGAACTTCGGATTTGTATCGGGTACTAAGTTGGGGCCGCAAATTACAGAGGAATCTTGTTGAGTAATACGATCGGAGCGTCCGTGGGCCGAGTACTAACGGGGTCCGACTCGCAAGCGAGAGGTATCGGGTTGGAATCCCACTGCCGCCATATATCAATGACTCTTTTCTGAGTTATGTACATTAGTTGAATACTAACCGATGCTCTTACGGTGAGGAAAAATATCGTGATGAAACTGACTGACGTGACTAAATGTGTATCAATGATTCAGGTTGGTCAGGTGTCCCTGGTAGCAGGGTCACGGAGATTAGACGGCAGTCGCTCCACTATAATTATCTTATTTGCCAAATCCTGGATCGTGGTTAAGGCGGACCCCAGGCCCTCGTGTGCGACAGCATAACCAGGACATTAACGCCAACATGATTATGAATACAACCGATAGGAGTTCAGAATGTTGACGGAGCTACAGGATGGTGATAAATCTTAATAACTCCTGATGAGCTAAAGTTAGTCGGTGTTAGATCAAAGGTTTCGTTGCTTGTATTTCCTCTCCACAGTATGTAGCTGCCAATCCAGGAAATCGGTTTTAGTTTGACCTTTCTCCGGTAATTGTTTTGCTAGTCTCCACCTACTCATCTCTACTAGTTACTTGGAATGAGGTTACGGTTGGAAAATTACGTAAGTGGTTAAGTCATTAAAAGCAGAAAACTAGTTTGTTTTATTACAATATTATATCGAATATATCACAGTGTATATCTTGACAGAGTTGATTTTTTATTTATTCATTCTTTGTACAATATAAGAGTTGAAAGCTAATGCGTTGCACAAATGTGTGAATAAATTAGAGCTCTATATAAACTACTTATTACTTAGGCAAAAATTTCAGATGTCATTACAATTATTTTATGAATATGGACTAGAGAATCGGCAAACAAATCGCAGTCTGGTACCTCAAGCAGTAATTTATTAAGTTGGATGCGAGCTTTTACCAATGGGGAGTTAAAATTCGAAACAATTCGCACAGACTCTGCTTCGATTAATCGGTGACTGCGGACTCGCTTGTCCTTCCTGAGGACCATTTATTCCTATAAGGCCAGATTCCTAAAAGGACAGATTACTAAATGGTCGGAAGTACACTCGAGAATAATTAACTTTAAAGGGCAATGAATGGTTTTACTTAACTGTAAACTTCTTTTAATAAGTCTAAAAATCTGTAAGTTCTAAATAGGCTGGTTTATTGATGTTGATAACACTTGTGTGCTGCTTAGTTTCGCACAGCTAGTAAAGGTTAACATGAATGTATTGTTTCCGTTCATTTAGTAATCTGTCCTTTTATTATAGGAACAAATGCATCAAACTTGCTCAATCACAGTTCTTAAAAGAAATAGTATTCAAAGCCACCAAGGCTCGTTTTATTTTTTTACATTATTCGGACCTATTAATATAATTATGAGACGATATCCAATTTAACAATTCCGAACCATGCTTGGTATAAAGGCTGTTCCAAAATTCTCGTCCCTCTAAAAACTAATGAATTCTCCCTATTTATATAAACATTTCGACAAATACCTACCAACTAAAGATTTTGACATATACATAGAGGCTACCAGCATAATGATTTGGTCCACCACAGACACCGTTGGAGAGAATAATAATCTCCAGCTTGTCACTCAAAACTGGAACTATGGCGCACAATGGGACAATGTTAGGTACATAACATATTCAATAAGCAAACTCAGCTAACACGTTATTCTCAGTCCTGACTAGCAAAGTTTGGAATCACAAAGTCTACTATTGCGACATTTCACGGTAGAGAAACTGTGTAAGTGTGTTACTAGATGCAGGGCCGTACTTAGGGTCACTTGGCGCGTTGATAGAGTAAATTACTATAATGTTTATGACTTGCTTTCGAAACGCGTCATTTATAAGATTAGTTTTAGGTATACTTTTACAACTAAACTACCAAAACATGGGCTTTATTTTATACAGCAGCCACCCCGGCTTCGCACGAGTACCACTACGGGTACACTGGTATAAAGCCTATGTCACCCGGGGATAGTGTAGCTTCCCAACGGTAAAAGAATTCAGGTCCAGTAGTTTCGAAGCCTATTCAATACAAACAAACAAACAAAAAATCAAACCTTTCCTCTTTATAATATTAGTATAGACATAACGTCGTTCAATAATATATAGGCAATAATTGTCATAATGTCGTTATAATACCTGCGCCGACAGCTCCACTCAGCGTGAGGGTGACGCCTACGTTTCAAGGTGCACCATTTGCTTTTTAGACCAGTGAGATTCGTTTGCATGTGTTCGAGATCGGTTTCCAGTCCTTTACAATAATGGGCATAATGTCGGCCAAATGTGAAGGCAACAAATGTCTACTAATAAGGGGGAGACTCAAGTCCATCGGTAGACTGAAACGGACGAAACGATTATGATTTTTTTTTAAGATGATTGCGATAATTTTGTGGAAACGTTTCGTTTGTGCCGTTTTTTCGCAAGTTTTTCAATGTACATTAAAATGAATATCTACTTGATTTCGAAAATAGAGTATATTTACGCCAGTCCCTAAAACAAAATAAATATTTTATTAAGTTTTTGAAGGGTTCAGTTGTCGTCAGTCATGCCTCTTTAACCAGTTTTAAATTTATGCAGAGGGCACTTAACAATATGATATGCACCATTCAGCTTAAGGTAATCCGATTTTACCTATAAAGCTTCATTGTAATTGTGTTCAAAAAGTTGACACTTTCTGACACCTTGACCCACTTGACCCACCCCTAAATCTGTCCCTGTCCAAGCTTAGTGCTTTGGATGCCTCGTATTCATGTATATGCAAAACTGGCTTTCACCGGCCGAACTGGTAGGAGCTAGATAAGCCCCGACTCGGTAACGGCCATCCGTCCTGCTAAAGCAGTAAAGTAAATGTAGGACGCAATGCTTTACATGTTCCGCGGACCATTGTAAGTGGATGGCATGCTTTATGAGATACGCTGAATTGGGTCGCAGGTTTACTTTTATCTATTTGTGTAAAACAGCTTTCACTTAAAAAGCTTTTGCGAAAGAGCGTCGGTAGCCGGGCAGTTGAGTATCCAACTCCCAAGCGAGAGGTACTCGGTTCGAATCCCGCTGCGGCCATGTACCAATGACTATTTTCTGAGTTATGTACCTAAATTAGTTGAACACTAACCGATACTTTTACGGTGATGGGAAAATATAGTGATGAAACCTGCAAAATCAGGCAACTGAATTTGTAACCATGATCCAATCTGGTCAGGTTCCCTTGGTGGCAGGGTCACGGAGGTTAGATGGCAGTCGCTCCACTGTAATTACCTGATCGCCAAATCCTGGATTATGGTGACGACGGACCCCGGGCCCTCGTTCTCGAGAGCACAACCGGGACATTAATGCCAAGATGATGATATAAGAAGCTTTCACTAAAAGAGTAACTTAGCCGACTGAAAAAGTCGGATAACCCCCGAGCAAGTTTACATATACTCTAATAAGTCTAATATTTCCTAAACAACAAAACCGATATTAATAACACAAAGCTAAGAACGACATAGATAAAACTGGCTGTCAAACTTTTAAATAGAGTCAAATCGCTCCATCCGTCCAGCAGCTACGATGCCACAGACAGACAGACAGATGCGCAGAGCCACAGATACATAGACACACACGTCAAACTTCTAACATCCCTTCTTTTTCTTTGGAGGTTAAAAAAAAAGATACCTGCACCTACCCAGCATCTAACCTGAATATTGTCGGCAACACGGGAGTGATACCCCTGGTATTGCAAACGTCCATATGCTGCGGTAACTGCTTACCATCAGACAGGCCATAAGCTTGTTTGTCACCTTCTTCTGTTCTAAAAAAATACCGATTATTATTCACCATCTTGGCGTAAATGTCCCGTTAATGAGTTCGAGGTCCGCCTCGGCCATTATCCTGTTGCCTGAATGTGTAGTGATTATTGTTGATGGTACCAATAATATATCTATAGGAGCCTACCAATAGGCTCCCGAGACGGTTAAATAAGTCAGGATCCCCAGCGGAAGACCTAGGTCAACCGCCATCGGTATTATGAGGCACACCCAACGAGCGGTGAGGCCCATGCGGTGCTGAAGTTCGATTGGTATGCTGCATCAATGGCCGCATCGTCACTTACCACCAGGTGAGATAGCGGTCAAATCCCTGACAAGTCTTACTAAAGTTAAGCATTTTTTTTCTATATAGTAAGAATCTATTCCTGACTGTCTGTTCTATATGAATATCAGATTTTTTATCTGAAGTTTTAAGACTCGTTGATTCTATGACCAATAAAATAAGTACAAACTGTCACCAATCCAGTTACCGGGTACAGTTGCTTAACTTCCATTATCGGTCTCGCAAGCACGCTGCCACTAGACCAGCGCTGCGTAATAAACGATTAAAATTATAAAGCCCCACAACCAGATATGAATCGGTCTATGACGCCAAGTGTGAATTCTCACATGCAAGCGGGATAGGGTCCCTATCTCGTTATGGCGAATCCAGCGATTCAACTCGAGATAAGCACTTTCCGCGACATGTTATGACGTATTGTGCTGACTACCAATTTAATGGGGAGCCGTTGGCCCGCAGCCAGGCATTGTCAAATCGTGTATTGGATCTAAAGCCGCGGGATTGCTTTAGAAGATTGTATCACCAACTTGACAGTTATGCTGTCGACTGTTTTGTTAACTTCGTATTCATGACAAACCGATGCTCTTACGGTGAGGGAAAAATCTAGATGAATCGGACATCAAGTATGAATGTGGTCAGGTTCCCCTGTTAATAGATTCACGGAAACATAGCAGTCACTTCACTGTAAAAAACTGATCACCAAAAATGCTGGATGTCACCTGAATTCAGCAATCGTGGTAATAGTGACACTGAATGTACTATTGATACCTTGCTATGATAATAAATAGACAATGTAATAGAATACACATTTCAGATAAAACTCATAACAGAAATACAATATTTTAGTTACATTAAGGATATAATGCAATATATCTAGTCTACACAATACTCTTAGATGACTTTGGGGCTTACATTGAGTAAGGAACTCCTATTCCAGACCGAGTATCTGAACTTATTTTTCAATCTCAGAATGTTTCTCTACATTTTCAAATCCCATATTGCATCAGATTTATCCCACGCATCTTTGCCGGATCAAAACCGACCCGGACAAAGAAACAAAGGTGAAAAGGGACGGTAAGCTGAGAATTTTGGGCAGATTGATTTTTACTAGATATTGGTTGGGTGGCAAAATTTATTTGGGATAATTATTTGGGACTTGAGTAGCTTTTGCCGCAGCATGGGTAGGCCTTCCACTAGGTAGACCGACGATCTGCTAAAGAACGAAGGTAACAGTTGGATGCGGATGGCACAACACTGGCCGTTGTTTTCTGGAGGTGGCCTATGCCCAGCAGTGTTCGTCGTCCAGCTGAAATGATGAAGATGATGAGTTGCTTTTCTTAAAATAGAAGACATAAGTATTGCCAGTGTGTGGTCAGTGCACTACATCGATGACACAGACCAAAGTGCACTTTCATGACATGAAAAACAATTATATTATTAATATTAAAACACAAAAAAGTATCTTATTACCAAAATACTAAAATACTATTCGTCCTTAGGAAAAAACTAGGCTGACGCGATGTATTCGACTCTTTGACTGTCATGGGCTATTAATCATAATGAATATTTGACTATAATTAGTACATTTTATGTAAATTATGTACGTTCTATGTATATTTTAACAAAGTGTATATGGCAATCTATAAGTATTTTTTCAGAGAACCTTGGAATAAATATACATTACCTATTCAAATAGAATATTGATTACTAGCTTTTTCCAGTAAATTCTTCCACATATAATATGGTTATGCCGGGTCCCAGCCTGAACTTCAGGATACTGATGAATTTCGGGATAAAAATTAGACAAGTCCATCCCCAGGTTCGCCTTTCCAAGCTTTTCGTTGTAAAAACGTTACATACCATGAGACAGAGAAGCATAATTACGCTAGCATTTATAATATTAGTTACGATCATTATTTTATTTATAACAAGGCTACCGATACTACAACAAAAAGAGCTACCTACATACTTACCTGGAGCAAAAAATTGTAGGTAGAACGAAATAATTTACGAAACAACGCTCGCGTGTCTCAATCAAGTCAATCCTTGCACTTCCTAAACACGGATACGAGAATCGCACCCGAAATTGACTCATTCCGTAACCACGAAGGGTCTTGCATCGCTCCCGAAGCCCGAGATAAGGCTATTATAATAACAGTATTTATTTGCTTGCTCACAGAAACACGAATATGCCGCGAAGATGCCGCGTGAATACTAACGACCTCATAATCGTCTTTATGTAATGCGAATATTGTTAGGGTTGTCTACACGTACCCCTTGAACCGACATTACAATGCAGGAACATATAGGGCGTAGTGAACCGAAAGGGTGCTGTTTCGACGACGGTTTTTGCTCACGGCGGTTTTGCGAAGACTGCGATGTAGGTAAAGTAGCCTAGGATTTATTTCAGGAATCACCCTTGAAGAGAATTCACAGATGTACCTCGATTGATCGATGATCGGAAACGATTGATGGAACCCAAATATATAAATTTAAATAATACACAACGACTTTAGTGCCAATAACAAACTGTTCGAAAGTATTTTGAATTTAAAAATGCAATTTCGTGTCGGTGTAAAGAAAAAGAAATTGAAATGAAAAATGTAAAAAGTTAGCTTCCAATGGCCTAACTCAAACAGCTTAACGATGGCGCGTAGGCGGTCCAATATATTTTCAATAAATATACTGCTATCTAGAATGCCTTCGCAAAACTAGCACAATAACAATATTGAATTCTTAGCCTTGGACGTTTTGTAGTTTAAGCATCTATTCTCCTGCATGAGAGGAAGGCTATTCCGGCTTTCATGAAGTATTTTTAAATCACTCTGGACGCCAAATCGGATCAAAACCTTATTTTCCGCGAGGACAGTGTGTGTGTATAGAGAAAAGGTCACTTGGATTATCACCAGAAAAGGGAAGGGTCTAGTAAAAATACCGTTAGATTTGCTTCAGAATTGGTTACATCAAAGTGTTCCCGTTACAGATCCAATCAGCTGATCGAGGATGGAGAGAGCTGACTCTGAATAGAAGTAAATTAACACCGCGCCAGTCGTCTTTTTATTTCTAACTAGCTTACGCTGTGCCTTCGTTCGCGTTAGGTCGCGTTGGTTTTATATATTCAAGCTAATGTTTTCTTTTCATTCCCTAGCCGGCGACTTTTTTCCTAAATTTTAGCTCTACTCGGCCCGAGCCAGTGACTTAACGTTTATAGTCACCTTTCCTTTCATATTTTTACATAAAGACACATCGAACGATAAATTGTTCGCTATGTTAGGCCGAATATCCTGCCGCGTATGAACTTTGAAAAAATTATGATTTTTCGCCAGCAGTATTCTAAGACACTGGAGCCTTTTAAGATAGGAGCCTACATCTTTCTCAAAGGCTGTCAATTCAACACATTCGCGACCTTCCGGCGTTGGGGTGTCTATGGGCGGCGTTAATTGCTTACAATCAGGTGACCCTCTCGTAGGTACGCTTTTCTCCCTCTATATTAAAAAAGACTTACAATAAAACGTAAATACAGATTATCTTGTACAGACAAACTGGCACAACTGGGGGTCTAAAAAGGTCACAATAGCTTTTCATATTAAGATTCATATTAGAGTGCCACAAACTTATCTGATCTGGTGGATAAAACTGGAACTAGATTTTAGCGTAAACTGAGACTATGCCCTTCCACGCAAAGCTTATTTTTATTATTAATATTTTATTTTGTATGGAAAAATAAATATTCATATTCTAACTAAGTGATAACAGTGCCGTTGAAGATAAGATTGTGACAAATCAGTATAATTTATAAGTCATTTAAGCTAGCTCTTTTTCACGGCCCTGATAGTAAGCAGTTAGGTACTATAGCTAGCCTATAGACTTAAATTCCTTCAACATGGCGGAATGTTACACGTGCACATGTTCCTGTCTGTTGTACATAATAATTGTTATCATCTAGACACGTAAAGGGGCCGATATCTGCTGCTGGATCGTAAGCGAATTTCCCTACGTGCCTCGAATTCGTATTGGCTCAGAACGTCCGTATATGCTCGCTTTGCATATTACCTATCTACATTCTATGATAAATGTGAACATCATATACATCTTCATTGCTTGCTTTGCTTTAAAAAACGTAGGTGCACTTGTGATACTTAAGACTCGGCCTGGGCCTTCTTAATGCGCTATTTACATTTCGACTTCATTCCGCAGCCGAAATTCAGATGTAAAAAGCGTGAGAGCAAATCATCCATTTATTGCTCAAGAAATTAGGTTAATTTTTGTATCACGGCTTTTGAAAAGCGGAGCGACGCGAAACATAATAGAAGTAATACAAAAATTTACCTTATTGTATGAGCAATACAGTCCACTTGATTTGCTTTAACGCTTTTTGCTTATGAATTTAGTCAAATGTAACAACCACATACGATCCAAGCAACACATAATAAATGTTCATTATTCATTATCATATCGATATTAATATCCCGGTTGTGCTTTCGCGCATGAGAGCTCGGGTTCCGCCTTGACCATGATCCAGAATTTGGCAGATCATGTAATTACTGTAGAGCAACTGCCGTTTTGTGTAAAGGGTTAGATACCTAAGCTGTAAGGATTAAATAAATAGCTTAATAACAATACCAACCTCGGGCAGGCTAGTCCTAAGCACACAAAGTGAAATTGTTGCCCAAACCCTGAAATTCCCTTCAAGTTACGATTCTAGGAATATAAAAAAAATTATGACGGTACAAGCACAAGGTTCTGGCGAAATACAGTTAAATAAATATGTAGGTGGTTGGGTAACAAACATTTTTACAACTTCATACAAAAATACCTCTGGACGAGCGAGGTTTTTATTACAAATGTAATAAAAAAAAGGATTTCCGCACATCAAACATTTAATTAAGGACTTACCTTGCCTGTATGTACTTCCTTGCGTAACCACTATTTGTTAAATAAATCTGCATTTTGTTCGGAAATTTTACCCGTAATGATTTAGGCTTAAAACTGTCTCGCATAGTTTTCAATAAGTAAGCCACATAGATTAGTCTACCAGTAAAGGATGGACCATACTGACAGATCAACGCGCTCATGGCCTGTCATCACCATAGAAATTAAATCATAGTGCGGAGTAAGGAAATTCTTTCATCATTCTGGTCACGTGTTGCGTAAGCCTCAGAGTGCGTGTGAAAATAGGTGCCTGAACCTGCCGATATCAGGAAAGAGGCCCCGTGAGCGACCCAAGAAGCGATGGATTGAAATCGCTGAGTCGAATGCGAGAGCCAACGGCTTACGACGAGAGGATGCCGAAGACCGGACGAAGTGGAGAAGAATGAGTAGGAAAGCGGCAACTGGCAGAGGCCGGGATTAGCGCTAAGACGATGATGGTGATTACCTTTACTCTTTATTGTTCACAAAAATAATATAAACAATTTAACAGGAGGTAAGTGCAAAGGCGAGCTTAACTCAACAGTTGAGATTTCTACCAGCAAACCTTGGAGTCAAAGAAGCTGTAAGTCAGCATTTAGGTCCTATGCCTAGTGTATAATAGTGCGCACAATTAAGCTTAAGAAAATACTATAATTAATAATTAATACATTAAATATATATGTACTATAACTGTATATTAGTGAGAGAGATAATACTCTTTTAAATTCCTTTTAAATGTAATCAGTGAAGGACTAGCACGGATGTAAAGAGGTATGGAGGCATTTACTTAGATTCTTCAACTTGTTTACCACTCTGTACTTAAGAACTATATTATATATCACTCTGTAATGTATAATGGTAGGTATACACTTAAACATTTTAAGTGGAAAGGTACCTCTAAAACCTGAAATGTATATCGCCTGAAAAAAAGCATTTCACCGCCTGGAGAGTTCAAAGAGAGCCACGCCCCCAGGGATATTAAACTCCGAGAGAATCCTCCTCTGTTTTTAAACATAAAATTGAAAAGGCTGTCAGTCAGCTATTGACTAATTCTCGAAAGTTCTAACGCGCCCCGGGGGATGTTTTGCTTTGCTCCAAAAATTGAGTGGAAATGGTTGCAAAAATGTTATTCCAGACTTAATCGCGTGTGAAGGCAATATTCTGGCGATATTTTCTTTACTCAATGTATTGTGTGTTCGTGGGGTCGAGTATATGTTAACGATCGCTTGTAAATACATTTAAAATTCTGTTATGGTTAATTTTTTTTTTATTTCAGTGTCACTGATTTTGCTGAGTCTGTGATGCTTCAGAGGCCCTATTTTTAAATTGATCGCTTCGATTCTTTTCGAATTTTTATTTTGAGCCGTATTCTTGCCAATGTGATTAAAAAATATTAAATATACCAGAGACGATTGAACACATTATTCTGTGAGTTATTAGCGAAATACGGCCGCAATTATTGCGAAATGTGTATGAAAATAGGATATCCAGATTAGGCCATCAACACGCTAGTCACGCAGCCACACTACCGAAATTATATTCCAACACAAATGCAATGAGTCTAGTTTCACTGATACTAATGTTTAAACTGTGAACAGATTTCAAGTTCTCCGCCTCTAACAAAACAACCTTTATTAGAAGCAGAAGCAGAAACTTGTAAGGATATTTCGATGTTTGTTACTCCCTGACACAAAAACTACTGAACGTATTTTGATGAAATTTGGCAGCAATATAGCTCAGAATAACACATAAGCTATAATTTATCCCGAAATACAATGTGGTTCCCGAGGGAACGGATGTGGAATTATAACTTAATTAGAGTTATAATAAATTAAATTGCAGGCAAAAGCTAGTATTGTTATAATTATTTATCGATCCTCCTGTCATATTAAAGTGAGCCTTCGAAATCTCTTTTTTCCTCTGCTATGTTTCCTCTGCTATAATACTATGTTTTTCTTATGAAAGCTGCTCTAACTTGATCTGAATTTGACATGTTATGATGGCCTCAAGCTTTGGAGGTCGAATGGCTAATTTCCATTCGATGTCAATCAACTGCTTTGATGTTCTCTTGTAGCAAAAAACGTAAATATAGCTTATGCAAAGAAAACCGTAATATTTTTTCCCCAATAGGTAAACGATCAGGGTAAATATCTTACTTCAAAATAGCACTGATTCTGGATTGGACAGATTCGAAATTCGGCGGCTTCGTTACTCGATGGGGCGTAGGTCTATAGTTAATTTTATTAGCGTTAGCAGAATCAGGGTATCGGCATAACTAAAGCAAGTGGATGAGGGTAGGTCTCTGAAATTTGTAGAACCAAGATGGCCGACATACGATGCTTCTCGAATAGCTACCGCATATCAGCAAGCACAACCTTTATCCCAACTGGTGGGGATTTGTCGGTGGGGATTTCTGGAATATACCCCCATGAAGATGGCAACTATAGTCATAATCTTTGGAGCGGCCAAACTGGGCCTCTTCCAAGGTCAGCTCTCCTACTCTGTTTCCTTCATTTCGCTCGGTTTTATGCATTCACGCGTCGTAAGAACGGACGATTTGTACAGATATGTTGCTACTGAGGCCGAAGTTTTGTGACTTTTTTAATCGAACAAGGAACTGAACTACATTGGACCGCTTATTTTTATTATGAACTATGACCATGGCATATTATCCTACGTCATTGAGTACAAGAAATATGCCTTATTGTAGAAGGTTAGGTACCTATTCCACAATCGAAGAGAAAAATTAGAGTAGAAGAATGAAACCTTTCCGAAAAAGTAAACTGTCTATTGTAATTATTTATATAAACATCAAATTACCTGGCTCTTATCGTATGCTCTATTGGTGGATACATTTTACATAAATTAAGAAATATAATTGATTTTAAGTTTTTTTTGATACACTGATATACGTGACGTGAGACCTAGTTCTTAGCTATCACGTATTTAGTGTTAATACACGAATAGGGTGATAAAAACTGCCAAAATTTTGACCTTCCAGCTATTACTAAAAGGTTTATTAATAATTAGTTAGCCCACCGCAGATAAAATTCAATCAGGCTACATTAAAACGAAAATAATCTGTTACTTACCTTGGTATACTATTGGAAAAGAATTTCAACTCCATAGATCACATTATTCAGGTATGTGAGAAGGCCAAGCGGAAATTCTTTCCTCTAAATAGGCTGTCAAAATCAACATGGGGCCTAGAAATTAAAAATTTAAAAATAATTTCTTAAGCTACATATGTAGGTTACGGGGCCCCTTATTTGGGTCGATAGAGCGCCGATTGTCGCGGTGCGACGAAAACTTTTAAAAAGCCAGCGATTAGCATTAAAATTTATATGTAAAACATCAACATTTATATGTCAAATTGAGTAAAATGACCAAAGATTAGGATCCCAGTGGATGAGGATTTCTTGGGTGTAAAGTCAGTGGGAGAATTTTAGCACGGGACGTCATTTGTAGACTTGGTGGGAAATGGCTGCCGGTGGATGTTGCCCAGTTCTTGTCTGGGCACAGTCACTTTAACACTCGTTCCCACTTGTACCCTCGCCCTACTGCGAGTGTCCTTCGTGTGTTAATATAAAAGATGCTTAATGCTGGATTCTGTGTGCTGAAATCGGCTTTTGTCATTAATTATTATTGGCAACATAATGACAAAACCTCATTACGTAGTGTATGTACGTGGAGCGTTTTCCCTGATTTCTGGCATTGACCCCGCAAGGGGGAGGGGGGGGGGGAGTCAGAAACATTATCTTTACTACTCCTACCTGTAACTTCTTAATTAAATTTGTTGTTGCGGGTTCCGAGACAGTATTAGCTTGTCCTCGGGCGCGTCTGAGTGCCAAAACTCTGTACCTGTGTAGTCGCGGTGGATCCTGGCTGCACTGGAGTTGTGGAGGTATGTGGTGTGTTGTGGGCTAAGCCTGTAAAAAAATACCGTAAAAGGCGTAATTAACTTTACACCAAGTACAAAACAAGAGCCAGAGGCGACGATAAACACAACAACTTCATCATCATCATCTTGGCGTTACCTCCCAGTTGCGCCTGGGGTCCGCCTTGAGACCATAAACACAATAACACTAGTTTATAATGAGACAAGAGCTAGGACCTAGATTAATGTACACTGTCTTGGCAGAGGATAAACTGGGACAGTAATACAAACCACAAGATGGGAGCTTGGCGCAGCTCGGTGTAACTAAGCTAATTAGGGAGTCTCAACCAGTGTGCTTTATTTGCCAACTCAGACGCTGCTACGGGCAAAAAGCGCTGGAATTAAAGTAAGAGAAATGCCAGCAGCAACAGAGCCTCAGTGCTGTGATAACTGGTGGTAATCTCTAAACTTATAAAGAACTTGCGACCGGCAGCGGCTTCGCACAGGTTTTATGGGCTTTCCTTTGCTATACTAGGCATGTATTATACATAAGAACCTTCCGGAAGAAATTCTCTAACTGATGGTGAAAATCTAATAAAAATCCATTGCGTGGTTTAAGAGGTACTAGCGGATATGCAGACAGACGAAGAAAGCGACTTTATTTTGTACTACGAAAACTAACTACACAAAATGTAAGGAAGGGATCCCTTTCAATGAAAGGCGGCAACTATCTCCCTCATTTTAATTGCCTCTACATGTATCACAGAGCTAAAAAAAATTGTCAGTCCATAGAGAGGGCTGTGACGGCTTTTTCATACAAAAAATGCGTGCCTGCTCAGAGACAAATTGCTTGTCAAGCTAACGTTTGGCACGCATTTTTTCCAAGAGGGCCGCTCTACTGAACCATCAAGGTAGCTAACTTTTACAATATTTTTTATATATATAGTGTCCTTTCGTCCTTCCCCAGATTGACACTTCTCAAAAGCACACATATGTTTTCACATCCGACTTGTAGCCCCAGAGATGAGTGAGTTATAACTGTGACCACCTGCAGTAAAAACTTTTTTGTTCGCTTTTTCCCTTGAAGAGGATAATTAAAAGACAATTTGCTTGCATACAATTTCAATTCGAGCTTTCCTTCATTGAATATATAAGACCGCGAACTGAACAGCCGCACCTTGTAATACAAACGGAACGTAGACTCCGGGTCTCGGAATCTCTAACGCTGAAATCGAATGAAATCGGTTTGCAATCATCATGAGTTCACACAATAGACATTGTGAGAGATTCAAATGCGCCATTCTTAAGGACCCTTGGTTATTCAATGGGAATATCGAGTTAGTTTCCTTTCCGGTTTGTTAGCGAAATAAGGAACGGTGTGCTCCCGTTTATTTATATACCTCTTTATGTTTCTTTACTTTTCATCGTAGACTTATTTATTATTTACTGGCGTAAAGTTATTTTCGCTTGATAGAATAAGGCCTTGATAGAATAGAGGCAGTGGCTGCTACTGAATAAGTCATATTTATGAATAAAATACTAAAATACGTTTATTCATTTTAGGTGTTTTACAAACGCTCATGAATGTAGGAAAAGTACGGGAGGTCTACCCACGCTGCGGCTTCCGATACGTGGTCGCCGAAATCTTTGATATTGTTGTTTTTAAAAGCTGGGGTGACCGTCATAGTCAATGATTGAGTGAGAGCAGTAAGCTTGGAATGTTTGGCCTTAAGCATATACAAGTTATTTCCCTATCTGACTTTTATTCCAATAAACCTAAACTAAACTAGGTCAAGATTTTTCATTATTTTATTAATTTTACTTACTTTTGTCGACTTTGGTAAAAGTGGCGTCACTATCTGTCTCGCTCGCTCATGGCAAACATGTCCACTATCCATCTCTCTCATCATTTTGCCGTAAAATTAAGAATCCACCAAGAGCTTGTGCGAATAAAAAGCATTTGAACTGAGTAAAATGGGTTAGCAAAAATCGGGTTACTTGAGGTTTTTATTTTTTTACTCGTTTTTTTAGTATGAAACTAACAAGTATTGTACCATTGTTGTGTACCATTTTACAATCCTGATTAAATGCGCGAACTTTTAATGGCACTTGCCAAGGCACTTCTGTAAATTTTTTTTGAAGGAGGGCCTTTTAAATTTAATTTCATAATTACTTAAAAATTTTAAATTCATAATTAAACAAATAGTCTTAATTCTAGAATTTTGGGGCAATTGTGTCATTATTTTTGACTGTGGTTCTAGAAATGTTATTTAGGTTTACGGTTCCAAAGTTTAAAAATTAACCACAATAACCGAAAAATGGTTACAGTTTGACCAAATTTTTAGGTTTTTCTTAAATGCCCATAATTTTCAAACTGCATGGGATAGATTTTTTTCTGATTTTTTTCAATATGGTTACAATCAATCCTGTCACCTCGTTTCGGCTTGACGTTGAGTTCTGGGACACCCTGTATAACTGCGCCTGTACTCAAGTAATACAAGTGTTTACCAAAGGTCCGCTTAAAAATAGATATCGGTGGTCCGAAATCGGACCTCGGTTCACCATTAGGTGACCCCTGTTTTAGAGTAATTGGTAGGTTTCCCTTCAAGAGGTCCTTCATGGCCCAATTGCTCAATAGCAATAGCAATAGCAATATGGCAAAATAACTCTTGCAAATTATCATATCCTGATATTTTTTTAAAGGCACTCAAAATCTAATTTAACTTCACTATTGGTTAACACGCAGCCACCGCACAGTAATCGTGTCGCATCCGCGAAGTCGTCGTGCCGTACACGCGTAGTAACCGCGTCGTGTAGAGTAGACTGCATGTTATCTGTCCGGTTGCTACGCGTTGACTATGCGGGTACGACTCGTACGCGTTTACTGTCCGGTTTGTAAGCGGTGACATATAAACGGGCTTACGCGTTTGTCTGTAGCTATAGACCGACTTTTATAACGCTCGTTCCAGAGCCGCCTCATAAAAAAAATCTATTTTGGAAGAGCTACACAGTGACAATAAATCCACACGTTTCGCGCGTCCCATTTTTCACTATGCTCGTACATTTGTCAAGATTTCTGGACTAATTTTATTTTCTGCGACCCTGGTTCGCGCAGTATCTTTTATACGCGTGTGACAAAACGTCCAAAAGTTGTTTTCTTATTCGACTCACGATCCTCTCGGACCACTCCTGAGGATAACGGCTATAAAAACCTTGGAACTGCTTTTAATAAAAATAAAAACGGGCGTTATAATGTTTATAGGGATTAAAAATGACTGCGAAATAAACTGCTGAAGGATAATTATTACAATGGCCTACGCTTTCTTGTTTAGTAGTGCTAAAGCTGTCTATGATGAGCAAGGCCATAATTACAGATGTAGGTGGTTTATTGCATATGAGCTAGTTCAGCTTCGTAGGGCATTGTCTTTGTCGCACGCGTGTGAGGAAATACGGAAAAAACTAGTTTCCACATAACAGGTTCTCTCTTTATTTAGAACTTGTTTTCTCAGCGGAAGATACATTCGGACTCCGTTAAGAACATCGACGGTCAACGGTCAACACACATGGTTTTCTCCGGAGTGGATATGTGCCCCTTGTTATCTAGTTATCGAACTTGGTTTTCTGTGTGGAACAAAGGACAATTAGCCGATTTGCATTATTTACCAACAACTAGTATTAATTCATCTTGACGTTAATGTCTCTGTTGTGCTCTTGCGCAGGAGAGCCCGGATTCCACCTTGACCATAACCAAGGATCTGGCAGATCAGATCATTACAGTAAAGTGACTGTCATATGACCTTTGTTACCCTGTTAACAAGGGAACTTGACCAGATTGGATCATGGTTACACATTACCACTATTAACCACTTGGCCACCAACCTTATTTACCAGCGACTAGCGTTTCGTAGCAATTACAGATATTGTGTAAGCCAGAAGATTCTCTGTACCGAACGACTACATTTATTTCAGATTAACGGCGCCCGATAAGACATTTTCATGAAGGTCTAGGCATAAAGTTAATGCCGGTACGAATCCGACGGACCGCTACTTAAATACATAATAATACTAATAATAAAAATACCCGACGGCGTCCATAATACACACAAGGACGGTCTTGTAAACGTCGCCGTCGTAAGAAGCTGAAGGACGCAGGTGTCACAAAGCTGACCAATATGAAATTACTGGGGGATTCTCCTATATTTCAGTAGTGGACAACTTGTAGGTAGTTGAGATGAAAACCTTAGAAATTATAAATAGGTACAAACTGGACTCTAAGTGTTCCTATTTATATTAATGAACGTTTGCACCAATTTTGATGAGGAATGGATCCTCATAGCCGATAATAGTCCAATGCGGGATTTAGGTCCTCTCCACGAAAGGGGAGGTTATTGCCATAATCTCCACACTTGACATACGTATTGGAGATCGCAGTATCTTAAATATAACAATGGAAAACGTTGCTGCCTATTTCCCAGCCTACGGAGATCGTTCACCTCTAAAATATTACTCGCCTTGTACGACACCCACGAGTGGTAAGGGGCTGGTGCTATTCTACTATGCCGGACACTACACGGCCGGAGGCATGAGGAATCGAGATTGGAGACCAATTTAAACCACGATTTTCATTTAAATTAGATGACAGTCTTCTACACATTAGTAGAGGGTTTTTCCATAATCTCTACATCAGTTGAGATGTCCCACCATCTCGTACTAAACGTTTTGCATCCACTTTTCTTATGCGCACTGCAAAGGACTGGAACTCTCTACCTGAGTCATTGTTCCCCGATATGTATAACCTTGGGGTCTTCAAATCAAGAGTGAATAGGTATCTTCTAGGCACGCATGCTACATCTTCGACCTCATCGTCGCTTTCCATCGGGTGAGTTGGGGTCAAATGCAAGCCAATAATTCATAAAAATAAAAAAATACAGTAAGCGACGACGAATCAAAGTTCGCAGTGATAAATCATTATCATCTTGGTGTTAATTTCCTGGTTGCGCTCTCGCACATAAGGGCCCGGGATGCGCCGTGACCATGATCTTGGATGTGGCAGATCAGGTAATTACAGTGGAGCGACCGTCACCTGACCTCTGTGACCCTGTTACCAAACCCATCTGGCCAGGTGTGAGACATCTAAAAAAATTCAGTGTGGCTATCTCAAAGAGTATTTCCCTGCATATAAAACTGCGCTATTCCGGTGGAAGTAAGTTGTAACGGTACGCGTAAATATAAGCTCATAGAGTACTGGGGGCGTAGGGGGGATTTTTAAACCGCTTGCTATCTATATCTTTTACACTCGTGGTAAATTGCTAGAGGTAGGAGAGACAGACATAATAATACGAACGCTTGCATGGAAGTGGGTGGTCCTTATTGGACCTGAGAGACCTGACTAGACGCCTGATTATTTCAGGCCTCTATTGCTATATTAAGTTCAATGTAAATGGCGCTATATTTTACTCTTCCGAACCATATAAATGAAAATTGGACCAACAAAAAGCTGTACATTTCCGTCTACAAATACGCTCATAAGTAGTACGTAAATTTGCACAAACGAACACATCCAACCTACATAGTTCACCGCAAATACATTCCGACGATTAAACATTATCCACCAGCCCCCAGTGGAACAGTCTTCACAAATAACTAAATATTTGCTCGTAGCAAATGACATTTGGAGGACGATTGTGTAGTTCGGGCTAGATCGTGTCTCCCTCCCCGGCCCCAATTACGGTCCTTTACACGTGCCGACCCTCAGCTCGGCGAATTTCTATAATTACTCATAATCTTCAAGCGTATTTCCAAACAATAGTAACACGTGCAATTCTTCAATGGGATCGGTTTCTTTGAAACAGCTTTATGGATTTCTATTGATGTTCTTGGGGCAAAACTTTGTTTATTACACGATAGTTATGTTTTATGTTTTGAGGGACGCGGCTCCATTTCCATCACAGAGCTGCAAGCCTACTTCGCCTGATATCTGTCCCCGGATGCTGACAGACGGACGAGACAGTCTCTGCTGGCAGAGCACAAATAGGACTCGTATAGCGAGCCGGAATGCACATAACTAAACTCGAAAAACACTTTGCGCACTGATTTTAATTTGTCGAAGGACCACAGTAGAATTTGTTCACTTTTAACGTTTATTGATCGTAAATTAGAAATTATTACAAAAAGTGATGTTGGTTCCATCGTCTGGAAACCGTGAAGAAGGAAGTGTTTCCAGATTAAAATCCAGGAAATTAGTGGCTTGCCTTCCCGTAATTTTAAAACATTATAATAGGTAATAAATCTATATGTTTAGACTTAAAGAGTCAGTATTCTTAATTCTTCATTCAAGATACATTGACCTTACAGCTCGTTTTGTGGCGCCACGACAACGATGTCGTTCCCGAATCGCCGGCTGTGGGGGCCACCAAAAAGGCATACAGCTCAACGTTTGCGAACGTCGAACAAAATTACAAATTCAATTCTTCCCAACGCAAATGTCAATATTCATCAGGGCTCACCTTGTTTAATTTGCGTCGCGGGCGCCGAATTTTAATTAAAAAATTTACATAGTCGCAAAAATGAGCCGTCTGTCTTCGTCACGGCGTGTGACCGTGTGATTTTTCCTCCACAATAATGAGCACGGTAATTTCGTGAATTATATCACGTCATTCTATTTTATTATGCCTTTATTTAACGGTGCTCACGCGACTCGGGTCGTGATGTTAACGGAATTTTAATTGCCGCCATTTTGTGGGGGTCGGCGTGAAAATAACATGTCTATTTCAGTGTCTGGTTGCCGGAAAGGGTTGCATACATTTGTGTTCCAAATTGAAACACGATGTTTTGATTGATGGCCGGAGGATTCGTGGTTCTGGGAAACGACGGCTGGTGTGAGGAGACTTGTCGATGGCACGTGTGGCAGGCTCCACGATTAATATGTCACGTTGATTGCCTTAAACGATCGAATGATCTTTCAATCGCTTCGAGTTTCAATCACTAATAATTGGTATCGCATCACAGTGATAAGTTTATCAAGAAGGGGTGAAAAGGTTTTTACTGGGTCGGCAACACGGGAATCCCTTTGCGTTTTATTTTGAGGATCGTTGACTATAAAGTCTTATAACATTGTTACTTTTATGCCCCAGTAAGTACGTAAAGGTAAGGGATGCCAACAAAATCTCGTTTACAAAAAATTTCCTTTTCTACACTAATATTATAAAGAGGAAAGATTTGTACCTATTTTTGTATGTTTGTATGTTTGTATTGAATAGGCTTCGAAACTACTGGACCGATTTCAAAAATTCTTTCACCGTTGGGAAGCTACACTATCCGCGGGTGACATAGGCTATATTATATTTTCTAAAAAATTACGGATCATTAATAAAACTCCAATAATGTAACCCAAGGTGTAAAAAATACCCAAAAAATTCCTTACATCGCGTGCGCTGCTAAAACTATTGATGATAGAACAAAGTAATGTACTACGACTTTGCAGAACACATCATTATCTACAAAAAGTGTCGCGACAGTATATGTCTAACTATTATAGTTATGTCACAATAAGTGTTCTTTTATTTTCAAAATTTAATTGAAATGCCGCCGCTAAAAAACGCTCTTTATTGGTATTATTCCTTATCAAAATAAATTACTTCATATTCACGACTGCTTCAATACCTTTATATATCTTTTTGAATTATTCAATTCAGACATTCCATTCGAAAGATATCTCGAGTTTAAAAATGTGAATATTAGAAAAAAGTCGCGTGTTCGCCGCTCAGTCCGCTCGGCTATCTAGGCAGCACGGGGTACGTACGGGAGGGGAGTCAATGTCAAGAAATACGGCCGTCAGGAGCCGGGTCGCCCCCTTCCCTCTAAAATGGTTGAGGAGACGGTTGGAACTTTTGTGATCGTAATATGGTGTCCTGTTTGTAACGGGACACTACTCAGTACATACTTAAGTATAATATAATTACTTCATATTATAATCTACACTAATATTATAAAGAGGAAAGATTTGTACCTATTTTTGTATGTTTGTATTGAATAGGCTTCGAAACTACTGAACCGATTTCAAAAATTCTTTCACCGTTGGGAAGCTACACTATCCGCGGGTGACATAGGCTATATTATATTTTCTAAAAAATTACGGATCATTAATAAAACTCCAATAATGTAACCCAAGGTGTAAAAAAATACCCAAAAAATTCCTTACATCGCGTGCGCTGCTAAAACTATTGATGATAGAACAAAGTAATGTACTACGACTTTGCAGAACACATCATTATCTACAAAAAGTGTCGCAACAGTATATGTCTAACTATTATAGTTATGTCACAATAAGTGTTCTTTTATTTTCAAAATTTAATTGAAATGCCGCCGCTAAAAAACGTTTTTTATTTTTACCTTGGTATTATTCCTTATCAAAATAAATTACTTCATATTCACGACTGCTTCAATACCTTTATATAACTTTTTGAATTATTCAATTCAGACATTCCATTCGAAAGATATCACGAGTTTAAAAATGTGAATATTAGAAAAAAGTCGCGTGTTCGCCGCTCAGTCTGCTCGGCTATCTAGGCAGCACGGGGTACGTACGGGAGGGGAGTCAATGTCAAGAAATACGGCCGTCAGGAGCCGGGTCGCCCCCTTCCCTCTAAAATGGTTGAGGAGACGGTTGGAACTTTTGTGATCGTAATATGGTGTCCTGTTTGTAACGGGACACTACTCAGTACATACTTAAGTATAATATAATTACTTCATATTATAAAACAAAGTCCCACGCCGTGTCTTACTGTCATTCTGTACGCGATAAACTCAAAAACTACTTAGACAACGTGATTCATGACGAAGGTTCAGGTGTATAATTTGTTAAGGTTTACTACCCGTGCGAAGCCGGGGCGGGCCGCTAGTGTTTAAATATAATGAAAATCTAGTCAGGATTTCGAAAGCTTTTTTCGGTATAATTAAATACATGGAGGTTTTATGTTACGTGTCATCGTAACATAAAAATGCCGTTAAAATAATCGGCCATTAAATTCAGTTAAAATACTTTAAATCCCCATCGAGATTTGCTAAAAATGTCCAATAAAATTTGCGCAAAAGTTTTTAAAGCTGGCAAATCGCTCCAAAATATTTTTGTGATTTCATGATGAAAAATATTTTATATTTTTAATTATTGCAGAGACGCTGACAGAGGTTATTAAATTTAATGAAGTCTAAATAAATCTAAAATAATGAAGGTAATTTCAGAGACAACAATTTTAATAAGTAGGTAAAATAAAAAGATAATGATACTGTAAGCAAGTTCACCAATAAAATGTCCAAAAAATTAGTTTGGCCTTCGACACAGACTTTTAAGACTGACAACAGACATATTTTAATTTATCAAAATAAATAAAACCTACTGTTTTCCTGCTTTCTACTAGTGAACAAAAAGTAATTCCAGGGATCCTACAAATAATGCTTTAAAAGATTAAGACATTAAGAGTCCAGGAACTGGATTAGTGACCGCTTCAACTTTGAAGCTATTTGAACTTCTGTACTGCATCGAGCTTGCTATTTGTTATTAAGCGCATCTATTTATTTACAAAATATTTTATTGTGCAAACTTAAATTAATTTCTTTTACTATTAAATTAATTTCTTCACTTGCTCGTATAATGGCCGTTTTTGTACAGATTTTTGCTAGGTATAATTTCAAACAATGACGAATAGGTCTCTTTGTCTACGTTCAGCAGTGAACGGCAATATGTACCTAAAATCTTCGAATAAAAGATTACAAACTTAAATACTAAATAATAAATAGAAAACGGCGGTCCTATATTCAGGGAAAGAAAACTTGATAGCTCTTTTTATCAGACTCGAGCAATTAGTGCTAAACGATTCCGAGAAAAATATATCTAGAACTCCGCTAAGACGCTCGGGAATCAGCTTTTATATCTATTTTATACTAGTTTCGTATTCTAGATCGTGTCGTAGATTTGCGCGGATTGTGGAAATAAATGCGAAAGCTCCCTCGTATTTTATTTTAACTAAATTTTGCCTGTATTTTCTTTGGCGCTGATTTTAATCAATCGTAGCCTAGTTCCAATTGGAACTACACTCAAAAATCGACTTAGAGCTTTAGCTGTGACTAGAAAAGTAAATAAATAGAAAGTGCAGGTCAACAGATAAGATACAACAGAGCAGGTCAGGGGTCCCCTTAACCGGCGTAAATGATAACCTTGTCGGATACGGGCGTGAGTGTATGTACATGCATATACAGGGTGTTACATAATATATGTATGAAGCCGTGAACTAGATGGAATGCTAAACGATAGGTACAATAATTTTTGTCGTACGAGGAATACTTGTACCTATCGTTTTAATACGTTTAGCACTTCATCCAGTGTACTGCTTCATACATATATTATGTATCACCCTGTATAGAATAGAAGATGTAGTGGACATGTAGCGATTGCACTCCATCGGGTCACCAACACACTGTTGGACTTGGGAATCCTCCACTAGTGGAAGTTTCTACCACTCGTTAACCACTCTACCTCCACGGTTATAAAAAGAAAACTATTTTATTGCAGACAAAGATCATAGAGTGATAGAATAAGACCACGCTGTCCGAATCGCTCAAAGAGATTGGAATGTTAGCGACCTTCTAGACTGGCAAGAAGGTCGCTAGCATTCCAATCTCTTTGGAATCGCTAAAAAATCTCTGTATGGTTGTTAAACGTCAAAGAAAATTATAAAAGTCTTAACAAACAATTTGATTTCTGTAGGTTTGTTTATTTACGTGAGTTTTGAAAAATATTATTAAATAATGGCCAAACAATTGAAAAGGAAGTGCGGGAGATAATTTTCAGCATGATTAATAATTAAGACAAACTAAAAGTACAAGTTAAAGCTAATAGTGACCAAATAACTGCATGTTTACAAGAAGGACTGACAAGGACAGATTATCCCCAGATTATTGCCATATCCACACGTTATAATTTTTACTACTGTCAGTCAATACGGACTTGTCGTGGTCCGTAATTATAGTACGTACAATGTGCTTACAAAGTAGGTACGTGTCTCCTAACATAGACCAACGAACATACACAAATCATCATCTATAAGACGAAAATATTTATTTTACATCGATAATAAAATACAATTATTGCAAAATAAAAAAAGGCCTTGCCGTAACAAAAAAAACCGTCATTCTAACTAATCTTGGCCTAAATATCCCGGTTGTGCACACATGCGCTGGTGCGCGGGATCCGCCTTGACCACGATCTAGGATTTGGCACATCAATAATAACGGTAGAGCGACCTTTTTGCGTGTGATATCTTTTACCAATATTTAGTAATTTAGTTATTTTACTAAACTTTTATCAGAGTAGAAGACTGGAGTTTCTAATATCGTATGTAATTTTAATTCAATATATCAGAAACTATTTTCAGTGACTCCAGTAAATTGTGTTTTTTACTTAATCCAAAATAACTCATGAATGGTCGGTCTGTCAGTATGGGCCCATTTCATAAAAGTAATATTAAGAATCTCATATTAACAGCTGAAATGAATAAAACCGTTTTCATTCTGTTAGTAATAGAACGACATATCTAATATATGGAACCAGATATTATGAGCAAATATTTTTTAGCTTAAATATGAAGGTAGAGGTATGTAATAAGTCTACCACCTGTCATTTTATTAGTAACTACCTACATTTTATATTTTTGTGTACAGTCGTACACGAACTACTTTGAACAACCAAAAGCGACACAGGGACCACCCCTGGGATTTCATTAACTTCACTTATACGCATTAGGTAGAACGGCATTCAAATAAAGATGAGGGTAGTAAAGGCTGCCCTAGGTCAACCGGGTGACCTTCGCGTACCCTCGCGGCACCTACATATATTTTCCTTGTTCTTTTATTCCCAACCTTACATTTCCTACTCAATATAATCAATTCGAATGTGTGTACTTCGTTTTCAATGAGATTCGGTATGTATTCGATGCAAATTTCAACTACCTATTTATTTAATTCCTGGATCGTTGGTGTAAATTCTGGCTAAACAGGTGTTGGGCCTGAAGAATCATGAGTCCTTTCCCCTTATCTAGTTATACATAGTATAAAACAAAGTCGCTTCCCGCCGTCTGTCCCTATGTATCTATGTAAGCTTAGATCTTTGAAATTACACAACAGATTTAATACGGTTTTCAACAATAGATAGATTAAAGAGGAAGGTTTAAGACAAGAAAAAAGGGTAGTTAAAGGTAAAGTAGGTGTACGCGAACGAAGTCGCGCCGGGTCTACTAGTATTTTGTATAGGTACCTAATCTGCCCAAAATATTTACGATATCTATGTAAACTAGTTTAGTGAACTAAGTCTAGTTTATTTCATTCAAAAATTCAAAATTCAAAATTTTCTATTCAATGTAGGTTAAACATTCACGATACACTTGTTGAAGGTCATCATAAATAAATAATCAACATAGGGTACTTATGTAAGAATGCGCCGCGCGCAGCATCATGAAGCCGGCCTAGTTTGCCCCAACGAAGATCACCACGCAAAGACTATGCTTGATCAGACATGGCTTATATGTACTTAAATCCAGAGCCGTAAAATATTATCAAAAATAAAACCATACCGATCACCGACCATCACATATTTTTAGAGGTCAGTAGATCAGATCGATCGATGCGTTAGTGTTTTCCGTCTGTGGTCATGCCTCCCATCACCATGCTAGACCGACAAAAGAAAAAAATTGTTAATCTGAGTAGTCAATGATGCCGCTTACGGAAACATAACATACGTACCTAACATACAAATTCAAACAGTTTAATTGTATCTGTGGCCTACATGTGTGCCTTGATGAGTTCTTGTAATATTGCATATACGGTTAGGAAAAATACCTAAGTGTTATGTTGTACTTAATACTTAGTACCTACGCTATTATACCTACATGGAACGAGGGAATAAAGTTTATCACGCATTAAGCGTTGAAAGTGCTAACAAAAAGGCCTGAAATTTACATTCGAAAAGACCTAGAGAAGTAACTAAAGTTACCTACTTAAGTCTCTCGATTAATACGGTATAGTAATTAAGTTTAATTAAACGGGTTTGAAACTTTCATATCAAAGGTACTTGTTAGAGGTTATTATCTTAATATATAAAATTCTCGTGTCACAGTTTTCGTTGCCATACTCCTCCGAAACGGCTTGACCGATTTTGATGAAATTTTGTGTGCTTATCCGGTATCTATGAGAATCGGCCAACATCTATTTTTCATCCCCCTAAATGTTAGGGGTAGTCCACCCCTAAATTTTTTTTTTTTTATATGGCAAAACAACGTTTGCCGGGTCAGCTAGTATTTTATACTTGGACATATGGGTAAATATGAGTGGGTAGTAGGTACGCTGTAATTTGATAACTTTACCGCCACTGCTTATCTTTAGGATCTGGTTTCCTACAGCATTGGTATTATTGGTCTACTATCCTAAAGGTTACACATGATAGACAACACTTTGGAATCAGTTCTAACAAGTTATACCAAACTACAGCACGACACAAGCATGCTTGTGTCAAAGTCCATCGTGGAAAAAGCACACCGTAAATTAGTAGTATGTAACTGGCGCTTAATACTTATTATGGCTGTGCCCCGACGAAAAAAAGGGTTGTTATAAGTTCGATGAGTGTATCTGTTCATCTGTGTATCTGTATGTGTGTTCTGTCTGTGGTATCGTAGCTCCCGAACCAATGGACCGATTTGGATACGGTTTTCTTTATGTGAAAGCCATTTTAATCGAGATATTTATATCGGGGCATAGGGCATAGCGGGGTATCTCGTTCGAATTGGAGCCGCCCGACTGGGGAATTACCTCCACCTTACAGAATATGGCAGCTAAATAATACTCTTTTAAATAGTATTGTGTTTCTGCCGGTTAGTAAGGTTTCCAGTGCTCCATGGGGTGGGGATTTGGGGAACCGTGGCTTTGGCAGTGGAGTGGCATTTGCTTTTTACTGCCAGAGCAACGTGTTATAGAGGTGGGCAACGCATTAGCGATACTCTTGGTGTTGCTAATGTCTATAGGCAGTGGTGACCACTTTCCATCAGGTGGCCCGCTTGCCTGTTTGCCTACCGTATGACATAAAAAAAAAAAAAAAAGAGATGGTTCTCCCCGTCCCATCCCATGGTGGTGGTGGTGATGGTGAAAACCTAACAAAGCTAAAGCTTTCTTAGGTTTCATTAAAATCGGTTTAGTAGCTCAGAAGATATTTGATTTTAAAATAAAAGGTATTCCGCCGGCCCTATTAGTTTAACCTTTATAATGCGTACGGCGAAAAATGTAACTAAATTTTAGTGATTTGACATTTAATTTTCTTTTTAATTTTATTATAAACAATCAAGGTCATGTGTAACTTGTAATATTTAGTATGCTTTAAGGCGCATCATGGAGCCGCTACCATTATTATATTACCACCTTTGTGTACCTGTGATGACTGAATAAATGATTATGATGATGATATGATTATGATATGATTATGATAATGATTAACACGTTACCTGCGAGTGTCTTCTCTGATTATTATAATTAGACGCCTTCAAGGTTAGAGTGAATAGGCTGATCCTAGATATGCATGCTCCATCATCGGCCGCACCGTCACTTACCACCAGGTGAGATGGTGGTCAAATGCCTGGATAGTCCAAATAAAATAAAACTGGCCGGCCTTGTAGGTTATATTTTGGGACACGGCTTTTAATTATCTCCGTCCCATAAGGGGATTAGGATCTCTCGAAAACAAAATTATCGCACTAAATTTAAAATATAATAAAAAAAATTCAATTAATCGTGTTTTCGTCTATACGAATACTAGATTAGGGTTCGACGGAACACATCTAAATGAAAATGAATGCACATTTTTTGTCTGTATTCACTGCCATATAATATAAAATATAAATGAATCTAATCTAATCTAATCACATACTAAAAGTTTGTGTTCAAAAAATAAATTTTCAAATACTATAAATAAGTTCCACAAAGAATAAACTATTACGGATCGCGCACTGCTAACTTCGTAATACCCACATTACTTAATAAATTGCCTTATGAACTTAGAATTATGTACGGTAATAAACAGTTTCCCAAAAAAATTAAAAACAACTACAAAAACCAACTACAATAAAAATATATATTTAAATAAATATTCGTTAACAAATTCGCACAGCGCCATGTAGCCCCAACTAAGCAACGCTTGTACTATGGGTGCTAGATGGCTGATATACTTTGTGAATACATACTTATTATACATAGAACACTCAGACCCGTAAGGACGGTAATCGAACCCGGGACCTCCTGCGTGGCGGACCGGTATGTTGACCACTGAGCCACTCAGGTCGTCCTAAAAACATCACACTATACATGCACCAGTACACTTCACTTCGCTTCTTGCATTGTGTTCGATAACCGGTTTCTTTGTATCGCAGTGATAAGATACTCGGGTGCGGCGAATGTCGTCACTCCTGCCGTCAGATAAATAAACGACAAAACGTAGAACCAACGATTAAATAACTATTGTTACCTATCGTTGTGTCGTTTGTTGGCGGGTGGGTCGGTGGTCGCCGCGCGCGGGTTTATGTACCTATAAACCTATTGTTATACTAAAGTGAACATACTCGCCAGGCTTGGCACATTACAAATCTTTAGTAGATTTAAGTGCCTGAACTAATTGATTTGTCATATTTGTTGTTATGCCTAAATTAAATAAAAAAAAAAAAAAAGTGGCAGCATCCTTTTAAGTGTCGCAAATGGTGGCTGAAGTTCAGAGGCAGTCCATCTACGCTTCCATAGAATGTGTAGTATTTTCTGGCCCTTTATGACACTGCGATCTCCGAGTCGCCCGTCCAGCCCAAGGGGACTATAAAAAAGGGCTTTGCCCCACCACTTATTCCCACCGTTGCAACTCGTGTGTAGCCAGGATCTACAGCGGCGACCATACACTGGACCTGAGTTTTGACACTCAGGCCCGAAGACTAGCTAATACTGTCTTAAAACTCGCAACAAATTTTATTAAGAAGTAACAGGGTATCACATTATAGGTATATGGAAACATACGTATGGGCGACAGGGCAGTTACCGCATTCTGTCAGGCGGTCTGTCTACTCGTTTATTATTCATGTTAAATAAAAAAGAGGCATTAGCCAACGTGTTTGTAAAAAAAAATTTCAGATAAAAGAGCCTGACTAAAGTCCATTACGAAATGTTAATAGCTGGTTGGTACGACAATATTTCCATGAATATAAAAGTACACACCCACGTCTGAATATTAGGTTCAGTAAATAATGTGTAGGTACTTTATATTCCGCGGTGCTGCGACGAGCAAACTACAATTTACAGCCGGCAACCTCGTTAGGAGTAACACATGGCTGCGGATTGTGTGCGGACGAATTTCAACATATTTTTCCATGCCTAGTCGCCTAGTTCATGTTCTATTAAGGTATTTGTAGATCAGTTATAGCATCAGGATTGGTGACGCACGTGAGTTACGTACATTAGTTTAATGCTAACCAATGCTCTCACGGTGAGGGAAACATCGTGATGAAATCTGCGCAATCAGGCGACTGAATGTGTAACCATTATGTAATCTGGTATGTTTCCCCTGTGTCACGGACGTCAGAAGGCGGTCGCTCTATTGTAATTATCTGAGCTGCCAAATCCCGAATCATAGTCAAGGTGGACCCTGGGCCCTCGTGCGCCCGCACAATAGGGACATTAACGCCAAAATGATGATTATAGCATAAGGATAGGTAAGAATCTATTATAGGATAGGTGTCTTCTGGCGAGGCAGGTCATTTTAGTTTTGAGGCAATTCGAAGGACGCCATGTTCCGGCTTAGTCATCGTCCTTATGTCATCTTGATTTTGAGACGATTTCGTCGTACGTCATGTTATAGGTAAGGGTCCGTTTATCCTCTTGAGGATGCTAGATATTACATTACAGTTATAATGGAAAACCAATTTAGTTTATTATGATATCTATTAAAAGATAAAGATTGTGTGCTATAAGCGCATCATTTATGAGCAGTTGGGACGATTTAGCTTCGTAGTGCTTTTTTATTTCTATTACTTTTCCTGTTCTTCTTTCATTGTAATTACCCTTTTATTGTGTCTGTTTTATGAAAAGTTTCCTTAATAGTCATTATGTTTCGAATAAATATTTAGTAAGGAAAATGGAAAAGTACCTATAAGACCTATTAAACAGTAAGTGCTTATTCTATATGGAACTTAAGAGTAAAGCCATGGAAATATCGTATAGTGGACCAGTCAATTATATTTATAAACCTTTACACCATTTACACAATATTATTCCGTGAGTTTCACTTTCATTTTGACGTTGTTTTATGATTATGACATGAATTAATTCTAAAGTGACGTTGTAATGCTGAAGATGAATGTATTTATTATTATAAACTATAATTATTAATGAAATGTGAGTTTGTGAAACTTGAAATAAATGATATTTGATTTAATTTAATTAATAATATAAATTTCACAATCAAGAAACTGTGGAAATATTGTTATATTTTAAAACATAATACTAACTTAAACACGCAGCCTAAGCTAACACATCTTACTGAATTGTGGACTTAATAATACATTCAAGAGGCTTAGAGGTATCGGGCATTCTGAATGTGAATTATAATACTATAATCTCAAGAATAAATTTATATTACATCGTATGTATGACATGACTGTGTAAATTTGTGTAATTTACAATGGTAATTAATCCATACATACCTTGACGCACAGAGCTGAAAAATATATGGACGGATACTCTCTAAAATCATCAATGAAGCATAAAAATGGCCGCCCACTTATGTCTGTGCGTGCGTTGACACTGTCACTGGCGTCCAAATCAAACAAAATGGCGGCGGATTGCCAAACCTGGTATAGTAGGTCAAGTACAACATCATCATCATCATCATCATCATATCAGCCAGAAGACGCCCACTGCTGGGCATAGGCCTCCCCCAGAGATCTCCACAAAGACCGGTCCTGTGCTTTCCGCATCCAGCTGGTACCTGCGATCCTTACCAGGTCGTCGGTCCACCTTGTAGGAGGCCTACCCACGCTGCGTCTACCGGTACGTGGTCGCCACTCGAGAACTTTACTGCCCCATCGGCCATCTGTTCTTCGAGCTATGTGCACTGTCCACTGCCACTTCAGTCTGGCAATCCTTAGAGCTATGTCGGTGGCCTTGGTTCGCTTGCGGATCTCCTCATTTCTGACTCGATCGCGCAAAGAAACTCCGAGCATAGCTCTTTCCATTGCCCTTTGGGCAACAGTGAGCTTTCTTATAAGGCCCATAGTGAGTGGCCACGTTTCAGATCCGTAAGTCATCACTGGCAACACACATTGGTCAAAGTGGAGTGCCTCCAACTGTCACTGGAGTAGGCACAACATGGACATTCGACATAATTTTCGTCTTGTCCATGTTCATTTTAAGACCTACTTGTTGAGAGGCACTACAGAGGTCATCGAGCATTTTGCCCAAGTTTTCCAGGGTTTCAGCCATGACTACGATATCGTCAGTAAATCTGAGGTGCGTGACGTACTCGCCGTTAATATTGATGCCAAGTCCGTCCCAGTCCAGAAGCCTAAAGATATCCTCCAGTGCAGCGGTGAACAACTTCGGTGATATGACATCACCTTGTCTAACACCTCGCTGCAGCTGAATAGGTTCTGTGGTCTTGTCCTGGAGACGAACTGACATAGTGGCGTTTTCGTACAAACACTTCAGTGCTTCGATATATCGATAGTCAATTTGGCACCGCTGTAGAGACTGGAGCACCGCCCAAGTTTCGATCGAATCGAAGGCTTTCTCATAGTCCACAAACGCCAAGCATAATGGCCGGTTATACTCTTCGGTCTTCTGTACAACCTGCCGCAGCGTATGTATGTGGTCTATGGTACTAAAACCTTTTCGGAATCCGGCTTGTTCGGGAGGCTGGAAGTCATCAAACCTGCGTGCGAGACGATTCGTAATGACTCTCGAAAACAGCTTATAGACATGGGTCAGCAGCGATATTGGTCTGAAGTTCTTCAAGAGAGCCTTATCACCTTTCTTGAAGAACAATATGACTATGCTTCTGTGCCATGCTTCCGGCGTTTTGCCCTCGAGGATGACGGAATTGAACAGCTTCTGAAGGGTCTTAAGCACAGGTTTTCCACCAGCTTTCAGAAGCTCAGCCGTAATTCCATCATCACCCGGCGCCTTGTTGTTCTAAAGCTGTTTGAGAGCCATACTAATCTCGTACAGGCTGATGTCCGGGATATCTTCGGTGTAGTGTCGGGTCAACTTGGCTCTTGGGTCTTTTGCCATACTGGTAACAGGTGCCCGTGTTGTCGTGTATAACTGTCCATAGAACCTCTCGACTTCCCTCAAAACCTCGGACTTGGTCGAAACAACTCTGCCGTCATCCGTTTTTAGTCTCGTCAACTGGCTCTGTCCAATCGACAGATCTCTCGCAAAGACTTTAGAGCCTTTGTTCCGCTCGATCGCCGCCTCAATATTGGTAGTATTGAAGCGGCGTATGTCGCGAGTCAGAGACTTGGAGATCTGTCGATTAAGTCGCCTAAATTGAGAGACATCATCAGGGGATTGCAGAGTCATTCCGTTTGCAGAGTTCAAGTACAACAAATGTAATTTATTACCCAAATTGTGCAACACATTCGTTTTTAACTGTAATGTTGTACAAAGAATGAATAAATAATTGAATACATAAACTAAATTAATTATTTAGAAATTGCCGTACCTTGCATACTAGCGTTCTGTCTGTTGTAGAATATCGTCCGTATTTTTGCAGATCCGAGCTTTGACGCAGCTATGATAATATTTCATCAGCATCATCATATGTCGTTGGACTCATTGGAAAAAAGTCGCAAAAAATTTACAATGCCACACACTTATCTGGACGGCGCTGTTTTTGTCATTGACAAGTCAGTTCAAATACATTTCAAAATTAAGTGCCGCCCTTTTTCCACAGTTCCAGTTTTAGCCACCAGGCCAGATAAGTTTGTTGCACAGTGCAAAGATCACCGACTATTACGAAATTAAATTATTAATGTAGACTCCATAACAGAGCTCGCAGGACCAAACGTTATCTCTATTTATTGATTTATTTAACAGTTTATTGTACACAATATAACAAATACAGAAACTACAGATTAATTATGACACAACAGGCACTACTTATCTCTAAAAGAAATCTCTTCCAGTAGGCCTACAAAAGAGATATGTGAAAATTAAACGCAGATAAGACGTGCACAATGACTATAATTATAATACTATAAATAAATACATACATAAAATTCTATACTTACTATACTAATATACCATAAAAATAAAATAAACATATACCATAACAACTAATACAATAAAACATAAAGGCATTGAGAATACTGAATTACATCTAGGCACACTGGGAAAGATAGTATTCTTTCACACGTTTACTCACGTTTTTTCACTCTACTAGGTATTTATTAAATTAAATTCTAAGAAGTGAGTTGTGAACGACTTACCTATGCATATATTAATATACCTTCTTTTGTAATGCTAAAGCTCTTGTGATTGCTCTGAATCTATGTTGTTGCAAAATAAAGCTTTAACGTCATAGAAACTTAGCTGAATTTCCCTTGAACGAAGTCAGCGTCACAATATACCGCGTCAACTTTGCACTCTTCAATTTGTACTTTAAATGCGTACTTAGCGAAGTGCTTCTCTAAAAATTTAAACTGAACATGGAAGGTTCCTTTGTGCGCAAAGGATGTTGAGTTACATTCCATTTAGATACGCCAGTTTCAAACGAACTTTTGTGCATGTTACAGTTATGCGATTTCACTGGAGTTAATTAACTGAACGTCGAACTGAAGGGCGTCAACTCTGTAACTTCTACTGCATTTTCTATTCGAATTCGGGGAATTTGTGTTTATAAATTTATTTGACAGTTTATTGTGCTCAATAAATAGTATACAAAATTGACATCCAGATAAGATCACAACAGGTACAGCTTATTTCTAAAGAAATATCTTCCAGCCGACCAACGGAAGAGAGAGGGCAAAATCGAGAGGTAGATGGCGTCCACCTTAAATATACTTATCGAGTATATACCAAATTAAATTTTTTAATAACGAAATGGTGGTCAGCCACCATCATGCGGGTTCTTCCAGTGGCATGATCAAATAGATTTGATCAAGCCAAAATTCTCGATATACGCTATCAGTTTCATTTGATCAAGCCTATTTGATAGTAATTGGCCATAAGTGTAAATGTTAACAGATCTCATGAAGAGGCAAGACCCTAACTCTACAAACCCTATATTTTGTGCAGAAAGTATGGCTTCGCAAAATCCGAGGCTTTGCTTAAATGTAATGTATTCCCAAACACCTAGGGACATAAAGATAAAATGTACACAGAGCATTTAGCCTGAGTACAACGCTATTTAAATTTAAAAAATATCCTGTTGTTGCATCAAAATTCCAATACAAATTCAAAATTCAAATTTAAAATTTTTATTGCAGGAAATGTAATAAGTATGTACATGTACAACATAACATTACAGAGTATTTAGTATCACACATAAAGCCAAGTCAATTGGCATGCAAAATGAAAAGAGAGCGCCACAAACAGTAACAAAAACAAATTATTCAAATACAATTATATGTCAAAGAAAATCAATTGAATATCCATGTCAAACTTATAGAATAACAAATTAAGTCAAATATTTCAGAAATATCAAAACAATAAAGTCAAAATGCATTGAAATTAGTAAAAAATATTATCGTTTGTATGTCTGTATCTGGGGGGTAATTGAACCGACCTTGAATTTTTTTTTCTTTTTCTATAATAGGTAGCTTATATATTATTTTCGAATGTCGTAGAGAATATTTGATCCCGGAAAAGTAGTAACTGCCGCGGGATTGTAGTATCTTTACTAAGATACAAACTGTTATATGAATACTACGGGAAATGGCTTTATTTTCATCTTGCAAGCGGGCCACTTGATGGAAAGTGGTCACCGCCGGCCACGGTCATCAGCAACACCCCTGGTTTTAGATCCCATGTTATAGTCCAAAGGAAACAACTATGGCTACCCCATCCACATCCGAATCGTATGAGCGAGAAACGTCCTTTCAAACCTTCGTGTTGTGACCAACAGAGGGTCTACGTACTAAATAAGGATTCCGCACGAAATCCCCAAAGGAAACTTCACATAACCTTCGCTTCGCAAAACCGCAATATAATCTTAGTTTCTACCTGATCAAAACTTGCGAGTGCCGCGGCATCTCGTCGCGTCTACAAACACTTCGTCTGCGAGCGCTCATTACCGCCAGGAAGTAACAAGATTAAGTGCTTACAATGCTTCACAAGAGCTTACCGCAAGTGGGGACTTTCACACAGCACGATACCGCTCTGAATAAAATATCGTTCGGATTGCGGGACGCGTTCGTAATTGGTGTTGCTGAAGTTCTAACTGCCTCTGTAGTTCTGGAACTGACAGGGCGAGTCTGAATTTTTGGGAGACGTATCTATTATTCACAATCGGCGCCTGGGAGAGACAGACTATCGACTTGTAGGTTGCCACTTGTAGGTTGGCACTTGTAGGTAGGCTATTGACATAGGATATTGGTAGAGCTCGTCTAGTCTAAAATGACGCGCCCCACTTCTTAGTTAGGTGATTTCGATGTGTGAGTGCAAATATTGATAACGACACTTCATCTGTGTGGGAGCCAATGAACGACGCGTTCTCCTACGTTTGAATATCACCGGCAACTGAATGACCAATTACAACGGCATTTGTATATGTATTGCGTCCATATTTTAAACTTGCTTGTGTGCGTTAATGCGATACTGGGGCGCGTCATTTTAGATTAGACGAGCTCTACGTGAATGGAGCATCATGTACTTAGCAAGTCAGTCCTTTGGGGTTGATCCGTCAAAGTTTGGAGGGTTTACAATAGATTCTTCACGTTAATAGGTAAAGAGGATTGGACATTTGACAGGATGCGGACATTTTGTCACGTTGAGGACTCAGTACCGGAATGTTTGGCAGTACAGCGTTTCATATTTAAAGTCATGTGGTTTTAAGTGTAACTACAAACATTAGCTAAGAAAATAGTTAGTCTATGAGTCTAAAGAGAACAGCGATACTCTTCATAGGTACTAAATGTTGAAACAGATTATACACAGGTGGTTGGTACTCTGTTGTTCATATAGTATATTGGCCACTCCTCGGTGAGGTGGTCTAGGATCCATATGAGGTCCTTTAACTAAACTTACGAATATTATTCACCGTTGAGATTATGGAACGTATAGTGGTAGCTGACGCGTATGTCCGGCGGCTGAACGCATCGTTTCATACGTCAGAGCTGCGTCCAAAAATCAACCTCAAAACAGTACACGGCTGCGTGGCTCGAATCAAAACATAACCTTTATCCACTTGGTCCCCACGGCTTCCTGTAGATTTTATTAGATATATTTTCTTCTTATCAAAAATTGATCTCAAGAAATTATTTTTTACAACCAGCTCGAAGTTATCGCATAATTCATCCAACAAAAATTTAATCCTATCCGGCACTTTGGCCATTCCGTGTTACCCTTGAATATAAAATGTTATCTCCACGAAACCTTAGATGAATACTAAATTAGTATCACCCACTGACAGCCATAAAGTTTCATTATGGACCTGTTTTTCTTTTTTATTAAAAGCAGTTACTCTTACGTTTTATGTCCGTAATCTGACCGAAGCAGCGGCCTGTCACTTGGACGAGAGCGTCTTGTGCGTTCTACGAAATAATTGATGAGTTCTAGATTACAATATGGTTCCGACATTGTGATGTATAGTTCTGCCAACTTTCCTGTGAACTGACATTTATTGCCACCGTCGCATATAAACTTAGGAGAAGACACTATAGTAGCGACGTAATACTAAAAGTATATCTAACCTACATGCCACGCATGAAGATTATTACAAACACTAAAGTGTTAGAGTTCCAAGTCCAGCAGAGATCTATTTTGTGGACACTGTTGATGTGTATAAAACAAAGTCACCAGCCGCATCTATCTGTCAGAATGCAAACCTTTAAAAGCTACGTACTAATTTCCATGCGGCTTTTTGTTCAAATGATTTAGTATTTTTCAGTTGGTAGTCGCTCCACTGAAATTATCAGAGCTGCCAAATCCATGATAATGGTCAAGGCGGACCCCGGGCCCTCATGCGGGAGAGCACAACCGGGACACTACACCAAGATGATTATTATAGTTTATATTAATTTTCTCGTAGTCGGAACAAGTCCACGAAAATTGACAAAAGAACACACATTTAAAATACACCATTCAAAAGGCAAACACAAGACTATAACCTACATACAGCCCTAGAATCGCCTCCTTTTTCGAAGTGGATTAAAAATAATCTTCTCTAATCACATGACCTGAACAGACTGTGCAGCAAAATCCAAAGCTTTCCAGCTCCATTCCGCATTTGAAACGACCAATCACCATTATGTAGGTGTATGTATTACCCACCAATCAGCGCAAGCTTTCAACGCGATAAAATACCACTGTGCTGTTTACCAATGAATTGAGTTAATGAACTGTATTCATCACCTTCCATAATGGACTTCGTTCATCATAATAAGTGTTTACTCGTTTACAAAGGCGCGCTATCCGATAGCTTTTACATTGTAAATGTTGCGAGTTAGTGTATTTATTCGTTTTATGTAGATACCTATTTACAAGTAAGAATTGTGAGTTCCTACTTAGTTATTGGACGTTGTTGTAAAAAAATATTATTTTCGTCGTGTTTTTGTTACGATGTCCTTTTTGAAACCTGGCGAAAAGAGGGGTGCTGTGTATATTTGTGTATCTATCTGTCGCTTTTTATTTTGATTTCTGTGTTGACATCCTAGGTCCCGGACGAATGGATAAATTTCGATACAGATTTTTTCCTTTGCTAACCGATTTAATCGAGATGTTTTGATTAAAGTCGATTCAGTAGTTTGGGAATTGTTTTTCGTGTTTACAGACCGGGTTTTTCGCTTAGCTTAGGTTAGTGTGCTGTGTGATATTTCTTACATTTTACTGTAGCGTCGATATGTCACATCTCTATTATTTCTACCGAACCGGTCCTGACACCAAATCTGTTGTTTGATCGACATTTACCACTTTCAAAAAGATTTACTGTTACAAGTTGTCTGCTATCGCTATATACAAATCTTTGGATACAGAATTTATCGAATTTTCTAAATTAAATTTTTTTACGTGAATTGATTTTGGCCGTATGGTGTCCGGCAGAGTAGAATAGCACCAACCCCTTACGACCATGGGTGACGTACAAGGCGACTAATGTTTTCGAGGCAAAAGATCAAAAGTCTCCGTAGTCTGGAAAATGAGCAGCAACATTTTCCATTGTTATATTTAAACACTGCTATCTCTAACCCGCCTGCCGAGCGTGGAGATTATGGCAATAACCTCCCCTTTCATGGGAGAGGCCCTAAGTCCTGCAGGGGACTGCTATGGGCAGTGATGATGAAATGATTAAGCAGTTCCTCTTCATACCTAAAACGCAACTAATACGTCAGAAAGGTTTATTCTATTCTATTATATTCTAAGGCTAAGTATAACCTTTAGCCACATATGCCAAATTCAAAAAACCCCACTACATTTTCATGCTTTACTTGGCCCATGAAACGAGTTTTTGTCGCCCATTTGCTTTACTTCCTTTTTATGCATTAGGACTACCTTGTGGTACCCCGATATAAAAACTAAGTTCCTCATTGCAGGTTATAAATTCTGACTAGTGTCTACAACAAGTGCTGGCTACGGAGTGTTTTACGGCTGTTTCCTAGTTTGTTGCCCGTTGCTGGCAGACTGGGCTAAATAATGCGGCCTTTTGCCTTAAACTTGTCCTAATTGGCTCGCTTGTCCGCATAGCGAGTCGGGTTCAAGTTTGTCTGTTAAAGACAGGGGATACCCTATAATAGATATACTACAAGCCTAACAATAACCCATATCAAAGGATACGGTCACTGCTTACCACAATGCAGATATTTATTGCCACTACCATAAAAACCCCGATTTTTGACGAAGTTTACGAAAACTAAAATATTTATTAAACTGGTTAACCGATTTTAATGATAAGGCTGAAACTGTCTTAGGTTTAACATCCCCATTAAAACAATGGGGATGTTTGGGAGCTACAATGCCACAGAGACCGATACTTATAGAGATATCACTTCATACCTTTAAACTCCTGGTATGGTCGGGAGCGGTCCGGTTCTGCCTGGCATTGTCGGGCGCGGTCCCGGCTTCAATGTTATGTTCTATACCATAGAGAAAAAATTAATTTTGAATTTTGTTTGTTGCAGTGACAAGGACAATGTAGGCGGGATGTGTGCGCCGGCCGCCGCGGCAATCGTGCTCGCCGCGCTCGCCGCCCTGCCCTGCCGAGGTACCTAATAGCTCCTGGACCTGGCCAAGTCCCAAGTCTGGCCTTCTAACCTAATCAAGCCAAGCCGGCAAGCTAAAACCCGACAAGCCATACGCCTAGATAACCACCAACCCTAGTCAAGCTTAGGTACATGCCCTTCTAAATCTCCAAACCCAATAATTTCAGTAAGCTCAAAAGCTTCTAAGCCTAATCAAGCCCCAAGTCGAGCTAAGTCTCCAAACACACTCAATCCTACAAGACCTGCCAAGTCACCACGCTAAAATCCTCTAAAGCCTATGCAAAGTTAAGTCCTCAAGCCTATTCAAGCTTTCAAGTCCTGCTACGCCTCCAAACCTTAAAAATTCCGCAAGTTCAGAGGCTTCTAACCTAATCAAGCCACAAGCCGAGTTTTGCCTCCGAACCAAGTCACATCTTAAGCCTTTTAGGCTCCATTGCCTTATCTAGGTCCAAAACTCTGCCAAGCCTCCAAACCAAAACCCTACGAGCTGTGAGTCTTGGTAAGCCGCCAAACCTACTCAAACCGAAATCCTTATGCGTAATCAAGCCCTAATCATGCCCATGCCTAAACAAGGCCCTTATGCCCTATATCATTATTACCCCCTAAGATTTATGGGGCTCTTACATTTTTAAGTGACAGTTTTTTTTAAGAAAATGCTTACTCCTAATGCGTGACAAACGCATTAGGAGTGCCCAAAAATTAAACTTATGGAGGATGGTGAAATCGTGCTGAAACCTATGAACATTAGGTTTATAGTGCCAAGCCTGACCAACCTCAAACCTAATCAAGCCTACAAAATTAATCCTAGCAAAGCCCCGTAGCCTAAAGAGCTTGTGGAGAGAATTCGGAACAAGTTTCTTACTTCCAGATCTTAATTAAATTTATCTCGTGTTCTAAGGCTGTATTAACATGTACTTCGGCTGCCAAAGATTTATTAGACTTTGTTCCCAATATTATTTTCTTGTAAGAATAATAATATCCGATCGCCTTTTTTCTGATCGTCATTTTTCGTATATTTTTTCGATAAATATATCTTTGAGCCGCTTCTGTTAATAATCATCACAGCCCGTAACAGTCCACTGCAGGACTTAGGGCCTCTCCCACGAAAGGGGAGGTTATTGCCATAATCTCCACGCTTGGCAGGCGGGTTGGAGATCGCAGTGTTTAAATATAACAATGGAAAATGCTGCTGCCCATTTTCCAGACTACGGAGACTCTTGATCTTTTGCCTGGAGGCTTCTGTTAATGCTTGGCCATAATACATGAGTTGCACGGCAGCGGTGGCAATGAGTGATGGATTATTCATAGTTTACGTTGTTCCCTTGCGGAAACAAAAACAAATTTCTAATCACAGACTTCAAACGTGTTAGTGACACAATATACACAACAATATTTTAGTTTAGCCTCTTGCATTTTGGGAATTACTGCTCTTGCAACAACCTACTGTCAAACTGAGTACAAACTTCAGCTGTCACATGATGGTAGAAGATTAAGAATAAAGCGCGCTCCACATGTTCGCCGAAACTTCCGGCGAAACTTTTGCCGGGACTTTGGTCGACCCTCTACATTCTCGCCTATTAGGGATGTGGTGGTGTCAAAACGCGCGACATTTTATCGATTCATCGGTGTAATATCAGTAATCTACTGTAAACAGGGTCACAGAGGTGATAGCACCTGCTCTACTGTAATTACTTGATCTACTAATATCCTGGATCATGGTCAAGAGTATCCCAAACCTGTTACGGGAAAAAGCGCTAGGAATATAAACATAAAATCGATCGAATCGAAACGACAACAAACTATCTCTACTTAGTCTATGAAATAGGCGAGACATGCCAAATACGCACGGGACTACACGAATACTACCTCTACATTCTCGTGTTCCCGCGGAACTGTCCACATGTGGAGCGCGCTTAAGGGGAAGTATTGAAAATTGAAATAAGAGTCTGGTATATATTTACGCTCATTAATTTATTAACAGCAACACTGACGCACGGAACGATGCAATGTCAAACTGTTATCTATCTTCTGATTCTCTCTCTGTTCGACCAGCGACCTTGATAATCTTAATAATATAATATATTTTAAAAATTCCTTGATCCTGGGTTTCATTTCTCCGATCTGAATGGTCGTACATTGCGTAATGTGCCTGGATAATATCCTGCTACAATACAATACAGAAGCGCCGTACTGCTTTTAGACACACCTGAACGCAAAAATATAAATAAAAACTTTATATTTACGAAAAAAAAATACAAAAGGATAAAAACTATAACAGTACACTATAATTTGACGGTTAATTTTGTACCTTAAATAAATGACCAATACTACAAAACACATTAATTTAAAAAAAGATTTCATTCAACATTTTCAAAATTGAGATACAATTTACGTACCGATAATCTTTGCTATTCGGTCGCAAACATGTTTCAAATTGCACAGCAACTTAGCTGTTCTAATAGCGGCCACACATTTATGAACAACTCTAAATATTACATTTCTCATGACGCTTTTATTCGTTTTTGCATTCATTGCGAAAATAAATGTCCAACACAGTAAAAATCTAGAAATATACACATATCAACTTAAACATAACAACAACAATGCCCAGATGACGTGACAGCTGAAGTCAGTTTGATCACAGATAGGTATAGAATATTTGAGTTTGACAGTAATTTAGTGTGGCCAATTTAGGCGAGAGCAGTAGTTCCCAAAACATTATTTTCACGACTTTCTTGCCAAACTGTACTGTTAGGGCTGTCCCAAATCCTACTTAGTAAAGATGCTGTCTTCTTACGCTGTATAGCAGGAAAGCTGTCCACATTTGCATTGGAAAACACTGTGAATGCTCTACAGAAATGAGGAAGTTCCATCAGCATTCGGAAACCATTATCGTATTGGACGCGCACATTGCCCAGCGCTCTCTGCGAATAGCTGTGAGATAGTGTTAGGGTAGGTACTTGAAAAAATAATGGGGCTTTGGTAACTTACTTGTAGGATTCATGAATATCACATGAACACCTTACAATACACTAAATGAATGCCTAAGGTTCACAAAAGCGCCGGCATAGATTTTCCGTCAGCTAATACAATTATGAAATTTGAATATTTCCTGAAACGAAACACCGCCTAAATAAGGTACCCCATTAATCATCGTAGCCGGGGAAATCTTTGAGCTATTTTTATTTAAGGAAACGCTGCTTTCGATCTTCTTGTTCTCAATCATTAAGTCGATTACAAAACCATTACAGCTCATCTTGAATAGCGATTGTGTTTACACGGGGCTGCGGGTTGCGGGACGCCGGCATTCGATAAATATTTTCCCACAAATGAACCCGCTCGCCAGAAATTTGATTCAGAAATTTCCTGAAGCCCTCTGCTGTCCAAATTGTACCGTAATTCAGTTATAAAGATCTCAATAAAGAGGTACTTACGACGCAAATACGTTCCGAACTCGAACGCTCGATAGCATTACCACTCGACTATTGGCCACTCGACTGTTTATTTATACTGCCACCCCCGTATTCGGATATCAGTGTAGTTCGGGAAGACGAAGTGAGAAAATAATACATGGTAGAGAAAGGATGTGTTGTCGTAAGCATTGTGATTATCTTACACTGCCGCCACAGTAATCAAAATATGTTAAGGAATTAAAAATGCCATGTGTGGCGTGAACTATCGAGAACGTCTGTCACCACCTCGGCCACTACTGCGTTTAACTGTACTACTGCGCAATAACTCTCAGGTATCAGATAGTGTCAGATAGAGACCAACAGCATACGACGCAAGGATGCCGAAGACCGGGCGAAGTGGAGAAGAATGGGTAGGAAAGCGGTCCCTGGCAGAAGCCGGGATAAGCGCTAGGACGATGATGATGATCAGATAGTGTCAGATACTATGTTCAAAATATGTATATCGGGTCATCTGCATGGCGACAAACTCACGCAGGCATAGGACATCTATTGACTTGACTTATTTTGATTGCTGTGACTACCGCCCGAATTCGGGGAGGTTCATTTTGATAACTCCCCAATGTAATCGCGCCATTAATACGAAATGGGAATACACTTCTCCAATGGGGTAATTTAGCAATTTAGGTTACTACCATTTCCTACTCGCAGTAGCTTTGTAGAAAAATGCGGCGTTCACAATTTCCGATCCAACTAAAGTTGAAAATTACTTCGAAGTAATTTTCGCTTGCTCCAATATTAAATTAAATACAAAAGTCTGGCTCAACACCGACAACACAGACGGGAGAAATTAGTTCTGTTGAAGACATCAAATTGAGAAGTTAGTCGCTAGACAAACAAAAAGGTTTTGAGGTCCGCTTAACAGGTATCAAGTTTCATTTCGTATTTCCGTGTTTCAGGCACCGACACCGACATCACGCCGCGGACTTTCGGCGAAACCAATCAAGATGCGAAGCCAACTATAAACATACTCTATCAAATGCTCCATACTAGTTCTGAACTACATAATCAATCAAAACTTCTTGACTTAAACTCTAGTGTTAATCTTAATAGTCTTAATTTCGAAGATAATCTCTATCCTACCGTAGATAAGATTCACAAGTGTTGTCAAACTGACGATGCTAATGTAGATATATCCAATGAGGGTGCTAAATTTGTAAATTCAATGAATTTAGGGGGAGATGGTAAGCGGAATAGGAGGCGGAGGGTTGTGAATGTAGTGAGGGTAGATCGGAATGGTACTAAGGTAGGGAACAATGGGATGACGACTCCTGTGAATCCTCCTGTGGCGTTGGAGAGGAAGAAGAAGCCTGGGGAGCCTGGGTCCAGCGCGCCACTGCTCAATTACATATTTGATTCGTATTCCAATCCACACCAACACAGGGATGGTAGGTAAGTACCTAAATCGCATTGTTGCAAAATAAATGATCAAGACCGTTTACGCGCTGCATACATCCTGCAAAAATACTGATCTATAGTCCGTTGATCCAGTTTAAATTGGCGTTCTAATGGCCTACACTAGGAATTGCCAAACTTTTTCCTTTGCGTGCCAATTTTTTCTAACGCAATCCTAGATGGGCTAGGTTTTTGAATATTTGGCTATCTATATTTTGTTATTGAAATAAAAATATAGGTAATTAAAAAAATTTTCTGACACACACATAAATCTGATGTAACATAAGTATGGAACTGTTGTTACTGCTTATTTTCGTAAAAAAGGTTGCCGAAAGCCATTTTTCATTTGATGGTCGCGGGCCGAAGCTTGCCCGTCCGTGGCCTACACACTTCGTCTGAATACGAAAAAGTGTACTATACATGTACGCGTATTGTTAGACCTCATAGTAATATTTCTGAACACGAGTGACAAAAAAACTCAAGGCACAATTTTTCTCAATTTTTATTCGCCGAAAATCAAAATTGAAAACCGTTCTAATCGAGGCGAGCGATTCAAAAATAGAGCACTAGTGCTCGGATATACAGTTGTGTGTAAACTGTTTAAAATAGCAGCTCCCTCAAATAGCTTTTTCTCAGATACGGATCAGATGCAGCGCGTAATCACTTCAATTGAACATGCTTTCTACACTGAATTGTATAATTTATTTAAAACAATACCGGAATTACTAAGATTACGTCATAATAGCTAACTAAAACTAAATAAAATTAAGCCTTGATCTAAAATATCTCAGAACTGCTCAATCCTTATACATTGGCCGAAGAAAGAGCCAGCCAATACAATGAGAGGTTGGCAATTTGACAGTTATAGAAAAACGTACGTTTGACATATTAGCATAGAATGAGGAGTTTTCCAGTAGGTATTGATAGTTTGTTTCAAAAAGCATCAATAGATGGCGCTCCTACAATTTTGGTAATCTTTTTTAAATCTGTATGATGGTGGCAGTAATTTCATGCAGCCAAGTAATACTAAACTTGAAAATAAAGTGGTTATTAATATAAACAAAACTGTTAAAGGTTGAACGAAGTGCAAAAAGAAATATTGATAGAAGTTGGCACTATGTTCCATTATTATTACAACCTCTAAAATGGTTGAAAACTATTGACAAATATAATATTATCCAATACAACGTACCCAGTGTTTATATCCTGTTTGCTAAGAACTTATTTCAAGCGGTTATCAATTACCAAAATTGTCGGGGCGCCATCTAGTGAGTGGTTAGGAATGCCTTAAATACCTATTGGAAAACTCCTCATTGCGCCACCTGTTATGGATAATAAATACTCTTATTTTATATCATCTTGAAAACCTCTCATTACAGATATCGGTGATATTTATTACATATTGGCTAGTTCACTCCCACGCATATAAGTAACTACGAGACCAAAGAGATTAGAAAGTTAGCTACCTTCATGGTTAAGTAGAGAGGCCCTTATAGACAAAATGCGTGGGACAAGTCAACTTGAAAAGCAATTTGATTGTCAAACACAAATTTGTAAATTTGGCAAAAAAAACTCTTAGAGTACGAGACTGAACCTAGCCGTATGTATGTATGTATGTAAACTCTTTATTGCTTAATAAATACAGGAAATACAAAAATAATTTTACAAAGCAAAGCCGTTGTATTGTATTCATTTATACGCCATATATCCAGGTAGGCTTCATGTTATCTGCTTGAAAATCGTAGTCAAACTTGGAGCCCTCTAGGGGCCGAATTTCCTGAACCTTGAGTTGGAATACAATTTGCAGAGTAAATTACGTATGCCCTCGCTAATTTGGAAACTGGACCGCGCGGGGAAACAAGGGTCGCGACTCTGCAACTGTGTACTTTGGTCGAACTCTGTTTGTAGTTTTAGCCAACCACATTGTTGATGTAATTTATGAGTACCTATATTCAAGTTTAGAGTACCGTCTAAAAAGTGAAATAAACACAGTAGCTTTAATTTCACTCTAATAGCAACACCGGTTTCGAATGCTTCAAAATACATATAATCATTCGAAATTAAATTCACGTGTGAAAATGTTTTGCATACGAATAATAAAAGTCATCGGTGAAATTTAAAAATCGACTACAGGTGACTAGGTAGTACTTAGGTTAAGGGTAGGGGATGAGTTGTTATTTAATTTTTTTATATAATATATTTACATTTATATCCTTTTCACACCCAGGACTGGCAACAACATATATGCCGTTGCCGCTTCCGAGGTGGAGGCTCTGGTCGGCTCCACAGCACAGCTGGATTGCAAGGTCGACGCCTTACATGATAAACTGGTAATAAGTATGTTTCATTTTCTATGATATATTGGCGGTATCTACTGCTAAATTGTTTCGCTTGCAAAAGGCTCGCCCGAATACTCGAATGTCTCTTAATTATAAGGGCTCATTAGATATCATGCCATAGTTTTTGAATGTCAAAAATTTAATAGTGATCAGCATCAGCATGATCTTTAAGGAGCCCTTAATGTTAAGAAGCATTACAGTACTCGGGCGTTCTTTTGTGTTCGGGCTAAAAGGACGTTTGGACCCGCAATTAAAAGTTATGGTTGGAATTGAGTGCCAAAATACACAAAATCTTAATTCTTTCACAAAGAAAAGAATTATGCAAACCCAAACGACAGATTATTTTATGGTCTCTGTCTTTTTGGTTAGGTTAAAAGGATGGAGCTTCGTCAAAGTAAAAAACGTACTTTGTAAAATATTATATAATATTTGTCAAAGTACGTTTTTACAAAATTAATTTAGCATTAAATATATTGACATTCTTTGATTATATCTCTTCGAATTACACCGTTAATATTATTTATTTGTCGACAAAACAGAAATAGTTCAAACGCTATTGGAAAAATTCCACTGCCTCCCCAGAATTGAAATGAAAAATTATTTTATATTCCTTGCTTACTCGAGAACAGCGTAATAAATTCTAGGGAACAAACTTTGGTCCTGCTCTACATTGCAAAATATCTTTTGAATACCTAAGGAAATTTTAAAATTAAAATGTTATTGGTGAAGTTTTAGAATAATATCATTTTGTATTCAGGTATCCTGGGTGAGGCGAAAAAACAACGAAGACCCTATGGAGCTGCTTACTACAGGGACCCAACAGTTCAACGCCGATGAGAGGTAAATGTCTGGGAAAATTCCATGAATTTTTTAAATTACTACGCTATTTGCAACGCTCTTTAGGTTACACTGAAAGTTTGAGGTTCACTGGCTTTGACTAGCATTATGCTTTAGCTTTGCAGCTTCTTAGTAATTTAGGCGTTAAATTTAGCAGTAGAGAATAGCGTTCCATACTAAAAGTTCGAAAGTTTATCCCATTTGTTAGTTGTTTGTGAAATCGGTGGGTTATAGTTTGAAGTTCGATCGATTGTCAAGTTGTGGGCGAAAGTTCAGAAAACGAAACAGATTAGTGTTTTTTGTTTTACTGTTGTGATCAAAGTTATAGGTATAAGGTTTCAGTCAAAAGTTATGTCGCTCATACACCTTTTAGGTAATCTTTAACATTTTAGTTCAGAGATAAGAGAAATCACCTCGCGGCTCTTACATTCGTATTCAGAAACGTTACTATGAGGCTCACAGTGTGCGGTAACTCATAGGGTTCCTTCTAACAAAATGAACGCCTATCTAACGTTTGTGAACACCGCCGTCAACGTACTAGAGTACTTGACGTTGAAACACAAACGATGACGGCCTGCCACACTTGGCATTTCGCACGTTTCGTACGTTTAAAACGAATTAAATTTGTATGGACTGAGTACCACCGATCTATACCAAAGATAATATGAGTAAAACACAAAAATACTGTCCTAATTGGCAACGGTTGTGCGACCGTTGTCTCAAAACCGCCTGTCACACGACCATTGCCATTGGACAGCGACAAAGAGTGACGAAACCCTCTCGCAGGTACTCAGCGCGGTTCATACCACCCGACATCTGGCGGCTCGAGTTGAAAGGAGTGCGGCCTACCGACGCCGCCTTCTACGACTGCCAGCTGTCGGCGCACCCGCCGCGCTCAGCCAGGGTCACGCTTAGGGTGCCTGGTGAGTCGAACTGTTTCAGTGGTATGGTATGCCGACCACCGACGTTACTGAAGTAGCAGTAGACTGGCCATATCTAAGGAAGAACATAACCGACGTAGTTAACGAGTTCTTTAAGACCGCGTTAGATTTCAAGAGAGGTAGGGCATAGCGGGGTATCTCGTTCGAATTGGAGCCGCCCGACTGGGGAAGTACCTCCACCTTACAGAATATCGCAGCTAAATAATACTCTTTTAAATAGTATTGTGTTTCTGCCGGTGAGTAAGGTTTCCAGTGCTCCATGGGGTGGGGATTTGGGGAACCGTGGCGTTGGCAGTGGAGTGGCTTTTGCCTTTTTGTTGCCAGAGCAACGTGTTATAGAGGTGGGCAACGCATTGGCGATACTCTTGGTATTGCTAATGTCTATAGGCAGTGGTGACTACTTCCCATCAGGTGGCCCGCTTGCCTGTTTGCCTATCGTATGTCATAAAAAAAAAAAAAAAAAAAAGTAATACCGCGCAATACGTAACAAATCATGACTTGGCTTATGACGACTGGTAATCGATAACAAGAGGGACTACACCTTAACATACCCTATTTAACTAGGTGCTAACACATAGCATGGCGATTATGGGCACATCCAAACTTTCCTATCTTTTTGGGCACCTCCCTATAATGACAAAACCATATTAAAAACGGTCTTTAGCTGCCCATCATTCCGGACAGGGAAGGCCACCTTTTTAACTGTCAACTGAGCTTGACCAACACCGACTCCAATAGGAAGTCTAATCATAAAAAAATAATTCCCTTGATCCTCTCGCCATGACCCAATCTCGAGATCGCAATCTCCTCTATTTTGGAAATAATTGTAGCTCCACAACGCAGTACTGTTATGGGCAGTTATGATGATAAGGGGGCGTCCATAAATTACGTGAGGTGTTCATGGGGGGGAGGGAGTCAAGTTAAATCTTTCCAAATCTCACTTGGGGGAGAGGGGGGGGGGGGGGGTTTTAACAAATATCACGTAATTTTTTTTCAATAGAAAACCATGTTATTATTTAATTTCATCACAGTGATTTTAAACTAAGGCAATATTCTCAAATCACAATTGTATACTAGTCTTTGCTAGTCTTTAATAAAAGTGATGCCAAAAACACCTTTTAAAAAATCTCACGTGAGATTGGGAGAGGGAGGGAGTAAAGGAATATCTTACGAAATCTCATAAGGAGGGGTGGGGGAATCGAAAAATCTTATAAAATGTCTCACGTAATTTATGGACGCCCCCTAACAGTATATTCTCACAATACAGAGGTCTCAGTCCGCATAGTGGACGGCGCAGGCGCAGAGGTCTCGGAGCAAGTCTGCGAGCTCGGAAGCACGGTCGCGCTGCGCTGCGAAGTGCGCGGGCTGCGCATGGAGGGGGGGCCCTCCCTGCTGTGGTACCGGCGGGACTCGCTTCTCAACGACGACACTACTCGTGGGGGGATCAGGTATGGCATTTAGTACCAACACTGGGGCAATGCTGGCATTTGAACCCTAACCTGAGCTAATGCCGTATGCGTGGCATTTATGCCTCCTGCCCATTGAACGTACCTAAGCGTTCATTATCTATGCTCGGAACATAAATAGAACAAAAAAATTAAATAAAAAATGAGTGATTTATGGCTCATGGTAGCTCATAAAATAGGTACACGAATACCTTAATTTACAAAATTTGGTACAATGTCATATTCAATACAAAATGCATTGTCAATTTAAATACCAATTACAATGCCAAATACAATACAAATTACAATTTCAATATTAATGACCGCTCTATCTTTGTATAGGCCAAGCATATCAGCATTCGCTCATATCCGGCAAATGCTGTAGATACAACCGTCGTCTTCAGACGCACCTTGCACACCACACATTGGCAGTGGACGCAACTGAGCTACGATCGAGTCGTACTATCCCACGTTCGATATGCGAAAAATTCGGCTCAAAAAGCAGTCGAATATTCGGCCTATTACTAGACTATTTTCATCCAGCCTAACACCAGCCTCCCCCGCCAGTGTCCGCACGGAGTTCGGTGCGAACGGCGCCAACTCGGTGCTGCGCGTGGCGCGCGTGCGCAACGACGACGCCGGCCGGTACACGTGCAACGTGGCCCGCGCGCCGCAGCCCGCGCCGCCCGACGCGCATGTCTTGCTGCATGTTATTAAGGGTAAGGGAAGGTGGTGGTGTTTTATGCTATGCTAGTGAGTAAGGCAATTGATGGATATAGGTCCATGCTACGTCATACGCCTGTCATGCTACACAGTTTACCTATTTAGCATGACTACCACTTTCCATCACGTGGCCCGCTAGCCTGTTTATCTGCCGTATTACATAAAAAAATGACAGACTTTTTCGGAGCGAGAAGTAAGGTCACGACGTTTTAGCGCGCGCAATAAAGGTCATTTATTTATTTTTATTTAACATTTTATTGCACACAGTAAAATACATAGAGAAACATCATACATATATTCGACACAACAGGCACTACTTATTTCTAAAATAAATTTCTTCCAGCAGGCCTACAGAAGAGAGATGAGATAAGTAAAGCAGATCGACGTGCGCGATATAGAATACATACTAAAATACTTAAACATACTTATCTTCTCAAATAAAATATAATATAAATTTATAATAATAATATTCCTGGTCATCCTGCTATGCTGCAGGCTGGGATGGGTAGCGGTGACTGTCGTCGATGCCGCCCACCACCATCCACAAAGACTGGTCCTGAAACCTTCGGCATCCAACTGGTACCTGCGATATTTACCAGTTCGCGGATCACCTTGCTACAATATCATGTGTAACAAAATGTGGTCATAGTAGGGAATTTGATGGACGGCAGTGATAATCAAGCTTATTATCAAATGAGACGCATTCTTTATTTAGTCTGATACACTAGTGACAAACGAGACAGGGAGTTCGGAAATCATGGATGAACCATTGTCCACATCAACCCTCAGACATGCTTGTCTATACATATAATTTCTAAAAGTTATACGTGGCCAGAGGCCTATTTTATAAGTAGGTATTAGCCCATAATATCAGTTAAAAGTATAAGAACGCGTATATGAAACAGGCAAACTGGTGGCAAAAGATAACCCACAGACCGTTACATGAAAACATTGTTGCGTATGCAATGCGCAATATTAAAAAAACATCAAATTGTTTTACTTATCTTGTAGAAAGCAAGTTAAAAAAATCGGTAAAAGCTTGGACTTTAGTAAGTAGTTGGACTTTTAGAAGCATAGCGCACATCTATAGACAAAAAGCTTATTATATTCATAGATAAAGCTTCAATCTACAGTATCATCGGTCATAATCTACATAGAAATAACACTCAGCGCCCACTTGCTCCGACCAAAATGGGGAAAAAAGAAAAACGGGGCCCCCATTGGGCCCATAAAAACTGTAAATGATTTCCACGTCATTTGGCTGCCGAGCGAGCGGGATCAAACGACGCGTTTATGGCAACCCATCTCTCTGCTTACCGAAAACCTAATTTGCGCACAACGACGATACATTCGCCCTTAATTATGGCCAGAAACGAATAACGGAATCGTAAACGGACATGAATAAAAACCGTCCAGTTTACGGGCGACAGTGAAAATGTCATAATTGTGTCGTAACACCTGATTCCGTCAAGCGTGGACGCGTAGTGTCAATAAGGGTGGAAACCGAAAAAAAAATGCCGAAGCTGGATAAAATTAAGGTTACAGAGACCGGAACAGAAACGGATATTGTATAGTTTCTTCGACGACTTTTTGGGCAACTGTCATAGAAAAAACGTCAGAGCGATATGAAGGAAATTTATAGGTTTTGTTGTAGAATGTCTTACCGCTTAAATAGCTAAGCGCAATTAGCCTTTCCCTTTAGCTTTCATAATTTTTTTCCTAGATTTTACGTTCAGGAGAACAAAATACGGTATGGTCACGTTTGTATCTATAGCCTTGTTTTATGGCTTTGCTTGTTTTATGCATACAAAAGAATGTGTTACATACGCGGTTTTTGCAATTGCTAGTTAAGCGGTATTGTTGGTACTACTGGGAGCCGTGGGCAGTTTACACCACATATTTTTTTTTCGTGTGTGCTTTGATGGCTCAAATTGATGGCTTAATGCACGCAAATAGGGCCCTATTTTTGAAATATCTAGCATCCATGCCAGTGCTCGCAGGCGCTACCTATAGTTATATATAAGGTGTATGTGTGTGAGTGTGTAGGTAATGCACAACAAAATAAATTGTCAAAAAAACATTGCGCCTTACATGTTTCACTTCTTTTTTGTGTACAATGGCGTCCGTATGTATTTCAGTTCCGTAAGGTACCTACAAAGCACAAATAAAATAAACAAAATGAAAATTGTAACCGAAACACCTCCGTAAAAAGGCATTGTGACAATTGTAATTGGTGGCAGTAAAAAATTAAACATCAGAATACAATCCCTGCGCAAATTGGCACTTAGGGTTTCAACGATGAATGGGCCCTGAGCTGTTTTATTTAAATACTTTCTCCACGACGAGCACGATTTAATTTGATTTATATTAAACCACGTTTAACCTAAATTAACTATACGAGTACGTACACCATAATCCGTTTAATGTCCATGTCGATCCGTGCAGTGGTTTTTAACTTCAATGCTGGGCTGGGAAGCTGGGTGTAGTAAACTTAAAACACGGGAATTTCGGATCACTATATTGTTACGTCTAAACCACTGCACAGATTTTGATGAAACTGAAACTTGTGATAAATTAGACCATCGAGAACGACATCCATAGCTAAGCTTAACGAAGTTCCCGTGACCGAATTGTACCTCGACAAAACTACGAGATTGAAATCTCTAATGAAGAAAATCCACATCAGCCTTGGCAACTATGTCATCTTGGTCGGTGGCACCTCATGTTGCCTTGCGGTGGTTTATTGCCGCAGTTTACAGCCATCGCCGGGACTTTTATGTCTTTAATATTTTTAAAAGACTCTAAAGTTTCCTTTTCTGGGGCGTTTATTCTATCTAGACGACATTTGTCACCTTTTCCGTGACCACCTTTTACGTTGCGCTCGGAGAGACTTTTGTTTTCTTTGTTCACTTCTATAAAATTGTATTGTCTTTATACTGCTTCTTTTTTATCAAATATTTTTAATACTATGGCTTAGGCAGAGCCTTAGGGCAGAGGCTTTGCCCGTTGTTAAGGGGTATTACTTTGTTAAAATATGAAAAGTGAGTAAGTAAAATAAAATAAAATGAAGACTGATGAATGTTGATTTTCGAATTTAAATGTTTGAATTTAGGATTTCGGAGAATTATTATGAATTTTTAACGAAAAGAGATAGTATATCAAAAGAAGGTGATATACCATAGTCACAAGTTAACAAAAGTAATTACAGACAAAAAGCATGTCACCGTTTAGGTACGAGCAGTGAATGAACAGCTAACTCACGCTTCACGTAGTAGAAATGAGAAGACAATAAAATAAATATTCGTGGACAAATTCACACAGCGCCATCTAGCCCCAAACTAAGCAAAGCTTGTGCTATGGGTGCTAGATAACTAATATACTACTTAAATACTTTTAAATACATACTTATTATACATAGAACACCCAGACCCGTAACAGAAATTAAAATTCATCATTTCAATTTCTGCCCGGCCGGGAATCGAACCCGGGACCTCTTGCGTGGCAGACCGGCATGTTGACCATTGAACCACTCAGGTCGTCCATAAATCTATGTAGTATCTAGTGCCGCGAAAGCTCGTAGCTCTAGGTTGCTACGCGGATACTACACGGGCACTTCGCGGACGCTACGCGGTGACTACGCAGAGTTCTGTTCGTTGTTAGTGTTGGTGTAAAGATTTTTCAATAAACTTTCAGTCATTAGTTCAGAACTCAATATTGCATAAGCATTTGGAATAATAGCCGGCGCGAGCGGGATCCGCGTACGTCTGTATGGGCTTATAGTTACCATACATCTTTGGCTATTTTGGTACACACGATGAAACCGAAACTATTATAAATATTATAACACTGTCTGCTCGTTTGTCACTACAGGTATGCTTTAAAAACATATTCACGACCGTTATTTTAGTGTCCTACCAAATTACTAAATTATAAAACTGCTCAACTAAATGTAAATATTGGCGTTCTATGCAATTTCATAAATTAAATACCGCTCGAGCATGGAACAAAAAATTATAAATTGATTAAAAAGGCACGCTCTGTAGTGGCGCAATTTAGTATATTCATCAGATTTTAAAACCGCGCTGAATATTAATACGCCCTCTGTTCAATATCGAGTACGTCCATTAACATAATTCAGCGATCCTTTAACATTCTAATGAGAAATTTTTAAAGTATATTCCAATATTTGAAAAGTATGACCGAGTTGTGTGCGTCAATCAATCAATATAACAGTGCGACAGGGGTTTAAAGGTCTGCCGCCTTTGAAAAAAAATTCAAAATCAAAGAGAAACACTCGATCGCGTCGCACTCGTTACATTCATTGGAACACGTAATTTCATACATTCAACGGCAATTCGTGCCTAAAATTGGCTTATTTCTCTGCACACGGCACATTTTCATTAGGCTGTGCCTCCGGAGCTTCCCGTATCATAAGTCAAATAAAAACCTCATTCCATGGTTGTCGCGCTGATAAAATTGGCCCTAAACAAATATTTATACCTTTGGTTCTAGGAGAGAGCCTTGCGGAACTCCACCAGGGAGGCGGCGACCCAATGCTGGCTTCGGGCACAACCCTCGTGCTGACTCTATGCGTCGGTTTATACGTATATTAATAAGTTTATTTAACGAATAAATGGTTCATATTTGATGGATCCGTGTTTTCTTTAAGGTTTTATTGTGCTGATTGCTTTTTATAGATTTTCAGGTTATATACCGTACAGCAAAGGCGATCAAAATATATCTAGTGGTAATCTCTAGATAAATCTCAACATTTATATTCATCTAAAGTGGTAGTTACGCTCAGACCACAGAATGCTAATCAGCATTCATAATTTGCATTATCGTGTGTTATCTGGTGGAATACAACAGCACCAACCCCTTTGACTTATGTGTGTCGTGTAGTCGTACAAAGATAAGGCTACATAGGGGATCCATGAAAAATGATGTAAATGCTATCTGGTACAGCGCCTATATAGCCTTTTATTTTTTCGACTATATAAGACTACTAAAGCCTTAGAGGCTACCCTCCGTAGACCACAAAATGGGCATCAGCGTTTTCAGTCGAGTTGTTTAAACACTGCGATATCCTGTCCACCTGCCATGCGAGGAGATTATTGGCATGCCCTCAATTAATGAGAAGGAGGCTCAAGTCCAGAAGAGTACAGTTATGTGCAATTGATTATGATGATACATAATTTCTAATCTCTAAAAAATAATCCAGAAAATTCTAAGTAGAAGAATTATTATCCAAGTAGTTACAGCGCCTGGCATTTATGCTGATCTCACCGTTTATCAGAAGAATGCAGGTGAGTGATTAATGTCTGTTACGTCAGATTCCGCAAAGTGACGGCGTCACAAAGAAACACCCTTAATCTGTAGAACCATTGATTTACTACCAACCGTAGATAGCACATGAACGCTTGAAAAGTGGGCCGGTGAAGGACTGCTTAATCGCTAGTCAAGCAGTCCTTTTCCGTAGTCCGTCATTAGCCGTCAGCACGTAAGCATGCCCAAGTGCGCATTCAAAAATTGTCGAAACAATGGCCTTAAACGACGAAAAAAGGATGGGATTAAATATTTTGCGTGAATAAACACATTATACATCTTATCATGCATAAATATAGCGATTTACACATAAAAAACCATCAAAAATAATTATTTTAATCATAGACATATTGTCAGTGTCAGACATCACGTCAGTTGTCTCAATCATGCGCATGTGTTTAAGCGAAAACAATGATCACTCACTAAAAGAAATGGAGTCGCAGCATTATCCACAGCGCGAAAAGCAATTTTGAGCTTTAGAAGTAGGAAAAAAGTTGATATTTGGTAAATACGGTACTGTACGTAATGGCATTTTGATTCGGGCGTGCGTATTTACATAATAAATCGCTACGTACAAATGTATAGTCAATTAGGCGACAGATTTCAAGCGCAATTTTGTATGAAGTGCTTTATCTACGGTTAGTAATAAATCAATGTGTAGATCCAAATCTATACATGGTATAAAACTAAAGTCGCTTCCCGCCGTCTGTCCCTATGTAAGTATGTGCGGATTTTAATGCCGTTTTCAACAATTGATAGAGTGATTCAAGAGGAAGGTTATAAGCAAGCAAAAAGGGTAGATAGGTATACAAAGTCGAACGAAGTCGCGCCGAATCCATAGTCTTTATTATAATCAGATGACCAATGACGCAGGATAGCCGTCATAAAAAGTCACGGCCGCCATACAATAAACAACGACAATTACGTGAAAACGTCAACTCGATCGGATCAATGGTAATTTTCCGGCCACAAGCGATACGTTACGTCACAAAACTGATTACCATTCAGGACGATCCGCGGACGCTTTGTTTTTAATCCTTGGCCTGGCTGTGGGGAATTTCGGGAATTTCACACCAGACCGCCGGCAGGTTAGCGAAATAGATGGATCCGTATGGATTTCCATATTTATGAAGGGACGTCGCCGAGGTATTAAACGTAAGCCTAATAGCAATGCTAAATAGGCCCCAGTCGATGTAAATATCAGATTTGTAATGGGTATAAAGTGGATTATCTGTTTCGGATTAGGGTGTGTCAACTTGGGAGCTGGTACCTCTGTAAGTAAGTATAATGTAATTTTAGCTATAAATACTCAGACGGCCTATGTGAGGCCTCAGAAAACTCGAAAAGTAGTCAGTCGATTACATCGATGGCATATTGGCAAAATATTGCATTCAAAGACAACAATTTATTTAACTTTAAAAAACTTGGTCGTGAAATGAATTGAAATAGAATTACAGAAAGCCTTCTCCAATTATGATCAACACATGGTCTGGGATATTAGGAATAAAATAAACAAAACATCCCGGAGATTTATATTTAATAATGAACCTACAGGCTGTTGGCGATGATCGGCGAAATCTTTAGCAATTCGGCAGTTACAGCTCATCGGTACACACGTAACCTCCGACAAAAAAAGAGTGGTGTTGTAAGTTTGCCGTGTGGTCTGTGGCTTTGTGTATATGTCTGTGGCATCGTAGATTTGACGAATTGAAAGCCAGTTTGATCGAGATGGTTATTAGCTTTGTTACATAAAAATCACTTTAGTAGTTTAGAAAATATTTGAATAAATGTAATCTTGGTCAGGGGTCGTCCGACATTTCTGTCGGTCAGGTTTATCCAGAAGTGTAGACAGAACTAGCGAGTGCCACAACCTAAGATCCTGACACTCATCAGCGGCCTTAGCCAAGAGGTTTCGTTAATCTACAATCGTTTGTGGTAGAAAAAATGTATGGGATTTGACATAAGCTAACGTTATCTGACATTAGCTATTTGTGGTAGAAATTCTTTTTCCATAGACAATTCACGTACTATCGGTGTACAAAGGATTAGCGGATGATCCTACACAATCAGAGTCAATGTAGATGTTGGTAGAAATAGTCGAACTTCGAGCTGTCAATTTTCTACCATACACGCATCACGCAAGCGGAGCTGTCAAAGATGGCTAGACCGGCTGTTCTTATAAATTCTTCGGTACATTTCCGAAGTTTTTGTGAAGGGAGATGAAAAGAAAGTAGATCAACTGATGATGTGAGATCACCGCCGCCCATGGACATCCACAACACCAGGGGTTCCGCGAATGCGTTCTCAACTTATGAGAAATATGTAGTGTAGACGCATTTTTTGAAGGCTCCAATGTCGTACCGGCTCAAGAAAATTCTTTATATTCACCAGACACTCTTAAGACTTCGTATATATAGTCTATCAATTTTTTTCAAAATTTCTATTTAGGATCAAACTAAATTATTCTACTTTAATTTCAAGAATTAATGCATCCATTTGAAATATTTGAAATACATTTATTGTCTCAGGACACCACATCACAAGTTCACAATACACATATAATTACAGACAGTAAACAATACACAATACACATAGCATCGGAACTGCTGTAGTGGTACCCCTGACGACAATAGGACCTCGCTCAGCGTATGCCACGGCCTGAGCCGCGGCGCTGGTCTTCCGCGAGTCCCGCGGAGTGAGGTCCGGATCATTGTGCCCTAAGCTCAAACTAAAATATATACCTACTTATACTAAAATAATTTTAATTATAAATATGTGTGTAATAAAAATAAAAAATATATATATAAAAAACATAAATGACAACTCTTAACCATTAAACGCGTCGCGGGCGCCAGAGGGGGGGCGGGGCGAGGCGGGCGCAGGCACCCGACTCGCTCCCAGCTAGTCTAGCCAAGCTAGTCATTCGGATTAGCTCCCCCAAGCGCGCCGGTCGGCGCTGCGCTCTGTCCCGGCGACGGGCAAGCCAATCTGCCGGCAAACGCAACCTCACGACAAAGGAGGAAGAAGTCTGACTGCCCATGGTACAAAGTGCATACCTACATACATATTATAATTATAGTGATACCATGTTAAAACACTTTCGCACGCTTGCGCGCCATATCTGTACCGGTAAGTACCTACCAATCTTTTTTTGTTTTCCTAGTGCTAGTACCCACCTCCATACACATTAATATTACAATTTCGTAAGTGAGTAGGTGAACTTTGCCTTATTTTCTGTGTCTACCCTTAGTTAATGGAAAAAAATATATATATAAAAAATAAAAGGAATTACCTACACAACACAATGTTATAAAATACGCGTCCGTCTGTCCATCTATCTGTCTGTACCTATACTGTAAACTCAAAAATCACTGAACGGACTTCCAAGCGATTCCCATCAACAGCCAGAGCAACTCATAAGGAGGATCCCTAAAAGGGGACGAAGATTACACCACATCTTTCTCAATCATCTTCATCTTTTAAACTACTTAGTTTTATTACTGAGAGTATTTACATGTCTTTAGAAGACGTAGACCTTAATTCACTACTTATGTATAATATGAGAATACTTAATTTATGCATCGTCACTTTAAACTTAATGAATTGAATCAATCCCCTTAGGCAATTATGCGAATGAACTTGAGTACACTCAAACAATTAACATAAAATATATCGTAGAAGGGATGAGAGTAGGGGAATGAAGATGATGATGATGGGACGGATGTTGACCCGTGACGCTGACGTTACTGTAAGATATCTCAGTGCGCGCGAACGCACAGGGTTGCAAGTGACAAAACGAACAAAATTTATTAACCCAAAGAGTCGTAACTGAACGTAGTGCGGATAATTAGCGAAGAGCCGTGTCTTACTTTACATAGTAACTCCGCTATTTTATTTATGCCTACTTGTTCTAAGTTTGGTTAGATTAGTTAGTCATTGTTAACTCGGAGGTAAAGGCTATCTCTGAGTTAAATACGAATTATATCTTGCATCACCCAGAGACAGCGACTGAACAGCCCATAACAGTCCACTGCAGGACTTAGGGCCTCTCACACGAAAGGGGAGGTTATTACTATAATCTCCACGCTTGGCGGGTAGGTTGGAGATCGCAGTGTTATAAATATAACAATGGAAAATGCTGCTGCTCATTTTCCAGCCTACGGAGACTCTTAATCTGTTGTCTCGAAAACATTAGTCGCCTTGATACGATGTGCACAATCATTGAATATATTATAGGGACTATAGCCTATTATCATCATCACAGCCCGCAACAGTCCACTGCAGAACTTAAGGCCTCTCCACGCAAGGAGAGGTTATTGCCATAATCTCCACGCCTGGCCGACGGGTTGGAGATCGCAGTGTTATAAATATAACAATGGAAATCACTGCTGCCTATTTTCCAGCCTACGGAGACTAGATCTTTTGCTTCGAAAACATTGGTCGCCTTGTACGACACCCACGAGTGTAAGGGCTTGGTGCTATTCTACTCTGCCAGACACCACACGGCCAGAGATAGCGACTAACGTTGAGTTAAATATTTGAATTAACCCTAATGTGCCAGGGTTAAACAACTAACTGTATACTAACTGTCAGGTCAAATAGCTATGTCAATCTGGGTTAGTGATGTCAAAAACGACATGTCTAAAATTTCTTTACGGAATAATGAAAATCTTGTCAGTAACACTTACACCGCAGTATACTTAGGTTGTGATATAATATTATTTACTATTTATAGATCTCTATACTGCACGTGTGGTTGCCTTCAACGAATTTTTATTGGCAAAGATAATATAGCTGGGGACAACGTCGGTTGAACAGAGATTCAGTTACTATTTAATAGTTTGTAAAGATTTGTAATATAATAAATGCTTGGACAATTCAAAGTAAGTAAAGCTTGTGTAGTTGGTGCCAGAAAACTGATAGACGGTTTATATATTTTTTAAATACATACTTATTAAGCATACAACACCCAGATTCGAAACAGAAATTAAAATTCGTCATTTCAATTTCTGCGTGGTCGTGAATTGAACCTTGTAGCAGTCCATGTTAACCAAATGAACCACTCAAAAGTGTGGATGTCTTTAATGCAATTTCAGATAACATAGCAAGGGACACCGTCGGTCGAACAGAGATTAAGTTATTATTTCATATTTTGTAGAGGTGCAACAGTGCGTCCATGTTAAGCGTGTTTATGTGAGCAAGTGAGACGGGATGCACTTCCCCCAAGAGGTCCGAGTGCCCTTGGGACTTTGATGCAATTACTTCATCGATATTAACTTGCTTACAATCAGATTAGGATTTGATCGATTAACCTAGTTTTCAGTGATGAAAATCCGCTCCGAAAAGTCGACATAATATACAGGGGCTACATTCGTTGCGTGGAGCGCCGGTGGTCGAGTGGTTAAGGTAGCGAGAGGTACCGCGTTCGTTTCCCACTTTTGCCACATGGCCACAAGAGTACACACCAATGACTATTATTTTCTGAGTTATGTAGATACGTTAATTGAATGCTAACCTAGGCTCTTACGGTGCGAGAAAACATCGTGATGAAACCTGCACATTCAGACGTCTGAACGTATAACCATAATTCAATCTGGTCAGGGTTCCCTGCTAGCAGGGTCACGGAGGTCAGATGGCAGTCGCTCCACTGTAATTATCTGAATTGCCAAATCATGGATTATGGTCAAGGTGGACCCCGGGCCCTTGTGCTCAACACCACAACCGGGACATAAACGCCAATGATTTTTTTGTAATGTACCTACGTAGGCTACGTAAACAATTAAATAAGAACATGATATAAAGCAAAGTTGCTGTCCCTATGTATCTGTGTATGCTTAGATCTTTTAAACTACGCAACGGATTTTAATGCGGTTTTCTTCAAGATAGACTAATTCATGATGGATTTAATTAAGAAAAAAGACAGGTGTAAAATAGGTGTACGAAGTCGCGCCGTGTCCACTAGTTGTAATATAAAACAAAAACTTAAATCGAGATACTAATATAACTCAGTCGAGCGTCGGTGGCCGAGCGGTTAGAGTATGCAACTCGTAAGCCAGAGGTCCCGGGTTCGAATCCCGCTCCGGCAATGTACCAATGACTGTTTTCTGAGTTATGTACATTAGTTGAATACTAACCGATGCTCTTACGGTGAGGGAAAACATCGTGATGAAAACTGCACATTCAGGCAACTGGATGTGTAACCATGATCCAATCTGGTCAGGTTCCCCTGGTAGCAGGGTCATGGAGGTCAGATGGCAGTCGTTTCACTGTAATTACCTAACCTGCCGAATCCTGGATCATGGTCAAGGCGGACCCCGGGCCCTCGTGCGCGAGACCACAACCGGGACATTAACGTCAAGATGATTTTTTATTTTACTAATATAACTGTAATAATAAGGTTTTATATTTCCAATACAATTAACACTGCGAACATAATACATACGTAATTATTATTGGGAACCACAGTAGCAAAGCAAACAGGTAGCAAATTAGATTCCCTTTGAGGATGCTTCGACGTGATCTACGACGTTTTCATACAGTTACCTCCGGATAGAGAGGCAAAACTAACGCTTATAAAATTTTACTAAATTTTCAGATAATATACAGGCATCTAAACAAACTCTAGTTTTCAAATCGACTCGATATTAAATACACAGGTACACAGGTAAGGACCCAATCTTCTATCTATTTATACTATTATAAAACTGTAAAAAGCCATGTTTGTACATTGAAGATTTTTCAGAAAAAATAATCGGTATAAGATTCTAGTTTTAATATCCCTATGCTTCTTTCGTTTCTGACAGGGTTTCACACCGTGTATATCGTGTAACTTGCAAGCAAAGAAAAATAAAGACTCATTTAACCAAAGAAAGTGTAAAGCAGAAAAAGTTTAAATTAAAAACAGAAATTAGCTGTTTAAAAATGTATAGTGTATAAAACACATAGCCGCGAGGCGAGGCGCAGCGGTTTAACTAATCTAACTTTGGTTTTCGAAGTGTATACTCCATGTATTAGGTTGCAAATTAGTTAAAATGCCGCTGTTTTAGGCGTTTCCGAGTTTAAAGGGGTTTCAGTGTAAAATATGGACCGTGTGAGTACTCTTGGCTATATAAAGTAAAAGTAAAGTAAAACACATTTATTACACTCAAACACACAGCACAAAATTCTTAAAATGAAATTAAAAGAATATAATTAAACAGAGACATAAACAAAACAAGAAAAAAAAAAGATTCTCTAATCTCGTTACTTGTGCCATGTGGAGAGTGCTATGGGGCCACACTCAGCATATGCCACGACAGTATATGAGTATATGAGTAACAAGAGTGAATAAGTTATCTTCAAGGCACGCGTGCTACATCATCCTCGTCGCTTTTTATCATGTGAGTTGAGGTCAAATGCAAACCTATAGACAATAAAAAAAAACAGCCAGAATACTCCAAACGGTCGTACAAGCACAAATACTAGAAAGAACATTGTAGTCGATATCTTAGACTGATTCTGAACATTCTAATAATATTTCTAATAATTCTTTAGTAATACTTGGTTTGTGATTATTTTCAGATGTATACAAAAAATTTCTGCCTATTGTTAAATTAAGTTTTATTATTTCTCACCTGAAACACAGGGTATCCTAGTTCAGGGAAATTATTTATTATTATTTACCTTTTACTTGTTTTAGATGTACATTTTACTTGTGTAATGTAACATTGAAATGTATTCTACAAAGATTAAATAATATTTTTTTTATTTTTTTATTTATTGATTTATTCTTAACCATAAATAATTCTCGAAATATCTTTAATTCATTCTTCTTTCTAACCTGTAATAATCTAACGTGCTGTCTTTAAAATAGTCTTATCACACCTCCTGCTCGACAATGTCCGATAATTAACTATCACTGTCAGAAATGTCATCATGGTTACTCGCAAGGCATTAAATTGATTTGAATTTCGTATGTTAAAATTCGTATGAGAGCTCTTAGCTAAAAGAGAGTTAATTGGAAAAAAGCACCCTTTTTTTCTTCTTTTTTTAGTAATGTAGTGGCTAAAAGATGAAACGCACTATTACAAAACTAAAGACTAGGCGAAATGGTTGCAGAACCCTGGACTACTCCACAATAGGCAAATGGAAAAAAGCAAAAATCACGAAGACATCGTAAAGTGATACTTATATGGCTCTGAATTGTTAAATTAGACTCTCTAATTGCTTTTATTGTCTCCTAGATTAGATGCTGCGAAAGGTAGAGTATTTAGAGTACCTTAGGGATAAAGCTTGGGCTCCTTGAACCTCTAGATTTACACAGGACTCTATATAACTCCCTTACATTGCTTTAGCTCTAAATTAAGGCCCAAGACGTAAGACACTGATTTATTCCCTTGGTGTATAATATACCGACGAAATAGCCGGTATATTTTTCTTATTAACATTTTTTTTTTAACATTATGTAATATGTGACCAAAAGATTGGTTTGAGTTTATGGCGTCCATGTCATTGTTTATATTGTGGATTGTTCTTATTCGCAGTCTATCAAAAGTTCCTTTGTCATCCGCGACCAATTTTATCTCCAAAAATTTCGAAACGATTTTTAGTTTTAAAATTTGCTTGTTATTTTAATGTTGTCTGATTATAAGTATCTATATAGAAATATGCAATTCCATTTACAAGAAATTTAAAAATATGTGTTTCCTTTCTTCGACGCATTCGCGGACAGAACCTAGTAACTACTACAAAACCTCTAAAATAAGAGGTACTTAAATCAAGTGAAATAATTGTGTACTAGCCGTGTTACGTAAATTTCATTTAATAACACCTTAAATTCAGGCCAGGCACCTAAATAATAACTACATGCGGTCATGAAATATGTGTGCAATAGAAATTGTTTGTGGATTTACAGCTCCGCTTTATCTAGGATATAAACTAATGTTAATATTCAAATTGTAATGCATTCAACACAGTAAGCCTCTGGGTTTAGAGTGGTTAACGTGTATATTCCTTCGTAATATACTAGCTTTTGCTCGCAACTCGCCACTTTATTATTACTTTTATAGGACCTAACATTCTCAGACTTATTTGTGCCAAAACTGTGGGTTAAGAGGACGCTTGTATTCTTGTATTTCTTGAAGTCTGGACTTAAGGAAGTATTGACTTTGTAATTCACAGTCTGTAAATAATACTGTATCAGTAGAAAATTTAACTCAACCACCCTTACAACAAGATAGTGGTGGTGCAAAATATAACTAGAATATAACTCCAAAACATAATTTACCTATGAGTTCACGATGATAATACAGCTTGGTACAATTGGATCTTAGTTGTCCCAAAAAGTCCCTTTTCGTGCCAATATAAAACCAATGTTGACAAACACACTATTTATACAAGCTACGGACGAATATGACGTTCCTAAGCGGTGTTATATCCCTATTTTTCTGAGTCCCAAGATACACTCAATCCATATTGTGAATATACCTGTACGTAGTATACAGTAGGTATACTGTACCCTCACAGTCTAAAAGGGCCACTCGATTTGCTACGGCTGAACGATATGTACAGACCGACGACAGCATTACGACCTACCCCAAACCAATATAAAATTTAACATTGCTATGCACGTCTATAGAGACGCTAGCTCATCTTATACTGGTTATGGGTAGGTTGATATGCTGTAGACTGTACAAAACGTGACTAAGCCTTCTTGCATCCCGGCGTTTCGGCTTATCCACCATTATGTTATTGTTTTAATCGACGTGGGATCGACAATCACATGGTTCGGTGGGTAACCGACATGCCGAGTGGATTTATGACTTTGATTATCGGAATCGAATGATGAATGGAATTACAGTGCAGCGAAATTATCGGACCCGGTGACGGTGTCGCTGTTGTTGTCGACGTGACATTTCAAAATGGCGACAGTTACAGTTTTGGCTGCCTGGTCAGGATAAGTTTGCTGTGGGAAACAAAACGCAACTGTCATATTTGGCGATGTCTAGGGAATAAGCACCACCCAATCCGCTTCCTAACTATAACCGTTACTTAACGGCGATATTATTTCCATGCGGTTGGTAAAATTTATTTTCGTCTTAAGCAATTTCTAAGTATTCGGGCATCGGATTTAGGCGATTTCTATGTTTCGTGAAAACCGGCATAAGTCTTCTTACATCCCGGCGTACAGTCTTATGCGCTATTAGAGTATTGTCATAAGCAACATCGAATCGACAATCGTATGCTTCGGCGGCTAACCAATTTGCCATGTGGATTTAAGACTTTGATTAGACGTAACACGTAACTCGATATTGTTTACCTGCGGTCTAAATTATACACATTTTCTAAAAGTGGTATCAGGGTGATTAAATAATACTTTTATGGGATGAAATACAAAATTGATGTATTGAGATCTTAGGTTTGACCAATAAGCTCACCACCAAGGATGCCGAAGACCGAGCGAGGTGGGCCAAGAATAGCAGGAAAGCGGACCCTGGGACCTCGCGTGCTGCGCGGGGGCGCAACCGGGACCTAAGGCCAATAAGGCCGAGGCCCCAGGCATGATGATGATCTTAAGGTTTTACCTTCGAAGTAGGAAAGCAACCACGGCCACGTATTGCTGTGGCCTTGGTGTATTAAATTCAAACAAATAAAAAGCTACACAGACGCTGTTCCAGAACGCATAATTTTTCTTTGATCATCTGTATAGTATTTTCTTTGTTGGACTATATGAAGTGTAATGTCGTTGAAGCCGGACAACCAAGACAAGTAAGTTTATTCTTATTAATTAAAATTTATACGTTACTAGCTTATACCCGCGACTTCGTCCGCGTTAATAAGTTCGGTTATAACGTTCCAGACCATATTAACGGAATAAATTATAGCCTATGTTATTCGTTATTCTGGGCTATTAGCTATACTGTTGATAAATTTCATCAAATATCGTTCAGTAGTTTTTGCATGAAGGAGCAACGAACATCCAAATATACATCCTTACAAACTTGAATGGACCGTTCAGGATGTACATGTTGTTAGTCTTTATTTAAAAGCTAGTTTAATCGGGATTGTTCTTGAATTTGCCTAATGAAAATCAGTTCAGCAGTTCGCGGTAATATTTGGGTATAGACTTTGTCGGTGGGCTTCCCTAATCTATCGGTTAGGTTATTTCTGATTTTCATTTAAATTATGAATATGGAGTGTCCGTTGCCGAGTGATTACGGTATCGAACTCGTAAGCGAGAAATACCGGGTTTGATCCCCACTGCGGCCATGTACCAACGACTCTTTTCTGGGTTATGTACATCAGTTGAACTAACCGATGCTTTTTCAGTGTGGGAAAACAACGTAATGAAATATGCACATTCAGGAAACTGCATGTGAGACCATGATCCAATCTGGTCAAGTTCCCCTGGTAGCTCCGTCCTCCACCGTCTCCATCGTAATTATCTGATCTGCCAAATCCTGGATCATGCCAAATGCCAAATCATGGTCAAAGCGGACCCCGGGGCCCTCTAGTGCGAGAGCAAAACCGGGACATTAACGCCAGGATAATCCATGCATTAATAAATATCCTCAAAATACCGAGGATTTGTGTGAAACCCGCTGGCCGTGGTGAGCGAACACGGTGGATTAAAGATATGACATAAATTTAATTTTGATAAAGCCTCCAGCTAGTTTACAATCCACAGCACAAGGAAGCGCCACAACCCAACAATATAGCCCCATAGATCCCGTAAAGACCCGAAACACTGTAAAGCTTACCTTGCTATCCCTTGCAAAGCCGTTGAAGTGAGTACGGCAATGTCGGTAACCCAATCAATAAATGTCTACCTACCCGCAAACTGATGCTCAAGATGACGCACGTGACAGGCGGTATTGTGTGTCACGCCGTGACATCACATCGAGTCTGTATGCGTTTGTCACAGCACTCTCGGTAGTTTGACGAAGGTCTGATGGCGTGCGAACGAATGTTCAGGTAAATGTGAAATGTTCACGCGATTATCGTCCTTATTTAGTTTGATTGTTTGGTTTTGATTTGATTATTTGGATCGAGGATGGTTTTGTTCGGCACATGTTATGGTTTAGGAGAAATAGGTAATGAAGTTAGAGAGATATAAGTATTGTGTAAGTATTAATGTGGTGTACTTGCCACAATATTAGGAACTTATAAGAAAAATTATATGTTAAATATTTCTTTAAAACCACGTTTTTAAAACGGACTAAACAGTTTAAAATAATTCGTATAGATTTCGTACACACATATTTTATAGCCTTTTAGTAGGATCAATGTGCTCGATAGTTCATCAGGGCGGTTCGAAGAGGACTTGCCTCGGTCTCCGCGCCATGTGGCGTGTGGTTGGGATGCTCTTCCGAGAGTTTACAGCAGTTTCTTAAAACACTCTCCGAGACTGAATTCTCAGTGAAAAGAGTCTTTTGAGAAACTGCTATATGATCGGTAGCTCCATATCACGATATAGGTCTGCGTTGCGGACGTACCATGGAGCTGCCGTAGCCCTACGGCAGACAATATTTAAAGGCTGACTGTAATTGGATTCGAACGTTTTTTTAAGGATTAAAAAACGTCTTACACCCAGGAAAGTAAGAGGCCAGTTTTCTCCAATCTGGCTTATGCGGTTGAATCGAGCCCCTTCGTAACGTCCTTTTTCAGTTTGCGAGTATCTGGAGTTATATGCGCATGAGCATCAGCCCAGGAAGACTATGCCGCCTGCTTCAGTGTTTCCGCATGACTGCACTCAGCACTGAACCATGGTCAAGATTTGCCGCTCATCGCTACAACAGAATATTATAATCTATCTTCTAATATATAAAATTCTCGTGTCACAGTTTTCGTTGCCATACTCCTCCAAAACGGCTTGACCGATTTTGATGAAATTTTTTGTGCTTATCCGGTATCTATGAGAATCGGCCAACATCTATTTTTCATCCCCCTAAATGTTTGGGGTAGTCCACCCCTAATTTTTTTTATTTATTTTTTAGACAAAATTTTTAATTTCTATTTTTTTATGATACAACATACAAAAATACATACAATCCAGGAAATTATTTATATGGCAAAACAACGTTTTCCGGGTCAGCTAGTCTAATATATAAAATTCTCGTGTCACAGTTTTCGTTGCCATACTCCTCCGAAACGGCTTGACCGATTTTGATGAAATTTTTTGTGCTTATCCGGTATCTATGAGAATCGGCCAACATCTATTTTTCATCCCCCTAAATGTTAGGGGTAGTCCACCCCTAAATTTTTTATTTTATTTTATTATTTATATGGCAAAACAACGTTTGCCGGGTCAGCTAGTAATAATATAATATTCCATAATCTGCCGTATAACCGCGGTAACGGCTTCAGCACAACACCCAAAGGATAGCACGAAAAGAAGAGGTGCATCTCATCTCAATCTGCTGACTTGTATCGCCACACCCGTCAGGTGTTGCATGGGGTTTGCTCGGGTGGGGACTAGACGGATACAGATTTCACCAGACAGTGATGGGATGTACCTAGCGGTGCGGAAACAAATACTGAGTGCCTGTCCGGATCAGTCGTCAGCAGAAGGTCTAAGCAATTGACTGTTTTTTGCCTTTTATTGATTGGGAGTTTCTTTTTAATGGTGTGAGAGTTCGTATGAGCGACGACGCGTATGTCAACACTGGTCGGATGCATACCTTGATACACTTTCATATCGAAATATCGAGGTAAAAACTATACTAACAGTAGTAACAAACCCGAGAACATGTGCAATGAAAGTATTTACAGTTTCGTAGTGACATTGTACTGTGACTGAAGCAAACCGGGGAGTTGCGAATGCGTTGCCAGCCTTTGACACATAATATTTTAAGTATTATCTACTACCATCCTATTTGTACAACACCGAGGTGGATACACATGATCTAGGCAAAATAAACCGCTTTATTAGCTACAGTGAAGAATTAACCTTTTTTTTACGCCCACAGCAATGGGTATTTAATCATTTTCAGGCATTATAAAGTATTACAAAGTTTGTAACAATGTTAACAAGCCCATAGTTATAAAAGACCTCCCTCCGGGCTAACGGGGGAGAGCCGAGGGAGGAGGTAAGCACTCATGTGTACCAGCGCGGCTGGCCGGCTGGTTATGCTGGACTCGCTATGCAAACCAAAGCGCATAGAGCTCGTCTACGCTGAAATCACGCGCCCAACTATCGCATTAACGTACACAAGCAAATTTAAAATATGGACACAATGCCGGTGAAACTCAAACGTAGGAGCACGCGTCGTTCGATTGGAGCAGTCGATGCTCCTACACAGATAAAAAAAAAAAAACTACTCTCCATTGGAATGAGGTTAACCAAGAAACCTTAAACGTTACGTAAACAAGCAACTGCGATGTAAAAATGCAGTAAATCTTGTACCTGTACGTAGTATTTTTTTCTCTACGCTACTATGGACTAAGTATTGTCATTATCAGCCTATGCTACTACACTACACAGTACTAATATACTCACGCCTACGTAGATATCACAATCCATTGCACAAATAGCAGGTAAGTATGAGGAGGATCGGAAACTGCGTACCCTCGGAGGAATACGGCTGATATTGGGAATATCTCCTCCCCTCTCTATCCGAAAATAAATAACTGTATGTGCCGACACACATAGGATGAGGCGAAAACCTTATCGCATACGGAATTTGGTGGCAAAGTAGGTATTTATAATTTTTTTTATTTTAACCTGCAACACAGAAAGGGTGTTGCAAGTTTCTGTCAACCGCTTTCACAAACAATACTGGACCAATTAAAGTCTAGGAACGTTGGGGGCCTAGTGGTTAAGCTATCCAACTCGAAAGCAAGTGGTACCGTGTTCAAATCTCACTGTCACTATATACCGATGAGTCTTTTCTGAGTTAAATACATTTGTTGAAAGTAACCGATGCTCTTACGGGAAGGGAAAATATCGTGATAATGAATATGTGACCATGATCCAATCTGGTCAGGTTCCCCTGGTAGCAGGGTCACGGAAACGTTCGCTCCATTGTAATTACCTGATCTGCCAAATCCTGCTCAAAGCGGACTCCGGCCTCTCGTCCGCGAGAGCACAACCGGGATATTAAAGTCAAGATTATTTATTTTTATTGAGAACATGTTAAAGAGTGTACAATCTATTAATTATTATGTTGCTAAGAAGGTCAAGGTCGCTTCGTATATCTGGAAAACGTTTACGATTCCCAAAAAATATATTGTAGACGTGTAAATGAAAAATCCAATTAACTTTCCTGGTATTTAATTACATGTCTATGTTTAAGCTCGTAAAATATTGTCTGGGTCTAAGTAGGTTAGCCTAATTAGATCTCATTGGTCCAGAATTAATTTATCTGTTAGTGTTTTGTGGCAATAAATTATGTAGGTACCAAATATACTTATATTCATAATTTGACATCCTGTTATGTTCAATATAAGATTATGTTTGTTCAGGAGGGACGTATCATGTATGTCCAATCTAAATAGAGCATCTTCAAAGGCCCTCTGTCCTAACATAAATACAATATTGTGAGCCAACTGTACTAACAACTATGCTTCAAGCATTGAACTGTAAATCTTGTCCACTCGACCAATTATTTCAACCATAAGGCTCCTTGCCATCGTTGCTTTACATATTCTTGGGTATCCTTATTTATTTTGTATGTACTTTACATATATTAGTTGGTACAGGTATCGGCCATAAATAATGAACATCGTCCAGTTTCGGCTTTGTATTTACTCACACGCGTGCGACAGAGAACGCTCTACTAAGCCGAATTAGCCAATGGGCATTATTTACGGCCGACGCCTGTAATAATAGTATTTTTGTATATATAGTTTTATTATAGTACTTTTAAATACAAAAATGTTATTTCGCTGAACAGGCTTGCTCTCAGTTTCTGTATAAACATGTCTCTATTGATAGTTCACTACCCAAAGGTTGCCTAGAAGAAATCGCTTTAAGCGATAAGGCCGCCTGTTGTTTTTTCTGTTGCTATCGACCGGTACCGACAGTATCCTGTATTTATGCGATAAAATGTTCATTCATTCATTATAATCCGTATGATATTATGGACTGATTTCTGCCTGGGCAAGGGAATCAAACGCAGCGTCTCTGCTTGGCAGACAGATGTTGACTGCGCGACTAAACTCAGCGCGTTTATAATCATTATTTCTAACTTGAGAAAGCATCCTCTAGTACTTATCTAACCATTATAAGATATGCGTGACCTTGTCCCTACCGAACCGGGTACACGCTTCACAAGTAGAACACACCCTGTTACACGTTATACGCAGAACGTGGAAACCTATATCGCATCTGTTCGGTCTCTGGAGAAATCTCCGTCTACGAAAACAACTCGACAGAGAGATTTAAATTTTTGTGCATAATTTCGTACACGCCGTGAACTTCGGCAATATCGGTAATGTGCCGGGCCATTTTTTAATATCCGCTGCTGAGTGATATTAGGAGACATTATGGATGAAAAACATGTACGTTCTCGCGGCGTAGATTGGCAACAATGCTTCCTGTCGCAACGTATGTACTCATCGTTGATCTTGATTGATTAGATATCATTCAAATGGTACGGGATTTTTTAAAACTTTTAAGGTTTTTTTTTTAACTTAAAAAATAGATTAGATGAGTTTGTGAAATTAACTACCTAGAGAGTACAACATGGAGTTCTTCAATAAAGGGGTGAAAAGGTTTTTACGGGATCGGCAACGCGTGGCTGATGGTATTGCAAACGTCCATAGGCTGCGGTGACAGCTTACCATCAGGCAGGTCGTAAGCTTGTTTGCCACTTCAGTGGTATAAAAAAAGTTAAATCTCGGTTGAGCTTCTGCGCGGCATGCGAAGGCCTGGGTTCCGCCTTAAGATAACAAAGAGACTGACACATGACAAAAAGCGTCCGCCTCAAACAAATATCTACGATTTAGAATTGTTCTGTACAATAATGGTGAGGGAGGATAATATGCTGAAATGACATTGTATTTTTCCGTATTTACTAAATTAAGGGACACGGTCAAATTCAGAGCTGTAAGGACGTCCCTGTAATTCGATGGTTTCCCTTACCGTAAGAGCATAGGTTAGCGCTCAAATAATGTACATACCTCAGAAAAGGGTCATTGGTAAATACATGGCCGTAGTGAGATTCGAACCCGGTACCATAACCACTGGGCCACAGACGCTCCCATTGTAATTGTATTGCCTACCTTATCCTTTTAATCGAAACACAATAACGCAAGCGTTATTGCTCCGCGGCATTCTGTCGATATTTTCAAACACGAAAACCCTATGAATTTATTACATCTCACGTAAATCAATGCTCAACGTACACCATATCAGATGAACGCAACAGCGACGTTTCTACTCTCTAAAACAGATAGTCGTCCCGTAGGTAGTTGGAAACTAGTTTCGTATTAACTAATGCGATACAAACTCGTGTGGAACTGAACAAACTTAATCACTATAATGACTCCTGTAATCTCAGCGCCTATTACGTAACTTGGATAGCTTTCAAGACGCCCCGAGTTTATCATTGCTACGCCATTATGTGATAACTAATGTGCTCCGTGGAGAGAGGCTTGGACAGTTTCTGGTATTGGTTTTAAGCCAGAAAGACAGATATAAATGGTAAATAACGCACGTCCGCTAGTTTGGTTGCGGGCGTTAGATAGGGTGTATAGAGTGTACAGATCTCGCGTGTGAATTTAAGTATTTAGAAGATATTAATGATGGTGGTCTAGTATTTTATCGAAAACTAAGGGTGGAAAGCTTAATGAAATAAAAATAGGGCACATTAGTTAAATATAAATAGCTATTTATTCCAGACAGAAAAAGCATATTTAAACACACATATTGGATCAAATTAGATGAGTTATTATATCATAGGATAGGCAATCATAGCAAACAAAGTTACATGGGAAATATAACAATATATTCTGAACATAATAATACATGGCAAAATACAAAATCCCTAAAAATGGGACAATAGTATTACGTATGATTCAATCAATAACCGATTATATAGATGAATAAAACTAATACAAAATATAAAGCAACAATAAAACAATGCAAGTTTGTACTTAACTCTGTGCCGGGTCTGGAGCAACAAGGCCCTCCCAGTCTCTCGACTGGGTTTATATAACCAACATTCAAACGGAAGTTAGAAGCCGTTACATTTCAACCAATGACAGCACGTTATAGAAATTCTAATTAACTATGAAATATTGTGCAAAGATAATAACCAAATTCATCGAAATAGTTCTTAAAACTATTTTAAATAATTATAAGATACATTAAATATTTGGAAACCAAACTTTTAGTTAATTAGTACTGAATGTGCTCAAAGATTAAACATCGTTCAGGAGTTTCGTACGTTCGTTCTGAAACGACTATAAATTTATTTGGCAATATTATTTATAATTAATTACGATAGTTTTACTTTTAAATAACAATTAAAAATAGACTATAATACCATATAATATAACACGGCCATACTGACATGTGCTTCGTTCTCGAAGTACTTAAACATTGTGATGGTACATCAAGTTAAAACAATTATGGAATAAATTGTAAACATAATTAAAAACGTAAACTTATATTATTATAGTAATCTCATCATATTTCATTACAAAGCAGATAAGAATAACATTGATATATCATTTTTATCAATACGAAAAACTACTCAAGTAGGTAAACAAACAATTAGTAAATTCCATTGACGTAGAACATGTTATCACATAAAGTTTACATAGGTTAACCATAAAATTAAAAATATAAGTTGTGCCTGTTGTATCGTTTATGCTGTGTTATTTCCACGTGTACAACGTGTACATACAAAAGTTTATAAATATTATGTATGTTTTATATTCGTCACATACTTAACTTTTTTAAACCCATATTTGAAAAATAAATAACCATTTACTGTGCATTTCCGCTTTTTTATAGCATTCCAGCTTTCCTTTTTATTTTGTACCATTATTGATAAATAAATAACTATGTACTTAGCATTTCCGCTTTTTTTTCATTGCATTTTAGCTTGTTTTTTATTTACAATTTTAACTAAGTCCAATAGTAAAGTTATTAAGTCAATGAAATCATCAGTAATGCATGTACGCTTTTTTAAATTTCATAATTATTATTGTAAACCATCACCGGCATCACCTTTACCCGTGATCCTGATAAATGTTGACTATATGCCTTAACATGCCAGGCCCAACACTCACTGCCTGTGAGGCTGACCGACATCGGGCAAGAAAGTCGACCAAACATAATATATAAACATTAATATAATAAAATTGAATAGGTACGTGTAGTAAATAGAAAATATTAGTGTTTAGTATAAAATATCTTTTGTTTTTGGAAGAATACAGTACTTATCGTATGGTATTGTTTCTTATGTGTGTGTAAATAAATGTTTGTTGTTTTACTTCTGGACTTTGTCACAATATAATAAATGGTACTTATCAACCAAATATACCATCATAATCCGTTCGGTCAATTCTGACGTTTGATTTTCCAATCACTAACGGTAGCTAGCAAAAATTTAAATTTTAATCATATGTAGGGGGAAAGTTATAAGTTCGGACGGAAATTTATAAAGTACGGCATACTAACAGTGACGTCATTGTACATTCTACAGTCATATAAATTTGTAAGAAAATTCAAGTAAATGTATTCACCTAGAACTAGCGTTAGACGAAACGATCGCAATGTTAATAAACAGAAACATTTTTCTAAATTCACTATATGTACAAATGGTCCCCACGCTGTGATGGATAAAATGTTCAAGTAATCATATATCCAACAACATAAAAAATCATTAAAAATTGAAATCATTTACCAAAGAAATGAAATCCTTTCTTGTGCAAAAATGCTATTATAATATTGATGAATTTTTTTAATTACCTCGAATTGAGATAATCCGGATATAGCTATTGTATTATATTATTTATGACACCGTTTTGAAATTTATGTGAAAAATGACAATACTGCTGATAGAATTAATTGCTAATACAGAATGACATCTTACAAATATGTGAATTATTTAATATTTTGTTTATTGTACTGTTTATTAGATACTCTCACTTATTTGCAATGCCCTAACAGGGTGCCATATAAATACATGTAGGTACTACATAATATTGTGAAATCTGTTGGAAAACTGATACGTAATAAATGAAATGAAATAAATAATCTTTCGAAACCAAAATCTTCGTAACCACTGTACTGGTTTTGAAAATTCTTTCATAGCGGTAGATTATCCGAATATAGTTTATGGAAACAGGTAAAGGTATATAGTTTATGATAACAAAGCTAGTTCTTTTTAAAATTGTAAGGGGGTTAATCGACTGTTCATACTTGTTAAACATGGTGTCTTTCTCGGTCCCAAGACGCAGTGCAAAGACCTTTCGCACTTAAAAATATCAGACGAATGTCGGTGGTAGATTTATTTTTTAATTAAGCGCGATCGATTCTATTGTGAACGTAAGTTTGCCTGTTATTGGATGTACATTTAAGAGTTAAAAAAATTTCATGTAATATTTCAATGTATGAATAAATACAATAAATAAAGGTACCCATTTTTAAAAATATCTTGTCGATGTAGGTACTTTAATAAATAGCTTGAATTGAATATTTATTGTATGGTGACAGTTTGTGGAAATGAAAATGAAGTAAACAAATTAATATTTTGAGTTAAGCCGGGTTAACCGAACCGAACAAAATGTTGTGTTGTCAACATGATGGAAACATTGTGCAACAAAAATACGTATGATAGTATTATTGAGAGGGAAAACAATTTTTCTTGTAAATTAAGGACAATTGTTACAACAATACTTTCAGTGGGAAGTGTGGGGCAGGAGATTCAAAAAATTGTCTCAAATATCAACGCAAACATAGTGAAATGTTGGAAAGACGTATCTACAGCATTTCCATTTGGTCAATGATTTTAATATTTTCCAATGTGGGTAACTGGTAGGGTTTTGTTTACATGTTATTTCTTTGTTAAAGGCGGTTGATATCGGTTATTTCTTTTATACGAGGCAAATTAGATGTGTGTTTTTCGTTTTCGATAATCTATGTCAGACTATTACAAGAAGGTACTAACTTATTAAAGTTACCTATCAAATTGACGGGAATATAAAGGTTAAGATTATCGTTAACTTATTATTTAGAAAACTTAGCAAGTATTTGTCGGTCAACCGCACAAAATAGTTTTCTTTTTTTTAAACCACCAACAAGAATTGTTGAAAAGCATATATATAATTTTGTACTGATGGCTTCTATGAAAGGATTTCTCAATATTCGTCTAAAATCATTTCTTACGGAATTAATAGAATTTATAGAGAACTTGACTTGGGTTAACTTTAACCCCTAATGTAAGGGGGTAAAAACGTACTACGAAATTTGTATGGAAAAAAAAACTTTTTAAGATCGAGATAGGTAGTTACTGTCGGTTTCGTGTAGTATGAACATATAACTTAATGAAGTGTAGTGTAACACTGCTGTGAAGTTGTATAATATAGTGTGTATAATATTCGCACAAATAAATCACATATGCAGTTCATAAAAGTGGCCATTCTCACATCACAGTATCATATTACTGAATCATATTATTATTGGCTTTAAATCATTTTATGCAATGAATAACTAGAAATCCATTTTGAAAATACAACAAAAGTATTGTTATTGAAAAAGAAATTATGCGATTACCGTTTTTAACGATTTCAGTTAGCATTCACATACTTTTGTATTTAAAATTTAACTTTAATATGGGGAAAATATAGCGTCTATATAGAAAATAAATTAAAATAAAATAAATTTAAACTTATTCTTTCAAACTAGTCAGTATAGTTTGAAGCACGAGTTTCAGGGATTAAGTCGTCCGCGTCTTATGCAGTATTAATGCAGAACCCTTCAGGGTGTTACCTGCTACCGTTTGTCGCTCCCATCGTCGATTTAAACATGGTGTTCCAGTCTCGCAACGTGATGAAAACAGCACGGCGCAAGTCCAGGTTTAGGTCTCGTTCCGTTCTTCAGAGGGGAAGTCCGTAAGTCGTGCAAGACATCGTAGATTGTAGTGACGATGCCCATTTACTTGTAGAAGGGCCTCGTGTGTTATCTGAAAAATGGAAACAGCACAGTACCATGTTCGCTCGATCATTCCTGACCCTATGGTTGTAAAACACCCGCTACTACTAGCTGTCTTGTAGTATGTAACTCAAAGCAATACTCTTTTTTTTTCAAGGAAAAGCAAATCGAATTTAATAGACATCACTAACATTTTTACTCATTGACGTTCATTCATCACACTTTTGTAATAGGTAGGTACTTGTTGGTAGATTGCTCCATCGGCAGGAGTCCAACTCTTAAATTTATGATGCTGATGAAAAGGTACTGCTGTACTAGTCATACTTATATAACGTGCACGTACACCTGTTAAGCTATAAACTTAGAATAGTAATTTCTCAATAGTTAAAATCATAAAGTAGTATCTGTCAATATCCTGTCAGCTCATGTTTTATTCTTTAACCAAACCTGTACTAGGTCCATCGGATTTACTTAGTCATAGGTAACACAGTCGATCGGCTAATACACCATAAAAAACTAAACATAAAAAGTAATTCACATTAACGTTACATAGTGCAAATAACCTAACATAAACCAATTTGTAATTTAACTACTCGTATTTACATTCATTTCGTAAATTATTTCTTACCAACAAAAAATTACAAAGACTTTTTTTTTGAATGTTGTAGGCAGCTTTTCAAAATTATTTAAAAAGTATCGACGGTCAAAGTTAAAATTATAATCAAAGCATACCCTCATTAAACAAATAATTTTCAAATTTTACTGTTGTGTTCGTATTCGTTTCTGGACAGGAACTTTAGTTTTAAATCCATTGTAAAATTAATTAAATTGTAATTCTGCCACTAAGTTGGTGCATAGCAACTTAAGACTTTCTCGACTTTCTCAATTTGTTCGTTACACATTCGATGAGAGAAATGAATGAACGACTCACCGATTTAAAATGTAAATAGCAGTTTCGTTGAGGACCAAACATCGTAGTCCCGCATCTGCATTCTGCAGGTACTCGCCGTTCCGCGTCGTAAGAAGAATCCAGCTTCCACAGGCTCGTGCGGGCGGAAAGATCACGACGTAACATAAAAAAATAAGAATGTTAGAAATATTGTAGGACGTTGCGAGTCCTTTATCCCACTTCTGATGTTAGATAGGGTATATAGAGTGTACAGATCTCGCGTGTGAATTTAAGTATTTAGAAGATATTAATGATGGTGGTCTAGTATTTTATCGAAAACTAAGGGTGGAAAGCTTAATGAAATAAAAATAGGGCACATTAGTTAAATATAAATAGCTATTTATTCCAGACAGGAAAAGCATATTTAAACACACATATTGGATCAAATTAGATGAGTTATTATATCATAGGATAGGCAATCATAGCAAACAAAGTTACATGTAGTACATGGCAAAATACAAAATCCCTAAAAATGGGACAATAGTATTACGTATGATTCAATCAATAACCGATTATATCGATGAATAAAACTAATACAAAATATAAAGCAACAATAAAACAATGCAAGTTTGTACTTAACTCTGTGCCGGGTCTGGAGCAACAAGGCCCTCCCAGTCTCTCGACTGGGTTTATATAACCAACATTCAAACGGAAGTTAGAAGCCGTTACATTTCAACCAATGACAGCACGTTATAGAAATTCTAATTAACTATGAAATATTGTGCAAAGATAATAACCAAATTCATCGAAATAGTTCTTAAAACTATTTTAAATAATTATAAGATACATTAAATATTTGGAAACCAAACTTTTAGTTAATTAGTACTGAATGTGCTCAAAGATTAAACATCGTTCAGGAGTTTCGTACGTTCGTTCTGAAACGACTATAATTTTATTTGGCAATATTATTTATAATTAATTACGATAGTTTTACTTTTAAATAACAATTAAAAATAGACTATAATACCATATAATATAACACGGGCGTCTCTGGCATACGCGTGTGAGTAATAACGATTTGCATTACTTATTGCTTTGTACTTGTAAGTGCCTGCAACTTGTAAGTTGCCAGGCTTGGCAGTGGGCATAGCACATAGCTCGAAAAACAGATGGCCTACGGGGCATGAAAGTTCGCGAGTGGAGACCACGTATCGGAAGCCGCCGATGGACAAGGTGGACCGAAGACCTGTTAAAGGTACCAGCTGGATGCGGAAGGCACAGGACCGGCCTTTGCGGAGATCTCTGGGGGAGGCCTATGCCCAGCAGTGGGCGTCTTGCGGCTGAAATGATGATGATGATGACTTGTAAATACCTATAACGATTACACATATTATAATAACTTACAGAATAAGTACATGAGTTCTGACTCCAGTCCGTCAAGCTTAAGCTTGTTGCGTGGCAAGAAATGTAATAAATGTTGATACTAATGTTTATTGGGCAATCAATCTCTAGTTTATAGGGTTACGAAACCCTTACAGAACACACGAAACTACTGGACTAAAATAAGTACTTTGCTATAAATTCTTATAAAGAAAAACCGATTAACACATGGAAATAAAAATAAAAATAGTGACCTACTCGGTAATCTAAAATTTTCGTAACTATTGTTAGCTCTGCCATTTTCGCAATCTTTTAATAATAAATAAAGAATGTGCTTGGACAATTCACCCGGCGCCATCTAGCCCTAAAGTAAGCAAAGCTTATGTTATGGGTGCTAGATAAATAATTAGCTACTTTTAAACACATACTCATACATATAATACCCAGAACCGTAACAGAAATTAAAATTCATCATTTCAATTTCTGCTCGGCCGGGAATCGAACCCAGGTAAACCAACTAAACCACTCAGGTCGCCAAAAGTTTCAGTTAATTTTGAGTATGGTCTCAAGATTGCCGCATCTACACTTCTGGAATCTCTAGAGGCTACAAATGCCGCATATCCCCGCCCAACCGGAAGCGGCAGGAAGAGGGGGCATAGATCATTTCAAAGTTTAAATCAGGTCGCACAGTATGGCACGTGATTTAGGTTATTTATTTATTTGATAATACAAAATGTATAAAGAAATTACTTCGTATTATAGGTATAATGCAATCTAATGCACCTGCAGTTCCGTATTTTTCATACCTAAGTGCACGAATCGTTCAGTAGGTTCACAAAACGTTCAGGGTTACTACAAAAAAAAATGTAGACCAGATGCTTTTTAGACGAGCTGCTATTTACTTAGACTAAATTCGTCTTAGACGATCTACGACTTAAGGGTAGGAAAGGAACCCTGTTACCAAGCATCCGCATTAGTGTAGTCATTTGTAACCATTAGAAGGGCAGCTACATAACAAACATCCACCCAGGACCCTATCGACCTCTCGGTCATACCGACCGCGTCAGACCTAATCACGGGTGATGCGCACGCTTTCTTGCCGGTGGCTCTTTGAGCGTGCGCACTTCTTGACACCTACAAATCCAGTTAGTCCATATATGCACTCTCCCTTAGCGGGCTGACGTCACAATACACACTCCTGCTCCGTCGGCCAGCTGCCATACTCCTTCGCTCCCTCCTCTATCTCTTCTTCTGCTCCTATTCCTCCATTAGATTTGAAGTTTCCTCCTTTAGTTTAGTAGGGCAGCTCTATAAACGAATCATATAAAACAAAGTCCCACGCCGCATCTGTCTCTCTGTTCGCGATAAACTCAAAAACCACTGACGCTGTTTTCACTATTATACAAAGTGATTCATGAGGATGGTTTAAGTGTATAATTTGTTAAGGTTTAGTTGTATAACGTGTAAATCACCAGTACGGAGCCGAGGCGGGTCGCTAGTTGCTAATAAGAATCCCTGATAGAAATCTGCTTTCCTACCACTGACCCGTATTCAGAACCGTTACATGAGGTCTCACAGTGCGCAGAGATGCACAGGGTGCCAATACTTGATTGGCGATCGGCTCTGTATGTCTGTAAAAATGAACGACATCGACCAAGAAGTACAAAACATGGTGAGTACTTTTTACAGTGCGAACGTTTTGCTTTCGTGACCATTTAAATTGCGGTCGTTTTGTAACAAGGACATTTTGCTTTTTTAATGTAACCTGCGAGTGTATTCCCTGATCATTATAAGCTAGACGCCTTCAAGGATAGAGTGAATAGGCTGTTCCTAGACAAGCAAGCTCCATAATCGCTCATCACTTACCACCAGGTTAGATGGCGGTCAAATGCCTGTCTGGTCTAATAGAAACAGTACCTTTCCAATTGAGAACCTTTTGCTCCCATGCCATTTTTCGCTATATACGTTTTGCCAACAAGGACATTTTATTTATTTATTTATACTTCATGCACAAACAGTACATTGGCGGACTTAAAGCTAAAATAGCATTATCTACCAGTCTACCAGGAGAGATAACAGGACAAAAGGTATGCGGTGCAGGAAGATTACTTACAAGTAAAGATTACACATAAGCTTATTCAACCACAATCAAATTTATAAAAATAAATAAATAATAATAATAAATACACTAAAACTTAAAAGTAGCAATAGATATTTTACACTAATTGATTAATTAATTAACTGCATGAGTTACCCAAAATTATTCAGGTACTTGAGGCTTTATGAATAAAGAGATGAAAAAGGAACAAAGGAACAAGGAATAAATTAGGAGCTAAGATGTGTTCAGGAAATGGTTATGTACTGCTTTCTTAAAACAGAATTTCCTAGATATTAATCTTATGTCAGGGGGAAGATCATTCCAGAGTCTCATCGCTGTTAAAGCAAACGAATTAGAATAAACCCTGTCCGATGAAGAGGGAAATTCAATAAAAGATTGTTTGAAGAACGGTTTTGCTTTGAGAACCACCCACACCGATATGTAATAAACCATTACACTTTGTTGAACCTCATACTTAAAACGAATTCCAGGTGAGGGATGAGTATACCAAGGTACTCTTTAATACTCCACGATCACTTGGCCTTCAGGTTAACGATTTAAGGAGGTTTTAAAATTAATCTCGTTTTGCCTCTGTAAATGTACATAAGATTGCTTCGTCGCATAATGTCCCTTTCTCAATGTGCCCCTTGGTAGCAAAAGAGCCCTTTATCATAAAACGTAATATAAATATGTATGATGGGGATAATCTTTTGTTATTCGTTAATTGTTTGCCTCACTCCGTTATAAAAATAAAATTCATGAGACGAGCAAAATACGTTATTGCGATAGACTAGAATAAATAGCTCTCAATACTAATTTATTCATTGGAGTGGAGAACAAAGCCCTATGAGGGATATTACTACCCATTTAGTACTACTAAGTGTGTTTTGTTTTTAACCTCCGACCAAAAAGATGTTTTTTTTTTTACCACTAAGATGGCAAACAAGATTACGGACTGCCTGATGGTAAGCAGTCACCGCAGCCTATGGACGTTTGCAATACGAGGGGCAGTACCCACGCGTTACAAATTTGACGTGTGTATCTATGGCTTTGTGTGTCAGTCTGTAGCTCCCGAACGAAGAGACTGATTTGGATGCCGTTTTCTTTGTTTGAAAGCCAGTTTTATCGAGATTGTACTTAGCTTTGTTTTATTACAATCGGTTGTATAGTTTAGAAAATATTTGTGTTTAAGTAAACTTCGTCAGGGGTTATCCGAATTTTTCTGACGGTTAGGTTATCATCTTCAATATGGTCAACGTGAACCGCAGTTCATTCTGCAGTTGACTCTACACAGCACTTGAGAGCTGACGAGCTGAAAATAAATAAATGTTGTTTTTGCAGCACCTTTACTAATTATATATGATACCGTTTTTTACAAATTAAAAGGGGGTCAAATTGCCCGCGTCTTGGCGTTCAATTGAGCGTTTTGGTATTCCTATGTAGCTTGGATGAAAATGCAATAATATATCATGGAGCAGGTCTGATGATGGAGTTGGAAGGTGGTATTTAACTTCAATTCTTAGCCTGGAATCTTGCAATACTTAATTTAATCCAATCCTCGATGTTATATTGAGATGAAATATAGTATACTTATGTATTGTTTGCTGACAATGCATTAATATGGTACCAAAGAGCTGGTCTGACCTGTACCTGCTAAGCTAATGCAAATTTTTATTTGCATAAATATATTTAATTACTGTAGAACTCCGTAAACAACAACAATAAATAACAACAAAAGCCCATAACCTTTAAAAATAAAACCCTCTTTAAAAACGGCAATAAGGCCATCCTACGCACAATTACAGCTCCATCTCGATTCGGTTCGAATTTTAAAGTAGGCAGACGAAATTCCGAAGAAATAACATACTTCATCATTTCTCGAATAAACGTTGAAGTATTCGCAAATAATTTGGAATTCGCTCTCCAACTCGCTAACAAGTTTTAACTGTGCTACAACTTTTCGAAAACAATGACGTTATTCAAAAGCTGTTCACGCACTGCCTATAGGAAAGTTTGGGAATCCCTGGCGAGATCAAACGGTGCGAGGGCAGCGGTCGCCAACCTTCGCCCCGGTAAAAAGTTAAATAAATTATAAACTGCGGCAACTGACAATGCTTTTAGCGCCCTCGCGGGAAGCACGATGCGAGTTCGAAGTGTTTTTACAGCTGTTTGGATTTAGTCGGAATTGTGGCACTAAATGATACAATTAAACGGGTGGGTCACGAAGTTTGTTTCAGTTTTTATGGTTGAGCTGTTTTAAGATATAGAAAAGAAAAAATGGTGGCTACATTTTGGACGCAAGGAAATTTCGTCCGAGGTAGCTACAGTATAGTAAAGAGCGTGGGAAGCGTTGAAGCAAACTGATTAGAACGTTGTTTTTTCTTTAAATTGAGGCAAATGACTAATTGAGTTATATTTTGAAATAAGTTACATTTTTTAAACGTAATACAGGTGCATTCAAAACTAGTTTAAAACTAAACTCGCGTTCTTTACGCATATTATTACATTTATCAGGACTAACACGCGGCTTGCCTTTGCGATTTGTTTGTCTCGACGTTTTGGTAGAGCTACACTCACCGTGTTCACAAGAAGACTGCAGTAGAGAAGTGACAGCTGTGTTGATTTGCGGGTAGACCCTACTACCCTCACATGGATGCCGGCAGGCGTCTTACCCTCTCATAGAATTATCAATTTTCTGTTGATCCCTCACACAACACTTACAATGGTCAGCGGATACGTCTAACAATAAATATTTATTTAGGTATATTCGAAATCTCGAGACAAACAAATCGCAATGAAATGTTAGTCCCGATAAATGTAATAATATCTCAAAACTTATTGAGTTTGCAAGTGTACCTATACGTGTTCTGTCCGAGTTTAAGTTGTCTGCGTGTGTAACTAAGTAAAACTAACTAATAGTTGGAAAGTCAACTGAAACTTGACGCACTATTTTCGCAAATTTCGGAATCCAGTCCGACCCAATCTAAAAACCGAGTGGAGTGGGTAGGCGAGTGAAGTGGAGGAGGTAAAGTAGGAAAGCAGACGCTGGCAGAAACCGGTTTTGACCGCTGCCATGATGATGATGATAATGATAGTATCGGTGATGGTCTGTCAAGCCTTCTCAGAGTTCACCTGGGTATTTATCTGTCTTACATGTATGTTTCACCAAACAGCAAAGCTAGCATGAGTAAAGTGCAATTTTAGAAGCATAAGACATAACAAAGTTAGACCGCACTGCACGGCAAATATTGTAGATATGGTCGGTGATGTAACACCGTGTATTACCGCTTTTAACGTTCAGGTCGGCTATCGTCCTCATTTTTGACTAAGCTGTATACCTAGAGAATACCATCAAACATAGTCAATTAGGAAAGTCCTAACTTTCCGTGAAGTTTCGTTCTTAATACCTCGAACACTTCAAAGTCCCAACTTGGTAACGAGTGCGTCTTGTGTCGATTTCGCCGAAACTTGAAACGAATATTTTCGACAGAAAGAATTAACAAATTAAATTGCTGTAGGCAAACTTTATGCAATTCATAACTGAAAACCTGTTCGGAAACCATTGTGGGAGGGATAAACCTAATCCGTGCCAGTCTTGGGCACATCCAGGAATTACTTCAAGGACATGTTTTCGTTCATCGTAAAAACGTGACTTACCAAAAATGTAAAAAAGCCAAGTCAGAATTTCACAAGCGATTGTATATTATGGAGAAATCTTATTGAAATGCAAATAATGTCTTTGATTTTTATCAACTTTAGCTCGAAGGACGTTACGCTAAAACTTATTATAACACGCAATTAATTATTTAACTCTTATTTTATTTCATTGGACAACGAATAGATTATATTTATATTAATACTAATTACAACACGCAATTAGATACTTTGGGAACAATTTCTTTAACCAGGGGCTTGGGGCAAGTTTTTTATTTGTAAATATTATTTTATAATTTAGTATTAGCATTATTTAATTTATTTACGTCATGTAAATATTTCTATTTCTAATTAAAATCATGTTTTCAATTTATTAATAATGTTAATTATTTTAAAACTTTAATATTGAAGGCATTGACTGAATGTTTAATATATATGGATAAGGATTAATATGCTGTAAAAGGATTAGATACTTAACTCTTGAATTTTCGTTTACTTATATTAAGTTATATTCAAAATATTTGCCACTACGTCATACGTAGCTAAAATTTCCAAAGCACACGCCACGCTCCAACTTTCTTTCGTTTTAATCAAAACTTATGTGGCTATGCACATTGTACATTCATCCGACGACGGAGTCTACTTCACTGACATACCTAATTTAGCCATTTTCTGAAGTGGCTGTGTTTTGTATTTCGCGGCTAGGGTCCCCGAGTCGTGTTATGAGACCGATTTTAGCACAGAAAGCAAAAGTAAGGATGCCGAAGACCGACTGAGGTGGGCCAAGAGTAGCAGGAAGGCGGACCATGGGCCCTCGCGTGCCGCGCGGGGGCGCAACCGGGACATAACACCAAGATGATGATGAAGATGTAAGATCGTAAGCATAAGTAAGTACGCATTAATTAGGCCATAACTTTTTCCCCATGCGATTCGAGGATTGCCTTCTAAAAACGTTCTAGCAATGCCCCAAATCTAGAGAAACAGTATAGCTTAAAGTAGCAAATGTCTTAAAACTGTGTTCCGAAATAATGTAACCGAAAATTGTACCTTCAAACAGTCCCCGCCCACTAGTTCCGACCGCAAGCGAACGGCTATTCCTCAAACAAAATTAGGAGGCGAACGGACATTAACCGATCCCGGCCATATATCAGATTCAGTTAAAGTTGTCCACCTTACATCTGGCCATTAGTCCGAGCACTCCGCTTGAGACAAATGGGCCCCCCAATATATTAGCCCCGAGGTGAAATATAACCTTAACGGCGAGCCTATTGGGGTTGTGACCTCCGTATAAATTCTCAACGAATTGTAACGACGTTGGGAGGACTCTGGCTGGACTGAGTCCATCTGGATAAATAGTAGCGTATCCGTACACTGCATTTGTTGTGCCCAATCAGTACGTAAAACGCTGTTGTCAGTAAGGTGCTGCCTATATTTCCTGGTCTATGGAGGCTCTGTCTAAAGTGATCTGTCTCATTTAATTTTGTTGTCTTGTGAGATACCCGTGACTCGTTGTTCGGACTAATGGCCAGATGTAAGGAATTGTAGCCGCCACGTCGAGTCTCGTTATGTCAAGTCTCCCCTCATCGAGTCTCTGTACATCGAGTTTCTCTGCGCCGCGTCTCTCTACGGTGCCTATGGTTTGTTCTGCAACTCATTCCAAATGTATATTTTAGTATCGTGACCAGTGAAGGATTGAGTGATCCATGAAGGACAAGGCTGGTCTGCTTTTTAGGACACGCGTGACTGGAAGAAATTGGTGCCTTGGGAGACAATGTTATACGGTCCACCTAATGGAAAGAGGCCACCGTCGTCCATCAGCGACAGCGACAGCGTCCGTCAGGACATCAGCGACCTGAAGGGGGCGGATGCGTTGCCAGCCTTGACTCGGCCATATCGCTAGTTTTTTATACCTACTAATGTATCTACAAAATATTTAAATTGACGTAGGACTTCTTGGACAATTTTGTGAGTGTTAGTGTAGACTTACACTCACTAATTTGTCCAAGCAGCGTTACTACCAGTACGCGATCGCACAGTGCTAAGTGAACGCTACTTTCTCTTCAATACGGCTCCATGTTTGATTTTGACGACTGCAAAGTGTTGTCAGATGGAATCCTGTGCGTTCGCGCGTACTGTAACCTCATAATAACGTTTCTGAATACAAGTGTAAAAACCCGAAGCCAAAACTCGCAACACAGGTACCCTCTATTCGCCACATCTCTGTCTCAAGCTAATGAAGGGGGCGGGGCGAGACACGCAGCTGCCGTTTTGCGTTGATTGCCAAAAAACGCGAAAGCGCCAATTGCCAGCTATCCGGATAACTGAATGTTTATTGCGAGCCGTTTGAATTCGTCCCTAGATATGTAAGCTGTAAGCTACTAATTTCAAACAAATCGTATTTACGCAACTGAAATTGTTAAACATTTATAAGTATGTATATCTACAAGGTAGACCGACGACCTGGTAAGGATCGCAGGTACCAGCTGGATGCAAGAAGCACAGGATCGACCTTTGTGGAGATCTCTGGGAAAGGCCTATGCCCAGCAGTGAGCGTCTTCTGGCTGATATGATGAAGTATGTAGGTTTTTTGTTGGTTTCCTACCGCATATCTTGTTTACGATTAATTCTATATTAAGACGCAGTTACTTACCAGTTACATACATTATCTAAATGTCTTATTAGCAACAACTCGACAATCAACCAACAACTAACCAATCAATAATATAGCTTTAGGTAAAGTAGCTCTTATTTTTATGATCTTTTCGACATAATAATCAATGAATCATTGATTACTAGTGGACCCGACGCGACATCGTTCGCGTACGCCTACTTTACCTCTACCTACTCTTTCTTAACTTATATACCTTCCTTATATACTGATTTAATATTTACAAACGAAACAGCCAAAAAACAATCGTACACTCCAATCCTACCTACGTTTGAAACATTTTAATCTAAGGCCTGCCTGCAATGAAGTAAGCAGAGAAATACATGGAATTTATTCCAACACAGCCGAGGTAGATTACATACACGCCGAATTGCATGCATATAGAGCTGTTTGGAAATTCCAAGTGAATTCTTGAGATGAAACAAAAAATGCTGAGCTAATTCCGTAGGCGGGTGACAAGCGAAAAATTAGAGGCGCAGTTTAGAAGGTACAATACAGGGCTTTCCATCAGGTGGCCCGCATGCCGGTTTTTCTGCCGGATAACATAAAACGGGTTCATAAGAAACAAGATGAGGTTCATTGCAGTTTATAAGTTTTTGGATTGTATTACTTTCTTGGCACTTTCTCCCACGCACACTAAGGTTGTGGAATTAACTACCTGGTTTTCCCTGGGGAGTACAACATAGAGTTCTTCAAGAAAGGGGTGAAAAGGATTTTTACGGGTTCTACAACACGTGGGTGATGCCCCTGGTATTGCAAACGTCCATAGGCTGCGGTGACTGCTTGCCATCAGGCAGGCCGTAATTTGTTTGCCACCTTATTGGTATAAAAAAATCACGCTGGGTTTGGTGGAAGAAACATCTTAGAAACAGGCAGTGCCTAATGAACTGTGGTAATGAATTATACATTAATATATCACTAGCTTCCCGCGGTATCTCCCTAAGAATTGGTTATAGCTTGTTTCTATGAGAACTGCTTAGAGCTTCGATATTATCTAGTTGCCTATGCTGTGAAGTTTGCAAAATTCTTTTAGTAGTTTCCTCGCTAAAGAGTAATAAACATTGATGGATAAGTACATAATATCCATCATCATAAACTTTCATATTTATCTAAGTTATTCAAGAACAAAGTCGAAGGAAATAAGCAGTAAAAATATTTTTTTCGCACCTCCTGCTCGACAATGTCCAATTATGTATCATGAAATGTCATCGTAAAGCCTTGGCCTTGTTATCCGCAGGGAGACAATATTGTATGAAACTCTCTAGGGAGTAAACTTATTTAAATTTGGAATAATGATATTCGTATGAAAACTCTGACCATACCAACTTTGTAAAGTGATTTTATTAAAAAAATCGCAAAAATTTTCTTATATTGGTTTTTTCAAAAAAGAATGGAATATTGTGTCTTAGGCTTGGGCGGCTTAAACACCTCGATTCGCTAAGGACTCAACACAACTATTTAGCTTCACTCAGGAGTTAACTCTAGCTTTCTAGACTCTTCCTTCTCTTATATGCTCAGGATCTAATATACCACCCATGACGGAATACACTGCTTTATCCTCTTGATGTACTGTGAAATAATCTTTGCGCTTGACAGGCTGTTTGAAAACACAGAATACAAAGCAGTGCTGTTTTAACTGCGTAAATTTTAACGTATTTACGAAAGTCAAGTTGACCACCCTATTAAGGGTATGACAAACTTTATTTTATCCACAATGCTGACATTATTACAGTACACCCTCGCCCGAAACAATAATATATACGCTCTTAGTCTAAGCGTACAAGCGTCTACTATAATCAATTCAGTTAAAATATTTATTTTATTCTATATAACAAAAGAAGCTTGAATATACTTACTACAGTCTTATTGTGGCCGTAATAAAGTGTTTAAAGGCCCATTAGTGCGATACCTGGGTAACCATGCACTCAGGCGTGGGCGTTAAAGGATTCCGTTTTTATTGTTGCTTTGAACCAACTAGACCGTGAGTAATCAATCTTGGAACTTTGGAAATTAGGAATCCTTTTACTAATATTGCCGAAGTACTTTGTCGATAGCTCCATCTGATTATGTTTAGAGTGATACAAGAAACTAGTAATGCCTAAATTAAAGGTTTTAAAGCTTTTGAGATCATATTAATTTACATAGCTTTTATGGGCTTAAAACAATTTGTCTGTCAGCAATGAAAGAAAAGAAAGAAAAATATTTTAATTTAGATGGTCCTTTATATCTACCTAGTATGTTGCTGGCCGGTGAAATCCGATTGGAAGCCTTACTAGGTTGACCTATACCGTAATAACTGATACCGTGTGGAACTATAAAAGGAGGTAATAGACGTCACTGCTGCAGAAAGATACCTACGGTATACCTATGGATACCTACGCGGCACAGTTTGATATCAAACTTTTTTTAAATAAAGTATTGCAAATGAGCAAGCACTTCATCTGCTGGTAAAAGGTCAATGCCACTCTTTATGCTATTATGCCCCGAGCGCATATAAACGTAGTTTAATCATGTTTTCAATATTACGCTGTCAAAGTCAATGAAATTTTGTAGACGTGATCCAGAAACCAATATCAATGTTTGTAGTTTATCAGATTTTAGTTAAAATATATCGTTTCAAAGTTGCATGGGATTCAAAATTTCTATGGAAACATAGTCTAAGCTTGTCTAATTATTAAAAATATTACGTTTGTATGTAGCGCGCTCGGGGGATACTCTTCTTAACCCTAAGGAGCGTCCAAATCTCGCATTCGAGGCGTGTTCGTGGGATTTGGACGATACCCAGTGGGCGCGCTATTAAATTTTTGCAGCACTTGCAAAAAAACCGCCTACTCTTTGGTACCGCTAAATTTACCTTGATCAGCACGCGGCCGTCAACTTGAGAAGTTTATGAGTTTTATAGCCATAGGGTGTCTCATTGCGACAATTTTCTCACTGCTCGGCCCGCTTGCGTAAGTGGTCTTTGACTGGGATACTACGGGGAAATCTAAATCTATAAATATAGGGAAATGGTGTTGGCAAAAATATAACTCGTGCCCACTGATGTTACAAAAAATACCCTACCCGAATTAGGTAAAACAGACTTAGATTTTAAATTGAAATCCAAATATTTTCGTCTTGCTTGCGTCTCAGTTTTCCGACTATTCTATTTCAGTAATGTTCAATGTACACAGGAGACGGCTATAGTTTTATAATAGTAAAAACAGATACTTAAACTGATACTTGGCTCGAGTTTTCATCCTTAGTTCTTACCCAAAACACTTCATCGCGACCACGGAGCACTTTACCCAATGCAAACGCAAAGTAACGTGTATAATTCGGAATAGAGTCTGGCCGCATAAACATTTATTTGGCTCAGTGAAACAAGAAAACTTCCAGAGTCCCGCGGGCGGCATTCGATTGGACGAATTATGCAAAAAGTTCCTTCACACTCAGGTGTGCGTTGAGCCGGGGGGAGCGTCTAAGATGCTGCTTCGAAATAGCAACACTCATAAAGCCTCAGTCACATATGATAGTGTAACTGGTTTCATTCAAAACATTCGTTCAAAGTCGTACAATAAAAATAGGAATGAATGACTTTGAATGAAACCGCTTATAAGCCTATCGAAAACTGGCATATGTAACTGGGGCGTAAGGTACTGTCCTAATTAGCAAAGGTCATACGACCGTGGTCGTGCAATGGGCGGTTTTAAGGTCTCCTATTAGTCGGGCGACGTATGTCGTACGACCGTGGTTGGACCACCGTTGCCAATTAGGACGGCGCTTAAGGCTCTCACAAACAGTCGCCATATAACCAACGATAATACATTACGCGTCCTTTCCACACAGCGTTTTTATGGTGTAATAAGTCACAAGCCCGTCATTTAAAGTGTATCTCTTAATCATTGGTTGTAAATCTCATTAGACATTTTAAACGTTCTCGTTATGGCGGACGCAGGAACGCAAGTGTCATTATCATCGCAGCGACGTATAAGATCGCATCTATTCTGTTCTTATACAAAATGTACTCTGAACAATATCGCAAAAACGCATGCCATCTCACTCGTGTGAGAGAGCCTTTATATCACAGCATTGAAAGTACTTATTCCACGAGACGGTGTATTTCAGCAATCCGTACGAAGCGCTTTGGTTCGATAGGTGCAGCGGAATAGAATGCGTTCTGTGAATGCCTTCCCCGTACAGTATAATGTAGCCGCTTTCGAAGCCAGAGGGAAATTCTAGATAGACATATATCCTCGGCAATATCGTCTCTAACCAGGTGTTACAGTAGCGTTTGCTATATTTGCCTGATAAGTCCACCTGGACGATTATCAGCACCTATTCGTTGTATTGTTTTCATCGTGTTGCTCCGGAATAAATAATGAAGAAAAGCATAGTTCCAATTTAAATTTATTTATTTATGAGTCGTTGATGTTGTAGGCAGAAGCTCTCTATCCAAAATGAGAACTGGCATCACATTTCATTTCTAATGAGTGAATAAACTGTTGATGCCGGTCCGAGCCGGTACCGTAAAAAACAAATCTATCGTCTCAAGTTTAATTCGTTTTAATACGAAATTGAGTGCACAGTTCCTATATACCTAAACTCAACTCAGACAGAATCTGTCATAAGTTCTCAAATATAAAATGTTACTCATAACAAGCTTTTATATGCGTCCCATTTTAACTGAAAACCAGATCAATACGATCATTAGGAGTACTTGTAATAACAAATCAAACGAGCCCACACTTGATGGGGTATCACTCATAGTTTAGGAGTGGTGGTGGAAGGTGGAATGCTCTACGGACCAGCTCCATGATACAATATTAATGAATTGTAATTCAAGTTTCATAGGTATACAATATTTCAGCTCAATTGAACGCCGGAAAGTGGGTCAAATTAGGGTTTTTTGTATTGCCAATAGGCTTGCATTTGACCTCAACTCACCTGATGGAAAGCGACGATGAGGTCGAAGATGTTGCAAGCGTGCCTAGAAGATACCTATTCACTCTTGATTTGAAGACCCCAAGGTTATACTTATCAGAGAACAATGACTCAGGCAGAGAGGGTTGTAAGATTTGAACTGAAAATATTATTGACTGCATCCTTTATATTTGTGATAAGAGTGGCTAGGTCTGGTAAGGCCTGTCTGTGCTACCGATTACCAGCTTACATCTAGAGAAACTAATAAGTTAGTACAAGTTGCTAGTTAAGAAGATTGTCTTTATAAGCGTTTTCTCGGATTTTGATGATATCCGGATTACATGCAATTGCTCCAAAACTACAAAGCGTTATTTTAGCGCTGCAAACATTGTTTATAGCCGCAGTTAGCAACAGCCACAAGGAAGCGCTCTCCTATTGAAAGTATCAAATATCAAACAAAACATAACTTACAGTAATGCTCACTGCGCCTCCAGTGCCCATTACTCATACAATTTACAGATATTTTCGGGTTTTCTCCTCCCCAAATCTTTCCTCAAGGGCGGGGTTACGACCTCATATTTCTTAAGCTTTCTGTACATCTAAGATTACAATTTTCAGACAAAATCCCACTGATAGGTACATACGTATCTCTAAACCTACCTATTATTTATTAAATTATATTATATGCTTAAGCCTTATTGCTGTAGATTGCTATTCTTGGAAGATACTTCGTTTGGATTGTCGGCCGTCTTCTTATTACTAGCTGGATGATTACACGTTCAGCGCCCTTATATAATAAGTAGATACTAGGAATACCTAGTTACTATAATATCACTGTGTGAATACAAATTATATAATTTAACTGATTATATTAAAAATGTGGAAGTAACTCTGTATTTCTGTATCTATCATCATCTTGATACCAGCCCATAACAGTCCACTGCAGGACTTAGGGCCTCTCCCACGAAAGGGGAGGTTATTGCCATCTCCACGTTTGGCAGGCGGGTTAGAGATCTCAGAGTTATAAATATAACAATGGAAAACGCTGCTGCCCATTTTCCAGCCTACGGAGACTCTAGATCTTTTGCCTCGGAAACATAAGTTTCCAAGTAAGACACCCACGAGTGTAAGGGGTTGGTGCTATTCTACTCTGCCTGACACCACATGTCCAATCTATATATACATAGTATAATATAAATTCGCTTCCCGCTGTCTGCCCCTAAGTATATATGTAGGCATATATCTTTTAAACTACGCAACAGGCTTTACAAAAAGTGTAAATCTCTTTGCAAATAAATTTAAAAAAAATATGTGGTTTTCAACAATAGATATGGTGATTCAAAAGGAAGGTTTATAAGCAAGAAAAAAAGGGTAGGTAGAGGTAAAGTAGGCGTAGTTCATTTATATAATGTAAAAAATTATAAATATTTTATAAAACGAAATAAATTCATCACAGAGTTAATCTGTTTACTTCAATAATCTTAGTTGATTCTAAAATTCTTAGTACGAAAATAAAACTATACTTACAGCACTTAAGTAGTTTGGTTCATCTTCGATACTAACAAGGTTGTTATTGATTACTTGAATAACAACCTTGAAAACTAAAATATTATTTGCAGACTCTGGTTTTGCCTATTCTAGATTACGCTGACGTATTTTATATTGATGCGAATGAAGTCTACCTCAGCAAACTGGAACGTTTGTTGAATAATTGTATTCGTTTTATTTTCGAGCTTCGGAAATATGATCACATCTCTGAGTACAGAGAGAGGTTGTCTTGGTTGACTGTTCGGGAGAGAGGGAGATCGCGTGTCCTTTCTACACTTTTCTCAATTCTGGACAATCCTCTTTCGCCGGGTTATCTCAAGTACAATTTCCGGCTATTGTGTTCGACGCATGACCGTGATCTCCGCTCCTCCGATACGTCATGCCTTGACATTCTCCCTCATCGGACCAACTTCTTTTGCCACTCATTCACAATACAGGCAGCTCGTTATTGGAATGACATACCTGAGGACGTACGAAAGGCGCAAAATCGATTGATGTTTAAAAAACGGCTGAAAGATTTTATTCTGAGTAAAAGGTCGTAGGTAATGAGTGAGTCATTATCACATAGTGAATGTATATATAATAGGTATATGTTTAATGTATTTTTTTAAATAATATTTTTTTAAATAATATTTTTTTAATAGTATTCAATTTAATTTATAATATTTCTTTCACATATGTCAATGTTTTACTGTTAAGCACTTAATTATTCTCTGCATGGTCTGCTGGTTGACTGTTAGACAAAGCCTCAATGGCTTTAAGTCCGCCAATTGCTGTCATTTGGGCAAAAAAAAATAAAAAAAAATACTATCTAGTGGTCCCGGAGCGTTTTCTTTCGCGTACACCTACTTTACCCCTACCCACCCTATTTCTTGCTTATAAACCTTCCTCTTGAATCACTTTATGTATTGTTGAAAACCGCATAAAAAGATCTAAGCGTACATAGAGACTTAGTGTTAGACGGCATGAAGCGACTTTGAGTTTTTACTATGTATAATGTAAAGAAATAAGTTTAACGCATTTCTTTGGCACCGCAGCTCTCAAACTGATGAACCGATTTTGACCACCAAGGATGCTAAAGACCGAGCCAAGGAGGAATACAAACGCGGATTTCGAGGCCGCAAGCACTGGGAATGATGTGAGGATAGTGATGAAGAGTTATAACAAATTGTCAGTTTATCCCGACTCGAAATTAATCAAAGTACTGAGAATCATCATTATTTTTATCATTCTAGCGTTTATCCCGGTTTCTGCAAGGGTCCGCTTTCCGACTCACTCCTCTCCGTTTCGCTCGGTCTTCGGCATCCTCGCGTCGTAAGCCGTTGGCTCTCGCATTCGACTTAGCGATGTCAATCCATCGCTTCTTGGTTCGCCCACGGGGCCTGTTTCCTGATACCGGCAGGTTCGGGCACCTATTTCCCACGTATCCCTGAAAGTAAGAAAGTATAGAGCTTTAATAATCATCTTGGCGTTAATGTCCCGGTTGTGCTTGTTGTCCCGGATCGAACGACTACCAAAGAAGAGGAATGTGAGTGTGTTGCTTCGCAGTTTCAGCGCCCCGCGCCCCAGCCGCAAAACATTGTCGTCGCCCCCGAGGCGCACGCTGCGAGCACCGCGGCTCCTGCGGTAAACGTCAAGCCCGCGGTCGCCGGGTGTAAGGTGTTGGCCGCCCCGTCCGTCGCCACCACCTCTGCCACCGCGGCCCACATCGTACCTGCTGTCGGCGGGCCCCACAAAGCCTTAGCCGCCCCGGCCGTCGCGGCCACATCTTATGCCGCCGCTGCGAGGAGTACGACGCGCCCTATGGCCCACGCGGCCCACATCCAGCCCGCGGTCGACGGGCGATTCAAGGCCACAGCCGCACCGGCCGTTGCGGCCACCTCCTATGCCACCATAGCAAGGAGATCGACGCGCTCTACGGCCCCCGCGGCCCACATCCAGCCCGCGGTAGCCACCGAGCACGCTATCCTCGAGCCCGTACCGGCCCCGCGGGTGGCACCGCGCGCCGCGCCGAGAGCGCCGCCGCCTCGCGCCGTTCGGCCGCGCGTGGCCACCGCCTGCGGGCCCGCGGCCGATACAGCAGCGCTCGGGGCCACCTCCGTCACCGCCGGAGTGCCCGTGGCCGCCACCGTCACGATCCCCGGCAAACCCAGCAGGCCTACTAGCGCGTCGCCGACGCAAACATTGCGAACTAATGTGCAGACACAGAGGACTCTAGTTTTTTCAGATCGATTAGGCAAAAATATGGGCGTATTACTAAACGACTGTACGAATTCCAAAGTAACCAATTATTGCATGCCTGATTTGTCGTATAGCGGTACTATCCAAAAAAATCTTAAAAAATTCAAAACACATTGATCAAAATGTAAATATAGTAATTTTAATAAGTAATAGCCTTAAAGTGCGAAAATATGACATAATCAAGGGTGTTGAAGCGTTGCAAGGATTGTCTGCAGGAAAAATTGTATTATGCGCATTTCCCTTCGTAAAAAATGTTTATAATACTGAAAATGACCGTATTCACATGTTGAATACTTTGATGTATAATTTGACTTGCAGTCAGAAAGACGCATTTACCTTTTTTGACTGTAATAAATTTACAGATAAAGTAGTTTTAACAGAAGATACTATGTATCTTCGACGTAGGTACAAAGTCAAACTGGCTACAATGTTAGCGTACCATATTAATTTATTGATTTCTCCTACCGTAGGTAGATATGACCAGAGTGCCGATTTGTTAATAAACAAAAAGGGTCACTGTTTAAACTAGTATGTAAGACAAAGGAGCCGTCCTGTATCATATCAGCAGCATATAACAGTCCACTGTTAGACTTGAACAGTAAATCTTTTGATATTGTTCAGAATATACAGGACTGCTCTGGCATAAAGTCATTAGTAATTAGTGGTAATAAGCCTTTGGGTGTACGTAAAGTATAATGTTATAATAATAAACAAAATTGTATAGTTAACTTAGTACATCAAAATATCCTAGGCATGACGAATAAAGAATTGGAAGTTGCGCTATTCATGAACGGTGAGAATGTTGATATTTTTTGCATTACTGAACATTGGTTAAAATATCACCAGCTCATATTTGGCTTTAACAACCATAAACTTGCAAGTTCGTTCACAAGAGGGCAGGCAATTCATGGAGGTTCCCTAATACTTGCTCGTAATTGCCTAAAATGCAAGGAATGCACTGATATTGTCAAGCTGTCTGTTGAACGATCTGCTAAAATTACCTGTATAGAACTTGAGCGACTTATTGTAATGAGCGTATACAGACCTCCGGCTTCATCATTTGATATGTTCGAGAAAACTATAGATGAAGCCCTTATTAAAGTTAGCAATGGTAATAAAAATATTGTTGTTTGTGGAGATTTTAATATAGATTTATTAAACGTATCTTGTAAATATACTGGTAGGCTAATATCATTATTTAAGTGTCATAATTTAATCAACTTATTGTTAGAGCCTACTAGAATAACAAGTACTACATCAACTTGTCTAGACAACATTTTTTGTGATATCCAGGCATGTAGCCAGTCTGTAATAAATAAATTGCAATCCGATCATTGTGGTCAATTAGCTGTGTTTAATGTTAATATGAGGAAAGAAACGAAAAATACTATTAAATTTGTACCAATTAACAAGAACCGTCTAAACAGTTTTAGAAATAACATTATAGAGAAATTATCTAATTTAAAGTATTTTGATGATACAAATGAATATTATAATTCAGTTTTACACATGACAAAAACTGAAGGTAATAGTATATTCAAACCAAAGGTGAAGGCAGTAAACAGCAAACTTATGTTTAGCGATTGGGCGACAGCAGGAATACATAAGAGTAGAAATAAATTATATAAGCTCTATGCAGAACGGGCGTATAATAATAGCGTAGAATTTGCTGAGTATGTTAAACATTATTCGAAGTTATTTAAACGCGTTTGTGCTACAGCTAAATCGAATTACGTTAAACACAAACTAAAAAATAGCACAGATGTAGTAAAATCCACATGGCAGATAATAAATAGTGAAACTGGAAAAGTAACAAATCGCGATACTAAGTACAGTTTAAAGATAAATGATAATGTTGTTACCAAAAACTCGGAAGTTGCGGAGGCATTCAATAAAATTTTTACAGACATTCCAGTGTCAACTACGAAATCCTTAAATTCGTCTCCTGCTCTTGCTGAATCCTTGTTAAATAAAATGTACCCGAGAGTGTCATCGATTTTAAGTTCGAGCATGCAACACCTCAAGATATAGTTAAGGCTTTTAAAACCATAAAAATGAAAGCAACAGCCGACATTGATGGTATTTCAGTAAAAATTATTAGCTCTGTAATTGATGTTATTGCTGTCCACTTAGCGAATATATTTAATAATTGTGTTGATAATGGTGAATTTCCTGACCTGATGAAGCACAGTAAAGTTATTCCATTGTTGAAAACTGGTAATACAACGGATTCTACAAGTTTTAGACCAGTTTCAATTTTACCGACTCTAAGTAAAATATTTGAGAAAATCATATTAAATCAACTAAAAGCTCATTTTTATGGAAGTAACCTATTGCATCATAAACAATTCGGTTTTACTCGCGGTCGTTCAACAACTGATGCAGGTGTTGATCTTATCAAACATATCTTTGGGCCTGAGAGGAATTACGTGATGCCTTAGGGGTTTATTGTGATTTATCCAAAGCCTTTGATTGCGTTAATCATGATATTTTGGTCAGGAAATTACAATGGAATTATGGAATAAAGGACTTGGCCCTGAACTTTCTAAATTCATACTTGAGTCATAGAATTCAAAAAGTTGATGTGAACGGAGAGAGATCTATGGGGTCTGTTGTCTCTATGGGTGTCCCCCAGGGATCTATTTTGGGCCCATTTTTGTTTCTTGTTTATGTAAATGACTTACCGTACTCTGTAAAAGATACCCATGAAATTGTCTTGTTCGCGGACGATACATCTTTAGTGTTTAAAGTAAAAAGACAACAACTAACATATGAAGACGTGAACAAGGCTATTGCAGAAGTGGTAAACTGGTTTACGGTTAATAATTTATTACTGAATGGCAAGAAGACAAAATGTTTAAAATTCTCTTTGCCAAATGTTAGATCAGTGCCCACTAATGTACAAATAAAAGGCGAAAATTTGAATCTTGTTGATTCTACAGTATTTTTAGGCTTTACTCTGGATAATAAATTGCAATGGGGTCCTCATCTTGATAAATTGGCGAAAAGGCTAAGTTCTGCAGCATATGCTGTAAAGAAAATACGGGGTATTTCTGACGAGGCTACAGCAAGATTAGTTTACTTTAGTTATTTCCACAGTATTATAACCTATGGCATACTGCTGTGGGGACACGCTGCCGACTGGCACAATGTATTTGTATTGCAGAAAAGAGCTATTCGCGCGATTTATCAATTGAGACCTAGAACATCACTAAGCGACTAGCTCCACTAATGCAGTGCAGTGCACTGCGCGGCGCACCACGCAGTGCCACGTCACGGTGATAACAAAGAAAACGGTGGTGTTATTCTGGTTTTTCACGTTAGGCAATGATCGCACGAGAGATTTACGAATGATTGTGAGTTAGGCAACGTTTGCACGAGAGCTTTTTCGACGCTTTTACGCGCGTTATTTTAAACGACTCGCATGATTATTGACCTTATGTCGACCTTATGTATGGAGGTCAGTTGGCAGTCGTTCCACTGTAATTGCCTGATCTGCTAAATCTTGGATCATAGTCAAAGCGGGCCCCGGGTCCTCGCGTGCGAGAGCACAAACAGGATTTGACGCCAAGATCATCATTATCATCGTCTTGGTGTTAAATTTCGGTTGCCAGGAGTCCGCCTTCCTACTCCTCTTGGTCCACTTCGCTCGGTCTTCGGTATGCTTGGAGTTTGTTGGCACGCATGTCGTTCTTATCGACGTCTAGCCATCGCTTCGTGAGTTGAACTCTCCTTCCCGTGCCTAGCGGGCTGGCATGGTCAGACATTATTGTCGCCACGTAATTTGCCGTTTAATTTCCTTACTATCATTATCCGCATCTTGTCTCTCACGTTCCGTTTAGAGTAATCTGATCGATTATAATCGTATGGTGCAGGATGTTTTTCAACAAGCTCATAAAACATTATATTGAAGTTAACATCATCATAATGACGCCACGATGATTATTTAATTTATATTATTGTCAATGCTACATTGACATTACAATTTGTGTGCCGTTTTTGTAACCTTGATCTGGCTCGGGTTAATATTTGATTATAACATAATGGTGACATCCTGAAAACCTGCTGAAAACGGTCCGGATACATTTCCAGGTTTACCATCAACTGGTAAGTCTATTTTTACACCGGTATTCCATATAGGGTGCACCCAATAGTTACGTCGAGGTCGTCTACATTTTTGCATATTAACCATCTGCAGTACGGCCAACATGTCTTCATCCCCGGAAGAAGACATAATTTTACTTTAAAATCTTTGTAACGAATTTTTTCTTTGGATGTTTACTTCTGACAGGTGTCCATAGATTCACCATCTGTAGACCGTGGTAAGTCATTCCATATTTTAACTAAAAAGTATAACATCAGTAATATCTAAAGAAATTGAACCATGCAATTTCCGCGAATACTATACTATAAATGATTCTTTTTACCCGACTACGATGGAGCTAAGGGAGGGTAATGAAGTTAACAATCTATGTATGTAAAGTTGATAAACGTGGAAGAATCGACAGAGATTTGTCAGGACCATAGCAAGTGGAACAATGTCGTCTCTGTCGTATGTCGTCAATGTCGTACTCTTGCGGGGGAAAGGGGTTTGTGTGTATGTATGTTTATATGAATGTTTGTATGGATGTTTATTCTAGCTCAAAAACTACTTGGCCGATTTTCGTTAAAAGCGTATTGATTGTCCGATGGTTACAGGCTCTATGATAATACATTCAATTAAATTATCTTGAGGATATAAGAACATAAAAACTTCAAAATTTTTAAATTCAGAAGATTGATTCAGTCATGTTAGGAATTTTTATTCACATTGATTGATTCTGTTGTAGGATAAACCGCACTGCTTAAATTTGTCCTCAACTGGTTGAAGACATGATTTTGGGACAATATTACGACAAAATGTTTTAAAACGTAGTAATTTTGAATTTTGAATTTTGAATTTCTGTCCTTTACGAATGTTTACTTAAACTGAGTGTATACCACGGTGGCTCATTCAAAACATAACTACAAAGTATAACATCAACAGTAAGTATGAAGAGAGTGAATATAACTTAAATTACTCGGAAACCATTGCTCTTAGAAAACTGGATCCTAAAAAAAAATGATAGTGCCCGTCGATATCTATAAGTATTTTCTGTTCTGGAACAAGCGTTTTAAGGCAAATAGTTTCAGAGTTATTACAGTTTTAAGATTGACAGCTGTCATACGGAATGTTCTCGACTCGAGATCTCGATCTCGAGATCTCGACTATCATTTCTCTTCAGGAACTAGTGTTCAAGGAGCGATAGTTTCAGAGTTGTTACAGTATTAAGTTTGACAGCTGTCAACCGAAATGTAGATGTCGACGAGCACTATCATTTCTCTTTAGGAACTAGTATTCTAGCACCAATAGTTTCAGAGTTATTACAGTTTTAAGTGTGACAGGTGCCATCCAAAATGTAGATTTCTACGAGTACCAGCATTTCTTTTTAGAAACTAGTGTTCTAGAACCAAACATGCCTTATTTATAATTCGGGATGAACTGAGAAGAGAATGACGACAGGATCACGAAAGCGAAACAACTTCGATTATGTTAAAGAATCAGAAAAAGGGGAGGGGCTTACGCATCAGCTGTCAAACTTTCTTTGACAAGGTCGGTTTCCTATTTCATTCACACGCGTTGTATCTGTACTAAAAAATGTATGTGTGTCAGTTGTCAGATGTGACGTTTCATGTTGACATCTACTGACATCGCTACGCCCCATCGCATCTGATGGGGTCAAATTGAAAAACGTAGACAAAATTCATACAGAACTGACATTTCGGGCTTCAATTGCGGGTGTTGCCCCATCATGCAGTGCGCCGCGCGGCGCGCTGCACAGTGGGACATTCCGCCATCTGTCAATGTACTTGCATACAAATTGCTCGGCGTGTAACAAGTTTTGCCACATCGTGCAGTGCACTGCGCAGCGCACTGCATGAGTGTGCGTTCAAGATAAGAGATAAATTCAGGAATATTGATATAATGACAATGCCGTCACAATATATATATGAGAATTTAATGTATGTTTATAAAAATTTACACTTATTTAAGAAGAATAGTGATGTTTATAATATTAACACGAGAAATAAAGATAAGCTTGTTGCTGGTGCTTGTCGTCTAGCCAAAGTCCACAAATCATTTATGGGTCAATGTGTACGCTTTTATAATAAGGTTCCAACAGATATTCAGAATTTTCCATTGAATAAATTTAAAGTCGCCATAAAAAACAATTTATGTCAAAAAGTTATTATAGTTAAGTTAGGTTAGGTTAATGGGCTCCTTTTTCCGCACTTGAACTCAAACTTGGTCCTTTGTACGTAGTTAAGGCGTGCTAATTTAGCTAGCCCAGCTCCCTCCAGAAGTCCAGCAGTCTCTTCGGACGCTCGCAGATCTCTCGGAGGGACCCTGTTCCTAATGCGATTTTTACCCTGTGGTTCTTAAGTCCCTCACACTCCAGGACCACATGGGCCGCTGTTTCTTCGTCTACTAGGCATCCCCTGCATAAAGGGCTGTCCGTAGCTCCTATCATGAACAGTAGTTTGTTCAGGGGGAGGTGTCCTGTTATTGTGCCAACTACTGTCCTGAGTTCTTTCCGTTTGAGATCTAGCAGTTTATTAGTTAGTCTTGGTGATCGTTCGGTCACCACCAACTTCGACTGTCTACATCCAATTGTGTTTTGCCAACGTTTATTGTGCTGGTCCGTTGTGTGTTTGCTCACCCATGCTCGCAGTGTGTTAAAAGACAGGGGTAGGGATGGAGGGGGACCAGCAATTTCCATCCCTGATCCCTTTCTTGCCAGCTCATCGGTGGCGTCGTTCCCCATTGAATTGCTGTGACCCTTGATCCATTGTATCGTAACCCTGTTTGTCAGGGAGATATCTTCAAGCGCCTGGTGGCACTCCAGGATTAGGGCAGAGTTTATACTGTTCTTTCCCAATGCCTTCAAGACCGACATACTGTCCGATAAGATTCGGATGCCTTGGTCGCTTATACCGAGTCTCTTCACTCGCATGGCGGCCTGTGTGATTGCTACACACTCGCATTTGAATATGGTACTAAGTTCCTCTAGTGGTATGGAACTCTTAATATTCAGATCCAGCGAGAAGATTCCTGCACCGGTGCCTTGGTCGGTCTTGGATCCGTCCGTGTAAATACGGACTTCTCTTATCCCAGACCAGTCCGCCTCCGTTTCCGCAGTTTGTATCTGGTATCTCTTGCCAAAAGTGAACTGTTTCGCGATTCGGTCACACTTGGCTTCAAACATAGGGTTACTCTGAACCATTGTTTCCCATAAGGTTCGATGGGAGCCAAGTTTATTGTTCCATTGTCTTGTTATCTTAAGTCTTAGAATTGCCATCTTTGCCTCCTGCTGTATATGCAGATCAAGAGGTGGCAGTCCCAGTAGTACTTCAAGTGAAGCTGTTGGTGTCGAGCGCATGCAGCCCGTTATGGCAGAGCATGCCATTCTCTGGAACCGTTGCAGCCTGTTGAGCGCTGTATTGAGCTTGGTTCTGGACCACCAGGCCACCGCGCCATAGGCAACGAAGGGCCTCACCACGGCTGTATACAGCCACCTGGCAATCCTGGGGGAGATTCCCCATGTTTTGCCAAGAAGTCTGCTGCACTGCCACAGCGAGATGCTGTTTGTGTTCCAGATGTTTGTTCCATAACAGCTTGTTGTCGAAAATGACCCCAAGGTATTTGACCTCGTCTGTTAAGGATAGTTTGGTACCGAATAGCTTGGGGAGTCTGAGTTCTCCCAGATTCCTCTTGTGTGTGAACAGGACCATCTCTGTCTTGGATGGATTGACCGAGAGGTCGTGCTCACTACACCAGCTTTCGACTATTTTTAATGCAGACCCCATGAGGTCGCATAAAACGTTCTCGAATGGTCCGCTAATAAGTATGGCTATGTCATCTGCATAGCCAATTGTATGGAATCTGTTGTCATTTAACCGGCTTATCAGCTCATTGACTACAATATTCCATAATAGTGGAGATAAGACCCCACCCTGTGGGCATCCCCTAGCGACCACTGCTCTGGTTGTGTTATTTATCGTTATTCGAACGGCCCTGCGTCTCAGCATTGAGTCGATCCATCCGGCTATGGTATCCTTGACTCCGTGCTTAATCAGTGCCTGATTGATGCTCCCAAAGTGTGTTTTGTCAAAAGCACCTTCTATGTCTATGAAGACTCCTAGAGTGGATTGCTTAGACGCCATAGCGTGTTCGATGTGAGTCGTTACGCTATACAGTGCTGATTCTGTGCTTTTACCTGCAGTGTAGGCATGCTGATTTTTGTGGAGAGGGTACTTTATTAGCGCCGAGTCTCTAATGTCTCTGTCGCATATTCTCTCTAGCACCTTCAGCAGGAACGATGTCAGGCTGATGGGCCTGAAAGCTTTGGGTTGTGTATAGTCACTTTTGCCGGGCTTCGGAATAAACACAACCCTTACCTCTCTCCACTTCAATGGTATATATCTTTTAGCAAGACAGGCTCGGTATATACTGACCAAATGATCAAGTAGTCTCCCACCACACCATTTCAGTAGGCCGGGGAATATTCCATCCGGGCCTGGTGCCTTGTATGGTAGGAAACTGTCCATCGCCCATCTTACCTTATCTCTGGTCACAGTTTTCTCAACTTGTTCCCATTCTGTTTCACTCGGGTGGTGTTCCGCTGTCTCACTCCATGTCTGCTCATTTTTATTTCGCAGCCCGGAAAGTGCGTGCCTAGCAGTAGTTCACAAACATCCGAGTCCGTTTTGGTATATGTTTTATCAGTTTTGATTAGTGATCCTAGGTTGTGGACTTTATCGTTACTGAGTACGTTTTTTATCCTAGCAGCCTGGGTGTTCGATTCTATACTGGAGCAGAAGCGTCTCCAGCACTCCTCCTTTCGTTGCCGGATACACTTCTTGTATTTATTCTGGGTCTCCTTGTAGGTATCCCAGTCACTGTCGCATCTAGTGTTTTTGGCCCTATTGAACTGTTTCCTAAGTTTCCTTTTAAGTTTCTCCAGCTCGGGTCCCCACCACTGGTGTCGCGATTTCGGTCCCGACCGGGGGGAAGTTAGGGGGCATGACTGTTCGTAGGCGTCTGTTAGAGTCAACGTTATCTTGTCAACCTGTTTGTCTATGTCATTGTCTGTATGGTAGGTGGGTGGTATTGCTATCTTTGCTAGGGATTTCTCCGCACCGATCGCGTACCTAATACGGTCAGTTTTGCGAGGATTTCTGCTCACACTCCTTTCCCGGTTTTCTATGTTCAATTTAAATCTGATCCATCGGTGGTCAGAGCATGAAGCCTCGTCAGACACATGCCAGTCCGAAATTAGGTTAGATGCCCGGTCCGATGCTAATGTCAGATCTATTATTGTTTGAGCCCTTCGTGTTACAAAAGTGGGTTCTGCGCCCCGATTTATTAACGAGAGTCTGGTTGTCATAAGATAATTAATGAGATCCTCACCTCTGCCGTTCGCGGTCTCGCTCCCCCACAATGGGTGGTGCGCGTTTGCGTCCGTTGCGATGATTACCTCTAGTTCCTCTGCTTCGCAGTGCTGGATCAGACCTGCCAGCTCCGGTGTGGGTGCCTCAGCGTCACTCGGAAGGTACGCCAACGCGAGCACCATCGGCGGCAGGTTGCTGTTGGGCGCGTTCCTGGTCCTGACAGTAGTCAGATTCCTGGAACAATACTCTGTTAGGAGTACGGCGCTGACATGCTTGGGGACGTATATACACGTACGAGGGTTACCCACCGTGGTGTCATAAATTAGGTCGCCTCCCAAGCTGCTCAGACCGTAGACCCTCCCCCCCCTGATCCACGGTTCCTGGATCATGGCTACGGTCGATGTTTGTACCTCCAACATCCTGCGTAGGGAAGCCGTTGCAGTCTGACTGTGTTGGAGGTTGATCTGCAGTACGTTTATAAAGTTAAGAGGAGCTGGAGTCATATGTAGCGAAGCCATCACTACCTAATAACTCCCTCTCCTCTTCGGACGAGGATTCCCTGTCCGCCGTTAGCGTAGCTTCCTGTCGCTTCTTAGAAGCATCAGGAGGCCTCGCTGTGGTCGAGACCTGGGCAGGAACAGCGGTGACGCAGCCTGGTTTCCCCTGGCTGACCTCAGTCGTGCGACTGGGTTTGCTTTGAGGATCCCCCTCGTCCCCAGGGAGGGCCCCAGGGTCGAGGTTTGGCTGTATCTGCTGCTCCTGAGGAGGCACGGGTGCGTCAGCCGCACTAGCGCTCTCCTCATCCCCGTACTTAACGTACACGGAGCCGACTCTGTAGCACAGTCGTCTCCCGTTCTTATCTAGAAGGGCTACGTCGGCCTGCAGTATACCCAGTATCAGACGGAGTTGCCCCTTCTCCTCCTGCACCTCCGAGTGATACACGGCCCACTGGTCGACGGCATGCCACGGGTTTTGTCCTACGAGGCGACGCCGGACAATGTCCAAGCCTTCGCCCCCGTACTTCGGTATTAGGACGTACGCCTTGACCCTTTTCGGCAATTCAGACTGGCGTTTGACCACCAGTCTGGTACCAGGGTATGGTGTTTTGAACGTCTCCACATTGTTGCGGAGCCATTCCACCGAGCGATCGTCCCAGCACCAAAGCTTGACAACCCCCTCGCCTAGTATAGGTCGTCCCCTAAAGCCTGGGGCCGAGGTCGTCGAAGCACTGCCGCTGGGAATCCCCAGTTGCCGGTCAATTGCCTCGTCGATCTCAGCCTCAATGGCCTCGAGGTGTTCCGCCTTGAGTTCGCGGAATGGCTCCGTGAGTATCGCCATGCACAAGTCTTTTGACTTAAGCGCGTCGGCGTAATTCACGGAGCCCTCCGGATGGCGTTTCGTATTTGGCCGTTTTTCAACGTCCTTTGGTGTTAGCGAATCGTCCGGGCGATTCCGTTTAGCGGGCTTGCTGCTGTCGTCTTTCGTCTCGACGACCGGGGTCGACTGACGTGACGCCACTTGCTTCCCTGCTCTTTTGCCTCTATACAAGCGGGCTTTAAAAGGCTCTGGTCCTCCTCTGGCTGCTGGCACTGCCTTAGCACTGGCCGTCGCTGCTACCACTGGGGTAGCTGCGGCCGGCATCGCGCTTGGGCTCAGGGTCGCCTCCACTGATGAAAGCGCCCTGTTGCCATCTGCCTCGAGATCCCTAGCCTTCTTAGCCTTGGCCTTCGCCTTCTCGCGCCTCACTTTGCTAGAGACTCGCTTTTTTTTCTTTTTTTGTTTTGTTAATTTGGCTGATGCCGCTGTCGGCTGTGGTCCGGGTCCGCCCACGCCCGAGATATCCCTCCTTGGAGACGATGTCTTCCTCGGAGTGACGCTCGGCATGGCCTCCTGTAGGTCGGATAGGTCCATTGCCGTACTTGCAGCTTCAGCCGCTGGTGATGTAGGTACATCTCCTGGTGCTACCAAAGTTGGCGCAGGAGCTGCTGATGTTCGTAATACCGAGCCTGTACAGGCTGCGGTTGTTGTTGGCGCATTAAGGGATGCTGCCAAAGGGTTTGGGTTGGTTTTGCGTTTACTTTCCATAAAGGGATCGATCAAAAATTCATCTCTGGCGGCGTTCCACCCTCCTTGGAGCCCGCAAAGTGGGGACGGCACGCGAAAAGTTCACGCACCGCCAGAACTACCCCAGAGATATAGGTCCCTTTTTGCAGAGAGTGTCGAGCCGGAACTGGTCAGGTGCCCTGACGCGACTACCGCAGTGGAACCGCAGCTGTCGCACAGAGCGCCCATCCGTCCGTCCGTCCCCCTACAAACCGGCGACCTAGCCTAGCGGCCCTCTTACGGGATGCCTCAGCCAATTGATCATAGGTGGCTAACCTACAACCGCCCGTTTGAGGAGAAATCCAGGCCGAAGAGGAGTGTTGCGTTTGGGCGGGCACTTAAACCAACGACCGGCCCACCCAACGCTCAGCCTCCAGGATCCCTTCATCCGGGATCCGTACGGGTCTCCACGCACGGCACAAACACGTGGGTGGCACAAGTTGCCCTACCTGCTGTCAAGCTGGATGACGCGACAGAAGGCCCCCGACTGTTGTGCCACATGCCAGTCAGGGTAAGGACGAGTTGGAGGGGACCGGTTATGGCGCCGGTTGTTCGCCTTCGCCACATCACACGTCCGCTACTACGGCTCCGAGCGGAGTTTGAATCTCCAGGTGTGGACTCGTTATGAGCCGCAGCATTACCAGGGTGGACGACGCGGACGTCATGTGAGGACTTGATGATAGGTGCCATTGCCCGGGTCCACTTCCCGGGCATGCACTGGGCAAGATGTTGTTTCCTGGTGCTTACTGGTGGCTCTCCCCCCAACTGGATTACCACCCCAGGGCCCAGACTATCACCCCCACCCCAAGTTATTATAGTTATTATAGTATATCTGTATATGTAAATGACAAAAGTCCATGGGACTGAACTGCTGTTATATACAGGTATTTACTTTTAAGATAGTATATAGGACAAATAATGTATTAGTACATAAGACATGTTTAAAAAAAAAGAATTAACGTAGGCTCTGTGGGTTTCTTGCCGTTTCTTTCCCCCACGGAGAACCACCTTGGAAGCGGCGTTAATTTTCCTTCCTCTCCCACACATGGTGTCTCCTGTCTGCGCTAGGGTAGGGGTAGGGTAGTAGTTAGAGTAGGGGTAGGGTAGGGTAGGAGTTAGATAGCGGTAAGGTAGTACAGGGTAGGGTAGGGGTAAGATAGTAATAGGGTCGGGGTAAGATAGTGGTAGGGTAGAGGTAAGGTAGTGGTAGGGTAGGGTTAAGGCAATGGTAGGATAGGGTAGGGGTAAGGTAGCGATAGGGCAGGGATAGGATAGAGTAGGGTGGGAGCGACTACCTATCACATGCAGCATGTGTGATGCACGCTCACTTAAAAGTCTGTCTGGCGGTGGCGTGGGGGCCGGGTCGCTCTTTTCCCTCAAATATGGTTGAATTGGACGATGGCTGGGCCCTGCGTTATACTCGTGAACGGGTGCTGCCTTGGTGGACTGGCTTACTCTTGCTGTAGTTATAGGTGGTTTTTCTTAATTATACTAGACATACCTATAAAATATAAAATAGCGTTCCGGCTCTGCCTGGCATTGTCGAGCACGGTTCGGTCGTGGTTGGCGAGGGATACGTTTATCTACGGCCATAGGGCGGTCAGCGTGTCACTGTGTGTTTCCTTCCTACTTTCCTACCCCCCTCCTTTTTGACGATTGAAAGAGATATTTAATGTCCTAATCAATAAAGAAATTTTGAATTTTGAATTTAATTTTGCTGTCGCGCACGAGTGCCTGAGGTCCGCCTTGACCATAATCCAGGATTTGGCAGATCAAATAATTACAGTGGAGCGACTGCCATCTGACCTCCGTGACCGTGCTACCAGGGGAACATGATCACATCGGAATAATCCAATGATAAGAGTACACATTCAGTCGCCTGAATATGCGAGTTTCATCGCAAAGTCTTTCCTCTCCGTAAGAGCATAACTGAGAAAAGAGTCATTATGGCCGGAGCGGGATTCGAACCCGGTATATCTCGCTTACGAATCGGATACCTAAACCACTCGGCCACCGACGCTCCCGCATAGATAGTAATAGCTTTATTTGCTTAAATTCTAACTAAAACCCAACAAAACGGAAAATTGCTTTTAACAAAATCCAACTCGCGACAAGAATCGCGCCACAGATTAATAAAACGTTAGGGCTCCTTAAAAATTCAAACGACGCAATACAAAAGAGCGTACCCTCTTTGTTTCCAGATAAACAAAGCGTAACCTCTCTAACTGTAATGTATTGCACTCATAAAGTGTTAAAAATCGCCGGCAAGTGGAGATAATGACCTGCTTACATAGGCGCCCCGTTGTTCCGTAGGCGGGACATCGCGAGCTTTTTGTCCGGGAGCAAGGTCTCCGAAAAACAGTTTCTCAACCGCTTTATTTCACGTCTGGGAGTCGAAGGCGTGGAATAACGATGCGACAAAATTTTACAACGCTGCGGCGGTAGATTTTAATAAAAACTTGGCTGAGCCGCGAGCCGATGGAGGATTGTTTACGGCGAGCCACTTAGCCTGCCTTAGAGTCTTTGAGGAGTTGGCGGGACCCGAAATCTAAATACTATTACTCGTAGGCAATATTTTAGACGAGAATGTTTTTGAGGATAAATGAATGTTTGTTACGTTTTCACGCAAAAGGGATTGAACGGATTTTGATGAAACTATGTAATGTTGTAACTGATACGTCATAATAACATATTGGCTTAAGTATCTCATCTTGGCGTTAAAATCCCGGTTGCGTTCTCGCGAGAACCCGCTTTGACCATGATCCAGAATGTGGCAGATCAGGTACAGTGGAGTGATAACATACTGATAACCATACTGGATTTTACCTGACCATATTGGATCAAGATTACATTACAATTCGCCTGAATTTATAGGTATGTTTCATCGTAAGTACGTCGGTTAGTAATCAACTTATGTACATAACTCAGAAAATAGTCATTATTACATGGCGCCAGTGGGAGTCGGACCTCTAAGCCGCCGACGCTCCAACGCACTGGCTTATATAATAATCCAAAATAGTTCCCAGTCCCACCAGACCGCGCAATAACAGAATTTTACATGCGCAGAAGTTAGTCGCCTTTATAATAAATGGTAATTTTATTCCTCTCTCAAAATACTTCAGCGAAAGGAATAACTTGGGAGCTCCATATTAATTGCTAATTCTGTGCAATAAATACTTATCGTCGTCAAACCTTGGACAACCAGTTTGGCGACAATCTACAAAGATCAGATCAATGGACGATAAATTAGAACAGACATATTCAGATATAGAACATATAAATAAAAATAATAACCATCTTGGTGTGAATGTCAGGATGTCAGAATGTCATCCAGGTTTTGGCAAATCAGATAATTGCAGTGGAGCGACTGCCATCTGACCTCCGTGACCCTGCTACCAGGGGAACCCGAGCTGACCCGAGTCATTGGTACATAGCCGCAGTGATATTCGAACCCGGTATAACTCTCGCTTACGTGTCTTATTCGAGAAGATATTTTCAGTAAACACGATGCTGCTGACAAAGCTAATGTTATCACTAGGAAGCTGGAACGGTTTACTTTGAAACGAATGATTATTATTAGGCTGATTTGAATATATACTTCGTCATGTTAAAATATATTTATCAATGACATTAAAAGCAACAATTACACATTACAGTCACAGTTATTTATGCAATTTTGAAGACATAAATATGCATCAAACACCTTGTAAATACTACTACTACTGTTAATTCTTCTACATCAACTTTCATAAACTACATTATTTCCCACAATGAAAAGGCCTTTCAAAAGATTTACCTTGGCAATTACTATTTAAAACGCACAGGTCTTTCAGCAACCTCTAGGCCGCCTGTATGTAAATACAACGAAACTGTTTAGCATTTAGTTGGTTTTTCATATAAGAATTAAGCGATCTAGCTATCGGGTTCGTACTGGGCTGATCTTACGAGCAGTTATCACGCGAACCGTCGATTTTCTGGAAGCATCCATTATGACGCCTTGGAAGGTTTACCGCCTTATTCCGAGTATTAGCAATTAGTGGTATTTGTAGCAGCTTGTTTCCCTTTAAAGTTATTTGCAGATATAATTTTAATTTTATTTGTTATTTCATAATTCATAATTTATTTATTCGTTCGCTCTCTAATGGTTACATTGGTGTTAATGTTAATGTTAATACAAATATTTGATCACATTAGTTGCCTTTTAAGGCTTAGCTAGTTACATAATTATATGTCAATCTAATTGAGATTAAATGTGTCTAATTCTAACAATTAATATACAAAATAAACCGAAATAATCAAATATGTAAATAAAATGTCAATGATCTACAAACTAAATATTGAATATGTCAAACAAATAAATTAACAAATGTCAATTACTCTACCAAACAATTTCAATTAGGTACCTACTTAAATTAAATTTTCGTGTCAGATAAATAATCATTCACTGAATAGTAACATCGTTCCATCAAAAAATTCTTTAATTGTCTCTTAAATTCGCTAAAAGTTTCGGCATCTCGAATGCGTTTAGGCACTTTATTATAAATTTTTGGCGCCATTGCAAATAAACTTTTATGTAACAAGGCTGTTCTCGACGGAATCAAACATAACTGGTCACATCGGCGGCTTCTTGTAACAAACGTAAATATATGTAAATTCAATCTTGCAAATGTAGCAACCTCCAAGATATACAATGAAGGCACTGTAAGAATTTTTAATTCTTTAAAATGTGGTTGACATGAATCTAATTGTTTTAGGTTACAAATTGCTCTTATACACCGTTTCTGCGCTACAAACACTGCTTCCTTATTGGTAGCGTTTCCCCAAAAAATGATCCCATATTTTATTACAGATGCCACATAGCCATGATAGGCCGTTACTAGAGCGTTCTTATTCACAACTTTACTTAGCATGTATAAGGCATATGACATCTGGTGAATTTTATTACATACCATGTCAATCTGAGTTTGCCATCTCATGTTGTTGTCTATAAACAGACCTAAAAACTTTGTTACTTTCGTTTCTTCAACTTTTATGCCCTGATATTTAATGCCAAGTTCAATATTATTTCTTTGCCTTTGACGGAAATCCATTATTAATGTTTTATTTATATTAATTTTTAAGTTATTCGCTTTTAGCCAATCAGTCATGGACTTTAAATTACTATTAATGGTATCGACAATGTCCTCTAAATTATTACCAGTAAACACGACAGTACTATCGTCTGCAAATAGAGCCATGAAATATTGTGTTGATTTAGGAAAATCGTTAATGTATATTAGGAATAGTAGTGGTCCTAATACACTGCCTTGGGGAACTCCATACCTCACAACCCCTGGTGCAGACGAATAAACTTTTTCTGTTTTAGTTTTCTGACAAAGACCAGTAATACATGTAATCTGCTTTCTTTCATTTAAGTATGAACTTATAGGTTGTAAACATTTCCCTCTAACTCCATAGACACTGAGTTTATCTAACAGCAAATCATGTCTGACACAGTCGAATGCCTTAGCTAAGTCCATGTAAAGCGCCAGGACTGGATTCCCCGCATCCATACATGAATATATTTTCTCTAAGAAACTATACAATGCCGAATCAATAGATTTATTTTTTCTATATCCCTTTTGTTCTTCACATATAATATTGTTTTTCTCGAGATATGAATATAAATTATTGTATATAACCCTTTCAATAATTTTGGAAAAAATTGGAATTAACGCAACTGGTCTATAGTTACCTAAATTTCGTTTATCTCCTTTCTTATATAATGGTTTAATTATTGAGATCTTAAGCTTGTCAGGAAATATTCCATGTTCTATACATTTATTGATAATGTCACTTAAAATTGGTGCAATTATTATAGCTACCGATTTGATTACCTTAGTACATATGTCGTCGTATCCTGTACTATTTGTATCTTTTAGATCCTTTATTATTTTGAAAACATCAAAGGGTCCCGTTGGACTCATGAACATTGACTTAGGACTATCGTACCTGCATGTATTGCTATGCATGTTTATATTTGATGGTTCTACTTGATTTAAAAAATGGTCATTAAAAGTTTGTGCAATATTTTTAGGATTTTTAATATTATTGTATGGTTTTATATACGGTATTTCATGTCTAGGCATTTTCGGATTATTTGCTTTTATAATTTTCCAAATAGCTTTTGATTTATTTCGAGCTGTTTTTATGAAATAGTTATTTTGAGATTTTTGTGTCAATTTTACAATCTGTCTTAATCTTTTGCTGTATGTTTTAAATGTTTCCTTTGTGATTAAACTAGGTGTTCTTCTATAGTTCCATAACATCTCTCGTTTTCTTTTACTACAAATTCTTATACCGCGGGTTATCCATTTGGGTCGGCAAAAATTTGATACTTTTACTTTAATAACGGGAAAACACAGCTCATAAAACATTTTAAATGTGTCAAAAAATTCATTAAAAGCCTGATTTGGATCTGAGGTTTCATAAACCTTAGAAAAACTTAAATTTTGAAGACATTGTGTGAATTTATCCATATTTTCTCTAGAGTAATCTCTACGTTTTGTGAACCAATACCGGAGCGTACACGTTTTTTTCACTGGGCATTTCAAAATCTGAGCTGTGTGGTCGGATAGGGCAAGTTCAATTACCTCACTCTTACAACCATGTATATTATGTATAATGTTATCTATACATGTACCGCTGCCAAGTCGTGTTGGTTCATTGATTTCACATTTTAAATTAAACCCTGATAGAAGCCTCTTGAATTCAACAGATTGTTTTGTTTCCTGTAGAATATTTATATTGAAGTCACCACATAATATAATTTTCTTTTTAGCATTAAAGCTGTATAAACATAATATATCATTGAGAATTCTAAAAAATAAATTATATTTATCTAAAACATTATTTTTCTGAGGTACTCTATAAACACAAATAATTATTATTTTGTGATCAATTAGTTCAAGGGCACAGCATTCAATAACATTGGCAATACTACACTTTGCTATAGCATCTACAGTTTTATAATTAATGCCTTTACGAATTAAAATACAGGATCCACCATTTCTATTAGTTCTAGTATATGAGGCAGCTAGTTTATAGTTAGGTATATTTAGTATCGATAAATCACTTGAGATCATGTTATGTTCTGTTATACATAACACGTGAACTTGTTTACCAATAAGAGCTAATTCCTCCAATGACACTAAAAACATATCGGACTTATTAATTAGACCATTAATATTTTGATGTAGTACAAAGATTTTATCATACACGAAAAAAACCATCACATTCTGAATCAGTTTTACCATTAACTACAATAGTGTCATTTTTATTGCTAAGCTCATGAGGTTCTATGTTTGAAATTATACTGTTTGCCAGAGCGCTGAGGTGCTCAAAGATATTTCTGAAACCTCTGTTGTTCAATTTACCAGTATTAAGAGAGAACATATAATGCCTTAAATCGAAATTAGAGTCTAAAAAATGGGCATATTTATATGTGTCAATGTCTTTTTTCAGTAGGTTATTGAAAATTTCAACACGGTAGTTGTAAATACTTGCTCCACATATATAGGTCGGAGCTGCTATTATTATATTCACATGTGTTATCTTTTGCATTTCTAGCCTAATATGATGAACAAGGTTTTTGTAATCTTGGGATACTTTAAAGTCCTCTTCTCCAATTAGTATCACACAGATGTCTCTACTGTTGAATTGTTTCAGCTTGCCATTTATGTTCCTTAAAAGCTCTCGAACATCTCCACCCGGCTTACAGTAATGACAACAGTCGTCTTGCTCGCCCCACAATGTTGTACTCTTAGCAGTTTTTATTATATTACTTTTGTTACTATTACTTAATATGCACAGTTTCTTCACATTTCTTAAACTGTCATTAGAAATTAAAGTGTCTTCTTGATTGTTTCTGTTGTTTTTTGTTTTTTGTGTATCACTACAGCAGTCGTTTAAGTTTGCTTCGATTACTGTTGAGTTAGTATTTTGAAAAGTTTTTCGCTGTATTTCAAGTCCTTTCTTAAAATTGCTTAAATTACCTGGGTCAATAATTTCATTGTGTAACTCCATTTGTTTTTTACTCTTATTCATATACTTTCCTGGTGTAGATGACTCGATTACACTAGTTGATCCGGTACATAATCTTTGCAAAACTTTTATTTGACGTGCCTGTTCCATGTTCTTATTTGCTAAGATAGAATTCTCCTGCAACAAATGTTCTATTTCTTGATCCGCACTTTTCAGCTGTACTTTAAGATGATCTATTTCTTCTTTAAGTTTATTCATTTCGGTACTGCAATTGATATCTGATATATCAGGAAGACTGTTTGTTCGCAGTCCTGACATAATGGAATCATCCGATGTACTAAAAAATGTATCGGACAGTTTCTTTTTTCTTATAGTTACATGGTCTGTGTTCATTTTTGGTTATAACTAGTCAAATTACTAAAAATAAATAAAATAAAAAAATTTGGGTTGAGGATTTGAACGCTGTACACTTGGGCGTAAGACAGTCGTTGTACCGCCCGGCCACTGAGTAATGCGAGGGTCGATGTCAAAATGCAGACTATATTGTAGCCGTAGTGCCGTATTATTTACAAGTATCTAACTGATTGTTAGTTGTTGGCGGTAGATTACTGTTTATTAACCACTATTATCAGTTAACACTAAACGTTCGACAAAATATTTTTTGTTTAATTCTTCTAATGCTGTCGTATTTTTATCGTTTTGTCGAACAAAGGTTCACTGGTGCAGTAATTATAGTGTTCAGTCTTTTGTAACACGACGATTTGTTTTTATAATTTTATACATGTAATTGTTGTTAATTCCTTTAACTATTTGTAAAATTAACACTTTTACTTATTTTCGGTGTATTTAGGATTCACTATAACTAATTTTTACAAACAAATAACCACTTTAGCTTATTTTAAAATAATTATATACGGATACGATATGTTTCGTGTTGTTGTTCAACTACCTACCCATTTTCTCCCAAATAAGGTTTTATAACAAATAGTTGATTGGTAGACAGGGTCAAACTAGGTTAGCCTGAGTTATGAACCCCCTCTTAGACAAGTGTACAACTTAAATTAAAAATAATTAAGTCACCTTATAGTACCTACTGTGATGTGTGTGACTGTGTGCAACTCGTATTCCGAGGTACCAGGTTCAAACCTCAGTACCGCCACGTACCAGCCACTCTTATCTGAGTTACGTTTATTAATTGAACACCAACCGATGCTATTGCGGTGGAGGAAAACATTGGGATGAAACCTGCACACTCAGGTGACTGAACGTGTAACCATGCCTCAATCTGGTCAGGTTACTCTGTCAACAGGGTCACAGAGGACAGATGGCAGTGCTTCCACTGTAATTACCCAATCAGCCCAATCCTGAATCATGCTCAAGGCGGACCTCTAGCCTTTGCACGCGAGAGCACAACCGGGGCCACCAAGATGACCAAGGCCACCACATCAACAACAACATTGCTGGACTTAAGCCTCTTCCACATTCATCATCAAAGCCCACAGTCCACTGCAGGACTTAAGGCCTCTCCCATGAAAGGGAAGGTTATTGCCATAATCTCCACGCTTGGCGGGCGGGTTGGAAATCGCTGTGTTATATATATAACAATGGAAACGCTGCTACGAAGACTCTAAATCGTTTGCCTTGGAAATATTAGTCGCCTTGTACGACACCCATAAGTGCGCTTGGTGTTGCGCAAGGGGTTGGTGCTATTCTACTCTGCCGGACCCCACACGGCCAATTTGCACTCCTCCTCATTAGAGGAGAAATTTACCATAATCTTCAGGGTTGACTGACTGAACTTCAGACTGGCCGAATACTCTCTGAAGCCGTTTTTCGTTAAAAATGCATAAAGGCACTACCCATTAAATTAGAATACTACAAAACCATTTTCGCGATTTAGGAACGGAAGTAACCACAATTTTACTGTTACGGTTCTCCAAAAAACTCCTCATCACTAAACCACACTCCAAATTCAAGCAGAGTTAATTTAAAAACCGAGTTTTCCTGGTGCCGTATTACTGAATTAGGGAGGGCAAGTTCCGAGGGTGCCATGGTTAAGGCGTGCCGTAGAATACAAATGTCTTCACGGAACACGATTGCCGAAGGAAGCCTGCCTTGTTACTGTGGAACAGGAAAATTTATTCTTCGGCAAACCGACGCAGTAATTCAAGCTTCAGTTTGGGTGGTCAATTGTTTTCAGTTGATTAGTTTAGATTGTGGCGAATATAAACGATAGTGGGAGCTGCTGTGCGCTTTGGTACTTGGTTTACGACGACGCCGTTATGTAATGTCAATTTGACACGTGGATTCCACATTGGGGAATAGTTGTCTTTTTACTTCATAGTTGTACAGCAAATAAATTATGACTAAAAAGGTTGTAATGCCAATTACAAAACTGCAATTTTTACAACTACAAATTCTTTTTTGATAACGAAGTTACACGTCAGTACAGTATGGTTGTGAGTAGATACAAAGGTGCACATAGTATTGTACAATATTAACATTATAAAATTAATAAATGTCATCGAATTATATCAAGTCATCAAAATAAAATGAATTATTACCTACATATCGTAATCAACATACACAAACACGTAATTCAGATTGATAATGTCATATAATTATAATAAAATACAAAGAAATAACTTAATGTCATAACATTCATAAATTAATCTAATAAAAATTCTAAAATTCATTAAAATTATGGAAGCATTGGTCTAATAGCCAACGATTTAATATCGATTTAAACCCATTGGTGGTAGTTGCACTGTTATAATTTGGTAATTAATACTAGCTAATATATTATATTCTATTTATATATTCTCTGTAGGTATATGTGTCGATGTTTTATGGGGTTCCGCAGTAAAACAAGAAAGAGTGACACTTTAAGCGGAGGTGAAATTATAGGTAATTTTCTCGCCTATTCCATTGTGGGGATGTCATTGGATAGGTATGAACATTGAGGGTGTGTAAAGAACATTTATCCGAAATATTTACCTTTATAAGTGGTATGTTTTGTTAAAACACATGACATCGACATTCTCGTCCCTCCCTACCAGCCAAACTTTATTTTTAGATAGCTGTAAAGTAGAATTCTAAGTTGGCCAACTGATAAAATGTAGCAGCATAAGGAAACATTTCATACAAATTGCATAAAACGAAATTGATCCAGGTGCATTTAAAACTTTGTATTAAAAATCTCCTTATAAGTACCTACGCATAATTATAACAATCAAATACTAATGTATTTATATGAAAAAGTAACAACTGAAACAATGAACCAAATAATTGTTGCTGGCAGACTTACTAAATTGTGAGACCACTTTGCAAGTTCTTGGAAGGAAGTTTCATTAATTCATCAATTCAGTAACATTAATTGCACAAAATATTTGAAACACTTATCTAGAATTGGCGAAGTTTGTAGGGTTCCAAGAATTCTCTAGTATATTAATTGCTGTTAACAATATTGTTGGAAGTCTTACACAGAATCGGCTAACTTGAAACTTTCAAGTCTAACCCATACTCGTAGTTTGTCGCAAGGACGCCTGAAATTCGTCTTTATTAGACTTAAGACGACGGGAGAAGCTAAATCCGGTTTAAACTCTTTCGTAGCCAGGTTCTTTTTTCAAAGATTTTTTGTTGCATGTCATACGGTACGCAAACAGGGAAGCCACCTGGGGCCCAATTTTTAAACCGCTTGCACGCGAGCGCTCGCCTTCTTGTTGAATGCTTATCTTTTCTAACACTAGCAACTTACCACGAGTGTGAAAGAGATAGGTAGGATTTTAAGACTGTTAATCAGCGTCCGATATTTATAGTTCTGTTAAATATATTAAATATCATTACCAGTATTAGTTTTCTTACGGAAATTACATTAATCATTAAATCAGTGAAATAATTACATGTAATAAAATAATATAATAATATATAATTATAGAAACTATTAACAAATAGAAGTAATTGGTTTCTTTTCATACATCTCCTACCTGTACCGTGCTATTTCTGAAGGATCACACAATTACCTCAAATATTTACCGGTAAGTGCGAATTCTTCTCCTGCAGTGTAGTCTCGTGCATCCTTTTCTCAGTTTTATTTCTTACTTTCGGGCCTCAGGGAAATATCATCACCATCATTTAATCTTCTGGGTTCGCCTATTTTTCCTGAGGCCATTCCTGAAGCTTTCGAAGCTAGAAGGAAGCTTCTCCTCGTCGCTCGCGGACGACTTGAAAATCTGTCAGCCCACGTCGCCCTAATTTTACTGCGAATGTACTTCGCAGTACCTACAATTAACTATTTCCTACGTTCCTGCTTAGTTGTTACCGGATAGTATCGCTGACTTTGATGAGGTGCTGAAGGATTCGGTGGAGCGGATTTTGAACGTCTCTGTCAGCGCGTTGCAGTGGAACCAGGCGTCCTTGCCTATCCGGTGCGGGGGTTTGGGAGTGCGGCGTGCTCGGGACGTGAGCCTGCCGGCCGTTCTTGCGTCGTCGTATTTTTTTGTGAGCCTTGTCACTAATATTCTTACAGTAGATGGTGGCAGGGTGAGCATTCCCTATGTCGTCGGTGCACTGACGGCCTGTGGGGCTCTCGATCTGACCTTGCTCATTTCTGTGTACCCGGAGATTCAGCGATCGTGGGACGATGGTGGGATCAAGAGGGTGCTAAACCAGCTCGAAAGTGGGGCTGCGGGTGTGGACCTTGTGAGGCTTAAGGCGGTGTCGCAGCCTGAGTCAGGTGCATGGTTGCATGCTTGGCCGTCACCACATCTGGGCACTCTGCTAGACGGCGACACATTGCGGGTGGCGGTGGCTCTTCGCCTGGGCTGCGATGTTTGTGAACGTCATCAATGCATCTGCGGTTCCATGGTGGAAGCCAATGGTCACCACGCTTTAAGTTGTTGTCGGTGCTCGGGTAGACTCCCGCGTCACCACGCTCTTAATGATATCGTGCGTAGAGCGCTGGTTTCGGCTAATATCCCTTGCGCCCTGGAGCCTCCCGGACTGAGCCGTTTTGATGGCAAGAGATCTGATGGTTTAACGTTAGTACCATGGCAGAGGGGCATATGTCTGTTGTGGGACGCCACATGCGTCAGCACTTTTGCGCCCTCACACCTCAGTCGCACAGTCAGGGTGGCTGGAGCGGCGGCAGAGTTTGCGGCCCTAAAAAAAAGGGCCATATATTCGGAGTTGCAAGGCCAGTATTTATTTATACCACTCGATGCGGAAACGACAGGTTGCTGGTGTAAGGGCGCGAGGATTTTCATTAAAGACGTCACAAAGGCCGTCGAATGAGGGATAGAGGCGGCGACCGTCGCTCTGGGTCATTCTTGCTGCAGAGGCTGTCCATTGCTATCCAACGTGGCAACGCTGCTAGTGTTATGGCCACCTTTGCATTGGGGGTGACCAGGAGTGGGACAATTGGAGTTTAGACGAAGTGTTATTTGTTACGGATTTTTAAATTGTGACATTTAATTCTACAATGCTTAAATAGTTTACCAACATTATAATTGTGTATTTCACCAAAAATTTATACATATAAAATAGACTAAACTAAAACCTTATAATTTATTATCTAACTAAACTATTTTAAAAAGATGTATCAAATAGATAATGTATCAAAAGTCTAATTAAATTAGATATGATTGTACCACTATGGTATCAAATGACGACGATCTCGTTACATAAATAAATATCAAATATCATCATCAAAAGTCCAGAACAGAAACATGGTAAGGTAAAAATGGCCATAATTCTGCTAAAAGCAACTAAACAATCAATGGGCAACGAAATTGCCTTTTTTCTGTCAATCATTACTACCTAAATATTACAGAAATTGATTACCTCAGTTCATTATTGACGCCTATATTTTGTTCCTTTTCTTTACGAGAGACAGAACAAATTCCATTCCTGAACTTGTACTGAGACCTAAAGTTTTAACTGGCTAAGCCTCTAGGCAGAGACGAAATAAGGGAACACCGATTCGTCAAGGCAATACTTGCCAGCAATAAAACAACGAGTTTTTAAACTCAAACAGATTGTGTCCCAAACTTTGCCTGCCGCCACTGGAACTACCGCAGTGCGATTATGGAATACAGAACTCTATCGCTTTGTTGAACTTTTGTCGTTTTCGTGTCGTCTTTGTAAGTTCACAAGGCTGAATCTTTAGAGTGCTGTGGGGTTGCAGTGGAAGTTGAGACTGCGTGACGAAGACCAGGCACCAGATTCCATGGTGTATATTTACCAAAATATTTATAAAAGTGTATAAATATCATCATCATCAACACAGCCACACCTTTAGTCCGTCATCCTTTCCATCACTGCGTAGACCTAACGATACACTGGCCCATAGTTCAATAGAGAAAGCCAATTTACTGGGTGCTCTCTTTGCCTCAATCTCGACCCCGATAGACGCACCTTGAAAGGTACGGCGGGCTCTGCTCTCTCTAGATGTTCGAAAGTCGAGTGGGCCTAATGGATTCCGGCGATGGTGCTTAAAGTGTGTGCTCCCGAATTGTGTCCGGTACTAACGCGCCTCTTTGCACTCTCATACTCCACTGGAATAGTCCCGACTTCATGGAAAACTGCCCACGTGTGCCCTGTACCCAAAAAGGGCGACAGATCAGATCCACGAATTACAGGCCTATCGCTATAACCTCCCTTCTCTCTAAGGTGATGGAGCGTGTAATAAACTTACAGCTCCTTAGTTACCAAGAAGAACACGATATCTTGAGTGACCGTCAATATGGTTTCCGACATTGTCGCTCAACGGGTGATCTTCTAGTGTATCTAACACACTGTTGGGGCTTAAGCTATTGAGAGTCTAGGTGAGGCACTGGCTGTTAGCCTCGATATGGCGAAGGCGTTCCATCGGGTCTGGCATAGAAGTCTTCTTTCGAAGTTACCATCATACGGGCTTCCCAAGGGATTGTGCAATTGGGTAACTAGCTTTTTGTCTAGCAGATGCATCAAAGCCGTAGCTGACGGCTGTTGCTCCAATAGCTTGGATATTAACGCTGATGTCTCGAAAAGCTCGGTAATGTCTCCAACTCTGTTCCTCCTTCATATCTATAATATGCTGTCCATTGACGGCATTCATTGCTATGCAGATGACAGTACTGGAGACGATTTTTATACGGGTCGTTCCAGTATCCCTCGTGCCATAGTGGAGGAAAGTCGCGAAGCACTTGTGTCTAAAATCGAGAATACTTTATCTAGAATCTCCGATTGGGGACGACTAAATCTAGTCCAATTTGACCCCACTAAGACTAGCTGTAGCTGCAGTTGTAGCTCCTCAGTTCCAGGATACACCGTTTGCCATCTTAAGAGCATACATATCCTAGGTGTCGACATCTCCAGTGACGTCCAGTTTCGCAGTCATTTGGAAGAAAAGGTCAAGCTCGCATCTGTGCGTGTGATCAAAACAATGATTCACGCCGGGGCAACGACTTCTCCTTTACAAGGCTCAAGTCAGACCACATTTGGAGTATCGCTCCCATCTATGGGCGGGAGCACCGGCATATCAGCTTGGTCCTTGTGACTCGATCCAGAAGCGCGCTGTAAGAATTGTCGATGATACCATGCTCACAAGTGGTATTGAGCCGCTGAGCCAGCGGAAGGATTTCCCCTCCCTTTGTGTGTTCTACCGCTTGTACAACGGTGTTTGTTCTGAAGAACTGTTTGACATGATGCCTACAGCTACATTTTATCATCGCACCGCTTGCCACCAACAGGGAGTTCATCCTCACACCTCTGCGTGGCAGACTGGCATGTTAACAAACTGAACCACTCATGTCGTCAAGTATAACAGACATGCTCGATCTTCGGCCGCATCGTCACCACCAACAGGTGAGATGCTTTTTATGACGAGAGTATAACGAAAACGATAGAAAAAACATAATATCACCACACTTCGTTTAACTTCACCGCATTCGAAAGTCGTTACAATAGGAAAGGATTGCGCGTAACCATGTAAGATTAATGAGGTTCTGGGTTTTCTGCTGTCACTGCTGCTAAGTGGAGTCCTTTGAGTAAAATTAAAAGATATTACTGAACTTTTTAATTGATACCGAATAATCCATTAACAAATATTAAAGTTTTATGTTTTAGTCGAATCATCATCATCCTGGCGTTAATGTCCCGGTTGTGCTCTCGCTCACGAGGGCCCGGGATCCGCCTTGATCAGATCAGATCATTACAATGGAACAATTGCCATCTGACCCTTCGTGACCCTGCTATTAGGGGAACCTGACCAGATTGGATCGCGATTGGGAGTGTCACGGAAGTGAGATGGCAGTCGCTCCACCGGTAAGGCGGATCCCGGGATCATGGTCAAGATGACCATGACCATCTTCTTCATCAGTAGGTATAAACATTGACGACTTTAATTTTTTTAAACAGTAAATTGCCTAATATACGGTATTGATAGTTCATAAATACCAAACAAAAATCTTATCAATACAAGTATTTTTAATATCGCTCCTCGTTCTTACATGCGTGATACATAAATCAACCTTATCCTATGAGCAACTTAATTATATTTTGATCAATAGGTGTTTCAAAAACTGTCACTGCGCTGCAGCTCAGTGCTAGTCTTAAGCAAGCATTTTACGCCCCGCTGCGACCCGACAAAATACGCGCGTACAGTCTGGGCCTTGAGTCCGCTAATTTGCTTAGTTAAATTGAATTAAATTGGATCGCAATAGCAGCTCTACAGCAGTATTAATTGTAGCAGAGCCTCGTAACACTGCTATTGAGCTGAGAGCAATTACAATGCAATCGAGCCATTAGTAAATTAGCGGACTTGAGACCCTGTTCCCTAACTTATGTCACCAGGCACTTTGATGGTTTTGTATGCACCTCATAAATTACAATTGATAGCCACATTAGGTTAATAATAATCGATTTGCAGGCAACTTCTGTGACTCAACGGTGCTTTAAATAATTTTATTTGCTTAATAATTCGTCATCTTCGCTTTAATTTCCCGGTTGTGCTCTCGCGCACAAGGGCCTGGGGTCCTCATTGACCATGATCCAGGATTTGGCAGACCAAGTAATTACAGTGAACCGACTTCCATCTGACCTCTATGACCCTGCTACCAGGGGAACCTGACCAGATTACATCATGGTTACACATTTAGACGCCTGAATGCGCAGGTTTCATTACGATGTTTTCCCTTACCGTAAGAGCGTCGGTTAGTATTCAACGAATGTACATAACTCAGAAAAGAGTCATCGGTACATGGAAGCAATGGAATTCGAACCCGGTACCTCTCGATTACGAGTCGGATACCTTAATCACTAGGCCACCGACGCTCGTCATTTCAGCAGGCCTGTTGGTGGTTTTGTACACGTCAATGATAAAACCAAATAGCCACATTTGCAGGAAACTTCCGTGACTCAACGATGCTTTAACCGCAACTCCTACGCACTATTTTTACTTTATATAATAAATAGTGAGCAAGATATGAAATTTAAATTACGCCATTAGTAACCATATTTATATATTTTTAACATCGGTTTTTGTCAACTCTAACAAAATTTACAAGATTATTCAATAGGAATTGTTTACCTACGCAAATATTGTTTTAATCATGCTCATGATGATCATCATTATCATGTTCCTAGCGCTCATCCCGCCTTTTGCCAGTTTTCGCTTTCCTTCCAATTCTTCTCCACTTCACCCTGTCTTTGGCATCTTTGGCAGACGAAAAGTGGCGATTTTTTTATTGAAAATTTTTTATGCTTTTCTGTTTTGAGTCTGACACGGCCCTCAACAATATAATTATAGTATTAATTACTGCTCCGAAAATGCGTTCTACGATTTCGAATTTATCTTTTAACCCGCTCTTAAGGAACAGACTGTACCACACGGTGATAATATCAACAACGACCCTATCATTGCCACAAAATATAGCATATTCACCTCAGCACTCGTTAGAATTACTCAACAGCTCTTGTTACAAACTGACACAATGATAAAATCAGCGCACGATAAAAACCTCAAGTATTAGAATACAAATACGATAAATAATCACTTAAACAGCTAATTGTGGCTAAATAACTTTTATCTATGCGGAAAATGTGGTATATAAGTAGATCCACTACGACCCGCACCGCATTCACCTACATAGTTAAGTACTAACGTGGTTGTACGAGGGAAAATGGGTGTGCTGCAATGTTTCATATTTTTTTGTTCAATCTACGCCCTACATACGGCGTCGGTTGATTACAAGTCTTACAAGGGCTATAAAATGTACACAGTCGAGGGAAAGCATGAGAACATAATAGCTACAGTAAACTGCATGAAAGAATTAGATGTGAGTATGTTGTAATTTGTTTTATTTTGGCCGCGTTAATATCCTTGATTACTTTACTTCAGAAGTCCAGAAGATCTCTTCAAAAGTGTTTACGTACTTAAAGAGTGCATAGTTGGCGGGTACCGGCTGGATATGGACTGACGATTTGTGGATATCTTTTTTCGGCGGATATTATGATTATGATGAGCGCTGAATCGGATATAAATAAAAGAGAATCGAGGTAGAACAGCTACAGTACTATGTGACAGCTTACTTACTATATGTTCGAGATCTGTCTAAGTTTTCTACAGTCCATCAAGTCAACTCTTTTTGTTCGTTAGTAGCAGGAATGTGAATGGTTTGTGCAGACAGTTAGAAGAAAATCAGTTAGGACAGATCGAGAAAGGGGAACAGGCAATCTTAAAGGTTACCTTCTACCTTTCACCTAAACGTTCCACCCAGCTATAGTACGCGAATCGTCAGTTACCATCGGGTGAAATGACGTTTAAATGTACAACGTCCGCGGCGGACATGTGATTTCATGTCCTATGCTGTTAGCGAATCGATGAATGTGAAATATAGAAAAGACTTCTTTCTCCATTAAAGGAAGAGTAAATGTCCAATATACGCTAATTTACAGCATATTTTGGACATTTATTTATTGTATGCTGATTTACAGCAATTGGACCATAAAATAGCCTCAATTGTTACATTTACTTCCAGAATGAACTCTACTTCAGTGGCAATAGGACAGCGGCCGATATACTGATTGCACCAAATCTAGGTCCAGTCTTCGAATCCGTCGTGAAAAATTACGATTTGAAAGCAACTCTGCTATCGGATGATTACTCGCAGTAAGTTTAATTTCGCCCAAAATAACTAATCTGATCCAAGATAGTAGGAGGAGCTGTTATTCAATCTCCAAAAACAAGTTAGGAATACCAGTTTTCTTTGAGTCAGAACATCGTAGAGTTCTTCAAAAAGTATTTAAGATTAGCATCTAGAATGTAATTTCACTTGGCAGATTTATGTGAATAAACCTAATGTTCAGAAGACTAAATGGATTGATGAAATCAGTATATATTTTAGATGTACGGGATCCTATATTACCACCAATACCGATACTAAGAAATCACATTTAGTATGCACTGGGCTTCGATTCTGGTACGGAAATCGTCTCAGTTGCAGTAACATTACAATTGTATCGCATGTCAAACGTGCGATTGTTATTCAAATGACAGATGTTGAGTTGCAACTTTCATGAGTTCGAACTTTTCCACAATTCGTTTTCTGGTACTTTAGTTGCATTATGGTTTTATATGGCTGACTCCAAAAAATAAATAAATGACTAAGTTGCATCTTTCTTAGTTGTCAAACTGCCTTCAATTCTGCCAACGAAAACGTGTCAAAGGTCGAAGAATGATTTAACTGCAATTTAACTGGGATGATGCTGGGACTGACTCGATACCTCGACGTAGTTACAGTAACATCACAGTTACATTGCAACATAATAACAACTGCATTGCACACCAGAATCGGTACCCTGGTCCTGGTTAACTCAAAAAGAACACATTTAAATTGTGAATTTAGATGTCTATTCTAGATCAGCGCGATCGTTACCGATGTTACGCATTCAGAATTATACACTGTTTAACATAACAATTTCGTATTTACAGTTTAAATTCGATGTGCACTGTAGCTTCATTACACGGTATTCGCTCTGACTGAATGGATCAATCTTTTATATCACCACAATGTAAATTGGTATCGTATGCAAATTTAACCCGCCACGAGGTGCCAAGAAGAAGAATTTGGTCATCATCATCATCATCTCGGCACCAAGTCCCGGTTGCGTTCCCGCGCAGTACGTGAAATAAGAAGAATTGGTATCGTTACATAAATGCTCTGCTAACATACAAGGACCCAGCGTAGATGTTGGACTGTCTAAATGGCGATATACGTACTGTGAAAGGGAAGACTTGTTTCGTTCGTTGGTGTCAGAAAATGGAATGGTATGTCACTGCTGCAAACATAGTTAGGGTACCAAGTAGAGGAGTCATCATCATCTTGGCGTTAATGTTCCGGTTGTGCTCTCGCGCACGAAAGCCCGGGGTCCACCTTGACCATGATCCAGGATTTGGCAGGTCAGGCAATTACAGTGAAGCGACTGCCATCTGACCACCAAGACCAGGAGAACCTAACCGGATTGGATCATGGTTACACATCCAGTCGCCTGAATGTGCAGGTTTCATCACGATGTTTTCCCTCACCGTAAGAGCATCGGTTAGTATTCAACTAATGTACATAACTCAGAAAACAGTCATTAATATCTGGCTTACGAGTTGGATACTCTAACTAACCGCTCGGCCACCGACGCTCCTAACTTAGTAGACGAGTGAATGCCGATATTGTACACTCACCCACCTTTACCCAGGCTCCTATTAACATCCCGGTCATACGGACCGATGATTATGGTACAGTGCAGATGAATCTACAAACCAAGTTAAGAATAAAATTCGAATTTCACAGGATTATTCGCATGGAAAAAGCGAGACCTCTACGCGGCAGTGAATCGTTTTCATGGACCGCTTATTATGACGTCAAAGATGTAAGTTTCAAAATATTTGTTTAGCAATTAATAGTTAAGCTTGATCTGATAATCGTAAATTGTCGTCTTTAAAAGATAAATAATTATTTTCTGAGTAGCGTAGACGGGGGATTTTCGCCAAGCGAATAATTAATAAGAATCCTCATTCGCTTGATATAAACACAGGTACAGTTTATCAAGAAAGTAGTGAAGAATTAGAGGGCGCCAACCACATACGATGTGACAGGTAAACTCTTTATTATACTCAGTTTGACGGTAATTTATTATTGCAAGAACATAGATCCCGACTTTCTTGACAGGTTGTAGAGCAGTAGCATGTTTCCTGTCATTCCGAGCATTCTAAAATGCTCGCTCTTGTGTAAATGCAACTTTTACACCAAAAGAACATGAGGTATGCTCTTGCTCTGTTTGTCTGACGTAAGCCCACCATTAGTCAATGCCGGTCTGCTCGCAGGGGATCGCGGGTTTGATTTCTGGCTAGCTAGTGATGAAGAGATGAGTTAAAATTTAACTTTTCTGTTCCTTGTCGGGAAGTTCTGTGTTGAATAAAAATTGTTTGTATCTAGATAGTATAAATACAATATACGACAACTTTGTAGCTTAGACTACACTGTGTGAATTTGTATAACTTATTGTAAGACATACGTTTTGTTTCAGATACACAGATATTTGAAAAATGTGAGTCTCACCTATCCTGAGAGCACAGAACTTATAGTTGGTGGCAAAAGTTACGAAGGCAGACGTATCCTGGGACTAAGGATCAATACTCCAACTAATAGAATGGACGAAAAAGATAAACCCGTCATGTTTATTGAATCAGGTAACCTACAAGCCACTGAAGTGCTATTAATCTACGTTAAATTTCTATTGAAGATCATTGAAGATAAAAGTGTAATCGTAAAAGTAATGCTTCAAAGATTACTTTCTTTTGTACTTGAACTACAAGTACCGAGTAGATGCTTCAGTGGACAATTTATTTTCTAATAACCTACTTTTCCAGATTTCAGCCGACAAACTAAAGGCCATTTGTTCCAACTCGCTAATTCTCTTGAACCTTATTATGATGTCACTTCTTGAAAATGATAGAGCCCTCGATCCACTAATCGGCCTACAGGGTTTATAGTCACAAATTTTAAATAATATAGGTATCAATAGATGTTGCGGTGACCAGATTGTTGTTGTTGGATTATTAAATTAATAATTGCAACAAGTTTATTTATACAATTTATAGTTATTTTTTGTTGTGTATTTTCGACACAAACATTTTAAATCTACTTTTTTAAGATTTATAATATTACTAGCTTTTGCCCGAGTTACCATTTTAAATTACCTCCGTACTGTATGAATGCTAGTACTACGGGGAGATCAAGCTGTAGCTCTGGTTTTACCCGAATTAGATGTAACATGGCTTAGATTGTACCCTGGTTCAAGCTACCAAACTTTACAAACCAAATCAAAATCCTTTAAGTAGTTTTTGCGTGAAGCGCGAACAGACAGACAAAATTCCAAAAAAAAATATTTATTGGGCAAAGTTATGTCAAGAATCCCTAATTCCTATGTCGACTATTTTTTCTGAAATATCTTCGATGCAATATTGCTTCACTGATCTGGAAATGGATCCAAAAATATTTGAAAATATACTTTTTTCGCCGCCTCGATAGATCCTCGATACTTACAGTAAACTACAATTAACTAGAATAGAACCGGCTGCCAGTGAGTGTGTTTCCTGGTCATTATAATGTGGACGACTTCAAAGCTAGAGTAAATAGGGTGTTCCTAGACAAGCGTGCTTCATCTTCGGCCGCATCGTCACATTTCACCAGGTGAGATGGCGGTCAAATGCTTGGACAGGTCTTATAAAATAAACATTTACTTTCTGATTTCCAGGAATCCACGCCCGCGAATGGATAACTCCGGCGACCACCACGTTCTTCATCAACCAGCTGCTGACCAGCTCTGACCCTGAAATTGCTGATATGAGGGATCAGTTTGACTGGCGAATTTTCCCCACCGTTAATCCTGATGGCTACCATTACAGCTTTAATTATGTAAGTCTTGTCTGTTTCGATGGCAGTGTGGTGTCCGGCACAGTAGAATAGCATCAACCCCTTACACTCGTGGGTGTCGTACAAGGCGACTAATGTTTACGAGGCAAAACTTCTAGAGTCTTCGTAGACTGGAAAATGTGCGTAAGCGTTTTCTGTTGTTATATTTATGATACTGCCTGCCAAACGTGCAGATTATGGCAATAACCTGCCCTTTCGTGGGTGAAGCCCTTGCAGTGGACTGTTATAGGATGTGATGTGTGTCTGTATCGATAGAATTGCTTATTTTTTTAGACATACCTATATAAAGTAGGTATGACACCTATTGCAATTAAATTTGCTCCAACGGCAGTTGTTGCAACTTGGTTTGCTATAAAATATCATAAATTCTTCCTTAACTCAAAAACTTTCATTGTCAAGTATAGAATCTATTTAAATATTAAAATCTAGTTAATCTAGTCTAATCTATTTAATATAATTTTATCAGGATCGCATGTGGAGGAAGACTCGCTCTGTATCCCCGAACGGGTGCCGCGGCGCCGATCCAAACCGCAACTGGGACTACAACTGGCTAAGTAAGAGAGTGTTTCAAGAGCATTCGTCTAGGCTATTTTGTCTGCAAACTCAGCAGTTGAACTTAAATACTGAACGCTACTAAATTGAGCAGAACTTTCACCCATAATTACATGGCATTTGTTATACGGCTATTGCATGCTATTTATTCACCTATGTAAATGAATTGTCAATGTGCTTACTAAACATACAAGCATCATGCATTTTATTTGTACACACAGTAATCTTGACAGCGGAAATCATATTTTGCTAGTAGGAAGAGGACAAAGCGCACATTTGTTGTTTTGTCTAATTTGTCCAAATTCTCCAGAACATGGCGCGTCATCAAACCCTTGCGACTACCAGACCTTCGGGGGTGCTTCGCCTTTCTCCGAAGTGGAGACGAGAAGTCTCTCGGAGTACCTAATGAGCATCGAGAACCTTCTGGGTTACGTCGCTTTCCATGCTGATGCCCAGATGCTCCTCGTGCCTTATTCGGATTCGGTGGAGCATATTGATAACTACGATGATTTGGTAAAGTAGGCAGAAATTGCATTTTATAGTCATAGACGTTTGTATTCAGAGGCCCGCTTTTTCAACCGCTAGCCTCAATTCGAACTGTTTCCAATTTCTATTTTTGGGATGAACAATTTAATACTTTTTTAAATAAAGTACATTGGCAACATTGAAAGCGAACGCTTCAAATATAGGAAAAATTCAAAATTCGGTTTTAAACCGTTGACTCTAGGTGAGCGGTTCAAAAATACGGCTTCAGGACTCTGTCAAGCCTGAGGAGTACGATTGGATCAGTAGCATCCCCTTATCTATTTCACTGGGCAAGCAACAATGATTGCATTCTTGTGTTTCAAGGAAGATAGCCAGCACAATTACAGTCAAGAGGCATATCATCTCTAAACTTGACCTTATTATATCGGGAAATCATAACTAAGTCGGATGCGAAAATAAACGGCTTACGGCGTGAGGGTTCTGAAGACAGAGCGAAATGATAGAGGAAAAGCAGGAGATCAATCCCTGACTGTCTCCAGTAAATCCCGTCAACAACGATGACATACATATATTTAAAATATTAAACATTGTGATTTATTTCGTGCTTGTGTTGAATTATTTCATTTTACTTTTTTAGATCCAAATCGGCAAAACGTCTTTGGACTACGGTTACAAAGTGAATGGCGAAAAATACGATGGACCCGCCACCGCAGCCGAGATCTTATGTAAGCGCAATTACTGCACAGGAAACTTTTAGTTCTTAACTGAATATTCTTAATTCGAAAACTAAGACTTAAAAAATTTCATTATAACGAAATCCCTTTCAGCGATGCTTCCGCGAACTTTTAATTTACGCTGAAAGTCGGCGCAAAACTGCAGTTTCGATTTTTAAACGTCGTCGGTGTTTAAACTCTTTCTTAGTAGTTTTGAAGAATCTAGAGATCTATTCCCTAATTGATTCGGAACTGCGGAAGAAGAGACGCTGGCCAATAGAGCCAGACAGCCAATTTTACCTCAATGGAAATTGACTTCACTTTCTGTGTACCACAAAATCATAAATATCGACGACTACTGCAACTATGACAGACAAAATTCGTGATCGGGTGACACAATGCGCGCCATCAAACAATTTGTTCATTTTCCTGTTTCAGATAAGGCGTCAGGCGGCAGCATGGACTGGGTTCGCAACGCCCTTGGCACTTCCCTGGTCTATACATATGAACTCAGAGGCAGGTACTTCTATTGGCCACCCAGCAGAATTCCGGAGCAAGGGGACGAGGTCACCCAAATGATGCTCGGGCTTGTCAACCAAGCTAGAGACTTGGGATACTTCTGAATGTTACTTAGATATAAGCTCAACGTTATTGTTCAAATTGAAGTATCTATTGTAAATTTTGTCCCATTTTCGATTATTTAAGCAATAAAAGTACGTTACCTAAAAAACCTTTATTTACCCAATAAACCTTTATTTTTATGTATTATTTCGACTCCGATTCTACGAAGACTCGTGTCGTATAAAGTGACGATCACTGCGCATGCACTATGGATTGTCGTTCCGTTAAATGGTGGTATTTTTACTTATACATATTCGGTTAGAGCACGGATAGGGATAGGGTAGGGTATGTGTAGGAGTGGGGTAGAGGTAGAATTCATTACATTGAAACCACGCGAACCAAAATGCGATGGGTAACCAATTCATGTACCTAATCACGAAGATTGACGGCAGTAGCTTGATATTGCCTACCCGTATTTTTTGTTCGAGTAACTCTAAAAAAAATAACCGGTTGTGGATTATTATGGAAATTATATGGATATTTAAGGCAAAATAATTAAAAAATCATAATCTTGAGGTAAACATAGTGAACCGGTGGCTCACTGTTCGTGCCGATGTGGTGGGTCACTATCTACCACACACACCTCTACTGATTTTAGGTTAAGCAAAAAATAAATCATCAAAGTTGGAGTTATGAATGTGCGACTAAACAATGCAAAGAAGTTCAGTACATAAATACAAAAAAACATTACTTTTAAAAGATGCAGTATTAAGTTAAATACTGAAAATTACTACTTAGGTATTTTCTGCATTTTTGCCCCGAAAATCACAAAGATCCCCACGACGCGGGCGATCTGCGCTGGAGCTCGCTACCGACTAATAATATCTTCAATGTACAGAATTGGAATTGTATTGGGTTTTTATTATAAGTATATACAGAATATGTGTACAACGACTCTATTAAACGTACCAAGTACTATCAGTGTCAACGATGGTGTCATTAAAGGAAAATAAAGTCAAAAATACTATGTAATGTAGTATAAATGTTATCAAAACCAGTCTTATGTTGTAAGCAAGCGGAACAGGACAATATGAGGAACGGTGAGTACCATTTTGTATATTTATACACTTTTAATCACGAGGCATTTCATTGTGTAATATTATATTATTCTCACTTAAAAGAAAAGGTGGCGTGGGGGCCGGGTCGCCATTTCCATTAAATATATTTTAATTGGACGATGCCTGGCCCCGCGTTAGTTATAATCGTGAACGGATGCTGACTTATTCTTGCTGTAGTTTTACGTGGACTTCTATGTATAATATACATTTGTGTTATGTCGGGCGCGGTCCGGGTCTGCTTGGCATTGTTGGGCACTAACCGGCTCTGTCTGGTATGTCTGCCAGGCGGTCCAGCCGTTGTTGGCGTGGGGTGAATGTGCTCCGGTCCTGGGGCAGCCTATACATCTCACTGTGTGTTTATTTCCTACTTTCCTACCTCCTCCTCTTTGATGATTGAAATAGATATTTAATGTCCTATTTTATAAATAAATTTTAGTTTGATTTGATTTAATTTAATTAAATATAATACTTTTTATTATTTTTGGGAATGCCTTTAATTTCTGTGTTTTACGAACAATTTCAACGTTACGAAATTTTTAAACTAAGACGATCATTTCACCTGGAGGTGAGTGACGGTTGAAAGTTTCCAGATTACAATGATCTGGGAACACACTCACACAAGCAACGTGTTCCTTAGATACTAAGTTAAATATTATTGATGTCCCAACAAATACATAAAAACGCGATCGGTTCGTTAAAAGATCTAGGTATTACGAGTTTCTTGGCAATCATATAGCTTTCTATTCCCGGTTGATCGAAAGTAGCCGCTTTTGATCACGAGGCGAGAAATATACTTCAGTAAATAATAATCATCTTGGCGTCCCGGTGCTCTCGTCCGGGGTCCGCCTTGACCTTGATCCAGGATTGGGCAGATCATATAATTACATTGAACAACTGCCATCTGACCTCCGTGTCTCTGCTACCAGGGGAACCTGACCAGATTGGATCAGGGTTTGACGGATCATGGACATTAATGTGTAGTCGCCTGAATGTGCAGGCTTCATCACGATGTTTTCCCTCACCAGACCATCGGTCAGCATTCAACTAAAGTATATAATTCAGAAATGTCATTGGTAGATGACCGCAGTGGTATTCGAACCTGGTACCTCTCGCTTACGAGTAGTACACTCTATTAAATGCAAATATTGAGGTGGTATAATAGTAAGTCGTATGAATGTGTATCTTTTACATTCACCAACGCGGCACAAAATGCTTTATTTCAAAATCAATATCAGAGCATTCTTTATTCTTTTAAAATATTAAAGAAATCTAGTTTCCTTCTCTTTTGTATTATCTCGAAGAAATCATTTAGTTCTACGACCACGTTTCTTAGTCGATCTGTCTGAATTCGATATCCTGAAAATTTATAAATGATAAAATTGAGACAGGTTGTAATTTTATACTTGAGCAAGGTGGGTTAGTGGTATTGATGTTGATGTTATGTCCGTTCTGTTGCAGACGTCCTGTTGCTGTTAATTGCAGCTGCAATTCCAATATCATGCAGCAATATGGATGTGTATCCAGAGACAGTACCAAAAATAATTGTTAGCCCACACGGAGCGCCCTCCGGTGGCCTATTTGGTTATAGCGTAGCCTACCACAAAAGCAGTAAAAGGTAATATGAGATACTTTTTTTTGGGAACATTAATTTATTTATTTTACAGTTTTATAGCATATAATTTATTTTTTTAAAGGTTCCATTATAAAACTGTAATGCCAATATTTATAATTCGCTAATTATTATATCTAAAATTAAATATTAAATATAAACATAAAAAAATTTAACACTTAAGATTTTCTATCTCTGTGTGTGTGTTTGTTAATGTGTGTGTAATGAGTGTGTTATCCTTCACGCGACTGGAGGAACTCCATAACCCATTTTATAAATTGTGCTCGGTATACCGAAAGATGGGCAGCAGCATCTTTCTTGGTAAATTTACATCAACTGCACTGCGATCTCCAACCCGCCTGCCAAGCGTGGAGATTATGGCAATGACCTCCCCTTTCGTGGGAGAGGCCTGAAGTCCTGCAGTGGATTGTTATGGGCTGTGATGATGATACCTAGTGGAAAACGTAAGCACTTCTCATACCCATCTATAGCCCTATTGAGCGGGGAGCGTAGGGCGTAGCCGCTGCGCGCGCGGGGGTGGTCAAGTAGCCGAGGTCAGCGGCTACCGCGGCGCGCGCGCGCGGGTCACCCGCGCATATCAACACTCGGGATAATAACTGCGAAGTATCTACTTCGCTGTGTATGATGTCATACAGAAGCTTCATTCCAGTTCATATAACTAAGAAATATGGCCCATTAACTGAGATTTGTTGAATTTTACTCCCTCCACATTAGAGGAGTGATGTAGTCTTGGCTATGCAGACCAGAGGTGTACACCGCGTAAGGAGTTTACGTATAGTTTTTATACTTTTACGTTTAGTTCGGTCCATATGACATTTTACTATTAAATATTTATTTTCTTATTAAAAATTATTTTATGCACAAGCAAAGTTACATTATTATGAACATAAAGATAACAATACCAAAAGGTACAGCTTATTTCTAAAAACTTACAGCAGACCTACCGAAGTGAGAAGGCTAGAATAGAGAGGAAGATATGACGTGCACCCAAATACATCATATAAATTGTATTACTTACATATATATAATAGTGATATTACCTACATATATAATGAATACCACAAATACTCAATAAATACCTATAAATATATAATATTGTGGATTGATGGAAAGATAATACCTACTCCTTCAATCTTTTTTTAAAAATACCGAGTGAGGTACTGTTACGCATAGTTTGCGGCAGCGAGTTCCATAGCTTAGCCGCATGGACAGTAAATGAGGTGGTGTAGCTATCGGACGCTACACCAACTCATTTATTGGTTTTCATAAAAATAAGGTATATGTAATTATTTATCCCAAGTTTATTTATATATAAATAAATATTACAGGTTATACATCTAAAAATATATTTCATTTCTTTATTTTGTATTATATATATTGGTATTAATAATTAATAATTTGTGTGTTAGCACGTCGTTCGCGTAGTGCGCGCATCGAGCTCTATTATGGGTCAGTCTGAAAACCAGCGCTGTGTTTGGCTGCTGCCATTCATAGCATTAAGCTGAGGCTGGTCCAATTTGGTCCGAGGACGCATCGCCCTGCTTTCTTAATATGTATTTATTGTGTTAGTTTTAAGTGTTTGAATGTGTTATTGGACCAAATAAAGTTACGTCTATGTCTGTCTATGTCTATGTCTAAATCTTACATAAATTACAATTGAGCATAGATACTATTTTACCTATCTAAGATAAATGAGTACAAATAAAATCGAGGTTACTTCCGAGTATTTGACGACTTGAGTGGTTCAATGGTCAACATGCCGGTCTGCCACGCAAGAGGTCCCGGGTTCGATTCCCGGCCGGGCAGAAATTGAAACGATGAATTTTATTTTCTGTTACGGGTCTGGGTGTTCTATGTATAATACGTATGTATTTAAAAAGTATTTAAGTAGTATATCAGTTATCTAGCACCCATTGTATAAGCTTTGCTTAGTTTGGGACTAGATGGCGCTGTGGATTTGAACACGTGAATTTGTCCACGAATATTTATTTTAGTATTTTATTTTATCTACAATTTCAGCGCAAATGACCAAAATGAGAACGAGTGACATAAATGATTTATTATTGTTATTGTTCCAGTTTAATAGTTGGCGCCCCGAAAGGATCACTCACTGGGGACATTCACAACTGTGACATTAACAATGAAACATGTTCAATTATGAAAGTAAAAGGTATGTATGACAGTTTCATAATTAAAAACTGATGGTCAACAAGCGGAAAGGTTCTCGAGTGGGGCTTTAATTAGCACTAAATAAAACTAAACTATAATAACTTCAGGCTAAACTATAAATTATACAAATCTATCTAAATTGTCTCAAAACGAAAATGACCTGTCTCGCTTAAAGGGCGCAGGGCAAGGGCGGATCTTGAAGGTCGTCGGGAACTGATCGTCATGATCGTCGTCATCAACAGTCCACTACATACATGACGTACCCATACATTACTGCCACTCCTCGACTTGGGCTCCTCATCTCCTCATCTATATAGGGTTTTGCCATACCTTTATTAAAGAATCTAAATAGTTCGACCGGACACCATCAAGCCTGAGGAGTCAGGTTGGGTTAGTACCACGGCCTTGTCTATACATATACATATTACTAACGCGCCTGCGGCTCTGCATTTTGGTTACACGAAATCTTAGTGCATCCAGCGTAGACGTAATCGGCGATAGATATATAGGTACCCGATATTATATTCTCTTCACAAAATGTAAGGTTGGCTGGACGAGCTCTCTTTTAGGGACCAGCTCGCCTATGTATATTGTTATATTTCATATGATTGCATGTTTCATTAACTGACAAGTATGTATGGCCGACGATTATGGTGAAAGCGAGAGATTAGTCAGAACGGTAGCAAGTGGAACGATGTGGTCTCTGCCTACCCCCATGGGGAAAAGGTGTGATGTTATGTATGTTGTATGTATGGTGGCTGGTCATCAGGTGGGCTGTCTGCTCCTTGTTTACTAAGTAAAAACAAAAATAAAACCAAAAAACAATGTAAGAACTGTGTGCCTTCACTACAGGTGCGGAACGGACGATGCCAAACGACACTCACTGGCTCGGGGCTACGGTGGGCGCTTCCCCATCATTTATTGTGGTTCGTATATTTTCACGCCCATCTTTGGTATCAGTTTTTTTTTTAATTTTAGACTATCCAGGCATTTGACCGCCATCTCACCTAGTGGTAAGTGACGATGCGGTCGAAGATGGAGCATACTTGTCTAGGAACAGCCTATTCACTCTAGCCTTGAAGGCGTCCAGATTATAGTGATCAGGGAACACACTCGCAGGCAACGCGTTCCATTCCTTAGCCGTTCGCATTATAATGGTTGAACCAAAGCGGCTCGTGCGGGTAGCTGGAAGATCCACGACATAAGGATGAAGCACTCGCCCGGATCGCGTTTCCCGATGGTGGAAAGTAATTCCTTATCCTCATTTAATGGCGGGTCACAAATTATCTTCTTTGCACGTTATTCCACCGAATCCAAACCGGCCAGTTGGTATTTGGCTGATCCATCCTAGAGATGGCTTGGATGGATCGGACTTGTGCTTGATATAATTGAAGCAACTGCTTTGAAGTGAAGTACCGCCTGACCTTCGAGAGGATACCAAGTTTCTTGGCTGCAGTCTTAGCTTTGGATTCGATGTACTGTCCAAAGTTAAGATTGGTTGATAGCTCAACACCAAGGAGCTGTAAATTGTCGGAAATTTCCACAGCTACATCCCAAAAAGCCGTAGTTAGATGGAATGGACTCCGTTTGGCGGAAAACAAACACGCTTGTGTTTAGGTAGCGTTGATCACCGCTAGATTGGCTTCACCTAAGTCGGAGACTGCCTTGAGAGCTTCGTTCAAACGCCTTACCTTGGCCTCTCGACAAGACTGAATGTCGTCCCTGTTAGCTTTTGCCTCTGACAGATATCTATCCGTTACTGTGCTGTCGTCAGCGTCAACGTGCGTCGTGCAGTCAAGGTTACCGGGTACTAGAAGATCGTTGATATGCAGCAAGAAAAGAGTCGCGGACATAAACGACCAACCGAACGACTGAGGAACTCCCGCGTCGTTAGCCTGAAGATCAGACGAGTAACCATCGAGAACTACCCGGATTGATCGTCCACTCAGAAAATCCGAAATCCAGGTGCAAAAGCCAACAGGAATACCAAATGAGGGAAGCTTGCTTAGAAGGGCTGCGTGCCAAACCCTATCAAAGGCCTTGGAGATATCGAGCGACATAGCAAGGGCCTCGCCATGCTTCTCAATGGCCTCACTCCATATATGAGTGGCATACACCAGAAGGTCCCCAGTCGACCGACCACGGCGGAATCCGTACTGGTTATCGCTGAGGAGATCGTTACCTTCGAGATGCGCAAGGAGTTTGTTGTTCAGTGCACGCTCCATAATCTTACAGAGAATGGAGATGACTGAAATAGGGCGGTAGTTGGCAGGGTCTGCGCGGCTGCCCTTCTTAGGCACAGGCTGCACACTGGCAAGCTTCCACGACTAAGGTACAATACCAGTCTTAAGTGAGAGTCAAAACAGGCGTGTGAGAAAAGGAGACAACTCAGGGGCACATCTACGCAAGACCGTCGCTGGTATACCATCAGGTCCACTAGCCTTGTTGACGTCTAGACTCCGCAGGATTTTTAAAATATCTTTCTGATCTTTTCGCACGTCTGCCATAGTGCAGCGGGGTAAGCTCTCTCCCAGCATTATTAGTCACCTGGTATGGGAAAAGCCAATCTTGGTGGTGGGCATTGAAATCCGCCAGGATAACTAACTGCGCCCCGGGGTAACGTTCCGCCACTTCAATGAGATACCTACAGAAACTAGTTATCTCCTGATCCCCGCTGTGCGAGCGATAAACACAGGCATACAAGATTTGCACATGACCTGTATCCACCAAAAGCCACAAAATGGAGAAATCAGACCCCTCAAAGCTCCTGAGACGCCGAGTACAGATGTCATCGCGACCGTACACACAGACTCCGGCACGAGGTATGAACCTGTGCTCGAGAGTATACCCTGGGTAGCTGAGCTACGCCGCGTCAGCGGGACATCTGATCTGCGTCTCAGTGAGGAACAGCAGCTGCGGTTTTTCAGTCTCAAGGTGATGATGCACTGCAGATTGGAGTGCAGGCCTCGAATGTTCGTGAGGTGCACTTTGAGTAGGAGGGCGTGCAGCCGCTGTGTATCGTTTCTCCTTTGTTTTTTGTGAGCAATCTGGGATTGTTCGTGAGATGGCGGGGCAGCCTTTCACTGGTGGCTAACCAGCTACTTGGGCCCCCAACTATCTACGGTCGGCCAGCGGCGGCACCGTGCTTCGGATCCCGCTGCCCTCCGAAGTCAGGCACCCGAAACGAGAGTGGTGAGCAGTAGAAAAATTGGTAACGCAGAGCAACCACAACTGTCCAGACCCATCCTCCTAGATGGCTACTCCAGGCACTGCAACGAAACACGGCTGGGCCGCTTGACGACGCGTCGCCTGGAGGGTGGTAACCAGCCACGGCCGAAGCCTACCGCCGGAGAGAGCTGTCCATTTTGCACTACCCAGGGACCACGTGTAGGGTATCTAGAGTCATGAAGCCCAAAGTGGGTTTCGTCTACGGACGCGGACAGCATTGGTCCCCATATATAATATAGGTAATAGTCATTTAAATTATGAGCTGATCAGTTGATCATGAGATAATAGGAATTTAAGTTCTTCCATAAATACTCTGGGTTTCGGAATAAAATTCCCAGTCGTGCCCAGTGGGTGCGTTCCCAGTGGGTACGACCGGGAATAAATATACTTTTGTACTCATTGATCTATATATCTAGATATGTTTGAACGAACAAATAACTCTCAAGGTTTCCATAGTAAATAAAATGGCGGCAGTCTCTTGTGCCACAAACTTATCTGACCCGGTGACAGCATCGCTGTTGTTAACATTTCAAAATGGCAACACTTTGTTTCCAGTTTTGACCACCGGTTTGTGGCACTGAAGTAAGCGTCAGTCATCAGTCTCGTCAAGTCTCCTGATATAACATTGTATAAACGTAAAACAATTTTGTAACGTAAAACCTGAAATATAAATTTATAAACAGTAATAATTGGGATTCATCAATTCCAAATAAAAAAACGTTTAAAATTAAGCAAATTTTTTGTTGTTGTAGAAGTCTTTTACGATTTAACACATTTACAACAAGTTTTTATTGATATTTTGATTGCGCAAGTTTCTTTTCGCTATATCTTACCAACCGCTATTCTTGACGTGGACAAAGATGAAACATGTCTGTTTAGAAACAGCTGGCCTTGAAGGAGGGTCAAGATAATTAGTACCGCTCTCGAATAAATAACAACTAAATAGGTAGGTAGCTAGAACGTGTGTGCTATTTTTATATCAGTTCCGCGAAAACAAAACCATCGGCATTATGCCGCCAGTGTACAGTCTCATCGTGCACATACATGTAAGACGGCCCAATTAAAAACAAGTAGATGGATGGCATTAAATAAGCGTGTACATACCAACTAATCACGGCATAATAATAATTTAGCAAAAAACACTAAAATATTTATAAGAAATGCTAAAAACATATGTTTAACAAGTAAAACATAATGTTTTATAAACTTTACGGAAAACATATACTCCTTCCTTTTTTTGGTTACTGTTTATCGGAATTAGTACATCTGTTTACTTGTTTGTTCTGTTTCTTGTTTTAACTTGTAAAGCAACGACCATTCGCAAAACGTTACTGAGACGCAGTTGGTGCTCCATTGCAGTTTTAGCACCAATGAAGTGGTGTCATTTCCTTTGTTCTAAGAACCGTTCCATACGCTAGTATATAGTATCTTTCTTGTATATTTGTTTGTAGTACTGAAATCTTTTGATTTGATTAAGAGTTAATCAAAATAACGTGTCGTTTTGATGAATAATGACTGCTAAGTAATTAGAAGACTGCAGCGCCAGCAGCTTTTCAATATTTTAATATATGTATTTAAAAAACTTAACCAATTCTTATAATTTAATTTCTTTTACAGGGTTGCGCCCCACGCATAAGAACTTTTGAATATTCTAGAGAAGGTAAGCTTAATTAGAAATTTGTTGATTTAGATTATAAGATAGGATGTTTATTAATCTTGAAAATAAAACACTATTTTAAAGCATCAAATATTTAATAAATAGGAAAATAAGATACAACTACTAAAACCCGTTTGGCCCGCATATGAGCCTAAAATGGGTATCTGATTTGGGCAACACTGGTAGACTTCATAATTTTTAGGATAGGTAAATCAAACTTAAAAACTACCAAGCTTTCGACTTTAAGCATTAAATACTATGTTCACTGTTAAAATGTTCAAACTTAAAAAATTCAACCACCTAACAAAATGAACCTTCTATTAATGTAATATTCATAGCTACAGGAGTTGTAGATCAAAATACCCATTCCCCTTCGAGGTCATTTTACAAGATAGATAGATAGATATTTACATTATAAGAAGGTGTTAATGTAATCCGTTTTGTATTAAATTTTTCATACAAAACCATACCTTTTATGCCCGACCCGTTTTGCCTAATGTTTTTGTAAAGTAATTTAAGACATCAAATGAAAGGTAATCCGAGATTACTGTTGTCTCGGATTACCTTTGAAGTTAGACGTGCTAATTATAAAGGTTTTTGGATAATCAGAGAACACATACTCGTATAATATTTTTTTTTAAAAGGCACTAAAAATTTCGGTAGACGTACATCCGTAATTAACCTGCTCCGGTGCCCAAGCAAAATGGATTGAACTCGTTAATATTCGGATATATTATTATATTAGACGGGACTTACACGCGACGTACCTTTTCGATTTGTTTTTGTTTTTGTTTTGTTTTGATTCCAACAATATGTCCCGCACCTGTCCCGCTGCCCAAGGTAGCGAACCTGCTGCGTACTCCTAAGCATGTGATCCCGTATCTATAAGATACCGAGTGGTAGGTGTTAATAAGATAGACTGTAGCTGTGGAAGCTCATACTTTGGCCAAACTAAACGTTCGATTGCCGAAAGGCTCAAGGAACATTTAGCTGCAGTAAAAAACCACCAAACGAATAAATCTGCTCAACTCTGGCCCAAACCACTGGATAGAACTGCATGCGCCTAGTGTCCTCTCCACCGACCGGCAATATTATCCGCGTATGGTTCGGTTTAAAGATATTGTATTCTTATTTTAAGACAGAATAAAGGCAATTTTACATTGAGATAGTAACTGACGTCAGTCCACTGCCGAGTCAGTGCTGACCTGGCACTGCCATCGTGTAAATTTATTTCAAGTCAGTACAGTACTGTCGCGTCAGTACTGACTTCAATATTTCCTCTTCATATTTTTGGCGTCAGTCCGCTTCCCCCGCCACCCGCGCCAGCGCAACTGACGCCATGTAAATGCCGAAGTGAGTCGCTGCCGCTCTATTATACGGGAATTTTCTCAACAAATTATTAACCTTGATTTTTTGCTGTTTTCGAGAATTCATTTTTCCGCACGGACTTTACGAACATGTGTACACCAAAAGAAATATCCTCGACTACTGACGAAATACTGACTGCGTGTTAATAGTATGAGTCAGTTTTCGGCGATTGGATGTTACAAAATCACGTACATGATACATAAACACCTTTGACACTTCACTAGACCAAGTTAACAACCTCTCAGCAACATTTCAACATGTTTGCATAATATGATGGGGTAATTAACGCTTAAAATCATTAAAGGACTCGATACTGTTTATTTTCGAAGGTAAATTATTAAATAGTTGCGCACCCTCATAAGTGATCATTCGCTTACCGTAGTTAGTGCGGATCTTGGGCAGTATGACGTAGCTCAAGCGTCTCGTGGAGCGTTTAGACACTTGCCTATGTTGGATAAGTCAGATCGACGAATGAATAGTTTTATTTAAAATTTTCCTTATGAGTACGCAAGCACTGTAATTATACAGCTGTCGTATGTTCAGTAGACCAGTTTGTTTGTATACTGTAGTGGTTGGCATCAAGTACTATTTTAAGTTTTTTGTAATTCTGAGAGAGTGGTTTTACTTGCACTGCCCCATACTTAAATAATATACAAGAGATGTGACTTTACTAGGGAATTGTAAATTGTCATTCGCACTTTTTAGGAAGGCAACGAACTATGCCACGGAGGGAACCCATAAGTGTTGATAATTTTTTCTTAATATGCTCAATGTGCGCCTTCCATGTCAGTCGGTTGTTGATCAGCAGCCCTAGATATTTTTCAGCCTGCCTCTCTTGTATCGGTAAGTTGTTGATAGTTAAGGATTAGTGCATAGGTGGTGTTTTATTTTTAGCTTTAAATATTTTGTATGATGTTTAAGCCACGTTTATTGTTAGCAAGTTCGACCGAAGCCAGTTGGGAAGGGTGTACAAGTCCTTCTGGGCTAGTGAAATAATGTCAAAGTAGAACATGCACGTATCATCCGCATACAAATTTATATGTCCGTGTAATTGTAAATCTACGATGCTATTTACATAAATCGAGAACAAAAGAGGCCCTAAAATCGATCCTTGGGACACCCAAAAGACACAGGCTGGGATTTGCTTTGGTAATCTTGGAGTTTTACTATTTGTTGTCTATTTTTCAAATATGACTCAAACACGCCCAGTGCATTACCGTTTACCCCAGTCAGACTGAGTTTATGTTTTAGAAGGTCGTAACTCACCATGTCAAATGCCTTTTTGAGATCGATAAAGACTCCCAGTGCAATCCTCTTCTCATCAACGTTGTGTCTAATTTTGGTAACCAAATCCATAGTCGCAGCCAGTGTATTGCTTTTTGGTTTTAAGCCGAACTGACGTTCAGTTATTAAATTTATGGATGTTAAGTAGGATTCTAAACGTGTGTGTAAGATTTTCTCAAAAATGTTCGATATGGTTCGGGAAGAGATTGAAATTAAAAAGTACAAAACTTTCAATTGGGAACATGGATTTAAGCTTTCGGCATCGTGGAACCCAGTGGTGTGCAAAATAAATAAACTCACGATTTCTCGACGGACGTATCCATGGACATCGTGAGTGTTGTGTGCGGTGCAGTTCCGAATCAACAACAAATTGACAATTTTATGTGAGGGTAGAAGTCCACCAGCTCATCACCGCAACTGTCACCTCTTTACGGCAGTCGTCTCGTGACCACGGTGGGTGTAACCCTACCGAAACGTCGGGAAAACAAATTGAAAAGGTACGTCGCGTATAAGTCCCGTCTAATATAATAATATGTGTAAAGAACACGAGTTTAGTTTGAAACAAATATTCGGATATTTTTGGAACAAGCACCCGTCGACACTACTTATTGACATGGCAGCGTACGAGCGCTTACCCGTCTTAGGCGGTACACCCGTTTTGGGCCACCTTCCCTTTATTCACCACTAGCGTCTACTAACTCCACAAACGCGCGCTCAAACTTGACATAACATGTTTACTTCATAGAAGTCTTCATCCACCAGCAAGAACCTTGCTGCAACGCTGTTTTGTTGTAATGCACGTAGTATTATATTTCAACAGTAATATTATGTTTCTTCAAAACACATAGCGTTGAATGAAGACTTGTTTGATTACTGCTGGTGAAAGAGGATTGCAAACGCTATGCGATCAGATTAATGAAATAATATGTAGGTAATTAAAATGTTTAGTTTAATCTGGAACATATTCAATAAAATATTATAAAATCTTGAAAATGAATAAAATTTTTTGAAATGTTATCCCTCAAATTATCAAAATAATCATAAATCAAATTAAACTTTTAAGAAATTAAAATCTTCACGAGATCAGCAACAACCTTTTAACATTAGGATTTAAAAATTATTCTTATATTAATATAATATTATGAGAAACAACAACGATACAAGCAACGAAGCAGTGTTCCATGGGGCGGGGATTTGGGGAACCGTGGCTTTGGCAGTGGAGTGGCATTTGCCTTTTTGCTGCCAGAGCAACGCGTTATAGACTGGGCAACGCATTGGCGATACTTTTGGTGTTGCTGATGTCTATAGGCAGTGCTGACCACTTTTCATCAGGTGGCCCGCTTGCCTGTTTGCCTACCGTATGACATAAAAAAACGATATCTTAAATATTAATTAAACATGATAGTTTAAATCAAGCTAAGACTTTTATCTATAAATGTTAAAATTAGGTTGGCTTAAATAGACATGAAATCTAAACAAAACTGTCGCTTAACAGATTCGCCTGAGCAGAAACTGTTTTTGTGACAACCTGATGGCAGTAATATTTTTGGAATGTTACAGCACTCTTCCAGTTTCCTCTATTTAGTATTGCATCTAAGGGCCCATTCTTTAGCCAACTCTTTGATGCTACAGCTGCTCTAATACTACCCGGTGGTGCCTTAATGTTAGTTTCTTTAAAGATAGATTTTATTCATTCTGAAATAATTGTTTTTGTTGCCGGCTTAAGTATACCAGTTACTGATATAAAAAGACTAGTTAAATCAGGACTCTCGCCTCGTCTATTTTGTGCAGATTGTAAGAGAAGTCGAAAATGTCTAACCGGAAGAAACTTAAGATCTGGATGAACCTTGGATAACCACCCTGGGCTACTTGTAATTCCCTGTATCTATCATTGACCCAAATTTGGGCCAAAGTGTTATACTTTCCTTGTCTACAGAAATATCTAAGAGTGTTAGATCATGCAGACGTCTTCCTGAGGCTAGAAGAAAAATTAATGCTGTTCTTCTTGATATATATTAAAAAGTGTGTTAGAGCATTTTGGTTCTCTTACCCAATCAAATAACAGTTTTGTGCCCCATACAGGTACCTTCTTGGGTTGTGGTTTACTTAGGGAAATCGATTTTAAGATCCGCTGCACAAAAAGTTTTTAGATATACGATTATCTGATGTGGCACAATAGGTGGAAATGGCCGGCTTGTGGAAGAGAATTATGCTGTAGGCGAGATTATGTTTTAGATATAAATTAGCCAGAAATCTAGCTACATCCCTGCCCTCAGGATGTTTCTGATTAATGTGATTTGAACATGATATCCATCTTTCAATTGGAGCATTGTATGTTGTTAATGTGAATTTGTACCCTACCCTCTTGGGGTAGTTAAATTGGCAAAATTAAAAAGGTGTAATAAACTCGGGACATATTTATTGTGATTTTAGCTTTAGTCTGCGATTGCCGTCAGCATCGTTATTTCTGGCACCTTTCCCAGGTTACTAATCTGTTCCATTCCCTTTCCAAATCTGTTCAGCAATATAGGCGTCTTGTTACAGATACACGAACAGATGTTCTGTAGGTAGGTAGGTAATAAAATATTCCCGATATCATAACATGACCACCACTCTCCGTGGGCTGGGTATTCATCTCCACTACGTAGACCCTCTGTTGGTTACCACTCGAAGGTTCGAAAGAACGTTTCTCGCTCATAGGTTTCGGATGTGGAATGAGCTTCCCAGCCACGGTGTTTCCATTGGACTATGACATGGAATCGTTCAAGAGGTATATTAGATGTCTCTTCAGAGGCGGGCAATGCATTGGTAACTCCTCTGGTGTTGCTGATATCCATAGGCGGCGCTGACCACTATCTATCAGGTGGTCCGCTTGCCTGTTTGTTTGTCATAAACTATAAAGAAATGGGATCGACCAAATCCTGGATCATAGTCACAGCGGATCCCGGATCGTTTTTATAATTACAGGTATGTTCGGCGGTTGCTATTACCAAAGATCTTCGGATTTCAAATTGGCGAAACAAGTATCGAAAGAGAAAATCAGCGATGAAGTAGTCAAAAATTATGATGAAAATGACAAGGTCAGATGGGGTAAGCGAACTCGTCAAATATTGATATGATATTCTGTTTATTATTGTTTTATATTTTCATTTTACTTATTTCAGGTGACAAATTTAACCCTCGTGATTTTAAAAGCGAATCATCAAATTCGTATAAAGGTAAGTACTCAAATTATCTAATTTTGTTTGTTTAACGACCTGAAAGGTTCAGTTGGTTAACATGCCGGTCACCACGTAGAGGCTCCGGGTTCAATTCCCGGCCGAGCAGAAATGTAAATAATAAATTTTAATTTCTGTTATGGATCTGGGTGGTTACATACATACTTATTATACATACTACAGTATGTATAATAATAATTTGAATAATAATAATCACCTGGTTAGGCTGCAGGCATTTTTCGATAAAGCCTCCCAACTTATTGTAGCAAACCCCCACCACGTTTTTTGCTTTTGGGCGATTTTAAGGCATCGCTCGCTTCTTCGAGGGATACGCCATACAATTATTTATTATTAGACCCGTCGAAGACCCGTGTGTAACTTGTGTGCAGGATTACCTGGCATTCTCATGCTGTTTCAATAGAACGGCTGCCCAAATGTTAACAACAAAATACTGGACCTAGTCGTAACTAACACAAACTGTGTAGTCACTCATACTAAACTCCAGAGTACTCGCATCACAGGGCACTTCAGATCACACTATCACAGGATTTACTTATGTCCGTTCAGGAAAAACCATATAAATAACCAGGTAGGTATATATCTAGTAGCATAATTATTTTTATTCTATACAGTTATCGTTTTTCTTCGTTTTTCTTATAACTTCTCACTGCCTCGCCTGCTGGAAGAGATTTCTTTTTAGAAATAAGTAGTGCCTATTGCATAATTTATAATTGTGTTTTTTCCTTTTATGTTTTATTGTGGACAATAAATAGTCAAATAAATAAATAAAAACGGAGATAAAAGTTCAAGTTTCATTTAGGCGACTATGTTAACATCAATGACGAGTTAGGTACGACTGACTGGAGCATACTGTGATAGTGTGAATACAGACAAATATATTGAAAACATTTACCAAGTTAATAACAGTCTAATAGAGAAATACATACCAAAAAGATTGTCTCATAGTAATTCACATTATCCGCCCTGGTATACACCGCCACTCATTGAATTAGATAGACAAAACTTCAGAATTTAAGCTATTGCGTAAAAGCGTCAATTTAGAGAGACATTATTATAACTCGTACGCTTTATTATTACGCTTATAGTACGCTATATTACGCTTTCTGAAGAGAAAATTACAAAGGACCCTAAATACTTTTGGTCATTTTTGAACCTCCGTCACGTGATTATACCGACGAAAATTTGTCAGTAGCCGATTTGCCTGTTGATATTTCAAATATTAATCTATCCACAAATACTGTTCTTAAGTACCTCAAGAGGGTTAATATTTTCAAGGGCGCGGGTTTTGATGAGTTGCATCCTTACTTAATTAAGGAGTGTGCTGATAATATAGCTACCCCATTTTCCATTATATTCTCAAAATCTATGAGCGAAGGATGTTACGCGAAAAACGCGCTGATAACACCTATACACAAGGGAGGTGATCGCTCGTTGGTATCGCACTATAGACCGATCTCAAAGCTCTGCGTTCTTGGAAAGATATTTGAAAAAATAGTCACTTATCAATTATACAGAGCCATTACCCATCATGTGTCTCCTTTTCAACATGTTTTCCAAAGGATCGTAGTGTTGATACAAATCTGCTTTGGTTGTCTGATTACGTTCATAGCGCCTTAGAGACTGACCATCAGGTGGACGCCGTGTACACCAATTTCTCCAAGGCGTTCGATAAAGTCAACCACGATATACTCATTATGAAACTTGGGAAATTCGGTGTAGGTACATGATGAACTATTGAGGTGGATCAGCTCTTACATCAAGAACCGCTCTCAAGCGGTAGCTCTAAAGGGTTACATATCCAATTTCTTGGACATTAGATCAGGCGTCTCCCAAGGATCCCACCTGGGACCGCTGTTATTCATATTATACATTAATGATATAGATAATATTTTTAAAATTTACATAATCTTCTGTATGCTAGATGATATGAAGATTCATCTCCTAATTTCTTCTCCGGAAGACTGTAATGAACTACAGAAGGATTAAGACCGCTTGTCTACATTATGCTTGACTAACCACCTCTCCCTCAATGTAGATAAATGTCATGCTATTACTTTCTCCAGGTAAACATTTTAAAATTAATTATGCGTTCTATAAATCGTGTTTATGAAGTCAGGGACTTAAGTGTCATATTAGACTGTAAATTAAAGATGTGTGAAGAACACCGACGTATTAAGACTTATGAGGGACTGTCTTCCAGATCGCAGGAAGAACCTCCTACTGCCGTCTGTGACCCTAGTACTTCAGAAAACTATAATAATTATTAGATCACACTTACATTCGGAGAAATATTAACAAATTTTATCTTGACCTTCCGCTTAGGTACTCCTGTTTTCCTGGTATCGATAGAGTGAAATATAAAGATACCGTTGATTTTTTATAACCAATAGGCTTGAAGAGAGAGCATTTTTATATTTTAATGGTCATTTCAGAATTTTCAATGACTTCGTTTGGCTGGAGCATGCACGTTACTCGAGAAGAGAAGGTGTTGGTAGGCGGCCCTGCCATGATGTTTGGTAAGTTGGTCAAAGTTTTTTATTAAGCAACAGACACAGAGATCTGAATCCGAGCTTCTATGTCAGTTTACACGCTAAATATCCGAGTTTTCTATAATTTATTAAGTATAAGTTCTGTTCTAATTTTGTATACAGACGTGTAGGATTCAGGAATATAGTGCCCTCAGAGGAAAATGAATTGCTCAGCCATGAAGGTTGCTAACTTTCCAATCTTTGTGGTAGTGCCCTACAGGGTCCTTCAGGGCTGTTCTTGGGAGTGCCTAGATTAGTTTCCCAAAACGTTTGTGGAACACCAAGTTAAACTTGATGGACTATGGACATATAGTGCGTACTCTTACAATGTATTAGTTACAATATTCTTTCAACAATTTAAACAACAACATCAAATTTATTTGACGAGCAGTCTAAAGAATTATAATCGTCGATTCATCGTGTAAAGAATTATAATAGCTTTTAATTTGATGCGGACCTTTCGGTCGCTTTACGGTCTTGTGAACTAAAAACGAAAAAGAATCGGTTTTAAAGGTAAGTATTGCGATTAATTCGTTAAAGTTGTTTATTTTGCAACCGCACTTGTATCGCAAACAACATTAAACAAGTTCTGCGTTAAATCAAGAGCTGATTTCACCTTGAAGCTTATTTTTCAGGTCGTGCTATAGTTTACGACAACGATGAAACTTACCCAGAACTAATAATGTTGGATAACAAAGAGTTTAAAAAGACTAATGCAAATATTGAGCATAATTTCGGTAAATAGTTTCCGATGGCTAAATGTTTTTGCACTGTGTTTGTTATTTTGCATTAAATGATTTTTTGTTATTAAAATTGTAGGATATGCCGTGGTGTCCGGAAAGTTTTTCCACGGTGAAATAGACTATGCCATTAGCTCCACCTACGGTGACATTGGCAATGGTAAGGTAAGTCTAATTATTTTTTGTACACATGTGGTGATGGTAATTCTGTGAAATGCGTTATAATAACCGCGATAGTTTAAAACATAATTTTTGTTAAACTTGAAAACTAAGTGTATGAATCATATGTTATATCCAGAACGACAGATCGGCTAGTTTACACCTCCGCACCATATGAGTGATATTTTACCGCTTTCCACCAGATGTTTTTTTGAGTAAAAAAAAAGTTGGGCGATCGAAGGTCACGATTTGGGCCAAGCCAAAGGTTTGGGCGGCACTTGTATGTTGCATGTGTGTTCATAATATGTACATCAAACATATATAATAATTTACTGCAAAATCGATGTGGAATACTCAATATATTTTTTTAAAAGATACAATCTCCATACAAAAATCAACTGCTCTTCGTTAATCTCGCTATAACTCGAAAACGGCTGGACAGATTTTAATCATTCTTCTTTTGTTTTGTTGGTTATAATACAGGAGTGATTCGTACAAAAGAAAAAAAGGGTGGGTAGGGGTAAAGTAGCCTACTACTTTGCCCCAACATACCCTTTTTTTCTTTGAGTTTAACGGAGCCCAATATTATAGCGAACAAAACAAAAAAATAATTATTCAAATTGGTCTAGCCTTTATCGAGTTTTACCGAGAGTAACGCACTACTATCGATTTTTACATAGGTATATATATGGGAATAGAATAAAAATGTTATTACAAAGTATTAAAATATGTATTAGAGGGTAAGTATATATTTTTTTTCGTGTATATATGTATATAAGTGGTATTATTTAATAAAGCAATAGTGATAAAATAAAAATCAAGAAAAATCAATGTAGGTATGATTCTCATACAGTCTAATAACTTCTATATTCTATACTTCTGTTAACTGTATAAAATATCAATTGCAATGATATAGCTGTAAGTCTTCCGAAAATAAATAAATAAATAAATAATATTACATGGGTTAGGGGGCTGATTTTTTAAAAACAATGATTTTACTAAGTGAACCCATTTTTATTCATTTCGTTACTGGCGATTTTGGGTTTTATGTCTATGACGTCTTAGCCAAGCCTTTTCGTTCCCAATACGTAGTTTATATTAATACCAAACTTATGAAAATCCATAATTGTTTAGTTCTAGAGCCGTATTAATTTCTTCTTGCAGATCTTGTTCTTCACATCATCTCAGCTAAAGTACATGGGGGTAGCCATATTGGATTCGCAGCCCGGCGCAATGTTCGGTGCTGTGCTGTGTTCTGGGCACTTGAAAGGCCCGTATGAGACATTGCTGGTAGGTGCGCCTGCGCGCGTCGACGCCTCCCGGCAACTCGGTGCGGTGCACGTCTACATCGGACGTGGGAAGGTATGTATTTCTGAAGCCTGTCATTGCTTACCAAAGTAGTCGATCAGAGAAAAAATATAACCGTGCATTCAGTGTCAGTTACCTGGGATCGTTGGTGGCCTCGTGGCTAACGGATTCGGCTCATAAGCGAGAGGCACCGTGTTTGATCCCCCTATGCCGCCATGTATCAATGACTTTTCTGAGTTATTAACAGTAGTTGAACACTTAGAGTTCTATACTTACTATTTCTATGAAAAATGTTTCAGCAAATGCAAGAAAAGAGGACCTTGTGGGGATATAAAGAAAATAGTTTCTTCGGTTCAGCCATTGCCAATTTAGGAGATATGAATGGAGACAAAGAAGATGGTAAGAAGTAAAATTGTATCTTATTCATTATTAAAATGTATTATTTTTACTTTGTGAAATAATAGAAAAACATTTTAAACCCTTACCACACCTTACATATCCTGAAATACATTTCAACACGGTACGTAACTATTTACGAAACCGTCAGGGGATTTTGTTACATACTGTCACACTGCAACAATGTGGAGGAGGCTCAAGTTCAGTACTAACTAACAGCGGTAACTTCCTTTTCCTTCCCAAACACGGTGTCTTTTCGTCGTTCCGGGGCTGGGGGCGCCGGCGTTGTGTAGGTTGCGGTGACGATGGTAGAGCGTAAGGATAGGGTAAGGTTAGGCTGGGCTAGGGCAGGTTTAGGCTAGGGTAGAGTAGGGCCAGGGTAAGGGAGGGGTAGTGTAACTTCTCAGTCACCCTAATACTTATCTGTCTGTATAAATACACACATACGAGTTAAGAGTAGACATAACATAATAAATATCATTTCACATATGGTGATTTGGCCGTAAGCGAGTGATCGTCTAGTTATTGATTTAAATTTTCAGACCCATTACGTTGTGTACACATTTTGAAAAACGTCACAAGGAATATGTAAGTTTATAGCAATATTCTGTAATTCAACCGCACGAATATTCGGAAGATATTTGCAAATAAATACATTTTTGTTCACATAAATAAAAGTAAAATCAAATATCAAAATCCTCAAAAATGAAATGAATGAAACATAAATCCGCGTAATTAAGATAATTTAAATGTAATCCACGCAAATCGAAATAGTCAAACAATTTATAAAATCCGTACAAGAAATCAAACAAAGTATAAAGTAAACATGCGACTTAGCTTTGACAGCACTCGAAACGGCAACGGATTCTTGTTTCTTCTGTGGCTCCTCTAACCCTAGTGACCTATTGTCTACTTCGCTCAAACCGTCACACATATTCCGATCATCTCGTCAGGCATTATTATGGTCCTACCTATCGACTCACGAGTCAAAGGAGAGACTATTATAGGCGTAGACTTAGTTAGAGCGCCTAGGCCATCGAAGACGAAGTCGGGATTCGTGCCGTACTCATTCTCTTAGAGTGTATTCGATGTCACATCCGAAACTGTGTCCCAAGTTAGTTTTATAGTTTTTTATTCAGTGAGGGTGAGTACTGATGATATTTAATTTGGTAATCTTTTCCCCAAAAATTTGTGTTTAATCACTTTTCACACTTACGTTGAAATCTCTAAGAGCCCTAATAAATACTCTTAACTACCATAAAAGTAATGAGAATGTAGCTTACGCTTTCGAAACTAAGAAACAAAGACAAATTTAAAACAAACCAAATCACTGACACAACGGAGATAAAGAAATAGATAGTGAACGAAAGAAACGACACAAAGCTAAAAAATAACACAAAATAATAAAGCCCAAATTAATTTAACAAACTACACTCGAAATGTAATGAATTTTTCGAGGATATTTGGGAAAACCTGGGGTTTCTTAGTTGCGGAAATGGATACGATGATGTTCACGCGACGCGACCCAGGGGAGGACTGTCCTGTTCCTACTCCCCTGGCCACCTTGCTTTTGAATTCATATCTTCAATATTTTCACAAACAAAAAATTAAACATTTCTAATTTTATGAGGTCTAAGTGACTGCTCTTACAACGTTCGCACATCAATAAATTTTACAAAATGTTTTTGTTAATCCGAAAATAGTTCAATGTTACAACAACTAGTGATGTACATACGACGTTTTATTTATTTACCGAGTCGATTAAATTTAAACAACGCAAACAAAAATACGTAAGCAAATGAATTCGATGTGGAATTCCTTTAGACCAAAATTGATAATGTAGGGAGTTATAAGTAAACAATATAAAGACATTTTAGGTACTATAAACTCGATGTAATGTTTCATCAGACTGAGTATAGAGATATTCAATTTCTATGAAGCAAATCAATTTGAGTCATGAAACAAGTAGATTAAAATTAAATTCTAGACTCGTTTGATATTTAGATGTGCTTTTATTCAATTATTTATTTCGATATTTCGTTGATACGTATTTGTATGAATTTCACATCACTATCACTTGTGAGTATTTTTTCTTGGGTCCCATGACTAGACGCCAAACATTTTAGATATTCACGATAATATGCCTGTCGTTCAACTAATCAATAGCGTAAATTTATTACGTGCTTATGAAGTAAAATATTTCTCTTATCGTCAAATAAATTGTTTAAGTTTATTACAAAACCAAGTTTTGGTTAAGTATTTGAGAGCATTAGTTAAAAGAAATCATGATAAGCAAACTATATTTTAACCACACACTGCTCTGTGTATGATATGCGTATTCATTTCTAAATCTAATTGTACGGTGACGAGCTCATGGTACATAGTGATCGTTACAGTAGGAGCAGCTACCTATCACATGCAGCATCTGTAATAATGCATGCTTAAAGATCTGTCTGGCGGTGGCCGGGTCGCTCTTTTCCCTCAAATATGGTTGAATTGGCTGTTTGGTGTCCGGCAGAGTAGAATAGCACCAACCCCTTACACTCATGGGTGTCGTACAAGGCGACTAATGTTTTCGAGACAAAAGATCAAGAGTCTCCGTAGTCTGGAAAATGGGCAGCAGCATTTTCCATTGTTATATTTAAACACTGCGATCTTCAACCCGCCTGCCAAGCGTGGAGATTATGGCAATAACCTCCCCTTTCGTGGGAGAGGCCCTAAGTCCTGCAGTGGACTGTTACGGGCTGTGATGATGATGGTTGAATTGGATGATAGCTGGGCCCTGTGTTATACTCTTGGGTGCTGTCTTGGTGATGGACTGGCTTGCTCTTGCTGTAGTTTCAGGTGGTTTATTTAGGTTTACTTACCTTAACTATACCTATATATTACGTCAGACGCGGTCAGGCTCTGTTTGGCTTTGTCGGGCACTGTGTCCAGCAGGTCTGGTCGCTATTGGTATGGGGAAAGTGGGCTCCGGTACCGGGGTGACCAACATTTCACTGTGTTTCTTTCATACTTTCCTACCACCTCCTTTTTGATGATTGAAATAGATATTTTATTTCCTACTCGATAAAGAACACTTTCATATACCTCATTACTCTGTCATATAGTTTGTAACAATCTGGTGTACCTACTGTAATCTGTGTAAGTTTATGTAAAGTAATGTATGGGGCATTTACAGACATAGCGGTGGCAGCTCCGTACGAAGACGGTGGTGCAGTGTACATATACTCCGGCTCAGACCTATCAGGCAACGCTCCGACTGTGCAAAAGATCGATTATATGCAAAGGATTGCGGTTGCGCAGACGTCTCCGCCGCTACCGATATCCCTTACAGCTTTAGATGACTTCGACGAGAATGGGTGCAATGGTAAGTTGTCGTTTTAATACACGCTTGCGTCGCATTGGCGTTGATTTAGGGCACGCGCAGTGCCGATCTAGGAGGCAAGCGTGCAGTTGATACTAATCCCTCACATTGTATAATATAAAGTCGATTTCGGATGCAAGGGTCGCGGTCGGACGTCCAATGTCGGTTTGCCCGCGACTTTATTTTATACCACGTTAGCGAGCGGCTACACAGAAAAGACGTAAGACGCAGACACGTCGCAGACGCGGCGCCCGTTCAATTTACTTTCATATAAAATGTATAGAAACGTCGCGACGCAAAACATACAGCAAAGACAGGGCGCGGACAGGGCGCGGACTGTCGCAGACACGACTTAAAACATACAGAAAGGACGGGGCACGGGCGCGCCGCGGGCGAGATAGGGGGTGCGGGCGGGGCGCGGGAGCCGGGCCTCGCCCGCAGCGCTTGCTGTCCTTGTCTTGCCTATGCTCTTGACTGGTCCGCGACGGCGCCGCGTCCGTGCCCTGTCTTTTCTGTATGTTTTAAGTCGCGTCCGAGTCCCGTCTGTGCCCAGTTTGCGACGTGTCTTCGTCTTTTCTGTGTGGCCGCTCGCAGATTCGTATCAACTGTAGTGTCGTAAATAGCCGCCCTTACTCAAGCGGACAAGCACCTTCGAAAACTAGAAAAGCAGCGTTGAGTATATTCAACAATACGATCTCTAAACTACCTATCAAGCGTCGAGATCATTGCAATCGCCTACAGTATATGGAGGCTCAAAACCAGCAGAGGACAGGTATAGGCTGTTGAGATGATATTGTGATCTCAATATGTAACAAAATTACTTTGATTATTATTCTCACTAATAGAAAGCTTCTCTTTTTTATTGATACACAAGCTTAGCTCATAGCGAGTATCATATCGCACACGTTTGAAAATTGTGGCGTAACTTATTACAAAACTTGATTTTATTTGCAGAACTGGCTATTGGTGTACCAAAGGACAACAAGGTGCTGTTGCTGAGATGTCCTGCTTTCATTGTCATTGATCTAGTTTCAGGTCTACCTGAGCAGGTAAGAATGTTAATACTTCGTGTATTCAACCATCAAAGCCATCTATTATATAGCAAAATCTTAGTAGGTATGTACCTATAACTCTAAATGTATTGGTGACACCAACCCCCTTATTACCGTTGAAGTACATCAGGGCTCTGTGGTGAGCCTACTTCTGTTCAACGCGATATTAGACGTACTCTCAGAAAGCATCCGGGACTATCGTGAGCTATCTCCTTGACTGCCCATGTACGCTGACGATATCGCGCTGACAGACTCTGACAAGGGATAACTAATCCAAAAATTGAACACGTTATTAAGAATTACATGCGTGCCAAAAAGCTCACCACCCAGAATGCTGAACACCGAGGAAAGTGAAACAAGAGGAGTAGGAAGGCGGACCACGGGCCCTCGGGCGCACTATGATACAAAAGCTGAGCATGTCAAAACCGAGTCGGACTTACTTTGTTAATAAGTAACATGGTGCCATCTTGAAGATAGAGTAAACCGTGTGGCGCCCAGCAGAGTTGACATGTTTAACAACAGTCTCCACCAGCCACAGGCATCACACAAGGCGACTATGACTAAGGCTATTACAGGCAAGCCAGCAAAGACCTCCTTAAAAAATAGGCAACAGCGTTTCTTGTGTGTATTTTAATGCTACGTTTACGACAAAACCCGCTACAGGGGTCTACTCCGCGTCAGCGTATTTTGAGCTCTGCTGTAAAAAACGCGCGTCAGAAACACGAAGCATGAACCGATGAGCCGCGTATACGTAGCGTCCGCGTATTTTGAGATGCAGTATGGTCGATCCGTCCTAGAGAGCGTTGTTATCGCTACGCCATTCAGTATCGTCGTTTATCGGTGTAATACGGCCACTATATGACCACACCGCATCTCTAGGAAAACGTGCCTTTGGTAAAAGGTTCCCTTGTCGAACTTGGCGGTGTAGGTCAGATTCTCAGGATGGCAGATTCTGAGATAGCCATTCCGACTACATCACATTCCATTGGCATGGAACTCTGAAAATTGACAAACCACTTCCTATTTTAGCGGAATTTTGATAAGTAAAGTAATTTAGTACTGTTAGAACGTTCTTAAAACTTAAAATTAGACCACTTGACGTAACAACAGTTCTTTTTACAACAATGTCTAATGATTGCTGTGTTTTCCAGTTAGACCTGAACAGGATGAATTTTGAATTCAAACCGTGTCTGACAGTCGCCTTCGGAACCAAGTCTAAATATATAGAAACAGGTAAGTCAAATATTATATGCTAACATAATTAAATACGTACGAGTATATGCACCGCATCGGATCCATGCGAGCCGTGGTAGCCACAGAAAACTTCTTAAAATATTTGGGTGCATAGGTAACATTAATGGCTACGTAATCAAATGCGGAAACGGGAAGGAGCTCAAGAAGGAAATTAATGAGATATGTACCTAAATGATATCATCCGCCGGGCCTTCACTTGTGCTGGAGGTTTGGTTCGTGATGTCGGTAGGAGGCCCGACGGGATGACACTCTCACCATAGAAGCTGGGACGACCCTTGGTCTGGGACGCCATGTGTCGATACCCTCGCACAGTCCCATGTTCCAGTAACCGCGTGTCATGCTGGGGACGGTGCCGCCTCAGCTGAAAACGCCAAGCGGCGCAAATACGCTAGTCTTTGTGAAGACCCCATATTTGCGCCATTTGGCGTGGAAACCCTAGGGCCGTGGGGACCAGGCGCTCACTCTCGGGAGCTAGCTAAGCGCCTGGTCGATGTTACTAAACACCAGAAGGCTGGCCTCTACTTCGGACAGCGAATGAGCCTCGCCATCCACCGGGGCAATGCGGCCAGCCTTCTGGGCTGCTAATACCGTGGACCTTGGACAATTTTTTTATCTGTAGTTAATTTGTAATTATATTATGCTAGCTCTGTAATATAATCTGTCTGTCTGTGTATAGTATGTCTGTATAATTGATACTATTCTGTTTTAATGAGATATTTAATTCAATGTTTTCATTTCGCAGAACTCGATGTGCAAATTAAAGTATCGCCCAATGTTAAAATAGCGGATAAAGACAGAGCTTACACAATTGCTTTGGATGTTACAAAAATACAATACTGTAAATCGATTCCAGTATCGTTAATAGAAGTAAGTAGAGAGGAAATTAAATGATTCATTAGCTTACTAACTTGGGATAAAGCAGTCCACTAATCTTTAAAATATCAAAATACGGATTTCCGAATAGAAGAATTGGGGTTATTATGACACGAGCATTCAGCCCACCTGATGATGAGCGGTAACTGACGCCCATAACATGTACGAACAAAAACACAGAGCCACTTGTCATTGAGGACTATCCTTCAAACCGAAACACAATTGCTTGGCTGCTGAAATAGACAAGGCGGACCAGAGTCCTAATAATAAACATACAAAGTAATTGGTAAAAAAGGTTTTGGTATTATACATAACAATAATGAACAGGATTAGAACCATGGGCTAATACTTTATTTTATATAAGTAACGTAAGCTCTACTACTGTACTTAGTTGTAAAATACATTTTAGGACGCTGACTACGACACGCCGATAACGTTTGACGTGTCGGTGGCTGGACGCAACCCGACATCAGAGTTCAACGAGCATCAGGTAATCATAAGCCATCTCAGCAAGACTACGCTGCAGGAAAGACTTATGGCTCAGGGCTCGAACCTCCAACTCAAAGTTACAACTACATTGACGTAAGTAGAACACATACAGACATACGCGTTTTCTTCGCGGGTTGTTGCAAATACACAATTTTAGGGACAATCGTATGTAACATCCAAGTGGATTTAAACGGCAGATGGTAAAAAATGCATGGTATAAAGGGCTGCCATATTATAAATCTGACCTATTTATCAAATCAAAACCACACAACTCCTACACTGCATTATTTGGTTATATTTGGCTGCAGCCCGTCAGTCACTGATCAGGAATCTCACGAATAAATACCGATCCTTTGTACTCTATGGAAGTTCGCAGACTAGTGCGTACACAATCCACAAAATTGTATTCGTGTGAAATGCCCGGAACGTATGATCAATTGGAACTTGGAACCTCATCCAAAGTGACACCGACCTTACTCGACATACTTTATTGATATTCAATTCAGTTTTTTCTTACACTCATTCCCCTACCTACTTTCCACACGCCTCTTCCAGCGACAACTACATCATAGGCTCTACCTCCGAGGAACGCATCCAAGTGTCGCTAACCAACAACGGGCGCGTCGCGCACCACGCATGCGTGCGGGGGCTCGTGACTGGCGCGTGCCCAAAGAGCGTGAGCGAACACTGCGACTTGAAAGGAAACGAGTTCGTATGCAAGCTCAAGGAGCTGTTTCGTAATGGGGAGCAGAAGGTATGTGCGTTCCGGTACTCAATACTTATAAAGGTCTAACTAATAACGCTATGCGATTTTGACGCAGCTCAATTTACGCAGTATTTTGAGCTAAAGTGTGGACAGCAAGCAACGTTTCACAAAAGAGAATAGTGACTTTAATGTGGCTGAGAAGGGAAACTGCCAAGAGGATGTGCACCGCGGTATTTTTACTTATAGACCCCACACAAGGTATATAAGTATTACCGTTACGAAAAGTGGAAGTGTGAGTCACTAAATAAAGTTGGTTTTTGTGTCTGTGCACGGGCAGACTAACGTTTTGACCCGCAAAACGCCTAAATGTCTACTATGACTACAAAGTATTTTTCTTGTACTCGATGATATAGGATAACCTACGGCGCGCTCACAGTCACGAGTCATGTCACAGCAAAGATTTCGAGATATAAGAAAGAAAGAAAGAAAATATTTATTACAAAGGACGCCACGACATGATAATTTACATTTATTTATTTATTTATTTAGTTTATAGACGAGCAACATTGTTGCTGATGTGTCTATATCACACAGTGTTGAAAGTTATTTTAAATCAAGTAGAGACAGTTTGTTTGACTTCAACCACTCGTCCAATCTGTTCTTGAAGGAATTCACTGACACAGCTGTCACAACATTTTGTGGTAATTTGTTCCAGTTTGATACCACTCTGTTAGAGAAGAAGTGATGTGCAGTATTGGTGTTGGATGGTGCGCGTTCCAATTGCATTTCGTGACCTCTGTGCGACTTGCAGCCCTTTTTACACAAGAAAAAAGTACATAAAACACGGAGACAATTATAGGGTTCCCAGTGGCATTTTTCGTGGGCATCCAGCGTAAATGGACCCTCCTCAGCATGATGTTATGGCCGCTTGCCGCGAACCACAACGCTGGTTTTCAGTGGGCCCCGTAATATCCCACCGACACTGCACCGTCAAGCAAGCAATGCCCACATCAAATAAATACCTACTATCTTAACAATAAAATGAATTTATAAATAACATATTGCTATTATAGAACAAACATGAATAAAATAGTCAAAAAATCAAATGTCGCAATATATATAGATATAAAACGTATGAAGTAAATAAAATAAACTAATTGGACATGATTTTTGTGTATTGACAGTGGTTGTGTGAACCCAAACTATCATGCGCTTGCGACTACTAAGTCGATAAGTACTAAGCTTCTTACAGCCTTTACGGCGTTTACAGCGTATACTCGCAAACCGTTTGGCATCCCGTGACGGTGTATCCCTACTATAGTATTTTTTAATTAAAAATAAAATCAGTTTATTCCAGACAATGTCATTTCAGATAATCTATTATACAACTCTTTATTGTACATACAAGGACAGTAGAACATAGTTACAGTAAGACAATACAGTATTTTATTTATTTTATTTATTTATTTATTTCACAGTCTTACAGCAATATACATTTGTTTACAATCAGATACAGATAAAAGTGGTACTGCCAATAAAGTAGTATAAAGGCGGTCTTATCGCTAAAAGCGATCTCTTCCAGACAACCATTTTTACGGACACCGTAGAAGGTTCTTAGATAAAGCAGACATGTACAAAGAGTCAACTTAAACACTATCCACACTAAATGACGAACAAAGGTTTCTCATACAAATTATGAAAAGAAAAAAAAAACAAAAAGACTTCAGTTACTCGTTAGCTATTCGGTTCGGTGTTAGTTATTTTTATTACTAAAATTTAAAATTAAATCACCCATTCAAAATCAAATGCTTTTTTTTAGAAATACGACATCATTTTGGACGCAAAAGAAATGACGAGTGCCGCAACGAATGTGCAAATTGTTACAAAACTGTACAAAGTCTGCGATGGAGAAAAGTACGACACGACGACCAAACAGCTCCACTTGAAAACTGATAGGCGCATCAATATTTTGGGGTTAGTATGTTTGCACCGATTACTGCCCCGTGACCGTTACGTGACTTATTGTTAAGTATGTGTTGTTCCGAAAAAAGTTTTAGAGTATAACCGGCCATTAAGCTTGGTGTTTGTGGACTATGAGAAAGCCTTCGATTCGATCGAAATTTGGGCGGTGCTCCAGTCTCTACAGCGGTGCCAAATTGACTATCGATATATCGAAGCACTGAAGTGTTTGTACGAAAACGCCACTATATCAGTTCGTCTCCAGGACAAGACTACATAACCTATTCAGCTACAGCGAGGTGTTATACAAGGTGATGTCATATCACCGAAGTTGTTCACCGCTGCACTGGGGATATCTTTAGGCTTCTGGACTGAGACGAACTTGGCATCAATATTAACGGCGAGTACCTCACTCACCTCAGATTTGCTGACGATATCGTAGTCATGGCTGAAACCCTGGAAGACTTAGGCAAAATGCTCGATGACCTCTTTAGTTCCTCTCAACAAATAGGTCTTAAAATTAACATGGACTAGACGAACATTTTGTCAATGTGTGTTGTGCCTACTCCAGTGACAGTTGGAGGCACTCCACTTGAAATTGTTGACGACTATAAATACCTAGGACAAATAGGCCAGCTAGGTAATCGACATAAAAGAGGTCAATCGACGAATCCAACTCGGTTGGGCAGCGTCCGGGAATCTACGCCACATATTTTCGTCCCAATTACCGCAGTGTCTCAAGACGAAGGTCTTTGACACAGACCTTCGTCTTCGACTTTGACAGTGAAGCTCACTGTGGGCCTTATAAGAAAGCTCACTGTTACCCTAACGGCAATGGAAAGCGCGATCGAATCAGAAATGAGGAGATCCGCAACCGAACCAAGGTCACCGACATAGCTCTAAGGATTGCCAGTCTGAAGTGGCAGTGGGCAGGGCACATAGCTCGAAGAACAGATGGCCGATGGGGTAGTAAAGTTCTCGAGTGGCGACCACGTACCGGAAGACGCAGCGTGGGTAGGCCTCCTATAAGGTGGACCAACGACCTGGTAAGGATCGCAGGTACCACCTGGATGCGGTAAGCACAGGACCGGCCTTTGTGGAGATCTCTGTGGGAGGCCTATGCCCAACAGTGGGCGTCTTCTGGCTGATATGATGATGATGATGTGTTGTTATGCCCTCTTTTAAAATGCTGGGTATGGTACAGCAGCGTTCATAAGTGCTTAACCGCTTTTATAAAAAAAATTGTAGTTGGTACCACATACGGGATAACACAAATGGAATTGGTTAAAAGCCTAAGCTGTCCCTTAGGCACCAATAACTTATTCTTAAATTGCACGATTTTTTTCATTTTAATAATTGAATTAAAGAATAATTTGTCTTATAAATTTAAATATATTTTTGATAATACAAACACAAAAATTAATTTTTTATTTGTTAAATAAAATTTGTTAATTATAACAAAAAAAGGGTTAACCTTTTTTAGGAAAAATCCCATAGTGAATTTTAAAAGGAATACTGACAGTCAATTAGAATTTCATTAAAAAATGAGTACATGCGATATTAATATTGTTTCGTATTAAAATGTTTTCGACTTTATTCCCTTCCGAACAGTATGCTACTTGCTATAAAAACTTTTAACATCTGCATAGGAAGATTAATTTGAAGATGGTTGAGCACTTATGAACGCGACCGTACATCTACACTATCTTAGGAGTTCGTTTTGTTTTTATTGACTGTTTCTCTTTGAACGCGCTAATCTCCATAACTACTGAACCAGAAAATAATTTGACTTTTAGAAAGCTATATTCTTCCGGACTTTAATAGGCTTTGCAACTATTGCATTCTGCACATTTTATGCAATATATTATTTTCAATCAATCATTCACAAATATATGTACATACATGCATTCATGTTTTCAGCACTTCCACGCGACAATTAAACGTGACAAAAATGGAGTTAAAACTTGGAGATCAAATTGTGAAACATTTATATACTGTAAGCTATTTTCGCTTATTCGAATAAGTAGTTAAGTAATTTTCTATTACACATATTAATGTTGCTATTACACATATTTCAGATAACTAATAACGGCATTACAAAATGGGAAAACGTAACTTGTCTAATATCGATGCCACCAGGATGTAGTGTACGTATTTGAAAAGAAAACCAAGGTTCCGTCTCATATCAATTCAAAATATTAGAACGCCTTTAATGTGTTACATTTGTACCTATAATATACGTCTTGCGTGGACCGGCAAATTATAATAATAAATAATCGTTGGCGTTAATATCCCGGTTGTGCTCTCGCGCACGAGGGCCCGGGGTCCGCCTTGACCATGATCCAGGATTCGGCAGGTCAGGTTATTACAGTGGAGCGACTGCCATCTGACCTCCATGACCCTGCTATCAGGGAAACCTGACCAGATTGGATCATGGCTACACATCCAGTCGCCTGAATGTGCAGATTTCATCACGATGTTTTCCCTCACCGTAAGAGCATCGGTTAGTTTTCAACTAATGTACATAACTCAGAAAACAGTCATAGGTACATGGCCGGAGCGGGATTCGAACCCGGGACCTCTGGCTTACGAGTTGCATACTCTAACCGCTCGGCCACCGACGCTCTTATGGACCGGCAAATTACGTAGGGAATAAATGTCTGGCCTTGCTCCAACCGTCAGGAATGGAGACGAGAGACCAGCCTAAGAAGCTCTGGCTAGAAGTCGTTAAGAATGACACGCGTGCCAATAAACTCACCACAATAAAGCGAAGTGAACAAAGAAGAACAGGAAGGCGGACACCGGGCCCTCGTGTGTCGTGCGAGAGCGAAACCGGGATTTAACACCAAGATGATAATGATGATGATGAACTAAAATAACGATATGCGTTCTAATATTTTGAACTGCCATTAGGAGCTAACACATTTGGGCCCCAGAAGGCACGTAACAAAATGATAAATGTTGTTAATGAATTTCAGGTATCTATAAGCGATCACGAATGCGATACTAAAAAGAACCCGGCAACGTGTACTATAAGTAAGATAGACATAAATGATACTGTGAGTGTCGTAGCCATGTTCACTGTGTTGCCTGGTGCCACTATTGGTATGTGATTTTTATATTTTATATCTAAAATAAGTTAAAATCGGGAAAAATGTAGTGCGCTATGTATTTATGTTGCGGTATAGTTTAGTCAAAACCACCTAGCTAAGGGGCCAATCCCGGATTCTGTCTTGGCGAGCGACCACACAGAAAAGACGTAAGACGCAGACACGTCGCAGACGTAGCGCCCGTTCAATGAAAATACCCCTTTCCATTGGTCGTTTTGCTACTTTAACCAGGTGTAATTTTATTAAAAGGGTAGTCATGGAAATGAAATGGTATGCACCAGTTGGCTAAAATTTGTTCGATTATACTAAAAGAGTTTCAATGTAAGTAATCAGATTTCCTATTCCCAAAAATATTAAAAAGTTTTGGTATTAACATTAAAAAACGCCATTTTCCTTAGTAAGGACCTAATTATTATATGCACTTCTTGCAGGTAAGTTTCCTGGTAAAGTTATTTCTTCAAATTTAATCCTGCGTCTGGGAACCGAAACCATAAGTTTGAGGTAAGACAACTTTTAGGAATACGCACGACAACTATCAATATTACGCGCAAAATTAAGTAAATGTAGCGGGATACCTTTATGCCCTATTCGTCGTATCATTATGTGTTTTACGACCTGTATAATATTGTTGATGTCTGTCCCCCAGTGTTAACATTAGTTGTACACTAACCGATGCTCTGGTGAAGGAAAACATCGTAATGAAACCTGCACATTCAGGTGAATGTGGAAACATTATCCAATGTGGTCAGGTTACCCTGTTAACATGGTCGCAGAGGTCAGATGGCAGTCGTTCCACTGCAATTATTTGATCTGCCAAAACCTGGATCATGGTCAAGGCCGACTCCGGGCCCTCGTGCATGAGAGCATAACCGGGACGTTAACGCAAAGATGATTTTTTTATGTCTGTCACTAAGCAGCATGTTTGGTTGTGTTCCTAATATATAATTTATTTACTTGACGGGGAGAAAAGTCGCAGTGATCTTTTATATGTGGTATCATTACTTCGCAGTGTTAAGACACCGATAAATCTACGAGAAGTTGCTGTAGCCATATGGATGATCGTCGTTGCTTCAATAGTAGGCCTCCTATTGCTCGTCATATTTGGGTTAATACTACGCGAGGTAAAGTGAAACTGAATGTTTTAAATTCTTATTATAAGAATTTCTTTGAAAAGCACTTAGGAAAAATACATTACTTGCTATTCGCAGTGTGGCTGTTTCCGGAGAAAGAATAAGGAGAAACTCGAGAATTTAAAGCAAGAAAAAAAACGAGAAAGCATAGTAAGTAAAACCTGAGTCTTTCTACTCTGATGTATAAGTTCTGTCATCCATGTTTCATGGCGAATTCGAAATTATTTGTCCATACGTATTTTAATTCGGAGATGAAATTCAAGATCAAAAGTAGCTCTTTAGAGAATCATTTAAAATTATTCAAAATGTAATAAAATCGTATGAATTTAAAAGAAAAAACACTATTTTAAATAATTCACTCTTGGGTTTATTTTTTATAGTGGTTTGTTTACTTAATTTGGAACTTGAACTTAATCTACGACTATACTTTGGCACTAAGGAATAGTTGATTACTAGCGCATCTACTTTTATTTATTTATTTATTTTATTTATTTATTAGCTTTATAATACAATTATTATTCATATAAGGGATAGAATGCCAATTATAGGTCTCCACAGCTTTTTATACTATTGTAAAAACTGAGGAATTGTCTAATTTGGTATTAGTCAAGTTAGTGTTTAGCGCGGTTTCACTCGCCTACCATTCGCGACTTGAGGCTCTATTTTTTAAATTCTCGCCTCGACTTTGTTTTAAATTTTGATTTTCGGTATGAAAGATTCAATTTTTTTAAATTATCTTTGGCATTGGCAACACCGAAAGCGAGTTGTTCAAAAATAAAGAAAATCAGCGTCATGCATCAAAATAGTGAATCTTTTAAGTGTAAGTGTTCGCCGATTACCCATACGTTAAAAAGACGTGAGTTTATGTATGAGTATCATCATCATCATCATCATATCAGCTAGAAGTCGCTCACAGCTGGGCATAGCCCTTCCCTAGAAATCTCCACAAAGGCCGGTCCTGTGCTTACCGCATCCAGCTGATACCTGCAATCCTTACCTGGTCGTCGGTCCACTTTGTGGGAGGCCTACCCACGCTGCGTCTTACGGTACGTGGTCGGCACTCCAGAAATTTACTGCCCCATCGGCTATCTGTTCTTCGAGCTATGTGGCCTGCCCACTGCCACATCAGTCTGCCAATCTTTAGAGCTATGTCGGTGACCTTGGTTCGCCTGTGGATCTCCTCATTTCTGATTCGATCGCGCAACGAGATTCCGCATAGCCCTTTCCATTGCCCTTTGGGTAACAATGAGCTTTCTTATAAGGCCCATAGTGAGCGGCCACGTTTCAGTTCCGTGGACTGGCAACACATATTAATCAAAGACCTTCGTCTTGAGACACTGCGGTAATAAGAACGAAAATATCTGGCGTCAATTGACCTCTTTCTCGAAATTGAACCCACCTAGCTGGCCTATTTGTCCTAGGTATGTATAGTCGTCAACAACTACAAGTGGAGTGCCTCCAACTGTCACTGGAGTAGGCACCACATGGATATTCGACATAATTTCCGTCATTTCCATGTTCATTTTAAGACCTACTTGTTGAGAGGCACTACAGAGGTTATCGAGCATTTTGCCCAAGTCTTCGTGAGTTACTCGCCGTTAATATTGGTACCAAGTCTGTCTCAGTCCAGAAGCCTAAAGATATCCTCCAGTGCAGCGGTGGAGAATAATAATATGACTATATGACATAACCTTGTCTAACATCTCGCTGCAGCTGGATAGGCTCTGTGCTCTTGTCCTGGCGATGAACTGATCCTGTCCCTGTTACCACCTATACATTTTAATGGCTCAATTATTCCATACTCTCCTCAGGTAAAGGATTTGGGGCTCCATATTGACAGCACTCTCAGTTGGGCGGCTCATGTGACTGAGATTAGCAGGAGGGTTACCTCGACTCTCTGTGCCCTTTAAAGATTTAAGTTTTTTCTCCCTGCTGCTACCAAAATGTTGCTTGTGCAGTCCCTGATTTTGCCTGTCATAGATTATGCAGATGTGTGCTGCTCCGATATGAATCAGGATCTTCTCAATAAGCTGGATCGCCTAATGAATAACTGCATAAGGTTCATTTTCGGTTTACGTAAATACGACCACATCTCGGTCTTTCGCGTCAAATTGAAGTGGCTCCCTATCCGACGACGTCGAAATTTGAGAATCCTTACCCTCCTTCATTCGATCCTGCATAACTCGGCTATCCCTAACTATTTAAAATCCAAGTTCCAGTTTCTATCTGAATACCATAATCGCAATCTCCGATCCACACATAACCGGTTGTTACACTTTCCTCTTCACCGCACTGGTTTTATATCCAACTCTTTCGCGATGGTGGCAATGCGGCTCTGGAATGGTCTCCCCTCTGAAATTAGACTTTTGACTAGCAAATTCTCATTTAAAAAGGCTGTACACAAGCATTTATTAAATAAATAAATAAATATAATGGCGTTTACGTATAAACACTTCAGTGCTTCGATATATCGATAGTCAATTTGGCACCGCTGTATGTATGTGGTTTATGGTACTAATATCTTTTCGAAACCCGACTTGTTCGGGAGGCTAGAAGTCATCAAACCTTCGTGCGAGACAATTCGTAATGACTCTCGTAAACAGATGACGGAATTGAACAGCTTCTGAAGGGTCTTAAGCACAGGTTTGCCACCAGCTTTCAGAAGCTCAGCTGTAATTCCATCATAACTCTGCGCCTTGTTGTTCTTAAGCTGTTTGAGAGCCATATTAATCTCGTACAGGCTGATGTCCTTGCTATCTTCGGGTTAACTTGGCTCTGCGGTCTTTTGTCATACTGGTAACAGGTGCCCGTGTTGTCGTCGTGTATAACTGTCCATAGAACTGCTCGACTTGCCTCAAAACCTCGGACTCGGTCGAAACAACTCTGCCGTCGTCCATTTTCAGTCTCGTCAACTGGTTCTGTCCAATGGACAGATTTATCGCAAAGACTTAAAAGCCTTTGTTCCGCTCGATCACCGCCTTAATATTGGTGGTATTGAAGCGGCGTATGTCGCGAGTCAGAGACTTGGAGATCATTCGAAAAATTTAAAGACATCATCAGGGGATTGCAGAGTCATTCCGCGTCTTTCTTCAATGAGTTTGAGGGTATTGTCAGAGATTTTGTTTGTTCTTTTTGTAAGGCAAGCTTTATAAAACTTTGACTAAACTGTATAGACAGTTTTCACGAACCTGTTATTATAGTCGTCCACGTCGACGCACCCTCCTAGGCACTCGATGCGATTTTGTAATTCGAGTCGAAAGCTTTCGGGGTTTTGGGTTTGGGTGGGTATAGGCCGGAGCGTGGACCTCATCAATCTCGATATTTGTAGCTGTGGATTAATATTCGATGTGCCTCTTACCAAGTATATTTTAACACTATGTCATTAAAAACGGCAATATTAACATGAGGGTACTTCCTTATTGGCCTTCTTCTTTGCAGATGCAATCGATAAGGAACAGCTCCATGGCGAAACTCATGGACGAATTGGAAGACCGCCAGAAACTGGTAGGTGTGCACAAACACGGCGAGTTCAGCGACGAGAAAAACGCGCCTGCGCATGACTCAGATCCAGGCTACAGCGAGCCCCCAAAGTCGGTCACGACAAATGCAGACATTCATAGAACGTAGCTAGCGAAGGGGTCAGTGTATAATTGACGCGTTTGTGACACAATTAATGCTTTCAATAATTGTTTTCACTCTTGTGGACAGTTAATTACAATCTTTTTCTCCTTTCGATAAACTTGCTTTAGTTGAAGAATTTGTCGTTAATAGGGATTTTATTTGGTGGTAGTTTTTTCTTGAATAATTTAGTTAATAACTAATTTCTTAAGTTTAATGTTCTTTATATTTAATTTTCGCTGTCTCTAATCAAATAATATATATCTTTTGTGGGTTGTAATGGTGATTGTAACTGAAGTTTTCGTATTGGACTGGTCAATTCTATTTCTACTATTGTCTTGTTTCCTATTTTGTTAATTGTAAGTTTGTAACCAACAAAACCTGTTTATCATATACGTATTTATTGTTTCTTGACTCGTTTTTTAATTGAATTATCACAGAGCCAATTACAGGTTTCCACCGATAGAAATGTGATAAACTAATCCATACTTAACTAAAAGTTAAGCGTACACTAAAATATACCTACAATACCCGAAAGTAATGCAACAATAGTTAATTAATAGATAATATTGTTTGTGAAAATGTTACAACGTGTCGAAGTGATACTTGAGTATGCGGTTTCTCGCTGACTCACAACTTGTGTTAAATAAATCAAGAGCAATTCTCCTGGATAAAACATTAAAATTATTAGTTGCTCGCAATAGGAGTACAGCGGAAACTTCTCAATATGCTTTGCTACCGACGCCACGTAGGCAGACAGTTACGCTCTTATGCCGATAGATTGTTGAAGTTTTACGCTTTACAAAATAGTCCACAACTGTTATGACTCTCCAGCTCTCCTCTCTTTATTAAACTTTAATACCCGCTATAAATCACGTAATCCTAGTCAGAGACTTTTTGCCCTTCAAGTTTACTCGAATAATACATCTTATTATAACCCTGTAGTCCGTATTTGTCGCCAAAACAATGAAGCGGTTCAAAAACACTCGTCACTTGACATATTTCATCCGAGTTTATCAAAATTTAAGAATAATGTGTTTGCTTGGTATTCTTCTGTTGGTAACTAAGCAGTTCGAGCTCTCAAAAATCAAACAAATATGTTTGATTTTTGAGAAGAAGAAGTTTGAACTTATCTAGTTCAATCACCACTGAAATGTTGATGTTTTTTGTTCTAATTAACCAATACTACTAACACTATTTTAATTTTAGAAATACTTTAAGCCATGCTGTGCACATAATGGATAAGAATTATAGTCTAGTACTTACATTTAAGAAATTATGCACAGTATTGTTTAATGACTGTATGTGCCTTTTAAATAAAAATAAAAAAATAAAAAATATAAAGGTGTTCTTTTTGTAATTGGTAGAAGCTTCTGGAACATGAAACGGGTCATTGCGTCTGATGCATCTCACCGATGTCTTAAAATATAAACAAGAAAGAAGTTCCGGGCAGTTGAAAACACCAGACGCAATTTTGAGAAGCATTGTCAGACCAGCTATTTCCCTACGCATGAAGAGAGGAGAAAGGTGGTGTTTCCTGCACAGAGAAAGGTTACGTAGGTAATATTCCGACCTAGAGCGTTAGAATAGAATAGAATAGAATAGAATATTTATTTGCTTTAAACATGGTTACAATGAGAGGTCTTAAGATAATCATCACACAGTGGCTCTCACATGTTCAGCCAGTATTAACAGGCATGCAAACTCGTTCAGCGTTAATGAACATGCACCTTAGGCTACCTTAAACTCTAAAAAATCCTTGACAGAATAAAAGGAGTGCTCCAATAGCCATTTATACAAGTCCTTTTTAAATTTGTTTATAGGCTGTTCTTTAATTGCCAGTGGAATTTTATTAAATATTGATATAGCCATCGAATAACATTGCTTCAAATACAAAGTAGAATTTGGTGTAACTTCGTGTACAAGGCGAAATGGGTTTCGCGAATTTCTCATAAATATATCTGCGGTGACCTCTAACAAACTTTGCGACCTCATATATATACAAGCATGGAAGAGTTAGTACGTTTAGAGATCTAAATAGAGGACGACATGGTTCATACGGAGGCACTCTACAGATAGCTCGTATACATTTTTTTTGGACAACAAATGCCTTATTTATATCTGTGCTGTTGCCCCAAATCAACAATCCATACCGGAGCACAGATTCCACATAACCATAATAAGCTGTAACGGCTGCATTTTTTGATGCTGATAAAACTAACTTGTGCAGCGCATAAGAAAAACTGTTTCATCTTTTACAAACACTGTTTACATGATGCTTCCAATTTAGTAAATCGTCAATTGCTATTCCCAAAAACGTCACAACTTGAGTTTTTGTTAAAATTTTACCATCGATGTCAATATTATTCAATTCATTGCATTTATTAAAATTTATGAAATTTGATTTGTCAATATTAATGTCTAAATTATTATCATTAGTCCATACTAAAATAGATTGAAGAACATTACGAATGTCATTTTTATGGTTATTTATTCCTAGTTTTTTATTTGTCGTCACTACAATCGAGAGGTCGTCAGCGAACAATATACTTTTATAATTATTTAATTCAATTAGGTCATTTATGTACAGGATAAATAATAAAGGTCCCAGTACGCTTCCTTGGGGAACACCTGAGTTATTACCCCTATAGTCTGATCTATGATTTTGTAGCACCTGTTTATCATTTAGTTTTGATATCTCAACGCATTGCTGCCTATCTTCTAAGTAGGATTTTATCCAACTTAGAGCTGGCCCTCTAACTCCATTGCTTTCTAATTTCGATAACAGCAATTTATGAGAAACCAAGTCGAAAGCTTTGGTCATATCGAAAAATAATGCACTGACAAAGTACTGTTCATTAAATGCTCTTAGAATTTCTGTTATGAGATCAAACGCAGCATGCGTGGTAGACTTATTCTTTTGGAAACCATATTGACATTTGTGGATAACATTATATTTTCCAAAAAAACTTGTCAACCTGCTATGCATTACCTTTTCGAAAATTTTTGAAAAAATTGGTATCAATGTGATAGGCCTATAATTACCCATTGAAGTTCTATCTTTCTTTTTGTACAAAGGCTTTACAATAGACTTTTTAAGCCTTTCTGGGAAGACTCCTGTCTCCATAGACAGATTTACTAGGTATGCAAGCACCTCACTAATCTCAACCTTGCATTCTTTTATAATTTGCGTAGAGATACCGTCATAACCTTCCGCGTTGGTATTGTTCAATGACATAATAACTTTTGTAATATCATTTGCGGTAACAGGATTGAGATATATTGTGTCATTTACATTGCTTTTATTTTTTGTTAATTTTAAATTTGGATTTTGTTTATTACTCAAAGTTATAAAATAATTATTAAACGCTTCAGCTATGTCAATTCCTTCTAGTAATTGATTACTATTATTGTCAATTTTTTCTATGTACCTATTCCTAAGTGTGCCATTTAGCTCATTATTAATAATCTGCCATGTAGATTTACTTTTATTCTTACTACTAGCTAAGTATTTTTGATTTTGCTTTCTTTTTGAATGCGATATACATTTCTTGAACACTTTATTGTATTCGAGATATGTTTGTTTTGTCACTTTATTTTTGTCCTTATAATACTTATATCGCAAAACCCTTTTTTTAAGGCTGCTTACTTTAAGGCCTTTGGTTATCCATTTTAACTTAGTAGTTGTATTTTTTGTTATTTTAACTGTTGGGAAACATTGGTTGTACAGTAAGCAGAACAGATCATGAAATTCATCAAAAGCTGTATTTAGGTCTGTTTCACTGTATACTTGATGGAATGATAATTGACTTAGATAGCCCTTAAACAACTTTATGTTATCTTGCGAGTAACATTTGTTGAATGTATATATTGTCTTAGGTAGTACACATTTCTTTTTAACTGGTATACCTATTACTTGTGCCGTATCATGGTCCGATAGATTCATCGTAAGTGTTGTGCCCTTGACGCTCTTCACGTTACTAAAAATGTGATCTATACACGATTTACCACGAGTAGGTGCTGTTATGTGCTGATTGAAGTTGTAACCTTGTGTGATATCAAGCAGCCTTTTAGCATTGTTATCATTATTTAGGGTATTTATATTTAGGTCGCCTGTTATTACAATCTTCTTTTTTGGAAATTTTAGTTGTAGTTTGTACAGTAGAAATTCTAGTTTCTTAAAAAAACATTCTAAGTCAGATTTGCGTTTTGAGGTATTTCTGTAGATACAGATAACCAAGACGCCATACCCAGTTAAATTTACTCCACAACATTCAAAGTTCATGTTGGTAGCTATATCATTCAGTATCAGCTCGTTATAAGGCAGTCCTTGTTTCACTAATATACATGAGCCACCCCTTTTTTTGGGTCTCGCATAACTAGCACCTAATTGATATTTCTGCAATACGATATTCTTTTCTTCATTTTCTTTTACGAAGGTTTCGGTAAAACAAAGAATATCAGGGTCAAGTTCTGAAGTAAGACCTTCTAGCGTAATTTCGAGAAATTCTTTTTTTGAAAGCAGACCCTGTATATTTTGATGAAGAATTATTAGGCTATTAGTGGCGAAAAAGCTGTTTTCTTTTATGTTCTTTAGTCGAGAAATAATACGGTATAGTTCCTTTTTTGGTTTTGTTTTGTTCGCTAAAATCAGAATTATTATCTACAAGTATATTATCAGAGGATTTATCTATGTATGTGTCACTGTGTAACAATGTTTGCTTGTTATTTCGTATTTTGTTAAAGTAATAGGGAATCGTACCCTTTACGAGGTTAATCTTAGTAGATTCTTTTGTACTCTTAAACAGTTTATATACTTGTCTGCGTTGTTTTAGCATGTTTTTCCAATTTAAGTAATTTTCTTCGTAATATTTTTGATCAAGGTATTCATTAATTTTTTTACAAATAATATCGTTAACATGTCTGAAATGTATATTATCATAGTTAATGTCCAAAAAATTACAATTATTAAAGTTATTTGATATAGTTTTTAATAAATTATTTAATTTTATTTTTTTTAAATAAATATTGCGGTCAATTTTTATAATATATACATTACATGTCAACGATTTTAGGAGAGCACTGAGCTCAGTCATTATTTTTATGGGGTTTGTGTCGTGTTGCCCTACAGATAATACAACTGTGTCATTCGATTCAATGACCCACTCGGTAACACACGTAAAGCAGAATTTTTGTTTGAATTGCCTCAATAAGTGAAATGTAGACAGCGGACTCCAAACATGAGAAGCATGTTCTAAGATCTGAAAAAGGTACAATAAATAATTTCGATGGTCTTTACAGAATTGAATTTCTTAGAGCATGTTATTATAAACCCAAGTTTTATTGTTTTAGCCGTTATTGTATTTATATGATGATTTATAAGCTTGGAGTCATGGAGAACTCCCAGATCACACACTATCGATTCTCTCTGCAAGATTTTACCTTTCAGGCGATAGATAAAATTATAGAGTTAAGGCGTCGGTTTGCAAGGCCTCAGCATCAGCAATGGAGGTTATAGTGGCGTATATTTTCATGACATCAGCAAAACACAATAGACTGACTATTGAGAAGCATAAATTAATATCGTTTATGAAAATAATGAACAATAGAGGTGCCAGCAAAGAGCCCTGTGGTACCCCGCTAGGAATAGTAACCCAGCTTAATACGATATAAATTGCTTACGATAACCACCTACCTGAGATCTATTGTTTACCTTGTGGTCACCTTGTTGACCATCTTGGCCACCATGGCCTGTCGTGCAGCAGGAGTGCTGGGCGCTTTCCTCGGCACGCGGACCTAAATGATATCATCCGCGGGGCCTTCACCTCCGCTGGAGCACCCGCGGTGCTGGAGCCCAGCGGTTTAGTCCGTAGTGACGGTAGAAGGCCCGACGGGATGACACTCACGGCCTGGAAGCTGGGACGACCATTGGTATGGGACGCCACGTGTGTCGATACCCTCGCACAGTCCGATCTTCCAGTAACCGCGTGTCATGCTGGAGCCGGTGCCTCCGCAGCTGAAAACGCCAAGCGGCGCAAATATACGAGTCTTGGTGAGGACCACATATTTGCGCCATTTGGCGTGGAAACACTTGGTCCGTGGGGACCAGGCGCACACTCTCTGTTTCGGGAGCTATCTAAGCGCCTGGTCGATCTTACTAAAGACCAGAAAGCTGGCCTCTACTTCGGACAGCGAATTAGCCTCGCCATCCAGCGGGGCAATGCGGCCAGCCTTCTGGACAGCATTCCTAATACCGTGGACCTGGGACAAATTTTTTATCTGTAAGATTTTTAACTTTATTTATTTAATTAGATATAAAATTGTAATTAGTAGTCTATAGTTATTTATATCATTATTATAATATGTTTTATAAATAAATTTCCAAATAAAATAACAATAAATGTTAAATAAATTTAAAAAAAAAACCTGATTCAATAAACATAACAGGCTTTTCTTTTTATAAGTTTCATTTCTGGGCGTGTTTATCCGCACTTCCAGTAAGCGCCTGCCTTCGTAACTTTTGCCCCCAACTATAAGTTGGATATGTGCGACTAACATTTTCCAAATAATTGTGTATCTGAAATCCCAGATTATTAAATACGTAAGGCACTCCGCACATGACGCAACACGGATGCGACAGCGACGCGACGGAGACATGCGGGATTCATGCAGGACGCATGTAGGACACATGCACATGTGTCATGATGACATGCACGCGTCAACTAACGGTTTACAAAGATCATTTGTAAACCGAAATCAGAATTAACGCTGCCATCTTGTAAAGCGTCACTTTTGACAGATAGCTGGAGTTGATGTTTGACACTAACGCCCTCGTCCAATTGCCAAATGATCCTTGTAACTGTGATGCAATGAGGTAAGAAAAAGCTCCTTCTAAGAGGAGAGAGTACAATGTCAAATAATGCGTGAAACAGATGTGCTCAAACTAGAAGAACTAAATATAAAATTCCATTGCATCATAGTTTATCTTATCTTATGCATACACTCAGCAGCACAAAAATTTGTCCAAGTGCTTGTCTTAAGTTTGTAAACAAAGTAAGGGGTGTTCATTTTTATATAAGGTTAGTCTTGCGTATAGATTTGAAGAAACTTGTTTAGTTTATCTACTTTAACATAATGTTTCAAACTATCGCGGTTCTTATCACACATTTTAAGGATATGTTCCGGGTTTTGTACCGCGTACCTTTGTTGACGAGTAGACCGATATTTCGACACTTGCATGCATCATGGACAGGAGAGGACCCGTCGTCCCGTGTCCATGACGATACTGAGACTGGCTGAACAATCTCGGACCCGATTGGCACCGAGAATAGTTCAGCAGCTTATTTTAAAACTTTTACTCTGTGGCTAGGACAGCCATAAAAAAAGCAAAGGGCATAAATGTAACGTGCCTAAAATTGCAACGTTACACCGTCAACCGCCCGCATCTCATGACATTAGACTTTAAAATGAAAATGAAAAAGTATTTATTGAATTAGGATTACGTTAATTAATCTCTTTTCAAACGTCAAAAATCTAATGGAAAGCAAAGGGAAAGTTAAGCGAGCTCATTCAGGCATGGGCGACGATGCAAATCGGTCAGCGCGCACGTGCGCCCGCACCGGCGAGACACCGTGCACCGACACACGCCACGCACATAACCGCCTAAGCGAATCATGTACATTGGTGGCTAACTAAGCGTTTCCTATTCGGTTGCTATGCGTAGGTAAGCTGTTCGGTGACGCGTACTCACCGGCTAAGTAAGTAAACGGCTTGTAAGCGTAAACATATAAACGGGCCCTGGCATTCACCCATATTATATGTAGTATCATCTTCATTTGTAGCCATAATTAATCAGCGCCATAGGGATGATATATATTCAAAAACACAACGATACCTCAATCTAAAACAACCCGACAAACAAATAAATCTTTCAAAGTATAGATTAGTGGATTCAACACGATTTAAGACGTTGAAATACTAGACGAAACGGGAGAGGAGTCTGATCAGGAGTTTTCCTGATTTAATTAAGCGACTTTGTGGTAGTTATTTTCCTGTTTATTTATTGTCGTCGTATGATATCAGGGAGGGGAAGACTACTACATAGGCCATATATCGTCCAAGGCGAGACAATTCACATCGGCACAGTTTTATTGGGCACCGTTCTCTATAATTGGTTTACTTAGATATTACTACTAGGTAATTACTAATTGGTACTAATGAACGTAGTTCCTCTAATCTACACATTTGTGTATATACCTAATTAGTCAGCATCTTGGTTTTAGTTTCTTACAACAGCTAGTTAACTTTCCAACTAGGTCCAATGAACATCTGATAAATACCTAATTATTGTCGACTTTAATATGAATGGTATAAGTTGGAGTACCTCCGATTATCATTATTTTGAACCTTCCAATTATACGAGTCAGGATAAAATTCTACTAGTCGATGCACTTAATCTATTGGGCCTTAATCAGTACAATGGTATTAGAAATTGTCATAATAAGACACTGGATCTAGTATTATCTAACGTTGAAGTGGTAGTGGCCATGTGGTGCCCGGCAGAGTAGAATAGCACCAACCCATTACACTCGTGGCTGTCGTACAAGGCGACTAATGTTTTCGAGGCAAAAGAACTAGTCCCCGTAGGCTGGAAAACGGGCAGCAGCGTTTTCTATTGTTATATTTTAATAAAGTGTAATCACTGCGTTCTCAAAGCCGCCGGCCAAGCATGGATGGCAATAACCTCCCCATTTGTGGGAGAGGCCCTTAGTCCAGTAGTGGACTATTATGGGCTGTAATGATGACAAGTATTTCAAGAAAGAGAGCTACAAACACTACCAAATTTTAGTTTTATTTTTATTTTTTATGTCATACGGTAGGCAAACAGGCAAGCGGGCCACCTGATGGAAAGTGGTCACCACTGCCTATAGACATTAGCAACACCAAGAGTATCGCTAATGCGTTGCCCACCTCTATAACACGTTGCTCTGGCAGCAAAAAGGAGATGCCTAGTTGAGTTTTCGATAGCAAGCGATCCCAAATACTTCTGGTTCTATATCAATGCCAAATCTAACAACAATGCAATGCCAAGCTGCCTTAATCATAAATGGGATGCTTATAACTGCGGCTCCCTGTGTGTGTTCTATCGGATGCACAATGGGGAGTGTTCCGAGGAACTTTTCGATCTGGTGCCCACAGCACAATTCCGCCATCGCACCACCCGCCGTGGGCTGGGTACTCATCCCCACTACGTAGACCCTCTGTTGGTCACCACATGAAGGTTTGAAAGAACGTTTCTCGCTCGTACGATTCGGATGTGGAATGAGCTCCCAGCCACAGTGTTTTCTTTGGACTATGACATGGGATCGTTCAAGAGGTATATTAGAGGTCTCTACAGAGGCGGACAACGCATTGGTGACTCCCCTGGTGTTGCTGATGTCCATAGGCGGCGGTGACCACTTTCCAGCAGGTGGCCCGCTTGCCTGTTTGCCTACTGTATGACATAAAAAAATATCACACCATTTAAAAAAAAGTTGCCTAGAACCTAAAACCTAAAGAGGCCTGGAATTAGTAACTACAGACCTATATCCAAATTGTGTATTTATATTTTAAAAATTAAAAAGTCGTCTATAAATAAGTGTATGCCTCTCTGAGCAATTCTCGCAGTTGTTCTCAGTACGGATTTATGAAGGGTCGTTCTACGGTGTCAAACTTAACACTTTTTTCAATGCCATTACTGGGGCTACGGAGAGGGGCTCGCAATTTCATGTAATCTATACTGAGTACAAGTAGGCTGGCCGGTATAGGGATCAGCGGCGATCTGCTTAAGTGGTTCACCTCTTATAAAAACAATAGATCTCAGGCGGTTGTCCTCAGCAATTACGTATCTAGCTGGGTTACTATTCCTAGCGGAGTACCACAGGGCTCTTTGCTGGGACCTCTAGTGTTCATATTGTGTTTTGCTGATGACATGAAACAATACGACACTATAACCTCCATTGCTGATGCTGAGGCCTTGCAAACCGATCTCGTACGCCTTAAAGAGTACTGTAGTACTAATCAGTCATATCTGAACTCCACAAAATGCTCGGCTGTAACATATGGTTGTAAGCGCGACCTTATAATTTTTTACTATCGCCTGAAAGGTAAAATCTTACAGAGAGAATAGATGTTGCGTGATCTGGGCGTTCACCATGACTCCAAGCCTATTTTTGATCATTATATAAATACAACGGTGAGGGAAAACATCGTGATGAAACCTAAACATTCGCCAATTGTACCGAATCCGATGCCGCCGTTCCCCACTATTTTTATCACTACTCATGCAATGTAGCGACATCTATCGCTCCACTAGGGAAACTCAACGATATCACATTACGAGTACACGAACACAAGGTTGGCAAGCATCCGCACATAGATGGCGCTAACCGTCCTGCATCGCGCTAGAGAAATGTGCCAACTTCCACGGCATATATGCAACTCCCGACGATCAACTGTCGGACCCTTGGTCCCCTGGTCACAACACTCGGCCAGGTGGGTAATTACCCTTTTCTACCATCTCCCTATCTTCGCTTGCCAACATTGGCGGCAACATTATCCTGCACCGCCAAAGTGGTGACCCCGACGTGATCCTTACGTCTTCCCTACCTGACTCCCGCACACAGCAGTCACAGCCTTGACCATAGTCGGCACGAACGCGTGCTTCCTGGTCGCTCACCTGCGGCATCTCCACTGTCCCCACCCAGTCTCGACTCAATGCAGACATGGGAACAGCATCGCTTCGGCACAGCTCACAGCGCAACCTCACGCCAGAGCTACGCCATTGCTCTACTACGCTTCATACGTCAGCTTCTCAGCGTTTCTCGCTTCGGTATCGACCTCCAGTCTCCGGGGGGAGTACTGTAGCGACATCTATCGCTCCACTAGGGAAACTCAACGATATCACATTACGAGTACACGAACACAAGGTTGGCAAGCATCCGCACATAGATGGCGCTAACCGTCTTGCATTGCGCTCGAGAAATGTGCCAACTTCCACGGCATATATGCAACTCCCGACGATCAACTGTCGGACCCTTGGTCCCCTGGTCACAACACTCGGCCAGGTGGGTAATTACCCTTTTCTACCATCTCCCTATCTTCGCTTGCCAACATTGGCGGCAACATTATCCTGCACCGCCAAATGCAACATAATATGCACAGGCTTACGCACGCACTCGCAAAGTCAAACGGAGCGCTGTCTATATTAGTCTATCGGTCACTACCACATACACACATTGCGTTGCGTGTGTGCCGTAAATCCTCTCTGAATTTACATTTACGCTAGGGATTGACAAAATCGAATTATTGTCGATATTACTATTTCGATAAAATTTTAACAGTTATTATGGTTTTTATTATTTAATATATATTTAATAATAATGAATTGAAAAGGGTATGGCAGGAGTACGGCAGAGTTATGTCAGGAGTACGATAGTGTGCGACGTCCTGTGTGGTTCAGTGGTTAACATGCTAGTTTACCATACAAGAGGTTGCGGGTTCATTTCCCGGCCGGGCAGAAATTGAAATGATGAATTTTAATTTATGTAACGGGTCTGGGTGTTCTATGTTTAATAAGTATGTATTTAAAAAAAAGTGTATAAGTACTATATCAATTATCTAGCACCCATAATACAAACTTTGCTCAGTTTAGGGCTAGATGGCGCTGTGTAAATTTGTCTACGATTAGGTATTTATTTTATTTTAGTGTTAAGGTAACTGCATCCCACCTCTACCCCACCCGTGCCCCTACCGTACCCTTACAATACCCTGCTGTGCCCCTACTAAATACTAATATCAAAATCAGTCCGCAATTGACGAAAAGTTCTAGGAACACACGTACCTACAATAAAAGAACATTCAATCGAAATAAGAATCTTCTCCTTTTTTGATGGCAATTTTACTATACTACAAATATATTATATCGATAAACAAAATAATTTATCGATAAGGTCGGTTCATATGCACAGCACTAGATTGGGCGCAAGGTGTCCTTGAGCGCGGGTGAATATTTTTCCTAAAATATTGATAAATACAAGGTTTTTAGACTTAAAGGTGAAATGAAATCACTCCTTTTGTTTTAGAAGTCTGTTAACTTCTTGCTTTGCAACTAACTATTGCGCAAGATGGCATATTTTTAACACATTAGGCACAGCTTTTTTGATGCGCACTCCGTTGAATTCCGTAAGAGACTGACGGCGCGTTCGCGCCTTTTGGAAGAAAGAAGCCCATTTGCTCATAGTTGTGGCGCGCCTGCGCCGCCTACTTAGCTTTTCTAACTACTTATTTTTCTATGGTCGGAACATACCTACCTTTCTATGAGCAAGAAACACCACCTTCCTCCTCTCTTCATGCGTAAGGAAATTGCGTCTGGTGTCGTCGTTTGCCCGAAACTTCTTTCTTGTTTATATTTTAAGACACCGGTGAGATGCTTCAGACGCTATGACCTGTTCCATGTTCCAGAAGCTTCTACCAATTACAGAAAGAACACCTTTCTATTGCGAGCAACTAATAATTTTAATGTTTTTGAATGAATGAATTGATCTTGCTTTATTTAATACAAGTTGTGAGTCAGCCTGAAACCGCACACTCAAGTATTACTTCGACACGTTGTAGCATTTTTACAAACAATATTATTCATTAACTATTGTTGCATTACTTTGAGAGCGTCGGTGGCCGAGCGGTTAGAATATCCGACTCGTAAGCCAGAAGGTCTCGGGTTCGAATCTCGCTCCGGCCATGTACCAATGACTGTTTTCTGAGTTATGTACATTAGTTGAATACTAACCGATGCTCTTCCGGTGAGAGAAAACATCGTGATAAAAACCTGCACATTCAGGCGACTGGATGTGTAATCATGATCCAATCTGGTCAGGTTCCCCTGGTAGCAGGGTCATGGAGGTCAGATGGCAGTCGCTCCACTGTAATGACCTGCCAAATCCTGGATCATGATCTAGGCGGACCCCGGGCCCTCGTGCGCGAGAGCACAACCGGGATATTAACGCTAAGATGATGATGATGATGTATTGTTGCATTACTTTCGGATATTGTAGGTTCATTTTAGTTTAAGTTTGAAATTGTATTCGGTACGCTTAACTTATAGTTAAGTATGTATTCGTTTATCACATTTCTGTCGGTGGAAACTTATAATTGGCTTTGTGATAATTAAATTAAAAACTAGTCAAGAAATAATAAATACGTATCTGACACATAGGTTTTGTTGGTTACAAATTTACAATTAACAATATAGGAAACAAAACAAATGTAGAAATATAATTTGACCAGTCCAGTCAGATAACTTCAGTTAGGTACAATCAACCATTACAACCCACAAAACATATATATATATATTATTTGATTAGAGACAGCGAAAATTAAATTTAAAGAACATTAAACTTAAGAAATAAGTTATTAACTAAATTATTTAAGAAAAAGCGACCACCAAATAAAATCCCTACTTAACGACAAAATCTTCGTCTAAAGCAAATTCATCGAAAGGAGAAAAAGATTGTAATTAACTGTCCACAAGAGTGAAAACAATTATTGAAAGCATTAATTGTGTCACAAACGCGTCAATTATACACTGACCCCTTCGCTAGCTACGTTCTATGAATGTCTGCATTTGTCGTGACCGACTTTTGGGGCTCGCTGTAGCCTGGATCTGAGTCATGCGCAGGCGCGTTTTTCTCGTCGCTGAACTCGCCGTGTTTGTGCACACCTACTAGTTTCTGGCGGTCTTCCAATTCGTCGGCACTGTTCCTCACCGATGGCATCTGCAAAGAAGAAAGCCAATTGGTTCGGTATCTGTCTAAACACTTTCTCTGCGAATCAAAGAGTCGGGCGCGGTGCTAACAAACGCGACCAGATGAGTCGTGCGCACAGCTATACTATAAGCGCCGCCATGGCCGCCGAAATATATCATTAGCGCGTGCGGACGCCTAGCCAGCGGAGTCCGCGCTCGCACGATGCGAGTGCGCTGACGTACGCCGATTGAGTCCGATTGTGTTTGTATGGACCGGCCAAATGAGTCCGCGCGCTCTCGCTTACCGCCAATTTTGTATGGACCAGAGAAACGAGTCGTGCGCACTCGCGTAACGCCAATTACGACCCAAATGTCGAGGCAGCCGCAGAAAACGAGGGCTCCCACTAAAAATCAGCTTCACGGCGTTTATCATGGCACATGTTGAGTGAATCCATTATTGCACCATTATATCATCTTGTCACATTCAACGATATAAAGTGTACTTTAATATTTATGTCTTAGTATACTTTTGTTGTTATATCGTGTATCAGAGTGGATTCAACGCATAATACGCATTTTTCTTTACATTTTTATGTATTTAAATAATTACTTAAAATTATCAACCGTTAATATCTGCCGTAGGTAATTAATAATCATACTGCTTTAAAAATAAAAACGCTTTTTATAACCCTTCTTTCTTAGGAATTCTACAATAACAGGAATCCTGAATAAACATTAACGTGATCCACTCTGCTCACTGATCCGATTGTGAAAATTCTTTCAATGTGGAGCCGCACTATTCCCTGGTGATTTAGACCTAAAGCTACTTTCGGTACCAGTATTTCCAGCGGCAATATAAAAAGAACCTGCTGAGGACAAATTGAAGACTCAGGGGCTCTCCTTTTTGAAACAAGCGGTTTTCAAATTTAATTCCTATAAAATTGGCGTTTTGTGTCTACGGTGAAAATGGCGGAAACTGTAATTTTCATACAAGCACACATTATCAAATATCTTGGAAATGGTAAATCCAATTACATTGAAACTTTGTAGATATAATCAGAGAACATTAAGCTTACTGGTGCATATAATTTTATTTTGATAAGTAGCCTTTTTATATAATTATATATTTATAGAGGCAAAACTGACGGCGAATGAAAAGGGGTATTTTCAAACCCCTATAAAAACTTACGATAATATTTTTTATTTAATCATAAGGACTTACTGGCATGTAACTCTATTTTAGATCTCAAGTATTAATTTTGAAATACTGTGTACAATTAAAAATATTTGTGCAAATACGTAAGGTAAGGTACGGTCAGGACCCAATACTTAGGTACATACTCGTACATTCAGGATCTGCTAAACCCTGGATCATGGTTATGGTGAACCCTAGGCCCTCGTGCGCGAGAACACTATGGTTATTTATTTATTTACTTTACTTACATACTCATCTCTACAGTCTTTAAACCGAACATATTTGATGAAAGTGACGATTCGGAGATTACAGATATCCTTAACCAAGATCTGCAACTGGATTTACCACTCAAAGCTGTGACACCTCATGAAGTCAAGAGAAATATAAATAATATGCTAGACCAAAAGGCTCCCGGTTTCGATCTAATCGACAAGAAAGTGCTGCAAGAACTGCCTCGGAAGGGTATCTTATATCTCACTATGTTATTTAATGGCATAATGAGAACCAATAAATTCCCTAGCATATGGAAGGTCTCGCAGATAATAATGGTGCTCAAACCAGGTAAATCAGCAAATGATGTGACATCTTACAGACCAATAAGCTTGCTTCCGATAATGTCCAAGCTTTTTGAAAGAATTCTTCTGCACAGACTACAGAAAGCGCTTTTAGAAAGAGGCGTTGTGCCCGACCATCAGTTTGGTTTTCGCCAAGAACACTCCACAATAGAACAAGTCCATAGAGTGTGTGATGTCATCAGGAGAGCCCTAGAACGTAAAGAGTACTGCTCTGCCGCTTTCCTGGATGTAAAACAAGCATTTGACAGAGTGTGGCACAAAGGCCTCCTCTGTAAAATTAAACAGCTCTTACCTCACAAATTCTACAGCATCCTAGAATCATATTTGAACGAGAGACTATTTCAAGTAATAGAAGGCGACTCTGAATCAAAGTTACACAGTATTCTGGCCGGGGTTCCACAGGGCTCAGTACTGGGACCAATTTTATACACAATTTTTACTACAGACCTACCGCTAGTTCCTGGAGTGACAGTTGCGACGTTCGCAGATGACACAGCAATACTTGCTACTGATTCGTGCCACATCAACGCTTCAAGGTCCTTACAAAAAGCATTGGACGCAATCAATGAATGGTTTCTAAAATGGAAGATCTGCGCCAGCCCATCAAAGTCCGTGCACATAACTTTCACGCTACGCAAAAACGACTGCCCACCCGTCATCTTAGGTGGAGCTGAGCTACCACATGAGAATACTGTCAAGTACTTGGGAATGCATCTGGACCGTAGACTAACATGGAGGACGCACATACAAGCTAAAAGAAATGAAGTCAACTTTAAATGTAGAAGATTTTACTGGCTCCTTGGAAGAAATTCAAAGCTGTCTATTGACAACAAACTCCTCATATATGAAGCAATTTTGAAGCCAATCTGCACCTATGGCATTCAATTGTGGGGCTCTGCCAGCAACTCCAACATTATAATGATACAACGAGCCCAGAACTGCATATTAAAACAAATATCGAACGCTCCTTGGTTTATCACCAATCTGGAAGTCCACAAGCTCTTGGGAGTGAGAACAGTACAGGAGGAAATAAAATCATGTTCCTTAAAATACAAAGCTCGCCTTGAGAGGCATCCTAATAAATTGGCGATGGAACTCACCATCCTGGATGATATGAGACGTCTAAAGAGACGCAAAATAATGGAAATCGACGACAGTTAAACTAACTGACGAGGCATTACCATTGGGGAATGTTCTCAGCACGCCGTTTGTCCTTCACCTCATCTGCTCATAGTCCTAGGATTGATTGCAAGATTATATAATAAAAAAAAAAAAAAAAAAAAAAAACTTACATACTCATACATAAACTCACGCCTTTTTAACGCATGGGTAATCGGCGAACACTTACACTTAAAATATTCAATATTTTGATTCATGACGCTGCTTTTCCTTATTTTTGAACAGTTCGCTTTCGGTGTTGCCAATGATAATGATAATTTAAAAAAAGTGAATTCAAAATTTAAAACCAATTCGAGGCGAGAATTTTAAAAACAGAGCCTCAAGTTGCGAATAGTAGGCGAGTGAAACCGCGTTAAACGGCTAACTTGACTAATACCAAATTTCATAATACCTCAGTTTTACATTAGTATAAAAATATATGAGCTAGTAATCAACTCCCTTGTGCGCAAGTATAGTTGGAAATGAAATTCAAGATCAAAAGTGTAAACAAACTTCCACTACAAATGGATTATTTAAAATAGTGTTTTTTTTTTAAATATTCTTACGATTTTATTACATTTTGAATAATTTTAAATAATCCACTTTAGATCTTCCATTTCATCTCCGAGTTAAAATATTTGAAACATCGTGGCTTATAACGTGGTTATTTATAAAAAAGACATAATTTCGGATTCACCATGAAACATGGATGACAGAACTTATTAACAGCAGTAGAAATACTCAGGTTTTACTTACTACGCTTTCTCGTTTTTTTTCTTTTTTTAAGTTCTCGAGTTTCTCCTTATTCTTTCTCCGGAAACAGCCGCGCTGCAAATAGCAAGTAATGTATTTTTCCTAAGCGCTTTTCAACGAAATTCTCATCATAACAATTTAAAACATTCAGTTTGACTTTACCTCGCGAAGTATTAACACAAATGTGACGAGCAATAGCAGGCCCACTATTGAAGCAACGACGATTATCCATATGGCTACAGCAACTTCTCGTAGATTTATCGGTGTCTTAACACTGCGAAGTAATGATACCACATGTAAGCTCATTGCGACTTTTCTCCACGCCAAGTAAATAAATTATATATTAGGAACACAACAACCAAACATGCTGCTTAGTGACAGACATAAAAAAAATCATCTGTGCGTTAACGTTCCCGGTTATGGTCTCATGCACGAGGGCCCGGGGTCCGCCTTGCCATGATCCAAGATATGACAGATCAGGTAATTGCAGTGGAACGACTGCCATTTGACCTCCGTGACCCTGTTAACAAGGGAACCTAACCAGATTGGACAATGGTTACACATTCGACTGAATCCGACATTCGGTTTCATTACGATGTTTTCCTTCATCGGAGCATCGGTTAGTTTACAACTAATGTACATAACTCAGAAAAGAGTCATTGGTACATGGCGGCACTAGAGGACAGACATAAAAAATATTATACAGGTCGTGAAACACATCATGAAACAACGAATAGAGCAGAAAGGTTTCCCACTAAATTTAAAAAGCAACTTAATTTTGCGCGAATAATACGCGCAAAATCAAAATAGTAGTCGTGCGTATTAATTACTAAAAGTTAATAACAGTTGTATTACCTAAAACTTATGGTGTCGGTTCCCAGACGTAGGATTAAATTTGAAGCAATAGCTTTACCAGGAAATGTATCTGCAAGAAGTGAATATAATTATTAAGTCTTTACTCAGGAAAATCGCGTTTTGTATGGCAAAAATGACGGAAATTGATATGTTCTTTTTTTTAATTTTTTTTTAAATAGGAAATCCGTCCGGAATTAGATACATTGAAACTCTGTTAATATAATCAAACCACATTTAACTTAACAACTTTCAATAAAATTACATCTGGTTAAAGTACCTACTAAAACTGACGACCACAGGAAAGGGGTATTTTCACGTCCATATAGAAAAAATTATAATTTTTTTTTTTTTTTTTTTAAATTTGAGCACATGTGTAATTGCGGAAAAATATCTAATTTCATAGGTAAGGGATCAATATTTGTAGTCGACCAAGACAGAATCCGGAATACGCCCCTTGGATCGGTTATGACTGAACTATACCGCAACATACATACATAGCGCACCACCTTTTCCCGATTATAGGTAACTTATTTTAGATATTAAATATAAGAACCACTTACCGATAGTGGCACCAGGCAACACAGTAAACATGACTACGACACTCACAGTATCATTTCTGTCTATTTTCCTTATAGTACACGTTGCCTGGTTCTTTTTAGTATCGCATTCGTGATCGCTTATAAATACCTGAAATTCATTAACACCATACATCATTTTGTTACGCGCTTTCTGCGGCCCAAATGTGTTGGCTCATAATATCAGTTCAAAATATTAGAACGCACATATTTATTTACGCCGAGTGGTGTCCGGCAGAGTAGAATAGCACCAACCCCTTACACTCGTGGGTGTCGTACAAGGCGACTAATGTTTTCGAGGCAAAAGAACTTGAGAGTCTCCGTAGACTGGAAAATGGGCAGCAGCGTTTTCCATAGTTATATTTACAACACTGCGATCTCCAACCCGCCTGCCAAGCGTGGAGATTATGGCAATAACCTTCCCTTTCGTGGGAGAGGCCTTAAGTCCTGCAGTGGACTGTTATGGGTTGTGATGAATTTATTTAAGTTCATCATCATCATCATCATCATCTTGGTGTTAAATCCCGGTTTCGCTCTCACGCAACACGCGAGGGCCCGGGGTCCGCCTTCCTGCTCTTCTTTGTCTACGTCGCTCGATCGTGGTGAGTTTATTGGCACACGTGTCATTCTTAACGACGTCTAGCCAGAGTCTCTTAGATTCCTGACGGTTGGGGCAAGGCCAGACATTTATTCCCTACGTAATTTGCCGATCCACGCAAGACGTATATTAGGTACAAATGTAACAAATTGAAGGCGTTCTAATATTTTGAATAGATATGAGACGGAACCTTGGTTTTCTTTTCAAATACGTACACTACATCCTGGTGGCATCGATATTAGACAAGTGACGTTTTCCCATTTTGTAATGCCGTTATTAGTTATCTGAAATATGTGTAATAGCAACATTAATATGTGTTATAGAAAATTACTTAACTACTTATTCGAATAAGTGAAAATAGCTTACAGTATATAAATGTTTCACAATTTGATCTCCATATTTTAACTCAATTTTTGTTACGTTTAATTGTCGCGTGGAAGTGCTGAAAACGTGAATGCATGTATGTACATATATTTGTGAATGAATGATTGAAAATACTTTATTGCATTAAATGTGCAGAATGCAATAGTTGCAAAGCCTATTACAGTCCGGAAGAATATAGCTCTCTAATAGTCAAAGAATTTTCTGGTTCAGTTGTTATGGAGATTAGCGCGTTCAAAGAGAAACAGTCAATAAAAATAAAATGAGCTATTCAAATAGTGTAGATGTACGGTTGCGTTCATAAGTGCTCGACCACATTGAAATTGAAATTCCTGTGCAGCTGTTAAAAGTTTTTATAGCATGTTAATATATGAAGCATACTGTTCGAAGGGGAATGAAGCAGAAAACATTTTAAATTAAAATAATATTAATGTCGCTCGTAGTTACTTTTTATTAAAATTCAAAATCCCTTTGTTAGTGTTCCTTTTAAATTTCCCTATGGGATTTTAACTTAAAAAAGTTTAACATGATGTGCAAATATTTTTTAATTTATTATAACAAATTTAATTTAACAAATCAAAAATAAGATTTTCGTCAATTATCAAAAATATTTTAATTTTAATTTACAAAACAAAGTATGGAAATTCATTAATTCAATTTTCAATTATTAAAATTTAAAAAAACTTGCAATTTAAGAATAAGTTATTGGTGCCTAAGGGATAGTTAATAGGCCCTTCATTTAACCAATTCTATTTGTAAACCTAAAATCCCGTATGTGGTACCAGCTACAAAATATTTTTTTTTAAGTGGTCAAGTACTTATGAACGCTACTGTACCATACCCAACATTTTAAAAGAGGGCATAACAACACATACTTAACAATAAAAATTTACCGTCACGGGGTAGTAATCGGTGCAAACATCATCATCACAGCCCATAACAGTCCACTACAGGACTTTGGGCCTCTCCCGCAAAAGGGGAGGTTATTGCCATAATCTCCACGCTTGGCAGGCGGGTTGGAGATCGCAGTGTTGCAAACATAACAATGAAAAACGCTGCTGCCCATTTTCCAGTTTATGGAGACTAGATATTTTGCCTCTAAACGTTAGTCGCCTTGTACGACACTCACGAGTGTAAGGGGTTGGTGCTATTCTACTCTACCGGTCACCACACGGCTAACATACTAACGGTGCAAACATACTAACCCCAAAATATTGATGCGCCTATCAGTTTTCAAGTGGAGCTGTATGGTCGTCGTGTCGTACTCTTCCCCATCGCAGACTTTGTACAGTTTTGTAACAATTTGCACATTCATTGCGGCACTCGTCAATTTTTTTGTGTCCAAAATGATGTCGTATTTCTAAAAGAAATCATTGATTTTGAATTAGTGACTTCATTTTTATTTTAACATTTTAATTTTAGTAATAGATCGGATTTACTAATGTAGTTTGTAAGTCAAGAAAGGTTTACTAACACCAATATGGACATTGTCTGAAACAAACTGTATTTTTTTTTAAATACTATTTGTTAATGTAAGGGAATACACCGTCACGGGATGCCAAACGGTTTACGAGTAAACGCTGTAAACGCCGTAAAGGCTGTAACTGTAAAGCACAGTATATCTCGAAATCTTTGCTGTGACATGACTCGTGACTGTGAGCGCGCCGTAGGTTATCCTATATCATCGAGTACAAGAAAAATTTCACTTTGTAGGCATAGTAGACATTTAGGCGTTTTGCGGGTCAATATGTTAGTCTGCCCGTGCACAGACACAAAAACCATTTTTTTAGTGGCTCACACTTCCACTTTTCGTAACGATAATACTTATATACCTTGTGTGGGTTCTATAAGTAAACACACATAAAAGTCATCCATTCCCCCTCATCATTCTGAATGCTATACTAACTCATTAACTGTTTGTAACAGTACCTCACTCGGAATTTAAAAAAAAGAATTAAAGAGCATTATCTTTCCACTTGCAATCCATAATATTATATATTTATAGGTATTTATTTAGTATTTGTGTTATTTATTTTATATGTAGGTACTATTATATTTTATTTATTTTCTATTTATTAAAGCTTTATGCACAAAAGTATAGTGGCGGACTTAAAGCTAAAATAGCCTTATCTACCAGTCAACCGGGATAATCTAAGCCTGAGAAAGGTAGGCGGTGCAGGAAAAACAAGACAAAAAAATACAAAACTACTATATATAGATAGGTACTTATGTAAGTAATTCAATTATATGATGTATTTGTGTGCACGTCATATCTGCCTCTCTATTCTAGCCCTCACTCTTCAGTAGGTCTGCTGTAAGATATTTCTTTTTAGAAATAAGCTGTACCTTTTGTGATTGTTATCTTTATGTTCATATTATTGTAACTTCCTTAGTGCACAATAAATGGTTAAATAAATAAATAAATAAGTCACTATTCTCTTTTGTGAAACGTTGCTTGCAGTCCACACTTTAGCTCAAAATACTGCGTGAATTGAGCTGCGTCAAAATCGCATAGCGTTCTTAGTTAGTCCTTTATAAGTATTGAGTACCGAATGAATGCACATACCTTCGACTCCCCATTACGAATTAGCTCCTTGAGCTTGCATACGAACTCGTTTCCTTTCAAGTCGCAGTGTTCGCTCACGCTCTTTGGGCACGCGCCAGTCACGAGCCCCCGCAAGCATGCGTGGTGCGCGACGCGCCCGCTGTTGGTTAGCGACACTTGGATGCGTTCCTCGGAGGTAGAGCCTATGATGTAGTTGTCGCTGGAAGAGGCATGTGAAAAGTAGAAAGTAGCCGGAGGATGTCCGGCCTTTAATGATGCACGTCCGATACCTGGGCTCTTCGGAGGAACTTTGTGCCCATACGCCGGGGCTCTACCGGAGGTGACCTGTAGTTCCCTAGCTAATCGTGGGACTTACATGAGTACCGAAAATATTAATTATAACCAAAAACGTCCAGAAACTTCTGCCATGGAAGTGGTGAAGATTGATACTGGTGCTGATGGAGCGCTTTTGGCCTCCCCTACGCTCAGATTAGATTATACAGCTGAGAGGCGCAGCCTGACGTAGATGGAGGCAGTAATGTTACAGATACGGAAGGGACGTCGGCCTTCGACAGCATCATACCAGGGAGCAATCACAGGCTTTCTGGGGCAGCGCGAAAGCGTTTCCGAAGGCTGAGGGAGATGGATGTGGATCTCAAAGAGGCTCTAGTCCTCTGCCGACAGCCTTGGAAAGAGATTCCTTGGTCACTCCCTGAGGCGAAGTCGTTAAAACGCACGCGATCAGAGGAGGAAACCCCAAAAGACCGACTGAAGAAAAACCCAAAAACCACGCAAGAGGGCAGAGCAAAGCCTACTTTCAGCAAACTCACTAACCGAGGAGCAAACGGGACTTGTGCGCTGCGCCCTGGCAGGGGGGAGGGGCCCAGTTTCGTCACATTTTCAATAAAACCAGGACGGATCTGGTTGTTTGTGAAAATGAACCCAGTACTGGCGTTATGAGGGAGGTTACCAGTTATGAGGGCGGTACCCAGCGTCAAACCCTGGCCAGAGGCGAAGCTGTTTGTTCTTTCAAAGAGCGAACTGACAAAGTCATCGGTAAATACCGCGTTCATACCCAGCATAGACGCCACGTCAATAGACGAGGCGATTAAATTGCAGGGCATGCAGAACAGGGGCCTAAACACGCAGCTCTGGAAGGTACTTCATAGTAGGGGAGAGGAAGAAGGCATTATTGCAACCTTCGCGGTAGATGATTCCTCTGTGGAAACCCTGAAAGGGAGACCAGGCAAAGCCGCAATGGGTTTCAGGAGCATCGTCTTGGAAATCAAGGGCGACCCAGCCAAAAAGGCCCCTGTACAGCCAGGTAACTCTATTACCGAGGCCACTCAGGCTCCTGCGACTGTCACCGCCACAAACCCCAGGCAGCTAGGAGGTTTGATCCTTCAGGGAACACGACCCCTTCTTAAATTGGCTGTTAGGGGAATGGCACAGACAACGTAGGCTCCTGCGATGGGCACCATGGCCTTAAACATCGGGCAGCAAGGAGGATCGATCCCCCAGGGAACGCGACTTTCTCTAAACTTTTCTGCCAGGGGAGGGGGAATGAACAGAGGTAGAGGGAACACATGGGGGAGGGCTCAGGGTGGAACCTAATCTGGACGTGGAATTTTCAATCCGCAGAAGGGAAGGGGAAAAACCAAGCCCTCACACTCCTTTTCACAAAGGGGCAAATAATAAAGACCCAGTAGCCGGTGAGGTGTTTGCAAGCCAACATCCATCACGCTGCGGCAGCAAGTGCCGTGGTGGAAAAATGGCTTTAAGATGGTAGGGCTGACCTCGCCCTCATTCAAGAGCCCTGGGTATCCAGCTCGACTATTCTGAAACTCAACGCTGTCAGTAAAATGATTTATAATAAAGGCGGAACAGACCCAGAGTGGCCGTGCGGTGTCCGGCAGAGTAGAATAGCACCAACCCCTTACACTCATGGGTGTCGTACAAGGCGACTAATGTTTTCGAGGCAAAAGATCAAGAGTCTCCGTAGTCTGAAAATGGGCAGCAGCATTTTCCATTGTTATATTTAAACACTGCGATCTCCAACCCGCCTGCCAAGCGTGGAGATTATGGCAATAACCTCCCCTTTCGTGGGAGAGGCCCTAAGTCCTGCAGTGGACTGTTACGGGCTGTGATGATGAGACCCAGAGTCTGTATAAAGTGTTCAGCCTATCTCCCAAGGGAAAAGGAAAACCCTGCTGAGGATCTGGCGCCTGCGGTGGAGTACGCCCGGCGTCACAGATTACAGCTGTTGGTGGAATGTGATGCAAACGCCCACCACACCACATGGAGAAGTACCGACGTAAATAGGAGAGATAACACTATTTACTAACAAAGGGGCTGCATGTGGTGAATAAGGGATGTAAAGCGACCTTTATAACCCGTACAAGACACGAGGTGTTGGACATTACCATTGCAACAAATGATCTGGCTAGGCACTTTAGTGACTGGCACGTTAGTGATGACCCGTCAATGTCTGACCATAACCATATTTGTTTTGACTTAATAGGATCATTATCAAGTCAGAAAATTAGCTTGAGGAACCCTAGAGTCACTGATTGGGCGGCCTATAGGGACAACCTTAAACACAACCTAGAAGATGTACCTAAAACAATAAAGACAGTAGAAAGTCTGGATATTGCAGTGACTATTGTCTCAAACGGCATAATAAAGGCTTAGAGGATAGCTGTCCTGTAAAAACAATGTCAACTAAAAGGGCAGTACCGTGGTGGAGCTCTAAGCTAGAAAATCTCAGAAGTAAAACTCGGAATTTATTCAATAAGTCCAAAAGGTTCCCCACTAAATTGATTTTCTTAACTCTGTTTAGAACAACGGGGCCTCCTGACACAAGTAACCCTTACTTAAAAGGAGACCCCTACAACTCATAAAATTGTGATTGTAAATTTAGTTGATGGAATATTTTTTTTTTTTTTTTTTTTAAATGCCCAAGATTGGGAAACCTACCGGGAATCCTTAACAACTATTAATAAAAAAAAATTAGGGTGGCTAAGCGTGGAACTTGGACAAAATTCTGCGAAGAAGTCAACAGCACGGCTCAGTGCGCAAGAGTTTACAAATTCCTTGCAAAAGACAAACCTAACCAAATTGGCTTGCTTAAATGTATACACGGCCAACGAAAAAGAAACTCTAAATTTATTGGTATCGACCCATTTCCCTGGTGCTTGCGCAGAAGGTCCATCTTCTACGCAATCATTTCGCCCAGGTAATGAAGAATGGAGGAGGGCCTCGCTTATAATAAGGCCATCCCAAATGAAACGGGCCGTTAAATCCTTTAAACCATACTAATCATGTTCTGAAAAGGTTCTGGACATATACATTAGGGAGACGATTAAAATCGACAATCCTATTCATTATTCTCATCATGCCTACAGTAAAGGAAGATCTACTGAAACCGCCCTTCTGAGTCTGGTAGACAAGGTAGATAAAGCATTAGAAGATAAACAGATTGCACTTTGCGCATTCTTAGATATTGATGGCACACTTAACAACACCCCTATAGGGAACCTAGTTCGAGGTCTCACTGAGTAAAATACTGACCGTGCGACGGTGAAGTGGGTCGAAGCGATGATCTCAAACCGAAAAGTAAAGGAAACCCTGCATGAAACCTCACTTGAATTATTTACTACCAGGGGTTGCCCACAGGGAGGGGTCTTATCTCCACTACTTTGGACCCTGATAAGTGGTGTTGTTGATAAGTGGTGCAAGGACAATGAGCTGTCCATTAACGCTGGGAAAACAGTGGTTGTACCATTTACCAACAAAAGGCAACTTGACAATTTAGTCAAACCACGATTGAATAGCCAGACTATTGAGTTCTCCGGTGAGGTCTAACACCTAGGTGTAATACCAGACCAAAAACTTACTTGGAACAGCCATTAATCAGAATCTTGAACAAGGCTAAAATAGCCTTGGGAATATGCAGCAGACTGGCAGGACAACAGTGGGGTTTAATTTCAAAAAACACCCTTTGGCTTTATAAAGCGATCGTAAGGCCCATAATAACTTATGTCTCCGTAGGGTGCCACATGAAAGCCAACCAGGAAACTGCTTTTTCTTCTTATCGTTTCAATAATCAATAGGTTAATAATAACATAATTTATTTATTATTAGGTACTTATATTTTCCTAGACCAAAACCGAGCAACACGGATGGCACTAGAAACTGCTATAATTAAGCTAAGCGGCATGCAGAGAATTGCGTGTCTCTTGGTCACAGGAGCAATTTCAACCTCACCTGGTGAGGCCCTAAATGCAATTCTGGATATCCCGCCCCAACACCTGCATGTACAGATGGTGGCAACGAACAGTGTGCACAGGCTAACCACCCAGGGAGAAGTAAACTTGCTCTCAAAGTCTCGTTTCAGGACACTGTTATGGGCAACGACATACTGAGTATGTATACTGACTCGATGACAACACAGAGTAGCTTCCAGAAACGATACTGTGTGGAACTTTTATCCAGAGATGTCTGGCTTAAAAGCCAAGTGTACTGAAAAAATGGAAGCCTGATGTGGTACACCGATATGGGTCTAAATCAGGTGATAATGTAGGGTGTGGAATATACGGAGAGTGGCCCAAAGTCAAGAAATCCCTAAACCTGGGCAAATACACCTCAATATTCCAGGCCGAGGTGTGCGCAATAAACCTCAAAAAGAAATACATAAACCATTATATTTATATACGATCAGATAGTCAAGCAGCTCTATTGGCCCTCTCATCAGACTCTGTGAGTTCAAGATTGGTGCTAAACTGCGTGAATATTTTCAATTTCTTGGGTGAGAAAAACCAAGTAACCTTGCGCTGGGTCCCAGGGCGTGAAGGGTTCAAAGGCAATAAAATTGCGGACGAACTCGCGAAGGCTGGTATCACAACTACAACATATCGTCCAGACCCGTTCTGTAGCATACCAAAAAGCCTTGAAAAACTGACCCTTCATATAAACTGCAAATAGCAATCATTAGAGCACTGGATTAATCAGCCGGGCCTAACACATTCTAGGGCATTAGTCAAAGCCTATAATAGGCGGCATACCATAGAACTGTTACTACTTAGTAAAAATAGGTTGCGTATCCTGACAGGGGCGCTGACTGGTCACTGTGGGCTAAATAAGCACATGTATAACTTGAAGATCAGCAGAACAAAGGACTGTAGATTCTGCAAGGAGGAGGATCAAATGCCTCTCCACCTGATAGCATCCATCTAGGTAAACACCAATTACTACCCGATGAGGTACGAAATCAGTACTAAGAACCTATTACAGTTCATGGAAACTATAGGGATTAACACTGAAGTGTAAGAAAGAGGCGATCACAATAGATCAGAAATGGTCGCAGTGATACTAGGACTGAGAAAGCCATGGAGATTTCAAATAAAAGAAAATAAAAAAGTACCATGAGTAAGGTCGGTGACACTTTGGATGATGTTCCAAGTTCCAATAGATCATACGTTTTGGGCGTTTCAGACGAATAAAATTTGTATGGATTATATACGCATCTAGTCTGTGAACTTCCATAGAGTACGAAGGGTCGGTATTAATTCGTGAGATTCCTGATCAGTGACTGACGGGCTGCAGCCGAATATAACCAAATAATGCAGTGTAGGAGTCGTGTGGTTTAGATTTGATAAATAGGTCAGATTTATAATATGGCAGCCCTTTATACCATGCATTTTTTACCATCTGCCGTTTAAATCGACTTGGATGTTACATACGATTGTCCCTAAAATTGTGTATTTGCAACAACCCACGCATAAAACGCGTAAGTCTGTACAGAATCTACTTACGTCAATGTAGTTGTAACTTTGAGTTGGAGGTTCGAGCCCTGAGCCATGAGTCTTTCCTGCAGCGTAGTCTTGCTGAGATGGCTTATGATTACCTGATGCTCGTTGAACTCTGTTGTCGAGTTGCGTCCAGCCACCGACACGTCAAACGTTATCGGCGTGTCGTAGTCAGCGTCCTAAAATGTATTTTACAACTAAGTACAGTAGTAGAGCTTACGTTACTAATATAAAATAAAGTATTAGCCCATGGTTCTAATCCTGTTCATTATTGTTATGTATAATACCAAAACCTTTTTTACCAATTACTTTGTATGTTTATTATTAGGACTCTGGTCCGCCTTGTCTATTTCAGCAGCCAAGCAATTGTGTTTCGGTTTGAAGGATAGTCCTCAATGACAAGTGGCTCTGTGTTTTTGTTCGTACATGTTATGGGCGTCAGTTACCGCTTATCATCAGGTGAGCTGAATGCTCGTGTCATAATAACCCCAATTCTTCCATTCGGAAATCCGTATTTTGATATTTTAAAGATTAGTGGACTGCTTTATCCCAAGTTAGTAAGCTAATGAATCACTTAATTTCATCTCTACTCACTTCTAATAACGATACCGGAATCGATTTACAGTATTGTATTTTTGTAACATTCAAAGCAATTGTGTAAGCTCTGTCTTTATCCGCTATTTTAACATTGGGCGATACTTTAATTTCCATTTCGAGTTCTGCGAAATGAAAACATTAAATTCAATATCTCATTAAAACAGAATATTAACAATTATACGTATAAATAACTACATACCTAACATAATACTAATTACAAATTAACAACTAACTAAATAGTACTAAGTAAAACAAATCTACAGATGAAAAAAAATCCCAGGTCCATGGTATTAGGAAAGCTGCCCAGAAGGCTGGCCGCGTTGCCCCGCTGGATGGCGAGGCTAATTCGCTGTTCGAAGTAGAGACCAGCCTTCTGATCGTTAGTAACATCGATACTACGATAGAAATAGAGAGTGTGTACCTAGTCCCCACGGCCCAAGGGTTTCTACGCCAAATGGCGCAAATATGTGGCCTTTACATTGTGGCTTGGCATTTTCAGCTGAGGCGGCACCGGCCCCAGCATGACAAGTGGTTACTGGAACATGGGACTGTGCGAGGGTATCGACACACGTGGCGTCCCAGACCAAGGGTCGTCCCAGCTTCTAGGGTGAGAGTGTCATCCCGTCGGGCCTCCTACCGACATCACGAACCAAACCTCCAGCAGAAGTGAAGGCCCGGCGGATGATATCATTTAGTTTCCGCACCTGATTACGTAGACATTCATGATACCAAATATTTTGAGAAGTATTCTGTGGCTACCACGGATCGCATGGATCCGATGCAGTGCATATACGTGTTCTGATTATGTTAGCACATAATATTTTACTTACTTGTTTCTATATATTCAGACTTGGTTCCGAAGGTGACTTTCAGGCACGGTTTGAACTCAAAATTCATGCTGTTCAGGTCTAACTGGAAAACACAGCGATCATTAGACATTGTTTTAAAAAGAACTGTTGTTACGTCAAGTGGCCTAATTTTAAATTTTAAGAACGTTCTTTCATTACTAAATTACAAGTCAAATCACTTATCATAATTCAGAAAAGTGGTTTGTTAAGTTCTAGAGTTCCATGCCAATGGAATGTAATGTAGTCAGAATGACGGTCTCAGAATCTGCCATCCTGAGAATCTACATCGCCAAGTTCGACAAGGGAACTTTTTACCAAAGACACGGTTTACTAGAGAAGCGGTGTCGTCATATAGTGGTCGTATTAAAGCAATAAACGACGAGACTGAATAGCGTAGCGCTTTATGACAACGCTCTCTAGGACGGACTGACAATACTGCATCTCAAAATACGCTGACGCTACGTATACGCTCATCGATTCATGCGTCGTATTTTGACGCGCGTTTTTGACAGCAGAGTTGAAGCGGAGGAGTGCTTATAGCGAGTTTAATCATAATCGTAGCATTAAAACACGAACAAGAAATGCTGCTGCCTATTTTGAAGGAGGTCTTTGCTGGCCTGCCTGTAAGTTTAGTCATAGTCGCCTTGTGTGCCGCCTGTGGCTGGCGGAGACTGTTGCTATAAATGTCAACGCCCCACGGCTTCCTCTATCTCCAAGATGTCACAATATTACTTTTTAACGTCTTTACTGCATTTAATTATCACGATCTCTCTGCTGTAGGCCTGCTGGAAGAAATTTCTTTATAGAAATAAGTTGGCCTGTTGTGTCTAATATATTATGTAATATACTTTTTGTAACAATCTTGTGTACAATAAATGGTTAAATAAATAAATAAGTCCGACTCGGTTTTGACATGCTCAACTTTTGTTTTATTCCAGAGGGCCCGAGGTCCGCCTTCCTACAACTCTTGTTCCACTTCGCTCAGTCTCCGGCATTCTGGGTGGTGAGTTTTTTGGCAGGCATGTCATTCTTAACGATGTGTTCACTCGTTGGACTGGTCATTCTTTGTCAGTCTGTCAGCGCGATATCGTCACCGTACATGAGCAGTCAAGCTCACGATAGTCTCGTATGCTGTCTGACAGTACGCCTAATATCACGTTGAACAGAAGTAGGCTGAGCACAGAGCCCTGGTGTACTCCAACGGTAATGAGGAAGGGGTTGGTGTCACCAACAGATTTAGATTTAAAGATATATAGGTACATACCTACTAAGATTCTGCCATATAATAGATGGCTTTTATGGTTGAATACACGAAGTATGGCCATTCTTACCTGCTTAGGTAGATCTGAAACTAGATCAATGACAATGAAAGCAGGACATCTCAGCAATAGCACCTTGTTGTCCTTTGGTACACCAATAGCCAGTTCTGCAAATAAAATCTTGTTTTATACATAAGTTTCGCTACTATTTTCACGCGTGTGCGATATGAAACTCGGTGAGCTAAGCTTGTGTATCAATAAAAAGGGAAGCTCTCTATTAGACAGAAAAATAATAAAAGTCATTTTGTTACATATAGAGATCACAATATCATCTCAACAGCCTATACCTGTCCTCTGCCGGTTTTGAGCCTCCATATACTGTAGGCGATTTCAATGATCTCGACTAGGTAGTTTAGAGATCGCATTGTTGACAATACTCAACGCTGCTCTTCTAGTTTTCGAAGGTACTTGTCCGCTCGAGTAAGCTATTTACGACACTACAGTTGATACTAATCCTAACGAGGTATAAAATAAAGTCGCTTTTCGAATCGCAGGCGAGCCGACATTGGACGTCCGACCGCGTCCCTTGCATCCAAAATTTACTTTAAATTATACAACGTTAAAGATTAGTATCAACTGTACGCTTGTCTCCTAGATCGGCATTGCGCGTGCTCTAAATCAACGCCAATGTGACGCAAGCGTGTATTAAAACGACAACTCACCATTGCACCCATTCTTGTCGAAGTCGTCTAAAGCTGTAAGGGATATCGGTAGCGGTGGAGACGTCTGCGCAACCGCAATCCTTTGCATATAAGCGATACTTTGCACAGTCGGAGCGTTGCCTGATAGGTCTGAGCCGGAGTATATGTACACTGCACCACCGTCTTCGTACGGAGCTGCCACCGCTATGTCTATATAAGCCATACATAACTTCACATAAACAGCCCATTACAGTCTAGTTGAGAATAAAAATATATTTATTTATTTATTAAACCATTTATAGTACACAAGATTGTAACAAAACTATAATGACAGAGTAATGAGGTATATGAAAGTGTTCTTTATCGAGTATATAATAAAACATCTCTTTAAATAATCAGAGAGGAGGTGGTAGGAAAGTATGAAAGAAACACTGAAATGTTAGTCGCTCCGGGCCCGGAGCACACCCACCCCATGCCGACAGCGGTTGGACCGTGTCCGACAAACCCGACAAAGCCGGTCAGTGCCCGACAAAGCCAAGTAGAGCCTGACCGCGATTGACGTAATACATAGTTATAGGTAAGGTAGGTATACCTAAGTAAACCACCTAAAACTACAGCAAGAGTAAGCCAATCTACCACCAAGGCAGCACCCATTCACGAGTATAACACAGGGCCCAACCGTCGTCAACAATTCAACCATATTTGAGGGAAATGGGCGACCCGGCCCCCACGCCACCGCCAGACAGACCTTAAGACATGCATTATTACAGATTCTGCATGTGATAGGAAGCTGCTCCCACCCTTACCCTGCCCCTACTCTACCCCTAGCCTACACCTACCCCAGAAAAGCCTACCCTTACCCTCTGCCATCTTCACCGCAGCCTATACAACGCAGGCGCCCCCCAGCTCCGAAACGACGAAAAGACACCGTGTGTGAGAACGGAGGGAAAGTTACCACTGTTAGTTAGTACTGAACTTGAGCCTCCTCAACATCGTTGACGGGTAACAGCATGTAACAAAATCCACTGTCGAGTTCGTAAATAGTTAATTATCGTGTTGAAATGTATTTCAAGTGTTGTAAGGTGTGGTAAGGGGCTTTAAATGTTTTTTTTATTATTACACAAAGTAAAAAAAATACATTTTATTAATGAATAAGATAGAATTATACTTCTTACCATCTTCTTTATCTCCATTCATATCTCCTAAATTGGCAATGGCTGAACCGAAGAAACTATTTTCTTTATATCCCCACAAGGTACTCTTTTCTTGCATTTTCTGAAACATTTTTCATAAAAATAGTAAGTATAGAACTCGTGTGCAACTACTGCACATAACTCAGAAAAGTCATTGATACATGGCGGCACAGGGGGATCGAACTCGGCGCCTCTCGCTTACGAGCCGAACCCGTTAGCCACTAGGCCACCAACGGTCCCAGGTAACTGACACTGAATGCACGGTTATATTTTTTCTCCGATCGGCTACTCTGGTAAGCAATAGCAGGCTTCAGAGATACATACCTTCCCACGTCCGATGTAGACGTGCACCGCGCCGAGTTGCCGGGAGGCGTCGACGCGCGCAGGCGCACCCACCAGCAATGTCTCATACGGGCCTTTCAAGTGCCCAGAACACAGCGCAGCACCGAACATTGCGCCAGGCTGCGAATCCAATATGGCTACCCCCTTGTAATCTAGCTTAGATGATGTGAAGAACAAGATCTGCAAGAAGGAATTAATACGGCTTTAGAACTAAACATTTTGGATTTTCATAAGTTTTTGTATTAATATAGACTACGTATTGGGAACTGAATTTGGCAAAGGCAGCCCAGTATGGATTTTTAGGGCGATCAGCTAGTCGGGGGCTTATAATAATTATTTTTTTAAATACCAAAGGTATTTGAATCATCTTACGAGTACCGCCCAAACCTTTGGCTTGGCCCTAATCGTGACCTTCGAGTCCATCATTCCTTTTACTCAATAAAACATCTGGTGGAAAGCCGTAAAATATCACTCATGCGGTGCGGAGGTGCGAAATAGCCGATCTGTCGGACGACAGATATGTGAATGCTGTTAGTCTGTGTAATAATGAACTGGCTACCTTATCCTTCATCTAGAATACAGAGAGGTGGTATAAAGGCTCAGGCTTGATAAAGTTAGGGCAGTTGCTGTGTCTTTCACTGGATAGATGAGACGACAGTGGAGAATCACTACAGAATTAATGTAACTAAAAACGTAAGCTACAAGTGTACGAAAAAGAATTAGACTTACCTTACCATTGCCAATGTCACCGTAGGTGGAGCTAACGGCATAGTCTATTTCATCATTGAAAAACTTTCCGGAAACCACGGCATATCCTAAAAATTTATTTAATGTAAAATAACAAACATAGTGCAAAAACATTTAGCTATCGGAAACTATTTACCGAAATTATGCTCAATATTTGCATTAGTCTTTTTCAGCTCGTTGTTATCCAATATTATTAGTCCTGGGACGGTTTCAGCGTCGTCGTAAACTATAGCACGTCCTGAAAAATAAGCTTCAAGGTGAAATCAGCTCTTGATTCAACGCCAAAAATGTTCAATGTTGTTTGCGATACAAGTGCGGTTGCAAAAGAAACAACTTTAACAAATTAATCGCGACAGCTACCTGTAAAACTGCTTCTTTTTCGTTTTTAGTTCACAAGACCGTAAAGCGATCGAAAGGTCCGCATCAAATTAAAAGCTATTATAATTCTTTACACGATGAATCGACGATTATAATTCTTTAGTCTGCTCATTTTGGAGTTCGTCAAATAAATTTGATGTTGAATATTTGATGTCGTTGTTTATGTTTTTGAGAGAATATTGTAATTATTACATTGTAAGAGTACGCGCTATATGTCCATAGTCTGTCAAGTTTAACTTGGTATTCCATAAACGTTTTGGGAAACTTATCTAGGCACTCCCAAGAACAGCCCTGTAGGACCCTGTAGGGCACTACCAAAATGATTGGAAAGTTACCTATCTTCATGGCTTAGCAATTTTTTTTCCTGTGTTGGCACTATACTCCTGAATCCTATACGTCTGAATACAAAATTAGTAAAGAACTTATACTTAATGAATAAAAGAAAACTCGAATATCTAGCGTGTAAACTGCCATATAATACGACCACAATAAGTCCGTATTGACTGACAGTAGTAAAAAATATAAAGTGTGGAAATGGCAATAATCTGGGATAATCTTTCCTTATCAGTCCTTGTCAGTCCTTCTTGTAAACATTCAGTTATTTGATCACGATTACCTTGAACTTTTATCTAAATTATTAATCATGCTGAAAATTATCTCCCGCATTTCCTTTTTAATTGTTTCGCCCATTATTTAATAATATGTTTCATAACTCACGAAAGTAAACAATCCTACAGAAATCAAATTGTTTGTGATGACTTTTATGAATGACGTTCTTTGACGGATAAAAAACTTGACATAAGTTGCCATACAGAGATTTTTTTTTTTTTTTTTTAATAAGCGATTCGGAGTTAGCGTGTTATAGAAGCTCGGATTCAGATGTGTTTGTTGCTTAATAAAAACTTTAACGGTGACTTACCAAACATCATGGCAGGGCCGCCTACCACCACCTTTTCTTCTCGAGTGACGTGCATACTCCAGCCAAACGAAGTCATTGCAAATTCTGAAATGACCATTAAAATAGACGCAATGCCAGATTACTTAATTTTAGACCGTTCGCACTTAAAAGTATCAGAACGAATGTAGGTAGTAATTAAATAGTTTAGAGACTGTGCAGGGAACATAACAAACTATGTAACTTCGAAAATTGTGCTGACATACTACATTGTTCTTTATTACAATATAAAAAATATTTGTATTTATTTATTTCAAAGTTTTACAGCATATAAAATATTATTCTAAAAGGTTACATTATTAAGTTGTAATGCCAATTACAAAACCGCAATTTATAATTTTGGTAATTAATACAGCCAGTACAGGTACATAATATAAAATACAAATAGAAAAAAAAACAATCTAAATTCAAATATAAACTTCTCTCTCTAAAATATAATATAAGCTTCTCTCTCTGTATGTGTGTGTGTGCGTGTGTTTGTGTGAGTTCGTGAGTTTGTTTAATGTATGAGCGTGTTAGATATAAGGTATTTTAGTATGTTTTAATTGGTATTAAATATCGTGATTAATAATAATTAATATTTCAAAATACTTTTGTAAACATTTTACCAACTTCAGAACGAAGTGTGGTGTTTCTGAACGATTGTTTGTCTTTGATCAGTTAAGTACTGTATATGAGAAACTTCATTAATTAATTATGTAATAAATTTATAATAATGTTAAAAGTATTGTAATACATTAAATTAACATCTAATCAATCTATCGGTAAATTTAAGATAGCGGAAATGAGAATAGAAATGACATTTCCGGCTAGAAGGTAGTATAAAGGTCCAGTCAAAAGACTGGGTGGGACTTTTGCACCAGAGCCGGCACAGAGTTAAGTACAAACTTGCATTGTATTATTGTTGCTTTCTATTTTGTATTGGTTAATTTATTTATATAACTGTTTATTTATTGAATCATACGTAATACTACTGTCCCATTTTAAAGGATAAATATTTAATTATGTGATCGATAATTGTGTCATAACATTTGGTGAGAATTTTGTATAAATGTGGTTTGCCTATGGTACTTTGTTTGTATTATAAAATCTTGTTTAATTCAGCTAATGTTGTTTAAATAAATACCTCATTTTACAATGGATTACATTGCTTATTACAATATACCTAATATCTTTAAAACATATTTGTTTGATTAAATGATGTCCACTAGAATCATACGTAATCCTAGATAATATATTTTCTAATAAACTCCTACACAAATATCAGCCTTGGATACTTCATCATCATCGTTGTCCATATATTTCACTGGGGTTTTGGATACATACTCGTTATTATTCTGTAGCCTAATGACTAAAATAAAGGTTTTACTAATAAAAGACACTGTAGTTATAAGTAGGACATATATTAAAGCTGACAAGCGTGTTATCCTTCACGCGACTGGAGGTAGTGGATAACCCTTTTTGTAGTGAGCGTCAGAATGGCTGGTTGTCTGTGCCTCTTTGCTTTCATTATTTTGTCAGGCACTTTTCCTTGGGATAATTCAAGTAAATGCTACATCTTTTGTTTAATGTTCTTTTGAAGTTATATCTAATGAAGTTGAATGAAGCAAATATGTAGCAATTATTGACGCAATACATTTTGGGAAACTCTGCATGCTTGACTATAAATTAGGAGGCTGCCAGCCATCTAAACGTCAGAATGGCTGGACAAAAAAAAATGATTTCTAAATAAACATCATATGTAGCAATTATTTATTATATGTAGCAAATATAAGCAATTATGTAGCAATTATCTAATCAACTTTCATACACCTACGGCACAGACAACCAGCCATTCTGACGCTCACTTTTTGTACATTGTGCTCGGCTAAGATGGAAAACGTCAACGTATAATATACTAAATACGTATTCTTGCCATTTACACTAACAATTTCATTACTTAGTTGTTGAATTTGAGTGGTGGTAGGTTTAGATTTATTTTTTAATTAAGAGCGATCGATTCTATTGTGAACGTAAGTTTGCCTGTTATTGGATTTACATTTAACGATTTTTCATGTAATATTTATTGGCGCAAAAAGTGTAAATCTGTTGGCAAATAAATAAATAAAAATATGAAAATGCTCTCTCTTCAAGCCCATTATTTTAATTTTCTGTGGCCGTGCAGCCAGTCGACAACCGATTGTTTTCAATCAAATAATAAATAAATATGCTTAAACAAATTCACACAGCCATATCTAGCCCCAAAGTAAGCAAAGCTTGTGTTATGGGTGTGATAACTGATAAACTACTTATATGCTCTTTTTTTTAAATACACACTCATTATACATACTACACCTAGACCCGTAACAGAAATTAAAATTCATCATTTCAATTTTTGCTCGGCCGGGTGTCGTACCCGGAACCTCTATGTGGTGACCGGCATGTTAACCAACAGGTCGTCAAACAAACAAAATTAGATAATTTGGGTACTTACCTATAGGCAATGTTCCATTCTTCAAAACATCAATGGGCGTGTAACCTAAAATAAGTAAATTTAAAATTTAACACAATACTAAACAGAATATCTGGTTAACTAATTTATATACTTTTAAATGTGATTATATGTATTATTAATTGTATTTTGACATATCCATTAATTTGTTATTGACATTGTTGTAGTTATTTTTGTTATAGACATTTAATCTTAAATATTGAATTTCTTATTTGTATTCTTGACATTTGATTGTAATTTACCAATATTGACATATTTTTAATTTATTTTTTTATTGAATATTTTACCTCCTGGGTAATTTATTAATTAGAGAAAATTCTTATTTATATTTTATATAAAACTTCGGACTATTAATTTATTTTTTGACATTTATACATTTTTAAATAAGTTTTACAATTATGTAATTTTCTATAATATTGTATTCATTTTGACGATCTCTTTTATAGATATATGATGATAAATGTAATATTATTGTGTAAACTGTAGAAGAGTAATAAATAAATCTAAATCTAAATCTATCATGTCAATATTTGTCGAGTCCGCTTACCCCATCTGACCTTATCATTTTCATCATAATTTTTGACTACTTCATCGCTGATTTTCTTTCTCGATATTTGTTTCGCCAATTTGAAATCCGAAGATCTTTGGTAATAGCAACCACCGAACATACCTGTAATTATAAAACGTAAAATGATTAATGGTAACGAAAAATGATTATTTGAAAAAGAAATCCAAATTGCATTCCATGTTCCAATAGTAATTATGTTGGTGTCAATATTCCAGTTGTGCTCACGTGAGCGACGGTCCGGGACAAACAGGCAAGCGGGCCAACAGGTGGATAGTGGTCACCGCCGCCTATGGATATCAGCAACACCAGAGGAGTTACCATGCATTACCTGCATCTGAAGAGACCTCCTATTTACCTCTTGAACGATTCCATACCATAGTCCACAGAAAACACTGTGGGTGGGAGCTCATTTCACATCCGAATCATATGCCATATCATGAATATAATGCATATGCGGTCCGAACCGTTTCGCACGCCAATTCACCCATTATTCGAGCCTTGGGTATGCTCAACGCGCTCCTGGCATCGGCACCCGAGTGTGACTTATTTGACTGGCGATGGATGGATGTGTGCAAGGAATGCCTGAAGTACTGCGAGAGGATTAATTAATGATAATTTTTTGTAATAGATACTGATATGGTTCGTAATAGATACGGATATATCCACTATATCCATGTAAATGGTTGTCTGGAAGAGATCGCTATTGGCGATAAGACCGCCCTTGTACTTGTCATAATCTTGCAGAATCTGTGTTAATATACTGTTAATGTACAATAAAGTGTTAAATAATAATAATATGGCTTTCAGTGAATTGATTATTACTGTAATACTGTAAAGTTGTTTTAGATAAATAAATAAATAAATATGAGCTAGAAACGTTCTTTCGAACCTTCGCGTGGTGAACAACATATATGTAGTACATATACATAGTGGAGATGAGTACTTAGCCCACGGCGAGTAGTGGTCATGTAATAATATTGGGAAACAATATAAATTTGTAAGAAATCTTCTTTAGGAAGCCGGCATATCGCAGATGGACGAAAATTAAATGAAAATGAAAATAAAAAAGTATTTATTGAATTAGGATTACGTTAATTAATCTCTTTTCAAAAAACAAATATCTAACGGAAAACAAAGGGAAAGTTAAGCGAGCTCATCCAGGTAGGGGGCGACGCATGCAGACCGATCAGCGCGTACGAGGGCTTACTCCGGCGAGACACCGGGCACCGATACACGCCACGCACATAACCGCCTCGGCGAATCATGTGCGGCGCGTGCCCGGCCCCAGCCAGCCCGTCGGCGCTCACACCGGCACGCACCAGCCGGCCTACCCGTGTCGCCCCCTGAGCTCGGAACAAATAAGTAAAAAGAATTTCGTAGGTCTGTCAGTATGCCGCTTCAGTTAGAAAAATGACCATCTGTGGGAAAAAGAAACCGTTCACGAGCATGACGCAGGGCCCAGCCATCGTCCAATTCAACCATATTTGAGGGAAGAGAACGACCCAACCCCCACGCCACCACCAGGCAGACTTTTAAGTGAGCATGCACTGCCATAGCCGTACACATTTAAAAAATATTTGTTATTCAAAGAGTACCTATTCCACATCAAATCATCCTCACCCAATTTACAAAATTGTAAATTTATAAATAACTTCATATTTCGAAGAGTTTAGTACACCTTAGTACTTAGAAGTACTTAGTACTTAGAAGAGAGTAGTACACCATACATTTTTGTCATTGATATATTCATCAATTTTATAATAGGCTTTTTTCATTAAAGTTGTTTTCACCTTTTCTTTAAATTGTGATTCAGGCAAATTAATAATACATTCAGGAATATGATTATAAAATCTTATACAGTTATCCATGAAAGATGAATTTACTTTACTAAGTCTGAACAACGGTGTTACCAGTTCATTTTTGTTTCTTAAATTGACATTATAAATAACAGTATTTTTAGAAAATTGGGTAATATGCTAAATAATATTATCAAATATATATTGACTTGAGAAAGTCAAAAAATCAATTTCTTTAAACAATTCTTTGAGCGAATCACGTCGACGTAATCCATATATTGCTCTTACAGCTCGCTTTTGTAGTTTGAAAATGATGTCACTATAAGCACACTTGCCCCATAGTATGATGCCGTATGACATAATACTATAAAAATAACTATAATAAACTAATCTAGCTGTATTCACATCCGTTAGCCTCCTTATTCGCCACACGGCAAATGCAGCCTAACTTAACCCACTAGCCAATGATTCAATATGTGAGCCCCATTGAATTTTTGACTCTATATTAACGCCTAAGAAAGTAGTTTTCTCTACCAACTCAAGTTGGGTTTTATCTAATATAACATTACATTGATTACTTTGTACATTAGGGAGGCAAAAATGAACGCATTTTGTTTTTTTTGAGTTAAGACTTAGTTATTAATCGTAAACCAATGAAGTACATTCTGAAGAACACAGTTTACTTCGTCTATATTATTATCTTTCCTATTAATTTTAAATATCAGTGAGGTGTCGTCAGCAAACAAGACTATACCAGCAATGTTCTGCACCATGTATGGAAGGTTATTTATATATACAAGAAAGAGAAACGGTCCCAATATATATCCTTGTGGCACTCTTATGCTCACTACCTCACCTGCAGATAACTCACCATTTACATTTATTTTTTTAACTCTACCTTCTAAGTATGATTTAATCATTACAAGACTATCATGCGTAAAACCGTAATGTTTTAATTTTAATAATAGTGTTGAATGATTTACACAATCAAATGCTTTAGACAAATCGCAAAAAACACCTACTGCATTATGATGTTCTTCCCATGCGCCAAAAATTTGTTGAATGAGGCTAATACCAGCTTCGGTAGTATTGCGGCCTTTCGTGAAGCCATATTGTTATTGATGTAATAATTTATTACTGTTAAAGTGCACAATCATTTGACTTGACATTATTTTTTCAAAGAGAAAACGGGCAGTATGGACACCGATCTAAAATTATTCAAACTATTTTTACAACCTGATTTGAATAATAGCACCACTTTACTGATTTTCATGAGGTCGGGGAAAGCTCCTACTTTGACGTGTTGTCTACGAAAAATGTAAGCTAAATACGGTGCTAAAATATCAACAACAGTACTTATAACTCTGACTGACATTCCCCAAATATCTTCCGTATTTCTCAACATAATGCTTTTAAAAGCTTTAATGATAGTTTTAGCATCTACTTCGGAATAACAGAGACGTGGGTTAGTCCCGATGGTGTTACAAAATTGACTTCAATGTCTCGCTGATCAACAGAGTGAAATATGGTAGTGATGATTACTTGGAGTTTTTGATACATTCATGTAAGAGTTTACTGTAGTTTATTAGTCATACATATAAAGTATCACATTACGTTATAGCGACAAGGTAAAGCTTTTTATGAATTATGCTAATCGTGCTTGTACATTGGGGGTCGACTCGGCCAGGCCCTCTCTGGAAAATAGGTAGCTAGCTAGAGTTACAGCGACAACTAATAGAAATGTTAAATGGTGAGAGAATGAACTTACAAAAATGGTCTAGTAATGAACCAGAACTTATCAAACAATTATCTTCTGTTGAAATAGCTACTCTCTATTTGAAACTAAAAGTGCTGAGTCGCGGAAAATTCTCAGTCTCACTTGGAATCCCGATAAATTCTATACCCAAAGTAAATGTCCAAATCTAACTTACGAAAATGGTCTAGTAATGAACCAGAACTTATCAAACAATTATCTTCTGATGAAATAGCTACTCTCTTTGAATTTAATAGTGCTAGTACTGTAATTGTCGATCTCACTTGGAATACCCGACAAATTCTATTCCTAAAGTAAACATCAAGATTATAAACAAGAGAGCATATCAAAAAGGCAATTATTAGCCGACATATCAAAAATATTTGACCCTTGGGTAGTTGTTTTCGCTTACTATCAGAGCCAAAATGTTATTCCTTGACGACCTGAGTGGTTCAGTGGTCAACATACCGTCTGCCACGCAAGAGGTCCCGGATTCGATTCCCGGCCGGGCAGAAATTGAAATGATAAATTTTAATTTCTGTTACAAGTCTGGGTGTTATATGTATAATAAGTATGTATTTAAAAGTATTTAAGTAGTATATCAGTAATCTAGCACCCATAGTACAAGCTTTGCTTAGTTTGGGGCTAGATGGCGCTGTGTGAATTTGTGCACGAATATTTATTTATTTATTTATTCCAAAAAATATGGAGGTCAAGTTTATCATGGGACGACGAATTATCAAGAGATATCCAAACATAATGGCTTAATTTGAAACTACTTCTACTTAGGGCCCGCTGAAAAATTTGACGCAAATACACGGCTTTCGCGATACATCGGAATTGTTCGAAAAAAATCAACTCTATCCCGGCTTGAACTCTGTGTGACTCCATAATAGTACTCAGCTGGCTAAATGCCGAAAACTCCAGATGGAAACAGTTTGTAGCTAATAGAGTACAAATAACACTCAACATCAAACTGGCGTCATGTTAGATCAAAGAGAACGCCGTCGACTGTGCCTTCAGAGGATTAAAATTTGAATAACTGCAAGATCATTCGTTGTGGTGGCAAGGGCCATAATGGCTACTAAATTTTAACTCAACAACTATTGAACAACAATATTATCAGCCACCCGACGAAACATAAAAAGCAAATGTGAACGATCCTTTACACGAACATCGTCCTACATTCGTTACGGAACTATTATACAAATGCAGCGCTATTAGTCACGTTGCAAGAACAACAGCTAAACTAAGCAGCAGAACTAAGATTTATTGCGAAACTTCGGAATAAAAATAAACGTGATTGCGACCTCTATAACTATCAAGCCAAGTTAACAACGCCGGAAATTAATCAATCTTACTGTCTAATCATCAAAGAAATTCCAATGCATGGATTCGGTTAGGACATTCACCCTCTCCAATCAAAGGGTCACGTGCATACCAACAGCAAACTTTTGAGTTCGAATCCCTTTATTGATGACAACGGCTTACTAAGACTAGGCGGACACTGACTAAATTCTCGCATTAGTCATTCAGCGACGCATCATCATCATGCCCAATCATAGCCGCTTAACTGAGCTAATTAACAATCAGGCGCATATCACTACCCTACACGGGGGCCCCAAACTAACACTATCATATTTACGAAAAGGTATTGGAATATCAGCGGCATTCGTACTGTTAAATTACAACTACGACATTGTGTACTACTACACGGGTCTTCTACTCCCTACGTTGGGGGGAGAGGTCTGCGGGCCTTTGAGATGGTTTCTCTTGCCCGGGCTGCTTCTCGTCTGGGTGAATACCCAGCCGGTCCAAGGTTTGGGGCACCTTTGTCCCCTTTGGCTTCTGGACGGCTGAAACTAACACTATCATATTTACGAAAAGGTATTGGAATATCAGCGGCATTCGTACTGTTAAATTACAACTACGACATTGTGTACTACTACACGGGTCTTCTACTCCCTACGTTGGGGGGAGAGGTCTGCGGGCCTTTGAGATGGTTTCTCTTGCCCGGGCTGCTTCTCGTCTGGGTGAATACCCAGCCGGTCCAAGGTTTGGGGCACCTTTGTCCCCTTTGGCTTCTGGACGGCTGAAACTAACACTATCATATTTACGAAAAGGTATTGGAATATCAGCGGCATTCGTACTGTTAAATTACAACTACGACATTGTGTAAAGTGTAGACGATTTAATCCTGAAAATAGGCAACACCTTATGGCGGACCTTCCAGAACCACGCGTCACTCCTCCACGCCCTCTCACTCACATCGGGATTGACTTCACCGGACAAGTGGATTTAAGAGCAAGTAAATGTCGTGAAATTAGAAGTCACAAAGTATACATTGTCGTTTTCATATGTTTATGAACAAAGGCTGTACACCTTGAGTTAGTGTCAGATCTTAGCACCGCAGCCTTCCTAGCGGCTTTTTATCGTTTTATCTCTCGTCGTGGAACACCACAGCACATCTACACGGACAATGGCACGAACTTTGTAGGAGCGAACTGGTTATTAAAAGAAGGATATCAGGCTATCATATCAACTATTCAAGATAACCATATCATCAGAAACACCAACGAAATGAATATAGAGTGGCACTTCAACGCACCATCATGGCCGAGCGCAGGTGGAGTTTGGGAGGCTGCCGTGAAGAGTTTGAAATATCATCTCAAGCGGGTCATTGGGGAGCAGAAACTAACTTATGAAAAGTTCATCACTCTTCTATATATCTAATAGAAGCTTGCCTAAACTCGCGGCTTTTGTGCTGACTGACTGAAAACGCAGACGACGACTGCTTCGGAAATTCGTTCGTGGATCCGAAAACATCAACTTACCGACAAGATGGCGACTTGTTCAAAATATCAACAAACAGTTTTGGAAAATCTGGTCATGGGAATATCTTCAACAACTCCAATCTAGATCGAAATGGGGAGTCACAAAGCAAGATATCAATATCAACGACATAGTGCTTATCAAAGATGAAAACTTGCCACCTGGAAAATGGGCACTTGGCCGTGTAATACCTATAACTGCATCCGGAACCGGACGGTCATGTTCGAGCCGTCACCTTAAAGACCCAAAATAAACATCATGTTAAACAACCTATAACGATATTGTCTGCTTTAACAGTAAACGACGTATCATAATGACAATACTAGTCAAGAGTCCACAGATCTCGGGCAGACGCGACAAGAACGCCGAGAACCCCGATGTACATTTAAAAACTTTTTTAGCGCTGCATTACTTTAATTCACGTTTTTAATATCACTGATAGTACAACAAGAGCATTCCAATATACAAGTCACACCGTGTTCTACTGTACTTTCATCCGTATAGCAATAAATGCCGTCAATGGACAATACTTCACGCCGGGGCAACGACTTCTCTTTGCAAGGCCCAAGTCAGACCCCATTTGGAGTATTGCTCCCATCTATGGGCTAGCACCGGCATATCAGCTTGGTCCTTGTGACTCGATCCAAAGGCGCGCTGTGAGAATTGTCGATGATACTATGCTCACAAGTGGTAGTGAGCCGCTGAGTCAGCGGAGGGATTTCGCCTCCCTTTGTGTGTTCTGCTTGTACAACGGTGTTTGTTCTGAAGAACTGTTTGACATGATGCCTACAGCTACATTCTATCATCGCACCGCTCGCCACCGACAGTTGTTGACAATTGTTGCAATTATATTTATTTCCATAATTATGGAAATAAATAACTTTTTTTTTATACGCTGCGGTGACTGTTTACCATCAGGCAGGCCGTAAGCTTGTTTGCCGCCTTAGTGGTAAAAATATAAATAAAAAGAGACAGCATATCATTGATATGAAGGAGGAACAGAGTTGGAAACAGCATCGAGCCTTGCGGGACACCAGCGTTAATGTCCAAGCTATTGGAGCAACAGCCGTCAACTACAACTTGCACAATCCCTAGGGAAGGCCGTATGATGGTAACTTCGATAGAAGACCCCTATGCCGGACTCGATCGAACGCCTTCGCCATATCTAGGCCAACAGCCTGTGCCTCATGTATGCATGTATTGTATTGTATGTTAAAATAGTGTTTTTTTTTCAAGATCCACATCCTATCTTATAAAGTAAATCAAGCTAAGATACACCACATTTCTACTTTTTTTATCCTCGCGCGAAACTTACCTTCTTTATTAGGCGGTATCCTTATGCGTGGGGCGCAACCCTGTAAAAGAAATTAAACTATAAGGATTGTTTATGCACTTGAACATCATAAATCAAAATATTGAAGCTGCTGGCGCTGCAGCCTACTAATTACTTAGCAGTGATGATTCATCAAAACGACCCGTTAGTTTGATGAGCTCTTAATTAACTCGTGTGTGAAAGATTTCAGTACTACAAACACAGACTTCTATATACTGGCGTATGGACCGGTTCATTGAACAAATGAAATGACACCACTTCATTGGTGCTAAAACTGCACGTGTGCGAATGGTCGTTGCTTTACAAGATAAAAGTGCCGAATTGCGAAGTAAACAGATGCACTAATTCCGATAAACAGTAACCAAAAAAGGATGGAGTATATTTTTTTGCGTAAAGTTTATATAACATTATGTATTACTTGTTAAACATAATGTGTTTTAGCTTCCGTTCTTTTCTTCCATAAACTTAGATTCCTATTATCTCATGTACAACTAGTCAACTCATTATTTGAATGACTATTACCTGGCGTGAAAATATACGAACCACAATAAATGATGAGGAAGCGCCCACCGTAGCCCCGAGCCAGTGAGAGTCGGTTCCCACCGTCGGCCACTTATCTGTAGTGAAGGCACACAGTTCTTACATTGTTTTTTCGGATTATTTTTACTTAGTTAATACAAGAAGCAGACTTGATGAAAAGCTGTAACTGTCGCCTATAATACATACAACATACATAACACCTCTTCCCCATGGGGATAGGCAGAGACCATATCGTTCCACTTGCTACCGTTCTGACTAATCTCTCTCGCTCCTACCATATTCGTCGACTATTCCCTACATAATTGTCAAATAAAGATAAATACAGGCATATATGCCTGTATGTATTATATATAAAGGCATGCTGATCCCTAAAAAAATATCTTCCAGCCAACTGTACATTTTGTGAAGAGAACATAATATCGGGTACCTAATTGTCCTGCCCGATGCCTGTAATGAGGAAGTTTCTAAAATGTTTTTTTCAATTGAATATAAAAATTTGAGTCAAATGAACCAGTGGCGAGCTCGTAGCGGTTTGACTAGCCTCAAATTACGAAACGGTCATCCATCCTGTTCCCGAACATAGCGAGCATTGCTTAACCTCGGTTATCGGTCTCGCAAGGACGCTGCCACTAGATTAGTGCCGCTCTCCCAATGTGTTATGCTTGTAAGTTTTACCATCTAGGCCATAGAGAAAAACCAATTACATCTGAAACGGCATTAAAATCACGTTTTACGTATGGAGACCACCCTTTATTTTTATTTAATGACGATTATTATTATTTGTTGTTATAGCGGCTTCTTTCTAGATTCTTTAATAAAGTTATGGCAAAACCCTATATAGATGAGGAGGGGAGCCTAAGTCGAGGAGTGGCAGTAATGTATGGGAACGTTATGTATGTAGTGGGCTGTTGATGACGACGATGATGACATTCAGTTCCTGACGACCTTCGAGATCCGCCCTTGCCCCCCTTATGCGAGACAGGTCATTTTCGTTTTGAGACAATTTAGATAGATTTGTACAATTTAGTGTTAATTAAAGCCCCACTCGAGAATCTTTCCGCTCGTTGACCATCAGTTTTTAATTAAGAAACTGTCATACATACCTTTTACTTTCATAATTGAACATGTTCCATTGTTAATGTCACAGCTGTGAATGTCCCCAGTGAGGGATCCCTTCGGGGCGCCAACTATTAAACTGGAACAATAACAATAATTAATGATTAAGGTTTAAGAGCGTCGGTGGCCGGGTGGTTGAGTATCCGACTCGTAAGCGAGAGGTGCCATGTTCGAATCACGCTGCGGCCATGTACCAACGACTCTTTTCTGAGTTATGTACATTTGTCGAAATCTAACCGATGCTCTTACGGTGAGGGAAAATAACGTGATGGTACCTGCAAATTCAGGCCACTAAATTTGTAACCATGATCCAATCTGGTCAAGGTTCCCCTGGTAGCATGGTCACGGAGATCTGATGGTAGCCACTGTATAATTACAGTGGCTACCATCTGACCTCCGTGACCAGGATGATCAGGTAATCCTGATCGCCAAATCCTGGATCATGGTCATGGCGGACTGCGGGCCGTCGTCTTCGAGAGCACAACCTGGACATTAACGCTAAAATGATTATTTTTTATTATTAATCATTTAGGTCATCCATTCTACGCATTAAGACGGTCCAACTATACAGGGTGTTTCATAATACATGTATAAAGCCGAAAGGGTGTTAAAGTATAGCTTGCAAAGAGTACACTGGCGACTTCATATTATCCAGACATTGAATTTTAATTTTTATAAAAAATCTTCGTTTTTAAAGAAAAATAACCATATCGACTACGTTGATGCGCAGCTCTATTTCAAGTTGATGATCCTAGAAGGAGAAGTTTAACCTTTTAAATTAAAATTACAGTATTTTTTTGTACAGAACCCTCAAACCAAAAAATACAAAACGGCTAATTTAGATCTCCTTAATATCCCATTGCGCCTAGTACTAAGAACTTGAGTGACCTTTTACAACTGATTTCTAGAGATGCGGTCTTTCGTTTTCAAAATGTCGATTATCGACATTGAAAAGGTAAAAGTTCGATAGTCATTTTCTCGCTTACTATTCCACGCACGAAAAAAATAATTGTACCTATCGTTTTAATACATTTAGCACTCCATCCAGTTCACGGCTTTATACATGTATTATGAAACACCCTGTATAAATAAAACTTAGGCCGTATGCTCGAGTGAGAGTCTCGACTATTGTTAGAATCCCGCTCGTTAATATTTTATAGCCTTCCGTTCATCGGAACCTTTTCACTTAATTTCTTTAAGCAATCTTGAGAAGACTAAACATAGCCATAGACGTAGACATCTGTTTAAATGAGTTGGTGTAGCTATCGGAAGCTACACCAATGTTCATGCGGCTAGGCTATGGAACTCGCTGCCGCAAACTATGCGTAACAGTACCTCACTCGTTTTTTTTTATATTATATGGTGTTTCAGCTATAAAACTGTAAAATAAAGTAATTAAATAATTAATTTTCTCAAAAAATAAGTAAGTATCTCTTGTTACCTTTTACCGCTGGGACTGTTGTGGTAGGCTACGCTATAACCAAATAGGCCACCGGAGGGCGCTCCGTGTGGGGTAAAAATTATTTTTGGTACAGTCTCTGGATACACATCCATTTTGCTGCATGATATTGGAATTGCAGTTGCAATTAACAGCAACAGGACGTCTGCAACAGAACGGACAAAACATCAATACACTAACTACCACTAACCCGCCTTGCTCAGGTATAAACTTACAACCTGTCTCAATTATCATCTATAAATTTTCAGGTTATCGAATTCAGACAGATCGACTGGCAAACGTGGTCGTAGAACTAAATGTTCTCCCAGAGGTATATTTCTTCGCGATAATACAAAAGAGAAGGAAACTAGAAATACTCTGGGTATTAGATATACATGGAGCAAAATTGAAGTTCATTGGTGGAATTGGAGAGAGACTAATCAGCTACCCATCTGGGAGTCGTGCTTTTTGGTCTCTCTCCAAAGCTGTTGAAGGGAACTTTTGTCGGACTTCTTTTCCACCTTTGCGCAAGCCGGATGACCTACTGGCCCACACGGCAAAGGAGAAAGCCGATCTCTTGGGTAATCTCTTTGCCAAAAACTCAAATCTGGATGATGGGGGAGCTGCACCGCCTACCATCTCGCGGTGTGAGGGCAGCATGCCCGAAGTTCGTTTCACCCAAAAAATTATAAGACGTTTGCTTCTCTCCCTAGACATCCGGAAGTCCAGTGGGCCTGACGGCATTCCGGCTATTGTTCTTAAAAAATGTGCTCCTGATTTGTCTCCCGTGCTGATGCGCTTATTCGAGCTTTCGAGATTCGAGTCTGGCACAGGGCACTTCTATCAAAACTCCCGAAGTACGGTATCCCCGAGGGGCTCTGCAATTAGGTATAGGAGCATCCAGGTCGTTGTCGATGGATGCTGCTCCGATTCCAAGACTATAAATGCTGGAGTACCCCAAGGTTCAGTGCTACGGTGCAGTGGTAAGGTGCAGTCTTAAACCTAAATTATTAATTTTTGTTATTGTTCCAGTTTAATAGTTGGCGCCCCGAAGGAATCCCTCACTGGGGACATTCACAACTGTGACATTTACAATAGAACATGTTCAATTATGAAAGTAAATAGTATGTATGACAGTTTGTTTATTAAAAACTGATGGTCAACGAGCGGAAAGGTTCTCGAGTGGGGATTACGAATCGGCGAGCGGTATGACCTACTGAGAAGGCGACTAACTAATTAATGACGTTAGAATTATTTCACTTAATTAACACTAAATAAAACTAAACTAAATTGTACAAATCTATCTAAATTGTCTCAAAACGAAAATGACCTGTCTCGCATAAGAAGGGCAAGGGCGGATCTCGAAGGTCGTCAGGAACAGAACCACCTTCCAGAATATCGCAGCTAAATAATACTCTTTTAAATAGTATTGTGTTTCTGCCGGTGAGTAAGGTTTCCAGTGCTCCATGGGGTGGGGATTTGGGGAACCGTGGCTTTGGCAGTGGAGTGGCATTTGCTTTTTGCTGCCAGAGCAACGTGTTATAGAGGTGGGCAACGCATTAGCGATACTCTTGGTGTTGCTAATGTCTATAGGCAGTGGTGACCACTTTCCATCAGGTGGCCCGCATGCCTGTTTGCCTACCGTATGACATAACAAAAAAAAAAAAAAAAAACTGTATGTCATCGTCATCAACAGCCCACTACATACATAACGTTCCCATACATTACTGCCACTCCTCGACTTAGGTTCCTTTCCTCATCTATATAGGGTTTTGCCATAACTTTATTAAAAAATCTAAATAGTTCGAGCGGACACTATCAAGCCTGCAGTAGTACCACCGCCTTGTCTATATATTTCTTATATATAGCAACACAATATTCACCTTTCTGTGCCTTGTTGAGTTCCGGTTTGAAGGATAAGGTAGCCATATATAATGACATAGTGTTAAAATATAGATCAAAACTAACAAGCCAGTGAAAAAAAATTTGAAATCCGTCCATAAATGACTGAGTTATACAATATTTAAGTTTGCATAATTTTTCGCGAAATTATTGCTGCCGCAATCTAGCTGTGACGTCACCATGCCATCCGGCGGCATCCATCTTTAATTTGAAAGTGGCGGTCTCCCGCCCGCCACTTTCAAATTAAAGAAATATTATTCTTGTAATCATACACATTGGTTTATTATTCCATAACTCCATATTAACATTATACCATTATTCCACATTATTCCATATTACTAAAAATAAAATTAAAATTAAATAAATGTTGTCACTTTTTCCATATTTTTTATGTTTAAAATTAATTAATATTGTCACGAATAATTTTAATTTTTGAATAGAGTGGTTTATTGTTGACTTAATTACATTACAATTTTCGTAGATATATTAACAAAAAGTACATTTAAAAAAATAAAATAATATGTATTTTGACTATACCTAACAATCGCCTAGTTTATATGGAATACTATCCATAACAACAGTAACACCGTACTTACTGCTGATATGCTAAGTAATCAATGTTATTCGCATTTAAAATTTGTGCAGTATATATAGAAAATAATTACGTGCACCATTCGAAAGCCCTTCATTTAGGCTACATATATCAATAGTCGACATTAATGTAACGTAATAAAACAAGTAGGAACAACAAAATATTTAAAAAAATCTTTGGGCGCCAATTCTTCGAATAATAGATATACAAAATACAAATACAAATAAGTTTATTGAAAAAAAACTGAAACCTGACTGAAACTGACTTACTGTGAATATCGTTAACACGGCAGAAATATACAAAATGGTACTCACCGTTCCTCATATTGTCCTGTTCCTCTTGCTAACAACATAAGACTGGTTTTGAAAACATTTATGCTGCACTATATTATCTGCTACTGTTGACTTTATTTTCAACTAATGACACCATCGATGACGCTGATCGTACTTGGTACGTTTAATAGAGTTGTTGTACACATACAGTGTGGGGCCTGAAACAAGGGCTAAAAATTAAAATATAGACCCTTTAACTAATCAATAACTAAGTCCACGTGGTTTTAATTTTATAAAATGAAAAATAAGTATATTATTATTAAGTGTAGTACAAAATAAATCGAGCCAGCAATTTATTTTTTTATTCAGCAATGTACTGCATATCGTCGTGTCCAGTCGGTATACTTGACATTGACAATACGATCGTTTACGTCGCCCCAGTATGACGGAAATGCCCGGTAACAAGACATTTCACGACAATTTCGCGATGACGAAATCAATTGGAGCATGAGGATCTGGTCAAGGTAACTTCAGATACTCTGAGGAGTCTGCGTTTAAATTTTTTGCCCCTGTTACAGGCCCTACCCTGTATATACTTATAATAAAACCCAATACAATTCCAATTCCGTACATTGAAGATATTTTGAATTTTTTTATTGAGGCATATTTATTCTTTTATTTTATTTTATTTACTAGAAAGCCAATAAAATATGAAAATATAACAAGATTTTGTTTTTATACTTCTAAAATATTGAAATATTTCAATATTTTAGAAGTTAGGCTAACTCAACATGTATAATTTAAAAATAACTTTTCGTACTAAGCTATAATCTTTAATTAGCTAAAAGCTTAATGCGCAGCGATACAAACCTTACAAAAATTAAAAAAAATAGACAAAAAATAATATTACATAAGTATATGGTTTTGTATTAACTCATAAAATACGCGACCAAGTTTTGTTAAAGTTTGGAATGGAGTTACAAAAGATATCAATGTCTGCATGTTTGTGTAATGAAGTATATTCTTGAACGCACACTCATGCAGTGCGCCGCCCGGCGCACTGCACGATGTGGCAAAACTTGATACACGCCGAGCAATTTGTATGCAAGTTCATTAACATGTGGCAAAATGTACCACTGTGCAGCGCGCCGCGCGGCGCACTGCATGATGGGGCAATACCCGCAATTCAAGCCCGAAATGTCAGTTCTGTATGAATTTTGTCCACGTTTTTCAATTTAGCCCCATCGTGAGCGTGCGGCGCAATGTCAGCAGATGTCAACATGAAACGTCACATCTGACTGTTTCTTTTTACCAACAGTTCGAATCTTTCCTCTTTATGTGACACAGTTCACACACATATATCTGTCTATTTTTTTTAGTACAGATACAACGTGTGTGAATGAAATAGGAAACCGAACTTGTCAAAGAGAGTTTGACCGCTGATGCGTAAGCCCCTCCCCTTTTTCTGATTCTTTAACATTAACGATGTTGTTTTGCTTTCGTGATCCTCTCGGCATTCTCTTCTCAGATCATCTCGAAATATAAATAAGGCATGTTTGGTTCTAGAACACTAGTTTCTAAAAATAAATGCTGGTACTCGTAGAAATCTACATTTTGAAAGGCAACTGTCAAACTTAAAACTGTAATAACTCTGAAACTATTGGTGCTAGAATACTAGTTCCTAAAGAGAAATGATAGTGCTCGTCGAGATCTACTTTCCGGATGACAGCTGTCAATCTCAAAACTGTAATAACTCTGAAACTATTTGCCTAAAAACGCTTGTTCCAGAACAGCAAATACTTATAGATATCGACGGGCACTATCATTTCTTTTTAGGATCTAGTTTTCTAAGAGCAATGGTTTCCGAGTTATTTAAGTTTTATACACTCTCTTTATACTTACTACTGATGTTACACTTTGTAGTTATAATTTTGAATGAGTCACCATGGTATACACTCAGTTTAAGTAAACATTCGTAAAGGACAGAAATAACTACGTTTTAAAACATTTTGTCGTAATATTGTCCCAAAATCATGTCTTCAACCAGTTGAGGACAAATTTAAGCAGTGCGGTTTATCCTACAACAGAATCAATCAATGTGAATAAAAATTCCTAACATGACAGAAACAATCTTCTGAATTGAAAAAATTTGAAGTTTTTATGTTATTATATCCTCAAGATAATTTAATTGAATGTATTATCATAGAGCCTGTAACCATCGGACAATCAATACGCTTTTAACGAAAATCGGCCAAGTAGTTTTTGAGTTAGAATTAACATCCATACAAACATTCATATCCACATACATACACACAAACCCTATGGTGGTGATATTCTGGTTTTTCAAGTTAGGCAACGTTCGCACGAGAGATTTACGAAAGATTTTGAGTTAGGCAACGTTTGCACGAGAGCTTTTTCGGCGCTTTTACGCGCGTTATTTTAAACGACTCGCATGATTATTGACCATAATACTGTCACACGTTCACACGCAGGCGTAAAAACTTAGTAAAAAGTGACTGGAGTTTTTTTTATCTCCAGTCACTTTGCAACCAAGAGACTGTCTCAAATGCAACCAAGAGAAACGTACGAAAGGGATGTCATTCATTTTGGATTAAAACGCTAAAAGGCCGACCAGAAAAATATTATGCAATTTTCAGAGACAGCACACAGGTTCTATTATTTCTTACTATGGTGCCAAACCAGTACGCCCACCGCCACCACTATGTACCACTGGGCGTACAGTAGGTACTAAGTATCGCTTTTCTAAAAGCCAATAACATTAAAGACGTGCGGATTTGACGTCACAGTAAACAATGTAAAGAACTGTTTTCTCCATTGGAAACTAATAATTTTGTTCTGGCCGACACTTAGATTTTTGATCCAAAAATGTATGAAACGCGAATGTTGCTTTTTTTAACTAAAAAGTATAACAAAAGAAACATATGAAGAAATTGGACCACCTCGATTGATCTTCCTCGAATACTATGATAACTGATGTTTTCACCCGACTACGAGGGAAGGGTAATGAATGTAAAGTTGATAAACGTGGAAGAATCGACAGAGATTTGTCAAGTGGAACAATGTCGTCTTTACCTACTCTTGCGGGAGAAAGGGGTTTGTATTTACATACATACATATGTGGATATGAATGTTTGTATTGATGTTAATTCTAGCTCAAAAACTACTTGGCCGATTTTCGTCAAAAGCGTATTGATTGTCCGATGGTTACAGGCTCTATGATAATACATTCAATATATTATCTTGAGGATATAAGAACATAAAAACATCAAAAAATTTTCAATTCAGAAGATTGATTCGGTCATGTTGGGAATTCGTTATTCACATTGATTGATTCTGTTGTAGGATATACCGCACTGCTTAAATTTGTCCTCAGCTGGTTGAAGACATGATTTTGGTAAAATATTACGACAAAATGTTTTTAAACGTAGTTATTTCTGTCCTTTACGAATGTTTACTGAAACTGAGTGTATACCATGGTGGCTCATTCAAAATTATAACTGCATAGTATAACATCAGTAGTAAGTATAAAGAGAGTGTATAAACTTAAATAACTCGGAAACTAGATCCTAAAAAGAAATGCTAGTGCCCGTCGATATCTATAAGTATTTGCTGTTCTGGAACAAGCGTTTTAAGGCCAATAGTTTCAGAGTTATTACAGTTTTAAGATTGACAGCTGTCAACCGAAATGTAGATCTCGACGAGCACTATCATTTCTCTTTAGGAACTAGTATTCAAGCACCAATCGTTTCAGAGTTATTACAGTTTTAAGTTTGACAGGTGCCATCCAAAATGTAGATTTCTACGAGAACCAGCATTTCCATTTAGAAACTAGTGTTCTAGAACCAAACATGCCTTATTTATATTTCGGGATGAACTGAGAAGAGAATGACGACAGGATCACGAAAGCTAAACAACTACGATTATATTAAAGAATCAGAAAAAGGGGAGGGGCTATTCGTCGGTTTCCTATTTCATTCACACGCGTTGTATCTGTACTAAAAAAAGTAGACATATATTTGTGTGAACTGTGTCACATAAGGAGGAAAGATTTGAACTGTTGGTAAAAAGAAACAGTCAGATGTGACGTTTCATGGTGACATCTGCTGACATCGCGCCGCACGCAGCACGATGGGGCTAAATTGAAAAACGTGGACACAATTTATACAGAACTGACATTTTGGGCTTGAATTGCGGGTGTTGCCCCATCATGCAGTGCGCCGCGCGGCGCACTGCATGAGTGTGCGTTCAAGATAAGACTTACCTATCCTATTGAGAGGGGTATTTAAACCTAGATTGGTTTTACAATAATAGTAATAATAATAATAATCATAGCGCCGAGCAGTGCTCGTCGATGTCACCATCCCGTATGACGGAAACCTTGCGAAGGCCGAGAAGGACAAACAGTGTAAGTACCTTGTCTTGGCTCACGAGGTGACCGCCATGTGGGATGTTGATTCGACGATCATTGTTCCGATAGTCGTTTCAGTTAACGGTCTCATAGCGAAGAACCTCGACCAACATCTCAAGAGTCTCTCGCTAGATGGTAGGGCCAGATTCAGAAAGCGGTTCTCTTGGAGACGGCGCATATTGTCAGGAGGTTCCTGTCTCTGCAGCCCTAACCGCCGGTAGCTTGGGCCTCGCCCCGGTGCTGGTGGTACTCTAGGATTAGGTTTTTTATAATATTTATTTTTCATATATATGTATTGTAAAAAATTTAGACCTAAGAATAAAAATAAATATGGAGAATAATAATAATATTCTTTATTTTTACATCAGGATACAATAGTTTGTGTAGGAAGGAAAGATCTAACAACGTTCGACGATAAGCCGGGAAAGTGTTTTACATTCAATTAACTGTTTATTATAAGAAATAGTGTTGACTGAGATGCGATCTTTATAGCACAAGTATATACCTCATATATACTTTATACCTCAACATTTATTTCTGAATCCTCTCTATTTTAGCTTTATGTACCTCGAAAAAAGGGTTTAAACTACTGAACAATACTCCAAAATACTGCGTACAAGAGAGTTAAAAATATGTAATACTGTGTGTGTTTGTTTGAACTCTTTTGTTGTTCTAATAACTAAGCCGCTGGTTCTCAGCGCTTGTTTGATTTTTTTTCTATGTGCATTCGAAAATTTAATTTGGCATCGACAATGACGCCCAGATCCCTAGTCTGTTGTATCGATTCCACCAATGTTGTATCTTACACTTAATGTTGTTTTTCTGTGGAACGACAGGTGGTAGCATTTTAGATGGTTAATAGATATCAAATTCTCATCGCACCAATGGACCAATCTGTCCAAGTCCGCCTGCAAAAGCTCAGCGTCTGCGGAAGTTTTAACCACCTTATAAAGTTTTAGGTCATCCGCTTAGAGCAGGCTGTGACTATGTTGGAAACAATTAACAACATGATTTATAACAATATTGAAAAGAACAGAGCCAAGATGTGGCTCTATAGACCTTACTCAATAAACGATACTGAAGCCAAAACTGTAATATTTTTTATATTTGTCTGTTCAGACAGAAACGTCACAAGGAAAATGTAAGTTCATAATAATACTCTGTAAATTAACCGCAATAATATACGGAAACTATTCGCTAATAAATATTTGGTTAGGTACCTGAGTATGCACTTCGCAGGCGCAATAGTTTGTTATTCTGCACATATAAAAAGTAGGCACAATTAATGTAGTAGGTTTAAGGGCGAAGCAACACTGGTTTAAGATCAATACAATTATCACAGCGGAAGATGGATACTAGCTTTTTGTATGACATTGAGTCTTCTCTTTGACAATTGACACGCCACATCACCCCCTTCCAGAAATCAACCTACGGGCGATAGAAATCAGGGAACATTGTGCCCTGACCTGGTACTTCTGACGTTCCCATCAGTGTTCGTCATTGCTGGTGTAGTGTTCCCAGATATTGGTGGTGTGCCGGTCTGCGGTTTACAGGTGTTTAAATAAATAATGATTTATTCGTAGAATGTAACACGGATACAATATTATCAGAGAATAATGTTTTTTCAGCCATGTTAGAACATATTGAAGTTATGTAATGTACTACTTACATTTATAATACAAAATATCATCAGTAGGTATTGTATTTGATTCAAGTGGAAGCGCCCAACGCCGCCGCCCGACTGCCGGACTAGGAGTGAACCTGTATTCCTAAAGGCGGGGAGCATCCGCGGAACTCTGTCCATAGCATCTGCCTCCGATGAAAATCACCCGGAAATAGCCACGATTACACTAAAAGTAGAGTTACTAGTTACAAAACTAGATTGGACTGTACTTTGGGAAAATAGTTGAGAAGTTTAAGATTGCACGTGTGGGTAGTAATTGTGAATATTTGTGTGTGAGTATGTTTTGTGTGTATGTTGTGTTTGTCGTATTAAGTACTTAAAAGATCTTCAGTATCTGCATATGATAAATTTAGGAGCCAAGTTGTCAAGCGGATTTTTACTTATTTTTTCAGACAGGGATAGATACTAATGAGTTTGTTTATTTTATTGTATAGAATAGGACTTAGCATTTTATAATGACATCTCGCAAGAGTTGTTCGGTGCTTAAGTGTTTTGCAAACAATGTCATGCCGTCGTTTCTTCTTGTAAATAAATGGTCGGATCGAATGCAGTTTGTAAGTGCTTACGAAGCAACGTCAGGAGCACAAAGAGTTGGCGTACAGTGAGAAGCTTGCAGTCTGCATATAGCTGATTAGTGGGGTACCTATATGGCTTCATCAGAGACACTTTTAAAACCGCCCTCTGCGCCCTTTCCAATTGTAAGCGTTTTGACTTACCAGTTCCTCTCCAGAAAGATATGCAGTATGTCAATATAGACTGAGATATACCGTAGTTAACAGTTTTGGTTAGTTGAAAGCTGCAAATATGTCTCATACGTTTGAAAATTACTATCAGTTTCCTGATGCGTGCGGTTAGTTGGTCAATGTGTGGTTTCCATCCCAGCCATGCGTCCAGCAAAACTCCAAGGTACTTCGCAGTCTTTATTCGTTTTACAGTGTCGCAAGTGCAGTTTGCAATAGGAAAATTACATCGGTGGGCCTTTAGGTTAAAAGAAGTATTGGGCTGTGTGGATTGATTAGGAGTAAAGGTCATATAGTTTGTCTTCCCTATATTGAGCGAAAGCAAATTTTGTGAGAGCCAGGACATATCAATGGAGAGTGCGTGCTCTGCACAGGTTTTAACTTCATTCCAGGATCGCTGTATCGTCGGTGTACGTAAAGATAGAGCTGTATGGTTAGTTAATTTTACACAAGTCATTAATATACAAAAGAAGAGAGTAGGACCCAATATGCTACCTTGTGGGACTCCGTAAGAAGTAAGTAAGTGTTTGGTACTGCATGGATGATGCGTGATGGTGTATACGTGTTGGGTGTTTCATGTGTGATACCTGTGTCACGCAGTATGTAAGCCGGTTTTACGGTTATGTCACCAGTCTGGATTGCCTCGTATGGTCAAAGATACGCTGGTTTTAAGGCTCCGCCGACAGTGTCATCGCGTAAAAATACGTGTGTGGATGACTAAGTCCTTGAATATGAAGATGGAACGTTTGTTACAATGACGAGATGCTGGTGTGGGACACAATCGGCTCACAAACTTCGTAAGACGAGACGCAAAGTCTTCAAGGTCGACAACGTCACCAGCGTAAGGCGCAAAAAATTCTCTGGGTAAACGAAGTGACTCGCCGTATAACAACTCAGCTTCCAAGTCCTCTTTCAGCGAGCTACGGATACCGAGCAGAACTAGTGGGAGCAACTACACCCAATTGCTGCTGTCATGACAAACAATGGCTGCTTTAAGCTAACGGTAAAACCTTTCCACCAATCCATTGCGATGCTGGAAGCCCACGATTTCAGACAAATTGCGAAAAACAATGTCTTTTGGGCAGCCAAGTCTCTCTGGGCTCAACTGGGCTCTCGCCACTGTCTCGGCTGTGATGTCTGGCAGAGGTATCGCTTCAGGCCATCACGTAAAGCGGTCGACGGCGGTGAGACAATAGCGATAGCCCTGCAAAATGGGGGGTGGCTATGAGGTCTATATGGACAAACGTGAATCTGGCCCGTGGTAGTTTGAAGGTACCCAATGGAGAAGACACGTGGCGAGTGACCTTTGATCGCTGACAAGCCAAACATGTACGAACCCACTCTCTGCAGTCTTTCTTCACCCCAGGCGACACGTATATCTCTGATACTAGCTTTGTCGAGGTATTTGCACCAGGGTGTCTAAGAGAGTGTAGACTTTTAAACACCTGTCAGCGTAAGCCTTTGGTTAAGAATGGCCTGCAATTACCACTACCTGCGTCACAAAAAATCATTAATTGAGACCCAGGCATTGGCAGCTTCTTGAGGACCAGAGAACTCCAGAAGCTCTTGATCAGACTGCTGTGAAACGGCCAGTTTGTCATAGTCAACTGGCTTCGCTATCTCCTCTACACTAGATAAGGTGTCGGCCACCACGTTATTTTTACCTTAAATATGCCTCAAGTCCGTGGAAAACTGAGATATTAAATCAAAGTGGCGGAACTGTCTGGGCGAGCAACTTACCCTTCTCTGGAGGTGAAAGCGAAGGTCAGAGTTTTGTGAGCCGTATAGATCACGCAATCTCTGGCTTCAATCATGTGGCGAAAGTACTTTAGTCTCGTATATTGCGAGGAGTTCACGGTCATACGCAGAATATTTCTGCTGCGCCGGACTCAACTTACCACCCTTCTGTTGTTGAATAATGCCACCAATGGCTTTATCTGTGTCATCGGTAACCATGGCTAACTCCGGCTCACACTCCCGATGAGCTTACATGGCAGCCTGACACAAACCATCTTTACACGATTCAAAGGCTGCCATCTCCCTCGACGATAAATGAACTGGGTGCAATCCCTCAACAGAGCCTACAAATAGCACATTCAATGGAGCTTGGTGCAGAGCTGCATTAGGGATGATGTGGCGGTAAAAATTTACAATTCCGAGGAATCGACGTAGCTTTGCTGGTACCGTCTTTGGAACTGGGAAGCTTTTAATAGCCTCGGCCTTAGCAGGGAGGGTATAGTGCCCTTTTCGGAAACGGCTGTACCCCAGAAAATTCATTTCAGAAACACCAAAGTAGTCGTCGGCCGCACTCACCGACTGCCTGGCGCGTTTCCCGCATAGTCGCACGGTTTCACACACCTATTTGCCCTGTCGCCGAACCTGAGATGATACCAACACAATGGAAACTTTCTATAATTGGACTGCGATATAATGACGAACGGTCTCGTTTGCGACTGAAAGATTTCTGTCTGGTCCTGGATCGCGACATCCTCGATCCAGGACCAGACAGAATCTTTCATTCCTTCCCAAAGCACAAGTCTGCCCAAGATTCCATGCCTACCGGTAGCCCCACGACTACCAGGGATTAATTTGGCACCGTTTAAAGTTTAAAAGAGTCACCTACCTAGTCATTTCTCTCTCATCGCTGTTTCTGATGGGATATAATTAATTTAATTTGACATAATTCAAACTATATTATAATTATGCTAGACATAATTTAAAAGTGTTTCATTGTGTTTTTTTTTTTCCTCTTCATGGAAATTGTTATCTGTTATTTATGTTGTTACTGCTATAGGCGAAAACTTGTAAATGGCTCATGAAAATCCTTATTATTGTGTGTATCATTTGTTAATTATTGCTGTAAGTTTTCCGAATAAAATAAAATAAAATAAAATAAAATTTGTGGTCTTAATTTATTTCTGGCGATGATAAAATATTTTAGTATGGTTTTCCTAATTAAATGTAGCGGCATTGTGGTAGTTTTTTTCCTGTTTTCTGAGTCGTATGTTATCGAAAAGAGGAAGACTATTACAGAGTAGTAGCCATATATAGTCCAAGGTGAGATCATTCACTTCGGCTACTTTCGGCTTCGTATTTAACACGAACGTACTAATATGGCCGTGTGGTGTCCGACAGAGTGGAATGACGTACATGGTTGCAGTACCATCGAATTAATCTTTGCCTTCAGGGTCCTCCAGGACCAGGTCTCACTGCAGTAGAAATCAACCTCATCATTACGCATTTCTCGACCTGCAGAGGGCTTTCGGCAGTGTCCCTCGGTAGATAATCTGGTGGGCTCTGAGATCAAAGTCTGTGCCCGAAGTATACATTAGTATCATACACGATATGTATGCCAATACTGTATATGTATCTATACAAAACCATCGTAGGCCATACTAACCCCTTCCCGATTACTGTAGGTGTTCACCAGGGTTCAGTTCTGAGCCCTTACTTGTTTTGTGCTCGATGCCCTTTAAGCGGAAATTCAGGACATGCTCCCTTGGCTTTGGAAGTACGCTAACGACAATATATTGGTGAGCTTAGGCAGGATTTTGAGACCAAGATAAAGCTGGTGATAAAGGTTTAAAGCTGATGTCACCAAAACGGAGTATATACACGGAGTATAAACGGAGTGGCTGCAGCGGGGATCCCGCAACCATCCTTGTAGATAACGAAGCTGTCAATGGAACAGATAAATCCAAATACCTCGGATCCGTCATGCACGAGTCCGGCGATATCGGCCCCGATGTCAAGTCCCGAATCTCTGCAGCTTGGGCCGAATGGCGGGAATCACGGCAGTCATCTGTGACCCTAAAATCCCTGTCAAGCTTAAAGGGCTTATATACAATAGTACAATTAGACCTGTGATGCTCTATGGCTGCGAGACTAGGCCAGCGCTGACGAAACATGTACGCGAACTCCATGCCAACGAAATTAAATTGCTGCGGTGGATGTGCGGAGTTACGAGGCTCGATCGAGTACATAACGAGTATATCCGTGGCATCCTTGGCGTGAAGGATATCGCAGATAAGATCGAGGGAGCTTGCCTGTGCTGGTATGGTCATGTGTTGCGTAAGCCTCAGGGATACGTGGGAAATAATTGCCTGAACCTGCCGGTATCAGAAAAGAGGCCTCGTGGGCGATCCAAGAAGCGATGGATTGATATCGCTGAGTCAGATTCGAGAGCCAACGCGGCTTACGATGCGAGGATGCCGAAGACCGGGCAAAGTGAAGAAGAATGAATCGTAAAGCGGACCCTGGCAGAAGCCGGGATAAACGCTAAGATGATGATAAATAAAAATAAAAAATAAATAACCGTGGAAAAATTCACACAGCGCCATCTAGCCCCAAAGTAAGTGTTATGGGTGCTAGATAACTGATAAACTACTTATATGCTTTTAATTACATATTAATTATACATAGAACACCTAGACCCGTAACAGAAATTAAAATTCATCATTTCAACTTCTGCCCGGCCGGGAGTCGAACCCGGGACCTCTTGCGTGTTGACCACTGAACCACTCAGGTCGTCATAATGATCCGTCTATCTGTAGCTAATTTTATTGCAGTTTTCTTTATTTGAAAGCTCTTTTAATCGAAATTATTCCTAGCTTTATTTATTGGAAATCGGTTCAGTAGTTTACAAGATATTAGTGTTTGTTCGAGATGTGACGGTAGTTAATCTTGGGCTTGCGATATCTCGCAATTTTCAAAATGCCGGAAAGTGGGTGATGATTTTCTCCATATTAAATGTTCAGTGCTCTTTGACAATTATTCAGTCGCAAAGGAAGTAAAGTTAGAGTGCCATATCTTATCTGACCCGGTGGCCAGAAAGTGGAACTAAGTATCGCCATTTTGAAATGTCACTTTGTTGTTAACAATAGCGACGCCGTCACCGGCACAGATAAGTTTGTGGGGCTCTTCTCTAGTCTACAGTAAATAGCTATACCTATACTCATCTATAGCTGATGACAGCTAGTTTCGAATTCGTATTCACTCAAACCGGTCAGAAAGATTTTTCTACATTTTTGGCCTTTACTTATTATTATTAAGTCCCCCGCGGTTGTCAACCGCACACAGTTCGTATATCTGTAAACATTCAACTATCCCATAGAATCCTATTATTTTTCCAGGAGGAAATGTAGCCTATGTTACCCGGGAATACTGTAGCATTCTATCATTGAAAGAATTTTCGAAATCGCTTTATTAGTTTTGGAGATTACCCCCAATAAACGGGAGTAATACACGGAAACATGCTAACGTTTGATACAGTTATCCTCATTATAATATTAGTTTAGAAATGTTAGAGTACCAGGTATAGCAATTCATCTGACGCTATAGTTATTATATAATAATTACCCAAACCTTAATCCTAACGTTACCTACTTAAAACAATAAATACGTAGGGATTTTAGAAGGGAAACGGCATGGCTCTCTCAACAATTTTTTATTATAAACATACTAGTTTGAACTGTACATTACCGTAACATCTAATCCTTGCGCTCGTAAAACTATATAATTTCAATTCACATATTTATTAGTTACAAGAGCAACGTTAGAGATTTCCATTATTATATTTTATTACAAGCTTTTATTTACTTTCAAATGTCCCGATGTTTATTCATAATAAAAAGAAAAATTTGACCTATTTCCCGGTTTCCGCTGAAATTCAAATTTTACATACTTCGGTGACAATGCAATGTCACCATACCATCGAGCTGATCTGATGATGGACACGAAAGATGGCAATACTCTAACTGATCATAGAAACCGCGCGATAAAAGCTTGCTATGAAAAAATATGTTTCATTTGAGAACTTGTTATAACAATTGAAATTAACTGGATAAGCATATTCATCCAGCGCGGGAATTTTTTACACATTTTTTAACTTAGTTAATTTTTCGATAACTAAAGCATTTGTAACTTATTATAAGGTTTATTGTACAACTATTAACAAAGACTCTATGGGTCAAAGAAGTCAATTAAACTTTTTCTCTGTAGACATTGCACTGGTGGTCGGCTCTTCTTTAGCGGAGCCCTCAGCATCTTCAACTTCCACTAACTCGAAAGGTTCATCTACTATTTGCATTTCCATATCGTCCTCCTGTGGGCGATAAATTATTACGAGAACTTAATAAAATATTGCTTATTAAAGATAGGCCCTGCAGTACAGCAGTGGGGAAAAGAAGTACCGTGGAACGAGGCAAAATTGTAACACGTTATAATAACAGCTAGAATACGAGGGCGCCGTAGGTATCCTACGCCAAGTACAAGAAAAAATCCACATTATAGCGATAGTAGAGATTTACATTTTGGATTTAGATTTTGGCCGTGTGGTGTCCGGCAGAGTAGAATAGCACCAACCCCTTACACTCATGGGTGTCGTCGTACAAGGCGACCAATGTTTTCGAGGCAAAAGATCAAGAGTCTCCGTAGTCTGGAAAATGGGCAGCAGTTTCCATTGTTATATTTAAACACTGCGATCTCCAACCCGCCTGCCAAGCGTGGAGATTATGGCGATAACCTCCCCTTTCGTGGGAGAGGCCCTAAGTCCTGCAGTGGACTGTTACGGGCTGTGATGATGAGAGATTTAGAAGACCCACAAAACGTTGGTGTGCCCGTGCACAACCAAAAAGGAAAGGGACTTTAATGCGGCTAAAAAGCGAAACGGCCAAGAGGATGCGAGGCAACTAGAATCCACACAAGAGGATAAGTAAAAACTATCGCTAAGAAAAGTGAAAATATGTTTCACCACAAAAAAAATTGTGCCAAATTGTGCACTCAAGGACCGACATTTTCTTGGTCTCCTACATCTCTACTATCGCTACAGAGAGGAATTTTTCATGTACTTACATGATAGCCTACGGCGCCCTCACAGTCTACCGGCGATTTCTTTGATTAAAATTAAAATAAAAGCTTAGATAAAGGCGCCATAGCATTATAAATCATATCCATTGGTGTCGTTAGCCAAAAGTGACCACGATAGGACAAATTATTATTTTATTTTTATTTGTATTTTTATTTCCTGTAATGTTATAAATTGATGCAATAAAGAGATCACATAAATACATACATACAAATGTAACTTGTGAGGCTAGATGGAGTGACGATCTGGGCAAAACATCTGGCAGTGGTGCCCTAAAACTGAGAACGGCTTTGGGAGATGTAGGTACTATATACTACGATTTATGAATGAACAGCAATGCGCTTCGAAGGATTATTGTTGATGATAATGATAAAGAGTTGCTTATAAAATATCACATGTTTAATATTACTCATCTCATCATGATAGGCGTCATTGTTGCATGACAAGCTGATACTTACAGCAACATTTATAATCGGAGCCTCATCGTTCGTGGTCTGCTGCTCAACCTGGATAGTTAAGTTTAACAATATTAAATACGAAACATTTTAATTATCGCTTAAACTTGAGCAACAATAGGTACACGTAAATAATATTTCCGAATGAAGACATTGCGCGGTACAATATAAAGTTGTCACAGTCTGTATTATAACTAATTTTATCTACACTCATAGCGTAATGTTCCAATTTCAAATTCGAAAACAGTTGTTTAAGGATACACTTTTTTCACGCCAGTCTATAACATTTTAAAATTTACTCTTCGATACAGCATTTCCCATACTAATTTCATTACAGCTGTAACGTAATAGTAGTTTATGCAACTGTCATATAAAAGGGGGTATTAAAACATGAGTGTCTGTTTATCATACGAGGCGTAGCCGAGTATGATAATAGTTTGACACGAGTGTTTTAATACCTAATTATATGCAGTTGCATACACTACTTTATCTACACTCATATTTTTATGGTAAAATATCGTACCTATAATTTTCTCAACTTTGCTGGAAGTAAGCTGCGAGTCAGTTCTGTTGTATCTACGTGTCGAGGATATCAAGCGGCGGGAAATTCACTTAATTACTTTCACATTTATCTATTTAATTGCTTCAAACAAAAAAAACATTGACAAACACAAATTACAACAATTAGAAAAAATATTCTGTTTAGCGGGAAAATAATTACACAGAATATATACAGGAAAATTTGAATTTTGAATTTGAATTTGTCAAAGACATTTAGGTATTCAGCCTACATTTCGCCGTGTCCCGGCGCCCGACAAAATATTAAAAAATATAAGTGTTGCATAATGATTAAAAAGTTATTTTACGATACAGCTGTAATGAAAATAATATGGGAAATGCTGTACCGAAAAGTAATTTTTTAAAATTTTAAAGTCTGGTGTGAAAAAAGTGTACCCTTAAACGACTGTTTTCGAATATGAAATTGGAACATTACGCTATGAGTGTAGATAAAATAACTTTATCTACACTCATAGCGTAATGTTCTAATTTCATATTCGAAAACAGTTGTTTAAGGATACACTTTTTTCACGCCAGTCTAAAATTTTAAAAAAATACTTTTCGATACAGCATTTTCCATACTAATTTCATCACAGCTGTAACGTAAATTAACTTTTTAATCTAATGGTTGCATAATTGCAACACTTTTATTTTTAAATTTTTGACTGGCGCCGAGACACGGCGAAATGTAGGCTGAATATCTAAATGTGTTTGACAAATTTAAATTCAAAATTCAAATTTTCCTGTTTATATTCTGTGTAATTATTTTCCCGCTAAACAGAATATTCTTTCTAATTGTTGTAATTTGTGTTTGTGAATGTTTTTCTTGTTTGAAGCAAATAAATACCTAGATAAATGTGAAAGTAATTAAGTCATTTCCCGCCGCTTGATTTCCTCGACGCGTAGATACAACAGAACTGACTCGCAGCTTACTTCCAGCAAAGTTGAGAAAATTATAGGAACGATATTTTAACATAAAAATATGAGTGTAGATAAAGTAGTGTATGCAACTGCATATAATTAGGTATTAAAACACTAGTGTCAAACAGACACTCATGTTTTAATACCCCCTTTTATATGACAGTTGCATAAACTACTATTATCCGGGTTTTAAAATCAATAGTTTATAGTTGAATACAAAATGAGCTTTCGCTACAAAATTAACTTACAAAACTCATATTCCTCTGTCTGATACTCTGCTTGAATGAATCCAGGCGTTGTTTAGATTTCCTATTGAAGAATCCAACCTGAATGGTAAAAACATAAATTAGGTCACCTTCATTGAGGAGCGGCCTATTACAGGAGCCAAAGTCAAAAAAATGATTCCATAAAGTACCCATACATAATTTCAAAGGACCATAACGTTTTAAGGTTCCTCAAATCGAAGAAATTGTATTACCAAATCATATATTTCATTCTTTTGCTTATCCCTGCAAAGTCACACTGTTCTTCAATTTTTTTTTGCGATTTTTGCGTAATTAATTTATCCGTGTGGCATAAACAGTCGTTAATTAATCTTGACTGTCGGTATTTAACACTATATGTTGTCACTTCCTGATGGAACTTCATTATTATGAATTAAATCACTTTTTGTACACTAGTTCCACTATATTATACAAATTGTATTAAATTGTAACCGGCTTCGAATTACTCATCTTCAGGCAATGATTTTTATATTTTGTTTACAATCTATATGTAGGTACCGACAAATAATAATTTAAATTGATGTGGCTACGGACAGTATACAATAATGTTAGGATGTCACAGTGCAGAGAAATGTACAGCATGTCCAGATAATACAAATCACAAGTAGTCAAAATTTTTTAAGTACGTCAATTGTTACACATTTAAATAAATGTCAAAAATATATAAATTATACCGAAGGTATGTCATTTAAAATAATTTAAAATAGGTGATGTCGATAAGGAATTTGGTCATTAATTATATTATTCTTCTTCAGTCTGTTCACTTCTTTAGCTACTAGTCCATCCAGTCTTGCGTCCTTTCCCAGCTATATGAAGGTATTTTATGCCATTATCTGGGTTAGAAATATGGTTTTCCTTATTAAGGTATTCCGCAAAGGTCGAGGTTGGTGTCTTTTTTCTCAATAGCAATATGTTCTTTAATTCTTGTTTCAAACTTCCTTCATGTTTAACCTGCCTATGTTTATTTTAGCACACGTGTCACATATCAGACTATAGAATTATATTTATAAAGTGGAACTAGTGTACAAAAAGAGATTTAATTCTTAATTATGAGATTCCTAATTATTATAAATATATTTGACTCCACTTTTACTCACCTTGAAAAGAATTAATATAGCCACGCCCAATATGATTAGAGCTGCCATTATCGAAATAACTATTATTAGGGTCTGATTGTGTTTCATCGACAACTCCTTATGGTATGAGATTACTGTTGTTAGCCTGAAAATGAGTGCAAAAGTTCTTGAAAATCTCCAAGCCTTCAAGAAAAAGCATATAAAATATATTCAATCCACAGCCTCATATTTTATAATCCTCACAAAATGGACGTGTAACATGTGTAGACGTGTGTGTGCATAACATGGCAACAGATAATACCGCAAACAAAAACCATACGTATAATTCATGCGAATGCCAAAATACTTGAGTAGACATAAGTTTAGTCAGCCAAACAAATTGCTAGACGTGATAGCGAAGACGTGTTGAGTTTTGCTCATGCTTACCTGCTTTCAACAGTAATGTCCGTAGGTTTAAGCGATAAAACCAGATTGGACGATATTTCAAGGCGGTCTTCTTGCAAATTTTTCTCTGGAAGTAAAATGTTGAAGTAAATTCTTTATTTTATTTATTCTTATACAAACTTAACAGCTAATACAGCTCCGGTAGAAGGTAGCTAAATTTATTCCTTCATGACCCAACAAACATAGATAAAACAGAAAGAAGTATATCTTCCACGCACACTAAGCTAACTTGAGAGAACAACATGTTGTTCTTCAAGAAAGCGGTGAAATAGTTTTACGGGATCGGTAGCGCGTGGGTGATACGTCCATAAGCTACAGTGACTGCCTACCATCAAGGTTAGAAAAATCTTTCTCGTGATTTACGTCTGAACATCTAAGATATCATTGAACATCCAGTACAATAACAAGAATTCATATAATTATTACCAATTGCATCCGGATCAATCTGACCAGTCAAAATGATTGTGAGTTTTGAATTTTTGAGCAGATTCACTTTGCAGTTAAGTAAAATATATTTGTCATCATCTTTCTGTGATTTGTCACTTTCCTGATTGAGTATGGTTAACTGTAAATAGTAAATTAGTGATTAAATACGTACCTATATGTTTAATTACATCTGTTAGACTAAAAGCGAACTCATACCCATTATTTGAAAATCGAACCAATCGTAAACGTAAAATGCGCATGTATAATATGCTGATTTTTGTATATTGTCTATAAGACATATGTGTGCAATGAAGAGTTTTTACTTATTTACTTACTTAAAATATTTTATTAGAACGAACTGTAAAAATATTTACCTTATAATCAATATAAGACTTCTTCGGAACTTTTACAGTAACGTAGACATTTAACCAGTTAACTGACTGCGTATTTTTTATCTAAAACAAGATTAAATATTATTAATAGATAAGGCCAAATTATGATGTACAAGTTTCTTTCCGAAATTGGTTCTCACCGTATATTCATGTACATTCGTAAGTGCTTTATTTTCTTGCTTCAATAGGGCTAAAGAGCGATCAGTTTGGTTCATGTCGTGCTGTGTTCTGGAAAAATATTAACCTTGTCACATCGATTTCGACAGCAAGTTACCTTCTTTTAATTAACAAAATAGAAAGAAAAAAAAATTATTTCTTAAATAAATATGGTGACATTTGTCTACATTGAGAAATAGCTTATTAGAAATACAGAGTTAGACAAATCCAAATAGTAGTCACCTAGAGAAGTAGTCAAGCTGAACTCGTGCACCTCAGAGAAAAATCCCTACCCCCAGATTTTCTTTATCATTGATGTACAATATAAATTGATACGGCCCAAAATGGGATCCTTGAGGGACACCAGAGCTGATGTCCAGAAAGTTGGATGTAAAACCCCTTAGAGCTACAGGGATCAGCTTGGTTTGAGTTTTTGACGCCCAATATGTGAAATTCTATAATAATTCCAGTGTAAATAATTAGATTGTGCAACTTATCACTAGTTACCTCGAACTATACTCACCCATTCACTGAAATCCCATCCGTACTAAGCTGGAGTTTGACCATTGTGCTGTTCCCCTCAGAGTGGTTACTAGAGCATTCATGGTGATAATAAGCTGATATTGCCAATTCACTGTCTCCATTTGTATAGTTTTTCATGTCTAACGTCATATCGAAGGAATAAACTTTCTGAAATCAATAAATCATCATCATACGTTAAGTACCTCACGTCGACTGCATAATTCCTTGTAACTTGTTTATTTATGTAATGGATTTTAATGTATTTTCTATGTTTTGTGTATGTTTTTCATTACCACCACCCATGCATCCTTTGAATTTCTGGACTATAGGGTAAACCAGTTTTGGTGTTTTTGATACCGCGGACTGTAAATGTGTTAATCTAAGGCCCAGGCATTGAATGTAGCAACCCGCTCTGGTGAGGAAATTCACATACATTAGTTTGTCTTCTTTTTCTAATTAAATCTTTGAATGAATGAATTTATTTATTCCATAGCCGAAATCCTTGAAAAAAGAATTAAGAAAAATAGAACCCGAAGGGCCCTGCACCGCACGGCATGCAATCTTGTATTTCGGATCAGCAGTCACCGATATAATATGTTTCATCATTTAGTACGTATGAAGGAAGGCGCTGTTGTCTCTGTTATTGTCTCTAGCTTAGCTAATGTTTGTACGTTTATAACACCGAGACTTTTAAAATTAAACTGTCTGTATGATTAGCTGGCAGTTGGGTCGGTCCAAACTGATTCTTGGTCCTAAGTTCAAACCATGAATCAATTATCCTATTTATTAACTACGACGACGCATAGGTTAGAACACCGTCAACCAAAGACCTCAGACCAATAACTAAAGCACCATAACAATACCTAGGATACTATCTAAAGAAAATTTCTTTCACTTAAATATTATTCTTCAACTTGGTATGTTATTGTTAGTTACCTGGAAGTCCCTTTTGAGAATTTCTTGCGAATATTATTTTTGTACCCATTATTAATCAATACTTACCTCCAATGGAACAGAGCATCTAAACTGAGATTTGTTGAACTCTTCAGTCTCACCGCGCCTGGTTATAGGAGTGCAAGGCGCGTCCCCGTGACCTCCTGTGATTTCTAAATGGAGACAGTCTTTCTTGCAATCTGAATTTTCGAGTTTTGTTATTGTTACGGTGACTGTCTCTGTGGCAGAGGTGCCAAGGACGTACGGGGAACTGAAAAAGTATTAGTTTTACAAGTGCGGAAGATTACTGAAAACTGGCTTTTTTCAGGCACATTCTATTTATTAAATGTGGTTACAGATCTATATATGCAGTGGCTTAGTGAATGTTTGCTATGGAAAGCCACTTGGAACACATTCTATGAAGTTTAATAACAACAATCGAATTGAGACGTCCGTCCTAAAGACATCAAGGCGCTCCCACGTTTTATTTATCTTCATATGGAGAATCTCGTATCGAGACTCGTATCACCACATTATTAAATACTTAATAATATATAAATAACTATACCTGCCATGCCACTGAATGAAAATATCGACTGGAGATTTATTGCAGTCTCTATTTATAATGACACTAGCCTCCAGCACGCTCTTAGGGCTAAGTGTGACCCACATTTTGTTAAACTCGTTGTTTTCCAAATCTGTAAAGAAATAGATAACCAGGGATGTAGAATACTTACATGTAAAAGCCGTTCAAAACACGAATGTAGGTAAATATGTACAACTTTTGTCATAAAATGAAATCCGAAACGAATTAAAGAACTACAAAATAGTCGACTAAAAAATACAATACATGACGCACCTGAATAAAGAGCTGACGTATCTAATTTTGCTGTGAAATTGTAATCTGCACTCTTGTCTATACGGGAAGCCTGTTAGAACAAAGTACTTATTGAAATTTGTGATAACTAAAGAGTGCTCGATGAAACGTTTCTGCTGTTTATTTTCAACACTGCAAAGTCCAACTCGCCTGTCTTTAACAAATAGATGATGAAATTGCGCTAATGTGACACTTATGACATTTATGTCACTTAGGTCTGCTGTGTCCAAGAAAGTGGAAACCCACAATAGATGGCAAATCAGATTGTACTAACGCTTCCCATTATCGGTTGTCACAAAACTCGACTAACGTATATGCAGACAAGCTAGTACCTCTGCAAACCAGAACACGGGCAGCAGATTTTCCTGGTGAGCATTTTCAAGCGATCTCCAAATTGCCTGCTAAGTGTAGAGATTATGGCCATTCCCTCCATTTACATGGACGAGGCTGACGTTCAGCAGTGTGCCGTTATAGCATCTGGTTATTGGCTTGACGTAATGTGCCATTTATAAACAGACGTAGATACGGTTTCACTTCGAGCGCGCAGTCGCGTATTAACCCAAATGCGTACAATTTTAGGTTTTGTGCTAATGACAGAAAGCTTATTTTAAAATATTTCCGCATAATATTTACCGAACATTGAACGCGCAGCGTCACCTAGCCACCGCGTAGCATCCGCGCCAGAACATTTTTTCGACAAAGTAAATTTTTAGACAACCAGGCAAGCGGGATGCTACCGATCCACCTGATGACCAGTAGTCACGCTGCTTGGAGCCCCTGGTTTGAAGTATCACTAAAGCGTTGCCCAATTTTTAAACTACAGTTCGGCTAGCATAAGTTGCTCTCGAGGATAAGCGAGATAAGGCGCGACATAGATACTGCTATCTCTTTCAACTTAAAATTGAGAGAAGAAAACAAACGCTCTCTTGCGGCGCGAGCTGTATCGCGAACACACTTGTGATAGCCGTTGCAATATGTACGGACACATTGGCATGGCATTTGATTGGCATGATGATGATGACATTTTCAGAAAATAAGCAAATGCTAGTCTCTAGACTGCTAAACCCCACGGTTCCCCATAGCGCACTGGAGAACAGTTCATCGGCTGGAACACAATACTATTCAAAATAGTATTGTTTGTCTGCGGTATTCTGTAAGGTGAAAGGTACTCCGGCGGCTGCAAGGCTCCAACTCGACCGGGATATCCCGGTATTGCGATTATTACATCTGGCTTAATTCAGTCGCCTAAATTCAAAAGCAAAAACCTCTGCTCTCTTGTCTTCTCGTTTGCGCGGACGCTACGCGTTTACTATTCAGCCGCTGCGCGTGCGCAGTTACAAAATGTAGGTAGTTTATAAGACTCACCAAGAATGCAGATAAGCTTTCAATGGGGGATGTGTGTTAGGTTGTCGTAAATGATACAAAAAACTGTACTTACAGGTGTTATAACAACATTCTTGCATTTTTCATTAACATCTTTGGACAATGTAACTGGAATAGTGTCAGGGACGAATGTGGCTTCATTCACCGTTACTTTGTTTTTGATTACTAGTTCTGTAAGAAAATGCACTTTAAATCAAACTTTATTAAACGCAAAGTTCAAGACATTAAAATAAAAATACATTATCCCAACTAAACTGCAATAGGTATTAGTAATTATAGATAAAAAAGTTGCCTCAGGTCCTCGGAATATGGATAAGTATCGAGAAAGGCACGCTGCCCCTCTGGGGCTCTATTTCTAAAATCGCTCGCATCCACGCCGGCGTTCGCTTGCTCTACCCATCTCTTTCACACTCGTGGTAACTGCTAGAGATAGAAAAGCCAAGCATTAGCAGGCGAGCGCTCGAGTGGATGCGAGCGATGTAGAGCGAGAAGATGGCTTATGTTTATTCTGACCCAAATAGATGTGGTCATTAGTAATATCGAATATTTCTATAAATCCTCAAAAAGGACAGGTAAAGGAAAGTAGGAAGGAAACATGCACATATTTATATTATGGAGATAGAAAAATGTAATAACTTACTGTCAATTCGATTTGCTGGTTGGAAAAAATAAGACACACGGATACAAACTTCCACAAAAAATTGTTTGTCTGATAATTTGACAACCTGTGTACAATGGAAACATACGGAATTTAATATTCAGTGTAGTTTAATATGATAAAATGTTAATAAACAACAATTTACAGTTAATATTTAGTAGATTAACTAATTAGAACATACAACAATGAGATAGACCTGCCCAATTGACTTCCCCTTTTTTTTAATAGACAAGACAGGCCTAGCTTCAATCAATTGAGGGTCACAAATTATCTTCTTTGCACGTTTTTCCATCGAATCCAAAGCCGCCAGTTGATATTTGCTGATGCATCTCAGAGGTGGCAGCAGCACTCCATGCACGATCGGATCTTTGCTTGATTAACTGAAGCAACTGCTTTGAAGTGAAGTACCGCCTAACCTTCGAGAGGATACCACTTGTTCCCTGGAAACTGGCGGGAAACTTTGCCTCTTTGATATTGACATACCTAACCTTGTCTATAATATTTGCCCATCCATTGCCCCTTCCTCATTATATTCCAGGAACGGTACCTATACTATACGGACAAGCATAAACGTATGAAATCAACATCTACATAGCTCGAGTTTACTAACCGATTGTTTGGCCTTGACTGTTAATGTCACATCTACAGAAGGAATACATCTCAACAAGAGGACGGCTGTACTGCCTGGAGCGCCTACTGCCAATTCTGAAAGCGAAAAGAAATAAATACAAGAGTCGCGTGTAGTTGTAGGTGCTTTTATTTCTGGAAGTATATGTTTTTATGACATGGAGCTTTTTTATGTGATACGGCAGATAACCAGACACACCAGCCACCTATTGGAATGTGGTCACCGCCGCTATGGATATCAGCAACACCTGGGGCACTACCAATGCGTTGCCCGCCTCTACGGAGACCTCTAATATACGTTGGCTGGTCCGAAAGTTTATAGCCACCGGCTTGTTGTACACCATATTGTTTTAAGTCTTATATCTTTTAAAGGCAAATTGTATTACAAACTCCTCGACCAAAATTCACTAGCCGGCCATTTTTACTTCTATTATCGATTATTAAAAATATCACGTCTGCTACATATCAACCCCTAAGATGGAGGTTTCGTGGTGAGATGTATTTTAAAGTATAAGTACGAATTGATATTTAAATTATAAATCGACCACACAATCGAAATAGCTCCTGCTATACCGACACAATACCTATTTTATTTATAATATCTTGGTCCATTCTCACCATTACATCCATTGCCATCCAAATCCGGCAAGACTTTAAGACTGTAGCCAAAGGTCCTGTGAGTTGTTTGAATTCTTTGCGTTAACCTTAATTCAGTGATGTGTGTGTGTTCATGTGTCTTTGGTTTACGTAACAGCTTATTAATTTCGTATCCTGAAAATATATAAATTGCGCCAACACCGTCGTCCTCATAGGGGGCACTGACGATAATTTCTGCAACATTAATAGAAGAATAGTATTTAATTTTTAATAAATGTGAGACAAAATTAGTGGAAATTAACATAACTAACTAAACCTAGGTTAATCTAAGACTAAATTTACCTAAAACTAAAAAAAAATATTAAGAAATTAATCTAATAAACCGCTGCCATTACGCGAGGTGCCCAAAATGCTGGCAGCATTGCCACGTTGGATGACAATGCTCAAACGCTGTGCTAAATAAAGGCCAGCATTTTGGTCACAACTTGCCTTGACGAGACGTACTAAGACATCTTTAAAAATTCGATGGGCTGCTGGTCCCCACGGACCCAGTGTTTTGACTAATAACCACTGTCGAGATTACTATATTTGAGCCTTTTGAGGGCTTCAGCGGATTCCGCCGCCGCTCCAGCTCTACCCTGCGTTCTAGAAAGATGTGAAGACGCAAGGGTGCAGACGCAAATAGCGTCCCACACCAAAGGCTTTACCAACTTCCACGGAACCAGGATCATTCCATCAGGCCTTTTACCGTCGTCACGCATGAAGCCGCCAGGTTCTAATACGGCCGCATATTTGGCGCTAGTAAAGGCCCGACGAATGATATCGTTGAGGCTAGATTGGCGAGAAAAAGCCGCGCGTATGAAGGAGATTATTTCGTACCGCCCGTCACATAGCCTCTGCGAAGAGAGAGTTATGGGCGGGTCCGAGTTAGGGCAGGCTGACAGCCATGCGTTCCTGGCATCATCCAAGTAACTCATTCCTGTATCTGAAGTGGACTTTGCAAGGATTTTATTAATTAAAGTTGCAGTACCATAGATCGACGACAGGAGCGCTGGCAGGACAACACCGGAAATTGATCTTATGCCCAGGCCTAAAGCCTGTAACCACCCTCGCTCTTCTAAATTTATATTCAAAATTACAGCCAAAGTAATAATAATAAATAATCGTGGACAAATTCACGCAGCGCCATCTAGCCCCAAAGTAAGCAAAGCTTGTATTCATAATGATGTTGTTAATTCTTTGAATGATATCCAAGTGTATGCAGAGTTGACAACACCGAATACGGAATGTAAATTTTGGGAAAAATAGGCAAAAACTAATAATAGTAAATGCCATTTAAATATTAACTTTAGCCAAACGATCCGAACAAGGTAAAAAAATTAGATTTTTCTTATCGAAAAAAGGGGAATCGACTCATCTAAGACAGGGGAACCAACAAACGAAGCGAATATTTATCAACAATTGTTATATTAGGCGCCAAATCGTTAAATTTCTGTATAGCCAAATCTTTTGCAGGCATATGTCCGAAACATAAAGTTCACATTTGGATAAATTTAGGTCAAGGCGAAATAATATTTAATTTATTTATTTTTCAATTGAAAATAGTGAATTAGAAGAATAATCATTAAGCTGGCTAATGATAAAATCAAATACTATGGTTATCATCCTACATAGAATTTCTTGTAGTCGGTAGCACAACCTGGATTTAGGCCAGAGTCAATAGGCTGTTTCTGAACAGGTAGGTATGCTCCTCTTTCGGCCGCATCTTCGCTTGCCATCAGGTGAGAGGGCGGTCAAATGCCTGCCTAGTTTTTTTTGTTGCCTAGTTTCTTACTTATGAAATTGGCGTTCTTTTCACAAATATATATGTCGTAGACTGTCATGAATGAGCCTAGATATAATTTTGACACAGAAACGCAACGTCGATCGAAGCGCCACCTCGCGGATGGCTGTAAATACTATGATTACGTCATATTCGGTTCCGGTCGCAACTAACACTGTATTCCACCATCCACGAGTCAAGAACTGGAACTAGCTGCTCATCCATTGAAGAGAGAAAAAGTCTTGATTTATTACCTCACGTCACATAGCCGTACTCCATAAAGAGTGTGAGTACAGAAGGGACTTCAAATAATAATTTGTATGAGGGCGCACGTGATAAGAGCTCCTGGCGCACCTCACGTTTTCGGCCAGTCAGGATGGCCATGGGTGGTGGCGGGACTCAAGCGATCCGGGGTTTGGTAGTCCCACGTTACGTTTGCTACTGCAATTATCCTAAATTCATCCTATTCTTTTATTTGCTATTTTAATTGTAGGTAATAACGCTTTATTATCTCAATACACTGGTAAACTGTTCGGCTGATCTTTATTTAAATAACACTGTCCCGAGAATACCTGCTGATGGATCTCTCCCCTGCTAGAGTCTGCCCTAATTTACGACATATATTTACTCAAATATTTTGAAGTTAACACAACAAAATTAATAATTGATTTATAAAAAAGAGTATATTTAGATGCTGATAAGTCTCTAACATTAAATACAAAATATTTTTTCTTATATTTTTATAGTCATTTTCACAATACAATAGGTAACATCTAATACTCGTATATTGTAAAATAGCGTGCAGACAATGGCGGTAATGTACAGCTTAAGTACTGCTGTGGACTTTGTGTGATGCACAGCCCATACAGAACTACACTATTTCTGCACGCTTTATCCCAAGTGTTTATGCAATTTTGGCTTGTATACTAATAACAGAAAGCTAATTTCATTATTTTTAATCAAACGCAAAGCGTTCGCTTCGCACCCTCGCAGTAACCGTATCGCACCCGCATTGTCACCGCGTCCTGTGCTCACTTATACGGTAGACTGCACGTCTTATATGCGGTTGCTACGCGGTGACTATGCGATCACGACGCGTACGCGTTTACCGGTTTGTAAACAACGACGAATAAACGTGCGTAGACTCACTGCTCAGTATGAACTTAGATACAACATGCTGACGATGAGGGTTCAAAGGGTTACAAACCTGGCAACTTGTCTCCGTCTATGTCAACCGCAGCTATTTTCGTTCCAAATTGGCCGCCACTGCTCGTGGCCACTATCACTCGTTTCTTGCTCACGCTGAAGGCGTCCTAAATAAAACCATAGTTGTTTAAGTACATCGTATGCAAAGTTGAGAAGCCCCAGATTACGGCAGTCTTTCACACCAATCCAACTGACCATGGCTACGTAAACTGATCGCGCCATGCAGCTAGACGAGCACATCACGAAGGTGGGTATAATAAGGAAGGCAATACTTACTTTCCCACCAAGGTAAACAAATACTGCGCCAACGTCGTGCCCCAAATCGTCGATATAATGCGCCGGCGCACCCACAATGATGTCGTCGAACCCGTCACCGTTGACGTCAGCAGAACACAGACCGTAGCCGAAATTCTCGGAAGGCTCGCTTATTAGTAATGGCTTCAAACCGTCCGCCATCACTAGCATTTCTCTGTTCTTTGAGAGGAAGCCCACCTGTTTTAGAACAGACTTATTTGTTACTTGTCCTAAGCAATGCTGATTATTGCTATTTGTCAATCCAATAAAATTATGACTTACTTTCCCATTTCTGATCGCTTCTTGCATGCTTACTGCATAGTATGTTTCATTGGAAAAGAATTTTCCCGCAGCCATACCGTAACCTGAAATTTATTTATTTTTACCTATATTTTGTTCAATCATTTCTTTAATTAACGTGTATAACCATACACTCGGCGTCTCCATTGGCTAGGGCATGTGCACAGGATGGAGCCTACCGTTTACCTCGACAAACTCTTCTGGGAGTTATTGCAAATGCCAAGCGATCGGTGGGACACCCCAAGCTTTGCTTCAAGGACAGCATAAAGCGTGACATGGTCTCTTTTGATATCAATTGGAATAGCTGGAAGAGCCTGGCTCTCGACCGCCCTGTTAGGCGGAAGACTATCACTGAGGGTGTGACCATACACGATAATACCTGGTTTAAAGATCTAGCCGGCAGACGCGCGAAACGACACTAATGCGCTAACAATCCCTCACCATCCAGGGCAAATCCTCATGTCTACTCACTGTGTAACCGAGACTGTCTTCCCCTTGTTGGGCTCTACAGTCAACAGAGAAAGTGTCGTACGCAAACCACTAAAGATGACGCTGTTTAAATCATCTGCAATAGATGTTTAAGGCCAATGGTGATGATGATAACCATACAAAAATTCAGCTTTTTAGTATCAATAATCCAATAGTACTTATAATCCTTGGTTTACTACGAAACCCCAGCAAAATTGACAGGGTTGCTGTCACCGTCTTAGGCACAAAAATTAAACTCACAACAACTACCAAAAACGGAAAAAGTAAAAAGAACATGGTTGTGCTCTCGCGCGCGGGAGCCCAGGGTTCGCCTTGACCCATTTGACCATGACCCAGGATTTGACATATCAAGTAATTACTTTTTTTTTTTTTTTTTTATGTCATACGGTAGGCAAACAGGCAAGCGGGCCACCTGATGGAAAGTGGTCACCACTGCCTATAGACATTAGCAACACCAAGAGTATCGCTAATGCGTTGCCCACCTCTATAACACGTTGCTCTGGCAGCAAAAAGCAAGTACCACTCCACTGCCAAAGCCACGGTTCCCCAAATCCCCACCCCATGGAGCACTGGAAACCTTACTCACCGGCAGAAACACAATACTATTTAAAAGAGTATTATTTAGCTGCGTTATTCTGTAAGGTGGAGGTACTTCCCCAGTCGGACGCCTCCAATTCGAACGAGATACCCCGCTATGCCCTACCTCTCGTAAAACTACTCGTACTATGTAATTACCCGGAAAAATTATCTCAATCTATCGTATCCTTTTTGAACCACTTCAAGAACGAAGAATGAATTGGTCAATACACTAGTTATTCAGAAATATAATTGGTGAAACGTCCACTTACCTATGTTAACGTAGTTCCGGAACTTACTTGTGTGTATATAATTTTGGTCGAAAGATGTCGATTTTATTTGCTCGGTAGGCTTATCGAGATTACCAAAATATACGTCACCAAAGGAGAGAAAAGTTGGTTTCGATATCAATATTTTCTTGTTTACTTCATCTGCCAACATATTCCATCCCAAGCCACCAATTAAAGAAACTGTAATAAACGAAATGCTCATAAACACACTAGTAGGTAACGAAAAAGTTTGATACGTGGGTGATACTGGTATTGCAAACGTCTATAGGCTATAAACGTATCCTTAGGCTATAGATGATATATTGGCCGTGTGGTGCCCGGCAGAGTAGAATAGCACCAACCCCTAACACTCGTGGGTGTCGTACAAGGCGACTAATGTTTTCGAGGCAAAAGATCTAGTCTCCGTAGGCTGGAAAATGGGCAGCAGTGATTTCCATTGTTATACTTATAACTCTGCAATCTTCAACCCGTCGGCCAGGCGTGGAGTTTATGGCAATAACCTCTCCTTTCGTGAAGAGGCCCTAAGTTCTGCAGTGGACTGTTGCGGGCTGTGTCATCACAGCCATGATGATAGGCTATAGTCTCTACAATATACAGTGTACATCGTATCTGCGTTATTCTAGTCTAGCCTCTCTCTTCTGCAAGGCTGCTGGAATAGATTTCTTTTTAGAAGTAAGCAGCGCCTTTTGTGTCTTTATAATGTTACATAATTCCGTATATTATTATTGTGTACAATATACGGTTAAATAAATAAATAAAAAGTAACTATATAACTTACCTTCGCTTGGTTTAATGTCTTTCTTTCTTTTCATCAGGTTAAATATGTAGTCGAAGAAGCCTGAGTATGATAACGTCTTCTGGCGCTCGTCGTATTTATAACAATGTCCAACAGGTCTTGTGAACCCGTCGAATCCCTTCGTCACCAATGGCGCACATGTCTATGAGGAATCAAATTGTGATTTAAACATATCCGAATGCTCTTCTACACAAGTATCGAATAGCAGACTCTTAGATCTTAGTAGGTATACAAAAACAAATCTCTAATTAATAAATCTCTCTCGGATACTTTACTCGAAAAGGCGCTATCCTTATTGGCAACGGTCGCACGATCGTGGTCGTGCGACGGCTGGTTTTGAGGTCTCCTATTGGTTGGGCGACGTCCGTCGTGCGACCTTGCCAATTGAGACAGCGCCTCAGAATGAAAATAATTATTGTGTTTAATACCGCAAAGCAGGCGTAGTCAGGAGTGACAAGTACCGTTTTTTGTTTTCTCTTTTAACAATTTAAGAAGTACTTAGGTACCTACATTTAGATCTAAGATCCACGCCCAAGTTCAACCGGGGAAAGTCGTGTTTCGTGAAATTATCTCATAACTACTTACGAAAATGTAATTAGGTGTCGCAACTATCGAAGCGCCCATGGCGTAACTTTGAAACGGCAATAGATCTGAAAATTTTTTCAAGAATTGTATTTTATATCATGGGGTCTAAAAAGGCCACATTAGCGTTTAATATTGATTCATATTAATTTGTCACAAACTTATTGGCAGTGTCGCTGTTTTTAGCACTGACATGACAATTCAAAATAGCGTCATTTAGTTCCAGTTTTTACCACTGGATCAGATAAGTTTGTGGCACTCTAAAATCAATCAATATGAAACTCAATATCGCATGCTTAGACCCCCAAATCATCATCATAATCTTAGCGTCCAATCTGGCTTATGCCGCTCGTATAGTGCATCAATTTTGGAAACCGTACCACCGTGTTTTTTCACAACGATTTTAATTTCATCACAACTTCCTTCTTTCTTTTCGAAAATTTTATCCATATGGCATGTGTGCAAATGTGATTGTTGTAATTTCTTATTCTTCTCACTCATCGGTGCACCGACAACTGCAAAAATTAATACAACCACGTCAACCACGTAACAGATTAGTAGGAGATAGCGCCGGATAGGATGAGGTGGCGATCTCTTGTGTCTGAGGCCAAGATCCACATGAAGTATGTAAAGTAAATATTTTAATGCTCATATAATAAAAGTAACAGACTTGATTGTTTGTCGCTTTGTTTGTAAAAACAACATGACAGTTAAAAAAAAAAATTTTTTTCCTGGTTCTTTCACTAATAGGAAGCTACATTATTCGAGGGAAATGAATAGGGTCTCGCGGAAACGTTGAATGTTTACAGATATCCGTACTGCGCTCGGGTGAAAGCCACTGAAAACGACTAGTAAAAGTATAGGTACTAGAACTTCCATCATGAATTGATATGAAAGAGTGCTAAATTTTAAATCTTTACTTTCACTGAATAAGTTTATTGCCACAAACTTATGTAACCCAGACATAACATTTTAAAATCTTTATTTCCAGTTTTGGCCGCCGGGTCAGATAAATTTGAGTTAGGTGTAAGTACTGTAAAGGCGTTGACAAAACCATCAAACAACCTAAAACAAATTTATTAGGTTAAGGAAAGATTTAGACTTTTCCCTGTAGTGGCAATGCATGGCAATTTGTAAATTGTACTGTTCGCCGTTTTCCAAAACATAAACGCGTAGATGTCAGCAGCTCTTCCCCCAGGAATATGCCTTCACACATGAGCACGGTCCAGCTTTGCCTGGCATTGCCGGGTACTGTCCGGTCGTGACTGGCGTGGGGTGGGTTTGCTACTGCCATGGGGCGACCAGCGTGTCACTGTGTGCTTCCTTCCTACTTTCCTACCCCCTCCTTTTTGACGATTGAAAGAGATATTTAATGTCCTAATCAATAAATAAATTTTGAATTTCATATTATGGTGTAAAGGGAAAATTAACAGGCAATACGTACCCGTACACTGGCAGTCCATAAATCTAATTTTTATAGCTAAAACCCGTACAATTTGGTCACCGCGCTATAATATCATGTTTATTTACAACATCGATTTAAGTCTTTTCGGACTTACCTATATTTTGTGTGTCGTTAATAAGCAAACAAACAATTTTATTGTAATAATGTATACGACATACGAAGAAAAAGAAATTTTTGTAGAATCTTGCACCAAGCCCGACTGCTCTATCAATCTAAAGAGATAAGTATTAATCGAAATTAGCAGCATTAATTATACTTACCCAGTTTAGCTGAGCTTCCAGGTTTCATGTCTTGATACGCTATCGTGGACCCAAAACTTATTGGGTTATCCTTACTTCGAATTTGAATTATGGACTCCTCGTGGAAAAAAGGTGCCTCGTGCCATCCGTATAAAGTTTGAACAATTGAAAGAAGTAGCAGAAACTTTAAGCACTGTTGAGCAGCTGTCGAAAAATATTGATAAGAATTTCTTTATGGACTAATACATGTATTTTTAATACCATACGAAATTACCAGCGTACTATATTTAATCAGAGTTATTAACAAGTTGAGCCACAAAATGACGATGATAAACTTTGTCAATAAATATTGTCCGAAATAAACCAGTAAACCAACCGAAAGTGTTAAGAAGCTATTTCAGCTCAACATACATTTCTTTTCACTTGATTTTAGATTAAGCCAAGATAAAAAGTGATGTCTCTAAAAGATATTACTGAGTTCACACCCAATTACAATCGTCAAAAACATCATCTTGATATATTTTACTCAAATACTTGTGAGAGCACTTACCCATTGCATAATTTAATAGAAATATAGTATTTATAAAACAAATTAAATAAGTAACGTAAATTACACTATAGGAACTAACGATACTAACAGTGCAACAATTGAAATAAAATAACTTTATTTACAGTGATGTTGTACGGTTCAGGAAAAATAATAATGACCTATTGCGTTTTCCTCTCAAATCGAGGGCCTTGGCTGGCATAAGGAAGAATCAATATACTTACACTGGCATTCCGCAGATTTAAGTAACTTGTTTATAACATATATCTACTATAATCTAAGCTATATAAGTGCTTAGTTATATTAGACAGACTATCTGGCCCGTCGCGACTTCGTTCGCGTATTGCCCTACCTACAAACCTTTCTCATAAATAATTATGTCTATTGGTGAAAACCATATAAAAAATTCATTCGGTAGTTTTTGAGTGTATAGCGAACAGACGGACAGACAGACAGCCTTTGTTTTATGTAGTGATATAGTGATAATGTATTTAACAATACTCTTTTCTGAGTTATGTACATTAGTTATATTGAATGCTAACACATGCTCCTACAGTGAGGGAAATAAATAATAAATAATAATGTTCTTTATTCAATAAGGTTTGCTCTATACAATGAGGCCCTAACCCTTAAACTAAGCAAACACTTGTGACTTAAGGGCTAGTGTCCTAACGCGAACAGTGGTCGAGTAACCTTGATTTATACTAGGTTAACAACAAAACAAAACAAAAAACATAGTAAAAAAAAAACAATATTTAACTGAATGTATGTATGTGTACGTGTATGTGTGTATGCATGTGTTTGTGTGAGAGTGTAGGTGGGTATGTGTGCGTGATATGTATCTTTTAGTGCAGATGTTAAAGTGCTTTATAAAAATGTGCAGGTTTTGAGCGTCGCGTTATTGGGATACGCATAATAGAGCCTCAGTATCTGAATAGTTTAGGTTGAGTAACCAATCACGAACTCTGATCTTAACCTCATGTGTGCTTAGTTCTGTAATACCTAATAGTTTGTGGGCTTTGTTATAGAGTATTGAACCAAGTATGTAAAGTTGACGCCCCGCGATGGTTGTATAATGCATCTCAACTGTACATGCCGGCCGCACCCTGCGTCGGTCACTTGAAGGTGGAGGAACTTGCGGGTGTTTACTCGAAATAGCACGATGCACAAAGAGCTGCCTTACTGTAAGGACTTGGCAATCGTTGTAAAGTTGTACTGTTGAGTACCGAAAGTGCCTTTTTTCCATAACCTTTAGGACAGCTCTTTGAGCCCTCTCAATATTTAAAAACTTAGTCTTGGCCGCTCCACCCCAAGCTAAGATGCAATAGGATATAATAGACTGTCCCAGTGTAAGGTAAACCATTTTCAAGGTAGTTTGGTCTGCACTGTCTCTCAGAATTTTAAATGTGTAAATGAGTTTTCTAATTCTGGATGTGAGCGTTTCAATATGCGTATACCAGTTAAGCCTCGCATCGATAAACACGCCAAGATATTTGACATTTATTACAGTGGTAAGGGAAAGACACACACAAGAAGATAATTCCTTATTGCAGGAATGAGCTGTTATGCAAAAATTTTCGGGAGGTTTGCTCGCAGAGTGAATGTAAAAAGGCATGCAATATGTTTTTTCGAGATTGATTGTGAGTAAGCTAAGATTCAGCCACTGCATAATCGTCCTTAAAGAGTTTTCTGCACTACTCTTCACCTCTGCCCAATCAGCCCCATGCACGATGATAGCTGTGTCATCAGCATATACAAAAAGTTTTGTGTTAGGAAGTTTTAGATTACAAAGGCTATTGATATATATTTTGAATAGTGTTGGGCCCAGCACACTTCCTTGTGGCACTCCAAAAGTAACATCCTCTTCCCTACTTGTGACTGTATCAATTTTTGTCATTATTTTCCTATTATTTAAGTAACTACCAAACATTTTATGTGCAACACCCCGGACTCCGACATCATGTAGCCTCTTGAGAAGAGTGGGTAGCGAAACGGTGTCAAAAGCTTTTTTCAAATCCAAAAACATCCCGAGACATTTATGTTTGCTGTCTAGCTTTCTTGAAACATGCTCAGTTAATTCTAGTACCGCCGTTTCAGTGGATATTCCTGCTTTAAAACCGTATTGATTCTCAGCTATTATTTTAAATTTATCCAAGTATTTGGACAAACGGCTGTTCAATATCCTTTCAAAGACTTTGGATATAGCAGTGAGCACCGAGATGGGCCTATAATTACTTACAAGATATCTGTCCCCGCCTTTAAAAATCGGATGAATAATGGCCTTCTTAAAAACATCCGGGAATACACCTGTGGCTATGGAGGTATTAATTATGTGGGTAATTACTGGAACCAGGGTGCTGCGACATTCCTTTAATAGTTTTGAGGATATACCATCCCAACCAGTTGCACAGTCACTGCGAAGGTCCATTATTTGTAGTTCCACTTCTTTTTCATCAGTCGGAAGAATAACAAGGGAATCAATACGCGGGCCTCCAGCATGAGATACTAATTTATGGGAATTTGAGGCTTGCGCAGCAGGTGATATTTTTGATGCTAGTGATGAACCAATATTTGCGAAAAAGTTTGTGTAATACGAGTTGAAAGCGTGCAGTTTGGGTAGGTCTGTCACTTTGCTCAGCCAGCATTCAGTGAGTACTAACACATCACAGTCAATTTGTAACATCGTAAGGAGAACTTGTAGCTCGTCAAAATTTTTGTTTATACTACGTATGTTAATGTGCAGTATGATTAATTTTTTACCGCCTAGTCTAAGTAATTTGTTGCAATCCGCAGGCTTACAGATGCAATGGTTGTCCACTTCAGAGTGGTCCAGGTCACTTATGATATTTTGTACATGAGTAGCCATTATTTAACTCAAAACAATTCAAAACTATTGGGCCGCCGAGGAACATAAAACATTTGGGGTGTGGTAGCATACTATAAGTTGCACGGATCACTCCGAAATCCATAAAGGTTAACGTTACTCGCAGTGTAAAATTATGTGTGTGTTTGGTTTTGTAAGTGTACGTTGAAAGTGTATGTGTTGTTATTGTGTGAAAAACAGTGCAAAACATAACAATAAGGTAAATTAGTTCATGCATGACAAGATATGATGTAATACTAGTTAAAACGATGAGAATTAGGAACACTTTAACCGATAGGCAAACATTAGAAAACATTGATTTTACACTAGAACTCATACTCATAAAATTTAATAAAAACATCGAAATATTTAGGTATAGTCATTGATTAGGATCTGCTGTAAGTTCTTCCAGCGTGCCTTCGGATCTAACGAGAATGTGCTTATCACCAGTCTGTTTCCTAAGGAAAATGTTACCATTTGAACACCAACAGAACTTGTAGTCGTGACTTTTAGCAAACTCCCGCGCCAGATGATATAATCGCCTAGCCGTTGTGGAGAGGTATTCATCCACGTACACCGGCTGCCGGTTCCCAGGTATTCCAATGTTTTCCGTGTTTATCTTCTCCTCCTTGGCCTTGGCCCGTCCGTTATTATAAGCACGAACGCAGGCCATAAACTGGCGCTTGGTGTGGACAGCGGAGAACTCGGCGACCACAGCTTTACTTACCCCCGGTTTGCCCGGTGCTCGGTATATGTCACGAATATCTGTGGGGCTAATGTCATTTTTTGTGACGTTCCCGATGTTTGTAACAATGTTCATTAGGTCCGTTGTAGTTTCTTTCTCCTTCGCAGGAACATTTCGAATTTCGACACAGGATGACCGGGTTCTAAATTGCAAGTCCTGAACTTTCCTCTCCAAGGAAACAGTGTATTTCCTGTACTCACTTAACTCTCTATTTAAATGCTCTGACTGATTCTTAATACTGTCGTATTGTTCACAAACAAAAGTCAGAGATTTTTCTATCTCACCATTTAACTTCTCTAGTTGTGCATTTTGCGACTTCAATTCAGCAATATCGGCCAGCATCTTAGACATTATTGTAGATTGGTTTGTTAGAAAGGAAGTTAATTTAGAATCCTGGTCGCTCCTCCAAGCATCAAGCATGTCCTTTATTTCTTTTTTAAAATCGTGTAGTTGTTCCGTCATTGAGGGCTCGAAGGTTCGGTGCGGTTTACTACGTAATTTGCTAGAAGTAATAGTGACTGCTTCTTTGCCGCTGTTTGTAGTTTGACTAATGTCAGGAAAAGAGCTTGATTGCTTTAAATCTACATCGGTTTTCACCTCAGTAGTTGGAGCTGACGAAGGGTTTGAATCCGTACTAGTTTTTCCTTCCGGGACTGGAGTAGATGGTGGAGATCGCTGTACACGCGGCATAATATTATCTGTTGCGGATTCTATTCCAAATATAGTTATGTAATACAGGGCGCTTTATAATACCTACACAGCGGCAACACTTGAGCTCTCAGTACGCGCGCACTCGATGTAGCGCAGTCGCCGTCAGCCGCGTGACGTCAGTCGAACGCGCCTTGTGATGCGAAATTTCGCCGCGCGCGCTACTATCACAATAGCTCAGCCGTTCGGCCCGCAACTTGAGGCCCGTTGCACCAGAGGTCCCGGGTTCGAGATCGCACACCACTCCGCACTTTTTAATGTGTATGATATTTACAAATTGCAGCTATCACTTTCTAGGACCGCCCAGTGGGAGGAGCAATGCCATTTAATCACCTCAAGTGCGACAGAAAATCAAAAAATTGCACTTCAACCAATTAGAATTTAGTAAGTTATTAAAATTGTTAGTGGTCACTTCTGGCTACTATGACCGATCCGCACTCGACCACGGCTCGCGGGGAACTGCGTCAATCATGATGAATCATAATGATGAAACATCATGATGAAACTTGCACATTCAGGTGACTGAATGTGTAACCATGATCCAATCTGGTCATGTTCCCTGGTAGCAGGGTCAGTCGCTCCACTGTAATTACCTAATCTGCCAAATCCAACCGGGCCCTCGCGTGCGATTTATTAATCGTCAGGATTTAATCTCTCTCACTCTTAAAAGGCGCCTTTTGCAAGCGATCTAGATGAAAACAACGATTGCTATTGTGAAAGTATTTTGAGTACGGCGGTAGCGCCCCAGGCCAACGGTTTTGCTTAAGGCCTTGCCACACACAAAGCTCGGCGCGAGCGCGGCTCGGGCGCGGCGCGATGCTGGCGCGTTGCCTAGGCAACTATCGCGCCGCGCTATTGTTGCCTAGCAACTATCGCACCGCGCTCGCACCGCGCTCCGCCGAGCTCACGCCACGCTGGCATCGCGCCGCCAGGGGTGGACTAACGAACAAAGCGGGAAAGGTGGCCCGCCCCGGGCCTCCGGTCCAGGGGGCCTCCAAACGTCTCCAAGTTGCCTTGATCAAATCCTATACAAGGCTTTAAAATATGCTTAGAACATATCGAAGAGGTGGTTCGGAGTTGTGACAGGGGCGTAGCTATCGCCGTATCACTATTCAAACAGAATTAAGATCAGGGTCGAGGACCCCCTCCGCCAAAGAAGTAATTTTAACTAAATAAATAAAGACACTTAAACATACAAATGTGAACTGAATAAAAAGCTTGTAAAATTACATCAAACTTCTTAAACTGGGTGCCTTATAAAGGTTGTCCGCCCCGGGCCTCTGATGGACTTAGTCCGGCACTGCCGGCGTCGCGCCAACAAAGTGTTACCAATGTCGGCTATTTATCGGCATTTGGGGTATTCGAGATTAAAATTGGCGACGAAAAAATTGTTTCATTTGTTCCATTTGCTTCGAGTTGACATTATGACAATTTTGCTTTCCTATATGTTACCTATCTATGGTCAATAATTATTTTCTATTACGTAATGGGTTTATTGAAAAAAAAAGAATGATGTTTTTATTTTATACTTTTCGATTACAATCTTTAAATTTCTAAAATTTTCATTTAAATGTGCACTAAATTACACCGTCTTTTAGGTGGTTTGATTTAAATTATATTAGGAAATTATAAAATTATACACCGATGTTTCAAAAGAAACGTCAGGTCTTCAGGAGCTCCAGCTACATGTGGAGCGTTCAAAATATTGCGCGCGTTATTTTCTGACAGCTTATTTCAATAGACGAAAAAACGGGATAGCGAGGTTCATAATAATTGTAGAGTGAGCGAACAGGGAATATTTTTGATTTGTGTCTAGTCTGTTATGTGTCTTTGCCAGTGTCTACTGGTAGTCCGATTATATAAATTACTAAAAAATTCTACCATAAATATTTAAAAAACTACAAATAAATACTACCATAAATATTTAATAATTTCACCTGGCAAGTGCGTTTTGACAAATGTCAAAGACACAAATACGTAAGAGTGGGTTACTTAAGCCCGCGGGGACTATTCTAGCGACAAATCCCGGTTCAGCCGCTAGCGATAAATCTGTTAGAAAAAAGTCGAATTTGATTCTGTATGGCGGTAAGTCAATTGTACACGAACAAGTAGAACTACGATCCATGGCCATGAAGTAAGCTTTGGGCAATTGTTCGTCTATTTTATACTGAACATTAGCGAAATTGAATTCTTAATAAAAAAATCATATTCACCTTGGCGTTAATGTCCCGATTGTGCTTTTACGCCCGATGGCCTGGGATCCGCCTTGACCATGATCCAGGTTTTTGCAGATCAGGTAATTACAGTGGAGCGACTGCCATCTGACCTCCGTGACCCTGCTACAAGGAGACCCTGACCAGATTGGATCATGGTTACACATTCAGTCGCCTGTATGTGCAGGTTTCTTCCAGATGTTTTCCCTCACCGTAAGAGCATCATTGGTACATGGCCGCAGCGGGATTCAAACCTGGTACCTCTCGCTTACTAGTCGAATACCCTAACCGCTCGGCCACCGAGGCTCTCTAGAAATTGAAATGTAAATATTATGGCAATACTTGCATACCATAAAGCATTTCTTATTATATTACCTAGGGAGCAAAATTTGCAGTGTGGTGTCCAACAGAGTAAAATAGCATCGCCGTCTACACTAAGAGGTGTCGTAAAAGACGACTTATTTCAAAGGTAGGGCGTTACTTTTCCAAGCTTTAGGTTTTTACCTACCTTATATATACTCTTGCAAGCTGGCGAGTGGAGGGGAATAAGAAGTAGCCTATATTCGTCCTCGGGTTCTAAATTATCTGCGTAATGCACCAGTCAAATTAGGAGGAAAGATTCGGACTGTTGGTAAAAAGAAACGAGTAATTAACCCGCTATTACGACATGTGGGAGTATTACCATCCTAAAAATTCAATTCCCCGAATAATGGAGCAGCCACTCTATGTGTGCCGATTGTCATAGAAACGTGGTGGCCAAAACTGGAACTGCGGAAAAATAACGACACTTACTTTTGAAATGTATTTGAACTGACATGTCAATCCCAAAAACAGCGCCGCCGGTACCAGGTCTGATAAGTTTGTGGCACTGCACAGCGCAGGCGCGGCGCCGCGATCACGCCGGCCTGAGCGCGGCGCGAGCGCGGCGCGATGCTGGCGCGTTGCCTAGGCAACTATCGCACCGCGCTCGCGCCGCGCTCGCGCCGAGCTTTTTTTGTGTCAGGGCCTTTATAATTCTATTTATTTACAAGTTTCAGAGTGACCAAATCGTAGGAAAAATAAACTTGCACATTCTAGATTTTATTCCAATTTTGTATGAAGTAGGCAGAAATTCAAGGATTCAAGGTGGACCGACGAAAGATCTCAAGTACCAGCTGGATACGGAAGGCACAGGACCGGCCTATGTGGATATCTCTGGGGCAGGCTTATGCCCAGCAGTGGGCGTCTTTCGCCTGATATGATTATTATGATAATGATAAGGCATGAAGTAGATAGGTACTTGAGTCTTGAGAGTATCACCTACGGTTTGTAAGAGGGCTTCTCGTACATAATGAAAAATACCAATATTGGTTCTGTAAATTTTTATTCATTGTAGAAACTTAAACACTTCTACGAAGAGGAAAAAAATAACGGGCTACATTGCATTCACATAAGGATAATTACAACAATATTTATAACTAGCGGTCAAACCAAAACTCTACTATTATTCAACTATCTGCACGAGCCGCTTTGGTTTAATATTTATAACGCGACCATGGTCGTACGACGGACGTCGCTCGACCAAATAAGTTTGTACATACTTACTATACTAGCGTTGAACGCTTGTTAATCAGTACTTTTTAGTAAGACGATTATTCTTTATCTCGTGTAAATACAGTCTACATTCGTGTCTGCGCTACCAAAGCAGCCGTTCAGCGATAACTATAACAAGCGATACCTATGTATTTCCTTATGGCGATAAAGCCTAAAATGGTATGCGCTTCTCCAGAGACGTCGGCCATAAATAATGCACATTGGCTGTTTCGGCTTCGTACAGCCACGGAGCAAGAATATTGCTGTCGTCTCTGTCACACAAGTGTGAGACTAAGTGAGTGACAAAGATGACGCTCTAAGAAGAAAAAACAAGCCGATGTGCATTTATTACCACAAACTAGTGAACCCGATTGTTCGTTTTCTACCCTACAAGTATAACTAACCTAACCGACATAGGTATATTGGCAAATTCACAAAAACACATATATTTAAATATTTCCAAGTTTATTTAAAAAATAAACTAAGAACCACCTCGTCATCACAATTAATCCATCCGTTATGGAGCTACGATACCCAGACACACGTCAAACACATATATGGCCTATCTCCAATTAAACGCCGCCATCATGATTCCATCCTGTAGAATGACATCACAGAAATCGTACCGCCGAACACACTATATGTCAGAATGACCGATATGAATGCCATTGGGGAGTACTAGGATTAAGAATCAGGATTATATAATTACGATCCGTTTCGCATTTTGTAACATCGTACTTTTAAATTGCATAAATAGCTAGAAAAATGTACTTTATAATGGAATTGTTTCAGATTCTTTACGTATTTTGTTATTTTCGGTGCAATTATTTATAAAACGAGATCAACTAAAAACTAAAAAGCTTGAAAATAGTGTTAGTAGAATGGAACATAAAATTCATTCCCATGAAGTTAGACGTTAACTTCATGTCGTTCAATATCGTACATTTTAGTCGATTTTATTGGATAGGCTCTATTGGAGTAGAGCTTATTCGAATTGGATGTTGTGACGTTATTCCACAGGATAGGGTCAAGATGGCGGCGTACTATCGGAGATCGGTGGTACAACCCCTGGTCCGTGGAACGGGCCTATCTACATGATGAGTCTATGCCACTCTATCGCATATCACTGAGTCAAGTGGACCTCCTTTTCGCACACGAAGCCGTAGAGGTGATTGCATTCGACATCGTTGTAAAGACCGTTATTGCTGAATACCGTCCCGCACTGTTCTAGTCCAGCAGCATTATTTGGCTCCCCTTCTGACCAGGTACTGAACCCTGCTTCTTCGAGGGTCTCATCTGGAAATAGACAAAAGACGTTTTATTAGCAGTTTAGGCGTGGAAACCCTTGGGCCGTGGGGACTAGCTAAGCACCTAGTTGACATTTTTAATGCACAGACGTCCGGTCTTTACTTGGGCAACGCATTAGCCACGCCTTCCCGAGGGGCAATGCGGCCACACTCCTGGGCACTTATTCACTTTCAAATCATCATCATCATCCGAGCGGTCAATCCCGGTTTGTGATAGCATTTAACATTATATCTACTAGCGTAAGATTTCCATCACATCGTAAAAGTAAATGTGTCGACATTTCCTAATACCTACTATGATATAGGTATAATTATAGTATCCCAAGTTAAAATTAACTGTTTTCATATTTTGGACCAATTTAGAATATAATAGAAATATTTTAATGGACAATAATTTCTTATTCAGTACAGTGTTGTCCACTTCGCATGTACAATATTCTAAATGATAGTACCAATTAAAACAGACAAGTATCTGCAATTTTAACAATTTTAAAAGTAGGTAATTTTTTTTTATGTTATCCCGTAGACAAACAGGCATGCGGGCCATCTGATGGAAAGTGGTCACCGCCGCCTGTGGACATCAGCAATACCACGGGAGTCACCAATGCGTTGCCCGCTTCTAAAGAGACATCTAATATACCTCTTGAACGATCCCATGTCATAGTTCAAAGGAAACACTGTGGCTGGGAGCTCATTCCACATCCGAATCGTACGAGCGAGAAACTTTCTTTCAAACCTTCGCGTGGTGACCAACAGAGGGTCTACGTAGTGGGGATGAGTACCCAGCCCACGGCGGGTGGTGCGATGGCGGAATTGTGCTGTTGGCACCAGATCGAAAAGTTCCTCGGAAGACTCCCCATTGTACAATCTAATAACAAGGTAATAATCTTTTACAATAGTACCCAATATAATTTCGTCGTCCTAGCGCTTATCCCGGCCTCTGCCAGGGTCCGCTTTTCTATTCAATCTTCTCCACTTCGCCCGGTCTTCGGCATCCACTCGTCGCAAGCCGTTGGCTCTCGCATTCGACTCAGCAATGTCAATCCATCGCTTCTTGGGTCGCCCACGGGGTCTCTTTCCTGATACCGGCAGATTCAGGCACCTATTTCTCACGTATCCCTGAGGCTTACGCAACACGTGACAGGCTACTGCCGTCTATCTTCGTTAATACATGAATTAGCTGCATGGAGTGTGTTCGTTCGCGTGGTTCCAATGTAATGAACTCTACCCCTACCCGTACTATACCCGTACGCTACCCGTACCCAACCCCCTTCAGTCAGGAAGGCATAGAGGGATTCGATCCACTGGTGTAGCTTGGCAGTGGATCCTAGTGAATTGAAGAGGGTTGGGTACGAGTAGCGTACGGGTATTGTACGGGTAGGGGTAGAGTTAATCACATTAAAACCACGCGAACGAACACACTCCAGGCAGCTAATTCATGTACCTATTTACAAAGATAGACGACAGTAGCCTGTCACGTGTTGCGTAAGCCTCAGGGATGCGTGAGAAAAAGATGCCTGAATATGCAGGTATCAGGAAAGAGACCCCGTGGGTGACCCAAAAAGCGATGGATTGACATCGCTGAGTCGAATGCGCGAGCCAACGGCTTGTGACGAGAGGATGCCGAAGACCGGGCGAAGTGGAGAAGATTGAATAGGAAAGCGGACCCTGGCAGAGACCGGGATAAGCGCTAGGACAATGATGATGATGATGAGACAGCAGTAGTCCGATACTGCCTACCCGAATTTTTCAGTTAAAGCCGTAGTAAACATGAATTACAACAACCAATACTCACTGAATATTGTTCGGAAGACCCTCTGCGATCCGTCGGTAGGTTCATTCGCTCTGATACCCGCATGGAAGAAGTACGTCGTTTGAGCGAAGCGGAGCCTTGGCGCGTGATCCAGCACGTTAATCTTGACGGCAGCACTCTCGGCTGCGGAATTCAGCACTAGCATGTGAGCTCCTTCCGCCTGGCATTCGTCATATGCTCCGTCCCATTTCATGGGCATGTTGGGTATTTTATAGCAACTGCCTACGCTCGCAATATAGGTGTAACCTGCAAAAGTTAAATAAATAAATATAAATATTCGTTGACAAATTCACACAGCGCCATCTAGCCCCAATCTAAGCAAAGCTTGTGCTATGGGTGCTAGATAACAGTTAAACTTTTAAATACATACTTATTATACATAGAACACCCAGACCCGTAACAGAAATTAAAATTCATCATTTAAATTTCTGCCCGGCCGGGAATCGAACCCAGGACCTCTTGCGTGGCAGACCGGCATTTTGACCACTGAACCACTCAGGTCGTCAAAAAGTTGATTAGCAGGGCGTTAATACCTTATTTCAATATAGTTGATTATATGGTTTGAGGCAAACGAGGACACAGACCACATGAGGTTTAGTGATACGCAAATGCGTTGCCCTAGGGTAGGGTGCTATGCTAGGGTAGGTTTGTGGTAAGGTGGGGGTAGGGTAGAGTAGAGTAGGAGTAGGACACCACGCGAGTGATTTCGCGCCGGGCAAGGTAGTTCAGTGTAAAATGGGAATAAACTGGGTTTGACCGATTACGAATTCTAGTTACGAGTAGCTAGCAACATTGCTTCCCTAACTAAAATCAGTAACGAAACACGATGATTTCAGTTTCAAGCTCCAACATAAGTTTTTAGATATATTTTAAGAACGAACCTCTACCGTAGACCCCACACTGCGAGTCGTAGGGTGCGTTTTTCTCTTCGACCATGCAAATGAAGGGTATCTTCTGATTGCATCCGAGTAACTCGATCTCGCCTCTGCGCGTCATGACTTCGCATTCGTAAGAGTTCTTGAGAGCCTCCAACCTATCGTCGGACGACATTTCCACTGCAATGATAAAGCAAAAGCTATAGAGCCACACCCTCAGCTTCATACAAGTACAAAGTATGTAGTCCCAAAACATTGCTCATAATAAACTGATGGACACGGTGATAATATCCGTATATGTAGTTATGTAGATTTTTACGGAAACCTTTCGTAAGGTTCAGTTACCAATACGGCCGAAAGGGACAAAAGTAAAAATACCAGACTGAGCTCATTCTCAGCTCTTTGTTAGGTAAGCTTGTTTGCCACCTTAATGGTCTAAAAAAGAAAAAATTTAAGATGTTGCATGCATTAATTCTAGAAAAGATTGTCGGGAATAAGAAGAACAGACTATCGGGAACTACTTGAAAATTTTAATTGGGTGATGATGAAATACTATGCAATAGAATAAGTATTTGTAGATACCAAGTTACGTACACTCCATCTGGGGATCCTCAGCCACCTGATGTTGCTCTTTGTCCCCGTCGTTCAATATCCACAAGTAGTTTCCTAAATCGGGAAATTTCTTCATCATCTTATGGGCTTGTTTCAGGTTCTCTTTGGGCACTGGAGCCATCACCTCTGCGCCCTCCAACGCGCATATTTCCTTGGCGGCATGGATGTTGTGAGACTCGACGTGTATTTTGTAATATGATCTTGTAATTTGGCTGTATTCGTAGTCGGTTCTGTAGCCATGGCTCGGCGGGGCGGCTGTGGCTGTCGCTGTAAAAATACGATAAGTATTATAAGTACCTAATAAGTAGGTAGGTCTACCTAGTAGGGATACCTACGTGGGATATGGTTGGCTAATAGGTTAAGGCATATCTATCCAGGAATGATTTCCCGCTGGAGACCCAAGAGGCAATGGATTGACATCCCCGAGTGGAATGCTAGAGCTAATTTGTCCAGGAATATTTATATTTTATTTATTTAATGCGCTTATTACACATTCCTAAATTAAGTAACTGAATTCAGAAACAAAAAGCTTGAGAGCAAATCAATGTGGAATGTATTGCTTTTTGAAAAGCGGAGCGACGCGTGACTTAATATAAGTGATACAAAAATGGACCTTATTCTTTGAGCAATACATTCCACTTTGATTTGCTCTCACGATTTCTTTTTCTAAATTTAGTTAGGCATGTGAAATAAGCACATATCGGCTTGCTACCTGAGGATGCCGAATATCGGGCGAAGTGCAGAAGAAAGCGCAGGAAAGCGGACTCTCGCAAAAACCGTTGATCGTTCAGAGGATGATGATAATGACTTAAGTATCGGTATACGACTGACTTCACAAGACTTCTCTATTCTAAGGTATTTTAAATAGGTAGGTAGGTGTCTTTTACTCATTTTTTGTAAATTTCATTTTACCCCGCAATTCTTCCATATGGGCCACAGTTTACATACGCGATATTACTACCTACATATATTTCACCCACATTTGTTGGAAACGGGATTAAATTTCTTACCCCATTGCACTTTGTAGGTATAGGAAACGTTTTGAAATCAGTATTCGATTATTCTTTAGTAATTCAGAGGTTAGCCATATTTAGACAAGCTCCCCTCCAGAAAACAAAATCTTTCAAAAATGAGCACGTGGTTACCTAGAACCTTGTGGTCTTTCCGCGGCCACAACAATGAGGAAGTTTTCAAAAAAAAATTCAACTGGATATAAAAATTTGAGTAAAATGAAACAAAACTGTGAATTTTTTATTTAAATATCTCAAAAAAACAAAAAGTTATGAGACTTCAAAGTTGCGATTTCAAGAATCATTTCGTTAGGACAGCGAATTAATGCGTGACGTCACCAGGCCGGCAGCGGTTATAGCGGCCATAGTAGCACATACTCTGTCAAAAGTTCAACTGTCTAGCTACTGCTGATCTATATACTAATGATGAAAGTATAAACAATAGCTACAAGTTCTTTCTGTTACCATGATCCAATCCGGCTTGGTACCCCTTATGGCAGGGTCACGGATTTCAGATGGCCGTCGCTTTACTGTAAATACTTGATCTGCCAAATCCTGAATCATGGTCAAGGCGGAGGCGGAGGTCCGGGCCCATGTGTGATAGAGCACAAACGGGATTTATATTTAATTGAATGAATTGTTGAATTGAATAAATGTCCCTTAATTAATAATAAAACCTTTCACGTATCCAAATATTACGCTTTAGCAGTTAGAGGGGAGGGACACTTATTTCTAACTAAAAATTATACTTTGATGCTAAATACATATATCGGAAACAGAAAACTTAATCCAGAAACGTTCTTCAGATAGTCTTTCAAAAGACCTATCCAATGACTACACCTTACACAATGCACTATGCGCGAAAAACATTTGTATTTGCTTTACCGACAAAGTTACAAATTAACATACAAATGTACTACACACAATAATACAAAATTTAAACTTTCTGACTACTCGAACAGACGTGGCAAATGGGTTTCTTGGTATACTATGGAATCCTAAAAAATCAGTTCGGAAGCTACGAAGCCTCAGACACACACAAATCCACAATTATGCAAGTCATCCTTATAACACCCCCCTTTTTTCTTTGGAGGTTAAAACCGCGATTACTCCGTTATTAATTACTTAAGTACTAATGTTCAATCCTTACCTATGTACCTATGTGTAGATCTAGATTAATTTATCACAAGGTAAGGTAGAAATAGCCACTCATTAAGCCAGTCAGTAAATCATATTATATTTGAATGTCCGGATACCAAGTACAGCGGGCAAGCGGAAGATTTTCAGTCCCTTTCGGCCGAAGCTCTCGCCTACTTGACGAAATGTAAATTGAAAATTTAAGTAGCAGTAGGAACTTATAAGCCATACGATAAATAAATAAATAAATTAAGAGGAGTCTCCCACGAGCGCGTCCCATTAATATTAAGCTATCTAAGCCAATTAAATTTTGTAGACGTGATCCAGAAACTAATATCTATCTATGCTTGTGATTTTTCAAATTTTGGTTAAAATATATCGTTTTAAAGTAACAAAGGATTCAAGATTTCCATACAAATTTTAAATCCTATGTAACTTTGGAACAATAAATTTTTACGAAAACCTGATATTCACAAACATTTATATTGGTTTCTGGATCACGTCTACAAAATTGTATTGGCTTTGACAGCGAAATATTGAAAATATGATGAAACTACGTTTGTATGAGGCACACTAGAGAGCGTTCGGGGGAAACTAGCCTTAAGAAAAAAACACAGTGTAACTAGGTAGGTAGGTAACCTAGGTATCTTTCTTCCTAGGAAAGTACTGTTTCACGAGAAAAATAAAATGAACAGGTTAGGTAGACTTACCGAAAAGAAGAAACGAACCCAATAACACGTAACGCTCCATAGTACGTTTGAACGATAACTGCTTCATATTAAATTTATTCGATATATGTGTATGTAGTTATATAGCTAACGTGATAGATATGTATGTCGCAGCCAAATGGTTAAATTAGCCGTTTCATTAAACGGCTAGCTTTCTAAGCAGTAATTTAATTGAAAATTTGCCAATGTCATGAACTTTGAAAGTAACGTCTAATGAACGATATTTACCCTACTTTACGGAGCTCCTCCATGCATTGTCACAACATTAAATTAACTTAACCGAATTAAAACCTAAAGTTAACTATTATCATTGTTTGAGGTTATTGTGGTAAGGTTAGCGTTGTAACAATGTATGAAGGAGCTCCGTAAGCTCGGGACAATACTGTTCTTTCAACATTACATTAAAATCTCATGCAATTGGCAAATTTACAATTAAATAATTGCTCAAAAAACTAGCCGTTCAATTAACCGGCTAATTTATCCATCCGGCTGCGACAGATATAATGCAAGCTTGTTATACTGTATCAAGCAAAACGATTAAATAATTAAATAGACCTTATTACCGGAGCACTAGAATTGAATATCGAGTTTGTTCGTGGGCTTTGATAAATTAATTCAAGAAACAAACATCTACTTACTTAGGCGCCTACAAGTTTGTATTGATAAGCTCTGTAACTGTGATTCATTTACCCTGTATTGAAAACAACGATCTTGCTCTTTGACATTGGAATTTACCGATAATGTTATTGATTTATGTGTTTCCGTTGGATTTACTTTATTTTGGTTGGAAGTTTTGTGACGTCACAGCGGAATCATTCATTTAAACCAGAGACTAAAAGCCACCACAAACTTATCTGACCCGGTGGCCAAAACTGGAACGAAGTGTCACACTTTGAAATGTAATTTTGTTACCAAAAACAGCGACGCTTAATAGTACTTTGACTAGTACAGTAACACCTAGCTATCATTTGACGGAAAGCATTGTTTATATTATGACAGTTTTTTCATAATTTGCAGTTATAAATAATTTATTTTTATTTTGTCAAATCTTTATACTTAAGTAATCAATTTAATAGCTTTGTCTGCAATACTACAACAATTATGATGTTCCGTCATAGATGGCCAAAGAATAAGCTGATAAGCTTTAGCGTTAAACTTAACCAGGAAACAGCGTCAATAGCCCTTGCATGAGAAATGAGACCGAATCGGCGAAAGTAGACGATGCGCAGCTCGTCAACAGATACAAACACAGGAGCACACACGTAAAATTCGACAGATTTGTCTGTTAAACGAAGAACCTGGAGGACCGTCCACTTAGCCAAGGAGTACAGCTCATGGAATCACGCTTTGAACGCACGTTCAACATAGAGATAAAATTTACTAACGTAAGTAAATTTTATCTAACGTTAGTAAATTAGTCCCTGAATCAAATCCTGGAACCGCAACTGGCTAATACATTGGATCGAAAGTAAAAACTGCATCAAAAAAGTAGACGATTTACACTGGATATGCAAAATATGCCTAATATCCACACGAACCGCGGCCTTCCTAATGCGATACGAGTAAGTATTGGAACGCTTTGTCTGTCAATGTTCCCCGAAGAGTAAGAGTTCCCCTCTGCCTGGTTTTTTATACAACTCCCACACTACACACACACTAGTACACACACACTTTACACACACACTTTTTACACACTAGTAGACAGTGCTCATCTGTTGGAAAGTAATTACTTTCTGTCCGTAACATTTAGGATTGCTGCAGTTAGGGAGAAAGTCCACTGCGACCTCGCTAAGTGCGCGTATAGTCGCACGCATAATACATCGATGCAGATGGCCGACAAGTGTATCATCACAAACGCGCGACTGTGTCGCTATAAAAAGACACAGTTTTTTGTGTTTGGGTAAAATGCATAACCTCTGTGAGGACGAACATCTGGAAAGCAAGAATGCAAATCATATCTGTTCAAAAACCGACAACCGCTAGGGTAAGTATTGGCATATGGTGTATGGGGTAACAACCCTTAAGGAGGAGTAGGAGTTTGACCAGGTAGAATGACGTTTTGCGAAAGACCAGGTGGAAGCTGGTTACGGCCGCTCATTGGGGTAGGCGTACGAGGATAGGAACACGATGATATTTACCTACTTAGCATCTGATGCTTAGAATATTACCTGTTTATATAGGTGTCGCACTCTACAGAGTAGGCAGCAAATAAGCACGAGGCTTCGTATTATGTGTAATATTGACCGCCGATATCTGGCCTTACTGCCTTAATCTTAACGAGAGTATTTGCGATAACCTTGATTTAATCTCGCTCACTCCATTCGCATGCGAGTCAGTAGCCGTATTCACAATGGCTCGGAAATCGGATTCGGATACGAAATCGACAAAGGACCCCGCAAAAGTTCTTAGGAAAATGTGGTTTCAGTTAATTTTGATGAAATTTTCATATATTATAGAGAGTAGTTTCCGTGGAATCTATCGGGATTCTATAAATAACAGTTTTCGAATCGTTCGGAAACGGTTTCGAATCATTGTGAATACGGCTACTGATGTCAGTCAGTCATTCGAGTTATTCATTCGGGCATTCAGGCTCTGTACAGGTACTGAGTAGACCTTCCGCCGGCTCGAAAGTATTGTTGATGAAAAATATCATCCTTCTAGCACAATAAGAGCTTTGTAAACAGGAGCCTGACCACCTAACTAGAATTTAACGTAAAGGCCAATAGCATTAAGAGCTGACAAGTAGTAACTAAGCGGTTTATATAACACTTGTCTGCCCTTGCGGATATCTCAGCTGATATGTTTGCGGTTTGAGCGAGTAAGATGGGGATGCATCGAAACAAGATGGCACCGTTCAATTCGAGTAGGTAAGCCGCAAAATTCGAGCAACAGCAAAAATTTAAGAAATGATCGCGACAACGACAACAATGATGACCACAATTTTTCTTTTCTTCTTGTATGGTGAGTGTTTCCCGAGCGCGCTTCATATAAACGTAGTTAGATAATCTTTTCAATACTACGCTATCAAAACCAACGAAATTTTGTAGACGGGATGCAGAAACCAATATCTACGGCTGTGGTTTGTCAGATTTTCGTTAAAAGTTATCGTTTAAAAGTGGAACTTTTTTAACAAGTGAGTATTTGTTCCCCGATAAGTATAACCTTGGGGTCTTCCAATCAAGAGTGAATAGGTATCTTCTAGGCATGCTACATCTTCCATCGTCGCTTTCCATCAGGTGAGTTGAGGTCAAATGCAAGCCTATTATTAATCATAAAAAAAAAAGGTTTTTAAAGGAGGTCCGGACAACCCAGTCTGTATGACCAATAACGTTGAGCTTATATATCATTAGAAAGGATATTTCATTTACTACAACTATTACTATGCCGACAACTCTAATCGTGTTGGAAAAAAGTAATAGTCTATTAAAGTTAACTTCATTTTGTACTAGAAAATTCGCTTATTATGACCCATAACGTTTTTCTCACAGCGGTTCGAGAGTTTTCAAAATAGTAAAAGTTATAGAAAATGGTAAATCCTTTCCAATGATATATCGCTCAATGTTATTGGTCATATAGGCTAGGGTCCATACATTTCTGCCGGTCCTCCTTTGTATAAAAATCTTAAAGCCCGGCGCAATTTTGAAGCGGTATTATATTAAGTAGCGGAAAATCTGACAAACCACATGCAGTTATTCATATTGGTTTCTGGATCTCGTCTACAAAACTGCATTGGCTTTGATAGCGTAGTATTAAAAATATGATCAAACTACCTTTGTATGGAGCGCGTTCGAAAAACAGTCGAAACAATGAGCAGTTTTCCAATAGGTATCTAAAGCATTCCTAACCACTCACTAGATGGCGCCCCGACAATTTTGGTAATGAGCAGTTTTCCAATAGGTATCTAAAGCATTCCTAACCACTCACTAGATGGCGCCCCGACAATTTTGGTAATTGATAATCGCTTGAAATAGGTTCTTAGCAAACAGGATATAAACACTGGGTACGTTGTATTGGATAATATTGTATTCTCAATAGTTTTCAACCATTTTAGAGGTTGTAATAATAATGAAACAAAGTGTCAACTTCTATAAATATTTCTTTTTACACTTAGTTTAACCTTTAACAGTTATGGTTATATTAATAAACATTTTATTTTTAAGTTTAGTATTAATTGGCTGCATGAAATCACTGCAACCATCATACAGATTACAAAAGGATTACCAAAATGATAGGAGCGCCATCTATTGATGCTTTTTGAAACTAACTATCAATACCTACTGGAAAACTGCTCATTGAAAATCGCTGGAATTACATTCTTAGCAAAGAGGATATAAACACTGGGTACTTTGTAAGTATTGGATAATATTGTATTTGTCAACAGTTTTCAATATTTTAGAGGTTGTCATAAAAGTGCCAACTTATATAAATATTTCTTTGTACATTTCGTTCAACCTTTATCAGTTACGTAAATATTAATAAACATTTCATTTTTAGGTTTAGTATTAGTTGGCTGCATGAAATCACTGCCACCATCATACAGATTAAAAAAGATTAACAAAATTGGAGGAGCGCCATCTATTGATGCTTTTTGAAACCAACTGACAATACCTACTGGAAAACTCCACATTGCCTCTTAATGGAATGGAAAACGCTACAGGAACGGACTTTGATACAAGGCGAGATTGCCCGCAAGGATGTTAAAGTGATGATGATGAGTTTTCTTGGCGACAGGGTATGTCCTAGTTGCGCTCAATTGCAGTCTTCACCTATCGAAGTGTACTTTATCGATCTGTATTCATAAAAATATCTTATACATAGTAGGTTTAAAACGTTCATTAGCTAAAACACTTTTTAGGCGTTTAAAACGTATTTTAAAATTCCTTATACATCAACGTTGCATAAACCTTTATTAACTAAAGGTCTGATATCACCACCATGTTGTCGCTCTGACGAATTTATGGCCGAAATTATAAAACCACTTGTAGTAAGCTTAAAAAAAGCCTAAAAAAGAGTAAATAGCTGTTTGCTATGAAAATAGAGTTCCAAGAAAATTATAGAAGTAATGGCTGTGTATGCATTCCCTTTGCCTATAATCTTTAGGATAAAAGTCCAGAATGGTGTCACGAGCCAATGAATAATCAGCTGTTCGTGGGACGACGGCCATATTTGTTACTAAGAGGCTTATCAGAGGTTTATAGAAGGGGTCAGCCTTCTTTAAGTTATGAAGCCGTTATTTAGCGTTTTAGCTCTAATATGCGTTTATGTATAAGGAGCGTCGGTGGCCGAGCGGTTTGAGTATACGACTCGTAAGCCAGAGGTCCCGGGTTCGAATCCCGCTCCGGCCTTGTACCAATGACTGTTTTCTGAGTTGTGTACATTAGTTGAATACTAACCGATGCTCTTACGGTAAGGAAAACATCGTGGTGAAACCTGCACATTCAAGCGACTGAATGTGTAACCATGATCCAATCTGGTCAGGTTCCCCTGCAAGCAGGGTCATGGAGGGCAGATGGCAGTCGCTCCACTGTAATTACCTGACCTGCCAAATTCTGTATCATGACCAAGGCGGACCCCGAGCCCTCGTGCGCGAGAGCACAACCGGGACATTAACGCCAAGATGATGATGATGATGCGTTTATGAATATTGTTATTCAATATCCATATTTTAGCAAGCTTATAAACCTCCCATAACTTTTTATGTATTTTCACAAATTTAAATTCCATATTTAACTAGGTATGGAATAAAACACGTTAACTTTGTAATTATGCAGTAGTTTTATTGATACAAGTCAGCGCGCGGCCCGCGGACCCTACGCCGCGCGCGCCTACGTACAACCAACTACACAAATGAGTTACAAGTTTCTGTTTACTTACATGTTTACAAAGCTAGGGACTATGTGATAACACCGCTAAATAATAACGACCAATGTTCCCAGTAAGAGATAAAGGAATTCAGACGAACATTTAGCTACAGGATGTTTTTGTCAAACTGTGTTTTTCCTCTTAGAGGAATCTGTACGGTGCATTATTATTTAGAACAGTCGGCAGTATTATCAAATCGTACCTTCTCCGTGTGATCGTACATAAAGCTACAAAATTATTTTATTAATAGTTTTGGCAGTTTGCATGTAGTGGTAAAATGCAACTAACTCCGCGGTTGATAAGGTTGAGATTACTTTAACAGGCTATATTTACACCGGCGCTCTCATCGGCTTGTTGCTATTACAAAATGTGGACAGGAAAATAATCACAACACTACAACCAAATACATACATTGATAACTAATACAAAGTAGGGCGCAAGAGCTATCGCAAAGTAAACATTTCTACTAAGTCTTATAGAACATTGTGTCTTGGGTTTCATTAAATCGAGAATTAATACAGCCATTTCATATCATTACTTAAAATTAACAGTAACTTAAAAAAGACTATCAGTGCACAAAATACCTAATATTTACAATCTAATCGGTACCTAAAAGTAAATTAAAGTCATTTAATCTTGTTTTGTTTTATGTCAGAAAACAACATCTTGCTTTCTTTGTTTGTAATTTTTTTGTATTTTTATGTTAAAAAGTCGAGTAACTAGAGTAAAAAATTAATGTGTTAATGAACACAAAAAGTAGGGTGACAGTTAGGGGTGTCAAATTAGGAAACTTATCGCTAATATTTACACAAGATACGTCGTGTCCTTCCTTGGACTCGTCTATGAAAGCGGCGTGTACAGTTCTCTACTTACATCTTAGAATTAACAAAAGCTGTGACTGACCGTAGAATAAGTGTTGCCTAACTACTAGATCACTTGTGTGTTGCCAATGTGCGTCATTCTAGATCTCCACAAATGTTTTGAGCATTAACATATACAACGCAGTCGCGATGTGACACATCATATCAAATTTTACAATGTGTGTCGCTCTCTCTACAGTGTAGTATTATTATTATCCTGAGTGCCCAAGCCTTCAAACCGTAGTATGCGTAAGCAATTCCTTCGCAACACAGTACAGTGACTCCATCTGGCGAGAAGAGCTAGAATAACGCCCATGCCTAACGACCGTTTCCCTTATTCTATCTACCTCCGTTCCATTACTGCACAGAGGTGAATAGAACATTGAGAGCGGCCGTGAATGAACAGTCGTGTACTTAAAACTTAAAATAAACGAGATCTCTGAAAGTCTGGAAACGCAATACGTACAATTACATTATGTAATATACAAAGGTTGGGCGGGAATTGACATTACGGCGACTCACGTAATGCAATATCCAGTTGGAAATCGAATTTAGTGACATATTTATCATTAACCTCGTTGCAATGCCACAAAGTTATCTGTCCCGGTGGCTAAAACTTGAACTAAGTGTCGCCAATATTGTTGTAAACAACAGCGACCCCGTCACCTTGTCAGATAATTTTGTAACACTCCTATTATCGCGACTGATCACAGACATCTTTAACTCCGATATCTGTGCGAATGGCATTGCCGACACTATAAAAAAACATTGCAATAAGAAAAGAAATAAATGCGAACCGTGAGCCTATACCGTTTCCCGCCCTTCGAAAGCGTGTCAAGCCAGCGAATACTGAGTGCGGATCGCGATTTTGCTACAGTCATATACAATTGCCAATACTATGCCTCTACTTAGTTGCTATAATATTCTTATTTACAAAACATCGAACACACGCCCCCCTGGCTCGGCGCCACGCAGGTTTATTCCTGTTGTCCCCATAGCTCGTGTCCCGATTGAAATGCAACTTTATTTGCGTCTACATACGACCGAGATTGGTATAGACTATATCTATATTGGACTATAGATGGTTATTTCGCATAGATACGCCATTGGACCCGGCCAATGCAAACAACAGGAGCACACCGAATTCGCAGCAGCCAAGCGCTCAGCAAGCGAACTCTGCAAACGTCTAATCACGTAACCGGTTAACGTTTATTGTTATTCCATACACCTATATGTACATACGGGTTGCGGGTGCAGGGGAGTGTACATGAGTCCAATAATTACGCCTAACGGATCACAGTGAAAGTTGTCTTGAGATAAGGCAAGGTGGGTATTCGCGGTCGGGCGGCGTCTCTTTACCTGCCCGCGTTTAGTCTTCAAGAAAAAATTGTACCTTTTTTTTATACCACTAAGGTGGCATACAAGCTTACGGCCTGCCTGATGGTAAGCAGTCACCGCAGCCTATGGACCTACTTTAAGCTTTATTGTAGCTGTCATGTTATAACTATTTTTGGGTAGCTACAGTCTATTTTACATTTGAAAAAAGAATACTTTTATACTAATAGGAACAATTTGGAAGATCTTGCGGGTAGAGCCACTTGAAAGGAGGCTTCCGATTGGTCGGTTATGGTTACACCGCGATTTTGTTTTGTTCCTTCTCCAAATGGTCGGAGTTGCCAGAGCTCCGTCAATTGCATAACGATTTAATGTTTGATTTTTTAACAATACACAAGTTGTAGAAGATCTTTTTCTCATATTATGAACCGTAGCGTTCAGCAGGTAAAGAGAGCGCCTTCTAACCCGTGTTCGCCTTCTTTGTATTGTACCATAATATCCAAGCAGTATACCGCAGAGTGGACATGAAACCTACCAACTATTGACTAAAAATCATAAATTGACATCACTGCCGAGGAAAGCCTTGTCGCTGTTATAATAACGCCGTTCTATTGGCTAAAATGTAACTGTTAACTTTGAGCGTTCGATCCTGACCAATGGAACGACATACAGTGACTACAGGACCTTACGCTCCAGTAACGCCCTCTAGTGAAATTTTGATTCATATTATCTACTAGGTTTTGATGTTAGTTACAATTATAGTATATTCGACGGCCTACCCTACGGTACACTGCAAGGATCCATCTACGAATGTGTGGGCTTGCTATCAATATACCAAACCAAACTAGAGCCTAAATTTAAATACTATTCGTTTATTTACATTAAATGTTTCAATTAGTAGTTTTGAACTAGTTTTAAGGCTACGACGTCTGCTCGACACTCACACAGTCACATTATTATATATAGTTATTTATAACCTAGCCTTGATTGCGAATACGTGGGGAATGTTTGCTGTGACACTTGAAATATTGGCTATATTACTAGCTGTATCTCTTGCTCGAAGATTTTACTTGCGTGATGCAAAGAATGACATTACAGAGTTGTCTCGTAGCAAAATGTTTTTCTCCACTTAATGTCACTTAAAGACTTGAAATTAACCCGCCAATTATTAATTTCAGTTGTGATCACTCTATTTTTATAGGTTAGGCAGAAGATATACTTATTATATTTTTAAATTGAAACTTCTCTTTCATTCCTTTATTCCAAGAGCAGGACATAGTTATATTATGACTGTGGTTCGCAAAATTTTACTTCATATCTGTGATATTATCTGATATCGACAACGAATAATTGATTTTTTTACATTGAGATACACGCAGAAAAATGGCAAACATTACTGTTACCAATAAACACAAATAATTACATTGTGCGTGTATTTTAATAAATTTTAAACTATGCGATAACTCATGACGAGCCGTCATAGAGATCACATGTATAATGAACTACAGTGTTAGAGTTTCACAAACCCCACGCAGTCGCAAACTCGGCTGGCGTGACGACCGAATGCTACTAAACACAAAATGCACATCAATTTGGAACATACATATTCTAGTATTTGTTCTTAGCCCCAGCCAATAAGATTAGACAATTTAGACCACGCATACTAACGGGCTTTCCCCACGGTTAATCCGAACATCTAATGCAATAACTATATAAATGCTTGGAATACACAGTTACATAGTACAACACCACTATACAATTATCTCACTACTACGATTGATAGTAAATTATTCGTTTCAATATTTATACCAACGTCGCATGTCGGGAAAATATTACTTTTTTGCTTTATTTATACCTTCATTAACTATAATACTTCTAATACTAACCTATCTACGTAAAAACGTTCAGTCGATGTTACATACAATGGTGTTTAGGAGTAAGCTTACAATATGTTACACACAGACAACCCCGCATACAGTCTCTCGTCCAAGGTACACAAGTTGGCGAACAACTGATTACCTCGTATCATTTTTTAAGTACAAAACGGACGACTGTACGTGGAGTCTATACAATTAAGAGTTAATACACAACTAGGAAATAATTACATCGAATAAGTCAATAAAGTAAGATTATACATCAATATAAAAAATGAATATTACGCTTCCTTTTATTATATTGCAATTTTTATTGCTTGCAACGTAAGAGTGGGCGACTCAATCGATACAGGTTTAATATAATTATTTAACACTTGGTTTTATCCAAACGGTCATATGCCAGCGGCTTAATTGCCGCGCTGTGACATCTCGAATTCGACATCTTTCTAGCCACAAATCTCCATTAATAATGACATTGAAATGTCTATTGCAGGAAAAGAATATTTTCTCAACTATCCTCGACAGTCGTATATTGTCAAAGATCAATTTTTGCGACGATTTCACACCGTTTTTGGCTAAAGATAATTACGAATTTGAGACGTCACAGCGCCAGAATCGCCCCCCAGGTGTGAAACTTGACTGCGATTATCTAAAGCGTTATTGACCGAGCCCACTTTTCTAGAGTTAGCGCAACTGTGGCAACCCTACACAACACATATACAATACATACATAGATCATGGAATCATGGAGATAAATGAAAAATAGCCTAGACTTACACGACTCGTTACCTTTCTCTGTACAAACGAATTCATATCACTTTAAGATGGAACGCATAGGATATATACATGTCGAGTAACTCTTTTAACACATACGCCTCACTACGAGCGGGAGTGAGACAACTATAACTATTTCTCACGGTGTCGTTTGTCGATGCGCATTGTTAGATGCCACGCAAAACACAATATTATTCATACAAAAATATAGATTGCCATTTTTATTGCATATTATATTTCTTTCAACATTTTCTGTTTATTATTAATATTTGTTCCTATGCGTCGAGTTACCGTCTGGATTTGTTCTATCGTGTCGTTCAACTGCCTTCTTTTTCTCTCTTTCCTTCCCCTACAAATCTCCTCTCTTTTCGTTGTATAAAACATCCTACTAATAGCTTGCAGCGACAAGCTTTGCCATCTTCCTTCTTTTTCTGACCCGCAATCGATTCTACTACGCTATATTTACACCGAATCGTACTTAATTACACAATGCTACAAGTTCTGGGGATCCATTCGCAAGGGAGTTTTCATTTCTCCATCTATCAAGAGTGCTGTCACTCGCAAATGGGGAATAATTGCGAGCTGGACCGCCCAGTAACCGCTTCCGATAACCAATCTATCTCTATCGACTACTATAAGAAACGAATAGGACAAAATATATTTGGTAGTAACGGACCACTCAGCCACACGTCTAGACAGTTACGCTCGCGCACACATTCCAATCACATGCAGTTTCGAGAGCCCGCGACGATTCCACTAAGACACGCGTGGCGAAGTGAATGCAAAAACTAATTAGATTCGCGATGATAAAACTATCATTGAGGGTAGTCTTCGCGGATTCGTCGCAAGCGGGATAAGGGTTACACAATCTCTACACAATTTATTATCGCGATGAGGTATGGTTCGGTATAATTTTACATACATATCAGCAACAGCGGGCCTAGTTAAAGATAAAGCGTCAATTTATCTATCCATTCACTTAACTGGGCCCGTGGGCTAGGAGCGCAATACATTAGAGAACGAATATTTATATTGTATTGGACGCCGATACATTTCGTTCGGCGTACATACATTACAACTTCATATACAAAAAAATTGATTGCAATGTAACCGACACTGAATCGCACCGCGACATCGGTGGCGTCGCGACGCTTCGAATATTCATAGTAAAAAAGTTTCGCATGAGCAGTCTACTCTATCAACTATTATTTCTATCAAAACTTCATTGGCAAAAAAACTTACGAAAAGAAATTAGACTGCATATTCGATTTAACAAATTCCCGATCGGGAATCGCATCCGACGCCACCATTCGCACGAGCGTAAACTAGGAGCACTTAAAACGAGAATGTGATGACGATGACTCATGGAGCTGCGCGTCCAAAGGGACCGTCGTGCTGGGAGATCAGATGGAGGGTAGTCGGCGAGGCCCGAGGATCGCCGAGGCGCGCCGGAGACAGCCGAAGGGGAGTACCCCCGTCTATCTGGTGTCGGCGTAGAGCGCGCGTCGCTGTTCGGGAACGCGCCGACCCTCGCGTCATTCCCACTGGTGGGGCGACGGCGGTAGCTCGGACGGGTGCGCCACGGTGGAACTGCAACAGTACCACTGGTGGTGAAGTTCCCGCCGCGGGGCTCGCGCACCCCCACCCGCCGCCGGTGCCGTGTAGGCTCAAGGGAACGGTCGGACGACTCGGCTGTAAGCCGTTGCTTTACTAATTTGAATTAGTGTATATTGAATTTAATGTGTGCTTAAAAGAAATTTATTGTTGGAAAAATGCTTGGTGAAATCTGCCGTTGGAACATCCAGTGGTCGACAAAATTATGGTTCCACATTCGAGATGTAGCGCAAGCCAGATAGATAGAAAAGACGTAACGGACCGATGGCAAGATTTCAGATTTGGACATAAATACTATTGTGTCATTATAACACAAGCAAGATGGATGGATAGCCAATCCATTGGATGGATGTTTGTTCACGCAACCTTGGCAGACATTTTCCACAAATTATTTTAGATATTTAATTTACCCGCTAGATTTCTTTTAATTTGTTATTTAAAGTAGGAACTTAACTCAATAGTCTTTTCCGATGCCCGTTCCCCATGAGCCCAATAACACGTTCACCGCTTAATTCTGATCATGCAGATTCAATACCAAAATTATCATCTCAGAATTAAGAAAATGTTTTTAATGAGACTATGATAATAAAAGGAGAAACCGTATAGCAAAACTGCATCACAAGTCTACTGTCTCAGCTACTCAATAAATATAATTAATATAAACTAATTCACCACAACCAAGTATCGGCACTGTGCTCACTCAATACGCATGCACTACGCACACTCTAAGCGGAAACTGCCTTGTATTGCCGTCCCCGTGACTCCTGTCCCCGTTGAGGACGAGAGCGGTCGAATTGCGACCTTAATGCGCACCGAATACGGTTGAAATTGGCATAGCAATATAGATTATCATTAATTGAACTAATTATAATATCTTAGAGTTGAAATGGAGATTGGAATGGAAGTTTTGTGCATCTTACGAAAGTTGTCTTCCGTTGACTATGACTTCACTTATTCTACACTTGTTTTTTTTTGCTATGCCAATTTCATATTAATGCGGAGCACATAGAGTGGGATTTCGATCGCTCTTCCCGTCATTGGAGATATAAATAAGAGGGCAACGGGAATACATGGAAACTGTGCTGGAAAAAACTGCAATGAACCTATGACGTTGAGACGAGATTTAAGCTTATAATTTCTGTAAACTGACCCGAGTGATAAAAGAACAGATAGGGTACCAAATGGAAAGCTAACTACGATTTAAATATTTAGATTTCAAGTAGCATAAAAATGCAGAATCGCAGCTATGGAACAAGTAAACTTTTAAGGTTTGGATATCGGAAGCACGAAAAATAAGTATGATTATCTTTGTTAATTTCTTCTAAAATAAGATGAGAATATATCGAATAACAACATATAGGTTCACTACACTTTGATCCAGCGATATATTGACTATCTGTAGTATCGTACAAACAGTCAAAACCGAAGTACTCCGCTTAGACTGTGGCTGACCCACTAACACTTCGCACTTACAAACAGTATAATCTGATTAGTACTTTTTCGACACAACATTCTACGTTTGCTTCACCATATCGAGCCCCGCATTCATTCAAGAGAACAATTCACAACGTACAGATGTTAGAGTCAAAAGAAAAAGTACCGTGAATCAGACGCGCATGCACTGCAACCGAACCAGAGAGGGACGGAGCGAGCTATCTAACGATCAACCCTTTTGAAATTAGGAACCGACGCCGGCGCGAGCGGCGAGGCGGGCGGGCCGACGGCGGCCGAGGGGGGCCGACGGGCCGGCGGGGCCGACGGGGGCCGACGGGGGCCGACGGCGGCCGACGGGGGCCGAGCGGCCGGCGCCCGCGTCGCCCTCGCGCGGCCGGGCAACAGGCATCGTGCTACGCTTACGGGGCCGGCGCTCACTACGCGGCGCACAGAAATATCACGGGCGATAGCAGTAGTATTTTTGCCGCCGTCTTGAAAGGGGAACAAACTTTCGTTTTCGAACCCGCCCTAGAGCTGTTGCAAAACACAGAAAAAAAAAGCAGAACGTTATTACAACTACATCCGGGGTGAATAGCGGTGCTGGTCTAAGTGGAAGCAACACACCACCATTTCAAGAGGGTTGATAGTCGCGGAGGCGGCTCTCGCGGTATGTACAGTGGGGGCGCTCGGAAGCGGGGACGGGAGCATAGATGGTACGGCAAAACGGTATGAATAAAACCCATGCACAAATCGGGCGCCGGCAAAGTCGGCCCGTCGGTACACAAGTCTCGGAGGCACAGAGTGCAGAACGCGGGGAGAGTCGGGAGGGGAGGGGTCTCGACATGTAGGCTGACCGCCGCGCCTCGCTTCTACGTGTCGCACCGTGCCACACCCAGTTGTGATGATTTCGCTTTCTCGGATTTATTATCTTTTTATCTCTATTTACTCCGGCCATGGAGACACCACGTGACTCTTTCGCGCGATAGCAAGACTCACAAAAATGGACTGAATCACAATAGCTGTAGAGTTAAAATTCGATGGTCGTCGGTGGTGTCCGCAGGCCGGGGGCGGGCGGGTGGTCGCTGCGTGGTTACGGCTATGTAACGTATCGCAAATAAATCACCTAGTGTCGGTTGGTTGTTGGTTGCGTGGTTGGTTGCTTGGTTGCGGTTGGCGGCGCCTTACCTTGCGAAGCTCTTGAACGCCGCGGATTGTGGGTTGATGCAGAGCGGCACTCGCGACGTTTGCAGCTGTTCCGCTATGAACTTGTGGATCTCCTCTGCGGGGGACCAGCCAAGGGTTAGTACTTACGGTGGCAGGGTGGGGCACGATTAATGTTTGGACTTTTGTAATTTTGTAATTCTGTGGTGCTCGATTCCAAGCTGAAGAGGGAGCATTGAATCTTTTGTAAGGTGATTGTGGAGTCGCCCAATATGGTTTGACCCAAATTTTAGAATGTACTTAAAAAATCGGTTAAATCGTTTTCTGTTTCACCAAAATCTCCTTTCTTTTTATTTAATTGTAAAATTAATGGTTTTTTTTTCTCAATAAAATTTATCTGTATTCCCCAACATAACCACAGTCAACATCGAAATACGTTTCAACTTTCTTTTCCCCACCCCAAAATATTCTCCCTCCCAAAATCCAAAGACAATCGCCTCCGGTACCTTTGACCTGATGCACGGAGGTCAGTTTCCTCTCCCAGCCGTCGTGGAAGCCGTGGGGCGCCACTGGCTCCAGGTCCGGCGAGTAATGGCGGGCGGCCGGTGGGGCGCTGTAGCAGCATTTGCACATACAGGAGTGGTAGCGAAGCCTGCCCTCCTCCAAATAGGGGTGGGCTAGCGCGTCCACCACCGATATGCGCTTCGCCGGATCGAAGACCAGCATCTGGAACGGTGGCGGTGGGATTTTAGACAGGTATACACTATATTGATAATAAAAACACCATCTATCTATCACATAATATTTAGTTCAGGGTTTGAGTCGTTTTTTTAGTACAGTGACGTATCGTTCGAACATTTGAATGAGGACTACCGCCTCGAAAAGCCTAGAGTTAACTTACGTCGCCAAGTTTTAAACCCCTCTATCCTCCTCCGCAAAGAACCTCGATTTACTTGTGCTGTAAGACCTTACTTCTTGGTAAATGTCATGATCATAGGTCATCGGTAACTGCCCCAGAAGATATGATAAAGGTACTTTGTGAGTAATTTCTGGTGTCCTGTAGTACGGGTTGGGTACAACCTATAGCAGGCGCCAGTCTTCACACAAAGTTTGTGTTAACACCTAAAACTCGTCTAACCGCCTGAGCCAACAAATGCACGGCCTCATACGCAGCCTGCACGTCGGCATCTTGGCTAGACCCGAGACCTGCAATGCTTATTAACACCTATAGTCGCCACCCACTTGAGCCAGCAAGTGCACGGCCTCGTGCGCAGGCTGCACGTTGGCATCTTGGCTATACTTACAATGCCTATAGGAAACACCTAAAACTCAGCCAAGCACCCACCTGCGCGAGCAAGTGTACGGCTTCGCGTGCAGCCGCACGGTGGCATCTTGGCTGCACCTAAACACACCACTGTAATGCCTATAGGAAACGTCACCCACCTGAGCCAGCACGTGCACGGCCTCGCGCGCAGCCTGCATGTTGGCATCTTGACTTGACCCACAGCAGCTGCAATGCACACCACCTAAAGATACCCCGCAAGACCTACAGGAAAGCACTCGTGCAAGCACCCACCTGAGCCAGCAAGTGCACGGCCTCGTGCGTGGCCTGCACGGAGAGCGTGTAGAGCGCGGCGAGCGCGGGCGGGCGCGGCGCGCGGCGCAGCATGTGCGCGCGGGCGCCCGCGCACGCGTGCCGCATGTCCTCCAGCGACGGGGTGCCCAGCAGCTCCGTTATCAGCTCCAGCTGGGGGGGGAGGGGGGGTTTGTTATATGTTTATCGGGTACCACTACGGGTACACGGGTATATAGCCTATGTCACCCGGGGATAGAGTAGCTTCCCAACGGTGAAAGAATTCTTGAAATTGGTCCAGTAGTTTCGAAGCCTATTCAATATAAACAAACAAAAAATCAAACCTTTCCTCTTTATAATATTAGTATAGATTAGTATAGATAGAAATATTCTTGCTGACGTAGTTGTCAGGGAGCGTCTGTGGTTAAGATGAGCGACGGTGGCCGAGTGGTTATGGTATCCGACTCGTGAGCGAGAGGTACCGGATCTGAATCCCACTGCAGTTATGTACCAATAACTCTTTTCTCAGTTATTTATTTTATTTATTAGGAAGACCAACAGCTTTATAATACAATAGTTGTTCATATAAGAAATATAATGTACATTATTGAATGCTAACCGATGCTCTTGCGGTGAGGGAAAACATCGTGTGAAACCTGCACATTTAGGCAACTGAATGTGTAAACCATGATCCAATCTGATTTAGGCGTCTGAATGGGTACATCAGGTTCTCGTAGTCGCAGGATCACGGAGGTCAGATGGCAGTCGTTCCACAGTAATTACCTGATCTGCCTAATTCTGAATCATGGTCACGGCGGACCCTAGGCCCTAGTGAGCGAGAGCAAAACCGGGAATTAACGCCAAGATAAATATATTTTTTATTGGAGTACCACCACCTACACAAAACATAAAAAACATCATTTTAGAACCAACAATCCAGTTACAGGTCCTCTCATATGGTCGCTTTCATATGGTCATTCCTCACCTGTTGCACAGGACTCTGCGCCTGGAAGAGTATGCGGCGGCCGAGCAGCTCGCCGAAGATGCAGCCGACAGACCAGACGTCCACGGCGGCCGTGTAGTGGCTCGCGCCCATCAGGATCTCGGGCGCTCTGTGAATGGCAGTGGAGGGGTTGAGTTAGATATGTATCCAAATAACTTAGGTAAGGCCCTACCCTTACCTAAGTTATTATATAGCGGGCTGTTCCATCCCGTCGTTTCGTCTCAAAATGTCCCAGTTGCAAAATGTCCACTGGTAAAAAAATGTCCAAGTCGCAAAATGTCCAAGTTGCAAAATGTCCAGGTTGCAATTGGCTTCGTAAATTCGTATAGAAGAATTTTGTCTAAAATGTTTATATTTCCTGTAAAGAGGTAAAATTTCTAGTCCACACGATATTTAACTATAACAAAGAATACATAAAGCTCAATCTGGCATGGCGTGTCAAGCGGAAACAATACTTTTCAGACATTGCTTTATTACGCGATATAATGCCAGAGAATGCCATTACAGAAAAAAGAAGGGCAGAGGGCGACTACCCTCTAGCTGGCTATGGTGGTGCACAACCGTTGCCTCCTGGGCAAAACGTTTACTATCACTACAAAGAGCTTTCTTTATTGTACTCGATGACGAAGGATAACCTACAGCGCTCTTACAGTCTAACTGGAGATAATGAAAAATAAGTACTATTGCGAGGAGTTGGTACATTCTATATTTCTAGTTACAAATCGTGCTGGCAAAACGGCCAGTTTCCGCACACCGACCGTGTAGGTGCAAACATAACAAGATCAGCCGGCTAATTCGCACGTTTTCAAGGAACACCGCCGCTACAACACGAACACGATGTCCGTATTTAGTTATTGACCACTTCACACGTAACTGGTCGCGGAAATTTAGCGAACACCTAAGCTAATAGTATTTGTGTAAATCTATTGACACATTTGTCATTTTTATTGGGATTTTTAAGGGATTTTTGACTAATCCCAGTTGCTGGGAATGGCCAAAAAATTTTGTGTATTTATGTAGATGCTATGGGGGGCCTGCCAATTTCCATCAGGTGCATCAGATCATTCGTCACCGATTACTATTAAAAAAGGCATAATTCGTTAGTTTTGGCTAATCCTGGTAGCAGGGAACAGTAAAAAAAGGGGGTGTGTGATTGTATGTAGGTGCTATGGGTGGCAAACCACTTTCCATCAGATGCACTGTCCAATCATTCGACACCGACTAGTATTTAAAAATCGTCAAGTGAACAGTCTCTAAAGTTGAGGCCGTTCCGTTGGCGCTCAATTAGGTGGCCTTGTAAAACAATGGCAGGCGCAAAGGTCGCCGATTGTCACCGTATTTACATATAAACGACTCAGGTAAGCCCTTTTCCGGGACGCTCCGGGTAAAAATAGCAACTTTGACGGAAAGACACCGCTCTACTTACATTGAAATATGTATTGAACCGATTTTGACGCAGCAAGGATACTTAATAACAACCTCGATGAAGCTAAAATATCAGTCATTTCGTACCGTGTGAGACCAAACTCCACGCAAACACCTTTTGACTTCTATAACATACGTCAAGTATGTATAAGTTGACGCATGGCAAGAAAAGAAACAAATGTTGATAGTTCCATTGTTTTGAACTTGGACGTAGTTTCGTTATAGGAAGCGCCACCATTGAAAACCTTACACTTGACACACTTGATTAAATTACACAATTATTAGAACTTAAAATTACACTTGACTTATATCTTGGTTGTTATCAGGCGACCGTAGCGCGCATTCTGTAGGTGTTGCGGTGAATGAATGACCTCTGACTGGCGTGCTCGCGCCCGCTGACCGCGCTGTCGAAAGTAGGCCACGGCCCGGCTTTTGTGATGACCTGGGCAGCATAGCGCCAGCGATTTGCATACTACCACCTCACGACACTTTGGTTTGAGCATCGAAGCTAGGAAAGAAAGAAACTCCTTTCCTTTTAAGAGGAGAGGACATCATGTGAAATGATACGTGTAATGCGTGAAATATCTATTGATACAGATAAGATGGCCGACGGATGTGCCCAAAAACTAGCATAGCATAAGAACTAGAATTCGCTAGCATCATAGTACAAAATACGGCGAATCGGCCGTTTATCGGCACGCTCGTGACCTGTCATCGCTATAAAAATTAAACGATTAGGCCTGTCCTCCTTCGGAGTAAGGATTTTCTTTTATTATTGCTACATACTCGTATTCTTTCTCGGAACGCAGAGAATAAAGAAAGCAGGAATTATTCTACGTTTCTTTTGCAAATCTACGAGCTACGGCACCGTTTCGTATCCATTACCGGCGCAAAGTTGAAATTATGGCAAATTGCGTAAATTTAACTCTATTAGAACTATTCTGCCCAGAAGTAGAATGGAGTTGTTTTTTCAGCCCGCCTTTGTTTACGAACTCCGCGGCGGTTTCGCCAAAGGGAAATTTGTCCGGGCAAAAACCGTTTGCAAGGAATTTCCGGCGCGGCTCGTCTCAACAAATAGCCCGCTTTTACTTTGCAACGTCTGCGTTAAACGGAATCAGTGTTGCCTTTTAGTTAACGAAGTCATTGCTCGGCTTTTACCATTCAACTCGACAATAGAAACATTATTTACCTCCCGCGTTTGCTTATATTTTTTTTTGTTATTAAGATACCGCCAATGACACAAACGCATTTGTTATTTGTTACAATAAAGGAGCACATTTCGGCAAAAACTGCCCTTCTATGGACCTTGTTTTGATTCAGGTCGTAATGACATTGACGCAGAATTTCTGGGCCGCAGTGGTCAGCGTAAAAACCCTTCCTTTTGTAGCTACGTGACCTATTCTTGAAATAGGTACAGAGACGCACTGTCTAACACGAACACCAATAAGAAAAGCTCGCCTCCAGTCAAAGGAAGGATAAAAAGTTAGAGAAATTGAAACTGGCAAGAATAATTTTGGTAGTGCTTATGTAATCGTAGCTTCGTGGGCGTTTAGACGGTAACGTAATATGCCCAGATAACTTTTTAAGCCTTCACCCGCCGTCCTTCTTAATAATAACTTTGAATATCCCATATCGCGCCAAATCCACGTCGAGCGGTAGAAGTTTCATCTGGACATCTTCTTTTAATCCAGCTGCTATTTGCCAAACTTTCGAAGAGAAAATTTCTAGATACGACTCCACAAAACTCGCTATCCGTGTCTATATTAGCTCGGTTAAAAAGTATATCAAATACATATTCCCATTTCTCGTTAGAGATTTAAATGTAAGGTACAATGCTACTGTAGGTCGCTAGAATTTCCTGAGTATTTTGACGCTTGAAAGCGTAAATAGACGGCGGTTAACCTCTCCCTCCGGACCATCAGATGTAGGTCTGCGTCATGTGAAATTACTAGGACATTGCCTAGAACATTGTACACAACCCCAATTGTAGACACCCTCTCTGATCCAAGGCGAAACAGATCCGCAGGCAGAGCTGTTTTCTGTCGCAAAACTACGTAGTTTTGAGCTGAACAACTGGCATCATATCACCAACCTGTAGTACTGCGTGACGACCTCCTGCGTCATGTTCTTGCTCGCGTCAGGCTCCTCGACTCGCGCCAACCCGAAGTCGCAGATCTTAAGCACGCAGTTGCTGTTCACGAGCAGGTTGCCAGGCTTTATGTCGCGGTGGAGGATCCGCGCGGAGTGCAGGTACTTCAGCCCTGGAATGCGAGAGAGGAATGGTTAAACTACGATGTACACACATAAATTATTGTATACCACTAAGATGGCAAACAAGCTTGCATAACCAGACAGAGACCACATTGTCATCGATGAAATGGATCTTTCAGGATTATATTAAGAATCTATATTAAGGGTAGATCAAGTCAAGAGTACCCTAAACCGACGTTCATGTATGAAAGTATGATGAATGTGGAAGAAGAGAGATAGGTTCCGGAGGACAATGTGGTCTCTGTGGTGGAGATTCAACTAGAAAGTTGTGATGCGCCAGAATTACCCAGATTCTGCTCGCTAAATACCATGGTTTGAAAATCACTATTTCGATTTTTCTTTGGACGGAGAGTATCATACAGACAAAGCGCTGGAACCGAAAGAAGCATAGACCTGTATACACTTTGGCATCACTGGTGTCCCTCTTAAATAGAACCCTTAGATTTTACAATTAATTACCCTATGTTCCATAACAGTTCATAATCCATTTCGAAATTCCTTCTTGCGATTGCAGGCCCGTGTCCCGGGTTCAATTCCCGACGGAATACAAATCAAAACGTTGAATATTGATTTCTGTTCTGAGACTGAGTGTTTATATGTTTGTCTTTGTGTGGCCAAGGCATCCACAGCATGACACAGGGTGTCCTATTGTGTAGAACGTTTATTTATTATTCATTATACCAATAGTGGCTGCCGATGCAACAGCCAGCCATACGAGTATACATAAAACATCTGCAAGTTAATATTGTGAATTGTAGTGGCCATTTTGGGGGACAACGGGAATGATCGGCATTTACGGGCGACGTATGTTGATATTCCTTTGTCTAGATCTTTCCTTTCTGCTATAATACGCCCAATGGTATATGTTGATATTCTATTGTTTATCTAGACCTTTCATTTCTGCTCTACAGGTTTTTTTAAAAAGCTTTATGCTATTTGCTATAAACGAGCAGACAGCCCATAACATCTACAATTCATACATTTAGGTTGCAGGTTACAAAAATGCAGAACCGCAGGTGCGTTGTCACTGTAAAGACTAACATGAAATGCCTCATGCCTGTAATTTCGCTAGCTACCGTATCTATCAAACCGGAACACAACAATGCAAGGTTTGTTGCTTAGGCGGCAGAAATAGTTCTGCCGCCTAAGCATTAAGCTTATCTTAAGGCGGTGGTACTCACCCAGGCGGACTCCTGAGACTTGACAGAGCCCTACCACCTGATAGCCTGACCCTGACTTCCCAAGTTGCAGATTCCACTCTAGAACTGGTTCACCCCTTTCCAAAATTATAAGCTATCAAATTCTGATCACCATCTTCTTAAATCGGGGCTAAATTAATGATATATTCGACATTGAACGTCATTTTCCGTTCCACAAGACTAAACACGAGAGCATTAAGTAGTTTCAGTTTACGAATGGCTTTATGTTGGGTCGTTTCCGAGCCAATATTGCAGCGCTGGGGACGGATAGGGGCTACGGAGAGGAACGGAGAAAGGATATGAGGCATAAAGACTCTGGAATTTGAAGTGAATTCTTTTCAAGTTATGGCTACACTGTATTCTTGAGTATTGTTAGTTAGCATTATGTATGCGGTTTAAAAACAAAACAGGAGACATGCGACTTCGCAACACACACGTTATTTCTAACGGTAACTATTAAAAAGGCAATTTCTCAACTGAAACACCACACACAAATAACCTGTTAAATAGTTGCCACTCAAGTACTATACTGATACTGTATGGCCAACTGGGAAGGTACATATAACAGTATGGATACGGTCAACATTCATAAGCCTATAGGCTAGATACAGTGAAAAGGCTGTTCCTAGCCAGGCATCCTCCATCTTCGGCCGCATCTGAGTGTCTACCTCTGTACTACCAGGTGAGATGGCAGTCAAAGGCTGACTAGTCATTAAAAATAGTTCAGTAATCAAAAAGTAATCCGTAATGCTGGCTAGTCCAATAAAAAAATCCTACAATCGGCGATTGTGCCTCATAGCCGCGGTAGTCCACCACCACTTCGCTACCACGGCTTCTGCGTCAACAATTAATCATTCAATCAACTGACATTACACACCAACCGTGAGCCATGACTATGACCGGTGTTGTACAACAGTTATTGAGAGCACAATAACATTCCTCACAATCTCATCGGCGTATATTGCATAGGATTTCGGTATGCGCGACGTAAACTGCTGGTCGGGACATGTCACCGGGCATTCAATGCGGGCAATAGCTAGCGTAAACACCATTGAGCGAATTAATAACCGGCCGAATTATATTGTCCATTGTGGCCTGTGACGTAAGCGCTAAGCGTAGCTATCGGACCTAACTCAACTGTCCAAAATCGAATACGGTCGGTTGGTTTCTAGATTTAATAAATGGTCCATTTCGCGACGTCCGGAATCGGTTTGGGCTGTTTGCGAACGGAGGGGGCCACCACTAATAGCTTCTCTATAAAATAATATCGTTTTAATAATAATATTCACTCCGATTATTACTCCTTAAAAGTAACTAGTTTGCGTCTATAATCTTGAACAGCTTTTAGTGTCAAAACTCTCAAAAGTTTAGACACCTGCAATTTCAATTCTTTAATCTAGTAAAGACCCGTCCTAGGACAATCTCTATACTCTGGGGCCCGCTGATGCGTTATCGACCATTCCAGTTATTGACTGGGTATCTGCCCAGAAAGCGGCCATCAGTAAGCCGGTGTCTCAACTTGCTCGGCCCGCCTACCGGCGGCGGCAGTACCCTCCGTAATCAGATGACGGGGTTTGATTACGGCGGGCGGGCGACACGGCGACTCTAATGAGCCCGGCCGTTGCCGATCTATTATTTACGGCCTGGAAATCTGGCACTTTTGCCCGGGACTGCGGCGACGCGCGTGCGGAGCCCGGGAATTGGGACTGCCTGGAGCTAGCTTGCAAGTTAGAGCCGGTTATAACCAATAGGCATTAGGCCGAATTCGAGGCTTTAATTATTCTGATTATAAATGCGAGGCTAATTCTCATAGTTTAGCTATATAGGAATTGTATTAAAAACTAATGCATATTTAAATATCATCAGATGCCGAAAAATACGCATAATACTATTGAATTTGTTCAAGGTGCCAAAAAAATTGTAACAGTAGAAATGTTGTGTTTTGCATCAGGAAACAATAGCTCAACCCGCTACTTATATATAAAAATATCTTCGAAAATACTGAACCAATTCTGATAAGGATATTGCACTAATCTGGATGGAATTTCATAAAATCATACATTAGCAAAACGTGGCATAGGGACAGCTCTAGGAAAGAACTTTTTATCGAACGAAATCACAGTCGAATTCTATTCACCTGAAATAATAAACTTAAAGGCCATTGAGATTCAGTTTAGTTTACGATTTACTAAGATATGAAGTTAAACGAGAATGGCTAATAAAAACTTGGTGCCTACATATTAGAATATATGCGGAAGTCGCTGCGGCATCGCGGCAGAGCTAAATGATCGAGCTCCGAGTCATGCGCCCAAGCAATATCTCTTAAGTTTCTGGTTTGTAATATTAATAATATGAGTTCATGAGACGTAAAACTCCACGCCATTATTATTATGGGCCTCTGTGCTTAAAGGTACACCGTTCCAAGTTCTTTATGACCGATTCATCATCATATTATTGGATTTTATTTGATGCCCCACCACATTTATCTCGGCAGTAAAACAATTCAATCAAGAATTCTTCAACATACCTTTCTACTGGTATAATAATAGCATAGATTTGTCTCATTAAAATCGGTTCAGCAGTTTCGGAAATATTTGAGTATTTATGTAGCAATTATCGGGGTTTTGTGTCTACACATCTGCCGGCTAGGTTATCTGGTACACGAAGGGTGTGCTTCTAAAACTTTATAATGTACGCCATAAATAGCAACTCTAGAGTCGTCGACCGCAGGACTTCCACTGCTAAAACATAGCCCCAACGCCTTCCACGCCCATCGACTGTGTGCCTCTTGCATACATCAATCAGCTCCATACGACCTCCACGATTTCGTCCATACGACCTCCACGATTTCGTCCATCCATCTCGTGGGGGTCGTCGTAGAGACACTCGAGTAGAAGGAAGGCCCGTCCGGCGTCATGTGACAATTATACGTACTTGCACGATCCAGTATTAGCACTCGGTGATATGACTAATTCCTTTGTAACTTTGTTCGCGTTGTCATACAAAGGACGTGTCTATACTTGCTCCCGTTCCGCTTGCCAACTCGCCATACAAAGAAATGCCTGCTACATTTGTGAAATAAACAATTAGGTACTTCTGTAATTATCACAAAGTCTGTTGCGAGTGGCATGGCCGAGGTCAAGTAATATTAAGGCGAAGAGTTACTAAAGCTGCGAAACTCGTACATTTGTTGTATAGTTGCGTTACCGAGCCGTAACGTAAAAACTGATTACTGATGATTTTAAAGAATAATTTCATTTTCTAAACTAGCTTTAGCATGATTCTACTCTTTGTTGCCATGCTCGTACAAAACGAAACAATATATAAGTAGATACCATAAGAAACCCTACAGCATCAATAACAATTAAAATTTGTTTTAAACAGATAAGAAGCGTCTGTCGCCGCATTATCAGTGACATATTTTAAATCGAACGCATAAGCAGTTAATCAATTAGTCATTAATTTGAGAGTGTCGATGGCCTGATGGCGAACGGGTCAGACTCGTAAGCGAGAGGTACCGGATTCAAACAACAGTGCCGCCACCTAAAAATAACCTAACCTAAGAAGAGGCAAAACATCGTGAGGAAACCTGCACATTCAGACAACTGAATTTGTAACCATGATCCAATCTGCTCAGGTTCCCCTATTAATAGGGTCACAGAGGTTAGATGGCAGTCGCGCTACTGTAATTACCTGGGCTGTAAATTGTAATTGGATCGCATAGCAGCTCAATGACAGCTGTGGCCGTTGTGGGATAAGTTCGCCTTTGCTTTGTAAGTGTTTCCTATTGAAATGTACTATGTTGTTGCAATAAAGAGTTTACATACATACAGCTTAACGCGCTAATGGTATTCTGCTACAATTAAAACTGCCATTTAACTGCTATTGCAATCCCATTACAATTGAATCGAGCCTTAATCAGACTTGAGGCCCTGTTCTGCCATATCCTGAATCATGGTCAAGGTGGATGTGGCGAAAGAGTGATTACAACATACTCTATCATCATACCTTACACGTGTACATTTTTTAAACCCTTCAGGTACCTAAACCTCGTTATGGTATACTTTGTCGTTGACAAAACAAATTAACGCACGGCCGCCACGTTCCGAGTTTAATTTCCCTGCGGGTGGCTGTAACTCGGGTAATGCACCTTACGCGATCGAAAGGGCCCACACTCGCCCACACTCTCCCACACTCGCCTACACTCGCTAATGGTTTGCGGTGGCGCGAAACGTCACGAGGCACTTGGCGGGTTAAAATCTTGCCGTAGACTGTGTCAACGTTTGGAATATAAAGTGACTTTTGCCCGCGACTTCGAACGCGTACAATTCGGGATTTTGGGATTAATTATAGTCTATATGCAGTTCAGGGCTATAAAATTACTTCCAAATTCCATAAAAATTGGTTAAGTAGGTGATTTCTGCGTGAATTTCGTACAAATATCCATACAAACCTCCATCCATCCTTATAAACTTTCACACTTATACGTAGAGCGCTACATAACTTTTGTCGTATGCAAACTACATATCATATTATGATTTGACGCCACAACGGTGCCATAGACATAAAATCTAAGTAATTTAACAATACGAAAAATAAAAAAACAATTTGGCTCCACGGAATCGTTTGTTAGACTTTTAAATTAATTTTCTAAATGAAAATAGCAGGCTTCTCTCGTTATGATATCATTTAATTTTTTCGTATTACTTAAAGCAAATAAATTTTGAAATAAAATTATACAAACTCGAAGAGATTCATTAGTGGGTAATTCACGGAAAAGATTGAACATGATTCTGTTGAACAGTTAGGTTCCTAATATTACCTTTAAACTGGCTTTCGAATAACAAGCCAGCGGCTTCGCACAAGGACGAACTATACTCAATACACCTAAAACTTCACCATGGAAAGTGTCCCCCGTTTTTCGTCTACAGTAATACATTGTTCACCATAAAAGCCTGTCATTACAATTCATTGAACTGCGAAACGTCCCGTTTTGCCGTGCGCTGCGAATGACGTGGGCCAAGGAACGGGGTCTGCGCTTTGAGTTTGGAAAAGGATGTGTGCTTTACTTTATATTGTAAACTGGCGACCTGTGACAGCTTCACATGGGTGTTTTTTTTTTATTCTTATTATATTCGGAAGACCAACAGCCATACAACAACATAATATTAGTATTCTTATGAAACACAAAGCCAATTACAGGTTTTCGCTGATAGATTTTGGAATACAAAAACGAAAATCTGAAATCTAAATATGAAAGGAAATACATTATCTATCTATATTAATAATAAGAGAAAAGATTTGATTGTTTGTCGGTTTGTTTATACGTTTGTTTATAATGGATAAACTCAAAACCTGATAACCGATTTAAAAAATTCTTTTACTTATAGAAAGCTACATTTTCAGCGCGGGCGACCTAAGAAGCGATGGATTGACATCGCTGAGTCGGATGCGAGAGCGAACGGTTTACGACGCGAGGATGCCGAAGACCGGGCGAGGTGGAGAAGAATGAATAGGAAAGCGGACCGTGGCAGAGGCTAGGATTGGCGTTATTACGATGACTTACAGACAGACAGACGAGAAAAGCCACTTTTTTATACCATGTAAATGTAAGGATAATGTCGGGATAAATTATAAATAAGTAAGTTTCATTTAAATGTCTGACCGCACAAACAGAAGAAACCTAGGAAATTATTCAAGTGCTAATGCACTTACGCCCTTTTGTTATACACCGCACACCGGCTGCCAGCATGCGCCCGCGTCTAATACGCGCCCGAGTGCTAGTAAAAAACCAAACAATAGCCCGACAATACGTAGGGGCAAGAAAAGTGCCCCGTAAAAGTCATTTATTGCGAACGGGGCCATTAAAGAGAGCTACACATGCACCATGTGACGACGCACACTATTAGGTGTGTAAGTATGTATGGGTGTGTACGTGAGGATATTTTTTTGTACGGCTCGAAGGACCGGAGAATGTCAGCCGCGGTATTGGTCACGCGCCCGTATGGACCGTGCAGCATTCTGCGGTATTTTTTATATTTGTAAACTGAGTGATTATAATATGGTTCGGTCTTATTCTCAGTTATTACTTCGCAGATAGAAGTGCAACACTATCTGTCGCAGGTTATACTTTATCTTGTTACGATGTCGCATGTTAGTATCTTTTAAATTGTTTAATAGCGACCCGTGTTCACGCGGGTGGGTGTTCTCGGATTTTTTAAATTATAAACATGAAGCTTCCAGAAGATATTCTCTAAATGATAATGGAAACTGCTTGTGTGGATTTATTAGATGTTAGTGGATATACAGAGTATACAGACAGACAGACGCGAAAAGTGACTTTATTTTATACTACGTAAGGATAAGGAAGTTTAGTAGGATTAGTGCACGACAACGAAGAATATGAAGTTGTTTCATTCTAGAGTCCCACACAGGCATTTGACCGCCATCTCCTCTATATTACCGTAGACAAAACTTAACATTTTTCTTATCCAGTCGAGAAAAACCCCAACTTATACTTTACTAGTGAACCCGATGCGACTTCGTTCGCGTACACCTACTTTACCCGTAACTACCCTTTTTTTCTGGCCTCCCTTTTGAATCACTCTATCTATTATTTTATTCTGTGTAATTTTGTAGGCCAAGGCAGAATAGCAGGCCCGTAGGCACCCTCGCGTATCTGCGGAACTGAGCTTTGGCCTCTTTAGCGTTTAGTGTTTATATAATTTTTTATTTTTTTTTTCTTATTATTTTTTTTTTTCTCTGGTTTAATTTTATGTAATTTTTTTTTAATATGTCAGCTAAATGCTAAGTAAATACCTTTTTATTTATTTATTTATTTATCTATTGTTAAAAAGCGCATTAAAATCCGCTGCGTCGTTTAAAAGATCTAAGCGTATATAGATACATAGATGAAGACGGCTTTTTTATACTATATATATATATTAGTCCAGAATTCGGCGACACATACAGCCTTTAGATTGGCCTCGAACTCCTCCATCAACTTAGCACATTACAACTGGAAGACCTGCGTTCCAAACAGTCACCTCGGTGCCTCGGCGCAGGTCTACGCTAGCGGTCAGGTCGTCGCCCCGCGCCTGCGCCGGACCGTGACGCACTAGTCCTTTGCTCCTGCGCATGCGCCGTACACTCGCCCACATACGAGTATGTTTTTTACACTTGCAATATATGTGACACCGATATTATTGCTCTATGCTTTCCTTGACCTTATATAGTCCTACTAATATTATAAGACGCAAAAATGGCTTAATGGATTTGAACACAGATATTTAGCACAAGCACAGACATACAGAGTCAGTGGGAGAAAGACAAATATATGGACGCGTGTATCTACCTATGTACCTATACGAAAGGTTTTTTTCTTTTTAGTCATTAGGTTATCATACTGCTAAATGGTTTGATACTCGAAATTTAAACCGCAGTTTTGTTATTGGCATTGCAACTTTTAATTGCTAAATTTCATTGCTGTAAAACTGTATGGAAATAAATAAATAAATAGGCTACGAAGTTGGTTTGAAGGTTGGAAAGGAAGGTTTGAAGTTAACGCAGAAGAAGTCAGACAGAAGAAGAAGACAGCTACTATAAAATAAAGCCGCATCTGCGTCTGTCTGCCTGAAACTCCTCCTAAGCCACGCGACGGATTTCAAGAGAATTTCTTCCCGAAGGCATAATAAGCCAAGAACACCCGGGTGTGCAATGCCGGGGCGGGACACTAGTAAAATATAATAGAAAGCAGATTCCAGTACAATGCCATAGCTATATTATTACCCAATGTTCTCCTTTCTTCAGGCTCTTTCTCATTCTCAAAACTTCAGCATCTTCGCGTCGTAAACTCAGCAATCCAACTCTTCGTGGGTCGCAAAGCACAAGGGAGCATACTACATTTCAATGACCGTATGGGGTTCAAGCCGTACGTTTATTGACCAACCGACCAAGCGCAACTTTCTGCTTTTGTTCCTGGTTGCATTGGCACGGTAGAAAACAAACATCGAGCTACAAAGACATGCTAATGCTCTATAAGAAATGCCATTTACAACCCCCCGAAGAATGCGACAAAAAGTTTTTCATCGCTAAAGATATATACGTATTTTGCTATGCAGAAAAGCTGTATATTAAGGTAATAACTGTACCCTGTGTGACAGGCCATCTATCTCTCAGTCCCACCGCAACACAGGTCGAATGCCAAGTTAATTGCTGGGAGTAATTTTATTTTATACCTTCCTAATGAATTGCTTGGCTCTTAGGACCTATTGGACTGCAACGTATGCTCCTTCATCTTAGTGCAAGGTCAAGTGTACATGCTCATTATGTTTGATCATCATATGTATAGTAGCTCGGTACCTGCGTTTACCGTTATTGGTAATTGGCAATAGGATTACCAAATAAATTGAGTTGCTTGTTAATATTTCGCGGTCGTTAACCTTTATTTTTAATACCGAAATTATAATTAGGAAGGATGGGGTCAAATGCAAGTCTACGTATACACAGTATACAATAAAGTAGTTTCCCGCCGTCTGTCCCATGTATCTATGTACGCTTAGATCTTTTGAACTACGCAACGGATTTTAATACGGTTTTCAACAATAAATACGAGTTATTCAAGAAGAACGTTTATTAGCAAGAAAAGAGCCTTTACCCTTACCTTTACCCTTACCTACCCAAAGTAAGGGTAAAGTAGGTGTAAGTAGAGGGGGGATGCCACGAGTCCCATAGTTGCCAATAAAAAAGTACAACAGTCCCAAATATCGAGGCATTACTCCGAGCTCTCGACAAAACTCCGCACGTTACCACCGGAATGCACACAATGCGAGCGCACAAAGTGTAAAAGAGTAACAGTAAACCTCTACACTGGGGGCAGGCACGAGGCAGCAAGAGACAGGCTGTTTGCGCCGGCGCAGGTCACACAGCGGCGCGTGCGCGGGCGACAGCTGCGTCTGCTTTCACAATTAACGCCCTGACGCCGCTACCGTGACCCTAGTTGGGTTTCAAGGCCACTATCTAGATAAGTAGATAAGCAGCGGTACTCGTACTTGCTCTTTTTACTTTTTTATACCACTAAGCTGGTAAACCTGATGGTAAGCAGGTACCACAGCCTATGAACACATACTCGCTTTTTTACATTTATGGGTAAGCAGTTGTCCGCCATCTCAATTTGGTTGGTGGTAAATGCTTACCTACATATAACCCATAAATTTTATCACCCCAGCAGTTGCGTGATATAACGCAGGCGGAGCGCCAGTAAAATATAGATTAAAACAAAAACAAGTTCTCAGCACCACCATTTTACTCTCTAACTAAATAAAGCTATAATAGTAGGTACAATCTTCATAATAGGTAGGAAAAAATAGGCATACACGCTATAAATCAAAACATAAAAGACTCAACACAAACATTTTGTTTTGTCCGAGGATCGAACCACCGGCCTTCAGCACGGCCGGGCGGCCAGTCATCTGCCAGACTGTCAAAACTTCCCCGCAGGGAAGGCAAGGACATGAAAAGAGCACGGACGAGCGACACTGCCCCCACACGATTAATCATCCAACTTGCGACCAGTTGAGTAATGTGTGGCACAAAGTAACATCCATTTCATCTGGTCCAATATTTTTAACGCGTCCGTCCTTATTCTGTCGACTACTTCGGCTACGGGCGAGCTCATTCCGGACGGTGAAATATAAAATATCAGTAACGGGTAACCGTTGCTTTGGGTAACGTGATTGAACCAATGGCATTGTCATTTAGTGTGCCTTTTTGTGGAATAACGACTGAATGTGTAACCATGATCCAATCTAGTCAGGTTCCCCTATTAACAGGGTCACGGAGGTCACATGGCAGTCGCTCCACTGTAATTACCTGATCTGCCAAATCCTGGATCATGGTCAAGGCGGACTCCGGGCCCTCGCATGCGAGAGCGCAACGGGACATTAACGCCAAGATTATGATGACAGTGGACAAAACGTGACGTGTTTTACCGATTTTTTCTGGGTATATAGTAGCCACAGAGCAGATAAAAAATTATAAGTACGAGTATGAAGGTAGCAAACATTTTAATTTTTTTTATAGTAGAATTCTAGTAGCAAAAGAATATTCTAAATCGCTCAGTTTAGTTCTATGAATACCCCTCACAACTTTTTATCTTTATAATAAGTACCTACCAGCGTAGACTTAATCGATAATCGTGTTATTTAGAGAAGGCCTTCGTACAACAATAGAATGTTAAAAAAATCAATTCAGCGAGCCAACAGCAACACTGCAAGGAAGCAGTTATCAGGACGGCGTATCGATCAAACATACCGTCGGAGGAGGGCCAGCAATGGCTATCTTTTCAATTCTCAGACAAGGGCCCATACAAAGCGGTCTAACACACTGAAATACCGCCGCAGATGCATCACAACTCACGATAAGCACCGCCGCAAGACTGTGAGATAAAGTGGCTAGGATGCTTCCCTAAAATACCAGGAAGCGATCAAAGACAAAATGTTCCCGCTTTGTGGGGAAACGGAGGTCGGTGAACTAAAGCTTGAATATCCACAGTTACACACTATCGCTGGATGCAGAGTTTTTGTAAATTTTAAAAAGGCAACAATAAATAAAATAGGAAAAGATATTTTATTGTTTTTATGTGTGGAATTCTAATTTTTAAAACATAGTTTCATGAAAGGTTTCCAAATCGGTTCAGTATTTTCAGAGACAATCAATTTTTTTTTTTGTTACTATTTGACTAGCCAGTCATTTGACGCCATCTCACCTACTAACACACTACCCTACTAATATAATAAATGCGCATGTTTGTAAAGATGAATGGATGGATGTTAGTTACGCGTTCACGCAAGAACTACTGAACGGATGTTGATGAGGCAATAAGGTAGCTTAATATCCAGGATAGCACATAGGCCATTATGTATCCCTAATTTCAATGTGGTTCCAGGGGAACGGGTCCCGCAACGTTAAAACCGAAAATTACGCTTATAAAGTAATAGCGGGCAAAATCCGGCAATGCAGCATCATCATTTACCTGCTCGTACCCCACTAATCCCACCCGGCAAAATTTAGTAGGTAATACATAATATATTATATTATAAATAACATTACTCTTAGAGTAACATCGACCTATTCTACAGCACATAAAGGACGCAGAAGCCGCACAGTTCACCATTATTTGTATCTGATTGAGTATTGAGTGTGCGTATCTAGCCCACTACCCACCCACCGCTGCGAAGGCTTACACCATCGAATACCTACTCACAAATCTCCACTTAAAATGGCGAGTAAATTTTCCATAACGCGCTCCGACTATTAGGCAGTGACAATGTGTGCACATTTAGGCAAATTCCTGGCCCTGAGGCACCCTGAAGCGTCGAGTCCCGGGACAAATTCCATTAGTGGCAACCGAAGGAGCGTCTAGGGCAGGCTCTCCCACTTACGAGAACCCCTCCCCATCCCCTATTCCCCACCCCCACCCTGTCAATATGTCATTCGTCACAAACCCATATTAGGGAGCGATATTGCATTGTTGGCGGAGACAAAAATTCCACCGACACACCATTAACGGGTACCAGTGCGGAGTAAATCGAAGTTCAATTTGGTGTAATTTGTTTTGTGTCGTGTGTATCAGTAATCTTTTGGGCAAGTTTGGACGCGATCGAAATAAAATTGTTCTTCTATAAATACATACAATATGAAATGATGACTGTCAAAATAAATGCTGGGCTGATAACTAGAAGTGATTTTGTCCATTGTCGCTTCTGAAGTTACATTACATCACATTCCACGCAACACAATATAATTATTTGTATAATAATAATACGAAAGTGATATGAGCCGCAGTCATAAACGACGTCTAAATGTCTATGTAGTTAATGTAATGTAGGTAGCCACTACAGTAAACAGTAATCTAATCTAGCGTCTCAGTTGCAGACTAGATAGCGCTGTGTGACTAATTTGTGCTCGAAACATTATTTCTTTATCTCTCATTATTCCCTTTGTTCATTCAGGCGACTGAATGTGTAACCATGATCCAATCTGGTTTCCCTCGTAGCAGGGTCACGGAGATATCAGTCGCTCCACTGTCATTATCTGATCTGCTATGAGCTAGATCATGGTCAATGCGGACCCCGGGCCCTCGTTCTCGAGAGGTATTGGCGTAACGTCCCCCCGCGTGGCACGCGAGGGCCCAGGGTCCGTCTTCCTGCTGTGATGATGATTATTGCCTTTGTTAATTAATCAGTTAGCCAAACCGGCTCCCGCGCGACGCGTGCAAAGGTGTTTTCCCGCACGAAAAAGCTTCTGCATAAATATTAGGCGAGGAGCGAACGAGCACCACATTTCCATAATTCCGCTCGTTACGTCGCGCCGCGGGTTCGGATGTTTTCCGTTTGCCTCGTTAGGGGTGCAGGGTTAATTAGAACTCGATGAGACATAAGAAGCTCCTAACGCTACAAACGCTCACCTTGGCAATCTTGGAAAAGTTTGGCTAAGCCGTTTCATAGAACTATAGCGAGACGCATTGGGTCGTCGACGCCGCACTGCCAAGGCGACGGCGGCGATGCGACGGTGATTTTGTGAGAACAAACTTGAATAAACTTTGACGATCCGAGTGGCTCAGTTGGTTAACATGGCCGGTCTGCCACGCAGAGGTACCGAGTTCGATTCCCGGCCGACCAGAAATTTTAATTATGAATTTTTGTTTCTGTTACGGGACTGGATGTTATATATATTACATGTATTTAAAAAAAGTATAGTTTATCAGTTATCCACCTATAACACAAGTTTGCTTACTTTGGGGCTAGATGACGCTGTGTGAATTTGTCCAAGCATATAAGCAATTTTTAAACTTTTGTAAACGTATGGCGGTGGCCGCACTACAGAGCGATTTCGACGATACAAAATTGTCATCGCGTCGCAGTAGCATACCATAAAACTCCATGAGCGTGTCTAACTGTCTGCGCGTTAGCCGCAAAACGGCCAACGCATTCTTTATTAAATCCGGAAAACCCGGCGATAGTACTCTATTCCCGGTTTGAAGAATTACCAGCGCAATCACAGGCAAGAGACATAACTTAGTCATCACAATGGCAATTTACTGTTCTGCATTATTGTCACATCACCAAGTAGAGCTCGTCTAGTCTAAGATGACGCGCCCCACTACTTAGTTAGTTGATTTCGATGTGTGAGTGCAAATATTGATAACGACACTTCATCTGTGTGGGAGCCAATGAACGACGCGTGCTCCTACGTTTGAATCTTACCAACAACTGAATGACCAATTACAACGGCATTTGTATATGTATTGCGTCCATATTTTAAACTTGCTTGTGTGCGTTAATGCGATAGTGGGGCGCGTCATTTTAGATTAGACGAGCTCTATCTACATCAACCGTAAATATTATGAGTCACAGTTAGCACTTTCCAACTACCAGGATGTCTGCTCGCATTGTTCTCCCACAAAAAACTGATGAGAAATTTACAAAAACTCCCAGCAACGCTACAACTCCCAAAGGATCCGATAGATCAGACAATATCAGCTTCCCGGTCCAGTCGCGTTAGCCAGCAAGGGCGCTACATATATCACTTTTTCACGAGTCGAGTGCACATTTATCACAGAGCAGCAGGAAATGAAAACATCCTGAGGAAATACAGCTAGCTGGAGAAAAGTAATCTATGAGAATGGACGTCTGCCTGCGTGTGGGTTTCGTGAGGACTATAGTACTCCTAAATTGGGATAGAATGATACGATATCTAACTTGAAAACACTCATACTGTTTTAAAACATCGCGGTTATTATCTTACATTTTAAAATTTGATTTAGGAAGAGGGTAGACCGTCTACCGCCACTTTATCGCTAACCGACAAAGCCCAGTGCACGCCGTTCTCCAAGCCCATGGGCCATGAAACTGCGTCGAAATTTTAAGAACACTTTATTGACCTGTACCTACTCAAATTACCTTTAAGCACCTACCACCTAAGCTCATAAAATTGTTTTAAATTTACGCGATGACGTAATAAATCGTAGCAAGTACCAGTTTCGACGGTCGTTATAAATACGACTAATAAAGGCGTTAAAGCGTAGCATAATCAGTGAATCTATCGAACGGAATCCGGAGAGGCAATCCGCTTATAACTGACACAAATATAAGCCAAGCTCCATTCTAACGAAATAATCCATGCGATGACAGAAACGGGGCGATGTGTAATTAGCATATTCCAACCACATCGGTGATTCTTACGAGGAGATATCGGTTTCACCTATCGGAGAAGTTCAATAGTTCAAGCGAGTATAAAAATCCTTGTTGGAGTAGGTATGTTATAGGTATTCATGCCGTCCTTCTGACGTCAAACGTCAACACTTAACTTATAGGTATTCATAGGAGAAGCTAATTCCACTCCACTGGTGGATTTATTTCATTTGGGATGTCAATGCCTATTTAGATTTTGGAATTGGGGGTTGCGTATTGGCGCGGTAATTTGTTTCACATTTACATTGAACAACGTCCTTCGAGTGTCTACATATATTTTATTTCTGTATGTGTGCACGTCACTGAACTCTGCCTAAACGGCTAGACCGATTCTGTTCCATTTTTTGTAAATATTTCAGTGTGGAAACGGGCAGGACAACATCTGTGGGGACCGTTAGCTGAAAATAGGTATAACTTTTACATGTTTGTCCATCGAATACTTTTTACTGCAGAACATTGTACTGCATGAATCGATATAGTAATTTCGGTTAAGAGGAGTGCTTCCCAGAGAGAGCGCGCTTCATAAAAACGTAGTTTGATCACATTTTCAATAGTACGCTATCAAAACCAATAAAATTTTGTAAATGTGATCCAGAAACCAATATCTATGCTTGTAGTTTGTCAGATTTTAGTTAAAATATATCGTTTCAAATTTAAGATTTCCATACAAATTTTAAATCCCGTCCAACTTTGAAACGACAACGACAACTCAGACAACGCGACACTAGCCGTTTTATTCGTAGCCGTTCGTAGCCGCGGACGTACTGGCGCACAAAATCTCCTCTAAAGCATTCCCAGAGAGCCTTAATTACCTAGACTATACCTCGCATGCCCCATACCTAAGCCAGGCAGCGATGCACTTCGGTACGAGCCAGTTTTGTCCTCGGAGAGCCTTCTCAGCCCTCACGGCGCCTCGGCAACATGTACGCATTTACATTCGTATGATTATGCATGAGGACGCGTCCCCGGGAACACCTAGATTGCCTTAATGGCCACGTGGAAGATGCACCGATTCGTTTAGTTTTAACGCGGGGATTTGATGTGGTTTATAAAATAAGTAGTAAGTAGTAAGCGAACGGAGAATTCGCTATTTTAGTTAAAATGCTGAACCAATAGCAAATGCGTAGGATTACTCTAACACGGCTCGTATCTGCAATTACCAATATTGGGTACCTTATCGTCGCCTCAGTGTTTATTGGGCTGTCGACCTTTACTTATCGCAAAATTAACTTTTAACACAGTATTGTTAAGGCTTAAATTTCAATCCTGTTCAATGGGAGATAGGCCAAATAAGTAGTCAGCCGACATTGTCCTTCAGAGATAACATTGTTACTTTTCAGTTAAAATATTTGAGGTCCACCACGTTTTTGCATGCATCCATCGAGACAGGCTCTTAGGATTTGACATTTAGCAAGTCAACCCCTAAACTGTCGATATTGACCCTAAACTGTGAATTGCAAACATACACCATAATCGAACGAAATTATGCTAAACCCAACAACAGAACTGAACACTCCAACAACCAATATACAGTACAACCGATAAACGTCCGCACCGACCTGAAACGCAGTGTTTAGCTCGAACAGTTTACACTGCCGGCCGCAAAGAACGGTACTAGATCGCACAGTATCTTTATTGGTAAGGAAGTACGGGTTTTATTGCAGTTAGAGGCTGCGTTTAGTGCCGGGGGTCGTCCGGGGCAAGCGGGGCAAGTGAGGCAACTATAAAGTTTTTAATTAAACCGGGCATCCGGGGGCGGATGGGCCGCGTTTTTAATCCCTTCGCGCGTGCCACTCCCGGGAGATCCTCGCTGGAGTAATTGCATTAATTAATAATGCGAGATCGACCGGGTGAGGAACGTTTCTTTTCATCCGCCAAATGGACTACATTTGCATTTGTGCCGAGTACTAGATGGATGGCAGAGAGCTGCTAAACCTCGGCTAATAGGTCTACTCAAGTCCAGTATTAGATTACTAGGGGCTGATGATCTGACGGGCTCCATATTAGTGGAGGGTTTAGTCGTAGTGCCCGCGTTTCACGCAATTATTTGGTATTGAAAAAAAAGCGAAAACGCTACTGTCCATTCTCTGGGCTGACGAGTCCTATAGCTGCTCTCTGTCTTTAAGAAAGCGTTAAAAGTGCTATTATAGTCAACGTTTTTAAATCTAAATTGAAGACTTGGCTATTAGAACATTGTTTCTACGATTTTGACGATTTTGTGCCTTCACTTAATTTGAAATGAATTGAAATTACTTTTACTTGATTATGACATTATTAATGTGAAATTATGACATTATATTATTTTATTGCTAATGAATGATTTAATGAATATGAATGATTTTATTAATTAGAATTTGACATTTTTATATTTTATTATGAATAATTTACTTAATTCAGCGGCGTTTATATTGTAAATTAAAATTAAATGTAATATGATTATTATTAAGGTACTTCCTAAGTATCAACTTGCTACTTTGACGTATAACTCTGTTACTAATAAAGAATTTGTATTTGTATTTTGCCTTTTACGACACCGGAAAATAGGGGTCGGTGCTATCCTATCTTACCCTGGTGGACACTACACGACATGTTTCTTGTTGGGAACAAAATGCAGTGTACCTACATTGTGCGTGTATTAAGTACGGTTCATTACGTACGTTCTCGGTAAGTATTATCCATAGAAATCTAAAGATGTTTAAGATGAATGTATATTTATTTAATTAAGGGCCGATTGTCCAATCCTCAGATAAAGTTTATTAGCCCGATAAAGTTATACACTGCCAAATTAAAACAAACTATAATCCTTTACAATTATGAAGTAATTATACAATTTTATTTGAGTCGCATAATAACTTATCAGACTGATATGTTTTATTCGAGGATTGAAAAATCGGCCCTAAGTCAATTTATTTAAACTTATGTGGATAATACTTATCGCAATCATGCTCTAATTTTGTTATTTTTATTTAAACATTCAGTACAGCTATGCTTGTTTGACGACCCTTTTTGCAAGATTTATGACCTTTTCTCTTAGCACTGCCTCTGCTTATTGTAGGCGAAGAATCTTTTGCTACTCCTATGGTTCCGTGACAGTTATAGCATATCCTTGGGCTCTGCCTAAGCGTCACATCACGCTGTGATGCTGTACCGCTGTAGGTACTAGATACAGGCGTTATTTCTTCTTACACAGACAAGTGGCTTTACAGCGGGCTTGGATAGAGATACCTCCCGGGAGTATAGTCGGTGCGTGGAAAATTCTAGAACTACAAACGGCAGGTGTCCTAATTGATTTACTGGCTGTGCAGCTGGTGCGGGCTCTCGCGCGGTAACGATGACCGACGCGTTTGTTGGGCTCAGCGTAGCATGCGGGCTTGGGTTCAGCCACACGAGACTGCGTGGGGACCGGACTTTCTATATACGTTATAGCCATAAAACCACGATATGACGTTATTGTAAGGTCTGCTGTGAAAATAAAGCCCTATTATTGGCTGGAATAGACTCGTCATTTTACGTCAGTTGTTTCTGTCCAATAGCACGACAGTATTTTGACAACAGACCTTGCGCCTCAGAAGCGCAATCTGAAATCGTGAAAACCCTTAAAAAGTTTTGGGTTGAATGTCTTGTATACAGGCATGTATATACTTTATATATGTATGAAGCCATGAACTGAATGGAGTGCTAAACGTATTAAAACTATACCTAGGTATAATTATATATGTCGTTTGTAGAATCATTAGTGAGAAAACGACCAGCGAACTTTTTCAATTTCGATAATGACATTTTGAAAAGGAAAGAGCGCAGCTCATTGAAAGCACAATTTGTACAGAAAAGTTTTAGAAAAAGCATTAAAAAAGGTTAAGTTAGCGTAAACATTTTATTTTGGCTTGATCTTCACTTGTTAGTATTTCTGGTGATCTGGTCCTATTTGCTCTGGTTCAATTTGGTCCTGGGCTACGGTTTTTAGCACGGTTACAGATCAAGAGACAGCGCAAACCATTAGGCTGTCTTCTCATAAAGTTCTTGAAATGCTACCAACCAACATACCAAAAACCTACCCTACATACAGACTAGCTTACAACACCGTCATAAACAAAACGGCAACCCACTCCGCTGATGGAAAAGTGATTTACTAAGAGCCGAATCCGGGGGAGACCGGGCCGCGCCGAGTCCGGTCATCTCATCACTGCGAGCCAGGGAACGGGGCTTTGCGGAGCGGAGTTTGTTTTAAACTCGAATTTATCGCCATCCACCCGCCGCCAGCACTACAAGGGTCGATGGCATTCATTTAATAAAACGGTGAAATGGCGAAAAGTTTCGTTGTGGAAATGGCATAACACCTATCTTGCAGCTATGGCTCGTTTGCCAATGAAATTACTCTAAGTACACTTAGTTTTACATTAAACAGCAAGCCACTTTGCTGATGGAAAACTGCTGCGTACAGTATCACACATAAACGTCAGAAACGTCGGGATGAATCGATAAATTCACTCACCGGCACGGAATTTCACCTACCCAATAGTTTTCTATATATGCTGGGTCTGTGGTATTTCTTTAATAAAACGGTGAAATGATGAACAGTTTCGTTGCTGTAATAACACCTAACACCTATCTTGTAGCTATGGCTTAGTTTTGAATTAAACAGCAAGCTAATTTGCTGATGGAAAACTGCCGACTACAGTCTTCAAACATAAACGTTGGGATAAATTTATATATATTTATCAATCAGTACAGAATTTCGCCCACCTAGTAACTTTCCATATATACTAATACATTTCCGGTTATCTCGGGCGCGAGGGCCCAGGCCCGCCTTGACCATGATCTAGGATTTAACAGATGAGGTAATTACAGAGGAGCGCCCGCCATCTGCCCTCCGTGATCCTGTTAATCGGTGAACCTGACCAGATTGGATGCCTGGCATCATGGTTACCTGGTTTAGATTTCATCGTGACGTTTTCCCTCGCCGTAAGAGCATCGGTTCGAACCCGATACCTCGGTGAACGAGTCGACCACTTAACCTTAAGATCGCCGACGCTGCATGCAGTAGTTTTGGGAATATTTGAGTATAAAAGTAGATTTTCTAGGGGGGTTTCCGACATTCATGTCGGTTAGGTTTGGTTATTATTTTATGGCCATCACTGGTAGTCAACAAACGCGGAGTTCAGTGGGAACTGAGTTTGTTTTTAACTGAAATTTATCGCGCACCCGCCCATCCCGTGCGCTGTGTGTTATTATCACTATACACGCAACAGCACCTCCCTGTAAACGATAAGGAAAGAAGGAAAAATACGAACAGAAACACATTATTTTACCATAATTGAATTAACCAAGAATTATCGCGAGGCGTCGATCTAATGTATTTCGGAAGGTGTTTAGTGAATCTGTAGTGTTTTTCGTATTCTATAGGAAAATTGTAAACATCATTGTATACATTTCTGCAGTATTAATCATGAGCACTTAATGCTCGTTTCACTTTCCTAGTTAGTAATCGGTTTTCATTTGCCGTAGTCGTAGGCAACACTTCACATATTTCCTACAAATAACATAAACACTCAAATCAAGAACAAAATACACATATTTAACATCTTCGATTAGATATGTCGGAAACGAAGGACATTTAAATATACTTTATTGCTATTTCTGGACATATATTTTAATTGAGCAGTTTTTTGTTCATTATTCTGTAAAGCAAGAAGTGATCTTCCTAAGCGGGGTCCATACCGTGTTACAAAATCCCTTCACCGCCATCTAGTGGGTAATAAACTTAACACTAGGACTCACCTCTCAGTATCTGGTAGAGGAAGACTTTGATGTGGTCGGCGGACAGGTGTTGGGGCGACACGATGATCTTGTGCAGGTCACTCTGGAGCAGCTCGGTTATTACGTAACTGGTGGTTGGGTTGGTTAAGGAAATAGTTTTCAGATGTACAAGGGTATTGTTATGTATTGTAATATACGGTAGATAAACAGGCAAGCGGGCCACCTGATGGAAAGTTGTCACCGCTGCCTATGGACATCTGCAACACCAGGGGTATTGCCAATGTGCAGCCGACCTCTAAAGAGATTTGCGATTCCTTGAATATACCCTGAATATATAATAGAAATGAAATACAGGTTTTTCGCCTAACTTCTGCATTAGTCTCCCATACTTGTTATAATTAAGAAATTAGCATAATGTAAATTGTAAATTACTGGAAGTTAATAAAGTTTAAAGTTAAATAACACTGAGTGTTGGGGTTGGTAAAGCATGTCATTTGAGTAGTTGCGACTCAAGAGATATAGAATTTATTAAAAGTTAGAATTACCATTATATGTAAGTGTTTTTTTAAAGAAAAATACATTTGAGCGAATAGAATTACGAGCCCCTATCAGCAAATCGTGATCGGCGAGAAAAAAAATCATTTGTGCAATTAGAATAGCTAACTGTCCCCGATAAGTAACGCGTGAGGACAGCTAGCTGTTCTATTACAACCAGTTACGTAGTATCTATACGTACATTATTTGTAACTATAGAATGCTAACAAAATTAGTATGTTATCAACAGGTACTAACTACACATTAAGCAGCTGCGAGCTTAATTCCGACCCGACCGAAATTACGGGACTCCAAATTGGAATTTACAGTCATTGTTTTCCATAATCAAGTTTAATATAAGCCAACTCAAAATTGGATTAAAATCGAAGCGTGCCTTGAATAACAATTTGACGACCTCAGTGGTTCAGTTGGTTAACATGCCGCTGACGGTCTGCCACGCAGAGGTCCTGGATTCGATTGCCGGCCGGGCAGAAATTGAAATGACGAATTTTAATTTCTGCTACGGGTCTGGGTGTATAATATGTATAATAAGTATGCTCAAAGGCGAGCTAAAGAAGATTCTGTTACAAACCACACAGCGAAGTTAAGAATTATTCGCTTACGCTACTTTTGTATTTGTAGTAATGTACTTACAGAATTAGGGCAGAATCACATGACAGCCCGTAACAGTCCACTGCAGGACTTAGGGCCTCTCCCACGAAAGGGGAGGTTATTGCCATAATCTCCACGCTTGGCAGGCGGGTTGGAGATCGCAGTGTTTAAATATAACAATGGAAAATGCTGCTGCCCATTTTCCAGACTACAGAGACTATTTATCTTTTGCCTCGAAAACATTAGTCGCCTTGTACGACACCCATGAGTGTAAGGGGTTGGTGCTATTCTACTCTGCCGGACACCACACAGCCAAATATTAATAGGGCAGAATATTAATAGGTAATACCTAGGTAGTGCAGTGCTAACGGTTATAACTAGGTAGTGTAATGCGTAAGGTTTCCAAATCCAATATAGAACAAGTGTTACAATATATGAATGTAGGTAGCTAGAATATTGGAGAAATATTACGCAGTATCGAGTGAAGTTCAAACGCAATGTCGGTCATTACTTGACCTATTCGTCCTCGAAATTCCTTTGTTGAAACGTTATTTGGGATTAAGACCCTTTAGGTATAGGCATTCGATTGTGCTGTGACCCACAACGGCCTTCCCTTTACAAATCGGTCAAGTGAAATTATAAACTGGATTCCAATTATACAACCATTTTAAAAATCATTAAGTTTATCGACAAAAAACCTGCAGTTTATGAATTAGTTATTGGTGCCCAAGGGACAGGTAATAGGACCTTCTTTTAGCCAATTCCATTTGTTTAACAATGCACTTAATAACCTGTACGTAAAAAACGTATTTTTTTCTAAAAGTGGTAATGCACTTACGAGCGCGATGGTACTGTTTGATACCAATATATCTAAATGTCATTAGCTACAACAACAAGCCTGTAGTGAATAACTTTAATTTTCAATTCTCCGTATCAATAATACGTGACATGAAAACAACATACTACTCGTATATACATACTTCCTTTATAACGTCATTTTACAATGGCAAGATAGCCTAACGTTTGTAAATTATCACTCATTAACTTTTTGACCAATCGGCCGACGCCTAAAACCTACGTATCTTGAGTTCAACTTTTAAACAGCGCTGACCTACGTTTAAACCTAAATCCACAAGCCTAACAAAATGCAAAGTCGACGAAACTAGCTGACGAAGTTATATGCATAATGGAGATCTTGAAACTTTCCGATATGGGCCAGACTAAGAGAGAGAAGAGAGAAAACAAGTAAAAAGACACGAAATATCGCAACTCAACCCGCCGGCCGTAGGATCAGTCACGTACGCTGCGGTTAGTTGCTCAATCTGTCCTTATTCTATCCGTGGATTGCTATTTCGGTTTAACCCATACATGGATACAAAAGAACGTTGAATTTTAAAATATTGCACCACAATATAACAAAGATGTGACGGGTGTAGAGGTACGGCTTCTGGCGGTACGACTTGCCATTCAACTTATTGTGTGGTCGTCCAACAGCTAAGTATACAAAATATTAAACAGTAACGTTATTTTAGAATTAAGTGTGGTTGTATATTTGTAAGCCTTAAAAATATTACTGAACTTTAAAATCTAATTATTTATAGTGAATACTTTACGAGAATTTCGTTTGAAATTAGATTAGAAGAACCTTAAGAGGTTTATGTAGCCTATGGCATTCGGGAATTTCATCTTGTTAGAGAAAGAGTTTTTAAAATCGGTTCAATAATATCGGAGGTCTTTTTGGAAACCAACGGAGGTTACGGCGATACAGCTAAATATAACTCTACATACACCCTACCTTATTAACAAACCACTGCTAGAATTATACCTCGTTGAAAACTCGCACGCAGCTCCAGTCCCATTCAGCGTGGAGTTGCATTCACGCGGCCACTGAATCCTATCTACCGTCTCATCTCACGTTACTAGTTATCCGAGAATCACCCGCCGACAGCCGCAAGAGGCTCGCAAGGCCAAGCAATAAACGTAATAACATTTCATAATGCGGTTCATTTACTCTATTCAAAGCTACCGAAGAATGGAGGCTCGAGCGCCCTACCCGGGCTCGGATCGTGTCTAAATCCAGCACCTTGACATTAATTTTAAACGGTTATAAAGTTAAATCTAATTTACGGAATTGTGACATTACGGAGCCGATGAATGGGCGGCAATGTAAAGTGTGATCTCGTTGACCTGGCTCACATAAACGAGTTAGGCTAATCAATTTACTTTTAACGCAGCATTTGAATGCGGCTCCTTCCGCGCAGTATTCGTAAAAGGTCACCTATTAAGCTACACACAAGAGACTTGTACCTACGTCTAACTGACTGCTGTAATGTGGCAACTTAATTCACAAGCTGACTCTTTCTGAAATCAATCACGTCGATCCGTTGCTCCCTAACTGCGAAAGACATACACTTCCAATTCCAACGAGTTATTTGTACGAAAGCACTGGCAGATTACAGTGTTTTTATAGTGCAATTTTCTGTTCGACTAGACATTAGTGTGGGGGCAAAAAGAACAATAAAGAGTTCGACAGGATGCAACCCCTGGGTTAGGGGATTGAGGCAGGCGGGGGCAGCGGCGTGGTAATTATTTACAGGGGGCTTGAGGGGCTGAGACGCCGCCCCCGCACTCTCCCCCGCAACACCCGGCACGCATATAAAACAAAACTGATTTATTACTCTGTGTTTAGGATCTATCTCTTTGTTACGAGGTGCTTCACCCTGCGTAACGCGACTACGACGAAAAGGTTTGGTTGTAAAATGCTTCGGACTCAAGTTTTGAATACCAATCATACTGGCATAAAATTGATTTTTTGTATTATTGACTATATTATCCCTGACTACCATAGGCTAATTAACATGTAGTAAGTTACCAGTTCTAAGACTCGGTATTACAAAATCAAGACGTAGAGAGAACCGCTGCTGCTCCATTCGACAGAGCGGACGAGAAATCGCAGACAAAAGCGGGCTGCAGCCAATTCTGAAAATAATTGCTTTCAAAGTCAAGAGTTGCACAATTACTTCCACATTGAGAGCCTCGACAAAGGTTACGAAACCAATTGTCAACTGTAAACACAGTACAAGCGTATCGCCTATCGGGCCATCGTCAACACTCCAGAGCCTGCAAGGTCTGCAAACTACAACTGCACAAATACACGTAAGAAAGCATTTGTACGTTTGTTTTATTTGCTGTAGTGGAGTCTCGAGGGACTATGTGTAGATTTTTGTTAGAGGGAGCGTTCGCGATGGGGTTTTTACCCGGCTGCGCGGCGCAGGAGGTTGTTTTTTGCTGGAGCGCTCTGGACGGTGACTCGGCCGGGTGCACAGCTGTGTAACATCCGGGCGTTGTTGCCGGTACGTGGACATAAGTTCTTGTTTACATGGTCCGCTGGCAGTAGTGCAGCTATGGTTCGTACGGAACATGTTTAAGTTACAAAAACATTAGGAAGTAGGACATGCCTCTGACGTTTGTAATTCGTTCTCGGGAACGAAAAGGTTTAAATTTCTTCTGTTTTTGTTTCTGGATATTTGAGTAAAGCTGTGGACCTAAGCTAATAGTATGTAATAGCAAACCGTGATTTGAATTGGAATAGAAATTCAAATGAAGCAATAAACTGTTAGGATATATATTTGGAATTATGTTAATATAATGAGTAATGACATGTAATTTAATAGCTACCAATAAATGCATATGAATATGACCCTCGTTGGAAGTTTAGGTGAGCGCTTAGATAGCCGTAGACCGGAGGAGACTTAAAGAAAAGAACACTTAGGATAATTAAAACTATCCCCCTATCGTCGGATGACTACGTAGTTTACTGCAGGAAATGGCCAATAAACTCAATGAACGTGTTATTAAAACCGCTTAAAACACTCTGTTACAATATTGAGTAGCATTAATCTGGATATATTTTCCCAGCGCTCTACCTCGGCGTGGAATTCGAGCAATAAACTTTCATTAAATAATACTTTCGATCATTTCGCGGGAACATCATAGGTGTTGTTCAGGATTAAATAAAACAGAGGTAATTCGGAACTAGTATAGCTTAGAGTATTTTTTTATGTTTAGTATCTATATATTTTATATAACCTTTGTGGAAGCAAATATTTGTTTATTTATTTATTACAATTCGAATGTTCGAATTTGATTCAGTCAAATACCAAAGATTATCCCCTACATACACAAACACTTCAGCTTCATTATTTATATGTATACAACCAGTTTTTGATCTTGAAACATTAATACCTATCAATAAAAATAATGGAAAACGTATTTTCGTACCCTTCAGACCATAATAAAAACTGCCAAAACCAAAACAATAGTTGTTTAGTCTATCTAGAAACGACATTATCACACGTCTAAGAACGCGGCCGGCAAACCACATTCGTCACGCAGCAAAGTCTAGATTCCCTAGCGCTTGTAGCCCACCATCGACCCGAGACCCATACATGGAAACGTGTTTATGTTTATTGATTCATACATCTATGTAATGTGGACAAATCGACACTTTAAACGCGATAATGTTATCGCGGAAGGAACATTATGATAATTTATGGAATTGCTATGCTGTCTCGATAGCCGTCGTGGAGTCGACTCTACTGTCACGTGTTTATAAATTAAAGTGTGAACGTATATTTATCGAATATTCATTTATCTTTGTTTCTTCACACATATTGTTATGTTAGACGTGACTTACACGCGACGTACCTCTCCACTGCAGTCTTCAGTCTCCACGGTGGGTGTACCCTACTGGGAAAAGTCTGGAAAACAAATCGAAAAGGTACGTCGCAAGTCCCGTCTAAGATAGTGATATTAATTTATCTGTTTCAAAAAGACTAACATGTACCGTACAACTATCTGTTTTCTGCGGGATTCCCTTGCTATTCCGGGATTTAAAATACCCTATGTTACAATAGCAAGCTCTTGCTGAAAATAGGTTGCCAGCGGAATTAAATGAGACATGTTATCTTAGTCCCCAGAGACAACGCACCTGCGGTTTTGCTGCATATATTTTGTGAATGTGGGATTCGAACCCGGCACCTCGCTTACGAATGGGATACCTAAACCACTCGGCCACCGACGCTCCTACAGGCAGACGGGGCGACAATGATATAATTTACCGCCTCATGTTTAACAAGTTTCAAATCGTACAATGCAAGCAGTTCGCATGTGAAACTTCACCGTGTCTCACTTTGCGATGCGAAACACGACATATTAGTTCCAGACGATGTTTTAATCTATTGTTTGGACGGTGCAGTAGGACGACAATACTGCTCAGTAAAGCGCCTAGCTACTATCCATAGGTATACAAGGTGGAATTAGCCTCTGGACAAATAATGGAACCCTGTTTAAGGCCGCTGGTTTGCAGTATCGTGAAATAGCTCTTGCGTTAATTAGACAAAAAAAATATTACTTTCCTAACAAATTTAATTTTACCAGCATTAATCAGCAACAAATACAACATACTGTATCAAGACACCTCGAATAGATTGATTCTAGAATTAATTATTGACATTCATGACGCGACACATTATCGTGTCGTAGCGTCCTTTGGAATAAATGTTTTCTTTCTTTCATTAGAAGCGAGTTACGATATAGAAATAATTATTTATTTAATTCAATTTGTCACCTGGCGTGGAGTTCTAATGCAATTCAAAAGAGTTTGCAATGTTTTCAGTACTTCCTAGACCATGCAACTACATACAGGCTGCTCCGAAGTGAGCTATTATTATTCGGTAAATACTGGACCGATTGTCATGATACTTCATTTAAATTCCCTTTACAACTAGTAGTATCCGTCTTTGTCCAGAGCGTAAGGACCACCTGTATGTACAAAAGCCAGTCCAGTAGGTTGTATGACCGTGACTAACTCCATACAGCCGTGCAACTCGACACGGCACTACACAAAACGTAAAATATATGAGTAACACGTCAAAGTCGCAATTTCCAATGCGTACAAGTCATGCATTCGTTGAATAGGTTAGTAAGTTAGTTCGAATAGTGGCACGGGCAGGCCGTCAGCCGGAAGACGTATAGCGCAAAGCTGCGGCTACGAATGTGGGTACGTACTACCTACATTTCTTTGTTATTGAGCGTATGGTAATATCGCAAGCCGAGGCATTCGATTCTCCGAAGTGACATGTAAAATACGGCTTTTAGATAATTCTCTCCAAAGCGCTCGTACGTCATCGGCGGCAAAGTGTTGTCCGCGCAACTTTTTGTCTCTTTTCTCGGAGTTGTCATTCCGTTTCAGTGAGGATTGAGGTAAAAAGATGACATTGATGGATCATCGGAAGCATTTCACTTGAAGCCAAGTTTGGTTTGCTGTGCAACGACTTTTATCTGTTAGTCTGGCCTTTAGCCTCAAACAATGCGCACAAATATAAACTCGTATGCAAATTACGGAAAGTACCGGTAAATGTATCATCCGATTTCAAGGCGTAGCTGAACTGATACTATCTAATACTTTTGTTCACTTACCAGCCATCATTAATACTTTTATAGACGCAAACAAATATTATTCAAATTTAACCCAAATATATTCATAACACGCAACAACCATAAAATATTTATGTTTACCTGCCTATGCGAGGTATGCAAGGCAAACCGAGGCCTTTTCGCAAATATTCCTAATATTGCAGGTACCTAAAGCACTTTATAAAGGAATTAAGGCAGAAATGCGTCCCGCAATGCGCGCGACAAAACACTAGTGATGATTAAGTACGCCGACAGATGGCGTGAGTGCGCGAGCCGGTACAAATGATCACAGCCAGGAGCCACGTGGCCCCGGCGACAGTGACAGATGGCTAGCGCCGATCCAGTTCATCGGACAAGCCTCTCCTGGCAACACAGCCAAATTAAAAGTGGTACCCACAGGCCAGTACGATATGAGGCAGTTTCAAGCAGCTGACTCGATGCATCTTAAGGCCTTGCCACATACAAAGCTCGGCGCGAGCGCGGCGTGAGCGCGGTGCGATATTTGCTAGGCAACCATCGCGCGGCGCGTTATTTGCTAGGCAACCATCGCGCGGCGCGATGGTTGCCTAGCAACTATCGCGCCGCGCGATGGTTGCCTAGCAAATAACGCGCCGCGCTCGCGCCGAGCTTTGTATGTGGCAAGGCCTTTATTTGTAGAATAAAGTATGACAAAATAAACTGACCACCATCACAAAAAAGACGTAGAATGGACGAGAAAATTTACTTCTTTTTAAAGGAACCTACTTGAAATGTCAAGATCGATTGTTGCTCATCTCGTCTCATAGGAGTCCCACAAGCCACTGTTTACGGGAACTCTAATTACTTGCACGTTCCCCGTATTCCATTATTCATAATGCGTATTATAAAAGGAATCAAAGAAACGCGAAAGACGTGGCAGCCAAGCCGGGGCTTCCGAGTTTATGAATATTAAAACGGCAAGTTATAATTTATAATATGAAGTTGGTGAACACGCTAAATATAGCGGGCAGCAGGCAGAGCTCGGACGTTGATGAATAAGGGTTTCTGGTGACTGCTTGGTGGTCGTGTAATGGATTAGAGTAGCTCGGGACTCCGGGGTAAGCGGAGTCATGCGCGAACAAGACACTATCTTGTGTGAGCAGGCGGGGGTTTCTTTTTTAGGTTAAGTACCCTTTTACAAAGTACCTTTGAAACAGCTATTCCTTAGTGATTGTAATACGTGTGGCTTCGCTTTCTGTCAGCGAAAGTAATCTTATATAGGCTCGATAGTTCCAGACATTATCTCCGACAAACATAGGTACGTTAATGCGAATGATGTCTTCTAGGTACGGATTTGGTTATGTCTATGTCGCAGCCATATGGTTAAATTAGCCAGTTAACTAAACGGCTACCTTTTTGAGCAATTATTTAGTTGAAAATTTGCCAGTTTCATAAGATTTTAAAGTGATGTTGAAAGAACGATATTGCCTCGAGTTTACGCAGCTCTTCCACACTTCAAAGTATAATAATAGTTTGCATTAGGTTTCTATTCGGTTAGTTTAGGTTAGCATTATGACAATGAATGGAAGAGCTCCGTAAACTCGAGGCAATATCTTTCATTTGACTTTACTTTCAAAGTTCATGAATTTGGCCAATTTTCAATTAAATAACTGCTTAAATAGCTAGCCGTTTAATTAACCGGCTAATTTAACCATTTGGCTGCGACATCTACACTAATAAAATAAAGAGAAAAGATTTGTTTGTTTGTATTGGATAAACTCAAAAACTACTCAACAGATTTTAAAAATTACAATAACATTCCCGAAATTCAATGTGGTTTTGACGGGAACCCATTCCCGTACCCGATAACCCGTAACCCGAACCCAGTCCCATAACGTATTACCTGAATTTTACGCGGACGAACCGAATTTTGCGCGTACAATGTCGCGGGAAAAAAGCTAGTATTTTATAAACTGCTCTCCACACGCTACAGCCAACTCACAGTCTTTCAAACTGCAGTCACAACATAAAGCACCTGAGCAAACAGTTTAGAACAACTTAAAGAATTTGACAAACTTCAGTTTAAAACGCGAATAGTCCGATAGGAAACTCGCCCGGCATTCAGTAATCAGAAACAACTGCGAGGTCAAAAGGAAAATATACAAAGAAGCTCGCCAATGCGCGAATTGAAATGGAAATTACGCTTGAGCATGTTAAAGAAATTGATTAAAAAGTAGACTGCAATGGCGAGTCAGCGTCGTCTGGCAGACAACGAATTTCCGCCGACACCGCCGACGCCGCTCACACCCCCGCCGCACCGCTCCGCACCAAACAGAACAATGAGCGGAACGAACCCACCGCAAAACGGTTTACACACAATTTTCATTTAAACAAACTATTGAACTGCATAATGTAATGAGAAAACTTATTTCGAATTCGTTCGCTCTTTGGGAATCCAGTGTAAACTTCCGCGGTCCCCAGGCGGGAAACTATGCTTGCAGATCTTCATGATTTCAACAACCGCCGCAACAAACTTCTCAATGTCACGCTATGTTGTGGTAAGCTAACCAGCACGAATGTTCGAGACACAAAGGAGTAATTTAGCTATGAAAGTTCTAGAGTGCGAAAGTTTTTAACGGAAAGCAACTTATACATTTTACATTTCGAACGTGCTCGAAAGTGTACAACGTGGTGGCAACAGCTTTCGGTTAAGGAGATTTAATAAATTCATTTTGTGTATCTCAAATGAGCGAAATTCCAATTAGCCGACACATGTGCGCCTGTGAACTGCGTTTAATTAAAGCCGAGAGTAACTTTTGGGGTCAGCGATAACGTGCGAGATTCTATATCCAAACGAGACAGATATTTGGTACAATACTGTGATAGTATAATCGTGGTAATCTGTCTACACGGTTGCGAGGTTACGCAATCGATGGCTATTACACGCGGGAGAGCCGTCAATCAGTCTGCTGTGGAACTTGGCTATTAGGCCGATTTAGGCGTAAGCTTAAACGCTAAATTGGTGGCTATTAGCTAAGCCGCTCTCTAGTTAGGTCAGATGTGGTCCCAGTCTCGCCTAAGCGGTCTGTGGTGAGCGTAAACACGCTGACAGGCGGCGGCGAGGGGGCGCAGAGCCCGACCGCACTCGGCCGGTAACGAAGCCCCATTTGGAGTTTTGCCCCGACCAACGCCCAGCACGAAATATACCACTCGACGCTCCCACTGCAACTCCGACAAGTTTTCGACACTAGAAACGGTAGTATTGTAACTACAGTACAGCACGTGAATTCGGGGATAAGGTATATATTTTTGCCGCAAACTCTATTCAGTGTGCTTCCATTGAAAAATATAAACAAAACGATATTAATGGAATGGCGGCAACGGGTGGATATTAAGCCCCGCAAAAAGCGAAATACTTGTGTACTTAACCACGCGTACTAATAGAGCAAGAAATAAATAAGAAAATTCCATCGTCGCTATGCAAGAAGACGCGATTACGCATAAAAAGTGGACGGATAAAATCTGTCGGATCGCCGAAGCCGCAATACGGTAGACTGTAGAGTTTATCTATAAAGCCCCAGCGGGCAAGCTTCCAAGACCTCATCGAGGGGCACGCCAGCCTCTACAGGCCACGTCTCTACACTAGAGCCAAAGACTCTACAGCCAACATATCTCCGCAGCCCACATGCCAAGAAGCCTCTCTGGACGGCTCTGCCAAGTGGCGACCTTTAACCGTTCCCTTTAAAATTATGTCACATTTGCAAACGTAATCCTAGGCTCACGAGTACACTTCCGAATAATTAATTTTACATTTTAAGGATATGTTCCGGGTTTCCTACCGCGTACCATATTTCGACACAGAGCATCATCGTCGTCCCGTGACCATGAGCTACTCGTCAACAAAGGTACGCGGTAGGAAACCCGGAACATACCCTTAAAATGTGTAATAATAACCTCGATAATTAATTATAGACAGCGAACAGCGATGCAATCAGTGACTACGGAATTGGAATCGTCTCAACCTTGTTTCACTTAAAAGGGTTACACAGGATGAAGAAACGGGATAAAAATAAAACCCCTAATTACGCTCGCTACGCTGCTCCGGCGGATACATTGACGTAGCGTAACAAACTATGTGTCCCGGTAACTCGATTAATCATGACAAAGCCTGAGTCGGCAAATGTTGGCCTTCCACAATCGATGAGTGATTAGCAACCCCGTTCAGCGTTTTCTGCGAACATCGGATGTAATATCGGAGCACGTAGTGTAGACAAAGGCCCGCGGCGCTGGAGAGGAAGTCGTTATGGCCGGGGAAACGGGAGTTCGCCCTTAAGAGCGGAGACGTTGTAGTTTTAATATATCATTCCTAATATTACCAAAGGGGATAGGACGTGACGTTTTACGCGGCCGTTCCGATAATTCAGTGTAATAATAGATGGGCCGGAATACGGACATGACAACACCCGAGTCAAGCGTCTATAATGTTATAATCAAAAGAGAAATACTGCGGCTTCGAAACTTGCTGCCATATCAGCTGAATATCGGCAAACAGATAAGTACCTTTTAAGTCAACATTGCGTTGATATAACAAGATTCGATTGGGGCAAAGTTGGGCAGTAATCGCTCGGGTGACAGGGTAAGCAGCAAAAAAGTAATGATAAACAGAAGGGTACAAATTTAATCCGGGGCTAGGCGGGCCGCGGCTCGGCTCGCCCGGGCGCGGGCGTTACCGAAATTGCCAGAATACATTAACGGAAAGGGTCCCCCACCCTCCCCCGCCCTATCTCAACAACCTACATGGTAAGCTACAGCTTCAACTCTCTTTGAATAGCAAATAACTTAGAACCCATTCCGCATTGTTTGCAGGCGACAGGTATACGCGTGATACGGTAAGACAGAACTAATTACAGTTGCAGTCATTTTAGGTGGTACAGTTGTTCTTCAAATTGACAATTTTAATAGGCATAAAATTTACAATTTGTGAAACAACGTTTGTGGTTCTTTGGTTATCGGCATTTCTTGGTGCATTTGATGGAGTGTGCGCACGCGTGGGCGAAGAAAGCAAACGGCTACGAGTTAAATAAACACTAAAAAGCTGGTCTGTTTATATCAATTTCTGAGATCCAATACATCACTCCAATACTCGCTTGGACAAACGCAAATCATAAAACTGGACATAAAACTCTCTCAATGCAATAAAGTCGTAACTTCAAGTTATATCATTTGGAGGACTTAATGAAGTCGTGGAATAACATAAAAGCTGTTATTTACGTCGAGATTCTTCCACCTCAACCGCCTCAGCAAATAAAAACTGGGGATTTTAATGGTTCACGGTGCCATAATAAGTGTTGTGCATAAGTAACGACATTTTCAACATGCTTTTGTCGTGTGTCCGTCATTGTCATTGCAGTCCGATAAGGTGTCACGTTAACAATGTCTCGCGGAACGGCATTCATGCCGCAAACATACCATTCCTGACTTCTTGATTAAATGACAAATGAATTAAATGAATAAAATCAAATACATATCTAGGTACTTTATTACTACGGAAATACATAGGAAAAGTACGTCCACGACTTCATTAAAATGTGTAAGGACCTACCTGTAACTACATCGATCGTGGACGATCAGTCATTGGAAAATGTGTGGATTCAAAGCAACATCATAAAGAAACATCGATTAAAATTCCAAGTTCGTGTATAGCCAACTGCTGCTACGCAAGAGAGCATTAAATGGTGGTATCAGATTTTACAGCACCATTCAAGTTTTACTGTCGTTTTTATGTGACCACACAAAAATTTACGATTTTAGTTGGACGCCTAGGAGCGCGAGCGCGCGCGTTCTGGTCCGTGCAATTTATTTTTCTGACCTGAAACACGTCCCAGCCGCTGATTTCGAGAGATGGGCGAATAAATGAAATGCTTAAAAGTCACGGAGATGAGCCATAAAGGCATACCATAAACCCCGGCTCCCTTGCCCCCGGCTCTGGCCCTGGCGCGGCACGTCCTGCCATGCGCCGCGCGGGACCGCCGCCTTTCGGAGAACCAACTTTCCTCTCAACCTCTCACACGGCCGTAGTAAGGACGCAAACATTCCTAAACATTTGTTTGATTAGATCGCTGCCCCGTGCGTACTCCAACTCGTGTTACACCCGTTTCCTGGGAAGCTTGAACGAATTAAGTTTCAGTTCAAACAGCCGGTGTTTTAACTGGTAAATGTGGGCCGTTATAACGACTTTCTCGGGAGTTTTTCGTTGGTATGTACGCCTGGTAAACATCGAATATCGAAATGGGTATATACATCCGCAATAAGACGCCTCCTTCCTGTAAGGATAGACAGAGTCCATATTGTTCCACTTGCTTGCTTGTATAATTGACAATAAAACGGAGGACATTTAAAACGAATTACCTTAATCGATTAGCAAGTATAGAGGTTATTAAAAGTGTAAGGACCGAAGGAAATTTATAAGGACGTAAATCGCCGATTCTCCGACAACCGTAATGCAACTACATACCAATGTTATCTACACACAGGAGATCCGATACTGGGTACACGCACACGCCTGCGCATGCCACGTCAACGATAAACCGTTCCGCTATGCGATGAGAGTTTAATTATTAACAGACAAATGAGACATGCGGAATCGACAATTAGCCGGCGGCCGCCAGTCGCGACATGGCCCGCGCCTACCTACCGGCTGTACCGTACCCGACGCGAGCAATTAAACCTTACCTGATGCGGGGAATCCGGAAAATTGCACAATCGCTTCTTTTGTGCGAAGCAAGCATCCCTTTGAATGTCGGAGTTGTTTACGCAAATTGTTGGCATCTAAATAAATACCTTTAGGACGCGTATTACAGATAGAAGATTATCGGAGGCTATTAGACGGAGGAATTTCGACGTTTACCAAATGTGCGAATGCACAACCGCGATTGACGTCAAAATGATGATCGCCGAATGGCTTTACTCAACCAGATTGGGGTGAAACTATCCCTATCACATAGGATACCGTTGTAGACATCGTATGTTCCAAGTAAACTGCGATAAAGAAACTTTAGTTTAATCTACTTGCCTTTTCAATAGAGATGGATTTGAATTACTTATTTACAATTTTCCGGTACGTAGTTTCCACAACAGTGTCAAGCTTCTTAACCGTCGTCCTAAAAAAAACTGCCCCATTATCGACATGAGGACGTCAACATACGTCATTGTCACAATGCAAATAACACAGATAAAAGTACCGAAACAAGGGAACACGAGGCCCGAACACGTATTACTTTCGCGGGGACAAATCAGTTGTTTGGTGAGCGGCGCTGCTCGCGTAGAACACGATTTCCGAGGGATTTGAACGTCAGCCTGATGGATGGGGCTGGCTCAAACGCCACAAACTTATCTGACACAGTGGCCAAAACTAGAACTAAGTGTCGCCATGTTGAAATGTCCCTTTATTAGCAACAACAGCGACGCCGTCACCGGTGCAGATAAGTTTATGGCACTCGACATATCGGGGTGGAGTAGGCTGCTTTGACGGGAACGAACGCTTGTGCGTATTTTGTTTTCTGTTTCGCTCCATGCATGCTGCAAGTATGCCACAGGAGAAGATGACCAAAGAAAAGGATGAATGCACTTGGGAAAAAGTGATTACCAGAATGACGTGAAATTAATCTTTGTGTATTTCTTTAGATGCGTCTTACGTCATTAATACTTCTTAGGCATAGCAATGGAAGATAAATACAGCGTTGTAAAAAAGAATTAACGTTCAGTCCCACCTGGTGAGGTGCGTGGGGAGTGGTGATTGCAAGAGGCACAAAGCTGATCGGTGTAGAAAGCTTGGGAGGCCTATGTCCAATAATTGTACAGCAAGAGTTTTGCGGCTGAACAGATGACGAATTGCGTCCCGCAAACAATTCAAATTAGGAACACATTTCAGTTCAAACACGACACTCGTTTTAATCATCCACCGCCGCGACGAAGTTCTTAACTGTAAACCAATTCGCCGCAAGGGCAACCGACAAAGGCTGAAGGAACCGGAATCGTCGCCGATCATTCCCGAGTAATCCCGAGCCACGATCTCGTGACGTCACCACGACAAAACCACGGTGCGTAATCAAATCATGCGTAATGGCCGATGCATCGTTGGGGCCCGAGTATATTAAGTGGTTATTGATGTCCGCTGGTGGTCCGTAATGAATTTGCCCATACCAATCATCATTGTTGCGTGTTGGGATGGGCTGTGTCACTTTCGGTGGTGTTTAGTGTACGATAATTGCGACACATACTTAAATCAGTGGAATGAGAATCAGGCTCGCATAGGTGCAAAAGGGGATTACAGCTCGCACATAAACAAGGCGCTCAAATAATAAATTTTTATCCAGCAACTCGGGATCTTTATATTTAATTTGTTGTGATTCCAGTCATCACGTTCTCTTTGCTGTAGGCCTGCTGGAAGAAATTTCTTTTTAGAAATAAGTAGTGCCTTTTGTGTCATGTATATATTTGCCATATCTTTGTTACCATTTTTGTGTGCAATAAACTATTAAATAATAAATCTTATATATATAAAAGAAAGTCGTGTTTGTTACAACACTTATAACTCGAGAACGGCTGGACCGATTGCCATGGTTTTTGATTTGTTGGATTTGTTTCCTTCCCGAATAGCAGAATACATCTTAAAAACAATGAAAACTCGATATGTGTAATGAATACTTAATTTGGTGGTTTTATGCGAGTGCACATTTTAATAACAATGCCGCGTCCTAGAAGATCTAATCTTTCCCAGCAAAGCCGTAAACGATCAGGTGTAGGGTAGGGGTAGGTGTAGGGTAGGTGTAGGGTAGGTGTAGGGTAGGTGTAGGGTAGGTGTAGGGTAGGTGTAGGGTAGGGGTAGGTGTAGGGTAGGTGTAGGGTAGGTGTAGGGTAGGTGTAGGGTAGGTGTAGGGTAGGTGTAGGGTAGGTGTAGGGTAGGTGTAGGGTAGGTGTAGGGTAGGTGTAGGGTAGGTGTAGGGTAGGTGTAGGGTAGGTGTAGGGTAAGTGTACGGTAGGTGTAGGGTAGGTGTAGGGTTAGAACGCTACGCGAACGAAGTCGCGCCGGGTCAGCTAGTAAATAAATAAATAGAGACTAAAGATTAAACATCTCGCGTCGACAAATTAAGACATGTAGATATCTAACGTAACGTTTAAATTTGTTACTTACAAATTCACCTCACACATTCACTTTTCTTTAACTTCAATGTGTCTGAAAAGCGAAACTGCCAAGAGTATGTGAAGCACTCCGGTTTTTTTATTTCAAGAACCTGTGGGTTACAACATGTGGATAAGTTAGTACTATCGATAAGAAAAGTAGAAGTTTGGGTCACTAACAAAATGGTGTGCTAGGTTGTGCGCGGGCCGAAAAATGTTTTGTAGGTCTCCTATCGCCACAAAGTGGAATTTTTCTTCTAGGTGCTCGATGACTTAGGTTATCCCTCACTCTATAATACCATGACTACGATTCAAGACCCAAGGCAACGTACGTTTGGTCTCTTAAGCCTCTACTATCACTACAAAAAGTATATTTTTTCCTCGTAGCCTACGGCACCGTCATAGTATAAAAGTACTCATCTTTCGTGACACAAATTTTATAAAGGGGAAGACGGTTATCAAATTCACGTCAAAACAAAGTTTACATCCTGTTCAAAAGACCCAAGACTCATATCGATATTCGATATACCTAATTAAAATTACGTTACGGTGAGGTATAGGAGAGGTCGATATACTCAATCAAGCTAGGTAGCTAGGAACAGATATTCCTATGACTCCAAGGTTTGCTTGTAGAAAACCCAATTGAGTTAAGCTGGTCTGTGTACATCTCTATTACCTTATCATGTATCATGATGGCATGTTTATGTACAATCCACTAGTACACAAATAAATATAGAATTTTCTTTAGATTTCTTTATATAATACATTATTATGAAACATGTACTTTTTATGAAACAATTTCCTACGCCGCGTCTGTCTGTGTCTGGCGGGAAGCGACTTTGTTTTATAATACTATGTATAGAAGTCAATTAATTTACATTTCTGTGTATCTGTATAATACTCATCTTCATCGCGCCCTTCTGTTGTCTTTTTATCAACCTATCTATGTATATCTCTGCTGATGGGATCCGAATAAACTCCAGGCTGCGTAATTCGATTAGGAGTCCGTGGGGGTGGCGTTGATGACGTCATAAACGGCCCGGGAATACGACCCGGCTCGGTCAGAAATATGCTATATCCCTGTAATGTCTTGTACATAAACCGCCAGTTTAGTAGTGTCGATTGCTTTGACTGAAGAAATGTGTAGTTAGAATACGAATTCGTGGGGACTACATCCTAACGAATGACACCCTTTGAGTACCTACAGTCCTCACAGTGACAACGCATCTATAGAAATATAAACATTTATTACACAGAAAAACAACACCACAAAATAAAATATACAAAGTATCTATATCTTACTACTAAAACAAAAATTAACAATAAAAATAGTAAACCAACTATACTCCTCTACTCAGATCTAATGGGCGACAGGCGCTTTCCATTATGCAGTGTAGTCTGTTGGTTTGTTATTAAAGTTTTAAAAACATGTCTTTTTAACCTCAGACGAAAAAAGAGGGGTGTTATAAGTATGACGTGTTTATCTGTGGGAGTATCTGTCTGTAGCATCGTAAGTCCCGAACCTATGGACCGATTTTATGTGGTTTTCTCTATTTGAAAGCCAGTTTAATCGATATGGTTCTAAGCTTTGTTTCATTAAAATCGGTTCAGCAGTTTAGAATATATTTGAGTTTAAGTAAAATTGGTCAGGGGTTACCCGACTTTTTCTGTCGGTTAGGTTATTAGCTTTAACAATATTAAACAATACCCAACCAAGTATGGTACAACAGTAAGCTGAATTAACATCATCCAAAAACCGTGTTGTTTACAGAACAAAGGGTAACCTTTTCTGTTGATTTACCGTAAGAAGAGTAGCCCCGAAATCATTTTATTGCCGCATTATGAAAATGTATTGAGATGAATACTGTTTCAAAGTACCCACGTTTACCCGTTTATTACGTGGGTATGCGTAGATACTTTTATGATTTATCAATAAAACTTCTGAAAGTTCGCGTCCATATTTCTCACGGATTTGCTTTCATTTTAAGCAATAATGTAGGAATTGTCTAGTGAGTGAGAGTGTCCGCCCCGGCTTGGTACGGGTCTTCTCGAGGTATCTATATTATAATATGCATATAAATCTTTCGGAAGAATATATCTAAATGATAGTGAAAACCGCTGCATGGTTTAGAAGGAATTAGCGAATATATTGCGAGAGACATACGCGGAAAACGACTTTATTTTATATTATGCAAGGATTTAAGTGCAGGTAAGAAAGTTTGTTTGAAGCGCAATTCCTACGTCATATAGAAAACCTTTTTGTGCTAATTTATGTATGAAAGTTTATTTATTTAAAACTTAATGCGCTGTATTATACAACGGCGGATTTAAAGCTTTTATACATAGCCATATCCACCAACTACAGCTGATATGTTTGTAGGCGATAGACTCCAGAACTATTGGAAAATGTAATCATAAAAAATAACCATCTTGGAGTTATTGTCCCGGTTGTGCACTCGAGCACGAGGACCCGGGGCCCGCCTTGACCACGATCCAAGATTTGGCAAATCGGATAATTATAGTGAAGCGACTGCCATTTGACCTCCGTGACCCTGCTATCGGGGGAACTTGACCAGATTGAAAAAAGTTGAAGAACTTTTGAAAAAAGTATATGAGGGTTAAATATTCTCGAGGAACAGCCAAATAGAAGAAAAGACTGGAACAGCGCGCGGTAGGAACAGTGGACCAAGGGACAGCTTCATATAAAATCCAGTCACAATATTCATAGCTAAGAATACAAAGAGACGCCAGTACCGAGCTGAGCACTTGTTTACTCGCTGGTGCAGGATCTAACATAGCCCGCACATAAACAACATTCAAATGGGACAATCACTTTCCTCGCGAGATGGCTGGCATTCGTTACTGCGCAGCCAGCATAGCACTGCATCTCAGTTTACGTGACGTTGTAATGTATAGCGTGCAGTGTCAAATCTACGCCATGGTAGTGTCGGGATAACAGCATTATTTTTGACTCGCACGCCTCGATTCGAGAGGTTTTCAATTTTGACTTTCGACATTTAAAATCCCTATTTTTGAACCGTAGTCGTTCGGTGTTGCTAATGTGATTTATAAAATATTGAAATTTTCGTGCCCAAATTCAAAATTGAACCCCGTTCGCGTCGAGCCGAGCGATTGGGTGATACACGACTGACACCGAGCAAGACACACCGAATTGCAATCGATCACGCTAGCTCTATCGTTGTCGCTCACTCTCAGATATACTATAGTTAATAAACCCTGGATCAAAGCAGCATAAATACATGAAAATATTTTACAAGAGGATGGAGGTTGATACTCGATAGGTTGCGTGGAATTTCGTTGTTTGCCTTCGACCCAAAAAGAGGAGGTTTACGTTTTTCTTCTTTATTAAAACCTGGTCTAATAGAAAATGGTCTCCATCTGGTTATGAGCGAATGAGAATAATAAAAATACTAGTGCCTTTAGTGGGGCACAAGCACATCATAAGTCTAGAGTTACTAAGTTCAACAGTGCCCTCCGGACCGGATCCAGGCTCCGGGCCCTCGAGTGCCGTGCGAGAACGAAACCGAAATTTAACGCCAGGATGATGATAATGAACTGTGCCCTCGGGAACAGATGTGAGAACAGGTGTGATAACTCTACTAGGGACTGCTAATGACGACAAACAAGACATTAATTTATAAAGAGGCGACCGCTATCGCAGACAGAAAGCCAATGGCTAGACTTTTACCCCTATCATCGCGCAACTGCGACGCCCGACGTTGTCGCTACCGCTACTACCTACATAGTCGCCTAGTCGGATATGGTCTGTGCGAATCCCGTCGTCTAGTCGGCCATGGTCCATACGAATCCCGCGTCGCTGTGCGCCAGATCATATTTACGATAACTACTCCGCGTCGCGCTGCCAACTTCCTGCATTATTTTGATCTACGCCGCGCGGGCGCTGTCACCGCCACGCTGCGTCTCTGTGTATGTGTATCTGTGTCCAATAGTCACGTTTGTTTGTGAATGAACGACGCACGGAATACTGGGCGGCGTGTGGAATTAAAATAACAAACGAAATATGATTGAGGACGTACTTAAGCTTGGCACATAGCTTGGCTGAAGAGCGTGTTGTTCTGTCTGAAGACAACTAGAGCTTTTTGTTGTGTATTATAACTGTCTATGGGTTATCTTCTTATCTATAATATATCCATACATAGTATAAAACAAAGTCGCTTCCTGCCCTCTGTCCCTCTGTATCTATGTGTGTCCGCTTAGATCTGTTAAACTACGCAACGGATTTTAATGCGGTTTTCAATAATAGATAAAGTGATTCTAGAGGAAGGTTTATAAGGTAGGACAAACCGCGAACAAAGTCGCAGCGGGCCAACTAGTAAATAATAAAAAAGTGCCGAGTTTATCCGAATCAGCGTCACCGCCTAGAGCATGCAGACGCTGTGCGGTGCCAGCGGTGCAAGCAGATAAAATCAGAATAGTGTGCTTGCCTGCCATAGGAACTGAGATGGATTTTTCATACATTTTGGTTCCTGTTTACACATTAATGTTCGATTCATTATATTCGATTTTGAAGTAGGTACATAACAGTCCACTGCAGGAATTAGGGCTTCTCCCACGAAGGGGGTGGTTATTGCCATAATCTCCACGCCTAGCAGACATATTAGAGATCGCAGTGTTGTAAATATAACAATGGAAAACGCTGCTGCCCTTTTTCCAGCCTACGGAGACTAGATCTTTTGCCTCGAAAACATTTGTCGCCTCGTACGACACCCACGAGTGTAAGGGCTTGATGCTATTCTACTCTGCCGGACACCACACGGCCGACCGGAGTAATATTACCTACTATTTATTTAAGACATTAATCAAATACTACACCATAAACACACGCGCACAACCGGTGTAAAAGCTCAAGAACTAGTGCCCAAGTAAATCGAAGGTGAGTCGGTGCCTACTCTATAGGCGCGTTGTATTGTATCCGAACGAGGAACAAAGGAAGGACGTGGCTCGCCGCGTCATCGACACCTCTCAGAGTTCTCGGAGCGAATCGCGTGACCAGAAGTAATACACGCAAATAAGGTATAAAGGACGCAAAGGAACAGTATTAGGCTCGTCTAGTCTAAGATGACGCGCCCCACTACTTAGTTAGTTGATTTCGATGTGTGAGTGCAAATATTGATGACGACACTTCATCTGTGTGGGAGCCAATGAACGACGCGTGCTGCTACGTTTGAATCTCACCGCCAACTGAATGACCAATTACAACGGCATTTGTACATGTATTGCGTCCATATTTTAAACTTGCTTGTGTGCGTTAATGCGATAGTGGGGCGCGGCATTTTAAACTAGACGAGCTCTACCTCTATATTAAACATGAATATGGTGTTGGCAGTCTGGATCCGACATCGTGCAGTGGATTTCGTTGGCAATTCAGCGCAGCAATGCAGCTTCAATAATAAATAAATAATAATAATGGGCACTTTTGAGCGTGGCGCTACTTTACTTGGGGAGGAATATTCTAATAGTTATCGTCTTTATTTAATGTCTTATGGCTATATTGCTTATATGAGATTATATTGTTGTTTTTTTTTCTATTTCACAAAGGTACAAAGGACCGAGTTTGAGTTCAAGTGCGGAAAAAGAAACCCATTAACCTAAACCTAACCTCGTGTTGGCAGTTGGATAGAGCGGTTCACGTTCATAAACCATTTTTCTTTCTGACAATATTTATAGTTTAATAAGCTAATCCCTTCAAAACAAGTTACAGAAGAGGTAAACAAACGACCTATTCGAGGGCGGACTGGGTCACGACTCACGGGCGTGGTATAAAAAGGCCGTTTCTGGTAACATATTTTGCTGAAATATTGACATCGAAGTCAAGCTTCTTAAGTCCAGTTTTGACTGTGAAGTTGTGAAGTTTTTGTTTAAACTACGTACGTACTTATAAATAAAATAAATATAAATATTCGTGGACAAATTCACACAGCTCCACCTAGCCCCAAACTAAGCAAAGCTTGTACTATGGGTGCTAGATAACTGATATGCTACTTAAATACTTTTTTAAATACATACCTATTATACATAGAACACCCAAACCCGTAACAGAAATTAAAATTCATTATTTCAATTTTTGTCCGGCCGGGAATCGAACCCGGGACCCGTTGACCATTGAACCACTCAGGTCGTCATTATATACATTTATAATGTACAGTTGAAACTAAGGGTGTATAGGTAAGACGCATAAGGAAAAACCTTAACATCTACATATTTGAACGTCTATTTCCGCACATAAAGTGAACAAGGAATATACAGTCTACAGACATCTCGCTTGACGACTACCATGGCGCCTTATTGGCTTTCAATTAAATCTGCCCGCACCCACGGTTAATATCTCTTAAGATACTGACGAGCCTTATATACAATAGTCAATACAGCGATGTATGTACGTGTGTCGCGGCTGAGACTGTAAAATTCGGCCTGCGGTAATCATGAATTTATAAATTTATTCGTATGGCATATTTAAATGAAAAAATACTGATATTAGGTACAATTAAGTCCACAGATCTAATTTACAAGACTTGACCACTTAACGGGTTCGTCACTAAGGAATGACGCCTATAGATTTGAATCACATCAACAGCCCATATCATCCTAATGCTGCCGCCTGCCATAATAACAAGCGTGCATATCTAGAGAAGCAGTGGAGATCCAAGTTCATGATCGGACTATTGACGGTGGGTGATGACTGACGATGAACCTGAATAAGCCAGATATAGCACAGTCATCCAACTAATAATGTTCATACAAAATATGACAATATAGAGTACGGGGTCAGCTAATTAGTTGTATGAATATATGTGCCAAATAGATTGGCAACAGCGGTCGTTGACCTCTTGGCCGGAACTAATTCTTATGTGGTCAGAGCGAGTGTTGTTATACTTCAAAGGGTTCATGTTTGTCAAAATGTTACGTAGAACTTGTTTATAAATAACCGTTTTAGTGAATTACTGCCTAACTTCGTTTCTAATGACCAATAATGGCAGATGGGGGTCAATAAATACACTTTTAATCAAATCATCACTGCAGGTATTAATTATAACGAAAATTATACGCAAAGTATTATAAAGTGTTACATCAAATTTTAACTAACACGATTAAGTATTTAAATACCTAATTACAGCAATTGCTGTGACCATTGACTTAGTACAAGCGGAGAGGTCAATGTCCGCTACTGCCAATCTATTTGACATGCATTATACCTAGCCGTTTCCTAATTTGGCGGCATCCACAACTTACCTGCGACACGTCTACAACAACGTGGGTACGACAATTGAATTCACACAATACGAGTCGCTTGTTGTGCTAGAACAACTGTTTATGGAACTGTTACATTACGTACTAGTTATAACTTAAAACTGTACGTAACTAAATAGATGTCCACATGATTTTCATGTGAGTGGGAAACAAGACTTTGGAATATTATAAATGCGTTTGTAAGGATGAATGTTTGTTATACTCCTTCATGTAAAAACTACTTAACGAATTTTGATAAATTTGGTTCAATTAGCAGTAATGTAGCTTATAGCCCAGAATAGCACATAGGCTGTCATTTATCTCGAAGTTCAATGTGGTCCTGAAATGTTATAATATAACCGAATTTTACGCGGACGAAGTCGCGAGTTAAAGCTAGTACTTTAATTACCTAAGCGACATATGTCGAAAAACTCGACAAGGGCCATGTGTAGTCTACTGAACCAATTTTTATGAAACAAACCTAAGAAACATTTAAAAACCGCATTGAATACGTTCCACCCGATCAGGCGCTACCACTATGCCTCAGAAAGACAAAGCCTATTTCGAGGGTTGAAAAATAGCGTGTGCCACCCAGAAATAGTGTAGCTACCATGATGATGATGAAGCAGCAATCATTACGTATTTATTTCGACACGATATTACAATAAAAGTTTCGAACACGAAACCACCAAGTAAACCATACAATAAAGCTACGCAGATAGACATACAGACAGCCTAGTTCCCAGCGGCGAATACTAACCGATCACATTATCTTTGCACGTGGAATCGACGAAATCACATAAGCTAGAAGTTATCTTATTTATATAGACATAGGATTTAGTTTCAAACGCCTTCGCTATCAAACAAGAGCGGGATCCGAGGTTTCGAGGTGCAGCCATAATGTGACCGGGTATTACACGATACATCAATGAGTCGGTGACGTCACGCCGCCAGTCTCGTCGCGTGACACACAGTGACCTATTGGCTTTCAATCAATTTCACTTGTACCGGCTCATTTGGTTGGAATCTATAATACAGACATATGAAAAGATCATTAAGGGCGAACGAGGTGCGAAGGGTGACCCGCGGTGAACTCAATGACGGCATTTACTTTTGACACGTCGAAGTCGATGTTTTTATGTCAGTCAATGGTTTAAGGATACTTAGAACTTACGCATTATAAAGAGGAAATATTTTGTTTATTTTTGAAGCCACGCAATTTCAGAATAGTACTACTTCGGAGATTTGATCTTTGGCCGCACCGACACTTACCACCAGGTGTGATGGCGGTCAAATGAAGAGAAGGAATGAAATGGTGCTGACAATGTAGATGGGGAAAATGTATGGGGCTGGTACACGTGATTTTTTAAAACATTCTTTATTTTTCGAAGATTTTTCGATTAAGTTGACTACACATGGGTTCACCGGGTAAATGTGGTCAAAAGGGTTAACCGGGTAAAGGTCATAGTTCGAAAAAGTATAAATCATTATCTTGGCGTTAATGTCCCGGTTGTGGTCACGGGTGTGAGGGCCCGGGGTCCGCCTTGCCCATGATCCAGGATTTGGCAGATCAGGTAATTGCAGTGGAGCGACTGCCATCTGACTCCCAAGACCCTGCTACCAGGGGAACCTGACCAGATTGGATGGTCACCGTAAGAGCACCGGTTAGCATTCAACTAATGTATACAACTCGAAAACGAGTCATGGTCATAGTACATGGGTACCTGTACATGGTCGCAGCGGAATTCTCATGAGCGCTCTAAATTATTCCAAGCAAAGATTCACGGCTAATCCTGTCAGTTTAAAAGGTAGTCCACATAAACACATTAGAACGAGAGCATCCACAATTAGTTGCGATACAGGCGAACCTATAATTTGCTGGAGCACGATCCGAGACCGAGTGCAAGGGCCAGCGGCGTGACGCGTCCGAGTTAAATCGGTGCAACGCCGGACGCGCGGATAAAGGCGCTTGCGCACTGAACTTCGCCTTTTTTCTTTTACTACTAATGTACGTCGCGATAGAAAAAGACAAAGACAAGGCAATTGAGCACGACAATGATAGTGCTGGATGTGGTGTAAGAAGAAACTACCTTGGTAGCAATAGGGAAACTAACTCTTCCGAAGAAAGACAAGGCACGATCATTATTATCTATTGAAACTTTTGAAACGCACTTTCCAGCATGAAATATCATGACCAACACTGTATTCAAGTTAAATACCTATAAATAACTATTATACAAGCGACGAATCTCTCTGACGGAACGAGCTAATTAGTAAGCGGAAATGGCAGTGGGCTGGCTGGTCATATTGAATATGAATATACCGAAGAACCCGCAAACCGTTGCCGTAGGGATAAGATCGAGTGGAAACCGGCACTCGTCACCGACTCAAAATGACCAAATTTGAGAAGCCGAATGTGACAATCCAAGAAGCCGAGAGATAATGTTCAACTGATAATAATTGATAACGATAATGATGAATGCCGAGAATTTCTTGATAAGAGTTCCTTCCGTCGCCGTAACCTGACGTGCTGGTCAACAACGCATAAAGCAAGTTGGTCGTGGTGGGCATACTAATGGTCGGGACGCTTCTAGTCGTGCCTAACACATTACCAACAACATTGTAGTGTGGGCAAAGACCTTAAATCGGATGCGCAAGCGCAGGGCGCTGCACCGCATACGACGCTCGGACAAAGACACCGCGGACAGTCGCGCGTGGCACCGAGCCAGCCCGGTGGGGCACTGATTGTACTTGTACCTACGTTCTACGGACTGACAGTGATTGTAGTGTTTGTACCTACGTACATTCGCTAGGGACCTCCCGTATAGAGGAAGTAGAATTTAGGGAGCATATGGAGTTACTCTGTATTGACTTAGTATCCATACATACATGCTGTCATCGGATACCGGTGGATAAAAATTGTGTGGGATAATATCTCCATCTAGATTAGTGGATGTATTAGGTCAGGATGACAAACGAACGAATTCTTTAGGGACTTGTAGTTCGCGATGCGAAACCCTGCAATCTAATATCGCACTGGATGAGAACGCCCCAGCCTGATGGCACAAAAGAAATGGCCAAAGAACAAAAACAATGGCAGCTTGTGGAAACATGACCCGCCAGAGCCGGTTGTATGAAACACAAAGGGCGTTTCATAAAATGTATATTTTGTTATAAAGACCAACGTTAGACAAAGCTGCACGAGTTGTACTTGTGATATGCTTGCTCGACATGTGTTAGACATGCTTTGTTTTAACTTAATTGAACATGAAAGTTATCGCGTTTCTAGCTCAGAAATTAGTGCTCACCTGGGATCGCTTGCCAAAGGACGACTAAACGTCGCCGTTGACGAGTCTAACTATCCAAAAACTAATTAGTGAAACGTGAAATCCTAAAAACTAATGGAACTCCCATCGAACAAAGGCGGAGATGACAGCCAGCCAGAGGTGCTTAGTTGAAATCGCCGCTGCGACTTCCCAAGTGCCTATTTTCATTCCTTTGTTTTCCGACGACGCCCGCAATGTTGCAAAAAGATAGTGACATTAATTTTAAAAATTCCCCTCCTGCAGATTTCCTTTTCATTTTTCTGCGCGGCCATTCTCCCGCCGAGGCAATCGAGTGTTGTTTGTGTATCTCGCGGTGTACGTTCTGCGAGTGATAATTTTAACTGGCTCATTAGGAGCGCTGTGGAGCAGCGCGTGTTTGCACTTCCCGCGCAATGATACGGAAGACGGAACGAGATTATTTATGCATACAAAGTGTTGTTGGCGAAATGCAAAGTGAATTAGGAAGACTCATTTTTGGGGAACTAGGAGTGGTCGTTTGCGAGTTTGAATGGGAGTTTCTATCATTGTAACAGTGTTAAATGTCTCATTAGAATGACTGGCGGGCGTAGCTGGCGTCGCGGGTGCGGTAACGCACAAAGACGCGGCACTGCACTTCGTTTGGCGGAAGCACTTAGTTCTATTCTGGGCTGGGTGTGGGAAAGCGACGGGAGCACCGCGTGAATAACCCGTAAACAACTCATCGAAACACTTCAGCGGCCTTCCTTTATTGCCCTCCTCACCGACACCTCGTAAATGAGCGCGACCAAAAGTACAGCTTGTTCTCGAATGGCATAGAAGTCTAAAATAGAATTTTTGAAGCTATTTATTTATGTTAGACGATAATACAAATGCACAATCTGTTCAACAGAACAGCATACATTCTATCGCGTGTTCGAAACTCCGAAGCAGAAGCACCAACAAAGTTTTAGACGACAGACATTTTGGATAAATCCCAGCCGGCCATAGGCTCTAAGTATTCATGAAACCTGCATTGCATCAAAGTATACACAGTCGTATCTTTCCCGCCCAAGTTTCCAGAACGAGTCCCGCAGCTCCTAGAGTTCCCTGTTTTTCTTTTTCCTCCAGCCAGCAGAGCTCCAACTTTTTCCCTCAAATCCCGCCTGATGGAATATTCTTATTTAACTTTAGTAATTTGTTTTGTTACGTAATGCTTTTCTAATAACACAAGCGGTGCGGCGGACTAATGCAATCATTTTGCACGTCTGTGTATTTCTAGCCGTCGGGTTTTGCTCCTACAATATTAATGTTAAAGCGAACGTTTCTATTGTTTCCTCTGCATAACGACCCAATCAAGAATGTAGCTAATCTGTCGCACCGTATTTGTATTATCTGAGTCATAAATCATTTGCGTCTAATGCGCGCCCATTACGAATGCGAGTAAACTCCAGTCGTACGTGGCCCGTGACCAAATGTGAATAGCTACTTGCAAATTGGATGTGGAGCGAGTTGCGATCTATTGGAGCCGTATAGACGTCGCAGAGGCTCGGGCACGGGGCGAGGTTGCGAGGCTGCGATCTGCCGACTCCTGGTGTTTTCCTTTTGTCGGCGGCTCCAGGACGCCTCCGACTTTGCCGAGTGCCATTCGAATTTCAATAAAACTTGAAGGGGAATAAATTGTCCGGCGACGCCGCCCGGGATATTGTGCCCGCTCTCCGCGCCAGCTGACGGCGCTCCGCCACTTTTATGTCGCTCATTCGTTTATAATTGCGCTAATTGTAGTTGGGCTATTGTTCGACACGATAGCCCCGAGCCGCTGTTGATTAAAACGCCCCGAACGGCCACCGGGTAGGGTTTCGCCGATCGCGATCGGGACCACGTGAATAATTGCCGCCTTCTTTATTAATGTTCAATTACCTTCGCTCGTAAATTGTATACAAGCCGCGCATAGCTCGTGACGCTGGGGAAAATGTTAAACGTATTACTTTTTTGTTTCACACATAAAAAACGGCATAATCTGGCGTCAAATAAAGATAGCTGCAAAATATGACAACGGGCTACGTTTACGATATAAAGCTCGGAGCGTAAAACCGACACCTAACCGAGGGTATTATATGGCGGTGGGAGTGGATAAATCGTGGCGTTATCGGATTTTGACGGAATTGGACGCGCAGGTGACAATTGACGCGGCCGCCTTCGCCGAACGGCCGACCATTATTTGTCTTACAGCGTGAAATTGACACCGCTCTTCGTCAACGTCGCGTGGACTCGGTGAATAGTTTACCGGAGAAAACCGAAGCGGCATCGCCATTATATTATTAAAGGGACGTCTTAATTGAAAAATCATTTGGGAGCCGCTCGCAAATGTTTTGGAACAAATATTTCAACAAAAGGCGCGGGTACCTCGGCGCGATTGTCTAACGAAACGAGCGGACGGATTGGAATGAAATTGTTGTTGTGCGAACAATGAGCTTTGTCCGTGAAATGCGCGCAATAAATGAGGCAAGACAACTAAACGGAGTTGGTAAAGTGAGGCGACGGCCGACGGCGCATGAAGGGTGCGCGGGCGCATCGCGCGAGCCCACACGCGGCGCGTGCGTCACCGCTTCCCGAAACAGGCGCATCGCACGCTCACACATCAAAGTGATACCTAAATAAACACAAAGAATGGCAAAAACTAGGTACACGGCACAATGGCATTGTAAACAACGCAAATTTTGAAATTGCAGGAAGTGCATGTGCATGACGTTGCGTACAAAGACGTCCAAAATAAATCCTTTGTTTTAGCTCATTACCGTTTTTAATCTACACAGCGTTTACGGCTCATAAATACATTTTATTTGCTCTTCCAACCGATATTGACGAGTTTTATCTGTACGTTCCAAAGTTCGGCCACCCATCAAACAAGTCATCGCAAGGTGCGAGTAGCAAGGTAAATATATCACAATAAGTCACGCAACAAGCCACTAATTGAAAGCCGTTGGTAGCTGAGTCTGGGCGCCGGTTGAAATCAGAACTTTCTATCGCCGGTCGTAAATTCAGCTGCTGTGTAGATTGAATCCCGAGATAAAGTACACACGGTGCGCCGACAGCGGACTCGCGAGTCGCGAAACTCAATAGCATCGCACGGAATAAAACATATCCGCGGACCGTTGCGCGTAACTGTTCCTCCGGTTATCTTGGGCTCGATATTTTGGAGCAAACAGCTCGACTTTCGGATATGGTCACGTTGCATGAGTTGCATGAGTACGAACTAAATAATATTATTATATTTATATTTATTTTTATTATTTTGTTTATTATGTTGCCCTTTTTTAATAAAACATATGTATATGAGCAGGAAAATTATAGATCCTTGTTCAAGCAAGTAAATGGTCTTCGCGGTGGAATAGCTGCCTATCTATAATTAATAAGGTCTAATAAAATTGAGGAAAATCGATCAATTTTGTTAAAAGTAAATAACAATAATAATTTATTGAACTCATAAAATCATAATTCTAGGAAAAACCTTCACGTTTGATGTTATCGAGAAATTAACGCGGAAGTCGCGTACGCAATACGCGACCTTTGCGTTCTTGTATATTTCTTTTACTATTAACTTAGAATTGTTACGAAAAACGTACGTATCCATATACTTACCGATCTTTTATAGACGCAGCGGTCAACTGTTTAGATTATTAGACAAATTTAAATTTTGATCTCACACAATGTTTTGGAAAGGATACATTTCTTGGAAGAAGTCGAGGCTGGGCGGTTGGAGGATGTCTAGCGCTGATAGTACCTGTAAATAAAAATGGACACTTTACAAAATATCTATTAGAAAATCTGTTTAGAATTTCATCGACGATTCCTAGCCGTTGTCTAAGTAATTAAAAAACCATTTTGCCTGAGCTAAGTTGTAAGATATTTACGGTTCCCCCATTTTAGATAGGTACTAACACTTGATCATCATCATCATCATCATCATCATCATCTTAGCGTTAATGTCCCGGTTGTGCTCTCGCGCACGAGGGCCCTGGGTCCGCCTTCACTATGATCCAGAATTTAGCGGATCAGATAATTGCAGTGGAGCGACTGCCATCTAACCTCCGTGCTACCAGGGGAAGCTGACCAGATTGGATCATGGTTACACATTCTGTAGCCTGAATGTGCAGATTTCATCACGATGTTTTCCATCACCGTAAGAGCAATGGTCAGAATTGAACAAATGTACTCATAACTCAGAAAAGAGTTACTGGTACATGGCCACAGTGGGATTCAAACCCCGTACCTCTCGCTTACGAGTCGGATACCACCGCCACCGACGCTGCTAGTACTAACACTTAATCGAAATGCAATAAACAAATAGGCACTTCGATCGACAACAAAGAACCCAGAGCCAAACCGCAGACAGAACCGGTCATTAAACAAATCGAGTAATTATAATGGCGACCACTCACGACATACCGTCAGATAGTCGGGCATCATCGGCCGCAAGTCGCCCGCGACACGAAACGTATCATCGTTATTTATTTCATTATTAATTCATATTCCATATTCATTCCATTTTATCGCCAGTGCAACTGCGATGTGCGGTTTTGGTGGATTTCCAATGGAAATTTTCCATCCAATCCCATCCGGGTTAAATTGCGACATTTCAGTGTTTTAAAGGCGATTTTTGATCGAGATGGCGAGTGTTTTTCTCTAATTTTTATGAGACATCAGCAACACCAGGGGTGCTACCAATGCGTTGCCCGCCTCTAAGACCTCTTATATACCGACAGAGATTTTTACTGGCTGTTCTAATTTTCTGTTTGTCTGTAGTTGGCAGAGCTATCGGTAATACTATTTGGATAGTTCTGGGCCGGACGATGGCAGTAAAGTATCAAAACACCAATGTTGTGGTAGATCAAGGTCTTCCGTTAGGGACCCTAAGGCTGATTAAACAGCCAGGGAGAAGAGTGGCTTCCCGTGGCGGTAGTTAAGTTATGATATCCATCGTTCCGTTTAGTACCGATAAGTTCACGCGAAGTCGTGAACAAAAGCCAATTAAACTTACACCTATGCTGAAGTTCTCAGACAATATTTCCTTGTTAGGTACAATGCAACAGCATAAGTGAATCATATTCCTTTACGCTACAGCTGTGCAGTTATTAAACGGTTTTATAGCATTCATGAATTAAATTTTTATTTATTATATTGAAAGTATTCTGGGGTAAGGGACAGCTAATGCTCAATGTTTTAGCAAACCGATGTTGGCTAAAGATGCACCAAATACCGTGAATGTTGCTGTAGCGACAATGGAAAATGTTCTTGAAGTGTTACTGCACTTATGCTCTTGTAGAGCTCGTCTAATATAAAATGACGCGCCCCACTATCGCATTAACGCACACAAGCAAGTTTAAAATATGGACGCAATACATATACAAATGCCGTTGTAATTGGTCATTCATTGCCGGTGAGATTCAAACGTAGGAGCACGCGTCGTTCATTGGCTCCCACACAGATGAAGTGTCGTTATCAATATTTGCACTCACACATCGAAATCAACTAACCAAGTAGTGGGGCGCGTCATTTTAGACTAGATGAGCTCTACTGTACACTGTCTTTTCGTCCAGATTTCGTTTATAACTTGCAGTTGTTACCCCAATAATCCCGCTATTAATATTCCGTGCCCAAATACGAAATGATGTCCATTCACCGTGATCGCCGCGCTGCGTGCTCATACCGAAAGCTTTGTCATCCGAATGACGTGCCACCGCCACTCATTACCGGTGTTACGGAATAAAGGTGGCCCCCGATGGCGGCGGATGAAATTGGTCAGATTACGAGTACACTGCTAATCTGAGCTCGTCAGTTTAATTTATTACCGGCCGGCTTAACTCGGAATTGGAAGAGCGAGTGGCTAATGCTCGTACAGTTGATTGTTTGTATTTATGAATTAAATCACTTTTTGTACACTAGTTCCACTTTATTATACAATTTTATTAAATTGCAACTGGTTTCGAATTACTCATCTTCAGGCAATTTCTCAAAAATCATCTTCCTCAAAAATTGCCTGAAGATGAGTAATTCGAAACCGGTTGCAATTTAATAAAATTGTATAATAAAGTGGAACTAGTGTTCAAAAAGTTATTTAATTCATAATAATCGAGTTGAATGTTTGTATTTAGGTAGGTTTTATTTACGGTCAGTTTGACATATTGATTTGCAAATGCCCATAATAGTTAGGGAGGCGAATAGGGGAATTTTCGGCAATACTCGAGCGTGGCAGTTTAAGATATGAGAGATACCTTAGACCTAATAGAACAACCTTGTAAAGTATTTAGCTCTATATGTAGTGACGCGCGCCTAGGATAGACGATCAGATTAGTAAAAAAAAATGGATAGTCTGAAATACTCGAGCGCGTCAGATTAAGATATTGGGGGTTGATTTTAGTGTTTAAAGACTAAATTTAACTAATCTGACGATAAGTCCTTGACGCCGCCGAGTTATAGGGTCGCGAACTTGTAAAAAAAAAACGTTAATCCGGCATTCTCGAGCGCGATTTTTATTTTTTTTATTTTGAAGAATATAATCTAAAACTTACTAAAAATACAAAATCTGCCGGTTTCCGCATGACCGGAAGTGTGGAGGAGCCATTTCGTCTTCCTAAGAACGCGTTACGGCATATAAGTCGCGAACGATACATTTTACAAAAAAAAAGTTTAAATAAACAAAAAAGGTAATTTTATTTTACACAAAAAAGGTCTCTTTACATTTTTGTCCAATGTTAAAACGTTAAAACGTAAAGAAAGGAAAAGAAAGAAACCAAAAAACCTTTTTCGGTCAGATTAAGAGAACCCACCAACATTTTTGTCAGATTAAAAAAATATGCTTTCAGGATACCGAGATAAACCTCCCCTATGAAAATCTGACGCGCTCGAGTATTTCAATAAAACTTTTTTTTTTTGCATTTTCAAAAATTCATCGTAACTTATCGTCACGCCGAAATCGTCAGTTTTTTTAAAGGGAGCTTCCTTGGGGCCTACTTAACACCCCTTCCGAAAATCTGACGCGCTCGAGTAAATTTTTTTTTTTTGCATTTTTGACTACTTTATATGCCTACCCCCACCACGCAAACCGGCAGATTAGTATACCGTTGTTATCAGAGGCACTCGGGGCATACGTAGTATGAATATCTGACGCGCTCGAGAATGCCCAAGTAACTGTTTTTTATAACATTTTTGAAAAACCGTACACGCCAAACCCACCGCTAAAATGGTTTTTGCCATACGAGCTTTTCTTTTCGAAATTATTTTATCTTTCGATTTTGATAGGTCTCGACGGCGCCGTTGAATTACGCCATTTAGCTACCTCGCCTCCCTAACTATAATAATTAAAGGTATATCAAATGTATATTGGCTAACTTCTTCTTCTTCTTCTTATCGAGTCGATGGACCAATCTCTGACTTACAATTTATTCGCCCAGTATTCGGCGATGCATACATCGTTTGAACTGGCCTCAAACAAGTCCTCCGTTGTACAAGTTTTACGACACGAGCTAAGTTAGAATAGCTAAAACAATGAGGTAAATTATACTTTCATTGAGTATCAATAATAATGATGTATTCGGTAAGATTCCAAACATTAATACCAAATGACGACGATGATAATAATATCATATTTAAAGTAAATACGACTATAGTAATGGTCGTATGAAATCTACTTACGAAATTAAAGTTTCAATGGTCGCTATCTAAACTACATAGCATCATTTCACACGAGAATAAAACTAAATGGTCTCTTAGCGAGCCGGAGCATGGACCCTCGAAGGGTTCCGTACGTTATTCTTATTGGTTAGCGTTAGCAACAACATTTTATTGTCAGAGCAACATATTTGGTATATGTTATTATGAGTTCAACTCACATATGACCCGTTTTACTACCTATTTGTAATTAGGCTAGGCGTTCAGCAAACTCTGTTACCTACATATATATAAAAAGTAGACAATATGTTAAGTCGTTCAAGAGATATATTAGATGTCTCTTTAGAGGCGGTCAACACATTGGTAGCGTCCCTGGTGTTGCTGATGTCTATAAGCAGCGGTGACCACTTTCCATCATGTGGCTCGCTGGCCTATTTGCCTGTCGTATGGGCAACAATTAGTAGGTAGTAGTTACCGCTTACTATCAGCAATGCAATAATTGCAAATCCCGACTTACGTTCTCGTGTTTGAAGAAGCACAGCATCTTGAGCTCCCGGAAGACTCGCTTGGAGGAGACCAGCGACTGGAACACGTTCGGCAGCTTCTTGAGGGCCACGCGCCGCCCGTCGCGTGGGTCCGTCACCGCCCTGTGAACAAGAGAGGAAGAGAATCTGAGTAACAGGTACATAAGTACATTACGTCACGAAATACGTGGGACAGGTGTCTATGCCTGCGGTATCAGGAAAGAGCTTCCTGGGTATCCCGAGGGATAAGCCGTCGGATGCGAGAGCCAATGGCTTGCGGTGTGGAAGGATGCTAAAGACCGGGCGAAATGGAGGAAGAAAAGTTGGAAAGCGGACCCTGGCATAAGATGGGATTTTTTTATAAGTGCGTGTATCTAAGATTTTGATAATCGGTAGGTAGTTTTAATGCATCAACGTCATCATCATGATTACCATCAACCATAACAGTCCACTGCTGGACTTGAGCTTATTTCACATTGAGGAAGTCTAGTGTAATGATACCAACAAGTAAATTATTTGTTGCGAAAGTATTTTCCATTAAAATTTTATTTTTGTTACATCGATTCAAAATATTATGCGAAACCCAATATTCTTCCACGACATCAATCTTCGGATACGTTAAGAGTTTAGGCTCCTATATCAGATAGCGTCTCCATCGACGTGCAAATGGAATTGGCAAAATACCGCACAACAGATAAATCCGAACACGTTTTGTGCGAAACGAAATAAGTTGAAGCAAGTGTCGTCGGATATGCAAATCTTCGATACATACAACCCGCATTCAGAACTTACGCGATAAATATTTGGTCGTACGCGGACCGCGAAGCGTGAATCTATTGACGTTAAGATTGAGATCTCGAGTTCGGGCATTAACTTATTAACATAACAACTGACGGTACGACAACACGACAGAGTAGCAAAACATACGTGCGCGAAATATATACAGCATTATACAATGTATGCCATAATTTAACTACGCTTGAAATAAAGATAGCAAATGATAGAGTCATCTTGGCGTTAGTCCCGGTTGTGAACTCGCGCACAGGCCCGAGGGCCCGGGGTCAGCCTTGACCGTGATCCAGGATTTGGCAGATCAGGTAGTTACAGTGGAGCGACTGCCTTTGACCTCCGTGACCCTATTGACAGGGGAACCTCACCAGATTGGATCATGGTTACACATTCCGGTTTCATCGCGTTGTTTTTCCTCACAATAAGAGTATCGGTTAGTGTTCAACTGATGTACATAACTCAGAAAAGAGTCATTGGTAGGTCCCAGGGCCCTGAGGTGCGAACCCGGTACCTCGGGATACGAGTCGGACCCGTTAACCACCATTATACTACCGACGCTACAGCAGCCCACAAGCAGAATAATGGTCGGTGGTTCAAAAATAGAATCTGTCGTATTCCGCCGGCACGCCGCGGGACCGTTAGCGTGCCCTTGGGATGCGATAATACATTATAGTAATCGTAACAGCGGGCCGCAGCGATAAGATCGCGGGCGGGGAGCGGGGGCAGGGCAACGACCGCACCCTGGGAGTCCTGGGACAAGGGTCCTGATATCGGGTACGGGCCAGATTTGGCTAGCTCCGACACTTATCTCCAACGTTGTGGATGCCGGCTATCAAATGAAAGACAGAAATTTGCCAGTGCCTTTTTCGAGAAAAAAGAGAGCTGCAATTAAATTTAAAAAATAATAACCCGGTTTACAAAAAATGTTCGCGCGATAAAATCAAACAAGCCTCCCAGCTAAAAGTGAACGGTAAAACAATTCCGATAAAAACTTCGCACGCTGGAAGCAAACAAAGGCCGAAGCGGTGAATCAAAACTTTAAATTTACTACTGTTATTAAATTTATTTCATTCCGCACAATTTGACCGGGAATATAGAAATTGAAAAGTATGTCGTACCGGAAGATAGTTCACGAAAGCTGCTGACGAGTAAATATTGGCATTCAAATACCGTCTTGGACTATTGTTTCTCTTCAGAACACATCCTCCGGCTCTGAACACATTTGCGCGGTACCTACATAATTCAACGGATGACTTTGGAACGTGAACACAAAACTAAACGAAACTGCGCCTGTTCTCGGCAGTGGCCATAAAAAGTGGCGCTTTACAAGACTATTGACATTCCCTATTCGGCTGTCAGATGGTAAACAATGGCAGGAAATGTTACACTGTTGTCTTTTACATGCCAGGCGTTCGGTTCAATAACTTTACGGAGCATCCAGGGAAATGGAGCGATCTAATTGGTTTCCCCGACGTCAATACATGTAATGCATAAAATGTAAAGTTGCAGTATCAAAACCTATCAAATTTCAAAGAATCATTTAGAAGGACACGGATTTTTGCTGAGTGCCTGACTCGTGTCCCACCGAGGAAGTCTGGCGTGTGGCCACCGTACTAACTACTTGGTCATCGTGCCACCTCACTCGTCGTGATACGTTTCATTCAATCATTCTTAAGATCACGTTTATTTTAAAATATACATTAGTCTTAAATTACTTCGCTCCTGACCGCTGATATTGTATCTTGTTGCATATCTAGTATCTAATAAAAAGTTATTTCTTTGAACCGATAACATCGTTACTTCTGAGTTCCCTTTTACATTAAATCAATAACGAATTCTCCATAACCACCGAGATCCGAATGTCCCTTCCTCAAAAAGTCCCTAGGTATCAAAACGCCTCATTCCCATAATGTCCCTTTCCCAAAATGTAATCGCTATCAGACAATCGAACAGTACTTATCGAGGGCCTCACCTCTCGGGGCACAGGAGGCAATAAAAATAGTCTTGCGAGGTACCAAACGACCCGGACCAACAACCAAACACTCCGCATTCCCGAACACAATACACCTGTATGTGCAAACATTATGAAACGTACCACAGCGGGATCTGGCTACGGAATAATAAATACTCTCAAACCTCCTTTCGGAAAGAGGTTAAACAACCTCGGAGACAATGTGAATAAATTAAGAGTGTGAAATAACCTGTGTTTGAATAAGAGTCAGCTTGTTTACATTAATTTACCGCGGGCGTGACAAAACGGCACGCTACACCAAAGGTGATATGGGGTGCATTATAGGACCTTGTCAAATTGCTGAGGTAAGTGTAGATTCTTGATCACGTTGGTCCAATCCACGAGAATTTTTGAGACAACCGTATGATGAAGACCCTGATAGAAAATGACACCTATCAAATATTCATGAGCCATTGGTTTCCGACCCCTAGAACTTTTTAAGGTTCTGTGACGTCATTGAGACGAGTTTCGCGTCCTGTAACCAGCTGTGTGTATTTGACCAGCTTGTTTGTTATCAAAAATTTATAACCGGTCCATGGTAATTGATCAAAGATGAATTCCTCACGATTAAGAGTCATTCACCTTAATTGTGTCTATTGATAGCCTAGTTAGTCAAACACGCCAAAATAGGCAAACACATGGGACCGGGAAAAACCAAAAACCCATCGCCTAATCTAGCTTACCAAAGACGTCGTACGTCTTAAACCGGCTTAGTAAACCGGGCCGGGTATAGACGTGCCGCGGCAGATAGCCGGGCTCCTGAATGTGTTCATTCATTTTTGCGGCGGGGGGAGATAAGGGGGAGAGGGAGTGGGGGAGGGGGGGCTTCCCACGTCGGAGTATAATTTAAAGAGTGAGACGACTTGTTTTTTATGGATAGCTACAAACGACCTATGATAGTGTCTACATCCATCCATCCGGTTTTACGTAGCCGTAGCCAGATGGATTTTGGAGATTGGAGAATTTACGTACGAAAGAAAGTTCCCGCCAGAAAACTATAATCTATGCAGAGTCTTCCCGCCGTCTGTCCCTATGTATCAATGTACGCTTAGATCTTTTAAACTACGCAACGGATTTTAATGCGGTTTTCAACAATAGAGTAGCAGTAGAGTGATTCAAGAGGAAGGTTTATAAGCAAGAAAAGAAGTATACGAGAACGAAGTCGCGCCGAGTCGACTAGTCGAGAATAAAAGTCACCATTATCAAGGACGTGGAGAAGTCCAGTTTAGTACATTACGCAATGATTGTAATAATTGCGTAATTCTTACTCACACAGCCCATTACGACCAATCTTATTGGCCCAACAAACAAACATCAATATCGCCAGTTCCATTTCAAAATAATCCTTTTTCATCGGCGATTGCTTTTAATCCGACGGTCGGCTGTCGATCGTGCACGCATCGAAACGTTTGCACCAAAGTGGCTAACCGCTACATTTCCTGGACCGTCCTACATTTTGGCCGTAAATAACGCGGCGAGCCAATAAAAACGAAATGAAAAACTGATTTGCTTTTATAGCTCCGAGCCCTAGTTTAAAGCTTTCAACAAACGAGCCACGCCGATACGTTAAGAATTTCCCTTTTCGCTACGGAAAATACAGGTCCTTATTCATCGCGAATGGACAATGAAAGCGTAATTGGAATCGGTCCGGTCTTTTATTAATGTTTCAACTTTTTTGCTGCATCGAGATTTCATCCTAATACAACGCTAGAGCGCAGTCGCTGAGTCATCATCATCATCATAGCCAATAACAGTCCACTGCAGGACTTAGGGCCTCTTCTACGAAAGGGAAGGTTATTGCCATAATCTCCACGCTTGACAGGCGGGTTGAGATCGCAGTGTTATAAATATAACAATGGAAAACACTGCTGCCCATTTTCCAGGAGATCTTTTGTCCCGAAAACAATAGTTTCTATGTACGACACCCACGAGTTTAAGGGGTTGATGCTCCTCTACTCTGCCAGACGCCGCACGGCCATCATAATTCAGTCAAAATTATGTCCAACAACGACAGTTCCATTCCAACTTGCGGCGGCCACAAAGTAGGACATTTCCGTGCGTCAATAATTAGGAGACTCAACTAAGCCCGCGAGGGTTGCACGCTTCGGCGGCTACGCGCTCCTGTCTCGCCATTTATACACATATTGCGGGCAAAGTAAGGCAAACTTTCGCGTAATATGAGGCGACGGTATCCCGGGGAACATTTCAAAGACGCGACAAAATCCTCTAGGATTTTCGCCCGCACTGGCACCTCTTAAAGTGCCCGAACATAGAGGTATGGTATGACCGAAGTTGTCCTCTGACGAGACTGAACTTTAATTTTGAGAGACAGCTTTGACGAGCAAAATTTAATTGAAATATGAATGAAAGTGTAGCTTGCATTACTACATTTTCTGATCTTAGACGGACTTTATGCAGAAACTCAAAAACTACTGAACCGTTTATAAAAATTCTTTAACCTCAATCACTTCTACATATGTTTAACCTATAGAAAGCTACATTATCTGTGAGTCACATGGGTATTAGATTTTCCCGAATTTCCTACAGGAAACGAACAGGAACGTAGATAGTAACTGTATTTACGCGAACGAAGTCGCGGGCAAAAAATATAGTTATAAATATATTTGTATTCACTTTGGAGTTGGTAAACTAATCATAAAAAAGTTTTCACTAAAAATAATTTGCCAAACGCACGTTTGTCAAAGTGTAAAGAAGACAAAATAGACATAGAGACGCCATTTTACCTGTTGCTAGCTGTTAGCGAAAGAAGTAGGTGGTATGCAACCAAGGAAGTTACATCCTGAAGAATTAGCCAAAATTGCATGCGCGGTTGGCTCTAAAAACGGCAATAATTCTTTTAATTCTTAGAATTTATTCTCAGTCCAGGAGAGCAGGAGCTTCCTGCAATAATTTGTGGCCTAAATAAACAATTTCCTGCTGAAATTGTCTACGAGTAGGTACGGTGACCACGGTGAATTTAAATAACTAACGGAAATCTATACATAGCACAAAACAAAGTCGCTTGCCGCCGTTTGTATCTATGTACGCTTAGATATTTTAAACGCATCGGATTTTTTTTTATACCACTAAGGTGGCAAACAAGCTTGCGGCCTGCCTGATGGTAAGCAGTCACCGCAGCCTATGGACGTTTGCAATACCAGGGGTATCACCCACGCGTTGCCGACCCCGTAAAAACCTTTTAACCCCTTTCTTGAAGAACTCCATGTTATGTGATTTTATTGTTGTTTCCATCAATCTTCATAAATAAGAGTGATTCGAGAGGAAGGTTTATAGCATGAAAACAGGGGGTTGAAGGTACCTGTAGGGGTACTGGTAAGGGTAGGGTAGGGCCACGCGAACAAACTCGCGCCGCTAGTAGGAAAATGAAAGACACCAGACTTTCCTTTCTTTCATCGTGTAAGTAGATATTCTATCTCACAAAGTCCATTTGATTATGAATTTCAAGGAAATTATCAAGGAATACGGGCGCAACATAAGCGACCTTATCTGTACACACATAATATAAGATAGAAAATCTACGTCACCGCACAATGTTACCTACGAACAGGATACATTTACGGAAGACATTCATTCCTGCTTTATCATTGGCCACGTTTCGTCAGTTCTCAAGTAAACAAGTCGATGTACCCCTTTATCGCGGTGCTTTCATAAGCCAAAACAACACGTTATCATAACAACGTGTGTGTATGGAAGGATGCGCGGTCGTTCTGTGGAAACAAACAATTTAAGGGCGTTCAGGCGATAACTAGTTCGGGATGGAGTCAATATACTGTGGGCGTATGATATTTATTACACCCCATATTGCGAAGGCTGCACGCTTCGTGGGCCTCTCTTGTAAGAAAAGGTGAACTTCGGAGGCGAGTTTTGTGAATATGAATCGTCGTTGTAAATAAAATATATGTTACTACGGTACAAATTTATTATTTTGAAATTCGTGTCGTAAAAAGTGGACGTGAAAAATTTGTAGATTACAAATAGAGGAGTATTTAGTAAGAAGAGTTCTTCACACAGACAATTTTCTGAACAAACACTTGACGTCACGATCCACGAGACAGCGAAGTAAATAAACAAATAAACGCGCACAAAAATGTACACTAAGTAACGAAAAGAAAAATTCCAATTGCACACACGAAAATGCAATGAAATATATCAATCAACATTCATTTCGTGAACGATTAGAGCGACAACGAGCGAAAACGGCGCGCAAATGGATCGCAAAAGCGAATCAATCAACCTACAGAGCGGCGCACCCGAAAGAGTGTAAACAAAAATAAATAAAGGCGAAAATGCCCGCAAAATCGAATCGAACATCGTTTTAAGGGTGAAACGAGTTGGGAAATAACTAAAAAGTAAAAACAAATAGAGAGCAGGAGCCGGCGGCGGCGAGGATGTGTGTCAATGTCAGGGCAGCGGCGACTTTTTGCATCGAGGCGCCCGCCTGAAATACGCGAGTTTTTGACGGAAATTCGAGCGCTCGTGAGCGCACGAGATAGACGCGGACGTTCCAATTTGGACACGTGACCGTTGTTTATTGTTGGACGCAATATCGTAGTATTTATACGAGACGGACGTTAATCTGACTAGATACGAGGTTCAGTGATCCGGTGTGTTTGTTGGTCAGGGGCTCAGGGCTAAAATTAAATTTTATGACGAATTTACATTTTTAGGTTTGTGTTTGTATTTTTGCGCCTATGACGCCTAGAACACGTAGTCCGTGAAGGCAAAAAATTTAAAAAGTCGATTGTAGATAAATAGCTATATTAACTATATTCTATATTAGCGACAAATAACACACCAAAACCTTCCTCATGAATCACTTGTCTATTGGTGAAAATCACATAAAAATCCGTTTAGTACTTTTTGAGTTTATTGCAGACAGACAGACGCGGCGTGGGTTGTCTTATAATAAATACTATAGTGATCGAGATTATATTTGAAGACACATAGACATTATGGTAACTACCATGTGGCTTCATGTTTTGTGGCTTCGTCGGATTTTAAGCATAGCTATCAACCCTCCACGTGTAGGCAATGTGAAAAACATACCGCTGAATGAATGGCACGTGTATATACTTGAATGACGCAGAGGATATACACCCTCCACGTGCAGAAAGCTTGCCCGAAGCACAGTAAATGAATGGCGCGCATGTACAGTCCAAGAGTGCATTACCACTTCAACAAAATATTCCGTTGCCGCCACAGCAACATTCACGGCATTTGGCCTTTTTTATGGCATTTGGATTTTGGCTAAAGATGCCAAATCAGTTTGCTAAAAGTAGCAAGAATTAGCTGTCCCTTATGCCCAAATTACTGGTCCTGCACAAGTGTAACTTTTACATAATAAATAAAAATTTAAATCATGAACGCTATAAAAACCGATTAACAACGCACAGTAGTGCAAACGAATATGATTCTTAAGGTGATCTAAAACTTATGCTCCTGTACTGTACAATCGACGATAAACCGCGTAGATACAACACAAACCTATTGAGTTGTATCTGGTAGTGTTCGGTTGCCGTGGGCGCAGGGTGACACCACCTGGCACACCATGCCAACTGTTTTAACGAGTTACACGGGCAAAAAGAAACTATACGATACGCTCCTATCGAGTTCCTCTAACAAAACGTAAAAGAGCTTGTCGATGTAGACGAGCTTTCAAACCCCCGATGCAAAAATACGGGTGGTGTAATGTAAGTCTTTGTGTCCGTCTGTGTCGAACCGGTGTATCGATTTCGATGTTGTTTTGGACCTGTAGGTATATGGGTAAAAATTAACTTGTCAAATTAATGGTTCATATCTTTATTTAATTTAAAACGGTTTAGTAATTTGGGAAATATTTGAATACCCATACTACAATGTTCACTTTGTCGGGAGGTTTTCTGGAAACTATCGAAATTTCCGTATAGATTTTCTTTTATGATTGAATGTTTCGGCACATGGAGAGTGATCGTTAGAAGTTTCTTCCTCGAATGTGTAACACGTGAAATTACTTTCCATCCGCGGCGTATCTTCTTGCTTCGATTAGGGATGCTAACCGTGACACGTGTACCTTTATGCGGTTCAAGCATTAGCCGACACTTTATGAGGCTTCTCCTTTCCGTGCCTTGATATCATAAAATTAATTATTTTTTTTAATTGTGTAAAGCTAAGTCTCGAAACAAAATCGTGGCAGACCGTTTCGAGTTAAAATATGGATCGGAAACTTTTCCGTTGAGCCAAAACCGAAATTAATTTCAATCATACAAACAGCGAGAGCGGGCTGACCTTCATCAAAATATGATAAGCAATGAAAAGTTATGTCGGAAGGAACCGGGCAATGCTCAGGGGAGGTTGTAAAAGATTTTACGAGGGAAAAATATATTATTTAAAGCACCAGTGACCAACCTAAGGACCTTTTGGCCGTTTTTGCGTAAGGATAATTCTGTTTTAGGCACTTGATATTCCTGAAACGTTTGCAATTTCATATTTACTTAAAATTGTAGCTCACTTAGGTAGCTACTTCTAATGTATGAAAAACAATTATCGATAAAAAAATTTAAGTTAAGAATGCGATCAACACTAAATTACTCGGTGAATTAGTATGGCCGCCGAATTTACTACACATGGTTTCCAAGCGGAAATCCCAGGTTCGAATCTCACTCCGGACTCTAAACCAACCGGTTTCTCAAAAGTCACAATTGTCGCTTGTCTATGTCTCTCTAGTTCTCTTTGCGAGTTGAAATTTCGAGGGTACATGTCTGTTACGAAACAGTAAATCATCCGAAAATGTCACTGCGCAATTTTCGCCTATCCGCTTATGGAGAAGGTGCAAGACTGACACGAATACCCATTTATATTTAGCGCAGTGCTATGCTCAAGCCTACACACCAGGAAACTGTTAGTGCACCGCCGCTTGACCTATAATCTGAAGCATTAATTGAAACTTTGACGTGTGGCAATTCAGTCGCGTGCCAGATTACGAGTAGACATTGCACGTAGTATATAAGCGCAGCCTGATTTCTTTGAGCGTCAGCGATATTATAGTCTTCGAAGTGCGTACCTTCGGTTATGAATGGTATCTGTGAAATACCGAAAATTTCAGAGAATCGATACCTATAGATAGTTGGCGATGATCATAACTCTATGCATCATAATCTGAAACTGTAAACCAGCGTCGCGGCGACTGTTTTGGCATATGCTGAGTGTGGCCCCATTGCACTCTCCACATGGCACAAGTAACGAGATTAGAATATTTCTTTTTTTTTCGTTTATGTCTCTGTTTTATATACTTCTTTTTTCTCTATAAACATTTTTGAATGTTGTGCCGTGTGTCTAAGTGGAATAAAAGTGTTTCACTTTACTTAACTAATCTAAGCTCGTTCTAGGGCACAATAGCAAAGATATTGCGCGTGTTGCCACGCAGCTATATCTCGTATGTCATAGGTATTACACAAGCAATGGGAGCGTATACAGAGCGGGAATGGTAACGCACGACCTCATTTTGCCGGTACGTGGGGCTTCGCGGTTCGAACGAGCCCGCATGCAACCGACGTGAGCTATGCGGTGTGTTTTTTTGCTCGGTATAAATGAGGAATGGCTAATGTTATGAAGGGTCATGGCGCGGTTGGTAAGCAAAACTTTTAGGTTAAAGTCGCAAGTCGGCCGATTCGTGTGGGAATTCCGAGTGCCTTTACCCAAAAACGAGTTCAGTCGTTGTTGGTATACAAACGTCGCAACCGCAGAGAAAAAAAATGTGCCCTATGAAGGTAGCTAACTTTCCAATCTCTTTGGCCGCAACCAACCTAAGTGCTGTTACCACTAAGTTAGCGCACGAAAGCGTCGATCTATTGGAGTAATACAACATTATACATATGTATTTGCAGTGTGAATTACTCTACCTAAGCGGTGTAACGCGACGCCCGGTCCCTGCGGTCGATTGCTACGGATATCCGATAGCAGTTTGCGGTCACGGCGCGACCAACCCGCTCTAGGAATAGACGGTGCTTACTGACATGGTTAAACAGTCCCGTAGTTATTTTATTTTTTCTAGTCCATTTATTTTCAGGTATCTAAGACCTACATATATAATACAATAAACTCTACAACATCTTACGCTGTCACGGTATAGTGAAGATGCGGAGATAGGTAATGCGCTGGCGTCTGAGTTTCGGCGCGCAGCCGGTGGTTCAGCCCGGTGTTCCATAAAGGTTTCCAAGATAGTAAATATTGTAATTTCTTCATACTATTTCGAATTAACATTTGCAGTTACAACATACTTAATTGTCTACAAAGTCATGCTAAATCAGACAAGTTTTTAGCGTGTTCCAAAGTTAGTTAAAAGTTTGTCGGTACGCTTTTGCCATCTTAGTGGTAAAAAAAATTTCATGAACTATACAATTACAAAACAAAAAACATATTTAATCGAGAAAAGTGTTTCGGAACTGAGCAAACGCGCGCGGACGAAGTACACAGCAAAGAATTAAGAAACTAATAATTTACGCGTCGGTTGAGGGTATTATCTTCTCTAAAAATAGCAAGTGAGGAGACTTGCCATTCATTTGATCGTTACAAATCCTCAAGGCGCCTACCGTCTCTTCTATTCACGTACACGATAATTTACACTTTCATAAGTTCTCCAATCCATCCAATCACGCACGCAAAAACAAATCTACCCGCACTATAAATAGGTGCTAAAATCGCAAGCCCGCAACGCCGTCTCAGCGTCCGTCTAGAGTCTCAGTTAGACAATCGACATCGCGCACGCGCGTCACCGAGCCGTCACCGTGACGTCGGCGCGCGTCACGCGAACAGCTGATCGCGCCATTCGCGCGCCGCGCCCGTAAACAAATAGTATGCGCCCACGCAGCGGACCGTGGGAAAGCGCTCCACTAGGTTAGGTTATCTGTCGCTTCGGGAAATTTTCCTAGACGATAATGGAATTGATATGATAGGTTGCGATGTTTGTTTAGTGAAATGGTTAGTTACGAAGAGTGTAAGTAATTGAAAACACTATTTAGCACTCAATATATTCCATCTCATCCGCCTGGCTACGGCTGACTATAAGTTTCTTTGTATCCCAGCAGAGTAATATTTGTTTGATTATAAGTAGTGGATCTCAGCTTTTAGGTGTAATTTAAGAAATAGAACCTTAAGTAGTCACGTAGGATAATTATGATAAAATTAATACTCTAAATAAACGTAATGCGTAATAACAGTTCACTTAAAACTCGATTATTCGTAAACACATTCACTCTCACACTAATGTTATATTAATCCATTTTTATACTCATCCACCGACTAACCGCATAAAGCGTACATAAAGCGTCCATCAATTACGACCAAATAGTACTGGATGGACACGAGTTTTACATTTTAAACTCCATTAGTTCGTAATTCGACCACCGCGAGTCACGTACGGCCGGCACAGCGTACGGGGACTGTAAACGAGATTACAAATTACGTACGTTGGCGGGCCAGTGCAGGGTTATACAGACGAGGGACTATCTTGGAAAATAAAATAACCTAACCGGTCGAAAAATGACGGAAACCCCCGACTAAGTTTACATATCAACTAAAATAATTTCTAAACTATTATTAAGCTAAGAACCCTCTCGATTAAACTGGCTTGCAAATACAGAAAATCCGCATCGAAATCGATTCATCCATTCCGGAGCTACGATGCCACAGACAGACAACGTCAAACTCATAACACCCCCCTTTTTTCGTCTGGATTTTTTAACCCGCCGCACCATATTAGACAAAAATAATATTGTCTATCCAAATTGTCGGTGATGTGATCGCACATGGTTTGCGGAGATTTATGCCCTCAATTAGACGTTAATCGCAAACTAAGATAGGTTATGTGCGTTGATGCGCTTAGGCAAGTTAGTTAAATTTTATCTAGGACTCCCTTATAGTTCTGTCGATGGCCTTGGTTCAGAGGACTTATACGCGGTACTTCTACTCGCGCGCGTCTTTCGAAAGCATTTGTAGGCGACCCATTTTGACGGGCAACAACAAAGTACCTTCGAGGGCCGGACCTCGTCTGCGTACTCTTCTCCCTCTAATTGGCTGCCAGCAAAAATGGCGTCATTACAACCATTAATAACGGACAATGGCAAAACGGCCGATGGCGAAAGAGATACCGTAAATACACCACCGGCATAGTTGAGGCTGTAAACGAAATGGGTATTAGCGTTTGTAAATGAGGATCCCCCCCTCCCTTCCCTTCCCTTCGTCTCTTGCGTCGCGTCACGCCGGCGATAACATCGGACGGGGCCCCGTGTTGGTTTTCAAGTACAAACACCGTGGGAGTGGAAAGAATACAGTTTCCCATATAGCTCCTAGCGTGTTAACAAAGTGGCGAATGATCGATATTGATGAGTCTGTGAGGTCGATAAGCGAAATAAAGTGGTAATTAAAACCGAATGTACGCGACTGCGATCAAGTGACTTCGCGAAAATATATTGCGAAACAGTGAACGAACTTATTGCGTGGATAGACGAACTTTTGCATCATCGGCCGCTTCGTCACTTATCATCAGGTTTTTCGCAGAATAGGCGCGAGTTCGTCTGACTGAGAAAAGGACCCGGATACATCGCATCAATTACGCATAAAGTAGTAGGCACTAAGCAGAGAGCATCTTGTTCCTTGTATTCATATTCATATTCATTTATTCGTAGTAATTTAATCATACATCGTCATTTAAAATAGTTTCATGAATAGAATTAAGTACTAATAGTTGATGTCAATGTTAAAAATAAATAAATTCGATAGCATGAAATCGTCAAGAAAGTGTAAGTTCTATGTAGCATGTTGCTTCGGTTCTGACACCCTATTGCGCTTCCATTCACATTACCTTTTTTTATGCCGTAAAGAAGCGTACGTAGATATATAATTAATTTAACCTCTAAACATACGATTCTAGTCAACCATATGAAACCACCGCCATGAAACCACCTCCAGGATGTGCTAACGCCGCGGCGTGTCACGAAATAGGTCGGGCAGCTGTTATGCATACGCTACTAATGGGGCTTATGTGGTTAATGCGGTGTACGATTCGTTAGTGGAAGAGCTAGTTGCTTGCGACACACGTTTGCTTGCGTTACGTAAGAATTTAAACTAATAGGGCTGACCCTACGTTACTGATAACGTTCGAATTTTCGGCTCTTTGGACCTCCATTGACGACCTGAGTGGTTCAATGGTCAACATGCCGGTCTGCCACGCAAGAGGTCCCGGGTTCGATTCCCGGCCGGGAAGAATTTGAAATGATGAATTTTAATTTCTGTTACGGGTCTGGGTGTTCTATGTATAATAAGTATGTATTTAAAAGTATTTAAGTAATATATCAGTTATCTAGCACCCATAGTACATACAAGCTTTGCTTAGTTTGGGGCTAGATGGCGCTGTGTGAATTTGTCCACGAATATTTATTTATTTTATTTATTTATTACGAGTTGTGGGTGCTTTTGGACATCAATGTCCAAAAATCCTAAGTAACCCATCCATGGTCTCATCGTCATCTTTATAGGCACTCAATGTTCACTAAAGTCGGTACAATGGTACCGCTAAACACATTATTTTATTTTTACGAATTTATATGATTTTTATCTTTTATAATTAGTGATAAAAATAAAATCTCTAAAAAAACCCATTTTGTAATAATAACAGAGAGAAGATACTCTCTGTTATCTTTACAATAAATCACACTTACATTTTAAAGCTAGACACTGAAAACACTGTTGAATCTGTGCTGCGTCAGCCAGTAAGCAAGTATTCTCGACGGAAACTTTATTTTCCAGAATAAGCTTCACATTTTCCTTTTATTTCGCTAGCTAAGATATTGAAAAAATTCGATTTTGGTACCCAACACAGACTATGTTTGGCCAATAAATAGTATTGACTTGTATTTTCAATCATATTTAACGTTTAACTGACTGCGACAGTTATTGACGACCTGGGTGGTTCACATGCCACGCAGAGGTCTCGGGTTCGATTCCCAGCCGGGCTGACAATGAAATGATGAATTTTAATTTCTGTTACGGGCCTGGGTGTTATATATGTATGATAAAAATTGATTTTTAAAGTATATTTATGTAGTTTATTAGTTTTCTGGCACCCATAAATAAAGTCTGACACACAAGCTTTGCTTACTTTGTGGCTAGATGGATGACGATGAATTCAGCAAGCATCACTACATAGTATAAAACAAAGTCGCTTTCTCTGTCCCTATGTCCCTTTGTATGCTTAAATCTTTGAAACTACGCAACGGATTTTGATGCGGGTTTCAACAGCAGATAGAGTGATTCAAGAGGAAGGTTTATAAGCAAGTAGAAAGAGGGTAGGTAGGAGTAAAGTAGGTGTACGCGAACGAAGTCGCGCCGGGTCCACTAGTAATTATATATTTTTATTATTCCCCTGCTACCAATGTTTTCCAAGTACTTTTGCGGAGGTCGCCTCAAACCCCCGGAGCAGCCGCTGGCACTACACGGCTATTGCATTTGCATCCACCTGCATTGCTGTGAGAGCTTTACAGTTACTGCACCCACAGCACTATTATTCTGACATAATGTGCGCCACTGGCCACTGCACTATATTCTGCTTTCGAAACGCGGTGTACGAGGGTTGTTCACAAAATTACCGAACTTTATTTAAAAAAATAATTATTTTTGAAATTTACACGTTATTGGTCTGTATCTCCTTCGAAGTCCTCCCATTCTCTATTCACACACTTTTCTCAGCGGTGTTACAACATTTCAAAATAGACCTGGTAAGCTTCTTTCGGAATGCTGACAGTTATTTTTTAAAGATATTAATAAATTATATTTTTATATTTATTTATATTTATATTTATTTATTTGTATCAGGCTACAGAGGCCCATAGATATAATACATGTATCATAAAAAATTATAAAAACAATAAACAATACATTATAGCCAAACCTATAAAACAATACCACTTATAAAATTAACAATAGACTAATAGATAATATTATAATTTTCAATACTAAATTCTAACACTTTTCACTTTTCGTTTCGGCGGCACCGGAAATTCTGGGTCGCCCACGGAATCGCCGGTACACCACACCCTTCGGCCAATAATCTTCCCTCATGAAGAAATCCAAGTCTGCGGTGGGAACCAACACCACGAACGAGTTGAACGTACGTTCATGGCTTGATTCCAAGAGCCGGACTCTCACGAGGTACTTTTTGGTTAAGCGGATATGCTCTTCCACGTCCTTTGCCGTCACTGTGTAATGAAGGCGGGACAGGTAAAGCGCCGTCGTCGGTGTCGCAGGGCGCAGTAGAAAGTTGGGACCGGTTACTGCAGTGCCGCGAAAATTCTGAGCAGCACGACGTCTACTCTTCTTCTGGACCGTGATAAATCCTTCCTCATCACAGTCCACGTCGGGGGCACATGGGGGCTTCAACACCCCCGTTTCTTGTGGAGCTGAAGCCACCACGCGACGAGGTTGGCGCGATGCCGGTGCGCTGACGGGAGCCGCGGGCGCGGCGGGCGCTGGCGGGCGGGCAGCGGGTACGGACCGGCGAGCGGCGGGTGCGGGCGGGCGCGGCGCGGGCGCAGGGCCTCGCGGTGACGCCCCCGCAACGTGTACGCCGATGCGAGCCGCGTACGTATTGAGTTCCAGCGTGGACGGCGGCGGTGGCGGCGGTGTTAAAACTGCTGACTCGAAACTCGTGTCGCTCGCACCGCCGCGCAGAATTTTCATTGTGGCTGTGTCAGCAGGCGACCCGATGACTGGCATAGAGTTGCGCAATGTATTCATTTGTTCACGCAACTCCAATACAGTTTTATGAGAGGCCTCGAATTTTGCCTCAACTTTCGCCAGGTTTTCCTTCAGGAGCACGATGTCCTTCAGCAATCTGGTGACGTCGACGTGGTCGAACGTAACGGGAGGGAGCTTATTCAAATCCCTCGCGACAAAGATTGGCACGTCGTCGGGATCGGTCTCCTTCAGTAGCGTTATTATATCCTGAACGCTCCTCGGTGTCCCGTCACGTCTTCGAGACACCATCTTCTCCATCATGTTGAGTGATGAGAACAGCATAATAATATTTATATATTAGTTTACAATTTATAATAATTTGTATGTAGGTATAGGTTTTATCTTTGTCTGTATTTTGTATCAGTTTATTTTGTATTTATGTTGTTTGTGTATTTATAAATATGGGCCTCAGTTGCCTGAAATAAATGAATAAAAAAAAAATTCTGTGATGAATTTGTTTTTATGTCATCGAAGGGTGTCGAAACGGCGTCCATTTAGCATTCATTTTGATTGATTTGATTTAACCACTAGCGCTTAGACACCTTGCAATCAAAAAGCTATAATGCGAAAAAGAAGTGAGGTATCAACAATCTATATAGAGCAAATTACGATGGAAACTATAACAAATATAGTGTAGCCAATCACACGACGATACTTCGTTACCGCATAATTTAAAAAGTTAGATTATTGTTGGATTTGAGTTCTGTTGAGTATTTTCAACACCGCGATCTCCAACAGCATTTGCTGCAGATTAAAAGCATTGCTAGTGTAGAGCAAGTTAAGAGTCCAGCAGTGGAGTGTTATCGGCTGCTTATTAACGAGCATTGGTAGGTTCTGAGGACCACATATCAGGCGCATGGCTTTGGATTTGCATCCACCTATAAATTGCAATAGGCTACAAGACAGGAGCTACAACATTTTTTTTTTGATTTTTTTTTTAAACAGGCAAGCGGGCCACCTGATGGAAAGTGGTCACCACTGCCTATAGACATTAGCAAAACCAAGAGTATCGCTAATGCGTTGGCCACCTCTATAACACGTTGCTCTGGCACGTAAGGTTTGGGACGTAATAAATCAAATAAAATAAATAATCGTGGACAAATTCACAGCGCCATCTAGCTCCAAAGTAAGCAAAGCTTGTGTTATGGGTACTAGATAATTGATAAACTACTTATAATTTTTTTTGTTTTTTAATACATACTTATTATACATATAACACCCAGACCCGTAACGGAAATTAAAATTCATCATTTCAATTTCTGCCCGGCCGGGAATCGAACCCGGGACCTCTTGCGTGGCAAACCGCTGAACTACTGAAGACACATTCTGCGCACGTAACGCGAGCTGTGGTAGGTGTAGTTATATATAGTTTTTGTATCTATTGCGAATTCGCGATACTAGATGCATCCATATATACATAGTATAAAACAAAGTCGCTTCCCGCCGTCTGTCCCTGTATATCTATGTATGATCTTTTAAACTACGCCACTGATTTTAATGTGGTTTTCAACAATAGATAGAGTGATTCAATGTAAAGATTTATGAGCAAGATAAAAAGGGGAGGTGAGGGTAAAGTAGGTGTACGCGAGTAAATAAATAAATGGAAAAGTTTGTAAGGATGTATGTTTGGATGTTCGTGACTCCTTAGTGCAAAAACGACTGAACAGATTTTAATGAAATTTGGCAGCACCAAGCGGACGAAGTCGCGGGCAAAAGCTAGTTTCAATTGAAATATTGTAGTTTGTATTTTTTAATTTGTTGTAATGCAACTTTAAGATGTTATTAAATTATACATATAAACCAAAATTCTCAGCGGAACGACCAGACTTTGTTGAGACTCCTATCTAGTACCTGTCATAACAGTATCTTTAACTTGTAGCCCTCTTCATTCTAAAGATTTACTCTTTAAACAAAATACAGTTTCCTGAAACATTGAAAATGTTTATTTCCGCAGCGGCCCCGTGCAGGTTGCCACGTTTCCAATAACACAATGTCTCTCATTGTGATGGATAGAGCAATAACATTATTCTTCCATTATTTACATTCGCATAATAAGGCAATACATTGGGTGCACGTCCAAATGTTTTCTTTATACGGGGCGAGATAGAAAAATAAGCGGGGTACAACACTGTGCACAAGGCCGCACATCAACCTACACAAAACTAGTAGAATAGAAGGTAACATTGCTATTCGCGTCGATAGAGATACCAGCGCATCCTATATTGAAACTAGTGAGCCTGGTGCGACTTCGTTCGCCTTCGTGGCGCCCTACCCCTTACCCTATCCTACCGTACACCTACCCAACGTACCTAACTAACTTTTTTTCATACATACAAAGCTTGTCTTAAAAATTACAAATCCAACAAAAAAGAATTAGTAAAATAGCTGCAGTCGTTCTGAAATTCTGCGCGAACATGCAACATTTTGAAAGCTTGGGTTATATTATTGCAGTTTTCCTAGGGATCTCTAATATTTGGAAGATAAAGTATAGCTTATGTTACGCACTGATCATACTTATAGCTTTCTAAAGATGAAATAATTTTTAATATCGGTTAAGTACATTTTGAGTTTATCTATTACACCCACCAAAAAAAACCGACAAACAATCAAATCTTTCCTCTTTAAATAGTTAGTATAGGTTAATGTGCTGCTTTCTGTACGCGGTACACCTGCGTGCTAGCCGAGGCCGAGTAATCAGTGGACTACCACCTGCGCCTGAGTCTATTTATGTAAGTCGGGGCGAAAAAGACTATTAGCCACAGCCGAAGATCCAATACGTGGAATGATTATTTAAATTTCGTCTTTTATGGTTCGTTTTCAATCGTCATCGGGTTAGGCCGGAGTAAGTATTATCGAGGAATATATTATAGTAGGTAGGTAGGATGTTATTTATGAAATCCTTTTATCGATAATCTCGAGACAACGAAGTGGCATAGACTCGCTTATAAGGAGGATGACAATTATGGTTGCCAACTTCTTTTAGACAAAATATAGTATTTTCGGGTTTTGAAGCCATAAAAATATAGTAGGCAGGTAATTAATCAAAAAATATATAGTAGGTTTTTTTAAATAAAATATATGTATATTTTCTGCTTTGACCTTTTGTGACATATTTTTTTATGATACATAGCTGTTTTGTTTTGTTTGACTTGAGTTTGACGTCACGTCACACAAACGTCGAGACTCAAGATCGTTCTGAAATATTCGATTTGCAACAGAAATTTTTTTCTTTTGATCTTATTCCGTTTTACGGCAAAACAAGCCATCTTCGTTCAGAAATATTCGTAAAATCTTAAGGGCGCATTCCGTTTTGCGGTAAGTGGTAATGTTTTGCTAATTAAATATAGTAGTTTCGCCTACTATATTTTAATTTTTGGTAGGTCCTAATTAGTAGGATACTATATTATATAGTAGGGTTGGCAACCCTAATGACAATCATCATACATCAACAGCCAAAACAGTTTTATAGCGGTTGTACATAAATGATACATGTTTTTTCTATAACAAAACTGTTTTTATTTACAAGACACTTATAAAAACGCGGCGCTAGCCACCAAATGTCGAATAGCCCTGCGCCGATGTATCCCGCAGATGTCCGATTGGAAGCCATTCGCGGGGCATGTTCATTTTATTGTCGAGATGCGTTATTGAAACTAGCCCCAACATCCCACTGATAGACTAGAGGCATTTTACATCCGTAGAGGGATTTGCCGAAATCCCCACGTTTGGCAGGGGTTGGTGATTCCAGAGTGTTTACAATACACTGTATCTGAAGACAATGTCGCCCATTTTCTAGTCGGCCATTAATCGTCTTTTACGGTCGAAGTCTAGTCGAAGAATTGGTTAACAACCTCGACCAAAACCCCTCAAGTGAAGACGATACGAAATCTATACACAATTACAACACGATTACGATACACAATTGCACAGTTTGATCGGCAGGTGTAGAAATGAATCGATATCGCTGAAGGAGGCTACACAAATTTCTTTCCGGTGGTGGTGGTACGGTGTAATTTATGTGGACGCCTTTTCGAATATATTCGCGGCCATATTTCATAATCAAAATGATATTTCGGCGTGGGCTGGGGGGCCGCCGGGAGGCGGGCGGGGGTATCTAGTTCCGCCAGGCTCGAGGGTCCGTCTTGAGGTCTGTTCCACGGCTTTGGTTACAAAATGTACGTCAAACTGATTAACTTATATATGGACAATATGATCCTTCAAAATGCGCACTGAACACAGCTACACTTCACACAAGGCGCGTCATTATGACGCATTAGTGTCTACCTAAACCGACCTAACCTAATGTACAAAACCAAAATTTCTTTCACTACACATATTATTGAGTTTGTTACCACGGTTAGTATTGTTTTTACCTCGATATTTCGACGCAGTTGCATGCGTCTTGGTGCCGCTGTGTGATACAGCGACGAAATATCGAGGTATGAACAATACTCACCGCGATAACAAACCCGATAATATGTGTAATGAACAGGTAGTGAACCACGAACGTCTTAAAACCTATAGAGCAATTTCTTTCTACATAAGTCGATGCACATAAACCAGATCAAATTACACAGCAGAGACGCTTCGCCATACAAGCCATACAAGCAATACAAGCCAAGCTCTGGGCGCCGGGCCCTATCCGCTGTTTATCGCGCGGGACCCTCTGAGCGCCGCTCTTTGGGAAATTGCGCACAGTGCAAACAAAGAAATTGCTCGGGCAGATAAGGGAGCCCCGCGCCCCGCACCCCGCAGGCGACAAACACCCCCCGGTTCGTTAATAGCGGAAATGTATAAAGAACTAAATTGCAGCTGGGTAGATGATGAAGAGCAAGCTGCAGGCGCAGACGAATTTTTCTAATGTTGCCAATTTTTTTTCTGTGGGGGTGCGTTTACAGTTTTTTAAGATTAAATTAAATTTTTATGCCTAGATACTAAGTTTAATCTATATTTTTATCTATACTTAAGGCTGATTTACACGTAATAAGTTGTCAACTAAATTTTAAGTCACATAATGCGTGTAATAAGTTGCAAGTTAAAATTTGGCGCGCAAATATTTTCCCAAGTTTTTTAAGAGTTTGAAAATATTATTCATTAGGAAACAATTATGATTATGTATAATTATTACTACGAATAAATGAATAGGAATACGAAATGAGTGGGGGTGTTTTGAGAGAAGAAAAGAATTATAACATTTTTATAAAAAATTATATAACGGTATATATATGTGTTAATAATCATAATTTCTTATATCCATTTAGTTTATTACTATTGCTCAGCTACATTCACCGCCGCCTGTACCTATAGGCCCTACTTCCACCGAGCCGTCCGCCCGCCGGTCGCGATCGTCCACGGATAATCCGCAGCCGCCGCCCGTCAGAGACACCGGATGAGGGTCGCCGTCCGCCGGGCTTACTGGGAAAAAATAGCCGCTGATGTGCCTACTGTACCTACAGAGTCCTGAATCCCATACGCACAGATTATTAAATTCTAGTGGACCCGGCGCGGCTTCACTCGCGTAGCGTCATACGGATCGCAGTTCATCGCAGATCGCAGCGCAGTTCGGATCTCTATAAACAATCAACCTACCTATAATTTTTAATAACGAAGAATTCTATTATAATTTTTTTAAATCGTTCCGTCAATTTTTATGTTTATTCATTATAAAGAAAAATACAAAATTTTTCCTTTATAATATTAGTGACAAATAAGAATCATTATCGCCATCTTAACGGTCAATACCGCTTCCGTTTTCAAATTGCACTTTCTTCAACACTTTGCCCGGTTTGCACCATTGCGTCGAAGCCGCCTCTCGCATCCAACTCAGCGTTGTCAACTAATCGCTTCTTAGTCCTTCCGTACCTCTTTCCGATACCGATAATATGAGGCACCTATATCCCACGTTACAGAAACAAATAAGAACCATTCGCTGATAATCCACAGCCACTGCCAGATATCCAACGAGGGTCGCCGCTGGCTTACCGCGAAAGAATGGCCGCCACCGTCGTGCCCAGCGATTCCGCAACGGCGACCCTGGGACTAATAGGTTTGGTTACTGTCCTCGACCGGGTTACAGCATGTAGATGCTATTTCAAGAAATATGTGTGCTTGTGTTTTTAAGGATTGTTAGTCCTAATTGGAGGCTCAATAATAATGCCAATACCTAATATTGGCGTATTTATTTCTCAGTAACTTTGACCGAACCTAGTTTTTTAACTTCGAATTTATTTACCAAATAATATCTACTATGATAACTATACTCTGAGCTCAGTCTGAACTGAGTAAAACTGTAACTGAGTAATAGAAACGGTTCCTAAGTTTTCAACTTCTAGCACCTGTAACTTAGTTCAGACTGAGTTTAGAGATATAGTTGTCATAATAAGTATTGTTTGTTTCACCATTAAAAAAAAAAATTGGTATGGTCAGTGTAACAGCGAAACAAAAAAAAGGCGCCACCGGTCTATATAAATCCGGCAATGCCATTTATACTTAAAAAATGACATGATGAAACATTTAATCGCGCCGTTGAACCTATCTGTTTAGGCGACCGAACGCAACTAATACTCTACGCGATCCGATAAGCGGTCTGGACTAAGCGGACAGTGCGGTCCAAACCAATATATTATGTTTCTTCGAAACACACAGCGTTGAGTGAAGAAGCTGTCTAAGATTTTACCTTAATAAATGATGCAAACATACCAATCAATCCGCATATTACCTCCTTGTTTCTCATTCCAGCAGCAGTGCGGCTTTACTACTTCCATTGAAGCGCGCTGAAACTTGTCATAACATGTTTACCTCATAGCGTCTACAGATTTTGCCGGCAATGAATGCAAAATCTTATATTTGTTTAAAAAATAGTTTTTTATTACTTATTTCGGTGCGAAATATGTATTAGTGGTGTTGTGTAATTTGGTAACTATGTTTTTGATGTGTTTTTGTGCAATAAGCGTGCAAAATCGGTAAGTCGAGGCCGTAAATACTGATGCCGGGTGCTCCGGACGAAGCTGTGTTGCTGGGCATCCCTCATCGTCTTTTAGCCAATGATGAGGCGGATGGTGGAAGCTCAACATCCTCGGAGGATGAAGGTGTAGCTACCGCGCACCGCAGCGTCCGTGTCTACTTGCCACCCGCGCATTGGGTTGGAGTGTAGCAGTTGCACCCTTTGGTATCCTCTAACCGCGCATTGTCTTTCTAAATAACTAACAAGACAGGTTAGTTACATCTTGCACAGTTACCTCTTATTTGTGAAATTTATCTGGTGTCTCGTAAATGCTTGAAGTAAATTATGGAAGTTATGATTTGTACTTATATTATTGTTACAAGCTGTTAGACATCCAAATAATATAAAATAAAATATATGTACAAAATGTTTACACAGAAGAGGACTTTTGACTCCTAGTCAGTGTAAAAAAAAAAAAAAAAAAAAAAAAAAATTAAACTTTCCTGGAGCTAATAGTACATGACATGAGAGAGAACGACAAAAATGTATTACATAACAGCTATGTAGGTAATATTAGTACAGAAATTGATAAAGAAGTAGTTATACTGAAGACTAATAAGAAGGTTCTTAGATCTTACTCCCTTACAACAATTTGGCTCACCGACTTGGGCGATTCATCATCTTTCCCGGCATATGCCAGGGTATGCTTGGAGCAGTGTTCATTATAAATCTACCATAGGGTTGAATACCTAAAGCGACACCAGGATTTGTGCAATGTAATGCCTCTGGTGTTGTAAATGTCCATGGATTGCTGTACCTGCTACCATCAGGCTATGAGCATGTTTGCCATTTTAGTGGTATAAAATAAATTAAAGTATATGAAAAGAACTCTCACATTTATAAGACTGTGGACTATTTAGCCATCACAGAGGGAGTTTTGCCTGGTCTCTCAAACATAGGTCTACCATGAACTAGTTATTAAAACAAGATCTAGTAAATTGGGAAGCGGCTAACCCACAAGATCTCAATCCCAGTTCTCTGTTACGTAACTTTTAGCCCAAAGTTAGGGATAAGAGCTTTCTTCATAAGTATACCTCTACGTCCAGATGCTCTTTCACTTCTTATTAAATTCCTGGCAGGTATGCAGACCTGGTTAAATGGTCCAAATTACTTTAGACAATAAAAAATAATAATTCAATATAATAATAATTATAGTTAAGTACTGACTGAGACTCAAAAAAAAAAAGAAAAGAAAAAGAAAAGATAAGGAACATGTGCAGGCAAATACAAATCAATTTGGAAGCAATCCATTTATATGGAAGATAATAACGGGTAATCTATGTAATTTTCCCTATAAATCAAACCATTGCAATTTCCCATTTGTGGAATACTTACTATTATGGTACAGTAACCCAAAGTGAGTCTGGGTACTGTAGGAATAATAAATCTTTTATGATTAAAAAAAAAAAAAAATGATCCTTAGAGGAAAAACATTTTAAACTGATAAGTCAGTCAGTCAGTAATGTATTGCTTACTTCCATATCCCAATAAATATTTAATGTGGTAATAATGATTACTAGGAGTAAATGTGGCCTAATGAGTTTCTCTGTATATTACTAGCTGTGAGGTTCTTAGATATAGCTTAGCTGGCTGACTTCGCTTGATTTAAATTTGTAGTTGAATGTGTTTCTCGTATATTGTATTTTTGCCATACGAATAAATAAATGTGGCCTAATGAGGGCCGACCCCCTGAGGGTTGAACTCCGACTGTTTGCAGCAGTCACCAATTGAATGATAGAGAAGTAGAGATGCATCTCACTGTCTCATCAGTGGTCTATTTTGCTGATATTCTAATAGCCCACCAGAACAGGGTGACACTGGAAAACCAGACACAGTGGCAATTTCAGAACTCAATTTCTGAACCAGTCCTGGAGCTGGAATACCCCAGGTACTCTACCTCAACCTGTACACAATACAGTGATAAGGATAGGATAAATTATAGGTACTATCTAGGGACACATTTTATTATTTAGCTAACCTAACTATTCCAAGGATGCTTACATTGTCGTTGGACTCAGGTCTTTATGAAGTCTTTAGACAGGGCAGACCCAGAGAGAGGAGGCCGATGCCATTTCAAGCGTTATTTGAGATTTTTTGAACGTGCTATAAATAACGGAACAGCAAGTCTCCACAAGAACCCAGTAACACACTTACCACCGTTGCAGCGGATGCACGATGGGGAGCTCACCTAGACAACTGTAGTCTGTTAGACATCTGGACATCATATCAGAAATGATAGTGTTACAATCTGAATGGTGATGTTTGCCGTATATATGGAGCTGTAAAAGTACATGAAGCAAGCCTTCAGTGTGCAAACATTCTAGTTCAGTACATACAACAGTACATTACTGTATGTAGTTGCAGGTCAAATCAGCAGTTTAAAACACCTGACAAAATGCAGAATTTGTATGCAATACAGACTTGTGAGCTCATTGTCACTTCTTTAACATTTTATGTGGCTTAAAACATTAATAATAGGATTTTCTTTTTCTCATACGCTGGGCGAGTTTTAATGTAAAACTCAAAAACATTTGAGTATTAAGTATTGAATGTAAGTTCTGTAATGGTGTTACATAATTTAGTTGCCACCTAGGTAAATAGCCTTTTACAACAGACGGAGGTACTCATTTCCATGCTTTCCTGAATTTGACTGCACATCTCACTGACAGCGGTGTACCTTTCGGGAAGGTACAGCGGCATAGCCGACCGCCTTTTAAAAATGCTCTTGCCGGAATGGCATTTGTTGCCCCGGGCCTCGGAGGCCTTGATTCGTAACTGGGGCGTCCGTGTTGTGAACATATCGTCTTGACATCACCCTCACACTGGTAATCCTCTCAGGAAGGTATAGCGGCATGGCCGACCGCCTTTAAGGAAACAAACCCGTGCTAAAATGGCATCTGTTGCCCCAGGCCGCGGAGGCCTCGTGGGCGTCCCAGACTGTTGACTCGGCTCGGTTGGGCGAGAATCCGTGCCAAAATGGCATCTGTTGCCCCAGGCCGCGGAGGCCTCGTGGGCGTCCCAGACTGTTGACTCGGCTCGGTTGGGCGAGAAAATGTCACTTGGGACTCAAACGATGACTTGACGAAATATTGCGATGCATTCAGTAAGACGGAAATTTCGGCTTGCGTGGCCTCCGTCTAATCTGATAACGCGAGTTCTCAATCACAAGAACACGGCAGAGAGACCTTACATATTAATTGCGCCGTACTAGACTCAGTGCGCCTGGATGCCCTACCTGGGGGCCCGAGCTCTGAAGGAGCTGGTACCAGTAGAGAATCTGAGCGTAAACCTGATAGATCTCGCAATTGGGAGACGCTCACCCCTCCACAAGTGGACAAACTGCAAATCTTGGCTTGAAAAAGGAGAGGGGGAGGGGGTGAAGCTACTCAGTGTAGTTTAGAGGAAAGAGAGAGAGAGAGAGTTATGCTCTCATAAGTACCTAAAGTTACTGGTTACTAAGATAAAACAAACTATTAATTCAGGAATTTTGCAAACTAATATACTAATAACTTTTAATATGTATAATGTAATGACCTGCACTTATGCCACAGTATTATCCTTTCCTCCTCCTGAGTAATATTGTCTGCAGAAATATCCAAGTGTATGATTATGCAGATGTCTTCCTGAGGTCAGAAGAAGAGTCAAAGCCGTTCTTCTTGACATGTCATGCAGTGTGCATAGGGAGATGGTGGACTATTTTAAAAAGTAATATAATAGTTTTGTGTCAAACACAGGCACTCTCTTGGGCTGTGGTTTACTCAGAGAAATAGCTTTTAGAATCTGCTGCACATAAAGGTTTATCACATATTCTCATTTAATGGGACACAATAACCAACTCGTATAAAATATACCCACTGTACAGGTTAGAATGTCTTTTAAAAATAAGGTATCTAGAAATATAGCTAGCTCCTGGCCTTCAGGAGGTTTAGGGTGATGTAATGTGAATTAAAAGAAACATTTATAAAAATATAATTAAAAAAGGTATTTCTAAATAGCAGTCCCTCTAAATCTTTATTTATGGAGAACAACCCTTAGACAACTAGGGAAAACTGGAAGAGTTATATAATGTACAAAAATTTTACTGTCACCAGGTTGGCAGAAAAACAGACTCAGCTCAGATTTCATATTGATTTTTACTTTTGGTAAGGTGTTCATTACCTGATTTAAAACCAGAGACTGTTGTGTAGTGATTAACTATTATGTGTAATTACTGTTAATGTTACTATTGTTTGTAAGGGCTTCCCTAATAAGACTCTTATAGTCAGCTTTACATTTTTATGGTTATTTTTAAGGTTACAATTGTTGCTGACGTCATTAGCAATATACTTAATATGTTGATTTTTGGAATAACATTTCATAGAAATTTCTATAATTTTGAAAGGAGTCGTGGTATTTTTGACATACTAAAATGTTTTATGTTTCAGAATACCTAAACTAAACATTAAAATTGCATATTATTTCAATTATTTGATCACATAGCGTCTGCAATCCTCTTTCACCAGTAGTAAACAAACAAGTCTTCACTCAACGCTGTGTGTTTCGAAGAAACATAATATAACTGTTTTGCATTACAACAAAACAGATATTATGTGTATGAGAAACACACAGCGTTGCAGCAAGGTTCTTGCTGGTGGATCATGAAGACTTCTATGAGGTAAACATGTTATGACAAGTTTCAGCGCGCTTCAATGGAAGTAGTAAAGCCGCACTGCTGCTGGAATGAGAAACAAGGAGGTAATATGCGGATTGATTGGTATGTTTGCATCATTTATTAAGGTAAAATCTTAGACAGCTTCTTCACTCAACGCTGTGTGTTTCTCATACACATAATATCTGTTTTGTTGTAATGCAAAACAGTTATATTATTGATATTTCATCGTTTACACAGCGAACGTGCTCGCGAGCCTATTGTGTGTAAATCCAGCCAGGTACGCCGGTCCGCACGCAAACACCACCCGTAGCCATATTACCGCCATGCAAATGGGAACGGGAACGTTATAATTCCGCGAGAAGGCAACGAAACTGATAAATTTAATAAAGAAAAATAAGTCTGGCTGGCACACGAATTCAAATAGGTCCGCATTCCCAGAGGACGGGAGAGCGCTGAATAAAAAAACCGCTCGGCGGTACGTGCTAGCGGCGACTCGCGGAGCTACCCTCCGGCGGAAATATCAGGGACGGGAATTTTTGCCCTTTGAACGACATACCCGGCCGACAGCTCGGGGGATGTGCCAAGGAAACGCACTCCAAGTTTATCAGGTAATGTGAATTAAGCCCCGCGCCTCCTCCTCGCTCATTTGCCTCGCGCAGCCATTCATTGGGCCAATAAACTCGCAGAGTTTCGAATTTAGCGACGGCTCTACTCTCGTTAACTTATAATTGCTAAGTAAACTTCCCGAGTGGATCTGTAGTCTGTGCCGAGTTCAAATTACGATTTGGGACAAAACGTACTGCGCTAAAGTCGTTATAAATGTTCTAATGGTTGTTGAAGTAGGTAGTTAACGGTTGAAGTCTTAACAAAATCTTGAAAATGAAGATTACATTGTGTGCGAAGTAGGAACACGGTGCTGATACAACGTTGTACACTCTCGGCTGTACCATAAACTTGTAGTTTTCACCATTAACGGCGGTGTATCGTGGAAACTGTACAGCGTGTGTTTACGAGCTCGCCTCCAATGGGAGCCGCGGAGCGAGGAAACTATAAGTTTGATAGTGCCGTATTAAACCACAGGCTCGACTTTCAAAGAGTCAAGTTACTGAGGGAGCGGGGCGGGGCGGGGAGGTGCGGGGGTGCCGCGAGGGGCGCACGCGACGTGACATTTTCGCAAACAAGCCGCGAGCCGAGGCGGGGGCGTCGTGAAATTTGCAACCTCGGCGCCGGCGGCAGGGCTGCCGACCGGCTGAGACCCTTCTTCGCTGCCTGATAAAAAACGACTACAACCAAAACCATCTAACAAATATAATACCTTCCAAGCCGTCGCACTTGTTTCTGACACAAAATTGTTCAGTAGCTAGTTGTCTCAAAATCTAGGCGCTCTAAAGCAGCAGCCCTACCAGAGCTCCGATGAATAAATTCGGGTCCCTCGCGCGGCGTTTCGCAGCGCGCGCTCATTACCGCCGAAATTCGTCCATTACGCCGCGCTCGCGACGCCCGCGCCGGATTACACGTGATCCTCGTGTAAATTCAATGTACCACTTGTACGTCTAATACCCTTATCTGGTGAAAAACGTGAGAGGACGGGCCCCGCACGTGTGCTTGCGGTGTTCGAATTAGAGCGAAATGAGTGGCTGCAACCTGCGATTGTTGGAGAGACAAGTACAACGCTACGTTGTTGTTTGGTGGCGGTACATGTACCCATACGTCGCAAACCCCACGAACCTAGAATCCCACAAATTACCCACTTCTATTAGTCTGAATCCGGTACGGGACAACTCTGCAAGTATTCACGAAACATATTGCCACCGATGTCCAGATAAAACGCACGGAAACAGCGATACCGTAAGCACGTTACGCGGCCATTTATCTAGACTGCGGCGTACGTACGGCCCGCGAGGGTTTAATCCACACATAGCATAATTTATTCTGGACAGCGAGGGGGCGAGGGGCGGTAAGGTCCGCCACTTGATTACGGTGGTGCTTAATTAAAACAAAGTTCAAGGAGTGACCTCCAACGGGCACCAGTGAATAGCGCGCCACAAAAAACGCGCCAAAATTATACGTCGTTCACCTTCCATTTTTAAAATACGTAAAGGTGCCGAATAGCTATGGCCGGGGACCAAAATTAACGACTCGTAATTGGTTGGGAGTCATTCAAACTTCAAATCCAAACATTATCGTATCGTAGTGGAACATTCAAATAATTAATACCTAAATACGAAACAAATAGTACGATAAACGATTGTATTCAAATCTTCGAGGAATTCAACAAGTTGCGCTTATCGTTTCTCTGCCACGAGACCGTCTTCCGCGACGAAACGCGTGCCTAAGCCTTCAGTCTATTTACTTTAATGCCGGTAATGGTAACGGTTCAAGACAATACGCAGCGGATTCAACGGATCGGCGGTTCACCGGGCCGCCGCGCTCCGACAGCCAATCATTGTCATAGCTACCGCAACAGTGAAGATCTAGACTTCACTTCCCAACAGCAAAAACGCGGCAAAAAACCTAGACGGGAAGGAATTTCGTCGACGGTAACTAAATTGGCGGCTTTACTAATACAGGGCCGAGAGTATTCAGAAGGAACGCTTCTTGGAACTCGTCAAGTTGAGCCCGGATAAAGGGGGATGTTAGTTGTGTATAGTAAACGACTTCCAACGAAATGGTATTTCAATTTTGTTTCTTTACCACGAGTTAGTTGATCCTTACCACGGAAGAATTGGCTTGAGGCATTACCACTCACAGTAATAACAGCACATTCTTAGCTTAGCGACAATTATAAGATTCCATCAGGTGTTTTGTCACTGAGTTGTTTAGAAAAAGGGCAAATTGCTCCTATCAATAATGGCTTACTTTCGAGTTGAGTATAACACTTCTAAGACGGTATTGATAACAGTAACCGCCTGCGGCATTTCCATAGACTCGCTCATAGGATAGTAGGAGGTTGCGAAACTCTCCTAGTACCAAATTGCAAAGTGCCGATAACAATTTGCGGGACGGGACCGCGCGGCCGTGGGTTTAGCGCGAACTGGTTGAGCAAATTATGACGTCACTCACCCGTGGAAGGACTACTACAATAATGGGCCAGGGTACCGCGATTACTTTAGTGGATGCAAACGAAAATTGTGAAATGCTAGTAGTCAACGAACGTGGAAGCAATAAATAGGGACAGCTAAGCTCACACGAAAGGTTTGTGGGATTACACGGATATTTTTAAACTTTCACCAATTCGAAGAGTATTTATTACTTTTAACCAAAAATATATGGAAAATCACATGCACTCTGAACACTACAAACACAACGCCCACCACGTTTTCTATCTGTCACTGTCACTTTACTCGCGAAATCGCGGCAAAAGCTCCCATTGGACGTTCCGGTGATTTCCTCAAGATTCGTTCGGGAATGATAATACGTTCGGAAATGCAATATTTAGCAATGTTGCTTACAATAAAATACAAAGTACCTCCACCTTACAGAATATCGCAGCTAAATAATACTCTTTTAAATAGTATTGTGTTTCTGCCGGTGAGTAAGGTTTCCAGTGCTCCATGGGGTGGGGATTTGGGGAACCGTGGCTTTGGCAGTGGAGTGGCATTTGCCTTTTGCCGCCAGAGCAACGTGTTATAGAGGTAGGCAACGCATTAGCGATACTCTTGGTGTTGCTAATGTCTATAGGCAGTGGTGACCACTTTCCATCAGGTGGCCCGCTTGCCTGTTTGCCTACAGTATGACATAAAAAAAAAGGTAAACTAGTAGATAGTACGTAGTAGATAAGTAGGCAGACACCACATTGCTCCTTTTGCTATAGTCACTGCCCACACCTCTTTTGCTTAAATTTGAATTATATTTGGTAACACATTTACTCTACCGAACGAATATACATATTCCGAAAACTGTTTCATTGTTAGGAAGGTACCCAATATATGCGCATCACTAGACATTCAGGTTAGGTACCATTGAACCCGGGAGACATAAGGATTCCGCACGAAAGCATCGGTTTAGAACTATGAGATGCTGAAACATTGAAGCATCTCATAGTTCTAAACTCTGCGCGGTATTAAGCGAGGCAAAATATATATCTAGCAGAGAAATCAAGTTATAATAAAAATAAAGAGATTGGTGTAGACTATGTTAGACAATTTTTAAATAAAATAATAATAATAAATAATCGTGGACAAATTCACACAGCGCCATCTAGCCCCAAACTAAGCTATGGGTGCTAGCTAACAGGTATACTACTTATATACTTTTTTAAATACATACTTATTATACATAGAACACCCAGACCCGTAACAGAAATTAAAATTCATCATTTTAAATTTCTGCCCGGCCGGGAATCGAACCCGGGACCTCTTGCGTGGCTGACAGGCATGATTGACCACTGAACCACTCAGGTTGTCAAAATATAGTGCCTATAGTAATACCGTTACTATATTTTACTACTCGACGTCGTTCGCGTATACCTAATTTAACCCTACCTACCCTTTTCTTGCGTATAAACCTTCCTCTTGAATCACTCTATCTATTGTTGAAAACCGCATTAAAATCCGTTGCGTAGTTTAAAAGATCTAAGCGTACATAGATGCATAGGGACAGACGGCGGGAAGCGACTTTGTTTTATACTATGTATAGATAGATGTAGGCTGGTATACAATAGCAAAGATACAAAGATAGATTTTCAGGTTACCTCCTAAAAGACGATATTACCAGCTACCAATAGGCCTAGCACAAGTTGCTCTCGCGCGCGATAAGCGAGAAAAAGCGCGACATAGGTAATGCTATCTCTTTCGTCTTAGTGTTGAGCGAAAGAGACAAACGCTCTCGCGGCGCGAGCTTTGTCGCGGACACACTTGTGCTAGGGCCACAGACGCAGAGGGCGACAAATGAATGGTCCAACTCAATCCACTCACGCCCTTCACCCAATGGCCGTCCCTCGCGCCGTGTCGCCTAAAGGAATCCTCATAAAAACATAACTTCAGTCCAGAAACATTTACTCCACATTTCACAATAGGTATTACGAAGTCGTTATAACTTTTGTCCACATTTCGAAAATAGCGAACGGTTTTACTTTTAATAAATCTGTGATATTCAAGAAGCTACTTCCGACAACATCGTATTTACAGATTGTTTTAAAACAAATGTAGCGAAAATGAAACTAGCAGAGGGACGCACTAACTAATGGGCGGCGGCAAATGTTGTAATACTATATTGTTCTACAAACTGGAACGCAACAAGACAAGCTACTGTTTGGCGACAGAAATAGGCAGGGCCATACGGACGGTAGCCATCCGATAATCCGATATTATTGTGTATACAAAGGTAAATAGGCCACTGATGGAAAGTGGTCACGGCCGCCTATGGACATCAGCAACACTAGGGGAATTACCAACGCGTTGCCAGCCCTGAAGATACCTCTAATATAATTCTTGAACGATCCCATGTCATAGTCCAAGAAACAAGAAAGCTAATTAGCATCACATTATTCTACCTAATATTCTATATAATATTATAATTTTATCTTGTTTCATGTACAATAAAGTAAGTAATATAATAAAATGTACAGACTACAAATAAAACAGGAAACGTCAAAACACAAAACACATTCCACGAACAGACGCCGCAACTAAGTCTCGAAGTCCTGATAAAAGTTTTACGCTCGAATCGAATAAAGTGAACAAAGTGAAAATGTTTCATCTCCTGTGAGTCACCGACGGATCGTCTGGTCTGAGTGACGTGGCCGGCGGTGGCGCCGACATTGCGGGCTGATTCACGGAAGGTTTGGCCCGCGAATTCGTCATTTCCTAACTTCTTATCTGGCAAATGGATGGACTTTTGAGTTTAAGTCCTCGAGTGATTAGTAGGAGGTATGTAGAAGAGTAGTTTCGTTGTAATTGCCGGAAATTGATGTAATTGTTACAGACCGGGCTTTTGCATATGGAAGGAAAGGATTGACATCGTTATGCGATAAGACACAGAAAATTGGACTAGAAACAAGTAAATTTGTATATTGGTATATTGGGGATAATCTTCAAAACTACTGTTCCATAGACATCATAGGGTCCTCACTTTTATCCCGGAAAAATAATAGGATCCCACAGGATAGTTGAATGTTTACAAAGATCCGAATAGCTTGCGGAAAACTTCTGAAGCCGGCTAGTTCTCAAATAAACCGTCGGACCCAAACGCCTTACCACGTCACGTATGATCTGTTTATTCTGACTTGTCTTATTTGGTGAACAAACAATGCCCAAAATCACGACTTGCCTCATCAATCACGCTAAGTATGTTGTGTATAAATGTCTTGAATTATACAAGAAATACATAGAATGTGAATTTCAACTAATACTGCTGCACATTATCCATTTAAATACATAATTTGCTGAACCAAATAGGACAGATTATAGGTATATTTACTCGTAAATATTAAGAAGCGAACTAAACACCGCGCTAACCGATCTCCGCTCGCTAAGTCAATATTTCCTCAATAACTGGAGGGTTATTATTTCACTGACGCGCCAGGCCGTGGTTAAAGGCGTTTTACCGCGCAACCGACCGGGTACTGTTAAGACTGTAAAGATGCTATGAGCCTCCTTATTGCTTTGGACCGTTAACAATGGCTATAAGGCTGCCTGCTGGCTCATAGTGAGATATAAAAATAGTCTCGGAGGTGTAAACTCGTTCATTAGAAACGAGGCTAGATTAAAATTTAAATGTTTAGATAAACATCTGGCAAGCTGGTGTAAGTGGGGTAAACTTATTCTAATTAAATTCTAAAATATCTAAAGGCAGAATTACCAACATTACAGTTACAGTATAATCAAGCCTTGTCTTCATATATTGACCATGACCATGAGGCAACAAGCAGAGTAGCTCTCCGCAAACCAAAAAATTGTCCAATATTGTCAACACTGCGCCCAACCCGCCTGCCAAGCCATAGCAAATATATATCAGCCCACTGCTGGACATGAGCCTCCTCTACACTAGTGGAGAGTATTGCCATAATCACCACGCTTGGCAAGCGGGTGATCACAGTGTTTTATTGGACTTCTCTGTATGTATATTAGGCGACAGCTACCCTATGTTATTACCTCTCCCGAAAGCCTATTGCATCGTAAACAACGCAATGGAATATTCATGACGTCGAAACAGCTTAGCCTGCACACTTGATGTATATAGGAGCACGCATGCGCCAATTAGTTCAAGCAATAGATATATATTGGTTGTATGACTGACACTGGCTGTGTCAACGCGGATAGCTTCCGCATCGCACACAATCGAAACCTTTATTTTTGTTCCCGAAATTAGCGACTTCAAATATCGCGCTCTCATATGAAACATACTATTAAAGATATATTTAAATGAGAACTTGAATTACATCGACATAAGCTAGCACCGTGGTGCTAGCTGTTATGTGCGTTTTCTTTTATGTGCTTTTTGTTAATGATTGTTGACTTTTTCTGTTCATCTATGCTACAAAATGTCGTGTTTTCCAAATTGCGTTATTTATATTTGTGTATTGTGGTGTTTCTGTTCGTGTAAATGAATATTTATTATTCTTATACTTATTGTTAATTAAAGTTTCGCTAATAAAATAAATAAGGCACTCGTATAAGCCCTGAATCGAATAGAACTACACGCACAAAAATGTTTTTGATCTTTTATTGACGGTCACAAATTTGCAAAATTATACGTTCTTGACAAAATCATTTTTGAGTAACTCTACTATTATTTATTTTACGATATTGGAGCCTCCAATGACCGAGCCAACACCTTTTCCAAATTCAGTGCAATCGAAAGTCAATGAAAACCATTGGTATATTAATAGCAGAATACAAAGTGTCAAATTTCCCATTAAAAGCTAATTGAGCCATTCGCAAATTAGCAGTCTTGGGGCCCAGATGACCTGTAGGCTAATTACGTAACACTGTTGCCAAAAATTCTCTGATTTCAATGATTGAAATTGTTACTTTTGCGATTACGTATGATCGATTTAATAGTTTCAGTTAGGAACTGTGTTAGCAACTGAACCCACGAAATTGATGATACGGAATCGCAAAAGTAACAATTTCAATAATTGAAATCAGAGAATTGTTAGCAACAGAGTTGCGTAATTATCTTACAGGTGACTTTATTTCTCGTTCACTTGCCTCTGTTATACAAAAAAAAACGCATAGAGGAGCAGTCAAACGCATAAGCACTTAATGATTCAAAGCAGATGCGAAGTGTTGTATCGAGCGGCTATCTTTACCGATACTAATCTCATTCGCTGGTAATGCACGCCCTAGATAGGAGCTAAAGCTCTAAGTGCAAAAGAGTGTAATCGCCGCGGGATGTTGTTTACAAGGTATGATTCTCTGTTTTGGTAACGCACTTCTCTGGCTACTGTGGTAGCAAATAACGAGATTGATTTAATGTTGAGTTTGCTATAGAATGGGATTAGGTACATTTATTATTGGTGTGGTACAGGACGAAATTCTACATTCGTGAGTTTAATTTTCTTTAAGATCAATCTTTTTTTATCTTTTACGTTTTTTGAAACTTACGCTACTACAATTACGTAAAAACCAAAGGGGGTTGTACAAATCATATAGCGAGCGAGTCTTGTGTTAAATAAGTTATGAATGTGTTGTGGCAACATTTTTTATTCCTAGGTGTTAGTCTTTGCGTAAAACTAACGCAATATGTTAACGACCATATCAAAATAATATTAAATTTTTATTTGTAGAACGATGAAAATTACTTGACCAATATATTATGGATAGAACATGGAGCATAATTATAAATTTAACCAATTTTGTAAGTCCTTGTAAAGAATTTGTTTTTATAAGTATGTACAGTACATATAAGGGGTCGCAAACCAGGATCCCGGACGAAAAATACGCCTTCACAATAACGGTATTCATTTTATAAAAACCGGGATTTTCGGTATTCAGTTAAAATAAAATTGTATGTGACTTTTGCACTATTAGAATCAATTTTATATTCTAATGACCATCTAGACTAACAAAATTCATAAAAGTTAGCTTCAATATCATTTTCTCAAATACTATAGCAAAGGAAAAAACAATAATAAAGGAAATAAAAATTAGATTTTTCTTCTAGAAAATAATCTTTCGTATGAAATCCTCTAATTATTACATATGTCTATGACTTTTATGCAATAAAAACTAGTTAAAAGTTTAAAATAAGTTACTAGCAACTTTTCCAAATCCCGAAAATACCGGGATTTTCAGTATTACCGGGATCCCGGTATTGACCTTATGTTAATACCGAAAATCCCGGTTTTAAAAAGATATACCGGTATTGCGTGCGACCCCTGGTACATATGTATTGCTTAATCCCATAACGTTGTGTGCAGATAGCTCGTACGAAAACCATTAATACTAATTGAAAATTGATTTTAAATTGCAACCTACCTAAGGTACCTACACCATAAAATTCCCATCTCGAATAGGTAAGTCACGTCCACGAAAAATCGTTATCGCCGTCTCTCCCACACCCGCTGTATGAAAAAGAGAGGAGCTACCCTCTGGCAGGTGTTCGGCCATGCTCAGCGCATGCCGGCTGTCGCGTCCAAGCCAACACCTGTGCTGTTTTCTATCGACATTTTTTTTGTAACCAGCCAGCTCTACGATCTAAGATTATAAAGGAGTTTTAATTTCTTGTACGGGTAAATGTTACACTCGTTGGTAAATGACATTTTACTCATTACAAGTATCTATACATAGTATAAAACAAAGTCGCTTCCCGCCGTTTGTCGTTATGTATCTATGTACGCTTATATCTTTTAAACTACGCAACGGATTTTAATGCAGTTTTCAACATTAGATAGAGTGATTAAAGAGGAAGGTTTCTAATCAAGAAAAAAAGGGCAGATAGGGGTAAAGCGCCGGGTCCACTAGTTATAAAATAATCCCCAAACGTCCAAAAGACGCGGTTATTAATTTGTTATCTTGAGGGCCGGTACTTCGTTCCCAGTGTCTTCTTGCAATTGCAATAAAATTGGATTAGTTTGTTTCAGAGACGCAGATGGCTTGACGAGTTGGTTTCCTTTTATAAGCATTGGTTGAGGAAAGCTGTGGATCACGAGGAATTGTAGGTGGCCTGGAGCGAAAAAGGCTTTTTTTATGCTACACAGTGACAAACGAGCAGACAGCCCACCTGATGGTAAGTGGTAACCGCCAACACATCTACAATTCATACATTTAGGTTGCAGGTAACAAAAATGCAGAACCGCAGGTGCGTTGTCACCATGAGGACTAACAACAGAAATTGGATCCACCCTAACAACAATCGGTTGAATGGTTTAGAACCCTCTAGCCGCCATTGCGATGGAAAAATTACTATTCTATAAAAGTTCTCTTTGCCGTGTTTTAATATTATGCCATGGTTGCGGTAAGAAAGGGCCATAAGCTGCGGTGTCTGTTTACCATCAGGCAGGCCATAAGCTTGTTTGCTATTTTAGTGGTATAAAAAAACGCCTTAGAGAAAGATATTAATTTTCCTAGATATTAGATCGAGAATAGGCACTCCACGCACAAACGGTATTTCCCTCAACATTAGCTAACAGGTAATCATCAATAAAACATATGGTCGCATAAAGCAGGTACAAATTACAAAATGTCACAGTCGCGTTCATTCCATGTGTAATAGCATTGTAATTTAGATAATGAGTTTTATCGGCGAGGGTGATATTTACGTTCCTTCAGTATTGAATAATGACAATGCAGGCTTATCAAGACCTGCAATTCATTCGGTCACCCTGTGTAATACAGGTTGGGAATGGAAGCACACCTGCAGGGAAATATTCAGTTTTGAAGCGAATGCTCGAATAAAATATTCACAATCACATTATCAGGTAGATATATAGAAAAAAGTCATATATTTTATCTACACTCATGTTCCAATTACATACTCGACAGTCCTTGCAGGTTCTTTTTCAGACTTCTTTTATGATTTTCAATTTTTTTTTATTTTTTTTCATACCATTTTCATTAAATAACTTTCGGATTATTAAGCAAATCTTTTAGTTTTTAATTACTTGATTGGTTGAATACAATAAGTCATCTACTTTTGACATTAATTGTCAGAGCAATGTAACCGAACAAAATCCAAAAGTAATAACCTAATCGACAGAACAACGTCGACAAACCCTCGACCTAGTACCTATACTTCAATATTTTCTAAACGATTAAACAGATTTCAATAAAACAAGCCAACCATTATGGTTGAACTTTCTTCTGACGTTCAAACAAAGAAAACCGCACCGAAATCGGTCCATCCGTTCGGGAGCTACAATACCACAGACAGAAAGAGCCACAAAGCTACAGATACACGACTCGATAACGCCTCTTTTTTCGCCGAGGGTGAAAAACATTAATTCCGGGTCCGCCAGGGTCCGCGTCCCAGCTCCTCGACCTCCACTTCGCCCGGTCTTGAGCATCCGCCATTTGCTCTCGGGACTATGGGACCTCTATCGTGACTCTGGCATTAGGCACCCATTTCTCATGTAGGCCCTTGTATTAATCCAAATATCTAAGCGTAATAACAACTCCCTGGAGAGTACAATATAAATATACGGGATCGGCAACGCGTAGATGATGCCCCTGGTATTGAAAACGTCCATAGGTAGCGGCGACTGCTTACCAGCAGACCGACCCTAAGCTTGTTTGCCACCTTAGTGGCATAAAAACACGTACAATGTAGATATAACACTACCTGGCAAAATATACCTCAAAATTCTGGGCGAACTTCAAACCCTCTAAGGTCTTATACCCAAGTAGGTTACGACTCACTGCGTGAGACTTGGCCGTTCATGATTAATGATATTACCTGTAATGAGAAAAGAAAACAAATTATAATAGGGAAGGTAAACGAATAACGTTAATATATCAGTAAATGTAAGGTTTCCAGTGCTCCATGGGGTGGGGATTTGGGGAACCGTGGCTTTGGCAGTGGAGGGGCATTTGTCTTTTTGCTGCCAGAGCAACGTGTTATAGAGGTGGGCAAAGCATTGGCGATACTCTTGGTGTTGCTAATGTCTATAGGCAGTGGTGACCACTTTCCAGCAGGTGGCCCGCTTGTCTGTTTGCCTACAGTATGACATAAAATAAAGTAAATGTAAGATAATTAATGAGTTAACATAATGTTTTAAATCATCGCGGTAATTATGACACATTTTAAAAATATGTTTCCGGTTTCCTACCGCGTACCCGATTACGTCCCGTGACCATGACGCTTGCAATTGCGTCGAACTATCGGGCTACTCGTAAACAAACTTACGCTGTAGGAAACCCGTAACATACCTTTAAAATGTGTAATTAATGAGTTGTTTCGTATTGATGGTATAAACGAATTAACGTTCGCGTCAACGTTAATTCTACATTGTCGTCATCAGCCCAATACAGTCCACTACTAGACTTGACCCTGTTCCATTTCTCTCCTTTTCTTACTGTACCACTTCACCGATGGGGTAGGCGTACAGGATAGAATCATAGCAAGCCGCGTAGTTGATTGGACCAATGAAAATTCAATATTGAAACAAACAAGTCCTATATTTAAATTGATTCATCAGGGTATATTTAAAGTTATTCAGCGGTCTACCAGTTCGTTAATAAGGTAATTAAGCCACAGTGCGCCTGGCCGCCGGTTCAACGCACCCTAGCGGAAGTGTGGGACATTAAAGTGGTAGGTACTGTGCACTGAAATAAAAGTTCGAGAGTACGTAATCGTTATAAATCGTTTCAAAATAGAAGTTCGATTTTATGGTGAGTTTCATCGGTCAATTTGTGAATGAATGAAGTCAGTGGTTCGCTAAAATGATTGTGTACCTACTCGAAAAATCGTATATAGTGTCCGACCGAAGCTACTGAGTAGGCTTCGGCCAAAAAAAACCAAGTTGCGTAAAACCGAAGGTTTTGCCGAAGGTGGTTTTTATTATTTTTGACAAATAAATAGCAAGGGATTTTTTTTATCATCTCTAGATCAACTTTAAGAGATGATTTAAATTACCTTTTTCTATATTTTACGTATTGTTTTACATAATAAATATATGTAAGAAGTACCTCCATTCAACTGGCTTTCAAATAAAAAAACGCATCGAAATCTCATCCATTCGGCTGTTACGGTGTTACCAATGACACACAGATAGTCAGACAAACTTATAGAACACCCTCTTTTTCATAAGGGGATTGATTTCTTGTGTGATTCACACCATCACACCGAGGTCCGAAAACACCACGGTCTGACCCGCAGCCCAACTGCCAACATGCAACTGGCCCTCGCAAAACCGCCGTCCGAATTAAATTCAAACCCAGCAGGGCGCTTGGCCGCGGAATCCAACAAATAAACTAACAGAAAGTTACTAACGATAACTAAGCGGTGTGTTTGCCAAATAACGACGGGCACACAATAGAGGGACCAACTTCGTGCATCAATGTTTGTACGAACTTGCACCTACGGCTGCGTAACGCAGCACGTGCAGCTGAGCGTTTGGTGGACCGGTGTGGGAAGGTCATGATTTCGGTCTGCCGGTGTGGTCAAGAATGAGAGTACACTAAGAGGAGTCTCCCCGGAGCGTTCTATACAAACGTAGTTTAATCCTATTTTTAATCTATCAAATTTCCGTTAAAATATGTTGTTTTAAAGTTACAGGATTTAAAATTTGTATGGAAATCTTAAATACCATGTTTCCCGATATATTTTAACATAATTCTGAAAAACCACAAGTATTGGTTACTGGATTACGTCTACAAAATTGCATTGGCTATGATAGCGTAATATTGAAAATATTATCAACCTACGTTGGCATGGAGACTAGCCTTAATCAATTTTGTAGGTTATCTTTGTCATCTTCATGGGGAACCGTGGCTTTGACAGTGGTCAAAAGTAGAGTACCTATTGATTTACTTTGACATATCAATACCCATACAAAGTTAAGTAATCAGAGTTGAACAAAAATCAATTCAAAGTAGTATCTACACAGCGCAAGCTACACTGCGGCACCCGTGCTTCAGCGAAGTGTTGCAGTGCAGTGCACTTAAGCACCTTTAACAGTAAATATAATGTAAAACGTTGTCTAGATATTCTTTAAATATTTTTCACAGCCCAGTAGGTAAATATGGCAGCATAATAGATAAGGGCCAAATTATAAATAAAATAAAGAAGTAAAAAACAGATTTTCTGATTCAAAAATCCCGTATCATGTAGTAAACGTTTCCAAAAAACCAATTCCATGTAAGTACTACAAGTGGCAATTAAAATTTTATTCGTCTTTCTGTAATGTTATGTACGACTCATTATTAAATGAACACTCGTAATAGCAAATAGGTAATTTTGTTTTAAATACCAATCTATCGTTTAATTAGTATATTAAACCCACACGATATCACGACGAAAAATGATACGTAAATTTCACGTTGAGTACCGTACCGTCACACAATGCCCGGGAACCGAACCTCTGTCGGGTCCCGGTGCCTGCCAGGGCCGCAGGAGGCTGCCCCGCGCGGCTTCACCCCGGACTATCAATCATCGTCGCCCCACCCCACCCCCGCAGCACCCTCAAAAATTTCCACGGGTTGATCCCGGACGAAGCTAATCTATAACACGAGATTCGTTGCGAAAGTGCTCGCTTTGAAATAATCATGCGATGAGGGTTTTGCGGTGTTTCGTTTAATAATACATAGTTGGCTTGCTTTCTTGTCTCACGAGCACGTATGATAAGGTTTTATGTATGTGGAAGAAGCGAGAGTATTAGGCGCGATGTTACTGTATGAATGTGTGTAGATTGCCCGCGATTTCCTCCGCGTGTACCAGGTTTTGGATTCCTACATACGAGCATGATTCATCAATTCCACGTATCCAAAAATCCGTTCTTAGCGGATGCCTAGGCCGCAATAACTAACGGCATGTCAAACAGCCTAGATCAGTACAGTGGTTTAACGGTTTCTAAATATGTTTGCTTTTCGAGGCAATAAAGAAATATCTGAATTGTGTTTTTATCTTGTCGAGAGCTGCACAGTCGATTTTTTTTATTAGCAATAGGCTTGCATTTGACCTCAACTCACCCGATGGAAAGCGACCATGAGGTCTTAAATCTAGCATGCTTGCCTAGAAGATTCCTACTTACCTATTCACTCCCGACTTGAAGACCCCAAGGTTACATTTTTGGGACCAGTGACGCAGGCAATGAGTTCCAGTCCTTAGCAGCGCGCATAAGAAAATATGGTCGATGCTGAAAGGACCATACAATCTTTCCCTATTTGCACTTATAATGGCCGATATGTTATACCCACATGCCGTTGAGATGTTTGCCCGTCCTTCAGATATGGCCAGTGTTAGCTGAGTGAAAGATAATCCTTGGCCAAAGATACACACTGAACAAACTCCGCAGTGTAATAACGAAATCAGATCTCGAGTAATATTAACTAAATATTCATGATTTAATTATTGCTGTGTGCACTGACGTGCCCGAGGAGAAAGTACCGTTGGTTTTAATATTTAATACGTGTGAAATGCAAATAATGAGTTTGCAACCGTTCACTGTTTCTTGACAGTAACTGTCGGGAGTCGTTATCAGAAAGTATTGTGCTGCACAATTAAAAACAAGGTTTTGCTCCTTTGCAAGTGTGGCGGCGACATTGGCAATAAATAAAATAATATACGACTTCCTGTATCATCAATCCTAGTAGTTAATTGTCAAGTTAACTGTAGACAATCGCAATTATGCATTATTATTATTCTGTCATCGCTTACCATCAGGTGGGCTGTCTACCTGTCTGTATAATTTTATTTTAAATAAAGTATTAAAACAGATGCATAATAAAAACTGTATTCGCAATTTCAGCTTTTGCAGAGAGCGCAAAAACGCAATGTGATATCACAGCTGCGGTAACACTAGTCTGTACCTAGCTGTACATAAAACTGAAATGTCAAAGAAATATGCCACAGTTATGTCATATGCCGCCATTTGGGGCAATCACTGTTATTGCGTTGAAAAAAATCTATATAAAATATATTCATTTCAGTTCTAGCATGAATAAATAATTAAGCTCGTGGTGGTCTTTATTATTCGCTCTCTGTCCCATTTTTGTGTGTAGATATATGTGTGTATTTTTATGTCATAGAAGTTCGTGACGCAAACATGCACGAAAATAATTTCATCATCATTCATATCATTGTACATAATTCTGTACCATTTAGCTATTTTCAAGCTGTGGTTTGTGGAAACTCGCTGTCTTCCTCCAAGACATTAGTCGCCTTGTACGACACCCTAAGAAGAAACGGTTAGTGCCATATTCAACTCTGTTGGACACAATGGCTCGTTAATACTTAGTATCCAAAAGTTAGTAATAACCATATCACCCGCCGCAATCCACTAAGTGGGAGCGGCCGGTAATCTAATAGCGATATAATTATGTCCACAATGGCGTCGTCCATTAACCCAGAGACCTTTGTGTATCGCGATCAGCTGGGCGACGATCGGCGATCTCTTGGCGGGCGATGCTGACGCGTTGGCAACACCGCGCGACCCACTTACGAGCAGGGCTGGCAGCCGAGAGCGCTGACGGCGTACCGCGGAAGCGAGACTCGGAACTACGTTTGCGGCGAAGTGTTAACCGGGTACTCCAATCACGGATTCATCATCAATCTCAATCAAATTCGGTTGTTTACGATCATTGTAAAATCAATTATAGTTTAGTTGAAAACAAATACTGGTCGGAGCCTAGGTAATTCTCTCCGACCTTTCGTCCATCTCATAATTTTAGCTATCGCTTTTCTTTGATCACCAACAGCCCAAGACAATCTGATGGACTCAAGCCTCTTTTAAGGGTTTTGCCGTAATCTTCGTTTCACATAGCACTTGGCAAGCTTGTATATTACACTACAGAAATTGCTGCTACCCATTTTCTGGTCTACATAACTCTTATAACATTACTTGTAAAAGAACAGTAAGTAGAACGTCTTGGACCCCACAAGCCAAAACACAGTATGAACAACCGTTAATTTACCGAACGCCGATCACGGCGCCAAAATCACGCAGGCAACCCTGTGAAACGAGTGTGGCGATAACACGTCGCCAGCGCAGGACCCCGAAACTTGATCCGCTACTTTCGATTCAGGACATTTGGAAGCAAGTACACGTTTCGAATTTTGCGACAGATCTCTCGATGCAGAACATTGTGAAAGCGGTCGCGACCGCGAGCGCACACGAATTTCTCTCGTGGCGCGTCTAATTTCCCATGGGGCACTCTCGTATGCCTAATGCAGAAACTTATTGAAATGTAACGTAAACGTTTGCAACTTTCGGCGAGCCCGTCTTTATAGGTGTGACACGAGACTGCGCGATCGAATGTCGTCATAAAAGGAGTCGCTAGATAAAGAGGCGATGACGATTCGCGACAATGTAGCGGGTCCTATTATGGAGTCGACTCTACGTGGACGTAATACTCTTAATAGGTACCCCGTGAGTACAACACGCCGCTCCAATAAACGGAAGTCTATTTTTAGGCACATGTGTGTGCATGTTCGTGTGCAGAAAGCCTGTTACTAACGTGTCTATCGGCTATGACGGCGTGGTAAGCGAGATCGGCCGATTGAGAGATGGTTCTCGCTAGCGTAGACTAATTACATAATAACTTAGGAGCATCTTGTATCCGCCGGTGTAAAATTGATAAGGCGTCCTTCTTTATAACGCAAAAATATGTACTCTTATAAACAATAATAGGTTCACCGTGACAGGTTACCAACCGGCTCTAAAACTGCTCGTGTCCCAGAGTCCTCAGCTGAAGACCTAGTCAACATCGCTCTTTCTCAAATTCGTGGAGCAGACATGAGATTGTCGTTATTACAAATAATGTTTGCCCTAAGAAATGGTCTAGCTACAATGACAGCGCATCGTGTCGCTGTAGAAACGAGTTCGCTCTGTAGAACCGAACCCACCCCACATCATGGCTACCAAATGACACGGAAGCTGAAGGTACGACCGCCAATAGCAAAGAAAATATAACCTATCTGATTTGCTATGGTCGATACGTTTATGCAATATTGTCTATTTCTGTCTGACACCTAATCAATTTAGGATTAGCTCAGCGTGTAGCACAAAATTGCATTCGATTAGGGCATAAATGTTCACTTGGATGCGATGATGCTTAGATTAACGAACGTTGTGAGTTATGATTGAGTACAATTACCGTCAATCAAAAATGTAATATAACAGTTAAGGTACTCAGTTTTGTACGCGTAGAATATTGTTTATTATCACTTCACATACTCAAAATCAATGATTAATGTCTGACCAATGACGTGATTTCGTCCGTGAATAAATGTTTATTTATTTATTGGAGTACCTACCAACAGCTATATAAAACATAAAAAATATTATATTAGAGTCAATAAGTTACAGAATTAAAGTCAAATTTCGTCAAAATCAATCTCGTGAACACCTTAGAAACGAACAGAAGGCGCATTTCTAAACCAACAAGGATACATGCCTATAAAAAGTCTTATTTGGTAGCTGGCTTAAGCATGGGGAATTTTATACCCATTGCAGTTAGTTTGGCTATGAAATGGGACGAACGGTTGTTATCTACCGTCTGAATTCACGAGACGCTCTTTCCGAACACCGCCGAACGCCCCCGACCCAATTCCGCGACCAGAATCAGCGTAACTAAGCAGCAAGTGAATTATTGTCCACTAATTGCCAAAGCGACCACCTCAACAGGTAATTAACGGCCTTTGTTATGTAAACTATGCTACTATAAATGCACACAAATTTCGTAATGGCAGCCAGCGAGGAACAGGCATGTCTGGCGTGGTCCAATACTCTGTTTACTTAACACGATTAATTTACTCGTGACACCGGATCAGGGAGTAGGGCACGATGTTCGGTTATCAGAACCGGTTTTACAATTAAGTAATATTAGAATTCGTACGTAATGCAATAGCAATCAAGTTAACAATTAAAATTGGAATTCATATGTGGAAATAAATCAATTAACCGCCATTGTGCCGTGTGGTACTGGCTGAGTAGAATGGAGCTCCAGTTCCATCCATGGACGGGTGTCGTAAAATGCAACTAATGCCATAGACTCTATGGCCTCTCACTCTATGATATAGAGAGTATAAAGACTCCGTAGACCAGAAAATGGGTAGCAGAGTTTTTTGTCTCCGGCTGGCAATTTCGTTATGGCAAAGCCCTACAGTAATATGGAAGGGCCTCGAGTTCAGCAGTTGACTGTTGATGTGATATGAACACGGCTAACACAATTGATAATTTTTTTCCTCATTTCAGTAACAATATATACTTACAATACCACAATATACCTGAACTAAAACTACGTTATAAAAATTCTAATTACCTAATGAAAAACATATTGATATTAGAATTCCATACACAGCAATCAACGCAACTACCGTCATTTCATTTGTCAAAACGGCTACCGCTGCCCATAACCTTACATACCAAAACGCGATTTTCAAAACCAATTTACTAGACGCTAGCTACTCTCGCTATCACAAAAGCTAACATCGGTTACGAAAGTGCGCCAAGACTAGACGTTCTCACCGCGGGGAAACGTGTGGAGTATGGAGAATCGATTATTTCCCCGCAATTATACCTCGTCCTCAGCGCCCCGGTGCTCCGCGGACCGTTAAAAATCGACACTCGTAACAGGATAATTGCTTCATACGGCGATATGTTAAACACGTTATGCGCAGAGACGAGTAAAACAAAGAGCCTTTAGATTGAGCTTATTGCGCCAAACGGTTTAGGTTAGGACGAGATAGGATCGCGTAATTTAAAAGGCTCCACGAGCGGCCCGTTACAAGATAATTGTAAAGTGAAACGGTGGCCGTAAAAAGGCTTCTTTTATGACGAATTACGTACCTACTAAGCTGAACATTCGTAAAGTCGTCATGGAGCTAATAACATAAAGTAAAATGGAGGCAAATACATATACAGACACACTTATGCCCCTTTCCCACCTGGGTAGGCAGGTACTATCCAGTGCTATGACACCACGTTTGCGCTCTCCCACGTCTCATACATTTGCGCCGGTATTGAGGCAAATATTAGATACAAGTTGGACCAAAATAGTACCGATCTCACCTAAACGCAGCCCGCTCGCAACGAGACAGCTACAGGATCAAATAAATCATTTACACACAATATACCGTTGACGTATTGGGTAAACACAATCGTGCAGAAACCCTCGCGAACCATTACCTGCCTCGTCCGCCTACAGAGGAACATCTGTCTTCTCCATTCTTAGGCAAAGGTCGCGAACTTGCGAAGGGCCCGGTGAATGGGGGGTGGGGGGGTGGCAAGGAATCGGTAAGGGTAGATCGCGGCTACCCCCCCGGCCTTAACTGATCAACAAACCGTGGAGGATCGAAATCAAAGAACGAATAATTGAAGATGGAGATTGTGGATCTCTTTAATTAATATTGAAACGAGTCGGTCATAAAAGCTCTATTCGCTATGCGTAATAGAAGTAACTGTTATCGGCAGGTTATCGCGGGGTCGCAGCAGATGTCGACTTCCGTCCCTTGAATACGTAAAGCCGAGTTAAAAGACTTTTGGGTTAGTTTATATTAGAAAAAAACGAGGCAAGTGCGAGGCCGACTCGCATACGAATCGTTCCGTACAATTAAGACAAATTCTTGCTACTCGTAACAATAAGATTTCGATGCCAGAGCAACATCATACTCCGATCTAGCACTGTATATGCACTTACTTACATAAAAACTTTAATGCTTTTATCTTTTAGTTTTTACGATGAGCGAAATGAGCAACGCTGAAAACACCGAAAAAGGTTTATGTCTGTGGATTGTATGGAAACTAGTATTTCCTACATTGTAATTATTTTAAATAAGGTTGAAGTAAATGTTGTATATACCTGTAATTGGAGTAGTTACGTGCATATAAGAATAGTATTTTATGTAAGTTAACTTGCAATTTTATAAAAGTATGCAGGTACTCTGGTGGTGTATTAAATATATAAATAAATAAAATTAAATTCATATATCAGCCATAGAAACACATATTCGGTGAAAATTTAAAGTATCTAGTTAGATAGTACGGTATCCATGATACAGCCCTGACAGCCCCTATGACCGTCAGACAAAGCCTTAATAATAGGGTGCAGTTTTCACCCTTCGTGTCCGATACGAGGCGAATTCAAATGTTGGCAATACGGTGTCGTGGCTAACAATGGTGAGGGTCGAAGCATGAAAACCTATAATTAATCGGTTTTATTTGCGCCATTCTTCTATTATGTTCTTTTATAGTTCTTTCTTTGACGACCTGAGTGGTTCAGTGGTCAACATGCCAGTCAGCTACGCAAGAGGTCCCGGGTTCGATTCCCGGCCGGACAGAAATTTAAATGATGAATTTTAATTTCTGTTACGGGTCAGGGTGTTCTATGTATAATAAGTATGTTTTTATAATAAAAAAGTATATAAGTAGTATATCAGTTAGCTAGCACCCCTAGCACAAGCCTTGCTTAGTTTGGGGCTAGATGGCGCTGTGTGAATTTGTCCACGATTATTTATTTATTTATTTTAATATGATCCAGTAAAAAATTACTTACTCCTTGGATCAAGTTGCTCAATGGGGCAGACTGCATCAGGTAGAATTCAACCCCTCTAACACACTGGTCTGAGGATTTTCCGCCAAAAACATTTTGACGACATTTTAGCTGGCACGCAGTTTCGGAGTCAATCTAGAAGGTAAGGCCAAATTGGCCTCGAAGAAGCCTCAATAACAGTAGAAGCCAAGCCAACCAAGCGATATTTTATCACAGGGCAGCGCCTGTTGCTGTATAAAGAACAGGTGCGGCCACATAATTATAAATAAACAAATATGCTTGGAAATTCAGACAGCACTATCTAACCCCAAAGTAAGCAAAGCTTGTGTTATGGGTATTGCTCCATAAATATGGGCTGTGAAACTGCCGATCTGCTTAATCCTTTTACCTCAGTGCAGAGGCGCGCCATACTTAATTATTTATTATTATTATTTATTTATACGTATTGTCGACGAACCCATACTCACAAGCAAGTTATAACCACTGGCTGTTCGAAGGGACTTCGGCTCCCTACATGTGTTCTACCGGCTGCACAACGGGGAATGTTCTGAGTTACTTTTTGATAGCACAAAGAATACTATTTAACTGCAAGTTTACAGCGTAGCATACAACAGTATAACCGTAAGTGCCCAAAAGCGGGTAAGATTCTAGTAAATGCCTTTGTATTTTACGATTTTAAAGTAGTACCTATATACCTATTATATTGTAGTGAAATAAGAAAAACGTGTGTTTAGGTAGGTAAATACTAACCTAATAAATAAGTATCTTATTAACCATACCTTACATCCTCACAACCCATAACAGTCCACTGCAGGACTTAAGGCCTCTCCCACGAAAGGGAAGGTTATTGCCATAATCTCCACGCTTGGCAGGCGGGTTGGAGATCGCAGTGTTGTAAATATAACAATGGAAAACGCTGGTGCCCATTTTCCAGTCTACGGAGACTCTCAAGATCTTTTGCCTCGAAAACATTAGTCGCCTTGTACGACCACGAGTGTAAGGGGTTGGTGCTATTCTACTCTGCCGGACACCACTCGGCTAGCCGGACACCACTCGGCTAAAAATATACCTTACATATCTACTTGTAATTGTAATTTTGTTTTTGCTAGAAATAAAAGGCTTTTTTATTTTGTTTATTATATTGTATTCGGCAATTCTGTGAATGGGTCCACACCGGACGTGGCCGTTCGTCATCATTCGGTTATTCGCGTTAATTTATTCTAATGCCCGCTTTTCGCAGCGAGCCAGGACGGCGTGCCGGCGGGTTCATCGCATCGCATCGCATGTTACCTGATGCGGTTTCCGGCGGGCATTCCGATCGCTCCGCGGGACTAAGTTACGATCGCACAGTAGATTAGGATGGTACCAAAGTGTAAAGAACGATCATAGTGCCTGCGAGGTGCGAACTCGTAAAACTGAACACTATTGGACAACTGATAAGCAGATGGAGCCGCATAAAACTTAACGCTCTCGGAAGAGTTTGATGTATATAAGCACCTCCTAACTGCCTAAATACCTCCTAACAAAAGTTCCTGCAACACCACAAGAGAGCCTTTTCGGAAAGCGCGGGAAGGGGCCGAAACTTGGGTGGGAAAATTGCACGGCAGGAAAACACAGTAACTGGTCCAACTCGTCAATATGTACACTTAACGCCAAGTCGAGGCGCTTTTTAATAATGTTTGCGGAGGATGTCCGTTACACAGCTAATGAACCGCGCCTTCGCTGTAATTCCTCCGAGTGAGGCCGGCACCGGCACTCGTAGATATTAGTTAGAACCGTAAACCCGGCACAGGAGGAACCGTGAGAAGCAATTTACGAGCAAGCATGAAAGAAAGTTATTAAACAAGCCTTTGAAGCCGTGATGGGCAGCTTTTATGGTATCGGTTGGATGCCGTTCGAGAATTAGAGCATAAGGCATTATTTCATAGCGATCGACCATCACTTTATGATGTAATAAAACTAGTAAAAGCACGTGGGTCAGAAACTAAAGCGATCAAATGTTATTTTTGTGTCTAAGATAAACACTTTCGGATATTCTGGAAAGTATCTCACCCATCCGTGGTCCGTAGAGCAATGTGTATTAAAATTAAAGAGATTATAAAGTTAAAAAAACCACCGACTCAGCGGAGCGTGACCCGCGGGACACGACGGAAGCGTTATCGATTCTCTATAGCCGGCTATAGCTGAACACTGCCAGTCCATTAAAAGCACAAAGTCGCTTAGCCGAAAGATCGTGTAATGTTAACATTATCGCACTTTTATAATCAGCCTTGAATACAGCATTGAGAATCAGAGCCCTCAGATTGAGAATCAGGTTCGCTGAGAGAATGGGAAGAGGCTCGCCAGGGTGTTTCGCACAAAGCGCGGGCCCGGCGAGATATTATTACGGCCCTACAATATTTGGGGCGTCCTTTGTGCGAGCGCGATACGCGATCGGAATGCGTCTTTGTCAAAGAGCCGTCCTCGGGCGCCCGATTTCGGGTTCTCGCGGCGACGGACCGTTTTGTCTACGTATAATTTTTAGCCGCGTACCTGAAGCAAACCAGTTTCGAGGCTGTTGTCCGTTCGTAGAACTCCTCGGCAGTCGTCCTTTTACATCGCGGCGGCCGCTGCCGGCCGAGATTCGTTCCCCATCAGTTTGGAGCTACATATCGATGGTTTTATCGCGGCGAATGAATGCACGGGATCGTTCGCGCCCCGCCCCCGCCGGCGACCAGCTCGATCAATGAGCCAGCGATTTTTGAGCATGCTGCTGTTGCGTGCGAGTGTACGAGTGGAGGAAGTACCTCATGTAACGAGCGCGGGGCGGTAGCGTGATAATACGCACTAACCCTGTGCTAAGAAACGAAATCACAACATATATATCAACCGTAATGGATGCTGCGGAACATAAAGACTGTGGGAAACTACTTGCATAGGAACACTCTAAATACTGTAATCTATTTCGTAATGTGAAATATATGTTGCGTATAACTTAAAAAACTAATAAGCCGTTCATATTCTTGTTTCCCGATGGCATAAAGCCGTGAAATATTGTATAGAGCCCCACTACTGTGGGGAGTGGAATTCATAAGTGATGCCACAGTCGACAGGAGCGCCTGTGGGAGCTACCCCTGCGTTCGGCGATTAAAATGGAAACAGACGCTGGTAGGTGGGTCTTTGTACTTATTCTGGGGCTGGCATCGATCGCGGGCGGTGAACGCACCCCAAGCTCCCAGCACCGCGCCGGGCCGACCGAACTTGGGGTAACTCCTCCGAAACCCCTCAAAATCTAATGACAAACTATGCTACCCCGACCGATTCGATTTGGCTCCTTTTGAAAACCTTTTTGTAACATGAGTTTCGAGTGGTCGCCGCGCAGTCGCCGCGGGACGGGCGAAGCGCCGCATTTTACAGCGTCATAAAGGAGTTTTCGAATCGCTCCGAGAGAGCATGCAGGTATGCGTACAAAGTTAATGGGCGTGCGGCAGACAAAGTCCCCTGTCCCCGTGGAACTAATGACCACTCGAAACAAGAAAATTACTCTACGCGGCCAACCGAATAGATGGGCCGAGTCACGAAGTAGCTGCTCAGATAAAACTTTTAGCTTTTTAATTCTCGTGGCTGACGACAGCGACAAATGGAACGTTGGACGGCGTTGCGCTCTAGCGTTTATGGGGGCGGGGATAGAGACTTCAGTATTGAATATTTGATGGTGGTATTTCTGGGTAGGCGTTATCGGTGCGGGTGTTGCGTGAATTTCATGGCGGGCCCGGGAGCCGGGCGGCGGCGACCACAAAAAGCGAGTCAGTTCCCAGCTGCGCTGTAGCGCGGGGCGCTGACCCCGCCAGCTGCCGCGCCAGCCTGCCACGCTCCGGCTCCGTTTCACACGTAATCACATAGTCCTTCCACCATTATACTGTTTCATTTCGTCTATGGCACAATCAGTGACTACGACAAAAAAGCTACGAGTTACGACTATTGTCGTAGAGCGAGTTGAAAGTTATCGAACGATCTGTTTTTGCTAACAAAAACATAATCGGAAATGTAAACTAGACAGGGTCACAGATTCAATAAGTGAACAAACATGGAAAGAGTCACGTCGCTTGCCGCTCGCACCTAAATTGAGCATCACATTTTGCCGCGGAATAAAATGCTCTAGCGGGTGAAGTGATGGCGATTCATCTACGAAGTGTGATAATATGTACACGGATAATGTGTTATATTCCCATTTGGGTCTTAATTTTGGGACGACTCTCACAAAAACGTCACGAAATAACCATTGTTGTTACTTCGCGATGTTCGCACGATGACGGATTTGAATTTCGCTTCAATCGCGGCGCGAAAACTTATTTCCCACGTGATATTCTGTTCAAAAAGTAGCAAAGAGCCATAACAGCCAGTTTCACGGTGGTTCGGCTGTTTCCGAGAACGGTCGCGGCCATCCGAGGTCTCGTCATCCAGAGTGGCCGTCGATCAATCACACGCAGGCCGGCGCGCGCGCGGGTCGTACTCGCCTCTATTATTATTATTAATGACAATCTTCTCCCGCCCCAACCGCACTGTAATTCTATGACGGACCAGTTCCGACGCGATGAATCTTTTGTGAGGCCACAAAAAGCGGAGGGCACAGGGAACAGCCATTATCATACCCTCAGACGTGTTCGCTCGGTGGTTTTCCTATGTTGTGGTAAATTAGGGGAGGGGAGGGCAAGTTGGTTCATCTAACAAGAATCGTAAGAAAAACACGCATGTTACAGAGATTAACGCAACTTTTATTTTTATAATAATTAACAGTACTATAGACTATCAAAATAATTTTATAAATGCTTAAAATAGAAATCACAACCTGGGCATGAGATCATCATGTAAAATAATTGTTTTGAGCCATCTTGCCCCTCCATATAGGGCAAGATGGTTCGGGCATATAATAATCATTACTAGTCTTGACAATCGTCACAAAAGTATGTTCCAGACCCAATATACGAAGAGCACGCTTCGTGAGTCCACTCTTTGCACTCTGAGCATTGTATCCAATCCTCAGGTGGGGGATAGATATATTTTTCTTTGCAAAGTGTGCAGTAATAATCACGGCCGAGTTCAGAACCAGCGAGAGCCGATTGTTTTCTATTAGTTTCTATTAGTAGACTGGTAGATAATGCTATTTTAGCTTTAAGTCCGCCAATGTACTGTTTGTGCATGAAGTATAAATAAATATATAAATAAATAAATTAGTGAATATGGTCATATTCGTCTTGCCCGCTTGGCATTTGATAGATAAAAAAAATATGCTAAAAATTTATTTGTTTCGGTGATGAAAGATGCTTCATTACAGCTTAATTTACATAAGATAAGGCAACAGAAGCAACCTTTATCATCAATATATATGAATGATATAACAGAAAATGTTAAAACTTATCGTGACAAAATATTTTATTTTCTTGCGTCAATTCTGTTTCTCGTCACTAAAACGCACGCTCTCCCCACGACAGCCGAGTTCGCATTGTATTGTGAAGTCGGCCCGCCCTGCCCGTCCTGCCACGCCGGTACTTTCATGTACGGAACGAGTAGTAAGATCCTACGAGAATGATTCGTGTTGCCCGCTATATTCATCTTGCCCTTCCTTCCCCTACGTGGATGGAAGATAAAAATGTGGTTTAACAAAAAGAGTAGAAAAAGTATTAAATACGCCACCAGCAAGAGAACATCCTGAGAAATAAGCCCTCAAGAGATCTAAATCGTGTTACAACAACTTTTGGGAAAACAAGTTGGGCGCGCTCGGCCCGAAGTTGATAATGGCGTCTAAAAATAGATGCATTTAAAAACACGTGTGGAGTTGAGTCTTCGGTTCTAATCAAAGAGCCATCCTATTTTTGCCGCATTTTATCAGCTGCCATGTAGTTTAAAGTTAATGGCTATTGAAAATGGATTTCCATTTTCAAGTGTTAGTGAGATAGACGTTAAGTGCTATATTAACGATCGCAACATATGCAGAAAAGGTTTGTAATCTCACCTAACACCTTTAAAGCCAGCTTACAAAGCTCCACGCACAAGCCTCAAGCGTGTTCTATTACATCCAGTGGAACCTGTCCTGGCCGCTCCATTGTGAGCAGCCACGACCACGACACACTACACCCTCGGAAACCAGACACCAGGTCTAGACCCAGGCAGTCTAGGTGCGTAGAAAGATCCGGAATTAACTCGAGCCAGTTCCAGGACGGCGCAGATACGACCCGAAGTAGTCAGACTGGCTCTGGGAGCCAGTAATTACAGGCCCCGAACACCGAAGGCGGCAACAATAATTAATTAAACACCTGTTCCTCTATCAAATTATCGCGAGTCAAAAGGAGTAACGTTTCTAAAGATTTACGTTTTTCGACGGAGCGTCGTTTGAATGATAATTACCGAGATTTCGTTCAGGGAATTAGAGGTGAAATTCCAACGGTTTATCTTACGAGTTTTGTACAAATGACGTCTTCAACTCACGAATTTGTTTCGAGAATTTCGCGAAGCAAACTCCGGTGCGTGCGCGATACATACCTGTAACAAAAACAGATCATTGTTGAGTACACAGACAATGCGAGAAGTGTTGCAAGTAAGGTAGCAAACATTTCCAATAACACACGCTGGCATAAGTTACTCACGCCGACGATTACTAAGAGACACGGCTAATTGAAAACAGTTACGACTCGTGTGACTACACTGTTATGTAGGTACATTTAAACTTAGTTGCTCTCTTCATAGAGTAACATTTGTAACCTGTTGTTGTGAAGATTCTTCGCGCTATCCATTAAAATGGCCATTGATAAAACATAAGCGCTACAAAGGAGATTGGCCAAGTATTACCTACTCAAGAACTTAAAACCACTTATCAACTGGAGAGTGTCTAATACAATTCGATACAAACAACGCAGTAAGTAGTATCAAAATATTTGACAAAATTATTCATTCATGAAACAGACAAAATGAAAGATGAGGAAAAAACACCATAAAAATCACTAGATATACAAAATCGATCTGCACTTATAAATCAAAGCCACATAAATCAACTACCATGTGCCTAATGTGCCTAAATACGGCTGATCCAAGTCGCCGGCAGGCCTACAGGGTGCTGCAGTAAGACGTCGCATTAATTTGAAGTCACGGAGCGGGTGCGAATGCAATCATGGGCGGGAAGCTCATTCCGGGTGCATCTCCGGCGGGGAGAGCGGGCGGCGAATTAAGGATTCCATACGTACCAGCGAGCGACGTCGCGTCATCGCGGGAATTCGCAGGCGAGACTGGCTAGCGGCTAGCTGACCATGTGGCACCTGCATGTGCTTCTACGGGTAGATACTGTCTGTTACCTCCACTGGATGAAATTGTTGCGAATCCAACCATGTGTTGTAGAGGTAAAAACAATACTAACCGTGGTAACAAACCCGATATGTGTAGTGAATGTGTTGTTGCGAATTGTTGCAGCTTGCCAGTGCATATAATCGATTGTACCTCTACTATTTCTTGGCAAATTATAGCATAATATCGTTAACTAATCTACTACCGCAGTCACAAGTTCAATTCAATGTTTTTGAATGGAGATGACCTGATTACAAATAGAACACCATGTGTATTCATCCAATTCTAATGAGCATACTGCATATTATTATCGAGTCCTTCACACGAGAGCTCTTAACACACTGTCCCAATTTCATTGAAGCCAAACTGGTATCAAAAACATTTTGGCAAAACATTTCCAGCATATCAAACTCGTCTAGTCCTCAGGTGCCAAAGCAAATATAGTTGAACGATTCGGAAGCCGACGTAGCAGGGAAAGAGCAATATCGTACAAGGTATATTGAATCAGCAGGCAAGTCAGAGCCGCCATGAATGAATATTCCGCTAGAAATCCGCGACTGCATTCGTCGCCACCAAATTCCTGTTTACCGTCAACGTGTCTTTCATGTCTATTAGGCGACATCTTTTAATGCGTACGTGTCCTTCTAAAACTCGGTATTCGCATGGTGCCATGGCGATTCCAACCCGAGAAATGAGACCTAACCGAATGTGGGTCAACGGCCTGATGATGTATAATTTCGAGCACAGTTCGAGTGATGTCATTCCACACCAGAACGTCGCATTGACCGCGGTTTCCGGCACTAACGGTGAAACATGGCTTTTAGATGGGCAATTTGAATTTTTGTAAAGAATCACTTAATCACGTAATTGTACACATTATGTAGTGGTCAGCTTGGGCCTTTGTTCTCATAAGGACAGATTATAAAATGGAGAAAATTGGTAGGTACATCAACCAACACATCATTCACCATTTAATTGTATGGGTTAGTATTTCAACTGGAAGGCTCTTTGGGAAGCTCTTCAAATTTTCAGGGTGTTTTCGTGTTGAGGAGTATGAAAGGAGTTCTGGAGTGGTTAGCGAGTATTGAACGGGAGGGACGAGCCGACGAATGGCCCGGCGCAGGAAGGCCACGTTTCGCAACGCCAGGTAGGCAATTTGACATTGTGTAAACGTTTTCACATGGGGGCCGAAAACGGAAACTTGGGTTGCGCTCCTCGCATACTAACCACCGCGTATTGCGTTTTGGAATACAAAACTGTATACAGCCATGGCGACCGCAACATCTGTTGTATTGGTAATTAACATAAATATAGGTATGCGCCGATAGAGCAAAAAGTATTGTGTAATATTTAATAGGGACATTTTAAGTGTTGCCTATGTCGTGCGTGTGTCATCGTTGACTGGGCCGAGCGAGATCGGTAAGTAGGTATATAATTTCGATATAGGTAGGTGAAAAGTGTTTTAGGTTTCTTCCGAAGCGGGCAACGGATTGGTAACTCCCCTGGTGTTGGTGATGTCCATAGGCGTCGGTGACCACTTTCCGTCAGGTTGCCCCGCTTGCCTGTTTGTCTGCCGTATAGTATAAAAAAGAGGTGAGGGCAGTTTAAGGATCGTCCCAGTTCAACGATTGGCCCCCTATAATAACTAACTTACCTAAGCTGCGGTTCGCGACTCTGTCGTAGTGGACCACTAAGTATTTTAAATTTTTTATCTCCTTGACCCTTGCCGAACGAATTCTAAAAAACTTATATTACTCTCTCAGGTGTGGTGTTTAAGAAAACTGATCTGGTATCCACCATTTCAGCGGTCTCAGCTGTACATTGACCAATCACCCACTCCGTCAAATACCTCTTTTAATGCACAGATTATCCCGCCCCCCGTCCGCCGCTCGTGATTCGCACGCCTCCAAAATGGAGATCACAACCAAATCCGTAATTAGACAACAGGCGCATACCGCAGTTCCGGCTCGCGATCACGAATTGGGAAACAGCGATTATGAACCGTACGAATTCGTAAACTTATGTTACTCTCTATGTGGTATTAAGAAAACTGATTTGGTATCGATTTCAGCGGTTTCGTTATTTACTGACCAATCATCCACTCCGTCAAATTCCTCTTTTAATGCATAGATTACGTCCCGTCCCCGTCTCCCCTACGCCGTGACGCACGCCTCCAAAATGGAGATCACAACCAAATCCGTAATTAGACAACAGGCGCATACCGCAGTTCCGGCTCGCGATCACGAATTGGGAAACAGCAATTATGAACCGTACGAATTCGTAAACTTATGTTACTCTCTATGTGGTATTGGGAAAACTGATCTGGTATCCACCATTTCAGCAGTTTCAGCTGTACATTGACCGTGGGTGATTGGTCAATGTACAGCTGTCAAGTTCCTCTTTTAATGCATAGATTACGTCCCGTCCCCGTCTCCCCTACGCCGTGACGCGCGCTTCCAAAATGGAGATCACAACCAAATCCGTAATTAGACAACGGGCGCGCACCGCAGTTCCGGCTCGCGATCACAAATTGGGAAACAGCGATTATGAGCCAACGTTTCCTGCGCATCACACTTTCTCTCGAGATAAACATCAACACGCCGACATTAAACAAAACACCCGCAATGGCATTATTGGCCGCGCGTGTATCGTTCTGTAGCGTAAATTGTACTATTCGATGTATTTCGTGCGTGTATTTCTGTTCTTCAAAATTACTAATGACTTTTATCATCCTAGCGGTCAATTTTAGCTTCTGCCAGGACCTTCTAAACTTCGCTCGGTCTTTGGTATCCTCGTTTCTAATTGCCTTTGGCATCCGACTCAGCGATGTCTATCTATCCATCGTTTCTTGGGTCTCCCGCGGGAATTACCTGATACCGGCAGTTTTAGACACACGTTTCCCACCTGGGGTTACCTCACTTGACTTTGTCTAAAGATAGTATAGGAGTTTATGTAAGGCTTTGTAACAAAGACAATTAAGCTGCCCATGAAATACTTAAATACTCGTGAAAAGACCTGTAGCACATAAAATCATAAAACAACATAATAGACGTTAAATCTTTGATTATTAAGCCAACATAAATAGTGCCAAGTAGTGCCTGTTGTGTCGTCTATATGTATGATGTTTCTCTATGTATTTTACTGTGTGCAATAAAATGTTAAATAAAATAAATAAATAAATCGACTAATTCACTATAATTTATTCAGTAATTTATTTTTGAATCCGAGAACGCCTATAATGATCGCTGGGCTCAAATAATCACACCGCCTTTTCAATATTCACAGGGAGCGTCCAGACTACATGGGCTACACCAGTTTATGTTCGTTACAAATTACAATCAGCATCGGCGGAGGCCTAATCCTCTTACTCGTTCCTCTTTTCCCTTTCGCAAACTCGATTAAACTCGCCAACTGGACTTGATCAATAGTTGCCGTTGATTTCAATGTTATATGCCTTGGCTAACCATCCATTGAGTCGTCTTAGCTAGAGACCGTTTATATTATAATATTAAGGACCCTATACCTACTTAATACCCCTACCCTTTTTTTCTTGCTTGTAAACCTTTGAATCACTTTATCTATTGTTGAAAATCGCATTCAAATCCGCTGCGTAGTTTAAAAGATCTAAGCGTAAATAGATATAAATAGGGACAGACGCCGGAAAGCGACTTTGTTTTATTTTATACTATGTATAGATACTCTGAAATGCGTACAGAATTTATAGTTGACTCTCACACGAGCGCACAAACGATGAATATTGTATCGCACATGTCCATAGGCCGGGCAACAAACGGTATTCAAAAGTTGATGAATTAGATTAGGATTTGATTGATGGACAGAGTAGGGCAGAGGGCTCCGCTGGGGTGCCAGCCTGCGATTGACAGAGACGCATGTGGTTTCAGCCACCTAATAAAGCTACCCGGAGTACAATACACTTATGATTAAATGGCGACCCGCCCCGCCTTCACAAAAAGCTGTACCTACCCGAAAGGCTAGGTCAGCTACCTCGTCCTCACGAATCTCTTTGTTCTGTGCATTGGTGAAAATCGTATAAAATTGTACAATAGTTGATGAAATTATCGCTGTCAGACACACACACAGACGCGGCGGGGGTTTTATACTGTGTACAGACAGATATTAAATTGGGTCTCATAGCGTATACCATGATTCATGATCGAGGGCGAGCTATCAAGGGGGAAGGAGCAATGAATGTGCGAAAATAGCAATTTGTGAGTGGAAATGTTGCAGACTGAAATTTAATTCTACATAATTAACGATTACCTAGGGGAATAGAGGAATAAAAGGCTCGTTGCTTCGCTAATTTTAAGCTAAAAAAAAAGCATAGATATTGATTCACTGGGTTATTGGTTCGATTCTGTAGTCCACTAGCTAGACGAACATTAACAGGATTATTGAAGCTGATTTCGTTTCATACTCGTAGCACGGAAAAAAGAAAAAAAACGGGTACGAGCTTTCGGCATCCTGGATTTTATTAAACTTAGATCCTTTTGGTGAAAATTCCCAAATAAAAGAGGACAGACGCTACTCTCCCCCAGTGGGGCTATTGACTACCTTAGTGGACGACTGAATTTGACATAAAATAATCTTACACCACTCTAAATTGGTAGACGCTATCCGCCAGTGGCCTACGTAGATGACGTAGTGTACAATTATCTAATGTCAAATTCAGTTGTCATCTGAGTTAGACAGCCCCGCAGGTCTACAACACCCACACCGACTAGAAACGACGCCCCATCCCGTGTACCCCGAATGCGTGGCTGCCCTCAGCCGTCAGGCCCCACCGGGAGGTCGTTTGTCTGGCGCCGCGTGCGTCATGACGTGGTCCCCCTCCCAGACCTCGGTGGGGACACGTGGATCACGTGATGCTGGGTGCATCGCGTGTTGTGTCAGTTGGACGGTTTAGTGGGATTATTCTGTAGGTAGGAATGGTTTTGTGCCTTTATTACATACATTATTATTATCAGGTGGCCCGCTTATCTGTTTGCCAAACGTATGACATAAAAAAATATTACATAGGCACCAATGGCAGCGTAATGCTGTCAGGTAGCACAAAAGTAAGTACTACAAAGTGGCTGTACTAGGCCAGAAATCTAGTTAGTAGATTCGAACGATTCTACATTTTACGCTTCCGCTAAACTGAAGCGATTTTGTCAAAGACTATAAATAAAGTGACACCAACACGTCATAAAAAATATAAGATTCGAACAATTAATTCCCTCACAAGATTTGCGAAGATTATTTTGCCTCAAAAGCTTTTTACGGGGTCGGCTGCGCGTGGGTGATGCCCCTGGTATTGCAAACGTAAATAAATAGGCTGCAGTGACTGCCTTTGCTTACCGTCAGGCGGGCCGTAAGCTTGTTTGCCACCGTAATGGTATAAAAAAATATTCGTAAGTGTACACTCACGATGGTATCCCATTAATTTTCAGTTTCATTTACCTTGTAGTAGTAGGACGATTGACTAGGTAACCTATTCTGCTGCTAGTGCTAATACTGTTGATGCTTATTTATTATCATAATCTCAGCCGCAGAACGCCCACTGCTGGACATAGGCCCCCCACCAATCGAAGTATAGCTACTTCCAACGGTTCCCTTTCCAAGGTCACCCGTCCATCAAGCTAGTGGGAGGCCGTCCCACGCTCCGATTGCCGGCGCGCGGTCGTCACTCGAGAACCTTTCCGCCCCATCGGCCAACGGTTCTGCGATCATGTGACTTGCCCATTGCCACTAAAATTTTGCTACTCTTGCCGAAACCAATGCCGGTGAATTTAGTTCTGCTACGGATATATTTATTTCTGATCCTATTTCCGAGCAAAGCTTTCTCATTACACGCTGAGCAACTTTGAGCTTCCCAATGAGGCCCTTAGTAAGACAGCACGTCTCTGTTCCGTATGTCATATCACCACCGCCAGCACACACTGGTCAAAGACTTAGTCTTGGACCCTTTTTTAAGAAGATGTCCACAAATCCATTACGTGAATCATCTTTGCGATAATTTCCCGGTTGTGCTCGTGTTATGTGTGGCCCGGGCTCCTCTCGCTTACAAGTCGGGTTACCCACTCGGCCACCGACGCTCCAACGTGTTAATCCATTCCGTTTATCGAATAAATACAAAATACAAACTAGGCTGTCAACAGCGAAGCGATTTCCACAACACAATACGATAATAGGGAGGGCCATCGCCGATTAATAAGACCCCATAAAATACGACACGGCTGGCTCACAAAGCCTGCTGCATAATCAGGTCTTAGCCGCGCGGGCCCGGCCCCGGCTAAGCAGGCCCAGAGAGCGCCGGCACCGAAAAATTATGGCGTCTACCCACCCACCCCCGCGCGGGTCCTCCCTACACCCCAGCCGCGGGGTAATTTGCGAAACCCGGTGTGCAAATGAACTGATATTGTCCAATTTTTATGTACACATTAGTAGCGTTAAGTGTCCCATTGTGTGCCCCGATTGCTAGGGTGTCTGGCTTGTCAGAATAGAAACAAAACCTTTAGTTACTGCCTGCGCGCGCAGCAGTCGTAAAATTCGGTTGTGGAAAGTTTTTGGAAGAAAGCAAAATCGGTCATCAATAGTTTTTGCGTGAAGGACGAACATACACACAAACTTAAGACATCATAATATTGTATGAACGTAGGGATTTAGGCCTTTACGTAACTATAATCTGTATGTCTGTATTTGTTTCAAGATTTAGTACCTATGAAAATATTCTTTTGTCATTTCCATGCCATATTGTGAATGATATGTTTTATAATACTGATATTGTGAAACCTTAGATGTTATTGATAAACCTGATATTGTAATGAAAAAATGTACTTAATGACTTGCCGCGCTAAAAGGAACATTCCTTTACCTACATATTACATAATAACAATATCTAATAAATAAATGATGAAATATTATTTTGACATATTTTACCCTGGATGTAATACAATTTATGGGTAAAAGATATTTATTTTAATTTTTTCATTTAAATATTATATATTTTAGGCTGTTGTGATGATTAGTTAAGAGTGTGTACCATTTTGCATCAAGTTCAAGTTCTTCGGAACGAAACGCTCGCGCAAGATTCCGTCAATCGCTCTCGTTTTCAGTTGAGGAAACATCCGACTTTTAGTTTACAAAAGTGATGGCGAAACGGCGCAAAGTAAATAATGAAACATTTCAGTCGGTGAGGTTAACAAACCGTGTTTTTAAACTCGCTTCTTTCGCACGTGTTTTATGGCGAAAGGTTCATATCGTTGACTTCCGTCATTCTAAATTGATCAGCAAGGTCGATGCCTGTAATTTGGAAACATTTCCGTTCATTTGGACTGCGTCCTAAATGAACAAATTTCCAAAAATATATATTTTTTAACGTCTTAAATCTATAATTACAGGTTTTAACCTAGACAAGTAATATATAGATATAGATTTTTATTTAACAATTTATTGGACACAATATATATATTACTACTACTACTACTACTACTATAGTATCTATACAGAAATTACAAAATTAAAAACACAACAGGCACTACTGATTACCCTATTAAATGTTTTCATAATACGTAGAATGGTACCCTAGTGAATTCATTCAGAGTACAATGGCATAGGAATAAGTAAGTAGGTAAGTCCCAAATTGTTTACTTTCAAAAGAGCAACTTTTAAGTCTCAAATTGTTCACTATTGACTTGAAATATTTTGCTTACTTAGGGAAAGGCACACAAGTAATTCGAACAAAAATTTCGCTTACATTCGCGCAACTACTTTCGAGCCAGAGCACCCTAGACAAAGCGTCTTAGCAATACGAGTATGTTAAGGGAAGCAATTAAAAGAGGATCCAATCTACGCTGTGCATGGCGCCTGCGGCGAAGTTCTCGGCTGTTGCACACTTGGAGCCTGGGATCTACTGCCTAACAGGTATCGCTTACAGGATTTAGATACAGCATCGAAAATTTCACGGCACTATTAACATAACATAGAATTAAAGATTACTCTGTCAAGCCTGAGAAAACCGTCCGGGTAAGTACCACCGCCCTAACTATTTCTGCCGTCAAGCAACAATGTCTTCATTGTGTTCCGGTTTAAAGGGTTAGGTAGCTGCTATTCATGGTGACAATGACAACGCACCTGCCTGCGGTGCATTTTTTATTGTGAAAACGAAGTGCGTGAATCGTAGATGTTATGGGCGAGAGTTACCGTTTGCCATCAGTTAGGCTGTCTGCTTGCTTGTCAATAAGTAGTATAAAAATTCAAATATACAATACAATACGTACAAATGTGAATAGGCTCAAATTAAGATATGATCTAAGTGAGATATCTGCTCACCCGACTTGAAACAAAACAGTCCCTAGCAGCCCCCACCGCGAGTTAGTCCCATCTGCCCCGGTGGCCCCGGCTTCAGCGTTCACCGGGGCAGTTGGGACAGAACAACCTTCATTTGCACGACACGTTTGCATGAAAATCACACAAGACCACATCAATCTGTAAGCCACTTAATTAACCTTTTTCAGTAATATTTGCCTAAATAAAATGTTGAAAACTGCGACATATACTAATTAACTTTGACGCCACTTTACAACAATCTAATTCTGTCGCTAAGGTAAAATGTTACAGAGTTAATTGTTAATTAGTTTAAATTTTCACTGCGTGTTCGTTTGATTATGTTTGCAGAAGTTTAACCGAGTATGTAATGTTAAATAATGAATCGTATTTGGCTCAAATGGAAGAAATGTTAGCAAGTTAAATAAGGGACGACATTATGTGATTAATAAGTCGGAATCACAACATCAAAAATAGTTTTATTTATATGACAACGTGTTATCATCGCGTAAACAGAAGAAAATACTTAAATAATTAATAATAATAAGGGTAAATGATAACCTTTTATGAGTTGTTTTTGCTACGGAAAGATTTTCAATTTTCAGTGAATGTTAATATTTAACTACAAAACAATGATATTTAATTTAAACCATTTTATTTAAGAATAATCTCTTTGAAAGTGTAGAATAATATTATATTCTCGGGGTCAAATGAAACTGTTCTGTCCTATCTGCCCTGGTGAACGCCGAAGGCAGATGGCACTATTTTTCCCAACTGCCCCGTTACCACCGGACCACCAGGGCAGACGGGACTAACCCCCCAACGCCGTAGTGACTCAAAGCAGTTGTCACGTCATGCGGCGTATTATTTACGCGGACGATAACATTGAAATCTCGTTAGGGCCGCGACAGTTGCCAAATAAGCCACGAGTCCGGGGAAATGAGTTCGTGCAATGTTACCAACATTAACGTTTTTCGTGTGATAGCCGATAATGTCGTTCGAGCGTTTTGGTTTGACTAATAATAAAATATTGGACCACGTTCACGTTTCGGTTCTGAATTTGTGATTGTTCGTTGAGTTAGTAACAAAATTAAAGCAAATTCGATTTTTGTTCATCAAAAATCAATATTTAAAATTAGAATGTCATTTCACATAAAAAAAATTGTAGTGCAAATCAAAAACAAAGCGATCTACCCACGCATAACTTGAATCTACTTACTACGGCATTATTATAACATAATACCAGCCTATTGCTGCAATAAAAAAAGTAAAGTTCTTTATTTAAAATAAGAAAATGGCGGTTCAGCGGGCTATTTCAGACGGACGCGCGGTAACCTGCGTACCGCGGGCCGAATGTCAATGGCACGTAAACGACGCGCGAAAGTCGCGCGTAAACTAGCGCAGTGCGCGTGCCCGCGTACGATGATATGGAGTTGCGATTGATGACCTATGATAGTTTGCTACCAGTGTGGATAAAAAGTTGTATAATGTAGGTATGTACACAAAATGGCAAAATAACTATTTCGTTTAAGCCACACTCGCATACTAATATCAATTCAAAACATACCTAAAAGTTTTACTTCAATAGTTATTTCAACAAGAACAAGGTGTGTCCATAGATCGGTCACCAAGGACAACCCAAGGTCGCGGCCCGGGCACATGGTATTCGTGTGAAATTAAACTGGATGAGGGCGGGAAACAGGTCTGTTAGCTGTTAGTAAATACTAACCTTAGAACGAATGTTAATAATTGTTAGTATATTAAGATCGAAAATTATACAGTACCTACATTTGTGCTCAGTAGACAAAACTCACAAAACAAGTCTATCGAATACCCCAGACAAATCGTTTGTTTGAAACGCTTAACAATAGAAATTATAATACAATCTAATCGTTATCAACAATAGACCACAGTTCACGGCACGGCTAGGTATTACGGATTGCGTCGTGTCACGTTCTATGATTAAACGCGAAAACGCGAAAATGCGAATTACGCGAGTTACGGCTGGCTAATGACCGCGGAACAAGGCCGAGCCGAGGCGCTGCTCCCGCCTTTCATACAACTTTGTATTCAACCTTTCAGTTTTCAAGGGGTTGGGGTGTAGAGGTTACAATTCGCGCTCCCAGCCCGTCGTCAATGGCAACCAAAGGGTTGAGCTCTGAGCAGATGAGGCGCAGTCCTCGGGGTACAGGTTCCATAACTTACAAAGAACAGGCCGTTTTTGTTTTCGAGATAGCTATTGTGAGAAAGAATATAAGAAATTGGGGGTGCTTGTATTCTTTTTTAGCGTTATTTTTTATCTGTCAAAATAGATCGCTAACATATGTATCGAAAACAGACAGAGTGCCTCGTACAAAATATCCCATGTGCGATCTACCCAGGTCCTACGTAGGACCTCATCAACAGACTGAACTAGAAAGTGCGTGGGAGTCTCCGACAGAAACGAAAAAACGCGCCATACGCATCTATGGAAAAAAAGCAGCGCGAGTCGAGTGCTCTAGACAAGACTAGAGTGCCACCTCCGCCCGACGACGAAACACGATCGCACATAATATGTGCTGATATATATGATATTACCATGGCGAAACTTCGCTATTGTACGCTTCGAGGACTCTCCTCCGAGACAAAACTCCCCCGTCTTCGCATACCAGCCGTAGCAAAGTGGTGGCCACTCATTATCAAGCCGCATGATCCAATGGCATTTCAAATAGAATTTACCAAGACATACTGATAGTTTGCGTGGGGAAATTTTCCGTTAAAAGACATGTCCTTCCAAAAATTTCTCTCCACACACGTTCAGCTTGGCTTGATTAACCCTTTTTCCACGGTGAGAGGCCACCATAAACAAAATCGACAGTTGATTGAACTCGGGAAGCGAATCCGGGGCCGAGGACGCCGTGCCAATTCGCTCGCGCCGCTCCGCTAGCAGACACGAAACACATTCGATAAAGTAAACGAAAACTGCGAAGCGATAACGCTTCGACGGATTGGTAGCCAGGAGTTGGAGTAAACAATGTCATGAGGCTTGAATGAGAACTTTGGTAGATTTACTTTTACGCTTTGGTTAATGGCGTATGTCCCGGTTGGGCTCTCGCGCGGGCCCAGGGTCCGCCTTGACCATGATCCAAGATTTGGCAGATCAGGTGGTTACAGTGGAGCGACTGCCATCTGACCTTCATGATCCTGTTAACAGAGGAACCTGACCGGATTGGATCATGGTTACAACTCTGATCTGATTGAGATATTTACATAAAACCTCACATTTAATTTATTATTATATGGACTGATAAATGAGCACACCAGGAAAGCGGTAATAAACGCTCAAAACATATTCTATGATTCATAATGTTTAATTCAGGTTTCACCAGTATGTCACTAATTGGGGCGACCGCGGTTGTCATTGTGAGAACTAGGTCTCTGTAATGTCTTTTACCTATTACATTATGCTGCCCCAATGAAAAACAAAATATTAATATTCCTTCAAGCCGGAATGGAACAAGATAAAATAAGGCGGTAGACTCTATTATAAATTATAAGAAGGAAATTATAAGATTAATCGAAATCAACAAGTAAGCAAAACTGATTGAATAATGAAGACGTCTGTCTATATGTAATACAACATGATAGTAGCTAAAAGATGGACGTCTTCCTTATTCGAAATCAGGTTGCTTACTAGTTGATTTCAAATAATCTTATTAGAGGTTCGCGGATCCGTTATATTCATATAACATAACGTAACGTTATGCTATTAAAAATATTATGTTATTTTTAACGTTATAATATAACACCCTAATATAATTTTATGTTCCGTATAACGGTCGCCGTTATTAAGTTTGTATTATTATTTACAGTTGATTTAGTACCTTGGGGAACAAAATCGTATTTAAAAATTTATTATTAATCAATATATTTGTATTACCACGTACAAACATTAGTTTTACGACTTTCGGCGACATTAATCGCATAGATAACAGAAAAAAAAACACAACAATATTATGGTTATCTTGTGATATAATATATTAGTAGCAGAAAATATTATGTATTAATATTAGGTGTTAGAAGTATATTTTTATACCGTTATAATATACCCGTTATCTAATATAACGAACACCACTAAATCTTATAATTTCCGAAGTCGAATTACTTTTTAGACCAATACTCTTTGTACCAAAACATTCAGGTGAACTCCTAAGGCTCGACAGCGTTTTGCCCCCAAAAGGGACCGTCAAAATTTTATTATGCCTAACACCACCGTCATCGTCATATTAAAAACAAAAAACAAAGGCTTGTAACACTGGCCGTCATAAAAAAGTGACGACAACAAAGAAAGTCGCGCAAGGAGGCCGCACTGTACGAATTTAGGCCCCCAACGATTACCTGGCACTAATTTTGGCCACCTAAGCCGTATTCGCGGCGGACGTGATCCAATCCCTCGTACACAATGCATATTGTGTAGTTGCGTATCACCAACAACAGTCCGTTCAGCGCCTACATTGTTTGCCTTGGTCGATGACCGGGTGCAGTGGATGGCATATATTTAATTAGGGAGAAACGCGCACCTAATCACCGCATAACTTGGGTCACTAGTGCCAGTTTGGCCTAATTAGTTTTAAATTATGATTTGCTATATCATAAATGAAAATATGGTCATATGGTGCTTTAGTAGAATAGAGCACTAATCCATTCCATTGACGGGTGTCGTATAATGCGCTTATTACATTTGACTAAATTCAGAAGCAAAAACCGTGAGAGCAAATCAAAGTGCATTCCACTTTGTGCATTCCTCATAAAAAAGGTAAAATCCACTTTGATTTGCACTCACTGTGTGATATGTAGATGTGGTTTAATATTTGTAATCGCTCTTTTGCGTTCCATATTTAGTCCAAACACATCTAACTAGGTTTCAGCACTAAATATTGCTTTGGAAAACTTCAACTTTCAAGTAGTAACTTTTTATGTGCTTATTTTGCGGTCAATCGAGTCCATAGCCTGACGTGTACGATAATAAAACCCCAGTCGATAGTACTACCTGACCTCTGGGTATCAGTATCGAAAAAATTACCGTCGTATATTGTTATCGGAACCGACAAAGGTAAACGGCCGAATTCGCATATCAGTCGGGGTCCATATAAAATTGAGTAAAAAAGAAGTAGGTAGGTACAAACAGATGGGCTTCGTATGGGTCGATAGCCTGTAAAATACTGGCTAACAAGTATAATAGGCTTGTACAAATTCACAGAGCGCCACCTAGCACCAAGTAAGCAAAACTTGTGTTATGGGTGCTATAGATAACTGATAATCCACGTATATACTTTTTAAATACATACCTATTATACATATAACACCCAGACCCGCAACAGAAATTCAAATAATCATTTCAATTTCTGTTTAGCCGGGAATCGAACCCGCGACCTATACGTGGCAGACCGGCATTGCCCGACAAACTGAACCACTCAGGTCGTCAGTACATACGAGTTCATTAGTATGTGGGCATTACCAAGTACTTATATATCTGAGCAGATTCATCAATCAAAGATATGTACATCTGCTCAGATATATACATAAGTACCCTTCCATGTACATTTATATTTGAAGCCTTGGCAATGCTCACATATTAATGAACTCGACTGTACAATACTATAATAAAGGTAAGCAGTCCAAAATCCTATACATAATACGCTTCGTTCCACTTAACTAAAATCAAAATGATGTAAACACGATAACTAAATGCGTCATTTTATGTATAATCGTGGAAGGTTATTAAAAGTCAGCTTTGTACGACCCTCAACGAAAAACGGTACGTGAAGTCATTGTGGCCCACACTCTGACATTTCCTTTCTGCACTAGGTGTAAGGACTAAGGTGTAAGGACCCTACGTGGGACTGTGAAGAATTGTATTAAGTACTTGAGAACTCTTTGTGCGACTAGCTATGACGTCACGCTAATTCTTGCGCAGCGCTGGTGTCTGCGGTGTTAAAAAGTTGAAATTGCAAGAGGTTTTAATATAGGTCTAATCTCTAGGTAATCTATTATATTAAGTTATATTTGAATGGCCTTTTTTACTAATGGTAATTTTAACGGTCTTGGTGTGACAGTGTCAGTGTCAACAACAATGTAAATATTTTTTAAAACGTCCCGAAAACGAACTCTAGAAAAGACTTGTCACACAGACAGAACATCATGGTTCAGTGCACTCGGTTTGCCGAAAACAGACAAAAATAGAGACGTGTTATCGCATATTATTGTGTGTGCAAATATTACCAGGAAGGTAGGAATCGTCTTCTCGCGCGCGGCCATATTTCTCACTTCGACTCAATTTGTCTATATAACCAGCTCGAGGTCCTATGCTTTGTCAAATATAGGATAATAATTTTGACAGCTCACTAATTGTTGGTCCTTGGCGCACGCCTATGACGTTTCGTGTTTTTTTTTCCGGTAAAATGTACTACGGAAAATGTCACATCAATGTCAAACCAGACAAAGCATAATTACTCGAGTAATGTAAACCAAACAGCACCGGTGTGGTCAAGAGACGCTGCCTAGATTAGCCGCCCATCGATTGGCATTCGCGTATTTGCCGAGTGAAACGCACGCGACCAATCGCGTATTGTCAGCGGCCGCGGCCGCACGCGCGATATCATATCCATTCAGCCGTGCGCTTAATTACTGTGTCAGCTGATTAGAGGCTGGCGGGCAGTTTGCGAGTTGTGTCGTCGATTTGGATTCCGTGAGCTGGGGCTCGTTTTTGAATTTCATATGTATATGTATACGAAAATCATAGAATCATATACGAATTCTCATTTCTTCTACTTTTCAAATTCATATCGATGACTTATTTTAAGAAGTGCTTCGAGCGGTCAGCCACTCGATTTCATATTCTATCGGCAGAATTCAAATTCGAGTGTTAAGCGCGGGAAATTTTGAAACGCAGCGCCGAAATATCAAAATCACAACCACAGATTAAACATTTGACATTCCGTTACACTACACGTTAAGAAAGAAAGAAAGAAAAGAAAGAAAATACATTTATTACACATAGCACACCACGACACAATAACAGTTACACAAGGCGCGGTCTATTAACGGCTTTTTATTTTATACCGATTTCACAACATTTCTGCGTGAAATAAACATAATCGCTTTCATTTCACTCTAATGGCAACCCCGGTTTCGAATGGTTCAAAGATACAGGAAAATGTGACCATTCGTAATTAAATTCACGTGTGAAAATGTTTCGCATACGAGTAATAAAATCTATCGGTGAAATTAAAAAATCCCTGTTCGTGGTGCAGTTATTCAGCTCTTGATCTTTTAATCCTAATACACAGCCACGGGCGGCCACGACTGCATCCACAGAACTATACGTAGAGTATAGTTAGAGTAGTTAGATAGAGTATTTGTATTGTTGTAGATCCACAAACCTAGGCAAAATAGATATACTTTTCGAGTGCCACAAGCTACGGACCTTCCACACCTGTTTTAATTCTAAAAATACCTAGATATTACAATCTAACCTAACAGACTATACGAGTATACCTAAATCTTTATAATATTTTTTTATACCACCAAGGTGGCAAATAAGCTCACGGCCTGCCTGATGGTAAGCAGTCACCGCAGCCTATGGACGTTTGCAATACCAGGGGCATCACCCACGCGTTGCCGGCCGTGTAAAAACCTACGTTTTACGTTAATATACTTATGTTTGAATAATTTTAACTGCGATAAAGAAGTGCGGCATTAATTTTGCACTGTAGTAGACACGACACCACATTTGCTAGCATATTCATTTTTTACCTTCGACAAAAAAGAGAGGCGTTATTAGTTGGACGTGTGTACGTGTATCTGTGGAGGTGTGCGATGGACCGATTTCGATGCAGTTTTCTTTTTTTGAAAGCCAGTTTAATCGAGATGGTTCTTAGCTTTGTTTCATTAAAATCGGTTCAGTAGTTTAGAAAATATTGAAGAATATGTATACTTGGTCGGGGGTCATCCGATGGTATTAGGTTATAATACTTTATTGGTGTACCTAAAACTGTATGCTTGGACGAATACATGTCGGATAAAATTGCGAAGTTAACAATAGCTAGGTACAACAAACGAATGTAAGTAAATAAAACACAAGAATAAACCATGAAACCCAACCTCAACACGAGGCCTAACCCTGAAACAGCGTTATTAGTGTCACTCCGCAGCGAATATTCGAAACCGTCTCCGTAACAAACATGACACACTTTCCTCAATGCTAATGATCATAACATTTCGCGAAGGCCAAGGGAACCCACACGGGGAACAAGCATCGTGTACGTGTGAAGTGCTCTTGCTACTTTCTTCGCGTTATCTAATCGTGTGATGATAATTATGTCACGGTATAGAGCACGCGGTGTTGTAGCCCGGTTGCGCGCGCGCAGCTTTCCTACAGAGCGGCGCATACGCCGTTATCTCCACGCCGACCCTGGCCCCGCGCTTCGGTAACTGACGATAATTAAAGGTGTCGAAACAACTAGGTTGCCGGTTGGCTGGCATGATGCGATCAGCTGTGTGAAGCTTATTATTTGTGTCAGATTAGTCGATTCGCAGACTTGTCAACTGTACTGATTACCTAAATAATGGAAACAAAGAATAGAGAATAATGCTTGGCGTTGTTAGCGATAGCAAAGTGGAACTCGTCTAATGGGTGCGTGAATGTACTAAGAATAGCAAAAAGTGGCGTAACGAATCATTAGCGGATCCGGTCGCCGTTCTAATTCATTATTTGTTGACCTAGGTAAGTGCTTACATTTGCAGTGAAATTGTGAAACAAATGAGATGTTCCGTAAAATTACGGACGCGACCAAGTGGCAATGACTGATAAGGGTTCCCTTATCTAATCCGCTTTTGAACCAATATGATTAAGCAACAGAATGGGCACGGTAACTTTTTTTGCAAAGCTGCACCTTTTTCGAAGAGTTATAGCAGCAAAAAACTAATAAGGGCAGGTAGGGCACTCTGGGCCGCGGGGTAACACAAGCACATGTCTGAAACCTTGGCAGGTAAAATACTTTTGCGGTGAATCAGGCATTTTATACTAAAACGGGACATCAAAAGTTCACGAAGATCCACCTCAAACCAAAGGCAAATCGGTGTGTCAAACGCAAAACAGGGAGAGAAATCGACGCCATTTTTCGGAGAAACATTCTGAAACTTTAAAGAAGATCAAGGGGGAAATTTGTTTAAGCTTGTAGAGCTGTTTTAATGAAAAGTATCACAAAAAGCGGACGCAACTCCGCGGGCTTGCCGGAGACGCGGATGGATCGAGTTTTTCAACATGGCCCCACGCAATTAGACGCGGGCAGGGCTAGCGCTGGCGCAGGGCTGCCAAGCCTAGCTATTCGATACGCCTTTACAAAGTAACAATGAATTCTAGAATAATCACAGCGAAAAAAAATAACCCGAGGGACCTGTTTTGACTAATTAACATTGACTTAGCATTCTTAATTAAGCATAATTTCGTTTCAACTAATTACCGCAACGAGCCCAAAGACCTTGTTATACATTTTTGAGAAAACAGCCGAGAAAATTCCAATTTCCTCTTCGGCCGGTATCCACAGCCCTGTGTTCATTTCCAATCAGCCTGGGCAAGAAGTGGGTAATTAATTTAGTATTGGACCAGCCCGGAGCTGGGTCGGAGTGTCAGGGTGACCCTGGCGCGTATAGATACGTCACCTTGCCCGCGGAGATGATCGATCGGCCTCGATTGCTACCTAAGTGCCGGACCGACTGATTCGTCAATAAGTACAAGTACTTACGCCACTTACGCCACGCATCGGGGGTCGGTGCTTTACTGATAGCGAAATGGGCACGCTATCTACCGATACAAGTGAGGTACCTAAGTGCCATGCCAATTATTAGTTTCTTATTGTGCCCGTTAGGTTTCTTTTAGGCAGGGTTTGAAGTGATAATTATCCGCGAATATTATCTTGGGAATAATAATTAATTTCCCTTTGCCATTTTGAACGTACAATAAAAAATTTATACAAATTTAGTCTATGCGAAAATGCCGAAAAATAACCTCGTTTAGGCGGGGTTTTAATAATGCATTGCAACAAAAAAGAGCAGTTTGTGGGCAAGATGCTCCAAATAATCATTAGGTTTCTGATAAATATTCGATAATTGTCAAGGTTAAAGAAAATAATTATCTTCATAATTTCGAACCCTGCTTTTAAGTAAGAAAAAGACAATTGAGTAAGATAAACGGACATCAGAAAGCGATATTTTTGTTTACAAGCGAAGCGACATTTCACGGTCAACGTCCAGTCGGTTACGCCACGCGTCAAAAGAAATATGTGTAATGACCAGCCACTGGCCTTTGTTGCAAGAAACTACGAAAGCCGCCTGTCATTACTGCGACCACAGAGCTGTCACTGGCACGTCTCTACTCCTTTCTATACCAAAGTTATGGAGGTATATAATGGGGTAATCGCTATGGCGACAATAACGCGATTTCATTGTTCTGTCAATGAATGGCAGCAAAGATGAAACGCAGATTCAGATTGCGTCGCAGAGCTGAATGAAGCAATCAAGCCGTTAGAATTATTTACTTAAAATATATAAGTAAATCACAATAGCTACACCTGCTTACTGGATAAAGCATTGGACCCCGAAATCATTATTTAAAGGCGAGACAGGGGACAAAAAACGATACCGTTGATGTCCTTATTTGCATTCAACGGGCGAGTGGTAGGAGACGGGCTCTGAGGCCGGAGAGCACGGGTTTGGTTTAGGGCTCTCGACCGATCGGCTCGGTTCGGAATAATCAGGCGCGCCTCCCCTCGTCGCGGTCGTTCACACACAATCGACGCGCCAAGCGCCGCGAGGGCGAGGGCCTACCTACGCACGAGTCGGCATAAAACGTCCACCCGTACCCGAACGAACCACGACCCCCGCTGCCTCAACGTTGCAACTACTCGCCGGAACAACTAAAACGTTACCTTAACGCCGCGCCTGCAAGGTCTATTTCATTACGACGAATTCGCACGCAGGCGCTGCATTCATTTCGATACCGCAGCGGGCCTGCAGACCAATTTAGAGCGAACTGCACGGCAGCAACGCTCAGAATCCGCCGACACAGAGCCCAGTCGCAAGACGCAATGTGCACTCGATTGCGGAAAACATGAATATTGAAAAGCGCTCTTATGTCGTTCGCGCTGGATTGAAACCTCGACGACGGATGGAGTAAACACCACGTGTTTACAAGGGTAGATTATAGTGCCGGCCGAACTGTCTAACTTCATCGTGCACATGTTGTAAAGTTTTACTGCCGCGCTCGCGAGATTCCGTCCGATCTATGCGACGACGAAAATATTAGAAACGCACCAGATTTTTAAGCGAATACACTTGCAAGTAAGAAAGGCGATATTAAAAACAAATAAAGACAAGCGTTAAGACTGATGCCGAGGAGGCAGGGCTTTCTCCTTAACGAGCAACTCGTGTTCAGTGGCTGTAAAAGCGAAACCGTTAGCTGCAGAGTAGCAAGAGCAGACCTACAAAATAAAAATGCTTGCAGTAAAAATGCATTTACTATTTTTGTTTTATACCTTACTCTGACAATTTATCAAGTGGTTGTTGACAAGAGACAATAAAATTTATAAACTCCTGCTTTATCAGTTCAATAAACAGCGTTACTTATCTAAAGTAGAAAAACCTACCAACGTTTAATCGATCCATTAACAAAATATGACATTTGATTGGATATAGGTATTTGTTATATAATATGGGATATAATCTATCCCAAGAAGCTCAAGATAAAAGAAATCGCTATTAACCTCACGAAAACCACGCAATTTTAGCCGTGTCTGCGCATCAAAATTGGATTTGCTCCAGTTGCTCAATGAACATGAAAAAATATGTATCCGCATATTACGGTCAGAGCGATCAACCTCCTTGGGATATCAGGTCGGTATCTTAGACCGAAATTAACGTCGTGGTCTGAAGGCCCTGCCCACTATAATTGAGTGTGAATTATGAATGCGCACGCGACTTGCGGCGGTGGCACCAAGTCGCGAGCATTGTTCAGACCACAATGGGCAGTCGCGTAGCAGTGCAGGCGCCGAGGTAGCGCTGCGCTGTCACCATAACTAAAGTAAATAAGTAAATTTACAGTATCCTAAAACGGAATTTGACTTTGCATACTGCTAGCCTGCCTAAATACTCCAAAAATGGGAAAATTACTATCATGTTCATCAGTATAACAGCCCCATTAGTTGACTGATGTCGTCAAAGGCGACAATGTCACAGAGGCAGACCCATATACTAGGTACCTTCTCTATGAAGAAATGCCATCCCCTTTAAAGTAGTTAAGTTACTGTCTCAGAAACCAGAAAATGGGCAGCAGGATTTCCTGTAGAGTTGGTATTTTCAAAGCTGTGGTCTCCAACTCACATGCCAAGCGTGGAGATCATGGCAATGTGGAGGAGGATTAAGTCCAGCAGTGGACTGTTACAAGCTGACGATGATGATGGACCATTATATCAGAAAATATTTTGATTGAAGATTTAGAGAGAGTTCCATCAGAGAGGATAGTTTCTTTTCAGTCTTTAGCGAAAGGTTGAAATAATTGTTTGAATCTTTGTAACTTGTTGCCTGCCCCAGATATTAATCGTATTGACAATAACTTTGTTATTTGGTACGCCATTATTAAAGATAATATCTTCAAAAAATACTAATAGGTGTTGATTGCACTAAAAAACTTATTTAAGGTAAACTACCTATTTTTAGGTGAACATTTTGTGTTTTTATGGGTAAGCAGTTACTTATTTTCTAAATTACTACCAAAGGTACTAAAAATCAATTTGCTGTGTAACAAAATTAAAGGAACAGCATTTTGTAGATTTCAATCAAGTGTGTGTACTAGTAGAACAAAATTTGTAGGCACCTGGTTGCTTTTGATTTATTGAAATACTTGTATTGCCGGGCCACCTATATACCTTGACTTTGATTTGTGAACTTCTACAGAATAGAGAGAGGGTTTTAGTGTATACAAAGGGGGCTCTGAGACGAGAAGCCTTTTCTTACTTTTTAAAACTTTTTTAAGTTCCCCCTTTCGTATAATCTGATCGAACAGACTTTTTTAACTTTAAAATTATCTTTTTAAATTATCTACTGTTACAAAATTGTAGTTACAATTTTATTGATTTGTGAATTTGTACAGAACTCTGACTTTAAAATTTTATAATTAATTTTTTGTCATACCAAATTAGTAGTTATTTAGTAATAGTAATTTATTGTGTGGTACTTATACCTACTTTAATAGTTAATTTGTGATGGGACCTATAAGACTCATGGCACATAAAATCTTTATACCTATTTTGATTATTCATAAATTCATTACTTTCCTACTAGCACTGCTAGCAATTTATAACGATAACTAGTGTAGACGGACAAAACATAGAACTTACCATACAACACCGAAGGCGCCATAGCCTATGGGCCGGTCGGGCTGCACGTCCGTGGGGATGGCGGGCGCCTGATAGTAGGGCGCCGCGGCCGTCAGAATGGCGCCCTGCGGCGCGCTCTGCGCACCACCCTGCATCAGGGACATGGACACGCTCATGGAGACGCGAGAGTGCCGCGTGGGACCGCTCACAGCCGCCATCCAACCGCGCCGCTGCCGACCACCGTCACCGCTCACTCATCACACGCCACCCGGGCAGACCACGACACCCCGCCCGGTCACCAGCCCTCTCCCGGTGGACACGCGACGCTATCACCGGCTACTTCTTTATTATTCATGCTCGAACGACTATGCGGGAATCACAGAACACCACACTGAAACGTCGACGGCGTCGGCTGAACACACAAGTTGTTTCCAAGTATGAGCGAGTTTCGGAGGGTCAAATTGGGGGCCGTAATATTCGGACCCTACTTTTTATAGACAAAGGATGATACCGTGATAAATACGCCCGTGCACAACACCACGCTACGTCCGCACGCCACGAAAATCGAGCGAAACTGGCGGGGCGGAGAGGGGAGCGGGAAGCCGCGAAGCGACGAAGCGACCGCGCGAGCACGGGAAAAAGCGACGAAAGAAAGAGACAGCATACCTATAACGATAGCGAGCGGACGCGTAGCGACGCTACTTGAACAGCTGCTAGCCCGCTTGATTTTTTGCTTGCTTGCTTTTTCATAATTTTTGTAGTGAAAATAATAATAAAAAAGATAACGATTAATTTATACTAATAATATTATGAGAAAATATTTGTATTTTTGGGTGTTAGGTGTTTTTGGGTGTAGATACCAACTAAATACTTTTAAAATACCTACATACTTATTTACCCGCCGTAACAGAAATTACCCAGCCGTTACAGATATTAAAATTCATCATTTCAATTTCTTTATGTTTTAAACTATCGCGGTTATACACATTTTAAAGGTATGTTACGGGTTCCCTACCGCGTATCTTTATTTACGAGTAGACCGATATTTCGACGCAGTTGCATGCGTCATGGTCACGGTACGACGGGAGTTCCGTGAGTAGCAGACAACTTTTGCTAAAGCGGGTAGATCGGTTTAGGCATAGGCGTAGGAAGGGGGGGCGGCCGGGTGGCCGTGTTCACCCCAGAATGGTCTGGTGCCCACCCCAAGACGTGGTGCTCACTAGCTGTACATTGGCAATTGTCTCGGCTTCATCGGCCACCTCCTAGAAAATAAGAGAAATGGCCCTAGATACGCTAACGGACCAACACCGCCCAGCGGTCGCAGCTCCCGTGACCATGATGCATACAACTGTATGAACATATTATCGGGCTACTCGTAAACTCATAATCGCCTACTAAGCAAGTCAAACCGCGTGGCCCGCCAAGCCTCTTATTTTAGTCTTAAATAAGAGGCTTGGCGGGCCACGCGGTTGTAAGCGATAGGAAACCCGGAACATACTTACCTACAAAATTTCATTTTCTTCCCGGCCCGGAATCGAACCCGGGACCTCTTGCGTGGCAGACGCATGTTGACCACGGAACCACTCAGGTCGTCATATACAAATATGTACAAAGTCAATCAAAATACACATAGGCATCCTACCTACTTACATAGACAATAAGTGATGTTTCCTGGCAATAGGTCAAGCAAGACCCTTAAAGCCTGAGCACCACGGACTCGCCTAATCTCTACAGCGAACGGCACAAGGTCGTATGTTGCATCCAACACAGCGTATTTGTCCGGTGTCTAAGCACAGGGCGCAGATCCTGTAGGGCAGTGCAAATGACAGGATCAGAAACAAGTTTTAGGTCATGCATGATAGTCAACAATTCTTTTATAGCATTTATGCGTATAGTGTAGACGCGTGGCGCACCTAGATGTTGTGGGTACACACAGCCCACCAAAAATCATCTTTATTGATTTGTTACTTTTATTTTGTTATTCCCAGCTCTCAATTTTTATAAACACTGCCTGCGCCGCGTCCTCCATCCGGATTTTTTGAATCAAAAATATAAGCTCGCTGAGCTCCCATTCTCTTTCTCTTTCTTAGCTGCTCATTCATTAGTTCTTTTATACCTAATGTTCACCCCAAAACTCTTCTTTTTTGCTTAAACTCAAAAAATTTCGAGCTCCCTGCGCTCGCTTTAACAGCCAACATACCAAAATACTTACTTGTTTTAAGTTCGACCAGCTTTTATAATTTTATAATTTTTTTGCTACGCTCTCACTTCACTCGCTGAATTTTTTTAATCATAGACCCTGTCCCCGTGTGCTCAATCCAGATTTTAAGTGGCAAAATACCAAAAATTCCGAGCTCATTCATTAGTTTATATTACTCTTACTTTATTTACCTCAGTTCTTTTGAGCCAAAATTCGAAAAATTGCGAATTTTTGAAACATTTACACCGGCCGTCCCGCTACACAATCAATGAGCAGTTTTCCAATAGGTATCTAAAGCTTTCCTAACCACTCACTAGATAGCGCCCAGACTGATATTGATGATATTTTAGTAATTGATAATCGCTTGAAATATGTTCTTAGTTCTTAGCAAAGAGGATATAAAAACTGGGTACGTTGTATTGGATAGTATTGTATTTATCGATAGTTTCCAACCATTTTAGAGGTTGTAATAAATTATTGCAAACAAAACAAACATCAATTTGACTGAGTCAGTTCGCTTCAAGAATGGACGTAATACAAACATAAAAGGTTTGTTTTAAAATGGAACAAAGTGCCTACTTATATTTATACTAATGGTACTAACATAAAAATTAAGTTAAATTGTCAACTAATACACTTTCACTAAAACTCTATGGACTTTTAAGTCTGAAAGTAAATATAGTATTATTATATTATATTATTATATGTGACCCCTAACTTGAAAGCTGGATCTACCCTTGGACAATATAAAGGTTTTTATGAATTATGGCGCTAATCGTGCGCACTGACTGTACATTGGGATTTGGGGGTCGACGGCTTCATCAGTGATCAGGGGCCAGCCCCCTTCCCCCTGGGAAACATACCTAGATACGCCAATGAAAAGCGCTAGAAACGGCTAGTATTTTAAGAATTTTGTTAAACTTCCAGGTCTGTGGCCTGTCGCCCGTCATCGTCACTGACAATTTATGAATGAACCTACCCGTATAGGATATGCAAAATCCTTGACCTACCCTATTTTACCTAAGAATAAGAAAAGTCAGGTAGGCTGACTGTCAGGGGCTCTATTTTTGAACCGCTCGCCGATGAATCATAATTGAACACAGTCGAATGGTGTTCAATTATTATTTTCGGCATGAAAAATTATATTGATGAATGTATGACGTTGATTTTCCCTATTTTTTTACTTTTTGCTTTAGATATTGCCAATGTACCGTATTTTCCTGTAACTTCGCCTTTCGTAGATAACTTCGGTCGGCTAAAATTTTTAAATGGCAATTAGGACTATTATTTGAATAGGAATGCTATTTTACGCAGATTGTTAAGAATACAAATAAGTTAATGATAACTATGTATCATAATTCGTTGAGATCGAACGGCTATTTTGACAATATCTGGGTTTGGTAGGTACGCGTCGATTTTTCGCGAGTACTAAAAATTTTTACTTTCTAGCAAAACTGCAGAAAGATAAAATTTTGAAATCATCACAGTAGGGAGACGTGTATAGTCGGCTTTAAAATGCCCTTTTGCTGCTTAAGTTATTTTTTATTTTGATCGAAATATTCAAACACACGGCATGCAATAGCGGACTTAAAGCTACGTAGCTTTTTTTACAAGTCAACAAATGGTTCTGCTTAGTTAATAATATCAAGTCATCATCACAGCCCATAACAGTCCACTGCAGGACTTAAGGCCTCTCTCATGAAAGGGAAGGTTATTGCCATAATCTCCACGCTTGGCAGGCGGGTTGGAGATCGCAGTGATGTAAATATAACAATGGAAAACGCTGCTGCCCATTTTCTAGCCTACGGAGACTCTAGATATTTTGCCTCAGAAACATTAGTCGCCTTGTACGACACCCACAAGTGTAAGGGGTTGGTGCTATTCTACTCTGCCGGACACCACACGGCCATGAATGAAATATATTATACGACGGTTAGCTGCCATGTAGGATGCTTATATTAAAATAGAATTAGGTTCTAGAATCTAGAAGTTATTGTTATAACAATAACAATCAATTAACCTCTAAAAGCCTCTTTTAGTTTGAATTTTTTACACTATAGTCACAGAAATGAAACAAAAAAAGAATCCATTGTACCTTAAAGAGATCGGGTGCATGCAAGGTGTGACAAAATCCTTTGTTGTCATGACATACACGCATCAGGTCTTACAACGCGCCGCCATTTCGTACCGATAACACGTATTTTCCCGTAATGAAAATTATTTATAAATACCGTCATATGTGGTCAAATGTTATAAAATTAACGTGAAAAAATTAAAAAAATCAGAAGGAATTACCTACGACGCACAAGTAACGAAGATTCATGCTAATTTCTCATAATTATGCTTTATTTACTTTTGTGTAAATTTCGAACAAATATTACTAGACGATGCTAAGATGTTGCTCGCTTTTTTATGGGAAAATTTCCCTTAAAAAGTGGGGAATTCTTTATTTATTGTATTTGTGACTCAGACAGTCAGATTAGGTCCCAAAGTTTTTAGGGTTCCGTATCTCAAAAGAACTTACTGAATTTTTATTTATTTAATGTACCTGTAAGCACGACGGAAGAAGTTTAAGTCGGAAAGCGGAGGGATCTGGCGTAAGCCGGAATAAACGCTACGATGATGATGATGAATTTATATGACTGAAGTAAATCCGGGATCTGAATCCGGAATCCGATTCTGGAGTCCGGAATCCAAACCCGAATTCGGAATCCGATTCCGGAATCCGGAATCCGAATCCGGCATCCAAACTCGAATTCGAAATCCGTATCTGGAATTCGAATCCGTAATCTGGGATCTGAATCTGGAATCCGAATAAGACAACATAATATTTTTATCGGAGTAGGGCGGAAGCACGACTTTGCTCGACGGTGATCAAAATAACTGAATCCGAAGAATTCTTTTTTAACTATCGTCACGTTTTTGCATTTACGACGGTCAGTTGGTATGAACGTAGAACGTAGAAGAACGTCAATGTGCGTGATCTAGACTAAAATTAGCGGGGTCTTTTGATTCTCGGGTCTCCTAGCCTTTAATTAAATTTATCTACACTCATAGCTTAATGTTCCAATTACATACTCGAAAACAGTCGTCTATAAAATTTTAAAAAAGTATTTTGTGAAAAGTTTTTAATCATTATTCAACACTTTTATTTTTTAATTTCACCTGTCACCTGCGGGAGGTACACGGGGAGACTGCTAAGTCATAGAATGCGACATTACGACCCTATAATTTTATTCTACCAACTCAATCGAAAAATTCTGAATAAAAGCAAAAAGTACTGGCCCTATTAAAAAATTATTTCACTAAAAGAATGCTATAGTATGTATGAACTTGTAATAAAACCTCTTTGGCTATACTATTTGTACCTGGCTGGTTTTGGTATCACTTAAAAGTTTTAATTTTAAAGAAGATAATTCCAAATTATGAAAATGCGTGATTTTCATTTGTTTTTCTTACCGTCAAGAAGAGTGAACCTAATGAAGAAATTTGATACATTTTAAAATTTTACTACATAAAAGGTAATAATGCAACGCAAGCCGCGAAAAAATGTTGCGATGTTTATGGACCTAATGCAGTGTCTGTGAGAGTAGCACAAATTTGGTGTAAGCGTTTTCAATCCGGAAATTTTGATGTCAAAGATGCACGTCGCTCTGGTCGCCCTGTTACGGATAAAATGGATGCTATTTTTAGTTACGACGTAGCTGAAGAACTGGGAATTGACCACAAAACACTTTTGGCACATTTGAAAAAAAAAGAACACACAAAAGCTCCATATTTGGGTACCTCACGAGCTCTCTGAAAGAAACCTAATGAACCATGTACTCATTTGTGATTCTTTATTACGACGTAATGAAACCGAACCATTTTTGAAGAAATTGATAACTGGTGATGAAAAGTGGATCACGTACGACAAGAACGTGCGAAAAAGGTCGTGGTCAAAGGCCGGTCAGGCTTCACAGACTGTGGCGAAACCCGGGTTAACTCGCAACAAGGTGATGCTGTGTGTGTGGTGGCAATAGTCATTATGAGCTGTTACCACCAGGCAGGACCATCGATTCAGAACTCTACTGCGAACAACTGATAAGATTAAAGCAAGAAGTGGAGATTAAGCGGCCGGAATTAATCAACAGAAGGGGTGTGGTTTTTCATCATGATAACGCTAGACCTCACACATCTTTAACCACTCAGCAAAAATTAAGAGAGTTTGGCTGGGAGGTGTTAATGCATCCGCCGTATTAGTCCTGATCTTGCAACTTCAGATTTCCACCTGTTTCGGTCTCTTCAGAATTCTTTAGGCAGTGTCAGGTTAACATCACGAGAGGACTGCCAAAACTACTTGACGCAATTTTTTGATCGGAAGCCCCAAAATTTCTATAGCAATGGGATCATGTCCCTACCTATAAGATGGCAAAAAGTTATCGAATAAAATGGTACCTACTTACCTACTTTAGTTAAATGTAAATAAACTATATTAAAAAATGTTTTGAATTTTCATATAAAATGCGAAGAAACTTTCTCCCTAACCTAGGTATTATGTTGTTGTATCCTAAATGAAATTAGAGATAGTGGATCGTGTGATTGGAATTTGTAATGTTTTTTGAGTTTAAATTTAAATCATAATCGAAAACCGGCATTGAGGTAATCAGGGTCATGTGACTTCCATTACCCGCATCAAGTTGTAGTATGAACAAGTGATAGTAATTTAGAAAATATTGAAATACTAATAATGCACGTGGATATTAATCTCTATGTATGATATGTCTTGAAGAAGGAAAGTCGAGAGATATCTGATACCGTTGCCGTCTCTGTGGTGGATGATCCCATGAGCCATGCTCTCATCACATAAGGAGTAATATTATTGTGATTTTTGCCATAAACAAGCCGTTATTAGCATATTTAAATTAAAATATAAACTTAATTTATTGTTAGAAGTAATTTAAAACTTTAAAATTTGTTGATTTTTCGGATTGCCACAAAGATCGACTCCCATTACCCGCATATGTGGTCAAGTGGTGGTGAGTCAAATATTTTTTGTTTTTTAATTTTTATAGCGATGACCAAAAATTATGCCAGTGTCATTAGTTTTAGATTTATGATTAAAATAAGTAAAATAAAAGACCGAATATTTGAGTGAGTTTTCCTTAATTTACTCCTATTTCCCCGTCTCCCCTAAATGTGCTTGAAAGTTCTGTATTTATTCAATAAGTAATTTATAGATATAAAGTAGCTATAATTTACAACCTACTTTGTTCATCGCATTAGTTTTTAACTGTGGTGTTGTACAAATAATGAATAAATAAATAAATAATGATGTGGTTAGAGTTCAGATTAGAGTAAGGTTAAATGAAAAAAACCAGCAATAATGAACCTGGAGACGAATCTATGATGAGTCTGTAGGTGTAGGTACAGGTGAAACAGTCAACTTTTATTGTATCAAACTGTAAAAAATCGGTATAATTTTGATTGAATCTGTTACTATGATGGGTACATACGTATGGCATACATTTATATTTTTATAATTTTAAACTAACTGTTACTAAAGAATAAAATTGAGGCTAAAATTAGTTAAAAATCTGAATATACGATAAAAAAATAAAATTCGACATTTGTATCTACCTAGTTCCATGAATGCTCAAGGAACTAGGTAGATACATAGGAACTTAATTTTTGGGTTCAGTAAAATTTGAAAATAAATACCGTCACGGGGCCTACGAAAGACTTTGCTCAACCTCGCTTTGCCAACGGTATTAGGAGGCACACCAGTTCTAATCATTGGCAAAAGATTAACCAATAATATAACCTGTCTGGAGTAACAATACTCTATGTTGTCGTCTTACTTTATTTCATGGTTAATCCAACCAAAAAATCACATTCTGGTTAAAAGAAAACAATAAAAAATTACAGGTACCTTACTGTCTACTTGAACTTCACTTACAAGCTACTAATATCAATAACTTGACCACCTTACACTTCCCGAAATATTGTATGTAGAAGATCAAATTGAATAAAACGTCGAAGATTGGGAGCTCGATGACTTTTTTCTGTGTCAAAGAGTGGCATAATGACATATAGAAACTGGTTCATGTCCATAATCTAAGTGTTTTTTCGTTAATTACTACTGCGTCCATGCAGAATTAAGTTCTTTACTTATAGATTACAAGAAATCCTACAAAACTTCATGATCTTAAAATAGCATTGTAACCACAATAGAGCAAGAGCCCATGAGGGCCAGACCTTCCTATTGTCCGTAAGTATGAAAGTTTTTCCATGTGTGTCCCCAACACAGGTAAGAATGATCCCCACCCATAAAACCTGGATCGTGGTTCCTTTGGCAGGTAACAGGTAACAAAGGTGTATAAAATCTTATCTCCAATTTATTAAGTTACCAAGCTCAAATTTTTTGGATTTTATTCGTAACAGCATTAATACTCACGATGCTCATTGCCAGACATATAGTATAGTTACAACCCTCCGCCGGACACCCCTAAACTATAATTCTATGTAATTATACTTACCTTGTATTAGGAAAGCTGAATTTTATAAATGTTATTCAGAGAATTATTAAACTGAGTTTTCTCAGTAGCCAGACAGTTTTTTGGGTTCTATAATCCTGCCAGACGCATTAAAAGTGGCTAATATTTGCGAGAGTGGGGCTCATTGTTTGTTTGTTTGTATTGAATAGGCTTCGAAACTACTGGACCTATTTCAAAAATTCTTCACCGTTGGGAAGCTACACTATCCCCGGGTGACATAGGCTATATTATATTTTCTAAAAAATTACGTATCATTAATAAAACTCCAATAATGTCACCCAAGGTGTACGAGGTGCCACGAGGCAATGAGCATCGTGAGTATTAATGCTGTTACGAATAAAATACAAAAAAATTGAGCTTGGTAACTTAATAAATTGGAGATAAGATTTTATACACCTTTGTAACCTGTTACCTGCCAAAGGAACCACGATCCAGGTTTCATGGGTGGGGATCATTCTTACCTGTGTTGGGAACACACATGGAAAAACTTTCATACTTACGGACAATAGGAAGGTCTGGCCCTCATGGGCTCTTAGACTACAACTATGTACGTATCTACCTACGAAACCCTTCATATGCAAGTTCGACTCGCAATCGGCCGAATTTTATTTCAGATTTTAGTGTTTAGAGTGTGTTGGATTAGGATTTCAAAATGAAATCAACGAGTTTCTGACAAAAGAAGGCCTTAATCCAGATAATTGCGTTGATTATTTGATGATTTGACGGTTGTAGTACCCCACCATCAACCGTCAAATCATCAAAATACAAGCAATTCTACACAAAAAACACACTAAAGCTTTGTTCTTTCATTGCTCGTCCCACAAACTGAATGTGTAGATAATGATTTTACCGCTCTTCCTATAATTTGAAACGCCATGGAAAATACCAAAGATATAATTACGTTTTTCCGCGAATCAATTATAATAAGGAAGTTGATATTTCTGTGGTTGATACATATTCAATGTATCCTGCGAAACAATATAGTTTTAAAAGAGAACTTTCCTGTGGTATTAGAAGCATCATTCGGCGGTTAACGCCTATGTAGGATGCCGATATTAAAATAGAATTACGTTAGAAGTTATTGAAAGTGAATTTCAAATATTATAAACGAATATTCAAAAAAAATAAATATCGTCAAAGCTGAAATGACGCGCCCCACTATCGCATTAACGCACACAGGCAAATTGAAAATATGGACGCAATACATATACAAATGCTGTTGTAATTGGTCATACAGTTGAGACTCAAACGTAGGAGCACGCGCCGTTCGATTGGAGCAGTCGACACTCCCACACAGATGAAGTGTCGTTATTAATATTTGCACTCACACATCGAAATCAACTAATTAAGTAGTGGGGCGCGTCATTTCAACTTAGACAAGCTCTACTTGGTTATGAAGATCTTGTACTTTTTCCATGTAGGTACTCATCATGGCCAGACCGATTTTCCGCAATACTATTCCTGCCAGATTTTTAATCTCCTGAGGCTGCTAAACTTGTGGACGGTAGAGCCATATTGTGTCAATTTGTATACAAGCCTAATAAGGAGTTTATTTGAGTACTTAGATCGACACAGATTTTTGTGATACAAGTTGCAGTTAACTTTGCCCATGAATTAGTTAAATAATGTAAGTTTTTCAGTCTGTGTCAATTCGTTTCATTGTGAAAAACAATAAGTTGATTTAAAAAAAAATTATAACCTAGAGACAACGAGACTATTGTAAACAGAAGGAATAATTAACACACGTGAACTTGAAAAATCGATTTATTATTTTATCACAACTTCACCAGCACGAGAATATAGATCGACTCCTTTGCGCTCCAAACCTAATCAAGCTCCACCGCGCCACCGCAACACGATACCTGCTATTTATAACGAAAAATAATCAATTAAAATGTCTACCCACATGACCCCTCAAATAAATCAACATAATACTTCTTTATCTAATATTCCAATTAAACTTATCATTCGCGCGTGATTTTCATGTAACAAATTAATGATTGATATTATGGCACAGCTCATTTAAGCAATTAATTTATTCAGCACAGCATTTAAACAGTACAGCTCAGCATTTCTATCAGCTCAGCTAAACTTGGCACAACTCAACGCAGTTCAGCTTGGCTCAGCTCGGCTTCCCTGTCCCCCCTCAAGGCAGCTCAGGGAAACCGCTCAACTCTTACATTAGGTATGTCAAAGTCTTTACCTATACCATTTTTATCCGCCACAAGTCTGCCATCTCACCGAAAAGTGACGATGCCGACGATGGTGTACATGTTGAGATAGTGCCTCGGATAGGTCCAGATTATATTGCTCGGGAACAGATCCGAAGGCAAAGAGTTCCACTCCTTGGCTCGCATAATACCTAAATGTAGAAGCGAAACGTTTGGTGCGAAAAGGTGGAATATCGACCACATATGGGTGAAAACCAAACCCGCGTCTAGTAACTCGAAAATGGAAAGGGGAGAGAGGTACCAGTTCATAAGTTCAAAGTAAGCAAAGCTTGTGCTATGGGTGTAGATAACTGATCAACTACTTATATGCTTTTATTTTTTAAATACATAAGTACTTATTATACATACTACACCAAGACTCGTAACAGAAATTAAAATTCATTATTTCAATTTCTGCTCGGCCGGGAATCAAACCCGGGACCTCTGCGTGGCGACCGGCATGTTAAACAACTGAACCACTCAGGTCATCGAACTTATTGCGAGCAGCCGTCTTTCTGCCAGCCCAGGATGCTACTGTAGCCTAGGATAACAGGATTGAGGGTGTCAATAATCAGCTCTCAACTTCCTGAATTTATTAATGGATGAGGAGATTAAAGTTCGCTTATTTAATGGCCGGGGAGGCGGGAACAGTAGTTTCTACGCTGTTCTGTCTAAATTCACCTATACTCTTATGACCATTTTCCTTGATCCTGACACCATAAGATACTAAAACTGACTCGAGAGAAAAGTCCTAGGAAAAACATTAGTCAGATCATCATATCAGTAGGTAGTTGATCTGTGATTGGAGTCGATTGTGCGGACTACTTATGTAATTCGATTTGTGAAAGAAGGTGTGGACCATCGGCAAATCAGCGGCTAATGATGTTGACAGAATTGTTCTTCCTCAATGTTTACTAAGGCCGTAGCCTAAGTCTTCGGGAATTGAATCTCCTCACTCATCTGACCCATATGGCCGCGTGCGTGGCGTAGTGCTGCTTGGGGAGGGCTATTCGAGTAGTCATTGTCGTTTTTTCACGATGTCTGGTGACTTATGCAGATTATTTTGGTTGTGTTGCTGGTTTTTCTTTTCCCATTTCTTTGATGTTAAATTATTTACTACCCTCATTGACTACCCGCATTTTGGACGAAGCATTATTGTGAATCACGTTGTGTTGACGGTTGTATTATTATTTAATGATATTGACATTTGTTGACATTAATTTATTTTATAATTATGTATTACTTTTATATGGCTGTTAAGATTTGGACTTACCACGATCTGTTTAGAGGATGGTATATATACCATACCACTTAGCTATCTACAGAAGGCAGTCGAAGCATAAGGCTGCTTATAATGTTAATTGTTTATCCCTCTATCAGTGCTTTGATCGACATGGGTCGTTTGCTTACTCTTCTCACATCCAAGATGCTGTTCCGGAATTCGTGACTACTATAACGACCCCAAAAATTATAATAGTTATAATATATGTCTTTGTTATACACAACATAAAATATAGAAAATAAATAAAAAATAAAAAGAAAGCTCAACATGGACAACAGCCCAATACTTAGCTTAAATACATGACGTTATTTAACGTTTTATGTATAACATATATTTAATCTTTAATAGCTTTAAGAAACCTGTGCACGTATCCAATGGCACGCCTGATGTGCACAGGTACCCTCACCTTAACCCACGTTCTTTTTCGCGAACTCATTTCACCACCGAAAGAGTCTGGCTTTACCAGAGGCTGTCGAGGGCAGATAGGGGTTTTAGCCGGTACGAGTCCGGCACTACCTGGGTCCCCTTCCTAGGTGTCCATGGCGGATTTCCCCTGCCTACCTGTTAAATCAATAAAAAAAATACTTTAACGACCCCATTCCTAACTCATGTCGATACCGTGTATACCAGCTTGTATAAAGAACTGTCCGATATTCCTCAAATTATCCTACTCCACCAACTTAACTCTTGGATCCTGTCCAGCAGATCAGCCAGCTCTCTCGAGCGACCCGTCTTAAAATGGCAATTTCACTAGGCAGACACATTAAAATCTCTTTTCTTTTTGGTTACTCTAATGTGGCTGACTAGCGAAACTGCCATTTCAAGAGGACGTGAGGCAGCCCAGTTTTTTTTTAATTCTACTAGTGGATAAATACTTCAGAATAAAGAGCTATCGCTAAGAAAAGACGAAGATTGGGTCACAAAAAAAATTGTGCCAGTTTGTCCACGGGCAGGCCAAAGTTTTGTGGGTCTCCTAAACCTCTACTATCGCTACAAAGTGGAATTTTTCTTGTACTCGATGACGTAGAATAACCTACGGCGCCCTCAAGATCTACGCCGGTAGAGCTGGTCTAAGCTGAAATGACACGCCCCACTATCGCATTAACGCACACAAGCAAATTTAATATATGGATGCAATACATGTCATTCTGTTGCCGGTAAGACTTAAACGTAGGAGCACGTGCACAGGCGTAGGAAGGGGGGGGGGGGGGGGGGCGTGCCCACCCCAGGATACCGATACCAGGTACCGTTACGAAATTCTGGGCTAGACACATAAAAAACTTTGAGCCCCGATTCTAACTCACAATCGCCCACGGTTTTTATAACAAAAATGTCTATAATTACGAGCTTGCGTCTCTCGCTCATTCATTTGCTTCAGGTTTTTCATACTATTCATATATTTCAAAAACTAAAATAAAAAAAATGTTTAAATTTGCCAGCTCGCTCATTAATTTAAGGGTTACCTCAAGCTTTTGTAACCCAAAATATCACAAATTACAAGTTCACTCCGTCCGCTCATTCATTCAATGATTACTCCAGCTTTTAAAACCTCAAACGTAAAAAATTTCAAGGTCGCTCATTTATTGATCACCGCAGCTTTTAATATCCAAAATGTAAAAATTTCGAGCTCACACCGCTCGCTCACACATTCGTTGTTCTCCCTCAGGTTTTAAAACCTAAAATATCCGAGCTCGCTCCGCTCACTCGTTTATCCGCTCGTTCATACCACTAAAACGGCAAATTTTTTTTACTCAGCGCGCCCACACTTTTAGTAGAGAATACTTATAATTTGACTCCCCCCCCCTCAACCATAGGATTTGGTTGAGGCCGATGAAGCCGAGTCGGCCACCTCAGGGGCCAGGCCCACCCTAGAAAAAAGCCCTAGATACGCCAATGAGCACGCGTCGTTTGATTGGAGCAGTCGACGCTCCCACACAGATGAAGTGTCGTTATTAATATTTGCACTCACACATCGAAATTAACTAATTAAGTAGTGGGGCGCGTCTCTTCAGCTTAGACAAGCTCTATCAGGAAAGATATCTCACGGGCGGCCTAGGAAGCGATGGATTGATATCGCCAAATCGAATGCGAGAGCCAATTGCATACGACGCGACGTGAGGATGCGGTAAGCGGAATCTGGCATAAGCTGGGATAAACGTTAAGATGATGATGATGATTGTGTTATGATTTTTACTTTTAGTTCCTGCATATAGGTAAGTGACCAGCTTGTTTTAAAAATGAAATGAAAATGAAATGATAATGAAATGAAAAGTATTTATTGAATTGTGAAAGATTTTTAAGTGTTATAAGGCGATCGGCTGGGGTCTCCAGGACCCTGCGCCTGGGTGCCACACACCCCTTGCATCCCCATTAAACACGATCCTCACTGTTTTCGAGTGAATTATTACAATAAGCCAAATAACCCAAAAGACAGAAAAAGTCGAATAAATCCCTACCAAGTTTATATACCCTCAAATATTTTCTAAGCTACTAAACCGATTTTAATGAAGCTAAGAACCATCTCGATTAAACTGGCTTTCAAACAGAGAAAACCGCATTCAAATCGGTCCATCTTTTCGGGGTCTACGATGTTACAGACAGACACAGATACATACGTCAAACTAATAACACCCTTTTTTTTGTCGGGGTTTTAAAAAGGGGGCTGTCGGGCCACCGAAAAGTCGGGCAAAAGGGTTCGGCTGGGGATTTTTAATGTATACCTGGGTATGGGGGTGATCACCCGTCGAGTAAGAGCGTCGGTGGCCGAGCGGTCAGAGTATCCGACTTGTAAGCCAGAGGTCCCGGGTTCGAATCCCGCTCCGGCCAAGACTGTTTTCTCAGTTATGTACATTAGTTGAATACTAACCGATGCTCTTACGGTGAGGAAAAACGTGATGAAACCTGCACATTCAGGCGACTGGATGTGTAACCATGATCCAATCTGGTCAGGTTCCCTGGTAGCAGGGTTATGGAGGTCAGATGGCAGTCGCTCCACTGTAATTACCTGACCAGCCAAATCCTGGATCATGGTCAAGGCGGACCCCGGGGCTCGTGCGCGAGAGCACAACCGGGACATTAACGCCAAGATTATTTTTTTATACCTGGGGGTCACCCACACCACTTAAAAACGGTCTACAACTAGCGATACCCCGGTATTGCAAACTTTCATAGGATATGGTAACTGCACCATCAGGCGATCCGTGGGATTGTTTGCCATCTCCCTAAATGGAATGAAAAAGCTTTTTGAATTGGTATCTGGAATTTCATAAGTATTATTCAGAATTAGACTGCATACGGCACTTAAGAAAACGCGGTTAAAATTATTAAATTCAGATTCTCCATCAAGGGCTGCAATGCTGACCGCGCTGTGATGGCCTGGAGAAGCGCTACGTAACAAATAATAGCAGCAAATATGATGAATGTGGGGATGCGACACAGATTTGATGAATCAAAATGTGGCTTCTGAATACACGTATAAGGTGTGACGTTATGTGGGTATGTGTCGCAGCCGGGTGGTTACTCAATTACCGGAACGGAACTCTAAATTCATGAACTTTGAAAGTAACGTACATATCGGTAGCAACAGAGAAAACAACAAGCAGCCGCTTAAACCTTAGGAAATTCATGCACCACAACACTAATTATTAAGGGAATTCAAACGATAAGAAAAGTTTGCATCAGGTTTTAATTTGATAGGGCAGCGTTTTGACAATGCCTGGAGGAGCTCCGTACTTTGGAATGTCGTTTGTTAGACGTTACTTTCAAAGTTCTTGAATTTAGCGTTCCGTTTAATTTTAATGAGGATCAATGATAAATTTCATAAGTTTGTTGATTAAGGGCCGATTTTTCAATCCTCAGATAAAACATATCAGTCTGATAAGTTATTGTGTGACTAAAATAAAATTGTATCATTACTTCATAATTGTAAAGGATCATAGTTCGTTTTAATTTGGCAGTGTATTACTTTATTGGACAGATAAATTTTATCTGAGGATTCAAAAATCGGCCCTTAATGACATTTTGAAATGCCTAAGGTACGGGTTTCAAGGATATATAAAGCGCGAAAAATGTGCTTTATTACGTTTTACGTAAGGTTTACCAGTGTCGAATGACGTCATCAGACATTCCAAAATCACAGTGTTCTAGCGCATATATCTTCTCTGGTTTTAGAGATATCTTGAAAATTTCTTCAGTCATTCACGTGGTATCATAAGCTAACGTAAGTTATTAAACAAAATCATGACTGATCCTCTTTTTTTTTATTACATACGATAGGCAAACAGGCAAGCGGGCCACCTGATGGGAAGTAGTCACCACTGCCTATAGACATTAGCAACACCAAGAGTATCGCCAATGCGTTGCCCACCTCTATAACACGTTGCTCTGGCAGCAAAAAGGCAAAAGTCACTCCTCATTGCTTAACAAGCAAGCCGTAATTAACCGGTGAACTGAACCATCCGGCGCGGCGGCGGCGACATGTATTACCTATGAAAACGTTACGGGTAACTTGCGAAAAGAAACAAAAGGTAATAAATATCAATTATATTATCACAGAGAATCACATTGTGTTATACAATATTACGTGGCTAGTACAAAATATTACTCACGACGATCATTGTTTACATGTATAATTATTTTAGTAAATATCTAAAAGTTTACAATCCAAACTGAAACACGACTACAAAATACTATATCTTTGTTCAATCATTGCGTACGATCTACATTATATGAATGATTTTCTGTACAAATACGAACAAAATTGCACAATAAAAGCAACAAATCATAGGGTCTCAAAATAAACTTGCGTTCTTTACACATATTATCGTATTAAACGGGATTCACACGTGACGTACCTTTTCGTGTTTTTATTATGTATAACTGCAGACGAACAGGCATGCGGGCCACCTGATGGAAAGTGGTCAGCGCCGCCTATGGACATCAGCAACACCAAGGTTTGCTACCAATGGTTTGTCCGCCTCTGAGGAGACTTCTAATATACCTCTTGAAACACTGTGGCTGGGAGCTCATTCCACATCCGAATCGTACGAGCGAGAAACGTTCTTTCGAATCCCGACGTTTCGGCAGAAATTGAAATGAAAAAAGTATTTATTGTAGAGTTACACCCACCGTACATCACCGCAGCTGTCACCTCTACACTCCAGTCTACTCGTGACCACGGTGGGTTACCACACCGTAACTTCGGCAAAACAAATCGAAAATGTACGTCGCGTGAGTCTCGCTTAATATGATAAAACATAGGGTGTTATACAAACCCAAACGCAAATGGCGGATGATAGATAAGAGGACTGAGGTAAATTCATCATATCATTAGAAAGAGAATAACAATTAATGTTTCGAGAAACAAAACAATTCTATTTACTTATTTAAATTGATTGAAATAAACTGTGAACAAAATATGTATTTAGAAAAAATTACATATCAACTAGTAGCAGACGCTCCAATTTGGCTGGAGCCGACCAACCGTCAGTGGCAGTTGACACTAATCCTAACACAGTATAAAATAAAGACACTTTTGGGTGCGGGATGACGTGGTCGGACGTCCGACCAAGGTCAGCTCGCCCGCGCATCCGAATCAATACAAATGTGTCTTTATTTTGTACTAGGTAAGGATTAGTATCAATTGCCACTGACGGTTGGTCAGCTCCAGGCAAAACGGAACGTCTATTACTAGTTTTATTGACCATGGGGCTGACCACGGGGTTGATAGGGCAAATAGGCAGCTAATATTCCTCTCTACGCACGCACCTGTCCGCCATTTTCGTTTGGACATCCACGCACCTAGAAAGCACTCTATATAATAAAATGGAACTGTATTTCAATCAACAAAAAGTATTCGATACACTTTACACATCTTGTGTGTACAGGCCTGAGCATTTCAGAACCAAAGCGTTATATAAATAAAAATATATTTTAAAACAATAACAGAACCTATAATTTATATCATAGTGATATTTTACGAAGCGACGTAAAGTTAAGTATAAAATTCTGCCAACCCTACTTTATCGACACATACATTACGAACCCAAACTATGTACTGTATAAAAGATTAAACACATAACACAAATTATAAGTATACAATTATCCATATATCATAGAACTAACACTTTATTGTCTATATACACTTAGTCATTTATTGGACTGGGCAGGTTTAGAATTCGTTTTTACCAATAATGCATAAATCATTATAACTTGATCATAGTAATAATAGAAATAATCATTTTGGCGTTGATATCCCAGCTGTGCTCTCGCGCACGAGGGTCCGGGGTCCGCCTTGACCATGATCCAGGATTTGGTAGATCAGGTAATTATAGTGGAGCGACTGCCGTCTGACCTCCATGACCCTGCTACCAGGGGAACCTGACCAGATTGGATCATGGTTACACATTCAGTCGCCACCCTCCCCGTAAGAGCATCGGTTAGTATTTAACTAATGTACAGAACTCACAAAAGAGTAATTGTTACATGGCCGCAGCGGGATCCGAACCCGGTACCTCTCGCTTACGAGTCGGATACCCTAACCGCTCGGCCACCGACGCTCCTTATAACTTGATAGTGACTTACATTAATGACTTCACAATGGAATCAATATGTGCAAATAGTGACTGAAATATCAAGGAAAGTATGGAAATTGCGAAACTAAAAAAAAAACAAAATTCTAGGAAAGTAAACATTTCGGGATTTCAACATTTTAGGAATTCAATTTTCTGTTCCTGGACGATATTATAAGCAAGACACTAGCTACAATTACAAGTGCCTAATATTTAGAACATAATCGTAGACCATACCACACAGTCCGAGAAGTGAGAAGGAAGTACTGTATTTACATACGAATTTTTATATGTCAGTCTCGATAATTTTATGTACGCTTCTCGTCCGTATTCCGAAACGTTATTATAATATACAATAATTTGGTCACACTACAAACTCTATACTCGATTTAGCTAACAAACGAACCCATAAAACTGAGAGGTTAATACTAAGTATAATTATATAAAATTTAATGAGTGAACATGTTAACATTATAGTGGGCGAGTTATTTGCCCCTGGGAGCAACAGATGGCTCTCTACCCGATGCCTTATAACGATGAGATATTCAATCTAATTACAAAAACACATTACAATAAACAATAAATATAATGTTAAGATTAATTCGTATCCAGATTTCGACGCCGACTAAGATAAACATTTTATTTGACAAAGAAAACTATCAGCCGATCTGTCGCTAGGCCATAAAGTAAAACATAGCATGTAAGTTAACCAGCAAATATTTTTGTGTGCTAATTTTGGAAATGATTTTGCAATACGCAACCTTTAAAAAGATAATAAATGTGAACATGCTTTTAAGAGATATTGTAATAATAATTGGCCCATAAAATCATAATTTGGTAGTTGTTTTCAAATAATAACGTTGTCAAGTGTACAAAATTAAGAGAAACTAAGGGTCCTTTTCACCACGAACTGATATTCCCAATATTATAGCTGACAGATATCTGTGTCGCCGTCTCCCACTTGTTAGTACAAACCAAAAGATACACACAGATATCTGTCGGATAAAATATCTGGAACTTATCAGTGGGTGGTGAAGTGAAACAGGCTCTTACTGTCTTAAAAATGAACACTTTTATTCGAGAAAAGTGTTTGACATTCCACAAACCTACTTTTTTAATGATGTTATTAAATGATTTGTCACTTTCTTTAAAATTCAATCATTTCAGTGACGAGTAAAGCCAATACGACATCATCTTCACAGCACAGTCCAAAGCAGGACTTGGGCCAAAATATATTTTTACTAAAATATACTTATGGAATGTCAAATAACTTTTATGAAGAGACGAATATGTTAGGGCATTAGGATTATAGGATTACTCGAACATTATTATATTATAATATTCGAGTAATTCCGTAGTTACAAGTAATAATCAAGATTGAAAGTTAATTTCTGAATTATTTCTGAAGTTAATCTGAATCTTAAAATAAATGAGTTCACTCCCAAATACAAGTCAAATTTATTTACCAAATGCAAATGAGATCTAATTTTAACGTGTAATAATTATTTTTAAGTATCTTTCATGATGTAGTTTAGTAGTAGTTGTAGTAGCAGTTTATACTTAACAGTATAAAAAACGAAATATTATGTTATTTCTTTTCAATTGTTCTATTTTATAAAAATAATTATTTGACAAGGAAAACTTGAAATAATTGAATCACGATTTTATTTGGCTTAACTTTCTCAGTTCGCTAGCACTAGGCCTTAGAAGACGGTCATAAAGAAATAATAACTTAATCTAGAATGGGCTTCAATTCTTATTTGAATGTTTAAATTCAATGGAAAATATATACCGATACAATGCGTGTTTCGTTTTTTATCATAAAGATTTTGTCTTTGGTACCATAAACAATAAGGGTAAGTAATTCTAATTATTATTGATATTCTTTTTCACCTAAAACAAATAGAACAATAATATAAAAACGTAACGTAAGACGCGCCCTCTAGCGTTATTTAGCAGGAAGAGCTTTGAACTGTGACAATTTACATATGTAAACTTAAATCAATTTTAAACAGTACTAAGATGTACTCGAATGTGATTATTATTACATTATGAACATCTCTGGTACTGTTCAATTCCAAATACGGTACTTGTAAACAAAACCACAGTAACACTGTGACAAAACAATGTTATCATTTTACGCTCACCAGATGGCACCACTGGGTAATTTCACCATAAGTCGTTTTACGTTTTAATGAACATAATCCAACGACGTATATAGACAACAGCTCACGTTTCAGTGTGGCGCCATCTAGTGAAAATTCGGTCGCATGGTAGGCGGTATTTGTAGAAAAAATAAATTCAAAATCTACCCTCAAAACTACGTAATTTTAAAAATAAAATCTGTCTAAACCAAAATATGCATAACGCAACATGACGGAAAGAGAATTTAGCAATCACTCGCCTGCACCATTCATTTCAGTGGCTCTTTTGCTACATCAGCATTCTTTAACACTGGCCCATCTACTAGGAGATCCGGCCATCCTCATCTGTTGTCAATAAAATCGAGCATTTTACGAAAGAACATGACTTAATAAAAAAAAAATATAAGGGTTGCCTACTCTCACCCTGGTCCTTCAATTGGGAATGTTCACCGATATTTTCAATATGAGCAAGTTTTATCCTAGGCAACCATATATTGTTCATTAGACATATAACTCCATTAAATAATAGATGAGGGCAGATTGTCTCCATGGCAACCCGATCGAAGGACCTGCGTGAGAGTAGGCAACCCATACACTTTTTTCTTAATTGATTAATATTCTTTCGTACAATACACGATTTTATAACAGATGAGATATTCTATGGCCGGATCATAGACCAACTCGAACCTTAGGGATCACCCAAACGAAACACGATCTAGAACAATCTAGAACTTCTCCCCACCAGTCGTTTAGGACAGTTCAAAGCCAGTGTTGCTATTGACGGCGTACCGTAGCTTATCACGTAGAGTGCTCCTCTTCTGGTAGTTTGGCAGCTTCAGGAGGTTGAAGCATGTGGAAGACGTCGGCAGGCGGTGCAGAGGGTCCTTCTTGCGTATCGTGAAGAAGCCGCGGATCACGCTACCTGGAGGGGTTATAAGATGAATAGAACATGTCAAGAGTGTCTGGGGGGAGCTACTGTCGCTGTTACTTGCTGTTGCCAGTGTAAGAAATGAGTTCTAAAAAATTCCGCAATTAACCGGCACCACATATATTCCTGGTCAGGTCAAATACCTGTATCACAGGTCTAGAAGCGAACTCTGTTGATTACGGCGGTGTGCGGGAGGGGTTGCGTATGACATTGAAATCCCGCAACGTATAAATTAAAGTTATAGATATAACTAGAATCCTGTAACTATGCTTCAATAAGAGTTGAAGATATAAGGCATTAACCTAACCCTTGAGGGTCTGTGAAATTCACGTATAAACGAAGATTAAAATGGCGAAATCATCGTCCATTAACGATGGAAGCTATAAATTGAAAAGAAGAAGATTGAAATATCACCTATAGTATCACCCGTATCTTCGTCGTCGCCGACCTCGACGCAACGGATTGAAAACGGGGGCTTCAGATGCGCGAATCCCAGCACGGGCGGCTTGGAGCATGACGTCACGAACTGCAAACAAAATGTAATACATTTATGCTTAAAATAGGTCTAGTTACTGGACACTGTCAAGCCTGAGGACTCTGCTTGGATGGACACAACACCTTATTCGCTTTTGTTGAAACTGCTTTGATCAACCTTTATCAACTTGAACTTGTTGTCTGCGAGTGTGTTCCCTGATCATTTACCATGTGGTCGAGAGTGAATGGGCTGTTCCTAGACAGGCATGCAGTGCAGCAACAAACCAAACGAGTGAATCAGAGAGAAAGAGAGAGATAGAGTCGGCCAATTCGGGTAAGATTCTGTTCTTCTTTGAGACATCGTGCAACTATTGAAGAATAAATATTGTTTTGGTATTTATTTGGCTGAAAATAGTGCTAAAATATTTTGGACTTTGTGCTGCTTTTTTACCTTTCTTCGGTCCAATATTTTCCCTTTAAAATGGTTGCGTGATACTTCGATATGTTGTGGTCTATATAATTTTCATTTTCTTCAAGTATGTACTTTATCTCTCTCAGGCCCTTTTTTTCACAAAAGTTAAAATGTACGAGGTTAACATCACGCAGCCCAGTACTAGATCGGTTACTCTAGCTCTAACTAGCCCTGGTGCAGTCGGGACTAAGCTAGAGCCTGCCAGACCCCCCACGTACCTTGAGGAACATGGCCCGCTCCTGTTCACTGAAGTCCCTCTGCAGCACGTCCCACAGCCAGCAGACGACGCGGTGCGAGTCGTGGAAGCCGCCGTAGTACTGCGTGTGCCGGCGGAGGTCGCGGAGGTCGAGGGGGACGTTGTCGCCGCTTATCAGCCTTTGGAGCTGGCGGGGGAGGGGTTTGTTATAGTACGAGTGCGGTAAAGCGGGAAGGGGTGGGTGAACTAGTTTTAGAGTGGAGACAGTGACTTGGGAAGTCAGGGTCAGGGTATCAGGTGGTAGGGCTCTGTCAAGCCCGTGGAGTCCGCCTAGGTGAGTAGCACCGCCGTATCTATGTCTGCTTTGTTGTATTCTGGTTTGAAGGATAAGGTAGCCATAGCAATTACAGACACGGGGAATTTCATCGTGGCCTCACAGTGACAATGCACCTGCATTCTGCATTTTTGTTGCCTGCAACTTAAATGCAAGAATCGTAGATGTTATAGGCGACAGTTATAGCTTACCATCAGGTGGGCTGTCAGTTCTTTGTCATTGCGCACCATAAAAGTGTGGGGCGTCTTCCAGGTGGAGTGACATTGTGAAAGGGTGCAGGTGGATGCTGTATGCAGCAAGCCGTGAACTGGGTGCACTAGCTCTCAAGGCGAGGCTTACGTCGAGTAATGCATTCGTACAGGCGAATGATGATGATGTTATCGTCACCCCCCCCCCCCCACTCCCACCGTCCTTCTTTGTCCCACTTTTAAAGCACAACGCGCATTCAATATATCATTTCTCAGCTGTGAAAACAGTAAGGCCTGCTGCTAACTTGCTACCTAAATAACAGCTGTGACAACTACTGCAAGTGTAAGCCTTTGAGCGATCGTCCTTCGCCTGAGATAATGATGGTATCTCTAAATAGTATATGATAAGGCAAAGTCGCTGTTTTCGTCTGTCTGTTTCTTCATGATCTCCTTAAATGTATGCAGTTTTCACAATCATTTACAGAAATTGTTCCGAAAGGTTTCTTTGTACTCGTATAAGATATTTCATTAGAAATAAGCTGCACCAGTTGTGATGTAATCCGTATGTACATTTTGTTTTATTACTTATTGTGCACAACAAACTGTAAAACAAATAAATAAGTTATAAAACTCGGTTACCTCTGGCGTGGAGAAGAGCGAGAGCCACTCAGGGTTGATGATGGTCCGGAAGCCCTTGATGAACGCGTTCGTCTGGTCCTTGATCTGCGTGTGCATCCGGAAATGCGCCATCAGGTGGATGTAGTTTATTCTGGAAGAAATCCAATCATACATACATACAACTTCATGCTCGTATCCCATAGGCAAAAAGACTAGCTAACGAAGTTACGTCTACATCTTCTCATATATATACGCCGGTGTTTACCAATGTAAAATATATCAAGATTAAAATTACTAATTTCTACAGTGTTGTTGCTGCAGGCCACAAAAAGTAGCCCGACTTATTCTAGGTTATGGTCTGTGTGCGTTTCATAAAAATCTACAATCTGGAATCACTCACACCCTCCCATAGAGATGGGCAGAGATGATCGAGTGACACAAGCTACGATACTGACACACCTCTCTCGACTCTTCATGCACACTCTTTTCATCACCATAACTTTCCTCTTACTTACATTCATTTTTATACCTTTCTCTTTAAAAAAAAATCAATATACAGTACGGACCTGAAAAAGTTCTCTCCGTACACTTGGATACCATGATATGGATTATATGGGATCCTCAAATTGTTTTCTATCCTCTAGACTCCTATTTTGCACAAATGAAAAGAGGTGAAACTGGTCCAAAACTAGATTCGTCAGAATTTTATTATTTAAAGTTTTTTAGAGGGATTGCACGAATTTTAGGAGCTACTGAGGGGTAAGGTCCTGGCAAAATACTGCCGTGCTATAGGACAGAAACAGCTGCTGTAAAATGGCAAATCCATTCTAGCCAATAAAAAAAAACATCTTGGCGTTATTGTCCCGGTTGTGCGCACAAGTGCCCGGGGTCCAGCTTGACCATCATGATCCAGGATTTAGCAGATCAGGTTATTACAGTGGAGACTCTGGAGCTCTAATGGGCAACAGCATTAACAGTTCCTTGATCCTGGAGTGTCACCATGCACTAGAGGACATCTCCTCAGTGAACAGGGTCACTCTACAATGGATTAAGGGTCATAGCAACTCAATGGGCAACGATGCCGCCGATGAGCTAGCAAGGAGGGGATCAGGGATGAGGACTGCCGGTCCCGCCCCATTTCTACCCCTTTCTTTCAACACACTACGCTCGTGGGTGAGCAAACATACAAATGACCAGCACAACAAGCGCTGGGAAAACACACCCGGATGCAGGCAGTCTAAATAAGTGGTGAGCGAAAGATCACCTAAGCTAACTAAGACTACTGGACCTAAAACGGAGAGAAATTAAGACAGTAGTTGGTACAATTACAGGGCACCTCCCCTGAACAAACTACTGCATACCATCGGAGCTACAGACAGCCCCCTGTGCAGGGGATGTTTAGTAGCTGAGGAAACGACAGCTCACGTGGTCCTGGAGTGTGGGGAGCTAAAGGACTACAGAGCTAAAGCCTCAATAGGAACAGGGTTCTTTCGAGATGTCTGTGAACGTCCCAAGAGACTAATAGACTTCTGGAAGGAGCTGGGCTGGCTACAATAGCCGGCTCTCAGTCACGTATAAAGGACCGAATTTGAGTCCAAGTACGGAAAATGGGAGCCCCTAACCTACAGTGGAGACTCTGCTACCAGATTGGATCATGGTTATACATTCAGTCGCCGAAATGTGCAGGTTGGATCACGATGCTTTCCCTCACCGCAAGAGACGGATACCTTCACTCGGCCACCGACGCACCTTAGTACCGACGTATTCAGCCTCAGTACTTTATTGTCAACAAATAGAGTATAGCCCCAAGTCTAAGGGCCGATTTTTTAATCCTCAGATAAAACATAATCCACTCGTAAGTTATTAAGCGACTAAAAATTTTTTATCATTACTTCATATATAAGTGTAGGATTAGTTTGTATTTATTTGATTTCGATATTACTTTATCGGACAGATACATTTTATCTGAGGATTAAAAAATCGGCCCTAAATGATTTAAGCAATCACATAAAAACTCACTTATTCTCATTGGTGACCGGCATGGCCTTCCCGCCGGGCACCAGCTCGTGGGTCACGATCTCCCCCAGCCGCTCCTCGTCCACCGAGAACGTCAGCTCCAGCGAGGAGATGTCGCCCTGGGGACAGGAACCAACGTTTTAAGGGTATCCGGGTTTCTTGCCGCGTACCTTTGTACCCGATATTTCAACACAGTTGCATGCATCATGGTCACGCGACGACTGGAAAGCTGCGAGCGCCGAACGGTGTTGGTTAGCGATAAAGCGGCCGAAGTCGATCTACCCACTTTCGCTTTAATGTGTGATAATAACCACGATAGTTTAATTAAAACATTAAGGAATAAATGTTTTGCATTTTTTTGACATTCGAGCAGAAAGACTTACAGATGGTAAGTGGTAACTGTCGCCCATTAGATATGCAATTCATACATTTAGGTTGTAGGTAACAAAAATGCAGAACAGCTGGTGCGTTGTCACTGTGAGGACTAAGATGAAATGCCTCATGCCTGTAATTTCGCTAGCTACCTTATCCTTCAAACCGGAACACAACAATGCAAGCATTGTTGCTTGTCGCCAGAAATAGATTAGGCGGTGGTACCCAGGCGGACTCCTCAGGCTTGACCGAGTCCAGAGTCCATCTGATGAAATCCACTTTTCTTAAGATAATAATGTGCCGAAGATACCTATCTGCGATATCTCGCGGTCGCGGTTTCGATCAACCATATTTACAAATTACTACGTCAAAACTAGAGGGGGGTATTGGCACAGACAACGGGTTGTCAAAGTGGGGAAGGGGAGGAGGGGGGTAATTATATAAACAGGGTCTCGTAGTATGGGTACTACCTGAAAGTGCTTGATATAGGTAAGGCTCCGGTAGAGGTCGCGGTCGAGCGAGGGCAGCTCGTCGATCCAGCTGTACAGCGCCTGCTGCGTCTGCCCCAGCACCTGGCTGAGGAAGAACGACGCGAACGGCACGTCCACCACTATGCCCTGGAAGGAAGCCACGTAATTTTTTTATAAGGTTCATTTTATTGTTATGATTTTATTATGTTTAAATTCAATAAATATATTGACAGTGCTGAGTCGGTGGGCGATTACTGGGCCCACCAGCGTTGTAGTTCACATCAAGCGTCCAGAATATTATGTTGTGGTTGCGGTTAGAGCGAGTAAGATGGCGATGTATAATTCGTTCCGAGTTATATGGTCGGGTCCGATGGACATGAACTCGCGCATGCACAGTTCCTTCCTATACACAACATCTGTGTTCGTGCCAGTGAATAAGGTCTGCTGTGTTGTCGAAGAGGGTGCCTAATCCGATCGACCAGCAGACTTGATCCGCTGATCCAGGATGAAGCAGAATTAAGATACTCGTCTTTATATGACTAGTGGTCCCGGCGCGACTTATTTCGTGTAAACCTTTACCCCTATCTACCCTTTTTTTCTTGCTCATAAACCTTCCCCTTGAATCACCTTATCTATTGTGGAAAACCGTTGAAAGATCTAAGCGTACATAGATACGTACACAAGACGACGGGAAGCGACTTTGTTTTATACTGTATATAGATAAGACTCCTAAAACAATCTCACCTCATACACAGCCTTCCCCAGCATCCGTCCGATGAATTCGAACAGCTGGAGATGGTTCTCTTGGAGGCAGCTCGTAGGCGCGGGGTAGAGCCGCTCCTCGCTGGTCGCGCGGAAGAGGTTCAGCGACGGGTCGAACACGCGCTTTATCGTCTCCTCCAGGAATTCTGGAGACGAAAAAGGGATGTTAAGGGATGTTACTCGAAATGCATAACGCCTATTAAACGTTGGAAAGGCAAAGGAAGAATCAGGGAAACCACACGACATACAAAAATTGCTGCATATTTAGAGCGGGTCCAGCTTCGCGAGCCTAGTGGGAAAGGTATCCGATTCGTAAGCGAGAGGTAAAAAAAGGTAGCGGGTTCGAATCTCGCCGCCGCCATGTATCAATCTTTTCTCGAGTTATTACATTAGTTGAATGCTAACCGATGCTGTGAGGGAAAACATCGCGATGAAACCTGCACATTCAGGCGACTGAATGTGTAACTATGATCCAATGTGGTCCAGTTTCCCCTGGAAGCAGGGTCATGGAGGTCAGATGGCAGTCGCTCTACTGTAATTCCCTGATCTGCCAAATCCTGGATAATGGTCAAGGCGGACCCCGGGCCCTCGTGCGCGAGAGCACAACCGGGACATTAACGACATTAATGGGAAGACGCAACTCTTCTTAGCGACTCCACTGCTGATGACAATCGGAGGTTATCTGCTACGTTCGTCCAGCTTCGCAGCGTCCGCAGTACTGCGTCGATCTACGAACGCGCCCGAACGTAGCCGACGGGTCCGTCAGTCGCAGCGGAGTCGTTACAGAGCAATTTTCACTGGTTTATGGATTTGCCTAGTCTCGTTTTGTCTGATCGCGGTGGGTGGATGTGGTTGATATAAAGAATAATACATAATAATTTTAGTACATTTACACTTTGTGACTACGTCGTCTTCACAGTCTAACAGCACCACCTAGATGAAGGGCGGGCCCAAATCGTCCTTCGACGTCCACCCCACCCCGGCAGACCCCCCACTCACCCTTGAACACGCCGTCCTGGTCGATGCCCGCCTCGTCCAAGCCCTGCTCGTTGATGAAGCGCACGCGCACGACGCCCTTGAGCGCGCGGCTGGGCAGCGCCGCCAGCTGCCGGTAGCCGTCCTCCCGACGCCCCCCCCGGCCCGGCAGACCCCCCACTCACCCTTGAACACGCCGTCCTGGTCGATGCCCGCCTCGTCCAAGCCCTGCTCGTTGATGAAGCGCACGCGCACGACGCCCTTGAGCGCGCGGCTGGGCAGCGCCGCCAGCTGCCGGTAGCCGTCCTCCCGAGGCCCCCCCAGGCCCGGCAGACCCCCCACTCACCCTTGAACACGCCGTCCTGGTCGATGCCCGCCTCGTCCAAGCCCTGCTCGTTGATGAAGCGCACGCGCACGACGCCCTTGAGCGCGCGGCTGGGCAGCGCCGCCAGCTGCCGGTAGCCGTCCTCCCGAGGCCCCCCCAGGCCCGGCAGACCCCCCACTCACCCTTGAACACGCCGTCCTGGTCGATGCCCGCCTCGTCCAAGCCCTGCTCGTTGATGAAGCGCACGCGCACGACGCCCTTGAGCGCGCGGCTGGGCAGCGCCGCCAGCTGCCGGTAGCCGTCCTCCCGAGGCCCCCCCAGGCCCGGCAGACCCCCCACTCACCCTTGAACACGCCGTCCTGGTCGATGCCCGCCTCGTCCAAGCCCTGCTCGTTGATGAAGCGCACGCGCACGACGCCCTTGAGCGCGCGGCTGGGCAGCGCCGCCAGCTGCCGGTAGCCGTCCTCCCGAGGCCCCCCCAGGCCCGGCAGACCCCCCACTCACCCTTGAACACGCCGTCCTGGTCGATGCCCGCCTCGTCCAAGCCCTGCTCGTTGATGAAGCGCACGCGCACGACGCCCTTGAGCGCGCGGCTGGGCAGCGCCGCCAGCTGCCGGTAGCCGTCCTCCCGAGGCCCCCCCAGGCCCGGCAGACCCCCCACTCACCCTTGAACACGCCGTCCTGGTCGATGCCCGCCTCGTCCAAGCCCTGCTCGTTGATGAAGCGCACGCGCACGACGCCCTTGAGCGCGCGGCTGGGCAGCGCCGCCAGCTGCCGGTAGCCGTCCTCCCGAGGCCCCCCCAGGCCCGGCAGACCCCCACTCACCCTTGAACACGCCGTCCTGGTCGATGCCCGCCTCGTCCAAGCCCTGCTCGTTGATGAAGCGCACGCGCACGACGCCCTTGAGCGCGCGGCTGGGCAGCGCCGCCAGCTGCCGGTAGCCGTCCTCCCGAGGCCCCCCCAGGCCCGGCAGACCCCCACTCACCCTTGAACACGCCGTCCTGGTCGATGCCCGCCTCGTCCAAGCCCTGCTCGTTGATGAAGCGCACGCGCACGACGCCCTTGAGCGCGCGGCTGGGCAGCGCCGCCAGCTGCCGGTAGCCGTCCTCCCGAGGCCCCCCCAGGCCCGGCAGACCCCCACTCACCCTTGAACACGCCGTCCTGGTCGATGCCCGCCTCGTCCAAGCCCTGCTCGTTGATGAAGCGCACGCGCACGACGCCCTTGAGCGCGCGGCTGGGCAGCGCCGCCAGCTGCCGGTAGCCGTCCTCCCGAGGCCCCCCCAGGCCCGGCAGACCCCCACTCACCCTTGAACACGCCGTCATGGTCGATGCCCGCCTCGTCCAAGCCCTGCTCGTTGATGAAGCGCACGCGCACGACGCCCTTGAGCGCGCGGCTGGGCAGCGCCGCCAGCTGCCGGTAGCCGTCCTCCCGAGGCCCCCCCAGGCCCGGCAGACCCCCACTCACCCTTGAACACGCCGTCCTGGTCGATGCCCGCCTCGTCCAAGCCCTGCTCGTTGATGAAGCGCACGCGCACGACGCCCTTGAGCGCGCGGCTGGGCAGCGCCGCCAGCTGCCGGTAGCCGTCCTCCCGAGGCCCCCCCAGGCCCGGCAGACCCCCACTCACCCTTGAACACGCCGTCCTGGTCGATGCCCGCCTCGTCCAAGCCCTGCTCGTTGATGAAGCGCACGCGCACGACGCCCTTGAGCGCGCGGCTGGGCAGCGCCGCCAGCTGCCGGTAGCCGTCCTCCACGAGGCGCGCGCGCCGGACCGCCACCAGCGTGGAGCGCCCGCCCAGCCCCGCGCCGCACGCGCGCTCCGTCAGCCCCAGCACCACCTGGGGGAGGTTCTTGGCAATATTACGATATACTCTAGATAAGATAGACAGACAACTAAGCGCAGATCCAGGATTTGGTTGAAGGGGGGGGGGGGGGGGGGGGGGGGCAAAAGTTAAAATTATAGGTATTAATCAATAAGTAAACGCCCTGAGTTAAAGAAATGGGCTTTCTAGTGGGATGATTAATAAATTAATAAGCAAGCGGAGCGAGCTCGAAATTGACATTTTGGGTCTTAAAAGCGTGGTGTGATCAATAAAAGAGTGACCGGAGCAAGCTCGTCATTTTTGACGTTTGTGGTCTTAAAAGCTGGGGTGATAATTAAATGAATGAGCGAGCGGAGCAACCTCGCAATTTTGGATATTTTTGGCATTAACAACGTGGGAATTAGGTGTCTAAACCTGCCTGTATTAGGATAGATTGACATCGCCGAGTCGGACACGAGATCCAACGGCTTACGACATGAGGATGCCGAAGATCGGGTAAAGTGGAGCAGCCAGGATTGACCGCTCGGATAATAATGATGAACAGCAATGAGTGATTCGCAGAATAGTAATTTAAAGAAAGAAATGAATGAGTGATCGCAACGAGCTAGGTGAATGATAAGAAAAATATTACCAACCCAATAAGCTCGAAATTTTTGACATTTTGGGTGGTAACAGTTGATGTGATTAATGAATGAATGAGAGAGCGGAGCGAGGTGTAATTTTTGACATTTCGGCTTAGGTGCTGTGATGATGTGTGATGTTGATCGTAATAAGAGACAAGAAAAGTAATTTAAGTTATTGAATGATCAATCGGACCGCGTTAGAAACTTTAAGTTCTTAAAAGCTGGGTTATTGTTAAAATGAATATTCTTTTTAGGAATTTTATATTTTGAAAGATTGGTAAATAGTATGAATAACTGAAGCCAATGAATGAGCAAACGACGCGAGCGCGAAATTTTTAACACTTCTATTCTAAAACTGTACGCCTTACCTTTTTACGCTTGGTGGGTACCCACGTAATACACATTAGGTCAATAAATGTTGTTGTCATACCTATATACTTAAATACGATTTATATTGTAATTATATGTGAAAACTTGTAAATGGCGAAATATTACTCATATGTTTATAAAACCATGTAATAATTTAAGCTGTTAGTTTTCCAAATAAAATAAAATAAAAAGCAACTCCCAACAAAAACAGTGACAAGAGCGGCATACCAAAACGTAGGCAGAGTTCTTCCGCGCACTCTTGCAGTTTTATGTGAACCCAGTATTAGAAAAAATAAACGTAGCTATTCCATTAGTAAACTAGTGTAAATAAATAATTACTAAAAAGTAGTATGAAAACTAAAAACACCGACTGCTATTAAAAAACTGAAAAGTTAAAAACAAGCCGAATGTTGGAAGTAAATAGTCTAAATAGGTGTGTAGAAAAACTAAAAAGTTAAAAACAAGCTGAATTTTGAAAGTATAGTGCAAATGTCACTTTTATTTAAACTTGAAAGCAGTCAGGACCCCATTTTCATATAGGTGGACACGGATACTTAATATTCATAGAAATTTAGAATGGTGTGGGAGATTTAGAACACCCTGCTTTAAAGTTTAAATTAAACTAACATTTGCATTATTTACACCAATTTACTTCCAACAATCGGCTTGTTTTTAACTTTTAAATGTTCGGTATTTTTACTTTTTGTACTATTTGTATTATAATTATTTTATATATTCCGCTTTTTATGTTATTTACTGACGCATACATACATATAACCTCACCCCTTTTTCGTTCCATTCACAGATCTGTCTTGCTTTTACCACATTCATTAACATTGTAATACATGAACGACGTTGATTCAGGGTAACCTTGAGTTCTTTATTTAAAAAAATTTAGTACCAACGCATTTATTCGATTCATTGACACAGACCTAAACAATTTCGATCGCAAATAACCAAAGTTCAACTAACCTTTTCATCGGAAACAGCTCTTCTGAAGAGTCGAACTCGCTCTCCGTGCGCGATCATGTGTGGAGTCTTTTGTACCAGCACCTGATTTGTGAGAAATAAAGCATATTCTGTAAAAATTACTTCCATACAAAATAAAGATAATATTAATTTTTCGAATATTTTATTAACGAATAGCAGTTTTTTTTTATGTAATACGGCAGACAAAGACTGATGGAAAGTGGTCAACGCCGTCTTTGGACATCAGCAACACCAGGGGCGCTACCAATGCGTTGCTCGCCTCCAAGGAGACCTCTAACATACCTCTTCGATCGATCCCATGTCATAATCCAAAGGAGACACTGACAAAGAATGTTGGACATTGCCTTTCACCCTAGCTTTCCGCGCAATTCGGCTGCACGCAACCTTCGTCAATCCTTTCGATCATCAATTAACCCCATACGAATCTCATATCCACCAATTACCAGCTGACTCCAACATAAAAATCTACCAATCACCCGCTGACTCCTATGTAAAAAACCACGAATCACATGCTGAGCTTGACCAAGAGCTTCCGCTGAGGACCCTGAGACTGGTTGAACCGTCTCGAGAGCCGACCAGGCGGGGCTATTGGCTAACTCAGTTGACAACTGTATTTGACACTAGATAATTCTACACCACGTCATCTACGTTGAAAACTGGCAATATCGTCTACCAAATTAGAGTAGTGTCAGATTTTTTTTATGTCAAATTCAGTTGTCCACTGAGATAGCCGATAGGCCCTCAGGACCCCGTTATAGTATATAATCCGCATTATTCACCTGCTGAGGCTTCTTCCCCTTCTCCAGGTCGCACATGAATTGTGCGTCTCTGATTTCCCGAACCAGCCAATGGTTGGGCGGCGTGTACGGCCGCCGGCAGTCCCGCCGATACAGCACCAGTAGCAACGTATGTAGAGAGTTGAACAGCCCGTTGCTTTGAATGTTCTTCAAGTCTGGGGAAAGGAAAAAATTTAAATATTTGTATTTAAAATTTCAAACGGCGGAGGAGTTACAGTTGGGGTGGCCGTGATCAGGATTTGTTTACTTAAGGTATGAGATCAAATTAAAGATCGAAAATGTAAACAAATGGGTTGCCACTTAAAAACAAACCCAAATTGTGGATTATTTAAAATCATTGATATATTGATTAAATTATTACATTCAAAATGAAATAAAATTAATATGAATATTTAAAAACATTTTAGTGAATGAAATAGGGAACAATGTTTTCGAAAGTTTACAAGCCATTGTAAAGCACACTGAAAAATGTGCGTGATGTATAACCATTTGGTAAATAAAATACCATCGATAAAAAAGGTTATATACCCCTGGATAGTCTCTTCGACATTGACAGTTGTGTGTTTACATTTGTGATCGTTAATTTCATATCCAACTTTAGTTCATTGTTCTATTATTTTTCCTTTTTTTATATGTCACTAATTTGGTCAATAAGCGTAGGTCCCGCTTAGTAAGCAGTTAGCAACAGAGCATAAAAAAGCTAAATTAAATAGTATTATCTACAATCAGGAAAATGTGAGGTGCGGGAAAACTATAGGCAAATTATTCAATGTGATAATTGTAGCCGATACGGCTAAACGAACTTCGAATACAATATCAATCAAGGTATTGATACAAATCAAGGTACTAATTAGCAAACTTACCAAACAACTGCCCCATGATTGATTTGTAGACGAACATGTTCAGAAACTGCGACATGTTTATGAAGTCCTGCAGTTTGAATGGATCCTGCTGCTCGTACATTTCCATGTCGTCCAGTATACTGGAATTAAAGAATATAAAGATAGAAATTGGTAAAGGTATGCAATTGTATATGGTTCCTTCTATCGGGTACTTAGGCCTACTTTCCAAAGCACGGCGGTACTATACGGCACGGCATACGCACGATGTTGTCATTTGGTTGTATCTTGCGTAGAAACAAACAAAACTGCAATGACGGGCTATTGTGTATCAAAAATCCACCAGACGGCGCCATAGAGAAGTAAGGTCCGTTGTTAAAATACTACCATGCTATTGGACAGACACAACTGCTGTAAAATAGCGGATCCACTAAAACCAATAGCAGTGCTTTCTTTTGACACCAGACCTCACGCCTCAGTAACGCCATCTGGTGGATTTTAGATACGCCCTCAGCAAAGACAACGATGCTGTTCCGGTGATACAAGCAAGCGAAAAATTACGATATCATGGGTAAGACGTCCTAAGCTATACTATTCTGTCGTGTCAAAATCTTGATTCAAATTCCAATACTCACGTCACGTAATGCGTCATACAGTCAGCGAAGAGGATGAGCATTTGAAACTCCGGCGCAGACGTCTTCGTATTCACCGCAAGGAGGTCGAGGAAAGACTTGAGTCCGCAATTGGCGCCAAGCGTGCACAGGAACTGCCAGAGAGCGTATAGGATCTCGTCCTGATTGCACAAGCCTAGAAGATAAATTAGATTTAATATTTAATCTATAATCGCCCCACTAGCTTCATTCCATAAAACAAACCCTTTTAGCCGTTCATCGAAAAAAAATTTTTTTTTTCTTTTTATAATTTTACAAGAATGGGAGTTTTTCTGACAGCTAAAAAGCGTAGTTCGGCGTGCCTTACTAGATGGCGCTGCTTAGACAGGATTCTCAAGTATTGAATTTGGTAAACAAAGTTACTCGGAAAGGTGATTCGTGAAAATATACTTTGTTTTAGTTGCTTTTCTGTGAAGAAAGCGCAAATTGTCTACATTTTTATTCATTTAACGGTCTTCATCTAACATCTTTGATTAATTTTTTGGAATCGTGTCTTATCAACGCCATCAATTACAATTAAAAAGAAAAAGTTGTTCATATAGAACAACTTTTTCTTTTTAATCGGCTCTCGGAGAATCCATACTGACCAAATTATTGAATGAAATACGGTTTACACTCACCAGTCAAGATATCGAGCTTCAATTGAGTCATGGTCAGCAGCGCGGTGTGGTACATGGAGCATATCAGCGCTGCCTTAGTGGACTCCGGAGACCCTAACTTCCTGTAATTCTTGTGAGCGTTCGCCCTGAAAGAACAGGATAACACTCATAAAAGATGGCTGAACAAGTTGCAGTTTGATCATGCTACTGGAACAAGCCGGTGGATAGGAGGGTCGATGGCCTAGTGGTTAAGGGGTCCGACTCGTAAGCGAGAGGTCCCGGATTCGAATCCCACTGCCGCCATGTACCAATGACTCTTATCTGAGTTATGAACCTACTACGTTAGTTGATCACTAACCGATGCTCTTACGGTGAGAGAAAACATCGTGATGAAATCTGCACATTCAGGCGACTGAATGTGTAACCATGATCCAATGTGGTCAGTTTCCACTGTTAGTAGGGTTATGGAGGTCAGGTGGCAGTCGCTCTACTGTAATTGTCTGATCTGCCATATCCTGGATCATAGTCAAGTGAGACCCTGAGCCCTCGCGTGTGAGAGCACAACCTGGAAATGAACGCCAATATTAATTTACTGGATCAAGCCGCATGATGGTAAGATGGTGTCCACCATTAGTACAATACAAAACAAGAAGCAAATAACCCAACAAACCTATTTGTCCTGGCCTCAATAGCCCGTCGGATGAAAGCAGCAGGATTGTTACTCTGCACCGGTGTCGACGGTTGCGAGGGTCCAGCCCCTTCCTCCCCACTGACTCCAGCATCCACCATCTCCTTCAACGGCGCAGCAAGGAGCTTCTTCAGCAACGGAGCACCCCACAGCATTGTCAGTTGCGTTCGAAGGTTGCCCATGACCGGTGGCATATACGCGTCGCAGCTTTGAGAGAACCAGCCCAGTATCGGATGCCAGTTGCTGAGGTTCCCCTTCTTGCAGACCACGTATTGCTGGCACGAGTCCAGGAAGCGGGTCACTACTAGCTGCGGATCGGAAAGAGGAACTGTTTACTGTATAGTTATTAATTTTTTGAAGCTGAAGTGATTATCAACAAGCTCATTGATTATCAACAATCATCAGATAATTATGAAATATTATGTTTTACCCAATTATAATTTTTCCCAGTTCTCCATGGGGTGGGAATTTGGGGAACCGTGGCTTTGGCAGTGGAGGGACATTTGCCTTTTTGCTGCCAGAGTAACTTGTTATAGAGGTGGGCAACGCATTGGCGATACTCTCGGTGTTACTAATGTCTATAGGCAGTGGTGACCACTTTCAATCAGGTGGCCCGCTTGCCTGTTTGCCTACCGTATGGCATAAAAAAGAAAACAAAATTACGTACTAACTACAATTCATGTCATTACATACATTACATTACATCTCATCTAGTTTCAAAAGCGATGATGCAGCCGAAGTTGGAACACGACTGTCTAGAAACAGGCTATAAGATAAAAAAATCGAGGACAAATTCACACAACGCTATCTAGCGTTAAACTAGGAAAGCTTGTACTATGGATGCTAGATAACTGATAAACTACCTAAATACTATTTTAAATACATACTTATTATACATAGAGCACCCAGACCCCTAACAGAAATTCAATCAAAATTCATCATTTCAATTTCTGCCTCGCCGGGATTCGAACCCGGGACCTCTTGCATGACCGGCAAGTTGACCACTGAACCATCTAAGTAACTCACCACAAACGTAGGATAGAATGTATCCGGCTTAGCGTGTTCCCGTTCCGTATGAGCCAGCTGCACCAAGTTGGCCAACAGGCACAGGGCGTAGTTGCCTTCTAGAGTGTAGAATACAATACGCATGTTCTGGTCCGCGCTTAGGAACTCCACACTCTTGTCGAATATACTGTGTGTGCGAAACACTGATATTGACTGGAACGATAAGGGTGGTAAAATTAGACACAACAAATAAAACAAATATTGTACTGAATCCGCATTGTCATATAGTTGTTTCAAACTAACTGTATAATAAACTGGACTCGTACGCCACGTCGATTTTCGATTTGTTTTCCAGACGTTTCGGTAGGTTTACTTTACACCCAGCGTGGTCATTCACGAGAAGACTGCAGTGGAGAGGTGACAGCTGCGATGATGTGCGGGTAGACTTCCTACCCTCATATGGATGCGGGTAGGTGGAGGTGAATTCTATGCGAGAGAACCACGGTGGGTGTAACCCTACCGAAAGGTCGGGAAAACATATCGAAAAGGTACGTCGCGTGTCAGTCGCGTTTAATACAAAAGGAATTGTCTTAATTGCTGAACTGTTCATTTCATATTACCTCAGGTGATATCTGCTGCATGTGGAATAGTAATGTGGGCACAGAGAGTATCTGTATAATGTACATAGTCAACAGTTTCTCTGAAAACTGAGCAGATACTAGTGGCCGCAGCGAAAGAGTGACTATGGCAGCGAGAGCTACGTTCTTCAAGCAAACTTTCTCACGGCATAAGCCACGAAGTAGGAGTGACTGAAAAGAGATAAAAAATATTAATCAATCTATCTTTATATTCTGTGAGTGTGTATGTCACTGAACTACTCTCAAACGACTGGACCGATTTTGATGAAATTTTTTGTGTGTGTTCAAGGGGATCTGGGAATGGTTTAGATTCACACCTAAGGTGTAGGGTAGGTGTAGGGTAGGTGTAGGGTAGGTGTAGGGTAGGTGTACGGTAGGTGTAGGGCAGGTGTATTTATATGGCAAAACAACGTTTGCCGGGTCAGCTAGGTATAAACAGGTATCCGTATTTCCCTTGGTCACGCCATAACTTGAGAACGGCTTGACCGATTTGAATAATTTTTTTCGTGTTCTGTTGGCTATAATACAGGGGTGGTTTTTAAGTCAGAAAAATAAAGGGTAGGTAGGGGTAGGGTAAGTGTAGAGTAGGGTAGTTGCATAGTAGGTTAGGGGTAGGACATCACGTGAACAAAGTTGCGCCGGGCCAGCTAGTTTACATATATTTTTGTATATTAATGTATTAAGTTTTGTAAATTACAATGTAAAATGTAACCAACCTTTAGAGTCAAATAATAGCCCTTATGGAACAGTGACCCCATAATATTTGCACACAACTGATTCATGCCACCTCGGAGCTTTTCAAAATTCTTCAACCTGGTGAGGGCCCATGTGTTGGTGGCAGTGAAGGCTACAAGGGTGTGCAAATGAATGAGGATACTCTGCATGTCTATCGGAGACTCGGGCTTCAGCACCTCTAGATATTGGCAGCATTTGTATAAGAGGTCCTTTATGTGGGCTATCCAGCGCAGACTGTAGAGGCAAATTTATTAACATGTCGTAAATTTGTATTATTAAAATGCATGGTGTATTAAACCCTGTCTGAGTAGAAATGGGTATGTAGGTACCTCAATCACCTAATAAAAAAATTACACAATATTTGAAACTTCACAGATCCAATACCAAACATATTCCCCAGACATTATCATCATTATAAGCATCTAACATGTGTCGTTAGAGCGTCGGTGGCCGAGCGGTTAGAGTATGCAACTCGTAAGCCAGAGGTCCCGGGTTCGAATCCCGCTCCGGCCATGTACCTATGACTGTTTTCTGAGTTATGTACATTAGTTGATACTAACCGATGCTCTTACGGTGAGGGAAAACATCGTGATGAAACCTGCACATTCAGGCGACTGGGTACACGTAACCATGATACAATCTGGTCAGGTTTCCCTGGTAGCAGGGTCATGGAGGTCAGATGGCAGTCGCTCCACTGTAATTACCTGACCTGCCGAATCCTGGATCATGGTCAAGGCGGACCCCGGGCCCTCGTGCGCGAGAGCACAACCGGGACATTAACGCCAAGATGATTATTATTTTTTTTATGTGTCGTGAACATGTCTGGTTTTTCCAGCAACTATGTATTATTGCAACCAGCAAAAACACAACCGCGGGTTTTTTGCGATATTTGCTTTAGGCATCAATTACCCTTGAGATAGGAAATTATTCATATTTATGAACTTATCAACAACCGCTACACTGTAATCAATATCTTTCCATTTATTAGATATACCTACATGACCTTTGATATGGGAGTTGGAAATGTGTTTGATATGACCAAAATTAGCATGGATTCAATATTCTTGTTTGACAACCAGTTATGAAAATATAAAAAACAGTTAGTTATGAACATGGATTAAGGCCCTGTTTATAGTAACCTTACAGCGCAGCTGTTGCTGGTATAATTCGTCTTATTCAAACTCACGTAACCTCGCGTTAGAACAGCCACGCCTAATATCAATAAAGCCTATGTTGTTTCGTAACTGGTTATGATAAAAGTATATTTTTGAAACAAGATAGTATTACTGAACATAGAAATAATATGGATATGGGTGAAATACGATTGTGCAATAATTAGTTCAAATTTCTAGATAACACATCCTGGAAACAGTTAAATATCCTGCCACAATTTTATAGGTATGTGATAATGGATGAAAATAGCAATTGGATGTTTAATATTGTGGCAAATATGTTTTGTATAAGCATAACCCATAAGGCATGTACATGTATGTGTATTATGAAGTGCTAAGACACGTCAGTGTATAAGCCTTGTTTCTAGGATTTTCAACAATAAACCTAATTAAATAAAGCTATTTAAATGGTCGTCAATAAGTAGTTTAGATGAACCGTTAATAAGGTATAGGGACATTATTTCCGATCTGAATGTGTTATGCTTATACAGTTTTTATTTCTAAATGGCTGTTGTAACCCTAAAATATTCTGAACGTAGCAAATGTGCATTACATTTTTTCAAATTACAGCAACACCTTTTTTACTAATACCATTAGTCTAATAAAGAATCTACATGACAAAGGCAGTTCAATGTTTTTAAATATTTTCTGTCAAAATTTGGTTGTAGTGAAATGTTCTTCATCTGATGATCAGAAAAACTTTACCCGATTTATGGAATTATATTCCAACTACAAAAAAAAATTACAACAGTTGTTCTACTTTTATTATAAACTCATTAAAACTACTCTTTAATATAAAATAAAATCCATCTTAAATTTTTTGAATAATCTTCTATACTGTCATGCCTTTTCAACCATGTCATTAATGCTAACTAGTAAAAACAATGTGACTATAGAGACAATACATTTGACATAATCTGACCAAGTAATCTCTGAATAGGCAACCTACCAGTACTGCCGGCAGTGCCTATACAACCATTACAAGTTGTGCATGTTGGCATAATCATCATCATCACCTTATCAAACTAGGTAAATTCAGCACAACATGTCTCACAGAGCCATATTATAAAAAGCAAAAAAATAAAAAAATTCTTTAGGTAGTATAATCGTATCAGTTACCTGTACTCTTTATTCAAAAAGACTCCCACATATGACAGCTTAACAGAGTCTGAATGGAGGCTTTGAACAATATATCTGCAGAGCTTCTCAAATCTTTTTCTGTCTCTGTCTTGCTTGAAAATTAGAAATAAACGACAAGTCACCCGATATATTTCTAGTGCTGGAATAAGTTCTACAGGCTGTGGAGGCTCTTCAGAACTATTTGGAGTTGATAATTCTGGTAAAGTTTTATCAAATTCATTTCTGAAACAAAAAAGCCCTTCCAATGTTAGAAAAAATTACAGATCTTGTTAAGAAATGTGCCCAATCAGTGTCTGTGTCAATAATGTTAGCAAATGGGGCTCTGAGAAAAAAATACTATAATAAAACTTTGGAAAAACAAGCGGCACTCTTTTGGTTTAATATATGTATGCCTACAATATGGGCAAGTAAGTTATTTTAAATTTATTTAATATTGTAACACCCACCTAGTAACATCAAAGATCACAATTACAGTAGAAAAGATTCCAAGTTATTACTGGATAGACTTACAGGATTTGTTTAATGAACCTCTGCCGCGCCAGCCAGCGTCTGATCAAGGCTTGTATTTTTATAGCAGCCTGTTCCCGCTTCTTTTCCATAGCACGCTCCTCTCTTGCCGCCTTCGTTTGTTCCAAAAACGTGTCTTTACTAGTCAAGCTTTTTGGAAACATTTCGGCCGGAGCACCACTGCACTGGTTATGCACTTTCCACAAAAATTGCTTTGTTATTCCTTTCGCATTCAGCTGTCAATACAAAAAGCAGTCTCTATACATCTCGTTTAAAAAGTGGCAATTTTGGAGACTGCAATTAGTTTGAGTCACATTATTTGTATATATTTGTGATAACACCTTCCAAAATATCTAAATCTGATTTATTCATATATGTACGGCAAAGATTTTCTCTACTTTTAGAACATTTTTTGGAGAAATTGGAGACGGATTGACATTTATGTTGACATTAACCACAGACTAGAATGCATACTTTTTAAATTTCCGGTGTTGGATGAAAAACTCCATAGATAATTAAATAAAATTTTACTTTTTGGTTAGGATACTTATATTAAAATCACAGAAGAGAAGAGAAAAATGTAGCAGAGGTGTGCTTACTTGCACCCTAGACAAGTAAAAACCGGTGTCGTAGTTGCGCTCTCGTCGCGCCATTGATACGATTACGAGGCCGCCCCGCTTGCCATTTGGCCATCGACATTCGACTCTCCTTTTTTTATTTTAACAAGAAACCGATATATTTGTCGTAATCCTTCTTATAAGGAACCTCACTCATTCATTTATATCATTTTGGTATTTTTTTTGTTTTGACCTAAATCTTATTATCTGCGTTAGTGCGACATTTACTTAATAAGTTTTGTAAACTAAAGAAGGTTAACTTAATATTTTACCTTATTTTTTTCTATGGGCCGTGGATATATACTTCCAACAATTGCAAATAATTCGGTGGGAACCCTACCGGGAGATTTAATTAAACTCCAAAAAGGTATTTTTTGTCATACGGTAGGCAAACAGGCAAGCGGGCCAGCCGATAAAAAGCTGTCACCACTGCCAATAGATATTAGCAACACAAGAGCATCGCCAATGCGTTGCCAACCTCTATAACACATTGCTCAACACAACGATACAACGGACGGATACAACGAAACGGAATGGAAAATCAACAATACTCTTAGATATTAAAATCAGGGACCTAGGGAGCGTAGGTAGGTGGCCTAGTGGTTAATGTATCCGACTCATAAGCGAGAGGTATCGGGTTTGAATCCCAATGCCGCTACGTACCAATAACTCTCTTACAGTGATTGAAAACATTGTGATGAAACCTGCACGATCAGGCGACTGAATGTGTAACTATGTAACTAACAATCAAGGTTGTAATAACCTGATCTGCCAAATCCTGGATCATGGTCAAGGCGGACCCCGAGCCCTCGTGCGTGAAAGCACAACTTATTTTAGTTCCATTTTATTTTATTTGTACTATTTTTGTAATATTTTGTAGTGTTTAGGATGTAGGTAGTACAACCTACATCCTAAACTTCCTTAAACCATTAGCAACGTTGCTAAAGGAATGTTTACAAAAATTCCTCATTTCTTTTAAATGAATAACTTCTCCCGCACCGCATGTTTCTAAATGTTTATAAACCTTTATCAGTGTTCTCATTTCTAGGAACTCTGAGTTTTCGCTGCAGTACTATAGACCCATAAGGGCGAAGAAGCTTGGGAGATAAAATGCTGTGGTAAAGCTTTACCATCTAATAAGGGATGCCCAAAGCTAGGGACGAACCTAGCTGCCGTCGGTTCTTCGAATTTCAAACTGCCGAGATGGCACATTTTCTCGCAGTCTCCGAAACGGAGTCCAGATATTGACCTTTGAACCTTCCAGATAATAACAGTTTCCGAGCGGCGGCGCTTGGTCTCCGGTTAGGGTGAAACTAAGTGGAACACCATCGCTGCTACTACAAGTCCCTTACTGAACCTTACTGATAATAACAGTTTCGGAGTGGCGGCAGTTGGTCTCCGGTTAGGGTGAAACTTAATGGAACACCATCGCTACCACTGCGGCATAGATCATTAGTAAGGTACCTACCTACTGGTATTTTGCAGTCTTTGTGGTCTTTCCACGACTGCGAAATACTTTTATAATGCGTACGGCTAAGGAATAGAACACGTTGCCTGTGGGTGTTCCCTGATCATTATATTCTGGACGCCTTCAAGGCTAGAGAGAATATATAGGCTGTTCCTAGACATGCTCCATCGTCGGCCGCGTCGTCACTTACCACCAGGTGAGATGGCGGTCAAATGCCTGGCTAGTCTTTGCGTTTCTTTTGCCTTGCTTGCTTGTCTCATCAAGAACTGTACCTAAGCATTACTTATAGCACTACACTTTTAATGATTAATAATTCTCGCAATAGATACCTACACCCCTACATTCGTCAGTACCTACTTGAAGAACGTCATACCTACCTAAAAATTGAATACTGCAGCATAGGTTCAAGTTGCTTGAAACGCACTATACGAGGCGTTGCCATTGGATAGAACGCAAACTAAAACTTGACGGACTAGGTATATAACTAACTATAAAAATAAATAGGTCAAGCCATGTACACGAATCAGGTACAAAGAATCAGAATACCTACCCAAAATAAATGTTATATATCGAAATTCATCGCTTCATGCCTTCCGTCGGAAATCTAATCCGGAACTCTTTGCATGGACGACCGGAGACTCTACTAAACGAGCACACTGGCTGTAAATCTTGATAGAAGAGTACCTACCCAGACAATGATCGGAAAATTGCATTACACACAGTGGCCACGTTTCAGCTGATAAGGGAATGAGTAAGCGAATGCTTCTTCGCTATTGTTGTCTTGTCTCCGTGATAACGGCTGCCGCCGGAACAGTTTATCACACCGACAGATAAGTGAAAATTATCACAGGGAAACGACGATTTTTCTGACCTTACTCACCTTAAGTGCTTTCGTCATTTTGCTATTAAATGGTTTTAAGTGAATAAGCTGTTCCGTCACACAAACTGATAGCAAAGGGGTAAGAATTTAAGGATCTTTTAAATAGGTATAACAAGAGGAGCGTCGATGGAATAATGGTTAAGGGGTTCGACTCGTAGCCCGAGATCTGGAGCCTCGTAGTTCGAATCGCATCGGTTTCGAATCCCAGTACCGCTATGTGCCAATAACTATTTTTTTAGTTATGTAGTATTTGAACGCTAACCGATGCTCTTACGGTGAAAGAAAACATGGTGATGAAACCTGCGTTTTCAGGCGACTGACTCCTATATGGCAGCGAGTCTTGGTCCTTACTATAGCGGCACAAGCAGGAGCTGCGCGTCATTGAAATAAAGATGCTACGGTGGATTTGTGAAGTTTCAAGTCAAAACGTCCACATGAGGGGTGATCTGTGTGTCATGACATCGTAGATAAGCTACAAGAGTGCTGCCTTTGATGGTATGGCCAGTCTCGCACAGACCACAAGGAAGCCGAAGACCGGGAAAAGTGGACACGAAGAAGTAAGAAGGCGGACCGCGGGTCCTCGAGAGCTCAACCACGATTTACGCTAGGATGATGACGATGATGATGATACTACCTACATTTAAGCCATTAGCTATAAATAAAAACTAAAACAATTTTTGTTTCATCAAATGCGTTTACGCACTGAATCGCATGCGGTTTGTATAGGGGAAGGTGGCCTAAAACGGGTAAGATTCGCACGAGGTTAAAAAAATAGAGGAAATATTTATATCTTTGCTTGATTTAGTTTATAAGATAGGATGTTTATTAAACTTAAAAATAAAACACAATTTTAAAGCATTTTCTATCAAATATTTTATACATTGAGAAAATAAGAATCCTCCAGAAAAACCCGTTTTGCCCGCATTTCAGTCTAAAATGGGTATCTGATTTGGGCAAAACGGGTAGACGTCATAATTCTTAGGATAGGTAAATCAAACTCAAACAAATCAAACAAATCAAACCGGCTATAGTTTATCATTTCGACTGTAAACATTTAACATTACGTTTACTGTTAAAATGTTCAAACTTAAAAAACCTCACAAAATCAACTTTTCTATTCATAGCTACTGGAATTGTAGATCTAAATACCCATACCCCTTTGAGGTCTTTTTATAATATATATAGAAACATATATTGTATGTCTGTCTGTAAATGTTTGATATACTTATTTAATTAATGTTACTTTTAGTCTGTTTTATGTTATTTTATCTTCTTCTTTTGTAGCACCGCCTTGTAATTTTTGGTAATTGTTCTCTGGTTGACTGGTAGAAAAAGCTACGTAGCTTTAAGTCCGCCATTGTACTGTAATGTGCATGAAGTTTTAAATAAATAAATAAATATTGTAACAATTTCATCATGTAATCCGTTTTGTATTAAATTTTTAGTATTTCATTAAGCTGGTCCGGTGTCCAAGCAAAACGGATCGAAACTCGTCAATATTCAACTACTCTCGGAACATGCACCCATCGACACTACTTACTTGACATGGCAGCATACGAGCGCTTACCTGTCTTAGGCGGTACACCCGTTTTAGGCTACTTATCCCTACATTTTACACGCGGTTACATAAGTCGCCTACCATTTATGTTCTGTCATAAAATAATATTGATTTTTTATTTTCTCTAGCGTTCCATCGACGAGTAACTAAGTAAATGACATTCGATTCTTTTCCTAAGTATAGTGTAAAACAATGTATGTATCTATATACGTATCTATGTAGGTACGTCTTTTAAACTAGCTTTCATGTAATAAAATTAAACGCGAGGCCATAATCTCATACAATCGACAGATACCAACCTACCTATATGACAAAGACTATTTACTTACTAACACAAAGACAAGAAGACATTAGCATATTTTGACAATCAGGCGATAAACTGACGAGGCTGACGAGTTCATTTCACTAAAACTGATAGTTGAGATAATACTTTTTCTGTTTCGGAAACAGGTGCCTAAGTAATTACTCAGGTTGTTGCATGCTGAATTGGGTGGATATTTCGATGGAATACGAAGTCAAGTGTGTATCTATATAAGAATAAATGAAAAGTAAATAGACATCTTGGCGACAACAGCTATCCCGGTTGTGCTTTTGCGTGCGATGGTCAGGGGTCCTTTATGACAGTGATCTAGGATTTGGCAATTCAGTTAAATATTTATCTATTTCTTGTATTTACCTTGGATCCGCCAAGACGAGCAGGGAAAGTACCTTTTTTCGATATGTTTGCTCGAATTTTCAGACCTTTATTATCCTTTAGTCGGCGTAGGACACATTCTGGATCTCTAGATAATACTAGAAAACTCTAATTCAGAATAAGATGTAGGTAGGTACGTAGCAGAATTATAAAAAAAAATATTGAATAGTAAAACCGACTTCAAAGCATAGAAAGTATAACATAAACTTTTTATTATACAATACGAGTAAGTTGGGTATCGTTATTTTTGGACTCGGTGCCTGGTTCGTCAGTGGAGGGAAGGGAAAATTACACAGAATATAAACAGGAAAATTTAAATTTGAATTTGAATTTGTTAAAGACATCTAAGTATTCAGTCATTTTAATTTTTTATCGGGCGCCGAGACACGGCGAAATGTAGGCTGAATACCTAAATGTCTTTAACAAATATAAAATTCAAATTCAAAATTCAAATCTTCCTGTTTATATTTGTGTGTAATTATTTTCCCGCTAAACAGAATATTTTTTCTTGTTGTTGTAATTTGTGTTTGTAAATATATTTTCTTATTTGAAGCAAATAAATAGATAAATGTGAAAGTAGTGAAGTGAATTTCCCGCCGCTTGATATCCTTTACGCGTAGATACCTACAACAGAACCGACTCGCAGCTTACTTCCAGCAAAGTTGAGAAAATTATAGGTAAGTACTATATTTTAACATAAAAATATGAGTTTAGATAAAGTAGTGTATGCAACTGCATATAATTAGGTATTAAAACACTCATGTCAAACTATTATCATACTCGGCTAGGCCTCGTATGATAAACAGACACTCATGTTTTAATCATCATCACAGCCCATAACAGTCCACTACAGGACTTTGGGCCTCTCCCGCAAAAGGGGAGGTAATTGCCATAATCTCCACGCTTGGCAGGCGGGTTGGTGATCGCAGTGTTGCAAACATAACAATGAAAAACGCTGCTGCCCATTTTCCAGTTTATGGAGACTAGGTATTTTGCCTCTAACCGTTAGTTGCCTTGTACGACACCCACGAGTGTAAGGGGTTGGTGCTATTCTACTCTACCGGTCACCACACGGCTATGTTTTAATACCCCCTTTTATATGACAGTTGCATAAACTACTATTTCTTTGACATCTTAGTACCTATAAAGAAAGAAACAAACGCTCGATCTCGGTCTCAGTCTCCGCTATTAATAATCATCTTCGTTAAGTCCCGGTTATATTCTCGCGCACGACGGCCCGAGGACCGCCTGACCATGATCAAGGATTCGGTAGATCAGATATAATTACAATGGAGCTACTGCCAGCTGACCTCCGTGACCCTGCTGCTAGGGGAACCTGACCAGATTGGATTATGATTACAAGTTCAGTCGTCTGAATGTGCAGGTTTTATCACGATGTTTTCCCTCACCATAAGAGCATATATTAGCATTCAACTAATGTGCGTAACTCAGAAAAGAGTCATTGGTACATGGTCTCAGAGACATTTGTACTCGGTACCTCTCGCTTACGAGGAGGATACCTTAACAACTCAGCCACGCTCAGGTCGGCACTAGGTCGTTCTATTCTCGGCTAAAAATCTTACCGAGACCTTGGTCGCCGTTCTCGGCGAAAATATACCTAGATTCGTGCCGAGTCCGCGGTGAGACTGTCTGCCGGACCCCACAACTCCCAAAAAGTCGATATCGATCATACTTAGATGTGAAAATATTAAATATTTTGTGGTAGGTATTATTTGTTTTGACGCGTCGTCATGAAACCACGACCACTCTGTCAAGAGTGAACGACTGAGGAGGAGGATTATTTGTTTGTTGTAAATATTTAGAATTTAGTTTTTTTATTTCGCTATTTCTTGTACTATTTACCCTTATTTGTTTCAAACTAAACTCGCGTTCTTTACACATATTATTATATTACCGAAACGTCGGGAAAACAAATCATAAAGGTACGTCGCTATTTACCCTTGTCAATTAATTAATTTATCATTTCAAGTTTCAACATTTTATTTTTGAAAATAAGATATTGGTATTTATAAATGTTGGTGCCAAATGTTCCGTATAAGTTTTCAATATTTTTCTCATTTTAGATAATATCTCCATTCTCGATCTCGAGACAAAAAATATTTTCAGTCTCGATCACTCTCGGTCAGTAGCGTTTTCTGTCGAGTATTTTCAACACTGCAATCTCCAATCCAACCCACCTGCCAAGCTTGGAGCGTAGGTATCTGCTTAAATAGATGAAGCTCAAGTCTAGCAGTGGACTGTTATGGCCTGTTTAAGTAAAGATGAAGTGATAGGACATGAGAAAACAACTAGTAAGATACTAGAGTTCGGTAGATAGGTGCAATGACACGCAGGCATCTGTAGGCTACCTAATTGTTTTACTCTACGGAGTAAGTCGAGATAAAAAGCGATATCATTAATAGCCAAGCAATTGCTTTGTAAGCAAATACATGCCCACACCAACAGCGACCCACTGGGTCCCGAATTAATTTATTCGTCTCATAATATCACGTCCACATTATTATTAGTTTACGTCTCGTGTTCTATTCAGAGCTTGTATTAACAATGGACCTTCATCGATACCGGCGCCTACGCAGTCGAATATTATGTCTATTCACATCACCTGTCATAACTGTGGGCGGGCGGAAAGCTCGCGGAAAGCGGTTCCGAACGCGCAGGCTTTGTTGTTAGCCGCCATTAGCTAGCGGGCGACCAATCAGCGGTCAGAGGGCGGGGCCCTGCGCCCGCGCCGCCCGAGCGCACCCACTCGCTCAGTGTAAACCCAGCTGTCCGCCCGGCGTGACGTATACGGCGTTTGTCAACGAATTAGCAACTTTTGTGGACGAACGTGCACTTTCTTCCCCAGTTTTCGGGAACTGTTTATTGAGTTACTGTTTGTTATAAGTATTGGAAACCTATCGACGAACGTTCCTTTCCGTGTAAAATGGTTGTGTGAAGTGACTGATATTGGTTATTGACTGGTTAGAGGCGTGTTAGTAAATACAGGATACCGTTGAACCATGATGATGGACCAGGCGCATTTTGGGGAGTATTTGCTGCGGCAGCAAATGCTTCACGCTGCCTCTCTAAGTGGACTACGTAAGTTCAAACTAACTATATATTTACCTATATTTAAGTATACGAATAATGTGTAACCTGACTAAACTTTTTAAGCTGTCCATCTTCCGCGCTGAAGATGAATTTTAATATTTATCAGTAATCACCACAAAATTTAGGTATTATTATGACAAATTAGAGTGAAAATTAATAAGTGTTCAGGCCTTTCAGCCCGACCTAGTTTTGGCCCATGGGCCAAACGACTAATGCATTATTTTTTTATTCTCAGGCGTTTGAGCCCGCATTTAAAAATGGTTTTAGAATAGTCAGGGAAAACATTTTTCAATATTATTTTTAAATGTGTGCCCAAACGCTTGAAGAAAAATATTAATTTCTATTAATCAGTCGTTTCAGCCCGCGGGCCAAAACCAGACCAGGCCGAAACGTATAAACACCCGAATAAATCAAAACATTCAACTTTTAATAGATACCTTAAGGTTTTGGCACTAAAGGTGCACCTTCATATCCACATATCTCCCAACTTTAATTAATTAAACAATCTTTCGTTAATAAAAGGACAAAACTAAACCCCTTTTTTAATGGTCTGTATAAATAATTTGTAATAATAACTATTTTCATCATCCATCATTAAGCATATTTAAGTTTAACAACAATGTAAGTTTGTAGAAATTGAATAGTCTGGCCTTACGATATAATTAATTTGCCATCTACCTACAAATAGTATATAAAAAAGTCGCTTCCCGCAGTCTGTCCCTATGTAGGTATCTGTGTACGCTTAGATCTTTCAAACTACGCTAGTTTGAAAAACAGTGTATTAGACCTATTTGTTGAGAATTCAGTCAAATGCACCTGTCAATGTTTTGTTCTAGGACCTATTGAACGTAATGTGTTAATTTTTAGACAAATGTATGCTAATAAATTATGTAAATTGTCTATATTATTGGGCTTATCATGATGGCACGCTCCATGGTCACTGTTCTTTTATGTATCTACTCTTCAAAATACTGCTTCAAAATATCGAGGAATCAAGTTCTCATTCAACTGAAGCATATTTTTTCATAACAAGCGTTTATCCCGCGCTTAAAGTTTATAGTACTCATCATGACCATTCTAAAGAGCCCAAAACGATAGGGTTATCTTGTTGCTTTCAATCAGTAGTTTCACCTTTCGTCATCATCATCAGACCTTGAATATCATCTAGGGGTATAGTACTCCAAATACCAAAAAGCCCAAACACCATGGTGTTATCATTGTTTTTAATTGATTGGACAAACATACTATGGAATTTAATTTTTTGAAATAAACATTATATTATATAGTATTATTATTATTATATTGCGATCATTAGTTCCTATGACCACCTTCTTACTCCATTATCAAACCAGCTCCATGGTAACATATTAATGCATTGTAATCCAAGTTTCATAGTTATACCAAATTTAATCTCAATTAAATGCCGGGAAGTGGGTCAAATTAGGCTTGCAAGATTTGTCCCAAACATATATAGCTTTTATTTACCATTGCAAGTTAAAAAGAAGCATGTGAAAATAACTGCAATATTTTTTACCGCTGATGGATACCCAGATATGTTAGATATAATTTTATTTAATGCTCTAGTTTAGTTTAAGATCAGTTCAAAACTACTTCAAACGAAATAGTTAGGTAGGTATTTGTCACTTTGATTAAAAATTTGTCCCGTATTTTGAAAGATTATTATGAATATAGTCAAGGACGTGTTTAACCGCCGACGAAAAAAAACCTTGTCCTGGCAATTACAAACACAACAATAAAAGATTAAATAAAACAATTATCTTACGAATCTTTAAGATAAAATATAGCCTATGTTACTCCTTGATAACGTAGCCTTCTACAGGTGAAATAATTTTTAAATTTTGGGTATATCCATTACAAACATACATACGAACAAACCGGCAAACAATAAAATCTTTTCTCTTTATAATATTAGTTAATAAAAAATATATACTGTATTTAGTATTAACTTCTTAGAATACTGTGGTTGGACTGTTTGAGTTTTTGTATCAAATTAATAAATATTGACATTGATTAAAAAATAGTTGAGCAAATATAGCCAGATTAATAATCGGATTTTACGCGATCGAAGTCGCGGGCAAAAGCTAGTTAGCAATTACAAAGTTGGCTCGTCCGTTGAAATAATCAAAGAGATATTATAGTTTTCGGTCTTTGGATATAATAAATTGAAAAGGTGCCAGTAATTTACGACCTAAAAATGAACGCGCGTTGAACTCTTTTGTATGGAAGTCGACAACAGTTTGTTGTTTGTGTTCTGTCAGTTATATTTAAATAAGTACTAAAATTAAATATATTTTTTTTATAAATATTTTTTTGTCGCCTGGACTGGATGGTGTAACCACGATCCAATCTGATCAGGATCCCCTGGTAGCAGGGTCATGAAGGTCAGATGGCAGTCGCTTCACTGTAATTACCTGATCTGCCAAATCCTGCATCAAGTCTAATCAGACCGTGGGCCCTCCACAAGCGGGACATTAACGCCAATATGATGATGATGATGACTGCAAATAATATTAGGGAAGAAAACAGTGCGCACGTTGAAGTCTTTTGTATCGAAGTCTTTTCAAACGTCCATACAGAAGTAATAAAGAAGTCGTACAAACAGAAAAAAGTATTGAATTTTCTAGAATTACTTAGCTAAATACATCCTCAGTTATTACTGAATTACTTAAACGCATTTAAGAAATAATTATCTTTGTAGAGGTAATAAATAAATGTCACAGTCTCTGGGATGGGTAACGTGGGAATAAATATATTACACGTGGGAATAAACATTATACAGTATATATTTGCTCAATTGTTTTTTAATCATTTAAATCAATGTCAATATTTATTAATTTGATACAAAAACTCAAACAGTCCAACCACAGTATTCTAAAAAGTTAATACTAAATACAGTATATATTATTTATTAACTAATATTATAAAGAGAAAAGATTTTATTGTTTGTCGGTTTGTTCGTATGTATATTTGTAATGGATATACCCAAAATTTTAAAAATTCTTTCACCTGTTTGTTGCTACATTATCAAGGAGTAACATAGGCTAATTTTATCTTACAAAAATTAGAGATCCGTAAGATGATTGTATTATTTAAACTTTTATTGTTGTGTTTGTAATTGCCAGGACAAGGTTTTTATGCAAGAAAAAAAGGGTAGGTAGGTTGTAGAGTATTAAGTATAGGGATAGGGTAGGTGTAGGGTTTGTGTAGGGTAGTGTAGGGTAGGCGTTGGGCAGGTGTAGGTAGGCGAAGACAAAATGCAAATGAACAAAAATCGTTTTTAAAGAAACGAAAATTTATCCGAACTAGGTATTCACAACGAAAGACGTTTTTGAATGACAGTTTTGGAAGTGGGCGCCAAATAAGAATGTATTGATCGAATAATATCTTGGTACTTAATACTTTATTACGCCTTGAAACGTTGGCACGAGGCGTCATTGCAGCCCGAGTCGAATAAGAAACATAAGCTGCCGGGCAAGTGCTTACCAATGCACAAAAGTACCGTGTTATACTATATTTTTAAAGTAGGTAGGTACGTGTGAGGAAAAAAATATATAAGTAGGTATAATCACAAAACATAATTATATTCATAATATTTTGACAATAATAGCGTGCGGCCGCATGAATAATTTTTGGTATTGCCACAATATACGCCACATAGCTTATAAATATTATTTTAAACATAAAAATCTGCATAAAATCGTTTGTAAAATACCCGCGAACGGCTAAAATAATTGTATGTAGTAGAAAACGGATTAAATTATTTTACCTGGAATTTAAAACCACAACTAGCAGATCGCTCAAAAAATCCATGGCTGCCATTCCCAGTCCTACGAATTAACAAAACTTTTGTATTTTCATGACTTTGATATTAGTTTAATATTATAGTATTTAGTTTGCTGCAGCTACACGAGTCACAATAATTAATCTTTATTTTTGTTTATATTATACGGCTGACAAACAGGCAAGCGGGACACCTGATGGAAACCACCAGAGCCACTTTTACTCAGGTGGTTTTGGGACTTAATATGGCAATGGCAGCCTCCGACGGATTTTTTGAGCGATCTGTTAGGGTTAAAAAAAAATTTAATCTTTCCAGTTAGTAATCGGGCCAGTTAGTATTTTATATAATAAAAATATATTAAAATGTAGGTACCCCTTTTTAAATGTAGGTACCCAATTTAAATATCATATTCTAAATATTACAGCATCTATTTCTCATTTTCAACTGAATTTAGGATGTACGTAGGTATATGAAAGAATACAAAATCTATTTATTACTGAGCGGTTCAGTTGGTTAACATGCCGACTGCCCGGAGAAGTCCGCGACTTCGTTCGCGTGTGGTCCTACCTCTACCCCACTCTACTTTACCCCTACCCTACTGTACCCTAAATAATACAATGATAAAAGTCAGTTTGGTTGTGCTTCTTGAACGTTGACAAGAAACACAAATCTAACCGACTTTATCTTGATCTGAGTTTAGCTAGTTACAGACGCTTAGTGAACCAGAAATTCGCAAGCATTGTCCGTTGAGTAGATATCGACACTGTGATCTTCAGCCCGCCTCTCAAGTGTTTAGATTCACTGATTCAAGCAGTGGGCCGTTACTAGGCTGGCGAACTGTCCTGTATTTTACAGAACGTCCCGTATTTAAGCTACCATTTCGGCCGTATATATTTTAATAAATAAATAAATCACAAATAGATCACATGTTTGTGCATCGTTCTGCTGCAGCTAATGATGAGTCAAAAAGGGCCCCCTTTTTGACATCACATTACTCCATATTCGTATATATTTATTTAAGTAGATTTTAAATAGATATAAGTAGAATTTAGATTTAAAATTGTAACTTGTTCAATGTAAGTATTACGAGTATTGTGATGTCAAAATAAATTATGTCTATGTCCTGTAAAATGAGAACATACGGTTGGTCACCCTAGTCGTTACCATAGATCCTGGGAGACACGAGTATTAGCAACTTATGCACCTAAATAGGTTACACCTAAGGCCAGCCAAAATCAGCCACAATACCCACTTTACATGCAAGTAAAACTCTTAAGACTATGTGTTTAATTACACGACATCATTACGGAGTGCGCATAAAATCGCGTTCTCACATACCGCCGCGGCGTCCGCGCAGCTCATAAAAATTCGAACGTAATTATAATTGCGCGTCGGCCCCTCTGATCTCACGCGTCGCGTAGGAAGTAATAAAGTATTGATATTAAAGTTGTATTAAAGAAGTTGAAGTTGCACCATACTGGTGCGGGGGCAGTGACTCATTTTGATAGAAATAGACTTTCTTTGTTTTTTTTCTTAAATTTTTGTATTTGTCTATGTATGCTTCTGTGTAACTACATCTCTGGCCATCCCGTTTAGTGATGCTGCCGTAATGGTAGACAGATGGATCGCATGAAGTCATGATGAGGCTTGCTAACTATAGAGTGATGGTGTCGCAGCGTATCGTATTATCTAGGTCTATAATCCATAATATTGACATTCTTAACAAATATTGTAACCTACAATGGACTTTAGATTTTGCAACTATTTAATAAATTTTGAGTATTTTACCTAGTCAGGCACGAAATTATCAAACAAAATTCTAAAGAATACATAATAAATATAAAGAAAATAGAGAATTAAAACTCGAATAACTTACCTACTAAGCTATATGAATTAACATAGTATTACGTTATCCAGGAACATAATATTATAACACTATGTAGTATGTACCCACAACTATTAATATTGACGTGTAAATTAATTTACCTATAAAGTATTTGTTTGTATATCCTCCACATCGCTGTACCGCGTCAACATGTCCGCGCCGCACAGCATTAAGAGTATTAAAACCTTAACATGAACACGATACGCCGCCTCATTTACATGTCTCTCTTTAATTCCGCCGAAAGAGTGCCGAAATATAATACAGGCGGAATACTTGAATATTAAACGCGTTGATATTTCAATAAATCAGATGACACTGATTAATCGCGACCGCTTCTATCCGGCGGATTATTTTATTAATAGACAATATCCATTTATCTCGTTATGGTCCGGGTTTTTATATGACAAATGTTTTGAATGGTATCCTGCCGTTAGTAGCGGACTTTACGGCTGTCGCCACACCCTTACGCAGCGGTGGGTATGCGGGAACTTTTAGTTCTTGAACATTATCTATCGTCTTTATATGTGATATCCAATTTATAGAATCACATATCGGATTTCTTTATATTTGTTGAGCCAAACTCAATGAAGGGCGAATAACTCTTTCGCCCGGTGCGCCACATGCTAACATTATTGTTGTACTTAGTATCTATACTTTTTTGAGGTGGGTAGACTGAAATTGTTTGGCACCGATCAGAGCACAAGTTACCCCCAAGTGTACTCTTATAATTGTATTGTGGTGTTGTGCCGAGGAAACACAATATGTTATTAAAATGAAAAATGGATATTGATAATGTGGGTGTGTATCCGATAAACTTGGAAAAATTCGATTTTGTAGTGAACGAGTGTTTTGTAATAAATAGCCAGGTAGACACAGACAACCCCATCCGGGTTTTGTGTCATTTAGTGTTAAGATACAAAATGTACTTTGAATAAATTAATAAACACAAAATACAAATACAAGGTATCTTTATATAGTATGAAACAAAGTCGCATCCCGCCGTCTGTATCAATGTACGCTTAGATCTTTTAATGCGGTTTCCAGCAATAGATAGAGTAATTCAAGAGGAAGGTCTATAAGCAAGATAAAGGGTAGATGGAGGTAAAGTTGAACGAACGAGTGGGGCGAACGAAGTCGCGCTGGGTCCACTAGTTACCAAATATAACAGTCATTGTACCAATTTATTACTTAAATTATTATTAAAATCTTCAGGATCAGGATATTGTGATCTCATATTTGGTTAATAAATAATTCATATATTGATTGAACTGCAGAGCACCGGCTGGCGAGCGAAGCGGAGCCGCCGGCGTGCGAGGCGCGGCTGCTCAACGGGGACCTCTGGCGGCGCTTCCACGAGATCGGCACAGAGATGATCATCACTAAAGGCGGAAGGTGAGTGGACCTTCAGCTACCTGAGTAGATAACACGTTATTTTGTGTCCGACAGAAGGTCAATTGCTGGCCGAAGATGGACACTACGCGTAGTAGATTCATCGTAGGAATTCGGCTATGGAGATCAGATTTCATGAACGTCATTTTGCAGATAGGAAGGAAACTTACCCTTGGAAGGGGAAGACCGAGACCATAAAATTACATAGATATCTATCGTGATCAAATCGATGATATTTCACAGAAAGGACAGGCAAGAGGCAAGCAAATCTCTACCTAACCAAACAGGATTTTTTGGAAAACTGTTGTGCCAGTTCGTAACAGTCCAATACTGGACTTGAGCCTCCTCGTAGTGGAGGGTTTTGCCCCACGCTTGGCAGGTGGGTTGGAGATCGCTGTGCTGAAAATACCTATTGAACAGAAAACGGAGGTGTATGAAGAATTTAAAATAGATGTTTATGTATATTTGCTAAGCCATTAGTCGACTGACGTTCACCCTTGAATAAAACGGATTGATACTATACCTATTCTGCCGTCATAAGAAAGAGTACAGTATATTACCCAAAATCGGTTTTGAGATAAAGCCGTTTAAAAGTTGCGTGCGATATTTTGACGCCTGTGTAGAAATCTGTGTAATACCTTATAAAGTAAGGTATGGAATTCACTTACAGTTCTATTCCTCAAGAATTCCTAATTCAACAGTGACATGTTACTCAGACATACTGTATTGTTTATACATGTAAAATCGCAGGAAAACATAATACAGCAACGAAACCTGGACAGAAAGACGCGTTATTTTTCAGCGATCATTTCTGTGTAACTAACTCAATTTTGTCAAAATCACGACATACTGTACTCTTTCTTATGACGGCAGTATTGGACGCCACAACGGTAATCACTAGTAATTCTAAAGCAAGAGTGTATTGTGGCTAGGCGATGCGAAGCGAGCGCCGAGCGCGTTGCATGATGCGATGTGTGATATGAGCCGAAAATGATAGCCCTGTTTTTACGCATTATTGCTGAGTACTATGTTTAGGTCACAGACTGGGTGGTATGTTGTGCAAGTAATTTAGGCAGGTTGCTTCATAAATATGGTTTCACAAATAATACAAATACACAAAATGATTAAAATTTTTCATAACCAATAATTCCAAAGCATTTCCTGGAAGTAGGCAACCGGGGCCTACATAAATTAGCCAAAAAAACGTGCTTCGCCAAACATCGAGTCAATTAAACGAAGCAGCTGTCGCGATCCGTGGCTCGAATTGGGAAAACACATTACTCGTCATAAATTTCAAAATAATAACAAAAACTTAACGAAAGCCCATTAGGGCTGCCGAATCTGACGCGGGGCTTGTTAACGGATAATTTGGGAGTCGCCGGACCTCCGTCATAGACAAAACAAACAGCTGCCTCGCCGGCAATTTGTGCATTTCTCTAAATGGCCGAGCACAAATTACACCTTATTATAAGCTTGTTTGCTTTACGACGGTACCCTACCAATTATTTTTTTTCCGTGATCGATAATGTGGAGCGAGTGAAGAAATTACAGTCCCCGTGACGGCGTGGGCCTCCCCGGCCGTCCGGGCCGCCGCGGCCGGCGGTCGCTGCGCCGCGCCACTACACTCGGCGAGCTTGCACGCATCCAAATGAAAATATTCATTAATGACTGGTAATTGTCCGCGGGCGACGAGTGTCGCGGACGCGCCCATTAAGGGCTCCGGCAAAAACGTCCGCAAACGCATAGCCGGCGTGCGCGGGCGCTGTCGCCGCGCGTCTTTTTGCGCGCGCCGATAATTAGCAGGCTCATCCGCGCGCCGCGCTCCTGTCATCTCCTTACACGTTTTTTTGGCCCGCGGCGGCGCGGCTCGCCGGACCACCACCGCCGCCCGGTTAACATTCCAATAATTTACCGCTTTATCCGGCGGTTGGTGAATCTCGTTAGGGCCCGCGCCGCGCCGCGCCCGCCTAGGGGTCACTTTTGTTTGTTTTGGATTAATGACGCTCGAGGGCCGGGGCGCGCCGGCGCCGGCCCTGGCGCCATACGAATCGAAATGAGTCAAAAATATTTCATTTCTTTCTCGTATTGAGCACTAGCGGCGTGCGTGTCCGCGGTAATTGAGTTATTCCTAGGAGCGGGCTGCGTGCGGCACCCGAACGTTACAAATTGTACGCGGGTACTCTGTGCTTTTAGAGACTGTACAAATACGAGTTAAAAGCCGTCCTTATTAAGATTCCTTTCATTATCCGTGGGGCTGGGGGCCCGGGCCGGGGTGGGGGTTGATAGTTAGTGCAAACACGGATCTGGGCGGCGCGTTTGTGGCGGCCGAGTTAACACCTGCCGCCATCGCTTGCCGCGGCCGCGCAACCTCCCCAATTTACCTTCCCACCTGCGCGCGAGTGTGAATTGGCTCCGTACATAGCACGCCCCGCGCCCGCGCCCGCGCCCCGGCCTGGCTCCCTCCCGTATAACTTCATCTCCCCACATTAGCGCCCGCAACACTGTTATTTCCGTAACGAAACAGCTAATAACACTGCTCCACATCGACTCGACATCGACAGCCAAAAAATGTAACAAAACGCTGACACGTCCCAGTCGTTCGTAGATAATACTTAACCCTCAATAATCGGTGTACAAACAAATACTGTCCGGAGTGGAGTGGAGTTTATTTGTTCTTCCCCGGGACCGAAATATGACAAATGGTGGGTGCGCGCGCTCGCGTGTCGCCGCGGACCTCCCGCCATTTTAAAAACAAACACACGCCACAAAAACTTGTTATTTATCCCCGAGCGTCGACGAGAGGCGAGTCTGGATTCGCCCGAAAAAACCATAAGTTATAATTAAAAACGTCTGAAGGCGAGTGGGAACTGCGGCGGTGTGAGGCCGCTATGGCCGTGGCGCGCTTTGGAGAAAAGTACGGCGTCGGCGTCGCATCCGTTTCCGGGGCAGAGATAGAGCTGTTGAAAGATGATTTCGCGCTCAACGCTTCATATAGTTAATAGGCCAAATTGCTCGTATATCCTCTACTTGCTTCTTAATATATATGATTTATTACTTGTACCAATACCTATACCATGTTAACTTGCTTTAACGCCATTGAAGTTTATATTACTACCATTATATGGTGTTACATCTGAGATCTAAGATTTTGCGATGGAATTAAATTTAAATGGCGTGAAAATGTCTCACAATAAGTATACCATAGGAACACACGCTTACCTGACCAATTGCGTGATACGCATTGAATTTCATCGCGTCCGCTTCTCCAAAGCTCTACCCAACCATGTTATACAAATTATGACACGATTCTTATGGGAAAGTTGCCCAAACTCATAGGAAGGGAAAACTGTCTGTGCCACGAATTCCGTCGTACAACAGAGAGGCCGATTAATTGATTCGATCTGTGTCGTAATTAAAGCGGGTGATTAGGCGGCCGGCGCCGGCGCCTCAAAGCGACGGCCGCTGCGCCGGCGCATTGACGCATTCCTTTTGTTTTACCACGGGTCGTTTGTCGCCTGCGAGGCCGGTGGGGCTGTCCCACTTGCGCTGGTTGCCGCGGCTGCGGGAGAGAGCGAGAGAGCCGCGGGCGCCGACCCCCTGCGGCGCCGCCGGCCGCCCGCCGCGCGCCCCGCCCAACTCCAATAATCAGATTATGACAGCGCCGTCTGCCCGATAACTCTCGTATCGGCACACGTCACTCGGCACAGACACGTGGAAATTTGACGTCAGCATTTCACTGCTGAAGCACCGCCGCCGTGGCCAGATAGAGGATAGATATGATCGCGGATCGTGCTACGGTGCGCCGTGGTTCGCCGGCGCGCTGACATAATTATGCTTTTAATATTACAAATAGGTTCGTTTGTTTGATGAGCTAGGTGCCGCGTCTATTGGTCTAAGAAAGCGAGACAGTTCAGCTAGTTCTGAGATCCAGACCAAAATAGAAACTGTAATAACACGATACAACTGTATCACGAGTTTCTTTTTTTACCGCAATCACCACGAAACAGTAATGCCCGTAATCGGTTGTTTGTCACAACTTAAATTTAATAAAAAAACGTTTATAGTAATGAAGGCGTAGATGGAATCGTTTCGAACATTGTCGTCTGATAAAAGCGTATCGTCATCGGATGTAATGGGTAATTCCGATGGGACGGCGAGGGCCCGAGAATGCGAAGCACGCGCTGCGCGGGCGCAGGCGATGATATCGCGACCCCGGGGACACCACACCTACCCCTCCATTAGTCGCCGGGGCGCGCTTTCCATCGCTCTCATCAGGCGCGCTGACGCGGCAACATTCCCGCCAAGGCAGCGATGTGCGTCGCCGAGACAAATCCATCAATACCGCCATCCACCCACAATCGGCGATCGCAAAGCGCCCAGTCACCGGCTCCCGCGCCTGTTGCCTCCACTAAAACAATCGACTGGCGACCACGGAAAAAAACGAACAAACACGACTACAATAATTCGAATTTGGAATACAAAAAATACGCGTTCCATGTTCGGGCGCGCCGGCCGCGTCTCGGATTTTTTGCCCGCGACTGATGATAATTTCTCATTAGGTTATAACATTTTTGTGTGCGCGTGGAATCGTCGTAAATTCCTCGAATGGTTTCTGTTGCGTTGGTAGGTAGGAGACGTGGCGTGCTTCGTTTTTATGGCGCCAGCCCCGGACGGGTTAGATCGGTATCGGCGATACAAGCGTTTAACCCATGTTACGTGGAACGCGCCGATATTCTCACGGGGTTACGCGACAGGGTGGTGCTCACAAACTGCTTATTGGGAACCCACTTGGAGATGGACGGGGGAAGGCACTTTTGTATGTACCTAAAGGCGGAAAATCGCTCTACGCAGTCACGTGCCTTGTTCGAGAATATAGTCGAGACTCTCTATCGCTCTATTCTCGATTCGAAAATAAAATTATGTCATAAATAAATAAATGGTTTAACTCGAAACCCTTTTTAAGCCAGAAACTTAGGAGTATTTCACAGCATACGTAGGAGTTAAATATAAAACAAAAATGATCGCCCACTCCAAAGATCTCTGGAGCACTCGAACCCGCTACCATGCGCGTAGTAGGGCCCCGATGACATCTACGCACCTACGTGATTATATTCTCGAGTACGTGCCCATAAAGACTCCTGGAACTGGTGATTATGAGGACAGGGACTGACTTGGGATATAATGAGCTCTTATTACTTTGATAAATTAAATGTGTTTCTTTATACCATAAGGCGGCGTGCAGGAATACGGCTGCCAGATGGTAAGCAGTTACCGTAAACACTCTGGGATGCGAGGGATACTCGTTTACGATTGAAAAAATAAATAATTTGAGGCATTAAGTAAATCAGTAAAATCAAAGGTGTAAAGTCTTACACAGAATATTTTATAATTGAAAACCAAAGAAGTTAAATTACGAAATATAATCTGGGATCTACACAAAATTTCAAGAAACTTAAAACCAAAAAATTTTTCACAGCACTAAGTCCACCCCTGTCCGGATGGCCGGAGAAATGGGTGCGCCGGCGCATGTCGTCAATCATAAACAACATAAAAACTGAGGCACGTATTAAAAAATCTCGTCGGATCCGTGAATTTGTTACATTTCACGGGAGATTTTGATTAGGGAGTTTTGTTTCTGTGGCCGTAGTGCGTGTAGGTATTTTTAACAACTTCCCGTAATCGTTTTGTGGTATTGTGAAAGGAAACGGCTATTTGGCTGTTGTGTATACCTTCCTTATTGTATCGCATTTGTCGCTAATTACTTGAATAGCAAATTCTTTTTACGTCGCCCTGGAGACTGAATGTATCCAATCTGGTCAGGATCCCTAGGTAGCAGGGTCACGGAGGTCAGACGGTAGTCGCTCCACTGTAATTTTCTGATCTGCCAAACCCTGAATCACGATCAAGGCGGACCCTCGTGCGCGAGAGCACAAACGGGACATTAACGCCAAGATGATTGTTTATTATATATTATTTTTCTCATAAACAAAGCTACTTACAAAATAAATATTATTAATTTTCTCTTAACACATAAAAATAAAATCCATTTATACAAACATAAAGCACACAAATTCGGTAAGGTAAGGTACCCATAAAGCGCGGGCGCAGGCGCCGATAGCATCTCGCGTCCTCTCGTTACGCTGCCATGTAAATGCGGGCTGGCGCCACTCGGTGACTACTCGATGTATCGTATCGTGGCCATCGACATTCGAAATGAAGGCAACAGTTGTCGATAATTGGGTTAACTTATTTATTAGCTAGCGACCCGCCACTGCTTTGTACGGGTTTTCGTTTACTGTAATAATTGTATGTATTAGACATGTAAACTTTTCGGAAGAAATTTTAAAACTAATGGTGAAAACCGTATCAAAATCCGTTGCGTGCTTTGGGAATGCAGGCGGCTAGGGTGAATAGGCTGGTCCTAGACAGGCATGCTCCATCTTCGGCCGCATCGTCACGTCTAATTAAAAAAATACAGACGGACAGACACATGCGGAAAGCGACTTTTATTAATTAAAACTATATACAGATGAAATAAGTCCAGTGCTCCATTGGAGGGGTCTAGCAGTAAAAGTTCATTCGCGAAAAGGATAAGTTAGGTTAGCGCCAAGACAACATGGTGCATCAAGTTAATGTGGGTAATTAAATTTTCTCATATCAAGATTTGCGAAAAGGAAAAAGATAAATAAAGATTAAGCTCAAGATAAAAATATTACAGATTGGGTAAAATTGCTAAAAACTGTAAAGTTATGAGTTTAGAGACTTGTGTTTACAGCTTTTTTAAAAATGATACGAACCCAACCAATGAACAAACGTGTCATAAAATTTTAATAATAAAAATAATTTAATATTGCCTGAAATCGGTTGCAATTTATAAATTTTGTATAATAAGGTGGAACTAGTGTACAAAAGGTGATTTAATCCATAATATAACCATATTCCACCGCGAAGTCACAGCACAAAGTGTTAAGAAATAAATAGAATAGGGCTTCGAATGTTTACAGAATTAAATAACATGATGAGACCATATATACTTAACTACATAACTCCACGCCTTTACTCGCAGTGGTAGGCAGACACCACATTGTTCCACTCGCAGTCCTGATAAGACCAACAACTCCCAATTACATTAGACCTCTACATAATGTGTACCTACTCTACATTATGCATGAAGCTCTACATCAGCCTATTCAGGGAAACAAGCGTGACTTTGTGACACGATTGTCGTCCGCCGCAGCGTAGGAGGCTGCGCTTGTCAGTGGGTGCGCGGGATTGCATCTACAGATCTCTACATCTTTGGACAGGGCTGGATTGCAGTTTTAATTGAGTTTACCTTAATACAGCCAGTAATAGTCGACATAAACGACAAAAAAATTCTGAAGGTACTTTTGAGACTCTACATAATAATTTTTTTTACGTCTTCTTCTTTGACTCTACAATGTAGAGCTGTATTTTTAGATAATTATACTTTTTTGGACTAAGTTGCTTTGTCTTAGTGTCCTGTAGGTACTAATAAAGTACTAGTGACCAGTGTGTGCATGAGTGTGCAACTCATCACCTAGAGCTAGTCTTTTTTGGAAATTGTTCTACTAAAGTAAAACGTATTGACAGATTGATGGCTAACCCAAGGTTCTGAATTTTCGCTGCCTAGGCCTACAACGTAACTTAATTACTGATATATTTGCACGACATTACAACCTTTTGGCAAGACAGGTCGTTTTCATGAAAAGTCAATTTATTTAGAAGAACGGCACTTTCGATCCAATCCATTTTCTTACAAGACTAAAACCCTAAAAAGGGGAAAGAACAGTACAAATCACACTACCCTCAGCACCCTTTGACCCGAATCCGAGCCTGTGTCCAGCAAACGACTCGGGTGGCTCAGTCGTGCCCCGATACCATCGGCGCGGGTGCATCGCGACACCGACCGATGCCTATCGCGCACGGAGCGCTACCGAAACCTGGACGTGACCGGCCTACGTCGCGGCGATATGACGCCGCGTCACGCGATGACGCGAGGGTGATGCCCGTGAGAGTTACGCGCGTTTCGAGTGTTGGGTGACGCGAAAACTGAGCAGGAAAACAAGCGGAAGGAGTGGCGTTTTTTACAGATATCTCGGAATAGTCGCGAAAAACTCTTCACTCTACTCTATCTACTCCATCATTAAGCCGACGAGTATGTATGAAAAGGTTGAGGAGGGTGGAAGAGGCGAGAGAGATTTGTCAGGACCGTAGCAAAAGGGACAATGTGGTCTATGACTGTCCTACCCTACCCTACCCTACGGGAAAAAGGCGTATCGACCTATATGTTTTAAAATTTGTATCCAGTCATTGGCGCTTTAGACGTTTTGTAAATTAGACACAATAAAACGTTAAACACGACAGAGAAACGTTGCAACATCAGAAACAATCAGTTTAACAGTAAAAAGCGGAGTGACAATTGTTAATGTCCACGAGACTGTCGCTCGAATCACCCGACATCAAACACGAGGCGATCAACGGAGAGCAAATTAGTGGCGACATTGTACCGACTAAGACAGATAGGGATGCAACGATTAGTAGTTTAACGAATATAAATGTCAAATTAATATTCGGTGAAGGTATGAATATGGATCATGTAATTCTTTTATAAAACAATAATGTTTACTCTAATTATTATTAAGTACATGAAGGTGTCGTATTGACAAAATACAATTTAAACTAGAATCGGTTGCTATTAGCAAAATTCAAAATTTTAGTTCTTCAAAGACATTTTCTATGAAAACTTTGCTATTTAAAAATTATTCATGGATATGTCTAGGTATTATATTGAGCACACTTTTGATAATTATTCTGGTTAGCAAGAAATGTTTTTTTCCCTAACAAGGCCTTAATCGGTTCAGCGCCAAGAAAAGAACATGTAAGAAACTTGTAGGGGAAAAACAATTTTGTTTTTAATAAATATATACACAAAGTTCACGCCTCTGTCTCACAGGTGGGGTAGGCAGAGTCTATAGACCGCCACATCTAATTAACCGTAATTTATCGTAATCACATTCGCCGAATACTCCCATTCGTAAAGCCAAAATCGCATCCCTAACGTGACGAGTGGGCATCAAACGGTTTCTGTGAAATATGTGCCGAGTAGGTTCAATGTCAATAGTGTGGGAAGAGGGGGAAGGGGGGGGGGACTAATTGCGGCGATGACGCGGCGGCGTCTTTGAACCCGACACGTTACGCAGCCTTGACGCGATTCCTGGTACGGCGAGGCGCGTGCGGCGGGCGCGCGCGGGTTAGATGCGTATACGCACCGAGTGTGCGCAATTTTATATTGGCTTGGAGTTGGGACTTTGCGTATTGCAGTTTGGTAACTGCGACTGGGTTAGGCTCTGCGTATTTGGATTTGCGTTCGTTGGTAACGGATTTTACAGATAGATCCATTCTGTGAAAGTCTATCGTCGAATGGGGCGCGGTATGGTCAATATTCTTTGATTCAAGTAGTGCAAGTTTAAAAGTACAGTGGGCGTGTGTGTGTTATATATTTACTATTCGGACGTTTCACAGCTTACAACAACAAATTATTTAAAAAAAATATGGCTTGTTTAATAAATTAATAAGACATAGACAGCACTTGTAACAACCGTAGACCTAATTACCAAATTAGTACAAGTCTCACTTCGGTATATTATTATGTAAACTATGCCTCCCAATATACGTCAAATTAGAGGTTGAAAGATAATTGGGCACGTAGTATGAACTCTATAAATACCTACCCAAGGCGTTTTGATTTACAGCCACTGGTATCACTCTAGTTTTAGAAGACAATATGAGTCACATTAGCTACTGTATTTTTCAAGCAATCTGCAGTAGGTTACTTGTTTGAGTGTAAATTACAATAATGAATTGATTTGAATATTTTATACACATGGGATTTAAAAAAAATAGAAAAGTTGGATTAAGCAGAACATATTGAACACCAACTTTGTTTCTGTACGGAAATTTTTTACAGTTGCAATGAGGCGCAACCTTTTATGAAATGATGAATTTTAATTTCTGTTACGGGTCTGGGTGTTAAGCATGAATTCAAATGTATATAAGTAGTTATCAGTTATCAAGCACCCATAACACAAGCTTTGCTTACTTTGAAGCTAGATGACGCTGTTTGAATTGTCCAAGCATATTCATTAATTATTTATTTTATATCAGTAAAAAAACTATAGCATACAGCTCTCGCTTCCTTCCTCCATCCTAGCTTATCTCAACACTTGAACCAAGCGCAAAAAATTAATATCAATTAACACACACTGGCTTAATTGTGAATCAAGCGCTCGCGTGCGGTCCTTTGTCGGCGCGGCTGCGCGCACGCAGCGCGGGCATCGCATGCGCGGATATGATAGCGTAATGCGTACTTTTCGATAACGACATTGAAAGTATTGAATCCATGAGTTGGGGTTGGCGGGTTTGGAAGTACGATAGTGATTGGGTGGAGTAGGTGTTGAAGGTTTTTAAACTGAGTGCGCCTTGATTCGTCTAGATCTATTTATCGCGGTAATTCCTACGAGTGTTGCAAACCTGGGGCCATATTTTTGAATCGGCCGATTTTGATTATGTATTGCATATGCATGATGCTGATTTTCCCTATTTCTGAACCGTACTATGTAGGTGTTGCCAATGTTATTTTTAAATAAAGATTGATATTTTCAAGCCGAAAATCAAAAATTAAAACCGTTCAAATTGAGGCGAGCGAGTCAAAAATAAAGCCCTTGATCTGCCAAAACCCTGGATTCTGGTCAAGGGGACCATTAACCTCAAGATGGTTATGAAAGAAAGAAAGAAAGAAAGAAAATATTTATTACAAAGGACGCCACGACATGATTATTTACATTTAACACAAAAAAAAGTACATAAAACACGGAGACAATTATAGGGTTCCCAGTGGCATTTTTCGTGGGCATCCAGCGTAAATGGACCCTCCTCAGCATAATGTTATGGCCGCTTGCCGCGAACCACAACGCTGGGGCTGGTATGATGATACGAATGTTCGCAAAAACAAAGAAACCTTTCACATTTCATTATATTCCACCAAAAAGTACATCTCCCGTTGCCTCCCATTCACATACCCACTAAAACACAACAAAAAACCAAAACATTATTTGCAAAAGTACATTTTTGTTGTAGCCTGAGCCAAAAATGTTTGCCAACTCTGCGTGTACCCAGAATACCGTCGCCCGCGCAGCTACCGACCACGTGTCGGGAATTAGCCGCTAGTTCTAGGTACGCGCCACGCTACAGCGAGCGCACTTCCTCCGTGCCAACCCTTTGCCGGTACCCGGTACCCGGTACCTAATGGGTTAACTGTACTCTGTGGATTAATGGATACGCTGATTAATTATTGCTGAACAGACGGCTGTTTAGTGTTTGCTCTTGAAGTAAAGAATAGTTTTAGTGGAAATAATATGAAAACAATTTTCCTAGGGAGACACATGATTAAACGGCCCATCTGATTGAAAGTGGTTACCGTTTTCCAGGACATGTGTGAAGCTTGCCGACATTTTAAATAACCGCAACTTCGGGACTTGTTAACACTTCCTTTGCAATTTTACGACTTACAAACGAAAACCACCGCTTTACCAAGGCCGACATAAAACAGCGCGAAAAAATAAAAAGCGACAACACCCATTATACTTATTGAAAAATCCAACAGCTACTATCTCCCTAACTGATAAAGATCACCATCTCGGGGTGATCATCAATTCTTTCCTTATGCCGCGGCTTTGACAGGATTATAATTAGAATCTGTCCGTCCTTTGGTTTGTCGTTTAAACGTTTTTAATGTCGCTAGCCGGTCCCATACTGCGCGCGAGTTTCATTAACTTTGGAGCTAAAAAAGCGGGGTGCTCATAAAGTGGGCTGATTTATGCCGGGTCGGGGGCGCGGAGCCGTCGCCACCGCGGCCGCCACCGCGCCTGCGCCTGCGCAGCCCACAGCCCACGCTGACGGTCGTCACGCCGCGCTGGCCGACACACGGACCTATGTTTGATAATGGCTGGCTACTTGATAAGGACTTAATATGAAAGAAAGAAAACATTTATTGCACGTAGACTCCACGACACGATAATGCAGCATATTAGATTCAGACTCAGATTCATTTATTGTCCAAAGTGAATTCAAGTACATTGATATACCTAGCAATAAATACAGACAAACAATGTACATTCATTTAGAGTTCGTCAATGATAATAAGTGATGCAATATAATTCAATGAAACATAATAAAAATATTATTAAGCTGTACAAAAGTAGTATAGGATCAACATAAATCAATTTGGTGTTTTGAGTCCTTGATTATATAATGTATTTTATTCCTCAAGTTACACAGTATAAGTAAGAAATCGGAACATTCGATATGATAAATACTAAACACTACTCCTCAAAAGTTACTCCCCAATACATCATCGTTTTACACCGTTAAGTATTAGTACTCTGTCACACCGCTTAGAGAGATTACTTTCGGCAAAACACGAGAAGCACATTTTTTTGTCCAGACGACACAAGATCGATCAGGCGGTGCATGTTAACGATCTGTTGTCCAGTAGGGACGGCGTCAAAGGGCGCATAATAGCCTGTAGATGCGGACGGAAGATAAGCCTTTTAGGGGCTACCACCGCCCCGAAACTCGATCCAGACTCGCCTCTTAGTCACCACACCGCAATCGCTTGTTCACCTAACGCCGTCCTTTTGACCGGTTGTCGTACTTATTATTTAAAGACAAGTCCGTGGTAGCGCCGGCGGGCGGCGCACTAACTGTCAACTAAATTACAACGCGTTTGTCGGCCCTTCGTTTGCAATTTACGAGCTACACGGGCTTTGAGCGCGCGCGCCGCGGCCGGCGCCGGCGCCCGGACCAGGGCATGCGCAGAAATTAATTTCGCATGCGGGCTCATTACTTTTGTATCGATTTTTAAATTTTTAAACCTACCTATCCCTATAAATCCTCATTACAATTTAGTAGCGGGCTTCTTCTACGACCGCGACGCGACGGGCCGACAGCGACCGCGACGATTATCCCAAATTGATCTCAGCCCTTTCACCGTCATTAGGCAAGGACCTCAATAATCATTTTATTACGCGAGTGCAATATCAATAAAATCCCACATCCGATTTGCGTAACATCAAAAATTAATTGGCTCTAAAGGACATTTTTACAATCTGCGAACGTTATCGGCCGCTTTGGCGACGGCTCGGGGTTTGGTGTAAAGAGGCGCCGACGGGGTGATTAAAAAGATTCCAATTTCCGCAAAGCGGTGTCGTGGGCCGGTTGTAAATTTGGCGATGCGCATAAACATGTCGCAGGTGCGCGCGCGCCGCGGGCGAGCTTTGTCCGCGCGGCCCCGCCCGCGCCGCGCAGCCCTTCACGCAACCATCAAAGTGTCACAACCCGTCACCGATTTGACGCACTAGTCCCAATTTTTAGACTTTATTGGCCATATGCAATAAAAAGACGATAAATTGCAAAGCCATAGACATAGACAAATCTTTATTTGGCTCAAATACACATCCAAAAGAACTAAAAATTTACAAAAAATTAAAGTAGGGTACGATCGTTGTATCCTCTACTATTAACCATAGGGTAATATATCAACCAACTCCTTGTATGAATTCCTGATTAGCTTATCTTGAATTCAAATATCGAAAAACAAAAACTTTGCAGCAAATCTCAATCTAATCTAGCCCCTTTTAATTTGCAGTTACGAAATATTTATTGCCCTTATTCCTAATTTGAAAAAGAAAAACTGCAACACAGAGATCCGACTAGCCGATATGGCGAAGTCAGTTGCATCTCTGCACCCATCTAATCTTTGCCACCTGCAGTTGTCGGCAAAAAGTGGCCAATAGGCAATAAACCGTGTGTTTTTTGTCTCAATCGTTATGATTGAAGGTGGTGTCGTGTCGCTGATTCTAAACAAAGGCGAGCAGATAGACCGCATCAATATGTTAATGCAAGTTTGAGCTCCTCGGGCCGGTTCACTCCCGAGTTTTTTGCCCGCCGCGCCCGAAATTGGTTTATTTGTTTTGTTACAAGCATATTTCTTTAAAAAGTGTAGTTTGTTTGATTTGCGGACGACTGCTCGAGCATATGGATGGCCTCCATTTTTTCTAGTGTGTATTTTTAAAATGTTTGTTACTCTTTCCTTCTTTATTAAATAGAACGTGACAGTGACGCATTAGTCCTCTAAGTATAGGTACTTAGAAGTTTTGGTGCACTAATGTATTCTAAGTATTACTGAACTATTTCCAAACGAATAGTGCATTTTGATTTCTTATTGGTTATAGAAAGCATATTATGTGGGCATACATTGTGCTGCATCATTGCTTAGCACTGCCGCTAAGCGACCACTTAGGGAAATGACAGTGCCTCTAATACGGCCATGCTTTCATTGGCCGATTTATTTACAACCAATAACCATTTATTTATTTATTAATAAGGATTGCCAACTGAGTCAACAATGTTTCATGATAAATATTGTATTTATACATTTATTTCTTTATTTCTTCAATCATTAATTGAAGAAATAAATAAATAAATGTATTTATGCACAATGAAAGTTACAATAATATGAACATAAAGATAACAAGCACAAAAGGTACACAGCTTATTTCTAAAAAGAATGTCTTACAGCATGAATATATGGGCATTGTTTCTAATTGTCACCCTGATAACAGGCTACCACAACTTACATAATTATGAAATTATTAATGATTTAGTCGCCTACTTAATTAACAATACAAAACTCTTTATTACGCGCACCAGAGAACAAGTACAGATACAAAAAATATGGTAGGTACAAAGGGCGGTCTTATCACTAATGTGATCTCTTCCAGACCACTTTGGTATGGAGAGAAGCACAGGATTATAACAAAAGACAGGTACTTTAATAAATAGATCAATAGTTCGACAACAAATCTCTCTATATCGGCCGGCAGTCAAGACATATTTCATTTTAATTGTACATAATATTTAAAAATATATTTTACACGACGCAGTTACTAAAATAGATAAGTAGACTATAAAATGTTCAATGCATTTTCGCTATTTATGCGTCAACACTTTTTTACTACCCGTGTCTCGTGCATTCAAGATTCAATGAAATCGTCTTCGCGCTATCGTTATTCGTGCTTTCGGCATTCGCACCCGTCATAAATAATTACTTCGTAAGCATTACAGAACTTGTTAAACCAACTTAGCCGCGTTCAGGGATTACTAGGGGTAGAATAAACAGCTTCGTAGCTAATTACTATGATATAAGTGTGCTGTGTGTGGTTATCATATTTTTAGCTAATATGCGAGAAATTAATAAAAATAATACTGTTAGATGATAGAAATTAAGATTCTAATGACAAAAATTAAAAAAGTCGATCATAGAGAAAAAAATTATCTACAGAAGTCATTTATGTCTGTAAAATCGATACATACAACCGTTCGCAGACGAGTCGAGCATAGTGACGTTTATATTTTTTTAAACAAGCCTCCTGTTCAGGTCCCGTCTGATTCTCCAACCAAGCTAGGTGGCAGATCCTTGTCAAAGGCTGTTCGCGCTATCTCTTTCTCCCATAGACTACCCGCTCGTCAATAATATCATATCATCGTGTTATATTATAAATAGTTCATAGTTTGTGGTGTGTTATATTGAGATTTAAAACTCAAACAAATGAAATTGAAATTTCAGTCATATGTATTGTGTATTGCATGCAATATTTATTGGGTAAGTATTCCCTTTTATATACCTACAGAGGCCAGACTCTCAGACAAAAAACGGTTTTACGAGTCACCTTAAAGCCTTCCATAATCTAGACCTGCGGGGCTATTGGCTAACTCAGTGTTCAACTAAATTTGACATTAGATCAGAACATCTAACAGAAGAGAGTATCTACCGAATTCACGAGTTTGTATGTATGTGTCAGTCAGTATCACTATCGTGCATTATATCAATTAGGTACGAACTTCAACTCAGCATTATCAAATTAGCCCAGTTTCAGCAACGAGCTTACGTACATTGTTGTTCAACACCAGCTCTGAACGATTTCAACATTTCTTCACAAGAATCCTTTGATTATTTGTACGCCTTATTGACAGAGAATGGGATGGGATGTGGGAAAATGTTTCCTCGGCCCACAAAAAAGACCACCGAACCTCGGCGGGCCAGCCGCGATTCACACGCCCAGCCCGAGCGAGTGAACATTTTGACACATCCAGGTGTCCAATTTTTTACGCGGCAGACAATGGCGGAGTGGTGTTTACTCGGGTCCCATCTGGCCGCACCAAAAAACCCACCGGACCTCTCGTGTAAGCGCTAATGAGAGAGTTAGACTCCGAGTTCTCGACCCGTACACTCCACGGGCTCACCCACTTGTTTATAAAACCCCTTAGAGACTCCCAACCACGAGCGGTGCCAGTGAAACGACAGCATTGAACTTGGGCGATAAAAAGCCCATGAAATTAGCAGTAAAGATAACGTAGGGTAGGTTAGTGCTGCCGCAGGAACATTAAACGGTGTTGAGTAATGAGATCAACAGAAGCCTTTCATGTCGCCACTTGTCTGTTCGCCGGGGCGTCAATAAACCATTGATTAGTTTCTCTGGAAATAATTGAAGGCTAGTCGCGTTCGGTGCGTTTACGCAGTCGACTCACTAAAAGTCGAGAGGAAGTTGACCCGCGAACTGTCGGCATATTTATAGACGAAAAAAGTGGACCCGTTAGCAAATAGGTACCTAATTCCAATCGGAGCGTTTCGAGTGCGGATGCGAGGGCGGATGTGGCAGTTTCTTCCTGCGTTAGCGCCTCCGTGCGGCAATTGGCGAGTCGTTGGAGCCGTTACAACTTTATGGCCCACTCTAAAGTCGACAACACTCAGGTGGTCCATTGTGTTCCGCTAAGACCCGGCCCGGCTTAGATACGAGCCCGATTCCTTTTATGGCCACCGACTTTATTGACTTCTTATTCCATTTGCATTGACGGGTTTTAAACGAGTAGAGAGAGACACTAACAAACCGAGCGACAAACATCTTGATCCGGCGCGAGGCACTTTTGTGGACTTATTTTTGTGAGAGAACCGCTCCGCATTATAATATTTGGCTCGTTTCGGTGTGACCGTTTTTGATGTCGTCGATTTGCGGGGGAAATGTAAAAAATCAATTTAGATACGGGGCATTTAGTTTTGCATATATTTTGCGCGCGGATCGTCACCTCTTGGCGGCGAGGCTCAAAGGCGCCGATAAGTGGCCGGGTGATAAGGGCCGGTCGAACGGTAGCGGCCGACGGATTTGTCAACGTACGGTCAACAGCGGCGACGCGTGCGCACTCGCCGGCGCGGCGGCGTGTGCGCACACCGCGTCCGTGTCTTTGTAAACATGTCGACGCCGTCCTCAAATAACAGACGGGGTATTTTGACATCAGGATTTGGGGGCCAAAGAAAACATGTGAGACAATGTTTTCGATTTTTTACACCACTTCACTCGAGTTGTTTTCAATCAATCGCCTAAACTTAAAAACAAAATACAATGACATGTAACAAAACGAGTTCTCTTGTTCTCTTTTACTGTCCGTACGGTCTCACGTAAGGCAGTAGCCGACGTCGTAAACTTTAAATGGGGCTAATTCAGTTTGCTGTTAATTGAGGCTCTGTCGGCGACCGCCGTTATCGGCTGCATTAGCTCGCCGGCGGAGGCTGCGCGGGCGCAGATAATGCGCCGGCCTCGGCCACCGATAACCGGGATACTGGTAATAACATCGATAGTACGCTTGCTTGAGGAAATTTGTCAAGTAAAAATATGAGGAATTAAGTGGTTTTGAGTTGGACAATAATATAAATTTTTGTACGAAACATATTTCATTTTATATCCGGTGCTTACATGAAATATGTGCATGAAATACGTTAAGTATACCTATTGAATTATCTTACATACAACTAGGATGAACACTAATATATACGTATATACTATATACCTATATGGTATTTGCGTGTATTATCTTACCTGTTCACTGTGTGACTGAATCTGTCTTTTCTGTGGCCTTTCTGGCCTTTACAGATCATAGAAATTACCGTAACATTAACAGAGACGCTGTTTAAATAATTTATAATTGCCCTTAGCAATGATAATGATGATCATTTGCGTGTACCTACGCAGGTAGCGTCGGCGACGTATAATCCGCGCCAAACTGCGTCTCTAAATATTCATATCTATATTTTCTCTTTGATTAAGTGTCTACTGAGCAGGTACTCAAAGATAGGAACACTTCTACCTACAAAACCGCTTTACTACAACAATATTCAAAGTGTGTAATACTCATATTGAGCGCTATACTTAAAAGGAATGCGGCGAACCTGGTGGCTGGCCTGTTATATAGGAGGTCCACCTTATCAGGTGCATTAGCTGGCCGCTGCCTCCGCTTCATCACGTGGCAGATAGGGCTTTATGACTGATGGGGTACCGCCCCAGGAATGTCGGGCAATAATGCCACTTACGTACTGTGGATTTGGTTAATTAATTAGCTATGAGGTACGTAACTAAGGTGATAACTCGGAAATTGTAGTGGCACTTTAGATATATTAATGCCTACTTGATTCGTTACTAAGATATATTTAGGTATGTACAATACTAAAAAAAGAGTGTGATTTTGGAATTGGGTAATGTTTTTGTACTTTTTTCCAAAGACAATACTTTAATAAAATAAAAGTCGCTTCTCGCCGTTTGTCCCTATGTACTCGTATATACCTATCTATGTATGATAAGATTTTTTAAACTAGGTTCGCAGCGGATTTTGATGCGGTTTTAAACAATAGATAGAATGATTCAAGAGGAAGGTTTATACGCAAGAAAAAAAGGGTTAGTAGGGGTAAAGTAGGTGTATGCGAACGAAGTCGCGCCGGGTCCACTAGTAATTTAATATTCATAAGGGGATGCACCCACTGCAATATTGTGATGGAATTAGTTTTTATTGATATTGTACATTAGTCCGTGTGCGATAAAGCGTTAATAGAGACTCTGCATTACAAACCTAAAATAGCCAATCAAGTTACAATAATTCTAAATTTCAATTTTACTCACCACATCTCCTTAAAATTTATACGATTTGCTAAGTGACCATCGGTGGTTCGTTTGAGATAACGCTGCGCCGGCGCCGGCCCGGAGGCATCTTTCGGGTTTATTGCTGCGGTAATCTTTACAGCCGAACGGGTGCCAAAAGTGCCCCGTTTGGACACTTTCAACCTATATGTATTGTTGAATCACGAGATAGGAGAGTCATCAACCGTCAGGGAATAGGTGAAACTTGAGAAATAATTTCACTTGGTTTTTTCTATCGCCAGTTAGATTATTTTTAAAGTGGACTACAACAGTCCTGTTGTTCATTGAATAAATAATTATGTGCTTAGACGAAATCATACAGCGTAATTCAGCACCAAATATCTATCATCAATATTATAATCTAGCATCTAAATAGAATGCTTACCATCAGGTACGTCGCAAGCTTGTTTGTATAAAAAAAGCCGCTTGGTATAAAAAAAATCAAATCTTTTCTACGCTCATTTCGTAAATGGGATATTGCTTCTGGATATACCTTTTCAGAAACCTCTGAATATTCTAAATACGGATAAAAAAACACACATAACATTTAATCAAACCAATCACTAAGTGTAAGAATAGTAGTTCTATGGACAAATAACAATGCATTATCAAATTATGAGCTCTATCTTCGTTTTATTCCAGCAAAATCCTTTTATAAACGTGTTAAAACACACGCATGGGACATGTGAATATTGTTCTTGTTTTCCCATGCCATATGACAACAGCACTCACATTAAACTTTAAGCCCAGTGTGGGAGAAGCTAATAATTTTATTATCGGCTTCTCTGTGTGTTTACTCCGTTTTTGTGGCTGGGTTTTATGGAGTGCTTTGTTTGTATTCACTGAATAGACTTACAAAGTGATGGATTACATGTGTCGGCTGGGAGCCGGCGACATTTCGTGGTGAACGAGCCTGATGGCTAATTTTCTTTTACACATTTCAAAGTTATTAACTTAAGTCGAGAATTGAGCATTCAAAAGCCATAATATAAACAAATGAGTTTGCGTTTACTACTTAGGAACAACAATGGCTATTCATATAGGAGTTTCAAACAAACGTAGCGGTACTTTGTGTTAGGTTCATAATTGCATAGGCAAATATTTGAGACTGTGTACCTATACTGATATAACATCTAGGTATGTGATACTACAAACTTGTCAGCTTATTATATTTCTGTGTTGGGGGCTATTATTGCGGAAATGAAAAAGATTCGTCTATTAACATCAATTTGTATTGGTTCGTAATGAATGATGTTTTATTTGGCCCCTTCCGTTCCCACAGACGTAACCACCCATTGATGGTTACTTGCTCTACTTTTCTGAGATTCTAATATTATTATAAATCATAAACAAGTTGCATTTACGATCAATTCGTCAGACAAGTCTTTAGTTTTATTAAATTAAATATCTTTCGTTTCCTACTTAATTAATAACTTGAAATCGATTTAAATCAGAGTGCCAGTGATTGCGTTCATCTTATTAAGGAACTGGTTATAGCAAATGCAATTTTTCATGCTTATGTCCAAGATATATCTGCATGTAAAGAAGCAACGGAGTAAATTGAAACTACGCTACGACCCGATCGGTACTAGAGAGCTTCAAATAGTTTTCAACAGCAACAACTCCAAAACCAACAACGCAGGTGCATTTTCATAGTAAAGAGACAGTCTCAATCTGTAATTATAGGAACTGACTACCTCATCGTTCAAATCAGGACACGACAACAAAATTACTCTAACTTGGCCATCCAATGTGGTCCTTGATGAAGGCCTACAATTGGTAACATTTCTCGGAGAACATGACATTACGTCAGAAGATTTGACCTCTAACATGTCTCTCTTCATTCCAGACGCATGTTCCCCTCGCTCCGGATCTCCTTGTCGGGGCTGGACCCTCGTGAGGAATACTGCGTGCTCCTGGAGCTTGGTCTGTCGGGGCGGAGGCGCTGGCGGTGGGCCGGAGGCGCCTGGGCCCCAGCAGGGGGCGCTGAGCCCCAGTCCCCCAGACGCCTGATGCTGCACCCTGACTCTCCGGCACCAGGACATCATTGGACGGCCAATCCAGTGTCCTTTAGCAAATTGAAGCTGACGAATAATACCATGGATGCGCAGGGGCATGTAAGTGTCTTTTTGTTTTTCTATAGTCTACGATTCGTGCACTAATGTAGATTAAATTGGTAGAGGTTTTGCCTTTGTCCACGTCCAATCCAAAAGCTGGCCCGTGCCGCGTTCCAATATTTACAAGAAAGCGACTCGTAGGCATAGGTAAAAGTAGAAGGAAGTTTTAGCTGTGGTGGTTTATTCACGATTTTCTTACAATCGATTCTTAATATTTCCAATAAAATTAATATTTTACCTGAATCATGCTGAAATTATTCGGAATTTGCTTTAAAGAAGATTTTAACTTGATTATCATTGAAGGCGTAAAGAACAAAGTTCCACGGTACATCACACTTAAAACAACATTTCACACGGATATACTAAACACGCGAAAAAACGATTGTGAAAGGGACGAAAATGCCTTCACCCTGCAGTGCCTGCATCCTTGCTGTTAAGGTAAGTGCACATAACTGGATGCGTCATAGGCAAAGGAAGTAAAGTAAAACACATTTATTCTACTCTGACACACGGCACAAAATTCTTAAATATTCACAGAAAAAAAATAGTGTCATATCGGCACGTTCTGCGATTAGATAAATTGATAATGACGGTTTCGGTTAGCGAAAGCATGCCCCTCAGCATTTCTTGCTCGAGAAATTATCTAAGGACAAAGGTTTGCATTGTTACTGTAGGTAATGAGCCTTCAGAAAAGCGTGTGAATCATCCTTTACAAAGTGACGTTTTCACGAGTTTCTTTGCCTTGTGTTTGTATTCAGTCTTGTTGTGGTCTGACTTACCCTCTGTAATTCGAAATTGCATTTTTTGTATGAATTTCACATTGAATTTGGGACTTATCCCTTTGTTACGGACTAAGGGGTAGGTTATGTAAGGTAAATAAAAGTATCAAATACCTAATAATATACATTATTCCTCTTTAAAGAAACAAAATAAAAAAACTCCACACCGATTCAGGCGACAAGCGAAAAAAATAAAACCCACAAACAAATAGCGGGACTATTATTGTAAATTACGTTTTGACAAAAAGTTTGGGAATTGATTGCGGGTACGATTCGTTTCTGATGCTGGGCTGCCGTCCGTCGTGACTCGGTACCACCTCGAGCGGCGCGGGACCGCCTACCGCACTTCCACTCAACATCGAAACAACACACAGACACTCCACACGAAAATGAACCTTAAAACAGCAGCATACAATAAAAAATCGACAAACAAACTCGTCACTTACGACGCTCGCGCATTGAGTTGCCTTTCTCCTTTCAAGGTGAATTCAATCTTATTACCTCTGAGTATGGGTTGAGTATCGGTTAACGGTTAACGTTTAGCCTCGCGCCGCAGGAGTCTCGGCGCACAAAGGCTGTCTGTGAGCGTTTCGTCACTCGAACAAACACGCTGTATGCTTATAAGCTCTTGTATGGAGGCTTGTAAGCCGTGAGCCGTAACTGTACTGCTTTGTTGGTCATGTTGGCTTGTTGCCTTATTTTGCCGCGCGTTTGACGCCTCGATTAATGTCACTGTGTGTCCTAGGCTTTATTTAAATTGTCGCGTTTGAGACGCCGCCGCAAAGAAAGTGAGGCATAGTAACAGATCTCTGTGTACTGAGCACACAGAGCTTGAGATATGAATTCTTGAATTCTCACATTCCACGGTCGCGATCCGTTTGCGTTTACACCCACTCTTCTTGTGGTGATGCTATGGTTTCACTTGTTGCTTTTTTCTTTGTAAATATTTGTACTACAGCTATAGGTGCTTTACCTAGAGTAGATTTTAACAAAGACAAAAGGATGTAAAAACAATAATTTAATCTGATCTAATCTAATCTGTTTTATCTTAAGTCCCAAGTGAAAGTAAACTTAGGAATAGATAAGATAATTTTTTTTTGTAATTATTCATATATCTATCTTGACCTACTCATGGGAAGGCTTTTGCGTGGCCCTTCCTATCAGTGGGTCACGGTCTGTTTTTGTCTTAAAATGTTGAAGTACCACAGTAGGTACAAATCCTGAATTTACTCCTTGAAACGGACATATATCATTCACAATTATGGTTTCTTCGAGACCACTCCATGAAGTTTTAGGCATTACAAGCCTAAAAAGGACCCAACATAAGATTTTATGGGCCAGTAACTTCAGAAAATGTAAAAAATACAAATTTTAAGAATTTCGTGGTGATTTACTGCACATAAAGATTTGTTACCATGTTCAGTATTGTTTTTATCTCGCTATCACGTAGCCATTGCACGCTCCACGGACAAGTACTTGAAAGAAGCCGAAAGAAACAATCTCAGTTGCCTTGGTACCTAGAAAACAAGCCAGCAAATAATAATCAAATAGAACATATCATATCAACAACAACATCTAACCTCATTCCCCTCAACCTGTCTGTGTACCAATCAACTGCACGGTACAGTGGATCCATGACACATTATTTTGCCTAATTGATCTAAACGGATAGTTGGAGTTTGCCTTTCAAAATAGTGCCTTTACGCCCGTCATCCACGTAATGTGCGGTACAACATGCGGATCATAACATGCGGCATTGTGACGGGGGTGGAACTAACGCTTCAATGGACATGCGAAGTGAGGTTTCGGCCCTGGGGACTGGAGAATGTAGAATGGCTTTGGTTTGGTAACGCAGATAGTAAATTGTTCGAATTTTTGTTTGTTTATTTATTGGAGTACCACAGCTGTGTTATAAATATTATTGCGCTGGGGCTGTTACATTAATTTCATAAAAAAAGTAGTTTGACAGATATATAACCAAGATTAAGTAACTTTCCGGGAACTGGATGGGATACCGTTTCGTACTTTAATACTAGTCGAACTTCAGCACTACAAGCCACTCGCCAGGTTTGCCTCCTACTACCGTTGTAGTACCTATCGTTGGCGAAGCGAGGTTGACCCTAAGACTAGAAGATAGACTGGGGACCTGGAGTCTGATTAAACAGTATAAGGCTCCGTGACGGTATAGGTAAATAAGTGAAACAAGTGTATATATCAACCTACGAACATTGAAACAAATAATTAAATAAAAGATAAAGTTATAAAATTCGACTCGAGAAGTTAAGGCAAGAGGTTAAGTTTTCCATCAGTGCATATCCTTGGTGTACTGTAGTTTTCTTTGGTAAAAGACCACCGTTTACGTTTATTATTGTTTTCTCTCTTCACTCCTAAACGGTCAGCCAAGAATCGATTGTTGCAAGTTCTCATAACCAATCTCTACCCATAAAACTCCACACGCCTTCGTAACGCATATTACAAAGCGAAAGCATCAAAATAAATAAGCCTACTGCACCTTCGGACATGATCACGCATCACGGGATAGCAATGGCTATCTTCGGCTAAGTTCGGCTTAACCCGGCGGGGGCCTTTGTAGTTTTGAGACTCGGCTACCGTCGCATGCGCAGCGAGCCGCGAATTCGCACGCATGCACGTATTCTGATTGATCCATACCGGCAAGACCGATAGAAAAGCAACGCAATGTGTACGGAATACGACTGCAATTTGCACTGCGAAACGAAACAAGTGTGATTTTATTCTGTTATTTGAATTTAGACCGTATGCGGGCTAAAATAAGTTGTAAATCGGATGGCGACAACGCAACGGGAATACGCATGCGCACTTCAACACTTCCCACCTGTTACAAAGGCTTCCATACTCGAAAAGCCCTTTGTTTACCCTTTTTGTACTCACTACAAAGGGACGCCGACGCTTTTTAACAAAGAAAAAGGATAATGCCTAGGTAATATTGATATCGTGGAAAGGGATTCGAGTAGCTTCAGAATAGTAGCTGCTAATTATCGTAGAAGATTAGCCAGTTGTGGACAAAGAGAGAAACATTGTTAGGGAAGGATTTGCTATTGTTAAAGATAATTCTAAGTGGTGAGTCAAGTGTTTTGTAATTGTTAAACCAGTTATGTTGAACTGATTTCGATTTGTTGTCGATAAGCGTAGGTAGGTACCAAGGTTCTCACGGTTTCCGACAGGGGTTCTATTTAGTACTTACTGATGCACAAGTATTGGTAATTTAAACACTCTTTACATAAGTTTTATTTTAATATCCGTGAGCCCCTTCAAGAAAGGCTTGTTCTTGATAGGCTTATAATAACGATCGCACACGAGATCGTTCGCTTAAAGATATAAAATATACGACACAACAGGCACTATAATTATATTTTCCAAAAAGAAAACCCTTTCCGTTTTCCTCGTGTAAAAAAAAGCCAGTAAGTTAGATTAAATCGAATAAGTGGCTTCTTACCTATCTCAAAAGCCGGCAAAGTGTTGCGCGTGTCCTTATGTGGCGGAGATCACTTTCCATCAGGTGATCCGCTTGCCTCTCTCTATTATAAAAAAGCCAAGCACAATCTCGCTATAAAATCATGATGCCAAATGCTGAAAAAGCAATAAAGAACTCCATAAACCACACTGCAACCATGTTGTGCGCCACATTAGTTTATCTTCGTCTGGATCAAGCTTCTTTCGGCGGAAACGGGTTCAAAGACAAACACACACCCCGATGCCACCCCAGACACCCTATTTGTTATCGGATACATCTTGTCAAGCTACTGGAATAGAAGTTGAGTATTATTATACATATTGGTACATTTATAGACCATGTCATTTCCTACAGTAGAAACTGTTACGTTTTTCTCTCAAATATTTTTTGTCGGATAAAGGCTGGTTAAAGAATGTCGGTGATATTTATGTAGAAATTTCTGGATGGGTATGATATTATAATTATCATATAATTGTGGTATCCAAAAATAGAAATAATTCAGTATATATTTGGCCGGTAATTTAGAATTCAACAAAATTAGTTGTCTTGGAAAATGCAAGCGCGTTGATGTCTTTTCTATGGATGAAGAAGCCGATTGAAGCCATTTCCCCGCAATTTCAACCGCGCGCAGTTCAGTTCCCTGTATCGTAATCCTATTACTTTTCCGGGATCAAAAGTCCTACTTATGTACTTTTACTGTCAGTGAATGAAATTTCACAATCGGTTCAGTGGTTTCGGAGATTACCCCACAAACAAATACAAACTTTTTCTCTTTACAATATTATTAGTATAGAAGGACTTTACTCGAGTCCTTTATAGTACTCGTTAGGTGTGCCTCCTAATACCGATGGCGAAACGAGGTTGACCAAGGTCTTCTGCTTGGGACCCTGAGACTCGTTGAACAGTCTCGGCACCCCGTATATTTATGTTGTAGGTATGATCTGTTTATTCTGACTTGTCTTATTTGGTGAACAAACAATGCCCAAAATCACGACTTGCCGTATCAATCACGCTGAGTGTATTGTATATAGATATCGAGAATTATACAAGAAATCCAAAGAATGTGAATTTCAACGAATACTGCTCCACATTATCCATTTAAATACATAATTTCTTTAACAAAATAAGACAAGTCAGTTTAGACTTTCACGTCACAATTCCTAAATGGGAATCCAGAATATTAGGCGGTGCCAATCACCTCTCAACACTGTTTAAATTTTACATAAGTAGGCTACTACGTAAAAAACTTTGCGACAACTTATAAACTTGTTCGCATTGCTATCACAGTTTTTAATTGCAATATGTTTTACTACATACTCCAACCATACTTATTATTCTACTGTGTCACATATGGATTAAGTTGTCATACAATTTACGCACGACTTCATCTAGGTATATCAACAGGCCATATTATAATTAATACGACTTTACGACTCGAGAATGAGGCGGGGCTGTATAGTTGCTCAATTGAGTACGTTTATGAATGCGTTCATATTTTAATATTAGTTATAAACATGTTGACATTGCTTATTATTATGGTACGTGTTGTTATATGTCTTTTGAGCTAGTAGAGCTAAATAGTATATTATGGACCTTATTTCTGTTGTAATAAGTGCTATGTCGTGGAGTCTATGCCTGCGGATATTTTGAGGCGCACGCGCACCCATTTATCAACGCCTACTTTAAGCTAGTAAGTAATAGAAATTAGGTGGAAGTTTTTATATTAATGTTGTTGTTTTGTGGGGTAATAAAAAATAACAAACATTTAATATATATAATAAATATTTTACAATAACAATTGGACTGGAAAGAGCGCTCTCGTCAGATTCCGCCTGTGGGATACAAGCTAATTTTTTAACCGACTCAAAAAAGGAGGAGGTTCTCAATTCGTCGGTACTTTTTGAAGTAATTGAACTCGACAACTACGCAGACAATCATTGCACATTTTAATAATAGTTTGTAAAAATTCCGTCACGTGGTGCCAATCGCCTTCCGACTGGTCTTATGTTTACACTAAACTTAGGAATCGCTTAAATTCCCTATTCACTAGCTTTTAGCCAATCAGCAACGTCCAAATTGAGATAAGAAAGAACTTAGCCGATTCCTAAGTTAGTAAAAAAAGAACTTAGGGTACCCAGCGAAAGATCTAAATCTACCTCGCTTCGTCTATACATAAGGAGGCTCACCTAACGAGTGGAGAGCTCGTTGCGGTACTGAAGGTCGACTAGACTCAAAGTACAAATCCGCAATACGAGTTACCCATCCATTTCCTGGACCAGTGCCGCTTCTATAATACTTTGTGTTGATTTTGTATCACACATTGCTATTACGTATCATATTAGTATTGGGATATCCTTGATCTTTACCAAAAAAATCGAACTTAAAGATAAAAATCAGACATTTTACAAACGTATTTGACGCGTTTCCTGCCCCTGATCAACACGTTTGATACATTCGTGTTTAAGATAAGGCCTTCTACCCACGACAGACAGACGGACAGGTAACTTTAGCTATGCGGAGCTTTCGGAAGCTACTCCATCAAATTGATGAGTGTTCGATCAAACGCGATTGACTTACTAGATATGTGCCCTTCGCGGTGCGGTGGATCTGGATGTTTTTGCGTTGATTGAAGGAATTCTTCATTGGGCATTTTTACTCATGCGTGACTGAATAGAAATTCTTTGAGGAGATAAAAGTTTATGGTAGGCATTAGACGAAATTAATGAAATGAAACGGAATGATGACGTCAGGTCTAAACCGCATCACGTCGGTCGGGAACTAAATCCAATCTAATGTGTCCTGCAATAGTTATATGAAACGGTCAAGCCATACAACATGACCAAAATGTAGGGTTTGTACAGTCACTGAGGGACTTGGCGCTTCATTAGATCTGATTACTTTTTTTACAGTGAAATCGTTAGGTATGAGCTTGTAAGGCCAGGCAAACAAATTTTTGAACGGTATCATTAATACCGAATTTAAAATGCTTCTCTACCATCATCCAGAAATCCAATAGTTTTATTGCAAGATTTACCAATAAATTGGACAAGTCAAAAATAAACATATAAGTATGTAATAATTACCACCACAACATCAGACCATTCAATCTTCATCAATACTGTAAGCTCGATAAAAATAAAAATTTGTATCAGAATTATGGTACTGTAAGTCTGTTGATATGTTTTGTTTATGTGTAATAATTTTGTTATACTGTTTGTTTTCCTAAATAAACAATAATATAAAATAATATTTTTGGGCTTTACTACCTATTAACACTGTCAACAACACATAACGGTAGCGTGAGAAAAAAAACCGACTCCTGTTCCTAATGTGTCGCCAAGTGCCGTTAATGCAACCTCTCTCGCTTGTTCTTGAAACAATGACAACCCTTGATCAAGTGGCGGCGGCGCCTGCAGGTAGCAGTTCAAGCACAGCACTCGAACATTAGCGCCGTACTTCTGCCACGAGACTCACAAGTGGCAGGAATATGAACTATATTTCTCTCTTGGCGCTTCTATGCGAAAGAACCGAGACGAGCGCCACCCTTGAGTGCGTAGATAAGATTGCGCTGACGTCATGGGTGGGTGCGCGGGCGCCGCCGGCGGGACGGCGCTGCTTTCTGTCGCCTGACGTGGCAGATAGCAATATTTGCACAAACATTCTAAGATGAGGGCTGTTGTAGCGTTTGGAATGCAAACAGAAAATAGTATCTTGAGAATGTTTTATGTCGTAAATAAGCTGGTTATGTGCCGCCTGCTTATTCATTGTGAAACTGTTGATACGCGTATCGACTTTCATGTATGAAAATGTAAATCAATGTCGAAGAAGCGAGAGAGATCTGGCAGGATTCAGGACCTCGGCAAGTGGAACTATCTGATCGCTTATCTCTTACCCCTGTGGGAAAAGGGCGTACTGTTTTATATGTGTGTTTGAAGTTTGAAGGGATTCGATGTTGTTAATTTCAACTATAGCAGCATTTTCTGTGGAGATTGTTATACCCTCTAATGCGGAAGTAAAGTCTAGCAGTGGACGGTTAGTTTCTAATTATAATGACGATCAATTAACTGACTATTCAATCCTTTTGTCTCCAGATGGTGCTGACCTCGATGCACAAGTACCGCCCACGGGTGGTGGTGGTGCGCGCGCGCGACGCCGCCGCACTGGCGTGGGGTGCGCCGCACGCAGCGTTCGCGTTCCCGGAGTCGGAGTTTATTGCGGTCACCGCTTACCAGGTTGGTATGGGGGCACGAGACATAGATTTTTTTTATTGTCTAGAGGGGCATACGGTCAGACGGTTCGCCTGATGGAGAGCTGGCCACTGTTGACCAGGACATCAGCAACCTGGTGATGAGCGGGCGTATTGTCTGATTTGAGGTCCTGTAGATGCCCTTTGATATACCTCAAGTTACTGATGGTGCAAAGCAAAGACTTTGGTAAAGAGATCATCTACAGCTGCGGCAAAGGGGGTTTGCGCAGCCCGTACGTTAGCTGCCGGGCATCTAGATGCTATCTATCCCATCGTCGGAGGGTGGGTGGGGTGGGGGTACTACTATTTTCAACATCTCTTCTATAAATATGATTTAACTAACGAGTTTAGTATTATGGTTTTTGAGCGTTAGGTATGAGGCCAGGGTGGTTGCTAGCTTTTAAATAAAAAGTAATTGTTGCTTACTTGTCTCCATTTACTTTACTTGTGTACAAGAAGAGAAACGGTAACCTGAGTCATAATTTTATAGCGGTTCATCATGAGAAACCCCTTTCACGTTACAATCTTCCGTAATAGAACTTACGTTCGTTTGAAAACCTAAATTACTATTTAGTAGTAGAACCGGTAGGAAACCCCACACGTCACCGTTTCCGAGAAACCCGGCCACGTTTCGCAGTAGATACCCGCCGATTCGCACTTATGCATAAGCACGCTTTTTTTGTTCGTCCAAGGCGCCAATGCTTTTACACGAGCCCTGTAAAAAAAACGCGACGAGATTGCGCCCGGCGCGACGGAAAACAAAGCGGCCAAACGCCAAATCGGTTAATTTCTAGAAGCCGCTGGCTCACAGCCCTCATTGTTCAGCCATCGGTGTATCTCTGGCGTAAAGACCCGTCAATACGAAACAGTTAGCCTCTGTTACGAAGCTCTTTGTGGGCGCCGCCTCTCGCGCTACCTAACAGGCTTATGTACAGTTACACTCGGATAGGAACGAATTGAATGCCGCCTTTGAAATATGTAGGTAATAGGTGGGTAACTATCTCTACCCATCGCAGCTCAGTTAATAGGCTCGAGATAGTATGTGCGGAATTGCGTTTGAACGCGCCTGTGGTAGGTAGGTAGAGACTGGAAACGTTGCGTCTATACTTAACGTTTTGACCCTAAATCTACTCGTAGGTACAAATGTAGACCTATAAGTGTCAAGAACAGAACTTATTAATCATTGGGTACCTAAATTAATTAGTAGAATTGCTATAGATGAAGTTGTACACACCTATTACAAGTATCTAGATGGTAGGGTTTAAAAATTTGGAGGAGGGTCAAGTCAGCAGTGTTATGAGCTGACAATGATGCTTTGTAAAACGTTACACGAAGTACCTATATATCAATCACCTTGCCACCATAAAATGTATAAAGGACAGACACACCATTGAATAGGTAGATAATAAACCTACTTAATACAATATTATACAGTAGCATACGAACGTATCATACCACATAAAACGCTTTAAATAAACACCTATTATTCGAGCACACCTATTTAGGGATATAGTGCATTAAATGATAAGTACGAGGGTATTAGTTACAGTGCACAAAGAGCTCCCGCAGTTTGTTTCTGCGGCGACGCATGCGCAAGCCCGCCAATTACTCGCAGCACGCACGGTGGCGCGGGCGGCGTCTTTGCCGTTCGCGCGTCCGCAGCGAGGCGCGAACGCTCCCGAATCCGCCATTTACATACCGGCATTACCGGCAGCTTTGAGGGATTACTCGCCGATTGTCCGGCTAACGGGACGGCACCCCGCCGGACAAAGCACCCGCCGTATCGTTGCGCATTATCCCCCCGCTCGCCGGACACCCCATTGTCACGAATTACCAACGAATTAGAAACATCCCTGTGCACAAAGCAGCCGCGCCACCCGACCGCGTAACTAGGTGGCACACCGCTTCAATTACCGTCGCACTACACGATTGTTATTCAATATTCAATAGATACGCGACGCCGGACGGAACCCTCCTTTCTGTCGACGTCACGTCAACATCGAGATCGACAATGTTTGTTAAACAAGCCGAATTTACTCAGACCCTAATTACACAACCGAAAAAAACTGGCGACAGTCGCGCCAATATGTGGAGCTGTCCCGCAAAAAGTAAAAGCGGCGGGAGTGTTGCGGCGTGACGTCACGGGCGACAGGGCGGGTCGGGGGCGGCGCCGGCGCGAGCGGGCTCCCAATGCTAATACTAACCGGCTGCCTCGAGGAGTGCACTTTGGGCGACTAATAACGGGCTTTTAGCACTCGCTATCTCTAGCGGGTGGCCGGTTATCGGCAGCGGCGGGCCGCCGGCGCCGGCTTATCACGCCGTGCAAACACCGCGCTGCAAGTGACTTCGCGTATCGCGAAGGCGTATTTGCGGTCAGGATTTCGCTAGATAACCAGGGGACGCGTGACGACTGAAATATGGACCGGGGTAGACGATGAAAAAACTGTCACCTCAGGCTGCACGCTAGTGCAACGATAGCGGGGTACGGTCTTTGCTTCTACAAATGTCGTCACCATCACTTGGCTTACAAAGCAAGTGTTTTGAATATCAAGTTTCGCGTGACGGTTTCGGAAGCCGGCGCCGCCACCGAGGGCGGGCGATGGCGGCGCCGGCGGCGCGCGCGCCGTGACATGCCATGCTAATTGGCCTGTCGCCAGACAGCCACATGTGACAATTATCCCTTACGAGCTATTAGCTGCATGTATGCGGAAACGGATGTTTAAATTGCATCTCTAAGATAAGCAGCATTCCGTTTGACTTTTGAATAGAACTCTCTTAGGTAGGCGCCAGTAGTGCCCCAGTGTTAAGACGGGGGTCTTAACACTGGGGCACAGATACCTATTATTAGTTTGTAATTCTAACTGCGATAAAATTTAGCCTAATAGAAATTGTTTTTTGTCCACAGAACGACCGTATAACGAAACTGAAGATCGACAACAACCCATTCGCGAAGGGTTTCCGCGCTTGCGGCCAGTCGAAATGCAAGAGGAAAACCACTGACGCGCCCGAGACCGCCGACTCCTCTGCAGAGCCTACGGAGCCCAAGCGGCCGTGTTCTGACGCAGCTTCGTCCTGTTCCGAAGAGGGTAGCCTGCGTTCGTCGTCTCCGCGATCGCCCCCGCTAGTAGAATCGCCCACGCCCATAGTTCCTCCTCAAGAGGCCGCTACGCCGCCGCCTCCGTTCTACCCGCCCGAGTTGCCGTACCTCGGGCCGCTGTCTTTGCCGATGCCGTCGTTACCATTGGGGCTGTGGCCGGCGGGGCATATGCCGTTCTCGTGGGGCCCGCCGCTGCTGCCGGCGCCGGCCCGCGCGCCCGCGCCGCCCGCCGCCGCGCCGGCGCCCTGCCGCCGCCTCAAGAGCTTTACCATCAGCGCCCTACTCGGCGAAGGATGACTTGCACCTTACAGTATCGATGTAGCATAATTTCCAAGTATTACTCATAGCCTCCGTGATCTGGTAGAAACTGGTGTAGTATAAAATTATTACGCAGGTTTGATGACTTCCAGCCTCCCGAACAAGCCGGATTCCGAAAAGGTTTTAGTACCATAGGCGGCAGGTTGTCCAGAAGACCGAAGAGTATAACCGGCCATTATGCTTGACGTTTGTGGACTATGAGAAAGCCTTCGATTCGATCGAAACTTGGGTGGTGCTCCAGTCTCTCCAGCGGTGCCAAATTGACTATCGATATATCGAAGCACTGAAGTGTTTGTACGAAAACGCCACTATGTCAGTTCGTCTCCAGGACAAGACCACAGAACCTATTCAGCTGCAGCGAGGTGTTAGACAAGGTGATGTCATATCTCCGAAATTGTTCACCACTGCACTGGAGGATATCTTTAGGCTTCCGGACTGGGACGGACTTGGCATCAATATTAACGGCGAGTACCTCACGCACCTCAGATTTGCTGACGATATCGTAGTCATGGCTGAAACCCTGGAAGACTTGGGCAAAATGCTCGATGACCTCTGAAGTGCCTCTCAACAAGTAGGTCTTAAAATGAACATGGACAAGACGAAAATTATGTCGAATGTCCATGTTGTGCCTACTCTAGTGACAGTTGGAGGCACTCCACTTGAAGTTGTTGACGACTATGTATGTACCTAGGACAAATAGTCCAGCAAGGTAAGTCCAATTTCGAGAAAGAGGTCAATCGACGAATCCAACTCGGTTGGGCAACGTTCGGGAAGCTACGCCACATATTTTCGTCCCAATTACCGCAGTGTCTCAAGACGAAGGTCTTTGACCAATGTGTGGTGCCAGTGATGACTTACGGAGTTGAATCGTGGTCACTCACTATGGGCCTTATAAGAAAGCTCACTGTTACCCAAAGGGCAATGGAAAGAGCTATGCTCGGAATTTCTTTGCGCGATCGAGTCAGAAATGAGGAGATCCGCAAGCGAACCAAGGTCACCGACATAGCTCTAAGGATTGCCAGACTGAAGTGGCAGTGGGCAGGGCACATCGCTTGAAGAACAGATGGCCGATGGGGCAATAAAGTTCTCGAGTGGCGACCACGTACCGGTAGACGCAGCGTGGGTAGGCCTCCTACAAGGTGGACTGACGACCTGGTAAGGATCGCAGGTACCAGCTGGATGCGGAAAGCACAGGACCGGTCTTTGTGGAGATCTCTGGGGGAGGCCTATGCCCAGCAGTGGGCGTCTTCTGGCTGATATGATGATGATGATGATAAAATTATTAAATTATAAACACAAGACAATATTTGAGTAACAAAGATTGTAGCAATACAAGTAGGTACTTAGATTGATTATAAGTAACCGTGCGTTATTATAAAGGTGTATGTTTTTCTCCATTTAATATGCTACCTCTTAGTTGTAGAAATATTAAGTTAATGTGATAGCTGTGCCTTATGTAGAAAAAATATTGGTGTTTCAACGGAAACATATTTTACTTAAATGTAATTAAAATCTTACTCTATCTCATCTTAGCCATGTTATTTAGTTAGTTAAGTATATTTTTATATTAAAGAATACATTTTAAATTTAAACTGTAAATAATGTACATATCAAATTTTTTTATAAGTACAATAAATGTTTATATCATAATTTATGTACAATTTTATTAAAACATCCATTACCATAATAATCTCGGGGGCCGATGGGCAGGGTGCCCATGATGGTATATCATTTATTCATTTATATTTTATATCAGCCTTGGCATGATAAGCCCGATTACCCCTGATGAGGTGGAGAGGTCTCTGATACGTATTAAGAACGGAAAAGCTATTGGCCACGACGGAATACCCATAGTATTCTGGAAAACAATGGGGACCCGGGGCGTACTCTTGCTTACTGAGCTTTTCAACAGGATTGTAGCTACGGGGCTTATACCTGACGCGTGGCGCGTAAATATTATCACGCCAATCTATAAAGGAAAAGGCAGTGTGCAGGAGTGCGGCAACTATCGAGGTATCAAACTGATGAACCACACAATGAAGCTATTCGAACGGATTACTGACCAGAGACTTTGCCAGGAATGCTCCTTGTCGGTATGCCAATACGGCTTCAGGCCGTAGGGTTTTTGACAGTGTCCCCCCGGAGATAATTTGGTGGGCTTTGAGAGCAGTCTGTGCCCGAGGCGTACATTTGTATTATACAGGACATGTATGCCAATACTGAAGCTGTAGTCAAAACCATCGTAGGTCATACTTATCCCTTCCCGATTACTGTAGGTGTTCACCAGGGCTCTGTGCTGAGTCCTTACTTGTTTTGCATTGTGCTCGATGCCCTCTCAGCGGAAATTCAGGACATGCCTCCCTGGCTTATGAAGTACGCTAACGACATTGTACTGGTAAGCAAGCTCAGGCAGGACCTTGAGACCAGGGTAAACACGTGGAAGGACGTGCTAGAAAACGGTGGTTTGAATCTGAACGTCGCCAAAACAGAGTATATGGCCAGCTGCAGCGCGGATCCCAACACAATCCGTATAGGTAATGAAACTCTTAATAGAACAGATAAATCTCAATACCTTGGATCCGTGAGGCACGCGTCTAGTGATATCGGCCCCGATGTCTAGTCCCGAATCTCTGCAGCTTGAGCCAAATGGCGGAAACTCACGGCAGTCATCTGTGACCCTAAAATCCCTGTCAAGCTCAAAGGGCTTATATACAAGAGTGTAATTAGACCTGTGATGCTCTAAAGCTGCGAGACATGGCCAGCGCTGACGAAACACGTTCGCGAACTTCACGCCAACAAAATGAAAATGCTGCTCTGGATGTGCGGAGTTACACGGCTCGATCGAGTATGTACTGAATACATCCGTGGTAGTCATGGCGTGAGGGATATCGCGGACAAGATCGAGGAGGCTCGCCTGCGCTGGTTTGGTCACGTGTTGCGTAAGCCTCAGAGATACGTGGGAAGTAGGTGACTGAACCTGCCGGTATCGAGAAAGAGGCCCCGTGGGCGACCCAAGAAGCGATGGATTGACATTGCTGAGTCGGATGCGAGAGCCAACGGCTTACGACGCGAGGATGCCGAAGACCGGGCAAAGTGGAGAAGAACTTGTAGGATAGCGGACCCTGGCAGAGGCCGGGTTAAGCGCTAGGACGATGATGATTTTATATCAGTCTAAATCATCCCACTGCTAGGCAAAGGCCTCTTAAAGGCTCATTATGACCGAAAATAATTCGAAAGACTGTATTTTACTTAATAGACTTTATTTTAAACAGTGATAATACAATACATTGAATATATCCAGTGAAGAACAAGTTTCTATTTCAACTAACATCAATATTTCATCATATAAGTGTAAAGTAGTTAATTTGACACAGTTCACAGAAGAATACATTTTAAAAGTCAGAAGATATCTAATTTTTAATACGGACATTGAACATTGAAATATGACATCTACGAATACATTATTGAAAGGTTGAATATAGGCCTCCTATTTGAGTATATAACTGTAGTTAATATGAATACCATAAATTGGAATGGAATGGCTGTGTTGTTGCACTCTTTATAACTATAACTGTTTAAATTCTAAATTGAACAAGTTAAATGTATGGTTTAACTATGTATGGGTAACTGGTCACAAGTATTTAACACAATCAGAGTTGTTACATTAAACTGATCAAGACAAATTGAAATTCACAAATACTTTGTGTTGTGGCAAATAAATACGTGTACATGCAATAAATACTTAAATTTGTTTAAAAGTTCTTCGTTTCCAGCTGTTACAGATTTCATTATTCCTTACATAATATTGGTCAAAGTATTATTGATCTATCCAGCAACAAGCTTTTGCAGCTCGGAACTCAGTTCTTGGGAGTCTATATTGGCCTTAGCATTGACTTTCGGAGTGCTTGACTCTCTATTGCAGGCTTTCTTATGCACAAACCAGTGCAAGCGTTGGCACTCCCTGTCACAGTATTGCACCATCTTGCACTTTGAACATTTCTTTGCAGGTTTCTCTTCCCCACAAGTACTGCAGTATGATATGGCATCAACAAATCCACGCTGCCCATTTATAGTGCAATTTATAACGGAAAGTGCAGATGGAGGGTCCTTACTCGTCAAAGCCGACACCATCTGGTGGAACGTTGTGCACTCCCTATAAGGAAACTCCCTCACGCAATCTTTTAAAAACATATCCATCAAGTCGAGTGACACTCCATCCTTGCCTGGCTTCAATAGCTTTTTGGCGAAAACTTCAACAATATCATGTTTCTTATCATCGTTGTCCACATTCGGTTTCTGCTTATCACGAATGTTGTGTATTTCTTTAAGAACATAGGACATGTAATGGTATTTAAATGCCATAACTTCATTAGTTTCACTCCCTCTGGTCATCTCCTTCTTGCACAGCAATTCCAGCACATTGCTCAGTTTATCAGCATTTTCTAAAACACCTGGCAAATGTTGTATGTTGAGTGCAAGCCTCACAGGATGTATGTTAACACCCAATACAAATTTATGGAGTGATTCAATTAAAAACGAAGGTAAATGCGGTTCAGCCTGCTGGCCTTGTGGAATGGAGAAGTAAGATATCTCGCTTCGGGGTACAAAGTTGTTGATGGTAGCCACAGTATGGTGATTTCCAACAAAGGCTGCCATTTGAGAGGCAGATCGGCCCACAGAGTTGGTGGCTGTCGGCTTGGCTCCCGCATCCAGAAGCAGCTTACACACGTCAGAGTTGCCAGACAAAGCACCAAAATGAAGAGCTGTGTAGTTATATTCATGTTTGCCGGAGTTCACATCGGCGCCCTGGAAATTAACAGGAAAGTCATCAGTAACTAAGTCACATCAAAATTCAAAGTCATTGTAATATAATGCATAGTAAGAATAGAGCTCACATACCCTATCGAGTAAGAATTGCACCATATCCTTGTTCCCCTTATACGAAGCATGTTGAAGCGCCGTCATGCCATTTTCGTCAAACAAATCGACGCTGCCCTTGTGTTGACCAAGGATCTTCTTGAATTCGTCCAAATCGCCTGCAGCAATTGCATCGAAAATAGTTTTCTCAGCATTGGAATTTTCCTCTGCTTTCGACTCCATTTTCGACTGATATTGATTTTCTTCTATTATAACGAAAACTACCTATATATGAAACAACCTCAACGAATCCAACCCGCTCCAACCTTCTAAACCAACTTTGACAGATCAGACAGATCTATCCACGGTATTCCACAGTCCGTAGGGACCGTTGACAGTGACATGTTTGTTGGTTGACAATGTCATTGCAGTATTCGTTCAGAAATAAAGTATTTTTTGGGTGGGCTACATTCAACGATGGATGTTATTAGGCGGGAATTTTAATTATTATATGGCGGAAAATTTAATTTTGCTTAAAAGTTTTAATAACTTTTTATTTATTTATTTATACTTCATGCACAAACAGTACATTGGCGGACTTAAAGCTAAAATAGCATTATCTACCAGTCTAACTTTTCCCAGTCTATATTGCGTAAAAAAATTGTGTACATAGTTTTAATTATGGATGGAAATGAAAAAGATGGGGGTAACTCTCCCAGGCGCTGATTCAGGTTTGGGTTCAGGGGGGTGCCAAACTAAAATTTTTAGGTATCAATCAAAGAGCAAGCACTCTCAGCAATAAAAAATTGGCCTTTTTAGTGGGGTGATCAACGAGCGAGTGGAGTGTGCTCGGAAATATTGGGTTTCAAAAGCTGGATAATATATGAATGTTTGAGCGAGCGAAGCGCCGCGCCTGAACCCTCCGAATTTTAAAATTAAGAAGAAGCCTGACTGTTGGATTGAAGTGGCAGCGACTTTATTCTATACTTAAAGTATGAAAAAAACTCGAACCGTTGAAACGACAAAGCCAGTACGAAGATCGTTTGGGTATAAAAAGTCCGATGTAGGTACGGATCTAGTTAATGTCCAAAACTTCACGAGATTTGGCCAACAGAGAATGTAGTGGAGTATTGGTCTGGGTAGTAAGTCCATGATTGGTCTATATTCGTGAAGTCTCGTGACTACTTGTTCATGTCTACGTGGCCATGTCTTGCCTTTTTGTCATAGTCAAGACGTCTATCACTTGCTCCCAGAAATCATCTCTGAAATTTTAAACAATGTCGAATAACAGTCGAAATCTATTTGTCTAAGATCATAGCCTCCTTCATCTTACGAAGGAGGCTATGCTAAGATCCAAATGGTCTAAAATATACATTAATGAAATGGACAACTGGCTAGGCAATAGACTTGCTAAAAGATATTTGATTTGATGAAATGATGTTATTATTTCGGCATTTTTTGGTCCCTTGCTACCACATCCCTTCTAGACAAGAATGTAGAGGGTCCATCAAAATCGCAAATATTTTGCTAGAAGTTTGGGGTTATGTGAAGTCACAATATATTTGTAACAAGTTATCGGAGTGGTAGCCTTTCTTGTACCGAGGTACTTGGACAGGTCAGTGCCCTAAAGATTGTCGTAATTTTCAAGCAATACCTACATCACTGCCATCAACTTTGTTACGAATATCATTGTCTTTCTTTGACAAGTATAAAAATCTCTCTCTCAATAGTGGAGTCGAAGCGCGCCATCGAGGCAGGAAAGGAACGCCTGCTGTATGGACCTTAATGACCTACCGGGTCGTTACCCGGTGGAGAAGATGCCCGGGCACGTGGGATGCCTCACTCATAGGCCCGCAAACCCTCCCACAATCAACTGGAGGAAGAAGGCCCGAGAAGAAGGCGCTGATCGGTAGATTTTAGGTTTCTGTACGTCCGAAAAAAAACGATTACCTTATGAAATCACACGTGTTCACCGAATCTACTGGACCGATTGGGGCATTTCAATTTCTGTGACCCAAACGCGTGCGTCAGGTGAAAAGAAAAATTTCGAAAATAGGGGGCAACTTTTTGGGGCAATTGCGGAATTTAAAAATGTACAAACTGCATCGTGTGACATATCAAATAGCTTAATGGCTAGCGGATTCGACTCGCAAGGGAGAGATACCAAGTTCGCTCCCCAGTGCCTTCCAATGACCATTTTATGAGTTATGAACCAACATTCGATAGGGTCACGGAGTTCAGATAGCAGTCGCTCTACTGTAATTATCCGATCTGCCAAATCCTCTCAGCCTCAGTGTTTCCTCTGGACAAGGGGTTGTTCAAGAGGTATATTAGAGACCCCTTAGATGCGGGCAACGCATTGGTAGCGCCCCTGGTATTGCTGATGTCCATAGGCGTATTACATAAAAAACCTGGATCATACTCGAGGCGGACCCCGGGCTAATGATTAATATTTATATTTTATTAAACATACCTATTAGTGTAGTGAGGACGGAGGGACATTCATTTTCAATTGAAACTGCTCAGTTGATTATGTATAAACGAATTTATTCTAACACCAATAGTCATAATGGCTGGTATGACTACTGATTCGTCACATATAACATCAACAGCTACATAATTCAATAGATAGGTATTGTAAACGTTTATAACACTTGATTCTACATTTTACTAACATCAAAATTTTTTGAAGATTATATACTAGGAATATTTATTAAGATTACATGAGTTTAAACACTGTTTAAATATGACATTAAGTGTATATATTTTTTGATATAATATAATATTGAGAGTATTTTAATATACCTACTATCTACGTATAACTGATTTTAAAGCGATTAGAGTTAATAATTTAATTGAAGAGATTATTTATATATATTAGATAGTGAGTTGCGTGTGTGGAGTTTTTATTAGGGGAAGTACAAAATATTAAAATAATTAATAAAATATTTTAAGTCAAACTTCAAAAAGTAAACGCAAAATGTATGTACGATTCATCTATCCGCATTGCCCAGGCCGAAGAGATGAACAGTACAACTCAGAAAATATAAAAAATGGAGCGTTTTTATAGTGATAACAACATTGACGAATGAATAGTCTAATCTCACAACATTAAGAGATTTAAATTGGTTACAAGTGTATTCAGTTTTTTTGATATTGACACATTTCATTCCCTGATACTAAACAGGCTCATCCACAACATAATAATTTCATATTTGCCTAAAAAGCGAATACGATATGTTTTATATCTAACAATAACGATGCAAGTATAATTTCAGCAATATAAACGCTGGTTAATAAAGCTTAGATTAATATTCATTAATGGTTATATACTTGTGATTCGCCTACCTACAAGTTTTGATTAAAATACATTCATATGTGGGTATATGAACTCAATCTAATATAGAGATTATAATTTCATAAATAAGTTTAATGCTACGTTTTCTATTATCTACACAGCATTTGAATTTCACTTAAGATAAGTTTATTTATTTCTATTATTATTTTAAACATTTAATTCATACCTCAAAGCTTCTTATCTATAAAATACATAACACTTTAATAAAAATATGATGTATTACTTATTACATGATGCGTATCCGATTACTTATGACTTTTTCCTTAATATTAATGCATTAATACACGTCGAAAATACCAATAATACAATAATATCTTAAAATTTTAATATTCGCTATATAATTATTATGTTACGTTATTAAAATATACTAATTAAGAGTCTTACAAAGCTTAAATTATATTTAAGAAAATTAATTTCAATTACTTTTATGAAAATATTACTTAGTACTTAATAATACAAAAATTATATGTAGTAAGTAGCAAAATGCAGATTAAATAAGTATTAAAAAAATAGGACATTGTTATGGGAGCGGTGGCTAAAGGTACCTACATTATCTACTCTATGAGCCATTACTTTTATATACTTGAATTACAATAACTCCTGTTTGAAAGCTATGTAGCATTCAATAAATACTGTTATTGTTCCAGCGTCAACCTTAGGCTTCTATTTGTATATTTCGAACTTAACATTGCTGTTATTCTACTAACACTAATAACATCGACGGTTTTCTGAATTCTGCAAGTTTACATGTACTTAAAATTAAAAATAAATTACGTATCTACTGCTATGAAATAACAAAATGGTCTCGTACTCGTACGGGTGAGTACCGAAACTACAGCTTTGATGTCTTATAAGCTATACCTATATTATAAAAAAATCGAATATTATGGGTATGAACCTTGACACTATTAAATAACATTCATAATATTCTCGGATGATTAGCAACACGTATAATATTATAATATAATACAGCCTAACCATTTTATTCTACACAAAAGTTCAAGCTGTCACTCGGTTTTTTCATCGATTATCATTACAGGCTTCAATCATACAATTTCGCAAAAAGGTCATGACTTGAGAGTAGTGATTCATTCATACATTATAACCGTTCATTCCTCATACAATCTAATTACCACATTGTCATATTCTACAAGTTTAGTACATAGACATAGACATTAAGTTATATTTATTAGATAGACAGGTTTGATATATTTCTCGACGAAAACTTTGTTCTAAATTTTGTTATATTCTCAAAACTATTTCAATAATGTTAAATTTTTTATTGTAAAATAATATTACCGACGCGATCCATCGTTTTAAAATATTATTATTTTAGATATATCCCTACATGTTTTACAATTTTTATATAATCCTTACGTATCTTAAGCGCCTACCCTGATCCTTCCTTCACCGCTTGATCTACAATCTTCTATTAAATTCAAATAATATTACGCCTAGATACAGAGAGCGGGAAGTGGTAGCGTTGGCAGATATATCATAACAGCTATTCTTAACTCTAAATTTATACTTTACCTTTTTACCTACCGAGATGTCAAACCAACCATTGACCATGCTCCATAACAAATTATCTCTAACCGTCTTATTTTTCTTAAACAGCCCAATTTCATACCTTATTCCTACCCCATTATACACATACAATTTTGAAGAAACTCGCGACGCATTTTCTGAAATAGGTATGTACTCTCCTTCACAAACCGCCAGCGCCCTCTGTGTTAGATACCGTACTGCTGCAAACAATTTTTGGTATTGTAGACATAATTATTAGCTCTCAGAAATTATAAATAACGACGACGTCTCGTGCATCCGTTGACAGGGATCTACAGTTGCTTATGATGGAGTGACATTTGCTTAAAACAAGGATATTTTGAACTTCTATGTGTCAAAAACATGATGATAATCTTACTTTTACAAGGTAACTTTTGACTTGGAACCACTAGGAATCCGCCCCGATAGTACACTAGGTTATAGAATTACTCGACTCCGCTCAAGTGCAGATGCTAACGCATAGGGGGTCAGCTACCTACGACCGTGAGTTCTAGCGGTGTTCAGATCAGATTGTTACACATTACTTTCAGCAAAAACGCGATATCTAATCCATTGCGGAACCACCATAACATGTTGTTGATGTCCTGGACAGCTGTGGCCGCTTTCCACCAGCTGGACCATCGGAGCGTGTGCCTTCCTAGGTAATAAAAAGAAACCATATCCCTGGCGAAGTAAGGTTAATCAAGCACATCCGCTGGGAACCTTGAGACTATTGAACGGTGTCGGGAGTCAATTCGCCCCCCGTGAAGGTATAGTTAAACAGTCCCGGGAGCCGATTGGTACCCCGTGACCGTAGGTATATGGCTACATGATATCCCTGCCAAGTTACACGTAGTAGACGTCGAAGGAGAGCTGAGCTCAGACGAGCGCGGGCTGCCCCGGCAGCGCCGGCGGGGGCGAGGCGGGCGAGGCGGGCGAGCGCGGCGCGGACGCCAGCCGCACCGCGCCGCTCTCGGAGACCACCATGCCGTTGGCGGCGCTGGCCTGGGCCTCGGAGTCCGCGTACGGGGTCGTCAGGATGCGGAGGCGCTTGGGACATTAACAATTGAAAGATTAAGAAATAAATAAAAAATTGAAATAATAAATATTTAATAATAATAATATTTTTTTGTCGGTACCTACATATAGCTTGTAAACAAAATATAAAATAATTGCCTGAAGATGAGTAATTCGAAACCGGTTGCAATTTAATAAAATTGTATAATAAAGTGGAACTAGTGTACAAAAAGTGATTTAATTCAAAATAATAAATAAATATTCGTGGACAAATTCACACAGCGCCATCTAGCCCCAAACTAAGCAAAGCTTGTACTATGGGTGCTAGATAACTGATATACTACTTAAATACTTTTAAATACATACTTATTATACATAGAACACCCAGACCCGTAACAGAAATTAAAATTCATCATTTCAATTTCTGCCCGGCCGGGAATCGAACCCGGGACCTCTTGCGTGGCAGACCGGCATTTGATTTTGTGTTGACCATTAAACCACTCAAGTCGTCAATGAATACAAAATAAATGAATGAATACAATCATTATAGCATCAATTCTGGTTGTGTTCTCAGCTGTTGCTGACAGTGCCTGATTCTCAAGCCAAGATACAAAGAAACCAAGGACTTACCTCGACGAAAGTTCCCTTAGTCGTGAGGAGTTTGAATATCGCCACAGCCGGTATGCAAATGACGCTGGAGCCAGCTATGGCCCAGCCCAGCGCGTTGGCCCAGGCTGAAAAATGACAAAATTTGTTATAAATTGAATCAAGAAGTTGACTGGCTACAATCGAAGAAGCTAGACTAAAATTGTTCGTTGCAAGGAAGGTTTGAGATGCAGCAAGAACGATTTCAAGATTTTTCGTTGATGAAAATGTCATATGGAAATGAATATGAATATGAATCTATGAAAAATTCCATGCTTAGACGCTAAATATCCCATATCGCAACCAAAAACACTAGCGGCTCCCTTTCCGACATTGCCTCCACCCCCCTAGCTAATAAAGACCAAAGCACCTGGATACACGTAGTTCTCGTACTGCAGCGGTTCGTAGTCAAGCAGCCCGTAGACGATGATGAAGAGCAGGAAGGCGGGCGCCGCGAACCGCCAGCAGACCCGCCAGTATAAGCCAGGGCGGAAGCCGATCATGTCGCGGATGTCCTCGCAGAAACGCTCCGTACCTTGGGAAAGAGGTAAAGTTTGTTGACACTTCGTCATAAACTAAAAGCTTGAAATATATGACATTCCATAATGTTATACAAAAGAATAAATAAATAAATAATTCTCTTATTCGAGATGGACGTACGATATCGTGAAGATCGTAGGAAGCCAATGGATACATGAGGCACAGAGTCGGTTAGTGTAGTAGACGTGGCGCCTATATTCAGCAGTAAAACTTCTGCGGCTAAGATGATGATGCTGATGATATTTTCTTTCGAGACTTCACAAGTCCTCTGTATTTCATATATAACGAACGCTAAAGTTGCCTATTTAATTGCATGAGTAAGGATTTTTTATTTGAACCTAATTCTCATTATGAGAAAAATATTCTCAATTGTCAGTTGTCTGAGTGAGATAAGCTTAAAAAAATAAGCCTGGTAGAAGCCAAGATTAACCACAAGGATGATGATATGATGAATAGGCGTAAGCTACTCACCGTAAATCCAAGACACAGCGATAGCCTCAAAGAAGACAGCCACCAGCATAGAGTAGCCCGCAGCATAACGATCCAGAAGTTGGAAGAAGTAGAACCCGCCCTTGGTGCACGAAGTCAGACCGACGATGAAGTAGAGAGTGAAGAGACACGCCACGAAGATCTCTCGATGACGACCGATTGGGGGAAACTCGTCGCTTAACGCTGTTATAATCGCTTCGGAGCCACCGAACTGAAAACATAAAGGCTCCATTGAATGAAAAATTATGTAGGAAATACGTTAGGATTAGCGACAGACATTCGTCAGGACCGTAGCAAGTGGAACAATGTGGTATCTGCCTCCCCGTACCGAGGCGTAAAAAGGCATGACGGTATGTACGAGTATGTATGTATCCTAGGATTATAAGTTGGTGTATAATCACATGCAGTTGACATTCATACTATTTGAAGTAATACTTTTATCGTAAGTCTTGCACGGGGCTAACTCGCGTAGCGTCGACTTTGTATGGACCAGCCAGGGGAGGCGTGCAGAATCGCGTACGACTCAACTGTGTAGGCCCCGTCGCACTAGTGACAGGCTTTAAAAACAGTCACACACACACAATTAGATAACACCACTAAAGTTACAAATAAGAAAGTCAACTCACCGAGCTATCCAAACCTAAAGTGAGCAGCATCATAAAGAATATCAGTGCCCAGAACGTTGAGCCTGGCATGGTTGCTATAGCCGCAGGGTACACCACGAATACAAGACCCGGGCCCTCGGTGGCGACGTCTTGGACCTCCTTGCCTGATGCGTGTGCCATGTAACCGAGAACACTGAAGATCACGAAGCCAGCTATGAACGAGGTGGCCGAGTTGATAATGCTGGTTAGCAGGGCGTCTCTGAAAAAATTTAAAGACACGAAGCAGGTAATATAGTATAATTTGGGAAATGGAAAACACGAACTAAGTAGGTATAACGTGTCATACTCGTACGGCATATATATTAATACATATACGGTTCACTGGGTTTGGTATTTCGAAAATACAAAATAAAATAAATAGAGATGTTTATGTTAAAATACAAAAACTTACTTGTAAACATTGTTGTGGTATTTGTTGTAAGAAGCGTAAGCGAGAAGAACGCCAAATCCAGGGCCCAAAGAGAAGAAAACTTGAGTGGCTGCGTCTACCCATACCTTGGAAAAAGACAAGTCTCACAATAAATCACCCAGGGTCATTGTAGGTACATACATTGGTCATAGGACAATGAAATTGGAAAGATAAAATACAATTTTGCAGAAATATAGAAAATAATTACCTGAGGTTGAGTAATAGCTTCGAAGTTAGGACTGAGGTAGTATTGGATGCCAGTGGCGGAGCCAGGCAAGGTGATGCCACGTACCAGAAGGATCAGAAGCACCGCATAAGGGAACAGAGCTGTGAACCAAACCACCTGGAAAACAGTTGAAAGGTTATAAGAATAATCTTAAAAACCCATATAAAAGATTTGGATTATCTAGGTGGTGAACTCGAAATTTGAATACAATAGATAACAAAAATCAAATACTTTGCCAGAGGTGCTGATGCCTTTCCAAAGGGAGAAGTAGCAGATGATGTAGACGACGAATAAACACAGCGCCATGTCCCACTTGATGGAGCCTAGGTCGTGGAGGCCCTCGCTGCCTTGCAGTTCCAGGATGAAGCGGCTTGAAAGGAATTTATATGCTTCACTAATATGTATAAAAAGCCTCGTATGGAACCAGTTACGAAACTCCGGTTCTACAAACGGTCGAAGAGATATGAAGCTGGTTGAGAGAGTTTTTAGATTGGCTCGACGATGAGTGAAAATTATTACTAACCATGATTAATGAGATGATGAATGTTGAAATTAGTAATTTGAGATTTCGCACCTTGTAATTCCAGGTCAGACTAATAAAGTAAAGTCGCCACCGAAATATAAAGATGATATAAATTAGTCTTTGATTATAATTTACGGACGCTGTAAACCCTGTAATGTAAGATACGTGCGACAATGCGATAGAGAAGTCAAAGTTAAGAATAATAAGAATAATATAGGTATAAGAATCAGAATTTAAATCTTCCAATTTTTACTGAACGTGCTATTAATTATTTCAAATTCTGCTAGTAGAGATATTTTGTAGAATTCCGTTAAAAAATTAGACACGTTCCTCCTAAAAACGCAAAAATGGTTAAACAATTGATACAGGAAATAATACCCTTTATTTCATAAAAAATAAACTCATTCCGGTTTTTATGGCCTAAAATCAATCAACTTACTTAAAGTATTCAGAGGCCGCAGAAGTGAAGGGCGGCGTGGTCTGCAGCGAGGAGTCGTTGTGCCCGCGGCTGTGGTTCAGGGAGCTGTCTCGGAAGGCTTCGAACTGATAGGAGTTAGATACAAATTATAATAATCCTTAAAGTGCCATTGATAAAATTAATGATAATTGTAATCGTATACGGTCTCCTTACGTCGAAAGAACCTTAACGTCTGGACTAAACTCTTTCGAAGCTCATGATTCTTAACATTCGTTAATGACGGTCTGAAGTCAGTTAATAATTTAAATTTTTAAATATGACTCTATGCTTCTTCTCATCAGCTTTTTCGAAGTGGATTAGTAAGTGAATAATGGACTTTAAAGAAAGCGTTTGTGTAAAATTTTAAACAGTTTGGATTTTTTTTTTTTGAATAGCAATTGTGTAGAATCCTGAATAAGTAGAAAAACAACTATGTAGAACTAAAGAAAGTTGCTGTATACCTACGTAGACAGACTTTCTTTTTTTCACAACCTTTGGTATCTACTAACTATAAACTAATGGTAGACCTAATGATATGGTAGTGTTTAAAAGTGTCTATAAGTAATCACTAATCATACTACTAATGTAATTTTATTGTTGATTTTTATTGTTTTCATTTTATTTTGTATTATTGTAAGTGTGTGTTGAAATATGTATGTAATTCTTTGTTTAAGTCCAGTTGATAATAACTTATTTATTGATGTTAATACTAACAGGCTGACAGGAAGGCGTGTTCCAATCATTGTCGCAGTTGGTCCAGGGCAGCATGGTGGTGAAGGACGCGAAGAAGAACCGCAGAGCCCACGCTATGATCACGTTGTAGTAGAAGTCCACGTAGAACGCTATCAGCACCACTGCGTAGCCGATGCCTGGCAATTATGATATTTAGTGTCAAATTGGAAACGTCGCATCTTGTCAAGCTTGAACGACACGGAAGTGGAGGTGGAGAGTGTTATGGTACCGAGAATTCCCAGAGTACCTTAATTTTTGTACCATGTTATAATATCGATTATACAGAGCAAGAGCGCCAAAATCGGAAGTAGCGAGATATCCCCATTTTCAGAAATCCCCTTTTTGCTAATTCTTGCTTGCCAAAAAAAAATTTTTTTAGACAAGTAACACGCGTATAAACGCATAAAAACAAGAAACCTTCAACACATTTTACAATCCTCAAAATATCAACGCCCAACCGACAAAAAGTAACTGCGTTTCCAACTTTTAAGCAATTTCATTCATCAGAAAGTGACAAAAATATGACACTTAATTTGGGTGCATAGTCTAGGTGGGTACTACAGTGATGCGGAAACGAAAAAGTAGTTATTGGGGAGGCGTTCTTTATACTGGGTTTATTACATGGCTATAATTTTTTTCGTATCCATATCAAGTGCTCACCATAAAAAAAATTAAAACAAAAAAACCCTTCAATCCACGACCTCACAGAAAGCCAGTACCCAAGTAGAGAACCAAAACTCGCACATCAATAACTCCCGAAACGTTTCCAGTTCCACCGTTCCACCTTTCCACTCCATTACCAATTTCGTTTCAGCTCAAAAAATCATATCGGAGTGAGCCACTCAGCCGGGGACGTGACAATCGCGCGCAATGAAATCAACGCCATAAGCCGGCCGGAGCTGGCGGCCGCGCCGTATGGAGCACTTTAGGGGGCCCAGGGAAATGGTGTCAATTATGGGTGTTAAGTGAGGGAGGGCGGGCGGACGAATGCGCAGGGTTGTCGACGGGGTTTCTTCGGTTTTGACGATGAGATAAAATGTTTGAAAATGTCAATCCCGGATTGGAACTCTATGACGGTCAATAGATATTTATTATTAGATATAGACATGATTTATTATGAGTTTACAAAAATCTAAAGAGGTTTTTCTGGACTTAAATAACTTATTTCTTTCTATGTAAGGTTCTAACAATATCGCAATTATAAACGGTGCGCGCACTGTAGCAATTAATTTGTGTCCGGACTATCCTAGATAATAAAATATGGCTCTAACAGAACTGAGTAGGATGCCATTAAATGATCTCCACATATCGTGTGGAAAATCCCAACAGTACGATACACCACAATTTGTCCAAGAAATTATCAAAACCAAGATTGTAACACCAAATTATCGAAATTTAGAACTAATAAACACACACCCGCCTGAAACTTCAAAAACTTGCCGCCGCCAGCCCTAGCAGTGACGTATTCAATGCCCAACGGGAAGAGGTCATGAATTGTGCAGTCGATTTAAAACCCGGCGAAATCCGTCAGCGGCGAGCGCCGCGAGTGCCCATAACTCAAGATTGTTGGGACGACACTCGGGCTGCGTGTACGCACGTGACCTCGTAAAAGTCGTAAATCTAGAATTATGATATTAGAGCTCGGTTGTAAGAGTGAAACAGAGAAATTAGGGCTTTAGCGGACTCGGTAAGCCTTCAGGGCCTTCAGCCGTTACAAGAAATGCAGACACTATTTCTTTCTTGACAGTTACATTTTTTCGTAAGATATAGAGAGAAGAAAGCTGAGGGAAAGAGGAAAGCCAAGATTTGAATATTGGAAGGTTGTGAAATATATAGTGAACGCAGGTTGATTACAAATATCTAAGGACAAGAGTCCAACTCTTGTATTTATAATGATGAATCACCGTTCTTGTGTATTTTTTATTCTAAAATCGGTCCCGTAGTTGCTGAGAACAAAAAGCTCGGAAATGGCAGGACTCTTTCAAGCACCACTCCCGTATCATATATTCCTCCCATGATGCAACAATGTTTGCATTGTGCAAGATGATTATGTCCTCAGAGTGACAATGCAATGGCGGTTCTGCATTTTTTTTACGCGAAACCTAAGGGATTCGGTATGGGCGGCATTTAGACTGTCTACAAAGTTAAGCGACTTGTTAATGTATAAGATGATCGAAATCAACTAGTAAGCAAAACTGATTGAATAATGGAGATGTCCGCCTGTATACAAAAGATAGTAGCAAAAAGATGGACGTCTTCATTATTCAAAATCAGGTTGCTAACTTGTTGATTTCATTAAATCAACCTTCTAATTTCCTAAGTCGCTTGACTTTTTAGAGAGAGTCTACTGCTTATCGAGTGGCTGTCCACTCGTTTGTTATTGAGTGGTACAAAAAAAAGTCTAAACGTCGTCTTTCTGCTGCCCACTTTCCTAGTCCCAACTTACCCTTTAACAATGGCACCAGCCGCCCCCAGCACGTGATGGCGCCCTTCCGGTGGTACTGGCCCAGCGCCAGCTCCATGTAGAACAGCGGGATCCCACCCACCACCAGCATGATGCAGTACGGCACCAGGAACGCACCTGTCGAGGTGGGGTGGTAAGTGAAAAGGTGTTACATTTATGCCTGTGCACTGAACTTTAGATGACAAATAAGTTGATTTACAATATTCATAACAAAAAAAAGCATTGCACGAACACCAACCTAATGTGAAAAGTTAACTCGCCAGTCACTTCGTTAGGACGTTCTTATCTTGATGCCTACATGCACACAAGTTAGGAATGGCGTCCCCGTTATTGTTTCAAATTCTTGTGGGCGGTCTATCAAAGTATGTGTGTTTCTGCGCGCGCTCTACCTATTATATACTTCACAGCTAGAGTGAGCGGTAGATAACTTTGCCCACGGATAAAAGTGGAAGTAAATTTGACAGACCGCAAACATTGCCGCAAAAACGATGACAGAGATACCATACAGTAGTTCAGACACAGTACTTTATTCGTAACTAGTATTTTTATGTTATATTAGGCGGGCATTTGTATGCCTGCCTACCACTTACATCTGATGTTAAGTGAGGTGTGTCTGTCTAAGCTGCTTATTCACTGGTCTTCAAGGAGTCCAGATTTTTTGTATTGTAGGAGTCAAGTACCTATTTAATGGGTAGGTTCCAAAAAAGGGTAGGTACAGCCCAGCCCGCCTACATAGATACGTGGTGACGCCCTAGCCGTGTCAGATTTTATTTCACATATTTCCTGTTATTGCGGTGTTTTGGCTTTTTAGGTGCGGCAACTACTATCTGATCGTCACTTCTGTTAGGGAAAAGCCGGTTCGCCAGAACTTCATCCGTCTACCAGCATAGGGACCACGAACAGTGAGGTTGGCTTGGGCCTCTGTTATAGTGCTCGGGCCCCACAACCTTTCAATGACTGATCGATTTTATTTAAGTATAAATATTAAGATCATCTATCGGGATTTGGGATTGTTTATCGTTACAACACATCCATATAACAACAACCATTGTCAAAAAGTATACCTACCAATGAATCAGTACAGCCTCGACTAAAGCAATACAACAAAACAAATAATTTCAATTTCAACCGAAAGCCAACCACCGTGAAATAAGTATCAATATTCTAAAATGAAATATCCGTAAGAACTTTTAAATCCTCTTAGCGCGTAGATTCTTTCAGCCGATTTCCCCTTAAGAGTTCCATTCCGACGCAATCTCAGATCATAGGTCTCCATTCCCGGCAATAATTTCATATCGGTCCCCGGGGGCGTCGCAAATTGTGCTCTAATTGGCCTTTTAAGGCACTCTCGAGACGGCTCGAGCCTTTAAGAAACTCAGGCTAATTCTTCACTGTTTCATTGTGACGGCGAAAGTAGGGAGTTGTCGAGCGGAAAATTGTAGTACTTTTGTTAGTGAGTGATAAAGAGTGGCTCAGATCATCTAATAAATATGTTAAAATAATTTTAAAGAAGCGAGGCTCTCGTGATGGCCCCATAAGTCACTACACATTAAAGTCATCAAAAAGGAAAGTGACTTTGTCCGAAAAGCGAAATTGCCAAGAGGATGTGAGCCCGACCGGTTTTTCTTTACTTATAGAACCCACACAAGAGGATATGTAAGTACTATTGCTACGTCAAGTCGAAGTTTGGGTCACGAAACATTTTTTGTACCAGGTTGTGCCAATGTTTTGTAGGTCTCCTATCGCCACAAAGAGGATTTTTTCTTCTAGGTACTCTAGACGTAGGTTATCCCTCAGTCTATAATACCATGATTACGATTCAGACCCAAGGTACCACCTAGGCGCAGTGCATCGTTAATACTTGGCTACCACATACAGAGGGTGCACGAGTACCTAAAGTATAGCATGTCAATCTTCCAAACCAGGCAAAAAAAACAAATTTCAAGATATGCAATGTAAAGTTTCATATTTTGTTCTTATATTATTCATGACGCCCACAAGGGATATCTAATGCAAAGGATCTAGTCCTACGCGTGCAGAGAGTTTATTTATTCCCTACCACTACAAAAAGTACCACAATCCGTTCACCGCATTTCATATTCCAACATCAAAGCCCATGCACCGACACAGTGATTTATAAATTGTCCCTTCTCCTAACGTTTTCAAGTACAAGATGGGACGAGACTAATGAGTGCGCCGGTAACCCAATTGTTAAACGAGACACTTCCCTTCTGCAGATTAAATTTCTCCGTAGGTGGTGTACGCTTTTAACCCGACGTTTGAAGCTTGCAATTTACCCATCCAGTGATTCCTAGTTCAGACAGGAGCACTTAAAACTTTCCTGTCAATAAATCTGTGATCACTTTTTGTACTTTAATTTATTTAACAAGGGTTTGTGCGAAGTAGAACTAACATTTCAGACAAGACAACACTCCAATTTCGAAGCAATCGTACCCGTAGCAAAACCAGGTGTCCGATAAGCCCCAGTTACCTACACATACTAATTTACGTTAGAAACAAAAACGAGCACGCTTTTTTCACGATTAAGTTTGGTATTAGAATGCTTGTAGGTATATACCTACTAAAAATACTATCCATGCTACTAAAAAACTTTAAATAAAATAGCATGCTTTCGTGCTTGAAATTAGCATGTTAGAGCAAGAGCCCATGAGGGCCAGACCTTCCTATTGTCCGTAAGTATGAAAGTTTTTCCATGTGTGTCCCCAACACAGGTAAGAATGATCCCCACCCATGAAACCTGGATCGTGGTTCCTTTGGCAGGTAACAGGTAACAAAGGTGTATAAAATCTTATCTCCAATTTCTTAAGTTAGCAAGCTCAATTTTTTTGTATTTTATTCGTAACAGCATTAATACTCACGATGCTCATTGCCAGACACATAGTATGGTTACAACCCTCCGCCGGACACCCCTAAACTATAATTCTCTGTAATTATACTTACCTTATATTAGGAAAGCTGAATTTTATAAATGTTATTCAGAGAATTATTAAACTGAGTTTTCTCAGTAGCCAGACAGTTTTTTGGGTTCTATAATCCTGCCAGACGCATTAAAAGTGTAATAGTTGCGAGAGTGGGGCTCATATACAACAACTGGTGCGAGTGAGACAGAGCGCTCGGTTCGGTGCGATCTTTTACTGCGCATCAGCTGTCGTCTATACTAATATTATAAAAAGAAAATGTTTGATTTTTTGTTTGTTTGTTTCTTTGTTTGTATTGAATAGGCTTCGAAACTACTGGTCCTATTTCAAAAATTCTTTCACCGTTGGGAAGCTACACTATCCCCGGGTGACCATCTTGGCGTTAATGTCCCGGTTGTGCTCTCGCGCACGAGGGCCCGGGGTCCGCCTTGACCATGATCCAGGATTTGGCAGGTCAGGTAATTACAGTGGAGCGACTGCCGTCTGACCTCCATGACCCTGCTAACAAGGGAAACTGAACAGATTGGATCATGGTTACACATCCAGTCGCCTGAATGTGCAGGTTTCATCACGATATTTTCCCTCACCGTAAGAGCCTCGGTTAGTATTCAACTAATGTACATAACTCAAAAAACAGTCATTGGTACATGGCCGGAGCGGGAGCGTAATTTTCTAAAAAATTATGGTTCTATAATAAAACTCCAATAATGTAACCCAAGGTGTAAAAAAATACCCAAAAAATTCCTTACATCGCGTGTGCTGCGAAAACTATTGATGATAGAACAAAATAATGTACTACGACTTTGCAGAACACATCATTATCTATAAAAAGTGTCACGACAGTATATGTCTAACTATTATAGTTATGTCACATGTATGCATGTGTTCTTTTATTTTCAAAATTTAATTGAAATGCCGCCGCTAAAAAACGCTATTTATTGGTACTTTGCTATTAATCCTTATCAAAATCAATTACTTCATATTCACGACTGCTTCAATACCTTTATATAACTTTTTGAATTATGCAATTCAGACATTCCATTCGAGAGATATCACGAGTTTAAAAATGTAAATATTAGAAAAAATTTACTGATTAAATGTGAATATTAGAAAATTTTTACTGATTATAGATTAAAAAATTTATTATTCTGACTGTAATAATTTTATTTTATTAAATTTCTTGATGAATTATAAAAAAAATCACTAAACAATTTGGAATAAACGATAGTATATGTTTAGCATAACATTGCAATGAACTGAGCGCTCTGTCTCACTCGCACCAGTTGTTGCATATGAGACACTTTTTATGCGTCTGGCAGGATTATAGAACCCAAAAAACTGTCTGGCTACTAAGATAACTCAGTTTAATAATTCTCTGAATAACATTTATAAAATTCAGCTTTCCTAATATAAGGTAAGTATAATTACTGAGAATTATAGTTTAGGGGTGTCCGGCGGAGGGTTGTAACCATACTATGTGTCTGGCAATGAGCATCGTGAGTATTAATGCTGTTACGAATAAAATACAAAAAAATTGAGCTTGCTAACTTAAGAAATTGGAGATAAGATTTTATACACCTTTGTTACCTGTTACCTGCCAAAGGAACCACGATCCAGGTTTCATGGGTGGGGATCATTCTTACCTGTGTTGGGGACACACATGGAAAAACTTTCATACTTACGGACAATAGGAAGGTCTGGCCCTCATGGGCTCTTAGACTATGTGTAGCTGGGGCTGTAGATTAATGCAAAAGGTCCTTCATTAGCTGCTCTCGTATTGGGCACTGACTTTCGTGAGTCTGTCTACGAGTGCCGACGGTGAAATTTTTCTTACACCATGCCGAGACGACCCCGCGAGCAGTCTCAGAGAAAACGACTAAGGAGGTGTCCAGCGCACCACCGGGGCCCTGCGTTGCCCCGGCGACACCTGCCCAGTGACTACAATTCCGATAGGATATTACTGGGATCGCAATAAGAGGAAAATAAAGAAACTAAAATCAGAACTATCATTTAGATTTAGTCGCGACGCGACAGTACCTAAAACATCACCATGACCGACAGTTTCAACATTTTCCACCGATTTCCTGTAACAACTGCATAAATTCCTCAACGAAATTGTCGATCGCATTCTCTCACCGCCGACCGCATCGCGGGTTATTATTCCCGTTCCCGATCTCAAGACGTTGGGGAAGCCGGGGATAGTCGGGATTTACTTTATAGCCGGAAGCAACAGGTCGAGGCGGGCGGGGTGAAAGGACAACTTTCTTTGGAGTGCTCGTATTGGGGATAATGGGGCTTTGGAGGATCCTCGCCTTTGACAAAAGCGAATTTTATGCGCGCTGATGTGGTTTACGAGTATTAGGTACTGCATTCGAATTCTCGAGCTGCGCCTTATCAGACGATTAATTCCTTCCGCACAACACGCCCAATAGAATACTTCCAACATTCGGTTTTTCTGGTAGATGGTAAAATCTAACTGGAAGTAGATAAGTAAGTGCTGGTTATAGCGGATATGGTTACTGGTGAAGTTCGGATTAATGTGTTAAAACAACGCATAATTTATAAGTAAATACTGCTTATAATTTCAATTCGATTCCTTCTGGAACACCGAATTTCACGCGGGCGAAATTGCGAGCAAAACCTGGTAATGTATAACTGATAGGTACTTGAAACATTTGACATAGACTAGGTAGGCAACTACTATAATCCAATCTGGTCAGGTTCCCGAGGTCAAAGGGCAGTCGTTCCAATTATCTGAACTGCCCAATCCTGGATGATGGTCAAGGCGGACCCCGTGTGTAAGAACACAACCGAGACACTAACGCCAAGATGATGATGATGATTAGGTAGGCAACTATTGATACTTAAAACATTTGACACCGGGCTATTAAGTAAGTAACTATTCAACGCGTAGCTCCCTAACAAAGTCTCTTCGGCTTAACATTTTTCCAATTTAATTTGAATCCAATAAGGACATGGATTTTGCAGGAGCAAAGTCCCAATAATGAAATCGCCAGAGCCGGCTCGTCCCTCGGGTATTATTGAGCGGGTATTATGAGATTTACTGTAGGAATGGCGTCCTAACGGCCCCGAAATGGATACAAGATTGTTTCGTTGTGTGTGAGGACTGTAGAAACTATGGTGGTAGGTAAACATCGAATTGATCGATATTTTGTATGCAAACACTTATAAGTTAATATTATTTGTGAACAGTGTATTACAATAGTTTGAGTGGACATAGTTCGGAATTGGAAATGGAAAACAAATTTTAAAATTGGCTGCGGTGACTGCTTACCATCAGGCAGGCTTGTTTTGTCACCTTGGAGGTACACATTATTTTAAATAAATTAATTTTAATTACCTTAATCTTTTTTAGTATTAGAAGTACAACATTTATAAGGGACATTGAGGGTTGAATACGTAATTGCATGCGGGATCTTTAGACAGTTGTAGATTTATCGACGGCCCATATCATGGTTCTGTAGTTACGCAATATTTCACGTAAAATTAGCTCCATAAGCTATTAATGATTTCACTAAGAAAAGGTTATCAGCTAACTCTATTTTTTCAATATTTATTTTCGGAATGAAAGTATTAACATTTTGATGCATGACGCTGATTTTCCTTTTCGGTTTCCTAACTAATAATCAATTTTTAAATTATTTCACCCATAAAAAGCTACCAGCGAGTACCTAACATAGGCTATAGTTTTCCCGAAATTCAGCGTGGTTCCCACAGGAACGGGTCCAGAACGTAGTACCCGTATTTTACGAGGACGAAGTCGCGGGCAAAAAAGCCTGTAGTCTCGTAAGTAGCTAGTGCGAAATAACAGTGCAAACAATCCACAAACAGAAAAACAAAGATTGTAGGCACGAGTATACGAAGAACGATATGCGTTGACATACGATGACAGATTGGGGGAGAGTAAGCCGGTTTGATGAAGTGCTGGCGCTAATTAGTGACCCCAGGGGGAGAACTTACACGATACTGACCGCTAGATTTGTGGGGTGGAGTGAATGAAAGGTATAGCAAACAAGTGTTGTAGGGGATATAATAATGTGCGGTTGATTTGTCGAATAGATTGCGCCCGATGACCATTGGCCTGGTGTTAATAATTGGCCAATTTATTTTTATTTTGGTTGTGATTATACGATGCGAATTTTCCAATGCACTGAGCAAATCGTTTATAATCCAAGAAAATCTAAATTTAAACGTAGGTCTATCAGTTATGATGATGAAGAGTTTTTACTAATTACATTCTAGCTTCATCAACCCTGACCGTCGGGTCGGGCGAGCACTGAATCCAGCCTATGTGTAATGACATAGTTCTATAACGGCCAAGTCATACTTTCTAACCCAAAGGTCGGGTTGGTAGAGTTAGTAGAGTATGATTTCGGCGAAACCCTAATAATATAAAGTTTCTTGTTTTTAAGTAATACAAATAAAAAATAAAAAAGGTTTGTGCAGATTCTATAAAACATTTTAGTGTCGTCAGACATCGGGTCCACTCGTTAATCGAATATCATCAAACCGGAAGCTAGCTAATAAAATCAGCGTACAAAATGTCCACGTCAAAGCATCTAAACGCGTCCCAGGCTCCTGCGCTGGAATTGCGCTGTAACTCGATCACCGGCCGTCCGACGGCGCCGATGACCTCCCTCCATTATAATATTACCCTCTCCCGTTATTGCGTTACTAATTTTCCTGTTCGTACATCGAACAGTTAACGAAGTTTCCCGCGCAAAGGGCGCGCTTTGATTGACAATTAATGGCTCCAGACTGCCGCCTTTTGACGCTGGGCGGCGCTGGCAGCCAATTAGCTGCGGTGGCCTCGGGACAAAACTACGCGGCAGATAGCGGAGCGGTATGCGAGAAACTTTTCGACGGCAACTTTAAGGATGGAAGTTGTATTCGTAGAGGAATGAGTGGAGTGGTGGACGAGTGGTTACTTAATAGAGTCACGACCCTAACTACGTAACGGCCCATTTTCAAAATTTAATTTTTGTTCAATCCAATATCAAACCGACAGCTGCAAATAGTTTTAAAAAGTAAACAGACGGTTTCTTCACGAACCGCCTCTTTTATATTTTTATTCAATTGTTATCCTAATAGAACTAAGCATGACATTAAAATAATTATTAATTTGTTATCATGTTCAAGGAAGTGTCTGTACAACGGCCGCTAAACGGTTTGTAGAGTAGAGCTCATATAGGGGCTAAATTTCTTTCCTCTTTTAACAGTTAAAGCAAGGACGGTTTTGAGATAAATTTTACATATTTTTATTGCCTAGGGAGGCACACGGACGAAGGGTTGTCCAGGACATCTTGAGCGAATTCGGTGCCGGCCTTGAACATGAAATATTTTTGGTGTAATCAGCTTTTCAACTCTGAGAACCATGTAGGGTCTGGCATTGTCAAGATTCAACAATCATTCAAGATTGTGTAATACATTAAAAAACTAACTGTCACTTTGGCTCCCGAAACTGTTCAACCAGTCTCAGGCGTCATCCTAATTGGCAACGGTCGTGCGGAATAGGGGACTTCAAAATCGCCCGTAAACCACAAATACCTTGGTAAACCTCGCTTCGTGAACAGTAACACCTAAGGAGCGGCGAGCCGGGCGAGCTCGTTGCGGTGCTGGATATATTCAGCCAGCACCACAATGAGTACCATAAAGCTCTTCAGTATGACCTATGTATAATAACTATATCTACATAGTAGAAATGGTTTGACGTTTTAAACGCAGCCATACACAGGACAAGGCAAACAAAGCTCATTTGCGTCGTTTCCGGCTGCCCGTGGCGCGTTGGCCGCCTCATTTCCGCGCCTTGAGATAAACGGCGGCTTTTGACAGCGGACCGCTATCTTGCGGCGCGGGACCGGCCGACGGTTATTGGGAATGGCGATTGGTTGTTTTGTTGAAAATTAAATAAGTATTGCTACAGGCTGTTCGATGGGACTTTTAGGCGTAGCAACGTTGCTCTTACAGTGCCCGTGAATGCACAGGGTTTCAAGACCTATTTTTTATTCTAGACCCTAATCTAGCTACCTACCAATTATATATAAATCGGTTTATCCGTTTAAGCGTGAAAGGTAGCAAATACACACACATACACATACCACTTTCGCATTTATTATTATATTAGTGGGATGCAAACTGCAAACTAGTGGGATTATTACTAATAAATTGATATGAAAGCTTGGTGTGCTCGGAATTTTTGATATTTTGGCTTTTAAAATGGAGTATTCGTAACAAAAGTAAATTAAATCAGCGGAATTTTTGGCATTTTGGTCCTTAAAAAATCGTATAAACAAAAATGTTGATTGTTTGTTTGTCTCAAACTCAAAAACTACTTAACCGATTTTAATAGGAGGTAGATTATACACCAAGGGGGGAACAGAGTCATGCATCACGGGCGGCTTATTGGATCCTAAGCTGACGAAGGACTCTTAACTAACTAACTGACCTAAGCGAAGTAAGGGGTTCAAGCCGCCCAATCCGGAATCAAATCATTTTCTTGACAATTAAAAAAATTTAGAAGAAGATTTGGGATTATTAAAATCATAATAACACGAAACACTTTTTGAAATACACATTTTTCTGCTTTCTTTCATTTGCTCAATTTTAGAAGTCTATTATCCTGAATCATACAGCCTAGTCTTAAGTGACAGTACTTAATGTTGCATTCGCGCCATTTTTCTTTTATTATAGTGAGAGTAAAAAGAAGATTTTTCCAATAAACTCTCTTTACAATGCGGGGTTATTCAGAGTCATCATACGAATTTGAACGTTAAAAATTCAAATCACATTATTTCTCTTGGAAATGTCATAAAACATTACTTCCCTGCGGGTAACAAGGCCATGTATTAAATTGACATTTCATGACATATAAACAATTACACAAATGTACAAACATAGTCAAGCAGGTGTGAAAAAATACTTAAAGCTATAGAAACCTTCGTTATCAGCGAGTAAGGCTATAGATTTTCCCGAAATTCAACGTAGTTCCTGCGAAAACGGGTCCGGAACCTAGTAACCGAATTGTACGTGGACGATGTCGCGGGCAAAAAGTCTAGTTTGTACCTAATAAAAATCAATGAACGAGCGCCACGAAACCGGAGTACACAAACAAATCACTGCCTACCGTAATCCGTAGTTACCTATGCAATGTTGGGTGACCACAAGAGAATGCCTCCAATCAGTCGGCAGTGCTGTAAGGCACTCCAGCACAGGCGAGCCAAGGCGATTGTTAACCGACTATTATACGAGGAGAGCCCTACACCTGCGCGTACACGCCCTTCAGACTCTAACGAACATGGAGTTCACTGCTCGGGGAAGGGTCTATACACTTTAACGTATGATTCGTAATAAATGACAGGTAAGTACTTAATATCGTGCACAAGCTTCAGCAGGTTAGGGTATCCGACTCCTAAGCGAGAGGTACCGGGTTCGAATCCCGCTACGTGCATGAACCAATGACTGTTTTTTGAGTTAGATGAATGCTAATCGATGCTCTTACGGTGAGGGAAAACATCGTGATGAAAGCTGCACTGGACTGCACTGCGACTGAATTTGTAACCATGATTGAATCTGATCAGGATCCCCTGGTAGCTGGGTCACGGAGGTCAGATGGCAATCGCTCCACTGATGTGTCAAGTCCTGTATCATGGTCAAGGTGGACCTCGGGCCCTCGTGCGCGAGAGCACAACCGGGGTATTGACGCCAAGATTAATATCCTTGTTAAATTTAATATTGTTTACGAGAATATTTTCGAAAAATGAAATTTCGTAGTAACTAATAAATTATAAAATACGTCACGGGGGTCAATCGACTCCGATATGAGCCCGTTCAATCAGTGTCAGGGCAGACCTTAGAAGTCAATGTCAAACCATGATCATGATGATGTTGATTTGTATAAATATTGTTGGATGAAACACCATTTTAGAAACACAAACTATTCCACAATTTCATATTTTAGTAACCTCGGCGTGTGCAGTGACACACACAACGCGCTACAATTTTAAAAAGACGGTAGTATTTCCTACCCAATTCGATGTAGTTAATCCTACCCCCTTTCTTACTACTCTACGGACCTGCCCCATCCAGTAGCCTCTTTTCCCGCCATGTCTCAGCCGTGGCAGCCTCACACGCTCCGTGGCAGCGCGGACAATTAGCGGCGCAAGTGGCACTCAGACCGCGCGGCCGGATAACGTAATAAACCCTCCGGGAGTCAAGTGGATCGCTGCAGAGCTGCATCTTGCAGTGGGTGGAACTGGGTCTTTTTAGGCGCGAGTCTATCGAAGATCTGGGGCTCGATTTATGAATAGCTCGCCATGAATCGAATGTTTAATTTAGATTTTCCACATTAAATATTCGATATGTTGATGTATGATGCTGATTTTCCCCATTTTTTAAACATACTTATTTAGAGCTGCGAACGTGATTTAAAAATTGTTGAATTTTTAAGAGCCATTCAAAAAGAGAGCCCCTGCTATATTGTGATCGACAAAAATGAAAAGTTTAAATACGAAAACGAATAATAATGTTAACCGATTGTAATTAATAAGACAGTATTAACCACGGAAATATAAATTATTATTATTATTCAGATTTCAGAGATCAAAAAATGGGGCAAATATCTATCCCGGGTTAACCCTAGACATCGAAAATGGAACCTCAGAAATCCATGTCACCCAGCGAGCCGGCGGGCAAGGCGAAGCCGGTGGCGTACATTTTGAACTATATTAAGTTCCATACATAATGGCTTTCTAAGTGAATGAGAAGTTTTGATCTCACGAACGGTTTGTTTGATTTAAAATTCTAAACAGGAAAAACGATTAATCATTATACGCCATTATTTATATACCTACCATAAACCTTTCATGTAAAATTAACTTAACGGTTTCATTGAGAAAAAGTTAACAGAAATAAAATGAAATTAAATTAAACATGTAAGTATTTATTGAGTAAGGATGACGTTAATCTCTTTTGAGGAGCAAAGAGAAAGTTAAAAGAGCTCATCTACGTAGGGGCAATCTCATGAAGAGCAAAGCTCCTAACTCCACAAAGCCTACATTTTGGTCATAAAGTATGGCTTGGCCGTTTCATAGAACCAATGCATAACACATAGGCTGGATTCAGTCAACCGACGCGACGGTTGGGGTCTAGGGCTGATGTCGTCGATCGGACCAAGATAGCCCGTAGCTAGCATCAGTTCATCATTGTTTCTGATAAAGATACGTTCGAATCTTTGAAACGGACAAGCTATCATTCTGACCAAAATGTAGGATTTGTAAAGTTAGGCTTTGAATACAGTTGGGAAGACTAGAAGTTTTTTTCAGTGAAGCTGTTTATAGCTTATGAGGCCGCGCCAACCACTTGAAATTGAAATATTTGTGGTAGCGATTTCATATCTTATTCATACTTTTATGGAATTGGTAATATTCTTGTTTTTTCTGTACATATCCTAGATGCATACAAAATTTCAGCTTTCTAACACTTCGGTAAATTAAATACAAGTCTGCTCTTACATCTGTTCCTGAAAGTTCGAGCTTTCTGGAATTATTTAGCTAGACGGAAGATATTAGAGTCTGCAAGTTCGACTAATCGATACTGCCGCCTACTTTTTGCGTGACTTGCATTGGAAGGAAAAGCTACATGTTATTTTCCCCTTACCATTATACCTAGGTATTTGTCGTAGTGTCTATGTGTAATAAATGTTTCTTTGTTTCTACTCACCGCCGCCATTCTTGTAGCAGAGGTACGGGAAGCGCCATACGTTGGCGAGGTCCACCGCGAACCCGATGACCGAGAGCAGGAAGTCCACCTTCTTGCCCCAGGTCTCGCGCTCGCCCGGCGTCAGGGTCTTCGGGGCCATCACTGCCCGCCGGGAGGCCGCCACCTGGAAGCGGATCTGGTTAGTTGAAGCTAGCAACCGTGGGCTATTGAATCGGAATCGCAGCCTGGATTCTTTGTGTATCTGGCCGGGATGGTTACCACTGAGCTACCTTCATCATCGAAAAATATATTTTTTATATAAATTTGTATATTTTATAAATTACAGGTTTTTAGTAAAATTTCAAGCTGTTATTCACTTTCACATGCCCCCATGTTTGTGCGTAGTAGACATACAAACATCTGAAAATGCAATGAAAAACTCCTAAATTGCGCATGATAACTGACAACCTGAGTGGTTAATTTAGTTAACATTCCGGTCGCCACGCAGAGGTCCCGGGTTCGATTCCCGACCGTGCAGAAATTGAAATGATGAATTTGAATTTCTTTTACGGGTCTGGGTACGTATTAAAAAAGTATTTAAGCAGTTTATCAGTTATCTAAACACCTATAACATAAGCTTTGATTACTTTCGGGCTAGATGGCGCTGTGTGAATTTGTCCAAGCATATGTATTTGTTTTATTAATTTATTTATAAACCCATCGAGTTTAGGCTCGTTTAAAAAATCTGGACTGATCATAGAAAACGTGCAAAAAACTATGTAGGTACGAAAAAAAATTTTTTATTTGAGAATTTGTTTACTACCTTGTACAACTCTCTAATCTCTCTCTAACGGAGGTTTTGGGACTATTTCTTCTCAGCCGTCTGTCCCAAATCGCACAATCCGATAATACTGACATTGACCAATTATCAAACAACAATCTATTAAGTAAAAAATATATATCGAGAGATCTATTCTGTTTCATTCAAACCTGACATGCAATATTGAAATTTTAAGTTGTTAAATTGACATGCTGCAGACCGACATGGTGACAACTGAATTCCATCCAGAAATTGAGAGGATGTATTTTTAAGGATGAGGAAAGACCTACGTGAGATTCAGATAGCGCAGGATAGAGACCAATGGCGATTTCTTGTGTCGGAGGCCAAGATCCACTTCGGGTCGCTGAGCCAGTGAAGTAAGTAAGTATTTTTAATTATTAGATACCTTAGAGTAACCCTTCAACAAACAACAACATATTATAAAAACAAACTACCTCTGTTTGATTGGTATTTAACTCCCAAGCCACCGCGATATAATTAATCTCCAATTTTAATTCAACACGGATTTAGATTTTTTCTTTTATGACGACCGCATCCCTCACTAATGGCTCAATCCGACAACGAAACGGAAAAACAACATACGGCCTATGTAAAAAAATATCGTACCTTCAATTTTTTTTATTTACTAGTGAGGCCCACAGACAGACGGTCCACTAGATGGAAAGCGGCCACCTTCGTCCACACAAATTATAGTGTTTTAGTACATCCATTCTAAAGTATGTATGTATGTATTCATAAACTCTAATCTAAGTTCAACACGGATTTGGATTTTTTCTCTTAGTAGGTTTACCCGCAACCCTCACCAATCGCTCAATCCGACAACACTGAATAAAAAACCGACCTATTATGTAAAAAATATCGCATCTTCAATCGTGTTAAACCTCCAAGCCTCGCGCTATTAATTAACCGATAGCCACCGCGGTCACTCCAGCCCGTCGCTCTCCATTAGTGCGCGGTCACAGCAAAGTGACAAATGTTCCCGCGTATGACGGAGGGTTGCACTCTACCCGGCGGTAGGGCTGGCGAATCGGTGATTCTACGTTTTAGGGTTACAGCGTTTTTGTTTTGGGATAATTGATATATTTTGTGAATAGGGAGGTAGATCTGTGAGCGTCTGGCTAATGGCTAGTAGGTCCTAAACTCAAGGTACCTAAAAAGGTACCTAAACGTGGTACGAGAGGAGTTCGATCCCCAGTGCCACCATCGTGAGGAAACCTGCACATTCAGGCGACTGAATGTGTATCACAATCCAATCTGGTCAGGTTCTCCTGTTAAGAAAGTCATCTTGAGTCATGGTCAAAGCGGACCCCGGGCCTTCGCGCTTGAAAAGTCAACCGGAATGTTATTATTATTATTATTAATTACTTTAACGAGTTCAACTAGAGCTCAAACTCGATTGGCGATCGCGTACCGGCAATTGCAACAGAACACGGTCCTCATGAGATGGATGGACGACTTTATGAATATCTTATTGATTCCATGGATACTAGAGACACAAAGTCGATCGATGTGGATGGCGCTGTCAATAAAAAAGGTTTTCAAAAACTAAAAGCTCTTAAAAAACAGAATAATTAAAAACAAGCCGAATATTGGAAGTAAATTCGTGTTTAAAGTACAAATGTTAGTTTAATTTAAACTTGATCGCAGTCGGGACCCTCTGCCCTGAAAGCCCTCTGCTTTAATAATATACGTAGGTATCTAGACTCTGTCTCGAAAGTCAAGCCACATAATGAATTCAAAACGAAATCAAAGAACAAATGATAGAAAAATTAAAATAATATTTTTTTGTGGTTTGTTGAAAGCAGCTGAAGCAAAATTATTTACCAGTGATGGGAATTCACATATTTCCATCTGTTTTGACGGATTTTTCAGTACGATTAGAGGTTTGTCAAACATTGGTGGTCTTGCATTTCGAGAGTACTTTGGCGACCACCAAGGGACCAAGCTTCATATTTAAAAAAAAACATCATAATTCACCCCTCCACAGAGTTAAGAGCTATCCGCACTTAAACTACTTTACCACAATCTCCACGGGCTGTGTTGGACATCATACTGTTGAGAATTATCTGCGCTGCAGGACTTAGGACTTCTCCCACGAAAGGGGAGGTTATAGCCATTATCTCCACGCTTGGCAGGCGGGTTAAAGATCGCAGTGTTATCAGTATAACAATGGAAAACGCTGCTATCCATTTTCCAGATATTCTAGAAGTTTTGTCACAAAAAGATTAGTCGCCACCCACGAGTGTAAGAAGTTGGTGCTATTTTACTTTGCCGGACACTACACGGCCATAATATACAACAAAAAATAATGTTCCTTTTTTGTTCAACGGATGTTTTTATCGATCTGCATCGTCAAACCATAGTAGTTATGTACTTCATGGGTGGAGGAATCTAGTGCAGTATTCTACTTTGGCGCCCACCAAGGGACCAACTTTGTCGCGTTGTGGGCGCCAATTTGCAATCTAAATTATCCCTCGTCATTACTTTATTTATTTATTTAATAGTTTATTGCACACAGTAAAATACATAGAGAAACATCATACATATAGACGACACAACAGGCACTACTTATTTCTAAAAGAAATTTCTTCCAGCAGGCCTACAGAAGAGAGATGTGATAAGTAAAGCAGATCGACGTTCATCTTGGCGTTTACGTCCCGGCTGTGCGCTCGCGCACGAGGGCCCGGTATCCGATTGATTATGATCTAGTATTAGACAGATCAGGTAATTACGCTCCATAAACTAGGTACCACATTTCCTTTTTATAGAGGTAGTTTTCGCACGAGAGTAATAAACATCAATACGTCAAACCATTCTCACAAATTTTTGCAATTTTAATAATCGAACATATAATCAGCGGCCGGTGGCAGCCCTATAATCCTGGGATTGGGCCGAGAGGCTGTCAGCGGCAGCGGCGGCCGGCGCCGAAAAACCGTCCCGCCAACGCAGAGACTCGAGCCGCGACGACAAATTGAATTCCACACTGGTTTAAATGTTCGTATCATATGTATTGTGGATTTGTGGGTAGTTTGTGGTCGGTATCTGTCTGTTTTATTCTAAACTTAACTATACGGTGGCGCTTGGTTATACGAAATGGATTGATGTTCAACTCGTTTGCGCGAGAAGCGCGTTTTTTACACAGGTTTTAATGTCATATTACACATAAAGAATGGAGAATGTTTAAAAGAAATAATGGAGAAAGGAATTAAAAGGAAGTACTTGGAGAATTATTAGTTTTAATCACAGTACGCCAGTTCATAGAGGTTCAATGAATATACCGGTAAGCGGTAAACCAAATAATTAGTTTATTTGGTTTACCAAAGTTTTGGTTCAATACGATGCATCAGAGCGAAAAGTTAATTAAGTACTAATAAATTAAAGAGCAAGCATACAATTTTAAGTCTAATGAGTACCACAACTTAAAATTCGGTCAAGGGATGTAATAGCCATGGCCAAGTTTTTCCCCAACATTGTTAAAAACGGAAAGGACTTTTTATAAGAATCTGCAGTTTGGAAATGGGCACTCCTCATAAAACATATTGAGTGACAACGTTTCATCTTAGTTATCTGATTGATGAATAATGAGATGGAGAAGAGAAGCGAAGACAAACCTCTGTCCTGGGAGACCTAATAAGATTGAGCCAGTCCGATGACTACTCTTCTGTTTTTACTCGCTGCCGCTGCCCACGAAGGTAAGAGTTTACCAACGTATTTATTTTATTAGGCTAGCCAGGCTTTTGGCTGCCATGTCACCTGGTGGTAAGTGAAAACGCGACCGATGATGGAGCATGCCTGTCTAGGAACAGCCTATTCACTCTAGCCTTGAAGGCGTCCAGATTCAGGGAACACATTCGCAGGCACCGTGTTCCATTCCTTAGCCTTATAAAGGTTGAACCAAAGCGGCTCATGCGTATAATATTTTCAGAAATACTTTAAGAATACCAAAGTGAATATCATAGTCGACATAGCTAAATGTACTGCTCAAATCAAGAAGAGAGACCACCGTAAGTTGCATATTGTCCATATCAAAACGGATGTCGTCAGTGACATTCAATACTGCTGTCATAAAAAGTGCTGAGAAGCTTATTCTTACACAGTTCATAATCAGTTAACCTAGCTAGATTAGATAGCCTAGATTAGGAAAAATTAATGGCATGGTGTGAGTTATCACATTGATTATAATAATATAACACCCAGGAAAATAAAAGGATCCCGCTAGCAAGTGAAACGTTAGCCGAGTTTCGAACTGCTCACGGGGGACCGCTAATCTATAGCAAAGTCTATCTAAGTCTAAAGTCTATCTATGGGTGGGTACATCTGTCTATTTTCCGCTTACATCTTCTGTTATCCCCGCAAATTGCTACTGCGCTGGAACCTTTGTCAAATTAACGTCCACGTTGCGTCATCCGTAACTAAAAAGTACAGCTTGTTAGAAGACGAAAAAACCAAAATTAAAAATTTCGGAAAAGGCTTTTTAAAAAGATTAAACCATTTTTTAAACCCCGGCTACCAGATTGCTCAAAAATCCGTCGGGGGCTGCCATTGCCATATTCTGTTTATAATTTCAATCAATGTGTACATCTAGCACACTGAAAGTTCTGCGCTCCTGGCAGCTCATAATGTTTGAATTTGGAATGTTGTATCTTCTAAAATGCAAGGTACTTATGCATTGATATAAAAAAAATTGGCGGGAAATTGCGTGTCAATTTTATCATAAGTTTGTAGTCCGTAGCAAAGCTGGAAATAACGCGAAAATACTTTAGGAGATTTTAAAAGTTAACTGTCTCTACAAGACTGCACTGCTTGTCTTTAAAAAGCTTTTTGGAGGGAAGCACACCTCATTTGGGCACAGTAAGGCGTTGGTATGCAGAATTTTATCGAAGCCTTGTTTCTCTCCATGATGGAATTCGTGAAGGTCGGCCGTCTACAGCGAGGGGTTACCTGCTAGTTTTGGTTGAGGGTTTAAAAACTATTATTCTTTTTATCTACACTCATAGCGTAATATTCCAATTTCAAATTCGAAAACAGTTCGTAAGGATACACTTTTTTCACGCCAGTCTACAAAATTTTAAAAAATTACTTTTCGATACAGCATTTCCCATACTAATTTCATTACAACTGTATCGTAAAATAAACTTTTAATCATTATGCAACACTTTTATTTTTTTTAAATTTTTATCGGGCGCCGAGACATGGCGAAATGTAGGCTGAATACCTAAATTTCTTTATCAAATTCAAAATTAAAATTTTACTATTTATATTTGAGTGTAATTATTTTCCCGCTAAACAGAATATTTTTTATAATTGTTGTAATTTGTGTTTGTGAATGTTTTTTCTTGTCTGAAGCAAATAAATATATAAATGTTGAAGTAGTGAAATGAATTTCCCGCCGCTTGATATCCTCGACGCGTAGTACACCAGAACTGACTCGCAGCTTACTTCCAGCAAAGTGGAGAAAATTAGAGGTACAATTTTTGAACATAAAAATATGAGTGTAGATAAAGTAGTGTATGCAACTGCATATAATTAGGTATTAAAACACTCGTGTCAAACTATTATCATACTCGGCTACGCCTCGTATGATAAATAGACACTCATGTTTTAATACCCCCTTTTATATGACAGTTGCATAATCTACTATTATGTTACATAGGTATAATAGGACCACGATAAGTCCGTATTGACTGACAGTAGTAAAAATTATAAAGTGTGGATATGGTAATAATCTGTCCTTGTCAGTCCTTCTTTAAACATTCAGTTATTTGGTCACTATTAGCTTAAACTTGTACTTTTAGTTTGTCTAAATTATTAATCATGCTGAAAATTGTCTCCCGCACTTCCTTTTTAATTGTTTTGCCTCTTATTTAATAATATTTTTCATAACTCACGATAATAAACAATCCTACAGAAATCAAATTGTTTGTTATGAGTTTTATGAATAACGTTTTATGACGTTCAAATAGTTGCCAAACAGAGATTTTTTTAAATAAGCGATTTGTACTTAGGGTGGTCTTATTATAGTTATTATACAGTCGCTCTCATAAGTACATAATCACTTTTAGTAAAAATACTTTGTAGCTACTGCCACATACAGGATATTAGGAGCATTGTTAAATAAATGGAATTGGCTGAACGAATTGGCAGTCCCTTAGGCACCAATAACTAATTTTTAAACTGCAGGCTTTTGCATGTAATAAATGGAAATTGTTTCAATGAATTTTCATACAATATCTTAAAAATTAAAATATATTTTTATAATACAGGCTCTAAATTTTATTTTTAGTTTAGTAAGTACAATAAATACACTCGGAGCGTCGGTGGGCGTGCGTCCGACTCGTAAGCGAGAGGTACCGGGTTCGAATCCCGCTGCGGCCATGTACAACGACTATTTTCTAAGTTACGTACATTAGTTGAATACTAACCGACGCTTTTACGGTGAGGGAAAATATCGTGATGAAAATCATGTGTTACCATGATCGGTTTAGGGGGCGCCGAGCGCCGGTGATGATTCGGCTTTTAGGGAATAACTTAATTTAAAAAATAATCTAAGCGTTAATGTCCCGGTTGTGCTCTTGCGCACGGGGGCCCGGGGTCCGCCTTGACCATGATCCAGGATTTGGCAGGTCAGGTAATTACAGTGGAGCGAATGCCATCTGACCTCCATGAACCTGCTACCAGGGGAACCTGACCAGATTGGATCATGGTTACACATCCAGTCGCCTGAATGTGCAGGTATCATCATGATGTTTTCCCTCACCGTAAGAGCATCGGTTAGTATTCAACAAATGTACATAACTCAGAAAATAGTCATTGGTACATGGCCGGAGCGGGATTCGAACCCGGGACCTCTGACTTACGAGTCGTATATTCTAACCGCTCGGCCACCGACGCTCCGCGACGCGGCTTTTGGGGAATACCGTAACAGTGCAAAAATCGTAGTAGAACAAGTCGAAGCAACAGCGGAATTTTTCCGGCCCTTACGCCCTTGGTACCTGTGTGTGTTGGTTGGTGTGATGTTTATTATAATGAGTTAAAAAAATAATCATTTTTACCTAGCCGTTGTAGCGCCCCTGTGCAATTATAACCCTAGCGCCCCTCTAGTAATCGCGCGATCAAAATGGAAAAGGTCACAGTTAAAAATGTAAAAGTAATTTGAAGCAAAAAATTTCTCTATATGTAACAGCAACAAGCAAGTTACCAAAAACGGTCAAATCTCTCTAATGGATAGTAAACTCTATTTCATGGAGATTTAATTCTAAATCGATTGAAGAAATGTGACAGATTTGGATTAATGATGTGGTGTTGACTTTAATTAAAATTATAAGGAAGGGGTGATAATTGTGGCTAGATACGGCCCTGATTATCCTTAGCTTTTAAGTGGCAAAATGTAAAAATATTTCATTTTTTATTATTTACAATAGGTGCTATTTGACTCAGCTTTTAAGTGGTACAAAAAAGTTCGGAATTGTGTTAAAAATTTGGAGCTTGCTGCGCTCGCTTCTTCATTGAAATACCATAGTTCCTTTTACTGCGATCGCTCCAGCTTTTAAGGATTAGCAAAAGAAGGCCGTAATGTAAATTTTAGTCAGTCCATTACATTTTCGTACAGAGCTGTCCTTGTATACTTTACGTATGTAAGAGAGAATTTATTGCTACGCTCATGAGTTGTGTTCTTTGGCCAGTGTCCGTGAAGGTATAGCAAGACCCTCAAACACTTTTCTGCAAAATTCGATTCACACTTGTCTGCTTTCAAGGTGATCGTGTCCACAACATTTTTAGGTGCTGGAGACGCGCCTGGAATTTCGTATATTGACCTGGTACCTGTCTGTCGCTCCCGCGTAAATATATTATTGGGTCAGTTTTTCCCTGAATCTATTTTTCACAGAATGTGTGTCACTGTGGCCACTATGATAACTAAATAAAAGGGCGGGGTAATTTGTTAATCTGCGATTTTACCTATGAAATCTGCTAACCCTGTAGTATTGTCATCCTAGCGTAATTATTCCTATTCAAACGTTGACAAACTTTACAACAAAAGCCTATTCTAGTATTCATAATAACGCTAATAATTCGTTATTATACATTATTATATATATCTTTTAAATTAAAAACAAAATAAAAGAAAGAACTGTTTTTGTATTTTTGGGTCTCGTTTGATTCAATTTTATAACAGAAGTCGTCTTTGTAACTAATTTCCTTTTTGTTGTCCTTGTTGTTGCGCAATAATTTTCATTTAGGATTTACAAAGGATTTTGATACGGATTTTACTATAATTTAGAGAATTTCTTCCGAAAGGTTTATTATTATACGTCCATAATTACATATTATCTGTGCTTGTTATAGTTGAAACGCTGTATGCGTCGCTAAATACCTACTGGGCGCATAAAGTGTAAGTCAGTCTTTAGTGTTTACCTGCCAATATTATAAATGCGAAAGTTACTCCGTCATAGTTGCTTCTTCACGGCAATACTATTAAACCGAAATGTGGTAGTAATGTAGCTTATAGGCCAGAATGACCCATAGGCTATAAATTACCCTAAAATTAATTAGTTCAAACAGGAACAGGTCCAGAACGTAATAACCGAAATTCATGCAGACTAAATCACGTCCAAAAGTTTGTCTGTAACTAAAAAAGGAAAATGTTCTATATTTGTTAGCTTTTATGTTGAGGGTTATTTCCGAAACTAAAAACTAATTTTGAAAATTCTTTCGCGTGCAGGAACATTATTCCCGAGTGCCGTTAGTCACTTTTCATCCCGAAAAATTAAAAGGTTCCCGCGAGACAGTTGCACAAAACTGTGAAAACCCCAAGGAACTAATACTAACAAATAAAGCTGGTACTCACGTGCGGCTCGGCGGTCTCAGCACTCGCGCCATCTCAGCGCGGGCGCCCGGGGCAGAGTGAGCGCCGGCCGCGGCGGCGGGGCGGCGCCTGCCAGGTGGGCGGGGCCGAGCTATGCACTGCACGAGATGGAGAAACGATTTTTGAAACACAAGGCATTCTGATATTTGATATAGTCCACTGCTGAAATTCAGCCTCCACCGGGGAGAAATTCTCCTCCATCAACGGGGAGAATTTGCTATATTCGCCAAATTATCAGTAGCCGTATTCACAATGGCTCGGAAATCGGATTCGGATACGGAATCGACAAAGGACCCCGCAACATTTCTTAGGAAAATGTGGTTTCAGTTAATTTTTATGAAATTTTCATATGTTACAGAGTAGAGTTTCCGTGAAATCTATCGGGATTCTAAATAACAGTTTTCGAATCCATCGACACAGATTCGCCGCTCACGAATTTCGTGTCGAATCGTTCGGAAACGGTTTCGAATCATTGTGAATACGGCTACAGATGTCATAAGTGGTCTCATAAATAAGTTTTTACAAGGTTGGTAATACGCGAGTGATACCTACCCCTGGTATTGCAAACTGTTGATTGTGGTAACTGCTTACCATCAGGCAGACGGCAAGCTTGTTTGTTATCTTTGTGGCATAATAGGGTAACCTATCCAGATTGGATCATGGTTACACGATGGAGTTCCTCACGATGTCCAGCAAATAAGAATTGGAGAACTTCTCCTTATCCGTCGCTTTCAGGTTTATCTTCTACGAGACGAGAGCTGAGAGCTCAAAAAATGGCCTGCCCCAGGGTAGCGTTTTGGCTTGACCAACGACCAACAATCTACATCAAATATGTGACGCTTTTTATACGCAGAAGTACTCGCACGTACCTACTGCTCACGCTAACAGTTTTGAAGAGGTTGAGACGACACTATCTGAGGCTCTACGTAATTTGAGCACTTACAAGACCATCCCTCCGTGCTCCATTAGACCAAATACATCTAAAACCGAGTCTTCCGCATTCCTTCTCAGCAACAGTCAAGCGAACCGTATGCTGAACATTGTGTGACAGAACAGATCCGTGGTATCTTGCCTCACAGTTACTCCCCGAGGTATCCTGGTGATAGATCGCTCACTGTAAACAAGCACTGCCAAACCATTAAACAGAAAGAACACTATACTCACACACCAACCTATTGAGGCATACAACTACAACCAGATTGGAAGCTCCGTCGCATGTCTTGCGGACGACTGGATTGGGGCTCTCGTTTGCTGCGTGTCCTGTATGGAGTCGTTCTGCCCATACAAAGTTGGTGGATACAGCTTAAACGAAACAGCCGAATAGAACATAACTGGTTGTCTCAAACCTACCCTGGTAAACGTGCTGTATCCACTCGCTGGTATAGCGCCAGCGGTTTGTAGGGCGGTGGCTGGCTGCCTTGAGAGAGAGTCAAAAAGGATATAGATTATTGGCACCTCATTTACAATGCCATTCCAGTGCAACAAAGGCTGAAAAGCTGAAGTTTCATGTGTCGAATCTCGTATTCGCCGAAGCGAAACAAGCCAGGTTTTGCGGGGGGTTTTTTAAATGAATGTGCATAAATTTCGATTATATATATCCCCATAAAAATGGGGAATCGTAAATGAGCGAGCATAGCGAGATAAAAATTTAAATTCTAATTTTGTATAAAAAAAGTTGTAGCGAACTTATTAAAGAAAACTAAAAACTAAAAGCTCGAAATTTTTGGAATTCTGGCTGAAAAAATCAGGTTTGATCACGCGGCGCAGCCGGTGTGAAATGATTTCGGGGGGTTTTGAACCCCCTGAAGACCCCCCCCCCCTCGCTACGCCCATGCTTACTAACTCGATTTGTCATACCCTCCGAGAGTCTTCCGCCTGGTCATGAATTACCATGGCAGGTTTGGAAAATTCGGACTCAGGTCGGCCGCAGCAAATATGGTTAGGTAGGGACTTTCAGGTGGCTCCAAAGCCAACTGTGCCTACGATGCTATCCGTTTATCCCGGCCTCTGCCAGGGTTCGCTTTCTTACTCATTCTCCTCCATTTCACCCGATCTTCGGCATCCTCGCGTCATAGGCCGCGTGCTGTCCGAACTATGTCACACCTCTTACTGTGTCCTCGTGCCCAAACACCTGCACGCAGGAGAATCTTATGACAGACACCGATAGTGCTATGGGACTAATGGGACTAAGTTCTGGGCCACTACGTTATAGTGTCACTGACACGCTTAGAAGAGAATTAGGTATCCAACCAACTATGTATTTCCAATCGAGGCCGGAAAATGCGCAGCAGCGTTTTCTGATGACGGTACCTACCTATTTTCACCACCTAGTTCTCCAACCCGCCTGCTAAGCCTGGAGAATATGGCAAACCATCCTCTGATATGGAGGAGGCTCATGTCCAGCAGTAGACTATTACTGCTTTGATTTGGGGCTCTATCTGTAGGTATTTTTAACCTTCGACGAAAAAAGAGGGGTGTTATGAGTTTACGTGTGTATCTGTATTCTGTGTATCTGTGGCATCGTAGCTCCGGAACGGATGGACCGATTTGGATGTGGTTTATTCTATTTGAAAGCCAGTTAAATCGAGATGGTTCTTAGCTTCGTTTCATTAAAATTGGTTTTGTAGTTTAGAACATATTTTAGTTTAAGTTAACTTGGTCGGGGGTTATCCGACTTTTTCTGTCGGTTAGGTTAGGTTTGTAGGAGAGTTTAATTATGATAGTTTATAGCTTTATTTCATTAAAATCAGTGTAGTAGTTTAGAAATATTTGAGTATTTATAGTTACTTGAGCGGCGGTTTTCCGATGTTTTTAGTCGGTAGGTTTAGATCGTGGAAGTTCTGGGCAGGATAGAGGCAATTATAGGTAACTCTATTCCCCAAATCAAACTAAGTGAGGCACCTGCGCACCGCTTTTGTCATTAATATAAAATCTTTACTCAATCCTAATATAAATCATGATCTTCCCAAAATCAGTATCTTGGTGTATGGGCACCTACACAAATACTTAATGTTTCGTAGGATGTGTTTAATATTTATGTTTTAATATTAGATACTTATTATAACCTAGGTACCTACTTCCATATAGATACCTTACCTTTTTGTACTACGTAGTACATCTAACTCTGAAATAATTATACTGCCAATAACGTAGTCAACGTTGCTTAGAAGTGATCCTACCTACATGTTCAAAGTGAAGACATGTAGCTAAATAACCTACCCACGTAGCCAGTATAAATTCGATCAGCCTACACTTGGTTCAGCTAAAAATAAATGTCGTTGAATGTAGTAATCAATTAAGCAAGGCGTGTGCCCCGCGACCACGCCCAGCGCAAGTGGGCGGGGCCTAACTGTTACCGCCCACCTCGCTAATTCCATCTCATTTCGCCCAGTCATAAGTGGAACATCAAAAAGCTCGCTTTGCTGAGCGATTCCTACATTCGAGCTAGCTACGTAGGTACGTGGTGTGCTGTACTGTGTGCTGAATATGTTCGCATGACCTACTTTCAAGCGACTGTATGAATGCGAAGATAGAATAGAACCTACAGCTACCTACACTACGCATAATACCTAAGTAACTAACTACCTACTTATTACAAAGGGACATAAAACCATAAAAGATGTATGATCCGTTTAAACAGACTTGTCTTATTTGGTTAAGTATATTATGTATTTGAATGGATAATGTGCAGCAGTATTCGTTGAAATTCACATTCTATGTGTTATTTATATAATTCTCGACATCTATACACAATATACGTAGCGTGATTGATACGGCAAGTCGTGATTTTGGGCATTGTTTGTTCACCAAATAAGACAAGTCAGTTTAAACGGATCATAGATAACAAGTACCTATTGTAAGTAATGTAGTAGGCAGTATCATCATCACAGCCCGCAACAGTCCACTGCAGGACTTAGGGCCTCTCCCACGAAAGGGGAGGTTATTGCCATAATCTCCACGCTTGGCAGGCGGGTTGGAGATCGCAGTGTTTATATATAACAATGGAAAATGCTGCTGCCCAGTTTCCAGACTACGGAGACTCTTAATATTTTACCTCGAAAACACTAGTCGCCTTGTACGACACCCATGAGTGTAAGGGGTTGGTGCTTTTCTACTCTGCCGGACACCACACGGCTCAACAACCTGGGACAATCTGGGTAGCCAACGTGAAATAATTATTGATGTTAATTCCTACCCCATACAACATTTTGTTCGGCGATGAATCTCACTTTTGGTTCAATGATTAAGATAATAAACACACGACACATAATATAGTAGTTTATGCAACTGTCATATAAAAGGGGGTATTAAAACATGAGTGGCTGTTTATCATACGAGGCGTAGCCGAGTATGATAATAGTTTGACACGAGTGTTTTAATACCTAATTATATGCAGTTGCATACACTACTTTATCTACACTCATATTTTTATGTTAAAATATCGTACCTATATTTTTTTCAACTTAGCTGGAAGTAAGCTGCGAGTCAGTTCTGTTGTATCTACGCGTCGAGGATATCAAGCGGTGGGAAATTCACTTTACTACTTTCACATTAATCTATTTATTTGGTTAAAATAAGAAAAAACAAATTACAGCAAATTCAAAAAATATTCTGATTAGCGGGAAAATAATTACACAGAATATAAACAGGAAAATTTAAAATTTGAATTTGTTAAAGACATCTAAGTATTCAGCCTACATTACGCAAAAAACAAAAAATTTAAAAATAAAAGTGTTGCATAATGATTAAAAAGTTATTTTACGATACAGCTGTAATGAAAATAGTATGGGAAATGCTGTATCGAAAAGTAATTTTTAAAAATTTTATAGTCTGGCGTGAAAAAAGTGTACCCTTAAACGACTGTTTTCGAATAAGTATGTAATTGGAACATTACGCTATGAGTGTAGATAAAATACTTTTTCCTTGTTTTGTTTGTAATTTTATGTCTCAATTATGTAAATTATATATTTTTTGTATACGTTATACGTGTTGTGCTGTCTAGTCAGTAATAAACGATTTATATATTTTTTTATTTCAATGTAAAGTTCTCAGATTCTAAAAAACACCTGTTACGTACTTAACTAGGTACCTACTTATGGACCTATATTTAATGGTACCCTAACCATAGGTTACCTACATAGTACTTTCCTTTCTTCTTCAACATTTCGCCGTCCAACTCTGGACATATGTCTCCCCCAGTCTCCTCCATCCCGGTCGACAGGAAGTCTCCCTCATCCACATTTTCGCGGCCACCTTGGTGATGTCGTCGGACCATCTTGCCTTTGCCTTTGGTGCTTAGCTACCTATCGCAAAGTGGGCAAATTCTATTCCAATTCTGGAGCCAACATAGCTATTTTTGTGGAATCCATGACGCCCAGGAATCAGGGAATCCTAGTAGGTAGCTTGGTAGGCTATGATTTTGAAGATAAGATAATTATTTACGTTTCGATCGGTAGTTACTATGTAGGTTCTGGCGTAGGTAGTCGTAGTAAGCGAACTCAAAATTTTAGCAAGCCAAAAACAAATAAGTAGGTAGATAGGTACGTACCTACCTAAGTACTAGTAGTGGGTGTCGTACAAGGCGACTAATGTTTTCGAGGCAAAAGATCTCGAGTCTCCGTTGACTAGAAAATGGGCAGAAGCGTTTTCCATTGTTGTATTTTTAACACTGCGATCTCCAACCTGCCTGCCAAGCATGGCAATTTTGGCAATAAAGTCCCCTTTTGTGGGAGAGGCCGTAAGTCCTGTAGCGGACTGTTATGGGCTGTGATGATGACGAAGTAGTAGTAGTAGGTAGATACGCATTGGTGCCAAGTACTTCAAGGCCGTGTGGTGTCCGGCAGAGTAGAATAGCACCAACCCTTTACACTTGTGGGTGTCGTACAAGGCGACTAATGTTTTCGAGACAAAAGATCAAGAGTATCCGTAGTCTGGAAAATGGGCAACAGCATTTTCATTGTTATATTTAAACACTGCGATCTCCAACCCGCCTGCCAAGTAGTAGCGCATTAAGTAGAGATTAAAGTAAGTTCAGTGGGTTGTAAGTAGGTACAGTAACCTAGTACCAGTGTCACATCTTCAAAATATTGGTATTCCTATCACTACACCAGGAACTCAGGTTACTTTGACAGATTCAGGAAAAATTATGAGTACTACTTCTAAGTACTTCTAAGTTTAGAAGTTGTCTAAACTTATTTTACTGGCAATAGTTTATTAAATATTATAGTCGACTAGCTGTGCCCGCGACTTCGATCTCGTGGACTACAGGATGTTTGATAGGATATGTGTAGGTAATATTAAGCAACACTGTAGTTTGGTGCAGCCATAGATAAAATAAAAGAAAAAACAATTTTTTTCCATGTGCACACTTATTAACAAAGGATTTAAAGACAGTGAGTCAGGTAGAAAGTTTCGTAGCGGTTCGCACAACAAATATTAAAGAAAAGTGGTTTGTGCTAGTACTACTTTGTCTTTGTAATTTCGACTGTAAAACAGAGTCCATTCGCCGAGTTTGGTGATGGAACGAAGATGTTAGATTGGTTAGTTCCATTGCAGTCTCCGAAATGTATACATAGGTACATACGCTCGAAAAACATAACCTTTCTTCTGTCGCAGTTGGGTAAAAACGGATAGTTTGGGACACAGAAGATAAGAAAGAAGTGTGGAGATGTTTCAGGGTTTAGGTTTAGAATTTTATTAAGTATTCGCCTTCTTCTTTCCTATCCCGTTGGCGAGTTAGTTTAAAATAGAAGGAATAGGATTTTCATGGAAAAATATAATTTAGCAATAGCTGACTTCTTTGGAGTGGTTTGACTTTGACAATAGGCCTATCCATTTTAAGCCTATATAATAAATTGCTCTAGCCAGGAAGGAGCGTCGGTGGTCGGTTAAAATATCCGACTCGTAAGCGAGAAGTACCTGGTTCGAATCCCACTGCGGCCATGTACAACTGACTCCTTTCTGAGTGATGTACATTAGTTCAATGCTAACCGGTGCTTTTACGGTAAGAGGTATCGTGATTAAACCTGCACTTCAGGCGAGGATGAGTAACCATGATCCAATCTGATTAAGTTCCCCTAGGGTAACGGAGGTCAGATGGCAGTCGCTCCACTGTAATTATCTGATCTGTCAAATCGTGGATCATGGCCAAGGCGGACCTTGGCCCTAGTACGAGAGAGCACAGCCGGGACATTAACGTTAAGATGATTATTTATTAATAAAGTGAACACGCCAGCTTAAGATGAGCCGTATGTTCAAAGTTTCCTGTTCATTCCTGGTTTTAAATTATTTAGACCAAATAATAAAGTGTGAGGCTTGTGGTACAGGGAAAGATGGAAGGCACCAGACCACGCGGAAGATACCGATATTCTGGACCGACCAAGTAAAAGCTGCAGTTAATGGTACTCTCTATGAGTGTACTAGGAAAGCAGCAGTTCGAGAAGAGTTGCGCCGGATAGTGAAGCGTGCTGCCAATCCTTAACCGACGACCACGACCACTCTGTCAAGAGTGTAGCGACTTAGAAGAAGAAGACTGAGGCGTAATTTCTGAACTACAACATCGAACACCTTGAACTATTTGAAGAACCTCCTTTCTAACAAAAAAGGAATGAATTAAATTTGACTAGGTACGCGTTCATGAATTACAACTAAGTACACAATTTGATTTCCATCCCCTGTCCCAATTGTGCCCCGTGATTAATTTCGGGATAAAAAGTGTCCTACATTCTATCTCGTAGTATGAACTCAAATCATACCAAGTTTCATTTGAATTCAACCAGTAGTTTCGGAATGACGCGCGGCCAAGATGCAGACAGACAAAAATGAAAAAATAAACAGTTTTGGCTTCAGTATCGTTTATAGAGTACCCTCCAATAAAACTTTACAAAATATCTTCAATGTACAGAATTGGACCTGCTACAATTTTATTATTAGTATAGATTTTATTGTTTGTCGTTTTGATTGATTGTTTGTCATCATCATCATCACAGCCCATAAAAGTCCACTGCAGGACTTTGGGCCTCTCCCACAAAAGGGGAGGTTATTGTCATAATGGGGTTGGAGATCGCAGTGTTGCAAACATAACAATGGAAAACGCTGCTGCCCATTTTACAGTTTACAGAGACTAGATCTTTTGTCTCTAAACATTAGTCGCCTTGTACGACACCCACGAGTGTAAGGGGTTGGTGCTATTCTACTCTACCGGACACCACACGGCATTGATTGTTTGTAATCATTGATAAATAAGTACAAGTCTTTATTTGTAATGGATAAACTCAAAAACTACATATTAATCGATTTTAAAAATGATGATATCTATAGAAAGCTACACTATCAGCGAGTAACATAAGTAGGCCACTTTTTATCCCAGGAAAATAATAGAGATCCGCGGGAAAATTGACAGAGATCCGAACTGTTCGTGGTTAAACTCCGCACATATATTGTTACAGTTATAGCGATTTTTCTAGTTAACGCAAGGTTACCTAAGTGAAGGCAGGTGTAGGGTAGGCGTACAGTAGGGGTAGGGGTAGAGTAGGGTAGTAGGGTTAGGGTAGGGTAGGGCTAGGACAAGTCGCACCGGGTCAGCCTACTACCTTTATAAAACGTTACCCGCAGAAACCGCTGGATCTAGAAAATTGACATTTTAAATGGCGATTTAATGCATGACGTAGGCAAGCACTAAGAAGTGATATTCGGAAATTCATCCCCGAAGGGGTTTAAATAGATGAAAATTGAAATATTGAATGACTTTAGGCTTTCCCTTGGATTTGGAAACTTGAACTTTTGAATGAATGTTTATTACGTAGCTAAGTGAGTACCTATTGAAAAATATTTTTTTAATACAAAGGGAATAAAATAGGGGGTGTAAGTTAGTATTGAACTTTTTATTCCTTCAGCGGATTTATTTGAAACTTTGTACAAATATTCTACTAAACAAATGATAATAAACGTATTCTCGATATCACAGGAGGTTGAATTGTGTAATACTGACTAACTGCTAACAACGTACCTACCTACTACAGCCGAATTCACTTATTGTATGAGCTAAAAATATTGCATAAAGATTACCTACTTAAATGGTAAGTAGGTACCATGCAAGCTCTAAAAAGGGATTTTTGGAAATCCATCCAAATCGGTTCATCCGTTCGGGAGCTACAATACCACTGGCAGAAAAGCCCACTTCTGGGACATACTAGTCAAGTAGGACATAGGCCTCCCCAGTCCCCAATAAGCGACAAAGCATTTTATTTTTCGCAAATTGTCACCAGGCCTGGGTCGTGCCGTCCTACACTACCTTACCGAGTCGAGCTCTCTACTCAAGAACTCGTTTTTTACCCCACCTACATAGGCGTCGGAAGAGGGGGGGCCGGGTGGGCCGTGCCCACCCCAGAATGGTCTGGTGCTCACCCCAGGATGTACCGATGCGAAATTCTGGGCTGGACACATAAAAAACTTCACCCAAACATAATTTCAATTAAATTCAACCTACTTTTTTTGCAAAGGAGTATTGGTATATATTGTATAGTGGTGGACTAAAACCTCGACTCTAGGTTGGTTGCCTGACATTTGCTCTTTTAAGCATGTATCGCATTTTTGAAAACTTAAACTCTAATTCAGAAAGGAGGACACTTAGCCCTTTCTAATAACAACCACATTTCAATGAAATAAATTACAATGAAAGCTAGATTGAGTTATTTTTCCAAAAGTCGGGTAACAAAAGAAAAATATTCCCCCGATGGGCGGCGAGTGATATTTGCTGACTCAAAAAGTGTCCAGATTGTGAGACAATATCCTACGCCTCAACCGACGCCCCAACTCCTGATACAGTTTTAATGCTGAGTCGAGCACCGCGGGACTAGGCGGGGGTCTAGTCTCTGCAGCGAAAGGCACAAATTCGTATGCTGCATCCAACAGTATTTGCTCTGTTTGAGGCGTAACTAGAGCGGTAGCAGCGGTGCCCAGGCACAGGGCGTAGATCCTGTAAAGGCGCAGGAATGACCGGATCAGGATCAAGTTTTGGATTATGCATGGTCGTCTTTAGCAAAAAACATCATATTTTTATCGCTTATACGAGTGAAGGGTGTAGACGCGCGGTGTAGTCAGGGCAGATTTTGTGGGTACACATTGCCTGCACCGCTTTTAAGTCAAACTCCAAGCTCGCTCCTTCATTAATTTGTTACTTTTATTATGTTTGTCTATGTTCTCTTTGAGACAAAATTCGAAAATTTCTAGCAAGCCTCGCTGGCAATTTTTTTGAAATAATTACATTACCTGCGCCGCGTCGGATACATATTAAAAAATCAAAACTTTATTGAGCTAAATTTTAAAAAGACTATTTATGTATCATAAATTTTAAAATAATAATGGTCAGTTGATCAAAAAGTTGTACTGACTTAAGTCTGGAATACCAACGTTTTAATTACCTACTTACCAATAACATTATTGATCAAATTGTTAGAAATCATTATGTCCACAAGAATTTTAATAATTTAATTAGCGAACAACGCCTGTTAATTGGTTCTAGAACTCGCCGGCCGCTGCCGCGGCACGTTCGCTTCGCTCGCTCGGCTCGTGCGCGGTGGTTATAACAACTAACAAAACTAGGGGTCGCAATACCGATATATCTTTTCAAAACCGGGATTTTAGGTTTTAACATGGAGTCCATACCAGAATTCCGGTTCTATTCCCAAATGGTTAGAGAATTTCATACGAAAAGTTATTTTCTAGAAGAAATACAAATTTTTTCCCTCTGTTATAGATCGATAAGTCTTTACTTTTGCTATAATATTTGAGAAAATTCTGTATAAGCAAACTATTATAAGTTTTGCCTTCCGAAACCAAAACTTATTAGACGCGTACGTAAGAACAGTCTCAGACTAATAAAATTAATACATTTTAAACTCTAGGCACAAGCACTCGACCTTTGAACAAGTCGGCCAGCCAAACCAACGTGAGTTGGAATATAAATTAGTTACACACGTTTTGACTAGGAAAAAAAACTAAAATATAATAATTCTAATTTTTATATTTCTAAATTTATATTACCACCTTTATGTACCTGTGATGACATGATTATGATTATGATTATGAAAAAAACTAATTCTCTTTAAGTCTAATACGAATATAAAATTTAATCTAATAGTGCAAAATTTATACATATAGTATAAGTAATTTTATTTTTACTGATACTGAAAATACCGAATAGCCCGGTTTTTGTAAAATGTGTAAATTGTGAAGGCGTATGTTTGATCCGGGATCCCGGTATTTTCGATATCCGGGATCACAGTTTACGACCCCTAAACAAAACACAAACGACGTTTTTGATAGATTAAATTTTGTTACAAATAAATAATTAATTACTGATATAGATTTATAACCGGCAACTTCTGGATCATGACTCGTACTCTCTAACTTTTCACACAGCGCCATCTAGCCCCAAACTAAGCAAAGCTTTTACTACGGGTGCTAACTTACTAATATACTACTTATATACTTTTAAATACATACTTATTATACATAGAACACCCAGACCCGTAACAGAAATTAAAATTCATAAGTTTAAATTTCTACCCGGCCAGGAATCGAACCCGGGACCTCTTGCGTGGTTGACTGGCATGTTCACCACTGAACCATTCAGGTCGTAACTAGGGAAAAGAAATAAAATACTGTTAAGGAAATAATTTGTGATTATATAATTTGATAAGGGATTATTTGGTAATTTAAATTTAGGTAAGTACATCTAACAACTTTTGGTCGTCACAATTTTACTTAATGAAGTTGTGATTCGCCGCGTCCTTCATTTGGATTTTATGAGCCAAAATACCAAAAATGCTATATTTCAAATTTCAGTTCATTATGTTCATTCCAGTTCGGATGAGCAAAAATTTTAGAAATTTTAAGCTAGCTCCGCTCGCTCATTTCTTTATACATTTATGCTGCCTGCAAAATCATTCCGGATTTTAAAAGCCAATGTACCAAAATATACGAGCTTGTTACGCTCGCTCATTTTTTGAAAAATAAATCCATAATCGCTAAGTTCGTTCATTCATTAGTTTGTATTACATTTAATGTGTTCACACCAGTTCTTTCGAGCCAAGATTCAAACAATTCCGAACTCGCTACGCTCGCTCACGTTTAAAACATTCACATTGGCCACACCGCCCATGAATTCAGATTGAAAGAACCAACATTTCAAAAAGAATTACAGAGCTCGACTATGTCATGTGACAACTGAAAACTAACGCCTAACTTGAAAACTGGATCCGCGTTGGGTGGCTTTCTTTAATCATGCTGATTCATTCACACTGCCTGTACATTGGCGATCGACTCGACTTCATCGGCCATTTCCAGGCCCCTGCCAGGCCCCGCCTGGAAAATAGCCCTAGATATGCCAATGCACCCGGTGCTTAGCTTATCGGTTCTTTGGCAGAATGGCCAAGCATGAATTACCTTGTAGAACTGTAAGAGCCCCCGCAGACTGCAGACTTTCTATCGGCCAATAGTTTAATCGGGGTCTTAATCAGTACGAAGATGTATGCAAGTGCGCACACTATAAAGATTCGGAATCGGCCGATAAAAAGTTTAATGGGCTTCCCGATTGCCTTCAAACTAAATTATCCGCCAACTATCGGCCGACTCTAAAAAAGTATTGGCTCCCTTCCACTCACGCACACACGAAGATTGTTTAGTCGGCCGACTCGGTTCGCTCCTAGCGTTAGCGCCGGATGGTCGTGTGTATTTTTTTAATAATGGCTTCTCAATCGTTGATTGAAGAAACGTCAGTCGTAAATTTGATTGAGGAAGTCGAAAAAAGACCTGCAATTTATAAATAAAACTTAAAAGAGTACTCTGACGTGAACTGTGGGAGGAAGAGTCGGCTGACTATTGGCTAGTTTGCGCACTTAATACCAACTAAACTATTTAGGTGGCTCGGTGTGCGCGCTAGCAACCCAACCCGATTAAACTGTCGGCCGATAGAAAAGTCTGTAGTCTGCGAGGGCTCTAATTCAAATTGAAAATGCCGCCATTTGACCGCCATTCCACACCGAGACGTTCAGAAACAAGTGCAACTTTTTTTCTGTAACATCACTTTCTGTGAACACTGGTCACCCTATGTTCTTATTGGTTGTTCGCATCAATCATTTTTGTCGTTGTTAGCCAATCAAATTGCTCCAAGCACACAGTGCAAAAATGTCGTCGCAGGCGTAGATAATCACTACTTATTAGTTTCTGTTTATTTTCCTAAAACAAAGCGGACTCACTCGATAAAATCAGCTATTATTTTTGTCTTTTCACTGACTTTGTCATAGAATACAATAAACAGGTATATTATTTAATCAAAATATTCTAATGATCACTTTCTCTTCTTGACAGATGATCCTTGGCCAAATGTTTTTTGTTATTTGTAAATAAAAACATACCGTTTTAAAAACAAGGTTGTGAATTGAAAATACTTTCCTTATTTGCTCCCAGAACGCCAATAAATGTTTGTTATTCTATTTGCATAATTTTAAATTGTGAAAATCGTACTGGAAAATTCCAATTCCAACTTCCGTTTGGTGTGCATTTGCGGACTAATTTGCTGGTTTGTGTAGATATGGCAGACGAGATGGACCCATGCGAGTGCCTGTGGAATCATGAGCTGGCTATGCGACGGTTAATATCGCTGGTAAGTGATTAACTGTGACCTCGCGCGCATTATTCGATCTACCGAGCCGAAGTACCACGTCTACAATTGTATAACAATTTGCGCTTCAGCTATTGAACATGAATGATGAAGTACCTACCTACGTGCTCTAGTGGCTACAGTATTTTTTAACAGTAGTTCTCGTTGTCATGGGCCTCCTGAAGGGCCAGAGTCTGCTTGTAATTTTTTATGTAATTTTACATAATTAAATTTCATATTGTACGTTTGTGTAACTTTAGTAGCAATTAATTCTAATTTTTACGTTTATGTGAAGATAATATAACAAAATAAAGGTAAATAAATGTTATTATAAATGTTGGCATTAACAACATCAATTACATTATATAAATACATTTGAATTAACCAATTCTTTAACTATTTGACTCTAGAAAAAGCAAATTATCTTGAGCACTAAAGTAAACAAGATTCACCTTGACAAAATCCAATGCCAGAAACAAATCATAATCAATCTTCAATTATTGATACTTACCATACCTAATTTCGTGATAACTTCGTAAGTCTGATTATGGTTAAATGGTAATGAGAAAGGTAATCTATAGCTGTGATATATAACTACAAAGATGTATATAAAAACATCCAATTAATATAAAGAGGAAATACATTTCACCACACATAGCCGGCAATTTGCCACACAGTTATAGAGGCCTTATCAACTACCATATAATTGTTAGAGATGTATGTGTTTGTGTATTTTTAACTCACTCTTTTATTACAAACTGTTGGACGTTTATAGGGAAATAGTATAATAAAAATTGTTGCAATAAAATTTGTCTAATCTAATTTGAAACATTAACTTATCATACAATGAGAGGAATGCTATTGTCTGTTTCTTTGAATTTTATATAGTTTATCATAATTGCACGAGGTCATGTGTATGTACACATGATTTGGTTGCAGATAATACAACCAATATTCAACATATCCAATTAGAGTTGCAAAAAATATTCGACCAATATGGTTCTTTTTTTTTTGTTATTTTCTGCACTACGGCAATCTGTTTCGGGAACAATAAGCCATACCACTGTCTGACCGAAAATCTAGTCTGGAATGATTTTAGTAAAATGAGTCGTGTTTATATTACACTCTCACTCCCCGCTGATGTATCTGTCTTTAAGGGTAGGTATACTGTGTCTTCTCAACCTGATGTACTGAAGACCTAAATTGCCACTAATTTTCTGGGCAAGTTCATTTTGGTGTTTTGAGATTCTTTTTTGGTAATTTGTGCTATAATGTGTTATCTCCTGCTTAACAGTTTTGATTCCCAGGTCGTGGTAGATATACCTGTTGCTAATATGTTGAGGGATGTCAAACATTGCTCTCAGCGTTTTAGTTTCGAATCTTTCCAAAATTTCGATGTTGCTATTGCTAGCTATTCCCCACATTTGTATACCGTAGGTCCAGATGGGTTTCATTATGGCTTTATAGACTGCCATTTTACTCTTTGAGCTCAGTTGCGACTGTCTTCCAATTAGCCAGTACATTTTACGGAGTTTTGTGTCCAGTTGCTTTCTCTTAGACCATATGTGTTTCTGCCAATATGTATTAAGCCACTTTTACTGTAAATGCCGAATACCTCAAACTAGCAAGATCATAACCCGATAAAATCTCAATAGGAAAAGGACACCTACAAATCAGACAAGTAGGAGAAATATTACAAGCGGACCCTGGCAGGAAGGAAGCCGAAGTTGACTGCTTGGACAATGATGATGTTGAAGGGGAAATATTACAAGCTCTCCCACTACCTACTGTTCAATTTTGCTTTCTGGTGCAGACTGGCACAAACCAATTAGGAGATAGGACAGTAGATGGTGTATTTGATGCAAAAATTTGAATGTGTTTTCTTTATGTACAGCATTTATATAATACATTGAACGATTGTTTAATTGTCTTATGATTATTACTACTTAACAAATGTAATGCGGTTTTCCTTGTACGTGGGTTTTTACCGGTACAATATAATGGATCAATCAATAAGTCAATGATTATCATCAATCAATCAACAACCTGTAACAGTCTGTTGCTGAACTTGAGCCTCATCTACAACAGAGGAAGGTTTTGGAAAGTTGGAAGGAGATTGCAGTGTAGGAAATGTATAACAGAAAACCATGCTGCCTATTTTCCAGTATACAGACGGATTAGCTGGTTACCCTTATTTGCCTACCATATTAGACAATAGTCGCCCTTTAAGACACACATAAGTCAAAGGAGTTGGTACAATATTCTATTTTGCCAGACACCACACGACAAAAAAAAATGTATATCAGAATAATTGTATAATGTTAAATACCTCTGTAATGCTTTACTTCCTTGTTGAATTTTAACAAAACAAATATTCTAATGCAATGTAAATTTATTTCTCACATCAATTGTATCATCGAGGTGCATTGGAGTTTTGAACCGCGCACAAGGACCTCTGACGTGGCTTATGACTTATAAAAATGTTATGACAACTACACTGATAAAGAATCCAATGGTGCTAATAGCACCATAGGATTCAATCAGCTCATCTGATCACACCATGCCATTATCTGTAACCTAGTTTGGACACCCTAATTAAGAAGAGTATGTAGGTAATTAGTAGTAATTACATATTCAGTTTTTAATGGCTTATCTAATCTGGTGTGCTAGAGTTGTGTGTATGTGTTATAAAAGTGATTATATTGCACAACCAAAGGCTGGTCGATTAATTATTCAAAGATCCTCAAGTTGGCGTTTGCAACCCCTACAGACAGGACCGTCGTTTCCCGGGGGTCCTAGAGGGCGCCAGCAGATCGCCTTCTCTTCGTTTAGCTATTGGGTAAAGACATAAATCGGTCGGTAATACAGTTAACTAACGTTCCGCCCATGTGGACTTTTCTACGTATATCTTGGAAGCTTACGAGTAGAGGAGAATAAAAAGTAGCCTATGTCCATCCTCAGGTACTAAACTGTCTTCATGCCAAATTTTATGAAAATCGGTGCAGTGATTTAGCGGTGAAAGCGTACCAGACATTCGCACCTACATTAATAGGGATAAGTTCTTCATGTATATTTATAATCGAAACTGTACCTGCACTGCGATCTCCAACCCGCCCCGCCAAGCGTGGATATTACGGCGATGCCCTCCACTATGGAAGAGGCTCAAGTCCAGCAGCTCAGTTAACTGTTATGTGCTGTTGATTGTCATATGATGTTTCCCTGCAGCTACGCCAAGGCCAGTCCTACTGCACGGACAGCGAGTGCCTGGAGTCGTTGCCCGGGCTCCCGGCCCCCGCGTCGGCCAGCAACAGTTTCCTGGTGATGTTCCTGACGCTGGCGCTCGCGGTGGCTATGTACGCGATGCGCCCGCGTCGCACGAGGCAGTTGGAGGCGATCAAGCCGGCGAGGAATTCCAACGTGAGTTTATATTAGCTGTTTTTTTAGGCTATTCAAGCCAGAATTGTGGGCATCAGTGCAAAATTCAAAGCTCCTCTAGTCTGCTCTGCCTAGAGCGGGTCGAAGAGTTCGCCATGGCCCAAATCGGTTAATAGAGATTTTTTTGTTTTGGTGGGCCTCTAAACAGGTAATTTTTTCACTGCAACGAAGTTACAGGCCTTGCTAACGTTACCAGCCATATTGCATGTTGTGTTAGCCGCAACTCTACTGTTGTGGCGTGATGCGACCTTTTTTACTTGGCATCCTGTCTATGAGCCTCATACTTAGGGCGCTCATAGACTCCGCACTCTCCGACTGCCATATTAATGTTATGGCTATTATCAGACGTTCCGATGTGGATACCTCCCAGCAACCGTCAGTTGCAGTCGATACTAATCCTTGCCTAAAAAACACTAATAAACGAATAAAAAGTTTGTAAGATTGTTTGTTACTCCTTCACGCTAAAACTACCAAGCGGATTTTGATGAAATTTGGCAGCAATATTGCTTATAGTTCAGAACAGTACATAGTCTATAATTTATTCCGAAATTCAATGTGATTCACGTGGGAACGGGTCTGGAACGTAAATAAAGTTGCTTTCGTATGCGCGGGCGGGCCCACCACATCCGACCAAGCTTCGCTTCCGCAAGCGTCTTTCTTTATGCTTCGTAAAGTTTAAAATCAACTACACCTAACAGTTGGTCTGCCCCAGCCAATAGGAGAGTCTATTGACACAAGAGTAGAATAGATGTTTGCATTGTACTGGAAGCCTTATCCTTTAAACCGGAACAGTAAATTATGTAGCTAATGTTAATTTATCTGCTGTAATTAGGTTGGTAGATACTAAAACTACTCTATTTACCCACTTGTTTATATAACAAATTGTTTAATTTTCTTTCTGTAACCTATGTATAATTTTCTGACATATTACTTGACGGTTGAAAGTTATAGCATTAAGTATTATGTTTATAATATTACATATTAATTGTAATGACGTTCAATAACTGTAGCTGTAATACCTACACTGAATAAATAATGTTGAACTTCAACCTTGAGCACAATTAGGTACTAACAGGCAAGGCATATTATTATGTTTGTCCTCACAGTGATAACACACGTGCGTACATACGGTTCTGTACTTTTGTGACAAACCATACAAGAACTTGACATTTACCGCTTCCCATCAGTAGGCTAGTTACGTAACCCGAAACAATTATCTGATTTCAATGATTTAAATTGTTACTGTTGCGATTGGCGATCAGTTAGTGGAGTTACTACCATCTAAGCTCCGTGACACTGCTACCAGGGGAACCTGACCAGTAGCCGTATTCACAATGATTCAAAACCGTTTCCGAACGATTCGACACGAAATTCGTGAGTGGCGAATCCGTGTCGATCGATTCGAAAACTGTTATTCAGAATCCCGATAGATTCCACGGAAACTCTACTCTCTATAACATGAAAATTTCATCAAAATTAACTGAAACCATATTTTCCTAAGAACTTTTGCGGGGTCCTTTGTCGATTCCGTATCCGAATCCGATTTCCGAGCCATTGTGAATACGGCTACAGATTGAATCATGGTTACAAATTCAGTTGCCTGAATTTGCAGGTTCCATCATGATGTTTTCCCTCACCGTAAGAGCGTCGGTTAGAATTCAACTATACATAACTCAGAAAAGAGTCATTGGTACATGGCCGCAGCGGGATTCGAACCCTGTCTTTCTACGTGTACAAATGTAGGCATTTTCTATGTTTCATACACGTATCGGTGCGCGCGAGCGATTACGTGGTGTTATCTCTTTGGGCTGCGCACGCGCTCATGCCACACGCTCGTTAAATGAAAAAAAAATTGCATCAATTTACACGCGCGCATCTGTTGACGGTCATGGAAGTTCCGTTAATTATAAACCATTTGCGCCTTGTCTGTTTCATTCTATTTTATTACACTTGAGGTAAATAAAAATATTATCTTGGCGTTAATATCCCGGTTGAGATACCGCGCGCGAGCGCCCGGGGTCCGCCTTGTACATGATCCAGGATTTGGCAGATCAGGTAATTACACTAGCTAGAGTAGGGGAACCTGGCCTAAATGGATCATGGTTAAGTCCACATGCAGTCGCTGGAATGTGGCGTCACCGTATGAGCATCTGTTAGTGTTCAACATTCAGAAAGTTATTGGTACATGGCCGCACTGGGCATCGAACTAGGAACCTCTCGTTTACGAGTCCGTCTGACCCGTTCGCCATTAGGCCACTCAGTCTCTCTTGCACTACTACTTACATTAGGTACCGCTATTATCTTAGGTACTATTTATTGTGTAGTACAGTCAGTTATGTGCGTGGCGCGTATCGGTGCCCGGTGTCTCGCCGGAGTGAGCCCTCGCGCGCGCTGATCGGTCTGCATGCGTCGCCCCCTACCTGGATGAGCTCGCTTAACTTCCCTTTGTTTTCCGTTAGATTTTTGACTTTTGAAAAGAGATTAATTAACGTAATCCTAATTCAATAAATACTTTTTCATTTTCATTTTCATTTTCATTTTCATTCACTTTTTCATTTTCATTTTCATTTTCAGCTGCAGTGTGAATGCCCTGCATACACTATGTATGGTCTCCTACCATTTCTTACTGCAGCTGACTGTACCTACACGAGTTTTAAAGCCGTCCATTGTCGGCTTTCAATCAGAGGCATATAATCTATTGGGCAGCAACAAATTCCTTCACTGATGTCGAGGAGGCTTAAGTGCAGCAGTGTACTGTAACTGACTGTACTCTTGATATGACAATAATAATAATACAGCCACGGGCTGCGAATCAGCTCCCAAGACTCCTCAGCCAGCCCTTACCATTACGAGTGTTAAAGCAAACGCCAACACCTCCACAGGACCAGGACGACGGCGCGCCACCGACGCCACCGAGAATTTAATCCCAACTGACGACGGTAACTCGACAATACGCCACTCCGAAACACCACAGGGTTACTCCACGGGGTCACACCACGGCGAAAGCGACACGGGCCTTCGACGCCGAAGGTTAAGTTAGCGCAGGCTGTATGAAAATTCTAGAACGTTCGTCGAGTCCGAGTTAACGTTTCGGCTTGTCCAATCGCGTAGTGATTCGCGCGCAAACTTTAGTGTAGAGAGTGTACATGTAACAGGATGTTTTACGTCAGTTTCTGAATCCTATCGATATATCTTAAATGTTATTCCAATAAAAGTATATGAATTTGAATTTAAAATGTTCGTGTACACCCTCTACTGAGTAAACAGCGTACCTAAATGACATTGTAAATTCGATAAGAGACATTATTGATGTGATGAATCGAAACGAGGATGGTCCACAGCTCTGAAATTGTTCAAGATAAAATGACAACTGTTCCGGGCTTCTCTGTGACAGTATTTGTTAACAATCATTCCACAATTTCTCTCAAATATTACGCTATGTAGGATAATTTATAACGAAATCTTGGCCAGTTTCAGCGCTGTGTATATATATTAGATAATTTAATGTTCTGGATCTTATGAAAGTAAATAATAATGGTTAAGCATCCTTGTACCTATTATTTGCAATAATCAACTTCAAATTTTGTTTGAATATTTTTGCCTTTTTGGTGCTTTTTTTTTTAATACAAAAATTATATTCTTACAGCAATAATGAAAAGAAAGGAGAGATGTATTATGTCGTTATCAGATTTTGAATTTTAGATATAAATTCTTCATTTGTATGAACTGCAGTAGTGGTAAACATCCTAAAGCATATCCTGATATGTTAACAATTGGCAACTTTGCCATATTCGTCTTTATGTACTTTATGTGTGTACTTTATTATTACTGTGAATGTTACAAAATGGGCAAATATGTACAAAGTGTTTACGTATTAGTGCATGTTAATTTGATGTTCTGTACACGTCCATAGAATATTCACAGCTGGTATATAAGAATTTCTTCTAAAACAGACATGTGGATGATGTCATTATATTATTAATGGCCCTATTCTGGCATTTCTTGCTCTCTACCAAAGGAAATAGAGATGCTCTAACACTATATTGGATACATCATCATGAGTGAACCACGGTTGCAGTTAATCAAAGCTTCAATTGATAAACAAGAATTGGAAGCATCACACACACAGGCTTAGGTACTCTAGAATTAAGGAAAAGCTAAAAAATATTTGCCTATTGTTATCCAAGCTATAATATAATCGAGATCTGCTGTGATCAGTGGTACAGTGATATTCATAAAGTATACATTTTTATTATTTTATAAATTAATATTTATGTTGCACATTTTGCTTTGTTTTGCTTGGTTTCACGTATTTTGAATATTAGATAAGTAGCTGCTGACTGGGGAATAATCTTTATAAATATATTTTTATAAAGTACTTCCACTGTACATTCACTCCAGTCAGTGATATTCCACTAGTTTTAATCTCATTGCAATTCTCTCGGTTTGGTTTGATATTGTTCAGTTGAAGTTAAACGAAAAATACACTAATTTGAGATTCTATTGATCATTATGTAAAATAAATAAAAAGTATAACTGTACAGACTCATCTTTTATTTACATTTTTTATGTAACATTACAATACATAGCTTGTAGAGGAAAGTATAAACGCATACTGGTGACTATCTTAATAATTAAAAATAAGTAATTGTACTTTTGCGTCAATTAGAAACGTGGTAAACCAAATTTATTACCATTCATGCTATTTATATTACTCGTAAATAAACTATACATATATATTAAAGATATAATATAGCGTAGAAAAATAGCCATATTTTCACTCCATACATACATACACAAATTCGTCTAAATACATAATTTTCACGAAATTTTCTATAAGAGGAAGACTCAATTAAATTAAATACAAAATTCTAAAAACAAAGCATGTCATTCTAATTAAACAACAGGATAATTACTTGAGCAACACAATATCGGCATTTAACTTTAGTCCTTAGGACTTATATCCTTGTATTTCCTAGCTGTTGTCCAGTAGTTTATTATTTTTTCAAATTGTATACAACTTCATAGAAAAAGGAGAGTACCTCAATTGTGGTCAGAGCGAAGATAAATCACTAATAACATGGTGTTCATTGCACTTTTTCTATAGAATATAGATAGACTAACGAAAAGGCTTCCCCAAAAATGATGACCCTGCTATCAGCCATACAAAAATAGTATTTTCTCTTTATATATGCACTAGCATTTCTATTTGAAGCAATAGATTATTAGATATTATAGAAGGATTAGGTAATCCACTGTACAATGAACTTTAAAAAATCATTTTATCAATTTAAAACGGTAACTATATAATTATAGCTTTTTTGGTATAAATAAAATATGATTACATAGTAAAGAGTTCACAGAATCTTCATGCCGAAAGCAGATCCATACTAGCACATTCATAATTACATACTAATGGTGGTAAATTTAGGGTTATCTTATTTTCACAACTCGAGCGTTGCGTTCAAAAACTGCGCTACTACTGCGCTGCTTTCGGTATGTGTTATGATATTATGGTCTGGACACAATGTCCACTCTATCTTGGTTTACAACATCACAATTGATACTTTTATTGTAAGATTGATGTGGACAACAAATGTACTTGAAGAAGAATGGATCTAAAGATTGAATCTCACCCATTTCACATCTACATCCCTAGCTAACAGTGAATGAACTACCCAAATAATAATGGTCAATGATGTTAAATCTATTATCTAAACTCGAACAACAAATTTATAAAAATCAAAACATGATAAAAATTGAATTTCATATTCACCTCTTACACACCGTGTTTAAAGGCTTCAGCTCGTTAAAACACTGATAAAAACTTACACTAAGGACTCTTGAATTCACATCATGACTCTTGTATCCTGTCGACTTCAGTTTTTACCTTTTTCAACAACACACTGATTTGTTTGTACTTGCCTATCGAATTTGGTAGGTTCTCAAAGTTGATAATGTCAGAAATGTCTTTCGCGAACTTATCGTCCGATGGTAACTTGGTGTACGAAGACGCGACATTGATCACTGGAGTGCCGTAGGAAGTGTCTTTCACTAATCCAGTTTTAGATTTAGGAGTTTCTGACTCGCTGTCAGCACTATGTGTGGTTGGAGTATCAGCCAGCTGCTCTTGGTCGTCTTGAGGCTTATCGGTTTCTTTTGCATCTACACTGCTCATATTTTCATCCGCAACGGTTTCAGTTGCTTGAGCTTTATCTACTGTACTTTCGTTTTGAGTAACCACTTCGGTTTCTAGCTTATCGGCATTTGGTTTATCCTCTTTGTTCTCCACTGTCACCTCTTTGTCTTCCACCGTGACCTTTTTGTCTTCCACTGTCACCTCTTTGTTTTCCACTGTCACCTCTTTGTTTTCCACTGTCACCTCTTTGTTTTCCACCGTCAACTCTTTGTTTTCCACCGTCAACTCTTTTACTTCCACTGTCACCTCTTTGTCTGCCACTGTCTCTTCTTTGTTCTCCGCTGTCCTTTCTTTGTCCTCTTTATCGCTGTCTTCCGTGTCTATTTCAAGAACGTCTGATACGCCATCGCCTTTGAGCGCGTCGAGAAGGCGTTGCTTCTTCTCTTCAAGATCGTCCAGGGAAGGACTGTCGCGGCCGCTGCTCTGGGATTTGTCCTGGTAAATAGAACGCAAGCTATTTATTTAGTACATTCGCAATTTTGACCAACTTTGGAAATTCGCATAAAGATAAGTACGCGTACGAAAAGTATGCAAACGCATGTTTATCACTTACACTAGAAACGTAATCGATACAAGAATTTACATGCTGTAACAAACTGACCTCTTTTTTTATACCTTTTTTTTAAATTTCAAGTACGTTTCACAGGTATGACATTCCTAATTTTGATGTAGCTTACTAATCTCGTCGTCTCAGACGTTCTCGCAGCACACTGTAAAACATGGGACAACTCCAACTGTCGCGTCCGCTCAGTCTGTATACTGTTTTCTTTAGTTGTTATCTGCTTGACAACAGAGTTAAGCATGTAAGTGAAGAATAAATGGTACAAGACATTGGAACTCACATCATCGTCGAGAGTGATTATTGGAACTTTCGGCACCGGGATATCCTTCACTTTGAGTACCTCCAACACTTCGATGTCATCGGAGGCCTCGTCCTCGGTGTTGGATTCCTGCAGATTTGTGATAATTAGCAATGATAAATATCTTGGTGTCATCATGATTAATATCTTAATAATAACATGTAGCTTTACGAGAATGCGATTTGTCGTGACCGTCAGGCTGGTTGTTTTGAATGTTTGACGCTCAAATGTTGTCCAGAAATTGTTTACTAATCGTTTATTTTTGTCATCTATTTGCTTACTTACTGCGCTGGCTCAGCGACCCAAAATGGATCTAGGCCTCTGACACCAGAGACCGCCTCCTTTTCCTATCCTGCGCCATCCTTTGCCAATCGAGAATGCCCAGTGCGTGTAGGTTTTTTCTATTGCTAACAATTGCTTATATACTCGATAGTTTAGACAACATTTTAAAAGATATCAAACATATGAAATGACTGTTCATTCTGACATCATTCTGACGCCAGCTTGATAAGTTCCACTCCGTAGTTCGCAAGATCTGCGTCATTATTGCTGTAAGTCATATCAAGACAAAAAAGATAAAGTTAATTGGAAAGCTCTTGGCGCCTATGGTAATTACGAGAGCATAAGTGTTTTCGTACGAATTTATGCCTCTCTAAAATTATGCCTTACCTTACCAAATTACGCTGGTGTATACAAAAATGCCGAAGACCCTGTTTCAACTGAACAAAACGCTGCGGCTTGCAAGCGAGATACAGACTTTTATAAATATCGAAAAATATAAGTAATCATGACAGTTCCGAACCCTGTATTCCTGCGGTTCCGGCAGGCGGCTGAGGGCCCGCACGACCTGCAGAACTTGTTTAAACATCAAAGAAAATAAATAATCTTGACAGTCACAAACCCTGTATTCCTGCGGTTCCGGCGGGCGCGGGCTGAGGGGCGGCGGGGGGCCGGAGGGCGGCGGGGGCGGCGGCGGCGCGGGGGGCGGCGCCTCGTCCGGCAGGGGCGGCACGGACGGGAACTCTGCTACTTCTGTTGGTGATAGTGAGGCGTAACATACCAACATATATATTCACGCCCGTATGAAATGAGGGTAGGCATAGATAAAGAATATCGAGTGCCACAAGCTACCCTCTTTTGCCTCTTTCACGTTCATACATTTAAGACGGTGTACTTAAGACCAGCGCTGTTTAATGGTAACATTTACTTGTTTTCGGCTACAGCGACTGCAACTGCGTATAGTTTTGGCTACTTCTTCTACAATGGATGTTCATTACTTCTTCACGCAAAAACTACTGAACTGATTTTGATGAAATTTGACAGCAATATAGCTTATAGACCAGAATAGTAAGTAGGCTATAATTTATCCCGAAAGTCAACGTGGTTCCCGCGGGAACGGGTCTAGAACGTTATAACAAAATTTTACGCAAAGTCGCGTACGAGCAAAAACCTAGTATATCATAATCACCATCGCCACTGTCAAGGTCCATCTCGGCTTGGCCCAGCAAGGAGTTGTTGGCAGACGCCGACGGGAAGATGGTCAGCTTCTTTCGCTTGTATGCCTTCATCGCGTTCGGGGCCAACATCTGCAACATCGCCAACTTGCTGTCCTGCTCCGACATGGGTGGTAAGTTGAATAGATGCGCCTCCTGGTGAGAAAGAGATAAATAATCATTATTGTTTTGCTGATACAGAGCGTAACGGGAAAATTATTCTATGTAATTAGCTTAAAAGCCATGTTCCGCCTGACCTAGAGATATAGTAATTTAATTCAGTGTGTTGGAAAAATGGGTAAGGTCTAGATTAACACAAGATATCTGCATAGGTAACGGATCGAGATCTGCTAAGTACTATTTTGTTTATGTGTTACAAAAGTTTCCAAAGTTTGTTTTTATGTTATAGGGTACGCAAACAGACAAGCAGAGCCACCTGATGGAAAGTGATCACCGCCGATCAGCCACTAAGATGTTGCATATTTATCATTAATCAAGTTTCAATATTTCTTTGTGAAATCTCATACACATGATATGCCAAGACCTGAAATAGGCCTCAGGACTAGAGAATACAATCCCGGGATCCCAAATCTCGGGATCCCGGGATCCCGACCGTTTTCTGGCCCCGAAAATCCCGGGACTGTACTTGGCTAATCTCGGGATTTTCGGGATTGCCACAAACAAGTCTAGTTTGTATTCCGTAGTCCGTTGCGCCTTGAAAATAACCTTGTCTAGATTATTTTAATACATTACGACAAAAAGCAACTCGTTGTTGTTAAACATAAAAAAGACAGTGATACGACGTCAGTGTGGAGTTATTATTTAGTTGCGAAGGACGGTAATAGTGCTAAATGTAAGCGATGCCCAGCCATCCTCAAGACTTTGGGTGGATCAACTAAGGGATTACATACACATTTGTTATCAAAACATAACATCAAGGTTATATCAGCTTCAACAAGTCAAGATTCTGAAAATCTGAACACAGCACCGCCGCCAGCCAAGCGAAAGTTAGATAATTATTTTACTAAAAGTGCCGACGATAGCCTGGATGATATTTTGGCAAGAATGATTGCATTAGATGGATTTCCATTCAGTGTATTCATAACCTCAGATGATTTGAGAAAATTGCTCTTAGCAAAATACACGGATTTACCAAAGTCAGCCGTCACTGTTCGAAAACGTGTTATGAATTACAGTGAAAAAATCAGAAAGCAAGTAACTGCAGAATTAAAACATTTGAAAAGTGCAGGTGAAAGATTTAGTCTTTCTTTTGACGAGTGGACTTCAACTTCCAATAAACGATACATGGCGGTCAACGTTCATTCATATAACAATTTTTGGAACTTAGGACTTGTTCCTATTTACGATAGTATGACAGCTGAAAATTGTCTTCGTATATTGCAAGAGCGTCTAAGTAAATTTGATTTTTCCCTAGAAACTGACATCGTGGCTATTGTAACCGATGGACCGAATGTTATGATAAAGGTGGGGCGGCTTGTTTGCACTGAACAACAACTGTGTCTCGCACATGGTATCAATTTGGCGGTCTGTGATGTGCTTTATGAAAAACATAATAATTTGCAAGATAGCCCTACCTCAGATGATACTATAAATGAACCAGCTGTGACTGTTGATTCGTCCTCGATTGGCAGGAGATGGCGCAGGATAGGGAGAGGTGGCGATCTCTGGTGTCGGAGGCTAAGATCCACTTTGGGTCGCTGAGCCAGCGCAGTAAGTAAGTAAGTGACTGTTGATTATATGGACGACAGCGATGATGAACACCATTTAGAAGACTTAGACTGTCCAGAATCAGGTTTAATCGTAATGTCACAAAATGATCTTGCGCCAGAACACGTACCAGAGTTAACACAATATGAAAATATTAATGAGCTGATAAAGAAAATCCGCAAAGATGTAGTGTATTTCAAAAGATCTCCATTGAAAAATGAAACAGTACTTCAAAAATATGTGAAAATTGAACATGGAAAAGAGTTGTCACTTCTTTTGGACTGTAAAACCAGGTGGAATAGTCTTTTAACAATGCTGGAGCGATTTTATCTTTTAAAAGCATGCATTCAAAAAGCTCTTATAGATCTCAATCATCCAATTCGTTTAGAAGATGTTGATTTTGAATTGGTAAATAAAATTGTTGATGTGCTGACCCCAATTAAATTGACAGTAGAAGCAATCTGTCGGCGAGATGCTAATTTATGCACAGCTGATGCCGCTTTGAAATTTCTTATAAAACAACTGTCTAGCAAAAACTCAGCACTCGCCAAAAAAATTAAAACATTCTTAGTGGAACGTATAAAGCAACGACGAAGTGATGATTTAACTGGCGTGTTAAATTATTTACAAAATCCACGAATGGATGTTGAAAATAAGGTATTTACGGATTTGGAATGGCACGACTTATTTTCAGTTCCGACACAGGCTTTAGTGAGGAAGCAAATAAAGAGTATAGTTAAAAGACTTAATAGTCGAGATTACACGGAAGAAGAAGCAAGGTCAGGATCACAAACAGATGATGAGCTAAGGTCAGAAACCTCCCAACCCCAATTGACATTAAAGGAAAAGTTACAGCTGGAAATTAACAAGAGTATGAAATCCCCAGATCCTAAGGTACAAGTACAAAATGAATTGGGGTTGGCAAATAGTATTAGACGTGAAATGAGCCTGTTCGAAGATGGAGGAGTTCGTGGATATCACTTAGAAACAGCATATAAGTATCTATTGTCTATTCCTCCAACCAGCGTAGAAGCTGAACAAGCGTTTTCAGCTGCTGCTTATGTTGGCAATAAACTACGAAGCAGGCTCGGAAGTCAAACATTGGATGCTTTGATATTTCTGCGATTATATTTTCGAAATTCTAAATAGTTATTTTGTGCTGTTTTTTAATTTCTTGCAAAAGTATAGTATTTTTTGGTTTGTGTTTATTCTTTTCTTATTATTATTCTGATTTGTGTTGTGCAAAGACATTAAAGACATTTTTTTTAATTACTCGTGTTTTTTTTATTATAGCCCAATTAGAAACCACATTGTCTAATCCCGGGATAGGCCCGGGATCCCGGGAAAAGGCTTCAAAAATCCCGTAAGCCCGGGATTGAAAAACATGCTCGGGATTGTATTCTCTACTCAGGACACTTTCTTTACATGAAATGAAAATGCTGCGGTGGATGTGCAGCGTTTCAAGACTCGACCAACCCCGTGACGAGTAGGTACATTCGTGATAGCCTTGGGGTGAGAGGCAATGAGGATAGGTTTCAAGAGGCTCGTCTGCGCTAGTTTCTTTACGTGCTAAGCCTCAGGGATGTGGGTAATAGATTCTTAAACCTGCCGGTATCGCGAAAAAATTTTGCCGAATTCGTTTTCAAGTTTGTATGAAAAAGTAGATTTTTCTTCGCGATTTTAGAGTTAGTGCCACAGTAAAAGTTGCCTTGATAACAAATATGTAAAGTCACTCTGTCTATTATTGGAATGCGATAATTAAGACCTTTATTTAAAAAAGAAATATCCGACATGAAACACTTTCTATTATTATTATATTAGCCCGAATCATCCCACTGCTAGGCAAAGGCCTCCCCCCAATTCTTCCATTCTTCACGATCAAGCGCCAATGACCGCCAGTCACTTTCAAAGGCCCGCAGCTCATCTGTCCACCTTTTTTTGGGTTTGCCGCAACGTCGTTTCCGAGCATTTGGTGTCCAAACTGTAACGGTTTTAGCCCATAACTCCTCCGACATGCGGCAAACATGACCTGCCCAGTTCCATTTCAGCTTTCCAGCTTTAGTGGCTACATCAGCGATCTGCGTTTTGGAGCGCAGCGTTGAGTTTCTAATTCTGTCCATAAATCTAACTCCAAACATGCTACGCTCCATGACCCGCTGGTAAACCCCGAGTTTGGACTTTTGAGCTTTAGTCAAAGACCAAGTTTGAGACCCGTAGGTGAGTATCGGGAGAATGCACAGGTCCATGAGGAGGTAAATGAAAGGAAGGAGAGTGGTAAATTTCCCTTCATGTAATCTTTCATGGACCAATAGCTCCTCCAGGCGTTATCTATACGGCGTGATACCTCTTTCTCTTGTCGCGCCTGGAAGGAAACTAATTGGCCCAAATAAGGAAACTCATCGACATATGCACTCTCCCGCCCTTCTAACTCTAACCTATAGTTTGTGGCATTGGTCCTGAGTTTGGTCTTTGCTGCAGCTCGGTAGCTGTGGGGGCGAATAGCACAATATCGTCAGCAAACCGTAAGAAGATTAGTTAATCTCTTGCCATTCATAACAATGCCCTTCGTCTCCCAAGCGGGAGCCACTTGCCGAAATATATTTTCTAGGGTACTGGTAAAAAGTTTGGGGGAAAGTGGGCCTCCTTCTTTCACTCCTCTCTGAATGGTAAATGATGCTATTGTCTGTAGTTTAATTGCTACAGTACTATTAGTGTAAATAATTTGAAGCAAATCTCTGTAGTTTTGTTCTATTTGTTGAGACTCAATTGCTGAAAATATTGATTTGTGGTATATACTGTAGAAAGGCTTTAGAGTAATCGACGAAGGCAAAGGGGAAAATAGCGAAGCTTTAAGAATAGGTCAAACTGTTCTTCTCCCTCACATTACAAACCTGTTTAATGCCATACTTCATACAGAAAACTTTCCGGACGAATTCTGAGGATTATACCATCCCATTATTGTATTGCTCCACAAAAAAGGTGACAAGTCAGACATTAACAATTACCGTCCAATTAGTCTCATTTCTCATTTGTACAAAGTTTTTATAAAAGTCTTAAAACATCGTATAGCTAAAACACTAGATAAACATCAACCCCCCGAGCAGGCTGGCTTCCGGCCAGGTCTCTCCATTACCGACCACCTACATACAATCAACGAGATAATTGATAAGCATACCGAAACACTTAAATAAAAAAAAATTATAATAGGTTTATGTATACTCTAGATAACCACTAAGGTGGCAAACAAAGTCACGGTATGCCTGATGGTAAGCAATCACCGCAGCCTATAAACGTTTGCAATACCAGGGGCATCACCCACGCGTTGCCGACCCCGTATAAACCTTTTCACCCCTTTCTTGAAGAACTCCATGTTGTACTCTCCAGGGAGTTCATTCCACACCCATAGTATATGTGGAAGAAAGTTCCTTTGGAACCGTTTGTTCCGCGTTCTTACCATAGTGCTGCGTAATGTGCTTTACCATAGTGAAGCGGTGTGTAAGATCGCGTGCGTACAAAATGTACTCTGATTATATCGCATCTGTTTGGGAGAGGCTTAAGTGCGCTCCACATGTTCGCCGAAACTTCCGGCGAAACTTTTGCCGAGACTTTGGTCGATCCTCTACATTCTCGCCTATTAGGGATGTGGTAGGTGTCAAAACGCGTCAACATTATATCGATTCATCGGTGTAATATCGTTAATCTGCTTTAAACAGGGTCACAGAGGTGATAGCACCTGCTCTACTGTAATTACTTAATCTACTAATATCGTGGATCATGGTCAAGTGTACCCCGAACCTGTTACGGGAAAAAGCGCTAGGAACATAAATATAAAATCGATCGAATCGAGACGACAACAAACTATCTCTACTTTGTCTATGAAATAGGCGAGACATGCCAAACATGCACGAATTCGCCTATGCGAATATCCCTCCACAGTCTCGTGTTCCCGCGGAACTGTCCACATGAGGAGTGCGCTTTAGTACACGTCTGTCTGAGTACCACTCCATAATGTCGGACGAAACTTTACATGTAGTAAAGTAAACATCTGATATATTTTTATTAAAGTTTTACTTTTTCTTTTTACGACAATATTGGCAATATATTTTTACGGCCACGATAACAGACCAACTATATCAAATGTTTAATTGGTAAACAAATAAGTTTCTTTTTTACTATTCGCAATGCTTGTACCAGCGTTCACTGCGTGTCATATTCACGCAATTAAATTCAAATTAACTGTTTAGCTTCACTTACCTCAACTGAACGATAGCCACTAGCAGTAAAAAAGCCATCTTAAAACAAACCGGTGCGTTAGTCTCGCAAAATCTCGCTGGCTGGACGGATTTCAATATGTTTTTTTTATTAGCGTCGGTATCCGAGCGGTTAGGCTATCCGACTCGTAAGCGAGACGTACCGGATTTGAATACTGCTGCGGCCATGTACCAATAACTCTTTTCTGAGCTATGTAGTTGAATACAAACCGATGCTCTTGCGGTGAGGAAAAACACCGAGATGAAATCTGCACATTGTAACTGAATGTGTAACCATGATCCGATCTGGTCAGGTTCCCCTGGTAGCAGGGTCAGATGGAGGTCAGATGGCATTCGCGCCGCTGTAATTACCTGATCTGCCAACTCTTGGATCATGATCAAGGCGTACACCGGGCCCTCGTGTGCGGGACATCAACTGAGACATTAATATCAAGATATTTTTTTTTTATTCCACTAAGGTGGCAAACAAGCTTGCGGCCTGCCTGATGGTAAGCAGTCACCGCAGCCTATGGACGTTTGCAGTACCAGGGGCATCACCCACGCGTTGCCGACCCCTTAAAAACCGTTATTATTAAACTAAAACTCCTAATATGAGATTAAAATGAAATGACATCTTAACACAAGCTAGAGTAGGTACCAGATTTTTGGAAAGATACGAGGGAATAACAGATTAACAGCTTATTATTCCTAGACACGGGAGTTTCCGTTTTGGTCAAATATTTTTATGTCATAGTTACCTCTTTGTATCTAGAACTAGCTTGTACGTTGAAACCAGGAAAGTCGAGTATCTTCTTTATATCAAACTTATCCTTGGAGCCAGGCTCGCAGAGTTCACCTTCCTCTTCTTCAGGGTCGAGAATGGCGTTTCCCTGGAAATTAAAAGAACTCATGTATTAACTATTTTGCTTAAGTTGGAGAAATTAAATGTGGAAGACATCTAATCATGTTTTATTGAGGTAGGGAGCAACCCAAGGGCCTATTATCAAAATGCCTACATTATACGATTTTATTTGAAAACAAGGTAAACAGGCAGATATCCTCACTTGCATACATAACAACATCCAACACTTGCATACATATACACTTAATGTAAGTTATTGTAGACAACAGTTTTTACATGAAAATGATGGTCAGGATTTTAATTAAAAAAGTAGACATACTGAATTTGATTATAGTTTCATAGCTTCTTATGAAATCCTCCAAAACTCTCAATACTAATACTCAGCAAGCTTGGTATTTATTTCTGTAACACAATTTATCCTGTTTACATACTCACAGATGAATCAAACATGGTAATTCCAGAGTGTGATATCCTGGCCTCTTCTAGCCAACCGGGGGGGTATCCCAGCATCCGCATTCGGTAAATATGAACTGGTAGTTCATGGCGTTTCAATCCCAATGCATGTCGTAGGTGACCCGATATTCTACCAGGTATCAAATGGCCATACTTCTGGTCGTCTTCTACATGGTACCGACTGTAAATTATGAAACTAAGCTACAAAATATGTCTACATAGGTAGCCATAAATAAATTAGATTTACTATTGAGAATGTATTGCACATACCCTGCATATTGCCTGCACATTCAGGTGGATGTGCAGGCAATGAACTGGATGGTTAAACATGATTCAATCTAGTCAGTTTCCTCTATCAACAGAGTCATGGAGGTCAGGTGGCAGTCACTCCACTGTAATTATGTGATCTGCCTAATCTTGTATAATGATCAAGGCGGACCCCGGGCCCTCGTGTGTGAGAGCCCAAATGGGACATTAATGCCAATATGATTATTTATTTTTATTGAGATTGTAATTAAAAGTTTTACTACAACAAATAATAATTCATATTATAACCTGAATAACTGACCTATACATTGTTTCATAAGATAAATGATAAAAAGAAATCTAACCCAACTCTCAAACTCGTCATGTTTTTTCTGTTACCAGCTATCCTAGCATTGTTCCGGGGCAACGTGCAGTCCCTAAGGGGATGGTTACCCTCACAATTGAAGCAGATTGGCCCTCGGCGAAACGGTGTTGCGGGCGGCTCATCATCTAGTATAGTGGTGTCTGATATTAGTGAAGAATTCTGGAAATTGATAATCTATATTATCTTACTATCTACAGAAATTACATAACATATATGTTGTTCTAAAAAGAAAAAGGAAATAAACCTGTCTGTATGTTGGTATGTTTTCAACTCCTTCAATGCCAGGATCTGTGTCTACAAAGAACAAGCTATCTTCAACAACCTGCCCTTTGTCTTCTTCAGCATCATCTTCAGTCAAATCTTCAGGCCATATGTCTAATTCTAAGTCAGTCTCTGTTTCTGAACCAGTCAAATTTTCTTCATCATGCAGTTTCATCAATTCCAACATAAAAGCCTTTACTTTATCCTTATAATGTGTTGCAAGCCTTTTGTCTTTAAACCTAACAGTTACCAGTGGTGTCCTATTTTCACATCCTACCACTCCAAGATCGCTATTTGACGCGGGAGAGTCAATTACTATGTCTTCATTATAAATTGTCGTGTTACAGTCGCCAACTAACTTTTTATTACATACATCGGATTCAGTTATAATTAAACTATGAGATATAACATTCTGGGTTCCGTTCGATTCCAATACTGCAATGTCAGGCGAAGTTTTCCCTCCATTCTGGGCGCCAGGAGACGCAACAATAACACAATCATTATCTGTCGATATATCTAGATTTATAACTTTGTCACAACTTTTTTCGCTCGGTTTACTGTTATGTGATGGGTTATCATCAATTTTTGGGTCTAAACGAGTAATTTTAGCATCTTTTTCGTCCTCGCTGCTGATTTCGATATCATCGTTATCCAACTCGTAAATAATATCATTTACACCTGCTTTTCTTTTGGACATTGTGACAAAAGGTCTTCATTTATCTTAATTAATCAATGAAATCACTAATTAATCGAAAAATGCTATTCAAAAATGCGAAAACAACAAGAAATCACAAAACAATGTGAAAGAACGGGGCAACGCGATATTGGACAATTTTGACAGTTGACTTGACATTTGATTGACAGCACATTCTTGCTGCCACCAAAGAGTAGAAACACTACACTGCGACCACAGATGGCACCGAAATAATATTCACTGCTATGCATTACGTATACGTGGAATGAGCATTGAGCTTAAAAAGTGAGCCGGTAAAGATAGTTATAATAGGACCACGATAAGTCCGTATCGACTGACAGTAGTAAAAGTTATAAAGTGTGGATATGGCAATAATCTGGGGTTAATCTGTCCTTGCCAGTTCTTGTCAGTCCTTCTTGTAAATATTTAGTTATTTGGTCACTATTAGCTGAACTTGTACTTTTAGTGTAACTTAATTATTAATCATGCTGAAAAGTATCTCCCACACTTCCTTTTTAATCGTTTCGACCATTATTTAACAATATTTTTCATAACTCACGAAAACAATCGTACAGAAATCAAATTATTTATGACTTTCATTTATTTTTCTTTATAGTTAATTGTTTATACTCTTAATTGCCTTCACCGCTCGTCAAAGGTCTTCTCGGCTTATCAAAGGTTAGCTGGAAGAAATCCCGTTGTGGGATAAGCTCGCCTTTGCATTATAAACTGTATTTTTATTTCCTGTAATGTTATAAATTGATGCAATAAAGAGATTACATACATACATATGACGTTTAAAAACTTGCCATACCTCTGTATGGCATTCATTTTAAATCTTTTTTTTAATAAGCGATTCGGACTTAGTGTGGTCTTATGTCCTTCTGGACAGTTGTTAACTATGTGGTCAATGGTCTTCCAATGGTTCCAATGGTTGTAACAATGGAAAGGCACTATCTCATGATATGATCTTCGATTCTCCTGTGCACGTGACCGTACCATCTCAGTCCATACCATCAGTTTTCCCCATTTTGTCAGGTATTGGCGCGACTTTAGAACTTCCCCTTATACATTCGTTGCGTATTTTGTCTTTTAGCGTTAGTCTCCTTGTACGGGGTGCGGGGCTTAGGTCTTATACACTCTGCCCTTGGTCTTTACTGACATTTTGTAGTCGCTTCGTACTCCACTGAGAGCACTGGCACTTTCTTCCATCTAGCGATTACCCTGTAAAATACGCCGGTAGCGAGCCATCCTCGGCGATGATCGAACCCGTGAAGCAGTTTACTCTCCGCAACTTAACTCCATCTAGCGTTACGTCCGCGATTGGTAGGTTAAAATTGGACGGTTTAAAATTGTAGCTGTTATACTCGTTTTTCTTTCTACTGATACGTAGGCCATTTTGTTTGTGCGCTTTTCTCCTCTGTTCCAGATATATTTCAACTTAATTTCTATCATCTGATGTTAATACTATGTTGTCCGCGTATAGAAGGTTCCACAGTGTTGGCCTCTGGATGTCCACCGCAAGACAGTTTATAACAAATCTGAACGGAAAGGGCTCAGTGCATTTCCTTTACGAAACATCTATGGAATCATAATTAACAACTTGACATTAACGTCTTTCATCTATTTATACAAAAATAATAAGAGGAAGAGTATGTTGAGGATAATCTCCGAAACTAGATACTGAATCGATGTTGAAATTATGTTGTTTTTGTAAACCATAAAGTTGAAACAGGAACCAAACTTAAATTCCAAAACTTTTTTGGAGAAATCGATTTCGACATAGTTATTACATCATTAAAATCTATTACGAGTTACCGATGTTTATTTTTTAATATTCGTCATTTAAAAACTACAATATTAAAACTTATACACAACGCTGCCCCTTGTAATGATACCGAGAAGGCTGGCTACGTTGCCTCGTTAAAAAAGTAATTTCATGGAAAAAGCATGTTTTAGTAAACTTATTTATCGGATAATACTTACAATAAAAAATTCTACCTTGCAAAATTGTACTTTTAATATTTCACCTTATTCGTACGAAAGATATTCTGGCAATCGTTCAAAAGGGACACATTGACTCTGTATATGACGTCTTTGTCGAACCGCGGGCCCTTTTCATTAAAAACAACTCTTACTGTAACATGATAAGGTCTGCTTTGGTTTTCCGTATTTCGGTAAGTGCACATTCCTGTGTATTATTTCGATTATACCTTGTCTAAAATAGGATGATAATTTTGACAGATCACAGTAGGGGTGAGTTGTGCAAAATCGTTTTTGAATCTATTCGATTATCGATTATCATTCTCATATAACATGGAATCGATAGTTATGCTATACGTATTATACAAAATTAACTATTTATTTTCTTCTGAATTAATAATTTTTTGATACGACATTATAAAACCCTTCTACAACGACGATTATGACACGTGTGTATTTTTATTCGGTCAGTCATCCTATTACGTAGAATACGCGCGACTCGAAATTGTTGTTGTGAAAGGTCTCTTAAGGTGAAATCCAAACAAAGAATAAGAGTTTAGTTACAAAAAATAATAAGGTTACCTAAATGTTAATTTTGAATATTCGATTATATTATATCAATATCGATTTTCGATTATCTGTTGTTATTCGTTATTCGTGGCACTTCACTAAAGAGGCGGGGCCGGTCTATGAAGGACGACGTTTTCCGTAGTACATTTTACCGAAAAAAAAACATAAAACTTCATAGGCGTGCGCCAAAGACCAACAATTAGTGAGCTGTCAAAATTATCATCCTATTTTAGACAAAGCATAAAAAAGATAAACAACGATGGCCGAGTCTGAAAGTAAAAAAAAGTAATGTCATAATCAGTCAGCAGCCGTTTAGGTTATTTTTGTGCAAGTAAATTTATTCTAAAAAATGAGCATATTACTTCGAAAATTATCACAAACATACCCAAAGAATGTTATAATAAAATACAATAATGCACAATTATGTATAATTTCCGCAAAAAAACTCAGTATTGTGCCATCTTTATATGGTGAGTATACTTGATGTTTATGTCCATTCCAAATACCTCATTTATTAAAACAATGCTAACTGAAAGGTTTTACTACAGACAGCGATGAAGATCCAGCACCCAAATTCTTCTCTTCAAATGTTCAAATTCTTCTAAAGCGGCTGACCCGGCCGGATGTGGCAAAAGTTTTTAAAAAGAGGACTAACAGTGGTTTGCATACACTGAAAACACCAACTTATAAATTCTTAACTAACGAGGAACTGGAAGTGGAAATATCTAAAGCTAGTTCAAGAGCAGGAAAGCTGCTCCAAATGCCTCCAATTGTTAAGGTAATTTTTGAAATTGTTTCTTAAAAGTCTAGAAGTCTTGGATTTTGTCATTGTTATTATTATAGTACTTACTTAACTACCTGTTGCTCGTAAAAGCTTTTTTCTATACGGACAGAGTCAAACGAGCAAGCAGGTTGATGTTATTAAATATTAGTAAGTTGTACTGAATTTTCTAACTCAGAATATCTAACTTAATTAGAGCAACATAAACAAACTACAATGGGAACTATGCTTAGAAGAAATAAATTCAGACATTGATACCTGTCTGTGTTCTTTCTTACTATTATATATTATAGTTTAGTTTTTTATCCTTACTTAGCCTAATTATTAATTAATAAGTAATGGGTCCGTACCTATTTTTCTGTTTAGAAAATGAACACTATCTACACGCCACTAACTCACAATCACACTGTTTACATTCCAGGTACAACAACCTATAAATGATGTACTCTCCAAAGATCCAGCATTAGTTGGTTATGATAAATCAACTTATTTATTCACGGACATCTCTTTTGGTGTTGCAAATGAACAAAGAATAATTATACAAAGGTACGTTGCTGTTTTATACATTGAAATTTCTTACATTTTTATATTTTTTCTTTATTAGAAGGGACTAGGGTCTAATATTTATAAGTGCAAAAGTAACACTGTTGCGTTTTTACAGCTTTTAAATGACTGCACTGATTTTGATTAAATTTACTATGGAGGTAGTTTAGCACCTGAGGATGGACATAGGCTACTATTTAGTCCCCTCCACTGTTAAGCTATAGGTACAATAGTCTAAAAGCTGAAAAAGTTAAGGCTGGCTTGACAATGTAATAGGACAGAGCTTGTCTATTTTTCTTTATAATCACTTTATACACTCAATTTGTTTGTGATTAATTTCAGAGATCCTGATGGCACACTTTTAAGTTGTGATCATGCGACAAGAAAAAGGCTAAACCAAGTATGCATACTTTTGTTCAATGAATAATACTATTCTAACTAACATATAGTATTAATGCTGTTGCTTTGCTACTTACATCTCTGCGTTTGCCCTGCACTGCTTATGATATGCTAGTCAGCCACTTGGCCACTTTCATGCTGATATAGAAAATACTAAAATATCAGATGATAGAATCGAAATCCTTCATCTGTAGGTTGCACAAAATATCACTTTGTAGGACAGTGACTAAATGGCTGCCTTTACCCATGACTTTAAGCAATTCTGTCGCTGATTGTTTATAATCATAGTGCTGGTGCAAAGATACAATTTCCCATGTATTCATCAAACTAATGAGTATAGTCCATTCAAGTTTAGAAAGTAGTGAATAAAAAAGTTTTCACAGTGGAGTAAAAAGTAAAAACAATTTATATTTTTTAAAAAGGTTAACATTATTAATGGATTGTTGTTGGATTGTGTTTGATTTTATCAACTGAATTGTCTCAAATTAAAAATAAAGTCAAGGATATCCCTTTGCTAAGCAACCAGCCTAGTATTTGCTGACTATTCCAACCAGCAAGGTATACATTTTTATTATTTTCTGTCGTCAACTGGTCACTGTGAATTTAGCTTTCTAATTTGCTGCGACCCGATTGGTCGAGAGGCGGGACTAGGCCGGCGAACTCACTATTTTCTTATCGCGAATGAACTATAGAATAGTGACATGATCGCGTATTTAATAAAGACGCGTAATGCTGCAAAAATAGCCATATACAGGGTGTAAAAAGACCGCTAGCATTAATTGAAACCCCACGTTCTACCCATGAAACTGAACAACTTTCGCTACCTAAAATAAATAATTAATTGCGACGCGCAATGTTCATCGACCGGTGCGCGGCCGGCCGGCCTGCACGTTTTACATTGCGCGCTTTTACTTAAATTGCATTTATTTCAACTTAAATTTGAACTTTGAGTGTCTAAATTAATTGTGAACGATGTAGTTATCGATACTTGATATGTTTTAGTACAAAAATAAAATTAAAAAAAAAAAGAATCTCGGTTTCTGCCTAAACTATGAGTTTCCGCGGGTATGTTTCTTGGGGAAAGTTGTTCAGTTTCATGGTTACAATATGAGGTTTCATTCTTTAATGCTAGCCAGTGACCACTGTATCTGCTGTTGACAGGTATATTTCCCAATGGAAGGCCGCAAAATCCATGAACCGATAATGTTCTCAGATGAAGAGAGACTACACAGTTTGTTAGACCGTGAAAAGTACGAGTTTGTGCTAGACCGAGCCTGCGTCCAGTATGAACCGGATGAACACAAATACCAGACAGTCACCAGCATTGCGTATCAGCATATTGATGCCAAAATGAAATACGACTTATTAAGGTACGTTCCCTTACATTTGCAATATTAGAGGTCTTTGATTAAGTCCCTTTTCACGTCAGTGTGTATAGTGCCCGGTGATAACTCATGTTTTTTTTTATACTTGACAGGCCTGGATACATGTCGAATGTTTATTAAATCTAGTTTTCAACAAAAGACTTTATAAAGATAAGTCTGTTGCGTTTCAATTAATATATAAATGAATGAGAGTGTTTGCTGTTGAAGATGACAATGTGCCTTCATTCATCTTGGCTTGGCCGCTCGTGCATCTCGTCCGTTGAGCGCCAGTGCACCCTGTCCGCCGCATCCAACCTTCACCTTTATCTTCTTTCCCTTCGCCTTTCGCAAATTGTTAGTCCATCTGGCTGGAGCGCCGATTCTCCTGATCCAATCTAGTCAGGATCCTCTGTTAAATGATCACAGTGGTAAGATGGCAGTCGCTTCACTGTAACTACTGATTAACCAACATATCATGGTCAAAACGAACCCCGGGCCCTCGTGCGAGATCACAACCAGTATATTGACGTCAATACGATTATAATTCCAGATCAACACGCCACTTTGGCCCGTTAGCCTTCTACCTGACCTGGCACAGCAGTATGGACGGCCTGATGTTGGAGCTCATGCAGTTCGGAGCGGTGCGCGAGGCGGCTCTGCTGGTGGCCCTAAGGAGAGAGCTGCGCGGTGACACCTCCGCTGCGTCGCAGGAACTGGTGCCAGAGGTGAGTCCCAATTCATAGACTTCGATGCTCCAAATTGAATGAATTCTCAACTTGTCGATCTTTGAGGATTTTCTTTTTTTTAATTAGACTGCCCAGGAATTTGACTGCCATCTCACCTAGTGGTAAGTGAAGATGCGGCCGTTGATGGAGCTTGCCTGTCTAGGAACCCCAACTCTACAGGTTCCTTGAAAAACTGTCTAGTTTAGGTAGATCAGCAGGCAGACGTGACTCGAACTGGCGCGTTTTTAAATTTGCAATTTGCACTGCACGAACATAGGATTGATCCACTACCAAAATGGTTCAGTACATCATCATCCTGACGTCCACCCTGGCCCTGTCACACAGTTCACTTATATGATAGTGCGTAAACGCAGAACAGCATAGCGGTAGTTCAAAGCTTAGGAGCCCGCAGCGAGTCTCGACGCCAGTCTTGATATGAACTGACCATAAAAGTCAGCAACAGTTTATCACCGTTATATATATATAGCATTTTCCCTTTGAGCTGTGTTGCGTTGAATCTGTCTGCCAGCGGCCTTTATTTCACTATTCTACGAGCTTCGATACATACATACATAAACTCATGCCCGTAACCCATAGAGGTAGGCAGAGACTATTCGAGTGCCACAAGCTACGATCCTGACACACCTCTCTCGCATCTTCCACATTCATACATCTTTTTACGAATTTACGCCGATTGAGGGTACTTCTGACCTGCCCTTTGATGCAATAAGTATCGAAGTGTCGAAGAATGCATTCTTTTATCTCTTTCTTGGCGTTTCCTCCAAGATTTCCTAATAAAAACAGCAAGAAAATCATAGCAATCCACACGACCCCTAAAATCGTACTTCATACCTTAACAGATCCTGGCTACTCCGGTGCAGCTGACCAAACCCAACCGAGTCACAGAAGAAGATATCCAACTGGACACCAAATGCGTGGATTGCATAGCGCAGTATATCGTGAGCAACTCGGCAATGAAGAGTCAGCAAGAACTAGCGTTGCAAGGGTTCAGGGAATACTATCAGCACATTATCGAGCTCAGTAAGGGCCTGCAAAAAGCGCATGGGAACGCCTAGAAGTTGTATTTATAACTATGAAATAAATATTTAGTTTAAGATCATTTTTTACTTTTATTCACATACAGACATTCAAGCTTATGTCGATCTTTTGTAAGATTTGGTATAGAATTCCAGTCTCTAAATACAGGCTGATTCATTCTGCCGGCCTCTTTTTGTCATCGGGAGACGCGATCCGGGTGAGCGCTTCATGTCCTAGATCTTCCAGCTATCCGCACGAGCCGCTTTGGCTCGACCTTTATAATGCGTACGGCTAAGGATTGGAACGCGTTGCCTGCGAGTGTGTTCCCTGATCAATATAATCTGGATGCCTTCAAGGCTAGAGTGAATAGGCTGTTCCAAGACAAGCATGCACCATCTTCGGCCGCATCGTCACTTACCAACAGGTGAGATGGCGGTCAAATGCCTGTCTTGTATAATATAAAAATAAGACTAATTCTTGATACCAAGGGGTATGCATGTGCTCGTGATAACCAACAATTTCTTCTATGGCACCAACTCTAAAATCGTGAAAAAAAGAATCATCTGTTTCATTCAAATCGAATTCTGTCAAGTTGGTATCATAGTAAAAGTTGTTTGTTATCACGAGCATACCTCTTGGTATCAATAATTAAATTGAAGTCATGTGGTGCATACATCATGAGACGAGGATTCGAAGACGAAGCATCATCATCTCAGCCGGAAAACGCCTACTGAACATAGGCCTCTCCAGGCCTTCCACACTGTCCGACTCTGCACGTCATAAATCCATCTAACTCGTGGGACGCCCACGCTACGATGCCGGTACGCGGTCGCCACTCCACTTACCATCGGCAAGCCGTAAGTTTATTTGCCACCTTAGTGGTATAAAACAGAAAAATAAACTAAAATCTTTCTGCGCCATCGGCGATCGGTTCTGCGAGCTACGTGGCCGGTCTATTGCCACTTCAGTTTCGCGACTCCGTAGCCTATTGCGTTGACCTTAGTTCTGCTATGGATATCTACATTCCCCTATCACGTAGTAAATCTCCGAACATAGTTCTCTCCATCGCGCGCTGAGTGGTCCTGAGCCTTATGAGGCCCTTCATTCGATTTGAACAATATTTTCAGCTTACCAATGGATATTTATGTATTTAGATAGGTATTCTTACCACGTACTGCTTCTTGCTCGCATTAGGCTAACGAAGTTCGCTATAGAGGACGCTCCCAGTACCTTGATACCTTATTGCATGATAAAATAATTATCATCTTGGCTTTAATGTCTCGGTTGCGGTCTCGCACACGGGGGCCCACGGTCCGCCTTGACCATCATTCAGGATTTGGTTAGATCAGAGGCCTAACCATGAACTTTATAAAACCGTCCAAGCTCCGCGCAGGTCAGTTGGGAAAGAGACATATTTATGTGACACGTATAGCGCTGTCTCGTTCTAAGCCGGGCAGTTCTGTTTAGGTCCTGCTATAAGAGCTCACGGTGAGCCCCCAGGTTATTACAGTGAAGCGACTGCCATCTTACCTCTGTGACCCTGTTAACATGGGAACCTGACCGATTGGATCATGGTTACATCTTCAGCCGCCTGAATGTGCAGGTTTCATCACGATGTTTTCCCTCACCGTAATACACCTATATTGCATATTTATTGCAATATAAATTGTCCTAATTTCTTTGCTCTACGCCTCCACCACTGAATGAACTGAGGTCCTATACTTTTATGGATGAGGCATAGCCTCTTTTGAGGCCGTGACGTGGTATAGACACAGAGAAAAAAAAATTATCTATTTTATTTTATGTCTGTGCATAGACAGCTGTATTTCCATGACAAACCATTAAACATTGACTCTAAACGTTAAATGTCTTTTAGATTATTATGATTATTACTAAAATATTTTACAAGTATTCTTTTGTATAAATGCCTTTCTATAGAAAACCTAGAAATTTTACACCTCTTTGTTCTATAGCAGAGAAGAAATCAGTTAAAAATGGAATACACCATTCAATATTCACATCGAGGTTTGATAGATACGTGGGCGATTGGTCGAAAGATTTAAAGAATGGTATGTTATACTGTACTAAACAAGTTAACAAATAAAGGCCGACCATGACCGTATGGTTAAGCTCATTATAGGTTAGTAGAATAAGTACCTACTGGGTTCTGACATTGGGGTTTTGATAACTTTATCAGCGGGGCTATTGTCTCAGCTGGCAACTGTATTCGACATAAAATAATTCTACACTACGTCATCTACATTGGTCACTGGCTATAGACTCTACCAAATTAGAGTAGTGTAAAATTATTATTTGTCAAATTCAGTTGTCCATTGAGATAGCCCTTCTGGTTATCCTCGTGACTAAATACTAATGTAGGTTAAGGCTTGGTAAAGGCACTGAAGTTCAGTGACTGAACCCTAGAAAACTGCATAGCTATATGCTCTTTATTATTAGGTACATATTAGTTGCAGAACTTGTAGATAAAATACATTGATTGATCTTTTATTTCATTAGATTACTGAGTTTAGTACGTATCATTTAAATCAAGGCGCACAGCAGTGCGCCACGCCAAGTTCCGGCATGACGCACGCAGTGTGTATTATTGTTACAGGCAAAGGTGCCTTCCTGGCAATAACAGGAGCATTGTATGAAGGCGACTGGCTTAAAGGTTTTAGGTATCTGTCTTTTCTTTCGACTAGTACTACGGTGTTTATAAACTTCGTATGGTAGGTGGACAAGTCCAAAACTCCCGACTATTTATTTCCTTGGGGAGTAGGTACTTTGGTGCCTATTAGATTATTAGTAGATATGAGGTACCTAAATCTGTAGCTTCGACTATAGAAATGTACAAAATGTTTATCACAATAATTTTAAGGTTAGTTTCCTCCGAGCGCGCTCCTACAAACGAAGTTAACTCATATTTCTAATATAATGGTATCAACGCCAATGAAATTTTGTATACGAGATCTAGAAACCAATATTTATGCTAGTGGTTTGGCAGATTTTCGTTAATATTGTTTTGAAGTTGCACAGGATTTAAAATTTGTATGGAAATCCTGGCATAGCAATCCTGGAAATCATCAATGGCATAGGCCAAAAGGCTCTTATGACAGGAATAGGTACTTACCCAGTTCGTGGTAGCATTATTTACGTGATATAGGATTGGGTCAGACTTTATGATTGAGTGCCCGTGACCGGGATTGAGATAAGTCCTATCATCTCGATTCGCGTACTTGAATGTTTTATCCAGATAATAAGTAGGTTACTAATTGGAACTCTTTCACGCAACAGCTGCTGAGCGGAATTTGATAGCGTATAAGTATACGTACATACCATAGGTTACAATTTATCCCGATATTCGCGCGGGAAACGGCAACAGAGCGTAACCGAATTTAATCTAAGTACTTGTAGTATCTACTTACTTATAAAACTCTTCTCACCAATCATCATTCAGACATGGCCACGGCGTGCTCAGCTACCGCCAAGAGAACGGCACCTTCAAGCTAAAGTACAGAGGCGATTGGGTACGGGGAAAGCCCGAGGGCGTAGGCTGGTGGTGGCATGACAATGGTGACGTGTACTTCGGGTTTTGGAAGAAAGGACTGAGGCACGGATACGGGAAGATGTGGTACGCTGACGGGACTTACTACGTTGGCTATTGGAATAAAGGCAAGAAAGAAGGGATAGGCATGTTTGTGCAAGGTTCGTTTTTGTTTTGTGTAGGTATTTAAAGGTTTCGTGGAGGGACGTTTGCGTGTTTGCAGCTTGAGCGACGTGTTATCATCATCATCATATCAGCCAGAAGACGCCCACTGCTGGGCATAGACCTCCCCCAGAGATCTCTACAAAGACCGGTCCTGTGCTTTCCGCATACTTTTCGACGTGTTATAGAGGTGGGCAACGCATTCGCGGTACCCCTAGTATAGCAATTTCTATATGCAGCGGTGACCACTTCCCATCAGATGACTGGCACGCTTGCTGGTTTGTCTGCACGAACTATGCTGCTGCAGGGGAACCGAACTCACGGAATATGCTACTTAATTTAGTAAAAGCGAAGGATTTCGGAGTCATCCTACCCAGCTTATTTGGGTTCCATACGACACAATCTGATTGTCCAATAAGATTGCCAATTGAATTGGCTACAATCTGATTGCCGACCTTGATGTAAAATCGTGTCGTATTTGCAGCCTTTTAGACTTGCATCAACCTCGCAGCGACGCTGCGGGAGAAGTATCCCGCCCGCCGCAAAACTGTGACAAGTGTTTGAAGAAAAACATGCCAACTCACTCTCTACTGGTCGAGTTGCTCCAGGGTTTTGGTGGACGGAATTTCTCTGGTCTATTATAGGTTTTGATAAGACTTAGAAGTGTTGATCGCCTGATGGTAAGCAGTTACTGTAACTGCAGCTAGCACATTAACTTGAAGCGTATATGTTAAGACACGAACAGCCACCAAAACTTTGTATCGTAGGGAACGGAAACCGGTACGAAGGTCACTGGCAGAATGATCTGAAGCACGGCCTGGGCCGATTCTACCACATGCACACAGGCCAGCTGCAGGAGGGCTGTTGGGAGGAGGATATCTGCATCAGATCCAAGATGTCGGACATTATCATACGGCAATTCTGCGACATGCCAACCCAGTATCCTATACCGAATGTGAGTACCAATCTAACAATCGTTTATTCGACAAAGACGATTTTATTTTTGGCAACCGAGTATGAGTGAGTAGTAACCTAGCTCAGTGGTTACCATGGTGGTATCCTGGCATCTAACAGATCGACCGACAGACAGGCCAGGTTTGATTCCAGGCCCAGTAGAAATTGAAGTAATTAATTTAAAATACCAATTTCAAGTTCTGGTCCAGAAAGTATTTTGATAAATATTAAACCCTTTAATTTCTACAAATAAATAAATAAATATGCTTGGACAGAATTGAATTCACACAGCGCCATCTAGCCCCAAAGTAAGCAAAGCTTGTGTTACGGGTGCCAGAAAACTGAGATACTTATTATGCATAATAACACCCAGAACCGTAACAGAAATTAAAATTATCATATCAATTTCTACCCGACCGGGAATCGAACCCGGGATTGCGTGGCAGACCAACCACTTAGGTCGTCAAACAACTGTTGCTACACAATAAAAGTAGTCAAGTAGCTCAAACACCTATTATTATCTTATCATGATGGAAGGCTATTTGGTGCCATTTATCATCATAATATCCCTTTATTTTAATGATAAGATAGTGATGGCCGATAATGTTGCCTACCTGTATTAATATTTATTAGCCACAAGCTTTTTACTTTTAGGGCTTTTTTAGTACCTATCAATACTTAGATAACGGGATGGAATGGGTTTTAAATTCTATAAAGTGATAGGTAGGTAGAAACTTTCCTATTCTTACCTATTATTGAACCTGTTCAACCTACGCGACAGACTAAAGGTAACTGGCAGGCTATAGATTATTATAATATTCTTTATTGTATACATACTTAATTAGATACATCAAACAAAAATGAGTACAATGGCGACTTATCTCTATGAGATTAGGTAGATACCTACGAGTATTTCAATTATTATACATATACCGTATGTATTGAAAAATTTATCGACATTCGACAAGCATTTTAGGCGAAAAACACTTTTAATATTTCCAATTAGATACGTATTGGGCATAGCCGACAACTAAGCTCGACATCGCGATTGACCATTGCACTCACACTTCAATTATACATACATACCTACATACAGTCAATTATCCCCAATCGAAATTAATTGAGATCAATGATGTCTTATAGAGTCGCCTAAAACTATACACAATTTATAACTAGGTACCTACCTAACCTATGGACGATGTTAATATCGTAGGTATGTAAAAACCTACAAGTTCAATATGGAGTTCTTCAAGGGGTTAAAGGGTTTTTACGGGGTCGGCAACACGTGGGTGATGCCCCTGGTATTGCAAACGTCCATAGGCTGCGGTGACTGCTTACCATCAGGCAGGCCGCAAGCTTGTTTGCCACCTTAGTGGTATAAACAAAAAAAAAAGTTCCAAGGGCGTGTAAGGTCTGAAATAAAATGGTCGTGGTTCTAAGTATACCTGCTTATGGTTAAGTTTGCGATATGGGGTAGGGTAAAGCTGCCCACATTCTCATCGCTGCAACTAACGATCTACCACGGTGACTCGCCCCGAAGAATCGCCGACTCTTCCGAGTAGCCTAGGAACTTTCCCCATGCACACTAAGATTGTGGAATTAATTACCTGGGAAATACAACATGGAGTTCCACAAGAAAGGGTTGAAAAGGTTTTTACAGGGGGTGATGACACTGGTATTGCAAACGTCCATAGGCTGCGGCGACTGTTTACCATAAGGCAGGCCGTAAGCTTGTTTGGTATAAAAGAAAATACCTATTCTAGCTACGTACCACATTTCATACATATCCGTTCATCCGTTTAGGCGTGAAGAGATAACAAAGACAAACACACACCGTCGCATTTATATTATTGGGATTTTTACTTACAGGTGGAGCTCGTTAATCCAGCTGAGATACTGGAGGAGAGCGAACTGTGGTTGCAACAGCTGGTGGGCGAAATTGACAAACAACTGCAATACTGTATCGACCAGGTATGATAGGTTTATTTCGATTCACAGATCTATAAGTATAACACATTGTACATTATAAAAATTGTCCATAGCAATTATTAACTTTCGAACAATAAATTACATATACTTACTCTAACAATAAGGTATAATGTTACATTGACAGTTTTTATTAAAATGTCATTTTCAATATATCACAGAGTCTTTAATTATTTATTAAGTAAAGTCAACAGTCAATATCTTATTATTGCCTTGTTTTACTTCATGTTACCGATCTGCCAAAGTCTGGATCATGGTCACGGCGGACCCAGGGCCCTCGTGCGCGAGCGCACAACCGGGACGTAAACGCCAAGATGATTTTATTTACTTAATGTTACAGAAACGTTTTACAATCATGTTGCATGTTGCTTTAAGGAAAGCCTGTTGAAAATAACACAAATAACTTATTGTGTCTAATAATAACGAACCTATAATTATGAAACTAGCCAGCTCTATGGCAAAAACCACGATGGCAGTGACATCGTTGTTTAATAAGTACTAAATCAGCATAAACCATCAATTAAAAGCGTAAATAACTTATTTACAATAGCACTGGTAAAACGCAACGTCAAGTTTCGAACTTGAGATTGGTAATGCTATGGATTATAATTTATAACATTGTTTGCAAATGATATTTCATCTAAGGGCCGATTTTTCAATCCTCAGATAAAGTTTATCTGTCCAATAAAGTAATACACTGCCAAATTAAAACGAACTATGATCCTTTACAATTATGAAGTATGATACAATTTTATTTTAGTCGCACAATAACTTATCAGACTGATATGTTTTATCTGAGGATTGAAAAATCGGCCCTAAGTCGGTTAACTTACTATTACTTTAGATGTAGGTATTTATATAAAGCGTAGATAGTTACGTTTCATCTTACTTGTCCAATATTGGTTGGAAACAATACTCCGAGGTACCCAAGTACTTTGCAGGTCACATAAGCGTACATATAAAGCACAATAATCTGTCCAGACTGGCTTTTCTTATTTGGTTAAGGGAATTAAAAATTATGTATTTAAATGGATAACGTGCAGCAGTATTCGTTAAAATTTACATTCTATGTGTTTCTTGTATAATGCAAGACATCTATACACAATGTACGTAGCGTGATTGATACGGTAAGTCGTGGTTTTGGGCATTGTTTGTTCACCAAATAAGACAAGTCAGTCAAGATCATACAATATAATGATAATACATCATATTGAAATCAGCTTGTTCCACTACTCAGTGATAAACGTACAGACGTCTCACCTAAGGGAAAGCGCCTGTACTGTCGCCCCTAACATCGACGCCTAGACGGTATGTCAATATGAATTAATATAGTACTAGGCACTTTTTTGGCTAATAGGACAGCCTCTCACGCACTTCACTCGAACTAAGTGCTAGAGATGGCGGCTGAATAACGGTAGTATCACTGACTTTTCAAGAAGGAACTGTGTTACAAAATCACGGCCTCTTACGAACTTTACTCGAATTATGTGCTATACTTGTAGATGGGTGATAAATAACGTCACTAGTATCGGAGGCACGATAGTACCTTTTTACGACACATTCATTATTGCCCTAACATACCGCTGATAGGGAGACTACTGATGAAGACACTGACGCCCCCTTACGGTCCTTATTACCATGTGTCCTATAAGTTACGACGTGATTTTGTAACATAGTTATTTATTTATTTATTTATTTAAAACTTCATGCACATTACAGTACAAAGGCGGACTTAAAGCTACGTAGCTTTTTCTATCAGTCAACCAGAGAGCAATTAACAGAAATTACAATTAGTTCCTTCGTGACAAGACACAGTGATACTTAGCACCCATATCTAGCACTTATTTAGAGTGAAGTTCGTGAGAGGCCGTCCTCTGGGCAAAAAAAATTGGGTAGTACCTAAGGGACCTATCAGACAGAAGGCGTTCGGGCGTTCTCCATGCGTTGTTTTGTATTACGTTCCATTGACATACCCACACAGCAAACATTCTGACCGCGTCGGTCAACCAGAACGAACAACTGGATGCTCGAACGCAGAGCGAGAACGCTCGAACGCGTGACCGCTTTCTGCCTGATAGAATGAATATATTCCGGGATCCATCAGGTCAGAATGTCTACTAAGTAGGTATGTCTATGTAATATGTAATACGAAATAACGAACGCAGAATGCAAACGCGCGAAAGTCTTTATCTGATAGCTAGCACCCTAAGTAAATTGTGCTGGACACTTTGCCTAGCTGTACAAACTGATAAGACGATGTTCACCCAGGCGACCTTCTCTTTCAGGTTATACGACTGCATTCAATTGTTCTACTAGCTTATATACCGGCGATTTCGCGTAAAAATTTGGATAGGTCATGTGCCCGCGAGACACGTCACAATTTGCGGAATAATTTGCGCTTATGCTATTGTGGGTCTTAAGCTACAACATTGAAAAAATTTCATCATAATCTATTCAGTGGATTTTGTGCTAAAGAGCAACAAACGTTCATCCTTAAACACATTCGCATTTATTTATTAAGTATGTAGGATAAAGCAATATTAGTCTCCAACAAAAACTGAACAAGTAAAGAGAAACGTGGCACACTATACATATCAGTGATACCTAGTTTGAGCAACATCATAATAACTATATACATACAATAACAGGAAGAGATTCTGCAGTCATGTAGGTACATATTAACAACAGTAAGTAGGAATATAAAACAGTCCAAAAACTTAATGGAAATATTTAAAGGCATCTATATGATTACATAGTACAGTGTTTGGCAAACGAATTTCTAAATATTTTCCTAACATGTGCTCTAGTACTATAGTAGTACAATATAAAATTGATCCGCATAGAAAATCCAGCAGATTGTCTCTTTACAATCCACTACATTCAAATCGACGCGAATAAAAGTCAATACTGATATAAAATAATTTAAAAGGAGTTAAAATAATTTCAAAAGTAACAAACACGTCTGCCAGATAGCACTTTTAAGTACACACTAAGTACCATATAATAATAAAAGTTACAAACAATATGGGCGACATAAGAACTAAACACTATAAAAGTAAGGGCACACGATCAAACTATATGACTCTGGTCCAGCAGAGATAGATTGCGGGCGTCCTGGTCGCCCATTTCGATTTGCTTCTTCAGCAACTCCAGCTCCTCTATACCAGTCTTGGTCACCTCATACTTGTGCGTCGCCAGCGACATGTAGAAGTGCACAGCGAACGCCAGGAAAACAATCATCACTGGTATGAGGACCACACACGCCGACCACGCGGCCTTGACGCTCAAATCGTAGAACTTCACCCAGCAGAGTATGGCTATTTCTATGAGGAATAAGATGAGGCCGAGGAGGGTGGAGAAGGCCCACGCGATTTCGATGTACCAGTGGAGCCTCTCGTGCGGGGATTCGTTGACGAGGGAGATGCTGTGGAGGTTCCCGACGGCCTCAATGTTGGGCAGTATGCAGGTGCTGATCATGAGGGCCAGCATATGGACGGCTACGAGGAGGGTGGTGCAAACCGTGAATGCGACCAGCATCCGCTCCGGGACGTTCGACGAGTCGTTCAGCTGGACCTCCACCATGGCCACCTGGAAGCAATGTGGAGAGTAGGAGATGAGTGCGCCTTTGTAAACGCATTCTCTGTAATAATTTTGGGTACAATAAAGAATTGATGAGCCATAAAAATATGGCGATAGGTCTGCCCCTACGTTTGTTATGGTGGGTATTTAAATACTGGATTTAAATTAATAACACGCAAGTATTGTTCCACCGCAGCATTTGTAGTCGATTCTAGCCTTTATTTACTAATCAACAGGTAAAGTAAATTGAACACGGTCCCGGTATGAATCACCGCTGTGGTGCATTTAAACCAAACGAGCTGATAATATTGGCTTCATGTAGAGGCGACCTTTTTTTATTGTTCTTTTAAAGTTCGCTCTTTGAATCAATTCCAGCCAGCAGGTCCATGAGATTCTCTTGCTCGACCGCTTAATCTAAATATAATCATTATCGTTCTAGCGGCCTCGGCCTCTGCCAGGGACCGCTTTCCTTTCCTTCCTCTTCATCTAAATATCTCTAAGCTAAGTAGAGCATTCTTCTAATTTATCTGCACCAAACGAGCACGTCCGAATACTTTAATTTTGTTAGCTTCATAGGAACCTATGTTCGTCTAGTCTGTCAGAGAATTTGAATGCTACGGTGTTTCTTCAAAATCATCATTATTGAACTGAACTGTAAGACATAAGTCGCAAGAAAGTCTTGGTGCGATCTCAATAGACTATAAGACGGCCACATTGCTCTCCGTCAGAGGTGGCCCGCATGCCCGACCTTAGCAGAAAATTTTCCCAATTGTCTAAGTTTAATCAGAGAGTTTAATTATAAATATAATACAAAATAATGTCGCAACCATGTGGGATTTTTTTGGGACGCCCTGTACCTATAGTCTTTTTTTATTTATTTTTTATTTTACGTTGTGTCAAACGAGCAGGCAGTCCACCTGATGGTAAGCGGTAACTGTCGCCCATAACATCTACGATTCATGCATTTAGGTTGTAGGCAATAAAAATGCAGAATCGCAGATGTGTTGTCACTGTGAGAACTAAGATAAAATCTCTCATAAGTAAGGAATGGAACGCGTTACCTGATCACTATAATCAGGATGCCTTCAAGCTATTCCTAGACAGGCATGCTCCATCATCGACCACATCGTCACTTACCACCAGGTGAGATGGCGGTCAAATGCCTAGCTAGTTTAATTATAAAAAAAATAATATCTATACCGAGTAAGTATCTGAAGCATTGACTGAGTTATTAATCCGCGAGCGCTGAGCTGAGTGCAAATGGGTCAGTTTGATCACCTCGGGCACGTCAGCTCCAATATGCCGTGACTAAAGACGCGCCAGTGACAGACAAGGTCTCGCGACATCATTGTTTAACCGCAGTAAGTAACCTACAAATTATATAATAGGAAAACACGACAATACAGAAAATATATTGGGAACATTGAATAATTCATTTAATAAAATTATTTATTAATTTTATTAATTGTCTGTGAAGTCTATGAACTTTATAATTGTTATTGTTAGTAAGTAGTGGTAGCCAAGAAAATGAAGGTAGCATTTTCTATTTTCCACAGAGCATGCCATCAACAGCGTGTCAAGTCAACAGCACAGAATGACGATGTCACAGGACATTGTGAAATTGTAGAAACCGTCATTATCAAACGGCAGGCTTTATTATGGCAATTGTGTTAATTAAATCAGAAGTGAAGAGTTAAATTATGTGGGGTTCCTCAGTCCGCCTTCCGAACCATTTGTTCAAATCTAAGGAAGTTGTTTCTAATGCGTAGCGATATCTTCTTCTTTCAAAATGTGGCTTCCACTTTCTATGCTGTACCGACTTTTTTCAGACTTTCGGAAAGACAAGTTTTATACTACTAAGATGGCAAACAAGCTTACGGCCTGATGGTAAGCAATTACCGTAGCGACTGAGTACCTACCTGCATCCGTACCAGCGTGAGGGATATCACAGATAAGATCGAGGAGGCTCGCCTGTGCTGGTTTGCATGAACGGAAAGAGCCCTCGTGGGCGACCCGAGGAGCGATGGGTTGACATCGCGGAGACGGATTCGAGAGCCAGCGGCTTACGACGTGACGATGCTGACGACCGGGCGAAGTGGAGAAGATTAAGTAGGAAAGCGGACACTGGCTGTGGCCGGAATAAGCCCTAGGACGGCGACGACGACGACGGTAAGCAATATTACCCCGACGACGGCGTAGAGGGAGAATAATATAGAGATGACGAGCTAATAATAATACCATGCATGAACGAGATCACAACATACAAAATCTGCTAGGAATGAAAAGGACAAAGATATTTCTAGGTTTTAACCCGATAATTTGTGTAGTGAAAGTGTAAAGATATTTCTTTTTGTCCTTGTCAGAATATCAGTTTTGTTTGCAATCTTCATTGCGACCAACAATCGCTATTTGACCAAATTGGGAATATGTTACTTAACTTCGCTAAAGCTTCAGTCCGGTATTGTATGATACTTTTTATTTGTCCGGGTTACAAGTGTTTTAGGGATACCAGCTGTGGTACTGATAAATTATCTTAGTTGTGGAGTGTATTTATTTATTTATTTATTTTCCAGTTTATTGTACACATAAAACTTTGATGAAAAATTGTAATTGTAATTTTTTTATATGGAGCCTAAATTTATCTAGTGCTGTACGCCAGTGATACATAGTGGTGTTGGTTTACGTACCTGCAGGTTTGACGCCATAGTATAAAATGTTAGGAATTGTATACTCTATCTGAAAATTATAAGTTCTTTCTGGCCGGCACTTTCGAGTTCTTGGTCCAAAATGAATGATATCTTTTGTTCTCTGTTTTGAACACTGTCATCGTACGTGACTAAACGCTTTGTACTTATGTCTTTGTTTTAATTAAAAACCGAAGTATAGAATGCGCGAGGAAACTGCGCGCGGCTGAAAATGAAACTAAATTTGATAGTCTAGTAAATTTGCAAAGACCTTACGGAGTAAAGAGTTTCTTTTGTCATTGATTTATTCGTTATGACGCGCACCCTAGTAAATTTATTCGCAAGATGTACGTCTGATACGTACTGTCTCATATCTAGCCTACTACATGATTTTTCAAACATTTTGGGGCAAAATTTTGGTAGCGGTTGCAACATTGGTACATTGAGTCTGTCCCTTTCGGGTATAAGCGCGTGGCTTATCGAATTGATTCTTGATCCTAGGAAGTCGGGCTTTGAGAGAGCGGGATAACTCTCTTTCTATCAGAATCTCGTAAAACATAGCTCGCTACAGCAGAGTACCTACCATAATCATCCGTGTGTTGTCGCATGTTTGCCAAATATTTATTGACTAGTGGACCCGGCACGACTTCGTCCACGTGCACCTACTTTACCCCCACCTACCTTCTTTTTCTTACTTATAAACCTTCCCCTTGAATCACTCTATCTATTGTTGAAAACCGCATAAAAATCCGATGCGCAGTTTAAAAGATCTAAGCGTACATAGATACAGACGGCGTGAAGCGACTTTGTTTTATGCTATGTATAGATAAAACACAAATAGTGAGGACAAAATATTGAGACAAATACCGAATACTTGTAACATAACGCGTAGTTTCCGTAGCACGTTGCTATTTTTACGTGATCATACGTTCAGCTTGTACAATGTATGCATTGTATGCTGATTTCGTTGCGGCCGAACACAATAGTGACTAATAAAACAATGAGTGCCCAATCCATTGCCATTGGTGCATAACGCTACCTATCCTAACACGACTAGGAGTCTATTGAAAAAAAAAGTGAACCTGTACGTGGTTATGGCACAGAATACTGTAAAGGGTTAAGTTGGTGCTCCTACAGGTGCTTATTTAGATTTTATTGGGATACCGGAACTCAAAAGGAAAGAAACCAGGTCTGATCGAAGGCCACCAGCCCATTGCCGCTTCAGTTTTGCGAATCTTATCGCCGATTAGACTAAACTTAGGCGACGCTTATGTTATTGCTTTAAGATGTTCCTAAGCATTATGGCGTTACAAAATTGACGTCATACACTTAAGAGTGTTACACACAAAGTGCTATACACAAAGGTTGGCAATTGGAATTGTATGCTTTAAAGCGCCGCGTAAAGTTTAATGTAATCCAGCCCTATCGAGCATTCATCATCATCACAGCCCATAACAGTCCACTGCGGGACTTAGGACCTCTCCCACGAAAGGGGAGGTGATTGCCATAATCTCCACGCTTGGCAGGCGGGTTGGAGATCGCAGTGTTATAAATATAACAATGGAAATCGCTGCTGATTTTTCTAGCTGATTATTGAGACTCTAGATCTTTTGCCTCGATAACATTAGTCGCCCTGTACGATACCCACGACACCCACGAGTGTAAGGGGTTGGTGCTAATCTACTCTGCTGGTTACCATACGGCCAATCGAGCATTAATTCTGCTATGGTTATATTTCTTTCTGATTCGATCACGTAGAGAAACTCCGAGCATAGCTTTTTCTTTGCGTCGTCGCGCGCTGAGCAACTTTCGAAATTTCTAATAAGGCCCTTGGTAAGGTAACTCGTCCCTGTTCCGTTATTCCGTATGTCATCACTGGCAGTGGCAACACAGGTCGCAGAGTTTCGCATTGAGACACTGAGGTAGGAAGAATGAAAAGATCTGCAATTTCCCGAAAGCTATCCAACCAATTTGGTGCTATCGACTGAATCGAAATCGGCACCGTTATCTCTAAGTTGGACCTACCTAACTTGCCCAGGTAGACATGATATTAGCCAACAACTTCAAGAACAAAGCTTCCAATAATATCTATGTATCTAAATAATGAACTAACTTATTTTAGTACGTCTTAGGTACGCAACAGTATACACGTACTGCGGCAATCGTTGACGAAGATGAAACATCTGGTAAGCTATACACCATGTGCGAGATGTTATCATAGAACGTGGCGGGCGAGTAATAAGCGGTATTAGACTGTATCTACATACATACAATAATACCTAAATGATTACATAGAGTAAATTAAAGCCGGACTGGACTATTTAGCTTTTATGAGTATTAACGTTAAGCAATATGATGTAAGAAACTACAAATGCTACTAGAAATGGACATCATGCTAGGTGTCGCCGTTGAACGACGCGCAGGCCTATCGCCGTACACCTGCGATAAGTGGGCTAAGGCTACCCTGTCACGAGCGGGCAGGGTTAAAGACGTTAGCTTCGCAAACAAGTCGAATGTTGTACAAGCCCCGCGTATAGGTAGCATTCCTGCAAGAGGCGAGGTGTTGTACTCCACCCCAACGAAATGAAAATGCTGCGTTGGATGTGTGGCGTTACGCGGCTTGCTCGAGTGTGTAACGAGTACATCCGTAGCAGTCTTGGCGTGAGAGACATCGCGAATAAGTGCGAGGAGACATGCCTGCGCTGTAAGTGCCAGGAAAACGTGGGAAATAAGTGCCTCTCAACTTGCGTGTATCAGAAAAAAGGTCCCGCGGGAGACCCAAGAAGCGATGGATTAACAACGCCGAGTCGGAAGCGAGAGACAACGTGTTGCGACGTGAGGATGCCAAAGATCGGGCAAAGTGGAGAAGAAAAAGTAGGAGCCTGGTAGAAGCAGATTGACCGCTCGGATGATGATGGTGGACTATGTTGTTATAAATGTTTTCTTATCCTCTACAACTGCTAGGTTGGCCATAGTATGGCGGCAAGTCTCGGATAACGGTGTTGGAAAAAAGTATTTGGAAAATAACTTGTAACTTCATATTAGATTATTGGACACACATAGAGATAGAAGATATGAACTTAGCCTAGGTATAGGTATAAGCAATAACGTTAAATGACGTCTACAATACATTGTACACCCATATCTGATTGATAAACGATAACCAATAAAAAGCAATAATAAAGTAATGAATATGAACGTTTTACACGCGAGCAATCGGAGGAATACCCATGGCGTATTGCGATCGTCCTTATAAGTTGTTTTAATAGAGGGGGCAAGTAGATGGGAAAGTAAGTCGCGAAAGTGATCACCGCCTCTAACACCCGCATCATTTTAGACCGAGTAGACGTACATAATATACACATATGATCAGGTTTGTTACCACGGTAAGTATTGTTTTTACCACGACCATTCGACGCTGTAGACTACTTGTGAGTAACCACGATAATCTTAAAACCTATAACAGTAACAATGCACTCACCATAGCGAATCCCGAGAGCAGAGCCGAAGTCTTGCTTGACGCCTTCAGTTTCGCCCGGCTGAGCTGCAGCTTCCTCCACGAGAGGTACTCCGAGGTGTGGAGCCCGTCCGCGGATTGCATAGGTGTCTCCCCCATCACGCACTTGTGCTGGAGAAGCGGTCAACATGTAATAATGGGCTGGGTAAGAGCTGGCGGATGTGGGAAAGATGGGACGCGTCAGGAAGAATGGAAAAAGGGCCTCTGGCATACACACTTCGATCTACCAGCGCAGCACCGAACCGTAGCGTGTATACCCGGTATTAGTGACTAACAAGCTGTAACTGAAATCATCTACCATCTGTGTAGGTTTAATAATGCAGAACCACAAGAGAGTTCATTGTGAGGATAAGCCACCGGTCCCATACTTTAGGTTTTAAGTTATTTACTAACAAAATATGGGTGTTTACATTGTTTAAAACCTTGTAAGTCTTTATAATGCCTGAAATAAATGGATTATCAACAAAAGAATGAAACAAATAACAGCTTAATAAATAACTAGTGACCCGCCCTGGCTACGCAAGTGTGTTCTCCATCATTTTAAAATTTGTGATAAAGAAAGTGCTTTTACATGTATTGTATTGTGTTAAAATATAAGTGTAAGCAATAATTGTTTTCTTCGTGTTTCTTATTAAGAACCTTAGAAAAATAACAATTATAATTTTTGCATTAAAAAAAAATAAAGTAGAAAGATGAAATGAATGGCGATTTCACAAGTTTATTTTCAATCAATGTTTATTTAGGAGAAACTTTAAATTTGTACATAACAGTTCCATATTAATGGCCAAATATGTTAAAAGAAAGAGATCTACATGTCCTATCGAAGACAAGTATAAACAATTTGCTTGAAAAGGACCTTCTTAGCTTTGTTGTGCCATTTATTACTTTGCCTGTTATTCGCTACGTATTTCCTGTGCACAATAAACTGTTAAATAAATAAATATATTCTGAGCAGAACATGGATAGGCAAGGACAGATTCAAAGGCCTCCCACAACATATGGATTGATCCTCAAATCCCAAAAGCTCTATGTTTTTAATTAAATATGCCAAAGCTTAGACAACACTACATGACGACAGCCCTTTGACAAACTACAACACTCCAGAAAATATCACAAATATTATGTATGAAAATATTAATGAAATTTCAAAGCTGTTAGTCTTCCTAAACTTATAAAAGAAATAAATAAAAATGTAATTCCAGTTTTTATGACTAAATTAACAATGTTTTGTGCGTTTTTATGCATGCACCATAAGCTCAATCCTATGTTTAGTGCTATGTACGATGGAACAACTTCCATTTCTGGTTAGCTACTTAAATTTAAATAAATATTATTGTACACATCCCTTGATACAATATTATTTTTATTTCTGAACATACAATAAGTAATTATTAATATTAATGTGTATAAATGATGAACTGCCCACACCACAACAAACCGAAGCCCATAGCCCCATTTTAAAACTAATAGTCAACTCACTGTTTTGGTTAGAAACTGATTGTAGTACAAATCTGCAGCCTCAGGCAAAATATCAATTTAGCAATTCACTCCCAAAAGACCTGTCATCAACTTCACTAAATAGAAAAAAACTAATGGAGGTTAAGTACCATAGATAATTATGAATGAATAGCAAAACAAATTGCAGATGAGAAACAGATTTTTTGTAATGTAAAAAGTTAATTGTGTATGTAAAATAAAAAGTGTTTCACATGAGCATCACCAAATTCAATAGGTATAATTCAATCCACAAAACTGGATGGTTAGAATGATCAACTCTTATTAGAAGTCCATAACTTGCCACAAAACACCGTGCTGTGAGAAAACAAGTCAACTGCTGCACACAGTACACTCTACAGGTGCAACAATGATACTGAACTGATAATAAATGCTGTAATTTCTCACATACATAATGAGGAACCTTGACTTATAATTTGCAATGACAAAAAAGTGGCAATAACGCTACGCGATCATTCAGAGCACTGCAACATTGAAAAACAGTCGTACCTTGTTGAGTTTTGGACACCAGTTATTAGCCGGGCCGAAACGACCTGCTTGATAATTATTTCCCACTGAACTAGCTGACCAAACCGACATACCTAAACAACTTATATCGGTCCAAGTCGATGCGGCGAGGTCACTCACTATCAACACGTAATCTACAGCGAAACGAAATTAAACGACATGCATGTAAAACTGATATTAGCAAAAGACATTACATATATTTAAGACCTCTACGATCACAGTATAATATTTTCAGTAATTTATTTCCACAATACTTAGAACGGTACACTATGAATGACTACGCGAACATTTTTCAGAAAAACCCATTATTTCCGCTTCTTGGGATTTTTGATTGAAACAAGAATCATCATTGACAGTTTTGACAGTAGATGTCAATGTCAGAAAATAGACACTGACCATGAATCGAGAATTTAAGGTAAACGTAGTTTCGGCCGACGCTCGCACCGCACGCATGGGATTTAGGCATCTATTACACCTTTGCTTAATCCAGCAACCTAAGTCATCAGAGAGCACAGCGGTATAATCCGCGTCATGAAACTTGTTAAATGGCAATAAAGGAGATTTCGCCCAGGTAATCCAGGTCTACTGCGCAAGTCGAATCACGTGACCCGCCAAGTCTCACTAGTTGTACCGCCGATATTTATTACCTCTTTCAGTGTTTTGAAACGCTCTTCAACTTGATCACTAATAGTAGGGGAGCCCACGATGCTAAATGGGGATTTACTCGAGCGTCATAGATACCTATTGAGTTGCGAAGCTTATATAATAAAAAGAAAAAAATGTTATATAATGTATACCTTTTCATCGGTGGGGGGAGCGATTATAGATTTTCAAAAATGTAAAAAAAAACTATTGCATGGACATACTCGAGCGCGTCAGATATTGATAGCATCCATGTCCTACGTGTTTTTAATAATGTACGTATGTTAATCTGATCGTTTGCATGATGGGGGTGGTCATACGTAGGGGTTGAAAATGAAAAAAAAAAATTTTTATCGAGCGCGTCAGATTTTCTAAGGGGATGTTAAGTGAACCTAAAAAAATGCTCTCATCTAATAATCTGACGATTTGGATGTGACGCAAACTCGCGGCCATTATTAGAATGTGCCAAAAAAATTCGCCATTTTGAAATACTCAAGCGTGTCAGATAATCTGACGACGATGCTGTCTCATAATCTGACGATTATCTGGAGGGATTCGCCTAATCTGATAATTTAAAAAAAAAATGTTTTTTTTTTTACAGTGTCGCGGGCAAAGAATAAAATCTTTGGCCACGGAGTCTTATCTTTGTTTTCTTTTTTATATGGCCCTACATACTAGCCAAGAAACCGTTGTCCGCTCGATGGTGCCGTGGTGCCTAGCATTCATTTTATATTATAATTATAATTATGACGTTCATAAGTGTTTGTGAAAACCTAAACTGAATTAACGTATTTGAGTTTGAGTTTGAACAAAATAAGCCAAAACGTTAGAAATACGTTGTAAATAATATCATGCAACGAACAAGCTGTTTGATCGGCTGTGATGATGTCATGGCAACAGAAAACAGAGTGGGTACGGAGTTAGAGAGTAATAGATAGAGAAAAAGTGAAAGAGAATAGAAACGCGGGGAGGGGAATGTAGGCATGACGTAGCTGCACGTATTAAACTTTATCGACGAATTTTTGTAACTTCGGCTTGTGGAAATCGTCAGATTATATATTTTACGTGATCCTTGAATTATTTCCTTCAAAATAAAAAAAAATTCACCCACGCTCGAGAATGTCGAGATGACGTTTTTTTTTTGCAACTTTGCAGCCCTCCCCTTTCTTCACGTCACTTGCAAATTGTCAGATTAGTGGAATATTCACTTTTTAGCATGTAATTAACTCACCCTACCTTAATCTGACGCGCTCGAGAATTTCTGATGATCGATTTTTTTTTACTAATCTGATCCTTTATCCTTGACGGGCGGCCATATATATGAGGCTCATATTTGGTGGAGGTACTTAACCGGGTACAAGGTATCCCCCTGTATATTAATCTGCCGCGCTTCAGTAAATCCCGAAATCCCCGCTTGGGCTCCTCTACTATAAGAAGGAATGTAGACTCTTTTATTAGAGGTTGTATTTTAGAAGAAATGTTGTTGATCCATTTGGCGTAATGTGCAAATAGCCCCATGATAAGTTTCAATATAGTTAAATTTGTTGGAATAGACAATTCTATTAAAGGTCTCAGCCTATCACAGCCAGATTTTATTATGTTATAACCGAATACCTAAGTTGATAGATTTAATCGAGAATATGCATTTTTGTTTATTAATCGTGAGTCCTTACTTCTCTACGGCAAGCGGGAATTTCTTTAACTTTCTATTGTAATCCTCTTGGTCTTTTCCGCAGACGGTGACATCATCTAAGTAGGCGAACGTTCCCTCCAGTTTTACTCCAGAGTACGCTGAAACGCAGCAACGCCGTTGGTGAGATTTCCACATGCCTCGAAAGCGGTAAAGATCTTTTCTTTTGGTAGAAATAGAACCTAGTGATAGACGCTTTTCCATCAATTTGACTAAAATGATTGAATTTTGCATCTTCGGCAACGATACTTTCTATTTTTGGAAACAGATAAGCATCTAGAAATGTGAATTTGTTGATAGTTTGAGAGTAGTCCATGACGAGTCGTTTGCGATGAGATCCTCCGCCCGCTTAAGTGCCTGGGCGCGCCATGGAATGATACGCGACAACACTATCCTTTAATAGTTTTGATACTTCCACTTCAATAAACTTGATGTCATCTTCAGTATATTGTCTCGATTTATTTGCAATGGGCTTTATAACATGAGAGATTCGTAAATACTGAAGCGGGTGGCACTGTAGCTTTCATCACGTTGCAAATCTCGAGAGGGTCTACTTTACAACCAAAACTCAAAACTAAGGAAGAGTGATTCTTTAAGAAGTCATGGCCAATTATTATTATTATGGTCGCGTGCGGTTTAATATTCATCATGCAGGCAAGGTTTTTACGATGAAGGTAACGGAGCTCCCTGTGTCGAGCATGGTATCGGCTCGCAACCCATTGGTAGAGACCGGTATAGTAGCCTTTCGAAGACTCGAAGTTATTGCAGCGAGGATGCTGGCTGAGTCGACTCCTTCGACAAGGATGGCGTTGACTGTCTTCTTTTCTTTACCGGTTCGGCAAACATTTGCGAAATGTTCCACTTTAGAGCATAATTTGGCAAGTGGCGTCCTATCTCTTTTGTGGATGTTTCCTCCACAGAAGGATTTAGGATTTTCTTGCAGCGTGGGAGGTACGTCACTGGATTCAGAGACAGCGTTTATCGTTACTTGAAACACCGGCGATATTCTGAGAGTTTCGTTCTGCAGTTTCTAATGATATTGCATTATCTAACGCTTTGTCAAGTGTAAGTTCATAATTTTTTTCTCTAGAATTCTTTGAGAAGAAACAGTCCTCGGAGTTATCGTACTCTAGATCGGTAATATTTTTGAAACTACAACTTTATGCGAGTAGTTTCAATGCTCTAGCACAACTATATATATATGACGGATGCGGTCAACAGTATGGAATCATGTGGTCAATAGTACGGACTCATGACGAAGAAAACGGAAGTGGGAGTGCGCCCTCTGGTGGGGCGTGCTGACAGAGTCTCGACGGCACGACTCGGGTGGAGTGGCAGCCATTCTTGGCGCGACCGCCGTCGAGGAGTGACGCGTCTTGAAACTGTGTCCACATTTCGTTTATAGAAAGTGTTATTTACGTTTGAAAATAAAGTAATTTTAAAATCACCTTTGAAATAAGAAAGTTAATTACCTCAACTGCCTATATTGTGACACTGCTCTGATTTCAAGTGAAATTATAAGTGATGTGCAAAAATGAATTGGAATAAATACAGTGGAGTAAATGTGAACCTATTCTTTAATTTATCTGGACGAATACGATCTAATACTGATATCACCACCATGATGACAATGATCCTAGCGACGACATATATATGTCGTCGCGGGAAGGAAAGGGTTGTATCAGGATCATTGTCATCAGGGTGGTGATATCAGTATTAGATCGTATATACTATTGACCATATGAGTCCGTACTATTGACCACATGATTCCATACTGTTAACCACATCCGTCATATATATATATATATATATATATATATATATATATATATATATATATAAATTGGCTGTTATGCTGCGTCCTACATGGCGTTTTTTGCATATGATGCTGCGTCCGACTGACTTGTTGCGTCCGGTATACGGACGCAATATCGACCTACCTTGATTTTTCGTCAGAAGACGCAACTAATCATGCAAAGCGGCTGTGCAAAATATTGGCATGGACGTGAAATCGCTACGGGGACGAATTCCGCTGTATTTTTTAGTTTCGCGACGTTCCGCACGCACCGAGAGGAGCTGGCGTCGCGGTGTATATTTGTCACACGTATAATACGAGATTTTTATCAGCTACAGTACCAATCAAGTTGCGTCTCGAAAACTCTGACCTTGCTCTCGTTATCTCCTTAAAGTTTGGCTTGGAATGCGTTTATAGTTTTGTTTTTAATTCGTGTACCAAGAGATTTAGGTTCGTCGTAATTTTATTTGTGCTAGTGCTAGTGCTACTTCGACGTCCTAAGTGAACAGACGCGGGATAAATTCAAAGATAGGTAACAGTAATTTTGTATATTTAAATAAGTATATAAAATTACTGTTACTGCTCATGTTCCCTATCTAGGATGGTGCGGGCCATGGCCCGAGTATATAGATAACAAATCGCGAGTGCATTAGATGATACGACTTATGTCAATGTAATTAATAGCATATAACCTTAGTTTCTTGTGGCGTCAGCAATGACTACCCTTAACTGTAATTCTCTTAAATAAAGTTTAAACTCAAATGTAACTTATAGTAATTCGTTGTTTCAAGTATCGCTAGTTGAGACTCATTATCTTTGTATTAGTTATTTATTTAAAGAAAGTAAGAAAGTAGATTTATTGTTTCAAGCCTCGCTAGTTGCAACTCATTATATTTGTAGTAGTTATTTTAGAATCGTTATGTATCAAGTAAATGTGTTAACAAAATATAAATTAGAATCTATTCATATGTTACTGAAATGTATGTATTGCAGAGATTAACTTGAGATTTATTTTGAGATTTATTTGTCACGTGAAACGTGAAAATACCAGATTGGAACTTACCTTTATTTTACTTATTGTTCTGGCGTTGGTAGCAATGAGGGATCTCAGGTGAAACGATAATTTAGATATAGCAGGATCGCTTCATTGATCGCTTATTAACTACCCTTAGTAGAAAATTAATTATATTAGAATCTCTTCAAGATTCCCATTAAAGGATTTTGGGTGACCAAAGTGTCCTATTTTTTATTATTATTATTTGACTGGAGTCAGGTTAGTAAGCGGCCCCCGGGGGCGTTTAACCTCGTAAAGACCACGAGCCTTTTTTTAAGCTTAAATCGACATGGCATTCCGGCCCAGATATAAGTCTCTCGTTCCTCGTCTAAACACCCATGGTCCTTTTTTTGCGATCAAATCGTTTTCACGTTCCACAGCACTCAATTTTACCGCAATGACATTTGGAATGTCATATTTTAATTTCTAAACGCACCTATTGTCTATGGGAGTAGTTAATGATGGACCTCAGAAAGAAAAATCTGTCAAAATCTCATTTTCAATCGGGAAGGATGGCTGAAGGGCGGAGAAGAGGTAAATAAATACGTTAATATCTGTTTATTATATTGTTTCATAAAAGAAAATGAATATTGCAATTCAAAAGTAATGTACGAAGATCAATTCTGTGTTATTAGTTTTATTATTTTTTTAAGTTTTTATGGAAAAAAGTGAAAGGGAAATATTTGATCATAAATATAGGTCTTTGGTCTTTGCTTACTAAATGTTGGTTATTTGTTACATATGGTTATATCTTTATGATTTATCCTTAAACAACCTTTCTTTTGATGAATTTATCAGCGTTTTGTTTGATTTTAAGGATTGTCGGACCAAGCTATTGAAAACCAATTGGATGATTCCGACTTTGAGGATCCGAGGGCAGGCGACAGCGATGGCGACGTCGACGATGCTGACTATTGCCCCAACGAAATCGACGTCTCCATCGAACATAAGTCCTCAAGTTCCTCGTCGTCTTCCTCAGTCAGCGTGGAGCAAAGAAAATGTCGCTATCGAATTTGCAAAAAAAAAAAAAATGATGTGCACCATGTGTAATCTCCATTTATGTGTAACATAAAAAAAAACCGTTTCATGCTGTTTCATATTTAATTGTTTGTTGCTTAATGTTAGAAGTTTATTTTTTATTTTACTATTAAGAAGCCATTTGTGGCCTTGTTTTTGAGACAGATTTGAAGGACTGACGTAATGGTAGTCAACATAATTATTTTTGAAGAGTACATTTGATTAAGAATTTATCTTAAATTTGAAAAATTTTGTCCATTTTATAACTTGTTTTTTGCTGTTGAAGCTGAAGGTACTCGTAGCGTAGATATAAGTAAAATCAATAATTGTTTAAAGTTAATTTGTTATTAAAGCCATTTATTGCCTTGTTTTTGAGACTAATGTGAAGGATTGACAGAATGATTGTCACCATACATAGTTACCTTTGAAGGGTACAATTGATTAAGAATTTATTGTATTCCATTTCTAAAAGAATTTAATGTTTATTAAAGATACTTAATACAAAAAATACTGTTCTTATAGTTTTATTTTACCCAAGGTACTTTTTATAGTCCTAATTATAAAATGGCAATCTCAGCATTGAGGCCCAAAGGTCTTTTTTTAGGATTGAATATTTATCATTTTTTTTAATTGAAATCTGTTCTTTATGTTCATATAAATAGGCTCCATAAAAATGAACCTTATAACTATACGATAAATATTAAAATTGTATTGGTAAAGTTTGGGTCTGAAGGACTATAAATATTTTATATTAAAAAAAGGTCCTTGGGTTGTTAGATTGAAAGGCTAAAAAAATCTTGGGCCTTACGAGGTTAATTAGATATTGCAGAGCCGTCTTGCTAATTGTGATTACCCTTAGTACATTATTGTCTTAGCCGGTATCTCCTCAAGAGCCGTTTCAAGACGGGACGTTTAGATGCACGGTCCGCAATGTTTATTTAAATAATATATAATAGTTTGCTAGTGGTAAGTATATATTGTATTATGTACTTTACTGATCCCAAAACCTGTATGTCGTAGGGCTAGTTAAATATCTAGTGGTATAAGAAATTATCTAGTGGTAGGTACGTTGTCTTAAATTACGTATTTTACGTTTTACGCTTCGGATCCAAAACGACGTAAATTTCAGCTTGTATTATTATGTGCAAAAGGCAAAAAATAAAAATATCATTTATATTCTGAACAGTATTTTATTTCTACTTATACTTAGTCTACTCTACTTTAGATGTTAAACAGTATCAGGGGTATCTTATTATTATGACGGATCTCTCAAAACCTATAGTTTTGAGAGGTACATCTGTGTTTTTTAATTTGTATTTCCTTGATGTCAATAAAGTATATTTGTATTGTATTGTACATCATTGCGGGAACGTCGTAAAGATGTGATGATTTTGTACGATGTTTATTACATAATTTATACGACTTTGGAATCAAAACCATGATCCCCTGATTGTTAATCAGTAAAAAAAGCTTTAAAAATAAAAATAAATATAAAAAAAACGGTTTAGATTTTAGAACAATAAAAAAAAGTCTATTGATTTATCCACATAAGTACATTTTTCAGATTTTAAACTAGACGAGATGTTTAGTAGAGACTGGAGCTGGTGTTACTATGCTCCAGGCCTCCAACTCTCGGACATTGACAATAATCTACAAACCTGACCCCGGGATACCACAGTGAGCTAAAACTATGGCAACCAGGAGTTATTATAGCAAATGGTTGAAAGATGAACAACATTTTACATTATAGTAGATAATGCTAGTTGAATCTGAATCCACTAAATAACAGAAAAATTATATACAGGGTGTAAGGGACAGTCCTCCGCAAACAGAAACGGTGAACTCAGACCATCAAACTGAACAACTTTCACTATGGAGCCTACCTCAAGAAACGCGAAAATAATCAGCAGTCCATACAAAACTGCCGTACCTACCAGACTAAAATGTATGGGACAGCTGATTATTTTCGCGTTTCTTGAGGTAGGCTCCATAGTGAAAGTTGTTCAGTTTGATGGTCTGAGTTCACCGTTTCTGTTTGCGGAGGGCTCAAATAATAATAATAAAAAATAGGACACTTTGGTCACCCAAAATCCTTTAATGGGAATCTTGAAGAGATTCTAATATAATTAATTTTCTACTAAGGGTAGTTAATAACAATGAAGCGATCCTGCTATATCCAAATTATCGTTTCACCTGAGATCCCTCATTGCTACCAACGCCAGAACAATAAGTAAAATAAAGGTAAGTTCCAATCTGGTATTTTCACGTTTCACGTGACAAATAAATCTCAAGTTAATCTCTGCAATACATACATTTCAGTAACATATGAATAGATTCTAATTTATATTTTGTTAACACATTTACTTGATACATAACGATTCTAAAATAACTACTACAAATATAATGAGTTGCAACTAGCGAGGCTTGAAACAATAAATCTACTTTCTTACTTTCTTTAAGTAAATAACTAATACAAAGATAATGAGTCTCAACTAGCGATACTTGAAACAACGAATTACTATAAGTTACATTTGAGTTTAAACTTTATTTAAGAGAATTACAGTTAAGGGTAGTCATTGCTGACGCCATAAGAAACTAAGGTTATATGCTATTAATTACATTGACATAAGTCGTATCATCTAATGCACTCGCGATTTGTTATCTATATACTCGGGCCATGGCCCGCACCAACCTAGATAAGGAACATGAGCAATACATGTATTGCTCATGTTCCCTACGTTCACTTCACTGTCACTATTAGGTACGTATGTATCGCCGTCGTCAACAAAGCTTGCAGGATTTTTACTTTTTGATAACAATCAAAATCAATAATACTATTAAGATTGATATTATAATGACACAAAAGAGTGCTATAGTAACGAATATTTTTATCTTATTTATCTCACAAGTTATAGTCGTTGTTGTAGTTACTAAATGGCTCATAGAGTTTTGCAGTCTCTGGCCATTTAACTCGTCTACTGGACCCGGTGGTGCCTGCAGCAAAGACGGTTCGATATTTTGCTGGTTTGAGTCTGTTTCTTCTATAGTGATTGTTGCACCTGGACGCAGAGTTGCAAAAATATTCGAGAGGCTCGAGTCTAAGGAGTCTTCTGTAGTAATTTCTGTAAAACATTACAATATTAGAAATTTGATTGTAAACATACAAAAAAAATCTTGGCTAGTATTTTTAGTCAAACTCGATAAGAAACTTAGTGTTAGGCAACTATAAGGGACTACTCTGCTAAGAAGTCAAATATCACCCCTTTTGGAAATTGGATGATATGGAATGATCGACACAATTTGGGGGTGTAGGGAATCCTAGCGTGGTTCACCTCTGTCATTCATTAGGTTATAAGAAAATATTATTTTGTCAAAATAATTTGCGGTCGACGATTTTGGGCGGGGTATGTATGGCAGCCACAAATAGTATTATAAATTAACAGTAAAAAATAAAATAAAACCAAGCTTTTATTTAAATGAGGATAACGATACGGATGAGGATATTGTGGTGTATTGTATTGTAAATACTCTAAAATGTGAAAATAAACTTAAAATAATAAAAACAAACAATGTATTGCATTACACGATTTGTATGTTATAATGTATAAAAACTTTTCGCGAGATTACTTAATAATAATATGTTAGTTAACATAAATGGGTATGTTCTTCTTTATTACATTTGTTTATTTAAAGATTAAGTTAATTCACAAGTATCACCAAATGTAAATTACAGACGTAAATCTCGCGAAAAACTTTTATATATACAACGTGTTTATGAAATAACGCAAAACCTCTCGGGTGGTAACTCAGCCCATGAAACTGAACAAAAAAAAAAGAAAATCATTTTATTTCAGACTGAGTCCATACACTTCAAAAACAAACAAATTTAAGACAAATTAAATTTAATAAATTTATTTTTATTTCATTTAATTTAATTCAATTTGTCTTTAATTTCTTTGTTTTTGAAGTGTATGGGCTCAGTCTGAAATAAAATGTTTTATTTTTATTTATAAAAGCTTTTAAAATAGGTCCTAGAAAAGGTTATAGGGATATGACGTAGGCAGGCCGTCAAACGACCGATGACAGAATAGCTTTATGAATAGCCACAATCAGTTCATCAATAAAAAAAGAAAGGTACATACCGTAATTACTGCTGCTATTAACTGCTGTATTGGGGGGTGCCCATTGCCCCATTTCCATATAATTCGATGAACTCTGAGATGTCATGTTTTTAAAGTAGGTATGTTCACAAAATATGTAACGCACGTTACGCGTGTCTGCCACAACTAAGCTAAGTTTGTTCGAGATGAGTACCTATGGTGATGGAGATGTAAACTGAGACCCATGGCCATGACAAACATGGTGTTACTAGCTGTTACCCGCGACTTCGTCCGCGTTCAGTAATAAGGTACCTAAAGGTATTTATTGGTTTCACGTGGTACCTAATTTAACTGTATGTACAACATTGAAAAAAAAGAAACGTATTTTCAAACTACTTTTGCTAAGTCAGCATTCCGTATCTCGTATAGTTTAACTAGGCTCTTGATGTTCCATATCAGGTACTCCAGATCCTCAATTTCTAAGTGCCAGTAGAAGCGGACCATCACGCTGAACAACTTTTGCTAAGATAGCATTTCCGTATCTCGTATAGTTTAACTGGGCTTTTGATGTTCCACATTAGGTACTCCAGATCCTCAATATTTAAGTGCCAACAGAAGCGGCTCATCACGATGTACAACTTTTACTAAGACAGCATTTCCGTATCTTGTTTAGTTTAACTGGGCTCTAGATGTTCCACGTCAGGTACTCCAGACCCTCAATAGCTGATAAAAAGTAGCCAATGTCCTTTCTCAGGCTCTAGATTATCTAATATAGAATTAAACATTTTAACGGGTTCTTACCGCGTTTTGGTATGTATGAGTTCCCGATATTTCGACAGTGTTACAACTGCTATGATCACGGGATGACTGAGGAACTGCAGGTAGATCTTTAAGAGCAAACAAATTATCTAGATTATCTGTGTACCAAATTTCATTCAAATCGGCTTAGTAGTTTTGGCGTGAAAGCGTAACAGAGTGTACAGTGTGCTTTATGGTTACTGAAATGAACGGAAGCATCAAGTAGGCACACAATATTAGATATACATAACAATATACAGTGCGTCACATGGTTACGAATATGAACGGACGCACAAAATGACCGAGAATTATTCAGAATTGAATATCCCCCATTCCTATTGAAACGACTTCTCTTTACGACTGATAACTTTGAGTGCACATAAGTCAACAACATTCACACATATACTTAATAAAATCCTACCGGAAGAGGGAGACGCAATAAGTATCGACTCTGAAAAGACGTAACAAGTCTTCGGCGATTTATATATATATATATATATACGCATACATAGTAGAGCCAAGATGATGAACGAGCAGTTTTGATTGAACCGCATCGGCAGCTGAATTGGCGTCTTCGGTTATGTTAAGTTTTTATTTTTATTTTTTATTATCTATAGGCTTGCATTTGACCTCAACTCACCTGATGGAAAGCGACGATGAGGTCGAAGACGTAGCATGCTTACCTAGAAGATACCTATTCACTCTTGATTTCAAGACCCGAAGGTAACCCTTATAAGTGCTAGTGCGTCCATTTTATGTCGGCACAATCTCAAATTTGTCGGGGCGAAGATAGCGTGACAAATATGGATTGTGTTTCACTTCCTCGTTGTTTTCTTTCGACATTTTCAAGTGAAATAAATTGATACATAAGATAATCGGTTAAATTAATGGAAAACTTGGCTTTATTTAACCCTCGTGATCGAAATTTTTTTTCATACTTACATGCTACAAAAAATGCTGTCCGCCGTAATGGATGCGGGAACATGGCGATTTAGCAAAATAAGCCTCCAGGTGAGTGTTTGCCTTTATTTGAGCTTCTATACTTTTTTAATTTTTAAAGCACCGACATTTTAATGCACGAAAACAAAACTTTTATTGATTAATTTTAATATTTGCACTCAGTAAATACTTTGATCTCATTGTCATCATTTTGCAGTATTTGATGCACCAGGGTATCAGAATAGTAATACATCAAATAAAATAAAAATGCAAAGCCATGGACACTGTATCCGAACTTCGCATCAGCAATTCGCGTGAAAGAGATGCAAAACGTCATCATTATCCATCTATCTCATTTCTGTAACGGTACTGCGTCCGTGCGGGAGTGTCCATGAATCGGAACGGAACGCAAATGAGGATGAGATAAGCGAGTGACAAGTGGATGACTATTTCGTTGATTAGTGGATAATGTAGGTCGGGATAAAGTGGTTTGTTTTGGTTAATAATTATTATAGTTGTTATAAATTGGTGAATCAAAACTGGATTGTGTTGTGTTCACCCTAAGATAACGCTTGGATGCTGATAACGTTTGGAACAACCACAGGAACAACTTTGTGTGGTTGAGTGGCTTCCTTGTAGTCGCGATGGCTGAAGCAGCGAGCGCGGTGAACGTCAACCCCAACGCTGAGGTCGTGAGGGGACAAGTCTTCGAAGTGGGCCCCAGGTACACCAACCTGCAGTATATCGGCGAGGGAGCCTATGGGATGGTAGTGTAAGTATCTCTTGATTTACTTCAATAGCTTTGTAAACATTGCACAACACAACAAGTTTTGGGTATGTGTGGTTACCTTCGTTTTTAGAAAATACTTATCATAATGTTTCAATGTGAATTCCTAAATAATGTTAGTGTAACATATTACACATTGGTATAATAAAAATAGCTAGGTCTGAAATCTTATTTGTTAGATTTAAAATCTGTACATTACCATTCTAATTGGTAATTTTGAGGTTAGTAAATATTTAAACTGAATCGACAAACCCTCAATGAATGTACATTTTTGTCTGTATTTACTGACAAGTAAATTTACCTACTTGTATTAACTTTAGGGCAATAAATGAATGTGTTCTAATCTAATCCATTTTAAATCCATTTTTCATTATAATCTGAACACCATCAAGGCTAGAATGAATAGGCTGATCCTTACAGGCATGCTTTATCTTCGGTTGCATCCTCACTTACCACTTGGTGAGATGGCAGTCAAAAATCTTATAAAAAAAATTACAAGCTGGACCGAAGTTTTTGTAGATAATGCAGAGTGGTATGATTTCAGACATGTACAGGCTCTGTACCATTGGAAGTCCTATTTACTAGCACACTGTAACCTATTCTTCGGAGTCATAATTAGATTGTGAACTTCGGGAAATATAATAATTTCAGCATTTCACCTTCTTAAGGGTAGTGTTGTAATGTTGAATACCTAAATGATTAATAATTGTGCATGTCGGTCCATAATGGGAATGTTTTGGCTCCATATTTTTTAATACCTTCAACTTAGTATTGGATACGTGAAATAACTTCATATCCGTAATAATATAACTAATTATACTTATTCTGTGTTTGCTTAGAGTTCTGTCATACTGTTTTGTTAATTCTATTACACATGGTTTTATCTTATCTAATACAAGTACTTGTCACCTGATTATTGATAAAGTTGATATGTTGGACACTTATCGTCAACTGATGGGTTTATGTCCACATATAAATACATAGCTAGGTCTGTAATAGCGAAAACTTGATATCAATAGTGTTTTTCCACCTCAAACATTAAGGCGGCAGACTAGGGCTTAACCTGAGGAAACCCGCCAGTTTCTTATGGTGCCATAAACAATAGATTTTCTTATATTTATTATTATTCGTTCTTAAGGCTCAATGGGTTAAATGAAAAACAACATTGATTAACTTAAAGTTGTTACGTTTGTTAAAAAGATAATTAAATTGAAACATTAAATTTAATTGAGTTTTGTTTAAATTATCTTAGTAAATAACATGGAAAACCTACCTATGTGCATTGTAGGCTTTTGTTCTAACAATATGGTCTTATTTGACAATATCCTTTAATACAGAGTCTACTTATTATGTATATTGTTTTGAGCCTAATTCAATGGTGATGATAAAACGGAACCAATCACTCTAAAAATCAACCAGCAGGCTTTGTCACAGCTACAGTTTGGTTTAGGTAAATATCTTCAAATTTTGCACAATAGGCCGCAGATAAAAAATAACGGAATGGAAATAAAGAAATAATGGTAGGTTTTCGATAATCTACTTCAAGGTAATCAAGTTGCTTAGTTTTCATTATTTGTTTCTAATATTAAATTTATACTATTATTTACTTATTTCCTAATAACACTCAACTAACAAGCTGATTATTGGCCTGCGCAATCGTTAGAAGCAAAATGGTGATAGGTGTTAAGTATCAGATTATTTATTATCAACTATCTTTAAAGGCCTTCAAATGTGAGGAAGTCTAGATCATGTGGTAAAAGCGACATCTATCTGAATGTCACTTGCTTGCATGAATTGCTTATTTAATTTAACATGGATAATTGTGACGCTGACAGTTCAAACCAGACACCCTTGCAAAGTAGCGTTACATTAACTTTACTTGCAACAATCCTATCATGTTCCTGACGTCTAAAGTAATTGAGTACAGTACCTATAATTTATTCTGTTTTTTGCACCCTACACTAGGCTCATAATAGAATAATTTCATTGTTCTCAATCTAGACATACGCCATTGCTTGCGTAATCATAATCTATACATATAAAAATCTATTTAAAAAGGTGGTCTGTACATTGAATATGTTTGACACGTATATTTTGATGGGGTTTTCACAGTTTGGTAGTTTCGAGCCTAATTAAAATCTAGGCCATGTTTCATCTAATTCGGGTGATGAAGTACATACATCACCTTTTTCCCGAAAGGGTAGGCAGTACTAGAAATATTTTAGTTGCTCGGTCCTAACAACTACGGTTTTCATCGACCCCGTAGAATTTAAGACATTGTAAAAGTACTTCATCATAAGCATATGATGACTTAGTAGCGCCAAAGTCCCACGCAGATACTAGGCACTTCACCCGTAACATCTACGCCAAGATTAAGTGGCAGTTTGTGTCCGTGTGGTGTCCGGCAGAGTAGAATAGCACCAACCCCTTACACTCGTGGGTGTCGTACAAGGCGACTAATGTTTTCGAGGTATAATATCAAGAGAGAGTATCCGTAGTCTGGAAAATGGGCAGCAGCATTTTCCATTGATATATTTAAACACTGCGATCTCCAACCCGCCTGCCAAGCGTTGAGATTATAGCAATATCCTCCCCTTTCGTGGGAGAGGCCCTAAGTCCTATAGTGGACTGTTACGGGCTGTGATGATGGGCAGGGTACATAGCTCGAAGAACAGATGGCCGAGGGGCAGTAAGGTTCTCGAGAGACGCCCACATACCGGAAGAAGTAGCGTGTGTAGGCCTCCCACAAGATGGACCAACGACCTGGTAAATATCGTAGATTCCAGCAGGATGCGGAATGCACAGGACCGGCCTTTGTGGAGATCTCTGGGGGAGGCCTATGCAGCAGTGGGCGTTTTCCGGCTGATATGATAATGATGATGAACATCTTCGATTAACTTACCTTACGGTAGCCTACCTGCGTACATTATCTAGTTGATGATCATATTAGCCGTTAATTCGCGAGACCCCATCATTCATTTATCTTTGTCTAATACTGTTAACGGTTTCCTATGTAAAACATCTAGCTACTTGAGCTCTTTTTAGTATGCTCACAGAGCTAGCATTATTGTATTATGGTAAAGAAAGCAGCATCTTAGGACGAACAGTTCCCAACCGGCGCCCGTTGCACCTGGATTGATGACACGAGTTAGGGCGCTTCCTAGATTTTTAGATACTTAGCAAATATACGAAAAATTCGAGCTGCCTCATTCAGTAATTGCTTTCTAGAATGTTCATTTGTTTATTACAATCCTATAGGTAGGTAAGTTTTTTAGAATACCATAATGCATAAAAAAGTATTTAGGCTGATAAGGACACCGTGGACATTCAATCCGCCTGCGGTCTTATCAGTCAACGAAGTTTTTATAGAAATTAAAAATTCCATTAAGTAGTAAAATAAAAACATAATATTGGGTTTGACTGAGTCATGGACTTACTACCCAAAGGGACTGCGCACTGCTTTGACTAAAACCGGGCAGAGCGAGAGTCACCATCGATAGTCCTTTGTCCCTTTCTTACAGTGTAAACACAATGTTATTGGCATAATCACCGTCATTTTAACTTGACAAGTGTCATGTTTGGTGTTGCCATTATTGGAGAAATATATTTACCGTGACTTTGGTATTATTATGGGGTAATCCGTACAATCCGAAAAGTAGTTGTCAATATACCTTTTGATCTACTGAACGTTTCTCCGACAAACGTCGAGCCGACATAATTATCAACCTACGACTTTTTGTTCCACAAAACAGATAAAAGAGTTCGGTAACGATTTATCCTACAACACTAGTTCCTAAAGATATAGTACTCGTCGATATCTACATTTCGGGTGACAGCTGTCAAACTTAAATGTGTTATAATTCGGAACCTTTTGGTTCTAGAACACTAGTTTCTAAAGAGATATGATAGTACTCGTCGAGATCTACATTTCGTATGACAGCTGTCAAAGTTAAATCTTTTATAACTCGGAACTCATTGGTCCTAAAACACTAGTTTCTAGAGAGAAATGACAATACTTGTTGAGATCTACATTTCGTATGACAGCTGTCAAAGTTAAATCTTTTATAACTCGGAACTCATTGGTCCTAAAACACTAGTTTCTAGAGAGAAATGACAATACTTGTTGAGATCTACATTTCGTATGACAGCTGTCAAACTTAAAACTGTCACCCGAAATCTAAATCTCGATGAGTATTATTATATTACTCTAGGAGCTAGTGTTGTAAAACCAATCGTTTCCGAGTTACAATAGTTCTAAGTTTGACAGCTGCCATCCGAAATGTAGATCTCGACGAGCACTATCATTTTTCTTTAGGAACTAGTGTTCTAGCACCAATCGTTTAGGAGTTATTGCAGTTTTAAGTTTGACAGCTGTCATTCGAAATGTAGATCAACAAGTACTATAATTTATCTCTAGAAACTAGTGTTTTAGGACCAATGGGTTCCGAGTTATAAAATCTTTAACTTTGACAGCTGTCATAGTAAATCTCGAGGAGTGCTATCATTTCACTCTAGGAACTAGTGTTCTAGGACCAATATTTTCCGAGTAGCAGGGAAACCTTGGGCTGGACCCTGGTGAAAATATGACCTTCAGATTGCACCCGGTCCGACTCTGCCTGGCCCTGATCGGTAGGTCGGTGTCCGCGCTAAGTAATAAAAGTAATTCGGAATTTGCATCAACAATGGTGGCAGCACTAGAAAGGGACACAGGACTATCGATGGTGACTCTCGCTCTGCCCGGTTTTAGTCAAAGCAGTGCGCAGTCCCTTTGGGTAGTAAGTCCATGGACTGAGTACTCATACAAAATCATTATTTTTACAATTAGATACTGTAGGTGGAAGGAAAATAGTTCCATTTTACGCAAATAGTGCATTACTAGTAAACTAAAATTGTAGTACAGGAGACGGGTAACCAGGTAAGCCATGAGCGCTGTGCGGGATAAGGGATATTTATAAAAAATTAAACTGTTCAGGCATTTGACCACAACCGTCACCTGGTGGTAATGCCTGTCTAGGAACAGTCCGTTCACTTTAGCCTTGAAGGGGGTATTGGGCTTGCCGTGCCGATCAACCACTGCCAAGACAAATAGAAAACGTAAAGTGTCCGCCAGGAACGGTTGCAGAACTGAGACTAGAGAAATTACGTAAATCTGTTGCCAACAATTCTCCGATTTCAACTATTGAAATTGTTAATTTTGCCATTCCGTATAATCGATTTCATGGGTTCAGTTGTAACACAGTTCCATTGCAATAAACTAAAACTTTTTAACCGATCATACGCAATCGTAAAGGTAACAATATCAATTATTGAAATCAGAGAATTGTTGGCAACAGGGTTACGTAATTAGCGTACTGATTCCATGTACTGGGACGGGAGGACGTCTCGGTGGACTTCGGCGAATAGTTAATTAGAAAGAATCAGAACATGCAAGTATTAACCTACTATCCTAGCAAGAGCAATGAGCACTGTCTTCGAAATTCCTTGAAAAACAAAATTAATGATATTGGTGGTGATTAGTGATTCATTTGCATGCAACGGATTTGGATACAGTGAGTCACTAGACAGTTTTTTCTAGTTTAACATCATTCACGTTTTGTTTTTCAGTTAGTGACGGAATGCTTTGAATTTTGCGAACCGACATCACGGGCAAAACTGTATACGAATTTATATTATTATTTATAGGAATTATAACATTGCGCAATTACCTTCTCAACTTCCCATGTAAATTTCTGGGGCAACAGTATCAGCGAGATAACTTAAAACACGAGAGTTTCATAACTTGTAAATACCTAATAACAAAGTTTTGCTTTGACTACGTCGTTAAGGTATTCATAATTCATGATACAACATGGCCGGTAGATTTCGAGCTGTTCTATTTTCGGAAGACATTAACATAGCCATAGCTGCTTTCTTTTAGACGCGAAGGTGAGGTACCTTTAAAATTCAAATTTACGAAGGTATAGGTAAATACCTCCGTAAATTTAAATTATAGTCTAGATTGTCACAGCAATTGTTGCAATTTATTTGAAATTGTACATCAATATTTCAATTAGGGTTAATAAGGTTTCAACCTTATTTCGCATTTCGATCCGAATATTGCGAATCTCCAGCGAAATCTGGCGCTTTAATCTCGCTCTAGAATTATAGAAGCACTTATTCTTTATTACTTTTGTCCTTCGATTGAACAGTTCATAGCTTTTGGGCTTGGAAGCATTCATTTTACTTTCCAATATTGTCGCTTATTGGAGTTTGTTGAACTTGTAAGACCTAAATTCAGTCTCTAACAACCCGCCCTTTGTGCCCATAAAAATCAATAGGGTGTTTACTCAGTCCGCTATTGTTTCCGGCCTTTGAATATATCCAAACGGGCACTCCGTTAATTCTATCTTCGCCCTGAGCTTTCTCCTCGATATTTACAATTTTATTAAGTGAGCTCCCATTTCGTTACGTCATTTTTAATCCATTATATTGAAGAGTAAACAACAGTCAGGTTTCAATTACGGTCACCTTTATCTTCCGTCTTTTAAGAGGCAAGTGTTTTGGACGTACAGATAGCCCTGCCACCTAACGAGTCATGCAAACCTAAAGATTTCATGGAACAAAAATGCAGAACCTGATAGGACTAACATTAATTGTATGCCTGATTGAATGAGTCTTACCACCGCTAGGTGAACAATCATACAAAAAGAATCATCAACAATCATAATATACTTCCGCTGAGCCCTATACTTCCGCTGAGCCCTGACCCGTTCACGCTGCTGCAGCATACACGGGAGATGATTATTACCTTACCAGTTGTTCATTTCTAACTTACTTGTAAACTTTTATAGTGTAGTGTCCGTAGTCTGTACCTTTATCGTTAAAATTCACAATTTTAATCAATTTTCAAGTATGATGCGTATCGGAATGAACTGTTCATTTAACTATCTATCTATCTAAAGCTAGCTTATTCACTTAGGAAAGCGACAGTTCACAACTTACGATTCTTAAAGTTAGATTTGAAGCCAACTCGCTAAGAAGAATAAGCTCTCATAATCTCCCCGCAGTCATCTTTCGCGCCTCACCTCAAATTGGCCTGTCACGCGTCCAAAGTCTTTCGTGAACTGTTTAATGGGACCCCCGGAACGAGCTGCGCAGTTACTAAAGTTACATTACTTTTGTTCGAAACTTTGGCAGACGGTAATCAGTTTACGTGCAGTTTTTACGGTCCATGTACTCGCTTGTCTGGCCTCGACAACAGCGCTCGAAAATGTATTATATCGGTCGCGAAGTTCGCCAACTAAATCATTACCACCACCCTTTGTATGGCACCTGCTGCCTTAATGTTGTTATTCGCCATTATTTTGATGAAGGCCACCGCTGCCGTCGTAAACTTCCTCGATACATAAAAAAGATTTCGCATGTAACGGTGCCTACTTATGGTAAATTATTTAGGATTTGCTTTTCTTGTTGCGTAAAAGACGACGGTAATATTTACGGGAGTTCAAAGTGATAGCAGATTGTTCAGTATCTCAGGCATGATTTGAGATATAGGAGGGAACTACGAGTATGTGTACTGAATTAGAGATAAAAATAAGGCGAGGAGTTATGACGTCAGCATCATACATTAATTAACCACTCCAGCTTTTATGTCTCAAAATGTCAAAAATTTTAAAGTTTGCTGTACTCATTTGTTGATTTAAGTTTCTTTTATTACGATTGGCCCATAAGACCCAAAATAAATTCATAATTCCGTTCATTATTGTTTTTAACTCTGCCGTAAAAGGTACAAACGGACCGCGAATATTATTATAATTATAATGGGAATTGAGAGACAAAGACCAGCGGAGCCGTCGGGAGCAGAACTTTCTCGTCTGACCGTACGATTCCAATTTCAATTGTTTCTTATCGGGACAAAGTTCCATTCCATTTCTGGAATATAAACGGGCTAAATAGCTAATACCCCACAATAATGCGGTAACTTGGAATCACATACGTTATACTGATATTTAGCTGAGCAGTCTTGTTGCCACCCAATGTTTCTTCGTAGAAAGGCTCGATTATCAATGCTGCGGTTACCTATGTCATGGGTAATTTAAAACTTTTACACGTGTATCGATCTAAAGTAACTACATATACTACACAAGGTACAAGACAGTACACGTTTTTCCCCAGTAACGACCAAGAGGGTATCGGTCCCGACCCGTATTAAATGGCATAAAAATGAAATTGAGTGTTGGGTAGCGTCATCGTTTCTCAACGGAAAAGCACTTAACATCTGAATAAGCAAAGTGCTATCTACCACGGGTTTATTAAATATATTTCTCACTAATTTAATGTAAAATGTCCCACTCGCCCAAAGCCAAGAAATAATATAAATAGTCAGTGTAATTACTTAAATGTTAAGTGTAATGTGTTTAAGTGAATACACTGTTTCTAGACATGGTCAAATGTCTGCTTACTCATTTATTCATGCAGTGCAATAGCAAATGATTGCCTGTCCTGTTTTCCAACGCCGTTATTTAGTCTCACCAAGTCATATAAGCCGCAGAGAAGCCAGCCCCTCCGCTGCCCGGGGCTCGCGTCCGTCACCTGCGACTAAGCCCCAAGTTTCTCGTGTCACGTCCATATATTACGGAACGTTGAGCGCCTCCGATGTCGCCTTCATGTCACACTATACCGACAAATGACCCGTTTTGTATTAATAACCGAACTTTGTATTATTAGCTAGACGTCCCTTGTGGTTTTCGGATGCGCGCAGGTTCGGATCTCTAAACATTCAGCCAACCCACGGGATCCTGTTATTTTGCCGGGATCAATAGTGGCCAATGATACACAGGAGTACTAGCTAGTTCCATGTTATTTATTTATTTCACAGTTTATTGTACACAATATAACAAATACAGAAAGTACAGATTAATTATGACACAACAGGCACTACTTATCTCTAAAAGAAATATCTTCCAGTAGGCCTACAAAAGAGATATGTGAAAATTAAACGCAGATAAGACGTGCACAATGACTATAATTAGTTATGTTAGTGTCAGAAATTTCGAAATCGGTTTAATAGTTCCGAGAGTTCGAACATTCAAACTTACAAGCGTAGTTTACGCAACTGAACTATTCCATAACTCCTATTTTAGTATAGATTACACTCCACTAATCCTATACATCTGTTGCTACCTCAGTAGTACGACTTTCTTTACTGAAAGTTTCGAACACTTTATGTTGGCCGGTGTGTTTACAAGGGTTAGTATTATCTAAGTATTACGAGAGTGCTTTTTCGTCCAACATTCATTATAAGTGAAGAGTCGGAAAGCGCTAAAAGCCGGGACTAAAACTAGTAGTGGCTCCAGCCAAATCATAGCGTATGCTACTAGTATAACAGCTCGATCATCATCATCATCTTGGCGTTAATGTCCTGGTTGTGCTCTCGCGAACGAGGGCCCGGGGTCCGCCTTGACCATGATCCAGGATATGGCGATCAGGTAATTACAGATGGTAATCTGACCTCTGTGTCCCTGCTACCAGGGGAACCTGACCAGATTGGATCATGGTTACACATGCAGTCACGAGGTTCTTAACCTGGGAATCAGCCTACTACAACAAACTTATGAAATTTTAATACGTACTTTTTTGCTTATTTACATTTTGTCGTAGTTACGTCAGTTTTACTCAAAGACTAACTTAGACCTAGATATAATGACCTAGAAATAATAATGTTGCCACAACACATTTATGTTATTAAGATAAGACTCATTGCTATGTTACGGGTACAAACCTCCTTGGTTTTTACGTAATGAGGAGTTTTCCAATAGGTATCTAAAGCATTCCTAACCATTCACTAGATGGCGCCCCGACAATTTTGGTAATTGATAATCGCTTGAAATAGGTTGTTAGCAAACAGGATATAAACACTGGGTACGTTGTATTGGATAATATTGTATTTGTCAATAGTTTTCAACCATTTTAGAGGTTGTAATAATAATGCAACATAGTGCCAACTTTAATAAATATTTCTTTTTACATTTTGTTCAACCTTTAACAGTTATGTTTATATTAATAAACATTTTATTTTTAAGTTTAGTATTAGTTGGTTGCATGAAATCACTGCCACCATCATACAGATTAAAAAAAGATTACCAAAATTGTAGGAGCGCCATCTATTGATGCTTTTTGAAACCAACTATCAATACCTACTGGAAAACTCCTCATTGTAGTAGTATAAGTGTTTATAGAAAATGTAAAAATAATAAAAAAAAAAAAAAAAACATTCAGTCGCCTGAATGTGCAGGTTTCATCCCGATGTTTTCCCTCACCGTAAGAGCATCGGTTAGAATTCAACTAATGTACATAACTCAGAAAAGAGTCATTGGTACATGGTCGCAGCGAGATTCGAACCCAGTACCTCTCGCTTACGAGTTGGATACTCAACCGCCCGGCTACCGTCTCTCTATCTCGAAAGATACGAGTACCTACGTCTAATACCACTTCCGTAGCGCTCGTAAGACAGTGTCGGTGTCGGCTCTTACTCACACTTGAAATCGCCCAAATCTCATTTCACTCCTCTCCCACCGCTCAGCTTCTGTTGTATAATTTATAACACATGTCATTCGTGTTTATGCCTCGGGGAAAAAGCGAAATTGTATTGCAAATGTACCGGAAATTTCGATAACGGAGGCGAGGTGCGCAACCTAAATAAATGGCGAATAATTTTATCAATGTGCCGTGTTTGGTTGCGAAATTTATTACGGGGAAATCGTTTTCCATTTGACATATATAGTCGCCGCAATGTTATTGATGTGTGATGACGGTCGAAAATGGTTATTAATAAAATTAGGTGGATAACAAGACAAATGCTATTGAATACGTATTTTGAGCCATCATCATCATTGCGGTGAATCCGACTTTTGTCAGGGTCCGCTTTCCTACACTTTCTTTTCCACTTCGCCCGGTCTTCGGCATCCTCGCGTCGTAAGCCTCTCGCATCCGACCTCGGCCGTGTCAATTCATCGCTTCTGGGCCCTCTCGCGGGACCTACTATCTTGATCTCTCTCTGTAGGCGGTCCCTCATTTTAGAGAGCACTAAATGCCTCCAACCGCTCCTATTCATCGCTAGCTTCACCGCGTTGTAGAATCTTTTGGATGGCGCAACTACTATGACAAGTTTTTCCTGAATATCATTCCCTACTCCGTCTCATTAAATGACCGAAGTAAATATGCAATATGTCGTTAATTACAAGGATAAGTTGCTAATAACAGTTAAGTTTTAAAGCTTTCTAAATGGAACATATAGCCCACATTGCGGTTGGGTCCGTGTCCTTGTAGAACGGATTGGGTTTCGCAACAGGTGTAGTTATACGGCACGACACGAACCGAGGGGTTACTTTGAAAGGTTCGCAAACAGCTGCCATGGGATGGGCAAGAAAATGGGTGACGATAAAGGTCGCGGCGTTTAGGTGACACCTGAAACGATAAGTATAACTAGTTCCCTCAAAAACGCAAAATCTTTAACGCAAGACGGGCGTCGGTTACAGCTCTTTGTGTTTGTGCAAAGTTGTGTCACACTAAACCGACAAATGAGCCGTTGAATATCGTTAGTACGTTTTCAAACGACGTACCCTGCCGAACCTACTAAACCAATATACCGAACGGAAAAAATTTACAAAATTCCTGTAAACAAAGATTCTATAAATTTCGACAAATTTCCTATTGAATCGGTTTTTAACTTACTTTGTGTTCCTATATATATTTATTTAACCTACATCAACGGTAAAAATATCTTATCAAATCGAAGAATATTATTAAATGTTTTAAAATAATTTAAACGACGACTGATTTGGCTCTGATAAATATACTGAAATTTGAGAAGCGAGCGGCCCCTGGAATATGATACACAGATAAGTACCTGTAATATTTACGTAACTATTGTTTAATTATTCATCATTTGGTTCACGTTTCGCACAGACATGAAATTCTGTGTATCTATATTAATGTTCAAGTAGGTGTACATCTTTCCTATATAACATAAAAATAGGCTTATATATGCTTTTGTCATACAAAATATTCGCTAGTTTCTTATCGTCTGAAGTTCAACTCAGTCAGTGTGAAGCAGCCCAAGGGGCCTCGAACGTGGCTCTAGCTAAATAACCGCAATGTAGTATGATTCAGAATTCGGCGAACGTTCACGCTAATCGTTTTATATCACTATTGTTTTGCAACAAACGTTAGTCACGGCAAACAGGGGCCAGATGATCGAGGCCGTTAGGTGAGAGTTGACACGTGGGGTTCGATGTATCTGATCGTGAGATGAGGTATCTAACCGAGAAACTAGCGATTTGAATTTGAATATCGCATTTGGACGGTGGAATTCGTGTTACAAGAATGTTACGATGGTTGTGGGGTGCCCCTTTCCACATTCGGGGCACTAGAAGGCATTCCACGTGGCAACCCGCGCGAACCGTTCGACCTCTAAGTTTCGGCCAAGGAATTTAATACGTTCCCCGCGAATGTGATCCTTGAGCTGTATAATTTGGACACCTTCAAGGGCAGAGTGAATAGGCTGTTGCTAGGCAGGCAGGCATTCTCCATATTGCACCGCATCGTCCCTTGTAATGTGAGATACCTGGCTTGGCTGTATGAAATTAACAATTCGCTCGCTCGAGGTCAAGGTTCTTTATAAATTCTAGCTTTTAGGACCTCTTGTCGCGTAACGAGATGTGTATTTTATACGAGTCTAAATTACTTAGAGCATAATGTGTCCCGAATTACGCTCCCGACACGGCCTTCCCATCAGCGTGAGCGGCTGTGTTGTGATTGTTATCATTAACCTTAATTAAAACGAGCGCTGGTGTGGCGTTCACCTCTCAGCTGGGTACGCTACAGTGCGACATAACTATCGCGTCGGTGGCCTAGTGGCAACGGTATCCGACTCGCAATGCGAGAGGTACCGGGATCGAATCCCACTGTCGCCATGTCGCGAGAGCATATCCGCAGCATTAACGCCGAGATGACTATAACTTCGGCGTATCGTATCGTTTATCGCATTTAGATGATAAACGATCGATCCTCAATATAAATAATTGTACACCATATTATCACTCGTCGCACTCAGAGTACAAACAGCTGTTGAATAATAGGGCTGCTGTATTTTTGCTTACCAGTTGGCGCCACTGGCGTTTAAGGGCTTGTCATTGTTAATATAGCGCCGTTTTATTAGCTAAATCCATTTATCAACATAGAGCGCTTGCTTTTAACCAAAAACCTTTACAATAGCAATAAATTATTTTGACAACAGTTCGACATAGCAACGTCTAGTGGAATTTTGAACTCACCTTAGCCTACATAGCTAGACTCGGTCTGGACTAGAAGTAGGCATCATTAGCTTCCGCATGCGTTGTATTAGGTTATTATAGTCTTGGAGATGTAACAAACATCCGTCTATCTTCGCGCACTCGCGTTTTAATCCTTGTCACAACGATGTCAGGGTCATAATCAGCAGATCAATGGCGAAGCATTTAAACGGTAATATTGGACAGAGGACAGAGTTTAAATGTTTCAATCAGCAGTAGTAGGAAGATTGGAGAAGGGATCTTCTTTTCATGGATGCCTATTATTGCGACGTTGTATTATTGTTTGCTATGCTCGTTTCGGATCAGCCATATCCCAAACATACACAGCACGATCAATGTTCATGAGATCGATATCGCCATTTAGGCGAGTAAGTTTATTTTCCAAATACGATATCGCAGTGTAGAGTCAATATATCTCCTCGCTCCACTCCATCGCGTTTTTGTGGTACAATGTGTGACGTCAAAACGCGGCAACATGGCGTCGTATCACCTCGTTACCGGAGGATACTGTGACAGCCCTAGGATGTGGTTAGTATAATATTGAGCGGGCTAAATTGGCACCCGGTTACCTGGAGTGATAGTAATAAGCTTGCCACGAAAATGTGTAAGCTATTTTGGTCTAATAAGTTGACTGAACTGTGTGAACTGAGTGACTAAGTTTCGTAAAGGGTTGATAGTTTATGCTATTGGGTTATTCATATATCTGGCATCTAACCGCAATACACGGCAATTCTTTGACATTTCTGCATTTCTGTGGTGCAACGAATAATGTACCTCGTCATTTTTCCTTATAGACCCTAGCTGACAAAAGATTTATTAGGTATCTAAAGTACTATGTATACCTGTGACGGATAGCAGACTAGTATTTTGGCCACTGCTGTTAGTTGTAGTCAGTGACTGACATTATTCTACGAGTACATTTATTGTTTAGTAGAAGTGAATTATTACGTAGAGCTCGTCTAGTCTAAAATGACGCGCCCCACTACTTAGTTAGTTGATTTCGATGTGTGAGTGCAAATATTGATAACGACACTTCATCTGTGTGGGAGCCAATGAACGACGCGTGCTCCTACGTTTGAATCTCACCAGCAACTGAATGACCAATTACAACGGCATTTGTATATGTATTGCGTCCATATTTTAAACTTGCTTGTGTGCGTTAATGCGATAGTGGGGCGCGTCATTTTTGGTTTAGACGAGCTCTACCCTATTCTATTCTCCCTGATCATTATAAATTCAATCAATATTTAAATTACTATATAGCTACTCTTTAATAACAGCGATTTACACGTGGCGCGTTGCTGCGGCTAACGGTTGCGTTGTTCCCAACTAACTAGTTACAACTAACTAGTTATAACTATAACTATGGGATAATTTAACAAGAACTCGAACGCAGTCAATATCCTAGTTCCGAACAACATAATTACAACGTTGCCAGAGTCATTCGTTATTCTGAGTTATGAGAAACACTAATTCCTTTTGTTGTATTGGATGTGACAGCAGACCCGCTACCTACCTACAGACTTATATTTTTGCTAATAGACAGATCCCATTACTGGTCTTTACTGTTGTCAAAAGAAAATTGTATTTAGAGATAAAGGAAAGCCTATTAGATCCTATTGGACTTACCGGTCTTAGCATTGTTTACTGTTATTATTTTACCGTCGAAAACATATTTATATATGTTTGTGTAGCTGGTCTTTTGCCGCATTCGAAACGGCTGTAGGTGACTCATTTGTTGTCGTTTTGTTTCAAACAAGTGACGCAATGCGTGGCAGTAATAACGTTAAAACATCCACTTTTCCTGCTTACCTGCTTACGGCGTCGCTACTTCCAATAGCAACATTTAAATAAACTATAAATATAAATGCGTTTTATCTATCTCGTTTCGGTATAGTCTAGCTTGTTTCCGATTAAATCGTGAATGGAGCATGCGCGTCATGTCGTCGTATCCCTTCACCGTAAGTTTGGTTTGCGTCATCAGAGGATTATGGATTAGCAAAAAAAAATTAGCGGATGCGGTGCTAGTGTTCGTGGAGACTTTAAATCGCCACGATCCCGGCGCATTGTGTATTTCAAGCAGATATAGTGCTTCTATTATCATACCAGATGGTCTATAAGCATCGACGATGGCCCCTCTGCACTCTTGGGATTTCGTTTGCGAATAGTGCGCGGAATCGGGTCACTGGATTTTCTGTGAAGAATTTAGCTTTATGTTACGTTGCCTTGTTTTTTTTCGGTTTTATTTAGATAAGTACCTACATATAATGTTCACCTGGGGCCAACTAATACTCAGTCTCCTTTTAATTATGAAATTTAAACCGAAATGCGTGGGTCGCTAGTGCTACCTGTAGGTTTTTAAGACAGCTGTCCTACACCTGCCCTGCCCGCAAGCGTGGAGGTTATCGCACAACACTCTACTAGTGGGGAGGAGGCTCAGCAACGGACTGTTATGAGGGCATAATGTGATGTGATGCCTATAATTTTTTTTTACCAAAATTAAAAATAAAATAATTTTTTGTGTAATTTATAATCGGTTGCTGAATAGAGCAATTAAGATTTAAAAGACTAATCATTCTCAATAATTGTCAGATCGAATATATGAACGCATAAATTGTTGTAAGAGAACACGGCAGCTTCGAAATCTGTATTATGTTTGCCCTTACTCCTAATGAATTTTCGATAATTGATCAAATCAGTCTGGCTCAGCGCTTTGTGTACCACTAATGAGTTTTATTAATCACTTAGTAAGCATATTGATTGTGGCACGGCGCGACGCGTCAAGGCTCAGCTTGACATGGGTGAAGCCTGCATGCTGTAGAGTATACCGCTGATTAGTGATCATGAACTTGGAAATGGCTGAGTATTTTCTTAGTGACGACAAGTTCATGAATCCAATGTTAGCGATAGATAAATCATCATTATCATCATCATCTTGGCGTTAAAGTCCTTGTGCTCTCGCGCACGAGGGCTTGCGGTCCGCCTTGACTATGATCCTGGATTTGCAGATCAGGTAATTGCAGTGGAGTGGGGACCTCCGTGACCCTGCTGCCAGGGGAACCTGACCAGATTAGATCATGGTTATACATTCAGTCGCCTGAATGTGCAGGTTTCATCATTATGTTTTCCCTCACCGTAAGAACATGGCATAAATTAATGCAAAAAATTCGGTAAAGAATACTTTTAATACCCTTCGGGTACAGTAGATGAGAATAGATTTTGAAATTAAACATCGTAATCCACGAAGAAAGACATAGAAAGAGATCCTTAAGCGAAGTAGATTGGTAATTTTATTGTAATGTTGCTACATTGGACAGTACTTGTTTTGTCTTCCTAATTTGGATTTCGTTGCTGCCGTCGTGGTTTCGTGGTAAATTTAAAGTTAGGTACAAGTGGTTCGAGACGAATTTTCTTGAAATATATATCCTGAGCAGTTCATATGTTTCTTGGAAAGCTAATTCGGGTACACGGTTACTTGTAGTGTTCAGAGCACCGTTCATTGTATTTCCCTGACGTTAATATCCAATTCGCCTCCAAAATTACAAATTTTCATTCTAGCACAAAATTAATGTTTAATGTTTCTTAGGTACGCGGTAATCAAAAAGGGTGAACGGTGTTATTTTATTCCTTAACTAGATTAATAGATTTTACTGTCTCAGAAGTAATAAACAAACCCAAACAAGAGCAGAAAATAAACCTTCTATATAATAATAAAATCTTTTACATAATAATAGCTGTCTCTTTCAAGACGCCTTCTCGGAATGACAACAATGTAGGTAATTAGATTGTTACTCCCTTTTTTGTTTTGTTTCCCAAATTGAATGCTGGCCGAAGCATTTTTTCTGCTATAACAAATATGTACAAAGTGATTTTATGTAGGTATATCTGTATTAATATTATAAAGAGGTAATATTTGATCGTTTGTTTTCTTGTATGTTTTTAATGGATAAACTCGGATACTGCTTAAGCGATTAAAAAAATTCTTTTAACGGCCCACTAGTATAGATAAAGAATTATAGTACGTCTTTGTCCCCCGCGTTTGAGTAAATACGGTGCCGATCTGTATTATTTACTGCTTTGAAGTACTGTGAGTGTACCTAAGACGGATCGGCGCCAGCGGCGATTCTTGGAAGACCAATCATGGAGCTTTTTGGGGTACATATTTACCTAGCAGCGGAATTGTAGATACAGAGCCAGTGAGAAGTATTTGGGCGACGAATTTTTTGTCTCTGCCGAGATCAGGAATGCTTATTTACTATGATGTGTAGCAGCGATTGTAGCAAGATTTCTTAGAAACAGTATGTTTTTTCGAAAATCTGATGAACCACAAGCATCTAGATATTGGTTTCTATATCATTTATACAAAATTTCATTGGCTTTGATAGCTTAATATTGAACATATGATCAATCTACATTTGTGTGTAATAAATAATGTCTATGTATGAGGGCTAGAGCGCGCTCGGGGAAAACCAGCCTTAAATTATTATTGTACAGCTACAAATTTTGCTTGACGAGGAAGTCTGTTCTGCTTTTGTTTAAATGAACACTTTTATTTATTTAACTGTTTATTGTACACAATAATTATGTACAGAGAAATATAACAGAATAAAAGACACAACTTTTAATGCTAACTTTTTAATAATATTCGAATAATTTATCAAAATGGAGTTTCCCATTAGGTATTGAATAGAATGGTATTGTTATAATTTTATTTTTAATGTAAATTGTGAGTTGTAATTTACTATTCACGATTATAGATATAATGACCAAGACTAAACATAAATAGGTACCGTTATTCTTTACTTAATAGCCTATTGATGAAGGTAAATAATTTCCATTGTTTAATACATAATAATCTGAGTCAATATTAGTTAAATATGCAGGAACGTGGTTTGAATTATTTTAATCCAATTTGTTTCATTCAAATTAGAATTAGATCATTCAAATCAAATCGAACAAAAATTTAAATTAAATTGATTAAAGTTTTGTGTGTGTGTGTGTGTGTGTGTGTGTGTGTGTGTGTGTTTGTGTGTGTGTGTGTGTGCGTGTGCGTGTGCGTGTGCGTGTGCGTGTGCGTGTGCGTGTGTGTGTGTGTGTGTGTTTAGACATCCAGTCGAGCCTCAGTTGTATCGTAATTCAGCTCCAACAGCCATCTGAGAACGCTGGAGAGTGTGTAGGTACTTACCTTCTCTCCTTACCATAGGCCGGCACAGCATCCGCTCCTCTTAGATTGCAGATGTCCTGTGGCCCGTCAGTCCGCGTGCCTCCCTAGGCAATAAAAATAAAACACCTACTTCTATGCTGAAACCCATAAGTTCCCAAATAATGAAATTCTCTTATGAGAGAGTAACGCCTTCGCTGCACCTGCACACACTTAATGTATGCTGGAGGGTTCCTTTCATTCAGTGGCTGACTGTACACTACGATAAAATAAATTAAAATTATTTTTTTCAGACACTGTCCATATTTGTGATAAGAAGATTAAAATTAATTCCGTAAAAGCAACCATGAATTGAAACTATGGGTTTAATACTAGATGAAACAGGTAAAACACAAAGCGTCTACACACTAGATGGATTGAAACACGGGTAAGAAGGTACCTAAAGTAGCCACGCGTGCCTGAAGCGGCATAGCCGCAATCCCTTTGACGTGGGTCGGTCGGTTCGGATCTGAACTGACGCACAATCACACGCGTAGTTCCCTTGCTAGACTGACAACAATATCTTGATGTCTAATTAATGTGTGCCTAGTAATGTTGTGACAAAGTTTGTAGGAATGTGAATACGTTTGAGTACTTCCTATTAGGATTAAGCTAAGCCAAGTATGTCACGTACTGTCAGTACGTCCTGCGTCACTAATTAAAGGTCCACAAGAATTTGCGCGGCAATGAATTTGTATGGAGATGACGTGCCGTGTCGCGCCGCGCCGCTTCGCACAAGTTTATTTATTTATTTATTCAGGAAACAAACAACACAAGTGTATGCATGATGTTTTTACTTAATTAATTCAAGTGCATCTTGCTCGATACAAGTTCATATAAATCAATGAAGAAAGAAACTCATTTTAAGAGGAGAGGGCATAATGTCAAGTAATGCGTATAATGCATATATACTTTTTGATCCAAATGGCCGACGGATATGCCCAAAATGAACTAACATAAGAACTAGAATTCCTAAGCGTCATAGAACATAATATGGTGAATCAGGACGCTCGTGGTTTTCGAGTTTCTTACGTCATTGATCATCATCATCATCTTCCGAGCCTTTAGAACCGCATTCTGCTAAGGTCCGCTTTCTTTCGTCAATGATAAAAAAAGTTATTATTTGTACTCGCATCGTCGTATAACGCAGTTTAAAATATATTTCAGTATCTACCCTTCTCTCGACCCTATAATCACTCACAACAAAACTTCACTATTATGATAAACCCAACGCTCCTGCATAAACAACCTCTACTAACGACGTAACTAAAAACCTAGTTTCCCCTTCTCACTCAGGGTAGAGTTACATTTTAAATGGGCGATTACGCTCAAACCGCGCCTTGGAGAGTTGCAGTTGCCAAGCGCGACTGGAGAGTGGAGACTGCCGACGGGTGGCCGGGGTGGCCTTAATGCGGTTTTCTCGTCGCACTCGAGGGGAGTAAATAGCTGCCCACGGCCTAATGTAACTAACTAGGCAGTTGGGCACTATTTGCTAGTTGCCACTGAGTAGTGCCGCAGAATTTTGGGAATGGCGGCGTGGTGATTGCGGTATTTGCAGTGCTAGATAGGGCTTTGTGTGAAATGAGACTTTGGTTTCATTTCGCCGCAGTCGATGGTTGGAGCTATTTATCGAGTGGGAGAGCTGTCGGGGGCGGCATTCACCGAACTTGTGCTATTTTTAGTGTGAAGAACTTTTATTCGCCAATCGTCCTTGAACCTTCGTCGTCAACGCGCATATGAGAAACGTGCTGATTAAATTACTGAGTGATATATACAAATTACAAAGACTCTCACGCCCGCATCCCGTAAGCAGAGAATATCAAATGCCACAAGCTTACAATCCTGCCTGTCACATCTCTTTTTTTATTGTCCTCATTAATTCTCAGTACTTTCTAAGTGAAATAATACCTATATCGATACCTAATTTAGATGTTCACCGCCATTTCAAGTGGTGATTGTTAACGGTGCGGCTGAAGAATAATAAAAATTGTTGAGAACAATAATTAATAATTTAACTAAATTTAAAACAGTTATTAATTGAGTTTGGGTCGCTGAGCCACCGATGTTCAGCCTGGCACAACTTTTAATTATTTTTATAATTTTATTCCGATGTTTCGATCACTTTACAGTGGAAAACTGGCCACGAACTTAATCCTATAGAAGTTGTTTCCTTTAAACAATGGACTCACCGTTTTCCCGCTGTACTTATAAAGTTATTCTATCTTTTGTAAATTAGGTGATGTGCCTAATATTGCTACGCACGCAATACGCGAGAAGGAAGATTGAATCCATTACGAGCGTTAGGCGTACAACAGGTGACTCTATTCACCTGGAAAATAAGTGGAAGGGAGGGAAAATGGCACATTGCTTGCGACCCTACCTGAATTTTGTGTGCAAAAACGTACAATTATTTGTGCTGTTCGCAAAAATTGCAGGCTTACCTACTTATTACCGATTTTATTAAGAAAAACCTTTTGTCGTGTTTCAGTCTCATTATAATACGGGCAGGTTGAAATGGCCTGCGTCGTATATGATGCAAGTAAATCCTCCCTGCAAGGAGTTTCTTTCACATCACATCAACAACCCATTTCAGTCCAAAGTAGGATCGTAGACACTTTAGTTTTAGTTTGAACAAATTTTTGTTCATGGGTTCGTACTTCGAAGAAATCTGAAACTTAAGTGGCTCAAAATATTTGTTCAAGAAGTATCAATCTTTGGGAGCTTGGCGGATTTCACACACATCCTCAAATTATTATCATCATCATCATATCTCCCTCACAAACCTCCACAAAGGTCGGTCCTGCGCCTTCCGTATTCAGCTAGTACCTGCAATCTTTACCTGGGCGTCGGTCCTCAAATTATAACCTACCCTTATCTACATCAAGGCTACTCCTCCGTTTACTTTCCTTTCGTAACAAAATATAAAAGAACGTGACGCCTACTTCACGTAAATAGCGCCATCGAGCCATTTAAGCCTTTAAGTCTGAGAACTATTATACTACGGCGTGTGCTGTTCTTGGAAGTTAAGCGGATTACCAACAGCGAAGAGGTTTGTTTTTCATTGAACATAAGCGACTCGCCCCGGCTTGACACGGGTAGTAACCTTAAGATATTATACACCTAAACCTTCCTCTTGAATTACTCAGTCTATTGTTGAAAACGTATGAAAATCCGTTCAATAGTTTTGAGATAACTGATAGTGATAATACTATTTTCTTCAACACTTTGCTACAGTTGGTATTTATTACAACTACTAGCGGGTCCGGCGCGACTTCGATAATAAATAAATAAATAAATATTCGTGGACAAATTCACACAGCGCCATCTAGCCCCAAACTAAGCAAAGCTTGTACTATGGGTGCTAGATAACTGATATACTACTTAAATACTTTTTTAAATACATACTTATTATACATAGAACACCCAGACCCGTAACAGAAATTAAAATTCATCATTTTAATTTCTGCGCGGCCGGGAATCGAACCCGGGACCTCTTGCGTGGCAGACCAGCATGTTGACCATTGAACCACTCAGGTCGTCTTTGAACTTTGATCGCGTGGCGTCCTACGTTTTTTAACACAGGCTTACTTTTATTCCCCTTCCCCACACGTATAGCGAGATGAAGGATACCTAGTTTAAATAGGTGACAGAACAGTTGAAAATATACGAGAAGGTATTTGTGTGCCAAAGTATTGGTCAAATTAATCCGCGAGAACCAGGGCAAGGTAAAGTAGGCCATTGATTATCTGTTTGGTATTTCCGTTGCTTTCAACCCTTTTCGAGTGATTTTCGCTGACCTGAATGGTATCAAAGAAACAGAATCCTTACATTGTCCCCTCGTAAACCAGGTGCTATTTGCCGATACTAAAGGGATTTATGGCTGCTCAGAATATGTTGTACAGGTTTAGCTCCTTTATGAGTCGGCTTTGATAGCATATGTTGCCTCATACAATAGCTGTAATACTAGTACCTACGTAGAATTTTATTTTAGATATTGTACCTAGAATATTAAACGGGAATCAGGCTAGGCGAGGGAGCGAGGGTCTTTCTCTAAGTCGTGGAAATAAACGTTCCTAGCTGTTCACAAGCATTGAATTTGCGGGAACTATACATATAGTACATTCACATATTCTGGCTATTGTGACATTATTAGGATTTGTTGGTTCTACAAAGTTTTATTTGTCATCCCTCTATGGCACAGGTTTTCCCACGACACAAATATTGGTAGTATCATCATCATCTTGGCGTTAGTGTCCCGGTTGTGTTCTTGCGCATGAGGGCCCGGGGTCCGCCTTGACCACGGTCCATGATTTGGCAGATCAGGTAATTACAGTGCTTACTGCCATCTAACCTCCCTGACCCTGCTACCAGGACAACCTGACCATATTGGATCATGGTTACACATTCAGTTGCCTGAATGTGCACGTTTCATCACGATGTTTTCCCTCACCGTAAGAGCATTGGTTTGCATTACACTAACGTAGGAACCTACATAACTCAGGAAAGAGTCCTTGATTCATGGCTGCAGTGGGATTCGAACCCGGCACCTCTCGCTTTCGAGTCGGATACCTTAACCACTCGACCACCGACGCTCCTCAATATTAAATATAAATATGTAACTTAATTAATCTAGATCATCATCATCATCCTAGCGGTCATTCCCTTCTTTTGTCAGGGTTCGCTTTCCTACTCTTTCCCCTCCATTTTGCTCGGTCCCGACCTCGCATCATAACTCGTAACCCAAATATTTAACTTAATACTTTAATTCATCTAATTTTCAACTCCTCCATTGGTCCCGGCTGCTTGACAATACATCTTGCTAAATTAGACGACGAAATTAAGTTTTCCTCAACGGAATTCGCGATTCGCCGAATAAACGTCGAGCAATTTGGATTCGCAACATTAATTAATTGTTTCGCGTCTCGACGCGTATACTATTACACCTATAATTGTAAATGGTTGTACTGTGAAGACTGTATAGGCTGTAGGGTGACTTGAAATTCATGATACCAAGAGATTAAACCGTATATGCAAGTGCTCGTGTTAAAAAACAACTTTAGAATGGCACTAACTCCGAAATGGCGAAAAATAACCAATTGTTTCATACAAAAACGAATTCTGCCAGAATCTTTTTTCGGAGTAGGCGCCATAGTAAAGGTTGTTTGTTATCACACGACCACATGCATACGTGGTAACGCATGAACGTGCTCGTGTGATCAAGGGGTACCTTGTTATCATGAATTTGAAGTCACCCTGTAGGTATATTTGGGAGTGCGGTGTCTGGCAGAGTACAATGGTACCCTTCCAGCTAAGGGTGACGATCGCACAATGCGACTGTATAATCGCTGTTAGCTCCAAGACCACCCTAGAATAGAAGATGGACACTTTTTATTTTACTACCCCTAGACACGTAACAGAAATTAAAATTCAACATTTCAATTTCTGCTCGGCCGGGTATTGAACCCGAGGCCTCTCCGTTAACCAACTGAACCACTCAGGTCTTTGAAACGCGCCTGAACGTAAGGTCGTCGTCACATTTGCATCTCGCGATAATCCCAGCAGATGATAATGGCTCGTAAATGTTGTTGAAATTAATGAAATAATCATCTTGGCGTTAATGGCCCGGCTGTGCGTTAATGTCTCGCGTACGAGGGCCCGGCATCGTCTTGGCCATGGTCCAGGATTTTGCAGATCAGGTAATTACAATGGAGCGACTGCTATATGACCTCCGTGACTCTGTTAACAGGGGAATCTGACTAGATTGGATCATGGTTATCCCGGAATATGCAGGTTTCATCACGATGTTTTCCCACACCGTAAAAGCAAATTGTCTTATGTTGTTGAAATTTTTATTCATAAAAATACTGTAATATTGTGTTTTTTTCTGTTTTACATAAGGAACCTAACATCCCACGTTCCTCGCAGTTAGGAAAACGATTAAACTACCGACAACTTGTGTGCTATTACTCTGTGCGATAGTAAAGAACATTTTGTCGTTCTAAAAACTACGCACGTGGAAGTACAGTTGTCGCATTTGCATGTCGCGATACTCCCATGATAATGGCTCGTAAAACCGCGTAGGATGTCGGCGGTCGGTTGTAAAACGGCGTCTAATTAAATTAGCCCGTACGCTGGAGTATTAACTCGTAAATTTGCGCTATTAGACAAAGTGGCGACAACTGTTCCGTTGTTCAGTTCGACAACGTTCGTATGGTATGCGTTAAAAACTTCAACAAGATCAACATTTTCATCCGTATCGCTGACCGGTGTTAAGCCGCCGTCAACAGCAGTCCTTAATTGTAGATAAAGACGGCCGAGGAAGTTTATTGGTTTTGATAAAACTTCCCGTGTAGCTAAGATGACAGTAAGGTTTAGCTCTGAATATTGTTTACAATAGAAAACGGGGAAAAACTAGGTAGTTGTGATCTTACAAAGTGCAGTTGAATTTTCAACCTTATGGTGATAATCTACTTTCTTGGCCGACCGTACACTACTCTGTTGAACCTCCTCCACGACAGGGCAATGGGTAAAACCTTAAGTTGATAAACCATTTGCCGACTGTATACTCCAGTGTTTATCTCCAAGTTAGGCAGGCCGAAGATCCTACCTCCTCTTTACCTATGTTCACATCAGGCTAAGGTCCAGGCGGACACTCCCGAACTGACCTACAATTGTCTTCTTGATCTAATTGTACTCATTTCCGTTACAACTCCTGCTTTGCCTACACACTCCCTAACAACATGTGGAAAGGATTATATGTTACGGCCTAAAGAAACACTACAGCTACACCACAGCGCCCAAGGCGTCGGGATATCGCTAACGTAAATTTTTGCCGTTCACGCGGTATAAATTCCGCTATCGCGTGGTTGGGGAACGGGCAATCAAAGGTGCGGCTGACGACCGTAATGGCCCTTTGGGGTCGTCCAATACGATATATTTATGACGTCATTTCGAAACGAGTATCCACTCTTTTTAGTAAGTACCGCCAGTGGCGTGGCGACTTGATAACGTAGATTAGGCGGTATTAGAATCCAGCTTTGATCCCTTTAGGGTTCCTTTGCTAAAGGGTGTGAATGGGACCCTGTTACTAACCCTCGGTCCGAGCGCCTGTCTGGCGGTGTCGGTCGCAGGTGGCTTTTGAATCGAATAGGTTAACGTTTGAAATTTTATAGAATAGGCGTTGCTATGCCAGCCTCTATATAGATAAGGAGGATTTAAAGGTACACTTGTACAATATAGTCTCAAATGTTTTGGTTTAAAGCTTGTCAAAGGAACTATCTTTTTTTAATGCCTAGGGAGGCACACCGACAGACGGTCCATCTGATGGGAAGTGGTCACTGCCATCCAGGACATTTGCAACCCCAGAGGAGCGGGTGCGGTGCGGGTGCGGATCTTATGAAGCGTAATCGATTTCATATATATACACTTTTGAGACACCAGTTACTATGCGAAACTTATTTTTAAAAATCAAGAGTTGTAAAAAATTGAAAGCGAGAAATTGTTTTCTTCATCTTATACCTTTGAGAAGGAAACTTTCGCAAGTGAATCCGTCTCGTACTTGCCCTGTTTTTGCAAAGTAGGGGCAGATATGAAACCTGTAAATCGCCGACAGAATCGTGTTGTAACAATGTAAACTGCCGACATAGCAGACACCTCTAATATTAGCTTCTTTCACCCCCGCAATGTCTATTAAACGTGCCGCTTTTCCACCCCGTGCGTTTTATTATTTCTCGGAAGGTTATCGCTTCACGGTTTGCTTGAGCCATATTTTACCGTAAAAAGTGTAATATGCGAAATTTTGTATCTGTACATCTACACTTATATGATCTGTTTATTCTGACATGTCTTATTTGGTGAACAAGCAATGCCCAAAATCACGACTTGCCGTATCAATCACGCTACGTATATTGTGTATAAATTATACAAGAAATATATAGAATGTGAATTTCAACGAATACTGCTGCACATTATCCATTTAAACACATAATTTCCTGAACCAAATAGGAACAGTCAGTTTGGACAGATTATATGTTCATATGTTCGTTTCTGTTGATGTTCGTTCGTCAATCGATGCAGACAGGATCCCCTCTTGACTAGCCTAAGTTGCTGTCACTGGTCACTCAAAATACGCTATATACACAGTGAATTAGAATTTGTATTGAAATACGCAATGCGCGGCTAAATCGCAGGCGCACTACGAAGCTGCGAAGGCGCCGTAGGTTATCCTTCGTCATCAAGTACAAGAAAAATTTCACTTTGTAGATAAGTAGACCTTTAGGAGACATTACAGTCATCCAAAGAAAAGTAACTTTGATGTGCCTGCCAATGGATGTGAGGCCGACCGGTTGTTTTACTTATAGAGCCCATACAAGAGGACATGGAAGTACTATCGCCACGAAAAGTGACGTTTGGGACACTAAAAAATAATTTATTTTCGTGAAATGTTGAGCACGGGCAGACCCACGTTATGTGGGTCTCCTCAACGTCTACTATCGCTACTAGTGGACATTTTCTTTTACTCGATGACTTAGGATAACCTACGGCACCCTCACATACCGTATTTTCTCGCAAAATATAATATGGCGGTAATCGCAAAAAATATTGCTTACTCGACACCCCGGGGTCGCTACGTCCATATTTTACGCGAGTTCGCGGTCTTTTGTGTCCACGCTACGAGTATGAAAGACCAGTCAACGTGACGGCTTAGCGGAGTGAATTTAATCCGTGTCGCTGACTTTTCCCTCTTCCCTTTTACACGGAGGGTTGACGCCCCTAACGTGTATAGTGAGACCAATTTATTAACATCCCGCAAAAAAGGGGTGTTATGAGTTTGATGTGTGTATCTGTGGATGTGTGTATTTGAATACTTACCGATGCTCTTACGGTGAGGGAAAAAATCGTGATGAAACCTGCACATTCAGGCAACTGAATATGTAACCATGATCCGATCTGGTCAGGGTAGCAGGTGAATGGAGGAGGTCAGATGGCAGTCGCTCCACTGTAATCCTGTACCTGAAAGCGGACCCCGGGCCCTCGTGCGCGAGAGCACAACCGGGACATTAACGCCTAGATGATGATGATTATTATTTATCGGTGGCGGTGTGTATCTGTCTATGGAATCGTAACTCCTGAACGGATGGGCCAATTTCGATGCGGTTATCTTTATTTGGAAGCCAGTTCAATCGAGATGGGTCTTAGCTTTGTGTCATTCAAATCGGTTTAGTAGTTTTTCAAATATTTTAGTTTGTCTAAACTTGGTCGGGGGTTCGCTAGTATATAAGTCTTTGAGTCCGACTTTTTCTGTCGGTTCGCTCATTTGTTCAGTTGACGGCGTCTCTAGCGGTGAAGAAGTGGATTTTTCAATCTGTCATTTTAGTACAATAACCTTAGTTCCGATTTGGTCTACTGAACAAAATATGTTGGTGGGTGTAATGTGCATGTTGGTGATAAAGGCGTCGACAGCCGCCCATCGATCACGCGCTCGCGTTTCTTTCACGGCTCGGCGTGAATAAAGTGTGTACTGACGTCACCACTTTATTGGCGCGTCATTGTTCTGGTTCTTGTATGTGTTTATCTTTAGGCAGAGGGAATGTTTGTCTTTTTTCATTTTGGGAACTGGTTCCTGGAACTGTTAGCGGTGTAGGCACGTTTTTAAGCGTACTCTTTTACCTATACGGGTGAGGTTTGACCTATAAGATTACCTGACGGGACCGATACGATTGTGTCAGTGACGAGCCTCTCCAGACGTCTCTGACGTGGCTTCTAGACAGGAAAAATTCCGCTTTGTGACGATTGTCGACGTTTAGCAGACGAAACGTTGGTCTGCCCATGCACAAACTGGCACAAAATATTTTTTCTTTACCCAATCTTCGATTTTTCTTAGCGATAGTACTTTCATATACCGGTATTTACCTACAGCGCCTCACAGTCTATTCTGATGGATGCTGTCAAAAGCCATTCGGTCTTCGGTGTACGATAGTGTAGCTTCAGTGTCGGCTGTTGTCGACTCCGATGCACGGAACGCATGCTGGTCACTCGCGGTAATGGACGGGACACGTGGCTCGTAGACCTTATAGGCTGAGACTCCCTCGACACTGGCCTTTGTACACTCTGGTAGCGTGGACCTTACAGAGTGAGCGGAAAGGTCCGAATGGTAATCAAGCAGGGTGACAAGGCATCCCTTCATAAAATTCTTTGCTAACTGTGGTGAGAGTGGAACCGTAAACAATGTATGCCTCTAATGTCTCAACAATTTCCATGATACAAATATACTAACTCATAAATACTTGAAATGCGTTCACTAAGTGCATTTTATAGTCGTGAAGTGAGCGACATTGTCTCACTCGGTTAGCGGCGTCGTTTGAAGTGGCCTGCTAGAGAGTAGCGTTAATGGCTCTGCAATACAGCTTGCTACGGGAGGTGTTTGCGTGCAAATTTATATTGGATGTCTATGAAACTGTTAGGAGATAGTTGCTGCGGTTGACTGTTATTACGAGTAGCTATGTCAAAACGGAAGTTGCATTTCAATGGTAGACATTGCATGTATAGACTTTGAGGGCGCTATAGATATAACTGTGACTATGCTGTGAGTGAGGGTGCCGCGGGTGATTCTGCGTCATCGAGTACGCAGCGTGGGTAGGCCTCCTACAAGGTGGACCGACGACCTGGTAAGGATTGCAGGTACCAGCTGGATGCGGAAAGCACAGGACCGGTCTTTGTGGAGATCTCTGGGGGAGGCCTATGCCCAGCAGTGGGCGTCTTCTGGCTGATATGATGATGATGAGTACGAGAAGAATTCCACTACGTAGCGACAGTAGACGCTTAGGAGGCCCACAAAACTAAAGTGTGCCACTTTAATGTGGCTGAACAGTGTAACTGCCAAGAGGAGTTGAGGCAGATAGGTTTTTTACTTCTAGAACTTAAGAGGATATATGTAAAGTCGACGTTTGGGCCCCAAAAAATTGTTTTTCTTGCGGCTGCGTGCGCATACCAACGTCTCCTAACGTCTTCTAGCGCTACAAAGTGGAATTTCTCTTGTATTCGATGACAAGGATACCCTACGGCGCCCTCGCAGTCCTATGGAAGGAATCCTTATCGTAGAATCCCGTGTCGTCTGCTAGGTGCGACTTTCTCGCCCTGCCTCCCCTATTTCGCTAGACCATGGCCATAATCGCCCCCTATGACAAAAGGAATCTCTGTAGGTATAGCTTTGGTTATAGGCACGGTAGATAGCACAAAGGAAAACCTTTAAACAGACCGCGGAGAATTGAATTGTCCCAATCGCGCTAAAAGCCGAGCATCGGGCCGTTAAGGAGCGGGCGTTAAAAAACAAGTTGCGTAATTGAGTTGTTAAAGGGCCATAATAACTCCGCGGCGGGCCTCGGTGACAAAGTTCGCGTTACGAGCACTAAAGCGGACAGAGGACTCGTTTTAGGAAACTTCCAGAGTGTGCTGTCTGTTTGAGCGTTGGACGCTAGATCTGGGTAAAAAAGCGCTAGAAAAGTGATTTAAAAAAGCGCGAGATTTTTACAATTAGAAGTAACGTACCACAACCACACCCAGTGTTGGACTGACCAATGAATTCGTTGTTTTTTACCAGAGCGCCACAAACAGGAGTTCGTTGCGCTCGCTCATTTAGTGGTTTATGTTACGTACCTATATCGTATTCACCGCACGTTTTTTGGTTAAAAATTTGACATATTTAGGTTATATTGTAGGTATTTATCAATTATTTCGATAATGCGCTATATTTTCCGCTAGGATTCACATATAAACCGGACGACCTGAGTGATTCAGTTGGTTAACATGCCGGTCGCCACGCAGAGGTCCCGGGTTCGATTCCCGCTCGAGCAGAAATTGAAATGATGAATTTTAATTTGTTACTGGTCTGGGTGTAGTATGTGTAAAAAGTATGTATTTAAAAAATACCATATAAACAGTTCATCTGTTATCTAACACCCATAACACAAGCTTTCTTTACTTTGGGGCTGGATGGCGTTGTGTGAGTTTTTCCAAGCGTATTTATTAATTATTTATTTTATTTATTATAAAGAATGGGACTTGCTTACTCTGAAATTCCGCCAGATTGTCGCCGAAAGCGCTAAAATGGCAGCACTGCTCCCAGAGTACCGTTTGCAAGTAAATAGCCGCCGCCGCTGGCCGTAGCTCTTCATTACGGCGGTGAAACACGGGCCGGCAATGAGACAACTATTCCCACCGCGCGGCTCCATGTTTCATTGGCCTGGATACTGTGTGTCCTGATTTTGGATATGTTTTTTCATAGTTCATCGTCACTTCTGACCAGGTGAGATGGTGGTAAAACGCTTGGCTAGTCTAACTAAAAAGAAAGTGTTTTGTACAAATTAAAACTTATGCTTAATGCTTTCTGAACGCCAAAGAGACTGTAATTCCCTGTTGAATATAATTTTATTAACTATTTCCCAGCAACTATAACGCAACTATAACCGCTGAACGGTCTGATGAAATTTTGGGTAGGTATAGCTTATATCCCCGAATAACACATAGGCTATAGCCATAACTTCAATATAGTTCCCGCCGTAACACGGCATATCCGAATTTTAGGCGGTCAAAGTCGAGCATAAAACCCAGAAAGCATAATAATATGCTGGAAAATTAACAGGAAAATGCAAAAATGGTCGAATTTGGTCCGATGACGCATCGGTCTGCTTCCGTATTATGTACGTATTCTGTTACTGTATATAACTTACTTAAGCTCTACTTAATGTGTTATTGGACCAAATAAAGTTACGTCTCTGTCTATGTCTACCTATGTCAAAAAGTTCGTCCACACAAAGTCGCGTACAGAAGCTAATTAAATTGAACAATAATTGAGCAAACCTCTAATTCAACATGATTGTCGGAACTCCTGTGATAGTGGATGAATAATTGATCCATTGTTTCAATATTACCACCATCATGGACGTAGCGAGGGGGGGGGAGGGGTTTAGGGGGTTCAACCCCGATTTTACCAGCAAATATAGCAGAAGTTCCGAGCTCGCTACGCTCGCTCATTTTTAAATATTCTCATCAACAGCGTTGCGTGTTTAATTCGGTGTTTAAGAGACAATATGTAGGTGTACCGAAAAGACTCAGAACTCGCTGCACTCAATAATTGGTTTATGTTACATTTAGGTATCATGTTCACCTCGAGTTATTTGAACCAAAATTGGAAAAATATCGAGCTTGCGACGCACGCTCATTTTTTAAATATACACACTACTTGCGCCGTATATTCAATTCGGATTTTAAGGGCGAATATACCGAAAATGTTTTTAGCTCGCTGCGCTCGCTCTTTTTGTTAATATTCAGACTGCTCACGCCATGTAATCAATTCGGATTTTAGGAGCCAATATAGCAAATATTCGGAACGGAGCTAGCTGCGCTTACTAAGGCATTGGTTGATGTTACATTTATCATGTTCACCTCGGGTCTTTCGAGCCAAAATTCGAAAAACGCTCGCAATTTTTTTTGTGCTGCTTTGATTACGAACATCTTAGTATGAATTTGGTTACTTTTATTATGATTTGCCTCATCTTTGAAGGGGGGGGGATAAGATCCGAAATTTATGCACATTAATCTAGAACTCCCCCCAAAATCAAAACCTGGCTACGCCCGTGACCACCATATTCGTAATTACTCCATTACCCTTGCTAATGAAATAATGTACTTACAAGCTTTATACTTTGATAACATTAGCTAATTGACGTTGGAGCCATGTTGTTATGTGCGTGAGCCACAGTATCGTAAATACGGTGGTCTCTTGAAACCTTCGTATCTGGGGATTGAGATTTTATATCCTACCGAGACTTGTTACAATATAATCAATGGATATTGGTAAGTTATATAAAAGTATCGTTAGGCTGGAGCCTTACCTAATCCTTATTTTAATAAATGCTTTTTCCATTTTACAACAATGTCCTTCGCCGTATTAGAAATAAGGGAAACTTTAGATTATATTATGCGAGATACATGAAAATAATGAAGATGTAACTTTTTTAAATTGTTTTACTTAACTTGCAATGTCTGTATGTGACTATTATGTTTGGGGCAAATCTTGCAAGCCGAATTTGACCCGCTTCGCGGTGTTCAATTGAGCTGAAATTTGCATTAATCTGGTACCATGGAGCTGGTTTGATGTACACGGAAGGTGGTCATGGGAAGGAACGAATGAACGCAACAAGATATTTTAACAACAGAACGATCTTTGGAATGGTCTTGCTTGATGAGTTCTGTACCGCGCGATTAAAGCTTGTTATGAAAAACTATTTCTCATTTGAGAACTTATTTATGTGCTATAACCGGCTTAAATGTGGCTTAGATATGACATATAATTTTTTTTCACATTTAAGCCGGTTCGATTCCCAGACGAAGCAAGTTATTTTTAGAATATCTTTGAATGCAGTATCACTAACTTTTAAAAAGAACATAAAGTCTTCTTTCAGCAAAATATCCTATCTACGATATTTAAGGTACATTCCCTTCATGTCTCATAGTCTTGGGACGTCTGTATATAAGATATAGTGTACAAAAGAGTACCTCACGAATGAAATAAACTCCTCGTACGCAACTTAATGTGCGTCTCCAGAGTAACGTTATACAATACTGAGTAATAGCGGCCATGTCTTTTCATTACGGGCGACGTCGAAACACGACCTCTGGCCCCCCGAGCAATGGGAATTGCAACCCCTCTAGGTAGACTGGAGACACTGTGAATGTACAGCTACAAAAAGCTGACTTTAGTACAAACTTTACAAATCTTTATGTTTGCTTCTCAGTATTAGATACGTAGGTACAGTCAGAGTGAACGGAGCCCCCACTGCTGCTACAAATTCGCTCTTCAGCTGTCTACCTGTCCACAGATTCGAAAACGTTCACCTGTTGCTCTTATGACTGTTCTTTTTGGCTAGGTTAAACTTACTAATATAGACGAACAGGATCATGGTCCTTGAATAATGAAATCCATGATTCATGGATTTCTTATCCGAAGATTCAATTTGTCAAAAATATTTAATTTTCCCATTCCCTGTGTGATCCGGACGTGTACATGCGAACGAACGAAGCTTAGCGAATGTAAATTTTCAATATTGGTTTCTGCGTTTGTCAACTGAATGAATTTGTACATATGATTGCGCACACAGACCGTGACACGGAATAGAATATTGGTTGCTAACGAACCCTGTCAACGAGCGAATTCACAAAAGAATCGCTCGCTGTTCATGTTGATTGGAATATTTGGGAACTCTCGACTATTCACGGCCCACGGCATTGTCAGCACTGTACGCGAAAGCGAAACTGCAGGTACTCGGTACTTGTAGATAGTTTACAAATGGACTGAATACCATACCCACTACCCTGATTCTTTTGTTTTCTCTGTTCAAGGGGTCGGCTACCGACCTCCAATTAGTCTCTCATAAAAATAAGCTTGCTACTGACCTCTAACAGAGCATTCCTTATTTTTCAACTGAACCTGACCCACTGCTAGCAGTCCGTTACGTTACAGTTTGGCGGTAGGTACATAGTACATACCTTTAGCGCTCCAAATGAGGTGTTTGTTAATAATCCAACAAGGCTGCGAGCCCCAGATATCACAAGTTTCATAGTTTATACGCGGGCTTAACGCGAAAGCGCGCTTCGTAAAACGTGTAGACCGGCTCGTATAAACCCCCGGTATTAGTTGGAACGCGTCTATGAATTGGCATTGTAGAGCCGCATGAATTGAAGCAAATGAAAGGATTAGCCGACAAATGTTGGGTTTTGCCGCCGCCAAATTGGGATGGTCTTTTGATAAGAACGTATCGCGGCTCACACACGGCGTCACAAACATATGCCGTGTCGTTTTAATGTAGGTTTGTTATGAGCAATATCTACCTACTTTTGGCTCTTTCTCTTCTCCAAACGATTACAAAACGCATTTTTATACAATGCCCGGTCAATGTAAATGTAAACCAAACACCTACTTAGCCTTTCTTGTGATTCTCTATATGCTAAGTTGTATCACTACCAATACCTAAATCACTAGTCCTAGAGGCAGACCCATGGCCCCCGTAGGCCAATATGGGCAGCAGAATTTTCGAGTGCCGTAAATGACTATGCCCAGTAGTGGGACAGTGATGGTGATGACTTCCCTCTTCGCGATTTAGTTTTTCGCAAATGTGTTGTTTCGACCTATTGTTCATAGCAGTGGCGTTCTTTCGCACTAGCGTTCGTCGAAGAAGTATTCTGTCGCTGCACTGTTTATCGCACTACCATTCCGTCGCACTTTCATTAATCGCACAAGCAATCTGTCGACCAACAGTTTATCGTAGCTACGATCTTTCGAACCAGTATTCTTCGCGCGTTTGTATTTCGCAGTTCAATTACGCACTCAGAATTTTCTGTTCAAGCGCTATATACGCGTTCAAGCGCGCAAAACTTTATTTAATAATCACCTAGAATACTTAATATTGTAATGAAAGCTTTCATATCACTTTCTCCCATGCTTAGTGTTACCTATATTTACATTTTCCTTCTAACGATCGGCCTAAGAGATTTTAGAACGGTATACAATCTTGTAAAAATTAAATGAAGACTGAATAAAAGTGTAAATATACCTGTGAAAGTAAATTAATGCGACTACTTAGCTCCATTTTCGTTGAAGAGTATTTTATAGTTAATGCCAAAAGCGCTTATTTTCTCTTTCGACATTTTAGGAGTATTCCACAACGATGGTGCCGAAAGAATACCTAGTACCTACCTATTCTTCTTTTAATTTTCGTAAAAGCTTCTGGACGTGTACCCACTCGTGTAGTTTTTTTATTTCACTCGAGGAATAATATATTTCGGCGCCATGACTCCCTCTTGTTGACCAGTGAATTTTTGAGCTCTCTGTGCTCTCGAGTAAAAAATGCGTTTTCTTGTATGAATTTTTAACACTGCAATATTCCTACTCGCCGGCAAAATGATATACATCCCATTCTCCAGATAAGGCCAATAGCAACTAGAGTTCTCGGACAGGAGGCGTTATCGGTGAAGTGTGTGAACTTTAGATTTTATATTGCCTAAGGAGGTACACGGACGGACAGTCCACCTGATATAAAGTGGCCACAGTCGTCCATATGACATCTGCGATCTAAGGAGAGCGGATGCGGTGCGTCTTTGAGGTACCTGTAAACATACTTTTTGAAGAACTCCATGTTATAGTCCAAAGGAGGGATGGGAGCTCATGCCACGGTGCAAATTTTTAATTTTAATTTGATTTCTAATTTCTTTATTAAGTAAGTTGGTACTACGAGTATTCAAAATAACCGACAGTTTAATCTATATGTCTTTTGCCCGCAACTTCGTCCGCGTGGAAACCTTTTTTATGAGAGTTTAGCTTTTGCCCGCGCGACCTTTTACGCTAGTACTACGGAGATGTCAAGCTGCATCTCTGGTTCTACCTAAACGAAATTAAATGAAACATGACTTAGATTTTAAGTTTGACCCCAAGCTGCCAAACTGTGAAAATCGAATCGAAATCATTTCAGCGGTCTTAGCATGATGCGCGCAAAGACGTACAGACAAACAGAAAATAAATCCAGCAAATCGGATTCAGTTTGTTTTTGAAATATCTTCAATGTGCAAGATACTTTATCAATGTCTAGTTAACAGTTTTATAACACTATCTATCATTGCTATCTTAAATGTCTGAATTGGAATAGCTGTCTGTCATATCATTTTAGTTAATGCTTTTAAATTTCGCTTTTTGAGCTAACGTAGACACGGCTTGTTGAAAATTCATTAACTCGCTCCAGTTTAATTAAAATTCTAGCTACTTTGTCGTTCTTTATAATAATAAGGGTCGGTCTGTCCATCAATCTTAAGCAATTACTCTAAATGGTCTCTTGAGATCTTGATTGCTGAGAAAACTCGAGAACTAGAGTGAAGGAAGATCCTTATTCCAATTACTTTTCGTGAACAGTGACACGGCAGAGGCGTACACTGGAAGTGTATACATTTAATTGGATTGTTTATATTTATCTACACCACACGAACAGTGAAATAATAACAAATGCAAAAATAAATTGTAACAAGCTTTTATTACGCGTTATAGTACCTAATCATCAAGTCCATTCAAAACACGATGAGGTTGTCTTATTGTGTTCATTACACCTTCCGACTCCATCAGATCTGACCAGCTCCATGGTACCATATTAATGAATTGTCATCCAAGTTACCAAATTGCACCTCAATCGGATACCAACAAATGGTCGAAAAATGGTTTTCAAATTTCGACAGACAACTTCGAACATCATCATCATCTTGGCGTTATGTCCCGGTTGCGCTCCCGCGCGGCACGTGAGGGCCCGGGATCCGCCTACGAACGGACAACTTACAAACAATGCAAGTTTAATAAAAGCTTGAACAAATAAGTGTCAAATAGGCTGTCATAACTAACGCCGCAACATTACAAGTTGGTCGCAGAAACTCGCAGTGCAAGTTGCACAGCGAAGTTCAACATTCACTACCGTCGGAGCTTCGGCACGTCGGAGCTCCCAAATGGCCAACTTGAACCAGAATCGAAAACTCAATTTTACGAAACACGAAAACCTTGTTTCGAGACAGCTACAGTTGCGGAATTCGTTGCTGCTTTTGATGTTACAATGTGTATTGTACTACGTGGCGTCGTGCCGCTACATTACCTTACCCTACACCTACTTTACTTCTACCTACCCCATTTTCTTGCTTATAAACCTCTTCCTTTTGAATTACTCTATCTATTGTTGAAACCCGCCTTAAAATCCTTTGCGTAGCTTAAAGATCTAAGGGAAATAAATACATAGGGACAGACGACGAGAAGCGACTTTGTACTCTATGTTGTTGTGTTGTATACTATGTATAGATTTCAATATATTTATTTGACGCATTCTCATTTAATTTCACTTACTGTAATTAGTTACTTGCGCCGACGCGACAACACATTTGATCCAGAAAGTTTTCTCTTCAAATATTTACACGCTAGCGCTGTGTAACTCTCGTGAAGTCTCGTGTTACCTATATTTTACTTACTTTAATTAGTTACTTGGTCCGACGCGACATCACATTTGATCTGCCAGAAAGTTTTCTCTGGAATTATTTACACGCTAGCGCTGTCTAACTCTCGTGAAGTCTCGTGTTTGGTGACCGCCCCAGAAAAGTCGTGACGGGTCGCAGCGCGGGCAAGGAGGCGAATTGCAGTGGCGGTAAATTGGCGGGGTCACGAACTGTGTCGCTATGCTCGGGAAACAGCGACAAACACTCACAGACAGATCCACGTATAACTCGGATTGTTTGGTGTATCGAATGCCTTGGATGAAGTACCGTTTTGTGATGGCGGATTCGAATTTATCACAAAAAAGCGAAAATTTTATCGCAAATTTAACTATGTGTCGTAGTTACCACACGACGCTATCACAAATTACTTTAGATTGAAAATATACCTTGCATCTGGATCGTCTACACGTAAAATATGACTGCATAGTGAACTGGCTGCCTCCCCGCTGTTTTTATGACGTAGACTTGTAAGACATTTTTGTCAGCAGGATATAATTTTTAAAAGCCGTTCTGAAATTTCAACGATTTTCTGCTGCATAATAAACTGGTAGCACCGTTATTCAGACTTAGTAAAGTAAATTCATCTTTCATGGGTAACTGTATAAGATTTTATGATCATATTCCTGAATATATTATTAATATGACTAAATCTCAATTTAAAGAAAAGGTGAAAACAACTTATATGAAAAAAGCCCATTATAAAATTTATGAATATATCAATGACAAACATGTATGGTGTACTACTAGCTCTTCGAAATAGGAAGTTATTTATAAATAAATTTACAATTTTGTTAATTTGGTGAAAATGACTTGATGTGGAATAGTAGTTCAATAACAAATCTTTTTTAAATATTTGCGACATTGGCAGTGCATGCTCATTTAAAAGTCTGCCTGGTGGTGGCGTGGGGGTCGGGTCGTTCTCTTCCCTCAAATATGGTTGAATTGTACGATGGCTGGGCCCTGCGTCATGCTCGTGAACGTGCTGCCTTGGTGGACTGCCCTGCTTATGCTGCACTATTTTTTATTTTTTTAATCTTATAAATAGTTATCTTAACTGATTTGTAGGGGTCCATATCATATTCCAATCAAGTCAGGCTCACTCAAATTAAATTGACAAATGTATCAATGTAATAATATTTAAATGTACCTGTGGGTTTCTGGCCGTTTCTTTCTCCCACAGATGGTCATTTTCTAACTGAAGCGGCGTACTGACAGACAGACGACATTCTTTTAACTTAATTGTTCCGGCGACGCGGGTAAGCCGGCTGGTGCGTGCGGGCGGGCTGGCTGGGGCCGGATACGCAGTGCACATGATTCGCCTAGGTGGTTATGTGCGTGGCGTGTATCGGTGCCGGGTGTCTCACCGGAGTGAGCGCTCGTGCGCGCTGATCGGTCTGCATGCGTCGCCCCCTACCTGGATGAGCCCACTAAACTTTCCCTTTGCATTCCATTAGATTTTTGACGTTTGAAAAGAGATTAATTAACGTAATCCTAATTCAATAAATACTTCTTCATTTTCATTTCCATTTTCTTCATAGTATTTGTATCAAAAGTTTAAATGCTACAATACAAAAAATAACAACAAAGTATCGACTGCTCATTCAGTAAGTAAAGCTTGCGTCACGTAAAAAGGGCAACAAAAGCCTCGGGTGGAAACTGAGCAATTTAATATATCTGCCGGTAAGCGTTTGGACAAAAACATTATTATCCTTGGTACGCGTACAAAAAGGGGCTTTGCGGCCCCCACACGGCGCCGGGGCGGCGTCGACGCGTGTTCCTCGAGTGGCCACTCGACCGTTTTCAATGGCAACCCGGCCACGGGTCGGGTTAAAATTTAATTTGCCAACGCTTTCGTAATTCGTGACCACCGAAAATATCCGAATTGAATTATTTTCGAAGCCACGCTTCGGAACAACTAGTGGTGAGCGGTAGCCTTATTTATTAGAATACTTGTCGATTTTTGTGATGTGAAATGTGTTTCTTTTTGCATTATATCGACTATTTTTTTATGTTACACGGCGGACAAACAGACATGCGGGTCACCTGACAGAATAATAATCACAGCCCATAACAGTCTACGGTAGAACCAGGGCCTCTCCCACGAAAGGGGAGGTTATTGCCTTAGTAAGTAAGCTCCACGTTTGGCAGGCGGGATAGAATAGACTATCAGATTCCCGTGAGAGCTCATTCGGTTTCCCATCCGCGCCTGTTCTGAGGGGTGCGTCCTATTTCTTTTCACTTAATACATTAGATCGGAAACAGAAAAAATATTTCTTCCTTCAATGTCAATTTTACTCAGCCTTAGATAATAGAACTGTCGTCGCGCCGAGTGATACACGTAGCATTGTGAACGCCCGTAATCGATTGCTGGGTTCTTCCATCAAATGGATGAGACCAATACATCTGGCTCGTGTTCTCCATCGATATCTCCGTTACACCCTCTATTAGAACAGGGCTTAAGCCAGATTGGAATTCTTTATCTCGTCCATCTCCGAACACTGGATTTATTTGCCGGGCAAAGGCGCCGCTTAGCGGGACAAATCTCATTAAAATGCTCTGGCAGATTCCCTCTGGCTCTAAATAATGGACATTATCTCATCTCAAGCTAAGAGCATTTTGTATTTCTCCAGAGACCTGTAACATTTTCATTAAGACACCGAATAAAAGAAACGGACGGACTTAATTTACCGTTTTTAAATATACATTGTATCATGAAACGTAAATTGCCGCCTGCTACTTAAATCACTACGTAAAACAAAGTCTGTCTGTTTGCTATAAATTCAAAAACTACTGAACGGATTTTCATTCGGTTTTCTACAATATATAGAGTTATTGTAAAGTGATAAAATAAAGGTTTATAGAGTAGGACAATACGCGAACGAAGTCGGGGCGGGTCGGCTAGTGCTAAATAATACGCGGTATCTCGCGTCTGAAAGGAGGATAAGCAAATGTATACCTAATGTACTTTTTGGGATGATATTGGGATATATTTGAGTGCTCCATCATGTGATCATAAGTCATGGTAATATTTCGTGGCTGTGGCCCTTATCCGTAACATATTGCTATCCATCTCATCCTTTTACATACATACATGACCCGAAGCCATCTCGGCCAGGGTCAAGATTATTATGAGCCCTATAACTCTACCACCTACTTGTTTCGTATTCCTGGAAAATACCCAAAAAAAACTGCGACGTATTTTATCTCACAGGGCCATTTTACTTGGAACTTATCTCGGCAGCTTTAAACGCGCAAAATTGATTGCTCGCCAAATCCATTCGATGAATACTTTATTAGCCGACTCTGGTTGGTTGTTTTACAAAACAAGTGTTGTAAACTAATCGATTTTGGCTTTAATATTCAACGTCGCTTCACCCATAAGTACCTAACAAAGTTTGTCGTTGAAATTATGACGCGAAGTAATTAACTTTTGCAAACAGAGCTCGCTCTTTTGTTTAAAGACGATAAGGAAGATAGGAATTCAGATGATGATTAGGAAACAGATAGCTTTAATCGATATTTTATTCATTGTTAATATTACGGCCCGGAGATGACGGGGCGAGCTAGACTCATTTTACAAGGATTAGCCCGGGAAAGCCATAGATCTGGAGAAATGGAAGACGTATCCGGGAGGCCTTTGTCCTGCAGTGGGAGCCATGGCTTACAATAATAATATTCATTCATATGATTACACTGAATATTATTTTGTACTAGCAACCCGCCCCGGCTTCGCACGGGTAGTAACTTTAACAAATTATACACATAAACCTTCCTCGCGAATCACTCTGTCTATATTGGTGAAATCCGCATGAAAATCCGTTTAGTAGCTTTTGAGTTTATCGCAAACAGACAGTCGGACGCGGTGTGGGACTTTGTCTTCAAATTACGTTAAGTAAATATTTATTGTATTTGTTTATTTAAATTTAATGCACAGTTATGTCAACGGCGGACTTAAAGCTTCACAGCTGTATCCACCAGCCAACCGGATCTAGCGAACCGGATATCTCTCCTGAGAGCACACTGAATCAAGGTGCGACAGACATCAAGTTACCCAAATGCGGATTTAGAGAACATTAATGTTTTAATGACGGTCTGAGTGCAAGTCATTGTCAAGGACTATAATGAGCTATCTCTAATAGTAGAGCAACATGTAAAATCATTAAGAGCAACATATTATCGCAAGGAAAAACGTGGAAGAGAAACAATGGCCGTACAACGGGTTTAGTAATTGGACAACAAGGTCGTTATTAGTAAAGCTCCGTCGGGTATATCCGTGATTTATAAGGTCCAGCTTCGGCGAAATCCGGATAAAAAGGGTCCCGATGTGTCTCTTTTTCGCTCCGGCTAAATGCATTGTTATAAAATGTTACACATTATAATACCTATAGAAACTGTTACACGTGTTGTGTGAAACAGGGCCAGCATGAAACGAGAGAATTTCGGGGATCTTCGTATTTTTGGGATCATCATTATAGTACGTGCCATTCGGAAGTAACTCTTCTTACAATAAGAAAAAGAAATTCTGAAATTAATTTTGTAGTAGCTACCAGAGATGTCTTCGGCTTCTTATTGGGTATATGTCTATACTATTATAAAACTGTGTCTGTACATTGAAGATATTTCAGAAAAAAAATAGGCTGCACCGGAGATACTGCTTGACCTCCCCGTTGTACTACCGTTCATACAACATAGATCTCATTTAAAATGGTAACGCTAAAAGCTAAACTGTTATAAAAACCATTTACACGCGGACAAAGTCGGTAGCAAAAGCAATTTGTATATGCAATTATCAGTGTTGTATCCAGCGCACCCGTGTTTACGCCAACTTATACAACAGTTACTTGTTGACACAGTTTGAGAGTCCAATATTGCGTTTATTTATACGCACGGAATAATTTCGAGTTTGTTTGGACTGCCTAACATAATTTAGCGGAGGCTGCCGGCAATACGGGAATTAATGTTCCACGAGTTCTTGGAGACTGGGCTTGTTCGTTTTTCATTCCATATTCAAACCTGGGCCCAAACTTTGTGTGCGCCTGAAGAGGGAGGAAATTATTACGATGCCATATAATTACAATTTTCAACGTGCGCCTTCATGCCCCGGCGCAATATAATTGAATGGAGGCGCCTCCTCTGAGAATTATCATGTCGTACGTCCAATTATCTGTAAATGTCTCGCCGGATCCTGTTACAGTTGCGTGTACTTCAACAATTGAATTGGATTATGCTCGCTGGATATCGTATGTGAACTGTTATGTCACGGATATGGTGAAGCAAATTTCGGCGCCCTGATGTTTCGTTGACTGGACCCGCATTAGTGGACGTTATGCACTGCAGTTACTTCACACATTAAAAATTCCTATGTTTGAAATAATGTTTGGATGTAGGTATGGCTATCCGTTACTTGTTCACGCAAAATTTACTGATTGGTTTTGATTAAATTTGGAAGTAATGTAGCTATAAATAAATAAATAAAATAAATTAATATTCATTGTCTAGCTAGGCGTCGATATACCAACTTCCACAAGCTACAACAGAGAAAACCAAGTTATACCTAAGCTCTCTCAAACTGTGTATGTATTTCTTGTTGCATTATAAATAATTTGTCCTTTTTTGTTTTGCAGGTAAGTGAACTACGCTTTCGCGGCTATTGGTAATGTACGAACCCCGCACGTTCCATACAATTTATTATTTATATACCGTGTTTTCTTCGCATACCCCTACGGGAAAAAGGCGTTTTGTACGTATGTATACATATTGTTGGTATGTGTTTTCTTCCGTATGTACCGTGCTTTCTTTTATTCTCCGCGTACACACTTAATTAAGTATTTATAAAAATTCAGTAAATACTGGCCGTGTGGGTTCCGGCAGAGTAGAATAGCACCAACCTCATACACTCGTGGGTGTCGTCGTACAAGGCGATTACTTTTCGAAAGTACTGGAGTCTCCATAGGCTGGAAATGGGCAGCATCGTTTTCCATTTCTGTATTTACAACACGTTTTCCAACCCGCCTGCCAAGCCTGGAGATTATGGCGATAACCTCTTCTCTCATGGGAGAGGCCCTAAGTCCTGCAGTGAACCGTTATGGGCTGTGATGATGATGTTAATGAAGTAAACTGATATTAAATTTTTGTACAAGAAAGACAGTAACGATAACGGTACATGACTACACGAAAGATACGCTCAAAGAACATTTTTTAAATTAAAAGAAATCTCGTAGAAATATAATGAATTCTTTCTAAACACGAAACAGTAAAATTAAAGCAAGATAACGTTACTGAAATAGAACAAAAATAACGTGTAATAAGAATTCTCGGTTAACTTGCGAACTTTGAAATTTCATAAGAAAACTTTATGAAACTTATTACTTACGCTGTGCTTTTAAGCTACCTTATATAAAAGATAAAACAACTTATTAAAATCTGTACAAAGAGCAAAAATAGGAGTTGTCTAAATTAAAATGGATGATTTTTCTCGTGCCTTATGCGCTCCTGTGAACGTGTTTTCGAACCCTTCCGCCGTACGCAAATTAGCTACATCTTCTTCATACTCGTGGTAATATATATATAGCCATAGGAGCGTCGTTGGTGGCCTAGTGGTTAAGGTATCCGACTCGTAAGCGTATCTACCAAGTTCGAATCTCACTGCCGCCATGTAACAATGACTCTTTTCTGAGTTATGTACATTAGTTGAATACTAACCAAAGCTCTTACGATGAGGGAAAACATCGTGATGAAACCTGCACATTCCTCTTGTATTTCATTAATTCGGTTGGGTAGAACCAGCTGAGATATAGTAATAGCTTTCATACATTGGGGAGGTCATTGAAAATGGTCGCGCGGGAAAAAGATAAGCTGCCCCCGAAAGGATTTACACGTGGAGGAAGTTGCGAGCAAAAGCCATTTGGCATAAATTAGATAAACATGATATATTATATGACTTCAGAAACACCGTTGTTGATTTGGGCTCGCCTTTGAGATAAGATTTCTAAAGACGTTATAAGGAAAAGATGGCTGATTTACAGTATTGCCACAACAGGGTTGTCACAGCTGAAGGGCGCCCATTGCTGGGCATAGGCCCCAGAGATCTCCGCAAAGTAAGGAGGCCGGCAGGAGGGCAAAGGCCGGTCCTGTGCCTTCCGCATCCAGCTGGTACCTGCGATCTTTACCAGGTCGTCGGTCCACCTTGTGGGAGTGTATGACGTGCATATGTGTGCTAATTTATTATTAAACTGATGATTATATTTATTTTCTTAGCTTAGTAGCTTCCGTCCGCGGCTTCGCCCGCTTTAATCAGCTTATAGCGTAATCCCGTGGGGACTCTTATTATTCAGAATAAATATTATGACTTATGATTATTCTGATAAAATCCATTCTGTAAAAAGTGTTACGTGAAAACACTGTAAAGTGTGATCATAATCTTTTATGTAGATTTTGCGTAAAGTCCTCAAAAGTTTGCAATACAAATTTTAATACTCTAATACAAATCTTGAAACCCAACTTTGAAACGATATATTTCAACGAAAATCTGACAAACCGTAGACATAAATATTGGTTTATAAGTCGCGTTTACAAAATTTCATTGGCTTGATTGGTTAAAATTACGATCAAACCTCGTTTGTATGGTACGCGCTCGAAGGACACTCGTCTTAAGTCATTATCATCTTGGCGTTAATGTCCCGGTTGTGCTCTCGCCCGGGGTCCGCCTTGACCATGATCCAGGATTTGGCAGGTCAGGTAATTACAGTGGAGTGATTGCCATCTGACCTCCATGACCTTGCTACCAGGGGAACCTGACCAGATTGGATCATGGTTACATGGACCAGTCGCCTGAATGTGCAGGAGCATCGGTTAGTATTCAACTAATGTACATAACTCATAAAACAGTCGTTGGTACATGGCCGGAGCGGGATTCGAACCCGAGACCTCTGGCTTACGAGTCGGACATTCTAACCGCTCGGCCACCGACGCCGTAATTACGCCGCCGCATTAAGTAATGAGTTCTAAAAATACAGCACTATTGTGGCCTCATACACCTATTTCTGGCCAGGCCAATCAATTCTGCCACCATCCGGCTAAAAGAAATAAATAACTATTCACGAAAGGATTTATAAATACTTCCCATGAAAGAGAGAAGCGACACAATAATAGCCGAAGCCTTGACCCCGGCTAATGCGCGAAGAAAACCCACCCCCGGGAAATGGCATCGCAAACGCGGACAAATGATATACATTCCGGTGTCGTTATTTATAGGTAGCGGAAGTTGAATTATGTCCACACGTCGCACTAGTTGCGGCGGCTCGTCACAATGAACCTCGGAATGTCTCGGAAAATACGTATTAGACAGCCTAAAGATAAGCAGAAAGTTGCAAATATTGTGTCCCCTGTTACTCGTATGTTGATATTCTTATACATACGGACATACTTTAGCAAGACAGTGACGTACCAAAACGGTTCATTATAATCTGGGCGTTAATGTCCCTGTGTCCTATAAGTGGAACTTTTACACACGAGGGCCCTTGGATCGAGGATTTGGCAGATCAGGTAATTACAGTGGAGCAACTGCCATCTGACCTCTGTGACCTTGCTACCAAGGTAACCTGACCAGATTGATCATGGTTACACATTTAGTCGCCTGAATGCACAGGTTTCCTTACGATGTTTTCCCTCACCGTAAGATCATCGGTTGGTATTCAACTTATGTAATAACTCGGAAACTGTTCATGGCCACAGTGGGATTCGAACCCGATATCTCTCGCTTATGAGTCGGACACCCTAACCGTGTGCCAAAGCGGTTAAAGCTAGGTTAGGTTATTTGAAAGCGATGCAATCGGCGTCACTCGTTTGTTTTTGTCCACTGCTGGACTCGAGCCTCCTTGAGGCATTGCCATAATCTTCACACTCAGCGGCGGGTTGGAGATCTCAGAGTTGAAAATGGGAAGCAGCGAGAAAATGTTGCATTTTCTGGTTTACGGTGGTAAATTATGATCTGCCTCTATGGCTTTAGTCGAGTTTTACTATGACCGTCAGTGGATGGGGTTGTTGCTATAAGGGGCTGCCACACGGTTGCCAATTGCCAACAGGGTACCGATTCTGGTGTGCAATGCAGTTGTTATAATGTTGCAATGTAACTGTGATGTTACTATAACTTCGTCGAGGTATCGAGTCAGTCCCAGCATCATCCCAGTTAAATTGCAGTTAAATCATTGTTCGACCGTTGAAACGTTTTCGTTGACAGAATTAAAGGCAGTTTGACAACTAAGAAAGATGCAACTTAGTAATTTATTTATTTATTGGAGTACCAACAGAAATATAAAACCATAATGCAACTAAAGTACCAGAAAACGAATTGTGGAAAAGTTCGAACTCATGAAAGTTGCAACTCAACATCTGTCATTTGAATAACAATCACACGTTTGACATGCGATGCAATTATAATGTTACTGCAACTGAGACGATTTTCGTACCAGAATCGAAGCCCAGAGTGACTTTGATGCAACTTATCAATCAACGACCAGGTAGACAGCGGTTTGTAACAAATTTTCGTTGACCTTGGTCGTTGATTTGTTGGTTGTATCAAGGTCACTCTGTTAGCTCCCCAACCCAGGTTGCCAACCAAGTGACCTTGATGCAACTAACCAATCAACGACCATGTAGCCAGCGGTTTGTAACAAATTTTCGATGACCTGTTGATATCGATTGATTGGTTTAATTAAGGTCATTCTGTGGGCACCCTGGGTTTGCAACCGTGTAGCTGCGTCTACTGTGCAGGTGACCATACGGCTTCTATGTATAGTTCGACTATTTCTTGTCCTAGCTCAATACTCTCATCTTCTTTACGTATAGGATGTCGTGTTAGAAGAAAAGGCGTGGAGGATAACAGAATTTGGTGTTCGCAGGTCCGCCCAGGACCACGTGAAGAAGAGCAGAGTGGCCATCAAGAAAATATCGCCGTTCGAGCACCAGACATACTGCCAGAGGACGCTGCGGGAGATCAAAATCCTCACGCGATTTAAACACGAAAACGTGAGTATAACAATCTAAAACTGTATGCTTTTTCACTTTTTATGAGTATACAAAATTAACGGGTTTTGTTTCAAACGTTAAATGGGACTCACACGCGCGCGGGTATAATCCTACCGAAATTTCGGGGAAAGAAATCGAAAAGGTACGTCGCGTATGAGTCGAGTTAAATATGATAATATAAATTAACCGTGTTGGAAGGAACTGTAGTTAACGCGGCTATATGATTCATCATCTCATCGCCAATAAGAGTCCCCAATTGGACTAAACTCTAGTCCAACAGTGGACTGCGACTCTCATCATTAGAGCGTCCTCCGTACTAGTTAGGAGGAGGAAAATTTAAAACGGTAATGGAAACTAGTAGGTTTATTTTTATGGGTAGTTGAGTGGTTCCCTAATTTGATTTGTGTTGGAGAGCAAGCAGACCAGGATCGTTTTTAATTTTCCAGTGACTTCCTAGTCTAAGTGGAGGAGTTTGACATAAATTCCAGTTTGGCAGGCGGATCAGAAATTGGAGACCGCTGTGTTGAAAATACTCAACAGACAATACTGTTGCTCATTTTCTGGTGTACGGAGGAAGCAGCTACTCTAATATAGTGACCTTTTACGACCACCGGTTGGTTGTTGTTGCTATTTCCTGCCGGCCACGATACGCCAACGCCACGTGATTGAAATTATAAAAAATACATTAAAATACGAACATAATAGTAGTTTATGCAACTGTTATATAATACCTAATTATATGCAGTTGCATACACTACTTTATCTACACTCATATTTTAATGTTAAAATATTGTACCTATAATTTTCTCAACTTTGCTGGAAGTAAGCTGCGAGTCAGTTCTGTTGTATCTAAGTGTCGAGGATATCAAGCGGCGGGAAATTCACTTCACTATTTTCACATTTATCTATTTATTTGCTTCAAACAAGAGAAAACATTCACAAACACAAATTACAACAATTATAAAAAATATTCTGTTTAGCGGGAAAATAATTACACACAAATATGAACAGGAAAAATTTAATTTTGATTTTGTCAAAGACATTTACAGCCTACATTCCGCCGTGTCTCGGCGCCCGACAAAAATTTAATAAATAAAAGTGTTGCATAATGATTAAAAAGTTATTTTATGTTACAGCTGTAATTAAATTAGTATGGGAAATGCGGTATCGAAAAGTAATTTTTTAAAATTTTATAGACTGGCGTGAATAAAGTGTATTCTTAAGCAACTGTTTTCGAATATGAAATTGGAACATTACGCTATGAGTGTAGATAAAACATTTTATTTCATCTGACATGGCTCTTGATTAACGCTTTAATCAGAAATAATGTACAAAAGAAAATTTTGCAGAACGCTGTCTAACTGGTCATAGTCTAATGCTACCTTGAAAGAGACCGCTCCAAGGTCCGTTCTGACGTTCCTCCCCTTTGGCTCGTTCGATACCACTTTAATGTCGGATCCATTCGTTTTACACCCCTTTTTGTTATTGCGTTCAACCTTTGAACGGCGCTAAAAATATATGGCGGACATACAGTTCTTTTCAGTTTTAGTTTCTTTCGACATATAGTTTTTTTTGCGTAGCCAGAGGGCGCTAACGGGACGCTATTGGACACTCGCTTTTGAGTAACTATGCGCTTTGAAGACGAATGATTGTTATCTGGCTGACTGAAATGATGAATCTACAATCAAAATTAAATTCGCATCAGTGCTCTATCATCTTACCTCTAATAGTCGGATCTACAAACTCGAAGTATAAAGGTACAAAAGCTGTCAAGTCTTATGTCGTTCAAACGTAAACAAAAACAGAAAACTGCTTTTGTCCAAGTCTCATTAATTACCTATATATTTAACCTATTTCTTAAAATTCGTTTTTTATTCATTTTGAAAACATAATTTGCAGCCAGGACCACTGTATGTAGTTGTTGGCATCGTGTAGTGTACTCGGTATTTTCACGTACCTTAGGGAATTTGTACGGGTGCGGTGCGGATGGTAAAAAATAACGTAATAACAGCACTTTGGCGCCAGCCCGACTCTCGGTAATAAATTGACGACACTGCACCCCTCCATTACAATCATTTAAGCGCTAGCTATAGTAAGGATTGAAATGAGGACCACCCACTCCGAATTGATTGAAATCACCTGATGTAAATCAGGTATTAATCACTATAAAAATAAATATTCACAGTGCCGTCAAAATCAAATGACTTTCTTTTTTAAATCTATACATAGTGTCTTTGTTTTTAATCTAAACAAAGTCGCTTCCCGCCGTCTGTCCCTCTGTATGTTTTATATATGTATGTACGCTTAGATATTTTAAACTAGGCAACGGTTTTCAATAATAGTTAGGGTAATTCAAACGGAAGGTTTATGGGGTAGGAAAACGCGCGAACAAAGTCGCAGCGGGCCAGCTAGTAAAATTATAAAAGAACAAGGCTGCGGAGTTGGTAGGAATTGCTCCGAAAGAATATTCCAATTAAAAAAATTTGCATGAAAGGTATCAGAATCGTTATTCAATTTTAATAGAAATTTAAAATTACCTTTAGTGGTCAGCCCTCATTGGAAGATTATGTTGATTTTTCTATCAATTAATTAGTAAATAATCACAAACAAAATTAGTGACCAGTGTTCTTAAAACAACAAAAACTAGGTATTATGTAGTTTTATTCAAACGTATTACGTTTTTAAATATATCGCAAAAATAATGGAATAAATAAATCAAATACTAAATCAAACTCTCTAGAGTTACAAGCTTTTTATTAACTTACAAGTATTTTTTAATCTTACCTTGCAATGTTAGACATAGACATATTTTTGTTTGGTCACATTCAAAAAACTTAAAACTGTGTACAAATAATGTTCGTTCAAATCTTGCAAGCCTGATTTGACCCACTTCCCGGGCTGAGCTGATATGTGGTAATATAACTAGAATGACAATGCATTAATATTGGTACCTTGGAGCTGGTCTGACGGTGGAATCGGAAGGGACTCCTAAACTATGCATGGTAAACTAATCGAGTTTGGGCTCGTTTGATTTATCTTGACAAGTGCACTGCCTGATTGTAGATGGTATCCAGTTAAAATAGAATACAAGATTGCTAATTTTTTTTCCATTTGTCAACATTTTTTAAATAAATTAAGAGGCTTGGACAAATTCACAAAGTAAGCGAAGCTTGTGTTATGGTTGCTAGATAACTGATAAACTACTTATACACATTTTTTTAAACACATACTTATTATACATACTATACCCAGACCCGTAACAGAAATTAAAATTCCAGCCAGGAATCGAACCCGGGACCTCTGCGTGGCAGACCGACATGTGAACTAACTGAACTACTGAGGTCGTCAAATCATTACTTTTATCAACCCTGATGCTACAAGTACCAGCAGCCCCAATTATAAGGGGTGGATGTCAACGTCACGTCTCGGGTATCGAGTTTTAAACTTCCAGCCAACATTTGCTCTCCCTTTAACTAATTAACGATGATTAGCTTTTGATTAAGTTAACGCTCAAGGGCAATTAAGGCGAACACTGTTGCTATTGGATTAACTGAATATAATACATTTATTTACACACAATAACACCACAAACACACTACACGCGCACGAGTTCATGTCCATCGGGCCTGACCGTCTAACTCGCCATCTAACTCAAATTCGTTTCGTGGTTTACAAGTTTTCTGATATACAGACAGACGCGGAAAGCATCTTACTTTATACAATGTAAGGATAGGGATTGATGGTGACCGTACCGTACCTTGAAAGTAATCGAACTTCAGCTTGCCACTCGTTGCGTGTGCCTCCTAATACTGTTGGAGAAGCAAGGTTCTTCAATGTCTTGGTGGTCTTCCGATGGGAAAGTCAGACTGTCTTGTACAGTCTCGGGAGCCGTTTGGCACCCCTTGACTGTATATTATTTTAGTATGTTTTAATACCGTGTACGGCCGGCGTGTATACGGCCGTGTGGTGTCCGGCAGAGTAGAATAGCACCAACCCCTTACACTCGTGGGTGTCGTACAAGGCGACTAATGTTTTCGAGACAAAAGATCTAAGCTCCTCCGTAGACTGGAAAATGGGCAGCAGCGTTTTCCATTATTATATTATAACACTGCGATCTCCAACCCGCCTGCCAAGCGTGGAGATTATGGCAATAACCTCCCTTTTTGTGGGAGAGGCCCTAAGTCCTGCAGTGGACTGTTATGGGCTGTGATGATGATGATGTTTTAATATTATGTGTTTGTTCCAGATAATCGACATTCGAGACATAATACGAGCGGATAACATTGACCTCATGAAGGATGTCTACATCGTACAGTGTTTAATGGAAACTGACCTTTACAAATTGTTAAAAACACAGGTGAGTAAGCCTTTCACACCTTTCACTCTAAGTTTGCCGTTCATACTTACTGCAATCCTGTTATAGATTGTGAGGGTGACGTAGGTTATTCCACGTCATCGAATACAAGAAAAAATCCACTTGGTAGCGATGGAAGGCGTTCAGGAGATCCACAAAATCCAAATTTTTTTTGGTGAATATGTTGTGGCTGAAAATCGTGTAAGGTATAGAGCTTTTTTTATATTATATAAGACATCTTACCTGCTGGTAAGTGGAGCATGCCCGTCTTGGAACAGCCTATTCACTCTAGCCATGATGGTGTCCAGATTATATCGATCAGGGAACACTCGCAGGCAACGCGTTCCATTATTTAGCCGTACGCATTATAACGGACCAAAGCGGCTCGTGCCGACAGCAGGAAGATCCACGACATAAGGATGAAGCGTTCGCCCGGATCGCGTCTACAGCTCGAGGCAAACTTACCGGCTCGGAAGTTTTCTGCGACCGCTCGAAAATTATTCTTCGATCGCGGTGTAAATGATCTTGGGTTGCCAAATCTACTATTTATCCTACTATGTTTTGGGTAAAGATACTGTATACTGTTGGAAAAATATACAGTAGCCAAATCTACTATAGCAGCAATACAACGCTCTCTACAAGTACGAAGAGAAATCTAATCTCCAGCTTTACATCTGTTTGGTAATCCTCCAAACAGGTGCTACACAAAGCCCGCTCGTCAGCTCGTCGCACGTAAATTCACGAACACTTTCGACTTTTCCGCAAAAGTGGGCAATTATATACGGCATTGTATCGCGTGAGGCGAATTAGATGAGAGCCCGCCAAATTGCTCCCACAAACGCCTGTCGCCTAATTACTTGTGGAATTATTTCGGTGACAATTTTTAAATGGGCATTAGGCAAGGTAATGTGTTTAATGTCGCCCGTGAACTTGTTAGTGAAATATTTTGGCGATTATTCTCTTTGTGATAACGTAATGGTAGGGATATTTATTTGGTATCGATATGGCACCAGTCATATCGACACCGACAAGTCAGTTGTACCCATTAGTCATTCACTCATAATGTTGTATGTTCTGACATAATAAATGAGGAAATAAACTGTTTGCCTTAAACGTTCAATATTTAAAAATACTTTTCAAGTACGTATTGTTGTCTCAGACAGCTTCATGTAACAAATAATAATATAAGAAAATAAGTTATTGACAAGAATAACCAAATAGACATAATACGTAGGTATTAGTTACAATGGTAACCGTAATGAGGCAAGATATTACAGCTCTGTTCCAGGAAACAGCCCTGTATATTATATAGTTTCTATGTAGCTAGGTAAAGTACCTACGGCAATGTACAAGATATAGATGCAATATAATGCCACATAATTTGTGTGAATTACAAATGGAGAATATCTGGTGCTTTGTTACATTATGACTTAATTGATATGCCTCATGTCTGTAATTAAGTATACTGGCTCCCTTGCCTTTAAGGGTAGAACAAAGCAATATAATATGTAATTTATCGCAAGTATTACTTGCTGCTGTTTCGCGCAAAAAAGACATTTGATACCCATCTACGCAGACTTTTATTTCATAATTCGTATACATAATTCGAAGTACCGGGTTCGAACCCCAGCACCGCCATGTACCAATGGCTCTTTTCTTAGTTACTTAACCGATGGTCTTATGGCGAGGGAAAACGTGATGAAACCTGCACATACAGGCTACTGAATTAAGTCAGGTTCTCCTGTTAACACGAAGGTCAGCTCGCAGTCGCTTCACTGTAATTACCTGATCTGCCAAATCCTGGATCACGGTCAAAGCGGACCCCGGGCCCGCGCGAGGGCAAAACTGGGACATTAACGCTAATATGATACCTAACACCAATGACCGATTCTATACATTTACAAGTAGTTTATCAGTTATCTAGCACCCATAAGACAAGCTATGCTTACTTTTGGGGCTAGATGGCGCTGTGTAAATTTGTATTATATTTATGATCTATATTTAATTCCAATTGATGTTTGCCGCAGAAACTAAGCAACGACCACATCTGCTACTTCCTGTACCAAATCCTGCGAGGGCTCAAGTACATCCACTCGGCCAACGTGCTTCACAGGGACCTGAAGCCCTCGAATCTTCTGCTGAACACCACGTGTGATCTGAAGGTCAGTTGTCTGTTTCACAATGTAAGGATGAAGTACCCAATCGCTACGTGACACATAAATTATATGGAGGATACAAGTTCTGAATAAGGAACTTTGCGTTTCACAATCAAAATTTGTGTGTCACATAACTATTCGTGACTTCTCGATTTTTCGTGGAATCGTTTCAGTACAGAGCTTTGGGTCCCGGATTCGAATACCGTTAGGTTGGGTTGCGGATTATTTTAAATAAAAAAGAAAGAAACATTTATTACACTTGGACGCTACGACACAGTAATTTAGCAATACAATAACATGAATAAAATATAGTAAACAACACTGAGACAATTATTAGGCTCCCAGTGGCGTTATTCATGGGTATCCATATTAAGTGGACCCCCCTCGGCATAATGTGGCCGCTTGACGCGAACCACAACGCTGGTTTTCAGTGGGCCTAGTAATCTCCCAGCGACACCGCACCGCTCCCAACAAAGCATTAATAAAATGAAAAGATAATAGTCAATACTATAAAATAATAATAATAAAAAAAAGTGTCGTATATAAACATAAAACAATTATAATATATAAAATACACATACGTCTGTAAAATTAAAATTAAATGAATAGGATTATATTTGTGATGTGCTTAACGGAATATAAGCCTGTGGACCAACAGTTTATCGTAACTACGATCTTTTGAACCACAATAATTCTTCGCACGGTTGTATTTCGAAGTTCAGAATGCTCTCGAGAACCCTTTCAAACAAAAAAGAACTTTCCAAATCGGCCCTGTTGCCTTCGAGTAATCGGAGAAAATACATAAAGAGATTCCGAGGAATTGAGAACCACCTCTTTTTCGAAGTCAGTTAAAAATATCTTAAGCATTTCGCATGGTCGATTATGGTGTAACAAGCGGACTTTTCCAGCGGATAAATAATTTTAATTGTAAAACTTAAAGGAAGTATGGCAAATGTTTAGTTAGATAACGATTCTTCTTACTTTATATTGTTTATATTGAACAACAGGAAAGTACGTCATACCCGTGCAATATTATATAGTACTCATACAAGGAATCATGTTGTTATGAGAGATTTATTTAGGATATTTATAGAATAACTTTAAATCTGTTATTGCGTCTTGCATTTCGACATGATCCGCTATCATGGACGATAATAAATCTTTTTTATTATCATGGACTATTAGATACGCAATAATTCATACATTTTATCTGTTTATTGTTTTTCCAAATGGGCAGTTGTTAGTATTATTAGGTAGGTGCATTTATTCAGATATGCAAAGTATCGGTACACCACATAGGTACCCAAGTACATGTAACATTGTATTTACATATCTTGTTCGTCTAGCTAGCTAAGGCCATCGATTTTGCTCCCAGCCAGACGCACCTAGCGACAAATGTCGTTGGCCCTCCCATTGCAGACTGTAAGCCAGCCAGTGCCACCCACGAAAGTATGTGTGCAGAATAAATCGAGAATGAACCTCTAGTCTATTTTAAAACAATATCGAAAGCGTAGGCGACTGTAGTACGCTAGCCCGCGATGGACACTTTAGTATTTACTTTATTCTCCTTTTTATATCGGAAAAGGTCGCGGCTTTTATGAAATTTCAGGCAAATTCCCTACCATATTTTCTTTGTTTGAAGTACTGTCGTAACATTTATACGTCGTTGAACTTTGTATCGAAGGTTGGAAATTCCGTAGCAGATAAAGTTGGACGTATTTATAATATTTTCAATGCCGCGACGCCAGAATTAAATTGTCCCTGTGTAGTTAGCGATAACTAAACTTAGTTTTACCACAAACCAGCACCGAATTGTTAACATTCAACCAGAATTCACGCTTAACTCGAGAATACTTCATGAAGCAATCGTAAGCCACAACTACTGACGCAGTGTAGTAAGTTGTAACTGAATCTTGAGTTTGTGCTCCTAAATAAGTTGGGTATTTCTCTAGGGCACCGAAGATGGCTATTCTACGTCTTGCTAAGAGACTACGCTGGAGCACGCACGAAATTGGACTGAAGTTACAATTTAACTCTGAAACTGCTACTAGAGTTAATTGAATGTTAGTTCAAATTTGTCTGGGACTCATTACAGATTTCACATAGTTAGAATAGAATAGAAAACATTTATTTACCACAACCACGCCACAAACACAAAACATAATGGCTCAAAAAGAGCTCGAATCACTGACCTCCAACAATATACGTATCATTTGAGGTCAGTGGCTCGAATCCAGAGCCAAGAAACAAAAATTAATAAAGGGAAAAAGCAACAAGCAAAAAAAAGTTACATAATAATGCACAAAGATTTATTAGATTGTTTTATTTACCGTTTTTTGTCATTTTACAAGCTTTTCAATGCAATAACTGAACTAGTACAATGTAACTTCTTTTGTATGGCCTGGAATCTTGCAAGCCTTTATTGACCCATTTCTCGGCTTGCAATTGAGCTGAAATTCGATATTCCAATATAATTTGGATGGCATTGCATTGATATGGTATCATGGAGCTTGTCTGATTATAGAATCGGAAGGTGGTTTTAGCATAAACTTTTATCCTGGAATATTGCAAGCCAAAGTTGACCCACTTCCCGGCGTTCAATTGAGCTGAAATTTAGTATTCCTATGTAACTTGGATGACAATTCATTAATACGGTACCAAGGAGCTACGGAAAGAGGCCCCGTGGGCGACCCAAGAAGCGATGGATTGACATCGCTGAGTCGGATGCGAGAGCCAACGAGGATGCCGAAGACCGGGCGAAGTGGAGAGGAATGGGTAGGAAAGCGGACCCTGGCAGAGGCCGGGATAAGCGCTAGGACGATGATGGTACCAAAGAGCTAGTCTGATGGTGGAGTCGGAAGGTGTTCATAGGAACTAATGAACGCAATAAGATAAAGCATCGTGTTTGGTTCTTTGGAATGGTCTAAATAAGTTAACCTCTAAATGATATTTAAGGTCTGAATATCATCTTCGTCATCATGTCAAATGACGGAAGATGGCCATAGGAATTAGTAAACGCAACAAGATAAACCCATCGCGATTAGTCTCTTTGAAACGGTCTTGATGAGTAGGTACTCGCACCATAAAAGCTTGTTATGAAAACTTTTTTTTCATTTTAGAACTTAAAGTAGTCTCTTACAAATAGCCAATACATATCACACTTATTAGATACAGTTTCACTATTCACTCACTCATGTATGTTGACGCCCGCACTCAAGCCCCGGCGGCGAGTAAGCATCGGCTTAATTGCCTCTTACGCTCCCTGGATAAACTTGCTTAGGGATGTTTTTCATTTTGTGTAACCCTATTTATCCATAAGCTTGCTTAAGGGGTAACATTTTTCATTTTATGTAACCTTATTTATCCATAAGCTCGCTTAAGGGGGATGTTTTTCATTTTGTGTAGCCATATGTACCCATTCTTTCAGGGGGTTGATGTTTTTAATGTGTGCTTGTGCAATTGGCCGTTAGTAAATATATACTTGCGTCAAATGGACTGTAACATGTTGATAACATAAAACAAAGCGACGAAACAAAAAATAATGAAATCACAAAACAACGCCATCTATCGGCGATTTGAGCCTTTTCGATTTAACTGTTTTATTACGTACCAGACACCATCAGGTGAGATGGCAGTGAAATGCCTGGATAGGCTGATTAAAAAAAATTACCTATTGAAACCCATTTTGCGCACCATTGAATTATATTTACTAAGAGTATGTCATAATTAAATTATTAAAATGGAATATATGTATAGTAAAGTAATGGTAAAAAATTCTAAACATTTTGTTCGTTGTACATTACATTATTGCAAAGGCCTGGAAAGTAAGGGATTGACTGACACCGAGACATATTTAATTAATTTCTCAAATAATAATACATACCTACATAAAATAATATAAGCTTTAAAATGGCGGCCACTTCTTTCTAATATTGCAGTTTTCTAATTAGTGTTCTTGGACTTAATAGCTTCCGAGTTACTTATTACGTTTTTAATAAATTGAATAAATGGGTAATAAATCGATTTGTTCCGTTTTCGAAAGTTTACCGGCCATTGTAAAGCACACTGAAAAGTGTGCATGATGCATAACCATTTGGTTATGCGAACCAAAGGTTTTATACCCTTGGATAGTCTCTTTGACATTGACAGTTGTGTGTTTACATTTTTGATCTTTAATTGCATCTCCAACTATACAATGCCACAGACACATACGACCTCACATCCCTCTTATTTCGTCGGGGGCTTAAATAAGCAATGTTTTGTAAGTCCCCTTACTGCTCTCTCTACTGGTTTAAATGCTCCATGATAAAAAAAGTATCTACTTTCTTAATAAAACACCGTACACAACTAAAACACGATCTACCCTCAAGTTGTTTTCCCAGAAGTCGTATTTGTTTACTGGAATCAAATTAGTTTGCTTACAATTCGTACTTGTTTACGTTTTCACTGGATACCGAATACCTATCGGTGTACCTCTGTTTTGTAGGATTTAATCGGGCCATTGGAGGATCCTTGTTTTATTGGAGTCGGGGCGTCCGTGTATTGATCTGGCGGGTGTGGTATGCAGGGGAATGGACGCTGCATACATGCTTGCAGCTTATTGCTGGCTTGTACAAGCTTTCACTCTGTATATCTACGTTTGTACGCGTGAAAACTTTGTTATAGCTAGAAAAATTGCACCCGAAGCTCTAATGCCTTCGAAATGTAATAAGTATTGTATTGGTTTTGCGCTAGATCAAATTATTCCGTGAATGAGATACACTACTCCTATGATGTAGCTAAAATTTTTAAAAATAGCTTTAATATAAGCAAAGAAAAGAGCAATGCCTTCTGACACAGGCTCTGCCTAAAAGAGGGCAGCAACCAGCATAAATCAAAATGTAAAGCAATTTGAAGAAATTAAGTTTTTTTTATGATTACAACCTAAGAGATTGGAAAGTTAGCTACCTTCATTGTTAAGCAATTTTTTTGTCTGTGATTTCAATACGCTGATATATCCCAAATGAGTGACTTAGATTAAATTGTTTTAAAACTTTTAACGTAAATATAAATATCCTGATTGTGCTCTCGCGCGAGGGTCCAGTGTCAGCCTTGACCATGATCCAGGATTTGGCAGATCAGGTAATTACAGTAGAGCGACTACTATCTGACTTCCGTGACTCAATTAACAAGGGAAATTGTGGATTTATCTTATATAAAACAAAGTCGCTTGCCGCCGTCTGTCCCTATCTTGGATCTTATAATCTACGCAACGTATTTTAATGCGGTTTTCAACAATAGAAAAGTGATTCAAGAGGAAGGTTTATACGCAACAAAAAAGTGTTGGTAGGTGTAGGGTAGGGATAGTGGAAGGGTAGGGTAGAGGTAGGATGCCACGCGAACGAAGTTTACTATAAAACTAAGCCACACCTCCCAGTTTCAGCCAAGTTTTGCAGCTAGCAGTCCTTGTTAGTGCCGGTGTCACATCTACTGTAAACGCGAACGCTTCCGACTGCGAGTCATCGCTGTTAACCCCTCGCCCGAGTGCGATAATGAGCGCCATGACCGACCATTTACGCCCCGTTGGCTCCGCAAATACTGTCCCAAAGGCTGGAAACCTTAGACAATTATCATTCGCACCCAACTAAAAATCAAACTCGTAACTGCCAACTGCTAATATCGGACTTTATTAGCATAGCCTATCTATATTTTGATTAAAGTACGTCTTTAGCGGCGTGAAAGCCTGATTGACATTTTGCCCTACTCTGTGCAGACGAAATCGCGGGAATTTCTAAAAATTTCGTAAGCAACGTATCACGAGAGATATTAAATTTTTGTGTCGGAGTTTCAAAGGAGGGTGTCGCAAGCAATATACTTACATATTAAGGTTGCATTTCGGGAGTGCGCGTCGACTTTACCTTTGTAGGAAACGTTTCTTAGTTCAAGTGAAAACTCGCCTTGAATGAATATTCGTCCTAGCCGCTACACATGCCAGCGTATCCTCGATATGTATGAGGCATTAGCCGTTCCGAGACGCCCCAGAGACCTCCGACGTGACGACTGCCGCCAATCGATAACAGCAGGGACATTAACGTACCTAACGAAGGACGGGCCGTGCGGTGAGCATGTGTACTTACATCAGTATTAGAAGTGCCGACTGGGATTTGAACTTGAAACGTGGGTAAAAGTTGTTAAGCCAATTTGGTAAATTAGGGATGATATACTTACTGCTACGCAAGCGAACCAAGGACACCGATATCGCCCTAAAGATTGCTAGGCTAAAGTGGGGACCTGTGGTAAAATAATTGTATTGTATTTATAACATCAGTGTGTAACAGTCAATTTTGTCCTTTAGATTTGCGACTTTGGCCTGGCGCGGGTGGCGGACCCGGACCACGACCACACCGGCTTCCTCACGGAGTACGTGGCGACGCGCTGGTACCGAGCGCCGGAGATCATGCTCAACTCTAAGGTAAGCCATCAGTCTTTATTATACCTGCCGACTGGCTATTTTACCCTTCAAAGTGAAAAGACGGCATTGCTTATCTGCCGTAATAGATAAGGCGGTAGTTCTCACCCAGGTGGACTCCTCAGGCTTAATAGAGTCGTACCATCTAATAAACTATGTAAGTTTCACGAGTAATATAACGCTTCTGTGGTTCTGCATTTTAGTTGTATGCAACCTACATGCCGAAGTAACTCGACCAGCTTACAGTTGTTGCTATTTGGTGGTATGTGAGTTTGTTTTTATACTACACCGCAGTGGGATACAACTGATAGCTGAGACAGCACATCTGATAGTCAGCGGCAGCTGTCACCCATAACTAGGGTTGCCAACTTTTTTTAGACCAAAAATAGTATTTTCGGGTTTAGAAGCCATAAAAATATAGTAAGTAGGGAATTAATCAAAAAATATATAGTAGTTTTTTTAAAATAAAATGTACGTACCTATATTATTTCATAAATGTATATAATTTCTGCTACATTGAGCTTCATAGCTGTTTTGTTTTATTTGACTTGAGTTTGACGTCACGTCATACAAATGTCAAGACTCAAGATCGTTCTGAAATATTCGATTTGCATCAGGCAAATATTTCTTTTAAAGATGTTATGGACGCGTACCGTTTTGCGGTAAGTGGCAATGTTGTGCTAATTAAATATAGTAGTTTCGCCTACTATATTTTAATTTCTAATTTATAGTAGGTAGACTCCTAGTATAGTAGGATACTATATTATATAGTAGGGTTGGCAACCCTACCCATAACGCGTAGGATTCGCGCATTTTAGGTTTATTTATTTATTTCTTTATTAGTTCATTTCAATACTTCAATCATGACGAAGAAGAAAACGAGACCTAGAAGGGAACGTACTAGGCTAGTACAACCAGCTGCAGAGTGAATGGACCTCCCTAAAATACATTAAATATATGGTACCTACGGGGGTACAGTCCTCTCTGCAGCTGCCTGTACTACTGGGTGGATGTCTTCAGTGTAACACTGTCCGTACTTGCCCACGTAAAAAACGCTCGTCCAGAAATCCATTACTCTGCTAACTTTCGTCGAATTTAATAAGACAATGTAAGTAAGCTGGTGCTGTCAGCCGAGAAGGCACTAAATATAGCTAAATTGGACCGCGCAAATTCCATCACGACTTATTTGGTAAACGTCACCGAAGCTAATTCCTCTTGCCATCGCCTTGCGAGGTTCCTAGCGTTGGAGTGACGGGTTCTTTTTTTTTCGGCTTCCCGTAAGACCCTTACCCTAATATGCTGGGTGTATTTTTTTATATGCTAGGCAGTGACGAACGTGCAGACAGCCCACCTGATCGTAAGCGGTAACTATCGCCCATAAAATCTACGATTCGTGCTTTGAATGCAGGTTGGAGTGTAAATGGAGTGTGAATGGAGTGCAGGTTGAATGCAACAAAAATGCAGAACCGCGTTGTCACTGTGAGGACTGGGATGAAATGCCTCATGCCTGTTGCACTGGCTATCTTAGCATTCAAACCGGAACACAACAATGCGAGTATTGTTGCATGGCGGCAGATATAGATAAGGCGGTGGTACTCACCCAGGCGGACTCCTCAGGCTTGACAGAGCCTTACCACCTAACGTAAATCAAAATATTGTAAAACACTAATAAACATCTTAACACGAAAATCGGATGATTAAAACAAAAAACTTTTGTTCAACAACTCTGCTGAATTCGAAGAAAATAATATAGGACTTCCCCAAACAAATGGCACCGCGACAACAGAAAGAAGTCGATTCGTTTCCTCGTATTCAGCAGAGTTTAGAACAAGAGTTGTTTGTTTCAATAATAGAAACTCCGTGTTGGGGACCTGTATACAATTATGTCATTGAAAGCATCTCAATATGGCTCCATAAAATTTACAGTACAAAAGCATAAGTACATTACCACTTAAAAAAAAAATCCTTTGCCGCTACAGTTACATTCACGGCATTTCGTGTATCTTTACCCAAAATAAGTTTGCTAAAAGAAGCGAGAATTAGCTGTTCCTTATGCCCAAAGGACTTGTCCTTTACCCCCCATATATTTTTTATATAATAAATAAAAATTTAATTCATGAATATTATAAAAACCGTTGGTTGTATGCCGTGTGGTGTCCGGCAGAGTAGAATAGCACCAACCCGTTACACTCGTGGGTGTGGTACAAGGCGACTAATGTTTTCGAGACAAAAGATCTAGAGTCTCCGTAGGCTGGAAAATGGGCAGCAGCGTTTTCCATTGTTATATTTACAACACTGCGATCTCCAACCCGCCTGCCAAGTGTGGAGATTATGGCAATAACCTCCCCTCTCGTGGGAGAGGCCCTTAGTCCTGCAGTGGACTGTTACGGGCTGTGACGATGATAATAAAAACCGTTTAACACTGCACAGTATTGCAAAGGATTGTAATTCTTAAGGTGGCACTTACTTACTTACGCACTTACTCTAGCATTGTACCAGCCAGCCGGATATGGTTTACGGTGCCGTGCCCAAATGCAAATGTGAATGTGTGTGCACGACCGATATGAAACGCTGGAATGCCCTCGTAGTTGCGATGCCATCACTTGCCCTGTCATTGAGACGAGATCATATCGTCTCTAAACAAACCTCGCTCGGACACGATACTAATAGACTGTGATGGTGACTAGGTTGTCCTACGTCATTGATTAAAAGAAAAATTCCACTCGTAGCAATAGTAGAGCTTGTCTAAGCTGAAATGACGCGCCCCACTACTTTTTAATTAGTTGATTTCGATGTGTGAGTGCAAATATTAATAACGACACTTCATCTGTGTGGGAGCGTCGACTGCTTTTTGAGTCTCACCGGCAACTGAATGACCAATTACAACGGCATTTGTATATGTATTGCGTCCATATTTTAAATTTGCTTGTGTGCGTTAATGCGATAGTGGGGCGCGTCATTTCAGCTTAGACGAGCTTTAGACGTTTAGGTGACCCACAAAGCGTTGGGCTGCCCGTACACAACCTGGCACAAAAACATTTTTTATCTACACTCATAACGTAATGTTCCAGTTTCATATTCGACAACAGTTGTTTAAGGATACACTTTTTTTACGCCAGTCAAATAAAATTTTAAAAAATTACTTTTCGATACAGCGTTTTCCATACCATTTTCATTACAGCTGTATCGTAAAATTACTTTTTAATCATTATGCAACACTTTTATTTTTTAAATTTTTGTCGGGCGCCGAGACACGGCGAAATGTAGGCTGAATACCTTAAATGTCTTTGACAAATTTAAATTTAAATTTTCCTGTTTATATTCTGTGTAATTATTTTCCCGCTAAACAGAATATTTTTTGTAATTGTTGTAATTTGTGTTTGTGAATGTTTTTTCTTATTTTAAGCAAATAAATACATAAATGTGAAAGTAGTATAGTGAATTTCCCGCCGCTTGATATCCTCGATGCGTAGATACAACAGAACTGACTCGCAGCTTACTTCCAGCAAAGTTGAGAAAATTATAGGTACGATATTTCAACATAAAAATATGAGTGTAGATAAAGTAGTGTATGTAACTGCATATAATTAGGTATTAAAACATTCGTGTCAAACTATTATCATACTCGGCTACGCCTCGTATGATAAACAGACACTCATGTTTTAATACCCCCTTTTATATGACAGTTGCATAAACTACTATTTTGACCAAAACTTCGAGTTTTCGTAGCGATAGTACTTGCATATCCTCTTGTGTGGGTTCTATAAGTAAAAATCCACCGATCTGCCTCACCACATTAAAGTCACTTTTCTATTTGGTGGTTTATAATATTTATTCATGCAAATACTTATACAGGGTATTCTTACGTCTATACTTATAAGCTGATAAAAGTATTTGTCTCTGGTTACATAAAAAATCTGGTGACTAAAATAGGAGAAGAAACTCCTGTGCTATAGTCACTGTCATCATTACAAGACATAACAGTTCAGATGTAGATTATAATGTGGCTGAAAACGCGAAACGGCCAAGAGGATGTAAGGCAGACCAGGTTGTGCACGGGCAATCCATCGTTTTGTAGGTCTCCTAAATGTTTACTATTGCTGCAAAATGGATTTTTCCTTGTAGGATAACCTACAGCCTATAACAGATGTAATCATTATCATTTTATCTATCTGTATGACGTGTGTAACCAGCACCGAGCATACCACAATACGTTTATTGCCATTACGAATGCACCTCGATATAGCGGTTACGAGTACAATGTAGCGCGATAATCTGCGCCACTCATCACGCTTATCGTTTGGCGAAATTGTATGCGCGCAAATTGCGAGTGATTAAGCATCCCGGCTGAATCGCGGGCCCGGGGAATCCAGAACCGCCATTCTGTTGCTAATCTCGCAATTTCGTGAATAAATCACGGGTAGGATACACCGAGAGCCCTAAACCGGAAATGCCCCAATCCCCGCAAAAGCCTTCCCGCCGGAAACCGAACGGTCGAGCATTTCTTTCCGCTTTTGTTCCCTTGCTTATCAACCACGTGGCATCTTTAATCTTAATTGATTACTAGACCGTTGTATTGTAGCGAAATTCCAATTAGATCCAATTAGATATTCAGTCTGCGTCAATTGTGAATATCTCTAGTCATGAATAAACAATATTGAAGACGTTTGACGTGGGAGCGTGGATCAGCAAATTCAAGTTTCTCCACAATAACCGTCCCCTAAAGAGTTTACTCCGAATTCAATTGCTCGAGGTCTATCTATGTAAATTCTAATACAAAGAACGCTTGATTGGATCCTCGAAATAGCATAACAATCTTGAATTTGAAAAGTTTACTTAAAGCAATTAGATTGCGCACGAGCACATTTAATCCCGTTTGCCAGCCAAAGTAACCATAGAACGACATTAAGCAAGAATAATAGAGTAGAAATCTAACATCATTCTTTCTCTGTTTGATTTTGAACCTCGGTGTATTAGTCGTAAGATTGTACCTTAAATATCTTCCCATTCTCACAATGTTTTTCGTCACACAGGGCTACACCAAGTCTATAGACATATGGTCCGTGGGCTGCATCCTCGCGGAGATGCTGTCCAACCGGCCCATCTTCCCCGGGAAACACTACCTGGACCAGCTGAACCACATCCTGGGCGTGCTGGGCTCGCCGAGCCAGGAGGATCTCGACTGCATCATCAACGAGAAGGTGAGTGAGCTGACTGTCAGTGTGCAAGACTGAGTTCAAGCTTGTGCAAGTGTAAACTTGTTGTTTAAATTGTCCAGGTATCGAGATTATCATCACGGGTTTTTGTTATTTTTACCTCGATATTTAGATATAGACATAGACAGTATTTCGAAGCGGTTTCATATTCCATAGTCAAGAGTTGGCAGATTTGGTATGACTTCCAAACTTGTCTGTCGGGAATTTCAGTTTCAAATTTCAGTCTGTAGGACTAGCCCTTCGGAATGGCTACGCAGCTTTAAGTCCGCCATTGTACTGTAATGTGCATGAAGTTTTAAATAAATAAATTAATTAAATGGAGGCTTAATTAAATATATTTTTTAGAAAGAAAATCTTTATTTCTCTAAGAATTTTACAATTCACTTACGAGAAAATACAAGTGATTCGATAGTACTAACAGACTTCTACAGTCCGGCGCTTGTTTTTGCTATGAGAATAGTAAACGAATAAATTTCCGCTATAAACAAGATAGAGCATTATACAAAGTCGTCGAAAAGTGATGAACGCATTATCACGGTGAAACATCGATTGCCGTCTCCGAAGTCATCTTACGGTGATGCTAGGATTGTTCGAATAAGTAAATAAAAAAATGGTGGGTTTTTCAGACACAGGTTACACTGTACATAGAGGTGTTTTTGCGCCGACCACTGCCTGCCCGTCACTCTCGCTTAAGATAATGCTCTTGTGACGTTTGGGCGGACTTTCCCGGGCGTAACGCGTCACCTTGTCAGTTTGCCCGTCACACTTGCGACCAAGTCAATGTTTCAGTAATCGTATTAGAGCGGGGAAAGATGTGTATCTGTTTGTAATCGATAAACCGTAAATATGAACCGATTGCGATTTTTTTTAATAGTTATTCCCGGGCGTAGTAATTCACAGGAACTTGTGCCTCAAAATGTCCTCCAGAAAGGGAGTGGAACGGTGCAGGAAATATAAAAACGCACACAAGCAACTACGTTCCCTCGGGTATTTTTATCTCGATATGTCCTGCGGGTAGCGGTGGAAACGATGCCGAAAAATACTGGATACATTGCAGGATATAATCCGCGTCACGAAAGAAGAGACTTGTCAAATGGCAGTGGAGGGGATTTCGCGCAGGTAATCGTATGCAGCGCAAGTCGAATCACGTGACCCGCCAAGTCTCTTCTTATTTGACACTAGCTGTACCTGTAATTGTAGAGGAAATATAAAAACCGGTACACTCGTACGACGTCGCGTCGCGGCCTAAATCTAGTGTCAAACACGGACCTGAAAAAGATACGGTACCAAATCAAACAAAATGGCGGCGGATTGCCAGACCTGGTGTATCTGTGTAAATGTATGTTTAGGTCTTGTACAACAAAATGAATTTTCAAGAAATTTACCATGACCCTGCAGGCTTCAAAAATAGAAGAATAGATAACATTTATTGCACAGATAAACAACTTCACTTCTCTCTAGTGTAGAATGGCGTCCATATTATCTTCAGGTCCGTGGTGTCATTGTTACAACAAAAATTAAAAGCATAACACAATCCCGTATTTTACCACAAAAATGAGCCTTGTTTCATAAACACTGTTCAATAAATTGAGTTTTATATCTGTATTTTTCGGCGCATTGCTGTTATCTTCGCGCAATTTGTCGCGGTACGCACTCTCATATATTTCGATGTTAAACCGAGATCCCCGAGACGGAACGACGCCGCCGGTCGATTCGGACGTTTTATAACCTGCCCACGGTACGTGTTCGCATAAGGAAGAGCTGTTATTACTTTGGCTTCTGGCTCGTAACTTTACGGCGACACGAGCATCCGAATACAGGATGTCTGGCTGCTGATTTGTGTTTTCGAAATTGGACAGAATTCTAATTTCTCGACATTGGAAATTAATGATGGTTGTGGTGCGTTAGTCTCGCTGAAACTCGAAAACGGCTGGACGATATGAATAATTGTTTTTTTGTTCTGTTCGTATATAGGGGGTTAAACGCAATGAAAAAAGGGTAGGTAGGGCTAAAGTAGGTGCAGGGTAGGTGATAGGGTAGGTGTAGGTACGTATAGGATAGGTGTAGGGAAGGTGAAGGGTAGTGGTAGGGTAGAGTAGAAGTAGGACAACACGCGAACGAAGTCGCACCGGGCCAACTAGTAATTAATAATAATAGTCATTTATTTTAAAAAAAACTACACAATACTAAATTAACGCCTTTAAAATGTTATTTCCGCTGGATCGTAGTCGGTTCCAGAAGGCTGTAACGCGGAATTTCAATATCGCACTCTAGTCTCGGCAAACATGCCCGACGCGCTGCAGTAAGACGGATGTTTCTATAAGCACCTTTCAATGATGAGGCTTTTACGACGAAGGTTTGCATTGACGACCACGAATGTTCACGAATTATTATTGTAAACTCTGTTCAAGGCAGCCCAATAACAAGCATTTTGCTTCAAAGAAACCCTTCCCCATGGAAGCTTTGAACCATGCTTATTGAATTTTGTGTTATTTAGAGTGATTTACGAAAAAAGGAAGCTTCCTTTCGAACACATTGAAATAAAATAAAATTCACTCCGTTGCTGTATTACTGCTTATAATACATTTTAACATAATAAATGATTATGTTAAAATTTATTACTTACAAATAAAAAATTTTTTTTAGTGATTTACTTTTTATTCGATTTTGATAACATAAATCCACAGCCTGTCTGGCTCTAGCAACCCTGTATAACCTTGTTAAGATTAGATACCTACAGGGCCCGTGGTAGGTGTTATTAGTATTGCGCTCGCAGGTGCCTGCCACTTTGTTATTTCGACTGTCATCTATCATCATCGTCATCTCTCAACAATACAGTGCCTTTACCTCCTCCACATTAGTGGAGGTGGAATTCAACCCCACACCGACAAACGAGTTAGAGAGCATAGTGTTGGAACCACACAGTCACACAAGAAAACGTTTACATGAAATAACCCAATCGACAGAAAAAGTCGGATAGCCCCCGACCAAATTACCTTAAACTCAAATATTTTCTAAAATAACCATTTCGAAAACCGCATCCAAATCAGTCCATCCGTTAGGGAGCTTCGATACCACAAGGCCTACACACTTCACACCTACAACCTCTTATCACATCAGCGGCCTTAGCCAAGAGGTTGCGTTAATCTACAATCGTTTGTGGTAGAAAAAATGTATGGGATTTGACATAAGCTAACGTTATCGGACATAAGCTGTTTGTGGTAGAAATTCTTGGTCCATAGACAATTCACGTACTTTCGGTGTACAAAGGAGGCGGATTGGCGGATGATCCTACACAATTAGAGTCAATGTAGATGTTGGTAGAAATAGTCGAACTTCGAGCTGTCAATTTTCTACCATACACGCATCACGCAAGCGGAGTTGTTAAAGATGGCTAGACCAGCAGGTGTGCTAAGAGGTTGTAGGTGTGGAACTTGCAGTTCTGCATTTACGAGACGGAACACAAAATGGAATCCAAAATGTTAGGGCGACAGTACCGTTTTCCACCAGGTGGGTTTTCCACCTACTGAATAAAAAAGAGGCACCCACTCGTGCGTGACTCCGCGAACTATTTGCGGGTACTTGCAGACTTTATCCGTGCCTTGAATTCGACGCCCATTCTTGTCAGTTGTCTTGTCGTACCTTGTGTAAGTCGACCCTATGTTGAAGTAAGGATAAAAGGTAATTTAACTTCTGTTGGTTTAGGGTCCCAGCCATTTGGTTTGTTGGTCCTCATTTTTGTCTGAAGTATACACAAAATCGATTTATATTACAATCTTGTGCTGAAGAGGCATATTAGGCACATGTAGTTTCTGAACCACATGTTTGAGTATATCAATTTGTTCCACGTTACCATAAATGAAGGAATATCTATTCCTCCAAGTCCCATTGGGAATTCATCGTTGTAAAAGATGGCTTCGTGCAACGCAAATATTTCATAGGGTATTGCGAAAGCATACTTCCCTGGCTGAATTGAAAATAATGGCCCTTTCTTGCCCGATACCTACCATCTTTGTTAGGAGCGGGCACAATGAAAAATGGCTGCCGCTCTATGACACTCATTTCATTTTTTCTCACAACGGCATCCTTTTTGTATCGCGACGTTTCGCGTCTACGAACTCTTTCTTAACTGGCACGCCCTACGTAGATATTTCTTGCCATTTAAACCTTCACCATTGTTTTCTCAGCTGTAATGACAGTTTGATACTACAGTTGGAAAGATTTTTCAAAGCGTTTCGTAGAATGTTGTTTTTGTAAACGAATCTACCTATACTAGAATTATAAGGAGAAAGTATTTTGTATTTTTTTAGATTGTAATGAATAAACTTAATAACTACTTCACTAATAGAATGCTACATTATCACTGAATAACAAAAGGCTACATTTTATCCTGGGAAAATTATAGGTTCGCGCGGGAAAGTTGATTGTTTACAGAGATCCGAACTGCGTGCGGGAGAAGCCCGCTGAAAATTCAAAAATTCAAAATTTCTTAATTGATCAGGACATTAAATATCTCTTTCAATTGTCAAAAAGGAGGAGGGTAGGAAAGTAGGAAGGAAACACACAATGACACGCTGGCCGCCCCATGGCCGCAGCAAACCCACCCCACGCCAACCACGCCGACCGGACCGTGCTCGACAAAGCCAGGCAGAGCCGGACCGCGTTCGATATATTATATTACCTATATATATGTCTAGTATAATTAGGAAAAACCACCTAAGACTACAGCAAGAGTAAGCCAGTCCACCGCTGAGAACGGCTAGTTTGAAATAATATTGTGGTTCTGCTGTTGAGTACGGTCCTCTGTGTTCCACGGAGAACCGTGGCTTTGGCAGTGGAGGGGCGTAGCATTCGCCTATTTGGTGCGAGAGGAAAGGAACGTGTCCCTTCCCGTTTTTCATGAAGTTTTAGAAGTCAGCAACGCATTGGTGATGATGTTGCTAACTAATGTCCATAGACAGCTGTGACCACCTTCTATCCGGTGGCGCTGTCCTGTATGTCGAGCAAGATAAAGATTAAAAAATTATAATAAATATTCGTGGACAAATTCACACAGCGCCATCTAGCCCCAAACTAAGCAAAGCTTGTACTATGGGTGCTAGATAACTGATATACTACTTAAATACTTTTTAAATAACGTGAACGGTGAAAAAGATACGGTACCAAATCAAACAAAATGGCGGCGGATTGCCAGACCTGGTGTATCTGTGTGAATGTATGTTTAGGTCTTGTACAACAAAATGAATTTTCAAGAAATTTACCATGACCCTGCAAGCTTCAAAAATAGAAGAATAGATAACATTTATTGCACAGATAAACAACTTCACTTCTCTCTAGTGTAGAATGGCGTCCATATTATCTTCAGGTCCGTGGTGTCATTGTTACAACAAAAATTAAAAGCATAACGCAATCCCGTATTTTACCACAAAAATGAGCCTTGTTTTATAAACAAGGGAGTATAATAAATTGAGTTTTATATCTGTATTTTTCGGCGCATTGCTGTTATCTTCGCGCAATTTGTCGCGGTACGCACACTCATATATTTCGATGTTAAACCGAGATCCCCGAGACGGAACGACGCCGCCGGTCGATTCGGACGTTTTATAACCTGCCCACGGTACGTGTTCGCATAAGGAGAGCTGTTATTACTTTGGCTTCTGGCTCGTAACTTTACGGCGACACGAGCATCCGAATACAGAGGGCCTAGTGTGAGTTCCGCTTCGATTTAACTTAACTATCGCGTTTGCGTTTACGTGGAAATTAGTATGAAAAAATATATAGCGCCGCCTAGTGGTACGTAAATGAAGTTTTTTTCTTCATACTAATTTCGACGTAAACGCAAACGCGATAGTTAAGTAAAATCGAAGCGGAACTCACACTAGGCCCTCTGGATGTCTGGCTGCTGATTTGTGTTTTCGAAATTGGACAGAATTCTAGTTTCTCGACATTGGGAATTAATTATGGTTGTGGTGCGTTAGTCGCGCTAAATCTCGAAAACGGCTGGACGATATGAATAATTGTTTTTTTGTTCTGTTCGTATACAGGGGGTTAAACGCAATGAAAAAAGGGTAGGTAGGGATAAAGTAGGTGCAGGGTAGGTGATAGAGTAGGTGTAGGTACGTATAGGATTGGTGTAGGGAAGGTGAAGGGTAGTGGTAGGGTAGAGTAGAAGTAGGACAACACGCGAACGAAGTCGCACCGGGCCAACTAGTAATTAATAATAATAGTCATTTATTTAAAAAAAATTACACAATACTAAATTATATACTACATTAGTATGACTGTCAAAACTAGCATATCTTAATTACCATTAGATCCCTAATATTTTTTTCTTATAAAAAATTAAGACACGGATATCCAGTGCCTAAAAATATGACTCAACATTTTCCATACGAACGCCTTTAAAATGTTATTTCCGCTGGATCGTAGTCGGTTCCAGAAGGCTGTAACGCGGAATTTCAATATCGCACTCTAGTCTCGGCAAACATGCTCGACGCGCTGCAGTAAGACGGATGTTTCTATAAGCACCTTTCAATGATGAGGCTTTTACGACGAAGGTTTGCATTGACGACCATGAATGTTCACGAATTATTATTGTAATCTCTGTTCGAGGCAGCCCAATAACAAGCATTTTGCTTCAAAGAAACCCTTCACCATGGAAACTGCTTTCAACCGTGCTCATTGAATTTGGCCTTATTTAGAGTGATCACGAAAAAAAGAAGCTTCCTTGCGAACACATAAAAATTAAATAAAATTCACTTCGTTGCTGTATTACTGCTTATAATACATTTTAACATAATAAATGATTATGTTAAAATTTATTACTTATAAATAAAAAAATTGTTTTTGTGATTTACTTTTTATTCGATTTTGATAACATAAATCCACAGCCTGTCTGGCTCTAGCAGCCCTGTATAACCTTGTTAAGATTAGATACCTACAGGGCCCGTGGTAGGTGTTATAAGTATTGCGCTCGCAGGTGCCTGCCACTTTGTTCTTTTGACTGTCCAAGTATTATTGATTGTTATTGATTCTGTACCTACTTATAAATTAATTAATCTCCATATTTTTGACATGCAATACATATTATTTAAAGGCTGACATTTGTACAACTTTATCTGACATATATACCTATGTTTATTTTTGTTTTATGATTATGACATGAATTAATTCTAAAGTGACGTTGTAATGCTAACGATGAATGTATTTATTATTATAAACTATAATTATTAATGAAATGTAATAAGAATATGAGTCTGTGAAACTTGAAATAAATGATATTTAATTTAATTTAATTTAATTATCTATCATCATCGTATGTATGTATGTATGTATGTATGTATGTATGTATGTAAACTCTTTATTGCTTAATAAATACAGGAAATACAAAAATAATTTTACAAAGCAAAGGCGGGCTTATCGTCATCTCTCAACAATACAGTGCCTTTACCTCCTCCACATTAGTGGAGGTGGATTTCAACCCCACACCGGCAAACGAGTAGAGAGCTTGTGTTGGAAACACTCACACACAAGAAAACGTTTAAATGAAATAACCCAATCGACAGAAAAAGTCGTATAGCCCCCGACCAAATTACCTTAAACTCAAATATTTTCTAAAATAACCATTTCGAATACCGCATCCAAATCGGTCCATCCGTTCGGGAGCTTCGATACCACAAGGCCTACACACTTCACACCTACAACCTCTTATCACATCAGGTGTCCTAAGAGGTTGTAGGTGTGGAACTTGCAGTTCTGCGAAACACAAAATAGAATCGAAGATGTTAGGGCGACAGTACCGTTGTCCACCAGGTGGGCTCGCCTACTGAATAAAAAAGAGGCACCCACTCGTGCGTGACTCCGCGAACTATTTGCGGGTACTTGCAGACTTGATCCGTGCCTTGAATTCGACGCCCATTCTTGTCAGTTGTCTTGTCGTAGCCTGTGTAAGTCGACCCTATGTTGAAGTAAGGATAAAAGGTAATTTAACTTCTGTTGGTTTAGGGTCCCAGCCATTTGGTTTGTTGGTCCTCATTTTTGTCTGAAGTATACACAAAATCGATTTATATTACAATCTTGTGCTGAAGAGGCATATTAGGCACATGTAGTTTCTGAACCACATGTTTGAGTATATCAATTTGTTCCACGTTTCCATAAATGAAGGAATATCTATTCATCCAAGTCCCATTGGGAATTCATCGTATTGAAAGATGGCTTCGTGCAACGCAAATATTTCATTGGGTATTGCGAAAGCATACTTCCCTGGCTGAATTGAAAATAATGGCCCTTTCTTGCCCGGTACCTACCATCTTTGTTAGGAGCGGGCACAATGAAAAATGGCTGCCGCTCTATGACACTCATTTCATTTTTTCTCTCAACGGCATCCTTTTGGTATCGCGACGTTTCGCGTCTACAAACTCTTTCTTAACTGGCACGCCCTACGTAGATATTTCTTGCCATTTAAACCTTCACCATTGTTTTCTCAGCTGTAATGACAGTTTGATACAGTTGGAAAGATTTTTCAAAGCGTTTCGTAGAATGTTGTTTTTGTAGACGAATCTACCTATACTAGAATTATAAGGAGAAAGTATTTTGTATTTTTTTAGATTGTAATGAATAAACTTAATAACTACTTTACTAATAGAATGCTACATTATCACTGAATCACATAAGGCTACATTTTATCCTGGGAAAATTGTAGGTTCGCGCGGGAAAGTTGATTGTTTACAGAGATCCGAACTGCGTGCGGGAGAAACCCTCTGAAAATTCAAAAATTCAAAATTTAAAATTTCTTTTTTGATTAGGACATTAAACATTATTTCAATCGTCAAAAAGGAGGAGGGTAGGAAAGTAGGAAGGAAACACACAGTGACACGCTGGCCGCCCCATGGCCGCAGCAAACCAACCACGACCGGACCGTGCTCGACAATGCCAGGCAGAGCCGGACCGCGTTCGATATATTATATTACCTATACATATGTCTAGTATAATTAAGAAAAACTACCTAAAACTACAGCAAGAGTAAGCCAGTCCACCGCTGAGAACGGCTAGTTTGAAATAATATTGTGGTTCTGCTGTTGAGTACGGTCCTCTGTGTTCCATGGAGAACCGTGGCTTTGGCAGTGGAGGGGCGCAGCATTCGCCTATTTGGTGCGAGAGGAAAGGAACGTGTCCTGTACCGTTTTTTATGAAGTTTTAGAAGTTAGCAACGCATTGGTGATGGCCTTTATGTTGCTAACTAATGTCCATAGACAGCTGTGACCACCTTCTATCCAGTGGCTCGCTGTCCTGTTTGTCGAGCAAGATAAAGATTGATTTAAATTTGAAACTCCTAACCTTTACACTTCCACTCCCCATAGACTCCCCATGCGCCGTGTCAACGCAACTTGAATGTTAGTTCTCTTAAAGCGGGCCCCTTTCATGTCGCCGCTTTGTCCGCGCACCACCGACGCGGAAACGCTCCGGTGGCACAGTATAAAGAGGAACAGAAGGTCCTCTTCATACATACGGCCGATGCGCGGTTAGGTACCTACGCGACTCGGAATTATCAGCCCACCATATCTCGGCAATCATCGGGCGGGTGACACGAAACTAAAAGATTATTTGTGGCGACTCGGAGTGGACTGCTTATTATGTTGTGAGACGTAGGCTCGTACCATTACCTGACGACCTGAGTGGTTCAATGGTCAACATTCTGCCGGTCTGCCACGCAAGAGGTCCCGGGTTCGATTCCCGGCCGGGCAGAAATTGAAATGATGAATTTTAATTTCTGTTACGGGTCTGGGTGTTCTATGTATAATAAGTATGTATTTAAAAGTATTTAAGTAGTATATCATTTATCTAGCACCCATAGTACAAGCTTTGCTTAGTTTGGGGCTAGATGGCGCTGTGTGAATTTGCCCACGAATATTTATTTTATATATTTATTTATTAAAAAATTTTGATAGCCAGCTCATCATTATTTCCAGAATTACCTGAAGCTGCAGCCAGTGAGCATCGCCTCTTAGTCTATTCATTGCATAATTTCCTAAAGGCTTAGAGGCCTCTCTGCATTGAATTCCCGGTAAAATTACAAATATACCTTACAATCACGTCAACAATAGTTCCTAGACAGACATGCCCGCATTCTTCGGCCGCAAGTGAGATGACAGCCAAAAGCCTGGCTAGTCTAAGAAAACACCACAATACTTGCAACTAGCTTGAATCCGACTGTTGCAGCCATATTATCCATTCTTTGAACGAGCGCACGTAGGTAATTCAAGTTACCGTGAAAATTACCTACTGTACTGGTTGTGGTGGACTTGGTAGTGAACTATTATTGGTGGAGTTAGGCGCCTAGAGCCTACCGATGACACTGCGTAATTCGCGGTGTTACGCTCGCTTGGAGAAGAAAAGAGATGATGGAGTCTGTTACATTGAGCGCCCATGCTTCAACCATGGCATTAGATAGTAGATATTGGTATTGTTGTGGTATATATGTGCCATACAAACGCAAACGTTGTGTAGGTACAAGATGAAATTATCAAGTGGCAAGATGATTATTCTCGAAAATGCAAGTCTAGCCGTTCTCAGCGGCTTACACCCGCGCGCAGTTTGGATCTCTGTAAATAATTAACTTTCCCGCAGAAATTTATTATTTTCCTGGGATAAAAAGTAGACTATGTCACTCAGTGATAATGTCATACTATTAGATTTTTTTTAAATCGGTACAGTAGTTTTGGAATTGATTTATTACAAAGCAAAATTACCTAAAATACATACCTTTCCTCTTTATAATATTAGTATGGATATAGATTACTTGCCTTTGACGTGATTCCACCCTCGTTTCACTCACTTTCGTGGGAATTTCCGCTTCCGGAAATGCTTTGTTTAAGACATGAGCAGCTTGCGGTATTTAAGACGGCTCTTGCCAAAATTTCAGGTAGTTAGGTTTCAAGGGGCTGTTAATGTGATAAAGCGTTCATAAGTACATGAAAATTACATTAGGAAGAAAGGCTGCGCCATTTTTTTCCATACAAAATCCAGTTTGCGTATTCCTCATTTTCCAATACATAATCTACATTATAACTTACAACTTTAAAAAAAATATTTGAGACGGCATTGTCAAAATGTAATTTAATATTAATTTATAACATCAAGTTACATTTATAAAAATAAACCTGCAATTTAAGAATGAGCTATTGGTGCTTAAATTACAGCTTATTGGCCCTTCTTTTAGCCAATTATATTTGTTTAACAATGTACCTAATATCCTCATATGGCAGTATACGGCTTTACAAATGATTTTTTCTATAAGTGGTCATACACTTATAAACGCTTACTGTACATAGGCTCTTTTAGAAGGGCGTCGCAAATAAGCTACATCTATCCTATAAAGCGAGCCTAAAGTTTAGGAACCACTGACCTATACCATAGTAAAAAAAGAAAGACTGTAGGTTCTTCTAAAACAGTCTAGAACGCAAATGGCGTTACGCAACATATTTTCACCACGCTCGTAATAATAATTGAATCATCCGTAACTAAAGCTGAACGCAAACTAATGGCCCCTGGTATTTCGGACAACAACGCTTGCACGAAAATACCTGCGGGAACAATTTCAAATATTCATGCATTCGCGCCTGCCACGGTATTGGGTACAGTCGGCTCTCGAAAGCGTAGCACCGGATTCGTGTATACAATGCTATGTAAGTAGGCTTTATTGGTCGCGTCTCGCTGCGGAAACTTATGAGTGTTGCTCTGTATGGTATGTCCGATCGAAGTTTCGGCTTCAGCCATCTTCGGCCAAAAAAAGGGGTTAAAAGGTTTTTACGGGGTCGGCAACGCGTAGGTGATGCCCCTGGTATTACAAACCCATAGGCTGCGGTGACTGATTACCATCAGCCGGGCCGTAAGCTTGTTTGCCCACCTTAGTCGTATATAAAAAAAATATATTTGACGAAACCGGCCGGGTTTCTGGCCGAAGCCGAAGTTTTCGCTGAAAGTGTAAATTATTTTTGACAAATATCAAAAAATCAACTTGGCGTTGATATCCCGGTTGTGCTCTCCCTGGGGTCCGCCTTGATCAAGAGCCAAGATTTTTGACAAATATTATTGCAAGGTAATTGTTTTTACCATCTCTAGATCAACTTCTAGAGATGATTTAAATTACTTTTCTATATGATACAGTTAATATGAGCCAATCAAAGTTCAATATTTTTTTAACAAAAACAATTATATTTTTAATTGTGGATTGTGGCGAAACTTAAACAATATTTCTTAGAGCTTTTAAACCTTCGGTTTCGACTGAAGGTTTTGGCGATAGCTTATCGACCAGTTTCGGCCAAAAATTTGCCTTCGGGCGGACACTACTGTACGGCTATATTGCAATAGTGTTTGACATTCTGAGTAAGCCTTGCAATATGAGTAGCTTATTGGTCGTAATGACCGAGTGGTTGTTGAATCCATTATGAGAATATGTACTTATAGTCTTGTAGAAATGTTTTATTCTTTTTTAACCCCGTCCGACGCAAAAATATGGGTGTTTGATGTGTAGCTCCCAAACAGATGGACCGTTTTCAGCATCAGTTTTATCGAGATGGTTTTTAGCTTTGTTTCTTTAAAATCAGTTCGGTGGTTTGCGTGCATGTATGTAGGTAGACTTAATCGGGGATTTCCGACAAATGTCGGTCAGGTTATATGAAAGTCCTCTTGATTTTAGATATCTTGTGTAATTATTAATGAGGTCCATATAATGACTCTTCAGTATAGTTTTGGCTCGGGCTCCGTGAGGTTTATAGCAAAGAAAATTCTGGAAAAATTTGAAAATAAAAGCGGGAAAATCGTGTAGGGTAGGTGTAGGGTAGGTGTAGGGTAGGTGTAGGGTAGGTGTAGGGTAGGTGTAGGGTAGGTGTAGGGTAGGTGTAGGGTAGGTGTAGGGTAGGTGTAAGGTAGGTGTAGGGTAGGTGTAGGGTAGGTGTAGGGTAGGTGTAGGGTAAGTGTACGGTAGGTGTAGGGAAGGGTAGAACTAGAGGTAGGGTGGTGTAGGGTTAGAACGCTACGCGAACGAAGTCGCGCCGGGTCCACTAGTTAGATATAAATAAATAAATAAAAATCGTTTATTACATCGATCTCACATCTATCACGTCCTATCGGCATCTCATGATCACATCACGCTTCCGAAGGCCTGCTGGAAGAGATTTCTTTTAGAAATAGGTAGCGCCTGTTGTGCCATTTATTACTTTGCCTGTTATTCACTATGCATTTCCTGTGCACAATAAACTGTTAAATAAATAAAATAAATAAATCTATCTTTCTCATATATCAGAGTTTAGCCCTGAAGGCTGTCGTTCAAGCCGATATAGACTAATGCTAGACCCGGTCATCTCCCGGCTACCTCTCGTCATTGCCGGTCAAGCGGATATATACTCTAATGCTAAACCAACACGGTTGTCCTCCCAGGCCCGCGGCTACCTGGAGTCGCTGCCGTTCAAGCCGCGCGTGCCCTGGACGGAGCTGTTCCCGGGCGCGGACGCGAGAGCCCTGGACCTGCTGCATCGCATGCTGACCTTCAACCCGCACAAGCGGATCACGGTCGAGGAGTCGCTTGCGCATCCTTACCTGGAGCAGTATTACGACCCTAATGATGAGGTGAGTTCTTCTATACTTTATTTTTTATTTTAAAACTTTTTTGCACAAATTACAGCAATTGGCGGACTTTTGAGGCTTTGTCTAACAGTCAACCAGCAGAGCATGCAGAGAGTGACTAAGTAGGTGCTACTTAACAGTAAATACTTAGATTGGTCTTAGGTCCAAATTTAAAATAAAATAAAATACAGTTACTTTGTATAAGGGCCGCCGCCAGATATAATTCATCTGCCCTATAAAGGAATTACCGAACTAAATCAAACTATAATTCTTCACTTTATGTGAAGTAACAATACCTTTTCACACAGTCACATAACCTATCAGACTCATGTTTAATCTGAGGATTAAAAAGTCGGCCCAGGGAGGTGGGAAAGGAGGGACTATTGTAAACATACGTAGCGCCGACATAAAGTTGCATGTAGCGATTAATTCAATATATACTGTCGCTTTCTAGAGTAATTCAGTGGATTATCGGATCAATAGACGCTCGGCGCGTATTGTGATGTCGACATGACAGCTTTGGAGGAATTACTGCGTGAGTCGTGTAGAGAATAGTGTGTGTGCGTGAGAAAACAAGACAGAGATGTAGTAGTTAGTACTAATTACTTGCCATTTTAGCCATCCATTAAGTTCTGTTTGAATGACGTCCTGAGTGGTTCAGTTGGTTTACACGCCGTTCTGCCACGCAAACTTCCGGGTTCAAAGAAATTGAAATGATGAATTTTAATGTCTGTTACGTATCTGGGTGTACTATGTGTTTTAAGTATGTATTAAAAAAATAATATAAATAGTTTATCAGTTATCCAACACCCATAGCGTACTATGTGTTTTAAGTATGTATTAAAAAAAGGTATATAAATAGTTTATCAGTTATCCAACAGCCATAACACAAGCTTTGCTTACTATGGGGCTAGTTGGCGCTGTTGGAATTTGTCCAAGCATTTTTTTGCTGACTCGGAAATGTATTGTCGCAGACATTTGACAAACCAGCGGCTTGCGAACATGATTTGTGAGCGAACGGACACGGATGGGGCCTGACGTAAAAAGTTAACCTTTTCGACAGTTCACTCATATAATAACGTAGCCAAAACGGACACAATACCAACCGTATTCCTTTTGCAAGGAATTTCAATTTGACCGTTGTTTGTTGTTTCCAATGCGTACCCAGTTGAAACTGAAATAGGTATTCCGTGAAACAAGCTGGTTCCAGTGCAGTTACATGTTGTTTATTTGCACGAGGTCGGCCATAATGGTTTTCGTTGCGCTCTGTAGTGCTGGCAACATCTATGTTTGTGGCGCATTCCCATTGGTCAATAACTTGATTATTTCCCGTAATTGAGGGAATTGTTTTCACGGAACGCTTGATTTGTGATTCTATTGTAGTTTTTATACGAGAGTACCACAATCACAGCAAACGCAGTTGTTAGAATGAGGTAAGGAATAAGAAAAAAAAAACGAATTACCATTGACGAATTACCATATTACGAATAATTGACAAATTACCATATTGAGAAAAAACCATTGAAATACGCCATTTTGCAATAAGGACATCAGACAAATCTGTGGGCTAATCGTTTTCAACAGTAGTTTTAGCCCAAGCTTTTCCGAAGTTAAAGCATAATAGGCGGCATGAGAAAAAGCTTTTTCACCTCTCCAGCACGAAAAGGGCGCGTTTGCTGCGTGTAAACGTCTAGTAAAAACGCTTATTATGCACTTGAGAGGAAAAGTGAGTATACTCTGTGGTGGAAAAAATATACTAAGTGATGGTTCAATCAGAAACTCGTTTTGGCCTAGTAATTTAACTCCATGAATTAAATTTTGTATCATTAGGCACTATCATCATCACAGCCCGTAACAGTCCACTGCAGGACTTAGGACCTCTCCCACGAAAGGGGAGGTTATTGCCATAATCTCCACGCTTGGCAGGCGGGTTGGAGATCGCAGTGTTTAAATATAACAATGGAAAATTCTGCTACCCATTTTCCAGACTACGGAGACTCTTGATCTTTTGCCTCGAAAACCCATATGTGTAAGGGGTTGGTGCTATTCTACTCTACCGGACACCACACGGCCAATATTTAGGCACTATATTATTAATAAAATATACTATTTTAGGCGTCACATTTAAAATAAATACTGGTGAACATTGTATCGCTTATCGGTTTCATAAAACTGTCAAGCAGCAGCTAAACAATAATTTTACGAAACAGAATCTCCCAACAACGAGGTTTTACAACAATATATCTATTATTATCTGTAGTAAGGGCGAAAATCAGAAGAGGATAAAGATAATGTTATTTATACACGAGAGCAAATATTTTAGAAATATAATAGAAATAGAAAAATATTTTATGACTCATGCTTTCTTGATTCGCTCGATTGAATCACGCTCGCGATTCAATTCTAGACTACTTCGCTAGATCGTGATTTAAACTCTGCACTCGCAACAACTATTCTTCACCATTTTCGACAATTAAACATCGACCACTTATCGCTATACTTAGTCAATTTCACGCGTCCCACCACGTCGTTACGTCAGAAGGGGAAGGTTTTTTACAAACTCATTGAGGTTCCGGTCGGATTGGATCGAAGCCCCTGTGCTCTTGGGAAATCTACAAAGTATAACTGTACCAGAGCCCTTTATGTGGCAGTCTGGTAGCACCTCTATTTATTACCCGGTGAGCTTTCTTACTTTTACTATCCGATAGGGGTTTCCATTCGGATGGTCACGGTGAATGTTGTTCGCGTGCGTTGTTTTCAATTCAATATCAATTTTATTTATTAAAGTAACACAGGCTTATTTTAGTTGGTAAGACTTTTGTCTGGGTTAGTATATCATTTAAAACAATACAAAAATAAATAATCCATCAATAATCAGCGCTGCCCGACCCCGTGTGAAATCGAGCAGCACCGATTCAAGTAATGGCAGTCGAGCCGAGCCGCGATCATTACCAAGAATATGAATTATTTTTTAAATACCTCTAATATAATATATTGTCGTGACCTGCAGATTAGACACTATGTACAGTGGTATTTTCTGTTGTAGATTCGTGGAAATCTGATGAAGGCAATCGAAGGTGATAGGATAGACAGATTCTAGACTGTTTAGGTTTTCTTAGGACTAGGACTTAGGTTAGGACAGATTGTTTAGGTTTTCTTCAGGTATTATTTGTTTTATTTAGTTAATATTAGGGATATGCAACGTGTTTGGGCATAAAGTAGGTCGTCGATAAGTGGTACTGTTTATGTTGCTCTCTCTTGCCGTTGTAGTCCTACGGCCCTATTAATAAACACGGCATAACCTAACAGGTAGGAATAGCAATAGAATTTCTATTGCAGTCTAGGTGTAAAGTTAAGCCACGTTTATTATAACGGGGCTAAAGCTTAATTCTGGTAATTTAAACTTTATTATATAATCGGTTGTTCATTTTTGTCTGACATCAAATAATTTTTTTTTAATTCCTCTAATAACCTGCAAGAAATTCTACTATTCTGGCATACGTATTACGTAAGAACGGATGCCAATGCTTCTACGCCCACGGCATACTAACCAGGCTGGATAACCTATTTTAGGCTGTTCAGTTCAGAGCCATAAGTGTGAAAGAGATAGGTTGCGTACGTGAGCGCACGTGTGGATGCGGGTGGTTTCAAAAATGGCTCCCTGGCCGACTTTTGAACCGCTCGCACCCATGCAAAGGCCAACTCGAAATCGAAATCGAACCAGAAATGAGGCGATCCGGGTTGCCAGGTTTAAATGGCAGTGGACAGGGCACATAGCTCGCAGTACAGATGGCCGAGAGGGCAGTAAAGTTCTCGAATGGCGACCACGTATAGGAAGAAGCAGCGTGGGTACGCCTTCCGCAAAAAGATTGGAAAGCTACCTTCACGGTTAGACTAGCAACTTTTTTTTTAAAGAACTGAAATTACTAACTTTGCCATCTCTCTACCTGTACGAAATTGCCGTATTTGTACGCACAAACCAGCATCTTTTCCCTAGCGTTGAAAGCGCACGACGCCGAGATCAACTGCACATCCATCCGTGCAAAACTGCCCTCTTTCATAAGAGCGTGTTTGCGACGGCCCCAAAATTGTATAATGCTATCCCAAAAAGGATTCGCGAAGTAGAGACTATTGGTAGCTTTAAGAGGCAGCTTTACAATTTTTTGGTCGAAAGAGCGTTATATACGGTTGAGGAGTTCCTTTTGGCTTGTAAAGAAAGTAAGTAGTTTTTTCTCTCAGTAAATGTACCTGATTAGATGACATATTATGTGTAATGCTGTTGAATTAATTATGACATATTTTATGATTGGCTTTTCATTATTTTGACATTGTTGATTATTGTGGATATTGTTAATGATTTATGGTTAAATTTAATATTTATTTTAGTATGATTTTTAATTGTTTTTCTAATAGGTATAAATTGACATTATTTTTATTGACATTTGAAATATTATTGACACTATCTACTGTTTGAAATCTTAAATTATTAATTGTTGAATGGGTAAAAATCAAATTTTATAATTATGTTTTTTATAATACTTAAAATCAATAATATTTTAAAATGTTTGTAAATCAATTTGTTTAATGATATTATTTAACTACAAACTCCTAAAATTTGTATGCCGATGGCAGGTCGCAGAGACTTCATTTTACTACAAATGTACCTAACAACTGTATAAACCTGTGTACTACAAATTAATAAATGATTATGATTATGATAACTTTTTTTTGCTCTGTGGTGGACCGACTGCCTGGTAAAGGTTGCAGGTACCGGTTGGATGCGGATGGCACAGTACTGGCCTTTGTAGAGATCTCTGGGGAGGCCCACTGGCAACATAGCGGCTTCACAGATAGCGCACGCGGACGCTCGCGTGGAATTTCAGGACCTGGATTTCTTTCGTGGGAAATGGATTCAAAAATTAGGCCCCGGGTCCTCTATATATTACCTAAACATCGATGATGGGACGAATTGCGCTGCGAATATTAATTATGCCACCAAAACGAGCGTTTGCTTACACGGCACTTACATATTAATTACTTTCTAAAAACATGATACTCATTACTTGAGGCCGCGCCTGATGTGCTTGATAGGAAAATCATCAATCTTATGGGTCTATATCTTACGTCTAAATATAGAATTTCTCCAATGAAAATACCAGTGTAATTTAGTTGTTATGGTAATACCGAGAGCTGGGTCATTAACGAAGTTAAAATTCTGCTTTACGGCGTAAGTTTTAAGCTAGATCTTGATACTTTCCGTTAAATTGAACATTAACTTTAATCATTGATCAACAGTGGCCGTGTGGTGTCCGGCAGTGTCGAATAGTACCAACTCCTTACACTCGTGGGTGTCGTATAAGGCGACAAATGTTTTCGAGACAAAAGATCTAGAGTTTCCGTTATTTTCTATGGGCAAACATATTTTGCGCGCGAAACGATTATTGCTGCCGTATGCCAATTTTCATATGCTCTAAGTAAAGATAACGAAGGACAACATGCAATATATACGCCCAGTTTCTGAAATGCTTGTCAATGTTAATCGTCGATTAAAACACTTTCCGTCTCTGTCTACAACTCACCATAGATAAGGATGGTGAATTTTATTCGGTGATTAACAATACGAGAAACTAGCCGTAACCCTCTGTAAAATAAATGTGTTATTAATCGCAAAATTATACGTATTACGATTTAAGCCATAAAAAAGGAGGCTTTTAAGATTTAAGAAGATATACATATAATTATGCTTTATTCTACATTTCCATTAATAAATGATCTTCTTTCTTTTTGTCTGATTTCTATATTTGGTCAATTAACTTCGAGCAATCAACCAAGATAATAACGGAGCCCACCCCTACCTGTGAATATTTTCATTTATGAATAATTTGTGGATTTCCCACTTCAATTTGATTAATAAAATTTAATCGAAACGTTTGGAGCAAAACATGTTCGCCGAAACGTTGTATGTTTACAATTTTACATGCTGTAAATAACAACCACCGGTATTTTGTACGAAATTCACGTGGTTTGTTGTGAAAGGGTAGCCAAATAACTAGCTACGCTAATATTTAATTTAATATTTAATTTTAATTAAGCGCACGTAGGTAACGTTTGATATTTGGGACAGAGGTAACCAAAAAAAACGCTTTTCCTGAATCATCATCATCATCGTCCTAGCGCTTATCCCGGCCTCTGCCAGGGTCCGCTTTCCTACTCAATCTTCTTTACTTCGCCCGGTCTTCGGCATCCTCGCGTCGTAAGCCGTTGGCTCTCGCATCCGACTCAGCGATGTCAATCGATCGCTTCTTGGGTCGCCCACGGGGCCTCTTTCTTGATACCGGCAGATTCAGGCACCTATTTCCCGCGTATCCCTGATACTAACGCAACACGTGACCAAACCAGCGCAGACGAGCCTCCTCGATCTTATCTGCGATAACCCTCACGCCACCCGCTATTCCTGAATCTCACAAGGTATTATTCTCGTTTTGTCGGGTACGGGGGTGCAAACCGCTAGCTCAACAATCTAAAGTGGCTTTTATCCTCCGACAGAAGACAACGCCACTTGTCCTGATCTTGCGTAGTTGGCGAGGGACCGCTAGTAATAGATAAATGAAATATATGAACCTTTAAATTAACATTAATGTACCTTTCCAGCCCGTGGCCGAGGAGCCGTTCCGCTTCGCCATGGAGCTGGACGACCTGCCGAAGGAGACCCTCAAGAAGTGCATATTCGAGGAGACGCTGCTCTACAAGCAGCAGAACCCGACGTAGACGCCCCCGGCCCCCCGCGCCCCGCGACGCCCTCCCGCGCAAGGAGCGGTGACCGCATGCAACCTCCACTCGGGGCTCCCAGTACGCTCAACCTCTCACCGAGTCCATCAATCAACAGCGACCCAGTAACCGGCCGGGCACAACAACGACGCCCTCACCAATCAAACGAGGAAAATGGACGCTGTGACGCCATCCGTGTGTCGTCCTATCTTATCTTCGTAAGCCAGTGATTAATTCTTCGCAATAGGTGCGCTGAACAACTTCCTAGAATAGCGGGTGATGAGGACGGAGAGGTGTGGAGGCGAGCGGCGGTGGCGCGGCCGCGGGGCGCCGATCCGGCGCTTTTGTCTCGTCGCAACATTCAGTACATTTAGTCGGCGGACGTAGCGTTGCCGGCGCGCTTTTTCAGTCGGCAGTTTTTGGTATTATTAACGTTTCGTATATTTAAGGGAGTCGAGAGTCGGGTGTTTGACTGGACGCCGAGCGCCGGCTCCGAGCGCTGCCAAAGAGACCACAACCGACAACCCCAGCTCGTCACAGCCTCGGTTCTTTCGTAACGTCGCATTCGGTTCGAGCTCGCCAAGTTTCGCTTTAATATTACCTACTTTACATTTGACAGCCTTTCGGAGCTATGCAACGCTATCATTGTTACTACTTGGTGGATCTATTAACGTTTATTAATCGGGAAGCTAGCTATTATATACGATAGATTACGATTTACGAGTAACTGAGTAAACAAAAAAAAAATTGTGACAATTCTTGACTGGGTCAAAGTAGAAATTGTTGAACAGTTTATTATTAACGTGTGTAGGGCGCTATAGGAGAAAATAGATAGGACATTCTGAAATTTATAATCGTTAAACATGACTAGTCGTACAGTTTCTAAATTGGAATGTGTGAGGACGTTGGATCTGTAATGTTAGTATGCGGCGCAATGCCCGAGTATTCTACAGTATTACGGAAACAAATTGGATTCATACGTCACGTCGATCGCGCGCGCTTCGGGGATACAGCGCTCGATGTTCTTTATTGAAATAAGCATGTAAAATGATATCAAGCAATGTGTAATTGTTGACCAGCTGTCGTCGAAAGTTGTAAATATTTTTGCATTTCGAATTAATGTATTCTGAAGTGTCACAGAATAACAATTTGAAGCACTACTACTTTATTCATTAATTCTAATGTGATTTACTTGCAAATAATGTAGGTAGGTATCGTAACTCGGGGGAGGCGGCCGGACGTTGAAAAACTTGTTTGTTTCAATGGTTTTTTCTAATAATTCCGGTCTTCCTTGTATTGCATGTTAGCGCACAAGACGACTTAGCGTAGTTAATCCTTCATATCAGATATTTTAAATAAATGTTTTAGGAATGTTTAGAAAATTTATTTGAATAAGTGATGTGCGTTAAGTGTCAAGTTTTTCAACCGTCGCTGCGACCGGCCGCCGGCGAGGCTCCACGGTCTATTTCTAAAAGACTTGATAATAAAACGTTGTCTGTTGAAACTATGCATATTAGAGGAACTATTCGTCATTCGATTTTAGAGTTTATCATTATTGAAAATGAAAATGTTTAACGTTTTCTTGGAGCTCAACGTATCTTCGGAAGGTCTTGAGTGTGATTCGCTGAAGGTCTCGTCGTGTAAAGAGAGCGCTGAGCGACTACGGTAGGGGGTGTCAATGTCCCCTACGTACCACAAAATTTCATATATCTTTCTCTTACTTCGAAAAGGCGTCTTTTTACGTGATGGGACTTGTAGCTACGTTTCGTGACGTTTGTGTACTATAAGGGTTGGAGCGGTGCGGGCGGCGGGGCTCGGGCGGGGGCTACTACTCATCAACGAATTACGAACCGTAGTCTAGACAAGCTAGGCAGCCCCCGCGCCCCGCGCACCGCCCCGCGCTATGTTACGTTTCCAATATTTCACTCGTCATTCGGTTATCAACGTGTAACAACGTGTAAACATTCAACTGTCTGTACAAACCCAAAAAAATCAATAACACTACACTCCAGAACTATAGATAGGTTTTATGTATTTGAACAATGAAACATGCCTATTTGTACAGATTTTATTTTTAACTTGGTAAGTTTCTATTGAGTAACTGTGACTTCAACTGTATTTTAGAGGTTAACGTTCATCAATTTTAACTATTTAAAAGACAATCGATTGTAATTATTGTTGTGACAGTAGTTATTTTACATCTAAGTGTATTTCATCCATACTCACCGACTGCGAACTTTGCGATTGTATTATTTTATACTTAATTATGTATCACAGCGTATTCCAAACAAAATCTTCCCGACAGTCTTTTTCTAATTATAAAATATTTGTATACAAATAATAAAATTATAACACTACGATACCATCATCTATTTATTGTTAAAATATGAGTGTTGCCATATTTTCTTAAGTCATTATGTACAAATTGGATATTGTAAGATCATTTGTTATCTGTCAACAGTTGAATATTACGAAAATAAAATCAAATCAAAAGATGTCGTGTTTTTATTTATAATTTGTGGCGATGACATTCCCGAACGTTCATAACTGTTAACACCTGATGGTAAGAGGTAACTGGTGCCCATATGATATCTACGGTACATGCATTTAGGTTGTAGGCAACAAAAATGCAGAACCAAAGGTGCGTTGTCACTGTGACGACTAAGATGAAGTGCCTCATGCCTGTTATTGCGCTGGCTACTTCATCCTTCAAACCGGAACACAATAATGCAAGCATTGTTGCTTGGCGGCAGAAATAGAGGCAATATCAAAATTCGTGTATATTTGAAACAAAAAAAATTTGATTTTTTTACATTTTGTACTTTTTATTAATTTCCATACATAACTAGATCGTGCCCTGGTATAGTGCGTAGTCATCATGGCGTTAATGTCCCGGTTATGCTCTCGCGCTCATCCGCCTTGACCATGATCCAGGGTTTGTCAGATTAGGTAATTACAATGGAGCGACTGCCATCGGACCTCCGTGACCCTGTTTACAGGGGAACTAGACCAGATTGGATCATGCTACACATTTAGTCGCCTGAATTTGCAGGTTTCATCACGATGTTTTCCCTCACCGTAAGAGCATGGGGTAGCATTCAAGTAATTACGTAACTCATTGGTACACAGCGGCAGTGGGATTCGAACTAGGGGTCGCAAACCGGGATCCTGAATACTGAAAATACCGGGATCCCGGACTAAAAATACGCCATACCGGTATTTATTTAAAAAAATCTGGGATATTCGGTATTCAGTAGAAATGAAATTACTTTTGCACTATTGGAATACATTTTAAATCTGATGAGACTTGAATACAGCAAATACAATACAACAAAAATACATAATTAGAAATATTATATTTAATATTTTTATCCTTACTAAAACGTTTCTAACGGATTTATGTTCCAACTGACATTAGTCAGGCTGGCCGACTTATTCAAACGCCGAGCGCTTTTATTATATTATCTTCCAAAATAATTTCGCAGTTCTTACGTCAAAACGAATAATAGCTTGCTTTAACAGAATTTTCGCAAATGCTATAACAAAAGAAAAGACATCGATGGGGGGATGTATAATAGGGGTAGACTAAAATTAGATATTTCTTCTGGAAACTAACCTTTCGTATGACATTCTTTTAACCATTTGGTATTAGCTAATCTTTTAAGACACTATTTAATTACTAAATATGAACCCTGTCTATAAGTAATATGTAATAAAGAATATAATAATTAACAGTTTATATAATGAATTAGTAACAACTTCTCCAAATCTCGAGAATACTGGAATCCCGGTACTAACTTCATGTCAATAACGAAAATCCCGGTTTTGAAAGGATAGACCGGTATTGCGACCCCTAATTTTAACCCGGTACCTGTCGCATTGCGAGTCGGAGACCTTTACCAATAGGCCACCGACGCTCTCCACCACCTACGTAGGACACATTTTTACTGGGCTTAATAGGTATACGCTCTTTATGCCTTTGTCATAACTTGTAAATTCACTGCCATTGTAATTTCATACCCGCTATGGGTAAACTGTTGTCCTTCCTATTTGCAAAACCATCTGCAGTAAGGTAACCACACAGTTTACGCAATAAAGTTTATTATATTCTGTTCTAAGTATCGAAATGACGTTCATTAATGCTCGCACACGGATCTTGAAGGAACCGCCCCTCTCGGGATTCCCGAGAGAGGCGACACTTACTTTCTCCCTGATTTTAGTCGTTAGTTATTTTCGGCCTAAGACAGCGGGTTTGAAGGTCATCCGACCATGAATGGGACCATGACACTGATTAAAGACGTTTCAGAGCCACGCCCACACAGAGGTTGGACGTATTACAAATCGATGTAATGCTACGTTACATATTTATGTGTGAGTGTATAAATTGTTAGTGATCCTCAATAAAAAGAAAAAAACAAGCGAGCAGACAGCCCACCTGAGGGCCTATCGGCTATCACAGTGGACAACTGAATTTGACATTAAAAACATCTGACACTACTCTAATTTGGTAGACGCTATTGCCAGTTTTCAACGTAGATGACGAGGTGTAGAATTATCTAGTGTCAAATACAGTTGTCAACTGAGTTAGCCAATAGCCCCGCTGATGGTAAGTGGTAACTGTCGCCCATAACCTCTGGGCGACAGTTACCACAACCTTTAGGTTGCAAGTGACGAAAATGCAAAACCGCAGGTGCGTTGTCACTGTGAGGACTAAGATAAAATGCCTTATGCCTGTCATTTCGCTGGCTACCTTATCCTTCAAACCGGAACACATCAATGCAAGCATTGTTGCTTGGCGACAGTAATAGATAAGTCCGTAGTACTCACCCAGGCGGACTCCTCAGGCTTGACAGAGTCCTACCGCCTGATGAAAGTTGTATTTGCCTACTCCTAAGATACCTATTATAAATTAAAGCTCAAAACATTGCCTAACGACGAACCATATTACCTACTTATTCGAAATCATTTCTTTTAATTGATAGTGGAAGTTGGTAGTGTGTATGTTAAATTAGCCAGTTAATTAAACGGCTAGCTTCTTATGCTATTATTTAATTGAAAATTTGCCAATTTCAAGAAATTTTAAACTTATGTTTAAAGAACGAAATTGACCGGAGTTTACGGAGCTCCTCCGAATATTGTCACAATGGTAAGTTAATCACAATAATCTCAAACACTAATAATAGTTTGCATTAGGTTTTAATTCGGTTGGGTTAGATTAGTGTTGTGGCAATGCATGGAGGTACTCCGTAAACTCCGGGCAATATCGTTCGTTAGACATAACTTTCAATTAACCGGCTAATTTAACCATCCGGCTGCGACATATATAATAAGTGTAAATCCTTACAATAAGTAAGAAAGAAGTGTTTAATTAATCATACCCACAGTCAGGTTATTTACGCGGGCTTGTATGTACGCCTGTGTGTTTTGATACGTCGACGTATCATTGATCTAAAAAACGATAGTACGAAGTTTTGTTACACCGAAGTGTTTAATATTTATCATCACACTCGCTGTTAGTGTTCTGAATAAAGTAAAATAATAAATAATATATATCCACACATAACCGGTTGTTACACATTCCTCTTCACCGCACTGGTTTTATATCCAACTCTTTCGCGATGGTGGCAATGCGGCTCTGGAATGGTCTCCCCTCTGAAATTAGACTTTTGACTAGCAAATTCTCATTTAAAAAGGCTGTACACAAGCATTATCTGCATTCCCCTTAATTACATTATTCCCCCTATTATTTACTCCTATGTATTATCCTATGTTTAGTATGTATTTGTTGTTCAACTATTTCTTGTATCTTTGTAAAATTGTATAAATTTAGCATTTATTGATGTAAAGTATCCCTTCCTTCACCTTATCGTATTGTTTATCCCGCACCGTCTACTTTTTTCGATATTTTTTTTGTCACGGTTGACTGGTAGATAAGGCTACTTTAGCTTTAAGTCCGCCAATGTACCTTTAGTGCATAAAGATTTAATAAATAAATAAATATATATGTACCAATTTCAACTTTCATCAAAATTAATCTAACGAGTAACTAATAAATGACAGTATTAATATAGGCCTCAGTATTAATATTACTGACGGAAGGTAAAATAAATCACGGCATGGCATTGAAACAGTTAGGTACCTATTTAATATTCAACGATAAACTACAGAATATTTAATGGTTTAATTGCCAACTTCGTCACACTATTTCGTTTGGGAATTCTTGATGTTAGGTAAACTGTAACCTATATATAGAGAGTAACCTTCACAGGGAATCTCGCGTGGTAGGTATTTGAAAAATATGGATCAGCTTTAAGGCTGGTGTTTCCCGAGCGCGCTTCATACAAACGTAGTTTCAATATTTCGCTTTCAAAGCCTTTTAGATTTTTCGTTAAAATATAGATATCGTTTCAAAGTTGTACGAGATTTAAAACTTGTATGAAAATCTTACATCCCGTGTTACTTTGAAACGATTTATTTAAACAGAACGCTCGGTAAACACTTCTTTTATATAAGTCTTTATCTCTTAATAAAGTTATAATTTCACAAATGTTTTGGACAGAAGATTTGTTCCATTCCAACATTTATTTTAATTTGAGTTTTATTGTTATCATAATTTGTTTTGATTTTGTTTTATATCAAGTCGGCAAAGTTATTCCTGAAAACGCGGCCTGCTCGGGATCACGTACCTACACGTGCTAGCACAACCAAAACCTCAGTTTGGTCTTTATTTCTCTAAGTTTATAGCATAAGTTTCGCATTAATAGCCCATAAAAGTCCACTGCTGGACTTGAGCCTCCTTCACATTAGTAGAGGGTAGGTATTGCTATAAACTCCACGCTTGCCAAGCGGGAGAGAGATCGCAGTGTTTGAAAATATCCAACAGTAAACGCCCGGGGTCCCTTTGTCTGGGAACCTGAACCCAGTGGTCTAGTCTCCTATTGCAAGGAAGGGTTTGATTTTGCGATGGACGGACCTAAAAATAATGTAAGTTTGACACAACAATTAATTGCATTATGTTGTAAGTTCCCACTTTTTATGAACTCGTTAACTGCGGCCGCCTCAACATTTGACTCGTTTGGCCGGTCCATACAAAATTGGCGCTACGCGAGTGCGCGCGGTCTCGTCTGGTCGGTCTATACAAACACAATCGGACTCATCTGGCCGCGTTTGCTAGCACTGCGCCTGACTCTTTGATATTTGGGTTCGCAGCGAAAAGTTACTCAAGTTACTCAAAGTCTTTACTTATTACTTTCTACTAATCATTAATGTCACCATCATTCATTGCGTTGCCTATTCCAAAGTCGTTTTACTGCGAACGTTGAACGGAGAGTAACCCCCACTACAGCAATCAGCGCTCGATTGAATCAAAACAGGATTAAGAGCGGTACAACCGATCAACGGAACATTACACACGCCCGATAGTGATTGAATTCCTGATCTGAGTCCCTGGGGAGTTCCGCGAACGGCTAAAAGCTTTTCACGGACGCAACACAATGTTGTAGAGTCCCATTGCGAAAGCAAATGTAAGGCAATATAACAATAAGTGGGTACAGATCTACGCTACGTGGTGTGAGTGCGGAGTTGGTCATTGGATGAGTACGTTTGTATCGGTAAGTGACAAGTGAAGAAAACTTTTAGACATTATCATCCTGGCGATAAATAGCGGGAGGGGAAAGATAAATAGTATGTATGTACCTTCGTACGTCTATGGGCGTAGCCAGGTTTTGGCGGGGGGGGGGGGGGGGGGCAAAATTACATGGGGGTACATAAATTTCGACTCTTGAATTGTGGCTAAATAAGCCAGAACGAACTTATTAAAGAACAGTAACTAGTGAGCGAGCTCGAATTGTTTGGTACTTTGCTGTTCAAATCCGGATAGATCACGTGGCGCATGCGGTGTGAAATAGATTTCGGGGGGGGGGGGGGGGGGGAGTGGCTCGCTTCGCCCAAGGGTATGACCAATGTATCCATTAACTATTATCATACCTACCATGCCCATTCCTAATAACCAAATCAAAGTAGGTATTGCATAGGAATAGCCGATATTAGATACATACACACATAAAACTCACGCCGGGTGGGGTAGGCAGAGACTGGAGATTAAATAATACCTACTAAGTTTAGTTAGGTACTTCCCTAACGTTAAATCTTGGCAACTAGGTATTTAGCTACCAATTTCAACTCGGTTCACCTCCCTAATAACACTTAATATACATTTAAGAGACCAATTTTCCTAACCAAATAGTCTCAGCCGGTCTGAATAGCAAGTGTAAGTGGGTAGATAGGTACTTAACCTAAAAGTACCCCAAATAATCTCAGTCGGGTATCAGATAGACAGACAAAAAACGTGCCTTAATTTTTATTCACTTCAGTCATCTTGATTGTTACCGTAGATAAGTAGGTAAACAAAACCTGATAATTATGGAAGTCGTCTCTCTTATTTCTGTTATTATATATTCAAGAATTAAAGTGGCCTAAAGCCGTAGTGAGCTATAGGTAAGTAGGTAGGTACATTTATACTAAGTTTCGCCAGCAGCCCTTTTCCCTCCGACTTTATTTAAAGCTGTGATTTCTGATAAATAGCCATGAAAATAAGTACTAGCAATACATAATTCATTTATGCGAGTCATCTGGCTTCATCAGAAAACGGTCGACGTCGGTCAATCTGGCTTTGCCAAAAAACCGCAAACCTCGGTTGTCGGCAGCTTGTTATTACTTTATGAAAGTTTTATTAGTTTTTGTTGGAAGATAAATGTTACTTAAGATATTTGCCATCATAACAAAAATTAGGGACGGCAAGTGTAAATAAAGGTTGTCGCTAACATTTTGATTAGGTACTTTTTTAGATAAGTACCTAGCTAAATAGCCAGTACATGGCTCGATGAACAGATGGCCGTTGGGGCAGTAAAGTTCTCTAGTGGCGACCACGTACCGGAAGACGCAGCGTGGGTAGGCCTCCCACAAAGTGGACCGACAACCTGATAAAGATAACAAGTACCAGCTGGATGCGGAAGCCACAGGACCGGCCGTTGTGGAGATCTCTGGGAGAGGCCTATGCCCATCAGTGGGCGCCTTTCGGCTGATATGATGATAATGATGATGACGTAGCTAAATGTCACGGATATGCAAGAGGCACAAAGTACTAGCGGAACTGTGGAAGGCTTTGGGATTGGACTACGCCCAGCAGCCCTACGGCTGTGATGATTATGATACTGATTGTCTGTTTTGTTATCTTTTCTTCGTGTGTCCGAGCATTCTATCGACAAATAGGTATGGCTAAAGGCACGCACAATGGCACAAGGCAGGATATGTACTATGTGATATATCTTTTATACACCTTCCAGCCGCAATAATAAGGTTCAGCCAAGCTTATTACCAGAGAGGAAAACAAATTACCCGCCGTGTCAGTTTTTAATGCCGTAAGCCGGCAAAGGGCGTAGGTAATTAAGCATTTTTGTTGATAAATCTAAAAACCTGTCTTATCTTAAGCGGTTCGTAATGGGGAAAGTTATAATCGCGTGCCGTCTAGCCTCCGCGAGCCGTTTATTCGTAAACTTTATTCCACGCTGATGTAAAACCATTTTACGGGAGTAAGCTACTGCTATTACCATGGGAAAAGAGCAGTGTTACGTTGTTCTTTTTAAAACAGACCACGACTTGCCATTCGATATACGAATACGTTAATCCTAGCATTAACTCCTGCAGTCATCTCCAGCTCAACCTGTGATCCTCTTTTAGCACCGCATGTGCTACGGACTGACAAAACATGTTGTATATCCGGCACCCAGGTTGCGCAATGTCCCAGCTGTAGGGAACCTACATACAACATATCTCGGAAGACGAAGATGAAACTTGCTACACCTCTAGCATTCTATAACACGGACAATAAAAAAACCGATCATGACCTCGGATCAGGATCGCGTTTGAAACGCCCACGTTTGGGGTATCCTTGGCGTCCGTGACTTCGCAGATAAGCTGCAAGAATGCGGCCATCGCGATGGCTTGATGCAGTTAAGAATGATATGCGTGCTAATACCTCATTAACAAGGATGCCGAAGACCGAGCGAGGTGGGCCAGGAAGAATCCCTGGGCTGAGATGTTGATGATGATGACCACATTCACGCCTTCGAAATGTGGTGCTGGAGGAAGATGCTGCGGTTTCCGTGGACATTCCGCGCAAATGAGTATCCTTGATGAGCTAAAGGTCAAGATTACGCCTTCCTGCCTGCAATCCTGGAATTCTTTGGCCACATAGCCCGGGTGCCTGCCGCCATAACCTCAAACAGTTTATGGTGACGGGCAAGGTCGTCGCCCTACTAGATAGTCCGATCAAATCCCCTTAGCACTCAATATCAAGCTGCATGTTGCGAGAAAGAGCAAAAAATTAACTGTTCATCGAGGGCTTCACGACCCTCAGTAATGAGGAACATGGCGCCAGGAGGAGGTATTCTATAGAAAGTGTTCAAATCGCAGTCTCCATTGGAAAAATAATTTCCGCGAACAAGTCTTGTTAGTTGGAAAGTAAGTAATACTTGGAACTATCGAACCGAATGAAAATATATTCAAAGAAACATTATTCCTGAATATCATTGACTATATTATACCGCAGTCCGTGCCAATGAAGTCGCGGGCAAAAGCTCAGGTACTTATCAAGTTGGAAATTTAATATTTCTTCTCCCAATTAGGTTGCTGCGAACTCAATACTTGAGAGTCTTTCTGAGATGAGTCTACGTAAAGTTTTACTAGGAAACCTTTGGCAATGGGCTCTATTACGTAGTTGCTAAAGTTTAATGAGATTTAAAATAAAAATAGAGTTGTGCGATCCAGGATTTCGCAGATCAAATAAAATTACAGTGGAGCAACAGGCATCTGACGTCCGTGACCCTGTTAATAGGGGAACCTGACTAGATTAGATCACGATTACATATTCAAACGTCTGAGTGTGCAGATATCATCACGATGCTTTCTCTCACTTCACCTGTGACCCTAAAATCTTAATCAAGTTCAAGGGGCGAACATATAAGAGCATAATTAGGCCTGTGATGCTTTATGGCAGCGAAACCTGGCCGGCGCTGACGAAGCACGTCCGCGAACTCCACGCCAACTAAATGAAAATGCTGCGGTGGATGTTTGGCGTTGCGCGACTTGATCGAGTACGTAACGAGTACATCCGTGGCAGCCTTGGCGTAAGAGATATTATCGAAGAGGCACGGCTGCGCTGGTATGGTCACGTGTTGCGCAAGCCCCAGGGATACGTGGGTACGTGGGTCTCTAAACCTGCATGTATCAGGAAAGAGGTCCCGCGGGAGACCTAATAAGCGATGGATTGACATCGCCGAGACGAACGCGAGGGCCAACGGCTTACGACGTGATAATGCCGAAGGTCGGGCAAAGTGGAGAAAGCAAAGCAGGAAAGCGGACCCTGGCAGTAGCCGGGATTGACCGCTCGGATGATGATGATGATGATGATGCTTTCCCTCACCGTAACAGCATCAGATTGTGTTTAACTAATGTTCATTACTTAGAAGAGAAATTGGTACATGGCGACTCTGGGGTTCTAACCAGGTACCTTAACAATTAGGCCTCCGACGGTCCTTATAAAGTAAACGTTATAAAGAATGAAATAAGAAAGTAAGTATACCTACAAAGAGTTTCATTTCAACACACATACATAAAGCTCACGCCTCTATCCCACAGGTGGGGTAGGCAGAGACTATAGACCGCTACTTTGTTCAGTCCTGACACAACTCCCTAGCCTCGTACATATCCAAAACTCTTTTCGTTCATCATCTTTTTTCCTTTCTTACCACTTCGAATCCCAGCTTTTTGAGAACATTACTGATTTGATCAGTAAATGTTACATTTCAAACAATTCCATAAAAATACGCCAAGTAATCAACAAACATTATAATAAAACAACTCGGCCTGTCTGTCTGAAATAATGTTACGTTTTCACAAAATAAACAGATGTACAGATCGCGGGAAAATAAGCTAGAAAATCATTTCACCTTTAACATAACAGCTTTGTTATCCGCAAGTTAGGCCGTACATGGAATATCTTAATCAATGTTGCCATCTCTGGGCCTAGGCATCTCAATATCATATATTTAATAGATTCTTACTTTTGATCACTTTTACCGTATCGAGTCGGGAGACCACATTGGAATATTATATAACGGAAAATGTCATTTGGGCTAGTGCCTGCTGCCGATTTTCACTGCGATAATCTTTCACATATTGAGGATCCATCAGTAAATTTTTCGATATCTTCCTGCCGCTTACAACCATACTTTGGAATTATATTTAGGCATTTCTGGCCTCTTCCTACCCCTACGGGAAAAGGGCTTTACGTTATATATGTATGTAAGTATGTATATATGACGATCTGAGTGGTTCAGTGGTCAACATGTCCCAACACGCAAGAGGTTCCGGGTTCGATTCCCGGCCGGGCAGAAATTGAAATAATGTATTTTAATTTCTGTATAATAAGTATATATTTAAAAGTATACAAGTAGTTTATCAGTTATCTAGCACCCATAACACAAGCTTTGCTTACTTTCGGGCTAGATGGTGCTGTGTGAATTTGTCCACGATTATTTATTAATTATTTCTTATATAAAGTTCTACAGCGGTATTCACGAGCCGATTTCAGTTTGCAAGAAATGAGCTTAGTAGCCTTCACCTTTTTAAAATTCCTGCAATACCTTCGCGACCCTCGATTTGCGAGTGTCAATTGAGGTTGTTCGTTTGTGTGGTGTGTGGTGCCGGTGGTGTGTGGTGCCGCCACCTCAAAGAATAGCACCACCCCATCTCTTCCCGTGGGTGTCGTAAGAGGCGACTAAGAGACAAATCCGAAAGGTGGGCAGCAGCATCTTTCTGGGTAGATTTACATCAACTGCACTGCGATCTCCAACCCGCCTGCCAAGCGTGGAGATTATGGCAATGACCTCCCCTTTCGTGGGAGAGGCCCGAAGTCCTGCAGTGGACTGTTATGGGCTGTGGTGATGATGAATTGAGGTTGTTCGTTTGCCTCTAAAAAGGAATATACCTAATACCTATATTTTATATTTATTTATATTTTTGTAAGTAATACACTCGCGAGCAAGCAAATCGATTCACGCCATATTTTTCCATTTATACACACACACATTTCAGGCGTTCCAAATAACTCTGTAACTTCATAAAGATCTCATTTCCGGTTCGCATTCACGTTTTTGCGGTTTGATATGATTGTCTGATAGAGACAATTTATTTAACATAATCGCTTTACGACAGACAGTATTTAATTATTTTCAATGTAGGATGCAATTATGACGCGGTATTCATATTAAAACCAACCGTAAATCAGAAGCGCCTATTTTTTTTATTATTATTGTCCAGCGTGAAGCGATCGTGTTGAGATATTAATTAAATGCAGAGGTAGGCATTGTCTTAATGGCTAGCATTCCGCGAAAACGGAATTAAAAACGAATAGGTATGCACGGACGGGCGGTTCACCAGATGGAAAGCCCCCGTCGTCCAGGACATCAGCAATCTAAGGTAGGCGGATGCGGTGCCGGCCTTTGAGGTACCTGTAGACATGACTCCATGACATGACATGACATGATGCCACATACTGTTCGTAACAGTACCTCACTCGGTATTTTTTAAAAAAGATTAAAAGAGCATTATCTTTCCACTTGCAATCCATAATATTATATATTTATAGGTATTTGTTTAGTATTTGTGTTATTTATTATATATGTAGGTAATATTACTATTATATATATTGATACTTATTTAAGTAATTCTATTATATTATGTATTTGGGTGCAGGTCATATCTGCCTCTCTATTCTAGCCCTCTCTCTTCGGTAGGTCTGCTTTAAGAAATTTCTTTTATAGAAATAAGCTGTACCTTTTGTGATTGTTATCTTTTTGTTCATATTATTGTAACTTTCTTTGTGCACAATAAATAAATAAATAAGACTCTTGAAAAACGCCATGTTATAATGCATAGGAAAGAGCTTTTTATATATATTAAAGACTTATAAAGTTATTATTGGCCGTGTGGTGTCCGGCAGAGCAGAATAGCACCAACCCCTTACGCTCATGGGTGTCGTACAAGGCGACTAATATTGTCGAGGCAAAAGATCAAGAGTCTCCGTAGTCTGGAAAATGGGCAGCAGCATTTTCCATTGTTTTATTTAAACACTGCGATCTCCAACCCGCCTGCCAAGCGTGGAGATTATGGCAATAACCTCCCCTTTCGTGGGAGAGGCCCTAAGTCCTGTAGTGGACTGTTACGGGCTGTGATGATGACAAAGTTATTACAGATTTGTAACGCCAGAAATGTACGAGCGTATATGGAAAATACGGGGCGAATCCATTTGCTTGCTCGCGACAGTGTAAATCATCAATATTACAGTTCAGAAAGCTGTGAAAGATCTAAGTTACACGGTTCGCTTGGAATTCAAATAAATATAGAATCCAGCGCCAGGCGTAGCGCTTCGAGCTACGCGCGGCTACGCGATTCGTAGGCACTAGCTGTGTAGATGTGCTACGCGGACCGTTGGTTTTAATGAGACTGGTTTTATTACACCTGAGGGTCGGCTTGGGGGCTATTTTGACGACTGGAAAATAATATTTTACTGGTGCTGATATTACTTTGTGTAAAGTTTAATAACAATTAATATTTGCCAAAGTTTTTACTAACGGTTTCTGATTTTGACTATTAAAATAAAATAAATAAATAAATATTCGTGGACAAATTCACACAGCGCCATCTAGCCCCGAACTAAGCAAAGCTTGTACTATGGGTGCTAGATAACTGATATACTACTTAAATACTTTTTTTTTAATACATACTTATTATACATAAAACACCCAGACCCGTAACAGAAATTAAAATTCATCATTTCAATTTCTGCCCGTCGGGAATCGAACCCGGGACCTCTTGCGTGACAGATGTTGACCATTGAACCACTCAGGTCGTCATTGGATTTGAGTTGGGTTTTTCGAAAAAGTGCCATTGGGAAGTAGGTAGGTATTATCTGTTTCAAACTACACTCGCGTTCTTAACACGCGCGTTTTTGCGTTTAGGTTGGTATTCTTTACTATGCGCGAAATAATACATATACGCTGTTATAAAAGTAATGTAATAATGTATAAGTATATAAGTATAATGGCCTTGGCACTATGCCGCTTGGCCTTCCAATGTGGGCGGCTCTTACTTTGCGATATATAGCCCTGTCACAATTTAGTTGCAGAGCTTACGCAATGCGCTTCCGAGTTCTGGTAAAATAACAAACTAATTTGTATGGTACTAGTGGACTCGGCTCGATTTCGTTCGCGTAGCGTTATACCTCTACCCTATACTATACTATACTTTATCCCTACCTCGGTGTCGGGAGCGTCGGTGGCCGAGCGGTTAGAGTATACGACTCGTAAGCCAGAGGTCCCGGGTTCGAATCCCGCTCCGGCCATTAGTTGAATACTAACCGATGCTTTTACGGTGAGGGAAAACATCGTGATAAAGCCTGCACATTCAGGCGACTGGATGTGTAACCATAATCCTATCTGGTCAGATTCCCCTGGTAGCAAGGTCATGGAGGTACCACTGTAATTACCTGACCTGCCAAATCCTGGATCATGGTCAAGGCGGACCCCGGGCCCTCGTGCGCGAGAGCACAACCGGGACATTATCGCCAAGATGATTATTTTTTTTACTTTATCTCTATCTACCCTTTTTTCTTGCTATATATAAATCTTCCTCTTGAATAACTCTATCTATTGACGAAAACCGCATGAAAAACTGGTAAGCCTCTTTGTTGTATACTAAGTATAGATAATAAGAGGCTCCATTGGAAGGCCATTTAAACTTCTTCTGAATTTCTTCGAATTTTGATCGGGTGCAGAATGTAGCGGTCTGAAAATTCATGGTTTTTTATTTTTCAAATCTGAGCGACAATCTAAAAGTTAATAATAAACTCACTTCATCTCCATACTCCATACTAGCGACCCGTCCCGGCTTCGCACGGGTTACCTCGGAGTTAGTCCATAATAATAAACCTTCTGGAAGAAATTCTCTAAATGATTGTGAAATCAGCAAGAAAATCCGTTCAGTAGTTTTCGTGTTTATCTCGAACAGCCAGGCGGACCCGGTGTGAGACTTAGTTTTAGAAGGTGAATTTGCTACATTACCTTCGAGATTGACTCTTCAATACGGCGCTAGCTTGAATTGACCCTTAAACATTGTATAGGATTTAAAGTAAGTCCTGGCTATCAATAAAGATCTTTGAATTGTGATATTTATCCACTCCGCCAGCGCCAACAGCGGGCCGGCTTGCTCGCGGAGCGTGACGGACAGATCAAACGTCAATATTGTTACTAGAGGAACGTTTATTTAGGCCGGCCTTTGGTACCTACATACTTGATTTAGGTAGGGACTCGATTGAATTGTACCATTTGTTACTACATAGGTACCTAGTCGCTTATTGGGCCTTGACCCTTTTCTAATGCCCTTAACTGCTTCTTGAAAAGCTTCTACCAGGGTTCGTGTTGAAATGAGTTGAACGCAAACACCACCTTTTAGTCTATGAATTATAAATAGGCTTTCGACCCGCCCCGGTTTCGCACAGACAGTCCTTAACAAACATAACAAATTGTACACCTAATCCTTCCTAATGAATCACTTTTTCTATTGGTAAAAACCGCATGAAAATCCGTTAAAACTTCCCGATGATACTGGCCAGTACAAGAGCATAAGTGCATTACAACTTAGAAAAAAATTTCCTATACCACAACAGCAACATTCACGGCATTCGGTGCACCTTTAGACAAAACCAAATCGCTAAAACAAGGGAGAATTATCTGTCCTCGACGCGTCCTTCACCCCCAGGTATGTTTTATACAGGGTTACAGGAAAAGTCGATCTAGATCCGTTATAATCATAAGAGTCAAAAAAATTCAAAATATTCAATTCAATAGCCGAAAAAGGTATTTATAGGTATTTATATAGCCGAAAAATTGGGCATTTTCATTAAAAAAATTAATACTGGAATATCTCGAAAACGGTTAAGTTTAGGATGGGGGGTTCTATAGTGAAATCATTCAGAAATGATGTGTACTACACGCCCTTAACGGATCTAGGTCGACTTTTCCTGTAATCCTGTATAAACATTAAAAACACAATTCATGAATGCTGTAAAAACCGTTTAACAGTAGTGCAAAGGAATATGATACTTATGCTCGTGCATTGTGCATAGTAAGTCGGGCGCGCTCTAACCACCCGATCACAGGCTTCGACCTCATACAGGAAAACAAGAAACCTTCCAACCAAAAACAAATTCTAAATAACACGCACATTTTCTTTTAACAAATATACCTAAGTAAATTTTTTACATCTTCCGTTATTACACAGTAGCATATTTCATATAACTTTGCTGCGAGGTATTCCCGTAATATGTTGAATAAAATGTTCGTCGGAGTAAACAGAGATTGTACAGGAAATTTTGTGCTGTGAAGGCACGCGTACGCATGAGTATCCAAGGATACAGGATCACTAGCACCTAATATCGTTCACGTATTTGCTAATGGCTACTGGAATATTTTTTTCCTTATTTTGCTTTGACTCGAGGGTAATGAGAAAAGGCAGATTATGTATAAGGCAGCGTATTGGGTCATTTAGACCAAAGAGATTGGAAAGTTAGCTTGTTACATAAGTACTGCAACAAGTTTCGTGAAACTAACTTCATCATGCACGACAATAATTTTGTAATGTAAATTCGGATTTAGGTATGCTTTGCTCCTACGGAAACTCTCTTGCTTTTGCCCGTACAAAACTTCATCATCTATTTCACCCCGATCTGATTTATTTTTGGAGGTATAAAGTGTCCACATACATTCAGAGGTTTAGGCGTGATAACAATACAGACAGAGTTACTTTCGCATTCATAATTTAAGCTACGACACTGCAAAATTTCACCAAAATTCGTTCAGTAGTTTTTGCTTGAATAAGTAATGGACTTACAAAATTATAAAAATTAGAATTATAAAATTTAGCCAAGTACCCCCGACAAATAATACATTTCTTGGTGGAAACTACTGGAAAATAAACAATACGGTATTTAATCAGGTTTTAGAGGCCGCTCTACAATTTCGATAGTTCGTGTGTGATAGATTCGATATGTGCCTCGAATAATATAAAAATAGTTTGTTGATACTTAATTCTAGACATTTATATGAGCAGATATTTGGTTATTATTCTACTATATGTTTATTTTTCCAAAGTACCAGCACTTTTGCACCTCTTTTAAGGCCTTATGCGAGCGGCGTAACTCGCAAAAAAGGGTAGAATAAACATGAACATGAGTTCAAAGTCACATAGAAACGTACACACGACATTAAACTTTATCGTTGCGTACAAAAAGCCGAATCTTGCATGGGGTGTCAAGCGGAAAAATTACGTTTAGGGGCGCCCTCGTGAAATAAACGATCGGGCGAGTACCCTCTAAAACTGTCGCCCATAACATCCGCGGTTACATCGCTTAAAAAATGCAGAACCACAGTTGTAGTCTGTAATTTTACACTAGCGACCTTATCTACAAACCGGAATACGTTATTATTGCTTGGCGGCCGAAAAAAGTTTCATGGAATTTTTAAGAAACGAGCCTTCAGCTATCTGAAATGCCGGCGATGCATTTGCGACGCCCCCGGTGTTGCGGATGGGAGTCTATTGTATTTATTTATTTATTCCATCGTCACACAAATGCAAATGCAAAGTTACATATGCTGCATGTGTTATATGGTGGGCCAAATTTTTTTTCCATACTTTTTCATTTTATTTTTATTTTATTTACTTAAAGAAAGCCAACAGCAGTTATTACAATATAAACAATAATAACATTACATAGCGAATTATAGGCTTCCACTGATAAAAATACAATTTTACTAATTGTTTAATCCAACTACATTTCGTAAGTTGGTCGGCTATTAGAAAAGATTTTATTTTACAACTTTGTCAGCGTGATTAATATGTGTAACCATACCAAATTTCAGCTCTCTACTAATACTTTTTGAGAAAAAGCGCGGACGGACAGACGAACAGACAGACAGACGGACATCCCGGAACTATAAGGGTTCCTTTGTTTACTACGGTACCCTAAAAAATATTTGCGAGTAAAATCGGTTCACTCGAAATTTTGTGGTGAGACGACCACGACTCAGTAGAGCTTTGCAGAGGTCAATTCGTCGCTTCGCCAATCCTAATTAGTAAAGTCAAGACAAGAAGTCAAACTCTCCTTTCCGCTTCGTGAGATTTATAGCCTTTTAGTATCGTTTGACGAAACAATTATGCACTCGACTGTAGATACAGTAGATCTACACAGCTCGCACGAGTGTGCTCTCGCGCGCGACATGCGCGAAAAGGCGCGACACTGATATTGCAATCTCTTTCATATTACTATTGTCGCGGGTACACTTGTGCTAGCCGTGCGTTCAATTAATATGTTTGAATGCTCTGACCTAATCTAATGTTATGTATATAACCTATTGTACCTATGTAACAACAAATCATGACTTGTAAACATTTTTTACCAATAAAATTATGTCTATGTCTATGTCGTTCTGGATACAGCAGATGTAGTACAATTGGTAGCTTCAAATAAACTTCAAACTTTTGACGAAAGGAAAGTACAAACAAATTTTATTTTATTTTGCGACGAACGCAAAGGTAATGGGCGCCCTCCGGTAGCGGTTGGGAAGGAGGAGGTGAACTCTCATAGAGTACCAGCCGGCCAGCCGGACTGCCTAAGCCTAAGCGCCTACGTGCTAAACACCCCCTGGGAGCACCTGTAGCCGGGAAGGCTTTTCAGGTTTCATCGGAAGCGACACCCCATGGGGATGGAGTACGCAGCATACAAACAATATAATAATTTTGTTTATAGTAAAATTTACGTGCTTAAAGGCTTGTCCCTCATTTTTTTCTGTTGTAACATTATTTTAAGAATAATGACTACTCAAGAATTTAATAACATTTGACGTGTAAATGTTATGTTTATCAAAATAAACGAATTGAATTGAATTGAATTCAGGCTGAAATTCCAGAAGGCCGAGTTGACTCCGTTCGGAAATAGAAGTTGATGATGGGGAGGTGGTAGGTACTAAAGCTATTCATACATCCAGACTTCCACCACCAGTTAAACCTATAGTAGTAATAAGCAAACTGCATACGAAGCTCCTCCACTGCTCGTCTCAATCGGGACTCAAATATTGCTGACGCAAAGCGGAAGTTAAATGCTGCCTCGAGGAATAGAAAGAGAGCGATCGCTAGAGTAAAGTTCGCCTTCGTTAGCAGAATTGGCGAGCGGCTCACGAGCTACCTCTCTGGTAGCCGGGCCTTCTGGTCGCTCGCGTAAATTTGACGGTATACTGTCAAATTGGTGTGTTCTACCGCTTGTACAACGGTGTTTGTTCTGAAGAACTGTTTAACAATGTCTACAGCTACATTCTATCATCGCACCGCTCGCCACCGACAAGGAGTTCTTCCTCACACCTTGCGGTTCCAAAGGAACTTTCTCCCACCTACACTAAGGTTGTGGAATGAACTACCTAAAGAGGTTTTCCCTGGAGAGTACAACATGGAGCTCTTCAAGAAAGGGGCTAAAAGGTTTTTACGGGGTCGGAAACGCGTGCGGTGACTGCTTACTATCAGGCAGGCCGTAAGCTTGTTTCCCACCTTGGTGGTATAAAAAAAGTGAAACTTGTCAAATTGCAATTGTATACTGTAACAAGTTTATAGCAAGCTTTTATCCCGCGTTCTCTATCATGAGTATTGGTCAAGACTAATCAAACGAGCCCAAGATCAATGGGTTTACCATATGTAGTTCAGAAGTTCTTCTTTTGGTATCATAACTGCATGGGAACTTACATAAGTGTGAAAAATTTCAGCTCAATCGGAAATCGAGAAATGGGTAAAATTTATTACGAACAAACAAAGGGACATGTGATACTAAATAAAAGCTTGTAAAAACAAGCTATGAGCATTTATTACTACCAACCAGTGAACCCTATTGTTCGTTTTCTTCTCCTAAGTTTAGTTATTTTCTTCTACAAAGGCAAAGTCACAACAATACATTCATTAAAATATTTCCAACTGTAAAAAAAGCTAAGAACCACCTTGGCACCGGCAGAACAATTCCGCGTTATTATTTCATTATCCCTAGTCTACTATTCACAAAAAAGGTCCACGCACACCGAAATACTACTTTGGTGGACTCGAAATGTGTCGCAAACTCGTCTAACATTCATAACGGGCTGCCACGGTTTTAATTAAGTCGCGGAATTACGCGAAGCCAGCTTTTTAATTCCATGGGACTTTTAATTTATACCCACGTTGACTTTGTGACTAAGGCTGTGAATATGTATGATGGCCCCAGCCATACACAGGGAGGGTATTCGAAACTGGAATTTAACGGTTTGTGTTTGTTCGATCGACTGGTGCGAAAAACCAATATCTATAAACAGTATGACATCACCATTATCAACAACCCATGACAGTCTACTGTTGGAATTGAGCCCTCCACATTCGTGGAGGTTTTTGCCAGTTTCCGTATCTGGCAGTCGGGTACGTAACAGCAAACGCCCATTCCCCATTTTCTGGTCTACGGATGTCGTAGCTGCTTACCCCACCCAAATCTAATACGCGTAGTAAATATTAGGTTTGATGAAAAAGAAAAGTGTCGGAAAATTATGTAGACTCAGATTCAATATGATCCTTTTTGTTACTCTATAGTTTTCAAAGTCTTAACAGCTATCAGTACTGAATCATCTAAAATCTGTAAAATTAATACTTAATTAATCCAGTCCATCGAGCCCGACAATTTTCTCAGAATCTGTCGTTCTGAGAATCGGACCTAAATCGCCGAGTTCAGTAAACAGTTGGTAACAGGTATAATCATTGGAATGAATACCTAATTGAATAGATAGGTACCTTTAAACAGTCTTGACTTTCAGCGTCTTGGCAATAGCACAGAGCCTCTTCAAAGAAGGTTCACTTCACTTTATGAATACCAATCTTACGTATCTATACTTAATGAGTAAATTGTTTTATTCAAAGGGTACCGAACAGACCCCGGTCTGTTTTCGGGAAATTATTACACATCGCTCGCTTTGAATGTTACCCTCGTCTTCGCGGTACCCTCCACCGTTTCCAATTGTATTATAAATTGGTAAAATTTCTTGTCGGGCTGTGCTATAGCTTTTACCTTATTAGTGTACAATGTCGACGAGGATTAGGGCCTTTTTATAACGACTCGCTAGCTCTTACATACGGGATAAAACATATTTAATTATTTCATAAAAAGGATTCTTTATTTTCTGCTACCAGTCTATGTCATAAACTTTTTATGTAATACGGCATACAAACAGGCATACGGGCCACCTGATGGAAAGTGGTCACCGCCGTCTATGGAGATCAGCAACACCAGGAGTGCTACCAAAGCGTTGCCCGCCTCAAAGGAAACCTCTAATACATCTCTTGAACGATCCTCCAGTGGTTCTAACTTGCTGGCCAGTACGGCATCGTCGACAATTCGTACGGCGGCGGCGCGGCGCGCCCCTGAACGGAGTTTGTTACTCGTATATTTTAATCTTTTCCAATATCTCCATTTTTAATAGAAATAGATGCTGTTTTCTTTTAATTAAAAGCACAAAGCATGTTACGCGTATTAATTCAAGCGACCGAAAATAAATGTAAGCATAAAAATACTAAACATTTAGCAGTTGTTGCATATTTAAATAACTTTAAAATGTTGGTGTGTCACACTCGTATGCTTCGAAAAACCATTCATCGAAGCTACATCAGATTGACTGATCTAGATTGATCTAGTGTGGATTAAGGTAAATAAAGGTTCCAATAGACTAAACGAAAATAATTCCCAGAAAACAAAGAGAAATATAACATCTTTTCAGGGGTACCTACGGCGAGTACATCAAAAGTAATGAAACGACGTAAACAACGACCCGGGACGCTATAAATTTTAATTTAAAATTTGCAGGACCGTAATTTAGTTTCGTGTACCACAGCAAGTAACGAAAAGGTAAGGATAATGATCTCATATTATGAGTTGTATCTTTACTCACATTACGAGCGCAATGTAAGTCACCTTGGCGTTAATCTCCTGGTTGTGCTCTCGCGCACGAGGGCCCGGGTTCCGCCTTGACTATGATCCAGGATTTGGCAGATCAGATATTTACAGTGTAGCGACTGCCATCTGACCTCCATGACCCTGCTGCCAGGGGAACCTGATCACATTGGATCACGTTTACACATTCAGTCACCTAAATGTGCAGGTTTCAGCACGATGTTTTTCCTCACAAAAAGAGCAATGCTATCTTTAAAAGGGTGTGTTCCATTACATTTCGGTGTGAACACGCCCTTCCATCTCGTGTAAAGTGGGCCATTCACCATCCTTTTATAAAAAGAAATAAACATAACTCATATTCCTCGACCGTGGAATGTACAGAAGTCATGAATTCTGAAATTACAATATTCAATTTCTCTTCCCTTTGTCCGAGTAAGAAAAAGGAACAAAGTCGTCCAGATTGTCTAAAGAATTTCTAATACTTATTTATTACAGGTCCTTTTATTACATTTGACTGGCATGACTGACGGCCAGTCGATCCCAGAGTCGAACCGAGCAGCCATTGTAATGTTAGTTGATGTATCGGTATCCATTTAAGCTCGATGGAATTCACCGCAGTAATAATATAATACATCAGGCACATATATTTGGATATGTCTAACGGAAAACCTATCGTCTGAATATTGATGTTTGCATCAAAATTGACAGAAAATGTATTTTGATACTTTTGACCTAGCCGTAATGTACCTTTCATCATGTTACGTTTATTACCTGTAGAGGCACACGGAAAAACGGACCACCTGATGGAAAGTGGCCGCTGTTATCCAATCTAATGCCCGGTTTACAGCGTTCAACGAGAGTTGCGAGTGGCGAGTACCAGTACAGTACGCCGTACAGACTCGCTACTCAAATCGTCATCAAATCCGTTTACACCAATGTACTTGCTCACTGTTACTTGTCAACTTCGCTAAATATTCGATCAATGTAAATTGAACTTATATTTATAGGTCTGCTTACTCCCTCAATGGCTCAAATATATCCGAGGTCCAAGACCTCTTGGACCAGGTCCAAGAGTCGTCTTGGATCGTGGGTTGACATTTGTGTCTCATATCAATGAAACAGCAAAGAGTTCAGGGAAAATGCTAGGATTTCTTCAAAGAAATACTAAAGAATTCCCACCTAAAACAAAATTATATCTATATAATGCACTTATTCGTAGTCGATTAGAATACTGTAGTATTGTGTGGAATCCACATTATGCCAACCACTCTAGAGAATTGAAAGTTTGCAGCGAGCATTCACGAGGCACCTAGCATTCATTTCGCAGGGGTTTTCGCACAGGCAACCATACGATACGACCAGCGTCTCTTCTTTTTGAAAATGACCTCACTTCGCAATCGTAGAAAATTGCTTGATTTTACTTTTTTGTACAAATTAATTCGGGGATTCACAAATTGCAGTGATATTTTATGCTGTATAAATTTTTCAGTGCCGCACAAGTTGCCTAGATATCCACTCTCGAAACCATTTAGCCTGCCATTCTGCCGCACTAATAAAAAATAAAAAAAAAATCGTGGACAAATTCACACAACGCCATCTAGCCCCAAAGTAAGCAAAGCTTGTGTTATGGGTGCTAGATAACTCATAAACTACATATATACTTTTTAAATACATACTTATTATACATAGAACACCCAGACCCGTTACAGAAATTAAAATTCATCATTTCAATTTCTGCCCGGCCGGGAATCGAACCCGGGACCTCTTGCGTGGCAGACCGGCATGTAATATAAGTTGTAATGCATCTATTACCAGGATTTGTAGGGAATATAACGAAATGTGTCATTTGACGGATAGCATTGATACCAACCATGATTCGTTCCCTGGATTTCGTCGATCGGTGCTCAAGTCCTATACACCTGAACTATCTACCTGACAGACGCACGTTTTCTGGGCTGTTTTTACTCTTACTTTTTATAAAGGTTTAGGTAATTAGAATTATATGTTAAGTAATACTAAGTTTTAGTTTTTAGTAAGTTTTTTGTATATGTTTTTTATTTTGTTTTTGTAAAACTAAAATTTCCTTATGAATATTACATTGTTATTTTGAGTAAGTACTTAGGTTAAAGTGAATGTTGTATATACCTGTAATTAGGGTGCATATAAGTCATGTATGGTACAAAGTAAATAGTAACTTTTACATGTGTACTCTGTTGATATATTAAATAAATAAATAAACATAAGGCGCTGTCCTAATTGGCAACGGTCGTGCGACTATGGCCTCAAAACTTGACTATCGTGACCTCAAAACCGCCCGTGGCACGACGCGATCGTACGATCGTTTTCCAATTAGGACATCGCCTTATGGATATTCAGCCCAGCGCTGTTGAAGAGGAAAGGGTTGGTAGTGGGATGTATTGGTCGAAAGATGGTAGCATGTTCATAATACTAATTGTGATAGGTACAGCAAAACTACCACAAAACTGCAACTATTACAGTAGCAAATTAGTAATTACTACGCTGGGCCTCGTGTCCGCAAATTGACTAATGGCTCGATCGAATTGCAACCGCAGCTCAATCACCGAATGACACGTTTTTGGTATTCTGCTACTAATAAAATATCAATCAAGTTTGATTGGTTTTCGACTGGTGTTATTATCGTAGGTCGATTCGTGATAAAACGGTGTTCTCTTCATTGACAAACGTCTTCATTAAAACACGGAAAATTTCATTCATTTGTTCAGAGTCTTGGTAGTAGATTTAACGAAATTGATTACAACTCTATTGCGCTTACCTACATACCCCATTGGGTATTCACAGAATACCCAATTTGTCTCGAGTTGTAATCTACTTGTGATCACTAAAAATAGCGAACTTGAAACCCTGCCCGTTATTCCATTAAGATAGGAAAATAAAATGATCGCGCAAACGCCGTGCAGTGAAGCAGATCCGGTGGAAATGTCGGTTGGTAGCTGTCTCGGAAACAGGCGGGAAGTGGACTGGAATAGTGCAAATAGAAAACGACAAGGTTAGCAGCCTTCGCACTTTCCGACTGCAGGACGGAAAAATAAAAATTGAATATCCAGTTGTTTTATGTTTTCGTTTTTGTGGCTCTCTATGACAACATTGAGCTCGTTAAATGTGCTTCCTAATATCCACGAAACGAAATTCGACGAAGTGAGTAGATATAGTTGTTTTATGTTTTCGTTTTTGTACCAATAAAAAAACATTTCAACGAAGAAATATGCATCCCATTTAAGTACCTACAAAAAAATTATAAGAGAAAATACGAATTAGAATTCTTTCGCATGCTTTACAGATATTTAGACCCGCAAATGATAAATCTTTTTGATTACATAAACTTGTGTCTCTTCACAGAGCGTAAAGCTAAAGGACCTTTTGCAACTTTGACATTTTGCAACCTAGACATTTTGAAACTTGCACATTTTGCAACCTGGACATTTTGCAACTTGAACATTCTGCGCCTAAAGGACTCATCCGACTTCGGCTCGATGGAAAGACACAGAAGTAAACAAACAGGTTAGGTACACAATGACTTCTACATATCTACTATTTTATTGTCCCTACTTTTATTTTTTATGATTACTAACCTAAAAACTAGATTACAATTACGCTTTAAATATTGTAAAATTCAATAAAAAATATGTAATTTTCTAACTGAAACGTGCAATTGATGTTCTCGCAAGCAATAAAGGGAATTTGAAATTCAACTCGCAATCAAAGAATGCTCCAAAGAAATAGCGCAGCAACGACAGTGACGGATCGCTAGAATACAGACGCAAGACACCCATCGTTCACGAGCCGCTTTGAGTTTGAAAATATAATAAAACACAGGGAGAATGTTGTTATTTCATTTTACATCTTTATAGACAGAGAGAGAGAGACAGACTATCTTAAAGAAAACCGTTAGGTAAAATTGTGTAGAATATACATAGTGTTATGTATTTTGGTTTTGTGAACTTAGTAGTGGCCATTGTTTGTCATTCTGGAGCATTGAGCGCACCCCGTCCCTACGGGGTGTCGCATCCGATGAAACCTAAAAAGCCCTTCCGGCTACAGGGGGTGTTTAGCACGTATGCGCCTAGGTCCCTTTTTAGCGAGTCGTGCATAACCAGTCCGGCCGGCCGACTGGTACTCATGAGAGTTCACCTCCTCCCTCCCAGCCGCTATACCGGAGGGTGCCCATTTCCATTGCGTTGGGCGCAAAAAAAAAAATCTGGTGCATATACAAAATAAATCCTTTTTCCTCTATGTTCTGGGGCCCTATTTTTGAACCGCTTGTGTCGAGGCGAACTGTTTTCAGCTTTAATTTTCTGCTAATGCAGTAAAGTTAAAGTTTTTTATGCATGACACTGATTTTACCTATTTTTAAACCATACACTTTCGTTGTTGCACATGTAATTTAAAAAATATTGAATTCTTCATGCTGAAAATCAAAATTGAATCTGGTCGGCTATATGCTGAAGTTCTATACCCGATCAAGAATTGAAAATGTTTACTTTTTATAATAGGACAAGGTGTGAGCTTTATGCGTGTAAGTAGTAGGTATTATAGGATATTTTCATATACATAATTTCAAGGCTTGGTGGCCTTATCACTGGCAAACGTAGACTTTTCCTTGCCATCATTATGGTATAACACTTCTAATTATCTGGCGCCTGACGCAATCGTACTCGAGTAATTTTAAACATCTAATGTGTTAGATAGGCACCTTGTTGTACACTTTTGAGCAAATACGTTACGCAGACGTATTGAGTGATATAAAGAAGGATATGCAAAGCCGCATCCTCGCTTCCCACCACGCGAGATGGCGGTCAAATGCCTGATAAGTTATAATCGCAATTTTTCTCAGTGACGTGTCATCGAAATCAGTTTAGTAGTTTAAAAGATGGCTCAGAGCTCACTCTGGTAGTACTGAAGCCGTACGGCCGATCTCCGATAGCACGCCGCAATTTTGATGCAATGAGCAGTTTTCCAATAGGTATCTAAAGCATTTCTAACCACTCACTAGATTGCGCCTCGACAATTTTGGTAATTGATAATCGCTTGAAATAGGTTCTTAGCAAAGAGGATATAAACACTGGGTACGTTGTTTTGGTTAATATTGTTTTTATCAATAGTTTTAACCATTTTAGAGGTTGTAATAAATTATTACAAACAAAGCAAACATCAATTGGTCTCAGTCAATTCGTTTCATGGACACTAGGATCAAGAATGGAGACAATACAAATCACAGATAATATGAAAGGTTTGTATTAAAATACATTTCGTTGAACCTTTTGGCAAAAATTACCAAAATTGTAGGAACGCCACCTATTAATGCTTTTTGAAACCAATTGACAATACCTACTGGAAAACTCCTCATTGAGTTTAAACCAATCGCAGAAAGCCAGAGCCAGAGCAGTCTGTATGTAGAGCTGTAAAGTATGTTTTCCGACATAGATAGATATACAATCTTAGCCCAGTGTAAATAAAATGAGTGCTCCACATCCGAGTGGCGCTTGGCTTTCAAACTATGTAAACACAATTCCATGTCTTAGCGACGTAAGCACCGCTTTACATATGAAACAGCGAACGTCGCCACGCGCCATTTAAATTAGGACATTCCTAGTTGGTCTAGCTGATGCATAACTTATCCAAAATTCAATGTAGTTCGCGGGAACACGGCGTAAGTGAGTTTTAAGCGGAAAAAGTCTAGCCCGCCGCTAGTAGAATAATTACTTTATTCATCTTTATTAGTAGGATCTACCTATACATCGGCACTGTGTAGTCTTCCCGTGTATTTTATGTTGTAATTATTGTATTCTTTTTATGTCTATCTGCTTTCTTGTATCTTCTTCAATGTTGTGGTGTTGTTGTTTGTGTCACTAGATATTCTTTCTTTCGATAGAGTCAGAATCTGTTATTGGCTTTCCGTTATTTACGAATATCTGATGTAAAAGTCATATAAGTGTGGATCTATTATTGGCTTCCAATGATGTATTTTGCTTTTTACGAAGTTTATGTAGCTGTTGACTCACCGAAATAAATAAAATAAAATAAAAAGATTTAGGAGGTGTTGATTCTATGACCAATAAAAAAATGTTGGCAAAGTAATTGTCGTCATCCTAGCCGTTATCGTAATCCTGGCTTCTACCAGGGTCTCTAACTTTTTCTTCTCCATTTCGCCCCGACTTTGCCATCCTCGCGTCGTGACTCACCGTGACTAACCGTAGGCTCTCGCATCCGACTTGGATCCTTGGGTCTCCCGCGGGATCATCTGTTTACTTCCTTTCCTGATACCAGCTAAGCATCTATGTCTCACATATCCCTGAAGCTAACGCAGCAAGTGAGCAAATCAGTGCAGTCAGCCTCATCCATGCGTCATACATCTTAAAAGTCTTTATTTTATTTTTATTCGGATGTCTCACAGTTTACAACATTATTATATGAATAATAGCAAACTTCTATTAGCCATTTACGAGACACCAAAAATAATTCTTTATGGCGTTTATAAATAATTATTTATTCAGTCTTGCCACGAATGTACTCGTTACGTACTCGGTTGTGTCTCTCAGGTAACACCGCACATCCACCGCAGTACTTTAATTCCGTTTGAGCGGAGTTCGCGGACGTACTTCGTCAGCGCCAGTACTGACTGCCGTAGGGTACCGATAATTTATTGTTTTATTGGTAGCTTCGTTCTCTGTATCTATCTGGATGGTTTCAAGATCTGCGCTGCAGCTGGCGATGTACATGCTCTGATTTGGCCACATTCAGCTTCATACCGGCGTTTTCTAGCACTTCATTCCACATGAGTCTAGTCTGAAGATCCTGTCTAAGCCTGCTTACAAATACCGTCATCAGCACATTCCATAGCCATGTTTAAGTTTGAGTTAAGTCCATTTGTAAAAAAAATTGCGTTACATTGATTTGTTTTAATAAGTAGGTGCAATTTTCGCCTTCACCAAAATTGCTACTTAAATCACTAGATGATTTTAAGTCGCTACAAAATTTCAATAGGAAACAACATAATCCAATAACATAATAAATAAACAACATAATCCAAACCAATGGAGGATGTCTGAAATATCATCTGAGTTCTCTCAGATGATATTTCAGGCATCCTCCATTGGTTTGGTTTTGAGTTTCTATTCCATAAATGTAAACGTTGACGAACCAATGTTTCCAATGTGTGTTGATTACTCAAAGCAAATAGGACGAAAAGGTATGTATGTAGTTAATCAAATTCGTGTGATAGAAGGACACCGTGCCGCTCTGCTAATGGATTCCGAAAACGTGAGCAGAGAAAAATAATTCTACTATTATTAGTAATAATTCTACTATTATAATGTAAACGTGAAAGTTTGTAAGGATGTTTGGATGTTTATTACTCCTTCACGCCAAAACTACTAAACGAATTTTGATGAAATTTGGCACAAATATAGCTTATAGCCCAGAGTAGCACATAGACTATAATTAATCCCGAAATTCAATGTGGTTCCCGCGGGACCGGGTCTGGATAAACGAAATTTTACGCGAACGAAGTCGCGGGCAAAACCTGGTATCTTAATAAAAGTGAAAAAAAAAATAGGATGGTGTTCCTCATAGGGTGGAAACGTGGCGAGTGGTGCACCCTGCGCGAATTACTCTGCACGAGTCAGAGGCAAATTCCTGCGGCATGGTGCTTGTGAATAATAGACGAAGCCGCATGCCTCCCCACGTACAAATTCGTGATACAGCCGCGGCTGTCACTCGATGCGTCTTCCTCGTGTTTACGTCGTTGATATGGATTATGTACGCCTTGTATGATTACTGTATATAGGTGACACAACTATACTTATGGATGAATGTGGTCTTCTTCTTCTTAGTCGGACAATCTTGTCAGAGTGGTCGTGGTTGCGTAGACGAGGTACCCGGAGAGATGCCCATTGCGTCGCAGACCTCCCCGAGGTTTGCTTTCTCAGCGATTTGCTTCCACTTTTGCCGGTTGGAGACGCTGCGAGTACATTGGACCATGGTGGATTCTGTAGTTTTCTTTATTAGATCAGTCCACCGAGTTGGTGATCGGCCCCGTGTCCTTCTTCCTGGCCTTTCTTCCTTCGACCTGGCCCTGAACGACCAATCATTCCATGGAGTTCATGTTTCTGGAGATGTGACCAAAGAACTTGAGTATTCGTAGTTGCACAGTTGACGAAAGCCTTTTCTTGATTTGAAGTTCTTTGAGGATGGACACATTCGTACGAAACGCCGTCCACGGGATCTTTAGGAGGCGTCTCCAGCACCACATCTCCAATGCGTCGATTTTACGGCGATCCTGCAGTCTCAGGGACCAAGTTTCGGCGCCATAGAGGAAGATTGGGAAGACAAGGCATCTCATTAGTCTGACTTTCGTCGTCTTGGTAATCCTCCTGTCTCCCCAAATCTTTCTGTTTGTTGATGTGGTCTGAACATAAGCCATAACGGCGTCAAGAATGACATGCGTGCCAACAAGCTTACCACCAATGATGCCGAAGACCGAGCGAAGTGGCCCAAGAAGAGTAGGAAGGCGGACCCCGGGCCCTCGCGTGCCGCGCGGGTGCGCAACCGGGACATAACGCCGAGATGATGATGATGAAGCACATTTATTGCCATAAGACAGCACGACACTTTAGCTAAGCCGGGGCTATTCCCATATAAAAAATTTAGAGAGTCGCATCTGGAAAGCTTACACTAAATCGACACTAATGAGCTGTTTTCAAGACTACTACAAGCCACCCAAAAATTTACACAGATGGTACGCTCTAACCACTTAAATATTATTGTAATCTCTTGGCTGTATGGTAATGATATACATCTTTATTTCGACGAATAAATTGCATTTTAGATCTATTCATTCCACGGTGTTAGGATGTTAGTGCTCCTTGAGGCTTAATTTTTTATTAGAATGGATGTTAGTAAGAGGCGTTTTCATGCTGTTTAATTTGTTCTGAAGCAAGTAATTATGACAATACCTAAATAATACACATGGATTGCTCTACTAACAACAACAATAATGCCCAGATACAGTCAAAAGATATAATAATGTTTGAGTGTAGGAAGTTCTAGGAAGCTACTCATGAAAACGGCTCTTCTCATTACAAGCGCAAATACGTATCTTTTGAATATTGAAATATTATATAAAGTTCCATGAATCAAGAAACGAAGTAAGTATCAAATGTTTCCTTTGCTATCAAGGTGTGAAAGTTCAAACAATCTACACGTGTTAAACGATTAAATATAATTGCCTACATGAAATAAAATGAAAATATTTATTAATACAGTTTTGTAGATTTTACAGACTTCAAAAAAAGAGCCGCCGCGCTTCTATTGGTTTTGCGAATACGTTACATAGGGTACCAGCATTATAATATTTTTTGTGAGTATATTTTTGTAGTCGGTTTTTATTTTAAAGTTCTTTAAAACAACTATTCTTGTTTTTGTACGCAATATAAATTTTATGTTTCAACAATAACACGTTAGTTGTGTGGATTTTCATAAATTTATCGTCATCGTCAGTCGGCGTTTCAATTCTTTCTTCTCCTCTTCGCCGGATCTTGAGCTGGGCTATAGAACGCAGCTGGGCATACTCTTGTCGTAAGCCGTTGGCTTTCGCCTCAGATTCAGCGAGTTCTACTGTATTCTATTATTATCGGCTACTTTCCACGTATTCCTAGGGTAACACATGAACCAAGACAAGCGAGCCTCTTCAATCTTATTTGTGATGTCTCTCACAGCAAGGCTAGCACGGAAATTACGAACTCGATCAAATCGAGTAACGCCACACATCCACTGCATCATTTTCATATCGTTGGCGTGGAGTTCGCGGACGTGGCCCTAAGGCCACGCCGGCCGAATCTCGCATCGCAGGCTAAGAATTAGGCCATGTATTTAGGTCCATTCATTATTATTATTATTCCTGAACAGACAGGCAGTTGGAACAACTGATATGTCTGTATCTTATTATCCTCAACCCATTGACATTCTCAATTAATTATTTTGGTTTTGTTAAAATGTTCATCCAATCGATTCTAAAGGCGTTGGTACTCGGTGCTGATGTAACTTACTCAGGTAACTTGTTTCAAGGTACCACGACTCTGTTGCAGCAATAATGCTTGTGCGGGTTGTTGTTGGAGAAACTTCGTACCAATTTCGAGTGGCGACCTTCATGTTCTTTATTATATTAAAATTTGACGTCCTGAATAGTTTACTTGGGTAATATCTCTGTTTCGGTCTACTACGCAAAGGTCCCGGGTACGATTCCCGGCCGGGTAGAAATTGAATTTCTGTTAAGGGTCTGAGTGTTATATGTATAATAAGTATGTATTTAACAATATATTATGTAGTTTATCAGTTTTCTGTCACCATTTACACAAGCATTGCTTACTTTGTTGCTATCGTATTTTATTTGCTGGTATTTAATACTTTGGCCGAAAGGTTAAAACCTCGGTAGGTTGGTTTGCCTAAAGTACGTTTCAATAAAAAAAAAAAGTAGAGCACCATGACGATAAGTATTTAAATAAATATATATTCTTCTTTTCTGTGGATAATATATATGTTATGGGCATTATTTATATTACCCGGACATTATAAATAATACCTGTCACTTATTCGGACTAATTGGGATGGAACATTTGTCAAAGCACCGAATCTATCAAACATTTCGTTCTGTCACTGAGGGTTAGGTTGCGAGGGGCGAAGCGACGAACGTGTTATTTGTTATGAACCAGAAGCAAACTACAATTTTTCGGAGTGAAATTTAAAAACTGGCGCAGCAAACCGAGCAATTACGAGTGCACCCAGGCCAATTTGTTGCCTAATGTATCTTAATTATCAGTTTGCCGAATACTTAAATAATGCAATGTGATAAATAATTTACTTTGAATAAGTATTAATTACATTGCCCGATTTGACTTGTCGTTATTCATATTGCCCGGGAATTATAAATAATGCTCGGATTAATCACTTGCTCCATAACATACGCACCTGCTGTCCTGCATTTTTTGTTGCCTGCAACTGCAACCTAAATTCATCAATCGTAGTTGTTGTCGACAACTGTTACCAGCATGAGCTGTCTGCTTGTTTGTCACTGAGTAGCATAGCAAAGAAGAAAAAGCCAATTTATTTAGATTAGGAAACTGATTGGACATTACAGCGCCCTTTGACAGTACTGTGCTAAATAATTCACCGTAATGCGGATGGATATATTTCGTACCAGGAAAAATGCCACGTTATTGACGCAGCAAATAATGATGGATCTCCCCTCCCGTATTTGATCAGAGAGACTTTGGCAGATGGAATGTGCTTAATACAGACCCGGATATTAATACCGGACTATGTCTTTGTAAATGATGATAAAGGAACTAATGTGTCCTTGACTGAGCTCACTTCCATTTGTTTTAGGTATTAGTTTATAATCTGTAACAATTTGTATGTGTATTTATAAATATGGGCCTCAATTGCCTGAAATAAATAGATAAATAAAATAAGATAATATAAAAAAAAATTGTCGTTAAGTCCACAGACATAACAGACTAAACACAAATCACAAATATTCCCTGTTCGCTCACTCTACAATGATTATGAATTTCTTTTTTTCGTCTATTCAAATAAGCTCTAAGAAAATGACGCGCGCAATGTTTTGAACGTTCGACATGTTGCTCAAAGTAACAACGACCTGATGTTTCTTTTCAAACATCGGTGTAAAATAATTTCCTAATTAAATTTTAATCAACCCATTTAAAAGACGGTGTAATTTAGTGCACATTAATGTGAAAGCGCAAATTATGGAAATACACCTGGATTATCTTTTCATCGGTAAGTAATTTCATCCGTGGTCGCGGCGATCGGGAATCAATTTTACAAATTATGACAAAAATATGCATCGTAATAGTGTGAATTTGCAATATTTGAAATGCTTTACCTTAAAACAGCATTTTTAATGTTCTGAAATTTTATGAAACAACTTAACGGATAAATCGCATATTTACGTTTATTTACATTTATTTGTTTTTCTAGGTTCCCTAAAGACCAGACATGGCGATGTCTGGGTTGCAAATTGGAAGTGTTGCGTTGTAAACATTTTGAAGGACAAGATAATAAGTAGATGCAAGTCCCTTTAGTCCTGGAGCATCATCGTTATATGAATTTTCGTTATAAACCTGTGGATAATGAAGATACTTCTAACGATAAGTAAGTAGGTACCTACTTAGTTTAGAAGTTATGAGCAACAAATAAACATTCATACCGGTCAAAATCATAACCCTCCTTTTTGCAAAATCAAGCACTGCCGATTTACAGACCAAAAATCAGACCATCAGGCCTTGATTCACTAGACATCTTACCTTTTATTATAATGACAATATTAAATTATAAGGACAAGGATAAAAAAGGGCGTATTTCGCTCCGACGACTTCGTCAGATTTGTTTGTGTTTGTTACTAGTAGAAATTCGTAGCAAAATATAACTTATCTGCAGATGGACTGCCTTGTTCCGTCCCTGCATTTGCATTAGTGTGTGTTATAGAGATGTGTGACATTTTGTCTCGTATTTACACTCAGTATATACTCTCTGCTCCTGTATATAACATTTTTTCACTATGGTTAAGTCGTACTACCGTAACTACCGAAACTCTCTGCCGTATAATAAAAACGAGTCCACGCCTTTATTGGCTCCCTCTATATAAACAAATGTATAAAATAAAGTATAATACTGTATTAAATACACCCAAACATTGACCATTTTCCTTATTCAGGGACGCCAGGACAGGCAGAGGTCCTTAACCGACGCCTAAGCAAACATAACCTTCAGAGAAAATGTTCGATCAAATCAATCATGAGAGGACGAGTACCAATAACATTGTTATCTCATGGCAAAATGTTACAAGGATGTTGGGAGATCTTATTCTTCCTAAAAGATTATTCCTATTATATTTATTCTTAATAAGATTCTTCTTAAAATTCCCGGGAGAAAAACGGAAAAGCTATATTTCACGTCCTTTTACTTACCTACATTTTTTACTAGTATATGGAAAATATTTTCTCTAAAATAATACGTGACAAAAAAAATATAAATAATGTTATACGGAAGGTACAGGACCGGCCTTAGTGGAGATCTCTGGGGGAGGAATATGTGCAGCAGTGGGCGTCTTTCGGCTGATATAATGATGATGATTGATTTTAGGTGTTTTATTTATTAATTAAATACTATTTTATTCATGAAATTCCACATTTATAATTAAAACAATTAAAATAGTCATGGGCCGTGTAGTGTCCGGTAGAGAATAGCACCAACCCCACACTCGTGGATATCGTACAAGGCCACTAATGTTTTCGAGACAAAATATCTAGAGTCTAGGTAGGCTGGAAAATGGGCAGCAGCTTTTTCCATTTTTATATTTCCCACACTACGATCTCCGACCAGCCTGCCAAGTCTGTAGATTATGGCAATAGCCTCCCCTTGCGTGGGATAGGTTTTAATTCCTGCAGTGGACTGTAACGGGCTGTGATGATGGATTACATGGTATAAGCTACGTAAAAGCATATTCCAGTGAAGCAATAATCCAGAAAGAAAAATCTTCCTAATGTGTACAGTTCTTGAGTTAGAAAGTAACCCTTACTTAAAGAACAACTGATGTGGCCACCATAAGGAATGAAATATATCCATATCCAGGATAGATTGGTTGGTACAAAACTGAAATATCCGTTCTTAAGTCTAGAAACTTCGTTTTCAAAAGAATAATCGAGATAAGAGGTCATGTGGTGGAGATTTATAGCAAAAGGCATGACACGGGGGTCACCAGCTTTCATGGCAATAGATGATCATGAACAGAGTCGGAGTCAGGTACCTATATGATAACAATATTTGTGTGGTCTTGATGGTGAACTCGCAATCCTCGCAATCGCATCCTCGTCGCAATTCTCTGCACATTACAAGCATAAATATTGCATAAACACTGCTGACCAGAGGTGGTCTGTGCCATATTACAGTTTTGAAAACAGCTTACGCACTAGAATATGCATATGAATATGCTATATCATATTCGAAATATCTCTCAGTTTTGAAATATTGCGTTTAGTTTTATGTCGTCATGAGGCAAGAAAACGAACTAATTTTGATAGTACTGTATTTCGTATTCAGACGAATTATTTAGGAGGTATTGTCACTTTGACACGATGAACTAATGATTTCTATTTTTATAAACTCAGATCATGCGGTACGTAAGCTCTCTTACGAATGGGGGGTTATTCACTAAAGCTCTGAATGGTAACTATCTAAGCAAATTCGTAATTTGTATTTATATCAATTTGACATAAAGCCGAACCGAAGCTATGAATCTTTCTCTCGCAGAATGAGAGTGTGTATTGTCTCATGCCCTGGGGGATAATCCTGCTATGCTGCTATTCTGCTTATGCTAAGTACGTCGGCCCGACTCATCCGCCAGTCATCGCGAATTAAGCTGATTCCACTTCAGTAACAGGAGACTTGAGGCTTAGATTATTAAACCTAAATGAGTCAAGTATTATAAACAAATGCGTGATTTTCACATTTGTTAATAAAGCAATGTAATATAAATTACTGAATCATCACAGCCCATATCAGTCCACTGCAGGACTTAGGGCCTCTCCCACGAAAGGGGAGGTTTTTGCCATAATCTCCACGCTTGGCAGGCGGGTTGGAGATCGCAGTGTTATAATATAACAATGGAAAACGCTGCTGCCCATTTTCAAGTCTACGGAGACGCTTAGATCTTTTGCCTCGAAAACATTAGTCGCCTTGTACGACACCCACGAGTGTATGCTATTCTACTCTGCCGGACACCACACGGCGGAATTACGTCATAGAATTACTGAATACGTAACTGGTAACTTTCTGACCCACTTCCGTTCAAGGCAGGCATCCCTTCTCGACCGCGAAGTTTTAACGGCTGTGAAAATTCTGCAAGTCCAACATGGTGGCTTCAAAGCGCGTTAACTAAGACGATTAATGACAATTGTTCGCAATAATTATGGCTATTTGTCTTGGGACAAACTGCTTTCTTTGACATAGGATTTATTACAGCAGCGGGAGTTAAGAAATAAGCTATTAATATTGTTCACGCGAGTTACGCGCGAGCGGCGCATCTGGACGCACTCGTTAGAAGAATAAATTTTGGATGCAAGTTTAACAAAGTATTTTTTTTTACCTATTGTCCATTTACAATCAGCCAGTAAGCTATAATTAAATAGAATTGTACATTTCGGTCACCACCCACATTCCGCCATTTTGAAAAAAATATAGATTGTGGTTTTGTGGCTTCTCTTAAAACTTATGCCAATCGATAGGAAACTGTAATATCTATCGATCACTTTATGTTCAAAAATGTCGAAAACGGTACCTATATCTTGCGGGATATCGCAAGTCAAAGATGTACATTAACTACCGACGCATGGGGAACAAACACCCCCTACTATGTATACTCATAGTCAAATATCTTCTAAACTATTGAACCGATTTCGTTTAAATTAAACTAGGAATAATTTCGATTAAAAGACCTTTTCCGAGTTATGTACAGTAGTTGAATATTAACCGATGCTCTTACTGTGAGGCGTTCAGGCGACTGAATTTGTAATCATGATCCTATACAGGGTGTAAAAAGACCGCTAGCATTAATTGAAACCTCATATTCTACCTATGAAACTGAACAACTTTTCCCAAGAAACATACCCGCGGAAACTCATAGTTTAGGCAGAAATCGAGATTCTTTAAAAAAAAGTTTTATTTCTGTGCTAAAAAATATCAAGTATCGATAACTACATCGTTCACAATTAATTTAGACACTGAAAGTTCAAATTTAAGTTGAAATAAATGCACTTTAAGTAAAAGCACGCAATGTAAATCGTGCAGGCCGGTCAGTGGCCACTGGTCACGTGGGCGAGCGAGAGCCGTGCGCCAGACGATGTACATTGCGCGTCACAATTAATTATTTATTTTAGGTATCGAAATTATGAAGTCATTCCCGCAGGTATGTTTCCTGGGTAAAGTTGTTCAGTTTTATGGGTAGAATATGGGGTTTCAATTAATGTTAGCGGTAATAATAATAATAATAATAATTTATTTGCCAAAATTACAACCTTACAAAGTATTATGGTACAATTATAACAATCTTTAAGTTCTTACAGATAATAACAAAAATAGAAATACAATGCAGTTGTGTTCATATTAGGGCGGATTCCCTGACTCCTGCACTAGGATGACCTGTATTGCAGGAGACAGTCATTCCTCAATTTAGAATTTGGTTTTGTTTTCAGCCATGAGCGGTTATCCTCTGAAGCTTTCCACTTATTAGGTTACAATATATTGGAAATTGTGCGTGTGTGTGTTCGTGTGCAGCGGTATTTTTACAACCTGTATAGTCAGGTTCCCCTTGTAGCAGGGTCAAGGAGGTTAGATAGCAGTCGCTCCACTGTAATTACCTGGTCTGCTAAACCCTGGATCATGGTCAAGGCAGACCCCGTGCCATCAAACGCCAGAGCATAATCGGGCCATAAATTCCTAGATTATTTTTTTATTGTCCGGGGTAAAACGATCATGTTAAAGAACTTATTTCAATAGATAGGTAATCGTTGTCCTAATCTAATTCATCATCGTCATATTCTAATATAATTACCCCTTATAATATTAAATTAAAACCCTAATTAAAATCGATTAAATATTAATGCAATGACAGACTGATTTGGGACGCCAGATATGTATGAGCGTATATGGAAATATATGTGAATGTGATTATTGATTTGCTTGCTAGCGAGTGTATGATATGCTGTCAAAATAATGTGATTTTAGGTGATTTTTCTCGCTGAATGGCTAATTAAAAATAATACCATTCAATTATTTGCCATTCTCATTCAGGTTCACTTTGAATGAATGAGATTTCTGAGAGAATGTATCTATGTTACGCAACTTAATTATCTTATTCCATAAAATAAAGAAGCTTGCCAGACCGATAACCTAGGTTAAGCAACGTTCATAACTATTTTGAGACTAGTCGATATTCAGCACCGCCACAAGCTCGCCACTTCTTAAGTGTGCGAAATGCTAACAGTATAAGGCGAAGCAAGGTTGACCAAAGTCTACCGCTAGGGACTGAAGTATAATTGAACAGTCTCGAGAGCTAAGTGGCATCCCGTGTCGGTATATTATTATGAAAATAAAGTATTTTGTATGTTGGTCACATTATCTTACAAAACATTTTATTTTAGTTAATTTTTTGTTGTAAGTTTAACGCGTGTATCTGTCTATCTGTAGATCCCGAACGTATGAACCAATATCAATGCGGTCTTCTGTATTTGAAATGTCTTTTAATCGTTATCATTCCTAGCTTTACTAAATCGAAATCGGTACAGTAGTTTAGAAGATATTTGACTATGAGTAGAGTTAGTAGGGGGAGTCTGTTCCCCATGTGTCGGTAGTTAATTTACATCTTTGACTTTCGATATCTCGCAAGATATACCGTTCTTGACATTTTGAACATAAAGTCATTGATATATATTTAAGTTTCCTATCGATTGGCATAAGTTTTATGAGTGGCCGCAAAATCGATATTTGTTCAAAATATCGATTTTGTTATTCGCCTGTTCTCTTTTAGCTTTGATATGATCTTTCCAGGTGAGCTTCCTATCCAAATGCATCCCCAGGTATTTGACTGTAGTGTGCTGAGGCAGAACAGTTCCATCCAGTTTCACAGGTGGGCAATCTCCTCTTTTTAATGTGATCGTTACATGGGTGGATTTTGCGGCACTCGCTTTAATTCGCCATTACTTAAGCCATATTTCCACTTCTTTTAGATGTTCTTGAAGTTTTGCAGACGCTGTATCAGGGTTTTCATGGCATAACAGTACTGCCGTGTCGTCGGCGTAGGTCGCGATCCCTACCTCGTCGGAATTGAGTAAGTCAGCTGTGTATACTGTATACAGAATTGGGCCCAGTACTGACCCCTGAGGAACTCCAGCTTCTATTTGATAGAAAGATGAGAACGAATCTACAATCTTTCCCTGAAATATTCGGTCCTGTAGATATGATTTAAGGAGCAGGTAAGCGGTATTCGGTAGGCACATTTTTAGTTTACACAGAAGGCCCTTGTGCCACACACGATCAAAAGCTTGTTGCACGTGCAAAAAAACTGCAGAACAGTATGCTTTTCTCTCCAGCGATTGGCGGATGGTGTGTGCCACACGATGTATCTGCTCTATGGTCCCGTGGTGCGCTCGGAACCCAAACTGATGATTCAGTACCACTTTTTGTTCCTCGAGTATAGGATGGAGTCGTTGCACAAGGAGCTTCTCAAACAGTTTGGACAAAACAGGGACAGAAGACTTAAAGGTCTATACGAGCCCACCTCAGTAGGTGGTTTGCCAGGTTTGGCAATCATATTTATAATAGCGTTTTCCATAGTAGCGGAAAATATTGTAACCTGAGAACTGAATTATATAAGATCGTTAGGAGAACTATTCCTTTTCTCGGCAATTGTTTCAGTATCTCTGCTGTAATCAAGTCAAAGCCTGGTGCCTTCTTTATTTTTAATCGGCGTATGCAGTTTCTTACTTCTGCTTGTGTTACCAGTTTTAATGGCAGCGACATTTTTTGGTCCCTGTTCAAGATGTCATCAATCTCCTTTTCAGAGCACAGAGGATCAGGCTCATTGGGGTTTAACAAAGTATGGCATTTATGCAACATCTACCCAAGCTTCTAAGATGCGAAGATGTCCTAGAAGTTAGTCGAAAACAGGGTAATTTAGAAGCTTTAAAAAACTTCTTCCCAAACTCCCATTATCTGATCATGTAGCCTCAATAGGGAGTTTATAACTCTCAAAGAATACAAAACTGTTACTTTACTACATTATCATACTTATTAATCTACCGGAATAAATTATCGAACTGATGGTTAAAGCCATATTAAGATCCGTTGCGTGGTTAAGGACGAGTTAGCGGACATACATACAGAAGAACAGACGCGGAAAGAGACTTTAATTTATACTATGTATAAGATTGATTTGTTACTTACATGAGAATATAATAGGTACTGCTCAAAGATAAAAGTAGAACACGATAAAGATAAGTCATCATCATCATTTCTAGGGGCTTACTAATGGTCTAATCACAATCGATCATCTTGGAGTTAATGTCCCGGTTGTGCTCTCGCGCTCGTTCGCATTGACCATGATCCAGGATTTGGCTGATCAGACAATTACAACGGCGCAACTGCCATTCTGTCCAGGGGAACCTGGCCAGATTGTATCAAGGGTACACTATCACAATGTTTCGCTCACCGTAAGAGCATGGGTTAGTAATCAACTAACGTACTTACATAACTCAGAAAAGAGTTATTGGTACATGTAGGCAGTCGATTTCGAACCCGGTACCTCTCGCACACGAGTCGGATATCTTAACCTCTAGGCCACCGACACTCCCGCTTCTTCGGGACTCCGCCCGAAATGCGAAAACTGCTAAGCGCTATAGATTTTTTATTCTTTGATCGCAAAGCAATTACACCGCTCCTTCTAGCCTCCACACCCCAGTCAGACCGCTTCGATTGCGAAAGGATGGGTTTGAATGGAATTAACTCCGCCCGAAAGCTTTCGTATACATTCACGCTTGTAATTCAATTAGTTTTCTGTCGCTTGGTATATTTTTTATTTTATTTATAAACCTTAATTGTACATCATAGGAGGTTGTATAAATACAATTTAATACAATATAGGTCCAAGGGCGGCCTTATCGCTAAGAGCGATCTCTTTCAGGCAACCATTTTGGCGGAAACCAGTGAAAGAATAATGTAATTGTAGACAATAATAATAGGAAGCAGTTAACTATGCTCAATTATTGTAGGAAATTAGGAAATGTATGAGGTACATTATCTATTCTATAATATAATAATAATAATCATTATAAAGAGGAAAAACTTGATTATTTGTCGGTTTGTTTGTATGTTTGTTTGATTCTTTCACATACAGAAAGCTACATTATCAGCGAGTAACATAGGCTATATTTTATAATCTGAGTAAGCTATCAAAATGATGTATGTTTGCGCATAATTTCAGACTGAATGCAGCTATTTAACTAATTTTTTTTTTGCTGGGTTTGTAGTTTTCAAAACAAGGTTTGTATGCAAGAAAAAAATTGACAGAGATGCATACATTGGGCGGGAAGCGACTTTGTTTTATACTATGTGTACTTGAAACACTATGTATTTACTGATTAAGGATTAGTATCAACTGTCTAGATCGGGTCGTATACAGCCTTAAAACGGCTGATCCTACAATTAGACTGTGATATTTTCCGTCCCCCAATTACGTTAATCGCGGTCCACACAACTATACACCCAGCGTACCCTGTAATTAAATAAATAATTGATCGAATAGATAAAAGAAATTAGCCAACAGCCCTGGAATCCAAAGGATGCAGGTTAATGGATTTATCCAAGGGTGCGCCGTTAATTGTCATGAGCAATATAATCGTAGCTTTTTCCAGGTACCAGTGCGTAACATAATAACAATAATTGTAATTAGTCCATTTCGAAGCCCTTAAAAATAGCGAAAAGTGTTCCTATGTTTGCAAATCCAATGAAAAAAGGCGTAAAGGAGACTGGGTACGTATGTAGGGAAAGTGGACTATGGCTAAATAGCAAAATTTTTTTTTATACCTCCAAGATGGCAAACAAGCTTACGGCCTGCCCGATGGTAAGCAGTCACCGCAGCCTATGGACGTTTGCAATACCAGGGTCATCACTCACGCGTTGCCGACCCCGTAAAATCTTTTAACCCCTTTCTTGACGAACTCCATGTTGTACTCTCCTGAAAAGAAAAATGTTTGGGTAAACTGTACAATAATGGTCCCCGATTTTAGAGGTTTTGGGGTTTGGGGGGGGAGGGGGGTGAGTGGTAGGGTAGGGTCCCGTCTTTGTTGCGTTTCGTTTCTCGCAATAGCATAAATTTACTTTTACTTTTTCTTTAATTTCTCTCTGAGATAACGATTAATTTAGCATTAAACATTATAATTAAATGTAAACAAGTATATTTTATAAAAACGATACAGTAATTGTTATTTTATAAACCATTTGTGTTTTACCCAACAATAATTTAGTTTTATTTGTGGCTGTATGATATAAAACCTTTGTCACATAGACTACAAACAACTAAAACATGAATGAAACCTGTCAAAATATTGCCAAATATTACGAAAAAACTATAACTTTAATTATTTTTTTCTCAAAAACTACAAGTTTGCTTTGGTAGTGACTTTGCATAATTACTTATTAAGCATAGACCTTTTCACCAAAAAATTGCCAACTTCCAATTCGTGGACCATTATTGTACAGTACACCCGATGCCACCGATATCTAAACATACTTTATGTGGTTGATGCAGTACAAAATAGGCAGCTCATTCCACAACCTTAGTGTGCGTGGGGAAAGTTCTTTTGGAACTGCACAAATCGCTACCAATTTGGCTCCAAGGTGTGAGGATGAACTCCCTGTCCTTGGCAACATCTATATAGTATTAACGTTTAGCACCCTCAAATGCGTTTTTGTAGAGAAGGTGCTCAACCTATACTCCGTAATCATGTCACTGCTTGTTTGAAGAATATGGCACTTGTCATACAAATGTGACAAATGAATGCTTTTTCCTCGAAACTGCCGGGACCGATTTTGATGCCCACTTATACAAATATGCAGCTGAGGCACCCTAACCCATAGGTCATCACCGTAATGCAGCTGGTTCATAGACTACTTATGCCCAGTCTCCTTTGTGGAATAAAATGTATGTCTCCGTAGGTGGCCGCCGCTCCACTCCACTTCCAAGAATATTAAAGAATGGTTTGGCTGAGTGCTGCGTAAGCCCCAGGGAGTCGTGGGAAATAGGTCTTGCAGAAATCGGATGGGAGAGCCAAAGGATTACGGCTCGGAGATGGTGAAAACGGGCGTAGTAGAGAAAGAAGAGGAAGAATGCGGACTCTGCCAGAATCTGGGATTGACCGGGTTGATGATGGTGGCAAACAGTATAAGTTATTTTAGATGTACACACAATGAAAGAGTTCATTACCGTTGGACCCCAAATGTTATCACCCGAATGGGGGACAACGATAATGTTAGTTTCATTGTCCCCCAAATTATGAAATGGGCAAATACATTTGGGGGACAATGGCAATGAATCAAAGGAAGCATTGCTATCCAACGAGGCAACGCAAACGTTGCAGGCACGCAACGTTTCTCGACACCATTCCGGGGAACAACGTTGTAGATGAACTTTTTACCATATAATATTTTAGTAGAAGTGTTTATTTTTTTTATCTCTTTTATTTATGTCATACGGTAGGAAAACAGGCAAGCGGGCCACCTGATGGAAAGTGGTCACCACTGCCTATAGACATTAGCAACACCAAGAGTATCGCCAATGTGTTGCCCACCTCTATAACACGTTGCTCTGGCAGCAAAAAGGCAAATGCTCCTCCACTGCCAAAGCCACGGTTCCCCAAATCCCCACCCCATTTCTAATCGTAAATATTTTTCTGTAACAAAATAAATTAGTTATTAACCTGAATAAATGAAAAAAATAGAAAGTACTACACGACATTTGCTTATGTACCTATCTATGTGATTTATTCACCCCGAGACCTGAAAGAGAAAAACTAGACGCCTGGAATAGACCCAGGTAATTCTTGCCACCCAGATAGTTGAGTTTTCTTAACTTTTAATCTTTTTATCTTATTATGAATTGATACTGCATTGCAGCAGAACTACCGGGAAGGACAGCGGACTATTACGGTTCTCCGTCGCGTGATGAGACTCTCGTATAAAGATTATAAGTAAAACAAAAACGCAGATCTGTAGAGATACGTCTACAGAACAGTTATGTTTAAGAATCTAATTTCCACAGAGTTCAATTCTTTATAGAACTGATATTTTTTTTATACGAAACGAGGCGACAGCCACCTGATGGTAAACGGTAACTGTAACGACAACAAAAATATAAAAATACAGAACCACAAAAGTCAGAAGGGTTTATTTAAAATCGTATAAAACATAAAAGTGCAAAGTACAGAACCTTGGCCATCAACCAACACGTAGACCACCTACGGCTACGACGTAGCTACCAGCTTCGTTAGTGAAAAATACCCTCACTTAAAAGTATTATTTTTATTAAATACTCATTGCCAGAACATTTTAAGCCATCATAGGCTTACAGTAGAAAATTTAGCCAAGTATCTACTTCCTGTGAATAGACAACATTTTCAGTATTCGTCGTAGGTACGTTTAAAATTTCCTGAGCCAAAAACCAAAAAGTAACATTACACACAACATGTACCTACACTTGTACAAGTATGCGTTGTATGCAATACCGTGAAAACGTAGTCCAAGGTAGGGAGTACTATTTCATTGACAGCTTACGCACTATTATAATTGAGTTTATTTTATGTTAAAATAATTGTATTCTTTTTATGTCTTTTTGTTTTCTCGTACATTTTTCAATGGGTGGTGTTGTTATATGTGTCAATAAATGTTCTGAGGTTCTTTCTTTCTTTCACTAGATTTTATAGTTTGGTGTACACGGTCAAGTTTATGTTGTAGAGTGGCCAGAAAACGAACACATATTTTGAATGAAAGGTACCGTATGTCGTTCGAAGTGTTTATAGATGGCGTCGCTATTAAACTTGACAAAGAATGTGTATAGATAGATTGACTTTGACAGTGCGGAGAGTGCCTCATTCACATGGTAGCAGTGCAATTAAAACGCGAGTTATTACAATATACAATATGAACCACACTTTGGATCGATGTTGTCGAGCTGGCTGAGTAAAGTAAAATAAACCACAACAAGCAAGCGGTACGTCCACGAACATTTACCAAAAAGTAAATTGAAATGAAAATATTGGTACAGACAGTTAGTGAAGGGAGCAAAGGACCTTCTATACTTTGGTACCTCTGCCTATTTTATTTAATCGTAAACAATCTACCATTAATCGGAGCGTCGGTGGCCGAGTGGTTACCTTAACCACTCGGCCACCGACGCTCCGACTCGTAAGCGAGAGGTATCGGGTTCAAATCCTACTGCGGCCATGAATCAATGATTCTTTACTGAGTTACATACATTAGTTGAATGCTTACCGATGCACTTACGGTGAGAAAGAACATCGTGATGAAAATTACACATTCAGGGGCCGAATGTGTAACCGTGATCATCCAATCTGCGGGGCTATTGGCTAACTCAGCTGACAACTGTATTTGACACTAGATAATTCTACACCGTCGTTATCTACGTTGAAAACTGGCAATAGCGTCTACCAAATTAGAGTAGTGTCAGATTTTTTTATGTCAAATTCAGTTGTCCACTGAGATAGCCGATAGGCCCTCTGATCAGGTTCCCCTGGTGGCAGTGTCACGGAGGTCAGATGGCCGTCGTAATTATCTGATCTGCCAAATCCTGGATCATGGTGTAGGCGGGCCCCAGGCCCTCGTGCGCAATGGCACAACGAGGACATTTACCTACACCAAGATGTTTATTTTTTTATTATCTACCAGAAATTCCACAACTAGTTTACTTCAGCGGAGGCCATAATAAGGCACTGTTGCTATACACAAGTACGTTCACGCCTACGTGTATTATTTTTAATAACAGCGCGAATACTCCGAAAAAACATTAATAATTAACTATGGTCTTAATGAGTGCTTGTCAGGGTTGTTATGTTAAATCCCAGAAGGCTGTTTGATGTGCTTTGTGATCCATTATTCGCACAGGCATCTAATAATTTATTACTTGAAACAAACAGCCTTTACATTATAATTTCAGACTAACTAAGCTTAGTAAAGGCCAGAGCTTTCCTACATTGTACAAAGCTTTCCTACCCTAAGTACATAGCCTCAACACTTGTAAGTTTCGTTCAATAATTTGAGATTACGAGATATTAAAGTAACTATTTCCGAAGGAGACGATATACAATAGAACCCGCATATGCGCAATGTATGCGGGTTCTATTCTATACAGCCACGAGTCGTTCATTATTGACAACTAGTTTGTTTAGAAATTCACTTCACAAACACACAATCACCATCAAGCCTTCAAGACTAGAGTGTATAGGCTGTTCCTAGACAGTCCTCCATTCACTTTGATTCCCACCAAGTGAGATGCACGGCTATTATTAATAACTGCATTCGATAAATAAATAAAAAAGTAACACACATCCAGAGCGGAAATCTCAGAGACTGGTTTAGATGGGAAACATGTGCAGGCACCGAGTTACAGTCCCTTGCCGTTCGCAATAGAAAAGAGTTAGAAAAACGCTGACACCGATTTGTTTTTATATAAATGTAAATTCCAAATTATTAATATTATGTTAGGGCCCCTGTATACGCGGGGCCCTGGCATGAAGCCCAAATAGATGCGGCCTTTTTATTAACCGACTCAATTATCAAAAAAGGAGGAGTTTCTTAAATCGTAAAGACGAAATTTCTTTATTGTTTGAAAGGATCGATGTACTTTCAAGCTGGTCCCATGGTCATCAGGTCAGGACCTGATGATGGGATCAACAACTCTCAACCCACGAAAATTATACGGTCTTTGTTACGCTATCATATCTTACTCAAGTGTTTGCTTCAGAGTGTCATCAGTGTCAGAGTAACATGATGCTTGAAATGGTAATCACCACTAACACTGAAAATTTTGTAATACATATTTTTTTAATGAAAAAGTTATATCTACTTTAAATCATACCATTGGAGTAAGTATATTTCATAATTTTTGGAGTCGGTGCCACACAGCTAACCCCCTCCTCCCTATTCACAAGGCTTTACCCCTTTCCCTGACGATTATTACTGTGCTGGCCCCGAATACAGAAATAAAGATATCTAACTTACTCGTGGTGTATGATAAAAAGCTTATTACACAACACAAGTTTTATTTATTTTATTAAATTGCCAGTTGCTACGAAAATGTGTTAACAAAATTGTACCTTAAAACAATTTTGTTAATTAATCACGAGGCTCCCAGAGTTGTTAAACCAGTTGGCAACAGTATATTAGTTGTATCTCGTCTAGGGTTTTCTACCAAGCATACCCGGGTATTTAAGGGATTTTATACCCGGGTACAATCTGAGTGCCATACCATAAGTTTTAATATCGGAGAAACTAACTTTATAGGAAAGATGATGAAATGCCATTTATGTTTGCATATTATTTCGGCCATGTGGCCGCCGCGACTGCTGCGTAGATGGCCTACTGGTATATTTCACTAATAACTCACCAAAAGTTTTTTTTTAAGAGAATGGTCATGTTTTTGACTGCCATCTCATCTGATACTAAGTGCAGATGCAGTCTACGATGGCGCATGCCTGTCTATTAAATACCTATTGACTCTTGTCTTAAAGAGACCCAAGTTGTACTGCTCTGGGAAAACATGTGCAGGCAGCGAGTTCCAGTCCCTTGCCGTTCGCAATAGAAACGAGTTATAAAACGCTGAGTGCGTATAGGTGAAATGTCGACAATATAGGGATGGTACGCTGACCTACACCTGGTGCCCCGAAGATGGAATGGGGCTGGTAGAACTAACTCGTGTAATTCCGTCGCACATTTCCCAAAGTGTAATCTGTAGAAAACCGCCAGATATGCCGCTTTACGGCGGTGATCCAGATCCTGTAGATTTTCGTACACCAACTGGGGATTGTCTATCAGTTTCTTGGCGCGTCTCTGAACCGAGTCCAGAGCAGCCAGATAGGCCTTGGCAGATCCGTGCCATAGGTGAGAACAGGCATTCCAGGCAAGGTCGAATTTGGGCTTTATATAGTGGCAACTTCTGCTCAGATGAGAAATACCGCTAAAGTAATGTGATGGAGTTGATGGTGGATTATTTGATGAAATGAAGCACAAAAAGTTCACTCACTTGAAGTTTATTCGAGCACAGATATAAAGTCACAGTACACGTAATGAAAGTTCAAACATGCTAGAAGGAAAAATTAAAAGTGACGGAAAACAGATTTAGAAATAGGAAGGCAGTACATAAAAAGGGTTCGCGCATAAAAGGCAATCGCGCGTAGGTACGTTGGCGGTGCACAAAGTAACATGCGTCTCGCGTCTAGAATGGTTGCGACCGGACCGACCCGCGTTCGCGGCGCAGGAGTCGGTAGACGCGATTTTGCGACTACCGCCACGCGCGTCGCAAAATCCTCTACTAGGAAAAGTAGTCGGTCTGTCCTGTGTATAATATGATACCGCATTGCCCTGGAGAGGATCCCTAGTATTTTGGCAGCAGTTTTAGTTTGGGACTAGATATACCCACCAAAGTCCAACTTGGATGACACTTCCATGCCCAGCAGGCGAAGGCTGTCACTAGAGCTTGCAAGTCGAATATTCGAATATTCGCCCCATTTCAATATTCGAATAGTAATTTAGGTAACATTCGAATATTTTTAAACAATCAGAATTTACGTACACGTGTCTTAATTTTATGATATTTATTCAAACGGATCGTGTAAACGCGCACACTGAATGCTCGGTGACTTGTGCCTGAGTACTCTGCTATGCGAGACGCATTTTGTACATTTCACTAGATAATCAATTAGACCTAAAGTTTCCTATTTTATTTGCAAAATTTGATATTTAATAAGCTAACTGTTGCGACTGATAACAATGTTAAGTACATACATTAACCATTACAATTTTGTTAATAAATACTACAATGCTTACATTAACAATTTGTTAGTTTAAGTTTACATATAATTTGATTTTAATTAGTATCACTAATCTCATGATATAAAATACACACCCATAACACAAGCTTTGCTTACTTTGGGGCTAGATGGCGCTGTGTGAATTTGTCCACGATTATTTATTATTTATTTATTTAAAATTCTATCATTTTTCTTGTTAAGTCAAAAATCGTTAAGCATCCTAATCTCGTGAAATACCGAAACTTAGGATCTCATTGACTTAATGCTACCTAATCACTCTCATGAGGGCCTCGCGAGGCGGGCCCTCTTCACTCTTGCGAGGCAGGTACTTTGTATTTTGTTGTTGCTCTCGCCTCGCGAGAGTTAAGGGTATTCGATTTCCTTACTAAATTAAATATTTGATAGTGTTTAGTAATTGAATTATGGTTTATACTATTAGTAAATGTGTTTAAAGGTGAGGCAAATTCATTTCTATAGCTTAATGATATAAAATAATGCAGTTCAATCGAAAAAACCACATTCGCCGCAAGGCGGTGTTGTTTTGTGATTTAGTGTTTTTTGTTTTTTATTGCTTTGTTTTATATTATTAACATGTAGAATTCCATTACACGCTCATTTGGATACATTTACTAACGGACAATTGCACAAAATTACATTCGAAACGTAGTTACTACCCTGATTCCAGATTTCTCAATTTTTCGAATATTCGAAAGTCACCAGTAAAAATATTCGAATATTTGCAAGCCCTAGCTGTCACGTATTTGTGCCATCGCCAAGAGAAGTACGGAATGTACTTCGCGAACAAACGCGTTGAGCTGCACAAGATTGGCAACTCCCCAATCAGAAACATTGTGGAGAGCTTGGTCCAGGTGATCAATAAGTGACTCGACAAGACTCGACATCCTCTCTCTTGGCCTTTGCACTGGATGTGTACCGGTCGGTCACTGTGGTGCCATCTGCATACCCAAAAGCACCGGACACGAGCAGATCATTTACGTGCAACAGGAACAGGCTGTTCTGTACAGAGTTTTGTTATATCGCCCCTAGTTTATCAGCGTAGATATATCCCCAAAGAAAATAATCTAATAGATAACTCCATTGACTGCATAATCTGAATGTCCAAAATGACATTAATCATTGATGTTAATTTTTTCTTCCATACAAAATTTTGTTTAGCGCTGGAACCCACTTTCGGTTGAATGGTTTTGACTTTTGTTATAATAAACACGCAGCGGCCATATGACCGAAATATTATTCATTAGCTTTCCAATAAGACTAGTTTCATTTGATATTTAATATTTTTCTTTGATATATTTCAATTTGAAAACAAAAGGCTTAAAAAATACCTTTTACTTACATTTTCTTAAAAGTAGGGGTTTCTTAATACCCGGGTATACCCAGGTATTAAAAATAATAATACCCGATACCCGGGTATCTAAACAAGTCGGGTATTCGAAAACCCTAATCTCGACAATTCCTTTGAGAATCCGCAGTCAAAATTATCTTAATATAGCAAAGTAAAATACACGCATTTAAAGTATATGTAGTAGGTTCGTAACAGTCATAAGACGTTTCAGAACCAGTCATATATGTTTTCAACTATCCGATTATTTTCAATGTCACAGACACAAAAGCCAGCCACCACTGTTGGAAAGTGGTCACCGCTGCCTATAGACATTAGCAACACCAGGGGCATCGGAATGCCTTGCCCACCTCTAAAACACTGGAACACGTTGCTCGTTTTTCTTTTGTCTTTTAAGGAATATGCACTGAAAATTGTTGTGTTGTGTATTCACCGATAATATACCTATATCGTAAATGCTATAACTATTTGTCGGATTCTATGGTCTACATAAAGAAAACATGTTATGCCCGCCCATGTTTGTAAATGCTATTAGTTTGAAACATATTATCAAATTCTTTTTTTTTTAAGTTTATCTGACTTAATATTTTTAGTTGGTGGTATAGCACCAGTCTTTACCCATTTTTTAGGGTAGAGTAGGGGTAGGATGCCACACGAACAAAGTCACGATGGGCCCACTAGATAACAACTGTGACCAAGCCATATAAGTTTCAAGGCATTATTTGAAAAACGACATTCATTTATTATACATTCACATAATTATTTATATTATATACATATACATTACATATACATTCATATTTTTAAGAGAGGCATAGCGGGGTATCCCGTTTGAATTGGAGCCGCCCAACTGGGGAAGTATCTACACTTTACAGAATAACGCAGATACTCTTTTAAATAGTATTGTGTTTCTGCCGGTGAGTATGGTCTCCAGTGCCTACCGGATATCATAAAAAAAATGAATGGGAAAATTTTCTCCATTTCATTACGACATTTTGCTACGAAATGGGACGAAAGGAAAATATAAGTATAATTTTAATGCCAAACTTAAATTTGGGTTGTTCTCTACATTGGGTTATACTGGTTGTACCAGAGTATAAAAAGGTTGTACCTATATTATTTGTAAAAAGATTTTGACATATACATATGTAATCTACTTGATCATGCTGAAATATAAAAGTAGGTACCGGGGCGAGAGCGGTGGTCTAATGAAGGCTTAATAAAATAAAAGATAAGTCTGCCGAACGAAAAAATTTCGTTCAACAGGGAAGAGGCGGACCCCGTTCTTGTCGAGAACATAAAAACAATGAACGTAAGTACGGTCTCAATAAAAAAGAACATTGTACGTACAGTCAGTAAAAATATCGTATCTTCAAATTTTATGATGTTACATTGTACGGACAGACTGCAAAAATATCGTATCTATAATTTTTCGAAATTACACAGAGTAAAAATACTACTAGGTAATATTATAATTTTCTATGCTATCATCTAAACCGCAGGTCAGACTTAGATCAAAGGACAGTAAATGAACGAATGAAGAAATTTGAGACAGTAACTGAAGTAATGTCATTCTCATCGTAACGTTGTACCCTGGCCCAAACCAAATGTGGATTTTACTTGGGAACTTCATCAGAGATAGACTTGATATACAAGATTGAGTGCGCGTAAAGCGAACGCGATAAACCGACGGGTTTATGAAGCGACACTGCACAGTATCATTTTTGTAATGTTTCGTGCACGGAGTGTTACCGCCAGGTGGAGAACACTGTAGTAAAAAAAAACTAAATTTTTCTCTGCTCTGTGCATAGTGCGTACAAGTGGCGGTAGGGCTTCCGTCAAGCTTAAAGAGTCCGTCCGGAATGGTACCACCGCCTTAACTATGTCTACCGACAACCTGTAGCAAGGTATCCATCGAAATATGTAAGAAGTATCAGCTTAAACCTCACGAGGACGACGCGCCTATAGACTAGCCCCTCATACCTATATTTCTCTTTGTAAAATCTCCCAAAAATTTAGAGCTAGCTGCGCTCACTTATGCGCTGTTTTTCCTGTCCTGTCACAAACAGGCAAGTGAGGCACCTGATGAAAAGTGGATTTCATGTGAGATCTTTATTATATATCAGAATACCACCAAAGACAGATTCAAATAACAGGTAATGTTATGATCTAAATATTACATTAGTTTTATACAAAACAATACTGGTTGTATTTAGCTTATAGTGGAGTCCCAGCTTCCCAAACTAAGATATCCTATGCTATGAGTAATCTATAGGAGAATATCTATAGTCTATAGATAACCGTAGCTACACATGGGTATCGTCAATGCGTTGCCCACTTCTAAAACCCTGCGACACGTTGCTCTGGCACCAAAAAGGCTCTGCTAAAACCATATTTCGGAGAACTGTACCATACCCACAGACAGAAATTTAATACCCGCTACATATGGCCTTGTGTTGAATATTAGAAAGTTTTATAAATAGTGTGGTTATAAATAGTAATAATAGATTTCGGCAAGTGTTACATATTTGGGCCGAGGCATGACTAAATATACCTTACTTACGTCACCGTCCCCGTTAGATATTAATAACTCCATTCTGCCCCCAGACGTTTTCGGCAACTTGAGTTTGTGATTGTCCGAGATGCATAAGCCTTTACGAGGCTACAAATGCAGGTTTGCAGGAAATGGGTAGCTGTCTTCTCTTCCTCAATATATGTTCAACAAGAAGAAAGTTTTTATGCCGAGTGTTAGTTGTGTACGAAGATGCGCAAAAATTATGTGGAGTCTCTTTGTATGTAAGCGTACAAATATTTCAGATTTTGTACAAATATTTCGTATTTGCCATTCATGTGTCGCTTTTTTTGGGTACATAAAAGACACAAACCATAAATATTTATACCACTCTCACACTCCTATTATGTCCGCCATCTTTGAAAAGATGATCCAAAAGATTTTACGAAACATGTATGGAAAGTCGCTTTTCAAAAGAGTAAAACTTTGTAAAAGCATTTGTAGAAACATGTGTACACATCTTGACACATGTCTCGGCTCGGTTTTAGGCAAAGAGCACTCTGTACTGCAGTTCCCTCCATTTAAATTTAAAACTGAATGTGCGGTGACGGAGTTACGAGCGTCTGGCCGCGGGTGGTGCTAACCTTTTATTGGTCACCCGCACATCGCGCGATTGCCGTATTCCATTTGGAATTACTTTTTTATATCATATCGGATCAAATATGAATTCATGTCGAGTCAGGGTCAGACATCTATTTTATATTGCTACTAAAGCCTCCTATACTAAGGCTATGTACGGTATCTAGCTGATAAAAACCCACAATCATATTTTTCGTTATGTTTCAAAAAAGAGGGTACTTAGTGGACTCACCTAATTTACTTGCGCATATTTCTTTAAGAGTGTCGCTCAGACGTGAAAGGAACTGTCGTAAAAAGCCACTTTTTCACGTTAACCCTACCAGAAAGCGTTACGTGGAAAACGGTTTTGTTCGTCGTGCGTGTAAATATTACAATGAGCATCTTCATGGCGTGGATATGTTTCTGTATACTTTACCAAAGTTTAAAAGGAACGTTAAAGAATTATGTATTATATTACTCATCTAATTGTTGTACTTTATTTTTATGATATTTGTATGTATAATGTAGATCGATTGGTTGTATTTATGTAATAATTAAGGAAACTATAGGTCTTTATTTATTATAAATATTTAAATGTTGTTTTGTATAAGACTGTTTGTTTCTGATTAATAAAAAAAAATGGTATATTACAGTGTATGTATTATATTTTTGGGCCACTTTCTACAAGAAAGACAAAAAAACAAATAAAGTCAATAATGTTTTATAATACCGAGGAATTACTAAGTATTTTGGGTTTCCTACTGTATACCTTTTATACGAGTAGCCCAATATTTCGACGCAGGTCAGCGAACGACTGGCCGGAAAACTTCGAGCAAAGGTACGAAGTGCCCGAAACATACTTTAAAATTAAGCCGAGATAGTTTAAAACGTTATGTTCTTCTTATCGAGTCGATGGACTAAACTCTGACTTACACTTTATTCGCCCAGTATTCGGCGACGCATACAGCGTTTGAACTGGCCTCGAACAAGTTCTCCATTGTACAAGTTTTAGGGCACGCCGAGCATGAAACGAGGTGGTCCATAGTTTGCGGAGATATGCCACAGTCGCACTGAGAACTTTCATTTGTATAGCCCACCTAAAGAGATTCTCTTTACATCGGCCCACCTGGGTTCGCACTTTCGCAGCCTATTTAGCGTTTAACGTTATGTTAAGAACCTATTATACCCGTTTCTAAATTATTGTTTCACGTAACAATAATTCAAAACAGCAGAGGTTCGTTATCATTGTGAGAACTAAGATACCTTTCGCTGAATTTTTTTATGCTACGACGTGGTGACAAACGAGCAAACGGACCTCCTGATAGTAAGCAGTAACTGTCGCCCATAACATCTACGATTCATGCATTTAGAATGCAGGTGTTAGAAAAATAGATAGAGTGTACCGATCTAATGTGTGAATTTAAGTATTGAGGGGATATGAGTTAAGTTGGCCTAGTAACTAAGTTAGAAAATTGAATGGAATGGAAAATAGGGCACATTAGTTAAATATAAATTTCTATTTATTCAGGAAAGGATATTCACATTCAAACACTGTGATTAGATTAAATGAGATAAGTTATTTATATAGGATAGCAGTCATAGCTAACAAATGAACATGGGAAATATGCTAATGTATTCTAAACATAATAAAACATAGCAAAATGAAGTGTAGCGGCTATATCGCCTAAGGATTACACAAATAAATCATTTAGAAATCAGCAATGGGCACCAAAGTAATACAATACAAGCTTATACTTAACTCTGTGGCTGGTCTGGAGCAAAAGTCCTTTACAGTGATTCAACTAGGTTTATATACCCAACGTTTAGCCGGAAACTGGAAGCCAGTACATATTTCAACCAATCATAGGACGTTATACACTGCCAGTTAAATATGAAGTTTTTGTGCCAAAATACTTAACCAAAGACATTGAAATAGTTCTTAAAACTATCGTTAATAATTAAAGGATTTATTACTCAATTAGAAATATAACTTTTAGTTAATGAGAAGTTTTCCAGTAGGTATTGATAGTTTGTTTCAAAAAGCATCAATAGATGGCGCTCCTACAATTTTGGTAATCTTCTTTAAATCTGTATGATGGTGGCAGTGATTTCATGCAGCCAAGTAATACTAAACTTGAAAATAAAGTGTTTATTAATATAAACATAACTGTTAAAGGTTGAACGAAGTGTAAAAAGAAATATTTATAGAAGTTGGCACTATGTTCCATTATTATTACAACCTCTAAAATGGTTGAAAACTATTGACAAATACAAAATTATCCACTACAAAGTACCCAGTGTTTATATCCTGTTTGTTAAGAACCTATTTCAAGCAATTATCAATTACCAAAATTGTCGGGGCGCCATCTAGTGAGTGGTTAGGAATGCCTTAGATACCTATTGGAAAACTGCTCATTAGTACTTAATCTGTTAAAGAAATTCGTTCCGAAATAAAGAACGAACGTTCCGTTCGGAAACATTGAAATCTGCACAGAGTATTAATTACTATACGTAAATACTTTATAGGGAAATATTTACAAACTATATTCTATTAAATAAACCATCAAATTAACATAAAATAATTATAATATCTAACACAGGCAACAAAAACCTGCAAAATGCAAGTACCCGCGTTGGATACGCCATTTCGAAACACTATTTAAATAAAGAAAGACGTATACTGAATGACAGTTATCCGATAGATTAAATTAGTGAACCGTTCATTCTCCAACGCCCATTTTATCCGATGGTTCGTTTCACCGAAAATTGTTTAATCGAAGTTACAGTTTATCTTTGGAAGCTGTTTGGAAAATATTAATTACAGAGAGATATATCTCGGATGATGTTCTATTGATTGATTAATTTTGGCGAAAATATTTTTAACAGCTTTGTTGTCATTGTGAGGACTAAAATGAAATGCATCATGCCGGTATCTTATCCTCAGACCGGAACACAACAATGCAAGCATTGCTGCTTGGCCGCAGAAATAGACATGGCGGTGGTACCCACCCAGGCGGACTCCATCTATTCTTGCTACCTTATCCTTCAAACCTAAACACAATAAAAACATTGTTTGTTTGTGGGCAAAGAACCTTGAGCTTTGTTTTTGGGAGAAATATTTAGTTATGGTAATTTTCTAGTGATAGGACATCACTCGATAATCGATGTCCATAATTCTTTTTACCACTTATCCGAATCTTACTCCTCATATTGTATCATGGCTCACACGAACTCACACACGTTCAACACTGTTGCACTATTATTGATATATCTTGTTGTATATAGACGCACGTCTTCATTATCAATCAGTAATCATAATAATAATAAATTCATTTAATCTAATACAATTAAACGAAGGTTACATGAGAGCATTATTACAACATTACCTACTTATGTTAAATGGGTACAAATAAAATCAAGGTTACTTATTTACAACTCTAGCACAAATAACAATTGGCATTGAATTCTATTTATTTGTCCTAGGCATCCAATAATCAGTGTTTCTTACTTGTTGATTTTACAAGCAGGAGCTGCGTGTGGTTGAAATGTATATGCTGCACTGTATATGTATAAGCTGCAAGAGTGCCGCCTTCGTTGGTATGAACAGGTCTTGCGCTGACCGGCCAATTACGTAGGGACCAAATGTCTGGTCATGCATCCTCCGCCAGGTACGGGAAGGAGAGGCCGCCCTATGAAGCAATGGTTCAAGCCATCAATGTCAACGTCGTTTAGGTTAACACCTAGGATGCCAAAGACTGAACGAAGTATGCACGGTACAGCAGGAAGTCGAACCCCATATAATACATAATGTATGGGACTAACGCACTTGGAACCTTTTGGTCACCTTCCGGCTCCACGTCCACATCCTGGCTATCTTCTAGGACTAGTCTTGGTCAAGGCAAATCAAACGAGCAAGTCAATAGAATTGCATTGTTTTATTTTAGGGTTCCTTTGGCCACCTATCGTCTCTATCATCAGATCAGCTCACTGACACCATCATATTGAATGGTCATCTAAGTTTCATGCGTAATCAAAATTTGAATTTGATCTAATAACAGGAAGTGGGTCAAATACCATACCATAGTCATATAAGATGGTCCCCCATATAGAGTGCCAAGGTTCAAAAAGCCTCGTTTCATTAAGATGGGCACCACTATATTTGGCCCACTTCCCAGTAAACAATTGAATAGAAATTTTGCATACACATTTAAGACAGATGACATTACAATTATATGGTGTCAGTTGATCGTGGCCCTAGCACAAGTGTGTCCGCGATAAAGCTCGCGTGAGAGCGTTTGTCTCCTTCTCTCAATACTAAGACGAAAGAGATAGCAATACCTATGTCGCGCTTTTTCTCGCTTATCGCGCGCGAGAGGAACTTGTGCTAGACCTACTGATGAGAAAGACAGAAGGTGGCCAAAAGAACCCTTAAATAAAACAATGCTATTTATATTGAGTTTAGAGTCGTTTGATTTGTCTTGTCTAAGACTAGTCCTGGAAAGTAGCCAGGTTCTAGCGGTGGAGCTGAAAGGTGGCCAGAACAAAGACTTAGATATGTGTAAACTGAGGTAGACGAGCCCTATTACAAATGAATTAACTAATAAATACCTAGTATACAAACCCGTGAAAGGTAATTTCACAAGAATTATCCGATTTCAATGAGTAATTTGTGCAATATCTTATAACGCAGGACAGCATTTAATGTTTGATTACATTTATGTAACTGAGAGTAAAAAATAGTTTGATAAGAAATTTAGCACGCTAACAATACCTGCGTCGACGCTAGAATTCCCGGTGATTTCGGGGTTTCCCCTTTTTTAAAGTATATTACGGGTTCTCACCGCGTACCTTAAATGTGTGACCATATCCGCGATATCGACAGTTTAAAACGTCATTCCCCTTGTTTCCTCGCTCGTCATGTATTAACCTTCAAAAAACGAAGATTGCATACTACATTGTGCGAGTTAGATACTCGTGCGTATTTAATTTGGCCAAAGTCCAAGGCATTTGTGACTTTGTGACACAGTTAAGCATACAGATTCATAAAGATATTATAATGTTAGTGAGTATATCTGTATTAACCCCTATTGTGGGCATACACATGTTATAATTATACAAATAAAATCATAATGGCTAATACTTATTAAATAATTTCATAATTGTTTGATCGTGATATAATAAGCAGAATATTTACAAAATAAATTCAAACCGACAATTATTAAGACGTATAAATTGTGTATCTACGAGATAAATAAGTACGTCGTTGCAATTTACTGCACTAGAACCACTTTTTTGAAAAATGTATGCTTTTCTACAACAATTTTATAATATGTGCGCCCCCCACCTCTGCGCGTACCTCAGTCCGCAATTGCCACGACGACTTGTCATCAACAGTACCTATCTAGAGCTATCCAGAAACGCTTCGGTTTCGCAGTTTATAAAATCAGCATAGTAGTAGATAAGTCTCTACCAATACCATAACCTCTTCAAATAGGGTACCTTGAAGCCTTGTAACTAAACTTAAAATAATCTGGGTCAGGTTTTCCGGCCGTCTCAGACGGTATCTAATGATTCTACCATAGAATCTTTCGTTAGTTTCTTAATTTGAAACACATACTTTAATGAGACAATATTTTAAACTATCGCGATTATACCTTTAAGGCCTTGCCACATACAAAGCTCGGCGCGAGCGCGGCGCGTTATTTGCTAGGCACCATCGCGCCGCGCGATGGTTGCCTAGCAAATAACGCGCCGCGCGATGGTTGCCTAGCAAATATCGCACCGCGCTCACGCCGCGCTCGCGCCGAGCTTTGTATGTGGCAAGGCCTTTAAAATACTTCAATGAGTGTGCAAAATAAAGTACAGCTAAACTAAATATTGATTATAATGAAGTTTTTATCTAAGGGTAGATGATTGATGCCTCAAGTTTGAGCGAGAGGAGCGAAATTCGCGAGGCTTAAAGTAAATTTGATAAGCTCAACATTTTGTTACCTAATCCTCGTCTTAACTCGATGAGTGTGCAGAACTCTATAGACTAGCTAATTACCTACGAAAGGTTTATGTAATATTCTTTATAACGCAAACATAACGAAAGGAAATACTTATATTGAAATTTTTCTTGAAAACAGGGACAACAATTTAAGGAATCTATCCGTAGTATAAAACAAAGTCGCTATCTACGCTTAGATCTTTTAAACTACGCAACGGATTTAAATGCAGTTTTCAACAATACAACAATCAAGAGGAAGGTTTATAAGCCAGAAAAAAGGGTAGGTAGGGGTGTACGCGAACGAAGTCGCGCCGGGTCCGCTAGTCTTAAATAAACCAAACAGATCCCTTGAACCAATTCTTAGATAAAACTTAGCTTGTTTACTTTGATAAGATAAGCGTTAAGCACTCGGGCCACTTTTTCTGTCAGTGAGTGTTTTTAATATTTCCACCTTCAATCCGCCTGCCAAGCGCTGATGGTAGTACTTCCATTTCAATTGTCTGGACGCATACAAGAAAGCGAATAACATAAACGTTATAATTAAATAAATAATAATCATCTCGGCGTTAATGATCCGGTTGTGCTGCCGCGCACGAGAGCCCGAGGTCCGCCTTGACCATGATCTTGGCCATGAGGATTTGGCAGACCAAAGAATTACAGTGGAGCGACTGCCACCTGACCCCAATGACCCTGCTACCAGGGGAAACTAAAAAGATTGGATTATGGTTACACATTCAGTCGCCGAAAGGAACAAAAACGTGATACCTACGAGTATTATCAAAGTAAAACTGACACTGGACACCTTCCACGTTACCTAAGCAAAGTAACAATTTTAATCACGCTACAAGCCACCATTTGCAATTAGGGTTCCGTATAAATCTATTCATCCGGTCGTTATTCCCGCGGGAGAGGGACGTGTCACAAATATTGATGGTCCCGCAAATTGATAACGTCCGGGGCTCGAGCGCAGGGAAAGGGTTTAGCCGCATGACAAATTACCGGGTTTCGTTCCTTCGTATCGCTATGGTTTATTTATTTATTTAATTTGCCAACAGATTTAAATTTTTTCTTTACAATGCTCTTAAACTATAGTAACAATAACAATTAACATAAATGTAAAGCCAATAACAGGCAAACCTTACGTGCACTAATTAAATCGCGCTTATAACGTAAATACTAACCTATTACAATAAAATACATTACACAAATTTACAGATACTTAGGCAATTTTGTTACAAAAAACAACTGAGTTTACAGATTTATATAATTATATAAAGTTAGTATTAGTTTGGGCGTGTAGGTACTATTTCTAGCCATACTATTCTGTGTAGATTCGGTTACTAAACGGCATTGATGTCCCGGTTGTGCTATCGCGCTTATGGATACGGGGTCCTTGACCATGATTGAGTATTTAGCAGATCAGCTAAGTGGAGCAATTGCATTTGACCTTCGTGGCTCTACTATCAGGGGAATCTGACCAGATTGGACCATGGTTACACATTCAGTAGCCTGAATGAAATTTCATCTCGGTGTTTTCCCTCGCCGTAAGAGCATCGGTTAGTATTCAACTAATGTATTTAACTCAGAAAGACTCGTTGGTAATGGCGGCAGAGAGGTTCGAACCCGACACTTCTCGCTTACGAGTCGGGCTCCTTAACCACTAGGGCGCCTACGTTCAAGTACATTCTGGCCACTGAATGTGTAACGATGATTAAATCTGGTCAGGTTCCCCTGTTAACAGGGTGACGGAGACGGAGATCAAAAGGCAGCGTCGCTCTACTGTAATCCTGGATCCTGGAAGCTAGATGCCAAGATGATTATATATTAGATACTTTACCTTTACTTTAAATTTGCTGTTAACCTTATCGCAATATTGACGTTGTATTAACAAAGACCCAGCACGAATAAATCGATTGATAACACTTGTGACGAAGCTCCGGTGATCTAGCGACAGCGACGGTTGATACTCACTGGCTACATTTATGACTTAACCGACAGAAAAAGTCGGGTAACCCCCGTCCAAGTTTACAAATAGGTACTCAAATATTTTTTAAACTACTAAACCGAATTTAATGAAAAAAAAACTGATAATTTTATCTATTAAACTTGCTTTCAAATGGAGAAAACATCAGCCTACCCGTTCCAGAGTTACGATGCCGACAGACAGACACACAGATACACGCGTCAAGCTTATAAAAAATTTAATTTCGTTTCACATACAAAATTTTGTTCGGCGATGAAGCTCATTTCTCATTTCATTTCGGCCACATGACTAAAATCATATTCGAGCAAAAATGCCATGAAATTATCTTTCCTCTAGTTATACTGACACTAAAAATATTTTTCTTTGTTTGATTTCAACTTAAAGTTCTCCGCCTCTAAAAAACACCCTTTAGCACCTCTCTCAATTCGTCTGGGATTAAAATAGCCTAGACTCCACTACTTGTAATCACGTAGGCGCAGACGCCCACGCTTCAGGCGCCGGCCCGTAATTACGACAGCCGCAGCCTCGTTTAAGGGATTATACAAACAATGTGCCAATGACGCCATGCACGATCATTTCGGCGCGTGTAAGAGGGGGAAAAACTGAGCAGAATTTGTGGCACAAGTTTTTGCAACCGTCACACAATATGTCTCGGAGGAAGGGGTAAAAACTGAGCGGGATTTTTGGCACAATTTTACATAATTGAAATAGAAAAAGATTTTCAACTGATTACACTTTTAATATTTAGATTCTGTGCTTTGGAAGTTTATTTATCTGCTAATCTTTGATTGGAGGCCTTCAGGGCCGAAGGGCAATGAAAAAGCTCAATACACCAATAATAGTGGACCCGGCGCGACTTCGTTCGCGTAGCGTTCTAACCCTACACCTGCCCTACACCTACCGTACACCTACCCTACACCTACCCTACACCTACCCTACACCTACCTTACACCTACCCTACATCTACCCTACACCTACCCTACACCTACCCTACACCTACCTTACACCTACCCTACATCTACCCTACACCTACCCTACACCTACCTTACACTTACCCTACACCTACCCTACACCTACCCTACACCTACCTTACACTTACTCTACACCTACCCTACACCTACCCTACACCTACCCTACACCTACCCTACACCTACCCTACACCTACCCTACACCTACCCTACACCTACCCTACACCTACCCTACACCTACCCTACACCTACCCTACACCTACCCTACACCTACCCTACACCTACCCTACACCTTAGGTGTGAATCTAAACCATTCCCAGATCCCCTTGAACACACACAAAAAATTTCATCAAAATCGGTCCAGTCGTTTGAGAGTAGTTCAGTGACATACACACTCACAGAAGAATTATATATATAAAGATGTGGCCATAATCTCCACTCTTAGCAAGCGAGTTGGAGATAGCAGTCATCATCATCGTCCGCTTTCCTACTGTTTTTCCTCCACTTCGCCCGCCAGCATCCTCCCGTCGTAAACCATTGCATCGCATCCGACTCAGCAATGTCAATTCATCGCTTCCTGGACCTCCCCGCGTATACAGACTCACGGACCCATCATGCATTTAATGTAAACTTAGGAGGGGTTTTCCTAAACCTTGGTACATGAATGGATAATAATTAATAATACTCAAAGTCAAAGCTTTCTTTCAAGGATTTAAGAGTGGTAGGGCATAGCGGGGTATCCTGTTCGAATGGGAGCCGCCCGACTGGGGAAGTACCTCCACCTTACAGAACACCGCAGCTAAACAATACTCTTTTAAATAGTGTTGTGTTTCTGCCGGTAAGTAAGGTTTCCAGTGCTCCATGGGGTGGAGATTTGGGGAACCGTGGCTTTGGCAGTGGAGGGGCATTTGTCTTTTTGCTGCCAGAGCAGAGGTGGGCAACGCATTGGCGACAATCTTGGTATTGCTAATGTCTATAGGCAGTGGTGACCACTTTCCAGCAGGTGGCCCGCTTGCCTGTTTGCCTACTGTAAAATACAATAAAAAAAAAAAATTATAGGTAGGTACTTAATAAATAAGACGTGTGGTGTCCGGCATAGTAGAATAGCATTAACCCTCGTGGATGTCGTATAAAGCAACTAATGTTTTCGAGGGAAAAGATCTAGAGTCTCCATAGGCTGGAAAATGGGCAGCAGAGTTTCCATTGGTATATTTACAACACTGTGATCTCCAACCTGGCTGGCCTTTCGTGGAAGAGGCCCTAAATCCTGCAGTGGACTGTTATGGGCTGTGATGATGATGACTTAACAAATACAAAAAAAAACATACCTTCTACTTCATATATTAACTTTATTTAATACCTAGATACTTTTGTGTAGGTTTGGGAAAAGCAACTTTCCGACATGCCCTCGAAACTTCTACTTAATTTCCGTTGAGTGATCTTATCTGAACAAGGGACAGTGACGAAAACTTTCGTACATTATTCGGTGTTCTGTGATAAGTTGTCAGAAACGAAATAGACAATGTCTATTGTAAACAAAAGTATATTGTAGATAGGCACGAGTACAACTAGGGATGTCAACATTTTTTAGACAAAATATAGTATTTTCGGTGTAGTATGTAGTAGGTGAGGAATCAATAAAAAAATGTAGGTTTTTTAAATAAAATACTATTTCTTAAATTTTCGACGAATCTTTTTCCCCCTTTGTTGACCTTAAAATTCAAAATTTTACAGCAGTGTCGGATCGCCTTCAGCATATTAGTACCCACATGGCCTATGTCATTCTACGATTTTGCCTCTTTGTCCCCCAGTTTACATATGTTTTACGGTGCTGTCAGTTATGGAAACATCCTGATTTACTCTTTCGACTCGACAGCACTATTAAACAATCATTAACTATGTTCCTAAATTTAAATTTCGATGACAATGCTTGGGCCCAGGCCTCTCTACCCATCAGGTTTGGTGGTCTGGGCATCAGAAAAATTTCAAGTATTTCTTTACCTGCTTTCCTGTCCTCTGTACACAGCACGTGTATGTTGGTAGATAAGATTTTGGGCACGTCTACCAACGCGTGTGAGGTGGCATATATGACAGAGGCCAGGAATTCATGGACCTTAGCTTGCCCGAGCACTGAATATCCGTCTACCCCTTCGTCACAGAAACTGTGGGACGAGCCGCTCTGCAGGTTGGTGCGGGATAATCTGGTTAATACGTCAACCGATCCTGCAGTGCGTGCCCGCCTCCTAGCTGTCGGCGAATGGGAGTCAGGTCTATGGCTTCAGACACTTCCATCATCCACCATTGGCACCCTGCTGGATAGTTCTACATTTAGAGTTGCCACGGCCCTTCGCCTTGGTGTTCCCTTCGTGGCCCGTCATGAATGCAGTTGTGGCCACGCAGTGTCACAACTTGGGCATCACGGGTTGTCGTGCTGCAGAAGCGCCGGGCGCTTTTCACGGCATGCAGAACTGAACGACATCATCCGCCGGGCCTTTACCACTGCTGGTTCTCCCGCCATCCTGGAACCAAATGGACTGGCGAGAGACGACGGAAAAAGGCCCGACGGTATGACACTCGTGCCTTGGAATATGGGTCGGTCTTTGGTTTGGGACGCTACCTGCGTCGATACCCTTGCACCGTCACATATTTTATCCACGAGTGTCAATGCCGGTTCCGCTGCCGCTTCGGCAGAAAATTTCAAACGGCGCAAATATGCTGGCCTCAGCGGAGATCATCTATTTGCGCCGTTTGGCGTAGAAACGCTTGGGCCGTGGGGACCAGGCGCTCATACTCTCTTTAAAGAGTTGTCTAAGCGCCTGGTTAACACTTCGCATGACCAAAAGGCTGGCCAATACCTTGGCCAAAGGATTAGCCTCGCGATACAGCGAGGCAATGCGGCCAGCCTTTTGGGATCAATTCCTGTAACAAGGGACTTGGGGCAAGTTTTTTATTTGTAAATAATATTTTATAATTTAGTATTAGCTTTATTTAATTTATTTCCGTCATGTAAATATTTCTTAAAACAATATAATATAAATTCCCATTTCTTAAATATATATTTTCTGCTACTTTGAGCTTATATTAAAATATTTTTATTAATTTTTAAAATATTGTAGCTCTTTTGTTTTGTTTGACTTGAGTTTGACGTCACTTCATACAAATGTCAAGACTTGAGATCGTTCTGAAATATTCGAATTGCATCAGAAATATTTTTCTTTTGAGGATCTTATGGACGCGTTCCGTTTTGCGGTAAGTTGTAATGTTTTGTTAATGAAATATAGTAGTTTTGCCTAATATATTTTAATTTATAGTAGGTAGACTCCTATAATAGTAGGATACTATATTATAGAGTAGGGTTGGCAATCCTAAGTACAACATATGAGAGTAGGCATGATCACATGCAATAGTATATTTATTTGTTAGTTTTGAAAACAGAATCGTTTCAAAATGTTGTTATTTTGGCGATACTTATAAATACTGGGGTCCCATTTTTGAAATTGCTCTCATCTACGCGAGCGCTCGCCTTCCATCTTTAGCATGCTTGTCTAATTTATCTCTAGTAACTTACCACGACTGTGAAAGAGTTAGGTAGCGCACGTCACCATCTTCAGTCAATCGCAGCCCACTACTGGACATTCAACGACCTGAGTGGTTCAGTTGGTTTTATTACTCTGACACGCAGAGGTCCCGGGTTCGATTTCCAACCGGGCAGAAATTGAAATGATGTTATTTAATTTTTGTTACGTGCCTGGGTGTTATCGGTGTAATAAAAATTGGGCCTTTGCATTATAAACTGTATTTTTATTTCCTGTAATGTTATAAATTGATGCAATAAAGATATTACATACATAAAAATGTTTCTAAAAAAATTTGGTTGTTTATCCGTTTTCTGGCACCCATAACACAAGCTTTGTTTACTTTTCGGCTAGATGGCGCTGTGTAAATTATCCAAGCATAGTTATTTACACAGGTCATGGCACAGTTGAGCGTTCCACATTTTTGTGCATTCAGCTGGGTCTGTGCTCGGTGGCATCCAGTCACTGCCGGTCGTTTTGTGCAGGTCGTCGCATCAGGCCGTCTTAACTACGTTTGCCCGATCGGTGTCTCCACTTAAGAATACGTAAGGAGTTACGCGGCTCGATCGAGTACGTAATGAATATCCGTGGCAGTATTGGCGTGAGGGATATCGCAGACGAGATCGAGGAGGCTCGCCTGCGCTGGTTTGGTCACGTGTTGCGTAAGCCTCAGGGGAAATAGGTGCCTGAACCTGCCGGTAACTGGAAAGAGGCCCCGCGAGCGACCCAAGCAACGATGGATTATCATCACTGAGTCGGATTCGAGAGCCAACGGCTTACCACGAGAGGATGTCAAAGACCGGGCGAAGTGGAGAAGAATGGGTAGGAAAGCGAACCCTGACCCTGGCAGAGACCGGGATAAGCGCTAGGACGATGGTGACGACGATCGCAAACGGATGTCACTGGAGGTCTTAATACAAAGATCGCCTTGGCCGACTAGTTGGCCATTTAGTAGGCCTTTTTAATATTGGATTGGTATACGACTGGAGCACAACCTGAAAATTAACGCTAAGATGATAAGATTTTAATAGTGGGCCCATCTAATAGTTATCAATCTACATTATATTGTTGAGTTCATAAGCTATCTATCATCTGTTCATGGAAATAGACTCATGCCAGGTCGTAATAAATAATTTGTTTGCGTATTAATTAATCTATATAAATAAAATACGTGACACAAATACCAAGAACAACTGGTTTTCCATTTCTCCTTCGAAAAAATATATTTACGAACCTATTTGTCACAAGATGTTGGGTTTCTTTACATTGGTAAGTACATTGACTAATTAAAAACAAATGTTATGCGTATGAGATATCATGTTTATAATTAATCACATAAAGTTAAACAAAGTTCAAAATGTTATCTTAGCTCATGGTTACTTACATTAAAATAATCTCAGTCGTGTTAAATTATCGAAACTGTTACATAAATACTAGCTTTTGTCTGCGACTTGGTCTGCAAGCTTTGTACTACCTATTTAATTGGCCTACCTATTTTGTTTGATGAGCTAGCTAACTTTGTTTACACCAGCGAACATTATAAAATAAGAATTCACACGTTTGGTCTAAATACACCTATGAATAATTTAGTATCGTCATCGTCATCAGCCTAATACTAATCCAATGCTGGACATAGGCTTCCCCAATGAGCGCCAATGCACACTGCCCTCGGCCTGCCGCATCCAGCATCCACCCGAGCCTTGACTATACACTGTGATAAATCTAAACGGGTCAGTAAGGAGAAATTCGAAATTATAAGACATAGCGTATTTCGTTCTAGGTACCACTAGGCCGAATTTAGAATAAATATATTTTTTATTACTTTACTAGCCAGGCATTTGACCGCCAGTCTAGGAACAGCCTATTCACTCTAGCCTTGAAGGCATCCAGATTATATTGATCAGGGAACACACTCGCAGGCAACGCATTCCACTCCTTAGCCGTACGCATTATAAAAGTCGAGCCAAAGCGGCTCGTGCGGATTCGTTGGAAGATCCACGACATAAGGATCGCGTCTTCCGATGGCGGAAAGGGGCCGGCGGAATGAGGTCGTGCAACTGCTTCGCACACTCTCCGAAGTGCAACCTGAAGAAAACCGACAAACGCGCAACCCTACGCCGATGCTCGAGGCTCTGCAGCTTAGCCTCAATCAACTGTGGATCACAAATTAATATCTTTGCACGTTTTACACCGAATCCAAAGCAGCCAGCCAGAATAACTGCATTTAAAAAAATTTGTAACTTTGCAGAGTTACACATTTCTTTGTACAGAAGACTGAGATCTGAAACATCTAGCGACACTATCGGGGCCGGTCTTTACCTTAATCAAAAACATGAATGGGCTTGTTCTATTTTCATATACCTATAGCTAAAGGAACCCCTATTGTACGAAAACTACCCATCTTTTTGTACCTATCTGGCGACCGTACGCCGATAGAGATCTCTGAACTGTTGCAAGATAATATAATGAATATTATATTCGTACCTATCCTATCCTACCATTTACAAAAGCAAACGTTTGAGGAACTTTTACCCAAAAACTTCGAGTCTTTCAATGTTGTAGGTAAGTAGTTAAGGCGTTGTGTGAATTTGTGCATGGATATTTATTATTCATTAATTTTGGGCTATAATGACACACCTCACCTATATTTGCGGTATTTTATCCTGAAACTACTTTGAAAGAATTTGTTATAGTAGATGTTATGTTGGAGTTACCGATATTCATATTGTGTGTGGCTTTGCTGCTTCTCGATTTATTTATAAGTCGGCAGCATCTTTTCACAAAACGTTAACGTAACTTATTAAATATTAAATAACACTTTCAACCATCATCATCGTCATCATCTTGGCGTTAAGTCGCAATTGCACTCCCGCGCTCACGCGAGGGCCCAGGGTCCGCCGAACAACACTTTCTACCGGCTACATCTAACCCTCTAACAAATATTAGTTTTCTACTCTGCCAGACACGCGTAACAGATTTTTAAATGCCTTATGTAAGCTCACTGTACAATGAACAACAACATATCATATAGACACGAACAGGTTATTTTTTCCTCATAGCTAGCGTTAATGATAAGGAAGGTCGTAGGTGTATCATCGCGTAAACTATTCGTCATCGCCTTCGAGCCCGGTTATTCGTTCATAACACACTCAGTCGTCAAAATGAACTTGTTAACGAGTGTCGTGCACTATCTTACATTAACTATTGTAGTATTATTTTTGACTAAAGCCTGTGAAGCGTCCGAAGTTTCTGCTAAAGTTGAAGGGGTAACCAAAAATGATGTAAAGGATCCGGAATTACTAAACGCTGAAGTGCCAGTGACATTTAACGACGATGCAGAGGGGGATGTACAAAAATCTACGCACGAGGAAGCGGGTGAAGACGATGAACTTTTGATCGAAGACGCAGAATTTGTGAACCAAATCGGCCAACATGAAGTAGGGAGTGCGGAAATTCATCGACGTCTACCTCGACAAACGAAAACGGGATCTTCACATATTTATCCTCAATTGCCCTCTGATTACCGCAACTATAATCCTAGTTACCCAAATTACAATCAAGATCAGAATTATCCATCTAACAACAACGGATATCCGCCTTATAATCCCAATCAACCTCCCTACAATTCAAACTACAATAACCCCAACTCATATTATCCATCATCTCAAAACGCAAATTCAAACTACCCTTCATATAATAACTCTAATTCTAACTACCCTTCCAACCCTACACAAAGGTCACCATACGACAATTCTAATACAAACTACCCACCTTACAATCCTAATCAAAGCCCATCATACAATAACTCTAACTCAAACTATCCTTCCAACCCTACACAAAGGTCACCATACGACAATTCTAATTCAAACTACCCACCTTACAATCCTAATCAAAGCCCATCATACAATCCTAATCAAAGCCCATCATACAATAACTCTAACTCAAACTATCCTTCCTACCCTACGCAAAGGCCACAATCCGACAATTCTAACTACCCCCATTATAATCCTAGTCAAAGGCCTCCATACAATAATTCGAATTCTAACTACCCGCCCTACAACCCTAGTCAAAGGCCTCCATACAATAATTCTAATTCTAACTACCCATCCTACAATCCTAGTCAAAGACCGCCATACAATAATTCGAACTCGAATTACCCTTCCTACCCTACACAAAGGCCACCATCCGACAATTCTCACTACCCGCCCTACAACCCTAGTCAAAGGCCTCCATACAATAATTCTAACTCGAACTACCCTTCTTACCCTGCGAAAGGTCACAATAATTCCAATTCTAATAACCCAGCGTACAACCCATCCTACAATCCTAACCAAAATCCGTACAATAGTTCAAATTCTAACTACCCCTCGTACAATCCTAGCCAAAGACCACCTTATCAAAATAATCATAACTCTAATTACCCTGGCCATCCTGAGAATCAAAATTCTGACTCCGTTCCCCTGGCCCCGTTTCCTGGAGACCGTCCCTACAATAATCACCCAAATCAATACCAAGGTTCCGACTACGGCCGCGGAGGGTCTTTGAGTCCAAACGCACCGCCGACGCCAAACCGTTACCCTGGTGACGAAAACCATTTTTACCACCCCCAAAAAGGCAACAATATTACCAACTTCGATCACAGAAATGTAAGACCTGACCAGTTTTCCTATAAATAAGTAACAAAGCGGAGTTGTTGTCGATGTTTCTTCCACAGCCTCCAGCCTTTTCGTGGAAATGTGTGTAAATAGGTAACATGAAAACATACGTCATGCCGAAGAAAAGCAATAATACAACGAACAAATACCTACCTATCAGTAATAAAATATATTATGTTTGCTATTCAGCTTAAGTTAATAAATGTAAATAAAGTGCGTTACTGTAAATTGGCGTCTAATTTCTAGTACATACTACCTAGATTCAATGTCAAGAGCAACAAAGACATAACCTATTTTTACAAACTTTGATTTACTTAAACTACAACGTTTACTGCATTGTTTTTTGTATGTAACTATGTACGTTCTAGCAAATCTTGCAAGCCTAATTTGACCCACTTAACGGTGATCAATTGAGCTGAAATTTGGTACCTTTGTAACTTGGATGACAATGCATTAATGTGGTACCATGGAGCTGGTCTGATGATGATGACGGAAGGTGCCCTTAGAAACTACTGAACGCAACAAGAGAACTGCATTGTCGTATTTGGGCTCTTTGGAATGGTCTTGACAACTATATCGCGCCGCAAAAGCTTGTTATTAAAAAACATTTGAGAACTTATTTATAAATCCCTACAACATCTATTCTACTATTGTTGTTTGCTTTATGGATATTTTACTTCTCATTTAGTCCAACATATTGTCCTAGTCTAGACCGATTACCAAGTTTACTGAGGCTAGCAGCATATAAAGTGGACTAAATGAATTGTGACCACATATCTCACATACAGGGGCGTAGCGTAGCTAGGTTTATTCGCCTTTAATATGAACTGTCGATTTCATAGGTAAGTAAAGTAAAAAATAATAGGTAAGTAAAGAGCTTAAAGTTTAGTGCTCGATTGCACTAAACTTTAAGCAACGCCTAAGTCGAATCAAAATATTCCGTATAATAGAAGAGTCGATTCGCCAGAGCCTCGTCTATATGTGAGCAGGGTAACCGTGAACAGGTGAGGTTGGTTTGTCCTCTTGAGAATGTGGTGAGACCCCACCGTTCTGCCGCACTTAACGAATACCTTACCTTACCTCAATTTGACGACCTGAGTGGTTCAATGGCCAACATGCCACGCAAGAGGTTCGATTCTCGGAAACCTGCACATTCAGGCGACTGAATGTGTAACCATGATCCAATCTGGTTAGGTTCTACTAGTAGCCGGGTCACGGAGGTCAGATGGCAGTCGCTCCACTGTAATTACCTGATCAGCCAATTCCTGGATCAGGGTCAGGGCCGAGCCCGGGGCCTCGTGCGCGAGAGGGCAATCAGGACATTAATAAGATAATCGATTTACAACCAACTCCGCCAACACACACAACAGTATGACAACGACACTGATACTATCGTACTCGTGGTTTAAAATTCTCTATGCGTAGTTCCTTATTTGTATTTCTATTAAAAGCTCAAGGTCAACCCAACCTCCTTACATTAATCAACACTACTTGGTCGTCTTGTACAGTGTAGAATTGTACATTTAATATAAGTAATTCCTTTTTTTTTATTAGGTGGCCAGATATTTGACCGCCATTTCACCTGGTAAGTGACGATGTGGCCGATGATGGAGTATGCCTGTCTAGGTACAGCGTATTCACTCTAACCTTGAATCATTATAATGATCAGGGAACTCACTCGCAGGCAAGGCGTTCTAGTATAAAGGTTAAACTAAAGCAGCTCATGCGGATAGCTAGAAGATCCACATCATACGGATGAAGCGCTCGCCCGGAGCGCGTCTCCCGATGGTGGAAATTTAAATACTAATTTGCAATTAAGCAAAAAGGGTTTCCGAAAATAAAGGAATATCTCTCCGAAATCAAGCCTCAATCAAGTTAGCTTTACCTAGAGTTGCTCTAGACTAGAGAGCTGAGAGATCTCAAATCATCGCTGGTAAAAACTTTATACAGCCATTCAACGAATTAGTTAAAATGGCTGCAAGGTGCTCTAATCGCCCGTCTCGATTGAAAAATTTAATCTTTTGGAAATTCAGCATCATTCCTCAAAATATCGAATTGAAAACCTATTTATTAACAGCATTTCAGAAATATTTAAGATCTCATATCGAGCCAGTTGATTACAACTAATAATAGAAATAATAAAAAACAAACATTGGATACACAAACATAAAGACAAATACAAATACCCAGACCCACAACACACAAGTCAATATTTCAGCTCTTAAAAATAGGTTCAACAAAATATCAAACAGTACATTTTTCATTAGGGACAAATAAACTAGGTACATAGGGGACTATCTAAAGCTCTGAAGGCGTGTCTCGACAGAACCTAATCTCAGTAAAATGCTACGCAATATTTTTTATAGCCTACTGAGGCACATGGAGACACGGTCCACCTGATGAGGTCCGTGTACCAGGTAGACCATGTGTCCGTGTGCCTCCCTAAGCCATGCCCTCGCAAGCGGCCACCGTCGTCCAGGACATATGCAATCTATGGAGAGCGGATGGTGCCGGCCTTTGAGATACCTGTAGACATGCCTTTTGAAGAACCCGATGTTAGGTATAGTGCAAAGGAAAGACTTGGACATGGAAAGTATGTTGCACTGCACATCTATTCTTTTTTTATAACCCCAATGCGCGACGCATTAAACATACTGTGCCGATCCCAAATGAAATAGGGCAAGCAAATGATGATGATGACCGCGCGACGCAAAAGGACAGTAAGTAATGTAAAAATTATCAGTAGCTTTGCAATTTTAGGGGCAAGGGCTATCATTTATCATCTAGATATCAATACCTATATCGGCTTTGCTGTGACGCACGAGGGCCAGGGCCAGGCCTTAACCATTATCCAGGATTTGGCAGATCAAGTAATTACAGTAGAGCAACAGCCATCTGACCTCCGTGATCCTGTTAAGATCCTGACCAGATTAGATCACGGTTACACATCAGTCGCCTAAAATTTAAGGGGCAATCATTATTACCCGACTGCGTTTTAACTAAATGCTAGGGCCGCTATACTTACACAAAGTGTTCGCCATTCGACGGTTCGCGACAAGATTTACGTAATGCTGGTTGTATGACCGGCAGGCGCCATGCACCACATATGTGAGCGTAAGTTTTCAGACCTGGTCATGCATGATAAAAACGAAATACAGAAATCGGCTTGATGCTGAGTCAGAATTAAGGTTAAAACTTGTCCAACTCCTCAAATTGATTCATCACATTAAAAAATATTTCCTTTTGGCACTGTATTTGTTGCCTTTTGTTTAAATAATAACCTTGTTTTCTTCAACATACATTTTCAACCGGAAACTTTGACATGACTCGTGGAGCTTTGAGAAACCCTGCAACACAAAAATTTATCTCGTGTGAACATAAAAATATCTATAAAATCCATAAATATGTACTTCTATTTCTATGTACCTACGTGATTAAGAATAGGTATGTTGTAAACTGTGGTAGTAAAGTAGGTAAAATTACTTATTACGTAATAGCAAACGGATATTTTATGAACAAAATAGTAAATACCCGGCTTTCGTACTTTGTGGTAAAGAGATACTTACGTAGCTGCAAAAAACTGCTGTAACAGACTACACGCATGAGTTCTCAAATGGGACTATTTACTCGGTAGCCAAGGGTATAACGGATATACGCGAGGACTCTCACGCAAAACGGGTTTACAGAGCCAAAATGTTCTTGTCAACTTCTATAAGAACATATTTTACCAAGATGTTTTAATTTCCTTTAAAATACATTTTTTTTAAAACATAAGAGATTTTAATTTATTTCACTATGGAAATCGGATATTTCATTACGTTCTTCGGTGTCCTATTATATGCACGTTTATCAGTTCTTAACATATTAATGAATGGCCATTTCATAGCACATTATGGCACAGGATAATTAAAAGGCTACTTGACCTTTATGAAGGCCAACCTTGAGGATGATACAATTTTTTTTAAATACTTACAAGGCAAATCTGATCCTCAAACAGTCTAGGTACTTAATCAGTTACCTACCTACTTCCTCATCATCATAGCAGCCCATAACAGTCCACTGCAGGACTCAGGGACTGCACGAAAGGAGAGGTTATTGCCATAATCTCCACGCCTGGCAGGCGGGCTGGAGATTGCAGTGTTTAAATATAATAATGGAAAATGCTGCGGCCCATTTTCCAAACTACGGAGGTTCTTGATCTCTTGCCTCGAAAACATTAGTCGCCTTGCACGACACCCCTGAGTGTAAGGGGTTGGTGCTATTCTACTCTGCCGGACACCATACGGCCAACCTACTTATCTGTAGGTAACTTTCCTATTTCTATGGTAGGTATTGGTAACTATAGGTCAAGGTAGATATTTGATTTTGGTGATTAAGCCATCATCATCATCCTAGCCATCAATCCCGGCTTATGGCAGGATTCGATTATTACTTATTAGAGGCATATTGTCCTTCGCAGTAAGATTTAAACCACGTGGTATCCACCTAGATTGGTAACACCACGTTGAAGACAGAGTACTGGCAGGCAAGATGCAAGTCTTGTACTCAAGTAAAGCTAAAGTCGAAGTCAAATAATTTTATTAAATTTAGGTTTACAAAACTCTTATGAACGTCATAGAACATATAAATCATGATACAAATACATTTAGAAAAATGGGAAAGGTAAGATGAGACGTAAGATAATATGAGGATAATAATACATTTCATATTGTAGTACGTAATACTAAAAAAAATATAATTAATAAGAAAATTTGTGTTTTGTGGAGAAAACAAATGCTCTTATCAAGTATTATTATTATTATTAGATACAGTTCTGTACGTTCAAAGGATGCAATGTTTCTTTGGAGAATTAGACATAAAGTGGGCTAAGGGTCCTCATAAATCATAAATCATAAAAATCTTTATTGTTTTTACTGTGTGTTACATAGGTGGAAAACTATGTATTATTATCCTCATATTATCTTACGTCTCATCTTACCTTTCCCATTTTTCTAAATGTATTTGTATCATGATTTATATGTTCTATGACGTTCATAAGAGTTTTGTAAACCTAAATTTAATAAAATTATTTGACTTCGACTTTAGCTTTACTTGAGTACAAGACTTGCATCTTGCCTGCCAGTACTCTGTCTTCAACGTTGTGTTACCAATCTAGGTGGATACCACGTGGTTTAAATCTTACTGCGAAGGACAATATGCCTCTAATAAGTAATAATCGAATCCTGCCATAAGCCGGGATTGATGGCTAGGATGATGATGATGGCTTAATCACCAAAATCAAATATCTACCTTGACCTATAGTTACCAATACCTACCATAGAAATAGGAAAGTTACCTACAGATAAGTAGGTTGGCCGTATGGTGTCCGGCAGAGTAGAATAGCACCAACCCCTTACACTCAGGGGTGTCGTGCAAGGCGACTAATGTTTTCGAGGCAAGAGATCAAGAACCTCCGTAGTTTGGAAAATGGGCCGCAGCATTTTCCATTATTATATTTAAACACTGCAATCTCCAGCCCGCCTGCCAGGCGTGGAGATTATGGCAATAACCTCTCCTTTCGTGCAGTCCCTGAGTCCTGCAGTGGACTGTTATGGGCTGCTATGATGATGAGGAAGTAGGTAGGTAACTGATTAAGTACCTAGACTGTTTGAGGATCAGATTTGCCTTGTAAGTATTTAAAAAAAATTGTATCATCCTCAAGGTTGGCCTTCATAAAGGTCAAGTAGCCTTTTAATTATCCTGTGCCATAATGTGCTATGAAATGGCTATTCATTAATTTTCCTAACAACGCCCATAATAGAAGACGACGAAGGTTGACGACAAAGCCTAGTGTTAGACTGAAACGATATAATGGAGTTGGGTCTGGCAAGGCTTACGCATGACCTCACGGAAGGGGCAGGCAGGCATTGTCCGTGCCAATTGCCTTCGGACCCTCGCTATTTGATATTTGGGGTCAGCAGCTGTGGCTAACAGCCATGAATTGTGGAAACTAAGATAAGTAAGCTTGTTTTGCAGTCTTATCATCAATGTCGTGGGCCAATCGCGATCTGTCTAGGCATTTTCGATTCGACGCGTTAACACCGCCGCGAGTTGACAGAGCACCTCTGTCGCACTGGGGCATCTCAAATTCGACTTTTTTCTAGCCACTGACATTGAAATGTCTATTGCAGTCAAAACACGTTTAAATCGATTAGTGAAAGTAACGCCTGTCAACCCACGCAAATGGTGACATACATGAACGAAAACAAATGCGAGTGGGGGAAAATGCGACTGGAAATTATGCTACGCGGAACAAACGCGTTTGGGTAACTGATCTAGGCACTCTTTCTCGAGTATCTTCGACAGTCGGATATTGTTAAAGAACAATTTCAGTGATGTTTTAATATCCACAGTTGTCGCATTTGAGATGTCACAGCACGAGGATCGCCCCCTGCCATTACCCTGCACAGCAATAACCTAATTAAACTAAACCGAATTGGAACTTGTAAAAATGTAATTTGAAATTTTTTTTTTTATAAGTAGGTATCTACGAGATTTTCAGACATTTCATAAAACAATGCTTGTTTCTTGGAACATTTGAGAATTGTAAACTGCTTTAAACTATCAATCTTCAGTAGATAAATGGAGTCCCAGATGGACTACAGCTATTAGTTCTAAACTCCCGAATAACAGAGATTGCTAGCTATCTACTAACCACAGCTGCTCAGAGAAAATACCGTATTTCACGGTTGACTGGATTGCGATTATTTGCGATCAACAGAGTGAATACGAGTAATAGTAGCTATTAATAGACTGACTGATACGAGTCGGTACAATATACACCAAAGGGATAAATAAATTATGAATTTAAATTTCTGTTACAAGTCTGGGTGTGCTATGTATAATGTGTGTATACAAAGAAAGCATAGGTATAAGCAGTTTGTCGGTTATCTAACACCAATAACACATACGTTGGGTCTACATTGCGCTGTTTAAATTTGTCCTAGCATATTTGTTATCTATTAATTGATGATAGACAGTTGGTGATGGTAATTCGCAAAGCGCTGTATTGTACAAGACAACGACTCTATTTAAGTAAAACAATTAGCCTCTTCTGTATTAGTTTGATGTTATTTCTCGAACGTACAATTTTTCCCTCCAACACTAGTGCGCGATGTCCCAACCACATGCCCACCTGAAGTTAATATTCCAACAACATTAGCCAAACAGCCTTGAGCCTCTGGGGCCTTGGAGTAAGGCTGGCGCGAACCGGGATTAATTATATTGCGCAGTCTACCGCAAATCTGAATTAAATATTGTTTGTAGGGTATAAGCGACGCATTAATCAGCCGCGATAAATGGAAATGTTTCTCTATAGTTTAGTTCGCAAGTAATATGTACAAAATGAAGGTAGTTGCTATACCTACTTATTTGCAGAGCCACCATGGTAACGCTCGATGGAATTATTATGCCTACGTTCGAACATAAATTATTTAGTAGGTAGATAGGAAGATAATTAAGTGTTTTGGTTTGATTTGGAAATAATGCTGTTCGACTCGACTATACTATCTGGTAAAGCCCAGACTCTAGAGATACCGATGTATTTGACGTACGTATATATTATTTTCCAAATAAAAGTTTACTTAGAGCTTCCATTTCCGATAATTTGGTTCAACCCAAAGTGGTGCTAGCGTTACTAAGTACCTGATACAAATAAAGCCTACGTTTTATAACGGCCTACACAAGCCAATTTTTTTACTCCAAAATCAAGAACTAGTCTTGCCACAACTTCTTCTTGACTTAAAATTAAATACAGGGGTTAAATTTGTTGTGTTGCGGAGTTGCACTAGCAGAAAACTCAGGTCGAAAAGTGTTACAGCCAGTTAATAACTATACAGACCATATCGATGTTTTCATGTATTGTATTCTGTATTCTGTACAAAGCAACGCTAAAACCCTCCACAATGCGGGTTTATTCATATATCCATTACCTGTTCCTACGCGGTTTTCCGCGGACTCGAGATATTGAAGCATTCAATTTTCCTACAGAAACCCGGGATAAAAAGTATCCTCTCCAATCTCCATGAGACTCGGAAACGGCGCAGCTTCCAGTTTTCCCAGAGATTAACAAAACATACGGTACTCCCTTACCCATACTTTTTGTAAGCTAACCATACCTACTCAGTATGTAAATTAGGCGCTGGTTAAGTCCACTCGTAAAAGCAGAAGATCAGCATGGCTAGCACAAGTGTACTAGAAAGCGAGAAAAGGCGCAGCATAGATACTGCCATCTCTTTCATCTTAGTATTGAGAGAAGGAAACAAACGCTATTTCGGGGTGCGAGATGTGTCGCGGGCACACTTGTGCTCTCTAAGCCCGTGATTCTTATATACTGATTGAAAGAACTATCCAACTAATTTTTTAATTATCAAGTTGTGTTTTTATTGCACCCATTCTCTCGAATCGAGATTCGAATGGTTTCAAAGGCCCCGTTTGAAGGACCCTAGAGGTGAAAATCGTTTAATTTAATCGCCTAATCGACTCTAAATCGAACTAAACGGAATTAATGATGTGACTGCAAGAGAAGCTAATTAAAAAAGCGATTTGTCTCCTTTAAAGCTGCAGATAATATAATCTTTAAATAGATGAAGCCGTCACTCTAATACGTAAGTAAATGAACTGAAAACCGTTTGTGGATCTTTGGAAAAATGTATGGGTATGTACGTGCCTAAGTAGTGCTTACACTTAGGTGCCTAAGTAGTTTCATTAACAATGTAATTAAAGTAACAACCTTTGTACCTACATTACGGCGGCTCCGTGAGAGGGTCATTGAAGGAAGGAAGTTATATAAAATTACCTATTAAGGTTGTTTTTCTATGTGTATATACGAGGTACCTACTACCCGTATAAACAAAATTAAAACAATTCTAGGTACATTAGTATAGGTCATTTAACGAAAGAAGGCAACTCCATACAAAAGAAGTTTGATCATAATTTCCATATTAACCGGTATTACTCCAATGAAATTTTGTCGTTAAAATATATCGTTTCAAAGTTAAGCGGAATTTAAGATTGTATTTCATTACAAATAATATGGAAATTATGATCAAACTTCTTTCGTTAATCGACCTATATCTTCTATCTGCACACTTTACCAGCCCAGCCAAGAAGTCTACCAAGATTGTTACTACCCTCCACCTCATCTATTTTATTTTTGCTAACAAACTCCAATTTACCGGTTTAAAGAATATTTGGCTGGGCGCCAATTTAATCTCACGAGTAAGATCAGAGTTTACGTAAGTAACGTCCTCGTGATGACAATGCACAATGGTATCTTGCGTTCTTGTTCAGGCAGCCCATAGTCCACTGAGTCTCCTCCACATCAGGAGGGGTTTGCCATAATCTCCGCGCTGGGCACGTGGGTTGAAGATCGCAGTGTTTAAAATACTCAACATAAAACGTTGATACACATTTTCTGATCGATAGAGGTGCCAGCTATGTTGTCTCTATGCATTAGGGGCCTTATACGTCTTCCTCAGTTAAACATTTGGCTACTTAGACCATCTGATTGCTTGGGTATTCCGTCGGATACGCACGCCACAATAACAAACTAATTCAATAACTTAGTATTTATTTTTGTTAAGTAGTAAGTCATCATCATCTTACCGTCCATCCCGGGTTTTGCCAGGATCCGCTTACTTACTCATTCTTCTCCACTAACGCCCGGCTTTCGGCATCCTCGTGGCATAAGCCGTAGCGTTGGCTCTCGAATCCGACTCAGCGATGTCAATCCATCGCTTCTTGGGCCCCCGCGGGACCTCAGTAGTGAGTCATCTTTGCGTTAATGTCCCGGTTGTGGGGAACAGAATATCTAGACTAACGTAATCGGAGTCCGCCTTGACTATTATCCAGGATTTGGCAGATCAGGTTTATAGAGGGGAGCCACTGCCATGTGACATCCGTGTCACTGTTAATAGGGAAACCTGACCAGATTGGATCATGGTTGAAAATTCAGCCCCCTGAAATCGTTCAGCAAGACTAATCACTACGTCTTTAAGTACTTACCCTATTCTCCTGACGGCTGGTGGTACAACGTGGATTACAACCGAACACCTATATTTTTACGGGTAATCTTTAAATCATCGCGAAATAAAGTTGTAAATATAAAATTTTACGATAAAACGCGCGATCAACATTGCTCCTGCAAGGGGGATGTCGGGTCGTCTCTTGTAGTCTCTCCTTATTCATATTATGGCTGAATAAAAAATATTTGGATACATGCGTAAAGACGCACATTATGTTCTATGTACCTACCTAGAATATAATAAAGGTTAAAAATTGGTCGGCACTTTTTATGACATTCAAATATAATTAAAATTAATAACAGAGTCTACACAAACGTACCCCGAAAGTTGGCACATCCCATTTAGAAGTTATTACATTACAAATATTAGCCAGGACCCAGTTGGGTAATGAACAGAGTTTGAACACAGCCGTAACAATGCTTAGTAACCCGTTAAAAACCCGTGATTAATATGTGGCATTCAGGGAAATTATTTGTTCAGAGCGGGCTAGGTTGCCTTAAACCAGGGCCAGGGGTTCAATAACTTTTTCAGTTACGCACACTAACAGGTTTGGTATTTTGTCGTGGCGTCCTGCCTAAACGAAATATTGTGCAATGATACCAGGCATGGACAAGAATTACTGACAATCTGAGCTTAATCATCTTCATGTCTAGCTGGGTATAGACCTCCCCCTGAGATCTTCACAAAGACCGGTGCTGTACCCACGATCTTTACCAGGTCGCCAGCCCACCTTGCGAACGAGGCTTGCCCACGCAGCGTAGCACGCATTCTGCCCAAATCTCCAAGGTTTCAGAATAAGATCTGTGACTCCACGATATTTTTAAAACAAGAAATGAGTGTACAGTCTTACTCCACGAGAATTGACAATGCCACTCTCATTTCTTGTTCCACATTATTTTTTTAGGATATGCTCTTTATTTCAACTATGGCCTGTAAATACGAGTATATACTACCTATAGCTTGGAATTGTTTCTGAATAGGTACGTACAGGTACAGAATATACATACCTGGAGCAAACCTTGCGTAAGGCAGAAGCAATTTTAGGGGGGAGACTCGGTATTCGGAAAACTTCGTCTAGTTTACACGTCACCGATATCATCAGATCCTGACATAATGGAAATGGAATCATCGCAGGAGTATAGTCTCATAAACAAAAAATGGAATTTCAAAATTGGTCTACAATTGGCGGAGAAATCGGTGGATATACATTGGTCAACTATTGGTACAAAAGTGGTCATTTATTGGAGCACAGTGGGCGCACCTAGGTACATTGCGCTGTTGGTATTGTTCACGAAATCTATAACGAGCTGAAATATTTGTATTTAAATAATTTATCAATACTAAAGTTGGTATTCTCGAACCCTTTACCACCTGTGCAGCTCTTTAAGTTTTTATTGAATAATGTATTAGCTTGTTGTTAGAAAAGGGATAAAGTAGAGAACTTCTTATTATAAATCGAAGATCACAATCACTTTAAGTAACTCGTTGTTTGTTATTCAATTCAAAGTTGTCTTGTCAGTTTCCTATACCTTATAAAAGTAACAAGTATTTTGTGAGTAGTTAATTAAAAAAATCTGAATAAACTAGAAAGTAACAACACGTAGTCCGAATTTAACTATTTAAGAAACTGATCTCCTCAGAATCTGCCGTCCTGAGAATTCTGAGCATCCTGAGCTGAGCACCAGGCCATTTTGGGGTGGGCACGGCCCACCCGGCTCCCCCACATCCTACGCCTATGCCTACATCTCGCCGTATGCATATATTTAAAAAATATACAGATTCAAGAATATGTTCAAGAAGAAGGTCAAGAATGAGTTCTTGGGACCCAATAGCCTATTATTTCAGAAGAATTATATTTAGTTGGCGAAGTACCAAATACCCTGCCACCATCTTGACATCAATATCCTGGTTGTGCTATCGCGCGCGTGGCCCGGGGTGTACCTTGACCATGCTCCAGGATTTGGCAGTTCAGGTTTTTACAGTAGAGCAACTGCCATCTGAGCTCTATGACCCTATTAACAGGGAAATCTGACCAGATTGGATAACGGTTCCACATTCAGGGCTGGTTCCTTGTTTTTTCTCACCATAAAAGCATCGGTCACTGTACCTACAACTTATGTATACCCTCATAACTCAGAAAAATACATTGGTGGGAATCAAATTCGGTACCTCTCACTTACGAGACAGACACATTAGCCATTATATTCGCCACCTTACCTTGTAAAAGTGACTATGCACTATAATACTCCACTTTTGTATGTTCTGCGCAAGATAAAATTTGTATTATGTAAATAAATATAAAAATAAATAAAAAGTTATCCCGGATTTTAGGTACTTTCTAGTATCAGAATAGTTGCCCTCCTTAAGTCAGACAAGATAAGTAGGTAACTATTCTGATTGGTGTCCGGCAGAGTAGAATAGCACCAACCCTTACAAGGCGACTAATATTTTCGAGGCAAAAGATAGGTCCCTGTATGTCACCATAGCGAAAACTATCTATGAGGTCCTATGGTGTTCCGATAAAAAGCCTGTGGATACATGGAGGGGTTTTAGTGGGTAGGGTCCTTTTCGGGCAATCCCACATGTCCACCGTCATTACCCCGGGTGACGTGGTATATTACGAAGATTACCCCTCTTTAAAAAAAAAAAAAAAAAAAAAAAAAGGTCTGTATGCTGGAAAATTGGCAGCAGAATTTTCCATTGTTATATTTATAGACTACTTATATTTATAAGGCCCTAAGTCCTGCAGTGGACTGTTATGAGCTGTGATGATGATGATAATGACCTACCTATGTAGAGTACCTGTTAAAAACTCTACTAATAAAGTATAAATAAATGAAAGCTCGTAGTGTTCTGATACCATTGAACTGGCTTTTTAACATAGGCACTCACTTAAACACTGAGTGGCATACCGCTATGAAACACAAAAATAATATCCCGCTGTGTTGCGCTGTAAACGCTGCAATATGGCGGATCATAAAGCTTAATATCACGCTGTTATTACTTACGGGACGGCAATGATCCTAATGTTTCCCAGCGTTTATTAAACGGCTAAAATGCGCAGTTAAAATCAGTGTGATACGGAGTCAGAGGTGTACCTCGTAATAAAAACGCCATGCGGCAGCACCACGGCACCTCTTGTATTTTGTAGGTACCTACGTCGTGTTTTATTAATTTGCGAGGGAAATCAATGACCTGAATTAGAAGCATTGAAAGTTAAAGCTGTTTAGTTTTTAGGTTACGCAGTCAATCATCAAGGCAATCATTCATTCGGCCCAGTTGTCCCCTTGTAACAAAAACTTGCCTGGCAATAAAGCGAGATGATATCCCGTTGTCTTTATAAAAATGTCTTTACAACTCGCCCGCCGGCCAAAACATGTACCGGACGAGTTGTCACCTAAGGCTCTGTCCAAATTGGCAATGGTCGTGCGACCATGGTCGTACGACGGACGTCGCGCGATCAATAGACCTCTAAACCGCCCGTCGCCCGTTGCCAATTAGGACAGCGCCTAAGGCGGTTGAGCAACGATCGCAGAATCCAGGAACTGGATGGGTGACCGTTTCGTACTTTGAGGCAAGTCCCGCAACGAGTTCACCACTAATTCTTGTACGTATAATACGTACATACAGTCAAATATAAAACCTCCCCCTATTTTGTTATTTACGGTATAGTCGGCGGTAAATAATGTACCTACCTACCTCAGAGGAATTACGAACTACCTAGCGGTCTAATGGCTGTTTTCACACAACTTAGGTATCGCCTAAGTTCCGTCTTAACAAGTGCCGTCTTAACTAGTTCTTAGCTAATCAGCAACGTCCAAATTGAGATTAGAAAGAACTTAGCCGATACCCAAGTTTAGTTAAATATATCGGCTAGTATCGGCTTCATATTAATTATTTACTCGGCGGTGCGTTAAAAGCGGTGGACCAATCTCGCCTATGAAATCTTTCTTTTTATACATATAGTACGGTAGGCAAACAGGCAAGCGGGCCACCTGATGGAAAGTGGTCACCACTGCCTATAGACATTAGCAACACCAATGTAGTTCAATTCACCGAGTATCGCCAATGCGTTGCCCACCTCTATAACACCTTGCTCTGGCAGCAAAAAGGCAAATGCCCCTTCACTGCCAAAGCCACGGTTCCCTAAATCCCCACCCCATGGAGCACTGGCGACCTTATTCGCTAGCAGAAACACAATACTATTTAAAAGAGTATTGTTAAACTGCGGTAAGGTTTCTGCAAGGTTAAGGTGTTTCCCCAGTCGGGCGGCTCCAATTCGAACGGGATACCTCGCTATGCCCTACCACTCTTAAAATTATTTTTACATTAAATTACATTATTCATGCAATTAGATTTGCAATAACTTGTAGCAAAAATGCAGAAACCCTGGCGCGTTTTTACTATGATGAGTAGCTTCCAACCTACGGACTAGATTCCAACCTAGCAAGCTAGGTAACCAACCCTGCAAGCTAAGTTAAAAATTTTCCCATCGACCCTGTGCCCGAGAGAGCAAACCCAACTTAGTAAACAGTAGGGTGGCGTCGACCATGGGGCGGAAGGGACCCGGGCTCAGACGGACCTTGGGCTCGGGCCCGGAACAAAGGCGGGCCAAGGGATGCACGCCCGTGACGTCACGGGCCGTGACCCGATCGAATACAACCCCTGCTACTACTGGTACGCGAACTGTAGAGTTGGGTGAGAGTTTCGATTTTAGTCGACACAGCGAAAATTGCTTTAAGTACATATTTAAGTGCATGGCTCGTAGATGGGTAGGATGGGTGGCAGCTGTTTGTGTCTGCTAAAGCTATACCAAAGACTAGCCTCATTATCTCAATATAAATTTGCAATTTTTTCCGCATCCGAAAAGAAACATCGCTTAGGAGTTTTTGAGATTCAGGCCGTGAGAGAGATTAGAACTTTGCGCTACAGTGTAGAGCAAAGTGTGGGCTTACTACACTGATTAAGTAGGTAGGTAGGAGGCAGGAAATAAATATTAAAGTAAAAAAGTAATTTCTGGAAAGCTAGTTGCCAATTTTGTACAACTTATGTGTCTATACAGAATATCATAACTCGCCAGGTAATAAGTAGGTAGTTAGGTACTCGCTTCACAAAACATTTCCAGAAGTACGGGACAGCGACATTGAATAAAATAGGTCAAGGATGGTTGGTTGGGTACTGTTGAACGTTTTGTAATACGAGTGCGTACCTACTAACTTAATTACTACCTAGAGCCCATTTGACACGGAAAAACTGTTAATTAATCACTTATGTCCGTTGAATTCGACCTAAATTTAATTACTAAAAAACGTTTTTATTGTATTAATGGTTTAGAAGCTATATGTATTACCTAAGTTGCGTCGCTAAGGGAGCGTCGGTGGCCTAGTGGGGCTCGTAAGCAAGAAGTACCGGGTTCGATCGAATCGCCGTGCCGCTGTGTACGAACGACTCTTTTTTGAGTTATGGAAGTACATTAGTTGATCATTAACAAATGTTCTTACGGTGAGGTAAACATCGTGATGAAACCTGCACATTCATGCGACAGAATGTGTAACCATGATCTAATCTGGTCAGGTTCCCCTGTTAGCAGGGTCGCGGAAGTCAGACGGTAGTCGCTCCACAGTAATTACTTACCTCATCTACCAAATCCTGGATCACGGTCAAGGCGGACCATGGGCCCTCGCGCGAGACAACCGGGACATTAACGCCAAGATGATGATTATTCTACCGGCTTTACCCTAACGGGTTGTGCGGGTCGTATGGTAGTCGCCGCACTTAAAAAGCCAAAGACCGCATTATTTAAAACAATGAAAAAGTGCTGTAGAAATATCGCGCTGAATGCTAGGGCGTCGCCTAAACCGGACAAGGGCAGAAGCCGGGACTGACCGCTCGGGTGATGATGATGAACAGATAGACATACAGAACATACCGAGATCACCCTGTTCGTTTATTTACACTTTTCGTCTGGTCTTAGGATTGCATTCGTTTTCCGGGTCATGTTTCCGAATTTGAATTTAGAATTCCACCAATCAGATCAACGAAAACCGATCAGAAGCCAGCGTGAAGTGTCGTGGATTCTGATTGGTCGACTTTGATATTCACATTCGGAAACCTAATCAGGAAAACGAATGTATGCGGCCGGCCTTATACTAGGTCCTGTAGGACAGACAATAGGCAGCAGCGTTGTCTACTGTTATACCTACTTATTTTTAACGGCGCGATTTCTGAACATAGTTATTATAGCAATAGGTTCTTACCTACTTGCACTGTATTTTGCTTACTTACTCAATTCCGATCCAGCAGTGATGGCTACGGACTGATAAAGCCTTTCTATACGGTAACGAGACTTGGCCTCTACTAGCAGGGCACAAGCAAAAACTGCGTCTCACCGAAATGAAGATACTGTGGTGGATGTGTGGAGTTTCACACAAAGACCGCGACGAAAAGCCCACATTAGCAGTAGCCTTCAAGTCCACGACATCGCAGATTAGCTGCAAGGATACACGTCTCTCGCAGACTGGCAAACTACATAGGAAACAAAATGGTATGGCCAAATGGCCATGGCAACCTCGCCAGGCACGGAAAAAAGTGACCAGCCCAAAGACGGCATACGTGCCAACGAACTGGAAAGGAGAAATAGGAAGAAGGACCCGGGCCAGTGGCGTAGCGTGCCCTTCGGGGGCCCCGTATCAATTATTGTGTAGGGGCCCCCCTAGCAGATACCCCCAACTACATGTACTAATGAGTAACTTAAATCCTAGTCTCAGCTTAAGTCAATAAATGGACTAGCATAGCGAGCTCTACATTTGTGTGACAATAGTCTCTAACCTTGCGCGATTATAACATATATCATTGAATGAGCGAGCGCAGCGAGCTCGAAATTTTTGTAATTTATCCATTAAAGCCTTGCGCGATTTAAATAAAAAATTCCGTAAAATCAGCAAAATGACGATAGCGCCGGGATATCTCGAAATTTTTGACGAGAATTTATAATAAATATAACTTCGCGAACATTAATGAGCGAGCGTAAGAACTTGAAATTTCTTGATATTTTGGCTATCAAAACGTTCCATTATTAACTTGAAAACAGACAAATTCAAAAATTGATTGCATATGAGCCAAGACGATTATGCGTGTGGGCGTGTGGGCCAAGGTATATTATGACCCGTTTAAGAAATAACGGAGTAAGGAGTTTCTTAAGCCTTTGGTGCTACCGATAGTTCTGAAAGAATGAAATTTTCAATATGAGATCAAAATTGTTACCATTTTTGCCATCTGATAGGCGCACATTTTACCCAAAATTCAATGAAGCAATAAATGAGTGCGCGTGGAGGGCACTACGTAGTCTTGTTTTTTTTTTAAATAATTAATATCTCTTTAACGAAAGGTGAATGAAAACGGATTGTATCACTTTATTTCAATTGTCTTTCGACCCTGGTCTGAAATTCTATAAAATAATTATTTTTATCGGGAAATAGGGAAAGTTTAACTGAAATTATGGATAACGAGTTTTTGCTTACACACGTTTGGGGGCCCCTATGGCCCGGGGGCCCCGTATAATTGATACGGCAGATACGGCGGTAGCTACGCCCCTGACCCGGGCCCACACATACGGGATTGACGTCAAGATTATTACCTCTCCGAACGCTCCGGTAGCCTGGCCTCAATACTAGAATGTTCTAGTGATCAAGTTCGAACCTTCGGGAACGACGAGTCGAGAATAGCCACGGCACACTATGGGCGGCTGTGTCAAGCAAATCTTAGACCTTATGTCCCAGAACATAAGGTACATTCTGGCTTGGCGCACACTTACGATGCAATCAATCACGCGCGTGAGTGTTTTCGAATACATGGCCGTAACAACAATTACATACACTTTCCTGTTTATAATATTAGTATGAATGATATTTACATATATACACACTCACATCTGCATCCCACAGGAGTACCTAGGCAGACTATCAGCAGCCCAAGCTACAATCCTGACACACCTCTTTTGCCTCTTCAACATTCATATATTTACACTGGTTTAGGGTACTCTGATAATGATGATAATATTTCATTGCCTTAATAAAAGGGCTTCTAAACATGCAATATATTTGCTGCAGTTTGTGGCAGCAACACAGTGGCCGGCCTTGATGGCCATAGTTGCAATACATTATTTCTATTGTAGTGTTGTGGCAGTGTGTGCTTTTTTACTCTGCATGAAGTTTGCTAGAGTTCCATAGTGACAATATTGCATTTAAGCCGTGCAGCCACAGTAAGCAGTATTGCTAGTTTAAATACTGTTAAATAATACCACATTAGGTACTAACAATTCCTATGTATTTCATAGATATCTACAACAATCAACATTACATAGTGGCAAAGCCTGATGCTAAACTAAATTCCCTAAAGTCACACTATAAACCTTCACGTTTCTTCCATTCACTTTTGAGCTGTGCCCGCTTCTTTTTCTTGTACTCTAATTTCTTGAACTTCGTCTCGTCAAGACGCTTCTTCTGGGCTGATACACTCTCTTCTCCATTATTTAAGTCATCCAGCTTCGCAACTAAGTGTTCCCTAGCAACTTTTCTATTTTCATCTTGACTTCGGCTCACATGACACTTGACAACTATGCCTGTAACATCTTATTATTACAATACAAATAAATAGTCAAAGTTACCCACTTTAAATATTAGGAAACAATTATATGTTCATTCAAATTATGAACAACATTGATTTATTTTAATTTTGTCAATACAATCATCATCATCAACTTGGCGTTAATTCCTGGTTGTGGTCTCGCGCATGAGGGACCGGGGTCTGCATTGACCATGATCCAGAATTTGGCAGATAAGGTAATTACAGTGGAGCGACTGCCATCTGACCTCCATGACCCAGCTACCAGGGGAACCTGACCAGATTGGATCATGGTTACACATTCAGTCGCCTGAATGTGCACGTTTCATAACAATGTTTTCCCTCACCGTGAGAGCACTCAGACAAGTCATTGGTACATGGCCGCAGCTGGATTTGAACCCGGTACCTCTCGCTTATGAGTCGGATACCCTAACCGCTCGGCCACCGAGGCTCTCTGTCTGTCTGTCTGGAGGCTTGTTATAATACAATATAATCTATTCTCAAAGAACAATTTAAAAAAATTTACCTGTAGGAATATGGGTAATTAGAACACAGTTAGCATTCTTATTCACAGCGGATCCACCTGGACCACTGCCTCTAATAAATTGCTCTGTTATATCAGCTTCGCAAATTTTTGGTACTTTAGAATAATCAATAGTATGTTTTAAAGCTGCGAACACACGTGGAAGTGGGTTGGCCACCCGAATATTGCACAGTGGCCTGAACATTTCATACTACGGCACCCTTGTGTAAAAGCGCCTGACCTTTCTGAAAAAAAAAAAAAAATTGTATAGAAAAATAAGTCCAGATCAGTGTAATGTACCAATCAATTGTAAAATTATGTATCAAATTATGGTTGTTCATGGATAAGGTATGTATGCCGTAACAATAATTATTTCATACCTTAAAGGCAAAACGGATATCTTCGGTGTTGGTTAGAGACTTATTTTTTCGAAATTCCTCGATAACTCTACGTTTGAAAAACGCCGGATCTGTTAGAGTCAATGACTTTGAATAAGTTATCAAATTCTTGTATAGCTTCAGTATTTCCTTTCGAGTCACCGTCATTATCAAAGCTGATTTATTAAACTGCCTAAATAGAATTTGAAATTCCCATTATTTACATCACAAAAATAACAAAAAAAAGAAACGAAATAATGAAATTAAATGAAAATAAATAATGAAAATTTAGACAAATGAAATAATACAGAGAGCACTGATTACAGTGATTACTATATATCTGTGCTATGCTATATATTGCCTATATAGATCAGTGTTGCCAACTTTATTTTAACGAATCCACTAATTATGGTATCGAAAACCACCAGAAACCAAGAAATTTGGCGACCCCTCAAACCACCAGGAAAACCACTAACATATTGTTCCAGACAAAATATACATAAATATTTTTCAAAAAAAACAACAAAATTATAATTTATATTACAAAATTATCGTTTATTTTTGTTTAGTAGGTACTAAAATTAAATCTTAAAGGCAATCATCTTTGGAAGAATCGGCTTGTTCTACGATTTCTGTTTTTCCAGTATAAATTTCTTTGGCTATAATCTAAATTATTCAAGAAATTGGCAAACAATTTTCGGAGAACTTCGCAAACCACCACCATAGTTCTGAGTATTGCCTACATATAAAAAATATACACTTGTAACGTAAATGTTCAATCATTTTAGCGGTTTTATTTTGGACCTTACCACTAATTGAAGCAACAAAAGCCACTAGAAAATCCAGTAGCCACTAAAACCAAAATTCGTCCGCTAAAAGGTAAGTCTAAACCACCATATCTAGTGGCAAATCCACTAAGTTGGCAACACTGATATAGATGCCAGAGCAGGGTTGCCAGGTGTATTTTCTCCATAGAGAAAAAAATCTACAGAAGTAGAGAGTACATACCAAGTTTCTGTCACACATCTCTATAACACAAACACTAAGGCAAATGCAGGGACGAAACAAAGCGCCATCAATTGATGCTTTTTGAAACCAACTGACAATACCTACTGGAAAACTCCTCATTAACAAATAAATAGGTACTTAATAAATACATTATTACGTGGTTCTTTTTTTATAAATGAAAGGTACTTAAACTTCACTAAACAAATTCAACAATTCAGTGGCTTCGTCAACGGTTGAGTAGACGTTACCCCTAAGACTTTTTTTCCCCAAAAGTTTCCCCAAAAATTCTGTTTCCCCAGTTTTTCCCCAGAAGTAAATTTTTTCCCCAGAATTGCAAAATAAGCCCCCTATCTGGCAAGCCTGTGCCAGAGAGAGAGCAGACAAAAACCACAGATTACTAAATACATTGGCAGCTGAGCTCTGCACAGATGCCACAAATAAATAATTCCCCAGTTTTCAAGGAAATTTTCCCATAAAAAAGTCAATGAGGAGTTTTCCAATAGGTATCTAAAGCATTCCTAACCACTCACTAGATGGCGCCCCGACAATTTTGGTAATTGATAATCGCTTGAAATAGGTTCTTAGCAAACAGGATATAAACACTGGGTACGTTGTATTGGATAATATTGTATTTGTCAATAGTTTTCAACCATTTTAGAGGTTGTAATAATAATGCAACATAGTGCCAATTTCTATAAATATTTCTTTTTACATTTCGTTCAACCTTTGAAAGTTATGTTTATATTAATAAACATTTTATTTTTAAGTTATGTATTAGTTGTCAGCATGAAATCACTGCCACCATCATAAAGATTAAAAAAAGATTACCAAAATTGTAGGAGCGCCATCTATTGATGCTTTTTGAAACCAACTATACCTACTGGAAAACTCCTCATTGTGGCGCTAGTTCTGCGTTTTATGTAGTATTCTGTGACAGAATTCGCGCGGAAATAAAGAGCCAATATAGTCATAGCAGGTACACCAAAAAGTCCGAACCGAGCTCGCTGCACACTCAGTCATTGGTTTTTATTACATGTTCACCCCGAGTCAATGAGGAGTTTTCCAATAGGTATCTAAAGCATTCCTAACCACTCACTAGATGGCGCCCCGACAATTTTGGTAATTGAAAATCGCTTGAAATAGGTTTTTAGGACTGGGACGTTGCATTGGATAATATTGTATTTGTCAATAGTTTTCAACCATTTTAAAGGTTGTAATAATAATGGAGCATAGTGCCAAATTCTATAAATATTTCTTTTTACCTATAGTTCAACCTTTAACAGTTATGTTTATATTAATAAACATTTTATTTTTAAGTTACGTATTAATCGGCTGCATGAAATCACTGCCACCATCATAACGTTTAAAAAATTTTACCAAAATTGTAGGAGCGCCATCTATTGATGCTTTTTGAAATCAACTATCAATACCTACTGGAAAACTCCTCATTAAGCCAAAATTTGAAACATTTCGAGCTCGCTACACCCGTTTATTTTTCGTTTTAAGTTACTTTTATTACGATTACCCCATATTTTAGGGGGGGGCGTACGGATCGATATTTATATGTTTGATCTTGAGCCCCCCAAAACCAAAACCTGGCTACGCCCGTGGACTCGGGGCTTCACGCGCATGTCCATCATAAGGACCCGGTGTTGGGCAGTGAGACTCTCTCCGGGCATTACTTTATAGATGGCCACTTTGCCAATATTGTCTCTCCGAGTAAGAAAGTAATCGATCTGGGTGGCGCTCTTGTGGGTGATCAGATGCTTTTTTTAAGAACGTGTTCTTAACGGCCAGATCGGCAGCCATACACGTCCGGAGAAATTCTTACCCTTCAGCGTTACGGATGCCAAAACCAAAACCGCCATGAACACGGCCAACCTCCGCACACTTCTCACCCACAATAGTGAATGAGGTGTATCGGCTTTCTGTACATGACTTTCCATTTTTTTTACTGCGTTTTGGCTTTTTATGTGCAGCAACGACGGTCGGACCTTTCGACCCACACAACCAGTTTGCCTTTTGGAAAAGCCGTTTCGCCAGAGCCTCGTCCGTCTATCAACAGGCGCACGACGCAGTCCAGAGAAAAGTGTCCAGATTCGCGTCTTGTGAAGACTGCAGACTGCATACAGGGATGCCAAACGTACCACCAAACGATGGATAGCCAGAGGCAGACAAGACCACTTACGTCCTATGTACGATAATTTGGAATCGTCTGACGGGCAGAAACACATTTACATGTTGACACGATCCAGGGTCGATTTGTCGCTGTGTAAATGATCCTCAAGGTAACTTGTTATGCAACGACCGCGCGGTAAAGGAGAGATGGCGCTCGTATTTCCACGAACTGTTGAATAAGCAGCATAAAGATGTGCATCCACGGGACCTACCTTCGAATCAAGGACTCGTGCCACCGATAACGCCTAAGGAAGTCGAGCCGGCTCTATGAAGAACCGCAAAGCCTTATTGAGGCCTAGAAATTGATGAGCTCTTGTGATGTGACAAGAGGTGAAACGAACGGATCAGGCCAGATACATGGAGTTGGTACTAAGCGCAACCGGTGACATCGACAGCGACGTCAAAGACCGAATATCCGCAACTTAGGCCAAATGGCGGAAGGTGACGGCTGTCATTTGTGACCCCAAGATGCCGATGAAGCTAAAGGGACAAGTCTACAACACCTTAATTAGACCCTGTTCTCTTATACGGCAGCGAGACTTGGTCTCTACTAGAGCGCTCACATTAGGCGTTAGCCTTTATGTCCGTGACATCGCAGATAAGCTACAAACGCGTCGCCTTCGATGAAGTTCGATGGTACGGCCACGTCTTGCGCAGACTGGCAAATTATATAGGGAACAGATATCTGGCCATGCCACAACCGCCAGGCAGGGGAAGGAGAGGCCACACAGTGCTCCACTTCCATACAAGCGATTGCTTGTAATTCAATAAGTTACAAAAATCACTAAATACCGTTGTAAATTTGTGCGCTTATGATTATAAAAGTATGTGGAACAGGACACTTAGGACATATGTGCAGTGGTTTCCATTTGCGAAAATAAAAAAATAAAAAATGAAATAAACATTATATTTATTATTATTTATTCCAAATTGTACCTACTTGTAGAAAGTGTCCACCTTTTGAGTTTGTAAATTTTTTGGAGGACATGTTACGGGGCGCAGCTACCGCCGTTTCAGCCGGGCCACAGCCGTTTTATACGGGGCCCCCAAACATGTGTAAACGAAAATTCGTTATCCATAATTTCATTTAAACTCTTCCCGGGGAAAAATTATTCAATAGAGAATTTCATACCCTTCCGCCAAAATAATTACAGAAATTTCGAGCTCGCTGCGCTCGCTCATTAATTGTTCGTGGACTTAATTTTATTATACAATCTCATCAAACCAGAACGTAATAAATTTTTAGATTGCCTGGCGCTATCGTCCATTTACTGATTTTACGTTATATTTATTCAAATCGCCCAAGGTTTTAAGGGATAAATTACAAAAAATTCGAGCTCGCTGCGCTCGCTGATTCATGGGCATGATTTATATTTGTAATAATCATACAATGTTTTAGTAACGCCAAGCCAAGGGCAAATATATCAAACATTCAGAGCACGCCTCCCTCGCTTCGCGGACCCGGCTTATTTAGGTAACACAAATGTAGAGCTCGCTACTCACGCTAATTGAGTGATTAAAGTTATTTTTATTATTAACACGCGAATTTATGTGAGTTCGCTGCGCTCGACCATTTATTGACTTAAGTTGAGACAAAGATTTTTAAATTACTCTTACCCCCCGTAGTTGGCGGTATCAACTAGGGGGGCCCCTAGACAACTATTGATACAGGGCCCCCGGAGGGCAAGCTACGCCACTGATATTTAGCATTATAGAAGTCTAACACATTAATAAAAAAACATATGGTTGAGTTTCCAACTACCACTTTTTTTTACTGGTCTTCGAAAGTTGATATAGAAAATTAAAAGGCAACGAAAACAATGACAACTTTACGATCATCTTAATTTAAAACAGTCGGTATTATCACAATTAAAATAAAATATATCAAAAGCCCAAACCTTCTTTAGGAAGCTGCATAACTTTCACTACCATATACTTCGGTACATCAATTTTAATAAATCGCTACCGCAAAAGGATAAAACGCAGATTTTTGAAGTATTGATAAGACAATGACTAGACATACTTTAGGTTAAAATATTTTACAGTTCTAATGAGCTTTAAGGAACAAAAATTATAAATTATTACCCTTCAGTAAGATGTTGTTGTAAAAGTAACCATTTTACTTACCTTCGGTTGTATGCGAGTGGAGCACTGGGCCGGCCAAAAAATATGTGTTATCGCTACGATATATGTCATCGCTACGATATTTGTTATCGCTTGGATATACCCTCTCTGTGACAGAACTAATTTAGAAGTACGGCGCGTATTTGTTTTGGTACAAATATGCACGGACGGGATTACGAACTGTTTCAAGGAGAAGTCCGTCCCCCAAGTTGTTCACACCGCAGATTTTGATTATAGACGTTTGTTTGAATGAGGTTAAAAGGAGTCAGATATAGTAGGGTGGCCATCGCTACCCAACAGCATCTCCTCCACAGACGTAGATCTCTACCTCTCAGCTGATGGCGCTGCCTTCTTTCTTCGGTTCAAAGGCTTCAAACATTGCCGTGGCCGAGATTTGCGGAGGCGCTTTTGCGTTGCGTCCTGCGGCTCTAGGGTCAGCCACAGTCTTACAGCTACGGTTGACACCAGGTCTCTCCCCAGTCTCGCTTCGCAGCAGGGTTAGGTCTCCCCTTCGGCGCCGGAGGGGGCTCAAGTGCGGTGTCCGCACCCGTCTTTTCCTCATCGACGATTTTCGCGTAGCGCCAGTCGGTTTATCGTCGTTTATCTACGGCCATGGGGCGGTCAGCGTGTCACTGTGTGTTTCCTTCCTACTTTGCTATCCCCCTCCTTTTTGACGATTGAAAGAGATATTTAATGTCCTAAACAATAAAGAAATTTTGAATTTTGAATTATGGTTGTTGTTAGCACTCAATCGTTCCATGTTGGCCTGCGGTACAACCCTTACCAGAAAAGCATTTCAGGTTCCTTCCGTCTTTCGGCATGGAAAATGGCTTACTGGTCAAAGCAGTACCTAAACAGAATTTTATAATTTTAAATTTTTGTCGATATTAACGGCCCATGATCCTCGCTTTCTCAAGACTCGCGGTCACGAGGTCTCTTTTTTCTTGGCTTTCGACGAATATGTCGGCTGCTGCTACGATGCTTTCAAGCGACTTGGGTTTTAAAGGCTGAAGTAATCAATGAATGAATGAGCAACCGGGGCGAGCTTCAAAAATGTATGACATTTTGTATTCTAAAAGCCTGTGATCGGACCGAGCTCGCAATTTTAAACATTTTGGGTCTAAACAGCAATGGGTGACCCTCACAATAGTTATTTAAGGAAATCAATGAATGAGCGACCGCAATGAGATTGGTGAATGGTAAGAAAAGTAACCTATGAATGAGAGAGCGGAGCGAACTTGAATTTTGCGATATTTTTGGTTATATAAGCCCTGAGGTGATCATTGAATCATTGAGCGAGTGGAGCGAAATCGCATATTTGGGAATTTTGTGTCTTAACAGCAGTGGGTGGTCCTCACAGTAGCAACTTAAGGAAATCAATTAATTAGCGACCGCAATAAGATTGGCAAATAGTAAGAAAAGTAACTAAAACTCATGAATGAGCGAGCGATTCGAGCTCGAAATTTTAGCCATTTTAGATCTTAAAATCTGGGGTGATCATATATTATTAAGCGAGTGGAGCGAGCTCGAAATTTTTGACATTTGTGCTGTAATGATGTGTGATACTGATTTTTTATTTTTAAACAATAAAAATAACTTGAATTATCGAATGAGCAATCGGAGCGCACACGAAACTTTTGACATTATAAATAAATAAACAAATAAAAATAAATAATCTTGGACAAATTCACACAGCGCCATCTAGCCCCAAAGTAAGCAAAGCTTGTGTTATGGGTGCTAGATAACTGATAAACTACTTATATACTTTTAAATACATACTTGTTATACATATAACACCCAGACCCGTAACAGAAATTAAAATTCATCATTTCAATTTCGGTCCGGCCGGGAATCGAACCCGGGACCTCTTGCGTGGCAGACCGGATGTTGACCACTGAACCACTCAGGTCGTTCATAAATTATTTGAATCCATATATGAATTAGGTATATAATACAAAAACCATTTTCAAAGGTAAGGTGTCTGGGGATCAAACCCACACGCCTTACCTATACCTACCATACCCATACCGCCATACCTACCACCGTCTTTTCGATCCCTCGATCCTACATACTGTGAATACCGTGCCTTCTAGAGGACATCAACATAAACAAAAAAAAATTAATGAAAAGGGTAAGTACATAAATATCAAACAGGCAGCATATTCTTTATTTTCAGTAAACATTATGGTAGGTACAGCACCAGAACAGAAGGGACTTGCATATACTTATTATCTTGTTCTTCAAAATGTTTACAACACAGCACTTCCAATTTGCAACCCAGGCATCACCATGGCTGGTCTTCATGAAACCTAGAAGAATAAATAAATGAAAATAAACGTAAATTCGCGATTAATCCGTGTAAGTCTTTTTTAAATGTCTTAACATTTAAAATATCATTTAGGTACAATTTTGGCACAGAACCCTAATAAATATAAAATTGTGGACCGCTATGTACAATATTTGAGTATTATTATATTAGACGGGACTTGGACGCGACGTACCTTTACGATTTGTTTTCCCGACGTTTCGGTAGGGTTACACCCACCGTGGTCACGAGACGACTGCCGTGGGAGGTGACAGCTGCGGTGATGTGCTGGTAGACTCCTACCCTCACATAAAATTGTCAATTTGTTGTTGATTCGGAACTGCACGACACACAACACTCACGATATCCACAGATGCGTCCGACGATAAATCTTGTGTCTTACGGTTGTTTATTTTGCACACCACTGGATTCCACGACGCCGAAAGCTTATATCCATCCTCCCGATTGAAAGTTTTGTACTTTTTAATTTCAATCGCTTCCCGAACCATACGTGGATAATATTGCCGGTCAGTGGAGAGGTAACCCGGAGGATTCGGTGGGTGTAACCCTACCGAAACGTCGGGAAAACAAATCGTAAAGGTACGTCGCGTCCAAGTCCCGTCTAATATAATAATATGTGTAAAGAACGCGAGTTTAGTTTGAAACAAATATTTGAGTATTAAAATTCTATACAACAAATACTATATCCGACCCTGTTTACATCGAAATATTTCCATATGTATATATTTAGACACCGAATTATAACTCAATTTGCCAATAATTTTAAATCTGTCTTTAATGGCATGTTGTTTTAAGATAAAGATTTCAATTATTGCAAATTCACACTATTACTATGCATATTTTTATCACAATTTCTAAAATTGATTCCTGGTAGCCACGACCACGATTGTTTACTTACCGGTGAAAGGATATTTCCATACTTTGAGCTTTCACATAACTGTACACTACATTACACCGTCTTTTAAATGGTTTGATTTAAATTTGATTATGTTTCAAAAGAAACGTCTGGTCGTTGTTAGCTAGAGCAACGTGGTGAACGTTCAAAACATTGCGCTCTTCCATAGCCTCCTTCATCTTACGAAGGAGGCTATGGCTCTTCACTTTCTGACAAGCTCGTTCCTATATTAACATTGATATCAGTACAAATAATAATGATCATAGCTCTTTGTCATACCTTGAAATGCTGGCCTTTCATGGATTTTTGCCTGCCCATACCCTACCTACTCACGGTAACACCTGTTTGATCACTATTTTGTAAGAACGAAACATTTAGTGCAAGTACTGGTTGCTCAAACAACGTTCACAGAACATTATACAGCTTTGCTATGTCTTAAACAGGGTTGCATTGATAACAAAGTAAAATATACATACTCTTGACTCAACAACGACGCCTTAGTAAGTGATTTAAAACACCTTGATTTTACTCCTATCTATCGAGAAGAAGATACAAATAAAGCTACTGATTATCTGATTTCACAATTGCAAAATGTTATTAACGCAAACACAACAATAATAACCACAAGTAAACGTAAACGTATACTAAAACCTTGGATAACCCCAGGTCTTCTACGTTGTATAAGGAATCGGGACAGTCTTCACAAAAAATATAAAGGTTCTCCAATGAATGAAGTTTTTATACTAACATACCTCAGATACAGGAATTTTTGTAATCGTATACTTAGGAAAACTAAACAGAATTTTGAACGAAATGAGTTAAAAACAGCAGATAAAAATCGTAAACAATTGTGGCAAGTTATCAACAATATATCTAACAGAACCAAATCTAAACATTTTGCAACAGAGCTTATCGATAAAGAACAATCAATCAACGATGTGAACAACTTCTTTGTTAACGTTGGTAAATCACTAGCTGAAAAATTTATACATAGCGATAACGCGATAGCAGATTTTCCAAATGAGTCAATGCCATCCTGCCACTCTACACACTCTACATTAATAGTTTACATACAACATAGCTTTCAATTCTAATCATGAAGAAAATGTTATGTATATACACTGCTATTTTTTAAATACCCGAGAAAAAATATGAGTGTTCTAGCCGTGATAATGAACAACTTTCACTACGGGACCAACTCTGAAGTCACATAAAAAAAAATCTGCTGTTTCATGAAACAGCTGAACATGTATGAATACATTTTGGTCGTGAAGGTATTTAACTTTTGTATGGAACAGCAGATTTTTTTTTGCGATTTCAGAGTTACTCTCATAGTGAAAGTTGTTCATGATCACGGGTAGAATATTCTCATAATTTTTCTCGCGGGTGTTTAGAAAATAACAGTGTAGGTATGTACAGTACATGTTTATACATGTTTATTCATCCGCGTCCCTAGGGAACTACTTGTCAGATCGGTATAAAAAGCAGTGCCTCCTGGTCTCTCTCTACCTGTATATCAAATTTTACGTCAATCGGTCCAGCAGTTTTTGAGTTATGAAGTAGAAAACAAACAGACAGACAGACATACATACAGACACAAAATTTTCGCATTTATAATATTAGTGGGATAAAACATTATATTAAAGGTAGGACGGACGGACAGCGTAGGCTACTTGAAAACTTGAGCACAAAATAAGAATAGGTACAATAAAAAACTAACCTCTGAATTCAATTCACTGTTGGATTCATAAACTGGTCGTAGAAAACTGTTCATAAGTTCAAATGCATACCAGTTAGTACTATAAATTTCACTTGTTCCCGCTCCGGACTGTAATGATTTTTTATATTTATTTAGATGGTTTCGGTAATAATTCATAAAGGATTCTTTTTTCTTTTTCAAATCATCTATCGTACTTGGAAATGATAAATTTTGTTTGATCCGACGCCAGGCATCATTTTGTACACTTCTTGGTCCATTTCTTTACAATAGAATCAATAGACAGACACAAATCTACACTTTACCTAAATTCGAAGCAAAACACAAAATAACTTCACTTTTACAAAATGTTAACTACGACGAAACAGAGGCTATTATGCAAGTTGTTGGCTGATGGACACACACAAACACACACACTTACACACATACAAACGCACTACACATCTTTTCATTTATTTTCTTTTTCTTTAAAAATGTAGTATGTAAGTAACTTTAATTAAAATTATCTCTGTTTCTATCTCTCTCTCAATGATTATACTTTAATTTAATCATACAGGGATTTCTGGAGACTTACAACACAGGCTTGACCTACCGTAAGCTCCAGTCTCCCACCTAATATTATAAGATTATTGTGGAGAAAATAAATATTTTTATTATTATTTTCTTATCATTTGCAATTCTCCCTTTTAAGGGGTAATTTAGCCAGATGATACGGGTCAATGACCAAGTATCACTGGAATAAAAAATTAAGAGCCTGAACTTTCTGGATCAGAAAGAAATTTTCGCACTATTCGGCAGGTATTAAGAATTGCGGCTTTTTGCATCGTGTGAAATACTTGTGTGGGCAGATCAAGGGTGCTAAGACTATGTAGTAAATGTTTGGGTATTACGCCCGTGGTGGAGAGCACCAGGGGTACAATGTACACTGACTGTAGGTTCCATATTCTCAAAACTTCTTCTTTTAACTCTGTATATTTATTTATTTTTCCTGTTATTGCTGTTTGTAAATTGTGAGTGTTAGGGATGGTAACATCTATTAAATAAGCTGTCTTTGTTATTTTGTTGAGTAAGGTTATATCTGGTCTATTGTAATGTATAGTGTGGTCAGTCAGAATGGCTCGATCGTAATACATTTTAGCGTCGGCATTCTCCAGCACGGGCATGGGTATGTATTCGTAATACGGTTTCGGTTTTCCAGTTATAAGTTGATATTTCAGGGCTAGTTTCTGATGTATATAATGTACAATTTGATTATGGCGATGGGTGTAATCTGTCTGTAGAAGAGAAGTGCATGCACCGGTGATATGTTGTATAGTTTCAGGTTGTTGAAGACATTTCCTGCATTTGTCTGACTCTATGTTTTCTTTCAGTAGGTATATATTTCTTGTAATTTCTTGTGTTTATTATTTGGTCTTGGATGGCGATAATAAATCCTTCTGTTTCCGGAAACAAATAACCTTGCTTTAAAAAATTATTTGACGCTATTGGATCTACATGGGGTTTTTCAAGGTCGTGCACATGTCTACCATGCAACTCTTTACTTCTCCAAGAATTCAGCTTATTTTTAACTTGCTCGGTAACTGGGATAAATTATTTTTCTTTAAGTTTCAGATTAAGAGGCGTGTAATTAATCTGTTAAAGTTGTAGCTAGGTGTACAACACTGTTACTTATTTTGCTATAGAAGAAATCTCTCAAATTTTTCAGTTGATTTTGCCAGAGAATGTTTAAACCAATGAATCCTCTTCCTCCCAGTTCTCTTTTGGTGGATATTCTCTCTATTGCTGACTTCGGGTGTAAGTATTTATGTTTCGTTAGAGTGGTTTTAGTTTTAATTTCCAGGTTCTTTATATCGGTTTGTGTCCATTTTATTATCCCAAACGAGTATGTTAGTATCGGCGTAGCATATGTATTTATGGCTTTTGTTAAGTTGCGGGCATTAAGCTGTTTTTTACACACTTTATTAACTCTCCTAATGTACTCTGAGGTAAGATCTTTTTTAATCTGCGTGTGGTTTATCGATTTTGTTTGTTGTATTCCTAAATATTTGTACATTTCATCATTATCCATGGCAGTAATACAGATATCTTCACTGATATTGTAATCGCCTTCAATTATTTTTCCCTTCTTTATATGCAATGTTTTACATTTGTCTAAACCAAAATTCATATTTATGTCTTTACTAAATTCGGCAGTTATTTCGAGCAATCCTTTCATGCCATGATCAGTTTTTCCATAGAGTTTGATGTCGTCCATGTACATCAGGTGAGTGATTGAAGTGTCGCGGGTAAGTTTATAGCCGTGTTTAGATTTGGAGAGGAGTTGTGAGAGAGGGTTCAGGGCCATACAGAACCACAAAGGGCTGAGGGAGTCTCCCTGGAAGATGCCATTTCTAATATGGATTTGCTCGGTTATTAACTTTGCAGTTTTGACTGACAAAGTTAGTGTCGTTCTCCAGTTAGCCATGGCATGTTCCAGGAAAGCTATAATTGAAGGATGAATCTTATATATTTGTAGGACGCGAATCAACCAAGAATGCGGAACACTGTCGAAAGCTTTTTTATAATCTATATAAGAAATATTTAGATTTCTATTGTGTTCGTGAGCGTGTTTAAGAACAGTAGAATCTATGATAAGCTGTTCCTTACATCCTCTGTGGTTCTGTCGGCAGCCTTTCTGTTCTTCAGCTATAATATTGTGCATTTCTAGGTGGTTAACTATTTTATTGGTTATACAAGATGTGATCAGTTTATAGGTAGTGGGTAAACATGTTATAGGCCGGTATTGAGATGGGTCTGCAGTATTGGGTGATTTTGGAAACATTAATGTCATTCCAGTAGTTAGAAATGGCGGTAGCGGCGTTGTTCCATGGATCAGTTCAGTGACTACTTAAGCAAGACTGCTATGGAGCACCGTGAGATGCTTAAGCCAAAAATGTTGTACTCCGTCCAGTCCAGCAGCCTTCCAATTTTTCATTTTGCTTGTAACTGTACATATGTCATCTTCCGTGACACCTGTTAAAGCCATTTCTTCTATATGGTCCCAATGTTGAGCCTCATCGTTGACCCACTTTGCTGAGCGATTAAATTCTGTCGATTTGTCCCATATTTCTGCCCAATAATGTCTCAGGTCTTCCGCACTTGGTATTTCTGTTGAGTTTTGGTTATCCGATCCACTGTTGTGTAACGACCTATAGAACCCTTTTTCATTTGTGTTGAATAGATTATTATTAGTTTTTCTTTGTAGAGCTTTATTATATCTCCCTAATCGATGTGATTTTAAGGCAAGCTTTTGTTTCAGCGTGTCTAAGTACTCTTGTGGTCTATTGTTTGTTGGCTCATGAGTGGAATGGATTTTGGTGTTTCTAAATACTGACTCTACTGTATCTGTAACTTTTCTTGACCTATTACCTTTTATGTATTGTGTTAGCCTACCTATGTTTTTTCTCAATATTTCAATATCCCTTTCTAATCTTGTTTTCCACGTAGGTTTTGCGAAATTTTCTCTATGTCTGCGGCCTTCAGTGATATTCCGTTTTACTTTGTAACCCATTTCTTGGCTTATGACTAATGCGAGATAGAGAGACCACACCCGTGAACAGACGTGTCGTTTAGCATTCGTGTTTAAGTGTAGAATCAGTAGTGTAGTGTCAGCACATTTTCAGACTGAGACTAAGTACAGTGCAGTGAATTTGCGTAAACTATGCAAAATAACATATGTTTAAATTAAAATGGATAGTGCGTTTAATAGAAGTAAGAGGATTTTACGCAGTCCTCCTCCCGAACGTCAACATGTGGATCCAACCACGACGACTACAGAGCCCCCAACTACGAGTTCGACCCCGGCCAGCGAAGCTGTCTCGACTGCCGAGATATCTAGTTGGCTTTCATCTATAGAACATTGCCTTAACGAGATTTGCGTTATATCTAGTGAAGGTAAGCTGAACTCGTAACAAAAACTTAAAATTAGCAGCATCAGCAGAAATATTATGGGAGGAGTGTCTCAGCTGGCTGTCCAATACCAATCAATAAAGGAAAAATATATCTCGTCAATTCAAAATTTGAGAAAACAGAAAGTTACGAATGACCTTATATCAGACCTAAAGCAAAGCCTTGTTTCCGCTCAAAAATGTACAACAAGCCCTTCCTTTGCCGACATAGTAAAAACAAGTAATAACTCATCGGTTCGTCCCACGAGCACTAGAAGCATTGCTATATTTCCAGCAGACAAAGATAAAACTAGTGATGAAACAAAAAAATTAGTGCAGGACCTGGTGAAACCTGATGAATTAAAGTTACATGTACGAGGGATGAGGAATACTAAAAACGGAGGAGTAATAATTAGCACGGACCGAAAAGAAGATCTGGACAAGCTAAAATCATCACAGAATTGGAATTCCTCTGGATTGAAGCTGGAAGAAACATCCAAAAAACGGCCCAGAATAATTGTACTTGGCATTCCGACAAATATCTCTGAAAAAGAGGTGTTTCAGTATATATTTGAACAAAATATAATGGACAAGCATCCCAGTTTCGATAAAGATAAATTCTACAGTTCTATAAAATTGAGCCATAAATCTGGTAGGAAGGACGCCTCTACTAGTAACTTTATTCTAGAACTTACAGCGGACCTCAGAAGAATGCTTATTGAACAAGAACGTGTCTTTATAAACTGGTCATCTTGTCCTGTACGTGACTACACTCTCCTGACCCGATGTTACAACTGCCAGCTGTATGGTCACTCGGCAAAATACTGCCGCGACACGTACCCCACTTGTGGGCACTGCGGAGAAACAGGACATACCATAAAGGAATGCCCCAAAACAATCGAATCAGCAAAATGCGCCACATGTACAAGATACAAAAAACCGGCTAATCATAATACTGGAGACATATCGTGCCCTGCAAAAAAGAATGCCGAAATAAGATATCTAAGCTTCATTGACTATGAGGATACGTTGTAGCGTTAATCTAAAATTATTATATTGTTATTATTAACATAGCGTACCTATACTTAAACACATCTACATGTTTTAACACTTTATTCTTTTATAAAATACCATGTAAGCACTAACCCACATTTATGATCTACTAACCTGGGTGCCTAAGACACAGGTAAATCACTTACTTAGTTTAGGCGTCCAAATAAACAATAACTAGAAGTAAATACCTAATGTAATTTGCGCTGAAATTGTAAATAAGTACTCGGAAGTAACCTCGATTTTATTTGTACTCATTTATCGTAAGTAGGTAATATAGTAAATATGCTCAATTGTAATTTATGTAAGATTTTGTTGTTTGAATAAATGATTTATTTTATTATTATTTTATTAATGCACTACAATATATAAGTGTGTGTATTTGTGTTAAATCCGAATCTTGGGAGATGAGTTTCGGTAGAATAACGGCGTTGAAAACTCGCAAAAGTCCGTTCAGTTTTTTGTTAACCCTTAGTCTGGGGAGTTTTGGGCGTGTTAGAGGGTAAATTCTATTAACGTATTTTGTAGTTGCTTTAAAAGTTCTTGGGTATTTGTATTAGTTATGATTGTGTCATTAATGTAGGTGGGGTCACGTTCTGCTGCAGATGTATATACTGTCTGTGTTTGGGATGATAAAATAGGTGAGTTGAGGGATGTATGTAGATAATGTGTCCGTTAAAGTAAGGGATGATAATAAATGCTGCTGTGGGGTTGAATCAACAGAGGACAGTGGGTGAGATATGTGTAGTGCTGAAGAGTTGACACGTTCTTCGTCCTCTTTTTATTATTATTATTATTGGTGAAAAAACGGGAGAGCAAGATTCATAATCATTGTAGAGTGAGCGAACAGGGACAACATTGACAAAATGAACAAAATTATTGAGCGAGCGCAGTGAGCTTGGAATTTTTTGCCTTTTGATTATAAAACCGTGGGCGATTGTGAGTCAGAGTCGAGGCTCAGGGGAGGACAATTGCGGTGGAGAGAAGTGGGGACAATATGAAACGGTTTCCCGTGTCGTCAGAGCTGCTCAATTATTATTTTTTTAATTTTAGACTATCCAGGCATTTGACCGCCATCTCACCTGGTGGTAAGTGACGATGCGTAAGGATAAGGATGTGGATGGGTAAGGGCCATTTTTGGAAAGGTTTCGGGCTGCGGCCCGAGTCTTTGTGGGAGCTACCATCCACAACCGGTTATAGAGTATTAATTGTCTACATCGTGAACCCGACTTACCTGTTAAAGAGCAAAAAGTATATTCACTAAGATTGAAGATAATCGGTAGCTGTTTACGAAATGGATAAGGTTTCTTTTGGTTCTATCTGGGGGCTTACCATGAGCTCTTATAGCAGACCTAAATAGAATTGCTTTCGCTTTGAACGAGACAAGCTTATGTGACACGTATAGTCCATGTTTAATCTACCTATTTGAGCATGTTCATTGTTTATGTTACTCCATTGTCTATTGCAACTTTCAGCTGATTCGGATTCGGACTTTTTCCCCTTCGGCTGACTAGTGGCAGCACTGTCGCCCACTCTCGGTCGCGTGAACAATGAAGAGGAATGGGGACCCAAGGGGAAATACACGAGATGATCATCGTTGTATAGTCTGTGCAATCATTGGATGATTTCAAAGCTTTACATATACCTAGTTCATAGTTTGTGTATCAACTTTCAAAGTTCTAAAACGTTTCTCGGTGGGAAAAACATTTTTCTCTTTGTTTATTTTATGATTTTATAAAAAACAAGTTGTTGCGTAAAAACCATAGGGAAAAGAATTTTATCTAGGAAAAACAAATTGTGTACAAACTATGCATCGTTTATGATGTGCTCGCTTTACGTAATATTCTCCTATCGACGTGTTAATCATAAATAGAGGTGAAATTGATCATGAGTGTCACAAAATTCAACATGCTGCGATTTGACGCCCACAAATCAGATAGTTTCCACAATATCCATTACGTTAACCTGGATGTGGTCGCTGCAGTAGAGAAGGAAATCACGTCGTACGACTTAATATCTCTTGTGTTTCTCCTTTATAAAAGTCCAGACGTCGCCCTTGAGCGTCTGACAGTGTTTCAAAAAGTGTACAAAGACCTTGGTGAAAAAAATCTCAATCTGTTGCACGACTGGGCGCAACAAGTGCAATCTACATCAACTTGGAGGCATGAGTTCTTAGAGGCCCTTGCCATCTGCCAGATATATAATGTTATTAAGAAGATGGGCTTCGATGTCGCTATTGTGAAAAACCATTTTCAACCAAACAATATACAAGTGAATCATTATGTGAACCCGATGAAGAAGGCTCTTTACAAATTATGTGAAAATCTTACTACAGATAATTTTGAAATATTAAAGAACACATTGAAAACTTATGAGTTTGATACTGCTGAGTTTAAAATGTGTGAACTACTATTTTTACATTTAATGTGTAAAAAGTTTATAGTAACTGATGACGAAGGAAACAAATACCAAATTGAAAAATTAGCTAATGTTATAGACACTTTTACACTACCAGATATTAAACAGTTTGCTAATGATTTAAGAAAAATTGAGAAGAAGTTCAATGGTGACCACACTCCAACTACAATAGACTACACACATACCAAACATAACCCTTCTACATCTGAAATATTTAAGGAAATGATGAAAGAAAAATATCAAGAACCTATAAAGCAAAAAGCAGATGATATACTCACACCAAATGCATTTGTAGCCTTGTGCAATGAGATTGCAGGTATCAACCTTGAAGACAGAACAAGCAAAAATATAAAATCTGATACACAAATGCAAAGAGATGCTTATCTCATAAAAAATCATATGAAAATTGGTGTTTGCCATATAATTAACCAGGAGGACTTCCATCCTTCAAGGTCGAGCATTGAAAACAAGACCCTTTCCTCATTAAATGTATTGGAGAAACGTCTTGGATCCACCAAAGACAAAAAAGTTTTAAAGGATACAATGGAATCATTAAAATTTGAAGTCATAACTCATTGTAATCTTGACCACAATAAAATGAAAGATGTTATTAAAAGTATTATTAAATACAGAGTACAACCAGATGACAGTGTGTATGTACTGTGTATACTGTCACATGGAGTCAAAGGTCATATCTATGCAGCAGATTCTGTTATGGTAAAAGTACAGGACATACAAAATATGTTAAATAAAGGCTTTGAAGAACGAAAATTACAAGACATACCCAAAGTATTGATACTACAAGCATGCCAAGTAAATCATGATGAACCAAAGCTCTTTTTGGTGCCAGATTCTCCATCCTCATTTCATATAAAGAAAGCGCACTTCTGTATATACTGGGCTACAGCTCCAGAATTAGAAGCATTTAGAGATGAGGACCAAGGCTCTATTTTTATACAGGTGCTCTGTTATCTACTTGTTAAACTTGCTAAGTCTGAACATTTAAATGATATATTCACAATAGTAACAGATTGTGTAGCTCATATTTGTACAAAATTACAAAAAGATCAAGTTCCAATATTTGAATCAACCTTCCGCAAGAAGCTATATCTACAAATTCCAAAAGTATGATTACTTAAAATGTGATGATAAACAAGTTTATTGTGGCACTACTATACCACAAATATTTACAACATAACAGTTTGAATTTATTTTTGCACTAATGATAGAGATGATTGCACAAATGAACATGATGTCGCATCACAAGGGCGGTGGTGGTGCGAGACTCGACTTAGAAATTACCACAAACACTCTGCCAAGATTGCATGACTGAGAAGAACTTTTGGATTTATTATAAATCATTTGCCTTGAATTACATTACATTGTGTAAATATATAACATGATAAGTAAGTATACGAAATAAAATACATTATTATGAAATATTTTCAATATTTATTGAAACATCTGTTTTAGTGAAATCCATTACAGCATCTTCAAGCTTTTTCCTGTCTGTGTCCGATTTTTGTTTAGACCACATTGTATCTAAATATGATCTCTGGTACTTCTGTATAAATTTAAAACTATGTTTTAGAGTTGCACCCACATGCAATGTTCTCAATCTGACATCCAACTTTCCAATTTTTGATATAAATGGTATAGAACTGGTGACAAACATGTGAGGCCCATGTCTTGATCTAATAATGGCGATTCTAGTGATCTCATTGCAGTATTTTGTCAGAAATCCTGCTCTCACTGCTGCACTGCCATAATCACCGTGTAACTGTTGGATTTTCTCCATTAAAGTGTCATGAAATATTTTTGACTTTAAATGCAGAGGCTTATGGTCTGCAACTATTGGAGAAATTAATTCAACCGTAACATATCTGTAATCATTAAACAATATTTTAGAAACCATAAATTAAGCGTAAACCAAAATAGCTACAAGTGTAGTTAAACTAACCTGTTTTTAAACCGTACCATTATTACAGAAATAGGTACCTAATAGTTATATCGGTTTCCACAAATCTTTAATCACAGGTGCAATATAGGTATTTCATATATTGGACAACAAAATAATTACAGAAATAGGTAAACTAAAAAGAAAATTAAATAATGTATTATTGTTTTTTTCTCTAAAATTTGGTCAAGACCAACAAACTAAGGAGAAGATACAGCCACCAACAAAATCCTTGCCAAGATCTCATAAGGGTTGCCACAATTTAAAAAAAAAAAATAGTATTGGAAAAAGTTATTATAAATTACAGCAAATTCTCCAAATATCGAAAGTACCGGAATCCCGGTATTGGCTACATATTAATATCGAAAATCCCGGTTTTGTAAATATATACCGGCATTGCGACCCCTACACTGGAATGACATCACAGAATTCGTACCCCCGGCAAAATAAACGAAATAAATGAGCGTCATAATTATCCGTGTCGCTTTATTATTTTGAAACATCATAACTTTTTAATTGAATAAAATGCTAGAATGGTGCTTTATAATAGATTTTTAAATTACATTCGTACTTTGTTATTATTTTATATAAATTTATGAAACCAATTGACCATTTTAAATATATTTTGCCGGCGGCGCGGCGGTACGATTTCTGTAACGTCATTCCAGAGGGATGGTATCATGAGATTGTATATAAGCGGTACCGTTCCAGAATGATGGTACATGCGATTGGAGATCGGCGGTATCGTTCCTGGCATTCATACAATAAGGAGATAATTTAAAATTGTCATCTTATCTGCTATAAAAACTTTTTACGCAGTCGACGTCGCGCGCTAAAGATAGTAGATATGAAGATTCTCGTGGCTTTATGATCTACATGGAAACAATAAAAAGAAAATGTCGCATGTTTTTTTTATATAAGTTATTAAGTAATCGTTTCTTTTAGTTTTTCTTGCCGTCTTAGGTATATATTGTTTTTATTTAACTATAAAAAAAATATATTTCTCCAGCCGTCGTCTCGGATATGGAATCGTCCGAAATTCTACACGAGTACTGGCAAGGCAACACTGCCGCCGGCTAGTTAAAAAAAAGAAATATTCAAAATGGCGCGCCCGCGTTTATTAAAAATATTGTTCCTGTTTTGTTTTTTAAATTCCTCATTACCCGTAGTTGGGCGCAGTTAATCAATCTTCTATATTTATTGTAACTAACTAATCAATATTATAGTACCTTTGACTATTGTTTAAGGTTTTCTTTCTTTTAGATTCGTTTCTTATGCGATTTCTGTGTGTGCCGGCAGATAGTGCATTTAACGTGCCTGTTGGTCTATTTACATGTCGTAGTTTGCTAACCTTTTTGCGACAAAACCTTGTCATTTTTATTTGGATTGGATCTTAATCAATAAGCCTGCGCGGAGGAAGCGGTGAACAAAAACAAGTTTTATTAGGTACATACAAACAAACAACTCGAATAAAGCAATACTAAGACTTTAGTCACATAATAAAGGTTATCATGTTTTATCTTAAAAAGTCAAGGCATTTCTATCTGGCTTTAGTTTATCAGTGTCAGTCATTATATTGTTGGAATACGTAATTATTTACACAAGTTAGGTAGTTTTATGTTACTGTTTAATTTATCATTGTGGATAAGGTGACTATTATTATAAAAGTAAGTAGAAAAAGTAAAAAAAAATATAAAATTTAGTATCTCTGGGCATACCTAGCTAACATGCTGTGCACTTGCTAACTTTCACTTTGTCAAGACCACTTATAGTGTTCGAGGTTAACCAGTTAATAACCTGCAGTGTGAAACAAAATAATAGCAATAAAATGTTAAGTTATACTATTACGTGAGTTGCAACAGTAACTGAAAGTAGGTACAATCCTTTTTCAGCCTCCACAATGTCTACTAAACAAGAAGTATATTTCATTGGAGTTGATGTTGGCTCCGGCAGTGTCAGGGCAGCTCTTGTAAATGAAAATGGGCATGTTTTGAAATGTTCAGTAAAAGAACTTCGAACATGGAAGCCTAAACAGGACTATTATGAGCAATCCTCTGACGACATTTGGGATAGTGCTGTTCAAGTTATCAATGTAAGTCAGTTAGATACCTACCTGTCATTGAGAAAAAATATTGAATCCATATTATGTGTTCAACACTTTTGACTTTTCTTTTTCAGGACATTACTGCTGGGGTCAATCCTGCCAGTGTCAAAGGCATTGGCTTTGACGCAACTTGCTCTTTAGTAGCACTTGATAAAAATAAAAAACCATTAGCAGTTAGTGATTCAGATAATAATGAGCAAAATGTAATCATGTGGATGGATCACAGAGCACAAGCTGAAGCTGATTTCATTAATAAAACAAACCATGAAATTCTGAAATATGTTGGTGGTAAAGTAAGCTTGGAAATGGAAATGCCGAAACTGCTGTGGCTGAAAAAACATTTGAAAAGTAAATGGTCAGATTTTGGTCATTTCTTTGACCTGCCAGACTTTTTAACATGGAAAGCTACAGGCTGCTCTAGTAGATCTCTATGTTCTCTAGTGTGTAAATGGAATTATGAATGCTCTATTGATGGTAAACAGAGTTGGAACTTGAATTTTCTTAGTGAAATAGGATTAGAGGATTTGGCTGAGAATAATTTTGAAAAGATTGGAGATGTTGTATTGATGCCAGGGGACAAATGTGGTGGTCTAACTGTACGAGTGGCCACAATGCTCGGACTGTATCCAGATACACCTGTTGCCACATCTATCATAGATGCTCATGCTGGTGGGCTTGGTATGATCGGCACAAGAGGGGAGAATATTGAAACTGCAATGTCTAGTCGGTTAAGCCTTATATGTGGTACATCCACTTGCCATATGGCTGTAAACCTCGAACCTGTACTGGTGGAAGGCATATGGGGGCCATATTTCAGTGCAATGGTCCCATATATGTGGCTGAACGAAGCTGGGCAGAGTGCATCAGGCATGTTACTTGACCATGTAATATCCAGTCATCCTGCTGGAATAGAACTGTTGAAAAGTAAAAATACTGGAGAGTAAGTATATAACATTGTTCTATAATTACTTAATTAATTACTGTATTATGTTTTGTATGAGCAATAAAGTGTTTTTCTATCTATCTATCAACATGTAGGTATCTGCTTATTTTACCATTTATAATTTCAAACTACCGTTTATTACAGAGTACGAAACCACCTTAGACAAATATTAAAGGAAATGGCTAACAGGCAAGGTCTATCTGATATTAGCTTGTTGGCTAAGGACTTCCATGTTTGGCCAGACTTCCATGGCAACCGATCACCCCTGGCTGATCCTAACATGACAGGAATGATATCTGGTCTTACCATTAATTCCAGTGAAGAAAACTTAGCTCTACTTTACCTAGCCACTTTGCAAGGCCTATCGGTGAGATTATTAATTTAATAACTCTTTCCATACATAATCAGTCAGGCAGACAGAACTTTGTATGGCAGTTAACCTGTGATTTCAATAGTATAATTTTATCATTACCAATAAAATACAACACAATAACATATAATTTTTTTTATAAAAAAGGGACATTCTGTCTAATTGGGAACCCTACCTTGTTTTTTTTAAGAAGTGTTAATAATTTTGTTTTATTTTTTTACAGTATGGTACAAGACATATTATTGATGCCTTGGTGAAAGCTGGATACAAACCTTTCAACTCCTTGTTGATTTGTGGAGGAATCACCAAAGACCCCTTGTTTGTTCAGATTCAAGCCGACTCAGTTGGATTGCCTATTTTGAAGCCAGAACAGAAAGATTCTGTTCTTGTGGGCTCTGCCATATTAGGTGCTTGCGCATCTCAGCACTTCAGGAATATCCAAGAAGCAATACAAAGTATGGGAGGTGTGGCAGAAGTTATAAAAGCAAATGACAATATCAAAGCATTCCATGATAAAAAATACAGGGTGTTTCTTAGAATGTTTCAGGATCAGTTGCAATATAGGGCAATAATGCATTAAATAATGTGATATTATTATGTTATACATACTTAATTTAGTTATTTAGTTAAGAATACTTATTGTAGGTGGTTGTATTTTTATGATGTAGGTAAATATGTAATAGAAAATATTTAGAAGTGTTATATTTAAATATTGTTGAGGCACATAATTTTTATACATTATATATTTTTATATTTGACAAGATTACAAACTAATTATTTTTCTAAGTAACCTAATAGAAGTAGCCCTCCAATAGCCTATCCATATCAGCATGCCATCATGGGGGCATGGTATCGTTACGTCGGCGGGAATTTGTTGACCGGACGCCGATAAATCGTGATAGGTCGTGATTCACTTATCACGTATAGGTAAAAATCGTTCAATTGTTATGATCCGTATCATTCCCATACCATAGGACAAGAAACCTGAATATCTTCCACAATAGCATATTTGGCAGAATTGGTCGTCCATAAGGGGCACGTGTGCTTTTTGGTATCCCGCCAAAGCTGTCGAAGGTAATTTCTGTATGCCGTGTTTTTAGCTGCTGCGCACGCATAATCATTCGTTGGCCTATGCTAAGGGAAAACCCCTGCCTAAGGGGCATTTTCTTTGCTGCCAAGTCGGCTGTTGATGATTTGGAGACTAGACTAGGCACAATAGACTATACCGCGGTGCGGGAGTTATGCCACAGCCTAGATATCTAGTTTAGATATCGCTGCGTGGAGATCTATTCTCTCTGGATATCCACGAAGCTAATGGACCCGACGGCATAGGTAGCTATGTGTTAACGCGTCTTTTCCATCACGCCATCTATTGGCGTTGACCCAACCCCATGGAAGATAGCTTTACACCTGATACCTAAAAGATCGCGCACAAGAAGGCCTATCGTCAACACCTATCACCCTGCCTTCAGCAATTACCTTTTTTTTTACGCGGGTATGCATTACCTACGCACGATACCCTCCGTAGGGGGGGACAGAAAGGCCTGTGTGGCACTCCCAACAGTATTTTAACCGAGAACTTCTGCAATATTTAGAGAAGCTGACAGCACACCAGTCCAGTGATCAAAGCAATTGAGTGTAAGGGTACCTAAGCAGTATTTCAGACATGGTGAAAACCTTCGAACGGGTCTGGCACAAGGCGCTTCTATGCAGCTTCTACATGCCGTCTAAAAAAGTGCGTTTTGGATCTCTTCCAGCTTTCGTACGGATCATAGCATTAGCATCAAGGCCGTTGTCGGCGGTTGGTTTATGATAGTGTCGGATGCTGGCTGAGAGTAGGTCATTATCATCATCATCATCTTGGCGTGTGGCGCACGCGAGGGCCCAGGGTCCGCCTTCCTGGCAGGAAGGCGGGCCAAGTGTAGCAGCAAGTTCCTGCTACACTTGGCCCACCTCGCTCGGTCTTCGGCATCCTTAGTGGTGAGCTTATTGGCACGCATATCATTCTTGACTACGTCAAGCCATCGCTTCTTGGGCCGTTACCTTAGACTAGAGTACTTAGAGTAGATTCTTACGTTTAACATCACGCAGAAAAGAAATGGGCTGCGCACGGGGTCCTGTAGCCGTATTCACAATGGCTCGGAAATCGGATTCGGATACGGAATCGACAAAGGACCCCGCAAAAGTTCTTAGAAAAATGTTGTTTCAGTTAATTTTGATGAAATTTTCATATGTTATAGAGAGTAGAGTTTCCGTGGAATCTATCGGGATTCTGAATAACAGTTTTCGAATCGATCGACACGGATTCGCAGCCTACGAATTTCGTGTCGAATCGTTCGGAAACGGTTTCGAATCATTGTGAATACGGCTACTGATATAAGTACTAACTCTAATGATAATATAAGGAACAGGCTTGTGCAACGATAGTCCTAGCATCCTCGCAGTCCTAGCAGATTAAGAGTTCAAGAGTCCATCTTAATTCACGAGGGACACAGTTAAACTTTCTGCTTGGCCAAAAGCAGGTGCGTGCGTGAAATACATGCAATGCATGTTCTGTGATCAGTACTTATTCCTCCATGAAAGTTCTTATGGCAAATACGGAGTCCATGGTCTCGCACCCTTGTAGAATCCCATATTGACCACCTTATCTACTGTTCCACACCACACCACCGGGTTGGAACTTTGGCGGTTCTATCTTCTATCTATCCGTACCCCCCCCCCCCCCCCCCCCCATAAACACTGGAGTAATCGTAATAAAAGTAACTGAAAATGATTCTTTTTCCAATTTTGCCTCTATTGACTCGGGGTGAACATCTTCTAATATATAAAATTCTCGTGTCACAGTTTTCGTTGCCATACTCCTCCGAAACGGCTTGACCGATTTTGATGAAATTTTTTGTGCTTATCCGGTATCTATGAGAATCGGCCAACATCTATTTTTCATCCCCCTAAATGTTAGGGGTAGTCCACCCCTAAATTTTTTTTTATTTTTCATACAAAATTTTTAATTTTACTAGGAAATTATTTATATGGCAAAACAACGTTTGCCGGGTCAGCTAGTGATATCTAAATATAACAAAAACCAAAGGTTGAGTGCGCAGCGAGCCTGGCTCGGACTTTTTGGTATACCTACCTACATATTGGCTCTCTAAATCCAAATTAAGAACGCGGCGCGATTGGTGTGAATATTTAATAAATGAGAGAGCGCAGTGAGCCTGAAATTATTCATTTTTTGGCTAACAAGAGCTGGAGCAAACTTATTAATGAAAACTAATGAATTAGCGAGCGTAGCGAGCTCGGAAATTTTGGTATTTTGGCTGTAAAAATTTGGATTGATCACGCGGCGCAGGCGGTGTGAAATGATTTCTGGGGGTTTTGAACCCCCTGAACCCTCCCTCGCTACGCCTATGATATATTAGCATAGCATCACAGGATTCACAGGCACACGGGATATTTATTATTTTCATTTAATTTGTGAGAATATTTCAATCACAAGTTGGTAAGACCGGACACTTTTTTCATAAACCGCTTGGATTTTTAGTTCCTAGCAACACTTACGAACAAGCAGGCTGGCGCTCAGGGTGGGGAGACGTCGTTATTTTTCCTGTTTACACGTAATTTGATGAAATTTATTTAACTTTTTATCAAAATGATGTTCTTCAGAATTATCAGCATAAAATTGTTTTCATTTATTCTCAAATCAAATTAGTTTGAACCTAATTCTGCGATTGTCAACATTGACAAGCAGGTATGTATAATCCGACCAAATGTGAAATACATAGTTGAAAATTTCTTTTGTGATGTTGCTGTGTAAGCGTCAGTCATCAAGATACTTTTAAATTTGGAAGGATTATTGAGATCAATACCTTTGGTATATGTTTTTGGGAAATTACTGTAATTATCTTGAGATTTCAGTATTATTTTCAGGTAAATATGTCGAAACGAGGGGCAGACGATGGCGGCAATTGCAGCAACCAGCCACCCATCAAAAAAGTTCACTTTGAACCCCACCTCATTGGACCTGTGTCCACACTTGAAGAAATGGATATAAAAGTCCTTCAGTTTCAGAATAAAAAGCTTGCTCAGGTATATAACTCCATACCCATTTACTCCTTGGCATTATTTTCTAGCAAACCCAGCTGTAGACTCTACACAATGTCTATTGTTTTGGCGACCAAATATCAGCTGTTTTTTTCCTTGTAATATCAAATTTCATTGAATATGTGTCGTATGTTGCTCTCCCTAATAGGATATTGGTTGATTTGACTCTGAGAGCATTGTGTTCCAAATTATTATTGAGGAATTAATGTGAATTTCATAAGATATCTTCATGTGAAGTAGCTTGATCTAAAAAGAATATTATGTTAGTGCCTATAGAATAAGAGTTTTAACGTTGAAATATAATGTTTCCTGCTGTATTAAATATGTAATTGGAAACTGTAATTTCCATGAATTGATCCAATAGAGAATAGAACAACGACACCGATGTGAAGCAGAACTGAGAGCAAGGATCGAACAGTTAGAGAAAAGACAGACACAGGATGATGCCGTCTTATGTGTTGTCAACCGTTATTGGAACCTCCTTAATGAAGACATCAGAGTCTTATTGCAGAGGTTTGATGCAGAGACAGCTGATGAATCAGAGAACAAAAGTAAGATTTGCTCAATCACATTCTAATAGCAACTTATGTTATACATACTAATGCAACGTTTTGTATTACAGTAAGACAATATTCAAGTACAGATTGCACCACTGTGTTCATGTTTTGGAAAATTAATCTACACAATATGGATTTATTTGTACTTACTTCTGCCAGTTAAAACAGTAACTTATGAACTTGGAAACATGAGCACAGAGGTTTTTTATTACCTTATTTATTGTAATTCAGTTAGTTCAGCGGTTCAATTTACTTATTGCTTGTTGTAGGGTTATATGAATGCTGTTATAAGTTAAATCTTAAATGATAAGTGTAACATCTCACAGTGGGCACAATACCCTTCATAAAGAAAAATAATAGTATCCGAAATTTAAAACATAACAAGAGATGAATTTACAATAAATAAGATATTTATATAAAGAGACTTACTGTAACAAGCTGACCTAGTCAGTAAAATCAAACCCTTGAATGAAGATGTATTAAGTTGAAACTTTTATTGTACAACAGATGAAAACGAGGCAACAACATCGTTTTTAATGCAATTGTCGACATGGGACAAAGAAGAGCTGGATGCTCAGCTAGCGAACCGTGTGCAGGTCAGCAAGCGTGCAGTAGCAAAGGTGCTGCAGGCATTTGACCGTTTACAACAGCGGAATGACAAAATCTGGAAAGCAATCAAGGGTGAACCTGTAGATGGTATGTCTGCTATAATTATTTTAATTTAAAACAACATTATCACTTTCTATTAATTTCTATGTTCACCAATATTTTTAATATAATTAATTATTAATTGATAGCACAATATATGGTATAACTTAACCTAATGCAAACATACATACGGGCCTTAACAGGAAGTATTACAATTTATTATGTTTTTTCATGTGTCATACATAGTGAAGCAATGTACTTTCTGCTAGGAGAGAAGTGTGTCATTCTGTATCACATTTTGTTGTGTATCTTGGTAACCGGATATTGGAGTGTCGGTGGCCAAGTGTTTAAAGGAGAGGCTGCTTAAGGTATTCGACTCGTAAGCTAGAGGTATCAAATTTGAATCCCACTGTGGCCATGTATCAATAAATAAATAAATATTCGTGGTCAGGTTCCCCTGGTAACAGGGTCACGGAGGTCAGATGGCAGGCAGTTGCACCACTGAAATTACCTGATCTACTAAATCCTGGATCATGGTCAAGGCAGACCCCGGGCCCTCGTTCGCGAGAGCACCACTGGGATATTGTGACTAAATGGCCTTAATTTCATTATTTACCTTTTTTATACCACTAAGGTGCCAAAGTAGCTTGTGGCCCGCCTGTTGGTAAGCAGTTAATGCAGCCTATGGATGTTTACAATACCTAGGGCATCAGCCACGCGTTGCCGACCCCTTAAAAACATTTTCACCCTTTTCTTTAAGAACTCCATGTTGTACTCTCCAGGGAAAACCTGTCCATGTAGTTCATTTCACAACCTTAGTGTATGTACCATGGGATGGTAGGCGGGTCGGCGCTTCCGTCATTCATAGTCGAGTTTGAGGCAAAGAGAGCACCCAATGAAATGGCTTTCTCTATTGCATTGTGGGCTAAATCCTTAATTGTGATGTCATTTATGCATAGTTTAATTTATTCAATACCATACATGGGAATGAAATTTGAAAAACGCGTTTGCGTTGCGCGTTTGATGTTAACAAATTACACATACCTGGTCAATTCGCCATAACAAAAGAACAGATGTGAAGTCACACCAGGAGTCACTAATTTCGATTTTACGTCGTAATAAAATGCATCACTGCGTTTGTTTACATCAATTGAATATTGATCTGAAGCAAGGTATAACCCACTACTAGGCTTTGAGAGGGTGCCACTTCAAAGGCGGGTAATACAAATTCAAAATAATTTAAATTCAGCATCTAGAAATAAATCCAGGAGAACATAGAGACAAGTGCACACATCCCGCAGACATGCGAGGGTGTGGCATCATACAGGCTTGAGCATTGCGGACAGCCACAAATCCTTCCGGAGACGTTTGTAAAACTTGATGGCTACGTTTTCTGGAGGTGTTAGGATGGCAAGAACCATAGGGTATCTACCCTTCCTGGGTATCACTCACGCAGAATAGGCGCGAGTTCGTCGGACTGCGGAAACGGCCCTGTTACAGCTATCTATTTATGAATCTAGGAACCAGCTATTGGTAGATCAGTCCGTCCATAGTCCTGGTATTGCAAACGTCCATAGGCTGCGGTGACTGCTTACCATCAGAGGGCTTCCCATGAACTCTTATAGCAGGACCTAAACAGAACTGCCCTCCTTAGAATGAGATAGCGCTATACGCGTCACATATGCTTGTCTCGTTCTAAGCAGGGCAGTTCTGTTTAGGTCCTGATATGAGAGCTCGTGGCAAGCCATAAGAAAAAGCTCATGGTAAGCACCCAGGCAGGCCGTAAGCTTGCCACCTTTGTGGTATATAAAAAGAGATGTCCGTAGGCGGTCCCTTGGTGCCAGTGGACGCGGCGGTGGCGGCGGCGGGCGCGGAGGCGACGGCGGAGGCGCGGCGGCTGCAGGCGCTGGTGACGTCACTGCACGCCGCCCACCACGCCATGACGCTGAGGCTGGCTGCGTTGCAAGACGCCGCCAACAGCCGCGACACGGAGAACGCTGAACTGAAGAATCAGATCGACGATTTGCAGTACGAGCTGTTGAAGGTATGTGAACGGGCTTTGCCCCACCACTCATTCCCACCGCTGCAACTCCTGTGTAGCCAGGATCTCCAGCTCAGGTTTTGAAGGTATGTCAGTTGATTTTTTTAATAATTGGACTAGCCAGGCATTTGATCGCCATCTCTCGTGGTAGTAAATGATGATGCGGTCGATGATGAAGCATGCCTGTAGGGGAAAAAGCCTATTCACTCTAGCCTTGAAGGCGTCTAGTTATAATGATCAGGGAACACACTCGCAGACAACGCGTTCCATTCCTTGGCCGTACGTTGTAGAAAGGTTGAACTAAATGGTTCGTGCGAATAGCTAGGAGATCCACAACATAAGGATGAAGCGCTCGCCCGAATGGCGTCTCCCGATGGTGAAAAGGGGCCGGCGGAATGAGTGTATGAGTGTTTTTCAGAGTTTCGAACGCCTTTGCCAGTCTTTATTGGTAACAAGATATTCTTAATAAAGCCATCTGTCTATCAAAGGGATTATTAGAATTTTCAAAAATTTACAACCCCAGGTGTGCTAAGGTTTTAGCGGGATGTTCGGAATAGCGGGGTCTGTAACTGTGACATAGTTAAATAGACATAGTAATCAAAATTATTATTGACCTTGTTTATCGAAATTAGTTTCGTAGTATAGAAGAAGGTATTAAGTAATTCTCAGATCAAATGAAAATAAAGATAATGCGCTGTCAACAGTGACAGGGGCTGGTTTCGTAAGCATGGGTGCCATGGCAGTGTCAATATGCCTAGGCCTAGTTTGGCTGTCAATGTGTGCGTGTAACCGTGGCGTAGCATGGCGTAGTTTTGCGTGTGTCGGTATGTTGTTCGTAGGATTCTGTCTTTATTTCTTATTTGGTCTTAGTTGTGTTGTATAACATGTTTATAAGTACGCAACTAACGCAAACTAACTAATATCGCAATACAGTGTACCATACGGTCTGCCTAATAACAAAACATGTTTGAAAATTTAAAGGCCAGCAGAATAAATAGTCTTCTTCTAGGCAAGTATGTTCCATCTTTGGTTGCATCAGGCACTGAGCGCTTTGCGCACGAGTAAAAAGCAATAAAATAATTTAATCCGGTTTACTAGGTTATTTATTTCGTCATGTTAAACTGTAGAATTCTCTTCCATTCCATCTTAGATTTTAGTTTTTCCCCTGGACAAGGGGAAAGCCCATTACCATTATAATTTGCCCTTTCATTGTGCTATTATATCCGCTTGTAACTTCAATTCTTCTGTGGATCTACTAATTTCTGAGTCGATATCGCAGCAACTAAGCCCTATATATGTAAGTACATAGCTCTCTCCATTCCATTGCCCTCTTGCGAGGACTATAAAATATTCATCATCATCTTGGCGTTAATGTCCCGGTTGTGCTCTCGACAACGAGGGCCCGGGCTCCGCCTTGACCATGATCCAGGATTTGGCGATCAGGATTTGCGAGGACAATAGTAAACTATAACAAGGTAGTCCTCATTCAAATTTTCCCTTTCTAAACACAACCCCATCCACCACCAGGTGCGCTCCCGCAACGACAAGCTGGAGAACCATCTCGCGGAGGCCATAGAGAAGCTGAAGAGCTACCACCAGTCTGGGGCCGCAGCTGCCACGGCTGGGGCTACCACCGCTGGGTTGTCGGCTCCGCTGGGGGCTGGGCTACCGGCCGCGGCAGCTGCAAAGCTCGAGGACGTGGCAGCAGAGCTGGAGGAACAGAGGGAATTGGCTACCAACAGACTAGCGGAATTGGACCGCCTGCATCGACACCATCGTGACGCGTTGAAGGAGGTCGAGAAGCTCAAGATGGATGTGAGTGTGCAAACGATGATGTGGATGTTATTGTTACTCGGCTGCGTCAAAAGTTATTAGTGATTTTTGTTTATTTAGGTTATACACGAACAGCACTTTTTCCTGATGTGTCTATATCAGTGTTGAAAGTCATTTTAAATCAAGCAGAAACAGTTTGCTCTGAAACACAAAGAGTTTTTCAGAGTTCTTTATAATGTTAAACATCACTATAATACTGCACATCACTTCTCTAACAGAGTAATAAATAATAATAAATATTCATGGACAAATTCACACAGCGCCATCTAGCCCCAAACTAAGCAAAGCTTGTGCTATGGGTGCTAGATAACTGATATACTACTTAAATACCTTTAAATACATACTTATTATTCATTGAACACCCAGACCCGTAACAAAAATTAAAATTCATCATTTCAATTTCTGCCCGGCCGGTAATCGAACCCGGGACCTCTTGCGTAGCAGACCGGATGTTGACCATTGAACCACTCAGGTCGCCAAAGTGGTTTCAAACTGGAACAAATTACCATAATATGTTGTGACACCTGTGTAAACTCCTTCAAGAACAAACTGGACGAGCGGTTGAAGTCGAGCAAACTGTCTCTGCTTAATGTAAAATGACTTTCAACACTGTGTGGTATAGATACATCAGCAACAATGCTGTTCGTATATAACTTAAATAAGTAAACAAAAACCACTAATAATTTTGATGCAGCCAGGTAAAAATAACATCTGACACATTCCCATTAATTTTTAAATTCATAATCACTGCGTCGTAACTCTATGCTCAGGGCTGTGTCTGAACACTTTTTATAGACTATTTGGAGCCGTTTCGTCCTTGAGACCCTGGTGTCTCATGTGGAGCGAAATTGGTCTGACCAGCTCATTAAACTTCGATCTCTCGGCCGTGATACTTATACTTCTTTTTATGACATACGGTAAGCAAACAGGCAGGCGGGCCACCTGATGGAAAGTGGTCACCACTGCCTATAGACATTAGCAACACCAAGAGTATCGCCAATGCGTTGCTCACCTCTATAACACGGTGCCAAAGGTCAAGCCCATGGAGCACTGGAGACCATACTCACCGGCAGAAACACTATAATATTTAAAAGAGTACTTTATGTATACTGCCCGTCAAACGCAGCTTTTCCAAAGTGTTAATGTATTAACTTTGTCACCCGTAGATCCGTCAACTCCCAGAGTCCGTGATAGTGGAGACGACCGAGTACAAGTGCCTGCAGAGCCAGTTCTCTGTCCTCTACAACGAGTCTATGCAGATGAAGACTGCGCTGGACGAGACCCGCTTGCAGCTGCAGAACGCCAAGAATATGCACATGAGACAGATCGAGATGATGGAGGTGATGTGGCCAGGATTTTTGTAAATTTGGGGTATATGATAAACGATTTAGTGTTAGTTCATACCTGTGTAAATTTAATTATTAATACTAACTTAACTAGGAAACTTATGATGAATTATGTCAGACCGTGCCCATGACATAGCTCAACTCTGGGAGAGAGCATTTGTCCCCTTCTTTCAATACTAAGATGAAAGCAATCGCAGAACCTATGTCGCGCCATTTCTCGCTTTTCGCACTGGCGTCGTAGAGAAGCACTAGAGAACACTTTTGCTAGCTGTGCAGCTTTAAAATCTTAAAAAGATATTACACCCTCAACCTGTCTGAATCTTTGTACAAGACTGCTTTGTTTGTCGTTGAACTATTCAAAACTTCCAATCCAACATAGACACACATATATAGGTACTAAACCCAACCATATTTGATATAATTAAATTTAAAATTGAAATATCTTTATTTCATATACCAACATTACAATATCTGAACTGAATAGGATCTCCTAGTACACAATGATCAATGTCTGTGTCAGGAGACTGTATAAAACCCAAACGCCTCCCCTGCAGAGCGAAGAACTATCCCGGCAGAAGGCCCTCCGAGCCGAGATGATCCAGCTAGAAGACGTGTTGGGCCAACTGCGGAAGGAGTACGAAATGCTTCGCATCGAGTTCGAACAAAACCTAGCAGCCAACGAGCAGACCGGCCCCATCAACCGTGAGATGAGGCATCTCATCACCTCGCTGCAGAACCACAATCAACAACTGAAGGGGGAGGTGCATCGGTATAAGAGGAAATACAAGGACACCAGCCAGGAGCTGAATAAGGTTGGTGGTGGGGATGTTGGGGTATAAAAAGGGGCATTGGATTGTGATGAGGGCTCGTCTTGGAACGGGAGTCAGCGGAACTAGTGATCAGGTCTGCCTGGTTACTTTGATTTTGAATTTGCCATGAGTGAACAGCGCAGCATATTTCGTAATATCGGAATGCCTAGTAGAGTAGATTCTTGTCTACGGAGTATGCCGCGCTGTCCTACTGTACTTGCCTTGTTACAAGCGAAAGAGGGTGGCGGTCTGCTGTTAAAATAAAGTCAGAATAAATCCGAAATTTTATAGCTGTCGTCCAATAGCAATGTAATATTTTCACAAATATTCCCTTTTGAAGTATAACAACAATCGCTCTGACCACATACGAATTAGTTATAAAATATGCTTGCACAATAAAATATACTTGGACAAATTCAGCGTCATCTAGCCCCAAAGTAAGCAAAGCTTTTGTTGTGGATGTTAAACTGATAAACTACTTATACTTTTTTTTAAACTGTCCAGACTGACTTGTCTTAGTTGGTTATGGAAATTGTGTATTTAAATGGATAATTTGCAGCAGTATTTGTTGAAATGTACATTCTATGTGTTTTTTATATGATTCAAGAATTCTATACACAACGTACGTTGCGTGATTGATACGGCAAGTTGTGATTTTGGGTATTATTTGTTCACCAAATATGACAAGTCAATCTGGACGGATCATACGTACACATCCCGTTCCGACCGACACGTCAACGACCGCTACAGCCAATCTACTCTACTTGGCATCTACTACACATGTCCGTGTGTTAGGTCCGCAAGGAGCTAGAGGAAGCGGGCGCGGCGCGGCCGGCTGCGGACCAGCCCGACGAGAAACCAGTCGCACAAGTCAAGAAGGAGGAACCAGACCCGGAGGTGAGAGAAACAGCTACAGAACACAGACAGTTTTTTTTTCTCTCTTTTCTTAGGACGACCCAGAAAAACATTCAGTGATCAGATCAGTAATTTTATCAAAAAAACTGGGGTCCGAAGTGGTAAGAGTAAAAGGAGATGTATGAAAGAAAGAAAGAAAACATTTATTACAAAGGACGCCACAACATGATAATTTACATTTAACACCAAACAAGTACATATAACACGGAGACAATTATAGGGTTCCCAGTGGCATTTTTCGTGGGCGTCCAGTGTAAATGGACCCTCAGCATAATGTTATGGCCGCTTGCCGCGAACCACAACGCTGGTTTTCAGTGGGCCCCGTAACATCCCAAATGAAAAGAGTTGTGGATATATGCGAGGCTAGGGAGTTGTGTCAGGACAGCGCGAAGTGGCGGTCCATACTCTGCCTACCCCACCTGTGGGACACAGGCGTGAGCTTTATGTATGTATGTATGTATGTATTCTTTATTGTACACAATCATGACATGATGATACAGTACGGTTAGAGATGTACAAATGCGAGCTTAATTCATTGAATTTTCTGCCAGCGAACCTTGGAGTCATAGGAACAGGTTTAACTTAAATGCAGGTACTAAAAGTGTACACTAAACTTAGTACGGTGTATAATGGATAAACACAATTTTTATGTAATACGGCAAACAAACAGGCATGCGGGCCACCTGATGGAAAGTGTTCACCGCCGCCTATGGACATCAGCATCACAAACGCTCTCAATGCGTTGCCCGCCTCTAAGGAGACCTCTAATATACCTCTTGAACGATCCCCTCATAGTCCAAAGGAAACACTGCGGCTGGGAGCTAATTCCACATCGGAATGTACGAGCGAGAAACGTTCTTGCGAATCTTCGCGTGGACAACCACGTGGACCCTCTAGCGCCACGTTATGGGGATCAGGACACAGTGCTATTCCCAGGCGGCATCCGATAATGCGAGTTACTATAGTGGGAAGAGATAAGGTTCAGCCCTAAGGTGTGCTCTCGCGCGCAAGAAGCGAGAAAAGATGCGGCATAAATACTGCTATTTCTTGCATCTTAGTATTGAGAGAAGGAAACAATCGCTCTCTCGCAGCGCGATCTGCGTCACGGGCACAGTTGTGCTAGCCGTGCTGTCATCATCATCATATCAGCCACTGCTGAGCATAGGCCTCCCCCAGAGATCTCCAGAAAGGCCGGTCCTGTGCCTTCCCCATTCAGCTAGTACCTGCGATCCTTACCAGGTCGTCGGTCCACTTTGTGGGAGGATGACCCACGCTGCGTCTTCCAGTACGTGGCCGCCACTCGAGCCGCGTTACATAAATACATGTCAGGCAAGTGTTGGTATAAAAACTATAATATGATGTTTTGTGTATCCAGGGTGAGGACCCCGCGGCCCCGGGCGCCGCCCAGGCCGAGACCAAGCCGCCTCCGAAGGACCACAGCCGGGCGAAATTGCAGGAACAGGACCAGATGATCAAGGACTTGAAACAGCAGCTCAAGTTAGTATGCGGGGGTAGCTGGTTGAGCTTTAGCTAGGTAGCTTGACTATTTTCATTGGATCTTTATTGTGTTTTTTTTTAGTTTTCTGCTATATGTCAATGGCTCACTTCACTTCCAACACTGTAAAATTCGATATGTTAAGGAAAAGTTGATCTTGAGGCTGCCTATCCAGAGGAGCGGAGCTGTGCCTTAATATAAATCAATCACTGAAGCTTAGCAGAGATTTTATGCAATTTCATTGGTTAATTTTGGCACAGGCCCGTTTCTCTCCGCTCTAGTAAACAGGCAGCCTGACTTTCGTCCTGCTTAACAGTGTCAATTGACTATATTCGTCACTAACGTAACTTTGTCCTGATGATTGACTACATTCATCAGTAACTTCTGTTTACGTCCGATGAGTACAAGCACCCTCAAAGCTTTCCACAAGACGGTATGTCATTAAGTTTTCAACTTTTGTGTCTTTCAAATAATTTACTTGATTCCAATCTTCTTTTTCAATTCCTATTTTAGAGCAACATGGTAAATTATGAAGCAATACCCAACAAATAACTGACCGTAAGCTTGTTTGCCGCCTTACTGGTATAAAAAGAATTGTCCCTAGTAGGGCCCTGCGTTATACTCGTGAACGGGTGCTGTTGGTGGACTGGCTTACTCTTGCTGTAGTTTTAGGTGGTTTTTCTTAATTATACTAGACATACCTATATAATATATCGAGCGCGCCGGCTCCGTCTGGTATTGTCTAGTACGGTCCGGCCGTGGTCGGCGTGGGTTGTGTGCTTCCAACGTGTCGCTGTGTGTTTCCTTCTTACTTTCCTACCCTCCTTTTTGGCGATTGAAAGAGATATTTGTCCTAATCAATAAAGAAATTTTGTGTTTGAGAGTTTGTGTTTGATTATCGAACGACTATAGAGTCGTCAGGTCGCAAGGTATACGCGACAGGTACAGCAGCCAATTTTTGTTGATGATAAAATATTTGAAGCAAGACCAAACACAAAATTTGTGCGGGCGCCATTTCTATATTTTTACAGGAGAGCAGTTTTATAGTTTCTATTACAGTTTATATTATTGTTGTTTTACTTATTAACTTCTTTTTGTGTTTATAATAAAATGTTATTTCATTTGTAGTTTACCGAACAATATTTTCGCTACCAATAATCTGTGTAAAAGGATAGCTAAACATAACAAGTTAAACAGTTTTTGCAAAAAAAAGCCGTATACGCCCTTTCTACAAACCACCGACGAAATGATCTCACCCTCCCGTCCTTCTTCTGGTCTCCAGGAAGGCGGTGAACGAGCAGAAGGAGCTTAAATTGCTATTGGACATGTACAAGGGCGTGGGCAAGGAGCAGCGCGACAAGGTACAGCTCATGGCCGCCGAGCGGAAGGCCCGGCAGGAGCTCGACGACCATCGCCAGAAGGCCAAGATGGCGCAGGTACGGGGGTGGCTACGGCTCTGTTTCTATTTTTTATTTATTGTCCTTTTCAACGCCAGAGAGAGAGAGTATGTGGCATCTCATTTCCGTGCCCATGACGCCAAAGCCTGATATATTAGACAAGAAAATAAGTTGTTCTTATTATTATAACATTAACACTGAGTTAATTATGTGTTTAGGTAGTGTACAACACTACCTAAACAACATATTTTTGGGCCGTGGCGTATAAATCGCAAAAATCCGTGGCGTGGAAAGGGTTAAATGGATAACGAAAATTACAAGATTACAAGATGTATAAAAACCGCAACCTAGATGAGCTCGCTTAATTTTTCCTTTGTTTTTCATTATATTTTTGACGTTTGAAAAGATATTAATTGACGTTCAATAAACAGTTTTTTTATTTTCATTTTCACTAAGGTGTATAATACTATCGTCGTTTGAGTCCACATTACAAAAATAACTATACTTAAGTACATAACGAACAAACATCGGATAGAATAGGCCAAACGTTTAATTCAGCGCGTAAACTATAACTAACGTAAACGTATTTATTTATTTATTAATTGCCAACAGATTTACACTTTTTGTTACATCAAAAATATTACATAAAAATTGATAGTACAAGTTGACACAGACACAGAAGAATATTTATTTGGTCGACCCAAAAATGCGGGCCAAATTAGGTCTGTCCCAATCTCTCGGAAATGTCTCTCTCCCTTTCAAAAACAGAGGTTGGGCTAACTATAATAGTGTGCCATCCCCCCAGGAGGGTTTACTCCTGATCTCTCGGAGGCGGAGTTACCTTTCAAGAACTGAGGTGCCGTGACTGTAATATCCATCCCCCCCAGGAGAGCAAACGCGAGCGTCGCGTGGCTGACGAGGACGCGCTGCGGAAGATCAAACAGCTTGAGGAGCAGAAGTATGAGTTGCAGAAGCAGCTGTCCTGCGCGCGGCCCGCGCCGGACGCCTTGCATCCCTTCGCGCGCCCCTTCGCCGGCTCGCAGGTACGGAGGGATAAGGCCGCCAGTGTTGGCAAGCGGAGACGGGGTGGGAAAGGGTCCCTGCCGGGTGTCGTGACCCGAAGTAGTAGTATGAAGTAAAGTGTAAAAAGACCGCTAGCATTAATTGACATAGACATAGATAGTATTTTATTCGGATCTTCATTACATCCTTAACCTAAGGTAAGTAAGTACAGTAAATTATAATTATTGAAAATTACATAAGACCAGCCAGTGATGTAATGGAAACCGAAATAGACCAGTCTCAGCATAATGCTGTAAGGGCTAATGCCTGTCACAGCGCTGGTTTTCAGAAAAGCCCATGCATCCCACGCGCGTAATTCTAACCTCATATTCTACCCATGAAACTAAACGACTTTCCCCAAGAAACATGCCCGCGGAAACTCATAGTTTAGGCAGAAATCAAAGAAAAAAAGTGTATTTTTGTACTAAAAAATATCAAGTATCGATATAACACTCACCGAGTTCAAATTTAAATCGAAATAAATTCATTATAATTAAAAGCACGCAATGTAAAGCGTGCAGGCCGGCCGGCCGCACACGTCAGTGGACACAGGTCACGTGGGCGAATGAGAGGCGTACGCCGGACGATGAACATTGCGCCTCGCAATTAATTATTTATTTTAGGGAAATTATGAAGTCATCTCCGCGGGTATGTTTCTTGGGGAAAGTGGTTCAGTTTCATGGGGAGAACATGGGGTTTCAATTAATGCTAGCGGCCTTTTTACACCCTGTATATGCCGTGGAGTTGGCATATTTCGCTAGCGTGCTGTAGGACGGTCAGCGCCATCTATGTGCGGATGCTTGCCAACCTTGTGTTCGTGTACTCGTAACGTGAGTATCGTTGAGTTTTTCTATTGGGGCGATAGATGTCGCTACACGGCTTGCAGAGGGACGAGCTGCTATCTATCAGCTGGCCCTTCGCCGGCTCGTCGGCTAGTTTCTGGTGGGTATTTACTTATGAGCGTGAGTGTAACTAAACTCTGCGAAACCGAACTAGCCATGTCATGTTCAGAGCGTCGGTGGCCTAATGGCTATCGGTTCGAATACGTAAGCGAGAGGTATAGGGTTCTAATTTTAAACCCACTGCTGACTTTTCTGAGTTATGTCCATTAGTTCAACATTAATCAGATGAGGAAATACATCGGGTTGTGATGAATCCTTTCTAACATTCAGATGACTGAATCTGATCTGGGCAGGTCCCATGTTAACTGGATCACGGAGGTGGTGGTCAGATGACCGTCGCTTCACTGCAATTAACTGATCTTCCAAATCCAGGATCATTTTCAAGGCGGACACCAGACCGTTGCTCGCGACAACACAACCGGGTCATTCACGCCATAATTATTCATTTTAAGGGTATGTTCCGGGTTTCCTACCGCGTACCTTTGTTGACGAGTAGCCCGATATTTCGACAGTTGCATGCATCAACTCAACCTTCACTGGGGTCGGCAACGCGTGGGTGATACCCCTGGTATTGCAAACGTCCATAGGCTGCGATGACTGCTTAGTAACAGGCAGGCCGTAAGCTTGTTTGCCACCTTAGTGGTATAAAAAAAATCATGGTCACGGGACGACTGGAGACCTGCGCGCGCCGGACGGTGTTGGAACATACCCTTAAAATGTGTGATAATCACCGCAATAGTTTAAACCATTTTGTTAAGATGATTAACATTAACTATATCCCCTAAACACATTACACCCAGGAGGAGGAAGCCCTGCTAAACGAGATGGAAGTCACAGGCCAGGCTTTCGAAGACATGCAGGAGCAAAACTCGCGGCTGGTGCAACAGTTGCGAGAGAAGGACGACGCCAACTTCAAGCTCATGTCCGAGCGGATCAAGGCCAACTCACTGCACAAACTGCTCAGGGAGGAGAAGCAACTTTTGCAAGAGCAAGTGAGTGGTTTATGCTCTACAAAAGTATTTTAGTTCATAACTCAGATAAAATTTATCAGACTGATATCTGATGATTAGTCATTAGGCGATTAAAATAAAATCGTGTCCATAGTTCAGATATAAGTGAAGGACTACAGTTTGTTTTAATTTGGCAGTATATTACTTTATCGGATTGATCAATTTTATACAAGGATTGAAAAATCGGCCCTAAAACAGTTGTATAGAAACAGATATATAATGGTAGATGAAACAGTTTCTTATGTATGTAAAATTACATGATCTCAAAAGGGATCAAGGGCAACTCGCTACAATAAGAAAAAGAATAAAGACATTTATTGCCACAAGACACCACGACACGACAAAAAATAAACAAATAAAAAAAAATACAAATACAATAAAATACATTGTCCTACGTAGAAAAGTAATGTCGAGGCGGCCAGTGCAAAAGGGTCCTACTCAGCTGGTGCTGTGAACCGCGAAGCGTCTCACAGATGACATAGAACTATGTATGATAGGTGAACTATTTCGTTACAGTAACTAAAATGCGATAGTTTGTAAGGGTTGATGTTTTAATGTTCGTTATTCTTTCACACGAAATCTACTAAAATTTGAAGTAATATAGTTTATAACCCAGAATAGTCCATAGGGTTATAATTTCGTCTGAAATTGTATGTGGTTCCCGCGGGAACTGGTGTAGTCCGTTATAACCGAATTTTACGCGGACGAGATCTCGAGCAAATGCTAGTAACCAATAAGCAGACAGAACTCTATTGATTATTACCAGATTAGGCTCCATACAAAAACGCCCATCATACTTTATTACGAACATGTAACATGACAGCCTCGTCTGCAAAGACAGGAGTACGGTTGCGAACTGTTGTTTACAATACTTCCCAGAAACCGTGAGCTACCATAGTTATCAGGCCCGACGCATTCTTTACGACTACGAACGGTGTATATCCCTACTGCAACGCTATGTCCCTGCTGCGTTGCGCTATTCCTTTTTGTTTTTCCTCATTCACAATACAGTACAATGACGGGCTTAAAGCTACGTAGCTTTTTCTACCAGTCAACCAGAGAGTAATTAACAAAAAAAATAGGAAGTGAAAAGAACATAAAACAGACTAAATGTAACATTAATTAAATTAGAATATCAAACATATAGATAGTATAACAGGAGGGAGAGAGAGAGAGAGAAAGAAACTGAACATAACAAGCTACTGACACACTCAACAATACTACTGCCTAAACTCTTCAAAAAGTTCGTGTTTTGTGTACCATTTTCTTTTTGTTAAATACAAATTATCATGTCGTGGTGTCCTTTGTAAGTTTTCTTTCTGTCTTTAAAAGAGAGTGACCTCCTCGTTTCCAGGTGGTGGTCCGATCGCAGCAGATCGAGTCGATGGGCCTAGTGGCTCGTCGCCTAGAAGAGAAGGAGCGGCTGCTGGCCGCCGCGCTGGCCGCCGCGGAGAAGGAACTCCTGCTGCGGCAACAGGCCATGGAGATGCACAAGCGGAAGGCGATCGAGAGCGCACAGTCCGCGGCTGATCTTAAGCTGCATCTCGGTGAGTTGGGGTTTTCCAGGTGGTCTCGGCAGCAGGTGGAGTCGGCGATGTTGAGGCCTGAAGCTAGCATCGACCGAGGTCCTATCGACCTTTCTGTCCGGTCACAGATGGATGGGTCTGGCGGCGTAGTGGCTCGAAGTGAAGGAGCTGTTGCTCAGGCAACAGGCTATTGAGATTCACAAGCGGAAGGCGATTAAAAGCGCGCAGTCCGCGGCAGATCTTAAGCTGCATCTCGGTGAGTTGGGGTTTTCCAGGTGGTCTCGGCGGCAGGTGGAGTCGGCGATGTTGAGGGCTGAAGCCAGCATCACCCGAGGTCCTGTTGACCCTATTGTCGAGTCAAAGGGTCTAGTGGCGTGATGGCTTGAAGAGAACGCACAGCTCGGTGAGTTGGCCTTTCTCCGGGCCGGGTGGTTTCGACAGCGGCAGGTGACGTTGAAATCTTAAACTCTGAAACCACTACCACTCGAGGAATCGATAGGAATCTGTCGAGTTAAAAGTCGATGGGTCTGGTGGTGTAGCGGCTCGAACTGAAGGAGCTGTCGCTAAGAAAGCAGGCTATGGAGATGCACAATTTGACACCAGATATTGCCTTCTCAGTAGCGCCATCTTGTAGATTTTTAAATCGAGAAAACTCATTGACTGCCTGATTGTAAAGGTAGGAGAATAGGTCACGCTTGTCTAAACACAGCCTATTCAACCTTTACCTTCCTGCCCTTGAAGTAGTCCAAATTGCATTGTTCGGAGAACACATCAGCTGGCAAAGCAGTCCATTAGCGGTACGCATTTAAAAAGTCCGTGCACGGACGTTTTAAAGCAGTTCCTTCGTAAAGCTAGTATATCTGTCGCAGCCGGGTGGTTTAATTAGCCGGTTAATTGAATGGCTAGCTTTTTAAACAATTGAATATTTGCCAAATTCATGAACTTTGAAAGTTACGTCTAACGAACGATATTGCCCCGAGTTTACGGAGTACCTCCACGCATTGTCACAACACTAACCTAACCCAACCAAATTAAAACCTAATGCAAACTATTATTATTGGTTGAGATTATAGTGATTAACTTACCATTGTGACAATATTTGGAGGAGCTCCGTAAACTCGGGTCAATTTCGTTCCTCAAACATAACTTTAAAATTTCTTGAAATTAGCAAATTTTCAATTAAATAATAGCATAAGAAGCTAGCCGTTTAATTAACTGGCTAATTTATTAATCTGGCTGCGACATGCCCTCAAGCAAACACAAGAAGTCTATATCCATAGTTTTGATCGTATAGCATTGACAATATCACTGTTGTTTCCACAGAGAAGTACCACGCGCAGATGAAGGAAGCGCAACAAGTGGTGGCGGAGAAGACCAGCGCACTGGAGGCGGAGGCCTATAAGACCAAGCGGCTACATGTGAGTGATGAACTGCCTATGCGAATATTTACGTATTATAGTAAAAGTATAGCTTAAGAAGAATTCAATACATCATTGTATTAGCCGTTCTTACCAGCTTTCACTCGCACGCAGTTCGGGTCTCTGTAAATAATTAACTTACTCGCGGGTAGAGCTCGTCTAGTCTAAAATGACGCGCCCCACTACTTAGTTAGTTGATTTCGATGTGTTAGTGCAAATATTGATAACGACACTTCATCTGTGTGGGAGCCAATGAACGACGCGTGCTCGACGTTTGAATCTCACCGGCAACTGAATGACCAATTACAACGGCATTTGTATATGTATTGCGTCCATATTTTAAACTTGCTTGTGTGCGTTAATGCGATAGTGGGGCGCGTCATTTTAGATTAGACGAGCTCTACCTATTATTTTCCCGGAGTAAAAAGCTTATGTTACTCGGAAATAACGTAGCTTCCAATTGGTGAAAATAAAATAAAAATCGATCCAGTAGTTTTTGAGTCGCTGGATCACTTCCTTCACTTAAAATCCGTCCAGCTGACGTGTCTTATTTGGTGAACAAATATGCCAAACAAAATAGATTTCTGAATGTCAACATGTCAATGTTTTTATAAATCTGTGGCAGTAAGTGATGATGAAATTTATATTTTCAGTAAAATTATGTATTTCATAGATAACTTGCTCCATTATTCAACACATCTGTGCCGTAGCGGATTGATACGGCTAGCCATGATTTTGTTAAAAGAATTGTTTGTTTACCAAATAAGACAAGACAGTCTGTTTGGCTATCTCAGTGGACAACTGAATTTAACATATAATAATCTTACACTATAGATTTGTGGACGGTATAGCCAGTCGCCAACGTAGATGACGTACTGTAGAATTATTTTATGTCAAATTCACTTGCCAACTGAGCCCAGGTGAACAGATTTTCGACTTCCCAATAATCGTGTGCAGGAGAACCCCGGGCCCTCGTTCTCGAGAGCACAACCGGGACATTAACGCCAAGATGATTATTTTATTTATTTTATAAAATATGGTCGTGAGCAGGAGGAGTTAGCGGTGCTTCGGCGCAAAGCGGAGCGCATGAAGAAAATGGAGCAGGCCGGCAGCAGCATGGACGAGGTGCTGCTAGAAGAGATACGCGAGTACAAGGAGACACTCACCTGCCCCTCGTGCAAGGTACGGACACACACACGCTACGGGATATCTATCTTTTTTTTTTTTTTTTTTTTTTTTTATGTCATACGGTAGGCAAACAGGCAAGCGGGCCACCTGATGGAAAGTGGTCACCACTGCCTATAGACATTAGCAACACCAAGAGTATCGCTAATGTATCACGCTCTATAACACGTTGCTCTGGCAGCAAAAAGCAAATGCCACTCCACTGCCAAAGCCACGGTTCCCCAAATTTTCCCCACCCCATAGAGCACTGGAAACCTTACTCACCGGCAGAAACACAATACTATTTAAAAGAGTATTATTTAGCTGCGATATTCTGTAAGGTGGAGGTACTTCCCCAGTCGGGCGGCTCCAATTCGAACGAGATACCCCGCTATGCCCTACCTCTCTATCTATAGTCTTCTTCTTATCGAGTCGATGGACTAACTCGTAAAACCCTTACACTTTCGCCCAGTATTCGGCGACAGTATACAGCATTTGGATTGGCCTCGAACAGGTCCTTCATTGTGCAAGTTTTACACGTTGGACACGCCGAGGTGGTCCATGGTTTACGGATCTATAGTAGGACCACATTTGAAGAGACCCTGATGTACAGTTGAGGATACTAAATGTTTTGTAGTTTAATCATCTCCTTAATTTGTTCGTATTGTTGCGAGAAACTTCGCTTAATGATATGAATGACAAACCACACGTCGGAAAATAGTAATACGGCCAATTTCAAACATGTGTCAACTTGCTAAACATTTAGCGGCCAAAAATGTGGTCTACTGCCCTAAGATTTCAGTTCTGTTGTACGTCATAAAACAAAAAGGTTGATTTTCCCTTGCAATAATATTCTAGTCTTAACCTTTGGCGACATTTTGGTGACACAGGATTTTTGTCAAAACTGATAAACCCCATTTTTAACCTGCATAGAAGTATTTGTTTTTAATGGCGCAAAAATATCTCAACTGCTATTGGTTGTTCAAAAAGTCTGGGCATTCAAAATCGTAACGTAAAGCAATAATTATTTATTATATTATTTGACACATTGCCTGAAATAAATTATTTTTAATTTAATTTAATAAGATCTGTATATCATTGGTATCAACATTCGGTTTTAAATGTAGTCGGCGTTAGTTTACGCTTTCTGCACTATGGTTAGATATTGCCGATGCGCCTTATAAACGTGGTAGAGCTGTACAAATTATTGTGTTGTCTGACGTAGGGCGGTTTAGGTTATCAGATATGGCCATCAACCGCCAATATCAGTGAAGGTTCATTATCGGAAAATCGTCAACAGCGTATTTTGAGTACCGCTGTCCGTCTTATAAGAGACATTGTGCGATACTCTGTCGGATACAACACGGCTGTAATGATTGCAGGTGAAACGCAAGGACGCGGTGCTAACCAAGTGTTTCCACGTGTTCTGCTGGGACTGCCTGCGCACGCGCTACGAGACGCGACAGCGGAAATGCCCGAAGTGCAACGCCGCGTTCGGCGCCAACGACTACCACCGACTCTATCTCTCCACGTAGGCTGAAGCCGGGACACCGTGGGACACTATGGACCAGCCTGGACCAGCGCAGGCCAGCGCGGACCGACCTGGAACAATGCAGGCCAGCGTACGCCAGCCTGTGCCAGGCGGCGGTCTGAGAAAGCTCGGATAGACGCCTCGTGGTAAGATGAACCTCGATCCAAGAACGACCGATTGCGTACAATCGATTTGCACACAATGCTACAAATTGCTGGTTTTAGAACACTAGTTGGAGGGCAAGTTTTGTAAGTATTGCGAATCTATTCTTTGTATTATGTAAATTTTGTCAAGTATTAACTTTGGATGTAACGATCGTTACCGGACTGGTTATGTATTTATCGTGATACTTACATAAGCATCCCCACCGAGTAGGCGGTTCAACCGATGGATGAACGGCTGACAACTTAGTATACGACTAACCAATCTTAATTTAGTCACGTAATTCGTTAGCGCCTTCTTAAACAAACTCCAAGGGGATGAAAACGTAACTTGTAGCATCGTGTAGGGATCAGGTAATACCACAATTTGTAGAATATGATTGTAGGTGTCTTGTTAGATACATCGACTTTAATAAAGGGCAGGCACGCCCGTCTTAACTTTCTGATTGAATGTGAATATGTCCGAATTATGACACTATTTTTATACATACACGCATTCGTCGCCATGACACTTTGAAAATTCACAGAAATCGGCCGCACGCTTAACTGCATAATTTGCATGTCAACATGTAATATAATGAGGCTTTTCTAATTTGAAGAATTCACCAAATGTCGCCACTGGGCGACATTGTCAGCTGTCAAAATACTGCCGCGCGATTGGATAAACACAACACTGAAAGTTGAACGATCCGTTCTATGAAGCCAATGGCAAGGCTTTCTTTTAGACAGCAGACTTTATGCTTCAGTAGCGGCATCTGGTGGATTTTAAAAATAGGAATACCCTCACTGCTGTAGATAATTTGAAAATTTGAATAGATTTCTATTCAATCGTTTTAATAATTTATTGAATATATTGAAATTCATAAATCTATCTAGAATATTTATTTAAGATCATTAATTCGTGCAAAATGCTTTATATTTACAAGAACACTTACGAAAATTACATAATTTCTAAGTGATTCTATCTGTATTTGTGCGAGTCTCGGGTGGCCTCCACTGTGATGTTATATGCCCGCATGGCTCGCCGCAAACTGCGGTATTCACATTGTGTGATGTATTTTCATCTTAAACGTTGTGGAGTATTATTAAAATATTTGTTACGTTACTTATAGCGCCACACTAGTTGTAAGTTTGTAAATCCTAAATAAAAAAACTTGAATGTATTGTATGTAAAGTCATTCATAAAAGTGATTCTATTTTAGTAAAAGATGTAAAAACATTTAAACTGAAATAGACTTCATCTTTTATTAATATGATATTCGTATACTTTACCTGAATATTTCAAAAATGTAAAAACTACGTGCAATATATCACAGTAACATGTACGATTACGGTATAATACAATTATTTCGTAGTAGTAATAAATGTAACAAATAAATTGTAATGCTAAAAAAAATGCAAATGATCTCAAATTATTGTGGCGTCAATATCTTTCTGTTATAATATGCGGGTGATTATAATGGATGTGAAGAAAAGTGTCGGGAATGCTGATACTCTTTGCTGCTGGAATCCTTAGTATTTTGTCAGATATCTTTTGGCACAAGTATTGCGTGTATTAGGGAAATGTTTGAGCGAAATTTATAGTATTAACGAGTGATTTTCTTCTTTCTACGTAGTTTTGTTCTCTCAGGGCCCTATTTTTTAAATGATCATCTCACTTACATGTGAATGAGTAAGCAAGCGGTACAGTTTCGAATCGAACGATTTGACATGCAGCCTGTGGTTGCTTGCAGTAATAGGTGTATCACTATGAGACTTAATTCCGTTTAGGGTCGTCGGTACCGTGAAGAATTCACACCACAGCTAAAAGGTCCGCGGTTGGCTCAACATCAGTTTCTATTCAAATCTAATTCGTTAGTCTGTCACCACTCACCAGAGACTCCCACGATGAAAGGAAAAGTTTGTATTAAAGTGGTTGTGAATTGAATTAAGAGGTATTGGCGCTACTATGTAATATAAAAGTTACATTGACATTTGCTATGAAATAGCAACCTCTGCAATAAAATGTTTCAACTTGTTTCCCTATTGCAACTCTTGTAGGTTATAATAACCGACGCTATGGACTGCGGGCGATTTGGGAAGCACTAGATTATATTCGTTTCAATGACCAAGCTTTCCATAAATTTAATTATGAAATATACGAGACATACCCATTGATAATTTGTAAGAATTTAAGAATGCATTTCGCATCATTGTATATCAAATACTTTTTGATGTTGTATATTAAGAATATCATGAAATCGAACAAGTGAATGTTATTCTATACCTATTTAAGATTTATATTTAAAACGTGTATAGATAATTCGATGGAAGGATGTATGGTGCGTGCGTGAGTGAGTAGATAGCAAAATAAATAGCTAGTAGGTACAGCCCACTGACTGATCTATTTATAACTTTAGGTTTAACACTTGTTTCATTGGGCTCACGGTTCCAGTTCACCAATTTCCGTACAATGTGCAACTAGATACACAATCGCTGATTGCAACATTCGCTCCGGCCGCGTTAAGTCGAAAGTCGAGATAGCGTAAATTTAATCATGTTTCATGTTAATTCCTTCTTTTCCCCCTTCCTGTTTCTTCTGTTAATGTTGTTCATAGAGTTCCGTGTATTCATTCACACCTTCGCTTTCGATCTTCACTGTGATTGTGTGACTAGATGTGTTATTGTAGATCAATGTTTTAACAGATTTTACTTAATATTTTTAGGTACCGGTTTTAGAACACGTCGTAGTTAAGTAGAACCACAATGAATTTCTGAACAATTCTAACTATGGCCCTTTCAGTCTAAAACTTAAGTAGCTTTTCTAAATGTGAATTCTGTATGTTCGTAGGTAGTTAGCTAAATAACAAATAGTCAATAAAAACTGTCTAATGCGATCGTATAAACACTATAGGGATCAATATTATTTATCAGTATTTAAATCAATATAACAAATAGAAAATATTGAGAGAAAATCTAAACAAAATGCCTCTAGACATTATTATAGACCCCATTACATTTTTACTATAATAAGTTTAAAAAAGTATATCAGTGTTCAAACAAATATGTATGTATAGTTCACTTGTTATAATATATTATGAGGTCCCAAACGGACGATTGATGTTTAGTTAATATGTAAGTGGAGTATTTATACAGCCATTCCGCCGAGATCATTTTATGTAGTAAGCATTACTATCGTTGCAATAATTCCATTATGGCCAGCTTTATTAGCATCTGTTTATCGTTGTTCTCTGCCTTAATTATTGACAGTAGCTCTGTCGAGGTCGATGTCGACTCGATGAGGTCGGTCTGCGGACACTTGGACAGGCTCCTCACGTTCCAACTGTTATAGTTCTGAATGTTACACTTAAGTTATAGTTATGTTAAGTCTCCACGTGTAGATGTATTAACAGGATTTATTAGAATATCAAATTAGCCAACCTGAAGAACGGGAACGTATTTAAAACACAACTAGGGAGCTGTGTAACTATGGAATATGTCGAATAAATGTCTCAAATTCAGCTGGTCTTTCATTTTCGTTTTATTTTACAGGGGAACACGTGAGTGATGTCTCTGGTATTGGAAACGTCCATAGGTTACGGTAACTGCTTACCATTGGGCAGGCCGTAAGCTTATTGCCAGAGTGGTATAAAAGTTGATCAAAACTCTACTTTTCTAAACCACTGAACAGATATTAATAAGACAAGCTAAGAACCATCTCGATTAAACTGCCTTTCAAATAAAGAAAACCGTATCGAAATCGGTCCATCCGTTCGGGAGCTACGATGGCACAGACAGGTATGTATACACGTCAAACTTCGTGTTTACATAATTTTCATGTTGCCTCGACTAATTTTGAGCCACGGTAAACAAGTAAATTAGATTTAAGTCTAAATAACGCCAACGGCGAATCAAGGTCACCGACGCCAAGTGCCAGCTTGTGGCAGTGCCCAAAACTCGCAGAACAGATGGACGATGGAGTAGTTCTCGAATGACGACCAAGGTGAACCGACGACCTGGTAAAGGTCGAATGTACCAGCTGGATGCGGATAGCATAGGACTGGCTTTGTGCATCTCTGGGGAGCCCTATACTCAGCAGTGAGCGTCTTTCGGCTGATATAATGATGATGATGACGACTAAGGTACTTGGTATTCAGTCGGTATAAGATTCAGTCAAATTGGGATTCAGACAGTGTGAACTTGAGTTGTTTGCAAACACCGCGACGCCGCTTTACGTAATTTGTGGTGAAACTTTTTCAAACGACCGATACAACATCTTGGCTATCTATTCCAGATGTTCCCCGGCCAAGAACGGCTTACGCCTGGCAGCGGCACCGCTAATCTCCTACAGCATGATACCACCCTCTGGAATGACGTCACAGAATATCCGAAATGCATGTTGTGACGTTATTCCATAAGGGTGGGATCATGCTATGGGTAATATTTTTTAAATTTCCCAAACTACGTATTGCACATTTTGAATCCGCTAAACAGGAATCCGATGAATTTGACACTGTTTTGGCATCCGAGGATCGGAAAGGAGTTTCACTAGTTGAGACAGTCGTGAGGGACTTAATAAAAGGAAGGGTTGGGCCACATCTGCTAGCACTGAATTACAATTAACGAAAATAGTAATCAGTACGAACGTATGATTCCCTAAACCCTAACCCTGTTGATCTTCCATAATTCTGTTTATTTACACATTATTTACATCATGATTTTATAATAACAATTCAATGTTGAAATGACAATTAATCTGGCGTGGGATTTTATCAAAGAAAAAGCGCATGAAGCGAACTACATGGATGGAAACATGTTATTTAAATTCAATTTGTACTTTTATGACACACATTATCGGAATATGTAACTTCCGGAAGCTGCTGCGATTTGCCACGACGACAGTTATTCCAAACTCACACTATTTACCAACCTTTAACACATCCTTCAATAATATCTCAACGTAAATACAATATCAGTCTCATATTTTTCGATTGTGTCTAAGCTTTCGAACAATTCATTTATTATCTAGAATATGTAGTTACGTTCATAGGACAATGCCTGCATGATAGTTCATCGTCGATCAATAATTAATTAACACAATAATTATTATGTTTTGGGTTTCAAAATCCAAACATACAAACATCGGTATGATTGACTAGATTACAATAAATATTTTGATTAGAATGTACCATCCATTTGTTATTTACAAAAAAAATATATAACTGATTATAAATGTCAGTGATGACTGCACTGTGATGTAATATATCGTAATTAGGAAGGCAAATCGGTGTTATTAAAGCCAGCCTTAACTAATGGCACTACAATACTTTCTGAAGTTAATAATAACATTAATGTGACCAACGTCTGCCTCTTAACTATTGTTTCAGACAAAAACAACAAGCAACGTAAAATAGTATTAAAAATAAATTACAGGTATTATACAATAATGATTTCACTGGAAAAACGATTTAAACAATAATCAAATCATGCAAAATTAATTATGAATACGATTTTCGTTTTTACGAAATGAATGATTCAATTTGATTTTGATAAAATCTAAATGCAATTAGGAATGATTAATCAATTTAGAAATTGAGTTTTTTTTAAATTTAATCGATCCAGTGGCGGACAATCGGAAAATTGCCGAAAAAATACATGGAACATTGAATCCGCCTCTAAATCGATAACCATCTTCGAGAAACTGTATGGTTTACGTAGTTGAGATCATACATATACTATCCGATACCATTACACCAGTAATACTAATTCCTACACTGTCACTTTTCCTTAAAACACGTAACATTACAAATACTCAACATTATTTACTTTGTAATTTCGTTCTGTCCTTGTTTCCTACAACAATAAAATACATTTCGATAAATTAGTGTCTCTATCTAATGGCATGGCAAGCTTTATGGGTCGGTAGTGGAATTCAGGACGGATGCCCGGTTACCGCGTGGCTTGAGAACCTTGAATACACTAGCGTAATATGGAAGCGGTGTCAGCGAAACACATAATTTAAGTCTTATTTTCTAGTGACAACATCGCTTGGCAAATAATTTGCACTTAAATCCTATAATTTATACCTAAGCTACGTAGGTTCCTTAAATTTGGCTGTGTTGGAATTGACAATCGATTCTGGTTGGATCATTAGTTCTTTAGGGTATGTTCAAGGCATGTTTGGGTGAGTCATCGTTACTCTTATTAATAATAATAATTTTCAATATAAAGACCCTGATATCTAGTCGTACAATCAATTTTATATCTACCTATTTATTCCGCCCGCGGTTTACACTAATTATATCAATCCTTTAGACGATAAATTGTTCAATGCACAATGTATATAAGTAGTTATTTTATTTGTAATTTTATATTCTTACTGCAGCATATGGCAGTGCGATTGAATTGTTTCTTATACGATCGGACTAATTAATATTAGAGCCGTCGTTATAAAGTAGGCGCTAGATGCTTGTATTAGCATTTGTCATAATATCGTATTTTCTACATTTTAATGTATTCATCGTAATTCAGAATAACACAGTAAGCCGATTAACTTAACTAGGTATTATATCGTCGAAAATGCCAATAGACGCATGGCATCGGTACATAGTACAATGTAAACAGTTTGAAATATCCAACATTCAATTCGGCATAATATAAGTAGTACTTTCCTCGTCCAGCCTTTGCCGTAAAATTTTCAATCAAAGCGACTGCTTCGCAGAACACTGTCAATTCATATTTCATATAGTCTGTAATCTCACTGTTTGTTGGAGTGGGGATGGCGATCTGATCCCAGTTAAGTGCTTCGTTATTTCTCGACGATAGTCCTTTAGAGTCAGTCACACAAGTTTGTATTTTCCAGCGGAGTGGTATGTAGCGCAGGGCTCACAACGGAGATGCGGTGTTACGGAGAAAGTCCATAACTCAAAACTGGAGTGTAGTGTATGGTACAGCGCCCTGTCGGAGTATGGTGTATGCGACGTTGTTCCATTTCAATCCTAGAACTAAGCACACCCCAGTGCAGGATCCATCCTGCGTTTGAGCCTATGGGCCTGCTTGGGTGTATGGGGTCTCACGATGTCAGTCCATCACACAAATCCTTAAAACGAAGTACACTGGGTCCTGAGTTAGAGCCGAAGTACAGTCTTGCTGTAGGACATCTCTCGAGGCTGGAAGTCCATTATTTTTTAACACTAAGGTGGCAAACAAGTTCACGGCCTACCACTAGCATGCCACTGGTTATCAGTCACTGCACCTTATGGACTCAATAGCTTCAGTGCTTCTACCCTGGGCGGCGCTCGATCCCTCTGGAGTCTTAATCTTCTACGCTGTGGTGTGCAGTAGCGAGGGGTCTACCCTGGGCGGCGCTCGCTGCCTACCGAGTCTTAAGCTTCTACGCGGTGGTGTGCAGTGGGGTAGGGTCCACCCTGGGCGGTGGTGGGCAGGCCGCCGCGAAGGCCAGTCTCTCCAGTCTCTGGTGCAAGCTAGCGAGTCTTGGCCAGCCGGCGACGGCGGGACGCGAGGCTAGAGCCGCGGCAGCTCCGTCCAAAGCCTCGTAGAGGGCGCGACGGTCGCCTTCCACGCATAGGGACAGCTCCTGGGGAAGAACGAATGGGGTAACAGGGCTGGTAATGAATATGTCATGTTTTTTATTAACAAAATACCAAAGAGTATACCTCCCCTTTCGTGGAAGAGGCCCTATGTCCTGCAGTGGACTGTTATGGGCTGTGATGATGATGAAAAGGGTATTTAATATGAATGGATGGATATGGAAGGGGAAGACCAAAGAATAGATGGATGGATTGTGTGATGAGGGATATTAGTGAGCGAGAGGTGAGCGTGAATATGACAGCGGATAGGGATATATGGAGAAAGAAAACATACTGTGCGGATCCCAAATTAATGTTATAAGGGCAGGAAAATGAAACGATATATATCAAACTGAAAACTAAGCCATCGTATGACAATTTCAAACCCCTGTGCTGTCATCGTCAGACCGATCTGGTCAGATGGCAGGGATCATGGTCAAGGACCCTGGGCTCTCGCAGGGCATTCGCCACGATTATCACTATGCCAATTTCACCCGTATGCGGATCCGATTAAGTCGCTATTCAATCGCTCGAACCTTCAAGAAGCTGTATTTACACATAAATTACAATGCAGATTTTCACATAAACCGTGCGAACTTACCTCTTCAATAAATTCCAGATCTTCGTCTTCACCGGATTGTGTTATTTGCCTTTTCAGCGTCTGAAACACGGTGTAACACGGTCAGCGCTTGATCTTATAATCTTCCGCAGTTAAATTTAGTAATGTCGCAGCAATATGTTATACATAAACGCTGCAATAGCTATGTACATAAAATAAACAGAGAATCCGTTAAAAAATATTTTTTACCATTGTCAGAGTTACAATACCCAGGAAGTTGAAAAATCGTTATACTTTTTTATATTAACAGTGCAGTAAATCCATATTAGCTTGGTCTAACCAATTTAAAAATAGTTTTTTTTGGTTGAAAGTATTAATTAAAACCCTTGTAAAACCAATTAGTTATTTACATGTTGCCAGTGAACTATTTACATGGTGCTAACCGATTAAACCAATGCAGTTAAGCATTGTAAGCTAGGTGGTATGGTGGAATGTTGTATGTTCTCCAATAATCATTTAAAATAAAAAATCATCATATACGATAAAATATTATAGTATCATACTATTTTATAACGAATAATAGTATCAACTAAGTGATTTGTGCAAAATTGTTAAAGATAATACAAATATGTTACATTAAGAATAAATTATAATAACAATTATGTACACAAAATAATAATAATAAGAATATTGCTTACGATCTCCAACCCTCCTGCCAAGCGTGGAGATTATGGCAATAACCTCCCGCCCATCTTATGGGAGAGGCCCTAAGTCATAAAGTAAAATATATTTAGCTTAAATTCGCATGTAACAATATCCCAAATAAATACATAGTATATAAATAAATATAAATAAATGATAGGGAGAACATACAAGTTGGTTCGATATTGATCATAGTGCGCCTATAAGCGGTGAGGAGGCATAACGTGTCTAGTAACCTTGTCGTTTTATTCTTGACTCGAGATCTCGAAGCAGGGCCTGAATGGTGTAAATACCTGTTTCATATTAAACCAGTTAACGGTAAAACACTGTGTATTCTTTGTTTCAATTTTGGGCTATTTTAGTTGTAAATAGACGATAAAGTTCTAAAAAAATAATCTCAAACTATTATGTTGTGTCTTATGATGATGGCCGTGTGATGTCCGGCAGATTGAAATAGCACCAACCCCTTACACTTGTGGGTGTCGTACGATGCGAGTTTTCGAGGCAAAAGATCAGCGTAGACTGGAAAATGGGCAGCAGCGTTTTCCATTTTTATATTTTCAACACTGCTATCTCCAACCCGCCTGCCAAGCGGGGAGATTATGGTATTAACCTAGCGGGAGAGGCCCGTCCTGCAGTGGACTCTAATGGGCTGTGATGATGATGATTATGATGTGCCGCAGGTAATCAAAATGTTACCCAATCAGGTGTCTGGGTCAACTCAGGCCAGGTAGTCAATCTGGGCATACAGCTCTTCAAACCGACCACAGTTATGAATACTCATATTGTTCACAACTTCCAATTGAATACATACGCTTTTGTTCGCAACTTCCAAAGTACTCAAAAGTACGTGTTGTTTATGAGTATAGGTGATGGAAATGAACTGAAGGTCATAATTATCATAGTCAATTACATACATCCTTAATATTTGAAATTATCATCATCACCACAGTGGTCAACCAGGGCTTTTCTACAACACTTCGCCCGGTTTTCAATCCTGCTCTTTCTACGACACTTCGCTCGGTTTTCAACATCCTTGCGTGTAGATCGCTGCTGGCTCTCGCGTCTGACTCAGCGATGTCAATCCATAGCTTCTTAGGCCTCCAGCGAGAGGTCTTTCTGATACCGGCAGGTTTAGGCGCTGTCCTAATTGGCAACGGTCGTGCGGCCATGGTCGTACGACGGATATCGCCCGATCAATAGGAGACCTCTGAACTGCCCGTCGCACGACCATGGTCGCACGATCGTTGCCAATTAAGACAGTGCCTTAGACACCTAGTTCCCACTTATTTCTGGAGCTTACTCAAGACAGACTTTATGGGTAGGATTAAACATATATCCTTTTAAATTAGGAGTTCTATCGATACTCACTTCCACGGAGTGTCGGTACTGGTCCATCATGTTCTTGCTGGCGTCGAGTTCGGCGAGTTTCTTCACTACTACGTCCGCTACATTCTTCTCGGTGATGTCTATCTTCTCTCTGTAATGTTTCGTTACATTATTTTATTTTGTTTGTCCTATTTTCTGCGGAATTTGTCTGAGTTTAAACAGTGTTTCTAGAATGTGTTTGTCTGATTTATTGTACAATTTATTATATCAATCCGCCTGCGCGTGGCAAACACTGTCGGCGAGGGGGCAAACTCTGCCTTTTTCCGTCTCGGAGAACTGAGTCTGACTGAAAGTGGGTACGCGTACTCACCCCCAGACCAAAGCCATCTTAGCGGCCGCCAGTAACAAGTGTACCAAGCGAGGTGGGTGTGCGCGTAAATTCTCTCCCAGTGTCTGTCTGTGAGTATCATAGCCACATAGCTCTCTGGAGAGAATGTGTGCTACACATCCGCTAGTTTTTTGTATCTACCCGCCAATGTGTGATGCTCACTTCAATGCTAAAGCCATTCTAGTGGACGTACCGTCCCCTCCATGCTTGCTACACATGCACTTGCTACGGAAGTCCGCGAGCCGGTTGTTGATGGCCAATATTGTTGACGAAACGTGCTATGCACGGAGGTAGCTTTATGTAGACGTCATGGACTTACTACATGGTAGACGTATACTCACTTCAAGACCGAAGCCAGCCTAGCTGCCGCCAGAAACAAGTGTAACAAAGCGGTGAGTGGGTCAATTCTCTCCCTGCGTCTATCTGTCTCCGAGTATCATAGCCACATAGGTGTGCTAGAGGTCTTCTTCACATCTCTATCTCATCTAGTGTGGTACTCACTTCAAAGCCAAAGCGAGCCGGTTGTCGATGGCCAAAACCCTGTCGACGAGTGGTGCCCTGCCTGCTTCGGCTTCCGATCACTGGGAGTCTAGCTATGTCTAGACTGGATGTGTACGTATACTCACATCAAGAACGAAGCCAGCCTAGCTGCCGCCAACAAATCGGAGGTGGATGAGCGGGTCAGTTCTCTCCCTGCGTCTGTCTGTCTCCGAGTATCTATGCATCTCTGACCGAGAGCATATGTGCTACAGGTCTCGTTTAGGTGTCTATCTAAGCCAATGTGGTACTCACTTCAATGCCAAAGCGAGTCTAGCGGAGGTGTCGTCCCCTCCATGCGCGGCGGCCGCTCTCAACACCCGTAGTAAGTCCGCGAGCCGGTTGTCGATGGCCAAAACCCTGTCCACGAGTGGTGCTCTCTCTTCGGCTTCGGATCGCTGGCGGGCGGCGATGGCAGCCGACAGGTTGCGAAGGGACTCGCGCTCGGAGGCCGATTCTGCGTCTGTGGGAGAGACGGTGTAGGGTTCAATTATGTGTAACTACCTTACACATAACCTGAACTTGGAGAGGACAAATAATTATTACTACAAAAACGGATTTTGTACAAGGATTTTTTTCTTATGTATACAAAACTCTACTATTTAGATTGCTTTTATCTAATTTATATGTTGACGACCTGTGTTGTTCAGTTGGTTTACATGGTCTGACCACGCAGAGGACCCGGGTACGATTCCCGGCCGAGCAGAAATTAAAAAGATGAATTATAATTTCTGTTGCTGGGTGTAGTATGTATAATAAGTATGTATTTAAAAAAGGTATATAAGTAGTTTACCAGTTATGAAACACTCATAACACAAGCTTTGCTTACTGTGGGTGCTGTGTAAATTGAGTACCACTGCCTTATATATTTCTGGCACCAAGCAACATTGCTTGCATTGTTCCGGTTTGAAGGATAACGTAGCCGGCGAAATTACAGGCATGAGACATTTCATCCTAGTCCTCACCGTGACAACGCAACGCACCTGCGGTTCTGTATTTTGTTACCAGCAACCTAAATGTAGGAATTGTAGATGTTTATGGGCGACAGTTACCACTACCATCAGGCTGTCTGCTCGTTTATCACCGAATAGCATATAAAATCTCCGCGGGTGATTTATAGACTAGATAATATTATACATTACCTTTGTCATCCCCGCAGGACTCCCGCTCGGGCGATAGGTCTTCGCCGCTCCAGCCGCCGGCGCCCGAAGCGCCCGACCACCACTCTTCCAGGCAGTCTGCGAAACGATAAACCATATATTGTGTTACCTTCTATAGGTCTCGAATTATCAGATCATAATTTTTTTATTGGCTCGAGATGCATCACAACAACAAGACCACGATATAATAATAAGTACACTTGGAGTTATCCCGCTGCGGCCATGTATAACCCGCGTCACGAAAGAAGAGACTTGTCAAATGGCAGTGGAGGGGATTTCGCGCAGGTAATCGTATGCAGCGCAAGTCGAACCACGTGACCCGCCAAGTCTCTTCTTATTTGACACTAGTTATACCAATGACTCTTTTCTGTGTTATGTACATTAGTTGAGCACTAACCGATGCTCTTACCGCGAGGGAAAACACCGTGATGAAACCTGCACATTCAGGCGACTGAATGTGTAACCATGATACAATCTGGTCAGGCCCCCTGGTAGCAAAGTCACAGAGGTCAGATGGCAGTCGCTCTACTGTAATTACCTGATCTGCCAAATCCTGGATCATGGTCAAGGCGGACCCCGGGCCCTCGTGCGCGAGAGCACAACTGGGACATTGACGCCAAGATGATTGTTTAAACTTGGAGTAATCCCGTGAACTTCACTTACACAATCTACTTACTGACTGAGATAATAAAAAATAAACAAAAAAAAAATTTGTGGGTTTATTTCAGGAAATAAATTTACAAGTTTAATACTACGTAAACAAAACCCATATATTGTTAGTAATACTATTAAAACTAATTATTGGAAAGGGGAAAATGATAAAAAATATGTACATTTTATTATTTCCTCATGTTTTGAGGTTCCTCATTTCCCCCTTTTCTTAACATTTCATTAAGAAACTAAACTGAGTGTAATCGTAAGCAGGAGTAAATAAGGACTATTGATGGTGACATCTCGTTCACCGGGCCTATAATCTTACCCGGGTCAGTGACAAGGCACGGCTCAGTCTCCGAGTCCAGGAGATCAGCTGAGTTGTCGTTGTCTTCGGAGCCCCGCGAGCGCTCGTCGTCAGCCCGGAGTGCTCGAGCTACAGCCCCCGCCAGCCCCCCACCGGGCCCCCCGGTCGCCCCAAGGGGGGGAGGGGGGCGTTCCTCCTCGGGGGAGAGCGCTTCGCCACTGTCGCTGCGACTGGAGGGGGGATTGGTTATTAGTACGGGTTGTTGGTTGTAAGCAAAGTGGCGGTCCATAGTCTTGCCTACCCCACCTGTGGGACACAGGTGTGAGATTTATGTTTGTATATATGAATGTATGTTGGTTATAATGAGAGATACCCTACATTTTGGTTGTGAGAAAGAAAACCTGCCATTAATATGGCGGGGTTTGTGTGTATATTTCGACGACCTACTATTGACGACCTGAGTGGTTCAGTGGTCAACATGCCGGTCTGCCACACAATAGGTCCCGGGTTCGATTCCCGGCCGGGCAAAAATTGAAATGATGAATTTTAATTTCTGTTACGGGTCTGGGTGTTCTGTGTATAATAAGTATGTATTTAAAAAGTATTTAAGTAGTATATCAGTTATCTAGCACCCATAGTACAAGCATTGCTTAGTTTGGGGCTAGATGGCGCTGTGTGAATTTGTCCACGAATATTTATTATTATTTATTATTTCAGCCGAAACTGCCAGTGTCGTACAAATTGTTTTGGCTTTGACTGTTCAGAAGTGGAAGTATATCTAATAAAAAAAAAATTGAATAAATGTGAATGAAAATGAACGAGTGTAGTTCTTAAATAAAAGAGTGATCATAATGAATGTATAATGGGCAAATCAATGAAAAAGCGAGCGAAGCGAGCTCAGAATTATTTCCATTTTTTTTAATTGACTGTTTTTCTGGTCCCTGCAATAACCTGGCGAAATGGTAATCATAGCAAGCAGTGGTGGCGGAGTAGGGGCAACGCTAGGTCGGTTTTCGCCAGGTTCCGTCGGTGCGCTGTAATCTTGGTAGTGTTTTGCTGCTCGAAAGACTACTGCTCACCTATAGGCATCATTGTAGTACACGGTCGGGTGCAACACGTCCGGGGGCAGGTTGTACGCCTTCAGCACGGCCCTGGACAGCTTCTGCAGCCTCTTGGCGAGTCGGTCGAGTGCGGGCGCGGCGGCGGGCGCGGCGGCGGCGCGGCGCGCGAGGGCGGCGGCCGAGAGGGCCTCCTGGCGGCGTTGCTCGCACATGCGGACTAGTTGGCGGCATTCGGCTCGGCTGGGAGGAATGAAAAGAAAAATAAATAAAATTATGTCGAGGCAAAGTTGGTTGAACAAAAGAGTAAAATAAAATAAAATGTACATTGGTTGAACAAAAGAGTAAAATAAAATTTGCTAGTATAAAAGTAGCTTTCCAATCTTTTGGGTTGAACACTAACCGATGTTTTTATGGTGAGGGAAGTTATCGTGAGGAAATCTGCTCATTCAGAGGACTGAATGTGCAACCATGATCTAAGCTGGTCAGGTTCTCCTGTTCGGAGTCACGGAGGTCAGATTTACCTGATCTGCCAAATCCTGGATACCGCCGGATAATGCCGCCAAGGTGATTTAATAAAGTTTAAGTTCTACAAAAATATTTAAACAAATGTATAGAATAACAATTTTAGAGTTATATAAGTTTTGAAAAATTTAAAATCCAACCGTTGGACTGTTGTATCCTCCCCCCTCCGAATCCACTCCTAGACATAAGGCCAGGACTTGAGTATGGTACTACCTACCTACCAGGAACTACCTAAGCATTTTGAAAGTATTACTTATTTATTACTTACAAAAAAATAGGTGCCTGCTAACGCATTCCGCACTTTTATTGATCGAATTAAAGAGACATACCGTGACATTGCCTTCTTAAGATATTGTCTAGCTATAGTCGCATGAACAGATAGCTTGCTTAGCGCCTTCTAGAGCCTAGCTGCTCGTTTCCTTTGCTACCTCTAGGTAGCCTCTAAACGCTAAGCAAACCACGTGTCAGCACAACCATACTCTCTCGCAACCCACCTTCTCTCCAGCTCCCCATTAACCCTGAGCAGCTCAGCATCAGCTTCCCTCAGCGAGTCGGTGAGCGCGCCCGTCTCGGCCGCGAGAAAATCTTGCATCTCGGCCGCTTCGCGCTCCGCGTGTGCCAGCCGTGCCTCCGTCGCGCGGAGGGAGGAGCGGGAGCGACTCGCCTCCTGGGGACAACCGACATCATTATATCCCCAGCCGAAAGACGCCCACTGCCGGGTGGTGATTATTAATACACAATTAATATCTAAAGGTGACAATTTCAATTCCATTATTAATTGACTGTGATACTATTTAATTATTTATGTAAATACTCAATTTATGTGCATTGTTAGTTAGAACATAATGTATACCTAGATACTGAATTTTGAACAATGTATGAACAATACTAATAAAGAAATATGAATATGAATAATATCTACGATTCATATTATGTAGATCACGAGCTCAAGACGAAATAAGAAATATGGCAGGTGACAAATTTGCAGAGCCGCAGGTGCATCGTCATTATAAGTGCCTGTTCACCAAATCTCGAACAAATCAATCCGTGTTACGTACTGCTACCCCGGGCGGATAAGATCTTTTTACTGCTACAATAATACACATTAGGACAATAAATGTTGTTGTCATATGTACTTAAATACGATTTATATTGTAATTATATGACGACCTGAGTGGTTCAGTGGTCAACATGCAAGTCAGCCACGCAAAAGGTCCCGGTTTCGATTCCCGGCTGGGCAGAAATTTAAATGATGAATTTTAATTTCTGTTACGGGTCTGGGTGTTCTATGTATAATAAGTATGTATTTAAAAATATACATATATAAGTAGTATATCAGTCAGCTAGTACCCATAGCACAAGCTTTGCTTAGTTTGGGGCTAGATGGCGCTGTGTGAATTTGCCCACGATTATTTATTTTATTTATATGTGAAAACTTGTAAATGGCGAAATATTACTCATCTGTTTATAAAACCATGTAATAATTTAAGCTGTAAGTTTTCCAAATAAAATAAAATAACGCAATTGTATCACAATATAAAGATATATTTCGTTGTCAAACAATCCAGTATATTTTGCGAGATCGATAGACTCGTTATAAATACAATAACATAGCTACGTTGACATTGTTAATTTATATTGTTTGTTTAATAATTATTCGAAATAAATTACGTATGACAAAACGCAGCTACATACATTAACATTTTGTTTTCGAAGTTTCCCTACTGATAACAGTAAGTACCAATTATAAATGTATTTAGTTTTACTTATCAAGAAACCCACAAATGCTGTCATAGTTCCTGCAAACAACAGGATAATTGCAGGAAACATATGATTTGTGACACGCTATTACCTAAAGTAATAGCTGAGCGCGACACATCTCAAGCCCAGACAGCCATAACAGAAATTGTATTGCATGTTAAAAAGATCCAGCTGATACGTAGTCCCTGTAAGTTTGAGCACCCTAGGACCAAACTAGATTCTTACTTCAAATAGCTTCGCGGTCACCACGCGAAGGTTCGAAAGAACGTTTGTCGTTCGTAAGACTCGAATGTGGAATGAGCTCCCAGCCACTGTGTATCCTTTGGACTATGACATGGAATCGTTCAAGAGGTATATTAGAGGTCTCTTCAGAGGCAGGCATTGGTAATCTCATTGTGTTGCGGATGTCTATAGGCGGCGGTGACCACTTTCCATCAGGTGTTTCCGCTTGCCTGCTTTTCTGCCGTTTAACATAAAAAAAAACTTGTGGGTAAAGCACTCATGGCGTGCAGTAAGCAAGTCAGGGCAATCACAAGTGACCCATCTGCCGCTAGAATATGATCGTCACCACTACGACGAACATCCCTGGACTGGACACTAGGCTCAAGCAGTGTAGGCAGGATACTCACGGCATGCAGCGCATCACAGGTACTTCGCAACGCGTCGATCTCCCGGCGCTGTTCTGCGGCTAACTCGCTCGCCGCCCGCAACTGTTGTTCTAGGGCCGCCAGGCAGCCGTCTGCACCACCCACTGCGCCTGGACAGGGCAGAAGATTATATGTGTGTAGGCACGATTGGTCTGCATTAATTGTTAGTTATTTCAAGAGATACCGGGTTCGATTCCCGGCCGGGCAGAAATAGAAATGCTGAATTTAAATTTCTGTTACGGGTCATAATATAAAAGTAGTTTAACAGTTTTCGGGCATCCATAACACAAGCTTTGCTATCTTTGGGGATAGATGGCGCAGTGTGAATTGTCCAAGCATATTTATTCATTTATATGAGATAGCCCAGATGTGAGGCTTCACAGCTTCGCGGTACTATTTCGTAAGATATTTGTTCTTATCGATGAATTGAAACTGTCGTATGGAGTCTCACGCTATGTGATAAAGCACAACCGGGATTGAGGCCAGGATGATGATTATGATGATTGATACTATTGTAGGGCTATATCATATAGCACAGAAATATTAATGAAAAGTCAAATTTATTTACATTTCTGTGTATGATACCCAGTGTGAAGACCCGTCTGGACGGTGAGCTTCTGGAAATTGGCGTCTAGTAACAGTTTATCCACAGAGACCGGTTACTAGTACTCACCAGCCCCAGCCAAGTCGATAAGCCGTTGCGAATTGGCGTCCAACTCCGCCAAGGCTGCTGTCCTGGCTGCACACTCAACCGCCGCGTGTGATCGTAAAGCACGCTCGTGACCGGCCACCGTAGCATGAACCGACCAAGCATACCGTTAGCACTAAGGACAGCATTACATATTGCAGCCACTAGTACTCACCAGCCCCAGCCAAGTCGATAAGCCGTTGCGAGTTGGCGTCCAACTCCGCCAAGGCTGCCGTCCTGGCCGCGCGTTCAACTGCCAGCTGTGCCTCCGCGTGTAGTCGCAAAGCGCGTTCGTGGTCGGCCGCGGCCCGGGATGCCGCCGCCGCGCCGGCCAGCCGCGAGAGCTCTACGTCGCGCGCGCTAGCTTGCACGCCGCGGTGGCAGCGGGTAACCTCTACGCGACTGTTGGGAGAAATGGACATTGTGACTGTGACTGCTTACCGTCAGGCAGGGTGTAAACTTGTTTGCCACCTTAGTGGTATAAAAAAAAGAACCGTGTGCTGAGACCGGAGAGGTGGTTTTATGTCCCAAACGGCCTTGGGGAGGTTCGTGCGATATAGGGCGAAAGCTGGCGCGCTATCAACAAACGAAGTTTGATCATAATTTCCGTAATAGTAGGGGAGCCCACGATGCTAAATGGGGATTTACTCGAGCGCCATAGAGACCTATTGAGTTGCGAAGCTTATATAATAAAAAGAAAAAATGTTATATAATGTATACCTTTTCATCGGTGGGGGAAGCGGCTATAGATTTTCAAAAATGTAAAAAAAAACTATTGCATGGACATACTCGAGCGCGTCAGATATTGATAGCATCCATGTCCTACGTATTTTTAATAATGTACGTATGTTAATCTGATCGTTTGCATGATGGGGGTAGTCATACGTAGGGGTTGAAAATAAAAATTAAATTTTTTATCGAGCGCGTCAGATTTTCTAAGGGGATGTTAAGTGAACCTAAAAACATGCTCTCATCTAATAATCTGACGATTTGGATGTGACGCAAACTCGCGGCCATTATTAGAATGTGCCAAAAAAAATCGCCATTTTGAAATACTTAAGCGTGTCAGATTAAGATATATATGGTTCATCTTTATGTCCTAGACGTGCTGTCTCATAATCTGACGATTATCTGGAGGGATTCGCCTAATCTGATAATTTAAAAAAAAATATATTTTTTTTTACTGTGTCGCGGACAAAGAATAAAATCTTTGGCCACGTAGTCTTATCTTTGTTTCCTTTTTTATATGGCCCTACATACTAGCCAAGAAACCGTTGTCCGCTTGATGGTGCCGTGGTGCCTAGCATTCATTTTATATTATAATTATAATTATGACGTTCATAAGTGTTTGTGAAAACCTAAACTGAATAAACGTATTTGAGTTTGAGTTTGAACAAAATAAGCAAAAACGTTAGAAATACGTTGTAAATAATATCATGCCACGAACAAGCTGTTTGATCAGCTGTGATGATGTCATGGCAACAGAAAACAGAGTGGGGACGGAGTTAGAGAGTAATAGATTAGAGATTAGATTAGAGTTAGAGAAAAAGTGAAAGAGAATAGAAACGCGGGGTGGGGAATATAGGCATCACGTAGCTGCACGTATTAAACTTTATCGACGAATCTTTGTAACTTCGGTTTGTGGAAATCGTCAGATTATATATTTTACGTGATCCTTGAATTATTTCCTTCAAAATAAAAAAAAATTCACCCACGCTCGAGAATGTCGAGATGACGTTTTTTTTTTTGCAACTTTGCAGCCCTCCCCTTTCTTTACGTCACTTGCAAATTGTCAGATTAGTGGAATATTCACTTTTTAGCATGTAATTAACTCACCCTACCTTAATCTGACGCGCTCGAGAATTTCTGATGATCAATTTTTTTTTACTAATCTGATCCTTTATCCTTGACGGGCGGCCATATATATGAGGCTCATATTTGGTGGAGGTACTTAACCGGGTACAAGGTATCCCCCTGTATATTAATCTGCCGCGCTTCAGTAAATCCCGAAATCCCCGCTTGGGCTCCCCTACTATAAGAACCAATCAAAGCCAATGATATTTTGTAAACGCGATTCGTTTCCAAGTTGCATGGGATTAATATATTACAATTCAAATCTTAAATCCCGTTTATCTTTAAAACGAAACGAAAACTTGAGAAACCACAGACATATATTGTATTCTAAATCGCGTTCACAAAATTTAATTAGCTTTGATTGATTTACATGGAAATTATGATCTAACTTTATTTGTAAGGAGCGCGCCAGCTTTCAGCTTGGCATATGGCACAATGCCAAGTCGAGTCTTTCGAGCATTCGGTTGACAAATAAGCAAGCGGGCCATGTGATGGAAAGTAGTCGCCGCTGCCTGTGGAGGTTAGCAACACCAATGCGTGTGTAAAACCCCGGCACAGGTAACTCTAATAGCAAATAGGTAAATGCTAGGTCCCTCCACTGCCAAATACACGATTCTACTGGTGACCTTACTTACCGGCAGGAACACAACACTATTTGAAACAGTATTGTTTAGCTACGATTCTGTAAGGTGGAAGTACTTCCTGAGTCTGGCGGCTCTTTTTTGTACGCCTTACCTCTCTTAAAATCTCTCTTTGTTTCTATGCAAACTTAGTGAGAAACGACCATGTGAGGGTCGTGCGTGAGATACAGAGCGCCAGAGGAGTATTGTTGATGAGTGAGAAATGAAGAGAAAAAGCATTTCTGCATTTGCGATTCCTTTTCAAACTCGGTGGGCACTAGGCATTGCGACAAATATATGAGATTTACACTGGAAACGGTAATCCCATATGTCCGAAACTAGAATGCCGAATGGCTAATGACTAAACTGACTATAGATACAGTTACGAAAATACAACATGAGCTCTTTTTTCAGCGACAGAAATAGATATTGCGATTTCTCAGGGTTGACAGATAAGAAAACTGTCAATGACTGATAATCAGTAAATATAGCTCGCTTTTATGTATGTACTACTATTAACCTACCTTCTACCGTCTAAATAGCCCTCTGTATATTTTGATTTTTTTTTCTGGTACCACATAAAGCGAAAGAATGCAAAGGCTCGAACAAAGCATTAATTCAACAATATTTATCTTTCGATAATCGGACCCCGAGCCCTCGCGCGGGAGAACTCAACCGGGACTGACGCCAAGATAATGATAATAATGATTTATGGTTCGATAAGGTACCTCTCAATGCTGGGCATGATTCCCTGCAAGGCCGATTCTATATCGGTCCCCACGAGCACCGTCTGCGAGACTTTCTCCGCGTAAATCTTCACTCGCGTCTTGACCGTGGAGCGGGAGGACAGCGAGCGCGTGACGGTGGGCCGGCGGGAGGTCGGCGGCGGGACCTCGTGCTTCGGGGAGCCGTCGGCCGGCGCCTCCCCGTCGCGCCGCCGCCGCGGCAGCGTGCCGTACTTGTCGGCGGCGACCCGCGTGGCGCTCGCGTCGGCGGCGGCGGGCAGCCGCGCGCCCCCCATCGGCCACTTCTTCTCGTCGCTCGGCGAGTTCGGCGTCCGGCAGCGCGCCGCGGACGTCTTGGTGGGCTTGGCCCGCAGCGCCGGGCTCTCGCGGACCAGGCTGGGCAGCTCGCCGACGGGCCGGACGCGCGGCTTGGGCGTCAGCGGGCGCGGCTTCTCCGGCGGCGTGGGCTTCTCGCGGCTGCGCGCGCGCTCCCGCGTGGCGAGGTTGGGCCCGCGCGGCGCGGTGGCGGGCCGCGGCGTGGACGCGCCCAGCGGGCCGCGCCGGGGCTCGGGCTCGGCCACGGCGACGCGGCGGCGCGGGCGCGGCGCGCCGGCCACGGAGGAGCTCTCGGAGCCGCAGCCGGAGCCGCACGAGACCACGCTGGAGGCGCAGGAGCGCGAGCCGCCGCCGCTGCTGAGCGCGCGGCCGCAGCCCTCCACGCCGCTGTCGCTGCCGGCCGCGCCCAGCGCCAGCTCGTCCGCCGCCGGCAGGCTGTCGAGGTCGCCCAGCGACCGCGCATCCTCATTCGCCTCGCACCCCTCGCCCTCCTCTTTCGTATCGCCGTTTACCTTCACGTCCTCCAAGTTCTCCAAGCCGATCCCGCTCTCATCTTTGCTTATCTCTATACTTTCTAATTTCTTACTGGCAACTTGATTCGATTCAGTCTTAGCTTCGCTTCCTGCTTCTACTGTTTGGCTGTCGGCCTCGGGTGGACTGGCGGCCACGCTCGCATTGCAAGTTGTTTCTTCCATATTTATCCTCGTAGTTACATGTTCTGTAACAAATAAAATACGTTCCATTAAATTCAACCAACGGTAGTAATCGACTGAGAACAGTGCACTGTTCTGACGTAGAGGCTATTATGCATAAAGCTCATTGTTTGAGCCAGCCCTCAGGGCTTGAACATTTCCGTAATCTCGAGAGGGTTTATTGTCGCAAGAACGCATTCAAATAACCGGCGTCCGACATGGGCTCCCTATTGCAATGATATCTAGATCAGTAAATAGTATGTACGCCAAGCGATGGTCATAAAACCCGAGTAGTGGAAAATAATTGTACCTTTGAGTAGGTACTTTGTAAGGCGACGCTTATTTAGTGTGTTGGTGCATCATGTACAGGTTTTATGGCTTCATTTCGCAGTCGCGTCACAGTACACCTTGTTCTATAAAACCTACATTATGCACTGCGAGAATGCGTCGCGAGCGATGACATTGAACGGCCCTGTCGTACGTTTCTTATAATGTTGGCTAAGGCGAAGTGGGGAGGGAGAATAATGGCTTAACCTGGGTAGGGAGTTGCGGTGTAAGAACAGAACATTACGCTGCTATTATACAAAGTGAGTAGTAAAAAGTCGGCCTCAGCGTGTGCTGAAACGGGCAACAATGGGTAAAACCTATCGGTGCATTGCAATGGTGTCTCTCGTAGCTCCGGGAGTGGGGCGCAGCGGCTGCACAAAGCGCGGTTCCCAGGCGCGGAGGCCGGCCTGCCGCGAGGCTATTCATGCCGCAATCAAACGCTCTGCCATTATATTTACACACAATAAACGCAGTTTCGAATCATATTGTTTCATTATGATTACTGGCTTACTTTACCTAACCGCCTACTCGTAGCGAAAGGTTTAACTGCATTGGCGCAATGGAATACAAAATAAGTATAGGTAAAGTTTCTTTATCGGGTTTATCGTTAGACTTGGCGATGGTTACCGATAGCGTGATTGCCACACACTAAGCACAAAGACGACAGCAGATTAGATCCGATAAGTACTTATATCTATTCTGAAGAGCGATTCTAATAAGCACACGGGGGCGCGAATGCATTGAATTGATTGATTGTACAAAAGCACACTCAGCAGCGGCAGGGTCATCGCCCCGGCGTACAACCGGCCTATTCAAAGCACGGTGGCTGTCAAGCGGCATTATGTTTGGAGGCTGGCTCCGCAATTTGTCACGGTAGCGGACGCGACGCGCTGTCTGCGCACACGCACCCACGCCGCAACCACATGTTATTTTTACCGGCCACAATCACAACACAGCCGATGCTCATTAACAACTCGCTGGGGTCACGGCGAAGGTGCCGTCTCTAACGTTGACATGCATAAAATGCTAATATATAGAGGTATAATGCGCCAACGAATGCGTTCAAGAGTTCAAAGCAATAATAACGGCATCATAAAGTACAGTTCTATACGTTATAGGACTCGGTGGAATCTGTTATTTTAGTCCGCCGCTACTAGCTACTACACTCGTCGAATTCCAGAAATAATAAGTGTGCTGGAACACAACAAGCCTTTTATCGATAACTCCTGAGAACTATCATTTTGAAATGGTAACAAGTGGGTGCCGCCGGCAGTTTCCACTTGAATGAATTTCAAACAGTGAAACCTCGTCGACACCCAAATTCGATATCTTAGTATTCAAGATGAGGATGAATTACATTATTTGCTGTTGGTGAAACGGAGCACGCGTTGACGACTGTTCTTCCAAGAGATATTTGTAAAACTTTGGACGTCTACAGACTACGAATTTGTTCATTTCACCACGGCCGTCATGGCCACGTCATAAAGTTAATAGTATTGCAGAAAGTTTCACGGGTGGCTCTATAGCTTCGAAGGACAAATGAAACTGACGCAGCCTGAATGTGTTTATTTACAAGCTAGATTATTTAACAGAGATACTCCTAGAATTTATCTATGAGAATGATTCTATTTTGTTTCTATAGAATTCGTAGTCAATAGCATCTACCAGGTAGGTCCTTATCCCACTGGATGGTTTCAGCAACATGTCTCTCTTCCATCACTATCACTCGTTATCTCGTCTATTCTATAGAGTAGTAGCTACAGAGTAACGCAGAGTCCTACATGATTAAAATTGAAGGATATGACATTCTGATGGTTATGGTAGAAACTCACATAGTTAAATAGGATCCATATTTGATCGCCACCGTCAAATAATAATCCTGACGGTTCCACGCCTACGTGAATAAGTGCAAAACACTTCTGTAGAGTTAGTTAGCAAGGAATGTGTCGAAACATGCGCGTTTGGACCGATAACTCCGTTCCAGAACAGCCTGCTGGACCATACTATCTGGGTTAATGTGCCTGTAAATAGGCATAAACGGGCGCTAGTCATATTTGAACCCAGGCCAAGCGGGCTGAGACTTACACCGGGCGATATAAACGAACGCTTTTTAGTTCCGCCATTAGACCAGTTACTGCATCGGCGAAGTCGCAAATCCCAGCGATGAAATTGAATGCTCTTTGGTAGCTATTGTTCCATTTCTAAAAACTACACTTCGAGCAAGTCCTAAATTGGATTCTGTCTAAAAGAAAGAAGTGTGATGTTATATTTAGGGAGTTTATTCAACTCTTTCGGTTTTAAGCCGGTCTTATAGATAGTCCAGAAATATTTACTCGTGTTAGATAAATATTTATGCTTTTTACAGGAAGACTAAAAATAGGGAAACTCTGGTGGTAAGTTCTCGTAGTTTACACGTTGATAATTCTTAATGTGCAGACACAAATGTGGAGTGAAGCAGTGTGGTGTTCTGCAGAGTAGAATATTGCACTAACCCTTTGACAAAACCCCCTACTTTCTTGTTCTTTATTTCTTTCTTTGAACCCTTTCTTTGGTTATCGTGAAAAACAACTAATGTTTGAGAGGATAACCAGCTAGGACCTCCGTAGACTATGTATATTTTGAACATTGTAATCTCTAACCTGATGATCGAGCGAAGTGGAGAAGTGGAGAAAATGATATTGCACTTACGGCGTCGCCAAGGTATGTCAGCAGCCACAACCGGCCACTGCTGGAATTTACATTGATGGCGGAATTGCGGTAAAATAGAATATCATAGAATTCTGTACATTTTGTTCAACTAATTCTCGAGAGCTTAGCATAACCGAATCACCCCTTAGCAATGCCCTGAAAACACCCATAAAGTTTGACAGTCAGATCAATCAATCAACAGACCCGTAAATGCTGAAGGTGACACCTACCAACCAAACACACCGTCTGCCACTCAGCTGTCGGAGTTATTGACTCACATTAGTTCAGGGAAACATAACACTTATTCATATGTAGATCGGCGGTGTAGACAAACTGTTACACGGTTCGTGACTGTAAGTTTGACAGTTCCATATTTGTCATGCTACCTATCGATATTTATGGGACTTATTAATTTTGTTACCGGTGCGTCTACAATACTAAAAGCACGCAATCATGTCTTACAATAGAACTAGCTATAGTACCTTATTATTATATGCCTTACCTTATATTATATTATTAATATATTATTTGACGACCTGAGTGGTTCAGTGGTCTGCCACGCATGAGGTCCCGGGTTCGATTCCCGGCCGGGCACAAATTGAAATGATGAATTTTAATTTCTGTTACGGGTTTGGTTGTTCTATGTATAATAAGTATGTATTTAAAAGTATTTAAGTAGTTTATCAGTTATCTAGCACCCATAACACAAGCTTTGCTTACTTTGGGGCTAGATGGCGCTGTGTGAATTTGTCCACGATTATTTATTATTATTATTTATGCTATTAATTGACAAACAAGCAGACAGCCTACCTGATGGTAAGTGGTAACTGTCGCCCATAACATATATAATTCATACATTTAGGTTGCAGATAACAAAAATACAGAACCGGAGGTGCTTTGTCACTAATATTAGTGAAATTACATGAAATGCCTCATGCCTGTAATTTCGCTGACTACCATATCCTTCAAACCGGAACACAACAATGCAAGCATTGTTGCTTGGCGGCAGAAACAGATAAGGCGGTGTGGTCGGTCACATAGGCGGACTTCTCAGGCTTGACAGAGTCCTACCAACTGATAAACAACAACAACAACCTATGATGTATGAAAAATAAAAAGCACCCAGTTTCATTAGAATATTAGACATATAAAATCAACCGATGTAGAGCTCGTCTAGTCTAAAATGACGCGCCCCACTACTTAGTTAGTTGATTTCGATGTGTGAGTGCAAATATTGATAACGACACTTCATCTGTGTGGGGAGCCAATGAACGACGCGTTATCCTACGTTTGAATCTCACCGGCAACTGAATGACCAATTACAACGGGTTTTGTATATGTATTGCGTCCATAGTTTAAACTTGCGTGTGTGCGTTAATGCGATAGTGGGGCGCGTCATTTTAAATTAGACGAGCTCTACCACATTACATGCTAGAAAATAAGGCCAAAACACACATAAGCAAATGTTCTACATGCCATAAAATGGCATCATGGTGACTTTACGAGTTCTTTTGCATAACCAAAATAAGATGGAATTATAGTGCGGTTCAAAGTGGCAAAAAATTAACTGCGCAATATGAAACGAGATCAAGAAAATTTCATGTCTTTTATGTTAACTACTAAGTTCTTGCTTTTATGGACAAACAACCTAATGTGTCTGCTCAGAATTACATAGGTGTGTTTCTTATGAGTTATATCATTCCGTCATCGCCCGATTTAAAAGTCAGATTAAAAGCTAGCTCTTAGGTAGCTATTGTAAAAAATAAAGCATTCCGAGTTTTTTGTTCGGAGCACATCAAATCTAATTAGATACTCTTTGTAGTGGGTGTGCTAACTGGGGCTATCATTAAAGCTAATCACATGTATCCGGATGATTTAAACGTGGTTGCTGATCTGACTAAAGTAAGTAAAAATTAAATCGATGATGAATTCAATAGCTAGAATTGCAGTACAATCCAGTAATTTCACCTAGGCGCAGTTAAAAACTTATATAGCACAGATATTAGATTCACACCACGACATGCTAATAACTAATATAATGGGAAAAACATTTTAGATGTATATCTTTCTATACTCTATACTAAAAAAAAGAAGAACAAGAAGAAGAAAGATTTGTATTTTTGTTTGTAATGAATAAACTCAAAAAGTACTGGATCGATTTAAAAAAATCTTTCACTAATAGAATGCTACATTATCAATCACTAACAGCTACTTTTTAACTCGAGAAAATAATAGTGTCCCGCGGGCACTCTGAACATTTACAGAGAACCGACCTGCGCGCGAGTGAAAGCTGCTGAGAACGCTAGTAAGTAATAAAACAAAAACGCATGTGTAAAGGTACATCGCTTAGTATTCATGGAACGCTGAAACCCAAGCCATGGGACGCTTTTAGACATGATTTTAACAAAAAATGTCCGCTATAAACATTACGTCCTTTACCGGGTAGCCAAGGTCGATGCACTGGCTGGCGGACGTGGTTTTGGCAAACAAGTCGTTTACTAACCCCATTAGCTCAGTTCTATTAGAGCTAGCATTAACAAACCTACCGCCAGCCAGAATTAGCCTCGTAAGCTTTGCAAACTACAGCGTATATTCCAAAAGATCAAACAGACATGTTGTCGTACAAACGTATCTATTCAGACAACAACATAACTAAGCCTAGCAAGGACTACATATATTTTTCTACGACCTGGCGGTTCAGTTGGTTTATATGCCGGTCTGCCACGCAGAGGTCCCGGGTTCGATTTCCGGCCGAGCAGAAATTGATTTGATGAATTTTAATTTCTGTTACGGGTCCGGGTGTAGGTACTATGTATAATAAGTATGTATTTAAAAAAATGTATCTACAGGCTGTTACATAATATATGTACGAAGCCGTGAACCGAAATGCCGTGAGAAATAATTGTACCTATCGTTTTAATATGTTTAGCACTCCATCCAGTTCACGGCTTCATACATATATTATGTAACACCCTGTATAATACAAGCTTTGCTAACTTTAGGGCTAGATGGCGCTGCGTGAATTTTATTATTATTATTATGTTTAATCAGGCAGGCAGTTTAACAACTGATTAGCCTGTATCGTGCAGATGAATGTGTTATTCTTCGCCTCGTGTTAAAATATTTGCACAAGCATAATTATTTATTTATTTTGCGTTATGAACATAAATAGGTACGTCCCCGCAAGCTTTTAAAGTAGGTACCTAAACAACACAATATTCAAATGTTATCATTAATTATATGTAGAACAGCTTTAATTAGCAGAAATTCATTAGCTGCGCATGAGGACGGTTGTAAAACATTTTACAGGTCGACGTTAATTTAGCCCCGGCTCTGTAACGCTGTGGACTCTCCTGAGGGACTTGGCACGAATCAACTACACTGTAGGTCGGAAATGTCGCAATCGCTACAGTGTAGGCTTTAGGTCCTATACCGCCGTCATAAGAAGGAAGTTTTCGCAAAAATTATATTTTAATACCACTAGACTCGATAAATTAACGTTTTCGCCATAATCTATATGGAATAAAGACACAATGAGGAGTTTTCCAATAGGTATGTAAAGCATTCTTAGCCACTCACTAGATGGCGGCCCGACAATTTTGGTAATTGGTAATCGCTTAAAAAAGGTTCTTAGCAAAGGGGATATAAACACTGGGTACCTTGTATTGGATAATATTGTATTTATCAATAGCTTTCAACCATTGTAGAGTTTGTAATAAAATGGAACATAGTGCCTATTCATAAAAATATGTTTTTGTACATTTCGTTCAACCTTTAAAAGTTATGTTTATATTAATAAACATTTTATTTTTAGGTTTAGTATTAGATGGCTGCATGATATCACTGCCAAAATCATACAGATTAAAAAAAAACAGAATAGTATGAGCGCCATCTATTGATGCTTTTTGAAACCAACTGACAATACCTACTGGAATACTCCTCATTTATGATAAGGTGTTCAGAAGTTACAAATACGCATTTGATGAAACTTAGAAGAGGCCGTACTGTGGGACCTGGCACGAATCACCTACACTGTAGGTCTCAATTGCAACAGTGTATGGCTGTAGATAGGACCGCCGTCATAAGAAGGACGCAACTATACCTTATTCACTTTCCCGTGAGATAAAGTGTAAACAAAGAAAACAATGGTTGTCAAACTTACAACAATTTCACGTTTGTAAGGATACGAATCCTGGTCCAACTTTCTTATACATGTTTAAATATGTTAATAACAGTCTCCTTATATGTAGAACGCATTCGAGTATGCTTAGAACGCTTTTTCTTCGGCAATATAGTCTACACTGTTGGGACCCAAGACGCAAGTACCACTTACACTATGATGACCAACCGAGTGTATGTGCACACATAGCAACACAACTCTCAGATGCAGTTCGATTTTAGCACTTGAGATGATCGACGTAAGGAGGGTTAACGTCCAGACAGGGAAATCGATGTGCTACCTTGAGTACTAGTAAAAAAATAATTAAAGTTGATTCTCGACGGCAAATGTATGCATCTTATTTCTATTTCAAGTGACGTTATTATAACGTTATTACGTTGAGTGTATTCACTTCTGCGGCATGTAATACTTAAAGAATTTTATATTTCCACATTCTTCAGTCTTATAACTTAGATAACATTTAATATCTTTGTTTATAAGGTGCAGCAATAGGGAAGACAGAAGACCAGCTTTGAAGATTTATCAAACGTAAACAAGTCGAAATTCATACGTCAAGAAAATTAAGCATCTACGTCTCGTTAGTGAACGTTTCTCAAGGTAACTTGCAATATTATAATTACGGTTTCTATCTAGACCCGTATAAAGAAACAGAGAGTAGATTATGATCGATGTATTTCATTAAGAAACTCTATACAAAAACAAACAAAACACTAAATGTTTTTGTGTACAGTCAATGTAAAAAAACAGCTAGGTACGAGGTAAGTAGTTATCAGTATCGTCAACAACAAAAATAACACAATACAAAATACACCTGTTTAAAGCCTGCTTCGAAACAAGTGGCATTATGATCCAGACGAGGATTTAGGGCTATTATTACAGTAGCCCTTTTATTATTGGCAAACAACAAAGAGGTTTTATAACCCTTTGCATCAGACAGGGCGCGACCGGAAACGGAGGGCTTGCCTGTGATGAGGGCGACACACGAATAACACACGAATATTATGGTATAGTCTGTGAATTAGGTAGTTGAATCAATAAATTGGGAGATAAGATGGTGTTGGTTATTGGGAAGAGTGAAGGGAAAGAACGGATGTAATAATTGGATATGTTTTATGTAAGTGTAATGTGTGGGGAAATAACTGGCGCCTCTAGCTACCAGCCACCTTGTGAATCACACTATAGTATAGATAGTAAAGAATAACTATAAAACCGTATTGCTCAGTATTAAGGAAACAAATATACAGAAGCGGGCAATCGTTTAGTTTTACACTGTTTTAAGATTCCGAATAATGAGGTTAGGCAGGTAAAGCTTAGTTTAGACACAAGAGAAGAGCAAAGTGCCCACACCAACTATATGACCCAACTATTAATTTCTCACAGCGTTTACTATTAACTAACACACCACAATCTAAAAATTAATTGGAAATACGGGTCGTGCCCGCATGACATGACTTTCCGTCGGATTTATTCCGCCCTAAAATGCAACCCTGTGGTACGCCCTTAAATCATGCGGCCATTTCGCAAGTTCACTACACGCATGTCCTACATTACACTACCTCACCCCCCGATACCTCGCCCCTCGCGTTTTTAACGACTCCAATGACATTATTAGTATTACAGACTACAGACCTAAATCCGATCAGGACTGAACTCATAAATACACAGCTTAGATAAATATGGCGCGTCCATTTATCTTTGCTATAAATAACGTCATCGGTGAAGCAAGTTTGTGTGCGACGACGGTGTTATTGGTCATTATCTTTCCGATGGGATGGTTAATTAAATATTTTTAGCCTCCAGAGGTGGACATGTGGTACAGTTACTGATGGTGGTATGGTAAATTTTTGTAACCGATAAGTCATAGAAACAAAATGATTTATCCGTTAGAAATTGTTATTCATGAAAGTACCGAGGCGTCAGTGAAGTTGTGGCCTGTGTTTTATCTATGGCAATGTATTCGCAATAGCAAACATTCGAACAGTTGAAACTATCCGTTTTACGGCGATTAAAAGGCTACAGATATAATGTACCTACCCTATAATTATGTTATATCAAGACGATTAGGCTAACCTGAAAGGGTAACATAACAATACCTTATTGTATGTTAACGTCAGAGCCTGCATTGAAGAAGACGTTTGACCCCTTTATCACGAAGTTTGAAAGGTCGTTAATCACACAATGTAAATAGTGAAGCTCAAATATTTGTTTTTTTTTTCAATGGCGTTCCGTTGTCAGACAACATTTATTGTAGCAATAACGGCACCCCCGCAACGGTCGCCCCTCGATGAACTGTACGAGGCGGGAATGATCAATTTCCACATTGATTTTTGGGTAACTGTTGCATTGGGGAAAGAATACGGTAGTTTAGGTTCATATGACCGTATCGTTCGCTAGCGAGTCGGAATAGAACATTGTGAAGCTACAAGTGATGTAATTTTACTGATTTCGTACGAATACTCAAAGTGTCATCAAAAAGGTGCATAGTTGATGTCAAACAAACTTTGTTTACATGCCAAGGATATTATAGCACCCATTTCTCTTCATTTATATTTGATTATCTAGCTAATCCTGACAATTGTGATAAAATGATAATTTATCGATAACATTATAAATTTGGTGGCGCGTCAAGCCGTGTGGCCAATCAATTATCGACGTTATGGCATATTCGAAATACAAATGAGTTGGTGATAATAAAATAACATAAAGTGACAATGATGATAATAAGTTATCGTCATTCCATGTTTTGCTACGTTAGCGTTCTTGTAACCAAGCATTTTTGTGTTAATTATGTTTGCAGGTTTAACCATTGCTGTAAAGAATAAATCTTTGGTATGATAGCAACGAACAAACTTAAATCAAAATTAAATATAAGTAACCATTGTATTAGTCCTGCACAGCACAGAGCGTAGAAAAGAGTCTTTAATTTTTAATTCTTATATTGATGATTATCGAATTGATATTGGCGACCTACACCCTAAAGGATAACGTAAAAACCCCGCAACATTTTTTGCAAAACAAAAAAGCACGATAACAGTTGCAAACATTACCTGGAACTAACAGCACAACAAGAGAAACACCGCACAGATTATCCACAGTTGAAACTGGTCACAGTCTGTTTCACAACGAGACTGAAAAACTGAAAATGCTCAGTAGTTGTTTTATCAGAGGCGACGCGTCGATATCCTAAACGGGCGCGGGAGATACTGGCGAGCTACCGTGAAGGCGGGTCGGCGGACGGCGGCGCGGGGTGGCGGCGCCATGTGTTCCCAACAAAATATACCCAACAATTCATAAAAGCTCGTTACCCTATTAACGTCCACCGAACAAGCTAGGACTCCCATAATCGGCAGGGTTATAGCGCACTTGATAGGATAATCATCCCTGCAGCTGTTCGTCGTGAATAAAGTTGCTCGCGATAGCGTTTCGATGTGCAAGGTGCATAGCAGTTGCATTCTAAGAATTTGTAGGGACGTATAGTTACTTTTGTAATTTCAAAGTGTAATTTTAGTTTCGAATTCTTTGCAAAGGTAGCTGACAGATAGTGAAAACTGATAATTAATTTTCGATGACAATGTATCGGTGCACCACTTATCAGCTGATTCAATAAAGAATAGCTGAGAGTAATTAAGTAGATAGGTAATTAAAATCACAACTTTCGTTTCGATATAAATCGAACATAATAACTATTGTAAGTTTTTAAGGGTCTCGTGAAAAGTGTTTCACTTAACGAGCCTGGCTTAGCCCCAATCAAGCAACAATGGCGATCAAATTGGCAATCCGTCTTGGTTGGTCGGCCGTAATTGCCCGCAATCGCCGCCGCGGATCGGATGCGCCGGCGCAGGCATCTTGTCTTCTTGTAACAGATTTGCCGCTAGACCCGATCGGAGCCTGACTTCTCGTATTTGCATGATGCCGTATTTTCTGCTTCGTTAAGTGCAATCGTAAACAAGTCCACAGACATTTTACAAAATACAGAGCAGCGCGAATAGTTTTCAACGTTCGAAACAGCGTTAATATTGGAATTTCTATGGTGTACCAGGGCATGATTATCTGACCAGAGAAACAATATCCCGCACGCCGACCCTTAATTGAAGCTGTAAATAAGATGCTTATAAACTTTAATTATGATGAAAGTAACATGCGATCTACGAGTAACGGATAGAGACATTATGCTAAACACGCTGCTCGTGGGAAACTAAGGCGGCAATACAAATGAGAAGAAAAGAGAAAATCGTCCACAACTCTAAATATTTAAGTCTGCATTGCGGTAGAAAGTCACAGAAGCCGGTGTGTCACGAGAATCACGAACTGTACAGTTCAAATTATATTTTAACTTTAACAATAGCTTTACATGTGACGGTATTATGGGAAAGAGCCAAGGTCAGACGACACACAAAAGTTTGAACAAAGACTAACAACGTCTTTCGAGCTTTAACATTGTTAGCCGCTTGGGAACTATTACAAGCGAGGACAACGTTTTATATGTTTAAAGTAGTCCATTTGCGTATGTATGCAAGTATACTAAACTCGTAGATCATATTATAAAATATATATCCGTTACAATAGTGAAAAGAATAAGTCATAACATCATTCTTCAAATTGATCTCATCATTTCTAGACAGTCACGAGCCCATATTTCCGATTAACTACGTACGAAACTAGATTACGCGCTCGTTCATTTCAGTCCAGTAGACAGTAATATCCTGTCCGTGCCTGGACACGTCGATAATTTGATTTACCGGTCGCGTTTCAAGCCTTTCCCTGTACAGTTTCCCTGTAAACTGCGGTTCGTTGCTTCTGGTTTATTCTAGCACAAACAAATTGCTGTCGTGAAAAGCCAGCCGTTGTTCGAAATCAATCACTTTCCAATCGTTTCGGCCCACGCCGATGCGAGAGCAATGACTCTACTTTAAACGCGTCTTTAAAGCCTATCTTGGAACTTTGTCGATTTTAGATAGAGAAATTTTACTTGATGTTGTTTACGGTAAGTGCACGATACCTCGACAAGGTTAGAGGAAGTAGTGCTAGCAATTGGCATGTAACTAGTGGAATCACCGCAATGCAAAATAGGCGTGCTAATCAGTCACACGTAAATCTAGGTAATAATTGGAACAACACTCGAGTGTGGTTGAGATTTCGTCTGAAGTTCACGACCCAGAAATGGCCAGAACGCTTAGCCTTGACCGCTGTGGCCATATGGTGGCTCGAGTGGTGACTTCGCCGTACACGGCCGACCACTCGTGAATGCGCCTGCGGTGCGGCCTCGGCGGACTGTGAAACCGGACCAAAACAAGGCTACAAAGCCCCAAACAATATACAAAATACAAGATTCTATTTTGAGACAGAATTCAAAGAACGAATCTTTCTTCGCCGACAAAAATGGCGGACTTTATAGATTGTGTCGTCGATTGCCCAAAATCAATGCTCAACAATATAGATTCGATTTATTTGATTACGAAAAGAAAATCAATGCTCTTTGAAGATTGTTTTATTTCACTAAACGAGCTTACAGCCTGCCTGAGGATAAGCAGTTACCGCCGCCCATGAACGTTTGCAATACCAATATGACGATATTCTTTAAAAAGCATAGATTATCCTTTCATAGACAGTATGGAAACTGGAAATAGCTGTAAGTAAATAGAATAGAAATGCAACTTGCATACAATAATTAGCATTCCTGGCTGACGTAAGCGTATGCGTTGAAATTAATTACAAATTACAAAAGCCAATTAAGTCGGCCGCCTTACATAAGGCTTAACATCTATGTTAATAGTAGTAGGCTAGGTAGTACCTACGTTTTTACATGTTATTACAAAAGCCAATTAAGTATTATATTAGAAAATTTTAGTATTTATGGATTATTGTGATATGTTTCGGTAATTATTTTGAATTTCAGTAATGTGGGAATAAACTAACAATGGTTATTTAGACTACCGGTTTGCTGATTTTAGAATTGCCGGTGGACAAGGCAATATTTTTTTTTGTCACACAGCGCCATCTAGCCCCAAACTAAGCAAAGCTTGTACGATGGGTGTTAGCTAACTGATATATTACTAATATATATTTTTTAAATACATACTTATTATACATAGAACACCCAGACCCGTAACAGAAATTAAAATTCATCATATTAATTTCTGCCCGGCCGGGTATCGAACCCGGGATCTCTTCCGTGGCTGACTGGCATGTTGACGATTGAACCACTCAGGTCGTCGAATATTGAAGTACTAAAAGATTAAAATGTACGTGTTTTTAAATTTAGTTCACTAAACAAGTCTGAATTAAAAGTTCAACGACAATGTTGCGCTTGTAGCTTGTGATTCACGACAGCCATGTAAGCGTGACCACCGGTTCTTGTTTGTTTGGACGCGTTGATTGTGATTACTTAGAAACTTCATTGTAGGTATAATATTATATATTCTGTTTAATTCCAAGCACCTACTCCTGGCAATAAAATAAATATCGGCTTGTTTCTAAATGACCTAGTTTGTTTAAACTTTTTGGTAGTTATTTAATTTATAAGATATGTTAGAGAATGCTCTTCAATTGTCAATAAACTACTTTCTTTCTAGTTTTTATACTTCATTAGGTAAGTATTCTTAACGAGAGACACCGAACCGTAAAGCAAGATGGTTGAAACCTAGATTATAAGATGGTGGATGATGGAGGGTGATATTTTATGAAATTAAATAAAATGTAGCCAAGTAACAACAAAGAAAATTAGAACGAACAAAGCTAAATGGGTAGTTAAAAGTCCAAGCAAGTCCTCGAGTCCAGCAGTACTTGGTACTCGGTAGCAGACGGGCTTGACTTTCGTCTTCCTTCCACACATTCCATAAATTCCAATTTCCCATCCATGTGTCTTTAGTATCTCGGTAATCTTCAGTAAAAATATGTTTCGGGTTTTCTACGAGTAGCCCAATATCTCCAGCCACTTACAGAACAAACCCTAACTCCCATCCGCATCAGATCGGCGTGCCCAGACATTGGCAGTGCAACCAGAACCGTGGGCACGGCAGCGGAACCCGCGCCACGGGTATCAGGTTCGATTTATGACTAACGCGCACCCGCGGACCTAACCGACCTAGCCTGATTTCTAATCCTGCGGTAGGGCTGCCAACAGAACATGACGCAGCCGCAAGATTTCTTCGGTTTTGCGATAGACGTCGAGGCGTTTCTTCAAGTTAAGTTTTCAACGCAAGTAAAGGTATACCTGTATGTTAGTTTCTGTTTGTTTTATGTCATACGGTAGGCAAACAGGCAAGCGGGCCACCTGATGGAAAGTGGTCATCACTGCCTATAGACATTAGCAACACCAAGAGTATCGCTAATGCGTTGACCACTTCTATATCACGTTGCTCAGGCAGCAAAAAGGCAAATGCCACTCCGCTGCCAAAGCCACGGTTCCCCAAATCCGCACTCCATGGAGCACTGGAAACCTTATTCACCGGCAGAAACACAATACTATTTAAAAGAGTATTATTTAGCTGCGAGTATTATTTAGTTATAATAAAACAACGATAATACTGAGTATACTGCCGTATAATACTCTGAATGTGATATAAAAAAGAACTAATAGCCGTCTATAGAAAAATACTGAACTAAAGACAACTGACGCCCCCTCATGGTGGTTATTATCGTAGTCGCTCTCAATTGTTTTGTCTTTTCCTGTTGAAATACTAGACAGGCTAGCTAGTTTATTGACTGATGTATTAATCACGAATAATACTCAAGTTTATAATGACTAAATAGGTAAAAATGTTCGCACAGTTGAAGGAATTAGCTATAGCGATAGTCGACTCGATTTGATATTTACCCGGTTGGAATTGATGATCTTTGAAGATTATAAATAGCTAGTGCGAAATGTCAGGGACGTAGCTCAGCAAATCTGTTACTGATCATCCTTCTTAGTTGTTACTGTAGACATATTCTGATCAATAGCTAAAATATCTTCCATCCCAGTGCAAGTAACGAAAACAAATGTAGGTTCAATGTCATTTGTGATTTGGAGGGAAAATTACAGGTATCGCCTCACCTCGACCTATTTCTGAGCCCAACAACAGTTCCAGTATTCTAGTTACCTAACGAACCCTTTTGTCAAGCCGTGCAACCTCGGCCGTTTCAGACAAGCACTTACGCAAGGAAGCCATCCACTTCGCCTTCACTTTGTTTTACAAAGTTAGTGCGAAACCGCTCTTCGCTACCTGGCTGGTTGAGCGGCTAATTGGAAATACGATTTTCTTAGCCACCATAACGGTTAGGCGTTACTTCATTACCTCGAGGCTGGATGTGTTGATTGGATACAGAGATTTCCTGGCAGGAAGCAAATTACGATTTGCAAATTATTATTAATACATAAAAGAAGTGTAACTAACAAAAAAAGGAAATAATTATCGTCTACATTACATAAAAGTCCAAAAATTAAAAAGTTGATTAGAATTATTCGGCTTCAACACAACGATATATGCATCTTTAACTTGGAATATCTTAAAGGGCCAGAACTGGAATGGTCTAATAATATCTCCCGACGCCCTTCGCCCCTGCCGCGTGCCTATCGTGCCGTCTAGATGCTTACAGAACATCGCTAATGACTACAAAATGTTCGTAAGTCCCTACAGGATTTATAAGTGACATGAACAAAGTCCTTGACGTCGTTTAGTATGTTCATACTTGAAATTCTTATAACGATGCGGAGATGTATTCATTCATGTAGGTATGAACATACATCGTACGTGTTAGAACCATATGTGCTCTCGTTTTTATACCTTCCAAAATGAAGGGCACGTACTTATTTGGCAAATAATTCAACATGTGTCCCGCAGCTTAATCAGGTCTCTTTCCCTTGATGCTTGTCATTACTCTGCGTTCGAATTTTTCGCACGAAAAATCTGGATTTTTATAAGGGCGGGAACTAGAAAACGTGATGAAATTGCGAGATCTGAGCTTCTAGCTTTTACTGGAGCAAACACGAGCGAGGAACTAATAAAACATTAATATAATATGTCGGCTGTCGGATGCGGCGTCCACGCGGGGATTTCAGTCGGTGAATGATTTACGGTCGGTGTTAACGTTCCTTTTACACTAAGCGCTACGAATATGGCGCAGCTCGGTTTAAATCGAGAGCTGCCTTATTTTGATGTATTCCCGGCGGTGTTTCTCGTGATCTATTAGATTAGAGCGTCTGTAACGAGGTAATGGAGCTGGTCATTACCGGGTGAAGGCCGGTCTCCCGGCGGCGCGCGCGCAGCTCGACGGCCACCCGCTAAATAACCGACTTCCGCAGAGCGACGGCGCATGTACTCGACCACACGCAAATGTCTATTTGTGTGCCGATAACAACGCGGGCGCCCAGGGAGATCCACATTGCACAATGTGCGAATAAGTTGGTTTTACAACAATAAGATTCTAGTCGGTATAGGTATGTAATCTAAATAATTTACCAAACCCGTCCCGGAGTAACGTAGAACAAAAAGTGATAATAATTAGCCACTAAAAATCGTTATTTCAAATGCAAACGCGAAAGTCATAATAAACGTTGCGGTGGGCATAACTAAAAGCCATTGTTTCAATTGGTAGTACGATAATCGTTAAAAGGACTAACTAAAAATATAACAGGAAATACGTGCACGGAATAATAAGCTGCGATAAGGCATGCGAGTGTTGGTTAACTTTACATTATTATAGGTATAATTGTTAAGGTAAAATAAATTTAATAACCAAAAACTCTAAAAACGGATAAAAATTCGTATAATTTTGATGGTTAAAATTATAAACAAGTAAATCTGTTAAATTAAACCTTCTCTAACACAACACAGCAGCGAGAAACAAGAGACAAATTACATATACCTACCTCGTAGCCTCAAAAAGTCAGTCCTGTCAGCTGTGTCAAGCTCATGTTTAATATACAAAAACGTGTACACGTGTCCAAACGGACAGCCGTGAAATGAGGACAGAGGTACCACCGCGACTGGGAGCTAAACAAGGAAAATTGTGACAAAATAGGACTTGTTTGTTCTACGAAGCGGTGGTTCAGTAATAAATATGATGGTTCATGGTTGGCTGCATGCAATGGTGCGTTCCTGCATAAATCGTTATGTTTACAATTCCTGGAGCGTGACGATGTCGTGGATAATTGTTGCACCATGTCGGCGAATACAGCGTAAGGGGCTAGGATTTCATTTAATATCAATATGGCATAGTATGACATCACGTCTAAAGCTCACGTGTGGGCGATAGAGTAGACACCGAGTAAATCATTGGCGTGATTCACTTTCCACCTACGAATATGGCGTTTGCATCAATTAAAGCAAGGACCCTTCCTGCGGAGTTCGTTGCTCCTCGATTGTCTCGCGATCCGAGACGGCGTCTGCATATTGATCCAATAATAACTAGCTTATTCTTAATTCGCAGCTGCAATTCTGCAATTGATGGCAGGGTTTGATGTATGGGTATGTCGCGGGATAGTCGGGTCATTGCGGAAACTCGGGGACGATTGGCAAACTGGCACGGGCCGGATATAAGAATGCATTTAACTGAATTTGTAGCGGATGTTTACATCGGTAGCGGGGCTACTAGGTGCTCCATCCGAGATTAGGTGCATGGTCTTAAATCTGACAGTAGTCTCTATAACAATCTCTCTATGTATTTTATTGTGCAATAAAGTGTTAAATAAATAAAATAAACTGTTACGAAAATCTGTGTTATGCCCATTCCAACGAAATATCCGTCGCTTGGCGACCGTCTTAGAATTATCGAAAAGACGATGATGACAATGTGTTACGTTACCTTTCAGTTAGGTCTAAAATCGATCATTTGCTGTCCGAAAATACCCGGTGGCGCTTAAGAGATTATTTATTTTGAATGGCCACCAGTCACCTTGGCTCGTTAAAGGTTGCGTCACAGCCAACGGTCGTGATTGGCGGTTACGAGGGCTGCATACAATGGAGGTGCTGAACGCGCAGTCGTATCCAACATCCGGGAAAGTAGCGAGCGCCGAGGAAATGATTCAATCGGGCAAACCCATATCGACCACCATATCGCGAATGGGAAACAATGGCGGCCTTAGATCAATGGACTGTGGAAACGTTTGAATGTGGTCGTTTATTAATATAGCTTCTGATTATGGCCCTTTCAAAATAAGAGGCAGATAAAATAGTTAAGGCTCTGAAAGGATTTTAGTACTAGCAGTCCTTAGCGGTTTTTATCCGCATACAGTTCGGAACTCTGTAAATGTTCATCTATCCAGTGGGAACCTATTATATTTTCGGAATGAAAAGTACTAGGTACTATAACGGGAATAATGGAGCTTATTATTAGTGAAATGATATCTTTGTTACCATTTTTGTGTACAATAAACTATTAAATAAATAAATAAATGATTTTTAAAATCGGTTCAGTAGTTCAGGAGATTATCATGCAAACATTTCACTTTATAATATTAGTATAGATAGATAGACTACCACGTTTCACCTGGTTATAACCATAACATGTTAGTTACAATTAAATTTAAATTTTATACCAGAGAAAAACACAACACATAAATTTCACCTATACATTGATAATAAACGATATACTATTAGATAAATGTATTTTACGTATCATAATAATCAATCATGCAATACGCATAGGGAAATAGTAAAAAGTCCCCGAGATTTATTTTGAATATCGCGACAAGTTTATCTGATTAGTGGTTTCATGTACGGACTTGCATCCTGGAGCGTTCACAATGGAGTGGCTTCTACCTTAGAACCCAACACTGTACTTATATCAGTTTTCTACTAGAAATATCAGTCTTTGAATTCCAACTTTCTGCAAAAGACCGTTGCGGCCTGTGCCCCCAGCGACCACAGTCGCCACAAAAGCTATAAAATTGATAGATAATGAAAGCGACAAACAATTTATTGGACACAGAAGGTAGGTTAGCCAAGCAATTTATCATAAATCTCTTTCAGTCCGCACGCGATAGGTTGCGATCATAACTCTTATTGATAAACGATAGTTGTTTTACGGCATTTTGACGAACAAAAGGTTGGAAGTAATACCGCCCGAGAGATTTGGCGAAAGGTCGTGTACGAATAACCTATATCGAGGTGGGCAAGGCTCAAGCTGGAGCCGCAAACGCGACAATCCGGCGCCAAATATCGAAGGCGGTAATAGAATAGCCCACTGAAAGAAGGACGTGTGCCAAACCTTTTCAAGTATTGCTAAAGTAATTGGTGGATTTGGGCGTGAGCAATAACAAAGATTCTATAAACTCACAGATTCACCAACATTCGTTTTGTACAGGAATTTTCTGAGAAGTTGCTCTGTTCTCGAGCAGTCGTGCCTGTGCCTACAAAACATCATTATCACAGCCCATAACAGTCCCATGCAGGACTTAGGGCCTCTCCCACGAAAGAGTGGAGGCCCTAAGTCGTAACGAGATATTGCCATAATCTCCACACTTGGCAGGCGGTTTGGAGATCGCAGTGTCATAAATATAACAATGGAAAAGGCGTGCCATTTTCCAGCCTACGGAGAGTCTAGATCGGAGATATTTTGCCCCGAAACCATTAGTCGCCTCGACACCGAGTGCAAGGGGTTGGTGTTATTCTACTCTGCCGGCCACAAGGCCAAAACAAAACATATAACAAGGAAATATCTGAGAAATTCTCTGTTCCATGTGAGATTGTGCACATGTAAGGTGATGGCTCGGATTTGGGCAAGGCGCTGGCTGTAAACCACGATCAGTTTACGATCCCGCCCCTACAGCTAGACGATAAACATGTCCGTGCGTCTGTAAAACGGACAGAAATACCTCACGCCCAAACAAACACCTCCGATAAGTAAACTCGTAATTTTTCAGGTTTGATTCAAGCGCTTTGTCTTAGACAACTACATAACTTGTGCGTTTATGTTATCGCGTTGATCTCAGTCAATATCGCTGTGAGGTTGTTTCTGTAAGTCTCGACTCTGCTCTGTCCAAGCATTCTCCGTACCTATTCAAATTGGTTTGTGGCAAGTTGCCAATCCATAACAGCGTATTGAAAAAGAAAATAGAAGGCAAAAGACTGCAGTTCGATGAAAAGCGGATGCAGATACTAGTGATTCCGCAATTTTCAAATTGATTCCTATATTAGCTGAAGCCCGTTAGCCGATCAATCAAAAACATTTTAGGAATACAATGGAGGAGTGACCGAGTGAGCGATAAATCTGAACGTGTCCAGCCCAACATTTCAAGTATGGTAAGCACAAATAACTTATTGCCTTTATTTATAACGCTGCAACCTATATTTACAATCTAACGGTATCGCCGAAGAAAGTATGATAGAACACGTGCAGCGAGCGAGCCAGTCATTCAATATAACAGCGGATGGTGGTTCTACACTTAAGATATTATAACGTACAAAATATGGCTTAAGTGTGCAATGAATTACAAGTAAATTCACAAGTGGTAAAGTGGCCGTGTGGTGTCCGGCAGAGTAGAATAACACCAACCCTTTACACTCGCGGGTGTCGTACAAGGCGACTGTTTTCGAGGCAAAAAATCTGGTAGGAGAATGGGCAGCAGCGTTTTCCATTATTTTATTTATAATACCGCGATCTTCAACCCGCCTGCCAAGCGTGGAGATTATGGCAATAACCACCCCTCTCATGGGAGAGGCCCTGAGTCTTGCAGTGGACTGTTATGAACTTTGATGATGAAGTATTCACTTAAGCAGCCAATAATGAAGGGGAGAGATACAATGATGTTTAAGTGACAATAAGAATAGCGTTGTTAAAGAACGTCGCGGTTGATTGTGACAGGAATGAAACGAGAAATTCTGCTGAAGGGACAACGTTTCAGGCTCCAACGCTCTTCGAGAACACTTCAAAGGGAAATAGGGCGCGGGCAACAATCCACAGCGGGAAATTGTGTAGAAATAGCAGTTGGAAATGATGGATGTAGCGTTGAATTGAGTGTTAACATGATGTTTTGCATGATGTAGATGTAGGTATCTAATTCTCTTTGTCTAATTACGGCTATTATTTCTTTGATTATGTATTGCGTCCTAAAGGCTAGTATTATTCATTGTTATAATAATAATAATATCTATATATAATAAAACAGTAAAAAAGTGTGTCAGTTTATCTGTTTGTACACGCTAATCTTTGGAACTACTGGACGGATTTGAATGAAACATTTTGTTGTGTAGATAGGTTTTTACAGCTTGGTAGTTTGGGATCTAACTCAAAATCTAGGCCATGCTTCATCTAAATCGATTTGGTAGAACCAGATACAGCTTGACATCTCCGTGGTACTAGCTTCCATACATTAGGGAGGTCATTTAAAATGTTCGTCCGGGAAAAAGATAAACTGCCCTAAAACTATTTGTCCTAAGAACGATGGACCCCACAAAACGTAACAAGGAAGCGCGGATGGCTCAGACGGAGATGGCGGGACGAGTTGGACGCTTTTTCTAAGGATTGGCCGAGGAAAGCATCCGACCGTGAGTCGTGGAAGATTGATAGATTGAAGACCTCCCGCCTTTCCCCTGCATTGGGACAAAAACGAAAAAAAAAAAAACTATTTCCACGCGGACTAAGTCGCGGGCAAAAGCTATGCCTAATAAAGTGCAATAGATTTAAGTATTTCACGACGTAATGAAGTGGAACTAAACTGATATGCAACGTCGAAGTGGTTAGCCTATTTCCATTCCAACGTAACATCAACGTTGATGCGTAACAAAAAACGTGTCTAAAATCTAGACTTGCATCACCGGATGGCGTCACCCATCACTCAATTCGTAGCTGGGTTAGCTTTTCAAATTTTTTGTTTATCGACAGAGGCGTGAAAAGTTTAGGCGTGAAATTTTATGAATCGCATTAACATAATTTTTTACTAAGAATTTCATAACTTACGTAAAATTATTCTGTGGAAACTTTACTGGCTAACGTGTAACGTATTCTATTATATTGTAAGCTTCCTTAATAAAGAAAAAATAACTTACTAATGCTGAGAATTGTTAGGTTGTGTTACTTTTTAAATAAGACAAAATCTTTGGACCCTGTACTTGTTTACATTGTGAAGAAAGCATCTAGAACATAAAAAGAAATTGATTCGACACGAACAACTCCCATTAATGTAGTGATGGTATGTAAAGACCAGTTACCACCTCGGTCTGTACGTATGTAATTCCTATACCGAGCGAGCTAACTTACAAGGTCGACGTTCTAAAAACGAGCTAACGGGTTCGATGTCCGATGCTGTGCAGACAGACTTATTCACAAACTTTTTACAGTATAATAAAAACACAGAGTACAAGAGGGACAGATAGTTACAGTTTTATACCAGTTCTCGACCTTGGAACAACCTTAAGGTTTAAATGTTGAACGTTTTACCTTTAGGCGACCTTTCCTTTACTTACTGTATACCCCTTATAAGTGCATGTAATTTGCTTATCAGGTAAGGGAGCTTAAGTTGTCAAGTCAGCCTTTACGATTTAATTAAATTTCAGCATTGAAACGTGTTTAGGTGGTTATTTAAGTGGGTATAGCGAGATAGGTAGTAAATAAGTAATTTTTTTTTTATGTCATACGGTAAGCAAACAGGCAAGCGGGCCACCTGATGGAAAGTGGTCACCACTGCCTATAGACATTAGCAACACCAAGAGTATCGCCAATGCGTTGCCCACCTCTATAACACGTTGCTCAGGCAGCAAAAAGGCAAATGCCACTCCACTGCCAAAGCCACGGTTCCCCAAATCCCCACCCCATGGAGCACTGGAAACCTTACTTACCGGCAGAAACACAATACTATTTAAAAGAGTATTATTAAGCTGCGATATTCTGTAAGGTTGCTGTACTTCCCCAGTCGGGCGGCTCCAATTCGAACGAGATACCCCGCTATGCCCTACCTCTCTTAAAAGGTAAGTATCCGTTGTTTCTATGTCGGTTGGTGGTATTTAAAGGTTTGGTTTTGAAACTCAAATATAACAAAATAACGGGTGAAAATAGCTTTATTAGAAATATGACATGCTATTTATGTTTGAATGTGATTTCTGGATTGTGGCCGCCGCGTGTTTATTCTACTAAAAGCCAAAACCATGCAACCGAAAATGGCATCACGAATAATTTCACGTTGGCCACCGAAACCGTGTTATCTTACTCCTTTAGATTATTTTCTTTGGGGATATTTCTAAGCCGATAAACCAGAGACGATGGGACACTACATTCGGTGAGTTATTACTGAACTTCAGCTGTTTGCTGGCAAAAATGTGGGAAAATTTGACATCCAGATTGGGCCATTCAAACTAAACATAAATGGCATTTCATTATCTCCCCAATAAAGCGAATTGCACTGATATTTAATTATTTTTTGTTATATGAACGAATCTATTACACATTGTTTATACGCATCTGAATCGTTTATCACGACAGAAAGTAAACAAATTGCATTAATGCTATTGTTTATCACAGCCCCATTCATAAAAAATACTACGTAATAATCAGTGTGTTACCTAATTGTTTCACGTAAATATAATGGATTCGTAAAAATTAGTTCGTAGTAATTACTAGTGTCTATTACTACAAAACTGGCTGTGTGGTGTTCGGCAAAGTAGAATAGCACCAACCCCTTACACTCATGGGTATCGTACAAAGCGACTAATGTTTTCGAGGAAAAAGATCAAGAGTCTCCGTAGTCTGGAAAATGGGCAGCAGCATTTTCCATGGTTATATTTAAACACTGCGATCTCCAACCCGCCTGCTAAGCGTGGAGATTATGGCAATAACCTCCCCTTTCGTGGGAGAGGCCCTAAGTCCTGCAGTGGACTGTTACAGGCTGTGATGATGATTACTATAAATAAATTTTTTACTCCATCATTCATTTTAGAGTAGGTATTTATTATTTTGTACCTGTCCCTTACATTATATTTATATGTAACGCTGGCGTCTTTATTTGAGCTCGTAAATAACGGATTTGAGCAATAACTGAAATATACATATTGGACATAATATTTTACGTACGGACCATAAACTTTCAATCATTTTAATGGGCCTTCCACACATGCGCGTGAGCGAACCCGGATGTTATTTTTACGTGCCTCTCAGTTCCCATCATGAAATCCATCAACTTTACTCTTGCATTGGATATGCCGAAGGAAACTTGTCTTTTATTCTTGGTGCTATTTTAAAATATACTCTAACTAAGCTTCTATAATAAATTATGTTCATTTCAGGCTTAGCTTTTAAGTAAAACATTGACACGCGATTTAACATGTCTTGAAATATTTAAACTCCGTGCAACTTTGAAACGATAATTTTAACGAAAATCTAACAAACCATAGACATAGTCGGTTTCTAAATCGCGTTTGCAAAATTTCATTGGATTTGATTGATTAATATCTAAGGAAAAAATGATCAAACTTCGTTTGTATGGAGCCCGCTTTTCCGTAATAGACCTATACCACCGACATCATCTATAATAAAACCGTAAAAAAGTGCGTCTGTACATTGAATATTTTTACAAAATATAAAATGGTAAAAAAATAAGAATTTTTTAAATTGATGTCTCTGTTTGTACACGCTAATCTCCAAAACTACTGGACCGATTTGAATAAAACTTTTTATTGTATAGCAATTTTTAGTTTGGGGTCCAACTCAAATTTGGGCCATGTTTCATCTAATTCGGTTGTGTATAACCAGAGATACAGCTTGACATCTCCATTGTACTAGCTTTCACAGGTAATTTAAAATGGTCACTCGGGAAAAAGATAAACTGCCATAAAAACTATTTCCACGCGGAAAACCTGTCGCAAATACATGGATACAGAAACAGAAATTACAACCCCTGCAATCACCACGACGCTTCGCCAGTACTCAATCACGGCGTCACTTTCCGCGTATACTCGCGTACACTGCACGTTTATTTTAATTGACGTACGCAAAACAATTACGCATACTAATAACCGGCGATCCGGTTCCGTCAACAAAAACAGTCACTTTCGAACCGGTCTTGGGCTATGAAGCGAGTCTGTGGTGCAGATAATTGTAGGTACTGGTAGCATACAGATGTAGAACTAGGAAAGGGAAGTTTGCTTTGCCTCCGACCTAGCTACAGCTCGGGCCTAGGTGGTAACATACAGATGTAGGACTAGGAAAGGGAAGTTCGTACAAGCCTACGACCTAGGGCCTAGGGTGCGTACTTTACGACTATTATACGAAGACGTTGACGGCTCAAATGGCTATAAAACCCCGTACCCTGCATGACGAAACACGGCCCAACCTTTCCCAGTCTCTGTTGCCGTGGCTTATTCATGTGTAAAAGTGTGTTGAATTAAATATGTTGACGAAAGTATAGCTCCAACACGGAATAGCCATAAAGCTCAATATTATGGAACGTATATCTGACTAGATGAACGTTCGAGCTTTAATGAAGTTGGAGTGTATTAATATTGAATACGGTTAACAGTACCTATCAACAAAATGGTAATCCCAACCGACAGTGAAAAAGAAATAAAACTTCTCAGGTGTGTAAATTAAACAACATTGAACGGTGACGAATCGTCTTAAAGGTTATGCTTATCGTATTATTTTAAGAAATAAACAAGCTGCTAACTTACACGACTGACGCGCAACAGATCTGCTTTTCGGTCCAATTAATCACAAAGTAATATTGTCACTTTTTCACAATTTTGCACGGTATAGAAATACAATTGTGTATAAACTATAAAGGCGGTTACACACCGGCACGCGACCAAAGCGGCTGACGGCGTAGACGCGACTGTGTCTGTACGAAGATCGTGCACTGTGAAGCGAGAAGCGCAAGCAGCCGCCGCCTGCGATATAACACGTGCTTGCATACAAAAAACAACCCATCGTGTAGGACGTTCTGCCACTACGTTCGTCAAAAACTAATTGTATAGTAAATCTATTTTTATTTTATTTCACGCTTTTCCACTGTTGGGATAGAGTTTCTTCCTTACCTTATTAAAGGATTTTAGGCTCCATACTCGGCACGCGGGTTGGCGAATATCAGCAAATTGGCTGGTGGTTTCGACACACAATCAATGTCTCCTGTAAAGGTGGGTACTGACTAACGTTACAAGGTGTAATGTAACATGTTACACAGCGAGCATTCATGCAGTCAGTACGTCGTGTTACGGGGAAACTAGCGAGCAACGAGCCGCTCGTTGCTCGCTTTGAGTGCTCCGCGCGGCTGTCGGTTTTTTGGCGAATCCTTTGACTGTTACGCGGTTCAGTCAGTACGCTGTTGCAAATCGATCGGAGACATGCGTACAAAGTTTTTATACTGTCCAGTAATCATTTGGTTTTTTAATATTGCTATCAATGACAAACCACCACATACGCCTCTGTTTTTAAATAAGTTTGATGTCCAGTAACGTTTTTTCTTCTTCTTAATTTGAATGAAACAATAATTAAGTAGAATCAAAGATACCAACACGTCCGTCACGAAAGCGGAGCACAGAGTTTTTACGAGCATGTTACGCCGATTTTAGAACACAGCGTAACGTGCTCGATGCGTAACATGATCGATGCGAATGTTGCATTACACCTCGTAACGTTGGTCAGTACCCACCTTAAGAGGCGCCATCTTATAGGTAGTGTATGCTCGGCACAGGGGTTTCGGTCAAACTATAGCACTTACGTAGGTACTTTAAAATGTCTTCCTATAGGTATTTGTTTTATTTATTAGCGGTGGCTGCCGCTTCGAACGGGTACGGGAACCTTAACAAGTTATACACCTAAACGTTCCTCATGAATCACGCAGTTCCTGATGAAAACCGCATTAAACCGCGTTTTTGAGTTTATCACGAACAGACAGCAGACAAGGGACTTTGTCTTATAATATGAAGTGACATCATGGGATTCCAAAATAAGCTGAAATACAGCGGGCACATAAACATAATCTTCTCACTCGAAAGTTACTCGATTAAGATAAGCCCAGTTTATACACACGCGCGAGTCCGACCGGATAAAGCTATCGAGCGAATCAATAGCGAAAGAGCAAAAGGAGTTTCAGAGTTGCGGACTGCGGACTAATTTTCTGGGACGTCTGACGAGCATATCGCGATCGCGCGTCCGAACGTGTGTCGGTGGTTATACGGGGTGTTTGGTTGAGGGTAGGATGTACGTGAATTTCGGAGAGTGGGGGCTCCTACTTAGTCGGTCTGGGTGTAACAACTTTGGCCCCGAGGTTTCGAAGATTTTTTATTATTACTTTTTCAAAGAGAAACATCGAAATTTATCACATAAAATAAGGTATAATGCTTAATATGCTTTTTATTTGAATTGATACAGTCGAGGTGTTCTTTCTAATTTAGATATTGGTGCAAACAATCACTATAAAGAAAATAATGAGCCTTCAAAGTTACTAAAAGAGGTAAAATTACTTCAAAGTTCAACTTGTGACAAAGTTGCTGTACCCACGCTGACTAAGTATGTGCATTGTCCAACCCTCTACCAAACACATTGTATTACGTGTATTCTGCCTCTCCTTTCATAGCCGAGTAGTACAAATGAAAGGCGATTCTGTGGTAAGTGGAGCTCGCTAGGGCTAATAAGAAAACCATCGCTTCAAGTGCCCGTCTTATTACAACAACTATTATTGGGCTGAACGACCAACACATTCACTCGCATATTAGTGAGCGTCGGTGATCGAGCTTTTAGGGTATCCGACTCGTAAGCGAGAAGTACCGGATTCGAATCCCGTTGCGGCCATGTACCATTTTCTGACTTACCTACATTAGTTGATTACTAATAGATGCTCTTACGGTGTGGGAAACATCGTGATGAAACCTGCACATTCAGGCGACAGAATGTGTAACCATGATTCAATGTGGTCAGGTTCCCCTGGTTAGGGTCACGGAGGTCAGATGGCAGTCGCTCCACTATAATTACCTGATCGGCCAAATCCTGGATCATGGTCAAGGCGGACCCCGGGCCCTCGTGCGCGAGAACACAACCGGGACATTAACGCCATGATGATGATGACGCCAGTTCTGTCTATATGTGTAACACGTGTAAAAGAGGTGTCGGTTCGGCTTCAACCCAGATCTAGTGCCACAATTACAACGTTTCGGTTTAATAACCGCACTAGTTTCGGTTGCAAATATCGGTCGGAGCGACACGCGATCAATTAACCTACTACAGTTTCAAAATTATCAGCAGCGGAGACAAAGCCATTGCCCACGTTCCCCACGATACTGTGCGAGATAAAATATCATAATGTACAAGATCGTGACTAATCAACTGCACGTGGTGCGTGGTGCATGACAGGAAATCGCACAGGCGTTGCCGTGATGCCGTACACCAAATCGCGTGGCACCAAACGCTGAAAGTTAAAGCGGTTTATTTTGAAAGGTTATTTTGTTATTTTGGGACTGACGTAATCTAATTTGTGGTCGTCAACTATCAGTGGTTTTACCACGTAACGTGCTCTGTAGACTTGTGTATCTGTAGACTTCAAATGAAACTATAGAGATACACAAACCTGCCTTTCAAGGTACTCAAGCCTACATTCCGCTTCCCGGAGCGGTCTCGGATCAAATGGAATGGGCGGTGTGGAGACACCTGTCATGCGCCATAACGACAGCTTATAGAACACGAGTTTGACACGCAAAATGGCAGCCTCAAAGTTTAAGAGATACATATAAAGTCATAGAGGCAATGTAGGGTGGGGATATGGAAGTAAACTGTTATTAGATTATTGAAACTATAAATTACTGGAAACAAGAGTTAACTACAGTTAAAAATTCGCAGGTACCGAAGGAAAAATGTTTAACTCAATCTTCCTTCCACAAAGCGCTCGCCATACAATCGAAACGAACTTTCCTACCTTACCGTACCTTTCATATTTCGAAAGTTGATTCGCGGTACGAGGGCTCGAATTGAATTTGGGGATCCGAGAAGTGGCACCTAGTTTCAGCTCCGCGGCAGTCCGGTGACCCAGTTTTGGGCGGAGGCTGCGTGCCGCATAGAGGTCGCCGTTGCACGCATGCAGTTGGACCATGACATACAAAAACGTGTGATTTACCACCGGCTCCATGCAAAACATGCTTACACGGCACAGCGGAACTGAATCGACCAGATATTTGTAAACGTGAACGCGAAAGATTGCATCCGTGCTTAATTGAAATGAATAGCGTAATAAGGAAATATGACGTCAAATGGCAAAAAAGCATGATCACGATACGGTTTCGCCAACTCGCTTCTTGCAACAACTGGAAAAATAAGATTTACATACCTATTACACGTGCACGAGCACATTCAAATGGCAACGCGTCGCGTAACAAGACCTCGTAACTGTTCCCGTATAATTACCTGGAAAGAAATCACAAGAAAAGTTACGTATTGCACTATAATTTATGACTATTAGATGACATAGTTGATTGTTCCCACGTTTTATGAGGCGAAAAATATCGATAAGTATCTATTGTACGGGTGAAAGTTCAAAGAGTTCGCTGGCGGTTGTTCCTTGTATCGTAACTTTCGTAAAATATTTATCATTACACTTGTTGTAAAATGACAATTTTTGCACATATCTATGCTTCTAGGGTAGGGGAGTCAAAAAATTCTGTAACACAAGTCTTATGGATCAATGGATGCAGAATTTATTCTAGTTTTAACATGTATTAACCCCATAAACTATTTATAGTCTTCGGCTCAGAGTAATATTTTTCTCTAATATCTCTACATTATGAGTTCATGTTTTGCGCTTCTGATCATCTTTGATAAGGACATCAGCTGAGTAGTCCAGAGTTGAACCAAAAATCTCAATGAAATTTGAACTCCGCCCTCCCTAAAGTAGACTCAAGGATTTTACATTATAGTAGGTTATTAAACACGCGTACTTTTCACGTCGGATTAGATAACGCGGATGCACAGGTTTTATGCATGTGCGTGCGCATCCCACAGATTTGCAGGAAGCGCGGAAACAAAACTACCAGAGAAATGCACGAGAATATATTCTTGAGACTGCACAGTGCAAATTAATGACAGACTCAAGATTCAAGAAGCTTACTTCATACTCGCATATGATTTCTCCTCGCTAGAAGTAAATATTCACAACAAAAGGCAATAAACACGTCGGACCAAAGGAGTAATATCGAGAAAGAAATTACCTACAATCAAAGGCATATCGGAACGAAATTTATTTCTGCAAGCCGATATTGAAAAGCGATAGCGCCCTATCTTATCAAGATCGATCGGCAGGCATTCTATAGGGTTCGGTGAGAACTTAACTTTGGAAAGTGATTTTAATAGAATTAATCATGGCTGTTCTCCACGGCTCCGCTCTCCCATGGGTGCTTTATTAAACAACAGCGAAAGGCAGAACGATTACCGCACTCTTTAACGCATATCGGCTTTCTACAGTTGGCGACAAAATCGAAAGTAAACGAAAACTCCGCGACCCGTGAGGTTATGCTAATTGTGATATAATCTGGTTCAGGCTAGAGTTCTTAAAGTCTAAATGATTCAATTAATTCAGGCGACGCAAAACGATGATCTAACAAGATTATGAATCGGTATTACATAAGTTTTAAAGCATTTATCAATGCGTAGGTACCTAATTAATTGATCAGCAGAAGAAAGTATAAGCGAATTTCTTAGAAACAAAACGACTCCCCGTTCTGTCGACTCGACGACAGCAAATTACCGAGGCGAGAAAACTGCTTTGACATCGGTCATTAACGAGGTCGTAAAAGGCGCAGATGGACGAATTGTTTGTGTTATACTGTGGTTATACCATCGGTCGTCCAAGTTCTATTGGCGTCCGCGTTTAGTCTATTATCGTTCATCACTATCAGCGAGGTGTAATTTACGTATTTACGCGAGCTATTTGTCCAATTCACGGGAGCCTTGACAGAGACGAAGGTTCTTAACTCGACTACCGTTTTAGCTGTTAGATTAAGTATGTTAAGTACAGAAGCTAATTTGGTAAATTCTGCTAAAGAAAAAGTAGTGCGACCGAGTTGTTTATGAGACAACGTTTGTTGTAATTTGTGTGCGTTTTGTTCAAGGAAACTGGGTTTGCTGATGGTTGTAGTCTTTCAAAATCAGTAGTGAGCTGATTAAATGAATTGAAACAAATACATTACACTATTTGTACCCATTCGTGGATTAACCCTTTAACCGCCACGCTTAGAATCAGTTGGCGTGCCCTCAGCGCCACGCACAGTAAAACGAAAAATAAATACCTACAACAAATAGTGATGTTCAATAGTATATCGATATGGGTAATTCCCCTTCAAACGCTTACAATTTCATCTAAATATCGTAACAGACAGTAGATAGAAAACGTTACTTTGTAATTTTATTTCTAATATTAGCAGGTATTTTGGTAACACAATGAAACAAAAAGCGTTTACAGATATTGAAAGATTTATTGATTTCCGCACAATAAAATTGGTCATAAAAAGAATTTTGTTATTCTTATTTTTCAATGCAGTCCTATAGAGTATTCTTTATCTAAATGCAATAGTTAACAAACAACATTGGTCAGTTTTTTAACAAACATGATTATACTTATTTCAACAATATTAATATCAGTTTACCGAATCGAACCTTGACAGATTCTAATGATATTTAACTACAGATCACCTTCCAGAATACGTATTAATTCTTCAGCTGTAATCATGTTTAATCACATTAATCGATAACACGAACATAATAATAACACGCATAAGCACAACACCAATGGAAAAATCCAGAAGGCGGCACTCGTTTATGACGTCAGAAGCGGTCGTCTTTTTCCGTCCGTGGCGCTGGGTGTACTAGCAACATTAGTTTCTAAACATGCAGACTAGGGATGGGAATTGTCGATTCAGTCACTGACATTTTTAAGCTTTATTTATTATAAATAAAATAAAATTAACACATTTATTTATAGAAATAAATGTGTTTACTATAGAGTAACATTTGCTTTATTTGTTTTATAATAAATTAGTAAGTATAAACAGAAATAATTTAATTTATGTAGATTTTTCTACCAGTAAATCATTGCTTATGTCCCATCCTTATTGTCGGATTTTTCCGTCACTGGCGCTGGACACCAATACACTTTGCGAATAATACTATCAGTAATTTATTCAACTTTAGACATTATTTTTAAGTCTTCTAATTAAGAAACTAAAGTGTAAGCAATTGTATATGATTACTTCATCAACTATTTACCAAATTATGAACATAATTTTAATATAATACAGTGCTATCAAACAAAAAGGCAGATTAACCGAGTAGTGGTATTTGGTCGTAAATATCCGTCCTTGGCGAAATGAGCACGAAAATTTTTGTCGGATATATCCGACCTTGGCGGTTAAAGGGTTAAACAAATAAACAAAAGTTTATTTGACGGTCCAAGTCGACTCATTCCAACCGCTGCTACTCCTAGCCAGCTTGGATCAACAGTGGCAATATAACGAAAGCAACGATGTATCTGCTTCCCAGTCTGTCTGTAGCTGAAATCGTACAATCTATTTAATTTCATGGTGTTCTACTTTAAACTTTAAATCGAATGTTCCAGGAACAGACGGAGTGAACTCTTGGAGGCACAAAGGACAGTCAAGCAAGTCGAGTGCTAATTTTAACAGCGACAGACTCCGCGTTCCTGGCGTGCTTGCGCTCGCGCAGTCTCGCGCATTCGGACGACTGCCTGTCGCCACACTACAAATAAACCTGTGCAACACCCATAAACAAACCGGGAACTACCTGGAGACTTATTTCGAGATGGAGAAAGGGTACAAGTATGTACTCGTACTCGTTTCATAGACAAGTGTTTTGCCATTAACTGACTCTCGTGCTCGTAATTGAGTGATGCTGCTACATTTGGTAGTTAGTTTGTATGGAACTTTTAATTTGTAAACAATTACCAATTTAAGTATGATGACTTGAATGAAGCATTACACTCTCATGAAACAATCTGAGAATAGTTTATCATAAAACGACACAGTTTACACGTTACAACCTGCTTACAGATATGAAAATCGCTTATAAATTCTTCGAGATACACGAGAGATTGCAAAATATCGAATTTGCCGATGTGACGCCAGCGAAATATCCTCCAAATACGTTCCAATCTTTCGCAATCTTTCGCATGCATACGATAAGCCGATTTACGAATTTGTGTCGAACGATGGGCAAGGATATGTGAGTAATACGGTGTAATTGCAGCCAAATCGAAACTTCTAGATTCGGTTCACACAAGGTTGTGTTCATTACGTCTGTTTCCCTATTAAGTAATTAAACTTTATTATCCAATTGAAAACAATCAACATCGATTCTGTAGGAGTTAAATAGTATTACAAATCCAATAACAATGGAGTGGAAGTGTTATCGTTTATCGGTGTTGTAGTCCTATTGAAAAGCTCTGAAAATGTCAAAGGCAGCTCGACCGGTGCGAGCGCGACCCTATAAATTATTATTGTTTCCAACAATAAGTCATAAAGGCAGGTCGTACGAGGCTTTGTAAACAGGAAATGTCGACTTAAAGGGTAGAGACCTTTTAGTTTTCGTAACGAAATACGGTACCCGAAATAGCTTAACATTAAGCGCAGTTTTCGTGAAAGTCTGTAGATAACGATGAAGAATTCGAATGAAACTTCCTTCTAAATCTAAAGTAACCTTATTGAACTATACATACTCCTTAAATATACTATAACGTACTTGTTTCAGGATAATTTTATGGAACAGGCTCGGTTTTCATGCAGTTTCGCTAACTTTCTCTTACTAGGCATTTTGGTCAAGAACCCGCTTGAAATTTCCACCCTGTCTCTGGTACGTGCTGCGTCAGCGAATAGCGCGGATGTTGCTTCTACGTCTATTTCTCATGTTGTACTAAGTGCCATAGGTACTGAATTTGTATGTACGACTACACAATATGTATCAGGCGTGTAGCGCCGGTGGCCACCGGTGGGTAAGCGGGAGGTACCACCTGGTTAGAATCCCACTGCAGCCATGTGCCAAAAACTCTTTTTTGAATTATGTACATTAGTTGAAAGCCAACCGATGCTATTACGGTGAGGGAAAACATCGTGTTACAACCCACAAATTCAGGCGACTGAATGTGTAACCCATGATCCAATCTGGTCAGGTGCCCTTGGTGGCAGGGTTACGGAGGTCAGATGGCAGTCGCTCCACTGTAATTATCTGATCTGCCAAGTCCTGGATCATGGTTAAGGCGGTCTCCGAGCCCTCGTACGCGAGACCACAACGCATTAATGGCAAAAGGATTATTATTTTTTGTTTTGTTATGTATCAGGCTAAAAAAGATTTATCCAAAATAGAAAGTGCCCCAGTTCATAATACAGCCTTCCTTTTTGGGCAGTCAACAACTCATACCTTTACTAAGCGCCTACGCATGACACGATCGTCAGCAGTCACATCGCAGAGACAAAAGAGTGAAAGTAAACAGCACTTAGACCACTTAAGTTTGGGCCTGTGTGATGTCCCCCAGACAGATCATTAATTTATTCTTTAAATAATATATCTTTTGCATGTACTTCATTAGGCATTTCATCTAAATGCATGAATCGTTAACGTTGTTATGGGCGATAGTTACCGTTTACCATCAGGTGCTGTTTGCTCTTTTGTTGCTGCGTTGAATAAAATAAATCGCATCATCATCCAAACATTGGCACATTTTTAGAAGATATTATAAAAAAGGATATATCTATCAATAAACATTTATGTTAAAATAATTTGTTGAATAATTAGTTTAATATTAGATTTTAAAACACAAATCTGTAGCCCGACATCCTGTACGTACACGGTCAATAATTTCCGGTTGTTACGATCAGTAGTTACAGTGGTCCATTCATACAGATGGTATGTCCGCTTGTTTGTGATTATATCTCTATATATCGTAAGTAGGTAGTAGTTTTAAAATAAAAAATATATATGACTCAATTACTTCACTACATATTATAAAACAAAGTCCCATGCTGCGTCGGTAACTCGGAAACGTCGGATAAACTCTAAACTACTAATCATGCGGTTTACACCAATATATAGAGTGATTCACGAGGAAGGTTTAGTGTATAACTATCCGTACGAAGCCGGGGCATGGGATCGCTCAAGAGGTATATTAGAGGTCTCATTAGAGGCGGGCAACGCATTGGTGACTCCCCTGGTGTTGCTGATGTCCATAGGCGGCGGTGACCACTTTCCACCAGGTGGCCCGCTTGCCTGTTTGTCTGCTGTATAACATAAAAAAAAAACGAAGCCGGGGCGGGTCGCTAATAAAACATAAAAGCTTGATCTTAACAAATTTAAAAAAGTGGCTATTATAAAAGTCTTGTTACGATCTCAAGGAATATTACAATGTCGATAGCATTTGTATTAAATATTAAGAAGTTTTGTTTTTGAAGTTTTTTTGTTATATAGTTATTTAAATAGATACGATAATACTAAAGTAAATTCGGTTATTAATACGTTTATTTCGTCGTTTCGTTTTTATGAATATTGTCCACCCGAAATGGGTAAACTGCTATGGCACATATTTGTTAACCAGTTTTTTAACAATAAATATTTACTTTACTTTACTTTACATAAAATAAAAACCCTTTTCCCGAACCACGGGTATTGCACGCGACATTTTCACGAAGGTCAGGACACAATTTTCATGATCATTAATATGACTTTGGCCAATAATACAAAATTAATTATATTGTCATTGTGCCTAGCTAGGTACCTATGACTAGTGATGTTGAGTGTAATCAAGTGATGTAATCGTTTTGAAACATGTTATGTGAGTTGTGCGAATGCAACCGCAAATAACTAAGTACGATTAGGTTCAGTTTTTCCGCATTTTAACTCAAACATAGTCCTTTGTACATAGTTTACTAAGTATATTTACAGTACCTATAGGCCGATAAGCGAAAGTATGTTTGTTTTTCGAAAGTATCACATTACCATAACACTCAATCTACCCCTTATTGGATAGTCATAAAATAAAACTCAAGACGTAACTTTCATGTAATTACAATTTAGGTATTCATGTCCGAGTATTAATATATGTCGCAGGTTTATGATCAAATTGGGGCTTTCGTCAAATACCTGGATTTTCCCAGGTTTAAGTAACAATTTTGCCTTCCGGCTCTTGGCCAAAACCATAGGCTTTTGATTTAAACCCCTATTTTGATCATAAACCTGCGACATAAATATTCTTTAGTTATTATTTATTAACTCACTGTATTAATTTGGTAACTTACTAAAAATAGTACCATCAGAAATATTGCTAGCGTCACCACCGTCGATTCGGCCGCGTGTTTATTTTAATATCTTCCTATAAATAATCCTTATAACGAATGCTGTGACAATTAATGGACCAATTAAATGTGGTCACCGTAAATCAAATATAACCGTCGTCGTCGCGACTTCAGAGTTACAGCGCGACCGTTAGAACGGCATGTGTATCATATGTTGCCACGTTGCCATAAATATACCTATACCTAATTCGCAAGCAATCCAACTAACAATATGACCATTTCGGGCGTGCCCGACGGTAAAAACCTACAGGCTCACATTAATAAATGAAATGAAGGAAGGAGCGTTGGTGGCCGAATGGTGAAGGTATTCGACTCGTAATCTAGAAGTAAGGGTTTGGAATCCCACTGCGGCCATGTAGTAATGACTCTTTTCTGCGTTATGTACATTAGTTGAATGCTAACCACTGCTCTTACGGTGAGGGAAAACATCGTGATAAAACCTGCACATTCAGGCGACTGAATGTGTACCATGACTCAATCTGGTCAGGTTCCCCTGGTTCCACGGAGATCAGATGACAGTCGCTTCACTGTAATTATCTGATCTGCCAAATCCTGGAGCATGAATCATGGTCAAGGCGGACCCGGGCGCTCAAACTCAAACAAAAATAAACTCAAATTAATAGATGAAATAAATCTAGTACAATACAAAATACGCGTAAAATAAATACTCACCATCGCGTCATTTATAACACACGCGAGGCGGAAATTATGATACGTTGATATTATGTAAAATATCGTAACTGTAAGTACTACCTTTAGTTACGTAAATTATATTAGGGCCCTAAAGTTATAAACGTTAGCAAGGATCTATTACGTCACCGTTTCGTAAGCTACAGACGCGGAACTCTGCGTGACTTTCGTCGAACGGATTGTAGAACGGATTTTTTTATAAATAAATGAGTAAGTAGGTATTATCCATGAATCCTAGACTTCCAATTAATCAATTTATTTTTTATTATAAAGATCTAGCCAGGCAGTGGACCACCTTCATCTCACATGATGGTAAGTGACGATGCGGCGTTGCGACCGAAGATGGAGTATGCCTGTCTAGCTAGGTCAACAAAGGTAGGAAACAGACAACAGTCTATTCACACTAGCCTTGAAGGCTGGAAATTCAAATAATAATGTTCCATTTCTTAACCGCACGCATTATGAAGCTTGAACCAAAGCTGTTTGTGTGGATAGCTGGAAGATCCACGACTTAAGGATAGAACATCCGCCAGGATCGCGTTTCTCAATAGCAGAAACGGGCGCGCGGAATGAGGTCGTGCAACTGCGTCGCATACTACGAAATACAACCTGTGGAAGACCGACAGACGCGCAACCCTACGCCGATGCTCGAAGTTCTACAGCTTAGCGTCAATCAATTTTAATTTATAAAACAAACGTTAAGATATAAGTATAAGCGGTAAGTATATGTAAAAGCCATAACTTTTTTGGGGATCGATTGGTTCCGTAATTATCGTCGGTACACTGTAACCAAAAGTAACCCCAGGGTGGCACCAAATGAGTAGGCAGTTCTCGTCCGTCGTGGCTAGTCCACCCTCCAGCTGCGCCGAATGGCTTGCACCATGTTCCGAGGCGAAATCTGACCCGTTCATGGAACGGAGCGTGGAACTGAGCAGTTGAGTCGACGTTAGCGTGATGGCGTTTCAGCACCTCGTCCTAATGCCATACCCCTAGGCATTACTTAACACGAAAATTTTGAATAATCATTATAATCGTCCACAGTCCGCTCCCTCTTTTTCCTCCACTTCGCCCGTAATCAGCGTCCTCACGTTGTGGGCCATTGGCTCTCGCACCTGACTCAGCGATGTCAATCTAGGTATCACTTCCTGGGTACCCTTCCTGATATTTATTTATTCCGGCAGTTTTAGGTACGTATTTTCCATCCAAACCAGAGCAGGCGAACCTCTTTAAGCTTATAACCGTAATATCCCTCACGTTTGTTTGTTTTATTTCAAGTTTAGTTTAGTTTATATCAGAATATAGTTGCAGCTGATACAGGAAAATATTTAATGTTAGATACAATATCACAAATATGTTATGTCTCTATTTAAATAAAAATTTGTGGTGGTGCCATGCTTGCCTGTTTGTTTACCGCATAACATAAACATAACTAATTCCACTTAGCAAATCTGCTAAGAATCTTGGATTGATTTTAGATTCTAATTTGTCCTGGTTGCCTCACGTCAATGAGGTCAGCAGAAAAATGTATTTCTCATTTCAATCAGTCAAAGGTCTCCAACGTTTCTTACCTCTGAAAACCAAAATATCACTTGCTCAAACACTTCTTCTTCCTCTCCTTGACTACGCAGATTCCTGTTATTTAGATGCAACTGAGGAGCTTCTAAACAAATTAGAGCGTCTGCAAAATTTATGCATACGATTCATTTTTGGTTTGCGAAAATATGACCATGTATCTAGCTATCGATCCCGGCTTAAATGGCTCCCCATCCGCTTGCGTAGGAATGCTCGTATCCTGTCCACCCTCTATAATATCCTCTACAACCCCTCTGCTCCCTCATATCTCCATGAACGGTTTCACTTCTCCCGTCCGCTCGACAAGCATTGTCGGTCCAGTGTAAGGTCTTCGTTGGCGATCCCTATCCACCATTCCGATTTCTTTTCCTACTCCTTCACTGTTCATGCTGCAAGACTCTGGAACGCTCTTCCGCACGAAGTGCGTGACAGTCAGACAATTTTCACTTTTAAGAAGCGTGTGAAAGAACATTACCTAACATTATGTGCCTGAATGTGTTATAGTGCTTTTAGTATATGTATTTATAATAGTATAGGTATGTATTTAGACATAGTTATTGTATGTAGTTTATAATAATATATATGTATGTAGGTATATTTAGGTATAATATGTATATGTATATACATATATTTTTTGTTTTATTGTGCACGTCTTATCGGCGTCTATTATATCATCTCTCTCTGGTAGGCCTGCTGGAAGAGATTTCTTTCTAGAGATAAGCAGTGCCTGTTGTGTCTTAATCTTCTGTTACATAACTGTATGCTCTATCGTGTGAACAATAAACTGTTAAATAATAAATAATAATAAATAATAACTTTATTTACATCTTGCTGGGTAATTGAACATGGTTTGCTTTACGTTATGCCACATGTCCAGCCAAGTTCTTCCCAAATCCTCGATTAATTAATATAAAAAATTTAAATAGCAATAAAATCACTTAAGTCTAGTGTTTCCAAAGTGTGTAGTTACATCATATTTTCAATATTACTATATTAAATCCAATGAAATTTTGTAGACATAATCCAGAAACCAATGTCTATACTTGTGGTTTGTCAGATTTTCGTTAAAATAAATTAATTAAATTAAATAAAGTTGCTTGATCAGCCAACCATCAGCCATGTGTACACATTCAATACCCTCATCCACAAAATTACATTATCCAATGTCCAAAATTACTAATCCGAATTTTAGGAAAACTTATTACAGTGCCAATCGAATCGGTACATTTTGCTATTTTGAAGTTGGCACGAACTTAGTGCCTATTGTAGGAACTAAGGAAAATAAGGGTCAGTCAGAGACGTCTAAAGAAAAGGGGGACATAAAAAAATTATGGTAAAGGCATCCGGAGATTTTGATATTGAAAAATCTAACATCAATGAAAACAAACATTATAGATATTCATTTAAACATTATAGTATTTATCTTTGTAATAAAAACTTTAGTAGTAATCAATAATAAATGAAAAAACAAACCTGCAATTCCCTCCAAAGCTGAGATGCGTCCAGTACTAGTGTCGATTAATTCATTCACTAACACCGAGAGGAGTATGTAAAAAGAGTTCAATAAATAATAAGTAGTAATTAATTCGTAAATTCAATTTAAAAACAAAAACTAAACAAATGCACGACAAAACCATCAAAGCAAGCAAGCACGCTGGCTGAACCGTGAACGAACGAACGAACTAGAGATGGATAGTATTAACTCGGTAATCGGTTTATCACACCGGATTACTCGAGTTGCAGTGCGAGTGCGTCCACTTCGAGTCAACTCGAGTTTAGACTGTATCTAAACATAATACCACTTATAAAAATTCTAATAAAGTCGTATTCAGCATCTGTCTTTCTGTATATCCTCTAACTCCTCACTCCTCTCCTCCTAAACTTCGCAACGGGTTTTGATGATTTTATTAAATATCTTTTTCTTCCGGAAGTTTTAGTACACTTAAATAATTACATTAATTATTTTAATAATGACATCCCGAGAACACCGTAGCTCTGAATATTTTGAAAAGTAAGTTCGAATACTAAACTATTCCAAAGATAATTCGAACTGCCTATAATCGCCCAACAGTGCCCAACACTATTTGATTTGACAGACGTATCGTGACTGATCAGTATGACCAGATTTAGCGGGATCCTTTGACTTTAATACGAATATATCACTCTCATCAAAAGTGTTTGGAACTTTGAAACTAATTTTGAAAACGGCTCGATGGTAATAAACGTGACAATGCAAACTGGGTGTGAGTCGTTACGTGATTAGAACGTACTGTAACATAACTGTTTCAGAAACTAGTGACTTTTGTAACCGATTCATTTTCAGTACAAGTAATGGTAGTTAACCTATATAAATGACAATTTTCGGACAGTTACTTTAAGTGTATATCGGCATGCCTTACTAGATGGCATTGCTTAGACAGGATTCTCAAGTATTGAATTTGATAATTAAAGTTACTTGGAAAGGTATTTCGTTGAAAGATACTTAGTTTTAGTACCTTTTCTGAGAAGAATAAAAATATAGACATCTTCTCATCTTCTTGTTATAAAATATAGACAACATCTAACAGTCTCATTTTGATTTATTTTTAAGAATCATGTCTAATCAACGCCATCTATTAAAATAATTTAAACTGTTTTTTCTTTTTAATCGGCTGTCGAAAAACCTCCCATTCTGAAATACCTATATAATAGCTATGTGCATATAGTCAACTCATAACTATTACTTAACTATACACATAGCTACCTACTAGTTCTTGTTACAAGTACAAGTTGGTAGTTTATACAGGATGTAAAAATACCTCTAGCATTAATTGAAACCCCATGTTCTACCCATGAAAGTGAACAACTTTCCCCAAGAAACGTACCCGCGGAAATGACTTCATAATTTCGGTATCTAAAATAAATAAATTAATTGCGACGCGCAATGTTCATCGTCCGGCGCACGCCTCTCGCTCACCCACGTGACCAGTGGCCACTGACGTCGCGCGGCCGGCCGGCCTGCACGCTTTACATTGCACGCTTTTACTTTAATTGCATTTATTTCAACTTGAATTTGAACTGTAAGTGTCTAAATTAATTGTGAACGATGTAGTTATTGATAATTGATATTTTTTAGTACAAAATAAAACTTTTTTTTAAATGAATCTCGATTTCTGCCTAAACTATGAGTTTCCGCGGGTATGTTTCTTGGGGAAAGTTGTTCAGGTTCATGGGTAGAATATGAGGTTTCAATTAATGCTAGCGGTCTTTTTCCTATTCTTCTTCTTTTTACACCCTGTTTAATCTAATTATGGTAAGCTTAATATAAAATTATATTAGGCTTATCATAATTAGATTACTTACTAAAAGATGATACAAATTAACTTCATTTCATACTTTTTGTGCCCACTTACTGTCTTGGCCAAGTTGACTTAATCAAATAGGTACCTATTTGTAGACGGCACGTGACTATTTTGGGGACTCGGGAGCTTTTAATGGGAGTTTGGAGTAAGTCGTGTATTTTGTTTACTCGGGAATACGCTAATTGCGACTCTGTACTCTGTAGCGCTTTAAAGGGGTTCTTTACGGCACTACCTAGTGAAAACTACCCATCCTCAATTTTTTATGCCCGATATGTGTGTCTGAGTGGAATAAAAGAGTTTTACTTTATACGTATTAAGTTGTCAAGTAGGTAATCAACTTCATATTAATATTGGCTTAAGCCAGTTAGAGCATGTAAACAAGAAATTTCGTTTAATTTTGTTTCTTAATTAATTGTTACATACATAACATTAAGTAGCTTAATATTAGGTTAGTATTTAGTTAACTACTTATCAACTTAATAAGTGTAAATAGCCTTTTACAGTTGGTCGAATTTAGCATTTTTTTTCAACGAATCTGCACAATAGTAAATTTAAGTCTGGTCACTCCTTCCACTCCACTGCATTGTTGGTTGTATTGGATGTTATTGTTTTCATTTAGATTAGATTTGTTGTAGAATTTAGAGTTTAGACAGAGGTATTTGAGAACATATAAACCACTAATAGGAAAACCACGACAATATGGAAGCCGATTCAACCACTACTATCTATGACAACTTTGTAAAAGATGAAATAAGTGAACCCATATTGCCATTCTCTACGAGTTCAGGGTAAGTATCCTAATATACAGGCTCATTATATAAATTAACTTATTAATTTTTATATATATCCATATTTTTTTCTAAATTCATATCATCATCACGATTTACGGTTAGAGGATACCAAAGGGTGCAACTCAAAAAGACTTTATAGAGGTAAAAATTGATTCTGTGGTAATCAGTTAATTGCTGTCCAGGGTCCGGTCTGCTGCTAGGAAAGTGCTTTCAGGTTTACTGAAAGCAGAATCATTAATTAAGGATTCTGCTCTGAAAAAGTTGTAGTGTTTCGGCTTTTTATCATTATTATAAGTTGACAGCGAAGCAGCCATAGGCTGATGTGCCTGCATCTGGGCAGGTGTGTTTAATTATTGTCCTCGATCAGCCAAAACCATTACATAATTACGTGCGGCTACTGCCATTGACAACCCATTAGGGAAAAGCTGATCCACCAGAGCCTCATTCGTCTATCAGCAGGGGATCCAATGTAGAAGATGTTGTGTAGGCTCCCATAACCCTTTCCCCCCAAAATTTTATTTGAATTTCTATATATAAATAATAATAATAATATAATATAACTTTATTTATTTTCTTCACACAAAGTAGTCATGTAGTGGGTGTTATACAGGCTTTTTTAAGTAAATAACACAGGGGGAGTTCCAAGATTCCCAAATTGGCTCGACTGTATGAATTGTCCATTTTATTTTGCAATAAGGTTTTAAATAAATTGTAATAAATTTTCATTTCAGAAACCTTAACCTGTATCAAGAGTTATCAAGTAAGAGTGATGATAGACACATAGAAATCCAAATAGTGGAAAGACTTCAATCATTTGGACTATTGCCAAAGATGATTAAATGTCCTACAGGAAGTCCAGACTGTAAAGTCATCAGCAAACCAGCAAGAGTCATTGATAGGTAAGTTATATCTTCAAATTTTATAAATTTATTTAATATTTATGCTTTTAAGCAGATAAACACATTATTATTATTGTAGTAGCTAGAAGCTGAAAGTGTGTTTGTCATAATTTACTAGTGTAAAATTTTGAAATATTATTCAAGTCTGTTCTTGAAAGATTCAACCGATTGTGAACTGATCACAACTCAAATGGATTCTGGGATTGTTAGCATTTTTAGAGCGTAAGAGCTGCAGCTAATGGTCTCTGAGTTTTTTTTAGCGAATGCCTTCTTCTGAATGTTGTAATAATATCCATATAGTATTATGGTGTTAACAACATAAACTTATAGCACTCCTCTTTTTTAACCCCGGCGATAAAAAGGGGTTGTATAAGTTTTGTGTATCAGTCTGTGGCATTGTAGCCCCCAAACAGATTGACTGATTTGTATATGGTTTTCTTTATTTGAAGGCCAGTTTAATCGAGATAGTTCTTAGCTTTGTCTCATTCTTCTTCTTCTTCTTTGTCTCATTAAAATCAGTTCAGTAGTTTAGAAAATATTAGAGTTAAAGTAAACTTGGTTGGGGGTTATCAGACTTTTTCAGTTGGTTAGGTTAATGTATCTGATGTTTGAAGTGAAGTTCGTTTGTCGCGGACAAAGGACAAAATCTTTGGCCGTGGAGTCTTTTTTTAATCTAAATTTTTAATGTGGCCCTACATACTGGCCAAGAAACCGTGTTGGCCGTGTAGTGTCCGGCAGAGTAGAATAGCACCAACCCCTTACACTCATGGGTGTCGTACAAGGCGACTAATGTTTTCGAGGCAAAAAATCATGAGTCTCCGTAGTCTGGAAAATGGGCAGCAGCATTTTCCATTGTATTATTTAAACACTGCGATCTCCAACCCGCCTGCCAAGCGTGGAGATTATAGCAATAACCTCCCCTTTCGTGGGGGAGAGGCCCTAAGTCCTGCAGTGGACTGTTACGGGCTATGATGATGATATTATCGGTTTTGCTACCAGGGTTAGTATTAACTTTACTTCTATATTCTACTCGTGACCATGACGCATGCAAGTGCATCGAAATATTGAGGTAAAAACAATACTAACCATGATAACAAACCCGATATTATGTGTAGTGAAAGTAGTGAATAACCACAAAAGTCTTAAAACCTTTATTACATTCAATCTAACTGGTTTCAGAGTACAATGGGTGTGTGAAGGATGTGGTAAGAGGCAGCCAATCCGCACTGGGTCATTCTTCCTGCGGCTGCAGTGCTCCCTCCTGCAGGCGCTGCAGCTCATACTCGCCTGGTGTGAAGACGCAGAATGTGACTCTGCTGCACAATTTTTTGGTGAGAATCTTTTATCTTCCTTTCATAATATGAATATTCATCACTTCGTGTTGTGACTTCATGATGGAACTCCATATTAATGAATTAAATGCCCTTTTGTACACTAGTTCCACTTTACTATACTTTTATTAAGTTGCAACCAGTTTCGAATTAACGCATCTTTAGGCAATGATTTTATATTTATTTAATATAATTTATTAAAATTTGTATGGTAAATTGGAACAAGTGTACATAAGGTGATTTAATTCTCATAATATACAGTATAACTAACACATTTATTTATGTTACTAACTTATTGTGTAATTTACGGTATACGTTTTATTAACCTTTGGTATTTTCCATGCTACCATTACTAACAGTAAGTGCCTTGGTAAGTTAAAGTTGGTTGAATTTTTACATGTCTTGCATAGTTATCTAAATTATTAATTTATATAAACACCCCTACCCTACCCTACCATCTACCCTAAACCTACTCTACACCTACCTTAGACCTACCCTACACTTAACCTACACTTACTTCACTCCTACCCACCCTTTGTTTTTTTTCTTGCGTATAAATCTCTTGAATCGCTCTATCTATTATTGAAAACCGTATTAAAATCCGTTGCGTAGTTTAAAAGTTCTAAACGTATATAGATACATATCTACATGCATAGATGGGGACAGACGGCGGGAAGCGACTTTGTTTTATACTATGTTATGTAAAAAAGCGCATATTTGATGATGGTTACAACTTCACGCCAAAACTACGAAACTGTGATGATGAAAAACGGAAAAAATAACTTTTCTTGTTCCATGCTAAGTCCAGAATAAAACAAGGGCAAAAGCTTCAAAATCTTCTTTCTGCCCTTGTCTCAGATTAGCTGGAGTCGGGCCTCCTTGTGTACTATCGCCAGGAACGTCTCTCATCGGTTGACGTCTATCAGTTGTCATCGGTGCCAGATTTTCGGTTTCAAAAGCAACAGCTTCTAAATGAATGAAATTAATTAATTGATCATATCAGGCGTTAACTCACGAGACTCCATAATTAATTAGTTGTTAATAAATGAATATTTAGCTTAGTCTCACCTGTTAATGGTTCACCACACTACACCACCACTAGTGCCACCATTAGCGCCCTACTTCACCACCATTCAATACTCATTAACAACTAACGAAATTCATTAAATTTAACCGAACAAGGGAAAGTGACGAAATTAAACCATACATTAAACCTATTTTTACCATTCATCATCATTATATCAGCCGAAAGACGCCCACTTCTGGGCATATGCCTCCACCAGAGATTACCACAAAGGCCGGTCCTGTGCCTTCCGCATCCAGCTGGTACCTGCGATCTTAATCAGGTCGTCGGTCCACCTTGTGGGAGGCCTACCCACGCTGCATCTTCCGTGTGTTACATGTCTTCGTGGTGTTCTTTACCATTGCAATTAAGATAAACCTCACAGAACTTACGCCATATATCAAAATTTTTTTACGGAAAGGCACTGAATTACCTTAAAACCTTTCAGGTGTAAAACCCCGAGTAGCAAATGCGATTTACGACCGTATGGACGAGCTGGCAATCAAGCAGCAGACGGCACTCAAGCTTGGTGGCAGCGGCGTGGTACTTATGGAGGTGTACCCGGACTGCCTGACCCGACTGTCCCCGGACACTACGGACCAGCCGCACGCGCATCGAGTCCTCATGGTGGCCGATACCAATGTGAGTTTGATGGTGAAACGTCTTTTCTAGAAGTATATATTGTTTGTCTGCCGTATAAAAAAAGAAGATCTTCAGATCTCTATCGTAAAAACGATTATTGGGCGTTTGCCTGGACAATTTATTCAGTGCAGAAACATTTGCTATTTTTAGTATATTATGCGAAGGCTTTTTTCACCAATCAGAGTTATCTTATGCGCTTATTCCATTTGACTAAATTGTAGCAAAAAGCGTGAGAGCAAATCAAAGTGGAATATTTCTGTGAACTGCTTATGCAAAACGACGCGCTTAATTGGAGCCTCTCTCTATGTAACTAGGTATACTAACTTGGAGGTGGAGGTGTAGCTTTATGTTTGTTTGTTAAATGAGCAGTTTTCCAATAGGTATCTAAAGCATTCCTAACCACTCACTAGATGGCGCCCCGACAATTTTGGTTATTGATAATCGCTTGAAATAGGTGCTTAGGAAACAGGATATAAACACTGGGTACGTTGTATTGGATAATATTGTATTTGTCAATAGTTTTCAACCATTTTAGAGGTTGTAATAATAATGGAACATAGTGCCAAGTTCTATAAATATTTCTTTTTCATTTCGTTCAACCTTTAACAGTTATGTTTATATTAATAAACATTTTATTTTTATGTTTAATATTAGTTGGCTGCATGAAATCACTGCCACCATCATATCTAAAGATTACCAATATTGTCATAGCGCCATCTATTGATGCTTTTTGAAACCAACTATCAATACCTACTGGAAAACTCCTCATTATCTGTATAACTGTGAAAGACAATCTAGTATTATAATTTCGATTTAATCCAAATACGACGATGGGTGTCTCGCGCTGATAGCTATTACCCGCACGATTCGATTATTTTACAGTCACTTTCAAATGGTTCAAAGCACAAACAACAAAGTGTAACTCATATGCGTCGGCTGTATCTGTCGAAACCCCTCAGGGCATGCTCGTTTTGTTCTCTTCGACTTATCAACCTCATTTTTTTACAGCGCATTCCTACTTCCTACCAGCTGCATGTCATCAAAGAAGACTCGAAGAAAAACTCCAGTGCCCATCAGGTAACTTGTTAGCAGTATGATTTAACTAGCAATGAATTTTACACATTGACAATGCCATATGAGGAAAGCGGAGCGAACTGATGCTCATGCTACAATTACAAAATGGTTGTGAACTCGACAACTATTTTTACGTATACTCAAAAGACTGATTTTCTGATTACCCCTTGCGACGCAGAATGTCTTAAGTAGGCATGCCGAAGAGGACAAGTTGAATAGGCACGTCTGAATTTTTTCATTGTTTAATTTGATAGCGTTTTAACCAATAGAAAACTCAAATTAGTTTTGACCAATACTTTCGCTTCCAGTCACTGACAGCAGAAGCCGAGGAAGTCATAGCCCGCGTGACAGTCCCGGGCTCCACGGTAGTGTGCGGAGGCTCCGCCCCGGCCCTGGCGGGCGCGGCCAGCCTGCCACACTTGCTGCAACACTGCGACGCAGATATGCAGCACTTCTGTGAGTTATGCTACGTTTTTTCATGTGCCCACCGCAATGGGTAACGGGTTTCTTCAGGATAGCGGGGGAGGAAGGCTTGAATGAGTACCAGCACGGCCGGGTGGCTCTTTATGCAAGACTCGCTATGAGAAACCTAAGCGCATACTTGCTATACTCACCCTGGTAAAGCCCATTTACAATTAAAAATGGCGTCACTCTAATATGAATCATAATATGAAACGCTAATGTGGCTTTTTAGACGCCCTGCTTGCTTTACCATTCATCTTGTAAAAAAACACACCATTGCCGGCTCGACGATGCCTGCATTGCATTTTTTATTATTTTTAACTGATATTCATAAGTCATCACCATCGTCCTAGCGCTTATCCCGGCCTCTGCCAGGGTCCGCTTTCCTACCCATGACACTGAAAGTGTTTTATGTAAAACCTGAATTGAATAAAATTATTTGAATTTTGACTCTGAAAAAGAGACTTAATAAACACCAAATCCACAGTAACGAGCCGCATATGGCGTCAGGCGATCACCCTCTGCGTGGCGTCGCGCGAGCTCTGCGCCGGCGCAGCGCAGCGGTACCTGCACAGCGCCCTCTATCGGCTGCGGCACGGCCACGGATTCTTCGCGACACACCTCACAGCCCTGGCCAGGGAGTACACGGAGCGAGCCGACAGCGACTGCGACAACAGCGACGCCAGTCAGGACGGAGTAGTGATGCAGTGATAATGTGGCTACCAGTGAGCGCCCTCTATCGGCTGCGATTTGCTAACTTGGCGTTGGAACATGTGCTACATATCTTGTTAATTATGATTATGCAATAATTTTAGTGATTTTGCGTAGTAGTCAATAGACCGTACGGACAGCGTCCTCTATCGTAAACGGGCTATTTTTTGCTAAAGTCCGAAGTATTTTTCTCCCTTACGCTCTTCCAATACCAGATTGTAGGGGGGATTATACTGTAAAGGCGAACGAGAAAGAGCGAACCCATCCCACACGATTAAACGCACACATACACTCGTTCTGTCTCGCTCTCCTCATTATGAAGATGTTCCTTATTTTTCGCCTTATTTTGTTGTGATGTGTGGAAAAGACTCAGTTTTCTTCAGAATAGTTTCCTTATTGGCGTGGCGATATGTTTACCTTTTTACGCCATATTCAGTATGATCGTTGTTTTGGCTTTTTCTATTGAAACAGGTTAATTTGTTGTTGCGATCTCTTACGTTGTACAATCAGAAGTAACTACGTACAAAAATACTAATTTATGGAATTGGCCATCTTGCCTCATAGTTGCCTCAAAATTACTATCAAAATTGAAAAGGAAACATTTATGTTTATTGTACTTGTAGTAGGTATAGAGCACCGTTTTTGGTCTATGATATTTTTTTTTATCTAATAAGTACTAGAATTAAGTAATTAAGGGATAGTTACTATAGTTTAGTGAGTTTGATTTTTAATAAGTGCCTTAAGAGAAACTCGTCTTCCTCTTTCAAATCATTATTGGTGTGTGTTTTATTGGAAAATGATATTATTTTATTAGTTTAGCAATGTTACGTTTTAGGGTAAGAGTTTGTTCATCGAAACAGAAAAGCATATTTGCGTATCTCTTTGTTTAAAGAGGAATATTCGACAGATGCCACGTCACCCGGGGAAATGACGTGGCCATGTGGGATTGGCCGAAAGTGGACTCTACCCACTAAACCCCCATTACTCTCCAATTCTTTATATGTCCTGATAATGAGAGGACACTATGTTTGTTTGGTAGCATCCATTACTTCTGAATGGTCTACCAATTATGTATTTCTTTACATATCTTTTTGTTTTGTTTAATTTGTGGATCTTTTCCTTTCGGTCTTGGAGACTTTCCGCTCTGTTTCTATTAATTTATATTTGTTTCTGTTTATATTAATTTCAATATAAAACTGGCGTATTGTTGTTTTGTGGACTGTCGTTGTCAAGTTGTGACGCGTCCACGAAAAAGACGGTGGCTGTAATTTTTAAATTGTTTGGCGAATGGAGGTCTGGATGATTCAGACTGGTGACGGCAAGTGAAGTAAAGCCCAGTGTGTTTGTACCAATTTATATTGTGCCTTTCGAAGTTCTATAATGAAATTGCCTACACGATTATTTACGAGTTGAGGAAACTACTCGTCTGCCGTGGTAGATAACATAAGAACAAAAACCCTTAAACACTTTATTTCAAGATACTGCAGTAATTTGGCAGATCCTGATATCAGGTCATTTATTTATAGAGCCATGAAGAATCTGTGCTCCTGCCAGGACTATGGTTAGGCTAGGTTCTAACCAGGTTAGGTTAGGTTTTACTAACTGTACTTCGAAAACTAGTTTACACTGGACTGAAAGTATAGTACCCACTCCCTGAATTCTCTTGTCTTTTTAATTTCCTGCAATCTGAATTAATACTGCACGTGTTTCAGTATTACATTACAATGTCGGATTACCGATACTATCTCCCAATGTCCCATTAGGATGAGTCCCCTTACAATATTTTGCCGCAAAAGGTAACATTTATCATCTTACCAAGAATTTACCAATTTACCAAGAACTTAATAAGAAAGAATAATCAATATGAAAAATATTTTCTTATCTTATATCAGTGCTGTAATGTTAAAATGAATTTAATAATTTAAGTTTTTTTAATCAAGTACCTTATGTTTGCCTTGATGGTGCGGACATTATACAGAAAATTGTAAGGTTGCGCCCTTTGATAATTGTAATACTTCGGTCGTCATCAACATCTTGGCGTCAATCCCGATTGTGTTCTCGCGCGGCGCGTGAGGGCCCTGGGTCCGTCTTCCTACTTCACCTTGAAGTAAAGTTGTATTGTATTGTAGAAACTTTCGTAAATGTAAGAAATTATAATATCTGTTGTCCACTATTATTTTTGTTATAATGTTAATAATTGTCATCTTCCTGCTGCAAAAAGCTGTCTTCCTTGAATGTTTTATTTACCTAGGCAGAAGAAGTATAAACGTTGTGCGATATTAATACTGATATTTTATATACATATATTATGACACGATATAAATACTTTAAAACTGTTTTTGTGTGATAATAAATATTACATACTCATTGGTATTATTTATTTTATTTACCTTAAGATTAATTTAGTTCAACAGACTTAGAACACTACGTTTTGCTCTGTATGACCCTACGTCAAACTTAAACTTTATTTTTTTTATTGAGTAGCACATAAACATAATTAGGACAACATTAACGTCTGGCCCACATCGCATGTTAAGGTCCGCATCAACCACGATCTGCTCACAGGATGACATACGTGGCAGGGTATCTTCGAAGCCATTCCAGAGGGCATTCCTTTCGGTGCCGGCGCAGCTGGACTGAAGAGCATAGGCGCTGATGAAGTTAATCGACTTCCCCTTAGTTTGCGCCATCCATTCGACCCTCCAGATCGCCATAAGTCGATCGCTTATTCTGCTCACCTCCAAAATGCTGATCCGGAACCCGTCGCCCACCACAATAATGACCTCATTCCTTCTGCCGATTCGGTGAACACAAGGTTAAACCCCTGCTTGATCTTCCGGGACTTGGAGCCCCGCCATCTTACTTCCTGGAGGAATGTCACCCAATAGAAAACTGGTAGGATCGTATAATTTAAATTTCATCGATATAAAATACATCAACGGGGGCCTCTTTCGCGTTGAATTATTTTGTACATAACTCAGCTGACAGGAAAAGTGGGTTAACCCCGACCAAGTCTACATATACTTCAATATTTTCTAGACTACTGAACCGATTTTAATGAAACAAATCTAAGTACCATCTCGGTTAAACTGGCATTCAAACAGAAATACGCATCTAAATGTACGATACCACAGCCAGACACAGATATACGAGAAATAGTTAAAAACAGTTCACGTAGGTATTGGTAGTCACAGAGCAAAAAAAAAATTGCCGAAAGTGGACATTTTAATGTTGACGAACTAAATACAGTGGACATTTTGACACAGTAGACCATGTGAACCTAAAGGTCTACCTACATGAAGGAAGGCAGCTGCGGGTTTGTGGGAAATGACCATAACACAAAATGTCCGCTCATGTGTGTATTTTGCGATGGCAGAGGCATTGTTATCTTACGGGCTGAGCTCCTATGGACGCACATTTAAAACATATTTGGATAAGATAAAGGAGTTGCAAATTCGTTTTGTTAAATTTCTGGTAAGCAAGAAAACTAAGGATGCTTGTAGGGGAAACTACGATAACCTTTTTCCGCATGTTGAAGTATTGCAGGTTCATCAAAGAGTAGTACTGCAGTTACTGTTGGAACAATTCAATTGTGATAAATTTAAGATACTGGTGACTCAACCTTATTACACGAGAGCGGTAGCCGATAAGAGATTAATCATCCCAGACAGACTGAACCAATATGGGGAAAGAACTAGAGCCTATTTGATACCCAAATTAACTAATGATCTGCCAAGGGAACTATGCAGTGAGCAATTGTCGAAGCCAGTGTTCAAGAAAAAGTTGAAAAGGCACTTACAGATGTGTACGTAGTGTTGTGTGGCGGTTGCTCAATGGGTCTACCCAAGTGGGTGGACCCATTGAGCAGCCGTCGCACGTATTCATACTCATGTGTCGCACCGTTGTATACCTTGGGACACATCCCGGGGTGTATAGTGGTGTGATATATGGGTGTGTAATGAACTATCTGTATGTCTTCATTTGTTATGTATGCATCCTGCATTTATTATTTTATAGGCTCCACTTATTGTATATGCACAAGATTAGCTCATGTGTTCATGTGTTCGTTCATGCTGTGTGGCGGTTGCTCGTTGGGCCCACCCAATGAGCAGCCGGCGCACGGCATTCATGCTCGTGTGTTGCACCGTTGTATACCTTGGGACCCATCTCGGGGTGTATAGTGGTGTAATATATGGATATGTAATGAACTATCTGTATGGCTTCGTTCGGCTTCGAGCAGCTGTCGCACGGTATTCGTGCTAGTGTGTGCACCGTTTTATACCTTGGGACCCGTCCCGGGGTGTATAGTGGTGTAATATATGGGTATATAATGAACTATATGTATGGCTCCATTTATTGTATATGCACAAGATTAGCTCATGTGTTCATGCTGTGTGGCGGTTGCTTGTTGGGCCCACCCAATAAGCAACCGGCGCACGGTATTCATGCTCGTGTGTTGCACCGTTGTATACCTTGGGACCCATCCCGGGGTGTATAGTGGTGTAATATATGGGTATGTTATGAACTATCTGTATGGCTCCATTTGTTTTGTATGCATTCTGCATTTATTATTTTATAGGCTCCACTTATTGTATATGCACAAGATTAGCTCATGTGGGTTGGTTGTGTAAGTAAAAGACATGTACAGAGGTGTATCTGCGTGGTGCTGTGTGGCGGTTGCTCGTTGGGCCCACCCAATGAGCAGCCGTCGCATGGTATTCATGCTTGTGTGTTGCACCGTTGTATACCTTGGGACCCGTCCCGGGGTGTATAGTGGTGTAATATAGGGGTATGTAATGATCTATCTGTATGGCTCTATTTATTATTATATATGCTCAAGACTAGCTCATATGGGTTGCTTGTGTGAGTTAAAGACATTCACAGATTTGTACCTATGCAGTGCTGTGTGCCGGTTGCTCGTTGGGTCCACCCAATGAGCAACCGTCGCACGGTATTCATAATCATGTGTTGCACCGTTGTATACCTTGGGACCCGTCCCGGGGTGTATAGTGGTGTAGTATATGAGTATGTAATGAACTATCTGTATGGCTCCACTTATTGTGTATGCACAGGATTATAAGTTGGTTGTGTAAGTAAAACTAAGTGATGAATTTGTTAACCAGTTGTAAGCGTTATCCGGATTGTATTACGAGAGAAACACCATTGCCAACAAACTGTTATGCAGTTTGGCAGGGTAACTATAAGTAAGACAGAATGTACGAAATATTGTAAGGATTAATAAATAATAATAAAATGTTAAACGGCGGTCCGGCTCTGCTTGGTATTGTCGGGCCCTGACCGGCTCTGTCTGGTATTGTCGGACATAGTCCGGCCATTGTCGGCGTGGAGTGGGTGTGCCCCTGTCCTGGGGCAGCCAACATCTCACTGTGTGCTTCCTTCCTACTTTCCAAGCCCTCCTCTTTGAAGATTTAAAGAGATATTTAATGTCCTTCTCACTAAAGAAATTTTGAATTTAAATTAGACGACATCGCATAATGTATGTACACAATTGAAAGTAAAATTGGTTGACCTGCGTTGGTTTGGTCATGTAGAGAGGATGTAGAAGAGATTTTGTACCATAGTATAGAAAAATATAATATTCGAATAAGTGAATGGAAGCATTGGAAAATCGAGACGTAATTTAGGTACTTATAACGATCACACGATCAAATCACTATCACTAGATAGATAGAGAAACACTTTATTGGTCATAAAATATCATAACACTACATAGGTACTATTAAAAAACAAAGTCCTACGCCGCGTTTGTCTGTCTGTTCGCTATAAACTCAAAAACTACTTAACGGATTTTCATGCGGTTTTCACCAATAGACAGAGTGATTCATAAGGAAGGTTTAGGTGTAGGTATAATTTGTTAAGATTACCCGTGCGAAGCCGGTACGGGTCGCTATCTGAGATATTTTAAGAAACGTCAGGTCTCTACCGCAATTTGCAGCGAATTGGCCTCGCTGTCTTTTAGAAAATTATTCCACTAGTTATAGTAAGTAAGTATCTTAAAACTGTGAAATAAATAAATAAATCTTCCCTCATCTGTAATTCAGGATTATCGTGCACTATATGAGAGAATTCAAATATAAAAAAATATAGGTAACCTACTCTCACCCTGGTCCAACTACCTCTGTTATCTGTAATTTTAATCGAGTTATAATTATGTCAAATGAAAGGTATTTTTTCTCATGTCCATAAATATATGTTATATATGGTAGCCTGGGCAAAACTTGGTATAAACGGAAATATCGGTGAACATTCATAACCTAATTTTCATTCATTTATTTTATGAACGTTTACCGATATTTTCGTAAGTTTTCCCTGCAATCGTATATTGCTGTCTTATTGGATAAGGAAATAACAGTATCTTTCATTTGACATACCTATAACTCGATTCATAGAGTTAGAATTCCATCCGTTATAGTTAAAATACTTACCTCTATTCCACGTTTAAAATTATTTAAATGCACATATTAGGTTACTTATCTACAGCGAGTTAGTCTACAACATTCCTTGCAAGGCTAGCAAACTGTTAATATCGAGTTGTAGCCACCCACGGTATAAATTGCCATTCCACCAACGGAGTATTTTACCGCTGTCGCGTTCTCATGATAAACCTGTAAACTGATTGACAAAACAACATTTAGGGCCTAGGGGAATAATTTTGATACAGTCTTTCAAGCTAGTTTCCCATGCGAATAAAAATTAATTGGTATCAGTATAGCTTACTAATTAGTAGAAATGAATAAGGAGAGAAATGCTTCATTTAAGATAATAATGTGTAGAGTTATATTTTAATGTACAATGATATTTATGTTTCTCTCGTAACCTAGTTTTACTATAATACCTAGCTCACCTAAAATACCTATCTACCAAGTACCGAAATGAATTTCATACGTGAGTGACCTAATTCGAAACTAGTTTAATTAAAAACAGCGCAATCAATTTCTTAAACCGCAGATGACAAACTGTACGAGAATAAAATAAAATGTTATCTGTTTACCGTTTATCGGCGGTTGTACAGTTAGATGAAAGCCCGGCGCCCGCGCACCGACAGGTTGTTTTAACCGTTCCACCTCAAATCCGAGGGCTTGCGCCGCCAGATGGGTGACAACGCTCTAATAATTGCAGTCTCGACGTCCAACGACCGCTCCGTCGGGCGAATAAACCGCTAGCCAAACGTAGTCGGCAATGGAAATTGAATACTTGTAAATGTTCTACGGTAAAAGCTTTCGACAATTTAGCTGTGGTAACCCTGAGCTTAGGTTAAATGGGAGACAATTATAAATGCAATAAACATGCGATTAGTCGCGGGAAGTGGGTTAGTGTTAATGATAGTTTTGAAATAAATTATGAGACTGGTTGTAGACCGCTACATATTATTATAGGTGCCAATTTTTAAGCTCTACGGAAGAGATTCGGAAAAGTTTGTAAGTACATGATGAGGAAGTTTTGTGTGAAATCCATACAGGTACACCAATGACCTACACAACACATGTTATACTTATTTTACCGAAATATGCCCGAGCGAGAACATCTCGCGTAAAAAATATTTACTGAATGTAGTCGATGATTTGTTTAACTGCATTTTTACTGAATACACACACATATAGTAGACAACAGTCTACTGCTACACTCAAGCTTCCTTCACTATAAAGGGTATTGCCATAACCTCCACTCTACGTTTAGAAAGCGGGTTTGAGATCACAATTTTGAAAGCTTACTACGGAAAACCCTGTTGAACATTATCTGGAGTTGGGGGGTCTTAGCTGGTGAACACAACTGTTTAGCCCGTGTGTGGGAGGGGTACTCTATTCTACACAGTTGGACACTTAGTAAAACAGTAGTAGTAGGTAGTAAGTAGGTAATATTGTGAAGTAAAAGTTGAGGAAGTTAGTAAAAAGGGATTAATCGCGTAGGTAGAGACTTCTACAAGGAAGAAGCGTTTAAGCCATAAAAATATTTTAGTACCCGTCACCTAATTAGCTACACCTAAACATTTTGGATACGGCGGGTGGTTGCTATACTTGCTAATGATTATTATTGATATAAAGTATTATTATTTAACTATTTATTGCAAATAATAAATAGTAGGTATACAGAAATAGCGTAGGTCGTCATAGTAAATAAAATACTAGATACCTCTATGGTGTATAAGGCATGCATAGCAAAGCAAGTTTCTACTCCATTCTCACGAATACCGAAAAATTTCCGTAGTAGATTAATAAAACGCAGTTTATTTTTATGTTATTTATAACGCAAGTTAACCGTTTTGTTTTCTATCGTCAGCGAAAGGTTAACGGGGCAAGCGGCCACGCCTCGGGCTATCGCCGTTTCTCGGCTTAATATATGTGTTCTAAAAATAACCACACGAGAATAACTTTTACATAATAAGAACAGATATCGGAACAAGGAACGTAACCGGGACTGCGCTGAATAAACGAAACAACAAAGAAATAGGGAACGTTTCCGTCACGGATACGACGCGTATTTATTGTAGGGTTCCCGTATAGGCTATTCCAGTTAGGCTGGTACCAGTGGTGCGGTAGGCCGGCCGGGCTGCTGTACCGCTATCTCGGCGAATAAATAAAAGATGCAGCCGAGATCGAGTACATAGCGGGCCTCGCGGCGAACGGTGCACAGCCAGTCGGTCTCCGGGCAGCAGTCAAGATGGTCAACTACAAGCGGGTGGTGTGCGTGCTGGCGCTCGTGGCGGCGGCGGCGGCGGCGCCGGCGGACTGCCGCGAACCCCATTACGACCAGCGGCAAAACGGGACCGAGAACTACCGGTTGAACATCGACGGAGTCGTCATCGCTGTGGCGCCGGCCGACTCGCTGCTAGAAGCTGCGTCCGATATCGACTTCAGTGACCTATTCGACTTGGAGGATTTGGAGCAGTACAAGCCCAAGCCGCCACCTTCAGCCGCCAGCTCCCAAAACCCTTTGGAGTCGAAACCGGAGGAGCCCAAGCCGCCTGGTCTCAAGCCGGAGGCGGCCGAGGTGAAGCCGGACGCTGTGAAGCCTGAGGAGCCGCTCAGCAATGTCAAGTTGAGTGATGACTTGAAGGGACAGAAGAAAGAGGCGCCGTCACGGAAACACGAGAAAGGTCAAAGGTAGGTAATGCAAATAACTTAAAAAATTATAATGGTAAATCCAAATTGACCTGGCTGATTAACCGTTGAACAGATTTGGATAAAATTTAACAGAAATGGTAACCCGGGGATGGAGATAGGCTATATTTATCTACAAACTACCTAATCAAATTTTCAGCAGACAAAGTCGCAGGGAAAGCTAGTTATTGTAAAATAGAAAAATAAATCTTCATGTACAAAATCAGTGGGGTTGCGTTGATGTCTTTTCTATGCAGGAATCTCTTCCTATAAAATGCATCATTATTTTTCATAATTCTCAACTTGTATTAGGTCCATACTCGAATAACATTTTAAGAAACCTTTACTTAAACCAGCTATTGCGAGTACATACATACAACAACAATATACTCTTGCTAGTAGTTACCAAGACCGTTCGCTAATTTCTCCGACTTTGTAAACTGTAAACAGTAAACCCATTTTCATTTCATTTCAATATGATTAACAATTGATAATTTAAGTACCTACTTAAACATTTCCTTTTCAGTGTGTCTAACAATACATAAATTAAAATCTTTATCTTCTTTCACAGACTCAAGAACCGGCTAGCGCACATCCTGATGCCATTCCTGAGAAAGACGCGGCACCACTAAATACGAAGATTCAAAGTACTAAAATTTCTAGACTCAAACGACTGAATAGCTAATAATGTGCCTAACATCTGGCTGTAGTATTATATCGCTGAACAAGTCAAGGGCACAATAGCCATGAGTGATAACTGCATTTAAATGTATTCTAGTTTAAGTTAGTGTAAAATCATAGGTCAAGTGTTTTGTTGAAAATAAATGTGAATTGCTATTGAAAAATCCTAATTTGTGGTCTTGATTATCTAAATATGATATTTTCCTCCATCAGACATATCTATCCTAATGTACTATCGAACCAACTAAATCGTAACTCATTATGGAACCTTTTGATAGAAAATATGTTATTGACATCTGATTGCCTGTCAAGGAAAATCATTATGACACGTACAGTGAAAAAGTTCCACAGCTCAGTGTTGGTTCGATCTTTACCTACCTCTCAAACCTACGTCAATCAGGTGTAAGTACTGTGTAAGTAGGTGTAAGTAAGGTGGCTCTCTGTTAGCGAAAAATTTTCAAAATAGGCCAGTGTTTTCAGAGATTAATAACAGATTGCGCTGAACTTTAGGCGACGCCTAAGTTGATTTCAGATATTTATGTGAAAACTAAACTCGGTAAGTCACTCTCAACTTTATGACTTCGATTTTGTGACGCCTAAATGCTTAAGACCATCTCATAAGGCGTCTGCTTGACTCGCTAAGTTTAGTACAACCGGGCATGATATTCCCCTAACGTAAAAATAAAAACATCTTATTAGCTCTTTATCACGTACGATTTTTTAAATTAACGATCAATTTAATCAATTGGTATATACGTATAGTACCGGAAATGATTTAGTTTAGATTGCCAAATGATTATAAATTACATGAAAACGCCATTAATTGCTTGATAGTAAATGGGAGTTGCTGTAATTTGAAATAAACTAGCTACTTAGGTATGTATTACATCTACCATCCACCCACACAATTTTATCGATTTTATTGGTGTTTACTAAGGCCAGACAGATGATTATGAGTCATAAACTGTTTCGCAACTCCTAATCTCTTACCTAGTTAAATTGTTAAATGTATACTATATTACTTGGGTTTCACAGGCAATCAAATCATAAACTTGGAAACATAGCTTGGAAAGCTTTTAGAAAGTTAACTTAAGTACACGGACACTGTAATATCACATGGGCTCTATCCAGGGCGCGGAACTTAGTGCTTTCTAGCTTACTTGTAGAAAAGGCACGCACAGTCGGTACCTAACCTACTAATAACAGATACACACAGATAGATACAGATGAGGTGAAACGGTATTGGCAGCGGAACTTTAGAATTTAGACAAACCAGCTTCTCACTGAATAACTTTCACATTTCCACAGGTAAAAGATACTTAGGCACTATTTATAATGGTAATGATTACTACTATTTGTTCATACACAAGCAAATTACCTATCAATCTATTCGTCTGTACCTACTTGCGCAACCGGGGCATCAACAGTGACGTAAAGCCCGAATATCCCGAAAATCCGAATTTAGGCTTGAGTTAGATGGCAACGGTTGTCATATGTGACCCCAAAATATCGGTAAACGTGAAGGAACAAAACGTCTTAGTTAAAGGACCTTAATTAAATTTGCTTTCCTATGTTTCCTATATTCCTATACTAAAGCAACACAAGCAGGAGCTGCGCATCACGGAAATAAAGATGCTTCGGTGGATGTGGGGGTTTCACGCAAAGATCTCGTCTAAAACGCCTTCATTCGCGGTGTCCTTGGCGTCCGTTATACTACAGATAAGCTGCAAGAGTGCCGCCTTCGATGGTCTTGCGCAAACCGGCAAATTACGTAGGGAACGTCTTGTCTGGCCGTGCCATCCCCGCCAGGCACGGGAAAAAGAGGCCGACCTAAGAACCGATAGCTAGACGTCGTTAAGAAAGATATGCGTGCCAAAAAATGCGAGAACACCGAGCGAAGTGGACCGAGAGGATTAGGAAGGCGGACCCCGGGCCCTCGTGCGCCGCGCAAGAGCGGAACGGATGATTCTTTCGACGCCAAATACAATGACGGAATTCTTTATAACTGGAAGAATAAAGCATCAGTTTAGTCAATATACACGGATACAATATTTATCCAATTATAAATTATCGACAGTTATAGTATAACTGTGTATAGGTACTATAACTGTTATACCACCTATCCTCTTACCACCTTTGACCATAGGTGGTGACATGACACTCCATGTCCCCAAACGACCACCAGTGGTCAAATAATGGTTCTTCAACTTTCCTACTGATATTAAAAGGGAATAGAGACGTCCACCGAGAACTTGCCACGGGCTCAACGCACAGTACACAATATTATCTTAATATTAAATGGATATTCAAATATTTGAAGTTAAGGATTGATTCAGTTTATGATGGGGCATTAGGTACGTGGTACGGCAATTAGACGAGGCATTGAAGTCGATAACGTAGTGCAGCTGAATTGACCCACACCATCCTATACCCGTCAAACATAAACAATACTATTAATTTAATTGTAGCAGAATACGAAAAAGGCGTTACACTGCAATTGAGCTGTAATGGAGATCCAATTGTAATTCAATAGAGCCCGTAGTAACAATAGCAGAATACCAAAAACGTGTTCAACTGCTATTGAGCTGCGTTTGCGATACAATTACAATTCAATCGTGCCATTAGTAAATTAGCGGATTTTAGACACTGTTTGGCGGTGCTCAGTCTGAAGAATGGTCATCATATAGCCAAAAGACTGCTGGGCATAGGCCTCCCCAGAGATCTCCACAAAGGCTGGTCCTGTGCCTTCCGCATCCAGTTGGTACTGCGATCTTGAAGAATGTAAACGGAACGGAATGGTAATGGAAGATATCACTACTCCTCACCACCCAGTCACTACCCAGGGGTCCACATGTGAGGTAATGATTATTAAACCCACGGAAGTAAGGCTAAGATTATCGACTAACATTCGAGTACTTCCAAAAATTGCGCCTATTTTTTTAAAGTGTTCGTTTTCTATTTCGGGAAAATGGTGCGGAAAGTTTGATTATTTTCAATTCTACTGCTAGGAACAAATCGTGACCAACTTATACCTAATTAAGACCTACTGTAACCAGTCCTACATCCTCAATAGTCAAACATGTCACCAATCGATCTCCTCTCACGTCAACAACCTTCAATAAATCCGAAAAAACGCGTTCGGTAATTGAAGTTGGGTAGCTATGATTAGATTAAACACATGGTTGTTGAAACAAGAGCTAGTTTAGAGGTAGTTTAGGTTAATGTTTTAAACTATCGCGGTTATTATTACACATTTTAAGGGTATGTTCCGGGTTTCCTACCGCGTACCTTTGTTGACGAGTAGCCCGATATTTCGACACACTTGCATGCATCATGGTCACGGGACGACTCAATGTCATCTCACGGGACGACTCATGTCGACTCATGGTCGTCCCATGACCATGATGCATGCAAGTGTGTCGAAATTTTGGGCTACTGGTCAACAAAGGTACGCGGTAGGAAACCCGGAACATACCCTTAAAATAGTTTAGGTTAGCTAGTAGAGGTAGTTTTCAATTTCTCACTTTCAAGGTTGGTTTCAACTTTATTTATTATTTATTTATCATTTATTTCTTATTTATTTAACACTTTATTGCACACAATAAAATACATAGAGAAATATCATACATATAAACGACACAACAGGCACTACTTATTTCTAAAAAGAAATTTCCTCGTAATGCGGGACGAAGCATCAAATCCAAGCTAAAAACGTAACGCTGCCCGTCCGTGGATAGAAGGGTTTGATGGTACTGCTCTGACCGCCACCTCACACACATAGAAGCTTCTATGTGTGTGAGGTGTCGTTCTCATAGAAGTCATAATCTATATTTTTTTCATTTTTTAACGTGTCTTTTGGACACGTTATATGCACTATTAAAAAAGCCCTCCATTGTCAAACTTGGTCACCTAATATTTTATCTTTTTGTATGACATTCTGCATAGTTGTGATAGAGAGACGGTGTACATTCTCTATAGGTCGAGACACAATCTAAGCTCTATGTCCAATACTTTGTACATACATAAAACTGTAAATTAAGTTCACTCACATACTTAACCGTTAATTAAACTAATTAGTAAATGAACAAGAACACAGATGACGAACGAGAACTGTCGTCCAACCGGCAACCTAGTTAAGTCGAGTCCGAGATTGGCTAACGGGACCGAAAACTGCGTCGCACACGACACTCAGCGTCCTGCATAATTTGATTATCGGTTGTGCTCGATATTGCCATATACGTTTAACCACATATCTATATTGCATATCGCGAAACGCGCACACTAAGTGGTGTTATCATTGTCGTACAGGGATGACTACATAGCACACTATACATGCACGACGACGTGCCGACGTAGCGCACATTCTGGGTATTATTCAAAAGCCGGCCAAGTGTGAGTCGAACTCGGAGAGGAAGGGTCACTGTTAATTGAAGATTAGGTGCCAGAGCAACATGTAATTAATATCCACGCTTGGCTTGGCGGATTGGAGATCGCAGTGTCATTAATATACCAATGAAATAGCTGCTATCCATTTTCCAGCATACGTAGACTCTAGATTTTGCCTCGAAAACATTAGTCGTCTGGTATGACACCTGGGAGTGTAAGGGGTTGTGCTATTTACTCTGACGGACACCACTCGGCCTCAGTAGTTTTATAATTTACTTACACTATATTACACATACAAGTAACATGTTTGAATGTGTTATTGAGGAGCGTATTCTCTTTATCTCTGACTGGGAAAATAAAAGTACTTAGGAATACCTACAACGAATAAAGTACGTCTTTAATGGGGACCCCTTAATTATTAACATTTTATCTTGTTATTATTTGTTGTGTATACAATATCAAGTAGCTGTAAGGTTCCAGGACGGACGGACAGACAAGAGCGAGAGCCTAGTAATAGGGGTTCTATCTCAAACTTCGGATAGGGAACAATAGAAAAACAATAACAGTCACTAAGTCACCTGGCCACAAGCATTGTATTTAATAGGGGACCATTGTAGTGCATAGTGTCGCGCGACAGGTGCTCGATCGACGTTGACCGATATCAGGCGACTTTCTGGTAACACGTCTCGCTCAAAATACTTCAAATTTATGTAAAATTTGGAATCCGAATGTGTGTCGCCATTTAAAAAATTGCGCATTATGTAGGTGCCCCAACTCATTGGAATGGAACTCGGTTATCGTATCTGTAAGGTGACCCGCGGTCATCGGCGCCGAGTGTCCATTCCCGCGCCGATCCGTCTCGGATTAAAATTGCTCGCAAATATGAGCCCTTATACCCTACGCTATATAGCCCTATTTACTGAACTAGAATAAAAAAAACTGTGAATGTGTCTCTGTAACGTGCAGCGAATAACGTAAAAAAATATTGGACAATATTCAAGGGTTTCAAGATCACATTTTCCTTGTCGAGTTATTAGCGGCGTGCAATAACGAGAAGTGTTACTCGTATGCAGAGGTCTGTCCGAACACGCGTGCCGTGCGGACCGTTACAATGTGCTCGTTTCGGCCGGTACTGGTTAGCCGGGAGTCGGTAAAAGCGGCGCGGGCGCAACCGGCGCGCAGTCTCTGCTCAACGCGCCGTCATGTTGCTGCTCGCGTGTCTGCTCGCGGCCGCCGCCGCCGCGCCCGCCTACGACCAGCGTCAAGACGGCGACTTCAACGTCCGCGCAGACGTGCAGAACGTGGTCGTGCTACTGGCTTACCCGTCTAAGCTATCCTTACCCACTGGTATATTTGAGGGGTTAGTGAAGAGCGTCGCGCCAGAGAAAAGCTCCGCGCAGGATCGTGCTGATGTGCGAGTGATGGAGGCGTTTGTGGAGCCGAGTACACCGTACCACGTGGAGATCGGCGAGTCGGGGCGGGAGGCGGACGGGCGCGCGGTGGAAGTGGTGATCGCGGCGAGGCGGCGGGCGGGCGCCGAGCCACAGCCCGAGGAAGACCGTGACGAGCTGAAGCTGCTGGGCGCCACGGAGCAGTGCGGGCCCGGCCGCGAGCGTGACCCCGCGACGCTCATGTGCCGCGATAGTGCGCCCGCGGCGGAGGAGGCAGCACCCGACGCCGGCGCCGATGCTCCGGCCGCACCCGAAGCCCCAGTCTCGCAAAACGCGCCAGAAGTCGTCCCAGTTGCCTCCTCGTAATGTAATGTTTGATCTCTCGATGTTTGTATAAAACTTTGTGACTATATCGAAAATCTGCCTAAACGACTAATATAATGTAAGGTATTATTTATTATCTATTTATAAGTAAATTATTTGTGAATCGAGAAATGGCTTTATTTGTCCCCTTTGACCTGTTTTGCAATTAATTAAGTATTGCGTTAATGACAAATTACCTACCTATTTACAAGAAGGTGAGTATGGAAATGTTATTAAAGGAAGACACAGAATTTTAAAACTTTGTAAGGCAATTCGAGATCGTAAACAACATACGTAGATAGTACCTATGAACAAGTACCTAGATACCAATATATAAATAGTTTTGCGTAAATAATTAAATTGAAACAATGACCTACTTATTCTACATTAGTTAATGTAGGTAAATAAAGTGGCCAGATTGGATGAAAACAAGCTTTGCATTTATTAATAACTTAAAAACGGTTTAACATTAGCGATACTATTATTAACTTCTCCATAATTTAACCAGTTAATAAAGTTATCTATTGAGCTACGATTAAATTTCACTGATCGTATTCCGGCCAGGGTAGGGGCGGTTCTCACGCTGTGACATCCCAAATTCAACATTTTCCCTGGCCAATACTCATGATTTGTTCGATGGCTGGGAAATTATGTTGCTTTTTACACGGATTCTCAATTATAGTTGGGGTCTGTTTTAGTTATAGTTACCAAATTAATACTAACCACTACTATAATACTATGGAAAACAGGAAACTAGCAATAAAGATGAACGGATTGTAACCGTGTTCAGGTTTCGACGCCTTGTTTTACCTTATTTTTTGAGCTACGATTAAAATTTCACTGATCGTATTCCGGCCAGGGTAGGGGCGGTTCTCACGCTGTGACATCCCAAATTCAACATCTTCCCTAGCCAGAAACTGTATTAGAACGTCACTGAAATTGATCTTCGATAATATACGGCTGAAGATAGTTGAGAAAATATTTTTTTGGCTGTAATAGACATTTCAGTTTCATTATTAATGGGGATGTCCAGCGATGATGATCCAGCGCTGCGCCTGCGCGTGCATCTCGTCTATAATATAGATAGAGCGTGTTCGTCGTCACTTATCTGGAAGTTGACCGAATGGTGTGATAAGGAGGAAAATATAGACGTAAGTAACTCAATGTAATAATGGTGTAATGTGTAGCAAATGATTAAATGCTCTAGTTTGGTGCGAATTACAGCAAGCGTCGGCACGCGATTGAGAATTTCATACAATTTTGAGTTGACAGCATAACGCAACCTGCGTCGCTGACTCTACGCAACACACGTCGGCGCACGCATAAGAAATTTATACAATTTTGAGTTGACAGCATAACGCAACCTTCGTCACCGGCGCTTAATATAGATCCCATGTCATAGTGATGTTAATTTCAACTTGTAACCTAGGTATCCCTTTAATCCTTAAAAAAACTTGTTTCAATATAAATCGTAAGTAAGTACTAGCCCCTTTTTGGTTTCATTTAGACTAATTGCAAATTAACTCAGAACAATTCATGATCACATCAATCTCATTTTTGAAACAGTCTTTTAAAAATACCTTAAGTGTACTCTCGCGCGCTATAAGGGAGAAAAGGTGCGACTTGTGCCAGCTGTGTGACAGTACATTCTAACTACCTTTGCTTAACCCTATTGTAAGTAAATCATATTCGAAATTCAATTATATAAGCGTATTCACGAACTACTACTCAACTACCTTTCACGAGGATCAGTAACAGATTGTAACTCTTTGCTCTTCGTATTAAACTCATTTAAAAATACAGTCCACTTTTCATCATTTGGAACCTGCTTACCCTGAGGTTTACGACCTAAGCAAGTAAGCCTGAGCACTCCAAAGTATCTACAATTCCAGAGGATCGTACTACAGAGCAAACTAAGCTGATACAGTTAATTACTCTTATGTGTAAGATTTTATTTTATACCACTAAGGTGACAAACAAGCTTGCGGCCTGCCTGATGGTAAGCAGTCTCCGCAGCCTATGGATGTTTGTAATACCAGGGGCATCACCCACGCGTTGCCGACCCCGTAAAAACCTTTTAACCCCTTTCTTGAAGAACTCCATGTTGTACTCTCTACGGAAAACCTCTCCAGGTAGTTCATTCCACAACCTTAGTGTGCGTGGGAGAATGTTCCTTTGGAACCGCACAGATCGCGACCAATTTGGCTCCAAGGTATGAGGCTCGATGGCGATGGTAGAATGTAGCTGTAGGCATCATGTCAAACAGTTCTGATGATTGTGTATGATCTCCAAACCCTCAATATGTCCGAGGTTTAACAGTGTAGTGGCTGACTACGAGCTTGAACACGCGTTTTAAAAGTAAACAAGTCGGGTTGTCTCAGCAGAACATGCTGGAGCTTCACAATAAAACAGTAGAGTTCAATTTAGAATATATTGGTAAAAACTTAATTAACAATGTTATTTCGGCGACGGCTGATGCAAAAGTGATTTTGTTCCGTAGCGGCTAATAAAGAAAAACATAGTTCCTGAAAACACGTAACAGGCAAAAACGCAGAGCGATGCAATTTCGCATGAGAATACGTAAGGCGGATCACGGCGTGAACACTTAAATAATTGCCTCTTGTGTTGAAAATGTATTTATCTACACTCATTGTCACTCATAGCTTAAATGTTCCAATTACTGGCAATTACATACTCGAAAAGAGTCGTTTAAGGATGAACGTTTTTCAGGCCAATCTATAAAAATAAAAATAAATATTTTGTGATTGTCATTTTCCAAACTATTTTCATTACAGGTGTATCATAATAGTTAAAATATGCAACTCACAAATAATAGGGTGTAAAATCATGAACAATTTAACACGAGTGTTTTAATACCTGATTATATGCAGTTTCATGTTAAAATTTCGTTCTCAATTTTGCTGGAAGTCTGTTGAGGCATCGAGGATATCAAGCAGCGTGAAAGTCACTTTACTACTATTACATTTATCTATTTATTTGCTTAAACAAGAAAAATATTCACAAACATAAATAGCAACAATTTAAATAAATATAAAATAATTCCATACTGTTCACTGATCATCAATCCACAGATAATTGCATAGTTCAGTATTCAGTCAATTAACCGCACTCGACCAGAAATTTAAAAATTAAAGTGGCTGTATTTTTTTATGTTACGCGGCAGACAAACAGGCAAGCGGGCCACTTGATGGAAAGTGGTCACCGTCGCCTATGGACATCAGCAACACCAGGGACGCTAACAATGTGTTTCCCAGACCTCTAATATATATCTATACCTCTTGAACGATCCCGTGTCAAAGTCCAAAGTAATCACTGAAACGAACAATGCACGCCATTATTTGTGGATGGAGGGTAAATGAACCGCGCTATAAGAAATTATTTTCCCGCTAAACATAATATTATTTCAAATTGTTGCTATTTATGTTCGAGAATGTTTTTTCTTGTTTTATGCAAATAATATATTGATAAATGTGAATGTAGTGAAGTGAATTTCACCCCACTTGATATCCTCGACGTGGCAACAGAAATGACTCACAGCTGACTTTGAGTAAAGTTGAGAAAATTATAGCAACTAACTAACTAATAGTTAAACATGTAAACCATATCGTTTATATCAGAATACATAAACACGAATTCCCACGGGGTAAACATAGCAGCCCCATTAATAGCCTCAGCATTGTCAGCGAGCGGCCGGAACGGCACCACGCGAGGTTGCGGCCGGGGGGCAGAGAGTGCAAACTTAGCTATGACAAGTCCGTGGTCACTCAGGTCGTCGTTGTGTACCACCTCCACATACTTTGGAGAAATGCTTGAGCGAGTAAATACCATGTCAATTAGAGACTCACATAAGGGCATTATACGAGTAGCCTTCGTAACGATTTGCTGAAGATTGTGAGACTTAACCTCGGATTCGAAGATTGGGGGCAAGACCATCTTGCCATCAAGTGAGAGACAATTTATATTAAAGTCGCCCAGTAAAAATAGACAATCGTACTGGGGAGCGAATAAAGATAGCGAGTCATTCAGGCTATCCATGGCGACGCTACGACTTACACTATCCGGACGATACCCTATGCCAATAAGAATTTTCTGCCTGCCCAGCCTAATCTCTAGCCATAGCTGCTCAAGCGCCGCGCCAGCATGGCGCAGACGGCGTGCGCGCAAGCTTGCGCGCACGTACGCAACCACACCCCAGCCGCGCCCGGCCACGCGGGCCCTGTGGATTAGCACATATCCCGGAATGACGTAATGGCTTAATTTAGAGTTAGGTTTTAACCACGTTTCCGTAAGACATAAGACATCGAAATCAAATGGCTTACATGACTCATTCAGCTCATCCCAGCCGGTATTTAAAAAGCGAATATTTAACAACCCCAATGTAAATTGTGCGGCCTAATTACCTTTATTCTTATACATTGCCGCCAACATTTAACACCATTATCAAAAATATAATATTAATAAAATACATGCAATGCGCTGTAAATACAAAAAATGCAGGCGGGTACATTGTCCGGACCGAACACAAACATAGGTGCGAAATAATATTGTCTGGTTTAGGTTTTTTATAATATTTATTTTTCATATATATTGTAAAAAATATAGACCTAAGAATGAAAATAAATAAGGATAATAATAATAATAATAAGTATTTATTTCACAAAATTGTACAGAGTACAAAAAACTGGATAGGGCACAAAAACCGGGGAACTTGGAGCCTGCTCTAGGTTTATCCTGTATTGCAGGTCCTAAGGAACCCTCCATGTATCTTATATAAAAGGTAGGTACTTGTACGCAGTACGTATTTAAGTACACTTATTAAACATAACAATGTAATTAAAACAAAAAGTGTGTGTGGTGTGTGTGTGTATGTATGTTTGCGTGGAGTGTATGTTTGTATATATTTGATGTGTTTGAGTGATTACAATAATAGTACCTTAAAAGTTTGTTTGTACATTTACTACATCCATATAAAAAACTTTAAATGCTTTAACTACGAGATAACTTTAATTACTTGTTCTGTATTGTCATAATTGTATTGTTGTAACCATTCTGTGACTTTCTTTTTACTTTCAAATTTAGTGTTGGCGTAGATATTGATATTTTTGTTAATCTTGTTGTACAAAAAAGGACCTAAAATATATAAAATCTTTGAGCAAACTTTGTTGTTACTGCTCTCACGGGGCAAATATTTCTTATTATTTATTTATTTATTTAACATTTTATTGCACACAGTAAAATACATAGAGAAACATCATACATATAGACGACACAACAGGCACTACTTATTTCGAAAAGAAATTTCTTCCAGCAGGCCTACAGAAGAGAGATGAGATAAGTAAAGCAGATCGACGTGCGCGATATAGAATACATACTAAAATACTTAAACATACTTATCTTCTCAAATAAAATATAATAAATATAATATAAATTTATAATAATAATACAATACTATACATACATATCTATGTACAACTAGACAGAGATAGATAATGGTCCTTGACACGTTTTTTAAAAGTCTGTAGTGACGGACTGTCCCGCACCTTATGTGGAAGAGAGTTCCAAAGTCTCGCAGCATGAACAGTAAAGGAATAGGAAAAGAAATTGGAGTGATGGATAGGGATGGCCAATAACGATTTAACATTAGAGCGACAGGGTTTGTCTTGGTCTCGGGAGAAGTGAAAGAGGTTACGGAGATATGAAGGAGCAGAAGGATTGTGCAGGATATTAAAGAGGGTTGAAAGGATATGAGCATTCGTGCGGTAACGTATTGGTAGCCATTTGAGCTGTGTTCGGAAAGAGGAGATGTGATCATATTTGCGTAAGCCGAAAATGAACCTAATGCATACATTTTGGAGACGCTCCAGTTTGTTTAAAAGCTCTTCTGTGGCATCCAGATAGCAACAGTCCGCGTAGTCAAGAATAGGAAGAAGGAGAGTTTGTACAAGGGTGATTTTGGTTTTTAGTGGTAAAAAGTTTTTGAGACGTTTAAGCGAGTGAAGCGAAAAATGTATCTTCTTGCTGACCTCATTGACGTGAGGGAGCCAGGATAGATTCGATTCAAGAATCACTCCAAGGTTTTTAGCGAATTTACTGCACTGTATAGGCGTCCCATCATAAATCACCTGAGGGATATAATTATCAGAACCAAGTCGTCTGTACATGTTTGGGCTCCCTATCACTAAAGCCTGAGATTTCTTGGGATTCACTAGAAGCCCAAAGGCCTTAGCCCAGGCAGATATGCGTTCAAGATCGGCATTGATTTGGGCGAAAGCATCTGTAACATCAGCGATTTTGAAATGCCGGTAAATCTGTAGGTCGTCAGCATACAGGTGGAAATTTGAAGAGATGACAGGAGTGACGGTATTTATGAATATGGAGAAGAGGAGTGGCGAGAGAACACCACCCTGCGGTACCCCGCCGACGAGCTCGCACCAGTCTGAGGAGACCTCATCATGGTGGATCCGCTGGGAACGACCACGGAGGTACGACTCGAACCACTCTATTGCAGGAGGAGAGACGTTGAGGGAGCGAAGAACAGCGAGAAGGACATCAAAGTCAACGGAATTAAAAGCGCTGCTAAAATCCAGTAATGTCAAAACGGTAAGAGACTTATCCTCCATTGCAAGACGAATATCGTCAATAACTTTTAGCAGCGCTGTAACAGTACTGTGACCAGTTCGGAACCCGGATTGAAAAGGGGAAAGGGAAAGTAAGAAACGTAGAGAGCTGACTGTGGACAATGTGCTCAAGGACTTTGGAAAGGTAAGGTAATAGAGATATGGGACGGAAACTGGAGAAGGATGTAGGATTGGAGATTTTAGGTAGTGGGATAACATTAGCACACTTCCAAGCCGACGGGAAGCAACTCATTACCAAGGAGTGGTTGAAGATATGGCAGAGTACGGGTAAGAGTTGTGGAAGCAAGATGGAGATCATACGGGAGGAAATGTCATCATTGCCCACAGCAGTTGACGAAATAGAGAGAATATGCTTTCGAACGTCCTCCTCAGCAACAGTCGTAAAGGAAAAAGGTGAGCAGAGAGGGCGTGGCTGGTCATCGAGCTGTCCCACAGTGCGAGTCTTGACACTAGCTTCCAAGGTCACCGGTGGTGTGGAGAAGTGATTATTTAACGCATTAGGGTCAACAGAGCACCCGGAGGAGTCTGAAGATTTGCCTATCCCCAGTGACCTCAGAAACGTCCATGTCTTCGCGGGGGATGATCCAGCGATGGAATTGTGGATATGTCTCCTCCTGGCATCTCTACAAAGACGACCACAAGAGTTCCTAAGGTATTTATAACGGTCTAGGTTACGGTCTGAGGGGCATTTATTATACCGACGTTTGGCACTGTCACGTTTCGCCATCAAATCCTTGATGTCCTGTGTTATCCATGGCGCAGGGGCATGATTTAACTTAACTTTTTTGACGGGGGCATGTGTATCGTATAATGTAAAAATGAGTGATTGAAAGTTATGGACTTTCACGTCAATGTGATCAGCATTATAAATGGTGCTCCAATCAATATGGGCTGCATCTTGCTTTAGAGCTTCCAGGTTGATATCTCTAAAATTACGCAAGAATCGAGATTTCGTGATAGGTTTAGGGGTTCGAGTTTTAAGGGAAAGGTAGACTAGGTCATGATAAGAAAAAGGTGAAGGAAATTGACCGTGGGTAGCAATATTGTCTAGGGAGGAGGTGATCATAACATCCAGAAGTGAGGGATTACAGTTGGGGGAATGGTGTGTAGCAGAAAGTGGAAGTATATGCAGGTTGACGGAGGATAAGAGAGACTGTAGCTTGTGCGTTCGTAGATCATTTTTGAGTAGGCAGGTGTTGAAATCTCCTAATAGTAGAATATGTTCATAATTAGGGCAGATATTGCACAATAGACACTCTAGAGAATTAAAGTAGTCAATGTGCAGAGAGGGAGAATAAAATACAGCGAGCAATATTTTCTTATGATGTAGGGTTATCTCAATAAAAAGATGTTCAGCGGAACAAGAGTACATGCTCGGAGATACACTGACCACTTTGTGTGCAATATCTTCCCGGAGATAAATAGCGACTCCACCGCCTCCCTTACCCGTCCGGTCGTTGCGAATTAAGTTATATCCTGGAAGAGGGTATTGAGAAGAAGGGAGAGAGGGTTTTAGGAAAGATTCTGAAACAAGTATTGCATCTACGGGACTGCTACTAAAGGATGCCAAGAGATCAGAGTAGTGGGCAGGAATGCTCTGGGCGTTGATGTGAACTACGTTAAGGTTATTTGGGAGTTTGGAAAAGGCAGCCTTTAACTGTTCATGCATTGAGATAAACATGGAATTATCACCATCGCTGTCGGAGTCAGCGCTGACAAAGTTATCCGAAGAAGACGAGGAACACTAGAAAAAGTTAGTACCTATATCTTGTACATTGTTCATATAATATAATAATAATAATATAATAAATAACGTATACCTATAAAAATAAAATATCTAAGGCAATTAAATTGCCAACACAATACTTTTATACCATCATCATCACTAACCGCGGCGTGCTGAAAGTGTTATGGAAATTATGCATAAGTTACATAATAAAGCTATAAAGGAAAAAACAAATATGCTTGTAAACAAATCAACACACACCGGAGAGGTGGGGCAAGGAATCCAGGCCAAAAAAAAGAAAAAGAAAAAAGGAACATGCATTAACAAAACGTAGAAAGGAAAAGAAAAAAAAAAAAAAAATTATTTTGCCTGTCAATGTCAATTACATATTCAAAGTAAACAAACAATGATTACTAAATAAAAATTTCAATAGACCTTCATTCCAAGCAACCTAAATAGATTTGAAGTGACCTACTCGGCAAGAAATGGATATATAAAATTATGAGACCAGCACGTTGAGACCTATCTTCTCGTTCTCTTGACAACGGGAGCAGCAGCCGAAGGCTTTGTCGCAGCGGTCTTACATTTAGGAGCCGGTGCCCTAGCAACCCGTGCTTCCGTCGGTGGATCCTTGGTGGTTGTCTTGCTCGGAGTATGGCCCTTAGCAATTGGGAATCCACTTATCAGAGACTGCAGCTGTCTAGAAGTCTCGATTTTGATGCGCGCTTTGTTGGGAAGTATGATGGCTATCTTCCCATCCACAGACCAACAGTTTGGCACTCCGAAGTGCTTACGGGCTGCCATGAATAAATCATGCCTGGATTTGGTCAAGAATTCTGACACCACAATGCCCGTATCCTTAAGGGAGGTTTTGAAATCCCAGACCATGCGACGGTGTTCCAAATCCCGGAATCGCACAAGAACTGGTCGTGCTTTGTCAGTGGAGGTCCCTAATCGGTGGCAGGATTGGATATCACTACAGGTAATATCCGCTACCTGCATTTTGTCGGTCATTACTTTTATGACAACTTCACTGACCTTTTCATCCTTTTCCTCAGAGACTCCGTGAAAGAAAAGGGTCTTCCTACGCAGAAAGGCTTCATGCCGGTCCAGGCCCAGTGACAACTGCTCCATTTGGACATCCATCTTGTCCATCTTCTTGGCCAACTGCCAGACAAAACCTCTAAACTCCGCAAAGTCATTGACCAGTGTGGGTAGATCCTGTTGTGGCAATGATGATCCCGTTGGTGACAAGGTGGTTGCTTTTTCAAGCCTTTCCTCGAAACTGGTCATTCGAGCAAATAACTCTGCAAAGTTATCATTTGTGGAGAGCTGGGAAGATGCGTCCATGGTGCAGTGATGTAAGGTGTTGCTTCAAATAGTGAAAAGTGCACAGGAGATGTGTTTGATATTCGCAGCAAGTGGTGATGAGGTATTTATTTAAGAACTGTTCCACATTTATTTAAATATTGGTGTTAAATATTTTTAAATCAAATAAAATTACACAGCTGATTATATGAATGTTTATTGGGCGACGTCTACCCGCAAAAAAAAAAAAAACCTATTCTATTTCTGGAAGTCATGAATCTTGTCAGGTCAAACTCTAAATAATGATGTTGTTTGAGAGTAATATGTAAAATGAACAGTTGTCTAACTGTTAAAATATTGTAGGTTTGGTATAATTCAAAAGTAGGGAATCTGTACGGTAAGAAGTATGCAACTTTCAGCACTGCTCTTTGAGCACGTTCCAATTTGATCAAATCTGTTTTATTGGCTCCACCCCATGAGGTTATGCAGTAGGCAATGAGGGACTGACACAATTAAGTATATATGGATTGTAACAAGTTGGAATCTTTAATTATATTACGTAGAGTTTAAAAAAAAAAAAATTTGCGTATTATTCCACATAGAAGATCTATATGTGGTTTAAAACTAAGTTTAGAATCAATTAGAACGCCTATATATTTATAGGTTTCAGTTGGTTGAAGTGGAGGACAAGAGCAGACAGTATCAATGGAGGTGCAAGAGTGAGCCTTTAGAGTAAAGTGGGAATCAGATATATGGTTAATGCTTTTCAGTGTAAATTTTAGTTAGATTTTTCAATATTTAAAGTGAGTTTGTTTAAACGAAGGCACTCTGTTACCTTATTGTCATGTTCACATTTTATGTATCTGTGGGTTTGACACTCTCTGTCATGGCTACTAAGCTGAATAAACGTATTTACTTAAATTACGTCGTTTTGTCTGGATTTATTAGTGGCGACGAGGACTAAAAGTGATTAAATTATCATGAATTCGGCTACTAAGTCAGTGAGGTTTGAGGAATTCAACCCACAAAAGGACATTTGGGACAACTACATTGATCGGCTGAAATTCTGTTTTGAAGCAAATGGAATCTTGTTGGATAGTGCCCGGCGGGCTAATTTCTTCACTGTGTGTGGTGCACAGGTATTCGAGACTTTTCTCGCGCTAATAACACCTAAGAAAGCTAGTGATGTGACGTTTAGTGATATCGTGACTGTTCTATCGAATCATTATAGTCCAAAACCGAACGAAATATCAATGTCGTTTAAATTTTATCAACGTAATCAAAAACAAGGAGAAACGGTATCGGAGTACGTAGCACAGCTTCGGAAGCTCAGTTCGGGGTGCAATTTTTCGGATTTGGAGCGAATGTTGCGCGACAGACTTGTGTGCGGTATGAGTGACGGCAGATTACAGTACGAATTATTGAAGAAAGACGATTTAAGCTACAAAACTGTTGTAGATTTTATGTTCTCGTCTGAAAGTGCAGGAAAAGACGTTCGCATGATTCAGGGCTCATCCTATGTCGAGCCGTGTGTACCCGCCGTTGTGCAGCCGCCACTCGAACCTATGGATATTAACGCTGTGCAATTGAAGACGAATATTCGTTTTTGCTATCGATGCGGAGATCGTCATGGCGGAGAATGTCGTTTTATTAACTCGGTGTGCCGGTACTGCAACAAGAAAGGACACATTGAAAAAGTGTGCATATCTAAGAAGAAGAGTAGCCGTAAGGACGTGAACTACACACACACAAATGACGACGAGAGCGCTAGTTTAAACGGCATATACATGGTGCGAAGTTCCTCACGAGTGGCGCCATTCGAGGTGACTGTGTCGCTGGCAGGAGTGCCGGTGGTACTGCAGGTGGACTCGGGCGCGAGTTTCTCCCTGGTGAACGAGCGGACATGGCGCGCCATCCGCGCCGCCGCCAGCGCCCGCGCCGTGCTGCGCCCCGCGCCGCACGCGCTGCGCACCTGGACGGCTTCGCCGGTGCGGCTGCTCGGCGAGGTCTGGCTAAGAGTACAGTACAACGACATCACGTGCCACTTGACTGTATTGGTGGCTGAGGGAGACGGTCCTAATCTCCTAGGACGCGACTGGTTCAGACCTTTAAATATAACTATGAACGTCAATTTCATATCTGGTGCAGAAAACATACAAATGGACAGAATGATAGCCAAACATAGTGAGGTGTTCCGAGACGGACTCGGTACTTACCGCGGAGATCCAGTGAAAATACACCTTAAGCCCGGGGCAACGCCCAAATACCTCAAAGCTCGTCCTGTGCCCTATGCGATTAAGGACAGAGTAGAGAAGGAAGTTGATCGTTTGGTGCAAGAGGGAGTTTTGCGGCCGGTGGCTTTCTCGGAGTGGGCTACGCCGATAGTTCCCATTGTGAAGAAATCTGGCGATATTAGACTATGTGGAGACTACCGCAGTACCGTGAATCAAGCTACAGAACCTGACACATATCCCATGCCGACTGCCAACGAAGTATTTGCCAATATTGCTGGAGCCATGTTTTTTACGACGTTGGATTTGGACCGTGCTTATACTCAGGTGACCGTGGACGAGTCCACCGCAAAGCTGTTAACGCTGAATACTTGCAAGGGTTTATATACAGTACACCGCCTCGCTTTCGGCGTGAAGGCTTCCCCAGGGATATTCCAGCGGCTGATGACGGCGCTGCTAGCTGGCATAGCAGGAGTCGCAGTACTGATCGATGACATAATCATTAGCGGAAGCACTTTGACTGAGATGCAGCAGCGGCTTGACGTAGTACTGGAGCGCGTCGGTAAGGCAGGCCTACGATTGAACAATAATAAATGCAAGTTCGCTAAAGAGAGGGTAGAATATTTGGGGTTCGTTATTGATTCCGAAGGCATACATCCAGCCCCGAGTAAAGTGGAATCTATAAACAAAACGCCGGCACCAAAAAATGTTCGAGAATTGCGAGCTTTCCTCGGTTTATACAATTTTTATGAGAGGTTCATACCTCACAAGGCGACCATATTAGAGCCGTTACACAGACTGTTGGACACAACGCAAGTGTGGCGCTGGACTGAGCGCGAACAGAAAGCGTTTGATACAGCAAAACGCTTACTAACTTGTGACATTACGCTCGTTCACTACGACTTGAATAAGCCACTGATACTCACGTGTGACAGTTCCGAGTATGGCGCCGGGGCGGTGCTGTCCCATGTGATGGAGGACGGGCAAGAACGACCCATCGCTATGAGCTCTCGAACGCTACATTCTTATGAGCGACGATACTCACAGTTAGATAAGGAGGCCACTGCGATTTGGTTTGGGATACAGAAGTTCCATAATTACTTGTCTGGGAGATTTTTTACTGTTGTAACGGATCACAAACCGTTGCTTGGCATTTTTGATCCAAAGAAAGCTATGCCTAATATGCTGTCACCACGCCTGACCAGAATAGCGATTGCGCTGACGTCGCACAGTTATAATATAGTATATAGACCGGGTTCTGAGATTGGAAATGCAGATGGATTAAGTCGTTGGCCACAACCTGTGCCTGAGCAACCTGAACAACAATTGTGTGATATATTACTGATGGCAGAGACGCCGGAAGATTTCCCCTATGATGCAGAGAAAATTGCAGCAGAAACAAGGAAAGACAAGACGCTTTCACGGGTAATACATTTTGTTCAATGCGGCTGGCCCGCTAAAGTCAGAGATGATGATCTTCGTAGTTACTGGCTAAATCGATCAGAATTATCTTTACAAGATGGATGTCTGTTGTTGGGCTGCCGAGTAGTGATACCGGTGCCGTTGCGACAAGCGACACTGCGGGTGTTACATAAGACTCACAATGGCATTGTATTGACAAAAGCACTGGCGAGGAGTTATATTTGGTGGCCAGCATTGAACCAGGATATCGAAACATTGATAGGCAGCTGCACAAAATGTTTGGAAAACAGGCACATGCCGCCTAAATCTAGTCACGAGTGGGTAACTCCCACAAGACCCTGGTCAAGATTGCACATTGACTTTGCAGGCCCATTCCAAAACAAGAGTTTTTTGATCATTGTGGACTCTTATTCGAAATGGCCCGAAGTTTTCATAGTTACCAACACAACTTCTGCGACTGTTATACGGCATCTAAGAATGTTGTTCGCCACACATGGCTTGTGCGAGATATTGGTCTCTGACAACGGCACATCTTTTGTCTCTGCAGAAATGAACAGCTTTTTGGAAGCGAATAAGATCAAACACATCACAACCGCTCCATACCATCCCGCAACTAATGGATTAGCAGAGAGGATGGTGCAGACTGTTAAGGACAAACTGCGGAAAATGGACAATGTTTCGTGGGATGTCAAAATGCCTAACTTGCTACTGGGTTTAAGAACGACGCCATGTTCGGCGACCAATAAGAGTACGTCGGAGATGTTGATGAAGAGGCGTATAAGAACGCTTCTAGATACTATTCATCCAGACAACTTATTAAATAAAAAAATGGAAAAGCAGATTGTGGAAAATACACAAAAAAAGAATAGAGAAACAAATATAGGACAGACAGTGATGTATAGAAGTTATACTAAAGGTCCGAAATGGATTCCAGGAACAGTGGTGACTAAGAACGGCCCATCTAGTTACGGAATACAAGCTGACGATGGGGCTGTGGTTGATCGACACATAGATCAATTGATTAAAGTGGCACCTAATAAAGCGGACGAAACAGTAGCTGTCGAGAACCCTGCACAGATAGAAGCCACGGAAGACAACGGTGGTGGAAAAAGTGATAGTCAGCCAGATACTTTTAATAAAAGTACGGAAGAAATTATTGAAATACCAAGTGCTGATAAATGGGCGGAAATGCTGGGAATCCCGGGAAATTCCGAGATGAGTTCGGCGGGAAGAAAATTTAAAACGAAACTAAGTACTTATGCAAAAAAGCCTTATGCGAGACCTGGGCCTAAAAATGTTGATTATTTATTTTAATATTTGTTTTGGTATCTGTCTGGTTATCTACTATAGTTAGTACTTATGTCTTTTCTTGTGGGGGAGGTATGTCATGTTCACATTTTATGTATCTGTGGGTTTGACACTCTCTGTCATGGCTACTAAGCTGAATAAACGTATTTACTTAAATTACGTCGTTTTGTCTGGATTTATTACTTATTTAATCCATTCTGAGCATTACACGTTCTCCCAAGATTTTGCACTAAAGAGCAGAACTGTATCGTCAGCAAAAGCTAACAGTTTGCCATGTGTAAGTTGGATATTACATAAATCATTAAGATAAACTAGGAACAATGTAGGACCTAATATGCTTCCCTGAGGGACACCATAAGAAACTGGGAGGTCATCGCTGAGTTTATCGTTTATTTTTATGCATTGGATTCGGTTTGTTAGGTAGTCGCTAAATAATTTAAGTGGAAGGTCTCGAACACCGATGTTTTCTAGTTTGCTAATGAGTAATGGTATTGACAAGTGTCAAACACTTTCTTTAAATCTAAGAAAACTGCCATTGTTTTGTGTTTATTGTCAATATTACTGACAATGTAAGTTGTGAGTTCATGCACAGCATCTGATGTGGATTTTCCGTGACGAAACCCAAACTGGGATGATGATAGAATATTGTTTTTTTCTAAGTACTTCACTAATCTTTTGTTCATTTAGCGTTCAAGGATTTTTGATAATGCTGGAAGAACGGATATGGGTCTATAATTATTCATTTGTCTCCGCCTTTGTATATTGGCTGTTCAATGGATTTTTTAAAAGCTTCAGGCCCCAATATTATATATTATACAAATATATAATATTGGGGGGAATAAGAATGCTTTATTTGATGAGTTATTATGATGAGTTTGGATGATATGTTATCCCACCCGACCGCACAGTCACGTTTTAGATTGGCAATAATAATTTCTATTTCTGAGTTATCACTCGGAACCATGGCCATAGAGTTCAAAACAGGTGCAGTAATAGTCGGTGACGTGGACGTATTTTGTTCAGAACAAATATTCTCAGCTAAAGATCTACCAATATCAGTGAAGAAGTTATTTATGTCATCAACTGATTGTGTGGGAGTAATTAAATCATTTGCAGAGTGCTTAGGTTTAGTTCTGTTCGTTACACTTGCCATATTTTCCGGTACAACTGGTACAAACATGTACCAGCTTTTTTAATTTCACTTCTTTCGTGTTCTAGTTTAAGATTTTTGGGTATGCGGTTACAGAAGTTTCTGTATCTATTATAGGTCTTTTTTAAAATCTTATTTTCAGGTGATTGTTTACTTTTTCTATGAAAGTTATCCCTATTCTTCATGCAACGTTAAACCCAGGGGTTATCCATGGCTTACGAATTTATTTACGTTTGGATGTTGTCATTTTCACGGTATTTAATTCAATTGCTTGTTGTATTAGATTAATAAATTTGTAAGTGGTAGTTCTTATTTGTAGTCTTTAAATCTATTGAATTTATACGAGTATGAGTGTGAAATACTTGTTTGTTATTATGACTACACGTAATATCTAACAGTACAGTGTATTGGTCCGTGAGTGTAGAGTGTTTTGGCAGGTAATTTTGTTTTCATGACGAAGTGGTCTAGGCAAGTTTCACCATGAGTCGGGATTGTGTGTGCCGGGAGTAAACCATGAAATGCAAGGAGTACAAGGTAGGGATCAGAGTTTTGATCGCGATTTTTTGACGATATATCTCTGTTTATGTCACCACAGAGTATAATATTTTGATAGTGTGATACAGAGGATAAAATTTCTTCGAGGGACTGGAAGAAATAGTTTAGATTTGTGTGAGCCGGAGGACGATATATGGCGATTATCAATGTGTGGTTACTTACACTAATTGTCAAACAGTTAGCATCAGTAAAGTTTGGTTCATTTACAGTAACATTTAACGAGTTGATTGCATACATTATAACATTATAACCTTCGTTTTGTATCATGTTATGAGTTGTTGCGTAATGCGTGTAACCGTCTATCATAGGTATATTGACAGCATATGGTAACCAACATTCAGTTAAAACTATGATATCACATTCAATACTTAAACGTTGTAGCACAGTCAAGAAACCAGGCATATTACGATTAACGCTTCTTATATTTTGGTTCAATATTTTTAGTCTCTTTTTCGGGTCAGTGACTAGAGATACGCATTGCTCTAAAGTGCACAAGAATGAGTCTGACACCGAAAATGAGTCCAAACTATTTGTTAAGTTATCGAATGTGATTAAAAAGTATAAAATAATATGGTGACAACGACATAGAACATACAACAATTATAAATTTTCAATAATCGAATTAGCATTATATAATACACCTTAGCTCTATACCGCCAGTTATAATATAGTTATAACATAGTTATAACAAGTAAAAAAAACCTATGCAACAGAACGACTTTTCAAACACTTAATTCCAGTTTTGGCCACCGGGTCAGACAAAGTGCCGTCGCATTATATGCGAATTAGACTCACAAATAAATCGGTAGTCGGTTAAGTTAGCAACAAGGATCCAGAAGGTGCCAGAGTAATATATAGGTGGTAGTGCCCACAACTTTTTTAATTGGTGGTGCCCACAACGTTTTTAAGGGGCTGGTTCCGGTGACTTTAGGATACGGTGGGTAGATCTCCTCGGCGGGATCACCTTAAAGGGATTCGTCACCTTGAGTTAGTTACGTATTTCTAAAAAGACGTAATTCCCTATTGAATGAATTACATACGTATAAAATATGATAAGGTTTTAGTTTAGTCTATTTCATTGGTATTTTATTTGTAGGTATTTTATTATATCATCATCTCAGCCCGTAACAGTTTACTGCAGGGCCTCTCCCACGAAAGGGGAGGTTATTGCCATAATCTCCACGCTTGGCGGGCGGGTTGGAGATCACAGTGTTAAAATATAACAATAGAAAATGCTGCTGCCCATTTTCCAGACCACGGAGACACTTTTGCCTCGAAAACATTAGTCGCCTTGTATGACACCCATGAGTGTAAGGGGTTGGTGCTATTCTACTCTGCCGGACACCACACGGCCAATTATTTTATTATAGATTATAACTGAAAGTATTTCATGTGTACCTTAATAAATTCTTCACGTTAAAATATGATAATATAATCATTTAGTGTCGTCAATGCTTAATTAAATGTACCTACCAACCAACCAAAACCAACGCGTAATAAGTAACATTATAAAGCCGTATATATCTTGGTAATTATACATTAACACCTGTCCAAACACAAGTGGCAACTCCGCCAACTCATGACAGCATATAACGTCAAAACATTATCGTATATCAGATAAACGAGACCGCCTACCTTACCTTTACCTCATGGAAAGCGGTAACTGTCCCCCAAAAGATCTATAAAAAATAAAAATCAATTTGGCGTTAATGTCCCGGTTTTGCTCTCGAGAACGAGGGCCTGGGGTCCGCCTTGACCATGATCCAGGATTTGGCGATCAGGTAATTACAATGGAGCGACTAACATCTGACCTCCGTGACCCTGCTACCAGGAGAATCTGACCAGATTGGATCATGGTTACAAATTCAGTTGCCCGAATTTGCAGGTTTCACCACGATAGTTTCCATCACCGTAAGAGCATCGGTTAGAAATCAACTAATGTACATAACTCAGAAAAGAGTCATTGGTACATGGCCGCAGCGGGATTCTAACCGGGTACCTCTCGGCTACGAGTTGGATACTCAACCGCCCGGCTACCGACGCTCTTAAGATCTACCATACAAAAAGGCAGAACCGAAGGTGCGTGCGTGAGACTTATGCGCTTGTTACATTTGGCAAAATTTAGTAGTCTAAATTCAGAAGGAAACAGCGTGGGAGCAAATCCAAGTGGAATGTATTGCTCATAAAATAAGGTCAATTTTTGTATCAAACCGTTTGAAAAGCGGAGCAACGCGTAACGTAACCAAGCTGAAGGTTAGACTAGAATAATAACGTTATCCGAATAAGATAAGAATTTTCTTATAGTCAATGGTTGCACTTGCGAGCTCTTCAATTTCAACGTTGTATTTCATTAAGTACTTTCTTCGATTTATACTTTCATTAGTCTTGACTACATGGATGGATTACTTAGATATGGTGTGAGATATATAGAGTGTTATAAACGTACTCAGTTGTAGATTTACTATAGGTTTGCCAAATTGGTAGCGGCTATTCTTAAGAGATATTTACGAGCAAGTGTCAATACGACTTCATTACCACTGGAGAAAACAATGGCATTACGTCATTACCACGCAATGAAAAGCAATTGTCTAAATAGTCATTAATATTCAACGGCCTTCAGTAGTAAATGAGACCGATAGCAGCTTTAGAAGTAGCGCACGCAGATAATTGTAGGAAACCTATTGGAGTGACGCCTATATTATCGATGCCCTGAATAGTCCAGTTGGTTAACATGCCAGTCGCCACGCAGAGGTTCCGGGTTCGATTCTCGGTTGAGCAGAAATTGAAGTGATGAATTTTAATTTTTGTTACAGATCTGGGTGTAGTATGTACCTATAATAAGTATGTATTAAATAGTTGATCACTTATCTAGCACTTGGACCCTGCCACGTCGTCGCCTGCAGGAATGCCAACAGAACGCGACGCTTATGCATCAAGTCGGCCAACTCTCGGCTCTCGTGACCGCCCAGTCACGAGAGCCAACGTTCAGGGTGGCAAAGCAAGGCTTCCTACACTAGGTAAGCGCTAACTACATTAACCATGTTACCCTGCCCGCGGTAGCCCTAGCCCACTTATCGCAAGTGTAGGGCGACCTACACCTTTACCTTTACATTATGGCGGAAAAAGCAGCCGCAAACGACTCGAACGCGGAGATGTCCATTTGCTTATCGGAGGAGGAAAAGAGTTCGCCTGCTGATTATGTAACTAAGCGCACTTACAGAGATACTACTAACTCAGCAAATCTGTCGATTGAGCAGTTAAATGATTTTAAGATTGAGATTAGACAGCTATTTGGACAATTTGCAGACTCTCAAAAGAACGAACTTAGTAAATTGAATAGTACGCTTTCGGATATTAAACAAACTAACACAAACATCGAAAATTCAATGAAATACCTCGCTGAACAGAATGAAGAATTACGGAAACGACTAAAAGAGTTTGAGGAACACGCTAAGGATGACAGACAGTATATCCTTTTTTTGGAAAATCGACTTGAGAATTTGGAATTGAGCTCTAGGAAAACGAACTTTGAGATTAAAAATGCGCCTAAAAAAGTTAACGAAAAAAAAGAAGACCTCATCGAATTAGTTAGAAACCTATCTAAGAGCATAGACTGCGAAATTAAAGAATCGGATATTAACGATATCTACAGGGTGCGTGGGAAAACGGGTTGTTGAAACCACCTCGGCTCTGTTTAAATGCGATTTTCTCAGGATGGCTAAGTTGTTTAACTTAAAGCATAAAACAAAGTTATGCGCAAAACACCTAGGATTCCAAACTCACGAAGATACCCCTATCTATCTATCGGAGCACCTTACTGCCAAAGCTTCCCGCCTTCATTTCTTGGCCCGAGATCTGCATAAAACTAGAGGCTATAAGTTCTGTTGGACAAACTATGGTAAAGTTTATGTTCGTAAAACAGAATCATCTCCAATCATCTTGATCAAAAGCGAAGATCAGGTGCACCGTCTTATGCTGGAAGAATGACTAGACCTAGGCACAGATAAAATTATATTATACCTAAGTAATGTTTACCCCTTAGAATGTAATACTTTAAACTCTGTATCTGTAATTAAGTACCTCTGTCAATTTTACTTATTAAGCTTGTTTGTAATACCACAGACCTTCATTACATACTTTACACACGAACACCTCTACAAACACTACATACATACACCCTATACAGTACTTATAAAAATTCACACGTCATATCACAATCTGAACGCAACAATACTTACAATCACAAGGCGATACTACATTCAGTACACACTAACACCAATACATAAGCTCTTACAAAAAATAACTCAAGCTCTAACCGCTAATAATTTAACCTACTTATCTATGCCTAGCATCGATTATTTTTCACTCATCGCGTTTTTTTCGTTTGTTTTTATGGGATGGATAGCACAATAAATACCATAAATGAAATAGACAATTTGGAGATAGCTCGTTGTTTCAAATGCGATGCAACAGCTTTAAATAAACACCTAAAAGTGAATAAAAATGACATAACTCTAATATCTCAGAATATTAGAAGTATTTACCGTAATTTTGATGATTTTTTGACTACTTTAACTAACTTTAACTTTGTCACAGATATAATAATCCTTACGGAGTGTAGACTGGACCCAAACAAACAATTACCTCTTTTGCACAACTATCAATCATACAGCACAAAGTGTCAACGTAACCAAAATGACGGTGTAGTCGTCTATGTTAAAAATTCACTAACTCATAAAATAAAATAAATTAAATTATCCCAGGCTTCTTGTTTGCAGTTAGAGATATTAAATAGTGTCATCCTGTGTATATATAGATCACCTATCAATAACGCAAAAAGTTTTGTTGATTCTTTAAGTACTCACCTGGTCTCATTAAATTTAATAAATAAGAATATTATTGTAACTGGAGATATTAACATAAACTTAACTGTCAAGGAATTTGAGCCACACTACGAGCAGAAAAATAGAACTAACTACCAGAATATGCTCTCCATGTATGGAATACTAGCTGGCCACACCATTCCAACCAAAATTGCTGTGCTGGAAACATCTACTACTGATCATTATTCCACCCTATTATGTTTGTCGAAAATTAAAAAACGTCAACCTGCTTACAAAACAAAGTCCGTCTTTAATTCTGAAGAAGCCCTAAAGCAATTAAAGACTAAAAATTTGACTGCATTACTTTTGTGTGATGAACCGAATGTCATCATAAACAAACTTACATCCATCCTGACTAGTATTATCAAAGAAAATACCACCACTACTAATATCTCCTCCCAACGACGTATATTAAAGCCCTGGATGACACCGGGACTATTAAGGTGTATCAGGCACCGTAACAATCTACAAAAAAAAGTACAAAAGGATCCATATAATGAAATAAACAAAATTGTATACAGTAGATATAGGAATTTTGCAATAAATTAATAAAAAACATAAAAATACAATATGAGAGGGACTTATTGGCCAAAAGTACTCACGATATTAAGTTACTATGGAAAAATATTAAGAACATAACGTATTCCAGTAAAAACTCTAAATCGAACTTAGAGCTGTTAAATATGAAAGCTACGCCCTATGCATCTGCTAATAACGCCAACCAATTTTTTTCCTACATCGGTAAACAACTTGCTCTACAGATCCAACCAAGTCCGCACGACGTCAACTGCTACCTAAAAAGTTTGCCATCCAACACTAATTCCTTTGTTTTGTTGCCGACCGACAATGATGAAGTTTGTAGTACTCTGAGAAATCTGAAATCAGATAGTGCACCTGGATGGGACAATATTCCAACATCTTTCTTAAAACTCGCGGAAAAAGAAGTAGTTCCCATTATCGCTCATGCAATCAATCAATGTTTTATAAAAGGTGTCTTTCCTACTGCTTTTAAGCAGGCGTTGATAACGCCTGTGCATAAGAGTGTTGAGAGAGACGATATCAATAATTACAGGCCAATCTCTGTGCTGCCTGCAATTTCAAAAATAATGGAAAAATTATTGAATAAAAGACTTTTAGACTATCTTGATAAATACAATATCTTATCACAAAACCAATTTGGCTTCAGGAAACACAGATCTACAGAAGATGCGGTCTTTGAATTTACCTCTTATGTCACCGAACAACTTGACAATCGTCATAAATGCCTGTCTGTATTTATTGACCTAAAAAAAGCTTTCGATACAGTCTCTCTCCCCATCCTTTTGCACAAGCTGAATTTAATAGGTTTGAGAGGAGTTCCACTCCTCCTGTTCACGGACTACCTAACAGATAGGAAACAAAAAGTAAAACTGAACCCTAACTGTACTAGCGAGTCTGAGCAGGTGTTATTTGGCGTACCGCAGGGCAGCGTTCTTGGGCCAACACTTTTTTTGATCTACATTAATGATTTATGTACAATGAGGCTCATGAACGCTAAAATCCTGGCTTACGCGGATGACACTGTTGTTGTATTTTCTGGGGATACCTGGAATGATGTAAAAGCTAGCACAGAGAGAGGGCTTAAGATGATATCAGAATGGCTATATAATAACATCCTAACATTAAATGCAACGAAAACTAATTATATCTGTTACAGCTTGTATAATAATTCCCAGCCTGACATAAATTTTAATATAAAATTACACAAGTGCAACTGTACACCTGATACTGATACCTGCAGTTGTCCATCTCTGCAGAAAGTCAACCAAACAAAATATTTGGGTGTGTTCGTGGACCAGCGATTATCTTGGTACTATCATCTTGAACACGTCAGTTCAAGAATAAGAAAATTAACACATATTTTTAAAACATTGAGACATGTGGTACCAAGTTCTGCTGCTGGAAAGGGTATTAAAAACAGAGACATCCTAGAAGAAATCTATATGGCTCTGGTCTGTCATTGGCTATTGCATTTCTATATGGGGTGGTGCAGCGAAAATGAAATTTCTCGAAGTGGAACGAGCCCAGCGTAGCTTGCTTAAAGTTATGTATTTTAAGAACAGGAGATTTTCCACAAATGCTTTATATGGCCTTTGTCAACTGTCCACAGTCCGAAAACTCTATATTCTAAACATTGTCTTAAGAATGCATAGGTCTGTTCCATATGACCCTAATCTTATAAAAAGACGAAGGAAAGACACTGTAGTGCCTCTGCCGGAAGTAAACACCACTTTTGCTTGTAGACAACATCCTAGACGCTCTGCCAAACTATATAACGCACTAAATAAACTTTTAGACGTTAATTCTAAAACTTACCACGAATGTAAAAAAGCCGTACAAAACTGGCTCACATTAAAAACATGACGAAATTGAGCTTCTACTTGAGAACTAACTTACATACACACACCACACACATACACACACTCACACACACACACATACTCTCTCTCTCTCTCTCTCTCACACACACACACACACATACACACATTCAAACTTTCATATGTTCATGTTTTGTTATTGTTTCTTTTCCTATTAATATCTAATATAAGTAGAGATAGTGCAACTACATTGTTACCATAGAAGAGCGGTGTCTTCTAACACAGGCCTAGCCTAAAAGGAGACATCTGCCACTAGTGATACAGAAATTGTTAAAATAAAATAAAATATTTATTATTTATTTATTTATTTATTTATTATTTATATGACAGCGCGTCGTTCATCGGACATTACACTAAATTTTTGGGGTGTTTCGGCTTTATACGTGTGGCGACTACATGCGGCGAAATAAAGAAATAAATAAATAAATTTTATTATACCTATCTCACAGATGACACAGTACATATGGGCAAAATACATCGCATAATATAGCATACAAGAAACAACGAGAAAGGGACAATGTGCTTTGTGCACATTGCAATGTGCAATGTGTATTGCTGTCTCTTTCTCCCCCATTTCTCTGGTCCCTGAGATTCGCATGTTCATTATTTTAGAGCAAAGACAACCTAATATCAACATATCAACATTGATTCTATGGGCTACAGTGTTAAGGGTAGGGACGAAGGTAGACAAGACAATCAAGATCGAACTTCACTTCAGGTAAGTTCGTTTGATCATCTGATTATCTTGTCTTCGTCCTCGAGATTTAACCATGTAGATGTTCAGAGAATATCATCAATGTTGCAATTAATAAATAACACAAAACATATAAAAAAATCACAGCATTGTGTATTTTTAAATTAAACATTGAAATTGCAAAAAAAAAATTACACAATTACACAGACTACAATAATAGATTGGACCTGGACTCAACAATTGGTCTGTTATAAAAATTTGCGAACGCTGCTGATTGGTTAGCCCAACCTGCAGTGCGTCTAATCACGTCTACTCTAACGCCAGCGCGAAACGCTGCTGACGTCGAAGCGTGTCGGGTGCTATGAGCCCCAAATACAGTTGTATCGATGTCACTGTCTTGCAAGGTTTGTTTTAACCAACGTCCTATGGTCTGCGACGACGCAGCTTTATAAGGCTTTCTAAAGGTTAGAAATAAATTGTCTTCATTATTTAATCTAATTGAAGATGCCATTGTCAAATACGCTTGCAAGGTAACTACTGGACACACACTAGGCCGTTCTGCATAACATGGTAAATTAAAAACAGGCTGAGCACGCCCAATGCCCGAAGTTTTAACCAGATCTGATATTGTAATGACAACTTTGTCAGAATAAAAAACTATATTAGATATTTTAATCAGTGTTATAGTTTGCGTCCTATGTCCCGACGCCAAGGCAAGTAGCATTACTAATTTTTTGCTTAATTTTTCTAAATTAATCGAATCATTTGACAAATTTCCCAAGTAGTCTAAAACATTGCTAGAATTCCAAGCGACATTGTAACGCGGAAAAGCCGGTTTTAACTTAAATATTCCTTTGAAGAAACGCCTAATGCGTTCATCCTGGCCAATATGATTATTTGATATTAAGGAAATTGCTGACCTATGGTTGTTTAAGGTACCATATGACGAGCCTGATCGGAAACACATACTAAATAAATCTAATAATGAAATAACTGTAACATTATAAATATAGGCCCACCACTGCTTAAGGCTCGAGGAGTACTGTGATTTCGTACTCTGAGAGATCGACGCAAGCATTACATTTAAAGCCGATTCCGGGATGCCTTGTCTAATAACGTCTTCTCGGATAGCACAGTCGCTGCCAAGGAAAGTTTCCGATGTAGCGGGTGTGTCGATCTGAAAGGAGAGGACAGGAGATCTTCATCAGGCGAGAAAATGACAATTTGTCTCACTGACAGTGATTTAAAAAGTGGGTACCATGGCTGTGATGGCCACTAGGGTACACCAAGTATACCAGTGGCACCATCACTAATGATTTTATTTAGGCATTTAAGAATTAAAGCAAATGGCGGGAAAGCGTAGAAGAAGCAGAAGGCCCAATTCACTGTAAAGGCATCAATATTCTCCGCATACGGGTCTCTCTTCCAAGAAATATATCTAGAACACTTTGCATTAACTCTAGTAGCAAAGAGGTCAATGTGTGGCGATCCAAAAGAAGTTACTATTTTTGAGAACGCATAGCTACCTAGCTCCCATTCCGTATCAACATTTAGTTTACGCGACTCGCCGTCAGCTTCGATATTTAACGAAGATTTTATATAGGACGCGAACACAAAGATTCTCCTTTCTTCACACCATTTCCAAATAATATTAGCCACATAGTTTAAGTGAGGGTACTGAACCCCGCCCATCCTGTTAACATATGCTATCGCCGTAGTGTTATCCACTCGAAGAAGAATATCACAATCTTTCTTATTATTGGCAAATGACTTCAACCCGAAATAGACTGCTAGCAGCTCTAGATAGTTAACGTGATTTGAGCTTTTGTTATTAGTCCAGCTACCTCTAGTTTTCTCTCCATTACACGCAGCGCCCCAACCAGTGGTAGAAGCGTCAGTATAAATCTCTAATTCGTAATTATATTGCTTGATATGGTTAACCGCTGACAAGAGATTTCATCTCCACCATTTCAAATCACTATGTAAACTATCTGGAATCTTCATGAATGCATCATAATTATCGTTGTTACTAAGTAATGCCAAAGACTTGGCTCTTTCCAGCGACTTTGTATACAGCCAGCCATAAGCGACTGCAGGGCATGCTGCAGTGAGCGAGCCTAGAAACTGAGCAAATTCTCTTATGCGAATAGTTTTCATTGATAATAAAATATTAACACGCTGTAAAAGAGTAAGTCTTTTGTGTTTAGGTAATTCCAAAGTCATTGTTTTAGAATTTAATACAAAACCTAAAAAAATACACGTTGTACTTGGAATGAAATTACTTTTTTTTACTATTTATAATAAAGCCTAATGTTGTTAAACATACTATTGTTTTATTCAGGTTTTCTAAACATTCACTTTCCGTATCACCTAATAAGCAAAGATCATCTAGATACCGAATGGATCTAAAGCCTTGCGAGCGTAAGTGTGACATTACCGGTTGTAATATTTTAGTAAAAATATAGGGCGCTGAACATAGGCCGAATGGTAAAACAGTGAATTCATAAAGATTTTCGTCAAAATAAAACCGTAGGAATTTCCTATGACTCTCATGAATTGGAAGTAAAAAGTAAGCTTCCTTAAGATCAACGGTGGACATAAAACAATTTTTACTCATAAGCTTAGTATCAGTTCTAATGTCTTCCATCTTAAAATGTTGAGGATATACAAATTTATTCAACTTTTTAAGGTTTAGTATAAAACGTTTACTTCCGTCATTTTTTGGAATTAAGAATATATCGGAAATGTATTGTCCTTTCAAGGGATTACATTTCTTTATGGCTTTAATTTGTAACAAATGATAAAACTCATTTTTTATTTCAATAGACTCGCGCTTGTTAAAACTACGCTTTGGATACTTGCGCGGCTGTTGTTGAGGCAAAGTCATAAAGGGAATTAAATAACCTGACACGGTATTTAAAATAAAATTATCATCCGTGATAGACCGCCATGCGTTGCTGCTGGCGCGCTCGACTCGGTGGGCCTTTCCAGTTTAAATTGGAAGTATTGGAGCTCGTCGAAGCAGTTGCCTGTTTTAATTGCCCGGTTTTCTTTATCCCTCTGGAACTTTTAACTAGCTCTACTAGGTTATCACCGAATAAATAGCTATATTTCTTTCTATCCCTAAATGAATCAATTAATGGCTTATCGACCAAGGGTATAATAACTGACCGGCGAGTATCTGTTTCTGCGAAATGAGAATCGGCGATTAATTTCCCAGCTTTATTTAGTGTTTTGACTGCCGCCGACAAATCTGGATTTTTACGTAACAAGGACGTCATTGCGTTTCCTACGGCCGTAAGAGCCCGACCAAGCCTGCAGGACTCAACTAGCATGGCGCCGATCTCTGGATTCAGAGCAGGGGCTTTTGCCAGAGAAACGTTTTTTGGGAATGGATACTTCTTTATAAGTTCCTCTTTATTTTCTTTTTTGAGCCCTTTTAATAAAATATTTTGAAAACGTTGCGCCGCATCTTCTTGCAGATTGCCACCGTATTCTTCAGCCTCTTCTTCAATAACACCCAGGCTTTTTAGAAGTTCGGGGTCAAAACTCTCATTTTGAGGGGTATCCGCAGGGGGCTCGTCGTTTTTAGGTGGCTCGGAGGGTTGGACAATTTCTACAACCTCCGGCTCGTTCTGTATGGATTCCAGATGTTCTGGAAGCAAAATAAGCCTTCTTTTACGTAAATGTTAAATTGAAGGTAGGTAGGAAGGTAGGTAGGTAACAAAAAAATTAAAATTATGAGAAGTAGTCACAAATAAAATGTTATACGTAAGTACTTGGTACCTTACTAACTCAGAACATCTTTATTTGATCGCATAATATGCGTCCCAAGCGAATTATCTTGGTAAATAATGTTGCTAGCAAATACTAGCAACAAAATTATACTCGAAGAATACAACGAAGTTTATAAATGTAGGTACCAGTAGGTAACCAATAATGCCACACTCGAAGAATACAGCAAGAGTGGATTAAGTACATAATTTAGCATAATAACCTTCAGGTTGCACATCATCTTCATCACTTGCGTAAATAATTCTTTGACTGCGATGCCGTCGACGCTCGTCTAATTTGAGCTCGTATTTCTTCATCTTCCTCGCCCACCGTTCTTCTTTTGTTTCGTCGTGACTTCTTTCGGCATTTTATAGTGGAAAATTCCACGAAAATTCGTACGTGAAAAAACGTCACTATCGAACTTAGGTTCGTTGAACACCTGTGCGGTTGTCGCGCGCGCACGGACAAGAATGAACATGCGAATCTCAGGGACCAGAGAAATGGGGGAGAAAGAGACAGCAATACATTTTAGTCTCTTTTTCTCTAAATACTTGTGCGAGTTGGTTGGCGTAGCGGGGCTACTAAGGTGCGTTGGGGTAAGACCGTGAATGGGGTAAGAACGTATATGTTAAATATCTACCGATTCTGTGATAATTTTTTTATACTGGCAACATAGCGCAAGACGCCATTTTGTTTTGCTACTCCCTTCAGTCCGCATCGGTGATTTCGTATTGTCGGTCGTCTGTTATGGCTGTTCCACCACATGTTACGCATCTCGGAAAGATTTTTGTGATCCGGACTTATCCCAGACGACATCTCATTGATTTTTTGATGAGTATTTGCACTCTTTTGAAAGTTATTTGGCTTTATGTTGTTAAAAAATCAATTCTTTCTCGATAGGTATGTTTAAAATAGCCTAAATGTGGCTACAAGTCGAGATCCGAAATTTCCCCATGTAAATATCTAAGGGTGAAGTACGGAGTAAAAATATCCGATCTTGACCTTAATTGAAAATGCATGTGGTTGTCAAACTTTAGCTTAGTCCGAACTTTAACCACTGATATTTTTGTGGCAAAAAATGTTGTATATGTAGGGTAAAAGCCGGATACTTGCCCCACTTTTCGAAAAACCTCTATTATGAAGAAATATGTACTTACTTAGAAATATGCAACATGTATATCAAAACATAGGTCCTTAATCTTCTATAATAGTCTATATTCGTAAACGTAATTACTATTGGTTTTGAGTAAATCCCGTTTTACTTGACCTCTCAAAAGGGGGATAGTTGCCTACTGTGGCGGATAGTTGCCCGACAGTAAAAATGCTTCGGGGGATAGTTGCCTCGTGCGGGAATAGACACCTCACTATGATTTTGTTAAATATAAATAATGTTTAATATCTACTGAGATCCTTTATTATGCACTGATCAAAATATTAATAATTATTGTAAAAACATAGTATTCAGTTTTAATGATTTAGACCATAAAATCATCACCATCCTGTCTGTCAGGCAGGATCCGCGTTCCTGCTTTTACTTCTCCATTTAATCTTGGCCCTCTTCTGGACCATGTGGGTATTAACTTTCACACCAACCACGATCTTTTCAGTCCTTTTAAATATAGGTGCGATTAGTTGCCCCAAGGAATCCTAAGGGCAACTATCCGCAAAAGTAAATGGGGCAACTATCCTTTTTGATACGGATACTTGCCCTTTTTATATGTAAAATAAATAAGCCTTATTAAATAATAAAACATATTATACAATGTAATATAAACCCTAACGCATGTATAGAAACAAAAAGTAAACTGATGCCATAATCAGTTATAAAGATATTCAATATTAATTACTTACCAAAATAATTTTGACGCCTGTCAAAGCTTCAGCGCGGAAGATTTTTACTTACAAGGATAAAACGCGTACGCCTACGCTGACGGATTAAATGGCACTGAGGCCTTTTGGAGAGGCACTTTCAATTGTGATAAAGCGCTAACGCTATCAACATCCCTAACATAGTGTATTCAAAACTGGGGCAACTATCCCACTGGGGCAAGTATCCGGCTTTTACCCTAATATGTAATGCATTCTCACTGCAACTTTATATTAATTATATAGTTGCAGTGAGAAATATATATACATACTAAAAAATATATTATACATAAAGTACAGGGCGTCCCACGGCTGTGCCACATAGAGGGAAAGTGCCTTAAATATTGGAGATATGATTGAAAAAAAAAAGACTTCATTTTGAGATAAGCTTTTCGGTCGTATCTTAGTATAACGGGTGTTTTTTGTTTGACGGGTTCGATTCCCGGTTCAGACAAACGATTATTTATAATATACATACATACCTACCTATTACATAATATCCAGCCTCCTTCATACCAATAAAAACTCAGAAACGTCTGTTTTTGATAGAAAGAAAATTTTATAGGTGGGTCGGATTTGAGAAGGTCGTCTCAAATTTTTATTTTAGATTTTCGGCTTGGCTATCGAGACTCGCATAGGTTCGTTAGGTATGGCGAACACAACGCCAGAAGAGCGCGTCAAATCTTTGCTTTGTATCAACCAGTAATCAGGCCAAAAATTATAAAAAAGTGCGAGATTTACCCTGGTAGGTACGTAGGTTACCTACCTATTGAAACATTTGAGACACAAAAGTTTGAGAACTACAGCGACTTGAAATTTACTCGGGCGGGGTAAGATCGGACGCTCAAAACAAAAAAAAGGTAAAATGTTCTGTTCCTGCTATGTTTTTAAACATAATTAAATTTTACAAGAAGAATGCTGTAGCGAGTATAAGATCGGATATTTTCTTTTTATGAACCTTGTGTTCTAAGCCACACGAGTAATTTTAGAGGGTAGTCCGGTCTTTCCCCAACGTCGTCCGATCTTTCCCATGAATTTTTAAATCTATGTCTATACTTTAAACTCCCGTAACACAGCAGTCGTTAAATCTATGCAAACATGAAAATATTTTTCTGATAGGTTGTTTATTGATTATCAGTTTCTACTTTATTTTATTACGCTAGCTGATATAGATTTTGAGGAAAAAATAAATTGCCAACTTCTTATGAATGCAGCTAAAAACCATCCGAACTTACCCCAACGCACCTTACATGGTTAAATCTCGAGGACGAAGACAAGATTCGACATACGATTATAGGTATCGACGGGCACTATCATTTCTTTTTAGGATCTAGTTTTCTAAGAGCAATGGTTTCCGAGTAATTTAAGTTTTATACATTCTCTTTATACATACTACTGATGTTATACTTTGTACTTAGTTATAATTTTGAATGAGCCACCATGGTCACTCAGTTTAAGTAAACATTCGTAAAGGACAGAAATAACTACGTTTTAAAACATTTTGTCGTAATATTGTCCCAAAATCATGTCTTCAACCAGTTGAGGACAAATTTAAGCAGTGCGGTTTATCCTACAACAGAATCAATCAATGTGAATAAAAATTCCTAACATGACCGAATCAATCTTCTGAATTGAAATTTTTTAAAGTTTTCATGTTCTTATATCCTCAAGATAATTTAATTGAATGTAACCTGTAACCATCGGACAATCAATACGCTTTTAACGAAAATCGGCCAAGTAGCTTTTGAGCTAGAATTAACATCTATACAAACATTCATATCCACATACAAACAAGAGTAGGTAGAGACGACATTGTTCCACTTGCTATGGTCCTGACAAATCTCTGTCGATTCTTCCACGTTTATCAACTTTACATACATAGATTGTTAACTTCATTACCCTCCCTTAGCTCCATCGTAGTCGGGTAAAAAGTATTCGCGGAAGTTGCATGGTTCAATTCCTTTAGATATTACTGATGTTATACTTTTTAGTTAAAATGTGGAATGACTTACCACATTCTACAGATAGTGAATCTATGGACACCTGTCAGAAGTAAACATCCAAAGAAAAAATTCGTTTTCAAAGATTTTAAAGTAAAATTATGTCTTCTTCCGAGGATGAAGACATGTTGGCCGTACTGCAGATGGTAAATATGCAAAAATGTAGACGACCCCGACGTAAATTGGGTGCACCCTATATGGAATACCGGTGAAAAAAATAGACTTACCAGTAGATGGTAAACCTGGAAATGTATCCGGACCGTTATCAGCAGGTTTTCAGGATGTCACCATTATGTTATAATCAAATATTAACCCGAGCCAGATCAAGGTTACAAAAACGGCACACAAATTGTAATGTCAATGTAGCATTGACAATAATATAAATTAAATAATAATCGTGGCGTCATTATGATGATGTTGACTTCAATATAATGTTTTATGAGCTTGTTGAAAAACATCCAGCACCATACGATTATAATCGATCAGATTACTCTAAACAGAGACAAGATGCGGATAATGATAGTAAGGGAATTAAACGGCAAATTACGTGGGGACAAAAATGACTGACCATGCCAGCCCGCTAGGCACGGGAAGGAGAGTTCAACCCACGAAGCGATGGCTAGACGTCGATAAGAACGACATGCGTGCCAACAAACTCACCACCAAGGATACCAAAGACCGAGCGAAGTGGACCAAGAGGAGTAGGAAAACGGACTCCTGGCAACCGAAATATAACACCAAAACGATGATAATGATGATCTTGTCGTCAAATCCTGTTTGTGCTCTCGCACGCGAGGACCCGGGGTCCGCTTTGACTATGATCCAAGATTTAGCAGATCAGGCAATTACAGTGGAACGACTGCCAACTGACCTCCATACATAAGGTCGACATAAGGTCAATACTCATGCGAGCCGTTTAAAATAACGCGCGTAAAAGCGTCGAAAAAGCTCTCGTGCAAACGTTGCCTAACTCACAATCTTTCGTAAATCTCTCGTGCGAACGTTGCCTTACTTGAAAAACCAGAATAATACCACCGTTTTCTTTGTTGTCACAGTGACGTGGCACTGCGCGGTGCACTGTTGAGTTGAGTGGAGCTCGGGCCCGATTGCGACTCGCGCGTATTCTGCGATTCATTAACGATTTTACACTACCCCATTCCTACTGTGAGCTTTTAGAATTATTATTTTTACTACTAACAATCCGTAGTTATGGAGGTCAATAATTTTCCTTTTGAGTTCAAAGACTTTGATCCAGAACAATCACAAGAGATTATAGAAAATTTTAAAGGTACCTATCCTGTTTGAAACTTAGATTTATGAACAAGTGATCTAGAATCAGTTTTTACATGTGATTTTTTCTTATGTAACATTTTAATTTAGGTTTCTAAATTGTAGTTTTAAGTTTGTACATATTGTATGTAGTGTAACTATGTATATAATAAATAAACAAACCAAGTCACTTTAAATAAAAAGGTAAAGTTTAATATTATCTGTATGTTTCAGCGTTGACCGACGGCTGCGTGAAGGTCGGGCCCCAGGGCTTCGTCATGCCGGCCAGGTATAAGGAGGAGGCATCAAATCTTTACAGTCTGTCCGTGCAGCCGAGCGACATTTTTGTAGTCACGTTCCCGCGGTCAGGTACGCGATCGGAGTCTAATAAGTATAGTCATTCAAAGAATTAGTTTATCACCTGACCGCACGATCATCCATATGACAATATGGACTAAGTGGTCAGCTAATTCGTTGTATGAATGTACTTACTTGCAAGTATGAGTTATAATGGCTTCCATCTAACCTTTAGTAATCACTCGTTAGCGAACTCCACGCCAACGAAATGAAAATGCTGTGGTGGATGTGCGGAGTTACGCGACTCGATCGAGTACGTAATGAGTACCTAAATCCGTGGCAGCCTTGGCATGAGGGTTATCGCAGAAAAGATCGACGGGTCTCTTCTGCGCTGGTTTGGTTACGTGTTGTGTAAGCCTCAGGGATACGTGGGATATAGGTGCCTGATGAATCTGCCGGTATTAAAAAAGAGGCCCCGTGGGCAACCCAAGAAGCGATGAATTGACATCGCTGAGTCGAATGCGAGAGCCAACGGCCTACGACGAGTGAATGCTGAAGACCGGATGAAGTGGAGAAGATTGAGTAGAAAAGCGGACCTTGGCAAAGGATATATGGGATAAATTAAATTGAATTAAAATTAAAATATATTTATTTCAGACCATTGATCCATAACTTGTTAGTATTATATTAGTAACAATTGTACTTATATGTTATGTTAGTAACATTAGTAAGATTATTATGTTGGTAACACTATTTGAGGCCTATAGCTAGCTCTATCCAATGCCTTTGGATAGGGCAGTCGAGCCTATTGGCTATCATCTTTAGGATGGTGTTCCGACTGCCACGCAGGCGCTGCAGTAGAGAGGCTGCTTTCTTGCGCATGAGGGCGTGAAAGCCATCCGTGCGCGCCTCCGCGAACATGCCCGACGCACTGCAGCGCGGCGGCAGTCGCAACAGCATCCTAAATACATTATTGTATTGAACACGCAGGACGTTATAGGATCGGCGCGTGTATGACACCTACAGGCCGCTCGAGTAAAATGACTGACAAAACGCCTTGAACAAAGTCACTTTGACGTCTGTCGTGCAGCGAGCAAACCTGCGGGTGAGCATATTGCTCCTCACTGCCAACGCCCTGCGCTCGCGCTCAATGTCGCTATCGTCCCGTAGGTCGCTAGTGACAATGTGCCCTAGGTGCTTAAATTTATTTACTATATTAAGTACTGTACCGTTAAGACATACCGGTGGCACATAGCGTGACTCCTGTCTAGGTGCTTTAAACACTAGAATTTCACTCTTTTTCGGGATGTATTTTAAACCGTGTGCCTCCGCATATGTCTCGCAGGTTGCCAGTAATTCTTTCAACCCTCTTATCGACGGACTGAGCAGCACCATGTCGTCTGCATAGCTTAAGTTGTTGACACAGGTACCGTCAATGTGACAGCCTACATGAGTGCTGCTCAGTCGCTCGACAAGTTCGTTGATATATAGGTTGAATAACATAGGCGAACTTAACCCCCCCTGCCGCACACCGCATTTCAGCCTAAACTCATCCGACAGAGTACCGGTCCATCTCACCCGGTTTGTCTGGTTAGCATACCAGTATTTGAGGAGGGACGTATATTCCGCCGGCACACCCGCGTCCGTCAACTTGCCCCACAGCAGCTCATAGGCAACGAGATCGAACGCTTTGGACAAGTCGAGAAAACACGCGTATACCGGCGTCCTCCTCTTAGTGTAGTACTTGACAGTGTGTTTTAGGGCAAGAATGGCGCTCTCCGTGGACACGCCCGGTTTAAACCCGAACTGCGCGTCATGCACGGTAACGTGTTCCGAGAGCCACCCATTCAACAGACCGTCAAGCACCTTGGCCGCGGTGGTAGCGAGCGAGATGGGCCGGTAGTTGTTCATGTCGGATGTGCTACCCGTTTTGTTCTTAACAATAGGAACTACTGTAGTCCGCATTAGCGGTTCTGGCAAATAAGAGTGACCTATACACAGGGTGAAAAACAGCGACAACACTCGCGAAAGATGGGCCCCCGCATGCTTAAAATGTTCAATGCTGAGACCATCATATCCCGGAGACTTTCCACGTTGCATCTTCGAAATAATTCTAGCAATATGCTTAGCTGGTATTTTTACGTTCCGCCGAGACAAAATGGTCCCAGTACTGCTCTCCCTACCCATTGAACTTAATGGCGACTGCACAGAGAAATGGTCACTGAAACCATTGGCAATGTCTTTGTGGTCCGTATTGCCGCCGACGCTCACCGGGAGGCTCGGCCTCAAATTCATTTTATTTGTGTTTTTCCAAAAGCTTTTGAAGTTTCTGGCAATGTGGCTGGAAGCGAGGATGTCCATTCTAAGTTGCTCCTGCTCACCTTGACACCATTTTAATTTAGATTTAAAATGTCTCCTCGCTTCTGCCATTTCTTCAAATATACGGCCGCTAGCCGGGCGACCAGCCAGCGTCCACAGTTGGAATGTTAGCCGAGCCTCGCGGTGCGCGCCCGCGACATGTTTGTTCCACCCAGTGACATAGCCACCCTTCCGCCTACACCCCGCCCTATGTGTCTGTATAGCAGCAAGTGATAGAGTATTTACTATTTTTAAATATATTTCATCAAGAACTGAGTGATGGTCTCTGCGATTACAGAATCCGTCGCAGCATTCACTCAGTTCCTGTGTAAAATCTATAAGACTCAGGGCAGAGTGACAGAGGTCAAGGTACTTAACAATTTGTTCTGGCTGTCTTTCACCCCACAAAATACGGTTAACACTTTCGTAATCTGTCATCTTACATTCTACTTTAGGCTTAAGTTTATACAGATTACACTCAATCACGAGTGGATAGTGGTCCGACCAATACACGTCATACTGTACTGACACACTAACGACTGATTGCCGTGCCGACTCAGTGACGATGCAGTGGTCCAACCACCTATTACAGCCGCTATGAGATTCACTTGTAAAAGTGTAGGTATTTCTGTCACAGATAGCCAAATCGAGACAATGCCAGCTTTGATCTACACAAAAGTTAATCATTTCAATATAAAACAACTCATTCGGATGCGCATTAAAGTCTCCTATGATGTAAAAAGCCTCAACTCCTTTGTTCTCCTCTATCTCAATTACCGAGCGAATCGTGCTAAGGCAGGCTGTGAACTCGGGTAGATTGTCATTTGAGTTTGTAGGCATATAAACGCTAAATATCACTACGCTCCTATTACTTACGGTCACCTTGATCGCACAGACCCGCACATGATCACACTCGATAACCGACACTGATTCAAACGCACTTTTCCGCCACAATAACGCGACGCCACCGTGCGGCCTGCCGCTGAGCAGGCCGGCCGCTGCGTCCACCGCCGACGTGCCCGTGCTCCCGAAGGCGGCGTCCACCGCGCCGAGCAGCGGCAGGTCGTGCGGCAGCAGCCACGTCTCCTGCAGGGCCACCACGTCCGCAGATCGACGCAACGATCTCACCCCATCCATTGACCTTTTCAGGGACTTACAGTTAAAGCTTACAATTTTACTGTGACTGTCCATTATTTTTGTCCGTAATTTCAGCGATTCCGTTTTGTTGTCTCACGCGATAATTCACAAAACGCCTGAACGATACGCCGGAAGGCCAAAGTTTGTCATCCAGAAAGGTATTGATTTTGTGCTTCGTTACAAACAGCTTGTAGGAATTATAATCTTTTTGTTGTTTCATTTTAATTTTCACCAGTGTAATACGCTCTTGAGTTTTGTTAAACACGTAGTCAATGTTCCTGTTCAGACACCGCCTTATGCACATTCGATATAAACAGTGGGGCTTTGGTGTCCGCCGCTTTGAACAATTGAGTAGGCTCAGCAGTTTCGGCAACCGCGCTACCCCTTTGACTGATGAACCGATTTCTGTACCTTCGTTTTTGAACTAGGGTCCATTCTTTGTCCGTATTTGAGTCCTTCCATACACCACCCCCCCGCATTACATCAGAAAACGAAGGACGTTTGGATCCCGCAGTTTGTTTACATTCGTCAGCAGATTCATTATGCGCGGGCGGCGGCGACGGAGATGCATAGTAGGTAGGAATCTGCGGTGGTGGCGACTTTGCATTATCATCGGCTCGGTGCGCCATTATCTCGCTCGCACCCGCGCCGCGCTCGCCCGCCGCCGGGGACGATGGCGCAGGCGCAAGCGGCGACTGCGGCTTGGGAGAAAGAGACGGAGACAAGTTACACTCGACAACAGAGGATTCATTGCCGTACAATGTAGGTAACGCCATCGGTCCGCTGTCGTACAGATTAAATATACCTCCTCTTTTCGTGTTTACATTTCTCTCTTGAATTAAAAATGACGTCGTTTTATGACGTTAATTAAGTCGATCATTTAATTCATTTTTAGATACATATTGATGTGGAATATCTCTGAAATCTTTTTCTAGTAACACAATTATTTTAAGGAGTGCCGTCACATCAACATGATCAAATGTGACGGGAGGTAGTTTTTCAAGATTTTTGGCCACAAAAATTGGGATTTGTTCAGGGTCCGTCTCCTTGAATAAAACTATTACGTCCTCAATGTTCCTAAGATTTCTACCATGACGTTTTCGTGTCGTAGATCGCTTAGACAAGGATTCGAAAAGCAACGACTTCGCTAGTTCAATGTCCGCCGCACTAAACGCACTTTCACAAATTTGAACCAGGCTTTGTTCGTCTATAACATCCAATTTATTTTGGATGAAAGCCAGCACTTCACTTATTACGATATTACAATTCGCACATTTTTCTCTTTTCGACGTTTTCGATACGTTATCCATTTTTCGCGACAGAGGTGCGTGACCTTGCTTGCACTCGCGCTCGCAGCCAGGGCCGGACTGATAAGCGCTAGGACGATGATGAATAATGATAATGATGACTGTACTTACTTGCAAGTATGATTTACAATTGCTTTTTTAAGGTTAGACTTGACTAATCTCCAGGCACCACCTTGACCCAAGAGCTGGTGTGGCTGGTGGCGAACGACCTCGACTATCAGACGGCGGCGACGGTGCCTCTGACAGCGAGATACTACTACTTAGAGTGAGTTAAGTAATTAATTTCGTCCACCCGTTACAACCTATGATATTGGAGGGTTTCTCGCAATTACACATTTGCTCCAATATTTTTAAAACATTTAAACATATTAAAATTAATACCTGATTTCGGAAAAAGAGTATATTTAGATGTCATAAAGTCCCTAAAGTTGAATAAAAATAATTTATCAAGTTTTTATTTGGTTTTGAAAGTACAGGGTGGGCCATAAAACGTACGATTTTAGAAATACTATTGCGCTGGAGCGGTATGCAATTAAATTAAATTAAATTAAATATCATTTATTTCAAGTTTCACAGACTCATATTCTTATTACATTTCATTAATAATCATAGTTTATAATAATAAATACATTCATCGTTAGCATTACAACGTCACTTTAGAATTAATTCATGTCATAATCATAAAACAAAAATAAACATAGGTATATATGTCAGATAAAGTTATACAAATGTCAGCCTTTAAATAATATGTATTGCATGTCAAAAATATGGAGATCAATTAATTTATAAGTAGGTACAGAATCAATAACAATGTCAAAATAAAATCAAATTATGGATATGAAAATGTCAGAACCAATCACAAACTGAAATGTACTAATTAATGCAATCATCATTTGTATTTTCTGTCAGGCATCTGTAAAGCGATATGTCTGGCACAGCATTTCCCAATTATGTGGCAGTCCAACCTAGCTGCAATCATCACCAGGACGGTGTTGGAGCTGGCCCGTACCCTGCGCACCAGAGACGCGGCACGTTTACGCATAGTTGCGTGGAAACAGTCGGTGTGCGCCTCCGCGAACATGCCCGATGCGCTGCAGAATCGGGGCAGCCCCATCACCGCCCTAAACGCGTTGTTATATTGAACGCGAAGGGCGCTGTAACTTTTGTCAGAATAATTAGCCCATAGGCTGTACGAATAGAGAGATGTACAATACGCTCTAAAGAGGGTGACCCTCACTTCTCTCGAGCATCGGGCAAACCTACGCGCAATCATATTTGCCCTGACCGACAGCGCCCTTCGCTCCCGTTCCATATCCGCATGATCCCTGAGGTCGACGGTGAGTATATGCCCTAGGTATCGAAATTGTGGGACTCTTTCCAGATGTATACCATTTAATTTAACTTCAGGTATGTTAGCGGGGCATCTCGCACCAGCAGCCTCAAAGACCATGTATTGACTCTTCGTAACAATAGCGAGGCGCGGGAGGTGGGAATGAGTAGCTTGATTCTCGGAAATTTAGTCGCCATGGAGCGCTTCACGGGTGCAAAGCAAATTTTTACAAAAATGGCCATTCGTGCAGTGTAGTTCGTCGTTTATTTCGTTCCGAGTTCAGATAACACGACTTAAATCAGTGTCCCAGTGAGAGTATGATTAGGTCTTGGGTTAGAAAATTCGAATCTGGTTCGACTCTCAACCAGAAACCTCCGGGATGCCCAAGGTCAACAAGAACAGAAGAAACAATAACGAAGTTAGAGCTTCCGTACAACGTAATCCTGCCCCCGTATTCACAGTGGCTCGGAAATCGAATTCGGATACGGATTCGACAAATTTGTCGATCGACTCGGAAATCGGTGTATTCACAAGCATCAAAGTGGACAGTTCAAATCGGAAGATTTGTCGAACATTTTGAAAAATACACGAATGCTATTAAGCTTTCGGAAAGTTATTGTGAATTGTAGATTATTAAGTTTTTCTTGGAAAATGCAGTTTGTACTGCCGATACAACATCGTAATAGGATAAGGGCGAAGCAAAGAGTCGATATAATGCACTAAAATCGGCAAATAAGGGATTTGTCGAGCCCATTTAACATGCCCAACTTTTGTAGGGTTTATCGCCTCTCTGCGGAGACTGAAATTGAATCCAAAATTGAAACACCGAGTTTTTACTTGATTCAAGTGAATAGATACTATAAATATTTAGTCAGGTACTTACTGTCGACATGGTTTCTTCGATTAGATTAGATACGAAAGGGTTAAAAATTAATTTAATCACTAAACTAAATCGCTCTAAGGAAAATGAGAAAACATTCTGAAAAACTTTTGTTTTACAATATTATGAGTGTTCATAACGACAGAAAGAATTTAATTTTCAAATAATTACTTTATATTTTTGCAAATTGACTTCAAAGAAAAATAATATACTATATATTCTACTTATAAATATATGCTATATATATATATATTATTATATATATATTCTACTTATAAACAATCAAATATTATATAAAAATTAATATATAGCACAAAATATAACTTATTAATAGCATTTTTTACAAATTCATGTTATCAACAAAAGTGTCTTCGTAAACGCTCTTCTACGTCCTCGGGAGAACCACAGACAATTCCAAAAAGTAGAGTTTCCGCGACCGAATCGATCGGAAAGTTTTCAAATGATTGTAAATAATTGATTGATTGGCAACTGGTCTATCAACTCGCAAGCAGTCAGTTTAACTTGCTGTATCCAGAACATCTTTGCGTCGAATTTTAACTAAAGATCTTAAATTTCACCCATACAAAATGAATTAGTGCAAAATTTAAAGCCAAATGATCTCAATTTAAGCCGTGTTTTTGTCGAAACAATGTTAGAGTGTTTTCGGTTCGGTTTTTTCCAACGAAGCCCATTTTAACTTAATGGGGCACGTCAACAAACAGAATTGCCGTTACTGGGCCCCAGAAAACCCCGTTCGAAACATCGAAAACCTCTGCATTCGCCGAAGGTAACCGTCTAGGCGGCCATTTCTGCACACGTAATCATCGGACCCTATTTCTTTGAGAATCAGCGAGGGCAATCTGTGACTAAATTCCGGCCAATACACAGCCATGTTACTAGATTTTTTTCCCTTCACAATTGCTAGAATTTGAAAGCTATTATCGTGCAACATGGTTTCAAAAAGATGGCGCGACATGCCATACATCTGATGCCTCAATAGCAGTCGTAAGCGAGATGTTGGCAAGAAAACTCATATCGCGCCGAGGTGAGATTGCGTGGCCGCCCAGAAGTCCAGATTTGACACCATCAGACTTTTTCTGTGGGGATACATGAAGAGTCGAGTTTACTGCAATAAGTTGGATAACCACGATTGCCCAGGGCTTCGATTCTGGTACGGAAATCGTATCAGTTGCAGTAATATTACAATTGCATCGCATGTCAAACGTGCGATTGTCATTCAAATGACAGATATTGAGTTGCAACTTTCATGTAATTGTTATTCAAATGACAGATGTTGAGTTGCAACTTTCATGAGTTCGAACTTTTCCACAATTCGTTTTCTTGTACTTTAGTTGCATTATGGTTTTATATGGCTGTTGGTACTCAAATAAATAAATGACTAAGTTTCATACTTCTTAGTTGTCAACTGCCTTCAATTCTGTCAACGAAAACGTGTCAAAGGTCGAACAATGATTTAACTGCAATTTAACTGGGATGATGCTGGGACTGACTCGATACCTCGACGTAGTTACAGTAACATCACAGTTACATTGCAACATAATAATAACTGCATTGCACACCAGAATCGGTACCCAGTTGAAGATCAACATCCAAGAAGAAATGGCTGCTATTCCACGCGCAATGTGGCAGCGAGTTTTTAAAAATCTGAGGTCCAGATTTAAGGAGTGTTTGCGGCACGATGGTGCACATCTAGAAGATATAATTAAAAAAAAAAATTCCCATTTTTTCTATTTTTATTTTTATTAAGATTCGTTTGTGTATTTTCTCCTTTTTTTGAATAAATTTTACAAATCCATCCAACTTTCTGGCCCACCCTTAGCTTAAAGTTGTCTGATTATACCTACAAAGTTTTATCGTTTCAGCAAAGGTTTCCACCGATAGAAACTGTATAAACTAATACATACGTAACTAAAAGTTAAGCATACCGAACAATCTATAAGACTATAATTTCAAATTTAAACTAAAATATACCAACAATACCCGAAAGTAATAACTTAATTTTCAATTATGTTAATTGTAACAGTATCTGATTCGAATTTCAGGTGGGCTTCATTTTTCACACACACACAATATCAAATATTAAAAGAAAATAAAAATGAAAGTAAGGTTAAAGAATCTGCTATGGAGATGACCGCGATTCCACGCGAGACGTTGTCGGCGATGCGCGGGCGCCGCTTCGTGAAGTCGCACCTGCCGCTGTCGCTGCTGCCGCCCGCGCTGCTTGACACCGGCAAGGTGGTGAGCATCGCGAGAGACCCGCGCGATGTCGTTGTCTCATACTACCACCTTCATAAACGATATAACGTTTTCGACTACGTGGGCGACTTCAAGACGTACTGGAAAATGTTCATGAATGATCAAAGTGAGTGGTTGTCGTATTTTGGTTTCTCAAACTTGCTTGTAAGAAAATGGGTCCTCTTGAACCGCGTTTAGATTCACAACACTTAACAAATAAAGATACCGCAAAAATGCGTTCAGGCACTGGTGCCATTAATGTATCTATTTTATTTTCTCAAAAGATATTTCACCACAACTACCTATAGTTACTTACACATTTATTTTTTATTCATTTCACCTATTATAAATCGAATTGAATTTTATTCATCCTATTTTAATGTATTAGCAAAAGTAACTAAATAAGATGTTGCTTATGTTGAATGTTGAATGAATGTTGTGCGTATCTGAGTGGAATAATAGTGTTTTACTTTATGGGGTGATGCGTGGTGGAAGAAAATACCCAAGACTTTCGACTCTGGTTCGTTCTCTGAGGTTAGGTAATATAAAAGAACTGTAGGGCTAGCACAAGTTGCTCTCGCGTGCGATAAGCGAGAAAAGGCCCGACATAGGTATTGGTATCTCTTACATCTTAGTATTGAGAGAAAGGGACAAACGCTCTCTCGCGGCGCGAGCTTTGTTGTGGACACACTTGTGCTAGCCGTGCAGCGTGGTTTTTACACTTTAAGTCAGATTGACGGAAAAGACTGTACCCTACATGTATCACAATAGCTGCGGCCTAACTGGCTGGTTGGTGAGGCCAAGCCGCAAGCGGTGGTGGGAGCCGAGGGGACTAAGGAACCAGCGTCACCAACATTGGGATTGGAATTTCAGTTAAATTTAACCGTTACAACATTAAATAAATAACACAATGTTTAGGTATATTTTTCTCATTTTCTTTCAGTTCTTTATACACCTTTCTTTAAAACAATCAAGGAAGCCTGGGCAAAAAGAGATCACCCGAATATGCTGTTCATGTTTTACGAAGATATGGTTAAAGTAAGTATTAAAAAAATATTATGACGCGGCTGTGTTCACACGCGCGAGAGCCCGGGTCCGCCTTGACCATGATCCAGGATTTGGCATATCAGTTAATTACATCATCACATTCAGTCGCCTGAACATGATGCATCACGATGTTTCCGGCTAGTGTTCTACAAACGTACATTTATCTCAGAAAGGAGTTGCTAATGTCCAGGATAACGGTAAGTGCTTTTCTACAGATGGACATTCTGACCGTGTGTCTCGCTAGGCAATAAAATAGTAGTTTATGCAACTCGCACATAAAAGTTTCCTATAATTTTCTCGACTTTGCTTGAAGTAAGCTGCGGGTCCGTTCTATAATACCTATCTACGCGTCAAGCGGTGGGAAAACCCCTTCACTACTTTCACATATATCAATTTATTTGCTTCATACAAGAAAAAGCATTCACAAACACAAATTAAAACAATTAGAAACAAATATTCTGTTTAGCGGGAAAATCATGACACACAAATATAAACAGACACTCATGTATTAATACCCCCTTTTATATGCCAGTTGCATAAACTACTATTATGTTACAGATGTAATGAAAATAGTATGGAAAATGCTAAACTATAAATTAATTTTTTATAGATTTTCGTGAAAAAAGTTAATCATTAAACGACTGTTTTCGAATATGTAATTGGAACATTACGCTATGAGTGTAGATAACATTTATTTTATAGTGCTGATGTGTTATTATTATTAAATAAAAGGACCTCCGCGGCGCGGTGCTGCGCGTGGGCGCGTTCCTCGGCAAGCAGCTGAGCGAGGCGCAGACGCAGCGGCTGTGCGACCATCTCCACTTCGACAACTTCAAGAATAACAAATCTGTTAATATGGAGCCCGTGAACGATAGCTTCTCCAATACTACGGGAGAAGAGGGATTCATTAGAAAAGGTACGAAAATGTAGCTCATAACCACGCCTACGCCCCGCAAAAATTTATTGTTTTTTTGTTAAAGGCGGTGGTAAATTCGCATTTAATTTTATGGAATACGACATGCAGTTTAATTCCGACCAAGTTTCTCTACAGATAACAGAGAATAATAGGCAGTAGTAGAAACCTTCTTTAATAACCATAAAATAGAGTTTAATTTAAACATAGTTATTGCCTTACTTGGCTAATGTATAGTTATTTATTTATTTATTTTTATTTTCCAGTTTATTGTACACATAGAACTTTGATGAAAAATACAGAGTTATAGATGACACAACAGGCGCTACTTATTTCTTAGAAGAAATCTCTTTCAGCAGGCCTATCAAAGAGATATGTGATAAGTAGTCGCAGATTAGACATGCACAATATTATGTTATGTAACTGTTGGCAGTGCCTCTTAAGATGAAGGTAGGACATAGTAGTGACTTTGACGCCGTCCCCCTGTCGCAGGCAAGGCGGGCGGGTGGCGCGAGTACTTCGACGACGAGATGCACGCGCAGGCGCAGCGCTGGATCGCGCAGAACCTGGCCGGGACCGACCTGCGATTCCCGAAATACGAACATTGAAAATAAAAAACAAATTGGGTTAATAAAATATACATCTTATGACGCTGATATTGTAGCTTTCTATCGATCATTCTCAATTTACTCAATTTTTGAGCGTCCTGTTAAATATTATTATTAATATTCTCCTCCGATTTATTTCGGCCATGGCGACCTCTTCGCTGATGCGCAGGAAGATAGCTTGCATAGCTAATATTCGCGGCAAACTCCCGCGCACAATGCAGGCACGCCAGTTTGTCGTTTATGAAATTGTAGAGGATGGCTGCGGGTGTACGGGCTTTTATTTGATCGCATTTAGCGCCAGGGTCAGCTTTGCGCTGCTCCTTAAAGCCGCCCAATTTCCTCTGCATATGCCCGCGTCAATGTTACACCTTTTTATGTAAAGCTTCTGAAAATCTTTATATCGGAGGAGTTGTCCGCTGCGTTTTCGCTTGCCTTCCTCAAGTTCAGAATAAAATTCGAATCCGCACCACCGAAGCTATATAGCTCTCAATGACATCAAAATTAGCTCGTCGCAGAACTTCGGTAAGCACCAGTCGTCAGCATACAATGTACGTCATTATATGTAAATTATGTCATAATATCTGTATGCTGGCGCTCAGAAAAAGTACCTAGTCGTTTGTGGATATGTCGCAGCCAGATGGTTAAATTAGCCGGTTAATTGAACGACTAGCTTTTTTGAGCAATTATTTAATTGAAAATTTGTCACTTGCATGAGATTTTAACGTAATGTTAAAAGAACAGTATTGTCCCGAGCTTACGGAGCTCCTTCATACATTGTTACAACGCTAACCTTACCAGAATAATCTCAAACAATAATAATAGTTCACTTTAGGTTTTAATTCGGTTAAGTTAATTTAATGTTGTGACAATGCATGGAGGAGCTCCGTAAAGTAGGGTAAATATCATTCATTAGACGTTACTTTCAAAGTTCATGAAATTGGCAAATTTTCAATTAAATTACTGCTTAGAAAGCTAGCCGTTTAATGAAACGGCTAATTTAACCATTTGGCTGCGACCGATATATATTTAGAGTATTTCGGGCTTCCTCTGGAGTTCCTCAGGGGTCTAATTTAGAACCCTTAATATTTATCATTTTAATTTGACAAAATTCTAAAAAACTTAAAACATTAGCCGCTCTAAAAATAGCCTACTACTGCTCCTTGGTCCGCAGTAATCTTGAATACGGTTCTTGTGTATGGCCCAGAGAGACTGGAGAAGGTACAGAAACGATTTTCATACTACTTGACGTTACATCAAAAGAAACACTTATTGACTTCCTACTCAGACCGACTAACCTTCTTCTTCTTCGAAGTCTTCTATTTTTAAAATCAATAACAACGTTATTGATACAGCTTACTTGTTCCTAGAGTAAATTGCTGCTATAGTTAACATCAACATGTTTGCTAAGAAATACTATAGAACGAACTTAGACCGTCACAGAAAATATTCCCGTATTTGTCATCAGCATAATTAACTTAGCAGGATGGTAGAGGTGGTTATGGTGGTAGAGGTGGATATATTTAGGACCCTTTCATATATACACATTTTATCTAATAATATATTATTTAAGTGATATTTGCATGGTATACCTATATCAAAAAAATACTGTAATTGTTCTACGGAAACCAGCAAAAATGTATACAGCAATAGAGTAATAAGCATAGGCTAGACACTAACAATACGATTGTAATTCCTTAGATTTAGATGTTAGATGTAGCGCACTATCTGCTGGTAAACCAAAATAAAATCTGCAATGAATGCTTGCGACACTTTAGTGCCTGCCCATAGTCTAGCAAGGTTAAAAAGGCTTCCACCTGTGCGGAAGTGGATGCGCTTAAGCAATTGCTTAGAAATTTTTCTGGGCAGAATATTGACGGTTCTAAGTTCTCGTAGATCCCTTTGCAATGCGCAAATGTTTATACCATGCAGCATTGCCATGGTTGATAAATTATTTGTATGAACGATTGGTAGTAGGTCGGGGCGTATAGACTACTATCGACGTAAATGCTCCCGACTGAATCATCATCTTTCGAGCGGACAATTCCAGCTTCTAAAAGAGCCCGGTGTCCTGCTATGGACCCACCATTTCGCCTACATGATGTGTTAAATAAATTATTATTTAACATATTCTTTTTCTAATTTCCGTAACAGAAATATAATTCCGCGCACGCCGTAATCTATTAGGTCCTTAATTATGAAATTGGTGTTTTATATGGGGAAAATGACGGAAACTAAAATTTTCCTACAAGTAAATTTTTTACTCAGTACCGCTGCAGAAGTCTGTGGGGTAACCGTGAAAAAGAATGGGACCCAGAATAAGTGTCGGGATAAAGAAATAAGAGAGTTAGTAAGTAAAAAGAGAAAGGTAAGGCTGGATGGCTGTGAAAGTTAGAATGAAAACGGATGCAAGGGTTACAGATGATGAGGGATATAAAAGTGTTAAGAAGATACGAAAGAAAGAGTTGCACTAAAGCAAAAGTTTATGCAAGAAGAGTATATGAAGAAACTTTCACACAATATCTGGGACAATCAGAAGCTGTTCTGGAAACAGGTTCGTTTGTCCGCGGGGATTGTCTGAAAGTTCGGAAATGGATGGCATAAGGGATGAACATGGTATATTGGTGACAGATGAGGAAAGTATGTTGCAAAGATGGAAGGATTATTTTGAAAGTCTATTTGAATGTAGTGACACTTCGTCTCAGGGTCAAGACCGCAACCAGGAACCTGAGACGGAAAGTTGTGAGAGAGAAATTAGTATGGAAGAAGTGATTGATGCTTTCAAGTGTCTGAAAAGAGGAAAAGCAGCAGGGTATGGTAGAGTGAGTGTGGAGATGCTAAGGGCTGGAAAAAGGCTGGTAGCTTCCTGGTTGTGTATGTTCTTTATAAGAATAAGAATAAGAAATATTTATTTACACAAACAGAAACACCACAACACAAAAATTTGGAAAACACGACATTTTGTAACACAGAAGAAAAGAAAAAGTACATAAAAATTAACAAAAAGCAAATAAAAGCTAGCACAGTGTCGATGCGTATAGTAGTAGATAAGTGGTGTGTGTTAGTAGTGTATGTAATGCATGTGCAAAAGGGACCTCACTCAGCATTTTGCCCCGGTGCGAACCGAAGCGCTGGTTTTCAGTGGGACCCGCTGAGTGAGGTACGGACGAAAGTGTGTAATAAATAGAGATATTTTCATCTAATACATAAACTATAATATTGCTGGGTAATGTGTATGCTGTAAGTGTGTAAAGTTCGGTAACATTGTAGGAAGTAATATTTACGGGTGAGTACTGAGTATACCTAATATAATACATGTGACATTTCGATTATGGTTATGTCACAGTTTTAATAAATGTTATCTACCTACGTAATTGAATTAAATATTAGAAAAAAAATTATGTAAAGTAAATGTCAATGTGAATGTTTTGGTGTAATTAAATTAAATGTCAGAAAAAGTGAATGTCAAATATCAATGTGAATGTTTAAAATGAGCCATACAAGCAAAGCAAGCAACAAGCAATAAAATTCGCAACGAGACAGGACATATAGCAACATATATAAGTACAGAATATATACCTACATGTGCAGGAGAAATATGGAACAAACGTGAACGCCAGCGCCGCCAGCCTGTAACCCTGGTGGTAAGGGTAAGGGTAAAGTATATCACTTATTATTATTTTGCGAGTTTAGTAGCAATGCTCTGACGTGCGTGCTAAAAGTGTGTGATGATTTCAGGTCACGAAGTGGCGGCGGCAAGTCGTTCCAGCATTTGGTGGCTGCGAATTTAAAGCTTCCGCGGAACGCAGTTGTACGGTGACTCGGCAGTACCAGCGAATATTTAGATGCTCGGGTCACGTTCTGGACGTCGCTAGTCCACAGAAGTTTGTCTGCAAGGTATGGTGGTGTTCTATACCTAACTATACCGAATAGTAGGTTTGCCAAGTGCAACTCCCTGCGGAAATGCATTTTTAAAATATTTGCTTGATTTAAATACGGGCTGATGTGCGTGCGGGGAGGAATAGGAAAACAAAATCTAGCACATGCATTTTGCACTTTCTGAATTTGCTTCTGTGTTTTAGATAGCAACCGAGGGCCATAAACTACGTCAAGATAATTAAACTTGGAGAGAACAAGCGTGTCGCATAATTGAGTACGTATATCAGTCTTAAGAAAAGGTCTTATTTGGTATAATACCTTCAGCCTATAATAACATTGGCTTACCACCGTCGATATATGTTTCTCAAAACGGAGCTGCTCATCCAAAACTAACCCTAGATTTCGTGCCTCACTTACACGTTGAATAGGTTCATCTTGTATATGCACCCTTACGCTCTCCGCTGATATTTTTTGAATTTGCCTCGGACTACCTAGAATCATAAATTTCGATTTGTTTCCGTTAATAAGTAATGAATTACATTTTGCCCATTTGGCTACTCTGTCCAAATCGTCATTCAACCTTGTAACAGCCAAAGCAACGTCACCAGGACTACACGGTATGTAAATCTGTACATCGTCAGCATAAATATGGTATTTGCAATGCCGGATAACCCTTGGAATGTCAGCGGTGTAAATTATAAAGAGGATCGGGCCCAGGATAGAGCCCTGGGGCACGCCTCTCGTAACAGCACATGGTCTGGACCTATGGGTCATCCCATTTCTATCCACTATTTCGACTTGCTGCATTCGGTTTTCGAAGTAACTGGTGAACCACTTCAAAGTATGGCCTCCAAACCCATAATATTTCAGTTTAGCTATTAATAGGGACACATCTATGCAGTCAAAAGCTTTTGAAAAATCGAGGAGTGTCATGAGGGTGCCCTGGCCACAGTCTTGCGCTTCCAAGATATCATCCACCACCTGTGCCAAAGCTGTGGCAGTACTATGCCGCTTCCGAAACCCAGATTGTACAACGGGTAAAATATCATTATTTTCCAAATATTTCAGGACCTGGTCTGCCACCACCCTCTCCAGAATCTTAGAAGCGCAAGGCAATACGCTTATGGGTCTTAGGTCATTAATACTCGCCGGATTGTTATTTTTAGCTAGAGGTCTAACTATTGCATGCTGCCAGCCCGTGGGGAAGTTTCCCGTTTTAATGGATTTATTTATTATACTAGTAATAACTGGTAAAACGTGAGGCATCATCATTGATAGCATATCTAATGAAACGTCATCAACACCGAGTGCATTTGATTTTAAACTTTTAATAATTTTATTAATAGCGTCCTCCGTTACCGTCTCTAATTCAAACTGGCAAAGATTACCACAGTGTGATTTGAAATACTCCACTTCTGAGTTTGAAACCACCAGACTCCCTGGAGCTTTCAAAAAGTGGTCGTTGACAATGTTGGGATCCCCTAGTAAGTAGTCAGGTATGTCACAGGTGTCCCGAATTCTGACATTGCGCTTTATATGCGACCAAAGACTACGCGGACTTCGCCCATTTGAGTTGACATAAAAATCAAAATAAGCTTGTTTCTCTCTAACAAGTGCCTCGTCAACCAACTTTTTGAGATCCTTGTAGTATCTGATGTGTGAATCTAGTCCAGACGAGCGGGCTCGAGCATGGGCCTGGTCGCGTTTGGACATCATTTTTTTAATATTATAAGTTATCCATGGGGGGTTGTAATCTTTAACGCAAATATTTTTTAACGGTGCATACGAATCAAAAATCATGAGCACAGTTTCATTCAAATGCATTACCATGTCGTCAACCGATTCTAATGAAGAAATGTAATTCCAGTCAGTTTTATTTAAAGTCATGTTGAAAAGTTCTGAATTTATCGATTTCAAATCCCTACGTATTAAGTTGAATGGTGTTGGTTTTGGCTTCATGATATTAACCTCACATGTCACAAATGCGTGGCTACTAAGATCTTTAATGTAGTCGACACGAAGCTCACTTACCGTAAGATCCGAGGCTACAATATCAATTAATGTCGCACTTGTATCTGTGAAATGCGTCGGCTGTGTAATATACTGTGTCATCCTGAAACATTGGAATAGGTTTAAAAGCTTTTTAGTGTTTAAATTATTGTCCAGTAAATTTATATTAAGGTCACCCAGTAAAATAATACCATTTGCCCACGAAAATGTGCCTAGTGTGTCAGACAATGCGTCAACAAACGTATCGACGCTTAACCATGGCGGCCTGTAGGCTGTACCGATCACAATAACGGACCCGCGTACAGAGAGCCGCAGCCACATCTGTTCGACTTGGGGAGGCGCGGGCGGTGGGACCAGCGTCTTCGCGGATAGGCCGCTCGCGATGTAGAATGCTACACCGCCGCCGCGCGAGCGCACGTCAGTCGATCGAGCGACATGGCGCAAGCGATAGTTCGGCACCCTTGGCGCTCTCCCGGTCTCATTATCTCGTAGCCAGGTCTCGTTTATAGCCATGATGTCCATAGCCACCAGGAACTCATCATGCCGTGTTCCTAGGGAGCCCGCGTTTAGTAGTCCCAACTTTAATCGCCGTTTATTATTGAATGTTATCGTAGATTATCGATTGACAGTACATTTTACTACTTACGGTTTTCGGCTTCGGTAGAATAAACAAATACCGGGTTGGATGTGAAGTGTAGGTAAGTCTGTGTATAATAATATGAATATGTGTATATTGGCCGTGTATTTTTGTAAAAAGTGAATAGGATATTATGGAATATAATAGTGTCAAGAAAAATAAGTGTCGGTGTCGGTAATAAATGTAATTTATTCGTAAATATATAAGATAGTATATATAGATTAGGTTTATGCGTGCTAATAAGAAAATTTGTAGGTAGCGGGAATGATTTTGCAGGTATATATTTATGTTCATTTTGTTTATAGTGAGTGAGTAATGTTGTATAGGTATATGTATATGATTGTAGATAGAATATTTTGTTTTATGAGTATGTTGGTTTTTGCATAAGCAACGACACTGTGCGTCGCAGAAAGTACAGAAAACAATTAACATAACAACACGAAACAGTGAATTCTTTGAGATTGGGGACAGGACATTAGTGTTTAGCATCGTTGTTAGGCAGGCGAACGCATTCGGGCCCAAAAACCCGAACGAGGTCGGATTCGGTGCGGATTCGGTGGCCAGGGTCACCATAGGCCTTACGGGCGTAGATTTTGCCGTCCCGGGTCCAAATGTAACGCCATTTTAGTAGACGCGCTGACTCCCGGGCCGCGTAGTGCAGCCGCCTGTTCTCTCTGGTGAGGCGCTCATTCACATAGAACCGCGCCGGGTCCGCCGCGACGCCGACGCCCTCCGTGGTAGGTGTTCGGCGCACCCGGGCGGCTCTCAGGAATTCGTCTCGTAGGGAACGACGCGCCAGCCGCACCGCGATCGGGCGCGGGCGCATCGCACCCCCGCCGGTCTCCCGGACGATCCCCACGCGCTGGCAGCTAACCAAATCCTGCTCGCTCAGCCGAAGCCCGACTTTAGCCGCACACCCTAACACGATGTGCATGACGTTTTCCCCGTTAGTCTCCGGTACTCCGCTTATATCTACGTCATTAATAAGGGAGTCCTGTTCTCGCTCCAATAGATCCAGTCTAAGCTGGGCAACGGTAGACTCGAGTACCTGGATGCATTGCGTAGCCCCTTCGTCCACCTTCTTAGCTGAATCACGCTCCAGAGCATCCAGCCTTGCCTCCAACGCATCCATCCGTGTGTTGTAAGAGGTCAGCGCTTCCCTCACCTGACTCATCTCCTCCCTGAATTCCACGATAGACTCCCGGGTATGACGCAACTCCCCTCGCAGCTCCTCCCTGAACTGACGCAACTCAATGGCGAATTCAGAGTCCCGCGATGGTGCGGCAAACGCCTCCACCTGAGTTAAGTCCGCCATGGACTGATCCGCTGGCAGTGGACTGAAACCGCTCTCAGGTGTCCTCTCTCTTTCAGATCTAAGCGGCTGGGCACTACAACTCGGACATCTCCACGTCGGGAGCACCTGCGCGTCCTGCGGGATGCCGACGCATGCGCGGTGGTAGCACCCGCGGCACCCGCAGGTTACTCCGTCCTGCGATGACATAAACTTTCCGTGTTTAAATTTTTATTTTGTAATGTTGTTTAATAATTTTAATATGAGGGTACTATGTTCGGATATTAAAGTGATCACTAAAGCGAAACTGGTTTAATTGTCGTAATTTGACACTGACAACATAACACACACATACACTGAGTCTAATATCTATTATAGAGTACAAATCAGCTGTAACAGTTAGTTATCTCCTTGAGAATATATTTTTTTTGTACGGAGCTAACGTAAAGTGAGCAAACAGCACTGACGTCCGTGACGTCACTTTAATAAGTGTTGGACAAAACGCTTAGTACCTACAGACTGGTGCAAAGCCGTTATTGTACCACTGTATAAAGGTAAAGGGTCACACCAGGAAGCAAAAAATTATTGCGGTATCAGCCTACTCAGCATCGTAGGCAAGTTGTATGCAAAGGTTCTGATAGAGAGAGTGATAGCGAAGACGAATAAGAGAATATGGAATGTGCAAGCGGGATTTAGGAAGGGAATGGGTTGTATGGATCAAGTCTTCTCTTTAAGGTGCATAACTGAGAAGTTCCTGGCTAACCACCAGAGAGTGTTTTGCGCCTTCGTAGATCTGGAGAAGGCTTACGATAGAGTGGAAAGGAGTATGTTATGGGACGTGCTGTCCAAATTCGGATTGGAGGGCAGCCTTATACGTGCACTACAATCATTATATGAGGATTCTAGTGCATGTGTTAGGATCAATGTTAGTTGCTCAGACTGGTTTGGCATCTCTAAAGGTGTCAGATAGGGATGTGTGGCTTCACCTTGCCTCTTTAATTTGTTTATGGATAGTTGTCTTGATGAACTGCGAGAGAGTGATTGTGGTCTGCGAATGGGAATGTCCAACATTATATGCCTTTTGTACGCTGATGATCAAGTATTACTTGCATCGTCGGAAAGCGAACTGCAGAGGTTGTTGGATATTGTGAATGAATCATTCGAAAGGAAAGGCATGAAAGTAAATGTGGAAAAGACGACAGTAATGGTGTTTGAAAGAAATAAAGGCATGATAGTTACTTCGATTGAAATAAAAGGGAAGAGTGTTGAGCAAGTGAAAGAGTTCGTGTATCTGGGAAGTATGTTTTCAAGTGATGGAAAGTATGAGAAGGATATTGAAAGAAGAGTATACAAGGGTAACGCAGTGAATGGAGCCGTTAATCGTGTGATGGGAAGTAAAAGTTTGCCGCAAAAAGCACGTCTTGCTTTGCATAACGCAGTTTTGCTTCCCACACTAACATACGGTAGTGAATGTTGGGTATGGCAGAAGAGGAATGAAAGTAGAATAAATGCGGTGGAAATGAGGTCCCTAAGGAAAGTATGTGGAGTGAAATTAAGTGATAGAGTAAAAAATATAGTGATCCGTGAAACACCTTTCATGAATGGCATGAAAGATGATATAGTGACAAAAATAGAAAGAGGGATGTTGAGATGGTTCGGGCATGTAGAGCGAATGGATGAAAGAAGATTGCCGTAAGAGGTATATAGTGCGAATCTAGAAAACCGGCCCTTTAGAGGACGACCCCGAAAAACATTCACCGATCAGATCAGTAATGTTCTCAAAAAAGCTGGAGTCCAAAGTGGTAAGAATAAAAGAAGATGTATGAAAAGAGTTGTGGATATATGCGAGGTTAGGGAATTGTGTCAGGACAGAGCAAAGTGGCGGTCCATAGTCTCTGCCTACCCCACCTGTGGGACACAGGCGTGAGCTTTGTGTATGTATTACGTATGTACGTAAGTTTGACAGCTGTCATTCGAAATGTAGATCTAGACGAGCTCTATCATTTCTCTTCAGGAAATAGTGTTCTAGGAGCGATTGTTTCAGAGTTAGTTTTAAGTTAAACAGCTGTCTTTCGAAATGTAGATCTCGACGAGTACTAGTATTTATCTTTAGAAACGAGCGTTTCAGAACCAAACACGCCTTATTTATAATTTGGGATGACAAAAGGTCCACGAATACTAAACGAATACGATAGTGTTACAGAATCAGAAAAAGGGGAGGGGCTTACACATGAGCGGTCAAAGTTTCTTTGACCAGGTCGACTTCCTACTTCATTCACATGCGTTCTATCTGAATAATTAAAAAAGGTAGACAGATATATGTGAGTGAACTATGGCACATAAGGAGGAAATATTCGAACTGTTGGTAAAAAGCCTTCGGGCTTGGATTACGGGTTTTGCCCCTATCATCGCCACTCATAAAAACATAAAAAATATGTTTTATTTAATTTAAGAAACTTATAGCTATCTAAATACATACTCTTCTTTCGAAATCAAGTATTAATTTTGATATGTTTTGTACAATTAAAAATTTATGAGCAAATATATTCTTGCGAAGAAAACGCCAATTTCATTGGTAAGGACCCAATATAATGCCGTAAAACTCCAAACTCACTTTGTCTACTTAGGGATAAACATATCACTGTATTCAGAATTGCATTAATTTTCACATTTTATTGCTTCTTTGCTTTTAAATTGAAAGATAAAAACCGTGAGTTAAATTAAGATGTGGTTACGTTCGTCTTCCGATTTATAGTCTGAGATGTACAGCTCACACTTGCTAAAATTTAGTTCTTCCAAACCAATGCTACTAAACTTGACTATGAGGGAACGGAGTATCGTCGCCCAGGTCTATCAAAGGTTAAGTTTTGATGTGAGTGATGATATAATGGGATGAATAGGAAGACTTAAAAATTGCTTGAATCATGAATTTATAGGGTGACTATAGCAATGCCAAATGTAATTAAAAATGAAAGAGGTTATTTTCTTTCAGTCAGCAAGGAGCCCGTGTCTACAGAACTATATTCGTATGGCAAGAAAGTCGTGAAAAAAATTGTGGGCGCCACCATCGTTTACATGGTATCATTGTTCTGTATCAGTCTGTGAACTTGAAATATTAAAAAATTGTATCTTCACGTCTGTGCTTTGTCGCTATGTCCAATTTCTTTGTGTCTGTGTCTCGTATTCTTCAACTAATTTGATACTTGTTAATTTTTAAGATCATATCGCACGACTACAACGCGTCCTCCTACAACTACAATATCCACCTACCTACGACAGTCCAATGCTGGACTGAAACCACATAAGCCGAGAGTGCTCGTTCAGTATAGTTAGCATAGACAAAGTGATTGGTAATATATCATCTCGGCGTTCATGTCCCGTTTGTGCTCTCGCGCACGAGGGCCCGAGGCCCGCCTTGACCATGATCCAGGATTTGGCAGATCAAATAATTACAGTGGAGCGACTGCCAAATTACAATCTGACCTCCGTGACCCTGCTACCAGTTTACCCATACAGACACAAGATTGGATCATGGTTACCCATTCAGTCAGTTTCATAATTAATTTTTCACTCGCTGATTGGTAATATATAGTGTAATCTAGATTAACATAAGGCCAGCTCCAAGTAAGATAGCAAGATGGAAAAAATGGGAGGTTTATTACATGACTATTTTAATCAGACCCTATATAATCTGAAAATGTCAACATATCTCGTTACAAATCCCTTTCATCTGCTCATGTAATTTAGAGGATTATGGTGAATAGTATAGTTGTTGCGTTTAAGGAACTACTGCTCATGCAACAATAAGTTACCTACTGTCAAACTGAATACCCACTTCAGCTGTCACATTATGGTGGAAGATTGAGAATAAGTGGAAGTATTGAAAATTGAAATAAGAGTTTGGTATATATTTGCTTCTATTAATTTATTAACCACAACACTGATGCACCTTCTGATTCAACTCTCTCAGTTCGACCAGCGACCTTGATAATCTTAATAATATAATATTATTGAAAATTCATACATTGCGTAATGTGCCTGGATAATATTAGCTCTCTGCTACAATACAATACAGAAGCGCCGCACTGCTTTTAGACACACCTGAACGCAAAAATATCCATGAATATTATATTTACGAAAAAAAAAATACAATAGGATCAAAATCACTATAATTTGACGGATAATTTTGTAACCTAAAATACACTATTGACTTAATAACTAGAACTGCAACTAATGAGATAAATTATAAAACATACCTATGCGGAGATATTGCCAATTACAAATTAAAAAATATTAACAATAACCGTCTAATAACTTTCAGTTGTCCGCACCGCCGTATGCGTCGTACCTTTGAGGCTGATTGAGAGGTACATGGGGCACTTGAAAAGAGTATGCCAAGACTAAGCATATATCGATACGGTAGTTTTTGAGAAATTTGCATTGATTCGATTGTCCCGTGGACCAACTCACCCCGGTCAACCATACCTCCTGTATGAGAATGAGCAAATTGAGATGATACTGTGCAATCACTTTGGTGCGTCACTTATTTCGAGCTGAAGTCATAATCTCCATGCAACATGTTAAGCTTCTACACCGTGAGTGTGCGTAGATATCTGTCGTTCAGCCGATACGGTTTGTATTTTATTACCTAAGATTAATAATATCATAATATGAATTATGTAAAGTATAGATACTTGGATATGTTACTTGATGACACGGTTCTTATATGTTGTCAGTTGTCAAGTGCAAATAGTTATGTTTATATTTTGTTGCAGAATCCTTTACCACGTCAAATAAATAATTCCCGTTTCAGTTCAAAGCTCTGGATCTAGAACAATCAAGCAAACTGAAAGACAATTTTAAAGGTAGTTAGGTAATTTAATTATTGCTTAAAAATTTGATTTATGCCGTAGGATTTAATGAGATACCATGCGTGTTTAAGGCAGGAGTAAAATATATGATCCCGTCCAGACTGACTTATTTGACGAACAAACAATACCCCAAATCACGACCTGCAGTATCAATCACGCTGCGTATTCTGTGTATAGACAGATAGTCTTGAATTATATTAGAAACATATTGAATGTGAAATTCAACTGATTCTGCTGCAAATTATCCGTTTAAAAACCAAATTTCCATAACCAAATAAGACAAGTCAGTCTGGAGAGATTTTAAAATAATTAGATCAAAGGATCTAGAATCGGAATCTAGGGAATTAGATCGGGCCGCATCACCGCATGGCGATGTCTACCCCGACAGATACAGGGAGGTGGTTGCAGGGGCCAGCAGCTCCACTCTACCTCCAGATGCTCCTGCGAGAGAAGAGGTGGCTCAATAAGCTATGGGCACACACTCGCTGCCCACCACCACCTGAACCGAAAGCTGCTTAACACCAAGGAGCCAATGCTCGACAGAACAGGCGGATACTGCCGGAAGGCAGAAGAGAGCTCAGATAGTGGCTGAACATCTCCAGCACCAGTTCACACTCAACACCGCCGCCTCACCCAAGCACAGCACCATGCAACAGTTGAGGCTTCCGTGGACGCCTTCCTTGCGACCCAGCACCCACCGCTTCTCGGAGACTCCTTCATGTCCACGAAAGAGGTAGAAACGTACATTTGACGGTATAAACACCGAAGCGCTGAAAAGGCTCCCCCGCAGATGCATAGTGGCACTGACGCGCCTGTTCAATGGATGCCTGCGTACAGGACACTTCCCGGCAACATGGAAGACGGGGAACGTCATAGTCCTTCCGAAGCCGGGAAAGGACTGACGTGAGCCATTGTCCTACCGCCCGATCACCCTGCTACCCAACATCGCGTAGTTGTTCGAGCGACTTCTGCTGCGGAGACTACACCCGCACATCCAGTTGCTAAGGAACAGTTCGGTTTCCGCTGCGAACACAGCACCACGCTCCAACTCACTCGTCTCCTGCACCACCTGACATTCGAGACCGCTACACTGTCGGAGTCTTCCTCGACATCGCGAAGGCTTTCTACCGAGTGTGGCATGCGGGACTCAAGCTGCAGGACAAAGGAAGCTGCGCTTCCACCAGCGCTGCTTAGGGTGATTGCCTTCTTCTCGCGACGGCAGTTCTACGTCGTGATGGAGGACACGGAATTCTCGTGCCGCCCCACCCCCGCCGGCAAGCTCGAAGAATGGGAAGACGACGCATTCTTGGCCCTGTATGCGGGGGAAAGCGCCGTGTCGACACCGCAGCGGCCAAGATGCAGCGACCGCTGGATCTGCTGCCCCACAGGCTCAATAAATGGTAAATGTCGGTCAACGTGGGATAGACGGCGGCCTTCATCACCGGAAGTCAACGCAACCTGCCACCACCTTTGCGCGTCCGAGGACAGGCCATGAGCTGGGAGCCCTCGGTGCGCTACCTGAGCTGCACCATCGGCTGCGGGTTGCGCATGGCGCACAATTCAGTCCACAACGCGCGAGCATCCGCCCACGCCTCCTCTACGCCGCCCCCACCTGGTACCACTTCGCTTGCGCTTTCTTATGAAACCCACACTTTGTCGACACCCACTGCCGAAAATCCAGACCCAGCAGAACATATCCCTGTGGGTCATCGTCGGAGCAGGGCGCTTCGTCCGCAACGACGTGATTACTACTGACTACTACTGCCTATTAATCTCTGTTTTCTGTAGGGAAACTTGGTCGTAATTGAACTATAAGCTGTTCCTATTTCATAAAATTAAATGCGATGTTACCACCGCTGCCGCACCGCTTTAAACAATTTTTTTTTGAGGCGCCTAGTTATTAGTCACATTTTCGCACCTTTTCTAATGAACCCCTCTTCTCCCGCATTAGTGAAATTGTCGTCCACGGCCAGGTTAACAGATTTGTTATTCTTGAATTGTCGAAGCGGAGATGGTCGCACAGCCGCTGCGTCTGCGCCTCGCTTAGCTGCTTGCCGAGGAACGCGCTCACGCGCAGCACCGCGCCGCGGAGGTCCTTTTATTTAGGGAATAACATATCTATTAGCACTATTACTTTTTACTTTATTCCTTATAGTAGGGGAGGGATGCTAAATGGGGATTTACTCGAGCGTCATAGAGACCTATTGAGTTGCGAAGCTTATATAATAAAAAGAAATTTTTTTTATATAATGTATACCTTTTTATCGGTGGGGGGAGCGGCTATAGATTTTCAAAAATGTAAAAAAAAACTATTGCATGGACATACTCGAGCGCGTCAGATATTGATAGCATCCATGTCCTACGTATTTTTAATAATGTACGTATGTTAATCTGATCGTTTGCATGATGGGGGTGGTCATACGTAGGGGTTGAAAATGAAAAAAAAAAAGTTTTGTCGAGCGCGTCAGATTTTCTAAGGGGATGTTAAGTGAACCTAAAAAAATGCTCTCATCTAATAATCAACGATTTGGATGTGACGCAAACTCGCAGCCATTATTTGAATGTGCCAAAAAAATTCGCCATTTTGAAATACTCAAGCGTGTCAGATTAAGATATATATGGTTCATCTTTATGTCCTAGACGTGCTGTCTCATAATCTGACGATTATCTGGAGGGATTCGCCTAATCTGATAATTAAAAAAAAAAAATAGTTTCTTTTTTACAGTGTCGCGGACAAAGAATCAAATCTTTGGCCACAGAGTCTTATCTTTGTTTTCTTTTTTATATGGCCCTGCATACTAGCCACGAAACCGTTGTCCGCTCGATGGTGCCGTGGTGCCTAGCATTCATTATAATTATAATTATGACGTTCATAAGTGTTTGTGAAAACCTAAACTAGCACTATTACTATAATTAAAAAAAAAAATAGTTTTTTTTTTACAGTGTCGCGGACAAAGAATCAAATCTTTGGCCACGGAGTCTTATCTTTGTTTTATTTTTTATATGGCCCTGCATACTAGCCACGAAACCGTTGTCCGCTCGATGGTGCCGTGGTGCCTAGCATTCATTATAATTATAATTATGACGTTCATAAGTGTTTGTGAAAACCTAAACTGAATTATCGTATTTGAGTTTGAGTTTGAACAAAATAAGCCAAAACGTTAGTAAATACGTTGTAAATAATATCATGCCACGAACAAGCTGTTTGATCAGCTGTGATGATGTCATGGCAACAGAAAACAGAGTGGGGACGGAGTTATAGAGTAATAGATAGAGAAAAAGTGAAAGAGAATAGAAACGCGGGGTGGGGAATATAGGCATCACGTAGCTGCACGTATTAAACTTTATCGACGATTTTTTGTTACTTCGGCTTGTGGAAATCGTCAGATTATATATTTTACGTGATCCTTAAATTATTTCCTTCAAAATAAAAAAAATTCACTCACGCTCGAGAATGTCGAGATGACGTTTTTTTTTTGCAACTTTGCAGCCCTCCCCTTTCTTTACGTCACTTGCAAATTGTCAGATTAGTGGAATATTCACTTTTTAGCATGTAATTAACTCACCCTACCTTAATCTGACGCGCTCGAGAATTTCTGATGATCAATTTTTTTTTACTAGTCTGATCCTTTATCCTTGACGGGCGGCCATATATATGAGGCTCATATTTGGTGGAGGTACTTAACCGGGTACAAGGTATCCCCCTGTATATTAATCTGCCGCGCTTCAGTAAATCCCGAAATCCCCGCTTGGGCTCCCCTTCTATTAGCGAGACACACGAACAGACTGTCCACCAGAAGGGAAGCAGCCACCGTCGTCCTGAACATCAGCAACTTTTTTCTGAGTTATAAGTGAAACATTAACCGATGCTCTTACGCTGAGGGAAACATGGCGATGCACAATTCAGGCGACTGAATGTGTAACCATGATCCAATATGTTCAGGTTCCCCTATTGACAGGGTCACGGATGTCGGATGGCAGTTGCTCCACTTTAATTAACTGATATAGCAAATCCTGGATCATGGTCAAGGCAGACGCGCTCGCGAGAACACAGCCGGGATATAATTATTATTTAATAATACTTACTTTAACCATATCTTCGTAAAACATGAACAGAATATTCGCGTGATCTCTTTTTGCCCAGGCTTCTTTGTACATTTCAAAGAAAGGTGTATAAATAACTGAAACAAAATGAGAAAACTATACCTACACTTTGAATTTTGAATGTTATTAAGGTCTAAATTTAACTGTTATTCCACGCCTAATGTTAGCAACGCAGGTTTCTCAAATTCCTCCAATACCAGCCAGTTCGGCCGAAGCCATTGCGATATAGGGTTCCACTCTGTTTCACCCCTCTTTTTCGTAAATCTAACTTGTTGTGTGAAAACCACGCTATTCTTTTGTTTTACCTAACCTCAGAGAATAAACCTTCCTTGGGTATTTTCTTCCACCACGCATCACCCCATAAGCAACACCTTATTTAGTTACTTTTGCTAATAGATGCATTAAAATAGAATGATTAAAATTCAATTCAAGTTAGTTATGTAGGTATATGATGAATCTAAAATAAACGTGTAAAGTAACGTGTAACGTGTGTAAAGTACGTAGGTGAAAACAAGGAGAGAACATAAATTACATAAACGGCACCAGTGCAATCACCCATTTTACAAACAAGTTTAAGAAACTAAAATACGATAACTACTCACTTTGATTATTCATGAACATTTTCCAGTAGGTCTTGAAGTCTCCCACGTAGTCTACACCTTTATATAGTCTATTAAAATGGTAGAATGAGACGGCGCAGTCGCGCGGGTCCCTCGCGACGCACACCACCTTGGCGGTGTCGAGCAGCGCGGGCGGCAGCAGCGACAGCGGCAGGTGGGACTTCACGAAGCGGCGCCCGCGCATCGCCGCTAACGTCTCGCGTGGATTCGCTGTCATCATCTTAAGAATTTCCTTAGTCTTTTCATTGTTATGTTCCTTTAACATTTTATTTTCCGTTGTGTGACTTAATAATTTACCCATCCTATAATTCGAATCAAGTACTAAAATTAATATAATTGAATACTAAGCTTCAATTCGGTACCTGTATCAAAGCACAGAGGACGATAAGGTTTTCATTTGATTGTGAAAAAGCGCAGACGAGCCCCGGGCTCTGTCAACTCAGGGCAGTGCCGGCCGACGTATCTGCCCTAGGCCTCAAGTAGGCTACCTCAGTAATGATGGGTAATTGGATCGCAATAACTGCTCACTGGCAGTTTTAATTAAATCAGAATAGAAATACCAAAAACCCGTCAAACAGCTTGCAAACTGCTGTTGAGAACCAATTACAATTCAATTGATCCATTAGTAAATAGATAGATAGATCGTGATCGGTTTAGGCAGATAGCGATCGGCTCAATTTAACGATCGACGCACGACAGTAATTCATTAAACCGGTATGGATGATGTTTTTATAAAGTTGTAAAGTGTGGATGACGTGAATTACTTAATTCACTCTAAGTAGCAGTATCTTGCTATCAGAGGCACCATTGCCGCCGTCTGATAGTTATACTTAGATACTTACGTATTACATAGCAACCAGAGCCTGCGTAGTGTTGTGTATCTGTGTGTATGGACTGTACTGTAGCGGTGTGCTTTCGAGTTGTAGATGTAGCGTGTGTGCTCATGCAGGCCTTAGGTAAGGACGGGTTCTAGGACAGGTAGGTGTCGGAGGCCGTATGTTTGGACGGGCTCTAAGTTAGGTAGGCATTCGGGTTGGCCTGCTGCTCCTGTAGGGTAACCGGGGCTCTAGTCGGTTAAGTAGGTTAGAGCAAGTAGGATATAGGCGCGTAGGTTTAGATAGGTCGGAGCAAGTAGGACGCAAGCTATTGGCTTGCGTCTATGGGCACACATAGCACTGGCTAGGTGATAATTCAAATTTGTTCCATTTGAATTAGATCTAAGGTATTATATGTATTTTATATCATTCTTGAAACCAAACTTATCAATATAACATCTATTAAACATTTGCATTTTTACTTTAAACTCAGTGTAGCAAGCAGTGCTACAGTACCTACCTACCTACTAGTAGCTATCTTAAGTGGATTTTTCAAGAACGTCGGTGGCAAAGCGGTTGAGTATCCGACTCTTAAGCGAGAGAGGTACGGGGTTCGAATCCCGCTGTGGCAATGTACCAATGACTCTTTTCTGAGTTATGTACATTAGTTGAATTCTAAACGATGCTCTTATGGTGAGGGAAATATCGTGATGAAATCTGCAAATTCTGGCAACTGAAATTGTAACTATGATCCAATCTAGTCAGGTTCCTCTGGTAGCAGGATCACGGAGGTCAGATGGTAGTCGCTCCACTGTAATTACCTGATCGCCAAATCCTGGATCACGGTCAAGGCGGACCCCGGGCCATCGTGTTTGAGAGCACAACCGGCACATTAACGCCAAGAGCATTATTTTTTTTAACAATGTTTATTTTTATTTAGTACCTAATCCAGGTAATAATTTGTTCTGGTGTGTAGGTAGGTACAGGCAGTCTCACAGACTAATAGACATTTTGTTTTGTTTTTTACTTACGTAGTTACCTACCTATATTATGCTGGGGTGGTTTGTCTTGTTAGGTAAGTACCTAGTAAAAATAATTCTGTGCACGAAGCCCGTGCACAACATTATTTTACGTGCCCGTGGTCCGCCTTGACCATGGTCCATGATCTAGGATTTGGCAGATTAGGTAATTAAATGCAGTGGAGCGACTGCCGTCTGACATTCCTGGCTCCTAACTCTGCTACCAAAGGAACCCGACCAGATTGAATAATGGTTACTTACACATTCAGTCGCCTGAATATGTCGGTTTCATCAGGATGATTTCCCTCACCGTAAAAGCATCGGTTAGTATTCAACTAATCTGCATAACTTAGAAAAGACTTATTGGTACATGGTGGCAGTGGGATTCAAACCCGGCTCGGCTGTTTGTGTATTATGTTTAAGTTGTATAATATATGATTCAATTACCTAAATGTTAATTTTGAAAATTCGATTATTTTATTTGAAAACCAATTTTCGATGAACTGTTGTTATTCGTTATTCGTTGCACTTCACTAAAGGGGCGGTACCTGTCCATGTAGAACATTTTACCGTAGAAGGAGAATACATAGTTTATGCGCTTATTACATATTCCTAAATTCAGTGACTGAATTCAGAAACAAAAAGCATGAGAGCAAATCAATGTGGAATGTATTGCTCATAAAATAAGGTCCATTTTTGTATCACACCGTTTGAAAAGCGGAGCAACGCGTAACGTAAGCTGAAGGTATAATAACGTTATCCAAATAAGATAAGACATTTTCTTAAAGTCAATGTTTGCACTTGCGAGCTCTTCAATTTCCACGTTGTATTTCATTAAGGACTTTCTTCGATTTATACTTTCATTAGTCTTGACTACATGGATTACTTAGATATGGTAGATATGAGATATTTAGAGTTTACAAAACTTTCTCAGTTGTAGATTTACTATAGGTTTGCCAAATTGGTAGCGGCTATTATTAAGAGATATTTACGAGCAAGTGTCAATACGACTTCATTACCACTGGAGAAAACAATGGCATTACGTCATTACCTCGCAATGAAAAGCAATTGTCTAAATAGTCATTAATATTCAACGGCCTTCAGTAGTAAATGAGACCGATAGCGGCTTTAGAAGTAGCGCCCGTAGATAATAGTTGTAGAAAACCTATTGGTGCGACGCTTATATTATCGACGACCTGAATGGACCAGTTGGTTAACGTGCCAGTCGCCATGCAGAGGTTCCGGGTTCGATTCTCGGTTGCAGAAATTGAAGTGATGAATTTTAATTTTTGTTACAGGTCTGGGTATAGTATGTACCTATAATAAGTATATATTAAACAGTATATAAGTAGTTGATGAGTTGATGAGTTATCTAACACTTGGACTGCCACCTCGTCTCCTGCAGCCAATCGAACGCGACGCTTATGCATCAAGTCGGCCAACTCTCGGCTCTCGTGACCGGCCAGTCACGAGAGCCAACGTTCAGGGTGGCAAAGCAAGGCTTCCTACACTAAGCGCTAACTACATTAACCATGTTACCCTGCCCGCGTGTAACAGGGTAGCCCTAGCCCACTTATCGCAGGTGTAGGGCGATATGAATGCGCGTCGTTAATCAGCAATGACACTCAATTTTTGGGGTGTTTTGGCTTTATACGTATGGCGACTACATGCGGCGAAATAAATAAATAAATAAAAATAGTTTATTATACCTATCTCACACATTAGACAGTACATTTGGACACAATCATAGCCTCCTTCCATCTGCACAATACATCGCATAATATAGCATACAAGAATCAACGAGAAAAGGACAATGTGCTTTGCCTAATAAAGGATGATAATTTTGACAGTTTACTTATTCTTGGTCCTTGGCGCATGCCAATGAAGTGTCGTGTTTTTTTCCGGTAAAATGCTAGCATCAAGAATCAAATGAATATGACAAGCGCGTATACCCGAAAGGGACAGACTCAAAAAACCAGTGCTGCAACCTCTATCAAAATTTAACCCCTAAATGTTTGAAAAATAGGCCCTATCATGTAATAGACTAGATATGAGATATTACGTATCAGACGTACATCATGCCAATAAATTTACTAGAGTGCGCGTCATAACGAATAAATCAATGATAAAATAAACTCTTTACTGCGTAAGGTCTTTGCAATTTTACTAGACTATCAAATTTGTTGCAGTTCATTATCTTCGCGCACTCTATACTTCGGTTTTTAATTAAAAGAAAGACATGATTATAAAGAGTTTAGTCACGTACGATGAGTGTTCTAAACAGAGAGCAAAAGATATCATTCATTTTGGACCAAAATCTCGAAAGTATCATTTAGAAACGACCTGAGTGGTTCAGTGGTCAACATGCCGGTCTGCCACGCAAGAGATCCCGGGTTCGATTCCCGGCCGGGCAGAAATTGAAATCATGAATTTTAATTTCTGTTACGGGTCTGGGTGTTCTATGTATAATAAGTATCTATTTAAAAAAAAAATTGTATATTAGTAGTTTATCAGTTATCTAGCACCCATAACACAAGCTTTGCTTACTTTCGGACTAGATGGCGCTGTGTGAATTTGTCCACGATTATTTATTTATTTAATTGGAACATTACGCTATGAGTGTAAATAAATGTATTTAAAGGTGCGGCAAATCGCTTTCTATATCTTAATGATATAAAATAATGCAGTAATGCAGAAAGAACTATTGTAGGTAATTTTCAGATAGAGTTTAGAATTCCTAACATTTTATACTATGGCGTCAAATCTGTAGGTACGTAAACCACCTCCATGTATCACTGGGCGTACCAGCACTAGATTAATTTAGGGTCCATATAAAAAATGTATACCCCACAACTAAGATCATTTAACAGTACCACAGCTGGTATCCCTAAAACGCTTGTAACCCGGACAAATAAAAAGTATCATAAAATGCCGGACTGAATTGCCTTAACGTCTACTAATGCGCTTATTACACATTCCTAAATTCAGTGACTGAATTCAGAAACAAAAAGCGTAAGAGCAAATTTAAGTGGAATGTATTGCTCATAAAATAAGGTCAATTTTTGTATCACTTATATTAAGTCACGCATCGCACCGCTTTTCAAAAATCCGCGATACAAAAATGGACATTATTCTATGAGCAATACATTCCACATTGATTTGCTCTCATGCTTTTTGTTTCTGAATTCAGTCACTGAATTTAAGAATATGTAATAAGCGCATAAACTATGTATTCTCCTTCTACGGTAAAATGTTCTACATGGACAGGTACCGCCCCTTTAGTGAAGTGCAACGAATAACGAATAACAACAGTTCATCGAAAATTGGTTTTCAAATAAAATAATCGAATTTTCAAAATTAACATTTAGGTAATTGAATCATATATTATACAACTTAAACATAATACACAAACAATATATAATTACATATTACAACTACCTATAAATAAAAACCTTATAAAGTCCCCTAATGCGGAAATGTGCCCAGAAGGTTGGCCGCGTTTAGGTAATTATATCATTTTTTGTAACTAAATTTTCATTTATTGTTTGTATTTCGCCCTAAGAGACCTTTCACAACAACGATTTCGCGCGTATTCTGCGGAATAGGCTGACAGACCTAATAAAAATACTCACGTGTCAAAATCATCGTTGTGGAAGGGTTTTTAATGTCGTATTTATAAATTATTAATTCAAAAGAAAAAATAGTTTGTTTTGTGCATGTATTACTGTATGTATGTGTTATACATACAGAATAATCATGCAACTATCGATACCAATTTCTATGAGAATGATAATCGATAATCGAATAGATTCATTAACGATTTTACACTATCCCATTCCTACTGTGAGCTGTTAGAATTATCATATTTTTTATATTTTATAAGTAGTTTCGTTTGCGCTTACGGTCGGTCGGTCGTGTCATAAATTACGTACCTAATTATTTAGATAAATTAATAATAGACAGATTTAATAATAGACTACTAACAATCCGTAGTAATGGAAGTCAATAATTTTCCTTTTGAGTTCAAAGAGTTTGATCCAGAACAATCACAAGACATTATAGAAAATTTTAAAGGTACCTATGTAACGAAACAAAACTGCAGGGCAGTGTCGGGTTCAGTTGATAAGGAAACTAATTTGAGGTCGGTATCAGACTCAGTGGATAAAGAAAACTAAAGAATCAGGGTAGTGGGTTATGATTATTCAGTCCATTGGTGAGCTAGCTACTACTATGAATTTATAAAAAATACTCTAGTACAGCACAACAGTTAGAAAAATTATAGTATATCGTTTTTAAGGGTATCTTAAATTAATATTTGGCCCTTCAGGCTCTGATTGCTCATCATTCCTCCATGGAAAATTAAGTCTATTCTGTAAAATCAGACTACGTTGTAACTACGTTTTACTAATGTTTAGATACAAATAGAATTTTGTAGTATGTAGGGTTTAACCCTGACTTGTGTTATTACTTATGACTGTTAGGACTTCTGTTCAAACGTTGGTTTAGCACGTTGATACTTTAATTTTTAATTTTTCATACATTAATAATGGTTTTTATGGGTATCTTTGGATTTGGCCCTTCAGGCTGTGATTGCTCACCATTCTTCCCTGGAAAATAAGTTAATTTTGTAAAACCAGACTTCGTTGTAACTACGTTCTACTAATGTTTTGATTCAAATAGATTTCGGGAAATGATTTCTCGTTTTCTAGATATCCAATGGATAAAAGTAATTATGGTTTCTGAATAAAAACGGGAGTATTGGGGTGTGGTCTGTATTCTTACCTTTGTAACTTCCTGTTTTTTTATTAATATGGACTCAGACGGGCCCCAATGCCACGTTCTTCATTTTCCCTGTCGAATGGCGATGATAATTACTGAGTTTTATAACAGTTTCTACATGAAACCGGGTTTTAAAGGATCTAACTTAACTGTTTTGTTTATTTTACTCTTGTCACGTCATATGTTATCATGTGGCAAATTTTTAATAGTCGAAGGAGATTTTAATCTTTTTTGTGCTCCTCTTAATCTAGATAACTGCTGGATCCAATTCCTCATCAGGTCGGCATTAATTATATCCTTGGCCGGCGAACATGAGACCGTCCGCGTCCGAACATTAATATCGTCCATTTCGAGAACTGGTTGGTTGACTATGACTACTGGCTAACAAGACTTTATCTTCTTTTGTGCCAAATGGTTCTCGAACGTGCTTAAACGAAGACCCGAGCCTTCAATGGAGAATGCAGGGCGGGATTTTGTCAGAGTTTTCCCAGCCTTTGATCTGGAAGGTTCTTTTTATAACTTCCTTCTTTTTCCTGCAATCTGTAATTTTTTTTTAAACATTTCGCGAGGATGTTATGTATGTGTCAAGGTGGCCTGAATGGTATGAGCCCACTGACTCATCCACTTAATCTCTTCTTGTAAGCAAGTCCTGTGGAGTCCTTCTCTTCAGCCTTCTGATGGTCGGATTTCGCACAAGTTTTGACGCCAATTCATTTGGATGATTCATTATTCGTTTCCTGTACCCCTCCAGGCTGCGACTAATTTCTTCCTGTACCGTTGGTCCATTCAGTTCCTTGTGTAGTCGGTCATTTGTTACATTCCATGGCGCATTTGCAATTAGGCGTAATGTTTTGGACTGAAATCTCTGAAATCTGTTAGCGGATCCTCATGGAACGCCAGAATCGCTGTGTCATCGGCAAATGTTCCTACTAGTGTTTCTCTAGCGGATGGTAGGTCTGACGTATATATTAAATAAAGGGTTGGACCCAATACACTGCCCTGAGGAACACCGGCTCTAATTTTCTTTGCCATTTGATTCATCATATGTTTGAACATTTGTATTAGCTGTGCCATTTCGCTGGTATTTTCAGTATTATTTGATGTGTTTTGGATATTAATTGATGGCATCTCCATATTTCTTTTGTGGGATATTCTTTGTCGTTTTTTCCAGTTTTAACGACTGAGCTATACAAGGCCTTTGTGTTATTTATGTGCGCAGTTACTTGGGGTTTGTTTTGTTGGGTTTGCATTAAGGATGGCTTAGAATAATTTTCTCGTTTTCGCGTAGATGGGTACTTTACTTTCTGCAGTTCTTTATACACCGCGCAGCCCTTGTAATTTGCTGGATGGTTTCCTTCACACAAAATACATTTTACTTTATCTTATCGCTCTTTACGTTCGCAACTTGCTGAGTTATGTGGCCCTGCACATTTTATGCATCTTGACTGGCGATGGCAAAATGCTTTGTGTGGCCATACTGTTGGCAGTTAGCACACTGTGGAATGCTTCTTTTCTGTTTAGGTGGTTCAAATGTAACATGGCAGTTCAATAGACTTTTAATTTTATAGACTGATTTATTGTTGCTGTTTTGTTCTAACTCTATGACAAACATTGGAAGAGGATTTTTGGATACTCTTTGTTTTATATTCCAAATGTTTGATACTTTGTGATTTAGGTCATTGAGAGCGCTTTTTATTTCTTCAGTATCAGTAGAGTAGTGCATATTTTTTAAAACAGTCTAAATGACCTTAAATGTTTAGGTTTATAGGTGTAGAATTCTGTATGCTTTAGTTCTAACTGTTTTACTATTATTCTGTATGCATCTGATGTTTTTGGTTGGATTTTAACTTGATTGTTGTACTTTTACTTCGTAGCTTCCCCCAGCAACCATGTTGAGTAATTCTAGTAGAGGTTTTATATTTGTGACTTTATCGACAAAAATTGGTGGTGGCTTTGGTTCTCTCTTAGCATCTGGAATTTGGGTATCTGTCACAACTTCCATATCTTCTTCTAAACCATCGAAACAGTTTGATGTTTCTATTGGTTGACTTAACCTATAAGTGTCTAGTTTTGTTTGTTTTTGACTTATAGTGTTTTCTGGACTGTCACGGTTTCCTTTTCTACCTCCAACTTCAGTCCATGTTTCCGGCCCTTTTCCAGAGTTTACCGGAGATGAATTGTCTATTATATTACCCCAATTTTCGTTTTCGTCTGGCATTACCGATACGCCTGTCAGATCTTGAAGGTGAATCTATATTGTAACGAGATGTTACCATGAAGAAATTAATTGAAAAATCAATATAAGTGATCAGTATCAAACTAAAATATGCACAAGGGTTGCATCAAATTTGATCTCGGAAGTCTCAGTCTAAAAAATGCACAAAGTTGCATCAATCTTCTTCTTTAAAAATCTCAAGCTGACGTTGTCGCTTAGCCAGTTTGCAAACAGTACTTTTTGGCCTGCTTTAACAGTACCCAAGTGAAACAAGTGTTCCTGCCTGGACAAAAGGTTATGTGGATAGCCTCTTTTTTCTAACTGTTGTGCTTTATTAGAGTATTTTTTTAAAAATTCATTGTAGTAGCTAGCTTACCAATGGACTGAATAATCATAACCCACTACCCTGATTCTTTAGTTTTCTTTATCTACTGAGTCTACTACCGACCTCTAATTAGTTTCTTTATTCACTGAACCCGACACTGCCCTGCAGTTTTGTAACGTTACACCTATCCTGTTTGAAACTTAGATGTATGAACAAGCGATCTAGAATCAGTTTTTATATGTAATTTTTTCTTGTGTAACATTTTAATTTAGGTTTCTAAATGGTAGTTTTAAGTTTGTACATATTGTATGTAGTGTAACTATGTATACAGGGTGTCCCATAAGGTTACGATTAGTTGGGATAGGGTGATCGAGGAAGTCACTAGGGTCACCAGAAAATATAAAAAAAATTCGCTCAAGGATATTTTTTAAATCATGCCAATTTTTGTTTTTTTATCAAAAATTGAACACCTGTTGAGCCTATTTCATTAACTGTGACCACAAATATTGCTTTAGAAAAAAATAAAAAAACGGTTATGTAAACGTAAATAACCTTTCTACAATCTGAAATAAAAAAAACAATACATATCTGACCAAGATCATAAAGAAAATCATGTTTTTCCCTTGCCAAGGACTTGACAATTACGATTTCACTCAACTTTATCAGAGTGTCCTGAAAAAAAATGTACTATGCAACTCTGGCAAGTTTCTTCAAAAGTTAGCTTATTTTATCACCATTCTAAATAGTATAACACTTATTTAGTTAATTCATAATACGACAGCTAAAAATAAATTCCGAGAAATGCACCCCAAAATCAAGAGACAAGCGAGTTTGACGAAACCGGTTTTAAGGACAATACATTGTTAATAGAGGGAGTGAGACAGGTAATAAGTTATTTGCTATACTAAAGCAGTTCAATAAATTCAAACCAGTCATCAGTACGTTACGATACTATTAACAATAGAAGATTTGCACGTCATATCTCTAGATCATTCTTACGACGGACGTTGCCCCATCAATAGGAGACCTCAAAACCATATAAGAAAATCTGCCGTTTTTTCAATTAAGTACCGACAATAATAATTATAGTAATATAGACCAAAATTAAGAGAATTCCTTCCTGTGGACCTCATCAAAAAGCTCGGTATGACTCAGAGATCTCAGAGTGCAAAGGTAAGAGCTGTGTTGGAGTTTATATAGATAAATAAATTGTAGATTCAAATTCAATATTTTTTTAATTACATTATTACCACCGAAACAGGTCCATCAATAGTGAAAGTCTTTGATAACAATATTAATTCATAGGGAACATAAAAAAACCGAAAAATGCACTATGCTAATTAGCATAGTAACTAATTATCAAAGAGATTGGCATGCCAGGGAACAGGGGGCTTACTCTGAGCTCTTTACCTTTACCATACCAGGACCTAACAAAGTTTCCCTCGGCAGCTTTGGCGAGCGACCAGAAAGCCCGGCTACCAGAAGCATAGCTCGTGAATCAGTCGCCAATTCTGCTAACGAAGGCGAACTTTGCTCTGGCGATCGCCCTCTTGCTGTTCCTCGAGGCAGCATTTAACTTCCGCTTTACATCAGCAATATTCGGGTCCCGATTGAGATGAGCCGTGGTCCAAGCTTCGTACGCAGATTGTTTGGCTCGTCGAGCCTCTCTGCATGGCCGATTGAATCACGGTCGTCTCCGTGCACCAGCAGCCTCTAGCGGACTTGCTGCGCTCCTGACAACTTGCACATTTATAGGCTTTTTCATACGTGCATTCAAACCAATAGTAAAAATCAATTTGTTCACCGCGTGATTGGCAATGACAATCGACAAAAAATTCGTTGATTTCGGTCCCAGAGTTAAATAAATAAATAAATAAATAAAAATCGTTTATTACATCTATCTCACACATGGCACAGTACATTAGGTCATAATACAGCTTACAAGAAACTTCGTTACCTGTGCCATAAGGAGATGTGCAACGGGGCCACACTCAGCATAAGCCACGGCTGACGCCATGGCGCTGGTTTTCAGTGTGCCCCTCAGTGATGCACGCACGTAAGTGATTTCACATGCCAGTAATATATAAAAATAAAAACAATACTACTTATCTACAAAATACTATAGGTACATAATATAAATAAATAAATTCTAAATAAATGAATTGTGTATAGTGGTGAGTGTCTACGTATTGCGGAGTGTGTAAAATTATACGACCAGTTCAAAAAGACAAGAAAGAAATGAACATTTTGTTCGTAAGTTATTAATATATCAGGTCTATCTTTACATCTCACGTAGATAAATGTTCATAGGAGACAAAAAACGTACCTAACAGTGCAATCAAATTGAAGCGCATTGGCAAAAATAAAGATAAGATTAGGTGGTATCAATTTAAAATAATTTACCTATAAAATGGATTTTCACGTGGTTATTTCTTTGTGTTGAACCAAAAGCAATAGTTGAACTTGTGACCATATTACTAGTATACAATTTGCCAAAAATATTCACGATATCACCTTAGATTTCAAAATAATAAAATTTTGACATGGGGACAAATGCTGACAGGGTGTCAGACACTTACCAAAAAGTGTTCGACGCGAGTTCTTAATCTTGCGCCATAGATCCCATACAGTAATACCTCAGTCTATGAATCTCTGAATAAAATTACATTTTTTTAAATTAATATTGTGAAACTTTTTTTGCACTATTATAGTACCAACGAACTAACTAAATTCGGAATATCATTAAAAACGACTGTTCCGGTTTTTAATTTAGTGAAGGTAGATACCTACTGCCTATAAACAAGTCAAGAGTGCGTTTTTTCTATGTATGTATTGTAGGTAAATATTTCTTTTTTATTTGCACGATTATCATGCTTCCACCAAATCTTAATCTGATAAATGTTTTTGTTAGATAATATAAGCAATAATGTTTTTATTTTCGTTTTCGCTTATGGAAAGTTTGGTCGTGTCATAAATTACGTACATACTTACTTACATAAATTCAATAGATTTAATAACAATCCATAGTCATGGACGGGAATTCTTTTCCTTTTGAGTTCAAAGACTTTGATCCAGAACAATCACAAGAGATTATAGACAATTTTAAAGGTACCTATACTGTTTGAAACTTAGATTTAAGATTACAGGGGAGCTCACAGCCGCAGTACAGACCACCCTCACCATCTTCTCACACCGTTCTGATTCCGTTCCTCGCAGGGCGAGGCTAAAACCTTTGCCCGCGCGGACGCAGGCACAGCAGACGTCCAGCACGCGTGCACGCGAGCGTACCAAGTGACGACACGACAACGATGATTTAAGAATAAGCTAGGGTTTCATACTATCTGCATGTTTTAGGATTGACTGACGGCTGCGTGAAGGTCGGGCCTCAGAACATCGTCATGCCAGCCAGGTATAAGGAGGAGGCATCAAATATTTATAATCTGTCCGTGCAGCCGAGCGACATCTTTGTAGTCACGTTCCCGCGATCAGGTATGCAATCGGATTCCAATAAGCACAGTCATTCAGTTTAGTCAGGTGGTAAACTAAGTCAGCCAGAATTAGATTACCACCTTCTCGCACAATCATCCATATGACAATATGAACTAAGTGGACAGCTAATTCGTTGCTTGACTGTACTTACTTGCAAATATTAGTTATAATGGCTTTATAACCTCCAGGCACCACTTGGACCCAAGAGCTGGTGTGGCTGGTGGCAAACGACCTCGACTATCAGACGGCGGCAACGGTGCCTCAAGTAGCGAGATACTGCTTCTTAGAGTAAGTTAAGTAATTCATTTCATTCAGCCTTTACAAATTTATAAAAACGTAGTCCGTATCGATTTAATGAATTATTATCATGCGCCGATCGTTGAATTGGGTCGATCGCTATCTGCCTGGACCGATCGCGATCTATTTGGGCCGCTGTAGTCCGCTAATTTAATTATGGGTTGATTTAATTGTAATTGGATCGCAACAGCAGCTAAATGGCAGTTTGACTCATTTTTAGTATTCTGCTACAATTAAAACTGTCATTGAGCTGCTATTGCGATCAATGTACCTATTAGTGAATTAGCGGACTTGAGGCCCAGGGCAGATCATCATTTCAACACGTCGCCGCGTCGGCCAGCACTGCCCCGAGTTGAGCGAGCCCGGGGATCGTCTGCGCTTTTGCACAATCAAATTGAATCCTAATCGTCTTCTGTGATTTGACACAACTACCGAATTGAAACTTAATATTCAATTGTGTTTATTGTAACAGTGCCTAATTTAAATTTCAGGATGGGTACATTATTCACTCACTCAATGGAAAATAAAATGTTAAAGGAACATAAAAATGAAGAGACTAAGGAAGCTCTTAAGATGATGACCGCGAATCCTCGCGAGACGTTAGCGGCGATGCGCGGGCGCCGCTTCGTGAAGTCCCACCTGCCGCTGTCGCTGCTGCCGCCCGCGCTGCTCGACACCGCCAAGGTGGTGTACGTCGCGAGAGACCCGCGCGACTGCGCCGTCTCATTCTACCACCACAACAAGCTACTAGTGAATCACGGTTACGTCGGGGACTTCAAGACGTATTGGAAAATGTTCATGAATAATCAAAGTAAGTGGTTGTCGTATTTTTCGATTCTCAAACTTGCTTGGTAAATGGGTCTTATTGCACTGTTATTAGATTCACAATACCTTAACAAATAAAGACACAGCACCAATACGTTATTACACTGATGACGTTAATGTATTTTATATTATCTACAAAGAGTTTTCACCACCACTAGGTACCTACTTATTACTATTTACGTTTAGTTTCATTACATTACCACCAAAATAGACTATTAAAAATTATGAGCTACGTGGGAGACTTCAAGACGTACTGGAAAATGTTTATGAATGATCAAATTGAGTGGTTGTCGTATTTTGGTTTCTCAAACTTGCTTGTAAAATACTAGGTCTTCTTGCACAGCTTTTAGAATCACAATACCTAAACAAATAAAGATATTGCACGAATGCGTTATTGCACTGGTACCGTTAATATATTTATCTACACTCATAGCGTAATGTTCCAATTACATAATCGAAAACAGTTGTTTAAGGTATTGTATTTCATTAATGATAATTTCTGACATTTCTTTTTTGTTCTATTTTATTTTAATGATTTATTTGTGATAATTAATTAAGTGTACCTACTCTAATTTTATATTGTATGCCTAAAGGTAGACCACAGCGCTCTAATCTCTATTTATATAAGACCTGCATTTAATGTATAACCTGTGTGTCACAATAAACGTATTTGATTGATTGATTGAATCCCATGAACGCAAAAAAAAAAAGGAGTCACTTTTTCACGCCTGTCTAAAAATTTCAAAATTGTAGCTTATGCAACTGTCATCTAAAAGGGGGTATTAAAACATGAGTGTCTGTTTGACACGACTGTTTTAATACCTAATTATATGCAGTTGCATACACTACTTTATCTACAAAGCAAACATTTTTGGTTGAAATTACTGTAAAATTACCTATTCTAGGTCGTAATTTTCATGGTGACCTAAAGGTGCATTTTCATTGGTCGTTAGCGCCCTTATGCGGGGTACGGGAGATTTCTGTAACGCATGCCTTAGGACCCGCATGCGGGGAACCGTTTACATTGGTCGTTAGCGTCCGCATGCAAGTTGCGAAAGAACCGTGTTGACTGATGACGTCTAATGACCGAGGTGCTATGAGGGAGTCCCCGAATGCTTTGTATCGACCAAGTTATCGACTGACTTATTTCATTGGTCGTTATCCCGCATGCGGTAAGCTCCCGCACGCATTGAATTGACCGAATTATCGATTTATGAATTTCATTGGTCGCTAGCCCGCATGCGAGAAGTCTCCGAATTCGGGCTAACGACCGATTTATCGACCAATGAAAATGCGCCTTAAATTGGGCACGTGCCTACGACGTAATTTTCGACATAAATCTGGTAATAACAACCGATAGGTCGTCACTTAGGTTACTTTTCCGACGTCGAGTCGACGTCGGTTCGACCTTTTGTGTAGTTCCAACAACCAATTTGATAATATTAACCACTGTTTAACGTAATTACGACGTAATTAATTTACCTATTAAGGTAAAATATTATCACTATCATTTGTGAGCGAGTGTGAAGGAAATATTTCTTTTTCTTTTTTGCTTACAGACAAATGTCTCACTTAATAAAAACTTAAACTGTAGCAATTATGGCGGCCATGAATAAGTCATTATTTAAATGATTAGTTGGAAAACTTTTGATTTCGCATATAATGCGTCCAAATCTTGTGCGCCGAATTTTTTTTCGTATATTATAAAGGTTTTACGTTCAAAAATGCTGATGGGCTCTAAATATACTTAAATAATTTAATTAAAAAAAATAGAAAGTCAAAGTATTTGTTTCAATTTAAGTATTTTGAGCATTGATTTATTACTAACCGTAGATAGCACATGAACGCTTAAAAAGTGGGCCGGTGAAGGACTGCTTAATCGCTAGTCAAGCAGTCCTTTTCCGTAGTCCGTCATTAGCCGTCGACATGTAAGCATGCCCAAGTGCGCGTTCAAAAATTGTCGAAACAATGGCCTCAAACGTCGAAAAATTGATGGGATTTCATATTTTGCGTGAATAAACACATTATACATCTTATCATGCATAAATATAGCGATTTACACATAAAAAACGAACAAAAATAATTATTTTAGTCATAGACATATTGTCAGTGTCAGACATCACGTCAGTTGTCTCAATCATGCGAAAGCGAAAACAATGAATGCTCACTAAAAAAATGGAGTCGCAGCATTATCCACAGCGCGAAAAGCAATTTTGAGCTTTATACGTATGAAAAAAAGTTGATATTTGGGAAATACGATACTGTACGTAATGGCATTTTGATTGGGGCGTGCGTATTTGGCTAAGAAATTGCTACTGTCAATTAGGCGACAGATTTCAAGCGCATTTTTGTATGAAGTGCTTTATCTACGGTTGGTAGTAAATCAATGATTTTGACTCAAGTTTGGTATTGTTTGTAATTTGACATTAATATTTTAATGTGAATATTGGTAAATAGAGGTAAACTTTTAATGTATTACATGATTAATTGCATTATACAATTACGTAGTTATACACGGCTTCCTGATTGTTACAAAATAAAATGGCGGCTCGACTATAAAGTTAGATATTTCCTAGAAATCGACCTTAAGGTGATTGGTAAATATTATAGGTTCATTTGACATAATTTTTGCGACTTCTTGTTACTTTAAAGTCACAAACTATGACGCGACTAATACGTAATAATTATCTAAAAGCGCCAAATCTAGTCACAGGGAAGTCATCGCGATCATCACGCGTCGATTTGTATGTTGTATGTAGTATGTTAGAGATTGTGCAAAAAATTATGCAGAAGAGTTATTAAACCATCCAACCAAATTACCTACAGCCCGATTCCGTACATAGTTTTTCACCTCGGACATTTTCGGTTTACTCTTTACCTAGTTAAATAGGTATTTCTTTACAATTGATTTGGAGCGACTTATCAGCAAAAATAGGAACCTTATAATTATTGAAATTACATTATGATGTTAGTAAAAGAGTAACATCTTAGTAGGTATAATATGACTAAGCATTACATTACTTAGAACATTAAATATTATTAACAACCAGAGGTAAAATAACTATAAACGGACTGTACCTATGCATGTTTAAGGTGACTACATGTTTATGGTCAAATACCATGTTTATACTATATTCTATGTACTGTACCTAATAATTTAATAATATAACTAAACAAATCGTTTAGGGATGTTGAGGTCGGTTTATGTTTAACAGTTCATTTGCTCCAGCCTTCAAACAGTTTCATAAAATCAAAGCCTTCCGTTTTAGACTCCTCATTATCTGATTCTTCATTTTCTTCGATTTCTTCATTTTCAGAGTCCTGATTTGTTGACATTTTGGAGGCTAAATTATGATCATCGGTTGTTAAAAACTGTCAGGAAACTGATATTGTGCGGATTTGATTACTTCTAGAGATTTCTTAAACACTTCTCTATTTTAAAATTCATCAAGATTTCTTTTATATTTTCTATGATACGTACTAGAGTGTTTTTTATCTTTGGCCATTGTTGATTAACAAGCGATAACTTTATTTTAAAACAAAAGGACCAGCGTTAAAATACGTCCTAGATCACCAACTAACGGTCACGATGACCAACATAAATTAACTTCCAGGTCGCCACCGTCAACTCTGACTTACTAGTCGGATTTCCGAGTTACACGGACTTTCAGGTTAAACTAAGATGACCTGTTGGTATCTAAAATGTTTTAAAAGTATTATTTACTATCAGGTTATATTAGGTATCTGCAGGAGGTAATACTAACGTTGGAATTGGTAGCAAAGTTTTGAGGCAATACGGCGCCAAGTACACCCCACAGCGTTCTTACACAGCCGTCCTTTTTCTTGAGTGCGCAAAGGTTGACGCCATACAAGACATCCAATATATTGGAACATACCGCACCTCCCAGCATCATATTGAGCAGCTTGGTCATGTCCTCCAGGAGTGATCTGCCAGCGTCACTGATTGTACCGCTAATTAGATCTTGTAAGTGTTGCAGGGCGAACTTTGAATTTGAATTTGTTAAAGACATCTAGGTATTCAGTCTACATTTCAACGTGTCCCGGCGCCCGACAAATATTTATAAAATAAAAGTGTTGCATAATGATTAAAAAGTTATTTTTCGATAAAGCTGTAATGAACATAGAATGGGAACTGAGAAACCTGCGTCGCTAACATTAGGTGTGGAATAACAATTAAATTTAGCCGTTAGAACATTAAATAAATAACATATTGTGAAGGTATATTTTTCTCATTTTATTTCAGTTCTTTACACACCGTTTTTTGAAATATACAAGGAAGCCTGGGCAAAAAGAGATCACCCGAATATTCTGTTCATGTTTTACGAAGATATGGTTAAAGTAAGTATTATTAAATAATAATTATGTCCTGGTTGGTGCTCTCGCACGCAAGGGTCTGCCATGACCATGATCCAGGATTTGCCATATCAGTTAATTACAGTAAAGCGACTGCCATCCGACCTCCTTGACCCTGTCAATAAGGTAACCTGACCAGATAGGTTCACGATTACACATTCAGTCGCTTGAATGTTGCATCAAGATGCTTTCTCACCGTAAGACCATCGGTCCACTTATGTACATATAACTCAGAAAAGAGTTGCTAATGTCCAGGACGAGGGTGGCTGGAGGAGAGTGGTGGAGAAAAAGTATTTTAATAGTGCTGATGTATTATTATTCCCTGAATAAAAGGACCTCCGCGGCGCGGTGCTGCGCGTGAGTGCGTTCCTCGGCAAGCAGCTGAGCGAGGCGCAGACGCAGCGGCTGTGCGACCATCTCCGCTTCGACAACTTCAAGAATAACAAATCTGTTAATATGGAGGCCGTAGACGATAGTTTTTTAATTGCGGGAGAAGAGGGTTTCATTAGAAAAGGTACGAAAATGTGGCTCATATCATACCCACGCCTACGCTCCGTAAAAAAACATTTATTGTTAGCGGCGGTAGCAGCGGTGGTAACTTCGCATTTAATTTTATGGAATACGGCTTACAGTTCAACTCCGAACAAGTTTTCCTGATAACAGAGAATAGGCAGTAGTAGTAGACTACTTAGGTTATCATGAAATTAAGTTTAATTTAAACATAGTTATTAAACAACTGTACCGCTATTCGAAACCTAATTTATGAGAGTGGCAACACTGTCTTCTTTCTGATTGGCCGCAGGTGCCCCTGTTCCTTACTTCATGTTAGTCCCCCTTTTGCGTCTTACCCCTTCCACCAGGCAGGTATTTGGCGCGGCGGAGTGACGAATGCTTCCCGCATTGGCGATTTGTTCTTCGAACTGATCGGTCGTGGTAAGTGAAATTTACTTACACTTTTTACTTTTCATATTTTCATATGTAATTTCAAAAATATTTCTGTAAAAAGATAGCACAGAACTATCTTTTTGAAATAACGGTTATAACCGTTCGAATTTTATTTTCTATAGATAAAATTATTTGATTACCTGTTCCTTTTCAGCCACCCACATTATAAATTTTTTCGTTTGTACAACGGTTATTTTAAATTTGTTCTTAATTTGCAGAATAAACAAAGAGCTTTTCGGGAAGGTACGTACGAAATGGAAGAGACACGCTCAACGCCGGCGCGTGTAAGTGCTAAACGCAACCTTCCGTCAACCGGAATAACCGCCGACAAGCGTCAGCGGGTCGATCCAGGTGTTATTAACAACTTGGCACTACAGGTTAGCCACATCCAAGATTTTTTGCATACTCTTATGTATTCTGATGATTGTCCTGCCTATCAGGATGACGAAAATGTCGATAATGATGATATTTTATCATTAGATACCAGCGGTGACTTATACCTAGACACAGAGGCAGCTCCAGCTCCTCAACAAAATGTACAAGAGGCGGTCAATCCAACCCCTCGTCAACTAACCACCGAGGCGGCCACCCCAGCCCCTCAGAGCACAGCTCAAAAGAATCCCTCTCCTCAAGAGGATTTCGCCTTTAATGTGAATACTACCCTTAAAGAGCCTACCATGCCAAGAACGGAAGCACATTTACTCGAAAGATTAGTTTCCGTCCAACACTTTGACTCACCCGAGTGGTCCGACGTTCGTTACGCGGACTCTCAAAAACGTTATTGCTCTAAACCGGGCTTTACAAATCTTGATTGCAACGATGAAATTAAACCATATGATAAATTTCATAATCTAGCACTAACCGAAAGAGGTTTTGCTGCAATTACCCAAGGGGTATTAAAACAACAAGAATCCGCAGAAAACGGGTTTCGGGAGCTAGTTGCATGGATAAAATCTTGTGAGATGTTAGATATTTCCAAGCTTGAACTTAAGATACGCGAGATTTTTTCTGGTGACTTTCAAAAAGATTCCACCAACTTACTGCAAATGACGTGTGGGCACCGAGCTGAAGTAATTCAGCAGCGTCGTAACGCAATATTACGTTTTGTTAAAGACAAGTTTGTTAAAGCAAGTATTAACAAAATCCCTCCTTCATGCGAATTTTTATTTTCTCCATCAGAGTTCACATCAGTCATTGATAAGAATGGAGGTATGAGTAAAGTCTTTTGGCCTCAGTCGAAACCTCATAATAACAAGTTTGTGCCCCAGAATACTCCTGGCCAACAAAAGAATATGAGGCTTGCGCAGGATTCTCAGGATTTAAAGAACTCAGGTCCTAACTTTGCCCAGGGTTTTACACCAATGCACAGTGTACCTATGTACCCTTTTACTTATCCTTCATCGCCTCAGGGAGCAATGCCTTTCTATGGTCAAACTTCGTTACCAATCAGTCGTACTAACGTGCCCGGACAAAATTTTCGTCTCCGTGGTCCTAGACCCCGAGACTTTAGCTCAATACGGCAACCTAGACCGAGCTCGTCTCGAGGTGGGCAAGGAAAACGTAAATTGTGACTCGATTTTCCAAGCCGGTTGCCTACAACATCATTACGAAAATTGGGAAGCTCTCGGAGCCCCAGATATGATTCTAAAAATAATAAAAGTAGGCTACCGTATACCTTTTATGATGATACCACCGCTTCACAGACCGGATCTGACGGCTCTTTCTATATCTGTACCATACTCGAAAGAAATGGAGACACAAATAAATGTTTTAACACAAATGAAGGTTGTGGAGCACGCACCGCAGTCTCCAAGTTTCCTTTCGAGCATGTTTCTTACACCAAAGAGCGACGGCACTTGTCGTCCAATATTCAATTTAAAACACCTCAACAAATTCATTTATGTAAGCAAATTCAGGTTAATCAATCAACAAAAAGTTTCTACCTTTCTACAACCGAACGATTGGCTAGCGAAAATCGACCTGTCCAATGCCTACTTCCACATACCAGTAGCGCACAGTCATCGAAGATTCCTAAGGATGATTTTTCAAGGATCAGTTTTGCAAATGACTTGCCTGCCGTTCGGCCTAGCCACTGCGCCGAAGGTATTTGCCACATTTACCAACTGGGTCGGTCAAATACTCAGGGACCAGGGTATACGCATCCTAATATACCTAGACGACTTTTTGATAGCTCATCCAAATGCAGAAATTTTACGGAGTCAAGTGCAATATGTGATAAAACTCCTAGAATCATTAGGTTGGCAAATCAATTACAGAAAGTCGATACTAATCCCACAACTAGAACTACAATTCCTTGGCATCGTATGGAATACATTTCAAAATCGAAAGTACCTACCTGTAGAAAAACACGAACGCATCCAAATGAGACTAAATCAGGCCCTGTCCAGGAAAAGCCTATCATTGAAAGAAGCACAAAGGATAGTAGGAATTTTAAACTTCTCCAGCATAGTTGTCCCGTACGGTCGTTTACATTTCCGATATCTACTGAAATTCGTAAACAGTTTGCTGAAAGAGAATCCCCACACACAATATCTCCTTCCAATAGAAGTAATGACCGAACTGATATGGTGGGAGGAACATTATACAATGAGTTCACTAATTCACTTCCCATCAGCGAGTCACTTCCTTTCAACAGATGCCTCGGGCCTAGGCTGGGGAGCCCAGCTAGACAATTTACAGCTAAATGGTATTTGGAATACACAAGAAAAGTCCCTACACTCGAATCAAAAGGAAATGACTGCGATATTACGGGTGTTAGAGAATTACGGTCACATTCTAGAAAAAACAACTGTCTCGATCCAATCCGACAACATCACGGTTCTGTCCTTTCTCAGGAACGAAGGGGGCACAAGATCGGAACCCCTAATGAACCTCACATATCGTATCTTTCACCTTCTCCAAGCCCATCACATTCGCCTGAGCTTAAACTATCTGCCGGGCAAGTACAATGCGGAGGCAGATCGCCTTTCACGGGGTTGTCCTCACCCGGAGTGGCATCTACTACCGGCTTTAACCCAGAAAGTCTTCGACAAATGGGGCTTGCCCGAGATCGACCTCTTCGCATCTCATCGAGCGCATGTTGTCCAACAATACTCGACCCTAGACATGACGGACAAAGAAGCATTATTCGTGGATGCCTTTTCTCAAAGCTGGGACTTCAAGCTCGCGTGGGTATTCCCACCTCCATTCTTAGTTCCAAGAGTTCTAAGCCACCTGAATCAATCGAGAGGTGTATTTTTACTGATAGTTCCACGTTGGGAAAAGGCCTTTTGGAGACCAGATCTAAAGAAACGGGCCATAGCGCCCCCATTTACCATACAGAACCTTCAAGCAGCGTTAGTCGACACAGTAACAGGTCGCCCTCCCCCGAAAATACACGAGCTGACTCTGGAGATCTGGAGATGTGGGGGTGGGATGAAATACTAGCAGATTGGACCCCTGAACAACGCAATTTATTACGACAAAGTTGGCGTGAACCTACTAGAAAGTCGTATAAAGCTGCTTGGACCCGCTGGTATATGTGGGCCAAGAAGCACGAAGTTCGGGTGAGTTCACCATCAGGGTCAGATCTTGCTCGGTTCCTGTCAGATCTCTACCAGAAAGAAGGTCTTGCCTACAATACAATACTCTTTCACAGATCAGTAGTCTCGACGTTAAGCAATCCGAATAATGAGCAACTAGGTTCTCATCCTTTAGTGAACCGCATTTTGAAATCCATTTCAATTCAAAAGCCTAAACTGTGTAACAAACCACCGATATGGGACATTGATGATTTAAGTACCTGGCTAAGCAACAGCTTTAATAGGAACTTAAACCTTTACGAATGCTCTAGACGGACAGCCTGCCTTCTTTTACTATGTTCCGGTCGTAGGGTCCACGACCTTACGCTATTGTCAATCGACCCAGAAAACTTCTCAATTTCGGAAGATTGTGCAACGTTTTGGCCTTTGTATGGATCCAAAACAGATTCTCACGATTATCGACAGTCGGGATGGAAACTTCAAGTTAACCCAGATAGTGACGCATTAAATCCAATTTTTTGGATTAAAACATTAATTAGACTTTCCAAGAATAGAAGAGATGCATGTAGGATCTCCAATCTGTTCCTGACGACATGTGGAATACCTAAAGCTGCATCACGAACAGTCATTGCACGTTGGGTGAAGAATCTGCTGCAGGAAGCTGGAATACAGGCATCAGCGGGCAGTACAAGGCCTGCAGTGGCCTCTAAGAGCTGGGCGTTGAGATTCCCATTGGACGATATCCTCAGCCGTGGAAACTGGAGATCATCCAACACCTTCTTAAGATTCTATAGGCGCGAAGTTCGGCCTAACAATGTAATCCCCACAATTCCCAATCTCTTTGATTCCGTATGATTTCAGATACGCTTTCGAATTAGGTACTTACTAAATTTAGGAAGAACTGCTTTCTTTTCTTTTATTAAAAACAATACTTTGTACTAAAATAAACGAGTCTTATTTACTACTACACTACACTAAGTACTTACATAGTCTCTTTAATAACTTAAAAATAATTTTATAGTGTTCATAAATACCTACACATTGGCGATGTTCCACCAGGCGATAACAGACACTTCTCATAAATTAGGTTTCGAATAGCGGTACAGTTGTTTAATGGCAGCGTTTTACCTAACAATAAAACGCTTATTAAATAACTTACCCTATTCGAAACCTAAAGTTTCTAAACTACCTGGTGTAGTAACCTGCCTGTAACTAACCTAGCTTAACCTAAACTATTTGAACTTAACACAGATAAACCTTTCATCTGATAGAAGTTTTAGGTTTACAGGTAGGCCCCAGACCGATATATGTTTATACTTCTTTGGTAAGTATAAAACAATTTCTTAATGGTACTTAATATATTAAGAAATTATTATATATAATATATACATAAATGCCAATGCGGGAAGCATTCGTCACTCCGCCGCGCCAAATACCTGCCTGGTGGAAGGGGTAAGACGCAAAAGGGGGACTAACATGAAGTAAGGAACAGGGGCACCTGCGGCCAATCAGAAAGAAGACAGTGTTGCCACTCTCATAAATTAGGTTTCGAATAGGGTAAGTTATTTAATAAGCGTTTTATTGTTAGGTAAAACGCTGCCATTACCTTACTCGACTAATGTAGTGTCCTATGACTTGGCAGTGTCTCTTAAAAAGTAGGTAGGACATAGTATTGACTTTGACGCTGTCCCCCTGTCGCAGGCAAGGTGGGCGGGTGGCGCGAGTACTTCGACGACGAGATGCGCGCGCAAGCGCAGCGCTGGATCGCGCAGAACATGGCCGGGACCGACCTGCGGTTCCCGGAAAACGAACAGTAAAAATAAAAAACAAAAAGATAATTACAAAGAAAAGCAGTCATATTACAAGAACTTACTTATATACTAAGTATCAGATTCAGATTCAGACACAGATTCATCTATTGTCCAAAGTGAATACAAATACATTTATATACTTAACAGTAAATACTAGAGATGCAACGGATAGTGCTTTGGCCGGATACCGGATACCGGATATCCGGCCAGCCTCCAAGCCGGATAGCCGGATATCCGGCGGCCGGATATTCGGCTTTATATAGTTTCTGGACAAGTTTGTACAAGCTGTGATCGCGGGGTGGGACTGAATGTGCTTCAAGTTTTCGTTCAATGTGAATCATTTGAACGTTGACATGAACAATTCTTCCGACCTCGGATGGATTCGTAGTTTCGAAATACGGACTTACACTTTAGCCCCCAGCATCATGGAGGACAAATGACATTGTATAGTACCTCTAATTATTGAGAACTACTAACTCTTAGTATTTTTAATCCAGTATAATCTTCCTTGCTTGACTTTGGAAGGATTCGTAGTTTCGAAATACGGGCTAACAGATTAGCCCCCAGCATCATGGAGGACAAATGACATTGTATACTACCTCTAATTATTGAGAACTACTAACTTGTAAGTATTTTTAATCCAGCATAATCTTCCTTGCTTGACTTTGGAAAAATATTACACTAAGTACATTATTATTATATAATATATACTAAACAACACTTGTCAAAACTACACACGACAGAAATGCGCATTTACGCTGGTCAGCGGGTCACCCTGTTGGGCAAAGTACGTAATGTCCTTAAAGTTACGAAGTTCCATATAACCCTTATGTGCACCATCGCCCAAAGACCACCATGGTGACCTGAAGGAGAGTATTATTGACGTCGCTACTGCTCAGAATGCAGAGAAATGGTGGAAGCAGACAAGAAGAGCCGACCCCAGATAATGGGAAAAGGCGTAGGACCAAGAAGAAATTTTAGAAAAATATTAAAGTTTTGCTAACCTAAATGATCGATTCGAGTGGTTACGACAATAGTGCTTTGATTCAAATTTTTGAATTTTTTGATACGATTATCCGATAACGTCAAAACAATGAACAAAATTAATTTTTCATAATTTTTTTACTATCCGGTATCCGGCCGGATATTAACGCACTATCCGGTATCCGGCCGGATAGTAAATTAAGGCCGGATAGGCCGGATACCGGATAGTAACCGGATATCCGTTGCATCTCTAGTAAATACAGACAAAAATGTGCATTCATTTAGGGTTCGTCAATTATAATAAGCGATACAATATAATTAATTAAAACATAATTATAATATTATTGTTCTGTACAAAAGTACCTTAGAATCAAAAGGTCAACTTAATAAATCGAAAAGTAATATTAAGAATGTCATAATAATATGATGGAAATGTCAAAATTCAAACGTCACTAATAATAGTACAATACTTAAGAATGTCGAAATAATTACTTACTACTAATTAATTAGTGGTTCTTACAAAATAAACTTACTCTTACCTTATTTTTTTGTCTTTGTTTTTATGAAAGAAGAAGATACAAGCTTTGGAAAAAAAAATCTCTTGGCGTTAATGTCCCGGTTGTGCTCTCGAGAACGAGGGCCCGGGGTCCGTCTTGACCATGATCCAGGATTTGGCGATCAGGTGATTACAGTGTAGCAACTACCATCTGACCTCCGTGACCAGACTGGATCATGGCTACACATTCAGTTGCGTGAATTTGCAGGATTCATCTCCTACCTACATCGTACCTACTGAATTGCATGTAAACTGGTTAAGTTTATATTTAAGTCAGAGAATTCAGAAGATTGATGTGAACGGAGAAAGATCTACAGGGTCTGTTGTCTATGGGGGTCCCATAAGGGTCTATACTGAGTCCGATTTGTTTTTTATTTATGTAAATGTTTTGCCTGACTTTGTAAAAGATACAAACGAAGTTGTTTTATTTGCCGATGATAAGTACCTTTAATACATATTTGGTATTTAAAATTAAAAGAAAACAATTAAGATATGGCGACGTGAACAACGCTATTTCAGAAGTGGTGAACTAGTTTACAGTTAATAACTTATTACTAAATGACAAATAGACAAAATGTTTCAAATTCTCCTTGCCAAATGTTAGATCAGTAGCGACTTATTAACAAATAAGAGGCAAAAATTTGGATCTTGTTGATTCCACAGTATTTTAGGCTTTACTCTAGATTGTAGACTACTACGGGGTCCTTACATTGATAAATTTGCGGAAAAGGCTAAGTTCTGCAGCATATGATGTAAATCAGATACGAGGTATTTCTGATGAGGCTACAGCAAGATCAGTTTACTTTAGTCATTTCCACAATATTATGACTTATGGTATAAGGTTTACATAGAACTCACTAAAAGTCCTGCAGTTTAAATGTCGAATGTTATATTTTTTTAAACATAAAATAGCTGTCATTGATTTTTAGAAAATTGGTGGGAAATCGCGTGTCGATGGTTTTTTTATAGCAAGTTAAAGTTAGTCGTCCGTAGCGTAAAGATTTTAGGGCGATAATATTTTATGATTTTAGAAGTTCACTGTGTCCGCAGTCTGTCTTTTGGGAGGAAAGCACCTTATTTGAGCACCGTGAGGCGTTGGTACGCAAAATTTGATAGTGGCCGTTTTTCTCTCCATTATGAAATTCTTAAAGGTCGGCCCTCAACTGCGGTCACTAAGGATAATATGGTTGGTATCAGGCAACTAATGGAAGAAAGCCGTCGTATCGTCTGAGGAGATTCAAAGACATTTGGAGATTGGTATGAGCCTAATTCAAAAAATCTTACATCAACATTTAAAAGTTAGAATACTTATGTTGCCGCTGGATTCCTCATGAACTCTCCCCAGAACAAAAACGAACTCGAGTGTATTGATTGTTGTGATTGAGTGTGGTTAAAGTACGATCATGGTCGTTTAAATGATGTGCATGACATTGTGATAACAGATAAAACATGGATATGTCGCAGCTATCTGGTTAAATCAGCCATTTAATAAGAAGGCTAGTTTGTTAATTAAACGCCGGCATTCAATTGAATGAATGAATGAATGGCCGTCTGGTGTCCGGCAGAGTAGAATAGCACCAACCCCTTACACTCATGGGTGTCGTAGAAGGCGACTAATGAATGAATAACGCTTTATTGCACAATCAAAAGTATACAATGGGTAACTTAAATTAACAGCAGGAGAAGCAACAGGCGGCCTTATCGCTTAAAGCGATTTCTTCCAGGCAACCTTTTGTTCTTAACCTAATGTTTTCGAGGCAAAAGATCAAGAGTCTCCGTAGTCTGGAAAATGGACAGCAGCATTTTCCATTGTTAAATTTAAACACTGCGATCTCCAACCCGCCTGCCAAGCGTGGAGATTATGGCAATAACCTCCCCTGTCGTGGGAGAGGCCCTAAGTCCTGCAGTGGACTGTTACGGGCTGTGATGATGATGTTGATTCAATTGAATGCCTGGGTCGATCGTTGATTAAACTAGCAACGCTTAACGTTTAACACTAGTTAACTATAACTAATAGAAAGCTAGCCCTTTGAAGACTGCCCTATTTTCCGTTTTCATTAACACTGTTACTTCTATTATTTCTTCCTTCTTTCATCTCTACGCAGACGATCTGCAAGTATATCGGCACTTTAAGATAGAAGATATTGAGGATGCTTTCACTAGAATTAACACTGACCTTCAACGCATTTCAGACTGGGCCAAATCCTTTGGCTTATTGGTCAACCCAATTAAATCTCAGGCTGTAATAATCGGCAGCCATCACATGTCCAGACAACTGCGAGGCAATTCTAACATTCCTCAGATTCTTTTCGACGGTGTTCCTATTCCGCTCAGCAAATCTGTGAGAATTGTCGATGATACTATGCTCACAAGTGGTATTGAGCCGCTGAGTCAGCGAAAAGATTTCGCCTCCCTTTGTGTGTTCTACCGCTTGTACAACTATGTTTGTTCTGAAGAACTGTTTGACATGATCCCTACAGCTACATTCTATCATCTCACCGCTCGCCACCGACAGGGAGAGTTCATCCACACACCTTGAAGCCAAATTGGTCGCGAACTGTGCGGTTCCAAAGGAACATTTTGCAAACGTCCATAGGCTGCGGTGACTGTTTACCATCAGGCAGGCTGTAAGCTTGTTTGTCACCTTAGTGGTATAATCTGCGAAAAACCTCGGAGTGACATTTGACTCTAACTTATCTTGGGTCTCTCACGTCAATGAGGTTACCAAGAAACTTCATTACTCATTTCATTCAATTAAATGCTTCCAACGTTCTCTACCCCTGAACACTAAAATTTATCTCGTTCAAACTCTTCTCCTTCCTATCCTAGATTACGCCGATTCCTGCTCTCTGGATGCCACTGAGGAGCTATTAAATAAACTTGAACGTCTCCAAAATTTGTGCATACGTTTCATTTTTGGTCTGCGTAAGTACGACCATATCTCTAGCTTCCGGACACAGCTCAAGTGGTTCCAGGTTCGGCTTCGTAGGAATGCTCAGATCCTTTCTACTCTCTATAACGTCCTTTATAATCCCTCCGCTCCCTCTTACCTTCGTGAACGTTTTCGATTTTCGCTAGACAAGCCCTGTCAATCCTCCGTTAAATCAAATTAGACATTCCTCCCCATCACACTGATTTTTTCCCCTACTCATTTACTGTCCATGCGGCAACATTGTGGAACTCTCTTCCGAATGGATTACGGGATAGCACTTCTATCTTCATCTTCAGGAAACGTGTATAAGAGTATACTACCTTTCTAATATATGTATGTATATGTATATGTGTATGTATCTGTATGTGTGTATATATGTATTTGTTTTCAATATAGGTATGTATTTGTCTATATATAGTATTATTAATTAAGCATCATTATTTTTTTGCTACTGTGCATGTCTTAACTGCATTTAATTGTCACGATCTCTCTGCTGTAGGCCTGCTGGAAGAAATTTATTTATGAAATAAGTTGGCCTGTTGTGTCTGATATCCACACTACTACTGGTAGTACTTAATTCTATTAATACGGCTACAGATCCGATATTACATGTAGGTATACTATAGCCAATGTTACACACTGATAATGTAGCATTCTCTAGGTGCAATAATTGGTAAAATAGTTTTTTACTTTATCCGTGTGTGTGCGTGCGTGCGTGCGTGCGTACTATGCATCTGCGGGGGAGCCGTTTTAGCGCTTCGGTGGTTATACCGTCTGACGGCCTTTTCTAACTCTTTCGGGGACATGAATGCGTCTCCGAGAGTGCGGTGGGTGCTGGGTCGCAAGGAAGGCGTCCACGGAAGCCTCAACTGTTGCATGGCGCTGTGCTTCGGTGAGGCGGCGGTGTTGAGTGTGAACTGATGCTGGAGATGTTCAGCCACTATCTCAGCTCTCTCTCCTGCCTTCCAGCAGTATCTGTCCGTTCTGTCCCTTGGTGTTAATCAGCTTTCGGTTCAGGTGGTGGTGGGCAGCGAGTGTGTGCCCATAGCTTGTTGAGCCACCTCTTCTCTCGTAGTAGCATCTGGAGGTAGGGTAGAGCTGCTCGCGGCACCCTGCAACCACCTCCCTGTATCTGTCTGCCTTTTAAAATCTGTCCAGACTGACTTGTCTTATTTGGTTATGGAAATTTGGTTTTTAAACGGATAATTTTCAGCAGAATCAGTTGAATTTCACATTCAATGTGTTTCTAATATCATTCAAGACGTCTATACACAGAATACGCAGCGTGATTGATACTGTAGATCATGATTTGGGGTATTGTTTGTTCGTCAAATAAGTCAGTCTGGACGGATCATATATGTTACTCCTGACTTAAACACGCATTTATCTCATTAAATCCTATGGCATAAATCAAATTTCCAAGCAATAATTAAATTATCTAACTACCTTATTATATAAATATATAAATTGTCTTTCAGTTTTCGTGATTGTTCTAGATCCCGATCTTTGAACTGAAACGGGAATTGTTTATTTGACATGGTAAAGGATTCCGTTCCGTTTCCGTTCCGTTCAGGTACAACACCATCCAAAAATGCTTCTGCAAGGGTGTATGTAGATCATATCAGCAAGAACTGGGAACGGCGTCGCCATCTTCGGTGGTTCCGTCGTCTGTACTTGTATTTTGAGCAACCAAGCCCAGTGGTTGTCACGGGTCTCACCCAATGAGCTGGTTTGCTCCGGATACAGCAACAGACGAGAGAGTTGTTGATTTTAGGCGACACTAGACCTCGTCCTCCACTGATTTGCGCTGCCTCCAGCCCGAGATACCAGTGCGTACGTAGATGCGAAGGGGAGTGTAGGGCCGTCGCAGTCAGGATGGGAGCGAAACTTTCTAAGGAGCGAAAGGATTTGGTGCCGACAAGAATACTAGCATCGAGTCACTTTGAAGCCTCGATAGATACTATACTTTTTGTGTAATATAATAAAGAAGGATGGTAAAGACTGCTGTGTTGTTCGCTTGATCTGTTCTTGTTATGTTTCCGGTGTTGGGCGTTCTTGATGTCATGTTCCAGGTGGCCTTTCCCACGATGTCCAGTCGTGAGCAACCTACCATAAACTTTGCGCAAGTGGTGCCTTCTTTCCACCGGCGTGTTGTAATATTTAATCTGCATAACTTCAACGATATTATCTGCTTGACACTCGTTAGCACTCATGGTCGATCTTGTTTGTGTGGGCTATCTACCTCCGATTCGGAATCTGTCTCCGGTGCTTGGTATATTTTTCCGGCTTCGTTTTTCATTTCACTCCTATTACCTGCCATCACCTGCCAGTCTTCTTTCGACTTCGTTGTATAATTATCTATATCGTAGTTCAACGAGTCTTCCCAGGTAAATATAGGTCGACCAACTTTACGCTTAGTTTCTGAGTGTTGTAGGGCTGCCTGTAGTATACGTGGGTTCTCGTGCCTCATTATGTGGCCGTAGTATGTCAGCCTTCGTACTTTTATTATTTTAGTTATAGTTTTTCCATCTAAAATCTGCCATATTTTCTTATTGGGTTTGTCTCTGGAAAGATTTAACATACCTCCCAAGATGAATGTTTCGTATCGTCGTAGCTTGGATCGATTAGCCTTTGTTTGGGACGCCACGTTCAGGCCGTAGATCATCGTGGGGCATATGACCATTTTGTAGATTTGTCTTGTGATTTTCCATTCCAGTCTGTTATTTTTTTATAAACGCGTTTACGATTTTGGAGTTTGTGACGGCTTTATCGCACCTATGTTTTATACAATTTCGTCTGTCTTGGGATGCTGTGAGATACGTCCCTAAATATTTTATTTCCTTCCCGGGTTGGGTTGACATTCCCCCTAGATGGACACTGCTGCGAGCAGTCCCGTTGGGTGGGTTGGATGGATCTCTGATTATTAATTTTGTCTTGGAACCATTTATAACAAATCCTACCGTAATATTTTAAGTCTTGTTATTGTCTGGTCCAATTTGACTATATCCGTTCCAATTAGAATCAGGTCGTCGGCAAATGAAAGGATGAGCGGAATCATAATTTTATAGTCCTGATCCAAAGTAAGCTCGTCGTCTTCCTCCTCAAGTGTTCGCAGCACTACGTCCATGACTAGGGTAAATAGTCTGGGTGATAGTGGGCATCCCTGCTTAACCCCTTTTCCTTTGTTTATGATATTCCAATATCATAATATATAGAACTCCGGTTCTGGCCGCACCATGAGATAAGGGTTTACTCCTGCATACAGGCCTCTATTGGTTAGATGTGTTCCAGTTCGGGTGAGGAGTATATCTCTGAGTGTTTCGAGATTGACCGTGTCGAAGGCTTTTCTATATCGAGGGCTGCGACATATGTTTTGGTGCCTGCTCTCCAATTGGAATCCAGTACCCTTCTTATAGTAAATATGTGGTCTTCCGTCGAACGATCTTGTAAGAAAGCTGCTTGGTAATTTTAAAACTGGATTTTATAGTAAAATTTTTTTAATATGAAGTTATTGCATATTGATATTTTCTGAAAGTCGAACGCCCTTTTTGGGTTTCTGATCTTTGAAATTGGAACCTGTCTTGTGAGTTTCCAATCCTCTGGTATGGTGTTCTAACCCAAGCCTCTTGCATATTTTTTACGAGTTTCTCTATAAAGGTAGGTGGTACCGCTTTGTATAATTCCACGACGACATGATCCGTACTCGGGACGGTACCACTCTTCATGTTTTTTATAATTTTTGTTATTGTCGCTTCGTCTGGGTGATCCGTTTTATTTTGACCTTTTTCGGAGACCGTATTTATGGTGGGACCCTTCATTTTATTTAACTCGCCAATCCAATTGGATATTGGAATGTAATACTTACTTTGTGATCGGTTTAACGCCTGCAATCCTCCATGCCTTCCTGTTCCGTAGCGATGCGATACGCGGTTCGCGCTTTAGTTACTTCTATTTTATAATTTACGTTGTTTGAATTAAACTTATACAAGAATCGGGCTTTCTGTGGGTTAGCTAGTGCTCTACGTACCTCTCGGGACCATACTTTAGTTTTTTGTTAAGTTTCCTGAGCCGATCGTTTTAGAATATTATGTAACGATTGCCAATATTGAAATATCCGCGGCTGTAATTGGATGTAGGTTATATTTTTCCAGCTTTTCGATTACCTTATTTTGAAAGCTGCCCCTTGTTTCGCCTCCTTGTAACGCGCTATAGTCTACTATGCGTAATTTACTACGGGGTTCTTTGGTTGTTCAGGTGGCACCCATAATAGTCTTAGCCCCGTTGAGTCCACAGGGTAGCTGTTAGACGGCTCGGTTTCCGATTGCGACGTTTTACTTTGTGAGCTGTCCGGGAGGCATACCTACCTATATTTTGCTGTGGTCCTTGCGAGTTTGTGACTATTATGCTGTTGTAGTGATTGTTTTCAAATTGTAGGTGTATGCAGGTCGATGGTTGTTCATTTTCAAGACTGCAGACCAGCGGCGTGGTATAGTTTGCGTGCACGTTCACTAAATAGAACTCGCATGCCGCTATTATTGTTTCTTCTCCTCCCCAGAAGCCGTCGTTGAGTTACGATCGAATGTACAGATCTATCCTCTCTTCGATAGATTGCTCTAGGGTTCCTATGTTCGCATCTTCTATGATGTTTAAAAGAGCTAAGTGTATTCTATTTAATTTTCTGTTGTTCGCTACATATGTGGCTAGGTCTCGGCGCACTGCCTGGTGTTCGAATGCCAGAAAATATACTTCATTTAGTTGATCTGCGATAGCCCTAAAGAAACAGTTGCCGTCTTTAGCCATGTGTCTTATTGTAGTTTGCTGCGATTTTTGTGCCATGATGCTCGCTAGATGTTGCGCAATTTCGTTTCTTTAGTCGGTTGGTACCTAGATATGACCGGTCCCTTGTTTTTTGATCTCCTTTCTATTGAGAGCGAAATGTACAGATGTGTACTTTATTGTCTTTAAGTGATCGGTCAGTATTTTTTGTCAGTTTCTCTCTTCGGGTTTGCTGCAATTCGTACCTGCCTTTTTTGGTAGATAGTAGTTTGTGCTGTATTTAGAGACGCGTGTTTACGTTAGTTTAGTAATTTTTGTTAGTTTGCCACGCGGTTAATGATATTTCAGTAATCGGAAAAAGAAGTAGGTTAGATCAGACACAAGCTGCTCCTGATGAGGCTTGTTGCGAGCTTGTGTCCTAAACGTATGTGAGTCAATATAGGATGGCAAGTTACTGCCTTTAAATGGTAATCTAGCGGCTTTGTTAAGTTATTATGGGTAGTATATTTGACATGGTAAAGGATTCTGCAACAAAATATAAACATAACTATTTGCACTTGACAACTGACAACAAATAAGAACCGTGTCATCAAGTAACATATCTAAGTATCTATACTTTACATAATTCATATTATGAATCTTAGATAATAAAATACAAACCGTATCGGCTGAACGACAGATATCTACGTACACTCAAGGTTTAACATGTTGCATGGAGATTGTGACTTCAGATAAGTGACGCACCAAAGTGTTTGCACAGCATTATCTCAATTTGCTCAATCTCATACAGGAGGTAGGGTTGACCGGGGTGAGATGGTCCACGGGACAATCGAATTATTGCAAAATTCTTAAAAACTACGCAGTGTATCGATATGTGCTTAGTCTTGACATACTCTTTTCAAGTGCCCCATGTACCTCTCAATTAGCCTCAAAGGTACGACGCATACGGCGGTGCGGACAACTGAAAGTAATTAGACGGTTATTGTGAATATTTTTTAGTTTGTAATTGGCAATATCTCCGCATAGGTATATTTTATAATTTATCTCGTTACTTGAAGTTCTAGTTATTAAGTCAATAGTGTATTTAAGGTTACAAAATTATCCGTCAAATTATAGTATAGTACCTAGTAGTTATTTTTTTCGTAAATAAAACATTCATGGATATTTTTGCGTTCAGGTGTGTCTAAAAGCAGTGCGGCGCTTCTGTATTGTATTGTAGCAGAGAGCTATATTATCCAGGCATATTACGCAATCTATGAATTTTGAATAATATTATATTATTAAGATTATCAAGGTCGCTGGTCGAACCGACAGAGGTGAATAAGAAGTTGCATCAGTGTTGTGGTTAATACCAAACTCTTATTTCAATTTTCAATACTTCCCCTTATTCTCAATTTTCCACCATAATGTGACAGCTGAAGTGGGTACTCAGATTGACAGTAGGTAAGTTATTGTTGCAAGAGCAGTAGTTCACAAAATGCATAAACTATACTATTTAATATTACCTACTTCATCATAATCCTCTAAATAACATGGGCATATGAAAGGGCTTTGTAACGATATCTGTTGACATTTTCAGATTATATAGGGTCTGATTAAAAATAGTCATGTAATAAACCTCCCATTTTTTCCATTTTGCTATCTTACTTGGAGCTGGCCTTATGTTAATCTAGATTACATTATATATTACTAATCAGCGAGTGAAAAAATCATGATGAAATTGACTGAATGGGTAACCATGATCCATTCTTGTGTCTGTATGGGTAACCTGGTAGCAGGGTCACGGAGGTCAGATGGCAGTCGCTCCACTGTAATTATTTGATCTGCCAAATCCTGAATCATGGTCAAGGCGGACCTCGGGCCCTCGTGCGCGAGTGTTTGAAAATACCCCTTTTCAGTTATAGTTAGTTTTGCGTATTTAATCAGGTATTATTTTATGAACAGAGTAGTTATCACAATAAAATGATATGCTCCAGTTACCTTATTGTTGTTTGATTATACCTACAAAGTTTCATTGTAATCGGTTTACCATTTCTAAGAAATCGAAAAATTTGCTTGTAGGAAAATTTAAGTTTCCGTCATTTTCCCCATACAAAACACCAATTTCATAGGTAAGGACCTAATTATTAAGGCGTGCGCGGAGTTATATTTCTGTTACGGAAATCAGAAAAAGAATATGTTAAATAATAATTTCAAGAAATCACACATCACGTAGGCGAAATGGTAAGTCCATAGCAGGAAACCGGGCTCTTTTAGAAGCTGGGATTGTCCGCTCGAAAGATGATGATTCAGTCGGGAGAATTTACGTCGAGAGTACTGTCTACGCCCCGACCTACTACCAATCGTTCATACAAATAATATATTAACCATGGCAATGCTCCATGGTATAAACATTTGCGCACTGCAAAGGGATCCACGAGAACTTAGAACCGTCAATATTATGCCCACAAAAATTTCTAAGCAACTGCTTAAGCGCGTCCACTTCTGCACAGGTGGAAGCCTTTTTAACCTTGCTAGACTATGGGCATGCACTAAAGTGTCGCAAGCATTGATTGCAGATTTTATTATGTTGGTTTACCAGCAGATAGTGCGCTACATCTAACATCTAAATCTAAGGTATTACAATCGTATTGTTAGTGTCTAGCCTATCCTTATTACACTATTGCTGTATACATTATTCCTGGTTTCCGTAGAACAATTACAGTAATTTTTTTTATACCATGCAAATATCACTTAGATAATATATTATTAGATAAAATGTGTCTATATGAAAGGGTCCTAAATCTATTAACAATTCCACCGATAACCATATCCACCTCTACCATCCTGCAAAGTTAATTATGCTGATGACAAATACGGGAATATTTTCTGTGACGGTCTAAGTTCGTTCTATAGTATTTCTTAGCAAACATGTTGATGTTAACTATTATATAACAATAACGTTTTTATTGATTTTAAAAATAGAAGACTTCATAAGCAAGCCATCGGCTATCCTCCAATGTTGTGATATTGAAGAAGGTTAGTCGGTCTGAGTAGGAAGTCAATGAGTGTTTCTTTTGATGTAACGTCAAGTACTATAAAAATCGTTTCTGTACCTTCTCCCGTCTCTCTGGGCCATACACAAGAACCGTATTCAAGATTACTGCGGACCAAGGAGCAGTAGTAGGCAAGGAGTAGGCTATTTTAAGAGCGATATATAAATATTATGGGTTCTAAATTAGACCCCATGGGGCTTCTAATTTTTTTCTGAACTTGATGAAGGCAAGCGAAAACGCAGCGGACAACTCCTCCGATATAAAGATTTTCAAAAGCTTCAAATAAAAATGACGCGGGCATGTGCAGAGGAAATTAGGCGGCTTTGACAAGCAGCGCAAAGCCGACCCTGACGCTAAATGCGATCAAATAAAAGCCCGTACACCCCTACAATTTTATAAACGACTAACTGACGTGCCCGCATTATGTGCCCGTATTAGTTTGCCGCGACGATTGGCTATGCAAGCTGTCTTCCTGCGCATCAGCGAAGAGGTCGCCATGGCCGAAATTAGTCGGAGGAGAATATTAATAATAATATTTAACAGGACGCTCAAAAATTGAGTCAACTGAGCATGACCGATAGAAAGCTACATTATCAGCGAATATAGGTAAGACGTTTATTTTATTAACCCAAATTTTTGTTTCTTATTTTCACTACTCGTATTCCGGGAATTGCAGGTCGGTCCCGGCCAGGTTCTGCACGATCCAGCGCTGCGCCTGCGCGCGCATTTCGTCGTCGAAGTACTCGCGCCACCCGCCCACGTTGTCTGCGACAGAAACGGCGTCAAAGTCAATACTATGTCCTACCTACACCTTAAGAGACACTGCCAATAGTCACAGAACAGACAAAACTCTACATTAGTCAAGTAAGGCAATATCTATGTTTAAATTCAACTTTATTTTATGATTGTTAAAGTAGGTTACTACTTTTGTACGGTTAGGTACTACTGCCTATTATTCTCTGTTATCTGTAGGGAAACTTGGTCAGAATTGAACTATAAGCCGTTTCCTATTTCATATAATTAAATGCGAAGTTACCACCGCTGCTACCGCTTTTAAAATAATTTTTTTTTTGAGATGCGTAGTTATTAATTACATTTTCGTACCTTTTCTAATGAACAACTCTTCTCCTGCATTAGTGAATTTATCGTCCTCGACCACCAGGTTAACAGATTTGTTATTCTTGAAGTTGTCGAAGCGGAGATGGTCGCACAGCCGCTGCGTCTGCGCCTCGCTCAGCTTCTTGCCGAGGAACGCGCCCACGCGCAGCACCGCGCCGCGGAGGTCCTTTTATTCAGAGAATAACATACCTGTAGCGACATCTATCGCTCCAACAGGGTACTTCAACAATACTCACTTTACGAGTACACGAACACAAGGTTGGCAAGCATCCGCATATAGATGGCACTAACCGTCCTGCATCGCGCTAGAGAAATGTGCCAACTTCCACGACATATATACAACTTCCAACGATCAACTGTCGGGCCCTTGGTCCCCTGGTCACAACACCCGGCCAGGTGGGTAATTACCCTTTTTCCACCTTCTCCCCATCTTCGCTTGCCAACATTGGCGGCAACATTATCCTGCACGGCCAAATACCTATTAGTACTATTAACCCTTTAACCGCCACGCTTAGAATCAGTTGGCGTGCCCTCAGCGCCACGCACAGTAAAACGAAAAATAAATACCTACAACAAATAGTGATGTTCAATAGTATATCGATATGGGTAATTCCCCTTCAAACGCTTACAATTTCATCTAAATATCGTAACAGACAGTAGATAGAAAACGTTACTTTGTAATTTTATTTCTAATATTAGCAGGTATTTTGGTAACACAATGAAACAAAAAGCGTTTACAGATATTGAAAGATTTATTGATTTCCGCACAATAAAATTGGTCATGAAAAGAATTTTGTTATTCTTATTTTTCAATGCAGTCCTATAGAGTATTCTTTATCTAAATGCAATAGTTAACAAACAACATTGGTCAGTTTTTTAACAAACATGATTATACTTCATCATCATCATCATCAGCCAGAAGACGCCCACTGCTGGGCATAGGCCTCCCCCAGAGATCTCCACAAAGACCGGTCCTGTGCTTTCCGCATCCAGCTGGTGCCTGCGATCCTTACCAGGTCGTCGGTCCACCTTGTAGGAGGCCTACCCACGCTGCGTCTACCGGTACGTGGTCGCCACTCGAGAACTTTACTGCCCCATCGGCCATCTGTTCTTCGAGCTATGTGCCCTGCCCACTGCCACTTCAGGCTGGCAATCCTTAGAGCTATGTCGGTGACCTTGGTTCGCTTGCGGATCTCCTCATTTCTGACTCGATCGCGCAAAGAAACTCCGAGCATAGCTCTTTCCATTGCCCTTTGGGTAACAGTGTGCTTTCTTATAAGGCCCATAGTGAGTGGCCACGTTTCAGCTCCGTAAGTCATCACTGGCAACACACATTGGTCAAAGACCTTCGTCTTGAGACACTGCGGTAATTGGGACGAAAATATGTGGCGTAGCTTCCCGAACGCTGCCCAACCGAGTTGGATTCGTCGATTGACCTCTTTCTCGAAATTGGACCTACCTAGCCGGACTATTTGTCCTAGGTATGTATAGTTGTCAACAACTTCAAGTGGAGTGCCTCCAACTGTCACTGGAGTAGGCACAACATGGACATTCGACATAATTTTCGTCTTGTCCATGTTCATTTTAAGACCTACTTGTTGAGAGGCACTACAGAGGTCATCGAGCATTTTGCCCAAGTCTTCCAGGGTTTCAGCCATGACTACGATATCGTCAGCAAATCTGAGGTGCGTGAGGTACTCGCCGTTAATATTGATGCCAAGTCCGTCCCAGTCCAGAAGCCTAAAGATATCCTCCAGTGCAGCGGTAAACAACTTCGGAGATATGACATCACCTTGTCTAACACCTCGCTGCAGCTGAATAGGTTCTGTGGTCTTGTCCTGGAGACGGACTGACATAGTGGCGTTTTTGTACAAACACTTCAATGCTTCGATATATCGATAGTCAATTTGGCACCGCTGTAGAGACTGGAGCACCGCCCAAGTTTCGATCGAATCGAAGGCTTTCTCATAGTCCACAAACGCCAAGCATAATGGCCGGTTATACTCTTCGGTCTTCTGTACAACCTGCCGCAGCGTATGTATGTGGTCTATGGTACTAAAACCTTTTCGGAATCCGGCTTGTTCGGGAGGCTGGAAGTCATCAAACCTGCGTGCGAGACGATTCGTAATGACTCTCGAAAACAGCTTATAGACATGGGTCAGTAGCGATATTGGTCTGAAGTTCTTCAAGAGAGCCTTATCACCTTTCTTGAAGAACAATATCACTATGCTTCTGTGCCATGCTTCCGGCGTTTTGCCCTCGAGGATGACGGAATTGAACAGCTTCTGAAGGGTCTTAAGCACAGGTTTGCCACCAGCTTTCAGAAGCTCAGCCGTAATTCCATCATCACCCGGCGCCTTGTTGTTCTTAAGCTGTTTGAGAGCCATACTAATCTCGTACAGGCTGATGTCCGGGATATCTTCGGTGTAGTGTCGGGTCAACTTGGCTCTGGGGTCTTTTGCCATACTGGTAACAGGTGCCCGTGTTGTCGTGTATAACTGTCCATAGAACCTCTCGACTTCCCTCAAAACCTCGGACTTGGTCGAAACAACTCTGCCGTCATCCGTTTTCAGTCTCGTCAACTGGCTCTGTCCAATCGACAGATCTCTCGCAAAGACTTTAGAGCCTTTGTTCCGCTCGATCGCCGCCTCAATATTGGTAGTATTAAAGCGGCGTATGTCGCGAGTCAGAGACTTGGAGATCTGTCGATTAAGTCGCCTAAATTGAGAGACATCATCAGGGGATTGCAGAGTCATTCCGCGTCTTTCTTCGATGAGTTTGAGGGTATCGTCAGAGATTTTGTTTGTTCTGTTTGTACGGCAGGCCTTATAAAACTTTGACCCAACCGTATAGACAGTTTCCACGAACCTGTTATTATAGTCGTCCACGTCGACGCACTCTCCTAGGCACTCGAAGCGATTTTGTAATTCGAGTTGAAAGCTCTCGGGGTTTTGGATTTGGATGGGTACAGGCCGGAGCGTGGACCTCATCAATCTCGATCTTTCCAGCTGGGGATTAATATTCAATGTGCCTCTTACCAAGCGGTGATCACTGACAATTTTAACGCTATTGATCACCGAGACATCATTGAATATATGCCGTTTCGTAGATAGGATGAAGTCAATCTCATTTTTTGTGACACCATCGGGACTAACCCACGTCCATCTGCGATGATCCGGCTTCCTGAAAAATGAGTTCATCATAAAGAGTCCCTCCTTCTCCATAAAGCCGGCCAGCATCTGGCCACGGGCGTTCCGACTTCCAACTCCAAATTGCCCCACTCTCAACTCGTCTCCGCCTCGTTTGCCCAGTTTCGCGTTGAAATCCCCCATGACAACGGTATAATGTGTCTTGAAGGTATGCATGGCTGTAGAAATATCCTCATACATAGCCTCCACTTCATCGTCGGAGTGAGTCGAAGTCGGTGCGTAGACCTGTATGACCTTCAACGAATACCGCTTGGTAATTCTGAGTATAAGGTACGCTACCCTAGACGACACACTCTCGATTTTGACGATGTTGTTCACGAGGGATTTGTGGACGAGGAACCCGACACCACCTAGGGACAGTTGGTCGCCCTCCCGGAAGTAAAGCAGATTTCCGGACTTTAGGATTATCGAGTCCTCCCCCTTTCTTCGGACTTCAGATAACCCTATAATATCCCAATTTAATCTGCTTACCACTTCCTCCAGTTCCACGAGCTTTTCGTCGGTCCGCAGTGTCTGGACATTGTATGTTGCCAGGGCCAGTGGTCGTGCTATGTGGTAGCCTGGTCGCATCCGGTGATTCTTCGCACCCCCTGCCCCGCCGTTACCGTGACCGCTACCATAGTCCGGAATAGCGGGGCCGCCGGGTACTGGGGGCCGTGGCCTGTGTGTGCTTGTCATCGGGGGGGGGGGGGTTGCCATAATCGCCACGCTTGGCAGGCGGGTTGGCGATCGCAGTGCAGTAGATGTAAATGTACCCGAAAGATGCTGCTGCCCATCTTCCGGGTTATTCCCTTAGTCGCCTCTTACGACACCCACGGGAAGAGATGGGGTGGTGCTATTCTTTTAAGTGGCGGCACCACACACCACGATGATGATTATACTTATTTCAACAATATTAATATCAGTTTACCGAATCGAACCTTGACAGATTGTAATGATATTTAACTACAGATCACCTTCCAGAATACGTATTAATTCTTCAGCTGTAATCATGTTTAATCACATTAATCGATAACACGAACAAGCACAACACCAATGGAAAAATCCAGAAGGCGGCACTCGTTTATGACGTCAGAAGCGGTCGTCTTTTTCCGTCCGTGGCGCTGGGTGTACTAGCAACATTAGTTTCTAAACATGCAGACTAGGGATGGGAATTGTCGATTCAGTCACTGACATTTTAAAGCTTTATTTATTATAAATAAAACAAAATAAACACATTTATTTATAGAAATAAATGTGTTTACTATAGAGTAACATTTGCTTTATTTGTTTTATAATAAATAAGTAAGTATAAACAGAAATAATTTAATTTATGTGGATTTTTCTACCAGTAAATCATTGCTTATGTCCCATCCTTATTGTCGGATTTTTCCGTCACTGGCGCTGGACACCAATACACTTTTCGAATAATACTATCAGTAATTTATTCAACTTTAGACATTATTTTTAAGTCTTCTAATTAAGAAACTAAAGTGTAAGCAATTGTATATGATTACTTCATCAACTATTTACCAAATTATGAACATAATTTTAATATAATACAGTGCTATCAAACAAAAAGGCAGATTAACCGAGTAGTGGTATTTGGTCGTAAATATCCGTCCTTGGCGAAATGAGCACGAAAATTTTTGTCGGATATATCCGACCTTGGCGGTTAAAGGGTTAAAAGACTTTTTACTTTATTCCTTAGCGAGACACACGAACAGACTGTCCACCAGAAGGGAAGCAGCCACCGTCGTCCTGAACATCAGCAACTTTTTTCTGAGTTATAAGTGAAACATTAACCGATGCTCTTACGCTGAGGGAAACATTGCGATGCACAATTCAGGCGACTGAATGTGTAACCATGATCCAATATGTTCAGGTTCCCCTATTGACAGGGTCACGGATGTTGGATGGCAGTTGCTACACTTTAATTAACTGATATAGCAAATCCTGGATCATGGTCAAGGCAGACGCGCTCGCGAGAACACAGCCGGGATATAATTATTTTTTAATAATACTTACTTTAACCATATCTTCGTAAAACATGAACAGAATATTCGCGTGATCTCTTTTTGCCCAGGCTTCTTTGTACATTTCAAAGAAAGGTGTATAAATAACTGAAACAAAATGAGAAAACTATACCTACACTTTGAATTTTGAATTTTATTAAGGTCTAAAGGACATTGCTCGTCGTCCATACATAGTTGGCCTAAGATCCAACAGGGAGGTGTATTTACTTTTTGGGTTTTAGATAATGTATATATTCGATTGAACCTAAATTAAAACAACGGACACTTTTGAGAAATCGAAAAAAATCAAAACACTTTCGGATTTTGAGGTTATAATTACGTCAATAAAAACATTCGGTATGTAGCAATAACTTAGCATTTATTACTGAGAGTAAGTACGTACTAACATTGGATTATAAATTGTAGGTAAACGTTTTATTGTCACACTGCTAGGTCAGTCATAACACTCTGAACTACTGCTTCGAAAACAGCTCTGCTGATATAATTCTCGTCATATGCCGCTGATGCTGAGTTTTAAAGGCTTGCATCCTTGTTTTCCACCCTACTCGTTATCCAAGTGAGAGCAATATAGGATACTTAACTACCTTAGTTTTCTTTGAAATATCGGTCAAAAAATCTGTCGTTGAAGCGGACCAAACTCCAGGAGTAGGCTTGACAGATGCGCGCTTCTTGACATTGAACTCTAGGAGTATAGGAGTCGGGAGTCTTATGGACATGCAAGGGTTTTATTAAGGATTTACTTTTTCATTTTCGTGTGATTATAAAATAGGTATAGCATTGTACTAGTACCATATGTCAAATGTTGTCATCTGACAATTCATCAACTGTCAGTGTCGATATTATTGCTCGTTTCAAACAGCGCTTTCAATCGAGTTTTTTGATAAGCCGTATTATGGTTCCACGACATTATAGCGGACTGTTTGTAGCTAAAAACCATTATCGTATATCAAGTGTTGAGAATACTGACGCTTGTTTGTGTCAAACTCTTATTATGCTTTGTCTAAAATAGGATGATAATTTTGACAGCACACTAGTTGTTGGTCTTTGGCGCACGCCTATGAAGTTTTGTTTTTTTTTCGGTAAAATGTACTACGGAAAATGTCGTACTTCATAGACCGGCCCCGCCCCTTTAGTGAAGTGCCACGAATAACGAATAACAACAGACAATCGAAAATCGGTATTGATATAATATAATCGAATATTTAAAATTAACATTTAGGTAACCTTATTATTTTTGTAACTAAACTCTTATTCCTTGTTTGAATTTCACCTTAAGAGACCTTTCACAACAACGATTTCGAGTCGCGCGTATTCTACGTAATAGGATGATAGAAATACGCACGTGTCATAATCGTTGTTGTATAAGGGTTTTTAATGTCGTATTAATAAATTATCAATTCAGAAGAAAATAAATAGTTTATTTTGTATAATACGTATAGCATAACCATGCAACTATCGATTTCAAGTTCTATGAGAATAATAATCGATAATCGAATAGATTCATTAACGATTTTATACAACCACATCCCTACTGTAATCTGTCAAAATTATCATCTTATATTTGACAAGGTATAAGAGTGCTGTTACAAAGACTTGGCTGTATGAGCTATAAACCTTTCCCTATTAAAAACCTCAAATTGAACCAAAAAATAGTAACACCGAGGATTATGACGGAAGTGAATACTTTTAAAAATGTTTTCGAAATTAAGAAGTGTCCGTTCTATTAAAATATTTGTAATGTAGGGTGAGGTGTCGAACAGTAACCCACAAAAAAGTTAAACTATCATAACTCATAAGTTTGTCAATATCATGAAATGTTTTGTAGTCTAGTCATTGCGTAATATATCTGACTCTCATTTTGAATATAAGTTAATGGAAAAAGATTTATAGATAAAATGATAATGCAGATTTTTTGAAAGATGGAAATGGCTCATTGTGTCCACCTCGTGGCACACATTGAACCAGGGGGTTGGTCTACAGCAAACCGGTAGTACACAGTGAGCCCGACGAATGAGATCACTATTATTAACGTTTCCTCGTTGTAGTTATTAGTATAGTAGATAATTCAGTTAATAATACATTCTTTATAAATGTGTAAACAGTTAGTTTTATTTACCAAAATAACTGTGAAGACTATAAATCAACATAAATCAATAACAACATAACTTAACCTATTTTCTAATTACACTCATTGATGATATATTTTAAGGTTGTATTATAATAAATAGTCAACTAGCTACACTCGAGTTCTTAAGATCTATAATAAGACTGAATTGCTTATTAAAAAAAAATTAATATCTTTGTATGGCAACTTATGCCAAGTTTTTTATCCGTCATAGAACGTCATTCTTAAAAGTCATAACAAACAATTTGATTTCTGGAGGTATGTTTATTTTCGTGAGTTATGAAAAATATTTGAAAATACTTTGCAAACAATTAAAAAGGAAGTGCGGAAAATAATTTTAGCATGATTAATAATTTAGACAAAAGTTCAAGCTAATAGTGACCAAATAGCTGAATGTTTACAAGAAGGACTGAGAAGGAGTAACAAGTAAAGATTATCCCCAGATTATTGCCATATGCACACTTTATAATGTTTACTACTGTCAGTCAATACGGACTTATCGTGGTCCTATTATATTTTAGGCGTCTACCTAGACATCTACTAGTCTAGACAGTGGTGGTGTGGTATGGTAGGGGTATCCCCTACAAAAATTGATGTAGAAAAAAGTAAGTGATGGAGTAGGGATTCGATCCAATGGTGGAGCCTTGCAGTGGATATTAGTGAATTGAAAGGGGTTGGGTACGGCTAGAGTACGGTTAGAGCGCGGATAGGGGTAGGGTACATGTAGGAGTGGGATAGAGGTAGAGTTCATTAAATTAAAACCACGCGAACCAAGACGCTCCGTCTAGCCAATTCATGTACCTATTCAAGAAGACTGACGGCAGTAGCCTGATATTGCCTACTCGCATTTTTTAAATGGATCACTCTAAAAAAATAACCGGTAGCTGATTTATATGAATATTATGAATACAGAATGTTGATGTTGTACACAGTGGAGCGGTGGCTCACTGTTCGTGCCGGTGTAGTGGGTCACTATGTACCACACACACCTCTGCTGATATTAAATTCATCAAAAAATTTGTCATCAAAGTAGGATTCATGAATGTACGACCAAACAATGCAAACATATTCAGTACAGAAATAGAAAAAAACATTACTTTTAAAAGATGCAGTATAAGGTTGAAAACCTAAAAATTACTACTTAGGATTTTCCGTGTTTTGACGCCGAAAATAACAAAAAGCCCTAAGTCGCGGGCGTTCTGCACTGGAGCTCGCTACCAACTGGAAAGCAAGAAGAGCGGTAAAAACCAAGTACGATTACGCTTACTGCACGATCTGGCAACGTTGTTTTATGGTGATACTAATGGTGGCTAACTGTGTACTACTGGTTCACTGTTCGACATCTCACCCTACATTATAAAAAGATCTAGTAATTATAGTAAATGTTTCATGCGTGTTGATTCATAGGCCATTTTTAACAATGTCTTTTAACTGTTATTCCACGCCTAATGTTAGCAACGCAGGTTTCTCAGTTCCCTCCAATACCAGCCAGTTCGGCCGAAGCCATTGCGATATAGAGTTTCACTCTGTTTCACCCCTCTTTTTCGTAAATCTAACTTAAAGTGTGAAAACCACGCTGTTCTTTTGTATTACCTAACCTCAGAGAATAAACCTTCCTTGGGTATTTTCTTCCACCACGCATCACCCCATAAGCAACACCTTATTTAGTTACTTTTGCTAATAGATGCATTAAAATAGAATGATTAAAATTCAATTCAAGTTAGGTATGTAGGTATATGATGAATCTAAAATAAACGTGTAAATAAGTACCTAGGTGAAAACAAGGAGAGAATATAAATAACATTAACGGCACCAGTGCAATAACGCATTCGTGCGATATCATTATTTGTTTAGGTATTGTGAATCTAAAAGCGATGCAAGAAGACCCATTTTACAAGCAAGTTTAAGAAACTAAAATACGATAACTTATAAGTGCTCAATATTGCCTCCACCGCTCTTTAGATCTCCTTTCAGAGGGTCTAAGGTTGGCTGGAAGAAATCCCATTGTGGGATAAGCCCGCCTTTGCTTTGTAAAATGATATTTTTCTACCTACTGTATTTCTTTTTAATTGCAATAAAGAGTTTACATACATACATACATAACTACTCACTTTGATTATTCATGAACATTTTCCAGTAGGTCTTGAAGTCTCCTACGTAGTCTACACCTTTATATAGTCTATTAAAATGGTAGAATGAGACGGCGCAGTCGCGCGGGTCCCTCGCGACGCACACCACCTTGGCGGTGTCGAGCAGCGCGGGCGGCAGCAACGACAGCGGCAGGTGGGACTTCACGAAGCGGCGCCCGCGCATCGCCGCTAACGTCTCGCGTGGATTCGCTGTCATCATCTTAAGAATTTCCTTAGTCTTTTCATTGTTATGTTCCTTTAACATTTTATTTTCCGTTGTGTGACTTAATAACGTACCCATCCTAAAATTCGAATCAAGTACTACAATTAATATAATTGAATACTAAGTTTCAATTCGGTACCTGTATCAAAGCACAGAGGACGATAAGGTTTTCATTTGATTGTGAAAAAGCGCAGACGAGCCCCGGGCTCTGTCAACTCAGGGCAGTGCCGGCCGACGTATAGAAACGATGATCTGCCCTAGGCCTCAAGTAGGCTACCTCAGTAATTATGGGTAATTGGATCGCAATAACAGCTCACTGGCAGTTTTAATCAAATCAGAATAGAAATACCAAAAACCCGTCAAACAGCTTGCAATCTGCTGTTGAGAACCAATTACAATTCAATTGACCCATTAGTAAATAGATAGATAGATCGTGATCGGTTCAGGCAGATAGCGATCGGCTCAATTTAACGATCGACGCACGACAGTAATTCGTTAAACCGGTATGGATGATGTTTTTATAAAGTTGTAAAGGGTGGATGACATGAATTACTTAATTCACTCTAAGTAGCAGTATCTTGCTATCAGAGGCACCATTGCCGCCGTCTGATAGTTATACTTAGATACTTACGTATTACATAGCAACCAGAGCCTGCGTAGTGTTGTGTATCTGTGTGTATGGACTGTACTGTAGCGTGTGTGCTTTCGAGTTGTAGATGTAACGTGTGTGCTCATGCAGGCCTTAGGTAAGGACGGGTTCTAGGACAGGTAGGTGTCGGAGGCCGTATGTTTGAACGGGCTCTAAGTTAGGTAGGCATTCGGGTTGGGCTGCTGCTCCTGTAGGGTAACCGGGGCTCTAGTCGGTTAAGTAGGTTAGAGCAAGTAGGATATAGGCGCGTAGGTTTAGATAGGTCGGAGCAAGTAGGACGCAAGCTATTGGCTTGCGTCTATGGGCACACATAGCACTGGCTAGGCGATAATTCAAATTTGTTCCATTTGAATTAGATCTAAGGTATTATATGTATTTTATATCATTCTTGAAACCAAACATATCAATATAACATCTATTAAACATTTGCATTTTTACTTTAAACTCAGTTTAGCAAGCAGTGCTACAGTACCTACCTACCTACTAGTAGCTATCTTAAGTGGATTTTTCAAGAACGTCGGTGGCAAAGCGGTTGAGTATCCGACTCTTAAGCGAGAGAGGTACGTGGTTCGAGTCCCGCTGTGGCAATGTACCAATGACTCTTTTCTGAGTTATGTACATTAGTTGAATTCTAAACGATGCACTTATGGTGAGGGAAATATCGTGATGAAATCTGCAAATTCTGGCAACTGAAATTGTAACTATGATCCAATCTAGTCAGGTTCCTCTGGTAGCAGGATCACGGAGGTCAGATGGTAGTCGCTCCACTGTAATTACCTGATCGCCAAATCCTGGATCACGGTCAAGGCGGACCCCGGGCCATCGTGTTTGAGAGCACAACCGGCACATTAACGCCAAGAGCATTATTTTTTTAACAATGTTTATTTTTATTTAGTACCTAATCCAGGTAATAATTTGTTCTGGTGTGTAGGTAGGTACAGCGGCTCCGGCTGTCTCACAGACTAATAGACATTTTGTTTTGTTTTTAACTTACGTAGTTACCTACCTATGTTATGCTGGGGTGGTTTGTCTTGTTGGGTAAGTACCTAGTAAAAATAGTTCTGTGCACGAAGCCCGTGCACAACATTATTTTACGTGCCCGTGGTCCGCCTTGACCATGGTCCATGATCTAGGATTTGGCAGATTAGGTAATTAAATGCAGTGGAGCGACTGCCGTCTGACATTCCTGGCTCCTAACTCTGCTACCAAAGGAACCCGACCAGATTGAATAATGGTTACTTACACATTCAGTCGCCTGAATGTGTAGGTTTCATCAGGATGATTTCCCTCACCGTAAAAGCATCGGTTAGTATTCAACTAATCTGCATAACTTAGAAAAGAGTTATTGGTACATGGTGGCAGTGGGATTCAAACCCGGCTCCTCTTGGGCCACCGACGCTCCGATTATTTAAGCATACCTACCTATTGAAAATAATTAGTTTAGGTAAGTTCCTAGTTAATTTGGTAGAGCTTATTCATGTAAATGAGTAGGTAACATTTAGTTCGACGCCTGGTAGATGTAGGAGGTTGGTTTGTTTCAGTGGTCTAAATTCAAAAGGAAACAGCGTGAGAGCAAATCCAAGTGGAATGTATTGCTCATAAAATAAGGTCCATTTTTGTATCACACCGTTTGAAAAGCGGAGCAACGCGTAACGTAAGCTGAAGGTATAATAACGTTATCCAAATAAGATAAGACATTTTCTTATAGTCAATGGTTGCACTTGCGAGCTCTTCAATTTCCACGTTGTATTTCATTAAGTACTTTCTTCGATTTATACTTTCATTAGTCTTGACTACATGGATTACTTAGATATGGTAGATATGAGATATTTAGAGTTTACAAAACTTTTTCAGTTGTAGATTTACTATAGGTTTGCCAAATTGGTAGCGGCTATTCTTAAGAGATATTTACGAGCAAGTAACAATACGACTTCATTACCACTGGAGAAAACATTGGCATTACGTCATTACCTCGCAATGAAAAGCAATTGTCTAAATAGTCATTAATATTCAACGGCCTTCAGTAGTAAATGAGACCGATAGCGGCTTTAGAAGTAGCGCCCGTAGATAATAGTTGTAGAAAACCTATTGGAGCGACGCTTATATTATCGACGACCTGAATGGTCCAGTTGGTTAACGTGCCAGTCGCCATGCAGAGGTTCCGGGTTCGATTCTCGGTTGCAGAAATTGAAGTGATGAATTTTAATTTTTGTTACAGGTCTGGGTGTAGTATGTACCTATAATAAGTATGTATTAAACAGTATATAAGTAGTTGATGAGTTGATGAGTTATCTAACACTTGGACTGCCACCTCGTCTCCTGCAGCCAATCGCGACGCTTATGCATCAAGTCGGTCTCGAGACCGCCCAGTCACGAGAGCCAACGTTCAGGGTGGCAAAGCAAGGCTTCCTACACTAAGCGCTAACTACATTAACCATGTTACCCTGCCCGCGTGTAACAGGGTAGCCCTAGCCCACTTATCGCAGGTGTAGGGCGATATGAATGCGCGTCGTTAATCAGCAATGACACTCAATTTTTGGGGTGTTTTGGCTTTATACGTATGGCGACTACATGCGGCGAAATAAATAAATAAATAAAAATAGTTTATTATACCTATCTCACACATTAGACAGTACATTTGGACACAATCATAGCCTCCTTCCATCTGCACAATACATCGCATAATATAGCATACAAGAAACAACGAGAAAAGGACAATGTGCTTTGCCTAATAAAGGATGATAATTTTGACAGCTTACTTATTCTTGGTCCTTGGCGCATGCCAATGAAGTGTCGTGTTTTTTCCGGTAAAATGCTAGGATCAAGAATCAAATGAATATGACAAGCGTATACCCGAAAGGGACAGACTCAAAAAACCAGTGCTGCAACCTCTATCAAAATTTAACCCCAAAATGTTTGAAAAATCCCCTATCATGTAATAGACTAGATATGAGATATTACGTATCAGACGTACATCATGCCAATAAATTTACTAGAGTGCGCGTCATAACGAATAAATCAATGATAAAATAAACTCTTTACTGCGTAAGGTCTTTGCAATTTTACTAGACTATCAAATTTGTTGCAGTTCATTATCTTCGCCAACTCTATACTTCGGTTTTTAATTAAAAGAAAGACATGATTATAAAGAGTTTAGTCACGTACGATGAGTGTTCTAAACAGAGAGCAAAAGATATCATTCATTTTGGACCAAAATCTCGAAAGTATCATTTAGAAATAAAATAATGCAGTAATGCAGAAAGAACTATTGTAGGTAATTTTCAGATAGAGTATAGAATTCCTAACATTTTATACTATGGCGTCAAATCTGTAGGTACGTAAACCACCTCCATGTATCACTGGGCGTACCAGCACTAGATAAATTTAGGGTCCATATAAAAAATTTATACCCCACAACTAAGATCATTTAACAGTACTACAGCTGGTATCCCTAAAACGCTTGTAACCCGGACAAATAAAAAGTATCATAAAATGCCGGACTGAAGCTGACTTAACGTCTACTAATGCGCTTATTACACATTCCTAAATTCAGTGACTGAATTCAGAAACAAAAAGCGTGAGAGCAAATTTAAGTAGAATGTATTGCTCATAAAATAAGGTCAATTTTTGTATCACTTATATTAAGTCACGCGTCGACCCCTTTTCAAAAATCCGCAATACGAAAATGGACATTATTCTATGAGCAATACATTCCACATTGATTTGCTCTCATGCTTTTTGTTTCTGAATTCAGTCAATGAATTTAGGAATATGTAATAAGCGCATAAACTGTGTATTCTCCTTCTACGGTAAAATGTTCTACATGGACAGGTACCGCCCCTTTAGTGAAGTGCCACGAATAACGAATAACAACAGACCATCGAAAATTGGTTTTCAAATAAAATAATCGAATTTTCAAAATTAACATTTAGGTAATTGAATCATATATTATGCAACTTAAACATAATACACAAACAATATATAATTACATATTACAACTACCTATAAATAAAAACCTTATAAAGTTCCCCTAATGCGGAAATGTGCCCAGAAGGTTGGCCGCATTTAGGTAATTATATCATTTTTTGTAACTAAATTTTCATTTATAGTTTGTATTTCGCCCTAAGAGACCTTTCACAACAACGATTTCGCGCGTATTCTGCGGAATAGGCTGACAGACCTAATAAAAATACTCACGTGTCAAAATCATCGTTGTGGAAGGGTTTTTAATGTCGTATTTATAAATTATTAATTCAAAAGAAAAAATAGTTTGTTTTGTGCATGTATTACTGTATGTATGTGTTATACATACAGAATAATCATGCAACTATCGATACCAATTTCTATGAGAATGATAATCGATAATCGAATAGATTCATTAACGATTTTACACTATCCCATTCCTACTGTGAGCTGTTAGAATTATCATATTTTTTTTATTTGATAAGTAGTTTCGTTTGCGCTTACGGTCGGTCGGTCGTGTCATAAATTACGTACCTAATTATTTAGATAAATTAATAATAGACATATTTAATAATAGACTACTAACAATCCGTAGTTATGGAAGTCAATAATTTTCCTTTTGAGTTCAAAGAGTTTGATCCAGAACAATCACAAGACATTATAGAAAATTTTAAAGGTACTGTAACGATCACTATGTACCATGAGCTCGTCACCGTACAATTTATTTATATATCATATGGTTGTAGTTGATGGACTTGGAAATGAATACGCATATCATACACAGAGCAGTGTGTGGTTAAAAATAGTTTGCTTATCATGATTTCTTTTAACAAATGCTCTCAAATACTTAACCAAAACTTGGTTTTGTAATAAACTTAAACAATTTATTTGACGATAAGAGAAATATTTTACTTCAAAAGCCCGTAATAAATTTACGCTATTGATTGGTTGGACGACAGGCGAAATATCGTGAACATCTTAAATGTTTGGCGTCAAGTATGGGACTCAAGAAAAATACTCACAAGTGACAGTGATGTGAAATTCATATAAATACGTTCCACGAAATATCGAAATAAATAATTGAATAAAAGCACACCTAAATATTAAACGAGTCTAGAATTTAATTTAATCTACTTGTTTGATGACTCAAATGGATTTGCTTCGTAGGAATTAAATATATTTCTATACTCACTCTGATGAAACATTACATCGAGTTTATAGTACCTAAAATGTCTTTATATTGTTTACTTATAAGTCCCTACATTATAAATGTTGGTCTAAACAAATTTCACATCGAAGCCATTTGCTTACGTATTTTGTTTGCGTTGTTTAAATTTAATCGACTCGGTAAATAAATAAAACGTCGTAGGCACACATCCCTACATCCCTAGCTGTTGTAACATTTAACTATTTTCGGTTTATCAGGAACATTTTGTAAAATTTATGGATGTGCGAACGTTATAAGAGCAGTCGCTTTAGACATATTTCAATAAAATATTTCATTTTTTGGTTGTTTGAAATATTGAACTGTGGGAATTTTGACAATAACGAATTAAAGCAAGGTGGCCAGAGTAGGAGAAACGAGACAGTCAGCCCTTGGGTCGCGTCGCGTGAACATCATCGTATCCATTTCCGTAACTAAGAAACCCCAGGCTTTTCCAAATTTCCTCGAAAAATTCATTTCAACTCGCGTGTAGTTTGTTAAATTAATTAGTGCTTCATTATTTTGTGTTATCTTTCAGCTTTGTGTCGTTTCTTTCGTTCTCTATCTATTTCTTAATCTACGTAGTGTCAGTGATTTGGTTTGTTTTACATTTGTCCTTGTTTCTAAGTTTTGAAAGCGTTAGTTACATTCTCATTACTTTTATGGTAGTTAAGAGTATTTATTAGGGCTCTTAGAGATTTCAACATAAGTGTGAATGGTGATTAAAACACAAATTTTGAGGAAAATATTACCAAATTCACTATCATCAGTACTCACCCTCACTGAATAAAAAACTATAAAACTAACCTGGGACACAGTTTCGGATGTGACATCGAATACACTCTAAGAGAATGAGTCCGGCACGAATCCCGACTTGGTCTTTGATGGCCTAGGCGCTGTAACTAAGTCTACGCCTAGGTTTGCCGCCGAATTCTGGTACGATTTTGGCCCATGTTCCGTTTAATACCCTTTGTGCTTTTAAAGCTATAATGACATTTTCCTACGGACATGAATCTCGAGTTTGGATCGAAACCTGGCCCGAGTCGTTATCGTCCCTCACATAGGCACACATCTTACACACGCGAAGTAAATAAAATTTAAATAATAGTCTCTCCTTTGACTCGTGAGTCGATAGGTAGGACCTTAATAATGCCTGACGAGATGATCGGAATATGTGTGACGGTTTGAGCGAAGTAGACAATAGGTCACTGGTTCGTTTGATTTCGAAGGCTTTGCTGGTTGGCTGAGACATGAGGTGTGTTGGGAGTCTCAGTTCCTTATCGATTAGGTAGGTTTTCCGAGACCTAATGGCCTCTCTTCTATATTATTTAAGTGAGGATAACGTTAGGGTTTCGCAATCATAGGGTTAGAGTGGCCACAGAAGAAAGAAGCATCCGTTGCCGTTTCGAGTGCTGTCAAAGCTAAGTCGCATGTTTACTTTATACTTTGTTTGATTTCTTGTACGGATTTTATAAATTGTTTGAATATTTCGATTTGCGTGGATTACATTTAAATCATCTTAATTACGCGGATTTATGTTTCATTCGTTTCATTTTTGAGGATTTTGATATTTGATTTTACTTTTATTTATGTGAACTAAATTTTATCCATTTGCAAATATCTTCCGGATATTCGTGCGGTTGAATTACAGAGTATTGCTATAAACATACATATTCCTTGTGACGTTTTTTAAAATGTGTACACAACGTAATGGGTCTGAAAATTTAATAAATAACTAGACGATCACTCGCTTACGGCCAAATCACAATATGTGAAATGATATTTATTATGTCATGTCTACTCTTTATAGGTAGATACTCGTATGTGTGTATTTATACAGACAGATAGGTATAAGGGTGACTGAGAAGTTACAGTACCTATGTAACGTAACAAAACTGCAGGGCAGTGTCGGGTTCAGTTGATAAGGAAACTAATTAGAGGTCGGTAGCAGACTCAGTGGATAAAGAAAACTAAAGAATCAGGGTAGTGGGTTATGATTATTCAGTCCATTGGTGAGCTAGCTACTACTATGAATTTATAAAAAATACTCTTGTAAAGCACATCAGTTAGAAAAATAATAGTATATCGTTTTTAAGGGTATTTTTATATTTGGCGCTTCAGGCTCTGATTGCTCATCATTCCTCCATGGAAAATTAAGTCTATTCTGTAAAATCAGACTACGTTGTAACTACGTTTTACTAATGTTTAGATTGAAATAGAATTTTGTAGTATGTAGGGTTTAACCCTGACTTGTGTTATTACTTACGACTGTTAGGACTTCTGTTCAAACGTTGGTTTAGCACGTTGATACTTTAATTTTTAATTTTTCATACATTAATAATGGTTTTTATGGGTATCTTTGGATTTGGCCCTTCAGGCTGTGATTGCTGACCATTCTTCCCTGGAAAATAAGTTAATTTTGTAAAACCAGACTTCGTTGTAACTACGTTCTACTAATGTTTTGATTCAAATAGATTTCGGGAAATGATTTCTCGTTTTCTAGATATCCAATGGATAAAAGTAATTATGGTTTCTGAATAAAAACGGGAGTATTGGGGTGTGGTCTGGATTCTTACCTTTGTAACTTCCTGTTTTCTTATTAATATGGACTCACACGGGCCCCAATGCCACGTTCTTCATTTTTCCTGTCGAATGGCGATGATAATTACTGATTTTTATAACAATTTCTACATGAAACCGGGTTTTAAAGGATCTAACTTAACTGTTTTGTTTATTTTACTCTTGTCACGTCATATGTTATCATGTGGCAAATTTTTAATAGTCAAAGGAGATTTTAATCTTTTTTGTGCTCCTCTTAATCTAGATAACTGCTGGATCCAATTCCTCATCAGGTCGGCATGAATTATATCCTTGGCCGTCGAACATGAGATCGTCCGAAAATTAATATCGTCCATTTCGAGAACTGGCTGGTTGACTATGACTACTGGCTAACAAGACTTTATCTTCTTTTGTGCCAAATGGTTCTCGAACGTGCTTAAACGAAGACCCGAGCCTTCAATGGAGAATGCAGGGCGGGATTTTGTCAGAGTTTTCCCAGCCTTTGATCTGGAAGGATTTTTTTTAACTTCCTTCTTTTTCCTACAATCTGTAAATTTTTTTTTAACATTTTGCGAGGATGTTAGATGTGTCAAGGTGGCCTGAATGGTATGAGCCCACTGACTCATCCACTTAATCTCTTCTTGTAAGCAAGTCCTGTGGAGTCCTTCTCTTCAGCCTTCTGATGGTCGGATTTTGCACAAGTTTTGACGCCAATTCATTTGGATGATTCATTATTCGTTTCCTGTACCCCTCCAGGCTGCGACTAATTTCTTCCTGTACCGTTGGTCCATTCAGTTCCTTGTGTAGTCGGTCATTTGTTACATTCCATGGCGTATTTGCAATAAGGCGTAATGTTTTGGACTGAAATCTCTGTAGTATATTTAGGTTGGAGTTCGATGCAGTTCCCCACAGCTGAATTTCATAGGTCCACATAGGTTTAATTATAGACTTATATACAAGTAATTTGTTTTCTAGTGATAGTTTCGACTTTCGATTTATCAGCCAGTACATCGATCTAAGCTGCTGCCCTAGCGCTTTTCGTTTTGTAAAAATGTGTTTCAACCAAGTAAGGCGACGGTCCAAATGGAGGCCCAGGTATCGTACGTTGTCCGTTTGTGGAATTTCTATCGTGTTCACGAACACCGGTGGGCATGTCTGAGTCCTTGTCGTAAACGTGACGTGCGCAGATTTAGTTTCGTTTGCTTTGATGCGCCAGTCTTTCAGCCATGTCGATATTTTATAGAGACCTGCTTGGAGTAAGGCGGAGGCGGTTAGCGGATCCTCATGGAACGCCAGAATCGCTGTGTCATCGGCAAATGTTCCTACTAGTGTTTCTCTAGCGGATGGTAGGTCTGACGTATATATTAAATAAAGGGTTGGACCCAATACACTGCCCTGAGGAACACCGGCTCTAATTTTCTTTGCCATTTGATTCATCATATGTTTGAACATTTGTATTAGCTGTGCCATTTCGCTGGTATTTTCAGTATTATTTGATATGTTTGGGATATTAATTGATGGCATCTCCATATTTCTTTTGTGGGATATTCTTTGTCGTTTTTTCCAGTTTTAACTACTGAGCTATACAAGGCCTTTGTGTTATTTATGTGCGCAGTTGCTTGGGGTTTGTTTTGTTGGGTTTGCATTAAGGATGGCTTAGAATAATTTTCTCGTTTTCGCGTAGATGGGTACTTTACTTTCTGCAGTTCTTTATACACCGCGCAGCCCTTGTAATTTGCTGGATGGTTTCCTTTACACAAAATACATTTTACTTTATCTTATCGCTCTTTACGTTCGCAACTTGCTGAGTTATGTGGCCCTGCACATTTTATGCATCTTGACTGGCGATGGCAAAATGCTTTGTGTGGCCATACTGTTGGCAGTTAGCACACTGTGGAATGCTTCTTTTCTGTTTAGGTGGTTCAAATGTAACATGGCAGTTCAATAGACTTTTAATGTTATAGACTGATTTATTGTTGCTGTTTTGTTCTAACTCTATGACAAACATTGGAAGAGGATTTTTGGATACTCTTTGTTTTATATTCCAAATGTTTGATACTTTGTGATTTAGGTCATTGAGAGCGCTTTTTATTTCTTCAGTATCAGTAGAGTAGTGCATATTTTTTAAAACAGTCTTAAATGACCTTAAATGTTTAGGTTTATAGGTGTAGAATTCTGTATGCTTTAGTTCTAACTGTTTTACTATTATTCTGTATGCATCTGATGTTTTTGGTTGGATTTTAACTTTATTGTTGCATAGTACTTTTACTTCGTAGCTTCCCCCAGCAACCATGTTGAGTAATTATAGTAGAGGTTTTATATTTGTGACTTTATCGACAAAAATTGGTGGTGGTTTTGGTTCTCTCTTAGCATCTGGAATTTGGGTATCTGTCACAACTTCCATATCTTCTCCTAACCCACCGAAAGAGTTTGATGTTTCTATTGGTTGACTTAACCTATAAGTGTCTAGTTTTGTTTGTTTTTGACTTATAGTGTTTTCTGGACTGTCACGGTTTCGTTTTCTACCTCCAACTTCAGTCCATGTTTCCGGCCCTTTTCCAGAGTTTATCGGAGATGAATTGTCTATTATATTACTCCAATTTTCGTTTTCGTCTGGCATTACCGATACGCCTGTCAGAGGTTTTGCCAGATCTTGAAGGTGAATCTATATTGTAACGAGATGTTACCATGAAGAAATTAATTGAAAAATCAATATAAGTGATCAGTATCAAACTAAAATATGCACAGGGGTTGCATCAAATTCGATCTCGGAAGTCTCAGTCTAAAAAATGCACATAGTTGCATCAATCCTCTTCTATAAAAATCTCAAGCTGACGTTGTCGCTTAGCCAGTTTGCAAATAGTACTTTTCGGCCTGCTTTAACAGTACCCAAGTGAAACAAGTGTTCCTGCCTGGACAAAAGGTTATGTGGATAGCCTCTTTTTTCTAACTGTTGTGCTTTATTAGAGTATTTTTTTATAAATTCATTGTAGTAGCTAGCTTACCTGATATATATAATGGACCGAATGATCATAACCCACTACCCTGATTCTTTAGTTTTCTTTATCCACTGAGTCTGCTACCGACCTCTTATTAGTTTCTTTATTAACTGAACCCGACACTGTCCTGCAGTTTTGTTACGTTACACCTATCCTGTTTTGCTGCATCGAAGACTGAAGATGCTGGGAATATAAATATTGCGCCGACTAATGCTCCACTGGCCAGTGCTAAACAACATGATGACGCTACGGCTGAAATGCTAAGCATTCTTATGACTATTAAGTCGCTTAAAGGACAGTTCACTGCTTGTTCCAATATGATGGACAAAGTCATACTAATTCTATCACATCTAGGTCAATATGTCTAGTGCTAAAGAACTCCGAGTGTTGTACTGGAATGCCGATGGCATTAATACTAAACTTGATGAACTTATCCAAGTAATTAGTAAGCTTAATATTGATATTGTTGCCCTATCCGAAACCAGGTTAGCGGGCGGTACGGTTCTCAGCATTCCCGGATATAGTTGCTACAGGCAAGACAAAATGCCAGGTGACTGGGGTCAAGGAGTGGCCATCTTGATTAAATCTAATATTCCTCATACTCAAGCACAACTACCCAACACATGCCATTTCGAGTGTGTTGGCATTAGTGTAACTGTTTCCGGGAGTGATGTGGTGTTTATATCAGCTTATCACTCACCCAATTATCCTTTTGTTTTAAACGATCTTGATCTTATTACTAACTCTCAATCTCGTTTTCTGTTCATGGGGGACTTCAACGCTAAGCACACATTTTGGAAATGTGACTCCATAAACCAACGAGGTGGTGTTCTTTACAATCATATGCTAGAAAATGACTACATTATCCTAGCCCCACCGACTCATACGCTGGTGCACTACAACAGTGACTATGCGCCATCAACACCTGACTTGTTGCTTACTAGGAATATGGCAAATTTATCAGAGCTGGTCACCTTAGAGCGTCTCTCATCAAATCACCTACCTGTTTTCTTTTCTATTGGAGGAGAAGTTCCTCGTAAACCGTATACTCGCTACCGATACCAGGATGCTAACTGGAAAGGCTACAGACAATATCTTGATGACAACATTGTACTCTCATCTAAAACATTTACAACCACGAGTGAAATTGACCGAAATATACGTCTTCTCGAAACGGTTACGACAAATGCACGCGATAGATATGTACCCCACTCGTTCTCCGATCCTATTCTTCCTAAGCTCCCAAACGAGATAATAGCTTTAATTTCACGCAAAAATAACATTCGACGAAGTGCGCGCAAAGAGCCTAATGGTCTTATAAGAAAAATGTTATTTAGTCAGGTTAATTACCTGTGCGCCACAATTAAAAAGCTTGTAAAAAATCATAAAGACCTTAAATGGAATGAGAAACTAGCAAAAGCTGAAAATCCTGGGACTGACATATGGCGTATAGCTAAGTCTCTTAATCCAATCTCACAAGTTATACCTCCCTTGCGTAAAGATGATGGCACCACAACTGTTACAAATGAGGACAAATGTGAACTGTTTGCCGATACATTCGCACAAAATATGACCCTTACTAGTTGTTGGACAAGCGACGCCGATACGGAAAATGCAGTTGGGGAATCAGCTGTTTTAATTGATAATCACTGTCATAGTGAACTTACTTGCGCCGTTACACCAAGGGAAATAAAAAAGTATATTTCAAATCTAAAGTCTAATAAGTCTCCGGGTAACGATAATATAAGCAATATTTTAATAAAAAACTTCTCTCAAAAATGCATTGTTCTACTTACAAAAATTTTTAATGCTTGTCTAATTCATGCATATTTTCCACAATGTTGGAAAACAGCAAAAGTTATTGTAATTAGGAAACCTGGAAAAGATCCTGGCATGCCGAATAGTTACCGTCCAATTAGCCTCTTACCATGCCTTGGTAAACTTTTCGAAAAAGTTATAGCGCATCGAATAAACAAGCTCACAAATGATACCCTGATCTTAGAACAATTTGGATTCCGCAAAAATCACTCGACAACACAACAACTTGCGCGTGTAGTAGAACACGTGGCTCATCATCTTAACCTTGGACAATCTACTGGTATGTTTTTACTTGACATTGAAAAAGCGTTTGACACAGTTTGGCATGCTGGGCTGCTCCACAAACTTCGTGTCATGAATTTACCCCTTGGCTTAATTAAATTAATTAAATCGTATCTCGAGAGTCGCTCTTTCCAGGTTCACATAGGAGATCTTGCATCTAGACCGAGGATCATGACCTCTGGAGTGCCCCAAGGCTCGATATTGGGACCGTACTTATTTATTTTGTATCTAAATGATATACCGAAGCAGGTGCATACACATCTCGCTGGCTACGCTGATGATACAGCTGTCTATACTAGCTCCAGTGACATTGATCTTATTATTAGTCGTTTACAACTCTCCCTAGATTCCCTTTGCAAATACTTTACTCTTTGGAAATTAAAACTTAACAAAATTAAAACTGAAGCAATACTTTTCACAAGAAAGCGTAGATTTCCTATAAGACAGCTAGCAATAGCAGACTACAAAATTCCTTGGTCCAAGTCAGTTAAATATCTAGGGTTGACCCTAGATAGTAAAATAAATTGGACGCCTAATACAGAAATCTTACATCGAAAAGGTCTTGCAGCCATGAATGCCCTAAACCCTATATTTAACAGAAAAGCGAAGCTTAGTCCCAAAACTAAGCTAAAAATATACTCAACCTTAATCCGTCCCTGTATCACTTACGCTGCTCCTGTTTGGTCAAGTACTTGTGAAACTAACCATAAAAAACTTCAAACTATCCAAAATCGAGCTTTAAAAATATCTCACAATACTAGGTTTTACACAAATCTCAGACGTTTACATACAAAAATAGGGTTTCCTATACTAAAAGAATTTATCCTGAAACTAGCCAAAACATTTTATATATATAAAAATCCCATGCACCTCAACAACCTGGTTTCATCAATAGGAGCAACTCGTTTACAAAATCTATCGTATGCTAAAACGTATCATCGTTATCGACTACCGCACCATCACTTCTTGCACAACACTACGTGACGTAGGCGCATCGACGCGCTGGCCGATACTATTGCAATATCGTTGTTTATTACGCGCTCGATGCATTATTGTATGCAGTTTTTTGTGTCTTACTCGGCAGTACCTACATATTCTCTATAATTATTATAAGTTATTTTAGTTAAAGTATCTGCCTACTTATCTTACACATCCGTATCAGTTGATATTGTTGTGAATAATAAGTAATGCTAATGTACCTATTGTCGACATAGTAAAAAATGTAAGTTGAAACCAATCCTTACATACCTAAAAATAATGTAAATGGCTGTTTGCCGTAGTGTATTAAGATTGTTAGTGTTTATTTTTTTTTTTAACTCCATTGTTTAAATAGTTATAAAAGCAGCATTGTATGCTTATAAAATTATTATATGTTAAACTAAATTAGTTATTACTAATGATTTGTAAAAGTTTATGTTAAATTAATAAAGACTTTTAAAAACAAAAACAACCTATCCTGTTTGAAACTTAGACGTATGAACAAGCGATCTAGAATCAATTTTTATATGTAATTTTTTCTTGTGTAACATTTTAATTTAGGTTTCTAAATGGTAGTTTTAAGTTTGTACATATTGTATGTAGTGTAACTATGTATACAGGGTGTCCCATAAGGTTACGATTAGTTGGGATAGGGTGATCGAGGAAGTCACTAGGGTCACCAGAAAATATAAAAAAAAATCGCTCAAGGATATTTTTTTAATCATGCCAATTTTTGTTTTTTATCAAAAATTGAACACCTGTTGAGCCTATTTCATTAACTGTGACCACAAATATTGCTTTAGAAAAAAATAAAAAAACTGTTATGTAAACGTAAATAACCTTTCTACAATCTGAAATAAAAAAAACAATACATATCTGACCAAGATCATAGAGAAAATCATGTTTTTCCCTTGCCAAGGACTTGAAAATTACGATTTCACTCAACTTTATCAGAGTGTCCTGAAAAAAAATGTACTATGCAACTCTGGCAAGTTTCTTCAAAAGTTAGCTTATTTTATCACCATTCTAAATAGTATAACACTTATTTAGTTAATTCATAATACGACAGCTAAAAATAAATTCCGAGAAATGCACCCCAAAATCAAGAGACAAGCGAGTTTGACGAAACCGGTTTTAAGGACAATACATTGTTAATAGAGGGAGTGAGACAGGTTATAAGTTATTTGCGATATTAAAGCAGTTCAATAAATTCAAACCAGTCATCAGTACGTTACGATACTATTAACAATAGAAGAATTGCACGTCATATCTCTAGATCATTCTTAAAAAGATGTAGGGCGTGTATTTATGTTGGTGGAAAACACTTTGAGCATCTAACGAAAACGACTAAATTTGTATTAGGTATTTGAATAAATAATTTAGTTTTTGTCTTATTTATTCAGTTTCATTTAAAACCTTAACTGTAAAAAGTCGTAGTAATCGTCTATGGACTGAAATGATGATGAATATTATCACACTTGATTATGGATTAACTGATATGATGAATTAATATGGCACCGTCCTAAAACACAACTAGATTACCAATTCAAATTCACTCAATCATAAATTTCTTTACAAAATTACAGTCTAGGCCATGTCAAGCTTTGATATTGAACATGTCATGTCAATGTAGTATTGGTTATTTTTCTTGTCACAGGGTAAATTGTATGTCATTTGGCCTAGAGTCTACACGATAAAAATCTTTACGAATTTGGGGCTAAGTTTGAGCTTTTTTTTTTCATTCAAGATTAGGGTACTGTTCCTGAAAATTTATTTTAGCTGTCGTATTATGAATTAACCAAATAAGTGTTATACCATTTTGGAATGGTGATAAAATAAGCTAACTTTTGAAGAAACTTGCCAGAGTTGCATAGTACATTCATTTTTTTTTCAGGACAATCTGATAAAGTTGAGTGAAATCGTAATTGTTAAGTCCTTGGCAAGGGAAAAGCATGATTTTCTTTATGATCTTGGTCAGATATGTTTTGTTTTTTTATTTCAGATTGTTGAAAGGTTATTTACGTTTACAAAAGCTTTTTATTTTTTTCCGAAGCAATATTTGTAGTCACAGTTAATGAAATAGGCTCAACGGGAGTTCAATTTTTGATTTAAAAAGAAATTGCCATAATTTAAAAAATACCCAGGAGCAATTTATTTTTCATTTGTCTAGGGGCCCTATCCCATAGAGACTTCCTCGATCACCCTATCCCAACTTATCGTAATCTTACAACCAACTTATCGACACCCTGTATAATAAATAAACAAAAAAGGTCACTTTAAAGAAAAAGGTAGAGTTTAATATTATCTTCATGTTTCAGCGTTGACCGACGGCTGCGTGAAGGTCGGGCCCCAGGGCTTCGTCATGCCGGCCAGGTATAAGGAGGTGGCATCAAATATTTACAATCTGTCAGTGCAGCCGAGCGACATCTTTGTAATTTCGTTCCCGCGGTCAGGTACGCGATCGGACTCTAATAAGTCCAGTCATTCAAAGAATTAATTTACCACCTGACCGCACGATCTTCCATATGACAATATGGACTATAGGTCGACAACTTAACTGGTATATCGCCTGCGGTAGGTGAGGTAGGTGGGATGGTGATTTTTCATTGATGAACGCGGGGGTGCGGGTCGCGGGGCAGTGAGCACTTTCTTTCGCGAAACGTCAGTTGATGACGTTCCTCGGAAAAAGAATGCACACGAGATTATGCCCGAACTTGTCCCAAGATTAAGTATAACATCCCGAGACGAGAAACCTAATCTTCGCCAATGGCTTTTAAAACTAAAACTAGATTTTATTCGGTGCAAAAAAGTAAGTTTTTGTTCAAATTTTATTTATGGCTCTCTGTGGGCTTTATAAGAAAACTCACTGTCGCCCAAAGGGCAATGGAAAGGGCTATCGAATCAGGAATTAGGAGATCCGCAAGCGAACTATTGCGAAAGTTTGCCTAGCGGAAAGGGCACATAGCTCGCAGAACAGATGTCCTATGGGGCAGTATTGTTCTCGAGTAGCGATCATGTATCGGAAGACGCATCGTAAGTAGGCCTCCCACTAGGTGTGCCGACGATCTGCCCCCGTATTCACAATGGTTCGAAAATCGAATTTGACAGTTCAAATCGGAAGATTTGTCGAATATTCGAAAAATTACCCGAATTTGAATCCCATAGACAAATTTTGACAGTTCAAATCGGAAGATCTGTCGAATATTCGGAAAATTACACGAATGCTATTAAGCTCCCGGAAAGTAATTGTGAATTGTGGATTATTAAGTTTTTCTTGGAAAATGCAGTTTGTACTGCCAATACAACATCGTAATAGATTAAGGGCGAAGCAAAGAGTCGATACAATGTACTTAAATGGGCAAATAAGGGATTTGTTAAGCCCATTTAACATGCCCAACTTTAGTAGGGTTTATCGCTTCTCTGCGGAGACTGCGATCCGCATTATAGAAGACATACATCCCTATTATTCTCATATGCTTGTGCGATTGGCATTGAAAGTAAGTATGACAAAAATTGTGCTAAATACTGAAAAACAACCTAAAAATATTATGTTATTAGTCAGTTGATCTGATGATGGAGAAGGAAGGTGGTCAGCGACTTTTTTTAATATTAGACTAGACAGGCATTTCCGACTAGAAACCATTACGGTTTCTTATTATGTTAAAAACTGTCACGTGGTGCCAGAAACTGTTCAACTATTCCTAGGGTCTCTAGCGGAAGACCTTGGTCAAACTCGCTTCACCATCGGCATTAGAACTCGTGGCGGTGCTGAAGTTCGATAAGCCTCAAAGTCTGAAATGGTCACCCATCAGTTCTTGGACTATGCGTGCGTTAACCTTAGTTACGTACAAGTACTTTTATTTTATCAATAAAAATATCGTTTAATAAAATAATATTCAATTTAAGTCGACACTACAACGAATTCTCGCGTTAACAATCTCGACCGAGCACTGCTTGAAACTGCGTCAGAATGCCTGTAAGCTTAACGTCAATGTGTGCGTGACGGAAATGGCGCACTGTTTCCAGCGGACCTTCTGCTTGGCGCAGGCCGTTTTTTATTTTGTGCCGCAGGCGATACACCAGTTAAGTTGTCGACCTATATATGGTCAGCTGATTAGTTGTATGAATGTAGTTACTTGCAAGTATGAGTTAAGTTGATAATGGCTTTCATCTACCCTTAAGTAATCACCAGGCACCACCTGGACCCAAGAGCTGGTGTGGCTGGTGGCGAATGACCTCGACTATCAGACGGCGGCAACGGTGCCTCTGGTAGCGAGATACTGCTTCTTAGAGTGAGTTAAGTAATTACACTTTTTTTTTTTTATGTTACTTAGCAGACAAACAGGCAAGCGGGCCATCTGATGGAAAGTGGTCACCGCCGCCTATGGACATCAGCAACACCAGGGGAGTCACCAATGCGTTGCCCGCCTCTAAAGAGACCTCTAATATACCTCTTGAACAATCCCATGTCATAGTCCAAAGGAAACACTGTGGCTGGGAGCTCATTCCACATCCGAATCGTACGAGCGAGAAATGTTCTTTCGAACCTTCGCGTGGTGACCAACAGAGGGTCTACGTAGTGGGGATGAGTACTGAGTTATTTACAACTTTACAAAAATGTAGTCCGGTTTACTGTATTATTGTCGTGCGCCGATCGTTGAATGGGGCCGATCGCTATCTGTCTGGACCGACCGCGATGTACTATCTGGGCCGCTGAGTCCGCTAATTTACTAATGGGGCGATTGAATTATTTTGTTAATTTCTAAAAAATTTAGGCTTTGTTATAGATTTAGATTATTATTATGTTAGGTACTATTGTTAAAAACTACTTTTAACTTAGCTCATTTATAATATGTGCTATATCTACTTTCATCTAGAATATTGTACGTTCGAAATGGACTGTACCTACTTGATAAGAAATTATTGTCAGTGTCCTATAATAAAAGATTTCTATTATATTCTATTCTATTCTATTATTGGTTCGCAATAGCAGCTCAATGGGAGTTTAACACGTTTTTGGTATTCTGCTATAATTGAAACTGACATTAAGTTGCTAATGTGATCCAATTACAATTCAATCAAGCCATTAGCGGTATTCAATCAAGTAAATTAGCGGACTTGAGACCCAGGGCAGATCATCGTTTCTACACGGCGGTCTGCACTATTCCGAGTTGACAGAGCCCGGGGCTCGTCTGTGCTTTTGCACAATCGTCCTCCGTGCTTTGATACAGCTACCGAATTAAAACTTAATCTTTAATTGTTTTCATTGTAGTACCTGATTCGAATTTCAGGATAAATACTTTATTAAGTCACTCAATGGAAAATAAAATGTTAAAGGAACATAAAAATGAAGAGAAGGTTAAGGAAGTAGTTAAGGAGATTACCGCTAATCTACGCGAGACATTATCGGCGATGCGCGGGCGCCGCTTCGTGAAGTCGCACCTGCCGCTGTCGCTGCTGCCGCCCGCGCTGCTCGACACCGGCAAGGTGGTGTTCGTCGCGAGGGACCCGCGCGACTGCGCCGTCTCATTCTACCACCAGAATAGACTATTTAAAACTACGGACTACGTGGGAGATTTCAAGACGTACTGGAAAATGTTCATTAATGATCAAAGTGAGTGGTTGTCGTTTTTGGATTCTCAAACTAAGTCTAAAAAATAGATCTTCTTGCACGGCTTTTAGATTCACAATAGAAAGAGAAATAGAAATAGAAATATTTATTTGTCTAAAAATTAACAGGTTTGTATCCAATATATTTTTAGATTATTCATTATTACAGACAAAATGGTCCATGACTCAGCGTTTGGGTGCAGGTAGAACCCACACCCGCTGGTATTCTGTCATGGCCAGACTTAAGACTAAAAATAACAAGGGAAAGTTTACATACATACATACATAATTATATAGTTAAAATGGCACAAACAATTAATTAAAATAAACTTACAGTCTAAAGGTATTAATATGAGATATACAATTATAATGGCATAAAAAAATTATAGTATTATATGGCATATAATACCAAAATAAATAAAGATATCGCACGAATGTGTTCTTGCACTGGTGCCGTTAATGTATTTTATATTCTTTACAAAGAGTTTTCACCACAACTAGGTACTTACCTACTTATTACTACTTACCTACGTTTATTTTAGTTTTTTTTGTATCTAAATTGAATTAAATTTTACTGACCCAATTTTTATGTATTAGCAAAAATAACACAAGAAGAAGAATAACACAAGAAGAACACAAGAAGTTACTTATGGGGTGATGCGTGGTCGGTGAAAAATCCCAAGATTTTCAACTTGGTTTATTCTCTGATGTCAAGAAATACAAAAGAACAACGTGGTTTTAACACTTTAAGTCAGATTGACGTAAAAAAGAGGCTGCGGCCTAACTGACTGGTAGTAGTGGTAGTAGAACGGCGGTGGGAGGTGGGAATGAGGAAGATGTAAATGATAATTTATTTACTTTTTTTAGCCCTAACACAAACTTTAAGCGATTATAAAACTAACTGTGAAAAAATTATGTCGATATCGCGAAAACTGAGCTTTTTATAAACAAATCAATATAGGAACGCGCGAAGACGTATTGCACCCGTCGAGTAATGGCTATGACGTCACAGCACCCGTGCCAGATGTACGAACGGCGGGCGCGGGCGGCCGGGGTGATGTAGCTTAGCTCAGCGACAGTATGTGAGTGACACCCGCTCTGTAAACTTAGGTACTTCCTTTATTCAGATAAGTTTGTTACTTTAAATAAGTCTTTTAAGAATAGTAAATCGTTCCGAATTCTAACCAACGTCTATTCTTTGTCTTTTGTCATACCCAAGGCGGGGGACCGGAGCCGTTCTTTGAATTTTTTGGCATTCAAATTTTGTTGGTACTGCGCCTTGTAACTTTAAAACTGTGTGTGCGAACAGTTTTAAAGTTCCACTAAACAATTTCCATTTTATAGGATTTTCCGTGTCTGATTCAATGTGAAATAAAGACTCTGATATGTGATGTAGGTAGCTAATTTTGAATGGGCTTATATAATTTCTGCAATGAAAAATTTCGTAAAGGAAGCATACATAAACACGTAGTTTGTCAAAATACAGGGTGGTCCCTTTAGATCGGTCAGTATGAGCACGTCTGAAACTATAAGACATACAAAGATATATTCTTAGATACCATGTCATTCATTTTAGTGACAAGAAATACTATAGATACGGCCGCGTGGTGTCCAGCAGCGGCCGCGTGGTGTCCGGCAGAGTAGAATAGCACCAACCCGTTACACTTATGAGTGTCGTACAAGGCGACTAATATTTTCGAAGCAAAAGATCTAGAGTCTCCGTAGACTGGAAAATGGGCAGCAGCGTTTTCCATTAATATATTTATAACACTGGGTTCTCCAACCCGCCTGCCAAGCGTGGAGATTATGGCAATAACCTCCCCTTTCGTGGGAGAGGCCCTAAGTCCTGCAGTGGGCTGTGATGATGAATGATGTAGGTACTTACCCAGTAGTAAAATAAAATTTACATTATTTCTATTTAACTTTCTTCAATACAACCGGTTCCTGATTCCCGAACTCAGCACAAGTTTTTTTCAATCTATGTAGGTATCTATGCAGTGCTTCGCAACAATGTCGTTTGTAGATAACGCTTCCTCCCTTCTCATCAGTTTACACCACTTATTTCTCAGCTTATTGTCGTTGGAGACATGAAATTTTTTTGTTTTGATGTTAACCGTTGTATTAGTACATAAAGGTACTCAACAATATCTGAATGGTATTTATTTCTCCATAATTACAAAAATATCAATCAGATCTAAAAAATTCTCCATGAGTTCGTTAGCGCGCAAATGAGCAATGATATATCGGCGGACGTACCGGGGGTGCTGTAACGTCACGCATTGAGCGGTCAAGTTCGCGCTGATTTTTAAAACGTCCAACATTTAAAATTCATAGAAAATTCAGTTTTTAGATATCGAAAATTTTTTTCACTTATGTTTTTTAGATTTTATATTTGATTTTATATACATTATAAAAAAATCACACTTATCTTCCTCAATGAGGAACCTTAGCCCATAACATTAGGTATGGAATAACAGTTAAATTCAACGGTTAGAAGATGAAATATATAACACCGTGTGTAGTTAGTTATATTTTTCTAATTTTATTTCAGTTATTTATACACCTTTCTTTGAAATGAACAAGGAAGCCTGGGCTAAAAGAGATCACCGGAATATTCTGTTCATGTTTTACGAAGATATGGTTAAAGTAAGTATTAATAAAAAAAAAATGATGTCCCAGCTGTGCTCGCGTGATCTAGGATTTGTCATATCAGTTAATTGCAGTGGAGCGACTGCTGTCCGACCTCCGTCATCCTGTCAGTAGGGGAACCTGACCAGATTGAATCATGGTTATACATTCTTTTGCCTGAATTTCCCTCAATTTGAAAGTTTCCCTCTGAGCATTAGAGCATCGGTTACTGTTCCACTGTTACTGTACATATAACCCAGAAAAAAGTTGCTGATGTCCAGGACGACGGTGACTGTTTTCCTTCATGTGGACAGTCTGACCGTGTGTCTCGCTAGGCAATTAAAATACGTGTGGCACTCAGGGACTGCCGCGGTAAAGCTATTGTATAGTATTTTTTATCAACGTAGGCGATTATAATTATTTATTTATTTTATTTATGCAGTATTTTTCTTTTCTTTGATATTAATTCGAGCTAATTTATGCGAGCTTCGAACAGTCGTACCATATACATTAGGGTGTGCCAAAAAATTACTTTTTTTTTTTTTTCTTGCTCTCATCCCAAAATATCTCAGTGAATGCCCAAACAAAGCTCCTGTCAAAAGCGGAGCTCAAAATTCCAATTTTAAAAGGTTCTCCATCGAACTTTAAGTTTTCCCGTTTAAATAACATGGAAAACATGGTTTTTTGACACTTTTTTGCCCTGTAAGGTGTTAAAATTTTATTTTTTATGAAAATAAATAAATTGATCTTTTTTAGTATTAAATTTACTTCAAAAAGTTCCATGGTGTCAAATTTTTATCTTCAATAGTTGATTTTCTACAGAGCTTTGAAGTTCAAATTTTCGGTTTTTTGCATTTTCTAGCTATACGGTAAGAGCTAGCGAAAATTGTTAAATGGCAAAATTGTAGTGCGTTCAAAATCCTACAAAAAAGATGTGGTAATTTTTTTCGCATCACCAATAGCAGCAAAGTTATAGCCCTACAAATGTTCATTCTTTTTCGAATTTTTCCTTCTACGAACTAACAAATCGATAATTAAAAAAAACTTTGCAATAAAATTGAATAGAACAGATATTTGGTAACATAAAATATTCAAAGTTACACACTTATTCAGTCGTATTTTCATCATTTTTTAACTCTATCATAAAATATATCGATAAAAAATATGAAAGATTATTAAGACATAAAATGTACAGCCAAATAGATCTTCATCTACGGCCAAATAGATCTTGGTAGACTTTTTATATAACCTTTAGCTTAATATATAACCACAATTTTTGTTAGTCTTCTGTTCTTTATTAAATAGACACAAATAAAAACATTACTGGAATAAATATCGAAATTACAGAACTAAAATGTATCAATTAATTATAAAGTACTAGAAATTAATCTGAGAATCTAGTGCATTTACCTGTATTTGTAGCACATGTATCACAGCACATAGCTTTAATACGATCTGAGATTTGCCATTCATTAATAGTGTCTTTAACAGCGATTGCTTGATTTAAACCAGTCCCTCGTTCGAGTTTTGGTACTCCTAACAATTGTTGTGTATTAACACCTGATATGATTACTGGAAGCCTTTCAACTTTTTCCCTACCAGTGATATCAGGCAGCAATTTCCCATCCCAATGAATAACAGTGGAATGAGCTTCATACATAACTATAACTTTGCTGCTATTGGTGATGCGAAAAAAATTACCAAATCTTTTTTGTAGGATTTTGAACGCACTACAATTTTGCCATTTCACATTTTTCGCTAGCTCTTACCGTATAGCTAGAAAATGCAAAAAACCGAAAATTTGAACTTCAAAGCTCTGTAGAAAATCAACTATTGAAGATAAAAATTTGACATCATGGAACTTTTTGTAGTAAATTTAATTCTAAAAAGATCCATTCATTTATTTTTATTAAAAAAATTTTTTTACCACCTTACAGGGCAAAAAAGTGTCAAAAAACCATGTTTTCAATGTTATTTAAACGGGAAAACTTAAAGTTCGATGGAGAACCTTTTAAAATTGGAATTTTGAGCTCCACTTTTGACAGGAGCTTTGTTTGGGATTCTCTGAGATATTTTTGGATGAGAGCAAGAAAAAAAAATAAGTAATTTTTTGGCACACCCTAATATACATACACGTTAAGGTTCAACTAGTCGCGGGCTCAAACTCACTCGTGGACGCGGCCAAAAAGCACGCTGTCTCACCTAGCATTGTGTCTAAAAGCGATAGAATCAGTTATGAGCAGTTAGCAGCTAGTCTACACGCATACGTCAAGTCGCACGCACACAAACACCGTGCCAAAGTCTGCCGAACTGAAACGACGTTAGACGATGCACGGCTTTCAACACCGCACCACTGTGCCGGTCGGAGTGGGTGTTAGGTTTTTTTTGTTAGGAATTTTCTTGATTCGGTCGTCGCGCTCAAAGCCCGTGATAAAAGTTATGCAATAGCTTAAAAAATACTTTTAATAGTGCTGATGTGTTATAATTCCCTGAATAAAAGGACCTCCGCGGCGCGGTGCTGCGCGTGGGCGCGTTCCTCGGCAAGCTGCTGAGCGAGGCGCAGACGCAGCGGTTGTGCGACCATCTTCGCTTCGACAACTTTAAGAGTAACAAATCTGTTAATATGGAGGACTTGGACGATAGCAGTATAACTAATGCAGGAGAGGAGGGGTTCATTAGAAAAGGTACGAAAATATGGCGAATACCTATGTCGTACAAAAAAAAAATGTTAAAAGTGGTAGAAGCGGCAACTTCCCATTTAATTTTATGGAATACGGCTTATTGTTCAATTCTGACCAAGTTTCTGCAGTTAATAGAAGATCTGTAGTAGTAGATACCTACTAATGTAATCATAAAATAGAGTTTAACTTAAATTTTGTTAATTCCTTACTTGACTAATGTCCTGTGACTATTGGCCTCGATGTAGGTAAGCGGCAGCAGCGGTGGTAACTTCGCATTTAATTTTATGGAATAGGTACGGCTTATAGTTCAATTCCGACCAAGTGTCCCTACAGATAACAGAGAATAATAGGCAGTAGTAGAAACCTACTTTAAAAATCATAAAATAGAGTTTAATTTAAACATAGATATTACCTTACTTGGCCGTGTGGTGTCCGGCAGAGTAGAATAGCACCAACCCCTTACACTCTTGGGTGTCGTACAAGGCGACTAATGTTTTCGAGGCATAAGATCAAGAGTCTCCGTAGCCTGGAAAATGGGCAGCAGCATTTTCCATTGTTATATTTAAACACTGCGATCTCCAACCCGCCTGCCAAGCGTGGAGATTATGGCAATAACCTCCCCTTTCTTGGGAGAGTCCCTAAGTCCTGCAGTGGACTGTTACGGGCTGTGATGATGATTACCTTACTTGACTAATTATTAACAGTGCCTCTTTTAGATGTAGTATGACTTTGACGCCGTACCCCTGTCGCAGGCAAGGTGGGCGGCTGGCGCGAGTACTTCGACGACGAGATGCGTGCGCAGGCGCAGCGCTGGATCGCGCAGAACCTGGCCGGGACCGACCTGCGATTCCCGGAACACGAATAGTGAAAATGAAAACGAAATAAAATTGCAAAGAAAAATAGTTCTACTCACCTTATAGTACAAAAGAAACGTTTTGTACTTAAATTATTTTTTTTGTCTTTGTTTTTATGGAAGATGCAAGCTTTCGTAATATGTAGACTTAATTGTGTTTGGTGGAATATATGTAAATAAATAATGTGTAGGTAACAAACAAATACCTACTGAATTACAAACAGACTAATTTCTTTAATAGGTAGTATAGTGGATTATATTGGTCTATTACTAAATATAAAGCCAAACTCCGTTAAAAACATACAATGATCCCGCCATCTTAAATAGTTCGATAATTCAATTATTTCTTTGGTTACAATACAAGTTTCTACTATTCTTATTTACAACAAGCTTTTGCCCGCGACTTCGTCCGGTGGGCAAGTTTTTACGTTTGTCCGTTTGCATTGTTCCTCATCACATATACATATAGAGGGTGTTACTTAATACACGTATAAAGCCGGTAAAGTAGGTTACCTACCTAGCTACCTAAACACCAGAACAAATTATTACCGGAATTACTAAAAATAAAAATAAAAAAAATAATGCTCTTGGCGTTAATTTGCCGGTTGTGCTCTCAAACACGAGGGCCCGGGGTCCGCCTTGACCGTGATCCAGGATTTGGCGATCAGGTAGGTACACTCCATACACACAGATACCCAACACTGCGCAGGCTCTGGTTGCTATGCAATACGTAAGTAGGTAGGTAGCACGGTGTTTGGCCTACTGCTAGCTTGCATTCATGTACAGAATAATGATTATCACAACACTTAAACTGTTGAACGCTGAACACAGACAATACCACGTTAATACTGGTACCTGAAGCAATAAATCATTCATTCATTCATATCGTTAACACTCTTATCACAGTTATCTTTACAGTAGGTATCCTACAACTTCAACAATCACTTCGATCACGCGAAAAGCTAAAAAACCGAACACGACACGAAAGCAGGCAAATTTCGTCAATGGAAGCCACGCCGTGGCTCAAACCACAAAATGAAGAACGGCCCGCCTCAGTTTTCTATTTTTTGTTTTCAGTCAAAGGCACCGCCACAGCTCCGGCGCGCCTCGACCTTGGCGGCATGGCGTTTGAACTACTCGCGAGTCCAACAGTGTGCTAATAATCTTTATGATGACGGTGATGGACTATATGTGTTTTTACGCAAAAAAGAATAAAAAGTAACTGTAAATCTAAATTTAGTGATTGGGCTACTTTAGGTATCCGCAAAAGCAGAGCTAGAATGTTTGAACTATACGGTCAGCGAGCTTATTGCCATGATAAAGATTTTGTAGAATATGACAAAAAATATTCAAAAACGTTTAAGAAAGTTTGTCTAATTGCAAAATCACAGCATTATAAGAAAATTATAAGTTCGTCTTCAAACAAGGCTAAGACTGTGTGGAATGTAATAAATAAGGAGGCAGGGAAAACAAAGCCTCGTGATACACATCATGAAATCAAAACAGAAACCGGAACTAGTACCGCAAATAAAGAAGTGGCAGAGTTGTTCCAAACATTTTTTACCGAAATACCGATTAAAACTACCTCGCTGCTAAATTCGTGCCCAATTAGTGCAGAAAACTTGTTAAAAGAAAATATAGGTGCCTGTGAAAATGGCTTTTGTTATTCCGAAGTAGACGCTAAAACTATCATTATAGCTTTTAAAAGCATTAAGTTGAAAAATACGGAAGATATTTGGGGAATGTCAGTTAGAGTTATAAGTACTGTTGTTGATATTTTAGCACCGTATTTAGCTTACATTTTTAATGCTTGCGTCGAAGTAGGTGTTTTCCCCGACCTCATGAAAATCAGTAAAGTGACCTCATGAAAATCAAATCAGGTTGTAAAAATAGTTTGAATAATTTTAGACCGGTATCCATCCTGCCCGTTTTCAGTAAAATCTTTGAAAAAATCATGGTAAGTCAAATGATTGTGCACTTTAACCGTAATAAATCATTTCATCAACAACAATATGGCTTCACAAAAGGCCGCAATACTACCGAAGCTGGTATTAGCCTCATTCAACAAATTTTTGGCGCTTGGGAAGAACATCATAATGCAGTAGGGTTTTTTTGCGATTTGTCTAAAGCATTTGATTGTGTAAATAATTCAACACTATTACTAAAATTAAAACATTACGGTTTTACGCATGATAGTCTTGAAATGATGAAATCATACTTAGAAGGTAGAGTTCAAAAAGTAAATGTAAATGGCGAGTTATCTGCGGGTGGGAAAGTGAGCATTGGAGTGCCACAAGGATCTATATTGGGGCCGTTTCTCTTTCTTGTATATATAAATGACCTTCCATACATGGTGCAGAATAATGCTGGTATAGTCTTGTTTGCTGACGACACTTCACTGATATTTAAAATTAATAGGAAAGATAATAATATAGACGAAGTAAACTGTGTTCTTCAGAATGTGCTTCATTGGTTTACGATTAATAACTTAGTCTTAAACTCTAAAAAAACAAAATGCGTTCATTTTTGCCTCCCTAATGTACAAAGTAATCAATGTAATGTTATATTAGATAAAACGCAACTTGAGTTGGTAGAGAAAACTACTTTCTTAGGCGTTAATATAGATTCAAAAATTCAATGGGGCCCACATATTGAATCATTGGCTAGTAGGTTAAGTTCGGCTGCATTTGCCGTGTGGCGAATAAGGAGGCTAACGGATGTGAATACAGCTAGATTAGTTTATTATACATAGTTATTTTAATAGTATTATGTCATACGGCATCATACTATGGGGCAAGTGTGCTGATAGTGACATCATTTTCAAACTACAAAAGCGAGCTGTAAGAGCAATATATGGATTACGTCGACGTGATTCGCTCAAAGAATTGTTTAAAGAAATTGATGTATTGACTTTCTCAAGTCAATATATATTTGATAATATTATGTTAGAAAGCATATTACCCAATTTGCTAAAAATACTGATATTCATAATGTCAATTTAAGAAACAAAAATAAACTGGTAACACCGTTGTTCAGACTAAGTAAAGTAAATTCATCTTTCATGGGTAACTGTATAAGATTTTATAATCTTATACCTGAATGTATTATTAATTAGCCTGAATTACAATTTAAAGATAAGGTGAAAACAACTTTAATGAAAAAAGCCTATTATAAAATTGATGAATATATCAATGACAAAAATGTATGGTGTAGCTCTTCGAAATAGGAAGTTATTTATAAATTTATAATTTTGTTAATTGAGTGAGGATGATTTGATGTGTAATAGTCATTGAATAACAAATATTTTTTTAATGTGTACGGCATTGGCAGCGCATGCTCACTTAAAAGTCTGCCTGGTGGTGACATGGGGATCGGGTCGTTCTCTTCCCTCAAATATGGTTGAATTGGACGATGGCTGGGCCCTGCGTCATGCTCGTGAACGGGTGCTGCCTTGGTGGACTGGCCTGCTTTTGCTGTGCCATTTTTTATGTTTTTGTATCTTGACCGATTTGTAGAGGTTCACATCATATTCCAATCAAGACAGGCTCACTCAAATAAAATTGTCAAATTTATCAATGCAATGTAATCATATTTAAATGTACCTGTGGGTTTCTTGCCGTTTCTTTTTCCCACAGATGGTCATTTTCCTAACTGAAGCGGCATACTGACAGACAGACGACATTCTTTTTACTTATTTGTTCCGAGCTCAGGGGGCGACGCGGGTAGGCCGGCTGGTGCGTGCGGGTGTGAGCGCCGGCGGGCTGGCTGGGGCCGGGCGCGCGCCGCACATGATTCGCCTAGGCGGTTATGTGCGTGGCGCGTATCGGTGCCCGGTGTCTCGCCGGAGTAAGCCCTCGCGCGCGCTGATCGGTCTGCATGCGTCGCCCCCTACCTGGATGAGCTCGCTTAACTTCCCTTTGTTTTCCGTTAGATTTTTGACTTTTGAAAAGAGATTAATTAACGTAATCCTAATTCAATAAATACTTTTTCATTTTCATTTTCCTCTGTTTTATCGGGTTGTTTGGTACAATGACAGTAACCTAAACAGTAATTTCTAAAATTGTGTTTGGGTCCGTGTTCCACCTATGTGACCTAGGTTCTCCAATTGGGTGAAGCATGGGATATTTACAGGTATAGCTCCATCAACTAAGAATCATTTAGTTAATTTTAGTTGATAAGAAATGTTCGTGAAATCGATAGGTACGATTACCTACACGACACTGAAACATGACTGACAGACATGACATGAGAAAGCAAACTCGTAAAGACAAAGATGTTACATTAATTAGAGTTGGCTACATTAATATGCTACAGTAATTTGAATTAGACTACTTTGCTATTAGTAAGGTGGTAGTGCACTTTCGTAAAAACTATGAATAAATATTTTGAATTAAAATCATAATTGATAACAATATTTTTTTGTACAGAACCCTCAAACCAAAAAATACAAAACGGACAATTTAGATCTCCTTAATAATGCGCCTAGTACGTGGGGTGTCCATAAAATAAGCCAGCGCAAATACAAGCATGACGCGTTTCATCTTAGTTCTCACAGTGACAACGCATCTGCTGTTCTGCATTTTTGTTGCCTGCACGGCACCGCGGTGACGGTTACCGTTTGCCTTCAGGTGGACTATCACTGCGTAGCATAAAACAAGTAATTGTACTGCCACTAGGCCACTAGGTATAGATAGTTGAACTCAGTTGTGCGCGCGGCGTTATGTGTGCGTGCGCTTGTAAATATACAGCTTTCATTTATGTGGCAGTGGCATTCAGCTATATGGCATAAAAGTTCTTCGACTGCCACCATATCATCCTGAACTAAACCCCATAGAAAATGTGTAAGGAATTAAAAAAAATTATATTGCTTCGCGTAATATCGACCAAAATGTGACGGGAATAATGAACTAATAAATGAACGTTTTAGTCAAATTGATGAAGGGATGTGGGGTAATACTTGTCGACATGTACAAAAGAAAGAAGAAGAATACTATCGACATTTTGACTTGGAGGCAGAATTCATAATTAACCTTGGTGACAGCAGCGAATCCAAAAATTCATCATTTGATTTTTCAAGTAGCGATTCAGAATAATATGTTCAATACATAAACATTAAATTACCAAATTATTGTATTTTTTTTTTAAAACCCGTATTTTATCAAACACAACAAGTTACAAAGACCTTAAAAACCGAGTTATTCCTTTTTGTTTCAAATTTGTTTAAATAACTGTATTTGTATTTTGTACCCGACTGTACCTCTTGTCACGCACACAAAGTCACTGTATATGTACAAGGTTTACTCACACATAGGGCCGCGCGCACAACTGAGTTGAAATATCTGTACATGTTTGGTTCTTAAGCGTTGTTGACACTAAAAACTAGTACAGACGTTCCCCTTTTTCTGGAGCCAACCAACCGTTAGTAGCAGTTGATACTAATCCTTACGCAGGATAAAATAGTCGCTTTTGAGTGCGGAATCCGTGGTCGGACGTCCGACCAAGGACGGCATGCCCGCGCATCCGTATTAACCCAAAAGCTGCTTTATTTTGTACATCGTAAGCGTAGCGTCTGTTACTAGTAAATTGACTAAATGGTAAAACCGGGACTCCTGACCGTACCTAGCATATAAATAGTGTTGCTAGGTATTTTTTCAGCTTTTCAAAGTGAATATTCACCTTCTTGAATTCATACATGAGTAGAATTTAATAATCACTATTAAATAGGTACTAAAATGACGTCTTTCCTTATTTCGGAGCTGGCGGAAAAGTTCTTCGAGGAGTGCATAAACTTGTGCCAAGGCTCACCACATGCATTCAATGGGATGTAGACTGTTCCGTTCCGTTCCATCCGTTCCAGGTACAACACCAGCCAGAAATGCTATGTAGGTCATATCAGAAAGAACCAGGTATGATGTCGCCTACATCCGTGATTCCGTCATCTGTACTTGTATTTTGAGCAACCGAGTTCAGCGGGTGGCACGGGTATCACCCGAAGAACTGGTTAGCTCCGGATACCGTCGCGGACGTGGGAGTTGTTGGACTTAAGCGACACCACATCGCGTCCCCGGCTGATTTGCGCTACCTCCAGCCCAAGATACCAGTGCGCACGTAGATGCGAGGGGACTGTAGGGCTTTCGCAGTCAGGATGGTAGCGATAGGAGTTAGATTAGAACCGACAAGAATTCATACATCGAGCCAGTGTGAGGGAGGATAGATAATATACTTGGTGTGTAAATATATAAAAGATGGATGCTATAGACTGCTGTGGTTGGTTCTGCTCCGGTTATGGTGTTCTGTTGGCTCTGCAGTGAGTGTTGTTCCGGGTTGATCCTGGTCGTCTTCTGCGGATTTTTTTGCAGTGCAGGAGGTTTGTAGGCTCTCTGGCTCTGATTCGGAATCCGTTTCCGGTGATTTATATACTTTATCTGCTTCCCTTTTCATCAGGGTCCTGTTTCGTGCTAATTCCTTCCAGGATTCCTTGGATCTTCTGGTATACTTGTCTATGTCCTCATCTAGCGAGTCCTCCCATGTAAAGATCGGCCGGCCGACTTTGCGTTTGTTTTCTCTGTATTTTCTGGCGGCGTGCAGTATGTGTGGTGTGTCGCGTCTTATTATGTGGCCGAAATACGATAGTCTACGGACTTTGATTATTTTTGCGATGGTTTTACCATTTAAGATTTGCCATATTTTTTGCGGGGTTTGTCTCTACAGAGATTTAACATGCTCCCCAAAATGTGTCTCTCGTACCTCCGTAATTTTGAACGATTGGCTTTTATTTGGGATGCTACGTTCATTCCGTATGTCATGGTTGGACATAAGACCATTTTATATTAATCTGGCGATTTTCCACTCCAATCTGTGGTTCTTCACAAAAGGGTTGACTATTTTGGAATTGGTGACTGCCTTGTGGCACCTATGCTTAATGCAGCTCCGCCTGTCGTGGGAGGCTGTAACGTACGTGCCTAGATATTGTATCTCGCTCGTGGGTTGGATTGTCGCACCCCCTAGAGATACGCTGCTGAGGTTTCTGGTTGCCGGATTGATTGGATCTCGGAGGATCAATTTGGTTTTAGACTCATTTATGACAAGTCCAACACTCTCTAGAAGTTTTTTCATTTTAGATATGGTCCTGTCCAATTCGGTTATGTCAGTTCCAATAAGAATCACGTCATCGGCAAATGATAAGATGAGTGGAGGCGTGATTTTAAGATCCTGGTCTAGGCTGACCTCTTCGTCTTCCTCTTCAAGTGTCCGCAGTACCTCGTCCATGACTATTGTGAATAGTCTAGGAGACAGTGGGCATTCTTGCTTAACTCCTTTTCCTTTATCTAGAATGTCGATATTGTGACCGCACCAGGAAATAAGCGTTTTTTCCTTCATGCAAGCCTCTAATATCCTATTCGTTAGGTGAGTACCGGTGCGGGTGAGGAGTATATCCCGCAGTGCCTCAAGCTTGACAGTGTCAAATGCTTTTTCAATATCGAGTGCTGCGATGTATGTTTTGATGCCCGCGTTCCAATTGGTATCCAGTATGCGCCTGAGTGTAAACATATGGTCATCGGTCGACCTGTCTCGGTTTGTTATTTTTTTTAGACTTTACATAATTCATATTATGATATTATTAATCTTAGATAATAAAATACAAATCGTATTGGCTGAACCACAGATATCTACGCACACTCACGGTGTAGAAGCTTAACATGTTGCATGGAGATTATGACTTCAGCTCGAAATAAGTGACGCACCAAAGTGATTGCACAGTATCATCTCAATTTGCTCATTCTCATACAGGAGGTATGGTTGACCGGGGTGAGTTGGTCCACGGGACAATCGAATCAATGCAAATTTCTCAAAAACTACGCAGTGTATCGATATATGCTTAGTCTTGGCATACTCTTTTCAAGTCCTCCATGTACCTCTCAATCAGCCTCAAAGGTACGACTGAAAGAAAACTGAAAGTTATTAGACGGTTATTGTTAATATTTTTAGTTTGTAATTGGCAATATCTCCGCATAGGTATGTTTAATAATTTATCTCATTAGTTGCAGTTGTAGTTATTAAGTAAATATAATATTCTAGTAAATATAATATTCATGGATATTTTTGGGTTCAGGTGTGTCAGGTGTGTGTGCGTGCGTGCGTGCATTGGTGCGTGCGTGCGTGCGTGCGTGCGTGAGTGCGTGTGTGTGTGTGTGTGTGTTTGACACTAGGTAACTTATTTTTGCAAGAGCAGTAGTCCTCAAAATGCAGAAACTATACTATTTAATATTACCTACTCTTCATCATAATCCTCTAAATTACATGGGCAGATGAAAGGGCTTTGTAACGAGATCTGTTGACATGTAAACTATGGAGGCGCCTACAATTTTTTTCACGACTTTATTTATTTATTTATTTATTTATTTATTGGAGTACCAACAGCCATATAAAACATCATAAATATTACATTAGAACCAACAAGCCAATTACAGGTCCTCGCTAGTAACAACAAAATAAAAATAATAAGAAAAGCAAAACTGCCACGCAATAATATGATGACAGAATATAATATTAAATTATTGCGTACCCAAGAAATAAAAGAAAACAAGGGAGAGTGTTTACATTATTCACAACACTGTACACCGCCTACAGCAACCCATTTCATACAAACTATTCTGTGAATAAGATATAATATATTCCACCGCTTTAAACTAGACATGAAGCAGAAAAAAAAATGTAGGTGGAAACAAATCAAAGAGTACCGTCAAAAAAAGACCGATTCAACCACCGCCTCACTGTTTCAAATTTGGTATTAAATAAATCAATGTCGCTCTCCTTGCACAACCCATTGAAAAAGTTACAAGCGCGCCATAGGAACGTGTTTCGTCTGTAGTTTGTGGAAGCATTAGTTACTCATAGAATAGAATTAGCACGCAGGGCCCTATTGGGGAGTCTAAGTGAAATTTCCTGCAGAAGACGGGGGCTATCAATCACGCCAGATGTAATTTTCAAAAGAAACACTACTGCTGCAGTCTCACGCCTCTTATACAAAGGTAAAAGGTGGTGCTTTCTGCAAAGACGAATGTAATCGTCAGAGCTAAAGCGATCCTTGGTACGAAAACATAAATATCGTATAAATCTTTTCTGGATGTTTTCAATTCGGTTGATATATGTGGCATAGCATGGGTTCCACACCTGAGACGCATACTCTAAGTGGCTTCTAACATATGTGCAGTACAATACCTTAAAAGTTTTAATACAAATAAAATCCTTAGAGGCCCGCATGATGAAACCCAGGGCCCTAGAGGCTCTAGCAACGATACTGTCCACATGACCATCAAACAGAAGTTTGACATCGTGGATAACTCCTAGATCTCGCACTGCTACATCCCTACCAATCAATTCATTCTTCAGCGAGTAGTCATAGTGCAACGGATGACGTTTACGAGTGTAGGAAACGATGCTGCATTTAGAAGGATTCAGTTCCAGACTATTGGATAAACAGTACTGTTTAAGTCTGCAAAGGTCCGACTGCAAAGCCTCAGCGTCCTGCAAGGAATTAACATGGGCAAACAATTTCATATCGTCTGCAAAATATAGTAGACGTGCATGGCGGTCATCAACCTGCGAACCGCCCTCCATTGCTTCAGTTATGAAATTGTTCAGCAACACCAGATTGGAGACCGTTGAGCGACCCCTAAGGAAACCATGCTGATTATCACTGAAGGAGTGCTTCAGAGCCGGATATAATTGGTCGTATACTACCCTCTCGAGAACTTTAGGTACTATGCATAGCTTAGAGATTGGACGATAGTTAGGCACTTCGCTTTTAGACCCCTTTTTATGTACCGGTGTTATATAAGCACGTTTCCACACACTAGGCACGGCACCTATTGCAAGGGATTTACGGAACAAAATAGTCACAGGCACTGATATAGTTTTGGCACAACTAATAAGAAATGTAGCTGGCAAGTCATCAGGTCCTGCTGATTTATTTGGATCCAGATCCTCAAGCAACTTGCAGACGGAGATGATATCAACATGAATTGAAGAGATATCCGACACGGTGCCACAGGAAGCGGCGCTATCATAACCAACATTACGATTGGGGGTGCGCAAAAAAGTGGATTGGAAGTAAGCCGAAAATGCGTTGCAAATGTCTTCGCCAGTGCTGAAAACCGAATTACCGTGCCGTAAAGTATTTGGCATTATATTATTTTTTGTTTTAGAATTAAAGTAGGACCAAAAAAATTTTGGGTTTCTAACGATAGCACCTTCGATCACTTCAATATAGTTCTTGTAACAGGAAGCCTCCAGAGACCTAACCCTTTCGCGTAACAATTTGTAACAATTCTCATCGGAACGATTACCATACTTCCTAAATTTCACTTAATATTTCCGTTTCTCTTTTATAGATCTAACTAGCGCCTTTGAATACCATGCAGGATAAGAGTTAACGGAGACTAACCTTGAAGGAACGTAGGAGTCCCTAAGACGAAAACAGACATTATAAAAATAGGTCACTGCATCCTCCAACGAGCGACAACCGAGCTCATTAGCCCAGTCAGTAGTCAATAATTCGCTATTTATTGATTCAAAATCACCTTTAGCATATAGGTATTTAGTGAATTTCGGGCGATCCAAATATTGTTGATTAGTAAAGCTAATTTCGCAGGTGAGAGCGCCATGATATGGATCTACGGGCACAAGTGGATCATCGCTGCTATCCGTAACCGTAACTTCACTAGTGCCAAATATAAGATCCAGTGTCCTACCATAAGCATTTTTAATATTACGTATTGGTGGTAACGTGGTGTCAACCAAGAGAATCTCATCACTGGTAACGTAATTGGAGGGAACACAGGACCCATCGCTCGCATCAGAACTAGACCATACAACACCACTCAAATTAAAGTCACCAGTGACGAGGAAGCTGTTATCACAGTGCCTTGTAACAATTGTTTCCAGATTATTTAAAAAATTGTTTAGTTGTTGGAGTACGAAAATCTTAAGTTTTGTTTACACAGGTAAACCACGCAAATGTGCAGAGTGACTGCTTCCATAGCTCGACTGCCCTTGAATGAAATTGACAGCCAAAGATCCTCAGCACTACAATGAAACGAAGGTTGAGGCGTGACCATTAACTCCTTACGAGTGGCTATAAGTACACCTACGCCATACCTTTGCTCGGTAGCTGAGGGCCTAGTGTGAGTTCCGCTTCGATTTTACTTAACTATCGCGTTTGCGTTTACGTCGAAATTAGTATGAAGAAAAAAACTTCATTAACGTACCACTAGGCGGCGCTATATATTTTTTCATACTAATTTCCACGTAAACGCAAACGCGATAGTTAAGTAAAATCGAAGCGGAACTCACACTAGGCCCTCTGTATAATCACGATACCGGTGCCAAACAACGTACCGGTCGTCAAAAAATTCCATATCCAGTATTCCCGCGAGCAGCCAAGTCTCCGTAACAATCACAACATCGTAGTCATGCAGACAAATATTACGATAGAATACTGCGGATTTAGTGCGTAAGCCCCTAGCGTTCTGGTAATAAATGCTTAATTTACGTGCAGAAGCCATTTATAAGCATAAATAAAAATCTAGTTATCAAAGCGAACAAATTGCGCAGGCGAGCGAGCACGGTATAAAGCAAAGCAATAGGCAGTGCAAAGGAAACAACCAAGAAGCTAAAAAGAATAGCAAAGCGGGGGAAGCGTTCGGTGGGTTCAAAGGTCAAGCTAATCGGTAGGCGCAATACGCCAGGCATGCAAAACATTCTACAATTTCTTATTACGTTCACCAAGCAAGATAAATTAGTGCGGCAAATTATAGGCAGCGAGAATACAATCAAATCACCAAACAGTAGAATCCGATTTCCAGTAAGTAAAAACAAATAATAGTGATGAATGTAAATATTATTAAATTAACTACCTATGTCCTGGGTGGGACCAATATGCCTGAGATTCGTAGTTATAAATGGTAAAAATTTGAATTTTAGGCCTTATTTATTGTTAAATAAAATAAAACCTACAAATCTCGGGGTTTAAGTCCCCTGATGTCCATTAAAAATATATATTTTTAATACCATTAAAATATTGATTTCGTGTATGTTCATAAATAATCATTTGGTTTTAAAAAATCATTAAGTACTTAATTAAATCACAAAACAGAGAAATACGGGCATTTTTATTTTGTGGGTAAATAATTGAGATGCATGAGAGTGGAAGGCGCTGTCCTAATTGGCAACAGACGTCGCCTGACCAAAAGAATACCTCAAATCCGCCGTCGCACGACCATCATCGCATCATCAACATCATAGCCCATATCAGTCCACCACAGAACTTAGGGTCTCTCCCACGAAAGGGGAGGTTATTGCCATAATCTTTACGCTCCGTGGTCGCACGAACGTGGAAAATTAAGACAGCATCAAACACTCATGCCCCGTCCACTAGAAATACACTTATTTGGTTCACTGTGGCCGTAAAAACCTTACCTGATACAGGGGCGCCAAAGTCTTCCCAAGCATGGACCGCGGGTCGCTGATGGAGAGGTCGGACATTATCCAACCCCCTCGAAGCTTCGAGGGGGTGAGATGCATGTACGCCACCCCGCGCCGCACCAGGGGGTTCAGATGGTTCTTCTCGCGGGGTAGCTTGTACACGTAGAACCTTGGGGGGGAGGTAAGGAATGAGGGTGAAGTGTTGAAAGGGTGCCTACGTAATAGCTGGCAGCATTTAAAGATAACCTAGCCGACAAAAGTCGGAAAACCATCCGACAAAGTCTACATAAGTCTAATACCTATACCTACAGAAACCCAAACTGCTAAACCGATTTTAGTGAAAAAGCAAACTAATCTGATACAGGGCTCTTGCTCTTAGTAAGAAGTACCTCGATTACCTAAACTGGTTATCAAATAAAAAAAGTTATATCGAAATCGGATCATCTGTCGGGCCCTTGGTCCCCTGGTCACAACACCCGGCCAGGTGAGTAATTACCCTTTTCTACCTTCTCCCCATCTTCGCTTGCCAACATTGGCGGCTACCATTATCCTGCACCGCCAAAGTGGTGACCCCGACGTGATCCTTACGTCTTCCCTACCTGACTCCCGCACACAGCAGTCACAGCCTTGACCATAGTCGGCACGGACGCGTGCTTCCTGGTCGTTCACCTGCGGCATCTCACTGTCCCCACCCAGTCTCAACTCACTGTAGACTTGGGAACAGCATCGCTTCGGCACAGCTCACAGCGCAACCTCACGCCAGAGCTACGCCATTGCTCACCGCATCGCCAGACTGACTACGCTTCATACGTCAACTTCAGCGTTTCTCGCTTCGGTATCGACCTCCAGTCTCCGGGGGGAGTACTGTAGCGACATCTATCGCTCCAACAGGGCACTTCAACAATACTCACTTTACGAGTACACGAACACAAGGTTGGCAAGCATCCGCATATAGATGGCGCTAACCGTCCTGCATCGCGCTAGAGAAATGTGCCAACTTCCACGGCATATATACAACTTCCGACGATCAACTGTCGGGCCCTTGGTCCCCTGGTCACAACACCCGGCCAGGTGGGTAATTACCCTTTTTCCACCTTCTCCCCATCTTCGCTTGCCAACATTGGCGGCAACATCTATTAGCACTATAACACCGCCAAATACCTATTAGCACTATTAAAAGACTTTTTACTTTATTCCTTAGCGAGACACACCAACAGACTGTCCACCAGAAGGGAAGCAGCCACCGTCGTCCTGAACATCAGCAACTTTTTTCTGAGTTATAAGTGAAACATTAACCGATGCTCTTACGCTGAGGGGAACATTGCGATGCACAATTCAGGCGACTGAATGTGTAACCATGATCCAATATGTTCAGGTTCCCCTATTGACAGGGTCACGGATGTCGGATGGCAGTTGCTACACTTTAATTAACTGATATAGCAAATCCTGGATCATGGTCAAGGCAGACGCGCTCGCGAGAACACAGCCGGGATATAATTATTTTTTAATAATACTTACTTTAACCATATCTTCGTAAAACATGAACAGAATATTCGCGTGATCTCTTTTTGCCCAAGCTTCTTTGTACATTTCAAAGAAAGGTGTATAAATAACTGAAACAAAATGAGAAAACTATACCGACACTTGGAATTTTGAATGTTATTAAGGTCTAAATTTAACTGTTATTCCACGCCTAATATTAACAACGGAGGTTTCTCAGTTCCCTCCAATACCAGCCAGTTCGGCCGAAGCCATTGCGATATAGAGTTCCACTCTGTTTCACCCCTCTTTTTCGTAAATCTAACTTGAAGTGTCAAAACCACGCTGTTCTTTTGTATTACCTAACCTCAGAGAATAAACCTTCCTTGGGTATTTTCTTCCACCACGCATCACCCCATAAGCAACACCTTATTTAGTTACTTTTGCTAATAGATGCATTAAAATAGAATGATTAAAATTAAATTCAAGTTAGGTATGTAGGTATATGATGAATCTAAAATAAACGTGTAAATAAGTACCTAGGTGAAAACAAGGAGATAATATATACATAAACGGCACCAGTGCAATAACGCATTCGTGCGATATCATTATTTGTTTAGGTATTGTGAATTTAAAAGCGATGCAAGAAGACCCATTTTACAAGCAAGTTTAAGAAACTAAAATACGATAACTACTCACTTTGATTATTCATGAACATTTTCCAGTAGGTCTTGAAGTCCCCCACGTAGTCTACACCTTTATGATAAAATATCTGAATCTCAATCTCAGTAAAAGTAGATTTTAATAATCAAACTGGGTCCAAACACCATTTAAACTCAACTGATCGTTCACAAACTGTTTATTAGCATTATAAATCTCTATACAATCACTTGTGTAAATACTTGCGTTCTGGTTCACTAATTTAAATCAACTGCCTAAGTTCCGATGTTCACATACTCTTATACCGACTACAGAACAAAGCACTGCGGTCTCGAATACAGGACGGTGTTATTGCTTTTATATAAACATAGCCCAATTCGATTAGTCAAATAAGTACCATTACGTAGGTGGGCCACTACAGAGCCCGGTATGCAACAATGAGTCTTACATTAGTAAAGTGTTATTGTGAGTTATTGCTTTTATACAAACATAGCCGAATTCGTTGAGTACGGAGAAACGATATCATGAATGATCGCCTTGTTCTAATAAGTACGCAGCTGGGGTACTACAGATTCCTGGTATAAACAATGAACCTTACATTCGGCCATCCAATTCGAAGTGAGTCCCTTCACTTATGATAATTTCTCAATTCACGTCCAATACGAAAAAAAAAAATATATATATAAGTGTTTACATAAGTCAACAATACTACTAACAAAATTAACAGTCGAAACAAAATCACAAATAACAATATATGTGTTAAATATTATATTTAATAGATGAAACATCGAAAACAACTACACCAATAGTAAAAGTCTAATATATAAACTTAAATTCTCACTTAGGAGGAGTACAAAACAGTGCTCAGTTAAGTTTAAACCAAGAATGAATCCATCTAATTCAATTATAATATCGCGACGCTGCTTTTGTTATTGTTCCAACAAATCGAATTTGACATCGTCCGGCCTCGTGGTAGTCGCCGCTCCGGGGACAGCGCCGTCTTCCATCGGCCGCTACGGTGATGTCTTCCTTCCTTTGTCACAAAGCAGCGATTGCCAACACCCGCTCCGGGAACAGCGCCGTCTCTCATCGGCTGCTACGGTGATGTCATCCTAGTGCTTGTTCCACCAGGTGCCGCTCGAGTTCAGATAAAATGCTGAAACACACTTTAATAGTCATCCTAACCGATGCTCAAAGCTATACGATATTATAAATTCATATATCAATTCTGCATGGTCCACCATGATCTACGAACATCTGTGCGATACTGATTGCTCAATATCATTCACTGTCTGCACTGATCGCTCATGATTTTCCATAGCTCATACTCAAACAATCTGATCAATTCTGCATGGTCCATCATGATCTACGACCATCTGTGCAATACTGATTGCTCAATATCATTCGCTGTCTGCACTGATCGCTCATGATTTTCCATAGCTCATACTCAAACAATCTAATCAATCCTGCATGGTCCATCATGATCTACGACCATCTGTGCGATACTGATTGCTCAATATCATTCGCTATCTGCACTGATCGCTCATGATTTTCCATAGCTCATACTCAAACAATCTAATCAATCCTGCATGGTCCATCATGATCTACGACCATCTGTGCGATACTGATTGCTCAATATCATTTGCTGTCTGCACTGATCGCTCATGATTTTCCATAGCTCATACTCAAACAATCTAATCAATCCTGCATGGTCCATCATGATCTACGACCATCTGTGCGATACTGATTGCTCAATATCATTCGCTATCTGCACTGATCGCTCATGATTTTCCATAGCTCATACTCAAACAATCTAATCAATCCTGCATGGTCCATCATGATCTACGACCATCTGTGCGATACTGATTGCTCAATATCATTCACTGTCTGCACTGATCGCTCATGAGTTTCCATAGCTCATACTCAAATTCTGTATGACGATCATCTGTGCGACATCGATTACTCAATGCCATTCGCTTTCTGCACTGATCGCCATACTTACATGCATTAAACTTAGTCAAAGTCAACTCAAGTCAATTCAAATCAGTTCGGACATATCGTCATTATCACTACTTTCGCTTGAATAACCTTCAAAATTTAACCAAGGATGAATTTTATCAAGTGCTACTACATTCTCATATCTTTTGTTTCCCTTTCTCGATAATACTTTTAAATTACGGTAAGGGCCATGAATTTTCGGAACAAACTTTTCGTTTTCCCTGCATGATCTTTATCAATAATGGTTCTTTCAACTCGTACTAAGTCGCTTTCTTTACGCAGTAGCTTTTTTTTTCTCTTTCTATCAAAGTGTTTTTTTTTTGTCATATTCTTGTTGTTTCTCTATACGCTCCCATATTTCCGACCTAAGTACGACCATATTGTCACAGTGACCCGTTCTGCAGCTCCCATAATAAGATCAGTTAGCAATTTTCCGATGAATGCACAAACTTACACCCAAATAGTATTTCAGCGGGACTTTTATCGGTAGTTTTGTTTTCAACTGTGTTAATGCCTAAATTAACTTCACCTATCACCTTCACTTTTACCAATTAGCATATCATAGCATAGCATTAAAATTATCTTTATCATAAGATTTAGTGCATCGTAGATGGTACGGTTGAATCTTCCATCCGCTCTAGGAGTTGCCACTACATTTTAAATACAATGTTTAATTTTTATTGGTACCTATTTAGTTTTTTTCGTCCCTTAATACCTGCGGTATACGATTCACTTCGCTTAATTTGAATAGTCGCTATCCAATCATCAACGTTCACGTTAAGTACATCCAAACGCATTGCTTAGCTTCTTCATTAGGATCAGTGACAGGATCACGATTGAGCGCATCTACGTGTGCCATACATTCGCCAAGTCGGTACTCTATCTCACAGTCGTACTCATGAAACTGAACCCACCAACGAAAAATACGGAGAATCAGGCCAAGGTCGTGCGTTAAGCATTACAGTCTGTAACGTTGTTTAATTATATACCTATTAAATATACACGAAATCAATTCAGGAACGCTGTTGCGGCCAATTTCTCCAATCCAAACGAGTGAAATTTTTGTTCGTTACCTGTTGGTTTTCGACTACAATACGTGACAGGACGTTATAGTCTATCCAGACCCCTTCGCATCAAAATACCAACGATTCCGAATTTTGAGGTATGAAGTTCGATATTCTATTTAGTTTCATATATGTTTCTTACGGAGATAATTGAAAGCGTTAAATTGATTATCTCTCCACTTCCATTCAAATTTTAATAAATCCGTAAGTGGTAGTGCAATCAACGAATATTTTATTTTTATTTTACAAACCTCCGAAAAACAAAAATAAACCGAAAGTTCAAAGGAACGCCTGACATCATGCTCGTTTCGTGGTGTAGTAAACTAAAATACCGCTAAAATTTTCTTTTCCCTGGACGTATTCCATTACCACTAACGCGAAAACCAAGGAAATCCAATTCTGTGCAAAAGAAATGGCATTTGCTAATTTTTAAAGTTAACATCACTTCATTGAGCAACTTCAATACTTCATCCAAACGCACCATCCTTCATTAAATGGCTGCTCAGGAATCAAATATTTACGTCTTGATAATATTGGTAAACCCTAATTCCTTTAAATTATATGAAGAGCACGACTCATATTGTTTTTAGTAAATCTTTTAAACTTGTAATCTCATGTTCCTGTAGTTGTTTACCTTAGTTTAAAGATTACTGTGTTTATAATAAAATTCTAATATATTAACGTTTAAAAGACGATCCGCGCGTAAGGCGCGCGTGACTAATGAATATGTATTTAATGGTATAATATTACTACTCAAGTTCTGAACAAGCAATTCACTGAATCCATCTTTTAAGTCGTGATTTCCAGGTAAAATATAATAGTCATGATTTCTCAGTCCACGTAGAGATACTCTAACGTAAATTGTACTTGAATAGTCTTCATCGCAGTTAACGAATATTGGGTTATAGTGACGTCGCCATGTAATTTCAACATTTTCATATCAGAGTTCCTAATGAAGATTAACGAGTCAGTTGTCATGACTATTATAGTCATGATTTCTCAGTCCACGTAGAGATACTCTAACGTAAATTGTACTTGAATAGTCTTCATCGCAGTTAACGAATATTGGGTTATAGTGACGTCGCCATGTAATTTCAACATTTTCATATCAGAGTTCCTAATGAAGATTAACGAGTCAGTTGTTTTTGTTATTATGTTTCTTCGAAACACACAGCGTTGAGTGAAGAAGCTGTCTAAGATTTTACCTTAATAAACGATGCAAACATACCAATCAATCCGCATATTACCTCCTTGTTGCTCATTCCAGCAGCAGTGCGGCTTTACTACTTCCATTGAAGCGCGCTGAAACTTGTCATAACATGTTTACCTCATAGCGTCTACAGATTTTGCCGGCAATGCATGCAAAATCTTATATTTGTTTGAAAAATAGTTTTTTATTACTTATTTCGGTGCGAAATATGTATAATTGTGTTGTGTAATTTGGTAACTGTGTTTTTGATGTGTTTTTGTGCAATAAGCGTGCAAAATCGGTAAGTCGAGGCCGTAAATACTGATGCCGGGCGGGTGCTCCGGACGAAGCTGTGTTGCTGGGCATCCCTTATCGTCTTTTAGCCAATTATGAGGCGGATGGTGGGAGCTCGACATCCTCGGAGGATGAAGGTGTAGCTTCCGCGCACCACAGCGTCCGTGTATACTTGCCACCCGCGCATTGTCTTTCTAAATAACTAACAAGAAAGGTTAGTTACATACATCTTGCACAGTTATCTCTTATTTGTGAAATTTATCTGTGGTGTCTCGTAAATGCTTGAAGTAAATTATGGAAGTTATGCTTTTGTACTTATATTATTGTTACAAGGTGTTAGACATCCAAATAATATAAAATAAAATATATGTACAAAATGTTACACAGAAGAGGACTTTTGACTCTTAGTCAGTGTAAAAGAAATAAAGTAAACTTTCCTGGAGCTAGTAGTAAATAACATGAGAGAGAACGACAGACAACTACCTTGTAAATTCCATAGGATATTCAGAGATATTATATAACAGCTATGTAGATAATATTAGTACAGAAATTGATAGAGAAGTAGTTGAACTGAAGACTAATAAGAAGGATTGTAGATCTTACTCCCCTACAACAATTTGGCTCACCGGCTTGGACGAGTCATCATCTTTCCCGGCTTATGCCAGGGTATGCTTGGAGCAGTGTTCATTATAAATCTACCATAAGGTTGAATACCTAAAGCGGATTTGTGCAATGTGATGCTTCTGGTGTTGTAAGTGTCCATGGATTGCTGTACCTGCTACCATCAGGCTGTGAGCATGTTTGCCATTTTAGTGGTATAAAATAAATTAAAGTATATGAAAAGAACTCTCTCACATTTATAAGACTATGGACTATTTAGCCATCACAGAGGGAGTTTTGCCTGGTCTCTCAAACATAGGTCTACCATGAACTAGTTATTAAAACAGGACCTAGTAAATTGGGTAGCGGCTAACCCACAAGATCTCAATCCCACTTCTCTGTTACGTAACTCTTAGCCCAAAGTTAAAGTTAAGAGCTTTCTTCATAAGTATACCTCTACGTTCAGAGGATCTATGATGCCAGGATGCTTTTTCACCTCTTATTCAATTCCTGGCAGGTAGGCAGACTTGGTTAGATGCTCCAAATTACTTTAGAAAATAACAATAAAAAATTATTATAAAAAACAATAATAATTATAGTTAAGTATAAGTACTGATTGAAATTAAAAAAAAAAAAAAAAAAAAAAAGGGTTAGGAACATGTGTAGGCAAATACAGATCCATTTGAAAGCAATTCATTTATATGGAAGATAATAACGGGTAATCTATGTAATTTTCCCTATAAATCACACCATTGCAATTTCCCATCTGTGGAATAATTGCTATTTACTTACTATGATGGTATAGTAACCCAATGTGTCTGGGTACTGTAGGAATAACAAATCTTTTTAGATAAAAAAAAAAAAAAGAAAAAAAAAACTTTTTAGAGGAACAACATTTTAAACTGATAAGTCAGTCAGTCAGTAATGTATGCTTACTTCCTTCCATATCCCAATAAATATTTAATGTGGTAATAATGATTACTAGGAGTTAAACTGGCCTAATGAGGGCCGACCCCCTGAGGGTTGAACTCTGACTGTTTGCAGCGGTCACCAGTTGGATGATAGAGAGGTAGAGATGCATCTCACTGTCTCATTGGTGGTCTATTTTGCTGATATTCTAATAGCCCACCAGAATAGGGTGACACTGGAAAACCAGACCGGGAGCTGGAATACCTGGGGCTCTACCTCAACCTGTACACAATACAGTGATAAGGATAGGATATATTAGAGGTACTATCTGGGGATACATTTTTAATATTTAGCTAACCTAACTATTCCAAGGGTGCTTACATTGTCGTCAGACTCAGGTCTTTCTGAAGTCTTTAGACAGGGCAGACCCAGAGAGAGGAGGTCGATGCCATTTCAATCGTTATTTGAGATTTTTGGAACGTGCTATAAATAACAGAACAGCAAGTCTCCACAAGAACCCAGTATCACACTTACCACAGTTGCAGCGGATGCACTATGGGGAGCTTACCTAGACAATCTTAGTCTGTTAGACATCTGGACATCATATCAGAGATGATGGTGTTACAATCTGAATGGTGATGTTTGCCGTATATGGAGCTGTAAAAGTCCATGAAGCAAGCCTTTAGTGTGCAAACATTCTAGTTCAGTACATATAACAGGACATTACTGTATGTAGTTGCAGGTCAAATCAGCAGTTTTAAACACCTGACAAGATACAGAATTTGTATGCAATACAGACTTGTGAGCTCACTTTCAAATGGGCACTTCTTTAACGTTTTATGTGGTTTAAAACATAAATAATGGGATTTTCTTTTTCTCATACGCTGGGCGAGTTTTAATGTAAAACTCAAAAACATTTGAGTATTGAATGTAAGTTCTTTAACGGTGTTACATAATTTAGTTGCCACCTAGGTAAATAGCCTTTTACAACAGACGGAGGTACTCATTCCCGCGCTCTCCTGAATTTGACTGCACATCTCACTGACAGCGGTGTACCTTTCGGGAAGGTACAGCGGCATAGCCGACCGCCTTTTACCAAATGCTCTTGCCGGAGTGGCATTTGTTGCCCCGGGCCTCGGAGGCCTTGATTCGTAACTGGGGCGTCCGTGTTGTGAACATATCGTCTTGTCATCACCCTCACACTGGTGGTCCTCTCAGGGAGGTATAGCGGCATGGCCGACCGCCTTTTAAGAAATAGACCCTTACCGGAAAGGCATCTGTTACCCCAGCCCTCGAAGGCCTTGATTCCGGCTCAATATCACCCTCACAGGGGTGGACATCTGAGAAGGTACAACGGCATAGCCGACTGCCTTTAAGGAAACAAACCCGTGCCAAAATGGCATCTGTTGCCCCAGGCCGCGGAGGCCTCGTGGGCGTCCCAGACTGTTGACTCGGCCGTTGGGCGAGAATATGTCACTTGGGACTCAAACGATGACTTGACGAAATATTGCGATGCATTCAGTAAGACGGAAATTTCGGCTAGCGTGGCCTCCGCCTAATCTGATAACGCGAGTTCTCAATCATATGAACACGGCAGAGAGACTTTACGTATTAATTGCGCCGTACTGGACTCAGTGCGCCTGTATGCCCTACCTGGGGGCCCGAGCTCTGAAGGAGCTGGTAGCAGTAAAGAATCAGCGAAAACCTGATAGATCTCGCAATTGGGAGACCCTCACCCCTCCACAAGTGGACAAACTGCAAATCTTGGCTTGGAAAAGGAGAGGGGGAGGGGGTGAAGCTACTCAGTGTAGTTTAGAGGAAAGAGAGAGAGTTATGCTCTCATAAGAACTTATAGGTACTGGTTACTAAGATGTAACAAACTGTTAATTCAGGAATTTTGCAAACTAGTATACTAATAACTGGAATATGTATAATGCAATGATCTGAACTTGTGCCACAGTATTATCCTTTCCTCCTCCTGAGTAATATTGTTTGCAGAAATTTCCAAGTGTATGATTATGCAGATGTCTTCCTGAGGCCAGAAGAAGAGTCAAAGTCGTTCTTCTTGACATGTCATGCAGTGTGCATAGGGAGATGGTGGCTTATTTTAACCAGTAATATAATAGTTTTGTGTCAAACACAGGCTGCTCTTGGGCTTTGGTTTACTCAGAGAAATAGCTTTTAGAATCTGCTGTACGTAAAGGTTTATCATATATTCTCATTTAATGGGGAACAATGGTGGAAATAACCAACTCGTATGAAATATACCTACTGTACAGGTTAGAATGTCTTTTAAAAATAATGTAACTAGAAATATAGCTAGTTCCTGGCCTTCAGAAGGTTTAGGGTGATGTAATGTGAATTAAAAGAAACATTTATTAAAATATAATTAAAAAAGGAATTTCTAAATACCAGTCCCTCTAAATCTTTATTTATGGAGAACATGGAGGCACCAACAAGGAGTTTCCTAGAGAACAACCCTTAGACAAGTAGGGAAAACTGGAAGAGTTATATAATGTACAAAAATTTTGCTGTCATCAGGTTGGCAGAAAAACAGACTCAGCTCAGATTTCATATTGATTTTTACTTTTGGTAAGGTGTTCATTACTTGATTTAAAACCAGAGACTGTTGTGGAGTGATTAACTATTATGTGTAATTACTGTTAAAGTTACTGTTTATTGTAAAGGCTTCCCTAATAAGACTCTTATATTCAACTATACATTCTTATGGTTACTGTTAAGGTTACAATTGTTGCTGATGTCATTAGCAATATAATATGTTGATTTGTGGAATAACATACAGAAATTTATAAAATTTTAAAAGGGGTCATGGTATTTGTGACATACTAAAATGTTTTACGTTTCAGAATACCTAAACTAAACATTAAAATTGCATATTATTTCAGTTGTTTGATCACATAGCGTCTGCAATCCTCTTTCACCAGCAGTAAACAAACAAGTCTTCACTCAACGCTGTGTGTTTCGAAGAAACATAATATAACTGTTTTGCATTACAACAAAACAGATATTATGTGTATGAGAAACACACAGCGTTGCAGCAAGGTTCTTGCTGGTGGATCATGAAGACTTCTATGAGGTAAACATGTTATGACAAGTTTCAGCGCGCTTCAATGGAAGTAGTAAAGCCGCACTGCTGCTGGAATGAGCAACAAGGAGGTAATATGCGGATTGATTGGTATGTTTGCATCGTTTATTAAGGTAAAATCTTAGACAGCTTCTTCACTCAACGCTGTGTGTTTCTCATACACATAATATCTGTTTTGTTGTAATGCAAAACAGTTATATTATAATCCTATTTCGTTTTTCAGTAAAGTTATGGCCATTAAGGATTTTTTTTTATATCTTCGACAACATAAAAACCATGTCTGTGATGTGTTGCATTTAGATTTTTGCTCTTACAGATCCTACAGGCATAATCAAAATAAAAACCTATACAGCAGCATAACCAAGAAATACCTAGTCTATTTGCTTCGCTACGCCGCATTAAGGTGTACTCTGGCTACAGTACAGTCAGGTCTACGTAGCCTTCCAGATCGTTACCGTTTAGTTGTAAACGTATCAAGTACTTATTATCATTTACTATCTCGTTTTCAAGACGCATCATGGATTTCTACTGTGGGTTGTCACCCTTTTTATCCTACTGATTTGGTAACTTTTGGAAATTAATCGATTCATGCGGCCGTGTGGTGTCCGGCAGAGTAGAATAGCACCAACCTCTTACACTCGTGGGTGTCGTACAAGGCGACTAATGTTTTCGAGGCAAAAGATCTAAGCGCCTCCGTAGACTGGAAAATGGGCAGCAGCATTTTCCATTGTTATATTATAACACTGCGATCTCCAACCCGCCTGCCAAGCGTGGAGATTATGGCAATAACCTCCCTTTTTGTGGGAGAGGCCCTAAGCCCTGCAGTGGACTGTTATGGGCTGTGATGATGAATCGATTCATGATCTCTATTACATGTAGTACATTTCATTATTTTTTTGAACACTTGAAACTAAAATGCCCCGGCTCATTGCAATTATAGCAAGCAACATTCGAATTTGGACGAGAATTAAACGGTTTCGTGTCACTAGTAGATGTCTGTTTCACACTCGAATTATTCAAATATAAATATGATCGCTTTTGTAAATTAATTCTAAATCTATTCGATTCACGAGGCAGTTATTTTATTCACTGAAAATATTTTAATACTTCCTCAGCTTCCTGACATTTTACAGCCTTGGCACCTAACCGTAACGAACGATCTTCGATTCTTTCTGCTTTCTTATCACTAAAGTTACATCTGTGCAAAAAAAATTATTTTTTTCGTAATAATATAGTTATACTGATACGGTAAACTTCACACGTCTTGTTAACATTTCTGCTAACAATTATGTATAATCATCGAGGACTCGATTAACTTATTCTTCCAATCAGGCCACGTATACGAAATGGATGGTAAGGCTTGGTACCAAGTTTTCGCGACGTCTACTAATTTTGACAAAGCATAATGAATTATCTGATCATCGACTCACCTATATAACCTAGCGCATTAATTTACCGTATGACATTGCCTAAAGTGGGGAATTTATTACCCTCAGAATTATTAGATAAAGGGCGTTTAGTATCGCAGATAGTAGCACTTGTATATCACCACCCTTAAGTTCATTACACCGGCACACAAAAAAAAAAAAATTGTCTGTACACCGGGCGCCACCTATCTACGGGCATGTTTTTCGACCCGCTGAATACGAATTTTAAGTCAGTTTAGGCCGTCCAGCCTTCAATTTTGAGTAAATTGCAAAAAACCCCAAAAAATAGCGAAAATTTGATGTTCGATGATCCTCGAAAAACAGTTGAAAATCCAATTTGTGTACATTCTTGGATGTTAATTACTTGTATCTTGTAAATAAAAAATACAAAAAATTTGTTTAATTGTGATTAAAAGATTTTTTTCAATTTTTTCAGCAGCAATTTTCTGCTATTTTATGAATTTTTGGAGGGACTATGGGCCAAATTTATTGCAGAATCAGATCAAGCAGATTAAATTACATGAAAATCTTTGTTAATCCGGGTTCACAAATTTTTTTGTACCAAGATAATCCAAATTTTTTACGATTTTTGCAATTTTTAAGGATATTTTATAATTTTTTTCGAATTAAATAAGTTTATGATTAAAGTACGATTGAAATTAGTATTTAACAGATCAAAATACATAAAAATTATGCTTGCCTTAGATGTCAAAATTTTTTTTCTTGCCAAAACATCGTATTTTCGCTATTTTTTGTGGTTTTTTGCAATTTACTCAAAATTGAAGGCTGGACGGCCTAAACTGACTTAAAATTCGTATTCAGCGGGTCGAAAAACATGCCCGTAGATAGGTGGCGCCCGGTGTACAGACAATTTTTTTTTTTTTGTGTGCCGGTGATTATTATTACATACGTACGTAGGTCGTGTCACTAACTCGTCACCTTTCCTGTCCGTCGGTTACCTGCACCAACTTCCAAGACTGGACGTATTATTCGCTCGCGGCTACTGCACCGGCTCATCGTCTGTCTCCCATTGCAATCAGCTCGCTCGTGCCTGCCGCGCCGCCTGCTCCTCGTCTGTCTCCCATTGCAGCCAGCGCGCTCGTACTCGTCGCGCCTGCTCTTCGTCTGTCTCCCATTGCAGCCAGCGCGCTCGTGATCGTCGCGCGTGCTCCTCGTCTGTCTCCCATTGCAGCCAACGCGCTGGTGCTTGTCGCGCCTGCGCCTCGTCTGTCTCCCATTGCAGCCAGCGCGCTCGTGCTCGTCGCGCCTGCGCCTCGTCTGTCTCCCATTGCAGCCAGCGCGCTCGTGCTCGTCGCGCCTGCTCCTCGTCTGTCTCCCGCTGCAATCACCGCACTCGCCCTCGCCGCGCCTACTCGTTGCCTGACTTCCACCTGGAAAGAACTACGGATAACACGCTCACGGCTGCTGCATTCGCTCCTAGCCTGCCGCCCACCCGGACTGCGGACAACGCGCTCACGGGCGCTGTGTCGGCTCCTGGTCTGCCTCGGATTCGGGCCGCGGCTGGCTCGATCGACGTGACGACGCCTCTGGCTCGGCTCTGTTGTTCGCTTACGTCGCTTCACTTCCTTCTTCTTAGAGCGATTTCTTCGCGGTGATGGCGGCCATCTGTTCCACACCTCCGCCGCTTGTACTCAGATCGACGCGGTATCGACCTGCTTCTAGTACGATGCCTTTCTTGATCCGTATGTTTTCTTTTGTTTTCGGTATCCATTAGAAGTCAAATATTTTCCAATAACGTGGGCGTTTAAACAGTGGTTTAACTATCCCACTTCTGAGATAAAAGATCTGAATCTCAATCTCAGTAAAAGTAGATTTTAATAATCAAACTGGGTCCAAACACCATTTAAACTCCAGGGATCCATTTAAACCATTTAAACTGGGTCCAAACCAGACTATCACCCCCACTTGGGGTGGGGGTGATAGTCTGGGCCCTGGGGTGGTAATCCAGTTGGGGGGAGAGCCACCAGTAAGCACCAGGAAACAACATCTTGCCCAGTGCATGCCCGGGAAGTGGACCCGGGCAATGGCACCTATCATCAAGTCCTCACATGACGTCCGCGTCGTCCACCCTGGTAATGCTGCGGCTCACAACGAGTCCACACCTGGAGATTCAAACTCCGCTCGGAGCCGTAGTAGCGGACATGTGATGTGGCGAAGGCGAACAACCGGCGCCATAACCGGTCCCCTCCAACTCGTCCTTACCCCGACTGGCATGTGGCACAACAGTCGGGGGCCTTCTGTCGCGTCATCCAGCTAGACAGCAGGTAGGGCAACTTGTGCCACCCACGTGTTTGTGCCGTGCGTGGAGACCCGTACGGGGGGATGAAGGGATCCTGGAGGCTGAGCGTTGGGTGGGCCGGTCGTTGGTTTAAGTGCCCGCCTAAACGCAACACTCCTCTTCGGCCTGGATTTCTCCTCAAACGGGCGGTTGTAGGTTAGCCACCTATGATCAATCGGCTGAGGCATCCCGTAAGAGGGCCGCTAGGCTAGGTCGCCGGTTTGTAGGGGGACGGACGGACGGATGGGCGTTCTGTGCGACAGCTGCGGTTCCACTGCGGTAGTCGCGTCAGGGCACCTGACCAGTTCCGGCCCGACACTCTCTGCAAAAAGGGACCTATATCTCTGGGGTAGTTCTGGCGGTGCGTGAACTTTTCGCGTGCCGTCCCCACTTTGCGGGCTCCAAGGAGGGTGGAACGCCGCCAGAGATGAATTTTTGATCGATCTTTTTATGGATAATAAATTCAAAACCAACCCAAACCCTTTGGCAGCATCCCTTAATGCGCCAACAACAACCGCAGCCTGTACAGGCTCGGTATCACAAATACCAGCAGCTCCTGCGCCAACTTTGGTAGCACCAGGAGATGTACCCACATCACCAGCGGCTGAAGCTGCAAGTACGGCAATGGACCTATCCGACCTACAGGAGGCCATGCCGAGCGTCACTCCGAGGAAGACATCGTCTCTAAGGAGGGATATCTCGGGCGTGGGCGGACCCGGACCACAGCCGACAGCGGCATCAGCCAAATCAACAAAGCAAAAAAAGAAAAAAAAGCGAGTCTCTAGCAAAGTGAGGCGCGAGAAGGCGAAAGCCAAGGCGAAGAAGGCTAGGGATCTCGAGGCAGATGGCAACAGGGCGCTTTCATCAGTGGAGGCGACCCCGAGCCCAAGCGCGTTGCCGGCCGCAGCAACCTCAGTGGTAGCAGCGACGGCCAGTGCTAAGGCAGTGCCAGCAGCCAGAGGAGGACCAGAGCCTTTTAAAGCCCGCTTGTATAGAGGCAAAAGAGCAGGGAAGCAAGTGGCGTCACGTCAGTCGACCCCGGTCGTCGAGACGAAAGACGACAGCAGCAAGCCCGCAAAACGGAATCGCCCGGACGATTCAATAACACCAACGGACGTTGCAAAACGGCCAAAAACAAAACGCCATCCGGAGGGCTCCGTGAACTACGCCGACGCGCTGAAGTCAAAAGACTTGTGCATGGCGATACTCACGGAGCCATTCCGCGAACTCAAGGCGGAACACCTCGAGGCCATTGAGGCCGAGATCGACGAGGCAATTGACCGGCAACTGGGGATTCCCAGCGGCAGTGCTTCGGCGACCTCGGCCCCAGGCTTTAGGGGACGACCTATACTAGGCGAGGGGGTTGTCAAGCTTTGGTGCTGGGACGATCGCTCGGTGGAATGGCTCCGCAACAATGTGGAGACGTTCAAAACACCACACCCTGGTACCAGACTGGTGGTAAAACGCCAGTCTGAATTGCCGAAAAGGGTCAAGGCGTACGTCCTAATACCAAAGTACGGGGGCGAAGGCTTGGACATTGTCCGGCGTCGCCTCGTAGGACAAAACCCGTGGCATGCCGTCGACCAGTGGGCCGTGTATCACTCGGAGGTGCAGGAGGAGAAGGGGCAACTCCGTCTGATACTGGGCATACTGCAGGCCGACGTAGCCCTTCTAGATAAGAACGGGAGACGACTGTGCTACAGAGTCGGCTCCGTGTACGTCAAGTACGGGGATGAGGAGAGCGCTAGTGCGGCTGACGCACCCGTGCCTCCCCAGGAGCAGCAGATACAGCCAAACCTCGACCCTGGGGCCCTCCCTGGGGGCGAGGGGGATCCTCAAGGCAAACCCAGTCGCACGACTGAGGTCAGCCAGGGGAAACCAGGCCGCGTCACCGCTGTTCCTACCCAGGTCTCGACCACAGCGAGGCCTCCTGATGCTTCTAAGAAGCGACAGGAAGCTACGCTAACGGCGGACAGGGAATCCTCGTCCGAAGAGGAGAGGGAGTTGTTAGGTAGTGATGGCTTCGCTACATATGACTCCAGCTCCTCTTAACTTTATAAGCGTACTACAGATCAACCTCCAACACAGTCAGACTGCAACGGCTTCCCTACGCAGGTTGTTGGAGGTACAAACATCGACCGTAGCCATGATCCAGGAACCGTGGATCAGGGGGGGGAGGGTCTACGGTCTGAGCAGCTTGGGAGGCGACCTAATTTATGACACCACGGTGGGTAATCCTCGTACGTGTATATACGTCCCCAAGCATGTCAGCGCCGTACTCCTAACAGAGTATTGTTCCAGGAATCTGACTACTGTCAGGACCAGGAACGCGCCCAACAGCAACCTGCCGCCGATGGTGCTCGCGTCGGCGTACCTTCCGAGTGACGCTGAGGCACCCACACCGGAGCTGGCAGGTCTGATCCAGCACTGCGAAGCAGAGGACCTAGAGGTAATCATCGCAACGGACGCAAACGCGCACCACCCATTGTGGGGGAGCGAGACCGCGAACGGCAGAGGTGAGGATCTCATTAATTATCTTATGACAACCAAACTCTCGTTAATAAATCGGGGCGCAGAACCCACTTTTGTAACACGAAGGGCTCAAACAATAATAGATCTGACATTAGCATCGGACCGGGCATCTAACCTAATTTCGGACTGGCATGTGTCTGACGAGGCTTCATGCTCTGACCACCGCTGGGTCAGATTTAAATTGAACATAGAAAACCGGGAAAGGAGTGTGAGCAGAAATCCTCGCAAAACTGACCGTATTAGGTACGCGATCGGTGCGGAGAAATCCCTAGCGAAGATAGTAATACCACCCACCTACCATACAGACAATGACATAGACAAACAGGTTGACAAGATAACGTTGACTCTAACAGACGCCTACGAACAGACATGCCCCCTAACTTCCCCCCAGTCGGGACCAAAACCGCGACACCAGTGGTGGGGACCTGAGCTGGAGAAACTTAAAAGGAAACTTAGGAAACAGTTCAATAGGGCCAAAAACACTAGATGCGACAGTGACTGGGATACCTACAAGGAGACCCAGAATAAATATAAGAAGTGTGTCCGGCAACGGAAGGAGGAGTGCTGGAGACGCTTCTGCTCCAGTATAGAATCGAACACCCAGGCTGCTAGGATAAAAAACGTACTCAGTAACGATAAAGTCCACAACCTAGGATCACTAATCAAACCTGATAAAACATATACCAAAACGGACTCGGATGTATGTGAACTACTGCTAGGCACGCACTTTCCAGGCTGCGAAATTAAAAATGAGCAGACATGGAGTGAGACAGCGGAACACCACCCGAGTGAAGCAGAATGGGAACAAGTTGAGAAAGTTGTGACCAGAGATAAGGTAAGATGGGCAATGGACAGTTTCCTACCATACAAGGCACCAGGCCCGGATGGAATATTCCCCGGCCTCCTGAAATGGTGTGGTGGGAGACTACTTGATCATTTGGTCAGTATATACCGAGCCTGCCTTGCTAAAAGATATATACCATTGAAGTGGAGAGAGGTAAGGGTTGTGTTTATTCCGAAGCCCGGCAAAAGTGACTATACACAACCCAAAGCTTTCAGGCCCATCAGCCTGACATCGTTCCTGCTGAAGGTGCTAGAGAGAATATGCGACAGAGACATTAGAGACTCGGCGCTAATAAAGTACCCTCTCCACAAAAATCAGCATGCCTACACTGCAGGTAAAAGCACAGAATCAGCATTGCATAGCGTAACGACTCACATCGAACACGCTATGACGTCTAAGCAATCCACTCTAGGAGTCTTCATAGACATAGAAGGTGCTTTTGACAAAACACACTTTGGGAGCATCAATCAGGCACTGATTAAGCACGGAGTCAAGGATACCATAGCCGGATGGATCGACTCAATGCTGAGACGCAGGGCCGTTCGAATAACGATAAATAACACAACCAGAGCAGTGGTCGCTAGGGGATGCCCACAGGGTGGGGTCTTATCTCCATTATTATGGAATATTGTAGTCAATGAGCTGATAAGCCGGTTAAATGACAACAGATTCCATACAATTGGCTATGCAGATGACATAGCCATACTTATTAGCGGACCATTCGAGAACGTTCTATGCGACCTCATGGGGTCTGCATTAAAAATAGTCGAAAGCTGGTGTAGTGAGCACGACCTCTCGGTCAATCCATCTAAGACAGAGATGGTCCTGTTCACACACAAGAGGAATCTGGGAGAACTCAGACTCCCCAAGCTATTCGGTACCAAACTATCCTTAACAGACGAGGTCAAATACCTTGGGGTCATTTTCGACAAAAAGCTGTTATGGAACAAACATCTGGAACACAAACTGGCCAAAGCCAGCATCTCGCTGTGGCAGTGCAGCAGACTTCTTGGCAAAACATGGGGAATCTCCCCCAGGATTGCCAGGTGGCTGTATACAGCCGTGGTGAGGCCCTTCGTTGCCTATGGCGCGGTGGCCTGGTGGTCCAGAACCAAGCTCAATACAGCGGTCAACAGGCTGCAACGGTTCCAGAGAATGGCATGCTCTGCCATAACGGGCTGCATGCGCTCGACACCAACAGCTTCACTTGAAGTACTACTGGGACTGCCACCTCTTGATCTGCATATACAGCAGGAGGCAAAGATGGCAATTCTAAGACTTAAGATAACAAAACAATGGAACAATAAACTTGGCTCCCATCGAACCTTATGGGAAACAATGGTTCAGAGTAACCCTATGTTTGAAGCCAAGTGTGACCGAATCGCGAAACAGTTCACTTTCGGCAAAAGATACCAGATACAAACTGCGGAAACGGAGGCGGACTGGTCTGGGATAAGAGAAGTCCGTATCTACACGGACGGATCCAAGACCGACCAAGGCACCGGTGCAGGAATCTTCTCGCTGGATCTGAATATTAAGAGTTCCATACCACTAGGGGAACATAGTACCATATTCCAATGCGAGTGTGTAGCAATCACACAGGCTGCCATGCGAGTAAAGAGACTCGGTATAAGAGACCAGGGCATCCGAATCTTATCGGACAGTATGTCGGTCTTGATGGCATTGGGAAAGAACAGTATAAACTCTGCCCTAATCCTGGAGTGCCACCAGGCGCTTGAAGATATCTCCCTGACAAACAGGGTTACGATACAATGGATCAAGGGTCACAGCAATTCAATGGGGAACGACGCCGCCGATGAGCTGGCAAGAAAGGGATCAGGGATGGAAAGTGCTGGTCCCCCTCCGTCCCTACCCCTCTCTTTTAACACACTGCGAGCATGGGTGAGCAAACACACAACGGACCAGCACAATAAACGTTGGCAAAACACAATTGGATGTAGACAGTCAAAGTTGGTGGTGACCGAACGATCGCCAAAACTAACTAATAAACTGCTAGATCTCAAACGGACAGAACTCAGGACAGTAGTTGGCACAATAACAGGACACCTCCCCCTGAACAAACTACTGTTCATGATAGGAGCTACGGACAGCCCTCTATGCAGGGGATGCCTAGTAGACGAGGAAACAGCGGCCCATGTGGTCCTGGAGTGTGAGGGACTTAAGGACCACAGGGTAAAAATCGCATTAGGAACAGGGTCCCTCCGAGAGATCTGCGAGCGTCCGAAGAGACTGCTGGACTTCTGGAGGGAGCTGGGCTGGCTAAATTAGCACGCCTTAACTACGTACAAAGGACCAAGTTTGAGTTCAAGTGCGGAAAAAGGAGCCCATTAACCTAAACCTAAACCTAAAACCATTTAAACTCAACTGATCGTTCACAAACTGTTTATTAGCATTAAAAATCTCTATACAATCACTTGTGTAAATACTTGCGTTCTGGTTCACTAATTTAAATCAACTGCCTAAGTTCCGATGTTCACATACTTTTATACCGACTACAGAACAAAGCACTGCGGTCTCGAATACAGGACGGTGTTATTGCTTTTATATAAACATAGCCCAATTCGATTAGTCAAATAAGTAACATTACGTAGGTGGGCCACTACAGAGCCCGGTATGCAACAATGAGTCTTACATTAGTAAAGTGTTATTGTGAGTTATTGCTTTTATACAAACATAGCCGAATTCGTTGAGTACGGAGAAACGATATCATGAATGATCGCCTTGTTCTAATAAGTACGCAGCTGGGGTACTACAGATTCCCGGTATAAACAATGAACCATACAATATAGTCTATTAAAATGGTAGAATGAGACGGCGCAGTCGCGCGGGTCCCTCGCCACGCACACCACCTTGGCGGTGTCGAGCAGCGCGGGCGGCAGCAGCGACAGCGGCAGGTGGGACTTCACGAAGCGGCGCCCGCGCATCGCCGCTAACGTCTCGCGTGGATTCGCTGTCATCATCTTAAGAATTTCCTTAGTCTTTTCATTGTTATGTTCCTTTAACATTTTATTTTCCGTTGTGTGACTTAATAACGTACCCATCCTAAAATTCGAATCAAGTACTACAATTAATATAATTGAATACTAAGTTTTAATTCGGTACCTGTATCAAAGCACAGAGGACGATAAGGTTTTCATTTGATTGTGAAAAAGCGCAGACGAGCCCCGGGCTCTGTCAACTCAGGGCAGTGCCGGCCGACTTATAGAAACGATGATCTGCCCTAGGCCTCAAGTAGGCTACCTCAGTAATGATGGGTAATTGGATCGCAATAACAGCTCACTGGCAGTTTTAATTAAATCAGAATAGAAATACCAAAAACCCGTCAAACAGCTTGCAAACTGCTGTTGAGAACCAATTACAATTCAATTGACCCATTAGTAAATAGATAGATAGATCGTGATCGGTTCAGGCAGCTAGCGATCGGCTCAATTCAACGATCGACGCACGACAGTAATTCATTAAACCGGTATGGACCAGTGGCGTTACTGTCATACAAGCCCAAAAGCCGGGCTTGCCTTATAAAAATAATTATCGATTAAAAATCAAAGGTAATGCGAGCGGGAACTATTTAAAGTTCGCGCTCCTAATACTTTTCAAACTACGCGCCGGAAAGCAGCGCCATCGTGCGCCTAGGTTACGAAACACGATCCGAACGCACACGCAAGTTGAGGAAATTGAGACTCGGTCAGTCATCTCGCTCGCACGCGCTGGCTTGTAAGCGGGCTTTGATTCCGGCCGGTATGTCTCTTTCTTACATATGAAAACTGTCCTATAATGAGATATAACTATACGTTTGTTTATATAGTAAATTGTACGAGACTTTAAGCCCTGCATGCGTATGAAGTTGTACACGGATCTTTGAAAATGGCAACTTCGCGCATGCGCACTAGGTACGTTTGTTGAATGCTGTAATACGTACCAACTTCACTATTGTTTTGTTTGAGCCGTTTGGGCGGATAAGTAATTAGTTTTTTGTTGTGTTTGTGTTGTGTTTTGTAGTAAAAGTGATTTAATTAGATTGATCAACAATAGACGAAGTAAAGTCCCTTGTGATGGTTTAACATGTGCACAAGTTTTGATTTGCATGGAAAAGGTAAAGTTTTTAATCATTTCTCAGAAAATAACAAATTATTTCCTTATATGTAGCCCTATTATAGGTACCTATTTCTCAGATAAGTAAATCGCTTATAAGACAATTTCAAAGATCGGTGTACCAAACTCATTGAATTGTGGGTTGTCTCTCTCACAAGTTATATTGCTGGTATAAAACTGAAGAGTGATAAGTGAGGATTGAACAGTAATGTGGCAAGGGGATGTATTTATTTTTAATAACCGTAAAAACTACACAAACTTCATCTCTCGGCTTGCCTTACTCTAAACCCCTAGGCACGCCACTGGTATGGACTATGTTTTTATAAAGTTGTAAAGGGTGGATGACGTGAATTACTTAATTCACTCTAAGTAGCAGTATCTTGCTATCAGAGGCACCATTGCCGCCGTCTGATAGTTATACTTAGATACTTACGTATTACATAGCAACCAGAGCCTGCGTAGTGTTGTGTATCTGTGTGTATGGAGTGTACTGTAGCGTGTGTGCTTTCGAGTTGTAGATGTAGCGTGTGTGCTCATGCAGGCCTTAGGTAAGGACGGGTTCTAGGACAGGTAGGTGTCGGAGGCCGTATGTTTGGACGGGCTCTAAGTTAGGTAGGCATTCGGGTTGGCCTGCTGCTCCTGTAGGGTAACCGGGGCTCTAGTCGGTTAAGTAGGTTAGAGCAAGTAGGATATAGGCGCGTAGGTTTAGATAGGTCGGAGCAAGTAGGACGCAAGCTATTGGCTTGCGTCTATGGGCACACATAGCACTGGCTAGGTGATAATTCAAATTTGTTCCATTTGAATTAGATCTAAGGTATTATATGTATTTTATATCATTCTTGAAACCAAACTTATCAATATAACATCTATTAAACATTTGCATTTTTACTTTAAACTCAGTGTAGCAAGCAGTGCTACAGTACCTACCTACCTACTAGTAGCTATCTTAAGTGGATTTTTCAAGAACGTCGGTGGCAAAGCGGTTGAGTATCCGACTCTTAAGCGAGAGAGGTACGGGGTTCGAATCCCGCTGTGGCAATGTACCAATGACTCTTTTCTGAGTTATGTACATAAGTTGAATTCTAAACGATGCTCTTATGGTGAGGGAAATATCGTGATGAAACCTGCAAATTCTGGCAACTGAAAATGTAACTATGATCCAATCTAGTCAGGTTCCTCTGGTAGCAGGGTCACGGAGGTCAGATGGTAGTCGCTCCACTGTAATTACCTGATCGCCAAATCCTGGATCACGGTCAAGGCGGACCCCGGGCCATCGTGTTTGAGAGCACAACCGGCACATTAACGCCAAGAGCATTATTTTTTTAACAATGTTTATTTTTTTTTAGTACCTAATCCAGGTAATAATTTGTTCTGGTGTGTAGGTAGGTACAGCGGCTCCGGCTGTCTCACAGACTAATAGACATTTTGTTTTGTTTTTTACTTACGTAGTTACCTACCTATGTTATGCTGGGTGGTTTGTCTTGTTAGGTAAGTACCTAGTAAAAATAATTCTGTGCACGAAGCTCGTGCACAACATTATTTTACGTGCCCGTGGTCCGCCTTGACCATGGTCCATGATCTAGGATTTGGCAGATTAGGTAATTAAATGCAGTGGAGCGACTGCCGTCTGACATTCCTGGCTCCTAACTCTGCTACCAAAGGAACCCGACCAGATTGAATAATGGTTACTTACACATTCAGTCGCCTGAATGTGTAGGTTTCATCAGGATGATTTCCCTCACCGTAAAAGCATCGGTTAGTATTCAACTAATCTGCATAACTTAGAAAAGAGTTATTGGTACATGGTGGCAGTGGGATTCAAACCCGGCTCCTCTTGGGCCACCGACGCTCCGATTATTTAAGCATACCTACCTATTGAAAATAATTAGTTTAGGTAAGTTCCTAGTTAATTTGGTAGTGCTTATTCATGTAAATGAGTAGGTAACATTTAGTTCGACGCCTGGTAGATGTAGGAGGTTGGTTTGTTTCAGTGGTCTAAATTCAAAAGGAAACAGCGTGAGAGCAAATCCAAGTGGAATGTATTGCTCATAAAATAAGGTCCATTTTTGTATCACACCGTTTGAAAAGCGGAGCAACGCGTAACGTAAGCTGAAGGTATAATAACGTTATCCAAATAAGATAAGACATTTTCTTATAGTCAATGTTTGCACTTGCGAGCTCTTCAATTTCCACGTTGTATTTCATTAAGTACTTTCTTCGATTTATACTTTCATTAGTCTTGACTACAATACACTACAATACAATACAAAACTCTTTATTGCACACCATAGAACACAAGTACAGATACAAAAAATATGGTAGATAGTACAAAGGGCGGTCTTATCACTAATGTGATCTCTTCCAGACAACCTTAGTATGGAGAGAAGCACAGGATTAAAACAACAGACAGGTAGTGCACACAAAAGCATCACTTATGACAAAAAATATACAAAAAAAGAAAATACATACATTTTCACAACAAAATACCCACAGATCCATTAATAAATAATAAATACCAGACAAAAACCCAGAACCACAGCACACACAATTACCCCACTACAGACATTAGATAATGCTGCTTTACTTTGACTTTGACTACATGGATTACTTAGATATGGTGTGAGATATATAGAGTGTTATAAACGTACTCAGTTGTAGATTTACTATAGGTTTGCTAAATTGGTAGCGGCTATTCTTAAGAGATATTTACGAGCAAGTGTCAATACGACTTCATTACCACTGGAGAAAACAATGGCATTACGTCATTACCTCGCAATGAAAAGCAATTGTCTAAATAGTCATTAATATTCAACGGCCTTCAGTAGTAAATGAGACCGATAGCGGCTTTAGAAGTAGCGCCCGCAGATAATAGTTGTAGAAAACCTATTGGAGCGACGCTTATATTATCGACGACCTGAATGGTCCAGTTGGTTAACGTGCCAGTCGCCACGCAAGAGGTCCCGGGTTCGATTCCCGGCCGGGCAGAAATTGAAATGATGAATTTTAATTTCTGTTACGGGTCTGGGTGTTCTATGTATAATAAGTATCTATTTAAAAAAAAAAAGTATATAAGTAGTTTATCAGTCATCTAGCACCCATAACACAAGCTTTGCTTACTTTGGGGCTAAATGGCGCTGTGTGAATTTGTCCACGATTATTTATTTATTTAATTGGAACATTACGCTATGAGTGTAGATAAATGTATTTAAAGGTGCGGCAAATCCCTTTCTACAGCTTAATGATATAAAATAATGCAGTAATGCAAAAATAACTATTGTAGGTAATTTTCAGATAGAGTATACAATTCCTAACATTTTATACTATGGCGTCAAATCTGTAGTACGTAAACCACCTCTATGTATCACTGGGCGTACAGCACTAGATAAATTTAGGTTCCATATAAAAAATGTATACCCCATAACTAAGATCATTTAACAGTACCACAGCTGGTATCCCTAAAACGCTTGTAACCCCGACAAATAAAAAGTATCATAAAATGCTGAAGCTGACTTAACGTCTACTAATGCGCTTATTACACATTCCTAAATTCAGTGACTGAATTCAGAAACAAAAAGCGTGAGAGCAAATAACAATTTTTGTATCACTTATATTAAGTAACGCGTCGCACTGCTTTTCAAAAATCCGCGATACAAAAATGGACATTATTCTATGAGCAATACATTCCACATTGATTTGCTCTCATGCTTTTTGTTTCTGAATTCAGTCACTGAATTTAGGAATATGTAATAAGCGCATAAACTATGTAATCTCCTTCTACGGTAAAATGTTCTACATGGACAGGTACCGCCCCTTTAGTGAAGTGCCACGAATAACGAATAACAACAGACCATCGAAAATTGGTTTTCAAATAAAATAATCGAATTTTCAAAATTAACATTTAGGTAATTGAATCATATATTATACAACTTAAACATAATAAACAAACAATATATAATTACATATTACAACTACCTATAAATAAAAACCTTATAAAGTCCCCTAATGCGGAAATGTGCCCAGAAGGTTGGCCGCGTTTAGGTAATTATATCATTTTTTGTAACTAAATTTTACATTTATTGTTTGTATTTCGCCCTAAGAGACCTTTCACAACAACGATTTCGCGCGTATTCTGCGGAATAGGCTGACAGACCTTATAAAAACACTCACGTGTCAAAATCATCGTTGTGGAAGGGTTTTTAATGTCGTATTTATAAATTATTAATCCAAAAGAAAAAATAGTTTGTTTTGTGCATGTATTACTGTATGTATGTGTTATACATACAGAATAATCATGCAACTATCGATACCAATTTCTATGAGAATGATAATCGATAATCGAATAGATTCATTAACGATTTTACACTATCCCATTCCTACTGTGAGCTGTTAGAATTATTATATTTTTTATATTTGATAAGTAGTTTCGTTTGCGCTTACGGTCGGTCGGTCGTGTCATAAATTACGTACCTAATTATTTACATAAATTAATAATAGACAGATTTAATAATATACTACTAACAATCCGTAGTTATGGAAGTCAATAATTTTCCTTTTGAGTTCAAAGAGTTTGATCCAGAACAATCACAAGAAATTATAGAAAATTTTAAAGGTACCTATGTAACGTAACAAAACTGCAGGGCAGTGTCGGGTTCAGTTGATAAGGAAACTAATTAGAGGTCGGTAGCAGACTCAGTGGATAAAGAAAACTAAAGAATCAGGGTAGTGGGTTATGATTATTCAGTCCATTGGTGAGCTAGCTACTACTATGAATTTATAAAAAATACTCTAGTAAAGCACATCAGTTAGAAAAATTATAGTATATCGTTTTTAAGGGTATTTTTATATTTGGCGCTTCAGGCTCTGATTGCTCACCATTCTTCCCTGGAAAATAAGTTAATTTTGTAAAACCAGACTTCGTTGTAACTACGTTCTACTAATGTTTTGATTCAAATAGATGTCGGGAAATGATTTCTCGTTTTCTAGATATCCAATGGATAAAAGTAATTATGGTTTCTGAATAAAAACGGGAGTATTGGGGTGTGGTCTGGATTCTTACCTTTGTAACTTCCTGTTTTCTTATTAATATGGACTCACACGGGCCCCAATGCCACGTTCTTCATTTTTCCTGTCGAATGGCGATGATAATTACTGATTTTTATAACAATTTCTACATGAAACCAGGTTTTAAAGGATCTAACTTAACTGTTTTGTTTATTTTACTCTTGTCACGTCATATGTTATCATGTGGCAAATTTTTAATAGTCGAAGGAGATTTTAATCTTTTTTGTGCTCCTCTTAATCTAGATAACTGCTGGATCCAATTCCTCATCAGGTCGGCATGAATTATATCCTTGGCCGTCGAACATGAGACCGTCCGAAAATTAATATCGTCCATTTCGAGAACTGGCTGGTTGACTATGACTACTGGCTAACAACACTTTATCTTCTTTTGTGCCAAATGGTTCTCGAACGTGCTTAAACGAAGACCCGAGCCTTCAATGGAGAATGCAGGGCGGGATTTTGTCAGAGTTTTCCCAGCCTTTGATCTGGAAGGATTTTTTTTTAACCTCCTTCTTTTTCCTGCAATCTGTAAATTTTTTTTAAACATTTTGCGAGGATGTTATGTATGTGTCAAGATGGCCTGTATGGTATGAGCCCACTGACTCATCCACTTAATCTCTTCTTGTAAGCAAGTCCTGTGGAGTCCTTCTCTTCAGCCTTCTGATGGTCGGATTTTGCACAAGTTTTGACGCCAATTCATTTGGATGATTCATTATTCGTTTCCTGTACCCCTCCAGGCTGCGACTAATTTCTTCCTGTACCGTTGGTCCATTCAGTTCCTTGTGTAGTCGGTCATTTGTTACATTCCATGGCGCATTTGCAATTAGGCGTAATGTTTTGGACTGAAATCTCTGTAGTATATTTAGGTTGGAGTTCGATGCAGTTCCCCTTCCGACAGACAGCTGAATTCCATAGGTCCACTTAGGTTTAATGATAGACTTATATACAAGTAATTTGTTTTCTAGTGATAGTTTCAACTTTCGATTTATCAGCCAGTACATCGATCTAAGCTGCTGCCCTAGCGCTTTTCGTTTTGTAAAAATGTGTTTCAACCAAGTAAGGCGACGGTCCAAATGGAGGCCCAGGTATCGTACGTTGTCCGTTTGTGGAATTTCTATCGTGTTCAGGAACACCGGTGGGCATGTCTGAGTCCTTGTCGTAAACGTGACGTGCGCAGACTTAGTTTCGTTTGCTTTGATGCGCCAGTCTTTCAGCCATGTCGATATTTTATAGAGACCTGCTTGGAGTAAGGCGGAGGCGGTTAGCGGATCCTCATGGAACGCCAGAATCGCTGTGTCATCGGCAAATGTTCCTACTAGTGTTTCTCTAGCGGATGGTAGGTCTGACGAATATATTAAATAAAGGGTTGGACCCAATACACTGCCCTGAGGAACACCGGCTCTAATTTTCTTTGCCATTTGATTCATCATATGTTTGAACATTTGTATTAGCTGTGCCATTTCCCTGGTATTTTCAGTATTATTTGATGTGTTTGGGATATTAATTGATGGCATCTCCATATTTCTTTTGTGGGATATTCTTTGTCGTTTTTTGCAGTTTTAACGACTGAGCTATACAAGACCTTTGTGTTATATATGTGCGCAGTTGCTTGGGGTTTGTTTTGTTGGGTTTGCATTAAGGATGGCTTAGAATAATTTTCTCGTTTTCGCGTAGATGGGTACTTTACTTTCTGCAGTTCTTTATACACCGCGCAGCCCTTGTAATTTGCTGGATGGTTTCCTTCACACAAAATACATTTTACTTTATTTTATCGCTCTTTACGTTCGCAACTTGCTGAGTTATGTGGCCCTGCACATTTTATGCATCTTGACTGGCGATGGCAAAATGCTTTGTGTGGCCATACTGTTGGCAGTTAGCACACTGTGGAATGCTTCTTTTCTGTTTAGGTGGTTCAAATGTAACATGGCAGTTCAATAGACTTTTAATGTTATAGACTGATTTATTGTTGCTGTTTTGTTCTAACTCTATGACAAACATTAGAAGAGGATTTTTGGATACTCTTTGTTTTATATTCCAAATGTTTGATACTTTATGATTTAGGTCATTGAGAGCGCTTTTTATTTCTTCAGTATCAGTAGAGTAGTGCATATTTTTTAAAACAGTCTTAAATGACCTTAAATGTTTAGGTTTATAGGTGTAGAATTCTGTATGCTTTAGTTCTAACTGTTTTACTATTATTCTGTATGCATCTGATGTTTTTGGTTGGATTTTAACTTGATTGTTGTATAGTACTTTTACTTCGTAGCTTCTCCCAGCAACTATGTTGAGTAATTCTAGTAGAGGTTTTATATTTGTGACTTTATCGACAAAAATTGGTGGTGGCTTTGGTTTTCTCTTAGCATCTGGAATTTGGGTATCTGTCACACCTTCCATATCTTCTTCTAAACCATCGAAAGAGTTTGATCTTTGTATTGGTTGACTTAACCTATAAGTGTCTAGTTTTGTTTGTTTTTGACTTATAGTGTTTTCTGGACTGTCACGGTTTCGTTTTCTACCTCCAACTTCAGTCCATGTTTCCGGCCCTTTTCCAGAGTTTACCGGAGATGAATTGTCTATTATATTACTCCAATTTTCGTTTTCGTCTGGCATTACCGATACGCCTGTCAGAGGTTTTGCCAGATCTTGAAGGTGAATCTTTATTGTAACGAGATGTTACCACGAAGAAATTAATTGAAAAATCAATATAAGTGATCAGTATCAAACTAAAATATGCACAAGGGTTGCATAAAATTTGATCTCGGAAGTCTCAGTCTAAAAAATGCACATAGTTGCATCAATCTTCTTCTATAAAAATCTCAAGCTGACGTTGTCGCTTAGCCAGTTTGCAAACAGTACTTTTCGGCCTACTTTAACAGTACCCAAGTGAAACAAGTGTTCCTGCCTGGACAAAAGGTTATGTGGATAGCCTCTTTTTTCTAACTGTTGTGCTTTATTAGAGTATTTTTTTAAAAATTCATTGTAGTAGCTAGCTTACCAATGGACTGAATAATCATAACCCACTACCCTGATTCTTTAGTTTTCTTTATCTACTGAGTCTACTACCGACCTCTAATTAGTTTCTTTATTCACTGAACCCGACACTGCCCTGCAGTTTTGTAACGTTACACCTATCCTGTTTGAAACTTAGATGTATGAACAAGCGATCTAGAATCAGTTTTTATATGTAATTTTTTCTTGTGTAACATTTTAATTTAGGTTTCTAAATGGTAGTTTTAAGTTTGTACATATTGTATATAGTGTAACTATGTATACAGGGTGTCCCATAAGGTTACGATTAGTTGGGATAGGGTGATCGAGGAAGTCACTAGGGTCACCAGAAAATATAAAAAAAATTCGCTCAAGGATATTTTTTAAATCATGCCAATTTTTGTTTTTTTATCAAAAATTGAACACCTGTTGAGCCTATTTCATTAACTGTGACCACAAATATTGCTTTAGAAAAAAATAAAAAAACTGTTATGTAAACGTAAATAACCTTTCTACAATCTGAAATAAAAAAAACAATACATATCTGACCAAGATCATAAAGAAAATCATGTTTTTCCCTTGCCAAGGACTTGACAATTACGATTTCACTCAACTTTATCAGAGTGTCCTGAAAAAAAATGTACTATGCAACTCTGGCAAGTTTCTTCAAAAGTTAGCTTATTTTATCACCATTCTAAATAGTATAACACTTATTTAGTTAATTCATAATACGACAGCTAAAAATAAATTCCGAGAAATGCACCCCAAAATCAAGAGACAAGCGAGTTTGACGAAACCGGTTTTAAGGACAATACATTGTTAATAGAGGGAGTGAGACAGGTAATAAGTTATTTGCGATACTAAAGCAGTTCAATAAATTCAAACCAGTCATCAGTACGTTACGATACTATTAACAATAGAAGATTTGCACGTCATATCTCTAGATCATTCTTACGACGGACGTTGCCCCATCAATAGGAGACCTCAAAACCATATAAGAAAATCTGCCGTTTTTTCAATTAAGTACCGACAATAATAATTATAGTAATATAGACCAAAATTAAGAGAATTCCTTCCTGTGGACCTCATCAAAAAGCTCGGTATGACTCAGAGATCTCAGAGAAAAGGTAAGAGCTGTGTTGGAGTTTATATAGATAAATAAATTATAGATTCAAATTCAATATTTTTTTAATTACATTATTACCACCGAAACAGGTCCATCAATAGTGAAAGTCTTTGATAACAATATTAATTCATAGGGAACATAAAAAAACCGAAAAATGCACTATGCTAATTAGTATTGTTCTCAAAGAGATTGGCATATCAGGGAACAGGGGGCTTACTCTGAGCTCTTTACCTTTACCATACCAGGACCAAACAAAGTTTCCCTCGGCAGCTTTGGCGAGCGACCAGAAAGCCCGGCTACCAGAAGCATAGCTCGTGAATCAGTCGCCAATTCTGCTAACGAAGGCGAACTTTGCTCTGGCGATCGCCCTCTTGCTGTTCCTCGAGGCAGCATTTAACTTCCGCTTTACATCAGCAACATTCGGGTACCGATTGAGATGAGCCGTGGTCCAAGCTTCGTACGCAGATTGTTTGGCTCGACGAGCCTCTCTGCATGGCCGATTGAACCACGGTCGTCTCCGTGCACCAGCAGCCTCTAGCGGACTTGCTGCCATCTGACAACTTGCACATTTACAGACCTTTTCATACGTGCATTCAAACCAATAGTAAAAATCAATTTGTTCACCGCGTGATTGGCAATGACAATCGACAACAAATTCGTTGATTTCGGTCCCAGAGTTAAATGAACATTTTGTTCGTAAGTTATTAATATACTTATCAGGTCTATCTTTACTTCTCACGTAGATAAATGTTTATAGCAGACAAAAAACGTACCTAACAGTGCAATCAAATTGAACCGCATTGGCAAAAATAAAGATAAGATTAGGTGGTATCAATTTGAAATAATTTACCTATAAAATGGATTTTCCCGTGGTTATTTCTTTGTGTTGAACCAAAAGCAATAGTTGAACTTGTGACCATATTACTAGTATACAATTTGCCAAAAATATTCACGATATCACCTTAGATTTCAAAATAATAAAATTTTGACATGGGGACAAATGCTGACAGGGTGTCAGACACTTACCAAAAAGTGTTCGACGCGAGTTCTTAATCTTGCGCCATAGATCCCATACAGTAATACCTCATACAGTAACACCTCAATAGTCTATGAATCTCTGAATAAAATTACATTTTTTTAAATTAATATTGTGAAATTTTTTTTGCACTATTATAGAACCAACGAACTAACTAAATAAATACCTATCATTAAAAACGACTGTTCCGGTTTTTAATTTAGTGAAGGTAGATACCTACTGCCTATAAACAAGTCAAGAGTGCGTTTTTTCTATGTATGTATTGTAGGTATATATTTCTTTTTTATTTGCATGATTATCATGCTTCCACCAAATCTTAATCTGATAAATGTTTTTGTTAGATAATATACGCAATAATGTTTTTATTTTAGTTTTCGCTTATGGAAAGTTTGGTCGTGTCATAAATTACGTACATACTTACTTACATAAATTCAATAGATTTAATAACAATCCATAGTCATGGACGGGAATTCTTTTCCTTTTGAGTTCAAAGACTTTGATCCAGAACAATCACAAGAGATTATAGACAATTTTAAAGGTACCTATACTGTTTGAAACTTAGATTTAAGATTACAGGGGAGCTCACAGCCGCAGTACAGACCACCCTCACCATCTTCTCACACCGTTCTGATTCCGTTCCTCGCAGGGCGAGGCTAAAACCTTTGCCCGCGCGGACACAGGCACAGCAGACGTCCAGCACGCGTGCACGCGAGCGTACCAAGTGACGACACGACAACGATGATTTAAGAATAAGCTAGGGTTTCATACTATCTGCATGTTTTAGGATTGACTGACGGCTGCGTGAAGGTCGGGCCTCAGAACATCGTCATGCCAGCCAGGTATAAGGAGGAGGCATCAAATATTTATAATCTGTCCGTGCAGCCGAGCGACATCTTTGTAGTCACGTTCCCGCGATCAGGTATGCAATCGGATTCCAATAAGCACAGTCATTCAGTTTAGTCAGGTGGTAAACTAAGTCAGCCAGAATTAGATTACCACCTTCTCGCACAATCATCCATATGACAATATGAACTAAGTGGACAGCTAATTCGTTGCTTGACTGTACTTACTTGCAAATATTAGTTATAATGGCTTTATAACCTCCAGGCACCACTTGGACCCAAGAGCTGGTGTGGCTGGTGGCAAACGACCTCGACTATCAGACGGCGGCAACGGTGCCTCAAGTAGCGAGATACTGCTTCTTAGAGTAAGTTAAGTAATTCATTTCATTCAGCCTTTACAAATTTATAAAAACGTAGTCCGTATCGATTTAATGAATTATTATCATGCGCCGATCGTTGAATTGGGTCGATCGCTATCTGCCTGGACCGATCGCGATCTATTTGGGCCGCTGCAGTCCGCTAATTTAATTATGGGTCGATTTAATTGTAATTGGATCGCAACAGAAGCTAAATGGCAGTTTGACTCATTTTTAGTATTCTGCTACAATTAAAACTATCATTGAACTGCTATTGCGATCAATGTACCTATTAGTGAATTAGCGGACTTGAGGCCCAGGGCAGATCATCATTTCAACACGTCGCCGCGTCGACCAGCACTGCCCCGAGTTGAGCGAGCGCGGGGATCGTCTGCGCTTTTGCACAATCAAATTGAATCCTAATCGTCCTCTGTGCTTTGACACAACTACCGAATTGAAACTTAATATTCAATTGTGTTTATTGTAACAGTGCCTAATTTGAATTTCAGGATGGGTACACTATTTACTCACTCAATGGAAAATAAAATGTTAAAGGAACATAAAAATGAAGAGACTAAGGAAGCTCTTAAGATGATGACCGCGAATCCTCGCGAGACGTTAGCGGCGATGCGCGGGCGCCGCTTCGTAAAGTCCCACGTGCCGCTGTCGCTGCTGCCGCCCGCGCTGCTCGACACCGCCAAGGTGGTGTACGTCGCGAGAGACCCGCGCGACTGCGCCGTCTCATTCTACCACCACAACAGGCTACTAGTGAATCACGGTTACGTCGGGGACTTCAAGACGTATTGGAAAATGTTCATGAATAATCAAAGTAAGTGGTTGTCGTATTTTTCGATTCTCAAACTTGCTTGGTAAATGGGTCTTATTGCACTGTTATTAGATTCACAATACCTTAACAAATAAAGACACAGCACCAATACGTTATTACACTGATGACGTTAATGTATTTTATATTATCTACAAAGAGTTTTCATCACCACTAGGTACCTACTTATTACTATTTACGTTTAGTTTCATTACATTACCACCAAAATGGACTATTAAAAATTATGAGCTACGTGGGAGACTTCAAGACGTACTGGAAAATGTTTATGAATGATCAAAGTGAGTGGTTGTCGTATTTTGGTTTCTCAAACTTGCTTGTAAAATACTAGGTCTTCTTGCACAGCTTTTAGAATCACAATACCTAAACAAATAAAGATATTGCACGAATGCGTTATTGCACTGGTACCGTTAATATATTTATCTACACTCATAGCGTAATGTTCCAATTACATAATCGAAAACAGTTGTTTAAGGTATTGTATTTCATTAATGATAATTTCTGACATTTCTTTTTTGTTCTATTTTATTTTAATGATTTATTTGTGATAATTAATTAAGTGTACCTACTCTAATTTTATATTGTATGCCTAAAGGTAGACCACAGCGCTCTAATCTCTATTTATATAAGACCTGCATTTAATGTATAACCTGTGTGTCACAATAAACGTATTTGATTGATTGATTGAATCCCATGAACGCAAAAAAAAAAAAGGAGTCACTTTTTCACGCCTGTCTAAAAATTTCAAAATTGTAGCTTATGCAACTGTCATCTAAAAGGGGGTATTAAAACATGAGTGTCTGTTTGACACGACTGTTTTAATACCTAATTATATGCAGTTGCATACACTACTTTATCTACAAAGCAAACATTTTTGGTTGAAATTACTGTAAAATTACCTATTCTAGGTCGTAATTTTCATGGTGACCTAAAGGTGCATTTTCATTGGTCGTTAGCGCCCTTATGCGGGGTACGGGAGATTTCTGTAACGCATGCCTTAGGACCCGCATGCGGGGAACCGTTTACATTGGTCGTTAGCGTCCGCAAGCAAGTTGCGAAAGAACCGTGTTGACTGATGACGTCTAATGACCGAGGTGCTATGAGGGAGTCCCCGAATGCTTTGTATCGACCAAGTTATCGACTGACTTATTTCATTGGTCGTTATCCCGCATGCGGTAAGCTCCCGCACGCATTGAATTGACCGAATTATCGATTTATGAATTTCATTGGTCGCTAGCCCGCATGCGAGAAGTCTCCGAATTCGGGCTAACGACCGATTTATCGACCAATGAAAATGCGCCTTAAATTGGGCACGTGCCTACGACGTATTTTTCGACATAAATCTGGTAATAACAACCGATAGGTCGTCACTTAGGTTACTTTTCCGACGTCGAGTCGACGTCGGTTCGACCTTTTGTGTAGATCCAACAACCAATTTGATAATATTAACCACTGTTTAACGTAATTACGACGTAATTAATTTACCTATTAAGGTAAAATATTATCACTATCATTTGTGAGCGAGTGTGAAGGAAATATTTCTTTTTCTTTTTTGCTTAAAGACAAATGTCTCACTTAATAAAAACTTAAACTGTAGCAATTATGGCGGCCATGAATAAGTCATTATTTAAATGATTAGTTGGAAAACTTTTGATTTCGCATATAATGCGTCCAAATCTTGTGCGCCGAATTTTTTTTCGTATATTATAAAGGTTTTACGTTCAAAAATGCTGATGGGCTCTAAATATACTTAAATAATTTAATTAAAAAAAATAGAAAGTCAAAGTATTTGTTTCAATTTAAGTATTTTGACCATTGATTTATTACTAACCGTAGATAGCACATGAACGCTTAAAAAGTGGGCCGGTGAAGGACTGCTTAATCGCTAGTCAAGCAGTCCTTTTCCGTAGTCCGTCATTAGCCGTCGACATGTAAGCATGCCCAAGTGCGCGTTCAAAAATTGTCGAAACAATGGCCTCAAACGTCGAAAAATTGATGGGATTTCATATTTTGCGTGAATAAACACATTATACATCTTATCATGCATAAATATAGCGATTTACACATAAAAAACGAACAAAAATAATTATTTTAGTCATAGACATATTGTCAGTGTCAGACATCACGTCAGTTGTCTCAATCATGCGAAAGCGAAAACAATGAATGCTCACTAAAAAAATGGAGTCGCAGCATTATCCACAGCGCGAAAAGCAATTTTGAGCTTTATACGTATGAAAAAAAGTTGATATTTGGGAAATACGATACTGTACGTAATGGCATTTTGATTGGGGCGTGCGTATTTGGCTAAGAAATTGCTACTGTCAATTAGGCGACAGATTTCAAGCGCATTTTTGTATGAAGTGCTTTATCTACGGTTGGTAGTAAATCAATGATTTTGACTCAAGTTTGGTATTGTTTGTAATTTGACATTAATATTTTAATGTGAATATTGGTAAATAGAGGTAAACTTTTAATGTATTACATGATTAATTGCATTATACAATTACGTAGTTATACACGGCTTCCTGATTGTTACAAAATAAAATGGCGGCTCGACTATAAAGTTAGATATTTCCTAGAAATCGACCTTAAGGTGATTGGTAAATATTATAGGTTCATTTGACATAATTTTTGCGACTTCTTGTTACTTTAAAGTCACAAACTATGACGCGACTAATACGTAATAATTATCTAAAAGCGCCAAATCTAGTCACAGGGAAGTCATCGCGATCATCACGCGTCGATTTGTATGTTGTATGTAGTATGTTAGAGATTGTGCAAAAAATTATGCAGAAGAGTTATTAAACCATCCAACCAAATTACCTACAGCCCGATTTCGTACATAGTTTTTCACCTCGGACATTTTCGGTTTATTCTTTACCTAGTTAAATAGGTATTTCTTTACAATTGATTTGGAGCGACTTATCAGCATAAATAGGAACCTTATAATTATTGAAATTACATTATGATGTTAGTAAAAGAGTAACATCTTAGTAGGTATAATATGACTAGGCATTACATTACTTAGAACATTAAATATTATTAACAACCAGAGGTAAAATAACTATAAACGGACTGTACCTATGCATGTTTAAGGTGACTACATGTTTATGGTCAAATACCATGTTTATACTATATTCTATGTACTGTACCTAATAATTTAATAATATAACTAAACAAATCGTTTAGGGATGTTGAGGTCGGTTTATGTTTAACAGTTCATTTGCTCCAGCCTTCAAACAGTTTCATAAAATCAAAGCCTTCCGTTTTAGACTCCTCATTATCTGATTCTTCATTTTCTTCGATTTCTTCATTTTCAGAGTCCTGATTTGTTGACATTTTGGAGGCTAAATTATGATCATCGGTTGTTAAAAACTGTCAGGAAACTGATATTGTGCGGATTTGATTACTTCTAAAGATTTCTTAAACACTTCTCTATTTTAAAATTCATCAAGATTTCTTTTATATTTTCTATGATACGTACTAGAGTGTTTTTTATCTTTGGCCATTGTTGATTAACAAGCGATAACTTTATTTTAAAACAAAAGGACCAGCGTTAAAATACGTCCTAGATCACCAACTAACGGTCACGATGACCAACATAAATTAACTTCCAGGTCGCCACCGTCAACTCTGACTTACTAGTCGGATTTCCGAGTTACACGGACTTTCAGGTTAAACTAAGATGACCTGTTGGTATCTAAAATGTTTTAAAAGTATTATTTACTATCAGGTTATATTAGGTATCTGCAGGAGGTAATACTAACGTTGGAATTGGTAGCAAAGTTTTGAGGCAATACGGCGCCAAGTACACCCCACAGCGTTCTTACACAGCCGTCCTTTTTCTTGAGTGCGCAAAGGTTGACGCCATACAAGACATCCAATATATTGGAACATACCGCACCTCCCAGCATCATATTGAGCAGCTTGGTCATGTCCTCCAGGAGTGATCTGCCAGCGTCACTGATTGTACCGCTAATTAGATCTTGTAAGTGTTGCAGGGCGAACTTTGAATTTGAATTTGTTAAAGACATCTAGGTATTCAGTCTACATTTCAACGTGTCCCGGCGCCCGACAAATATTTATAAAATAAAAGTGTTGCATAATGATTAAAAAGTTATTTTTCGATAAAGCTGTAATGAACATAGAATGGGAACTGAGAAACCTGCGTCGCTAACATTAGGTGTGGAATAACAATTAAATTTAGCCGTTAGAACATTAAATAAATAACATATTGTGAAGGTATATTTTTCTCATTTTATTTCAGTTCTTTACACACCGTTTTTTGAAATATACAAGGAAGCCTGGGCAAAAAGAGATCACCCGAATATTCTGTTCATGTTTTACAAAGATATGGTTAAAGTAAGTATTATTAAATAATAATTATGTCCTGGTTGGTGCTCTCGCACGCAAGGGTCTGCCATGACCATGATCCAGGATTTGCCATATCAGTTAATTACAGTAAAGCGACTGCCATCCGACCTCCTTGACCCTGTCAATAAGGTAACCTGACCAGATAGGTTCACGATTACACATTCAGTCGCTTGAATGTTGCATCAAGATGCTTTCTCACCGTAAGACCATCGGTCCACTTATGTACATATAACTCAGAAAGAGTTGCTAATGTCCAGGACGAGGGTGGCTGGAGGAGAGTGGTGGAGAAAAAGTATTTTAATAGTGCTGATGTATTATTATTCCCTGAATAAAAGGACCTCCGCGGCGCGGTGCTGCGCGTGAGTGCGTTCCTCGGCAAGCAGCTGAGCGAGGCGCAGACGCAGCGGCTGTGCGACCATCTCCGCTTCGACAACTTCAAGAATAACAAATCTGTTAATATGGAGGCCGTAGACGATAGTTTTTCAATTGCGGGAGAAGAGGGTTTCATTAGAAAAGGTACGAAAATGTGGCTCATATTATACCCACGCCTACGCTCCGTAAAAAAACATTTATTGTTAGCGGCGGTAGCAGCGGTGGTAACTTCGCATTTAATTTTATGGAATACGGCTTACAGTTCAACTCCGAACAAGTTTTCCTGATAACAGAGAATAGGCAGTAGTAGTAGACTACTTAGGTTATCATGAAATTAAGTTTAATTTAAACATAGTTATTACCTTACTCGACTAATGTAGTGTCCTATGACTTGGCAGTGTCTCTTAAAAAGTAGGTAGGACATAGTATTGACTTTGACGCTGTCCCCCTGTCGCAGGCAAGGTGGGCGGGTGGCGCGAGTACTTCGACGACGAGATGCGCGCGCAAGCGCAGCGCTGGATCGCGCAGAACATGGCCGGGACCGACCTGCGGTTCCCGGAAAACGAACAGTTAAAATAAAAAACAAAAAGATAATTACAAAGAAAAGCAGTCATATTACAAGAACTTACTTATATACTAAGTATCAGATTCAGATTCAGACACAGATTCATCTATTGTCCAAAGTGAATACAAATACATTTATATACTTAACAGTAAATAAAATACAGACAAAAATGTGCATTCATTTAGGGTTCGTCAATTATAATAAGCGATACAATATAATTAATTAAAACATAATTATAATATTATTGTTCTGTACAAAAGTACCTTAGAATCAAAAGGTCAACTTAATAAATCGAAAAGTAATATTAAGAATGTCATAATAATATGATGGAAATGTCAAAATTCAAACGTCACTAATAATAGTACAATACTTAAGAATGTCGAAATAATTACTTACTACTAATTAATTAGTGGTTCTTACAAAATAAACTTACTCTTACCTTATTTTTTTGTCTTTGTTTTTATGAAAGAAGAAGATACAAGCTTTGGAAAAAAAAATCTCTTGGCGTTAATGTCCCGGTTTTGCTCTCGAGAACGAGGGCCCGGGGTCCGTCTTGACCATGATCCAGGATTTGGCGATCAGGTGATTACAGTGTAGCAACTACCATCTGACCTCCGTGACCAGACTGGATCATGGCTACAAATTCAGTTGCGTGAATTTGCAGGATTCATCTCCTACCTACATCGTACCTACTGAATTGCATGTAAACTGGTTAAGTTTATATTTAAGTCAGAGAATTCAGAAGATTGATGTGAACGGAGAAAGATCTACAGGGTCTGTTGTCTATGGGGGTCCCATAAGGGTCTATACTGAGTCCGATTTGTTTTTTATTTATGTAAATGTTTTGCCTGACTTTGTAAAAGATACAAACGAAGTTGTTTTATTTGCCGATGATAAGTACCTTTAATACATATTTGGTATTTAAAATTAAAAGAAAACAATTAAGATATGGCGACGTGAACAACGCTATTTCAGAAGTGGTGAACTAGTTTACAGTTAATAACTTATTACTAAATGACAAATAGACAAAATGTTTCAAATTCTCCTTGCCAAATGTTAGATCAGTACCGACTTATTAACAAATAAGAGGCAAAAATTTGGATCTTGTTGATTCCACAGTATTTTAGGCTTTACTCTAGATTGTAGACTACTACGGGGTCCTTACATTGATAAATTTGCGGAAAAGGCTAAGTTCTGCAGCATATGATGTAAATAAGATACGAGGTATTTCTGATGAGGCTACAGCAAGATCAGTTTACTTTAGTCATTTCCACAATATTATGACTTATGGTATAAGGTTTACATAGAACTCACTAAAAGTCCTGCAGTTTAAATGTCGAATGTTATATTTTTTTAAACATAAAATAGCTGTCATTGATTTTTAGAAAATTGGTGGGAAATCGCGTGTCGATGGTTTTTTTATAGCAAGTTAAAGTTAGTCGTCCGTAGCGTAAAGATTTTAGGGCGATAATATTTTATGATTTTAGAAGTTCACTGTGTCCGCAGTCTGTCTTTTGGGAGGAAAGCACCTTATTTGAGCACCGTGAGGCGTTGGTACGCAAAATTTGATAGTGGCCGTTTTTCTCTCCATTATGAAATTCTTAAAGGTCGGCCCTCAACTGCGGTCACTAAGGATAATATGGTTGGTATCAGGCAACTAATGGAAGAAAGCCGTCGTATCGTCTGAGGAGATTCAAAGACATTTGGAGATTGGTATGAGCCTAATTCAAAAAATCTTACATCAACATTTAAAAGTTAGAATACTTTGTTGCCGCTGGATTCCTCATGAACTCTCCCCAGAACAAAAACGAACTCGAGTGTATTGATTGTTGTGATTGAGTGTGGTTAAAGTACGATCATGGTCGTTTAAATGATGTGCATGACATTGTGATAACAGATAAAACATGGATATGTCGCAGCTATCTGGTTAAATCAGCCATTTAATAAGAAGGCTAGTTTGTTAATTAAACGCCGGCATTCAATTGAATGAATGAATGAATGGCCGTCTGGTGTCCGGCAGAGTAGAATAGCACCAACCCCTTACACTCATGGGTGTCGTAGAAGGCGACTAATTAATGAATAACGCTTTATTGCACAATCAAAAGTATACAATGGGTAACTTAAATTAACAGCAGGAGAAGCAACAGGCGGCCTTATCGCTTAAAGCGATTTCTTCCAGGCAACCTTTTGTTCTTAACCTAATGTTTTCGAGGCAAAAGATCAAGAGTCTCCGTAGTCTGGAAAATGGACAGCAGCATTTTCCATTGTTAAATTTAAACACTGCGATCTCCAACCCGCCTGCCAAGCGTGGAGATTATGGCAATAACCTCCCCTGTCGTGGGAGAGGCCCTAAGTCCTGCAGTGGACTGTTACGGGCTGTGATGATGATGTTGATTCAATTGAATGCCTGGGTCGATCATTGATTAAACTAGCAACGCTTAACGTTTAACACTAGTTAACTATAACTAATAGAAAGCTAGCCCTTTGAAGACTGCCCTATTTTCCGTTTTCATTAACACTGTTACTTCTATTATTTCTTCCTTCTTTCATCTCTACGCAGACGATCTGCAAGTATATCGGCACTTTAAGATAGAAGATATTGAGGATGCTTTCACTAGAATTAACACTGACCTTCAACGCATTTCAGACTGGGCCAAATCCTTTGGCTTATTGGTCAACCCAATTAAATCTCAGGCTGTAATAATCGGCAGCCATCACATGTCCAGACAACTGCGAGGCAATTCTAACATTCCTCAGATTCTTTTCGACGGTGTTCCTATTCCGCTCAGCAAATCTGTGAGAACTGTCGATGATACTATGCTCACAAGTGGTATTGAGCCGCTGAGTCAGCGAAAAGATTTCGCCTCCCTTTGTGTGTTCTACCGCTTGTACAACTATGTTTGTTCTGAAGAACTGTTTGACATGATCCCTACAGCTACATTCTATCATCTCACCGCTCGCCACCGACAGGGAGTTCATCCACACACCTTGAAGCCAAATTGGTCGCGAACTGTGCGGTTCCAAAGGAACATTTTGCAAACGTCCATAGGCTGCGGTGACTGTTTACCATCAGGCAGGCTGTAAGCTTGTTTGTCACCTTAGTGGTATAATCTGCGAAAAACCTCGGAGTGACATTTGACTCTAACTTATCTTGGGTCTCTCACGTCAATGAGATTACCAATAAACTTCATTACTCATTTCATTCAATTAAATGCTTCCAACGTTCTCTACCCCTGAACACTAAAATTTATCTCGTTCAAACTCTTCTCCTTCCTATCCTAGATTACGCCGATTCCTGCTCTCTGGATGCCACTGAGGAGCTATTAAATAAACTTGAACGTCTCCAAAATTTGTGCATACGTTTCATTTTTGGTCTGCGTAAGTACGACCATATCTCTAGCTTCCGGACACAGCTCAAGTGGTTCCAGATTCGGCTTCGTAGGAATGCTCAGATCCTTTCTACTCTCTATAACGTCCTTTATAATCCCTCCGCTCCCTCTAACCTTCGTGAACGTTTTAAATTTTCGCTAGACAAGCCCTGTCAATCCTCCGTTAAATCAAATTAGACATTCCTCCCCATCACACTGATTTTTTCCCCTACTCATTTACTGTCCATGCGGCAACATTGTGGAACTCTCTTCCGAATGGATTACGGGATAGCACTTCTATCTTCATCTTCAGGAAACGTGTATAAGAGTATACTACCTTTCTAATATATGTATGTATATGTATATGTGTATGTATCTGTATGTGTGTATGTATATGTATTTGTTTTCAATATATGTATGTATTTGTCTATATATAGTATTATTAATTAAGCATCATTATTTTTTTGCTACTGTGCATGTCTTAACTGCATTTAATTGTCACGATCTCTCTGCTGTAGGCCTGCTGGAAGAAATTTATTTATGAAATAAGTTGGCCTGTTGTGTCTGATATCCACACTACTACTGGTAGTACTTAATTCTATTAATACGGCTACAGATCCTATAGTATACCTACATGTAATATGTAGGTATACTATAGCCAATGTTACACACTGATAATGTAGCATTCTCTAGGTGCAATAATTGGTAAAATAGTTTTTTACTTTATCCGTGTGTGTGCGTGCGTGCGTGCGTGCGTGCGTGCGTGCGTGCGTGCGTGCGTGCGTGCGTGCGTGAGTGCGTGCGTGCGTGCCTGCGTGCGTGCGTGCGTGCGTGCGTGCGTGCGTGCGTGCGTGCGTGCGTGCGTGCGTGCGTGCGTGCGTGCGTGCGTGCGAGCGAGCGAGCGTGCGTGCGTGCGTGCGTGCGTGCGTGCGTGCGTGCGTGCGTGCGTGCGTGCGTGTGTGCGTGCGTGTGTGTGTGTTGTCCTTGAGTTCCGCGTGCCACACTCGGTACAAAGCCTTCTCGATGTTCCTTACGCAGCTGGATGTGCGGGTGTAGTCTCCGCAGCAGAAGTCGCTCGAACAACTACGCGATGTGGGGTAGCAGGGTGATCACCCTACCACCCGGTAGGACAATGGCTCACGTCAGTCCTTTCCTGGCTTCGGAAGGACTATGACGTTCCCCGTCTTCCATGTTGCCGGGAAGTGTCCTGTACGCAGGCATCCATTGAACAGGCGCGTCAGTGCCACTATGCATCTGCGGGGGAGCCTTTTTAGCGCTTCGGTGGTTATACCGTCTGACGGCCTTTTCTAACTCTTTCGGGGACATGAATGCGTCTCCGAGAGTGCGGTGGGTGCTGGGTCGCAAGGAAGGCGTCCACGGAAGCCTCAACTGTTGCATGGCGCTGTGCTTCGGTGAGGCGGCGGTGTTGAGTGTGAACTGATGCTGGAGATGTTCAGCCACTATCTTAGCTCTCTCTCCTGCCTTCCAGCAGTATCTGTCCGTTCTGTCCCTTGGTGTTAATCAGCTTTCGGTTCAGGTGGTGGTGGGCAGCGAGTGTGTGCCCATAGCTTGTTGAGCCACCTCTTCTCTCGTAGTAGCATCTGGAGGTAGGGTGGAGCTGCTCGCGGCACCCTGCAACCACCTCCCTGTATCTGTCTGCCTTTTAAAATCTGTCCAGACTGACTTGTCTTATTTGGTTATAGAAATTTGGTTTTTAAACGGATAATTTGCAGCAGAATCAGTTTAATTTCACATTCAATGTGTTTCTAATATCATTCAAGACGTCTATACACAGAATACGCAGCGTGATTGATACTGTAGGTCATGATTTGGGGTATTGTTTGTTCGTCAAATAAGTCAGTCTGGACGGATCATATATGTTACTCCTGACTTAAACACGCATGGTATCTCATTAAATCCTATGGCATAAATCAAATTTCCAAGCAATAATTAAATTATCTAACTACCTTTAAAATTGTCTTTCAGTTTTCGTGATTGTTCTAGATCCCGATCTTTGAACTGAAACAGGAATTGTTTATTTGACATGGTAAAGGATTCCGTTCCGTTTCCGTTCCGTTCAGGTACAACACCATCCAAAAATGCTTCTGCAAGGGTGTATGTAGATCATATCAGCAAGAACTGGGAACGGCGTCGCCATCTTCGGTGGTTCCGTCGTCTGTACTTGTATTTTGAGCAACCAAGCCCAGTGGTTGTCACGGGTCTCACCCAAAGAGCTGGTTTGCTCCGGATACAGCAACAGACGAGGGAGTTGTTGATTTTAGGCGACACCAGACCTCGTCCTCCACTGATTTGCGCTGCCTCCAGCCCGAGATACCAGTGCGTACGTAGATGCGAAGGGGAGTGTAGGGCCGTCGCAGTCAGGATGGGAGCGAAACTTTCTAAGGAGCGAAAGGATTTGGTGCCGACAAGAATACTAGCATCGAGTCAGTTTGAAGCCTCGATAGATACTATACTTTTTGTGTAATATAATAAAGAAGGATGGTAAAGACTGCTGTGGTTGTTCGCTTGATCTGTTCTTGTTATGTTTCCGGTGTTGGGCGTTCTTGATGTCATGTTCCAGGTGGCCTTTCCCACGATGTCCAGTCGTGAGCAACCTACCATAAACTTTGCGCAAGTGGTGCCTTCTTTCCACCGGCGTGTTGTAATATTTAATCTGCATAACTTCAACGATATCATCTGCTTGACACTCGTTAGCACTCATGGTCGATCTTGTTTGTGTGGGCTATCTACCTCCGATTCGGAATCTGTCTCCGGTGCTTGGTATATTTTTCCGGCTTCGTTTTTCATTTCACTCCTATTACCTGCCATCACCTGCCAGTCTTCTTTCGACTTCGTTGTATAATTATCTATATCGTAGTTCAACGAGTCTTCCCAGGTAAATATAGGTCGACCAACTTTACGCTTAGTTTCTGAGTGTTGTAGGGCTGCCTGTAGTATACGTGGGTTCTCGTGCCTCATTATGTGGCCGTAGTATGTCACCCTTCGTACTTTTATTATTTTAGTTATAGTTTTTCCATCTAAAATCTGCCATATTTTCTTATTGGGTTTGTCTCTGGAAAGATTTAACATACCTCCCAAGATGAATGTTTCGTATCGTCGTAGCTTGGATCGATTAGCCTTTGTTTGGGACGCCACGTTCAGGCCGTAGATCATCGTGGGGCATATGACCATTTTGTAGATTTGTCTTGTGATTTTCCATTCCAGTCTGTTATTTTTTTATAAACGCGTTTACGATTTTGGAGTTTGTGACGGCTTTATCGCACCTATGTTTTATACAATTTCGTCTGTCTTGGGATGCTGTGAGATACGTCCCTAAATATTTTATTTCCTTCCCGGGTTGGGTTGACATTCCCCCTAGATGGACACTGCTGCGAGCAGTCCCGTTGGGTGGGTTGGATGGATCTCTGATTATTAATTTTGTCTTGGAACCATTTATAACAAGGTGAGGAGTGTATCTCTGAGTGCTTCGAGATTGACCGTGTCGAAGGCTTTTTCTATATCGAGGGCTGCGACATATGTTTTGGTGCCTGCTCTCCAATTGGAATCCAGTACCCTTCTTATAGTAAATATGTGGTCTTCCATCGAACGATCTTGTAAGAAAGCTGCTTGGTAATTTTAAAACTGGATTTTTTCGTCTAATTTTTTTAATATGAAGTTTGCGTATATCCTGTAACCGCCATTGCATATTGATGTTTTCCGGAAGTCGAACGCCCTTTTTGGGTTTCTGATCTTTGGAATTGGAACCTGTCTTGTGAGTTTCCAATCCTCTGGTATGGTGGTCTAACCCAAGCCTCTTGCATATTTTTTACGAGTTTCTCTATAAAGGTAGGTGGTACCGCTTTGTATAATTCCACGACGACATGATCCGTACTCGGGACGGTACCACTCTTCATGTTTTTTATAATTTTTGTTATTGTCGCTTCGTCTGGGTGATCCGTTTTAATTTGACCTTTTTCGGAGACCGTAATAATGGTGGGACCCTTCATTTTATTTAACTCGCCAATCCAATTGGATATTGGAAGGTAATACTTACTTTGTGATCGGTTTGACGCCTGCAATCCTCCATGCCTTCCTGTTCCGTAGCGATGCGATACGCGGTTCGCGCTTTAGTCACTTCTATTTTATAATTTACGTTGTTTGAATTAAACTTATACAAGAATCGGGCTTTCTGTAGGTTAGCTAGTGCTCTACGTACCTCTCGGGACCATACTTTAGTTTTTTGTAAAGTTTCCTGAGCCGATCGTTTTAGAATATTATGTAACGATTGCGAATATTGAAATATCCGCGGCTGTAATTGGATGTAGGTTATATTTTTCCAGCTTTTCGATTACCTTCTTTTGAAAGCTGCCCCTTGTTTCGCCTCCTTGTAACGCGCTATAGTCTACTATGCGTAATTTACTACAGGGTACGGGGTTCTTTGGTTGTTCAGGTGGCACCCATAATAGTCTTAGCCCCGTTGAGTCCACAGGGTAGCTGTTAGACGGCTCGGTTTCCGATTGCGACGTTTTACTTTGTGAGCTGTCCGGGAGGCATACCTATATTTTGCTGTGGTCCTTGCGAGTTTGTGACTATTATGCTGTTGTAGTGATTGTTTTCAAATTGTAGGTGTATGCAGGTCGATGGTTGTTCATTTTCAAGACTGCAGACCAGCGGCGTGGTATAGTTTGCGTGCACGTGCACGTTCACTAAATAGAACTCGCATGCCGCTATTATTGTTTCTTCTCCTCCCCAGAAGCCGTCGTTGAGTTGCGATCGAATGTACAGATCTATCCTCTCTTCGATAGATTGCTCTAGGGTTCCTATGTTCGCATCTTGTATAATGTTTAAAAGAGATAAGTGTATTCTATTTAATTTTCTGTTGTTCGCTACATATGTGGCTAGGTCTCGGCACACTGCCTGGTGTTCGAATGCCAGGAAATATACTTCATTTAGTTGATCTGCGATAGCCCTAATGAGACAGTTGCCGTCTTTAGCCATGTGTCTTATTGTAGTTTGCTGCGATTTTTGTGCCATGATGCTCGCCAGATGTTGCGCAATATCGTTTCTTTAGTCGGTTGGTACCTCGATATGACCGGTCCCTTGTTTTTTGATCTCCTTTCTATTGAGAGCGAAATGTACAGATGTGTACTTTATTGTCTTTAAGTGATCGGTCAGTATTTTTTGTCAGTTTCTCTCTTCGGGTTTGCTGCAATTCGTACCTGCCTTTTTTGGTAGATAGTAGTTTGTGCTGTATTTAGAGACGCGTGTTTACGTTAGTTTAGTAATTTTTGTTAGTTTGCCACGCGGTTAATGATATTTCAGTAATCGGAAAAAGAAGTAGGTTAGATCAGACACAAGCTGCTCCTGATGAGGCTTGTTGCGAGCTTGTGTCCTAAACGTATGTGAGTCAATATAGGATGGCAAGTTACTGCCTTTAAATGGTAATCTAGCGGCTTTGTTAAGTTATTATGGGTAGTATATTTGACATGGTAAAGGATTCTGCAACAAAATATAAACATAACTATTTGCACTTGACAACTGACAACAAATAAGAACCGTGTCATCAAGTAACATATCTAAGTATCTATACTTTACATAATTCATATTATGAATCTTAGATAATAAAATACAAACCGTATCGGCTGAACGACAGATATCTACGTACACTCAAGGTTTAACATGTTGCATGGAGATTGTGACTTCAGATAAGTGACGCACCAAAGTGTTTGCACAGCATTATCTCAATTTGCTCAATCTCATACAGGAGGTAGGGTTGACCGGGGTGAGATGGTCCACGGGACAATCGAATTATTGCAAAATTCTTAAAAACTACGCAGTGTATCGATATGTGCTTAGTCTTGACATACTCTTTTCAAGTGCCCCATGTACCTCTCAATTAGCCTCAAAGGTACGACGCATACGGCGGTGCGGACAACTGAAAGTAATTAGACGGTTATTGTGAATATTTTTTAGTTTGTAATTGGCAATATCTCCGCATAGGTATATTTTATAATTTATCTCGTTACTTGAAGTTCTAGTTATTAAGTCAATAGTGTATTTAAGGTTACAAAATTATCCGTCAAATTATAGTATAGTACCTAGTAGTTATTTTTTTCGTAAATAAAACATTCATGGATATTTTTGCGTTCAGGTGTGTCTAAAAGCAGTGCGGCGCTTCTGTATTGTATTGTAGCAGAGAGCTATATTATCCAGGCATATTACGCAATCTATGAATTTTGAATAATATTATATTATTAAGATTATCAAGGTCGCTGGTCGAACCGACAGAGGTGAATAAGAAGTTGCATCAGTGTTGTGGTTAATACCAAACTCTTATTTCAATTTTCAATACTTCCCCTTATTCTCAATTTTCCACCATAATGTGACAGCTGAAGTGGGTACTCAGATTGACAGTAGGTAAGTTATTGTTGCAAGAGCAGTAGTTCACAAAATGCATAAACTATACTATTTAATATTACCTACTTCATCATAATCCTCTAAATAACATGGGCAGATGAAAGGGCTTTGTAACGATATCTGTTGACATTTTCAGATTATATAGGGTCTGATTAAAAATAGTCATGTAATAAACCTCCCATTTTTTACATCTTGCTATCTTACTTGGAGCTGGCCTTATGTTAATCTAGATTACATTATATATTACCAATCAGCGAGTGAAAAAATCATGATGAAACTGACTGAATGGGTAACCATGATCCAATCTTGTGTCTGTATGGGTTACCTGGTAGCAGGGTCACGGAGGTCAGATGGCAGTCGCTCCACTGTAATTATTTGATCTGCCAAATCCTGAATCATGGTCAAGGCGGACCTCGGGCCCTCGTGCGCGAGAGCACAAACGGGACATGAACGCCGAGATGATATATTACCAATCACTTTGTCTATACTAACTATACTGAACGAGCACTCTCGGCTGATGTGGTTTAAGTCCAGCATTGGACTGTCGTAGGTAGGTGGAGATTGTAGTTGAAGGAGGACGCGTTGTAGTCGTGCGATATGATCTTAAAAATTAACAAGTATCAAATTGGACATAGAGACAAAGCACAGACGTGAAGATACTATTTTTTAATATTTTAAGTTCACAGACTAATACAGAACAATGATACCATGTAAACGATGGTGGCGCCCTCAATTTTTTTCACGACTTTCTTGCGAGACTATAAATCTGTAGACACGGGCTCCTTGCTGGTTGAAAGAAAATAACCCCTTTCATTTTTAATTACATTTGGCATTGCTATAGTCACCCTATAAATTCATGATTCAAGCAATTTTTAGTCTTCCTATTCATCCCATTATATCATCACTCACATCAAAACTTAACCTTCGGTAGACCTGGACGACGATACTTCGTTCCCATATAGTCAAGTTTAGTAGCATTGGTTTAGATCTAAATTTTAGCAAGTGTGAGCTGTACATCTCAGACTATAAATCGGAAGACGAACGTAACCACATCATTTCCATTTTTTATCCTTAATTTAACTCACGGTATTTATTTTTCAATTTAAAAGCAAAGAAGCAATAAAATTTGGAAATTAATGCAATTCTGCATACAGTGATATGTAGACAGAGACATAAGTAGACAAAGTGATTTTGGAGTTTTACGGCATTATACCTATGAAATTGGCGTTTTCTTTCCTTCTTATGTGCCATAGTTCACTCATATATCTGTCTACCTTTTTTAGATTAAACAGATAGAACGCATGTGAATGAAGTAGGAAGTCGACCTGGTCAAAGAAACTTTGACCGCTCATGTGTAAGCCCCTCCCCTTTTTCTGATTCTGTAACACTATCGTATTCGTTAAGTTTTCGTGGTCCTTTCGTCATCCCAAATTATAAATAAGGCGTGTTTGGTTCTGAAACACACGTTTCTAAAGATAAATGCTAGTACTCGTCGAGATCTACATTTCGAAAGACAGCTGTCAAACATAAAACTAACTCTAAAACAATCGCTCCTAGAACACTATTTCCTGAAGAGAAATGATAGAGCTCGTCAAGATCTACATTTCGAATGACAGCTGTCGAACTTAAAACGGTAAAACTCTGAAACGATCGCTACTTAGAACACTAGTTTCTGAAGAGAAATGATAGTGCTCTTTAAGGTCTGCGTTTTGGATGACAGCTGTCAAACTTAAAACTGCAAATGGCTTCAGGCCAATAATCTAGTTGTAAACCTAGAAAAAACTTAAATAATGAGTTTCAAACAGCGAATGCAAGACAATTTCATACAAAAATAATCTTTGATAATATAGAGATACAAGAAGCAGTCTCCACTAAGTTCTTAGGATGAGTATTGATTCTAACCTAAAATGGCAAACACATATAGAGTCAATATCTAAAAAAAAATGTCAATTCTCGTTTGCTCTCCGCAATTTGGCAAAGATTGTTAACCAAGAGGCTGTTCTCACTGCATATCATGGCTATGTTGTGTCGAGGTTAAGGTATGGCATTATCTTTTGGGGTAATGCCACAAATATCGAACAGGTGTTTATCTTACAAAAGAGATGCGTAAGAGCAATAACGGGCATAAAAAGAATGGAAAGCTGCAGACCTTATTTCAAGCTACTCAAACTTCTGACTCTACCATCGCTATACATTTTTGAATCCGCAGTTTTTGTAATACGGCACTTTAATCGTTTCTCATTTGTTCAGCGAGCACGACGCTGTGATCAGTTGTGTCTGGAGCCGCAAAGAACCACGCTATGTATGAAGAGTGTCCTTACTATGGCACCTAAAATATATAATAAATTGCCTTCCAGTATTAGGGCACATAACAAGGATATCATAATGTTTAAAACTAAACTTTTTGACTACCTAATTGGTAAAAATTACTACAGCTTAGGAGAATTTTTTAATGACTCACTTCGTTGTTAATTGAATTTTATTGACATGTTATTTATTTAATTAATGATAATTGCTGACATTTTTTTTGTTCTATTTCATTTTAATGATATATTTGTGATAATTAATTAAGTGTACCTACTCTAATTTTATATTGTATGCCTAAAGGTAGACCACAGCGCTCTAGTCTCTATTTATATAAGACCTGCATTTAATGTATAACCTGTGTGTCACAATAAACATATTTGATTTGATTTGATTTGATTTGAATAACTCCGAAACGATCGCTTACGAAAACGGTAAAAATTGTATGGTCTCTATGAAAATAGCATTATTATTTTTTGGCCGGCACTATTATTATTTTAGTCCAAAATGAATGATATCCTATTTGTACGTTTCCCTTTTGTTGCATTTGAGTCTTTTGACTTTTTTGCGCCCGCTTGAGAAAACACAGCACAGTCGAAGGTCAATAATTATGCGAGTCATTTAAAATAAAGCGCATAAAAGCGTCGAAAAAGCTCTCGTGCAAACGTTTCCTAACTTAAAATCTTTAGCAAAGCACTCGTATAAATGTTGCCTAATTTGAAAAATCAGAATAACACCACCGTTTTCTTTGTTGTCACCGCGACGTAGCACCGCGCGGTGCGCCGCACAGTTCACTGCACAGATCCAGTGGACATCCGGCCTTAGTGTTTGAAAATACCCCTTTTCAGTTATAGTCAGTTTTGCGTATTTAATCAGGTATTATTTTATGAACAGAGTAGTTATCACAATAAAATGATATGCTCCAGTTACCTTATTGTTGTTTGATTATACCTACAAAGTTTCATTGTAATCGGTTTACCATTTCTAAGAAATCGAAAAATTTGCTTGTAGGAAAATTTAAGTTTCCGTCATTTTCCCCATACAATACACCAAATTAGGTAAGGACCTAATTATTACGGCGTGCGCGGAGTTATATTTCTGTTACGGAAATCAGAAAAAGAATATATTAAATAATAATTTCTTGAACACATCACGTAGGCGAAATGGTGGGTCCATAGAAGGAAACCGGGCCCTTTTAGAAGCTGGGATTGTCCGCTCGAAAGATGATGATTCAGTCGGGTGCATTTACGGCGATAGTACTCTCTACGCCCCGGACTACTACCAATCGTTCATACAAATAATGTATCAACCATGGCAATGCTCCATGGTATAAACATTGGCGCACTGCAAAGGGATATACGAGAACTTAGAACCGTCAATATTCTGCCCAGAAAAATTTCTAAGCAACTGCTTAAGCGCATCCACTTCCGCACAGGTGGAAGCCTTTTTAACCTTGCACTATGACTATGGGCACGCACTAAAGTGTCGCAAGCATTCATTGCAGATTTTATTTTGTTGGTTTACCAGCAGATAGTGCGCTACATCTAACATCTAAATCTAAGGTATTACAATCGTATTGTTAGTGTCTAGCCTATCCTTATTACACTATTGCTGTATACATTATTCCTGGTTTCCGTAGAACAATTACAGTAATTTTTTTTATATAGGTATACCATGCAAATATCACTTAGATATATTATTAGATAAAATGTGTATATATGAAAGGGTCCTAAATCTATTAACAATTCCACCGATAACCATATCCACCTCTACCACCCTGCAAAGTTAATTATGCTGATGACAAATACGGGAATATTTTCTGTGACGGTCTAAGTTCGTTCTATAGTATTTCTTAGCAAACATGTTGATGTTAACTATAGGAGCCATTTACTCTAGAAACAAGTACGCTGTATCAATAACGTTGTTATTGATTTTAAAAATAGAAGACTTCATAAGCAAGCCATCGGCTATCCTCCAATGTTGTGATATTGAAGAAGGTTAGTCGGTCTGAGTAGGAAGTCAATAAGTGTTTCTTTTGATGTAACGTCAAGTAGTATAAAAATCGTTTCTGTACCTTCTCCAGTCTCTCTGGGCCATACACAAGAACCGTATTCAAGATTACTGCGGACCAAGGAGCAGTAGTAGGCAAGGAGTAGGCTATTTTAAGAGCGATATATAAATATTAAGGGTTCTAAATTAGACCCCATGGGGCTTCTAATTTTTTTCTGAACTTGAGGAAGGCAAGCGAAAACGCAGCGGACAACTCCTCCGATATAAAGATTTTCAAAAGCTTCAAATAAAAATGACGCGGGCATGTGCAGAGGAAATTAGGCGGCTTCGAGGAGCAGCGCAAAGCCGACCCTGACGCTAAATGCGATCAAATAAAAGCCCGTACTCCCCTACAATTTTATAAACGACTAACTGACGTGCCCGCATTATGTGCCCGTATTAGTTTGCCGCGAAGATTGGCTATGCAAGCTATCTTCCTGCGCATCAGCGAAGAGGTCGCCATGGCCGAAATTAGTCGGAGGAGAATATTAATAATAATATTTAACAGGACGCTCAAAAATTGAGTCAACTGAGCATGACCGATAGAAAGCTACATTATCAGCGAATAAAAGATGTCTATTTTATTATCCCAAATTTTTGTTTCTTATTTTCACTACTCGTATTCCGGGAATTGCAGGTCGGTCCCGGCCAGGTTCTGCGCGATCCAGCGCTGCGCCTGCGCGCGCATTTCGTCGTCGAAGTACTCGCGCCACCCGCCCACCTTGTCTGCGACAGAAACGGCGTCAAAGTCAATACTATGTCCTACCTACACCTTAAGAGACACTCCAATAGTCACAGAACAGACAAAACTCTACATTAGTCAAGTAAGGCAATATCTATGTTTAAATTCAACTTTATTTTATGATTGTTAAAGTAGGTTACTACTTTTGTACGGTTAGGTACTACTGCCTATTATTCTCTGTTATCTGTAGGGAAACTTGGTCAGAATTGAACTATAAGCCGTTCCTATTTCATAACATTAAATGCAAAGTTACCACCGCTGCTACCGCTTTTAAAATAATTTTTTTTTTGAGATGCGTAGTTATTAATTACATTTTCGTACCTTTTCTAATGAACAACTTTTCTCCTGCATTAGTGAATTTATCGTCCTCGACCACCAGGTTAACAGATTTGTTATTCTTGAAGTTGTCGAAGCGGAGATGGTCGCACAGCCGCTGCGTCTGCGCCTCGCTCAGCTTCTTGCCGAGGAACGCGCCCACGCGCAGCACCGCGCCGCGGAGGTCCTTTTATTCAGAGAATAACATACCTGTAGCGACATCTATCGCTCCAACAGGGAACTTCAACAATACTCACTTTACGAGTACACGAACACAAGGTTGGCAAGCATCCGCATATAGATGGCGCTAACCGTCCTGCATCGCGCTAGAGAAATGTGCCAACTTCCACGACATATATACAACTTCCGACGATCAACTGTCGGGCCCTTGGTCCCCTGGCCACAACACCCGGCCAGGTGAGTAATTACCCTTTTCTACCATCTCCCCATCTTCGCTTGCCAACATTGGCGGCTACCATTATCCTGCACCGCCAGGCCAGGTGAGTAATTACCCTTTTCTACCATCTCCCCATCTTCGCTTGCCAACATTGGCGGCTACCATTATCCTGCACCGCCAAAGTGGTGACCCCCGACGTGATCCTTACGTCTTCCCTACCTGACTCCCGCACACAGCAGTCACAGCCTTGACCATAGTCGACACGGACGCGTGCTTCCTGGTCGTTCACCTGCGGCATCTCACTGTCCCCACCCAGTCTCGACTCACTGCAGACTTGGGAACAGCATCGCTTCGGCACAGCTCACAGCGCAACCTCACGCCAGAGCTACGCCATTGCTCACCGCATCGCCAGACTGACTACGCTTCATACGTCAACTTCAGCGTTTCTCGCTTCGGTATCGACCTCCAGTCTCCGGGGGGAGTACTGTAGCGCAATCTATCGCTCCAACAGGGAACTTCAACAATACTCACTTTACGAGTACACGAACACAAGGTTGGCAAGCATCCGCATATAGATGGCGCTAACCGTCCTGCATCGCGCTAGAGAAATGTGCCAACTTCCACGGCATATATACAACTTCCGACGATCAACTGTCGGGCCCTTGGTCCCCTGGTCACAACACCCGGCCAGGTGGGTAATTACCCTTTTTCCACCTTCTCCCCATCTTCGCTTGCCAACATTGGCGGCAACATCTATTAGCACTATAACACCGCCAAATACCTATTAGCACTATTAAAAGACTTTTTACTTTATTCCTTAGCGAGACACACCAACAGACTGTCCACCAGAAGGGAAGCAGCCACCGTCGTCCTGAACATCAGCAACTTTTTTCTGAGTTATAAGTGAAACATTAACCGATGCTCTTACGCTGAGGGGAACATTGCGATGCACAATTCAGGCGACTGAATGTGTAACCATGATCCAATATGTTCAGGTTCCCCTATTGACAGGGTCACGGATGTCGGATGGCAGTTGCTACACTTTAATTAACTGATATAGCAAATCCTGGATCATGGTCAAGGCAGACGCGCTCGCGAGAACACAGCCGGGATATAATTATTTTTTAATAATACTTACTTTAACCATATCTTCGTAAAACATGAACAGAATATTCGCGTGATCTCTTTTTGCCCAAGCTTCTTTGTACATTTCAAAGAAAGGTGTATAAATAACTGAAACAAAATGAGAAAACTATACCGACACTTGGAATTTTGAATGTTATTAAGGTCTAAATTTAACTGTTATTCCACGCCTAATATTAACAACGGAGGTTTCTCAGTTCCCTCCAATACCAGCCAGTTCGGCCGAAGCCATTGCGATATAGAGTTCCACTCTGTTTCACCCCTCTTTTTCGTAAATCTAACTTGAAGTGTCAAAACCACGCTGTTCTTTTGTATTACCTAACCTCAGAGAATAAACCTTCCTTGGGTATTTTCTTCCACCACGCATCACCCCATAAGCAACACCTTATTTAGTTACTTTTGCTAATAGATGCATTAAAATAGAATGATTAAAATTAAATTCAAGTTAGGTATGTAGGTATATGATGAATCTAAAATAAACGTGTAAATAAGTACCTAGGTGAAAACAAGGAGAGAATATATACATAAACGGCACCAGTGCAATAACGCATTCGTGCGATATCATTATTTGTTTAGGTATTGTGAATTTAAAAGCGATGCAAGAAGACCCATTTTACAAGCAAGTTTAAGAAACTAAAATACGATAACTACTCACTTTGATTATTCATGAACATTTTCCAGTAGGTCTTGAAGTCTCCCACGTAGTCTACACCTTTATATAGTCTATTAAAATGGTAGAATGAGACGGCGCAGTCGCACGGGTCCCTCGCGACGCACACCACCCTGGCGGTGTCGAGCAGCGCGGGCGGCAGCAGCGACAGCGGCTAACGTCTCGCGTGGATTCGCTGTCATCATCTTAAGAATTTCCTTAGTCTTTTCATTGTTATGTTCCTTTAACATTTTATTTTCCGTTGTGTGACTTAATAACGTACCCATCCTAAAATTCGAATCAAGTACTACAATTAATATAATTGAATACTAAGTTTCAATTCGGTACCTGTATCAAAGCACAGAGGACGATAAGGTTTTCATTTGATTGTGAAAAAGCGCAGACGAGCCCCGGGCTCTGTCAACTCAGGGCATATAGAAACGATGATCTGCCCTAGGCCTCAAGTAGGCTACCTCAGTAATGATGGGTAATTGGATCGCAATAACAGCTCACTGACAGTTTTAATTAAAGCAGAATAGAAATACCAAAAACTCGTCAAACAGCTTGCAAACTGCTGTTGAGAATGAAATACCATTCAATTGACCCATTAGTAAATAGATAGATAGATCGTGATCGGTTCAGGCAGATAGCGATCGGCTCAATTCAACGATCGACGCACGACAGTAATTCATTAAACCGGTATGGACTATGTTTTTATAAAGTTGTAAAGGGTGGATGACGTGAATTACTTAATTCACTCTAACTAGCAGTATCTTGCTATCAGAGGCGCCATTGCCGCCGTCTGATAGTTATACTTAGATACTTACGTATTACATAGCAACCAGAGCCTGCGTAGTGTTGTGTATCTGTGTGTATGGAGTGTACCTACCTACCAACTAGTAGCTATCTTAAGTGGGTTTTTCAAGAACGTCGGTGGCAGAGCGGTTGAGTATCCGACTCGTAAGCGAGAGAGGTACGGGGTTCGAATCCCGCTGTGGCAATGTACCAATGACCCTTTTCTGAGTTATGTACATTAGTTGAATTCTAAACGATGCTCTTATGGTGAGGGAAATATCGTGATGAAACCTGCAAATTCTGGCAACTGAAATTGTAACTATGATCCAATCTAGTCAGGTTCCTCTGGTAGCAGGGTCACGGAGGTCAGATGGTAGTCGCTCCACTGTAATTACCTGGTCGCCAAATCCTGGATCACGGTCAAGGCGGACCCCGGGCCATCGTGTTTGAGAGCACAACCGGCACATTAACGCCAAGAGCATTACTTTTTTAACAATGTTTATTTTTATTTAGTATCTACCTAATCCAGGTAATAATTTGTTCTGGTGTGTAGGTAGCTAGGTAGGTACCTGCAGCAGTCAACACAGCGGCTCCGGCTGTCTCACAGACTAATGGACATTTTGTTATTTATTTATTTAACAGTTTATTGTGCACAGGAAATATTAGTAAATAATAAATGGCACAAGAGGCGCTACTTATTTCTAAAAGAAATCTCTTCCAGCAGGCCTTCGGAAGCGTGATGTGATCATGAGACGCCCATAGGACGTGCACAATATTACCTATCTCTAAAAAGACATATATATATATATATATATATATATATATATATATATATATATATATATATATATATATATATATATATATATATATATATATATATATATATATATATGACGGATGCGGTTAATAGTATGGAATCATGTGGTCAATAGTACGGACTCATGACGAAGAAAACGGAAGTGGGAGTGCGTGGGGCGTGCTGACAGAGTCTCGACGGCACGACTCGGGCGGATTGGCTGCCATTCTTGGCGCGACCGACGCGTCTTGAAACTGTCTCCACATTTCGTATATAGAAAGTGTTATTTACGTTTAAAAATAAAGTAATTTTTAAATCACCTTTGAAATAAGAAAGTTAATTACCTCAACTGCCTATATTGTGATACTGCTTTAATTTCAAGTGAAATTATAAGTGATGTGCAAAAATGAATTGGAATAAATACAACGGAGTAAATGTGAACCTTTTCTTTAATTTATCTGGACGAATACGATCTAATACTGATATCATCACCCTGATGACAATGATCCTAATACAACCGTTTCCTTCACGCGACGCGCGGGTGGTTTGTCTTGTTAGGTAAGTACCTAGTAAAAATAATTCTGTGCACGAAGCCCGTGCACAACATTATTTTACGTGCCCGTGGTCCGCCTTGACCATGGTCCATGATCTAGGATTTGGCAGATTAGGTAATTAAATGCAGTAGAGCGACTGCCATCTGACATTCCTGGCTCCTAACCCTGCTATTAAAGGAACCCGACCAGATTGGATCATGGGTACATCCACATTCAGCCGCTTGAATGTGTAGGTTTCATCAGCATTAAAAGCATCGGTTAGTATTCAACTAATGTGCATAACTTAGAAAAGAGTTATTGGTACATGGCGGCACTGGGATTCGAACCCGGCTCCTCTTAGGCCACCGACGCTCCGACTATTTAAGCATACCTACCTATTGAAAATAATTAGTTTGGGTAAGTTCCTAGTTAATTTGGTAGAGCTTATTCATGTAAATGAGTAGGTAACATTTAGTTCGACGCCTGGTAGTAAGATGTAGGAGGTTGGTTTGTTTTGATATGGATGGCACAAGGTAATTATGGATTTACGCAACCGGAGGACCCAAAGAAAACCAAAAATGACTTAAAATATATTTATTTAAAATTATTAATACATTTCAATTAAATCTAACCTAACCTAGCGATTGCGATCGATGCTAGATCAACAATAACTTCTAAATTAATTTTATAATAAAACTGCACATCGCGTCCGTGACCGAGTTTCCGCAGAGTTCGCTGATTCGACGTTGCGCGCTGCCATGAGGAATTGGGGCTGCATAGTCATCGGCTTACACATAGCGCGGCTACATAACACCTTCCCCCTAAGATGGGCAACTATTTTAGAACTTTGAGAGAAAAGGTTGCTGGCGGCTGCTCCCGAGTTTCTTGATATCCAATTTCGGATCTTCAGTAGGTAGATACTTCAATAATTCATTTTAACAATTATGGCGGATGTGGTTACGGTGGTGACGGACTAGCAGGATGGCTGAGACTACAGTGCATCCAGCAGGATAGTGTGTTGTAGTACGGTATAAACGTTTCATGTACTGAACTGTTGAACTGCAAATATTGTTGCAAAATTACATTTTCTTGAATTTTGTGGAGTTCTTGAAGAATGATTGACTTTTAATTTCAGATAAGGTTTTCCCAGCAGCATCTTTGCTTTCAGCTTCGAAATAAATCTTCATGTTGGATGGCGGTATCAAAATCTTTGTTCCCGTTACTTTCGGATAGAGATATTGGGAAGTTGACTTCGGACATTCTGTCACAATGTACATGAATGCTTACTTGGTAGTTGGTATGGATGAGGAGGGATAATGGGCTGATTACTAGGTACTAATTAGTCGGAAATAAAAAAGTATTTGGAGCACAGTATAGGGTACCTAAGTATTTAAATTTTATACCTAACTAGCATTTATGCGTTGAAATATTCTGACTTAATTCAATGTACTATGCGTAGTATTGGGAATATTGCTAGCCATAACAGACTTACTTCTCTTGCCAAACCGTTTAGGGACAGTTACCTATACCTATAACTATCTGCTAAAATATTGAAGTACTTATAGAATTTACACTACCGGGAAATTAGGACTAGGACAAGCAACACAAGAGCGATTCAAATGTACTTGACTTACATGTAGATATCTCATTTTGGCTTCTGCGGGATCAATTTCTTGATTTCTCCTCCGGCAGCGGACGTCCAGGTTCTTTAGAATACTCGACCGATAGGAAAGTTTCGATGTGAGAAACGACCCTAGCTATTTCTTCGAGTATCCTACCGACTGCGCCAATTATGGATTTACGCAACCGTACGCACCCAAAGAAAACCAAAAACGACTTAAAATATATTTATTTAAAATTATTAATACATTTAAATTAAATCTAACCTAACCTAGCGATTGCGATCGATGCTAGATCAACAATAACTTCTAAATTAATTTTATAATAAAACTGCACATCCGAACTCTGCGGAAACACTGACCGCTTTTCCGCAGAGTTCGCTGATTCGACGGTGCGTGCTGCCATGAGGAATTGGGGCTGCATAGTCATCGGCTTACACATAGCGCGGCTACGTAACATTTAAACTCCTATTAAACTCCTCCTAATGGTATGTACACACTCAACGTACGCCAACGAAGGGCTGTCGGCCGAATTCTTTGGACTTCTAAGGTCCAATACTTGTATTTCGTGGTCAAGCACACGATCTTTGGGAGTATCGGTAACCGATTCGGGCTCGTATTTGCACGTTTGTTCGTTGGCCGAAACGGGTGCGCGTCATACATCGCCTGGTGTGTACGCAGTATTAGACTCCTGGTAGTAGGCTTAAGGAGGTTGCTTTGTTTTGATAGGGGTCGCACGAGGTTGTTAAACTGCTTTTTATATGATCATCAACTTGAAATAGAGCTGCGCTTCAACGTAGTCGATATTTAAATGAATATTTTATCTTTAAAAATGAATATATTTTTATAAAATTTAAAACTCGATGTCCGGATAAAATTAAGTCACCAGTGTACTCTTTGAAAGCTATACTTTAACACCCTTTCGGCTTTATACATGTATTAAGTAACACCCTGTATAGGTGGTGGTGCCCATATCCTTTTTCCGGTGACTTGAGGATACGGTGGGTAGATCTCCTCGGCGGGATCACCTTAAAGGGATTCCTCACCTTGAGTTAGTTAAGTAATTCTAAAAAGACGTCATTCCCTATTGAATGAAATACAAACGTATAAAATATGATAAGGTTTTAGTTTAGTCTGATTTATTTATTTATTTCCATACAGTTTTACAGTAATAAAATTTAGTTATAATTGTAGAATTCAAAGTTGCAATGCCAATAACAAAACTTCTGTTTAAAATTTTGAATATTATACCATCTAGCAGTATGATAACCTAATGACAAAATGGAAAGGAAAAAGCTTTCATATACGTAGGTAGTAGGTAGTGCGTGTGCGTGTGCGTGTGCGTGTGCGTGTGCGTGTGCGTGTGCGTGTGCGTGTGCGTGTGCGTGTGCGTGTGCGTGTGCGTGTGCGTGTGTGTGTGTAGTGTAACTGCGACTGGAAAAACTGGAGAACACCATTCGAATATCGAGAGTACCGGAGACGTGCTTCTCATATAGATCGATGGCCCTATTGATAGGAGAACCTAAGGCATAACTGTTGCGCGCACGGTGGTCAAGTAGCCGCGGCCAACGGCCCCTACCCGTGACAATAGTTGTGGACTATCAACTCCGCAATGAATGATGTCATATAGTAGTCTCAAGTCTGCCTGCCACAAGGCGCCTGTCATTCAATGAACAAATTTTGTGTGAACTTAGGCCAGCTGTATAATCCGTGGTTATCGTGTGCGATATGATGTTAAGTTTGTTAACGAACGATTTCTGTAAGGACTCTAGTCTAACACGGTGGATAGCGAAGATCGGTGACCATACAGGGGATGCATACTCCAGTACACTCCTGACGTATGCAAAATAAAGTATTTTAAAAGCAGGCGCTGAGTTCAGAGGCTTAACTGCCCTGAAAATGAAGCCCAACAGTCTTATCGCTTTCGCGACAATCGATTCATAGTGGGCACAGAAAGTTAACTTAGAATCTAGAATTATGCCGAGATCTTTAACCTGCTTAGTGCGTTCAATTTTGATATTGTTAAGCCTATATGAAGTGGATATAACGTTTCTTTTTCACGTAAAGGTGATTGGCAAGCATTATTTTACGTTTGGATCCAGACTGTTGTGCTCACAATATGCCGACACCCTGTCCAGATCTTCCTGCAATTTGCAGCAGTCTGTCCTACATTTTATCGGCATCTAGATCTTAGTGTCGTGAGCATACATGAGGAAATACGCATATCAAAAACAAGACACATAATCGAATAAACAAATATTAAAAAGAAGAGGACCCAGAAGGGAGCCCTGAGGTACCCCGGAAGGGATGGGCGCAAAACGAGAGTGATAACACCCTGGCTCCTGTTCCGAAGGTATGACTCGAACCAACGAAGAAGATCACCGTGTACACCGACCTGCTCCAGTTTATATAAAATAGGGCTATGATTCAATCGGTCAAAACATTTAGAGTAGTCGGTGTACACGACGTCCACCTGATGGCCCTCATCCATAAAGCTGGCAATAGAGTGCACGAATTACGTCAGATTAGTTACAGTAGAACGCTTGCGCATAAAGCCGTTTATTGTATTTTTGGTATTTTATTTGTAGGTATTTTATTATATCATCATCTCAGCCCGTAACAATTCACTGCAGGGCTTAGGGCCTCTCCCACGAAAGGGGAGGTTATTGCCATAATCTCCACGATTGGCAGGCGGGTTAGAGACCGCAGTATTTAAATATAACAATGGAAAATGCTGCTGCCCATATTCCAGACTACGGAGACTCTTTTGCCTCGAAAACATTAGTCGCCTTGTACGACACCCATGAGTGTAAGGGGTTGGTGCTATTCTACTCTGCCGGACACTACACGGCCAATTATTTTATTATATATTATAATTGTAAATATTTGATGTGTACCTTAATAAATTCTTCACGTTAAAATATGATAATATAATCATGTAGTGTCGTCAATGCTTAATTAAATGTACCTACCAACCTACCAAAATGTTTAAGTTAGGTTGCTTTATATGCGTTATAAGTAACATTATTACGCCTATAATAACAACAGGTGTACTTACCGTATATACGGTATCTTCGTAATTATACATTAACACCTGTCCAAACACAAGTGGCAACTCCGCCAACTCATGACAGCATATAACGTCAAAACAATATCGTATATCAGACAAACGAGACCGCCTACCTTACCCTACCTCATGGAAAGCGGTAACTGTACCCCCAAAGAACTAAAAAAAAAACAATTTGGCGTTAATGTCCCGGTTTTGCTCTCAAGAACGAGGGCCCGGGGTCCGCCTTGACCATGATCCAGGATTTGGCGATCAGGTAATTACAATGGAGCGACTACCATCTGACCTCCGTGACGTGACCAGATTTATTCATGGGACAAATTCAGTTGCCTGAATTTGCAGGTTTGATCACGTTGGTTTCCCTCACCGTAAGAGCATCGGTTAGTAATCAACTAATGTACATAACTCAGAAAAGAGTCATTGGTACATGGTCGCAGCGGGATTCGAACCCGGTACCTCTCAGCTACGAGTTGGATACTCAACCGCCCGGCTACCGACGCTCTTAAGACCTAACATACAAACATGCAGAACCGCAGGTGCGTGCGTGAGACTTATGCGCTTTTGGCGGTGCAGGATAATGTTGCCGCCAATGTTGGCAAGCGAAGATGAGGAGAGGGTAGAAAAGGGTAATTACCCACCTGGCCGGGTGTTGTGACCAGGGGACCAAGGGTCCGACAGTTGATCGTCGGAAGTTGTATATATGCCGTGGAAGTTGGCACATTTCTCTAGCGCGATGTAGGATTGTTAGCGCCATCTATGTGCGGATGCTTGCCAACCTTGTGTTCGTGTACTCGTAATGTGAGTATCGTTGAGTTTCCCTAGTGGAGCGATAGATGTCGCTACAGTACTCCCCCCGGAGACTGGAGGTCGATACCGAAGCGAGAAACGCTGAAGCTGACGTATGAAGCGTAGTCAGTCTGGCGATGCGGTGAGCAATGGCGTAGCTCTGGCGTGAGGTTGCGCTGTGAGTTGTGCCGAAGCGATGCTGTTCCCAAGTCTGCAGTGAGTCGAGACTTGGTGGGGACAGTGAGATGCCGCAGGTGAACGACCAGGAAGCACGCGTTGTGCTGACTATGGTCAAGGCTGTGGACTGCTGTGTGCGGGAGTCAGGTAGGGAAGACGTAAGGATCACGTCGGGGTCACCACTTTGGCGGTGCAGGTTAATGTTGCCGCCAATGTTGGCAAGCGAAGATGGTGAGAAGGGAGAAAAGGGTAATTACCCACCTGGCCGGGTGTTGTGACCAGGGGACCAAGGGTCCGACAGTTGATCGTCGGAAGTTGTATATATGCCGTGGAAGTTGGCACATTTCTCTAGCGCGATGTAGGATTGTTAGCGCCATCTATGTGCGGATGCTTGCCAACCTTGTGTTCGTGTACTCGTAATGTGAGTATCGTTGAGTTTCCCTAGTGGAGCGATAGATGTCGCTACACGCTTAATCCATTTACCTAAATTCAATCGTCTTAATTCAAAAGGAAACAGCGTGAGAGCAAATCCAAGTGGAATGTATTGCTCATAAAATAAGGTACATTTTTGTATCACTCATATTAAGTCACGCGTCGCACCGCTTTTCAAAAATCCGAGATACAAAAATGGACATTATTCTATGAGCAATACATTCCAAATTGATTTGCTCTCATGCTTCTACGGTAAAATGTACTACGGCTAATGTTGTACTTCATGGACAGGTACCGCCCCTTTAGTGAAGTGCCACAAATAACAACAAACCATCGAAAATTGGTTTTCAAATAATATAATCGAATATTCAAAATTAACATTTAGGTAATTGAATCATATATTATACAACTTAAACATAATACACAAACAATATATAATTACATATTACAACCACCTATAAATAAAAACCTTATAAAGTCCCCTAATGCGGAAATGTGCCCAGAAGGTTGGCCGCGTTTAGGTAATTATATCATTTTTTGTAACTAAATTTTCATTTATTGTTTGTATTTCGCCCTAAGAGACCTTTCACAACAACGATTTCGCGCGTATTCTGCGGAATAGGCTGACAAACCTAATAAAAATACTCACGTGTCAAAATCATCGTTGTGGAAGGGTTTTTAATGTCGTATTTATAAATTATTAATTCAAAAGAAAAAATAGTTTTTGTGCATGTATTACTGTATGTATGTGTTATACATACAGAATAACCATGCAACTATCGAAACCAATTTCTATGAGAATGATAATCGATAATCGAATAGATTCATTAACGATTTTACACTATCCCATTCCTACTGTGAGCTGTTAGAATTATCATATTTTTGATATTTGATAAGTAGTTTCGTTTGCGCTTACGGTCGGTCGGTCGTGTCATAAATTACGTACCTACTTATTTACATAAATTAATAATAGACAGATTTAATAATAGACTACTATCAATCCGTAGTTATGGAGGTCAATAATTTTCCTATTGAGTTCAAAGAGTTTGATCCAGAACAATCACAAGAGATTATAGAAAATTTTAAAGGTACCTATGTAACGTAACAAAACTGCAGGGCAGTGTGGGGTTCAGTTGATAAGGAAACTAATTAGAGGTCGGTAGCAGACTCAGTGGATAAAGAAAACTAAAGAATCAGGGTAGTGGGTTATGATTATTCAGTTCATTGGTGAGCTAGCTACTACTATGAATTTATTAAAAAATGCTCAAGTAAAGCACAACAGTTAGAAAAATTATAGTATTTTAAGGGTATCTTTATATTTGGCCCTTCAGGCTTTGATTGCTCATCATTCCTCCATGGAAAATTAAGTCTATTCTGTAAAATCAGACTACGTTGTAACTACGTTTTACTAATGTTTAGATTGAAATAGAATTTTGTAGTATGTAGGGTTTAACCCTGACTTGTGTTATTACTTACGACTATTAGGACTTCTTTTTAAACGTTGGTTTAGCACGTTGATACTTTAATTTTTCATTTTTCATACATTAATAATGGTTTTATGGGTATCTTTGGATTTGGCCCTTCAGGCTCTGATTGCTCACCATCCTTCCCTGGAAAATAAGTTAATTTTGTAAAACCAGACTTCGTTGTAACTACGTTCTACTAATGTTTTGATTCAAATAGATTTCAGGAAATGATTTCTCGTTTTCTAGATATCCAATGGATAAAAGTAATTATGGTTTCTGAATAAAAACGGGAGTATTGGGGTGTGGTCTGGATTCTTACCTTTGTAACTACCTGTTTTCTTATTAACATGGACTCAGACGGGCCCCAATGCCACGGTCTTCATTTTTCCTGTCGAATGGCGATGATAATTACTGATTTTTATAACAATTTCTACATGAAATCGGGTTTTAAAGGATCTAACTTAACTGTTTTGTTTATTTTACTCTTGTCACGTCATATGTTATGCGGGCAATTTTTAATAGTCGAAGGAGATTTTAATCTTTTTTGTGCTCCTCTTAATCTAGATAACTGCTGGATCCAATTCCGCATCAGGTCGGCATGAATTATATCCTTGGCCGTCGAACACGAGACCGTCCGAAAATTAATATCGTCCATTTCGAGAACTGTCTGGTTGACTATGACTACTGACTAACAAGACTTTATCTTCTTTTGTGCCAAATGGTTCTCGAACGTGTTTAAACGAAGACCCGAGCCTTCAATGGAGAATGCGGGGCGGGATTTTGGCAGAGTTTTCCCAGCCTTTGATCTTGAAGGATTTTTTTTTTAACTTCCTTCTTTTTCCTGCAATCTGTAAATTATTTTTTAAACATTTAGCGAGGATGTTATGTATGTGTCAAGGTGACTGAATGGTATGAGCCCACTGACTCATCCACTTAATCTCTTCTTGTAAGCAAGTCTTCTCTTCAGCCTTCTGAAGGTCGGATTTTGCATAAGTTTTGACGCCAATTCATTTGGATGATTCATTATTCGTTTCCTGTACCCCTCCAGGCTGCGACTAATTTCTTCCTGTACCGTTAGTACATTCAGTTCCTTGTGTAGTCGGTCATTTGTCACATTCCATGGCGCATTTGCAATTAGGCGTAATGTTTTGAACTTAAATCTCTGTAGTATATTCAGGTTGGAGTTCGATGCAGTTCCCCACAGCTGAATTCCATAGGTCCACATAGGTTTAATGATAGACTTATATACAAGTAATTTGTTTTCTAGTGAAAGTTTCGACTTTCGATTTATCAGCCAGTACATCGATCTAAGCTGCTGCCCTAGCGCTTTTCGTTTTGTAAAAATGTGTTTCAACCAAGTAAGGCGACGGTCCAAATGGAGGCCCAGGTATCGTACGTTGTACGTTTGTGGAATTCCTATCGTGTTCAGGAACACCGGTGGTGTCTGAGTCCTTGTCGTAAACGTGACGTGCGCAGACTTAGTTTCGTTTGCTTTGATGCGCCAGTCTTTTAGCCATGTCGATATTTTATAGAGACCTGCTTGGAGTAAGGCGGAGGCGGTTAGCGGATCCTTATGGAACGCCAGAATCGCTGTGTCATCGGCAAATGTTCCTACTAGTGTTTCTCTAGAGGATGGTAGGTCTGACGTTGTATATTAAATAAAGGGTTGGACCCAATACACTGCCCTGAGGAACACCGGCTCTAATAATTTCTTAAATGTAAGTACTAGACTATAATTCTTATCCATTATGTGCACAGCATGGCTTAAAGTATTTCTAAAATTATAATAGTGTTAGTAGTATTGGTTAGTTAGAACAAAAAAACATCAAAATTTCAATGGTGATTGAACTAGAGAAGTTCAAACTCTCAAAAATCAAACATATTTGTTTGATTATTTGATAATTTCTGCCACCTTCCATTGTGGCGGGACAATTTGCAAAAGTATCGCGTTGAAGATTTGGGTACGGTAGATTATTCCCACGTCAGGCAATTCCCTCAAAACCTTGGCTGTAACAAGGTCATAGCCGGGTGCTTTATTGACGTCCAGCTTTTTTATAGCAGTTTTCACCTCGTCTTTGGTAAATGCCTTCATTGGAAGATCAAGTTGGTGAGCCTGTCCTAAGACTTTGGCAACATAATCGATGGATTATATAGGTTCTGATATAGGTTCATCTAAGATGTTAGATGAACCTATATCAGGGTTTGGAGTAAAGACCTCCTCCAAATGTTGGGCAAACAGTTTCGCCTTTTCCGAGTCGTCTTTGGCCCATTCATTGTTGTTTTTGCGAATGGGGGGTTGGTAAATTTTTGGTCTTTTTATATTACTTGTAGCTTTCCACAGTGAGTACTGTGATGCTGCTGTAGCGTCTAAATTAGTAAGATAGCTTTAAATGCCCTGGTCCCTATATAAATGTAAATATTTTTTCAGTTTTGAGGCTAATCTGTTAAAGGTTTTCTTATCCTCGGGGTGTCTTGTCTGTTGCCATATTTTCCTTGCCTTCTTTTTGGGCACGCAGTTACACCAGCGATTTTTGGGATCGGGGTAGAGTCCCATGCTGCTTGCTGGATTACAGTGTTAAAATGCTCGACTGCTAGTAATGTCTTCTTGCGATTTCAGTGGTATTTTAACATTTATAAATCTCTTGACCTGTTCGCGGAACTGGTCCCAATCTGTTTTACGCGAGTGCAGTTTACATGGTATTTCCTTTTCTATAACTTTGCAATCCAGCTCAACAAATACTGGAGTATGGTCAGAGGAAAGATCGAAGCTAGACTCACATTTCATATTCAAAAGCGGTACTCCTTTGGTAACACAAAAGTCCAAAAAATCTGGATTTTTCTTGGTGCTTGTGGGCCAATAAGTCGCTTTGCCCGTTGAGATTGTCTCAAGTCGCAGTTTCTTGATAGCAGCTAGTAGCTCCCGTCCTTTTGTAGTAGTAACTCGCGATCCCCATTCGGTGTTCTTAGCGTTGTAATCTCCTCCAGCTAGGAATCTCTGCCCAAGTGTGCCAAAGAATTATTCATAATCATTACTTTTAATTTTATGTGGGACTGTAAAGGGCTGAAAGTGTTAAATTTACATTGCTGCCTTCCAATACAACGCTTGTGGATTGTATGTGGTCTTTACAGTAAGGATTAGCCACATAATGTTTGATATTATCTCTTATTAAGATTGCTGAACCACCATGGGCATTTCCGTCCGGATGATTTGTATGGTAAAGTATATACTTTGGGATTTTAAAGCAGCTTTTGTTCGTGAAATGTGTCTCAGCAATTAGTAGTATGTCTATTTTGTTATTATTCAGGAAGTGCTTGACTTCTTGAGTGTGATTTGATAGCCCATTGGCGTTCCATAGGCATATATATGTTTAGGGGACGGAATTTTGTACAAGTTTAGTCGTGAGATTCACAAGGAGATTTGTAATATTTGCCATTTGATTCATCATTTGTTTAAACATTTGTATTAGCTGTGCCATTTCGCTGGTATTTTCAGTGTTATTTGATGTGTTTGGGATATTAATAGATAGCATCTCCATATTGTCTTTTGTGGGACATTCTATGTAATTTTTTCCAGTTTTAACGACTGAGCTATACAAGGCCTTTGTGTTATTTATGTGCGCAGTTGCTTGGGGTTTGTTTTGTTGGGTTTGCATTAAGGATGGCTTAGAATAATTTTCTCGTTTTCGCGTAGATGGTTACTTTACTTTCTGCAGTTCTTTATACACCGCCCTTGTAATTTGCTTGATGGTTTCCTTCACACAAAATACATTTTACTTTATCTGATCGCTCTTTACGGTCGCAACTTGCTGAGTTATGTGGCCCTGCACATTTTATGCATCTTGACTGGCGATGGCAAAATGCTTTTGTGTGGCCATACTGTTGGCAGTTAGCACACTGTGGAATGCTTCTTTTCTGTTTAGGTGGTTCAAATGTAACATGGCAGTTCAATAGACTTTTAATGTTATAGACTGATTTATTGTTGCTATTTTGTTCTAACTCTATGACAAACATTGGAAGAGGATTTTTGGATACTCTTTGTTTTATATTCCAAATGTTTGATACTTTGTGATTTAGGTCATTGAGAGCGCTTTTTATTTCTTCAGTATCAGTAGAGTAGTGCATATTTTTTAAAAGAGTCTTAAATGACCTTAAATGTTTAGGTTTATAGGTGTAGAATTCTGTATGCTTTAGTTCTAACTGTTTTACTATTATTCTGTATGCATCTGATGTTTTTGGTTGGATTTTAACTTGATTGTTGTATAGTACTTTTACTTCGTAGCTTTCCCCAGCATCCATGTTGAGTAATTCTAGTAGAGGTTTTATATTTGTGACTTAATCGACAAAAATTGGTGGTGGCTTTGGGTCTCTCTTAGCATCTGGAATTTGGGTATCTGTCACAACTTCCATATCTTCTTCTAAACCATCGACAGAGTTTGATGTTTCTATTGGTTGACTTAACCAATAAGTGTCTAGTTTTGTTTGTTTTTGACTTATAGTGTTTTCTGGACTGTCACGGTTTCGTTTTCTACCTCCAACTTCAGTCCATGTTTCCGGCCCTTTTCCAGAGTTTACAGGAGATGAATTGTCTATTATATTACTCCAATTTTCGTTTTCGTCTGGCATTACCGATACGCCTGTCAGAGGTTTTGCCAGATCTTGAAGGTGAATCTATATTGTAACGAGATGTTACCCTGAAGAAATTAATAGAAAAATCAATATAAGTGATCAGTATCAAACTAAAATATGCTTGACAAGGATTGCATCAAATTTGATCTCGGAAGTCTCAGTCTAAAAAATGCACATAGTTGCATCAATCTTCTTCTACAAAAATCTCAAGCTGACGTAGTCGCTTAGCTAGTTTGCAAACAGTACTTTTCGGCCTGCTTTAACAGTACCCAAGTAAAACAAGTGTTCCTGCGTGGACAAAAGGTTATGTGGATAGCCTCTTTTTTCTAACTGTTGTGCTTTATTAGAGTATCTTTATATATATAATTCTTCTGTGAGTGTGTATGTCACTGAACTACTCTCAAACGACTGGACCGATTTTGATGAAATTTTTTGTGTGTGTTCAAGGGGATCTGGGAATGGTTTAGATTCACACCTAAGGTGTAGGGTAGGTGTAGGGTAAGTGTAGGGTAGGTGTAGGGTAGGTGTAGGGTAGGTGTAGGGTAGGTGTAGGGTAGGTGTAGGGTAGGTGTAGGGTAGGTGTAGGATAGGTGTAGGGTAGGTGTAGGGTAGGTGTAGGGTAGGTGTAGGGTAAGTGTAAGGTAGGTGTAGGGTAGGTGTAGGGTAAGTGTAAGGTAGGTGTAGGGTAGGTGTAGGGTAGATGTAGGGTAGGTGTAAGGTAGGTGTAGGGTAGGTGTAGGGTAGGTGTAAGGTAGGTGTAGGGTAGGTGTAGGGTAGGTGTAGGGTAGGTGTAGGGTAGGTGTAGGGTAGGTGTAGGGTAGGTGTAGGGTAGGTGTAGGGTAGGTGTAGGGTAGGTGTAGGGTAGGTGTAGGGTAAGTGTAAGGTAGGTGTAGGGTAGGTGTAGGGTAGGTGTAGGGTAAGTGTAAGGTAGGTGTAGGGTAGGTGTAGGGTAGATGTAGGGTAGGTGTAAGGTAGGTGTAGGGTAGGTGTAGGGTAGGTGTAGGGTAGGTGTAGGGTAGGTGTACGGTAGGTGTAGGGCAGGTGTAGGGTTAGAACGCTACGCGAACGAAGTCGCGCCGGGTCCACTAGTTTTTTTATAAATTCATTGTAGTAGCTAGCTTACCAATGGACTGAATAATCATAACCCACTACCCTGATTCTTTAGTTTTCTTTATCCACTGAGTCTGCTTCCGACCTCTAATTAGTTTCTTTATTCACTGAACCCGACACTGCCCTGCAGTTTTGTTACGTTACACCTATCCTGTTTGAAACTTAGATGTATGAACAAGCGATCTAGAATCAGTTTTTATATGTAATTTTTTCTTGTGTAACATTTTAATTTAGGTTTCTAAATGGTAGTTTTAAGTTTGTACATATTGTATGTAGTGTAACTATGTATACAGGGTGTCCCATAAGGTTACGATAAGTTGGGATAGGGTGATCGAGGAAGTCACTACGGTCACCAGAAAAAATAAAAAAAAATCGCTCAAGGATATTTTTAAAATCATGCCAATTTTTTTTTTTTTTTTATTGAACACCTGTTGAGCCTATTTCATTAACTGTGACCACAAATATTGCTTTCGAAAAAAATAAAAAACTGTTATATAAACGTAAATAACCTTTCTACAATCTGAAATAAAAAAAACAATACATATCCGACCAAGATCATAAAGAAAATCATGTTTTTCCCTTGCCGAGGACTTGACAATTACGATTTCACTCAACTTTATCAGTGTGTCCTTAAAAAAATGTACTATGCAACTCTGGCAAGTTTCTTCAAAAGTTAGCTTATTTTATCACCATTCATAATACGACAGCTAAAATAAATTTTCAGGAACTATACCCTAATCTTAAATGAAAAAAAAAAACGCTAAAACTTAGTCCCAAATTCGTATGGATTTTTATCGTCTAGACTCTAGGCCAAATGACAAGAAAAATAACCAATACTACATTGAAATGACATGTTCAATATCAAAGCTTGACATGGCCTAGACTGTAATTTTGTAAAGAAAATTATGATTGAGTGAATTTGAATTGGTAATCTACTTGTGTTTTAGGACGGTGCCTGTATAATAAATAAACAAAAAAGGTCACTTTAAAGAAAAAGGTAGAGCTTATTATTTACTTCATGTTCCAGCGATGACCGACGGCTGCGTGAAGGTCGGGCCCCAGGGCTTCGTCATGCCGGCCAGGTATAAGGAGGTGGCATCAAGTATTTACAATCTGTCAGTGCAGCCGAGCGACATCTTTGTAATTTCGTTCCCGCGGTCAGGTACGCGATCGGACTCTAATAAGTACAGTCATTTAAAGAATTAATTTACCACCTGACCGCACGATCTTCTATATGAAAATATGGACTCGTGGTGGACAATATGGTGTCGACAACTTAACTGGTATATCGCCTGCGGTAGGTGAGGTAGGTGGGATGGTGATTTTTCATTGATGAACGCGGGGGTGCGGGTCGCGGGGCAGTGAGCATTTTCTTTCGCGAAACGTCAGTTGATGACGTTCCTCGGAAAAAGAATGCACACGAGATTATGCCCGAACTTGACCCAAGATTAAGTATAATATCCCGAGACGAGAAACCTAATCTTCGCCAATGGCTTTTAAAACTAAAACTAGATTTTATTCGGTGCAAAAAGTAAGTTTTTGTTCATATTTATTTTATGGCTCTCTGTGGGCCTTATAAGAAAACTCACTGTCGCCCAAAGGGCAATGGAAAGGACTATCAAATCAGGAATTAGGAGATCCGCAAGCGAACTATTGCGAAAGTTTGCCTAGCGGGAAGGGCACATAGCTCGCAGAACAGATGTCCTATGAGGCAGTAAAGTTCTCGAGTGGCGATCATGTATCGGAAGACGCATCGTAAGTAGGCCTCCCACTAGGTGTGCCGACGATCTGCCCCCGTATTCACAATGGCTCGAAAATCAAATTCGGATATGGATTCGACAAATTTGTCGATCGACTCGGAAATCGGTGTATTCACAAGCATCAAATTTGACAGTTCAAATCGGAAGATTTGTCGAATATTCGAAAAATTACCCGAATTTGAATCCCATAGACAAATTTTGACAGTTCAAACCGGAAGATCTGTCGAATATTCGGAAAATTACACGAATGCTATTAAGCTCCCGGAAAGTAATGTGAATTGTGGATCATTAAGATTTTCTTGGAAAATGCAGTTTGTACTGCCAATACAACATCGTAATAGATTAAGGGCGAAGCAAAGAGTCGATACAATGTACTTAAATCGGCAAATAAGGGATTTGTTGAGCCCATTTAACATGCCCATCTTTAGTAGGGTTTATCGCTTCTCTGTGGAGACTGCGATCCGCATTATAGAAGACATAAATCCCTATTATTCTCATATGCTTGTGCGATTGGAATTGAAAGTAAGTATGACAAAAATTGTGCTAAATACTGAAAAATAACCTAAAAATATTATGTTATTAGTCAGTTGATCTGATGATGGAGAAGGAAGGTGGTCAGCGACTTTTTTTTAATATTAGACTAGACAGGCATTTCCGACTAGAAACCATTAAGGTGGCCATTACGGTTCTTATTATGTTAAAAACTGTCACGTGGTGCCAGAAACTGTTCAACTATTCCTAGGGTCTCTAGCGGAAGACCTTGGTCAAACTCGCTTCACCATCGGCATTAGAACTCGTGGCGGTGCTGAAGTTCGATAAGCCTCAAAGTCTGAAATGGTCACCCATCAGTTCTTGGACTATGCGTGCGTTGCTTGTATGTTATTAAGTAACCTTAGTTACGTAAAAGTACTTTTATTTTATCAATAAAAATATCGTTTAATAAAATAATATTCAATTTAAGTCGACACTACAACGAAGTCTCGCGTTAACAATCTCGACCGAGCACTGCTTGAAACTGCGTGAGAATGCCTGTAAGCTTAACGTCAATGTGTGCGTGACGGAAATGGCGCACTGTTTCCAGCGGACCTTCTGCTTGGCGCAGGCCGTTCTTTATTTTGTGCCGCAGGCGATACACCAGTTAAGTTGTCGACCTATATATGGTCAGCTGATTAGTTGTATGAATGTAGTTACTTCCAAGCATGAGTTAAGTTGATAATGGCTTTCATCTACTCTTAAGTAATCTCCAGGCACCACCTGGACCCAAGAGCTGGTGTGGCTGGTGGCGAACGACCTCGACTATCAGACGGCGGCAACGATGCCTCTGATAGCGAGATATTGCTTCTTAGAGTGAGTTAAGTAATTACACTTATTTACAACTTTACAAAAACGTAGTCCGTACCGGTTTACTGAATTAATGTCGTGCGCCGATCGTTGAATTGGGCCGATCGCTATCTGTCTGGACCGATCGCGATGTATCTGGGCGGCTGCGACCGCTAATTTACTAATAGGGCGATTGAATTATTTGGTTAATTACTAAAATTTTTAGTCTTTTTATAGATTTAGATTATTATTATGTTAGGTACTATTGTTAAAAACTACTTTTAACTTAGCTCATTTATAATAGGTGCTATACCTACTTTCATCTAGAATATTGTACGTTCGAAATGGACAACATGTACTTTATAAGAAATTATTGTCAGGGTCCTATTATAAAAGATTTCTATTATATTCTATTCTATTCTTGTTCCGCAATAGCAGCTCAATGGCAGTTTAACACGTTTTTGGTATTCTGCTACAATTCAGATCATCGTTTCTACACGGCGGCCTGCTCTATTCCGAGTTGACGGAGCCCGGGGCTCGTCTGTGCTTTTGCACAATCGTCCTCCGTGCTTTGATACAGCTACCGAATTAAAACTTAATATTTAATTGTTTTCATTGTAGTACCTGATTCGAATTTCAGGAAAAATACTTTATTAAGTCACTCAATGGAAAATAAAATGTTAAAGCAACATAAAAATGAAGAGAAGGTTAAGGAAGTAGTTAAGAAGATTACCGCTAATCCATGCGAGACATTATCGGCGATGCGCGGGCGCCGCTTCGTGAAGTCGCACCTGCCGCTGTCGCTGCTGCCGCCCGCGCTGCTCGACACCGGCAAGGTGGTGTTCGTCGCGAGAGACCCGCGCGATGTCGCCGTCTCATTCTACCACCACAACAGGCTACTAGTGAATTACGGTTACGTCGGGGACTTCAAGACGTATTGGAAAATGTTCATGAATAATCAAAGTAAGTGGTTGTCGTATTTTTGGATTCTCAAACTTGCTTGGTAAATGGGTCTTATTGCACTGTTATTAGATTCACAATACCTTAACAAATAAAGACACAGCACCAATACGTTATTACTCTGATGACGTTAATGTATTTTATATTATCTACAAAGAGTTTTCACTACCACTAGGTACCTACTTATTACTATTTACGTTTAGTTTCAATTTTTTCTGAATTAAATTTTATTGATCCTGTTTTAATGTATTAGCAAAAATAACTAAATAAGGGCGATGCGTGGTCGAAGAAGACACCCACGGCATTCCACTCTGGTTTATTCTCTGATGTTAAGAAACACAAAAGGATAACGTGGTTTTTACAATTTAAGTCAAGATTGACGTAAAAGAGAGCTGCGGCCTAACTGACTGATAGATGTGGGGCCGAGCCGCAAGCGGCGGTGGATGCCGAGGGAACTGAGGAACCTGCGTCGCTAACATTATTTAAAATTCAAAATTAGATATGGAATAACAGTTTTTAACCGTTAGAACAATTTAAACATTTGTAGCACCTGTGTCACAAATAAATGCCTTTGACTTTAGAACGATATATAAATAGCACATTGTGTAGTTATATTTTTCAAATTTTATTTCAGTTCTTTATACACCTTTCTTTGAAATGAACAAGGAAGCCTGGGCTAAAAGAGATCACCCGAATATTCTGTTCATGTTTTACGAAGATATGGTTAAAGTAAGTATTAATAAAAAATAATTATGTCCCGGCTGTACTCTCGCGCGCGAGTGCCCGGTGGCCGCCTCTACCGTGATCTAGGATTTGGCATATCAGTTAATTGCAGTGGAGCGACTCATATCCGACCTCCGTCATCCTGTCAGTAGGGGAACCTGACCATATTGAATCATGGTTACACATTCTTTCGCCTGAATTTCCCTCAATTTGAAAGTTTCCCTCAGAGCATTAGAGCATCGGTTACTGTTCCACTGTACACTGTTACTGTACATATAACTCAGAAAAAAGTTGCTGATGTCCAGGACGACGGTGACTGCTTTCCTTCATGTGGACAGTCTGACCGTGTGTCTCGCTAGGCAATAAAAAAATTACTTTTAATCGTGCTGATGTGTTATTATTCTCTAAATAAAAGGACCTCCGCGGCGCGGTGCTGCGCGTGGGCGCGTTCCTCGGCAAGCAGCTGAGCGAGGCGCAGACGCAGCGGCTGTGCGACCATCTCCGCTTCGACAACTTCAAGAATAACAAATCTGTTAATTTGGAGGACTTGGACGATAGTTTTACTAATGCAGGAGAAGAGGGGTTCATTAGAAAAGGTACGAAAATGTGGCGAACACCTACGTAATACCAAAAAAAAATATGTTAAAAGCGGTAGAAGCGGCAACTTCGCATTTAATTTTATGGAATACGGCTTATAGTTCAATTCTGACCAAGTTTCTGCAGTTAATACAAGATCGGTAGTAGTAGATACCTACTTATGTAATCATAAAATAGAGTTTAACTTAAATTTAGTTGATTCTTTACTTGACTAATGTCCTGTGACTATTGGCCTCGATGTAGGTAAGCGGCAGCAGCGGTGGTAACTTCGCATTGAATTTTATGGAATAGGTACGGCTTATAGTTCAATTCCGACCAACGTACCTACAGATAACAGAAAATAATAGGCAGTACTAGAAACCTACTTTAATAATCATAAAATAGAGTTTAATTTTAACATAGTTATTACCTTACTTGACTAATTATTGGCAGTGCCTCTTTAAGATGTAGGTAGGACATAGATATTGACTTTGACGTCCTCCCCCTGTCGCAGGCAAGGTGGGCGGGTGGCGCGAGTACTTCGACGACGAGATGTGCGCGCAGGCGCAGCGCTGGATCGCGCAGAACCTGACCGGGACCGACCTGCGATTCCCGGAACATGAACAGTGAAAATAAAAACCAAAAAAACATTGCAAAAAAAATAGTTCTACTTACCTAATAGTATAAAAGAAACGTTTTGTACTTAAATTATTATTTTTGTCTTTGTTTTTATAGAAGATGCAAGCTTTCGAAATATGTAAACTTAATTGTGTTTGGTAGAATATAGGTAACAAACGAATACCTACTGAATTACAAACTTGTGTTTATTTTTAAATACTAACTAATTTCTTCAATGTCGAAATGGCGGCACGTTCCAATAGGTAATATAGTGGATTATATTGGTCTATTACTAAATAAATAGCCAAACTCCGTTAAAAACATCCCGCCATCATAAATAGTTCGATAATTTAAATATTTGTTTGGTTACAAGCAGCGGCGTAGCGTGCCCTCCGGGGGCCCCGTATCAATATTTGTGTAGGAGCAAGCATAGCATAGCATAGCAAAATCCCCTTACTACGGGGGGTACTAATGAGTAACATAAATCTTAGTCTCAGCTTAAGTCAATAAATGGACTAGCCTAGCGCGCTCTACATTTGTGTGACAATAGACTCTAAAAGTCGGGTCCACGAGGCTAGGTAGAGCTCTGAATTTTTGATATATTGGCCCTTGACTTGCCTATATTAAAACCTTGCATGATTATGAATGAGCGAGCGTAGCGAGCTCGAAATTGTTGTATATATACATTAAAACATTGCGCGTTTTCGTTGAAAAATACCGTAAAATCAGCAATATCGAAATCGGGCTATCTCGAAATCTTTTAGAAGATTGTATAGTAAAATCAAGTTTGCGAACAATTAATGAGCGAGTGTAGCGCGCTCTGAATTTCTGAAATGTTGGCTATCAAAACTGCCTTTATTTACTTAACAACAGTCAAATTCAAAGGTTGAGGGTGTGTGAGCCAAGACGATTATGCGTGTAAGCGTGTGGGCCAAGATTATTATGAGATAGATCCACATGACCCACTTCGAAAAGAACGGAGTTCTGCCTTAGGTGCTACTGATAATGCTGAAAATATGAAATTATTCAAACTGTTGTAATACCTTGCGTGACCAACTGGGGCGAGCCCGTTCGGGTATAGCAAGAGGCACCTCAGAACGGACCAGGCAGTGGTCAGATGTGCCAAGAGGAACATCGACGGACACCCGATAACCATCTGGGTGGGAGGTCAGCAGAAGGTCTAACAAAGAAGGATCACGGCCCACAACATCCGGTAAGTAGGTGGGTTCTAATACCAGTTGCGTGAGACCATTGGCCAGAGCAAATTCGTGGGCGGATCTCCCGGCAGGGTTGGTAGGACGGCTTGACCCTAGCCACTCAGTGTGGTGACCATTAAAGTCTCCTAAGACTACCAACTCAGCGGAAGGACATCGCTCAATAACTTTGTCGGTAGCGCATTGAACGTGCTCGAAAAACCGATTTGTCTTAGACACGGAAGGAACCTCCCTGTTCCACTCATACCCACAAAACAGATTCGTCACTTTGTTCAATGGCAACTCGCCGACAGCAGATATCACCTCTGACGAATAAGCACACATCAGCGCGAGGAAGAAACCTGTGCTCTAACTTATACCCAGGATAATGGATATACGAAGTGTCGACCAGAGGTGATATCTGCGTTTCAGTCAGGAAGAGTAAGGCGGGCTTCGCCGTCTCAAGGTGGTGATGTACGGCGTTCAGGTTGGAGTGGAGGCCCCTGATGTTGCAAAAGTCCACTCGAAGTGTGGAAAGGGGTGGCGCTGAAAAAACCATACTCTTTTTTTTACGTTTTGCCATTTGTATTATTAGAGGGGTGAAAAAAGGAGTGCTGTAACATTGGTATCCGGCAGGGCAAAGACGTTTTGCTACAGGACGCTGCTGAGGGATGGGTTGTGTGAAAAGCTGGCACGGGAGACGGAAGGGCCCCGATCCCCCCTGAAGATACTTGTCAGGTCCACTCCGGTCTCCTACCCCGGCACGACAGGCATCCCCAGGATTTTTCGCGCAGTTGGCGGGACAGCCACCCGGGCCGGAGGTTAAAAGTGATGCCCAGATTTGGGTCCCCTACTAACTGGCGGGGCGGCCAGCGACGAGCCGTTTCATCGGGTTTCGCTGGCCCCCGCGCCAACCTGTCACGCCCGGGGTGGACTGACACGTCTGACACAAAACTGGGACCTGCAGAGTACTAACATTACAGCACTCGGACGAGGGGGAATGGCTCACGGAGTACTTTGGCGGTACACAGCCCATGGGCTGCTTAGCGCCATGCAGACTTATCTCCGTGGGTGGTCGCTAGCCATGCGAGCTGAGGCCCTACCACCAAGCAAAATTGCTTGGTGCCGAAATCGGCTGCACTCTTCGCACCACCCGAGGGTCACGTGTAGGGTCTCTAGGGTATAGCCTACGGACGTGGTGCAGCAAGACCCCCCAAATAACCTAGGTGTCGACATCTCCAGTGACGTCCAGTTTCGCAGTCACCTGGAAGAAAAGGTCAAGCTCGCTTCTAAAAAGCTGGGTGTGCTTAACAGAACAAAGCAATACTTCACGCCGGGGCACGACTTCTCCTTTACAAAGCTCAAGTCAGACCCCATTTGGAGTATTGCTCTCATCTATGGGCGGGAGCACCGGCATATCAGCTTGGTCCTTGTGACTCGATCCAAAAGCGCGCTGTGAGAATTATCGATGATACCATGCTCACAAGTGGTATTGAGCCGCTGAGCCAGCGGAGGGATTTCGCCTCTCTTTGTGTGTTCTACCGCTTGTGTTTGTTCTGAAGAACTGTTTGACATTATGCCTACAGCTACGTTCTATCATCGCTACCGCTCGCCACCGACAGGGAGTTCATTCTCACACCTTGGAGCCAAATTGGTCGCGAACTGTGCGGTTCTAAAGGAACTTTCTCCCACGCACACTAAAGTTGTGGAATGAACTACCTGGAGAGGTTTTCCCTGGAGAGTACAACATGGAGTTCTTCAAGAAAGGGGTAAAAGGTTTTACGGGGTCAGCAACGTGTGGGTGATGCCTCTGGTATTGCAAACGTCCACAGGCTGCGGTGACTGCTTACCATCAGGCAGGCCGTAAGCTTGTTTGTCACCTTGGTGGTATAAAAAACAAAAACAAAAAAAAGTTACAGACTCTCTTGTTCTCGGTCAATCTGCATATACTCCCACTTTCTGCAACGAATCTTTCTCAAAATTGCTCCCCTTCTCTTCTTGATCTAGTGATAACTTCTTCTCTCCATAAAATTGCTGTTCATGGCCAATTTTCCGCCCCTTTCTCATATCATGATTTAATATTTCTCTGTTTTTAAATACAGGCCCCCAAACGTAAACTGAAATATACCATCTGCCGTAGCTTCGGGCGGTTTAATTTGGAGGTGTTAAAAAGTGACGCAGCATGTAATAATTGGACTCCTGTTCTTAGTGCTGACCTCTTTGACTTAATGGTTGAAAAATTTAACTCCATTCTTTCTTAGCTGTATGATAACCACGCACCTCTGAAAAGGGTAAAATTGCGACACCCGCCCGCACCGTGGATTACGGAAGAAATTAAATCTTTGATGGCGAAGCGTGACTGTGCAAAGCGGCGCTTTAGGAAATATCCGACCGAGCAAAACCATGAACGCTATAAGTACCTCCGAAATTATTGCAGTCGTCGGTGTAGGGATGCCAGGAGACGCCATATTCATAAGTCAGTTAATGGATCAGCCCCAGCAAAGGTCTGGGCGTACCTTAGATCTCTAGGAATTGGTAAATCCCCAATGTCTCTTGGTCTGTTGATCTAAATCCACTCAATCGCTATTTCTCTTCGCCACCTGTTACCTTAGACCCAAATATAAAGGCTTATACTATAGCGCAGGTAAATAGTAAACCACTCCCTCTGAGTACGTCTTTCCTTTAAATCTGTCACGGCGGAGGATGTTAAGAAGCATTTACTTTCGATCACTTCTACTGCAGTGGGCAGCGACAACCGCTGTCCTCGTATGATATTCCTACTCCCTGAACTTTTACCAATTCTCTGTCACATTTTCAACCATTCACTGGCAACGAGTTTTTTCCCGTCGGCTTGGAAACTTGCCCACGTTATTCCACTTCCAAAGATCTCCAATCCCTCTTCCTCTCTGATTTCCGTCCCATATCCGTGCTACCATTCCTCTCCAGGGTCCTTGAGCACATCATCCATTGTCAGCTCTCTGAGTCCTGCCTTTAAACTGTCTACTTTCCACTTTCCAATCTGGTTTTCGACCAGGTCACAGTACCGTCACAGCACTGCTAAAAGTCACCGATGACATCCGCCTTGCGATGGAGGATAAGTGTTTAACGATTCTGATTTTAGCAGTGCTTTTAATTCTGTAGACTTTGATGTTCTTGCTTTTCTTCGCTCTCTTAATATCACTCCTTCCGTGATAACGTGGTTTGACTCATATCTGCGTGGTCGTACTGCAGGGTGGAGTTCTGTCCCCTCTCCTTTTCTCGATTTTTATCAACACGGTTACCTCTGTCATCCTCTCCAAGTACCATCTCTATGCTGACGACTTGCAAGTTTACTGCCATTTTGACGACCTGAGTGGTTCAGTGGTCAAAATGCCGGTCTGCCACGCAAGAGGTCCCGGGTTCGATTCCCGGCCGGGCAGAAATTGAAATGATGAATTTTAATTTTTGTTACGGGTCTGGGTGTTCTATGTATAATAAGTATGTATTTAAAAGTATATAAGTAGTTTATCAGTTATCTAGCACCCATGACACAAGCTTTGCTTACTTTGGGGCTAGATGGCGCTGTGTGAATTTGTCCACGATTATTTATTTATTTATTTTATTTATTTTAAAATTACTGACATCGATGATGCTTTTAGTTGTATTAACGATGACTTAAAGCGCATTTGTTCATGGGCCAAGTCTTATGTCCTGTTGGTAAACCCGAAGAAGTCTCAGGGTTTGCTTATAGGTAGCCCGTATATGTGTCGGCGGCTTGGGTCTGACATGGTTATCTCCCAAATTTGTTACGATGGAATCTCCATTCCACTCAGCAAAAAAGCAAAAAAACCTAGGTTTGATTTTAGAGCCCACATTGTCCTGGGTGTCTCAGGTCAATGAGGTCAGTAAGAAGATGCATTTTTCGTTCCACTCTATTAAACATCTCCAAAGTTTTCTGCCATTGGAAACTAAAATCTCCCTTGCTCATCTTCTTCTTCCTCTTCTAGACTATGCAGACTGTTGCTATCTGGATGCCACTGAGGAGCTTTTAAGTAAGCTAGAGCGACTTCAAAACTTATGCATACGCTTTATTTTTGGCCTACACAAGTACGACTATGTCTCAAGATATCGATTCCAACTCAAGTGGCTGCCAATTCGACTACGTAGGAATGCTTTAATCCTTTCCACTCTTTATAATATCCTTTATAACCTGTCTGCTCCTTTATAACCTGTCCGCTCTGAACATTTTCATTTCTCCACTATTGTCGTCCCAGTGTACGAACCTCGTTAACAATACCTCCTCACCATTCCGATTTCTATTCCTACTCCTTCACTGTTCATGCTGCAAGGTTGTAAAACTCTCTGCCGTATGAAATACGCGATAGTAAATCTATCGGCATTTTTAAGAAACGTGTGAAAGAGCACTATCTCTCTCTTAGTTCCTGAAAATGCAGGATACAATGCCTATAGACAATTTGTAGGTATCTATGTATTTTATGTATTGGTATATGTAGTTGATTATATTTGTTTATTATATGTGTATGTATATTTAATTAGATATTGTGCATGTACTTATCACATATCTCTTTGGTAGGCCTGCTGGAAGAGATTTCTTCTAAGAAATAAGTAGCGCCTGTTGTGTCATCTATAGTTTTGTATTTTTCTTCAAAGTTTCATTTATTTATTTATTTATTTAACATTTTATTGCACACAGTAAAATACATAGAGAAACATCATACATATAAACGACACAACAGGCACTACTTATTTCTAAAAGAAATTTCTTCCAGCAGGCCTACAGAAGAGAGATGAGATAAGTAAAGCAGATCGACGTGCGCGATATAGAATACATACTAAAATACTTAATCATACTTATCTTCTCAAATAAAATATAATAAATATAATATAAATTTATAATAATAATACAATACTATACATACATATCTATGTACAACTAGACAAAGATAGATAATGGTCCTTGACACGTTTTTAAAAGTCTGTAGTGACGGACTGTCCCGCACCTTATGTGGAAGAGAGTTCCAAATTCTCGCAGCATGAACAGTAAAGGAATAGGAAAAGAAATTGGAGTGATGGATAGGGATGGCCAATAACGATTTAACATTAGAGCGACAGGGTTTGTCTTGGTCTCGGGAGAAGTGAAAGAGGTTACGGAGATATGGAGGAGCAGAAGGATTGTGCAGGATATTAAAGAGGGTTGAAAGGATATGAGCATACCCACACACACGCATGTGTACAATAAACTGAAAAATAAATTAAAAAATAAGAAATTTTATTTGCGAGTTGCATAAACAACTATTTTATAGCCTAGAGAGACACAAGGTCAGAATTTCCACCTGAAGAAAAGCACTAACCGTCATCCTGGACATCAGCCACTCCTTTCTGAGATAAATGTACGTTTGTAGAACACTAGCCGAAAACATCGTGATGCATCATGTTCAGGCGACTGAATATGATGATGTAATTAACTGATATGCCAAATCCTGAATCATGGTCAAGGCAGATCCGGGCTCTCGCGCGTGTGAACACAGCCGTGTCATAATATTTTTTTAATACTTACTTTAACCATATCTTCGTAAAACATGAACAGCATATTCGGGTGATCTCTTTTTGCCCAGGCTTCCTTGATTATTTTAAAGAAAGGTGTATGAAGAACTGAAATAAAATGAAAAAAAATATACCTAAACAATGTATTATTTATTTAATGTTCTAACGGTTAAATTAAACTGTTATTCCATTCCCAATGTTGGTAAAGCTGGTTCCTCAGTCCCCTCGGCTCCCACCGCCACTTGCGGCTTCGCCTCACCAACCAGCCAGTTAGGCCGCATCCATTGCGATATATGTAGGGTACGGTCTCTTCCGGCAATATGACTTAAAGTGTAAAAACCACGCTGCTCTTTTTTCTCATTACCAAACCTCAGAGAACGAACCAGGGTTGAAAGTCTTAGTCTTAGTCTTCCACCACGCATCACCCCATAAGTAAGTAAAACACTATTATTCCACTCAGACACACAGCACAACATTCATTCAACATTATATATTCTTATTGTACACAATAGACATTACAATAGAAATAGTTGTACAAAGGTAAACTTATCTCTAAAAGAGATTTCTTCCAGTCAACCCTGCCGTGCGTTACGAGAGTAAAAAACATATGAGAAGGCAGTAGTGTGAAATATAAAAAAAAAGAACCCAATACATACAGTGATAAAATAATAGTAGGTACCTATCTAAAATACAAAAATACATATTGCATACCTACCTTATAAATATACATATACATATATATAAATAAATTAAACTTGTAGTGATAATAGATGCTCTTTCAATCTTGCTCTGAATGTGTTGACAGATGGACTGTCACGAATGCCAGCTGGTAGACTGTTCCACAGTCGCGCCGCCTCGACAGTGTACGTCTTGAAGAAAAAGGTCCTACATTGGGGAACTTCGAGCGGTTTGATAACTAACGCATTGGCGTCTAGAACGGGATGGAAGGGAAGGAAGGCTGAAACGGGACCGAATGTATTCAGGGAAGTAGAATGTATTCATTCAACATACTTTTGCTAATACATTACCTATTTTAATGTATTAGCAAAATTGATAAAATTCAATTCAATTTACGTGAAATGAATAAAAAGTAATCGTGTAAGCAAGTACCTATAGGTAGTTGTGGTGAAATATCTTTTGAGAATATAAAATAGATACATTAATATCACCAGCGCCTTAACGCAATTTTGCGGTATCTTTATTTGTTTAGGTGTTGTGAATCTAAACGCGGTCCAAGAGGACCCAAGTTTTTACAAGCAAGTTTGAGAAACCAAAATACGACAACCACTCACTTTGATCGTTCATGAACATTTTCCAGTACGTCTTGAAGTCGCCCGCGTAGTCGATAAAGTTATATCGTCTATTAAGGTGGTAGAATGAGACAACGACATCACGCGGGTCTCTCGCGACGCTCACCACCTTGGCGGTGTCGAGCAACGCGGGCGGCAGCAGCGACAGCGGCAGGTGCGACTTCAGGAAGCGGCGCCCGCGCATCGCCGACAACGTCTCGCGTGGATTCACGGTCATCTCCTTAACAAATTCTTTAACCTTCCCTTTATTTTTATTTTCTTTAAATATTTGATATTGTGTGTGTGTGAAAAATGAAGCCCACCTGAAATTCGAATCAGATACTGTTACAATGAACACGATTGAATATTAAGTTATTACTTTCGGGTATTGTTGGTATATTTTAGTATAATTTGAAATTACAGTCTGATAGATTGTTTGGTATGCTTAACTTTTAGTTACGTATGTATTAATTTATACAGATTCTATCGGTGGAAACAGACAACTTTAAGCTAACTGGTGCATAACTGATTCTAACTGGTCCACAGAATATATACCGATATCATTTAATTTTGATAAATACCCTTTTCTTAAATTTACATCTTACTTAGAATTATGGCGTGGAACGCGAATGGGCTCTTAAAACACCTACATGAGCTACAAGCGATTCTAAGTAAAGATAATATTGATGTTAGCCTTATATAAGAATCTCATTGCACCAAACAGTCGTACATTAAAATAAAAGGATATAAAGTTTATCACGCTATACACCCTCATAACACAGCAAGGGGGGAAAGCACTGTTCACAAAAGAAAACATCTACCATCATGAAGAGTATAAATGTGAGGAACAGGCTATACAAACAGTGGCTGTTTGTGTAAAAACTTAACTTAACATTACCCTGTTACCATTTCCACCATATACTGTCCACCCAAGTATTCTCTTAAACAAAAGCAGTATAAGAACCTCTTATATAATCTAGGCAAAAGATTTATACTTGGAGGTGATTTTAATGCTAAAAATATGCACTGGGCATCAAGATTAACTACAACTAAAGAAAAATAACTGCTATGTGTGTAATGCTATGTATGTGTGTTATATCCACCGTAAAACCAACATGACACTGATAAAATCCCAGATCTTATTGACTTTTTTATATGTAAAAATATTTCAACAAGTTTTCTTCACATTAAAGAGTTGATATGAGTTCAGATCATTCGCCAATAATATTAACTCTGAGTGAGAACATAGTATATAAAGAGAAAAATGTTACCCTAACAAACAAAAATACTGACTGGGAAAGTTAAAGTTTCACTAAAGAGTCCTGAAGAGTTGGACACAGATCTAAGAAAATTCATCACGAATATTCAACAGTGTGCCTGGAAAAATACACCTACAGTGAAGAAGAGACGAAAAGGCAATGGCTATCCAGCTGAAAACCTAAATCTTATTAAAGAAAAGAGGAAGCAGAAACGCATATGGCATGAAAATAGATGTCCACTAGACAAAACACGGAGCTAAACTATGTAACCAAAACATTAAGGAGAGAAATTCAAAACTTTCATGACGAATCTACAAATTCCTACCGAAGTCATCTGACGAGTGATCGTACAACTGATTACTCGTTATGGAAAACAATAGCGGACTCTAATAAACCAACTTTACACATTCCGCCCATTAAAGAAACCAATGGGGTATGGGCCATAAATAATGAACAAAAAGCGAGTAAATTCGCTGACCACCTAGAACAAATATTCCAACCCAATCTGCATAACCCTGAGGTGACAGAATTAGAGGACACATAGTGCATTGGTAGACCATAAATAATGCCTGTTACACCGAGAGAGGTTTAGAATGAGATAAAACGTCTAAAGCAAAAGAAAGCTCCTGGTTTTGATTTAAATACCGATGAAATTTTTCAAAATATTCTTCGTAAAGCCATCGTTTATACTCACCACCCTTGTAAATGCTTCGTTTAGACTCAATTACGTACCCGATATGTGGAAAGTTGCAGAAATTATGATGGTACCGAAACCTGGAAAGCCACCCCAGGAGATAACGTCGATAACAATCATGTTAAAGTTATTCGAAAAGCTCCTGCTAAGACGGCTGAGCCCTATAATCATCATCATCACAGCCCGTAACAGTCCACTGCAGGACTTAGGGCCTCTCCCGCGAAAGGGAAGGTTATTGCCATTACCTCCACGCTTGGCAGGCAGGTTGAAGATCGCAGTATTTAAATATAACAATGGAAAATGCTGCTGCCCATTTTCCAGACTACGGAGACTCTTGATCTTTTGCCACTAAAACATTAGTCGCCTTGTACGACACCTATGAGTGTATGGGGTTGGTGCTATTCTACTCTGCCGGACACCACATTACTAACGTAATAGAAAAATCATTTGAAGAAAATAAAGTCTGTTCTACTGTTTTCTTAGATGTAGCGCAAGCATTTGATAAGGTATGGCATGAAGGTCTCATGCACAAAGTAAGAAATAAACTTTCGAAGCCATTTGCAGATATTCTAGAATCTTAACTCACACAGAGAATGTTTTGAGTCAGACAAGATGATGAATATTCAGAACTTAAAACAATAAAAGCTGGAGTACCACAAGGAAGCGTGTTAGGTCCCGTGCTGTATTTATTATACACTTGTGATATCCTAGAACTAGACAATATCTTCATTGCTACTTTTGCGGATGATACGGCTATCATGGCTACAGGATCCACTCAGGAAGATGCAGTGATTAAACTCCAAACAGCCATCAACACCGTGTTTGATTGGACCGTAAAGTGGCTAATTAAATTAAATGAATCAAAATCGGTTCACGTCGATTTTACCAATAAAATACCGTTATATCATCCGGTATTCATAAACAACCAACCAGTACCGTACGAAAATACAGCAAAATATCTAGGCATGACATTAGACACTAAGCTTCGCTGGAAAGCACACGTCAAAAAGAAATGCGCCGTTTTAGAACCAAACAAAGTAGAATACAGATCATACAACGCTCTCAAAACAAAGTACTAAGGGGCACTGTTGATGCGCCCTGGTACTTAAGAAACGATGATCTCCACCGGGACCTGAAGGTGGATTTTGGTTTAACTACAATTAAGAAATACGCTGAAGCTCATGAAAAAAGGCTCACCATCATGTGAATGTCGAGGCAATCCAGCTCATCGATAACACGAACATAGTGCGAAGCCTAAAAAAGACAAAACCTTTTGAGTTAGTGTTGTGAGTATAAAAGACACGTAGTGCAACGAGTGCTTAATACAAAGAACACAAGATCAATGTGTCTTCCCCTTAATAGAGGCAATAAGAAAAGTGTTAATGGACACATTTTTAGTTATTCTAGCTTAGCAAATTATGTTAAATTCAAATTACTTATTAGTCTTTAGGCTAGATTGTAATTATAATGTTCTACTTACTAGATACTTATTAGAATAGAATCGCGTACCTGACCGTGGAAATGTGACTACAAAAATGTCGCTCGGCTGCACGGACAGATTGTAAATATTTGATACCACCTCCTTATACCTGGCCGGCATGACGAAGCCCTGGGGCCCGACCTTTACGCAGCCGTCGGTCAACGCTGAAACATGCAGATTATATTAAACTCTACATTGTAACGTTGCAATCATTATGAACGTTCCCTTTATTTATTTCTTTCTTTTTCTTTTTTAAGGCTGCCTAGCACGTCCCTTTGGCAGATTCAAAATTTATTTAAAATTCTTTTATCTCTTTTTTTCTTATTTATTTATGTATCTTCTATCCCTTTCTGTCGCTCTATCCGCTATTTTCGCGGTAGACGCCAGAAAGGACGCCTACTCACTGCGCAAGTCAGGATATGACTGTCTAGCGCAGTGATACCACTCTTGTCTGTTGCCAGATATTGTGCCATTTTTACGGCATAATGTCTGGTTATCATATAGTCTATGTATTTTCTATCATGTTATCTCTCTTATTTTGTTAGTTTATTGATTTTTATATTTATATTTTCCCACATTTTGGTAAACCGTTTTGGGGTAATAATTTTGACGTGCTAGGTACCCGATTTTTTAAAGGCGCTTTGAGCGTGGAGTTTTCATTTATTAGACTTTCACAACAAACTTTTTTCACTACAAGTTTACCGTTTAAAATGTGTGGTGATGGGGACCAAAACATATAAGTAGTGTCTAATACCTGTTGCTGACGAAAGTCAGATATGGAGAAGTGGAGGGAGTGCTCCATTTCCTGGAGCCGGAAAATCTTAATCAAATCTAAATCAAAATTCAGTTGAAATCTAAATCAAATTTCAGTCCAAAGTAACTTTTTACTGCCATCTTTTTGTCAAGTTTGGCATACCACCACACTGAAAATGGGCTGAGTTTTATGCCCTAGCAGTCTCATGGGTTTACCCTGGCTGCCTCACCAAAACCCCGTTCAACAAACCCATACCAGATCCAGCCTTTCCGTTTTTGTGTTTGACCTGCAACTCCACCATACCAGAAACCTATCACCCACCTGCTTTTGCTTCTGCAAGCTTTGTTTAGTTATAAGTATGACGGCGCATCGAGTTATTGGTCGTGATAAGATGTCTATCGGTTAGATACTCTTTAGCTAGTCCTTGTTTGTTTGTTTGTCTGTGGTTAGTTAACAATGGCAGCGCGCGCACGCATTATTGTGCGCTGTGATGTTCTTGTTTTGATTAACACCAGAAACAAGCACCCACGAGGAATTGCTATATAAGTCACGAATACCAATACCATAGCCTTTAAACTAACGTCGTTGTAAGTTTGTGTCGTGGTGGACCGCAGGCCCTCATGCGCCGCGCTGGAAAAGTCGGCCCTGATGTTAAAATGGTGATGATAGATCCAATTATAATGATGTCGGCTATCTAGACTCTAGGGCGCCGATAAGTATAACAAATTTTGTGTACCTTGATATTTAAGAGAGAGTAAAGAGGGATCCACTTTTATGTTAAGGATGATGATTGCACTTTTACCTTTTGTTTTATTTTGTTTTCGAGCTGTTTCATTTATATTGTTTTTTTTGTCTTTAATTTTACTTTTTACAATATATTTTATACTTTTTACATCTTATATTTTGTTTCAATCATCATACTCCTTAGTTAAGTTTAATAGATCAGAATCCAGTCTGACAACATTTTTCTTTGAAGTGACTTGGTTTGTTTATTTATTATATACATAGTTACACTACATATAATATGTACAAACTTAAAACTACCATTTAGAAACCTAAATTAAAATGTTACACAAGAAAAAATTACATATAAAACCTGATTCTAGATCGCTTGTTCATAAATCTAAGTTTCAAACAGGATAGGTTTAACCTTTAAAACTGTCTATAATCTCTTGTGATTGTTCTGGATCAAAATCTTTGAACTCAAAAGGAAAATTATTGACCTCCATAACTACGGATTGTTAGTAATCTATTATTAATTTATGTAAATAAGTAGGTACGTAATTTATGACACGATCGAACTTTCCGTCAAAAACACAGATTACTATAGATCAGAGGGCCTATCGGCTATCTCAGTGGACAACTAAATTTGACATAAAAAAATCTGACACTACTCTAATTTGGTAGACGCTATTGCCAGCTTTCAACGTAGATGACGGGGTGTAGAATGAGGAGTTTTCCAGTAGGTATTGATATTTGGTTGCAAAAAGCATCAAGAGATGGCGCTCCTACAATTTTGGTAATATTTTTATAATCTGTATGATGGTGGCAGTGATTTCATGCAGCCAACTAATACTAAACTGAAAAATAAAATGTTTATTAATATAAACATAACTGTTAAGGGTTGAACGAAGTGTAAAAAGATATATTTATTGAAATAGCCACTAAGTTCCATTATTATTACAACCACTAAAAAGGTTGAAAACTATTGACAAATACAATATTATCCAATACAACGTATCCAGTGTTTATATCCTGTTTGCTAAGAACCTATTTCAAGCGTTTATCAATTAACAAAATTGTCGGGGCGCCATCTAGTGAGTGGTTAGGAATGCTTTAGAAACCTCTTGGAAAACTCCTCATTATCTAGTGTCAAATACAGTTGTCAACTGAGTTAGCCAATAGCCCCGCAGATGGGAAACGTCCATAGAGACACGGACGTCGTAGAGAAAGCCGCCAGCATCGGTTTTGACGTATAGTTTGACATAACAATTTTGACAAGTGCTAGTGCTGCGGTCATAACGACATTGGAATCTATCGATTGTGCTTTGGCTAGGGATGTCACATCGATTGCATTTTCTCGATTTTCATATTGTACTTTATTATTACTGATTTCCAATTCTTATATTAAAGAAAACACAAATGGCACATAACTAACATATAATTTGTCTAGAAATTAATTACAAAGTAATAGTAAAGCACCTCTCAATTTAAAATAATCACCGCAGGATCACAGAATGTTCTCAAGTTGTGTTCGACACCATCTACCTGAAAGTAAAAGTCAATAATGAAGCTTTAATGTCATTGTAGTACCAATGTACCAGTGTAAACCATACACCTGTAGATGACCATTATCAGGAGGATGTGTGGTATCAAATACAAAAATAAATTGATGACACGAACAAATTATAGTGCACTTCAAATATAAGTTAGGTTATAAGTATAGAAGTCTTGTTTCTAATCGAATTCTACATCTATCTTTATTAGCCCGAATCATCCCACAGCTGGGCAAAGGCCTCCCCCCGATTCCTCCACTCTTCACGATCAAGTGCCTATGAATGCCAGTCACTTTCGAAGGCCTGCAGCTCATTTGTCCACCTTTTCTTGGGTCTGCTGCGACGTCGTTTCCGAGAATTGGGTGTCCAAACTGTGACGGTTTTAGCCCATAACTCCTCCGACATGCGGCAAACATGACCTGCCCAGTTCCACTTCAGTTTTCCAGCTTTAATGGCTACATCAGCGATCTGCGTTTTGGAGCGCAGCGTCGAGTTTCGAATTCGGTCCATTAATCTAACTCCTAACATGCTACGCTCCATGACCCGCTGGCAAACCCCGAGTTTAGACTTTTGAGCTTTAGTCAAAGACCAAGTTTGAGCCCCGTAAGTGAGTATCGAAAGAAAGCACATGTCTATGAGCTTCCGTTTTAAGGAGAGTGGTAAATTTCCCTTTATGTAATCTTTCATGGACCAATAGCTCCTCCAGGCGTTTTCTATACGGCGTGATACCTCTTTGTCTTGTCGTGCCTGGAAGGAAACTAATTGGCCTTAAAGATTACAATAATATAGCATACTTTTCAATTAAAAACAATTACCATAGTAGGCCTCTGTGTATTCTTGGTCATAATCTTGATTGATCATTCCTCAAGAAACCTGGAAAATGGGAACAGGAATGTTAAGTATTTTCATATAATGGTCACAGTCAAAGGGAGCGGTGAGGAAAAGTTTTGTCTAATAATTATATTCTATGAATGCTTACAATGAAACATTAGTTATAAATTATGTAAAACGGCAATTTACTGATATTCTCACTTTTGAACCACCAACGAAAAAATAGGGATGATGTAGAAGTCCTCCACTAATGTAGAAGTCCTATTGCTAATCCATGAAAAGAACAGGCGAAAGGAAAAGGACAACATGGCACAAATATGAACGTTATACCCTTGTTACAAACTTAAATTATAATATACTACGTGCTTTCGGCATTCGCACCCGTGTATTACTCCCGTAGGAATGGGGTAGTGTAAAATCGTTAATGAATCTATTCGATTATCGATTATCATTCTCATAGAAATTGGAATCGATAGTTGCATGATTATTCTGTGTGTATAATACATACATACACAAAACAAACTATTTTTTTCGTTTAAATTAAAAATATATAAATACGACATTAAAAACCCTTCCATAACGACGATTTTGACACGTGAGTATTTTTATTCGGTCTGTCAGCCTATTTCGCAAAATACGCGCGAGTCGAAATCGTTGTTGTGAAAGGTCTCTTAGGGCTAAATACAAACAATAAATGAAAATTTAGTTACAAGAAATGATATAATTACCTACACGCGGCCAGTCTTCTCATTTCGGTATTCAGGGGACATGGGGCAAATATATTATATATTTAAGAAATTTTAAGGATGTTTATTTATAGATAGTTTTAATATGTAATTATATATTGTTTGTGTATTATGTTTAAGTTGTATAATATATGATTGAATTACCTAAATGTTAATTTTAAATATGCAATTATTTTATTTGAAAACCGATTTTCGATGGTCTGTTGTTATTCGTTATTCGTGGCACTTTACTAAAAGGGCGGTACCTGTCCATGAAGTACAACATTAGCCGTAGTAGGTAGAGCTCGTCTAGTCTAAAATGACGCGCCCCACTACTTAGTTAGTTGATTTCGATGTGTGAGTGCAAATATTGATAACGACACTTCATCTGTGTGGGAGCCAATGAACGAATAGTGCTCCTACGTTTGACTTTCACCGGCAACTGAATGACCAATTACAACGGCATTTGTATATGTATTGCGTCCATATTTTATACTTGCTTGTGTGTGTTAATGCGATAGTGGGGCGCGGCATTTTAAATTAGACGAGCTCTACATTTTACCGGAAAAAAACACGACACTTCAATGGCGGGTAGCAAGGACCAAGCATTAGTAAGCTTTCAAAATTATCATCCTTTATTAGACAAAGCACATTGTCCCTTTCTCGTTGTTTCTTGTATGCTATATTATGCAATGTATTTTGCCCAAATGTTCTGTGTCATGTGTGACATAGGTATAATAAACGATTTTTATTTATTTCTTTATTTCGCCGCATGTAGTCGCCACACATATAAAGCCAAAACACCTCAAAAATTGAGTGTCATTGCCGATGAACGACGCGCATTTATATCGCCCTACACCTGCGATAAGTGGGCTAGGGCTACCCTGTTACACGCGGGCAGGATAACATGGTTAATGTAGTTAGCGCTTAGTGTAGCAAGCTTTGCTTTGCCACCGTGAACGTTGGCTCTCGTGACTGGCCGGCCTCGAGAATTGGCCGATTTGATGCAAAAGCGCCGCGTTCGGTTGGCATTCCTGCCGGAGACGAGGTGGCAGGGTCCAAGTGTTAGATAACTGATCAACTACAATACTTATATACGTATTTAAGGTTTTTTTAATACATACTTATTATAGGTACATACCTACTACACCCAGACCTGTAACAAAAATTAAAATTCATCACTTCAATTTCTGCTCAACCGGGAATCGAACCTCTGCGTGGCGACTGGCATGTTAACCAACTGGACCATTCAGGTCGTCGATAATATAGGCGTCACTCCAATAGGTTTTCTACAACTATTATCTACGGGCGCTACTTCTGATGCCGCCATCGGTCTCATTTACTACTAAAGGCCATTGAATATTAATGACTATTTGGACAACTCCTTTCCATTGCGAGATAATGACGTAATGCCAATGTTTTCTCAAGTGGTAATGAAGTCGTATTGACACTTGCTCGTAAATATCTCTTAAGGAATTTGGCAAACCTATAATAAATCTATCACTGAGTAAGTTTTGTAAACTCTATATATCTCATACCATATCTAATTAATCCAAGTAGTCAAGACTAATGAAAGTAGACATCGAAGAAAGTAGTTAATGAAATTCGAAAGAAGTTTAAAAACTGAAATTATGAACCCACAAGGAAATTGAAGAGCTCGCAAGTGCAACCATTGAGTGTGTGATACAAAAATGGACCTTATTTTATGAGCAATACCTTCTACTTGGATTTGCTCTCACGCTGTTTCCTTCTGAATTTATACGACTGAACTTAGCCAAATGTAATAAGTGCATAAGTCTCATAGTGACAAAATCTGCCATCTGCAATCCCGCATTTCTGTATCATAGATCTTTAGGAGGACAGAACGGCTTTCCATGAAGTAAGCGGTCTCGTTTGCCTGATATCCTACGATAAAGTTTTGACGTTATATGGTGTCGAGTTGGCGGAGTTGGCGCTTGTGTTTGGACAAGTGTTAATGTATAATTACGTATACACGGGAAGTACACCTGTAGTTCTTTTAGGCGTAATATTGTTACTTATTATGCGTATAAAGTAACCTAACTTAAAAATTTTGGTAGGTTGGTAAGTATACAAGTGCACAAATCAGTGACGACACTGCATTATTATTTTATAATATTTTAACGTGAAGAGTTTATTAAGGTACACGTCAAATATTTACAGTTACAATATATAATAAAATACCTACAAATAAAATACCAAAAATGTACTAATACCAAAATTAATACTAATACATATATATATGTCGCAGCCGGATGGTTAAATTAGCCGGTTAATTAAATGGCTAGATTTTTAAGCAATTATTTAATTGAATATTTGCCAAATCAATGAACTTTGAAAGTTACGTCTAACGAATGATATTGCCCCGAGTTTATGGAGCTCCTCCACACATTGTCACAACACTAACCTTTTTTTTTTTTTTTTTTTTTTTTTTTTTAACGCGGGGAATGCATTACGCACGATACCTTCCGTAGGGGGGATGGAAGGCCTGTGTGGGACTCCCGACAGTATCCGGTGTACCCACTAAACCCCGCGGCGCTCCTGCTTCGCATCAAGGAGGTGTCATGAGAGTAGCCGAAGCCTTGTCATCCACGACACCTCCAGCGACCGCCCGCCTTACACGGCGGGCCCGCCATGCCCCCCTAGCGAGGGGCGACTGGGAATAGTCGGATGCGCCGAACTATTTCCACTCGACGGAGGTGGAGGCCTGTGCAATGCAGGCGGAGGTGCCCCCGCACCTCCTGCCCGCTGGCCGCCACCGGGAGCGAGAAGGGAGCGGTCGTAGAGCCGCCTTCTCACTCCTCTTCTGCGTCTGCGGAGCGGTGGCGCGAGAGGGTCATCTTCCCTCTCTCGCTCCGCTGCCTCCTTCTGCGAGATTATGTCCTCACAGAAGGCGGCCACAGCTCCCCAGGCCCTTTCACTTCCAAGCATGGCATTGATCACACCTGGAAGCGCAAGGTCTGGACCCACCACCGCATTCAGGACACGGCGCTGCTCCTCCCAGCCTATGCAGGCGTCGAGGGTGTGTTGCGCTGTGTCCTCCACCGCGCCACATTTGTGGCACAATGAGGTTCCCTCTCTACCGATTCGGTGCAGGAACGATCCGAAACAGCCGTGTCCGGATAATATCTGCACCAAACGGTAAGAAAGGGAACCGTGCGGACGCTCGACCCAGTCCTCAATGACGGGACCGATAGCGTCGAGCGTTCGGCGCCCAAACTGCTCGTGAGCCATGTCCTCCTTCCAAAGGCGGAACATGGTCTCGCGAGCTTCAAGCCGTACGGCGTCACGCTCCTCCGGTGCCGGGCGTTCACCTTGCGCCCTCTGCGAGGCCGTCCATTCGTAGACGACCGTTGTGACCCTGGCCTCCAGCTCCCACGGAGGAGTGCCTGCAATGGCGCACGCTGCGGCATGCCCCACCGTGCGGTAAGCCCTCGCCACACGCTGTGCAATGGCCCGTTGGGGCCTGCGGAGAAGGGCCGCATTCTCCCTCTTATTCAGGGAGTCTGACCAGATAGGAGCTCCATACAGCGCCATACTTTTTAATATGCCAGCATATAAATGCCGACACTTTGAGCTTGGTCCCCCGAAGTTAGGCAGGAGCCAGCTGAATGCATCTGCCGCCTTTAATAGCCGCGGCGACAGCGCGCTAAAGTGCTGACCAAACTGCCAACGACCATCCAATATAAGGCCCAAATGCTTCATTTGAGCCTTAACTTCTACCCTGACACCCCCGACCATGATGTGGGCGTCACGTGGTGCATGCTTCCGTGGACCGGGGAAGAAGAGGGCCTCGGTTTTCTCCAACGCGACCTTTAGGCCGAGTAACTGGATCCTTCGCGCGACTAGAGTCCCACCCGCAGAGGCCAGCTGTGCCGCCTCTCGGTAGGTTTTACCCCGGGCCGTGACAAGGGTGTCATCCGCATAACAGAAGACATCCATGCCCGGTAAGAGATTTCCCCGGAGCAACCAGTCATATCCGATGTTCCACAGGAGGGGCCCGAGAACCGATCCTTGTGGAACACCGGTTTCAACGACGTGACGCCGTAGCTGGCCGTTCTGGTCCACAAACAGGACTTCCCTATTACTGAGGTAGTCGCGCAACAGAGCCTGCAAATACGAAGGCACTCCGTGGAACTTTAGGGCCTCCAAGATAGTCGCGTGGGGGATCGAGTTAAATGCGTTGGCTATATCAAAAGATACAGCCAACACACCCTCCCCCCTGGCCGCCGCGTCACGTGTCAGACTTTTGAGCCTGGTAAGGGCGTCGATCGTAGATCGACCCTCCCGAAATCCGAACTGGGCATCAGACAAATCCGGGCCGGTCGTCGACAAGTGTTCCTTGAGGCGGGATACAACGATGCGCTCAAAAATTTTACCACCTTCATCCAGTAGCACTACAGGGCGGTACCCTGATGGAGAGTTCGCTGGCCGCCCCTCCTTCCGGAGCAGGCACAATTTCCCCTCTTTCCACGGTTTCGGGAACCTTCCCGTCGCAAAACATTCATCGAAGAGGTCCCGAAATCTTGACTCCATATGTTTGGTGGCGATCGCCATCACACGCGCAGGAATGCCATCAGGCCCTGGCGCCGTCTTTTTGGCACGAAGGCAAATTGTCGCCGCGCCAAACTCCTCCGCGGATACAGGATACATGTTACTCAGTGGGGGGACACTCTCCTCAGTAGGGGTCATCCGCGGTGGAGTGAATTCAGTTCGGTCCGGGAACAGACCCCGGACCACTTCATTTAGTAGATCTGGCTGAAGGGTCTCGGTTAGTGGGGGACCAAATGGGCGTAACTTATTTCGTATTGCCTTGTACGGTCTCCCCCACGGATCGTTGTCCAGACCCTGCAACATCTCCTGTCTCGAGCGATCCTTCGCCTCCGCGATTGCCACCCTGAGCACACGCTTTGCCTCCTGGTAAGAGGCGTATAACAGATCTTCGTTTTGTTGGTCTCGCCGGCGGCGACGGCGGCTTCTTGTATACGCCCTCCTGGATGACACACAAATTGTGCGGAGCTCCGCAATTTCTGCCGACCACCAATACATGGCCCGTCGCGGAGGCGGCCGTCGGGACCGAGGCATGCTGGCATTGCATATCTCGGTTAGGGAATCCTGCAGCTGCAGAGCAGCTTCGTCTACATCAGGACTAGCAGGCGCACCAAACCAGTCCTGGACAAATGCCGCTTCGTGGGCCATCTCCCGATCTAAATGGGTTAACGCCCACCGGGGGAATGGTGAATGACTCAAGCTGGACCCACCCTGGGGGCGGGCGGAGACCTCAATCCGAATGTACCGATGGTCGGAAAGGGTTTCCACCAAATCGACTTCCCACTTTGTAACGCGGGCCGCCAACGCGGGGGTGGCGAACGACATGTCCACCACTGACCCTCCCTGCTGCCTCACACACGTTTGAGTTGTCCCCCTATTCAGGAGGGACAGGGAAGTTGATGTCGCCCACAACTCCAGCAGACGCCCGCGCGCGTCCGTGGTTGAGTCACCCCAGCGCCCGGACCTTGCATTCAGGTCACCAAGAACGGCGACCTGCCTCGACGACAAACGATCGACGACCCCTGACAATTCCTGGAGGAAATCATCGAATTCCGCCAGAGAGCGGTTAGGAGAGAAATAAACTCCCACTAGCGAGATCTCCCCCCACACGGCGGCTACGTATCCATGTCCCCTCTCATTGACTGAGAGTGGTGGGGAATCCGTGGATAGCCGCGGAACAATGGCCACCAGGCCGTCTCTGTCACCCTCCCAGGTGGGAGGTACATAATATGGCTCGGCAACTACTGCAATCCCTGCGGACCATTCCGCCATGACCTGAGACATTAAGTCTTGGGCTGCCCTGCAATGGTTGAGATTGCCCTGCAATATTGTGCGTTGCCTGATTTGTGACATTAGTCGGACATATTGTTATCATCCTCCAGGTTGCCCGGGCGTGACCCAACAGCGGCAGTGGTAGCAGGCCTCGTTACTGGCTGCGTCTTGCCCTTCTTTGTGGGGGGATTACATTTTATCCCCCCCATAACGTGACCAGCGGGCCGTCCACTCGCCGCGCACACCGCGCAGCGCGGCGTTTCACTGCAGGAGGCGGACTTGTGACCCGCTTTCCCGCAACGGAAACAAAGCTCCGCCCTGTCTTCTTGCGAGGGGCAGCGCACTCCGGTGTGCCCGACAGCATAACATCGGAAGCAGCGTAATGGCTGCTCCTGAAGAGCCCGGATAACACCGGTGCTAAAACCAACTAGTAGCCGCCCCTTTGCGAGGACGGCTTTCGCGGCCGCGACGGCACACTGTATACGTACCGTGCCCAGTCCGCCGTGGCCTCGTCGGATCTCCCCAGTTTTAATATGCTCTACGTTACAGCCGACGGCTTTCGCGACCGCGGCGGCCACCTCGTCCTTAGTGACCGAGTCATCTAATTCAGAGATTGCCAAGGACACAGTCTTTTGCGGCCTCGTCACCTTGGCCATATCGGAGACAGCTTCTCGAAGCTTTGTCGCAAAAGAGTCGGCATGCTGCTCCCGTTCCGCTCCAGGGAACTCGAAGATTCGAGCCCCAGTTTGGGTTTGTCGGCATTTCACATCAGTTATACCAAGGGCCTCGGGCTTCACCGACTCCCGAGCCTTTGTTAATACCGCCTCATAAGTCACGCCTCTCTCTGCGGCCTCCGGCGTAATAGTCACAATTACTGCCGCAGACTTTGGTGGTACCATCTTCTTGACCTTTTCGGTCGGGAATATGGCTGCCTTACTTTTCTTGTTTCCCTTGGCCGGCGACTTAGGAGTCGATGGCTTTAGGGCTAAAGTGGAGGCGCTAATCGCTTTCCTTTTCCCCTTCTTTCCTTTTCTGCCTACGGCGGTCCACCCATTATTGGCGGCAGTAGTCGAAGGTAGCATAATATCTGCCTCCGGCAGGATCTGAGCGGATGACGGCAGATCGGCGGACTCATTCGCCTTTGATGGGCCCGGTTTAGACGGGCCAACTACGACCTTGGGAGTGGGCGCGGGGGGCAATGCTTTCGGCGCCTTGGCTTCTTTACCCGACGCAGGTTTGGGGAGTAACGACGTTAATCCTCTTATCTTTGCACCTTTACCTTTGGTGGGTTTCGGTGCCTCAACCACCAAGGCCTCGGCAACCTCGGCAGCCTTCCTTTTGTCCGCCGCGAGTGGAGGACGTACTATTTTAACCGGTAACAGTCGATCCTCAATTCCGTCAAATAAAGCTCTCGTGAATGCCCTTTCCTCCATAGTGACCTTTCGGATGATTGCCTCAAAGTCCATGGGGAAATCGGGCTGAGAGACTTGCGACACCGAGGGAACAACCTCCATCGCTGTAGTAGCTGTCGAGGTTGAGGTTGCTGAAAGTGAGCCGGCCGACTGCGCCTTTATTTCGACCATATCCTTCTTTAGCTTCTCCACCTCGGCCTGCAGGCGATCATTGGTTGCTTGCAGCCGCTGCGTCTCCTCAGAGACCGACCTTTTACTGAGCTCTAAGCATATCTCTTTAAGAGAGGCGGCCTTATTTTTTAATGCCTTCTGCAAGGTGCCCTTCAATCGGTTTGACTTTGCGGCAATTTCAATTATCGTCTCAGAGTCAGCCTTGATCATCGCCTCTAGCTCAGGGATGGTCTTATCTTCATAGTTCTCGGAGAGGGAGACGCCGTATCCGTGCTGGGCGCGGGCAGCACGTTCTTTCGCTGCTATTCGCTCCTCGAGCTCCAGCGCATACTCCTCTCTCTGAAGCTGATTAAGGTCTTGCTGGGCCTTTGCCAACCCCACGGAGTGCCCCGTAGTTGGTTTACGGCCACGTTTCGACGCTGCCTTAGTCGCCGCCTTAACCTGTTTGATTGAAGGGGTTTCCGAACTAGAGTCCCCTTTGGTCGCGCGAGTGCGTTTGCGCAGATGCTTTGCGCGTTCGCCTGCGCCAGCAATGGACGAAGCATCCGTCAATGTTGACGCATCCGTATCGGACCCGCCAAGCTCTTCCCATCGAAAGAAGCGGCTGCCTGAAGCAACCGGAGCCGAAGCGATTTCTGAAGATACCCGAGTACTAGCACTGGGGTGCAAAAACTCCGCATCAGAAACCGGGTCCTGGGACGGCTCCAACGGGCGTTCCCGCCCGGCGTCCGACATCTTCCAAAAAAGGTCAATGCCAGATTAAAAATACACACAAGATGACCACAATCACACACATCCAATGCACACCAGAGCAGCAATCGCCAGCGAAAACCCGCTCAACCTGAACCTGGAGAGCCCTCAACAGGCAGGGAGCATGGGCAGACACCGGAAAAAGCAGAAAATACTATTTGGATGTAAATGACACCTTGATTGCCCCACGTATGCGCATACGCGTTCGGTCACCCAACCTGCCACTGCGTTACCGCGCACAGGAAGGGGTCCAGGGGAGACGACGTGGACGTAGCGTATGCACCGTGTAATCGCACCTGAAACGTACCGAAAACACTCATGGGGCCTCCCCCTCACAACACTAACCTAACCCAACCGAATTAAAACCTAATGCAAACTATTATTATTTTTTGAGTTTATTGTGATTAAGTTAGCATTGTGACAATATTTGGAGGAGCTTCGTAAACTCGGGTCAATTTCGTTCTTTAAACATTACTTAAAAAATTCTTGAAATTGGCAAATTTTCAATTAAATAATAACATGAGAAGCTAGCCGTTTAATTAACTGGCTAATTTAACCATCCGGCTGCGACATATATATAAAATAGACTAAACTAAAACCTTATCATATTTTATACGTATGTATTTCATTCAATTGGGCAAAGGACTTCTTTTTAGAAATACGTAACTAACTCAGGGTGACGAATCTCTTTAAGGTGATTCCGCCCAAGAGATCTACCCACCGTATCCTCAAGTCACGGTATCCAGCCCCTTAAAAAGGTTGTGGGCACACCACCTATATATTACTCTGGCACCTTCTGGGTCATTGTTGCTAACTTAAGATTTATTTGTTAGTCCAATTCGCATATGATACGACGTCGCTTTGTCTGACCCGGCGGCCAAAACTGGAATTAAGTGTCTCCACTCTGAAATGTCATTCTGTTGTACAGGTTGTACAGTGGGGGTTTTTTTTACTCACTATCATAAGCCTATGGACCTCAATTAAGGTTCTAGACATGCCCATCGTGCCCACAACGGTAGATCCGCTCTTGCTGAGTGGTTCGGGCAGCAAAAGCAGCTGGCAAAGATATTTTCGAGTCGGTCCATTACCCGCCACCCATTTGTAGAAGGTTACAGCTCAGCCTGTCCTACCACTTAACTCGTTTAGCTTTTAATCGTCATAAACAGGTAAGTACGCTTTGTGACGACTCATCCGACAACGATATCTCATACTTACGGATGAATATCGATTCATGCTATTGTAAATAGGCGACAATTCCTCCCGGGAGGAAATATTTAGCGGCAGAAACATATTTGAAAATTTACCGTCGTACACAACTTTTTTTGACAATTCCTAAGGAAGGTTCGAGAACTCTACATCCCTTTTTGGAGTATTTATACATAGTATAAAACAGAGTCGCTCCCCGTAATCTGTTCTTATGTATTTATCTACGCTTATATCGTTTAAACTACGCAACGGATTTTAATAGGTTTAGGCAGGCAAGAAGGCAAGAAAAAAAGGGTAAGTGGGGGTTAAGTAGGTGTAGGGTAGGTATAGGGTAGATGTAGGGGAGGTGTAGGGTAGAGTAGGGTAGGGGTTGGATGAATTTACCTCCCGTATGAGGTTACCTACTGTGCTAACACTTTGGTACGTCACTTAATCCGTACTGAAGTCCATCTCCATGCAAGATTTTAACCTTCTACACCCAGCTGCCTATTCCGACTGTGCGTTGATCTTCTTTATTATCTAAGATAAGTTAGATTAAGATATGTTATTTGATAGTATGGTTATTATTTGTTGTCAGTTGATAAGTGCAAATAGTTGTTTTTATATTTTGTTGCAGAATCTTTTACAATGGAAGATAATATACAATTCCCGTTTAAGTTCAAAGACCCCAGAACAATCACGAACACATATAGACAATTTAAAAGGTATTGAGGTAATTTAATTATTGCTTTTTAATTATTATATTACATAGTTACATTACAATATGTATAAACTTAAAACTACCATTTAGGAAACGAAATAAAAATCTTACAATAAAAATTATTGATTGACTTTATTTGATTTACGCCATAGGATTTATTGAGATACCATGCGTGTTTAAGGCAGGAGGAACATAAAAAATAATTGGTTCAAGGGATGCCACTAAGATAGATAGATATACTCCTCATTGCACACAAAATTACAGGAAAGAAAATTTAACAGGTCTATTAAACATTGTGGCTCCCATTCTCTTCCAGGCAACCCTTGTCTAGAAAGAGAAAAAGATACAAATCATCTAGGTAAACTACTATATTATAAACTAAAAATTTACACCTACATACTATGTAATTATACACACTATAGGCTACAATATATATAGATAATATACGTACATATTAATATGATAAAATGGTCGGCAGAGGACAATGTCAACTAAGGTGACTAACAAGCTTACGGCCCGCCTGATGGTAAGCAGTCACCGCAGCCTATGGACGTTTGCAATACCAGTAGGATCACCCACGCGTTGCTGACCCCGTAAAGACCTTTTCACCCATTTCTTGAAGAGCTCCATGTTGTGCTCTCCAGGGAAAACCTATCCAGGTTTTTTCATTCATTTCAAAACCTTAGTGGGAGTGGGAGAAAGTTCCTTTGGAACCGCAAAGTTTACGACCAGTTTGCCTCCAAAGTGTGAGGTTGAACTCCCTGATGTTATAGCGACTTTCCTCTATAACCACTCTGGTCTGCAGGGACCACCGTGACCCAGGAGCTGGTGTGGCTGGTGGCGAACGACGCCTCTGGTGGACAGATATGTGTTCATGGAGTGAGTGCATATGCCAAGTTTTTGAGGCAGCTGCATCACCAACAGCTAGTAATTGGCGATCCAATATTTTCTCGCTCAAGAAATGTGATAAAGAATTTAATAAAATACATATAATACAGACTTACCAACTCACAAAAAAGTAAAGAAATAGCTTTTATAATGCTACTCGGCGCGACAGCATGGTGGGCTATCTGCAGAAACGATCAGACAGCCCACCTAAGTAACTGTCGCCCATAACATCTAAAATTAATACATTTAGGTTGTAGTTAACAAAAATGCAGACCCACAGGTGTGTTGTCACTGTGAGGACTAAGATGAAATGCCTCATGCATGTGATTTTGCTGGCTAACTTATCCTTCAAACCGGAACACAACAATGCAAGCATTGTTGCTTGGCGGCAGAAATAGATAAGGCAGTGGTACCTACTCACCCAGGCGGACTCCTCAGGCTTGACAGACTCCGACCACCTGATGACAGGATTATGCCATTGCCCTTATCGCACTAGGTGGAATCTGCAAAATATGTCTCTTGGAGCCATGCTGTAAAATTTTTGACAAGCCTGCTTAAGAGAACGACGGATACCACCGCCGCCGTTTATTCTGTTTTATGTAGATTTCTTTGACCGCCGTCATATCTATTACGGTTTTAATAAGTATAATAGGACCACGCTAAGTCCGAATCGACTGACAGTGCAAGTGGTAGAAATTATAAAGTTTTGATATGGCAATATCGATTGGATAATCTGTCCTTGTCAGTCATTGCCCATTATTATTTAGGTGATTCGCACACTGGAACGCAGCACCGTACGGTTGTGCGTGACGTGCATTAGTGCGTGACATAAAGTTCTTTGAGCTGTCATCGATTTATATGGAAATCACGCATAGTCGAACACACTGATAACGCATCCACGCGCGTTTGTGCGGATCCGTCGTTTTTTTTCTTTAACACATTTGACACGCGTGCTCTGTAGTCAATATTGCCATGTAGGTCTACTGTAATACGTACTAAATTTAGTGCCGAATGTAAAGTGATAGTATATATTGGCTGAATCCACGGGCTGTCTCTAATTAAATGTAGAGCTCGTCTAAGCTAACATGACGCGCCCCACTATCGCATTAACGCACACAAGCAAATTTAAAACATCCTGATTTATTTGGCTGACTTGGAGTGGCCTGGACATTATGTGTGTGATAGCCCCGAAAGTCTCGATGTTGTGGCTTTTTTTAGAAGGCGTACCTTCATACACCTTCATTATTACAAAAATTGTTAAATCGTTTCAAAATGGGAGGCTTAAACGTAACGTAAAGTCTAGATAGAGTATACTTTTTCTAACAGTTAAAATTTATGACGATGATTATTACTTGTTTAGTTTTGGTGTGGTAACATATGGACTGGATGGTAACAACTTACCTATGACTGGCGTAACAGATAAACGTGAGAGCTTCATATTATTAAACTCCTGATTTAGTTTTGATATTGAGCAGTAGAGATAATGCAGTTTTTGTAGAGATATCACCGTGAACAGTTGTTCGGGTCTGTGACGATTACTTCTATGTAACTCGTAGAACGTTATTACGTGTTATGATAGCAGATATGACTGTGTACACTGACTTAGTACAGATTTGGTCGAAGAATTGACCACGAGCTGAGAGTCTATAGACAGCTATTAGTGAAGTAAAGCGTGTTGAAGTTACAACTTCATGATTTCAGCAATTTCATATTGAAAAGTATACTGTATAGTCTAACAGTAGATACCTACGCACAGGTTATATAAGTACGGCTACTACAGTGGTGCCCCTATATTATAGAAAGAGGTATTACTAGAGTCTATAAGTACCTACCGGTTAAAAATGTGACGAATGAACAACACTGAGCTTATATGTTGGCAATGTTTATTAACACCTGTGTGGCTCCCGCCTGTGTGCCTTCCGCCTCTGTGGCACCTACCCGTGTGGCATTCCTCCTGTGTGGCATCTCGCCTGTGTGGCATCTCGCCTGTGTGGCATCCCACCTGTTTGGCATTTTGCCTGTGTGGCATAAAGTCTGTGTGACATTTACCCTTGTGTGACATCTTACCTGTATCGTGCTATGGTAGACGTGATACAGGATATAGAATAAACTCATAGTTTGACGATTAGAGTGGTACTGACCAGAGTGACACCCAATCTCTGTGGCACCTAGTCTGTGTGGTATTTTGCTATTGCGCAGGTCCAGTTGCGTGCCGGCCCGGTTGCGTGCCGGCCCGAATGCGTGGCTGCCCGTCTGATAGCGTTCGTCAGTGTGGTGGTTCACCTGTGTGTCATTTCTTCTGTATGGTAACATCACTCTTATTTTTAAAATTAGGATGGCGCTGACGGATGACCAAAAATCATATGGCATTTAATGAAGGAGTGTTTCGATCACACTCGAAGTAACATTGAGTCTTTTGCTGAGTACTGAAAATTTTATGTAGGTAGGTATGTCACATATTTGTAGTGAATCTAAGTACCTACAGTAATGGAGGTCGGGGACAGTACGCGAGCTTTGTGATTTTATTTGTGATGTTTCCCACTCTACAAGATCATCAAGGGGAAAATACTGGTGATGATGATGAAACCTTCATTTGTGGTAATTGTGATACGGTTCATAGTCTGGTGTCCTGTCACGCCTCTCTCATAAACTGAAGCCGTAGCTGAATTAATGTCGGCAACTTAGAAAGAATAATTTGTGTACGAGATGATGTTGTTCTCTCAAGTCTCTCTCAATCTACGGAAGTTTAGTATGATAAATGATAATGTACGTATGTTTTATGTGTACACAGATAGCAGTTACTTAAGTATTGGTGGGTTAAAGCAGTCGTGATAGATTCAATCACATGATTCATTAGAATTACTTGGGTGATGTGTTGTGGTCAGAAGTGACCGAGCGAATATGGTACTGTGTTATGGTTTTAATGTTTCAGATAACACACGAGGACGTGTGTATAGCAGGACGGCCGTGACGGATGCGGTCAATAGTATGGAATCATGTGGTCAATAGTACGGACTCATGACGAAGAAAACGGAAGTGGGAGTGCGCCCTCTGGTGGGGCGTGCTGACAGAGTCTCGACGGCACGACTCGGGCGGAGTGGCGGCCATTCTTGGCGCGACCGCCGCAGAGGAGTGTCGCGTCTTGAAACTGTCTCCACATTTCGTTTATAGAAAGTGTTATTTACGTTTGGAAATAAAGTAATTTTAAAATCACTTTTGTAATAAGAAAGTTCCTCAACTGCCTACATTGTGATACTGCTCTGATTTCATGTGAAATTATAAGTGATGTGCAAAAATGAGTTGGAATAAATACAGTGGAGTAAATGTGAACCTTTTCTTTAATTTATCTGGACTATCTAATACTGATATCACCACCCTGATGACAATGATCCTAATACACCCCTTTCCTTCACCCGACGACATATATATCAGAGGATCAGCTTCATACAATAAAACAGGAAATATTAGACGAGCTAGAGTTAAATACTAATAGGTCTATCTTGGATACCGATAAAAAATAACGAACACGACCAAACATATTGCGCTTTAGAATCATGTAACTCTACAAATATAGATGTACACAATCACACTGAAATAATAAATGACTACACAATAAATGTAACGTCTAATACTACAGATATAAAAATACTCACCTCAGAACCGCAACCTAATTACCGCAACGAAAACATTGATAAAATATTTTACAAATAACTACAATACTTTAAAAATACAGATCCTACTAAAAGATACCATATACCTAAACAAAATTATTTGAAAAAAATAGCAAACATTGTGTATTACATAAATAGTAAACTATTACCCGAGAATGTAAAATCTGAAACTGACTATGATTCCCTACAAACACCTACATATGTCGCAGCCTGGACAGCAGCAAAATCAAATGGAGCAAGACTATATCTATCAGAATTACACCAGACAACTAGAAAAGAACGAGGCAATGCAAAGTGGCAAGTCCGCTTAGAAGAGAGGATAGATGCATTAAGAGCCAAAATAAGTAGAGTAATACACTATATGAATGGACATAGAAGTAGAAGACTGACTAATCATGTAAACAGCATAATGGAACAATATAAAATCCATAGTGCACATGAAGAGCCAAATACACAACTCTTACATACTCTAGACACCCTGAAACAGAAACTAGCTGTAGCAAGTAACAGACTCAACAGATATAAAGCATGCACTCTTAGAAAGGCACAAAACACTCAGTTTAACAGTAATGAAAAACTATTTTATAGAAATCTCAAAACTACAACATCAAACCGGGATACAGACTCGTGTATACTTGGTAAAACCGTTTATTCCCAAGCGCGCGCGTTACACTCGTCAAATGATTCGCCACGAGCAGAGGATCTCCGAAACTTCTGGGCCGGGATATGGGAAAACCCCGTATAACACAATAAGGTTGCTGAACGGCACCAAGAGCAGCAATTTAATAATAATGAAGCTATTGAACCGATGCAATTTGAAAACATTTCCGGGGACGTTTTTACCAATGTAATTAAAAAGCTACACAATTGGCTCACCTGGGTCACCTGGCTCAGACAATATACATAATTATTGGTACAAACACTTCACATATATTCACCCATATTTACTTCATCATATTAACAACTTCATACAAAATCCACACACCATGCCCAATTACATTACTGCTGGAATTACATACTTGCTACCAAAAGACTCAAACGATCCTACTAACCCTGCGAAATACCGACCCAAAACTTGTTTGCAAACAATATATAAACTCATTTCAGAATGTCTTGCACAATTAATCTATAATCACATTGATGAGAAAAGTATTTTAGCAGAGCAGCAAAAGGGTTGCCGAAAATTTAGTCAGGGCTGTAAGGAACATAATATAGATTCAGTTATATTGAAACAAGTTCAACAGTAAAAAAAACAAATTTATTTACAATGTATATCACACATGGTTGCTAAAAGTCCTCGAACTATATAAAATCAATCAACAATTAGTTTTCTTTCTGAAGTCTACAATGACCAGCTAGACAACACGGCTTATACTCGCATTAAATACCTAATCAAACAATAGAGACAGAACCAATTACAATTCAGCGCGGAATTTTCAAAGGCGATGCTTTAAGACCTCTGTGGTTTTGTCTAGCCCTCAATCCATTATTTATTTATTTATTTCACAGTCTTACAGCAATGTACATTTGTTTACAATCAGATACAGATAAAAGTGGTACTGCCAATTACAAAACTGCAACTTACAAATGGGATTAGTGAAGCTATGAATAGCAAACAGCAAAATACCCATAGATTTGTTCAGTGATGATACGGATAAAGTAATAATAAAAATGATAAAATAATATTGATTAATGAACATAGTAATAACGTTTGCGTATGTGTGTGTGTATATGTGTGTGTTATCGAATACATTAAACTCCACAAATACAGGATATCAATTAACATATCAAGAACACAACACAAATAGAATCACTACAAATTAAACCATCTATTGTACATGGATGATATCAAATTATATGCTTCTACTGAAAATGAACTAAACCACCTTGCTAGTATTACGGAAAGCTTCTCAAATGCTATTCAAATGAAATTTGGCATAGACAAGTGTCAGATTAACTCAGTAAAAGCCGGGCAGACCTATAAACATGAATATCAGATACAAACCGGAGAACTTATACATGCACTAGAGGAGAACACAGGATACAAATACCTCGGATACCATAAATCGAAACAGCTCCATAGTAAAGAAATAAAAATGACATTAACACAGCAATTAAGACATAGAATTAACTCTATTTTAAAAACACATTTAAATGCAAGGAACACTTGTAAAGCTATAAATAGCTATGCTGTCCCAGTATTGACGTACTCGTTTGGAGTAATCGATTGGAGCCAAAGCCAACTTAAGAACCTCCAGCGCATAATCAATACCACAATGACTCATAATCGTAAACATCATCCCAGATCCTGTGTGTAGAGATATACTCTGCCCAGAGATGATGGCGGTAGAGGAATTGTGGATTTTGACAACTTAAATATATTTTTAACCTACACGACAAAACAACACAAAAATATGAGGCAATAACCGACAGATAAACCAAATTACAAGAGTGGAGTCAGAAGTCCTTACATGGGAGCATGGACTTACCACCTAAAAGGGACTGTGCACTGCTTTGACTAAAACCGGGCAGAGCGAGAGTCACCATCGATAGTCCTTTGTCCCTTTCTAACAGTGTAAACACAATGTTATTGGCATAATCACTGTCATTCTAAATTGACAAGTGTCATGTTTGGTGTTGCCATTATTGGAGAAATATAAAAATTCCAAATTTCTTTATTGATTAAGACATGAAATATCTCTTTCAATCGTCAAAAAGGAGGGGGGTAGGAAAGTAGGACGGAAATACACAGTGACACGCTGACCGCCCTATGGCCGCAGCAAAGCAACCCCACGCTACCACAGTCTTCAGGCAGGCCGTAAGCTTGTTTGCCAACAAGGAATAAAAAAAAAAATCTTCGACCGGACCGTGCTCGACAATGCCAGGCAGAGCTGAACCGCGCTCGAGATATTATATAAAATGGCTCAGCCATCGTCCACTTCAACCATATTTGAGGAAAAAGAGCGACCCGGCCCCCACGCCACCGCCAGACAGACTTTTAAGTGAGCGTGCATCACACATGCTGCACGTGATAGGTAGTCGCTCCCACCCTACTCTATCCTATCCCTACCCTACCACTACCTTACCCCACCACTACCTTACCCCTACCCTACCACTATCTTACCCCTACCCTATCTTATCACTACCTTACCCCTACCCTACCCCGATCTTACTCCTACCCTACCCTACCCTACCCCTACCCTACCCTACCGTAGACAGGAGACACCATGTGTGGGTAAGGAAGGAAAATTAACGCCACTTCGTGGCGTGACACTAACGTGGTTCTCCGTGGGGGAAAGAAACGGCAAGAAACCCACAGAGCCTACGTTAATTCTTTTTTCTTTTAAACATGTCTTATGTACTAATACATTATTTGTCCTGTATACTATCTTAAAAGTAAATACCTCTATAGAACAGCAGTTCAGTCCCATGGACTTTTGTCATTTACACATTCAGAAATTCTATAATAACTTTTTTGTCATAATTTGTTTTTTATAGCGACTTTAAATTTATTTAATGGCAAATTCTGGATGTCTGTTTAAACCTTATTATAAAAACGTACACATTGACCCATTAATTATTTGTGTACTTTGGCTAGACTACAAGCACCATCAATAAGCTTATCTTTATTTATCGTATTAATATGATGGAAATCACTATTCTTCTTAAATAAGTGTAAATTTTTATGAACATACATTAAATTCTCATATATATATATATATTGTGACGGCATTGTCATTATATCAATATTCCTGAATTTATCTTTTAGTGAAGTTCTAGGTCTCTATTGATAAATCGCGCGTATAGCCCTTTTCTGCAGTACAAATACATTGTGCCAGTCGGCAGCGTGTCCCCACAGCAGTATGTCATAGGCCATAATACTGTGGAAATAACTAAAGTAACCTAATCTTGCTTTAACCTCGTCAGAAATACCTCGTATCTTCTTTACAGCATATGCTGCAGAACTTTTCGCCAATTCATCAATGTTGGACACCATTGCAATTTATTATCCAGAGTAAAGCCTAAAAATACTGTAGAATAAACAAGATTCAAATTTTCGCGTTTTATTTGTACATTACTGGGCACTGATCTAACATTTGGCAAAGAAAATTTTAAACATTTCGTCTTCTTGTCATTCAATAATAAATTATTAACCGTAAACCAGTTTACTACTTCTGCAATAGCCTTGTTCACGTCTTCATTTTTACATTAAACACTAAAGATATATCGTCAGCAAACAAGACAATTTCATGGGTATCTTTTACAAAGTACGGTAAGTCATTTACATAAATAAGAAACAAAAACGGGTCCAAAATAGATCCCTGGGGGACACCCATAGTGACAACATACCCCATAGATCTCTCTCCGATCACATCAACTTTTTGAATTCTATGACTCATGTATGAATTTAGCAAGTTTAGGGCCAAGGTTAATCGGAATCAGTACGTAGAAGCTATAGATTTAATTGTGAAAATTTCATATTCATGTGTTTTAAAGCGAATTATAATGTATTCAAATCGACAATGCCCTATCACGTTACTATAAAACCGAACCACTTATCCCAATTTGTATAGAGGTAATTTTTAACTGGTTTCCCTCGACGACGTATTGTATTGAATAGTTATTCAATTAACCCCATTCAAGGCAAAAAGTCGGGTAAATAACATTAAAGTATGGGGCACAAAGAATGCCCTTCAAAGGGTCACCTTAAGAGTTGGCCCTATTACGCAGCCCTGGGGTACGCCACACTGTCTACCTTTGTACTAAAAACCTTAATGTTTGTTTTATTTGTTTAATTATTCATGTTACATTACTGGTGTTATGGAATGAACCTTAATGTTTTCATAGTAGAAAGTCAATGGAAATTGTATTTTCTGCGTAGTCGAAGAAGTCGGAAGCTCTTGTAAGAAAATAAAGGATAAATTCAAGACGCAGTTATTAGTATGAGGTGAAGGTCATAACCCGCTGGGCCGTTACCAAGGAGCACAGAAATGAAACAAAACAGAATCCATGTGTCTTAAGTCATGAGGGAACCATAGAAATGGCCGCCATTTTATATGTCTGCGTAATTTTAGGGTTGCCATATACATGATCCATTTTGCCCTCTTCATGTATTATGTTAGCAATACAACTTTACAATAATAAATAAATAAAAATTATTAATTTCTGATTGTAATTATTTATTTTAAAATTCTTAAGTAATGAAGTATGTTGATAAGAGGAGTCTCCCAGAGTACGCTCCATACAAATGAAGTTTGATCATATTTTCAGTATTGCGCTATCAAAAATAATGAATGCCGTATGCCTGCCGTACCCCTCCCGTAACCCTGCCGTATTCCTCCCGTAGCCCTGCCGTACCTCTAACGTAACCTAAACGTACCCCTCCCGTATGCCTGCCGTACCTCTACCGTTCCCGTCACGTACCCTCCCCGCACCCTTCACTTAACCACACCGTATGCCTGCCGTACCCCTTCCGTAGTCCTGTCGTATCCCTTCCGCAGCACTCCCGTACCACTCCTATAGGCCTACCGTAACCCTACCGTATGCCTGCTGAACCCCTACCGTATCATTTCCACAGCCCTGCCGTACCCCTGCCGTTTCCCTCCCGTACCCCCACCGTAGCCTTATCGTGCTCCCATAATCCGTGCCGTACCCCTCTCGCAACCCTCTTCTAGGTCTACCTTAACCCTGCCGTACCTCTCCCGTAGCCCTGCCGTACGCCTGCTGTTTTCCACCCGTACCCCTACCTTAGCCTTGTCGTACCCCTATCCTGCCCTATTTTCTTATTCTGCTATTCGAGGCGGGTAAAAATACATCAAATTGTAAAAAACAAAATAGCTATTCAGTTAATTTACCCGTTTTGGAAAGGCGTACGGAACCAAGCATCGTAGCCCCTTCGCGGTTGTTATAAAATCCACGTCATCAAAATGTGCACTGCACACGGTACTCGCAGATGATGGGTTCCAATTGGTTTCTTTTCTACAGTTTCGTATAATTAGAATCCAATCGTCTTTACGGTTTTTATTTCTAGGAAACCTATTAAAATAATATAACCCGGTTAAAATAAAATCGGGATCGAAAATAATAAGGGCTCCGCAGAAAGCGGTGTTATATTATTTATTTATAAAATCGGACTACTATGCTTACATCATAGCAGTACGTAGGGTAGACTATAATTATCATCATTCAAGTTCTTTTCAGATAGATAGGTAATAAAAATTCGGAACTTGATCTGAGTCACAAATTTAATAAAGAATTCCCCACTTTATGGGAATTTTCCCGAAAAACTGGTAGCCACATCGTTGTACTTTTGTTCGTAATTTGCACCAAAGTAAATAAAACATTAAAGTAGCACGAATCATAATTATTTACGCGTGGTAGGTAATTCCTCCTGCCTTGTGACATTTTTTCCAGTAACTTTTACACGATTTCACTACACGTGACGGCATTTTAAAATATTTATCGTCGAGGAAAAATATGTCCGAACGCTACGAAATGGCGGCGAATTGTAAGACCCGATGAGTGTATGTCATGTACAACAAAGGAGATCGTCACACCTTGCATGCACCTCATCTCTTTAAGGTAACATGGATTCTGTTTTTGTTTCATTTCTGTGCCGGGGAGATCCCCTGGGTTGATTATCAATTATTAGAGTATTGAATAAGTCAATGAGGAGTTTTCCAATAGGTATTTAAGGCATTCCTAACCACTTACTAGATGGCGCTCCGACAATTTTGGTAATTGATAATCGCTTGAAATAGGTTCTTAGCAAACAGGATATAAACACTGGGTACAACTATTGGATAATATTATATTTGTCAATAGTTTTCAACCATTTAAGAGGTTGTAATAATAATGGAACATAGTGCCAACTTCTATAAATATTTATTTTTACACTTCGTTCAACCTTTAACAGTTATGTTTATATTAATAAACACTTTATTTTCAAGTTTAGCTACATGAAATCACTGCCACTATCATACAGATTTAAAGAACATTACCAAAATTGTAGGAGCGCCATCTATTGATGCTTTTTGAAACAAACTATCAATACCTACTGGAAAACTCCTCATTGAGCGAAATAGTATAGAAATTGTGTGGGTAATTGACATGGAAACATTGATATCGGAACAATTTTATTTTCAAGAGAGAGATGAACGTGAAATTTCTACAGTAATCAAATAAGTAATAAGATTAAGACATATCCAAAGTTGTAATGTCACAACAAATTCAAAAAAATCGTTGATTTCGGTCCCAGAGTTAAATGAAATTTTTTTCGTAAGTTATTAATATATCAGGTCTATCTTTACTTCTCACGTAGATAAGTGTTCATAGGAGGCAAAAAACGTACCTAACAGTGCAATCAAATTGAAGCGCATTGGCAAAAATAAAGATAAGATTAGGTGGTATCAATTTGAAATAATTTACCTATGAAATGGATTTTCCCATGGTTATTTCTTTGTGTTGAACCACAAGCAATAGTTGAACTTGTGACCATATTACTAGTATACAATTTGCCAAAAATATTCACGATATCACCTTAGATTTCATAATAATAAAATTTTTACATGGGGACAAATGCTGACAGGGTGTCAGACACTTACCAAAAAGTGTTCGACGCGAGTTCTTAATCTTGCGCCATAGATCCCATACAGTAATACCTCAGTCTATGAATCTCTGAATAAATTACATTTTTTTAAATTAATATTGTGAAACTTTTTTTGCACTATTATAGAACCAACGAACTAACTAAATAAATACCTATCATTAAAAACGACTGTGCCGGTTTTTAATTTAGTGAAGGTAGATACCTACTGCCTATAAACAAGTCAAGAGTGCGTTTTTTCTATGTATGTATTGTAGGTATATATTTCTTTTTTATTTGCACGATTATCATGCTTCTACCAAATCTTAATCTGATAAATGTTTTTGTTAGATAATATACGCAATAATGTTTTTATTTTCGTTTTCGCTTATGGAAAGTTTGGTCGTGTCATAAATTACGTACATACTTACTTACATAAATTCAATAGATTTAATAACAATCCATAGTCATGGACGGGAATTCTTTTCCTTTTGAGTTCAAAGACTTTGATCCAGAACAATCACAAGAGATTATAGACAATTTTAAAGGTACCTATACTGTTAGCCGCAGTACAGACCACCCTCACCATCTTCTCACACCGTTCTGATTCCGTTCCTCGCAGGGCGAGGCTAAAACCTTTGCCCGCGCGGACACAGGCACAGCAGACGTCCAGCACGCGTGCACGCGAGCGTACCAAGTGACGACACGACAACGATGATTTAAGAATAAGCTAGGGTTTCATATTATCTGCATGTTTTAGGATTGACTGACGGCTGCGTGAAGGTCGGGCCTCAGAACATCGTCATGCCAGCCAGGTATAAGGAGGAGGCATCAAATATTTATAATCTGTCCGTGCAGCCGAGCGACATCTTTGTAGTCACGTTCCCGCGATCAGGTATGCAATCGGATTCCAATAAGCACAGTCATTCAGTTTAGTCAGGTGGTAAACTAAGTCAGCCAGAATTAGATTACCACCTTCTCGCACAATCATCCATATGACAATATGAACTAAGTGGACAGCTAATTCGTTGCTTGACTGTACTTACTTGCAAATATTAGTTATAATGGCTTTATAACCTCCAGGCACCACTTGGACCCAAGAGCTGGTGTGGCTGGTGGCAAACGACCTCGACTATCAGACGGCGGCAACGGTGCCTCAAGTAGCGAGATACTGCTTCTTAGAGTAAGTTAAGTAATTCATTTCATTCAGCCTTTACAAATTTATAAAAACGTAGTCCGTATCGATTTAATGAATTATTATCATGCGCCGATCGTTGAATTGGGTCGATCGCTATCTGCCTGGACCGATCGCGATCTATTTGGGCCGCTGCAGTCCGCTAATTTAATTATGGGTCGATTTAATTGTAATTGGATCGCAACAGCAGCTAAATGGCAGTTTGCCTCATTTTTAGTATTCTGCTACAATTAAAACTGTCATTGAACTGCTATTGCGATCAATGTACCTATTAGTGAATTAGCGGACTTGAGGCCCAGGGCAGATCATCATTTCAACACGTCGCCGCGTCGACCAGCACTGCCCCGAGTTGAGCGAGCGCGGGGATCGTCTGCGCTTTTGCACAATCAAATTGAATCCTAATCGTCCTCTGTGCTTTGACACAACTACCGAATTGAAACTTAATATTCAATTGTATTTATTGTAACAGTGCTTAATTTGAATTTCAGGATGGGTACACTATTTAGTCACTCAATGGAAAATAAAATGTTAAAGGAATATAAAAATGAAAAGACTAAGGAAGTTCTTAAGATGATGACCGCGAATCCACGCGAGACGTTAGCGGCGATGCGCGGGCGCCGTTTCGTAAAGTCCCACCTGCCGCTGTCGCTGCTGCCGCCCGCGCTGCTCGACACCGCCAAGGTGGTGTACGTCGCGAGAGACCCGCGCGACTGCGCCGTCTCATATTACCACCAAAATAGACTATTGAAAATTATGAGCTACGTGGGAGACTTCAAGACGTACTGGAAAATGTTTATGAATGATCAAAGTGAGTGGTTGTCGTATTTTGGTTTCTCAAACTTGCTTGTAAAATACTAGGTCGTCTTGCACAGCTTTTAGAATCACAATACCTAAACAAATAAAGATATTACACGAATGCGTTATTGCACTGGTACCGTTAATATATTTATCTACACTCATAGCGTAATGTTCCAATTACATAATCGAAAACAGTTGTAAGGATACACTTTTTTCACGCCTGTCTTAAAAATTTTAAAATAGTAGTTTATGCAACTGTCATCTAAAAGGGGGTATTAAAACATAAGTGTCTGTTTGACACGACTGTTTTAATACCTAATTATATAATTAGGATAAAGTAGTGTAATCAACTGCATATGCAGTTGATTACACTACTTTATCTACAAAGCAAACATTTTTGGTTGAAATTACTGTAAAATTACCTATTCTAGGTCGCAATTTTTATGGTGACCTAAAGGCGCATTTTCATTGGTCGTTAGCGCCCTTATGCGGGGTACGGGAGATTTCTGTAACGCATGCCTTAGGACCCGCATGCGGGGAACCGTTTACATTGGTCGTTAGCGTCCGCATGCAAGGTGCGAAAGAACCGTGTTGACTGATGACGTCTAATGACCGAGGTACTATGAGGGAGTCCCCGAATGCTTTGTGTCGACCAAGTTATCTACTGACTTATTTCATTGGTCGTTATCCCGAATGCGGTAAGCTCCCGCACGCATTGAATCGACCGAGTTATCGATTGATGAATTTCATTGGTCGCTAGCCCGCATGCGAGAAGTCCCCGAATTCGGGCTAACGACCGATTTATCGACCAATGAAAATGCGCCTTAAATTGGGCACCTCGAATCGACGTCGAATAGACGTGGAATCCACCAAAATGGGGAAAAAGAGCACGTGCCTACGACGTATTTTTCGACATAAATCTGGTAATAACAACCGATAGGTCGTCACTTAGGTTACTTTTCCGACGTCGAGTCGACGTCGGTTCGACCTGTTGTGTAGTTCCAACAACCAATTTGGTAATATTAACCACTATTTTACGTAATTACGACGTAATGTTTGCTATTAATTTACCTATTAAGGTAAAATATTATCACTATCATTTGTGAGCAAGTGTGAAGGAAATATTTATTTTTCTTTTTTGCTCACAGACAAATGTCTCACTTAATAAAAACTTCAACTGTAGCAATTATTATTTAAATTATTAGTTGGAAAACTTTTGATTTCGCATATAATGCGTCAAAATCTTGTTCGCCGAAAATTTTTTCGTATATTATAAAGGTTTTACGTTCAAAAATGCTGATGGGCTCTAAATATACTAAAATAATTTAATTTAAAAAAAATAGAAAGTCAAAGTATTTGTTTCAATTTAAGTATTTTGACTCAAGTTTGGTATTGTTTGTAATTTCTCAATGTCAACATTAATATTTTAATGTAAATATTGGTAAATAGAGGTAAACTTTTAATGTATTACATGATTAATTGCATTATACAATTACGTAGTTATACACGGCTTCCGGTAGACGCAGCGTGGGTAGGCCTACAAGGTGGACCGACGACCTGGTAAGGATCGCAGGTACCAGCTGGATGCGGAAAGCACAGGACCGGTCTTTGTGGAGATCTCTGGGGGAGGCCTATGCCCAGCAGTGGGCGTCTTCTGGCTGATATGATGATGACACGGCTTCCTGATTGTTTCAAAATAAAATGGCGGCTCGACAATAAAGTTAGATATTTCCTAGAAATCGACCTTAAGGTGATTGGTAAATATTATAGGTTCATTTGACATAATTTTTGCGACTTCTTGGTCTATATCACCTATTTAGGTCCTCGTTACTTTAAAGTCACAAACTATGAAGTCGCTTACGCGACTAATACGTAATAATTATCTAACAGCGCCAAATCTAGTCACAGGGAAGTCATCGCGATCATCACGCGTCGATTTGTATGTTGTATGTAGTATGTTAGAGATTGTGCAAAAAATGATGCAGAAGAGTTATTAAACCATCCAACCAAATTACCTACAGCCCGATTCCATACATAGTTTTTCACCTCGAACATTTTCGGTTTACTCTTTACCTAGTTAAATAGGTATTTCTTTACAATTGATTTGGAGCGACTTATCAGCAAAAATAGGAACCTTATAACTATTGAAATTACATTATGATGTTAGTAAAAGACTAACATCTTAGTAGGTATAATATGACTAGGCATTACATTACTTAGAACATTAAATATTATCAACAACAGAGGTAAAATAACTATAAACGGACTGTACCTATGCATGTTTAAGGTGACTACCCATTTGACCATGTTTATACTATATTCTATGTACTGTACCTAATAATTTAATAATATAACTAAACAAATCGTTTAGGGATGCTGAGGTCGGTTTATGTTTAACAGTTCATTTGCTCCAGCCTTCAAACAGTTTCATTAAATCTAAGCCTTCAGTTTTAGACTCCTCATTATCTGATTCTTCATTTTCTTCGATTTCTTCATTTTCAGAGTCCTCACTTGTTGACATTTGGAGGCTAAATTATGATCAACGGTTGTCAAAAACTGTCAGGAAACTGATATTGTGCGGATTTGATTACTTCTAAAGATTTCTTAAACACTTCTCTATTTTAAAATTCATCAAGATTTCTTTTATATTTTCTATGATACGTACTAGAGTGTCTGTACTGTTTTTTATCTCTGGCCATTGTTTATTAACAAGCGATAACTTTATTTTAAAACAAAAGGACCAGCGTTAAAAATACGTCCTAGATCACCAACTAACGGTCACTATGACCAACATAAATTAACTTCCAGGTCGCCACCGTCAACTCTGACTTACTAGTCGGATTTCCGAGTTACACGGACTTTCAGGTTAACCTAAGATGACCTGTTGGTATCTAAAATGTTTTAAAAGTATGATTTACTCTCAGGTTATATTAGGTATCTGCAGGAGGTAATACTAACGTTGGAATTGGTAGCAAAGTTTTGAGGCAATACGGCGCCAAGTACACCCCACAGCAGTCTTACACAGCCGTCCTTTTTCTTGAGTGCGCAAAGGTTGACGCCATACAAGACATCCAATATATTGGAACATACCGCACCTCCCAGCATCATATTGAGCAGCTTGGTCATGTCCTCCAGGAGTGATCTGCCAGCGTCACTGATTGTACCGCTAATTAGATCTTGTAAGTGTTGCAGGGCGAACTTTGAATTTGAATTTGTTAAAGACATCTAGGTATTCAGTCTACATTTCAACGTATCCCGGCGCCCGACAAATATTTAAAAAATTAAAGTGTTGCATAATGATTAAAAAGTTATTTTTCGATAAAGCTGTAATGAACATAGAATGGGAATTGAGAAACCTGCGTCGCTAACATTAGGTGTGGAATAACAATTAAATTTAGCCGTTAGAACATTAAATAAATAACATATTGTGAAGGTATATTTTTCTCATTTTATTTCAGTTATTTACACACCGTTTTTTGAAATATACAAGGAAGCCTGGGCAAAAAGAGATCACCCGAATATTCTGTTCATGTTTTACGAAGATATGGTTAAAGTAAGTATTATTAAATAATAATTATGTCCTGGTTGGTGCTCTCGCACGCAAGGGTGATGACCATGATCCAGGATTTGCCATATCAGTTAATTACAGTAAAGCGACTGCCATCCGACCTCCTTGACCCTGTCAATAATCTAACCTGACCAGATAGGTTCACGATTACACATTCAGTCGCTTGAATGTTGCATCAAGATGCTTTCTCACCGTAAGACCATCGGTCCACTTATGTACATATAACTCAGAAAAGAGTTGCTAATGTCCAGGACGAGGGTGGCTGGAGGAGAGTGGTGGAGAAAAAGTATTTTAATAGTGCTGATGTATTATTATTCCCTGAATAAAAGGACCTCCGCGGCGCGGTGCTGCGCGTGAGTGCGTTCCTCGGCAAGCAGCTGAGCGAGGCGCAGACGCAGCGGCTGTGCGACCATCTCCGCTTCGACAACTTCAAGAATAACAAATCTGTTAATATGGAGGCCGTAGACGATAGTTTTTCAAATGCGGGAGAAGAGGGTTTCATTAGAAAAGGTACGAAAATGTGGCTCATATCATACCCACGCCTACGCTCCGTAAAAAAACATTTATTGTTAGCGGCGGTAGCAGCGGTGGTAACTTCGCATTTAATTTTATGGAATACGGCTTACAGTTCAACTCCGAACAAGTTTTCCTGATAACAGAGAATAGGCAGTAGTAGTAGACTACTTAGGTTATCATGAAATTAAGTTTAATTTAAACAAAGTTATTACCTTACTCGACTAATGTAGTGTCCTATGACTTGGCAGTGTCTCTTAAAAAGTAGGTAGGACATAGTATTGACTTTGACGCTGTCCCCCTGTCGCAGGCAAGGTGGGCGGGTGGCGCGAGTACTTCGACGACGAGATGCGCGCGCAAGCGCAGCGCTGGATCGCGCAGAACATGGCCGGGACCGACCTGCGGTTCCCGGAAAACGAACAGTAAAAATAAAAAATAAAAAGATAATTACAAAGAAAAGCAGTCATATTACAAGAACTTACTTATATACTAAGTATCAGATTCAGATTCAGACACAGATTCATCTATTGCCCAAAGTGAATACAAATACATTTATATACTTAACAGTAAATACAGACAAAAATGTGCATTCATTTAGGGTTCGTCAATAATAATAAGCGATACAATATAATTAATTAAAACATAATTATAATATTATTGTTCTGTACAAAAGTACCTTAGAATCAAAAGGTCAACTTAATAAATCGAAAAGTAATATTAAGAATGTCATAATAATATGATGGAAATGTCAAAATTCAAACGTCACTAATAATAGTACAATACTTAAGAATGTCGAAATAATTACTTACTACTAATTAATTAGTGGTTCTTACAAAATAAACTTACTCTTACCTTATTTTTTTGTCTTTGTTTTTATGAAAGAAGAAGAAACAAGCTTTGGAAAAAAAAACTCTTGGCGTTAATGTCCCGGTTGTGCTCTCGAGAACGAGGGCCCGGGGTCCGTCTTGACCATGATCCAGGATTTGGCGATCAGGTGATTACAGTGTAGCAACTACCATCTGACCTCCGTGACCAGACTGGATCATGGCTACAAATTCAGTTGCCTGAATTTGCAGGATTCATCTCCTACCTACATCGTACCTACTGAATTGCATGTAAACTGGTTAAGTTTATATTTAAGTCAGAGAATTCAGAAGATTGATGTGAACGGAGAAAGATCTACAGGGTCTGTTGTCTATGGGGGTCCCATAGGGATCTATACTGGGTCCGCTTTTGTTTCTTATTTATGTAAATGTTTTGCCTGACTTTGTAAAAGATACAAACGAAGTTCTTTTATTTGCCGATGATAGGTACCTTTAATACATCTTTAGTATTTAAAATTAAAAGAAAACAATTAAGATAGGGCGACGTGAACAACGCTATTTCAGAAGTGGTGAACTAGTTTACAGTTAATAATTTATTACTAAATGACAAATAGACAAAATGTTTAAAATTCTCCTTGCCAAATGTTAGATCAGTACCGAATTATTAACAAATAAGAGGCAAAAATTTGGATCTTGTTGATTCCACAGTATTTTAGGCTTTACTCTAGATTGTAGACTACAACGGGGTCCTTACATTGATAAATTTGCGGAAAAGGCTAAGTTCTGCAGCATATGATGTAAATAAGATACGAGGTATTTCTGATGAGGCTACAGCAAGATCAGTTTACTTAAGTCATTTTCACAATATTATGACTTATGGTATAGGTTTACATAGAACTCACTAAAAGTCCTGCAGTTTAAATGTCGAATGTTATATTTTTTTAAACATAAAATAGCTGTCATTGATTTTTAGAAAATTGGTGGGAAATCGCGTGTTGATGGTTTTTTTATAGCAAGTTAAAGTTAGTCGTCCGTAGCGTAAAGTTTTTAGGGCGATAATATTTTTATGATTTTAGAAGTTCACTATGTCCGCAGTCTGTCTTTTGGGAGGAAAGCACCTTATTTAAGCACCGTGAGGCGTTGGTACGCAAAATTTGATAGTGGCCGTTTTTCTCTCCATTATGAAATTCTTAAAGGTCGGCCCTCAACTGCGGTCACTAAGGATAATATGGTTAGTATCAGGGACTAATGGAAGAAAGCCGTCGTATCGACTGAGGAGATTCAAAGACATTTGGAGATTGGTATGAGCCTAATTCAAAAAATCTTACATCAACATTTAAAAGTTAGAATACTTTGTTGCCGCTGGATTCCTCATGAACTCTCCCCAGAACAAAAACGAACTCGAGTGTATTGATTGTTGTGATTGAGTGTGGTTAAAGTACGATCACGGTCGTTTAAATGATGTGCATGACATTGTGATAAGAGATAAAACATGGATATGTCGCAGCTATCTGGTTAAATCAGCCATTTAATAAGAAGGCTAGTTTGTTAATTAATCGCCGGCATTCAATTGAATGAATGAATGAATGGCCGTCTGGTGTCCGGCAGAGTAGAATAGCACCAACCCCTTACACTCATGGGTGTCGTAGAAGGCGACTAATGAATGAATAACGCTTTATTGCACAATCAAAAGTATACAATGGGTAACTTAAATTAACAGCAGGAGAAGCAACAGGCGGCCTTATCGCTTAAAGCGATTTCTTCCAGGCAACCTTTTGTTCTTAACCTAATGTTTTCGAGGCAAAAGATCAAGAGTCTCCGTAGTCTGGAAAATGGACAGCAGCATTTTCCATTGTTAAATTTAAACACTGCGATCTCCAACCCGCCTGCCAAGCGTGGAGATTATGGCAATAACCTCCCCTGTCGTGGGAGAGGCCCTAAGTCCTGCAGTGGACTGTTACGGGCTGTGATGATGATGTTGATTCAATTGAATGCCTGGGTCGATCGTTGATTAAACTAGCAACGCTTAACGTTTAACACTAGTTAACTATAACTAATAGAAAGCTAGCCCTTTGAAGACTGCCCTTTTATTTTCCGTTTTCATTAACACTGTTACTTCTATTATTTCTTCCTTCTTTCATCTCTACGCAGACGATCTGCAAGTATATCGGCACTTTAAGATAGAAGATATTGAGGATGCTTTCACTAGAATTAACACTGACCTTCAACGCATTTCAGACTGGTCCAAATCCTTTGGCTTATTGGTCAACCCAATTAAATCTCAGGCTGTAATAATCGGCAGCCATCACATGTCCAGACAACTGCGAGGCAATTCTAACATTCCTCAGATTCTTTTCGACGGTGTTCCTATTCCGCTCAGCAAATCTGTGAGAATTGTCGATGATACTATGCTCACAAGTGGTATTGAGCCGCTGAGTCAGCGAAAAGATTTCGCCTCCCTTTGTGTGTTCTACCGCTTGTACAACTATGTTTGTTCTGAAGAACTGTTTGACATGATCCCTACAGCTACATTCTATCATCGCACCGCTCGCCACCGACAGGGAGTTCATCCACACACCTTGAAGCCAAATTGGTCGCGAACTGTGCGGTTCCAAAGGAACATTTTGCAAACGTCCATAGGCTGCGGTGACTGTTTACCATCAGGCAGGCTGTAAGCTTGTTTGTCACCTTAGTGGTATAATCTGCGAAAAACCTCGGAGTGACATTTGACTCTAACTTATCTTGGGTCTCTCACGTCAATGAGGTTACCAAGAAACTTCATTACTCATTTCATTCAATTAAATGCTTCCAACGTTCTCTACCCCTGAACACTAAAATTTATCTCGTTCAAACTCTTCTCCTTCCTATCCTAGATTACGCCGATTCCTGCTCTCTGGATGCCACTGAGGAGCTATTAAATAAACTTGAACGTCTCCAAAATTTGTGCATACGTTTCATTTTTGGTCTGCGTAAGTACGACCATATCTCTAGCTTCCGGACACACCTCAAGTGGTTCCAGATTCGGCTTCGTAGGAATGCTCAGATCCTTTCTACTCCCTATAACGTCCTTTATAATCCCTCCGCTCCCTCTTACCTTCGTGAACGTTTTCAATTTTCGCTAGACAAGCCCTGTCAATCCTCCGTTAAATCAAATTAGACATTCCTCCCCATCACACTGATTTTTTCCCCTACTCATTTACTGTCCATGCGGCAACATTGTGGAACTCTCTTCCGAATGGATTACGGGATAGCACTTCTATCTTCATCTTCAGGAAACGTGTATAAGAGTATACTACCTTTCTAATATATGTATGTATATGTATATGTGTATGTATCTGTATGTGTGTATATATATGTATTTGTTTTCAATATAGGTATGTATTTGTCTATATATAGTATTATTAATTAAGCATCATTATTTTTTTGCTACTGTGCATGTCTTAACTGCATTTAATTGTCACGATCTCTCTGCTGTAGGCCTGCTGGAAGAAATTTATTTATGAAATAAGTTGGCCTGTTGTGTCTGATATCCACACTACTACTGGTAGTACTTAATTCTATTAATACGGCTACAGATCCGATATTACATGTAGGTATACTATAGCCAATGTTACACACTGATAATGTAGCATTCTCTAGGTGCAATAATTGGTCAAATAGTTTTTTACTTTATCCGTGTGCGTGCGTGCGTGCGTGCGTGCGTGCGTGAGTGCGTGCGTGCGTGAGTGCGTGCGTGCGTGCGTGCGTGCGTGCGTGCGTGCGTGCGTGCGTGCGTGCGTGCGTGCGTGCGTGCGTGCGTGCGTGCGTGCGTGCGTGCGTGCGTGCGTGCGTGCGTGTGTGCGTGCGTGCGTGTGTGTGTGTTGTCCTTGAGTCCCGCGTGCCACACTCGGTACAAAGCCTTCTCGATGTTCCTTACGCAGCTGGATGTGCGGGTGTAGTCTCCGCAGCAGAAGTCGCTCGAACAACTACGCGATGTGGGGTAGCAGGGTGATCACCCTACCACCCGGTAGGACAATGGCTCACGTCAGTCCTTTCCTGGCTTCGGAAGGACTATGACGTTCCCCGTCTTCCATGTTGCCGGGAAGTGTCCTGTACGCAGGCATCCATTGAACAGGCGCGTCAGTGCCACTATGCATCTGCGGGGGAGCCTTTTTAGCGCTTCGGTGGTTATACCGTCTGACGGCCTTTTCTAACTCTTTCGGGGACATGAATGCGTCTCCGAGAGTGCGGTGGGTGCTGGGTCGCAAGGAAGGCGTCCACGGAAGCCTCAACTGTTGCATGGCGCTGTGCTTCGGTGAGGCGGCGGTGTTGAGTGTGAACTGATGCTGGAGATGTTCAGCCACTATCTCAGCTCTCTCTCCTGCCTTCCAGCAGTATCTGTCCGTTCTGTCCCTTGGTGTTAATCAGCTTTCGGTTCAGGTGGTGGTGGGCAGCGAGTGTGTGCCCATAGCTTGTTGAGCCACCTCTTCTCTCGTAGTAGCATCTGGAGGTAGGGTGGAGCTGCTCGCGGCACCCTGCAACCACCTCCCTGTATCTGTCTGCCTTTTAAAATCTGTCCAGACTGACTTGTCTTATTTGGTTATGGAAATTTGGTTTTTAAACGGATAATTTGCAGCAGAATCAGTTGAATTTCACATTCAATGTGTTTCTAATATCATTCAAGACGTCTATACACAGAATACGCAGCGTGATTGATACTGTAGGTCATGATTTGGGGTATTGTTTGTTCGTCAAATAAGTCAGTCTGGACGGATCATATATGTTACTCCTGACTTAAACACGCATGGTATCTCATTAAATCCTATGGCATAAATCAAATTTCCAAGCAATAATTAAATTATCTAACTACCTTTAAAATTGTCTTTCAGTTTTCGTGATTGTTCTAGATCCCGATCTTTGAACTGAAACGGGAATTGTTTATTTGACATGGTAAAGGATTCCGTTCCGTTTCCGTTCCGTTCAGGTACAACACCATCCAAAAATGCTTCTGCAAGGGTGTATGTAGATCATATCAGCAAGAACTGGGAACGGCGTCGCCATCTTCGGTGGTTCCGTCGTCTGTACTTGTATTTTGACGACCTGAGTGGTTCAGTGGTCAACATGCCAGTCAGCCACGCAAGAGGTCCCGGGTTCGATTCCCGGCCGGGCAGAAATTTAAATGATGAATTTTAATTTCTGTTACGGGTCTGGGTGTTCTATGTATAATAAGTATGTATTTAAAAAGTATATAAGTAGTATACCAGTTAGCTAGCACCCATAGCACAAGCTTTGCTTAGTTTGGGGCTAGATGGCGCTGTGTGAATTTGTCCACGATTATTTATTATTATTATTTATTATTATTTTTATTTTGAGCAACCAAGCCCAGTGGTTGTCACGGGTCTCACCCAAAGAGCTGGTTTGCTCCGGATACAGCAACAGACGAGGGAGTTGTTGATTTTAGGCGACACCAGACCTCGTCCTCCACTGATTTGCGCTGCCTCCAGCCCGAGATACCAGTGCGTACGTAGATGCGAAGGGGAGTGTAGGGCCGTCGCAGTCAGGATGGGAGCGAAACTTTCTAAGGAGCGAAAGGATTTGGTGCCGACAAGAATACTAGCATCGAGTCAGTTTGAAACCTCGATAGATACTATACTTTTTGTGTAATATAATAAAGAAGGATGGTAAAGACTGCTGTGTTGTTCGCTTGATCTGTTCTTGTTATGTTTCCGGTGTTGGGCGTTCTTGATGTCATGTTCCAGGTGGCCTTTCCCACGATGTCCAGTCGTAAGCAACCTACCATAAACTTTGCGCAAGTGGTGCCTTCTTTCCACCGGCGTGTTGTAATATTTAATCTGCATAACTTCAACGATATCATCTGCTTGACACTCGTTAGCACTCATGGTCGATCTTGTTTGTGTGGGCTATCTACCTCCGATTCGGAATCTGTCTCCGGTGCTTGGTATATTTTTCCGGCTTCGTTTTTCATTTCACTCCTATTACCTGCCATCACCTGCCAGTCTTCTTTCGACTTCGTTGTATAATTATCTATATCGTAGTTCAACGAGTCTTCCCAGGTAAATATAGGTCGACCAACTTAACGCTTAGTTTCTGAGTGTTGTAGGGCTGCCTGTAGTATACGTGGGTTCTCGTGCCTCATTATGTGGCCGTAGTATGTCAGCCTTCGTACTTTTATTATTTTAGTTATAGTTTTTCCGTCTAAAATCTGCCATATTTTCTTATTGGGTTTGTCTCTGGAAAGATTTAACATACCTCCTAAGATGAATGTTTCGTGTCGTCGTAGCTTGGATCGATGAGCCTTTGTTTGGGACGCCACGTTCAGGCCGTAGATCATCGTGGGGCATATGACCATTTTGTAGATTTGTCTTGTGATTTTCCATTCCAGTCTGTTATTTTTTTATAAACGCGTTTACGATTTTGGAGTTTGTGACGGCTTTATCGCACCTATATTTTATACAATTTCGTCTGTCTTGGGATGCTGTGAGATACGTCCGTAAATATTTTATTTCCTTCCCGGGTTGCAGTCCCGTTGGGTGGGTTGGATGGATCTCTGATTATTAATTTTGTCTTGGAACCATTTATAACAAGTCCTACCGTAATATATATACCGTATAAGTCTTGTTATTGTCTGGTCCAATTTGACTATATCCGTTCCAATTAGAATCAGGTCGTCGGCAAATGAAAGGATGAGCGACATCATAATTTTATAGTCCTGATCCAAAGTAAGCTCGTCGTCTTCCTCCTCAAGTGTTCGCAGCACTACGTCCATGACTAGGGTAAATAGTCTGGGTGATAGTGGACATCCCTGCTTAACCCCTTTTACTTTGTTTATGATATTCCAATATCATAATATATAGAACTCCGGTCGCACCATGAGATAAGGGTTTACTCCTGCATACAGGCCTCTATTATCCTATTGGTTAGATGTGTTCCAGTTCGGGTGAGGAGTATATCTCTGAGTGCTTCGAGATTGACCGTGTCGAAGGCTTTTTCTATATCGAGGGCTGCGACATATGTTTTGGTGCCTGCTCTCCGATTGGAATCCAGTACCCTTCTTATAGTAAATATGTGGTCTTCCATTGAATGATCTTGTAAGAAAGCTGCTTGGTAATTTTAAAACTGGATTTTTTCGTCTTATTTTTTTAATATGAAGTTAGCGTATATCCTGTAACCGACATTGCATATTGATATTTTCCGGAAGTCGAACGCCCTTTTTGGGTTTCTGATCTTCGGAATTGGAACCTGTCTTGTGAGTTTCCAATCCTCTGGTATGGTGTTCTAACCCAAGCCTCTTGCACCGCTTTGTATAATTCCACGACGACATGATCCGTAGTACGGTCGAGACGGTATCACTCTTCATGTTTTTTATAATTTTTGTTATTGTCGCTTCGTCTGGGTGATCCGTTTTACTTGGACCTTTTTCGGAGACCGTATTTATGGTGGGACCCTTCATTTTATTTAACTCGCCAATCCAATTGGACATTGGAATGTAATACTTACTTTGTGCTCGGTTTGTTTTTGTCTTGTTTTTTCCCAGGTTTTTAAAAAGACGCCTGCAGTCCTCCATGTCTTCCTGTTCCGTAGCGTTGCGATACGCGGTTCGCGCTTTAGTTACTTCTATTTTATCATTTACGTTGTTTGAATTAAACTTATACAAGAATCGGGCTTTCTGTAGGCTAGCTAGTGCTCTACGTACCTCTCGGGACCATACTTTAGTTTTTTGTAGAGTTTCCTGAGCCGATCGTTTTAGAATATTATGTAACGATTGGCAATATTGAAATATCCGCGGCTGTAATTGGATGTAGGTTATATTTTTCCAGCTTTTCGATTACCTTATTTTGAAAGCTGTCCCTTGTTTCGCCTCCTTGTAACGCGCTATAGTCTACTGTGCGTAATTTACTACAGGGTACGGGGTTCTTTGGTTGTTCCGGTGGCACCCATAATAGTCTTAGCACCGTTGAGTCCACAGGGTAGCTGTTAGACGGCTCGGTTTTCGATTGCGACGTTTTACTTTGTAAGCTGTCCAGGAGGCATACCTATATTTTGCTGTGGTCCTTGCGAGTTTGTGACTTATATGCTGTTGTAGTGATTGTTTTCAAATTGTAGGTGTATGCAGGTCGATGGTTGTTCATTTTCAAGACTGCAGAGCAGCGGCGTGGTATAGTTTGCGTGCACGTGCACGTTCACTAAATAGTTTCTTCTCCTCCCCAGAAGCCGTCGTTGAGTTGCGATCGAATGTACAGATCTATCCTCTCTTCGATAGATTGCTCTAGGGTTCCTATGTTCGCATCTTGTATGATGTTTAAAAGTGTATTCTATTTAATTTTCTGTTGTTCGCTACATATGTGGCTAGGTCTCGGCGCACTGCCTGGTGTTCGAATGCCAGGAAATATGCTTCATTTAGTTGATCTGCGATAGCCTTAAAGAGGCAGATGCCGTCTTTAGCCATGTGTCTTATTGTAGTTTGCTGCGATTTTTGTGCCATGATGCTCGCCAGATGTTGCGCAATATCGTTTCTTTAGTCGGTTGGTACCTAGATATGACCGATCCCTTGTTTTTTGATCTCCTTTCTATTGAGAGCGAAATGTACAGATGTGTACTTTATTGTCTTTAAGTGATCGGTCAGTATTTTTTGTCAGTTTCTCTCTTCGGATTTGCTGCAATTCGTACCTGCTTTTTTTGGTAGATAGTAGTTTGTGCTGTATTTAGAGACGCGTGTTTACGTTAGTTTAGTAATTTTTGTTAGTTTGCCACGCGGTTAATGATATTTCAGTAATCGGAAAAAGAAGTAGGTTAAATCAGACACAAGCTGCTCCTGATGAGGCTTGTTGCGAGCTTGTGTCCTAAACGTATGTGAGTCAATATAGGATGGCAAGTTACTGCCTTTAAATGGTAATCTAGCGGCTTTGTTAAGTTATTATGGGTAGTATATTTGACATGGTAAAGGATTCTGCAACAAAATATAAACATAACTATTTGCACTTGACAACTGACAACAAATAAGAACCGTGTCATCAAGTAACATATCTAAGTATCTATACTTTACATAATTCATATTATGATATTATTAATCTTAGATAATAAAATACAAACCGTATCGGCTGAACGACAGATATCTACGTACACTCAAGGTGTATAAGCTTAACATGTTGCATAGAGATTGTGACTTCAGATAAGTGACGCACCAAAGTGTTTGCACAGCATTATCTCAATTTGCTCAATCTCATACAGGAGGTAGGGTTGACCGGGGTGAGATGGTCCACGGGACAATCGAATTATTGCAAATTTCTCAAAAACTACGCAGTGTATCGATATGTGCTTAGTCTTGACATACTCTTTTCAAGTGCCCCATGTACCTCTCAATTAGCCTCAAAGGTACGACACATACGGCGGTGCGGACAACTGAAAGTTATTAGACGGTTATTGTGAATATTTTTTAGTTTGTAATTGGCAATATCTCCGCATAGGTATGTTTTATAATTTATCTCATTAGTTGAAGTTCTAGTTATTAAGTCAATAGTGTATTTAAGGTTACAAAATTATCCGTCAAATTATACTATAGTAGTAGTTATTTTTTTTCGTAAATATAAAATTCATGGATATTTTTGCGTTCAGGTGTGTCTAAAAGCAGTGCGGCGCTTCTGTATTGTATTGTAGCAGAGAGCTATATTATCCAGGCATATTACGCAATGTATGAATTTTGAATAATATTATATTATTAAGATTATCAAGGTCGCTGGTCGAACCGAGAGAGGTGAATAAGAAGTTGCATCAGTGTTGTGGTTAATACTAAACTCCTATTTTAATTTTCAATACTTCCCCTTATTCTCAATTTTCCACCATAATGTGACAGCTGAAGTGGGTACTCAGATTGACAGTAGGTAAGTTATTGTTGCAAGAGCAGTAGTTCTCAAAATGCAAAAACTATACTATTTAATATTACCTACTTCATCATAATCCTCTAAATAACATGGGCAGATGAAAGGGCTTTGTAACGATATCTGTTGACATTTTCAGATTATATAGGGTCTGATAAAAATAGTCATGTAATAAACCTCCCATTTTTTCCATCTTGCTATCTTACTTAGAGCTGGCCTTATGTTAATCTAGATTACATTATATATTACCAATCAGCGAGTGAAAAAATCATGATGAAACTGACTGAATCAATGATGATGATGATGAAACCATGATCCAATCTTGTGCCTGTATGGGTTACCTGGTAGCAGGGTCACAGAAGTCAGATGGCAGTCGCTCCACTGTAATTATTTGATCTGCCAAATCCTGAATCATGGTCAAGGCGGACCTCGGGCCCACGTGCGCGAGAGCACAAACGGGACATGAACGCCGAGATGATATATTACCAATCACTTTGTCTATACTAACTATACTGAACGAGCACTCTCGGCTGATGTCGTTTAAGTCCAGCATTAGACTGTCGTAGGTAGGTGAAGATTGTAGTTGAAGGAGGACGCGTTGTAGTCGTGCGATATGATCTTAAAAATTAACAAGTATCAAATTGGACATAGAGACAAAGCACAGACGTGAAGATACTATTTTTTTATATTTTGAGTTCACAGACTGATACAGAACAATGATACCATGTAAACGATGGTGGCGCCCTCAATTTTTTCACGACTTTCTTGCCAGACTATAGTTCTGTAGACACGGGCTCCTTGCTGATTGAAAGAAAACAACCCCTTTCATTTTTAATTACATTTGGCATTGCTATAGTCACCCTATTAATTCATGATTTAAGCAATTTTTAGTCTTCCTATTCATCCCATTATATCATCACTCACATCAAAACTTAACCTTTGGTAGACCTGGATGACGATACTCCGTTCCCATATAGTCAAGTTTAATAGCATTGGTTTAGGAGAACTAAACTTGATGTAACGTCAAGTACTATAAAAATCGTTTCTGTACCTTCTCCAGTCTCTCTGGGCCATACACAAGAACCGAATTCAAGATAACTGAGGACCAAGGAGCAGTAGTAGGCAAGGAGTAAGCTATTTTAAGAGCGGCTAATGTTTAAAGTTATTTTTAATTTTGCCAAATTAAAATGATAAATATTAAGGGTTCTAAATTAGACCCCTGAGGAACTCCAGAGGTAGCCCGAATCACATATATCACATATATCCACAAACTACTACGTACTTTTTCTGAGCGCCAGCATACAGATATTATGACATAATTTACATATAATGACGTACATTGTATGCTGACGACTGGTGCTTACCGAAGTTCTGCGACGAGCTAATGTTGGTGGCATTGAGAGCTATATAACTCGTCGGCAGCGTCGGTGGTGCGGATTCGAATTTTATTCTGAACTCGAGGAAGACAAGCGAAAACGCAGCGGTCAACTCCTTTGATTTAAAGATTTTTAGAAGCTTCACATAAAAAAGTGTAACATTGAGCCCTCTTAATGGCAGGATTTGGCACCACAAAGATCTAAATGACGCGGGCATATGCAGAGGAAATTAGGCGGCTTTAAGGAGCAGCGCAAAGATATTGACGATATTTATTTTTTTATGTCATACGGTAAGCAAACAGGCAAGCGGGCCACCTGATGGAAAGTGGTCACCACTGCCTATAGACATTAGCAACACCAATAGTATCGCTAATCCGTTGCCTACCTCTATAACACGTTGCTCTGGCAGCAAAACACAAATGCCACTCCACTGCCAAAGCCACGGTTCCCCAAATCCCCACCCCATGGAGCACTGGAAACCTTACTCATCTTACTTACCCGCAACCATTCCCTACAATTTTATAAACGACTAACTGACGTGCCAGCATTGTGCACGTGAGTTTGCCGCGAAGATTGGCTATGCAAGCTATCTTCCTGCGCATCAGCGCGCATTTCGCCATGGCCAAAATCAATCGGAGGAGAATATTAATAATAATATTTAACAGGACCCTCAAAAATTGAGTCAACTGAGAATGACCGATAGAAAGCAACATTATCAGCGAATATAAGATGTCTATTTATTAACCCAAATTTTTGTTTTTTATTTTCACTGTTCGTATTCCGGGAATCGCAGGTCGGTCCCGGCCAGGTTCTGCGCAATCCAGTGCTGCGCCTGCGCGCGCATCTCGTCGTCGAAGTACTCGCGCCACCCGCCCACCTTGCCTGCGACAGAGGGACGGCGTCAAAGTCAATACTATGTCCTACCTACATCTTAAGAGACACTGCCAATAGTCACAGAACTCTACATTAGACAAGTAAGGCAATAACTATGTTTAATTAAACTCTATTTTATGATTGTTAAAGTGGGTTTCTACTGCCTATTATTCTCTGTTATCTGTAGGGAAACTTGGTCGGAATTGAGCCGTTCCTATTTCATAAAATTAAATGCGAAGTTACCACCGCTGCTGCCGCTTTTAACATAATTTAATTTTGCGTTGCGTAGTTATGAGTCACATTTTCGTACCTTTTCTAATGAATCCCTCTTCTCCCGCATTAGTAAAACTATCGTCCATGGCCTCCAGGTTTACAGATTTGTTACTCTTGAAGTTGTCGAAGCGGAGATGGTCGCACAGCCGCTGCGTCTGCGCCTCGCTCAGCTGCTTGCCGAGGAACGCGCCCACGCGCAGCACCGCGCCGCGGAGGTCCTTTTATTCAGGGAATAATAACACACCAGCACTATAAAATAAATGTTATCTACACTCATAGCGTAATATTCCAATTACATATTCAAAAACAGTCGTTAAATGATAAATTTTTTTCACGCTAATCTCTAAAACTTTAAAACATTAATTTATGGTACAGCATTTCCCATACTATTTTCATTACAGCTGTAACATAATAGTAGTTTATGTAACTGATAAAAATAATAATAATCTTTATTCAAAATTTGTGTTTGTAAATGTTTTTTCTTGTTTGAAGCAAATAAATAGATAAATGTGAAAGTAGTGAAGTGACTTTCCCGTCGCTTGATATCCTCGACGCGTAGGTACAACAAAATTGACGCGCAGCTTACTTCCAGCAAATTTGAGAAAGTTATAGATAGGTACGAAATTTTACCCAGAAAATATGAGTGTAGATAAAGAAGTGTTTGAAACTGCATATAATTAGGTATTAAAACGCTCGTATCAACAGATACTCATGTTTTAATACCCCCTTTTATATAACAGTTGCATAAACTACTATTATGCTATTGGCATATAAAAGGGGGTATATGGGGGGGGGTATTAAAACATGAGTGTCTGTTTATATTTGTGTGTAATTATTTTCCTGCGAAACAGAATATTTTTTCTAATTGTTGTAATTTGTGTTTGTGATTGCTTTTTCTCGTTTGAAGCAAATAAATAGATAAATTTGAAAGTAGAGAAGGGGTTTTCCCGCCGCTTGATATCCTCGACGCGTAGATAGGTATAATAGAACTGACGCGCAGCTTACTTCCAGCAAAGTCGAGAAAATGATAGGAAACTTTTATGTGCGAGTTGCATAAACTACTATTGTATTGCCTAGCGAGACACACGGTCAGAATGCCCACCTGTAGAAAAGCACTTGCCGTTATCCTGGACATCAGCAACTCCTTTCTAAGATAAATGTACGTTTGTAGAACACTAGCCGAAAACATCGTGATGTATCATGTTCAGGCGACTGAATATGATGATGTAATTCACTGATATGCCAAATCCTGAATCATGGTCAAGGCGGCCCCGGGCTCACGTGCGTGTGAACACAGCCGCGTCATAATATTTTTTTAATACTTACTTTAACCATATCTTCGTAAAACATGAACAGCATATTCGGGTGATCTCTTTTTGCCCAGGCTTCCTTGACTGTTTTAAAGAATGGTGTAAATGGAACTGAAATAAAATGAGAAAAATATACCTAAACAATGTGTTATTTATTTAATATTCAAACGGTTAAATTTAACTGTTATTCCATTCCCAATGTTGGTGAAGCTGGTTCCTCAGTCCCTTTGGCTCCCACCGCCGCTTGCGGCTTCGCCTCAACAACCAGCCAGTTAGGCCGCATCCATTGCGATATATGTAGGGTACGGTCTCTTCCGGCAATCTGACTTAAAGTGTAGAAACCACGCTGTTCTTTTGTATAACCTAACCTCAGCGAACGAACCAGAGTCGAAAGTCTTGGGTATTTTCTTCCACCACGCATCACCCCATGAGTAAGTAAGTAAAACACTATTTTTCCACTCAGACACACAGCACAACATTCATTCAACATTAAACATAAGCAACACCTTATTTAGTCACTTTTGCTAATACCTTAAAATAGGATGAATAAAATTCAATTTAGGTGCAATGAATAAAAAATAAACATGCAAGTAAATACCTATAGGTAGTTATGGTGAAATATCTTTTGAGAATATAAAATAGCTACATTAATGGCACCAGCGCCTTAACGCATTTTTTCGGTATCTTTATTTGTTTAGGTGTTGTGAATCTAAACACGGTCCAAGAGGACCCAAGTTTTTACAAGCAATTTGAGAAACCAAAATACGACAACCACTCACTTTGATCATTCATGAACATTTTCCAGTACGTCTTGAAGTCGCCCACGTAGTCGAAAGGGTTATATCGTCTATTAAGGTGGTAGAATGAGACAACGACATCGCGCGGGTCTCTCGCGACGCTCACCACCTTGCCGGTGTCGAGCAGCGCGGGCGGCAGCAGCGACAGCGGCAGGTGCGACTTCACGAAGCGGCGCCCGCGCATCGCCGACAACGTCTCACGTGGATTCACGGTCATCTCCGTAACAAATTCTTTAACCTTCCCTTCATTTTTTTTTTCTTTTATTTTTTTATATTGTGTGTGTGTTAAAAATGAAGCCCACCTGAAATTTGAATCAGATACTGTTACAATGAACACGATTGAAATTAAATTATTTTATCGAGTATTGTTGGTATATTTTAGTTGAAATTTATAGATTGTTCGGTATGCTTAACTTTTAGTTACATATGTATTAGTTTATACAATTTATATCGGTGGAAACCTTTGCTGAAACGATGAAACTTTGTAGGTATAACCAGACAACTTTAAGCTAACAAGCTGGTGCATAACTGATGCTAACTGGTCCACAGAATATATACCGGTATAATTTAATTTTGATAAATACCCTTTTCTTAAAGTTACATCTTACTTATACTTTCTTAAAGTTACTTACAAAGTTACGACAAAAATTACGAAAAATGAAAAGAGGTACTTTCAAACCCAAATAAAACTTTAGAAAATATTTTTATTCAATTTTAGGGACTTGATGACATCTAAACATACTCTTTTTTCGGAATCAGAAAATATTTGGACAAATGTGTAATTGCGAGAAAAACTCAAAGTTTATAGGTAAGGACCCAATATTAAACCGGTACGGACTATGTTTTTATAAAGTTGTTACGGGTGGACGAAATTAATTACTTAACTCACTCTAAGTAGTAGTATCTCGCTGTCAGAGGCACCGTCGCCGCCGTCTGATAGTCGAGGTCGTTCGCTACCAGCCACACCAGCTCTTGGGCCCAGGTGGTGCCTGGAGATTAGTCAAAGTTAGACGCAAGCCATTGTAAATCATACTTTCAAGTAAGTACAGTCATCATCATCATCATCATTCATCATCGTCCTAACGCTTATCCCGGCCTCTGCCAAGGTCCGCTTTTCTACGCAATCTTCTCCACTTCGCCCGGTCTTCAGCATTCTCTCGTCGTAGGCCGTTGGTTCTCGCATTCGACTCAGCGATGTCAATCCATCGCTTCTTGGGTCGCCCGCGGGGCCCCTTTTTTTATACTGGCAGATTCAGGCACCTATTTCTCACGTATCCCTGAGGCTTACACAACACGTAACCAAACCAGCGCAAAAGAGACTCCTGGATATTATCTGCGATAGCCCTCATGCCAAGGCTGCCACGGATGTACTCGTTACGTACTCAATCGAGTCGCGTAACTCCGCACATCCAACAAAGCATTTTCATTTTGTTGGTGTGGAGTTCGCGAACGAGAGATTACTTAAGATTAGATGGAAGCCATTATAACTCATACTCGTACTTGCAAGTAAGTGCATTCATACAACGAATTAGCTTACCACTTAGTCCATATTGTCATATAGATGATCGTGCAGTCAGGTGATAAACTAATTCTTTGAATTACTATACTTATTAGAATCCGATCGTGTACCTGACCGCGGGAACGTGACTACAAAAATGTCACTCGGCTGCACGGACAGATTGTAAAGATTTGATGCCTCCTCCTTATACCTGGTCGGCATGACGAAGCCCTGAGGCCCGACCTTCACGCAGCCATCGGACAACCCTGAAACATGCAAATAATATTAAACTCTATATTTTTCTTTAAAGTGACTTGGTTTGTTTATTTATTATATACATCGTTACACTACATACAATACGTAAAAACCTAAGTTAAAATATTACACAAGAAAAAATTGCAAATGAAAACTGATTCTAGATTCGAGTTTCAAATAGGACAGGTACCTTTAAAATTGTCTATAATCTCTTGTGATTGTTCTGGATCGAAGTCTTTGAACTCAAAAGGAAAATTATTCCCCTCCATGACTACGGATTGTTAGTAGTCTATTATTAAATCTGTCTTTTATTGATTTTATGTATGTAAGTATATACGTAATTTACGATACGACCAAACTTTCTAGAAACGTATACGAAAATAAAACATTATTGCGTAACTACTTATATCTAAATTATCTTTTATCAGATTATACGTGGCAAATTGGCGATGCACATTGGAGAGGTGCGCCGCGCGATGCACTGCAAGATAGAGGCGAAACCCGCAATCCAAGCCCGAAACCTTAGCTCTGACCTATGCACTTTTTCTACATTTATTTAAATTTGCCCCCATTGTGCAGCATGCGGCGCGGTGTCAGTAGATGTCAACACGAGACGTCACACTTGACTGTTTCTTCTTACCAACAGTTCGAATCTTTCCTCTTTATGTAACATAGTTTACTCACATATATCTGTCTCCTTTTTTAAGTACAGATATAACGCGTGTAAATGAAATAAGAAGTCGAAGAAAGTTTGTTTCTGATTCCGTAACGCTATCTATCGTATTGGTGATCCTTTGCTCATCCCGAATTATAAATAAAGCGTGTAGTTCTGGAGCACTATATAGGGCTGAAATAATCTATCGAAATGTTTGTCGATTGCCATTGCCTATCATGTGCCTCATCTACTTATCCTATAAAATCCGTCCTCCCAAACTAAAAGCCAAGGTTATTGTGCAGCGCAGTTTTGGCGCCATTGATGTGGATAAGTTGAGGGCTAATGCGCTAACTGTTGACTGGGGTTCGGTGCTTGATGCCGGGACCATTGACGATGGCGTTGCGGTGTTCAACTCCTTACTCAATGAATTATTTGATAGACATGCCCCATACAAGACCATGAAAATAAAACACACACCAGCACCCTGGCTGTCTGATGACGTGAGGACTGCAATGCGGCGCGAGAACTCCGCAAGGTTTCGATGTAAGGTTCGACCTATCGATGACAACAAGAAGAAATATAGGCATCTGAGAAATGTGTGTAATAAAGTGTGCAGGGAAGCGCAGCCTCGCCACATTCACGAGTCAGTATCTGTTGGTGATCCAGCTAAAGTCTGGAGGTTCCTCAAAACCTTAGGTATAGGTAAATCGCGTGATGAGCAGGTTTCGCCTAATTTAGACGTTAATGCTCTTAATGTTCATTTGTCTTCTTCATCATCTATAGATGAGGCCACTAAAGCTGCTACCTTAACAACCTCTCCTTACTTCATACTTCCGATCCCAATCACCTCTCCTTTTCCTTTGATTCCTTTTCTGAGGAGAATGTAAATAAAAGTGTTCTGCATATCACCTCCAATGCGGTAGGCAGTGATGATATAGGCCGTAATATGGTTTTACCAATCCTTGACATCATTATCCCAATACTAACGGCTATATTTAACTACTCTATAGCATCGGGTATCGTGCCGTCTATATGGAAAGAAGCAACAATCATTCACATCCCTAAAAAATCGAATACTTTGTCCTTTTTCGATTATCGTCCCATATCCATCTTACCACTTTTATCAAAAGTACTGGAGCGTCTCGTCTATCACCAGCTGACAAATTTCCTTTCCGCGTCTAATCTATTAAACCCACTCCAATCTGGTTTCCGTCCTGGTCATAGCACTATCACAGCTTTAGTTAAATTCACTGACGACTGCAGAAGGGGAATGGAAAATGGTTGTGTGACCGTCCTAACTCTGCTCGACTTCAGTAACGCCTTCAATACTGCAGATCACGACATTCTACTGGGTGTCCTCAGTTCTCTCGTAACGTGGTTCCAGAGCAGAGCAGAGTCAACGTGTGCGCGTTGGTGATACATTCTCCAACTGGTCGTGCATTACTACTGGGGTGCCGCAAGGTAGCGTGCTATCTCCACTACTTTTCTCACTGTTTATAAATAGCATTACATTAAATACCTCTTCTTCCTACCACCTATATGCCGATGACCTACAAATTTACACTCAGGCTCCTCCCGATAAAATAGGTCAAGCCATTTCTATTATAAACAGTGATCTGGAGCGTATATCCGCGTGGAGTGACAGCTATGGACTTAAGGTAAACCCTGTCAAAACTCAACTTGTTGTCATCGGTAGTTCACGAATGTTATCCAAGGTAAACAAAATGGGTCTTCCCAATGTTGTGCTCGACGGGGTTTGTATTCCCAGGAGCAAAACTGTGAAGAACTTGGGGATACTTGTAGATTAGAGTCTGTCATGGGCTCCTCAGATCGCAAGCCTCAGCCAGAAGCTCTTTGCGGCTTATTCGTCCTTAAGAAGATTGCGCAACTTCTTACCTTTTGGTACTAGGATTGCGCTTGCACAGTCCCCGCTTTTGCCGATATTGGATTATGCGGATGCCAGCTTCTTAGATGTTACCGAGGCCCAATCGGATATACTGGAGAGACTGGAGAGGCTGCAGAATGTCTGCATCCGATTTATATTTGGGCTCCGCAAGTTTGATCACATCTCGGAGTTTCGTTCCAAGCTATGCTGGCTTCCCATCCGTCTTCGTCGGAATGCTCGTATTGTCTCGCTTCTTTACTGCGTGTTGTTCGGGAAGTCATTGCCGAAGTATCTGGGGGAACTCTTTGTATTCAAAGCCAATACCCAGAGCCGCTCTTTGCGTGCATGCCGTGAGAAGATGCTCGAGATTCCTGACCATTCAACTAACTTCTATCAACAAAAAAACAACATTACTTGTCTTTAGTTGGGTGATTATGGGTGCTAGGTTACTAGCTTTCCAATTGTTTTTGTGTTTTCATTGTAAATTTTTGTATCGTTTACTTTTCTTTCACTTTCCATACCAAGGTAGTCTGTAAGAGATCACGCTAGTGATAAGACCGCCCTTTGTACTGCTTTTTATTATGTATTTTATCCCATGTATGTATCTAGTGTGCAAATAAAGAGTTTTTGTAATGTATTGTATTGTAATGCGGTGAACGAATTGATTATACGGTTTGAATACCCTTATAAAAAGGTGTATGAATGTGCAGGAAGTTGTCAGGAGCGTAGCAAGTGGAACAATGTAGTCTCGGCATATCCCCTACGGCAAAAAGACGGCGAGGGCCTTGGATTCGCCTTTAACTATTATCCAGGATTTAATCGATCAGGTAATTACAACACAGCGGCATCTATCTGATATTCGTGACCATGCTTCCAGGGGAACCTGGCCAGATTTGATTATGGTTACACATTCAGTCGTCGTGATATCGCGGATAAGATCGAAGAGGCACGGCGGCGCTGGTATGGTCACGTGTTGCGCAAGCCCCATGGATACGTGGGAAATAGGTGTCTTAACCTGCTTGTATCAGACCTGAGAAGCGATGGATTGACATCGCCGAGTCGAACGCGAGAGCCAACGGCTTACGACATGAGGATGCCGAAGATCGGGCAAAGTGGAGAAAGCAAGGAAAGCGGACCCTGGCAGTAGCCGGGATTGACCGCACAGATGATGATGATGATTCAGTCGTCTGAATGTGCAGGGTTCCTCATGATGTTTTCAAATTAGGTTTAAAGATACTTTATTCTCATGAAGGATGCAATATTAACAGTGGAAAAAATTTACGGTGTTTTACCTGAAAATAACACACATATTAAATAGTTACCTTATTTGAAGCTTACTAGTTTGAGATAGACCCCTATATGTTTTGCCTTTCTAATTATATCTCTGTCCCGCTCATCACCCCGCTCGGCGATCCTCACCAGGCAGCCGCGACCGGTCTGAGGATCCGCCGTCGGCTTGCTTCATTGTGCTGAAATCAACAGGCAGAATTTAAATATTAGCGATTTTCCTAAAAATAAAACGCTTATTAAATACTTACCTTATTTGAAGCTTAAATTTAATTTACAAAATACCCGGTTTCATCGTGGAGTTATTAGGAGAAATATACCGACCGCCTGATTGAAGTGGGCTAGAACCTTCAGTTTCAAGAATGGTGGTGGGAATTTCCAACTCTGGGAAAACGCATCGTGAAAAAGGGCCAGTTTGTCTTTTATATCTAAGGATGCATAATTCGCAACTACATGAGCGTTCTTTGAAGCAAATAAGTCGATTACGGAGACTCCGGATTTTTTGAAAATTACTTCTGTGCTCACGGGTAAAAGGTGCCATTCCGGTAGAGACCGGTAGCGAGATTTTCGTGTTCGTATAATATTTATGTTATATGTGCACATAAACAACGCACGCGGCGCGGCACCGTGCACCGTTGATTCGGGCGGTAAGTCAAACTGTCAAGGTGACAGTGACAGTCAGTCCAATTCTGGGACTAATAATGTCTGGAAGGAACACCGGCTCAATGTTGCCACGGCCCGCAGCCCTATTTTTCTAAATGTTATTTGTAAACATTATTTTGTGTTTTATGACGTTCATAAGAGTTTTGTAAACCTAAATTGAATAAAAATTATTTGACTTTGACTTTGACTTTGAGATAGATGACAGGCATGTCCATTGTATTTGCCGGGAATATGCTGAGCGGTTAAGTGGATCTGATGTGCGTCTAGAAAATGAAAAGTTGGACGAGTTATGTCCATCAGAGCTACCGATCTCGTCCCCCCCTCGTTTCGAATGTAAGCGATCGCCGTTTTGTTGCCGATTTGCCATAGAATCGTGGAACGCTCCAAGAAATGATGTTGAGTTTGGATAACTCACAATAAAGCTAGTAGTTCTTTCTGATTGCAGTGCAAAACTTGTTCTTGATCGGTCCAGGTTCCCGATAGCGAGTCACTGTCCAGTTGTACTCTCCAGGCAATATCCTAGGCATCGCTCGCTAGGAAATTATTGGGAGCTGGTACGTGAACTGGAGTGGCATGTCGGTAGCTCTCCATCCACCAGGTCAGTTCTTCCAAAGCTTTCTCGGTTCTTCCAAAGTAGGTACTTTTTGGCACGACTAAACTGGCAAAATTTAAAAGGCCAACCAAGCTTTGTTATTCTTTCAGGTGTAGTACATAACCCCTTTCTACTATCGGGGAAATTTTGGAGCAAAGGGGAATCTTCTTTTCCAGAGGAAGAAGTTTCTCGTTCCTCCAAATCTTTCGGAGTTTCTCGTTCTCGGGTCGCAAAGGATGTCTAAAAATACTAGTATCTGTTGTGGTATTATTATAGGTTTGTTGAGATTTATTTGCCAGCCCAGATACTCAAGTCTCTCTAAGAGATTTTTTACATGGCTTTGTAATATTTGACGACTCTGATAGACCACCAGAAAGTCGTCCAAATAAACGATAATACGGATTCCTTGCTGCCGTAATGTCTGAGCTATCCAATTGGTCAGGGATGCGAACACTTTTGGAGCTGTGCTGAGGCCGAAAGGCATACAAGTCATTTGCATTAGTTGGCCTTGGTATACTAGACGTAGAAATCGTCTGTGTGACTGATTTACTGGCAGATGAAAATACGCCTGTGACAGGTCTACTTTGCACAACCAATCGTTGGGTTGCAGGAATTCTGATACATGGTACATGTCTATTAATTGAAACCGATCTGTCATCACATAATCAAGGCCGAGAAATTGAATATTGTCCTGGCAGAGCCGTTTCCTTTTGGAATAAGGAACATTGTAGACACAAAGCTGGGAGCGGGTCGTACGACTTCTAGGACACCTTGGTGCAGCATAAGAGTGACTGCATTGGTCATAGCTTCTGTTGCTACAGTACTGAGCTGGCTTTCGTGTAAACGAGGTATCGCCAGAGGAGGTTTCTTGTAAAAGGTGATGCGATTCCCTTCCTGGCTGGCTGTCTACTAACGTGGCGTCCGTCTCGTCCACGAAAGGATCCTCTTAGGTTACTGCTAGAGTCTTGTCTAGAGCTCGTAGCATTACTATTACGCCCAGGCCCTTGTGACGGGCGGGATGTTGGATAATAGCCATGCGATGGTTGATTATAAGCATGGGGAATATGCGCTGAGGGACAACATTCATGCGGTACAGCGCCGTGCGAGGACGCATTATGAATCGCCTGCCCCTGCTGCTGCGAGGAGCAGCTTGTAAGTTTGCTAGACGCTGCTTGCAAAGCGGAAGTCATATTGCTTGATTTATGTACAGGCAAAAGGTCTTGCGAACGCCTCCAGCTTTCTTAAGAAGCGCGGTCAAAGAATCAGCCTGAAATATATGCTTCACAGAGGGTGGAATTTTACGCAAGGCCGTTTTGATCAATGGGTCGCGGACAACGTTATACTACATGGAGTTCTTCAAGAAAGGGGTTAAAAGGTTTTTACGGGGTCGGCAACGCGTGGGTGATGCCCCTGGTATTGCAAACGTCCATAGGCTGCGGTGACTGCTTACCATCAGGCAGGCCGCAAGCTTGTTTGCCACCTTAGTGGTATAAAAAAAAACTGTCTCTCCTCGCCTGAATGACTTCAGCCCTTCGGCCACAAACTAGTTGTAAATCCGAGGATACTTTATATACATCACCTTTCAAGAAAAGTTCATTTATTTGTTCAGTCAAAGTTTCGAGTGTCAACACGGTCTCCGAATTTTGAGCCCATTGCAAAAGGCCGAGTAAGGATGCTTGTAATGCTTTACGTTGCCCCAAAATACACAAAGAAAGTGCGGCATATGCTTTTTATGAACTAGCTAAATAACGCTCTATGCGTTATCATAAGCCTTAATCTCATCATTAACTTCCAATTCCACAAAGCCAGGTGCGGAACAATACAGTTTTTGTACCTCAGCATCACGAACTTCGCGCCATTCCTCACTATCAAATCGCTGCAAATCCTTTAATGTACTCAAAAGTTGTAGAGATGTTTTAGGAACTGTTGGCTCCTTTAACTTTGTTTCGATACTAAACACAAAGGGCTCAGCCGCTGGCGCATCGTTAATGCCAGTATATAAATCACCACTAACATTATCATCCATCAAATTTTCATCTACATACATGGTAAGTTGTGATTGCTAGAAATTGCAAACTGATTACGTAGTTCCTCGACTTCTCGAGATAATTTATCCACTAGGCGTGAATCATGACGCTGCTTGTCGGCTCTTTTTTTATAGCGGCGACGACGCCTCTTGCGACTATCGCTAGAAGACGAACTACTTGTCGACGAGGTACTGGAAGAACTTATGCTACTCGGTGAACGTCGACTCCTCTTGGACGTTGGACGTTCGTGGCTAGTAGTTTCTCTAGAAACACTAGCGGATGTACTAGCTCGTGGTGAATTATTCATGACTCAATTTTTAGTGAATTTTTGGTGAATCTAAAATAAAACCTAGGGTATAAACACGTTAACCGAATAGGATTACAAAAATCAAAAATCAAAGAAATATTTTCAAGTACCCACAATTTCAAAGGTTAACGTACGGAAATAAGAAAGAAGTAATATTTATGAGTTACGAACGGTAACACCGTTAAATAAATTAAGAGGTAAAATTGAAATTATCAAAAGCTATTTTAAACACTCACGTGAGCAGCCAACCCAAGAGACAGTTATTGTTTTCCGATGATAATTTCTTTAACACACGAAGAAAAAATAAATGTACGTGTCCGAAGCACAACTGTGCGCGGCAGGAAAAGAACACCAATGAAGCAAGTCGCTCGCCGAGGCGCCGCGGAGCCTCGCGACTAGAGGTGTTCGTTATATTAGATAACGAATATATTATAATGGTATAAGAATATACCGATAACACCTAATATTAATACATAATATTTTCTGCTACTAATATATTGCTATTTCACACAACACAAGATTACTACGTCATCTAGTTTCGTAGTTTCGCACAACCACCACCTGCACTGAGGTCAGAGGTTAGCGTCACAATTTGTCTGTTTTACGACAGGCGCAGCGCGTAAATACAACAGTGGTTGTTACATTAATTATGCCTCGAAATGGACAAATTTGGCAGTATTTAGCGTTGTCGACGAAAATGCTAAAAAAGCAGAATGCAATTAATCCGAAAAAAGATTTTTCGGATTTTTGAACAAAAACACATCGTTGTTTATGAAGAAATGTGCAGGGCTGCGTCTGGAATTGTGAACAATGTCATTAGACTAAACACAGGTACCTACCTAATTGCTACGATATTATAAATAATTTATTTAATAATTATCTTTATCGCATGCAAAGCACTGGTTAGACTTTGAATGTTATGGGTAGCGTGATACTTCGTTTCTGCATGCATAGGTGGTGATGGTTGTATCTGTGTATTGCAAATGCTGATTCTGGTGTTGGCAATTTGGGTGATGGAAGAGCCGCTGGTGTTGGCAATTTGGCTAGTAGGGAAGCTTGTATTGCCGTTGCTGATGCAACATTAGCTGCGTAGCTGCTTTAAACCCTTCATACACATTACCAAACAGAAAAGTCCTCTCGACACGTCTGCTCGATGCAGAATACAAGTCTCGTTTAGTAGCAATGAAGCAGATTGTAAATGAGTGCTGCGACAACATCTGTTTAACGGTAGATTGCTGGACATCTAAAACTATGACTCCATATATGGCCATTACTGCTCATTTTATTAATAAGAAGACGCTGAAAAGTACATCTATTTTACTACAGTGCTGTTCGTTGGAAGTATCTCATACCGGTGCTAGTATAGCACAAGTCTGAAGAGTGGCAGATTAAAAATAAAGCGAATTTTTGGGTAAGTGACAATGCTACCAATATGGAAAGTGCAGTTCGCATACTGGAGCCATGGCCACATTTCGGGTGTTATGCCCACAAATTAAATTTAGTCGCGCAAGCTGCTTTGGCTATCTCGAATGTCGCCACCACTGTAACAAAAGTGCAAAAGACGGTATCTCATTTTAAAAGGAGATCACAAGCCAAGGCTTTTAAGGTACCAAACTATGGCCCAAGAAACAGCAGGTGGCAGTGCCTTATCGCTGGTATCTTCGGTACCAACTTTTAAGGTACCAAAGTATGGCCCAAGAAACAGCAGGTGGCAGTGCCTTATCGCTGGTATCTTCGGTACCAACTTTTAAGGTACCAAACTATGGCCCAAGAAACAGCAGGTGGCAGTGCCTTATCGCTGGTATCTTCGGTACCAACCCGTTGGAATTCGACATACTTGATGCTTCAGCGGTTTTCGAAATTACAGGAGGCTATTCGGGTTACTATTCCAAATATTAACGTTAATCTTCCTGAGATACCCCTTGAGGAATGGAAATTCATTGAACAGTTTTGCGAGGCACTAAAACCGCTCTACGAGGCCACGTTGGTAATGAGTGCCGATCAGTACTTAACTGCCAGCAAAGCAATTGTCGTAACACAAGGACTGATAGCAGTTTACGACTAATTGATAAGTTGTCCCCACATTAACCACAGTCGGCTTTTGTAAAAGCAAATGAAGAGTTGAACCTTTACACCAAACAGGCTATGCTACCCAGATCAACTTGTCCGTGCTTGTGGTGGAGAGCATAAGGCGATCTATCCCTCTTTATTTGCGATGTTTGTTAAACATTGTAATATAATTGTAACGTCTGTACCATGTGAAAGAGCCTTTTCTAAGGCTGGAAATATAATTACAGATCGGCGTAAGCGGTTAACGTCGTCAAAAGTAGCAAAACCACAGAACACGATAGAAGTGGCATCTTCGCCATTAGTACCGAAACCGATGCCGCCGTTCCCGACCCCACTATTTTTACCACTACTCATGCAACTTAATATGCACAGGCTTATGCACGCACACGCAAAGTCAAACGGAGCGCTGTGATTAGTCAATCGGTCACTACCACATACACACATTGCGTTAAGTGTGTGCTGTAAATCCTCTCTGAATTTACATTTACGCTAGGGATTGACAAAATCGAATTCTTGTCGATATTAATATTTCGATACATTCTAACTTAATAATAATATATTGAAAATGTTATTATATTGAGGGGGGTGAGGCGGGGTTCAAGGAAGCGTAGAGAGGAGATAGAGAGAGTAGGTGTACGGTAGATTTACCGTAGGGGTATGGCAGGAATATGTCAGTAGTACGATAGTGTGTGACGTCCTGAGTAGTTCAGTGGTTAACATGCTAGTTTGCCATATAAGAGATTGCAGGTTCGTTTCCCGGCCAGGCAAAAATTTAAATGATGAATTTTAATTTCTGTAACGGGTCTGGGTGTTCTATGTTTGATAAGTATGTATTTAAGAAAAAGTGTATAAGTACTATATCAATTATCTAGCACCCATAGTACAAGCTTTTCTCAGCTTAGGGCTGGATGGCGCTGTGTGAATTTGTCTGCAATTAGGTATTTATTTTGTTTTAGTGTTAAGGTATCGACACCTTTGGAGTACGTGGACAGTTACATATACCTAGGCCATCAAATCTCATTCTCTAACACCACAGAAAATGAAATTAACCGTAGAATAGAAAACACCTGGAAAAAGTACTGGAGCATGAAGGAGCTATTCAAAAGTAATTTACAAACAACCCTGAAAACTAAAGCTATGAATATATGTTTACTTCCTTGCCTTACGTATGCGTGCCAGACCTGGACTATAACAAAGAAATCCATGAATATGTGGCGACATCTATCGCTCTACTGCTCCAATAGGGAAGACTCAACGATACTCACATTACGAGTACACGAACACAAGGTTGGCAAGCATCCGCACATAGATGGCGCTAACAATCCTACATCGCGCTAGAGAAATGTGCCAACTTCCACGGCATATATACAACTTCCGACGATCAACTGTCGGGCCCTTGGGCCCTTGGTCCCCTGGTCACAACACCCGGCCAGGTGGGTAATTACCCTTTTCTCCCTTCTCACCATCTTCGCTTGCCAACATTGGCGGCTACCATTATCCCTGCACCGCCAAAAATAAAATAAAAACTTGTCAAAGAGGCATTGAAAGAAGCTATGTTGGTTTAAAACTAAAGGATAAAGTAAAACACACGGAAATTAGACAGAAAACGAAAGCGAATGACGTGATGAAATATGTAATGCTGCAAAAATGGCGTTGGGCTGGACATGTGCAAAGAACAAGAGACAAGCGATGGTCAAACATAGTGACTAATTGGTACCCCATAAATGTGAAACGTAAGCCTGGAAGACCGCATAAACGATGGAGCGACGACCTGATGAAAATTGCGGGGAAAACATGGAACAGACTTGCAATAGATCGCAAAAGATGGAAACGCATGGAGGAGGCTTTTACCGCACTAGGCGGTCCTTATATCGAGACAAAAGAAAAAGATTAGAAATAAAGAAACAATCAAATAATACAACTTTGGCGGAGCAGGAATAATGGTAGCCGCCAATGTTGGCAAGCGAAGATGGTGAGAAGGGAGAAAAGGGTAATTACCCACCTGGTCGGGTGTTGTGACCAGGGGACCAAGGGTCCGACAGTTGATCGTCGGAAGTTGTATATATGCCGTGGAAGTTGGCACATTTCTCTAGCGCGATGTAGGATTGTTAGCGCCATCTATGTGCGGATGCTTGCCAACCTTGTGTTCGTGTACTCGTAATGTGAGTATCGTTGAGTCTTCCCTATTGGAGCAGTAGAGCGATAGATGTCGCCACAGTACTACTCCCCCCGGAGACTGGAGGTCGATACTGAAGCGAGAAGCGTTGAAGCTGACTAGAGTAGCGTAGTCAGTGTGGCGATGCGGTGAGTCGTGTTGAAGCTGACTAGAGTAGCGTAGTCAGTGTGGCGATGCGGTGAGTCGTGGCGAAGCTCTAGCGTGAGCAGTGCCGAAGCGTTGCTGTTCCCAAGTCTATAGTCGAGACTAGGTGGGGACAATGAGAGGCCGCAGATGAGCGATCAGGTAGCACGCGTCCGTGCCCTCGAGGGTCGTGACAGGAAGCACGCGTCCGTGCTGCCTATGGTCAAGGTAGCGTAGGTAGTTCGGTAGGGAAGACGTAAGGATCACGTCGGGGTCACCACTTTGGCGGAGCAGGAATAATGGTAGCCGCCAATGTTAGCAAGCGAAGATGGGGAGAAGGTTGAAAAGGGTAATTACCCACCTGGCCGGGTGTTGTGACCAGGGGACCAAGGGTCCGACAGTTGATCGTCGGAAGTTGTATATATGCCGTGGAAGTTGGCACATTTCTCTAGCGCGATGCAGGATTGTTAGCGCCATCTATGTGCGGATGCTTGCCAACCTTGTGTTCGTGTACTCGTAATGTGAGTATCGTTGAGTCTTCCCTATTGGAGCAGTAGAGCGATAGATGTCGCCACACAACGAACACTAACATTAATAAATCTATTAATAAGTACTATTCAAAAGAAAAAATAATTTTATCTACAATTTAAATATGTATTTACTAATGACATACTAAATTAAATAAATAATTTAATCTAGATTTATTAAAAAGTAAATAAATAAATATAATAACAAAAAATAAAATAAGTACTAAAAAAAAATATACTAATACCATACGTAATAAACTGATATATTCGCAACATTCAAATCTGTAATACGTAAATTAAGAAAATGTTTATACGATGCATGATATAAGGAATCAATAAAAAGCTTTATTATTATTATTATTAGTGTTAAGGTAACTGCATCATACCTCTACCCCACCTGTACCCCACCCGTGCCCCTGCTGTGCCCCTACTAAAAACTAATATCAAAATCGGTCCGCAATTGACGAAAATTTCAAGGAACACGTACCTATAATAAAAGAACATTCAATCGAAATAAGAATCTTCTCCTTTTTTGATGTCAATTCTACTATTCTACAAATGTATTATATCGATAAGGTCGGTTCATGTGCACAGCACTAGATTGGGTGCAAGGTTTCCTTGAGCGCGGGTGTATTTTTTTCGTAAAATATTGATAAATAAAAGGTTTTTAGTCTTAACGGTGAAATAAAATTACTCCTTTTGTTTTAGAAGTCTGTTAGCTTCGTGCTCGCAATCAACTATTGCGCAAGATGGCATATTTTTAACATTTTAGGGTCAGCTTTTTTTGATGCGCACTCTGTTGAATTCCGCAAGAGACTGACGGCGCGTTCGCACCTTTTGAAGGAAATTAGCCCATTTGCGCATAGTTGTGGAGCGACTGCACCGCCTACGTAGCTTTTCTAACTACATACTTATTTATTTTTCTATGAGCAAAACTGATGTTTTTACATGGCAATAAAAAATGTATTGAATAATAATGCATTATTAAATATAATTTGGTTCCCCAAGGTACTATAAAATAAACAGTAAATAAATACATAACTGAAAAACGATTATCTTTATACGGTCGGTATATTATATTAGGGTATTATTTATTACGTTAAAAAAACATAATATTTTATAATAGCACTAGCGGCCCGCCCCGGCTTCGCACGGGTACCACTACGGGTAAACGGGTTACACACGACCGCTGCGTATGGAGCCGACCGCGCGAGTGTGCCGCGCGGCAATTTATTACTTGACATTGACTCCCCTCCCGTACCCCGTGCTGTCTAGATATCCGAGCGGACTGAGCGGCGAACACGCGACTTATTTCTAATATTCACATTTTTAAACTCGTGATATCTTTCGAACGGAATGTCTGAATTGAATAATTCAAAAAGTTATATAAAGGTATTGAAGCAGTTGTGAATATGAAGTAATTGATTTTGATAAGGATTAATACCAAGGTACAAATAAAGAGCGTTTTTTAGCAGCAGCATTTCAATTAAATTTTGAAAATAAATGAGCACTTATTGTGACATAACTATAATAGTTAGACATATACTGTCACGACACTTTTTGGAGATAATGATGTGTTCTACAAAGTCGTAGTACATTATTTTGTTCTATCATCAATAGTTTACGCAGCACACGCGATGTAAGGAATATATATATTAGGTATATTTTTACACCTTGGGTTACATTATTGGAGTTTTATTAATGATCCGTAATTTTTTAGAAAATATAATATAGCCTATGTCACCCGAGGATAGTGTAGCTTCCCAACGGTGAAAGAATTTTTGAAATCGGTCTAGTAGTTTCGAAGCCTATTCAATACAAACAAACAAACAAAAAATCAAACATTTCCTCTTTATAATATTAGTATAGAGTATAGATATAGCGTTCTGTTATGGTATATAAATATAACAAAACTGCCTGATGAAGTGGCGAAATGTGCGAGCGAAACCTACCCAGGGTGAAAAGACAGGTAAACAAAACAGGAATCAGATAGGGCCCTATCTCAAACGTTTAAGCTTCAAATAACGGTCCAGTGTTTAATTGTAAGCTTCAAGAAGATTCACATACACGGGTGTCCAACTTTATAAAAACGTACCCTCAGCTATTACACAAATTTATTCATTTAAAGAAAATCTAAATTTCATTTGATTTTGTTACTGTAAGAGTTGGTTTCATAAATTGAGTGCTGATTGTGTGATTCCAAAATAGTATTTTGTGTGATGTGAACGATCATCAAATAGTGTTAATTTTTTCCCCTGTTAATATTGCATCCTTCATGAGAATAAAGTATCTTTAAACCTGCACATTCAGACGACTGAATGTGTAACTATAATCCAATATGACCAGGTACCCTTGGTAGCATGGTCATGAATATCAGATAGATGCCGCTGTATTGTAATTACCTAATAGATTAAATCCTGGATCATAGTCAAAGGCGGATCCAAGGCCCTCACCGTCTTTTTGCCGTAGGGGGTATGCAGAGAACACATTGTTCCACTTGCTATGCTTCTGACAACTTCTTGCACATTCATACACCTTTTTATAATTGTATTCAAACCAATAGTGATAATCAATTCGTTTACAGCATGACAGGCAATTACAATCGACAAAATATTCGATAGATGATTTCAGCCCTATATAGTGCTCCAGAACCAAACACGCTTTATTTATAGTTCGGGATGAGCAAAGGACCACAAAAACGAATAGAATACGATAGTGTTACAGAATCAGAAACAAACATTCTTCGCACGCGTTTTACTGTACATAAAAAGGAGACAGATATATGTGAGTGAACTATGTCACATTAAGAGGAAAGATTCGAACTGTTGGTAAGAAGAAACAGTCAAGTGTGATGTCTCGTGTTGACATCAACTGACAGCGCGCCGCATGCTGCACAATGGAGGCTAATTAATAAAACTATAGAAAAGTTCATATATCAGAGCTAACGTTTTGGGCTTGGATTGCAGGTTTTGCCTCTATCTTGCAGTGCGTCGCGCGGCGCACCTCTTCATTGTGCATCGCCAATTCGCTACTTATAAGCTGATAAAAGATAATTTAGTAATAAGTAGTTACGCAATAATGTTTTATTTTGGTATACGCTTCTAGAAAGTTCGGTCGTATCGTAATTTACGTATATACTTACATATATAAATTCAATAAAAGACAGATTAAATAATAAACTACTAACAATCCGTAGCCATGGAGGGGAATCATTTTCCTTTTGAGTTCAAAGACTTTAATCCAGAACAATCACAAGAGATCATAGTCAATTGTAAAGGTACCTATACTGTATGAAACGTAGATTTAAGATTACAGGGGAGCTTACAGCCGCAGTACAGACCGCCCTCACCATCTCCTCGCACACCGTGCCGTGGGGCGAGGCCTTTGCCGGCGCGGATACAGGCACTCATCGCGGAAAAACGCACACACAAGAGATTATACACAATTTTGAAGGTACCTTTACTGTTTGAAACTTTAATTTATGAATAAGCTAGGATTTAATATTATCTGCATGTTTCAGGTTTGAGCGACCGCTGCGTGAAGGTCGGGCCTCAGGGCTTCGTCAGGGAGGAGGTGGCATCAACTACTTATAATCTGTCCGTGCAGCCGAGCGACATCTTTGTAATTTCGTTCCCGCGGTCAGGTACGCGATCGGATTCTAATAAGTACAGTCATTCAAAGAATTAGCTCACTACCTGCTCGCACGATCATTCATTTCATAATATGGACTAAGTAGACAGCTAATTCGTTGTATGACTACACTTACTTGCAAGTATGAGTTACAATGGTTTCTATCTAACCTTAAGTAATCTCCAGGCACCACCTGGACCCAAGAGCTAGTGTGGCTGGTGGCGAACGACCTCGACTATCAGACGGTGGCAATGGTCCCTCTGATAGCAATATACTGCTACTTAGAGTGAGTTAAGTAATTCATTTCATCCAACCTTTACAACTTTATAAAAACATAGTCCATACCGGTTTAATGAATTACTGTCGTGCGTCGATCGTTGAATTGAGCCGATCGCTATCTGCCTGAACCGATTACGATCTATCTATCTATTTACTAATGGGTCAATTGAATTGTAATTGGTTCTCAACAGCAGTTTGCAAGCTGTTTGACAGGGTTTTGGTATTTGTATTCTGCTTTAATTAAAACTGCCAGTGAGCTGTTATTGCGATCCAATTACCCATCATTAGTGAGGTAGCCTACTTGAGGCCTAGGGCAGATCATCGTTTCAATACGTCGGCCGGCACTGCCCTGAGTTGACAGAGCCCGGGGCTCGCCTGCGCTTTTTCACAATCAAATTGAAACCTTATCGTCCTCTGTGCATTGATACAGGTACCAAATTGAAACTTAGTATTTAATTATATTCATTGTAGTACTTGATTCGAATTTTAGGATGGGTACGTTGACGACCTGAGTGGTTCAATGGTCAACACGGTCTGCCACGCAAGAGGTCCCGGGTTCGATTCCCGCCCGGGCAGACATTGAAATGATGAATTTTAATTTCTGTTACGGGTCTGGGTGTTCTATGTATAATAAGTATGTATTTAAAAAGTATTTAAGTAGTATATCAGTTATCTAGCACCCATAGCACAAGCTTTGCTTAGTTTGGGGCTAGATGGCGCTGTGTGAATTTGTCCACGAATATTTATTATTATTTATTTATTATTAAGACACACAACAGAAAATAAAATGTTAAAGGAACATAACAATGAAAAGACTAAGGAAATTCTTAAGATGATGACCGCGAATCCACGCAAGACGTCAGCGGCGATGCGCGGGCGCCGCTTCGTGAAGTCCCACCTGCCGCTGTCGCTGCTGCCGCCCGCGCTGCTCGACACCGCCAAGGTGGTGTGCGTCGCGAGGGACCCGCGCAACTGCACCGTCTCCTTCTACCACTTTAATAGACTATATAAAGGTGTAAAATACGTGGAAGACTTCAAGACCTACTGGAAAATGTTCATGAATAATCAAAGTGAGTAGTTCTCGTATTTTAGTTGCTGAAACTTGCTTGTAAAATGGGTCTTCTTTCATTGCTTTTAGATTCACAATACCTAAACAAATAATGTCATCGCACGAATGCGTTATTGCACTGGTGCCGTTAATGTATTTTATATTCTCTCCTTGTTTTCACCTAGGTACTTATTTAGACGTTTATTTTAGATTCATCACATACCTAACTTGAATTGAATTTTAATCATTCTATTATAATGGACCTATTAGCAAAAGTAACTAAATAAGGTGTTGCTTATGGGGTGGTTAAGGAAGGTTTATTTTCTGAGGTTAGGTAATACAAAAGAACAGCGTGGTTTTCACACTTTAAGTTAGATTTACGGAAAAGAGGGGGCGAAACAGAGTGGAACTGAGAAACCTGCGTTGCTAACATTAGACGTGGAATAACAGTTAAATTTAGACCTTTAGACCTTTAGTTTTTTAGATATACCAAAACTGCTTTCAGTACATCATTCCCAGGAATTTAATAGAATGCCGTTTGGGCTCAAAACTGCTCCTGCAACCTTTCAGCGAGGAATGTGCTAAGAGGGTTACAAGGATTGCATTGCCTTGTTTACCTTGATAATGTCATAATCTTCACAAAAAGCTTGCCAGAACACATAGAGAAATTGAAAGCTGTTTTTCATAGATTCCGCCAGACTAACTTGAAGATTCAGTTAGATAAATCTCACTTCCTTAGGAAAGAAGTCTTGTATTTAGGACACACAATCACCAACGAAGGTCTTACACCAAATAACGACAAGAAGCACTACTTAAGTTCCCAATTTCCCGAACAGCTACAGAAATCAAAAGTTTTCTAGAACTGATAGGCTACTACAGAAAGTTCATCAAAGATTTTGCCAAAATTACGAGGCCACTAACGGCATGTTTAAAGAAAGGGAAAAAGATCGTGTTAAATGAAGAGTATATAGATCGTTTTGAAACATGTAATAAGCTGCTAACAATCGCACCTCTTTTACAGTTTCCAGATTTCGAAAAACCATTCGTATTGACCACTGATGCATCCAACTTTGCTATCGGGGCTGTACTTTCACAGGGCACCATAAGTTCAGACAAACCTATAGCATATGCTAGTAGGACGTTGAGTGATACAGAGAGTAGATATAGTACTATTGAAAAATAACTTTTTGCGGTAATATCGGCCGTAAAACATTTCAGACCGTATCTTTATGGTAAGAAGTTTGTTATTTGTATCGACCTTTGGCATGGTTGTATTTACTCAAAGAGCCAAACAGCAAACTCACACGTTGGCGCCTACGATTAGAAGAGTACGATTTCAAGATTAAGTATAAGAAACTACAGCAAAATACTACTGCTGACGCCCTTTCTCGAGTTAGGATTATCGCATTAGAAGACGACTTAGATTCAATTTTAGTAAATGTAGATGCAGTAGAATCAATGGATAATTCAGATACTGAGAGTGTTAAAACACAAGTGATAGATTTTCCGGGTTCCGAAAGTGACAAAATGGAGATCATAGAAATTTCAGATGCAGATGATGGGGCAACTGCAAATTCAATCTCTTATAGGGAACACAAAGGAATCCCCATTCTTAATGAGGCAATTAATTGTAAACCGAAACAAATAATAGTGCAGACTTGCTTTAGGGATAAACTTTCCGTAAACGATATTTCTAATCACAAACAAAGAATCTTAGAAGTATTTCTGCCTGTCAATAACAAAAAGTTTGTGAAAGATTTTTTTAAAGAGTATGTAGATATTAAACACAAATATTTCATATACTTCGAAGACCCAAGGTTTAGGGCACCATTTTCAAAAATTGACACAAGATTATACAAGAAAGGAACACTAAATTTGACCGAATGCACCGAGCGTACGGTAAATCTGTCAGAGTCAGAGGAAGATCAACGTCAGGTCATTCTAAAGTACCACGAAGGTAAAACATGTCATAGGGGTATTAATGAAACATTGACGAAAATCAAACGACATTATTGGTGGCCGAACATAAAGAAACAATAACAGCTATTATTAACTCGTGTGAACAGTGCAAAAGAATGAAGTATGAAAGGAAACCCGTAAAACCAAGCATACAATTAACTCAAACTCAAAATGCACCATTTCAGGGAGTTTTTATGGACCTTCTTTATATCGAAGAAAAATATTACTTAACAATAGTCGATGCCTTTAGTAAGCTAGGGCAAGCTATTAATATCCCAAATTGTAGCACACCAGAAGTAGTGCAAGCTCTTATCAAATACTTAAGTATGTACGGCTTACCTAAGAAAATAAATGGCGATTCAGGAATCGAGTTTAATAATGTATTGATCAAGGAACTATTAAATCTATGCAAAATAGAGTTACATATCGTCACCCCAAATAATCCCAGTTCAGTGGCGATAGTAGAGCGTTTCCACTCAACAATTAATGAGATCTATCGCTTAGCTAAGTATGAGAAAAGCGAACTAGACGCCGCTTCTGTTATGACCTATGCGATAATGGCATACAATAACTCTATCCATTCCGCTATTAGCTATACTCCTTTTGATATTGTATTTGGAAACACAGACTCTAGCAATGTATTTGAAATAGACAGGGAACGAAACCTAATGCAAAAATTACTTCAAGATCATAGGAAGCGATTAAAAGTATTATATGAATATGTATCGGATAAACTGCAAAATGATAAGATTAAAGTTAGGGAAAAAAGAGGAGGTGAGGAGCCACCAGAAATTAAAGATGGCGATGATATCTTTATGAAAAATACCCGAACAAGAAAAGCAAAAGATCTACCCCGTTTTGAGAAAGCTAAGGTCATAGGCTCACCATCTAGGAATATTATTCCAGTCGAGCTAAAGAAGAGAAAAACAAAGGTAGCAATTAAGAATATTAAACGTCCTCCGCAGGTCAAACCTAGTACTTCTAGTACTAGTCGGACAGATCGGCAGCCTGGAACTTCAAAACCTAAACCAGAATCCGGGAATAACACCGATCAGACTTGGCACAGCAGTGATGAGGACTAATATATGGACTATTTTTAAGACATTAGATCTAGAAACTGTAGTAAGTGAAGTAGATAATAATATACAACAGTGTGATAAGATAAACGTTTTAGTAACTAGTAATAATGAGTATAAAAGTGAATTAGGAAGTTTATATACGCAAATTGAATAATTAGTAAATGAAATAAAAGCTAGGATTAATCAGATTTTGCCCACTTTTAGGATAAGAAGGGCATTATTTAGTCCCTTAGGTTCGTTAGTAAAAATTATTTCAGGAAACTTAGACGAAGAAGACGCAAAACAATACAACTTTGAAATATGTCAGCTACAAAAGGAAGAACATTTAGTCGAACGAAAAGTATCCTTAGTAGTTAACGCTTTATAAATTCACTAATCTATCAGATGGCATGAATTCAAATATTAAATACTTAGATAACAAAACAGTTGAGATTCAATCACTTCTAGAAACAGAAAGTAGACGTAATAATATAATTTCATTAATGAATAACTTGTACCAAATTTCTAATAACTTTCGTACTATTTATGCTTTCATCCAGGAAACCGAAACCGCTATTGCCTTCAGCAAGTTGCACACCTTACATCAGTCAATACTACATTCCACAGAACTTATGAAAGTCCTTATAGAAATTGAGAGACATGATAATTTAATTTACCCGGTAACAAGGGAAAACCTAATTAAGTTAGAACGTAATTTTTTTTTATTTTTTTTTTATGTTACTTATCAGACAAACAGGCAAGCGGGCCACCTGATGGAAAGTGGTCACCGCCGCCTATGGACATCAGCAACACCAGGGGAGTCACCAATGCGTTGCCCGCCTCTAAAGAGACCTCTAATATACCTCTTGAACGATCCCATGTCATAGTCCAAAGGAAACACTGTGGCTGGGAGCTCATTCCACATCCGAATCGTACGAGCGAGAAACGTTCTTTCGAACCTTCGCGTGGTGACCAACAGAGATATTTTATTAAAATCATTCATTGATAAAAATAAGTTAGTTTTTGTATTAGAAGTACCGCTAATAGAACCCAACACGTATATATATTATAAAATAATTCCCATTCCCATATATCATCCCTCAATCCAAAAAACAGTTACCATCATTCCCAAACACCCTTACCTAATGGTGAATAGGTTGAAATACAGACCCGTAGCGAACCTGTGTGAAGAATTCGAGGACAACAAGTTCCTGTGTTTGCGAACGACCTACCCTACCGGGCACAGTACCCTACCGAAACCTGCATAGAGGAGATAATGATGCTAAAAGACAATTGCAGCAGATGCCACCAGCACCTAATACAAATAGAAAAAGAAAAAATACCTAGGATAGTTGGAAACTGTTGGCTTATTTATTGCGAAACAAGATCAATCATCACGGAACACTGTAAAGACAAAGTTTACCAACAGAACATTCAAGGGACATTTCTGATATGGCCGAGTCAACACTGCACAACCCAGGTACAAGATGTCGTCATAAACACACCGACAAACGCCTCAACAATCAATTTTCAACTACCGTTTGTACAGATACTAGAAGTACGCTACGTCATCAGACAAGAAGACAAACGACTCAACCTGCGAAACGTGGACTTTAGTGATATCAAAGACATATCAACAGTGCAAAGTTTAGTGTCAGTGAAAGTCTTTCGGACGACTATATGTATGAGGTGAAAAACATAAGGACTATTCTACTCATTTCTATCATTTTTATTACCATGTTATGTTTACTAATTAAATTCAAGTTATATACAAAATGTGTAAGCCGAAATTCTCCGAAACCGTCTTCAACGACTTCAGATAATTTCTCTCTTAAGGGGGGAGATGTTAAGGTTGAGCAACCCTTACAACTATCATTCGTTGGCACTAAGTCATCATCCTCAAATGTACAACGAACGTCATAATATTTATTGTCAACGCTTCACTATTTTAGATATAAATATCACTGTATTTTAGATTTAGATTAGTATTGACTTAATAAACCTAGTGGTACCTCTGTCTGTTTAAATAAATTATTTTTATTAATTCATCTGCCACACCCAACTTAATTCGCGCAATGTTTTTAACGTTCGGCATGTTGCTGGAGTTCCTAAAGACCTGACGTTTTATTTAAAACATCGGTGTAAATTTTATAATTTAAATCAAACCATTTGAGAGACGATGTAATTTAGTGCACATTTATGTGAAAGCGCAAAGTATGAAAATACACCTGTATTATCATTTTATCGGTAAGTAAACATTCGTGGTCGCGGCAATCGGGAATAAATTTTAAAAATTTTGACAAAAATATGAGTCGTAATAGTGTAGCAATAATTGAAACCTTAAAACAACATGCCATTAAATATTTCGATGTCTAAATTGGTACAAAAATATTTTGATGCTAACGGGGCCGGATTTAGTACTAATTGTATAGAATTCCAAGTCCATAGGACAGAACTGCGGTCCCATATAGGTATTTATTTACTTTTAACTTAATGTATTAATTAATAAGGAATAAAAAATAATAAACGTATGCTCTGTGGGTTTCTTGCCGTTTATTTTCCACGGAGAACCACCTAGAAAGCAGCGTTAACTTTCCTTTCCTTCCCACACATGGTGTCTTTTGTACCGGGACTGTGCTCTGCGTTGGCTGCGGTGGTAACCGCGTGGTAGGGGTAGGCCGGGGTAGAATAGGTGTAAGGGTAGGAGTGGGTAGGGTAGGATAGGGTTAGGCTATATGTGGTTATGTGGTCCGGTCCTGAGGTGGCCAACATGTCACTGTGTGTTTCCTTCCTACTTTCCTTTTCCTCTTTGATGAATGATATACTCAATAAAGAAATTTTGATTTGATTTGATTTGTGTTTAGTTTGAATATAACTTCCTCGATGCCGAAATGGCGGCAAGCTCTAGCTGCTTCAATTATAATGCTAGGTAATACATACCTATCTACTAAATAAAAAGCTAATAATTATCCCGCCATTCTAAACATCACTCAACTGACGATTTTCAATTCCAAAATTTCAATTTTATGTTATACGGCAGACAAACAGGCAAGCGGACCACCTCGTGGAAAGTGGTCACCGCCGCCTATGGACATCAGCTCTACCAAGGGCTCTATTTTTGAACCGCTCGCCTCGAGTCCGAACGTTTTCAATTTTGATTTTCGGCATGAAAAGCAATATTTTTTCATTTACACAGGCAACACCGAACGAGGATGCCTTAAAAATATGAATATTAAATTCATACCGAAAATCGCAAAACCGAAAAAATGCGCGATGCGAATTTTCCCTATACTTGACCGTACTGTTTCGGTGTTGTCAATGTAAATTAAAAAATATTTATTTTGAGCCTACAATTTACTTATCTATTTAAACTCTAACACAGCTCTTACCTTTGCACTCTGGGGTCTCTGAGTCATACTGAGCTTTATGATGAGGTCCACAGGAAGGCCTCATAATTTTGATCTATATTACTGTAGCTTCAAATTAATACTGCCACCTCATCGGTCCTCTTCAGTCAGGGGCAGCTTTAAATATGCAGCGACAAAAATATGCCTGCCTCCACCGATCCGCCGTCTGCAGACAATTCCATAGAGAAAAAAAAATTATCACCAGGACCATTCACACTTCAAGCATATAAGTCTCATTTACCTACTGGACGCACTTAGATAGATACACAAATGGTGCCTACTATGTACATCCTGTTTCTGACGGGCTCCTCATTCGAGAGTTCAGTGCCATAGACCTGTAGGCCTACCATGAGTTTGTTTTTCCGTTTACTGTACAGTGAACGTAAAAAAGTTTCTATGAGAATTCGTACAGCGCCTCTATCGGGCAGTAGCGGAACTAAAATCCGTACCGTGAGTTGCTATTGGTTAATTGACTTTACCACTCACGTTTCAGTTTACGTGGGGAGTGTGGTTTACGCAGCGCTTTGCATACAAATCCGTACCATGAGTCAAAAATTTGACAGATGCTTTAGTAAATTACCGAAACTACTGTGGTTACAGCACTCCCAAAAATTTTTAATGTGAGAAGTATTTTTCGTTTGGAGATAGTTATTATTTTCGTGCCAAAAATGTCTGGAAGGCGATATTTTGCTTGAAGGATGTTCGCCGAAGTCCATGCGGCTGATGAAAATACGTTTTATCGCCAACATGAAGCCCATTTGCGAAAACAAATGAATAATTTAATACACACTGTGATTGTTGATGTGAGAAGTTTTAAAACTCTCTACAAGACATTGATGTTCTCGAGAGTGTGTAGGGAAGAGCCAAGATACCGGCAGCCCTCAAACAGAAGTCATATGAGGAAAGACTACAAGAATATAACCTCACACTGGAAGAAATAAGGATACGGGGTGACAACAATGAGACTTACAAGCTTTACTTTCATCGAATGTTTAATATGAAAGGTGCTGAAGCATTGCGTGGACACAGCACAAGGATAAATCGCACACCATCTAAGACTAATATTGTTTATCACTTGCCATACCATAAGGTTGTGAATTGTGAATAGTTGGAATTGGTTCTCAGACATGGGGCAATAGGCTCTCATAGGTAACCGCCCCTTCTGTTAAAAACAAGTTGGACATTTGGTGAAAAATTAATAAAATCATTCAGTGAACTAAAATGTAGTACTTATGTGTTATGGAAGTGAAACTATTATTAGCACTGCAATGTTGTATAGACATATCAGCAGAAATGCTACTTGTCTATTAACCTATAACACCTAATAATAATAATAAAATGTCTGAAAAGTGAAATTTACAAGATAAGTTACTCGCTGGCTTGTTTTATATATTTTACATATAAGAACTAATATTTTTAAGTTGATGACATTAGCAAATATTTTTGTTTTTCATTATGCTCTATATAAAGCCACACAACTGCTTCCAACAACAATATTGTAATAAAAATTATGTTATGTGCCATACTATGAAAGATTAAATTAATAAGAAAAATCAATATTATATTTTATTTTTATCACACACATAACAGTCTTTAATGGTAAACAGTTTGACTAGGGCCTCCTTCACATTAGTGGAGGTTTTTACCATAATCTTTACACCTGACATGCTGTTGGATCTTCAGCCTCGGTCCAAATTCCAGCCTTGAGTACACACAAGTACACATATTTTCTGGTCAGAGAGGTTGGGGTTTTTAGATTTTTAACCTTAGGTATTATTATTGGGAAATAACTATGGGATTGTATTGATAATAGAAAATATCAGGGCTATTATTATATTAGCTGTACTAAACCTATACTATACTAATGTTAGTAATTATAGAAGGAAATTAAAAATCAAATTATGAATTAGGTATAAATATATTTTTATTCAAAATCTAAAAAATCAGAACTTAAACATAAACTACCACTTTCACTTTTACAAACAATTTTTAATATAGTATTGCACTAACTAATGGTAAAGTCTGGAATTTCTGCTCTGTAGGTACCACTTGCATCTTCAATTTGAAAAATTTGTTGTTAGCCGATGTTGAGTTTTCTTTTTTACACATGTGGTCGTGCCTCCGAACTTCATTCAACTAGGGTAAGGGCAGTTCCTTTTCAAAGTTACAGGCGTCCATTTCTGAGAATTTACTGCACCACCATGAGTCCAGAGTCTGATCCTGTTGACAAATAATACCTAATATAAGTTTACTCAGTACAACATGACTACTTAGTTGAAATTAGGTATATATACTTTAAGATATAGATAAAACTTACCAATAATTATGCAGTATTAATCTTTTCTGTTTCCGGTGGGTTAAAACTACTTAAAACCCAGTGGACAAACTGTAAGCGCAGTTTCAACCAGTTATTGACTTCTTCATTTCGGGGAATTCTGGGATCGTCTATGATTTTGTAATTTTATTTGGACATAAAGTATATGTTATTATCAATTTAACAGGATTTAAATAAGTGCATTAGGCATTGCTAAAACATAACCTCTGTTTGTAAATAAACAAGTTTTTGTGACACAGACTACTAATAATCAACAACACTTGTCAAGGACCTATACCCCGGAACTACACTGAAGTTAGCTTTTACTGTGGCTAGTATGGTTTTCACGTAACACTAAACGGGAAACGTATTTGAAACTCATGGTACCGACTTAACGTTTACTACTGTGGAAACGGGATTTACGGAACTAGAGTAGTAAAGTAAGCCGTTTTTACTGTAGCAACTCATGGTAGGCCTACTGGAGTTGAATTTCTCGAAGTGTGAGCTGTTTATCTCTGAATCTTGTACGACGCCTGGCGCTATTTGTACTGCTTTTAGCGCTTTAGCTCTTAACATCACAGCCGTCGGCAAGTCCTCGCTTCACCTACTAGGCCCCCCAATTTTTGATGATTCCTTCCAAAATGTTGTTGACAAAAAAATTCAAAATTTTAATGATGTTTCGGATCGCCTACTCCAAATCAACAGCCACATGGCTTATGTCATAATTAGATATTGTTTATTTGTTCCTAAATTTATGTTCGTTTTGCGGTGTTGTCTGCTGTGGAAACATCCTGCTCTTTTAGAGTTCCTAGACAACACCGTGAAACAAACCCTCTGTTGCGTTATAAATAAATATAAATTTTGACAATTCCTCCTGGGAGCAGGCATCATTGCCTATTCGATATGGTGGTCTGGGCATTCGGAAAGTATCGAATGTTTCTCTGCCAGCCTTTTTGTCCTCGGTGAATAGCTCGCAGTCCCTAGTAAATAAGATTTTGTCAAAACTGGGGACGTTTGAGTCGGCATTCTCCACAGAGGCCAAAAATGCTTGGCAGTTGGCTTGCCCGGAGTCGGACCCTCCGGCTAATCCTTGCTCGCAGCGGCTTTGGGACGAGCCGCTCTGCAGATTGGTGCGAAACAACCTTTGCAACCTCAACCAATTCTGCAGAGCGTGCTCGCCTCCTGGCAGCTGACGAGTGGGGGGAGTCTCTGGCTACAGGCGATGCCCTCTAAAAACATCGGCTCTTTACTCGACCGTGCCACGTTTAGGATTGCCACGGCCCTTCATCTTGGCGCACCCTGTAGCGCTCCTCATCAATGCCGCTGTGGTCGTCCTGTAGACCAGCTCGGCCACCACGGCTTGTCTTGCGGCAGAAGCGCTGGTCGCATTCCTCGTCACGCGGAATTAAACGATGTCATCCGCCGGGCCTTTACCACCGCTAATGCACCCGCGGTGCTGGAACCGATTGGGTTAGCCCGCGATGACGGTAAGAGGCCCGACGGAATGACACTCACTCCGTGGAAGCTGGTACGCCCTCTGGTATGGGATGCTACTTGCATTGATACCTTGCGCCGTCCCATCTTCCAGTGACCGTGTGTCAGGCTGCGACGGATGCTGCCGCAGCTGAGAACGCCAAGCGGCGCAAATATGCTAGTCTCAGTGGCTTTTTTTATTTTTTTATTACTTTACTAGCCAGGCATTTGACCGCCACCTCACCTGGTGGTAAGTAACGATGCGGCCGATGATGGACCACTCTAGCCTTGAAGGCATCCAAATTATATTGATCAGGGAACACACTCGCAGGCAACGCATTCCACTCCTTAGCCGTACGCATTATAAAAGTCGAGCCAAAGCGGCTCGTGCGGATAGTTGGAAGATCCACGACATTAGCTCATATCTCATTACATATTTGCGCCATTTGGCGTTGAAACTCTTGGGCCGTAGGGACCAGGCGCACATTCCTTATTTCGGGAGTTATCTAAGCGCCTGGTCAAAAATTACAAATCACCAGAAGGCTGGCCTCTTCTTGGGTCAGCGTTTAAGCCTCGCTATTCAGCGGGGCAACGCGGGCAGTCTTCTGGGGACTTTTCCAAATTCGGGGGACCTGGGTCAAGTTTTTTTTCTATCTTTAGTTTAGTTAGAATTAAGGTTTTTGATGTTAGAGTAAGACTTTTTTTCTAATGTTAATAATTGTAATTTAAAATGTAAATAAACACCATTGTATTATAAATTACACGCAGGAACCCCCAAATCAAAATATGCTTGTAATTAACTATTTACCTTTTATTTATAGTTACAATTCACCATAGATAAGTATATTACAACAGATATAAACATTTATTTCTTAAAATACACTACCATCCGATCGTATCGGCTGCCTGCGACAGAATGCCGTTTGACATTTAGCCGCCTGGCAATGATCAAAACGCTCATCCACCAGAAACGTAGATCGCTAACAATTTAACAAAACATATAAAAAAATATCACTCATCCAAAAGTGTGCAGACGTACAATCGTGACGGTGGTAGGTCTTCTCTTCCTACACTCTTTAGAATTCCGATCAGCCAAATCTTGGAGCATTGTTAATGTGGTCCCCGGGCCCTCATGCACAACCGGGATATTAACGCCGAGATATTGATGACGATAGTCGTCGGAAATAACATGTTACGGAACTAAGGTACTTGATCTAAGTACTAAGTATTGTCCATGTTAAACTTAATAGCATAACAAAGTGTGTATCATATACAGGGTGATTCAAGAGACGTGAGCAGGACTAACACTACATATACAGTAAATATTAGTTTATCGATTACCATCGTAATTTAGTTTAAAGAGCACACCTTTTTATTTATTTTTACTTTCTGTTAATTAAAAGTTTAAGTCTCTAAAATCATGGTCACCCTACACTGACTAATTGAAATGAATGATTGTTTTTCTTTTTTCTTGTTATGTATAATTTTTTGTGTGTGCAATAAAGAGTTATTACTTACTAATTGATAAAGATACCCAACCTCTTTAACTGTAATGACAGCCCTTTAAAAGAAAAGTAAATTGTCACTTTTGGCACAGTCAACATTTACGTTTGTTGATATTGTTGAATTCTACAAAAATCTTCGTGAAAATCATGCCTGCAGCATATCCTTATTCCAACATTGAAAGATGCGACATGATAAGGTTTTACTACCAGACCAATAACACAAACAGAGCAAAGGACTTATTCCATGAGCGTTATCCGAATTTGCCAATGCCAACCATTGTCCATTAATACTTCGGATGGTTCCAAATTTACGTGACTATGGGCAATTCACAGTGCCCACTCACGCTCAAGCACGAGGTGGACCGCATCGTGATTTAGAAAGGTTAGACAGACGGATACTTAATTATATTGCTCGGGACCCGCGGCGGAGTACTCGGAAAGCTTCCAGGCGATACCATGTGTCTCAGTCATACGTTTGGCGGCTATTAAATGCTACGGGGCTTCATCCGGTTCAAGATATTTCGCCAGATGATTTCGCCTTACGATGGCGGTTTTGTCAGTGGCTTTTGGAGAATGAACAAACTAAAATTCTTTGGACCGACGAGTCTACTTTTACGCGAATCGGACTTTTCAATGTTCACGCGACGGAATGCGTATCAAACACGCTTTAGTCTCAACGTTTGGGCTGGCATCATAAATGATACCATCATTGGACCTCATTTTATTGAAGGACTACTTAATGGTGCTGCCTACTTGGAAATGCTAAGAGACGTGATTCCGATTCTTTTGGATAATGTGCCATTGCAACATCTTCAAAATTTGTATTATCAGCACGATGGGGAACCGGCACATTTTGAACATCGTGTCCGTGATTATTTGAACGATCATTTTCCGGATCGATGGAAATTGTCTGCAGTTTTTTTTAATTATGTAGCAAATTCCAATGGCAGTCTGATAAAAAATACACAGAGGAATTACTTAGTTATTTTAATATACTTCCAGTGTCTGTAATTATATGACAACCACTACGTCACTAACTTAACTAAATTACCAATTTCTAATTTACCTAACTGTTGGAACTCCTTGTTCTTTAATTTCTTTATTCTTAAGTTGTCAAATAAGGCAAAATGACAAGATGAAGCGCAGTGTAATAATTTTAATGTCAAAATAAACGACCGGGAGGAAACCGGCTTTTGAGAATTCGCGTATTTATTTCCTTAGAAGTTTGAGGACCCGCTCCCGGGTAGATACGTTGCTCCAGGTTCGCACATAATGGCGAACGACATAGTTATATTAAAAATAAAGAGAACCTTAGGAAGAAGAATTTTCAGTAACGCAATAAAAAAATTGTATTAGTGCCAAAAATCAGTAAACGGACTATTATATCACAATATTACGTAATGACAGTACGCCGTATGCATAACAACAACAAGTCAAGGGCGCGTTTTCTTGATATGTATTGTGGTTATTTATTTAGCACTATTATCATGTTTCAAACAAATCTTAATCTGATAAATGTTTTGTTAGTAGCTATGCAATAATGTTTTTATTTTCGTTTACGGTAATGGAAAGTTCGGTCGCATCATAAATTACATATATACTTACTTACATAAATTGAATAATAGATTACTAACAATCCGTAGTCATGGAGGGGATATTTTTTCCTTTTGAGTTCAAAGACGTTGATCCAGAACAATCACAAGAGATTATAGAAAATTTTAAAGGTATCAATACTGTTTCGAACACAGATTTATGAATAATCTAGGATTTATATTATCTGCATGTTTCAGGTTTGGGCGACGGCTGCGTGAAGGTCGGGCCTCAGGGCTTTGTCATGCCGGCCAGGTATAAGGAGGTGGCATCAACTATTTAAAATCTGTCCGTGCAGCCGAGCGACATCTTTGTAATTTCGTTCCCGCGGTCAGGTACGCGATCGGATTCTAATAAGTACAGTCATTCAAAGAATTAGCTCACCACCTGCTCGCACGATCATTCATTTCACAATATGGACTAAGTAGACAGCTAATTCGTTGTATGACTGTACTTACTTGCAAGTATGAGTTACAATGGTTTCTATCTAACCTTAAGTAATCTCCAGGCACCACCTGGACCCAAGAGCTAGTGTGGCTGGTGGCGAACGCCCTCGACTATCAGACGGCGGCAATGGTGCCTCTGATAGCAAGATACTGTTACTTAGAGTGAGTTAAGTAATTCATTTCATCCAACCTTTACAACTTTATAAAAACATAGTCTATACAGATTTAATGAATTACTGTCGTGCGTCGATCGTTGAATTGAGCCGATCGCTATCTGCCTGAACCGATCACGATCTATCTATCTATTTACTAATGGGTCAATGAGCAGTTTTCCAATAGGTATCTAAAGCATTCCTAACCACTCACTAGATGGCGCCCCGACAATTTTAGTAATTAATAATCGCTTAAAATAGGTTCTTAGCAAACAGGATATAAACACTGGGTACGTTGTATTGGATAATATTGTATTTGTCAATAGTTTTCAACCATTTTAGAGGTTGTAATAATAATGGAACATAGTGCCAACTTCTATAAATATTAAGTACTTTTAACACTTCGTTCAACCTTCAACAGTTATGTTTATATTAATAAACATTTTATTTTCAAGTTTAGTATTAGTTGGCTGCATGAAATCACTGCTACCACCATACAGATTAAAAAAAGATTACCAAAATTGTAGGAGCGCCATCTATTGATGCTTTTTGAAACCATACCTACTGGAAAACTCCTCATTGAATTGTAACAGCAGTTTGCAAGCTGTTTAACGGGTTTTTAGTATTTGTATTTTGCTTTAATTAAAACTGCCAGTGTGCTGTTATTGCGATCCAATTACCCATCATTAGTGAGGTAGCCTACTTGAGGCCTAGGGCAGATCATCGTTTCAATACGTCGGCCGGCACTGCCCTTAGTTGACAGAGCCCGGGGCTCGTCTGCGCTTTTTCACAATCAAATTGAAATCTTATCGTGCTTTGATACAGGTACCGAATTGAAACTTATTATTTAATTATATTCATTGTAGTACTTGATTCGAATTTTAGGACGTTATTAAGCCACACAACGGAAAATAAAATGTTAAAGGAACATAACAATGAAAAGACTAAGGAAATTCTTAAGATGATGACCGCGAATCCACGCGAGACGTTAGCGGCGATGCGCGGGCGCCGCTTCGTGAAGTCCCACCTGCCGCTGTCGCTGCTGCCGCCCGCGCTGCTCGACACCGCCAAGGTGGTGTGCGTCGCGAGGGACCCGCGCGACTGCACCGTCTCATTCTACCATTTTAATAGACTATATAAAGGTGTAGACTACGTGGGAGACTTCAAGACCTACTGGAAAATGTTCATAAATAATCAAAGTGAGTAGTTCTCGTATTTTAGTTTCTTAAACTCTTTCATCGCTTTTAGATTCACAATACCTAAACAAATAATGATATCGCACGAATGCGTTATTGCACTGGTGCCGTTAATGTATTTTATATTCTCTCCTTGTTTTTACCTAGGTACTTATTTACACGTTTATTTTAGATTCATCATATACCTACATATCTAACTTGAATTGAATTTTAATCATCCTATTTTAATGCATCTATTAGCAAAATTAACTAAATAAGGTGTTGCTTATGGGGTGATGCGTGGTGGAAGAATACCCAAGGAAGGTTTATTTTCTGAGGTTAGGTAATACAAAAGAACAGCGTGGTTTTCACACTTTAAGTTAGATTTACGGAAAAGAGGGGGCGAAACAGAGTGGAACTCTATATCGCAATGGCTTCGGCCGAACTGGCTGGTATTGGAGGGAACTGAGAAACCTCCGTTGCTAACATTAGGCGTGGAATAACAGTTAAATTTAGACCTTAATAACATTCAAAATTCAAAGTGTAGGTATAGTTTTCTCATTTTGTTTCAGTTATTTATACACCTTTCTTTGAAATGTACAAAGAAGCCTGGGCTAAAAGAGATCACCCGAATATTCTGTTCATGTTTTACGAAGATATGGTTAAAGTAAGTATTATTAAAAAAATATTATATCCCGGCTGTGTTCTCGCGAGCGCGTCTGCCTTGACCATGATCCAGGATTTGCTATATCAGTTAATTAAAGTGGATCATGGTTACACATTCAGTCGCCTGAAGTGTGCATCACAATGTTTCCCTCAGCTTAAGAGCATCGATCAATGTTCCACTTATGTACATATAACTCAGAAAAACGTTGCTGATGTTCAGGACGACGGTGGCTGCTTCCCTTCTGGTGGAAAGTCTGTTCGTGTGTCTCGCTAAGGAATAAAGTAAAAAGTCTTTTAATAGTACTAATAGGTATGTTATTCCCTGAATAAAAGGACCTCCGCGGCGCTGTGCTGCGCGTGAGCGCGTTCCTCGGCAAGCAGCTGAGCGAGGCGCAGACGCAGCGGCTGTGCGACCATCTCCGCTTCGACAACTTCAAGAATAACAAATCTGTTAACCTGGTGGCCGTAGACGACAATTTCACTAATGCGGGAGAAGAGGGGTTCATTAGAAAAGGTGCGAAAATGTGACTAATACCTACGCACCTCAAAAAAATTATGTTTAAAGTGGTAGCAGCGGGGATAACTTCGCATTTAATTTTATGAAATATTCAAGGCTTATAGTTCAATAACGACCAAGTTTCCCTATAGATAACAGAGATTAATAGGCAGTAGTAGAAACCTACTTTAATAATCATAAAATAGAGTTTAATTTAAGCATAATTATTATCTTACTTGACTAATTATTGGCAGTGCCTCTTTAGGATATAGTATGACTTTGACGTCCTCCCCCTGTCGCAGGCAAGGTGGGCGGGTGGCGCGAGTACTTCGACGACGAGATGTGCGCGCAGGCGCAGCGCTGGATCGCGCAGAACCTGGCCGGGACCGACCTGCGATTCCCAGAACACGATCAGTGAAAATGAGAAAGAAAAATAGTTATAATTACGTACTAATACAAAAGAAACGTTTTGTGCTGAAATTCTTTTTATGTCTTTGTTTTTATGGAAGTAGCGAGATTTCGAAATAACATGGTTTAGCGGCGAAAGTGTTAAGGAATTACATACTTTAACAACAGTGAAACATATCCATTAACAATGTGATAGGAGCGTCGGTGGCATCATGGATAGAGGGTCAGGCTTGTAAGCTAGAGGTTCCGAGTTCGATCCCCAGTGCCGCTGTCTCATAACTTTTTTGAATTATGTACATAAGATCCTAATAACATTGGTGGTAGTGCACTGTACATGTTAAAACCATACCTGAAAAATTTAGAGCAAATTAAACACAAAAGTACTTCCCTACCAATAAATTTCGGTGTCCCTCAGGGATCAATTTTGGGCCCTCTGCTCTTCTAATTCATGTTGACGCCATCAATGAGTTAGTGTTAAACGACAATGCTTACACTGTTAATTCTATTTCGGTTCCATCATAAATGATCTAATTGAGGCAGCGCAAGAAGACTTAGATACGGTACATAACTGGCTGTAATCGTACTTTCTAACAATAGACATCTTGAAATTATCCTACATTACTTTTAAAGCCAGCTTGGGCCAAATGGCGATAGGTGACAGGTGTCATTTGTGACCCTAAAATGCCGATAAAGCTGAAGGGACAGGTCTATAAGACCATCATTAGACCTGCTCTCCTATACAGCAGCGAGACTTGGCCCCTACTAGAGCGACACAAGCAGGAGCTGCGCGTCACGGAAATGAAGATGCTGCGGAGGATTTGTGGAGTTTCACAAAAGGATCGCGTTCGAAATTCCCACATTCGGGTAGCCTTGGCGTCCGTGACATCGCAGAATAGCTGCAAGAGTGCCGCCTTCGATGGCATGGCCACGTCTTGCGCAGACCGGCAAGCTATGTGGGGAACAAGTGTCATGGCCATGCCGCCCCCACCGGGCACGGGAAGGAGAGGCCGGCCCAAGAAGCGATGGCTTGACGTAGTCAGAACGGATATGCGTGCCAATAAGCTCACCTCTAAAGATGCCGAAGACCGAGCGAAGTGGGCTAAGAGTAGCAGGAAGGCGGACCCTGGGCCCTCTCGTACCGCACGGGGGCGCAACCAGGACATAACGTCAAGATGATGATGATGATAAAGACTATACGTTAATACACTCCCTAACAATTTACCAAATACCAATATAAGAGAAATCTACAGAAAAATCCTTAGCATTACATATGGACAGTCGGCATATTAAACAAGTTTTCGCCAATAATGGGTTTCGCGGTATAGTGCGTTGCATCCCATGAAAAGCTCGTACGGCAATCTATAACTCCTTAATAATGTCTCACTTGCTATATACATATAATTAAAATATGGGGCATTGCAAGTAAATCTTAACTATCTGAACTGCAAATAATCCAAAACAAACTAAGTAATTAAATTATTATTTTATTTTCCTTATCTAATATCACTGTGTTAAATAAATAAACAATCTAATATGATGAACATAAATCGCCTATATTCCTACCAAACTACCATCCTCATTAGAAAAATCCGCAGCTCTTAAAAAAGGTCTCTTAGGGCGAAATACAAACAATAAATGAGAATTTAGTTACCATAAATTATATAATTACCTAAATGTTAATTTTAAATATTCGATTATTTTATTTGAAAACCGATTTTCGATGGTCTGTTGTTATTCGTTATTTGTGGCACTTCATTAAAGGGGCGGTGCCTGTCCATGAAGTACGACATTCTTCATAGTACATTTTACCGGAACAAAACACAACACTTCATAGGCGTGCGCCAAGGACCAGGAATAATTAGCTGTCAAAATTATCACCTATATTAGACAAAGCATAGTGTTTCAAAACCAAACACGCCTTATTTACAATTCGAGATGACGAAAGGACCACGACAACGAAACGAATAGGGTAGACCGGGGACAATCGTACCATTTTTTAAACATCGGTCGATAGTTAGCAATCTACCAAAATGTAGTTAACTTCGTATCTAAACTTAAAAACCCACTCTCATGTGCTACATATCTATAGAATATATATTCAAAGTTAATGTTTTCTTGTGAAACCTCAATGAAAATCTAATTTAAACCGAAAGATTGTTACAATTAACCCCATACATGGGTCAATTGTACCAATAATATATTTGATAATAAAACTCATTTAATATGTATAATTAATCATAATTTAATAACTATTTGCAGTATTACACCGTTACAACCAGTATTTATTATTAGGAACCAAAATTTCAATAAATCAGCTAACACAAACAACACCTAAACTTCGAAAAAATAAAACATTCCTTTTCTCCCCTCTTAATAAAAACTAATCAACTTCTACATAATATAGTCATCTCTTTGGCTTAAACGTTTCTTCTAATTAAATAATTAGCTTAATAGTGATGATATTTATACTTAAAATCAAGAATTGTTTATTTGTATGAGGGTACAATTGATCCCTGGTACAATTAACCCTAAAAAATTGTCATTGCATAAACTATTCAGATTTGCAGTTATGGCAAATATAATCAGCTTCTTGTGGTGTAGCTTTTCGTTAGGCCGGCTGGCACTATATGATTCCATACACATAATACAATGCCACTCTTCTTTTTCTTCTTCACAGCTCCCAGGGTCATTTTCTTTGGTTAACTTTATTGGCGTATTTGGTTTGCTTTCTTTCCCTTTGCCTTTATCCTTTACAAAGCTCCCGAGATCCTTTTTAACTTATTTGGCTCTCTTTCTCATATCAGCTTCTTCCGCTTATTTCCTTAATAGTAAACACAATATTAATTTAACTAAGTTTGGTTTATTCTATTGTTTAGGTAGTAGTAAGTATCGGGGTTAATTTTACCACGGGGTTAATTGTACCGCTACAATTGGCCCCACCGACGCTGGTACAATTGCTCCCAGTAGGTAGTTCTAAGAACACATTCGAGAATCACGAAATATTCCCAGCAAATATTGTTAAACTTGTCGTAAATTTTAGGGCTTTAATAAACTAGTTAAAACAATAGTTTAATAGAAAATCTAATTTTATACAAGTAATAGGCTAATACACTTGACAAGCATACTTACCGCGGCAAGGCAAACATCAAAAATCCTCTGTGCATACGTCCGTGTCACACCGCGAGCGCCGCCGACTGGTGAGCGCATAGGGACGCAAGGAGCGCGTGCCCTGATGCTACTTACACAGGCAAATATTGTTTATGTGTGGAAATATCGCCAATAGTACTATTGACCCGTGGTACAATTGTCCCCGGTCTACCCTACGATAGTGTTACAGAATCAGAAACAAACGTTCTTCGATTTCTTATTTCATTCACATGCGTTATATCTGTCTCTGAAAAGGTAGACAGATAGAGTGAACTAAAAAAAGATTCGAACTGTTGGTAAGAAGAAACAGTTAAGTGTAACGCCTCATGTTGACATCTCCTGACATCGGGCCGCACGCCGCACGCAGCACGATGGGGGGCAAATAAAAAAAAATGTGGAAAAAATGTAGGCTTGGATTGCGGGTTTTGCCCCTATCTTGCAGTGCGCCACGCGGCGCACCTCTTTTATGTGCATCGCCACTTAGATTTTTATTGGTTACATCTACAACACTCCGCAGCTCTTTGCACGACTCCTTTCGTAATTTCTCCACTTTAAAGAGGGCTTGCACGTGATTACAAACCAACAGACGTTTATTGTCGTACCTGTCACGCAACAAGATCTTAAGGTGCTACCTCATAGTTATCAGCCCAGAAGTCCAGGTTATCAATAACTAATAAGGCACTATATTTTGAAGATGCACGAAGAAAATGCAATTTATTAGTATTATCCATGTCCTCTCTGCTTTGAACAAGAGATATAAACGTGTCCCTAAATTCCAACCAATTATGATAGACACTTTTAAATTTCGGCCACCGCATTTGAACAACCAGAACTTACCCCGGCATTATGAGTAGAAGACTTACACCCGGTTTCTGAAACGCTTGTCAAATCATTGATTAGCTAACAGACTGTCACATTTAACAAGCTGTTAAATCACTGTGGGTTTCTAAAAGGCCAATCAATCTAAAATTAGCTAATCGACCATTAACAAGAGATCAATTTTTTCGTCTGGCTATCCCTGCTAAAATCAGTCACATTCATTCACTCATATATGTTTTGTTTCTGTCTAACGCATTGATTTGTCTCTGTCCCTAGCGGCACTTTAAAGCCAAAATCGAATGTGATATTCAACTTTTAGATGAAACTGATAGCGATTGTATAGTTTTCGTGTAAAATCGAAAATTATAAAAAAATATACAGAGCGAGAAAAGATAACTTATAACAATATTTATCTACACTCATAGCTTAATGTTCCAATATTATTCGAAAACAGTCGTTTAAGGGTACATTTTTTTCACGCCAGACTATAAAATTTTAAAAAATTACTTTTCGATACAGCATTTCCCATACTATTTTCATTACAGCTGTATCGTAATAGTAGTTTATGCAACTGTCATATAAAAGGGGGTTTTAAAACATGAGTGTCTGTTTATCATACGAGGCGTAGCCGAGTATGATAATAGTTTGACACGAGTGTTGTAAAACTAATTATATGCAGTTGCATACACTACTTTATCTACACTCATATTTTTATGTTATGTCGCTGGAAGTAAGCTGCGAGTCAGTTCTGTTGTATCTACGCGTCGAGGATATCAAGCGGCGGGAAATTCACTTTACTACTTTCACATTTATCTATTTATTTGATAAAATTAGAAAAAACATTCAGAAACACCAATTACAACAATTACAAAAAATATGCTGTTTAGCGGGAAAACAACACTCATTCAGAGAAAATTATAGGTACGATATTTTAACATAAAAATATGAGTGTAGATAAAGTAGTGTATGCAACTGCATATAATTAGGTATTATATGACAGTTGCATAAACTACTATTATGTTATAGGGTCAGTGGGTTTCAGTGGGTCAGTAATCCCCCCATCATCATCTTTAGGCAGTAAGGTAGGTCCCGGTCCACTGCTGAATACAGGCCTCCCACGGCTTACACTCCGGTCGACTCTGTTATCTTGCATCCATCGGTTCCCTAGGACCTTAAAGAGGTCGTCCGTCCATATCTTGGGAGGCCATCCAGAGTTCGCCACTCAATAACTTCCACCCCATCGGCTTTCGATTCTGTAAGTTTCTCCCAATAATCCCATTAGTTAAATCCTGGTTCGAGTCCTGGACACGGACCGGTTCGTGGTTCAGGTCTAGGTCTTGGCCCCGGTTTAGGTCCAGGTCCTGGTTCAGGTACAAGTCCTGGCCCCGGAACAGGTCCTGGTTCAGGTCCAGGGCCCGGCACGGACCAGATACTGGTTCAGGTTCAGGTCCTGGACCCGGACCAGTTCGTGTTTCAGGTCCAGGTCCTGGCTTCGGACCAGGTCCTTGTTCAGGTCCAGGTCCTGGCCCCGGACCAGGTCCTAGTTCAGGTTCAGGACCCGGCACGGACCAGGTACTGGTTCAGGTCCAGGTCCTGGACCCGGACCAGTTCGTGTTTCAAGTCCAGGTCCTGGCTTCGAACAGTTCTACTTACTAAGTACTAATTTCTACATACTTTGTACCTACAAAATAAACTTATTGAACTTACTTTCTTTTTTGTCTTTGTTGTTATGGCAGACGCAGATACAAGCTTACGAAATATAAATTTAATGTTTATAAAGCTGGAAATTATTTCTGTAGGTAACAAATGAATACCTTTTGAATAGCAAAGGAAACTGGGCAAAAGTGGTCTATGAACCAGTAGCATTACGGTGATGACCTATGGGTTAGGGTGCCTCAGCTGCACATTTGTACAAGAAGGCATCAAAATCGGTCCCGGCAGTTTCGAGATAAAAGCATTTATTTGTCACATTTGTATGACAAGTGCCATATTCTTTGACCCAGCAGCGACATGGTTACGGAGTATAGGTTGAGGCCCTACAACTATGTTCTTTTACCGCACGACATCAAAATCGGTCCCGGCAATTTCGAGAAAATGCATTTATTTGTCACATGTTTGTATGGCAATTTCCGTATTCTTTGAACCAGCAGCGACATAGTTATGGAGTATAGGTTGAGTACCTTCAATTTATTACATTTGCCACACGACATTAAAATTGGTTCCGGCAGTTTCGAGAAAAAAGCATCCTTTTGTCACACTTGTATGACAAGTGCCGTATTCTTTAAACCAGCAGCGACATGGTTACGGAGTATAGGTTGAGGACCTTCAACTATGTTATTATTCCGCACGACATCAAAATCGGTCCCGGCCGTTTCGAGAAAAAGCATTTATTTGTCACATGTTTGTATGGCAATTTTCGTATTCTTTGAACCAGCAGCGACATAGTTACGGAGTATAGGTTGAGCACCTTCAACTAAGTAATTTTGCCATACGACATCAAAATCGGTCCTGGCAGTTTCGAGAAAAAAGCAGCATTTCGTCACACTTGTATGACAAGTACCGTATTCTTTGAACCAGCAGCGACATGGTTACGGAGTATAGGTAGAGCACCTTCAACTATTTTCCTTTGTCGCAACGACATCAAAATTTGCAGTTTCGCGAAAAGAGAGAGAGAGAGTGTGTGTGTGTAACAAAAGGATGCTTTTATTGCGTGCACAATTTTATATATAATAAGCAATAAATCGTGCAAAAAACCGCACAGATCTTCGCTAATACGTCTACTGCAGCTCAAACATTTTGAAAACGATTGCAAATATACATTCAAAGGGACGAATTTATCCAGGATACACATACGTAGCTACGACTACTCAATAATGGAATAAGTGTTGATCATTTTCTGGACACATTGCAAAATTTATAAAATACTACCAGCCCCGCCTCGGCTTCGCATGGGTGTACTCTTTTTTATTTATTTTTAGTTAGTAGAGAAGTAATCATTATTTTTGTTTAGTGAAAAAGCTATTTTTTAGAAATACAGGATGCAAGTTTTTATTTAATAGATAATTTTATTCAAACTGTACGTGGGGTAAAAAGTTGGAAGAACAATCAGATGTGAATTCCGTCTATCCACCCCGTTTAGGGTGGATAGATGGACACGTGTTTCCGAGTATCCACCTTAGGGTGCCTGTTTTAGGGTGGATAAACGGAACAAGCCAATTCATCCCATAGCCTAGTGAAAGTTTGTGTTTACTTGAAACTGCAGAAATACTTTGTAGGTACCTACGTGCCTCCTACAAATAATGACAAAACTTTTTCGTTTTTAGCCATTCTGACTTGGGCGCCTAGGATTTTTCAAAATTCACACGGTATCGAGATGAATGCAGGATGGGAAACATTGTGTGTGAAATGAACGGGAAAACAGTAGTCCCTTGGACGACATTGCGGGCAAATGCAACATAAGGATAGATAGGTAGGGTAGAGTAGAGATAGGGTAGAGTACAGGTAGGCTAGGGTACAGGTAGGTAAGGGTAGACGTAGGGTATGGATAGGGTAGGGTAGGGGTGAAGTTCATTAAATTAAAAACACACAAACGAATTCGCCCAGAGCAGCTAGTGTTGTATGACAATGTTTCCACGGTGTGTTGGTATCGTTACTACCAATATGAATTGGGGGGCACTGGGCATCAATTTGCAATAATTATATGTCTCCTTATCATCATCGTCGTCGCTTGCCGGCGCGAGTACTTGACGACGAGTGGGCGCGCAAGCGCAGCGCTAGATCGCGCGGAATCTGACCGGCACCAACCTGCGATTCCCGGAATACGAACAGTGAACATCAGAATTAACTAGTAGGTATAGTAATAGTGTCAAGAAAATAATAGATATAAATTATATAATAACGCTTTAGAATTGTAATATTATTTAATAATCGTTGTTTAATATTATTTAATAATAAAAGGATCGGCCGTGTGGTGTCCGGCAGAGTAGAATAGCATCAACCTCTTACACTCGTGGGTGTCGTACAAGGCGACTAATGTTTTCGAGGCAAAAGATCTAAGCGCCTCCGTAGACTGGAAAATGGGCAGCAGCATTTTCCATTGTTATATTATAACACTGCGATCTCCAACCCGCCTGCCAAGCGTAGAGATTATGGCAATAACCTCCCTTTTTGTGGGAGAGGCCCTAAGTCCTGCAGTGGACTGTTATGGGCTGTGATGATGAATAAAAGGATCATTTTGATTATACCTACCTACTGTAATGAGATTAATATGATGATTGAGCTGGTTTCTGGATAGGATGACAGTCGGTCGATTCTAACACAAAAAGACAATAATTGAACAAAGTATTATATGAACCGCAGTGTAGGGGAAGGAGGCCTAAAACGGGTGTACCGCCTAAGAGGGGTAAGCGCTCATATGCTGCCATGTCAATAAGTACCTAGTATCGATGGGTGATGTTCCGAGAGTAGCCAAATATGGATGAGTTTCGATCCAATTTCTTCGGGCACCGGAGCCATGTGGCACCTCACTTCTATGCCGCGGTCATTGTTAAGATTCTCCGTCAAAACGTGCCCCAAGTACCTGAACTCCGCCACCCGCGGCACCTGCGATCCGTATAAACTAATCGAAGACACAAGGCTCCGGGCCTCTTCCGCTCCTGAAAACAAGAAATTCTGTTCGCATGTGGGTTTTACCTTCACCCATATGCTGAGTCGCTGGACCATATTGTATATAACAAACTTTTTTATTAAACATACATTGTTATAAAAATCTGTTAATTTATAGGCAAATAGAGATTTGTATTATTGATACATTGTACATAACTCCATGACTTGTAAATATTTCTCACATACCGAGGGCAATTTCCGTAATCCCCCGATTGAGGGACTGATGAGCACCATATCGTCCGCATAACTTAAATTATTTATGCGGACGCCACCTACATGGCAGCCGATTTGAGTGCTCCTCAGTTCCTCAACGGGGTCATCAACAAGAATGTTGAAGAGGTCCGGAGACGTGAGTTAGTCCTGACTCACACTGGACTGTGTCCACCTTATAATCTTTATTCTTTCATACTTATTAAACATAGACCTGGGACGAAAAGACGATATCGATCAAAGTTAATTGGATAGCTGCCGTCGTGTGTGGGACAGGAAGTGCCTGCTGGAAAATTTTAGGCAAAATTGCTTACAAATAAAATCGGAAAGACGCAAAAAAATCTGTACATTGAAGGTAATCGAAGAAAAACGCCAAATAGGCAAAAATAAAAAAAATATAGGTATTCGCTAATAACGTGGGGCGCGCTGAGTAAAAAAAATTGCCGTTTTAGTGGGGTGAACGAGCGGATAAACGAGTTAGCGGAGCGACCTTATATATGTTAGGTTTTAAAACCTGAGGGAGGACAACGTAGGGATGGGCAAATGGAAAAAGAATATCGATATTTATCGTATCGATATTTTTCAAAAATATCGATATATATCGCCCAAGAAATATCGATATTTCGATATATCGATATTTTTTTCCCAATTTGCAATTATTTATAAAAATTGCCTATATTATCGAAATTTTAAAGCAAATACACATCTGGCTGTTTCAACTTAAGTTTTATTATTTAAAAAAAAAATTCAAAATGCTTGGAATAAAAAAAAGAAAAAAAAAATTCACGTCATTGTCATAGACAAGCAAGTCATAGAGAGTAATAATGAGTAATTTTTGTTTGTGTTTGAAGCAAAGAAACTAAACCCATACAGCCTACTGCATACTTTCTAAATTTAAGAAATCGGATTGGTCAAAATCATGATGTGACGCATGAGCAGACAGCAGAGCTTTAAAAATATATCGATTTTGATATCTAAAAATAAATATCGAAAATTGATATATCGCGGGAAAAAATATCGCTAATTAGTATCGATATTTTTCTGAAAAAATATAGATATTTTGATATATCGATATTTGGTGCCCATCCCTAGGACAACGAATGTGGGAGCGAGCGGAGCGAGTTCTAAATTTTTAACATTTTGGATCTTAAAAGCTGCGATGATCAATGAATGAGCGACCGGAGTGAGCTCGACATTTTGTACGTCTGAGGTCTTAAAAGCTGGAGTAATAATTGAATGAAAGAGCGGGCGGAGTGAGCTTGTAATTTGTTATAATTTGGGTTTAAAAAGCTTGAGGTAACCCTTAAATTACCTCAAGCTGCGCCTTTTTTAACCCAAATTACACGTGGGCACGGGCGTGGGCGCCTACTGAACGGAATTTTATGAATTTTGTATATTTAGTAGGTAATAAGTTTATATTAGAGATGAAACGGATATCCGGCCAGTATCCGGCCTATCCGGCCATAATTTACTATCCGGCCGGATACCGGATAATGCGTTAATATCCGGCCGGATACCGGATAGTTAAAAATGTATGAAAAGTACATAAAAGTGATTTTGCTCATCGGAAATATATGCCCTTCTGTAGCAGTCGGGTAAAAAGTCGTCTCAAAACGTTCAAAAACCATAAATATTAATCAAAACACTATTGATTATGTCGGCATCGGCGCCTATTCTACTCGTATCGTTCATTTGGTAGCAAGGTTAGCAAAAATTTTTAATACTTTTCTGTTTCTTTTCTTTTTGCGCTATGCCTTTTCCATTAGCTGGAGTCAGCTCTCCTTGTCTGCTTCCTCCATTTCTCTCTATTCTGAGCAGTAGCAGCGTCAACAATATTGTCCTTCAGGTCCCGTTGGTCCGCCGTCAGCGAGTCGTCGTCGCCAAATTTAGGACTACTTGCACTATGGTGATCTTTGGGGCGGCGGAGCACATGCCCACACCTTCGCATTGAGCGTTCTCAAATTTTCTCGGGCATAGGTGTGACTTTGTAACTTCCACGAGAGTGGACAATACGTACTTTGCCCAACAGGGTGACACCCGCTGATCAGCATAAATGCGCATTTTTGTCGTGTGTAGTTTTGACAAGTGCTGTTTAGTATAATAATCATTGATCTACTAAACCGTAGACCGAGCACTTCCATACAAAAATGCTCTTGAAATCTGTCGCCTAATTGACAATACATTTGTACGTATAATAGGACCACGCTTAGTCCGAATCAACTGACAGTGGTAGAAAATATAAAATGTGGATATGGCAATATCTATTGGATAATCTGTTCTTGTCAGTCATTGTCCATTATTATTTAGGCGATCCGCATACTGGAACGCAGCACCGTACAGTTGTGCGTGACGTGTGTTAGTGCGTGACATAAAGTTATTTGAGCGGTCATCGGTTTCTATGGAAATTACTCATAGTCGAACACACTGAAAACGCATCGACGCGTGTTCGTGCGGATCCGTCGTTTTTTTTCTTTGACACATTTGACACGGGCTGCGGGTCAGATAAGTTTTTGGCGCTGTACTTTCCACATAAAAAGCCGTCAAATAGGCCGCTGCTGTGAAGCGAGGTCTCCAGGATTGTCAAATAGGAATTCCGTTACTCAGTTCTCTAATTATTTTTCGCTTAAATAATATAATTTTATGAAAAGATTATAACAATTTGGATAATTCCCAAATTTTTTATTGTATATAAAAAAATAAAAAAAGTACACATATTTTCAGATTTCGCCAGAATGTATGCTACGCTCCAATGTGCCAATCGCCTCAACAATATTTTTCAAATCAGTCAAATTCTTTGTTATGACTTTTATGAATGACGTTCTATGACGGATAAAAGACATGGCATTAGTTGCCAGTTGCCATACAGAGATTTTTATTTTATTTTTTTTTAAAAGCGATTCGGACTTAGCGTGGTCCTACTATAGCAATTTTATGCCAAATACGCACGCCCCAATCAAAATGCCATTACGTACAGTATCGTATTTACCAAATATCAACTTTTTTTCATACTTATAAAGCTCAAAATTGCTTTTCGCGCTGTGGATAATGCTTTCTTTTTGTGTGCAATTTGTTTTCGCTTTAACGCATGGGCATGAATGACACAACTGACGTGATGTCTGACACTGACAATATGTTTATGATTAAAATAATTATTTTTGATGGGTTTTTATGTGTAAATCGCTATATTTATACATGATAAGATGTATAATGAGTTTATTCACGCAAAATATGAAATCCTATCCTTTTTTCGTCGTATAAGGCTATTGTTTCGACAATTTTTGAACGCGCACTTGGGCATGCTTACGTGCCAACAGCTAATGACAGACTACGGAAAAGGACTGCTTGACTAGCGATTAAGCAGTCATTCCCGGCCCACTTTTCAAGCGTTCATGCGCTATCTACGGTTAGTAATAAATCAATGATAATAATGTATTTAGTGTAATATTTTTTCCAAAGTCAATCAAGATATACAGGCTGTTACATAATATATGTATCAAGCCATGAACTGGATGGATTGCTAATCGTATTAAAACGATAGGTACAACTATTTCACGTACGACAGAAATAATAATAACTGTGTTTTACCTGAAAATAAAACACATTAAATACTTACCTTATTTGAAGCTTACTAGTTTGAGATAGGCCCCTATCTGTTTTCCGTTTCCGTTTTGCCTTTCTCTTTCCATATAGCTCTGTCCCGCTCATCACCCACGGCGATCCCCACCAGGCAGCCGCGCAGCCGCTGAGGAACTGCGGTCCGCGGTCGGCTTGCTTCATTGTGTCGAAAACACCAGGCAGAATTTAAATTGTAAGCTTCAAATAAGGTAAGTATTTAATATGTGTTTTATTTTCAAGTAAAACACAGTTATTAAATCCTTGACCGTTATTTGAAGCTTACTAGTTTGAGACGTGTTTGTTATCGCCTGGTGATGGGGACGCCAAGGTGAAGGTTTAGTACCTAAATATATATAGGTGTACTGTAGGTATGTAAGTATAGAGATACCTAGATTCCATAGGTATGTAAAATATAAGGTTATAAACTTTTTATGGAATCATTGATTATGTATACTTAACTTATAAGGGTGATGAGCATATCATTTTCAAACAGGATCAGGCAAATAATTCAATGTTAGTTAGTTAATAATTCTAAAATGAAGTAAAACATTCAATGCAACATAAAAATAATTTGTTATTTACTTCTTAATTCCCTTAATTAACTGGGTTAAACAAGCTTGTAACCTTATTAATATTGGCAGGAGCTTGCATTATCTCCTGTTGTCGCGATGACCGACGCGTCGGTAGAAAGGGCAAAAGTATAACCCGACCTCCAGTTACCACGAGACAATATCTCGTCGACTGGGACATTATCCGACCAATTTTTCGAGAGCTATTGCTGTACGTGAAACTCCTTTAGGGTGACCCCTGGTAGTTATAAATTGACATGTAGATTTAGCGGTCCTGCACCTGTCTATAGCAAGGTTCACTAAGTGGTTTGTCCAAAATACAGGGTCCAAATTTTTATTAACAGGAATTGAAACAAAATTCCAGCCTGACTGTCTGTAATGAGCAGTTTTCCAATAGGTATCTGAAGCATTCCTAACCACTCACTAGATGGCGCCCCGACAATTTGGTAATTGATAATCGCTTGAAATATGTTCTTAGCAAACAGGATATAAACACTGGGTACGTTGTATTGGATAATATTGTATTTGTCAATAGTTTTCAACCATTTTAGAGGTTGTAATAATAATGGAACATAGTGCTAACTTCTATAAATATTTCTTTTTACATTTCGTTCAACCTTTAACAGTTATGTTTATATTAATAAACATTTTATTTTTAAGTTTGTTATTAGTTGGCAGCATGAAATCACTGCCACCATCATACAGATTCAAAAAGATTACCAAAATTGTAGGAACGCCATCTATTGATGCTTTTTGAAACCAACTATCAATACCTACTGGAAAACTCCTCCTTAGCGTTATCGGTTTTCGAACCCAATATTTGCCATTACATTACGCTGTTATCTTGAATGAGGTGATCTGAATCAACGGCCAATAGCGTTAAATCGTGGACACGTCTGCCAGAGCATAAAAGACTGTGACTAGAGACAGAAAATAGACTGTTTTCATCAGGGCCTTTTTGCTTAAGTATGTACACACGATGTCAATGTCCCAAATTGGTTGCTTCCGATGTATAGGTTTCATTAAGGCAATAGATTTCAATATGTGTTTGACAAGAGTGTGGGAACTGAAGGACTCCGTACTTTCTGCATTACATAAAGTAGCCACTACAGACTTCTGCAAAAGTATTGTGTAATGAGACAATCCGTGGTGAAGGTGTAAGACAGCGAAAAAAGAACTAGGATAGGTCCGGTTGGAATTAGCGAATCCACTGAAGATTTCGTAGCCCAACTAAGCCATCTTTTCCATGCTACATGGTAAGTCTTGCCTGTAGATGCACGCCAAGATGCTGGCAACAACTTTTTCTGATTTTAGTTTCAACCTGTCAAACTCCTTGACCACCCCCACATTTCCAGACCTCCAGAGTGAGCATTAGCTGAACTCTGTATAGAGGAAGGTTGGTCGCTGTGTCTATTAGGCTGTGTATACTCCTCGCGCCGAGTTCAGATGTGATATAACCTTGGGGATCAGATAAGGCGGCGGAAAGACCCATGCTAAATTGTACGCCAACAGACAGGAGAATGCATCGCTGAACATAGCTTGTGTCGTGCAAGTCTAGAGATACGTAACTTGGCAATCACGTGAGTATGTTCTGACGCGAACTAGTCTATCACTGGTGACCCGAACTTCAAAAATATTTTCTGGATTGCTTGTGGAAGGAGATGCCATTAAGGTGGCGAACGGTGCCGGAACAGGTAATCGGCATGAACATTGTATAATTCGGGTATGTACCCCTATTTGATGCAAGTTCAGTAATTGAAATACCCTGACAGTTATGTCCATTAAGGGTGGGAATTTTGTCCCGCCTTCGTTGCGAATATATGAAACTACTCTTTGCTTGTCGCATTACACAAGCATTGTCGTCTGACTCAACATCTACACATTGCAATGCAATAGCTTTTCCTGTTTCGTCCACAGCCCCGATATGGGGACACTGACAGTTGTAACCCCCAAGCCAAATTTGACGCGTCTGTCGAGAGAAAGTGCCTGGCTGGTGAATAAAGGATAGCTGAGGATTCAGTGCATCAATGGCAATTGTGAAGCCATCATAATAACTTGCCTTACACTCCGACGGGCTTTTCTTGCCGAAAGTTTTCAGGATGGAATTTTGTAATAGTAGGAGAGCACGGAAACGCAATCTGCCTCTTGGGACGTCAAAACTTGCAAGGTTGAGCATGCCAATCACACTTTGTTGGTGATGTTCACAATGTTTCTGGTTTGTCCAAGGATTCCAGCATATTCCTAAAAATGCTTGACATTTTTGTGAAATAACAATCGAATCGTAATTTATTTGCCATCCTAGATATTGCAGGTGATGCAACAGTAACTGACCATGCTCTTGTAAGGTCTGCTTGTCTTGGTGGACCAGGAAGTCGTCCAAGTAAACTATTATGCGTAGGTCTTGAGCTCGCAGAAGTCATGTCATCCAATTGGTTATGGAAGCAAAAACTTTCAGAGCTGTGCAAAGACCGAACGGGAGACATGTCATCTGCAACAGCTCCCCTTTATAGACAAGGCGTAGAAACCGGCGGTGAGCCGGGGGCACTGGTAAATGAAAATGGGCCTGAGACAGGTCGATCTTGCATAAGCAATCTCCTGGTTGGAGGAAAGACGGGACACTCGATATATTTATTCGTCTGAATGTGCAATATGGGCCTTCCTTATGATTTGACATGATTAAAGGAGGCTTTTGGAGAAGAGGTATGCGATATATCTTTATTATTTTCAACAAGAAATTCGGTGCTCCTATGATTTTCCATTGCCTGTGGAATTGTTGCAAGCATCCCGCCCTGAACAGTTCCGAGTCAATATTTTCGGTTTTTTGCTGACCAATTTAGTCTCTGCGGGCGGCGCGGCCCGTTTTCTGCTGTAATTGCTCGACGAGCTTGAGCTTGAGCTTGAGCTCGAGGAAGAACTACTCGATGACACTGAACTACGACTAGTACTGGATTTGGTTAATCACAGTCCTGGCACGTTACTCTTTGTTCTGGTAATGGGCATTGCTGGGACCTTGACGTCCACCACGTTGGCGAAATGATCCTCTTGTGATATGCGCCGTGTGACGGTGAGCACTATGATTATGATTTCCAAAACCCTGCGAGGGTCGGTTGTTACAACAACCCTGCGAGGGTTGATTGTAATGGCTGTAATTAGGATAATGCGCTGGAGCGCAGCATCCGTAGCTGGTACCCTGCGAGGGTCCATCACCACTAGTCGACCCCTGCGGGGGGTGACAACAACCTTGTAAGGGTTGATCATAATGGCTGTATTTTGGATAATGCGCTGGAGTGCAGCATCCGTAGCTGGTACCCTGCGAGGGTCCATCATCACTAGTCGACTTCTGCGGGGGGTGACAACAACTCTGCGAGGGTTGATTATAATGGCTATAATTAGGATAATGCGCTGGAGCGCAACATCCGTAGCTGGTACCCTGCGAGGGTCCATCATCACTAGTCGACCCCTGCGGGGGTGACATCAACCCTGTGAGGGTTGATCATAATGGCTGTATTTTGGATAATGCGCTGGAGTGCAGCATCCGTAGCTGGTACCCTGCGAAGGTCCATCATCACTAGTCGATATCTGCGGGGAGTGACAACAACCCTGCGAGGGTTGATTATAATGACTGTAATTAGTATAATGCGCTGGAGCGCAGCATCCGTAGCTGGTAGCCTGCGAGGGTCCATCATCACTACTCGACCCCTGCGGGGGGTGACAACAACCCTGTGAGGGTTGATTATAATGGCTGTATTTAGGATAATGCGCTGGAAAGCAGCATCCGTTGCTGGTACCCTGCGAGGGTCCATCATCACTAGTCGACCTCTGCGGGGGGTGACAACAACCCTGCGAGGGTTGATTATAATGGCTGTAATTAGGATAATGCGCTGGAGCGCAGCATCCGTAGCTGGTACCCTGCGAGGGTCCATCATCACTAGTCGACCCCTGCGGGGAGTGACGTTAAGGCTTGACAGCTCTAGCTTGCTAAGCAGAACCGGTGTTAGTGGAGTTGACCACAAAAGCTTTTTTAACTACTCCAGCTTTTTCAAGAACTGACGTCAACAGTTAACTATTAAATAGGCATGGGTCATATGGTGGCACCTTGCGAAGGGCCGACTTGATTAAAGGGTCACGAGCATTGTTAATGATGCCATCGCGACGCATCTGTACCGTTTCCGCTCTGTGCCCACTAATTAAAGTAATCAGAGGATACTTTAGAATATTCTCCTTTAGAAACAAACTCCATCTTTTCACGTAAACTGTCATTACTCAAGTTGTCACCTTGAAGCTCTTCCAAACAAGACTGAAGAGCGTCTCGTTGTTTAAGGACACAGAGAGTGTTTATGAAGATTCATAGCGAGGTGTTTATGAATAGCACCTACACTACGTTAGTTGACGTGATTCCTTACGCCCCCCCTTTTTTTATTACTACGTCGAGGACGACGGGTGACGATTTGAGGGATTTTTCTTTTAGTGTCTATTATTCTAAAGAACAATTAAATGAACAGAAATATGTTACACAGAAATTTGTGTAATATTCAATTACTTTTAAACACAAAATTACATTTTAGTTATTAAAATCATAAGAAAAGAGACAGAAGGTTACATAAGTTTTGGAGCACCCGCAACCACACCATAATTGATTAGATTGCTAGATTTATCCATCTATACCCTAATAAAACAGTTAACCAACTAAAAATAATGTGGGTAGGTGCCATACAATGAAAAAAGAAAGGACTATATTAATGCGCTGTAAATTAAATACACAAGTAATACAAAACGAACGGCAGCGCCGTTAAAAATTGAAAATTTGAAAATCTAAAACGATTGACTATTTTCGTATCTATCTAAAAAGAAAAAATTAATATGTAGGTAAGTTTATGTGCTGCGATCTCCAACCCGCCTGCCAAGCATGGAGATTATGGCAATAACCTCCCCTTTCGTGGGAGAGGCCCTAAGTCCTGCAGTGGACTGTTACGGGCTGTGATGATGAAGTTTATAAACTGTAGTAGGTTCACAAAAATTTTGATATGCTTAATTTACATGTCAAGAAACAATGCAATGTCTTTGAACCATTATTATAAAATCAGGCACGAATACCCGACAATATAATATTATTTTATTCACTCGAAAAAGAAGAGAAATTCCAATAGCACTTACCAGATGAAGGCGAGTCGATTCTGATTTAACTTATTTGCAAATTGAACTCACGAAGGAATATTATTTTAAATTAACACTTATGTAGTGTTATAATAATATTTTAATTTTAGTTTCTTCCGGTTGTTCAAAAGTTTTAGAGACAACCGTACGCGGCGGAAAACAAGACGCCAATGAAGCAAGCCGACCGCGGACTGCAGTTCCTCAGACCGGTCGCGGCTGCCTGGTGGGGATCGCCGTGGGTGATGAGCAGGACAGAGCTATATGGAAAGAGAAAGGCAAAACGGAAACGGAAAACAGATAGGGGCCTATCTCAAACTAGTAAGCTTCAAATAACGGTCAAGGATTTAATAATAAATAATCGTGGACAAATTCACACAGCGCCATCTAGCCCCAAAGTAAGCAAAGCTTGTGTTATAATTGTACCTATCGTTTTTATACGTTTAGCACTCCACCAGTTCACGGCTTCATACATATATTTTGTAACAGCCTGTATATTGATAATAAAGATATAAAAAAAATATTATCTAGGAATAAAAATATGAATTTCTTTATATTTAGAGGTAGTATACGATGTCGTTTATCCTCTACGATGCTGTGGGCTAATGTGTAAGCCCGTATTTTAAAACTATTAATCCGTATGAGGCCGGAAGAATTGTTCAGTTCATCGTTCAAATTATTGACGACCTAAGTGGTTCAGTGGTCTGCCACGCAAGAGGTCCCGGATTGATGAATGAATGAAAAAAATGATGAAAAATGATGAATTTTAATTTCTGTTACGGGTCTGGGTGTTCTATGTATAATAAGTATGTATTTAAAAGTATATAAGTAGTTAATCAGTTATCTAGCACCCATAACACAAGCTTTGCTTACTTTGGGGCTAGATGGCGCTGTGTGAATTTGTCCACAATTTTTTTTTTTTATTCATATTAAACGAAGACTTGAAATTACATAAACACATGCAGCCGTATAAAGGCCCACGCCGCGATCACAGCTTGCACCAACTTGTTCAGAGACTATGTCCTGCCGAATATCCGGCTATCCGGCTAGGAGGCTGGCCGGATATCCGGTATCCGGTATCCGGCCAAACAACTATCCGTTTCATCTCTAGTTTATATCCCTGGCACGGGCGTAGCCAGGTTTTGGTTTTGGGGGAGGTTCAAGAATAATGTGCATTATGTGCAAATTTCGATTCGTACCTCCCCCCCCCCCCTAAAATATGGGACATTAGTAATAACTACAATTGAAAAATGAGCGAAAATTGTGTCTCAAAAGACCCGGGGTGAACATAATAAATGTAACATCAATTTAATAACTGAGTAAGTGCAACTAAATGCACTTGGGATTTTGGGTATATTGGCCTTTAAAATACGAATCGATTGCACGGCGCGGGCGCTGTGGACATTCGAAATATGAGCGAGCGTAGCGCGCTCTAAATTTTTTTTATATTGACCCAAAAGACGCGGAAGGAACGTGATAAATGTACCATAAATCAATGATTGAGTGAGTGCACCGAAGTCCGCTCCAAGTATTCGGTATATTGGTTCCTAAAATCCAATAAAATATTTATATAAAGAGCGAGCACAGCGAGATTGGGAATTTATTGTATCCGAATTATTTATACGGCGTCGGTAGTGTGTATATTTAAAAGATGAGTGCGAGTGCAATAAGCTCGAAATAGTTAAAATTGTAGCTAAAAAGAGTTGGAGCGAACTTATTAAAGAAAAGTATAGAATGAGCGAGCGCAGCGAGCTCGGAATTTTTAATATTTTTGTTGTTAAAATCCGGATTGATTAAAATTATTTCGGGGGGGTTTGAACCCCCTGAACCCACCCCTCGCTACGTCCATAATCCCTGGGCAGCAGTTACGCTATAAAACATAAAAAATGGACTGAAATATAATAAACCAGTATCTAATAATAATAACTCTGGTTGGATACAAATATAGTACCTATTATAAGGTCTACCAGACACATATACCTATATGACACAAAAAAAAATTAAAATAGCATAAAAATAAATGACACATATAGGTACCTACTCTATACCTACTGCACCTATACTGAAACATACTGTTGGTACCTATAGCTGTAGGTAGGTAGGAATTATTTACTTTGAAACTTGTTTGCGTATGTACAAGGAGTTACTTATTCAAATATGCAAGTTGTTTACGATAGATATATGTAGCTGCAGTGTACTGAAGTATCAACGTAATTGACGATTAATGCGCTTATTACATTTGACTAGATTCAGAAGCAAAAAGCGTGAGAGCAAATCAAAGTGGAATGTATTGCTTATTCTATGAGGTGCATTTTTGTATCACGGCTTTTGAAAGCGGAGCAACGCGTAACATTATATAAATCATACAAAAATGGACTTTATTCTATGAGCAACACATTTCACTTCGATTTGCTCTCACGCTTTTTACTTCTGAATTTAGTCAAATGTAATACGCGCATAAGGTGGAAGCCGCAACACTGGTGCGCATATCACTGAAATGAGGTCTCGGACCGCATAGTGCGTTGCGCGTGCGCCGGCGACGGACACATCCACTGTTGGGACTGTAAATCGGGATCACAAGTTTATACTTACGTCTATTTGTATCTGATTTTACTGAGAAAAAATAACGAAATGCCGGACTCGAACATGTTCCCATTGGAAATGCGTGATGTGGAACCGGAATTGGCATCTGTGCTAATGACATACTTTACCGGTAAGTCTACAAAGTTCGGTGAAAGTTTTTTATTTATTAAAACATTTTATATTGTGGGTAAGAGTTTATTTACCTGTCTTGCGGGTTTAGTTTACGTTTAGTTATGTCTATAAATATTTTGTTTGTACTTAAATAAATAGCCAAATATTACGTCTTTTTATAATTTATCTTATACGCTTAGAAGGTACATTATTTATCCCAATGCGCAACCATTTATCTGCAAGTCGAACAGTAAATCTATTGCAATAGTTCAACGAGCATTAGATAACAATGCATCTATCTATAAATACTTAGGTATATCCATACAACAATTATGGCTATTAAGTACACTCGATAGATAGATAAACACTTTATTTATCATTCGTATTGAACATATAAATATAATAAATTAACAATCAAGTTATACTGGTGGGATTTCCTTTAAGCGTGAAGAGTCCACCTGGATGGGTGAAGGGTGGACCACACCGCCATAATCACCACTTTACTCACCACACCACAGCCACTCTCAATCTCTGACACTTTATCTGATTCTTCCCTAACCTTTTATCTACGAAACTATGGAACCAACTTCAAAAATACCGGAATGACGCAAACTTAGGTCCGAATACCATAGGGACTTAAAATGATAGAACGTTACAATAAACTGATCGGATATAGTATATAGTACACAATGTAATGCACTGTACCTATTAATACTGATATCGCAATAAATAAATAAATACATAACACAATCGAATGCGCGTGAACCCGAGAAACGGGACAAGGAACTTAGTTACCAATGCCAACAACTTTTGAATTACCTATCTACTAATAAAACGATTTTAGTGCATCGATCGCCAAAGTGCAGTGATTGGACAACGTTGGATGAAGGGCAGGAAGGCCATATTTCAAGTTGCACCGAGGCCATTTTCGATTTCCATTGCATTTGAGGCGGTACTATGAATACGTTTAGTCCGTCGGATTGTTAATTCGTTTCGTTGGTTCGCTCTTCTTTCACGCATCAATGGGCTACATATCGTGTGTTGTTTTTTAGTTAGACTAGCCAGGCATTAAACCGCCATCTCACTTGGTAAGTGACGATGCGGCCGAAGATGGAGCATGCCTGTCTGGGTACACTCTTGGGCTTTGAAAGCGTCCAGATTATAATGATCAAGGAACACACCCGCAGGCAACGTGCTGCATTCCTTAGCCAACCAAACCTGCTCGTGCGGATATCTGGAAGATCCACACAACATAAGAATGAAGAGTTCGCCCGGATTGCGTTTCCCGATGGCGGATCGGCGGAATGAGGTCGTGCAACTGCTTCGCACAGTCTTCGAAATGCAACCAAGTCCAAAGCGACCAGTATTTGGCTACTCCATCCCAGAGGTGGCAGCAGTACTTCATGCTGAAACTGCTTGTTGTTTTTTTTGTGATTGTCTGTACAGGCCTTCATAAATAATTTCAAGAGTCGGATCGGACGGAGAGTATTTAACATATTGCCTGCCAGGTGTGGAAAAATGATACACAAACAAAATATTTTCTATTGTTAATAATTTCTTGGCGTTGAACCGCTAGTTTTAGGCTAGAGGCAGACGCAGAGGCAGTAGGCTAGTTTTTAACCGGTTACCTAGTCAGACATATCGAATTTTATCTAAGCCTTTTAGAAATAAGTACGTTTTGTAAAACCAAAACTAGAATTCACTTTCTTCGCTGGCCCACTGACCAGAAGTGTATCTTGTTCCTTACACAAGCATTCGTCAAGTGCCCTATACTATATCGATACATCGATTCCAAGCGTATTCGACTTATAATAGCAGCGAGAGCCCAGCTCGAGGTAAGCTGTTTAAAAATAGGGCACCAGAAAAAAGGTAGATGTTTCCTAATAAGGTGCTAAGGTACTCGGGTACGTGTACAAGGTAAACAAGATTTTGTAGTTAAGCCCTTTTTTAAAGTTGTACCTACCCTGTACAAAATTATTCTGTGATTATTTAGTCTTAAGATTAATTTGCATAGCAGAACAACAAAAATCAAAAGATTGACAGACTGATACAGTAATTGTCTATAAGGTGACCATAAGAGGCTGGCTTGGGTTTTGATTGTTAATTTCACAGCGTATGTTAGTTTCTGAATAAACCCTGTCCATTTCGTGCGCGCTGACTGGTTTACCTTTGTTTTCCCATACTTATTGTGACGTTTGACACGAGATTTTTGAGTTTTGGTTTGAAATTAAATAAATAAATAAAATAAATAATCGTGGACAAATTCACACAGCGCCATCTAGCCCCAAAGTAAGCAAAGCTTGTGTTATGGGTGCTAGATAGCCGATAAACTACTTATATACTTTTTTTTTTTTAAATACATACTTATTATACATAGAACACCCAGACCCGTAACAAAAATTAAAATTCATCATTTCAATTTCTGCCCGGCCGGGAATCGAGGCCGGGACCTCTTGCGTGGCAGACCGGCATGTTGACCACTGAACCACTCAGGTCGTCGTTTTTTTTTTGGAATCCCTGCAAACTGAATCTGAGTTGAATATAACCGGGCGCTAATAAATCCAAGGCACAAAAAACCCATACCTAAGTAAAGAGTTATGACAGATAGGGCATAGCTGGATATCCCGTGCGAATTAGAGCCGCCCCACCCGCCAAGTACATCCTTACTGAAATCTACTCGTAGGGTCTCCTCTCCAGTGATCCACGGGGAACCGCGCTTTGCCAGAGGACACTACTTACCCTTACTTACCCAACGCATTGTTTCTGGTGTTGCTAATGGCAGCGGTAACCATTTTCCTTCAGAACCACCAGAGGGAAAATGGTTTGCCTGTTTGTCTATCATAAAGTTAAAAATACACTTTGGTATGTACTATCTACTTACGCAGGTACCCACTGGCTAAGTTACTAGTACTTTTTCAATACTGAAGGAGCGACTAAAAAATACAGGTAAATTATAGGATCGATAGCAATTTAAGGAAATTCTTTCTTAAGATTTGTAGTGTGTGACACACATACCTAGATACCTTCCTATACTTAGGTACCTACTTATCTGCTTATCTTAAGTAAACAACATATGAGCAATTATTTCGCTCAGTTCATTAGAAGTCAATGAACGATTGATCTACTTATTTAACTTGATAATGTCTACTGCCACGTATCTGCAAGTAGGTCTGACTGCCGTTAAAATGTAATTTGTTTAGGTGTAGCGTCACGTCACTTTTTCTGCGTTAAATGTTAGATAAGGCACAACACACAATACCTACCTACATACTAGTATGTAAGAAGCCATAAGTAGTATAGTCGGTAGCTTCAGTCGGCTTTGCACGTGACGACACAATTTTAAATCTTTTTTTTTGTTATACGGTAGGTAAACAGGCAAGCGGGCCACCTGATGGAAAGTGGTCACCACCGCCCATAGACATTAGCAACACCAAGAGTATCGCCAATGCGTTGCCCACATTACACGTTGCTCTGGCAGCAAAAAGTCAAATGCCACTCCGCTGCCAGAGCCACGGTTCCCCAAATCCCCACCCCATGGAGCACTGGAAACCTTACTGACCGGCAGAAACACAATACTATTTAAAAGAGTATTATTTAGCTGCGATATTCTGTAAGGTGGAGGTACTTCCCTAGTCAGGCGGCTCCAATTCGAACGAGAGACCCCGCTATGCCCTACCTCTCTTAAAAATCAGGTTTTAATGTCAATTATTCCGACTGAACACGACGGTCTGCAGTACATTGCTGGCTCAATTAATTTCATTTAAAAATGATAATTTTATTTAACATTTTATTAAGTTAAAACCACGTAGATTTAATTACTAATCAGTTAAAGTGTCCATATTTTAATTTATTGCTCTAGTTACGGAGCACACCCTGTTAATGTTAATTACATTCATATAAAAGTCATCAACAGGGGCATCGCTCGCTTTGAACTCTTTTGTATGAAATGTCAGTATATTCTTGAATTACATGTCATGGTAATTATCATATGGTTGTAAGATTGGGAGCTGTAATCCGAAACTATGAATAAGAGTGGTGAAGCTCTATAAATTATTTATGCGTGACCCATAATTTATTTAAAAAACGCGTCTTGATACTGTTCTTCATTTCTCGCTAGACAAAAGCTAAAAAGTTACAAAATTAAACCATCGGCGTTGTCGCCGAACACTACTGTCCTCCTGATCCTCAAGCCTTCGACCCGGTGGCCTGGAACAGAACAATGCAAGCATTGTTGCTTGACGGCAGAAATAGATAAGGCGGTGGTACTCACCCAGGCGGATTGCTCAGGCTTGACAGAGACCTACCACCTGATAATAATAAATAATTACCGCCAGGTACCTATAAAAAGTACTTTATCTACACTCATATCGTAATGTTCCAATTACAAATTCGAAAACAGTCGTTTAAGTATACATTTTTTTCACGCCAGTCTATAAAATTTTAAAAAATTACTTTATGATACAGCATTTCCCATACTATTTTCATGACAGCTGCAACGTAAAATAACTTTTTAATCATTATGCAACACTTATATTTTTTAATTCTTGTCGGGCGCCCGGACACGGCTGAATACCTAAAATGTATACGGCCAAATGTAGGCTGAATACCTTAGATGTCCTTAACAAATTCAAAATTTAAATTTTCCTGTTTATATTCTGTGTAATCATTTTCCCGCTAAACAAAATATTTTTTGTAATTGTTGTAATTTGTGTTTGTGAATGCTTTTTCTTATTTTAAGCAAATAAATAGATAAATGTGAAAGTAGTAAAGTGAATTGCTTGATATCCTCGACGCGTAGATACAACAGAACTGACTCGCAGCTTACCTACCTCCAGCAAAGTTAAGAAAATTATAGGTACGAAATTTTAACATTAAATTATGAGTAGATAAAGTAGTGTATGCAACTGCAAATAATTAGGTATTATGACAGTTGCATAAACTACTACACTTTTTTTTTTTAAATATTGACGGGCGCCGGGACTTGGCGAAATTTAGGCTGTATACCTAGATGTCTTTAACAAATTCAAAATTTTATTTTTCCTGTTTATATTTCTGTGTAGGTATATTCCCGCTAAACAGAATATTTTTTCTAATTGTTGTAATTTGTGTTTGTAAATTATTTTTCTTATTTGAAGCAAATAAATATACTCGACGCGCAGATATAACAGACCTGACTAGCAGCTTACTTCCAGCAAAGTTGAGTGTTAACTGCATATAATTAGGTTTTAAAACACGTGTGTCAAACTATTATCATTCTCGGCTACGCCTCGTATGATAAATAGACACTCATGTTTTAATTTTATATGACAGTTGCAAAAACTACTATTACGTAACTAGTTAGTGCATTTAGCGGATAGCAGTGCAATTTATTTTAGTGTTTTAATACTTTAGGTACTATTAAGTAGGTAGGTGTACCTACACATAACTTAGTTTCAAAAATAGAACAATAATCACTTACTTACGTATACGGTACTTATTGTTTTGCCATTCGCAATGCCTTGCCAATGCCTTACTTTGTAATGCCTTACATACAGAGCAAGCAATTAAAGCGATGAAATATGGAAATAACAGAAACAGGTAGTGCAGCTAGTTATTTACAGTAATAAACATGTATCTGAGTATCTAAATATAACTTTGCATTTCCTTATAAAAAACTTTCAATGCCAGATTCTGTTGCTCAGTCACGAGCCTACAAAAATAATTAAATAAATACCCATGTATTTAACATTGAAATCAATGACAAGCCTAGGTCACCGCTCAGTCTTGTTCATTATTATTCGACAAAATAGTTCCACTGACGAATCAAAGCAAAGTAGTAGATAAATAAAATACTACGTACAATTAATAATAAGTACCGCCAAACTTTTGAACTTTAAGGTCGTTGACGTTCCGGTGACGGCGTCGGTGGTCAAACGGCCTTACAAGTTGTATTGTCTAGTATTTATAATAGATATTGTACTTGTTATGTTTGTTAGTAACTAGTGCTGATATTTACTTTCACACCTGCTCGAGAATGTACAATTATAAGTCATGAAATGTCAATGTAAAGCATGGCCTTAAAACCCGCTGAGCAACCTTGCATTGTAAAGAGAGTTCATTCAAAATTGCAACTTTATGTCTCAAAGATGGTGTGAAAAGTAGAGTAATCACCTCTGGGATAAAGCTGTATTAGTCTTGGGCGACTCAAACCCCTCGCTTCACTCTATATAACTCGCTACGCTAGGGAGTTAACTTTAGAACCCTTCGCTTCGCTCAGGATCCAATAAGCTACCCGTTTTCATTATAATTCATATTCATTAATAATTCAAAAAAATACTACGTACCTACCTAAAAATACAAGTACAAAGTACAAGTATTTATAATATTCTCATTTAAGTATTAATCAAACAGACAAAATGAAAGGGTATTTACATTGAAAGAAGACAAAAAATACATAAAAAGCTTATACATCCGCATTAAAATTATAAATGTCATCCACACCGCTGCCCCCCTTAATTGTGCCCATGAAGCTGGCTGCGTTACCTTGTGGAATAGCAGTGCTTATTCTCTAACCAAGGAACTTTCCAGTCGCCTGTGGTGTCTATTTGTCTTTTTGATATTTCTAAAAATAACTTTTTAGCGCTAGGGCTCCACGGCCCCAACGTCTCGACCCCAACCGGCTGAAATACGAAATCCTGGGCTAGGCTTTCATATTTCCGACGCTTGAGGTCCTCAGCAGTAGAGACTGCAGCTCCAGCGCTGACAGACTGTGGCGGCTAAGTGGGACGGCGCCAGTGTGTCCCAAATCTTAAATTAGGAATCACCTACATTTGGGAACTTTCATTCTACCTAGCGACTGAATAATTTTTTTTTCCTACTTGCTTTCCAGGCGAGCACACCGGGTTCGTACGAGTGGGTCCCAAAGGCTACTTCCTGCCGCATCAGTACCGGCAGGAAGCCGCCAACATCTACAACATGCCGCTCAGACCCGACGACATCTTCGTGGCTAGCTATCCTAGATCAGGTAACACTTTAGCCTAATAAAAGACATACAACTTTGTCACTTTATCAGAAAAGCATTGACTCTGTAAAGTTCTAACTAACCATACCGAGAGTATCTAAATTCTTAGTAGGTAGTAAAATATTTCCCAAGCTAGGAACCGATATGAATAAAATAAAGTCCGAGGTGGCCATTATTAAAGAAAGAAAAGGTAAAGATACTTAGGTATACCTAGTGGAGGAAAGTGACTTTACAGTCTCAGGCCTACCTCTCCTATTGGACAAAGGCATGAGCTATATATATATTTGTCTTTAATGATAATTTTACTTTTGCTTTATGTGGAACAACAAGTAGCTCTATGATCTGCCTTGTTAAAAATTCCGCAACCTCTAACTTTTTATATATTTTTTAGGAACGACGTGGACCCAAGAATTGGTGTGGATGGTCGCAAACGATTTGGATTACGCAACATCCAACGCTGTACCTCTAACTGAAAGATATCCCTTTTTAGAGTAAGTTGCATAACTACACCGTAAATAGATAGGCACATTTATAAAACTTAGTCCAAAAGACCTAGTCCTAACATATTAATGCAGTGATCTACTAAATTCGTTACTTACTTATTCCTTATTTAGATTTTCAGTGTACGTTCATCCGGTAATGAAACAGCGGTTCATAGATGAAAATTCACATAGCGATCGGAACCTGAAGTTGTTGGAGCAAGTGACCGAGTCTGGCACTGAGCAGTTGGCCAGGATACGCTCGCCTCGCTTCATCAAGACCCACCTGCCTATGTCCCTGCTGCCACCAACACTGCTGGATACCTGCAAAGTAGTGTATGTAGCAAGGGACCCGAGGGACGTAGCCGTTTCATTCTATCACCTGAACCGACTGATGAGGACTCAAGGCTATGTTGGAGATTTCAAGACGTACTGGGACTTCTTCATCAGGGATTTGCGTGAGTTTAAGTTTATCATTTTTCAATTTTACATTGAGCAGATGAGACACCTGTTACAAATACCTACCTTGTTATGAACTTGGCTTTCAACCGATTAATGAAGAGCGAAACTTTTTGCAGATCATTGGACGCCATTTTTCGAGCACTTGAAAGAGTCGTGGGAGATGAGAAACAATCCCAATATGCTGTTTCTATTCTATGAGGATATGTGCAAGGTGAGCACTTGCCTATATTTTACAGTATGAATGTAGTACATGAAGTAGCTAACTTTCCAATATTTTTGGTGTAAAATACCTTTATATAACTTTTATATTTCTTTAAAACTTTTACCTATCCTAAAATATTTATTTAAGTACCTATATATTAAAACTTCATGCACAAAATGGTACGATGGCGAACTTAAAGCTAAAATAGCCTTATGTACCAGTCAACCAAAAGATAGTGAGTTAAGAAAAAGGTAGGCGATGCAAGAGAAACTAGGAGATAAAATGGAGGAAGGGAACCGTTTCCATACCTTATACCTTACATGTCCCTTTCATCACACCAAACCAGGATCTGCCGGCAGCCGTGCAACGCGTGATCAAGTTCTTGGGCAAGCAGTATTCGGAGGAGCAAGTGACGAGGCTCTGCAGCCACCTCAGCATCGAAAACTTCAAGCACAACAAGTCTGTCAACTACGACGTGATGAAGGAACTTCGAATCCAAATAGCTGGCGAGCAGGCTTTCATAAGGAAGGGTGAGTTGAAAAGCAACAAGTGGCCTTCTCACAGCGATTTCTTCCAGTCAACCAGAGGCACAGGACAAAGCGGATTAGATATTTATTTTTACATTTTCAAGGTTGGCACGTTCCTCCCCCAGCATATTCCCTTTTAGCGTGACGTGGCTGCCGCAGATAGTATAGCCACATCAAATAACGCGAATCCCCCAAAGCAGAAATTGAAATTCATCACTTTTTCGAATCGAAGTATAATCGAACTAAGACTCTGTAGACCGGCATGTAACAGTAGGTATATAGTAGGAATAACTTTCGAATAAAACGGGCTTGCTAAGCCATGGCTTCAATTAAGCTTTCATTACATTTTTCACGTTTTAGTCGTATGTGTGTCACACGTTGCGACAATACAATCTAATTTTTGCTATCTCAAAATGCTGTTTAGTGAACGAGTTGGGTCAACGACCCATTAACTATTTTTGATATTATTGCTTTTTATAATATAGCGGCTCATCGGCGTGTTCTCGGAATTTCTCTATTTTAATTTGCATAATACTGTTAATTATAGAAGAAATTCTCTAAATGATAGTGAAATAACCACATTAAAATCCGTTGCGTAGTTTAGGAGTCAGCGGATAGGTATACAGACAGTCAGTCGCGGAATATAACTTTATTCTACGTGTCTATACTATGTACGGATAAGGATTTGGTACAGTAATTCCTTGTTTCCAGGCAAAGCGGGAGGCTGGCGGGACTATTTCGACGATGACATGACTGAGCAGGCTGACCGCTGGATCGCTGATAACCTCAAAGACACCGACTTTCGCTTCCCCATTAAAGAGGACACTAACTAAACAAGTGATATTGAACACGGCCACCACAAATTAGAATGGGCATAGGTATTGATATGGATTAGACCTAGAGATTAAGCTACAGTAACAAAATTTATAAGAAATAAGAAATATAAGTATGGAAGAGGCTATCGCATGTGGAGTTCCCCAAGGCTCTATATGTTACTAAGATGAACAAAAATATATTTAGTGAAGTAAAAATATGTTTATTGGAATTACTTCCAAGGCACAGAAGTACACAAAACATACTAGACAATAACAGAGAGAAATACAAAAATTAATTACAAAAAAATACGAGAATTGTCAATAGCCGTGCTATGGAGAAGTGCCGCACGCAGAGTGCTACTTTTTAGATCGCAAATTACGACATTTATATATTGTCATAATTAACTGCCCGAAACAGTAATGAATCTTCTCAGGGGAAAAGAAGACAGAAGTCAGATTGCTCTCTTGAGTCCATCAATCTCAAAAAAAGTATTACCATAATTTTTTACTTTTACTTATTTAGCATAATGCTAATGGAAATGTATATTTTGCTTATAAGATTAATTCGTATATAATTATTTGGTACTTAAATAAATAATTTTACTTTAAAATATTGTGTACGTATTTTCTCATTTCTGTGTTGAATTTAGGATTTATAAAGGGGTCCAATGGAGTAAAATAAAAAGTATGAAATAGGGTGATATAACCATTTATTCGAATAAAATGCTCTATTTTAGTATTTCTTTGTAACACCATGATATTTAAGTTTACATGACATAGTAAACACTAGCAATTAAGTAAACATTATTGTTTAATAATTATTAAAAAACCGTTTAATAATACCTATCACTTTAGCAATAAACTCGTAAACAATACCTTCATAAATAAAACAATGTCTCAGTCCGTCTTCACAATTTTATTTAAATAATACGGTTATACAAAGAAAATAAATTAAAAGCCAGATTTAAAATCAATCATTCGTTGGTATTATAAAATTCTAAACAGACTCATCATAATATTGGATATCGGCCGCGGCCGCGGGGCCGCGCTCGCGTACACGGCTATAAGCGGCTCTATAATATAAAAATGGGAGGAGGCTCCCGCACCTAACGACTCGCCGCTACGAGCGACGTTACAACTATCATACACTTATAGAAAATCACAAAATTCAAGCGGAAATAATAGGAATCGTGCGTGGGGCTTGGGTTCACGCGATGACGTCGGGCAAAGCGGCGTCGGCGGGCGGCGGCGAGGGCGGCGCCTTCGCGTCTCCGCCGCCGTTGGTCAGCGGCGGGTCGTTCTCCGCCGGCTTCAGCGACGCCGCCGGCTTCTTGGGGACGCACTTTATGGGCCCGTTCTTGTTCGGTGCAGGCGCCTGGGAGACGAGTAAACGAGTTAGTCGAGGCCATAGCACTTGAAAGTACGTTTTAATGTGAGCTAAACGCACACAAGTTAGTGGACATTGCTCTTTGTAACGATAAGGAAGTACACGTTTTTAAACTTTGTGCCAAGAGACATAGTGATACGTAACGATGAGACGTTATGTTACGGTAAGATTGTTAACTAAGGTATTCATTCAGAGTACATTAGATTTTGTACAATCGAAAAATTGTGAACCGAACATTACACACTTTACAACATTGTTATGTTACAAGGCCAAGCTGACAGAGCCCCGTTGACGTTTTTACAATTTTAGGGTGACTGATATGCGGAAAGTCCAGTATTTTATACGGAAAGAAAACAAACATGCCCGCCCTATTTTTTATAGTCTATGCTTTGGAGCTATGCACATTATTTATCATGTGGTAATCTTTTCGCTCTGATGTAGGATCCCCGGTTTATCGTGTTCCATGATGGATTGTCAACACACACACACACACAAAACCCGACATGTCCACTGTAATCAGTACATCGCTGTCGACTGAGGTGCTCTCTAGTAATATGTGCTGGAAACTAATAGGCTCATAAACTACATCCCTTTCTTGTTTTCATTTACGAGATACACAGACATATTAACACAGAAAAAAAATCCCATCAAAGACCTTTTGTACTAACTAACCACCACGATACCGAAATTGGAGCAGTCTATGAAAGAAAGACAACTAAATCAAAACTTCTTGTTATGTTTTCTAACAAAACTTGCACTTATGTGTAAGAAACAGATTCACACCGTTTCATAACTATGTACTAGAAAATTGAAATACCGAAGTTAGCAATTTTGTGTGCTTTGAGACAGTCTTTTCTATTTACAATATCGGAACCGTAGCTTTTTTACACCTCTAATGTGGCAAACAAGCTTACAGCCTGCCTGCTGGTAAGCAGTCATCGCAGCCTATGAAGGCTTGCAATACCAGGGGCATCACTCACGCGTTGCCGAACCCGTAAAAACCTTTATTTACCTTATTCGCGGCGGTCCTGGGCGGGGCGGCGGTGAGGCGCTTGTTGGCGAGATCCTTCGACAGCTTGTCCGGAGCCGGCCGCCGCGGGGCCGCGCGGGGGACTGCCGCAGACCTGCAAACGATGAAACGTTACAATAGGAAATATTTGAGCTCTAAGCATGGGATGCCAGATGTCGTGCCGGTGGCAACATGTACAGTTAACTGTACATCTTAAGATTGGATTAGTTAAATATATTTTTTACTACTCAGCAGGCGGCCAAGATGACTATTATTATACTACAAAATGTATATGTATCTTGTGTACAGACTGTTGGTGAGCCAAGTAAATAAATAAATAATTTGGCCGCCGTCTCACCTGATAGGAAGCGACGATGTGGCCAAAATGCGAGCAGTGTCTAGAAAAAACCTATACATCTGGTTTTCAAGATCAGAGTCCATCAGAAATACGCCTGAATAAGACGGTTTTAAAGGTTGTGCTTTTGTTGTGGAAAAGGTCCACCACATCCGCCACCCCACACAAAATATGGTTTAATATTGAGAAAATATTTGCAATGATTCATCAAAACACTCACTTGGGTGCGGCGGCAGCGGGTACGGCGCCAGCGGCGGCGGCGGCGCGGGGCGTGGGGCGCGGCGCGGGCCGGGCGGCGGCGGGCCGCGGCGCCGGCTTGGCGGACAGCGGCTTCACGTCGCCGTTCGGCAGCGGCTTCTTCTCCACCGGCTTAGGGCGCGCGGCCGCAGCAGCGGCGGCGGCGGCGGCGGCGGCGGCGGCGGGCGCGGGGCGGGCCGCGGGACGGGCGGCGGGCGGCCGCGCGGGCGCCGTGGCGGGCCGCGCCGGGGCCGGCCTGGGCGCCGGAGCGGCGGCGGCGGCGCGCGGGGCGGTTGCGGCTCGGGCGCTGATCGGCACGCGCGGGGCGGCAGCCGTCGCGGGCCGGGCGGCCGCGGGCTTGGGGGCCGCCGGCCTGGGCGCGGCGGGCGCCGCCCTCGGGGCGGCCGTGATCCTCGGCGCGGGCTTCGCTGCGGGCGCGGCGGGCGCGGCGGCTTTGACGGGGGTGATGCGCGCCGGGGCCGCGCGCGGGGCCGAGGCGGGGGTGCCGGCGGGGCGCGCGGCCGAAGCCGGCGTCCGCGCGGGCGTGGTCTTGGCGGCCGGGGTGGTCCGCGCGGCGGGCGTGGCCGGCGTCGACGCGGGCTTCCTCGGCGCCGAGGCGGGCGTCCGCGTCGTCGGGGTCGCCTTCGGGGCGGGCCTCGGCGTCGTCTTCGATGCGCTGGTTGGCGATTTTTTCGCGGGTGCCGCGGATTTGGGTTTGGCGATGGTGGCGGCGGCCACGGCGCCGGCGGCGGCGACCGCGGCGACTGCGGCTCCGGCGGCGACGGCGACGGGCCCGGGCGACGCGGCGGCGTCGCTGAGCGGCGCGGCGAGCAGCGCGGGCTGCACGGCGGGCGTGGGCGGCGGCGTGGCGGCGGACGCGTCCTCGTGCTGGATCTCGTTGGTGACGGGCACGCAGATCTCCTGCGCCCGCGACTCCACCGGGCCGAGCGGGTCCGCGTCGGGGCGCGCGGGCTCCTCGGGGACGATGTCGGGCGCGGGCCCGCTCGGCTCGGGGGTCGGCGCGCTCGGGGCGGCCGCGGTGAGCGGCTCGGGGGACAGCCGCGAAAAGACGTCGAGCGGCGCGGGCGCGGGCGAGGCGGGCGCGGGCGAGGCGGCCGCGGGGGCCTCCTCCACCGGGAGGGGAGATGCGGCGAGCGGCGAGACGGTCTCGGGCCGCAGGGCCGGCTCTGCCGGGGCGGGCTCGGCGACCTCGGTGGGCGGCGGCGAGACCGGCGCGGGGGAGTCGCGCGGCAGCGGGACCTCGGCGGGCAGCGGCGAGGCGGCCGGCGGGTCGGCGGGCGCCGGCGACTGGCTCGGCGGCGGGGACTGCGCCGGTTGGAGGGGTTCCGTCGGCGGGGGCGACTGCGCCGGCAGGGGAGATTCGCTGAGCAGGGGTGTAAACCGGTCGGCGGGGAGGGGCGAGGGCGCCGGCGAGGGCGACGCCGCCGGGGCCGCTTGGGGCTCGGGCTCCGGCTGGGTTTGGGGCGTGCCGAGCTCGAGGAGGTCGGACTCCGCGACGTCGGCCTGCAGCAGGTCGTCGACGGCGACGCCAAGCTCGGGCACGTCCTCGGCGTGGTGGACGTCCGCCACGGTGCTCGCCCCGAAGTCCGCCTCCGGGGAAGCGGACCGATCGAACTCGGGCCCCGGCGACGCCGGCGCCTTATCGGCGGAGATCGCCAAGTTTTCTAATTCGTGCACAATTTCATTTTCTTTGTCCTCTACGTGTTCGGGGGAAACTATTCGCTCCGGCTCGCTGGGCTGAATCGAGTCGTTCTGCTCCTTCAAGTCGACGGCGAACTCCTGGGACTCGTCGCAGGGGGAGTCCTCATTTTTGCTCTCCATCTCGACGTCCTGCGAGGAGGTCTCCTCCTGCGGCGTGATCGCGCGGCCCTCCTCGCTCTCCGGGTCCTGGGCGTCGTCGGTGGCGAACCCTAGCTCCGAACTCTTGCCGTCCGGTATTTCTGGTATCTGCTCGAACAGCAGTTTGTGAGATTCGGGCGTATCGGTCTGCGCCACCTCCTGGGCGTTGTTGGTGTCGAACTCGAAGTTTTGGTAGTGGTTCATGTTGTCGGGGTAGTGGTTGTCGGTCGTGGGGAGCGCGAAGGGGTTGGCGAGGTCGTTGTCGGGTTCCTGCCGCGTGGGGTCGACGTTCTCCTTGTCGGTGTTGGGGCGTGCTGGGGTCTCGTCGTCGTCGCTGTCCGGCAACGTCTGTACGGCGTTGAGGTCGACGGCGGGCGCGAGTCGCTCGCAGGTGTCGTCGTCCTTCTCCTGGTAGAAGCTCATGCTCATCGGATCGCGCTCTTTGTTCTTCAGCCTCTCGAGGAGCTCGTCGGTGTCCTCGGCGGCGAAGGGGTTGGTTTCAGTGTGCGCCTGGAACACCTACAATGGGAGATTTTCTAGTTTGTATTTATGTTGATTAGTTTGCAAATACTATTAATTAAATAGGACGATGTAAATACAACAGTAAGAAGTAAGAAATTCACCTGAATATTACAAAAGTCTGTTGTGTCTTTCTGTATCCTCTCGAAGTCTTGAATGAGGGCTGTGTCCGTGACCTTTTCGGGTTCGATGCCAACATTGAAACCAAATCCGAGGCTGTCCAGGTCGCATTTGTCGTTGCCGTTGAAGTGTTCTTTGACGCCTTCCATTGAAATATTCTGAAGAGATAAAAATTAATATATATCAAATTACATCGCTACATAATCACACTGATTAATTTCATGATATTCAATGCAAAACATTACGTTTTGATAAAAGATAGATAAAATAAGTCAAAGAAGGAAATGCAGAAACATTTTAGTGCTACCTTTTATACGCACTAAAATAGAACAGAAATTACATATTTACCTATTAAGCTATTTAAACAAAAAGTAGGCTAAACTCCTGTATTATTATTATTTATTATTTGTTAAGTGGGCTTTTCAAGGCTAAACGTCCTAGTATCACTGCGACCATTACCGATCTATTATGATCGCCTCTAGCTTACAGTTCTGTAAACTCCTGTAACCTTACTATTAGTCCCTAATGCAACTCCATAATGTGACTGCACCATTAAAAGTCGTCCATGGTTCCTTCTTCGGTCGGTCATATCTTGCGCAGACTCCATTAGTAAGATAGCTACAAACACTACCAAAAACTAAGCCAACTCACATGGTGTCCGTTCAACTGGTCGCAGTTATCCAAGTCCAACAGCTCAGCCGGTCGCACGACCGCTTCTGTCCGGAACTGCGCCACGTCTGGCAGTTCGATATCGTCCATAGGCAGAGGTTTCCGCGGAGACTCCGCTAGGAGGACGTCGCCTGCCGCTACGCCCGGCACGAACACCGGCGCGTCAGGATTGAGAGGCGAGCTGTTCATGTCCACCGAGCTGCTCTCCCAGGCCGACTGGAATATGGAGTACAAGGAATCGTTATATTTTTTTATTTGCCTACTGATTTACACTTTTTGTTACATAGAAATATTACATGAATGATCTTGTAACACTTGTAAATCCAATAACAGGCAAACTTACATTCACAAAAGAATCGATTGTGCTGAATTAAAAAATAAAACCACTCAAACTTAATAACTAAACAATTATATTGTTAGTGTAAATGGCAAGACGTACTTAGGATATTATACAAATCAGTTTTATATTGTAATAAGGAACAGTGTAATATGCCATCAGGTGACCCGCATGCCCTTTTGCCTCCCTCTATAAACAAAGTGGTTTTCTACCAGATTCACTAATTAAAACCTTGTTGTTTTTCCTATTTACGTGTTGTGAAAGCCATTTTGCGCAACATGTCAAGGGGACGCCAATTCGACAGGCGGATCGCATGCATATGAGATTCGCTGCCCAGATGCTGGAGGTATGGCTCCATAATCCCCCATCTATACAATACAGAGAATCATCAACACTAACAATCCCTTGTTTGATTTGAACCACCACTATAGTTAGGACTTCACCGTAAACTTGACATGGCAGAGTTTGCAGTGTTGACACAATAGAAATTGATGATGCCTATATTGAAGCTAGATCTGAACTGGTTATTAGGTGGTAAAATAATACTAATATTTCACCAACAATGTCAGTCTTAACAAATTGTCAATGACTAATAGATACACCTACAACAATAATAGGTTTGATCCAATGTCCATAGGAATTACTAATTGTGTCATACAACTATTTTTTCCAAAAAAAAATGACTAATTAGGGAAGGAAAATATATTGTTACATTTTTCTGAGTAAATACAACATTACAAATTACTGGTATGTGTAGTCCCCTAGCACTCTCATTGGTAATAAAAACTGCCTGTGACTAATTTGAGTGATGTAAGAGTCTACAAACCATATTATGACTACAAGCATGCCTAATGTAAAAATTATTATTTAAAGTTCTAACAAAATGTCATATCTCACAGAGTAATGAAGGAGTTCTAAGTTTGAAACAATGTTACAGTCATGAAACAATAGACTTTTTTGTTGATAGCCATAGTAGTCAGAAAACTAAAAAGAATAAAACTGGCACAACTAATTGTTGACATTCTGTTTAGAAGCAACTAATTTAATCTGAAACTACAGAAACTTTAGTCAACCTAAAGAAAGTTCCAATAACCTAAAATGTGTAAGTTAGGTGTATGAGAAGAGTGAAGAAGTGGATTGAGGTTTCAGGGCCGTAGCAAATATGTTCGACTTTGGTCTCTAATTAATATAATCGTTTTTAATATACCTTATCTGTACCGAGAAGTAAGTCCAAAGTTCCCTGCCAGGCTACCTGCCCTCCTGACAGTGATAATACTAATTCTACATACAAGAACACAAGTTCACAAGGTACTCACATTATCTTGGCAAGGAGTCTCGGAGCGCGGGCGCTCCTCTGTCTCGTCTTGCTGAGGTTCACCCTCACCCTTGAAGTAGTTCCACTCGTCCTCGGACTCTTCACCACTCTCCGCTACATTATCCAACAGGCCACCGTCAATTTGACTTTCTTCCACTGTAAATAGGAAACAGAATAGGATAGAGTACTATTACTTGTCACTATGACAATGTACAGTACATTACTATGGTAAATACATAGGTATCACAGCACAGGTACCACCTCCAATACATAGGTATCACAGATATGTACCATTAATGGTAAATTTAAAAATCACACAATGACATTACATACATATCATGCTGACTAAACAAATGTTGTCCCAGCATACACAATCAACACTACATAATAAAAGAGTCTGCATCTATTTGGATTTTAAATGGCTTTTCATAACTGCAGTGTGTCACAGATTACATACTGCAGAACACTTTATGTTTATTGTATCAGACAATAAATTAACTTAAGCTTTTGCTGAAATTACTACCTACCTACAAGTGATGAACATAACACAACAATAACAATAAACAAATAGAAATCTGATTAGAAATAGGTACTTATTGGTAATTCCAACTCAGGTAACCAATATTTACTTTAACATTGCTACACTACCCTTCTCAGTCAATAACACAAAGACAGCTGCTCCAAAACATCTGCATTCTAATGCGCATGTTCGGCCTTCTTTTAAAGGCTCATCAGACCAGGCATCAGCTGTTTGCCAGCTACACTTCGATCAAACACTGTGAAATTACAATGTTCTTAATCTCAAAATACGGCATTTTAGAATATTCCTACGAAAACGAAGGGTGAGAAGGAAGGCAAGGGGCTCAACCCTACTTGTAATCAACAGGTGACACACCCTTGAGGAAACGAGAACACGAAACGGATGTTTTGTAGGTATCTACCGCATACACAGTGAAACAAAAAAACATCGGCATACCGGCCAGCTTCGACGTAAATAAATTATCGCCGGATAACGACCGGCCGGCGTGCTAACGATATTTACCGGTCGCGAATTCAAACTCGCGAGCTCAAAGGACATTTTCGCCGACGCCATTTCGAGCAATTCGAGCAATTCGAGCACAGGCGACGGAGACACGCCCGGCGAATATCGAAATGAGCACTCGAGAAGTCGAGCATGCGGCTGAACCTGCGGGAATCCTGCACGCGCCGGCGACGGCGAGGGATGCGCCTTCCGACCATTCTATTTCCAGCACACCGCAACGCATGAATCAACACAGAAATAACCTTTCACGAACTCCAGTATGTGGAATTAACCGGCAACATTCGCTAAGAACCACATACCGTAAACGGTAATTTCACTGCACAGTTTGTTTCTTCACAGGCGGCGTAATATTCGAGTAGCACTACAGACAAAAGACCCGGTTATAATTCAGAGCGTTGTGGAGAGTGGCACAGACCCGACGAGCGTTCGATGAGCGACTGCGGGCGGCCGCGGGCTGAGGTGGGCGCGGGGGCGCCGCGGGGCGGGCGCGCGGCGCGGGACACGCACGGCATGCACTCGCTAGGGATGTCCTATCAATCCCCACACCAATATATTTTAGGCACTATTTATTTTGCTATTGGTATAGAACGAAAATGCCATGACAGTACTAGTGTAATCACCCCTTTTTTAGAGTAAACATAAATTAGTTTTTTTGCTACTTGTAATAGAAATTAGTCCACTTAAGTATAAATAATTGAACCTACTATGTAATTTATAATTACAACATTCCCGACATATTGATTCATTTCCAAGTTAGGTAGTTAGGTACCCTCTTCAATTAAACAGTTAATTTTGGCTCCAAAGTTTACCTATCTCTTGTCTTGTTCGCACAATGCCGTGCATTGATCGATCTTATCAATCAAACTCCCACGTGTAGGTAGATAGGGATCCACATGTAATGTGTAGTGTGTAGGTATATGTTATGGACAATATGAGTAAAAATTCGCCAAGTCTCGTGAAGTCGTGACTCTCTAACTCTAACAAGTATACAAATACTTTTTTAAATAAATATTCTGCAAATTGCACCGTAGTTCTCTTTGTAAGATAAGTTTGACATGTGTATTTGTATATCTGCGGCTTTATGCATATGTTTGGTGCTTCGTAGCTCCCGAAAGGATCGACAGATTTGGATGCGGGTTTCTCTATTTGAAAGCCAGTTTGATCAAGGTGATTCATAGATTGTTTCATTAAAATCGGTTTAGTAGTTAAGAAAATATTTGAGTTTACGTAAACTTGGTCGGGGGTTATTATTTTCTGGCGGTTAGATTTTAAACATACTGAGTAAAAAATAATACTTAAACTTATGATCAATATATTTTATGCATCTTTGTTGTCTAGAACTTTATTTGATCTCATTTATAAATACATTTTTCCGACTTGGCAATCACGAAATATATTTGTTTGTATGTATATTCTTGCTCTTTGGCTAATAATGTTCGCTCCACTATAGCACTCTAATAGTTTTTGTTAGTTTTTTGAAATGATTTCGGCTTTTCCAAATTCGACAATTATATCATTAAATTTAGACGACCAGAGTGGTTCAGTGGTCAACATGACGGTCTGCCAAGCAAGAGGTCCCGGGTTCGATTCCCGGCCGGGCAGAATTTGAAATATTGAATTTTAATTTCTGTGACGGGTTGTTGTGTTGTGTTGGTTTGTGGGTGTTGTGTTCTATGTATAATAAGTATGTATTTAAAAGTATATAAGTAGTTTATCGATTATCTAGCACCCATAACACAAGCTTTGTTTATTTTGGGGCTAGATGGCGCTGTGTGAATTTGTCCAGGATTATTTATTTATTTATTATTATACTAGTGGGCCAAGCGCGACTTCAAGGCGTCCTGTCCTACCCATACTTCTATTTTAGCCCTACCTACCCCTTTTTTCTCGCATCTGGCATCTTAAAAACCTATCAATTGTTGAAATCGCATTAAAATCCGTTGCGTAGTTTAAAAGATCTAAGCGTACATAGATACAGACGGCGGGAAGCGACTTTGACTCTATGATATTAGTAACCAAGGTAGTTGAATGGAATCTCGTACATTTCGTGATTCGTGACGGTCTGATTCTTGAGCAAGTTAAAGGGCTGTAATGGAATTATGATTATAATTATTATTGATGTAAGTTTAACTTGCTACGCCTAAGGTGGTATATAATTAGCACCTACGGGCTAATATTATTGTTAATTAATTCAATATTAATTATAATTATTATTCTTATATCTTTAAATATTTAATTTCATATCTCTTAGTAAATGGCATACTATCATACAAACTGGAGCGAAATTTTGAACAGCTACATGTTCATATATCAGGTTGGTATAAATATGTATAGTCGTACAACTGCTTGTCTCCTACTTTGAAAATGACGGAATTCCATACAAATGGTCAACCCCTATTTCACCCCCTCAGGGGTAAATAGTTACAGACTTTTCAGGCAGGTATACATTGTTTGTTTGTAATGGATAAACTCAAAAACTACTTATAAAAATAATCACCTTGGAGTTTTCTGTTGTGTTTGTAAAGTCAGAACGAGGTTTGTATAAAAGCTAAAAAGGTAGGTGTAGAGTAGGTAGGGTACGTGTACGCTAAGTGTCGCGTAGGTGTAGGGTAGATAGGTGTAGTGAAGGTGTACGGAAAGTGTACGGTAGATGTAGTATAGGTGTACGGTAGTGTACGATAAGTGTAGGGTAAAGTAGGGTAGGATAAGCACAACAAGCCAACGAAGTCGCTCCTGGCCAACTAGTGTTTGATAAAAATTACCAAGTCATAGCTGTCGTTATTTTACACGGGGCAATATTTCCTTATATTGGGGTGGCTTCTTTGTTTTTATTTGAAAAGCATACAAGCATACAAAACAGACAGTCCGACTCGACGAAAATTGTAATTATCGACCATAACATTTACGATTCATACGTAGGTACTCCACGCTGCAGTGTTTAAAATGGGCACGCAACCTAAGATGATGCTGTTTTCTTTTGATGTAACAAAGCCACAGCTACAAGTTATATTAGGGGTTGCTCAGTGCTTACCGGTATGCGCAGGCGGCGTAGGCGGCGCGGGCGACGCAACGGGCGCGGCCTCGCGACGTTCCACGTCCAAATCATCCACATCCGCGTCCACATCGACCGCTGTCTCCGGGCCTAGGTCTTCGCTGTCACTGTCGGAGTTGTCCACGCCGTTGTCGGCGTCTGCGTCCGCGCAAGCGGATTCCCCGCCCGCCGCTTCCAGCCGCTTGCATTCGGCCTCCATTGCGAACGGCGGAGGCGCGCTCGACAGCGCGTTGTCCAGCCTGCGGGATATATGATGTTAGTGATGGGAACATGTAAATCAATCATTCATATGGACAATTATTAGGAGAATTCGATTGTAAAAAAGTAAAAAAGAGGTATTACAGCAGATGGCCGCCAAGGCAGTCGAATTCTCGAGGCGACCTGAGGGCGCAGCGTGTGCAAAAATAAATCATGATCATCATATTGACAGTTTTATTTTTATGCTTGTATAATTTCCTTGCACTTTCGTCAATTACAATCTAGTAAATGCGCCGCGAGCTGAAAAAGCTTGAGAACCCCTACCCTAGGCTATAAAAAAATATGAGCTCTATCCTTCTGTCCAGAAAGTTATGGAATCGCTTTCATTTCTCCGCGTTGACGTTTTTCTTTGTCATGCGGCTGGTGGCATCCATAAAAGCAGTCCCCATTGATTTGATTGAGCATCCTGCAACTCTTGAAAACTTGTTCCAGGACTGGGAAATTGGAAAAACCGATAACGTCGTTCAATCAAATGGGTCTACGCTTCTAACTTCTAAGGATGACGGATGACGAACAATAACACCTGCGCGAAGAAGTAGGTTCCAAAGGTAAGTCCAAAGACACTTTTAGGTCAGATCTCATACATTATGCGACTTAGTCAACTTATGTTTAGAGGAAAGTTAAGTCCTCTTTATGTTCTTAAAATACCTGTTTATAAAAACATTAAGAGGTGGACTTAGTGGAATTAGCCTAATTCGGTTTAGGGCCGATATTTCAATCCTCAGATAAAGTTTATTTGCCCGATAAAGTAATACACTGCCAAATTAAAACAAACTACAATACTTTACAATTATGAAGTAAACATACAATTTTATTTTAGTCGCATAATAACTTATCAGGCTGATATGTTTTATACGAGGATTGAAAAATCGGCCCATAGTAGTTAAAATATTAAAAAGCCAAAATCTAAAATCAAATTAGAATTCGTATTAGAATAGACAGACTGGGCCGCGTGCATTGATTTCCTGGCGGCCTTCAAGTTCGCTAATAATGATGTCATTTTAGACACTCTCCCAAAAACCGGTCGAAAACTTGAAATAGAACATCGATATATTTGCCAGAAAATTTACGTGGACTGACAAAATCATAGATATAATAGATTTGTTACCTCTTAAGTGCCATAATAAGTAAGGAGATCAACATATTACAATTAAACATACTACATACTATTAGTTATTAAGATTTATTATACAAATGTGACTGTTCCAGCTGCGTATACGATGTGACGATGACGGATATGAGCACGCGTGAAAGTTCACGACTTCCCGTTCTAATATTACCAAAACATGACCCTGGGAGGCAAGCATGTATTCGGCGTTGAAAATAATCTTAAGGCCTTGGCATAATTCATAAAATTGTTTAGAGGCGGCGAGAGCTTTCCTTATAATTAGGGGGCATGTAAATAATTAAGTATTTCCATTTGTTCGGCGATAATTACCCAAGGTCCATTAAGGGCAAGGGCGGGCAGTCGGCGGCGATGCTCCGCGGGTCCTTGAGGAACACCACGATTATAGAGATATTGTCCGTGGAACCCTGCCGCTTGGCTTGCACGACCAGCCGCTTCGTCACCGCCTTCAAGTCATCTGCGGACAAAACGGAAACGTCAGCGACACAGTAAAAATCAAAAACGAGCTGCGATTGTTTCCAGTAGAGAGAGCACCTTGGCTGAGTTGCCCAACGTGGTTGTTATCCTTAAAATATCAGTGTGTCATCTAGCAGACAGAGGTGTTGCGAAGTCTATTATGTGTGCAATTTGTTGCGGCACAATAGTGAATAGCGCCGACGGATATGGAGTAACGATGTTTATGTTTCGATCGGCCACGGCGGGCGAGTGCCGTCCCCGTTGTCTTGCCGTCTCACGCTGACTCAGACCTATTGTCCGACCCTTTCATATTTGTCTCTGCGGGCTCGAGCCTTCGCGCCACATATTTATAAAATAGATAAGTAGGACTTTGTTCGCGATGTTTACAATTTTCTTTGCCATTCGGAAACTTTCCCTGACGACTCTAGCGTGCGCTCGCTCAACCACTTGACTGAGCGCTCAACAAAATGTTTTATTTACCTATTGGTATTTTAACGCATTCGGAACAAAATAGCTCACATTACCTACATTTTATTCAAACATTCCATTTAGGTAGTATTCCGCGAACTGTGCATACCTACAATATTTAGGTCCTAATTTTGTTGCCTACGCTAAGGGTTAGTTAGTACCATCATAATACCCCATAGAATGTTCAGAAGCTAATTAACACGTTATGGGTCTCGCGTGAAGTTGCGTCATTGGCACGATACGAGTATTTATAGTGGTGCGATATTGTTTTAGGTCTAATTAGGGTCGCTAGCACCAGTCGCATGACTTGCCGGCACGCCCGTCCCGGGTGGCGCGGGCGCGGCTAGGCGGCGTCGCGCGCCTAGCGGCCGAACGCCGAAGCTGCGGACTCGCACCCGCCTTGACTTTGCTCGCTATTTCGGGGCGCGGTCGTCGCCGCCCGCCCTTGCTTTTTACCCTGTTTGGGCTGGCGCGCCGCCAACCGCGCCCCGTCTCCCATTCGACAGCGCGCGCCCAAATAGCTGTACACTTGAGCCATTCGTTTGATTTATCCACCTACCATATAACACGCGTTTTAAACCCTAATAAAACAATGCGAGCGAGTTTAAGACTCGACCGTTAATCACTAATAGGCGAGAAAGTTTATATTTATTTCCCGCGCGCCGCGAACGAAACGAATTGTGATGGTATCGTGTCGCATGATCTTAATTATCTGCTTTAATTAGTGCCGATGTAAAAGCAGACTCGGTTCGGTGCGACAGGCTGCCGCCGACCAATGGACAATGTACAAAGGCGATACAGAGATAATGTAGGTATTGTCAGTTTCGTGGGAGAAAGTTGCGAGAAACGGAACTGCAACGCAGTTTGGGAATGCTAACCGAGGGCTCGTTTTCGATACGAGTACATTCACATCACATTACATCATCATCGTCCACTGTTGGCATCCTTCCCTTAGAAGTTGGTGAGCGGGAGCTACAACGCTCTGGCTTAATGCGAGCGAGATAGCGGAGTTCACATTCTAAGATGCATATCGTGAAGGTTTCCTAACGGCGTATTCCGTAACATCCTGTCAGATTATATTATTTATAATGAAAATAGGCTGTGAATGACAATCGGGGCACGAGTTGCAGGTTAGCTGTTTGTCGGTTATGACTGTCATATTGGCTTAGAAATATGGAGCGCAGGCGCAGGCTCTGCCCCGATGGGCAGTGGCCGCGCGATTACCGCCGGCTAACGGTGCCGGAGGAATGCGCGCCGGCGGCCATTGTTGCTGGCCGCGGCAAAAACGCGGCGCATGCGCTGCCTAGCACCTGTCGCCGTTTACTATCATAACTAATGCGTATAGTATTAGTATTCTGTGCTTATACATGAACAATACACATAATTATTCAATAACGACGAGTCATGATCTCCCTGTGGCTTTCTGAACCTTATAATCTAGACACTTTCAAAGATAGAGTGAATAGGCCGTTTCTAGACAGGCATGCTCCTCGGCCGCATTGCGGCTTACCACCAGCACCAAGTGATATGGCGATCAAATTTTAAACAAAACCTGGGTCTAATGTAGGTATTGTTTTTAATTTTATAAAATATCTACATTGAACAGTGATATGTATTTAGTGATATGGAATCGGGGATATGAAGTCGGGTTTATCCATATGCTTAAATAAAAAAAGTTTATTCTTTACACATCACTTCACATCATAGACACAAAAATTTACGCGTTGGAGGTACCTAGTACCCTGCACAGCAATGCTATAAGTATGCAGAGCGTGCACTAGCAGAATAAGCGATCCTAAAAGTCCATGCAAGGTCCTCGCACCATTTGAAGCGATAATGTCATGAAACGAATTCATAACTCGCTTTCAAATCGCTTTTGCATTGTTCGAAGGCGGCGGAATGTTTCTCATACATATTCAAAATTATATGGGGTAGTTAGACGCAACTATAGTGGGTGGGTTGGTGCAGTAGAGCGGACATCGCGAGGGAGGCTGTTGGCTGCTGGAAGGCGGATCAAGTGTAGTTGTGAAGCTCTTTGCTAGCTCGGTACTCGGTAATACGGACCCAGCTACGCGTGTGTGCGACGGGCGCGGGGCGACCCGCTACGCCAGACGGCCGACAGCTGCCAGCTTAGCATTCCGTACTCATATTATAAACTTTTAATGTTCTCATTACAACAGATTGCCCGCTTCCTGCTTGCGAGTACAATAAGGTTTGATTGGAAGAGTTCTATTAAATGTTTACATTTCCTCAAAGAATATCGATACTGCGCTCGTAGCAGGAGTGTAATTTATGCAGTACATAATTTAAACGTAAATTACGACACAGTTACATAACTTACACTCACGCCTCAATCCCAGAGGGGTAGACCGCTACTATTTAGTCTTTGTACCACAAACTATAACCTATGTTGACACACCTCTGTCACCCCATTTATTACATTACTACAACACACTGCCATTACAGCACACAACACTAATGATATTACAATCACAAAATTAGAAATACCTATCTATAGTACTAGCATTAAAAACGGTAGCTTACTAGAGGAACGGCAACCCCTTTTACCGCGACAAAGTGTGCGCGGAATTGAATCTCACAACACTGCCTGAAGGCAATACACGGCTAGCAGAATAACGAGCCACGGGGAGGCGCCCCCACATCGCCGACTAACTTCACTAACTTATATTTAACCAGCGTCTGGAAAAATGCCTAGACTCGGAGCTCCCCGACGTACGTTTGATGAGCGTAGTTCAGCATAGCACAAATCCGCTTAACATCTCGTCGTCTCGTCTGTGATTAACCACTATCCGACATAATCAGGCTGGAAGCCAATGCTGGCGCGTAATGAATCCATTACTACAGTCTACACCACGGCATGACGGAGCTAATTAATCGTACCGTTGTATAATCTCATTCGGTATAATTGAATGTGTTATAATACAGTGAACGGCGTGTACAGTTCGGTGAAACCAAATTATGAAATACCAGTGCATCGGACAGAACAATTTGATGGAGGCACAGTTCGTGTTGCGTGCGGTATGTATGCGCGGCGCGGCGCCCGCCTTGTGCAAGCCGGATCGCACCCGACACCGTCTGCGGTCTAACTGTACGGCCGCGATTGCATCACCGCTATTATGCACCAGCACCAACCACTTTAGATAAGCCTGCTAAACTTATTAAAGTCAACAGCTGGTAAACGCATGCAATATATCTCCCGGCTCCTACGCGATATTTAGCTCCACTTAAAGTGTGAAGTGTTAATTAAGCGTATGCAGGCAAATAAGCTTCTGTCGGAAGTGTTCGGGAGGATATTTAGAGACACATTATCGTAACAAAACAAACTAGACTCCACTTAAGCCGCCGCGGAGACGCCCGATACCGGCGTCGTCCACGCGACAGACGACAAACACCGACCGCCCGCGGTTAAAAGCTTTCCTTCAGATATAATCAATACGGGCATGCTTGCTCGATGGCGACGGGTGTAACCATTTGCCTCCATTTACTCACTACCTATGTAACAACTTCACGACGTAGTTAGTTCCGAGGTAAGTCGCAAACGTAAAATGTGTCGAGAAACCGCTGACGCAGCAGACAGTCCAAATCCTAGCTATATTTAGCAGGATTTCAATCAAAGGGATTTTTTTTAGTTTTCGCTAATTGTCAAAACGATCGGCGAGCCTTATAAAATAGTAGCGCAGCCGTGTGGGTGGCTCGGCTCTGGCGGCGGCGTTCATCAGCCGTTAATTGGTTTGCGAGCGAGCACGGTCCGGAAACTCGGAAGGGCCGTCGCTCGCGCCGGGAGCTCCGCTAATTAACGCCGTGCGCGCGCGCCGCTGATCCCATTGGCCTTGTGTAATTGGCAGCCAGCGCGTTGGGCCCGTAGCGACCTTCCGGCGGCTCCGAACCATGTACGCCTACGCTGTCTTCCTGCTAGGGAAACCCACGCCATATGGGGAAAATCTAAAGTTGATTTTCGACTTAGTTAAAGAATTTTTGCAAATTTTCTTATGCAATTTGAAACAACTGCTATGACAGATGGTGGCTACTACCAATGTAAACGAGTCAAAATTGCCGTTATTCCAAAGGAAACGTGAATTAATGGCAGCATAAAGTGTGCAATGAATATAGGACGACCTAAATTTTAAACGGGCCTCATAAAATGCACACAGAGCCGCGTGTGAAAGAGAATAGCTCCCAGTTGCCAATTGCTTTTCCGGGAAGCGATGCAATACGTGGCAATATACCGTGTCGTGCAATATGCATGTTGAACAGTAAAGCGCGCACAGAATGGATTTATCGGAGGTGTCTCAATAAATCCAAAAGGCCAAGAGTACTGAGTATCCTCTATGCGGCTGTCCCATAGATCGCGAGGTCGACGAGTTTATGGTGGGAGTGTTAATAATGGCCAATCGCCAATTTAGCAGGCAGCATTCGGCGCAAGCGAGTTGGTCGACAAATCACGCCCGCGCGGCGGGTTCGTATGCAAACTGCTGCGGTCCCACGCAACAAGTGCCACTTGCCTTGCCGGTCGCCGCGGCCGGCCTCGGGCAGCCGGCACCGCTCCCCGGGCCTCCTCGTGATTTATACCAACTCGAATGAATAGAGCCATATTGGCCAATTAACCATTGACACAGACTATGCAAAACACCGAGAGGAAAATACAACTTGTCTAGACGCCCACAGCCTGATTACAAATTTGAATTTTGTGCAAACATCACCCACTTATCTGAAAATGCAGTGCGGTATAACTAATAACAAACCGTCCTCGCGAGCTGTGCAAATAAAGCGCGATAACACCGCGATAGGCAGGCGCATAATTCCGCGAAATTCAGGTGAAAACGCTGTCCTCATTGGATATCACGCGTTATCGTGGCGTGCATAATAATAAACGCTCGGGGGATGACGCATCGGCGTGAATTTTTTCCATCGGCGGTTTCGTTTCACACGGACAAAGCGAGCATTATTTGAAATTGCAGCTTTATCTGATAGCTACGAATATTGTGTAGGCTCATTATAATTGAAATTACTTTAGTTTAGGTTAATAAACCCATAAAACCGTGCTGCGAGGCAGCTTATAAATATAAACTACATACTATCCTATTGCCCAGTACTGGCGATAAACGTCAATGTACCCGGAATAAAGTTTACAGCTTTCTTGCGGCGTAGCTTGCCACGATTTTTTGCACAAAAATTGACAATGTTGCTTAAAAATTGGGTTATTTAGTCAAATTGTTATTTAGTTATTTGATTAGTAGATACTTATTTAAAAAGACAATACAATTATCACACAATACCTACTATCTCTTATCAATTAAAATACATATGTTTTTAACTAATTACGTTACAATGATTATGGCATTTAAAAATGCGGCCGAAAATGAAGCATCATGCCTGTCTAGAAATAGCATATCACTGGCATTGAAGCCAGAGTGCAGGTACTGTTCGGGGTATACATTAGCAGGCAAAGCGTTCTATTCCGTAGCCGTACGTATTAGAGGTAGGTACTTGCCCAAATACAAAATAAAATGAAACAAAACTATAGCAAATACGAACGTAACACTTCTGGGCTTCGATTCTGGTACGGAAATCGTCTCAGTTGCAGTAACATTACAATTGCATTGCATGTCAAACGTGTGATTGTTATTCTAATGACAGATGTTGAGTTGCAACTTTCATGTGATTGTTATTCAAATGACAGATGTTGAGTTGCAACTTTCATAAGTTCGAACTTTTCCACAATTCGTTTCCTGGTACTTTAGTTGCATTATGGTTTTATATGCAACTAAAGTACCAGGCACTCCAATAAATAAATATTTACTGAGTTGCATCTTTCTTAGTTGTCAAACTGCCTTCAATTCTGTCAACGAAAACGTGTCAAAGGTCGAACAATGATTTAACTGCAATTTAACTGGGACGATGCTGGGAATGACTCGATACCTCGACGTAGTTATAGCAACATAATAACAACTGCATTGCACACCAGAATCGGTACCTGGGCATCTAACAGGTAGTCAATCGAAGGGTGGCAAATGGTAAATTAAATGAGCCGCAAAGAAGCCCGAAGGTCGCGGCGGTCCGAGCGTGCGAGCCGGTGCGCGGGCGCCGACCCCGCGCTAGACGCAGACGAGCTCGCTGAAACGCGATAATTCGCCAGACACCGGCGCGGGCGCAGCCGCGACGACTGCGGCGGTCATTACGTGATTCACACCCGCCGGTGACCCGCATCGGTCCAGCAGATCTCGCCAGTTTATTATCTAACGTTCCCCGTGTAAATGCCAAAGTTCCAAACTCAAATAGGAGTAATCAAAGACTTATAACATAATGTTTTAAACTATCGCGGTTATTATTACAAAGGTACGCGGTAGGAAACCCGGAATAAACCCTTAAAATGTGTAATCAAAGACTTCCACTTCAGTAGCTTTCAATTGCTGGGCGGATTCTAATTTGCGTCAAATTCGCTATAGATGCTGTCGCTAGTACCTAACAGTTCGTTTCGATTTTATCCCTCAATCTAATAATTCAATTAAACTGGATTAATGAAAAACCAGTTCACGTGGGCAGAGCGGAACTGCAGTCGAACTGTGCAGAATGCAGTCGTATAAATGTGGCGAATGACCGGTCGGGTAGGTGTTAATGCGAAAGCCGTGTATTAAAATGGCTCAGCAAATATTTGTGAGGGCGGAGGCCGTGTCCGCAGCCCGGGGGAGGTGAGCGACCAACCACTCGACTGATATCTTTAGTGTTTGGATAACATTAGTTATGGTCTGAATAATATATTAGAAAGGTGCTGCTTTCACAGCTACACACAGCATGTGGTGTTACAGTAGGTAGATTTACAAAGTGAACTCGAATCAAAATAAATAAGTTTAAAATTTTAAAATACTATACGTGACTATCTAAAGTAGGCGGTAAACCTAATCATTTGATAGCGGCCGCAGCCAAGGTAATTGCACTCTCATCTGTGCCAAGCGTATCCCCATATCCTGCATAGGCAGTGGGCATTATTCAGAGTCTGTATTTAATGTGAACGCGGATAGTTTGCTCCCACAGATAGAGTGGAGGTCATATTTGCAGTCCCGCAATGCAGCGACGGGAAGCAATCAATACCAATTTCCGAATAAACGTTCCCAAATCGCTCTAGGATAGGTCAGACAGATTTTGGAATGAGCTAGCCGTGCAGATTCGCTTCGAATTGTATTTGCTTTTTAACGTTTTCCGGGATCAATGTTCGTGGAAAACTATTTATAGGCTATTTAATAGTTGACGAGGAAGACTTCGGCGATGTGTAAGAAACACTCGCAAAACATAAACAAACAATAACGATAGGCGGATGTGCACCGATTGATTGACGACCGAAACGCGGCAGGTCTCATTTTGCACTCTAACCCGATTGCACAAGGCATACATTTCAGTAATGAGCGAAGGCAGCTGTTGCTTTATTCTAAGACAGGGAAAATTGTTACAGGATTAACCAATCCCATTCCGCAGCGCCTACTGATGCATTAGCACACAAATTGAGCCAAACTGAAGCCGGCAGCTGCGCAAATATGGATTTGAATTGGAGATAGGATAAACAAGAAACTTAATTTCCATAACGGGGCGATGTTAATGCACTTTGATTTCATTTTTCGGAGAGGCAATCCAAGGTCACAGTACACATATTTGGTTGGTCTTTCTTTGTTTAAGCCTTTATTTAACTTGCACTGTTCGTTCGTATGTAAGTTGTCTATCAAAATTTGCAAACCATTTTTCGATCATTTGTTTGGAATCCGATTGAGCTGAAACTATGTAACTTGGATGACAATGCATTAATATGGTACCATGGAGCTGGTCTGATGATGGAGCCAAAAATTTTCCATTTGACAACTTATTCCTTAAAGGCTCTCTCTTATGATGTGGTGTAAAGTTAAACGGCAAATTGGGTTCACCAACACTAGGTAACCAGCAATGGCCTATAGCGTGACGATCTGCAGCAGGCTAATCATCCGTCAAATCAAACCGCACGACAACTAAATAAAATTGTAAATGCTGCTAAATAAAATAACGGGATTTACGTCTTGTTATATACGAAGCACCTATGTACGTTTATGTTTCATGTTTCATTGTGATAACAGAATCAATATTAACACCACATTATGGCATACCTACAGCACCAACTCACGATTAATAACCGTGATCCTTATTAGAACCAGCCATTGTTTTACTTCAATAGGAATCCCATAGTTATGTATATCGATACATACAGAAAGAATATCTTGTTTATGTTAGGGAACCGCAATGATAAAACAAATGCTATTCAAATTACTATGCTATTCATGGTCTAGCAAAATAAAGGGTAATATTATAATAGCAGTCAAGCGCGGACCTTTCTCGAGCAACAGATCTGTATTTAATTATGTCTAGCTCACGAGAGAGGGGGAGCTATCATTTCGTGAATCTGCGAGGCTCTTCATCACCGACATAAATCGTGAGGGAGAGACAAGTTAGCAGATAAACAATCAACATTGCTGTTGGTAATCATAAAACGAGTTCCGTGAGTTCTGTTGTATCATCTAGCGTTAATTAAAGGAACGAATTAGCAGATCGATATTCCCGTGAGGCGGTTTGTTTTATAGATTTCGCATGAAATTTAATGGGTAAGGCGGGGAAGTTACGTTTTATGGGGAGTAGGTAGTTGTGCAGCGAGTTTTTATTGGTGATAGTGGTGCAAGGCGCTTTCTCGTCGCCGCTGCGTCGGCGTCTCGGCGGCCGCCCGCCGCCCGCGCGCCGCTTTGCATACAATTGCGCAGACGACCCACATCGCGCACGGCTGACTCACCGCCGGCGCCCGCGCACCCGACGGCGTACGGGCTTGTTTACAATCCACGCAATTATCAACACTTCCGAGCCGATCAACCTATTGTGACGCGAGACCACGAGGGCCATCCTATAAAACAGAGTACAAGAAATTCTACCTACAAGCGTTCCCTCTACTTAATCCAATTTAGTCATCAGTTGAACGCGCCTGCTTCTTGGCCTGGAGTTATTTAGAGATGCATGAGACACATTTTATGCGGGTTCTTATCCTTAAACGCACTTGATTGCTATTTACGACCAATTTACGAAGAGAGTTAATTCGAGCTACAGCTTCGGACAATGTTGCTTCGCCATTCGCAACTATGTTTTAATAATCCCAACATTAGCGTTTATGCTTTTACTGTTAAAACAAGAAGTGTAAATCATCTTGTTAATAAGATAATCCAAGCAATAGATCTTTCAAAGGAAGTTACTAGTAGAGTCACTCTCTTGGTTTATTGTACACTCAATGTTTTGTCAAGTGAAACTACAGGGGGAACCTACAACGAAATGCATAAATAAGCTGAGCTGGCTCATTTAGATCATGTCTCAATTTTAACCACAGACTATAAGTCTTCACGGCCGACTGAGCAACGTATGCGCTCAGCAGTAATGAGCCGTGACGGTGTTTCTTAAATTCGAGTACATACTAATATTATGTTGGGCAAGTTGTAGCAAAATGGCTTCGCTCAAGGCACTGTTGCGCATTCAACCGGCGATGATTCATCGAGTATCGTTAAATATGTATAACAAGTAGGTACTTACCAGCACAGACCTCCTCTTGCTAGTACTTAGATGTAGAGTCGTTAAGAACACGCATCATTTCCCATGATGATTCATAGTTGGGATTTGGTTGTTACATATTATAACAGAGCAGGGCCCTAACCTCAATAGGGACTATAATAAACACGTTCCATATTATTGCGCTTGCACCTTCGTTAATAATAGTTCAATGATATCAGAGTAACAATACCTATACAAACTGTCGCCCAAGTTGCCGGTCATTGTTAACTGCTTGTCGGAGGTCAATGCATTAGTCACCAACCACTTGAATTGAAGGTCAAGCAAAAAGACATTTCAGGCTGCATAACCTTCAACACGTATCCTTTCTTGTCAACTAGCCTTCAATGAACACGTCGTGAACTTTAGACGTGCAAGTTGCTCCAAATTGGAGATAGGCGTAGGAAGGAGACTTAGTAAATCTTTCTTGGTCGAGAGATTGTTGCTCCTATTGTGCATGATCCAGCGCTGTGATTCGTATCGGCCTATCAAATGAGATGTGAAGCAATTCTAATTTGCTGGGGATCGGAGCCGAGCGTGAGAATCTGAGGAATGTTTTGATAACATTGACCGCGCGGCTGGCGCGCCGACACCACGCCGCAATGTTACACTTGTGCCACTATACTCGCACATAATATCTACAACTTAAGTTGTAGTGTAGATGCGTGATACTTGTAACAAAATTATTGCGCGTGTTCGGGGCCGAGGCCGGGAGAAATCGAATCAAACAGCTAACTGTATACTAATGTCGGCGTTATTGGGTCAAACGAACACGGCAAAAAGAGCCGCAACGTTATTCAATCATAGTCCAGAAGTACTCGCATTGGTAATAGATAAGATACTTATCATATATAAGATACAACAGCAAAAATCATTAGAGAAAAAAGGTTTAGTATTAAAGTTGCATCACAAAGTTCGAACTTACTAAAAATTCAGATGCTGCTCAGAGCAGAGGTGCTATCCGTAAATTAACGACGACAGTAGGTATAGCCATATAATACAGACATAAATGTCTTATAAATATACAACCAATAGGAACGAATAAGCAAAGGCCATTCACCCAGCAATGGCTTGTGTGCAAAGATGATAATGTTAATAGACTACCTGATTCCGTCGGAGACAAAGCGGAGACAAATTGCTCTATGCTTTGACCGTCTACAAAACGACATCTCGGAATTCCCCAACCATTTTGTAACCAAGAGACGTGTCAAAACTAAAAGCTTTTTATAAAACAAGGCATAAAAATCAATTAAAAAGCTTGTTCATTATCAAAACTAATTTACGGTGGGACGTCGAAAGAGAACTCTGTGAGGAGTAAATCTAGAAACTGAAACGCGATTGTAAGCCGACACAGGCCGTAAAGATTGGATTTCAAAAGAAAGTCTGGCCCCGGCGCGGGCGCAGACGGATATAGCGTTATAAAATTCGCCTCGGTCGATACTGTGGAGGAGGCCTAAAGCCTCTAAATGAATATAATAAAATTGCATCGACAATCTCCAGCTGCGAGTGCGTTTTGGAGTGCCCGATGGCGGGTGGTGAGGGGTTCGCGGGGTGCGGGGGAGGGGCGGCTATTTCTGCGCGTTTTGCGCGAACTGTCGTTAGCGTTAGCAACGCGGGATTATGGCCGGCATAACTCGCCGCCGCGGACGCATCTAATGGTTGCCATGCGACGGCAGCGGCGTCTTATCCAGAGTTTAATGGCTCCATTTATTCGTCTCCCATTGATGTCCATTACCATTACCGTCTAATTGAAAAGTATCAATGTCCAGTGGTAGAGTACACTTGACAGAGTTGAGTAACGTCAATCGTTTCCTATCTAGGTACTTATTTCACTATTCGATAGTATAGGTTGTCAACCATGTATGATTTCTTGCTCATCTCACGTCAAATCAAACTAATTAAACGCTAGCTTTTCCAGAAAATTCAAGCATTAACTCAATATACGGTTACACTTTATACATAAAACACTAAAAGAATGTATACTTGTAGAACTGTATACGACACATCAAAGAAAGTTTATAGCTGCTTTGAAGGGAATGGTAATAGATCCTGGAATAACAGTATAATCTAAATAAAGCGTACAAAATGTGGTAATGGTGTACGTAAAGATGTATATCTAACATCATGAAAGTATGAGGAAAACGCTGCATCAGAACGTTTGTGTTTGTAGGCCTTTCGTGACTCACGCCTTTCGAAAACCGAAAACCGAAGAAACTGGTTGTGCGTTCGTTTCTGCAGTTCCCCAAAATGTGTTTCTGATTGGCACAAGTGATAACCGCGCGGGCATTGTCACATACATCAAGGCCGGCGGTTGCGCACGCGAGCGATGCACCGCGTTGGGAAACGCGCTGCGCCGCCGCCGGTTGCACAAAAACTCTCTACCAAAAGCTGTCCGGCTGGTCATGCTAAATCTGAGAAATCGGCGCCTTCTTTGGACCAGACGCCAGTCGGAACGTCGTCAGTCATGTCACTGCGCTTGTCATGCGCGAGAAAGTACTCGACACATGTTCCGTGCAATTCACCATTTATATCTATGTGGGTAGTCGTAGGTACGCGCAAATAAACCCGTGGCCCACGGGAGGGCGCCGCAAGTGGAGCGTGTCTCATTTCTTGCCTCCACTCGAGTATAAATATGTAACAAAAAGACCGCAAGGAAATACGGAAGAATGCGCCGCCGCCGCCGATACGACGTGACGCCGACACGCTGTTGCACAGTATGCAGATAATCTCGCGTTGCATACATGCGCCGAGTTTCTTGCATCCCGACGATAGTCGACGAAAATCGCTCTACCACGGCGGGCAACATGTACAATTACAGCCCAATATACTACATCATACGCTACAGCGTTGATTCCACATGTATAATATAGCTTTTAGTACAGATTACAGTGAGCGACATGATGTCATATTTGATTACAGCCACATTCTATCCGGAGGCTAAAACGAGGAGCAACATTATCACGTACAAAAATGTATGCGCAATGAATGGACGCCGGTTTGTCACTATAACGAGTGCCGGTAGTCCCGACTCGACCCGAGAGAGCGTGAGAAAATATGAGGCGGACCTAGGCAAACATTTTGAATTGCAGAGTACCACTCGGTCTAGACTAGTCTATGGCACAGTGGTTTTCGAATACAGAAACACAAAAAAGTAAAAAACATGCACAAAAATATTCCCGATGATAGAGCGGTTTCCATTCGTCAATCCGGTGTGGGAGACAATGAATCAGCGCCACGCGTCTCTATTTGTTGATGCGCCGTCCAATGATGCATTGTCCCCGTGTTATTTATGGCGTCGGTGAGCAAATATTCATTGGACACCGCAGGAAAACTGAATTCTAATTTATATAGCAATAAACGTCATATATCGGTGACTGTTTGTGTTTGCAAAGGCAGGTTGTTTCGCCAATGAGTCATGAGGGTAGTGCCGGGTGGGGTGAGGAGGACACGCGGCGTGGGCGACAGCTTGAAACGGGAACCTGTTTGGGTCATACAACTCACGCCATTCTATTTAAAGCCGTCTGCCGTGTTCTGCAAACACAGTTCGCGCGCCAGACAAACCCTCTACCATTAAATTGTAGATAGTTTTTTCTAAAGCCGAAGAAACATTAAATATATATTATGGGTAGTTAATGGAATTGACATTGAATAGCCACAGTTGTCCTCATAAGGAACAGGGATAACTGAATGATAATTAAATAACATCTAAGTATTGAGCGTATTGCCTCCACGCTGGCATTAAAATATGAAATGTCAGGAAAGCCAAACGACCGTCGTAAAACGTGAAAGCCTACTCGATGCTGAACATAAAAGTGACCATATCGGCAATTAACTGGTACGCGGGGTAGTGGTTAATACTGCAATCTTAGATGGCGAGGCAGTAAAGTAGAGAAATGCACACAGGCGGCCTACAATACAAGCTTGGTCCCGTGTGTGGGAGGACAGCCGCTGTCCGCGACGACCGCGAGCGACGCGATACCACGCGGATAGCCGGGAAACACATAGATTACAATTAAAATAGAAAACCAACCACCACCACCGCTACTAATGAGAAACGTTTCGTAAACCATCAGCCGTTCGACGGATTAATAACCGGCTAGACGCGGTGTGGGCAGCATGTAGGAGTACTAAATTGGTACGCGCTGAAATCTGGTTCCGTTCCGTTGAACAAAGATCGTTATTACCTCTCCATTGTTTTCCGAAAATGCTTTATTGTGTTGCAGCAGACAGTTATCAGTTTGGGATCTCGAAAGGTTACTTAACTTACTTCGCTGCGTGCCTTTGCATCGTTGTCCATTCATTATATTCGGTATCAGGCTTCGCAATGGTTGCGGATTCTTCAAATTGCATATTAAGAACGAACCAAGACGCAATATGTGAATAAGTAAAATAATATGAGCTAAGTATAATATATCGATATACGCATAAAACAAATTGAAAGCCTCATAAACTGCATTATTAGGAAGGCGCAGTAAACATTAATATGCGCCTACATTTATTCCGTTCACCTATATTTGTGTGGCGCAAGTACTGTACACATGTGTAAGACATAAAATGTGGTATGAAAGTACAAAAGCATGCGCACAATTAAACTGGTTGACGCGCGGTGCATTCCGTGGCCAGCGTCCGACCGCCACCAGAGAAATCGCCCGCAAAATGTGACGCGGTTTTTGTGCCACATAAAGCTGTTGAATACAATAATTTGTGCGCAAATTTCGTTGTAATAGGATTTGTAGTGAAGATACAGCGCGTCTACCGTCGACTAGAAAGCAGGAAATCGGACGAGGAAGTGCAGCGTGACGTCGACCACCATCGTCTGCTTTAATTGGCGGCAAGTTAGTACCAGTTTTCAAGTCAAACCTATTGAATCACTTGACGAACACGAGCAACTGACTGTACACTCTGTACAGACAGGCGGTTCAACTTTTTGCCGCAATCCAAACCGAGATCGTGATGGCATTTAGTTCTGTACAGACCTTTTCACAACTTGCCCACATGACATTTACAAGCAATAGGATTGGAACAACGTTATAAATGTTTCTATATATATTATTCATTGGTTAAAAAAATATATTGCTAAAATGTTTCTATAGCAAGCAATTCCTTCTCGATACCTACAGATAAAACGAGGCTTCGCGGGCGCGAGATGAGTCACGCACAACTCAAATTTAATTCGCAAAAAGTCGGGTCTTTGTGCGGCTATGACACACATTACCGAAAAGACCCAAGTGTGAGTAATCCATACCAATAGTGATAAGTACATAAATAAATATAGGTAATTATTATGTTAGATAAGCCTTTTGTTTTCCTTGAAACTTAAATTGCATCACAACCTATTAGCAACTAGTGAATCGTGTCGCCGAGATAACTTTTTGTTACTACTTTCAATGCTGTCTGACCTCAGTAGTTTGCCGAATGAAGCGAAAAGCAATTTCCTTATAAGTACCTGTCGCGAATCTTGAAGTGCAACTGCATCGAAGTAACAATCAAGATTTGACCTTCAATTGTGGCAAATACATTACCAGACAAGCCGGGCCAGCGGACATCGGCGTCGCGACAGCAATTTCCGCCGAGACTAGCTCGTTTTTTATGCACTTAGCTGAGAACTTTCTGGCGTTTAAGTGCAGGAATGAAATCAATTTTTTGCGTGTACTCCGACGTTATCATTGACCAGAGGCAGTGGAGCGTGTCTACAGGCGCACGGAGTTTGCGGCGTCTAGCCCTTCGCATTGTTTCGAGAGCCGACGCGAGCCGCGAGCCGCGCAGGCACGTGGCACGATTCCGCCGCTCGCTACCATAATTGCTGCCATTAAGATGAGTCACGCTCAGCGACGCGGCCGGACCCCGCCCGCTTTATCAATCGCGATCGCGGCCGCGAAGAAACATCGAACACGCTTCTCACTGTTAAGAGGCGAACCCAATTCAATCGTGTCGTTTCCACTGAGAGATTAATCAACCATCACGAGCTTGTTGCTCTCATTCTAACTAACTAACATAGGTATGGTGTATCGGAAGCGGCCTTGGGGACCCTTCGCTAACGGGTTCGCAGGTGCATTGTCGGCGGCGATCGCAAAGCGGCTAGGGAAAGCGGCGGTCGTTGTCGTTTCCGCGCGAAGGCGCCTGGTAATGGCGGCAAAGCCGCGCTCCGGCTGACGTCACCGTGGCTAATTAGCAGGCACCGGGCTGCGCGCGCGCACCCATCGGGCTCGCCGCTCGCAGCCGCGGCGCCTACAGGAAATCAACGCTTACATCATCTTCCTACGTGTGACCATTCACCTATTGTCTCAACACTAAAGTCTTGATGGCTCAGACTGATGGCATCATAACTGTTATTATGGTGTGGCAGAGAATATAAAAGGATCTATGGTTGTCGGTAATGCGTGACATCGACTTTTATTCCGAATGTATTCATAGCCCGCCCCAGCAGTGTGCCAGGAAGAAAATAAAAGCACGGGACCAATTGGCGCCGAGTATCGCGTGCAATGCGGCGCCAACTGCCCCGACGTATTTGGGGTAAGACTGCAATGTGCATTCAACGGAATTCCAACTCGCCGATGTCACGCTGTGAATTTAATATCTTCATTATGGAAGAATTTATTCCTATGCTTCATTTACCTTATCCTCGTAAATTGTGATACAATATTTCAAATGTAATGCAAGAAATGGAAGGGAAGACCCTGTCGTCAAATTATAATACTGTCTGATGCTTTTACCTCGCCCTGAGGAAGTCGTTTGAACTGCCGAAATCGGGAGGATTTGCTTAAATTATCATAAATCTGACTTTGAAACTCGCATCAGTGTTGATGAATACAATCAGTCAACGACAGCGCCAATCTGGTCCTGCGCCGGATTGGCTTCAGGACGTACAGTGACTCCGCTCTCGTCTGCGTCTCGTCAAGGGGCCGGGGCGGCTGGACGCATCAATCACCCTCTTTTGAAGTGCCCCACGCCAAGGCTCGCCTGACCAACTATTAATCTTGTCAATTACTCCTCTATCCAATAACATCTCGGATGTCACAGCGGCCTCGGAACTTTTAACTCCCGGCAGACAAAAAATACTGATTGAATATCGGAATAATCTTTTTGTCGTACGGAGGTTGAAGCTTGGAGCAATATTTCTCGCGGTTTATTCCGAAGTAGGCAGAAGCTGTGTGAGAGGACGCGTATCTTCTAAATAAGGCTCGTTTATAAATAGCGCGTGACGGCGTAAGAATGGATATTTGAGGCGGTGCACCTCGGGCGGGCAAGTGGCGAGCGGTGTGCGGGGAGGAGGGGCCCGAGATCTAAATAAAATATGGTGTGACACACGGCACCACTAATTCAAGTCCCACCCGTGCCGGAGTGTCGGCGGCTTATAAATCAAGCCGCACCCCCCGCTCCCACCGAATGTAAATACCAGTACATGCAATCACGCAGCCTTTAACACTGTACCAACATTAGAATAATAAGCTGATTAACCTTTCGGTAGGCACAATGTAGGCATTTAAGAATACCTAGGAATAGCTACTAATACGAAGTTTTGCACAAAAAGACAATGACAAGGTTTCTCGATTCCAAATTCCACGAGATGGCTCTACTGCGACGTAAGGTCTGGCTGTCAAAATAAAGCCCTGTCATTGGCTCGAATCGATGCGTCATTTTACAGTTGTTTCTGTCTGATAGCACGACAGTATTTTAACAAACGACCTTACGCCCCACTAACGCCATCTGAAACTGTACTGAATAAAAATGGTATTTAAAGTGGCCTATAAAGATTAGATTACATAGCAAAGGATTACAAATCAGTTAAGTGAACAATTTGACGAATGTCTATATGTATATGAGCCTAATGGCGATAATATAATTTTATGTGCATACAATAGAGTCGATAGACTCGATAAAAATTTTTTACAGTATTCTAATCAAAGCAATGAATTCCAGACACCTACCTATACAAACACCCCGTGATATGAATATATCCACCTTCACAAACGACCCCTACAAAAACCAAACTTATTCATACACATGGGCGCGTGACATGCAACGACACCTCCCAATGGCGAGCAGCATGCATATTAATATTCATAATGACACTGCCATGGTGAGAAGCATCGCGTTAGTACCTACAAGAGCCAACTTCAACTTGCAGCGAACTATCGCAGCTTTCAACAGCCTAACAAACCCAGCTAACGAGATCACCTGCTAACATGTTCGTAACAAAGATTAATCGATAGATAAATCTCTCTATTACCGCCATAGAACGAGTTACACGCTTTTACACTCGCGTTATGGTTGAAAACATACCATGGAAAAGGTGATCCCATTCAACTAACAATTTTCGTAGCATACCATTATTTTGATGATGATATCGCCCCACGACTGCGTACCGTTAGCCGTTTAAGTTCCAATTATGATGTACACAAACGCTGTTTCCGGGGAAAGAAACTTCGAAAGCAAGAGTACTCATAGGTACACACGTGGAATAAGCTGGCAATATCGAGTCAAAGTGGGCTTACAATGAAAACAGCAGACGAGGAAGTTCAGAACGAGCCAAGCGTAAAAAATTGAACTCATTTACATCGAATGAGACCATAGCCGTCTCCATAGCAACGTCGAATTCAAGACGGTATTTAGAAAGCATCTCTAAAAAGGTGCAGCGTGACACGCGCCGCGCAATTACAGTACAGCGGTAAACCGGAGGGCGTGCAAGGGCCGGGGCGCGTGGAGCCGCCGACTATTTTTACGCGGCACGGAGCCAGACCGTATAAACGCACCTTACGATCTTTAAACCGAAAACAATTTACTTTTCGGCGGTCAGATCGAACGATTACGGTCACCGCCGCGTGTAGTAAGTGGTTCGTGGCGCAACGTCGCCGTTTGAATTTATTTTCAATCAGCGAGTAAATTATCGTAGGATTCGTAGGCTACAGTGGAGAAGAAAATAAGCGCAACGGAAATGGTAGATTCTCAGCAAAATAGCATTTTGGATAATCGCATGCCCAAACAAAATGTTGTGTTTAGCAACAGTAAATCAAATTTGCTGTCTATGTTCTGGACTCCCAGTCACGATCCGGCCCGACCACTGGCCATTAGTCACACGCGTACGTACTAAATCTTGAATGGGATAAAAGACGACAAACTCGAAATGATTTAAGTCGCCAAGACTACATGGCCTACCGGTACTGATTTAATAACAGAGTATCTACGTAAAGCTGATCACATAGGAGTCTGCTTGCTTTGATCAAACCAGCTAGATGAGAGAATCGATAAGTTAGTTATTGGGGCTTCTGTGTTCTTCGAGGAAGCAATTAAAATGGCTGTGGTCCACTTCAGCGGAGTAATGAAACTCCGGGGCGCAGCCACCCTCTCTCCGTCTCTTAGCCAGGCAAGAAACCAATTAATATAAAACGGTCGATGATCACGCTTACTCTCCACATGTATAAATACGGCCGAGAAAGCGGTGCACGCCGAGTATTGTTTATCGATGACGGCGGTTCAGAATCTTTAGAGTTTGTAGCCGTCGAAGCGCTCTCTATAGACGGCGAGTACTCTCGTAGACGATGAGTTTACTTTGAAAACAGAGTCGGCGTTGTGTGTCGGACCAAACGGCGAGTCATCATTGGTATAATAGGCTATATGAAAGTCAAGTTGGTTACTATTGAGTACTCTTCAGTTTGATGGGTCGTTTTTGTGGAACGCCAAGTAATAGTCACTGTTTGTATGATGCGGTGTGTTAAACCGTTGCCCGGTGTCCCGTAATCGATAGGAATACGGCTTCGCGCTGGGGGGACATTTCCTCACGTAGCGGGCGAGTCGATTGCCAGCCCTCGTTCAGGGAAAGCTACGTGCACGCAATCCACAATACACGCGCGGCGGACACTTCGATTCTGGTGCGAAGGGCAAAATCGATAGAAGCCCCCTGGCTACTGAGGTTCACTTTCCATGTGCAGTTTAAAATCTTACCGGTCACCGTTATTTTTGGTGAAAGACGCTTATTTCAAAATATCGATATGTCGCCCAGAAGTAACTAGGTTTCCTCAGAAAACGTGCTGAGTTCCTTTGGAACTACGAGTATAAACAGCGGTAGAGTCGTGAAATGTTTTTATGTTCTGCTAATACGGCATAGCAATAAATACCGATATTATTCCCCATAAAAGTAGTTTATAAAACGAAATGAAGGTGCTCGAGAAGCAGTTAAGATTTAGAAGCATTAGAGTAGAGATACTAGAGATTAGATTGCACAAAATGGCCGAGGAACCTAGCCGGCAATCTTTGTACAGATTGAGTACAATTTCTGGTCGTAAATAGGTCATAATGCACAATAACTTCGCGCAGGGATCTTAATTAAGTATAACTCGCACATTTGAAATGTTTTAGTATTGCATTTATGCTCAACATAACAGTTTAGTACCTAAGGAGTCTAAGGAGTAGATGATACAGCTACAGAAATTATAGGCATTAACTATAGACATGAATTGAAAATGAAACAGTATCAGCTTGTTGAATAAAGACTCCAAACCTCGGAAAACGTATATCACCAGAACATACTTATACTTTCGTTTGTGTTCTAAGGTAATTGCCAAATTATCATAGAAGAAAGTACACATAACGAATTACAATTTAAAAACGAAAGCGTCTAATTAGTACTTTCTAGTTTATGAAATTAGAATAACATTGTTCGGCGGAGATGGATTGCGTTGCGTTGCGGTGAATGCAGAGCGCGTCGCGTGGCGCGTGCCCGCGTGGCCGCAAAAACCGGAGAAATTCAGATTGCACCGACAATCGTACCGCCAACAACTATGCTGTGTCTCCCGATCGACAAAGCTTTGGTCATATTCTAACAAGCCGTGTCTTCTAAATCGTGATTATTCGTGATCCGCCATGAATTGCTAGAGAAAGCCGAGCCAACATAAAATGGACGCCGGCAGCCGCTATAAAATACAACGAGACCGGATTTCTACAGCTGTTATGATTACTGCAGGTGGAGCAAAAGCAAAAAGTGCATTTCCTACGCACGCGACTCGGCCGGATGTAAGGGATAGCATTTTCGCGCTTATTAACAACGGTACAGCTCCCACGAGACACTGTGCTATGTTCAGGTGGGGTGGAAAGTGCAGGGGTCGCGATATTACACCGCCGCACAGGAACGCCCGCCTTGCGCCAGCCCGCACTCCCAAGTAATTCCATAAGTAACACGTAAAGACCATTGTCTAGTACTTCGTAACACCGCCCCATTCGGATTTTTCTCTGCCATGGTTCGGTGAGCTACAAAAAGCGCAGACCTGACTGACGGCTGCTGCGGTTTCATTACAAGTTTTTTTTTCTTTTAAGCCGCGTTCATTTTGCATTTTCACAAACTTAAATAAAAGAGGGGAATATAAATTGACTAAATGAACGAGCACCAAAATTACTTCCAGATTTATGTTAGCATCGGTATTTTGAATAATAATGAATTTGGTATTATGAACGAAAGCTGTTTTGCGTTCATATAAAATGGTGGGTTCTTGCTTTCTTTAGAATTGAGATTTACTTTAGCGAGCCGCCAACCAACAGCGACTACGACCACTCTGCCAAGAGTATTTACGGCTAAGAAGAAGATAAGTTTAACAGTAAATTCCAATAATTATTTGTAAAAGCAGAAACAACTCGTGTGTAAAGCAATTTGTGCACAATACAAACGCAATGGAAGTAATAGGCACTCGCCGTACTGCATTGCCAACGACACGGGAGAGCGAAATTTATTTTGAAAGAGGACTCGTCCGCTCATGCAAATAAAAAATAGAGTTTCAGGCAGAACAGGCAGTTGCCCCAGGTCGGCGCTGCGCTCAGGTCATATAATACAATTTATTCATGATACGTAGGTAGTGTAGCGGCGGTAGGTGGGTAGTCGGCGCGGCCGGCGCGCGAGGGTGCAGGGTGGCGGGGTCGACGACCGGTGACGTCACCCGCCCTACAGCTGGCCTGTCTAGTGACGTCACCGCTCCGCCCTCGCGCCGCCACAACAAAACAAACCCATCCTTACACTCATAAAACTAAGACTCAATCTCACGATTTGTCGCAATATGACAACCACATGTCCTCGTGTGTGATACCAAAATCCGATATCATGCGGTTATTTGACGTAAATGGACACTTGGTGAGATCATGGGAACGGAGTATTTTGGGGCAGTTTTGCAACTGTTTTCCGGTGGGCGGCACCAGAAAACTTTTGTGAGTTTTCGTAGCCTTCATTTATTACATCCTTCCTTTACCGATTGACGCGTAGCGCCTATATATAGATTCGCCAGCTCCAGCTCTAGCTCTCCAGCACAAATGATGAGCATCGCAGGATAACGCACCAAAAATATACTTGTCCCTAAACAATGGTACGTACTATATTTCAGTTAGATTTTGACTTTAAAACTTTTAGAAGAGCACAATAGAAAGAGTTACGGAGTGAATGATTAATTGACCGCATTGGTAAAACGAAACGCATTAAGAGGAGCAATGGCGAGCCAAACAAAGTACCGTAGCTGTGGCTAGCGGGATTCCCGTCATTTCTCATCGCGGAGCCCGCGCAGCCGCCGCTAGTCACTCTCCAAATTGTGCTCTCGAATAGCTCAAGAATATTTCACGTGCAACTGTATTTAATGACGGTAAAAACGGTAATAGTCTGGGAATCAACTCGCAAACAACGTGCTTAACATGCTACCACGCCAGATCAGACCAAGACGATAGCCTAAACAATGACGGTTTCAGCTCAGAATGCAAATAGAACAGTGTTCAAGTCTCGTAAAAGAATTCTCAACAGACATAGCACACAGCAGTCGCCTCATGAATGTTTTTATTGACGTTTCTCAGTAACCCCTCTAATAAATTAAGCTTGAAATTTGTTTGATTCATGCATGACTAAGAGCCTGTTTTTGCAATGCTGAAACGACGCCTGCCCCACGAGATGAGATGAGCAATCATGGCCACCATATTGTGCGAGGCCGCAAGAGTATTCACACTTGTCGACACTCCAAAAATAATGCCTTCGCCGCTGATAAATTCATGTGCTGTTTCGTATTGGAGTGCGGGGCAAATAAATATGGTTTAGTTATTTCTCACTTGGATATCGTTTCTTAAATTAGCTTTAGAATCAATACACTTGCGATGGAAGTTTGGGCGAATTCTTATCTTAAGCCACGTTATTTTTAGTTTTCTCTTATTCTCGGTAGATTTGTAATCACAGTACCTCAGTAGTTTGGTTGGATGACATCATGACACTGTACGAACCTAGTCCGACGGTAGACATAGCCGGCTACATGAATAGTGATTCGGCAGACGGTCAATGTCGGCCAACAGACGATAGATTTGCGACGACACATTTCGGTCTAACGACGGCATCAACACCGCAATCGCTCAGGTGATCTTTGTATGGTGACATCTCAATGGAACACTCATCTGTCTTGTCTAGCCGTCTGACTTACACAAAGGTGGATTCTGAATATCCACCAGGAGCATAAAGGGTTTCCCTGTAGACGATTAGATTTAATGCTCACCTATTGACGATCTATTCGAAAACCACTTGAGTGCCTGAATGTAGGTGTGTATTTATTTATTTACGACCCGTCTTGGCTTCAAATATGGCGAATAAGATGATTTTGCTAAGAAAATCTTTTCACATTGATACTTGGTTGACAAACACAGATTAATACTTGGTTTTTGTTAAGTACAGAGAAGAAAGAAAAGGGGGCTGAGATCCAGGTAGTCGCTTCAAAGTACTAAGCCATCGACTAATACGTATATTTAGATGTAGCGTCACCGACGCAACAATATTTGAGGAAAAGGGTTTAGACATAATGTAGTTTATAGTTTAATTGGAAGACTAAGTAAAGCTGGTAATAGGCAGAGAGCCCAAATATAAATTGTTTCCCAACTGGGCACCTCTTCTCGGCACCTATGAATCATATATAAGATACAGAAATATAGAGAAAATAGAAACATCAAAGTAATATTTGAAATGATGGCGGTTTTTATTAGATATTTTATAAAAAGGCTCATTCTCTTGCATTTTGAAACGACACAAAAGACAATATGGCTACCAAAATATTAATGATAATGTACTCGATCCCCGACCAGGCGATGTCCGCACGTCTTGTCTCTTGTTTAGACAAATAATAATCCGTCCCTAAAGTAAAGTTCTTAAAATTTCTGCAAACTCGGTAAATAACAGTATTCTAAGAATAAGGTCTTTGTAAGTATTAAGGAAAATAATATGCCCAGCTTAATTGCGTGCAACTGCACGGGGAGGTAACAGGTATCAACCTACCTTTGCCTTTGCCTACAGTGCGTTTTAGAATATTGCTCATCATGTTGTGTTGTGCTTGATAATTAGTGAAGTATTGTTACTTCTATTTCTTACACATAACTGTTATTGCTAGTACTTTTATCAACAACATTTACTGTACTCGTAATTTGGCTTATCTTCTCGTTATCCAATTAATGCCTTCGTGCTTAAAGTGCACAAAGAATGTGTTAACGAAAGGCGTTGCCTGCTCCATTTTCCAGTAAGACTTTTTGCAATTAGATATGCAGAGATGAGCGCATTCCAAACATGATAATTGCTATACTTTAACGCTGGCAATTAGATATTTAATTTAAACGGAGACTTAATTAAATTTTCTATTAAGTTTTTCCCGATATTTATTCATAATCATAATAAATTGATTTATTTATTTTCTGATGTGAAAATTAAGAAAGTTATCAATCTTCGCCTTTTTGTGCAAAATATAAAAACACTATTCGCTGTCCAACAAGATAAACGTAAGCAATTTACGATTGACAAGTAATTAGCTATTAAATTTTATCGCTAATGTTAGTATTTATTGCAAATTATTGCTGGGTACGAATTACAGCCAACCAATGGTTAGAACTTACCACTCGGTGGCGTGTCGATAATCAAATAAATAATGCACCCACTACCTAGCTAATTAATTGGAAACCAAGCATTACTTCAACCACCCTTCTCTTTATTAATTAATGTTCAATTGCTCTAAATTACACCGATTTGTCAAGTTAGGGTAAAATAAAATTGAAACAGTAAAAAATAATACGCAGTAAGTATTTAAAGAACCAGCAAAATGCAAAATTTAAAATATCAGCCTATAGAAGAGCTATATTTGGTTATACTAAACAAAATCGCGATGAAAAGTTTCGTCAACTTTCATCGATCCGTGTTAGTGGTGCATTTCTGAAAGCATTCACACAATTCACATCGACATCCATTATATTCACTAGCACTTCTTTCGAGCTTTGTTGGTATATATTTTTCATTAATGCACCGCCATCGGTATTGTGAGGTTATTTCGCCGGCCGGCTCGGCTGGTCGGAGGGCGACCGGGTCGCTGCGATCGGCGTCGGCGGCGCGGCTGTTCGCGTGGGTGTTAGGGGCCACTCACATGTTCAGCAGCGCCGCTGGTGCCGGGCGGGCTGGTGCTGGGGCGGCTTGGATGCACTGCACTGGCGCGGGTCGCGGTGGCCGTTCGCGCGGCCGGTGTCTGCGGGACTGGCGCGCGGCCGCCGGGTGCGCGCCCCGCGCCCCCCCGAGCCGCGCGACCAGCCCTCCAGATGTTGCCGAGCGCTACACACCGCCGCCGCCGCTGCACGCTTCGCGCTCGCAATCGCGGAAACCTCCAGAATTCGCCACTACACACGGTCGCCGTGCAAGTACTCTCGGGTCATGGAAATTGCGGTTTTGACTCATCAAGTCGTAGACGTTATTTTGGATTGTTACGACGAAGTACTTATTCGTGAAACATGCATTTTAGCCAGCTAGGTAGGTACAGAGATACCAAGGTAGTTACATAAACGAAAAAACAACGCCATAAAAGTTGCGGAGAGCGACTCGCGGATGATTTACGGTTTCCTCGTGAATAACAATATAAAATTAAGTGTCTGCAAGTTGTAGTTGAGGGTTCTAGAGCGATATTGGCACTTAGGTGTATGGCGCGAGGGTCGGCGCGCGCGGAGCCGTCGACCCCGGCGGCCACGCTCCGGCGCCCGCGCCGCCTCGCCGAAACTTCGCACTTCACTTTTCCACCGGTAGCCGCACTCCTGGCCGTGCCGCGCCACCCGTGAAATTGCACTAACTTTGACGCAGCCAAACTATTTGCTATACAAACTTCAGAAATACATACAGGAAGTTGATCCTCTAGAGCAGACCATATAAGATTTACTTCAAAAAATGCCATACAATTTTGCATTTGAAGACGAATAGGTTTAGGTGTATTACTTTCTCAGGTTTTCACATCGAAGAAGTCCGCGCGTTCTGTTTCAAGACCAACATACAAGATTAAGCACTTAAACACGCTCTTTAAGAGAATGAAGACAATACTCTTAGTGCCAGAGCGCGCATTCAGGTTAGTTAACATCTAACACTAATGGTTGCGAAACGACAATCTGCCGTGTGTAGCCGGCATTACAATGCAGCCACACAGAGCAATTAGTCGTGCAGCGTTGCTTTCACCAAATCTGGCAACGAACCTGAAACTATGAATATGCGCGAATATCCGCGTATGTGCAAAAGCACGCAAGGACCGACCAGACGTTTCGAAAGACTTGTAGGTACCTCTGTACATCAGAATAGAACGAGATTGATGGGGTATTAGAAAGGCCGATAGCAGGTGGTGTATGCCATCATATATTCGTGGATTAACCAATCTGGTGAACAATGGAGACATTACGAGGTGGCCGGATAAGGTGAAGTTGTGTTCAGGTCGTGCTGAATCCCAATGAGGCGCGCTCGCCGCAGACGCACCGCCCGTGCCATTATGGAAGCGTTATGACTCATGCCAATCTATTCGATACGAGCACAGATATGTCTGCAAAAAATCAAACCATAATGGCATAATGGTAGGCTACATGTAATTGGCTGCTATTAGGCTTGATGTACATAATCTGATGCTTAAAACTCCTATAAGGTACGAAAGAATCTTGTAAAATACCAGCGGTTAGAATCAAATTGTTACTAAGTAGCTGACCTCCCGGCACATTTGTCTGCGCAGATAATAATGAGCGAAAAAATTAAATAAGTAATACAACAATACTGTAAGTAAATATCGTAGATATTCACTCATAACATTTATATCGAATACGGTAACGGTTAGCGGATGTCACGACGTCTTCATTTCATAGCGATAGCCTCTGTCGCCAATTACGGGCCATTACTCATGCGTGTGATACTTATTAATAAATTGTTATCGGCTATAGTATGGATACGCTTTGCTTCGTGAACACTGGCCTCTAGGAAAGGGCTGATTGCATCCGTTACTTCAAAATTGACCTGAAGACCTTTTGAAATGTTTATGCGTATCAGTTTGATATTATAAAATATTAAATTGATTCTTTCTCGTATAAGTGGTTATTCGACCTGCTTATCACAATTCGTCATATTCATATTCTCAATTGCATGTATCTTTTTGTTTGTATTGCGTTATACTGTAAGTCTCGCACTGGCCACTGTCCACTATAGTAAGTGGACAAGTATATTATCTTAGCTAATAAAGCAGTCACACGTCTAATGAATAGGGCAATCAATGTATTCAATTCAATCGCTCACATTCATTCTATTGGATAACATTCACAGTTGAGTGTGAAAGGCGAGGTCTGGTCTGGAGCCGTATTTTTAAACCGCTGCGCGTTCGACTGAACTTCGTATACAATATATCTGCCTGTCCTCTGTAAGGCATGGACATGACAAGTTGTCATGAGTGTGGAAGTGGACCGTCACAGCACTGCCGCTAACAGATGGCCAGAGATGTACACAAAAGCATACATCCTTACAAAATACGGACATATGCTTGCCCCTTATTACGTTTAAATGGCTGATAATTTGTTTCTTCTATCAAATGGTAAATCCCGGTTCAGCGAGCTGATTTGCCAGCCACGGTATGCTACCAGAATCCTAAATTAAAATTTTATGGTGGTGGCGACTGCCATATACGCAACCCGTTACAGATAAGCCGATTCGCCAGAACTTCCTTCGTCTGCCAGCAGGAGGACCGCATGCAGGTGAGGCTTGATTGAGCCTAGAGGATACTGAGTAGCGCCCCATAATCCCCTAAATGACTGCTAAACAGGTAAACAGGCAAAATGTGAATGTGTGTGAAAACGAAGACAATTCGATTAGTGTCATGAGTAGGTCTACGAGAAATGTCTCCCCGTGGTCCCATCGGTGGGACAAACTAGTCTCCATGAGAAACCGGGGTATTCGCACAAAAATCCAAGTCGAAACGTTCAAAAATACGTCTCTTGTCTGGCTTAGGTATCAGCTGCCGGGTGGCTGTGATGAGAGCAATCATTTTTTCGGCGCTCCACGCCGCGGAGGCCGGGCGCGGCGGGCGGGTGTGCGAAAACTGCGCGGGCGTCGACCTCTGCGCGCAAAAACAACACCGTCTATTGTGGAAGTGCGTTGCACGGCGCCGGCGACTGTCGCATCGGCGGACGCCCGGCGACGGTACACTTGAGGCGTAATACCGTCCGAGTCTTTTTTTTTCGGACTCGCGGCTGGGATTTCTGCTAGCCAAGATCTAGGTTTTAGGTTTAGGTTTTGGCCTTAATTAAGACTCAAGGTAGATGGGTAGATGAAGGTTGAAGAAGAGAGAGAGGGTAAAGTAGAAAACTTTTAAAAAGAAAACGGAGATCACAATCGCTTTTAATTATTTTTGTTGAGAATTTGTGAGTTAGTGAAAGTTGACGTTGCATGCAAGTAATGCAACAATCGAATTAAAAATAAGGAGGCTAATCATCTAAAATATATTTTATTTAATGGGGCAAAAAGAATTTCAACAAATAAATTTTCATTTTTTATGACCAAGGGTGAGTTTGGCCAACGATACACCAAATACCCTATATCATGTTGATGAAGCTGCAAAGGAAATCCTGTTTAAAGTGACAATGCACTTATGCTCTTGTACTGTACAAACAGTACAGTAGTAGGAAGCATATCGATTCCGAATTTCCGACAATACAACTCCCACCGCCGCCGCCGAGCCCAGCGCCACTGACCCGCCGGCCACAAGAGAAATTTATTCGCTCTCCGTGTCCTGAACATGCCTATCGATTGTTATGTTACCATGTCTATATTAGAGAAAGACTTGTGGTTTCCTGAAAGACAATTAGTCATGCATCCATTTATGGGCGGCACCGCGAGCAATCATGCAACGGTTTAGATGTGTAGTGTACTTATACGACGAAATTGCTTCAGGCTTTGGGTCCGTACTGGCAATAAAGTATTTATGAATGAAATATACGAGATATAGGTACACTCTCGTTCTGTGTTTGTTCCCTCAGTTTAGAAGTTACCAGCTTTATTATTTCGAAACAATTGTTGTCCCCAAAATGGACACGCGAATTCGCAAATTGTTTCATGAAACCGTCTCATGGATAAGGTTGATATGAGTTAGGGACTAATGTTTCAATGAATAATGACAAGGTAAAATAATGTCCACTTGAAACAAAATGACAACAATGAAAATGGTACAAAAACGGATCAATATTAAGTTGACATTAATAAGTTTTAATTAGAATGCACGAAATGTTTATTCTATTCTTCAATTTTTTATATAAATTTACTTACATGAAAAGAAAAGTCTGTTTCAAATAACTGAAACCAACTCATAGATAACGTCACTAATAAGTCCATTTTACAGTACCTACGTACCTACTTACATATTACAGTAGGTACAGGAAAAATCTCAAAGAACGACATGACAATGACACCAGACAGCAAACATCGCGAAGGCAAATAGCGCAAGCGAATGCGACGGGCTGACATCCTCAATGCAAATACGAATGCTTACGAATGACAAAAAAACATCCGATCCTCCAAATACGGGGCGAGATTGAAAGCCTTTATTGTGAATGAATACCTCCTTGGAAAGCTAAGAGAAATAGCCGCACCGGAGAGAACATTCAGTTATAATGTTGAATAAGAAATGCACGATTGTTATAAAAAGACGTACAGAGGAAAAAGTCATAAATATTTTAAGATATGCTTACAAATACAATGACACAACTCAAACAAACGTTGGCCTTGTGGTGTCTAGCACAGTAGGATAGCACCAACCCCATACACTCGTGGGTGTATAAAACGACTAATGTTTTCTAAAGGTTAAAAATCTAGCCATCTAGTTTTCTATTGTTACCTATATTTATAACACTGCAATCTTCAACTCGCCTACCAAGCGTGGAGATTATGGCAATCGCGTCCCCCTGTCGTGGGAGAGGCCCTAAGTCCTGCAGTGGAATGTTATGGCCTGTGATGATCATGAACTCAAACAATAGATAATATATTAAGACGTGCTATATCAAAAACAATAAACTGAGCTCTTCTTACCAAAATAGCAATACATATTACATGTACAATTAATATTTCCAAAGTATCAACGTTGAAGTTAAAAAGATATGATATAAAAATCTTTTACGGCGACTTAGGCCACAAAACTAACAAGATTATGTCTGCGAGCTCGACTCGCGCCGTTTCGATAGCTTACGCAGCATTAGGGGGATCAGGCAGGCACCGAGGTGTATTGCGGCGCCAACAAAGTACCTACGAGTCGATATTACAAGCCGGTATCCAGGTCCACAATATAATATTTCTCCTCCTACATCCTGTACTACTGGCGTCTCTCGGCAATAACTCGCAAAGAGCGCAAGACAATCTGGTCAAGATAACGACTTCCTTATTGGGCGATGCGAATTATTTCACACCACGTACAGCGATGCTTTGATAGCGCGATTACTTGCGGTTCCTGGACCAAGGTCGTCAATTAGGATTAATGATCTTTGGACTGCGCGAAATGTATTACGGCTTCCTAATATACATAAATAAGGCTCAGTGGCGCAGAAAGTGGCTGCGGCCCTTCATATCCAGCAGATACGACTGAAATATTAAATGTATCCGCTTAACGCGAGCCCTAAGAGCAAAGAAACCTACGCTAAAATTAGACTCGGCAAGGGAGCGGCAGAATGTCCACTAAAGCGAGTGCATCTGTTTATCAAAATCATGCAATAAAATGGAGCTCGAGAGACTGTTGATAATTAATATGTAGAGATAATTACATAAGGGGTAATTAGTATAAACTCAAATACCTTTCCGACAATAAACACATTCGCATTAATTAGTAGTAGTTACGATATGACTAATTACGATTAGCATACGGTTGTGGTGCGAGGGAACCGCGCGGCCGACCGTACGCCTCCGCGACTCCACTGTTCATGTGTAAACCCAATTAAGTTTCATCGAATCAGGCAGAATTAGTTACGCCAATTTGTAGTAGATTGTGGTGTGATAAAATAGACTAAAGATTATAAAACTTTCTTACACAACACAGGTTTTCTATGAGGAAATTACGGAGAGCTGTAATCGGCTAGCGAATATTCGGAAGTTGTGTTGCATTATGTTCAGATAGCTTCATAACCATTCATTTCACGTCAAGTGTAATGGCTGTTGGCGCTAAGTCAAGCTAACTTCAATCTAATGCCTAGCCAATATTGCACAGCTCGTGTCGTGCATTCCGGGATATTGTTAATGTGTGAACCCAATTAGATAGTTTCGCAAATGTCGTGACAGGCTCTGGCACGTCCGCAATTTGTATCCGACGGAGGTATACCACATTGCAGTGGCCACGGTTTAAGTTAATTTACGGATAGTAAATTAATAGATTGATTAAGAGCCGTAGCATGTGGAATAATCTACTAAAACCTACCCCTACGCACGGAAGGCAGGTAGGGGTTTTAGCCGGTAAGAGTCCGGCACTACCTGGGTCCTCTTCTTAGATGCTCATGACGGATTTCTCGTCTACTTATTAAAAAAAAGACCCTACGTGAAAGTGGCGTGATGTTATGTAATAGAGATAAAGCCGCAAATAAAATCTTGAAAGACTTAAGCATAGTTATTTACAACTAGCGGCCCGCCCCGGCTTCGCACGGGTAGTAAACCTTAACAAATTATACACCTGAACCTTCTTCATGAATCACTCTGTCTAAAACCGCACTCTGTAGTCTGTGTGTGAATACCGCATGAAAATCCGTTCAGTAGTTTTTGAGTTTATCGCGAACAGACTGACAGTAAGACACGGCGTGGGACTTCTTTTTATATTATGTAGTAATTATGTTATACTTAAGTATGTACTAAGTAGTGTCCCGTTACAAACAGGGCACCATATTACGATCACAAAAGTTATAATAATAATAATAATAGCTTTATTATAGGTCTCACGATTTCGCATTATGTATGGATATTTTCATTTTCTAATTTTATTCCTACAGTCCCCCTTTTCGTAGGCATATATGCTAGCAAAATTTAATTAGAGGAGCCTGGTGTAAGCGGTGATAACGCTCACGCGCCAAACGGCGTACGCCCGAGTGCGCCGCCACTTTCTACCGGCAGCCGTGACACATCAATTAATTAAAATTTAATTTATAATCACTCATTTGTTTACCAGCCAATTTGGTCGAATATTCTGTAGATATATCGCACTGAACAGTGTATTTAGGCAGTTTAATAACCAACACAACCAAACCAACAAATGCTAATTCAAATTCAAACCTAAAGAAGTGTTAAATCGTTAACTCGAAACAAAAAACAGCGCCTAGCTTGCAGAGGTGTTGACAATAATTATACAAACTGATCACATTCACACGGTACCACCAAACTTTACGACGCGAGGCAGCAAAAAGCCATGATTAATTAGCATTCAGTTTTCATCGTCGCTCGTCGTAAAAAATTGGCGAGAGCAAGAAGGCGACAGAAATTTCATATATGGGAACTGCGGTGCAAGGACCGAAAGGCTTCCGATCGTAAATAATGTATCGGAAAATCTAAGCCAATGGGCAATTAGGGTCAGATCACCTGACACGGGCGGCGAGCGGGCCGGGACAGGTCGTGGCTCCCGGCGTGCCGTATCTGATCACAATGCATTATTTATGCCGAAGGGACCAAGCGAATCCCATCTCCCAAGTCCCGCTACACCAAATACGGCATGTAAGTGCACCAAAAAGGCTCTTACAGAACACGAATACCCCGAGACATCCCAAAATAATTCATGAGCGCATCGAAATTACAATTTGAATGGTGCCGTAAAAAGGGCAGTGTTTTAGCAGTTGACATTCCAAAGTGAGTAATAAACCTCATCATTACATGTAGCTTTTCAGGCCGTTTGTGGTAACATATGCGGCATCATTTAAACGTGGGGAAAGCGTCGTCCGGATAATTAATTGTAGGGCCCCTGTGCCACACATTTCGCGGATGTCAGCATAATGGGTCCAATGTTGTTGTCATCATTGTTAGGCAAATGAGGAGAGGCCACCCACGTGGCGGCAGGCGCGATCGAAGCTGCTTTGGACCAGCTCCAATCCACAATCTTTTACGAGATATTTTATTTTTAGAAGATGCAGTATTTTCAAATCGCGCGTCATCTATGACTACGTGCATATTTCTTATTAGACGCGTAGCTAATATCAATGTGAAATGGCTTGGCGACCAGTGGCTGGTAAGGGCCTGCATAAATTGCGCCCCTGTAATCCCCGTTATTCGATTGAAAGGATTACGGTGTTCTTTATCAGCCCTCACGAGAGGGGTCCCGTACAAGAGACAAATTGAGGAAGTCAACCCGCTCGTTTGTCCTCCTAAACCTATCGAATTTTGATCTAAATTGTGTTTAAATTTATAGTATTAGATAGATACGATACATAATACCAAAATCCTTTTCCTTTAGGTTCATAAATAAATAACTTTGATACTTTCACAGAAATAAAATAAAACTAGGATACAAAAATATAATTCGAAGTTATTTATTACGCTGATCTTTAGCAAAATGCGCCAGAAAGTCTCATGTTTATGTAAATACGTATTGTGGTTATTCTAACGAGTCGTAACTCATAGGAAACTTTGCCAGCGACAAAATTAGTGTAATCATAGACGGGCGTCCGCCCGCCCTCGCGGCTTTGGCCGACACAAAAGAACAACTTTACCGCGAACTTTCCGATGACAGATTTTGATAAACGTAATTATTCCTCCTATGATAACTGTGTCGACTCTGTATGTTCCCTGTGTCGTCGCCAATATGGACGGGATCGCATTGGAGGGCTGCGGCGTGTGGGGTGGCAGATGTAATGATGTCAAAGCCGCACGTCGTGACGAGCCCTCCCTGCCATTGTAGGCCGTGCTTGTAGATATAGTGGCGTTTTTATTACAGTGCCGGGCACCCTCGCGGCGGCAGCGAGCCCACTCGACTGGAAATATAATCACTACATAGATACGAATCGTTTTGTAAACACGCCGGGAGAGAGTCGACGATGGATTGTATTAATTTTCATAACTTAATTATTTCTTTTTGGCGTTAATGGAATGGCGAAGGAGAAAAAGCGCGATGCACAAACTTTATGAACCGTAGCGCTTTCTTTTCCGTGACGTAAAAATAATCTTAAAACAGTGTTACAGTACCGTTACGTTAACACCGCACAGAGAGATAAGTTTGCAGTTATCTGTCTGGTGAAGACCACCATATCTCGATCGAGATACAATTGAGTGGCTCATAGCGTACAACGTTAGAAATCAATTTGCCTAGCTTGTACGAGTGGAAAGTACGGGCGGCATGATTTGTATCCTATGAAAGTGTACGTGTGTGTTCGCGCGGAGTCTCGCTCCACATGACATGTCGGGCGCATGCGCGCCGCGGCTCGCGGCTTGCGGCGCGGGCGGGGCCGCGTATTTGCATTGTAAACAGGCTGCGTCGGCGGCGGCGAGCGTCTCACGCGCCGCGACGCGGACGGCCCATACTAACGCAGCGATAAGGAGCACGCCAAACTTTCGATAATAATAATAATCTACAGCCACAGGGTGTCAATCGGCTCTTAGGGTCCCCAGTGGCCCTAGCACAAGTGTGTCCGCGACAAAGCTCGCGCCGCGAGAGAGCGTTTTTCTCTTTCTCTCAATACTAAGACGAAAGAGATAGCAATATCTATGTCGCGCTTTTTCTCGATTATCGCGCGCGAGAGCAACTTGTGCTAGGCCTACAGAGAACGACTTTGGTCAACCACGCTTCGCCAACGGTATTATGAGGCACACCTAAGTTAGACTCAGACTCAGACTTAGAGTTAGCCTTAAAGTACGAAATAGTGACCGTTTCCAGGTCCCGGACTCTGCGAGCGTTGCTTAACCGGCCCTCGATGGGATAAAGCTACATTTCAGGGTTATATGAGGATTGTGGATTAACTATGTTATTGGCACTGTGTTATTAAGATACCAGATTTACAAATAGGAGGTAGGTTTGGTGTACAACGCAGCGATGACCATTTTATATCAGGTGGATTTTTTTCCAGCTGGTTTCTCTACCATCATCATCATTTGACGTCAGTCCCGATTGTGATCACGCGCGCGAAGGCCCACCTTATTACTCTTGTCTTCGGCGTCCTTGGTGAAGAGTTTGTTGGCACACATGTCATTCCAAATTCCGTTAACTACCCAACATTAATTTCAAGCACTACATACTAGATATTTTAACAAAGAAACAAAGATGATTCTAATGGTCTCTTGTACAGTATACCAACAATAATAAACGATGCTGTAACAATCCAGTCCCGAGCAAAAACCGTACACGCAATCCGGTTTAGTAGGTCCATGATTCACCAGCCCAGACGGTATGGAGGAGAACATTTCTCACTTCAACTTGACAGTTGACACAGTTCGCTTCGCAGCCAGTCCGTCCCACATCAGGTAATATCTGTGATGTCCGTCACAACACACCGGCGCGTTGACTAATGCATGCACGTCTAGTGATATCATCACGCCATCGTGTCACCCGGCTTCCAAACATGTGACTATCTATTATTCGCACGTCTACCGCTGGTCCCTCTTCACGCTGAGAGTTGAGAGGCAAACTTTTATTTTGTACTTGTATGGTTGAACTAACTATCAATGTAAGTTGTCTTTGGCCGATTTTTGGATTGGATATATCCGCATTGGATAGAAATTTACTTTACATAGGAAAACTTTAAACCTTTTTTTATCTTGGAGACAATCCAATAATGATTTCAGTATTCAAACTGTTTGTGGAAAGATGTGGAATATTACAATAAGAGCAGGAAGTATTTTGAAATCACTCTTGGAAATAAACGCAACATAACATGTCAGTGTAATCCAGCAGCGGATTGTTACGGAGTGTAGATGATAATATACAATAGCCCAGAGTATAGAAGAAAGTTGAGAGAATATCAAAATACACCTAGCTATCGAATTATTCAAAACAAGAGCCAGTACTTGTAGTCTGTTACACCAGTGCTACAAGTCTCACAGCGCCGAGACAATCCGCATTGATTACAAATTCAAATCGCAACAAATTCTCATAGAGATCATGAATGAAGATCCTCCTAAATATGTATAGGTGGCTTATCTAAACAATATGCTTCATTAGCATACATAACAAGTGGCGGGGAATGGCGATGGCAATCTCGCACCTAGTCGCTGAACCATTCCACATGAATAGCTTAATCTTAGTGGTGATCGGGTAATTCTACAACTCTCCAACCATGGCTACCGTTGCCGCAGCCATATTGCTAAGCTATATCTATTTAGTGGAACACAAGCAATTACAACTCATATTTTGTAAGTTCAAAAAAGATTTGAAGTATAAAAGAGGGAGATAAATGAGCAAGCAGTAGGCTAATTATGTAACTCTGTTGCTAACAATTATCTGATTTCAATTATTGAAATTGTTACTTTTGCGATTCCGTATCATCGATTTTATGGGTTCAGTTTCTAACAAAGTTCACTTGTAATCAATTGAAAATATTAAATTGATCATACGTAATCGCAAAACTAACAATTGCAATCATTGAAATCAGATAATTGTTGGCAACAGTTACGTGATTAGTCTACTGGTCACCAGATGGTAAGTGATCACGTATATAATGTACCAATCAGCTCCATATAAATAACAAATTCAAATGGCAATTTTGCATTTCACGAAACCACTTAGCACACAATATACGAAGGAATAAATGAAGGTGCATAGGCAAGGGTGTGTAATCTGCGTGGAATATTAAAGATGTAATGAGCTCGCGAGATTCCACGGCTTGGTTAGCAAGTAGGGCTGCGTTCACATTAATCAATACACATTCTCTTTTAACCGGTATGTCTAAGTACACAGTTGCGAGTTTTCGACCAATTTCACGCGGCGAACTCGCGAACGCGGCACGATTGTCCAAATAGTCAATTATATCCATTATCGTATTTAGGTCGGCGACTAGTCTTAACGATGTTGTTTTTTCTCTAAACACATAAACGTTGCCAGTGTTTATTTGAGTCAATGACTTAATCGTCCCGTAATTTCGCCGGAGTAATAGGAGCGATTTTTGTGTGCACTTTAAAGTTTAGTCACAGTTAGGTCAAACGAATTTGTTCTGAAGCTGTAACTAATAAGTTGCACGCTGGCCGACAATGAAAAAAACGAATAAGTATAGCAATAATCGACTTCTTAATTTCGTTTCTACACTGAAGAGAGGATCTCAACAGAGCGTAAAGATAGTTCATTCAATTGAAACGCTACTGTGTAGTGAGTGAGCTTCTAACTCGCAGCCAGTTCCCCGCGCGTTGTGGACGATAAGAATGAATGGATTTGGCAGATAACGAGGTGCCCAACAATGTCAAGGACGTACGCGCGTGGACGTTTGTTGTGCCGGCCGGTGCCAACTGTAATAGTGTCGCAATGACTGAATGCGCCTGCGCACTACGATATTTACGCCACCAATCGCTACGCTGACACGCAACGGCGGTCCGTCCTGTTGAAAGTTTGTAAACATCAAAACTATAATGCTGCACTTCTACACTGCAAATCACGCTGAAGGGATTAGAGTAAGACTCGGCTTAAAGCAAAACTGATAAACTAAAGCAATTACTCAGTGCCAGAGATAATTAGCAGATAACGAAAATCAATCATTAAATAAATATAACAAAGCACTTCCTTCGATGCACCGATAAGTTATCACGGTCATATCTGCATCGACCCGTTTCGCTGGAAGTGATATTGAATTGCTATAAACATAAATTGTGTTGTTAGTATAATAGGGCGTGTGCGCGCGAGCGTCGTAATCGTAATCGTTTATCTCTCTATCAGCGCACACAATGCTATCGGGCGATCGGCGCGACACCGGCTGCGCGCGCGCCTCACGCCGTTTCTCCCGAGCTTCGTAGACAAACCGGTAGGTCCCATCCCATAAGCGGTCAGCATCCGCCGATCCGGCGATGACACGTGTATCTGTTAACTCGACTCATCGATTACTCGACAAAAAACTAGTCATCGACCGATCCAAATCAAACGGCTCCTATTTGTTTTGACCACACGCCCTAATCGTGAGCGTCAACAACACTACGGACGGAGTCGAGTTACCAAATGGACAGCTTTGGGTTGGGAAAGTGTCATGTGAGAGGACGTGCGGGTGACGCAAGCGGAGAATTGGAGTGGGCTAATTGAATTTGACCTCTGTAGCCTTAAAATAAGGATAATACAAAACGTCCAGGTATAATCCCCGCCGGCGGCGACCGTCCACCCCTATCCGAATGCCCCACTCGTGACAGTTCAAACTGTTAAATCGCATAATCCAATGAGACGGCCCGAGTGTTCACCGGAGTGTTAAATTCTACGAGATTATTTACCGAACTAAAATTCAGTGGGAACTCGGCTTTGTGAATATTTAACTAGCCTAAGCTAATTTGCAGTGTACTGACGCTACTGTTTCCACTGAAAAAGATGCAGCGAGCTATTCAGTAGCAAAATAATTAAGGTAATGTGCTAACGGAGTGTGTGATTCGTTGATAAATCATAATGAAAATATAGTGTTTACAATCGAGTGCACAAAGAGAGAATAGGAAGGCTTCTCGCGAGGGTCGCGCGAGTACCCTCGCCAGCCGCCAGGGCGCGGGGGCGAGGCGAAAACAAAGTATCCAATTTCTACACTTCCCCACTTCCGACGCAATTACAACATCGTATTGTGGGGCGGAGCGCCGCGGCGGCGACCGCCGACCGCAGCCGGCTGAAATCTAGGCACCGTCCAATCTCGTTACGGTACATAAAATACACCTTTATTGTTCTCCTTAGATTTTTTTGCAAGACTCTCGCAAACAAAGAAGCCTGTGTAGGAACCTGTACAAAGCGTATACAGGTGAATTTCATTGTTTCGAGTGCAGCACCGCGACAAATGGCCCGCTATTCGTCTCGCTGAGAGGACGACATTAGCTAATTGACAGTAACTCGAGTAGGAAAATTGCAGGCGTAAATCAAAATAGCCCCCGCGATTGAGCCGTCAAGCTGTCAGCCGGCGCTGGACTCGGAGGGCCCGAGGGCCGGCGGGACACACGCATCCCCATTATGCGATGTGTCAACAAGTCGGATTACGCCGCCTCCAAGGTTTATTATTTCATATCAGCGCCACGTAAGCCGTACAGCGAAATGGGAAAGTCGTGTTAATAACTCGATAAGAGACTATTATAGTCCATTGTTGATATTGACGGAAACACATGACACGAACAATAAGGAAAACGGTTAGAAAATACTTGGAATTTATACCTACAAGACTTGACACAGATTCCTCAGCCCCGTCCCAAAGACAAGGTAAAAAATCCCAGCTGGTAAAACAATGGCGCGCCGCACGGGCGCAGTTGAGAGCGCCAAAAGAAAAGCTCTCTGTGCCTCTCCCAGTGAAAGGGCTACATTAAAAAGCCCTAATGTTTACGAAACAAGAAAAATACTGTTGAACAACATAAAAGCTCTTATCGCCCCGAGCATTGCGATCCATTAAAGACACTTTACAAAGATTTGAGGGCGCCAACTTCGCCGGTGGCCAGAACACAATGAGCCCTCTCACCCTTCGCGGGATTTCGACAGTAAGTGGAAGTTGCTGAGATGTTAATAAAGACGACAGGCCTCGTTCCGTTGGTGGCGTGAGGGCACTCCGTTCTGTTGTCAGAGTGTTCGTTACGTCACAATCGTGTGACCCACTGCCATAATGTGCCAGACAAGCGTGCCAATCACTGTCGTCTAACAAATAACGAAAAGTATCATTACTTATTTTAAAATAGTGATGCTAATAGAACTTTAATTATGAGAAAGCAGCATAATAATAAAATGAACAACTTTACGATTATTAAACTTAATATCGTAAGTAATATCATGAGTCACACACACGTATACTATAATCCTTCAGCTAAAACGGTTCAATGTCACAGAGCTGTTACTTTTAATACTTACGTAGTTTTATATCAGCCCAGGCTTGAGTAATGTTTACTCATACACGCAGCTAACTAAGGAAACATGTTACTTATTCGTAAGTAAGTTATAAATAGTCTCCATAACGTACATTTTAAATACTGCATAAAATTTATTAATTATTACAGCGACTCAATTCATTTCTACACGATGAATTAAATCTGTGTCATCAAACTGTCTTCATGGAAAGAAAAACACCGTAGAATATTAAAGAAACATAATGAATATGAAACTGACAAAACCTTATCTTGCTTTTGCATTCAAAGAACCATCCCCTGACTCGTTTGATCGTCTTCGACCGGAGCTCCGTGATCTATCCTTTAGCGAGCCTCTACTCTGACACTGTTAGGCTATACAGGCCCACTTGGCATATGTCCCATCGGCAACAACTTGAGAAAAGCGAGATAATTTTCAACTGTTTGTATCTATTTCCTTCACAATTCGCCTAGTGAATGCGACATCTCATACGGAAAATTTGTCAACGTCACTTTCTTAAACTCCGACTTTAGACTTATGACCGAGCGTTGAATCCAGATTGCAGCTACAGCACCAGCGTGTAGAATTCACACGCTAGTTGCACCTTTGTCTACGCAAATGAAAATCTTAGTGACAACGACGCATGTCCACTACTAACGCCGGTGTTCCACTTGCATTTCGCACACTTGAACTTTACTCTATTTAGAGTAGGTTTAGAGTTTAGATACACGTTTACCGTAACATGACGACAAAACTATTTTGGTTTGTGTAGAGGAGAGCAATAAATTTAAACATATTTTTCTCCATGAAATTCAATTTACAGCGGTCTAGAATTTTGACAAAAATAGAACATCGGCGGCTGTATCGTCTTCCTCTGAAAGACTATCCGTTAGATCAACTTTCACGTGATCCAACAGTACAATCCTTCAAGGCCAGAGTGAATGGGCTATTTCTAAACAGGGAAACTCCATCTCCGGCCACATCGTCGCTTCCCATCAGGTGAGATGGATGTTGACGGTCTAGTATATGGTGAAAAGTATAATTCCACTGACCTGGATTGGTGGCGACCTGCCGGTACACAGCCAGAGCCACGTCATCCTCGCTGACGAAGTCGAAGAGTCCATCGCTGGCCACCACTATGAAGTCCTCGTCACCGTCCAGGTCCACGGTCGCGATCTCCGGCTTCGCTATCACGTACGGCTTGTATTGGGCATCGCCTGGTGGAAAGATGGAAATGGTAAGGGTTAGAATAGGATATAGGATAGTTCAGTTTTATTTTGTGGAAACCTTTAAGGCTAGGGTGAAAAGTTTATTACTAGCTAGGCTCATTTTTCGATCGCATCGTTACTTATCACTAGATCAAAAGCGTGGCTAATAATTACTAAAAGTATTGTAAGTATTACTAAGTATTGTATTATATTATTGTATTGTACGTAAATGGGCTTTCTCTTAATCAAGATCTGGGGTCAAAGTTGAAGTCAACGATAGAGAAAGTTTGCCTAACAAATACCTATTCACTTGTGCAATTCAGTGAATAACTAATAATATACTTGTAATTAAATTTAATGATACCTGTAAGTAGACAGACATGATATGCAAAATTCGGTCGTATTATTATATTAGTTATGCGGTATAGGCAAGTTTATTAAATTTTTGCGCTTCAATAATTCGCAAACCCCTTTTCGGCAACCCGTTACGCGCGGCCGGGATCAATTTTAAAAGCAAAACAAAAAGCGAACAGGCTTCAATTTGGGAAGTTCCTAACTGTGTCATCTCGTCGGCGAGCTGTCTCCCTCGGGCGAATTTCATCAAAACTCGTTTGATCCCTTCCCCACGCCACCCGATTGGAAGATACACCACACAGAGTTGACATATAATATCTACTGCTACCCTCCCCAAGTTCGTCAGACAGTTTGTCCGCGCAGTTTCCGGCAGCGTCACCTGTCGGAAATGAGACACTATGTGTCGGGTTTATCAGCGCTGCCGTATACGGTTACTGAGTCAGATAAACACGTGTTCAATAGGCTAGGGTCCAACATACCTCAGACGATTCAACCAAAATGACGTAAGATATAGATGATATAGATGTAAAATAAAATATTCAGACTACATCCACTGAATATTTTATTTTACACTTTATGCACAACATAGTACAAAGGTGGACTTAAAGCTAAGTCAGCTTTATCTACCAGTCTACCAGAAAACTGGTTATAAAAACTTCAGGTTGTGCAATAAAATTTACAGTAAAATTATAGATACTTATTTAATTACAAATACACACAGTTACCTACAACTATTCACATACCGAGACTCAAAGTATGAATAAGAAAAAAGACGAGATAGTAAACATCAACCAACATATAGGTACTGAAATAACAAGCCAAGTCCGCCCACATACTAAAAAGGAAAAGACAGAAAGGAAAGAAATAAATTGTTTAAGAAAAAGAGTTAGCGACAAAACCAATGTGGTAAAGCCGAAAATTAAAACAAGAGTACTAATTGAACGAAGATAAAACATTAAAGAAAGGTAAGATTGAGTGACATAGCAGGTTGAACTAATCCGCACCAATTCCGTATTACGTTTTATCACACTAGTGCATAACAATGAAGTTGTACACGAGTTAATAACGTCCGCCCCCTCGCCGTTTCGCGGCCATTGTTCGCAAGTGTTGCCATACTGGAGCCCGAAATCCCATACTAGAGCCCGAGATCTCGGCAGCTGGCCGTCGAAATCGGGTCAACGACTACTCACAATAAAAAGGGTCAACAACAAATCAAACATCTTTATCCTCACCCCCTTTTATTACCCTTGCGTATATTATAATTTCATTAAAATAGTTTTTATGGTTGCTTAAACGAGATAATTATTTCCTACCCTTTTAAGAGGTAATTAATTAATCACTGACTTTACGCCAGACAAGGTTAACGAGACGGTTTAAAAAGCCGGCAGTAATATAGATTTAATAGCATTTACTTTGGTTTATTACACTAATATAGTTAAATTTTACATACAATTCCGTTATAAGGTATCTTAGAGTCAATATCCGGGTTGTGGTCTCGCGCGCGAGGGCCCGGTGGTCGCGAGGGTCTAAATGGTATAAAATACTACATCCCTACCTAAAACAACGAAGTATTGCAAGTACGTGTATCTAACCGCCATATCCCAAAACTCTGCCTACGGTAGCTACCAGGAAATAGTTCACTTAACTTCTGATACCCAGCCTAGCTAATCTTGCATGAAACTGAAGATGGATCTATCGCACCCCTCGTGACTCTTCGGAACTTAATCTGCCATGGTACCCGAAATCGATGGGTCTTAGTTTAGATATAGGTGCTGTGACAGAGGGGACAATGGGTTTTGCCAAGAAAATATTAACATCACACTGCGGCGATGTCACAGATATGTTTCGATGGTTAGAGAGGGGCCCATTTCGGTTATCGATAGCATATATTTGTGAGTGTTATTGCGACACTTGTAATTTCAAGATGAAATCAAAAATATCGAATGTTAAAATATAATGTCAAATATAGTAGCTCAGTAAAGTGGATAAACCTTGTTCATGCTTCAACAACTAACATAAAATAAGATGTAAAAAAATAAACGTCATCGCAAATCTAGAATTTTCGTTGTTAGCTGGCTTAGCTACTGGCTGGCTAGATCATTATGCGCCTTTACCAAGGTGATGGAATGACTACACATAATCTAAACTTCTAAACGTAGCTAAGAGTATAATAGTTTTCTTGTAACCTGAATCATCGCTGCCATTGCAGGTTTTTTAAACGCTGCTACGTCACGATCTTGACGACTTTTTTATTTGTGTTGCCGATGAAAAAGTCGACAATACAAAGAGATTCCATCCATTATGTATTTTATATTATAGGTTGAATTAAATTTTTCTTCTAACGAATATAGACGAGCGAGCAATGAATGGGCGACTGACAAGACAATGCGCGTGGAGATGATAAAATAACCAATAATTGGGTTATACTAAATTTAGAGGCAGGACATAAATTATGGTCTGGTATAAGTTCTGAGTGGGAAATTGCAATAAATACCCATTACTTCAGGCTATGCTACATAGGCACGGAAACGAACGAATTAGGTAGCTCAAACGGTGACTAAAATTTAATCAGTCGCTGTTTTTGTCCTCGTTTGTAGTACTGTCGCCCACCGGCTGCTGCCCACTCAGTTATTGAGCAACCCATTTCAATAAATAATCGAACATATCAATTAACATAACGGAAGCAAGTTTGAGTGGCAATTACGTTTTATCGAGCCTCGTCCCACCCTATCGCCGCTGACAGTGCCACGTGGAGAGTGGGCAATGAAGATCGATACAATTTGTGAATCGGGGCTTGCGCCACTGGCCTCATGAAGCGAATTGAGATTTTACGTAAGTCATCGTAGACGTCATTATTTTATTTTAGCTGTTTTACAGAACGGAAGTTACTTTTCTTTTTTAGAATACTTTTTATGGTGGCGGCCCAGCCCGTACAAAACAACAACAATCCTATCGTTCACTTTGATCAAATACTTAATATAGATAGATACCAATCACTTCACCATACTACTTACTACTCAATACTCAAACTCAATAGCCGGGTTCGACTCAGAGACAGCTGGAGTGAGTATAATAATTCATCTTAAGATAAAATATAGCCTTCTATACAATTCAATGGCAATGGTACGTGGTTGCGAAATAAATAATATCATAAAGTATAATACAATAAAACTTCGTATGACGCATTTAATAGAATAAAGCCGTTTGTTGTTCCCACTACAGAAACAACTAAAATAATTCATATGACAATATGGACCAAGTGGTCAGCTAATTAGTGTACCTACCTACAGCTAAATGTCAGCTATCTACTTATTTTATAATTATCGTGTAAGTCATAAAGATTGTAATTATGTATCAAGATAATGTTGATGCGCCACTGACACAAAACTGTATTTTCGAAAAAACAGCAGTAAGAACTATTGAGCTCAACTTGTCTCATTGAGTACCTACCTACTAATCATCATAATCTTGGCGTTAATGTCCCGATTGTGTTCTCGCGTACCACAGCCCGGGGTCCGCCTTGACCATGATCCAGCATTGGGAAGATCAAGTAATTACAGTGGAGCGATTGACATCTGACCTACGAGACCAGGGAACCAGGGAAATCCGACCAGGTTGTATCATGGTTACACATTAAGTCGCCTGAATGTGCAGGTTTCATCACGATGTTTTTCCTGACCATAAGAAAATCTGCTAGTATATAACTAACTACTAATGTACATAACTCAGGAAAGAATCATTGGTACATGGCAGCAGTGGGATTCGAACCCGGTACCTCTCGCTTACTCGCTCACGTCGATAGTGCATTTTAAAATACGTACACCGTTTGGATTTGATTTAAATTCTAAGACTATTTGGTATGGTGTATGCTAGGTATTACGGACGGTAGTAGTCGTCTAAGCTGAAATGACGCGCCCCACTATCGCATTAACGCACACAAGCAAATTTAAAATATGGACGCAATACATATACAAATGCCGTTGTAATTGGTAATTCAGTTGCCGGTGAGACTCAACGTACGAGCACGCGTCGTTCGATTGGAGCAGTCGACGCTCCCACACAGATGAAGTGTCGTTATTAATATTTGCACTCACACATCGAAATCAACTAATTAAGTAGTGGGGCGCGTCATTTGAGCTTAGACAAGCTCTAGCTACATACCTACAACGAAATGTAATAACGCGATCAGAACACAAACGACAGAGTGAGAACACAAACAGACAAAGGCAAACATTTCGAGTTTTTTGCATTTGGATACGTTTCGCATTGCCAAATCTATACTAATATTAATATTATAAAGAGAAAATATTTGCTTGTTTGTAATAGATAAACTCAAAAGCTACTTAAGAACTTTATACATTGTAATGTACAGCTGTTGGTACCTACTCCTACAAATAAATAAGTAAATAAATAAATAAATAAGGTAATTTAAAAGTTCTTACACCTATAGAAAGCTACATTATCAGTGAGTAACTTAAGCTATATTTTATAAGCTATAGATTTTCCCGAAATTCAATGTGGCTTCCACGGGAACGGGTCCGGAAAGTAGTTACCGAATTTTAAGCTAGTCCATTAAAAAGATAATAATCATATTCACTCTCCTAAATTCGTCTGAACATAAACTATTTCACACTTCAAGCGCCATCGCTATCTGCCTGAAGACATTAAACGAGCTCCACCTCTACAAGACTTTAAATGTCGTTTGCAAACTCGTTAAATTTCTGCCCCATGAGTTATGTTTCCCCTCTGGTCATTAGGTACTGTACATATTTCATGCCTGAATGCCATTTTCTTGCTGAGTAAAGTGGGCGAAGACATAATAGGAAGGGAATAGGTACCTATAGAGGTTTCCGAAAAGATGGCAATGTTCTCAATGTGTGAACGATGAGAAATCGTGTACAGAAAGTGGCAACCCTTCAAGATTGTAAAGCAAAACAATGTCACCCATAATAACTGTACATAATCATCATGTCGTTAATATCTCGGTTGTACTCTCGCTCACGATTGCTCGGGGTCCGCCTTGACCACGATCCAGGATTTGACAGATCAGATAATTATAGTGCAGCGACTACCATCTGACCTCCATGACCCTGTTACCAGGGGAACCTGACCAGATTGGATCATGGTAACATATTCAGTCACCTGAATGTGCAGGTTTCATCCACAATGTTTTCCCTCACCGTAAGAGCATCGGTAAGTATTCAACTAATGCACACAATTCAGAAGAGTCATTGCTACAAGGCCGCAACGGGATTCGAACCCGGTACCTCTCGGTGCCGAGTCGAATACCCTAACCGCTCGCCCACCGACGCTCCACCGCAATAACAGTATATAGAGGTAATTAAGCAAGAGCTGCATACCAGGCAAGGGCCAGGTAATGAATGGCTAATAGAGTGTTGGCAGACAAAGCCCAGTTTGTCGGCTTGTCGCCCACACGAGGGGGCGCCGGCGCCTTAGAGGAGCCTGACGTAGTCGCAACACGCCTATTGTTATATCTACCTACTATGAACGTGGGCACGGTTACTGAACTGTGCTGAGCTTAAATCTCAATTAATTTGCATAGTTGGATGTCATGGCATCTGCGATCGATGATATAAATAATAATAGCTAACACCAGATGGGTTGGAACATAGACGTGTTGGAACACGTTCCTGTTATGTTTTGACGAAAACGATGTAGACAGTAGGTAATTGGAACAGATAGGTGTCTACAGTTTAATTAATTAAACGGTTGACATACGTAAGAGTTGAAAATAACATTGCGTGCTGATAAATATAAGTAGGTAATGCCTAATGATGTGAGTTGCGTGCCGAAATCGTATTATTAAAAGACATTCGTAATTAACGGTGGAATTATTATAATTTATATATATTTTTTTATTATACAGGCAGGCAAAGGAGCACGAAGGTCACCTTGATGGTAAGTGATCACTACCACCCGCAAACAAACATTTTGTAGGTAAATTATTTTAATACACACCACGCACATAGGTCCAAGCTACAAAATACCTATGTAAGTAAGCATGAGTTTAAAAGGCCAAAACAGCAAAATCCGGCGTTCAAAAAACGAATAAATAAATAATATTCTATTTTATTCACAATATTTTTATTTATTCACAACAATTAGCGGAACAAAGCTTACTGGGCTTTTTGCAAATTAATTTGCGAAAGATCGCGCGCGAATTCATTACGCCGCCCCCTCGCCCTTTTACCTTGAAAAATGACTCGGCAATAATAAAACAACCGATTAACCCGTACCCCATGCAACGTACCCCAGTTTAAAAAAACGAGCAACACTATGAAACCGATTTTGATGAAAAAGGAGTTTACTCCAGTTTCTGAAACGATTGTCAATGTTAATCAATTAAAAATGTAAATGGTCCTTGGTGAGCCAAGGATAACTAATTTTAATTGACGATTAACAATTAATTAACGTACGAGAAACTGGCCGTAAGAAACATAACATCTCGATAAAACTATCAATAGAAAAACGAAATCACAATCGGTTCCACCTTTTAGGAGTTTTACAAAGCGAACAAAAACACTGTTGCCCATCACCAGCATAAAAATAGCAGGCGAATTCATTAGGCCACCGCCCCCGCTTAAAATCCCGTTAAAAATGACTCGTGCAATAATAAAACAACCGATTAACCCGTACCCCGTGAAATACTAAACCGATTTTGATGAAACAAGGCTAAGAAACATAACATCTCGATTAAACTATCAATAAAAAAACGAAATACCAATAGGTTCAACCTTTTAGGAGTTACGTTGTCCACCACCAGCCAGTAAGCGATTCAGAAAGATTGGGCGCAAATTCATTAGGCCGCCCTCGCTTAAAATCCCGTGAAAAATGACTCGTGCAATCATAAAGCAACCGATTAAACTGCACACTGCCGCCCCGTGCGCTCGAGCACCCTGCACCCCTGTTTGGAAAACGTGCAAGTGCAACAATCTACTTGTCTCAACTTATGAGCTGTTTTCGATGAAACAATGCTAGAAACATCTCGATCAAACTTATCCAAAAATACTAATTCAGAATTGGTGCAAGCTACGACGACATAGCTATATAGCTTATCGTAATAAAGCCGTCAAACTTGCAACACCCTTCTGCTAACTACAAAGAACAAAGTTTGAGTTCAAGTGCAAAAAAAGGAGCCCATTAACCTAACACCCTTCTGTTAGCGTCGGAGGTTAAAAAGCCAGCTTTCAGAAAATTAAACTGACGAAACTCTGCAAATTGCAGTTTCTGAAAAATCGCGCACGAATTCATGACATTACCCGCCCGCCCCCGCCCGAATGCGGCCATTCGCCGTGAAAAATTACTCGTGCAATAATAAAACAACCGATTAACCCGCACACGCCGCCCCGTGCACTCGTATGGGTCAATTGTTTAATTCAATCTTTATCGTAACTTTGGTGGTTGACGTTGTTTTCGTTATCAAGTTAGTTCGTGTACTGGCGATCGTTTCCGTTGTAATAAAGATTTTTCCAGTAGGTATTGATTTGGTTTCAAAAAGCATCAATAGATGGCGCTCCTACAATTTTGGTAATCTTTTTTTAATCTGTATGATGGTAGCAGTGATTTCATGCAGCCAACTAATACTAAACTTAAAAATAAAATGTTTATTAATATAAACATAACTGTTAAAGGTTGAACGAAATGTAAAAAGAAATATTTATAGAAGATGGCACTATGTTCCATTATTATTACAACCTCTAAAATGGTTGAAAACTATTGACAAATACAATATTATCTAATACAACGTACCCAGTGTTTATATCCTGCTTGCTAAGAACCTATTTCAAGCGATTATCAATTACCAAAATTATCGGGGCGCCATCTAGTGAGTGGTCAGGAATGCTTCAGATACCTATTGGAAAACTGCTCATTATGAATAAATGCGGAATGGGCGGCTCCAATCCGAACGAGATGTCCCGTATTTTGTCCACATTGGGGCTACATTCTCCTATGCCGGTCACTTCACAATCAAAGACTAACTCGTCGACTTGTCAATAAGTCGTTTTCCAAGAGGTATTTATAGCATACCTAAGCACCCACTAGATGACGCAGTGGACAGATTTGGTAATAATTGTATGCAAAAACGGGATTAAAAATATATAAAAAGGATAACTATTTATCAAGTTTAAGGCCATGTGTTGTTGTAGAAAAGCTGCCTATTTTTTGCACACTACAGAATATTTTTGTATCCCAAAAACAAACAAAGATTAGAAGTTCTTAGCAAATATTTCCTATTTAAATTGACTCCAAATATTTTACGCCGTTTCTTATAAAAACGCTGTATTTTAAAATTCGATAAGGATTTTTATAATAATTAGTTTACCAAGTTACTAAGGGCGCCATCTTTTAATCATTGTTCATACCATCTGATAGTACTGGAAAACTGCTCATTGAAGCGTTTACCGAAAACCACAGCGCACCGAAAACGAAACGTAAACGAGACAGTTACACAATTGCACGCCTACTGCACCCCGATCCGTTTGTGTTTGTTCGTTGGCACATTGTATTGTGATGTTTTCCACCTTTTACCTTAATGATTCTCGGCAGTTACGCCGGCTCCGTATTGCGGTGGTCCGCTTTTGAAAGGCGCTCGCTGGTTTTGTTGGAGGTGCGGTAATGTTAAGCTGTTTTCTGTGGGGTGCGCCTCAAAAGATAAAAAGATACCTACAGTAAAGTCGACTTTCTTTTTAGTTATATTGTAGAATTTTTTTAAGCTACGTGTAGTATAGGGACAAGCATCTTTTTTAAGCTAGGTATAAGAGAGCTAGAGCTCTGCTGGTCAGAATATAAACATCATTCTAACAGATTTCAATGTTATACAAACATATATAAAAAAAAATCAGGCAACTGAATTTGTAACCATGACCAGTTTCCCCTGGTAGCAGGGTCGCGGAGGTCAGATGGTAGTCGCTCCACTGTAATTACCTGATCGCTAAAATCCTGGATCATGGTCAAGGCGGACCCTGGGCCATCGGTCTCGAGAGCACAACCGGGACATTAACGCTAAGATGATTATTATTATTTATTACATACATATATAAAGCTCACGCCTCCGTCCCACAGGTGGGGTAAGCAGAGACTATGGAAATATACAATAAAAACAGATACCTACAAAAAAAAATGACTGAAACAGATCTATTTAACAAATTAACGCGACTCCACTCTACAAATAAACCCAGCAATCCCAAATCAATCAATCGCGTAAGACCAAATAAGACGCTCCGCAGCCATACTTACGCCGACTTACATAAAGACAGCGAGGGGAGCATACATTGCAGTTTCCATAAACCGCAGCCGCCGTGTTATAAAGACACGCGCGTAACTGTAAAACGTAAGTTATGCCCCCAGTAAAGTCGGGCCAATAAACGTCACATCCGCATTATACTGCAGTTCTTTCACGAGCTTTACTGCACTGGACATCCAGCTTGAACATGTTTAAATATAAATGAAAGCAGTCGTGTCGTTAGTTAGGTAGAACATGTAGCAGCTGTCGTTGTGTTGCCAATAAATATGAATATTGATTGTGATTTGGCGTGTGTATGGGATGGTTGGTCCAATTACCGTCATTTTAATATTAAATTGGTCGTTTAAAAAAATCCTTTTATTTTTTATTCGGTGAAAAAACACTGTCAAATATTGTCTTGGAAAGTCGAAATCGGCGTTTAAATTGTAATTGAATCCGAACCGGATGTTTTACAATCGCTGGGCTGAATCTCCGCGGTTCTTTCTTGAATACATAAGCACAGTTATAAAGGCAAGAAAGAAGGACTGTAATCTCCGTACTCTTTGTGAAAATGTGTATAATTTTTATTGTTTATCCTCGGGGTACCTACGTGACATTGTTTAAAATATCAGATACTAGCTTCTAGTTCCAGTCCCGTTCCCGCGGGAACCACGTTGAATTTTGGAATAAATAGCCTATATGATACTCTGGGCTATAAGCTATATTGCTGATTAATTTCATCAAAATCCGTTCAGTAAATTTTGCGTGAAGGAGTAACAAACATCCAAACATCCTTACAAACTTTCGCATTAAAGGTCTCGGTATACGGGACGGGTTTATTCCCGTGCTGAGCATAACGGGACGATTTCTTAAAATACATCCTTTAAAAACTATAGAACAGCTATATCACGGGAAAAAGCCCGTCTCGTATACCGATACCTTTATAATATTAGTAGGATTATTAAGGTTTGAATGTAGACACGGTGCATGCGGCACCTTATATTTAAATAAGGTGAAAGAACACAACGTGAAAGTTTCGATACTATACATGAAATCGGCACACCTACGCTGAGCCAGAGTGAGGTTTAGCGCTTCTTACCAAGTTTTGTGAACAGAAGGCCTATGCCTCAACAGTCAGTGAGATGATATGCTGAAAATGGACGCCAATTACGATTTTTTTTTGTATAGCCGGTAGTAGAAACGTAAGGTGTGCATGGGCACCGCTCCATGGCCTCCTAATACGGCTGGCAAAGCGAGGCTGTAAAATCTCTGGGCGATCTGGCGCCGATCGACACCAGTACCTACGTATGATTCATATAGAAGATTCACTCACCTATGGCGCGAGAGACCGCCAGCTGTCCGTTGACCCGCCACGTTCCCCAAAATATCACTGTGCCGCCAGACTGTTCTATTCGATCTTTTTCGTCCTGGAACAAAGAGTTATTTGAGTACACGTTTCAATCTATCGCGAAACAAGTTAGTTGTCTAAAGATGTGGTTGACAATTAAGCACCTTGTGTATGACTGTGTCGTACACAGTCTCCCAGTATGGAAATATCCCGCGATCCAAAGATTTTTCGGGTTTATAGTAAGTCGAAAATAGTCCTATTAGAAAAATATATATTACTAGTAGACCCGGCGCGTAAACTTACTTTACCTGCCATTTTTTTCTTGCTTATAAACCTTCCTCTTGAATCACTCTATCTATGGTTAAAAACAGCATTAAAATCCGCTGCCTAGTTTAAAAGATCTAAATGTACATAGATACATAGGGACAGACGGCGGGCAGCGACTTTGTTTTATACTATTTATAGATGACTAGTTACCCCAAACAATATCTTCAGCTTTACAATAGTATAGTAATAGCTTAATATAGTTACACGTATCCTTAATTGGGACGCAAATTGCCGCTGTGGATTACTGGCGCCAGCGCTAACGAGTAAGTTTATAGGGGAATTACTTCATGATATTGTAGCGACAAACAAGTAGATACTAAACCTAATGGAAGGTAACGTTTTTACAAAGTAGCACGTCCGTATGGCTGTAGGAATGTCGTACAAGAAGATAGAGCAAGCACCGGTGCGCACCCTAGCCCTATGGGGTGTCACAATCGATGAAACCTGAAAACCATTTCCGGCTGTAGGGTAGTCCCAGGCTGAGTTTAATTGGTCGGCCTAGGTCTTGACAGTCTAGCATAACCAGTTGGCCGGCCGCGCTGTTCCACATGAGCGTTCTTTGTGGAAAGCGCAAATAAAAAGAACATTATGCTCTTGGTAGTGTATAAAATTAAATAAGTAAATAAAATAACGATAAGAATGCTCCAGAGATGAGGAGTAGAACATGTCTAGAATACTTGAGAGTCGAGAGTATTCATGTGAACAGAGGCAGGCAGGATGTTTTAGTTAGAACATGCACAGAATGCTCATAGTGGACGGTGTACACAGCAAATATTGGAAAAAAACCGCAAATCGATGTACAGGATAGCCGTTTGGTATACGAGTACTTTAGGTTTAAACAATCATTTTGACCGGTAGTTCCTAAAAATATTCCCAGGGGGGGAGCAGTAATATCGATATTAATTTTTTATATAGGATTTGAATTTTTTTTTCTCAGATTCCTATCGTGTTTGGTATCAAATGAAAGGGCATCATGAGCCGGTTCTAAAAATATACTACACCAATACCATTCGGCCACCTGTTTTCTAAAAATCCACGAAATATTTTCAAAACATACCAAGTTTGGACTCCTCCAGGTAGGAGACGGATTAGTAAATTTTTGTATAACATACGCCAAATGTCTCTAAATATACCCATATCCAACGACAAAAAGGCGATTTAAAAAATATTTTAATTTACTAATTTTAAAATATTTTTTTCTTTATTAAAAAGTTGAGATTAAGTATTTTTTTAAACTTATCGAACTCTACTGTACTGTACTATTATTATTGTGTTTTATGCTATTATCTATGTAAAATAATGCTCTTACGGTTTCTATCTCCCCCTCCCCCTTTCCTCTCTCCCTCCGCACTCCTCACTCTGCACCTAAGCGAATTTGATTTCCTCTCAGGTGCAGGAAAATCCTCTCAGGTGCAGGAGGAAAAGGGGGGGGGGGGGGGGGGGAAGCGTATTAATATCAATTTAACATAGATTAACAATAGTAAAGTGCAGTACAGTTCGATATGATTCAAAAAATACTAAATCTCAACTTTTTAATAAAGAAAAAATATTTTAAAATTAGTAAATTAAAATATTTTTTAAATCGCCTTTTTGTCTTTGGATATGGGCATATTAAGAGACATTTGGCGTATATTTTATAAAAATTTACTAATCCGTCTCCTACCTGGAGGAGTCCAAACTTGGTATGTTTTGAAAATATTTCTTGGATTTTAAGAAAACAGGTGGCTGAAAGTTATTGGTGTAGTATATTTTTAGAACCGGCTTATGATGCCCTTTCATTTGATACCAAACACGATAGGATTCCGAAAAAAATAATTTCGATTACCATATTAAAAATTAATGTCAATATTACTGCCCCCCCCCCGGGGAATATTTTTAGGAACTACCGGTCAAAATGATTGTTTTAACCTAAAGTACCCGTGTACCAAACGGCTATCCTGTACATCGATTTGCGGTTTTTTTTTACGTAGCTCGACCACTATCATACAGCTCATATAGGAGAATGATCATACAGCTCGCTTGGTAGAACTGGCGAGTAACGCATTGAAACGTCTGGGATCTGTTATCAGGAACCACATTGGACTTCAATCGCGAAGTAACTTTTTAGTAGGCGTTCCATTCTACAAGAGTTCGGGGAATTACCTTTTTAGGTTATATGTTAGATGAAAGCCTTCTCCCTTTCCCTCTCTGTCTCTGTTTCGTGCAACGAACAATCACCGATATAGCAACGAGCGAATGCTCTGTTTATATCAGGCGCATAAATTGTCTTGATGTAACCCACCCACCGATACTCGTCACACGTGGCATCGATAGGTGAACAGATTTGGATGAAACTTGGTACACATACATAGAACTTCTTGCAGACATCATGTGTTGTAGATTATGATATAGGTAGGATACTTTTTATCGCGGTTATGAGTTTTGTTCACTAGAAGGCAGGACACGACATAGCTTATTTATTTTTAGATGAAGCGTGGTCACCGCTACCTATGGATATTTGCAGCACCAGGGATATCAATCACAGGGGCACCAATACAGTGCACGCGCGAGTTCATGTCCGTCCTGAAAAATGTGGGTAGTCCTGCGACCTAATCAATTATGGTACCGTCGATAGTGAATTAATTGGGCATTTTCGCCATTTTGAGATGCTTGACTATGTATTGTAAAATATTATTTTCTACCTGTATTTGTTAAATGCGCATTTCACATCTGTACATAGTATAAAACAAAGTCGCTTTCCGCCGCCTGTCCCTATGTATGTATCTCATCATCATCATCATATCAGCCAGAAGACGCCCACTGCTGGGCATAGGCCTCCCCCAGAGATCTTCACAAAGGCCGGTCCTGTGCCTTCCGCATCCTGCGATATATACCAAGTCGTCGGTCCACCTTGTGGGAGGCCTACCCACGCTGTATGTATATATGTACGCTTAAATATTATAAACTACGCAACGGATTTCAATGCGGTCGACTGGGGGGGAAGGGGAAGTACCTTACACCTCCACCTTACCTTACCGCAGCCAAACATTCATATGCACGATGTAAAAAGACCGCTAGCATTAATTGAAACCCCATGTTCTACACATGAAACATTATGAAGTCATTTCCGCGGGTATGTTTCTTGGGGAAAGTTGTTCAGTTTCATGGGTAGAATATGAGGTTTCAATTAATGCTAGCGGTCTTTTTACACCCTGTATTTTAAAAAGTATTGTTTTGATCACAGAACACGATAGAAGTGGCATCTTCGCCATTAGTACCGAAACCGATGCCGCCGTTCCCGACCCCACTATTTTTACCACTACTCATGCAACTTAATATGCACAGGCTTACGCACGCACACGCAAAGTCAAACGGAGCGCCGTGATTAGTCAATCGGTCACTACCACATAGACACATTGCGTTGCGTGTGTGCTGTAAATCCTCTGTGAATTTACATTTACGCTAGGGATTGACAAAATCGAATTCTTGTCGATATTAATATTTCGATAAAATTCTAACTATTATTATTTATGGTATTTATTATTTAATAATAATGAATTGAAAATGTTATTATATTGAGGGGGGTGAGGCGGGATTCAAGGACGCGTAGAGAGGAGATAGAAAGAGTAGGGGTACGGTAGATTTACCGTAGGGATATGGCAGGAATATGTCAGGAATACGATAGTGTGTGACGTCCTGAGTAGTTCAGTGGTTAACATGCTCGTTTGCCATACAAGAGGTTGCGGGTTCGTTTTCCGGCCGGGCAGAATTTAAATGATGAATTTTAATTTCTGTAACGGGTCTAGGTGTTCTATGTTTAATAAGTATGTATTTAAAAAAAGGGTATAAGTACTATATCAATTATCTAGGACCCATAATACAAGCTTTGCTCAGTTTAGGGCTAGATGGCGATGTGTGAATTTGTCTACAATTAGGTATTTATTTTATTTTAGTGTTAAGGTAACTGCATCATACCTCTACCCCACCTGTACCTCACCCGTGCCCCTGCTGTGCCCCTACTAAAACTAATATCAAAATCGGTCCGCAATTGACGAACATTTCAAGACACACGTACCTACAATAAAAAAAACATTCAATCGAAATAAGAATCTTCTTCTTTTTTGATATCAATTCTACTATACTACAAATATATTATATCGATAAACAAAATAATTTATCGATAAGGGCGGTTCATGTGCACAGCACTAGATTGGGCGCAAGGTGTCCTTGAGCGCGGGTGAATATTTTTCGTAAAATATTGATAAATACAAGGTTTTTAGACTTAACGGTGAAATGAAATCACTCCTTTTGTTTTAGAAGTCTGTTAGCTTATTGCTCGCAATTAACTATTGCGCAAGATGGCATATTTTTAACATTTTAGGCACAGCTTGTTTTGATGTGCACTCCGTTGAATTCCGCAAGAGACTGACGGCGCGTTCGCGCCTTTTGAAGGAAATTAGCCCATTTGCGCATAGTTGTGGCGCGACTGCACCGCCTACTTAGCTTTTCTAACTACTTATTTTTCTATGGTTTTGATGTTGGTGAAAAATATCTCCAGTGCTCCATAGGAAACCGTGGCTTTGGCAGTGGCATGACGTATTACGCACGCTTTTCGATATCGAAAATTATTATACTACCTACCGTGTTGTTCTTTTCTTTATTTAACTACTAGTGGACCCGGCGCGACTTCGTTCACGTACACCTACTTTATGCGCTGTGTACTACACATGCCTAAATTCAGAAACAAAAAGCGTGAGAGCAAATCTAAGTGGAATGTATTGCTCATAGAATAAGGTCCATTTTTGTGTCACTTATATTAAGTCACGCGTCGCTCCACTTTTCAAAAATCCGATATACAAAAATGGACTTTATTCTGTGAGCAATACATTCCACTTTGATTTGGTCTCACGCTTTTTCTTTCTGAATTCCGTTACTAAATTTAGGAATGTATAATAAGCGCATTACCTACCTCTTTTCTTGCTTATAAACCTTCCTCATGAATCACTCCATCTATTGTTGAAAACCGCATGTGTAAAGAACAGCGCCCTCTAGTGGCAAAATATGTAACCAATTACGTTACTTAATCATTTCGTAGATGTCGCTAAATGCTATAGATTCTTATATAATTGTAAGCGTGTAATTTGACGCATTGCGAGTTAAACCCTCATAAAGTTGACACTGTGCAAGTCATTCCTGACCTGACCCTGTCTCATCCACGACGAAACAGCATGGAAATCCGTTCAGTCGTTTTTGAGTTTATCGTGGACAGACAGAGAGACGTGAGAGAGCTTTTGTTTTATAATAATTTCAAACTTTCTTTACTGATTAGGACATTAAATATCTCTTTCAATCGTCAAAAAGGAGGGGGGTACGAAAGTAGGAAGGAAAAACACAGAGCCGGGCAACGCCCGACAATGCCAGGCAGAGCTGGACCCGCGTCACGAAAGAAGAGACTTGTCAAATGGCAGTGGAGGGGATTTCGCGCAGGTAATCGTATGCAGCGCAAGTCGAACCACGGGACCCGCCAAGTCTCTTCTTATTTGACACTAGTTATAAAACCAGAGATATCTGTAACGACATCTGTCGCTCCAATAGGGAAACTAAACAAAACTCACATTACGAGTACAACGAATACAAGGTTGGCAAGCATCCGCACATAGATGGCGCTAAGTCCTACATCCCGCTAGAGAAGTATGTCAACTTCCGCGGCATAAATACTCCATTCGACGATCGCCTGGCCATAACACCCGGCCAGCTGGGCTATCACAAGTGTGTCCGCGACAAAGCTCGCGCCGCGAGAGAGCGTTTGTTGCCTTCTCTCAATACTAAGATGAAAGAGATAGTAGTATCTATGTCGCGCTTTTTCTCAGCAAGCAAGCGAGAGCAACATGTGCTGGCCTTTCAGGTGGGTAATTAATTACCCTTTTCCACCGTCTCCATCTTTGTTTGCCAACGTTAGCGGCTACCTATACCCTTCACCGCCAAACCACCAAAGACCCACCCACCTGCCGGCTGGGCTTGTGTGGTTGCACCAGCTGCATGACCCGAAGCCGCTTGGCTAGCAGCGCATAAAAATCCATTCAGTAGTTTTTTAGTTTATCACAACCGTCGGGGCGTGGGACTTTGGTTTATAATGTAGTGAAGTAATACCAGCATACAAAAAAGCAAGCAATCCCCACAAGGTGGACCGACGACCTGGTAAAGATCGCAGGTACCAGCTGGATGCGGAAGGCACAGGACCGACCTTTGTAGAAATCTCTGGGGCAGGCCTATGCTCAGCAATGGGCGTCTTTCGGCTGATATGATGGTGATGACGATGAAGTAAAACCAGGGAGACCCACCTGCCGGCTGGGCTTGTGTGGTTGCACCAGCTGCATGAGTCGAAGCCGCTTAGCGAGTAGAGCGAGAGAGTCTCCCGCCCACGCCGCCAACAGTTTCCGTCCGCGCACCGCCACGCACACAGCTGTGCTGCCGCCGCATGCGCACTGCAACAAGTACCTTTGCTAGAATACAGGCCCGGTAGTGAATAAAAGTTGCACGCTAACATTAACCTGTGACACCTTTTTCCACTCTTGCACACCAACACACATCATCGTCATAAAAAATTATCATCAGCCGATACCAGGACTGGGGCATAGGCCTCCCCCAGATGTGTCCACAGAGTCAAAGTCATATAATTTTATTCAATTAATATATTCAGTCGTATACGAAACATTTTCAGGCGTAAATTTACATTTTCCTGTATTTTTGAACCATTCGAAACCGGGGTTGCCATTAGAGTGAAATAAAAGCGATTTTGTTCATTTCACGCTGAAATGTGTTCATTTCAAGCAGAAATGTTGTGAATTGGTATAAAATAAAAAGCCGTTAATGGACCGCACCTAATGTAACGTGCAACGGAATGTCAAATGTTTAATCTGTGGTTGTGATTTTAATATTTCGGTGCTGCGTTTTCAAGTCTACCGATAGAACCCGAATTTGAATTCTATCGATAAATACCCAGTGGTAAAAGAGCACGCATTGAAATAAATCATCAATATGTATTTGAAAAATAGGGGAAATGATAATTCGTATGCGATTTTAGGATTTTTGTATACGTATGAAATTCAAAAATCGAGCTCTAGGTCGTCTGCCCACCTTGCCTGTCTCAAACACACGCTCGCCTGTGTCCCACAGGGGTGCCCACTAGCCAGAAATGATCACAACTATGCTGACTTTCCCCTTGCAAATTTATGCATTTACACCGATCAAGAGTAGGGTCCTGGTTGTGAAGATTAATATATTTAAACATCGAGATGCTAAGAAACCATGTATCACTAGTCGGACTAAATGAAAGATAGAAGATGTGCCTGCTGACAAGGGCACAATATTTTTATGGGCAATAGGCTCGCATTCAGTGGTGTAGCAAGGCGTGTACTAAGTGGACTGTCGCATACAGCCTTGGACCCCTGTATTGGGTCCTCCACCCATGTTGCAGTAGTATGTCATCATCATCATCTTAGCGTCAAATTCGCGTCACTCATCGCATTTGACCATATCATATCAATAGCGATATCATATCGCAGTATCTCACCCGATAAGAAGCGACGATGAGTAGCATGATCGCTAGAATACCCCAACATCATTCTTTTCGGGAAATAGTGACCGTTCTTTACAACGCACATAAGAAAGATATCTAAAATCGATGGGTACGATAGCTTCCGCCGAACAAATACCTCCTGGTTGCTCTTCCTCACGAAGTCCTGGTCGGTCCGCAGGTAGGCGTCCCGCATTGCCCTCTTCAGGTCTGTGCTGAAGTGTGGGCTCTCCACCAGGTACTGGTGGAGGTGAGCCGCGCAGTAGGTCGCCGCCGCCGACCCGGCGTGCCCGTCGTACACCGCGTAGAAGCTGGTCGGCTCTGTTGTCTGGGGAGACAGAAATTGAGAATTCACAAAGAGATCGTTGACAGTCCACACTATAAGGGCCATTTGAAAGGGCCAGCCCATAAAATTAGGGTCGCAATTTCGACAGCATGGCATTTGACCGCCATCTCACCTGGTGGTAAGTGACGATGCGGCCGCAGATAGAGCATGCCTGTCTTAGAATAGCCTATTCACTCCAGCCTTGAAGGCGTTTTTATTAATATAGTTAAGCTATACGATACGACAATCACTAGAGTTGCTATAACAACTCTAGTAATGGTGAATTTATTGGGAATAAAGTGTTCTATCAAACGAATTTATTTTTAAGTTTTTGGCGGCACTTTCTATATTTTTTTAACTTTTAGGATGACATAGCTATCGCAAATGCTATCGCAAGGCGGTAGGGTGCGCATGTTTTTGACAAAGTTAAAACCTACCAATTATACAAAACTAGTTTTTTCATACTCTTAATCGTAACATTACAGACAAACTTCGCGACCTTAAAATCTCTAAACCGAGCAGAATTTTCTGACGCAACGAATTACAGCTTAATTCAAACTAGTTAGCATCGGTTAGAGTAGCTACTCATAAGGCGCACAAGGGCCACATCGTGGAAGCACGTATCACACTATAGGCACACTATATACCCGTGTTATATTTACTACAATAAGCGTCAACAACGTGTATTTTTGGACGGCCACAATGGCACCTCACAAATGCTTCTGAGAACCTACTTATTGTTTCGAATGTAATATACAATAACAAATATGGCGGAAAGCCTAAACAGTGTTTTAATTTGTAGTGTAAATGTTATGAAACAATGAGTAATTTGGTCTGTATTAATAATATAGGTCACCAAAAGTTGTGTCTTGAACTTTGTATTTTCACTTTGTTTCTTTGGGGTTGAAAACAAGTCTTTTGGGGCATTTGTGTCTAGGTTAAACTGGTTAGCCTTCCCGATTTCTTGATGCCCGAATAATTCGTCTGTAAATGGTACATTTGGCACGGAATATTATTAATTGCATTTAGAGGAAATCACAGCTACAAACATTACAACTATAAATTACCGTGAGAAGCAAATGGACGGGCGTCTCCGTCTTATAATACTTTACAAGTTAGATAAACTTGAGCCTTATGTTTCCCTATTGCAACAATAAACATACGTGTAAGTGGACTACAGAGTTTACACGTTTTGTAGTTAACTACACACACAAGCAAGCTTCATTTGTATTAATTATTAACAGGCTCTCTCTGTAGTATTTTAATACTATTGACTACCTATTCTATGCTAGAAGACTCCAAGAGGATTCTGAAAGTCTTTCCTAACAGCAGTCAGTAGCCAAACATCCATAGGGTACAAACTCTTTGTCACTACATACATTCCGATCAAATATCAAATATCAGGTTGCGATAAGGCAGACAATCACGAACACCTGTTTTTGGAAAAAGCCTCACTGGTTCTCATGCTGCAACTCCTGTTAAACCAGCATCCATAGCTTGAAGGGCTTCGTCGTGCGCCAGAGAGAGCAAGAAAACTCTAGCTTTTTCAATTTGCATTGACGTCAATGAGACACAAAGTTTAACTCGGTCGATAAAGCCCGCCGTGCTACTCAGGCTGGACCTACAACGGCGCCCTAAACAGCCACTGAGTACACACCTGTATCCCGAAGAGCGCCTCCAGGTTGCCAATCTCGACGTGTCTGTCCTCCATCACTCGTCTGGAGTTCTTCGTTGCTATAGAGACCGTTTGCAGCTCCATCAATTCGGGAGGCGGCGGCGGCGGCAGTGAGTCCAACCGGGAGTTGTCCAGGTACCGGAGGCATACATCGTTCGCCCTCGCTGTCACCGCTTGCATCAACCGCAATGCTATGTACACTGGAAGTAGAGATGAGAGGTAGTTCAATAATGCGTCCCTTATACTCATTATTCGGTGGCGATTCGACAATAATTTGATTGTAAAACGTTTAAATTGAAATTGATCCTACGACTAAATTGATACTATCAAGCTAAGGTTCAGAATTGATAGCGAAGGTCAAATATGATGTGCGATTGGTCGCAATTCGATGTCGAATCTCTGCAGTGTTTGTATTGTATCTCTACTAGATATCGATGTTTTTTCGTAATCAGGGATTCGTCTTAAATTACGATAAGATGATAGATCATTTGTATTTTGTATTAGGAATGTTTACCCACATAAAACGCAAGTTGCAACTGGAATTCACGAAGGATATACGACGATAAGGAGTGCCTACTAGACGGATAGAAACTTATACAAGGTATAATCTCTATACTGCTCAATACTCCAAACATTTGTATTAATCTTCCTGTCGCACAACGGGTGGGGGACGTATAATTTGTCATACCGAAACAATGCTAGATTAATTGAACGAACCTACATACCCACAGTATTTCGGGCTTATATGAAATATTTATGATTGAAGAGGATGAAACGGCAGTAGAAAAATTGTATGGAAAATGAACAAGAATAAAAATTCGTAAAAATTCGTCCACGCGAAGCAAATCGCGTGCAAGCTGGTATCCATAACACGACAGGACGTATAGCAAATAAAAGTACAGCCATACCAATAAAGTTATTGATCAAAAAAAGTGATTCTTGATTGGTTTTGAAAAAGTATTTACAAAACTGCCTGTGGAAGCCCCAAAATGTATTTAGGGCTTTAGGTCACTAAGGTGGAAAATCAACCTTGTTATTTCATAAAGTGAACTTCAACCTTAGCTTGGTGACAAACGACTTTCTTGGTCGACGGTACAAATGTTTTGGTGACGTCATTCGACACTGTACAGCACAATATGTGGCGGCAGCCCTTTCTCAGAAGAATCAGTATAATGGAATTCGCGTGCAAATGAAAATGCTAGCTATATGTGCAACGCGTTATGTAACATGTAAACAATAATTGTACTCCATCCCTAACCTATATCATCTAACAATGCACTGCACATATGGCCCACAATAGCCCTGGGCTATTGCGGTCATCATGGAGTAGAAGAGGACGTCACCTGACAAGCTCGTGCTGAATTCAGATAACGCCCTACGATGACATCATGGCCGGTATCGCGATGAGATTCAGGCCGCTAAGGACAGTTTGTGCTGATGAGGTAAGCGTGTAATCAAGAGAAGTCCGGCGGTTAAGCCTTCGTTCAGTTGAACTACATTTTCAAATGGTGATTCAACTTTGGCTATGACACACGAAAAGTTACTGCTACAACTCATACTCCAAACAAATCAAAGGTAATTTAGGGACGGCAAACACTCGGTACGTGTAAAACATCATGCTCCAAAACCTTAGTGAGTGGTTTGGCGTGAGCATGGGTTCAGAACCGCTATAGGTAAAGAGAAACATTCAACAATAAAATAACGATACATGTTGTCGAAAAGTAGAGCTGTCATCGGTGCGAATGTCGAATATAGACAACATATTTCAGTCTGCATACTGATTAATGAAAATCGATCGGCGAGCCAACAGCGCAAATGCCAACTCGTGCCCAATCAACGACCAGGAGCATCAGCCTCCGACTCTGGGGCACGACGCGCGTCACTCTGAATCGCGTATTGTATCAATTTAGAAACGCGTCAAGTCATCATTGCGTGACAGAGGTAATTCATAGCAAACACTCTTATTAAGTATAATTGGCGATAACGAATACAATTTTGTTAATTACGCATTTAGATGAAACTAGATTTGCGTCTACCTGCCTGTACTACTTACACCCGTATTCACGAACACCACATGTCTATCAAAGTAGCACTACTATGACACTACGTAAGACACTTCTCACAGTGCTCGTTAGCGGCTCTTTTCTAAGTAAACGCACTTATTTCAATACGGCTAATTGATTGGTCAATTTTGCTATGCCTTCATTTTTGAAGTCATGACAGACGTATTTGCCGATCGCCATTTAAGTATGGCCGTGTGGTGTCCGGCAGAGTAGAATAGCACCAACCCGTCACACTCGTGGGTGTCATACAAGGCGACTATGTTTTCGAGGCAAAATATCTAATCTCCGTAGACTGGAAAATAGGCTGAAGCGTTTTCCATTATTTTATTTATAACACTGCGACCTCCAACCCGCCTGCCATACGTAGCGATTGTGGCAATAAACGTCTCCCACGAAAGGGGGAGGCCCCTTTCGTGGGAGACGCCCTAAGTCATGCAGTGGAGTGTAATTAACTGTGATGATGATTCTTGAATACTTGTATTGTCAGTAAATAGGTTTTGGAACCCTGTACGTTCGCGCGCACTGTGAGACCTCATAGTAACGTTTTTAAATACAGGTAGTCAGATTCTTATACGTTCTATTTACGTGGATTACTCAATACGGTCGGGGTGATTTTCTAAATCACCTGGCTAAATTAGCCATAACATCTTGGCACAAGTCCGGTCGCGTATTACGTACCTCCTTCGTCAGATTTGTACCCAAAGTCGTTGGGCTGTTTCTTCGATGCCATGCGCACCTCGTCCAAAATTATCCGCAATAGCGGTGCCATCAGGGTCAACGGGCATTGTCTGGAAAGGAAAATATTCAATTATTAGGAAATGTTGTTAACACATGTTCTTACAAGAGGCAAACGAGCAAGCAGGCCACCTGACGGAAAGTGATCACCGGCAACACCTTGGGCACGTCCATAGACTCCCGCATGTATTGCTGTGGATTTGAGTCGAACTCGTCATGTTCCTACTATGAGTATCTTCCGGATTCTTCAAAATTCTAAATTTCTCGGGCTTCTAATGCTTTATTTGATTTGTGTGTACGAAATGTTGACTATAAGTAGTAGTAGGTAGTATCTACATGAGAATATTTACTTTTACTTTTGAAATGGAAAAGGATATAAGGATTCATGCCTTTAACGGCTTATCGTAGATACTTGCTTAGGATTACGACAAATCCAGAACTCAAGCGAAATTAGAACAGAATCAAGACGAGATCGAAACAAAACCTTAGGTATTGGGAAAAGCGCAAAGCTTTACTCATTTCACTGGTCCAAGATCCGAACAAACAAAAAGCATACTAAGTATTCTCTTGAAAGTTACTTCGAGTCCTTTTTTACCCTAAAATATTCCTACAAATGTAACGAGGCCAGACACCGGTACGTATAAACGTATACAGGTTTCGTACACGCAAGATATTTAGGTACGCCAATGCGGTCACCATAAATTCTGCGGAACTGGCCAGTTGTTAAGAATATCTAAGAAACTCGCGTATCGCACCACATAAACAAGCGTTGATGTTGTGATGAGATGAGCAACAGATGCGGTCACGTGATAAGAACGCTATCTCTGGACGTTACGCAGAATATTAGGATCAACGAACGCGTACGAAAATACGTACAAACATTAAGGCAGCAATTTAATCCGATTAAGGTCATTGTAATCATGGAACGGTGAATGCTTGTAGTAAAACAAAAAGGTTCCGATACAAATACAGCCATGACACGACTGCTTGGTTATTTACAACAGGCGTTATTGGCAGTATGGGTAAGGCGATTGAATACTAACATCAATATTATTATAATATCACATGACATTATCGTCACGCCATTTTCCCGTAGGCGTCGGCAGAGATCACATTGATTCATCGGCTACGATCAAATCGATGATATTTTAAAGAAAAAGTATGCTTTTTACAACTTGCTGGGCAGGCCTTTGACCACCATGAACGCCATATCATCTGATAGTAAGTGGCGAAGCGGTCCAGAAACAGCGTATTCACTCTGGCCTTACAGGAGTCTTGGGCCTCAATGGCAGTTTTAATTGTAGAAGAATACCAAAAACGCGTCAAACTGCCGTTGAGTTGCGTTTGCGAGCAAATTACAACTCAATCCATTGGTAAATTAGCGGACTTGAGGCCTAGGTTGTATTATTCGGGGAACACACCAGCAGGCAACCCTAAACCGACGAGCGTGAATGAAAGGTATATGAATGTGGAGCGAAAGAGGTTTATCAGGACGTAGCGACTGTCAAAAATATGGAAAAAACCATGGATATTAGTTCGTTGTTCAGCCAGCAAATATATCACTTCTATTTTCGATTAAAGTATGACATTTTAAGTACTCCCTGTTGGTTAACGAGACTCCAAATACAGACAAAGTTCCTTATTGATCTCCATCTAACCACAATTATTGATCCCTATAACTGCTTTTGCTATGCTGCATTTTAAAATGCACTTAGGAGTAATTAATACGCGAACTAGAAACGGTAGACGCGGCCGACGCGACGCTTCATATCGATCACTCCAATAACTTGCCGTTATATACTTAGGTACGCAAAGGCACGTCCAGCCGGTGGCATAGAGCGGGTAAAACCAGGAATAGAAATGCATCAATCTCGCTCGTTCGTGAACCAGTGCACCTATTTCCGACAATTTCCGTGGCACAATCGTTTCTGCTCCACTCGCTAGTTTTGTGACACAAACGCTTAATGCCATGCCGGTTCTTCCCCGAACCTGTTAAACCTAGATACCGGATAGCATTGTGATAACTAGCCCGGAAATAAAGTTAATAAAAATATTATTTCTGATAACAAAAACAATTCTAAATTGTTCCGCGGGGTAGTTACTATTGACTGTTACTTTTAACCAGAATACTTTCTGTAACACTCGAGAAGAATGTAACTTCCTATTACTGAAACAGTTTTCGAAATAGGTTCAGTAGGTCGGTACTAAAAAAAGCTTTATAAATAAAAATCTTGACGTCAATTGATATCCCGGTTGTGCTTACACGCCAGGCCCAGAGGGCCAGGCCCTTGGATCATAGTCTGCCTTGACTATGATCCAAGACGTATCAAAATATCAGGAAATACCAGTGGAGCGACTGCCATCTTGACCAGATTGGATGACGTGAGGACACCTGCACAGTCGCCTGACTGTGCACTTGTGCAGATTTCCTCATGATGTTTTCTCTCACGGTAAGAGCATATCTTACTAATGTACCTACATAACTGAGAAAAAGTCTTTCGGTACTTCGCGCTTAAGTACGTCCGACCCGCTACTAACCATTAGGCCACCGACGATACAACTTTATTGTAGTAGGTAGTATAAAATAACAGAGTATAGAGATATAGCTCTATCGCCTGCATCCCACCAGGCGTAGGCTGAGGCTATTGATTAAGTGCTATAAACTATGTGCAATGTTGACATACTTATTTCGACTCTTTAAATGTTTTTGCTGTAACTAAAAAAACTGATCCACCTAAAAATACCGAACACATAGATTGCATATTTTGGATATGTGCATTAGCGAAACTCTTGCAACACATGCAATCTTGTCTCTAGTGATAACGTTCTGGTCGTAACTTTGAAGAATCAATAACAACGGCAGAGGTGTAACCCCGACTGATAACCTTATCAGTACATAACAAAGGAAATGTGTTATACACCTGTATCTACTAGCAATAGGTAAGCTAATCTTAATCTTGTTCGTCATAGTATAGTCATGCGGAAACGGTGTGAATTGCAATAGGAGGGCCTTATTTTTGCGGTTTACATGTGACAATTATAGACTGTGTCCAAAATGTGTATGTATGTTACCTCTTGTATGGGTTCTATAAGTAAAAAAAGCCAGGGTGCCTCACATCCTTTTGGCAGTTTCGCTTTGTAGCCTCATTAGTCACTTTTCATTTTTGGTGTCAAGAGAATATCTAAGTATTATCGCTACTAAATGTCGAAGATTGGGTCATTGATAAAAAACAATTGTGCCAGGTTGTGCACGGGCAGACCAACGTTTTGTGGGTCTCCTAAACGTCTACTATCTCTACGGCTTTACTGTTTTTACAAGCTTTTATTTAATTTACACTGTTCGTAAGTAAGTTGTCCGTCAAAATTTGCAAACCATTTTTAGACCATTTGTTGGTATCCAATTGATCTACAATTTGGTATACTTATGTAACTTGGCTGACAATGCATTAATATGGTACCATGGAGCTGGTCAGATGATGGAGTCTCTTTGGAATGGTCTTGATGAGTATTATATAAAAAAAGATAGTTATGAAAATAAATTTTCATTTGAGAACTTATTCAGGCTCATTTTTATGCACACGTGCAAGATAACCTGAAAATAAGATACCGGCTATCTTAGCCGATTTGTGTCACTACTACGAGAGCGATGTTATTTTTATTCCAAACAATGAATAGACAGATAAACAAACACGCGGGCATTCACTTGTTCAGCCGGAACATGTGTCTGTTTCCCCTGGATTTCACCGCGGGCGCAGCAGTTGTAAAATAAAATGCGGACGTATCCGTCTGTCTGTAAAGTACATAAAGGGGTCACTGAACCAGCATGTGTTTGAACGAACTAGTGTTTGTGATATGTAGGTATTTTCTACTTGATGAACGATGTTATGACTAAATTGAATTGAATACGGCCGTCCATATTATTGTGTTTTCTACGATTGGAAATAGTTTGCGTCATGGTAAATAAATATTTTCTAATTGGAGACCGCTAATAATCGTAGAACATGGCAAAGTTTAGGGGAGCCATTTGCCCAGCAGTGGGACAGCGTAAACAAATATATGTTTAGCACAGTAGTATACCTCTCTCAGGTACGACACCTAGCCGGGCCGAAATTTGTGATGATAAATAATGGCCACACCATAGCCCCAGGGAACCACAGGGTTTTAGATTGCTTATTTTCTCAATCTTATAGTTGATAGGTTATAAAGAGGCTGAAGAATTTCGTACACAAACAATAACGATAATAAAAAAAATCCGCAATTTATTCATTCACTGCACCACATATCCTGACGCTGGAGCCGCTGTAGTATATGACTTCCTAATCTGTCTGGGGAGCTAATCCCTGCGGCGATCGGCAATCGACGGAGAATACTAAGCGCAGGAGCGCAGGCGCAGTGTGTGCTGTAGTGCGTTGACTCGCCGCCGCCGCTATCGGAGCATCCGCAGCTGCCCACGCGCACCGCAGCATTGTTCCGTGCCGCAGCGGCGCACGCGACTCAACAGCAATACATTGCGTTATAGAAGCTTCGCAACCTACGACCTCAGCCCACGAAGAAAACACAATAGCAAGGCGAGCTATGGATAGTGCAAGCGAAGATCTTGCTTCAAGTAATCGTCAAACAGAATTTAAGAAAAGATATTTGTCGATGAAAATCTCTTAAAATAACTTGCTTGTGGATTTGTTGTAGGTGCGTTGTTCGTCACATGGAAGAAGGTGACACATAGTGCCAATGCCAAATAGGATAAAATCATATCAATCAATCATAGGATAAGATCAGAAAATGACGATGATAATGGTATTGTTCGTTTGTTACTAAGGTCGGTCCAAATTCCAAAGTCTCTATCGTAACATTTTTTAAGAAGTCTAGTAAAGTATAAAAAACAGTTTAAAAAAAAAGGATTTTTTATAGCTTTTATCACGCGTTCTCTATGATCAGTCAGGGCTAATCAATCAAACGAGCCCAAACTCGATGGGTTTACCATGCCTAGTTTACGAGTTCCTCTGGCCACGTTCCGTCTCCATCATCAGATCAGCTCAATGATATCATAACAGTGCATTGTCATCGAATTTACAGGATTATGCAAAATTTCAGCCCAATCGAAATGGGTAAAATTTACCTTGCAAGATTTTATTACGACCAGAGACATGGAGACATGTGAAACTAAATAAATGCTTTAAAAACCCCGAATAGCTCTACTAGAACCGCCTACGAGTTCTGTAGAGATCAACTCCATTGACCCGACTAAACAGCTAATCAGTGAAAATTAATCCAATCAAACATCTTCTTAACTTCCTCACTCGGTACCGATCTCCTACGCAAAGAGAAACCTATGGTTCATACATTTCTTTTGGAACAATACCAACCCATTCAATGTTATTGAAGAAACTTTTGTGTTAGTTTTATTAATGAATGAAAGTTCTTTACAAATTGAACGCATCGCGCCGAGATACGTTACGCTAATTGATGACCTCAACTTGACGGTGCCAAGTTCTCTCAGCTACGTAAAGCTCTATTTTTTTACGTATTAATATATTTCCTCTGTTTCTTAGAAATTTGACAGCTTGTCTCCCACTTTACAAAAGATTCCCACGACGGCATCGTAACGATTGAATTACTTTTTACGTCGAACTTGCGCGTTTAGCACACACTATTGTTGTTGTACGACTTATCTCACATCACCAAACGTTATAATGCATAAGTACAGCTAAGAACAGCCAGTTAACGTGCATAATGCACGCTTGCATCAAATAGTTATGCAACACGGATGGTCAACGGCATCGTAACACACAATTTACGCTCTTACGGCACAGACTCGACGAAATAGAGCGGCCAGCCAATTAAACAGAAGTAACATTGTTAATTACAATTACAACCTGATGTCTGTAAACTAAACAGTCGATAGATTCACGCAATACAACAATAAATTAAGACAAATGTGTTAAGGCGACCAAATACGGTAAAAACAGTATCAATTGTAATTTAACATGGCGCGGCGCGTACTCCTGTCAATCTAGCCAGGTTTAATAATTAGATATAAGTATGTATTTAACAGAAAACATTGTTTATGAAGAACAATCGAACAATGTGGAAACGTCTATACAATTAAAGCTTTTAAAACATGTATAAATAAGTATTTAATTACAGATTACGGACCGAAATAGCTTGATATGTGAATGATCGCTAAATCTTTCCGGTCTAGTTAACATGAAAGCGATTACGGTTAGATAACTGCTGGTGTTTTTTTTCTCTGTGTTTACTGACTGTGTTCGCAATTAATGAATTTCCATGAACAAATTTGGGTAACTTTTAGTTTTGAAACATTGAAAAACCTAGATGCCTATGCATAGTATAAAACACAGTCGCTTACCGCCGTCTGTCCCTATGTATTTATGTATGTATGTTTTAAACAAACTACGCAACGGATTTTTTCAACAATAGTAAGGATGTGAATCACCAATCATTGGAAGGTTTATAAGCAAGAAAAAATGGGTGGGTAAGGGTAAAGTGTGTGTACGCGAACGAATTAGCGCTGGGTCCACTAGTAATAAATACATATAGACGTTCAGCACTCGACATTGAGCCCTCGGTCTAAATGGGAAAATCATAAAAAAAATTATTTTAATTGTATTGTATTGTAACTACTCAACTAAGACATATTCTGATAACTTTAAAGAGCGTATAATCATATGCCAAATAACTAAGAACTTCCATCTAGTCCGAAAATCTGTCAGATTGCCTACCTACTACTATTCAGTATATACCAATACTACTACATAGTAATACGTGCAAAGGAAACCCTTATGATAAACTACTACAAAGTATTCCTAAAGAGTAGTTTTCCGCATCGTAAATAAGTGTCAGCACCTACCTATTGTAATGTATTATTATGTGCGTGGTACATACACACAAACCACGTCACGTCACTTGTGACTGCGATCGCATCGCGGCTCTGATGAGTAAGGCGCTCTATGTTTGCCTCGCCAACCATAAAATTGTTACACAAGCCGTCATTCTAACAATTGGGCAGCTAACGCCAAATTAGAATTTCACCTGGACAACAGCTCCACTCATGAATATGGAATGAATACTGAACATCATCACATCACAAATTCCAATTCAAATTGTCCAAGCCAGATAAGATACCATACATTTAATTAATGCGAAGGGGGTTAATTCACTCTGCAGCTGACTGTACATACCTACATAACGTCGCGCTTTTTTGCCGTACGGGAACCAAGGCAGAAACCACTTGCTACGAGCTTACGAGATGATGAATTCATTAACATATTACGTGTTCTACTTGATTGAAAAAACCCTAGGCCCTGGGTTTTGCTAATTTCAAACATGTTACAGTAAAGTTTGTAAAAGAAAGATGCGTCGCATAAATACAATCGGAGCGGTCAATCCCGGGTCCGCCTGGGTCCGCTTACCTGCACCATCGTCAGATATTGGGCGGTCATAGGCCGTTCGCTTTTGCATCTTGCCCGCAAGACATCTTTTCTGATACCGGCAGGTTTATTTCTCACTGACATGGGGCTTGGCGGACCCCGGGACCTCGAGTGCTGCGCGGGGGCGCAACCGGGATAACGCATCTGTCTCTCTTACGTCAAGGTCCTAATCAGGGACTAATACAGGCCTTGTATATAGTCCCTTGAGCTAGCCAGATATTTAGAGGTCACGGGTAACTGTTGTGGTCTCCCGCCGTTTGGGCCAAGCCAACTCTAGCCTGAGCCTGGAAGATTTGACATCGGAGCCGATATCTCCAGTCTCGTGCAGCCTTCAATTCAAGTAGTCCGATAATAAATAGTAACGGCTCAATTGAATTGTAACTGGTATTCTGACGTTTTTGGTATTCTGCTACTGTTAAATAGTAATGGCTTGATTGAATTGCTAGTTGCTCAATAGCAGTTTGACGCGTTTTCGCGTTTTCTTTTATTTACTTCTTACAATTACATGAATTAATATAATACTAAACGTACTTGGTATATCAGCGTAGGCGGATGAGTAGTCATAAACAAACTCGGTCTAAACCTGTACTAAACTATATTTAAAAATGTGAAGTACTCTGTTCATATGTGAGTATATATATAAACTAAATGATTTCACTTCTTCTAAAAATAAACATATCTAAAGACTTATACACAAACAGGGCAGCAAAGAATAAATACATGCAAATAGCTAAACTATAGGTTTAAACTGTCTACCCTTATTGTAAAAATATTGTTAAGCAGTATGCAATACTTATAATCTATCATTGGCTTATTATTGTTGTAGTGTGAGTGTAAGGGTATATGTCTGGTATATTCTGTTACAATTAAAAAGGCTATTGAGCTGCTATTGCCATCCAATTACAATTCAATCGACCCTGTAAATTAGCAGACTTGAGGCCAAAATAATCTCCACGGTATGGCATGTCTATCATAACACTGCACTGTCACCGAACTGACATAAGTCATGCAAAAGTTCAGCTTAATCAGAAACCGGTAAGTAGGTCAAATGTAACAGGACTGAATGAAACCTTGTAAAATACAAGTATTTAGTGTATGACACAAAACACAAATTTATTGCACAAAATATGAAACTCAACCATGCCAAAGGCCTATAAATAATAAATTTTAGGTAATATACTTTATGTAGGCATTATACCTCAAATTCTCAATACCCTTTTTTTTTAATTTCATGTCTATGTTGCAGACCCTGTGTAGTCTGATGCTTGTTCAAGTGTATCTTATTTGTGTACACTTTGTATATACACATTTTTTGTTTGTGTACATACAAAACATACATAAACAAAAAATATGAATGCACAATTCGAATTTGGTTTAAGAGCTTTTTATAAAACAGAACAGTTTGAAAAGCTGAACAAACATTTATCTTACAACAAACTGAGGTCAACATGACTTACAAAAGGCCAGAAGGTGAACGACTCATGGCAAAAGTCATTGTTGCTTCAATGTAATACTAACGAAATATTAAAATAATGCTGATAAATTTTTTATCTACAATTTCACTTTATTCTCATATAAAATACCTAAGAAAAAGTCTCTACCCTTACTTAGGTTGAATGAAGCTACCAAATTACATAAAGAATTTTAAAAACAAAGAGAATCATGCACAAATGGTTAGAACCCAAATAGGTACATAACTATTGTATGCTCAAGAAAAAACTCAAAACTAGTTTTCATTTAAACATTCTTGCTTGCTAGGCACCAGTTTCCAGTCAGTGACCTTGACCCTTACAAGATTCTAGCTAGAATCAAACATTCAAATAAACGGTTGTCTTTTAAATATTGAAAAGTTCTTTTTTAATAGTGATTTCTCTTCTTTGGTTTGTTATTTATTAAATTATTTTATATTAATGTTTTATTAAATGTATTAATTAACTTGTTTGACACTATGTTTACCTTAGCTCCGCATAACAAAATGCCTAGGTGATAAAGTCATTAAATAACATTACAAAACCACAATAGGTATTATCTCCTGATTTCCAGTATCAAAACAGGTGCTGATTAAATTAAAAAATTCCAATGGTATGACAAATAATAAATGCTTTCAAAAATGTGAATCTGAAACATCTTATTTCGACCTATCTTCATTAGCTCTTATGCATAAAATTATATTTGGTACTAGCCTAAACACATAATATTTTTATTATATTGTATAGTTATACTTAACCGGTAATATATATTTTATGTGAGGGTATTTAGCGAATAATTAATGATAATTTGAAAATGTTATTTTTAAGGTAGTTACTGTAGCAAAATTGCCTGTAGAGCAACACCGAAAATTATAGTGTATCACTATTTACTTAGCTTACTTCTTCAATTAGATACAGGTGAGTTGTTATCATCTTATCAGAAATTGTTGACACAAATACTTTTGGTAAAGTTTACCAAAGTTCCGAGCCATGTTCACTGGTCGAATGGGTGCACTTACTTCTCGGCTAAGTATTGTGTGGTCCAGTAGAGCACCTCCCCGGGCAGCTCGGCCTCCGTGATGGTGTAGCCCGCAATGTTCACGGGGAGCTGGTCCTCCGGGTTAACGGTGGCCGCGAAGTTCTCGAAGAACACACGGTAACTCGTCAAATAATCTTCCTTGTCACTCATTTTTAACAAATTATCACTGGACAACTTAAAAAATAATTTCGTAATCGATCAACAAAAGGATTCACCGACTCTACAGTATCTCTCGTATTGGAACTTTCACGTTAATTCAACACAACACTTATTATACTTATAAGAATATAATTACAATAGGCAATTGGAATTATTGTTTCTAATTTCGTCAAGTTTTTATAAAATTCAAAACATTCAAATCACATCTCGCTCACACACGTCACGTCCATTTCGCAAACACACACCCAATGAACGATCAAAACATAAAATACCAATGAACCAATGTGACACCTTTAAATTATTTATTCGTAATAATTTTAAAAATTAAATGTATTGCACCGACATTTACAAAATAATCATTACAATCTTCTTCATAGATCGTTTTCGTTATTTACTTAGACCGGACACCTATAAACAGGCCCGTACAGGTAATATCACAACACCAAAATAATAGTTTCAGAACAGTTGGTTTTACAGGCAAGGAAGTACTTCTTTCGCTATTGTTAAGGGTCCCGAACGTACATTTTATAAGTAAAATCATTGCACAAAAAAATGCTTATTATTTATTAATAGTTGTATTGAATACTGATATTAAAGAGCTTACAATAACTTTGTGCTGAAAGATAGTCTGTCAAACGGATTTTGGCAGTGCTTTTGTCACTCTTTGTATGCTAATACTTACAGATTACAACCTACTTCGTACAAATTATCTACACAAATGTTTATTCACTTAAATAATAATAATAATAGGTACACTGTCTCCGGGTGCCGGTTCCCGAGACTCTCAGCTCTTCAATCAGCCATAGGTGTAGGAAGAGGGGGGGCCAGGTGGTTGGTCAGAACCCCAGAATGGTCTGGTGCCCCGATGTATCGATTTAAGCTGGCTGATTCATATTCACTGACTGTACATTATCGATCGACTTGGCTTCATCGGCCACCTCAGGGGCTGGGCCTCTCCTGGAAATTAGCCCTGGATACGCCAATGTGGTCAGGCTCGCTACGCCAACGGTTTTAGGAGGAACACCTAACGAGTGGCGACCTCGTTGCGGTGCTGAAGTGCGACTAGCCTTAAATAGTCACCAACCCAGATTCCGGACTGCGGTCTCACAAGCACGCTGCCGCCAGACAAGTGCCGATCGGGTGCCACTGTATCAGTCATCATCTTGGCATGAAGGTCCCGGGGTCTGTCTTCACCATGATCCAGAATTTGGCAGATCAGGTAATTATAGTGGAGAGACTGCCATCTGCCTTCGTGACTCTGCTACAAGGGAAACGTACATAGCCATACACTACATCAACTCTCTCCATCATACATCTCTTCTTAGGCGTCCCTCTGCGCGACTTTCGTGATACCGGCAGGTTAAGAAACCTATTTCCTGAGCCGACGTGTAAACACATAAACCGAGTGTAAGCACACCAGCACGCGGACACAGGAGCCGGTAAATGCTTGCTATCTAGCCCCAGCTACAGTCTCGGAATAAGAGCCTATCGTAAAGCCCTACCTAAACTAATGGTCTGTCAGAACACACACGGCACACACTACAATACCTATACAAAAATAGATATTTGCTGTGGATATATGATTTTGAGTATGTTACCGTTTTTTACGGAATCCTAAAAACCGTTTATTCTCAGAGTGCCATCTATCGGTATTTTTAATAACTACTCTGACAGTTTTATTATACGACAAAATAAAGTGGTACTATCCATATCATGTCTTTAGTACGATGTACAAAAGATGGACTACATTGTTGGTGTTGTTTAAATTTAACCGAATATTGTTCGATCTCTCTGCTGAGTGCTGTCGCTGCTGTTCGCGTTCGTTTTCTTTGACGTCTTGCGTATGATAGCGATTTATTTTTCATTGTTTTGAACATTTTTGATAACGGTTGAGCGAGTCAGTGTAGTCATTGGAATTACATTTTGCTAAAATTGTTTAAACATATTCATTGAACTTTTGTCCTACGTTGGTGAAAATGGCAGACATTGTATCACAAAACCAGGTGCCTAGATTTTATTGTTTTATTTTGTATTAGTTATTGCGACTCTACACGAACACCACCTGTAATTTAATTAAGCGCTTGCATTGTGACTTTGCGTTGCTCGAAAATTTAGCAGTTCGCCCTTAGAATTGTCTAAAGTCTAGACGTACCTATCTATACCTACTTATTTTTCAGGAACAACAGGTGAAGAAGTTGAAAAGGCTTCTTGAGGGCTGGCGCACGGCAATTCTTCCACTGAAGTCAGTGATGCTTTGGGAACAGCAATGGCATCCTTGCGCTATAGTGGGGTCTATGTCATTCCTGTACTTGATAATATGGCTGATGGATCTCAATACTCTAACTGCATTTGCGGTGATCGGGCTCTTTCTAAATCTCGTTGACTTTATCGGTCCAATAATCTGCAACTCCATCTGTAGTGCAAACTCATGGACCGGGCAAAAGGAGAAAATGTTTGAAGAAGTTTGTAGGAGCATTGTATGCAGTTACAACAAAACTTTGCAACAAGTCTGTACTTTCTATTCATTGAGGGATACTAGTCCTTGCATGGTAAGTTGAAATTGATTTATGAAATCTAAGGTAGCATACTCGGATGAATTTTTTAACGGTTCTCTTTTTTATCACGGAATACATACACTACAAGAAATATTAAAATAAGGTTTTTTCAAATCGCTAAGGTTAGTGTTGTTCCACAGTAAAGAGGAGCCCAGCTCCTGCTGAGTCTAAGATTTACTGTGCCTTGAGGATATGACGGCGACCCCAAACTGTGAAAAAGGTCTTGCTAATGTCAAAACAGAATCAGGGGATGATAAGGGGAGCCAAAAATTTTTTTGCAACTGTTGGTATAAGTACATTTTAATTATACCTTTGCTACACACCACAGATAGATTAATGGAGGAATTTTAGGAGAGAACCAGAAGACCTTTATGTAAAGGTGTGAGTGACTATGTGGCTGAAGATGGAGCATGCCTCCCCTGTCTAGGGACAGCCTATTTATGCTACCCTTGAAGGCGTCCAGATTATAATGATCAGGGAATACACTCGCAGGCAACATGTTCCATTCCTTTCCGACATAAGGATGAAACATCCGCCCGGATCGCGGTATGCGAAAAGGGGCCGGCGGAATGAGGTCGAACAGCTGCATCGCACACCCCGAAACTAGCTGTAGGAAGACTGACAGACGTGCAACCCAGCGAAGTTTTAATTATGCCATTGCCCTGGAAGTGATTGATTGTGCTTACATCAGGTTGTAAGAGACACATTAGGATATAATAGTAGGTACTTTATGAAACAAATGTGCATAGGTAAATAAATAAATACCAATGCACACGAGAGTCATACGACGTTGTTCAACACACTTGCGCGAATAAACTAGAATAGAATAGAATAGAATAGAGATTGTACATTATGTACATTTATTCAAATAGAAAAGGGTCGGTGGCCTAATGGGTAATGGCCTGACGCGAGAGATACCGAGTTCGATTCCCAGTGCTTTAAGTACCAACCAATGACTTTTTCTGAATGAAGTACATTAGTTGAAGTCACTAACCGATGCTCTTATGGTATGTGAGGGAAAACATCGTGATGAAACCTGCACATTCAGGCGACTGTGTAACAAAGTCAGAGAGGTCAGATGGCGATCGCTCTACTGTAATTAATGACTTGATCTGCCAAATCCTGGATCATGGTTAAGGTAACCCCCGGTTCCGAAGCGCGCGAAAGCACGACCTGGATAATTTTTTTACAGTAATTCAAATAGATATTGGTAAATTAATAGAATCAAGGCGAACAAAAATTAAGGAAGAAACTTATCTTGTGATGTTTTTATTGATAAATACGAAATAAATAAACCAGGAAGAGATATTTCAAGTATCTCATATCCGTGCTGTACGTTTGCAGTGATGACGGCTCCAATGTCAATATCCTCCCGTATCTCTGCAATTTGGGCCAAATGGCGGGAGCCCATGACAGTATCCTGCGGTGCGACCCTGATATTCCAGACAATTATGGCTGCGAAACCTGGCCAGTGCTGACAAAGTGAAAATGCTGCGGTGTATATGTGGCGTTACGTTGACCGAGTGGATAACGAGTATATCCGTGGCGGACTTGACGTTAGAGAAGAGGCACGGACGTGTTGCGTATGTCCCAGAGATACGTTAGATATAAGTGCTCAAACCTGCTGAGTATCTGAAAAGCCGCAAGAAGACCCAAGAAGGGATGAATTGGTGAGGATACCGAAGATCAGGCAAAGTGGAGAAGAAAGAGCAGATAAGCGGATCCTGGCAGGTCACCGTTCGAATGATAATGAAATAGCGCACCCATATACGTATTAAAATTCAGATTGAATTATTTTCGGAGGCGCCAAACATCCTAATTATTGATTACCTCCACAAAATGGCAAAGTAAAACGATGATTGATTCTGAGTAATTGATTGATGATGGTTGATTTAATAAACGTTACATCTCTTAGCTCCATTCCAAAACACATTATCGCACGAGTTAAACTACGCGTGGTTTCGTTTTATCTTCCCCTACGTCCTAATTACCAAATTTACCTTAAATGTGAACGCACACATTTAAAGTAAATAGAGTATGACTGAGCTGAACGAACCGAATTTTAGAGTTATTTGTATGAAATTCTATGAAACCTCATACACCTGTCCGCGCCGAATCGTCCAAATCTGGAGGAACCCAAGAAATCCTAGACGATAAGACGAATTCGGGTGACGTCATCAGATTTGGCGCGGGCGATGCGATCGAATCGACCGCTCCATGCGCTCGCATTTGGACACTAATTGTTGCGCGCGAGAGTACCTACTGCTTCTTCTTTCTTTTTCTTTGACATGTAATTACTGTGGGAAAGATGTAAAGAAAGATATTTTTGTCCATTCTGGTATATCGTATAACTAATAGTATGACGAACCCAACGAACCAAAATTTGCTAACATTCAAAGCCTTATAAATGGCAAAAGCTTTGGGTATTTATTATGAAACTGAATGTTGTTCTGTTCCAGTACTATGTCATCTCCTTCTGCATGCTGTGTTCACTGGCTTGGCTGTCGTCTTCCTTCAACAACATATTCCTTGTGTATATGATGTCCACGGTGATGCTGCTGTGGCCCGGCATCCAGCACCGAGGCATGTTTAATACCCTCTTGTCCATGGTCAACATGGGCCCAAAAACACTCAAAGGAGAGTAAGCTTAAAGTACCTTACATAGATATTACTACCTGAATTACTTATTATTAGTTAGCTTTTAATATGATGTGAGGTATCTGGTCATTAAAGTTTTAAGTTTAAGCTTAGCTTATCTGTTGTGAGCTTTAAATTGAATGTATGTGTGATATCTTTGGTTACATTAAACTATGTTACTACAAAGAGTAGTTTGTTGCTTTCATACATCCCACTAATATAATAAATGCGAAAGCTCATAGGCGTAGGAAGGGGGGGGGGGGGGCGTGCCCACCCCAGAATGGTCTGGTGCCCACCCCAGGATACCGATACGAAATTCTGGGCTGGACACATAAATAACTTCACCCAAACATAATCCTGCCTCCAATAATATTTGCCCTAGGCCCCGACTCTTGACTCACAATTTTTTTTACTCATGTTTGTTACCTCTTCACGCCTAAACGGAACGGATTCTGATGTTTGGTAGGTAGGTATAGTACATAGGCTACTTTTTATCGTACCGTGAGTACATGGCTGGCCGCAGCAAAGAACTTGTAACCATCCACATAGGGAATGAAGCTTTCAATAGAACAGATAAATTCCAGGGTCGTCGGATCCGTGGTACACGCAACCGGAGAGATCCATTCCGATGTCAAGTCTCGTACTGTCAGGGTCGAACGGCAGTCACCTGCAATCCTACAATCCCTGTCAAGCTCAAGGGCAAGATACTGCTTTATGGCTGCGAGACATGGCCAGCGCTTACGAAGCACGTCAGCAAACTTCACACCAACAAAATGAATCAAGTAATTAAATACAAGAAAACTTCCAGCGGTAGTAGAGGCTTAGGAGACCCACAAAACGTTGGTCTGGTCGTACACAACCTGGCACAATTTTATTTACGTTCACTGAACAGTTAACACTCGCTGCTAACCCAAATATCAAAGAGTCAGGAGCGGTGTTAACAAACGACGCGGCCAGATTAGTCGTGCGCACCAGCGTTGCCAGATCGTACGATTTACGTACTATTTGGCCGACTGTCGTACCTTTGGCGTACTTTGCTCCACATCGTACTATTTAGTACGTTTTTACAAAATGCTAAATTTTGCTGATGGGGTTGGTCACTTTGCCTTTTCTGTCCGCAAAATACCGTAAATTAATGAAAAAGGTTATTTTTGAAGGGGTTAATTTTGACGCTTTTTGGCTCACTGGCACCACCACCGAGTAAATAAGGTCTTGTCTTGTCAAAATAACGCCGTTTTATTGGCGACAACCCCCCTCCCCCCCTACCGAAGGCCGATAAAATATGAGTAGGTAAACCGTACCTTTTTAGCCATTTTCGTACTATTTTAGGAGCCCGGACGTACTTTTTTGGAAACTACTGCTGGTAACACTGGTGCGCATAGTCTCATCGGCGCTATGCGAGTGCGCGGGCTGACGCCGATTGAGTCCGCTTATTTTTTGCTTTATTTTGTATGGACCGGCCAGATGAGTCCGTGCGCACTTGCGTAACGCCGATTACGACTCAATTGTTGAGGCGGCCGCATAGTTGGTGGCACTGTAATACTATCTTGGAACCCGCAACAAATTATATTAAAAAAACATTAGTTCTGACTTCCCACACATATATTGGCCTGCCTAACTTATTTTAAAGGGGAATGCAACAATGCAATGTTGCCGAGGGCTTGTTCCGTACAAATCAAAAATCTCATAAAGCATAATAATATATTTCATTTGCATTTATACATAAATTCTTACAACTAAAATCACTGTAATAATAATAAAGTCCAACCATTCAAAAACACTGACATGATTTGAACTACTTATTTGTTTTGATAATGTCTAATAATTATTATGTCTACTATTGTTTTAATTTGTGTGAAGAAACAGGATGTCGATTATCTGAAAATGGTTTGTGTATATAAAATCGCATGTTACACACTAGTATTTAAATATCAGCAACATGAACACAACGTAGAAATACTAATGTAAGGACAGCTCTAAAACAAGATCGATATCTAATTTTAAAGCAAATAACACAGATACGAAAACAGCCTCAGCAGTGACAAACAGTGATGAAAACCATCACAGGTGATAAAGCCTTTGTAAATGTATAAAAATGTTACACAAAAAGTAAGACACAATGATGACCCTTTCTAAGGTATTATTCTAAGGTACTTAGTTTCGAGTCTAACTACAAGTGCGTTCCACTTACCTACAACGTTTGTCACGATTAATAGTGTAAACAGTAAAATAATGTAAATATGATAAAGGTCATTAATGAGAATGGTATGCACAAAATATGTACTTTGAATCGATACTGGTGAACACGAGTCGGCATTGAATTCCAACTGACATTATAAACCATTACCTCACAAACACATCCCACAGAAAAAAGTTTAAACATCTATAAGCTGCAAGTTAAAACAAATCTTGCTTAGTCATCTGGGGTTCTTATCTATAATTGCAGTAGTTTATCACAATTTCATATTAGCCCTAGAACAAACCAGCTATTGAATTATCATGGTGAAGTTCTCGACGCTCGACGACCCGATGGCGATTCAATAGCGGGTTCGCAAAAGTTTACTCGTCAGTGATAGTAAAGCCGGCTTTAACATTTTTATTCGAAGCCTTCGTCACTACCGGCAGCGTAGGTTCTGGACAGACATTAGGCTGATTGTTGTTGGACTTACTCTCGCCGGGTTCCGCCGGTCGCAGCATATCTTCGGAGACCAGGGTCGTGGTGAACCTGCTGCCGGATACGTTTTGGGAATTGACAGGTTTTTGTGCGCTCCCGTCGCTGAATCTCCTGCTCGCGTTGTTCAGGAGCTCGTTCCTTTTGTTTTTCGGTTTGGCGTCCTTGCTCTGCAGGTTGAGGGAGTCCAGGTTGTTGATGATCGGTCCGAGTTCTTTGGAGCACTTGTTCTTGCTGTCGTCTAGGTTGAAGTTGTTGCTGCTGGTGGGGGTGTCCTTGATGAAGGCTTCCTTGGCCTGGTGTAGGGAGAGGCCGTAGAAGTCCTCGGGTGCTGCGGTCCTGCAGTCTTGGCTGGTGGACGGCTGGCAGTCGAGGCTGACAGGCGCGGGCGGGCTGTCCCCGTGGCTTCCCGGCGGCGGCGAGCCGTGCGGGTCCACGGACAGCGTCTCCTCGTCGTCTTCTCCTTCAGCGCCGCTCTGTGGAGTTACGTGAGAAAACTAAATATGGATGTCGTTTACGAGTTGTTACGCTGTTTTTTTGCAGGTGCTATCGATTTGTAGCGGTCGACTTAAGCCCCCTCATAGGTCAAGTATATTATGGAGAAGGAGTACAGTTCCCGCCACGTAAAAAAAACCCTAGGCCAGATCAAGTGGAGGGTATATATTTGCGCATATATGGGCAAGTAGATAGCTATAATCGACTTACGAACCAATATCGCAACGGGTCTTCTACGATGGCCTGTGAGCACTCATTCAGGACTGACTACAGTCATCACCATCAACATCATCTCAGCCACAGGACGTTTACTGCTGAACATAGGCCTCCCCCCACAACATCGATTGGCTCAGCGCCTCCTGCATCCATTGGCTCCCTATAACTTTTAAGAATGCCGCCCGACAGACCGTGTGACTACAGTAATAGAATAAATGACTGTCCATGTCTAATAGTAAACTACGAAACAAGAATCAGCTTGAATAAAGGCACCATCTGGAGCGGGATCATCTGGAAATCATTAATTTGAAACTGCGTAAACCGCTCGTAAATGGCACGAACTGCATCCAATTGGTGGTTCTATTATAACGAAATCTATAGATACAGAATAGCTTAACCAAGACGGGCTTTATCGCGCGTGATGTGGCTTTATGCCTCGATTGCTTCAAAGCAAATCGAAGAAGTTAGCTAGGGTCATCTATCGGTCAACAAAGCCCGTCATGCTACGGGCAGTACGGGTACAGACTAGCAATTTCCCTCACCATGAGGTCATGGTCGGTGATGGAGCCGGCGGTGGCCTCGTTGCTGTTGAACTCCAGCTCGGAGGCCGTCGACACCGGCGTCACGTCGCCGCTAATAGATGAACCTGCAATATCCATACCACCACATTCTGCTTATACCAAAAAGTTTCACTCTTAGGTGTATACCTACATCAGTCAGCATATCGACCTATCGAAAACCGGTATAAAAGGAGCTAACATTGCTATGCGCGTAAAAAGACGCTAGTTCATCTTATCCTGGTTTGGATAGGTCGTATGCTGTCGACTGTATAACTGGTGTACTGTACAACAATGATTGGTGATTATATTAAAATCTGATACTAAATTTAGAACTTCTTGAATAGACAGTCGTGAACAGCGACTGTTTTATCTTAATAAATCTCGACTTTATTGGGTGCGAACTAGTCGTACGTTCAATTTTACTGTACAATATTTTGTGCACCAAATCCAATTTTACTGTACAAAGTGCGCCAAAATACATTCTAAATTCATCCAATCGTAACTTTGGAAGTTATACGCCGAGATACGCTCAACACTTAACCTACGCAAGTTTTCGTACCCATTTGCGAAAAAGGTATTATTATTTAGCATACAAGTTTCTACTGGAAATTAGCACAACAATTTTATACAAGAAACATGAAACAACATATCACATTATGCAGTTAAAAACCGTGTAAAAGGGAAACTCCCAAGTAAACTAACTTCGCTTTCATGCACATTGCAGCTGAACATGCAAGCTGTTTAATCCAAATTGTTTCCGAAGCTTTATTATTAATATTAATATCAAATCATTGTGGAGAGTAATAAAACTCATGTGTAATTAGGATCTGAATAAATGTTTGTATAATGTACCTACTTACCACATGAAACATTACTTGAATAACTGTTAATGGAGGTTGATTTTAGAAACCAAAATATGACTTACTGTTTTAGCGGTATGGAAATATCATATCAACCTCCATTAAAGGTGCAGTCGTCATCTTCATTTGATAATAAGGAAGAGGCTTCCTTCTCCTCATGATGAGAGGAAATTAAGGATTGTGGAAAAATGGGCCCTTTGCGTAAATTCTAGGATGATTGCAAGACAATGAGTGTTTGAATTTCAACAGGATTTTGCACGAGTATATCTGTTATTTTATTATTATATTGGATTATAATAAATAGAAGACAGTGTAATTGTAATGGGGAACCAAAGCTAAGATTGTTACATTAATATTGTTTCAGCAGGTTTGGAAATATTTTAGTTTAGTTTCGACTCTTCGATTGAAAGCGGTACGCATACGAACAATCACCGCATTGGCGCTAAAGCCTAAAAAATATGTCGTGTAGTGACAACGCACCTGCGGTTCCGCATTTTTGTTGCTTGTAACCTAAATGTGTGAATCATAGATGTTATGGCCGACAGTTACCGCTTACCGGTGAGGTTTCTGCTCGTTTGTGAATACGTAGTATAAATTTTTTATTAATCTTTAATTTCCTATTAACCGGATATTTGCAACCATCCTAGGATTATCGCGAAAATTCGGATCCCAAAGTACGTTTCAATAGAAAAAGAGGGCGACAATGACAACACCGAACGCGGTGTAAAAATGAAGTAGACGCTGCCACGCTACCAATACCGGAAGCTATACAACTGCCGCCCTCTCACGGTCATTACCATCGCTTTCACGCTTATCCTTTTCTATTGAAACACTACAACATACCTACAAATTTCCGCATCAACTACCACATCGTCGTGCTTACAGTATACAGTAGTTAGGTTAGGAGCCGTGCGTGTACCTGCCAGGTTGGGGTGCGCCATGAAAGGGTGCAGGCCGGCGTCTAGCGCGCACAGCGTCGCCGGCTCGCCGTCCCATTGCGGGAGCTTGCCCGCCGCCCTACCCCAGTTGCTACTGGAAACCACAACGTGTATACGCCTCTACGGACAGCCAGTGCGGGCGTCGAGTATACGTGAGGAAGCTATAGAGCGTTTACAGTTATTTTGATTCAATTGCCGAACGTAGGCAGATATTTTATGCCAAGAAAGCACGTAGAGGCCGGGTGGCAGCAACAACATGGCCGCAACCATAATTTTGTATTTGTGGATCATTTTTTCGCCACGGGAATTAACAATATTTGCATCACTGCAGAAATTCTAGAATCGTCTACTCGGGCGTAAAATAACAAGGAGACCCGACGCCACGTAGGTGGGACAACGGGAAGGCAGAAGAGAGAAGTTAGTTCATATCTGTTCGCACGCGCTCTATAGCTTGCTAATGTATACTCAAGATTCGGTCGTTGCTTATCATTTTAGACCGTGTCACCGTGACTTATTTTGATAGTTATAATGACAAGATACTAAAATGTTCAGCTATATTTGATACTGACTGTACTGTACCATAGCCGATTCAAACTGCGAGTGCACTGTATCGAAATCGGCTCGTACGGTGTGGACGGATTTCTTGCTTGGTATTGTTAGTTAAATATTGTTATGGAACTGAATCCACTGCAATCGATATTTTCATAGCATTTGTGTAAATACTTTCGCACCGTCCGCCCCGCTCGAGCCGATTCCAAAGCAGTGGATGCGTAGCCTTAAAGCACGCACACATTTTGTCACAAGTGGATTTTCACGGACGATAGCTCAATGGCAATTAACATAGGAGCTTTTTTGGGTCGCCGCTATTGATCCCCGCTAAACAGAAGTTGTAGTAGTAGAAATAAGTGATGTGGGGAGTCTACTAGCCACTACTTGAGCTGGGTGTCGCAGGGCTGCCCTATTGCCCTGGCGGAAATGATTAAGACAGATTTGCGTTGCGACAAAATGTGCGCGAACTTTTAACAGCATGTACAGTATACAGTCGCCCAGTACTGACTCTAGCGTAGAGTGTATCGGCGTAATACAATACCATTTTCTACGCTTGCTTGCCGTGTGTAACTACTAATTTATGACTAAAACCTACCTACATACATAAAGAGTACCTATGCCTAATTGACTTCTAATATTAAAGTGAACTTCATGCTAGTTGTTTACTATGGATCTGGGACAAGGTACTGTTGTGTTTAACTATGTTCGTGTAATTTAGATAAAATTACTAGTACTCACTTCACTAGACAACTAATCTATGCTATTGGTTTTATCAACAAAACAATTATTTCATATTAGGTAGATACATATGGATTCTATTCTAATATAAAAACAAAGACTGATCATAAATACTGTTAAATTACAATATACAGACAATTTGGAAATACTGTTTTCTCAGAGTGTCAATAAGCTTGTTTTTTCGATGTTCTCAAATACCTATGATAATTTATACGTAATGTAATATTGCAAGCATAGAAAAAGGCAATTAGCTCGTAATACAAGGTTGAAACTTATGCTTCTTTATAAAAGTTGAATCGAAGGAACCCGAGATGAAAATCACCGTTCACTCTATCCCCATGAACTTGAAATGTTTGTAAGCGAAAAACAATGACAGATACATGCTATAGATTAGCTCACTTACGTTGACAAATCAGCAGAGTAGTAATCTATACTGTCCACAATTAATTAATTACCCTTATGAAGAAGCATTTCTACAGCCACACTGACAAACTAAAACAAACTATGTATATTTTAATTACTTAAATGACCAAAAAATGGAAGTTTGTTTCTCTCCCTTTCTAAAATTTATCAATAAACTACAAGATAAAATTCAGAAAGTAAATGAAAGAAGAAACAGCCCTGAGATGAGTTATAATATGATTTATGATTCTCTTCTTTTTTCTTGTAATACATAAAAGGTTGAATCTACAAGAGAATTAGCGAAAGTAACTACCTAATCCAGATCTAATGACATTAAACTACTAAACTAAGGATATTTAAAGTAACAATGGAAACCTAGGGCTAAATTACAAAGGAGGTTATGTCTAGACGGAATCAAAATAGATAAAAGGAAGACAAAGTTTAAAGAGAATATAAATCTATTTGTGACTTTCCTACTACCTAACACCCATTTATCGAAGAAGGGGAAAGATGTACTAAAAATAATACTGGAACCGACAGTTTGGGTTTTAATTTCAATAGCCTAGCCCTCTCAAGGGAATATGTGAGTGAAATAGCGCGGTATCTACATCGTATGATGGTCGGGACAGGAGAACGGAGGCACCCGCTATTAGCAATAAAGAGTTGATACTCGTACAAGGGCGCTTTTGCATTCTAGTCTAGTGCAGTTCTCAGTCGTTTAATCCTTGTATCCCTACGAATAACGATCTTATCATTCGTAATTGTCTCCAATTAAAATGTACCACAGAATATCAACGAATGGATAGAAAATCCGAACAAGAAACAACAGCGAACTATCCACAATGAGAATGCGAGAGCGTGGCTAAATCGCAGACTAAGACTTACACAATCCTAACCATACAAATACTCTCTCTTTATACGTACCGAATATCTACCTACATCCTAGCTCTGAACCTCAAACTGTCAGTCCCTCGCTAGCCCACTATCAGTCCCACTACAGTCTGCCTACATCACGTGACGTCATACCAATCCATGCCCGCTGTCTTCTCCGAGTTGGCGTAGGAGTTGGGCGAAGATGGTCCGGCAGATGAGAGGCCGCTCGGCAGCTCTCCCGAAGACGACATCAGCGACGACGGCCCGCTCCAGCCCACGCCTGAGGGAACACAAGCAGCCGAGCGTTGAAAGTTATGTAGTATGTGGTTGTAATGAGGGTATCGCGATTGCAGATGGCGCTACTGAGTAAGGTCCGTTGCCAAAATACTGCCATGCTATTGGAAATACTGCTGCTGTAAAATGACGAGTTCATTCTAGCACTCATTAGCAGTAACACTGTGTTACTGCTGCTGCTGCTTAATTTTGACATCTAGCGCCATCGGATTTTGGAATCGCAAATAGCCACATTCGGCGGTAGGAAACTGTTTTAAGTCTTCCCATGGATTTATAGGTAAATAATACATATTAATCATCTCGTTTGCGTCAATATTCCGATTGTGCTATCGCACGCGCGAGTCCGGGGTCCATCTTGAGCATGATCGCGGATTTGGCATATCAGGTAGTTACAGAAGAGCAGCTGCCATATGCAGGCGCGGATCCAGGGGGGGGGCAATAGGTGCAATTGCCTCCCCCCCCCCTCAGCCCCGATTCTGACTCATAATCGCCTACGATTTTATGAGCCAAATGGCCAAAAATTCGAAGCTCGCTGCGCTCGGTAAATTTTTTTATTGATTTTGTCAATCACTCGTAACTTTTTAGATCAGAAATGTCAAAAATTTCGAGCTCGCTTCGCTCGCTCATTCATTTCCTTCAATTTTGTCATACCATTCACCAATATTTTAAAACCAAAAACTCAAAGCTCGCTGCGTTCGCTGAAATATTCATTTTAACAATCACCCCAGCTTTTAAGAACCATAATGTTTCCTGCGCGTTCCGCTTGCTCATTGAATAATTTTAGTTTCTTTTATGGTATTTTATTACGATTAGCATCACACATCATCACAGCACCTAAGCAAAATGTCCGAAATTTCGAATTTTATTGCTTACCCCAGCTTTTAAGACCCTAAATATCAAAAATATTGAGCTCGCTTCGCTCGCTCATTCATAGGTTTCAGTTACATTTCTTACCTTTTACCAAGCTTGATGCGGTCACTCATTCATTGATATCCTTAAATTAGTATTGTGAGGATCCCCCATCGCTGTAAATACCATAAATATCTAAAATAGCGAGCTCGCTTCGCTCGCTCATTAATTTGATCACCTTTATCCTTTAAAACCCAAAATATCACAAATTACAAGCACACTCCGCTCGCTCATTTATTCAATTCACTCCAGCTTTTAAGATGTTAAACGTATAAAAATGTCGAGCTCGCTCCGGTCGCTCATTCATTGATCACCGTAGATTTTAAAACCCAAAATGTCAAAAATTTTGAGCTCGCTCCGCTCGCTCACACATTCTTTGTTCTCCTCCAGGGTTTAAAACCTGAAATTTCCGAGCTCGCTCCGCTCGCTCGTTCATTTATTATTCACCCCACTAAAAAGGTATTTTTATTTACTCAGGGCGCTCGCTTATTGTGTAGAAAATACCCGTAATTAGAAGATACTTATAATTTTGATTTTTGCCCCCCACTCAACAAAATCCTGGATCCGCGCCTGGCCATATGACCTCCAAGACCAACAGGGAAAGCTGACCAGCCGGTCGATTATCTAAAACAGCTTCTGTGGGTGCAACGATGAAATGTGAGAGATCGTGGCGAAGTTGCCATAGCAACATGGGAGTTTCCATTGAAATATGCTGAAAATTTCTTGATTCAGGAACGTGTCCAACTGTAAGGGCTGGAGCCTTCCAACCTGTAGTATCCTAAGGGTCGGGCTGTAGGATGTTATGTTCCTTACTGTTGGTAGGCGAGGGCTGGTTAGGCTTGGGCGCGGGCGGCGTCCCCGCGGCCCCGAGCAGCACCGGCGCGGCCGCCACGCGCTTCAGGAACGCATCTAACTGACTTAACGGAAGCGCGTTGTAGAGCGTCTCGAGGATTGCAGCCTTCCAGCTGTACAGCTCTCTAAAGCCAGCACGTACTGCGCGCGTGTCCCATGATTCGCTCGATAACGAGGGCGGGTTGGTTTCTATAGCCACCTAAGGGAGTAAGAGATAGATGGTAGGGTATTACGTACTGTTGGTAGGCGAAGGCTGGTTAGGCTTAGGAGCCGGCGGCGTTCCCGCAGCCCCAAGCAGTACTGGCGCGGCCGCCACGCGCTCCAGGAACGCGTCCAGCTGCCGCAGCGACAACGCGTTGTGCAGCGTCTCCAGCGGCCGGATGGCGGGCACGCCGCCGAAACCCTCCAACGCGGCCACACAACCCACTGTGGGATGGTATCGCGGCTGGCGTTAGCGGTCTGTGCCTACACTATTATAGATGCGAAAGTTTGTAATGCGTTTATTACTTTTGGCCTAATTCAGAAGCAAAATGCGTGGGAGTAACTCAAAGTGGAATGTAATGCTCATAAAATAGGGTCCGTTATTGAATCACGCCTTTTGAATAGCGGTGCGACGGTTAACGTAATATAACTGATACAAAAATTGACCTTTCTATGACCAAGCAAAAGAGCACATTCCACTTAAATTTGCTCTCATGCATTTTGCTTATGAATTTGGACGACTAAATTTTGACAAATGTAACTATAAGCGCATCAGGACGGATGGATGTTTGTTACTTCTTCACGCAAAAACTACTCAACGGATTTTACTGAAATGTTGCAGTTATATAGCTTATAGACCAGAATAGCACATTTGCTAAAATATAATTAATCCCGATTTATAATGTGGTTTCCGCCGGAAAGGGTCCGGCACGTAATAATTGAATTTTACGCGTTCTAAATCACGGGCAAAAGCTAGTTTGCATAGATCGTTTTTGAAATTTGGCTGGTAGCCCTAAATTCGAAAGTTGGGATACAAGTCCACGAGGACGGAAACCCTGTACGGAAAACGAAGGTGGAAATTTATATCAACAGAATACATAGTTGGTAAATAGACGCATAATGCAAGTTGCCGATGCGCTAAAGACAACATTATCTTAGTGCATTGAGACTACAAACAGAAGTCAATGGAAGCCTTAAGAATGAATATCTACTGACTTAGTGATAAAACTAATGACGACAGATACATAAGCCTCTTTTCCATAATTTTATTAGCCTTGGCGTTCCAGGTTGTCCCATTAGCTATGATTAAAATACAATTTTCCAATAGTTCATCATTTATCATTCAGCGGACGGACCTCACAGATGATAGTTGGTTGTTTCATATACATAATGGAAACGGTCCAGTCGATTATTTCGTTAACCTAATTCACAATATACATATAATAGATTGAAATGATAAAGGGCAAACAACGTTCCAAACTTTTAAATATTAGTCGGGATAACATAACTCATCCAAGGTAATGCAGTATAACCCGCGTCACAAAAGAAGAGACTTGTCAAATGGCAGTGGAGGGGATTCCGCGCAGGTAATCGTATGCAGCGAAAGTCGAACCACGTGAGCCGCCAAGTCTCTTCTTATTTGACACTAGCTATACCAATCAAAATGAATCGACTAGCAACAAATGTACATCTAGTAGGTATGTATATATATTTAATTAGGTCAAAAACACTGTCAAATCAATAGCAAAACAAAAAGACCAAAAATCCATTTATGAACTTTCGATGGATAATTGTAAAATATTCGTTAAAGAATTAACTCAATTAAGGGTAGAGGTTGGTGGTTGGGTGTTTGTTGGTTGTCAATACTAATATTGCAAAGAGGAAAGATTTGATTGTTAGTCGGTTTGTTAGTTTGTACTACTTAACGAAAAGAAAGCAGCGAGTAGCATAGACTATATTTATCTTCAAAAAATTTAAGTTCAATAGAAAAATTGCAATAATATAACCCTAGGTATGCATGTTCGCGTATAGTTTCAGAACGGCTGCACCAATTGAACTTTTTTTGTTGTGTTTTATCAGGACAAGGTTTGTATAAAAGGAAAAAAGGTAGGTAGGGCAGGTGTAGGGTAGTGGTAGAACGCCACGTGAACCAAGTCGCGGCGGGTCACTAGTCAATTATACTTTTTAAAATATGCATCTTTTAATTCATTAAAATGTTAACCTCTAAATATATAAATATAAGACACCTCAACAATACATTTCTTACACAATTACACAGAAGTACAGAACTGATCTTTCATGTTTCTGAAAATCACAGTAGGCACAGTTTCGTGGTTATTCATTACACACTTATATCATAACCGTGGCGATAAACCAGATGTATGACGATCACAGATCAGTGTCACTCCGAATAATAAAGGCGCAACTGAAATTCCTCTAAGTGGCGTTACTGGACCGACTTAAGGTTGGCTTTTAAAAGAAAGCCTTTATTATTCAACTGTCAACTTCGTTTGTTATAACCAATAGCAGGCATCAATTATTTTGAGCAACTATCAATTCAAATCAAGCTGTAAAATCTCGAGTATTTTTAAGGTAGATATCAACCTTATCTTATTACGATACAATAGACATGCAAATGTAGCGCGTGTTCGAATATCCTCTCCACGACTGCACGAGCATGCTCGAAATTGCGCGAAAATTTTACCGACTGATCTAATAGACCGAATGAGTTTTACATCCAACGAGATTAAAATATACTGAGTCGCCTAACAATAGACGTTGTTATTTTTACTTGACAAATCGCATATGGCTGCTACAGTACGATGATAACGCGACTGTGTAGAAAACGCGGGACGTATTATCGGAGAAGCGCTCGCGTTTTTATCGCGCCTGTTTGGAAGATGCTCTATACGGTCGCGCGGTAGCCCTCGTTGAAATCGTCCAATTCGAATCGCACACGAGCGAAAACCGCGTCAGCGTCACTTAGCTACGGAGACAAAACGCACTCACTGTTGTCGGCGGCGCTGGTGGGTATCATGACGCGTAGGTTGGGCGCCGAGCTGGAGCCCGAGATGACGGCCGTGCTGAACAGCCCCGCCGCGCCGGCCGCGCCCGCCTTGCCGCGCGCGCCCAGCCCCAGCATCTTCAGGTAGCTCATCTGGCCGGCGATGCTGTGCCGCTGGCGCCGCGCCGCGCCTGCCACGCCCCACACGCTACAGTGCCCCGGCCCTGGCCCCGGCCCCGCCCCCGCCGAGCCCCGCCCCCCGAAGGTGAGCGCCGACAGGGGCAGCTCGTTCGTGGAGGACTCCACCCCCTCCACGTCCACCAGCGGAGTCCTGGGGCTCGGGGACGGCGCGCAGGGGCCCGCGGCTACGGTACGGCGCGGTCGTAAGGACGGCACGCGGTTAGCGACAGAGGGTGGTGATAGAGAGAAGAAGAAATAGATTAATCGGATTGACCGAGGAGCGGAGATGAGACTGAGTCTAGAAGTGTGCGAAGCGTGCTCGGGTGATGGCGGGTGGAGCGCGGGGGGGAGGAGCAGCGGTCGGGCCGACGACCACCCCCGCGACCACAGCCGTGGCCGAGGGGGAACCCGCCGGCCGCCCGCTGGCCCCCCGCCCCCGCGCAGTGTTCGTTAGGGTGTTAGGTCACAAGCGGCGGCGGCGCCAGCACACACACGATCGCCGGCCAGAGTGAGCTAGGCGCTGAGGCGCGCGCCGCTGCGCACTCCAAGGAACGAGTCAAATAATACACAACACAGTACACAAATAATGCCAACCGGAAACGCATCTACAAACAGCTGAAACAGAGGCGCTAACAGGTCTACGAAAACATACAAAATATAGTAACCTACTTTAGGGTTTAAACATGCAGTCCACTACCATGAAATGAAAAATATACAACGAAATAATAATGTTTACAAAGTAAAATTACACAATTTTTTATAAAGTCGTTTCACCATACTCGATTGAAATAGAATAGAACACTTACACAATATGTAAGTTTGTATAAAAGCCATCACCAAATTGTATAAAACATTTAAAGAAAATACAGACTTTTAGGCTCCTCTGGCTGTCGTTAAAGCGCAATAGATAGATGTGCCGTAACAAGCAGCCAAGGCTAGATGGGCCTTCGCCATTGAAGTAGGAAACTGTATAACTATTAGGAAATATTCCAGAGGGTATAGTTTTATAGTTCACAAGCCCAGATTATGTATCCTGTAGGAAAATACTACAAGATAAAGTATACAAAACAAAAGCATCAAAATTAAGCATTCCAGAAAATGATATGAGTATAGCGTAAAGTAAATCTTTTGTGTAAGATTCTATATTACTTATGCCCCAAGCTTTTGCTGCTCTGAATTGTATGGCGTCTGCCGAATTTACCACAAAATTAAATACTTTTCTCTAAAATTATAGATACACTTAGCTGCTAAGTTGGAAACTAAAGATGGAAAGAATGCTTAGAAATAAACGTAACTAAATTATGCATCTTTTGTTACACTGGTTATTGTTAATAATTAATATTTCTTTATTCACAAACTCTAAAATGCACTAGTTCACAACATTATTAGTCACTAAAACATATTTATAAAAATACACAATTAAATTCAAATAAGTTGTAAGTCACATACCAAATAGTAAAAGGCAAAAACACAGGGTGAACTTAAATTCTCCATATATGTATGCTCAACTCTCATAAAAAAAATAGTTTATAATAAAAAAAGATGACTCTAATCCTTATAATAATTGAGTTCCCAATTTCACTCGACCATTCATAAAACTTAGGCACTTACTTATATGTAGTTTCGACAATTTTATCTGATATTACTAACGCTTAAGTTACCAGCTGTCTGCGAAAGCAAGAGTGCAATAACCAGACGGTATTATTCGTTACATCGCTACGTTATATGTCGCCTATGTCGTTTAATTACCGCAGAAAACTGCAAAGATAAGCTGCAAATCATTAGAAAAGTTACTCGTTTATAGCCTCTCGTAATTAAGTTTTGTAATACTTTATATTAAATAGCAAAAGCATTTTAATAAAATACCTATACCGGATTTGAATCATCATCATGTCATCCAAAAGACGCCCACTGCCAAGCACATAAGCTTCTCTCAAAGATTTTTCCTTTACCATCCGAGGAGGCATGCCCACTAGAAGTATTGAAATATTTGAAAAGTAAACCATCTCTATCACCATTTTACCCATTGTTACTGAAGCACGCGGAAAAAATTACAGAACCGTTCATTCCGTATGTACCCAGTAATGTATTCAACATTACTTCTTAGAAAACACTTAATTGCGGACCATCAATCCATTTCAGTAGTCTTTTAATCTCCCATAAACGTTTATAATACAAGGTTCGTCAGTTGTCAACCTAACGATTATGTCGATCGACATTCTGACGCACAACAAATTTTAATCTATTTCCTCGTCGAGTCAATTTTCGAAAACCCTAAATCTGGCTTGGTCAGTAGTCGGCCATAACAACGGCATTATCAGTATCAGGAACGGTTCGACCAATATTTCATAATATGAATATGGTACTGTCACAGAATATTCCGACTGATTCTCAAACCCAAATTCCCTTACCAAAAAGAAATCTTACACATTCCCCTTTCCCCTGCTCTCGAGTGCAGATCTTTTACACCGACGCGTCATTAACCAGAATTGAAACTCACCCTGCCCCCCGCGGGTGTCCCCGGGGGGGGTGTTAGTCCGTTAGCGCGGGGCGGGGCGGGGCGGGGCGCGCGCGGGGACTTACCGTTGTCGCCCTGTTTGTGCTGGTCGTAGCTGCGGGCGCGGGGCGCTGGCTCCTCGGTATCCTTGCCTTCTTTCTCTTCGCACTGGACAGTGATGTTATTGTAGTAAATGAAACAAGGTTAAAGGGATTAATACTGTTTTGAATGTAGATTGTCTTAATCTAACGTTTCGATGTTATTATGGTAAATGAAACAACACGGGTTAATCGCTGTTTTAAATGTAGATTATTTTATCTTAATGTTTTGATGAGCGTTTGATTCTGACTAATAGCACGACGTATTTTGTCAACAGGATCTCATGCTCTAGTAGCGCTACCTAGTGGAATTATATTCGTTGCACCCATTGGTGACAAATGATGCATAGTGTGAAATAGGCAGTGATTCTATAAGCAGTGCATGAAATGGAATAATATGAATGTATAATGTTACTTATTCTAGCTACATAGTAAGAAACTTGCATTGGTACAACATTGATCATTTAATTCTTATGTTGTTTTTCTGTAATATGTGTTTGATTGCTTTACTATATTTTTGTCTGTGGTTATCAGCAAGTACCTTTAATTGGCTTAACTGTATCTACTCATAGTATGTAATGTGTTTTATAAGCTGTTGGTACTCCAATAAATAAATAAATAGGTGCCTAAACGGGCCAGTATCAGGATAGAGGTCCGCGAGAGACCCCAGAAGCGATGGATCGTTATCGCTGAAGGTGCGAGAGCGACTTACGACGCGAGGGTGCTGAAGACTTGGCGAAGTGTAGCAAAAAGAGTGGGAAAGCGGATTCTGGCAGACGCTGGGATCGCCCTCTCGGATGATGATGTGATTATCGAAGTGGAGGAAAAAGAGTAGGAGAGCGAAAACGCTGGGATCGACCTTTTGGATGACGATGATAACTATGACTTTGTATGTGTTAGCTGACTTCTCTCAACCGACGCGCGTGCGCGTGTGTGAGTGAGCTTGTATGCGAGTACGTATTCGTGCGGAGTGTGCGTGAGTGCGGACGTGTGTGCGCGTATGTGTGGTACCCGTGCGTACCTGCAAAGCTTGGTTGCCGGGCAGGCCGGGTCCGGGGGCCCGCGGCGGGTCCCGGGGCCGCGCGCGCAGCTCCGCGCTGAGCCGCGCCGCCAGCGACGACGCCTCGTGACCGCTCACCGTGTAGTGGAGATTGCTACCACACAGATAGAACGAGAGTTTTTTTAAGGTGTGGCAATATAGATTGACTCTTTGCCAATTTCAAGTAACAGGGAAACTGTTCTCGAGGTAAAAGGTGAACGGAAATTTGTATTGTCCTTATAATCAGCTTATAGCAGTATTATTTCACTCACCATATAGGTATAGGATCCGAAGGCCTCAGTTTAGATTTGGAAACTTTGTTGACCGAGAACGTGTTATCTAGTTCATCGATGTTGTCCTGAAAGAATAATGTTTAAATTAGTTATATAAAACAGCAACAAATATAGTTCGAGGTAGGAAATAGGTGCCTAAATCGATGGATTGATATCGGCGAGCGATGCGAGAGCCAACGGCTTACCGGCAGCAGATACCGAAGATCGGGCGAGAAGAAAGAGTAGGAAATTATGCGGCCGGGATAGCTGAAGTTCCATAAAAAAGAAAAATCTTTTATTTTGATTTGTTTTGTTATTTTTACTTTTGAGAGGCCACTATCCTACAGAAGACCTTCTGTGGTTGAGGTGTAGATACATAGCATTATAATTATTTATAATAAATAGTTGCTACTCACAGGTTGCAGCGTCTCCTGGCTGGCCATTTGGTCGTCTTCCCCTTCTTCCTCGATACATTTTACTTCGTCGGATGAGCTCTGCGATAGAACAATCTCATAAACCAACTTATTGTGTGATAGCTTTTTATTTCTGACTACTAAAAGTGCCACTACTGGCTACTGAGCTTTAAATCCACTTTTGTACTATGTTGTGCATAAAGTGGTAAATAAATGAATAAAATACACCGCCACGAAGTGCCAATCGGCTCAACCAATCTCAGGGTCCCCAGTAGAAGATCTCGGTCAACCTCGCTTCAACGGTAGTAGGAGACACATCTAACGAGTGCCGAGCTCGTGGCGATGCGTAGTTCGACTAGCCTCAAAGAACGAAAAGGTAACCCATACAGTTCTAGGGCTCTATGTACGTTACTTAATTTTAATTATTGGTCTCGCAAGCACGGTGCCTAATAATTCATCATCATCATCGTAACAGCCGAAAGACGTCCACTGCTAGGCATAGGCCTCCTCCAGAGATCTCCACAAAGGCCGGTCCTGTGCCTTCCGCATCCAGCTGGTACCTGCGATCTTTACCAGGTCGTCGGCCCACCTTGTGGGAGGCCTACCCACGCTGCGTCTTCCGGTACGTGTTCGCCACTCGAGAACTTTATCCTATCGGCCATCTGTTCTTCGAGCTATGTGCCCTGGCCACTAATAATTACAGTGAGTGGAATATAGGTGTTACCGAGTTGTTGGTGGTGGAATGGTTCCGGCTGTGCGGGCGGAAGCCGGGCCCGGGCGGCAAGTTCTTCTGCACGCAGCAGTTCACGCCCGGACTGAAGTGCAGCTCCACGTGGAACCTAGCGGGGAGAGGCCGCACACTTAGATACTACAGAGCAATAGAAATAGACTATCCCAACGTAATAGGGAGAGGTCAGAAACTTTGAAACTACGGCACAATAGAAAAGACGAAGCAAGCGCGGCAACGATAAGGATTACGGTCTGTCGTTTTCGCGTTTAATTGTTTTGTCTCTTTCTATTGAAACACGATTTATACGCAGGAGTATTGTCCATTAGTGCCCGTGTTCTACGTTAAACTAATTTCAACACGGCGATGTTCAATGAACGTCGCAAAAATCCTCCACTGATAAGGGGAGTCGAATCATCATTATCCTATCAGCCGAAGGACGCTCACTGCTGGGCATAGGCCTCCCCCAGAGATCTTCACAGAGGCGGGTCCTGTGGCTTCCGCATCCAGCTGGTACCTGCGATCTTTATCAGTGCGTCGGTCCACCTTGTGGAAGGCCTACCCACGCTGCGTTTTCCGGCACGTCGAATAGTGGCCTATAATAGCAACTGTGATGGTGGTTTTATACAGACACAAGATAGAGTTAGGAGGTGGCGGGAGTGCGTCTAAACTTAGTATGCTGCGCCTCTACACCGAGCAATACCAACCTAAACACATGCATGAATTCATTATCACTACAGCGTGTGTAAACGAAGAGTTCAATCGTTCAAACAATTGCAATGAATTTTGGGGTTTAGAGGTGGATAACGCATTGGTGATATCCCTGGTCCACAGGCAGCGATGACCACTTTCCATCAGATGGCCCGCTCGCCTGCTTCCCTACCAAATAGCAATTAACACAATAAAAATTCATAGACGGCCAAATGTAATCCTGCCCCTAAAATTTTTAATTGAGCTATTTACCTCTCCTCGGAGCAAGGGTCCTTGGTGGGGTCCTCGTACAACATGACCACGATCTGCGACATGTAGTTGAGCTCCGACACCATCGACACGTACTCCATCGCGCGCCGCCACTGCTCGTCCTTCACTACCTGCCGTGCGGAACGCGCAAAGGAATAGTCAGTCAGGGGTAACAACGTCAACAACAATGTTAATCAAAATGAGGGATTTCGCGATTCCAAAATTCACGAGATGGCGTTACTGCGACGTAAGATCTGCTGTCAAAATAAAGCCCTGTCATTGGCTGGAATAAATTAATCATTTTATACCAGTTGTTTCTGTCCAATAGCACAACAGAATTTTACAACAGACCTTACGACTCACTAGCGCCATCTGAAATTGTGAAAACCCTTATCCCTTAAAAGTGGCGCCACTGGAGCGTGAGGTCCGGCTGACAAAAAACGTCGTGCTATTGGTCAGATTGAAACGCTGAAAGTTGACAGTTGGACCTCCCTCGCTGGTGGCGCTAACTGGTGATTAAAAATACGGTAGCACCCATTGTAAGCTGATCAAGAGATCGATAATGAAATTTCGTAATAGTAAACCCGGGCATTTTCCGTAACTAGCGCCTCTTTTACGTGAGGGATTAATAATAAAGAGGTTTTTTGGGATATAAAAATTGCATAGACATAGGCGGTAAATACAGCATATCGGCTAGTTCGGCCACACTCTGTGTGGGAGTAAACACGTCCATCCTCACACCATAACGTTGTGATGATGCTGGGCTGCAAAGGAGCGACTTTGTCAGCAAGCGATGGACCGAATCCTCTATCACTTTCCTGGCCTAAAGCTATCGACACACCTAAAAGACATATCGTTCGCGACACAGGTATCAGTACCGGTTGCCCGAAAATGAACTCTAACGGACCATCAAAATGAACTCTCGCGGTCCACAAGAGTCCATTACGTTCATTCATTCCAGACGTCCGAAGCGTCCGTTACCCCCGTCCTACAGCTGTGTTGTGCCGTCTGCGGACAACAAATAGTTCTACGTGTACTAAACATAGAATGGACACTCTATAGACAGTACACCTGAGTGGTTCAGTGGTCAACATCTACCAGCCGGTCTACCACGCAAGAGGTCCAAGAGGGTTCAATTCCCGGCCGGGCAGAAATTGAGATGAATTTTAATTTCTGTTACGGGTCTGGATGTTCTATGTATAATAGGTATGTATTTAAAAGTATATAAGTAGTTTATCAGTTATCTAGCACCCATAACACAAGCTTTGCTAACTTTGGGGCTAGATGGCGCTGTGTGAATTTGTCCACGATTATTATTATTATTATTAGTACAGGTCGCGTCGCTTAGGTGTGTGGTGTATGCTCACATCGAGGAGTCCGCCGAAGCGCAGCACGGTGAGCAGCGAGTGCACGTGGCTCTCGCTCGTGAAGTACAGCCGCGTGCGCACGTGCCGCCCCGGCGACGACACGCCGTGGCTGTATCTGGGGGGCGACATTACAGTACACAACATTACATTAAGTCGTATTTATAAACGAACACAGCTGTTGCCCGCGACTTCGCCCGCGTAGAAATAGTTTTTAGGACAGTTTAGCTTGCAATAGGACATTTAAGTGATACGCAACGGATGAGTTATTCTCGTATATTGGCTCACATTATATGTCTAAGGGGTGAGGGGAGTGCCACATTACAAGCTTTTGCCCGCGTTACCATTTTAAATAACCTCCGTATTGTACGAATGCTAGTACTACGGAGAGGTAAAGGTATCTGGTTCTCAGTGGCGTTACTGTCATACAAGCCCAAAAGCCGGGCTTGCCTTATAAAAATAATTATCGATTAAAAATCAAAGGTAATGCGAGCGCGAACTATTTAAAGTTCGCGCTCCTAATACTTTTCAAACTGCGCGCTGGAAAGCAGCGCCATCGTGCGCCTAGGTTACGAAACACGATCCGAACGCACACGCAAGTTGAGGAAATTGAGACTTGGTCAGTCATCTCGCTCGCACGCGCTGGCTTGTAAGCGGGCTTTGATTCCGGCCGGTATGTCTCTTTCTTACATATGAAAACTGTCCTATAATGAGATATAACTATACGTTTGTTTATATAGTAAATTGTACGAGACTTTAAGCCCTGCATGCGTATGAAGTTGTACACGAATTCTTTGAAAATGGCAACTTCGCGCATGCGCAGTAGGTACGTTTGTTGAATGCTGTAATACGTACCAACTTCACTATTGTTTTGTTTGAGCCGTTTGGGCGGATAAGTAATTAGTTTTTTGTTGTGTTTGTGTTGTGTTTTGTAGTAAAAGTGATTTAATTAGATTGATCAACAATAGACGAAGTAAAGTCCCTTGTGATGGTTTAAAATGTGCACAAGTTTTGATTTGCATGGAAAAGGTAAAGTTTGTAATCATTTCTCAAAAAGTAACAAATTATTTCCTTATATGTATTCCTATTATACCTATTTCTCAGATTAGTAAATCGCTTATAAGACAATTTCATAGATCGGTGTACCAAACTCATTGAATTGTTGGTTGTCTCTCTCACAAGTTATATTGCTGGTATAAAACTGAAGAGTGATAAGTGAGGATTGAACAGTAATGTGGCAAGGGGATGGATTTATTTTTAATAACCGTAAAAACTACACAAACTTCATCTCTCGGCTTGCCTTACTCTGAACCCCTAGGCACGCCACTGCTGGTTCTACCTTCTCGAAGTAGATGAAACATGGCTTGGATTGTACCCTTGGACTTCAAGCTACCAAACTATCAAAACCGAATCTAAATCTGTTCATTCGTTTTTACGTGATGCGCGAACATGAAAAAGACAGGCACAAAAAAATTGGGCTTAGTTACATCCCAGAATCTTACAATGTCTATTTTTTCTGAAATATCTTCAATGTACAGACACGACATTTTTTACAGTTTCAGGCGACTGAATGTTTATCCGGAATCCAATCTAATCAGTTGCCCCTGTTAACAGGATCGCGGAGGTCTGACGCTCCACTGTATTTGCCTGGGGCCTAATTATCGCACTGTGACATCTTGAATTCGACATTTTTTCTTATGACGTTACATCCCTTACAAACACCTTTCGTAATTACAAATAAAATCTTTACTCTTTACCTTGGATTCAGTCTGTTGACAGTCTCCTCCCCACTCTCCTCTATGTTTCTCTGCAGGTCCGCCCTTATTTTCTTAAGCAGAGGGGTGCATATGCCTTGGCCTATTGTAAGCTTCTCTTGCATTGTTTGCCCATATTCCTAAAATAAAAAATAAAGAAGATTAGGGAAGAGCGTAATATCAGAATGAGGGTTGTCGTGATTTCAAAACCCATTAGATGGCGCTACTGACAGACACAACTGTTGTAATATGACAGATAAATTCTAGGCAATGACAGGGCCTTATTTTGCCATCAGGCCTCACGTGACAGTTGCGTTATATGGAAACATTGGCTAAATCAACGCAAACACGGTGGACAGCTATTAATCAAGAAAATATATTGTAAACAAAAGTCCGCGACTGTCTGTATACACTTGTCTTTTCATATAAACCTATCATGATAACACTTGTCACAATGTGACTTAACAGCTAAGTATGAAATGGCACGTGTACGTACTGTCTCGAACTTTTGTTTACAATCTTCAGCTCCTCTCCGTTGGCTTTGCTTTAGCAGAAACACAGGGTACTTATTTTCTAACCGTTAGAATTAGGTACCTATCTCTGTCACACTCGTGGTAAGTCACAACAAGTGTAAAAATGATAAATAGGCAATTCGCGTACGAATCCAATTCGGCCAAAAATACGGCCCCAATCACTAACCTGCGGTATAACAATGTCCGCCAAAGACTTCGCGTATATATACAGTTCCTCTGCCAAGTCGAACTGTAGAGTGTGCTGGTTGTGCTGCAAATCGTACTTGATGCAGTCGTATATGTCGGGGATCTTGGATATGTCGTACATGTTGTTTTTCGTGCAGAAGTCCTTCTCAATCTTGCCCCACCGCCGGCCCATCAGCTCCCATGTCTCGCCGTGGTACAGGATGGTGTCTGGAGAATGTTGAGTTTGTTTAGTTTGAGAGTTATTCAAGAAAGGGGTGATAAGGTTTTAACGGGGATGGTAATGCGTGGGTGATGCCACTGGTATTGCAAACGTCTATAGGCTGTGGTGACTGCTTTCCATCAGGCAGGCCGTAAGCTTGATTCCCATCATAGAGGTATAAAAAAATAATCTCGATGTGCATTAATTTAGTGTACCAGTGAGAAGTCTATCCAATAACTGCGGTATTATCGTACAATACGATAGTTTTAATAGCAGCTGCGGAAATAAGGTTGAAAATTAATAGTGGCCACCGAAATTTTGTATCTACCAACGACCACAAATGGCAGTCGCGCGTTTCAGCTACATTTTGTAGGCACTCCTAGCTTCAGCTTACGACGTTTGTGGCTATAGTTTATGGCCTATGTGTGCCTAGCCTAAGGGCCGCTAAGAAGGGCGCACGCCCAAAGAGCCACCGGCAAGTAAGCGGGCGCATCACCCGTGATTAGGTCTGACGCGGTCCGTACGACCGAGAGGTCGATAGGACCCTGGGTGGAGGAGGGTAATGTAGCTTAAGGGCCACGCGTCTCCACGTCAAGAATAAGCAGTAAGCACCCACTCTTACGCAGCGTGGGGAGACCTATGATGATGATTATGATGATGTGTAGGAGATGCCAGTTTTAAACTTTTAGCTCAAGATGTATTTCAGCCGTTTGGGGTAAAAAAGAAATTAATCGACACCACTATTGACAGAGCTGGCTTGTTCTTCGGGCAACGGATTAGTATTGCTATCCAACGAGGAAACGCAGCTAGTTTAAGGTTATTAGGTACATATGATATTTTTTATATTAGGTTAATATCTTTCGGCTGATACGACGACCCACCCTTAGTCTTAGGGTCATCCCGCTTAGCGAGCACGATCCTGACGAGGTGCTGTATCAGCTGATGCACGTGTCCGCAGCAGCGCGCCGGGTTCTTCACGAAGTCCATGGCCGCCGCGATCGACAGCGACCCGCAAGGGTTCATGCGCTGCCGCTCCTCGGATGTGAACTCGCGGTCCTGTTGCATCGCTTCGTGGAGACGCGCCTTCGCCCTGGTGGTGGGGGGGTGCGGTCAGTATGCCGTTACGATGATTAGCAGTTAATGCGTCTTAACGACCTCAGTGTTTGATACAGACTGGTGGCGGCGATTCGGAAACACTAGTTATTACTATTAGCCCGGTCGGCAGGTACTTTCGACCTAAACACAAATCCGATTTTAATGAAATTTTGGCAGCTTCCTCGGGAATAGTATGGGGTGTGTAATTTAAGTTTTTGAGCCTGACTATGTCGTCTCAGATTTTGTGCGGACATCGCGCCTGTGGGCGTTTTCTGAAGCCTGTATCTAATACCTAAAGTCAATGTCGTAACAGACACTGGACGTCAGCTTCCTACACATTAATGGAGGGCATTACCATAATCCCCACGCTTGGCAGGTGGGTTGGAGATGGCAGCAATTTGTTACTGCTGCCTATTTTCTGGTTTACATTAGCCACCATTTACAATGCCCATCAAAATATAGGGTTAGGGGGTTTCCGGTCACTACCCTGCGGAAAGCAAATACACATTCAGCATGTTCTTAAAAAGACTCCCAACAGACGTTACTACTCACATATTCTGCACTTTCGAAGAATCGCAATCGTTGTCGAGCAGCCCATTCGTGTTGGCAGATTTCACCATCTGCACCAATATCGGCGTTAGTTCTCCCTCCAACGCTAGGAGGCCCTTTGCGAATGCAGCTGCGGTCATCTGTACGCGGCCCTCGTCCGACGCGTAGATCTTCAGGTCGTGACGGAAGGTCGAGTGGAGACGCAGCAGCCCGAGTCCTTGGGTGCTGCCTTCGCCTGGTTTAGTAGATGAAGATAGGAGTAAGAGAGGAAAAATATGCAAGCTGGCAGGTGTCGACGTTTTTGAAAGTCAATTCAATGGAATCCTTTTTTTATCAACACTGTTAAACAGTGGGCATTGTCGTAACCTATATGCTTGGAATCGGTTAGCAATCCACAATAAAACTTTGAGCGACAATTTTGAGGTTAGCCAAGATCCCAGGATTAGAGGACATAGTCACTCTTACAACACTTGTAATGGGAAGGCTCATTTCTACTCTATCATCCACATACACACATTTGTAGAATGCTAATTGTGTGTACATTTTCTGTGCTTTACTTTCAGCCTCATTTCGGAATCAGCCGCATCTGCTGCTACGGGGTCGCAAGCGACCTAAAGCCTCACCGACATGATCAAGCCGCCATCCGCCATTGACATCCGTTTCAACAGGAGAGTCGCGAATGCATAGAGAAAGGTAGACTCATCGCTTGAAGGCCTAAATATCGTACCGGGAACACCGCTGCACCTGAGCTGCCAACCTGGGGTCTAAAAAGGCCACTGTTGGTGGCATCGACATGACAATTCAAATGACGTCACCGGATCAAATAAGTTCGTAGTACTCTAACATGAATCACAATATGAAACACATCTAAACAAATCAATGTGGCCTTTCTAAACACCCTGGTATGTGCACCCTGCCGCTGACCTGGTATATGTCGTCCCTGGCCGCCAGGGTACATGCAGCGAAACATTCGACCCAATTCCTCAGCCTGAATCCTTCCGGCCGGCGTGAGCTCGCCGCCCCACTTCAGGATCAGCACCAACGAAGGCTCCCCGCCGCCGCTTACTGAAGAAAGTAAGAATAGCGGTCTAGACATAGACGTATCTTTCATCATCATCATCATCCGAGCGGTCAATCCCGGCTACTGCCAGGGTCCGTTTTCCTGCGTGGCTTTCTCCACTTTGCCCGATCTTCGGCATCCATAGACGTATCTTTATTTGGTCAAATAACACATTCAAAAAACCTAAAACTAACAGAATAAGTACATAATAAGAAAGCAGGGCGATAATGATGTCATCGAACAATATACGTAAGCGCCCTGGGGTCTAGCAAAGATAATATTGCGAGTGGAACTTGTCGGCCACGATGGGCTGGCTTTAGCGTTAGTACTGCGCCGATTTTCTGGTGCTAGCCGTCCGTAGCCGACGAGTTCTGATCGACAATAGCAATAGAATCGCTACGAAGCTATTGATATTTTTGGATGGTTTCTATTCAATCTTTATAGTAATCTCTATCCATAGTGCGAGCACCCGGTCGTCCTCTGCAGTACACAATTTTAGAGGAAATATAACCTTTAAAAATGACATTGGAAGTAGTTTGATTCACTGCCTGACCATAGGAAAAGTTATGCGCTGCTACGGCCGCGCCGCGATATTGATATAGCTTTTTAGCTATTTGCCGTCGGTGCGAAAGAGGCGACAACATTTATACGCCAACTTAAGTTTAACAGCGTACCAAAGCTTGTCCCAAAGCGTTGATAAAGTTGGTGAACTCTGATCACACTAAATCATGCAGTTAAATATCACAAGGAACTCCACACGCTCTAATAATCTACGTGTGATTTGATCAAACAAATTGGACACAGCAAAAATTACATACTGTCAATTAGAAAAGCAGCTTTATCTACTAGAACTATAGCAGGTGTTTGCGTGATTTACAAACGAAACGAAAGCCGTTATTGTTGTTCTATACATGTTACAATGTTTTCCAGTGTATTTATATCAGATTTGCTTAAAATATCTTAGCATGACACTCAATTTGCGTCTCATCTTGCATGTAGTCAAGATGTTATTGAACTAAGCTTATGAGGGCATTTTGAGTAATACAAGTATAGCAACTAATACACAGACCGACCACAATACACTGTTGATATTTAATTTCCGATAGCATATATGCGACCGGTTTCGAACGCACAATGAGCGTTTTAAGATATTCAAAATAATATACAGTCGAGAGATCTGAGTGTTGGCTACCTGGTACATGGCGGCAGTGGGTTTCGAACCCGGTACCTCTCGCTTGCGAGTCGGATACATTTACCATTAGGCCACCGACGATCCTCAAATATAAATACAAATATAAAATTACATCATCATCACATTTGCGGAAACAAGCCTACTGCTGGTCATAGGCTTCCCCCAAAGATCTTCGCAAATACCGCTCCTATTCCATCCGCATCGATCTGGCACTTGTAACCTTCAGGTCGTCGGTGCAGCAGAAAGTTGCTTCAACATTCAAATCTCCCGCCTGCACAATCTTCCCGACTTCCAAACCAGTGTATCACAGCCAGTCTCATAGCAACCAGGAGGGGCTGGGGTGGGAGGTGCAGACCGTGCTTGGGCGGCGCGTTACCGTCGTCGGAGCTGGAGCCGCGCGGGCGGCCCCGCGGCTGGTACTTCATCTGCACCTTGCGGTTGATCCCGGAGAAGTGACCGTACCTGTGGGGTGATAGAGTTCGGTTTTAAATGGGGGGGACTTGGACGGTATACGTAAAGCACAGAATAAAATAAAGGGTAAATTTTTTGAGGTCAATGCCATCTAAAAGTTTCATCATCATCAGCTCACCACAATCGTATCGTATCGTATGACAAGATCTGCCCATTAATCCTTAAAATATGGATAAATTATTTTAGTTGACAGGTACCTTCCAGTACCTATGGTTTCGGAAATTTTTATAGATTTGTAATATTTTTGACAGAGAAAATATTTTCCACGCAAGGGCCCCGTTATCAGAAAAATATGAATCGATTAAAAAGGAAGTAGTTGTAACCGATTAAAAGTCATTGTCTGCTGTCTCTGTGACTTCTCGCAAAACGGATTCGATTGTGTATTTGTCTGTTTACGAACGGATGGTTCATTCATAATATATTTGGGTATTAAACAGTTTCGGGTATTCTTAGTTTTTAATATCCATAAACAGCAGTAATCACTTTACATCTGGTGGCTAGCTTATTAGTCTATCGATTAACATAGAAAATTTGTTATTGACCTCATGGCAGGAGTACCAATTTATGGGGAAACCGGTAAATAAAATTAAACCTTCCGTTTGTCCTTTGAATACAGATTTATTACGACTATTTTCCGGTTACTTACCATATTTATAGTTTAATGACACCAAGACAAGACGTTAGGCCACCACGGTGCCTTTTAGGTCACGTACTATTACTATTACTAATTGGCGGAACATACACTTAGGAAATTGTTTTGTCTGCATCTGAATCTACACATTTTTATTCTATTTAGTGACAAACGATCAGACTGCTTACTGATGGTAAGCGGCAACTGTCGCTAATAACATCTACGATTCTTGCACTTAATTTACAGGTAACAAAAATGCAGACTAAGATGAAATGCCCCAGGCCTGTAATTGCGCTGACCTTATCCTTCTAATACTAGAATGTAAAAATTGTCACCCTGCCGCAAAAATATATAAGACGGTGGTACTCACTCAAGCGGGCACCTCATGTTCGACAGAGTCCTACTATACCACCTTATATAATAAATGTAGAGCAGTAGAACATATTAGATCGATTGGTAAAACAGTTACCTATGCAATCGCAGTTGTCTTAATATTCAACGGCTTTGTAGGCTGTTTAAAAACGGGCTTTGCCCCACCGCAGCAACTCCTGTATAGCCAGTAGCTGTGTAGGCTGTTTATATGCTGAAAAAGCTCACATCTCCAGCACGCTCTTGAGCTGCTCCAGCTTGCCCTGCTTCTCCTCGATCTCGGGGTCGGCGTGCCGCGTGTGGATGTCGGCAGCACTGCAATACAACCCTAGCCACTAGAGCCACTCACATCTCCAGCACGCTCTTGAGCTGCTCCAGCTTGCCCTGCTTCTCCTCGATCTCGGGGTCGGCGTGCCGCGTGTGGATGTCGGCAGCACTGCAATACAACCCTAGCCACTAGAGCCACTCACATCTCCAGCACGCTCTTGAGCTGCTCCAGCTTGCCCTGCTTCTCCTCGATCTCGGGGTCGGCGTGCCGCGTGTGGATGTCGGCAGCACTGCAATACAACCCTAGCCACTAGAGCCACTCACATCTCCAGCACGCTCTTGAGCTGCTCCAGCTTGCCCTGCTTCTCCTCGATCTCGGGGTCGGCGTGCCGCGTGTGGATGTCGGCGAGCAGCGCGCGCGCGATGTCCAGGATCTCCTGCAGCTGCTTCGGCTTCTTCAGCTTCACGTGCCCGCGCGAGAACCCGTCGTACTTCTCGAAGATCTCGAAGAACCTGGAGGGGATGGGGGGATTTGTTGAGGACGCTAAGGGAACTACCGTTTCGCCACCGGCGAAGGCGTTGCCAGCGACGAAGGTCTTGCCACTACTTACTTTTCCCCGCGGTTTTCACATGTGCGCAGTTCGGACTAACTATCCCACGGGTTCCTATTACTTTTCCGAGATAAAATGTACCTAATGACACTTGAGATAAATGTAGCTTCCTTGTAGTAAAATATTTTTTTAAATAGGTTTAGTAGTTTCCCAGATTACCTAGATTAGTACAAACTTTTCCTCTTTATAATATTATTATAGAAGTATAGATAACGGTTTTGAAACGCCTATTCCCGCTCTCATACTTTGTCGGGGAAGTTCCGTCTTAATGGAAGGTAGCCTCTGCCATCCCAGTCCCTAAAAGGGCTCCCTACTCTGCAACGTCATGGAACAAGTAGTTAATACCAAGTTCGTCAGTTAGCTAAGAGAGAAACCAGCAGATTAGCGATCGTCAATACGGTTTCCGCAAAGGTTGCTGTGCCGGTGACCTTCTAACTTACCTAGGGATTGCAATCCCGCAAAGGTGATCCCGCATTCTTACAAGTTTACGCTAAATCGACTCTAACTCTAAAGCGTCGACCTCGGGATATATTTGGAGTTCACTAAGAAGCAGGCTGGGAGACGATACTATAAACGCCATTTGCTTCTTAAGAGCGTATTTTCAAAAGTGTCACCATAGTAAGTTTTCATAAAAGTTATAAGTAAGGAAATTATACTTTTGTAATAAGACCACGCTATGTCCGAATCGCTTGAAAAAAATCTCTGTATGGCAACTATTTGAACGTCATAGAACGTCATTCATAAAAGTCATAACAAACAATTTGATTTCTGTAGGATTGTTTATTTTCGTGAGTTATGAAAAATATGATTAAATAAGGGCAAACCAATTAAAAAGGAAGTGCAGGAGATAGTTTTCAGCACGATTAATAACTTAAAAAAACTAAAAGTACAAGTTCAAGCTCATAGTGACCAAATAACTGAATGTTTACAAGAAGGACTAACAAGGACAGATTATCGAGATTATTGCCATATCCACATTTTATAATTTTTACTACTGGCAGTCATACGCATACGGAGTTATCGTGGTCCTATTATATGAAAATCACTTACAAATTAGTCATACTCTAATCATACATTAGGTATGAATCGTACTTTTTATATCCGATTGACAGGTAATTTACATGATTGATTGGTTTGATAAGTGAATTGATTCTTTAAACAAAACCTTGTAGTTATAATTCAATTTTATGACATTATTTTAAGAGCTCGGAATCCCTCAGGATCCCGCGCGAGTTTGATCAATCCCGCGGGATTGAATGAACTACGGAATTGCAATCCCTAAGTGTTCCTAAGTCACCGATGGGCAGCTGCCATTGAGAGTAAGGAGGAAAGGTTGGCAGTCAGCCTGTATATCGCAAAGGCATTTGCTATACTACCAGCGTACGGACTTCCAGAGAAGTTGGTGTGGGTTGCGAACTTATTGTACGAGTGGAGTATTCAAGTCGTTGCTGACGAGATATGCTCAGATACTCTGCCTAAAAATGCAGGGTTCCCCAAGGTTCACTTTGCTGAAGAGGAGCCAATACGGAAACGTCTAGCGATTCGTGAACAGCGGGCACAGCCTGACTACGCACCGTCATCAACAGGAGCTAATACGGAGACGTCTAGCGATCCGTCATCATCGTGCAAATTCAAATCACGTATTTGTCTTCAGTGCCTTTCAAATAAAACTTTTAACTGTCTTTAATTTCTCTCATCCATATTTTTATATATCTCATCTATATCAAGAACCCCACTAATTTATTTATTTACGTAAGCTACACCTACAGAACACATATTGTTACATTATAAACAGTTTACATACACTAGGTTGTTCTAATATGAGTCCCATATTGGTGACACAACACTCGCGTTTAGTGTGTCATTTAAAACAATGTAAATAAAACAAAGAAGTAAGGTATTAGGTATAAACTAACTAAGATTAATCGGGATAAGACATAATCACTCACCTAGGATGCCGGACTTCAACCTTCATCTTCTGTTTGGGCGTCCTGTCCCCGTGCCTGATGACGGCCACCACGCACCGCAACTCCATCATTTTGCCAAACGTGGTGGGAACTATCGGCGGGTCGTCCAGTTGGAACGGCACCGACCACGGAATATGAAGCGTAGGTGCCAACTCCCTCAGTATCATGTTTCCGAGGATTTTAGCGCAGTCATCGTAGTACTTGTTCGAGTTTTTCACGAAAGAGAACCCGTTGACGTCGCACACGAACGATTTGCCGTTCGCCCTGCGGAACGCGTTAACAAAGTTAAAGCTAGAATGGTCTGGCAAGAAAACATTTATTTGAATAGAATCCTTTAATTCGATTATTTTGAAGGTTGTGGTGTCTGAAAAATTACGCCAAGTTTTAATATCCCATTCACGATTCGTCGTTCCGTAACCGAACTCAGTACCGGCACCTGGCATCGACGACGCTGAGCCCTATAGGCCTCCCTTATCCCCAATACGCACCTAAGCAAATCGAATCCGCACACCGTCTGCTTGAACGCGAGGCAGACCTTCCTGGAGATGAGCTTCTCCTGGTTGGACAGTATGACCGGGTAGCGGATCTCCTTCCCCTCCGAGTCGCGCTCCACCTTCCCGTCGAGCGCGGGGCTCTTGCGCGCCTCCGCGTGCGCGTAGTCCGGCCCCACCGTGTACACCTTCACGTCCGTGCCTGGGTGCCGCGGCGGGTCATTAGAAATGGCGGTGGCTGGTGAGCCACCTAGACGGGAACGGGTACAGGTAAGATGGCGTCTAACTAAACATGAGAGTAACCTTAAAAGAGTAACAAGAAAGTAAACAAAGAAATGGGTTAAAATAATAAAAATAATAATAATCTTGGCGTTAGTGTCCCGGTTGTGCTCTCGCGCACGAGGGCCCGGGGTCCGCCGTGACCATGATCCAGGATTTGGCAGGTCAGGTAATTACAGTGGAGCGACTGCCATCTGACCTCCATGACCCTGCTACCAGGGGAACCTGACCAGATTGGATCATGGTTACACATCCAGTCGCCTGAATGTGCAGGTTTCATCACAATGTTTTCCCTCACCGTAAGAGCATCGGTTAGTATTCAACTAATGTACATAACTCAGAAAACAGTCATTGGTACACGGCCGGAGCGGAATTCGAACCTGGGACCTCTGGCTTACGAGTCGGATACTCTAACCGCTCGGCCTCCGATGCTCTAAAAATATATAGGGGTAAAAAAATCTTAAATTAACAATTTCAAACGTTAATGTCTTGCATATTTTTAAAGGATTTTAAAAAATGTGTTGTCTATACAATTTTTAAAAAATCGGTAATTTCCGATCGATTTTTGCAATGGGACACGCGTCGATCACGGCTCATTTTGATCGCCCGCTGCCACATTCCGTAATTAGTACAGTCACGAAGATAAACTGGTTCCTACTCTTTTATTGCGTGATATGAGTTGGGCCAAACAATTATGCGCTTGACTATAATAACTGGTAGCTTTTCAATTTAACTAAGAGCGTGTCGAGTTGGTCACTAAAAATTAATAAAGTGATCGACTCCCGACCCTAATTAGTACAAAAAATATCTGAGCAGACGTTGGTCAAAGAGCATTGAAAAATTGTATATGTATCATGGCATATCTACCCTTCGGCTATTAAAAAAACACGTTACGTAGATAAATCAAGGTATCATTTTAAATAACAGAATAATTTTAAGCTATCGCGGTTATTTTCACACATTTTAAGGTTATGTTCCGGGTTTCCTACCACTTACCTTTGTTTTTGGGCTAATCTTTAACAAAGGTACGCGGTAGGAAACCCGGAACATATCCTTAAAACAGAATATGTATTTTAACTTACCATCAGTAGGCATAAAATCTTCATATATGAACGATCCAGTTTTCCTAACTCTAGATTCGGGCGAATAAATACTGCTACGGCTTCCAATCTGCAAACCACAAACACTTGATAGGTAGATAGATAGGGAGCCGGATATTGTAACAACTGCGGGCGAAGTGTTTCTCAACCTCAAAATTTTGCACGAGATTTTCTTTCTCGCCCCAATTTTCGCATTTACATCTTTCTTCTTCCTACTTATAATTAAGTACCATATTTTTGTGAAAAGAGTTTGCGTGTTACTCGACTGGCAAAAAGAGGATCCTTACATGCAGTAAAGGCCTTTTTATAGTCCTCCAAGAAGGGATTTTTAAAAGTAAAACCATTATGTGGGGATGTATAGGGTATATGTATATTATAAAATCAAAAATATATTGCACAACCGTCGGCATACGCATGGGGCACTGGCCCAGTTTCTTCCGGAAATCCGGAGTGACATTAAAAGTGCTTTAATTTTAGGCTCAAATCTAATCGCATTGTAGAACAAGAAGAAGAACAAACCTACCTTCCTGAACAGTCGCTGGCTCCCGCCGCCGGCCGACGTCGGGTAGTATATGTAAATGTTGTGGTCTTCAGCAGACACTGGCTTCTCCACGAAGGGTTTGTTGAAGACCACCCCGTTCACCTCCACGTGGTCCTCGGACTCTACCAGCTCGTGGTCTACGAGATCAGTTACCATTTCAATACTGAGTGATTTAATGTTGAATGCGGTTTTGTGGTTGAAATTTAAAGCAGATGATAGAAACGGATGGCGCTTGCTCCACCGACAGGGGTATGGCTCTATGAATGATGATGATATTTATTTATTATTATTTATTTATTTAACACTTTATTGTACATTAACAGTATAATTATCACAGATTCTGTAAGATTATAACAAGTACAAGGGCGGTCTCATCGCCAATAGCGATCTCTTCCAGACAAGCATTTACATGGATATAGTGGAGGTCGGAAAGCAAAAAACTAGTAGGCAATGTAGATTTGAGATTCGTTATAGAAGTTACAATCACCATACAGTATAATATGATAATGTGGTTTTTACTGACACAAAAAGAGGGATATTGTAAGGTTACTGTGTCTCTGCGGTATCTTAACTTCCGAAAGATGTCGATGCAGTTGAAAACCAGTTAAATCGAGACGGCGTAATAGATTCTGATAAATATTAGTCACCGACATCTGTCGGTTAGGTTAATATTATTGAAGATTTAACGTTGGATTTAAAAGGCTTTTACGGGGTCGACAACGCGTGGGTGATGCCCCTGGTATTGCGAACGTCCATAGGCTGCGGTGACTGCTTACCATCAGGCAGGCCGTAAGCTTGTTTGCCACCTCAGTGGTATAAAAAAAATATAAATTTTTTGTAATCATATTTTGGTGTCTTTGTTTGGGCAGAGTACCTATAATGTTGTCCACATCAAAAATGACAGTTCTAGGTCGTTGAGAATAATCTGAATAATCTCAACTAACGATATTTATACCGACAATAAATGGTAGATAGTTACTGTGTCCAAGTCAATATTATCTTAACTTAAGCAAGACTTCTGTAGTACATTTGAAAACAAAATGGCTTATCGTTAAGTGATCTAGATAAGGCGTAGATTAGGTATCCATTTGTGTTAGCTTTTACGTAGGTACTCACCTTTCGGGTCAGGCGAATCTCTATCCAACACTGCGTATCGCGGTATCTCTATTCCTTCGTTCTCTAGTATTGCGTATACTTTTCTTCGATCCTGCAAGTGTTCGTAATATTTTTGTCGCATCCACCCATAATATTAAAAAAATATACACATGCAGTAAGAAATATTAATAATACATAAAATCACGAGAAACTCACCTGAATATCGTATTGCATATGAAGATTATTTATTACGTAAGGCCTCCTCAGCTTCTCGTATTCGATCGCCTTGTCCAAGGGGAACCCTTTCGAATGGAACGAGATGAGGCAGTCACAGATCGGCCACTCCTCCACCGGTTTCTGTAACATGAAGAGACACTTGCATTCTCGCCAGGGTCCAGCGCAGACTACCCAGGGCGGCCGGTTATGGGGCGTTCACGCCGATTCCGGGGAAACACGAACACCCCGACTACAACAAACCGCGCGAACAATGCAGCGATCGAAGCGCGACTTCGGTGTAAACGGCCCATCAACCGGCAACACGATACCCGCAACATAGAACAAAGCGTGTGTAGAAACCAGCGAAGCCATTCAACAGAAATATCCAGCGCATAGTACTTAAGCTCTACAATCTTATAAATAGAAATAGCCACACTATGGTTTCCTTACAAATTAACTAACACCAAAATGGAAAACAAAAATAATTGTTTGTTAATAATCTTCAACATCGGAAAAGAGTGAAACAAAATAAAATGCTAAATACGCCGTTTTTTTAGCTAAGCATGGCATGGCAATACATGAAAGCTTTACTGGATGCTAAAATTCAAAATGATATAATATGTTAGGTACATATTGTACTTAAGGTATTTAAATAGGTACAAGAAATACTTTCATTTACCGGATAATATAAATTAATGTGCAGCATAAGCAAAAGATAAATAACTAATCAACTACTTTTCAACGTCTAAGTACGATAGGTACATGACATTACAGATTAACTATATAAATATAGTAATGTTTATCTTTCGTCACGGAATAAGGCTGCTGTTCTGTTACTAGGCGCATCGTAAGGCACATCTGTCAATTTCACAACAGTAATTATTTTGTTCCACTTAGGTTAGACATTGAGGAGAACCTTGAGGATGACCTCCTCAGGGAAGACCAGCATCTTGATGTACTCGAACTCGTCGAGCCTGGTGAGGATCTCCTTCATCGGTTTGGACTGCGACTTCTTGGCCATGGCGCAAACGCCCACGATGACCTTCTTGCCCGCGCCATCGCAGTGCGGGTCCAGCGCCTCACACAGATCCAACTCGCCCTGTCGGACAACCAGACACATACAGCTCTATACGAATTAGCAGCATTATATCCCATTTGTTAGTGGTCACTTTCGCGAGTGGCCTTGTTTGCAGATGGTACCATAAAGCAGGCCGGAGCGGGCCGCAGCTATCTTTCCCGACGAAACTATTAGACTAAAATGACCCGAAATCGAAAAGACAGAGTTAGGTAATCGCCCTAGCGGAGTCAGTTTAGCGGAATTGTATATTGTATCGCACACTAAACCGCAGCGGCCCGGGGCACGCCACACCGCACTGTCGAAAATCCGGTGAGCAATAACGCGAACCAGTCCACCCTGTCAAAGTACGAGTGCGATAATAGTTCACATGGATTTTGGTGCGTCGGCCAAACAAAGTGTGCACGTACTTTATGGACATCCTAGTTTATCTTATAATTTATAAACATGTCTTTGTTTAAGTTGCTGTGATATAATAATAAACCGGTAGTACAGGCTTAACGTTTATTATGGGCGAAATTCGTCTGCCGTATTACTACATTTAATAGTACCTATAAGTAATTGCATTACACTGTTGGCTAAACCAAGGCTGATACAAGAACATTATACCAGCAACTAATCTCAGAGGCGTATACCTCACGCTTCTAAATTATGGAATCAATTAATCAATTATTAGGCTATACTAGACCACTGTTTTAAATACGCCTTCCCCAGTGAGCCCCAATGCACCCTTTCACAAATCATCGCTCCATCTGGCCGGAGGGCGTCCTACACTACACTTACCGAGGCGCGATCTCTGCTTAAGAACTTCTTTAGCCCATCGAATAAGCGACTGTCGGTTCTTCGACAGATATGGCCAACCCAGTGCCACTTCAGTTTGCTAATTCTGTGAGCTACGTCGGGAACTTTAGTTTTCTGTCAGATTACTTCGTTACGAATTTTTGCGACGAAACTTAAGCTCTATCTATACTATTTTGAGAAATATGTCTTGCATATGTGTCTTATTCGTTATGATGACATTTTGCGAATGGGTGCATTTATCCATTTGTCTAAGTCCAATTTATATTTTTTTTAATATCGTTTTTAATAGCCCGGTTGTGTTCCGCCCACGAGTGCTCGTGGTCCGCCTTAATCATGATCCAGGTTAAGTGTAATTTATGTAATGTGAGTTAAACAAAATATAGCATTCACTAGGGGACTATTGTTTATGCCACATATGCCGCCCGACATGGAGCGACTCTTAGCAACATTGTTTAACTTAGACTGGGCGGATGTGAAGCGATAGACGGATTCTCAAAGTTGGGAACCTTGGAAATTCGCGTAAAATAGTACGCGTCCGAAAACTATGCAAACTGCTATTTATCATTTACATTAGAAACGTAATCGATACAAGAATTTGCATACTGCAAAAAAATTTCCTCATATTTATTTCAAATACATTGCACAGGGATGAAACTCCTAATTTTGATATAGCTTACTAATCTCGTCATCTAAGACATCCTCGCAACTTTGCATACTGTAAAAAATGAGCTACCCACAACTGTCGCGTCCGCTAAGTCTAACTATGGCAAAAGTCGCACAACACATGTCCCTCGTTGTCGGGTCCAAAACATCGAGCGCCCTGTGAATTGTCATCTAATTGTCCCTAAGTAGGTAAATACAACTTTAAGTTTTCTGCTTCAACACCACAAATATATCTATAACACCAGAACGGATAACTTTATAGGTAGTTTATTATAAGCAGGGAAAGAGAAAAGATTTATTATATTATGTAAATCCCTTAAAGATCAAAGACTTCTGTATATAATAAATCAATACTACTCTAATGATACCTATATTCTACAATTTTATCTGTACTAATAAAGATATATAAAGAGGTGAGATTGTGAGTTTGTTTGTGGGGGGTAATCTCCGAAACTACTGAACAGATTTAAACAAGTCTTTGACTAATAGGAATCTACGTTCTTCCGATAACAAAGGCTACCTTTTATCCCGGATAAATAATTGGGTCCCACGGGATAGCTGAATGTTTACAGAAATCCGAACTGCGAACGGGTGAAAGTCGCAGGGGAATGCTAGTCTACGCTAATATTATAAAGAGAAAAGATTTGTTTCTTTGTGTTTGTAATGGATTAACTGAAAAATGACTTAACCAATTTTAAAAATTATTTCACCTGTTGTTAGAAAGCTACATTTTCAGTGAGTAACATAGGCTATATTTTATCTTCAAAAACTATGATTATTGCAAAATACCAATAAAACATAACCCAAGTTTGAAATTTTAGAATAACCATTCTGAAATTATGAGCAAACACCCTATTTACCTAAACCTTTTTTGGGTTTGTATAAAACAAAAAAAAAGGGTAGGTAGGGGTAAGGTAGAAGTATAGTAGAAGTAGGGTTGGTGTAAGGTAGGTGTAGGATAGGTGCAGGGTGCAGTGTAGTGTAGATGTAGGACAGGAGTAGAGATAGGGTAGGACAGACGTAGGAGTAGGGTAGTGGTAGAGGTAGAGGGTAGGGTAGTGGTAGAGGTAGAGGGTAGGGTAGTGGTAGAGGTAGAGGGTAGGGTAGTGGTAGAGGTAGAGATAGAGGGTAGGGGTAGGGAAGGGCAGGGGTACGGTAGAGACAACACTTCTTTATAATTCTCTAGAATCTAGATTTTCTGTCTTATTATTTAATATAAAAACATGTTTCATGATACTAGGTCGTATTCCCCCTTTTATCTCTTCTCCTTCTCAATCTCTGTTTCAAATATCATCAAGCGAAATCAATTCAGACATAGAGAGACTAACAAAAACAGGAACACTCTATCTATGGCATTGTTAATTTTAGTAAGGATTTTAATTGTGAGTTGTGACATCAATATTATAAACAACAGGTCATTGTTATAAAAGAAACCATAAGTAATGTACAGAGTAAGCAAAGTGGCTTGTTTACCAGAGGCAAACTGCAGTAAAATACTACTGTTGTGTAGACTATTACGTAATTCCAGAGATTAGATCAAGGTTAAATAGAATTTTCCATTGAAAAATGTATTATTAGACAACATGAGAGTTTTCTAAAACATGTCTTAACTATTTATATGAGCAGTGGAATGAACATAGGTAATCCCTAAATAACCAAATAGCTAATATAAAATTGAAAAATAGGAAATGTGCCATAATTATACTATAAAATAATTTTTTACCACTGTCAATAATAGTCAATTATTTTGATTTGTTTTCTGTTATAAAATAGTGATAGCACTTCAGTACTCTTCAAATAATATCAATTGAACAAATAGACAATTGTAGACAATTGAAAAACTTATTAACAAAGCACGCTCACGTCTGGCAGACATTCATCACAGTAACAGATATCATCGTCCGTTTGCTCCTCCTTCTTTTTTTTACTTCTCCATCTTTTTAGCCTCCACCAGTCCTTCAACCACTGCCACTCCATAGCCAACCACTGACACACACTGACAATCTGACACTGTGATAAACATCAGTTGTCTGATAAAACTGATAAGGCAATTTCAAACTACAGAGTAACAACACATAGTAAAATTTGTATAAAATACATGTTTAACTTGACACTAAACAACAATGTTACCTTACTTGTCATTGTGAACAATAAATAATATATATTCTACTATAATGTAACACGATTATTATAAATGATTATGTAAACATACATTGTGGTCGATTGAATACATAAAGGGAACAAGAATAAAATGTATTGTAGACCGGTCACACCACGAGCTGGACAATAATTGTGGCCACACCAAGGGCTAATTGGTCTGTATCTATTCTTATCTACTGAGACAATATAAATGTGTGTGTTTAGGAAACAGTACTGTTTATGTTGTTAGTGAGTTCACACAAGTTCTAGTAAAAATAGTAGACTAAAAGAACAGTAACACAGGAAACATTCCGAATTCAATTATGAAACATTATATAAGTCAATATAAATAGTAATGATTAAATTAGCAACAACATTTTCAAATAGGGCAGGTTGCAGATTTGACCAATGAATATTTGCAGTTATTTTTTTTTCATAAGAGAAAATTTGTAGGTACTTTAAGACTAGTTTGAAGAGATTCTTAGAATAGGGAATATCGGTAAATATTATACTTACCGGTGATCTTAACTGTACGAGATTTCCATCCTCTCCGACGTAAAATTGTGGTTGAGCAGCTTGTCGCAACCCTTGATAGCCATGTTCTAATTCAGTGTATGACATTCCCTTCCCTCATAGACTTGGTTGTATATTAGCTTATCGTTTAACACCGATTCAATAATATTTATTTTCCCAATAAATAAATATTCAATTTGTTATAAAATCTTCAAAATAAATAAAAAAGTGTCAACCTTGAATAGAAGTCGAATTTTTTTGACAGGAGGTCAGTTGGTTGTGACGTAAGGTGACGTTTGTTTGTTTTTTGACGTTTTTTATGTCGGCCTGGCACCGAGGTATTTGCCCGCCCGAGATCAAAGAGATTTTTACAGACAGCCCATTTCGTTTTGCTCCGGCAGGGTTGCCTTTCGAGTACGTTAGTATAGCGTAAAGCGAGCACGTTACAGATAGTGATGACTGTCGGATAGCCAAAATAATAATAAATAGGTTTTTAGTTATTTATACTGCGATTTAGTTTTTAAGAGAAAAGAGCCGTTACGAATCCCGCTGCGGCCATGAACCAATGATTCTTTTCTGAGTTAGGTGAGGGAAAAAAACTTCGTGATGAATCCTGCACATTCAGGCAACTGAATGTGTAACATGATCCAATCTGGTCGGGTTCCCCTCGTGCGCGCGTGCACAATCGGGACATTAACGCCAAGATGATGGTGATGATGGGTTTTTAAGATAAAGAGGAAAAATTTCGATCTCCTTGAGGTCTATCATTCATTAATTGTAGTCAAATCCCAAGGCAATTTCATTCCTTTTTAATAATGCAAACCTAGAGATGTGATCGCAAGTGTCGTTCCGACCGCGGACGGACTGGATGCTTACAATGAGCTCTGAGCAGCGCAGTCCTGTTTAGGTCCTGCTATAAGAGCTCATGGTAAGCCCCCTGAAATAATTTTAACCCTTTCCACGCCACGAATTTTTACGGAAAACTCTCGCCACTCGCCACGACCCAAAAAGACGGTGTTTAGGTAGTATTGTCATGCATTTGTAAATAAACCAAGTAATAACCAATGACTTCTACATAATGGACCCGTTCATGGACCAAAGGGAATAGCTCCATGTCATTGGAGCGTAAACTGCAATTGCGCTCCAACTATGTCTCAGTGACGTTTTGGCCACGTATACGAATGGTCGTTACTTTACAATCTAAGAATGCCGAGTTGCGTAGGAAACACATGCACTAATTCCAATAAACAGTAACCAAAACCAAGAATGGAATATCTTTTTTCCGTAAAGTATAAGAAATATCATGTATTACTTGTAAAACTTATATTTTTAGCATTTCCAATAAATATTTAAGTGTTTATTGCTACATCATTAACCGGCCATGATTAGTTGGTATGTTCATTCAAATTCAATGCACGCCATCTGCTTATTTTTTATTTGGCAGTCTTACATATATGCGCACGATGTGACTTTGCACCAGCGGCATAATGCCGTTGATTTTGTTTTCGCGGAAGTAATATTATTATAGATTAAAATAGATAACAGATGAGTATACAAATTAATCAATAACAATAATATTGTTATATAATGTAGCTTCGTTGAAGAATTCTACAACGACAAAAGTGGTATAATTTTAAAGGAGATAAAATGATAAATTTGAAGGTTGGAATTGAAGGTTGGATTTGTAATTGACGAATCCCAATTATTACTGTTTAGAAATTTATATTTAAGGCATTACGTTACAACAATTTTGTAAGCTTTTACAATGTTATATCTGGCGCCTTAGCGAGATTGATGACTGACGTCTATTTCAGTGCTAAAAACCGGTGGCCAAAACTGGAACTAAGTGTTGCCATATTGAAATAATATGTCATTGCCAACAACAGCGACGCTGTCACCGGGTCAAATAAGTTTGTGGCACAAGAGACTGCGCCATTATATTTAATATGGTATGGTTTATTTATACTTATACAGGTTGTCAAAAGACCGCTAGCATTAATTGAAACCTCATATTCTAGCCACGAAACTGAACAACTTTCCCCAAAAAACATACCCGCGGAAATGACTTCATAATTTCGCTACCTAAAATAAATAATTAATTGCGACGCGCAATGTGGGCAGTTTCATGGGTAGAATATGGGGTTTCAATTAATACTAGCGGTCTTTTTACACCCTGTATATTCATGAATCCATCGATGCATCACACATGGCCATTAAATGCGGGTAGAACAGAAAAAAATACTTAATACTGTGATATGTTTAGTACAGCATAACTCTGAACGAACTAAAATTTGGCAGTTAGCGCCTTACTTACTTTTGTTCAGCTCGAAAATAGCTATCCAACGACGTATTACACATAGCTATTGGAATGGTTACCACTGTCCATACATATTCTTGTACGCGTTAACAATGTTATATCTGGCGGCTTGACAAGATTGTTGACAAACCTATTCGACCCGGTGGACAAAACCGGAACTAAGTGTTGCCGTTTTGAAATGTAATGTCAATGCCAACAACAGCGACGCTGTCACCCGGTCAGACATGTTTGTGGCACTGTAGACAGCGCAGTTTTATTTACTATGGTAACCGTCAGAGTTATTTTGTTCGCTCAACCGGTTCCAGGGTATTTATTTCTATGGTAATAACATACATCCACCCATTGTAGGGTCTTGCCCTGATTAATAGTTGTACTTACAGTTATTAGGACTCCTGTTCAAACAACTGTTCAGCACGTTGACACTTTTATTTTTAATTTTTATACGTTTTTATGGGTTGCTTTGGATTTGACCCTGCAGGCTCTGATTGCTCATCATTCTTCCCTGGAAAATAAGTTAGTCCTGTAAATTCAGGCTACGTTGTAACTACGTTCAACAAATGTTCTGATTCGAATAGAATTTCGGGAAATGATTTCTCTTTTCCTAAATATCCAATTGGTAAAAGTAATGATGGTTTTTGAATAAAAGCAGGGGTATTGGGGTGTGTGTCTGGATTCTTACCTTTGTAACTTCTTGTTTTCTTATTAATATGGATCCGGATCGCCTCCAATGCCACGTTGAACTTTTTTCCTTAACATTAGGGGCCTTATTTTTTAACAAATAAATGTATTTTTAGTAAAAACAACTATTTGTAATTTAGGGTAGACCGGGGACAATTGTACCACGGGTCAATAGTTCCATTGGCAATATTTCCACACATAAACAATGTTTGCCTGTGTAAGTAGCATCAGGGCACGCGCTCCTTGCGTTCCTATCAGCTCACCAGCAAGCGGCGCTCGCGCTGTAAAACGGACGTGTATACAGAGGCTTTTTGATTTTCGCCTTGCCGCGGTAAGTATTCTTGTCAAGTATATTAGCCTATTACTTGTATAAAATGAGATTTCCTACCAAACTATTGTTTTTACTAGTTTATTAAGGCCCTAAACTTTACGACAGTGATGTGTTTAAGAATATTTGCTTGGAATATTTCGTGAATGAGTTCTCAGAACTACCTACTAGGATAAATTGTGCCAGCGTCGGTGGGGCCAATTGTAGCGGTACAATTAACCCCGTGGTAGAATTAACCCCGATACTTACAACTACCTAAACAATAGAATAAACTAAACCTAGTTAAATTAATATTGTGTTTACCATATGGGAACGCATACGGAAAGGGACGGAAGAAGCTGATATGAGAAAAAGAGCTAAAGAAGTTAAAAAGGATCTCGGGAGCATTGTAAAGGATACATAAAAAGGGAAAGCCAATAAAGAAAATGAACCTGGAAGCTGTGAAGAAGAAAAAGAAGAGTGGTATTGTATTATGTGTATGGAATCATATAGTGCTGGCCGGCCTAACGAAATTTGGGTTCGGTACTCACAATGCGTAATGTGGGCACGCGAAGAGTGTACACCACAAGAAGCCGATTATATTTGCCATAACTGCAAATCTGATTAGATTTTTCCATTATAATTTTTTAGGGTTAATTGTACTAGGGGTCAATTGTACTCTCATACAAATAAACAATTCTTGATTTTAAGTACAAATATCATTACTATTAAGCTAATTATTTATTCAGAAGAAACGTTTAAGCCAAAGAGATGACTATATTATGTAAAAGTTGATTAGTTTTTGTTAAGAGGCACGAAAAGGAATGTTTTATTTTTTCTAAGTTTAAGTGTTGTTTTTGTTAACTGATTTATCTAAATTTTGGTTCCTAATTATGAAGACTGATAGTAACGGGGTAATACTGCAAACAGTTATCAAATTATGATTAATGATACATATTAAATGAGTTTTATTATCCAATATATTATTGGTACGATTGACCCATGTATGGGGTTAATTGTAGCAGGGGGCATCTTTCGGTGTAAATTAGATTTTCGATTTTTTAAATTAGAGTTTTCTGAAGAATACATTAACTTTGAATATATGTAGCATATAAGAGTGGGTTTTTAAGTTTAGATACGAAGTTAACTACATTTTGGTAGATTGCTCACTATCGACCGATGTTTAAAAAATGGTACGATTGTCCCCGGTCTACCCTATATGTGAAATTTTTTTTACATATATTTCACAAACTAACGTTAAGCTTTTGTTATTTTATTCTTTTCACGACATATGTTGTCATGCGAACACATTTATGTGTCAGAAAATAAATATCGTCCACTTCGGGAAGTGGCTAGTTGACTATGAGTACTTTTTAACTTAATTGTATTTAGCTAGTTTTCCGGACTGAGAGAATAGAACCCATTACCCTGAATCTCTGTGTTTTCTTTATTAACTGAACCTGGCACTCTACGTGGGACAGTGTTACGTTACATCATTCTTACATTATCTTTTTTTATGCCACTAAGTTGGCATACAAGTTTATGGCCTGCCTGATGGTAAGCAGTCACCGCAGCCTATGGACGTTCGCAATACCAGGGGCATCACCCACGCGTTGCCGACCTCGAAAAACCATTTTTACCCCTTTCTTGAAGAATTCCAACTTTCTCATTTATAATATTAGTATGTCTCACCTGTTGAACATTGAAATATACTTCATCACTTTCAAATTCACCAACGTCGTCATTGCCCTCTTAAGTCCTAATTCATTCTTCCAAAGTAATCGTTACGTGGATTTGTTTAAATAATGAAATACAATAAAGTAATATATAGGGGTATCACGACTTCAGTTTACTATAACACATTGCGAAAAAACGATTGCACTAAATTTATTTTACTGGCAATAATAAACTATATAGAGGAAATATAACGTGACGCTATTGAGCATTCTATAACCTTAATTAGCCGCCTTAATTATTGTACACAATTATTCAATAAGGTTTGCTCTATACAATGAGGCCCTAACCCTTAAACTAAGCAAAACACTTGTGACTTTTTCGAGATTGATTGTGGGTAAGCTAAGATTCAGCCACTGCATAATCGTCTTTAAAGAGTTTTCTGCACTACTCTTCACCTCTGCCCAATCAGCCCCATGCATGATGATAGCTGTGTCATCAGCATATACAAAAAGTTTTGTGTTAGGAAGTTTTAGATTACAAAGGCTATTGATATACAGGGTGTTTCATAATACATGTATAAAGCCGTGAACTGGATGGAGTGCTAAACGTATTAAAACGATAGGTACAATTATTTTTTTCGTGCGTGGAATAGTTACCGAGAAAATGACTATCGAACTTTTTCTTTTTCAATGTCGATAATCACATTTTGAAAACGAAAGACCGCATCTCTAGAAATCAGTTGTAATAGATCACTCAAGTTCATAATCAGGTCAATCAACTGAATAATACAATTTTACCAGTTACAGATAGGATATAGGTTTTGTGCCTTTAAGTCTTTTCTACCTACCGTTTCATATGAGTTTTAAAATTCAATCTAAAGATCACTACGATCAATACCTCAAGTGGCTGGTTAATAAAATTATTATTACAAGCAGCTCGTGAGCAGTCCGGCACAAAAACAAGACATTTCGATGTTTGTTTCGACTTTAATTTATTTGTTTTTTGTTGCCTTCAACACAATGTTGCACCTAGGTACATAGTCTTCAAACTAATTGCGAAAACACAATAAACATTAATAGGCAAAAAAGTTACAGCTTGATTTCGCGTCTGCGCCATATCTTCTGTTGTACTAGGCAGTTATGACTGAAGCAGGTGGACTATGTACGGGATACTGATATCACAGGGGTCCATAAAGTACATTCACTAGATTTTAATATTTTTGGAAAACGCAGCAAAACTACACGATATTGTTGTTATACTTCATTGTCTATTTTTTCACTCAGTCTACATCCTGTTGAATGCATGTGGTGAGTCTTGGCACAAGTTTATGCATTTCTCGTTGAACTTTTCCGCCAGCTCCGAAATAAGGAAAGATGTCATTTTAGTACCTATCTAATAGTAATTATTAAATTCTACTCATGTATGAATTCAAGAAGGTGAATATTAAATTTGAAAAGCTGAAAAAATACCTAGCAACACTATTTACGTACTAGGTACGGTCAGGAGACCCGGTTTTACCCTATCTTCAATTTACTAGTAACAGACGCTACGGTTTGTCTTGAGCCGACCAATCATCAGTTGCAGTCGATACTAATCCTTACGAAGTACAAAATAAAGCAGCTTTTGGGTTAATACGGATGCGTGGGAATGCCGTCCTTGGTCGGACGTCCGACCACGTATTCCACACTCAAATGCGACTATTTTATCTTGCGTAAGGATTAGTATCAACTGCAACTAATGGTTGGTTGGCTCCAAAAAAGGGGAACGTCTGTTACTACTTAGTTTTTAGTGTCAACAACGCTTAAGAAACAAATATGTACCTAGTGGCCTAGTGGCAGTACAATTACTTGTTTTATGCTACGCAGTGATAGTCCACCTGAAGGCAAGCGGTAACCGTCGCCCATTACATCTACGATTTAAGCATTTAGGTTGCAGGCAACAAACATGCAGAACAGCAGATGCGTTGTCACTGTGAGGACTAAGATGAAATGCGTCATGCCTGTATTTGCACGGGCTTATTTTATGGACACCCCACGTACTAGGCGCAATATTAAGGAGGTCTAAATTATCCGTTTTGTATTTTTTGGTTTCGAGGGTTCTGTACAAAAAAATATTGTAATCAATTATGATTTTAATTGAAAAGGTTCATTCATAGTTTTTACGAAAGTGCACCACCACCTAACTAATAGCAAAGTAGTCTTATTCAAATTACTGTAGCATATTAATGTAGCAAACTCTAATTAATGTAACATCTTTGTCTTTTTACGAGTTTGCTTTCTCATGTCATGTCTGTCAGTCATGTCTCAGTGTCGCGTAGGTAATCGTACCTATCGTTTTCACGAACATTTCTTATCAACTAAAATTAACTAAATGATTCTTAGTTGATGGAGCTATACCTGTAAATATCCCATGCTTCACCCAATTGGAGAACCTAGGTCACCTAGGTGGAGCACGGACCCAAACACAATTTTAGAAATTACTGTCTAGGTTACTGTCATTGTACCAAACTACCCGATAAAATCGTGATAAGCAAATGTAGGCCATCGCCATAAGGATTATTAACTCACTGTACCGTCATTCAAAGCTTATATTTATGAGAGTGGCAACACTATCTTTCCATTCTGTGGCGGAAACCGTGTCTATACTACTGGTAACCCTACCTACGTCATAGCGCTCTCGACTCCTATTGGTTGTTGCTTAGTTCCGAAATCCCCCACCAAAGGCGTATCTGAGCTAGTGGGCTCAGATCAATTTTTGAATCATTGGCAGTTTATTTTTCTTACTGTGCGGACGTATAAATATTGTCGCACGAAGCGAACCTACGTGTACATGTAAGTACATATTTATATTAGTGTCTATATTACTAGCTATTTAATTTAAATATATTTGTATAACGGTGTTACCGTTCGGTATATTTTTAAAATGAGTTCAGTGAGCTCTTCGTCTTCGAATTCCTCGTCTGATTGCGAGGGTCATGCTGACCCGAAGAGGGGCAAATCCAAAAGAAAGTCTGACGCGCCAGCGCCCGACAAAGTTACAAAAAGACTTAAAAAGTCACATGAGTTGCGCAAACTCACTAAACAGGTGAATAACATGCAAAAGTTGTTGTCCCACAATTACATGGCCCCAGCGCCTTGCTATAATATGCCCGTTTTTGAAGAATGTGAGGATAGCGTTAGTCTAGATGTTAGCGCCGACTTGTTTTCGGATAATGAAGAACCTTCCGTTCGTCCTAATTGTGACAAACATGTAAATTTTTTTTTGAATACGCGATTGAAAGAACCATCATTTCCTAAGTCGGTAGATTCACATTTAGATTTGTTAAAATCCATACAACACTTTGATTCCCCTGAGTGGTGTGACGTTCGATATTCCGAAGTTCAAAAATTATATTGTTCTACCCCCGGATTTTTGGAACTTGAATGCAATGACGAAGTAAAACCTTACGATAAATACGCAAACTTTTGCGTAGCGGAAAGAGGTTATGCGGCAATAACACAAGCTTTGATAAATCAAAAAGAGGCCGCGCAGGCTGGTTTCGAATCGCTTCTGTCATGGTGTAGCGAAAATACGGAAAAATTAACTCCTTCTTTGATTAAAGACAAAGTTAATGAAATTTTTGTGGGCGGCACCTACAATAAAATATCAGGCGACCTCTTGCAACTAGCGTGCGGCCACAGAGCCGACATGATCGAACAAAGGCGTGATGCTATTTTAAAGTCTGTCAAAGATAAGTTCATGCGTTCCAATCTGCGCAAGATTCCGCCGTCAACCGAATATTTGTTTAACAAAGACCTGTTTTCCGGAACAATAGAAAAAAGTGGCGGCTCGTCTAAAGTATTTTGGCCTTCTCGAGGTACCAGCCAAAAGGCTAATAATAATTGGTCAGCTGCGCAAGCTGGTCCATCCAGTTCCAGAACACCCGCGCAGGGTATTTCCTATAATCCCTCAAGAGGCAGAAATGCTCAGGGTTTGGTCATGCAAAATTCATACCAGCCTTTTTATGCACCTCATGGTACATGGCCCGCTGCGCCCACTTTTTATCCTGCGCAAGGATATCATCATAATTACCCTTCGCAGGGGTTTACGAATAGACGATTCCCGCAGAATCACGATAGACCAAGGACCGACTCTAATAGGGCCTCGCGCCAGAGGTTAAATAATGACGATAATAGAGTAAATAAGTCGAGAAATAATACTTTTCGTTCGAAACGAAAATTGTGACTCTGCTACGAGTGTGGCTGGTCGTCTGTCAAAATTTGTCCATGTATGGGAAAAATTGGGGGCACCCACAACCATCCTAAAAATAATTCAGGGTTACAGAGTACCCTTCAAACGGAAGCCCCCTCTGTGTATTCCGAGTACTATGACTCACCGATGTCGAACCAAAGTTTCGTCCCAAATGACAGACGTGGTAAATACTTTGATAAATTCCGGGGTTTTGGAGGAGGTTCCTATTTCTCCCAGTTTTATATCCCCGATGTTCTTAACACCCAAAAGCGACGGGAGCATGAGACCCATTTTCAATCTTCGTCTCTTAAACAAGCATGTCGTTATTTCCAAATTTCGCTTGATAAATATGCAAAAAATTCCCAACTTCCTGCAACCGTACGATTACCTAGTCAAAATAGACCTGTCCAACGCGTATTTCCACGTGCCCATTGCGGTAGCTCACAGGAGGTACCTGAGACAAATTTATGGCCAGAATCTACTGCAGATAACTTGCCTACCGTTCGGTCTGGCTACGGCACCTCATGTTTTTGCAATGTTGAGCAACTGGGTCGCGCAGACACTGAGAGAGGCAGGCATACGCATAGTCACGTACCTGGACGATTATTTAATAGCCAATCAGGACGAAGATATTCTATCACAGCAAGTTCAGTATGCCGTAAATTTCCTGCAACAGTTGGGTTGGCAACTAAACTTCAAAAAGTCCATTCTGGAGCCTCAAAAATCATTAGAGTTCCTAGGTATATGCTGGGATCCCTGGTTAGGCCTCAAATGGCTTCCTTTGAAAAAACAGCAGTCAATAGATTCAAAGATTCAGCCAGTCTTGCTGAGAAAAACCGCAAATTTACAAGAGATACAGAGCCTCGTCGGCTTGGTCAACTTTGCGAGTTTCGTTATTCCCCGAGGACGACTGAACCACCGAGAATTACTCTGCTTTCTCAACTGCCTACTGAAGATAGATTCTTGTCGAAGGTTCAAAGTCCCAGACAATGTCACAGTAGAGCTAAAATGGTGGATAAAGAACTGCAATGTTCGCTCTCGCCTTCACCAACTCCCAGTCAATCACTTTTTGACAACAGATGCATCGCAAATAGGTTGGGGAGCCCAAGTAGACGACCAGAAACTTTGTGGCCGCTGGTCTCCGCAAGAAATGGTATTGCATTCCAATCACAAAGAGATGCTAGCAGTGTTACAAGCGCTAACACAACTATGCTTTTACCTGGCGAACTCTGCGACGATGCTACAAAGCGACAACAAGACCGTGGTGTCGTACCTAAAGAAAGAGGGAGGCTCGAAATCCTTAACGTTGATGAAGCTGACGCGAGAGGTATACCAGATCCTCGATTATTACCATATAGATCTGGTCCCCTACTATCTTCCCGGGAGACTGAACAACGAAGCGGATTGCTTATCACGCTTTCGGCACCCTCCGGAATGGCATCTATTACCAGCCATAACGAATGTGATCTTCAGGAAATGGGGAGTCCCTCAAATAGACTTGATGGCATCACAAACAGCTCACGTTGTTCCTCGATATGTGAGTCTAGATCGAAAAGACACAAAAGCCGATTTCCACGACGCGTTTACTCAGCAGTGGAATTACGACCTAGCTTGGGTGTTCCCGCCACCGTTCCTCATTCCCAAAGTTTTGAGGCACCTGAACTCAGCCAGAGGTGTGTACCTGATCGTAACTCCCGTCTGGGACAAAGTTTTCTGGAGACCAGATGTCAAGAACCGGTCCACGGCTCCACCTTTTATAATAAATCGCCTGAAACAAGTTTTAGTGGACACGTCGACCGGGACGGCCCCATCGAAAGTTCAAGAGATACGCCTAGAAGTTTGGAGATGTGGGGGTGGGCTTCAAAATTAGCCGATTGGACACCAGAACAACAGAAACTTCTAAAATCAGGTTGGCGTGATTCTACCATCAAAACTTACCAAAATGCTTGGTTTAAATGGTTAAAATGGTGTTCGAAAAATAATATCAATAACCCTGCAGAGCCTAACGGTTCTCAATTAGCTCGATTTTTATCGGATTTGTTTCAAAAGGATAAATTATCCTACAGTACCATATTAGTTTATAAATCTGCTATTTCTACACTTTGCAATCCGGATTTGACTGAAAGATTAAGCTCCCATATCTTGGTAAAGAAAATACTTGCTTCAATTGCTAATCAGAAACCTAAAGAAAATCAAAAACCTCCTATATGGGATGTGGATGACCTTTCAAGCTGGTTATTAGCTAACGATTCAGACTGTAATAACTTATACCAGTGTTCAAAACGTACTGCGACATTACTAATGCTCTGCTCTGGACGTCGCGTCCATGATTTAACGCTTCTAGCTATTGACGATAATCATTGTTCTATCTCAGAAACAGCTATATCATTTTGGCCTAAGTTCGGTTCAAAAACCGATAAATCGGACATTCGTCAATCTGGTTGGCGTCTTACGAGTAATAGCAATCATCGTGAAATTGATCCCGTGTATTGGGTGAAACAGCTTTTGAATCTTTCTTCGTCCAGAAGAAGTCAGACAAATTCCAACAATTTGTTTATAACGACATGCGGCGTGCCCAAGCCAGCTTCACGCTCTGTTATTGCCGGCTGGATAAGACGACTACTGCAAGAAGCCGGTATTAAAGCCAGTGCTGGAAGTATAAGGCCAGCAGTTGCTTCAAAAAATTGGATTTCAAATTGTCCTATAGACGAAATTCTAGCTCAAGGTAATTGGCGGTCTGAAAATACTTTCAAGAAGTTTTACTGCCGCGAAGTTAAACCTACTATTCACCAAACAAATGTGGTAACTGCTATGTTCTCACCCATAGCAAACTGAGTAGGTAATTAATTAGCATATTTTAATCAAACTGTTTTTATTTAAATGATTATTTTCATTGGATCTTTTGTTATACCTACCTACGGAAGTTTTTTGAAATAAATAAACCTATGGTATATAAATTATATGTGAAGTATTACAATATTGAGTTCACTATTTTGATTGAATACAACTCACACTTGTTGTTATGCGGTATCTATGAGAAGATTAAAATAAAAGTTTTTGTTATTCGTTAATTGAATCTTGTATTTTGTTTGCTCTGCAATTTACTACCCAAGTACATATATCTACCACCAGAACGCGTATAGGTTATGCCTACATACCTTACAGGTAGTAGGAAAAGTTTGTGTAACCAACCACATTGCCTAAGTTCATTTGATCATGTTTTTAGTTTCTCTCTTCGGAGAACCGTCTAATAAAAAATAATTTAAAATTACTTCTATGACCCTAAGCATAGTGACTAATATATCCGCTCATTCATAAAAATAATGCGTGTACCAAGGGGTTCCTATATCTCTAAGTTACTTTGACATAATAGCAACAGTGTATTTCGAAACCCCACCAGGCGATATCAAACAGCTCTCATAAATATAAGCTTTGAATGACGGTACAGTGAGTTAATATCAGCGTTTTACCTTACAATAAAACGCTTATTAACTACTTACCTCATTCAAAGCTTAACTTTAAATCCTGCCTGGTTAATTCGAGTGCAATGATTCAAAAATTGATCTGAGCCCACTAGCTCAGATACGCCTTTGGTGGGGGATTTCGGAACTAAGCAACAACCAATAGGAGTCGAGAGCGCTATGACGTAGGTAGGGTTACCAGTAGTATAGACACGGTTTCCGCCACAGAATGGAAAGATAGTGTTGCCACTCTCATAAATATAAGCTTTGAATGAGGTAAGTAGTTAATAAGCGTTTTATTGTAAGGTAAAACGCTGATATTATTAAGCCCACAGTTGGATTCGCTTGAGACTCATTTTATCAAATAAAAAAAAAACAACATTATGGTGCAACTACCAGGAGAACATAAAACGAGAGAACATAAAAGGCGAAATAAGTTAGACCTCTAAAACACGGATCCCTAAGTACGAATCCTTTTGCACGTCCGTCAAGGTTAAGGCCGGCGCCGTAGCTGTGGCGGCGCGTTTGACATCAAAATAAAAACTGAAAACTAAAAAATCTAAAAATAGAATACTTTGGCGGGCCGATCTTTATTTTGTGGTTTGACCCACGGCGCGACTTCCATTGACGAAATTTGCCTACTTTCGCGTCGTATTCGTTCATTCAGTTTTTAGCTTTTCGCGTGACCGAAATGATTGTTGCGTTGTAGTTGTAGGATACCTAAGTACCTATTGTGAAGATAACTGTGATAAGAGTGTTAACGATGTGAACGAATGATTTATAGCTTCAGGTACCAATATTAACGTAGTCTTGTCTGTGTTCAGCGTTCAACGTTTAAGTATTGTGATAATCATTATTTCTGTGTATGAATGCAAGCTAGCAGTAGGCCAAACACCATGGTACCTACCTATTTACGTATTGCATAGCAACCAGAGCCTGCGTAGTGTTGTGTATCTGTGTGTATGGAGTGTACCTACCTAGCTACGCTACGATACGAGTGCAAGCTTACTTGATAGTTAATACCTATCAGTCATCCGAGCCACAAGAAAGCAAGAAAGTATGGCACCTGACGCTGTTTGTTTTCATAAAATAACTTTAAAAAGGTACGTACCTACATGCTTTTATCTATTCATGAAAACATGTAGGTATTTAGTAAAACCTGTCTGTAATCTGTTTCAACAAAACTAGTCTCATAAGTGGTTCCCTACGCTACGTAGGTCCCTAGATGAGTGAACCATTTTAGTAGGACATAGTACCTACTTATTTGTGTAGAACGATTTATCAATTGAACGAATTCTGTTTTAGTTATGTAGCTATCTTAAGTATGTTTTTTAAGAACGTTGGTGGATGGGCGGTTGAGTATCCGACTCGTAAGCGAGAGAGGTGCCGGGTTCGAATCCCGCTGTGGCAATGTACCAATGACTCTTTTCTGAGTTATGTACATTAGTTGAAATTAACTGATGCTCCTATGGTGAGGGAAACATGATGAAATCTGCAAATTCTGGCAACTGAAATTGTAACCATGATCCAATCGAGTCAGGTTCCCCTGGTAGCAGGGTCATGGAGGTCAGATGGTAGTCGCTCCACTGTAACAAATTCTTTTCTCTCCGCAAAATTATTTTCCGTGCCCGTGGTCCGCCTTGACTATGGTCCATGATCTAGGATTTGGCAGATTAGGTAATTAATTGCAGTGGAGCGACTGCCATCTGACATTCCTGGCTCCTAACCCTGCTACCAAGGGAACCTGACCAGATTGGATCATGGTTACTTACACATTCAGTCGTCTGAACTGAATGTGTAAGTTTCATCATGATAATTTCCCTTACCGTGAAAGCATCGGTTAGTATTCAGCTAATGTGCATAACTTAAAAAAGAGTTATTGGTACATGGCGGCAGAGGGATTCGAACCTGGTACCTCTCGTGTACGAGTCGGATACCGCAACCTTAGGCCACCGACGCTCCGACTATTTAAGCATACCTACCTATTGAAAATAATTAGTGTAGGCAAGTTCCTAGTTAATTTGGTAGAGCCTATTCATGTAGATAAGTAGGTAACATTTAGTACGACGCCTGGTAGTAAGATGAAGGAGGTTGGTTTGTTTTGATATGAATGGCACGAGGTTATTACTCGTCCTTATGGTGTGTACACACTCAACGTACGCCAACGAAGGGCTGTCGGCCGAATTATTTGGTCTTCTAAGGTCTAATACTTGCATTTCATGGTCAAGCAAACGATCTTTGGGAGTTTTGGGAACCGATTCGGGCTCGTATTTGCACGTTTGTTTGTTGGCCTTCGGTATCCGCCCAAACTGCGATTGTATGATTACTTCTATCCGTTTTATGTTACCGCCACGCTGCACTGCGGATTGCCGGCCGGCATCGCCAACGGACAATCGTTGGCCGAAACGGGTGCGCGTCACACATCGCCCGGTGTGTACGCAGCATTAGGCTCCTGGTAGTAGGCTTGAGGAGGTTGCTTTGTTTCGATAGGGGTCACACGAGGTTATTAACCTGTTTTTTATATGATCATCTACTTGAAATAGAGCTGCGCTTCAACGTAGTCGATATGGTTATTTATCTTTAAAAATTAATTTTTTTTATTAAAATTAAAATTCAATGTCCGGATAAAATGAAGTCGCCAGTGCACTCTTTGAAAGCTCTACTTTAACACCCTTTCGGCTTTATACACGTATTATGAAACACCCTGTACATTTTGAATAGTGTTGGGCCCAGCACACTTCCTTGTGGCACTCCAAAAGTTATATCCTTTTCCCTACTTGTGACTGTATCAATTTTTGCCATTATTTTCCTATTATTTAAGTAACTACCAAACATTTTATGTGCAACACCCCGGACTCCGACATCGTGTCTCGTGCCCCTTGAGAAGAGTGGGTAGCGAAACGGTGTCAAAAGCTTTTTTCAAATCCAAAAACATCCCAACACATTTATGTTTGCTGTCTAGTTTTCTTGAAACATGCTCAGTTAATTCTAGTACCGCCGTTTCAGTGCATATTCCTGCTTTAAAATCGTATTGGTTCTCAGCTATTATTTTAAATTTATCCTAGTATTTGGACAAACGGCTGTTCAAAATCCTTTCAAAGACTTTGGATATAGCAGTGAGCACCTAGATGGGCCTATAATTACTTACAAGATATCTGTCCCCGCCTTTAAAAATCTGATGGATAATGGCCTTCTTTAAAACATCCGGGAATATACCTGTGGCTATGGAGGTATTAATTATGTGGGTAATTATTGGAACCAGGGTGCTGCGACATTCCTTTAATACTTTTGAGGATATACCATCCCAACCAGTTGCACAGTCACTGCGAAGGTCCATTATTTGTAGTTCCACTTCTTTTTCATCAGTCGGAAGAATAACTAGGGAATCAATAGGCGGGCCTCCAGCATGAGATACTAATTTATGGGAATTTGAGGCTTGCGCAGCAGGTGATATTTTTGATGCTAGTGATGAACCAATATTTGCGAAAAAGTTGCATACGTCATTTACAGAAGTTTCAGGATCAGGATATACCCTCAGAAGTTCAGTAGGAGGATTTCGGGACTTCGCAGCGTTTGTGATTGATTTGATGGTGTTCCATAGAGCCTTGGGATTATTTTTTGCTTTCTCAAGTTTACATTTTTCATACGTTCTTTTCAATCTACGTAAGAGACAGTTAGTGTATGTGATTTTAAGTACTAGATCATTTGGCGTGCCTTTAGTTTGCTTATGTAAGTGGACACGATGTCTAATACAGCGTAATAACCCCAGGGTTTGATGTGTCTGTTCGTCTTTGGAACTCTAGTCAGTGTGGTATATTTAGAGATGATGTCTCCAACAGATGAAACGAGCATGGTTGCTGCACGCTTGGCGTCTTTTACCAATAGAATATCAGAAAAGTCTCTATTTCCTATTTCTTGAATTATTGCTGCATGATTTGAGCGAGTTAATGAGCAGTTGTTTTTATGAACTGACCTATCCAGCTGCATAGCTAACAAGATGGGTAAGTGATCCGTAACATGTGATTCCAGTATAAGGGTTTTATTGTGGTTTGTGGACTTAATAAACACGTGGTCTAAGCAGTTGCTTAGTCTGGTAGGAAGTCGATGAGTAGGGAATAGGCCGTGGGAAGCATTTAAAATTAAGTGTTCATTAGATTTCTCGTCAATATTTGTGGGTTTAATATCGATATTCATGTCACCAATCAGCACAACATTTTTGTCACCGCTTAAGCTGCACTATACACTGTCGAGACTGTTTAAAAATCCACTAAAGTTGTCTCTGTTTGTGTAGGAAGGTGAATGATAAACAGCTACAATGGCTATACCATCGAACGTGCAACAAGACAGTTAGCATTTGAAAAGTTGGGTTCGTATACTATACATTTTAAGTTATTTTTTTATAAAGTGCCACGCCGTCATTTTGATTAAAAGTGTGTTTTGTGAAATACGAGTTGAAAGCGTGCAGTTTGGGTAGGTCTGTCACTTTGCTCAGCCAGCATTCAGTGAGTACTTAACACATCACAGTCAATTTGTAACATCGTAAGGAGAATTTGTAGCTCGTAATTTTTTTTGTTTTTACTACGTATGTTAATGTGAAGTATGATTAATTTTTTACCGCCTAGTCTAAGTAATTTAATTAGTCGGTTTATACTGTCAAAGTTTCGTGAAAATCAAATGTTGACTTATTTGACAAGAATCATAATTCCATGAAGGAGGGCGCTAGGTCTTTTTCCGAAACGTCATTATTCTAATTACACAATTGGGACATGTTAGTTTCTTTTTCCGTCACATTCCTTCTTATCCATGTCCCATTATTGGCGATATTCGAATTCTGTCACAGAATACTACATCCTTCCGGTGTTGCTGCATAAAACGCAGAACTAGCGATATCATTGACAGGTCACCTCTGTCTTCGGTCAAGCTTTAATAAATTATTTTACAAGGTACGTTTATTATAAAACAATCGATATATTATTTTCATAGACCTTCATTTCCCCACACTAAATAAGCCTTTCCGGAAACATCTATAGCCTCTGACGTTACTTCCTGTCTTATATATCAGACATTGGCGTATGTGTTTCAATTCAAAGACGATAAAGCTTTATAATTATGTGAACATACGGTTACTAACAAGAGATTTGCTAAGTTAATAAATTAAATCTTATGTCTTAATAATTAAAATATCGAAAATAAACGGCAATTACGTGATGATATCTTAATTTTTACTTTGGTTTTTTTAAGTTCATAAATGTTTAAAAGCATAAATTTCTCAATTTCTGTAGTATATCATTTTTCATTGGTAACATCACTACTGACACATATATCAGACTTTGGCACAGAGTGGCTATGAAAAAATACGTTTGCGTTTAGGCTAAAAAAGAGGTTTGTCTTTATTGAAACTAAAACGATGTATGACTGTTCCGCCAATTTTAACTTTTTGTGCTGCACAAGATATAAACTGACTGAAAAAGCAATAATCTCAGTGTTAATGTTCGTGTGTGCAATGAGGAATTTTTCAATAGGTATCTAAAGCATTCTTAACCACTCACTAGATAATAATAATAATAATATTAATTTATTGTGTGCAATAAATTGTTAAATAAATAATAAATAAATAAATAATGAAAATATTTATTTTCTCTACAATAATCTTATAATATTAGGATACAATAATTCGAACATTTCGGTAGGTCAAGCCTGTGTTGTAAGTCTCAAGAAATCCCTGTATAATTAAATTAAAGTATAATCATTGAGCGAGAGATAGAAACAGAGATAATTTTAATTAAAGTTCCTTACATACTACATTTTTAAAGAAAAAGAAAATAAATGAAAGGGTGTGTAGTGCGTTTGTATGTGTGTAAGTGTGTGTGTAAGTGTGTGTGTTAGTATGTGTCCATCAGTCAACAACTTGCATAATAGCCTCTGTTTCGTCGTAGTTAACATTTTGTAAAAGTGAAGTTATTTTGTGTTTTGGTTCGAATTTAGCTAAAGTGTAGATTTGTGTCTGTCTATTGATTCTATTGTAAAAAATGGACCAAGGAATAGAAAAAATTTTTGAGCAAAGCTGGTTGACACTTGCCTTTGACAGAAAACTATGGGGCGTCTGGAATTGAATGTGTTATTTGAAGTAGGTGCATATGAGTGTTGTTTCAGACCTATATTCAATATAAACAGTTGTCGAATATAGTTCTGAAACTGGCGGCCCGACAATTTTGGTAATTGATAATCGCTTGAAAAAGGTTCTTAGCAAAGGGGATATAAACACTGGGTACGTTGTATTGGATGATATTGTATTTATCAATAGTTTTAAACCACTTTAGAGGTTGTAATAAAATGAAACATAGAGCCTATTCATAAAAATATGTCTTTGTACATTTCGTTCAACCTTTAAAAGTTATGTTTATAAACATTTTATTTTTAGGTTTAGTATTAGATGACTGCATGATATCACTGCCAAAATCATACTGATTTAATTTAATTATCAGAATTGTAGGAGCGCCATCTATTGATGCTTTTTGAAACCAACTAGAAACAATACCTACTAGAAAACTCCTCATTAAAATAATGGTTATTTGTAATTAATTTTCTTGTCTGATATATCAGTCTTAGGCGACGTAAGTACGGAAATGAGATGTCACATATGTGTGACTTTGGCGTTGAAAAGGTTAAGATAAGAATGAAAACGGTAAGTGTAGCGCAGTACGCCCGTTTTCTTTCTTAAGCGCGCTCCACATGTGGACAGTTTCGCGGAAACACGAGAATGTAGAGGGAGTATTCGTGTAGTCCCGTGCATGTTTGGCATGTCATTTCATAGACTAAGTAGAGATTGTTTGTTGTCGTCTCGATTCGATCGATTTTATATTTATATTCCTAGCGCTTTTTCCCGTAACAGGTTCGGGGTACTCTTGACCATGATCCAGGATATTAGTAGATCAAGTAATTACAGTAGAGCAGGTGCTATCACCTCTGTGACCCTGTTTACAGCAGATTAGCGATGTTACACCGATGAATCGATATAATGTCGACGCGTTTTGACACCCACCACATCCCTAATAGGCGACAATGTAGAGGTCGACCAAAGTCCCGGCAAAAGTTTCGCCGGAAGTTTCGGCGAACATGTGGAGCGCGCTTTACTGCATTGGGTTAAACGGGGTGTATGATGGGGCCCTAATAATGATGGCCTCTCAATCAATCGCCGATTGACAGCAGATAGTATGTCCATGTCGGTGCTTAGGGTTCATGCCTGCCTTCGTAGTTTGTGGTTTTTGTTTTGATTAGAAAACGTGTAGAAATCTCTTCTCTCAGGGAAAACTAAGTTATTGAGTAAAAGTAAATATGAATGCTTTAATTGCTACGTCTTCTACAGAGAAGTCATACTGGGATGCTGTTGAAATTCTTCTCACGAAACCTCATGTCGTAAATAAAAGGTTATGGGGTTGTAAGAGTTTGTTTAGAGAAAGAAGTAATTCTATGGAAGTAAACACCTTATTGAATTTTAATTTTGATAATTTTAATGATAAATATACTGTAGAGGAGTACAAGGAAAAAATATTACAACAAATACAAACCTCAGGTATAGATGATTTAAATACCACAGAATTTGAAGTGATACTATTTGAGCTACTGCCGAAAACTTACACGGAAAGTCACGCATACCAAGTTGCTGTAATAAAAAGAAGTAGTTGTCTGGTAGAATTCTACAATGTTACATCTGAAACAAGCACCCAAAATTTATGTCCAGCATTTTCATATGCATTTATTTTTAGAAACAATACAATTGAGTTAAATTCTAAATGTGGTAAGTATCTTTGCCTATGTAGTCATATATATAACTTAATGTAACAAATTAATGTAAGTAGGTAAAAACAAGAACAGTTGTACAGATGATGCCCATATTATTTCCAGATGGTACTTCTAAATCATATGAATGGTTGAAAGGTGTTGTACTACCCCAACTTGTTAAGTGGGGAGAAGAAATTCCAGATAAAATAGTTAAGCACATTTGTAATGAATCCTTAAACTTGGTACCAAATGAAGAATACTACAGACTGTATAATGTTTTAAAAGTTAAACATGGGAAAGAAATGGTTAATGTATGTGCCTATTTCATTACTATTCATATTATGATGAATTTTACCAACTATTATACATGTACCTGTATTTTAAAGTGAATAGAAGCTGTAATACATATGCCTGTATTTTTCAGATTTGGCCCGAGTGTACTGATCCTTCAAAATTTGTTTATGAAGACATTGCCATTGCAACATACTTACTTCTTCTTTGGAAACATCATAAATCAAAGAGCAGTAATTGTAAACATCAAACATTTGTTGATCTTGGATGTGGAAATGGTCTTTTAGTTTACATCTTGACCAAAGAAGGACATATGGGTGTAGGAATAGATGTTCGTAAAAGGAACATTTGGGATATGTATCCGAAAAATGTTAATTTAGAGGTAGACAGCACAGTGATGTGCACATTTATTAACTGTGGTGTCTTTTATATTATTCTTAGTTTTTATCTACAATCTCTCATTTTACCTTTTACAGGAGAAAACTGTAATTCCTTCAGACACACACCTTTTTCCTGAGGCAGACTGGATTATAGGAAATCACTCTGACGAGCTAACTCCGTGGATCCCAGTTATTGCAGCAAGAAGTTCCTATAAATGCAATTTTTTCCTTCTACCATGCTGTGCATATAATTTTGATGGCACAAAATACCAACGTCAAAATTCTTCTAAAAGTCTGTACAATGACTATATGCAATACATAAAAAATCTTTGTGAATCTTGTGGATTTCAAACTGAAATTGATAGACTGAAAATACCTAGTACCAAAAGGGTATGCTTTATAGGCAAAGGTCGAAATTATATAGAGGAACAGCAAAATGAAAACTGTATGTTTATACAAAATATTATAAATAAAACATCTAACTCAACACAACAGCATGGTAATGCTACTTGGATTAAAGACATTAAAACTAGAGATCCAATAGAAAAGGTACGAAATTGTACACAAATTGATAAAAAGATTATAGACTCTTTAGTTGGCATGATTTCTAAACATTTACTTGCAAATTGTAAAACATGTTCTGACTGGAGTATAGGTGAGCCTGTGGAATTAAGTGAAATAGTTAAGCTTATTCCAGAAGGAACACTAAAACACTTGAAATCAGAATGTGGTGGTCTTCAGACTCTTTTAAGAAATAATCATCAAATATTTGAAGTACATGGAGGGAAAGTACAGCTAAGGTATCCAAAGACTGTTGAACAAGTAATGAATAGTAAAAACAAAGGCAAGAATACTAAATCAATTAAAATAAAACAAAAGATTTGCTGGTTTTATAATAATCATCCACAAGGTTGTCCCTTAACAGATTTAACATGTAGCTTTCAACACATCAAAGTATGAATTTGGTTACATAAAACACTAATATTATATCAGTTGATGAATTTACAACTAAAATGACGTATATAAACATGTAAATAATAATAATTTTATCTGTTATCTTATTTACAAAAATATAATAACATAATTTATCATTTGTACAAAAGATTAAAAATAGATTATTTTTATTTAATTGTCTTCAATGTGATAGATAAGTATTACATTGATATGCATTACCAATTTATATTACAAAATAATGAGCGTAACTTCAAGAAATATTATTGACCACCACAAAAATAAATTGATTACCAAATTACTGTTTTTGGAACTTGTTTATTCAAATAACTTTAAACCTGACCCATTATTTTAAGTGCTATGCTTATTAAAGAAAAACCAGTTATTCTATCTCAAAGAACTTGTTCAATTCTTCCAAATTTCGGTCATCCACTAGTTTCGCAGTATCATGTTCGCCCATAAAAGAACATACCATTCTCAATGTAGTCCATATACTTGAAGAACTTATATCTGTAGATGATGAATCTGGATACATATTTTTTGCTTTATACTGCTGGTTCAATGCAACCAGAAAATGTTCAGCAGCTTGTTTGTGAGCTCCCAAGTTCATACAAGTTATACCAACATTATATCTTGCTCTGATAAATCCAGGCTCCAAATTCAATGCTTGGTGATATGCCTCTACTGCTTGTTCAGATTTGTCACTATTGGCCAAAGTAGCCCCAAGTCTATTCCACAATTTAGCATTATCAGATACTACCATCAAAGCTGCTTGAAAACAATCCACAGCTTTATCATACTCTTGACTGATATTGAATACTACACCAAGAGCATTTTGTACATCAGGGTCAACTTGTGCAGGATTTAGCTGTGCAGCTTTTAAAAACAAAAACTTGACATGTGTTTCCAATTCCTTTAAATCCAATTTCTTTGGATCTATGTCTGCAGGATATATGTCACTGTATTTTGGACTAGCTCTTAACCACTCCAACAAATACATATGTGCAAACTTGGGCATATTTTCATTAGTATAAGCTGCTGCCAAAGTGATGTAGGCTTCAAGCTGCCTTGGATCTATTTCTAAAGATTTTTTCAGTGCAGTGATTGCTAAAGGATCTTGTTCATTCTCTGCTTGAGTAGTACCCAACAGAAACCAAACTTCAGCAGAATCAGGCTGTTGTTGTGCTGCTGCTTCGAAACATAATACAGCTCCAGGAACATCTCCCATTTTTAATCTCTCTTTACCCAATTCAAGTGCATTTTTATTTTCCAGCATTATATTACCCTCAGTAAAGGAGTAATTTTCAGCAATTCCATTTGCTACTTCGGAGTTCCAGTAATCAGTGACATTACTTAACTTGTCCCATTCTTCTTTATATTTTTCTGCCATTTCATCTATAATCTTGTCTTTAGTCAGTCCTTTCTGATCTTCTTCAGTAGACCCTGATAAATTTAACTCTCCAGCACTTATTTTTTTCATAAAAGACATAAATTGACTATAAGCATGCTCATCATCATCAATGACAGTGTCTACATATTCCTGTGCTTTTGCTTGAACATTATCATTAGAAACTTTTTCTAATTCGGACTCATTCATATATTCTATTTGTACATTTGATGTTCCTGGTCTAAACAAAGGCTGAGTTGAATAAAAAGGTTGCATAGCATGAGTCGGCATGAAACTTCTAGAAGGCCCAGGACCCCAAGGCACACTTCTTTGGGAAGCCATTCCTGGCAGTTGGTTGTGGTTCGAATTCTGAACTTTTACACTAGTCTCGAGTTCTGGCATATTGTTTAGTAAAGCATTCATATTAAATGTTTGTGGTACTTGTGATGTCTGGGCCATGAACTCGTTAACGAATCTATCAGACTGAGTTAGTGGTTGACCCAATGATGCATCACGATTTACAATGTGAGAAAGTTGAACTAATGAATTGTTACCCCCACAATCACCACCGACGAGCTTATTTAGAGCCATTATTAAACTTTGCACTTCAACGTCACAGATCACAATCTATCACCTTTGATCTCTTAAAATCATTCAGTGGATTTTAATTACTGAAATCGCGTGGTTTGTCGAGTATTATTAGCATTTGAAAAGCTACTTGCTTGTCCGTAACAAACACATAAATAATAACTTTGATTACTTAGCCAAAGCACAGGCCATCTCTATTTCAATTCACAACGCAAATTGACACAATTTCACAACAAAATAGCAACAACGACCACCACCGGACCACACTGACAGGCAGCTGACTGACAGTTCACTAGTGATGTAGGTGTATCAATCAATGAGATGGCTGGCTGAGTATTTATCTCGACTGACTGACAGTAATTTTGTATGTTGCTTGGTTTGTTTGTCTATGATATGACAGTTGCTCGCATGCATACTCCTTGATGGTCGCTTGAACGAACAAATCAGCTGTTTTTCCCATGTATATTCCCGTAGGTATTTGCTGCCCCGCCGATATTTACGATTTTTTTTGAAAATGTTTTTTTTTAAATAAATTATACGCTATTTAATTTTTCCTACAAAGGTACGACTTATATAATACTGATTTTTAGGTTATGTCGTCGGACACTGTTTAGAAGACTTAAACCTTGAAATTATGAATTAACTCGTTATATCTATAAGTGATAACCATGTCAGAACCACAGGAAATAACTAAATCAGAAGAAGAAAGTAATCAGAAAACTGAAAAAGATGAAACACCTATTGTAATTGAGGAATATAAACATTTGGTAAGGTCTTAATGCTGGAATCATTTTGTTATTAATTGTATACTTTATCTATTTAATAATAGTATTATACTATATGTAGTACATATACAATGCAATAATAAGTATATTTAAATGCATAGTGGCAGTGCAGCAGTGGTTACCATGCCAGTCGGGTCTTTTGTGGCCTCCCAGGTTTCATTCCTTTCTTGCGGTCGACTGCAGTTAACAAGAGAGATATTAATCATTTTTGTGATATGTTTATAAGCATTTTTAATGGCGGATAACATTGAAGAATTATTTCATATTTTTCTATTTATTTTAATTGCCTTCTCGGTCAACCAGTAGACCGCGGTGAACCTTTTGGCCACTCCGGCTTTAGTGTATCTGTTAGAATTGTGTGGAAACCTCACTGAGAGTGTGAACAATGGCATTCCTCAGCATAGTTTACAAGAGACTTTAGTATGCAATGTTATCAATTAAACTATTAATAAATCCAGAAAATAATGTAATTTACGTTTATTTAGCTCAGTAGCTATGACAGTGTGTAAAACCTACATTTATCGCAAATAAATTAAAAATATCCAAATACATAAAATGTAAACATGACATCCATTTAACTGACCATCACAATAATAATATAATAATAATAATAATATTGAACCTCGACCAACATCTCAAGAGTCTCTCGCTAGATGGTTGGGTCAAGGGCCAGATTCAGAAAGCGGTTCTCTTGGAGACGGCACGTATTGTCAGGAGGTTCCTGTCTCTGCAGCCCTAACCGCCGGTAGCTTGGGCCTCGCCCCGGTGCTGGTGGTACTCTAGGTTTAGGTTTTTTATAATATTTATTTTTCATATATATTGTAAAAAATTTAGACTTAAGAATGAAAATAAATAAGGAGAATAATAATATAATATTCGTGGACAAATTCATACAGCGCCATCTAGCCCCAAACTAAGCAAAGCTTGTACTATGGGTGCTAGATAACTGATATACTACTTAAATACTTTTTTAAATACATACTTATTATACATAGAACACCCAGACCCGTAACAGAAATTAAAATTCTGCCCTGCTGGGAATCGAACCCGGGACCCTGGCAGACGGCATGTTGCCCATTAAACCACTCAGGTCGTCATCTGCCCAACAATAATTTTTCATATACACTAATTTAATTCTGGCATTACAAACCAGTCATTAGACCCATAAATACTTAATCGATTTTAATTAGGTTTTCACGATTTGATAGCCAATAAGCGAATGGTAGACTTTGTATTTAATTAATTTCTTCAACACTACCACTTTATATTACATATTTTTCATAGACTTCTTTCTTGAAACAGACTACGCCATTTTGTGTCACATATCTTTCAGTAGATCATCATGTTTACCATAACCTATTCAATTACAGATTAGAGAGTGCGACCTGTATTGGGAAGAGTATAAAGAGTGTACCGGGATCCGTGGCAGGTTCCATCAGTACTTTATCTTTGGTGAAATGCTCAATTGCAACCAGTGGAAGAAAGATTATAACAATTGTTGCAAGTGGGAGGAGAGTAATGATGTTAAAGCTGGTGTAAGTAAATTTCTAAAACATTATGATATTTTTGATACTAGCGTTTTGTCTGCAATTATGTTTAATCCGTGTTCCCATGGTAGCCACAGTGAAGTTCTGGATAAAGCCTCCTCTGTCCAAATCTGTTCAGTAGTTAAGGCATGAAACTGTAACATATTTTCGCATTACAATAAATAAATAAATAATTGGCGACAAATTCACACAGCGCCATCTAGTCCCAAACTAAGCAAAGCTTGTACTATGGGTGCTTGATAACTGATTTACTACTTAAATACTTTTAAATACATACTTATTATACAATATAAAATAAAATAAAATAAATATTTAAACTTTACTCCACATGGACAGGGGGGGGATATAAAAAGTAGCCTATGTCTTATTCCAGACCCTAATGTAGGTACCTACCAAATCCATTCATCCATTTAAGTGTTAAGAGGTAACAAACATTTGTATGTTTGTTACGTACACAAACTTTTAAATTTATAATATCAGTAGGATAAATAAATAATCCTCAGCAAAGTCACACAGAGTTCTCTAGCCTAAGTAAAATGCCAATCTGTTTATTACAAACAAATTAATTGACATTAATTAAATTAATTGGCAGTTTGTTTACTCTGATCTGTTATTCAGAAGCATTCATAGTAGTACTTGTCTTATTTGTTTCCTTTAATGATATTTTAGTTTAAAGACCTGATTGATTCAGTTGGACAACATAGTTCTGCCACGCAGAGGTCCTGGGTTCAATTCCCGGACGGGCAGAAATTGAAATTGAGTTTTAATATCTGTTACGAGTCTGGGTGTTGTATGTTTAATAAGCATGTATTAAAAAAATATATCAGCAGCACAAGTTTTGCTTATTTCGGGGCTAGATGACGAATTGTCTAAGTGTATTTTTTATTTAGAAAAGTATTTGTTGCCTAAGTAAGTTTACTACCTACATTGTATAGTAAGTACATCTTGAGTATATCCTCCAATAAACTTTAATTCAAGTTTCATATTTTTGCAGGAAGCATTAATTAGAAGTGAAAGGGAAAGGCGATTAAATAGACTAAGAGCACATTACAGAAATAACACTTGGAAGAAACGAGATGCGCCGCCTGAGAACTGGACTGCTCCTCTCCCTGAGTGGATGGCCAAAAGGGACGAGAACACATACCTCGCACAGAAAGCAAAAGAAATGAGGGACGGTGTAGAAGAAACAAGTACAAGCTCTTGTAGTATTATGTGATATTTGGATTACTTTAGTACAATTCATAAATATTTGTTAAAGTTATGACGTGTTTCTGTTCTTTACTTTTTTAACAGTTAACCAATTTTGGTACAATTCATAGATATTTTATAAATATTTGTTGAAGTTATGTTGTGTTTCTCTACTTTTTGAGTTTTCCAATTTATTTGAAGTTTAATTCTGTAAAATAATCTGCGAATGTGCAAATGGTACGATGACCGAAATCAAACTGAAAAACAACTATTATCGCATTCTATGTAATATGGGCTTTGCATTACGCTACAAATCATAGTGATAAATGTCGTGACCCAGCAACTGACTTCTTATCGGCGCGATAACGGTTTCACTGCCTTTAATTGTTCACAAATAAGATAGTTTTATCTGTTTACCGCTCCAGTACGTACATATTAAAGTATTATAGCGTTACGACCGGTGGTTTAAAAGCAGACAGATGACTGCTTTATTGTGCCGAAGGATCTTGACCGTGCGCTTAACACAAACGCTGATGGCTCGTAACGCATCGTTCCTCATTCAGGACCCCAAATACTCCTTCCTGAAGGAATTGGGGTTACAGGAGAAAAATGTTGGCGTTTTCAATGGCAAGTGGGAGGCTAACGGTCAGGTATGTATTCAGTTTACGTTTTCATTTTGTTATTATTATTTATTCATCATTCGTTTGAATTTCGAGCCGTTACTATTTATAATGATATATTGGTTGAGGCTGGAGCGTCGGTAGCCTAGTCGTAAAGGTGCCGGGTTCGAATCCCACTGCCGCCATGTACCAATGACTCTTTTCTGAGTTATGTACATTACTTGAACACTAACTGATGCTCTGACGGTGAGGGTAAAGATCATGATGAAACCTGCACATTCATGGCGACTGAATATGTGTGCACGATCCAAACAGGTCAGGTTCCCTGGTATAGTCACGGAGGTGAGATGGCAGTCGCTCCACTGTAATCAACTGATCTGCCAAATCCTAGATCATGGTCGAGGCGGACCACGGGCCCTCGTGCGCGAGAGTACAACCGGGGCTTTAACGCCAAGATTATTATATTTTATATATAGATTGAGGCTAAGAGCCTTGCATAAGTACTGTGCCCTTACGGGGTATCTTGTACCGCTACCATCAATGTACTTGATTTTACGATAAAACTGAATTACTGGAATAAAGTCTGTACCCTTTGCTTCCAGACCATCCAATCGTACAGTCCTGCTAATGGCGAAGTCATAGCCGAGATCCAGGGGGGCAGCGTGGCGGACTATGAGGCGTGCGCGGCGGCGGCCGAGGCGGCCTGGCACTCGTGGGCGGAGCTCCCGGCGCCCTCGAGAGGCGAGATCGTCAGACAAATCGGGGACGCACTCCGGGAGAAACTCGACCCGCTGGGAAAGCTGGTGTCTTTGGAAATGGGTGGGTATTCATGTTGCTATAGATCTGACTCAGCTCAATCGCAATTATTTAATGGTCTTACATACTTACTTCCAACATAATTTACTTATAACAATTGTAAAAAAACAACGTTTAGGTAGGTATTAGCTTGTTGCTACGTGATTATCTACATAAGATTAGATTATTACCTATTGGAGGCCCGTTCATTAAGTAGGTAGAGTAGATATCTGAACCTGGGGCAAATCCTTCAGTTAGGCACAGTAAACGTCAGAGAGAACTGACTCCCCATGACATTTAATGTATGGTAAGGGGGCCATTCAATCTGCAGCTGACTGTATCTACCTAAACTTCGAGAAAGAGGTTCATTGTCAAATTTAACTTGCCCAAAATGGCCAAGTGAGGAAGTTCTCGTCATGTTACTACGATGTTATTTAAAAGATGACATATTGGAATTGAACCTAACTTGGTCGCCCGCTCTGGTTCTGTAAGGTTATATGTGACAATAGCATAGGTCCTCGAGTCGTGATCACAGTCTGGTAGAAAAAAAATACCAACAAAGTGGACCGACATTCGGAACAGGCAGCGCAAGACCGGTCACTGACGTAACGAGATCTTTAGAAGGCACCTTCCCATCTCGGCGCCTTTTTGGGTGCCGTGTTAAGAATAATTGTGGTGTTAAACCAATACCAGTTCGATATCCTACAGATCTGAGTCTCGAAAATTTCACAGTTACCTACTTGTGTCTTTTACACATACTTAAGAATAAGAGTAAGCACCGTCCCGAGACAGCATAAGCTGAGCCTGACTTGAGCACGATATTTTGGATAAGGCAATAAATGATTCTTATACATACTTTTAGAATCACAATCTGTTACTGACCACCAATCTAATCTTATCTCTCAGGCAAAATCCTCCCGGAAGCGATTGGCGAGGTGGTAGAGTACATCCACGTCTGCGACCTGGCGCTGGGGCTGTCCCGGACCCTTCCCGGGACGATCTTCCCCTCAGAGAGGCCCGGCCATGTGCTCATAGAGAAATGGAACCCGCTGGGAGCCATTGGCATCATCACAGCCTTCAACTTCCCCGTCGCGGTCTTCGGATGGAACAGCGCTCTTGCTATGGTAAATCGAACCTTAATATCCTTCAGAGCTTCAAGCGTTGGAAGGTCACACTGATTTATGATGAATAATTAATAAATCATCATCATGACTGCCAATAGTTGAATGCATACCGATGTTCTTACGGTGAGGGAAAACATCGTGATAAAGAATGTGTAACCATGATCCAATCTAATCAGGTTTCCCTGGTAGCAGGGTCACGGAGGTCAGATGCCAGTCGCTCCACTGTAGGTAATTATATGATCTGCCAAATCCTGGATCATGGTCGAGCTAGACCCCGGGTCCTCGCGCGTGAGATCAGAACCGGGATATTAACGCAAAGATGATTATTTTTATTTTATACCATGACAGCTAATAATATTGACTATAAATTCTCTATGGAATATTGACGATCGATACCCAAACTTCATATGGTGGGCACACCCGCAGCCTATCAGCAGTTGTTTCGTTTCTGCACTCTTGTCTATAGGTTGGTTGGATGTAGTCATGAAATGGTTTTTATTATTGGTCTCATGGTCTGATAAGAGTTCTCTGCCAGGACGCAGAGTATTGTCTCCCGTAGGGCCCGGGGTCTACCTTCTTACTCCTCTGGGTTCACTTTGCTCGGGCTTCGGCATGAATAACTAATAATATTAAACATTTTTGTGAGAAATGTGAACAATTGATCATTAATTGCTTTACCTTCTTATCACTAAACAAACAAACATTGTGATAAGACTATACAGGCAATTAAATTATTCTATTCTTGTTGTATGATGTCTAACCTACCACTACCACAATACCTAGCACAATTATATGACTGTTATGAAATGGTTTGTAATTAGTGTCAGTAAAATACGGGTGAGTAATAACACGGGGTAATAATAACTCATAGCCACCCACAGGTCCAATGTACCAATATACACTACTACTAATATTAGAAGATTGTGCTCATAACTGACAGTTTTTATTGTAATTTTATTTTACTGACTCAAATAAAAATCGTATGAAAACGAGACAACCCCTACTAAAGAAGACAAAGTACCGGGCCCTCGCGCGCGAGAGTAGGTACAACCAGGACATTAACGCCATAATGAAAAAAAAAGTTATTTTTTATCCCTTCTTAAAACTCGACATATTGTTTCGAGATTAAGCCCGGCTTGCACTCAATTCTACAACACGTTTTACGTAATTTTGTATTAGATTTTGTTTTTATCCTAAGCTGAAATGCGATTAAGAATTTGGTGCAAGACGCCCTATAATAAACCGGTAAAAGGTTAAATTAAGGAACGTCAGTGGCATTGCAGAGGTGACAGTAGAACATCAACCCAATCTCTCGCAGATCTGCGGCGATGTGAGCGTCTGGAAGCCCTCCGAGACCACTCCCCTGGTCGCCGTGGCTGTCACCAGGATTGTCGAGAGCGTCCTCCAGAGGAACAACATCCCGGGCGCCGTAGCTGCGCTCTGCGTCGGCGGACGGGAGATCGGCGAGACTCTAGTGAAGGACCCGCGGATGAAGCTGGTCTCTTTCACTGGGAGCACGCCTGTGGGACAGCAGGTAGGGTTGTGAATCGGGAATGTGATACATTTTCGGTGTTGAGGTGGGGAGGCTCATGACTTAGCGGAACCAATGGCGCCAGTATAGAACTGGATGAGGGAAGGTGGCTTCTTTTGCTCATCTCATAGAACCTACTTATTTTGGAGCGGGAAGGTTCTCGAATGCAGACTTTGGAATGTTAAGATTTTGTTTTTTTATAAAAACTAGTAGACCCGGCGCGACTTCGTTCACGTGGCGATCCCTACACCTACTTTACCCCTATCTACCTTTTTTATCTTGCCTATAAACCTTCCTCTTGAATCACTCTATTGTTGAAAACCGTGTGCATAGATACACAGGGACAGACGGCAGGACGCGACTTTCTTTTATACTAAGATATAGAAGTGTTATGAGCGTAGCTTTATCAGCTTATTGTGATTTGAATTATACTACGCATTCTTTCAACCCTGCAGTAAAGTGAGGTACAGATTTGAGTAGGGTCGTTTCTAAAAAAATATGCTTCGGATCAATCCTTACCTGCCAGCCACTCTGCCTAAAAAGTTTCAAAATATTTATAATATATTGACTTTAATACCAAACCCTCTTCCCCAACAGGTAGGCGTAGAAGTGCAGAAACGCTTCGGGCGCCATCTGTTAGAGTTGGGCGGCAACAACGCGATAATCGTTAACTCCGATGCCAACCTCGAGCTGCTTTTGAACGCGGCGCTGTTCGCGTGCGCCGGCACCGCGGGACAGCGGTGCACCACCACTAGGAGACTGCTGATACATAAGAAGGTATACCATAGTTGGTTTGGTATTTTATAGATTAGCAATATGATAGTGTGGTGTGGACGGAAGGAATGAAGTTATGTCACAATATGACGTGGATGGATACTGTAAGGTTCGCTTTTGGCTTCCTTTCACTATCTTTTACTTTTTTTTATGTCATACGATAGGCAAACAGACAAGCGGGCCACCTGATGGCAAGTGGTCACCACTGCCTATACACCAAGAATATCGCCAATGCGTTGCCCACCTCTATAACACGTAACTCTGGCAGCAAAAAGGCAAATGCCACTCCACTGCCAAAGCCACGGTTCCCCAAATCCCCATCCCTTACTTTCTCACTTAATAACCACTAACTAAAACCTCCGTTATCTAACTGGCTGTTATTGTCTCTCCATGGTTCGAGCCCACGTTACAAACCTTTAATAGAGGCCGTCGGCCGTCCTAAGGAAAGATTGAGTATTGAGGTGAATGGTAGAAAGAGACAAATGCCGATTCCGCCTAGTGGGATAAGGGTAGGTAAATGATTCTGATGAGATTGAAATAACATTAGCTCAAAGCGGTCAGCCACGCACGATAGGAGAAACTCTTATCAAATGCTTTGTATGAGTGTCATTTGACTTCCTTACGGCATACTTATTTTGGTCACTAGCAGGCGCCGCCGGCGAGTAAGGATACTCAATGCCAAAATCACGTAATTTTATTGGCTGAATCGTATTGTCAACCTTCTGCGTTTAATTCCGAGAAACACGACGTATTTTGACAGGACCTTACGCTCTTAGCGCCACATAGTATAATTTTAATCCACGTTTGGGTATTTTTCTGTTTTCATTATCTCTCGTATCATGTTGTTTTGTGTACAGAGCTACTCGCTAAGCAGGACTCAGTCAACTCGAGGCATTGTAGACTTGTCGAAATGATATCCCGCCTAGCTCAAATTTATTGTAAATGCCTCTCACATCAAGTGTCTCGAGTGAGATAACGATTAGCATTTGCGTCTCGAGCGAGTGAGATGGCGATACATCACACAACTCCCTAGTAAATGATAATAGTTTAAGAGAGGTAGGGCATAGCGGGGTATCTCGTTCGAATTGGAGCCGCCCGACTGGGGAAGTACCTCCACCTTACAGAATATCGCAGCTAAATAATACTCTTTTAAATAGTATTGTGTTTCTGCCGGTGAGTAAGGTTTCCAGTGCTCCATGGGGTGGGGATTTGGGGAACCGTGGCTTTGGCAGTGGAGTGGCATTTGCTTTTTGCTGCCAGAGCAACGTGTTATAGAGGTGGGCAACGCATTAGCGATACTCTTGGTGTTGCTAATGTCTATAGGCAGTGGTGACCACTTTCCATCAGGTGGCCCGCTTGCCTGTTTGCCTACCGTATGCCATAAAAAAAAAAACAATTTTTTACTAATAGGACGGCCTCTCACGTATTTCATTTCACTTTTCACGAAGGGCCTATATTACAAAAGCACGTCATAACTTAAAGGACACACGATAATAAGAACCGTGAGGACCGTCAGTATCTTTTCTTTAGAAGTTCAGCGGCATGATTACGACAATAATGAATTTGGCGTACATGGTATAACATTGTGACGTATATGGTACTAGCATGCCGCCGTAACTAGAGACGTTATTTATCACCCATCTCTAGCACTTATTCGAAGTGAAATTCGTAAAGGCACTCTTATACCAAAATCTCTGGTTTGTACCTAAGTATATCCAAAATTCTTAAACACCCACAACACCCTACAACTCACCCACTCCCCATTCCAGGTGTACCCAGAAGTGGTATCCCGTTTGAAGAAGGCGTTCGCGGGCGTAGTGAGCCGGATCGGAGACCCGCTGTTGCCCGAGTCGCTGATCGGGCCGCTGCACACGCCCGCCGCCGTGGAGGCGTACAAGCGGACCGTGGCTGAGGTGGTCAAGCAGGGCGGGACTATCGAGTTCGGTGGGAAGGTTAGTGGCGATGTTGCCTTTTACGAAATAAGGATATATATGTAACTTCAGGACTCTTTTATGTAACCCTGCGGGCGTGCGACCCCCTGAACGCAGGCTTCAAAAGGTTTAGTGCGAGTTTGTAGTGACGATTATTGTCTGTTAGGGTATGGCCCATTCATGAGTCTCGTAAACGGGCTACTCTCCAGCAACAATTGGCCGACGAAATCAAACACCAAACAGAATATAGCAACAAATCGCAGCATTACTCACTTCCAATCCACTTCATGTCCAATAGAAAGGGACGCACTATGCCACAACAATGTAGAGCGATTGAAATAACAATAGAACTGGCCCGGCAATATTGCAGTACTTTCGATCGCTTGTTGATCGTCTGGCAATCCACGACAATTTAACAAAAAGGCATCGGCCGCACCAAACCATTTATGGCTATACAGCCGGGGCCATACTTAAAATGTTGCGTAGTCTGGCTGGTATTTCGGCGATATTGCCCGGCTACTGTATTACAGCCATATTGCCTGGCCACTGTATTGTAGCTACTCATTTCAGTAAAATTAATACCAGTTCAGAGGGCCTATCGGCTATCTCAGTGGACAACTGAATTTGACATAAAAAAATCTGACACTACTCTAATTTGGTAGACGCTATTGCCAGTTTTCAACGTAGATGACGTGGTGTAGAATTATCTAGTGTCAAATACAGTTGTCATCAGAGTTAGCCAATAGCCCCGCAGAAGCACAAGCACCTTTAAGCAATAGCTTTATTAGAATAATAATTCTAATAAAACAATGTAATTCTAAAGGTAATCGAGCGCAAAGGCTACTTCGTGGAGCCGACCATCGTGACGGGTCTCCCTCACGACTCGCCGCTGGTTAAGACCGAGTGCTTCGCGCCAATCGTCTACTGCATTGAAATCCCAGACCTGGACACCGGCATCAAATACAACAACGAAGTGGAGCAAGGCCTGTCTTCCAGCGTCTTCACGGAGAACTTGGCTGATATTTTCAAGGTGCGTGTTGGTGGGGTAACATGGTACTGAATGCGTTGTCATCTACATATTCGCTATAATAATCATCTTGGCCACAGATTAATATTAATATACTATCTTAGCGTAATATATATCGCGCGCGTGGAACCGAGGCCGCCTCAACCATAATCCAGGATTTGGCAGTTCAGGTAATTACATCTGACCTCCGTGACTCTGTTACAGCGGAACCTGGCCTGATTTGATCACATTCAGTCGCCTGAAGATATTATCATCATCATATTAGCCGGAACACGCCCACTGCTGGGCATATGCCTCCCCCAGCTAAAAGATCTCCCCTGAAGACATAACACAAACAATACTATATTGCCACAATAAAGCCAACACTGACCACGCCACTGCACCAAGCACTGGCCTAGGTGAGATGGCTGTAAATTGCCTGGCTAGTCTAAATAATAAAAATAAATAAAAACTAATCCCTAACTCCCACAGTGGATCGGCCCCCACGGCTCGGACTGCGGCATAGTGAACGTGAACATCCCGACCAACGGCGCGGAGGTGGGCGGCGCGTTCGGCGGCGAGAAGGCCACCGGCGGCGGCCGCGAGTGTGGCTCCGACTCCTGGAAGAACTACATGAGGCGGTCCACAGTCACCATCAACTACTCCGGGACTATCAAGCTGGCACAGAATATCAAGTTCGGTGATGAATAGATAGATGTTGGGATGAATATAGCGCGCTTACGGACTGCAGCCGTACAACCGATATCTGATAGTAAGCCGCCATCTTGATGCAATTGAGTGAGGACCAATCGCAGCAAGCCAGATCCAGATTTGTCTTGCAGGGATTGGCTTAAACTCAATTACATCAAAATGGCGGCGTACAATCGGAGATAGGCGGTAATACAATATATTTTAGGCTAATGGTCTACGCTGTCGGCGGGTTCCGGCGGCACGGTAGGCCGTGACGAAGCGGATTTTTGCCGCTTCTTTCTCTCACAGATGGTCCCCTCACCACTACGTACCTAGACGAGGTTTGTTTTTCCCCACGTAGACTTTTTGATATATCAGTCGAATTTTCGAGTATGCGCGCGCGATAGTCCTGTTCCGTCAGATTTTAACCCCGCCCGTGCCGCTCATAACACAGGGAGTAGTGACCTAGCACTGACTAGCCCTGTAGTTTAAGATCTTTTTTGGAGAATCACATTTGAGTGTTTCATATCAATGCTCAAATGACTTACGAGTTGAGAGTCAAATACGGTATGCACGTGGCACTAACTATCCCATAATAAAATTAAGGTTCAATTTTACATGATAAGTTGAGAAGACTGATGACTTTGTTGCTGTTAATAATAAAATATAAACACTTTTGTACATATTTTGATTTATTTTTCACCTCATTAATCTTTATACATACTTTTTAACTGTAGAAATATACAAATCACGTTGATTTATACAATATATAATATACAATCGTTTGTTTTAAACCAAAGCTTTAGTAAGTATAAAATTAATATTTTATATATATCAGAGAACAATCATTACAACAATAAAAAAAAAACAAATTTCATTACAAGATATTGTCCAGGCAATATGATGCCCTCCAAATGTTAAATTGAGCCAGTAAATAGAATCGATACTTTTTGAAATTGCTAACTAATGTACAAATATGTAGGTTCCAGCACTAACTAGGTAGACCTACCAGCTTATCACCAATCAATATAAAATAACAGAAAAATGTAGCTATACAGAAAATCTCACAATTTGCTTAGTCTTGTCTTCACATCACACTCTCCTACCTTCCTAATATTTGTTTGCTATGCTATGAGTGCGGGTGATACACCCGCCACAAGTCAACTGCAATGTCCACAGACTGCCGCCGATGAAAGCGGTATGACTGCGGGATATCATAGCGGAGCTCAGCCACCACACTGCCTTCTACACCCCAATCCTTGATCTTCTTTTGGATGTGGTGCCTAAACATTAAATTAAGATATTTATGCCCATTTTCTCCATCACTTGGTCGCTCCCTAAGCTGTGACAGATTTTCATGAAAAATTTGTCCCTTAAGAGTAAGACTTTATTGAATGAACACATTTAGAAAATTGTTTCACCAATCAGAAACTTTTTACTTCAAAATAACAGGACAGTGTGGGATTATCGAAAATAGTGGATGAAAATCATGGGGTAGTTCCCCATGATTTTCATCCATTACTGTACTAATAAAAAAATACCAATGAAAAGGTAACAGCAAAAATATGAAAATGATGCCTCACAGCAGGCAGTGCAACCCGTGCTGTGGGTCACAAATATGGGTATCCATCAATATCAGCATTCTGACTATAATGCAAATAGACTACTGCATTAAATTAAAATATCTTCAACACACCTTGTAGCGGTCTTATGTAAAGAAAACACACTGTCAGAAGCTAGGTTAAGTCCAGTCCTCAGAAATTTTATGTCAATGCCAGAGTTGTTTTTTGTTCCAAATGGTGGATTCATCAGTACTGTATCATATTGGTTCTCCCATCTAAAAATCAAAATTAAACTGTGTCAGCAGCAATGTAATAGAACAGAAGTAGACATAATTATTAGAAATCTGCCAATTAATACAGCTTACTTACCCACATACATTAGCGCCAGTAAAATCACATTGCACTATATCTACATTGGTAATTTCATAGTCATTGATATTTTCACTGAAGATCTCAAGAGCATCTCGATCAATATCCAGAGCAGTAATAGCACCAGCACCAAGCAAGGCAGCACCCACTGTCAGTGCACCTGGACCACACCCTGCATCCAGTACAAGCTTGTTTTCAAGAGCATCATATTGGGTCTGACAAGAAAAAAATTTGTTATAACAATACATGGTGTAAAAACTAAAGTTCTTGGCTTGCACTGCATGTATTTTAGAACAATTTGTTTTATATATATTCATGTACTGGCTAAAGCATTTAATTATAATTATCTATCAATCATTATTAGTATTATTACCTGTATAGAATGTAGTGCTATGGCAGCAATGTGGGCTGGAGTTTCATACTGCTCTAATTGAATTTTTGGGTTTGTAAAGCCCTTTAAATCCTGAAGGTGACCCTGTAGGGTCTTCAACTTCATTGCAGCTGACATTTTCCTAATGGTTATCAAATCTCGGCAACACTGGTAATATCTGATTCCCAAAGGAGGAGTCTTGTGAAACCAAGTAGCCGCAAGAAGTTGCGTTTGCGTGCTGCAATGTTGCCCTATGGCTTGTGTTAACTATATTTGCTTCCGGTAATTGTGGGAATCCCTGAAACAAGTGAAAGTCACTTATCATTAACAACTGAATAATAGGAGCACTTAAATTCAGTAAACTATAAAATTTGGCAAAAAGAGAACTCTAGGAGAACTCACAGCGGTTGCAGAGACTGGTGGGATAGAACACATAGGTAACTGGCTAACGGGGTTGGACTGCGTCAAGCTTATTGAAGTAGCAGTCAATGGAGTCACTGCACCTTGCTTTAATAACATCTGTTTTTTCAACTGAAGTTCTTCCAGAATCTTCCTGTTTGTTAATTCTGAAATATAAGTAACAATATTATACATTAAGCAGATCCTGGCAAAGCAAGAAATGGGCCGCTAGGATAATGATGTTTAGAAAGTTATGTGCCATTTCAAAATAGATTACCAACTAACCTCTCTGCGCATTCGGCTGAGGAAACGCCATCTAATATCGCTCGCTGAGAATTCGTTTTTAATAAACATGCAAGAATAAGAAATGATTCTAAAATTTAACGCGAGCAGACACAATTTCTATAAGAGTGATAACAAAATAATCAAAAATAAATATTGAAGCAATTATCAAACTTCAAGAAACCGAGAACTAAACTAAATTACTAAACCCACAGACTAAACCTAAGACCATAAAGGATTGAAACAAAGAAACGGTGTTCAAAACAGTGATGAAAACAGTCCATAGTCTGTGTTCAAAACTATTTGACCATTGACCAACAATAATACCTCCACGCACCAAAAAGTATAGAAACTCTACGTTTAAAACGATCCAAAAACGTGCCATTGATCTGTGGCGTATTGGGGTGGGATAAGAGGAAGTACCGGTTTTTGTCCATAATGTTGGTAAAACTGTTTTCGACATTCGTTTGGAAAATGATGTAACGTGAAACGGACTGGGGCTTACCATGAGCTCTTATAGCAGGACCTAAACAGAACTGCCCTGCTTAGGCAGAGACAGCGCTATACGGGTCACATAAGCTTGTCTCGTTCAAACCGACAGCAATTCTGTGTAGGTCCTGCTACATGGTAAGCCCCCTGTACTTTGTACGTACGTGATGAGATGGATGATCTAGTATTGACTAATGATGATTGGATGGGAATAGGATAGGGTTGTAGGATTCTGGAGGAATATCTGTGGAAATACCCATAATACGTAGATACTAGTTTTCTCTGTCTACACTTGGTCTACACCCTCCACGCCATAATACAAATCATGAAAATATGGGTGATCATCATCATTTTTATATAGGATTTTGGGGATGGCAATAATGTGCCTATTAATGAGGTGAATTATATGGGGCACCACCACAGCCCCTTGACGTCTGGACCCAACCCAACCTCACCTGGCTCGCGATCCCCCTGCTGACCGACGGAGCGAGGCTCTAGCGAACCAGCTTTCCCTAGCGGTTTATGGGAGTCCAAATGGCAGCCGCCTCACGTAAAAAGCCAAAACTTAAGAACTCTGGTAGGAGAGCGTTCAGTGGCATTGCCAGACATTTGTTCCATACGTAATCCCTAGTTCCCTAAGAGTCTGTTTATTTCCGCATTTAGCGAGAGGGCCCGTGGTCCATCTTCCAACATCTTCTTGTCCACTTCGCTCAGTCTATGGCATACATAATAGTAAGATTGTTGGCACGCATATAAATAATGCCCATGGGATGCCGTCGCTTCTTGGGTCGGAGTTTTTCCCGTGCCTGGCGGACGTGGCATGCCCCGACATTTGTACTCACCCTAATTAATTTGCTGGTCTGTACGAGACATCGTCACATCACCATCGAAAGCGACACTGTTGCAGCTTATCTACGATGTCACGGACGTGAGGGTTACCGTGAATGTGGACGTTGCGGACGCGGTCTCTGGGTAAAACTAGACATATCCACCGCAGCATCTTCATTTCTTCGCCCCCACCCTTTACCGCCAGTACCGTCCGTTACCGTACCGTACCGTTTGTCAGTGATCTAAGATGGGCGTAGCCCCATCTATCTATCTAGCTACCGTTTTCGTAATGAAAAAGCGTCTCCACATCATAGGCGTAGGAAGAGGGGGGGCCAGGTGGGCCGTGCCCATCCCAGAATGGTATGGTCCACCCCAGGATCGGGTGCTCACTGACTTTCCATTGGAGATTGACTCGGCTTCTTCGGCCACATCAGGGGCCAGGCCCCCCCTGGAAAATAGCCCTAGATACGATAATGCGAACACCCAATAAATAGCAAACACCCAACAAAAACACGGAATTTGCCGCAAACACCAAACCTTTGAGTTTGTTATCTGCTGTTTATCAACATTTGGAAGACAGGCAAACACCCATCCACACGCATTTTTTATGAAGTCCACACGTTCGTGTTTCAGGCAACATTGATATTTCTCTCAGAGTTTCATTATTAAAAACAGCAATATATAAAAGCATTTATTTTAAAACAATGTAGGTAATAATATACTTTCTGATTCTTGGCAAAACAGTCTCACATAAGCAAGTCAACATTTGGCCTCTCAAAGAATAAAGACTAACTAACATGCGCTGCCATAACTCACAAATTATTACAAAAACAGAATACCAGTTAAATAAAAAAGACATGATATAAAATTAAACGTACATCTAAATTGCAGTTAGCATTGCATCTTGGTTGAGCAATCTTAAGATTAATTTGTTTATTTATTGTATTGTAAATTATTCTAAATAAAGGAGAACATTAACGTTACTAGAATTGACTCACAATATCCGCAATATATAAAAAAAATCTACTCAATGTACCTAATTTAATAGTTTTTAGATGCAGACCTTACAGTCCACAATGAGTTTGACAAATTTGAGAATAAATGCACAACAAAAATAGATTTTAAGTTGCCTATGTCTTTTACGTTTACAAAAATATTTTTATAATAATAACAATTTAGAAATAATTATAACAGATTTCCTATAAAAAATTTGGAATAATATTGCACAAGCTCAAAGCTAAATAATGATGTGCTTCTATATAAATATTATAAATATAGCAACAAACCAACACAACTTTTCCATATGCTAAACTAGATTTCATGACTGATTTCAATGACACATTTGTAGACAGACCAGCAATTTTAAGTGCCTATCTCCTTCTCATCTCTAGCGTAACAAGTTAAACTGAAGTAGAGATTAAAAGGGGTGGTAGTTAAAATAGCTGATCCACATACATAATTGACTTAACGTTGTGCGGCCGGTTCTTGAAGGATATTCCTTAAGCAAGCATAGTATTAACAGAGTCGCGAGCCCGACCGCACAGAGCCCGCCACCAAGTGTTGATTTGTTATAAATCATTACTTTCACAGCACAGGAACAAACACATTCTGGACTAAATAAAATCTGAAATAATGATAACAACATTTCTTTTTAAAGAGACTAGCACATAATTTTGGCACAACGCTGCGCCTATCTGAGCGCAGTGGCATCGATGTTGTTCCTTCAAAAGGTCCCGGGCCCGGAGCCCGTCAAAGCTACTATAACAGGGTACATGTAGATCATCATCGACTGGTTCAATGTTGACATTCGACAGTTTACCATACAGAACGGCGGAGTCTACTCTGGCGTCTCGGCAAGACGCGACCGCGGCTATAACCGCCAGCCGCGGCTCCATCAGATTTCAATTATACTTACAGCAAGCAGGGATAACTAAGCTTTTAATTATATTTGTGCCCAATGTGTCATGTTCGATGTATCGTTTACAATTCATTTAAGAAACCCTATACAAGCCGGTGATCGATTAAATCACACACCGCGACGTGGACAGCTGCTTTTACAATCATAAAATGCAAAATAATAATATTCATAATAACTTTAGTAAAAAAAATTACCACATGTAATTAATAGTAAAAAAAACTTATTTGAGTAAATAAATTCTCTTGTTCCATTGCTCATTCTATGTTTTTAAAACAGAGTGTAAAAATAGCAAGTTTTGCTTGTCGGTGGGGGGCTGCGACTCTGCGGGCGTTCGTGGCCGTTCGGCCCGGCAGTGTACCCTGTGTTTGGCTTGGAGGAGATCGATCGATAGAGACGGTTGCTGCTTCAATCGCTTCCAAAGAGACGTACGCATTTCACACTATACAATTTACGTATCAAAATTAGACTAGGTTAAAAGTTCGCTGCGCTTCGCAGCAGCAGCCCCCGTGCCCGACTACATTTTTACACCCTGTCACATGAGTATTTTACCTCAACAACACTCTTAAATCCGAACAACAATACATACCTAACACTTTCCCTGTATAAATATATTATAGTCTTGTAAAAGAAACTTTGAAACCTCATAGGTCATTAACACTACGTGAGAAATTACAAGAGCATTAGGATACAATATATTGCTACGAGTTAACTTATCATTTGGCACTAAATTAACATTATTGCATGTCGAGCAATCGCCACAAAGTGTTTACACTCGCAGATTATTTTAAAGTTTAAAAGTTCTTAGCTTTTTTATTTTTATAACTCTAACATTACGATTTATTTGTTTCAATTTAATTTTCCTAATGATATAATTTTCATTGGGCCAAACGTTCTTGATAATAAATCCTTATTAATAATTAAACGAATGTGAATGAGCTGACTATGAAAGAAATATACTCCATTGATTGAGCAAATCCGACGCGCCGTTCCCCGGGAGTTATCAATAGGATTCGTTTCGGCAGGAACGGCGGCTCTAGACCGAACACCCGGAACAGTGACAGACAAGAACTATCGGCAAGTAAAATTTGGCAAAATTGAGCATCAAGACTTCGAATTGGCATCGTGGAACTTCACTACAGTGGTCAAGACCACCCGGCCACCATGACCATACACTAATTCTGGTAACTGTAACCTATAGGTACACCGATCGTGTGCAAGGAGATGCGCCCATCGCTCCGTCTTCCCTCTCAACCCCACGAGACGAGACACAGATCGTACGAAGACTGAAACTTACAGTACGACAAATAAATTTTACCTCGACAACTATTATAAAACATAAAATTGGATTTTAGAGATCAGTCAGCGAACACAACTCTTTAGGAAGTTCTAATATTTATAGAATTGACTGCTAAATAACCAGGCTCCTCTCCCCTACGCTACTGCAAAGACACGACTATCACCAGCCTTCGTCGACTCACTCCGACTCCGACCACACCTTATTGCACTCCTGAAACGTAAACACATCTCCTAGTTTTAATTCTATAACCTTTTATTATTATGTACATATTGTATAAACATAGTGGAACTAAGTTTATATAAATGATATGACTTTACAAAGTGAGACAATTAATTATTATGAGGATTTCGTTTAACGTTCAAAAGAACTATATAAATGTGGACTTTATTAGAGACTTCAGTTAACATACTAACTACATTTTATAACAACTTGGTTAAAATAGTTTTTAAAAATTAAAAATCTTCTTTATCAAATAATAGTTATTGCTTTTGTTGATATGATTAGTGCGCCCGCGGCGGCCATATGCGGCCATGCGCCCGCGGCGGCCAGCGGCCAGCGGCCATGCGGCCATACGCCCGCGGCGGCCCTCGTTTTTTTTTTTTTTCTTTTTTAATTTTAGACTATCCAGGCATTTGACCGCTATCTCACCTGGTGGTAAGTGACGATGCGGTCGAAGATGGAGCATGCCTGTCTAGGAACAGCCTATTCACTCTAGCCTTGAAGGCGTCCAGATTATAGTGATCAGGGAACACACTCGCAGGCAACGCGTTCCATTCCTCGTTGCCGTTGCGTAATTACTCTTAATCGTAGTTATTTAAAAATATGACTGCTTTATTTATATCCATCATGATCACAGCTCTCCATAGACTTTACGATATCCCAACCAGACACTCCAAAATAAATTCTTTATCATTTACACCTATAAAACAAAATGACTATAATATCTCTATATTAGTCCTAAAATTATGCCATTTTGATATATTTATTTTGCAATTGCAACGGTCCCTCGTACAGCACTTAAATGCCTCATATACAAATTTAACGTAACGACGACGGCTCCCGCGGAGCGGAGGAAGCGTAGACGACAAACCGACCGAACCAAATTTAGGGATCAAGCGGCAGTGTTCGCGAAAATTCGTGCAAATAGAACCTAACTACAGAACATGTCTTAGGAACCTGATAAATTATTGCTAGAGCTTCGGCGCTCGGCTCTCCTCCGACGACGCGCCGCCGCGCGCCGGCGTAGGCCGGCGGCGCATAACGAGATAAAATCTTATCAGTAGCCAATAGAAAAATATCACCTAAATAAATATGAATATCGGTCGCGGGCCCGCCGCGGCGGCCGGGGCGGCCGGGGCGGGCGGCCGACCGTCGAGTATCATTACAATTTCTCTTTTTGGTAAAAAACAACAAGATTATGAAAGTGATATGCAGGGGTGGCGCGCGGGCGGCGGGCATCACTGGGGCGTCTCCGCGCCGCCGCCGCCGGCCGATCCGTCCTCCGCGCCGCGGGGAGCCTCGCCCACGGCGCCCCGCCCCACGCCCCCGCAGCCCCCGCTGGCGCCCCCGCCGCCGCCTCCGCCCCCGCTGTCGCCCCCGCCGCCCCCGCCGCCGCCGGACCCCGAACTCTTCGACGCCTCGCTGCAAATATAGAAACAGGTTTAAAAATGGAACTAAACAGAAAGTCGGATAACGGAACTGCATGCATGCTAGATGCCAAATAAATTGCAGTTCAGATGAAGATTTTGATTAATTAACGAAACTACACCAAAATTGTGCAACATCTTGCAGTCATTGCGATTTGCGTAGTTTAAAGCCGCCCATACACCATCATGCCTATCGTCCAATCGGCATGACGCTGCAGGCTTGATCCAAGCTGCAGTTCATCCATATTCAATACACCATACACCTTCATGCCTATCGTGCAATCGGCATGACGCTGCAGACTTGAACCTAGCTGCAGTTCGTTCATATACACCATACACCTTCATGCCTATCGTCCAATTAGCATGACGCTGCAGGCTTGATTAAATCTGCAGTTCGTCCATATACACCATACAACTTCATGAATATCGTCCAATCGGCATGACGCTGCAGGCTTGAACCAAGCTACAGTTCGTCCATATACACCATACAACTTCATGCCTATCGTCCAATCGGCATGACGCTGCAGGCTTGATTCAATTTGCAGTTTGTCCATATACACCATACAACTTCATGCCTATCATCCAATCGGCATGACGCAGCAGGCTTGACCCAAGCTGCAGTTCGTCCATATACACCATACAATTTCATGCCTATCGTCCAATCGGCATGACGCTGCAGACTTGATTTAATCTGCAGTTCGTTCATATACACCATACAGCTTCATGCCTATCGTCCAATCGGCATGTTGGTTCAGGCTTGATCCAAGCTGCAGTTCGTCCATATACACCATACATCTTCAAGCCTATCGTCTTATCGGCAGCGTCGTTCAATTAAAGATTTTAACTGAAATATCTTCAATAATATACCGAGATCCTTATAAATATTTCAACTAAACAGCGCTGTTCAATCGGCAGTCCAGTCGGCTGTCATGCCATTCCATGCCTACACACGATTAGTTCTACATGATGAATCTCTAATCGGCATGAAACTGCCGATTGGACGATATGCATGAACGTGTATGGCCGGCTTAAAATATCTAACCGTACATACATATAGACGGACAGACATCGGGAAATGACTTTGTTTTATACTATGTATAATAGATATTTGTTGTTTTATTGTAGATTTTTATCTTTGCATCAGTCTATTCGTATTTACATTACTCGTACGCATTTGGAACACAGAAATTGATGTGTGGAAAATTTCAACCAAATTCACTAAAAAATTGTCCAGTAGTTTCGGCTAGGACAGACGGACGTACAAGTGATCCTATACATATATGGGTTTCGTTATTTCAGATGTTCGGAACCAAAACATAAGTTTGAACATTCGGGATGATTGAACAGCAGCAGACTGCGCGATATACTTGCATGGCTAGACAGCTGCACTGATTGCAATGAACTTTGCTATTGTGATAGATTTGGTACCTAGGAAGGCCATTCCTTACTACATCGTCGAACAGGTAAAAGCTAGTTAAATAACAATTAAAAACAAGAGGAAACTCATGGTATTTGTTCATACCATATTAAAAACTAGTAATTTCTACACCTAATTTGTGGTTTTTCTTAATGCTTTTATTATGAGTAAGGCATAGCTTGTAGGATAAGGTAATTAGCGGCCACAGAATGTTGCATTTTTCCATAATGTGATGTAAAACACAACAGGAAAAGTGGTTTTGTTATTGGTCACCATGACGTTTTTATGAATCAAAATTGTTAATTAATTTACCGTGTGCTATGCGGCGGCATGCCATACAACTACTTCTTGGTTTGTTTACAAAATATTTTTGTTTACAAATATACAGGATGATTTGTAAAACACTAATCATCTTATATCACGGAGTTCCTATGATCTACTTAATATTAATCTACCTTTGTTCTAAAACTTTGCTGAATTCAATTTGTATGGGGAAGTCATTTCTTTTTCTGCGAATTCAGAAAAGTTGTAGAACAAACTATATTTGTTTTAATCACAGGTTTTCGGCCAACCTCTTAAGGTTAAGTTTTATACTGAAATTCCATACAAGAACGATACGAGATTCGAGTAAATATTAACAACTACATTTGATGATCGATTATTTTTCGAGATCGCAGTTTTGAAAACGCATAAGGCTGTTGGCCATTTTCTGATCCACAGAGATTGTACGTGAGCTGATTGCCTCTGACAAAGCCATAAGTCGCCTTCTACGACGGATGTAAATGCCAAATGGAAGGGGTTGGCGAAATATTCGACTCAGTAGCCGTATTCTCAATGGCTTGGAAATTGGATTCGGATACGGAATCGACAAAGGACCCCGCAAAAGTTCTTAGACAAATGTGGTTTCAGTTAATTTTGATGAAATTTTCATATGTTATAGAGAGTAGTTTCCGTGGAATCTATCGGGATTCTGAATAATAGTTTTCGAATCGATCGACACGGATTCGCCGCTCATGAATTTCGTGTCGAATCGTTCGGAAACGGTTTCGAATCATTGTGAATACGGGCTACTGATGTGTCTTTGACGACTTTGCAAATCCACATTTCCAAAAACAATTGTTTGTGCAAAGTGCATTGTAAAATGCGCACTGAAGACTATAATTCTTCTACAGTTATTTCATTAAATACTTTGGTATTTCTTTAGTAACCTACCCATAATATACAATCAGCTCTCCATTGTAACAGCCGTCATTGATTCCTACGCGATCAATGGCGGTTTCATGAGTCAACGACAGTGTGTAGGTAATGCATTTCTGATATTATTCTGGTAAATCACAATGACTTGAAATTGAATCATAATGGAATGACCATGCATGATGTGTGTAACTGTTGAGGGGAACGAAGTATATGCCTAGGACCTATAAAAGCCCCTTTTATCGTGTTTAGAGAATTTTTATTAATGTTATAATAACAGTAAAAAAAGGTTTTGATTTTAAAAAGTTTTGTCTTTTCCTTTTCTAGCGGTAGCTAATGTCTGAATCTTTACATGGTATAAAACAAATTTCCTTCCTGCCGCCTGTCCCTCTGCACGTTTGAACGATTTTCATCTTTTTAAACAACGCAACGCAATTGCGGTTTTCACCATTAGTTAGATAATTTCTTCCTGAAGGTTTATATGTATAAAATACATGCATATTATTTAGTAAAGAAAAGCCGTGCGTGTGCGGCCGCTAGAATCCTATAAATTCTTTTACTAATTGCAGAGAAATATGATTCATAGGGAGGTAATTCAATTAAGCTAATGGCCTAGAGCTAAACTAGCAAAATGTATTAAATATATAATTTAAAAAATAATGTGCCTCCTAATACCGTTGACGAAGCAAGGTGTCTAAGATCTTTCGCTGGGTACTCTGAGGCTGGTTCTATAACAGTCTGTACGACAGTATTGTCGCAGACTCGGGAGCCAATTCGCACCCCTCTAAGGGAAAATTTAATTCACATACCGTCACGGGGTGTCTATCGAATCGGCTCCGAGCCTAATCAACCAGCAACGTTCGCAATGTTCGGGAACTGGATGGGTAAATGTTTCGTTCTTTGAGGCTAGTCGAACTTCAGCACCGCAACGACCTCGCCATTTGTTAGGTGTGCCGCTAATACAGTATTTTTTATGTAAAAGGAGTACCAGGCTAAGGATTGCCAGACTGAAGTGGCAGTGGGCAGGGCACATAGCTCGAAGAACAGCTGGCCGATGGGGCAGTAAAGTTTTTCGAGTGGCGACCACGTACAGGAAGACGCAGCGTGGGTACGACCGATGTCCTGGTTAGGATCGCAGGGACCAGCTGGATGCGGAAGGCACAGGACCGGCATTTGTGGAGATCTCTGGGGGAGGCCTATGCCCAGCAGTGGGCGTCTTCTGGCTGATATGATGATGATGATGATGATGAAAAGGAGTACTCACTATGGCGGGTAGCAAGGGCGGGCGGCGCCGGCGGGCAGGCAGGGCGCGTCCTCGCAGCCCGGCGCCGGCGGCCGCGTGGCTGCGCTCAGCAGGTAGTTGGTGGACTCGCTGAAACAGTTCGAGAGCCTACTTCAAATTGTATTACTGCCTCGGCTATGGGGATTGCTTCGTGCGCCATAACCGTTGCCTTGTATACTCGTATGCACGAATGCCGAGCATGCTGCGTGGCTGTGACGAATTGGGTGACCAACCCTGTGTGCTCATTTTAGAAGGCATGTGATCTAAATTTACAGGGTTTGAGGAAGAAAAACGGGACAACGATAGTTTATCGTGAATTTGTTCATTATCTTATTAAAAAATTGAAATCTATACAAAGTTGCTTCCCGTCCTTGTCTGTCCCTATGTATCTATGTACGCTTAGATCTTTTCAATGACGCAACGGATTTTATTGCGGTTTTCAACAAACCTATATACCTTCATGCGCCGCGCAGAGCCTACGACGAGGAAGTAAGAAGCCAAAAGAGATCGTAATACGTAAAACAATGTGACCACTACCTCTAAAGGAAAGAGGCGTGACGCAATTTGTTTTCGAACAACCATAGCTATCTGACGGCAAGTGGCGACAGTGAAATGCTGATTGTGACGTCACAGACTCTGTCGCATTCAAAACGTTGCATCACAATCAAGGATTTTTATTGTCTCAGAACTAGTAAAAATTAAGGTAAAAAAAATGAAATATGGTGTCTTTCGCCGAAAGTCATTTCTTTCAAATAATTTATCTGCCATTTTATTGAATCTGTAATGACTGCGTTTTAGCCGCGCTGACCACGGCTGAATTCGCAGCGTAGCGCAGCAGCACAGTTGATCTTTGAAACAAACTTTAAATTTTTGTGGAAAAGCTCCAAATATGTCCGCACTTGAAGTTATAACTATCTGTCATGTAATGAACAAGCTTCCACCTTACCTACGATAAGTTAACATTGGTAAGATAAGTCTGTCTGCATTCCCATGAGGTTGTTGGTCCGTGTCCTTCTGAGTGCGTTGTCCTTCGTTTTTAACTACGCTGATTGCTATGGTCAGTCATTAAAGGAAATTAATTATAGATTCCCCCAGTTTTGTTAAATTGTTTAAAAAACAACATAAAAATCGTATAGACGAAAAAATGGCAAAGATAAACAAATAGCAATAAAATACCGTAACAGTTCAGAATTATTTATAGAATAAACCTGACCTGACACTGAATTTGTATGTCGAGTCATAGCTAAATAAACCATGACCCAATATAATGGGGAGCGTGTCAATAAACTTAAAGAGTTGCGGGCTTATCTTCCGCGGGGAGGGAGGGGGGGGGGGGGGGGGCTAAGACCCCCCCGCCCCCGCCCCGGCAGTGCCGCCACCTACGTATGGTGGATGATAAGCATGGCAGACATACATGGGACGACTGATAACATTTGTTTACCAAGATAAACCAACACAATAGCCAGTCGACGAAGGTCAAGTGTACCTCGTTTCTGTTTCTCAATAACCAGATAATACTTTCACCCATTTAGTAATCTGTATCCATTTTTTATAGCGTTGCTTTATTCTTTACATTGAATCAAATAGGTATTTTCGTCTTTATCGCCGCTATGGTAATGTTTAGACGAGCGCCTATCCGAGCAGCGTATTTTCATTAGTCGATTTAATGATACCCAGTAAAGGCAAAGGCCACGCCACAATTAAATATGTAAACATTGTATTTTAATTGTGTCCGCGGGATTTTTTACATACGAATAATACGGAACTCGTCCGATCCAGTTTCTCCTTACGAGAACGGCGTGACTTGCGTGTATTTAGCTGTAGCATTGGTTCAGGAAAATTTTATGATGACGATAGAGGTAGCATTGTTGTGACAATATCATTTTATGTTCGACGGTTTTTATGCCATGACGGCGATAAGCAGTTATCTGTGTACGTGCCAGTGTAAATTTAAAACATAATCGACGTAAAGAGGTGTTTCTTTGCAATTATAGTTATGTCTAATGTTCAAGAAAAGATACCACCTTATGAATAGTCAATACTCGGGTACGGCACGCGTGCGCACTGCATGTGTACAATCGTCTATTTGAGGAGGTATTTGACGTAATAGAAAAGAAATAATAATATGATGCATTGTCGAGTGTGTGGAATTTTGCCTTTCCTTACCATAAACCGCAGCGTTACTCGATTTAGTTCATTAGTCGCAACCGAATCTCTTTCTTAATCGTAATATACCGTCATGGGGTGTTAATTGGCTCCCGAGATTGTTTGACCAGTCTCAGGGTCCCCAGTCACCAGCCAGAACACCTTGGCCAACCTCGCTTTGGCAACGGTATTAGGAGGCACGCGTAACGAGTGGCGAGCGCGTCTTATGTACCTAATTAAATTATTGCCATAGCTGGTCAGATCGTCCGAAATTATATTAGGCAACCGAAATCATCATCATCATCCTAGCGGTCAATCCCGGCTTGTATCAGGGTCCGTTTTCCTACTCATTCTTGTCCACTTCGCCCGGTTTTCGGCATCCTCAAGACGTAAGCCGTTGACTTTCCCGTACGACTCAGCGATGTTTACCCATCGCTACATAGACTGTCCTCGGGAGCTCTTTCCTGGTACCGACAGGTTTAGGCACCTATTTCCCACGGAACCCACGGTGCAGGAAGTTTAAATAAATAAATAAACCCAGTAGTGGCAGGACAACACGTGACTATACCAGTGCAGGTGAGCCTCTTATGTTATCCGCGATATCCCTCACGTCAAAGCTCCCATGGATGTACTAAATAAGTATTCGGTCAAGTCGCGTAACTCCGCATATCCACAGCGGTAGCTACCCCTATCTACCCCCTTTTCTTTTAAATAAACCTTGTCCAGTCAATTACAAACACAAAACTTTTACTTTTAAAAGGTGATGAAACCGTTCTGAAGTTATGCGCGAACATGCAACATGGTTATATCTTGGATGGGTTATACGCTATATTGTTGCAATTTTACTAAGGATCTATATGTATATTACTCCCTGATAATGTAGCTTTCTATAGGTGATAGTGAATTTTTCAACGGGTAAACGGTTTTTGATTTTAGATGTCTAATGCCCCATAACATACAAGATGGTAGAAAAAACACATAGCCACCCCACCCCGCCTCACCTGGCGGTCCGCATCCTCAGCGCCGCGCAGTTCTCCTTGCACTTGTACGCGAGGACCTGCTTGATGCGGCTGACCTCCACGTCTGGAAAGTGGCGGCTCACGTAGCTAATCAGCGCGTGGACCCTACGCCGGTCGAGCGGTGGCTTCGTCGGGCGCGACTCCTGCCCCGCGCGCGACCACCGCTGCCCGGTAACAGAGCAGGTGGCCAGCTCGAAGGGCGAGAATAGCGCGGCAGCCAGCCCCCGCGTCACCTTCCTGTAGTCGCCCCACTTGACGCCCCGCAGCAGCTCTTCGCGTATCTCGACGCCCTCGCCGAGTTTTATCTGGAACGGGTGTGGGCGTTAGGAGGCGAGACAGGTGCTTTTTGTTGTAGAGGGAGGTGTACGAGCGAGCATGGCCAAGTAAAGTTTCTCGTTTTTAGGGTTAAGTACCTCCAAAGAAAAAAAAAGGAACCCTTATAGGATCATTTTGTTGTCCGTCCGTCCGTGACCCGACACGTCTAGGCCGGTTTTTAAGTGATCAAAGATTTTTAATACCTACATTAGGTACATTCAAGATACACTAATTGAAAGTCACTTTAACCATAAAGAAACAATCAACAATGAGTAGGTAAGTATGCGCCGCCCATGGACATTTACATCACCAGGAGGGTCTCATGCGTTGCCGGCCTTTCGAGAAAGATGTAGGCTCGCGTAGGTGCTGTTACTTCGGGAGAAAAACTCGAGCAAATATGAGACGAAAGTTGTTGCTACGGGAGAAAGTATCTCATTACATTACATTTCGTTAAATTCAGTAGTCTAAATTGAGAAGCAAAAAGCGTGAGAGCAATCCAAGTGGAACATATTGCTCATAGAATTCGTTTCATAGAACGCGTCTTTCCGCTTTTCAAAATCCATGATACAAAAATGTCCCTTAATTTATGAGCAACACATTCCACTTTAATTTTCTCTCACGCCTTTTGATTCTGAATTTAGAAGACTGAATTTAGCCAAATGTAATAAGCACATAATTCGAGCACTTCAAATTTTATTAATGGTATGCCCACAGGGTATGACTTTCTGTGGTGTGGCTTGACCTGTAGGCCTAGCCCAAGTTGCTCTCGCGCGCGATAAGCGAGAAAAAGCGCGACATAGCTATTGCTATCTCTTTCGTCTTAGTATTGAGAGAAAGAGACAAACGCTTTCTCGGGGCGCGAGCTTTGTCGCGGACACACTAATGCTAGGGCCACTGAGAGAAAAACGAGCAAAGTGCAAACAGTCGAGGTAAATTGCAATTAGTGCATCCATGGCTGCACGTCGTGTCGACTATCCCCATTAGGTAATGCGTCACGAAAATATGTTAGCATGTTTGTTTACCTTTACTTTTTTCTAAGATGTAGATGGACGACAGGTAGGATTTGTTTGGATTTGATTACATTGTGCAATACATTGACTTACTCTCAAGCTTAACTTAGACCACTAATTTTAGCTAGGTGTAATAAGCGCATTAATTAAAATTAAGGTGTGTCATGCCGTATGGCCCGACTTGCGGAAACAAGGCGCCTAATTGCTTGAGAGACCTACTTCCGAAGGCCAGAAGAAAATGGGCAGTAGCGTTTTCTGATAAGTATTACCAACACTGCGATCTCCAATCCGCCTGCCAAACGTGGAGATTACGGCACAACGTTCTACCAATGTGGAGGAGGCTCAAGTCCAGCAGCGGACTGTTATGAGCTGTTGATGTGTGTGTGTGTGTGTGTTGACGTGAAACTAAAGAGTGGACAACGGGTAAAAGTATCTGCCCATGGCATGGCCCAGGTGGACAAAATTAGTATACAAATAATCATCTTGGCGATAATATCTCGTTTGTGCCCTCGCGCACGAGGGTCCGGGTACCGCCTTGACTATGATCCAGGATTTGGCAGACCAGGTAATTACAGTGGAGCGACTGCCATCTGACCTCTGTGACCCTGCTACCAGAGGAATATGGCCAGATTGGATCATGGTTGCACATTCAGCCGCCTGAATGTCAGGTTTCATCACGATGTTTTCTCACACCGTAAGAGCATCGGTTAGTGTCCAACTAATGTACAAAATTTGTATACACTGAGAAAAAGCGACTCAAACAACGCACCTTGGGTTCCATATTTTTCTCGAAACCTAAACAAACCAAATCTCATAGGTATGTTCCGGCGAATAGTTTCAGCTTTCAAAAGAAGCTCCTAAGCTTTCCCACTCGCAAATTAACTAGTACACAGATTGCGCCGGTTTCGATTATGGACAGAAATAAATCACGATTGTTTAACATTTTATTATCTGACCACTCACTACACGCGTGTCCAACAGTTAAGCATTGTATATAGGACTCCTCATCATCTGCGAATCCAAATCGTTTCCAAAATTGTAATCAACAGCGAATTGATATACAGACTTGCACCCCCGTTTATGGGGGTTGGAGGGTGAAAATCTTTATTTTCTTGTTATTTGTATGCAAATCTTAGCCTGCATAACAAAATTCAGCTTCCGATGACTTCGGGAAAAGCCTTACAGGTTTTGAGTCTAACAAGAACAGACAGATATTTATTTATAACTGTATATCTGAGACACTGGGTAAGTGGAAAACCTCTATAAGTGAAACGACATTGCAGGTCCCTTGATGTCTCACTTAACCAGGTTTCGCTGTATTATCTAAACCGAAGACATGAGGGTCTGAAAATTCGACTAACCATTCGAGGAAATGTAGATAGGCCTTACTTTACTACAAGGTAATTTTTGCTCGTTGCCCCAGATTTTTAAATTTAAACCGTTTCTAATCGAAAAAATTCATAGCATTAGGGACGGCTTGGCCCTTATTTCCATTCTAAATTCCGTATTTTGAATGCTATTAACCCTTATAATGAGATAACTTATCTGAGGGAGACATCGCGGATAAGCACGTGTTGGCGTGTTGCTATTAATTCCTAGGGATACGTGGAAAGCAGGTGTTTAAATTTAGGCCAACAGGCACCAACACCTGGTACATCTTTGCCTTATCTTACCACATAGTACGAAGGAACGCCATGAATTATGAAAGGCTCGCTTAAATGTGAACGCACAGTCATCCGCGCCGAACGAACAGAAAGAACCGAATTTTAGAATTATTTAATGAAATTCTATGAAACCACGCATACATGTCCGTGTCGAATCGTCCGAATCTAAAAGAATCCAGAAATACTGGACGAATTCAGGTGATGTCATCAGATTTGGCGCGGGCAATGCGATAGAATCGACCGATGTGCTCGCATTTTGACACTGACAGTTGCGCGCGAGAAAACTGGTTCTTCTTTCCTTTTCTTTGACATGTAATTACAGTGCGACAGAAAATGGGAATGATTCTTTCGGTGCGGTCCAATCTTTCGGTGAAGATAGTGTGTGAGGCCTCGTTGACTTCGATTCGTTCGACACGTTCGGCTCGGATAAGTGTGCGTTCGCCTTTAATCACACAAGTGTCGCTCGGGACCGCGTGACGTCACCGCGCTCTGATGACGTAGTTCCGATAACCGACGGCGCCATATCGCTTTATCGAATCACTGCCTTGCCTTAGCCTAAGCACCATCTCATGTCTTTCACAACTGGTTACAAGAGTCTATCAACGAAATGACAATTTAATTACAAAAACGATCAGACGCTATGGGTTGCAGTTTGTCGTGGTACCAATAACACCTTATTCCCTTAAGACCTTCATCACCATGACTAAGCAGTACGATATCACAATGGAAGTAGCTGCGATACAAAAGAAAATATCACATAATCTGATAATGTGGTATCTCTGCGCCAGGTCATTCGGTGTTTGGAGGCGTACCGCCCCATGAGTTTCGTGTTGTTCACGCCACAACGTTAGGCTCAGATAACCCACAACTACGATAAACGTTTACGTTGATAAAAACTTACGTAACATACAGTAAGTTGAACATAACACGATAGGCCTAGCATTGGATTAGCCCGTCGATATTTGGAGCGACCCGCTGAATTTTTAATTTGCCATTATCGATATTCTCCCGATTAAGGTCGTGGGGAGGGAGACAATGGATGTGGAGCGGGGTCGATCGGCGTGGAAGGTGTATAGAAGGCCTATATTCACGTCTCGCGGCTGAGATGATCATGATTATAGGTATACGCAGAATCACCTCTAGATATAGGTAGGTAGTACCTATAGGTACTCGATTCAAATTAAATAATTTTAAAGGGTTGTTTTTTATTTAAAGGGTATTGAGAAAATAAATATAAGATCATTATTTGTCCTTTTTACCTTTTTTGGTTTCACATAAATCAATTCAATCTTGTCTGTTTTATAGCTAGACATAAATGTCTAGCCACAGAATACCTACTAATACTAAACTAACTACTACTAATATTAAAATATTATTTATTTTATTTATTAAGGAAAACATACAGCTTTACATTCATAATATTACGAAGCTAGTCCGTACATTTAAACCAATTAAGTAATTACAAGAATTACAATTTAGTCATTAGTAGACTATACTAGAGACTTGACCTTACATATCACAACAGAGCAAAAAAAAAAGAAAAATTTGCCGTAACCATCAAGGTAGCTAATTTTCCAATATTTTTGCATATCACCAAAGAAAATAATCTGTAGGTGTGCGATCAATATCCATAGGTGGAAGTCAAAAGACAGGTACTTATTGCGTTATTGTATCTAGTACCTCGATAAAGTTGACCAAGTTAAACTTTGCTTCATTAGAGTCAGCTTAGGCAACTTTATGTCCGAAATTATGAGTATACACAATTTATTTAGTTATTTTTCAAATAAAGTTAACACCATGGCTCTTACATTATTTTATATGTTTTACATATTTCATTTTAAAGTTATAGGCATGTAATGTAATCTCTAAAAACCGGCCAAGACGTGTCCTGGGTTACGTACAGTGTAGGGTTCCGTAGTTGCCTGTTAATATGCACGCTTAAACGGAAACGAGAAACACATTACAAAGTTACAAATGCACCAAGCTCCTATACAACTTGTACGAAATATTGCTAATCCAACTACACTTTATAAGTTGGTTGTCTAGTTTTGGTAACGAACTACAAATTTACGGTTGTCGGACTTTTCCTTTACTTGTAAAAAAATAATAAATAATCATCTTGGCGTTAATGCCCCGGTTGTGCTCTTGCGCACGAGGGTCCGGGGTCCGCCTTGACCATGATCCAGGATTTGGCAGGTCAGGTAATTACAGTGGAGCGACTGCCATCTGACCTCCATGACCCTGCCACCAGGGGAACCTGACCAGATTGGATCATGGTTACACGTCCAGTCGCCGGAATGTGCAGGTTTCATCACGATGTTTTCCCTCACCGTAAGAGCATCGGTTAGTATTCAACTAATGTACATAACTCAGAAAATAGTAATTGGTACATGGCGGGAGCGGGATTCGAACCCGGGACCTCTGGCTTACGAGTCGGATACTCTAACCGCTCGGCCACCGACGCTCCTTTACTTGTGCTCCACGATATTGAAAGAGAGAGGTTGATTTGAGAGACAACGGGAATGATCCCTGGAATTATCTGCTTCTTGCCAAAATTGTATTATTCTAGTCTAGTTCAACGGGAAGTACCCTATCGGTTTTGATTCTCTTAGCAGAGTCAAAATACGCGGCTTATATGGAGCATAAACGGCCGTATCTTTTGATTGCGTTGATTTACAAGTTTGATTTATTCACTGCTTAAAGGGATTGCACACCTGAGTATTTGATATTAATTTCAGCTTGATATCTCCACATTCCTGAGTAAAAGGGTCTAGACTGACGGACGGACGATTAAACAAAGTGATCCTCTAAGGGTTCCAATTTTTTCTTTTTAGGTACGGAACCCTAAAAACAACCGTTATTTTACTAATCTGGATTAAGACCCCGATCCTGCTTTGTGGGTGATGTAATAAGTGAAAATGTGGCAGAGAAAATGAAGCATGCGTGTCTAGAAACCGACTACTTATTCACTTCTGATTGAAGGTGTCCAGATTATACAGTTTGGCGAACATACTCGCATACATACATATACATACATAAAATCACGCCATTTCCCATAGGGATAGGTAGAGATCACATCTTTCCACTTGCTACCTAATAGATCTCTCTCGCTTCTTCATCAATATTGATTAACCTTGTCATACATCGACGTCACTTTAGGGTACTGTTGCTTGACCTGACCTGTCGCATAAAAGCGAGCCAAACCGTATCCTACCCAACTGGGGGCATACCATGAGCTCTTATAGCAGGACCTAAACAGAACTGCCCTGCTTAGAACGAGACAACCTTATGTGACACGTATAGCGTATAGTTCTGTTTAGGTCCTGCTATAACAGCTCATGTCCTACAAATGCCATAAAACGACGTCATATTATAATACAATTTGAATTTTATATCTACCTCCTAATGGCATGTAACTAACATTATTTTAATGTTGCTAAGTGTCATGTAATGACATACAGTCGAGGGCATGTCATTATCGAATATAAATATGATATCGACAACCACAGCCTCTCACGGGTTTCAGAAGTCCGCAACCTTGGAGGTCAGAGGACAAGTGATCTCACATTCCGAAGCGTCATCATTCATATATGTAAGAAGGCGTTCAGGAATTTAGGCTTCATACTGAGACAGAGTAAGGATTTTTCGAAACCAGCCACCCTGAAGGCTCTATACGATGCATTAATTAGAATCAAACCGGAATTAAGTGCAATTATTTGGAATCCTCATATACGAGTATGTACATTAGTTTGCTGGAAAAATTACAAAATAAGTTTACCAGATACCTCTACTGGAAATTGTATGGAGTCTACCCATTCTACCCTCTAATGTATCCAACACTCTTTGGGTTGGGTATGGTAGGAGATTTTAAGTCAGAGGTTCAACGAAATCTAACGTTGGTAACTTATGTATTTAAGGTGCTTCGTGGTATCAGAACAAACCCAGAAGTACTGGAGCGGTTGGAATTTCTGGTACAAAATTCGAGACTGCGAAGGAATTGTAGATACGAGACATTTGCTACCCCGCAGTGCAGTACCAACTTACTTTTGAACGCTCCGATTACAACAGCTCTAAGAATATTAAATAAAGTAGGAAAATCGGTTGATTTGCTCTACTGTTTAATTAAAAAATTTATCATGGCGGTAATTTTTGGTGTAATGTGAACGGAATTTTATTATGAATTAAATCACTTTTATCTACACTCATATTTTTATGTTAAAATAATCCCGTCGTTGCCCTGCTGGACAAGAACGGGAGACGACTGTGCTACAGAGTCGGCTCCGTGTTCGTTAAGTACGGGGATGAGGGGAGTGCTAGTGCGGCTGACGCGCCCGCGCCTCCTCAGGAGCAGCAGATGCAGCCAAACCTGGGGACGAGAGGGATCCTCAAGGCAAACCCGGTCGCATGACTGAGGTCAGCCAGGGGAAACCAGGCAGTGTCACCGCTGCTCCACCACTGATCCTGACCACAGCGTAGCCTCCTGACGCTTCTAAGAAGCGACGGGAAGCAAACTTCCCCTCGGTCGGGATCGAAACCACGGCACCAGTGGCGGGGACCCGAGCTGGAGAAACTGAAACGCAAACTTAGGAAACAGTTCAATAGGGCCAAAAACACTGGATGCGACAAGACTGGGATACCTACAAGGAGACCCAGAAGAAATACAAGAAGCGTGTCCGGCAACGGAAGGAGGAGTGCTGGAGACGCTTCTGCTCTGGTATAGAATCGAACACCCAGGCTACTAGGATAAAAAACGTACTTAGTAACGATAAAGTCCACAAACTAGGATCACTAATCAAACCTGATAAACCATACACCAAAACGGACTCTGAGACATTGAGCTACTGCTTGGCACGCACTATCCAGGCTGCGAAATTAAAAATGAGCAGACATGGAGTGAGACAGCGGAACACCACCCGAGTCAAGCAGAATGGGAACAAGTTGAGAAAGTTGTGACCAGAGTTAAGGTAAGATGGGCAATGGACAGTTTCCTACCATACAAGGCACCAGGCCCGGATGGAATATTCCCCGGCCTACTGAAATGGTGTGGTGGGAGACTACTTAATCATTTGGTCAGTATATACAGGGCCTGTCTTGCTAAAAGATATATACCGTTAAAGTGGAGAGAGGTAAGGGTTGTGTTTATTCCGAAGCCCGGCAAAAGTGACTACACACAACCCAAAGCTTTCAGGCCTATCAGTCTGACATTGTTCCTGCTGAAGGTACTAGAGAGAATATGCGACAGAGACATTAGAGACTCAGCGCTATTAAAGTACCCTCTCCACAAAAATCAGCATGCCTACACTGTAGGTAAAAGCACAGAATCAGCATTGCATAGCGTAACGACTCACATCGAACACGCTATGGCGTCTAAGTAATCAACTCTAGGAGTCTTCATAGACATAGAAGGTGCTTTCTACAAGACACACTTTGGGAGCATCAATCAGGCACTGATTAAGCACGGAGTAAAGGATACCATAGCGGGATGGATCGACTCAATGCTGAGACGCAGGGCCGTACGAACAACGATAAATAACACAACCAGAGCAGTGGTCGCTAGGAGATGCCCACAGGGTGGGGTCTTATCTCCGTTATTATGGAATATTGTAGTCAATAAGCTTATAAGCCGGTTAAACGACAACAGATTCCATACAATTGGCTATGCAGATGACAAAGCCATACTTATTAGCGGACCATTCGAGAACGTTTTATGCGACCTCATGAGGTCTGCATTAAAAATAGTCGAAAGCTGGTGTAGTGAGCACGACCTTACGGTCAATCCATCCAAGACAGAGATGGTCCTGTTCACACACAAGAGGAATCTGGGAGAACTCAGACTTCCCAAGCTATTCGGTATCAAACTATCCTTAACAGACGAGGTCAAGTACCTTGGGGTCATTTTTGACAACAAGCTGTTATGGAACAAACACCTGGAACACAAACTGGCCAAAGCTATCTCGCTGTGGCAGTGCAGCAGACTCCTTGGCAAAACATGGGGTATCTCTCCCAGGATTGTCAGGTGGCTGTATACAGCCGTGGTGAGGCCCTTCGTTGCCTATGGCGCGGTGGCCTGGTGGTCCAGAACCAAGCTCAATACAACGGTCAACAGGCTGCAACGGTTCCAGAGAATGGCATGCTCTGCCATAACGGGCTGCATGCGCTCGGTACCAACAGCTTCACTTGAAGTACTACTGGGACTGCCACCTCTTGATCTGCATATACAGCAGGAGGCAAAGATGGCAATTCTAAGACTTAAGATAACAAGACAATGGAACAATAAACTTGGCACCCATCAGACCTTATGGGAAACAATGGTTCAGAGTAACCCTATATTTGAGGCCAAGTGTGACCGAATCGCGAAACAGTTCACATTTGGCAAAAGATACCAGATACAAACTGCGGAAACGGAGGCAGACTGGTCTGGGATAAGAGAAGTCCGTATCTACACGGACGGATCTAAGATCTGAATATTAAGAGTTCCATACCATTAGGGCAACATAGTACCATATTCCAATGCGAGTGTGTAGCAATCACACAGGCTGCCATGTGGGTAAAAAGACTTGGTGTAAGCGACCAAGGTATCCGAATTTTATTGGACAACATGTCGGTCTTGAAGGTAATGGGAAAGAACAGCATAAACTCTGCCCTAATCCTGGAGTGCCACCAGGCACTGGAAGATATCTCCCTGACACAATCTCCCGATACAATGGATCAAGGGTCACAGCAATTCGATGAAGAACGATGCCTCCGATGAGCTGGCAAGAAAGGGATCAGGGATGGAAATTGCTGGTTCTCCTCCGTCCCTACCCCTCTCTTTTAACACACTACGAGCATGGGTGAGCAAACACACGACGGACCAGCACAATAAGCGTTGGCAAAACACAATAGGATGTAGATAGTCGAAGTTGGTGGTGACCGAACGATCACCAAGATTAACTAATAAACTGCTAGATCTGAAACGGACAGAACTCAGGACAGTAGTTGGTACAATAACAGCTCGCCCTGAACAAACTACTGTTCACGATAGGAGCTACAGACAGCCCTTTGTGCAGGGGATGCCTAGTAGCGAGGAAACAGCGGCCCATGTGGTCCTGGAGTGTGAGGGACTAAAGGACCACAGGGTAAAAGTCGCATTAGGAACAGGGTCCCTCCGAGAGATCTGCGAGCGTCCGAAGAGACTGCTGGATTTCTGGAGGGAGCTAGGCTGGCTTAATTAGCATGCCTTAACTACGTACAAAGGACCAAGTTTGAGTACTTTGAGTTCAAGTGCGGAAAAAGGAGCCATTAACCTAAACCCCCTTTTATATGACAGTTGCATAAACCTTCATTGCATTCAGCCTTCGGTTTCGAATTACTCATCTTCAGACAATGAAGCAGGATGGAATTTTATTAATTAGTTAATATTCTTAGTATTGATAAACATATTTATAAATAATATTCGACAATTTCATTGTACCTGACATAACTTTATATTGTATTAATTCATAGTATTGTATAAATCATGACAAATATTAAATTTATTAACATTGACGTCAACATTATCGCATTGGGTTAGCTGTAATGATAATGCTTGTAATAATAAATAAATTATGAAAAAAAGAACTACTCACTTAGGGGATAATTCTGCGATTAGATAAGAGGTATTTAGAGCTAACTTGATGCTTTTCTTTAATTTTTAATAATTTTGTTAAAATTTTATTATTGATGAATTTTTAATACAATTTCACTTGTAGTATGTATATAATACATTTCAAATGTCACGCCACAAACTAAAAAAAAGGCCCGCCCCCCGTTGACGCCAACACCGTTTACGCTACATTGACAGATAGCAGATAGACATGCGTCCAATCTTTAAAAATACCTATCGCTATTTTATTGTTATTCACATTGACATGAGCATAGATAACTATAAATTGGCGACAAGTGTACGATTACCTACCTGTGTATCTGGTGTATGTTTTTTCCCATAAGTATTGCAAGTGGCCCGTGTCGTTTAGATTTTACAGGTTATCGTCGTATCGTTATAGGTTTTACAGGGTATCATACAATCACAGAAAAAGAAGTGTCGGTGACCGGGCGGTTGAGTATCCGACTCGTAAGCGCGAGGTACTGGGTTCGAATCCCGCTGCGACCATGTACCAATAACTCCTTTCTGAGTTATGTACATTAGTTGAATTCTAACCGATGCTCTTACGGTGAGGGAAAACGTCGTGATGATACCTGCAAATTCAGGCAACTGAATTTGTAACCAGTCGCTCTACTGTAATTACCTGATTGCCAAATCCTGGATCATGGCAAAGCGGACCCCGGGCCTTCCTGCTCGAGAGCACAACCGGGACATTAACGCCAAGATGATGATGTTACAATCACAGAAAACTGATGCTACTTCTATACAGTTAGAAAACGCTTGCGCTTGCTTATACGAACTGGTCTAGATAATAATTATTAAAGTTTCACACATCAATCAATATCTTTTCTTTGTTATAGTTCAGTTGAAAATCCAAAGGTTTTGAAAACACATCCTTTATCATCTCCACGCTTGGCAGGCATTAGATTTACCCAACAGAAAACGTTGCTGCCTCTTGACATGTACAACCGTAAGTCAAACCGGTTGGTGCTATATTCTAATCTGCCGGGCCTCACATGTAAGTTTTAAATAAAATACCTACTTATTTTCAGTACACCTTCAAACAAAATTAAGTTTTTGAATCGATTCCGTAATGCGTGACACTTCTGTGTAGAGTAGGTACCTACACGGTACTTACGTCGTCAACAAAACGTTTAAAATAATAAATGAAACTCGCAGTTTTACATTAGTGAAATATTAAAATAAATAAAAAGTATGTGATGAAGTAGCGTGGGTAGACCTCCCGCTAGGTGGACCGACGAACTGATAAAGTTCGCAGGTACCAGTTGATGCGGAAGACACAATACCGGCCTTTGTGGAGATCTCTGGGGGAGGCGTATGCCCCGCAGTGGGAGTCTTCCGGCTGATATGATGATGAGGTGACTGAGTACGAAGTCGCGCCTTGCACCTAATATGCACAATATAAATGTGTACTCACAAGCCTGGGCGCTGCGGCGGGCGCTGCGGGGCGCTCGTTCTCTCGCTTGAGCCCGAACGGCAGCGCGCGGCGATGCTGCTCCAGCCACACCGCGTCCGGGACCGGCCGGCTGCGGCGCCCCTCCCACCGCCCTACGGCACACGGACACACTGTACTCTGCTCATATGGCGACGAAACCGAACCATGACCCACCTCGACGATTTTGTCGAAATAAAGAAAAATAACGACACCGGGTGCCAATCAGCTCCCAAGGCTGTTCAGGCTCAGGGTCCCCAGCGGTAGCTTGGACAACCTCGCTCCGCGGTATTGGATTTGCCTTGGCCAATCAACCCAAATGAAAATAAAATCACGTGACCGCTGACGCGTATAGTGGACAAAGTTGTATTGGGTTGCAACTCGTCATATTCGCAAAACGGAACGACGCGTATAGTGGACGAAGTTGTATTGGGTTGCAACTCGTCATATTCGCAACTTCCCACATTCGCAGCTCGTTACATTCGTAATCTAGAACGGCACGAGTTGCGAATTAGAGTTGCGTCGAATCCGTCTTGGGACAAAATTATCAGTGTTAAAGTGGGTCATGATTTAGTTACCGCGACCGTACAGATGTCTTAAAACCACATGCTGTCAAACATTCGATTTAAGTAAAGTTGCGGTGTAGGAGCAGTGTGTGAAATGGGTCTTTAGATGCTGTAACTCGTGAATGGTTATTCTGGGATTTGGTTCTCTAGGAAAAGTGGTAATTTTAAGGAGTCATTATGCTATAAAAAGGTCTAGTAATTTCACTCCCTCTTCCGTAACACTCCACTGCCGTAAATAGTAACTTTCTGAGAGTTGGGAATCAATTCGAGTCAAGACACTCCTTTTATCACATAAATATAATTTGAAGGTCCAGTTCATACAGTGCGCATTATTGTTTTGTCAGACGATAATAAAAAGCAATAAATAGTTCGAAGTGAAAAGGAGCTTGGCTTATCTTCGTGACTGTAGGTAAGGTACTACATGGAGCATGGCAATGGAAATAGTTGAGTCCTTCAAATGAGCCGTAATCGACTCTTCTCGTTCGAAAAATTCGAGTTGATTCCCGACTCCTATATGTATCTAATACCTACCAATTTCAGCGTGATCTTTGTCTCATTTAAACTCTCCACAGTTGGAAGTGTTCCCGGGCGTGCGAGCGAGTTCTTAATACGTTATCGTCGACTCACTACGCGATTCGTTTCGAGCACAGTGACATGGCAGCTACCAAGCGGATTAGTAACAACTCGTCGTTTTCGCAACCCGTCATTTTTGCAACTTGTCACACGAACCTTAGCATACTACCAAGCTATCAGCCTTGTCAGCGTCTTGGTGAGACGGTATCTTGATGGTCTAAAATTATGCCCGATTTCATCACCACCTAAGTTTTTAAGGGATTTGAGGAGTGTTAAAGGAAGGGGTTTTTACGAGTCTGGCGTGATGATTAAATCGGGCATAAGGCTGGCTGGCAGCACACATCCAGCTCTCTGACTTGAGTAATACCGCGTAACTGATGAGGAATTCTCTCTTACCCCGAGAGCGAGTTCGAACATGCGGGTAGCCTTAACGCACTTTATAGATTTTTAAAGAGATATCTAATGTGCGCGATATCTAATGTTTTAAAGGATATCGGAAAAATTACAATGAATTGTTTCGTAAGGTATTTTGATTATTTTTTAAATCTGTACCAAAAATACCCTTAAGTAACCAGGAAATCAAGGGACTTGGCAGTCTTACCCTTACCTACCGCACTGCCTATGCCCAAGAGAAAACGCGTGCGTGTAATGTGTATGTCACGTACGTACACGTAAATATCATGCAAAAACTACTAAACGAATTTTGCTAAAACTGCAATGCTTTAGCATAGAATAGATAAACTAAAGACGGTTTACCCACACATATGGTCAACCGTTCGTATGTAATTTATGCCAACTGTAGGCTTATTAACCAGAACATATCAACGATATCGTTACCGGAGAAATTTACCATAAATCAAATAGATAGAGCTAACAAGAAAATGTTGTAGGCATGTGTAATGTGGAATAGAGATATGAGTTTGTGAGATGACTCAAGACAAAGTTTGAGGCTTATTTGGGTCATGATAATTAATCACATGTTTTGAAGGGATGTGTGTGCCTTTCTGTGTTAACATATCGATTATATCTCTCAAATACGTACAATGCAATGTTTTGGCAAATAAGGCCTAAGGCTTACTTATGAGCTATTATAGTATATCCTAATAACCGTATGGAATGTAAAACAAAATAAGATAATGGAACACGACGAAGAAAAACTAGCAAATATTCGCAATGCCAGTTTATTTTCGATATTTAGTAAAAAAATTACACTGATTTATGTACATACTATTCTGCAAAAGAATAAATAGTAATACTATACTATCATCGAAATGAATTACTCGATAGAAAGTTCAAAATATATTTAAACACGATCAAAATCGTAATTAAGTTCTTAAACCAGAAGAATTTCATAATCATACTGATTCTTTTTTCAACTTATATCTACGTTTAAAACAATAGAAAAATATAGAATACATCATAAACAATTATTCATGAGAAGCAGTGATTCAACAGGAATATGGCATTCGGCGACTAACTAAGCTGTTGTGTTTATAATTATTTCGTCAACTGTATAATATAATGTAATTGCACTATTTATTTATATCTGTTATGATATGACAACTGTAACAAAGGCGGTCAGAGTAACAACGGACAATAATATGGGTTCTGGCTCAGCCGAGCGAATCACCGGCTAACTCACCGTCGCGAACTATCGTGACCCTACGCGAAGCGAACGACACAACCAAATAACGTTGCTGTTATTCCACGATGATATCAATAAATTGTTTTAATTTACATTGATAAACATTATTCCCATATTGATAAAATTACTAAGATTATAAATTGCTATTTAAATCCAGCAAGTATTAAAAATTCAGAAGAGATTCCTTTTTATTTCTATATACTCTCGTTTAAATATGTTTAATAATTAGGGAAGCTGCGGCCCAATCTAGCCGTGGGTCTAAAAAGAGAGTGATCTGGCGACATGCAGACCGCGCGAAGTACGATACGAGTACATTTAAATAAATATTAATACAAGTTATTGCAATTCCAGCTATCGTATTCGGTCCACGGCGCGTGGACAGTGTCAGTTTTAAAGTAGTAAATGCAAAAAGTAAAATTTAGAGATCATAGAAAGTGACTGACTGAGATCAGATACACACAATTTAAGAAAGTCAAAAATTAATATTGTAATTCACAACCCTAATCAAACCGTCAATTATTCCATTATAAATGCGTTTTTTCTGTAAATGACTAGAAGTACTTTTTTCATGGCAATTAATTGGTTCTATTTTATTAGATGTTAATATACTACCGAAATTAATATTGGAAATTAAGTCAATCGATATTTAAAAGTATTATCTTAAACATTTATACGCATAGAAAATAAAATAGCCGTTACTTAATCCTACTTTTAAAGACATTACAGTGCATACACTGGGCTGGACAAATGGAGAATGGAGAGTGGCCGAAATATGTATCATCGTAACTAATTTCTTAACTAATATTATGTGTTATTTATTATTGAAATTCTGAAGACATTAATATTCTCATTATTCCTCTGAGATTTTGTACAAACATTGACCGGGAGCCGTCCAATCACTCAACAATATAACACTGTGTAAAGATAAAAACTATTGTGTATAAAAATATCACTATTGTAGTTTGCCACGAGATTGCGCACGGTCGGACCGCTGCGGAACTCCGTGTTTCGACAAATAAAACGGGCGTGGCCGCCCCGCCGCCCGCCCTTATAAAATCTATATTCTATTACGAAAATACACCACATATCATGACCCCCGGGCGGCGGCGGCCGCGGCCACCTGTGGATAACGGTGTGTATAATGTACGCCTGTATAATAATTATGTAACCTGTAAATAACCTACGTTGTGTAAAATCAGCACCGGTCGCAACAAATGCTTCAACAACAATCAGTCTATTGTCAGAAAGGAAGGTACTCGGGTGTCGGGAATATACATCTTGCACTCGGTATTATATTCATCAAAAGGCACGCAATAAGCGGAGAGGTGTGACGGCGAATAGGCCCCCGGCGACACTCCGATCACAGACTAGATAATATATAATATATTGACAGTCTTCTTTACAACATCCGAGCCACCGGCCTCGACGGTGCACCTGCGGTGCTAGAGAGCGCGGCCGCGACCGCTGGCTACTGCTGCGCGCGCGGCGCGGGCCGCAGCGCGGGCAGCGGCGGCGGCTTGGCGTCGCGGTCGCGGTCGCGGTCGCGGGGCCGCAGCGGCGGGTGCTGCGGGTGCTGCGCGTGCGGGGGCGGAGCGCCCGGCGGCGGCGGGTGCTGCGCCAGCGTGTGCCGCCGCAGGTACAGCGGCGTCTTGAAGCTGCGGCCGCAGGTGGCGCACACGACGGGCTGCGCCTCGTGGATGAGCCGCACGTGCTGCCGCAGGTTGGACGCGTTGCTGTAGCGGCGGCCGCACACGGCGCAGCGGATGCCGCCCGGCCCCGGCGCGCCCGCTGCCAACAACACAGCCTTGCAGAGCGCCGCCGTGGCCCCCTCCCCCCACAGCACGGCGGCGCCCGGGACAGCCGCGCGCCGGGCCACCGCCGCGAGACCGCGCGCGCTCTCTCCGTGCCGACCGGTCGGTTCCGAATCAAACATCGCTCCAGGGGTCGCCGGGGGCGCGGTTGTCCGAGTCGTGTACGTGTGAACTTATAATGAGCGTGATAAACGGTACGGAATGGCATATTCACCTTCGGAGTTCTCGTCGCGCAGCTCCGCGTTCATCCCGGGCATCATGTCCATGTTACCTGGGCGGACAGAAATAGAAAATAAATACGCTGCATATGGTTGCACGCGGTCATCCCGATTCCGCTTCCCGGACGTACTGACCTTGGAGCGTTGCGAAAGGATTCGCCAGAGTATTATTTTCGTTGTAGTACATAGGAGGAAAACTAGACCGCTCCTCGTCGCTCACTTCTTGTTCCATGACTTCCATTTTTGGTTCCAAAAGATCTGACGCTGTGAATTCATGACATTTATCCAATCTATCCGATTCGCCGGGATCCATGAGGATGTCGTCTTCCTCATTTTTGACTTCCGGCGGCGCTTCGAGATCAGTTTTAACCCTCAGGGTGGGGTAGTTGCACGTTTCGCTGTAGTCATCGTTATTAGGCCTCGTTTGACTAGAAGATTGGAAGGGAGCTTCTTCGTTGAGATTATTTCTGGCAACATCGGGAGAATTTCTGGTGGACCGACGGTTGGTGCACTTTTCCGGTTCGTCGGTCGAGGTCGACTCGATGTTTTGGCTTGCGGCTTTGGAGGTGGAGGAGGTAGCGTGAGACGGCTTCGCGCTAAGGAGATTGCGCAGTTGGGAAGGGGGCGATTTTCTGTTCACTTTCTGGAAAGGAATTGTTGCTTTAGTCATAATACATACAGCAAGAATTAGAACACAGTCCGGTGAAATCAACTTAGAAAAATAAGAAGGATAACTGCTCCAAGAGCCCCTTGCAGCCCATCCCAGGCCGTTACCTTGTCGTTATGTTGCGAGCAGTCGGTGAGTCCCCTGATCTGCAGCGCGTCCGCGGTGCGCAGAAACGCGCTGAGCTGCGCCTGCGCGATATTCACTTGGCCCACGTACATGAATTGCAGGAGTGCGCGCACGTGCGACACCTCGCAGTCGCGCATGAATATGATCGGATGGGGACATGGGTTGTTCTGCAAACAAAAGCAAGTGTTTAACATACGTGTCAATCATCATGGCCGACATCTAATTAACGTATGGGCTACGCGAGCCTTTTTACGCGCACGTGCAAAATGGGGAATGCGCTCCCGAAGTAATACCTTATGGGACTAGACAGGCATTTGAGCACCATGTCACCTGGTGGTGAGTGACAATGCGGCCGAAGATAAAGTATGTATGTCTAGGAACAGCCTATTCACTCTAGCCTTGAAGTCGTACGCATTATAAAGGTTGAACCACAGCGGTACGTGCGGATAGCTGGAAGATCCACGAGATGGCGAAAAGGGGTCGGCGGAACTTCTTCGCGCACTCTTCGTTGAAGTCTACATGACGCTGATTTCCCTGTTTTTGAACCGTTCGCTTTCGATGTTGCAATGTAATTTAAAATATAAAGAATTTTTCATGTAGAAAATCATTATCGAAAACATTTCGATACAGGCTAGCGGAGCCCCAGGAGCGGCAAGCACCGCATCGCACCCTTTAGGTTGCAGATGTACCGGTCCTTAGACAATAAAAAAATCTTAACCCAATCCTGATTGGGTACAAGTTACAGATGTCGGAAACATCGTAATGAAACCTGCACATTCACGCGACTGAATGTATAAGATTGTATATCTCTATTATTGTTTACCTAATCCACTCCCGAAATTACCTCATTTAAAGAGTGGACCCGCTTCAAATGAAATAACACAAATTGAATTTAAGTAAGTATTTACAATTAGACCTTGTACATGTTTTTGTTACAACAGTAAATTTAATATAGTCACCAACACATTAGGTTTCATAATGGCTTCTGTGGTGGATGACTAGCACCTACGTAGATTCTTAACTGCATACGTTTTAATCGCGTGATAGCATGATTGTAATTGGACATACTATGGCAGTGACAAAATAGAAAAAAGATAAAAAATTCTTATAGATTTGTAAAACTGTAATAGTCATAAACATAACAAAAAAGGTTTTTACAACTTTCTTTCCAAATAAATTTTAGACTGTAATAGTACAAATTTGATTTTTAAAAAGAATTAGCCAAATGTATTCAGCCGTTCTCAAGTGATGCTCTTACCAAATCAACAAACAGCATATCATTTTTATCATATTAAATATCAGTTATCATTTTGTATTTGGTCATAGTCATATGGTCGTGTTTATGTAGTGAATAAAATTGAAATAAAATGAATGAAAATTAAATAAATAGGTTACATATTTTTAAGTAACTTGACAGAAGTGTTAAAGTCCAGTATTATGTCAAGGTATTGTATCAGTATTATCACAAAAACGTTTTTTTAGTTACAAAACCTCCAGTGGCACATAACTGAAGAATAGTGGTCAGGACGTAGTCACAAATAATTAATATTTTTCATGCTTTTAAAATAGCAAAGTACACCTTGACAGATGTGTTTAAATCCATTATTTAATTACATCAAGGCTTTGGTTCAGTATTATCATAAAAACCAAGTAAAGAGCGAAAACGTTTCTTTAGATAACACAATAAACTCCGACGACACACAACTGTAGGATAGTGAAAATAATGTGACTATTTTGATGTATCATAACATTCATAACACATTGCTATCATGCTGCTCCAGTCTGTTCAAACAACAATATGTACATATTTACAAATCAATGGTGCTCCATTGTGTAATATGATTATACGTTGGCCAATTGGGTTAATTGCCTACGCCTTGACAGTCACTGCGGCAACAGAAATGTCCCCTTTCCTTCAAACCCGCTAGATATGATACATGAATTATTCAATATTCTTACAAAAAATAGAAAGGCAATCCTGATTTATTGTTCTAGATAGCCAAATGCCTTTATTTATACATGGCATTATTAGTAAAGTGATGATAAAGTATTTATATAAAAGTGGTCTACATTCCTGTGTGGATACTGCTTTAGCTACCAAATTAACTACATTCACATACTCATTAGCAGGCAGGATTGGTGTTTAATTTATTAAAATTCATATTAACCACACCAACAGACCAAGAAAATTTAACATTGTAGCCAAATATTTCATTCTAAGTCCAATAATTGCCTATAAAAGTATACAACACAGAACACAATGTGTGAGGCATGTCTACATGTGTGCATGGCTTGAGGTCATTGACATGTAAATGAATTAATATTAAATCTTCAAATAGGTGAAACAATCTGAGCTTAATGTTTTCATAGATTTACAGGAATGCTATTATATGTGTTATTACCTACTACATAATCAAATATTGTAAATAAACAATAGAAATAGTATTATAGTCATTAATGTGGGGTGCATGAAATAGTTTGTTAGAATTACAAATGAAGTTTGCTATAGCTTTCATATGCCATCCAATACCCACTATCCATTATGTAGCATTCTTAGCAATTAATTACAAAAATGTACCAGTCTCTAATGTGAAAACCAGTATTGCTTAAATTCTGTATTTATCAGCACCATGCCAAAAGATAACCTATTGGGCATGGAATAAGGACTTTGTGCCGAGATACTAATGAAATACCACAACTTTCAGAAAAAATATGGCATTACCATGATTTAAATTACCACATTTTCCAATGGAAATTGAAGCCATAAATGTAACCAAGAGCTCCAACATGAATGCATTTTACTAAGAAATTGTGGAACAGGTAGAAGTAGATAGAAATAAATGAAATCACGAGTACTTAACCGGAACGCGAGACATGGCATTTGTAAGTAGATCAAGTGTTTTATACATAACAACTTTCACTAGAGTCATTGTAATGGTGACACATCAAAGTGTGGGGAGTGAAAGATTCACTTACTTTGAATAATTCCTTGAAATAGGGACTACAAGCGGAGAGAACCACTTTGTGGGCCTCCAGCCTGTGCCCCTCGCACGCCAGGGTCACATCCACGAAGTCCTCATCATCGCGCAGCGCCTCGAATTGAGAAGTTATATTTGCTTGAAAATTGTTCCATCTCAAACAGAATTGCTGGTCGCCACCCAGTTCTGTACCTTCCATTACTTATAGACATAACTCGATATCCCTGCTCATTTAATTGCTTGATAAGAATAGTTATAATGAAAATAAATATATCACAGTAACTTGCAATTTCAGTCGCCGTCTGGCCGAAAAATCTTATGAAAGAAAACAATCAATAAAATCTCGTACCAATATAAGAAAAATAAAACTTTTTAATTTGTCATTTGCTGTGATGAGTACATTCACTTCAACGTTCCGTTTTACGTTTCGATTCGTTACCGGTTTCTTGGGCGCTTAATAATGGCGCGTATTTTGTAAGTTTCAAGTTTTTTCAATCTTTTTTATTCGTTTCATATTGATGTGGTCTTGACGGAATTTCGTTTAAGAGGTATTTTACCATCTTCATCATCATCTTGGCATTATGCCCCAGTTGCGTTTCCGCGCAGCATGCCCTCGCATGGGTCTTGAGTCCGCCTACCTACTCCTCTTGGTCCACTTCGCTCGGTCCTCGGCATCCTTGGTGTTGAGCTTATTAGCATGCCACGTATATCGTTCTTAACGACGTCGAGCCATCATTTTTTAGGTCGACCTCTCCTTCCCGTGCCTGGCGGGGCCATGGCCAGACATTTGTGCCCTACGTAATTTGCCGGTCTGCGCAAGACGTGGCCATACCATAGAAGGCGGCTTTCTTGCAGCTTATCTGCGATGTCACGGACCCTAAGGCTACTTCGAATGTGGGCGTTTCGAACCTATCCTTCCGTGAAACTTTACACATCCACCACAGCATCTTCATTTCCGAGAAACGTGCCGTTCTCAACTACTTTCACTTTTTTATACGTATTACGATCGAGCAGTGTGCTGAAACATACCTAGGGCAAACAGTACAGCTAGGTAGGTCCAATTTCGAAAAAGAGGTCAATCGACGAATTGAATTTGGTTGGGTAGCGTTCGGGAAGCTACGCCATATATTTTCGTTCCAACTACCGCAGTGTCTCAAGACGATGATCTTTGTGGCTTAAGTGGCAGTGGGAAGGGCACATAGCTCGTAGAACAGATGGCCGATGGGGCAGGAAAGTTCTCGAGTTGCGACCACGTACCGGAAGACGCAGCGCCTCCCACAAGGTGGACCGACGACCTGGTAAAGATACGGAAGGTACAAGACCGGCATTTGTGGAGATTTTGGGGAAGGCCTATACCTAGCAATGGGCGTCTTCCGGCTGACATGATAATGATGAGTGTGCCGATGTTTTTAGAAGGCATTGCCGGAAATCAAAGACCTGTCTCCCAATCGCCAACAGCCCGGAGTTCTGCAGAGTTGTAAAACGCATTTAATAGGTTATTTCGCACCAATCTGCAGAACGGTTCGTCCTAAACCAAAGCTGCTGCGAACAGAAGTTTTTCGGTGGCTCTACCTCCGGGCGAGATATTGACAGATCTCCAAGTCTCTGACTCGCGACATATGCCACTTCAATACTACCAATATTAAGGCGGCGATCGAGCTGAACAAGCGAGAGATCTGTCGATTGGACAAAGCCAGTTGACGAGACTTAAAACGGATGACGGCAGAGTTGTTTCGACCAAGTCCGAGGTTTTGAGGGAAGTCGAAAGGTTCTATGGACAGTTATACGCGACAACACGGGCACCTGTTACCAGTATGGCAAAAGACCCCAGAGCCAAGTTAACCCGACACTACACCGAAGATATCCCGGACATCAGCCTGTACGAGATTAGTATGGGTCTCAAAACAGCTTAAGAACAACAAGGCGCCAGGTGATGAAGGAATTACGGCTGAGCTTCTGAAAGCTGGTGGTAAACCTGTGCTTAAGACCCTTCAGAAGCTGTTCAATTCCGTCATCCTCGAGGGAAAAACGCCAGAAGCATAGTGATATTGTTCTTCAAGAAATATTTACTTCTATCTATAAGGAATACCGTTTCAAAGTTTTCTTTATCAATACTAAAAAACAATGCGAGTGGTTCATCATCATCACAGCCCATAACAGTCCACTACAGCATTTAGGGCCTCTCCCACGAAAGGGGAGGTAACTGCCATAATCTCCACGCTTGGCAGGAGGATTGGAGATTGCAGTGTTATAAATATTACAACGGAAAACGCTGCTGCCCATTTTCTAGCCTACGGAGACACTAAAACCTTTTGTCTCGATAATATTAGTCGCCTTGTACGACACCCACGAATGTAAGGGGTTGGTGCTATTCCACTCTGCCGGACACCACACGGCCTATGCGAGTGGTTACGGTATCCGATGATGGGATAGATTTCATCCACACCATCTAGATACCTGGCATCCAACTAACGCACAGGCATCACGAGCCTTTTTACCGCGCATGAGCAAGATGTGGAATGAGCTCCTTCCTGAAGTCTTTCCTTTGCACTATAGTGCAACCTCCTAATATAACATTGGGTTTTTCAAAAGGCATGTCTACAGGTAGGTACCTCGAAGGCACTGCATCCACTCCCCTTAGGTTGCAGATGTCCAGGAAGACGGTATTCGCCTTCCATCACCTGGACCGTCCATCTGTGTGCCTCCCAGCAATAAAATAAATCCAACTCATAAGCGGGAGGTACTGGATTCGAAACCCACAACTGTAATTTACCAATGACTCTTCCGAGTTATGTACATTAGTTGAATACTAACCGATGCTCTTACGGTGAGGAGAAACATCGTGATGAAACCAGCACTTTCTGAATACGTAACCATGATCCAACATGATCAAGTTCCCCTGGTGGCAGGGTCACAGAGGTCAGATGACAGTCACCCCACTGTAATTACCTGATCTACCAAATCCTGGGTCAAGGTCAAGGCGGACCCCGGGCTCCAAGAGCATAACCGGGACATAACGAGACGGGAAATAATGCATGGCACCATAGGAGGCTATGATGGCACCCTACTCGAAAACTAAATATTTCATCAATCGTAAACGTCCAATGAGCAGTTTTCCAATAGGTATCTAAAGCATGCCTAACCACTCACTAGATGGCGCCCCGACAATCGCTTGAAATAGGTTCTTAGCAAATAGGATAACACTGGGTACATTGTATTGAATAATATTGTATTTGTTAATAGTTGTCAACCATTTTAGAGGTTGTAATAATAATGGAACATAGTGCCAACTTCTATAAATATTTCTTTTTACATTTCGTTCAACCTTTAACAGTTATGTTTATATTAATAAACATTTTATTTTTAGGTTTAGTATTAGTTGGCTGCAGGAAATCACTGCCACCATCATACAGATTAAAAAAAGATTACCAAAATTGTAGGAGCGCCATTTATTGATGCTTCTTGAAACCAACTATCAATACCTACTGGAAAACTCCTCATTGGCAATCAATTTGTCTCATGTGGACAGAAAATCTGATTGTATCGTATGTAAGATCCTTAAGGGCTTGTTTAGTTTATGACAGTTTAGTTTACCGGATTCGTTTAGTGGGGCGCAAGGTGTATGTCATCAATATGGATGGTTGGATACGGCTAACCCATTATATTATAACCTACAACCGAATTCGGTCAAACTCACAAATGTAAACACCCCAAACCAAAATAGAAAACCACATTACTGTAGGCTGCAGTAGTTGCTTACCATCAGGCAGGCCGCTTGTTAGGGTAAATAAGTGGTAAAAAAATTTTTTTGAGAATATTGTATTATTTATATTTTATTCATATTACAAAGCCTGCTCTCCTTCAACAGTTTCTTTCAAATTTAAAAGTTCAAATTGGCCACTTCCTTTTGTTTCTGTCCTGATCAGGTCATCTAATCCACGGAAGCTTCCTGGATCAATTAAACATATTATTGTGCCAGATTCCCAATTTTCTTCTTCAATGCTTGTTGTATGTTTCAGGATTTTATCCCTTATTTTCTTTGCATCCTTCCCACTCAATAAGATTCTAACCCTCATTTGGGCTCTTTCCAAAGGAATATCCTTTTTTAGAAGGGTAATAACATCAAGTGCTTGCTGTTTTGCATTTCTGTTGACATTCACAGAGAAATGTATGTCTTTCATAGCCTTCTCTATTATTGATACTGGGTAGGGCCTCTTAGTTTCAGGATTTACACATTTATCAGCTACTGTTGTGGCAATATCTTTGAATAAAGAATCTATTTGTGATTGCCTTTCTTTGTCAGAAACTTGAAGTTCTCCCTTTTCTAATATTTCTTTACATATCTCTGTCTGATCATCTTTACCAAATACCTTTACCAAATCTTCTTTTTTAGCCACTTGTCCTTTTGAAACATTTGTAAATACAGTGTGAGTTTGTAAAACTTCATCAATATCTTTTTCTCTAAAAAGAAACAGAATTTACAGTAAGAGAATAACCAAAGGGAATAATTTAAAAAAACTTTATAAAATCTAGAAATTAGAATTATTCTAGAAATAGGGAGCGTGGCACCCCCTTGATTAATATTTTTTTTACTTTACTGAGTGATGATGAGTGGCCCAAGCTACTAACTAATTCCAGCACACACAGGTACAGGGGCCTTACCATAAACTCTTATAGCAGGACCTAAATAGAACTGCCCTGCATAGAACGAGACAGTGCTATATGTGTCACATAAGCTTGTCTTGTTCAAACCGAAAGCAATTCTTTTTAGGTCCTGCTATAAGAGTTCATGGTAAGCCCTTAGGTGCAGGTAACCCAGAATACCAAGCTAGCTAGGACCTCCTTCAACTAGAAAACAGTAGGCGTGGTATTGTTTTTCTGGGGGCTTACCATGAGCTCTTTTAACAGGACCTAAACAGAACTGCCCTGCTTAGAACGAGACAAGCTTTTGTGATACGTATAGCGCTGTCTCGTTTTAAGCAAGGCAGTTCTGTTTAGATAATACTTTAAGAGCTCATGGTACGGCCCCTGTTGTATCTGCCCACGATATCCAACCCGCCAACTGAAGCCAGAGATTACGGTGAAACTCGACACTAACGTGGATGAGGTCTTAGTTTAATTGTGGTCTGTTACAATCTGATGTGAGCAACAAGGGTACTGGAGTTTGTTATAATTACTTACATTTTGTTTCTCCATGATATAACTTTGTTTCTGTAACACGCTATTTCAAACCTTTTACCACCTTTCTTCAACCGTACTATTGCTACATTAGTCAATCGTATTTGGTTTGTAGGAGTAAATATTTTAGACATTTTCTTTGTGGAAAGAAACACGTGAAAATATAAATAATAAAATCGTTTACAATCAAAACAATATTTATTCACATTTCACCCTAGGGTAGAAAACACAAACTAACTAAAACTAATATAGAAATGGTAGAAAATTTCACACATCTGCCTTTTTGACAATTTACTTTTTTAGAATATTTTTCGATCAGTGTGACCAAGATTTCTGTTAACGATAGATAAGTAAGCTATAGACAAGTTGAAAGTCTTCCATTTCAGCAGAATTTTTCGGTAAATTTGCCGGTTCATTGTATACCTTTCTTTTTCGTTTATACACGAATAAAAAATGGTTATCTCTCTCTTCAGTCTATCCATGGGGGGATGAGTATAGTTCCGGTTATGATAGAAAATCCAAGGGGACAACATTACAATCATTTAAAAAAAAATCAGTCAAAGACGCAACACGACGTGTATTTCTGCAAGAAGTTGTCCGTCATTTTGTTATATTTGTGTATTTTGTCGGTGATTTTATGTGATTGCGAAAATATGGCGAAATTAGTTGATATATATGAAAGCGAAAAAGAACCTGTGATTAAAAGACGACAATTACCGCTAACTATATATGAAAACCTCACCGTAAGTCGACTACTCTGCACTTTGACATTACCTCAAACGTAGATTAATTACAAGGAGGATATGAGGAAAATTAGTCACTATCGCTTGTTATTGAGTATTCTAATATGTCCTAATATTTCGATTTGCAATAGTATTTTTATCAGTAATGTATTGATCCTCAGTCAAGTTCATTGATTTGTCCCGTGCAATGACGTTTTCTAGTTGACCTTATTTTACGAATTTATTCTTTTGTTGAAGGGGTGTATTCGTTTTATTTACAGATGGTGATGGATTTGAATACCATGAGGCTCACTTGCGACAACCCACAGGTGAAAGGCCGTGAATACGAAGAGTTTATGCGCAAGTATAGAATCCTCACGACAGATGAACTCAAATGCGCTCTCAGAGTGGAAGCCTCGGATATATTTAACGTGTTGAATCAAAGCATTCCTTGTGTTGGCTGTCGAAGAAGGTACAGTTTTGTGTATACAACTGGCTGATGCCTCTGATTAAGGGTTTAACACTAATAATGGTTAATGCTTACTGAAAGTTTGGTTACCCAAGAAAGTGGTTTATCAGTTTTAACAAATCTCCTCGAGTGACTAGCTGTCTGGATTGTCAGAACTTTTAGGCTTTCTTCTGGACCTTCACTGGCTTTTTAACACTTTCGCTGCGGCCGGCTCAATAATTGGCGCAACTCATTTGGCTGCTCCATTTAATCTTAGTGCGCTACAATACTTAGCACTGCTGTAGCCTCTAGTATTTGTCTGGTATATACTGGTCTGGTATTTGAGTTAGCAGGGGAAGTGTTAATTTGTCTGGACTCTTTGGCTTAGCTGGAATATGAGTAAATGGAGTAGGTGTCCAGCACTCTATGGGGTGGGGATTTGGAGTATTGTGGCTTGGTAGTAGAGGGGCTTTTGCTGCCAACAAAAGCCACATGTTAGAGGGTTTAGAGGTGAACAACACATAGGTGATACCCATGGTGTTGATAATGTTCCATTTGCCTGTGTATCTACCTTTTACTTTATGACATATAACAAAAATACACATGTATACAAATAATATGTATAATATCTAATCAGTCTGTAATCTTTATTAACCTCTCATTCAACTAAGAAACAACATATTTAATCTTTTTTTAACAATTAAAGAGACAACATAACCTCTAATGCAATTGTAAACAATTCCTTAGATTCATGAGCATGTGCTACCATGACTACCATGAATACGATATATATTTTATGACTATAATGACTGGACTTTAATAGTGTCCAGCTTTTTTCAGGATTTTTTTAAATATGTATATGGTATGCTTAGCTTATGTATTACCAAAATGTCTCCAAAATCAACTTTGCTGTTTTTAATCAATAATTAGGGTGATAACATAATTTTTTGGATGAATTACTGCCATATTGTATGCTTATTTTTAAACATATGATCATCAGGTGGTAATGTCATAAAAATAAATTAATATTAATATAAAGTTATATAAGTATCACCAACTAAGCATGCGTCCAACCAATCTAGGCCTTTGGAAGTGTGATCACGAGACTGCCAACAGGGTGTGCACAATATTACCTATTTAAATATGCATAAGCATATTTATTCTACTAAATATAAAGCTTGTACTGGGTGGGCTATACAAATGCAATCTTGGACTTTGTTCATAAAATTTATTAATTATCCTGTAATATGATTTTAATAGTTATTACTTTTTCTTTTGCAGTGTGGAAAGATTATTTTACCAGTTATGTAAATCGGGCCACCCGACATTGGATCCTCTAGTACTAACAGCCGATGAAATATTGACCATTAGAGATGATAAAATCACACTTTCACAGTCTTTAGCCACCTTGTTAAATGGACATAGGTATGTTTTTCACATATATAATATTTTTTTTAAACAATTTAAATTGATATTTTATAACTTATAAATTGATGGTTTACTTGTAAGTAAGACATCACATCACTAGCCTTGTACAGTAAGATGATTGGATGCAGTACTCTGACGGCTAGGTAGGTCCAATTTCGAAAAAGAGGTCAATTGACGAATCCAACTCGGTTGGGCAGTGTTCGGGAAGCTATGCCACATATTTTCGTCCCAATTACCGCAGTGTCTCAAGACGAAGGTCTTTGACCAATGTGTGTTGCCAGTGATGACTTACGGATCTGAAACGTGGCCACTCACTATGGGCCTTATAAGAAAGCTCACTGTTACCCAAAGGGCAATAGAAAGAGCTATACTCGGAGTTTCTTTGCGCGATCGAGTCAGAAATGAGATCCGCAAGCGAACCAAGGTCACCGACATAGCTCTAAGGATTGCCAGACTGAAGTGGCAGTGGGCAGGGCACATAGCTCGAAGAACAGATGGCCGATGGGGCAGTAAAGTTCTCTAGTGGCGACCACGTACCGGTAGACGCAGCGTGGGTAGGCCTCCTACAAGATGGACCGACGACCTTGTAAGGATTGCAGGTACCAACTGGATGAGGAAAGCACAGGACCAGTCTTTGTGGAGATCTCTGGGGGAGGCCTATGCCCAGCAGTGGGCGTCTACTGGCTGATATGATGATGATGACTCTGACATTCATCATATGGCAAATGACCAAAACTCATAAGTGCTATTATCTGTGCTAAAGGTGGCTACATCAAACTATAACATCGCTTTTTATTGCTTTGTAATGATGTTTCAATATCCTCATATTAGATTCAATGGATATATGTACTGAAGTTTTCAAGCTCAAAAATTTGAGCATTTATAATTACAGTAACACACTACTGACGGACCCTGTATAACAACATCATCATCTCAGCTGCAAGCTGTCTATTTGGAAACATAGTTCCTCCTTTCAACCTTTATAAGTCCATTTAATCTTATAATTTATAAACTAAATCATGAATTCTTTTTGACAATCTTTGTAATAATATTGCCTTTCAGTAAGGGTATAGAACGTCTGATAGTGAGCCAGCCTCGGTGGAAGAAATCACAACGGTGCACCCTGCATTCATTGGAAGCAGGCGGTGCCCGTGGTTGGGGTGGCAGTGGGCCATGCTGGGGTTGGGGCGCTTGGGGCTGGGGTGGACGAGCCGGCTGGCGCGCCGCCTGGGACGCTATGCGCTCCAATGCCCGTGACAATGTCACACTAGTGCACTTTAACACACTACACGACACCCTACATAACTACCTGCGCAAGCACAGATTCTGTGCCGACTGCAAGACCAAGGTAGGATTTTAACGGATATTGTTATTTTAACATATTTCCATTATTCAACGCAATGCCTTATTGACTGCATTTATTTTACTGTTTGACTCTATTAATTAATTGTGTGTATACTTCTAATGAGTTTGTGACACACATATGTATATTGTATATTGACAATATACCATTCATAATATTAATAAAATTCAATCAAACTGCCATATTGTTTGATGTTGTGTAACTGTATTTATCTTTCTGATAACAATGTTACATACAAGACTAGTCTTATCTGTATAAAGAGCAGTGAGCTAAAAAAAGCTACATTTAAAAAATGTCTACATTGAAACCAATCTTCACTTCACTGTACTACGTTAGAAGAATGTTTGATATTTTTATGTCCAGGTGTTGAGAGCATATCAGTTACTAGTTGAAGAGAACGAGCCTCAGAAAGAAAAGGGATATGTGGGTGCATTATATGGTGGCATTAAACGGTGCCTGCTGGGTAAACACTTGCACCTGCAGGCAAAGACAGACTACATCGCACATCTCATCGCGCGGGCAGAGCCCGAATTGCTGGGCAATCACCGCGAGAGGCATGCCAAAACCCTAGAAATAGCACAAGAAGAGGTATATTACAAAATTTCTCGGGTCACATTTTCTGTTGAGCGCACCGATTGGCACCCTGTGATGGTGTATCCCACTAAAATCTTAAACGTTACGATTAAGATAAAAACGCAGTGCCTACTTTTTATAATATTATTACTAAATAATCTTGATGTTCACTAACAAATTTATTTTTATAGGTGCTGATATGTCTCGGCATTTGCATTTATGAGCGCCTTCAACGCATTTCCCTACGACTTCGAGAAGAGGAAGGTACTTGTCAAACTCTTGCGGCAGTTGCGGTTGAGGCTCTGTATCGGAAGTTCGAGACTGCAGTTGAACATAAGAGTGGAGTATCCAAGCTACAACTCTTGTATGATGAAATCACTCAAGAGGAACTCACCAGACAGCAAAGGAAAGAGCAAAAGAAACTCAAAAGGCGCAAGAAGAAGGAACGACAGGTTGTAGAAGAAAAGTGCAAGGTTAACATTATTTCTTATTGTCTGTTTTCCTTTCTCAGCCATGTGAAATTTGACACACTGAATATTACACATTAGGGATTTATGTAGCTACTAATTGATTAAGAAAAATACACAAGCTGTTCATTGTTGTTCGAGAGTCTATATACACATAAAAATAAGTTTGATCTTTATGTATTTTGGGAAATTCATATTTATGCATTTTCATTTTATAGGAAGCAGACTCCGAGGACCCAGAAGAGAAATGCCAATGTGAAGAATGTCTACTGGAAGAACGGGACACGCCAACTGATTTACTTTCACCGCGCGATTACAACCAGTGCTATGAGCCGAGTGGTGATGGGTGCACATCCTGTCAAGATGATGATGGAAAGCGGCGTTCGCCTAAAAAGTCCGCGAAGAAACGCGTCAAAAATGGCAATGTCTCTCCAAATGAGCATTCTCATGACTGTGGTTACTCCTCAGGAAACAATGGTGGTTGCTGTGAAACTATATCAGGGTCTTCGTCTCTTATGAGTTCCCCTGAAGGTTCGGAAGTAGCATGCTCTGAAGGATTCTGTAACCACGAGAGAGGTGACTGTTTAGATATGGCAAAGAATGACAAGGTCCCTTGTACTGGTTTTCCACTATCTCTACAGGAAATGCTAATGGTAAGTGTTTGTGAACATTCTAAGCGATATTATTTTTGTTTCATTAGACTAGCAAGCCATTTGACCGCATATCACCTGGTGATAAGTGACGATGCGGCCGAAGATGGAGCATATAATGAAATGTGCATATATTCTGACTAAAAAGATTGACTACTTTCATAGAAACTATTTTGTTGTAGGACACATGTTCGTCAGACGAGGAGGAGGACGCCAGTTATATTCCTATAGAAGATCTAATGGAATTCAAATCTCGAGGGAATACAACTGAGAAAAGACAAGAACTACGACAGAACTTGCGGCAAAAATTCGCGCAATTATGTGTGTCTACACCACAACTCAAGACCAACCAAGAAAAATGAGACTACTATACTCGCGAATATATATGCTTTCTGTAAATGAAGTTCGGATCATATCTGAAAATGTTCTTCTGTATATTTAATCAAACTCATCAAGGGGAATGCTTCAAGAACTTCTTTTACGGGGTAATGCGACTTGTAGTGTAAACATTTCATGGTCATTTTACTCAACAAGTCTATTATTGTTGACTGTGTTCATGAATTTAGAAAACTATGTAAGTGTCTGAATGTTGCATGATTGTTTACATCTAAAAAGCGAAGTTTCTAAAATCTTGCACTCAATATTTTAATTATGTTTCCCTGTTTTAAGTATATTATAGTTTACAGGTTAAGTTGTCAGCTATTCTCAATACTGATGCAATCTATCTATAAAATTCCATATAAAATCTTATCAAAAATAGTGTGCTAAATTGCTGATGTATATAACTTTCTTCAGCAAGAGATTACTGAACAGAAGGAATATGTCCAGCTAGCTGCAGATCCAGTCGCACTTGCTCTACGTACCGACAATAGAACGAGCAAATATCACAAATCAGCTTCACAGTTTGTATATTTTTGATAAGATTTTAATTAAAACAGTTTACAACAACGTAGGTAATATTTTTTTACATTTTATTTATATAAATAATCATGTTTATATTATTTTTTAAAGCATCTATCAGAGAAGTAATTGAAATATCTGCATTAAATTGTCATAAAATATGAACAAGTTGATGGGTGCTTTTAGTATAGTATAATACAGATCAGACCTTAAATCATGGCGACTGTATAACAGGCTTATTACAGTTTGACGCTAAAGTTGTAATAAGTAAAGTGCAAGTTTTTAAAATCATAAAACAGCATTTAAAAATATTTACGGTTAAAGAATGCTAGAATTCTTAGTATCAAATGAATAAAGTAGAATTTTTTTATCAAATTATTTTCAATGCTTTATGAGATTCAATGATGATTATATGGAATATAATGAATTATATTGCTTGTTATCGAGAAGCTTTGAACTGCAGATATTAGGAGTTACCCATCATGGCTGGTAGCCATTGTTAATGAAGTCTAAAACATTTGTAACTCAGTTTTGAATATACTATAATACAAGGAAAGATTGCTTTTTATTAAAAACTTTTATTGATTATTTATTTACATGATTGGTTTATTTATATATATCACAGGGATATTCCTTAAAGCCCACTAGAGACATTACTACTCATTATGTTAACATTTCATATAGTGAGCACATTGATAATGCCCAGAGTTGACAGAGGTGCATAAACCTATTTCCCACTGAAATTACAAAGTTTAAGGGCACACATCTAGGATCATTATCTTTTAGTACAATAGATAATTTTGCTCCTTACTACACTTGTGCAATACATAATGTTGCATTAGTACCTCCAAAACCAAATGAATTTTTAAGAGCAATTCTCTTTTGAATCTCCCACTTCTTTGGGCTGTGGGCGACATAGTTCAAATCATCTACAGGGTCATCTAAATTTAAAGTTGGTGGTATAATTCCATGATGACAAGCTAGTATCGTAAACAAAGCTTCCAAATTGCCAGCAGCACCAAGTAAATGACCATGAGCTCCTTTAGTAGATGAAATGAATATGTTAGAACTATGTTCACTAAAAAGTGTCTTTATTGCCGTTGATTCTATCCCATCGCCGACTGGAGTGGAAGTAGCATGAGCATTAATGTAAGTTATATCTTCTTTGTTAATGTTACCATCTTTAAGTGCTCTACTCATGGACAGTATTGCTCCACTGCCATCTTCTTTTGGTGTGGTTATATGTGAAGCGTCTCCAGATAAACCGTAACCTAAAATTTCAGCATACATTCTGATATTTCTTTTCACTGCATGTTCGTATTCTTCCAAAACTAGTACTGCTGCACCTTCGCCCATCACAAAACCCTCTCTCTTTTTGTCAAATGGTCTAGACGCTTTTGTGGGATCCTCATTAAATGATGTACTAAGAGCTCTTAGTCTACAGAATCCAGCAATGGCTAAAGGGCTTATACACGATTCTGCACCTCCACAAACCATCACATCTGCATCGCCATTCCTAATAAACCGAAAAGCATCGCCAATAGAATGTGCACCAGTTGCACATGCGGTTGATACAGAATGGTTTGGGCCTCTGAAGCCATACTTTATACTGATGTGACCAGCTGCCATGTTTGGTAGAATTCTTGGTACAAAGAAAGGGCTCACCTTATTATATCCCAATTTTAAAGCATCATTAGTATCACATACATCTTTCAGATCAATCATGCCCATTCCGAGTGCAACACCTGTCGATTCTTTATCATTTTTAGTTTGAGGTATCCACTGTGCATCAGATAAAGCTTCTTCTGTTGCAACAAGGGCTAGACACGTTGCTGGAGCCATATATCTTAAATTAGATTTAGACAAGGCTTTCGATATCTTATCGTCAATCTGTATCATGCCAGCTACTTTACATGGCAATTTTGTGTACTCTTCACCGAGAGAAACAATACCGCTTTTTCCCTTCAGAAGATTTTTCCATACCACTCCTGTGTTTGACCCTAGAGGAGCCACAACGCCGAGGCCAGTAACCACCACTCTTCTGCGAGGTAGCTGGGACTGGGAATAGTTTCTCATATGATACAAGGTTGACCTCATTTTAAATGCTTGAAATCTTAATTAAAAATCGAATGGATTAAATAAGGATAATATGCTATCCTAAAGAACAACAGCATGATATTATGAAAGAAATCAAAAGTCATAACATGTACAGCTGATCGAGAGCTACACACTAACACACAAGATATTGTGATCGATTACACACATCCTAATTCATGCACTTATACTTTTGCTAAAGAAAGTAGAGACTAGACACAAATATTCCCTGTTCGCTCACTCTACAACATTATGAATCTTGCTATCTCGTTTTGTCACCTGTAGGAATAAGCTGTCAGAAAGTGAAGCTCGTTCACCAGGTGAACGTTCAAAACATTGCGCGCTTCACTATGCTAGGCGCTACAAAAAACCCTAGGAAGAAAAATATTAAATCGATTCATCGGTCATCGGATAGATCAATATTTTTTCTGCATAGCAGAGCTGTCTATGCATTTTTTTTCTAATGAGTGAATTTACTTCTATGTGAATTTGTACATTTTTGGATTGACCTAGTAGATTTTTGACTAGAAAGAACCAAAGTGATGTGATTCAGCAGAAGGCGAGACGATGACAAATAATCGAATGATAATCTCTACGGTACTTCACGAATATAGGCGAACACTGACTATACATTTTCATGTTCCCGCGGAATGAAGAGTTTTCCAATGAGGAGTTTTCCGTATTGAGGTATTGTCAGTTGGTTTCAAGAAGCATCAATAGCTGGCGCTCGAACAATTTTGGTAATCTTTTTATAATCTGTATGATGGTGGCAGTGATTTCATGCAGCCAACTAATACTAAACTTAAAAATAAAATGTTTATTAATATAAACATAGCTGTTAAAGGTTGAACGAAGTGTAAAAAAATATATTTATACATATAAGTTGGCACTATGTTCCATTATTATTACAACCTCTAAATGGTTGAAATCTATTGACAAATACAAATATACCCAGTGTTTGTATCCTGTTTGCCAAGAACCTATTTCAAGCGATTATCAATTACCGAAATTGTCGGGGCGCCATCTAGTGAGTGGTAAGGAATGCTTTAGATATGTATTGCCATGTGAAAAGAAGCTTGATTTATAGGGGTACCACGACTTCAGGTTACTTTGACACATTGCGGAAAAACGAGTACTTTTCTTCTTCTTATCGATTCGATGGACTCTGACTTATACTTTATTCGCCCAGTATTCGGCCACGCATACAGCGTTTGAACTGGCCTCGAACAAGTCCTCCATGGTACAAGTTTTAGGGTACGCCGAGCATGAAACGAGGTGGTCCATAGTTTGCGGAGATATGCCACAGTCGCACTGAGAACTGCCATTTGTATATCACCACCTAAAGATATACAAGTACACTAAATTTATTTTACTGTCTAACGTAACGAACTGCCTAGCAGTGGGTCAGGTTCAGTTGTAAAATAAGAAATGCTCTGTTAGAGGTCAGTAGCAAGCTATTTTTATGAGAGATTAATTGGAGGTCGGTAGCCGACCCCTTGAGCAAAGAAAACAAAAGAATCAGGGTAGTGGGTATTGTATTCAGTCCATCTGTATAATCTGTAATCTATCTAAAACAAGGAATTTATCAAAATAACCTACAAAAGCACAACTGTTATAAAAAGGAGTTTGTCCACATAACCTTCTGTCCGGGCGGGAACAGTTATTTCACTTTTCAACGCAGACCGAAAGTACCGATTTGCGAACTGGTTAAGCGACTACGTCAGCTTGGGATTCTTATAGGAGTTGGTTCATGCGACTAGGTGCATATTCTTAGAACTGGGTCTTCGGAGATAGAATTTGATGCTTCGTAGCATATACTTTAGATTTATGCACACATAATAACTTTTGGCGATTTATTATCTCATAGTAACATCACGTTATAATCTATTCACCTCCATGGCCGAAGGCTGGGAAAACACTGACCAAATCCCTCTCTGCTTCCTCTATTGAAGGCTCGGGTCCTCGTTTAAATACCTTCTAGAACCATTTGGCACAAAGGAAGATAATATCTTGTTGGCCAGTAGTCATAGTCAACCAGCCAGTTCCCGAAATGGTCTGGTGTTCGACAGCCAAGAATATAATTCATGCCGACCTGATGAGGAATTGGATCCAGCAGTTATCTAGAATAAGAGAGGCACAAAAAATATTAAAATCTCCTTTGACTATTAAAAATTTCCCACTTGTCATCAAATGACATGACAAGAGTAAAATAACAGAAAGGACCCGCTCCCAATAAAAATGCGGGTTTATTTGTATAATTCGTATTGGAAACTATAGTTAAATCAAACATTATCGAAATAAACAACCTTCCGAAGCATTGGGGCCCGTCCGGATCCATAATATTTAAAAAACAAGAAGTTACGAAGGTAAGAATCCAGACACACGCCATTGCCCCCTGCTTTTCATTCGGAAACCATCATTACTTTTATCATTTGGGTGTCTATATATCAAAAGAACATTCCCCAAAATCTATTAGAATCAAAACATTAATAGAACGTAGTAATCAACATAGTCTGATTTACAGAATAAACTTAATTTTCCAGGGAGGAATTATGGACAATCAGAGCCTGAAGGGCCAAATCCAAAGATACCCATAAAAAGTGACAAATATGACAAATTGGAAATAAAAAGCATAACATGCTACACAAAAATGTGTCTAAAAGTCCTAATAACCGAAAGTACTAACACAAGTCAAAGCAAAACCCTATATTCTATTATATTCAATTTAAATTAAACACATTAGTAAAAACGTAGTTACATCAAATACAGAATTAACATATTTTCCAGGAAATAATGATTGACAATCAGAGCCTGAAGGGCCAGATCCAAGGATGCCCATAATAAACTAATAAAGGTGGAATAATTAAGAATAAAAGTGTCAACGTGTTGAAAACAACGTTTAAACAGGAGTCCTCATAACCGTAAGTATTACATAAGGCAAAGTAAAATCCTACAACTGGCAATAATAAACTATATAGTAGAAATATAATTCGACGCTATTGAGTATTCTATAACCTTAAAAAACCGCCTTAATGATTCTACACCATTTTAAATTAGTTGGTTTATTCTGTCTAACTTAGGTGTCAACGTCTACTACGTCAAATGTTTTCGTCAAACATTTGACAAGAATCATAAATCCATGAAGGAGGGCGCTAGGTCTTTTTCTGAAACGTCATTATTCTAATTTTACAATAAGGCCATGTTAGTTAGTATTTCTATTACGTTCCTTATTATTCATGCCCATTGTTGATGGCATTTGAATTCTTTCATAGAATACTACATGCTTCCGGCGTTGCTCCATAAAACGCAGAACTAGCGCCACCATTAACAGGTCACCTCTGTCGCTGGTCAAGCTTTATATTGGTGCCTGAATTAGGGTAAGTGTAATCGATCCCTTTACTTTTAACTTCTAAACGAATAGTGGGAAGGAGGCTATGGTTTGGATATATATATGCTTTGTCTAATATAGAATGATAATTTTGACAGCTCACTAACTGTTGGTTTTTGGCGCACGCCCATGAAGTTTCGTGTTTTATTTCGGTATAATGTACTACGGATAATATCGTACTTCATAGACACACCCCGCCCCTTTAGTGAAGTGCCACGAATAACGAATAACACAAGACAATCGAATATCGGTATTCAAATAAAATAATCGAACATTTAAAATTCTCATTTAGATAGTTAAATTATTTTTTGTAACTAAAACTTGTTCCTTGTTTGAATTTAACCCTAAGAGAGTTTTAAAAGGTTAAAACAACGATTTCGGCTCGCGCGTATTCTACGGAATAGGCCGACTGACCGAATATAAATACGCATGAGTTGAAATCGTCTTTGTGGAAGGGTTTTTAATGTCGTATTAATAAATTATTAATTCAAAAGAAAGTAAATAGTTTATTTTGTATAACGCGTACTAAATAACCATGCAACTATCGATTCTAAGTTCTATGAGAATGAAAATCGATAATCGAATAGATACATAAACGATTTTACACTATCCATCCCTACTGTGAATTGTCAAAATTATCATCCTATATTTGACAAAGTAAAGTAATCTGTGGTTAGGTTGATTGGCCGTAGTATAGTTTGGTTTGTTTGTTTTTCGCGATTGAGTGAAAATGAGGAAAAACTTTAAAAATTATTGAAATAAATACCACAAAATTCTGCGAATATCCGTGTCTTGTAATTTTTTGTTACCGATTTTCTAGTAAACTTGTAAAATCCACGAAAGCAACATGTACAGGACCATAATAACTGCTGCAGTGGCAATAGTAATAGGCATAGTAATCGCATACTTAAAACATGATTTTGGCGCAATATTTGGAAATTTTGTAAAAGTTGAGAAGTCTTTGAATAAGTTGCCTGAAGTATTTAGCCAAGAAGAGTTGGCTAGCTATAATGGAGTGGACAAAGAGCAACTTTACTTGGCTTTAATTGGGTCAATTTATGATGTTACCGAAGGCAAGAAACATTACCAAAAGGGTGGTTCATATAATTACTTTGTAGGTTTGTATAATTTTTGCTTAGTAAACAAATGTGTAGGTAATCCAAGTCTCTTAAACAATGATGTGATATTATTAAAATATTTATAATGTTCGGTTATTTACATATTAACCTAACAATAATTTAACCTATTCTTGAGATTTCAATTTATAATGTTACTCCCCATCATCACCTATGGTATTTTAACTTGGTCAGATAATTTGAAGTTTACATTGGGTTTGCCAGCGAGCGATAGATGGCAGTATCTTGGGAGCCTAATTGTCAGACCAAATAAGAAATAGTGTCTATGCTCCAAAACAAATCGCTGATGTGGGTCATAAAGTTAGCTAACCTGAGGTGGGACTGGGCTGGACATGTATGGCGCATATCAAACAGATTGTGGGCATATCCATCAAACGGATCCCACTGACAACATGAAATGCACTGTAGGCCCAGTCGGAGACAGCGGGATGAGCTAAATGGCCAATATAATCACCTGATTGCGACTCATGGAAGAAGGATAGGAAAACAAAGGCCCTGCAGTGGGATAAAAATAGCTTATAATGGTAACAATATTATTCAAATTAATTTTGCAGGAAAAGATGGCTCCAGAGCTTTTGTCACAGGGAACTTTAAGGATGAGAGTGATGATAAGGACAAAGTATTAGATATGTCCTGTAATGACCTTATGGCATTGGTTGACTGGAGAAAAACTTTTAAAAGCAAATATAACAATGTTGGCATGTATTATAAAACTTCTATTACATATTTTATTATTTATGAATGTTTTTCTTTTGATTTCATAGATAGGTAACGAAATAAAATGTTCTATTCTATTGTTTTGCAGGTGTTCTAATCGGTAGATATTTCAATAGCAATGGTGAAGAAACTGTATACATGAAGGAGTTAAAAGTAAAAATAAAGCAGTGTAGACTTGAAAAACAAATGCAAAAGGAAGAGGACATTAAATTCCCACCATGTAACATGTCATGGGACAAAGATGAAGGTTCAAAAGTGTGGTGTACTAAGACAAGGTAAATGTAGTCCATAATTTGATAAACGGAAAATTACAATAGAAAAACGAAATCACCATGTGTAGCTAAAATTTTCTCTAATTTCAGTGGAGGTCAATCAAGAGATTGGGTAGGAGTGCCTCGCCAGCTATTTACTCCTGGAAATGAAAAGCCACGTTGTGTGTGCATCAAACTGGATACCAATACTCCTCCTGATGCATTACTAAAAAGTTATGACAACTGTTCACCAACTTCAGATATATGCTTTTTACCCAACACCAGCTAGAACAGTTATATATAAATGAAGCAATGTTAGTGTAAAAAATTAGGTTGTGTTGTGAATTGTGATATTCTATTTACAAACTAAAAGGCTTAAACACTAATGGTTAAAATAAAATACAAATCAATATTTAATATTGTTGCCATCAAGGCGGCACCATAAAACCTTGACCCAGACTGAATTTAATATAATTTAAGCTCTCCTTGGTATTCCATTTATCGAAGAACCAAGTGCTTAATAAAATAATTGAATCTCAGATCTATATAATTATGTTTAGTATTTAAGTTAGATACCTACTATGTAAGGAAGTATTATCTCTAATTACTTAAAATCTGATATTAAATCTGGGCTTTATTTGCATATACAAAATATTGTACCTACTTAAGTACTTATTAGAAAATATTTTATCAGTAGGTATATTTGTATTATTAAAAATATATACAATTTTGATATTTGCCTTAGTTTTATTAAGTTAGTAATGTGGTGCAGTTTCTATAATATTGCACCAACCCCTTCAACCTATAGGTGTTATTGTAGGTGAATAATGTCTTAATTAGCTAGGATCTCCATAGACCAGGAAATGGGCAGCAGTGTTCTGTTGTGTTTAAACACTTTCCCTGCTAATTCGTAATACCAGAGAGACTACAGCAGTGCTAATTATCGCAGCACGAGTATTAAATGGAGCAGCCAGATGAGTTGAGTGCACATGCACTCGTGTATCACAGATTTTGACCCAATTTTTGCATCAGCCACAGCAAAAATGTTAATACTGAGATTTCCAAATGTAAGTTTTCACTGATATGGACGAAGCTGAAGTCTAGCAGTGGACTGTTATGGGCTGCGTATGATGTTGAAATGGTGGTGTTTTATGTAATGAGTGAAAATTCCATTCGAATTCTAATAATGTAATTGGAAATTACCATGATTTTAAATTAAAATTAAGAATACCATACATTAAAAAAATACCAAAGGTAACAAACATTCATTCATTATCTCCATTTGTGGGAAAGGTGGCAGGTGGCGTTATTGCTTCATCCAGTTCCAAACATTCTATTGTCTTAAGAAATACTTGCATTGGTATTTTTTTTCTGTTTAAATATGATTTGTTGCCCAGAAGTTTTTTAATTTTAGACCTGCGTTTCTTAATTTTATCTTTTGTAAAGTGGTCACCAATTTGGAATGTTATCAATCTCTTCACTTTCCTTCCGCCTATATGAGTTTCACTATTACTATTATCAGTCTTGGGCTCTTCGTAAATTGTTTCAAGAGTTTGTGATACAGTCTTAACTTTTTTATTGAGATACAGTGCTTCAATCTGTTTTGGATTAGCATTTTCGCTCATTACAATATGCTTCCGCGGTTTCATACTGACTCGGCGATTTTGGGACTTCATTTCAGGCGCTAATGATTTTCGCTTTCGCAAAACACGCGACGGCTGTGCGGTGTTTTCAGGAGCGTCTGCTGCTTCTTCTACTTCCATAATATCTAAATGTGCCATTTTATGGGGTAATTCCGACTCCACTCTGTAATATTGCACTCTTGTTACTGATAAAGTTGAATACATGACAAAAAGGCTTCTTGTAAACGGAACTTACCTTAACTCTTCCATGTCAACACTTTAACCCACGTTATACTTGTTTATGTACACGATTATAATTATTATCTACAAATCATCCTTAGAATATCGAACGAAATACGAAAGAAAATCTCAAATTCTCAAAATTGCAGCCGTAATCGGCCGTTGATTGACATTTGGATATGACAGATTATAAACTCGTAATGAACGGAGGAAAAAGAACTACTTTGCTGCCATTCTGAGAGCAGCACACCAACATATTGGAAAAAGACCTAGCGCCCTCCTTCTGAAGGAGTCCTTCACTTCACGTTTCACGCAGCTGCATCGATTTCTTAAACATATAAATTTTTCTCGGAGTAGACAAAGGATTTCTTGCTCATTAAGCCAAGCCTTCTCTTGTCAATGTTCTCTCCAGCACGGTTGTGAAGCGTAGAGATTATTATAAAAATAAGTGTCTTAAGGTGAAGCCTTTCTAATGACGTCCCTTGAAGGGCCTTATAAGAAGTCTCATTCACCATGTCATGGAGAGAGCTATGCTCGGAGTATCGCTATGTAACAGGCAATGCAATGACGATATCTGTAGCAGAATTAAGGTGAAAACATGGCAACGAGTGGCCCACATAGCTCGCAGAACCGATTACCGATGGGGCGGCAAGGTTTTCGAGTATCGGAAATGGCAGCATAGGAAGGCCCCTCATGAGATGAACGGACGACCCCGAGAAAGTCGTACATAGGGGATACGAGGCGCAGAGTCGATCGGTGTGGACCTATGTTCAGCAGTGAACGTCCCACAGCTGAGATGAAGAACTACCTATCCAGAAACAGCGGTAGGTAAAATGGTCTTCTTTGTCAACGACTACTACAATGGACAACGTATTACTGATTGTCTGTCCATCAACCTATTGTCTACTGCTGAACATAGGCCTCCCCAAAGAGTACCATTCTAACCATCCACTAGCTGTCACCCTCTTGAGGTCGTCATCCCATCGTGCCACCTACTCTACGCTAGTTCCGATTTCCTACTTTACTGTCCTCGATTTCATACGGTCGGCAGGTACTTACGCTTGACGGTGAAAAGATGGCCGTGTGGCGGCAGAGTAGAATATTACACCAACTCCTTCGACATTACGATTGTAGTAAAATGCGACTAAAGAGTGCAGCAGTGTTTTCTGTTGTGTAGATACTTTGAACATTGCTTTCTCTAACCCGCATGTCAAGCGTGGAGATTATGGCAAAGCTGTCTACTAATGAGGAGGAGGATCTAGTATAGCAACGTTAAGTTATGGGCTGTAACTGACGATGACGGCTGGTGAGTGGTTCAGCGGCCTATCCACTCTCTAATGTCCTTAACTTAAAAGCTACCTATTCATCAGTTGAGACGACCACTGCTGGGCATAGGCCTTCCCCAGAAATCTCAACAAAGGTGACCCCTGTATTCGTCCGTTCGGTGGGACCACACGGTCTAAAAAAACAGTAGTCTTGGTAGTCCGATTAGTTGGAGGAAGCAGTCGAATCACGTGACCAGAGGACACAAATTTATTATGGGCCTCAGGGTCGATACACATAAGCGGGTCTCGGCTCGGCAGTATTAATATTGTATATGTGCGGCTCCGTCCCGTCGACTTTGACCATTTCCAAAGTTGTCCCCTTCCAAATTCGTCCGTTCCTACAAGGTCCTTTTCCGAAATTGACTTTTTTCAAATTCCCAAGTCATCCATTTCCTAAAGAGTCCTTTCTTTTGCGTTTTCCTATTTCGTCTATTCCTAATTTGTCCACTTAGCAAAAAGGGAACGTACAGTTATTGAAATATTTGAAATCTTAGGAACGCGATTACGTGAAAGAGATTGTAATTACGTTCGAACTGCACAATACTTATATACAGTCAGCTGCATAAAGATAATACACGGTTAAACTGTTAAATAATATCTTCTCTCGATTCTAATACCTGCGCGTCTAGCAAAGATAGCCATACGACTTGACAAGACACGACATATATCTGTCCATCCCGTACTGTTAACTACAGTACAAGAGAGGTGGCAGTTCATACGTCACACGACAAGCGGAGTCGTGGTAAGTTATCAGACAGTCTAACCGTGTTTAGTTTATCTTTTGCCGCTGACTGTACTAGCTGAAAATTTACGATTGATGTGTATTTGAAATTTCGAAGTTGCACGGGGTCTTTCTAACATTAGTTAGAATGTCAGAAAGTGGCGGCTATGGAAATTGACAAGCTAGGAAGTGGACATATTTGGAAATGGACAAGTTTGGAAGTGGTCAAAGCCTGACCGGTTTGGTGCGGCTTTTTCCCCGAACATTCTATCTATATATTCCATGTTACCGCTCGTCATATCAGCCGAAAGACACCTACTGCCAGGCAAAGATCTCCACAAAGGCCGGTCCTGTGCCTTCCGCATACAGCTCGTACCTGCGATATTTACCAGGTCGTCGGTCCACCTTGTGGGAGGCCTACCCACGTAGCGTCTCCCGGTACGTGGTCGCCACTCGATAACTTTACTGCCCCATCGGCCATCTGTTCTACGAGCTATGTGACCTGTCCACTGCCACTTTAGCCTGGCAATCCATAGGGCTGTTGGTGACCTTGGTTCGCTTGCGGATCTTCTCATTTCTGATTCGATCGCGCAACGAGACTCCGAGCATATCCCTTTGTTTAAATGAGCTTTCTTATAAGGCCCATAGTGGGCGGCCCCGTTTGTTCCGTAGGTCATCACTGGCAACACACATTGGTCAAAGAACTTGAGACACTGCGGTAATTGAGACGAAATTATATTGCGTAGCTTCTCGAACGCTGCCCAACCGATTCGGATTCGTCGATTGACCTCTTTTTCGAAATTTGACCTACCTAGCTGAACTATTTGTCTTAGGTTTGTATAATCATCAACAACTTCAAGTGGAGTGCCTCTCAACTGTTACTGGAGTAGGCACAACATGGACATTTTGACATAATTTTCGTCTTGTCTATGTTAAGACCTACTTGTTGAGAGCCACTACAGAGGTCATCGAGCATTTTCCCCAAGTCACCCATGACTATAATATCGTTAGCAAATCTGAGGTGAGTGAGGTACTCGCCGTTAATATTGATGCCAAGTCCGTTCCAGTCCAGAAGCCTAAAGATATTTTCCAATGTAGCGGTGAACAACTTCGGTGATATGACACCTTGTGTAACACCTCGCTGCAGCTGAATAGGCTCTGTGGTCTTGTCCTGGAGATGAACTGACATAGTGGCGTTTTCGTAACACTTCAGTGCTTCGATATATCGATAGATCTAATCGAAGGCTTTCTCATAGTCCACAAACGCCAAGCATAATGGCCGGTTATACTGTTCTGTCTTCTGTATAACCTGCCGCAGCGTATGTATGTGGTCTATGGTACTAAAACCTTTTCGGAACCCGGCTTGTTCGGGAAGCTGGAAGTCATTAATCCTGCGTGCGAGACGATTCGTAATGACTCTCGAAAACAGCTTATATAAATGGGTCAGCAGCGATATTGGTCTATAGTTCTTCAAGAAAGTCTTATCACCTTTCTTGAAGAACAATATCACTAAGCTTCCGGCGTTTTTCCTTCGAGGATGACGAAATTGAAGAGCTTCTGTACGGTCTTAAGCACAGGTTTGTCACCAGCTTTCAGAAGCTCAGCCGTAATTTCATCATCACCCGGCGCCTAGTTGTTCTTGGCTTAGTGTATATGTGCGGCGAAGCCGAGCGGCTTTCTCCCCGAACATCCATTTACATATATTCGATTTTACCAGCTTTCCGTGATCCGTGATTTTACCGCCTGGCTGTGCCGATTAATGCCGGCCCGCTTATGTGTATAAAGAACTGTTGGAAAAAGGAGCCTTGGGTTAGAATTTGAAAACCTAGAGGACAAAAACATTTAGGTATAGATTCCACGACACAGTTTTAGCCTTTGCATGGATGGAGAAAGCAGACATGGTAAAAATTAAACATCTGTCGTTTTATAACGATTTATTGTACAAAACAATAATACATTAAAATGTACAGGTATGTTTAAATTTTTGGACTCGATTAGGTCCCAAACACTGGACAATTATGTATATCCTTCCCTTACAGACACCATATTGCTCGTCGAGGCGTCAGCACTAATAGAAACAGACTCGGCTCTATTAAGCAAACTAGATTATATTAGAATAAAAATATAACAATAAATTAATAAAGAGTGCTTATAACTTAAGTACACACTGTCTATCGCACTGCTTCTGTCGACGGGCACCATGTAGTCTTTAAATAGAACATAATTAACAAATGGATTAAACCTCCTAAGCATACTGTATGTATATACACATTATGAACAAGTCCTCTCTGTGAACTAGCGCAGGTGAGCAGGTGGAGGGCAGCGCGTGGGCGCCGTGGCGCCGGGGCCGGGCGCGCCTAAGCCATGGACACCCGAGCGCCGGACGCCGGACGTCGGCGAGGGCGCGACCGCGGCCGAGCGGTAGTAGCAGAGAGAAGCGGGTGAGGAACTATGAATCGGTGGCGAGTGGTGATTACCACTTGTCAATGACCACCTCGTTCGCTGCAAAACAACGTCAGTGTTAACGGTGGTGGCCAGGCGCCGCGGTCGCTCCAACTTACGTAGTTGACTGTGTGCAGAGATCACAACCGTGTCGTAGTTACTAATGTGTAGTTACACTGCGGGATCACAACAAACAATGAGTGTTCATGGAATAGGGCGTGCAGTGGCGCTGCGCAGACCTCCGGTGATTACTTCCAGTTCGGCTTGGCTGGGGGCAGACAACACCACGTTAGTGCATGCGGGAGAGCTCCGGCGGCCGCTCCTGCCGGGGCCGGGGCGGGGCGGGGCGGGTAGACGGGGCACGGGGTAAGGACATCGAGACAAACAATCAAGTTTTGCAACAACAATTATACATTACCGATGTTCCAAAATCAATTTTCTGAATGTAAGGGACCACTGTTAAAATTTTATTTCATAGGGGCGATAGAAAGATTCTGAAGGTAAGATAATTTAGACAATTAATTAATAAAATTTTGAGAATTACTTACATAGCCAAATAGCGGTCTCAGAAGCTTGCAAAACTTAGTTGCGTTAATCATTCGTAGTGTTAGCAGGACACATACAAAAACGTTAATTGGTATGTAGATAGTGTTGCAATGTAGGAGGACATGTACTGGATGTCTGACTACACAGATGATGGTGCAAACAGAGGAGTCACTGGATTCGGTAGTGTTTATGAAAGATTCAGGAAAATAAATTCAAACTGTGATATTCTCGACCATTTTAATAATGTAAAATATGTATAAACAACTGTACATTAAATAAGTTATGTAGTTCTTTCTGTAACAGTATAGGAAATGGGGACAACCACTGGTATCATGCCCTATTGTGCAGTGTAGTGTATAATGTTTGGTTTTGCTGGCGCTGGTTCGTGAAATACATCAGTACTCACAATCCTGGATTTATTACACGTTAAAGTAAATTACAAAGTTTATAATGTCATAAAAACCACACAAAACTGCACTCTTATTAAATATGAAAAAACATGCAGTGTTTGCAGACATGCAAGATTAATACAATATTGGTTGTTAATAAACTTATAAATACACTCAGACTGACCTACAATATAGTCTGCTAAAATGGACAAATTTCGATTATTGTGAACTTAGAATATTATTATGTCTCATCAATAAAAATAGATGAAATATATCACCAATTCTAATGTAGAAGATTAAAAAAAACTTAAATTACATTCATTGCAAAAACAAAGTACCTACCAAACCGGACATTCTTATGATCGAAAATATTATATTGTACATCAACACAATATTGCTTTATTTGTAGTTCAATGTCACCACTGAATATTTTACTAGAATTTTTCTTACTAAGAGATACATATCAGATGCATTGGTTGGGGCGCGCACGATGCGGTGCGTCCATGCCGGCACACAGGTGGTAGAAGAAGAAATGCGATAAGGAATGTTAAAAAGCGAGCAGGTCTCAAGACAGAGGAGTAATATTCCCTTCCATAACAACTTGTCGAGCAAATTAATCGTAACCACGACCCTATCTATACACTTACAATAAATTACTCTAAGCTAACAATGCACATTACTATACATATATAGTAAGGATTTAATATATATTTGCCGTCCACAGGGACAAGGTACTGAGCCGTGTGCGAGCTACTACGTTGCTGAGTGGAGCGTTTGCTGAGTTCACAAACCATTTACACAAAATTTACTAACAAATGCAAAATTAACTTATACATTATTATACCCTTTTCAATAAAACCAATTTTTGGTGTTTCGAGTTAGCATTCACAAAGGTCTTCACAGCCGCTTCACGTCTAATTAAAAGACAAAGGAAGGAAGGAAAGTAAACTGCTGAACCTCCGAACTACATGTATAAATTAGCTCCAGAATTATTGTCTCGCACATGAAATGCATAAATCGCAGACTATTATTCCTACTCGGGCGCCGGTCACTCGAGTCCTCACGGGGCGCGGGTTAGCATTCCACACGGTTAGTCCGCTGCGGGAGCTCGGCTCGCGTCCACGCGGTTCCGCAGCGGGGCCGCAGCGCTACCGGTCCTGTCTTAACCGCGCACTTACTAAGTTACCCGTTAATTTTCATTACAATAATGTATACTTATAATAAATAACTAATCGTAACGCCTATATCGATATAAAAATAGCGAATTTAAATACAAAAAAAAAAGAAAAAATTCGAAATCGAAAAAGTCGATCGCGTAAAAAAGGGTGATGCGGCGGGCATCAGTCGTTGTATCACAATGCGTCAAGACAGGTGGGTAGCGCCGGGTGCGATGGGAGGGTATTAGGTGTGAACAAACGGGCGTCGGCACTCGGGGCGCGGGGGGCGCGGGGGCGGGCCGGCTTATAGGGGTCCGTAGATGATGAGGCCGAAAAAGACGGCCCACATGAGCACAATCCACTGCATGCCGTCGAGCCAGTCCGCGAAGGATTTGACCTCACCGTCGGAGATCTTGCGCGCCGCGAACTTGAGCACCTCGTCCAGCAACACCACCGGTATCGAGAACTTCATCACCGTAAACCATTCCTCGATAGACAGAGGCGTCACTTGGAACACGGCCTGTACACACGAATGGCAACACATGATTTAAAGTAAAATTTAATTTCAGATAATTATCATCAGCCCTCACCGTTTCTATTCCAATCACAAATTTAGGAAAACAAAAGTTAGAACAGTTGGAACATTCAGCGTGGGACCAAGCGAACTAGTGCTGGATCTTATTGCCACCAGGCGAGCAGATGTGGTGACCGCCATCGTCCCCTAGGAAGACCTTTGGTCACCATTTTTGACCGTATTTGTGCACCAAGATATTGCCTAGGTTGGATATGGATATTACCAGTTTGACGTATGTATTTCTTTGTGACATAGTAGCTCCCGACCCGCCGACCCGATGTACGGAATCTCGATGCGGTTTTGCGAAAACATTTGACTGTTACCTATCAGCCAAATGCCTAATATTTGCAGGTTTCCAACATATGATATCAAAATCAGAGAAGCCATATATTTCCAAATCTGTTTTTTCCATACCATATGGGCATCCAGCGGCTACTTCTCCATTAGACAGAGTTACACTTACCGAGAGGACCTCGACGTAAAGGATGACGAAGTGGAGTGTGAAGGACAGCGCCATGGAGCCCAAGAGCCAGATGTTGCACCACGGGGGCATGGTGACCAGCGACTGGTTCTCCGAGAGACTGTTCATGGCGTTCAACATCTCGATCGTGACCAGCACGGAGAGCGCCATCGTCATAGGGTGAGGGTCAGTGAACAGCTTGCAGTCGACGCCCTGGAATTATGTGGTGGTGGGTTAGGTATATTCCTACTATTGTACTAGAATATATATTGCCATATCCACATGGGTTTCATGATGTAAGAACATTAAACTGTAAGACCTTTATAATCTCATGAATGCAATGACTATAGGACGTGAGGCTAGTAGGACACTCGTAGATTTTTACGCACTGACGTACTTAAAAAAAGGTACTGGTGTGTTCTAATGGAAAAGTTTTTATCAGAGAATTCGCTTGACTGGAAAATGATAACATAAATCGATATACTATGAATTTTGGAGCGAACACGCTATATTGTGAAATAAAATAATAGTAAAATTAATCTTAGAATAATCTCTAAATCAAATGAATGTCCAAACAAAACCAAATATTGACATTAAAGCTACAAAAACCAACAGCAAGAAGTTGCCGATTTGATTCGGAATGCAATACCAAAATCAACATGCATTGTTCCTCGTCAACTACAGCTCCACCTAGATACATTCTTCGGTCTTACACACTTTCTACTATCACAAATCATACTGACAGATTCGTAAACGCGAAAAAGGCGGAGGTGGTCGGATTGCGCAGAATGTATTTATTATTCCATCCGGGTGTTTCAATGTGCAAACGTTACCTTGAACTCATCACCACCGCCAATGCACTGCAAGTGGTGGGTGAGCTGCCAGTAGGTCATCCCGGGGCCGTTGGGGGAGTACATGAACCACCATGAGGCAGCGCCTACGGTGGCAGCGCCGACGTACCCACCGATCGCCATGTATCTGTTCGGGTGTACAAGTTATGTTATTGTTTATTATACACAGGCACATGTATGCTGTAAGTATTATCACGGTATGTTATATCTGAGGATGTGACGAGCATGAGAAATGTTTAGGTTAGAGAGAAGTAAATAAAATTGTAAAAACAGTTTTTTCTTTCGAATACTGATTGACTGGCTAAGTGTTTGAAAAATAATAGCTGTTGACAGCTAAGCCGTCTATTTCTGAGCGTAAGCAGCCACATAACTTAAAACGTGTTTACAAACATGTGTTATAAACATGTAATGAATTTTCAAGTTTGGATATCTTTTCTAGAAGGTCAATTACAAAGCTCGCAAGGGCTGGAGCTCGTATTTCTAGTCCACTTGGATTTTTTAAACTAAATATGCATAAAAGAAACGACACCAATCACCCATAGAAACCACATCCGAGTTCCTATATCCAAAACAGCTCACCTGAAGAACAACCATCCGGAGATGAGACCTTCGTCAGCCTTGCGGGGGGGCTTGTCCATGATGTCAAGATCCGGAGGGTTGAAGCCGAGAGCGGTGGCGGGCAGACCGTCAGTGACCAGGTTGACCCACAACAGTTGTACAGGGATCAGGGCTTCGGGCAGACCCAGAGCGGCGGTCAAGAAGATGGAGACGACCTCACCGATGTTGGACGAAATCAGGTAGCGGATGAACTGCTTCATGTTGTTGTAGATGGCACGGCCTGGTGGGTTGATATTAAGATGGTTAGTTCCTTTCAGGTTGTTAAGGTTTAGTGTCCTAAATAACGGAGGATTTTTCAGTTCATATAGTAGGTAAACACGCTGTCTATAGATATTAGCAACACCAAGGGCAATCGCCAAAGCATTGCCCACCTCTACAACTTGGAAAATGGATTACTGTAGCGGTTATCAAATCGAAATATTGAAGCACATTTCATATGAAAACCGATATGTACTATGCAGTTGCAATTGTGTGCTAAATAAATTGCGTCTATCATCACTCTATTCCCCTCATAGGAATCATAAAAGGCGCCTAATGTATTAGACAGACCATATAGGGCCCCGTTATAGTAATTAATAGTCGTTTGTGTGGCGAATTGTCTTGAAACCACTGCGAAGTCCAACCCAGCAAGGGCAGAAATTGTGGCAACAAAGAACAGCTAGATAGAGATGTGTTGTTTTGCAACTGACCTTCCTCAACGGCGGCGACGATGGATGAGAAGTTGTCGTCAGCGAGCACCATCTCGGCGGCAGACTTGGCGACGGCGGTTCCGGATCCCATGGCGATACCGATTTCGGCCTTCTTCAGAGCGGGGGCGTCATTCACACCGTCACCGGTCTGAGGAGGAACAAGAGATATAGTTATTGAGGTAGGTCTCATACATAGACATGGCAGGCGACGCTAGTTCGGCGACAAAAACTAAAACGGCTGTGTTCAATATTGCTAAATAAAACTTTTAAGAAACTGAATTGCTCCGCTAGACAGAATCGTAATGTAATTCAGACAAAACCGGTAACGTGATAACTTGGGAAGTTTATAAACACCATCAATAATTCAACATAAACATTATGAAAAGCACTCGCAGCTCACTCTGTAAACATTGAATAATATCGTAGTGCTATGAAATCGTTGAATTATGGAATAGATCCGCGTACAACTTTATGATTTTGCGGAGATGTGTTAAATCCTAATCGTAAACTATAGAGTAGAGATTGAAATAACTCCAACAATTTCCTATTATACTGTCAAGTGTATACGTGTAACACTCACCATGGCGGAGATTTCGTTCATGCTCTGCAGGAACTCGATGATCTTGGACTTGTGGGCGGGCTCGACGCGGGAGAAGAGGCGGGCGCGGGCGCACGCGGCGCGCTGCTCCGACACGGGCAGGTCGTCGAACTCGCGGCCCGAGTACGACTTCCCGGTCGTGTCCTCGTCCTCGGTGAACACGCCGATGCGGCGGCAGATAGCCTCGGCAGTAGCCTTGTTGTCGCCGGTGATCACGATGACGCGGATGCCCGCGGCGCGGCAGCGCACGATCGAGTCGAACACCTCCTTGCGGGGAGGGTCCAGCATGCCCACGACGCCCACGAAAGTCAGGTTCACCTCGTAGGTGAAGAACTTGTTCGAGTCTCCGAGGTCCATCTCCTCCGGCTTGAGCGGGTTGTCGGCGGTGGCGAGCGCGAGGCAGCGCAGCGTGTCGCGGCCGGTGCCGTACTGGCGGGTCAGCTCCAGGATGCGGTTCTTCAGGGTGCCGTTGAGGGCCACCTTGCTGGTGCCGACGCGGGCGTGGCTGCAGCGCTCCAGCACGCCCTCGGGCGCGCCCTTCACGAACAGCTTGGGGCCGGTTCCGAGGCGAGAGGGCTTCAGGGGCGTGCAGTAGGAGGACATGGATTTCCTGTCACGGGAGAACTCGAGGGTGAACTCCTTCTTCCACTTGGTCTCGATTTCCTGGCGGACGACGATGGCGGTCGAGCGGCGGTCGAGTCCGGTCTTGGTGACGTTGAAGGGATTCATCTTCTCGGCGAGCACGATCAGGGCGGTTTCGGTGGCTTCGCCGACCTTCTCGAAGGCCTGTTTGAACTCGTTGAAATCGATGGCGGAGTCGTTGCACATTACGCAGATGGTGCCCAGCTCCTGCAGAGCGTCGAACTCGCCGGACTTGACTTTCTGGCCCTTGAGGTAGACATCGCCGATGGGTTCGTAGGTGGAGCCGGTGATTTCGAATTCGAGGAAGCTGCTGTCGCCGCCTTCGATCTTCTCAAAGACGAACATGCGGGAGACAGACATCTGGTTGGTGGTGAGCGTGCCGGTCTTGTCGGAGCAGATGACGGAGGTGCAACCGAGGGTCTCTACGGAGGGCAGGGACCTGACGATGGCGTTCTTCTTGGCCATCCTCCTGGTGCCGAGAGCGAGGCAAGTGGTGATGACGGCGGGCAGACCCTCGGGGATGGCAGCGACGGCGAGCGCGACAGCGATCTTGAAGTAGTATACGGCACCCTTGATCCAGCTGCCGCCATGAGCTGGGTCGTTGAAGTGGCCGATGTTGATGGCCCATACGGCAACGCAGATAACGGAGATCACCTTAGACAGCTGCTCACCGAATTCATCGAGTTTTTGTTGCAGGGGTGTCTTGATCTCCTCGGTCTCGGACATTTCGGTACGGATCTTGCCGATGGCAGTGTTGAGGCCGGTGCCGATGACGACGCCGCGAGCCTTGCCGGCGGCGACGTTGGTGCCGGAGAAGAGGATGTTCTTTTTGTCCTGGTTGACAGCGCGGGGGTCGGGAATGGCGTCGGTGTGCTTGATGACGGACACAGACTCTCCGGTGAGGATAGACTGGTCGATGCGGATGGTGGTGGAGTAGATCTTGATTAGGCGAATGTCAGCGGGGATCTTGTCACCGACAGACACCTCCACCACGTCACCAGGCACGATCTCTTTCGCTCGGACTTTCTGTACGCCAGATTTGTCGCCTCTTACTACTTTACCCATTTCGGGCTCGTATTCTTTTAAAGCTTCGATGGCGGATTCGGCATTTCTTTCCTGAAAACGTATTTTAAGTATCACAGATCATCCTTATAACGAATTTTGCCAACAATATGATGTATTGCCAATGTACATTTTCTTACCTGCCATACTCCTACTACAGCGTTAGCAATAAGAATTAGTAAAATAACAAAAGGTTCTACGAATGCTGAGAAGGCGTCTTCATGTTCTTCAAATAAAGCTAATACCTGTAACCCAGAAAAGTTTCATTTAATATCGAAGAAAATCATTGCAGGTGATCTTTATATATGTTGAGTGATAATTTATTACTTACGAAGGAAATAATAGCGGCTAACAGCAGAATCTTGACTAAGAGGTCATCGAACTGTTCCAGGACTAACTGCCATATACTCTTGCCTAGAAAATAAACATTGCTTTAGCTTACTTCGTACCCAGCATATTTGACCCTTACCCATATGCCAACAAAAGACTATCCATTCAAGAGGGCTCCAGTCCGATACCAAAGTGGGGTGGAAAAGAGGTCAACATCAAGACATCTACATACATTTAGTGTTAGATACGGAAATAGAATATTCTCTGAGCAATTTTTATTAGATTCGAATTTTTACTTTATATTGTTATCTAAATGCAGGGTATGGGTAATTTCTATGCGTGTCATTGTATATAACATGAAGTGTGCTAAATGTCCAGCAACCCGGAAGAGGTCTCTTCTAAGGACAAACTTGCCATTGTTCATTAATTGTTATATCTGTGCAATAAAACAGGTGTTACTTTGGAAACAATGGCTTAATTTTAATTAGCATGCTGGATCAAGTTCCAAAGGTTTCCAATAAACAAGTTTAATTATAGCTTTAACAAATTTAACGTCAATCTATAAACAACATCTGAATGTGACGTGATTCGTAGTGCCCTGTGATCGATCAGTAATTATATTGTTGTTATAAACTTCAGCGTAATGGATATACTTATCAGACCGGTCGAGGTTTGTTGCTTACCTTCCTCAGTAGGCAATTCTGAAAAGAGGAAAGAAACATAATTAGACTTTTGAATAAAACATCAAAGGGGTAAATTTAACAGACGATAAACCAGTCAGAGCAGGCATGCGATCTATCGCGGCACCCATCGTAGAGATACACACCAACGTCGTACAGACGCGCGCCGGTGCAGATTGACAAAGATAGCAATGTAATAAGGCAATTACATTGGCGTTTGTGTGATTTGTTTTGCAATTTATCGATTGCATGATTTGTCTCAGTGTGGTAAGGGCGAGCGGGCGAGCGGGCGAGCAGGCGACACGCGATTCTTTGGATACCCATTGTCAATATGGTGACGTCAATGCAGTGGGCCGACATAGCACGTGCGGGCGGCAGTGGGGCGCGCGGCGCGGGCGCACCGACCAGCTAGCCTAGTTTCTTCCGCATACTAAACAAACCAGCGTTATCATACTCAAACAGGTTATTGCTAAATTACCTACGCACTTTAACTTAAAATACGCGCTAGAGTACAACGAATTTAGAGCGCTATAGATTTTAATACCTTATCAGTCGATGCCACATTACGCAGTTAATTGGTGTTTACTACCGATTGGACAGATATAATTGTTTTCATGATACGATTTGTGTATGACTAGTTCTTTAGAAATCCTGTCGTAGCTGCTAATGAAAGGAAAAACGTAGGAGCAAACAAATATGAATGCGTAAATACGTTTAACTAGCAAGGTTACGCTAAGATGAGTTATGTTTACAGTAAGGCTGTGCCGCGGCGCGGTCACATTGGCCCACGTCTCTCGTCTCGTCGTACGACCTCCGGCGGCCTCGTGGCTTACGCGCCTTTGTCGTCGACGTAATGTGACCGTTTCTAATCCAATTATCATTACACAAATCATAAAACTGATGACGTTCACGTGAGAACGGAAACTACACCCGGCCGCAGACGCTGCGAACGGCCAGCGCATAGCTTACGATAGCGTTTTTTTAATACGTGAAGGAATGCGCTTCGAAGTATGTATTGTAGTATAGAGGTATTCCGTTGAGTTGTTTAGCGTAGATGCGCAAGCTATCCAAGTCTTGATCTAGTAATTCGGGCAACGTGTGCAGAGTCAATCGTTGTATCGACTCTATTTGCGTACGCGTTGAGCTGCCAGCCGCGTCCAGAGTAATGTAAGCAATTAGTCAACGCGCCGATAGCGCTGTGTCAGCGCCGATCGCCGGGCCCGCGGCGCCGCGGCTGGCGAGCCGCAGGATCAATAAAACTAACAAAGCCTCATACTATTAGCTACGTACCATCCTTATCTCGCATAAGAACTGGCGCTCAAATAGTGAACGTGACTAGAATAACAAATTTACACGTAACCGCTATTATAATGACGAGATTTGTATGAATGTTAAACAACGAGGCACGCCGAGCTAGGGACCCTGGCCTTGTGGATTGTCTTCAGTGTCAGAAGGAAGCTGTTAGTGACAGCTGCCGATCCGCTGCTGGTCCTAGCGTGCCGCAGGTGGCGCGTGTTAACCTTGCCACCAATTGAGGCCAAACAATATGCAACCGGTGGATTGGTTGGCTAGCTTCGGTAAATCAACAGCGCGTTTAATTATCTACACCCTAACATTGCATATTACGATTAATGATCGCTAATTGAGAATTTTATTAGTATTATCGGTATTCTCTGGTAATCATCATAAAACTAATTGCATGATTAATGTTTATTTCAAAGTCAAAGTAAGTATTTACAAGTGGAAATGGACTTGGCCAATTGATTTGAGACAATTTTATTTGCACAACTGCAAAATGAACAAAACGTCAAGTGAACGGTGAATTGAACTTCTTGTTACAAAAATGAAAGTGAAAGAAAAAGGTGTCGGTTACGGAGTACAGTTAGTCCGAGGTATATAGGTTACTTTACTAGCCGTGCCCCGTGGTTTTCGCGAGTGCAATTTAGTATAGTACGGATTTCGGCAAACATTATCTGTCTCGTCGGAACCTATTATTTCTCCTGGATAAAAAGTACATCATCCCCCGTATTAACAAACAAAGCGTAACTTTATACCTACGATTAGCAAAGAAAACTTCTATGGCTATTCCTACCTGTCAAGTTATGCCATGTTTATTAATAGGGCCGTATGTGTTTATTATTTATCATAATTCATTCAAGAGTTAAAATATTGTCAGTAGAGCAAACGAGATTCCAATTTAAGAAAAAAAATAACTGAATACGAAATCCATATTGTAGCTTCCTCTAAGTATAGATATTACTATCAGTTTTCCGCTAAATGGAGAACAAAGTTTGTGTAGTTTATAAATATTTCTATTTCACAGTATGCGAATGTAACGGAAATTCTGACAATTCATTGTTCTCAGCGAAGATTTCAGGCAACAACGACTTAAGTTCACAAGAACAATTAGCTAAAACCACATAATTTGAAAACGATGTAGCACTTGTCCGAGAATACGAGTGCTAAGAAAAAGAACTGTAACGAAGCAATTTTCTGCACTAATTAGCGCGAACATACAGTGCGAATTGTGCTGGGACCGAGATTTAAATGCACGGAAACATTCCGTTGGCGACACAGCAGCTGCCTGTGCTTAGGATATTTTATAAATGAATTCGTTGATAGTGAAATCCATAGCACGTCACCCGACAGACGCAGCTCGCCAACGTGGGTCGTCCAAAATAAACTGGCCGCTCTGTTATATAATATTTCAGCTAAGCCGTTCTCAAAGGTGGCCTGCCGCATTCCAGGCTATGCCCACCTGCGTAATAAGTACCTATCGCATGTGCATTGCTGACGCCGGCGTTGGGCAAATTGAGACATTACTACCGAAGTACCCCGTTGTACAGTTTCTAAACTCGGCTTTATTACAGCGGCCCACGCGTGCTTAGGGTTTAACGGGATTGAAATGTGTTTGCTCTGCACCGAATACCTATAGTCGAGCAAACCGTTTTATCTGAAACACACACCGTCGCATGTAGTGGCTACAATGCGAATTATGTGTAGTACGGGGTTTTATCATCAGTTGAAGGACGCCTGGTACACTACTAGTAACTTAAATGGCGGATTATTGAGTAATACATGATAATGATCTCAAAAGAGAATCCTGTGTAAAGATAAGCGATTATATCGGTATATTGAATCTATTTCTGAACCGTGTGTAGGTGAGTGTATGGACCTAACAACACAATAAGTATGCACTTCCTGATTTACTTGACTGCGCAACTTCCTGAACGGTTTAATGGGATCCTTTGAAGAGTACACTTTCAACCTCTTTAGATCCTTTTTAGTAATAAAGTGTGTCATAAACTTGTTTGCCTGTCGTAACTCCCGAGCGGATGGACCAATTTCGATGCATTTTTTAATTGAAAGCTAAGTTTAATTGAGGGAGCAAGGCTAGTTGCCTAGCCTTGTTTTATCGACTATTCTCTATAGGTTATTTCTATTATCGAATGTAGGTTACCCTTATTTGAAATGGGGAGCTTTTCAGGATTCGGTGACGATCGTTGACGTTTAAATACGTTCTTCTGAACGTTTATGTACAAACATAATATTCCAAATGATATTCTATGAGACATAATAAGGCGAATAAATATTTGTAGCCTGAAAACGTACAAGGAAGTATTGAACTAACTTATCAAGCGATTACTACGTCGCGGGTTAATAAGCGTCGAGAATAATTTATGTAAATAAGCCAACACATAGAGCATTGGCGGCGTAAGAGGATTTTCGTTTGAAAAGGCGTTTCCGCACACAAGAAGAGGCTTGAGGTTTTCCGTATTGTGACCGAGCTTCGCGCGGACTGACGCGCGGTTTATGCGAGCCGCGAAGCAAAATAACCGAAGCCCGGCGCGCGCGGGGCCGCGAAAATAAACAGACTTGTCTAGACAATTTCGCTCACTAATTACCTACGCTTGAATCAGCCTTTTACTTTGCTAAATTTAGCGCCTATGAATCAGGTGTAATATTCTATCAATTCGGCGCAACATTTCCTCCTCGTAAGGAGGATAATAGAAAACTTGTCGCGTTGAATAACAGACAATGTGTATCGCCCACGCGAATAGTGGTCTTGACATTAACATTACATCATATCAAAAGCCAATAACCAGCCGTCCACTCCCTCCATATTACTGTTTTGCCATAATTTCTCCACGCTTAGCAGGCGGGTTGGAGCTTTCCTGCAGCCTGTTTTCTAGCTGCGGAGGTCCTAAGTCCTAGGTGGCTTGCCTAAATCTTAGTCACCTTGTACGACACCCGTAATGGAACGGATTGGTACTCTACTCTGGCGGAGACCACACGGCTAACCCGTGGACTTGACATCTCGCAACAATTATGCTAACTAGACAGATTGGCGCGTGATTCTAGAATGAAATTGTGTTCCTCGGAGGGTGTTCTATAACGGTGAGCGGAGGGCGAAGGGCGACGGCTACGGTCGGGGGTGCGTGCGGCCGTCACGCCCGAGCGTGTGCTCACACGCGCCGTTGGCAATCTCGGCCTCTCGCCCGCTGCCCATGCCCACTACCCACCGGCTCTTGTCCGCCTATAAATAAACACTAGGCTGACCGCTGACGCACGCGGCCACCGGCGAGACCGTAGCTCATCTTTCGCACACCTAGGCCCGACGCTTCGTGCATCGGAGAACCTCCAACTATGTTATCACCCGGTTGACATAACCGCAGCAAAGCGGTTACTGTACCGGTGGTCATCTAATGATTAACTAATAGACAATAAATGTCGTGGAAAGTTTAGAATTAGACGACAAATACCGTTGTTGATAACGCAATGAGTCAAAATGGGGGTTTTATTCGACTGACTTTAATAGGTCAAATCTCAAGTGCAACATCAAATCTCTATCTTAACGTTAGGTAGTTGTAAAAAATTGTAAATACAATTAGTAAATACCTACATTGTAACAGATAGTCTGTTGTTATGAGAGATACGCAACATGCATAATTTTGTTAATAGGATGCCAAGTTTTAGTTTATTGTGAAAAGTAACATTTGTTTCATATTTACAATCAATCAACTATAATGAATAACTGTACTATTGTATTGATGAATAACTGTCAATTTGAATTTATTATTGACATGTCTGCACCAGAGAGTCAATAAATTAATGGTGTACGCCGCTCTAGTCTTCCCCAGTCCATAAAATACCGTTATATAGATGGTCATGGTCAATCATCCATGAATTTATTGCTTTGAATACGTACTTTCATTATAAATCGTGGATAATTATTTACAATAGGCGTAGTTGTTTCATCCTTATATTACATAGAAAAGTATGCAAATTACTTTTATAAGTTTTAAATTACGCATATATTCCGCGTATAAACAGGTCCAAAGGCACTAGGGATACTTCTTCTTCTAGGGAATCTGGGACATTAAAACGAAGTGGCGAAAAGAAGCTAATTAATTATACAGCATGTCCCAAAAGTCTACGACAGGAAGGTCTGATAGGAAGACTGGCTAGAATAACAAAATATGACGTAAGCAAAAATCTTTAGTAAATTCTTCGAGTCTCAAGTTTTAGCTCAAAAAACTTGTTATTTTTTGTGAATGCCATAGGTCATTATGAGTAAACACAGTCCGCAACAGTAGTGTCACTTATTTTCGAAAATATTTTTTAATTCCAGATTCATGAGTTGATGTTAAAAAATTGTGGCAAGCGTACCAGCAAATTACTTTAAAAGATATGACAATTTTACTGAAAAGAGAGCGGATACACCACGCGTACCGTGAACTGCACCTGTCTGCGATGGATTAGAAACAGACCTGCCATGCGGCTGACAGCTCGCGGTTACCTCTTTTTACACAATGACGCATCATAAATGCCAGCTCCTTTTGCAGTAAAATAGTCATATATTTTATCTAAACATGGTAAGTGCTATACAATTTTAAAAAGTAAATGCGCAATCTTTCTAGTTTTACTGAATTCATAAATTATGAAGGAGGCAGGGTATAGCGGGGTATCCCGATCGAATTGGAGCCGCCCGACCGGGTGGACCTTACAGAATGCCGCAGCCAAACAATACTATTTTAAATACAGTTTGTCTACCCATATTAACATAAAAAAACTAAATATGTTTACTAAAGTCATGTTACGTTATTTCCGGTCATTCATGAGTTGGACTGTCAGGTTAGCCTTTCAAGGGATTTCGTCGACGTTAGAGGAGACACACTTTATTTATATGAGTCTTTAACACTCTCGTCTTGAACTCATAAGATTTCTTATCTATAGAGTGACCGATAAGCTTCACATAGTTTAATCTCGGCAAATAATTAAGTACTATCTTTGTCGTACGATAACAAAATGTTCTTTCGACATTTTTATGTCAATGACATAGGGAATGAAACTATAAACAAGTACAGTCTGGCAACATTGTGTCTATGTACTTTTGGTGAAATGACCTGGTGTCTTTCACAATCTTTGAAATGTATTAGTTAGCTGTCTCAAAATATTGTTGTTCTCGGTAAACAATCAATTTTTCCGAGGGCAATTGGTTCTATTATTTTTCCGGGATACAAAGCAGTCTATGTTACTCAGTGATAATGTAGCATTCTACTAGTTAAATAATTTTTAAAATCGATCCAGTAGTTTTTGAATTTATTAATTACAAATAAATATACAAATCTTTTCTCTTTATAATAATAGTATAAGATTGGCTTTCGAGGTATCTACATTAATGTTTAATACAAACTTTATTTGACCTGTATCCTCTATTGATAGACCAAACCTAGAAGTTCCTAAATTAATTTCCCTGCATACCATCATCTCTATCAGAGACACCTCTAAGTTCCATTCCTTAAAGTTATAATAGATCTTACTTAAATTCTTTATTGCACACACATAATAGTAATAAATTACTAAAACTAACAGATTTACATGTGTGCAGGTGATCTTCATGCAAGCAGGCGATAATTAGGAACCTAAATATGATTTTCGTTTTCATACTGTCAGAACTTCCCCTGATGGAAAATGTAGGTTGCATGGTCTAATTTCTAAGTTAATTGAAGGTTGTCAATAATAAATACAAAATAATTACAGTACTATTTTAATTGTGGTTCGTTTGATCTAGGTCTTCCCCTTCTACACACTTCAGCCATATAATTTTTAATGTTAATCTCCTGCATTCATACTCTATTCATTACCAAATCAACTAAGCACATGTATCTCAATTGTAGTCCCTACATACTTCTTCATTTCGGCACATACCCACTTCATGCTCCAACGAACAAAATGAAAAATTCATAAATGTGGAAGAAGATGAAGCGGTTTGTTAGCACCGTATGGCAGAATGGAAGTTGATATGACATGCATCAACAATCATGTTCCATAGAATCAGTATAAAATTTTCGTCAAATAAGCTACCTGATGAAAAGTGGTGGGCACTGCCTGAGGACATCAGCAACACCTAGTTGGGATTGGGTTGGGATGCTACCAATATGTTGCCCACAAATATTTAAGGTATTTGTTTGAGGTATTCTCAAAATATATTTCAAAAGTCAAATACACAAGCGTATAAACTCTATACCTATTTTAATTTGATTTGATTGATGTTCTCTTGAGAGGAAAATCTTCAAAGTTCAAAGGCAACTAATCTAGCTGGCAAAGCTTCAAGTAACCTTGACTGATACTGATAGCCTCATATTTATTTAACTAGCAACACACTCATTAATTTTAGTACTATTTTTTGTATTTATAGTACAGTGCAGCTGATCTGTAGAACTAAAAATGTAATATTTTTTATAATGTATAAGAGGATTCAACAGACCATATTAAGATCAACAGTAGGTATAAATGTTTCCAACCTAGTAACTGGTTGACTACTAAGAACCTAAATATTATGTAGGAAGGTATTAAAATTGTTATAAGAAAAGGTAATTAAAATTTCTGGATAAAGTAGAGTTGCTGATGGAATATAATTTAAGCAAAGAATACTCAAAAGCTAAATTAAAATAAAATAATGAATATCTATGTAGTCCTTAGTAATAATGCAAGAGAATCTGCCACTGTTGTCACTCTTTCCAACATTTTGATGTTAAGAGTAATTGAAAACCCTATAATGGTTACGGCACAAGTAGCCGGGGACACAATATCGCATAGATCTTCATAAGAAACAAAGTTGCAAAAAGATTTGTTGGGCGTTTAAACCGAAACTTTTCGGCCTGTCAATAGACGTCCTAACAACCATAAATTAATTGACCCATAACACAAAATATATAAGAGTTTGGGTCTACAATGATTATATTATCAAAGCATAATTATAAACATATCAACCAATAAAAGTGACAAAGGCTCAGATCATACCATAATCAGAACTCAGATTCATACCATAATAATGTTATAGATAAGATAAATTGTAGTTTGATGTTTTTGTGATAATACACAAAGTGTCTAGAAGGATCCCCAATATAGGATTTTTTTTACCATTTACTTACTATTACGGTTATTTTGTAGATTAATTATTTTTAAAGCTATGTGTGCTGTGGGTGATATTTGCATTTTCTTTGTTAAGTTATCCTATTTAGTATTAAAATATTGAATGATAAACTCATAAATTAAAGTTTTATTATTATTTAAATTGAAATGTTAATAACTAGCACCTACAATTGTTAATGCTACAAGATATGTTTTTAAGACAAAGCATTAATGACTTCCTTTGTGATTATAATTTGGGAATCTTAAAGTAAATTATAAACATTAAAAATATTTCCAATTTTCTTAAATATACTCTGACTGGTCATCAAAATTCTGATAGTTAATTACTATAAACAAATGTAATAAATTGTACTTACCATTTGGGCCATATTTCTCTTGGTTCCTTTTGATTTGATCTGGACTGAGGCCTTTGTCTGCGTCTGTGCCAAAATATCCTAGGACTTCTTCCACGGATTTCGAGTGAGCGTCATCCATGGTAGAATATTTACGTTGCCGTCAGTTCTAAAAGACAAGAAGAAAATATAGGTTAGGAAATGACGAGTGACGAGTCATCATAGTACATCGTAAAATTTAGAGGTTATGGTAGCAATTATTCGACAGCATTCAATAGTTTTGAGTACAGACACATTCTTGTTATCAAAATTGGTCTAAACATCAAGTATTTAAAGCTGAACCATGTTTAATTCAAGGGATTTGTAAATTTGTGACAATAAATTATTGCATATTATTTCTGATTATGACAAATCCACGGGTTCCAAAATAATGGTATTTAAATTAAATTAAAAACCAGTAGTATTTTAGAACAAACACGTATGCGTATTGGTACCGTTTATACTTAAAATTAGGACACAATTTATTTAGACTGTTTTCTAGATCCCTCAGTAAACCATTAGAACACTGCACCACTCACCAAGAAAGTTTTAATTATTCATGAGAAATAAATGTCTTAACTATATTTCACTTAGATAAAGCGTCTCTATCTTATTTTATGCGATGCTAACTATATTTTGTACTACAACTAATACTTTTTTCTCGTAAATATCATAAACCACTCGAACACGTATCCAATGCAGCCGTCATTTTTTCTCAAACTGACGTAGCCGTACGGCGATTGCAGCGCCACCTACTCGCAGGTCAATGAATTATGATAAATGGAGCGAGCTTCTTTTTAACAAGAAATTCTCTAAAAAGAACCGAAAAATATATATCTTACAACAGTAGAGTTCACTAATTAATCATTTTTAAAACCTTTTATATTTGGTTCAAAATACCATGTAAATAAGTTAATGATTTCAGAGTAATGTGGAGCAATCCCATAGGTCGATTTGTACCACGTGACATCTGGCTATTTTGGTATCCGAGGCGCCCGTAAAATGCGGTATTTTTAAAAAACGGAAATTGTTGATAGTTCTTTTGCGTTATGTAACACTTTTATCACTTATTTATCGTTCACAAATCCTTATAAAACTGCGACTGGCACTTAATTTCACACACAGCAATCACTCAGTTGTTTTGGTTTATGGATGGGTAATTTGGAACTTACTTAATATTTTTTTTCAACAGCGTCGGGAAGGAAAGAAGAAATAAGAGTGGCGCGGGAGATGTTTTCCCGCCGCGCCTCGAGTAGCAACTCCCGGGCAAAGAGCGACGATTTTAGAGCGGCGCGAGCGCGGCTGCGCGGCGGAGGGACACCGGCGGAGATTTCTTTAATTATTTTGGCAACAGTACTCGATGGCACAGCCGCTAGCCGCGGCGCTCTCCAGGGCTGCAGCGACGGGCGGGTGGCTGTCGCTGCGCGTCCTATGATGATCTTTTTATAGCGACCGATGCCCGGGCGCTCTATCTTGCCGAGGCCCGCCTCGGCTAGATGCGAATACGCTCTAACTTTCTTTTCCATACACTTGCTCGTAAAGGGGCCATTCTCTATATTCGATTTTTGGACTTACTTACAATGTATCTTAGAACTTATTTACAACATGGTTCCAGTTAGTGACCTGACTTAAAGATATATTGTGCCGACCGCCCTACCTAGTAGGATAAGGACAGGAGGTAGAGGATGATGTAGCATATTAACGCACAAGTGCGTATTGTTTACATTACATTGCGGGCCACCGATTTATCTGTTCAGCAGACAAAATCGGAACTAGAAAGTATTGTATCCTATAAGTTATGCCATGTCATTTTAGTAAGGTTCTGATTTTTTCTACTGAACAGATAGATAAGTTAGTAAGAAATTCCAGTTTCTTTCTTCATTTTTGGTGGCTTTATAGCCTAATTCGCAATCATGCGGTAATTTTTAATGGCTTGGAGTAAAGAGATTTTACGTCTAAAACTATTTGTGAGTAGGTTTAATTAATTAGCTGTTAATTAAATTAGCAAATAATCTTATAATGAAATTTAATTTTATTTGTATGTATTTTCCAACGTAACGAGACAAAAGCAGTTTTGATATTGCCAGTGTTTTTCCTTTCGCACGCTTGCGAAAAGTAATTCTTTATTATTCTTTATGTGATGATATTGATTTCAAACTCATCGAGCCAGTCGAATGTAATGCAATTTGTTTATTAAAAGCATGGACCACAACGTCGTGTGTCTTTGAGGTCATTAGCGTCGTATCTAGGGCTATTTTCCATGGGGGGCCTGGCCCCTGAGGATTCCTGGGTTGTATTTAATGGAAATGATGTTTGTATGTAGTTTTTATGTACATATCGTATGTACATACGGTACATCCTGGGGTGGGTACCAGACCATTCTGGGGTGGGCGCACGGCCCACCCAAGTACCTAAATGGGAAGGGGTCGCGACAGATTATTCTACAACTGTAAACGGGTGAAAACGTAACCAAACGTGGTAGTAAAGTGGTAAGTAGGTACTAAATACATTTATTCTAGTATTTTAGTTAAATGAAATTATCTGTAGCTAAGAAAATATATGTTACTAGCGACCCGCCCGGTTTCGCACGGGTGTGCTCTTGGGGTTTCTCTATATGCATGTATTAAACATATAAACCTTTCGGAAGAAATTCTCTAAATTGTAGTAAAAACCGGAACAAATTCGATTGCATGGTTTAGGAGGAGTTAGCAGATATATCTACAGTCATAGAGACGCGGAAAGCGGATTTATTTAATACTATGTAAGGAATAAGGATGTTAATATTATGTAAGTATAGCGAGCCCTGCTGAAGGTGTATCTTGCACTCCTTCGTGCCTAGCTCAACCTGTTTTTTTTTTATAATGTTACACACTTTATGACAGTTCTGTGTGTGTGGTTTCTGTTATCAATATGGCAAAAGATGTAAATGTAAAAAATAATTTTTTTGGTCCACATCATTAGACTAGTGCCCTGAAACTTTATTTATGTATTCACTAAATATTCTATTAGCTTTTGCCCTCGACATCGCCCTTGTAAATTTAGGTTATTACGTTCTGGCCCGTTCCGCCCGTAGACGATTATTGTTAATTAACAGCGTCTATTTCACAAATATGATTAGACTGCTTAGGCGTCAAGTTATTAAAACATTTTATTGGAACCACTGTAAACGTAAAAGCTCTTTGTTTAGATAAAAAAATACCTTTGTATACCTTAAGTTGTACCTTGTGTTTTGGTGGGTAAGTTGGGAATGCGCGGGGGTCCGGAACTTTGGGGTTTGGGAGTCTAAATAGTCTGGAAACTGAGCACTCGTGCGGTAATGTAAAAAAAAAGCGTCGTAAGTCATAAATCGGTGCATTATACCTACTGCTACAACTAGACTTTTTCGCCCCAGAATCGGATCTGCGAGGTATGTAGTTTGCCTACTGCCACTTGGTTCTAAAACTTATGATCCTAGTTCTGTTACGGATGTCTCGTTTCTGATAAAGTCTATCACCAATGTCCATTATTCCTGTTCTTAATGAACTGGCCAGAATTGTTCTTGTCAATTTTGGCATATTGAACTTGTTTCGGCATGATCGACAAAGTATTATAATTGCCATAAATGTACATAACGAGAAAACGAAAGTAACTAGATGTAGGTATGTGGATTAATATTCAACCTATAAGGAAGTTAGTAGCCATTAGACACATTAGGTACACTTATAATGCCTACGCACTACAGGAAAAGAGTTAATAGACATTTTCCTATAAATTAATAAAATAAATAAATAAATAAATATTCGTGGACAAATTCACACAGCGCCATCTAGCCCCAAACTAAGCAAAGCTTGTGCTATGGGTGCTGAACTGAATTATTTCAAAGTCTCGAACAGGAAAAGTTAAATAATAGGTTTATTGCTTTTTATTATTGGGGGTATTTCATACCTAAATCAAAAGTGTCCCAAGTTATAAATTAGATATTAAAGCGGATTAGTTAAGGGATTATCTAAGATCTGTATATTAAAAGGCATATAAACGCAATGCGCTTAGTTTAATTAATAAAGTGAACACTTTGTGATAGGTATACAAAACAAAATAGCTACCTATATTTAGGTAAAGCTTACCTGTAGTCTCGCTCGATTTATTTAAGAATATTTGTTGATATTGAAGTTTTAAGTTAACTATCAACTAACATAAACCCTAAAACAGAACTTAATTATAATATTTAATTAACTGGAAAATGTTTATGTTTAATGCCAATTGTAGTAAAACTAGCTTGCCTGTCGTTAGATATATCTATTTGTATTTGCGAATAATCAGATAAAGCTACAATTTTCAAGATGAGATGTCTTTATGTTTGATTCAGACTTGTGAAACACACAAAGTTTCAATGTCTAGCTTTTATACATTGGATTTTATTAGCACCTAAAACACGTCGATTTCGACACTGACTAGCTAATCAAAACCTCAACATTCCCGACGTCCTAGGAAGAAATACACAGGCTAGGATTTGTACACAATTAACAAGAAAATTGGGAAATCTGTAACTTTTAACCTCCAGTTATCAAATTGTATGCCAAAACATACTTTCTGATCAAAAAGTAGGGTTACCGTTATGAGCTTGCGAGGCGAACCAATTTTATATGAAATGTTGGGATAATAGTGTGATGGTTTTCCCTACCCAAGATAGCAAATAAGTTAACGTCCCGAGACGCAACATGGTGATAGAATGTATATTTGATACAAATACGTCTAGGTATATTTTAGTAGTCAGTAATGTAACCACATCCATAAATCCGGAGTCTTTTTACATCGTTCAATTCAATTTAGGTACTCACTGTTCAATATAATTCTTTATAATACGCGACGCGACATTTGTTCAAAAGTAATGCGTGTTTTCCACATAGAGTGGTGTTTAAAACGTGAATTTACGATAACGGCTGGCGGCGCGGGCGCATCACCGCCGCTAAAATGTCAGATCGCGTCCACCGCCCAAGAGTATATTTAGTCAGTGAAAATAGAAAATCACAGGGAAACAGCTGAATGCCAATGTTAATGTTATTTTGGTGGCTGGAATGAACATTTTAAAAAGAACACTCGCTCAGACTTTATGGGTTAGCTACGTGGATTATGTTAGGCGAATAGATTTCAAACAGCCGTTACGAAATACGAGTAATTCCATTTTGATGACGATAATTCGTACGTTACACTTAGACGATTGTTTGTATAACATTTATGTTTTTGTATTTAGTTTTACGCTACCGTTTACCATTATAAGTATTAAGAAATTTTCTTATTATATTATATTACTTGCGTCACTAGTGACCCGCCCCGGCTTCGCACGGGTTTTCTCGGTATTACTCAATCTTTTACTATTTGTATATATTATTCCGGAAGAAATTATCTAAATTGTAATATAGAGTATAGATAGGAAACTACATTAAAATCCGTTAAATAGTTTAAAAGATTTAAGCGTACATGAGAGGAACAGACGACGGGAACCGATTTTGTTTTGTACTATGTATAGATTTTATTCATCCGATAGATATTTATTGATTATTTAACTTCTGTAATGAATTAAAAAGTATATTTTAGTTTTAGTATATTTTAATTTATTACTCGTATCATACGAATGTTAATAAAATTTAACGATTCAATGCCATTAGTTCTGCAATGAAAACGTTAAAATATTGGTAGGATGTATTAATTTCTATTGAAATTACCTAGATATTGATTTAGATTTTTATTTCCTGTAATGTTATAAATTTATGCAATAAAGAGATTACATACATACATACATATATTTAATAACATCAACGTTAGGAATAGGCGTGTTATAATTATATTACATCAAATTTCCGTACATCGTAGTTTAATGTTCGATTAAAAATCGCTTAAAGAGAGCGTACTACAGTAGTTTATAGGCCATTAATATTGAGTTACGCAGTATTTTTAGCTCCTGTTCATCTTTATTAGTCTGCTGTTGTAACTGTTTAATACAAAACTGACAAATATTTATCACACTGTACGCTTTCTATAAAGTTATACTGTTTTGTAGTTTTGAGTTTCTCTCATATTTCCGTTTAGTAATTATAACGTAGAATTATTAAGACGTAGTACCCAACGTTATAAATGTTCCAGCAAAACTAACGAAGAGCATTGAAATAATTTCAATTCAACACTGACTCAGTAGGAAATGCCTATCACTGTCATGTCAAATTATTTTGAACGTATGTTTGTTTATTTCGCGCTTCCTCGATGGGTTCTCATTTTCATCACGAGTTTTTATTGCGATGTACAGTTTGTGTAATTACAGTAAGGCATATTTAGGTATCAGAAGAAAGCCCAGTCATTTGTTAAGAAATGTTTTGTAAAGGTAAATTACGATTAAATAGAAAATGATACAAGTAGAGCAGTGCAATGGTAAGTATTATTCACAGAAATCTAAATAAGAATATATATTTATTTAAATATATCAATCAATTTATTTAATGGTTATCGTTATTTTGCTGTATTTTTAACTTATTTTACCTATCTACCTATTATATTATTTTACGCAAAAACGGTAAGCGAGGGGTACCGGGTTTGAATCCCACTGCGGCCGACTACGGCTGCGGCCGACTGCGACTGCGACCGACTGCGACTGCGACCGACTGCGGCCGACCAACGACTCTTTTCTGAGTTATGTAAATTAGTTGAATGCTAACCAATGCTCTTACAGTGAGGGAAAACACCTTGACGAAACCTGCGCATTCAGGCGACTGCATACGATCTGGTCAGGTTCCCTTGGTAGCGGGGTCACGGAGGTCAGATGGTAGTCGCTTCAGTGTAATTATCTGAAATGCAAAGCGGAGCCCGGGGCTTCATGTGCGAGAGTACAACCGGGATATTAACGCCAAGATTATTATGAATAACGGTAATAATAAAACAATGCATTACGTCAATTGGGAAGGACCACTTGTTAAAATGAGACGAGTTAGGAAAGTCATCATGTTAAAAACAAGTTAAATGAAAAATATTTTTTTTCTCTATGATCAGTTACAGTATTTTTCAAGACTAATCAAGCCCAAAAGCGATGGGTTTACCACGTAAAGATTAGGAGTTCCCACGGCCACCTTACGTCTCCATTATCAGATCAGCTCGATAGTATCATTACATTGCATTGTCATCGAACTTAATGAGTGTCCAACATTTCAGCTCAATCGGAAACCGGGAAATGGGTCAAAATCTTGCAAGATTTAATTACGAACAGAGATGGGGACATGAGAAACTAAATAAAAGTCTGTAAAAGAGATCAACTAGGCAAAAGATGATGAAGGAAAACGACGATATCAAACTAATACGAGTACAAGTTAAAATGGCACGAGTTAGGAAAGTGTCAAGTTTGAAAAAGAACAAGTGTAAGCAAATGACAATGTCGTCCGTATTCTGTAACCCTTTTCACCTATAAGCATAACAAGATAGCCCCCCAGTTACACTAACTGTCACTGGAAGGTAACTTTTCCTTACAGCTGGCGTGCCCCATTTTTTGCAGAGCATTGACACTCGCGCTGAATGGACCCTGTTGTTGTTGGCATCAGGCACCACACTTGTTATTCTGAAGGTCGGCTTACATTGTCGCTTCAGGTGGCCTTGAACGTGGCGACAACCACCTTGAATCCAAAGAATCTTTCCCCTCAAGGCGTAATATAAATAAACACCACATTTTAAACGGTTGCCTGTGTGGATATAGTATTTCTTAATCACAATAATATTGACGATTATTATGGAATAATATTTAGGTACGGCTATTTTAAAATTATTTATTTATTGAACTAGTAGGTGCCTTGACCTCTTTTACCTATTTAGTTATCATACAAAAGACATCAACGCACTTGTTCTTAATAGTGATTTATTGATGCGAAAACAAAACAGCTTTTTCCCTTTAGAGTCAGTTTATAGTTGTGTCTGTTGTTTGTTGCAGTAACGATTAGTTAAATACTATGCTTTAAGTTTAATGTTGGTTAGCAACATTTAGAAAATTTTATAAATTATATTCTTTATTTTTCTATTACCAGCCAGTACTACACAGTAGGTACTTACTCGGAGAACGTATAAATCTGCTACCTACGAACGTTTAACAAAGCGGAAGGTTAACAGGTGAAGAGCATATTTTATGATAAAACAAGCTTTTAAAATTCTTCGATAATGTAACTACGTGTGCGCGTACGCACGGGCGCGTACTCTGCGTATTCGCGAGTGATTCGTCATTCGAATAAACAGGCGAAGGTAATAATCGAAATAGAATAGGGTCGGTGTCGCAACTGTAACATGGTTTTGGCATGTCCCGAGCTGTTGGCGGGCACTGCGCGCCATCGCCGCGTGCAAGGTTAGGGCCTTAACGAGCCTTTGCCAATTCTCCTTTTGGCCTGGACGAGCTGCCCTCTGTGTTTATTATTAACATCGGTACCGGTTGTTGCCTACTATAAGTGCACATCTCTATTATTCAATGATTTACGTCTACAAACAAGTTTATAATAGATATTGTGCAAGGTAAATCTCATAGTCTTACATTATGTCGAATTATCAGTTAATGCCTACGTTTCAATTTTAATTTCTATTGATTAATAGGAAGTTATTAAATTAGTTGTCCTGTAAGCGAGAAAAGTTCTGCAATGGAATGTCAATAGCACGGAAACAAGTAAATTTAGATATTCTGGAAACATTTTCAACACCGGTGCCAGTTGCCAATGTTACATTAGACAATCTCGTACAAATAAAAAAACAACGTTTCGGATAGTGAATTTTGACAGCGAACGTAACCGGGTGTTGGCAACCGTACGTAACACTGAAACAGAGATATATATGAATCAAACGAGAATATATTTCGATCATGCGTTTATAACTGCGTATTGACGCAAGCTGGTTTAGTATCTCTGATATTATCCAGCTAATATTAGGTGCTTTGTTCGCATATTTCTGGTTTTCGAATGTAATAAGCGATTATTTTTACAGCTGCTCGTAACTGTCTGCACCTACAGTATAAACATAATTACGGTCTTGTAGCGCAAACGTCGCCGTGGGTTTCATTCGAACGGTTATCGGAAGCCCTAAATACATTTAATGGATATGAAGCAACGACTTCATTCAATTTGCAGCCGACAGTATAGCTCCAAAGTAATACTACATTATTAATAACTCTGTTTACGTCATGCTCGTTATGTTTATTAGCTTCTTTTGTGCGAATGAACTATAATTTACTGGAGCATAAGATTTATGATTTTGACGTTTCACAATTAGTCATAAAATGAAGAGCATTGTCTGGTTTTTTCGCATCCAACTGAGAACGCACTTCGTTAGTGTTTTTCCTGGGCCGTTAATTTGATATTACGGGCGGACCGCGGTACATCTTATGATATGCATTGACGCAAGCAGGTGACGCAATATTTCAAATAGGTGCGTTATCTAAAATGTATAATCCATTTGACTGCAAGAGCAAAGTATCAGTAAATCTGGTGAGTGGTCGCTAGTGTCAAAGACGCGCGACCTCCACAGCCGTGGTGATGTCTCTGTGCCGTCCTCCCGGCATTTCTATTTAAAATCTAACACCACGATATTTTTGGTTACAGAGCCAGTGTTCCGATGAGTAATTTAGTCCGCAGTCACAGTGAATTAATTTGCTAATTGGAGTCTCAAAAGTTATAGCAGGTTCGATGAGCCGTTACTTTATAAGTTTCTAATAACGTGACGTCTCAAGGTCTTGCAACAAGTGTACACTTGTAATTAGATAAACGTCCGTTTTCGTGCGGAACAAGTCCCTCGTCAATTCACTCGATATGAAAGCGCAATTAAAAAAAATATCGCAATATCGCAAAATCTATTGCGTCCACTAACAATGCGTCACATCGAGCCGGGGGACTTCTTCCAGCCGTTTCCACTTTCACTTTGAAACTGGTCACTAATCACTTATTACTCCCGGCAACACTGGCTTCTGTCAACCGTCCACATCACCGGTACGTGGGAGCTTCCCGCGTTCGCTATTTATAAACTACGTTCACACTGCATGGTCCGTATCCTTGGTCCTGGTAAAGCACTGGTGCACAATCACAAACACAGTCCTCGTGGTGGCAGCACTGTGGTCAACTTACCGTATCACTTGTAACTTGGTCCCGTTACTATACACATGTAAATGTATTATTGTTTGGGTACTATCGTGTGGTGGTGGCGCGCCCCATGAGGACAGAGTCGGGAATGCGACGCGCCGGGCGCGGTGGGAGCGAGCTGCCCCCTTTTATAAGCTTCGTGGTGGGATGCGGGCACCCGGCCAGATGTGCCGCTTGCACACTGTACGGGGATCGCTGCGAGCCGCTGCGGTCAGATGTGCGACTAGAAAAATAATTGCATCTAAAGTATTTTTCTGCATCTAAATTATTTTTTTGTAACGCATATAATGTGTTATTTTTTGGTAGTTTTTATTATTTTTTGACGTACAGATTCTAAAATGTCTGTAAATAAATGATCTAACTTTTATTATCCGTAGGGTTTATGGTGTCCGGAGGAGTGAGCCTCCTACTTAGATAAGCTCGATAAGTAGCTTTCACTGTTTTACTTTTTTGTCGTTTGAAAACAGTCAGGTATCATCAGGTAGTAATTTTAACTCACGTTTAGACGTTCTTTTTTATTTTCTCAGAAACATCTCTAATTCTAGATAAAGGTTTCAAGCAAATAACTTGCCATTTAGTCAGTTTTGCTTTGATCTTATGGAGACTCTAGTCAGAGTGCCCAGCAAGGTGGGGTCCAGGGCAGTGTGATCAAAAATAGGTATTCAAAATAATAAACATAATAATATATAAAGAAACATGTATGTTAAATATAAAGTCCAATATTTTCGGCTTTACGACAATAAGACTAGTGTTTGCCGAGCGCTCTCCATACAATCGTAGTTAGCTCATATTTTCAATATTACAATATCAAAGCCAGTGAAATTTTATAGACGTGATTGTGAAACCATGCTTATAGTATGTCAGATGTTCGCTAAAATATATAGTTTCAAAGTTACACAAGATTTAAAATTTCCATACAAATTTGCAACTTTGAAACGACATAACGCAATCAGCTATATTCTGTGGTGCTAGTGTACTCGTCTATTGTGAAGTCTCCTTTAGACGCAGTTACAAGCGTAATTTGTGGTTAAATTCATCTAAATATACCTCTAAGCGACCGTACGCGTGTGTATTAAAGTTTAATATTGAACTGAAAAAGTTCCGTTCATGAAAATGTAAATTGGTCACTTGGTTGTCATGTTGATTATTACCTTTAATTTACAAATTATGTTATGCACATTTACGTCTACAAATATCAGTTCATTAGTTCATGATATTATAAATTAATGTAATTAAGAAATTCCTGTTTTAGTCTGCCACGTGGATTTAAATCTTAATTTCAAGGCAAAATTAAACTGGGATCCGGAGCGTAACGTCGACCTCTACGTCACATTCAGAAAAAAAAATCGCTTACGATGTCACACATACCTAATGCATCTCGCTCTCTTTGGATTCAGCTCCAATAATTGTTTGTAGTAATACAAAATTTTAGTTTAAGTTAAATAATCATCATCTTGGCGTTATGTCCCGGTTGCGCCCCCGCGGCACGCGAGGGCTCAGGGTCCGTTTAAACGTTTAAGTTAAATAAACCCAAATTGATTAATTTGGGAGTTTAATTTATAAGTACCATAAAACACTTTCACTACACATGTTATCGGGTTTGTTACCACGGTTAGTATTGTTATTGGTATTGTTGTCGAAATATCGAAGTAAAAACAATACTAACCGTGGTAACAAACCCGATAACATGTGTAGTGAAAGTGTAGTGAATAACCACGAAAGTCTTAAAACCTATATTCATCATCACAGCCTATTACAGCCCACTACAGGACTTTGGGCCTCTCCCAGAAGAGGGGAGGTTATTGCCATAATCTCCACGCTTGGCAGGCGGGTTGGAGATCGCAGTGTTGCAAACATAACAATGGAAAACGCTGCTGCCCATTTTCCAGTTTACGGAGACTCTAGATCTTTAGTCTCTAAACATTAGTCGCCTTGTACGACACCCACGAGTGTAAGGGGTTGGTGCTATTCTACTCTACCGGACACCACACGGCTGTACTCTACCGGACACCACACGGCTGTGGTGTGGAACACGCCCCTGCATTTTCTGTTTCTGGACATGCAGAAGGCCTTTGATTGTGTCCCTCGGAGATGATCTGGTGGGCGTTGCGGTCCAAGTCGGTGCCAGAGGCCTATATTGACATTATCCGGACATATATCGCGATTCCGATTCTATAGTTAGTACATCTGTACTTAGCCCAATCGGGAACCGCAGTTTAGGCCAAATGGCGGGAGGTGACAGGTGTCATTTGTGACTCCAAAATGTCGATAAAGTTAGACAACTTTATCGACATTTTGGAGTCATTTATTTATTCATTCATTCATTTTATTTATTCATCATTTATTGACAATCATTAGACCTGCTTTCTTATACAGCAGCAAGACTTGGCCCCTACTGGAGCGGCACAAGCAGGAGCTGTGCGTCATGGAAATGAAGGTGCTGCTGTGCATGTGTGGACTTTTACGCAGAGACTGCGTCCGAAGCGCCCACATTCGCGGTAGCCTTTACGTCCGTGACATCGCAGATAAGCTGCATGTGCCGTATTCAATAGTATGGCCACGTCAGATCGGCAAATTACGTAAGCAACAAATCGGGAATGAAGGAGCTTGCTCTGAATTTTTAACCCTTAAAACATAGCATGATTTGAAAATTTAAAGAAGAAAGTGTGAGCGCACGAAGCAAGCCCGAATTTTTTAGGATTTTGATTCATTTCGAATAAAGTATGTAATGAGTGCAAGCAGCGTCACCTAAATTAATAAATAATTGTTAAAATTTTGTTGTTACTGTCGCTTCGCAAACCCTTGTGATCCATTTGTAACGGCTTTATGACTCCCAGGGAGTTGAAAAACAATGTTCTAGACATAAATCGTTTTTGAAATTGTAGCTCCTTTTAAAACAAAGACCTCGTAAATATTAACTATAACTAACTTAGACAAAAATATTGTTTACATGTGTATTTTTTTTGTATCTCCGTAGCTTTAAGTTTGTATATTCTGTATATATCAATAAATAACAACGTAATTTAAAATAATTCATGTTTATTTAGCTACTCCCCTCGTGTGACCCCAACGTAGTAATTGCTACGAAGTGCTACGGCGTAGCAGGATAATGCAGTGGGTTAGTTTAATTTGGTATTTTCATGGTAATAATTATGTTTTGTAGTAACAGTAAATAATTATAATTGGTTATTTACTTTAAGCCTAAAAAAAAACAAGAAAAGAAGCGCACTTAATCTTAGCTAGAGACAATGTCGAAATGCAAATGTAGCAACTGGAGAATAGGCCCCTTCTCTGACACTCGGCTCGTACCGCACATGACTGCTCAGAAGGTGTCCAGATTAGTCCTAAATTAGTTCTAAACTGGCTAACTGTTGATATAGGTTGATAACGCGCCGCCTAAACCGCTGGGCCTACATAATTGACATTTTGTACATACATGTATATTTTATGCAGAGTAAGCATCCACTATAGGACATGAGCGCGCGCACAGTACATAGTAATTATGGCCATACTTATGTACTGTTATGTTATTTCTGTTATTTGGCTTATAAATATAATTTATTTATGAATTGGCTCCGTTTGGCGGAAAACAAACACGCTTGTATTTTGGTAGTGTTGATCTCCACCAAATTGGCATAATCTCAATCGGTGACCGCCTTGGGACTTCGTTCGAGCGACCCACCACGGTCTCTCGTCAAGACTGAATGTAGCCCCTGCTGGCTTTGTCATCGGATAGATATCTATTCGATACTGTGTTGTCGTCTGCATATCACAAGGTACAAGCAACTCGTTAATGCGCAGTAGGAAAGGAGTTGAGGACAGAACCTACCCCTGAGGAACTCCGCGTCGATAGCCAACTGTAATTGGTGGACTGATCGTCCACTCAGAAAAGTTTGCACGAAAGTACGTCAGTTTTGAAGTTAGGATCTATCATCGAATACATAACTCCATCTATCTGCATTACCTACCTGTCTTCATACGTGGCAGTCTTTCTCAAATTGAATTTATATTATGAAATAAGTCTACGTGGAGTGCGGACGTCGCAGTAAAAGCTAGTTTCTTTTAAAACCTTAGCAACATGAAATAATAAAGAAAATCTCACTATTTAGCTATTAAAATCAAAATGAAACGCACACGTTTAGGATGATTTAAATATAATGTAATAAAAATCAGAGCTGCAGGTGCTTTGTCAATCAATCTGTTACACCAGGAAGTCCCCAGGATGCAACCGCTCGTTACGAATGTGGGCTAGCGCGTTTTACCAGGGGCTCTATTTTTGAATCGCTCGTTTCGATCCGTACGGTTTTCAGTTTTGGTATTCGGCATGAAAAATTCAATATTTTTTAAATCATATTGCGAACACCGAAAGAGTATGGTTCATAAATAGGGAAAATCAGCATCATGCATCAAAATATCGAATTTTTCATGACGAAAATCAAAACTGAAAACCGTTTGAATCGAGGCGAGCTATTCAAAAGTAGGGCCCGTGGACTCAGTAAAGCCAGAGAGCCCATACAGACGTATACGATTACTATATTTACGATTATAAGTAGTATATCAGTTAGCTAGCATCCATAGTACAAGCTTTGCTTAGTTTGGGGCTAGATAGCGCTGTGTGAATTTGTACACGACGATTACTATTACGATTTGTTTCAAATGTTTATGCAATTTTTGTTTCTATACTAATAAAATAACAGAAAGCTTATTTTATTAATTGCAACATAGCCACTGCACAGTTATCGTGTCGTACCCGCACAGTCATCGTACCGCACCCGCATAGGCCCCGCGTCTGCGACTGCACGTTTTCTGTCCGGTTGCTACGCGGTGATTATGCGGGCACGCGGTATACGAGTTTATTGTCCGGTTTGTAAGCGGCGATGTATAAACGGGACCTGAGAACTCTGCATGGATGGTTACAACCGCCTTAACATAATGTTTTTACTTATCGCGGTTATTACTCGTCAACAAAGGTACGCGGTAGGAAACCCGGAACATACCCTTAAAATGTACAACTACTAAGCATTATGTTTGCATCGTTTTGTTTCGATTTGAAGGATAAGGAGCCAATGCAACTTTATATCATTCACAGGACAACATAATGTAAGTGCATGAATCATGTCATACGCGACAATTACCGAAAATCCCATATGTGCTCGTTTGTCACTTACTTATTGAGATTATTCATTATCATCATCTTCATTATCATCATTTATTTATTCATTAGTCAGTTATATATAAAAGTTTTCCTCAAAAAGTTTAGTTTTAGTTTGCTCGCCTGTCAATGCCTGTCTTGTTTATCTATAGCAATTTACCACGAGTGTAAAAGAAACGCGAGCGCTCGCGTAGTTGCGAGCGCTTCAAAAATAGGGAACCAGATATCAATATTATTTTATTCTAAAACATTGGAATCCAAATATAAATGTCTTGATGTCACAATTGCGTCATTGGTTTTTTACGTGGTTTCAACACATTCCCTACCGTTACAAGCTGAAGAGTTCAAGGTAGTTTATACACATGTATATCTTGTACAGGGTGCGCCACTCGAAGTATTCCAAATGAAAATGTAAGTTTTGAGATTTAAAATTTAAAACTTCAGTATATCAGAAAAAACATGTCATATTTTAATAAAATAGGTTATTGTTAGATATAGCAATCTATAGAGCGGGTAAGAGCATCGAGTCTTCGGAAGGATTCGCTCGCAACATAAATTATAGCATTTTCAATTGGTAACATTTCGAATGGCGGATCCTGTATAAGAAAAACTTTGGTTTGTGGTCACGTGATGCCCCGGTAATATTCACGAATACCCATGTTAATTGCAGTGATGGTTCAGTAGTTTTACAATTATTCTCCGAAAGAAATCTGCGTTGGAGGACAGTTTTATGCAGCTATAATTTCGTGCCACTGTAACATTGTGTAGTTTCATATTTTGCTAGTGCTTTTTATTAGTTACTTTGAAGTTACATTGTGGGATTGGGTAATGTTAACAAAATTTTATTTTAAATTGTAATTGCCACATATATTTTACTAACTTGAATCGGATCCAGACATGTAGAAAAATAAAAAAATTTAATATGTTTTTTTTTTGTAAATTAACATTAAAAAAAGTTTCTTTATCCAAATTTTTAAAAAATTACCTTACGTCTTCGGCAAGCGTTTGACAGTTTAAAATTCATAGGAGAATTCCAGTCAACCACGATCAACTTATTTAAACTTCGGTGCGGTCAACTATCTGGTCAGTTAGAGCGCCGCACTGTATCCGATCCCAATTTTTATTATTTCAAAATGTTAAGTGGTGGTTATAATACCCTTTCAAGAATCACGTCACCCCTACATACTACTAAGTAGATCGATAAACTGCTGTACTATCCTCTAACTCCTAATCCTAAAGTGTTCTATGGTTTCATCAAAGGCAGAGCATCATCAGATGATGACCAAAGATTTAGACAATGTCACTCTGAAGCGAATACCTGAGTAAGATATGATAAGGTAACAAAGACCATCTACGTGCCTACAATTTTCGAGATCCTCTGATGACCATGGGACTACCTGGGCTTTTCAAACACATAAAGAATTTTCCAAACCGGATCAAGTGTCTTAGAGAAATCGGGGAACATACATAAAAAAAAACATTTCCGACGAATTGAGAACCAGCTCCTTTTTCCGAAGTCGGTTAAAAATACAGATGTATACTTAGTACGTAAAGTTTATGTTGGAGTTCGGCGCTCATCTCCATCATATGAAATACATCACGTGAGATGGCAGTCATATACTTGACAATTTTCTACAAAAAAAATACTTCGCTGCTGCACTATAATTTTGATGCACTTTAGGAAACAGACAGAACTCTAGTGCGTAAGCTATCAAAGAAATAGTAATGCTATGTTCTCAAGCAAAACATCTTATTGTCAACTTGAATAATCTGAACTTTATATAGGCTTGACCAATTAGAACAAGGTAATGCTTTGGCAAATTGGAAATATTTACTCGCTTGACGAATCGGAACAAAAACAATGTTTGACGAATTGTAAACAAAAACGTGGTAAAAACACGCTTGACCAATTAGAACTATCATTAGGCTTGACGAATTGTATACTAAATCCTATTTACGAGCCACCTCGAACTGTATTTGCAGTAGAGTAGCTAAGGACAGTTAATAGTGCGTAAACGCTCTGAATGGTATTGCACTTTGAATCCTTTGGTTCGTCTGAACAGTTAGAACTTTACAACCGACCCTAGAGAAAAAAAATACTACGTGCAACCCTAAAATAACTTTCGAGTGACAAACGTCCAGATTCAACTGACGGAAAACAGAACTATCGTGCATCTAATAGGGTGGGATTGCAATGGAGGGCATTCCAGTCATTTTTAAACGATGATGTGACGTAGACGTGATGACGTGAAACAACCACGTCATCACAGATAAATTACACACTGGAATATTCTTGAAACTATTCCAAAGATAAAATATGTCGAATATATATTCTTAGTTCTAAAGGAAATACTAGTACTACTCTACTTCGAATATATTCCGCGAATAGCTATAAGTAGTGAATCAATTTATCGAATCAGTTATCGTCTTTGTTTTGTTTGTATTACTTGTATCTCGTATCCCAAGGAACCGGGTTCGAAGCATAGTGCCGACATGTACCAATGAAGTATGTATATTAGTTTAACACTAACCGATGCTTATACAGTGAAAGAAAACATCGTGATGAAACCTGCACATTCAGGCGACTGAATGTGTAACCATGATCCAGTCTAGTCAGGTTCTCCGTTAACAGACTCACGGAGGTCAGGTAGCTCCACTGTATTACCTGATCTGTCAAATCCTGGAACATGGGCCAGACGAACCCATCGCACGCGGTAGTTAACCGGGTAATGCCAAGATGACTAATCTTAGTTGTAAGATTACTACACAGCAAATATTTTTCAAAATCTTTCTTTAGATAATAGTTTCTGCATGCAGGAGGTTACAAACTTTCTCATTTGTAACATTAGTAGTATTAATGTGAGTAAAATTAAATGAACTTATATTTTTAACAATAACTATACTTTATTTAGACCACACGGAAAACGCACCATCGCAGAAATGCCAACTGTCCATTAGGGTTGTACATTATCATCATAATCATCATTCAGCCAGAAGACGCCCACTGCTGGGCATAGGCCTCCCCCAGAGATCTCCACAAAGGCCGGTCCTGTGCCTTCCACATCCAGCTGGTACCTGCGATCCTTACCAGGTCCTCGGTCCACCTTGTGGAAGGCCTACCCACGCTGCGTCTTCCGGTACGTGGTCGCCACTCGAGAACTTTACTGCCCTATCGGCCATCTGTTCTTCGGGCTATGTGCCCTGCCCACTGCCACTCCAGTCTGGCAACCTTGGTTCGCTTGCGGATCTCCTCATTTCTGATTCGATCACGAAACGAGACTACGAGCACAGCCCTTTCCATTGCCCTTTGGGTAACAGTGAGCTTTCTTATAATAACAATTAAATAATTCAAATAATAAAGCAATAACATTAAAAATTAGAGGGTTGTACATGTATATCGTCAAACGTCAAATCAGCCATGGTGTTGAACCTTGTCCTCGGTAATAGGATTGGTAGAATAATACGAATATGGCCCTGGAATGAATACTGGAATGTTTCTAACTTTAAGGGCTCCTTAAATATCATGCTGTCACTTCTAAATCTTTGATATTCAAAAGGGATAGCATGATATCTAATTTGCCCTTAAAAGTAAGAGACATTCGAGTATCCGCGCGTATTTGTAACATGAACCGCTGTTGCGACGTCACTGCGAGGACTATACTGAAACAACAACGCAAGCATTGTAGCATGGCGGCACAAATAGTTAAGGAAGTAATACTCATCCAGACAGACATAAGATACAATACCAAATTGAATTCAAAACTAGAACATCCACACTAGAGTGCCCCATATTTTAACGTGTAATATTTAAGTACACTTTAAGTAGCTCTGAATTCGGGTCACATAGCAATTACATTAAAAATTAGAGTGACGTTGAGTGGCGACGTGGCTCTACGATCACGAGCTACGTAAGTTCTACGTAAGCTCTACGCGATATAGCCTTGAATAGAGCTACGCATGATGGGCAAGGTAATTTCAAATGTAGCGTAAGATTGTTGAAAGGTATGGTATGTTTATAAAAAGGTGTTTATGACTTTAAAATCTATAAAAAATATTAGCTCAAGTTCCAAGATACTAGGAATTTAGGAACAATCTTCTTCATCATCGCCTTAGTCACAGAATGCATTGCTGAAAATAGCTTAGAGCTTCACACCTTTCGGTTTTGTGCTGCCAGTTTTCATCATGTCTTTACGACCTTTACAAGGTCATCTGTCCGTCACTGCGAACTACTTTGAAACATCAAGCATATTATGCCTCTAAAATAGTGCCAGTGCATCCTAACCTCTTCTTGCAGCATCCAGCCTCTCCAGAAAGCTTTCGCAAATTGTCACTCTACTGGCCGAAGGGCGACCTACACCACACTGTCAGAGTCGCTATCTCCACTCATGACCTCAATTATCCAAGTACTAAGCGATACAGGAATGATCTTGCAGGAATAATCTCGAGCCGGCATGACATTGGGGCCTTCAAGAAACGACCCTACAGCTATCTTAAAGGCCGGCTACGCATTCGTGACTCCCTGGTGTTACGGATGTCTATGGGCGGCGGTAACCACTTACAACTCGTTAACTTCCCCTTTTTTATAAAAAAAAATCAATAGCATAATAATTTTTCTCTTTTGATTTGGACAAAATCGGTTTAATGGTTTTAAATAAATAAATAAATATGCTTGGAGAATTCACACATCGTTATCTAGCCCCGAAGTTGCTAAGCTTGTGTTATGGGTAATCAAACAAACAAATGATAAACTACTTATAATACGACTTAGTTTGACGACCTGAGTGGTTCAGTGGTCAACATGCCGGTCTGCCACGCAAGAGGTCCCGGGTTCGATTCCCGGTCGGGCAGAAATTGAAATGATGAATTTTAATTTCTGTTTCGGGTCTGGGTGTATACTTATTATACATAGAAATGTATAATAAGTATGTATATAAAAGTATATAAGTAGTTTATCAGTTATCTAGCATCCATGACACAAGCTTTGCTTACTTTGGGGCTAGATGGCGTTGTGTCCATTTCATTTTAATTTCATTTCAGACGCGTAAAAGAAATTAAAATTCATTATTTAAACCGGTAATTTATTCCGGGACCTCATGCGTGGCAGATTGGTTAACCACTGAACTACTTAGGTCGTCAAATTAAAATATCCAAATATACAAAATTTTATCTCTTAATTATTAAATTGACAAATAACGAGCACCGCTACATTGCTGTAGGTGCAGCGGCGAAATATCGAATGGTCTTCTAATTCTCCATATCGTTCTCATATTGATTAACTAGATTAGTGGTCACCAATCCTGACCTCGTCTCCGTCTCTGCAAACACCTGGCCAGCCGCCAGCCCCCACCTGCCGGCCCTTGCGAGATAAAAGCCAAATATTTACGACCCACTCCGACTGACGTGCATATTGTGTAGTACATTGATGCTATCACAGCGCCTCATCAATCTAGACTAATCTAGAGCTTACTGATTGCGTAATGTACAAGTACCTAGTTCTAAATACAGGTTTTGGGGTTTCTATAGGTACGATTGAGGGAGCTTGACCTAAATATCTATGGTCTTAAGACTTACATTTTGCTTAGGTGATGCGTTTTGTGCTAAATCGGATTTAGCAGAAATAGCATTCAATTTGTGCTAAAGTGCGGATATGAGACTATGAGAACGAATACGATCTCCAAAGGCGGATGTATACATGTTATAAATAATATTGGGCTCGTTTACGAAATAATTGTCACCAGTCAGTAACGGGTCCACTTCTGAACATTAGCAATAAGTATAAGTCAGTCCAACTAATGTCCATTTTATTATACCGGATACGCGACTAACATCATCTTGCCAAAGGGCGCGGTAAACAATCTAGGTACTATTAATTTTATTAGATAACCAACTAAAATCACGACGTGACAGTAGTATTCTTGTACATATGAGTACAATAAGCATGTACTACACACCAATTTTTACTTTGTAACATGTACTATTGTCACAAAAAATGTTAATTAAAAATTCGTAGAATTGCGTTATAAATACGGTGCGTGCCGCCCTTTGAGCCATTTAGATTAGGTAATCAATTTAGTTACAGTTCCAATGCTAATATTTTGAGCTCAGATCCCATAATACAATATTTGTGCGGAAATTGCCCACCTCCGTTTATAAATAAACAACTCATTTAATTAGTATGTTTGTCTTTGCGGTGTCGCGTTGCTTCGGCGGCCGGCGCGGTCGGGCGAGCGTGCGACAGCGGTTCCAATTTGACGCGTTTGTTTGGTTCAAAGTATGACTAAAATACATTAATAGCCTATTTATGAATTACATGGCACATCCAACATCTGTTCCAAGTAAATATCAAACTATTTCTATGTCTGATTATCTTTCACAGGGGCTTCATCGGCGATTCCAGTGATTCACGCGGACGCGTCTCCTTCAGAATCTCAAGTCGAGATCAGACTCCATCCGGAGAGCTTTGATGTTGCAATTCCAAATGATTGATAGGACTTATTCACGAGCACGATCCATCGATATGCCGCTCACCTACATCTGTACAAAGGTCGTTCCTGATTCATTTGTAGAACTAAAAAAATTAGCAAACCCGATGCGGAAGCCGTATTTTCTCATTTCAACACGATATAATAAATAGCTCCACAGAAAGTATATCATCATAAACAGTGCATAACTTTTATTTTTTAGATTTGTAGGTGTTTATATATAACCACGTCTTGATGTTATGTTCTTGTTTATGTTTTTACGTTAAAATGTGTATGCGAAAAGACCTTGTGATATAGCAGTTATGTTAAACCTGTGGTGATTACAGTTAACAAAGATCGGTTGTGAACATCTGCAGGCAAAAATAAGATGCTAAACATAGTCGAGCTGGACACAGGATGGATGAGCTTCTCTCTTTGTAGTCGTTACTACTGACACCTTGTCGGTTTGGGTTTAATTTTAGATAACACTGTGTACAATGTATCTTTGAGTTCTCACAGCATTGTCTTTGAAGTTGTCACTGAGTGAAGGTGTTGTGTGGAATTTTTGTTCGGCAAAGTTACATTGTTGATCGGCCCGAATGTGTTATGAATGTTACGCCCGCCATTTTGCGAATGGATAATAATCACACGGCGATTCCGAGCCGGCGGAATTAAACGTTTAATAACCCATAAACGAGATTGACACCAAATTTTGTTCGCCTTGTCTAAGATTAAGAGGGCAAATCAAACGGTCGTAAATTTCCGTGCGCCGAGAATAACCACTCGCGTATGAGTGCTGTTATAATAGAATGCTTTAGAGCCGCGTAAAATAATAATTAATTTGAAAAGAGTGTTGGCACTTGTCCATTGAAAATTCCGAGCGGCTTGTGTCTGCAATGTTCCACTGCGAGCCGGCAGTTGATGTTCAACGCAAGTGCAATTTGCTTTTAAAACTTGGGATTTCATGCCAACAGTTTTCGAACGATTAATTTTCCAATTTGAATTAGATACTCTCGAATGTAGCGTAGTTTATGCCGGGCATAATTACTATAAAGACGAAAGAAAAGTTGGACGATTGGATTGTCTATTTGAATATATGACTACATCTTGCGCTTTAGGTTTAATTTACACACTGGTTTTACCCAACCCAAGAGAATTCACAATAATAAAATTTTGTAAAATTATTGTATTCATCATCATAACCCGTAACAACCCACTGCAGGACTTAGGTCCTCTCCCACGAAAGGGGAGGTTATTAAATATAACAACGGAAAATGCTGCTGCCCATTTTCCAGATTACGGAGACTTTTGATCTTTTGTCTCGAAAACATTAGTCGCCTTGTACGACACCCATGAGCGTAAGGGGTTGATCCTATTCTACTCTGCCGGACACCACACGGCTAAATTATTTATATGTATTACAAAAATCCTCTATCAATGACAACGTCGTAATGCCATCTGCCAAATGGCTTGAACCGATCCCATTATTTCAGTCAGTCTTAATTTTTTATTCATCAGTATATTTTTTATATAAAACGGTAGGTAAAAGACACGCGGACCACCTGATGGATAGTGATCACCGACACGTACTACATCCTCAACACCAGATAATTTGTTTAAGACATTAATTACAGAAAAATTTAGTTCTCAGAGCACAGTAGAGCGCAATGTTGCTCAGGATTCGGCGCGGACCCGTCGGCGGGTGACACGCGCATGACGGTTGTTCGAATTGTGCGCTCTCATAATTTTCATAAACTCGAAACATTTCGCGAATAACTCTGGCGCTCTCAAAGACAGCGCGCCCATTGAACGGTCGTGGACCGTTGACCAACGAAATGGACTCACAAATATCACTAGGCGTATCGTTCACTACGTAGGTATTTCGTATTTTCACGATGTTTGTCTCAAAGAATTATAATAAATTCAATGGAAATAATTTTTCACAAAGTAATATGAAGTGAGATTTACAATATTAATTGGACCGAGATGTAGATACCTTAATATGAAATGTAACATATACACAAATACCATCACATCTTTTCCCGTAGGGGTAGAAAGACACCATTGATCCACTTGCTATGGTCCTGACAAATCTCTTCCACATTCATTAACTTTTTCATACAAGCTCGGCGGCTTAGGAAACTCTTGACCTGATCTTTCTACGAAATATTTTTGATTTGATCATGATATGTAAGTCTTGGTCTTCCCCTTCCAAAGCTTCCATTCATTCCTGCCACATATTATGTATTTTTCCTCATTCTTCCACTCTACATGACCAAACCAACTCGGCAATAATTTCTCTAGTCACTACGTCTTCTTTTTCTCCAACACGTTCCCTTGTTACACTATTCCATATTTTATCTTTCATTGACACTCCTTCCATATTTGTTAATGCCCTCTTTTTGTTGCATTTCCTACTTTCATGCTTCTTCTTCTTCTTCAACTTAAAATGTAATATATGTCGCACAAATGATTATTGAGTATCAGTGGACCCGGCGCGACTTCCTTCGCTTACACCCACTTTACCCCTAACTACCCTTTTCTTTTTGCTTATAAACCTTCTTCTTGAATCACTCTATCTATTATTGAAAGCCGCTTAAATCCGTTTCGTAGTCTAAAAGAAATAAAAAGACTTTTTCCATTTCATCAATACTATGTATGTTAAGATATAGATAGATAAAACTATGGATAGGTAGTAATTTATTATTATCAAGGTAGCCACAGATCAAAATTATTACGACTGATATCAAGATCAATGCAATAGCACAGAAATACATCCAGGGTTACGTTGGATTTGGTTTAGAAATGTTTTACGTGCGTCAATCTGCCATTAAACTCGGAAGATACGGTAACACGTACAACTTTTCACATTTCCTATGATTTACAATTCGGCAACTGGGTCAAACAGTGAGATTCGTGCAACCGGTCGTTAAAAATCAATTAAATTTTTGATGTTGGATACGTTATTAATAAGGTTTATTTTGTTTTATAAGTGATTGGAAAACGTTTTAGTTTGATGTGGTTGCGTGTGGGGTACGAGTATCGTAAACTTGTAATAAACATGTTAGTATGTATGTGGTACATAATCCAATATATTGGATATGTGTTATAGATACCTACTATTTGATAGAGGTATTGGATAGAGCCTTTATTTTCAACTTGAACGTACAAAGAACAAAATTACATATGAAAAACATAAGTACCTAGTAACTAGGTACCATTAGCTTTAATCTATTATTATTTCAAATGTCACTTGTACAGTGTTTTAGTAGCATTAGAAGCTGTCTAGAAACGGCGATTGCACTGGCATTCATTATCTAGCTAGGTCGATGCAACGCCACAAGTGGTTGCCACGTGCGGTGCGCGGTTCCTGCTCGCCTAGTATCTAAATGCGGACCAAATCCAGGGATGTGCCGCTAAGAATATCTGAATTATGCAGATATTACATTATGTACGACCGCCTTGAGTACAGATTTAGAAAGCACTACGGGCGCAGGTACTCTTCCGATATTAAATATTTATCGATGTTTACATCGTTTCAATAAGTTAGTGATTCCGCGTGAGTTTCGCGGAAATGCGCACATTGCGGCTTAGTAGATTGACTTGACTACTAATGTTTAATCTAAAAATTTAGCTAGCGTTCTTGCAGTGTCTAAGTGAAAAATATCGGCAATTAAAGCCCAAATTTGATGTCAACACTTTTAAAATATCTACAGTTTATACCTAAGCAGTCATACTGTCGTCACCGGTGATAAATCTTCTGACACTGTTTCTATGGTGTTGTCAAAATAAAATTTTATATCAGTTTAAACGACTCGTGTGGTTTGGTTTTGGTTGGCAGTGGGATAGCAAACGCTTTTCAACCATTTCACAAGTCCCACTCCAAATCATTTCACAGCTGATTAGGTTTTATAGCATTCCGTCGTTCGTGTTTAGTATGTTCGGGCTAATTTTGACACCAATCTATGCTCTAGCTAGATTTTAAGGTATATTAGTATAAAACAGTTATTCAAAATACAATTTTCTATATAGTTACGCAAGTTGTTTTAGTAATTCGTACAAGCACGCTGCGCCGGTTCGCACTCAGTTTCAATTTTGAGGAAAACGAGGAAATCTCCTTATTACCTTATTACCTCCTTAGTTCGAACTTTTGCACTTGGCGAAGTAGGTTAGATTCTCAGGACGACAGATTTGAGATTAAGATTTTAGTTCAACCTTTATAATGCGAATGGCTAAGGAATGGAACGCGCTGCCGGCGAGTGTGTTCCCTGATCACTATAATCTGGACTCCTTCAAGGCTAGAGTGAATAGGCTGTTCCTAGACAGGCATGCTCCATCTTCGACCCCATCATCACTTACCACCAGGTGAGATGGCGGTCAAATGCCTGGATAGTCTAAAATAAAAAAAAAAATCTGAGGTCAGTTTTTTATTTAGTCCAATTCGGACTACGTCAGATTCTGATTAGGTCAGATATTTGTACCGTCAGAGACACGAGCCCGGGTAAACAAATTTCTTACACAAGTTATGCGAAAGAGTGGACAGACCTGGCAACAAGTCGGTCTAAGTGGAAAAATAGGAGAGAGGTCTTCGCCTTCTTTGGTTTCTTTAAAAAAAGGAGGTTATACACACACAGTAGGTACAGAAAATTTTACCTATTTAATTTTTAAGTTTATTTCCAGATGCAGATACTTTTACTATACTTTTTGTTATACACACGCGTGCTACAGAGATTACGCTCTGCGAAATCGATCTAGCCGATTATTATCTATCGGGGATATCTTAATTTGTTTTTAGTGAAGAATATCGTAAAGAAAGAATAGTTATAGCCTGTAAGAAATTAATTTCATTTAAGATTTATTATTAACGTCAGACAATGCCATTTGGATGTACCATTATCGGATCTGGCATCGGCCTAGTTTTCTGATATATTTAAGGCCTTGCCACATACAAAGCTCGGCGCGAGCGCGGCGTGAGCGCGGTGCGATATTTGCTAGGCAACCATCGCGCGGCGCGTTATTTGCTAGGCAACCATCGCGCGGCGCGATGGTTGCCTAGCAACTATCGCGCCGCGCGATGGTTGCCTAGCAAATAACGCGCCGCGCTCGCGCCGAGCTTTGTATGTGGCAAGGCCTTTACTGTCTGACTGATTGACATATGGCCGCTGACACCCAATGCTGCGCGAGAAATGTTAATTGTAGTTGACTTGAGGCATTCTATGAATATTTTTAGTTGACTAACTTATTTTCCTTTTAACCAAGCAATACTTTTTGACCACGATGTGGTTTGTAGAGTTAGCCCTGGCAGAGTTTGTCCTAGTAGCGTAGGGCTTGCCTTGTTAACAGTAAAACAGATGAGCTTGCGAGGCTTGGCAATTTTACGTGAAATGTAAGTATTTGGTGGGATACTAATTATTTCTTCAACAAATGTGCTCTCGTGCGCGAGGGCTCGAGGTCCCCTTGACCATGATCCAAGATTTAGCAGATCAGGTAAATACAGTAGAGCCACTGCCATCTGATCTCCGTGACCCTGTACACAAAAGAATTTGATAAGATTGGATCATGGTTACACATATTCTGTAGTCGAATGTACAGGGTTTCCTCACGCTGTCCTTCCTCACCATAATAGCATCGCTTTGTCTTCAATTAGTGTACAGTCAAGTGTTTAGCAAGTTGACAGAAGCCTGAAATTGGCCGTGTTACTATTTTCGGACGTGTATTGCTTGTGACGCACTGTTTCTCGTCACAATACGGACAAATTATGAGGGCGATTAAACAGCTAAACTATATGTTCTCGGCTGTACATAACTGAGAAAAAATCAATGGGGATCGGACCTTGTACCTCTAGCTTACGCGTATGACCCGTTAGCCATTAGGTCACCGACGCCTAGCGTAACACACATACTATTATAAGAGAAAATCGGCATATAACAGTAGTAATGGCTACCCTTCCCTACCCTACACCTTCCCTACCATACCATACTCCTACCCTACCCTACACCTACTCTCAGGCGCGGATCCAGAATTTGGTTGAGTGGGGGGGCAAAAGTCACAATTAGAGGCACCTTCTAATTATAGGTATTCTCTACACAAAGAGCGAGCGCCGTGAGTAAAAAAAATATGTTTTTTTTAGTGGGGTGAACAATAAATGAATGAGCGTGCGGAGCGAACTCGGAAATTGTAGTTTTTAAAACCTGGGGGGGAGCACAACAAGTGTGTGAGCGAGCGGAGTGAGCTCGAAATTTTTGACATTTTGGGTCTTAAAAGCTGCGGTGATCAATGAATGAGCGACCGGTGCGAGCTCCACATTTTTTATGTTTGTGGTCTTAAAAGCTGGAGTGAGTTGAATGAATGAGCAAGCGGAGTGAGCTTGTAATTTGTGTTATTTTGAGGATTAAGTTAATGAGCAAGCGAAACGAGCTATTTAAGACATTTTTGGTCTTAACAGCAATGGGAGATCCTCAAAATAGTAATTTAATTAAATCAATTGTGATCTTTACAAAAGTAACTAAGGGAAATTATTGAATGAGCGACCGCAACGAGCTTTGTAAAAGGTAAGAATAGCAACTAAAACTAATGAATTACCGAGCGAAGCGAGCTTGATATTTTTGATATCTTGAGTCTTAAAAAAAGCTGGGATAAGCAATAAATGAATGAGCGAGCGGAGCGAGCTCGAAATTTTTGTCATTTTTGCTTAGATGATGTGATGATATGTGATGCTGATCGTAATAAAAGAAATTAAAATTATTGAATTAGCAATCGGAGCGCGCACGAAACTTTTAACATTATGGTTTTTAAAGCTACGATCAAATCAAATCAAATCAAATACGTTTATTCAGTTTAGGTTTTCACAAACACTTATGAATGTCATACAATATAAAATGAATGCTAGGCACCACGGCACCATCGAGCGCACAACGGTTTCTTGGCCAGTATGTGGGGCCACATTAAAAATGTATAAAAAAAACAAAATAGACTCCGCGGCCAAAGATTTTGTTCTTTGTCCGCGACGGACGAAAGCAGGGCCCGCCGGTTACTTGTCACTGTGACATTGACAGACACGTAAATTGATTGTCAATATGAACATTTAGCGAAATGAGCTCGAAATTTTGACATTTCTGTTCTAAAAAGTTGGAGTGATTGATAAAATAAATAAAAGAATTGAACGAGCGCAGCGAGCTTCGAATTTGGCTAAAACCGTGGGCGATTGTGAGTGAGAATCGGGGACCTGGATCGGCGCCTGCCTACTCTACTATACCCTACTCGTACACCTTCACCTACCCTACCCTACACATATCCTACCCTATCCTAGCCTACACCTACTCTACACCTACCATACCCCTACCCTACACATACCTACACATACCTTGTCCTGTAAATTACAAACGCAACAAAAAAGAATTAGTTAAATAGGTGCAATCGTTCTGAAATTATGTGCAAACATGCAACTGAGGTATATTACTTGAGTTATATTAGCAATTTTCCTAGGGATCTTTAATTATTTTTAATATAAGGTATAGCCTATATTACTCGCATATAATGTAGCTTTTTATAGATGAAATAATATTAAATTTTTGAGTTTATCCATTACAAACAAACCAACAAACAATAAAATCTTTCCATTTTATAATATTAGTATGGATATATATGTACGTCAATCTTCACTCATACCACGAAAGAAAGAGTAAGCACATGTTTTTAAGCAGGTATTTAAACATAATAACAGAATAATGTAAATTCATGCTTCTAGAGCTCAAATAAAATAACAATTTTATTTAATAAAGCAAGATTTTGATATATTATTTAAAATGAAATGTTGGAAATAGTAAGTAATAGTGTTGGAAAATAAAGACGGTGTATGACGACACAACACGATATTCGTTCATGGAATGGTGCATAATTGGAAATGCAATTGTATTATTTATAAAGTACTCTCTTTTAATTTGGTACAGGTACGATCCCAAAAAACTGTGTCCGGATAATACTTGCTTCAAACAGTAAAAAAGGAATCCATGCGGACCCTTGGCCTAGTCCTCGATGATGGAACTGAGGGATTCGAGTGTTCGGCGCCCCAACTGCGCATGTTAACCTTCCAAAGACGCAACATGGCCTCCCATTCTCGCTGATACGGCGCCACGTTCCTTGGGTGCCGAGCGCTCACTTAGCGCCCTTTGTGCAGTCATCTGCAGCTCTCAGGAGATAGTGCCTGCAATATCTCATGCTGCGACATGTGCTACTAGTAGGCCCAAATATATCATATCTAGGCGTCAAGACGCGTTCGCGGACTGGGGAATGGCAAGCAATGCTGTGCGCGGCACCACGCGTGCCATAAGGCCGGTCGCACTTTGGAGGCGTTTCAAACGTTTCGTAAGCTACGTGCGTGTCTTCCAAAGTGAGACCGAGCTAAGGAAGCAGATACTTTTCAAATATAATGTGGTAGCTTGTCGTTTACAAAAAGGGATCTTTTCGTACAATTCTGTATGCTCGCAGTCGAGGTCCATCGCTAGGTATACGAGCTCCACGTTGTGTAGCTTTCTCCTCCAACAAAAGGTTTCGAGCTAACAGCCAATTAGTCCGTAACCTAACATTGGTCAATAGTAACATTGGCGGTGGAAATACCCGCGATGTATGTCCCGTCGGTATAAATGTCCCGCCGCTGGCACTCACGCCAAGGCCCCAGGTGACCGTCACCGGGATATTAATACCCGCGCACGCTCAATGGGGGATTTATTGCCTTCATTACCGGTGCTAGCCGAATTACAAGCGCGCCGCCCATTAGACCGGGCCCGCTATCTGGATCGCGGCGTGCAAATTGCCGGAACAATCCAAATATTGGAGTTTGTCGAATCCTTTGGCACCTCGCTGCCGTTTCTCGCGCGCTATAGTGATTGATATTCCGGTTACATCTGTTGGTGATTGCAGTAGTACCTAATATATGATATTAATGTTCTTCTAAGAAGTATAAGAGATTCGTCAGGACCGTAAGCCGTGGAATTATTTAGACAAAATAAAAAAAAATGCGAAATTTCCGCCAGCATAAAATTCGGTTATGTAGTACTATAATTTCTATATAGAATCGATCCGACTTTGACTCCACTTATACCTTAGCTGTCCGACTATTAATCTCTTTACTGTACCTCCTCAGCTTCCCACCCCAGCGGTGTTGATGCGCTTTGTCCGCCGGTTCCTCTCTTTCTCTCGCCATGACACTCGGCCGTTTCGCCTCCTCTGTCGAGGGGTAGGTAGGTACTGGTGGTGTGGTAGGTGTGGTGTGTGGTGCCGCCACCTCAAAGAGTAGCACCACCCCATCTCTTCCCGTGGGTGTCGTAAGAGGCGACGAAGGGAAAAATCCGAAAGGTGGGCAGCAGCATCTTTCTGGGTAGATTTACATCAACTGCACTGCGATCTCCAACACGCCTGCCAAGCGTGGAGATTATGGCAATGACCTCCCCTTTCGTGGGAGAGGCCCGAAGTCCTGCAGTGGACTGTTATGGGCTGTGATGATGATGATGAGGTAGGTACTCTCGAGAATATAGAGATAGCAATAAAAAAAAATTATACTGGACCATTTCGCCCTAAACTAAGTAAATCTTGTGTTATGGTCATCGATATTTAACCTATGATGTCGCGCGAACCCACATCGTTCTAACTGACGATACCTGAGTTAGGGACGCCTAGGGAGCGAGCAAAATTTACCAAACATAGAACCGTATTGAACGCGTTCACTTAGCAAAGAGCCGCTAATACACTGCGTGAGAAAACAGTACCCAAAGCTATTTTCTTAGACAAGTATTGTTTGTAAATACGGGTGTTATACAATTACCTACTTTTTAATAGCTATATAGGTAGGTACTTATATTGACATGACGTAGTAATAAAGTAGTGGTAGTAGTAGTTTTGGATAATAAATAAATAAATAATAAAGTAACCTACAGACCCAAAGCAAATATTAAAATTCTTCACTTTAATTTCAACCGGGACCTCTGCGTAGCAGATTCATCACATAACAGATTAATGTAGATACTGTGACATTGTACAGAGAGCTGGAACCCCCGCGTCAATGGTAGAAAGGACTGGAACTCTCTGCCTGAGTCAATGTTCCCCGATAAGTATAACCCTGGGGTCTTCAAATCAAGAGTGAATAGGTATCTTCTAGGCACGCGTGCTACATCTTCGGCCTCATCGTCGCTTTCCATCAGGTGAGTTGAGGTCAAATGCAAGCCTATTGATAAAAAAAGAGAGATACCTTGTTGTTGTTACCTTGTTGGTTTAACGTCGTGTGTGCGTGGGCGTGGGCGAAATTACCCGAAGGGAGATGAAATTAATAAAATGAAACTGCTCATATTGCTGCACCGATTCGGTGGAAAAACGTGCAAAGAAGATAATTTGTGACCTGCAGTTGACTGAAGCTAGGCTGCAGAGCCTCGACCATCGGCGTAGGGTTGCGCGTCTGTCGGTTTTCTACAGGTTACATTTCGGAGAGTGTGCGAAGCAGCTGCACGACCTTATTCCGCCTGCCCCTTTCCGCCATCAGGAGACGCGATCCGGGCGAGCGCTTTGGCTCGACTTTTATAATGCGCACGGCTAAGGAGTGGAATGCGTTGCCTGCGAGTGTGTTTCCTGATCAATATAATCTGGATGCCTTCAAGGCTAGAGTGAATAGGCTGTCTCAAGACGGGCATGCACCATCTTCGGCCGCATCGTCATTTACAGGTGAGATGAGGGTCAAATACCTGCCTTGTATAATATAAAAAAAAAAACTTATTTAGGTTGGTAATCCTTGCAGATTGCTAACCTTTCCAGATCAAATAATAAAATAAATAAATATCATAATTTCATAACATTTAATTAATAATTATAGCTAATAATAATAAATACATAAATCTTCAGCATTACAATGTCACTTCGGAATCAATAAAACGCCTTATAAGAACGCTTTAACTTAGCAGGTACTAACTCTACAAACCATAACTTTAATTACTAGTCCTAAAATCAGCCGCGAATCCAGGAATTGGTTCAGGGGGAGGGGGGAGTTAAAATAAAAGTTATAGGTCTAACGTTAAAGAAATAAGTATCTGTCTGAGTCAAACAAAAAAGTGGTCCTTTTATTTTTAGGGATCGAGCTCGGAAATCTTGGGTTTGGGTTTAAAAGCTGCAGTAATGAAAGAATGTATGCGGAGCGAGCTCAAAACTTTTCTCATTTTGGGTCTTCACAGCAAAGGGTGATTTACAAAAGTAATTTAGGGAAATCAGTGAATAAGCGACCGCAACGACCTTGTTGAAAGGTAAGAAAAGTAACTGAAGCACGAATGAGCGAGCGAAACGAGCTCGAAATATTTGACATACTGGCTTAGGTGCTGTAATGATGTGTGATGCTGATAGTAATAAAAGTCAATAAAAGTAATTTAAAATATTGAATGAGCAATCTGAAAGCGCAAGAAATTACAAAATTAAGGGACACGGTCAAAAATAAAGCTGAAAAATGGAACGTCCCGAAAAATACGGGATAGGTACGCGGCCTCTTCACGTACTTTGTGGTTGTATGGTGTGATAGAATACACATAGAAACAACACATCACAAACATAACATATTTCTCAAACTCCTTTAATTTATTTTAATTCTATGTTCAATATGAATATTATTGTTATAACATCTTGTTTGAAATTTCGAATTTTATAATGGCCATTAAAATTTAGTTTAGTTTATAAGATTATATTAGTTATATAACATATTATTTTAATTATTAGATTACTTCAAATTGTTTTCTACTTTAAAAGTATTTTTTATCTATTAATGTTGTTTCGACGATCTCTTTTATCGAACTGAGGTTGTAGTACGTTTAAGTACTTCATCTTTATAAAGTACTTTATGAAAGAAAGAATGAAATCTAAATCCAATCCTGAAAATTGCGATCGCGCTACATGACGGCGTAGGTACTCGTAGTTTGCGCACACGCCGCCGTGACGCCGTAAATCGTTGTTTGGTGTTGTTTCATGTTCCCTGGACGTTCACTTCGTTGTTGGCCTATACTCGTGCTTGTGTAGCCTGATGGTAAATTTAGCCGGTAAGTTGAAGGGCCAGACAATTTTTATTGAACGTTATGCGAGGTTGGTCAAAAGCTATCTCTTCTGCTTCTGCTTCTAATGCTAGTTCTGTTCCTCATTTATACAAACTAGCATTGGAGTGATTCTCGCGCTGTGACATCTCAAATTTGACATTTTCTTCGAGATATGTGGCTATAAAATGTCGATCTCTCAACTCAATGGCAGTTTGACACGTTTTTGGTATTCTGCTACTATTAAAAGACCAATCACATTCGATTGGTTTACTATTGGTTTTACAATCGTAGCTCGCGTGCTTGTGTATGTAATAATAGTAATAGACAGATATTATTGTTTAATTAAAGTTGTAAAGCAGTTGGGACCGATTTTCATATTATATTCAATTCAAATTATTTATTTCAGAATAATTATTCCATAATTTGTTAGTAAATGTACAGCATTGACTATGCTATGTTAGTAGATAATTTAATAAGAAGTACCATATCATTCTTATAGGTATCACATATCACTACATAATATTTAATCGATCAGGGTCTGACATTTTTGGACCGGGTAACAACTGCTTTCTAGTTTCATTTAGAAAAAAACTGGAACATCCCTAGGAGACACGTATGCAGTGGGTGTCATGTCAGTGTCAAGTTCCATTTCATTAGCGTGCGATGTGCACATACATAATTTAATTTTTCTTCTCATTGGCGATGTGTAACAGACGCGCATCCGACGCGTCGCCGACGTGTAGCGTGCTGCCTCGCGTGCGGACTTCTGTTTTATGCGACCCGTCGGATACATGTATCCTGCACATAGGATGCATCTCGCTCCGTGTGCGAATTGCCTATAAATAGTCCTGACATAGTCCTGAGAGCGTATATGTCGGAGACGGTCAATAGTATGGACTCATGTATGGAGCGAAAACGGTGCTTCGATCGGCAACCCACCTAGCAGCGTGGCTACATACTCGTCATATTCGGCCCGCGGCATCAGAACTGCAACTAAACCACAGAATAAACTACTCTCTAACTGACTGCTGATCTATTGAAGAGTGAAGAAGTCTTAATTTACTGCCTCACGTCACGTGGCCGTGCTCCAGCAAGAAGAGTGTGAGTACTGAAGGGAGTGCTATAATTTGTAGAAGGGTGCACGTGGAAAGTGCCCCTCCATTGCTTCGGTCGAGATACGACCGTAGTGGTGGCGAGTCTGACAAGAGACCCAAGGGTTTGGTAGTCAAACAGCTACTGGTATTATACTTAATTCATCCTATTATTTTATTGTTTGCTATTTTTATTTTAAGTCGCTTTATTATCCCGATCCACTCGTTAAACTGTTTTGTTGAATCTTTATTTCTATAAAACGATCCGGAAAAATACCTTCTGCTGGAATTTATGGAATTCTCCATTGAGGAATTCTAAATTCTTTTCTCCGACATATATTTGGATAATGATGTAGTTTATTGTCATGTCTAAGCATAGACTAATAATACATACATTTATTTACCTATTAGGTACCTCGTAAAATTCTATATAAGTCTTACCACAGGCCAAGGAGCCTGACATCTAAATTTTATATTATGTGGTTTGGGTGCAGACTCGCTTCCTCCTTGACAACTTGAAAATGTGCACCAGACTGTTGAGTATTTTCACTGCGATTTCCAATACCCGGAAATGTAGAGATTATTATGGCAAAAGACTCCATTTATGTGGAGGAGGATCAAGTCCAAGAAGTACTGTTTAGACTTTGAGCGACAGCGACCTACATTAATACCTGAATACAAATTCACAATGAAAGAGAAGTACCGAAAGAAAACTTAGACGTTTCGTAGACTTAATATTTTCATAGCTACTTGAACCTACAAATTAAATTTTAACTACACTTAGGTTTTACCTGATCCGCCAAATCCTGGATCAACGCGGACCACGGGCCCGTGCGAGTGCACAACCGGGACTTTAACGCCAAAATGACCAGACTTAAAGTACTTTTATCAGAATCAAATATGAATTTCCTATGAAAAATAATAACTAAGACACCTTCCAGTAAACGGAACCAGAAAACTACACCACTGCACGTGTAATGGGCCACCTCAAGGCTTCACATGCCACATGGCTGCAAACAATAGAATGCAGACATTTTTTCGTGGCTTGGCGTCAGCTTTCGGTGACACAAAAAGCAAAGGTCGTCGCCGGCTGGCTGCCATCGTTGGGTGATGATTGATGCGGCGGCGTGAGTGCCGGCGTGCCCGATTCGTGTGCTACCCGTGTATCATTTTGTTGTTTAATGACTTCACAGTTCGGTTGCGGTGCTAGACTCAGCTGGCGCATAAAGCTGTGTAATTTTAGAAGTGTCTATTAGTTACCTGGATGAGCTTGACGTTCTTTTTTACATATCGACGACGTAGTACCAATACCTCCTAAGTTCCATTTTGGTGATTATTAGTTTATAATGTCCGCACGTGCTGGCAAGATCCCTAAGTTTGATATTCGATTTTTCGTAACTTTAAACACTAATAGAATAAGCTTTTAAAAATAAACTTCTATAAAAATTAAATATGTGAGAAATTTGTTACGTTTCTTGAAAAGTTGTAATTTTTTAGTTAGGAGAAATTGGTACTTCGTCGGCGATATATTGCTTAACTAGTGGACCCGGCGTGGCTTCGTTCGCGAAACTTTATACCTAGCACCGTAGCATTTTTTTCTTGATTATAAACCTTCCTCTTGAATCACTCTATCTATTCATGAAAACTGCACTAAAATCCGTTGCTTAGTTTAAAAGTTCTAAGAGTATTTATTTATTTTATTTTAAACTTTATTGCACAATAATACAATTGGCGGACTTAAAGCCATTAAGGCTTTATCTTCCAGTCAATCAGTAGACAATGCAGAAAGTGAGTAAGTAGGTGCTTTATAAAGCGTGATGATAGATTGTAACTTACCTAAATACAATACTGACTACATCAAGATAGAATAAACATATATTATATTATAATAAATACTATACATACATACATATATTAAAAATAAAGATACTTTATACTATTTATATTGACTTTTTGGCCTTTTATCTATAAAAAAATTCTTAATTTGTTTTTTAAAAATAAAGCGATTCGGTGCTTTACGCACATACTCGTATATGTATAGATAGATAGAAGCTTTTGACATTTGTTAAGAGATATAAAGCTTCTTCGATTTCAATATATAATTGAATAAAAAACAGTGCAAGGAGGCAAAAAACAAACCTCACAAAATTCTAAGTCTTAATATTAATATATCAAATTACTTCGTGATTAAATTTGACCAGAAAAATATTCCACTACACCGATTTATTTCATTATACTGCGTAAATGCACTCACTAATTGACGTAGTTTTAGTTCTCACGCACCGTTTCTCGTGAGGTCGCCTGAGAACACACTCAAAGTCAACGCGGTAACCTTTTCAAGAACGGGCGTTTATTGTTCACTTCAAAATAATCTGAGTTGTGATATCGTCTTCTTCTTACAGTGCCATGTCCTAACGGACGTCAGCGACCACCTCTGCAAATGTTGTTCTATCCTTGGCCCATCTGGATAGAGAGGCTGCGTCCTTGATGGTGGTCCATTTGTTTATATTATCTGCCAGTTAATCATATATTTCCCCCTTCTCATTTTCCCATATATTTTCAATTCAATTATTAGTTTAAGATAGTATATTTGCTATTACGGTGTATGTGTCCAAAATATGCTGTTTTTCTTGTCTTGACAGTAGTTACAGTTCTTATTTTTTTGCTCATTCTCCCAAGTACTTCTACATTCGTAGTTGTAGTCGTCCGAGATTTTGTCACATAAAGCCACATCTCAAATGCCTCTATTTTATCCTATATTGCTTTGTTAAGAGTCCAGGTTTCGGCTCCATATAACAGAACAGATAGAATATAGCATTTCACAAGCCTCCATCTAAGCTTGTGATATATATATCTTAATAATCCACTTAACCTGCACTATCATTTAAAATCATCTTGGCGTTAATCCCGGTAGTGCTCTCGTGCACAAGGGCTCGGAGTCCACCTTGACCATGATACAGGATTTGGCAGATCAGGTAATTACAGTGGTGCGACTGCCATCTGACCTCCGTGACCCTGCTTCTAAGGGAACCTGACCACATTGGATCATGGTTACACATTAAGTCACCTGAATGTGCAGGTTTCGTCATGATGTTTTCCCTCACCGTAATAACATTGGTTAGTTATCAATTAATGTACATAACTCAGGAAAGAGTCATTGGTACAAGGCGGCAGTGGGACTCGAACCCGGTACCTCTCGTTTACGAGTTGGTTACATATTACTGTGCGAACCATTAAATAAGTGCTGAATTTTTTATTTATCACCTATTATTTTGACAAATTTAGGCTACGTTTTCAGTCAACGGCAACAGCAGTCAGCGGTTCGCACAGTATCACGATAATAATGATAGTGCAGGTTAAGTGGAATTATGTGGTGGAGCGGGTAATGTAGGCCATAATTAATCCTGAAATTCGGAACGAGCCTGGAGCGTAATAACCGAATTTTAAACGGATAAAGTGCCGGGCAAAATCTAGTTAGTCTAGTACCTATAATTTAAACAACTGCGAGAGTGAGTCAGAGTAAATTTCATATGTTAGATACTTTACCTTTTTATAAGTTTTTATTTAATTTTACATTTCCCCAATTCCCCATGTTCGTATAAAATCTTGCAAGTTACCCATTTCACAGTTTCCGATTGAGCTAAAATTTTTAACACCTATGTAAGTTATGTGATAATGTAATTTTATGGTACAGTCGAGCTGATCTGATGTTGAAGACGGAAGGTGGCCATAGGAACTCCGAAACTAGGCATGGTAAACCTATCGAGTTTGGGCTCGTTTGATTAGTTTTGACAAATACTGTGACTGATCATAGAAAACGCGAGATAAAAGCTTGTCATGAAAAAATATTTTTCATTTGAATTTGTTTTACTATAAGTGCCTAATTTGAAAAATGCGAGAAAGGTGCAAATACAAATACAAAATCTTTATTAGAAACAAAGTTACATGTCAAACTTACATTTAAGAGATTACATTAGTAACAAAGTTACATTTAAGAGAGGTAGGGCATAGCGGGGTATCTCGTTCGAATTGGAGCCGCCCGACTGGGGAAGTACCTCCACCTTACAGAATATCACAGCTAAATAATACTTTTAAATAGTATTGTGTTTCTGCCGGTGAGTAAGGTTTCCAGTGCTCAATGGGGTGGGGATTTGGGGAACCGTGGCTTTGGCAGTGGAGTGGCATTTGCTTTTTGCTGCCAGAGCAACGTGTTATAGAGGTGGGCAACGCATTAGCGATACTCTTGGTGTTGCTAATGTCTATAGGCAGTGGTGACCACTTTCCATCAGGTGGCCCGCTTGCCTGTTTGCCTACCGTATAACATAAAAAAAAAAAAAAAAAAAACTATCAAGTTGGTACTTAGGAGATACCTTTATAAGCACATTACATTAAATTCTAATTTACAATGTCCAATTAATTATATCATTCATAATAATTAAATAATTCACAATAAAATAATAACCTGTCATGTTTTCGAAGTAATAAAAGCATAATAGTGCGGTAATTTCATAGGCCGGAAGTTGGTCTCCACCATTAGTTGTCACTGACTGATGCTCCGTAGGCATGTGCGAATATTTTCATCCCACCGTCACCTTCCAACAAGGTTAGTCTAAAAGTTCGCGCGAGCTTACTCGTGTCGGCTCTGTCTTAGAAGAGGAGAAAGACCGCTAATAGGCAGACACTTCCCGGTGGACAGTGCCGTCCAGAAATAAAACAATGTAAGCTTTCAGGAATAGCTGGTGTGGAAATAGCGCGGGGCAGGGGGGAGGGGGCAGCCGGCGATGCGTCCTTGCGGCGTTTGCTGCCGCTAGAAATATGTCATTAGTGTCCCGCTCCCCGTTCCCCTTAAGTGCGAGCAATGAACAATAGATTCCATACTTAAAAGTATAGGTGGGGACAACGCAGTTGCCGTAGCCGACAACAGCTAGTAACAGACGCTCCGATTTGGGTAGATCCGACTTGCGTCAGTTGCAGTCGATACTAAGCCTTACGATGTACAAAATAAAGTCGCTTTTGGATTTATTCGGATGCGTAAGCGAGCCGATCTTGGTCGGACGCCCGACCACGTCCCCCCCAGCCAAAAGCGACTTTATTTTATACAGCGTAAGGATTAATTACTGCAACTGTCGGTTGGTTGGATTCAGTTAAAGCGTAGCATCTGTTACTAGTATACCTACTAGACGAGCAGGATCTAACCTTTTGAATAATTGGCTCTGTGATTCTTTTCTTCTAAAAGCCATTTTAGACCTGACTTTAGTTCCATTAAGTAGTTGTCGCAACAGTTAGCGAATAAATAACGTAATCGGGACGTTTTCAGGCCCACAGTGAATTGGCAATTTCAGCCTCAATCTCCTCATACTATAGATACTTTTCATTTGTTAAGATTAAAATCGAGCAATCCCGTTATATCTAAATAGAGAAAGTAGCAACTTTTAATTATGAATTTATTTATTTATAGGATTGCCTAAAAAGATTACAATAGACTTAGCTAATTGGTACTGCTAAAAACACTATTAGGTGATTGTAATAAATAAAAGAATTTAAAACCTAATTTTTTTGTATAAATGTTAGAATACCTACACGTCGTACGTAAAATATATAAGTACCTGTCTCAAAAGAAAAATGAATTCACTTATTGTCGTTTCGCTTGTAGTTTCAGAACAATAACAAGAAAAATGTCTACGCGTGACGCACTTCCGGATCGTTGTAAAGATTAAAACAAATTAGATAAAAATTCTTATTGTGCTGATTCAAAGTCTACGCCGCCACCTGCCGGCCACCGATCACGGCTGTCCCAACAGCTCCCTTGCTATCATTGTCTGCAGCGGCTTGGCACCCGCTACGCGGAACTTACTCAAATCACTATTACGTATAATCGAAGGGTAACATCTCGACAGCCGACTCTGCTCTCTGAAATCGATTATACTCACCTACTTATTAGACTGGCTTACGTAGATTAGAGCAACGGTGGCGTTCGTTACACGTTTTCAGCCTACGTTTGCTCGTTTCAAGAGTTTAACGGCTACGGTAATGGCTGCGTTATTGTGATGCTGCGGCGTTAGGGGCTTAAATAACACGATAATTAAGAACGCCTATTAAAATAAACAGGCTCTTGGTCACACCTGATATATCATACTTTCGTTTCAGAGTTTCTTTGACCAAATATAAAACGCAAATTTTGTATTTTAACAAAATAATATTAGAGCAAAGAAAACTAGAGGTCGCTAGAGGAAGCCTGGGGCTTCACAGCCCGTAGCTACACCAACAATAAAACGGGTATCTTAATTTATTTTTTCGCAAAAAAAAATGACACGAAACGTCGCCGATACAGTCGTCGAAATTACATAATGAGGAGCCATCACTGTTCTAATGAATGCGTAGTGTAATTTATCAAAAAGCGTCAGAGATGTCGCCCTTGGCGTTCGCAAGGAGTAGGAAGTGCGTGGTGTCACCCGGCCGGCGCGTGATCGCCACAAATATAAACTGGGAGCTGCGCGGCCGCGGCTGCCCACTGCCCACTACGCTGCCGGCAAGCAGACATACTACTGTCTACTCGGCTACCCTCCGAATATTTGCCAGCTCCATATCACAAGAAATATTGTTCCGCGTGGGCACGAGCGCAACACATTAGTTAAGACTTGTCCGTCATGTGTCATCATGATATTCGGGTGTTGGTGCAAGCTTCGTTTCTATCTACTAGTATTCTTGGCTGTCCAGACGTTCTAGGTACCTTGTGATAGAAAATCGCCGTATTTGGTCGAAGATGTTTCTTTTAATTATGGGTTTTCTTAGTAGTACCAAAGGCAACGACGACCATGGGATGTATGTATGTTTGACCTAAGGCGAATGAAACAGCATTAATGATGAATGGACGTCCCAGTTGTGCTCTAGAGCGCGAGGGCCCGAGGTCCGCCTTGACCATGATCCAGGATTTTGACAGATCAGGTAATTGACCATCATGACCCTGCTACCAGGGGAACCTGACCAGTTTGAACCATGGTTATACATTGAGTCGCCCTAATTTGCAGGTTTCATCACGATATTTTCCCTTACCGTAAGAGCATCGGTTAGTGTTGAACTAATATTGGGTCCTTAACTATGAAATTAGCGTTTTTCGCACATTTGCTCAAAATCTTTTAGTTGTACCTAACATATCAAAATTCACATATACTTAATTTCAAAAGTAGAGTAGGTATGTCAAGTTCCTAAAATTAAATAAAAAATATGTGTCTATGTATAAAACTCAGAAAAGAGTCATTGGGATATGGCGGCACTGGGTTTCGAACCCGTTACTTCGGGGTACGAGTCGTGCCCCTTAACCATTAAGCCACCGACGCTCCTGCATTCATGAATACGCATCATTAACGACGAATGACAGTAACCAAATTGTCATTTTTCCCAAATCAAAGCTGCTTGGTTACAATCCGAATCAGCCCTGCAAACAATACCCGAGTTTACACACCAATAAAACATTACGATTGCATCGCAATAGCGCCTTGCGCCCGCGCCGGTCACCCGCTATATCGGCGTTCTCCCACGCGACGTCCACGGCCAAATGAAAAACGCCCGGCGACGAGGCTGCCAAACAAATTAAATAGAGTAGATTTTTCATTGGGCGGCCGCAAGAACAATAGCCGGCGACATGTCACAAGGAAGGACGGCGTTGACGCCGCCAGCCTCCCCTTGGCAATCCGCGACGCGATACGCCCGATATTTCGGTACAGGTATTAATCTGCAGCGAGATTAATAGTGAGCGATTACTGGCACGCAGGTGTAAGAAATCACTCTGGAAAACTGTAAACACATGCTCCAATCAATCCCTAAACATTCGCCCGGTCAGTCATTCTGCGGGCTCTGCATTGTCTCATTCGTCATTTCTGAACGAATATTTGCTTGATTACCATACAGCTGTTTTGTTAACGACTTTAAGGAGGTAAATATGAAATGCCATGGATAACAAGTCAGTTACTGTGGTGGACATCCATCACAAACTTCCGCGTTATATGTAGATCATTCATATACGCTTGTTACTTACAAGCGTATATCAACGGCCGGTTGTATACTCGCGCGCGAGGGCTCGGGGTCCGTCTAGACCATGATCCAGGATTTGGCAAATCAGATAATTAAGTGGAGACTTCCATGACCCTGTTAATAGGGGAACCTGACCAGATTGGATCATGGTTACACCTTCAGTTGCTTGAATGGGCAGATTTCATTACGATGTTCTCCCTCCCTCCACAATTTCGAATCCGGTCCCTCTCGATTACGAGTCGGACCCCTTAACCAATAGGCCATCGACGCTCCTTAGAAGCGTAAATGATTGATAAAAACACATTGCAACTTATAGGCACCTATTCGTATGATATGAGTAATCGTTATTGCATAGTCTCATAGTCGAATAAAGTCTGCTGGAACGATATTACATCACTCAGGTCAGGAGGCGTCTTTGCAAGAGTGACTAGGCCACTTTAACATTTTACCGTCTGTTTTAGATAGGGAAGTGCCGTAGCTCAGTGAAATGTATTTATATTCAGGAGACTAACGCAGGTGCATGCCACGGCTGATGTGACCTAGATACGACGGGCCTGTGCACTAAGACGAATTGTTAAATAAATAAGTCGAAATAATATCTGGATCCAATGTAGATATCTTCTCGGATAGGAATGTGTTACACAATAAAGGAATTTTAATTCTCTAGTTTCACTGGCGGGTTTTATTCGCGTTATAAAATTTTGGGGCATCGTAAAGTCCGGAATTATACCTACACTCTGTCGGAAACTATAAAATTGTCAATAAACAAATCTTGTAACAAGAAGAAGCCCTACAATTCGCGTAAGACAGTTCAAGATAAAACCATCTATCCTAACTACTTACTCGACTAAATTTTCACTCTGTATCTGTATCAGTCCATAGGCTACAAGCTCGATATATTTTATCGCGATACGTATCGTTGATACGAAACGTGGATATTTGATTTTCTAGAAATCCTGTAATTCGTATCACGATCCGTGAGTCCTACATACTTGATAAATATCGTAATCCAGGATATTGTAATCGACATATCACGATAAATATCTAGCATCTGTCAGAGTCTCTGCGTACTCCTCCTGTGGGAGAGAGACGTGAGCTTCATGTATGTATATGTATAGTTGCCCGTTAATAAAGATTCAGGTGTGCGTCCTAAACCGAACCAACCCGAATATTATAGTAATTTTAGCAAATTACACGGTAAAACCGGTGGGCGTGTGAATAACGGCAGTGGAACAATAAACGGCCGCTCACCGCACATTGTTGGCTAACCAGCGCGGCCGCGTACAATGTCTTTAACGGCCCGGACACGCGTCCGCCCTTGAAATCTGGCTGTTACAACAACGACCGACGCTGACATTTCTTCGTTCTGGTACTGCTTACAATTTAACCCCAGCCGTTACTCTAGGTCACGGTGCGGATTGCAATTGTCGCTCGTGGACGTAAATATGCATGGACGAGTATTGCTGGTAAGGAGGCGAAGTCGTCCGCGCTGACCGTATATTTTATACTACGTAAGGATTAGTATAAACTGCAACTGACAATTGGACGGCTCCTGCCAAAACGGAACGTCTATTACTAGTTTAAGTTTCTAATGCTCCGAAATAATGTAGAACCACTTTCTCTCTAATCAGCCTCACATCACATCAACAGCCAGCAAAAGTCCACACTGCTGGACTTAGCCTCGCTTGGTTTTGTCTTCAATGTCTTGTCCGCTTGAAAGGCGCGGAATCGCTTACCAGAAAACGCTGCTGTCCTGTTTCTGGTCTACGGAAGGCCTGAATGCGCGTTCGCTGCGTTTAGTATTCAGTACATTGCTGGCTTCTCAGGTATTCCTCCGCGCGCGCCATGTACTAAACCCGCAATGAGTAAGAACACGCGGGCTTAGTGTTATATTCACTTTACCAGACACCTTTTATTTACCTCTTCATTTCCACGATTTAGGTATTCTCTAGCTGCCGATATCTATCGGGCGCAGAATTAGTGCGCTGAATGTTCTGGAGCCTGTGCTGTTGGAATGGAGTCGCGGTGGCTTGCGTGGATGGTATGTATGGTATGATGGTGGTGGATAGCAGATGGATGCGGGCCAGGACCGGGTTCATCCCGGCGCTCTTTGGGGGAGACCTGCGCGACGTCTCAGACTGATTAAAAGACAATTTTCCATCGGAAAATCCTGGATCAAAGTACCCTGTATCACTTGGGGCACTACCGTTGGAACGCTTAATTGGGGCAACATTAAAACCTTTATCCTTTATTATGGAGATCACCTCTATTCAGTATCCAAACTATATGTTTGGATACTGAGCTTGATGAATCTGAGCTTAATAACTTAATCGACAGATATCTGACAACTCTGACAAAGAAAACCGTATCGAAATCAGTCCATACGTTCGTATCTACAGTGTCACAGACAGACACGCAAATAGTCCCGTCGAATACAAACGCATTATCCATAGCTCTAAGTTTACTTATTGCAGAAATCAGCTGTCCGGTCTTTCCCGGCATCAAAATGTAAAAGCTATTGTTAGACAGTAAGTATGCCATTTAATATTTTGTAACATAATTATCATTCCATTCGCAAATAATAATGGCGTGATGCACTCGTTTAGTGTCCGTATAACGTATTTATAACCTCTTGAACATCTGTTTCCTTAAACTTTGTATTGCGAGCATCTAAATAATGTGTTTATGATCTTTACGTATAAACAATAATCATAATAAAGTAAGTTATTTTGAGGAATTCACAGCTGCTGCGTAAAGGGAAAATAAAGGCGATGTAGAGCGCTTAATATAAATACGTATATACAGTCAGCTGCAGTGTATGGTAGGGTGGTCCGTTCACTCTGCACCAGACTGCCACAACATTATGTTATCGAGTATAGTATCGTAAATCGGGTGATTTGTTCAGTGTAAACTGACGACTTGAGTCGTCAGTTGGTTAACATGGTCTGCCACACGGAGGTCCCGGGTTAGTTTCCCGGCCGAGCAGAAATTGAAATGAAGAATTTTAATTTCTGTTACGGCTCTGAGTGTTGTATGTATAATAAGTATGGATTTAAAATAAAAGGATATAAATAGTTTATCAGTTATCTAACACCCATAACACAAGATTTGCTTACTTTCGGGCTGTGTGAATTTGTCTAAGCATTTATTTATTTATGATTTAACTTAAACAATCAGTATGTCCATTATTTAATTAACATATTTTACTATCCACTGAAACATAAATCTGGAAGTAAATAAAGATTATGATCAAAATACAATATCAATACTGATTCCCGTCCAAGAGCCAGTTTTCAGGTCGTGTAGATATATTCTAAATTCTTACTTCTACCTCCTAATAGGTAAACCCGAAAATAAGTTTTCAACACGCTACCATATCGCGTGGTCACGAATGGTTGCGCACACGCAGTTGCTGTGATGCTTGATAATTGCAAACACAGTTTCATTACACACAGTAGGGCTGTTATAATGCGACGGCTGACCATAGGTACATGACATATTTTTAGGTTATGGGCCTAATTCGAATTAAACTGAATTTAAAATTAAGCCCATGACTTCCGTTAGTATTTAATATTATGTGCCAGAGCCCAATAACCCTTTGCTGCACAAACAGACCGGGCCGAATTTCTAAAATAGTTTACGAATTTGATCAAGTCTAGATTTGTCTTAAAAGTGAATAAAAATATCCATATTCCTTGAGTTCCAGGAGATGATCTTTTTAGAATTTAGCATGGAAATGCACATCATATCAAACCTATTACCAATCGACAAACGATGTACACTGTAAATTGGATGGTTGGTATATGTTTTTTCATAACCGGCAACCTCTGCATGAGGTAACTAACTGGGTTTGGCTCATGACTTACTACTACCCGAAGTCCATGCTTTGACTCCCGGCTCTGCTGTTGTCATTGTGAGGTGGGCGGCCATCCCTTTGGACGAAAAAGAACTAATGCGCTTATTACACATTCCTAAATTCAGAAACAAAAAGTCTATTTTTGTATTATTTATATTAAGTCACGCGTCGCTCCGCTTTTCAAAAATCCGAGATACAAAAATGGACCTTATTCATTCCACTTTGATTTGCTCTCACACATTATGTTTCTGAATTCAGTCACTGAATTTAGGAATGTGTAATAAGCGCATTTGCTACTGCATCTTTGTATTATTTCTCTGTGATGTTTGACGTTTCCGATTTAAAAAAAGAACAAATAATGTTTGGCAGATAAATTACTGAAAGTTCGGCTCGGGTAGCCCTACGGCTCTAGTACTGCGCACGTTGTGAAACGCTTGATTTGTGCAGATTTACAGCTCACCAGTACAACGACGCTTGCGCACCGAGCTTCCGCGCCACTGTTGTTTTGCTTGCGGAACTGTACACCGCAAATGCGCACGCGTCGATTTGTAATGTGGTGATTGGACTGTTTTGACAAGGCGCCCGACTCAATTCTAGCTTTGGGTAATGCTGGTGTTTTCGGGTTGTATTTAGTCCAAATGGCATGTGTTGGGTGTATGGTGCTAGTAGGATAGTACAGTTAGTCAGTGTTTAGTAGTTTAGCAACGAGAATTCAGAATAAATAAAGTACCTAAACTTTACCCAAATGTGATAACTTTACCCAGTTCTAATAAAGATGAGAACTGTGTGGAATTATCTTTTCACGTCACGTTATTTCGGACTTTTACTGTAATTTATTTACTTTTGATGCTGAGTGTACTTTCAGATGATGAATTGTACAACAAGTTCAAGTTCAAACCAGCCCAAACGCGATGGGTTTACCATGCGTAGTTCCTATGGCTACCTTCCGTCTCCATCTTCAAATCAGCTCGATGGTATCATAACATTGCATTGTTACCGAACTTACATTATAAAAGTGCTATAATATTGACGGTAGACAGTTTAGCTAGAAAGACGGTAGACTGTAGTTACACTAGGTAGTATTATCTGTCCAAACTGACTTGTCTTATTTGGTTCAGAAAATTATGTATTTAAATAGATAATGTGCAGCAATATTCGTTGAAATTCACATTCTATGTATTTCTTGTATAATTCAAGACATTTATACAGAGTACACGTAGCGTGATTTATACAGCAAGTCGTGATTTTGGGCATTGTTTGCGATTAGTCTCAAGATGTCCCAGTTGCAAAATGTCCACTGGTAAAAAAAAATCCTAATCGCAAAATGTCCAAGTTGCTAAATGTCCAGGTTGCAAAATATCCAGGTCGCAAAATGGCCACATTGTAAAATATTACTATATAAGTCGCTAAATGTTGTACACACTTACTACTCATGAGCTGCGGCTTATATTTAAATATTTCACGATATATTACGTATTTATAATTTTTTTTTTATATCACTAAGGCGGAAAACAAGCTTACGGCCTGCCTGATGGCAAGCAGTCATCGCAGCCTATGGACGTTTGCAATACCAGGGGCATCACCCACGCGTTGCCGACCCCGTAAAAACCTTTTTACCCCTTTTAGACCTTTCAAAATGGGCTTCTTATTTCTCTACCTACGACTTCAACAGTGAAGTTTATTGCCCAACTCTTGAGTTTTACAGGGCAGTTGATTAGGTGCCTGATTGTATTAGAATTTAATTATATAGCAGGACAGTACAGTGCCACAGACTTATCGGACCCAGTAACCCACCACGCCACCAAGTGAGAAACGTTTTTGGCATATATACTATCTACCGAGAGGTTTGTTTGATAGGTCTACATCTACAGCAGCGCCACCAAAAGGAGTGAATTTTCTGTTACATTGCCGAATTGTAAGAGAGGTAGGGCATAGCGGGGTATCCCGTTCGAATTGGAGCCGCCCGACTGGGGATGTACCTCCACCTTACAGAATACCGCAGCTAAACCAATACTCTTTTAAATAGTATTGTGTTTCTGCCGGTGAGTAAGGTTTCCTGTGCTTCATGGGGTGGGAATATGGGGAACCGTGGCTTTGGCAGTGGAGGGACATTTGCCTTTTGGCTGCCAGAGTAACGTGTTATAGAGGTGTGCAACGCATTAGCGATACTCTCGGTGTTGCTTATGTCTATAGGCAGTGGTGACCACTTTCCATTAGGTGGCCCGCTCGCCTGTTTGCCCACAGTATGACAGTGTGACAGTGTGTCAGTGAGTAGCCTGAGGAAAAACCTAGGGTTATTTTCCCGTAGCGGTAGGCAGAGACCACATTCTGCCATTGCTATAATATAAAACTTTCACGGCCCATTTTCATGTATAAATACACCGGTAAAATAATTGGAAATGAAATACTCAACTGTTTAACAAACTTTGTTTTATTAACGTAAACTTAGATATATCATTTTGATCTTAACATAATTTGTAACAGTCAGTCCACTTTATTATGCTCAAACATTGCACGAAACAAGCGATAACAGCTGTTATTTGACTTTTTTATGCAGAAAATACAGCACCAGACTTCCCGTGATTAAGGCACCGCTCCTGAAAGGAATAACATGACATTAAAACCGACAGCTGCTTTTATAATTAGCCAGTGTAATTAATTATTGGCATAAATAACAATTTATTGATGTTATTACAGGGTTATGACGACCTGAGTGGTTCAGTGTTGAACATGCCGATCTGAAATGCAGAGGTCCCGTGTTCGATCCCGGCCGTGCAGAAATTGTGACCATGAATTTGAATTTCTGTTACGGGTCTGGGTGTAGTATGTATAATAAGTATGTATTTAAAAAAAGAATATAAGTAGTTTATCAGTTGTTTAGTACCCATAACACAAGCTTTGCTTACTTTAGGGCTAGATGTCGCTGTGTGAATATGACCAAGAATATTTATTTATTTTACTGTCCTTGACCAATGTCAACCAGCTATATGAGAATGTTTGGACGTTTTCATGTTTGTCACTCAATCACAAATACATCTTAGATAGCTTGTTTCTGGGTTAATCAATGGGTAAATATAAATAACGACTTATTGAAGTCTGCGTGGATGAAGTCGCGAAACTGGTATCTAAAAGCTAGTAATAAATATGTCATAGTTACCACATAGCAACACGGCCGGCGACAGAATGCCTGTACACGTTGAACTGTGATATCCTGTATTCCTTGCTGTCTTCGAACTGATTCAGGATACCTCTTACTCTGAAACATGAAATAAAGTAATTTCCATGTAGCACCATTACCATGTAGCAGCGTGGGTAGGCCTCCCACAAGGTGGACCGACGACCTGGTAAGAATCGCACGTACCAGCTGGATGCGGAAGGCACAGGACCGGCCTTTGTGGGGATCTCTGGGGGGGCCTATGTCCAGCAGTGGGCGTCTTACGGCTGATATGACGATGATGATGTTGAACATTGCCTTGTTTTGTTTGGTCTTGCATGCATTCGCATTTCTAACCAGACAAACAGAAGGGTATTATAAGTTGGACGTGTATAATCTACATGTCTGTCTGTGGTATTGCAGGTCCTGAACTGTACCGATTCCGATGCGTTTACTTTATTTGAAAATCAGTTAAATCAAGTTGGTTCTTCGCTGTTTCTTTAAAACCAACCAGCAGTTTGGAGAATATTTGTCGGGGCTTTTCCGACATCTTTCGGTAAGCTTAGTATATAATTGTTAAGATTTCAACCTTACAATAAATTGAAGACACCCAGTTGGGTGACGCTTCATGGTGTCAGCATTCGTAACATTTATGAAAATAATAATTATTAATCATCTTGGCGTTAATGTCCCGGTTGTGCTCTCGCGCACGTGGGCCTGGGGTCCACCGTGACCATGATTCAGGATTTGGCAGGTCAGGTAATTGCAGTAGAGCGACTGCCATCTGACCTCCATGGCCCTGCTACCAGGGGAACCTGACCAGATTGAATCATGGTTACACATCCAGTCGCCTGAATGTGCAGGTTTCATCACGATGTTTTCCCTCACCGTAAGAGCATCGGTTAGTATTCAACTAATGTACATAACTCAGAAAACAGTCATAGGTACATGGCCGGAGTGGGATTCGAACCCGGGACCTCTGGCTTACGAGTCAGATACTCTAACCGCTCGGCCTTCGACGCTCTGTAACATTTATGAAAATACTTACGTATAATGTGTATTTGCCGCAATTAGCGCAGACCTTCTGCCGTAGGGCTTGATGTCTATGGAGCCGAAGCTGGCCAGCACAGACGCCACCTACAGAATATACGTTACAATATATCAGTGACTACACTTTTGGCATAAAGCTACCATTGTATTGTCTATCTATAGCTCGGGTGACACAAATGACTCTATCGTCTAATGAAATATAGCGATGGTCGGCTACCCGGGATGATAGTATTTATATCCCAACCTTAAATTAACCTTGACAGTGGCATGAAAAATGACTCCACGTACTTGTGAGAGCGCCGCCGCCGCTGGGGGAGAAGTGTCCAGATGTAAAAATAAAAAGATCTCAGCCCGTGACACTTGGGCATTATCAATCTGTTTTAACTAGCAACGGGAAATATGCGCAAAGAGCGGTGGAGGCACGCGCGTGTGGGTGGGGGCGCGCGTGTGCGTGCGCGCTGGCCGCGCTCCAGCCGCCCCGCGCCCGCCGCCCCGCCGGCCCCGCGCCCGCCCGCCGCCCGAGGTGACAATTATTACAACCTTAACTGTGCTCTCTAACATATGGGCGCTAAATCTGGCACCGAGGACTGAGACAACGCGGATGGGCCCCGACAGTTTACAATATGCACAGAAATAGCCCATTTTCGGTTTATGTAACGGCTTTTGAGCCCTGTCCGGCTCGAGTAAACATTGTGATGGTAATTACCAAATTTATGTCTCTGAAGGTTGGCGCGTTGGCGCGGCCGGACGGCGGGCTGGGCGCGGATCCTTGGCATTGCGGTTGAGTGGAAGGGCGGAATGAAATAACCACTATACAGATTACGCTACTATAGGTACGCAGGTTAACGAACAAGAAAATCAGTATCGGGAATTAATGAAAAGTGTTGTTATACCGACGACGCCTATAATAAATTAATCCAGTGTAGATCATAAAATTTATAAAAAATGGCAAAACAATAAAACTGGTCGACTGTCAGAGAATGGAATTTAGATTCAAGCCTGCCAGTGTCACAGCTCAGTTGTTTATTTCCAAACGCATGGTTAGTTTATGTACTCGTAAAAGTTTCGCTACAGATAACTTTGATAATGAGTTTTGCACGGCGAATAATAGTATTAGCCGTGCAAAACTAGCATGCAAATGTAATGAGATAAATAAGGCACTGTGTATGCAAAGTGATGTCCAGCTGGCAGCTGCTATTCCGAGCTGACTCGCGGTCTCACCCATCGACCTCTGTTCGCGGTATCGGTTGAATAATTATTTTATAGTTATTACTATTATATTAGCGTCCGGTCATTAATTTTACGAGACGAGTGCCATACTGGCCAATTTAATGGATTACGGTCTAGCTTCCTGTCAATCTGAACGATCCAATTTGTGGGCTGCCCGCGCTCAGTAGTGGTTACCGAGAAATTTATTATTATATAATAAAGTCACTACTTGCGGTTTATTTTGTAGGTAGGTGGGAAATGTATTAATATTTCATTGACCTTCTGTTATGAGCGTTCCAAGCTGTCTGCCAAGTGATTGATTAAAAGCTGCCGAGACAAGACAGTTAATAAAACTAACCAACTCTAAAAATACACCAAAATAAGTGCAATAGTGTCACCATCGTCATCAACAGCTCATATTACATGTATCTCGTATGTACCTACTTTATTTAGGCGACGTTTAGACCATTCAATATACTGCCTTAGCCAATTCGCAAGTGCGATGTGATCAGCATATTCTATGAGACATGGAGGAATGGTCGGAATTACAGCTGAGAGGGCATCGAGCACAACGAAAATATTTGGACTGAGAGCCATGACTGAACCCAGATGAACACTTTTGGTGACTGGGAAGGAATCAGTATGGCGGTTTTGACGGCGACTTCAGAGTTGGCGAACTTGTCCTGGATAATTATCATGTACAAGGCGTACAGATGCAGGGCACAGATTTTGACCTTAGAGCCCGCCGGATTACCGCACGATGGACACTGGCAAACGTTCTCTGTAGATCGAGAATGTAGAATGTGAAATGAAGGGGTTGATTTCTACTGCAGTAAGCATCTTGGAGGGGTTTCAGGGCAATATTGGATCTATGGTGCTGCAGCCCGGCACGAAGCCGGATTCGTATTCCGAAAAGAGTATAATATTATTCTCAGAAACTAGCTGTTGCTCGCAACTTCGTCCGCTTAGAATTCGATTATTCCATGACACAGAGTAGAGCCGAAATGTCATATAATTTGCGTTAAAACAATTTGGCCAAACTACTGCGGCGACCATTACACTTCGATTGGTCGACTTAAAGTCAAACATCACATTTAAGTACTTTTATCGATATCAATCAATACATGGATAGTCAATGTTGAGTGGTTGGTATGGCACAGTGAACAATGACCAACTATGAGCATAGCGAAAATAATTTATGTCAATTATAGTGAAGAACACGTTCTTGTTGTTTATATAAAAATGAATAAGTTAAGTACTTACTTACATTAGGCAATGAGATAAGACAAGTGAATTCTGCTTGCGTCTTTGTCGCGTAAAATTCAATTATGTCATGTTCCCGTGGGAACTATACTGAATTTCGGCAGAAATTATATTATAGCCTATGTGGCATTCTGAGTTTAAAGCTACAATACTACAAAATTTCGTCAAAATCTTTTGATTATTTCCTGTAATATCGGGAGTATATCCATTCATACATACACACTTACTATTCCTTAGGGTAGGCAGAGACAATCGAGTGCCACAAACTACAATCCTGACACATCTCTTTCATCTCTTCCACGTTCATACATATTTACATGAATATCGGGAGTATCGATATATCATTTTATCTACACTCATAGCATAATGTTCCAATTACATATTCGAAAACAGTCGTTTAAGGGTACACTTTTTTCACGCCAGACTATAAAATTTTAAAAAATTACTTTTCGATACAGCATTTCCCATACTATTTTCATTACAGCTGTATCGTAATAGTAGTTTATGCAACTGTCATATAAAAAGGGGTATTAGTAAGGGGAGTGTCTGTTTATCATACGAGGCGGAGCCGAGTATGACAATAGTTTGACACGAGTGTTTTAATACCTAATTATATGCAGTTGCATACACTACTTTATCTACACTCATATTTTTATGTTAAAATATCGTACCTATAATTTTCTCAACTTTGCTGGAAGTACCTAAGCTGCGAGTCAGTTCTGTTGTATCTACGCGTCAAGGATTTTAAGTCAGAGAGTGCTGAATGTAAATGAAAAAAAAAAATTAATATGATTCGAATTTGAGGTGGGGATGATAGAATTGGCCCTGGGGTTGTAATCCAGTTGGGGGAGAGCCACCAATAAGCATTAGGAAACAACATCTTGCCCGCTGTGCAGGCCTGGCAATCTTGCGGCTCAGAACGAGTCCACATCCTGGAGATTCAAACTCCGCTCCGAGCTGTGATGTCCTACCAACACGTCCATACCCCGACTGGCTTCTGTTGTGCCAACAGTCAGGGGCATTCTGTCGCGTCATCTAGCTAGACAGCGGGTAGGGCAACTTGTGCCACTCACGTGTTTGTGCCGTGCGTGGAAAACCCGCGGGGGATGAAGGGATCCTGGAGGCTGAGCGTTGGGTGGGCCGGTCCTGGGGTTTTAGTGACCGCCCAAACGCAACACTCCTCTTTGGCCTGGATTTCTTCTTAAACAGGCGGTTGTAGGCTAGCCACCTATGATCAATCGGCTGAGGCGTCCCGTCAGAGGGCTGCTACGCAAGAACATCGGTTTGTAGAGGGACGGACGGACGAATGGGAGCCCTGTGCAACAGCTGCAGCCCGACACTCTCTACAAAAAGGGTATATCTCTGGGGTAGTTCAGGCGATGCATGAGCTTTTCTCGTGCGCCGCCTGAGAGGAATTTTAGATCGATACCTTTATGGATAATAACTTCACAACCCTTTGGCAGCATCCCTTAACCACGCCAACAACCTGTATAGGCTCCGTATCATACACAACAGCGGCCAATTTCAGCAGCACCGTAGGAGATGCAGGAGACGTATCAACTGCACCAATGGCTGAAACTGCAAGTACGGCTATGGAACTGTCAGACCTACAGGAGGCCAGGCCATGCTGAGCGAAACTCCGAAGAAGATATCGTCTCCTTGGAGGATATCTCGGGCGTTGGCGGATCACAGCCGACCGTGGTATCAGCCAAGGTCAAAGAAGGAAAAAGAAAAAAAACGAGCCTCGAGCAAAGCGAGACGCGTAACAGCTCGTGCCAAGGCTAAAAAGTCTAGGGCATTAGCGCGCTTTAATCAGTGGATGTGACCCCTAGCACAAGCGCGGTGCCGGCCGCGGTTGCCCAGGAAGCTAGTGGCGTCACGCCAGTCGACCCCGGTCGCCGAGACAAGAGACGACAACCCACTAAACGGAATCGCCCGGACGATTCGCTGACACCGAAGGACGTTGCAAAACGTCCTAACACGAAACGCCGTCCAGAGGCCTCCGAAAATGAAAAAGTATTTATTGAATTAGGATTACGTTAATTAATCTCTTTTCAAACGTCAAAAATCTAATGGAAAGCAAAGGGAAAGTTAAGCGAGCTCATTCAGGTAGGGGGCGACGCATGCAGACCGTGAATTCAAGGACTTGTGCATGGCGATACTTCTGGAATAATTCCGTGAACTTAAGGCGGAACACGTCGAGGCTATTGAGGCTGAGATTGACGAGGCAATTGACCGTCAACTGAGGATTTCCAGCGGCAGTGCTTCGACGACCACTCCTGGCTTCAGGGGACGACCTATATTCGGCGAGAGGATTGTCAAGCTTTGGTGTGGCAGCGATCGCTCGGTGGAATGGCTCCGAAACAACATGAAGACTTTAAAATTACCATACTCTGGTACCAGCCTGGTGGTCGAACGATAGGAGGGTCAAAGCGTACGTCTTAATACTGAAGTACGGGGGCGAAGGCCTGGACATAGTCTGGCGTCGCCTCGTAGGACAAAACCCGTGGCATGCCGTCGACCAGTGAGTGGGCCGTTAATTATTCGGAGGTGCAGGCCGATGTAGCCCTGCTGAATAAGAACGGGAGACACACATACAAGCCGCGCGATGTTCCTTGTTCGGAGTTATCCTACTTTTCTTTTTTTACTTGAAAAGAGCGCAAAATATTTAAACTAATATTAAAATCAAAGTATTTAAATTTCGTCTACGCGGCTGATTATAGAGATGCGTGACGGGACTTGCGGGCTGCACAAATTCAAGCCGCGGTACGAATGTTGGCGTAGCGTTGGACAGCCCTGATCTACACAATTAATTTTTTTTACCAATAACGCCTACATTTTGTATGTAACCTACCTAAAGATCGTATTGGAAATACGACAACTAGTAGGCCAAGGTAAGCCTAGTTTGAAATTTCAAGCGTTTACAGGTAGGTTGACCGAATTTGTTTGCAGGCCGCATTAAGTCACCGACTAATGTAAACGGGTATTCGGTAAACTGTTATTGGCAGTGTTATTGGATTGAAACGATTTGTCTACTGCTTCCGTCCAAGCAAGCAAGGCAAAGCAAGGCAGTATTTTGTTAACAGGCAGTGAGCATTTCAACAGCGCCATCTAGCGGATATTAATAACGCGGTCCACAGTCAAGTCATGATCTAATGAAATTAAACAAGCTGGTGTGGTGATGCGAAACAACTGTAGACCCTATATATAGTTGTCTTCCACACTCGTGGTAAATTGCTACAGATAGAAAAGACAAGCATTAGAAACAAGCGGTTGCAAAAAAGGGCCCCTGATCTTAGAAGTATAGGGCTACACAGAGGTTCAAACAGAGCGCGTCGTTTTGCATACCCACCATCCATCTTTATTGATAAGGTTCTGACGTTAAATGACGGTTGCGCTCCCGCGTAACGCGCTCGGGCCCGGGGTCCCTCTCCCTACTTCTTGTCCACTTCGCGTCTTTGGCATTCTTTGGTGTCGAGTTTATTATAATGACGTCAAGCCATCGCTTCTTGACTCAGTCTCTTTTTTCCAGTGCCTAGCGGTAGTGGCATGGCGAGACATTTGTTCCGTACGTAATTTGCCGGGCGGCGCGAGACGTGGCCATACCATCGAAGAGGACACTCGCACACAGAGGACGCTATCGCAAATGTGGGCGTTTCAGATGCTGTCTTCACGTGAAACTCCATACATCCACCGCAGTAGTAAAAAAATGACTATACAAGTTGTTTGTCAATTATCTAACAACCATAACACAAGCTTTGCTTACTTTGGGGCTAGATGGCGCTATGAGAAGAGGTCTCTAGTAGAGATCAATCTCACTGTCGTATAGAAGGGCAGTTGTAATGATGGTCTTATAGACCTCTCTCTTCAGCTTAAGCGGCATTTTGGGGTAACAAATGACATCCGTCACTTAATGCGTACGCTTGGCCACGTCTTCCCCTTATGTAAACAACCTGTGCGTAGCCTTATATTTGTTCGATAGTCAGATTTTATCGCGCGCAACTGAGCGGGGTAACTCTAGGATGTAAGTCTCAAGATGGTGCATATTTATCTAGGAACAGCGTATTCAATCTAGGCTTTTCAGTCTCAGGGTAGTGGTGGACTACGTTGATGTTACAGTGTAGTGCAACTTTTAATGGAAGTCGCACGATAGCTTGTTGTCCTAGCGCTTATCACTGCCTCTGCCAGGATCCGCTTTCCTTCCCATTCTTCTCCACTTCGCCAGGTCTTCGGCATCCTCGCGTCGTAAGCCGTTGGCTCTCGCATCCGACTCAGCGATGTCAATCCATCGCTTCTTGGGTCAATTTCCTGATTCCGGCAGGTTCCGGCACCTATTTCCCACGTATCCCTATAGCTTCTTTGTTTTATTATTTTATTATATTTATAATGCTTGGTACCTGGCCCACATTGATGACTCGTTCGTGAAGCGCTTTGAGGTGTAGCAACTTTGGGCGGTGCGAAGGCGGGTCCGCGGACACCAGATCCTGGAAATGTTAACGTTGTCTTGTAGAGACAGGACTTAAGAGACAATGGGAAAGATTTCATACCCTGATCCAACAAAGGGTTGCCATATTCCGACCGGTTGTCACCGGTATTTCCGTTCAGACCTGGTTTTGCTAAGGCAACCATGGATAGGGAAAAATACCTTTAATTTGACATGTAACTTGATTAAATAACAGATGATGATGATGATGAGATTATTTTCATCAGTAGGCAACCCATACTTTTTTCTATGATATTACTATGGCCGGATCTCGAATTGGTCCCATGTGAAAGTATATAATACCTTTACATTAAAAAGTAAAAACAAGAATGGTCCAAACGCACTTGAGCGGCGCGACACGGCACATCAAATCATACAAAATCCATTGCTGCGCCGCGCAGCACAAATGCGTCCAGGCCTTAACGCCACTCACCATAAAAGGCACGGCTCCTCTAATCACGTTGACCTTGTTGCAATAGGGCGCCAAGGCGGCAAGCTTCTCTGTGGGCCCCACCGGGCGGTACTTCCCGCTGTTCTCGCACGCCGCCCAGTGGCCGAGCCGGATGAAGCAGTAGCCTGTAGATGTTTAGTTGGCGCTTTTATCTTTATTCAGTCAGACTGGTACAGACTAAAGTTAAGTGCTTAGGCTTACGAAGGGTGTTTGCGATTCCAAAATCATCAGATGGCAGGCACGGGAAGTAACGCGTTTGGCTCGCGCGACGCCCGCCCTGACCTACCGAGCATTTTCCGCCGCACATGGATGCTTGCTCGGCCACACTCAATTAAGTAACCTCGAACGCGATAATCTAGTTTTAAAGAAGGTTACTTAAGTAAAAGGTGCTCGGAAGAGTAAACACAGCACCAATCCCTTCCATTTACCGGTGTAGTACAAGGCGGCTAATGTCTTAACATATGGTTGTTGACTAGGGCAGTTAGGGCCTCTGTAGACTATAAAATGGGCAGCAGTGTTTACTGTTGTGTGTCTTAAGCCGCCTGACAAGCGTAGACGTTATGGCAAAATCCAGGCCAACCCCAGTCCTCAAGCTTAAGCCCAGCAGTGACTTGTAATCGAGCGGCCACACAGAAAAGACGTAAGACGCAGACACGTCGCGGACGCGGCGCCTGTTCAATTTACTTTCATACTAAATGTATAGAAACGTCGCGACGCAAAACATGCAGGAAAGACAAGGCGCGGACAGGGCGCGGACTCGTCGCAGACACGACTAAAAACATACAGAAAAGACGAGGCACGGGCGCGCCACGGGCGAGAGCAGGGGTGCGGGCGGGGCACGGGGAGCAGGGCCTCGCACGCAGCGCTTGCTGTCCTTGTCTTGCCTACGCTCTTGACTGGTCCGCGACGGCGACGCGTCCGTGCCCCGTCTTTTTTGTATGGGGCCGTTCATAAAATACGTTCGCACACAAGGGGGGGCTCTTGCTGAGTGTGACAAAGAGTGACAAGGAGGGACAGAGGGTGTATGGCAACGTGACGTTCGCTGTTCATTAAAATATTTTCAATAAGTATTTTTTTTTGACTATTTTTATTTTTAAATTTTCATCATAGTAGAAAGTCATTTATTTTATATTTAGTAAATATATAGACTTTCTAACGTATACAGTTTTATAAAAATAAATTGTAACTTGATGTATATTCATTTTTGTTTATTTCTCAATATGAGCGCTGGCCATGGACTTATTCGTTATAAAAGATATTTATTACTTTATTTAAATTCCCGTCTGGGCCCCGTCCGCGACGTGTCTGCGTCTTTTCTGTGTGGCCGCTCGCTTAGGGGCTGCTAGTGTGATTTAGCGCAGGAATTCTACTGCCGACCACAAACTTTGTTCGACCTGCGTTCGTGAACTACCTTCGACCTTTACAACACTATATTCAACCAATCATCATATGGAAGCTGGCCTACGCTGAGCTTGGCATTCGCCACTCGAGAACCTTTCCCCCCGCAACAGACCATACTTATATGTTCTACGATCTATGTTTTGTATGCTATCATGATTGTACGTCTAAAACTGTAAGACATTGTGGAGAGTTGAAAAGTAGTTATCACATATTACATATTTATTATTTCTTTTTAGTTATTATAATGATAAAATACTTAAACGTGTATGTATGTATTACTCAATAAATAAATTTTGACTTTGATTTTGTGTGTATATAAATGACCTTCTCCAAAAAGGGTTGATCAGGAGTACCCTCAACCGGCGTAAATGTATGAGAAGATGTATGAATGTGGAAAAGGCAAAAGAGGTGTGTCATATCGTAGCTTGTGGCTTTCTATAGCCTTTGCCTACACCTTTGAAGTACGGGCGTGAGTGCATGTATGTATGTGTTGTTAAAGTTGTAAGACTATAAAAAAGGGTATACCTGAACAGTATGAGTCCCATCCAGCTTCATGGTACGACTGCTTGATATCAAATGGTGTACTTAACTTTATAGGATTTACACCATTTAGTAGTTTTTTACACTTCCTTTCAGAGAAAAATTCATACAAGCTGGAAAAGAGGTTATGACCATTAGAATATTTCAAATATTATTTATATGGCGAGAGCCAATGGCCTACGACGCGAGGATGCCGAAGACCGGGCGAAGTGGAGAAGAATGAGTAGGAAAGCAGACCCTGGCACGCTAGGACTATGATGATGATGATGGCATGGGCTAATTGGGCCAATTGTGATGTGTCCATGTTGTCTCAAAGCGCAGAGGATATTTAGGTTTCAATTCAAAAGTAATGTTAGGTTTGTGTGGTGCTAAAGCGCGAAGTTAATATTAATTAATAATAATTGTGGCACTTACTCTTGCAATGCATTAGATTTCCAAACTTCATCCATAGTCAACATTTTGCCCATTTTGTGGGATATGTATTTTGTGTCAAATATGACAGGAAATATCTCATTTATGTTCTTTTTAAATACTGTATATTTCTTAGGCAGTGGGCCTATGAATTGGCTATGCAATAACAATACATCCAAGAATATATTGTGACCAATAATTGGTTTCTTGTATGTAGCCAGTAGTGAAATTACTTGTGAAAATCCTAATAGATGGGTCATCAGATTTTCTTCTAGTATTGCCTTTGGTACACTGTTTGCGCCTTCCACATACTTATCTCTGTAAATTAGAACCTGAAATTAAAATAATATATTTTGTAACATATCTGTATTTTCAATACAGACTAATAATAAAATTTTCTAGCATTGTCATTAATTATTTAGGTAGTTCCTTAATATTTATTATTAACTAGAATATTTACAATGAAAAAAGAAGAGAGAAACAAAAACATAAAAAAGTACTAAACATCAAAAGTTTAAAAAACTCGTCCACCATAGGTAAGTTAAAAATTACGAGTTTGGCAATTAAGTTTGTTATATAAATTTTTAAACAAAAGATTATTAAAAAGACTGGTCAAGGTCTTTCAGCTACGTGCAGTGCTGGGTTCTGCAGTTGCCTGTCGATATGCATGCTTAAAATAGGTATTTTTGATACAATGAACATATTACAAAGTTATAAATGCACCTAGCTCCTCTACAACTTGTATGAAAGTTTTATTAATCTAGCAACATTTTGCACTTTGTTAAATACGTTGGATGTAACTACAATTTTACGGATTTCGAATTTTTTCCTTTACAAGTACTTGTACACGGCATTGCTTCTTGCCTTTCATGATTCTGGGTCAACAGGAAGTAACAGGTTTAGATTTGTGTACAAGCATAAAATAAGTGGCTAAAAGGGAAGTTAAATGGCTGTATCTTTTGATTACACTGACATAAAGTTAGATTTTTAACTGTTCCAAAGGATTGCTGACCTGAGTATTTGATACTAATTTCAGCTTAATACCTCCGTGCATTCCTGACGTGACAGACAGACGGACGGGTGGATGGACAACAAAGTGATCCTATAAGGGTTCTGTTTTTTTCCTTTTAGGTACGGACCCTTAATAAAATTTATTTCGTTAATTATTAATTAACTAAATAGTTGATACTAGCATGGACTATCCAAACAGTGTGTGGGTTACTAGTAACTTTCAAATTAATGTGTTAAGTCATCATCATCATCATCATCATATCAGCCAGAAGACGCCCACTGCTGGGCATAGGCCTCCCCCAGAGATCTCCACAAAGACCGGTCCTGTGCTTTCCGCATCCAGCTGGTACCTGCGATCCTTACCAGGTCGTCGGTCCACCTTGTAGGAGGCCTACCCACGCTGCGTCTACCGGTACGTGGTCGCCACTCGAGAACTTTACTGCCCCATCGGCCATCTGTTCTTCGAGCTATGTGCCCTGCCCACTGCCACTTCAGTCTGGCAATCCTTAGAGCTATGTCGGTGACCTTGGTTCGCTTGCGGATCTCCTCATTTCTGACTCGATCGCGCAAAGAAACTCCGAGCATAGCTCTTTCCATTGCCCTTTGGGCAACAGTGAGCTTTCTTATAAGGCCCATAGTGAGTGGCCACGTTTCAGATCCGTAAGTCATCACTGGCAACACACATTGGTCAAAGACCTTCGTCTTGAGACACTGCGGTAATTGGGACGAAAATATGTGGCGTAGCTTCCCGAACGCTGCCCAACCGAGTTGGATTCGTCGATTGACCTCTTTCTCGAAATTGGACCTACCTAGCCGGACTATTTGTCCTAGGTATGTATAGTCGTCAACAACTTCAAGTGGAGTGCCTCCAACTGTCACTGGAGTAGGCACAACATGGACATTCGACATAATTTTCGTCTTGTCCATGTTCATTTTAAGACCTACTTGTTGAGAGGCACTACAGAGGTCATCGAGCATTTTGCCCAAGTCTTCCAGGGTTTCAGCCATGACTACGATATCGTCAGCAAATCTGAGGTGCGTGAGGTACTCGCCGTTAATATTGATGCCAAGTCCGTCCCAGTCCAGAAGCCTAAAGATATCCTCCAGTGCAGCGGTGAACAACTTCGGTGATATGACATCACCTTGTCTAACACCTCGCTGCAGCTGAATAGGTTCTGTGGTCTTGTCCTGGAGACGAACTGACATAGTGGCGTTTTCGTACAAACACTTCAGTGCTTCGATATATCGATAGTCAATTTGGCACCGCTGTAGAGACTGGAGCACCGCCCAAGTTTCGATCGAATCGAAGGCTTTTTCATAGTCCACAAACGCCAAGCATAATGGCCGGTTATACTCTTCGGTCTTCTGTACAACCTGCCGCAGCGTATGTATGTGGTCTATGGTACTAAAACCTTTTCGGAATCCGGCTTGTTCGGGAGGCTGGAAGTCATCAAACCTGCGTGCGAGACGATTCGTAATGACTCTCGAAAACAGCTTATAGACATGGGTCAGCAGCGATATTGGTCTGAAGTTCTTCAAGAGAGCCTTATCACCTTTCTTGAAGAACAATATGACTATGCTTCTGTGCCATGCTTCCGGCGTTTTGCCCTCGAGGATGACGGAATTGAACAGCTTCTGAAGGGTCTTAAGCACAGGTTTGCCACCAGCTTTCAGAAGCTCAGCCGTAATTCCATCATCACCCGGCGCCTTGTTGTTCTTAAGCTGTTTGAGAGCCATACTAATCTCGTACAGGCTGATGTCCGGGATATCTTCGGTGTAGTGTCGGGTCAACTTGGCTCTGGGGTCTTTTGCCATACTGGTAACAGGTGCCCGTGTTGTCGTGTATAACTGTCCATAGAACCTCTCGACTTCCCTCAAAACCTCGGACTTAGTCGAAACAACTCTGCCGTCATCCGTTTTCAGTCTCGTCAACTGGCTCTGTCCAATCGACAGATCTCTCGCAAAGACTTTAGAGCCTTTGTTCCGCTCGATCGCCGCCTCAATATTGGTAGTATTGAAGCGGCGTATGTTAAGTGATATTTTAATATTTTCCTTACAGTGTACCATTCTCTGTAACATTTAAAACATAGAGGTTACATTACATGCAAGCAATTTACCTTATTACTATTACCTAAGCTATCAGTAGTTAGCAAACCAGGAAACCGCAGCCTTGCCTCATTGTGGACTATGTACCGCATTACTGGATTCGTAACATCCAAATACATTGTGCCTTCATCACTTGTACCGAGCCATCTAGAATTGCAAAAAAAATATATGAAGTATTTAGTTCGTATACAATAGATAAGGTATGATTATACTTTTATAGCATTCTCCCTAAAAGTATTGTACACACTATCTGCTAAAATAAATTTATACTATTACGGGGTGCCAATCATTTCTATCTTATACCTATTTAGGAATTATACAAGTTCTATAAGGAGATGAAGTGATTGACAGGCAGGAGAGAGGAATGGCGATTGCTCCACCGACAAGAGTCATACTCTTAAATATATGATGACAAGTACAGAATAATTATTGAATTTTCTTTTGCCATAACTACAAAATACTTTGCACAACTACAAAATACTTACTTAGATATAACAGAGCAATATTTTTGAAGTAGTTTTTCATCTTCCATTTCCATTGACCTCGATAGATTGCTAAATAAACTATTTTCTTTGAGGAGCTGCATCAGTTGTTCTTCTTCTGCTTTACTCAAATATGGTACACCATCATAAATAAACTGAAAGACAGATAAACATTCCAGTGATATGGGGAACATGTGGCCATATTAACCTTGCCAAAGTACCTTTATTATACTACACTTTCACAACACATATTATCAGGTTTGTTACCATGTTTGGTATCATTTTAACCTCAATATTTCTTGATATGGATTTTATTATATTATTCTACTTGTAATGTAGATAGATTTGTTAATTGTGTATCTGTATAAGGCTCCTCAATCCAAATAAACACAGCTAATGAATGGATCTATCTGGTATACCCTACCGTAGGACTTCCTGGACTAGTCACTACTCAATGACAAACAAGCAGATTCCAGATTGTAACCGGTAACCATAACATCTATAATTTATCACTTAGGTCTCATGTAACAAAAATGCTTAACGAAATGTGTGCAGTCACTGTAATTGCACTTCCTTATCCTTCAAACTGTGACTGTAATTGTACTACCTTCTGCTTGATGGCAGAAATAGATAGGGCGGTGGTAGTTACCCAGGTGTACACTTAACATATCTCCTACTTAGTGTAATCTACTACCATTGCAGTAACCACCCATTCTAGTCACAGATTGTACAAGACAACTAGCAGACCACCTAAAATCTCCATAGGCAAGAAAATCGTCAGCAGTGTTTTCTGTTGTGTTGACACTGTACACTGTGATCTCCAAGACGCCTGTCAAGCATAGATCTCTATGCTTACCAAAAGCCACTGCTATTGTGTGGTATGGCCTATTGATGAAGAGGCTATTTTACAATTAATTACTTATCTTTAAAATAAAACATAGAGACTTACCTTATTGAAATCAAAATTATGTCGACGAAGAAAGTTAATTGTAGACGCTTGAAACACAAATGACTGATCAATGTTAGCAAAAAATTGTGGACATAAATGAAATGTGTATCCACTTGCGATATAAGTATCATGATCTCTGTCATATTGGAATATGGTGAGACCGACCTGTGACATTATCATTTTGCCAATTTCAGATTTCATTTTGTCGTATCTCTCTTCACAAGTGTCAAACAATCTGTAAATTAGCAAGATCAAAATATGTTTATCAAAACATAACCTATACTATATATACCTATACTATATATCTTACTTAGAAGAACAATTTTGATTAATTTTTTAAGTGTAAATTACCTGTGTTCAAAACATTCTCCTGACAATATAGCTGTAAATTCAGCATCGAAACCTACGAAACAGGAGCGTTTCAAATCTCTGTGTATGTTGTTGAATTGTTCAACAAAGTTTTTACTGGTAACCTCCATTTCATAAATTTAATTTGAAACAGTAACGACGAATACGAATGCACTGGTTAGCTCTATTGAACTAAATGTAAAAACTGTAGTTTTACGAGTGGGTAATTATATAAATTGCGAAAATAAACTTTTTGAAAACATGGAAAGAAAATTACCGCGCATCGTTTATATTGAGAAATAATTCGACACACAGCTGACTGACGTCTGACAGTTTACGTCATAAGGAAAAGTTAGGCAAAGGAAATATATTAGACAGGCAAGTTCTCGCGAAGTCCATTTCATTTGTAAAATTGTAAAGCCAACCTTAATCGTATAGTGTGCCCAGGCGATTTTTCCACATCACCCTAGGCGTTAATTCCGGGTTCCGTCAGGATCCACTTTACTAGCTTTTCCTCTCCAACTGTGCCTGGTCGTCCCTGGGTCGTCAGAATTCGCGCGTGGGGTGCCGTTGGCTCTTGCCGACTTATATGCCCCCCGCATTTTTAATGATACCGGGAGGTTTAGGGATCCGTCCTGTCTTATCCTTATTGTTTACGCAGCATGTGACCAAACAAGCGAAGGCGAACCTTTTTAATATTATCCGTCATAGCCACTTGTAGGTACCTATCTGTCATGCTGGCAGCAACACTGCCTATGTCTCGCGATGTTATACCTAGGTGTATTCTATAAGCAAATCTGTAATTTTAGCTGAAAGAAAATCGAACACAACGCGGCATTTACTAAGTATTTATAGGTTCCTACATGGGTAACGTTTTCTCCATTCCATTGCGGGTTTAGTAACGTGGCGCGCGCGACGTGAACTAAAAGGCCAGCCAGGTCAGCAATAACAGCGCCATAAGAGTGCGTTCAAAGTGAGGTTCAGGTAACTAAGTAATAAAGGCAGATAAATTTTCTCAACGGTTCTTTAGCTTCAATCAATTTTACCAGCAACAACTATAACATTGAAACCGTCATCTACGAGATAACCCAAACATCTTTTGAGCAGGTCACTCTCAACGCAGTAGACGTCCTTAGAGACCACAATTGAAATGTATTTCACAAGATTTAATAAATTTTTATTTATTTATTTATTTAATTGTCGAATTCTCTCTGCAGATGGAGACATGCAAAATGCAAAGGTTGATTAGATACTTACTTACTATTACAGCAGGTCTCCTGAAAGATTCTGAGGGCAAAGGACCTTAAATTTAAATACCAATCCTTATTCGTTATTTTTAGTTTTCCTTATCCGTAACGATTACACCCTACATGAATACCTACTATATGCAATCATATAGTTATTTGCTCAGCCGCAAGATACCGCAGTGCGTCCATCGTGGAGCTTCAACACTCACTAATTTCCAACACAAGGTTGGACTGTTTTTTTTTTGTGCGCCCAACGCAAAGGAAATGGGCACCCTTCGGTATAGCGGTTGGGCGGGAGGAGGTGAACTCTCATGAGTACCAGCCGGCCGGCCGGACTGGTTATGCAAGACTCGCCAGCAAAACCTAGGCGCATACGTACTAAACACCCCCTGGCAGCACCTGTAGCCGGGAAGGCTTTCGGTTTCATTGGATGCGGCACCCCGTAGGGACGGACAACCTTGCTCAGTTAGACGCAGTTTGTTACACAGTGACTTCCTTTGCGTGGTAGCCAATCGGGCAGGAACCTTACCGCCCTATCTATCATGATGCCTACGTCAAACTCATTTTCAATTAAGGTCAATAGGGAAAATAAAACGAGCTAATGTTAGCCGGGTGCCGACGGGTTTAATTTACTTATTTCAGTATTTACCTTCATCAATCGTAATCTTGTATCGTAAGCTAAAACAACATCAAAATCTGTTTAGTAGGTAGGTACTTATTTTTGTTGGACGTAATATGCCAATTTATCATCATTGAAATTTAACACAAATAAGAACCTAATAATACTTAACAACATAGTTGGAATTGAGCAGAATGGAAAATTATGCTGATTGTATAGTGATTCTCTAAAAAGTCTCATAGCTATCGTCCTAGCGGGCGATTCCATCTGCTGCCAGGGTCCTTCCCACCGGACCTTTTCTTATATTGTTGTGTTTAACTTCTTACGGACAGGGACGTCAGGGACTACCATTCGCATAGCCTGTAAGCGAACAGCTTGTTGACCAGTGCCTCGTTCGCTCATCAGCAGGGAGAAGTTGGTTTGGTCCCATAACATTAGGGCCCCATAACCCCCTCTCACCTGGTGATTAAATTAAGAATCTGTATTATTTCCTATATTTAGGTGATTGGACAGGTATCAGACACTGCCTTAGGTAGTAACTAATAACAATAGCAGGCACAATCCTCGCTACGTAACATCTTATAATAAATACCTAGCCAGAGGTTCGCGGGCCGAGATTAAAAATTGCGGTTGTATAATATTACACTTGCGTAATAATATAGTGAGAGTTCACTTACCTTCTCTCGCAAGAGTTCCGAATCGGACCTTCAGTTTGCATCTTTGCCTCGCGTCGGGTTTGAAGCCGTACTCGGCGTTGCAAAACCGGCGGGGACTCGCCTCCAGTCGCCATTCGATGGTCGACTCGCGCACTCGCGCAAACGGCGCCCGCATACACCAACCGGCTAGCTCATCAACAATGTTTCGTAAACAATCCATCATGTGAAGAACAAACTTCGGCTCCCGTTACACGCAAAGTTGAAACGAAACACGAAAGTTTAGCCACAAAAATGGAAGCGGAAAAAAATAAAATCACCGATGATTATGTGAGGCACGATGAGGAACTTGAGCCGTTGAAGAAACCGAATTACATGCTAATGTCCCTGCAAAGGATATTTGTGATTATTGTGATATTATCAAGCGTCATAGTGGTTGTTTACTACACGCCAATGCCGGGTAAGTGATCTTTGTACCTTATCATTAACTTTACTTACGTTAGACGGTACCTATTATGTGACTTTACGATGTTCTGTAATTGAGACACGCAGTATCGATTTCGATTCACTGAATAGGAAATAAAGTTTCATGCTAATTAGAAGGTATGGAATAGATAAGTAGGTACCTATATGAAGTTAATTTTAAGTCATTCCTCACAAGTAGTAAAGTACATTGTAGAGCTAATTAAGTACTTATCTACCTACGTAAGACAGAGTTCGCAACTAGTTCGCAAGTAAGACCTACATGATCACTCAGTTTTAATTAGTACCACTTTTTAATTGTTTTTGTTTATATGTTTCAGAGGAGTACTTCGAGAACTGTGATAGAGAATGTCACGAACTGGACTGGCCCATGATTTGCCGCGTAAAACTAGTTGTCGAGGTCTACAAGACTTTGAGCAAGTGAGTGTCATTTACATGTGCAACAAGGCGTTTACGCTTTTAGGTACTTCGTGGTTTGAAATAAATTGTAATTCTATTAATAAAAATGTAATATAAATTTTACAGAACCTGCGGGACGTGTACGGAGAAGAATGGTGGTGAATGTCCTTCAATGTGCATATCGGCGGACGGAAGGGAGCGGGGCGTGCTGTCCGTGAATAGGATCCTCCCCGCGCCCGCGTTTCATGTGTGCCAGAACGATATAGTGGTGGTTGACGTGGTTCACCGGGCACCGGCGCACGCGCTGTCCATCCACTGGCGGGGCCAGCCCCAGAAGGAGACTCCCTTCATGGACGGGGCCCCGATGCTGACACAGTGTCCGCAGCCCGCGTACACCACGTTCCAGTACAAGTTCCGCGCATCCGCGGCCGGGACGCACATGTACCACGCCCACTCTGCTGCCGACGCCGCCGACGGACTCGCCGGCGCCTTCATCGTTCGCCAGTCGGCCCGACTCGATCCCCTGAGACAACTTTACGATATCGACTCCACCGAACACACGATATTCGTATCCGAATGGGGACATTCAATGGGACCTTTAGGCGGAATGATGTCTAACGTCTTAAATGCCGAGTCTTTACTCATAAACGGGAGAGGGCAGACAACGGAATCTCTTGACGCACCGATATCTAAGTTCTCCGTGGAGTATGGCAAAAGATACAGATTCCGATTGGCGTACAATGGTGGATCCCGAAGTTGTCCAGTGAAGTTTTCGATTGATAAGCACGTTCTTCGGTTGATAGCTTTAGATGGACATAGAATACAGCCCGAATACGTAGATAGTATTGAGCTGGGTAGAGGAGAGCGAGCCGATTTCGTGTTGGAGGCGAAAAGAGCGCCTGGAGTGTACAAGTTGAGAGTGGTGGCGGAGAAGGGTTGTCAAGAAGGATTGGTTGGGGAGGCAGAGTTAGTGTACGATGTTGAAGACAGCAAAGTGTTACATAAAGACGATGACACGGAGACTGCAGTGAACCGTGCGTTTACGTCAGTGAGTGCTGGTGGTTGCGGATCAGACAGTACGTTGTGCCTGAGGGACTTGCGGGCTGTGGACGGCTTGCCAAAGGATTTGGCCGCCACGGTGGATCGAGTCGTTTACGTGCCTTTCAATTATTCGACGAGACGGATTTCAGCAAAACGTGTCGGTAAGTACCTAAATACCTATTAAATATAGTTGGCCTGTCGCGATTTCGTTCGCGTATTGTCCTACCCCTACCCTAATGCCAATCTACCCTACACTACCCTACCCTATTCTACCCCTTGTCCTACCCTACCTCTACCCTACACCTACTCTACACACTTGAGTTTATCCATTACAAACAAACAAACCGATAAACAATAAAATCGTTTCTCTTTATAATATTAATATAGATATAAGTATATGTAGATATTTCGCTTTTTATTTATTATTCGTGACTTCGCTGTGATCATCAGAAGGTTATTGGTGGAAAGGATACTGGTAGATAATAAAAATAGCTTCGCTCAGCTGTTTCACTACGGAGTAAATCAATGCATTTCATTTACAAATTTAAACACGATGATAATTTTGCACCACTGCAACTTTAATTTTTCGACCTACTAATAAACAGAATGTAGTCAGCCTCGGGGCAACACAGCCAGCCTTCCGGGCACCTGGGGACCTGGGATTTTTTTTATCTTTAGGTAAGTGAGGATAAGAGTTCGTTTTATTAGGGCAAAACTTTATTTTAATGGTTGTAATGTATACCTAAGTAAGTATCCATTATTTTCTGATCTCAACATAAAATTAGTTGAAGATAGCGTCACAGGGCGACCTTGGTTAACAGTCAATAGCCTTCCAAACAAAGAAACCCTAAACAACCTAATCAGCCTTACAAAGAACCCAAGATAATAAACGAGTCTTTTCGCGTCACCAAAGGCCGTCAATGAAATGTTTGGCCATCCATTAGGATATGTGGGCCAACCAAGGTCGCCGGCGTGGTTCTACCAAACCGGTTTAGAACTGAGGAGCAGTCACTGAGCAGGGTTACCAGTTTATGGATTTTGAATTGTTTAAGCGAATATTTTTATTTGTTCTTTGCGTGAATGTCCCGGTTGTGCTCTCGCGCGTGTGGGCACGGGGTCCGTCTTGACCATGATCCAGGATTACTGCCATCAGACCTCCGTGACCCTACTACCAGGGGAACCTGACCAGATTGAACATGGTTACACATTCAGTCGTCTGAATGTGCAGGTGGATCGGTTAGCATTCAACTAATGTACATAACTTAGAAAAAAGTCATTGGTACATGGCCGCAGTGGGATTCGATCCCGGTATCTCTCGCTTACGAGTCGGATACCTTAACCACTGGACCACCGACACTCTTGAATTGTTTAAGCGAATGCATCCAGCTTATTCGCAGTGGACATGTGTTTGGCAAGAATAGCATGAGACACTTCGATCATATATTCAGAATATATGATCGAAGATGAGACAAATACAAATAATAAAACTCGAAAAGGATGATAGAGCCGACCAAGCGACCACGTAAGATTAACGACGGGTCGTTTGCGTTATAGTTTGCCGTTTCCCGTGGAGACCATCAGCGGAATGATGATGATAATGATGGTGCAATTTTTGACAGAGGTTATGATACATATTATACCTAATACACATATAGTCCTTCTTTAAATTACCGTCTAAGCCACTTCATGAATTAACTTTATTATTACACACAATGGCTTAATGAGAAAAATAGACACATGTTACATTATTTATGATTGTTCATGAACATATGTAATGTAAAGGTGAAATTGAAAGTGATAGGTAGTAAAGGATTGTGATAGCCCTATTAGATATGGTATCTACACTGGGTACCCACCATCCAATATTCCGTTCATATAAATGCAATTTGAAAGTACTAAAAGCCAACTATTATTCTTAATAGGTATTCCTTTCTGAATGGGTTTTTGATAAATCAATTTGAATTATAAATATCTAATGTAGGTAAGAGACATATACGTATACAAGAATATAATAAACGCACCATAACATTTGGTGTAGGTATTTTAAGTGAGCGAACGCTTTAGGAATGCTCAATTGTTTGGTGTAAACTAGGATTTTCTGTCCCGGGTACCCGAGACGGAAATTCCTGGGAAATAAAGCGATTTACGAACCGGGAATAAATTAACGAAAAGCCCGGGAACCATTCACGATTGATAATTCTTTGCAATTTTGTTACGACACTTCTAAAAGAAAAAAAGCCAAAAGCCTAGAATCTAGGTCATTTAATGGAAGAAATAACCGCGCCTGTTGTCTTTGGAGGTTATGTCATTTGTTTTTGTTCACCAGTTTTTATTGTTTTCTCTCTTTGCTTGTTGGTTCCCCGATCACTCTTTAAACGCAATGGTTTCTGAAAACTTGATTTTTTAGCAAGGCTTCGTAATTTTAATAAGTGTGTGACGTGACAATGCTCCAGCTTTATATTCGTATGGTTCTGGTGTAAAGTAGTACTTACTTATGAGAAGTTATCATTCGATAAACTCTACTCAAATTTAAAAAATCTCAATCTCAGTCTGAATAAATGTATGAATGTGGAAGAGGTTTGTAAGGATATAGCTTGTGTCACTCGATAGTCTCTACCTACCCCTATGGGATATGGCTTCTATGGTCTATGAGTGTGTACGTTTATATGTAAACTCTACCAATATATATAAAATCTTTAAAATGCAATCATTTTAATAGTACCTAATCCTACCAAAACATTTCACGTGACTTGCCATGCCTGGCCAGCTCATAACGGTTTTATTGTTAAAAGTTATCACAGCTCATGAAGCTTCTAACCATACAGGGTCTAACTCTGCCAGGGCTAATTCCACTTCTAACTAACTAAAACTATATACTAACTACACTACACGCTCCAAAAGTATGGCTTCGACGTTTCGCGACTGTCGCTCAAAATCTCCTATGAAATTATGTCTCCAATAGTTACAGGTAGTATTTGTAATAGTAATTATATGGAATTAAAACTAATGTAATGTGTCAAGCAATATTTCTATGAAGCGACCAAGCCATACTTAGACCGCTATGTATGGTCTGTAGAGTTAGTCTTGATAGTGCCGTACTATGTAGAATAAAGAGGCTAAATGGCACACAGAGAACTGATCAAAAAGCGGCCCTAAGTTTATGCTTAAAGGTTTTAAGACTTCGTGATTATCCTTTTTTTTTTTTTTATCTCATACGATAGGCAAACAGCCAAGCGGGCCACCTGATGGAAAGTGGTCACCACTGCCTATAGACATTAGCAATACCAAGAGTATCGCTAATGCGTTGCCCACCTCTATAACACGTTGCTCTGGCAGCAAAAAGCAAATGCCACTCCACTGCCAAAGCCACGGTTCCCCAAATCCCCACCCCATGGAGCACTACACTTTCATCATACATTTATACAAGTATCGAGGTAGATGGAGGTATTCAGGTGTGATGAAAGTGTAAAGGAGGCTAAAATGAAAAAAATAGCGAGTGGGTACCTATAACTTTATTGCATCGCACGCTAACGAATGTAAAAATAATTTATGAATAGTAACAACCGACCGTTTGAAAAGTGTTACGCCACACGACCGAACCCATTAATGGATCGGTATATTTTTTTTCATATCATCGTTCTTAATGAGTTCAAGTGCTGCTTCAACTGCTACGAGTACAAGAATAAATTAGTCGTTCCTATTACTTTTCGAAATTAAAAGTAAATATGATGTTCAGAATTCGTCGGTAGAATGAGTAATTTACTTGAACTAAGAAAACACGCTCGGAACGTCCCTATATACCTACATTTTACTTACATATGTAGGTATACGAAATTGTAGTTATGCTATAATCACAAAGAAAAAGAAATACGGCTTTGGTTATATTTTCAAACAAAGTAAAACAAAAACTAAATAGGTACGAAACTGTTTCAAACTCGTCAATTTTAGATTGAGTTTTATTTAAGTAACTTTTATCACAGTTTTACTTTAGTACATGTTGTAATTTTTAATATACCTTTAGGTACTATAATAACTCATCGAGAGTTCGTCGTCTGTGATTTGTGCGAAATAAGGTCCAATAGGAACTATACTTCTATAGAAGGACCTAAAGTCCGTCTTCAGAAACTTAAATAATCGAAATATGATGACCTAATGATCATTGAGTAATCTCAATAATACAGTATTACGAATAATATTTCACTAATATAATTTGAAGTACCTATAATAATAAACATAAAAGCCGAGCAAAATAAACAGCTAACGTTGGAGTGACCTATGCAAACCGCTGCCTACAACCATAGCCTAGAACAGTAATTGCAGTGGAGCGCACGCAATCGCCCACCAAGTCTTGCAAACTTACCTACATTTCACATGATGTAATCATACAGCTAAAACCGACGAGGAACTCTATTTACTCGCATATGTTAGTGGGTCGCAATTATTTTGCAACCGTCATTCGTTGCTGGATTTTTGCTTTTTCCCTCTCACATAAAAATTGTGAAGCTATAGGGATTTTCTGTGCAAATGCCAGTTCTGTTAAATCCTTGCAGCCACAGAAATGAAACAAAAACAGAATCCATGTGTCTTAAGTCATGAGGGAAGCATAGAAATGGCCGCCATTTTATATGGCTGCGTAATTTTAGGGTTGGCATATACATGATCCATTTTGCCCTCTTTATGTATTATGTTAGCAATACAACTTTACAATAATAAATAAATAAAAATTATAAATTTCTGATTGAAATTATTTATTTAAAAATTCTTAAGTAATGAAATATTTTGATAAGAGGAGTCTCCCCGAGTACGCTCCATACAAATAAAGTTTGATCATATTTTCAATATTGCGCATTTCTGGCAGTGTTATTAAAAATAAATAACAGACAGCTGTCCGGTGTAATTTGTTCTCGTAACCCTCCCGTAACCTTCCCGTACCCCTCCCGTACCTCTCTTGTCACCTTCCCGTACCCCTCCCGTATCCCTACCGTATGCCTGCCGTACCCCTCCCGTACCTCTGCCGTATCCCTCCCGCAGCCCTGCCATACCTCTCACGTCACCTTCCCGTACCCCTTCCGTATCCCTACCGTATGCCTGCTGTACCCCTCCCGTACCCCTGCCGTATCCCTCCCGCAGCCCTGCCATACCTCTCACGTCACCTTCCCGTACCCTTTCCGTATCCCTACCGTATGCCTGCTGTACCCCTCCCGTAACCCTGCCGTTTCCCTCCCGTACCCCCACCTTATCGTGCTCCCATAATCCGTGCCGTACCCCTCTCGCAACCCTCCCCTAGGTCTACCGTAATTCTGCCGTGCTCTCCCATAGCCCTGCCGTACGCCTGCCGTTTCCCACCCGTACCCCTACCTTAGCCTTGTCGTACCCCTGCCGTACCCCTATCCTGCCCTATTTTCTTATTCTGCTATTCGAGGCGGGTACAAATACATCAAATTATAAAAAACAAAATAGCTATTCAGTTATCAACCAAGCATCGTAGCCCCTTCGCGATTGTTAATAAATCCACGTCATCAAAATGTGCACTGCACACGGTACTCGCAGATGATGGGTTCCAATTGGTTTCTCTTCTACAGTTTCGTATAATTAGAATCCAATCGTCTTTACGGTTTTTATTACTAGGAAACCTATTAAAATAATATAAACCGGTTAAAATAAAATCGGGATCGAAAATAATAAGGGCTCCGCAGAAAGCGGTGTTATATTATTTAATTATAAAATCGGACTACTATGCTTACATCATAGCAGTACGTAGGGTAGACTATAATTACAATCATTCAAGTTCTTTTCAGATACGATAGGTAATAAAAATTCGGAAGCTGATCTGAGTCACAAAAATTTAATAAAGAATTCCCCACTTTATGGGAATTTTCCCGAAAAACAGGTAGTCACATCGTTGTACTTTTGTTAGAAATTTGCACCAAAGTAAATAAAACATTAATAAAAAAAAGTAGCCCGAATCATAATTACTTATGCGTTGTAGGTAATTCCTCCTGCCTTGTTACATTTTTTCCAGTAACTTTTACACGATTTCACTACACATGACGGCATTTTAAAATATTTTTCATCGAGGATAAATATGTCCGATCGCTACGAAATGGCGGCGCGTTGTAAGACCCGATGAGTGTATGTCATGTACAACAAAGGAGATTGTCACACCTTGCAAGCACCACATCTCTTTAAAGTAACATGGATTCTGTTTTTGTTTCATTTCTGTGCTTGCAGCATAGGGGAAAAATACTACATAAAGTAACGAATGTCATGTTGTTGCGATTCTTTTGTTTGCGAAGTAAATATTTATTTTTTATTTTTACTCTGCTTTGGGTTGAAATTTATTTTGTAGGTACTTTTTCATTGTTATGTTATTCTGCAGGATTTATTATTTATCTTGCTTGTCCGTTAGCTGCATGGCTGCCTGTCATAGTATATATGCCTGTATACTTATTAAGAAAAGTAATTGGTTTTCATCGTGACCACAAACAAGACAAAGTCAAGCTTTTATATTGTATAAATGAAAATGAAGGTGTAAATGCTACCTACATTAGACATCACAATGACGATCACGACATAAAATATGTTGTGGAAAAATAATAATTTTAATTAATCAGGCTTCTCGGCCCGCGGGCCAAATTTAGACCGGGCCGAAACGCCTGAACATTCGTATGAACAACGTAGACCAATTAGGAAAACTGCATAATACATACCTACATAACGTCACACCTTTCTCCCTTTTTTAGGTATGAAGAATTTATTATTAATAAAAGTGAACCTACCAACCACGAGACTAGGTATTGGAGTTAGGTATGTTAAGCTCCATTTGAATATTAAAAAAAAGTTACTCTATAAACCGCGTGGAAGAATAAGGTAAGCCGTTCCCTGTCGCATTAGGGCGAGCGCTAATACATAGAGTAACAAGCTAAGGTTATTACGGCGCTGCACCCCGACATTTTCTTAGAGGAATTTTTCCACTGCTTCGTTGCATCGCTGTGTAAGCGAAAAATATCGCAATTTCTTAACTTGCCGCTGGAATGAAAATCCTACACGACGTGACTTCGAAAGAATTCCTTTATTAACTCCGGCAAACAAAGACTTGCTGCAGAACGATATAAGCAACATTCTAATCTATTTCGACCATCATGTAACAAGTAGTCGTCTCATATAATGGAAAGCCTATCACTCATGACTCAGTCTTACATTTAGTTTCCTTTTTTCTCTAAATAAAGGGTTGTTGATGCAGTGTCAATGTGTGGCATATATTCATCACATCAACTCGTAAACTGCATACCTTGCCTATAAGCTGGAAAAGCGACTCAAGCGTACTTACTTGTCTTCACAAATAGAATAGGCAAGCCGGACGTATTCTTCTAAAGACATTCGTTTACTAGATTGGGAAAGACACTGTAAAGTTGTGCAATCTGTGCTTTCCTTGGCGTCTTCTTTTAAATACGTATCAATTCATCACCCGGGATGTATATAACTCACCAAACTCTATTCATATTCGGATGTCAATATATTTTGGTAATGTTTATAAGTACCTACATAAGATAAGGAGGAAGATAGATATTGTTTGTATGTAGAAATAAAGTTATTAACATAAAATAACTAAAAAGGTAGACGTACGTAGATAAAATGTCTGCTGATTAAAATGTGAGAACTTGCTTTGTCTTCACCATCCATGTTTGAGCTATATTTAAAATTTCAAGTTTTTAGCTCGTTGGGGCGGGCCGGTTTCTACTTTGTCATATAGTAAGCTTGTAACAAAGACACTAGGTACCTAAATATCCTTACAAAGACCAGACTGAGCGAGTTAATAAAACGTAGAAAAAGGTATCGATTATCTTGTGCATAAAAGCTGGGTGTTTAAATTCAGACCACTTTACTAGCTGTGCATGACGTGATGGATACGTTCTTTATTATGATCGGGTGGGTAAAATATCTTCCTCTGGGAACCCTGAGACTAGTTGAACAGGGTCGGGAGCCGATGGGTACCTCGTTGGTAAAGTTTCAAGAGCGTCGGTGGCCTGTAATCATAGAAATCTAAATAAGTTTACTTACTATTTGGTTACACAGTTTGGGGGCCCCGTGATGGCATTTATTTTTTAAATTATTTAGATTACTGTGTAAAAAATTGTGAGCGGGTCGGAAATATAAGCGAGAGTTAACGAGTCCGATCCCCAGTGGCACCATGTACCTTCTAATCCTCGTAGTAGCAATGACTTTTTCTGAATTATGTACCTACAGTAGTTGTTTTTTTATTTATTAGTTGAACACTTAACCGGTGAGGGAAAACATAGTGAGGAAACTTGTACGTACAGGCGACTGAATGTGTCACCAGGATCCAATCTGCTCAGGTTCTTCTGTTAACAGGGTTACGTAGGTCAGCACCACTGTAATTACCTGATCCGCCAAACCCTGGATCATGGATAAGGTTGACCCTACGCCCTCTCGCGCGAGAGCACAACTGAGATGTTTACGCCAAGATGATGACCCTCTGTTGGTCACCACGCGAAGGTTTGAAAGAACGTTTCTCGCTCGTACGATTCGGATGTGGAATGAGCTCCCAGCCACAGTGTTTCCTGTGTTTCCTTTAAACTATGACATGGGATCGTTCAAGAGGTATATTAGAGGTCTCTTCAGAGGCGGGCAACGCATTGGTGACTCCCCTGGTGTTGCTGATGTCCATAGGCGGCGCTGACCACTTTCCATCAGGTGGCCCGCATGCCGGATAACATAAAAAAAATCTCATTAGAAAAGTGTGTTCAATGGGTATCGCAGTTATTAGGTAGTCCATTAGGACGAAGTCGTGAGCGTCGATACAGCATTAGCATTACATTTTTAATGTCTCTAAGCCACACCTTAGCTAAGTCTTAAAGATGAATAAATACCAAGCGGTGTGCAAACTCTCTGTGCATTGCTTCTTTAGTTGTCCTATGCCATGCTAGCTAGCGTTTTAGATACGGTTAGAAACTCTTTTAGACTTAAGTACTTATTAATGACAAAAATATCAGAATCGAAACATACTCGACGCTCTGCAAATTCAGAGTACATTTATTAGAATGTGGAATGCGTCTTTAAAATGCACTCTACTCGTATGCAGATTGCGTTTACTGAAGTCTAGTAATAATTAAAAAGATAATGTCATTCATTTTAACTCACTCATTGTATAGGTGCGTCGGTAAAATACATGCGAGCATTTCGCATCATACAAGCCAAGGCAAGCTGGTAAAATGATTTGTTTTACACCATAAAATTATGTTTTTCAAACTACTAGTATCGTACTGTATACTTTCGAACAATTCAATGAATAAGCACAACTTCGATTATTTGTGGCCTAATACCCGACATTAGATTCTTACTAATATAGAGTACATCAACTATATCGTACGATAACAAGCAAATCGCGGCTGTCATTAAGAACTTCAATCACATTGATATCTTGCGAAGAAAGTGAGTCAAATGGCACATAATCGCGTTGCGGACCGCGCTGCGGTGAATTGCGTCGACTGCGCCCGCGCATGTCCGCCAATTGCGCGTTTCTTACGCAACGCCGGGTGTGCGTTTGGCGTATAACAACTTAAACGTTGGTTGCATGTAGCTAACCATGGATGGAATTATTTATTCATGTCTGTATAAATGGATGTGGAAAATAATATTTGCTTCTATTCTGTACCAATGTTTTCTTTCACTTGTCGTTAATTTCGCGGTTGTACTCTCGCTCACGAGGGCCCGAGGTTCGCCTTGACCATGATCCAGAATTTCGTAGATCAGATTATTACAATGGAGCGACTGCCATCTGACCTCCGTGACCCTGCTACCAGGGGAATCTGACCAAATTGGACATTTGGTTTAATGTGTTTCTTAATCTGATACAAACTATTTAAATATATCTAACCTTGCTCAAGCATCGCTCTATCCATTGGTGTAAATTAAGTGAAAGACAATTCGACTTAAAAGTAAAAACAATCAAAGCTTCAAAGTAAGGTCACAGATGTAACATTGAACTGTGGCATACATCACACGTGATGCAAGTATAGCGTCTTATAGCAAAAATGTTAGGGACACAAGCCTCGAGAAACGTACCTACTCGACGCACTACAGAATCTCGGTAGACTAGTAGTCAAAATCTAAACTTTTGTCATACGAAGTTGTCTAGACCGATGTGTAGTAAAGTGTAGATTTAATTTAGGGAAGGATTAGAAGATCACAATGTGCACGTTTTGACAAAAAAGTTACGATGTTTTTTTTTTCCAGGGAGTTACTCTCTAAGCACGATTCCTAACCACAGCTCCGTCCGATGTCAAATGAATGGTCAAATTGTCTCAAATTCTGGACTCATTACCGGATTATTTTGGTAATAGGACTGCCTTTCAAGAACTTCACTCGAATAAACAGATGGGTATTAATAAATAATATCACTACCATCGGCGGCAATAGTTTCATTTTACGCTACCTTATTGTCCTAATATACCGCCGATTGGGAAAATACTGATGAAAAGCCCCCTGACGCCCCCTTACGGTCCTTATTATCGTGTGTCCTATAAGCTATGACGTAATTTTGTAACATAGTTCCTTCGTGAAAAGTCACAGTGATACTATCGTGACGTTATTTACCACCAATCTCCAGCACTTATTCGGAGTGAAGGTCCTGAGAGGCCGTCCAATTAGCAAAATAATCAGGTAGACCCATTTGGTATTGCTCTCTGATGACAGGCAATTAAAGATGAGAGCCAATAAGTACAACCCACAAAGACAGGAACACTATGACCTGACAGCAGATTTAAATGGCCTCAGGTCTAGTACAATTCACATAAGGAATGGACCCCTGTTAAAAAAAAAAGTTGTTTTCTTAGGTATGATCAAAGTTACTTCTATATCCAATTTCTTTGGTTATGATTCTTACTTATATGAAACCAATCTATCAGCACAGTACGCGGTACATATTTTATCATCTGAGTATCTAATAGGTAAAAATGAAATTTTTTATTCTATTATTCGTTTCGTAAAACGATTATTGCCTTTTATTGATGGATGAAGATAGATAGTGACATGCGTTACGGAATGTATTGCTTGTTATTATTTGGGCCGTAGGTAATTGGTATTTGAGAAACAATTGTGTTGTATTTTTTTTTATTTCACTGTTTGTTTTATTATCCTTGTCTGTTCATCATAGCCAATAACAGTCCACTGCAGTACTTAGGGTCTCCCCTTGAGAGGGATTTTATTGTCATAATCTCCATGCTTGGCAGGCGGGTTGGAGATCGCAGAGTTATAAATATTACAATGGAAAACGCTGCTGACCGTTTCCCAGAACGACACCCAAGAATGTAAGGGGTTGGTGCTATATTAATCTGCCGGACACCACACGGCTAACGGCCTTGTCTATTAAATAATTGTATTTAGATAGAATGACAAACATTTAGACCGGTACGACAATTACTATTATAAACTTTTTCGTCCAATTGTCCAACAAATGGATAAGAAAATTCCCCTTTCATAGCCAGCTACCAAATGGAAAAAATATCAAATTGAACGGCAAGCTTGTATTTCGTAAGTTTGTTGTTCATGGTATAATACCAACCTACACTATGCTTGTCGGGTAGCGGTCCCCACTCAATAACTTGTTTACCTTATCGGTTCCCTCAAAATTCTCTCAAAACGACAATGACCTGCCTCGTCAATATGACTATACTGAGCAGTTTTCCAATAGGTATCTAAAGCGGTATTTAGAGGTTTTAATAAATTATTGCAAACAAAACAATGATCAATTTGACCGAGTCAGTTCGTTTCATGGACGCTAGAATCAAGAATAAACGTAATTTAAATATTAAAGGTCTGTTTTAAAAAGGCACATAGTGTCTACTTGAATAAATATTTATTTTTACATTTCTTTCAACCCTCAAACGTTATGTTTATATTAAAAAGCTGTTATTTGTAAGTTTAATATTAGTTGGCTGCATGACATCACTGCCACAATCATTCAGATTTAAAAAAGAAGTACTAAAATTGTGGGAGCGCCATCTTTAATGCTTTTTAAAACCAACTGACGATACCTACTGGAAAACTCCTCATTGCCTGAAAAAAAAGTAAAAAATGTGGTGTACAAGGTAGATAAATAATTCATTAGATGGAAACTATATTTATTTGGTGGTAGGATCACGTGTGTGAGTGGATGACGGAAAATTATACAAATTAGGCCGGGGTAAAACCATTTTACCACGAAACTTTATGTTACAGCAATTTAACTTTATTTGATTACAATAGTTACGATAATGCCCTCTAATAATATATGTTTATCGATTTTGAGGTATCTGTAAATCCAAATAGTTCTCTACCAAAATTTCCGAGCTCGGTACGCTCGCTAATTCATTGGTTTTCTTTAATAAGTTACCTACAGCTCTTTCTAAGGAAAAAATTGAAAAATTTTGAATTTATTATATATTCACACAATATTCAGTACTTAATTCGGATTTAAAGAGGCAATATGTAAGTATAATAGAACGTCTCGCTTATTTTTCATTTTCATTTACTTTTATCACGATTTCCCCATATTTTGGGTACGGGTATCGATATTTATTTGTTTTGATCTTGAAACCCCCCAAAACCAAAACCTGGCTACGCCCGAGATTTTCATACGTGGCAAATGGCATTTCGGACCTGCCAGTATCACGAAAGTGGACCCGCGGGAGGTCTATGACGACGCAAAACTACGCCAAGATTTGTGGTACATACACCACCAGAACTACCTACACCTTTGCCGATTGACAGTCAATCTATGCCATGTTTACGAAATCGGCCTCATGTTGACAGCGCGCCACATTTATTTCTTATTTGATCTGACCTCATTTCATTTTTTTTAACCAATTCTTCACACAATGGTCGTTGTCATGATCATCTTATGGGTACCACCATGGGTAGAACACAACCGGGACATTAACGCCAAGATGGTTATTTTTATCTCTACTGAATATTCTGGCCACATAATATTTGAGACAAAATCACAATATACCTACGAAGCTGAAGCTTATCACGTTTGAGTGATTTAAACCCGTTTATTTGTTTCGCAGAAAGCTGGGGGCAGACAGATGGCCACAGATTCACTTATCCAGCGTCCCCATTGCTGACCCAAGGGACAGACGTGGCTCCAGACTCCATCTGTCCTCTGGACGGTAGTCAAGGCGAAGAGTGCGTGCACGTCAAGAGTGTGCCGCTTCACGCCACAGTGGAGATCGTCATGTTCGATCAGGGTAAGCAAATGATAATAATAGGGGTAAAAAGGGTTTTACGGGGTTGGCAACGCGTGGGTGATGCCCCTGATAATGCAAACGTCCATACGCTGTGGTGACTGCTATCCATCAGGCAGGTCGTAAGCTTGTTTGCCACCTTATAGGTATAAAAAAAGCAGAAGTTTCAACATTTTCATTACTTTAGGAGGGGCATGTCTCATCAATACGTAAACATTTTAAAGGAATTGTAATAGAGTAAACAAGTATTTTTTAAAGAAATATGCTATTTTGTCAATAGTGCAATGTTTTACTTACTCTTGCGATCCGCGTAGGTTAAATCCAGATCAGACGGACAGTGCCGTTTTAGCGATTTTCTTCCAAAGTCTTAAAACATAATTATGTAGCCATTATTGGATAGTAAATTGTTTCAGCTCGTGTCGGTATGGGATAAAGGTAATGAACCACAAATTACAAATTGTCATTAATAAATACGCTCGATGTTCTGTGTCCACCCACCTTTGCATTGCTTTGAAAGTTAAATTAGACTTTCTTTGCCACCATAGTTGCAGTAATGAATCATAAATCTTTCAGTTCATATCTAACTGTCTGTAGATAATGTTGCATGAACAATGAAATGTCGAATGGTATTGAGGGGCATTCGTTATGATTATCAGACGAATGTAGGCGAGAGTCAAAGCGTGTTATTTATTTATGGGAACTTGTAGGTCATGAATTTGGTATAATTCTGTACTTTATTGCAGGCTCGGCTTATATTTTTCGTGACACGTAGCAGTGGGACGACTTGAGGCCTTTACAATGAGTCGTGGTAGACTCCTGCTGGAAAAATTCGAGTAGATTTCTGGCTCCTTTATGTACCTACTAGTGGATCAGGCGCGATTTCGTTCGCGTGGCGTCCTACCCCTACCCAACCCCTACCCCATCCTACACTTTTTTTTACCTATAAACCTTCTTCTTGAATCACTCTATCTATTGATGAAAACCGCATTTAAATCCGTTGCGTAGTTTAAAAGATCTTTACCTAACCGTACATAGATACAGACGCCGGGAAGCGACTTTGTTCTATACATTGTTTAGATATAGATGTAGAGATTCTGCCTCGATAGAGAATTCACTGATTTAAGAATAAGTTATGAGTCTTTTTCTAAAACAGCCAAAAATAATAAGAATATTGAGTACCAACTAATCTTAAAATGCTGTTTTCCATATATACAAACTAGCAAACTCAAACCAAGTAGCCTACGGGAGCGGAATACTAAGTACTGATTCATAAACCACGGGTTTTATGAATGGGGTCCTGTATTTGCCGTGGAAAATTTCCGTAAACAGAAAGTGCTCTTTGGTGGAAAACTGCTAACTTTGTATATATAAGGAGTGTATTACGAACTTACATGGCGGATATTTACCAATGCAGAAACTTAGCTAAGGCCTATTAATCCTACTATCTTTCCTCTAGTAAAATACCTACATTAATTCACTTTTCCTCGCGTCTTCTTTCGCGTGGAACAGTTTGAAGTTTCATGAACAAATGTTCCTTGAAATATTTCCATCTGTTCAAGTTTTAAGACTGAATGACTGACTTCGTCGGTCAAATATGAAAGAAATATTCCCTTCCATTATTTAAGAAAAATGATAATACTTTTATTTAGTTTTAAGATATTTTCCTTTGTACTTCATGCGCTGTATTCCCGCTCGGTCTGCGGAAGACGACGTCAACATTTGCTCAACAGAACAATGGACAACGTCTTGTGTAACTTCCACAGCGCAAATACTAATCTTCGGAGGAAATTGAGAAACACTCTCATTCACGTATTGTGACATTTTCTGTGGGTTTTAAGTGAACGTTAGGTTTTAAGTGGTTTTAAGTCAATTTCATGTGGATGTGTAAGAAATTTTCCAACCATAGTGACCAGCACGCGGACAGCCCCTCTGTTGGAAAGCGGTAGGCGGCTACCAAGCGGCTACCAACTAAAACATCTATGATTAATATATCCATCCAGAGACCAAAAGTGGAGGGGAGTCAAGTCAAGGAGTTTTCATAAATATATAATAAAATAGTCAAATGATATCCTGTTAAGGAGAATTTTATGCACAACTGTTCATTTTGACCTAATCCGTTGCCATGCCGATTATCTAATCCGTCGAATCCAAGAATATGTCAAATGTAGGAAACTGTCGAGTAGCCAACCTGTCCAACTGTTCAATCCAGAATCTATCTTATACTGAATCTTTATTCATATACTTTAGATGCTCTTTCGTAGACCACATTCGTGGTCATTATTTAATATCTATATTTTCATTTTATAAAATTGTGCCATGTGTAGGGTATTTCATCATGTACATACCGGCTGGCTTTTCCCATTACAGTGAGGTACAACCACTACGGCCTAATTCCCTGGCCGTTAAGTTGGTTAATTCTTTGTAAGATTTTGATTGATGGAGTTCCTCGCTCAACACAATAGACCGTAATTTCAAGAGAAGAAAGTCTGGCTTATTACAAAGGTACAATTTCGATAATATCTTGCAGGTATTACTGGGTTCGGTGAACCTGAAATCAATTATACAAAACCAATAACTTCACATTTAAGACCTTTTCTTTTTAGTTTATCTTTCAGTTTATTACGCCGAATAATTACAGGGGGTACTATCTAAACACGTAATTCCTTTACATTTACAATTTAGAAACTCATTAAAACATCGAATTTTTAAATTTTTTATTCAATTCAGCATCCAATGGATTCATCTCATTGTGAGACTTGGTTCTTTTGCGTAGTACGCTCATGTTCCGATGAAACCATAGAGGTTTATGATGAAACCATGAATTCGATTATCCTTCTAATAAGGGCTAGACAAGCACCGTCACATTTTACTATATCATATTGGTTATTCATCAGGCCGAGGCGTCTATAGCCTTTAAGTGTCCATTGGTAGTTAAACAAATCGTTTATCATTAAGATTACGACGTCCTTTAAATTATGATCGATCACATAATCGTCGGATCGAATATTGTGTCCTATAATCTAGGTGTACTATAGCACGGTACTAATTTGGAATTCTCTCTGGCGGAGCGAATGGCTAATGATAATAGGTACGGCGCAGAATGAGACTTTCCAACGCCAACCGCATTGCATATCACGCATTCAAATAATATTCATTGGACATAAAATCCAGACTTTCCAATACATAAATACCAAAGATGCCTTCCTCCTGATAGCTTTTATGACTAGGAATGCTGTTGTACGGAAAGGAGTTCCGCTAGTTCGAGTTTTATTGAATAGATTTATGAGTACTGTGCAGACGCAGAGAGCGCGTTAACTTTACTTCTTTGATAGAAACATCTATCCGTGTTATAGGTGCTAACTTTATGAAGCATTTCCTTGTAGTATAACATAGCTTCATTTATTTAAACTATGTTTCAATTAAAGTAAACAAAAAAGTGCAACCTGTGTACCGCAGGTGTAATGTGTGATTGCGTTTAGTAAAATTTTCTATCCATACTATATACTATATCCATATTATAAAACGGTAAAATAGCCGTGTCTGTACATTGAAGATATTTTAGAATAAATGTAGGGATAGGAATTTAGGAGGTAACTATGCCCAAAATCATATTTTTTTTTAAAAATTTTATCTGTCTGTCTGTTTACGCATCACGCAAAAACCACTGAACGAATTTTGATGGAGTTTTCACTGTTTGGTAGTTTGGGTCCAACTTAAAATTGAAGCCATGTTTTATCTAATTCGGTTGTATAGAACTTGTGATACAGCTTGACCTCTCTGTAGTAGTAGTAGCTTTCATACGTTAGAGAGGTCATTTAAAATGATCTCCCGGGAAAAAGATAAACTGCCTTAAAAACTATTTTCACGCTCACAAACTTAGTTAATTATAAAAATGTGCGAGAGTTCAGTTCAGTTAAGAGCATTCAGAATAGCCCCATTATACCCCCAAAAGCTCACCCGTGACACCTAGGACTAATTAGCTGTCCATTAGGCTCCTAAAGCTCAGGACTAATTTATAAGAAAACATTTTTTTCAAGGATTTCCATAATCTAACAACTGCACAAAATATTATTGTTATGTTAATATTATAGTGGTAAGTTGGTACTTCATTATAGTCTTGAACAGTACATTGGACAAGTCTTCCACTAGGGTCGACAGCGTATCGACCTACAATAACCAGTATAAATGAAGTTTACATTGCTTTGCGCGCCAAAGAGATGCTAGCTCATCTTACGCTGGTTTTGGCTGCAAATCTTAAACACTCTCTAACTTAGCTTTTCTGCATATGGACAAAAATTGTGGTCGTTGTAACAAGGTAGTACAGACAAGGAAGTTTACACTATCGGCTTTAGTGCTAAAGTTATTTACGCTTTCTCGTTTTATTTGCTTATGGCTTATTCACTAAAGCTTTACGTGCTATTTCGAGATGTACCTAGACATTGTTGTAGTGTAATATTGTATTGTAACTCTCATTCTTAGGTATATCTTAATCTTTAAATACTATAAAACGTAAAAATAAATAAAAAAATTGGCGTTAATGTCCCGGTTGTGTTCTCGCGCACGAGGGTCCGGGTTCCGGCTTGACCATGATCCAGGATTTGGCAGATCAAGTCATTACAATGGAGCGACTGCCATCTGACCACCGTGACCCTATTAATAGGGGAATCTGACCAGATTGGATCATGGTTACACAGTCGCCTGAATGTGTAAGTTTCGTTAGGTTAGTGTTCAACTAATATACGTATTTCAAAAATAATCATTGGTACATGGCGGCAGTGGAATTCAAAACCGGTCGATCTCCCTTGCGAGTCAGCTACCTTTACCACTAGGCCACTGACGCTCCTCAATTACTATAAAACGTAAACGTGTACTACCTACACAACATATTATTCTAGTATTTGACTTATAAAAAATACGCCACCTGACTCTATCAACAGATTGATGCTATAACATCTTCGAATCAATCGAAACTAGGTAGATTAAAGTTCAATTTATGATTAGTTTATTCAAATGTTGCATAAACATACATTTTAAAAACATACTTTAGTCCTGTATGACAGCTTTACATAGTAGTATCTATGAAACACAGTCGCTTCCCACGATCTGTCCCAATATATACCAAAACTACGCAACGGTTTTCAACAAATAGATAGGGCGATTGAAGAGGAAGGTTTATATTGTAAGACAACATGCGAACGCAGCCCGCGGCGGGCCAGCCAGTTCGAAATACTTAATTTATCCATCCTCCCTCCATCTAGGTATTCTACACCATGTTTTCCCATTATGTTACCTGTTTTCCTCTCGTCGTCGTCCTAGCGCTTATCCCAGCCTCTGCCAGGGTCCGCTTTCCTACTTAATCTTTTCCACTTCGTCCGGTCTTCGGCATCCTCGCCTCGTAAGCCGTTGGCTCTCGGTTACCTGTTTTCCTCTATTATTATCTAAATCTGGCCGTGTGGTGTCCGGCAGAGTAGAATAGCACCAACCCCTTACACACATGGGTGTCGTACAAGGCGACTAATGTTTTCGAGGCAAAAGATCAAGAGTCTCCGTAGTCTGGAAAATGGGCAGCAGCATTTTCCATTGTATTATTTAAACACTGCGATCTTCAACCCGCCTGCCAAGCGTGGAGATTATGGCAATAACCTCCCCTTTCGTGGGAGAGGCCCTAAGTCCTGCAGTGGACTGTTACGGGCTGTAATGATGATGATGATTATCTAATTTAATAACACTCTACGATTGTATAAAGAAAAACCTCTCTACAGGGCAAAACACATGTAGTGTTATATCATTGACCTTGGTTCACTGCTATGTAAATTAGTTTGCCTAATATGCCAACAAAGGGGGTCAAAGTCATCGGAAATATTAATATGCGACATTCATGAATACAGCAACGTCGTTATAGAGAAAAGTAATTTTAGTCACTTAACAAACTTTGTTTCCAAATCAAAATTTTATATACGGGTGTATATTTTCAATTCTGTCGCGAAACCTTGAAGTAACGGATTATGTTATTTATACAAGATTTTATTTAACTTGCATGTTTGTAGGTTATCCGTCAAAATTTAACAAAAACAATTTTTTGACCATTTGTATCCGATTGAGCTGAAACGGATACCTATGTAACTTGGATGACAATGCTAATGCATTGCATTAATATATAAATAAATATGCTTGGACAAATTCACACAGCGCCATCTAGCCCCAAAGTAAGCAAAGCTTGTGTTATGGGTGTTAGAAAACTGATATACTACTTATATACATTTTTTAAATATATTATACATAGTAAGTACTTATTATATATAGTACACTTAGACTCGCAACAGAAATTAAAATGAAAATTTTAATTTTTGCTCGGTCGGGAATCGCACCCGACCACTGCGTGGCAGACCGCTAACCAACTGAACCATCGGTCGTCAAATAATTACAATCTAGTAATAAACCGCATAAATATTCAAGATGTAGGTACCTTCCTCTTAATTAAACAAATAAAATAATAAATAAATATTCGTGAACAAATTCACACAGCGCCATCTAGCCCCAAACTAGGCAAAGCTTGTGCTATGGGTGCTAGATAACTGATATACTACTTAAATACTTTTAAATACATACTTATTATACATAGAACACCCAGACCCGTAACAGAAATTAGACGGTAAACATTCTGCGAGGTCCGTTTCTGAACAGATTATCGCTCGGTAATGATTTATTCAGTACAAATGGTGCTTCTTCCGTCGGATATCTTCTGAGACGGCACAATAAACGGTTGATTGCGTGATATAGAGTCAGCGGGGCTCCTAGGAAATTAGATGAGCGTAGTCACATAATATGGCGTAGGAAATATACCTATATGAGTAGTGGAATTACATACGTTGTGAAAGTTCATAAAACCAGACCGATACACAAACGCAAGCAATGCTAATACAACAATTTAATTTGATTTAATTTTATGAATCTATAAAATATTTTTATGAAATAAATTAGTTTCATTATAAATATAAACTGTGTACGGCAGCCAATATCTACAAATTTCAATATGAACGTGAAGACACCTAAAGTTCCTCAGTTACTCCGAAATAATTTACAATTTCAAGCCAGGTTTAGTTCTGTCTACAAAGTTTCTGGCGAGTCTTGGCGGAATTTATAGACACACTGGGAAATGTAGGCAGACGCCGATATCCGACTATTTACGACCTCTCACAATGTACTACACGGGTGTAGGTTTCACTCGTATCTCTCCGTATTCACGTTGTGGTGAAATAAAATATTTGAAAAGGCGTTTTATTTTATCGCGTACATACAGGAAATTATTTCTAATACACGTACCTTTCCAATATTAACAGATTGTAATACTGTACTTTATGATCATTCCCTTATTTCCTACTCGATTGTTGGATCTTTATTACTGTTCGACGCTCATATTATTTTCTTTTCACAGGCGGCGAGTCTGACCACATATTCCATCTCCACGGCTACAGTTTCTACGTGGTGGGGATCAGAGCGTTCAACCAGAGCTTGTCCAAGGACGACGTTGTCAAGATGAATGAGGAGGACACATTATTCCCCTCAAAGAACCTCGTTGACCCAGTGGTGAAAGACACGATAGTGATCCCGAAGTTTGGTGTAGTCGCTCTGAGGTTCAAGGCTGACAATCCTGGCTACTGGATGATGAGGGATGAGCGGTCAGCTCATTGGACCAGAGGCCTAGACTTCATCCTGAAGGTTGGTGAAGACCGGGACTTCGTACAGGCTCCGGCAGATTTCCCGAAGTGCGGCTCTTATGTCGGCCCGGAGTATTTTCTAATTTGATCGGCTTATGATCTGATATAAACTGTCGGTAACTTTGTCTTTACGGAAGCATGAAAATAACATAAAGTTTCATCAAGTGGTGTGATTATGTGCGCTTCTGTCTATTAATAAAGATTCTCTGGGAGGAACAAAGAACGTTTGCAGAATGGTGCCTTGTTGGAAAATATTTGTAAAGAGTTCCTGTTACCTGTCGGCAGTAATTATTCTTTCTTATATTGCTCAATTAATTTATTCGATTTATTGTGATATTTTACGATGATTGTTAAGACGTGATAATGTATACACTTTGTAAGCAACGCCTTTGTACGATGTTTTGTAAATATATGCCTTTCGCCTTTGCCGTGTTCTTTGTCTCAAATATGAACGTTAAGTAAGAGATATTTTCGTGTAGTTACGAGTGGTAAAGGGCACGTTTGTCTTCATTTATCCGGAAATGGGCTGAAACATAAAAAGGGCCATAAAAGCATTGAATTTGAGGACCGGCACATAGTGAAAGCGTCATAATTGGAGTAGCCGGCAGCCACTGCTGTGATAATAAATTGTCTACGACTTGTGAGCGGCACTTTAGTGCAGCTGCCAAATTTTTAAAGTGCCTTTAACAAAGACAATAAAATTGTTGATTTAAAATAGAGGTCATTTCCTAAATTGAAAAATTATTTTACTTACTTACACTCATGGTTTTTTATGTTTATTATCTGTCTTCGTTTTTCATTGTTAATACCTATTCTTCTAATTTAAGTTTATTTAACAACAACATTCTTATTGTCTGTTATATAAATAAATTTAGTTTTCAGAGCAGTAGTGACAATATTAACTTGCCGTAATATTACTGATTTGACTACCAGCCATTACCTACGCATGAAAGCATGTACTTATGAATTTTACGATACAAAACTAGATTAATTAGATATGCTAATTATTATGCATTAATACCGTTCGCTTTAATGACAGTCGCAATTGTAAATAGTGTTGTAAATAATTCTTAGAAGATCACTCCAGGCCAACCTAAACTTGCCGATATCGGGAAAGAGCTCCCGAGGGAAGCCTAAGAAGCGATGGATTTAAATCGCTGAGTCGGATGCGGGAGCCATTGGGTTACGACGCGAGCATGCCGCGGTCTTCGGCATTGGAAATGGAAAAGAAAAAGCAGGAAAGCGGACTCTATACATATAAATATATGATTTTTAATTACCCCTATCGACATTGTGACGACTGACGTCACAACCCTCATTATCATAATTTAGACGCCTTCAAGGCTACAGTAAATAGCATGTTCTTAGACAGGCATGCTCCATCAACGGCCGCATCGTCACTTACCACCAGGTAAATTGCGGTCAAATGCCTGGCTAGTATAACTAAAAAAAACCGCTATTGCACTCTTAGTCTAATTATGAACTTCTAACCTTCTAAATCTTGCTCAATTTTAAGCTATAAAAAAAATTCGTTTGGTCCTGCAATTCGTATAAACAATAACCCCACTCGTAATGGTGCACCATAATCATTATCATGACCATGATCATCAGCGAAATGCCGTTTGGACCGTTTTAAAGAACGAGCGGGAAGCGGCAATCAGCGACGCCATTACGCGAACCCAACAACGGGTTAACGAACAGCTGTGTGGCAAATTAGGACCATTACTGACCACTGATTTGGCCTTAATGACGGGCCTTAATGATGTTTTGTGTCCGAACTTTGTCTCCGGGAAACAATTGGCGAGTGCTTATGACAATATGGTGCAAGTGAAACGGCAGCGAGACATATTTTGGCGGAGAAGATAAAGTAGAAAGTAAAAGGTAAAAGGTGTGAGGGTTATATTAATGTGTGTAACATTCTATCGATTAAGGGTTAGATATTCTAAAGTACGATTTTTGGAGAAATCTTTGCTTGAAAAAACTTGAAAAATTGCAAACCCTAACTCCAAACTCTAAGTGAATGGAATCTCGCTTGGTTGAAGTTGCATCTTCAGAGTTATATTCAGTGTCACTATAGCGAGCGTGACAGGCCGAGGCTCCGAGGGTATTTTCTGCGTATTGGTCGCCGGCAGGCGAGTCATCATTAAAATACAGGTATGGTAAAAGAGTACTTCTATTTCTTAAAAAGTCTCGTTATGTACAGTAAAAGAAAGATTTTCAGTCTGGACTTTAGTTATTTTTAGTCCGAATTAATGTTAGCCTTAGTTGTATTGGGAAGAAACGGCTCTACTTTTCTGTTTATGCTGCCCTACAATTTTATTAAAACCTACAGCAGTGCCTGTCCGCTCACAAGTACACAATATACTGAGTTACTAAGTGTTTGGGAAAATATATACAGGGCTTAACAAAAAAAACGTTTTTACCGCAAACGTGAACGGCCGCATAATTTCAACATATTAGTGGTTTCAAAGCATAACATTAACCTACCAATGCGAGCAAAGCAACTCACAATGCTCAGAAAGTGCCTTCACTTTACAATACAATTTTATGAAACCCATTAGCCAGCGATGATACCGACGACACACGATGTTAGCTTTATAGGGCACCAATAATTGGATTGATATGACGTCATATTCGTTGGTGCTAGGTTTCGATGCCTTTTCCAACGGGCATTTGGCTGAATCGCTGCAACCGGTAGCCGGAGACTAATTGCACGTCCGAAGCGATCACGTATCGCTTGCCGCAACCGCAATCGTTAACAATACGAGCGATACGCAAACACGTTACCCGTACGTGGTACGGAGGCGAGTAATTACCAAGTGTGATTAATGCGGGTAGCCGCAGGTTAATTTGAATTCGGAATTTTAATACGCTTCGTTGCGTTCGTATTGTTGTAGTATAGGTACATACCTGGCGTAGGTGTGTGGTTCGTTCTTGTTTCAGGTTCCTAAAAATTCCACCCGGTAATTTTCCGAGAACTCGTTAGAACCATTTATTAGAGACTACATTACCTACTGTTGTTTGAAGGTACCTAGTACAAGGTGAAGTAGGCACACTTGTACAACCCGTGAAAGGTACGTAAAAATACCTTTCACGGGTTGTACAAATCATTCATTTATGTTGCCCTATGTATTAGTAAATACTAGGGCATCAGAAATGACCGACTGACCGACCAAACTGTAACAAAAGCCGTATCAATTAGATCATCTTTCTAGGGCCCGCAGCAACTCTTTCATACGAAATAATTTGTACATTCTCCACGCATAACGGATCTCGGTGACCCTAATGGTTAGTAACAAAAAAAAACTTCAACAAAAGCTACTGTTTGCTTTTTTTGGTTACGTAAAAAGAAATCCGTGGTCTATTGAGAGAGGTGCTGCATCATCGAGGCAGTAAGTAGGTTCTTACGTTGCCAAAACGGAACGTGTCTTGCGCCCGAGCCGGCTTTCTCTTTTAAAAGGTACTCGTCAATTGCTATCAATAAATACATTATTCTTATGTCCATAACAGCCATCTTGCATTTGCTGCCGGCTCGATAAAGATACATGTTATTTGACTCTTATTGTATGAAGACTAAAGTTTAAATTAGTTGTGATTTTTTTTGGTTGTGATGAACGTCTCGAGTATGACACCCACAGCCCGTAGGCATGATTTCCTAATAAGATGTCAGGATTGAGAAAAGAATCGTCATTGTTGGTTTAATAGAAAGTTTTTGTAAGCCTGTTGTTATTATTGTCATTTACATGACGAACATGTACATTTTTTACAAGCTTTTATTTAACTTGCACTGTTCGTATGTATTGTATGTATGTCTTACAAAATTTGCAAACCATTTTTCGACAATGTGTTGGTATCTGATTGAGCTGAAAGGTATACCTATGTAACTTGGATGACAATGCATTAATATGGTACCATGGAGCGTGTCTGATGGTAAAGTCGGAAGGTGGTCATTGGAACTAATAAACGCAATAAGCTAACCCTATCGTGTTTGGGCTCTTTGGAACTGTCTTAATGAATAGGTGCAATAAAAGCTTGTTATGTAAAAATATTTTTCATTTGACAACTTATTTTTATTCCACGCAGTGACAAACAAGCAGACAGCCCACCTGATGATAAGCGGTAACTGTCGCCCATAACATCTACGATTCATCCATTTAGGCTTCAAGCAACAAAAATGCCTATAAAATGCTTATCAATTAAATTCATCATCATCATCATATCAGCCAGAAGACGCCCACTGCTGGGCATAGGCCTCCCCCAGAGATCTCCACAAAGACCGGTCCTGTGCTTTCCGCATCCAGCTGGTACCTGCGATCCTTACCAGGTCGTCGGTCCACCTTGTAGGAGGCCTACCCACGCTGCGTCTACCGGTACGTGGTCGCCACTCGAGAACTTTACTGCCCCATCGGCCATCTGTTCTTCGAGCTATGTGCCCTGCCCACTGCTCCTGCTCAATTAAATTAATTAATGCTTATTTAAAATAAGTAAGCATTGGTATATTGTTGCTGGTTTGCGCTAGGCATTGTAATACTATTAGGTATAAAAACAAGTGCCCAGTACAAATACTAAAACCCCAAAAGATATTAAAATCTGAAAAGTAAAAAACAAGCCGATTGGCTGCCGAAACATGTGACATTGGTAATGTTTTAAACTATTACACAATGACACATTTTAAAGGAATAATATCCTTGATGTACGAGTAAGCTGATTGTAAGTAAATAGGTAGGTATAATGCTTAGTTGAATAAAAACTTGAAAGCAGGCCACCCATTCTATAAATATGCCTGTATCTACCTACAAAATGGGAAAATATTCTCAGCGATAAATCTACAAAAAAGGAGTTTCATGTAAAATAGTGACCCACTTATTCGTATTAGGTAAACAAGCATACAATGACGTGGAGTGAAAGTAAACATCGTGTAAGAGGAAAATGCAGGCAAATTACAACGGCCCTTCAGATCATATGACAGTGAGGAACGATCTCTTGACGAGGGTACCGGAGCGGACCGACTTGCAAGACGTAAAGTAATATTTGTCTTTGAAATACACTCCCTTTTTGTTTCGTACTCATCGTTGGGGCGTTTACACATTCCGATTCGATATCGGTGTTCGGAAAACGATCCAATGTCGGGGCAATTAATATATATATATTAATCTTCTTGGTGTTAATCCCAGTTGTTCTCTCCCGCACGCAAGGTCTGCCTTGACCATGATCCAGGATTTGGCAGATCAGTTAATTACAGTGGAGCGACTGACATCTGACCTGTGTGACCCTGCTCCCAGGGGAAACCGAAAAGATTGGATTATGGTTACACATTGCCTGAATGTGCAGGCTTGGTTTACTTGGTTTTATGGTTACACATTGCCTGAAAATATTGGATTATGGTTGCACATCGCCTGAATGTGCAGGCTTCATCACGATGTTTTCCCTCACCGTAAGAGCATCAGTAAGCATTCAACTAATGTACATAACTCACAAAAGTCATGGCCGCAGTGGAATTTGATCCCGGTACCTCTCGCTTACGAGTCCTGGATAGGTTTGGCAGATAAGATAATTACAACGGAGTGACTGCCATCTGTTCTCCGTGACCCTGCTACCAAGTAAAACTAACCAGATTAGATCATGGGTACACATTCAGTCACCTGAATGTAAAGGTTTCATCAGGATGTTTTCCCTTACCGTAAGAGCATCGGTTAGCATTCAACTATTGTACATAACTCATATAATAATCATTGGTACATGGGCCCATACGTTTTATTAACCTCTATACTATTTTTATTTATGTAAGTAATCATAATGGGCGCTACCTAGCTCTACACACCAAAGCCACCGACATAACTCACTTTGTAATGACGTAATAATTATATGTAGACGTCTGGTGTAGTATGACTTTGGTAATATTTAATGAAGACTGGCGATGGCGCACACACTAATTTGGTAGGTCTAAAAATTGGGATACAGTAAGGTTTCCTTCTAAGTAAACTTCTAGGCAAAATAATTCAATCATCCCTTAAAAGGGCGAAGTTCTGGGGAAACCAATCGGCTTAAAAGAATCTAATGAGCCGCAAAGTTTCCAGAGACCAGACCAAATCAAAGAATTTAAATAATATTTTGAACTACTGTCATGGCTGTTGAGTACGGTTCAAAATTTTAACTTAATCGGGACCACTTTCAAATAATTATAGCATCGCAAGCGACAGAAGGCAACAAAAACACAAGCTGTGGGAAAAAAACTGAAATAAAAAGTACCATAAAAGGCCCCAAACGGCGAAGAGAACAATTTGGGTTATCTGCCGAGGGGCTAGCGGCTTTTGGAACGGGCTGTGAATAATTTGGCGAATAACGCTTGCCATCATGAACAAGAGCGGCGCCGAATGTGTCGCCGCTCAATCTGAAAGGTTAAATGGTATTTGTCTCTATTGTTAGTTTACAAATCACCAGATGGATTATTTTGTGTACACCGTACACACGTATTTGTCTACTTCGAAGTGTCAACAGTAGCTAAAATTTAGCGTTCGTGCTTGGAGAGTACTAGAATACTTACTACTGTACTAATTACTATGTAATTTTCTAGACATAAATGACAGTTCAAAGATACTAGTCTTATCTACCGTGCTCATGAACTTACTACCCGTGTTGCCAGTCTGTAAAATTGTAACCCATTCGCTCATAGTTTGCCGCTCATTTTTGTAAAAGCCTACATAGATTTAAAAAAAAATACCATTTGCATTTTTATATTATTTATTTATTTAAACTTCATGCACTATTACATACAATGGCGGACTTAAAGCTTCAGAGCTTCAGTCAACCGGAGAGTTGATAGTAAGAAAAATTACAGGGCGGTGCAGGATTATTGACAAAAATATTGGTGAACTCATTAACTCTAAGTAGGTACTTAAGAATAAGCAAATTTGACATATATTTACAAACCAAGACTGACAGTAAGAGAAAATATCAGAAGAAAAAGACAGTAAAGAAAAAGCAAATAAAGATAACGTTCGAAAAATTGTTTTTCCACCACCGAATTTTTATAGGCTTTAGCCCTCGTAGGCCATTAAAATAATCCTCCGATCATAAAATTCCGCAGGTACTTACTGACTTGACTGTAAACAATAAATCTGTGTATAGTATAAAACAAACTCGCTTTCCGCTGTCTGTATGTACGCTTCGATCTATTAAACTACGCAACGGATTTTAATACAATTTTTAACAATGGATAGAGTGATTCTTGGAAAAGGTTTATAGGGTAGGACAACACGTGAGCAAAGTTGGGGCGGGCCAGCTAGTACTTAACAGAACCACCAAATATTAAAGATGTGGCCATTTATATAACATCATCAAAATTTCAGTGGACCAAAAATAACGAAACTTGACAGGCAAGGCTTTGTAAAGAAAGAATCCGAAAGCTGCTACACCATGAGTTTGTCAAAATATCATACAAAACAAGTACCGCAAATAGAGTTTCTTTGAGTATTCAAGCAGCTGAATAGATTAGGTTGAAATTGTTTCCATTTGTGACAATTTCAGATAAACGCTCATAGCGTGAGTCCTACCCGTACCTACTTGCCTGGTTTTTTTAATCACAGAATTTAGCCGGTCTACTTCTTTATACGACACCCTTTTATGGAAAGGGACTTCATAAAATGCACGTCAGACGTCCACCAAAGTAGGACGTAAAAAGCATCAGAATCGCCCCTGCATCAGAATGCACCATGTGTGTAAACGAGAACGCCCCTCAAATAAAGGTATAATAATATAAATAAATAGTTCATTTATTTCATGTGTAATCTAAAAATTCTTTACATAATAAAGTAACATGTATGGTCGACCAGAGACTTAGGTTACTTTGACAGGTTGCGGAAAAATGAGTATGCTAAAGTCATTTTACTGGCAATAATCGACGAAAAAAAAAAGAAATGTCGACTTTATTAAATAGCCTAAAGCATTTACCACCGTCTTCGTCATTGTATACCTTCTAAAATTAGTCAGTTTAAAAAAGAAAATATTGTGACAATGTCACTACGAAAGCGTCAAAATAAGTTCATAGGGATTCAAAGACTAAAAAGTATCGATAGCGATCGGATCAATGTAATTTTAATCTTTTTGTCGATAACCAGAATAGGAAGGGTTTACTGCTTCATTTCGAATGTCATGTGCCCGATGGTACCCAAAAGTCTATAGCACCGATGTACTTACACAATTTTGGCAAGTAATTATATTTTTTTTTATCGTTAGGGATACGGCGAATAAGGGCGAGGGAGCCCGCCAACCAACAAGATTTCAAAAAAAGTTATAGCATCTTATAGCTAAAAATATGGTCACGTGTTGCGTAAACCCCAGGGATACGTGGGGAAAAGGTACCTGAACCTGCCAGTATCAGGAAAGAGACCCCTTGGGCGGCTCAAGAACCGATGTATTGCCATCGCTGAGTGGGAAAGCCAATAGCTTACGACGCGAGGATGGCGAAGACTGGGCGAAGTGGAGAATAATTTTTTTTCATAGCAGTACGGCGGCAAACAAGCTTACAGCCCGCCTGATGGTGAGCCATATGTTGGAAAGCGGACCCTGGCAGAGTCCGGGATAAGCGCTATGACGATGATAAATGTTTAAAGAAAAATTTATATTTTATTATATCACCTATATTCGTTTTTATATAATTATTTTTATTAAGAAAACTTTAGTGCTCTTAAGATTACAAAGAACTCGATTGTTGTTTGATTTAATTACGTAAAAAAGGTAAATGTAACTCAAGTTCATTCAACCTAGCACAAAAGAAAATAATTTTTCAAAAAAAAAAAAAACGTTATGCATATAATAACGTTTTAGCATTTGGGGAAAAACGATACTAAAATTACCGTTGTTGTCGTTGTCGGTGGATAATATTTTGTGGACAATGGGAATGAACTCCGTTCATGCATTCTTGTCTATTGCTGTCAATCAAATTTCAATTTATCTCCATAATTATTAAATATAATCATAATTAATTAAACGAAATGCCTAATTTTATTCGTAGCAGCGGAAGAAAAAATATCGTGTATATATACGTATTTGGAACGACGTAAGACCGAGGGACTAGAATCGTTACCATTAAATAATATTGGAAAACTGGTGTCCAAAATGACTGGTAAGGAGAACATTTTGATACATTTTTGTTCTTAATTTTGAATAACGGTTAGTTAAGATCAAATGATACGTAACGCGACGCGCACGGTAATGGTAATATTTCTCATTTACTCAACGTTTTATTCAATGAATAATATATCGATATGTAAAAATGTACGATCTCATCACTATCCATCTGACATTCTTATAGCGCCATATGAATTTGATGAGATTATACTACTTCCGGTGTTGCTACATAATACGCAGAACTAGCGCCACATGTCACCACTGTCCCTGGTCAAGCTTAAATTAAATTACATTAAATAAATATCTCGAATTTAAAATTAATAAATTTAAGTATAATTAGTATTTCAAATAATTATTATTCAAATTCAATTAAATGCTACTTACTTTTAAAGTAAGAAGTCACCGATCTTATTATTCTTAACAAAAGTTGGAACTACATCTCAAACGTAAATTTTATTCAAAGGTCACCTGTGGCTGTGGAACATTATGGCGTACATAATTCCATATTTTTATTCCGTACGCTAGACTGCGATAAAATAAAAGTTACAGCGACCCCAGGTAAGAGACCCACTCCGTGGACTTTTAAAAATATGGCGCGGTCCATTTTTTCCCCGGGAAATATTTTCTTTTTAGTATAATATTCCTAAGGCCCCTAATGGTCTAATTATTTCATTACGAGAAAAGGTAACGGTTCCAAAATTAACTACCCGTGGAAAACGTGTTTTATGGAGGTACGTAATTGAAATGAAAATTCTTTTTATTAATTTGAATATGCTGCGTAATAAGTTTAATTATTTTAGTAGGTTTTTACTTACATTGTGTTTATTTACTCCAATGTACCGGCCGTATTAGAGTCGAAAGGTACCGTACGATGGCAAGAGGCCCGACGGCATGACGCTCATTGGGTGGCAGCGTGGGAAGGCGCTGGTGTGGGATCTGTGTGGACACTCTAGCGCCTTCGCATGTGGCCTCCACTGCCAGCCGCGCTGGTGCTGCGGCCTCAGCTGCGGAAGACCTCAAGCGGAGGAAATACGAAAGTCTAGCGCAAGACTTCGTATTTCAGCCGTTTGTTGTGGAAACGTTGGGACCGTGGGGCCCTGGTGCGAGAAAGTTCTATGCATATACATATATTTGTATTGTAACTGTAAATATTTTATGTGTATAATAAATTAATAAAATCGTTTAATACATGAAAATAATAATCTAGGCATTATGTCCCGGTTGTGCTCTCGCGCACGAGGGCCCGGGGTCAGTGTTGACCGTGATCTAGGACAAATCCTATCCTATTGCCAAAGCAAACCTATAGGTACTATTAGGTACTAATTTAGTAGGTAACACGGAAGTGTTAAAGTTCGACGAAAACGAAACGGCAACCATACATTGAGTATTGTACGTCAAGTTTGGCTTTGTATACCTGGTTAGAAGATTGGCTCTTCATGAGATCAGGGGTGCTATTTTTTAACCGTTCGTCTTGAATCGAACGGTTTTCTATTTATATTAGCTACACCGAAACCGAACGGTTCTAAATTAAAAATTATCAGTGCTGTGCATCAAAATATTAAATTTTTCATGCTGTAAATAAAATTTTAAAACCGTTCGATTCGAGACGAGCGGTTCAAAAATAGAGACCCTGATAAATTTTTCACACGGAAAACGTTACGAGGCTTGGCAACCTATTTCACTTGAAATATTTTTGGTGGGTTAGGTAAGCTTCAATCTAAATCGGATAAACCTAATACGATACAACTACTTAAGGAGACAGTCCAATAATATAATTATTCCTTACTTATTCATGAAAACCTGGTATTTATTACGGCTCTTTGTCAGCAGTCAGGTGGTTATATAAAATCGACTATTCGTCTTTGAAGCAACGACACGGCATTGCCAGTACCAATACGATTCAGTACGGATACTTCGTCAGGGAAAACAAATTAGCTGTTTTGTCTTATTAAGTTCTTTGTTATATTATTTTGTTTGAGTAAATGACACGAGGCTGTAGAAAAACAGTACCAACAAAATGTAAGTAAATAGAAGCAGGAATTTTTAAATAGTTATTTCATGAAAATATAGATCGATGATGACGATGACTTTTGAAGAGCCTCGAGTACCTAACCTACATGTAATACGTTTTAATATAAGTATAATAAAACGTCAGATTGAATGCACGCGAAAACATAACTTAGTTGATTTAGGTAAGCTAGGTAGGTAATTGGGTTATTTCGTAACCAACATACAGGTTTTGCGGCAAAACTCTCCACTCACGAAAATCCCTTAAAACAGCTCGCACGACATGCCGCAGTGTCGAAAACATCGACTTTTACATGTCACTTTCATATGTTCTATTCTAAAAGAACCGTAGGTATAATGTTTCCTAAAAGAAGACTACAAGGTCATGTACATTCCCTCCCGTGCTCCTCGTGGCTGCAGCTCCTGTATTTATTGCTATCACGTTTGGCCGCCCGCCAGCAGCTAGCAGATAGCGCCGCATTGTCGCTGGCTCGCTCTAGACGGTTTATTTAAACTCCTTATCTATACAGAGCATCTTCAACGCTCAACGGCATAGACAACCCACCGCCCGCCTATTTGACCGTTCGTACTGTTGCCAGCATTAAACTGATTCAACAGACTGTTGCGAACTCGATACAAAAGCCGCTGAGCGCGAAACAACGTTAGTTTTGCAAACTTAGCCGAGAGCGTCATCTCTCTAAACAAAGCGTATACTGCAGAGATATTTTACGTCGTCGCGAAGTGTGCCAAATGTATTATTATACTTTTACCGCAAAGCGCCTTGTGAGATATAATAGCAGCCTGAGGCGATGCGATGCGCGTGGGTTACTTTGCTCGGATTTGTCTCGCAGGTGTGCGGAGCGGAACGACACTTCCCGAGTTTCCGCACCAGTTGATATTTTCTCAAACACCTGTGGTGTAATTCAATATTGCAGTTTCACCCGCAGTAACAAGTTGTTATCGATACGCTGGTTGCGATGATGTATACTGATCGTATCTACTATTGAATTGATTCTATAGACTTCGTTCCGCAGTACTCTTTTCAAATGAACATTTAAGTAGATACCCATATAACTACTACTACTACACTATTTTGTAAAGTTTACTTTGTTTGGGATACAGGTTTATAAAGTAATCTTACTAATAAATAATGTAACAATAAATTCTTAAGCATCCTAATTGTCTTATGTCATATCCGAGACTTGCTTAGGAACCAGCAAAAGTTTAAACACTGTATCACAATGAATATTAAGCTCGTTATACGTCTTCTTTATTTAATGACTTGATTTAGTAAACAAAATTTCTCTCAAAGATAGCTTTGCTGATGGCTAAAGACTAATTTTACAAGTTTTAAGGGTATGTTCCGGGTTTCCTACCGCGTACCTTTGTTAACGAGTAGGAGTAGTTTGGTAGGAAACCCGGAACATACCCTTAAAATGTGTAATAATAACCGCGATAGTTTAAAACATTATGTTTTTATTTACTTTACATGTCCTCTTGTACGTACTAAAATCTTGCAAGTTAGCCTATTTACCTGTTTTGATTGAGCTGAAATTTTGCATACTTATGTAAGGTTGGTGACAATGCAATGTTCTAATACAATCGAGTTGATCTAATTATGGAGACGGAAGGTGGCCATAGGAACTCCTAAACTATGCATGATAAACCCATGGAGTTTGAGCTCTTTTGATTAGTTTTGACAAGTGCTCTGGTTGATCATTGAGAAATACTTTGAAAATATTCTTAATTTGAGAACTTGTTCCTAAGGGTTTGTACTGTAAGTCCTATACAGTAGGGCCATTTAAAATTGGCACTTACCGACTGCTGCTTAAGATGCTCAGGTGGTCTTAGGGTGAATTCTACTTAATTCTTAATAAAGTTGTAGTCTCCTTCTATTCTAAAATCTAGGTTTAAAAGGCACAGCAAGTGAACACATTTTCTTTTGCACTTTAGGTCGCGGCTCTTTGTGGCCTTTAAGCCAGCAAAGACCTGCAATATTATGACACGGTCGTGGGCGGCTTATCATCGATCGTTATGGGACTCGATACAATGCCTGGGGTTATTTTGGTGCTAGTGTGATATATTTTCAAAATATACACACCATTTGGCGGCACAAACCTTGACTTGAATATTATCGTTCTTTGGTCCACAAAGAACTTCTTCCACTTTATTATTTTATTTATTATAGACGGATAGTTAGAAGTGGATTACGAAGTGGACAAGTTAGAATAACGAATAATGTTGAAAAGTGAACCAATAAGGAAAGTGGACAACATAAAAAGTGGGAAGGGTAAGAGAAATGAACGAAATCGACTAGAAGGTTTTAACGTTTATGCCGTTTCTACGCCAGGCAGGACTTTAGTGTATGGAAGCTGCAGTACTTCCAGTTTATCTAATCGTAAATTTTTTTTTCGTAAGAAACGATATTTCACAATGCGACTAAACAACAGTCCGAAAATTGTGAAAATGTGTCTATGTGGTAGAAAAAATATTTCCATATTTGCGGTTAGTAAAATCCTTTTATCGGGTGAAGCATAAAATCCGGGACGTTTTTGGTGAAGTTAGTATTATTTATGTTTTGGTGGAATACAGAACTTTCGAGGCCTAAATATCCCACAAAATCATATGTGTAAAAAAACAGCCAAATTCGATACAAACGATACTAGGGTTGTCGGCATTGCCGATAAAAGATTTGGTAGATCTGGATACACGCCAACTTGCATGAACCGACGGTTCTCAAATTATGTAACAGTTTATCGGCGCCTACAACGACATTTTCTATTGTTAGCTTTTGCAATGAAAGAGAACGAAATTTCACCTAATCACCGCACCTCTCTGTAAAGAGTACAGTGACATGTTCATATTTAATAGCCCCTAGTTTCCGGCACAGGTATGATATTTTGTTCAAGTCGGCTCCACTCACGCAATGATTGCATTAGTGAACTCTTTATGTAAACTGTTATCTTGTATCTGCACTAGTACTGTTGTTAACATAATTGTCCTTTACGGATTAGGTATTAAAGTATATATTATCAAGTGTATTAACAAGGCCTTGTCAACGACTTTGATAAGTATATTCACCACCCATAGTACAAGCTTTGCTTAGTTTGGGGCTAGATGGCGCTGTGTGAATTTGTCCACGATTATTTATTTATTTATTTATTCGTCCTTAAGCAATAGTTTAAACGATAGCGGACGTACTTTTTGCGTCCGACGAACTTTTTCGTCCAAGCGTGCCTCTACAAGAACCGAGCGTTGCAAATGTTCGGTTGCATCGCGGGACACCGACTGAATGAGCAATCACGGGAGACAGCTTCGAAACTACTCCGCGGTTGCGAGCACATATCATAAATAAATAAATAATAAATATGCTTGGACAAATTCACACAGCGCCATGTAGCCCCAAAGTATGCAAAGCTAGTGCTAGAAAACTGACATACTACTTATATACATTTTTAAAATACATACCTGTAATACATAGTACAATTAAAATTCATCATTTCAATTTCTGCACGGCCTGGAATTGAACCCGGTACCTCTGCGTAGCAGACCGGCATGTAAACCAACTGAACCACTCAGGTTGTCATCATCATCATCGTCCTAGCTTTTACCCCGGCTACAGATTAAATAATATTATCCCCGGCTTGGGTCTGCTTTCCAGCTTTTCTTTCTCCACATCGCCCGGTCTTCAGCATTCTCCTGTCGTAGTAATTACTGAATATTATTATAATTATTTATAATAATATTAATTACTTCGCATAAAATTCGGTTACTATGTTCCGGACTCGTTCCCGTGGATACCACATTGAACTTGGGGAAAACTATAGCCTATGTTACCTCCGGATAATTAAGCTTTTTATATGTGAAATATTTTTTAAAGACGGTTACATAGTTTTTTTAGTTTATTGTTTATAAACAAACAATCAAAAGCTTTCTCTTTATAATACGAGTATTACATTTACAGAAACGATGATATTTCCTAAACTGGTAAAGCTTTATAGAACAAAAACTACCTATATTAAAAATAATTTTATTTTAAATATTATAACTTAAATACCTCAGACTTCAGACCGATTAAGTTACTATTTGAGTTTAGATATGTATAGGTTTGGAACCACCGCTGTTGGAAACTCGTACCATCGCGTAGACGTACGAGGGAGGATGCCTCGTAAAAATCGTACGGTAGTCTGCCGCCACACGTACAGTACAAGATCATAAGTGCAATACCACTTCAAGAATATTTTCCTTTGCCGCTATAGCAACATTCACGGTATTTGGTGCATGTTTAGCTAAAATCAATTTGCTAAATGAAGGGAGCATTAGCTATTCCTTATGCCAAAGGGACGACGTCGTCCTTTAGCCCCTGTGTATTTTTATATATAATAAAATATAAAAATTTAATTTATGCAAATTAATATGGTTCTTAAGGTATGACCATGCACTTATGTTCATGCATTGTAATGTTGAACGTAAGAGATGTTATCATAGTATCAGCAAGTATAAACGTAAATAACATTTTCAATAGAAGCACAGAAAATAGAAACGTACGCTTCCTTCGGGGAACCTTCGGTTTGAATTTGTTTAACTATCTTATACTAAAGCGTGTAGGTCAGACGACAAAGTCAACAAGGGAGATGTATAGTTGTTTTCTTTGTTCTGGCACATGTTTGGTTTACTTATCAGACGTTATTTCTCGGTGGACTTGGGTGTCTACAGTAGAAAAACATTAGGTCACTTGTAGAACTTCCGAAAATAAGTATAATAATGCCTGTTACATTAGCAATATAATACAGCCGTTGATAAAAGCCTAAAAAGACGCATAAGTTACTTAAACTCAAATATTTACTTAACTACAGAACTGAATTTAATTAAACAAATTAAGAACCTTTATATTATATTTTAAACAGACTTTCAAACAGAGAAAACCGCATCCCAATTGGTCGATATTGTAGGCAAATCAGCCCGCGGACCCAGATGGCCCAGTGGTGGTTTGATAGTTCAAATATGTCTATATTGCTCTAGAGTCAACTCAGCCCACGGGCCTAGATGACTACTATTAAATATGTTTTTGTTTTTATTTATTTTAAGAGAGGTAGGGCATAGCGGGGTATCCCGTTCGAATTGGAGCCGCCCGACTGGGGAGATACCTCCACTTTACAGAATACCGCCGGTTTGTAAAGTCTCCAGTGCTCCACGGGGTGGGGATTTGGGGAACCGTGGCTTTGGCAGTGGAGGGGCATTTGCCCGTTTTGCCCGTTGCTCCCAGAGCAACGTGCTACAGAGGTGGGCAACGCATTGGCGATACACTTGGTGTTGCTAATGTCTATAGGCAGTGGTGACTACATCAGGTGGCCCGCTTGCCTGTTGGCCTACCGAATGAAAAAAAAATGTTATTTGAGTAAACAACCTCAGATCAAATCAATCGTGGTGCGTTAGTGACGCTAAAACTCAAAAATGGCTGGACCGACTGAGTAAATACGAAGCCGACACTAGCCGAATGTGCATTATTTGCCGCAGGCAAGTGTTGCCGCCTTTTTTAAGATTTCGAATTATCGTCTTCAGAACCAATACATAAAACCGCCTCACGACTTCGTCTATTTAGTCAATTTTTGTAATTTCGTTTCCATAATTGGCTATGAAAGAAGCATTATTTTTCGCTGTTTCGTTTAATTTATTATACATCAATCAAACAATAATTTATTTGGCGTTTTAGTAATCGACTTTCTTTGTTCTCTCGCGCATTTCAGCAGCCGAATTTCTTTTTATCTTGGAACGCTAGAAAAGTATTTACAACCTAGCTTAACCAGAAGGTCGAGAGGCGAGTGTGGTGAGAAAATGTATTCCAATAAGCTGTCTAGTAAACCCAGAGGGAGCTGTAAGCCTAATGCGGGTTCTTTTACGCAACTCTTGAAACTTGACTCAGAGTCACAAAGGGATTTGGCCGTGTTCAATGTGTATTAGTCAAATGTTACACTTTATTGATAGCGTTTGTAAGTTGAAAGGAGTTGGAATGTTGAGTTTATGGGAAAAATTATTGTTTTATATTTAACTATTCTACCTGCTGTTCGATTTCTCCTTTTCATTTCTGTGAAGGTTACTTGGAAGAGATCACTTTTAGCAAGGCCGCTTTTGCTCAACTATCTCACTGATTTTAACTGTATCTACTGTATTAAGTTTTGTATGAGCAATAAAGTGTTTATCTATCTATCTATCTATCTCTCGTCTGTGTTAATTTCAAAATTGTTGGATTGTCATAATCATCGTTATAGACTAGATGAAAACAACTATGTTTTATAAAAAAACACTATACAGAAAAGAATTATATCGTATTTTCGGCCTTGGTTACATGTCCTGCAAAATTGTATAGGTTAGATACCTATAACCTTTAATAACAATAGCGTCGAAAAGTTGTGTAGGTATAGACATAAATGGAGTTGTGTCTTGACGCAAGTTGTACTTACATATTCGTAACCCACCTACGCCGTAGCCCCGTAGGCGGTCTACAACTTGTTTATCAAATATTAATCCTAATTGCGTATACTATTAGAAAAATATTTGTTATATAAATATGTAGAACATTGTTTTAATCGAGCGAGCTAGGTAGATAATACAATTGTGAATAATTTACGTTCTATTACGACTACATGGTCCGGTGGGAATTACAGCCAATTTTCTGAGTTAGCCTTTGTCTAAGGTAACACTACGAAGGTTCATTACTGGCATAAAAAGGCATAACAACCAGTCAGTTGTGCTGAGATACAAAATTAACAAGAAAATGTAACAAAAAAAGTTAACTATGTAAATTGTCGTGTTTTGTTGGCTGTTGCTGTCTTGTCTACGGAAGTTTTAGAATGTGCTTTGCAATACATAACCGCCTTTTACGATGCCCCTTGAATAGAAGAATAGAAGCGGTTAATGCTATTTTTTCTCAACAGGATCCTAGTTTTGAGATTGAATTAGAGAAACGAATTATTTTAAATTATTGGAAAATAATTTAAAAAAGGTCTCAAATGAAAAATCTTTTTTTATAACTAGCTATCATCGCGCGTTTTCTGTGATCAGTTAGAGAACGTGTCAAGACAAACGAGCACAAACTCGACTTTATCATGACAGGTTTATCATGCCTAGTTGAAGAGTTCCTATGACCACCTTCCATCTCTATCATCAGATCAGCTCGATGGACCGAACTTACATATGATAATTGTGTGTTGTGCTGTCGTGCAGGAGGGCCCGTAGTCCGCATATACAATTTGGATTATAACAGTGGAGCGACTGCCATTTTATGAACGTAACCATGCTACCAGGGGAACCTGACCAGATTGAATCATGGTTACATATTCAGTCGGAGTATCGATTAGCATTCGAATAATGTACACTGAACTTATATAAGTAAATTTCAGCTCAATCGGAAACGGGGGAAGATTTTATTACGTACAGATATTACTACGACTAGATTTGATCATGGTTATACATTTAGTCGCCTCCATGTGCTTGTTTTTGAAATGCATCGGTTAGTGTTCAAAAATTGTACATATATATTAGTTTATATATATATATGTGTATATATATATATATATATATAGATAGATATATATATATATATATATATATATATATATATATATATATATATATATATATATATATATATATATATATATAAATATTAGTTTATATATATTAGTTTACAATTTATAATAATTTGTATGTAGGTATAGGTTTTATCTTTGTCTGTATTTTGTATCAGTTTATTTTGTATTCATGTTGTTTGTGTATTTATAAATATGGGCCTCAGTTGCCTGAAATAAATGAATAAATAAATAACTCAGCAGAAAAGAGACATTCGTACATGGCGAGCCACGGGGTTCGAACCCGGTACCTCTCGCTTACGAGTCGGACCCCTAAACAACTAGGCCACCGACACTCTCATACTTACAAACGTAAACTTGGGAACTACAATGCCTACATATTATTATATTTAACACAATAAAAATAAATACCAGAAATGATTGAATAAAAATAAATCAGTAAATTCACCATATTTTCGCCTCAAGGAAATATGTGCCCATATTGCGGAAATACTACACTTATTAAAATGTGACCTGCCGAAAAGGGAAAGATTTTTCTATCGGCTGTTTGCCAAATTACGCTCTATTTGCGACATTGAATGGTTTTGACGTCAACCGCGTTGACAAATAACGAAAGATTGGGCCTGCTCCGGTCACCTCCGGCCGGCTCCGACCTTTTGTAGTGTTGTATTCAATGTGTTTTATCTTAGTATGGAGTTACGAGGATCTCTGCCCTTTAATAAATATTATGTCATGGCTGATGGCACTAAAAGTAGGGTACTTTTAAGTTGACGCCTTAAGATATTCCTAAGCATTTATAAAACACAAAATCGGTGTAATAGAGTTAAGTGTGACCTATTGAGTTTAGTTTTCACTGAAGGTTAGTGTTTGTGCAATGCTTTTTCTTGGAATTTATTTAATCAACATGAGCGTCGCCTAAAGTTAAGTGGAATCGGGCATAAATGATATCGTGATGAAACCTGTACAGTCAGTTGACTGAATACACATTCAGCCAACTGACTGTACAGGAACCATGATCCAATCTAGTCAGCAGTCAGCAGAGGTCAGATGGCGGGTTACTCTACTGTATAATTACAGTAAAGTAGTTGGTAATCCAAGTATTTATATTCAGATAGAGTATGCACTTTAAGTCCTTTTTATTTCCCAGCGTCGAACTATATCAAACGGCTGATGTACTATTTTTTTTTATTTTTATTAAAAAGTGGGCTCTCCAAGGCTTTCTCAGTCCTAGTATCACTGCGACCATTCCTGATCTATTGTGATCGCCTCTTTCTTAAAGTTCAGTACTAATCCCTATAGCTTCTATGAACTGCAATAGTTTCTTAATACTGATATCGTGCACCTCATCGGGTATTAGTTGGTGTTTCCCCAGATGGGTGCTTCGTTTGCGCATCAGGGCCTCATATTTACAGATCAGGTGGAGAGGCGTTTCATCCTCCTCCTTGCAGAATCTACAGTCTTTTGTTCTGCTGATCTTCAAGTTATACATGTGCTTGTTCAGCCCACTGTGACCAGTCAGTGCCCTTGTTAGGATACGCAATTTATTCCTACTAAGTAGTAACAGATCTTTGACATGCCGCCTATTATAGGCTTTGACTAATGCCCTAGAATGGGTTAGGCCCGGCTGATTATTCCAGTGCTCTAATGATTGCTCTTTGCAGTTTATATGAAGAGTCAGTTTTACAAGGCTTTTTGGTATGCCACAGAACGGTTCTGGACCATAAGTTGTAGTTGTGCTACCAGCCTTCGCGAGTTCGTCCGCGATCTCATTGCCTTCGATCCCTTCATGCCCTGGGACCCAGCGCAGAATCACTTGGTTTTTCTCACCCAAGGAATTGAGGACATTCACGCAGTTTAGCACCAATCTCGAACTCACAGAGTCTGATGAAAGGGCCAATAATGCTGCTTGACTGTCTGAGTGTATATAAATACAATGATTCTTGTAGTTCTTTTTGAGGTTTATGTCCGTACATTCTAAGATTGCGTACACCTCGGCCTGGAATATGGAGGTGTATTTGCCCAGGTTTAGAGATTTCTTGACCTTAGGCCGCTCTCCGTATATTCCACACCCTACATGATCACCTGATTTGGACCCATCGGTGTACCATATCAGGCTTCCATTTTTCCAGTACACTTGGCTTTTAAGCCAGTCATCTCTGGTTAGAAGTTCCACAGAGTATCGTTTCTGGAATCTACTCTGTGTTGTCATTGAGTCAGTGTACATACTCAGTATGTTGCTGCCCATAACAGTCTCCTTGAACGATCTCAGTGACTTTGAGAGCCAGTTTCCTTCTCCCTGGGTGGTTAGCCTGTGCATGCTGTTCGTTGCCACCATCTGTACATGCAGGTGTAGGGGCGGGATATCCAGCATTGCATTCAGGGCCTCACCAGGTGAGGTTGACATAGCTCCTGTAACCAAGAGACACGCAATTCTCTGCATGCCACTTAGCGTAATTATAGCAGTTTCCTGGTTGGCTTTCATGTGCCATACTACTGAGGCATATGTTATTATGGGCCTTACGACGGCTTTGTAAAGCCAGAGGGTATTTTTTGGAGTTAAACCCCACTTTTGTCCTGCCAGTCTGCTGCATATTCCCAAGGCCATTTTGGCCTTGCTCATGATTCCGATTATATGGCTGTTCCAAGTAAGTCTTTGGTCTAGTATTACACCTAGGTGTTTGACCTCTTTGGAGAACTCAATAGTTTGGCCATTCAATCGTGGTTTGACTAAATTGTCAAGTTGCCTTTTGTTGGTAAATGGTACAACCACAGTTTTCTCCGCATTAATGGCCAGCTCATTGTCTTTGCACCACTTATCAACAACATTCAACGCTCGTTGCATAACGTATGAGAGCATACTTTGACAGAAGCCTCGGACGATTACCACTAGGTCATCAGCAAAACCCTGCGTATCTATCCTAAGCTCCGCCATCTTATACAAGAGCTGATCCACTGCCAGGGTCCAAAGTAGTGGAGATAAGACTCCTCCTTGCGGACAACCCCTGGTAGTAAATACTTCAAGTGAGGTTTCATGCAGGGTTACCTTCACTTTTCGGTTTGAAAGCATCGCTTTGACCCACTTCACCGTCGCTTGGTCAATATTTTTCTCAGTAAGACCTCGAACTAGTGTCCTTATAGGGGTGTTGTCAAATGCGCCCTCAATATCTAAGAATGCACAAAGTGCAATTTGTTTATCCTCTAATGCCTTATCTATTTTGTCCACCAGACTCAAAAGAGCGGTTTCAGTAGATTTTCCTTTGCTGTAGGCATGTTGAGAATAGTGAATAGGATAGTCGATTTTAATCGTCTCCCTAATGTAGATGTCCAGAACTTTTTCCATAGTCTTCAGCATAAAGGAGCTTAGACTAATAGGCCTGAGCGATCTCGGTTGAGAGTAGTCTCTTTTTCCGGCCTTTGGAATAAATAGAACCTTGACTTCGGTCCATTGTTCTGGAATATGCCCCCAGGCGTAGCTCGCTCTGAAGATTTTTATCATGTGAGGGATTAAAATATCTATTCCTTGTTGTAAAAGTGCTGGAAAAATACCATCCGCTCCACATGATTTGTATGGTTTAAAGGATTTGACGGCCCATTTTATTTGGGTTGGCCTTATTATAAGCGAGGCCCTTCTCCATTCTTCATTGCCTGGGCGAAAAGATTGCGTAGAGGATGGACCTACTGCGCAAGCACCAGGGAAATGGGTCGATACCAATAAATTTAGAGTTTCTTTTTCGTTGGCCGTGTAAGTCCCATTAGGGTATTTCAGCAAGCCAATTTGGTTAGGTTTGTCTTTTGCGAGGAATTTGTGAACTCTTGCGCACTGAGACGTGCTGTCGACTTCTTCGCAGAATCTTCTCCAAGTTCCCCGCTTAGCCTTCCTAATTTCCTTATTATAAGTTGTTAAGGCTTCCCGATAGGATTCCCAATCTTGGGTCCTTTTGGCCTTATTGAATAATTTCCGAGTTTTACTTCTAAGCTTTTCTAGCTTAGAGCTCCACCACGGTACTGCCCTTTTAGTTGACATTGTTTTTACAGGACAGCTATCCTCATAAGCCTTTTTTATGCCGTTTGAGACTATAGTCACTGCAGTATCCAGACTTTCTACTGTCTTTATTGTTTTAGGTACTTCTTCTAGGTTCTGTTTAAGGTTGTCCTTATAGGCCGCCCAATCAGTGACTCTAGGGTTCCTAAAGCTAACTTCCTGACTTGATAATGATCCTAATAAGTCAAAACAAATGTGGTTATGGTCAGACATTGACGGTTCATCACTAACGTGCCAGTCACTAATGTGCCTCGCCAGATCATTTGTTGCAATGGTAATGTCCAACACTTCTTGTCTTACACGGGTTACAAAGGTCGGTTTACATCCCTTATTCACCACATGCAGCCCCTTGGTTAGTAAATAGTCATATAACGTGTTACCTCTCCTATTTACGTTGGTACTTCCCCATGTAGTGTGGTGGGCGTTTGCGTCACACCCCACCAACAGCTGCAGTCTGTGACGCCGGGCGTACTCGACCGCAGGCTCCAGATCCTCAGCAGGGTTTTCCTTTCTCCCGGAAGATAGGCTGAACACACTAACGCTCTAGCCGCGTCTCCCTTGGGGATCAAAATGGCTGCTACAACTTCGTCGGAGCACAACTCTGTAACAGTCAATAGATTAATGCTATCCTTATAAACAATACAGGCTCTGGGCCTTGTTCCGCCTTTGTTATATATCATCTTACCGGCAGCGTTGAGTCCCAGAATAGTCGAGCTGGATACCCAGGGCTCTTGAATGAGGGCGAGGTCAGCCCTACCATCGCAAAGCCATTTTTCCACCACGGCACTTGCTGCCGCAGCGTGATGGAGGTTGGCTTGCAAACACCTCACCGGCCCCTGGGTCGCCATTACTTGCCCCTTTGTGAGAAGGAGTGTGAGGGCTTGGTTTTTCCCCTTCCCTTCTGCGGATTGAAAAATCCACGTCCGGATTGGGTTCCGCCTTGAGCCCTCCCCCTTGTGTTTCCTCTACCTCTGTTTGTTCCCCCTCCCCTAGCAGAAAGGTTTAAAGAAGGTCGCGTTCCCTGGGGGATCGATCCTCCTTGCTGCCCGATGTTTGAGGCCATGTTGTTCGTCTCAGGAGCCTGCTTTGTCTGTACCTTTCCCTTAGCAGCCAAATTAAGAGGGGGTCGTGTTCCCTTAGGGATCGAACCTCCTTGCTGCTTGGGTTTAGCGGCGTTGACAGTCGCAGGAGCCTGAGTGGCCTCAGAGGTAGAGGTACTTGGCTGTACAGGGGCCTCTTTGGCTTGGTCGCCCTTGATTTTGAAGACGATGCTTCTGAAACCAATTGCGGCTTTGCCTTGACTCCCTTTCAGGATCTCCACAGAGGGATCATCCACCGCGAAGGTTGCAATAATGCCTCCTTCCTCCCCCCTACTATGGAGAACCTTCCAGAGCTGCGTGTTTAGGCCCCTGTTCTGCGTGCCCAGCAATTTTATCGCCTCGTCTATTGACGTGGCGTCTATGCTGGGTATGAAGGCGGTAACTACCGCTGGCTTTGGCAGTTCGCTCTCTGAGAGAACAGACAGCTTCGCCTCTGGCCAGGGTTTGACGCTGGGTACCGCCCTCATAAGCCAGTGCTTACTGGCTTCATTTTCACATACAACCAGGATCCATCCTGGTTTTTGTGAAAATGAGACGAACCTGGGCCCCTCCCCCCTGCCTTCCTTAGAAATAAGGTCAACAAGGGCGCGGCGCACAAGTCCCGTCTGCTCCTCGGTTAGTGGGTTTTCCCCACGAATCCCGACCCTGACTGAACCAGCCACTTCGCTGAAGGTAGGCTTTGCTCTTCCCTCCAGCGTGGTTTTTGGGTTTTTCTTCAGTCGGTCTTTCGGGGATTCCTCCTCTGATCGAGTGCGTTTTAACGACTTCGCCTCAGGGAGTAACCGAGGAATCTCTTTCCAAGGCTGTCGGCAGAGGACTAGAGCCTCTTTGAGACCCACATCCATCTCCCTCAGCCTTCGGAAACGCTTCCGCGCTGCCCCAGAAAGCCTGTGATGGCTCCCCGGTATGATGCTGTCGGAGGCCGACGTCCCTTCCGTATCTGTGACATTACTGCCTCCATCTACGTCAGGCTGCGCCTTCTCAGCTGCATCATCTAATCTGGGCGTTGGGGAGGCCAAAAGCTCTCCTTCGGCACCAGAGTCAATCTCCACCACTTCCATGGTGGAGCTTTCTGGACTGTTTTGGTTTTTTATATTTAATGTACTCATGCAAGTCCCACGATTAGCTAGGGAATTAAAGGTCACCTCCGGCAGAGCCCCGCTTGCCGGAGTAAGGGCACAAATTTCCTCCGAGGAGCCCAGGTATCGAAGGAGCACCGTTAAAGGCCGGACATCCCTCCGGCCACGCAGCCCTCGGCACGGTTCGCTTTACACCTTGGCTTGGGACCAGTCTCCTCGCGCTCGACTAGCAAGAACCCCACAGCACAGTACACTAATACTGTTGCATTAGTGCACCGTGCCACCGGATAGTTACTAGTCGACCCCCAGGGCGCACCGGCGCGCCGCTTGCGTTCCAGCAGGAATTTCCGGGGAATTTCCCAACTGGACTGCAAACGGCTGCGCACACGTGGAGGTGGACTGATAGGCGCGCCCCTCTGATGTACTAACAGTGCGCCAATTATATTACGCTGATGTACTAACAGTGCGCCAATTATATATTCTGGCAGCAAGTTTAAAACTTCATAAACATTTGAATTTTGATTCGGCACTAACACTGAGAAGGGGAAATGATAATGTCAGTGTACCTCCCGTAAGTAAAACTACATTCGCAAAACGCCAATTCCCTTCTCAATCCGGTTATATCTACAACAAATTAAATAAAATCCTCAGCATATATTCATTGTTACTACATGAGGCAAAAAGAAATTCAGTCACTGCATGGTTAAAATCGAGCACTTACACGGACATAGAAAACTTTTTAAAAATATGACCCTGACTTGCAACATTCATGACCCCATAATACACTATTAAACCATAATACTTATTCAACATCACACACACACACACACACACACAATATTTTTTACTATGGCGCCAAACCTGTACGTACACCACCACCACCATGTGCCACTATGTACTTCATATTCTTAATTTAATAGCATACAACTACCCATTGGTACGCCCAAGATTGGAAGACAAGATTGGATGTCATAGCAAATAAAATTAGAAATTGTTTGCTCTATCGGAAAATCATATGTTTTTACCCTTCATATTGCCAATTTTTCTCTTGTATACACTTGCTTAAATATGTTTTATTGTACATAACCGATAAAAATTAATGTTTTATTTTGAAAAGATGCCAGTAAGTTCTTCAAATGAAATAAAAGTTATTTTTATTTGTCGTCAGTTTTACTTATTTAACCAGATGTAATTTTATGAAGAAGTTAGTAATATAAATGAATTGATATACACAGTTAGCTATATAATCATCTGATTGTGCCTACAAGGTTTCAATTTAATCGGATTACAAAAAGAAAACAACAGTTACAGTTTCCGTCATTTTCGCCTTAAATAACGACAATTTCATAGGTAAGACTTGTTGTTTAAAGGTTGCTGTTTTTGACCTACACTTTTAGATTTAAATCATAAAAATGTATAAAACTACCTACACGAAATAACTACCATTAAAACATATTCGTCACGCTTTTATGGATGGAGATCTATTTACGTTATATTTAATATTAGATGCCTAGTCCATCTGTGAGCAACAATAAACTGACAACGCGTCAACTAATATCATTTTAAATTATTTGTCGATGTAAACTGTGAAGTTGTTCATTAATAACTTACATTTGAGACCGCCAGCCAAATCTCATAGTTGTGCTGTGTAGTTTAACCAAAATGTTCATTTGTGAACAATGGTTTCAAGTATCACAAGGGTGCGAATACTAAACAACAGGCTTTGAGGTCACAGTCGCTGTAAGAACAGATATTCAAGCCAGTAGGGAGCTTGTGTGGGGCTATTCGTTTTGTTAGTCTCACAGCCATCTGCTTCTTCTTATCGTTTCAATAACCAATAGGTTAAGTATAACATAATATATTTATTATTAGGTACTTATATTTTCCCAGACCAAAACCGAGCAACGCGGATGGCACTGGTAAAAAGTGCAGAATGGGTCACGAACACTTGTAATAAAATATTATCATCTAAATTTTTACCGGGGTGGAGATTTAAATAAGGAAAGTTGTGGGGCCCTTCATATGGTCCCAAGCCAACATCGCATGCTCGTAGTACCCCTGCTGACCGAAAGAAAGTCGAAGCTCTGGGAAATCGGCTTTTGTCGGTCGGTGGAATGCATCCAGAAATAGGGTGTTATCGCATGATGTCGATACCGGGTAAAGTAGAGGACGAAAAGTAGGACTCCAATGACGACGACAGGATGATAATTACCTATCTAAATTAGATCATAGAGGTACAGTAGTTAATACAAACCCGAATAAAACAAGGTAAATTTTCGGTTGTGCGTTATAACAAAGCTAAAAGTTTCGGGAAAATACATTAAACATTTAACTTTACCTTTTTCAGCGCCTATACAAAACTTTTTACACCCCGAACGGTTCAGAGCTAGCTTCCTGCGTGTACATCCCTCTACGGGAGGGCGGGCGCGGAGGGCGGGGGGTAGCTTGCCGGCAGACCCAAGCGCGCGTCCGCGGCGGCCTAACGCCGCTCCCCACAGCCTTGCCCGCCAAATCGCTGAAAAAAAATAATAGGAAAAGAAAAATACAGTGAACAGTATTTTACTAAACCCATGTGTTAAAATGCAAACGGAAAACCAGTGAGTGCCACTCCCGCCTGTTGCGTCGCCGGCTGCCTGAAGGCGCGCCTTTTCGCCCCAGTCAATAAATTCGGGTGAGTATACCCGCTTTCTTTCTTTTGTTACCAATAAGGCCCTAATGGACTGCTGGCTTCGTCAGCTATTCGGCCAGGCCCCGATTAAGCTCATATTTATGCGTTCCCGTGTAAGAAATCAATGGTTTCGTGTATAGAAACTTTTGTGTGTTCGTTTTATTTTTCAAATTTAACTTGTTCTGGTTTTTTTGTTGAAATAGTTACTAGTGCTAAAGGCTTTGCGTGTATGCTTTAGTTAATGTAAGGTAACGGAGATACCTATAATTAAGTCAATGTTTAATGAAGCGGGCACTAATACGAGATTACTGGAGTATGAAATATTTTCTTTGTTATATTCAAAGGGCCGAGGGTACGACGGACAAATTGTTCAACAAGTATAATGAAGTACAGCAAATTTGGAATTAACAATATGTTAGAGTGAGTTACATTTTATTTACAGAAATTTTAACCACATTTAACTTGAAACCTAGAATACTTTATCCCAATCAACGAAAGTGGTTAGTACTCGAAAGTTTCGCATCCCTTTTCGGTTCGAATTCTAATGGAAGCTGAGGATATACCCCCAACTCTGATTGAATCAGATCCGCTGAAATAATAAAGTGCGCAGTAAATTTGGTAAGTGTCCGACACCCATCACGGTCCTGCCGAAGCCTGTTGAATAATTCGGAGGGTAGTTTGGAATTTTATTGGGTATTTCCCGCTGCGGCGAGCGGAGTACCTACGTGACTCGTTTGTTTCCGGTGCGAAAGGTGTTGAGAGTAGAGTTTGGTGGTATAGGTACCTGTGGAAAATGAACCTATAGACGTGCGTGCGTGTGTAGACGTATCTATAAAAGCGTATCTGAAGAAAATAACCCATAAAAGGTATTCGCTAGTTATTTTAAAAGGGAAAGCATTTTAATCCGAAGTAGGTAGGTTGACACTTCAAATCTGTGTATCACAGATTTTTCTGTGACATTGTGACCAATGTCTTTTGTAGAAGTCTTCGCAGCTTATTTATTTATTTATTTAACAATTTATTGCACACAATAAAGAAATACAGAGATATAACATAGATATAACTGACACAACAGGCACTACTTATTTCAACCCGTTTCGTCGCAGCTTCGTGATTTTTCTTCTCTGTTTTATCAAATGCGGATCTGCAGTAGTAATATAGAATTTCTTGGAGGTTTTCGACATCTTTCGATGCCACCTGATATCATGGTATTATCACTGCCAATAGAGTCAATAGAGTCAATGGAGGTTTGACATCTCCTTTTTGAAGTTTTCAGAGTTGTAAATTAAAAAAATTACTGTTGTCCGGTTGCGCTCTCGCGCACGATAGCCCAAGGTCCGCCTTGACCATGCTCCAGAATTTGGCAGATCAGGTAAGCGACAGTGGAGCGACTGCCATCTGCCCTCCATCATGATTATATCATGGTTACACATTCAGTTGCCTGACTGTGCAGGTTTTAGGCAGGTTAGTATTCAACTAACGTACATAACTTAGAAAAATCTTCGAACGTACGAGGGGTGATTAATAAGTACCCGTGCTTGAAGACAAGTGACGGCACTGACCTAAAATCTGTATGTAATTGTTTAGTGTCGTATTTTAAACGACGACTTTCGAAATTTCAGATAAATTAATTGATTAGTTTTGTTGTAGTAGGTATTGGGAGTGAACAAGTGTACGTTTTTCTAATAATGGAAAAAGTGCAGTACCGATCGGTGATAAGATTCTTATTTTTGGATGGGACGACGTGTACGGATATTAAAGAAAAGTTGGACATAGTTTATGGGGACCTTTCTTCTTCGACGACAACACACCGATATTGGTTCAATGAATTCAAGCGTGGTCGTACATCCGTCTTAGATAATGAGCGCCAAGGTCAATGGTTAACAAAATCCATGACATTGTATTGGCAGCCCGGCGAGTGAACATTTGAAAGATTGTTGAGATCATAGGCATCACATGAACATTTGGGCATGACAAAGCCATCGGCAAGATGGGTGCCGCGTTTGCTCACCGTCGACAACAAGCGGATTCGAATGACCACTGCACAACTGAATTTGAACCTGTTTATGCGCAATCCGAAGGAGTTTCTGCGCTACTATGTGACTGTTGATGAGACTTGAATCCATAAATATACGCCTGAAATGAAAGAACAGCCAAACAGTGGACTGCATATCGAAACATGCACCAAAGATGGCGAAAACAGTTCGATCGGCTGAAAAGGTCATGGTCACAATTTTTTGGGATGCTCAGAGCATAATCTACATAGATTATTTGCAAAAGCTAAGCACGATTACAAGACAATATTATGCTGAATTATTGGGAAAATTTAACGACACATTGAAGTGAAAACGGCCCCACTTAGCAAAGAAAAGTTCTTTTCCATCACGAGAATGCACCGGTTCACTCGTGTCACGTCGCCGAGGCAAAATTTGTGGAATTAGAGGTATTCTACAGATTTGGCCCTAAGCGATATCTTCTTGATCTGAAAAAAATGGCTTGGTGGAAAGAGATTTACAACAAACGAGGAGGTCATTGCCGAAACTGAGTCATATTTTGCAAAGTTCGACCAAACCTATTTTTCGGAAGACTTAAAATAGTTGGAATGTCGTTGGGCTAAGTGTGTCGATGTAAAAGAAGAGTATGCCGACAAATAAAAAAAAAATGCCTAAAAAACCTTTTTTTTCTTGCCTAACACAGGTAGGGTCAATCACCCTTCGTACCGGGTTCGCTTTCGCTCACGAGTCCTAACCGCTCGGCCACCAACGCTCGAAGTTACAGTGTTTTAACGGTGGTAAACAAGTGATCCATTAGTGGTCCTATAGTGGTAAGCAAGTATTGTTGTTGATATTCACAAACGTGTCGGTTGTTAGATATATACTTCAGTTTATGATCATTTGTGAGAAATGTCACAACACACAAACAGTCATCCCAACAACACACAAAAGTAAACTGAAGGTGCGTTACTAATTTATTGAGATTTCTCGCGCGGCGAGCAGTGTACGTGACACATTTGTTTTAGGCGGTGCCTTTATATTATTGATTATTGAGAGTGGACGAGGTAGGATAGTAGATGACATGGGGACGAGGTAGTGGACAAAGCGGGAAAGTTGACGAAGTGGGAAAGGGGACAAAAAGGAAAGCGGATGAAGTCTACCTAATTGTAATTGTTAACTAGGTCTTTAACTTATGTATGGAAGCGAACGTTTGGTGTGTCATAAAGTCACATGTAGAGAGGATGAATTAAATATGATTCTTCAGGAGTTGATGAAATGGTCGGAAGGGGAAGGCCGAGACGTATGATTATCACCATGATCATAATTGAAAATCGGTCCACTGCAGGATTTAGGCCTCTCCCAAGAAAGGGGTTGCCGAGACGTGTAATTATGATGAAATTTATATTTTAAAGAAAGGTCAGTGGCCCTAGCACAAGTGTGTCCGCGACAAAGCTCGCGCCGCGAGAGAACGTTTGTCTCTTTCTCTGAATACTAAGACGAAACAAATAGCAATACCTATGTCGCGCTTGTTGCTAGGCCTACTGGTCGAGAGTATTCTAAACCGGCGCACCACCGTATAGTTTCCATAGTCAGCGTGACGTCATTCGCAGCTATATTAAGATCCTTTATGACGGCACAACTATCCTAGGAAACTGTAATTTTGAGTATATAAACATATCTGGACTTCGAGCCATATTGAGCTGAATTTAATTGAAACGCCAGGAAACTCTGGGTTCAATTTTCTTTCGGTCCAATAATAAAAGAACGTTATCCTCTAATCTAATTTACATATCCTTGCGGTTGGGTTGGACTGATTGCAATAGGGAAAATGATAATGAATCGAATTCGCTTTATAAACAACCTATCGGGTATTATTGAAAATGGTAGGTGCGGCCGGACTGCGGTGCCGGGTGCTCGTGTGTGCTGAGGCCGTGCTGCACGGTTTTGCATCTTGTTATTACTTTGTTATTACTTAGTTAGCGTAGGTAGTTGTCATTCATTAAAAGCTATAACTGTAAAAGGTAGGTAATCAAAACTTTCCTCTCTGCTCGCCAGCAAAAGGGCTCACAATAATCTAATGTCGCGAGCATGAGTGCCAACTTTATTAATAAGGCACATAGACACCGTAAACATTAGGGGTCTGACGCAGGGTGTTTCAGTTCGTTAAAACTTGGGAGTGGCACGTCTCGCGCGAGACAAAATAAAATGTCCGCCGAACAAAACGAGGCAGGGTTCCCAAGATAATTTATTCAGGGATGGTCGTCATATTCCAGCATTTCCGGCAGGGAGGCGACTTAATCGCATTAGGTTTCTTTTATTGTTGACAGAAGTTGGTGATGAGAAAACGAGTTTTTGGACTCTGGAAAAATCTTGTTTATCGCCAGCAGTAAAGCGGAGGTGTTTTATGTGCTAACGGAGTTTCCAGTCTGGAATGGGTTTTAGTCATGGAGCTCTTTCCAATTGATGCCACAACTAACTGTAAATCGAAGTAGAAATGCTACGTTTTATGTTTGCTAGTGTTACAAAAACTTAATAGAATAACAGTTATTTAGTTAAACTGGGTCTATGCCGAAAGCTGATACGTGAGACGTTTACAATATTTTATTTAATCTATTAATAATAACACTAAACCTTGGCATTATATAATATTTGCAGTTTACTTAAAAGCTGTTTATGACAATTTTCACAAACATATAGATGATAAAATGCCGGTATCATAGCGTTTAGTTCGTCTTAAAGTTGGCGTTGGATTCTCGTTGGCGAAGCGAGGTAGACCAAGGTCTTCCGCTAGGGACCCTGATACTGACTAAACGATATCGGAAATCTACAATAGTATTGTTGTTATTGGCGTTTTTGTGACGGTGTACTATTAAATCTAGACATTATCATCCTGGAGCTTATGTCCTTAGTAGTAGGAAACACATTCGGGGTCACACCTGCCGTTGTCGACGCGAGGTTGACCAAGGTCGTCTGCTGACCAATCTCGGAAGCTAAATGGCACCCCGTGACGTTAAATTTATTTTTATAAAGAAAAACATAAAATAATACTAAAAAGGTCAAGGTCCCCACAATTAAGTGTAGGTACAGCAAAGCGCTATAAGCGAAATGGGATTAGAAGGGCATTTGCATAAAGCCACAATATCTGGACCCGTGACGAGTCCGGTGACAGCCAAAGCTCGTTACTACCCACAGAGCCATTTCATTAAGAATTTTAATTTATTAAAGTCGTATCCGTGGACCGGAAAAAGAAATGTTAACGTCGTCTGAAGTCTACGTCAACGTTGTCTGAAGAATTCAATGTGATAATAGGCAATTTTGTTTATGTTATTTGTGAGAGTAAAAGGGTATTTCCATTTTTTAAACCATAATCTATTATAATAACTACAAAGAATATCGAATTTGAAAAATAAATATTGGCCTGAGGAGGCTTATTAATTTTTTTGTTATTAGCCGTTTCGTTTATCTGAAGGCTGCTCAGTTTGTTTATTAAGCAGATCTTTTGATCTTAATGAGTTTACTCTATTACATAATTACCTACGATCCAATTTATTATTTTATTTTATTTTATTACGGAGACAATCGCTCGAGTCCAAGAAAATACTGCAACAGCAGTTTATTTAAAAAGTAAAAGTACTCACACACTCACATCCACGGCACAAAGAAAACAAACAAAAAATATACTAAAGAGGAAAACAAAAACAATTTTAATATCGGTACGTGTGTGAGAAGTGCAATATTGGAATGCCAACCCAAACATGAGCGACTATTTCCTAGGATTCGGCTAAGACGCATTACGTAAACGGCCTCTGGACGTCTTCTTCATTTTACGTACTTAGGTATCAAGGGAGACGACTATCCATGTTGTAAAACTGTATCAAAATCCATTGTGCGTAGTTTGTAGTGTTAAAGCAAACTGGTGGTGTTTTCAATGTCTTTGAATTCAAGAGATACTGTGATATAGGAAGGTGGTTACGACCAACACTTTACTTCTGCTACCGTTAATTATAATACCTAATGAAATACCCAACTTTAAAGTAACTTTCGGATCTCCAATTTAAAGTTTTGTAATTGAATATTTGATTGCATTTATTCTAGAGGAATGTCAAGCGTTACTCGGTCGTTGTGTGGGAGGGTTGTCACCGGGAATACAAATATGGCGGAAGTTTTCTCATTGTCCTAAAATCAGAATGAATTTATTACAATTTTGAATGCGCGACCGCTTTTTGAAGAAGTCATCGTTTTCTCGGTTTTTGTTCACTATTTCTTTACACCGTTTATTATTTGTTGGTGTTATAGATAACATAATACCATGTAGTGTTACAACATAGCCTCCTTCATCTTACAAGCCATGCTGTAGCGCGGAACGGCAACGTCGCTGTGAACCGATTTACTCATTGTTTACATGTCAATGTGCATGAAAATCATGAATTTTATGACAATAAATTAAAAATATATTGATAAAATTGTAAATTAACGCGTTTGTATGGACCATCTACGAAGGTAAATAAAAGTAAATATATTTATAATTGTGCTAAAATTGGATAAATACGATTTTTGAAAAACAACCCTTGACCATTTCTGTTGTTGGTTTTTTACTTATTTCATGAATCAAATTCTTTTTTATAATTGTTTATAATCGTAATCTTTCTGTAACAGGTGCAAAGACGTTGTTGTATTTGAAAAATGCAAGTAAAATTATGATTAAACCTTAAAAATGGGAAAAAAGCCGTGCCGATGTTTTGCTTTCCAAAATATGTAATTCTATTAAACAAATGGACTTTTGCTATTCCCCAAGCATATTGGAGTCCCACCGAAGGATATTTTGTGTGTAGCAAACATTTTCGCACTGTAAAAGTTATCCCAACTGCTTTAAACCACGATCTTTGATTATCCACGATAATGGAAGCGTTGAAAAAGTAGGTAGGTACAATAAGTAAGTAAGTAGTTAGTTTTTATATACATAGGTACTTATATTAAACTGGTATCATTATACCTAATATTAAATAAATTGGGCAATATTTTGGCTGGTATAGATTATTTTATTTCATAATAGCTTTTGGCCGCGACTGCGTCCGAATAAAATTCGGCTATAACGTTCCGGACCCGTTCCCGCGCAATCACATTAAATATCGGGATAAATTATAGCATATGTGTTATTCGGGGCTATATGCTATGTAACTACCAAATTTCATTAAAATCCGTTCAGTAGTTTTTGCGTAAGGGAGTAACAAACATCCATTACGTACAAGACGAAACACACATTATATTTCTCATTTAAAATATTGCAAGTAAGTAGATAGGTAAATAGTACAGGAATCTATCCAATTTCGTATTATCGAACTAATGTATATACTTATTTATATACTTTATCACTTAAATAACTAATAACATTTAACGACGACTAATTTTCAGATTCACTAAAATTAAAAAATGCGACGTTGTCAAACTTCTGCGCATGGCTTGTAAGATGAAGGAGGCTATGGTTACAAGGATCATTTGGCACTTGGATGAAGGCGTGGGTGTCAAACATTAACTCCAGCTGTCAAAAGTGACGCTTTGCAAGATGGCGGCATTAGTTCTGATTTCGGCCATGTCACACACACGTGACATACACGTCACGCGCACTGTATATACCATTGATCTGCTAAACCGTAGATAAAGCACTTCATACAAAAATGCGCTTGAAATCTGTCGCCTAATTGACAATACATTTGTACGTAGCAATTTTATGCCAAATACGCACGCCCCAATCAAAATGCCATTACGTACAGTATCGTATTTACCAAATATCAACTTTTTTTCATACTTATAAAGCTCAAAATTGCTTTTCGCGCTGTGGATAATGCTTTCTTTTTGTGTACAATTTGTTTTCGCTTTAACGCATGCGCATGAATGAGACAACTGACGTGATGTCTGACACAGACAAAATGTTTATGATTAAAATAATTATGCATGATAAAATGTATAATGAGTTTATTCACGCAAAATATGAAATCCTATCCTTTTTTCGTCGTATTAGGCTATTGTTTCGACAATTTTTGAACGCGCACTTGGGCATGCTTACGTGCCAACGGCTAATGACAGACTACGGAAAAGGACTGCTTGACTAGCAATTAAGCAGTCCTTCCTCGGCCCACTTTTCAAGCGTTCATGCGCTATCTACGGTTAGTAATAAATCAATGGTATATACTTTCATCCCTATTTTTAGTAGTAACAATAAATTACGTATGACGTTTACTTACGTGTACCTATTTAAATATAATCCTTTATTATCGATTATAGCTATCACATATCAAGGTATATTTTATGTAAGTGCCACCAAGTTCCCTGTTCAGTAGACGGCGGCGTTCAGTTCTGTCTACTAGACAGGCAAGTGGGTTACAGCGCACTACCATTAGCATAACCACAGAGGCCGTCAAGAGCTTTGGCCTTACTCATCGAGAGCGACTACTTTCGAAATTAAACTTGACGATAGGGTAAACCGTTTCTACCATAGTAAATCGTTCCTTATGGCGGTAAGCAGATACTACGAGTGCATCAAGCTACCACTCTGACACAAATCCTTTGCCTCTTTCACGTTCATGCATCTTCTCATACATGTGCGCCGGTTACGGGAATATAATATAAAATTAAAAAGTTAGCTAGCACCATCCCAGTGTTTAGTAAAGATTTCGTCCAATTTCAATGATAAATAAATGAAAAAATATGCTTGGACAAATTCACACTTCGCCATCTAGCCTCAAAGTAAGCAAACCTTGTGTTATGGGTGTTAGATAACTGATAATTGGCAACTCGTGGGTGATGCCCCTGGTATTACAAACGTCCATAGACTGCGGTGACTGCTTACCATCAGGCGGGCCGTAAGCTGGGTTAGCCAGTGGTATAAAAAAAACTACTTATATACTTTTATTTTAAATACATACTTATTATACATTCTACACCCAGACGTGATACCTGATAGAACTGTCAAGTTCGCGGGGCCCGCCGGGAATCACCACCTTATCTATTTACAATGGCAAGCAAATTGTTGCTTGCGTTATTGTGTTCCGGTTCGCAAGATAAGGTAGCTATAGTAATTATGGGGAGTGATGTAAACTCTTCACTGTGCAAATCTACGCGGAGGAAGGAACCTTTCTCTAAAGCTGTACCTGCGATTGTACATTAAAAGCCGCTGTGTTAGGATCCACAAAATATTTTGTTCCTAATATAAGAAGGTGTAGACTATAATGGACTACCTGAAAATTTGGAGTATGGAATACTATAACATACAATAACAATGTTATATACAATGATATATACATAAACTTTCCTTTCTATTTTGAAGACATGAATGTCATCTTCTGTACTGCAATTTAATTACTGTTTGTATTAAGTGTATTTGTATACCTATAACTTATATTCTATTTTTCTTTCTTATATTTCTTCTTTTCACTGAATAGTGTTTTTATAATTTTTTAATTTCAAATGTACATTGCCTAAATTTTTTCGATACCGACTTCCATATCCCGGAAGAGATCACTATAACGATAAGACCGCCCTTGTACTTTTGTAATCTTGCTGTATCTATTTTTAGTTATCCTGTAAATGTACAATAAAGAGTTTATAAATCAATACATAAAAAGATAAACATATGCAAAGTTGGTCTAGCCTTTCTATTTCCACGTGATTTGCATAAGAAATGTCCTTTATTTAGCCTACTTCATGGTAAAAAATGGAGTTCACAGTGCAGGTCAAATAATACAATGGTAATTTATGGGCGGGCTGACGATGCCCGCCAGAGTTACATTCGCCATTTATATTAACTTTTATTACCTTAGAAACTAACTTAGAATAAGATTTTCGCCCTTTCACCCGCGTCTCGCCCTGTATACTACTTTATTGTTAGTCATGCCAAGCCTTATAACGGTTGAAATAAATCACAACTTCAGTAAGTACTTTTTAATTTGCCTGTTTCCTGCATTCTAGGGCCTTCTCTCTGCTAATTTACTAATGTAGAGATTGAATCGTAAGTGGATCGCAAACGCAGCTCAATGGTAGTTTGACACGTTTTTGGTATTCTGCTACAATTAAAACTGCCGTTGAGCTGCTGTTGAAATCCAATTACAATTCAATCGATCTGACCTCTGTGGCCCTGCTACCAGGGGAACCTGACTAGATTGGATCATAGTCGTATGACCATTCAGTCGTTTGAATGTGCAGGTTTCATCGTTTCATCACGATATTTCCCTCACCGTAAGAGCATCGGTTAGCATTCAACTATTGTACATAACTCAGAAAAGAGTCATTGGTACATGACCGCAGTAGTATTCGACTCCGGTACCTCGCTTACGAGTCTCATACCTTAACCACTCGGCCACCGACGCACCGACGAATAAAAGCTAGTATATTCTATACACTACTGAATTGCCGAAAGAAGAATAAAGCCAATCACGATGGCAAAGCCGAAGTCGGACGCACACAAAGAAATTCGACAATAGTCCTGTATTCTACCTTAAATACAATACCGTCTCATCTAGCCACGACTGTGTAACACGGGCAGTGTGCGGTCTTCATTTGTTTCATTGTCATAATAACTCCCCGCCGGTTTATCGGCGAGGGGTGGGGGAGTTCATTGTTATTCCCAGCTCCTAACGGCACCTGTAAGCGCGAGTAATGCCAGAGCCATCCGCCCATGAAATGGGTAATTTCCCTCACACATAAAGAGAGCCATGTAAGCGTGAACAGAGACGTATTGGAGGTGGCCCAGGCGGGGCTTCCGGTGTGCGTAGCTGAACTCGTGCTCCTTTACGTGCCATCCGATATCACCTGCGCATTTTGTGTAATTGTAAGGTACTTTTGAATGCCCTTCTTTGTGTTGCTTTATGGGATTTTAACTATGTGACCGATCATTTAATAAATTATTGCATTAACACGCCGAACTTGAAAGTGACAATAATTGTTGTTTATACACGCTAGATTATTGATTGAACTTGAAAGTGACACTAAATTTTATTAAGGTCTATGTGTCGTTGTTGTGGGAGTTAGAAATATCGATTAGCTGTCGTTGACACCCCCTGGGGCCACCCCTCGCTACCACCCTGACAATGCCTACTAAGCTCAACACGTTCGAACGTAAAAACGTCAATTTTTTCAGCCAAAACAAACTTTATTGTGGTATTTTCGCAACGTACGTTTTAGAGGCTTTATTATTCGGCACACGGATTTTTAAGGCAATCGATAATGCTTGATGTATTTATAATGCCTGTGAATTCATAAAAGCGACATTAGAATGCCGGTTTAGGCGTTTTGGGTTTACAAATATGAGCTTGGAGTTTGAACGGTAATGTTGCGTCAGTAAAATACGCGTTTTTACCCGACTGCGCGGCGCAAAGGAGGGTAACGTTTTTATTAGCCTATCTATGTTTGTACATTTGTGGCACTTGATGGAATAAACGAGAGTTCGTTTGGTCCCACGAGCTGAAGTAAATGCATTTGTCAGTCGTGTTCTTGTGACTGTGTTCTGTAGGTAGGTATTCTGTTTCTAATTATTACTTCAACTAAACTGCAGTTCTCTTTAAAATATTATATGCAAGCCAAGATCAAGGCCGTTAAAAAAGTAAATGTGTGAATGTAAAAACGACTGGTCTACCTGTAACCCTATCAATAATTCGATCAATGAATCGGGCTATGCTCTTCTGTAGCCTTTGTGTATCTACAATACATACCAAAATCGGAACTATCGTTAGCTGCCAGACAAACTGTATGTTCTGTCCCTCTATGTGTATTGTATATTTCAAAGTCTTTGGTTCTTTCAATCAGAGAGCCAAACCTAAAGACACACCGACACAGTGTCGCATTTACAATGTGGGTTTAAAAATATCTTCAATTGAGTCTAGAGGATTCGTCACACTTGTCTTCAACCTAAGTTTTTCTTTCTGGTGTACATTATTTCTGATGTAAACGTGATAGAAGTTCAATACGAAGTTCATTGGGTTTCAGGGCGCGCTCAGCTGGCAAAGTTTCGACCCTTTTCCGCATTATCTGGGAAACTTTTGATCTTGGCTCGTTTTTAAAATTCCAAAGATCACATCGTAATTCGATCTTTGAAAAAATAATAAATATCCTGTAATGTTAGCTTGCACCCGAAAGTTAATCGGGTTTGTTCATCAAGTAATGAATAAAAAAAGGAACTAAGTAATTCTTATATTGCCCAATATGACTTAATAGATAATAAAATAAAAGGATTGGGTAAGGGGCCCGATTTAGTAGTGCCCGCTTACTCTTCCATAAATTTACGCGACAGTTTGAAACCTAAATGCTTTAAAATGTTCCTAACAAGAAAAGCATTGCACCAACTCAATTTCGGTTGTATGTGAAATCTGAACTCGCTAAGTCACTTAGTAACTTTATTACACCGATTTGTGTCGCGTGTTGTCAACTTAAGCGTCGTCTAACTTTAGTAAAATCCTTTTCAATCTGTGTTGTTGTTCTACGTTTTGGTTCAGTGACTTTGGAGCTGGACTAGGACTTGGTTGTGGAATGAACTACCTGGAGAGGTTTTCCCTGGAGAGTACAACATGGAGTTCTTCAAGAAAGGGGTTGAAAAGGTTTCACGGGGTCAACAGCAACGTGTGGGTGATGCCCCTAGTATTGCAAACGTCTATAGGCTGCGGTGACTGCTTACCATCAGGCAGGCCGTAGGTTTGTTTGCCACCTTGGTGGTATAAAAAAATCTTAGAAGTTCATCCACTGTTGGACGTAATATCCCAATGCTCCAAACCTCTCAAGGCTTTTACTGCTTAATATAATATGGATTTCCAATGCTACAAACCTCTTACGCAAACCTTTATTATGTAACTAGAGTATTGAATAAACGGTTTAGAACCTTTTAGATGTGGAAGTAGCTTTTGTACGAATGAGTTAGAAACATAAAATTTATTAAACAACAATACACAAACAGAGCAAAAACTATACAATGGTAAAAAACTTAACTAAATAAACTCTAAAAACTAAAAATCTATAACAACATACTATAAATAGCTGCCCATGGGATGGGATAGGGCCCATAAGGCTGGCTGCATTCCCCCGCTGGATGGCTATTTCTATTCGTTGGGCGAGGACTGAGCCAGCCCTGCGGTCACAAGTCGATTGTATTAGTTTTATATTAAATTTTGTGCTTTTTAGCATCCATCGCAAATACTTTTATGTTTAACTTATTAATAGTACCAAATTATGTAGGAAAATTTTACCCCTTAGATGGCAGTACATTAACAGCTTTAGAAATGTGAGTGGGTCGTGTGTTATTTGCCCTTTCACGGCACAATGGTCGAGTGAATTTCATTCAAATTGGTACACCTGGCTAACACACTCCGAATATACGTCACACGTAGAGGTAATTTTAGTCATTTGATGGGAGTTGACCTTGGTAAAAAACGTTACAATGTTTTGATATTTTTTACAAGCAACATGTTTTTAGGCAGGATATAGATCAGTGATCAAACGAGGCATTGTATTTTGACATTCAGGCACGCCCGAAGACAAGCTAATACCTACTGTCTTGGACCCTGGAACAACTTCTAAAAAGGCATGAAAACATCTCAAGGAAACATTGACTTTTTAACAAAAAGAAAGAGTAGCCTAAATCGTCGAGCATGTATGAAAAGATGATGAGTGCGGAACTGGAAGAAGCGAGAGAGGTTAGTCAGAACCGTGACAAGTGGATTAAAGTACTAGGAAAATGGCGAAACGTCATGTATGTATGCATAATTAAAAAAAAGTATTCGAAGAAACTTTTGATCTAGTTATTTAGCTATCGAATCATTATATGTCTGCATCAATCTACACGTTTAAAAATCATTCGTTTCGATTAAATGGAGCCGTCCTCGCCTTAAATATGGATGAAGCGACTTAGGTAATAAAAATTCGGAACCTGATTTGAGTCACAAATTGAATAAAGAATTCCCCACTTTATGGGAATTTTTCCGAAAAACAGGTAGCCACATCGTTGTACTTTTGTTCGAAATTTGCACAAAAGTAAATAAAACATTAATAAAAAAAGTAGCACGAACCATAATTACTTACGCGTGGTAGGTAATTCCTCCTGCCTTGTTACATTTTTTCCAGTAACTTTTACACGATTTCACTACACATGACGGCATTTTAAAATATTTTTCGTCGAGGAAAAATATGTCCGAACGCTACGAAATGGCGGCGCGTTGTAAGACCCGATGAGGGTATGTCATGTACAACAAAGGAGATTGTCACACCTTGCATGCACCGCATCTCTTTAAGGTAACATGGATTCTGTTTTTGTTTAATTTCTGTGGGTCAAGGATTGTTTTTCAAAAATCGTATTTATCCAATTTTAGCACAATTATAAATATATTTACTTTTATTTACGTTCGTAGATGGTCCATACAAACGCGTTAATTAACAGTTTAATCACTATATTTTAAATTTATCATAATAAAATTACAATGTAAACAATGAGTAAGTTGGTTCACAGCGACGTTGCCGTTCCGTGCTACAGCATGGCTTGTAAGATGAAGGAGGCTATGGTGGGAGGGTTGTCATCGGGAATACAAATATGGCGGAAGTTTTCTCATTGTCCTAAAATCAGAATGAATTTATTACAATTTTGAAAGCGACCGCTTTTTGAAGAAGTCATCGTTATCTCGCTTTTTGTTCACTATTTCTTTACACCGTTTATTATTTGTTGGTGTTATAGATAACATAATACCATGTAGTGTTAGAAGGATCATTTGGCACTTGGATGAAGGCGTGGGTGTCAAACATTAACTCCAGCTGTCAAAAGTGACGCTTTACAAGATGGCGGCATTAGTTCTGATTTCGGCCATGTCACACACACGTGACACACACGTCACGCGCACTGTATATACCTTCATCCCTATTTTTAGTAGTAACAATAAATTATATATGACGTTTCCTTACGTGTACCTATTTTAATACAATACTTTATTATCGATTATAGCTATCACATATCAAGGTATATTTTATGTATAGTGCCACCAAGTAACAGCGACGGCGGTGTGAGGTTAGTGGAATGGCATTTTACTAAATGGGTGTCTATAGCTCTGGTTCTACTGGACAGGCAAGTGGGTTACAGCGCACTACCATTAGCATATCCACAGAGGCCGTCAAGAGCTTTGGCCTTACTCATCGAGAGGGACTACTTTCGAAATTAAACTTGAGGATAGGGTAAACCGTTTCTACCATAGTAAATCGTTCCTTATGGCGGTAGGCAGATACTATCAAGTGCATAAAGCTACCACTCTGACACAACTCCTTTGCCTCTTTCACGTTCATGCATCTTCTCATACATTTGCGCCGGTTAAGGGAATATAATATAAAATTAAAAAGTTAGCTAGCACCATCCCAGTGTTTAGTAAAGATTTCGTCCAATTTCAATGATAAATGAATGAAAAAATATGCTTGGACAAATTCACACTTCGCCATCTAGCCCCAAAGTAAGCAAACCTTGTGTTATGGGTGTTAGATAACTGATAATTGGCAACTCGTGGGTGATGCCCCTGGTATTACAAACGTCCATAGACTGCGGTGACTGCTTACCATCAGGCGGGCCGTAAGCTGGGTTTAGCCAGTGGTATAAAAAAAAACTACTTATATACTTTTATTTTAAATACATACTTATTATACATTCTACACCCAGACGTGATACCTGATAGAACTGTCAAGTTCGCGGGGCCCGCCGGGAATCACCGCCTTATCTATTTACACTGGCAAGCAAATTGTTGCTTGCGTTATTGTGTTCCGGTTCGCAAGATAAGGTAGCTATAGTAATTATGGGGAGTGATGTAAACTCTTCACTGTGCAAATCTACGCGGAGGAAGGAACCTTTCTCTAAAGCTGTACCTGCGATTGTACATTAAAAGCCGCTGTGTTAGGATCCACAAAATATTTTGTTCCTAATATAAGAAGGAGTAGACTATAATGGACTTCCTGAAAATTTGGAGTATGGAACACTATAACATACAATAATACTTGCAAATAAAAGTTACCTACATAGACACACATACTCGTACATAAACTTTTCTTTTTATTTTGAAGACATGAATGTCATCTTCTGTATATTGTACTGCAATTTAATTATTGTTTGTATTAAGTGTATTTGTAGTATCTATTACTTCTTTTCTATTTTTCTTTCTTATATTTCTTTTTTTTTTTTATAATTTCAAATGTACATTGCCTACAGTTTTCGATACCGACTTCCATATCCTGGAAGAGATCGCTATAACGATAAGACCGCCCTTGTACTTTTGTAAACTTGCTGTCTCTATTTTTAGTTATCCTATAAATGTACAATAAAGAGTTTATAAATAAATACATAAAAAGATAAACATATGCAAAGTTGGTCTAGCTTTTCTATTTCCACGTGATTTGCATAAGAAATGTTCTTTATTTAGCCTACTTCATGGAAAAAAATTGAGTTCACAGTGCAGGTCAAATAATACAATGGTAATTTATGGGCGGGCTGACGATGCCCGCCAGAGTTACATTCGCCATTTATATTACCTTATATTACCTTGGAAACTAACTTTGAATAAGATTTTCGCCCTTTCGCCCGCGTCTCGCTCTGTATACTACTTTATTGTTAGTCATGCCAAGCCATATAACGGTTGAAATAAATCACAACTTCAGTAAGTACTTTATAATTTTCCTTTTTCCTGCATTCTAGGGCCTTCTCTCCGCTAATTTACTAATGTAGATCGTAAGTGGATCGCAAATGCAGCTCAATGGTAGTTTGACACGTTTTTGGTATTCTGCTACAATTAAAACTGCCGTTGAGCTGCTGTTGAAATCCAATTACAATTCAATCGATCTGACCTCTGTGGCCCTGCTACCAGGGGAACCTGACCAGATTGGATCATATTCGTATGACCATTCAGTCGTCTGAATGTGCAGGTTTCATCGCGATATTTTCCCTCACCGTAAGAGTATCGGTTAGCATTCAACTATTGTACATAACTCAGAAAAGAGTCATTGGTACATGACCGCAGTAGTATTCGACTCCGGTACCTCGCTTACGAGTCTCATACCTTAACCACTCGGCCACCGACGCGGCACCGACGAATAAAAGCTAGTATATTCTATACACTACTGAATTACACATTGAACAAAAAGAAGAATAAAGCCAATCACGATGGTAAAGCCGAAGTCGGACGCACACAAAGAAATTCGACAATAGTCCTGTATTCTACCTTAAATACAATACCGTCTCATCTAGCCACGACTGTGTAACACGGGCAGTGTGCGGTCTTCATTTGTTTCATTGTCATAATAACTCCCCGCCGGTTTATCGGCGAGGGGTGGGGGAGTTCATTGTTATTCCCAGCTCCTAACGGCACCTGTAAGCGCGAGTAATGCCAGAGCCATCCGCCCATGAAATGGGTAATTTCCCTTACACATAAAGAGAGCCATGTAAGCGTGAACAGAGACGTATTGGAGGTGGCCCAGGCGGGGTTTCCGGTGTGCGTAGCTGAATTCGTGCTTCTTTACGTGCCATCCGATATCACCTGAGCATTTTGTGTAATTGTAAGGTACTTTTGAATGCCCTTCTTTGTGTTGCTTTATGGGATTTTAACTATGTGACCGATCATTTAATAAATTATTGCATTAACACTTTACTTCGGTCGAACTTGAAAGTGACAATAATTGTTGTTTATACACGCTAGATTATTGATTGAACTTGAAAGTGACACTAAATTTTATTAAGGTCTATGTGTCGTTGTTGTGGGAGTTAGAAATATCGATTAGCTGTCGTTGACACCCCCTGGGGCCACCCCTCGCTACCACCCTGACAATGCCTACTAAGCTCAACACGTTCGAACGTAAAAACGTCAATTTTTTCAGCCAAAACAAACTTTATTGTGGTATTTTCGCAACGTACGTTTTAGAGGCTTTATTATTCGGCACACGGATTTTGAAGGCAATCGATAATGCTTGATGTATTTATAATTCATGTGAATTCATAAAATCGACATTAGAATGCCGGTTTAGGCGTTTTGGGTTTACAAATATGAGCTTGGAGTTTGAACGGTAATGTTGCGTCAGTAAAATACGCGTTTTTACCCGACTGCGCGGCGCAAAGGAGGGTAATGTGTTTATTAGCCTATGTATGTTTGTACATTTGTGGCACTTGATGGAATAAACGAGAGTTCGTTTGGTCCTACGAGCTGAAGTAAATGAATTTGTCAGTCGTGTTCTTGTGACTGTGTTCTGTAGGTAGGTATTCTGTTTCTAATTATTACTTCAACTAAACTGCAGTTCTCTTTGAAATATTATATGCAATATTATATACAATACATACCAAAATCGGAACTATCGTTAGCTGCCAGACCAACTGTATGTTCTGTCCCTCTATATGTATTGTATATTTCAAAGTATTTGGTTCTTTCAATCAGAGAGCCAAACCTAAAGACAGACCGACACAGTGTCGCATTTACAATGTGGGTTTAAAAATATCTTCAATTGAGTCTAGAGGATTCGTCACACTTGTCTTCAACCTAAGATTTTCTTTCTCGTGTACATTATTTCTGATGTAAACGTGATAGAAGTTCAATACGAAGTTCATTGGGTTTCAGGGCGCGCTCAGCTGGCAAAGTTTCGACCCTTTTCCGCATTATCCGGGAAACTTTTGATCTTGGCTCGTTTTTTAAATTCCAAAGATCACATCGTAATCTGATCTTTGAAAAAATAAGAAATACCCTGTAATGCTAGCTTGCATCCGAAGGTTCATCGGGTTTGTTTATCAAGTAATGAATCAAAAAAGGAAATAAGTAATTCTTATATTACCCGATAAGACTTATTAGATAATAATAATAAAAGGATTGGGTAAGAGGCCCGATTTAGTAGTGCCCGCTTACTCTTCCATAAATTTACGCGACAGATGAAACCTAAATGCTTTAAAATGTTCCTCACAAGAACAGCATTGCACCAACTCAATTTCGGTTGTATGTGAAATCTGAACTCGCTCTAAATGCTTTAAAATGTTCCTCACAAGAACAGCATTGCACCAACTCAATTTCGGTTGTATGTGAAATCTGAACTTGCTAAGTCACTTAGTAACTTTATTACACCGATTTGTGTCGCGTGTTGTCAACTTAAGCGTCGTCTAACTTTAGTAAAATCCTTTTCAATCTGTGTTGATGTTCTACGTTTTGGTTCTGTGACTTTGGAGCTGGACTAGGACTTGGTTGTGGAATGAACTACCTGGAGAGGTTTTCCCTGGAGAGTACAACATGGAGTTCTTAAAGAAAGGGGTTAAAATGTTTTCACGGGGTCAACAGCAACGCGTGGGTGATGCCCCTAGTATTGGAAACGTCGATAGGCTGCAGTGACTGCTTACCATCAGGCAGGCCGTAGGTTTGTTTGCCACCTTGTTGGTATAAAAAAAACTTACCTTACTTCCACTGTTGGACGTAATATTCCAATGCTCCAAACCTCTCAAGCCTTTTACTGCTTAATATAATATGGATTTCCAATGCTACAAACCTCTTACGCAGACCTTTATTATGTAACTAGAGTATTGAATAAACGGTTTAGAACCTTTTAGATGTGGAAGTAGCTTTTGTATGAATGAGTTAGGAACATAACATTTATTAAACAACAACACACAAACAGAACAAAAACGATACAATGGTAAAAAACTTAACTAAATAAACTCTAAAATCTAAAAATCTATAACTACATACTATAAATAGCTGCCCATGGGATGGGATAGGGCCCATAAGGCTGGCTGCATTCCCCCGCTGGATGGCTATTTCTATTCGTTGGGCGAGGACTGAGCCAGCCCTGCGGTCACAAGTCGATTGTACTAGTTTTATATTCAATTTTGTGCTTTTAGCATCAGGGGCTGATGCTAAAAAGTCAAACTGTCCCAAAGATATATATCCATAGCAAACACTTTATGTTTAACTTATTAATAGTACCAAATTATGTAGGAAAATTTTACCCTTTAGATGGCAGTACATTAACAGCTTTAGAAATGTGAGTGGGTCGTGTGTTATTTGCCCTTTCACGGCACAATGGTCGAGCAAATTTCATTGAAATTGGTACACCTGGCTAACACACTCCGAATATACGTGACACGTAGAGGTAATTTTAGTCATTTGATGGGAGTTGACCTTGGTAAAAAACATTACAATGTTTTAATATTTTTTTAAAGCAACTTGTTTTTAGGCAGGATATAGATCAGTGATCCAACGAGGCATTGTATTTTGACATTCAGTCACGCCCGAAGACAAGCTTATACCTACTGTCTTGGACCCAGGAACAATTTCTAAAAAGGCATGAAAACATCTTAAGGAAACACATTGACTTCGATTTCATTTATTAGAAAGCAGTGACAGAGCCAAAACGAAATAGAAAAGTCATAGGTAGGTGAATTCTAGCCATTGAGAGAAAATGGCGTGCTACGGACATACGAGTACCCTGTAATGCTTCCTCCCGTGCGAGAGCACAAACGGATGGACGCCAGCGTGATGATGACAATGTATAATAATATTATAAAATTTTTGAAACTATTAGTTACAAGCCTGCAGCGTCTAGCAACTACCAACCACATTGTTGTTCATGGGTCGACATAAAAGCCCATAAGGATAACATAAACCATAAACCACCTGTGGTAAGTGTTATGGCTATGCTATTTGCCATAAGGTGGGGTGACTTCTCGTTTGTTTTAGTAATATGAGGATGGCCGTTGCACGAATATTACGAACATATTTTAAAAGCAAAGAGAGTAGTCAAAGTAATGTTCAAATAATATTTGGTACATAGTACATATTATGTACATGTATGGAATGTGTTAATGTTCGTAAACATGAGCCTTATGACCACTCTAACTACTTATTTAACACTTCTAAAGCATATTAACATACTCGTGGTCCCCATAACACTTGGGTTTCCCGTCGCAAATCAAATGGCGAATACGAAATACGCACAGAACCGCCGTACAAGTACAAACACACACAGTACGTACGCTGTAGTGTCCTCGTAAATCATACGGTACACATGGGGCTAGTGTCACGTACCATAACCGTAAAGCACCCACGCGTATAGGATAAGACGTGAGAATGGTTTTATGGGGTACACAGAGGGTGATATTGAAAGTGTAGACGGTTTGTAAGCGACGTCGCGGTGTTGTATCGGCGTCCGTGTGTTGACTTGCGAGAAGAAGTTATTCATTTATTTGTAAACCTTTTTGTAAATGAATTTAAGAAGAGATACAGCAAGTTAGTAATGTACAAAGGCGGTGTTATCGGTAAGAGGGATCTCTTCTCTACGGGCGTAATTGTAAGACTGAGAATTACTCGAATTCAATCTGTTTCCTGTTCTCACTTGTCACAATCAGGCTTTGAAGTTTACGTGATAAAAAAGCGCTTCCCTATCAGAATCTTCCAAAAATTGTGGCGTTTTGACTATCATATAAAACGTTGGGCCAAAGCCGATTCGTCAAACCTACGTCCGTCTGCGAGCAAGGTAACCGCCAGAAGTTGCGGTTAACTTAGGTTAAGAGGATAGTGGTAGGACGGACCCCACAGACCCCACAATGTAGGAAAAACCCTCACGATCAGTACTTCACGCTGACTGTGACGTGACGTGTAAATATCTGTATCTGCTGTCTGTACGTCTGTACGTTATTTTGTATCCGATCAGAAACTGCACCTGGGACCTTCTGCGGAGCAGACCGGGGTATGTTGACCAACTGCCCATTGTTTGTTGCAAGTTTCAATACAGTCAGTCATTGTACCGACTACCATAATTTTCCATAAGGACGCCTGTTTCTTTAAATTTTATTTTATATCTGTACAAACCCGAATCCCAAAGAGGTGGGCAGAGACTTTTTATTTCTGCAAGATATCCAAACCACAAACACCTTTCTTGGATGCCTAGTATGTTCATTGAATTCTGTGTAGTTATGCAATAAAGATTTTCATTTAAGTATCGACCGAACAGAATACCTGCAGCCACCGAACAGCTTTGACCTGAGAAATGAGAAGTTACCTTATTTGAGTACGCGTGTTGCTACGCGGACGCTACGCGATGATCTCGGGGGCTACGCGGTGTCTAGGCGGACGCTGGCTGCACGTACTCGGTTATGTGAAACATTATAAAATAAGCTTACTGTCTGTGTTTTCTGTTTTCGGGGAGTAGGCATTCAGTACTCCATGGGATAACGTGGCTTTAGCAGTGCACCTAGCATTTGTAGCTTCAGAGCAACCTGTTCGGTAGTTTTAGAGGTACAGTCGAGTTCATTAATATGCGAGCATATGTACATGGAAGGGTACTTATATATCTGAGCAGATTCATCAATCAAACATATGTACATCTGCTCAGATATATAAGTACCCTTCCATGTACATTTATATTTGAAGCCTTGGCAATGCTTACATATTAATGAACTCTAGGCTGTACCAATGTCTATAGGCAGCGGTGACCACTTCCCGTCAGGTGGCTTGCTTCTTTACTGATTGACATAAAAAAAGCTTTTTACTAACAGAAAGCTTTACACCCAAAATAAATCTGTACCGGCTGTAAATGATATACCGTCACGGGGTGCCAATCGGCACTTTAAATATTTAAATGCGATAATAATGCACTAAAGTGCTTTAAAATTTATAGTCGGTTAGGTGGCTTTGGAATGCGAGTTAATAATTCAGGCCAGAAAGTGGTTTATCCCTTTTGACATAACTTTCCGTGTTACCGAAATATCGCTAAGGTTGAGAGTGTTAACTGTCAGAAAGTAGTTGCAAGGGAAAATCGACCTTGTTGCTTTATGACGTGCAAGTAAAATCAACCTTAGGGTGATAAAGCAATTTCCTTGTCGAGGTTACCGACTCAAAATTTGTGCTGACGTTGCGTGGCACCGGTGACATTGAGCCTCACAGGCGAATGTAGGAGACATGTCGCGCGATAGCGGTCGACATCGCGTAGAAGGTAGTGCGCGACTTTTTGCGTAGGAGTTTGCGTAGCTAACCAACATATGAGAGAAAGAAAGAAAGAACATATATTGATACAAACAACAACACCACAACATTAAGAAAGAAACATATTTACTCCTACATACCTTTTCTCCACAATATGAGGACATCTTGTATCAGTACAGGTGTTCTGGAAAATACCTCTTTGTACTATTACCTAAGCAAAACAAATAACCATTTTCATTTTCATTAAACAGAAAAAGCTATCGATTTTTAGAAAACTACACATACATACTCACATACATAAAGCCTCTGCCCTACAGGTGGGGTAGGCAGAGACTATGGACCGCCACTTTGTTTTGTCCTAACACAACTCCCTAGCCTCTCATATATCCAAAATTTAGAAAACTATACCAATATAGACTATATATCTATACTAGCGGACCCGACAGACGTTGTCCTGTCTACACGTCTTTAAACATTCTGACAAAATTGTGAATCTAAACCATTCCCAGATCCCCTTGAACACACACAAAAAATTTCATCAAAATCGGTCCAGTCGTTTGAGAGAAGTTCAGTGACATACACACTCACAGAAGTATTATATATATAAAGATTATCGGACACCAAATTTGACTGTGGCTGTAGATACACGTTATTTTTTCGTTTTTCCGCCCTTACTCTACTGAACCCTGTTCAGCACGATGCCTAGATCAACCCCTCTCGATTTACTACCCCCATTACGTCACACCCCGTGTAATATTTGGGAAGACATGGGGGCGGGACGTTGTAAGGGGATACGGTGCTGGTGTTAACATCACTGTGTTGTAAAATAACGGCTTTATAAAATCCGGAGTTATGCGCATTTCAGGTTGGCTGTATCCATAATTAATGGCGCACCGGATATTGAGTAACGGTTTGCTGTAAACGTATGTGGATCCTTCCGGTTCCGCATAATGTACGCAAGTGTGTTTATTTTGTGTTAAGTTCGTTACTTTCAGGGGAAACATGAAGGTAACATAATTCATCACATTCAGGGGAGCATGAAAGTAGAATAAATGAGATAATTAAGAAGAATGGAAAAAATTAGATACGGATTTTTGTAAGGATGAAACGATGGGTGTGCTAGGGTGAAATGTTGTATTGGAATGAATGAACTAAATGAACTAGGATATTTTACCTTCCAACAGTCCACAGCTGAGTTTGATCATTCCTCCAACCCTCACTACATTACAAGATAAAGGCAGACATTTTGCCCATATCGTAAAATGACCTCGAGAATATAAGCCATTTTCGTTTCGATGAACATCCATCATAAGATGCGTTGTTTCCACGTTAATTACATCTATTGAGATTTTCGAGTCTCCACGATCGAGCGAATAACAGCTGAAGATGACTATTCACACGATTCTTCCGCTTGCCTGTTTGTCTGATGTATAACATAAAACAATGAAAGGCAACAATTTCCTCACGGCCGTTGTAACGCTAACTCGTAGAAATTGCAATCCTTTGCAACGACTCCCTCGACATTTCAACTTACCTCGTTAAAAAAGAAATGCATTGCTTTAGTATAAACATTCGTTGTTTCATTTACTCGTATATCTTGGCCGAGAAAGGTCCGAGTAATCGTTTAAAGGCAAATACCGACGAGTTTAGAAGGGATTTAGGGCACAGCAAAGTAAAAGAAAAAACAAATTAAGTCTCTTAAGTAATCCCTGGGAGCGCATCAATCAATGGAATTTGCTCTTTATCGTGGAAGCTGTTCCGCTTTGATGTATTCGCAGATTAGGAGTGTGATAGGTATCACTGTATTTTTTATGCTACTCAGTGACAACGAGCCGACAGACCACCTGATGGTATGTTTGCCTGTATGGCGGTGTTTGGGTACACATTTTTCATTTATTAATTTTATTTACTTGTCGTTTTATATGAAAATAACCTAACTGACAGAAAAAGTCGGATAACACCCGACCGAGTTCACATATACTCACATTTTAATGAAACAAAGCTAAGAACCGTATAGATTAAATTGGCTTTCAAATAGACAAAAACGCATCCAAATCGGTCCATCCTTTCGGGGGCTACGATGCCACAGACAGATACACACGTACAATTCATAATATTTGCCGTGTGGTGTCCGGCAGAGTAGAAAAGCACCAACCCCTTACACTCGTGTGTGTCGTACAAGGCGACTAATGTTTTCGAGGCAAAAGATCAAGAGACTCCGTAGTCTGGGAAATGGGCAGCAGCATTTTCCATTGTTATATTTAAACACTGCGATCTCCAACCCGCCTGCCAAGCGTGGAGATTATGGCAGGAACCTCCCCTTTCGTGGGAGAGGCCCGAAGTCCTGCAGTGGACTGTTACGGGCTGTGATAATGAATTCATAATATCCCTATTGTTTCGTCGAGAGTTAATTATGTTTTAATTCCTCTCGATGACATGGGTAGAACACAAAAAACGTTAACCACCTACCACATCCACCCGCAGGCGTGCAACTGCGTCGAAACATCAGGTTATTCGTCGACTGGTAGGAAACTTGGACATAACAGAAACCGATAATATGTTAAAAATATCAGCAGGCAACCAGTTTTCATAACAACAATGTATCAATTTTGATGAAAGTTTACAATTTTAAGACATCACATTTATTGAAAAGAAAAAAATAGCTTGCAAAAATAGTTTTTAAGCATTCGTAATATATTTTCTTGAGTACTAGCTGAAACCCTATTCAGCTAAAGCTTTCATTAGCTCGCCCGCTCGGCACTAAGTCCTTCAGGAAATTAAAAGCCGGCTTTATTACAACCCCACTAATTTATTACATTAATACCGGCTGCAAAATTAAACCGAAATATTTGCAAAGGGCATTTGTCAAATAATATACGGTCGACGTACACGCAACGGTGACTTCATTTGTCTAATTACGAGGCAAGATGTACGTTTCATTATGGTAATTACATTTCGTAGCGGGACGTAGGACCGTTGTTAAGTTCCGAAAATTTGCCGATTATAAGTCTGACACGTATTCAAAGGGAAAGGACAACAAGAATGAAATAAAATAATTAGGTATTTTATTTTAGATTAAAAAACTGATTGATAGGGGCAGTTCATATAGCTCATAGAACCAGTGATCGATTGGGCAGAATGATGATTATTTTAGAGTTTTCGCCTTTAGAACACAATCTCCATATCAAGTATCAGGCCAATAGTAATCTCATACCCAGCCAGTGTACTAGTCAATCAATTCGTAGTTCATTCGACCTGATACAAAATTCACTGTTTGATCTTCGCCAATCTCTTTAGGGACCCCATGTAGAATAAGTCTAAAATCCAATTCCGTTACTGGAAGTAGAGCGTCTTGAGCGTACAAATAAAGTTTTATAAGCCGGCAATAACCGTGGCAGTTTGCGAGAGACTTTTTATTGTCACTCACGTGCCGAGACAGAAGTTTCGTCAGGGAAGTTTTTGTACAATTTTGTGGCGCGCCCCCGGGGCCACGCTGGATTTGATAAAACTTACCAACAATATGGGCTGGGAATTGCTTTCTGAATTGTTCTGTCGCGGCCAGATTTGCGGCTCATTTGCGTTGGATGGGTCAACAGTTTTATTAATGTTTACGGATACTCGTTGCGGGGTTCGCGGCTTTAGTAGTAGTAGTTTAGGTATCGTGCAAGAGGTATATTAGAGGCAGGCAACGCATTGGTAGAGTTGGTGTTGCTGATGTCCACAGGCGGCGGTGACCACTTTCCATCAGGTGGTCTGCATGCCTTTATTTGACGACCTGAGTGGTTCAATGGTCAACATGCCGGTCTGCCACGCAAGAGGTCCCGGGTTCGATTCCCGGCCGGGCAGAAATTGAAATGATGAATTTTAATTTCTGTTACGGGTCTGGGTGTTCTATGTATAATAAGTATGTATTTAAGTAGTATATCAGTTATCTAGCACCCATAGCACAAGCTTTGCTTAGTTTGGGGCTAGATGGCGCTGTGTGAATTTGTCCACGAATATTTATTTATTTATTTCTGTCTTATTACATAGAAAAAAGGAGTGTAAGCGAAGGAAGAGTAAATTGTCTTAAGCATTTATTATTATTAGCTCGTAGAGTCGACGGCCATTTGGGCCGACCTTGAGTACCGATCCCGGACAATACTATCCCTCGTATTCACAAACAGTACTTGTCTAAGTAACTTGTTTCCTATGTGTTTTCACTGCGTTCAATATGGCTCTATGATTAGTCAATTTAAATAAAATAAATAAATATTCGTGGACAAATTCACACAGCGCCATCTAGCCCCAAACTAAGCAAAGCTTGTGCTATGGGTGCTAGATAACTGATATACTACTTAAATACTTTTAAATACATACTTCAAATTAAAATTCATCATTTCAATTTCTGTCCGGCCGGAAATCGAACCCGGGACTTCGGGGACCGGGGGGGAATTTCATTTAAATTTGTCGCGCTATGCCCGGTCCTGGGTGTGACATCGGGTGTAGGTGGCTGGTGTGATGATGGAAGCAGGTGGTGACACTGTGACCGTCGGATGAGCTGTAAAATGTTTTATTAGCACTTACTTTATTTATTTAACATTTTATTGCACACATTAAATACATAGAGAAACATCATACATATAGCGACACAACAGGCACTACTTATTTCTAAAAGAAATTTCTTCCAGCAGGCCTACAGAAGAGATATGAGATAAGTAAAGCAGATCGACGTGCATATAGAATACATATCTACCAAAATACTTAAACATACTTATCTTCTCAAATAAAATATAATTAATATAATATAAATTTATAATAATAAACATACATATCTATGTACAACTAGACAGATATAGATAATGGTCTTTGACACGTTTTTTAAAAGTCTGTAGTGACGGACTGTCCCGCACCTCATGTGGAAGTGAGTTCCAAATTCTCGCAGCATGAACAGTAAACACAACACAACACTTTACGTTGCGTTTAAACATAATAAATCACACTGATTCTATAGAACTTTGAAATATAAACTTTAATGCAGGGCTTAGACAGAGTCCTAGGACAGAGACTTTGCCTATTCATAAGGGATATAACTTGGTTGAAATATGAAAAGTGAGTGAAGAAAATAAAGTAAAATCGAGCCAAATGGTTGATATTGTTAAATGTTTAAATTTAGGATTTTGATGAATTGTTTAGAATTTTGAACAGACATAAGATGGTACATCAGAAGGATGTTACGCCCCCTCGCACGCCCTACGCCATCGTTACATATTGACGGACGCATAGTGCCGACCGTATCTCAAGTATTACCAGTTGGAACCCTATGGATTCGCGCGCACTGTGAGACCTGGGCACTATGATACCTCATAAAGCGTTTCTGAATACGGGTGTTAGCGTGATCGATCATCAACCCGCTTATATGATATATCGCAAAAAATTACACAACGAGACCAACACAGAATTGTCTAAACCATGAAACACGTTATATCCACAATCAAATGATCATTTTACTCGACACAACGCAATGGGGATGGACGAAGGCCCGGGCCCATAATCCAGCTTACCCTGTCCGTAGTTAATTCCGACGTGCGGGCAAAGGGCCGGCTTCGTTATCTTACGACCTTACGCTGTGATAGCGCCTGATATAGAGCCTCCAACTTTAACACGACTCTGTAATAAGACTCTTTCAGATGCCAGATAAGACTGGAGTTATAATGTTGAAGAAGTATGAGCACGTCACACGATAAAGGATGACGGCATGCAATCAAGGACAGAGTAGAGACTGAACAACGACTTTTGTTTAATGACAACGTAACGAAATGTAACGACAGGCGGTTGTGGAAGTGCGACACAACAGGCACTACTTATTTCTAAAAGAAATTTCTTCCAGCAGGCCTACAGAAGAGATATGAGATAAGTAAAGCAGATCGACGTGCATATAGAATACATATCTACCAAAATACTTAAACATACTTATCTTCTCAAATAAAATATAATTAATATAATATAAATTTATAATAATAAACATACATATCTATGTACAACTAGACAGATATAGATAATGGTCTTTGACACGTTTTTTAAAAGTCTGTAGTGACGGACTGTCCCGCACCTCATGTGGAAGTGAGTTCCAAATTCTCGCAGCATGAACAGTAAACACAACACAACACTTTACGTTGCGTTTAAACATAATAAATCACACTGATTCTATAGAACTTTGAAATATAAACTTTAATGCAGGGCTTAGACAGAGTCCTAGGACAGAGACTTTGCCTATTCATAAGGGATATAACTTGGTTGAAATATGAAAAGTGAGTGAAGAAAATAAAGTAAAATCGAGCCAAATGGTTGATATTGTTAAATGTTTAAATTTAGGATTTTGATGAATTGTTTAGAATTTTGAACAGACATAAGATGGTACATCAGAAGGATGTTACGCCCCCTCGCACGCCCTACGCCATCGTTACATATTGACGGACGCATAGTGCCGACCGTATCTCAAGTATTACCAGTTGGAACCCTATGGATTCGCGCGCACTGTGAGACCTGGGCACTATGATACCTCATAAAGCGTTTCTGAATACGGGTGTTAGCGTGATCGATCATCAACCCGCTTATATGATATATCGCAAAAAATTACACAACGAGACCAACACAGAATTGTCTAAACCATGAAACACGTTATATCCACAATCAAATGATCATTTTACTCGACACAACGCAATGGGGATGGACGAAGGCCCGGGCCCATAATCCAGCTTACCCTGTCCGTAGTTAATTCCGACGTGCGGGCAAAGGGCCGGCTTCGTTATCTTACGACCTTACGCTGTGATAGCGCCTGATATAGAGCCTCCAACTTTAACACGACTCTGTAATAAGACTCTTTCAGATGCCAGATAAGACTGGAGTTATAATGTTGAAGAAGTATGAGCACGTCACACGATAAAGGATGACGGCATGCAATCAAGGACAGAGTAGAGACTGAACAACGACTTTTGTTTAATGACAACGTAACGAAATGTAACGACAGGCGGTTGTGGAAGTGCGTAGTGGCACTTATAACACTATTATTATTGTTTATTATATTTTCATAATAGTACTATTGCCTCCATGGTTGCGCAACGACAATAGTTAGTAATTGTATTATAATATGGGCGTTATGAAGAATTTAAAATCAATATTCTAATTGCGCTTTCACCTCCAAAAGTCTCCATTTCTTGTGGCTCCACGATTCCTGGACACACCACTTAACATCTTGAAGTACAATGGCATCCTTTGTGTCGATTTCTGTAGTAATGCTCAACTTCTTACAGTCTCAGAGTCAAGATCTAGCTGGTATTTAAATAAGAAGTATGCGACATAGGTCAGATTCTCATGACGGTAGATTCTGAGGTAGTCAGTTTTTTCTGGGTGGGCTTAATAAATCGAAGCCATACTTTACGTCCCAAAAGTTTCTAAATTATATCGGGCTTCTCGTCAACAAATGTACGCGGTAGGAAACCCGCAACTTACCTTTAAAATGTGTGACAATAACCGCGATAGTTTAAAACATTATGTTCTAATACTATGTTCATATAGAAAACAAAAAGTCACAAACCTGGTACCTACTCTTTTATTTATTTTGTGCTGTAATATACTGTACATTCTAACATTAATGTACACAAATGAATACTTAATTGAATAACATAAATTATTCTATTATTCGCGACTATATAAAGCACTTTACGAAATTGTGTGGAACAAATCTAAGGGTATATGCACGAATTTATATAGGTACATACGCGTTTCCCGTGATTTCTTTTTGATATCCGTTTGTAAAAGTAGCCTATTAAATTAAATTAAAAATAATTTATCCAGGCTCAAGTATTCGTTTACAAACTTAGGCATAACGTCAAAAAGAACACAATACAATGTCAATATATCAATGCCTCTTCTTTGCGTGTCGACTAGTGGCGGGTCAAATTTGCTAGGACCAGTACTCCGCTACTGATACAGCGTTATCGGTGACCGCATACAAATCCTCGCGTGTGCAGGTGGTAGGGCACGCTGGACAAATCAATAGGTGTGCCATTGTCTGGGGGGAGACACCACACAGGCAAACCATATCCGAGCTATAGCCCTACCGATACATATTTTCCCTGCTTCGGCCGACGTGGATCCGGAGTCTGTTCAGAGTCTTCCATGTCAGCCAAGGCAGGTCAAGTCCAGCCGGTAGGGACTCAGACAACGGGATGGGTGACGCCGTGGGGCATCTCTCTTCCCATACTGAGCCTTGCTGTGGTTGGCTCCCCATTCAGGGGGGACACCTCTTTAATAAAGCTGTGCCGGCTCTTCAAACGTTGAGGAACCGGCACGTAGTGATGTAGGGGGTGTCTTCTATCGGTCTCTTGTTTAGCCCGCTCCAGAGATCCGGCCTATCAATGCCAACTAAAATATTATATACAATGTCAAAATATCAATGTCACATGTCATACGTATATATATATCCTTTCACATTATTGAACCATTTCTGCTATAAAATTATATCAAAATAAAAGTCAAAATAGTTTAGCCGCATCAACTCAAATATACATACAAATCGACATTGTGAAGGCAATAATACAATTTTAAACAATATACGAATGTCTCAGTCTATCCCTATGGAAATGGCATGAAGTTATGTTTGCAAGGACGTATAAACATTGAATGAAAGGTGGAAAGTAATGTACCGTGAATAATACCTAAATGGGATAATACCTAGACTTTCCGTTAATTTCAGACTCCGTCCATTATCCTATAATCGCTTCTCCGACAGGCGATGGTAATGGCGCAGTCTTGTCCTTTAACGAGCTCGTTATAGTAATGGAATGGACCTAGATTATATTAGCGTGCCGCATCCCCTTTCTTTTTGTAAGTGTTAAACACTCGCTGACGACGAAAACGAGTGACTGTTATGCGTTTCGATAGAAAATCATAAATGACAATGACAGTGAATACCTGTGATGTGGGCGTCAATGAGAAATTTGCCAAAAAAGTAATAAAATAGTTCATATAATTGTAATAAATGGCGTTGATTAGACAATATTCTCAACCATAGATCAAAATCATAGAGAAAATATTTACTAACGTAATAGATCAGCCATCACAAACAAAAATATTGTACCAACCTGTCACGTGCGGGAGGTGCGGGGGGCTGCTAAGTCATAGAATGACCTATGAAATTTTATCATTTTCTTTATATTTGGCCCTCGAATGGTTCGTACAGTTTTTAATGCACAAGATGGCGTTTTTTTGAATATCCAAGCCACTGTCAGATTAGTCCCCGTCGCGCAATGTCTTAGAACTGACTGCGGCCACTGTTGTCCATGGACCGCAAAGCGTGGTTCAAAGAAAATACTTGCGGTGTCTCCTCTATTACGTTAGTAAATATTTTCTGTATGATCAAAATGAGACAGATGCAACAAATAATAATAAATGCCTGGATAGTCTAAAATAAAAAAAATAAAAAAAAAATAAAAAAAAAATAAATGCTTGGACAAATTCACACAGCGCCATATAGCCCCAAAGTAAAGTAAAGCAAAGCTTGTGTTTCTTTTCTTATCACATACTTAAACCATCCTTTTATTTTTGTGAAATACTAAAAAACTGTAGGTAGGTTTAAGATCGAGGAGGAAATAATTACTGGTTTTCCTTTAATCTAACCTTTTAACGTCCGACTGAATAGACTTATCTTAACTGTAGGTACTTGCAATAAAGTACTTTTAACGAGGACTTTATACAATTTTATTCTAACGACCATTGGTCTGGTGCAAAAAGAGAGAAATATAATCTATACATATAATAAAACAGTAAAAAAGTGTGTCTATACTTGCATTGATTATATTTACAAAAAAAAATTAAGGTGATGAAGAAATAGTAATAGAATTAGTTACTTTTTATTGTTGTCCTTGTGTTTGTCTGTTTGTTCACGCTAACCTCTGGAACTACTGAACGGATTTGAATGAAACTTTTTTTTGTATAGCCATTAAGCCTGGACAAAATATAGGGTATAAACAAGGTATAAATGATTTTAGAGACTTTTACACCTGATGTAGAACCATAATAGCCCAGCTAAACTACAAGAAATATGGAAATGGCGCCGAATTGAATATGATGGGGTTTTCACAATTTGGTAGTTTGGGGTCCAAATTAAAATTTAGGCCATGTTTCATCTAATTCGGTTAGATAGAATTAGAGATACGGCTTGACCTCTCAGTAGTACTAGCTTTCATACATTATGGAGGTAATTTAAAATGGTCGCTCGGGAAAAAGATAAACTGCCCTCGAAACGATTTTCACGCGGCCGAAGTGGCGAGAAAAAACCTGGTCTTCAATAAACATATTATACCGGCAAGGTTCTGATAATATTATTATGGCAAGTACTTACTCCTTTCACTGTGACGTGTAGAGAGTTTCTTCAGTTAGTTGAGTGCATTTTTAAAATACCTATCTCCGTTTTGATATAATCCGCACGACTATCTTCGCATTCAGTCGTACCTTTGAGGCCTTCTTTAGATCGAATTTTTCGACGTTTTTGACAATCGCTTTTCTTCTTCGTGAGTCTACACAATATGAATTCCGCTTTGCTATTGATCACATTGTCAATATCCGAAAGAAAGAAAGTAAAAACCTTTACGTTACTATAAATTTATGTAGGAACTGTTTACTTAGGATCGAAATTCACTTAGTAACAGCGACGATCCTCCTGTCCCGTTAGGGCTCTGAAAGGCAAGGCTTACACTTTCGAATCCCCAACAAACTGTTGCCGGCACTCCCCAAGTTATAAACCTAAGGCTCTAAGAGACGTCACAAAAGATTTATTATCCCCCTTACCGATGACACGGGTTAAATGTGACACATAAATTCTCCATTGTCGTCAAAATTTACGAGAAAACGGTCAGCGATACACGCCGGATAAATATAACGACAACATCTAAGTGACACCTATTGGGGTGGGTTGATAAGCTGGTGTCAGTAAATGTATATCTATCTATAGGTAAGTAGACATAGATAGCACTGTATTCGGTTCTACTTTACATCCTCAAAATAAAGTGAGTACAGTAAATGATAATGATTGAAAATTACGTAGGACCAATCTCAGAATAATGCTGTGAGGGCTCATGCCTGTCACAACGCTGCTTTTCAGAAAAGCCCCTGCATCTCACGCGCGTTACGCGAACGGTTAAACATATTATTTAATTGTCAAATTTTACACTAAATGTCGATTTATGATGAAATAGGATTTGAGATAAAGAACCAAGAACTGTAAAATATATTATTATTAATAATTTATTTCAGATCATTTAAATAAAATTTTTAACAGTCCATATTATATTGTGTTAGTAAAATCACGACTTAATCTTACCATACACCTGATAAAATCCAGTTTTTTCAACAAAAGTCTAAACCTGTGTAGATCAACTACATATTATAAAACAAAGTCCTACGCCACGTCTGTCTGTCTGCCTATTCGCGATAAACTTAAAATCTACTCAACGGATTTTCATGCGGTTTTCACCAATAGACAGAGTGATACATGAGGAAGATGTAATTTGCTAAGGCACTACCCGTGCGGTGCCGAGGCGGGCCGCTAGTTTATGATAAAACTGAAGCTTGCACGCGATAGAATGAAATATATCCTGGTTTACTTAGCCCTCGCGCGTGTTTTCACCATGACTGTCTTTTTTTCAGCCTCAGTTAAAATCTATAAAATTCATCATCATATTCGCAGGTAGTGGATGGGCCTTAGCCTACATTACACGTAAAATGCATTTTTTACAAGTAGGTTATATTTATAAGATTGATAGAGAATGCGATTCTTGACGAAACTAGTTGCGAAGTGTCGACATTGAAATGACATGATAGGTCCCCCAATTTTAATTACTGGACAACATTGTAATGATTTACCATACACTCTAGAACATTTAGGGCGGCTTGCACCAAATTCTTAAACACATTTAAGTTGATATTTAAACAAAAAACAGTAAACGTCACTCGCGTTTAAGAATTTGGTGTAAGCCTTGCTTAGATAATATTAGTTTGCGGCCAGCAACAAAAAATAAGACAACAAATATCACATAGACAATATTAGGTTTCCGTTTAGGCAACACATGCCTTTATCTTTTTATCTCTCCCCGAATTTCAACATAGAGGCATTTGCGCCAATGCTCATCGAATAAAAGGGTGAGATGTCGCTAAAACGTCTCCTTGCGCGGGTCTCATCTGGTATTTATTCCAGGCGATGTCGCCACCAATTTGGCAAAGAGATCGGAATGGGCTCCGGCTGAATACCAAGAGAAATTCGAGAGACAAACAGATAGGTAACGACCGGTAGCCGCCCACGTAGAGTAACGAGGAGTTACGCGAGCCACATCTAACTGTTGTAGGCTATAAATTTGACTTTACTGTGATTAGCGGTTACAATTGTACCGCTATAGGTACAGCTAATTGTACCAGAAAATCATAGTTATAGTAAATGACTAAAATGGAAAAGTAAAATAAACCAGCGTGTGGAACAGAATTGGGATGAGTGTTTTCCGGGACATACTGACTTTGTTTCATTCATCATTATTTCTTCTTTTATTTTGGCTTTGGATTGCGTATAGGAAATTAACATAGTCTCATAGTATAACATAGTATAAAATACATGAGCACTTATTGTATAAATTTACGATGTGTGCTACTTAGTACTGAATAAACTTTTCTTTCTTTATTTTTTTAATATCAGTGATATGATTCACGTGCTGCCAACTGCCGGCCGAGTATGTAAACTAATGGTATTAGAAAAAATCTATTGATATCTTTATTATTAAAAATACTCTAAACGACAAGGTCTCATGCCATTATGAATGCACACAGAAAATACATACAAAGCTAGTTATTATGAAAAAGGTGTTACCAAAGTCTCGGAAATGTGTCTATTGAGAGAAGTAATAACCTAAAGAAAAAAGAGTACCTAGAAAATGTGCAGCCCATAATTAATCTTCTTGAAAGGATGGATAAACTTGAGAGACGGTTGGTTCCATCTTGATAAAATAACATAATCTCCCCGAAGGAAGACGACAGTATGAAAAGTTAATATTTATAAGCTACATTGGTTGAATATGAGAGGAGCATATTTCTCGAGAGCCTAGCTACATTTTTCAGGCTATATTCTTAAGAGTCTTGCGATAGGGAACGTTTTATCTTCTCAGACGAGTTATTAAAAGTTGGAATATAGGAATGGGAGGAATAAATTCAGCCCTACCTTTCCTTTACCCATTTAATTTATTGAACCTTTAATCATCTTTACCTAAAATGGCTGGCGCTGCGGTAAAGACGCAAAAATACTAAAATACCGGGTTATTGGCCCCAATACAATTTTGTTGGTGTGGCAGGGTGGCAGCCCTGGGTCCGTTGAGCCCTGCTTTCTTTGTATAAAGAACTTTCAAAGAAATTGGTCGACACCACAGGTGAGCTGGTAGCTACCTCGCGCAAAGAGAATAAACGTTGCTATTCGGAGAGGTAATGCTGCCAGCATTTTGGCACGCTTCCACGCGGCCAAATTTTTTCACATTTCTTAAGTTTGTTCAAGTTTTGCTTTTTTATGTAAGTTGTCTTTGTAAATAAAATTCCGTTTTACTTAGTGGCTTTCCAAAGCTGATGGCAGCATATTATTTAGCAGCGTATTACTTATACAGCGTGTTTGTGATGACATGATGGTTCTGCCGAATGCAGCCGTGACCATAATTAGTTCAATTTCGGTTGCGTGCAGGGACCGCATTCTGCTGGCTTACTTGACTTGAGTAGGCTTTTAGTTAGTTAATTGCTTTAGTAGTCGCGCTCACGCCATTTGCATGGGCCTGTTGTTTCTATTAAGTTGTTTGTGTACGAATTTCGATAATAAGAATGTAGTTTTAACCTTCTTACATTAACCCTCAGCAGTGACGCTGTTTAGATCATGCACTATAATTTTAATATGGGGTAGGAACACATTAAATAGTTTTTAGCCAATACATACAAATTTCATTTCCATATCAGGTTTCAAAGAAACCGATAAACATAGTTTGAAGTACATTATTGTGACGTTGAGCACGTCGTTTATATTTTCCGACATCGTAACAGCGCACTACGTACGTAGGTATTCATATCAATCTGCATAATATCTCATGCGGCTGTGAAATTGTATTCAGGGAATCATCGCCAAGACGTCGGGGCAAATATTTGTGTAAAATCTCTGGAAGATTCCCCTACATGAGGGAATCGCTTTATATTTTGACGATACATATTTATTCTTTCATTTGGTCAACGTTTAGAAGTTTTTTCATGAATGCAGAAAAAGAAGTCTGCTTTCTCATATGTTTTGGGTGGAACAGTAGTTCAACAAGTGAGTAACATTATTTTTTGTTAAATGCACAGACTTTTATTTTTGAACTAAAGGAATAGCTCGTGATTCTAATTCATACATGCAAAGCACAATATGTGTAGGATACGAGACCTGGTTCATACAATCATACAACTTTTCATCTCTCTGTCTTTCAAGTGATTTCGAGTCACTTTTACTCACGCCCACAGCAAAAAGCGGTTATGTTGCGAGATTTTACTCGCCCAAAGCGCCCTTTCTCTACTGGAGAGGCAAAAACTTTAATTATTACTATTCCGTTTTGTTATTTTAAATAAAATCTGAGACTGATGAGGAGATCAGACCTAAATATGTCACACTTGTATACAATGAGCCTTATTACATTATTTCGTTCAATACAATTGGCCGTGTGGTGTCCGGCAGAGTAGAATAGCATAAATCCCTTACACGTGTATTTTCTAGTCTCCGTAGGCTGGAAAATGGGTAGCAGCGTTATCCATTGTAATATTTATAACATGCGATCTCCAACACGCCTGTCAAGCGTAGAATTATGGAAATAACCTTTCGTGGGAGAGTTCTGCAGTGGACTGTGATGTGTGATGTATTCAATTCAATACAAAAACTATCGACGCGTCAACAAATAACTTGATACTATTCCTTCTTCGAATGTCGGCCGATATATAGAATCCTCCATTGTCAATATCGATACCGTATCTTATTGACTTTGATTGATTGAATGAAATACAGATAACAAAGGAAGATGTTCGTTTAGTCCGCGTCACAATAGTCGCCCCCCCCCGCGTTGCCCTTTCAATGTTGAACCCTTGGAAGCTACGATAGAGTTATTCAACTGCCATAATACGTAAGCAGGAGTCAATTATGCATGACTGAATAGAGTTTAGATTCGACAAAGTAATAATAAAATAATAGGCTTAGGTTTCACAATATACCTCTCGTAGGGTTTTCGGCGTAGATTTCATGTTAGAATGTGGTATTTTTTGTTTGATTAAATTAGTGAAACCTTTGGAAAAAATAGGAACGAGAGTGTTTTTTTTTTCAAACAACTAGGTGCAAAGCTGAAATAAAGATGGATTATTTGAAAAACTACCAATTTTTATTCCAATCCTCTAGATTAAGCGCTCTCTACATAATACAGAAAAATTATAACATTTCACAACTTCATCAAAATACATATTCATATTCGATTAATACAAAAGAAAGTAGAAAAGTTAGAAACCGTTAAGTACAAAACAATGTGGATGCAAAAGTGGAAATGGATTAGGCATGTTGCTGCCACACGTAAAAATAAAGTCTAAAGTAAAGTAAAACAAAGAAAAATATTTTAAATAACTGTGTTTGAGTACTATTTCGGCCATATGGCCGCCGCGCCGCGTATAGAGCCGCCGCGTGTAGTGGGAGCTGTTTTTCAGCATTTCGTATTTGAATTGTGCTACTTCGTACATTCTTTTTTTCAGAGAGAAAATTTATGACGTCATCATTTAAAAGTCAATTGTTTGGATTATCTAATGATAAGGCTTCGGGAAGCGATTCCAAAAATGCAAATGATGAAGGTTAAGAGGTGCGACTCGTACGCGCGAGATCACAACCGGGACATTAACACCAAGTTGATCAAACGAAAGAACAAAAGCAAAGGACAAATACAATATATAAATGAACTAAGTTACCTATTACTAACACAATATGATCTTAGTTCTACAAAATGACAACAATATTTAATACGATATTGTCGCTAAAATATCAGAGAGGGCTCTGGGAAGCGGTAAAATGGTTCATAAAATGAATTGCAGCTCTGCGTCCTATTGCGGGTGGGTGTATAGGGAAAGCCTGATTTACAGCCTTTGAGATTGTGGCGAGCGCTCAATGATATTTCTCCGAACTTGGACTGCGAAATAGATTAACAAAATAAATATAAGCTGCTGACGGTAAAGGGCAATCTTGTTAGAAAGGTCCATTGAGTGAATCAATTTTTACTATGGGACCTTATGATATTCCGTACATAGCGATTATTTTAATGTATGAGCTTAATTGAGGCAGACTATTAATAAAAGACAATCATCATAAATATCTTTGCTGTCAGCTTTTGCTAGTCCACTACTGGAAATAGGCCTCCACCAAATGAGCACCAGCGGTATATCCAGCTTCCACCAACTTCACTTCAGCTGGCCAGAGAGCGCTCCTATTCTACACAAAAACAAATAGCTATCGTTCAGTGTAATTCGACGAGGTAATCTAAAACTCAGTTTGAGTTAGCAATTTCTAATGTCGAAATTTCAAGCCGTCCAAGGAGTCTCCTCCGTGCAAACGTTGAGAGTTAACTAAACACCAAACCACGAGCTCGCCAAACTATCGTCTTTGCTGGTGCTGCATACTAGCTAGTAAACACTTCCCTTTGAATTTGTGTGGAATACTAACAATAAAGTAGCTATCTATACTTAGTATAAAACAAAGTCGCTGCTCGCCGTCACAATTTTGTGTCTAGTGACTTTTCCATTAGCTTATGATACCACATGAATGACAGTGAAGAAATTTTCACGATATCTTAAACGATAAATGCGTTAGAATACTGTGATTTTGGCGTGTCTGATGACGTCATTCGACACCCGGGAACACCTTACGTAACACGTAATAAAGGCGAAGCACATATTTCATTGCGCTTGACATTTCCTACAAACCCATATAACTCAGGCATTTCAAAATGGACTTCACTGGGTTTCATTGCTATCAAGAAACCTATAAAATTCTACAATAATGATTAATCCTTAAAATGTTAGAGACTTTTGTCGTGTGGAGTCCGGCATAGAATTTGGTAGCAATCCCATCCATGAATGGGTGTCGTAAAATTCTACTAATGTCATAGAGGCAGGACATCAGAGAACCTCCATAAACCAAAAAACGGGATAAAGCATTATCTATTGAACATTGCAAACACCGTGATCTCCAACCCGCCTGCCAACCGTGGAAAGCCGGTGGGACTGGACTGGAGGAGTGGACTGCTGCTGTTATTATGATGTGAAACTAATAATAAAACACGACACGGACGCACATGTAAAAATTGCTAATTTTTTTATACATATATCTAAAGTTTAAATACAGCGACATTTATTACACCTAAACCATCAAGATACAAAAAGAAACAAACAAGAAAACAAACCGTTTTAACTTAAGTAAAGTAAAAGAAAAGAAACATAGAGTAAAAAACAACCTAGAGCAAAACCGATTGGACAGCCAACACAACCCACAACGCTCCTTAATTTCCAGCTAGGAATGCTCTCTGCAGGTTAATAGACAAATGTAGCGAGCTGTTAAATGGATCGCTGCTGGCGCGGGCCGATTGGACCAATATCGTGAGAGGGTTAAATTTACGGACTCCGGCCGGCTTGATGCCGACGGAGATGATTGACCTAAGCAGCCCATGGATCTCACCCGGAGAGGATTTGTAGGAAAATTGAATGAACTGGACAGGTGTGTGTGTGTGCTGGTTGTGCTCTCGCGCGCGAGGGCCTCGGATCCGGCTTGACTATAATCTAGAATTTGGCGTAACTTAGCGTTAGTTTTGGATAATAAGGTGTAACTTAGCGTACGTTTTGGATTGGTATTGATTTTACGATTAATATACGATGATATAAGCTGACGAGAAATATTCTATTTACTTTGTGTTATGTGATCGCGAAGTCAACCGCTCAAATAAACATAAACACGTCATCACACAAGGATAGGCCGACACTAACTAGTGTTGTGCTTGTATTATTTCTTTTTAATACCCACGAAAAATATTTGACTTTTGGTAAGTTACAGGAGTAAAGTCATTTCTATATACATTCTCAATAAATAAATAAATAAATAATTTTCACAAATTGTTTGGAGACATATGGGAAGGTTATAGTGGATATATGTGCATTTATTGTTTATTTTTTGTGATTATTTCTTTGTTTGCCATTTTTTTTAGTCCAACTGGAAACAGCGTTTAAGAATAAAAAAAGGTAATGTTTGGCCTTAATTTATTGGTTTTCATAAAAATAAGGTATATGTAATTATTTATCCCAAGTTTATTTATATATAAATAAATATTACAGATTATACATCTAAAAATATATTTCTTTTCTTTATTTTGTATTATATATATTGGTATTAATAATTAATAATTTCTGTGTTAGCACGTCGTTCGCGTAGTGCGCGCATCGAGCTCTATTATGGGTCAGTCTGAAAACCAGCGCTGTGTTTGGCTGCTGCCATTCATAGCATTAAGCTGAGGCTGGTACAATTTGGTCCGAGGACGCATCGCCCTGCTTTCCTAATATGTATTTATTATGTTAGTTTTAAGTATTTGAATGTGTTATTGGACCAAATAAAGTTACGTCTTTGTCTATGTCTATGTCTATGTCTATGTCTATGTCTATATAATTGTATTTCAAGGTGAGATCGTGGATGTATGAATGTAACAATATGATCTCTGTCCACACCGGGCCCTTTTATATGTCTACATCTTCAAAGCTACGAACGCGCAGCCACCTAACAGCTTTGAGCAGCGCAGATTACGTATTAAGAAGATACACTAGTAGCGACACTACGCAGTGGCTGCGAGTAAGCTACAAAATGTCAATGTCATTGGTACAGCACACAAAATTGTATAAACATTTAAGGGAAACTCGCGCTGAAAACGCTATCTATATCTGTATGGTCGAAAGTGGAGTGAGGTTATGGGCCTATACAATGTAATTAATAATAAACGTATATACTACTCCAGATGAGCTCCAAGTTTGTAAATCAATAACCTATGTGATGTGTACGTAGTGTACGGTAAGTTCGAACGTCTTTGGACAGTGATACAATGCTACGTTCAACTGAAGTGAGGTTATTCATACAATGTTCGTGAAACAATAGGACCGCCGCCATCTTGTGCAAGGAGCAATTTAAACTTCACGCCTCGAAGTTCGCATGCAATCAAAACTATGCCGATGGCCACTGGACTAGATGTAAGCCTCAGTAGTTCAAGTGTTGAGTTCAAAGTCTTAATAATAAACGCTGATTGTGAACTTTAAACCAATTGTTGATTACAAAACTGTTTTAAAATAAGGTACATATGACTGTAGAGGCCGCAATGCTTTTAAACTGTGCGGCCAAAGTGCACTCAGAAAATACATTTTGTAACGCGATATTTTCGTACACAGTACGTAACACGACCGAGGTTCACAAATAGGGATGCTGCATATGCTGAAAGTGTCAACTGACATTTACATTTTAGACACATAGTAATACCTACATGGACACAACTTGTCTCCGAGCGTGTCAAATAATTTGGTCTAGATTCTTTGAGACCCTGTGTCGTGCGAGGCCTGTATTAAACAAGAAAATATTTTATATTACAGAAATTTAACTATCTAGGTTCTTATATTTCCAAGGACAACCAAGCCAATCAATATGGTTCCTTTCGGGCCTGCTTCATAAAAGACTAATGTACGAAAAGCTTAGACGTGGAAAATGAATTGAAGGACCGATGAAAGGGAATTTTCTTTTAATAAAACTGGGTCAAATTTTGTGGGTTGACGCCTTCATAAATATAATTATTTATGAAAATTAGGGCGTTAAGTCATAACTAAGTAGTTTACTGAATTTAGAAGCTATTGGTGAGATATAAACTTAGCCCTCGACTGTGTTTTCTTTCTCACAACAAATTAATTTAAATTTGTGGCTTTTTACCGGTGATCTGGTATTATTATACTATTAACAACTATTGTTATAATAAATAATCATCTTGGCGTTAATGTTCCGGTTATGCTCTCGCGTACGAGGGCCCAGGGTGTGCCTTGACTATGATCCGAGATTTGGCGGATTAGGTCATTACAGCGGAGCGACTGCCATTTGACCTCCTTGATCCTGCTGCGGGGAGCTTGACCAGATTGGATTATGGTTATGTATTCGGTCGCCAGAATGTGCACGTTTCATCACGATTTGTTCGCTCACCGTATGAGCATCGGTTAGTTTTGAACTAAAGTACATAACTCGGAAAACAGTCATTTTTACATAGCCGCAGTGGGATTCAAAGTAACTCTCGCTTACAAATCGGGGACCGTAACCACTCAGCCACCGACGCTCAACCTTATTTATAATTAACGGCCATTGTTATCCCTTCGTAACAATAAATTGGAACGCGCCCATTTTTATACTAAAGGGAACAGAAAAATACGACGGTGCCTATCAACCTTTCCTCACTACGCGGCATTGATTCAATTTTCTACGGAATGTATCCCCCTGGGTCGCTCGCAAATAAATTCAGTGCAGATCACCAAAATTTTCCCATGCCGATAGATAAATGTTTAATCTGGGTGTACTTGTTCCGATGGAGGAGGTAGGGGTTAATTGCAGGGTTCGTCATTTGATTTTATTGGGTCGAGCGCGGGTCGGAGTCACCTCCGTGGAGGAGGTTGGGCCCGAAGGGTTGCGTTTGTATCGTAAAAATGAAAATAAAAAGGGGGCGAGGGACAGCTCACGGCCGATACAGCCCGAGATATCAGCTAAAATTATTGGCATGGGTAGAACTTTTTTGGAATACACTTCGTTTATTCAAAAATTTTACCTTGTTATTTTTTTTAATAATCAGATAAACGTTATGGAGTTTATGTTGTACGAGGTAATCACAGGTCGAATTTTTTGTGTATTGTGTGTCGTGATGGTAATTATCATTGTTATTCGGGAAAACTTGAAAGTAGCACCAGTGACGGATGATATGACGAGCAGGTTAGCGTGGTAAGGACATAAGTCTTGTGGGGAGACGGAAGTCATGTTATAAAGAAGACGATGAATATAGATGGATGCTCCGTTAGAGGCCTACCAAGCAACATATGAACGGATTGCATGTGAAAGGATAATGAGTTATAGGAATTTAAATGGGAGCGAGAGACATTTTGTGCCGACCCCACCTAGTGGGATAAGGGGGAAGATAATCATTCGTTCATTCCACTATCTACTTATTAGAAACCGATCAAAATTATACTCAGCAAAAAAGTCAGTACTAATAAATTAAAAAATATATTAAATATTAGTTTACATTATTATAATGTAAGCATATTTCCCGTGTTTCCGCTGTTTTAATTACTTTGCCAGCGCAAACTAATTAATCAGGATGCTTGCCGTTATTGCCAATAAGGTGATATCAGAAGCTGTAATTACCAGCCATAATTAATTTTTCATGCCGGCCATTATTGGAACACTATAATACAATGCAACGTAGGATAAGTACAGTGAAATCTATGATGCAAACATGAAATTTACTTATTTAGTACTCATTTAAAAGTGACCACTCGAGACTTGAATGCCCCAGTGCAGTGGCCATCTGTTCTGCGAGCTATGTATTTGGTCGTTGCCTATGAAATTGGCGGGTTTTCGCAAGTATACCTACTATAGCTATACTATATAGCTCAAATATTATTAATTGTAGATAACATTTCAAAATTAATATGTACACAGAGTATGTTTAAATGCTCATAAGTGCTGGCCGTGTGGTGTCCGGCAGAATAGAATAGCACCAACCCCTTACACTTACTCGTGGGTGTCGTACAAGGCGGCTAATGTTTTCGAGGCAAAAGATCAAGAGTCTCCGTAGTCTGGAAAATGGACAGCAGCATTTTCCATTGTTATATTTAAACACTGCGATCTCCAACCCGCCTGCCAAGCGTGGAGATTATGGCAATAACCTCCCCTTTCGTGGGAGAGGCCCTAAGTCCTGCAGTGGACTGTTACGGGCTGTGATGATGATGAAGTGCTTAAAATGAAATAAAAAATATTATCTTCACTTTTTATAAGGGTTTGAAAACATCCATTTTTAGTTGTTGTCAATTTTATCTCTTTAGACAGGTGTAATTTTATGAAGTGGGTAGTTATCACAATAAAGTGGTATATACCAGTTAGCTAAATGCTGTCTGGTGAAACCTACAAAGTTTTACTGTAATCGGATTTGCCATATCCAAGAAATAAAAAAAATTGCTTGTATGAAAATAACAGTTTCCGTCATATTGTTTGCCTTACAAAATGCCAATTTCATAGGTAAGGGTCTAATCTTTTGTAGCTGCAAGGTATTTAGTGAGCTCGGCAGTAGCTAAATACAAATCCGGTTGCTAAGGTAAGTAGATTACCTGGGCTGCCCTAATTATGTACCAGAGGGACTGTATCCCGGAAAACCCGGTTCATTTTATTTGCTCCCTACCCACCCTCATTATGGTCCCTGCATTATGCCCGCAATCAATTGTAAACGGTAGTTTCCTGTATAGGGAAATACCGGTAGACTTATACACACTGGTCTAACGGACACACAGAGTTCAACTTTATGTATGACTAATGGACCCCGCGCCAAGATGATTATTAATATATTTACCTATCTTTATCACTTTCAAGTAATTTGTAATGAAAGTGCCTACATATTATAGGAGAGCACTTCAGTCCCATGGACTTTTTCATTTCACACACACTTCAATAGCATTACGAAGCTTGATTGGCAGGGTGGAGATTGCAGTGTTTAAAAAACCTATCATAAAATGGTGCCTATTTTCAGATTTACGTAGGTATCTGCCCTACACCTGCCCTCCATTTGCCCTACACCTACAATAGACCTATCCCTACACCTAACCTACAACTGGGTGGGTACGAATGGGAATTCTAATGGTACCCAATGTACATACATTCATACAATGTAAAAATTACATACACTCAGATTTCGTAAATCGTGCATTGTTTACCGCCGACTAATAGGTATAAGTACAAAACAAAACGCCTTTTCTCGTCGGGCAAGCAGAAACCAAAAAGAAATTTCCTCTTTCTAGCACTGTAGACAAACCCTTCTTACCCAACTGCGTCAGAACTGCGTTATATTAATTGAACGTATGTATGTATGCTTATTTCTGTGGCACCTACAACTCCATTCATCCGTTGGCGGCCGTCTATTGAATTTTAATTTACCTATAAGGTGTTCTTAGATTTGTCTTGATCGTTTAAAGTTTCAAAAAGATTTTGCTTTTCAGTTTAGTACTACTTACTTTTTTATTTTCCTCTACAATAACCTTTTCATACCTGCTCATCGGTTTAGGATAATCTTGACTTGACCTTTCTTTAAATACAAATAAGTATATCTCGGTCTCTTCCTTCCAGCGCCACTATTCACACTACCACAACAATATAATAGATAGATCTTTTCTGTTCATATTCTTTCATCCTCGCTACATACCAACATTCGACAAAACTAACGGAGCATTTATTTCTCTTATAAAGTCACTTCAATAGACAATTTAGTGCGACAATATTAGATTCCACCAGCTTCCTCCACTCATTTTTCGTATAGGTAACACTACCTGCTGCCGATTTCCGTCCAGGAATTGCAGTAAGCGCTGCACCGGCGCACGCTCGGCGGCCCAATTGCCGGTGCGATGCTAATTAAGTTTCCGGACGCTCGGACCGGTCAACTGAACAATCAGACCCGGGTACCGGTCCCGGTCTCTTTTGTAGAAGCCGCTCTCGAACGGTTAATGGGATTATCTCTGCCTCGCACAAATTATTCGATTACTATTTAGTTATTTAATAGGTTTCGTACGGTAATGAATGTCGCCGGCGCGGCTTTAGTGGGTGGGAATTGTATTGGTTGTGAATTGTTTATCAAAAGGGTTCCCTAGCCCGTACACTCTTGATTTATGCGTCTGTAAATCAAGCGCTTGGAACCCCAAATATTTAAATTTTCACCATCATACTGTAAAGGCGGCCCTGAATGAGATACATCTCAGAAAACCTGAAGTGATGAAAGTCTGTCTAACCGATTACGGTGACTTAGTTTATGCCTATCCATCATCCCGGCCTTTGCAAAGAATTTAAGGCATACTTGCGGCGAAACTTAAGGCCCTGTGCTGTTTGAGTTGACGCAGTTCATGTAAGCCAGAAAACAGTACATGGTCGCAAGATCTGGTGATGTGTGTTCGAATAAAGGCATTCATCAGGCATCATTGCTGTCGAAGTTAATCGTCTCGCTGCTCTTAAACAAGCTACCTAATACAATACCCGAGGCAGACATTTTTATGTCCGCTTCCCTATTACAGACGTATCCTTAGATGGGTTGGAAGAAAAACTGTATGTTGTCGCTCACCACAATGATAAACCTGACAAAAACGCAATTTATTCAGTTTGACCTTTCCGGCTGCCCGCGTCGGTCGTTAGCCTTAATGGTAAACGTTGCCGAAGTCACATTGAACATGTCGAATTGTGGAGAATACTTGTCTACGTCTAGAATCAGCCTATTCACTCTGACCTGGAAGGGAAGGAGTCCTGGTATTCGGGGAAAATGCAAGCAAAGCATTGCATTCCTTAGTCGTACACAATGACATAAAACAGCTGAATTTATTTGAATGTGGCACGCAGATATAAATAGATTATGGATTAACACACAGGTAACGTTTTATTATGTACTGTACATAGACAAAAATACCTCAATTATCACAGTCATGGAATCCTCTACTTAACAAGTCAGTTTAAATTACCATTTGTTAACCGTTGTAGCCACTACAATTAGTCTACTAATTGATACATTATAGGAACTCTGTTTCAGTAACCACACATTATCCCGGGAAAATTAACGAACCCTGTAACTGGATTGCGGTTGTGTGCCTCAGTTAATGCAATTACTTTACTGTTATATCACCATATTAGCACTTTGTTATGACATATAGGATTAGTTATATTATTAAAATTGCTCATATAATATATACGTTTTAGATTCAATCATTTCATAGGATGCCTAATGCCGGATTAACATAAATATTGACAATAACTACAACAAAGTTATGTCCATTATTTTAGTGTTTATTAATTTTTAAGTTCATCATCACAGCCTATACTAGTCCACTGCAGAACTTAACGCCTCTCCCACGAAAGGGGAGGTTATTGCCATAATCTCCACGCTCGGCAGGCGGGTTGGAGAGATCGCAGTGTTATAAATATACCAATGGAAAACGCTGCTGCCCATTTTCCAGTCTATAGAGACTCTAGATATTTTTCCTCGAACACATTATTTGCCTTGTACGACACCCATGAGTGTAAGGGGTTGGTGCTATTCTACTCTGCCGGACACCACACGGCTAAATAGTCCACAGTTGCGTGTAATTAATTTTAGGTATTAGCCAAAATACGTATACTCTTTAATATTGTAAGTGACAATGACGGTAGCAGTGGTAATAATAGGTAGGTAGTGTAATATTAGTAGACACAATTGACGTAATAACTAGTTCAGCTCTGTTATTTACGTAAACAACACTACAAGCCGCGCTATCGGTAGCGTTTTTGATACCTACATATACGAGTACATATGACTGATAGTGTTAAAATATTATTATTATTATTATTATTAAGCAGGCAAGCAGTTGTCAAACAACTGATAGATGCCTGTATCTAGCTCTTCTCTACTAATTTTCAAGCTGTATTTAAAAATTTATCTAGTCTGTTTTTGAATTGGTTAGTATTTTCCGCCGTCACCACGGATTCAGGCAACTTATTCCAGGCATTCACGACTCGGTTGGTTAAAAAGTGTCTGTGCGGATTGTTGAAGGAGAAACAAGTGTTGAGTTTCAGAGAATGGCCTCGTAGGTGGTGGTTCTTGTTCTGCAGAAATAACTTTTCAAAATCGTGGATGTCGTAATGTCCATTGAGAATCTTGAACGTTTCGATCAGGTTACCACGCTCTCTGCGTTTCTTCAACGTTTGTGAAACTTCTTATATATTATATTATATATAAAATATGTCAGCAATATACGTGTAGCTCTCATATCTACGAAGTAGCACGGCATTCGGCTTATTTTACATACGTACAAGGTGATATTCCTTCGAGGTGACGTGTAAATTCTGTGATTCCCATTCTGCCGCCCGAGATTGGTCGGGGAGGCTGGGCTAAATTGAACGTCGGACGGTTGCCGCTCCGCTGCACCACTCTCCCCCCTGCACCGGCTTACGCCGAGCCCCGTTTTACCCTATTTTAAAGAAATACGCTTTTGTTGACGCCAATTTTATCGTGTCATTGTGAGATGGTTTTGATTATTTTGTAAAAGTCAGACTTATCGCGGTATTATAACTAATTGGCCAGACAAACTATTTTACACTATAGCGCTAGAAATAGTTACATAGAAACAATTATTTCTACAAATAAGTTTTAATTACTACTTCATAATATGCTATAGGTCAGTAAGTATAGTGGATTATAGGAGGGTTTGTGTCCCAAAACCATCTCAGGGGCCTTAGCCAACTTCAAGGCACTTCAAGGTAGCCTGCACGTGATCTTCCTGCTGGTAGACGGACGAGGCTCTGGCAAAACGACTTCTCCTTAACGGGTTGTGCTAGTCGGATGGGAGCTGAAATCACAGAAATGAAGTTGCTGTGGTGAATATGTGGAGTTTCACGGAAGGATTACGTTCGAAACGCCCACATTCGAGGTAACCTTGGCGTCCGTGATATCATAGATAAGTTGCAAGAGGGCCACCTTCGATAATAGGGAACAAATATCTGGCCGTGCCACCCCCTCCAGGCACGGGAAGGAGAGGTCGGCCCAAGAAGCGATAGCTTGACATCGTCACGAATGATATGCGTGCCAATAATCTCATCACCAAGGATGCCGAACACCGAGCGAAGCGGACCTAGAGGAGTAAGGAGACGAACCCCAGGCCCTCGGGCAACCGGGACATAACGCTAAGATGATGATGATGATGAAGGAAGTATAGTGGATTATAACAATTTCGGCAACCGTATTGCAGTCCCAATTTACGTACTTACTCCTGAGTCCAAAAGGGGAAAATTACGTCTTATTGCAACGTAGAGATACAAGTAATAACACTGTTTGCTTTAAACACACTAGTCTGATCACAGGCAGGGTCTCACATTACAGTTATAGGTAGGTACCTACACATACAACCGCCATTGAATTAAATGGAAATAACTGGACTGTATCCTGACAACCACACGCCAAAGATAACAAAGATGTTCCCATCGAACAGCGTATTTTCTTTGCAAATCGAGAGAAAACACGTTTTGCGAACATACCCAGTGCTACCTACTCGGAATATATAATAGCAATTAACATTGAACGTGACTAGTTCGGTAATTCAATATCGAGATTCGGTAGAATTTATGACGTAGATGCCAGCATGGAAGTCAAAAGTGTAATGTCGGAAACCCAACCGATATTAATGTTTGATATTGAAGAGGTTCATTTCCTTGTCGGAATGCCAATACGATTTCAGACCGGGCTGCAGCGCCATGGATCCAATCTTTGCTCTCAGAGTCCTCCAGGAGTCTCATTGCAGTAGGAATCAACCTCTGCATTACGCATTTCTCGACCTGCAGAGGGCTTTCGACAGTGTCTCTTGGGAGATAATCTGGTGGGCTCTGAGATCAAAGTCTGTGCCCGAAGCGTACATTAGTATACTACAGGATATGTATGCCAATACTGGAGCCATCGTCAAAACCATCGTAGGCCATACTAATCCCTTCCCGATTACTGTAGGTGTTCACCAGGGTTTTGTGCTGAGCCCTTACTTGTTGTGCATTGTGCTCGATGTCCTCTCAGCGGAAATTCAGGACATGCCTCCTTGGCTTTTGAAGTACGCTGACGACATTGTACTGGTGAGCAAGCTTAGGCAGGAACTTGAGACCAGAGTAAACACGTGGAAGGATGTGCTAGAAAACGGTGGTTTAAAGTTGAATGTCGCCAAAACGGAGTATATGGTCAGCTGCAGCGCAGATCCCGGAACCATCCTTGTAGGTAACGAAGCTGTCAAAAGAACAGATAAATCCAAATACCTCGGATCCGTGATGCACGAGTCCGGCGATATCGGCCCCGATGTCAAGTCCCGAATCTCTACAGCTTGGGCCAAATGGCGGGAACTCACGGCAGTCACCTGTGACCCTAAAATCCCTGTGAAGCTCAAAGGGCTTATATACAAGAGTATAATTAGACCGGTGATGCTCTATGGCTGTGAGACTTGGCCAGTGCTATCGAAACACGTTCGTGAACTCCACAACGAAATGAAAATGCTGCGGTGGATGTGCGGAGTTATGCGACTCGATCGAGTACGTAACGAGTACATCCGTGGCAGCCTTGGCGTGAGGGATATCGCAGATAAGATCGAGGAGGCTCGTCTGCGCTGGTTTGGTCACGTGTTGCGCAAGCCTCAGGGATACGTAGGAAATAGGTGCTTGAATCTGCCGGTATCAGGAAAGAGGCCCCGTGGGCGACCCAAGAAGCGATGGATTGACATCGCTGAGTCGGATGCGAGAGCCAACGGCTTACGACGCGAGGATGCCGAAGACCGGCGAAGTGGAGAAGAATGGGTAGGAAAGCTGACCCTGGCAGAGGCCGGGATAAGCGCTAGGACGATGATGATGATTGAGGAGGTTTAAAATTTACGGTACCCTAAATTTTGGGACAAAGAGACAATTAATAATCTAACCATTCGGTTCATAACAACCTATTCTTATTCGTCTATATCCCATATTGATTGTAATCCGGAATGAGCAAAGCTTGTAAAATCTTTACCTGAATTTCGTATAAATAAATTGTTTAAGTACGTATTGTGTCTCACATGTTTTGCTATTAAGTATGTCATATTCAGTATCAGGAAACTACCCAACGTATATTTCAAAAGTTAAGTTAAGTCGCATATTATAAGTTTTTTTTATGTGCACACTAAATAAAATAAACAAATCTGCAGTAAAAAGTCTGTGACAATTAAACCTCCTTTATCATTCAGATATCCTTACTTCCTACTAGCCATTAGCAGGAAAACTGAATGTAGAAAATGTAACTGGTGTACTGCGTTGCCTGCAACTCCATGTTGCAAACGCCATTCTAAGGTTGACGTGACTAATTCTAGTTTTTGCCGTTACCCCGCACACAGGCCGTCACTGCCGCGCCACACGTCGAACACTTTGACATGTTCACACGCTGCTGACACTCAGAGCAATTACTAAAGCATGGCGGGTGACATTTCCACGCGGGTGACGTTGTTGGCGAGATTTGGCGAGTACTATCAGCGAATTACCGTAGGCGGCATAGCTACGATGTAAATTAAAAGGTTGTTACACTTATTCTCTAGTCCCCTCGCACATCTAAAAGTCAGAAATAATCTCACTAAGAAGATTAATTCTGGGCGCTTTCATCTTTTTCGCGGCAAATCGTAATCATACTGAATGCCAAGAGAAAATAGGTACACAACACACTATATTATGTTTATCTACATTAATTGTCTTTTTAAAATATGTAATTTGTATGTTAGGAATTAATATAAAAATAGAACACAAATAAATCTAACAATTTAACGTATGTTGCGAAGTCTCAAGACAAGCGACGCTATTCTTATCTCATGGTATGCCAAACGAACTCAATGAGCGTTTACACGTCTTAATGGCGTCACACGCTGACGTCGCCGACGACGCCGTATGCCAGTCACGTCGCACCCCGCTGCAAAGACACCTGGTTTCCCTCCGACGCTGTTATCCTCGAATTAATATTAGGCCGTCTGGGAGAATGGCTAACCGGCACGCTTGGTGGAATGGAATCGGTAGCCGTGATTCATACAAGATGCCTGGATTACCTTATAAAAGTTAAGGGGCCTTATAAGTTGTCATAGAACGGTTCGGTTCTGCGAAATATACGCAGGTGTTTCCTTTACGACACCACTGGCAGTGGCTGGTAGTGTCGCTGCTAAAAATTGTCCTTTTCGCGGCGTTGGATGACGAATGACGGCCTATATTGAATGACGTTTAGCTTTATTCAAAAATTATGACTTTGCAAATTATGAATAAAAATTACGCAGGCTTGCGCTATTATTGATCGCGGATATAAGCCTCAAAAGTCGACGATATCTCGGTTTTTGTAAGATGGACGGGATTTAAAATTTGTAAGGAAATCATAAATCCCGTGAAATTTTGAAACGATATATTTTACCGAAAATCGGTCAAACCACAAGCATCGATATTGAATTCTGAAAAACGTCTACAAAATTTTATTGGCTTTGATATCGTCATATTGAATATATGATCAAACTAAGTTTGCTTGGAGCGCTCTCGAGAAACACATATTTCATATATTTTCATATTTTTTCATTGGTAATATTCATTACATGTCAATTGTTAAAGTTATAAAATGTCACAAATTACATTAATTGTAATACATAAATTTATAATAATCAAATGTCACAAACAAACATTTTTTACCTATCACTATCACAAGTCATCTTGCACAATAAGTACTGTCAAAAAAATTAAACAATTAAATAAAATTCAAATGTCCATTTCCAAATAAGAATTTGCGTTACATTCAACTGTCACAAATGAAGTCAGTATTTTAATAATAATAATAATAATAATGTTAAATAAAAAATCGATTAGTCATAAAAATCATCAAGCTTGTAAAACGTTTGCTCAATTAGCCACCACTTTAGTTTTCTTTTAAAGACACTGTCACTGGTAGCCTCGGTTATGGACCTAGGAATGCGATTATATACTTTCGGGCCCATTACGTAGGTTATTTTATTTGACTTTGCCAGTCTGCGTGAAATAGGCGCGAGGTCCGTCTTGTTGCGAGTGTTGTATGAGTGGACATCCTCGTTCCTCTTAAAGAGGGCGAGATTATTCCTCACATACAATGCCGTTTGAAATATAACCAAAGATGGAAGCGTTAGAATTTTTTGAGATTTAAAATATGGCCTTGCAGAGGTATCCTGCGGCACACGAGCGATTGCGCGTACAGCTCGCTTTTGCATTCTAAACGCTCTCTCCCAGTCCGCCGCGCTGCCCCACAGCTCAGTTCCGTATTGCAGCATCGAATGCACTAAGGCGAAGTAGCATGTGCGCACCATCGCGGGAGACACGACGCGCGACAGTCTCCATAGCACGAAGCACGCACCACTCAGCCTACCACATAGCCGTTCTATATGTTGCTCCCACGTCAAGCTCCTATCCAAATGGAATCCCAAGAAGTTCGTGGATTCAACTTGCTCGACACATGTCCCACAAGCGTGTACTCTCAGTGGCTTCACCCTTCTTCCTGACAGGTCGAAGTGCAGGAAGTGTGTCTTTGTCAAGTTTAATACAAGACCGTTTAGTTGAAACCACTGAGACACCCGTGTAGCGGTTTCCGTGAGCTTATCCTCGAGAGCCCCAAGTGATTGAGCAGTAACAACTATTGCCACATCATCAGCATACATAAAAACATCCCCGGTGCTTACCGCATCTGGAAGGTCGTTAAGAAGAAGGGAAAACAATATATTTGATATGGATGAACCCTGAGCCACGCCCATATTAGTGGTTATTGGTTCAGACTTGACCTGTCCACTCCTGACACTCCTCTTCTATAGAAATCTACTCTAAAATCTTTTCGCAATAAATCTACGCACGACGAATAACTTGTGATAAAAACAATTGACATGCGATTTCCCGCCAATTTTTGTTCAAATCAATTATTGAGTTTCTTATGTTCAAAAAACAACATTCGAAATTCAAACATTTATGAGCGGCCAGGAGCGCAGAACTTTCAGTGTGCTCAATGTAGGTCTAATGATATAATTTTTGAAATAAAATTAAAAAAGCAAGTTGTATCATCCGCTCTAACAACATTGATTTAATTTACCCAGCAATAAAATACAGTCAACGAAAGTAAAAGCGCAAATGGAGCCACAGATAATATTATGGGTGCAGAGTGCCGCGTCGCGCTGCTGAGCCATAAATACCTATTACCGGACCAGCTAATCTGGCTCAGACGAGCTCGCACCGCGCTAATGTATTAGCTGCTCTTACGTTATTACACCCATAATGTTATGTGCCTCTTATTTCCCCCAGTCACAGTCGACAGTGAGAACAGCATCTGTTTTGTCGCATAATAAAGTGACGCGCGTAAAACATGGGACAGACGTGCCGGTGATAAGTGATAGCGACGAATTTTTTTATGTGTGAAAGATATAATCTGCATTTACGCAGTTTACACGGGGTAATGAAATTCTAGGACTACGATCAGAGAGGGGAATGCAGCCAACGTAAATTTATTTTTCCATCTTAGTAAAATTAGGCAGTCAATAGATAACGGAAGTTCATTGTTCCATTCCTAGTGCCACCAAAATGGAAAGAGACTTCGTTCGAGTACACTTACTTTACCCCTGCCTACTTTTTTTTTATGCTTTTAAATCTTGCTCTTGAATCACCTTTATTGCTGAAATCCGTTGCGTAGTTTAAAATATCTAAGATAGAAGTAGATACACAGGGATAGTATAATTATACTATGTGTTGATAGTGGCCAGGCGTCCATAATTCTTATTATCGCTTGACATCTTTTGTACCATTATACAGTATGATACAAATACAGTATTAATAATGATATAAATATTCTTTTTGATCCCGAAAGCGCAGTTCATATTTAATAGATGCTTTGCTCTGAAGCCCGGAAACCATCGGAATCGGGTTTAGTGGGCGATATCAAATATTTATGAGGAAACAAAAGATGACTGAGGAAAGGACGAAAAAGGATGAAGGGTGGTCGGCCCTTTCGCTAACGCATTTTTCTTCCCTAAACAACGATTAATTTGAACGCGTAATTTGAATTCTGTTTGCTCACGGCTTGGCTAAAAGTCCTTTGTTTACTTTTTTAATTGAGCATAGCGTTTAATTTCAACCAAGTGAAAGTGTTCTCGCTTTCAATTATTTTTATTTTGTTAACGCTTTTAAACCCTCTTTTATTTTGTTATCGCACAGGTAAGCATTTGTCGGCCATTTCAGCACATTCATTAATTACATTTGTGTAACAAAACAAAAACTCATTTCGTAATGACGTACTTAGAAGTTTACAACAACGAAAAGCTGGGTAAATGATAATTACTGGGGGGTGTCCCCGGCATTACCGTATGTCGCTTGGCAACATACTTAAAGACGATTTTATCTGTTTTGTATTGTAACAAGTTCGGACCTTATGCCTTCTTCTTGGGCGATACGCTCTTGATAGAGCGGTTGTGGTCGTTATGTGGTGGACAGCTGTTACTCGCCTGACGATTTGTTGCCATCTCGATCTGATATCTGTTTTCCTGGTACACTCATGCAAGGGACCGCCCAAAGCAGATTTGATCTGGTCGGCCCATCGCATGGGTAATCTTCGAGACGCTCGATGAAGTCATGGTTTCGCTTCGATGTGTCCAAAGAACTTGAGAATGCGCGGCTTGTATTAGTGTGGACAGACGCTGTTTAATACCTTCCTTCCCTTCTAGGCGAAAATAATTTCATAGTAGCTTCCTCCGAGCATATATAGTAACAAGACTTTAAATATCTTTTCCACGCTTTATAAACATAGAGGGCTTATCCATAACTTAAAGTTAAGTCTCTTAGATGAAATTTGACAATTTCTATGCTAGCGCTGTAGCTTCAGAGGCAGCTGAAGCCGTACATTACAGCTCTACAGCTTAGTACATTACAACTTCTCACGTCACGCCAGCTCCGCTAAGTCCAGCCACTGCAAAACCAAAGCTCAGTGGGATCAAAGTTTTAGAGGCAAGATAAGTGGGAAATGAGCTTGGCTCGCTTGCTTGCCTGCAAGGCGGGAAATGTCATACTAGGCCACCATGCCACTCGGTAAATTTTTTTTACTTACGTTGTACTAGTCCAGCACGTGACGCTGATGTGACAATGCGAGCGAGGATCAAACGTGCCTGTCTAGAAACAGCTTATTTACTATGGACTTCAGGAGTCCAGGTCAAAAATCATCTTGGCGTTAATGTCCCGGTTGTGCTCTCGCGCATGAGGGCCCGGGGTCCGCCTTGACCATGATCCAGGATTTGGCAGGTCAGGTAATTACAGTGGAGCGACTGCCATCTGACCTCCATGACCCTGCTACCAGGGGAACCTGACCAGATTAGATCATGGTTACACATCCAGTAGCCTGAATGTGCAGGTTTCATCACGATGTTTTCCCTCACCGTAAGAGCATCGGTTAGTATTCAACTAATGTACGTAACTCAGAAAACAGTCATTGGTACATGGCCGGAGCGGGATTCGAACCCGGCATCTCTGGCTTACGAGTCGTATACTCTAACCGCTCGGCCACCGACGCTCTTAAAGATGCAACATAGTAATTTATTTATTTATGTATTTACTGAACTCCAACTCATGAAAGTTGCAACTCAACATCTGTCATTTGAATAACAATCAGGCATTTGACAGGCGATGCAATTGTAATGTTACTGCAACTGAGACGATTTTCGTACCAGAATCGAAGCCCAGGAGGCTTCCGCCTTCTTAGGTACACAATTCTTTCATACATACCCCAAAATATAACTCGTGCTTTGCAACTTAAAAACATAAAACATATTATTTCAGCATCAGTATGAAACGGTAGCTTTGTTTAACCAAATTTGTTCCATCCGAGTACGTTTAACTAGTCTTTTGTCTATTTCACTATCTAAGTTGGACTGTAACAAGCTGACAACCTATATCCGAGGATATAGGTTGCAAATTCATGTAACTACAGTTTTACAACTTCTCTGCCAACAGATATTCAACTTCATTACTGTGAAGAAGTCACGCTTTTAGAGCCGTATATTATTTTATAAGCAAGTAGCACAAACTATAATTAAGTACCTGCCTAGTAACCTCTTGAATTCTACACGGCAGTGTTTCAACAAAGTTCGGCAAAGAAGATTGCGTTTAAATTTTAGAGTAAAGCAATTTTGTTGATATATTTCCAAGAAAATGCAACTTTGTCAGTAATGGGTGCAAACTAAAGTATACCTAATAAGCTACAAGTAGAGTTCTTTGTTTATCGGTACGGTGAAGATAAGCATTACATTGTTATTACGCTGGTTCAAACTTTGGACGTTCGTTGTTTTTCCTCGAGAATCAGTTTTGAAAAATGGGTTAAGTTGTTAAAAATGGGGAAAGTTGGAGCGGATTTCTGGTCTTATGAATGAAATATTGGAAGTCAGTAAGTCGCAGAAGGGATTTTTAAATTGGTAGGCTGTAATATTTTATAAGGTAGGTATTCTTTATTTCGATTTCGACTCGCTCTTGATATGAATAGGTACAAATTCTGAACATTTTTAGTTAATCACTCTATCCATTGTGGAAAATCCTATTTTTTGTACGTATTTAGTCGTAGTTTGGAAGAAGTAATCGAAGATAAAAAGACAATTATTTGTAATGTAAAACATATAATTTATTTGAAAAATATAGCTGCTGATCGGACCACGAGAACCAATGGAATTGCCATAGGGACAGAAAACAGGGTGCTCTATTTTCAGTTCCTTGAACGTTATCCTCGTCATCATTTGTGTAGTAATTATTAGGAGTACATTATGTAACTACATTATCTGGTTAGTGTTTTCCGGGAGTGTCAGGGATAACCCAGATCCATCACCAGTACCCTCCGGTTACGCAAATTAAACCAGCGTTGCAAATAATATACCCAGTTTTCTTTTAAAACAGTTGCAAATGTTTTTATATTCTTTACCTATAGGTTTGCCATTTATAAAAGCGGCGAACTTGGCTTCTAAATTCTAAATTTAAGGCTTTCCTTATGCGAAGCCTACAAAGTCTCTGTAGTAGCGAACTTTGTTACCTTTTTCACATTTATGTTTTGGTGGAATTTTCAGACATCAAGGCTCTGCTAATAAAGAGCCCTGTGTCCCCTTTTAGATGTACTAGGGCACACAAGGCAGTACTTGCAGATCCCTGAAGGCTGTCATATGAGTAATTAGGTTTATATTAGCTATGTAACTACATTAGCTGGTTGGTGTTTACGAGTGGGCCCCAGGGGTTATCTAGCCATCTATCACGAGGCCTCTCGGGAGACACAGGTGATGTTACGCAGATTAAAGCGGCTTTGTTGTATGTACAGTGACGTCACTGAGTTTACATTGAGGGTAGGCCTTGAAGGGACAGTATTTGTTTTACGGTTCACAGTTTGGAGAGAAATTGTTGAGAGATTATTTGCTTTAGACTTCCATTCCGGCTTATATTTACAGCGATGTAGACCTTTCATTGTGTTAAAAATTTGTGATAAATATACCAAGTGCTATCGATTCTTTTTCAAGTGAGTGTTTCCGATAATCTTGTGAAATAGTAGTCTTGTATAATTAGTGTACGAATTGCGTAGTTGTGTTTGGGTGTTATTATGGAAAAGCACGTTTTATTAAATTAATATAAATTCTCAAGCTTATTCAACATATTTACAGTTTAAAGTTCATAGACAGAGGGTATAAAAGCCCATACGCAAGATGTACGCAATTTCTATGCGATTTGTTCGAAATGTTTATACAATTTTGATTTCTATACTAACGACAGAAAGTTTATATTATTATTTGTAAACAATCGCTTTGTAAATAGTACACATCGGCTACTTTCAGCTTCCTATTCACTCACACGTATGCGAAGGGCGAACTCGTCGACTTAGTCTAATCTGTAGAACTAGTATATTATGGAAACAACGTACCACCGACGTCTGTCATTGCAATGGCACTGCGGTTATTCCTAGATTAGTTAGCAACCAGTAAACTTGCAGATTTGAATACACGGGAATCGTGTTTTAGTTATTAAGTTACTCACGTGTTCTTGTTCGTATGTGTAAGATATGGAACTGGTTTATTCCGTGGAAGTTTGTGGTTTATTGCTGTTGGTATGAGTTGCAATTCTATTATTTTGGTGTTCGAAATAAAGAAACATGCAATTAGACCATAAATTCAATTTCGTAAATATACTTAGTGAAGTAACAAAGAGAAAGAAAAGGAAGGAACCTTTTCTGCCAAAATATTTTGGAAATACATTATAATCACAGAATTTTTCTGTGATTATAATATTTAAGTACCTAAGTTATTGTTGTTTTTAAGTAAAATGTCTAAATTACGATTTAGTGTTACGGAAGAGCGGGCTCTTCTGTTACAGACAATCATCATTGTCTACTAGGAGATCCCATTCAAATCAGATATTGTAATATTGGTTTATGTAACAAAGATATTTTAATTTGATATTTAATTGATTTTTATACTAGTCAGTTACAAACGACTAGATTTCCCATTTATTATCAAGAAACCAACGTAACCTAGGTTATAGGTCCCATATGTTACAAAGAAATCAACTTAATTTATGTTATAGGTCCCATTTATTACCAAGAAATCACATACACTATTTTTATCTACACTCATATTTTCATGTTAAAAATTCGAACTTATCATTTTCTAAACTTTGCTTTAAATAAGCTGAGAGTCATTTCTGTTGCCGCGTTGAGAATATCAAACGGCGTGAAATTCACTTCACAAATAAAAAAAAACTTATACAATCACAAACAGCGACAATCCAAAAAATATTCTGTTTTGCAGGAAAGTAATTCCTGGCGCTGTTCACTTACCCTCCATCCGCAAATAATGGCATGGTTCCGTATTCAGCCAATTAAATGCGCCCGACCAGAAAAGAAAAATGTTTGGTACAATGATTTAAAACTTACTTTTTGATACAGCTGTAATAAAAATAGTATGGGAAATGAGATATGCTGCATAATAAAATACTGGCATGAATTAAGTTCGTCCTTAAAGGACTGTTTTTAAGTAGGTATATAATTGGAACATTAAGATAAATTCATATTTTTTACCTACATACACAAAGCAGCACATGAACCCGCCCCCAGTGTAAAATGAGCTAGCATCACTATGGATTACGCACACAAAGCCTCGGCTTTTCAACTAACTCGTCCTTCGAAAATGGAAACATTTTAGGTTGAGATACTGTCGACTGTACTCGTACGTAAAACAGCCGTAGTCATTTCAAATTTTTAGAAGCGCAGAAACTGTCATTGCAATTTTACTGCCGCTAGACGGCGTCATAAACACGATTGAAAAGTTAACCGAGTCCTGAATTTTATGCATTCCTAATGTCTTGTTGAAGCACGTAAGAGCATATTGGCAGCGAATAAAACGGTTTACAGTATGAAAGAGCTTCGAGCTTGCATGGACGTCCTATTTCGTGTCGGCATTCACTTGGTATATTGCTCCTTTAGGAGCCGTTTATGCGGGTAGTCAAAGACTTCAGTGCTACAGAGCCGTGAAGGGTCAGTCGAGCTCTGTCATTCAAGCAGTGCACATGTGTTTCGAGGTGCGTATATAATTTATCGTAATGTAACTTACTTTCTTTGTGTTTTAAATTTTTTCCTTTCGCACATCTACGAAAACTGAATAATGAAATTGAAAGCAAATCTTGGCAATGGTATAGGTATGCAATTTAAATTCGTTAATATTTTGCATTAGTTTGTATTTATTCTTGCAGTTATCCAATTATTTGTTTCCAATAAAGCATCGCCTTTGTAAAACATGGTGAATTTTAGGTGTTTCAATGGATAAAACTTATCCAATTAAAATGTTTTTTATGATCCGTTGTATTCTAGTTCAGATTACCAATTTGTAACTTGTTTAAACTTTATTGAGGTAATATTGTCTAATGTCGTACATTACTGGGCGGTAGGTAATGCACATCGGCTACTTTCGGGTGCTTTCGGCCGCGACGGACGGAATGGAACGGAGGCGGTATATTCGTTTTAGATTAGAGTTTGTTTGTGCGTTTGTTTGTTGGTATGTATGTCTGTTACCATTTTTCTCAAAAACGACGGGGCCGATTTTGTTACGGTTTTTTGCATTCAAATGATATTTTTGTGATAATTTTGTTATTCCAACATTTTTAATTTTGGTATTACTTACACGCGTGCCCCAGAGAAAACGCTCTACGAAGTCGAACTAACCGTTGTGCAGTATTTACCAGCCTGTATTTCAATTGAACAAAGTGTTAAGTACCTATCTACCCCGTTAGTTGTTATCTAGATAGCTTTTCGCAGTGCAGTTTAAATTGAATTTGTTTACATCATGCCGTGAGTAAGATAATCAAATAATATTGCGGTCGCCGCCATTTGGTTAACCGGACGGGGAACAGTTCTTGCCGCTGTGAGTTTATTTACATTTTGTTTTGGTGGGTAAATATGAGCTTTACAGAATTTTGAACATAAAAGATGCAAGCGTAGGTGCTAACATAAATAGGTATACTGTTCTTTTGTCTATCGTTTGGGTAATTAAACTGTTTCTCGTAAACGGACAAACTGAGTCTCGAAAAATTGGAAGTAACTAGTGATAATATTTTTTTGTTTCTTTCGTCTAGAGCCATAAAAGCAAGCTCCTTTTGAATTGGGAGTTCTGGGAACCTACACTGCCCGACAGGCTCTTTGTCGGTTATTGTATTTTCCGTGCAATATTCCCACCTCCATTTCCAACCCGAGAGGTTTTGTACTCACTTGCGGCGGTGCGAGATGAAACTTTAAAATATCATAAATTTTCCCATCTGTTAGCCAGCTATAGAATAAAACTTTATTTCCTATTACATCGCTATCTTACCTAACCTAACCGACAGAAAAAGTCCTATAAACCCCAACTAAGTTTATTCAAACTCACATACAGAACCGATTTTAATGAAATAAAGCCATGTTGATTAAACTAGCTTTCAAATAGAGAATAGAGAAATCGCATCCAAATCAGTCCATCCCACAGATACATACGTCAAACTTATAACAGCCTTCATTCTGCTTTGATAAAATACGATTTTAGTTCTGCAGATCTACTCTTACTTATGACCACCGTGAAAACGTAAGCATACAATGGAAAATGTTGTTAAGTCATTTAAAATTATTATTCCAGATGTTTTTATTTTAATATTTCTTGGAGCGTGACAAACCTCGTAATTAATTCAGTGGTTATTCAAATTTAACGCCCTGCTGATTTTGATGGTCATTCATTACTATAGTACGTGTATCGTACGTGTTGCAAATTTAAAGTATGCCTGAATGAATCGAGATTGTTGCTAGAACTGAACGCAGCAAATAAAAAATAATTTGCATGTATTATAACATTGCATGTTTGATTTATCGATTGATTGATAGGAAAGGGTTACTATGCCATAGACTAGTTGTTTGGATTGTTGTGGCTAAAGTTTCAATCTGGAAGCAAACGAGTTTATTCGGTCGTTGAGCTAACTAGCTCAAACTAAAGCCAGGCATCGACAACTTTAGGCTGTTAAAGGCTTAGCTCTCACAACCTTCACGTCGCTATTAAAGAGTAGTTATTAATTGAATGTGGAACATTTAATAGTGTCATTGAGATTTAATACTCTTAAAAGGAATTAAGATATCTAGCTACCTAACGGACTGTAAGTAGGTAAATAAATAGACCACTTCTGAACACGAGATTTAACTATAACTAGAGGGATGTGTTTGTTTGCAGTTTAGTATAAATAAAATATCAGTTGCGCAAATAAAAAAATATCACTTGTAAGATCTTTCTTTCTTTGTAATATGGAAAACGGCCCTTTGTTCCTATGGTTCATATCGTGGGGAAAACGGAAAGAAAGACTGTCGTTGATTGATTGTCGTTGTCCTAATCATGGCGACATCAATAGGACACGCTCCGCCAGCCTGTTAGAGATCGTTGTTCGAAAACAACCGAGAACGCTAACGAAAAACTTACGAGTATTCTATTTAAATAAAGCGGTTTATAAAACCGCACCACGGCACCTCGTCTCGCGCGAATTGAGATTGGCTTCGCTGTATCCATAAGCTGTCGATTTTAGCGAGATATCAGCTATCGATTTCCTCAAAGTTGCTTCGAGACCGCGTTCAGGTTTAGATTACGTAAGCTAAGGAAAACAGGGCCACGACCATGAGCGTCTGAGGCTCGTGCCTTCTAAATCGAGGTGCGATTAAGTTGTCCGATTAGGTGCTTGGAACGGTGTCTCGTTGTATTGATTGGACCTGGTTAGGTAAGTGAAAACAATAGTTCATCTATTATCTTTTTTATTATCGTACAGCCCTTACGTTCCTACTGCTACTTATTTTTTTAAATTGAAACCTTTATTACTATTTATACTTTATACCCGCCGGTTTTATTCCAGTTCAATACCGTATGTGTGCTCGAAATTATATAACCATCAAATCTTTACAAACATATCTACTAAAAAGTACAAACTTTAGGACAGTTCGTCATCTGATAATTCGTTTCATACGTTAAAGCACCGATCTAACTGAATACTGGAACACATACTCGTACAACATAATTCTTACGGTTCTCTTTAATGAACTTATTCTTCAAGTAGATAACTACGAGCAAGCTCTCTAATAGTTCCGGTCGTTCCAAAGAAGATAAGAAAAGTTCTAAAGCAAATGGGCAACTTCAACTATTGGCAGCGCGCAGAAAGAAAACTTAATGAAAGGGAAAAACGGACAATAAGATCACTAGATTATTTGCGCCAGTCGGAAAATAAAAGCTAGATTTGTGAGTCGTAAACTAGATGGGCCGATTTGGGTTTTATTGAACCAAATACTCGATTTATACGACCGTAAAACAGGTTACTGATAGTAAAGATAGTAAGTCGCAGTCTCAAGTAGTTCTTTGGTAATAGTTAAATCCTAAGTCGAAGAGAATTTAGTTGGCTTATATCTTTTTTTACCCACGCGAAGATTCGAAAGAACGTTTCTCGCTCGTACGATTTGGACGTGGAATGAGCTCCCAGCCACAGTGTTTCCATTGGACTATGACATGGGATCCTTCAAGAGGTGTACAAGAGGTCTCCTTTGAGGCGGACAACGGCGGGCACCCCTGGTGTTGCTGATGTCCACCATGTTTGTCTGCCGGATAACATAAAAAAATCTGATCAAGTTGAAGAGATTTTTGTTGGCTTATATATTTTTTTTACTACTTAGGTGCTGTCACCTAAGCAACTAGACAGGTGATCTAAAACGTGATTTAGTAACAAAATTCCAAGAAAATGTAGAGAGAAGCGTATCGTGGCGTGACACGACCTGTGACCGGGCGTGGCAAGTTAGCTTTGTTGGATCAAGTGTCAAGTTGTTAGATCACGTGTCAAGTTGGTAGTAACTAAGTGGTTGGATTTCATGAATGTTAATAGCTCTTAAACGTCCACCGCTGAACAATGACCTTCCACCCTATATAACTTCAATACATACATACATAGATAATGTTAAGTCTGTTTCCCGTAGGGGTAGGCAGATACCACATTACATTTGCTACGGTCTTGACACACCTCTCTCGCTTCTACCACATTTATTAACTTTTTCTGTCGGTTTAGAGTCACAATTATCATTAGCGTCAACGTGGGCCCGGGGTCCACATGATTCGGGTACTTGACCTTTCTTTTAAATATCTCCAGTTTGATCGTGATAATAAGTTCCTCTCGTTTTTATAATGTTTTAAACTATAGCGGTTAAGAGCGATAAAGCGATAAAGAGAAAGCGGGTAGATCGACTTCGGCCGCTTTATCTCTCTCTCTCTATCTCTCAGCTCTCTAGTCGTCCCGTGACCATGATGCATGCAACTGTTTCGAAATATCGGGCTACTCGTCAACAAAGGTACGCGATAGGAAACCCGGAACATACCCTTAAAATGCGTCTCGTTTTTCTCCTTCCAACGCCAAATTCCTGCCATACTTATATATTTTTTTCGTTAATGTTCTCTCATTCATCCACTATATGACCAAACATTAATTACATTTTCTTTCAACATTTTACAATTCTTCTTTTGGAAATAGACTCCAATACTCATTCTTTATCCTTACCCCGTCATACAAACATGCCTTTTGAAGAACCTGTTGTAGGGCAAACGGAAAACTGTAAGAATAGTCCAGTTACACGCGCAAGGTCGTGCGATGCCCTTTAATTAGTTGGGTGAGAGGCATCCAGATGATCTTTCCAGGGAGTTTCATGTATTTAAAACGTAATGTATATGTTTGTACTACGCTACCCAAATAATTAGGTAATAAGACGTGACAGGTATACTTTAACGGCGCTCGTGAATTGCGGTAAAGGGAAAATAGGTAGGTAGCTTTGTTGATTTAAAAAAGCTTGTAATGATAATTAGTGTAATAAATATTTACGAATATTCTATAAACATCTCAAACGAAACGAAATACCCAATGTTTTCTTAACTTTTATAAAACAGGTCCTCAATGGGAAAAGATAAGATGGACGCCCACCTAAATCGAAGTGGGCGGAGGTTGTGTAAGCTACACATCTGTTTTTCGTTAACGTTATCCAATTTTCGGCAGTGTTTTGTCAGTACCGGGCGAGGGTACGGGAGAGCCGGGCAGACACCTAATTGGTTAAAGCTCTGGAATTCCGCTGACAAAGAAGTTATTGTCCAAGTTAGAGGTTACTAACACGTATATATTTATTCACTATAACTTCATGCACATTACAGTACAACTCTGTTCGTTACTATAGAGTTGTTTTGACACCGAAAGATTGTGAAAACGTTAATTTAGAATATAAGGTATATTATAAATTAACGTAATATACCTTAGTTAGTTTATAAACTATCGGACTGTTTCATTGTAAGTTCTAACGCAATTCGTCACTGGGCCGATTTGACGGAGCCCTGCTCCGGGGGGCCACTGGCCGGGGGCACTTTGACTCTTTGTCATAACACAAACCTAACCTAATGGACTAGTAATAACAAGCGCCCGAGGCTTGCGCACGGGATACTTATCGCAAGAAATACAGTATTGAGCATGTCGAGAGTTCAAAAGTTCAGATGTATGAATATTATTGCATTTAAAGAGCGTCCAGCGCGCTGAGAACGTGCGACTTTGCCACGAGTCGAACGGTTTTCATTTTTGATTTTCGCCATGTATATTTCAATTTATTTAGATTTCATTGGAAACACCGAAAGCGAAGAGTTTAAAAATATTAATATCACCCTCATGCATTAAAATATTGAATTTTTCATTTCCAAAATATTATTTGAAAATCATTTTGAGGCGAGCGGTTCAAAAAAAGGGCCATGTTCGCGGCCGTCTTGCGCTTGTTGTAACTAGTCTCTAACCGATTTAAAACATCCAAAAACAACGCGTTATGTTGTAAATAGGTTCATGACATCTAACTAAGCACCATCAATATTTATTCCGTTTTCTGTCCTTTAAAAAAATAAAAAATTTCCTTATATATCTCTTCCAATGACAAAATAAACTCCACGTAAGAAACCTAACACTAACGCTGCTGTAGCACTGAACCGACACTTCTACAGAATGGCTCATCAATTGGAACCGTCTTACAAGAGGTCTATGGCACTCAAGTCTAGGGCTTTGTAGTGTTAGCAAATAGCCTGGATATAGGTAATTTAGTTGGAGTAAAATGCGTTATACACGTATAGTTTGACTAGTACGTTGTGTTTTGTTCCTCTAAAATGAAACAAAAAGAACGCGATGCGATGTTAATGTTTTTCTTGGCTTTGTGCGTCGGTGGTCGAGTGGTTAAGGTATTTGACTTGTAAGCGAGAGGTACCGGGTTCGAATTTCACTGCGGTCATGTACTGACATGTACTATTACGTTGATCTTACGGTGATTACCTGATCTGCCATATCCTGGATAATAGTTAAGGCGGACCCCGGGCCCCCGTGCGCGAGAGCGCAACCGGGACATTAACTACAAAATCATAATTATTTATTTTTAATGTTTTTCTTTGAGTCGTAGACTACTTTAGTAAAAGAATAGAGAATCGACGGATCAATTCATAGATTTCAGAGCAGAGAAGGCATTTTATACATGTCACGTATTTGTTTGGTGGAAGGAAACCGATTTAGTATTCACGTCATGAGCGTGGGTCAAATTTTCAATTTTGGCGGACTGAAAATATAGGGGTGCCCAATTGTAAAGGGCATGCGAGATGCCTTCGATAAAATTCCTCAGGAAAGGCAGTCCCTTCGTTATAAAAGGAAACTCTTTTGAAAGAAACATAAACAGCTGTTACGGAAACCAATCAAACTAAAAGTTACTAGGTACTTTTTGTTACTGATATTTAAGTGATATGGAAATTAGGTACTTATTTGTACTGAATTGTGACTCTATTTTTTTCCTTTTTTATAATAGAAAATAAAAAATAAAACGCATACTTAAACTTTGATCAATAAGAATTTAATAGGTAAAATATATATAGCCCTCAGTTACAGTTAGAGCGTCGGTGGCCGAGCGGTTAGAGTATCTGACTCGTAAGCCAGAGGTCCCGGGTTCGTATCCCGCTCCGGCCATGTACCAATAACTGTTTTCTGCGTTATGTACATTAGTTGAATACTAACCGATGCTCTTACGGTGAAGGAAAGCATCGCGATGAAGCCTGCACAATCGGGCGACTGGATGTGTAACCATGATCCAATCTGATCAGTTTCCCCTGGTAGCAGGGTCATGGAGGTCCGATGTCAGTCGCTCCACTGTAATTACCTGACCTGCCAAATCCTGGATCATGGTCACGGCGGACCCTAGGCCCTCGTGCGCGGGAGCACAAACGGGACATTAACGCCAAGATGATTTTTTAAATTACAGTCCCTAACTTGTTGAGCAATGACTTTGCGCAGTAGCGATTATACCGATGCGTGTGCAAACGACAAAGTAAGTTAAAATGCTCAAGAGGTGTGCCGCCAACTCTACCATGGAAGAAAAGCAAATGCAAATATATAATACAATAATAAAAGATATTAGAAATTATATTATACGTATTTATTAATAGCGATTGAAAAGACCACAATTACATGTCCAATAAAAAGAATATCGTGCAAGAGCTTTATCGCTCCATTAATTACCTTTAATTACGAGTATTTATTTATTAAAAGAATAATTTCCTATGTTAAAGCACGAAATTACGAATATGTTGAATTAATGAGAAAGCGTAGAACCTTTACTTTAAATATATAATGTAGGTAGGTACGTAATACCTACCTAAATAACGTAAATTTAAAATACTTAATCGTTTTAGCGGTAATGAAAGAATTAAAAATATGTAGTCGAGTGTTTAGGAGGTACAGTCTGTTCCTTGACTTAAATCATCAGGCACATTGGTGGTTTTGAATGCACATTAAAGTCATTTAATAATCATGGAATATTAGGAAAGCAGAAACTAGTAACAAACCGACGTGATGGGATATTCGTAGGATTAGTACAACATGGAGGTCTTCAAGAAATTTTTATGGGCTCGGCAAGGCGTGGGTGATGCAAACGTCCATAAGCTGCGGTGACTGCTTACCATCAGGCCGGCCGTACGCTTGGATAGCCACCCTAAGGTGGTACCACTAATGGTATAAAAAAATAATTAACCAATGGGGATGTTTTTGTTGGTGTATTTTCGGATTTTTGAAAAATAATTTAAAATATTCTGATTTGAATTATAACACAAATATTATCTAGTCTATCATAGAACAGATAAACAAAGAACTTCTATGTTTATCTGTTCTACTATGTTTATCTCCTCCTGTGCTTCTCTCCATGCCAAGGTTGTCTGGAAGAGATCACATTAGTGATAAGACCGCCCTTTGTACTACCTACTATCTTTTTTGTATCTGTACTTGTGTTCTCTGGTGTGCAATAAATAGTTTTGTATTGTATTGTATTGTATGTTAAATTATCTAATGCTGTAAGTAAGAGATGCACGGTATAATTTACTCAAGTGGTATTGTGGAAACTTTCCTTGCAAGTTGCGCAAATTGTGTACAAGCCATTGAGCATAATAGCTGAGGGATGTGCAAAACGCTGTGTCGGGACCAGGCTTATTGCTATGAGGGGGGAGTAACGAAACGGAAACGAAAGTAAAAAGGAAAAAAAATTGAAACATACCGGAATAGGGAAAATAATTCAAAAAAGAAAATAAAAGAAGGCAGGATTGCATTATTTATAAGGTACCTACCTATATTTTTGTCCACAGCGGCTTGTGATTGGATGACTGAGACACAAACGGCGTGATTCAGCGTCTTTATTCCAATTTACAAAACAATCGTTACAAAATTTGATTAAACCTAGTACAATAGACAATTAATGTGGGATATACTCATAAAATAGGCATAGGCAAATAGGCTCTTGAATCGCTCTATCGATTGTGGCCGTGTGGTATCCGGCAGACAATTATTTATTTATTATTATTTATTATTATTATTCAAATGCTTTCAGACTTACAGTTGAGAAACCAAAACGTCTGGAGAGCCATTATTTACATTTAGCACGAGCACGACAAGAATAGCACTAGCCCCTTACACTCGTGGGTGTCGTACAAAGCGACTAATGTTTTCGAGACAAAAGAACTGGATTCTGCGTAGGCTGGAAAATGGTCAGCAGCTTTTTCCATTGTTATATGTAACACTGGGATCTCCAAGATTATGGCAAAAACCTCCCCATCCGTGGGAGAGGCCCTAAGCTCTGCAGTAGACTGTTATAGGCTGTAATGATGATGATGATGATTGTTGAAAACCGCATTAAAATCCGTTGCGTTGTCTAAAAAGTATACAAGTACTTTTCAGTTTTCTGGCACCCAAAACACAAGCTTTGTGTGAATTGTCCAAACTCATTTGTTTGTTGTTTATTTATAGAATCTGAACGTACATACTTACATCAAAAGTAACAGAGCGAGAAGCGACTTTGTTTTATAGTTTATACTATAAAACAAATATTTTCCTAAACTAGCAACACAGAAGCCACATTATAACAGAGGTTGTACACATTTTGTTTGTTTAATGGTCACACCAAGCAAACGATCATCGTATCCGAGGTGCGCCTCAGGGACGCATCTCGTACCAACTACCCGCCATTTCAACTGTGGGAGTTTACTGCTCTTGTCTAACTAAAACATATAAAAGAGCGAATTAGGTTTACAAACATTGTAGGGAGAGAACACCTACAATATGGATACCTATAAATTGTTAATAGGTACTGTTTTGTTGTAGTAGATATCAAAATAAGTTAAGTAAATTTATTTTGATTTCTATATTGTAGTACAGGGGATTTATGGAGATGAAGAGGTTGGCAGACAGGAGAGAACATTGGCGATTGCTCCACCGACAAGAGTCATACTCTTAAATATATGATGATGAGAACAATTTGGTTTGTAGTGCAGTTTAAATAGTGAATCTGTGCACGTCGTACATGACCTATGGACATAATCCAACGGCTTTTAAGGAAAATTAGTTAGTATTGGAGTAGGCTACAAATACCTCTTTCATAATATTAGTACACCTATAATACTGAATAGTTTCGTTCTAATCCCAAGCTCCGGCTTTCTCATTTCCCGCGCAACTAGGCTCGCCGTTGGCTTAACCTACGTGAAAATGAAACTTTTACGTCACCCCTTTGTCACGTTAGCAACGTCTCGAATATGACACAGGGCGATTTAAAAATTCATATTCGGACTGGGGGTTGCCACCCGCCAAATTGAGTACAGGCATAAAGTGGTTATATGTGAACCCTTAGGAAGCTATAGCAGTACACATTTGACCTTCCACTCGAGATGGGTTTGCGCACGTTAAATAAACAACAATGAATCCCTTTGAATTAATTAAAGGCTCCGATGTAAGGTTTATGTTAGAGGCCTGAGAGGGGCGGGGCTCGGTGGCGTTACACGTGTTAGTTTATGTCATACATACATACACACTCAGCCCGTATCCCATAGGGGTAGGCCGAGACTATCGAGCGACAAAAGCCATGGCCCTGACACCTCTCCCTCTTTGGCCTCTTCCACATTCGTAATTTCATTTTCATATATTTGCGCCAGAGTACTGCTGACCTTGGCCGTGTGGTGTCTGGCAGGGTAGAATAGCACCAAACCCTAACACTCGTGGGTATTGTACAAGGCCATTAATGTTTTTGGGACAAAATATCAAGTGTCTTCGTAGGCTGAAAATTTATAATACTGCGATCTCCAACCCGCCTGCTTAGCGTGGAGATTACGTTAATTTCCTCCCCTTCCGTGGCAGAGGCGCTAAGTCCTGTAGTGGACTGTTATGGGCTGTGATGATGATGACTCCTGACCTGTCCTCAGTCATCATTACGAGTTTTGACGCCACCAGTGACGATTCCTCACTCAGAATTAATGTTTTACTGGGAACTTTTAACTAGGAAGTTTGAGTTTATATTAGACTGGGTAGCGTCGTAGCGATATTGACAATGGTATCACATTTTACTGTCGGTGTTTTTATATAAAACGCTTTGGCAATTACAGTATAACAGCGCCGATAATTACAGGAATTGGCGCCGTAATAGTAGAAAGAAAAATCCCATCACGTAAAAATAAAGCTGGCCGAATTTTGAAGTATGAGACAAAAATAAACAAATCGATGGTCAAACCTATATAATTATTCAAAAATGTCTTTATATTTGATGTACCCCAGCGGTAGCCCACTGGCGTCAAAGATAAAAAAACAAACCAGTCACGCTTTTAACCAGTCACGCTCCAAATAGAGTAAGTAGAGTTCAGTCAGGCTCTACATAGAGTGATGTAGAGTTCTCATGCGTCACCTCCAAAGGCCCTTAGTAAAATTACGGTCACGTAACAGTGCGGAGTCGCTAAAAACTTTTTCCACGATAATTTCCTACCGTAATGCGAGTCAGGCAATTATTTAATTAGCCAAGTTCTTTGACAAGGGTTGCCTTGCGTGACCATCGTCTTAGATTCCCCTTCCGTTCTGGCAGTGCTAGTAAATAATCTGTTTTGTACAGTATTTTATAGATATGCTTGCGTAAGGATGCGACGTTATATTATTAGTAGTAGTAGTAATCTTGGCGTTATTGGCCCGTTGTGCGCTCGCGCGCGTGTGTCCGAGGTCCGCCTTGACCATGATCATGGTTGTAATTACAGTGCAGCGACTGCTATCTGACCTCCGTGACTCTGATAGTAGGGTAATCTGACCAGATTGTATTATGGTTGCACATTTAGTCGCCTGAATGAGCGGATTTCCTCACGATTTTTTCTGTCACCGTAGGAGCATCGGTTAATGTTAGTGTACGTAATTCAAAACAGAGTCGTTGGTACACGACTTCAGTGGAGTTCGAACCCAGTACCTCGACACAGACGCGACGCATTACCATTATTGTCGTTTAAAATGATTCAATTTTATTCATTTGACTTCTTCTGCCTGGCTTTATCATTAGGGATAAAGAAATCCAATAGAAACAAATCGTAGGACATAAAACGCAATATGCCTTACTACTCTTTATTACTTGTTTGTCGGAAATCCAGAAAAAAGGCACAGGAATTCATTTAATATTTATCAGTAATAAAATTCACGTAACATTGCGTCCGGAAAGTTTTATGCTCCCACATAAATGAGCCATCTATAAAATTTTACCCAAAGAGATCCGCTTGATGTGTAAAATATAATATTTACAATTTTTCTTTTATCTTTCAGATTTACGGGGGTGGCGGCGCTTGGAATTGTGGTGCAAAGGTAAGGGTCGTATATCAAATTATGTAATGGTCCTGGCGCTTAGTCGAGAGGTAAAGCGGAGCAATTAGAGGGATTTATGATATAAATGTTTAATGAATATTCAACAGTCCGTTTGTATTTTGAAGACCCTGTTGTTTACTGGGTTGTAAGATGGCTGTGGCCATGAGCATAACATGTTGGTTGAAGTATTTATAAACGTTAAATACCAAAGAGGCATAGTGTAGTGTGGTCTTCTCACCCATTTGTAGCTAAATATGAAGAATTATGAAGAAGGACAAAATGAAACCAACAATTAATTATGAAGAATGTTTCAAAGATACTTATTGAAAGACTATTAACGTCTTAAGACAATGAATAAATTTAACATACGAGTGAAGAATAAAATAACAGCGTCAAGAAATTAAGAAAAATTGAAGGAAAATCACAGCCCAATGTATCCCATCCAATATATCCCATGGCATAGAACAACTTCCTCTCCACCTTGCGTCGTTATTCTCATAGCGGGGGGTAGTGAAGTGAGGCCTCATAAACAAAACTCGTCAAAATTTGGCGCCACCTGTGTGTCGTCAAGAGTTCTAACGATACCTACTTGAAAGTCTTAACATTATGTTGGTGCAGAGTTTCGCGCAGAATGGATAGATTTGTGCAGAAGGCTGTCTAGGGCATACAACAACTAGTAATACTCTACAATTTTTAGATTCATACTTGCTTACAATGTTTCCATGGTTCTGTATTTTTGATGCATGATATCCAACTGAAATATAAGCGTAATAGATGACAGCCTATATGCCTATAGGCTGTTCGTCATTCTATAAAAAAAAACAAGGTAAATCAAGGTATAGGTATCAAGGTAGATACAGTAGGTGACCTATGAGTACGTCACGGGGTGCCAATGGGCTCCCCATTCAATCAGCATGGACACTTGGCCTCGGTCGACCAAATATAAGATCAATATCATCATCTTGGTATTAAACCCCGGTTGCGCTCCCGCGAGGCATGCGAGAGCCAGGGGCCGCCTTCGTACTCCTCTTGGTTAGTTTGTTGGTCCCGAGACCGTTCAATCAACATCGGGGTCCTCAGCGGAAGATCTTGGTCTATCAAAAATAACAATGTAAAAATGGTTACCTTTTCACAGAACAATCACAATCTCGAAGCCCAAAAACGTAACGAACTGACGAGAAGTTGTGAAAAATGGTTCAATTTTTCTAGTTGATTATTCCGTTTTGCTTTCAGATTTTTTCAATTTCGTACACAGAGCTCCGATGAGCACTCTTTTGTTTGCCAACGGTTGATGAATGGATCTTGTTCGGCTTTTGTATGCCGATCGACACTGTTTGACTTGTGCCAATGTAACATGTTAGTCAGCTTGTGCTACTATGTAGCCCAAATTCAAGCCCTGATTTCATTTCTTGTGAATACTAAAGACTACATTGTATAATAGTTGGAATGTAGTAGTTACATACACAACACTATACTTGCAGGACGCACACTTTGTGCTCTCAGGCGCTGTCCTGATTGGCAACGTTCGTGCGACTTGCGGTTTTGAGGTTTCCTATTGGTCGGGCGACGTTCGTGGTACGACCATGGTCGCACGACCGTTGTCAATTAGGACTGCGCCTAAGCAGGTCAGTTATTTATACGATTAAAGCTACCTTAGTTTTGGACGTTCCGTGACTGCGTCTAATTACCACGATACGCAGTACAAAAGACCGGAACATAAATACAGAATTGCTGGAAATAATAACATACAAAAAAAAAAATAACACACAACTCTGAGCCACGGCGAAATACAATTATGACAATTACCATTTTTAAATGTTAAATATGGTTGTGTAACTCTAACAATATTCAGACTATCCTTTTATAAAAGTTGATGTGGAAACAGTCTATTATTGTGCTTACGAGAGAGCGCTTCTTTCCATGCTCTGGAACTGAAGGCGAGTGTGCCGTTTGGTACCTACTTACATATAACTACAGCCTGCAGCTGTCACAACCAACGAAGGCCGAGATGACTGCCGAGGGTACACCGTGGAATTACGTTTCCACTGTTAATATTTTATGATATTGTTTCGGTCAATAGTAGGCACAGTAATAACGTGCTTGTGTTGCGTGCAATGCTTGCGTCATTCTGGTAATGTAGCTGTAATAATTACCTGCGTGAGATAATATTCCCTGCCTACACTACCAACGCACCTGCGATTCGATGAAAGATTATGACAAATCAAAAATTTATGGAGCGTGAATGCTATGGGTCACAGTTACTATGTTAGATAAAGTTATATCGTGTGAATGGTTTTGCGAACAAGTGTGAGGATTGTGGTAATGCCCTCCACGTATGTGAAATAGGTTCAAGTCCAACAGTGCCTTCTTATCGCGACTTTTTATGATTGTATGCTAAAAGTTATGTGTCGTAGTTGCGTGAAAGTGTAATCTCACCTGCCAGCAGACTCTATAGACTCCAAAAAATACCAACTGTACCCAAAAATCTTACATTTTCGTGAGCATTTGATATTATGACGAGAGTTTAATTCTTTTTAATAATAATACTCTTTATTTTTTTCATATAAATACAGTAAGGTACATGTTGAAAATTCATTTTGTTGCCCTGCTTCCCAAACTTTTATTAGAAGCTTTTTACAAGCTTTTATTTTACTTGCATTGTTCGTATGTATATACGTTGTCCGTCGAGTTATTGTAATTGAATGTTAGTGTTCAATTGAGCTGAAATTTGGTAAACCTATGTAACTTGGATGACAATGCATTAACATGGTACCATGGCGCTGGTCTGTTGATGGAGTCGGAAGGTGGTCATTGAAGCTAATAAACGTAATAAGATAACCCTATCATATTTGAGTTTTTTGGGATACTGAACCGCGTGATAAAAGCTTGTTGTGAAACATAATTTTCGATTCAAGAACTTATTTGTTAACGAGTTTAATTTAAGCCGTGGAAAAGCATCAACGTTTGTGGCAGACCCCTGTGCACCGCGGACCTGTTGCGCGTGACCGCTCCACAGTGTCTACTGTCATCTCGCCAACAAAAGATAACGTCGCTGTTTCTTTACGATTTCTTTTTACAACTGCTCTTTATTACCAGACTCCGGGGCAAGAGCTCTTATTGTTGACGACTTCTAGGCAAAATGTTGTGCCTGTTGGATATTGTTAGTGAATGAGAGTTTGTTTACTCTTGTTTCTATTTGATACGGTTTTTCCTTATTCTATTTTGGTGGCCGAGTGGTGTCCGGTGTTAGAATAGCACCAACCCCTTACACTCGTGGGTGTCGTACAAGGCGACTAATGTTTTCGAGGGAAACCTTCTAGTCTCCGTAGGCTGGAAAATGGGCAGCATCGTTTTCCATTGTATATAGCACTGCGATTTCCAACCCGCCTGCCAAGCATGGAGGTTATGGCAATAACCTCCCCTTTCGTGGGAGAGGCTCTACAGTACTACAGTTTACTGTTATGGACTGTGCTGATGATGATTTGATGTTCTGGAATTTAAAGCATTGTTTGTTTTAAACGAAACCCAATTCTTCCACGAAATCTTCCACCAATCGTGTCCATTTTCATGGTCGGTGTCTTCTCGTGACCACGGTGGGTCTAAAGCCTACCAAAACTTCGAGACGAACAAATCGCAAAGCGTACCTTTGCGTGTTAGTCCTGATAATTGTAATAATATACGCAGTTTTGACGCAGTTTCGTTTCGTTTTCGCTAATAAAGTACCCTCTCCACAAAAATCAGCATGCCTACACTGCAGGTAAAAGCACAGAATCAGCACTGTATAGCGTAACGACTCACATCGAACACGCTATGGCGTCTAAGCAATCCACTCTAGGAGTCTTCATAGACATAGAAGGTGCTTTTGACAAAACACACTTTGGGAGCATCAATCAGGCACTGATTAAGCACGGAGTCAAGGATACCATAGCCGGATGGATCGACTCAATGCTGAGACGCAGGGCCGTTCGAATAACGATAAATAACACAACCAGAGCAGTGGTCGCTAGGGGATGCCCACAGGGTGGGGTCTTATCTCCACTATTATGGAATATTGTAGTCAATGAGCTGATAAGCCGGTTAAATGACAACAGATTCCATACAATTGGCTATGCAGATGACATAGCCATACTTATTAGCGGACCATTCGAGAACGTTTTATGCGACCTCATGGGGTCTGCATTAAAAATAGTCGAAAGCTGGTGTAGTGAGCACGACCTCTCGGTCAATCCATCCAAGACAGAGATGGTCCTGTTCACACACAAGAGGAGTCTGGGAGAACTCAGACTCCCCAAGCTATTCGGTACCAAACTATCCTTAACAGACGAGGTCAAATACCTTGGGGTCATTTTCGACAACAAGCTGTTATGGAACAAACATCTGGAACACAAACTGGCCAAAGCCAGCATCTCGCTGTGGCAGTGCAGCAGACTTCTTGGCAAAACATGGGGAATCTCCCCCAGGATTGCCAGGTGGCTGTATACAGCCGTGGTGAGGCCCTTCGTTGCCTATGGCGCGGTGGCCTGGTGGTCCAGAACCAAGCTCAATACAGCGGTCAACAGGCTGCAACGGTTCCAGAGAATGGCATGCTCTGCCATAACGGGCTGCATGCGCTCGACACCAACAGCTTCACTTGAAGTACTACTGGGACTGCCACCTCTTGATCTGCATATACAGCAGGAGGCAAAGATGGCAATTCTAAGACTTAAGATAACAAGACAATGGAACAATAAACTTGGCTCCCATCGAACCTTATGGGAAACAATGGTTCAGAGTAACCCTATGTTTGAAGCCAAGTGTGACCGAATCGCGAAACAGTTCACTTTTGGCAAGAGATACCAGATACAAACTGCGGAAACGGAGGCGGACTGGTCTGGGATAAGAGAAGTCCGTATTTACACGGACGGATCCAAGACCGACCAAGGCACCGGTGCAGGAATCTTCTCGCTGGATCTGAATATTAAGAGTTCCATACCACTAGGGGAACATAGTACCATATTCCAATGCGAGTGTGTAGCAATCACACAGGCCGCCATGCGAGTGAAGAGACTCGGTATAAGCGACCAAGGCATCCGAATCTTATCGGACAGTATGTCGGTCTTGAAGGCATTGGGAAAGAACAGTATAAACTCTGCCCTAATCCTGGAGTGCCACCAGGCGCTTGAAGATATCTCCCTGACAAACAGGGTTACGATACAATGGATCAAGGGTCACAGCAATTCAATGGGGAACGACGCCGCCGATGAGCTGGCAAGAAAGGGATCAGGGATGGAAATTGCTGGTCCCCCTCCATCCCTACCCCTGTCTTTTAACACACTGCGAGCATGGGTGAGCAAACACACAACGGACCAGCACAATAAACGTTGGCAAAACACAATTGGATGTAGACAGTCGAAGTTGGTGGTGACCGAACGATCACCAAGACTAACTAATAAACTGCTAGATCTCAAACGGAAAGAACTCAGGACAGTAGTTGGCACAATAACAGGACACCTCCCCCTGAACAAACTACTGTTCATGATAGGAGCTACGGACAGCCCTTTATGCAGGGGATGCCTAGTAGACGAAGAAACAGCGGCCCATGTGGTCCTGGAGTGTGAGGGACTTAAGGACCACAGGGTAAAAATCGCATTAGGAACAGGGTCCCTCCGAGAGATCTGCGAGCGTCCGAAGAGACTGCTGGACTTCTGGAGGGAGCTGGGCTGGCTAAATTAGCACGCCTTAACTACGTACAAAGGACCAAGTTTGAGTTCAAGTGCGGAAAAAGGAGCCCATTAACCTAACCTAACCTAAACGCAGTTTCGTTGGCAGTGACGCAGATATTTTTGCTCTTATTCTTTGATCGGCTTCCTCGTTTAATTTTGTATAGAACTGTACAGGTTTCAGATCATGGAACAAGAAGTTATTGTCTTAATAATGTCTGTATTTGAAATAATTTAATTAACGGAAGATTTGATTTAAATGCTTCAAACCTTTGGTCCTTGAAAAAGAAATTAAGTACAAAAGTGCCAGTAATCAAAACATTTTTGGGATTGCAAAAGTAACGTTTTGTGGGGTACAACTAATTTCAGATGTTAAGACTACTGAATTATTGTATTTTTTTAATCATTTAATAAGACAATAAGTTGTCTTATAAAATGATCAGAAAAATACTCATAAACTTTTTTTTAACTATTTTTCATAACTTAGGTAAATATTAGGTTCTCAAGAACAATTTTGTCTAAGAGCTTATAGTGTCTTTACCATAATTATTCCACTAAAACACTCGAGTTCCACACTACCTACTCCAAGAACAGCTCGTCTAGATTATTATTATAATTATGTCGAAGACATCGCCACTAAACATAGTTGACGAGGTTGTGCGACAACTATGTTTAGTTTCAGCCGGTGCCCGGACTCGAAACTGTTGAATATGCAAACACTCAGACGGAAGCTCACTTAATTGAATTTCAAATTACATTACACCGGGACACTGTTATTTCAGCTATTCCCTTTGTATCGGTATTTTATATATTGAATACGTTGTCCGAGCTTACTTATAGTGCTTTCTGAGTCCAAAAAGAAGCTATTTGTATAAAATTGTATTTTTTGTTGAGTCGTTCTATGTTTTCTGCCATCGGTATTGGGAACAATATACTTTAAAGAAAATAAGAGCGTCGGTGGCCGGGCGGTTAAGTATCCAACTCGTAAGCGAGAGGTACCGGGTTCGAATCCCGCTGCGCCATGTACCAATGACTCTTTTCTGAGTTATGTACATTAGTTGAATTCTAACCGATGCTCTTACGGTGAGGGTAAACATCGTGATGAAACCTGCAACTGAATTTGTAACCATGATCCAATCTGGTCAGGTTCCCCTGGCTGGAGGGTCATGGAGATCAGATGGTAGTCGCTCCACTTTAATTACCTGATCGCCAAATCCTGGGTTATGGTCAAGGCGGACCCTCGAGAGCACAACCGGGACATTAATGCTAAGATGTTTTTTTTTTATACTTTAAAGAAAATAAGAATTTGGGTATTTTTAGAAATGCCTGTCAGATATTGAAATGTGATGCATATAGAGTCTACGATGGTGCGTACCAACCTATTATTTCTAATGTGGATGGAGCGCAAGTCCAGCAGTGGACTGTTGTGGGCAGGTGGTGGTAATTATTTCTATTTAAGTAACGTTGCCCTAGAAATGTAAGTCATGCATGTCGAGGAACTGGCATTAATGTCCCAATATTTATATGTTCGTGAACTACTCTAGGTGGGACCTGTAAAATTGTGACGCTCTAATTTCTAAAAAATGTAAGTGCTTTTTCAAAAATTATTTACTCTTAGACTAGCTTTTTCGCTTGCAAAATACTAGCTCAGCCTGCAAAAACTCGGTTCCTACGTTCAGGGCATGTTTCCGTGGAAACCACATTGAATTTTGGGTTTATGATACGTGGTATAATTAGTTAAGCGGTTTTTAAATTTATCTATTACAAAAAATTCAAACAATGATTTTTTCCTTCTAAAATATTTTTAACATACTTAGATAATTTAAGTTTAGTTATTTAGTTTGAATGAATCAAGTATTCTTTATTGCACCGGAACAATATTACACTTACTTACTCCTCAGGGTGATTCTTTCTCTCTCTCTCTATAGCTATTCTCTGTATTTAGTTTTTAAAATTATGGTCTGCAACGCCAATGGACAATAATACATAATTGTCCATTGGCCGATGTAATCAAATCCAACCCCGCCTTAACGTAATGCGACTCTGTGCCTACTCACTCAGTAGTCTAAGATCTAATTACTTACCTGACGAAGTTCTGTCGAGTCTATGGCAGCCAGGAGATGCCTCGGGACTTCACAGAATTAGGTGCGCGTAAGTAAGTTATGCGCCTTTGTATTCGGATCACTTCCACTAACTTTAGATGAGGCTGTAGTTACTTAGGGTGCTCGGTTTAACCGCTGCATTAACGTCAAATGCTTCGATGTAACCGCCAACTTGGATATGAAATTGTTTTATCAGTGTGGAAGTTTAACTAAGCGACGGTCCGCCGTGGCTGGACTTCGGTGAGTGTTTAACTCGACCTAACGAACTTTTGAGCAATTTGCTCCCGCGCTGCATCTGTGGCATCGCCGGAGTTTGCTCCGGCAGACCGGTAGCTGGGTAAACAATTGCGAAAGTTTTATAGCAAAGCGGCGCATCCAGCTAAAAGGCTGCTCCACATGTGTACTGTACTCGCTCGTGGCGTGCAGAGCAACTTTGCATCGGTGAGTAAATACAGTGGGAACGTGTAACTAAAGGCTGGTGTAGCCTCGATTTCTAGTGCTGTAGCCGATCTGCTGTACCATAACACATATTGGAGCTGTTTTCAACATTCTCTTTGTTTACACTCTGTAACGCTGGAGACCGTAGTATTCTGGTAATAAATTGGTGTGATCAACCAGTACCGAGTTACTTTTAAGATTTTAAACCAATTAGTTACCTAATGAAAAGTATTTAAACATTTATTTAAACAACATGAACAGACCTTATTCTATAAACAGTGTTGAATAAAAGAGCCTCGTCAATTATTTTAAAGCAAAATGTTTTACAGGGTCGGCAATAGCGATACCCTGATTTTGCAAACGTCTTCGTCTATATTGCCAACTTAGTGGTATAAAAACAACATTTTCAGTCAATATTAGTCTAGTCAGTGATACACTACAGTGGCATCACTAGTTCATCGTTAGAGCTCCAATCGCGGGCCAGATTAACCCGGGCGCGAAGTGATTGCAGCAGCTCAGCAGCGTTTCGCGTGCCATTGTTCCCACGAGTGCCAATCACGCTCGTTTTGTTTGTTGTTAATTCCGATTACTACCAGCAAACACAACAGCAACGAGTTCTATTGTTCGCTTTTCATTTCCTGAACTGTGCGAAGTTGGTAGTAACTGCTTTTATATTATATCACAGCTGAAATAACTAGCCAATTTGCACAGAGCAAAAAAAATTGCTACTAGTTTTCCAATATTTTGCCAGTTTGCAAAGCCTTTGAAAAGGAATGGATTGAAATTAAAAACAATGCCAGAACTTTTTAAACTTAATTTCCGTAGGTATGATTAAATAATTTGCAATATTGCTGATAAAATTATTTTTATGAATTAAATAAAAAATATCTATAGGTAAGTAGGAAGGCAGTGGCAGCGAATCGGGCAGTGGAGAAGAAAGGGGAAGAAGTCGAAGCCGAGATTGACCGCTCGGATGACGATGAATATTTATAGGCATTGTTATTCATTATGTATCATTTTCTTTTAAGAGTTGATTGTACTCTAAAATGCCTTTGTTATTTCATTATCCCTTACTGCTTTCGCGTTGCAAATAAAAAGGGTAACCCCGAGAAAATGGTTACAAAAAGTCTGCACAAAACGCAGAACGAGCCCGTCAAACACATTACGGCTGCAGTGATTACGAGCCAACTCGAGCGGGACATATTGTCTTTGTTCGCGGGTGCGGGGCTTCACGCGACCCATTGTTCGATTGAAGGACCCAGGCGTTCCACCGCCATTTACTCCCTGACACCGGCCAATTGTATTCCATAAACAGCGGGAATAATTCACAGCTCCAGTCTTTGATGTCCGGCTCGAGGCAGGCGCGACTGTTAAATTAATTCCGACTTTATTGGCATATCCTCTGAGAGAATGGACGGTTGGTGACTCACAATGTAATTGAGGGAAGAACTGTTTGTTTATTGGTTGATTTCTTTTTCATTATTCATGGATCTCTGATGTTTGATGTCTCTTTTTGACCATAATTATCTTGTTCATCAACAGCACTAAATCCATAACAGGCTACTGCTAGACTTGAACTACTCCACATTAGTAGAGGGCATGGGCATAGTCTGGAGACTAAGCAGCCCAGCATGGATGCTTGGCAGGCGGGTTGAAAATCATCATCATAGCCCGTAACAGTCCACTGCAGGACTTAGGGCCTCTCCCACGAAACGGGGAGGTTATTGCCATAATCTCCACGCTTGGCAGGCGGGTTGGAGATCGCAGTGTTTAAATATAACAATGGAAAATGCTGCTGCCCATTTTCTAGCCTACGGAGACTTTAAACTCGAAAATATTAGTCGCCTCGTACGACACCCATGAGTGTAAGGGGTTGGTGCTATTCTACTCTGCCGGACACCACACGGGTTGAAAATACTTAACAGAAAATGCCTCTATTATATTAAGTTGTCTTTTACGACGCCTGTTGTATAGTTGAATGATAACCGGTGTTCTTACGGTGACTGATTTGTAATCATAATCCAATCTGGTCAGGTTCCCCTGGTAGCAGGGGATGGAGATGGAGATGACAGTAGCCACACTGTAATTATCTGATCTGCCGAATTCTGGATCAAAGTCCTTGTGCACGAGAGCACAACACCCAATATGAGAGACATTACCGCAGAGATAATTATTTACTGTCACTTCCGGACCCCGGGCCCTTGCGTAGACAATTTCATCAAAATTTACTAAAACCACATTTTCCTAAGAACTTTTGCGGGGTCCTTTGTCGATTTCGTATCCGAATCCGATTTCCGAGCCATTGTGAATACGGCTACAGATCATCGGTACACCTAGTGGGAGGCCTACTCACGCTGCGTCTTCCGGACGTGAGCGCCACTCGAGAACTTTCCTGCCCCATAGGCCATCTGTTCTGCGAGCTATGTGCTCTGCCCGCTTGGCAATCTTTCGAGAAATGTCGGTGACCTTAGTCGCTTGCGGGTCTCCTCCTTCCTGTTTCAATCGCGCAAAGACACTCCGAGTACAGCCCTTTCTATCGCCCTTTGGGTGACAGTGAATTTTCTTATAAGGCCCACAGTGAGCCACAAAATAAATATGAAGAAAAACTTACTTTTTTGAACCGAATTAAAAATCGAGGTTTAGTTCTAAAAGCGATTAGTAAACATTAGGTTGCTCGTCTCGAGATATTATACTTAATCTTGGGACCAGTTCGGGCATAATCTCGTGTGCATCTTTTTCCGAGGAACGTCATTAACTGACATTTCGCGGAAGAAAATGCTCACTGCCCCGCGCCGCGCACCCCCGCGTTCATACACGAATAATCAACCTCCCACCTACCTCACCTACCGCAGGCGATATATCAGTTAAGTTGTCGACCTATAGAACCCAGCCTAGACAGTTCGTAAATGAAATTAATAAATTATTCATAATCAGTCATTCTCTAAATTTAGTTAATATTCTATTCATATATACTCTCTGATGATAATAGATAGTCAACAGAAATACGTTATAATATGATAAACAAGTCGCAGAACATAATCCTTATATTATTTATTCATGATTTATTGTTAAAAGTAGCGCAAAATTGTCTGAATTAAATATGAAGCTTGTAGTCGAAGCTTGAAAGAGTAATCTCCATAGAAAGGATTACTTTCGCGTTGATAGAGCTCTTGGTACTTTTACAAATTGCCTTTGAAAAATATTGCTCATTGTTGTTTTCAGCAAAGAAAGCCTTGCTCTCTTTGCTCCGTTGAGATTGTTTTTTATGTGAAGCAGAGTTTTCATTTATATAATTGGTATGTACAATTATATATTATAGGGCGGGCTTGTAATTTTATGTTATAATCAATAGGATTTCTAGTGTTAAAAAACTGAATAGTAAGCTCCACCAGAGGTAAGTTTCATTTTATAAATATAAATAGAAAAATAGGATTCTTTGAATAACCTAACCAACAGAAAAACTTGTATAACCCCCGATCAAGTTTACTTAAACTTAATTATTTTCTAAACTATAGAACCAATTATAATAAACCAAAGCTACGACCCACCTCGATTAAACTGGCTTCCTAATAGAGAAAACCGCATCCAAATCGGTTCATTGATTCCGGAGCAACGATGCCACAGACAGACACAAAGTCACAGATACACACGTCGGGAGTTTAAAAATGATATAATTATTTTATTGCATATAAATTATACAAAAATTTAAGCAAAAATGTGTCAGTCCCTATTTTCTCCGATTTATTTATCCAGAGCCGATTCCAGCATGGCGCCGTTGGTAACAAGGGCGCTCACCCCGTCAGTAAGACCTTTGGATTTACAGAATAGTCTCATTAAATTGACGTTGTGTTCTCTGGCGTGACAAAGACAATTTTGTTTTCAGAGCGCTTTATTTTCTTGCATTTGCTGATGTGACATCTCCAATATGGAGTTTGTTGCTGAAATAAACCATTCAACTGGTGATTTTTTTCTTCTATTGCTATGAAATTTATACTAATACAGAAGTAAAACTATACATAAGTGGGTAGACTTGCAATTTTATTTAATTGGAGAAGGGATTATCAGGATTTTTATAATTAAGATGATTAAATTAACAGGAAGCTTTAATATTCCGAAACGACTTGAAAATGGACACGATCGCTAGAAAATTTAATTTGTTTCCCGAAAAAATAGAGCGCTTGACGTGTTTGGAAATAAGTCAATATCTTTAAAGAGATATAGTGCTTATTTTTCTTTTCATATTATACAAAGCTCCCCTCCTCAACCACGCAACGGATTTTGATGCTGTATCCACTAACATTTAGCGAATATCTTCCGGAAGATTTATATAGATAATACACGCATATTATAATAAAGAAACCCTTAAAACCCCGTGCGAAGCCGGAGCGAGTCGCTAGTTTGCCAATAAATAAATGAACTCCCGTAGCTTAAAAGTCCCTTAATCGAAATGCTCTCAAAGAAGTTAAAGAAGGTAAATAAAATTTTGACTTCTCAGAAGTCCCCGGCTGAAATCCGATGTAAGTTGTTAATTAAAATTGCGATTAACGATCAGGATAAACAATTAACGAATCTTCTAAAATCATTTTATTTGCCGCCGGTATTAAATCCGTAAAATAAAATGGAAACTTCGAGCCACTCAGTTCAAAGAGGGTTGGTTGAAAAATGGAAAGTATTCCTGAGCCAGCACGGCTCTAATGAGGGGTATTTATCTAAGTCCGTAGACGAGTCGAAGGAAACCGCGCTGGAACCGTACCGTTTAATCTTCTTTCACGATTTCGGATTAGTTTGAGTCATGCGGTAATCTGTTTTCCACATAAACAAGTAAACATACCACGTATGTACATTAGGTTATGTTTAATTGTCTATCGCTTGTTTCCCACTTTTATGAACACATTCAGCTGTAAAATTTACTTGTTAATTCGCTTGGTTCTTGCGATCGAAATGGGTTTTCTTTTAATAAGTGTTTTATCTTGCACAATGCAGCATTTAACGCGAAACGGAAGAAAAGTACCTACACTACTGACATGTGTTAATCTAGTCGGGACACAATATAATATGTTGGTCGGAAGCACAATATCTTCCCTATCAGAACACTGTACATCCATAGCCTGCAGTAACTGGCATATCACTTAATTGCGGCTACAGTCCTGTATAATTGATATGTCACATCGTTAGTTATCGATTGCTGATTGGCTTGGTAATGCCAGGACATGACGAGCATACGATGTTGGCTCAGGAACCCGAGACCAATCAACGCATAACGAATGAGAGGGCATCATGGCGGGATTGATGATATTTTTATACGTGGAAAAAAAATGTGTAGGTGTAAATAGTGGCGGCATAAATTGTTTTACCATGCTCAGGGTTTTGAAACTGCTCGCATCCGCGCGAGCGCTCGTGTGCGCTAGCTATATCTTTCACACTCGTGGTAAGTTGCTAGAGATAGAAACGACAAGCATTGGAAGGCTAGAGCTCGCGTGGATGCGAGTGGTTTCAGAAATAGCTCCCCAGCGGCCCTCGGTTCGAACGGTGTTTAATGTTGATTTTCGGCATGAAAAATTCGATATTTTCACACAAAATGCTGATTTTCTCTACTTGTGAACCGTTCAATTTCGGTGTTGTCAATGTGATTTATAAAGTATGGAATTTTTCGAAAAATCAAAATCGAAAACCGAATAGAGGCGAGTCATTCAAAAATAGAACCCCAGATGGGGAATAAACGTATGAGTGAATTAGGGTCACCGATCATATTAACTTTCATATCACTCCAGCAAAAACTTCTACTAGATAGAGTTTAGTTAACATATATTTCTTTACTCTCAGAAGCACTAATAAAAGAAATAAGGGAAAGATTTTTACTACGTTTTTTTAATATTAAATGATATTAATAATATACATACAAATGAAAGTCTATAAATTCTAAATGAATTTATTATCATTGCGCGTGTTGGCTTTATCTTTTGCCAACTTGTCTTGGCTTTAGGCAAAATATGTCGGGGTGTAAAAGGACTATAAAAGTGTTATTTGGACCGCTGATATAACCGGAATGGGAGTTTTACGACCTTATGCTAATCCATAAATTGGTATCGTGTAAATTCTAAACTCAGTTTATGAAGCTTTATTAACATAATAAAGCGACATGATAAAAGCATATCTTTTGAATTTTCATTCATTGGATCTATTTTTATGTTGTTATTAAATTGTTTTTAACATCTACAGATATATTATTTATATCTACGTTTATCACCTATGAAGGATGAAAATTCCTTCAACTATAATCTACAATTATTAGAATTACAAAATAAAAAGGAATTTGTAGCAAGTGATTACCGAGCATGTATTTCGGTATTGAAAGATAAGTAGATTAGGTATATATAAAAGAATAGGAACAGAAACCTACGTTTAATCTCATCATAATAAACGCCGAATGTCTGAGACGGGAACATTTTACTTGACCCAGTAACCCGCTGCAGTTAACTTACTCGGTATATCCTTATGAGAAAACTTCGTGATACGTGTTTGTACGACAGTCATTGTATATAATATTTCCTATACGCAAAGTAATACGAAAACAATTTTCTGCCACAAAGAATTATTAAAAAACGTCGCAACTTCGAAATGGCGTAGCTTTAAATGCGCAGTGCAAGTCCAAAAGTTAACCGATAAGAAAATCATCAGCACCGTCTTTTATTTGATTGTTTTGTCAACTTTGCTACTTATCAACTTACCGGAAGCCGTGTTGCCGAAGTACTTGCCCCAATTCGGAGTTTCACAAACAAAAGTGTGGAGTTGTCGGCCCCTCTGATACAGTTGAGTTTGGCAACACGCTAGGCCTCCGGGTGCCAATGAGACTGTGCGCTTCCTTTTGATATTGATATCTAGGGACCGGGAACTGTCACTTTAATTAGAAGTGTACGAACTACGTGTTACATGTAGGTACTGTTTCATCGACCGCGGTTCTGCTCCCAACTGATATTTCTGTAACACAATGGAACAGAATGTATTGTGTGGATTGTATCATGCACATTGTATTTCATTGAATATAGAACAATCCTCGAATAGACGATAAATATTCAATTCAATTTCAACCCGATGCACCGTAGTTTGAAATATTAGAAGTTTTACGATTTTCAATTCGCAGCTGCATCGAGCTGTTGACGCTAGACTTGACGCAGCTAGTTATAGCTGATCTGCTACGGATCGACAGGAAACTCAAGCACGAGCTGTCTTGTATCACCCGAACAGAATACCAAATACAGCAAACAACGTACCTACACGAATACACGCGGTCCGTTTGAAAATGTTTTCCCAACTAAAAGCATCGAGATGTCAAAAATGGTGTGGACGCAGTGTTTGGTGTGGGTCGAATAATTTTGTTTGTGTCTCTGGCTGTCCGGAATAAACCTAATTCAGTGCTCCCTCCCCCCAGCTCCCTGGGGAGGGGGTGTGGGGCATATTTAGACACGGGGAGACAAATAATTGCTTTTGCGTGACACGGGGAATCGAGTTATATCGACGACATGCGTGGAAAACGTATTCCGCACTCGCAGGGAAAGGATATTACTCGTTTAAACAAACGCTGCTGGTTCAAAGAAAATGTATTATGAATCTAATGAATGTGGGGTAGGGTATATTGTTTTTATAAAAGGAAGGTCTGTCCGAATTTTGAGTATAAGTCTGAATGACTTATACCTTAGGTGGTAACTGTTTGGAAGAATTTACAAGTTGACTAATGGTCAAATTAGCATCGGTGAGGAGTCCGACTGGGTGAGTACCACCGCCTTATCTATTTCTGCCGCCAAGCAAAAATGCTTGCATTGTTGTGTTCCGGTTTGAAACATAAGGTAGTCAGCGCAATTACAGCATGAAGTCAATGCGTCAAATGTGTGTCTTATATCAATTTACTTGACTTATAATATAATATAACTTATAAATCTCTTGACACGGAAGTGCCCCTGTAAAGCCGAGCAAAAAGTAGGGTTTTCGGATTTATCCCTTACTTATACTATAAGACCTAGTTTCATGCCAATTTTCAAGATTCTCGGTCTATGGGAAATACCCTCTAGGTTTTGATGGCGGTCCGACTTCCAGTTTTGACTACTTTCGTCTCATTTCACGAAATCACACCCACAGATTGCAGGAAAGCGAAAGGAAAGACGTTACACATAAAAAATATTTAAAATCTACTTATGAATGTATCCTGCACAAGTTTTCATTCTGCTGTATAAAAGGTAAAATAAATGATGATGTCTCAGTTTATTCCGACCAATATTTTTATGAAATATCCACTACAGTGGAAAACGGAATAATAGTCAATAGGCATCTATTTGTTTACTCTTAACCGCATGAATCACAATATTGTATTCCAGAAAAGAAATTCCGTATTTATCCGGGAATTCCATTAAACGAATAATCATTAATGCAGTAGCTTGGCGCGGCATTTCTGTCAGTTGTTTATATACAAATATTCCACGCTTTTCCAGCCGTTTTTCGCACGGCGCAGATAAAGCCCAAAAGCCTGATAATACGTGACAATATCCTGAACAAAGCACTATTGGGAACCATCCCTATTATTGTTTATAGCCATTTTGAATGCTCGTGCGACTTTGCGTCCAGAATTTGTATTTTTCCAGTAGGTACTTACATATTCTACGTATATCTTGCTGTCACGTTTTGTTCTTTTCCCTACTCTGCATGGGCACGGTTAGTGATTTATCCACATTGATCGTCTATGGAAGTACTACGTCGAAGAAGCAGCCTGTAAATAGATGGCGATGGTGTTATTCTGCTCTAACAGATACGCATCCAACATGCTGTTTGGAGTAGCTAAAGCCACTCAGTAGCAGTAGAGTTAGTTGACAATTCGTCATCACAGCCCATAACAGTACATTACAGGACTTGAGACCTCTCCCTCGAAAGGGGAGGCTCTATTCAAGACCTCCACGCTTGGCAGGCGGGTTGGAGATCACAGTGTTGTGAATATAACAATGGAAAAAGCTGCTGCCCATTTTCCAGCCTACGGAGGCTCTAGATCTTTTGCCTCGAAAACATTAGTTGTCTTGTACGACCCCCACGAGTGTAAGAGGTTGGTGCTATTCTACTCTGCACCACACGGCACCAATTGACAATTAAATTATAATAACTCTTTTAATTGTCATACTCACTGAAATTGTGAATAAAAGTTTACAGTACGCACTCAATCAGAAACAAACATAGACATATAGGTACTGTAACAGAACGACCCCTAGGCTAAAATATTTCACATGGGAAATGTTTCATAAAAACCTATTTCGATTTCGAGAGCTGATACTTTTAAAAATAAATTATAGGATCGAGTTATACCTTAACGATTTCATCTAAAACTAGTCCTCAGTGGTGGGAGAGATTCGAAATAATATTATTAGTAATTATTTTGTTAGTAAATATTCATAGAAAAGGACACATTTGACTACATGAACGGCCATGTGATTACCGCGGAAGATCTTCCCTCCTCTTCTCTCCTGTCCCATAGATACCAACGCCATCTATGTGCGGAAGCGTGGTATCACTCACGATTTAAATGTGTTTATAGATTATTTAAGTGTTTTAAAATTACCTAGTTTTAATGCGAAAATATTAATGGGCTTTTCGATATTAAAAGAAATCATGTTAATAATGTCTATGGCTGTACGGATATAATCTGTGACCACAAAGCATAGTGCAACAGAAGGTAGCATGACGGCGGTAACTAGGATTGGTAGGGCAAAATAGGCAAGAGCGAGTCGAATGTACGAACGGCTGGGTTCCGTAGTTGTTTATCATTATTCATAATTTATAGAGGACTGGTTCATGATGTATTTAAGCATATTTTAGGAAGAATATGCCGTATTCAAACATATTTTAGGATGATAAATGAATCTAATTTCCATGTTATTCGAAAGGTACCGATTAAGGAAATGTCTGGTTATCAAAATAAGTACGAGTTATGGAGCTGGATTATTATTGCTCCCTGTGTAGGACTATTTGACAGTGGTGATTTCCCGTTTCTCTTCTGCCTATAACTTCACACCTTATGGATTTGACATTAGTGGGGTAGACGCATGTTTCTCGGTTTTATGTTGAACCTTTAACGGGTGTTTAGATGAATAGACAAACTTGTTAACAGGTTAAGAACTCGCGTTTCTTATACAAGTTTATGCATTTATTGGGGCTCAAAGATACCTGCAGGGGTCCATAGATAATTAAAGTAGGTACGTTACGTGTGAGACTCGTTGGTTGTGGTAAAATGTATGGTGGGTTTCATGTTTCACAGAGAAGAACCCTAAATAGGTGGCGTGATCGATGAGAAGGAAAATCGAGACAGCGAATGAAAGAGGATATAAGGCAGTGGAGAGAGAGATAGGGGCTTTTTCGGGACCAGCAGTCAACGAGGACGGACACGGAACATCATTGGACGAGGACGGACACCTGGGGTTTTTCCATTCGGCTGTTCCTCGGAACATTGGGAATTTTCCATAGCGCGAGATCGTAGACTCGGCTTCGATTTTATTACGGGTCTTGTAGTTTAGAGTCAGTGCTAAATAAAACCAGGTATGTTAGTATTCTAGAACCGTGATGAAAAATACTAATCGTTTGTTTTTGTTTCAGAGACCCCTTGGCAAGGCACACTGCCCTTGCTTATGTTTTCAGGACTACTAAGGTCGAAGACCTTAGGCCGTTTGATTCGGACAGCAAACGGCTGGGTGTTACATAATATTCCATTATTAACCTTTTGTTCCGATCGGAAATAAGTAATTACTACCTTTCACTGGAATTTTTGTGTGACATTCATAGATCGTCTGACTTGGAACTTAGGTCTGCGAAAGGCTCTGGGATTCGTCAAGTGTTTCCACGCAAGGTTGCAAGGCCCTCGCCTTCGCTTCCCAACAGAAACCCCCGTAGGGCCGAGGTTCCGAGGTCTTGCACACAATGTATTCGGCATGCCCCCAGGCAGTATCATGCCGGATATTCTTAGGAATACACCTTCTTGGTACACTGGTCAGACCTAACCTGAACGGCCCAGAAGATGATAGAGAATAGACCTTAGTATCTGGATGAGCGATCTCGGTCGCTATTCCAGTGCTAAAAGTTAGGTTGAGCTAGTTTATGTTCTAGTTGTGCATAAGGACTTATGTATGGGACATTACATCACACTTACACAGTAAACGGGGAATTTATTTGCACAAGGAAAATGTATAGTTTCGACTTGGGATGGAGAAAGGGGTAGGCCTGAAAAGTAGTTCGCTAGGCTTTCTTTTAAATAAATAAAACCCTAATAAATTCAATTTAACTCTTATAAAAGTAATGCGTGAGGTTTAGGCGTGAAATAATAAATTCATACATAGTTATTTATATCTAAATATAATCTCTAAATCGGAAAAATAATACGAAATTGCTGTAGGGGCTAGTTTGCGTAAGCTAACTATATATTTCGATACCGCGATTTGTCTCACATTGTGGAAAATCCCCAAACAATAGGTTTTAACAAAACAAGTGAATATAAGTATCGGAATCAATATTTTATAAGACGTAGGTTATCTAGGGGCGTAATACGGAAGAGGTGTGGTAGAAGTTATTACATTCAAAGCTTAGGTTATATCCATCGCTGTATAGGTATGATCTAGGTCGACAAAATTCGTAATAAAACACGGTAGATGTGTCGTGAGTGAAAAGTAATTATTAAATTGCAACTACAAAAGTCGACGCGTTGATGTCTATTACATACGAAACCCTCTATCATACAAAAGACATCAACGAGTGCCAGTTTTCTATTCAACTTGTATATTATTATAATGTATTTACAAATAATCCAGAATTCTGCCTAGTATATAAATAGCTTTGTCATTAGTTGCATACGTAAAGTTATTGTCCAAGCGTAACGTAACATCTCTTCTCTAGTAGCGTTGAAACCCGCAGGTTATAAGACTCAGTTTTATAATCACTAGTAGTAACAGCCATACAGACATTAGGACACGCGAAGCAATTGTAATAGTCTATATCGGCGTACCGACATTTAATAGAACCTTAGCCATAGTGATACCATTGACTGAAATGCGGAAAATGCGGGTAGAGGGTTAATGTTTGATATATACAAAGAGTATCGGTGAATTTTGTAGTGGGATCGTTAATGTCGGGAAAACTGTTATTTCCTTAATAAGGTAAAACCCTTTTAATGGAAATATGGATTTATTGTGAAACCAGCTAAATTCAAAATATTTTATGGTATCCGTCAACTACCTAAAAGTAATCGCTTATTTCGCCGCGTCTTCAACAGCTTCAGTAGCCTATCGTAACGAGCGTTCGGTTTTACAGCGAAGTCAACCGAAAGTCCCGGGTTCGATCCTCAGATAGGAACACCTTAACTTCTAAAATTGCTATTTTTTATTATCCTTTTATTTATAACTGTTATTTCTCTAATAAGGTAAAAATCTTGTAATAGAAATATGAATTTATTGTGTAGCCAGCTAGATTCAGAATATTTTATGGTATCCGTCAACTACCTAAAAGTAATCGCTTATTTCGCCGCGTCTTCAACGGCTAAAGTAGTCTATCGTAGCGAGCGTTCGGTTTTACAGCGAAGTCGACCGAGGGTCCCGGGTTCGATCCTCCGAGCGGGATACTTGAACTTATAAAAATGTTTATGTTATTATTCATATTTTATTTACGGAAATTGTAGCCGCGCCACACTTAATACGGTTATTTATAATTGCTTATTACGTATTTCAACCTTAAATTGGTTTGTACTTAATTGTCTAAAATAACGCGATAGATGGCTTCTGTTTGATATACTGAAGATTCTCTTGTATGAACGGGTTTAGGGGCGAGAAATTAAGGTTATAGATTATTTAATAGTCAAATCAGTATGTACATGTGAAAGACAGAGCGTGCACTTTTGGTCTATAGTGTAGATGGTGTTAGTGTGTATGTTGCGTGTGTATGAGTGCGTGTCAGTATTAGTATGATCGCGGTTTTTAGTATTAGTAGGAACTTTTAGGGCTGTTTGGATTATGGATGGAAGTGGGATGACGTCATTGAGCATTGTAATTTGGATTTTAAATCTTAAATATTTACTTAGTATCTTTAATGCGTGGATAGTACTTTAAGATATATGGTAGAGATGGCACGGAACATGTTTTTGATAAAATATTATTTAGTATACTTCTTCTGGGTAGCATACGTGACAGATCGGGTTTTATGATTGGGGTCCTGTTGGAACGCCAGCATCTTAGGGGGGAGTCCGCGCCAGACCATTTTTGGGTGAGTTGGTGTTATGGTGATGTGGAGAGATCCCGATCTTGAAATAACATTATAGCAGCTAGCCAATCTGAATCTAAGGCATGTGCGAAAACGCCCTAAAATCAATTTCCATCTTAGGGCTCAGTCCGCGCCAGTCAATCTTTAGATGAGTTGGTGTTATCGCGATTTTAATAGATTTCGGTCTTGAGACATCTGGATAGCAGCTGGCCAATCTAAACCTAATGCATGTGCGAAAAGGTTCTAAAATGAATTAGCAGAATGGGAGTCCGCGCCAGTCAATCTTTAGATGAGTTGGTGTTATCGCGTTGTTAATAGATTTCGGTCTTGAGACATCTGGATAGCAGCTGACCTATTTAAACCTAATGCATGTGCGAAAACCGCGCTGTTAATTCGGTGCGAAGGAGGAGAGTAGCATTGTACAGTTTTCGGTCTGCTTGATTGTTGCTTCGATGTTGAGGAAGCTCGCTTCCGATATAACGAGATAGCAGTTAGTCTGTCTGAATCCCATGAACTTTGCAAAATCTTTCTAGTACTAAGTGGTGAGCTGATGGGACGTCTTTGATACGATCAAATCTGTACGTGGGGATTGCATAGGACCATAACTAGTTAAAGTTCATTGTTACTTACTTACGTAACTGGATGATTCAACAGTATACAGACCCCTGATACAGTTGCAACATCAATAATATTCTATAACAAGAAATAAACTTTGGAGCTACTTGCCTTTACCAATTGGAGTCCAGCATCTGGAAATATTTATTTGAGACTACCTGAAGTTACAGGCCTCAATCACCAGTTGATCAAGATAATAATAATTATTTTTATAACTTGAAGAGATCTATCATTTGATCAACTTACATAATTGGGGATTTATATGAAGAACTTGATTTTATACATTAAATGCATTTGGGACTACCAATTGAAATCATAATCCTGTTCGCCTGCTATCTTTACATTATATCAAGGATTGAGTTTAGAACCCGTGAGATGTTTGGCTGTGTGAGAAGTTGGCCGCTTCATTCCTCACATGTAGGTTCCATTTCCGGAGCGGTGGTAGCCTAATATATACCTGCACTACCTTACGGACTGACCTATGGGACTCTTATCTCTTTCCCTTTAATTATTACTATTATATTTCGTCGCTTCATTCTTCAGATATAAGATAATTCACAACGTAGTCCCTTTAGCCTACAAGGTAGCTTCGCACGTTTATTTAAAGTAAAATCGATTTGTTTTCAATCGATCATTTTTGTTTTTTGTCGATCCTACGTATCGATACAGCCAGCCGCCATTTTTACGTCATTCCTTTTTCGTGCGAGGTAGCGAGCACATCGTGCACACGTGGTGCACAACAAATTGTTAAAATTTTATTTCAAAAGTAGAAACGCAGCGCCGAAAACAAGATTCGGTATTTTAAAAGAAAAAGCAAAGAACCTACGATGTCACAAAGTGGCGATATTCTCGGATTCCACTTCAGATTCCGATAAAAATTCATGTAAGTACCTACAATATTTTCGCCGAATGTAGTTACTTTTATAATTTATGCATTGAGTGTATTAATACAAAACCTGGGGGTTGGCCTTGAGTCAACACGACGGTGATTTAGCTTTAATGTATATACAATAAAAAATGAATATAATTAAAATTTCATCTGGAGGTTGGTCGAGAATCAACACGACGATATCAAATAACTACGCATATACCGCCTGGGGGTTGGTCGTGAATCATCACAAAGGCAATATGCAATAATCTAGTTTCTCAACCTGGTGATGATCGAGGTTTTTAGATACTTTAGATTCCGATTAAAACTAAGTAAGTTTCTATTTTACGCGATTTTCGCTTAATGTGATACGTGTAATTTATGCATCGAGTGCTTCAATGTAAAACCTGGGGGTTGGCCGTGAGTCAACACGATGGTAAAAACCTGGACGTTGGTCGAGAATCAACGCGACGGTAAAATTATACACCTGGATGTTGGTCGAGAACCAACACGACGGTATCGACACAAAGCCTGGAGGTTGGTCGTGAACCATCACGAAGGCAATGTGCATATTCACCTGGATGTTGGTCGAGAACCAACACGACGGTATCGACACAAAGCCTGGAGGTTGGTCGTGAACCATCACGAAGGCAATGTGCATATTCACCTGGATGTTGGTCGAGAACCAACACGACGGTATCGACACAGAGCCTGGAGGTTGGTCGTGAACCATCACGAAGGCAATGTGCATATTCACCTGGATGTTGGTCGAGAACCAACACGACGGTATCGACACAGAGCCTGGAGGTTGGTCGTGAACCATCACGAAGGCAATGTGCAATAATCCCAAGTGTCTCAACCTGCTGATGATCAAGAATTATTTAGAGGTCTATGACATCTACCTACCCGCCACCGTCGATCGAGAATCGGCAGTGCGGATTTATTTTGTGGATATACCCACATTCTTCACATATCCGTGGTTTTATCTTCGGAATGGTTTTTCGTTGATCGGGGATCAATACAAACACCTTAATATATTTTGAAAACTCGATGAACGATGAGAATAATACTTTAAACAGTGGGGCATTAAGTACCTACTAGTAAAGTAGGGGGTGTAATCGACCACTCGTTCGTAAACTCGTTTGTTCTAAAACGGACATAATATGAATTTGTCTGCGGTTTTAGACATCGACACACCTCCGGATGCAATTACTGAGAGGTATTACTTGCTACTGAGGCGTCAACAGACCTGCCCCAGGTTGCCGTCGCCGCTAGAGTAGCGAAAGAGCCTTCGTCGGAGCCGTCCGATGCGCCCGCGCACAGTTAGACCCACAGCTGGTGCGGGTCCTCGAAGCCAATATCCATAACGAACCCGAGCACGGGAACAAAATACATAATACAAGTCTATTGTGACTCCCTTACAAGGAAAATATCCTTAAGCGTTATTTAGTGCCGGAAAACATAAAGTTACCCCAGGCTCAAAAATAAAATTTCGTAAGCGGTCATCTGCGCCGCAACACGTACTCCAACGAGGAGAATACCATATTCATCGCCGTCAAATATCTGAGTGACGCTCGCCGCATACTCTTGCGATCTTTATTTTATGGACTCGAAATCAAGAATAAAACTGATAATAATAACGCCTAACGATAAGGCGTCCTTGAGTGTCGTCCGTAACACTCACCGAAACGAAACGCTATTCGAAAGTACTGTGTGGGAATTGGCTCCATCGACATACCCTTTGCTCGCCTACGCGAGCCCGGGAAAATGGCCGGCGCGCGGGCATCCGCAGCGAGCGCCGGCCAAGCAGCCTCCCCGCGCCGCGGAAGCCGCCGGCGCCGGCCCGCAGCCGCACCTACATAGTCACCTAAGTGACTCAGGTGCGCCACGTTGGTCGCGTACAATTATTTTTTAATTAATTGTTGGCATTGATTCGGGACGGTTTAGAAGTCCCATTCTATAAGTCCGTGGCACAATATATATGTTGCCCCTGGTATAGACAAGTATTCTGTCTCCTGACCAATACCAAACTTTTTGCTCCTGACAAAAAGAAGGAGTCCCCTAGTCCATTAAAATGTTAGTAGATTCGGGTACGATTTTAGTGTTCAGCCGAACACCTTGCATTGGGCAGGCGGCAGCCCCACATACCTAATCAATTTTTATCTAAAATATTCCCGCCACCTAAACCGATTGGGAAAAAAGATTAATCTAAAATCACAAATAAATTTATACCGACCGATACGATATACGATCGGACCACAGAATCATTTCAAAATAAATTCCAAGAAACACATTTTTAAATATGATAAATTTAAAATTGTGAACCATAAAAGCTTTAATTCGATGGCAGAATTTACAACTTTTCAGCCTTACCGTATTAGTATCTCGGTTGCCCCGCGAGGGTTTACTAAAGTGACGACTAAGATCTTCACCTTCTTAAGGTCTCAAAGCTCAAAATCCGTGCTATACTTAGACGATATAATTTGCATTGGCAATGACTTCGAGGAATGTCTAAGCAATGTTAACGAGGCCCAGATTACTTCAATGTCTCGTATTCATAGTCAACGTTAACAAACGCAACTTGCAACCTAAAAATATGTGTAAAATTCTAGTGTTTATATTATGTTTTAATTTTGAGAATTTCACTTAATTTTTTTTTAACTGGAGAAAAGTGACATTATAGCACAATCAGTGTATATATTTTCGTCTCTTCCCCGTTGCACAATATAAGTTCGCTCAACTTATTGCACTGTCAGTAGCAGCTTATCTAGCGCTACAATACAGCTGATTGCACACAAAATTTTTGATCTATTGTTAAAATGTATTTAAAAATATAATAGCTACTTAAACTTTAGCATAAATATCCCCCCGTTCTACGTTCTTTGAGGATCTTAATTGATGGGCGCAAAACATTGGCCCTTTATTGTCCCGCAGGCCTTCATTATGTAAACGAGAACTTCACTTATGGCTATCGTACTGACTGGGGTACCGTCTATGGCGACGATTGGGTCAACGGGAGTTGGAAGCAATGTGAACTCAAGTATCCCATTAACTGGATTTACTAAACCTAAAAATGTTGCATCATACGATCATAATTGTGATATATTGGTACGAGTAGATAACACCACAGCTATCAGCTATGTAAATTGTCAAGGAAGTATTGAATACCTTCATGCAAAGAATCTAGCGCGGCATATTTCGTTATGTGATATTAAGGTTGACGAGGACTCAAGAGAGTAAAGGACATAGAGTGGAAACTCTCTGACTCGGCTTACCGATAGATAGTCCACACTTTTAGACAGACTATGACTGAGGTACCGGTAGATTACCGATTTCATGTCTCGCGTCAATGCCGACTGTGAGCGCTATTTATCCTGCAAACAGGACTCGGAGGCTATCGCAGTAGATGCGATTAATCTCATGCATTCTCACTTGCCGCACTTCTCTCGATTTGCAATTTTGATTGCAGAATAATACTGATCCATATGAAGATTCTAACGAATTTGTGATAACATTTTAAGTAATCGTTTTAATACGAATGCTTCCTATGACACTTTGAACAATCATCGTTCAGCTCCGTATCCCATTTTGGTCCAGTTAGGATGTTCGAATTAAACGATCACTAAAAGGAGCTTTCAAATTCAATCCAAGCGTGCCTAAGTATACTGCCACTTGGAATTCACGAGAGTGTATATAACATTTCAAATTCGGTCCCGTCCGAATAAATAAAACATAATAAAAAGTTAACCAGAACATTAGGAATATTGGCCCTGTGTACCACACACACAGGGTACAAACGCTATCACTTTTAAGGATTATAATATTAATACCACCTCAAATAGCATTAAAATCATAATTAGTTACAACATTAGGGTCAGGTCGCTAGTATCCAGGGCTCTTTCGTACCTAATTTACGCATAACCGTTCCATCACACTCGAGGAGTATCTGATTAGAATCGAGAAACTCAGTACTGGCACATACTAAGTATCTCTTTCTGTCGTGCGAACCACACCATAAACAAGCCACGGACAAACCATTAGCCAATGGATTGGCAGGGTGATGACAGAGAGCAGTGTGTCATGGGTCCATGTGCTGTGGCTCGGTGTGCCCGGCGTCCGGTGTCCGGCGCTGGGCCGGCGGCGTCTCCGCGGCGGGGCCCGCAATGCGCGGGCCGCAAGGACCAGCACATCGCGTTATCGCCAGATATTATATCAGGCCGATCGCTGATGTCGGCTGATTTGTTAAACCAGTTTGCTTTCTTAACCCTCTACTGCATGACATATGACAGAAGTGAAACAAAAAATATTTGTTGATGTTATTTGCTATACTTATATAAAAATAACAACTTTGTGAAAAAAAAATAAAGAAAAGTACTGTAGTTTAGTTTTTATTTTATGAAACCATATATGGATTTGTATGCATTAACACAAAAAATCACTAAGACATATATGGTTTCCTATGCATACATACAAATGTCAGTAATTTTATAAATAACATTATTATTGGTGAAATTTTAAAAGACAATTTCTTTTGTCATTATAACATAAAAATACCCCACATTTTGGACATTTTGTGTATGTTTTTCGTGCGCAAACTTGGCACATTTGTCGGTACTTGTGTCATTCAGGCAGGTGACCTATATTGTCAATCCGCACAGAATTCAGGGGTAGCTCTTGGCGTTTTGCTGGAGCCTTTCTCATTCCATTTCGTCGAGTGGGTGTTCCAAAATTAGATGTAGTTGTAGGAGTTTCCTGGTGACATGTAGATGGATATCCAGTTACAGACGCTGGCGAATAGAGTCCAATAGGGGACGGATTTTGAAGAGTTTATCGTGGCCTTGTGTACCAAAGGGAATAAACTTTGTATTGTCACTTAAATGTAAAAAGCGCTTTATGGTTTCCCATCTGTTACAGGTCATTGTATTGTTTACTTGGTGTTGTCCTATGGTCGTATTCCAGTAAAGTCTAGAAGCTGATAGTTTCACAATCGACATAAAAATAACTGTACCAATAAATTGCTCCATTTCTTCTTTCGTGATATGTGCAGGCTTATTCACGTTGTCTTGGATAGCTTTCAAGTTTGATTGTTCTACGATCATTGAAATTAGATCGTCTGTGAAAAGGAACAAAAAGAAATCGGCAAGTGAATCTAATTCTTTGATATAGGAGGGTAGTTCAGTCTCTCCTGTAAAGACAAATTGATCCGGATTATACGAAGCTAGATTAGCAGATGTCCATTTAGTCTTTTCAACGAGTTACGACGACGAGCCTGTACATTATTTATGGATGTAGAGGGTAAATTTGCTATTGGAATGTCGTCTTCATCAGTGAATTCATCATCTGTTTCTGGTACGATTATGGGTCATCTAAATGGGATGGAAGACGTAGGTAGTTCGCTGTCAGAATCTGGAGCCAATTTGTCATCACTAAGTCCATCACCAGGGATAGGGTTTGCTAACTTATTAGAACCATAAAAGCGTTTTGGGTCCATTCTGAAAATAAATAGGTAAGCTGTATATAGCAAAGCTTTCAAATATCAAAGCAAAGCTAATATTTTGGCAAAACTCTCCACTGATGAAGAGGAGGTTCAAATTCAGCAGTGGACTATTATTAGCTGTTTATGAAGGAAATAAATAAAGCGAACCCATATTTTGCAGTTTTATTGTAGATACAAAGTATCAAGCTTCAATGCATACGAACCCATTTATGTCTCAGTGAAAAAGCGTTCGAATGCATACGAAACCATATATGGTTTCGACATTTGAGAGTATGAAAATTACTGAAAACCTTCGAATAGTGAAAATGCGACACATGTTATGCAAAGAAGAGGTTGTGGCACATAATACAATATTTTTTATAGTTCAAATAGCTTACCTTTTCACTATATAATAAATATTTAAAGTTGAGGTTCGCACTACTTTACACACGTCGCTAAATTTGCTCCGACCATTCGCACAAAAACGAGGGTAACTTCAAAAACCCTTTGACATTGAACAAATTAATTGCGTTTAGTTATTCCTATGTATCTATCGAACACATAAAAATAGTTTTTACCTATATATAATTCGAAATTATGTAACAAAGGTGACTTTAAAGTTAGAAACCATATATGGGTTCCTATGCGGTAGAGGGTTAATAATGAATTAACCACAGTGTCCATTATGTAATATGTTTAATTTACGGTTGATACCGTATATTTAATACATTGTTTAAAATGAAAATAAGTATTATTAAAATTAATTATTAAAATTTATAATTAAAATAAATATTTTGTTTAAAATTTGCAAAACTTCCCTCTCCAAACATCTACGTTGTGAATTATCTTATATCTGAAGAATGAAGCGACGAAATATAATATATGATCAAACGAACTTCGCGAAGTTCGATCGATATTATATGAGTCGCTTCATTCGAAGATATAACACCCGCCCGCCCATATTCCCAGGCGTGGGGAAGTTTCGCATAGCATCTCTAAAAAGAATGACGTAAAAATGGCGGCTGGCTGTATCGATACGTAGGATCGACAAAAAACAAAAATGATCGATTGAAAACAAATCGATTTTACTTTAAATAAACGTGCGAAGCTACCTTGTAGGCTAAAGGGACTACGTTGTGAATTATCTTATATCTTCGAATGAAGCGACTCATATAATATCGATCGAACTTCGAGAAGTTCGTTTGATCATATAAAATATTGTGGCTTTAGCCATTTGAAACAACACCATGGTTCTCTGGAACTTATCCATCACTGGATTTTGAAGAAAATATTACAACCTGAAGACTTTATTATGCATAATCTGCATTTGTGTATGGAGCACTCTCTCCAGGGCTAACTGCCGATTCTATACTATTCTACCTATATCTGTGCTGCTGAATTCGGGCCATTTATTATTGTCGAAGGAACACTGTTGAAGTCCGCCTTTGTATGCCTTTGGGGTTTCCAAATCTACATCGTCGAGTCTATTGGACCCTGCATATGCGTTTGAGTCAACCTGTGGTGTATCCTGAGACCTGTCATTATGCTCATGAGTAAGCTCTGGTACATGATATACGTATCTACAACAAGAAGATGTGGAGAGACCTGGAGAAAGCTACATGCTTTATTAAATTAATCACACCTACAATTATTATCTGGATATGATCCACAGGCATTGGTTGTTGTTGTTGTGCCCTCTTACAAGATATATTACGAAATACTAATTGACTTGACAAAGACCTAGGATCTTGTGCCCTCTCTTAAATAAAATATCAGGGTAGGATGAGGATGTCTCTGGTTGACTCATATAGTAAGCTGCGGAGTGAAGCATGGGCTACGAGTAGCGAAGTTCATGCTGGAGTCAGTTATCTGGCTTTGGAGCAGCTTACCCCTCCTCAAATGAGGGGGGCCCTGTTTGTTTCCCTTAGACCTAATAAATTAATCTGATTTCAAATTTAGCTATCAAACTCTTAGTAATTTAATCTCTAGTCCAATTATCTCTTGTATTTATTTAATTATATAATTTCATACCTGTTTATACTTCTCACTCTAAAAGCATCGGGGTTACTATCATCATAACGTAGAGTTCCATAGACGATCACAAATGGCCTTAATTAGTTTCAAAACGTCGCAAGTAGGTTTTTCAGTCTTACGGTTTAGTTGCAGTAGTGATAGAGCTTAGGTTTCAGTATGGATGAGTGTGTGTGTGAATGTATGAGAGTTTGTTTGCTCTATGAAAGGGTGATCGTTACAGTACATAGCTACTAGCAAAACAAACTTTTAACCCAATCAGCGGAGGTCGGTGAAATATCGAATCGTCGAATAATTCGACATTCGGGAATATCCCAATATCTAGTAAAAAGCTCGTACATTTGTAATGGCTCGCAGCCGCTCCCCAGCGGACGAACGTTCCAACTGGATGTTGGCTATTAAATAAATCCCTTAAATGAGTAAAGAACAGTTATATTGCCATTTGTACAACAAATTCGACACAATCTAATGTTAATAAAATTAAAATGTTTATTTGTTTTGCTTAGGTAATAGTACAAAGAGAAAACACGCCAGCTAGCATTTGATCTGATTTGCCTGTGTTTCTTTCTGTTGTATGATTTAGTATGCATTTTATTTAAGTTCTTTGAAAGGTTTAAGCTGAACCTTTTCGATTAGCTTTTATCTGTAGTTAGCGTTTTCCTTTTCTTCGAAACTTTATGGATTATCTCGCCTACATTATTCATAATTTATTGAGGTATTCATAGTGATTTGCGTTTACTAAAGTTGTTTATTATAGATGAAAAACTCTTTTCTGTTTATTTTATGTATTTATTTTATTCGCTTAAAGAAAACCAGGAGCAGTGACTGCAGAAAGATTAAGTGAGTGTTTGTTAGTCTTATCAAATACTTTTATCTTTTATCTTAATATACTATTTCTGTTTTGTACGACGACTAATGATTGCTGACAGGAAACTAAAAGCTATTGCTGGCTCACGTTATAAATGTTTATGATTAGACTTTTAAAAAGCTTTAAACTGTTATTTCTGAAGCTTGCTATCAAATTCACAATAGACTATAGAGTACCTATTCTTATAATAGGTACTCTATTATAATAGGTACTAGGTAGGTTAAATAGGTATAATAGGTATTCTTATAATAGGTACTCTATTATAATAGGTACTAGGTACGTTAAATAGGTATAATAAGTATTCTGATAATAGGTACTCTATTATAATAGGTACTAGGTAGGTTAAATAGGTATATAGGTATTCTTATAATAGGTACTCTATTGTACCTACATGGCTTACGGCTTATGACGAACAAGACAAATAAGCGATAATTCCAGTATATTTTTTTGAGGTTTGTGCTCTTATAACAACCTAATCGACCAACCTACAGACAGATACACAGATTAACAGACAGATTTCAAACTGAACACCGCTTTTAGGGTTACAAATATGTAGAAGACCTTACCTCTATTAAGTCCTAAATTATAAATAGCAGTTTAGTTATTGGCACTACAACTTGATAATGTATCTAATTTAATTAGAATAAATATTTCTCTCTCTACGTTGAAGGATTTGAAACCAGATCTGTCATCAAAATTCTTAAAGCATCTGCGAAAGAGAAATTTCAGCCCCACTTAATAATGTCCATTTCGTCCAGTTTTTATCACACAGGGCCAACACCCGGACCGTAGGTACGCTCTCTGAATATTTAACACTTCCCCGACAGGTCCAGTGAAAATAGAAACATTAATTAAAACTTTAGCAGCAACGTGATATTTAATAAGCGACCCCATGGCCCTTAAATAAATTGGTTGCATCACGAACCCCATGCTTTAGACGTGTGATGGCAAGCGATATTTTTGTGCCATTTATATACAATGTTTGCAAAATAAGTAAATTTTTCTTTACACACTAATTGTGGTCACACGATGAAAGTGTAGAGGGTCATGGAGGTCAGATGGCAGTCGCTCCACTGTAATTACCTGATAATCCAAATCCTGGATCATGGTCAAGGTGGACCCCGGCCCTCGTGCGCGAGAGTACAACCGGGACATTTACGCCATGATAAATATGATTGCGATGAAAGTGCAGTGAATAACCACGAAAGCCTTAAAACGATTTTACGAGTTGGCGGTTACCTACATGGTGGAACAGACGGGACTGATTCTGTTAGGATTGATCGCAGTACTTTCTAGATGAATGGTATACCTTCCTACCTATCACTATCCCGAATTAGAAGGTTGCTATTGCTACTATATATACATACATACATACATTTATCAGGTGGTAGGACTCTGTCAACCTGAGGAGTCGGTCTGGGTGAGTACCACCGCCTTATCTATTTCAGTCGCTTGCATTGCTTTCATTGTTCCGGTTTGAAGGATAAGGTAGCATTTCATCTTAGTTCCCACAGTGACAACGCACCTGTGGTTCTGCATTACCGCTTACCATCAGGTGGGCTGTCTGTTCGTTTGTCACTACGTAGAATAAAAATAACCATAACGACACACATTATTCTGGATAGGCAGAGACATAGGTAGGTGACATAGGGGATAGGTGGATTGTTCCACTTGCTTCAGTCATGACAAACCTCCCTTAATTCCTTTCTAATATCAATTACTCAAAAGTACCAATGAATAAATCATTATTGATTCCAACATTCCCAGTAAACAAGTACAAGGTCATGACTTATTGCGTACGTAAGTGTCATTGATCATCGTAATGAAAGGAACCAATTAGGTATTGATCACGGGGTTGGCTATCATTAATACATAATGGCCGTACAATATTTCGATAGGAATGAATAAGTAAACATCACACTGTGTTTCGGCCTTATATAATAAACCTGTTGCGAACCGGGTCCCGTCTAATGGGACTAATAAAACCGTACTCGCGTTCAGAAGAAATATTATATTTCCCTTTTTATTATTTGAGAAATCGCTCCGCCAACGAATTCTGTTTGGTTTCCTTCTGTACTGTTCTTTTGGAAGTTTTTACTTTTAGTAGTAGTTACGACTTGTTGCGTTCAACTAGGAACAGTTTTTTTCGTTGACTTATGAAGTGTCTTATTAAACGAAGCATATATTTGAATTATTGTACTAAGTTACACTATAACGTGGCTATTAAATAACAAACGTGTGGTTTCCGGATGAGTAGAATAGCGTGGGTGTCGTACAAGGCGACTATAAAGATCTAGTCTCCGTTGGCTAGAAATTGGGTAGCAGCGTTTTCCATTGTTATATTTTTAAAACTGCGATCCCCAACCCTGCAAGCGTGGAGATTATGGCAATAATCTCCCCCTTCGTGGGAGAGGTCCTAAGTCCCATAGTAAACTGTATGGGCTGTAATTATGAATGGTTATGTGTTAGTGTAGTGTTCCGCATAGCATAATAGAACACCAATTTAGTTAATGGTGTCATGCAAGGAGATTATTGTATTAGTTTTTTTGTCATACAGTAGAAAAACGAGCAAGCGGGTCACCTGATGGAAAGTGGTCATCGCTTTTATAGCAATTAATAACGTCAGGGGTATCGCTAATGCGTTACCCGACTCTATAACACGTTGCTCTTGCAGCAAAAAGACAAATGCCCTCCACTGCCAAAGCAACCGTTCTCCAAATCCCCGACCTATTTAGCACTGGAAACCTTACTCACCGGCAGAAATACAATACTATTTTTAAAACAATATTGCATGACTGCGGTATTCTATATAGTGGAGGTACTACCCCAACCGGGCGGCTTCAATTCGAACGGTTTACCCCATTATACACTACCCTCTTAATCCCATATACGGGTAGGTGTATAGGTACTGTCACACCAACTAGGACCTCCTTGTAGTTTTTAGTACTTTTATTTTAGAGGTAGTTCGAATCCGTTTTCCAAAATGGTGCATGGCTAAATCCACATTCCGTTTCGGGTTGTCAATGGGTGGTTACAGTTTGTGTCTGCAAGCTTGCGAGCCAAACCTCGTGCCCGGGCATTTCAACCAGGGCATTAGTAAAACAACACAAACCTTCGGATCACAAGTTTTATGGAAACAAAACATAACTCTTGCTCTTAGGCAATAAATAGGCTCGGGTTGAAAAATTAAAGAGAAATAGCTATGGTTTCCCGGTTTCTCAGTGGTTTTTAGCCGCCAATTGGCTCGGGTTGAAAAATTTAAAAGAAATAGCTATGGTTTCCCGGTTTCTCAGTGTTTCTTAGCCGACAATTGGCTCGGGTTGAAAAATTAAAGAGATATAGCTATGGTTTCCCGGTTTCTCAGTGTTTCTTAGCCGACAATAGGCTCGGGTTGAAAAATGAAAGAGAAATAGCTATGGTTTCCCGGTTTCTCAGTGTTGACGCTCAGGCCCCGCGAGCTGCGACCCTGCGGCCCTGCGGTGCCATTTCGCGCGCTTGACAGCCTCGGCAGTTACCGGGTTGATTTAGGTCACTCTCACGTGTTGGGCCTCTTTTGTGAGTGTTTTGTACTTGTCTATAAATAAATGATGCGCTGTAGGAAGCGTGTAAGGTGTGAGTTACGAGTTTTATCGGGAACTATGAGTGTGATAGTAGAATTTGTCGGATATGTTCACATTGCCGTTAGCATAACGGAGTGGTTACGTTTGGTTGTTCGGTCTGCCACGAAGAGGTCCCGTTCCCAGCCGAACAAAAATTGAAATGATGAATTTAAATTACTGTTACCGGTCTGGGTGTAGTATGTATTTAAAAATAGTAAATAAGTAGTTTATCAGTTATGTAACACCCAAAACACGAGCTTTGCTTACTTTGGGGCGTGTGAATTTGTCCAAGCTTATTTATTTATTATATAACTATACTCAGATGTCTTTATAAATACGTAAGTACTGTATATGCTACATAGTCGATTTGAAGCTCTATTTTCGTCAAAAATATTACTTCTTGTTGCTGAAACGTGCTCTGCCATGAACAACAAAAATGAAATAAAACCAAAAGTGAATTCCATAATAAAACCCGCAACAAATTGATTAAAATGCAACAGGCAGAATGACTCAATCAGACGGAAGCAAAGCGGAGAAACAGGTCGTAGTTAAATGGCAAAAATGTAAGGGAAATTACGGAAAGTCCAGGTAATGAAAGACTCACTTAATTAAAATTTATTTATTGAGTAAGACATTAAATGTCGTGGATAGATTTTAAGACTTTCGTGGTTATTCACTACACTTTCACTACACATATTATCGGGTTTGTTACCACAGTTAGTATTGTTTTTAACAAACCCGGTAATGTGTGTAGTGAAAGTGTATTAAATATCTCTTTTAATCGTCAAAAGGAGGGGGCAGGAAAGTAGGAATCAAACACACAATGACATATCATCCACCCCTTAATTCGTAGAAGCGTTGAATGTACCAAAATATAACCGAATGCTTCATAATGATACATAGATACATACATACATGAATTGTACAATTATAACTAAATTTTATTGCTGTTAAACTGTATGGAAATAAATAAAATAAATAAATAAATAGTATTTCATTGACAATTAAGTTTACGTAATCATACTCAGCAGAGGAAATAAGCGGTATAATTTAATAAATAATACCGCCCAATTTGTTAAAACGCAAACTATCAACATTAGAACGGCTCTTTCGTATGCCGGGCAGTAATTAAGAGTAAACTACCGTCCGGCGGTAATTAACTACATATTTTATGTAAATATCGATTTTCCCATGAAACATTTATTCGGAATAGCTACGGGTCTCCGGACAACGATCCATCCAGGATTCGAGTAATCCCTTTATAAAAAGATGGCCACGGGGAGACGAGCGAGTTTTTATTGCATTATTCATGGTCCAAGCGCGGTTTACAGGGTCCTCCCTTTGGCAAGCTTGCGCCTGCGCGAGTGACACACACGTGACCAACATTTTAATTAACTCCACAGCCAGACATTCCTACATACGAGTACTTACATACGCTTACATACAATATTGTTTTCCCTACTAATGTTATAAAGTTTGTAAAGATGCTTGGATGTTTGTTACTGCACAGATTTTGATGAAATGGTGCACTAATGTAGTTTATGACCCAGAACAGTACATAGGCTATTAGTTATCACGAAATTTAATGTGGTTTCTGCGAGAATGGGTTCGGAACGTAAAAATCGAATTTTACGCAGTCGAAGTTGCAGGAAACTAGTATCTATAGATTCCATAAATTCCATTAATAAAATTATTGGGCGATTGGGTGCCGTGACGGAAAACTGTTCGCTTTATCGACCAGATTCCACTTATGTTGAATTTATTTTTAGGTGAAACTGATATCGCGATCAAAGTGGATAATTTTGAAGGTTATCAGAATCGCCGAACATTCTATTTCAACTCTAAACGTAGCATCAATATTTGGAAGCGAAAGTAGAATTACGCAGTAGAAACAAGAAAGAATCATGAAAAGAGAGTAAAATACAGAAGAGTGCATAGGGAACGTGTTAGAGTGACAGACGTGGTCACTAGAAGGAATACATTAAAAATATAGTCGGCTTGGCAATGTAGATAAACGAGTGAAATTGATCGGAAGACCGTGTCGTACGTATGAAATCGATGATATTACAAAGAAAGGTCAGGTAAAGAGTAGTCTTAACCTAAGTACTACAACGCATACGCACCAATTCCGGTTGTACGCCAATGGCAGCTATTGCCGCCAGTTGCCGTGGACGCGAGCACAAAAGGGTATAGGGCATGGCGGGCCGGGCGGTAGAGTGGCTTAACCGACAAACATAATAATATACTAAAAGTTGATGAGGTTTTCAGCAAGTGGAACAACGTAGTTCCTGTCGCTAAGTGTCGCTACGGCAAAAGCATGACGTTATCTATAAATAGTATAAAACAAAGTCGCTTCCCACCGTCTGTCCCTATCTGTATCTTTGTATTTGCGCTTAGATCTTCTGAACAATGCAACGGCTTTTATTGCGGTTTTTAATAATAGATAGAGTGATTCAAGAGGAAAGTTTATAAGGTAGAAAAAAAAGGGTAGGTAGGCGTAGGGTAGTCGCGTTGAGTCCGCTAGTGTATCTATAAAAATCACAACATAGGCAATGTTGATTTGATATTGAGGAAAAATACGATCTCAGTGTATTTCAGTTTCCTTTTACTGAACATGTCCGCCGTAGATACACTAAATATTACTTTCGTAGAGGAAAAAAGCAATTTCCTTACGAGCCGACGAGGAGAAATCGTGAGGCATGCAATAAATTAGATCAGTCAGCGTTCCAAACGAAAATATCTTAGCAAAATACGATATTCGTACCTATAAATTATACTTAAGTACGAAAATCAGAAAACGAATAAGTTAACTATAGTGCTAAATGCTATAGTGGTAATGAATATGTTATCAAATTGTTATTTATGAGGCGGTAGGACTGTAAAGTCTGAGGAGTCCACCTGGGTGAGTACATCGCCTTATCTATTTCAGCCGCCAAGCAGCAAGCATTGCAAGCATGTATTGTTGTGTTCTAGTTTGAAGAATAAGGTAGTCCTCAGTAATCCTTACAGTGACAACGCACATGCGGTTCTGTTATTTGCAACTTAAATGTATGAATTGATGTTATGGGCAACAGTTACCACTTACCATCAGGTGGACAGTCTGATCGTTTGCCACTGAAAAAGTAACAGTTGAGAAAACTTAAGAGATAAAGGAACACGGTTATTGATTCTAAGGAGAATGTTGTATTAACAAGAAAGTTCCTAACATTGACGTTGTTATCTCGTTACATTATATTCGTACCTAAATAATATTACGTACATAATCATTTACTAATATTATTTATAAGAGAAGATTTGTAATTTGTTTTGCGAGCGTATATATGTATTTGTGTTTTTGTTTTTAATGCATTACCTCGAAAAATACAAGCCCGATTTTAAAAATTCTTTCACTAATCGGAAGCCACATTATCCCCGATTTACATAGGCTACATTTAATCCCGGGAAAATAATAGGGTCCCGCGGGGACGTTGAATGTTTACAGAGATTCGAACTGCACGCGGGTGAAAGCAGCTGGGAACGATTATCCGTTACAATGTACATCAGAAACAAAACAGATATATATGAACCCAGAAAAGTAACATTATATTTTCGTCTAAGTGCTTCTGATAGATGTTATCACAGCGAACAGTTGAGACAACTGAAGAGAGATTCGAACAGTTATCGGTTCGACGTAGTAAGTACGTGCTAACAAGAGAGTTCCTGACATTAATGTCGTTGTTTCCTACACGCGTTTGTAGCCGAGTCTACGAAGTCTATGCAACGAACTAAGGCTATATCACGAGGCAACGTAAATTACGTTGGTGGACACATCTGCTCCCACGCAGCCATTAGCATTTCCCTGTGACTAACCGCTTCCGAACCACGGGTAGCTTCCAATTAGAGGCCTTTTAGCCCACTAGCTTCGGGCCACCGCTGTTGTGGTGAAACTTAACATGGTTAGTGTGTACAACGGCCGACGTTATTAATATTCCAACTTCTAAACGCTGTGGATCGGCCAACTTTAACTTCGCTTTTAGGGGTTACTATTAAATTATACCTCATTACAATTTTGTTCGCTTCGTGCATGTTTTGTTTTATCCATAAACATAGTCATGAGAACTACGAATTCCCAGCAAACATCGTTCGAGGAAAATGTTACAATGTACATGGAAAACAACAAACGCGTAGGGATGTTTGACGAGCTTTCCTTTTAGCATGAGGAATTTTTAAGTTTGTTTGTAACACCCGTTTTCACTAAACTTAAATTAAACATTACCTAACAAGGAACCTACATACTTTAGAACACGGCAAAGGACGTGGAAGAGCACATCCTCTTAACCAAGGAGTACCTCCAGCTCTTGGAATCAAGCCATGAACGTACGTTCAACTCGTTTGTGGCGTTGGTTCTCACCGCAGATTTGGATTTCTTCATGAGGGAAGATTACTGGCCGAAGGGTGTGGTGTACCGGCGATTCCGTGGGCGACCCAGAATTTCCGGTGCCGCCGAACGACATTAAGTGCCAGTTAGGTTTTAAGATATCAATAAATTATGTTTTTATATATTAGTTTATAATTTATAATAATTTATATGCAGATATTGGTTTTATATTTGTTTGTATTTTGTATCAATATGTTGTGTTTATGTTGTTTGTGTATTTATAAATATGGGCCTCAGTTGCCTGAAATAAAGAAATAAATAATAAATAAAAATTAGAAATGGCCTTATCCACCTCTCTGCCTCTAGGCGAGATTTATTATGGATTCGCGTTATTATGTTTGTAAACTGTGGAGTGCCACAAACTTATCTGAACCGGTGACGGCGTCGTTGTTGTTGATTACAAAGTGACATTTGAAAATGGCGACACTTAAGGTATGAGATCGAATTAAAGAATCAAAAATGTTAACAAATGGGTTGCTATTATAAAAAAATAATTCAAATGGTGGATTATTTAAAATCATTGAAATATTGGTTAAAATTATAACATTAAAAGTGAAATAAAATCATATGAATATTTTAAAATATTTTACTGAATTAAATAGGGAACTATGTTTTTTTTGTTACATTTATGCCACTGGTATTGGTAAGAAATTCTAAACCTTTACTTCGCTGTTACAGTACATTATTGCAGAGGCTTGGAAAGTAAGGGATTGACCGAAGCCGATACATATTTAATTAATTCCTCAAATAATAATACATAAAATAATATATGATTCAAAATTGCGGCCACTTCTTTTTAATATTGGACTTTTCTAACTAGTGTTCTTGGACTAGTTTCCGAGTTATTTATTACGTTTTTAATTGAATAAATGGGTAATCTTAAGTAATGTCGATGTATTTGGGCATCGAATTTAGTCGATTCCTGATTAGTGAAATTGGACATTAGTCTTCATTGTTGTGTGAGATACCTCTTACATGTAAAAAGACATACCAGATATAGTTTTTAGTGAACATTTTACGGCTACAATATCGCACAGTAGGACCTATCCCAAAGTAAGAAAATGCTCACACTCTATGATATGATTATAAAACCTGAAACTAGAATAATGAGTAGGCAGGGTTCTGAAATGGCCTCTGTCCTTTGGCTCGACAAATTTGTAGGCGAGACTAGTTTATTCCGTTTATAAAGTTCGCCGTAAGTCGTTAAACCGCGTTTTACTGTGCCAACTGTAGATACAGCGTACCTCAGTTAATTACGTTCCAACCAGGTTGTCCAACTCGGATTTCAGTAGGGTGGGCGAGTTAATATGATCTAAAATCAGGCTTCATTTTTGAAAAATCTTCTACAGCATCGCGCCTCATTAAGGGTTAAATACTGTTCGTTTTAGTAGTTTCTTGTTAGCTAGTCTATCTATTTTTCGTATCTTTTCCTTGATCCATTGATTATATTAAATTTCGATACGTTTGCTCGTACCTACGTATATGAATTCATACGACATACTTATGAGCAACAAAAAATAAATATAATTACAAAATAATTACCATTAATGACAAATTAGTATTTTCCGAGAGCAAATATAACTTCAAAACGAAAAGAAGATTGAAATGGAGGGAGGAGCTTTCTCTTGCCACAGAATACTAACATATATTTCTTGTGTTAACAAGAAAGGTTTGTAAATAAATAGACGCTGTTAAGCATCTATTTGTTTGCAAACTTTAAAAGGCGAAAATGGGATGAGATGAGATGAGACGCAAGTCTGTGCAAAAAGCAAGTGTTTGATTCTAGAAAAAAAGATAAGACACATACCTAAGACTTATAGGTCGCAAATTTATGCTTTGGGACAGTAACCGCCGGGAGTCCCCTACGCTCACCCGGTGAGGAATGCACTGCGAAATGCCGGCGAAGCTCCCGTGCTTAGCTGCGGAAGCTCTTTGTAATTGGTTGTTTAACGATGCACGAAGCTTTCGACGGAACCCAGTTAATTTACTACGCTCAGGAGTTCTAAATTGTTGTCCGCGAGCCTTGATTTAGTTGCGCCTCACTTTTAATGTGCACTTCCCAGCGGTTAATTTACTGATGGTTTCAACTTGCCGTTTTACGAAGTTGCGCTTCTATTTTGTAGTCACTGCAGGTGGCCTAACGATTAGGTTTACATTCATTACGTTTAAGAATTAGGTATATTTTTATAGCCTAGTGAGGTACACGGACATATTGTTTCCTTATGGCACCGTTGCAGCAATGGGTCGCGCTCCACGTGCCAACAAGGGTTGTTGCCAAGCCAAGCCAAGTGCGTAGTCTACCTCTAAGGCGCCGTTCGCAGGCGCAGCTGGGAGGATATGAGGGTAGAGTCATCATCATCATCCTTGTGACGCTGTCGTAAGTAGCAACGGTCGTGCGACGGGGAATTTTAAGGTCAACTATTGATTGGGCGACGTCCGTCGTACGACCAGGGTCAGCTGCTAGCTGCCCTCGCACTGTAATTAGCACGACGCCTTAGAGGTAGACTACATAGTGATAACAACCCTTGCTGGCGCGTGTGGCGCGCAATCCATTGCTGCATCGGTACAATGGGGAAACAGTAACGTCTCTCCGTGGTGAGAATGGACACTTGTTTTCGGTTATGGCCACCCAGTCAGATAAATGTTGTGGTAGCTACCCACTGTAAGTAGCTTTCGAAGTACCTTCTTTGATATTCGACGCAGACGCAAATCAACATGGTCATTGGTCACTAGGACGACTAAACACAGTGATAATATTACATTATTGTAATATTATCACATTTTTATTATCTATGATTATGAATGTTTCTTACTTACCGAATGGGGCCTTTAGGAATTATTATGCTTTTATCATATTTTTATTAGGATTTAGATTACTACCTACGACAATGACGAATTCACGTTTCGAATTATGCTTCAAATATTGCATGCCAGATACTGGTGAAGTGTGAGAAGCGAGTATAATAATTATAAAATCTACCAGTTACCACATTTTACAGCAATAAATCATTCATTCATTCATTCAACATTCTAGTTAAAATAAACTCCTGAACCGTACGCTTCAGGGATCACGTATCATGATAGCGCTCCAATTTCAAATAACAATGCCTATTTATTTTCATTCAGTGGAATATGAGGTTTATTCAAAAGTAATATTTACAATGTAGATTTATAAAACCCACAAAAAGCAACAAGCAAGAAAGAAGCAGCGCCTGTTGTGCCTTTTATACTGTTATATTTATCTGTATAACATTATTGTATACAATAAACAGCCAAATAAAATAAATAAAACCAATTAAATTTCTCACAAATTTGTGATATAAATTGTAGAATTTCAAAATAATTAAAAAAAGTCGTACATCGGCTGTAAGTATTACATAATTAGGCAAAGAAGGATTAGGCCTTATTCCATAGTCGTAAACCTTTTCATACATGCTCGTCGGTTTAGGATAGGTACTCTTGATCTTGACCAGGACTTCGACTCTGGTACGGAAATCATCTCAGTTGCAGTAACATTACAATTGCATCGCATGTCAAACGAGTGATTGTTATTCAAATGACAGATGTTGCAACTTTCATGAGTTCGAACTTTTCCACAATTCGTTTTCTGGTACTTTAGTTGCATTATGGTTTTATATGGCTGTTGGTACTCCAATAAATAAATAAATTACTAAGTTGCATCTTTCTTAGTTGTCAAACTGCCTTCAATTCTGTCAACGAAAACGTGTCAAAGGTCGAACAATGATTTAACTGTAATTTAACTGGGATGATGTTGGGACTGACTCGATACCTCGACGTAGTTATAGTAACATCACAGTTAAATTGCAACATAATAACAACTGCATTGCACACCAGAAGCGGTACCCTGGGGGTCTAAAAGGCCACATTAGCGTTTTATAATATTATTATGATTCATCAAACTTATCTGCATATTGTTGACATTGACATGACGATTCAAAATGACGTCACTTAGTTTCAGTTTTGCCAACCGGATCAGATAAGTTTGCGGCACACGAATATGAATCGTATTATGTAACGCTAATGTGGCCTTTTTAGACCCCCTGACCATTCTTTATAGAGACCATTTGATCGTGATTTGTACGTCTCAGTCTTCACCTTCCAACGCTTCCATTAATTAAATTTTACTCCCGCCACATCATAAAATATAAGATATATTTTACGTTATTCTCCTCTCACTCAACCTCTCTACTTAACCAAACCAAATCAGCATTTATTTCTCTATCCCAGTCACTTCATCTTCTTTCAATGAAGAGAATTGTCGGGACCGTAGCAAGTAGAACAATGTGGTCTTCTCGTACGCCTATGACAACAAGGCGTGATGTTATATACAGGATGATTCTCGATCTCGAAAGAGAGGTCTTTTTTCAATACAAAGAATACTTGAAAATTGTTCGTCATTTATGTTCATTATTAGGAAAGCTATTGACTTACAAAGTGATTCAAAATTCGTCTTTATTTTATACTGTAACTGTTCTCCATTAGATTGTTATTATAATTCATTGACGTCTATATAAGTCAACAATTCATCTACTCTTACAGCGACGAGTTGTAAATCTCTTTGAATTGGAAATAGGTTGGTGACCTAATTATATTTCAGACGAGTGAAGAGATTCATGTCAACAAATCAAACCCTACTTGGCCGATCAAGTAACTCGATTATTGATCATGATATTCGGTTTCAATAATCAATATCATGCGTAAGTATTAAATAGCTGCAGGGTTACGCGTCAATATCAATTGTATTTTCATCATGATATCATTACAAATTGACAGGTTGTTAAATGGTTCTTGGGATGCCACAAGAGTCAAATAGATTTCTTATCCTGAAATTCGAGTAGTTCATAGCAGATCCTCTGATAAACACTGCATGATATAAATATGAAGCCTCAATTACTCAAGATCTCATTGGTTAAAAGTAGCACAAGAATATATGGAATTTACACCACAATTCTTCATTTGATTGGTCAAATGTATCATCAGCATGAAAATATATGCAACTGGAGAGTAAGGCTTGCGCATGTCGCGTAACAAGTATTCGCTCCGAGGGCAACAGGGCTAGCGCTCGTGGTGACAAATTTTATAACTTCGTACCCAGAAAACCCATGTTATTTCCCATAAGACGCGACATCTGCGATAAAAGTCGGAACTTCACTCCCACTCACGGATATACACAGACGCTAAATACTCTCACATTTTCTGTGAGTGTATTAGTTGCCCTCGGAGCGAATAACAAAAATAATGATTTTTTCCATATTAGATAAATTTTACATGACGATCCTTTGCTATGGCAGGATAAATAATGCAAAATTATTTAAACCAAATGCACCTTGAGTCAGGCCTGAATACAAAATATTACTTAATACTTAACAAGTCTACAATTGGCTATAGTAAGAAAACTGACTGCATTTTATAAAACTTTTAGCACAGCCCTAGCTCGAAGGATAATTAAAATCGATCAAGCGGCCGATTGACAGAATAAACATCTTCAGTCCCTATAAAAGGATAATTTCGCCACTTTTTCTGCAGTTCAATCAACGGCACAGCTAGTAACATTTCAAAACAATATGTCTTCATCATCGTCTTCATCGTCCTTTGCACACTCTAAGAATTCGGCGTTTACGCACTACTGGCGGTACGCCGACAAATCGCCGTGCATTGTGCCAAGGGAATGGAAAGAACGTTCACCGCAAGCTTTGGAAACCACGCTGCAAACAAACCTCGTCAGCCATTGGAACGTCTACCGAAAAGTAGAAGGCGCAGTTGTCCAAATTGGTGATGTAGCAGCGAAACTGGAGTACCATAACAAACGGTTGTGGATGAAACGTTATGGTGATCTCAGAAGAAACCCACACCCTCAAGAATACGCTCTTACTTACGTGGACAAATACGGTCCGCAGAAATAGAGTTGACATTTTGTTAACCATTGAGCTATTGAATTTATGTAGTCTACTAGTTTATGACCCCTTTTGGTCGCTGGAAGAGGCGCAGGCAAAATGATTTTGTAAGAAGATATTTCTTGTAGTATCTTTCTTGATTTTATGGTCATTCAAATACATTTTTTTAATTATTTATCGAGAGTTATCTTATTTGCATACCATCCGAACCATTGCTAAACACTGAAATGGTGACACTGAAAACTGAGTAATTCCACGCGGTGACCGAGGTAAATGACCGCTCAATCATAGCTTTGGTGCTAATGGTTATGAATGAAAATGACCTTCTAGTGTTGAAGCGTTAAATGAATCGTTACGGCACGTAGATTTCGTAATAGTATTTGGGTCGCTGCTCAATCTTCTGCAATTGGCAAGTTCTAAAATTGGAATCTGGCACGGACCATTAGCCCGCAGTAAGTAGAAATGGAAACACAGAAGCACAAACCAGTCCAATATTTATTTTCTCCAAATACATTGATCGCTTTGACCCTTCTTCAGACCAGTGGTATTATCTGCTATTTTCTCAAGTTCCGAAGACATCATATGAAGTTCAAAGGACTTTTCACTTTCCTGAGTTCGTTGTGTCTTTTGAGACGCTGCTACTGATGTCCATGACTTAGCACGAACAAGAAGTCCGGATTTCCAAGATGAAGGAGAGGCGCGACGAAATTTCGCGCAGGTTATCCTGTTGCGGCCGATGCTCAAGGATGCTCCAGTAGAGGTAGCAGTATTTTTTACAGCTAAGTTTTCAGCCATTATGATTTTATAACAAGTGTCGTGTACAAAACTGGACACCGACGTCCTTTCAGCTGAAGCACAGCAATCAGAATGTGATACTATCATGATAGCTTACATTTTATACTTCTGTTACATGAAAGGCTGACGAATTTAATTACATTAGTTCACTGATGGAAATTTTATACCCCACCATTACCCAAGAGCGTAAAATAAATTTATGCGTAATCAACTTTACGACTTCGTGGAAAAGGTGTTTGATAAACAATTCTATTAATTATATAGTTGCGTTAAATATCGCTATCCACTGTCTGCCTTTTTACGACTTTATCAATTGGTGCTTCAATGGAAAATCTAGTTAAGAAAACCCTTCTATTGGCTGACTACTAATTGGGTACGGTGATAAATAGTTTGAAACAAACTTTAGGCTCGCCACTTTTCGGAACAAGTTCCATTATTCACAGCAAAGACGCACTCATGTATCCATAGCGATGTCTTGTTGAACATGAATGAATGTAATTGGCACGGTCCCAAAGTCTGTTGTTTGATCAATCATTTAGCGTCTTGCAAGCCACTTACTACTTAGTGACTCGCGACGCGCGACGACGCGCCGCACGTAGGTTGTTTTCTGCTCTAAGTAACGTTTTCACACTGAAAATATAAAACCTGCTTTACACCTAATTTGGTAAGATTGAATATAGTCCAGGCAGTTTTCGATAAAAAGTGCACCACAAAGCAACTTACTCCAGCCGTGGAGGTGTCACGTAGTACGATATCTTATTATTCTTCTTAGAGGCGCAGATAGCGTAGTCTGGCCAGGACTCGTCGCTGGAATAACTTCCGCTGAATGTTCTCTTCCGGATGCTGCTTTCTTCCTTTGGTAGGACTATTTCGTACACGTACGCCCCAACCGTTTCTCTGAAATCGGAAACGAAACAATGGACGTCCCTGACCTAGAGTATCGTCACTGTTACAGTCAATTAGAGTCTCTAAAGTACTTACGCTTTAGAGATTTCCTGAAACACATACACTGAATTATTGTTGTTCTCCCGCGTAACTAATTTAGCAGGTATGTCTCTTACTTGGAGAATAGGACTCACGACATCACACTGCTCTATTATTTTTCTAGCCAAAGTCAACACTAGTGTATCTATGCCACCGAGAGGCCACTTTGAAGGAACCAGGATATCCTCTGCTAATTTCACATACACAGTAATGCTGACTTCACTCATTGACGCAATCATGTTTGTTTTCATCTCCTCACAAGGAACAACTGTTCATACCGAGCTGTTGAAGCCAAATGACTTTCGGTAAAACTGTTTTGCATTAGCCTATAGACATTCCATCTCTCAAATCATTATCAGTTGAAACACATAATATTTCAACCTCACAGAATGAATAAACAAAACGTAGTTTTTATTTATTACCATATTCTAAATGATAGTTCCTCTAATAAAGTATCGCTGCATGCCAAATTTTTTTTATTTCCTTCACTATGACGTATTTAGAGCATTCTTTTGGGATTATATATAGTCCTGTCATACGACTACAAGACAGAAAATATTCCAATGCGTAAACAAGATTCCTTCATCAATCTTCACTTTTTTAACATGCAATAAAAGTCTCCTTGCTGATTAGACTAATTGGCATGCAGAATTTAAAAAAAACCGTCCTTTGAAGTCTCTAGTTATTACTATTATTCAAATACTTGAGTGAGATCTAAGAAGAGTTCCCAAATATTTTGACTATTACGACTACTAAATTTAAATATTCCAACGCTTCTCTAAACAAAGGACCATCTGGATGGCCTTGGCTATTAATAAGTTCATTACCAACTTTAACACCACGCAAGCAAAAAAAAACCGGCTACTCGCTAGACGAGATTAATGGCTGCTGGTCATAGAAGTAAACAAACCTAACCTACGACAACGTTTGCTATTTTTGAGAGTGCGACGTGCTAGTTGTGTGCTCTATAAGTTTTTGATACTTTATTTATAGCTTGCCATGAAGTAGTCTTCAATTTGTAAACGTAACAATTTTGAATTATGTTACTCAAAAGCGGACATTCATCATGCACTGGTCCGAACTGGCTCACGATGATATTTTATAAGAGCGAATGCATTATGACGCATTTCTCTTGAATTCAAGATCATTAAAGTCAATTAGTTGATTGACCGGTGAACAAAAAACTGACTCAAGTATAAAAGCTTGAATGTAGACAGGGCATATTCAAAAGGAAAACACCGTTGTATGAGATAGACGTACTTTTAAATTTCGCGGGTTTTCAAATCTACAATGTCTACAATTTCTATATCTCTTATCAAAAATCTTTGCTGCTGTAAGAAAAAATTGCATATAATCCCTAAAGAGTGGAATTCTTACCCTGCGGCGACTCTGGATTGCATCGTGTACAGCAGCTTGAGAGAACACGTGAACTACCATAACACAGCCAAAGGAGCTACGATTACAATTGGGGAGGTGTCAGCAAAAACAAAAATTTACGAAGAGCATATTTGGTTCCGTAAAGAGTCGGACTGGTCCAAGAAGCCGCACACTACTGACTATTGTTTGGCATTGATTTATAACTACTCGTGCAAGCATAAGTGAAATATTGTCGTGTTTAAAGTCATAAGTGCTTCTAATAGATTCCTATTGGTTCAATAGGCTGTGATCGACAGGTCTAATTGCTGTATTATACCCAATCAAATGTGTTTTAGTATCAATAGAGTATTAATTTGGTGTTTTAAACATTTTTTGAGCCAAGTTTTTCGCCTATTAACCTCTGTGACTTTTGTAACCTTAGAAAAGAATTATTCAAGGATATGTTTGAAAAAATATGTGTTTAGCAATGTACACATGTAGACACGTGAAAAATCCACGTCTACATCTTTTCATTTTCTAATTGTGTATTGTTTTATTATTAAATTATTATTTAATGTTCTTTTATTTTTAAAATTAATTAATGTTTACTATATTGACAGTCATATTAATTAATCTTTGGTAATTTAAATGGATTTCTATAGATTTACTGAGACTTACAATGAAAAAGTTTAGTTTAACCTAAAATAAATACCAAAATCACTTGGACGTGTTGGATCTATCAAAAGAAAGATATAACTACTCAGACTTTTACTATTAATTAACTTGAATTAGAATAAGTCTTTTTATGTAATCATTTTATTAATAAAACATTATTTTTGACGTCACTGAATTTTGGTAAAGAAAATGGCGCGTAACAGAAAATAGTGACGATTTTCGTTACATTGCTATAAAACCTCTCATACGTCAATAAAGAAGTTTCACTTAAAAATAGCTTAGCACTTTAGAATAAACAAGACATGAATTAGATGTAGTCTATAGTATACTTACATAAATTAACTTGGTTACTAGAAAAATTGATTAATGTAGTACACATTATTAAGTAGTAAGAACTTAACTAACACACTTTAACACTTTAGAGCCTTAGAGTCGATCGTATTTCTTAGCTGTAGAACTTTTGAGAAAGTTAGACAACTGTGAACGTGAGTTCACTGTCTCAACTCCGGCTGATGAAGCAGCTTCAGATTCTTCAGAAGATAGAGTTTTCTCGAAAGAGTAGAATGTTTCTGTTTTATCAGATCTCGCGGCGTCTTCCTTTGCCAAGCTTTTTCTTGCTAAAGCATCATGAAATTTCGATCTGAAGAGCTTTTTTGTTTCATTATACTTTTGTCTTACACGATCCATCTTCTAGTCCTGAAGAGAATAACCTTATCATAAAAAGAAACAAATTTTCTGAGCTTAAGGCTTCTGCCGCTAGAACTCCTTTATCTTTCAGTAACAAGTTTCGTTTTAAGGTTAAAATTGTGATACTAAAGAACCCTTTCGTGATTGTCCAACAAATGCATAAAGAAATAGTTAATTGCAATAAAACTTACCCAGCAGAAAGATTCAAGGCTGTGTTCTCTCAGTTAGACCGGCCAATCGGAAATACAAAATAATCATAACAAACTCCTTTATATACCCTTAGAATATGGTGAACAAAAACGAGTCTTGTTAAGCTAATGGCATTTCGGCAGAGACGCAATAATAATTACTAGGTTACAGACCTCATTTTTTCATCTCAAATATTGATAAGTTTATTGACTTCAGACTTATGGAGTTTTTATGTTGCGTTAGGGTTGCAATTAAACAAAACAATAATTAGCATATCGTATACTCAAAACATAGAATACTTACGATACAATCTGAGACACGAATTACAACCTGTTTATTTTCACTGGCACTAACACAACTGTCATTGTAATGTAACAGCTGACCGGTTTGCTGTCGATAAGGCAGTTCTTCAACTTAGTCAGATGACTCAGAGATGGAAGTAGTGTCTGTTGTACCGGATCCCGAACTGTCGCTCATTTTGGGCGACCTAAATACTGGATAGGCAGTTTTCTTCTTCTCTGCCATATTTGACTTCGGTGGCTTACTTCCTGCAGGTTTTGATTGAGATACTTTTTGACGAGGCGTACTTTTGGAGCTGGTTGACGCTTGCTCTGAATTATTAGATTTTTTGTAATCTAATTTCTGTTTTCTGTCAAAGCTTTCTTTCTTGCTATTTCCTTCTTCCTTCACCGCGCTATTTGCTTTCCCTCGAATCAGGTTTTTGATCTCGTTACATTTCTGGCTCAAGCGATCCATTTTGAATTTGCAGTCCGATTTATGCAGCGGATGTGTAGATTATCACGATGAGAAACAGGCTGATTGTAAAATAAGAAGTACTATGACCGAAGTTATGATTTACAAGCTCTATAAATCCTAATCCCCACTCGCGTATTAGTTTTTGTGTCCGCGCGCGCTCATTGCCACGCAACAACTGAAATGCAGATATGAAATACTATGCCCAATTTTATTCCAACTTGTTATCTAAATAAGCGGATACAATCGTTAATAATTACGGCAAAAAATTACCAAAGCTAATGCTGATTAGCAGTTAGAATTGAAACCCGTTTGTCCTCCTCAGGCGAAATAAATGGTGTGTTCTCATTGTTAGCAGCTCTCTCGCCTGGTGCAGCTTCCACAATCTCTACATTGGACTTGTAAGTAAATTCTAGTCCCAAAGGTTTCAGCTGGTCTTCAGCAGATGAAGCGGATTGGGTCAGCAGATCCTTGGATCGCTTTAGTTTTCCAAACAAAAAACAGGAGCAATAAAGCTCCCTGTAGTTGATGAACTTGCTATTTACACTCTTGGGAGTTTTTGACAGCGTCTGTTCAGAAGTACAGTTGGCCATCTTGGATGTTAATTTTGGATTGCAGAAAATAATATCGTCACCAAAGTCTCCACAGTAGCACCACAAAATCGATACAATTGGATGCTCCCGGAAACCTTGAATTTATAGTCTTCGAGAATCAGAAAAAATCGAGTCAATACCCTATTGGTATTTCGAAGGTACAAATAACTAATGAAATTACTTTACCTTTTTATGACTACCGTATCAATTAAAATTCCGAATTCACTAAAATATTTTTTCCTAAAACGCCTAAAGTGCTAATCTTTACGATATTGTTATTGCGATGCAGAAAATGCGCAGTTGGTTGACAAAAAGTGGGCTGCTAAACTCACAAATTCGATGGCCGAACATTAATGTCTTTGTCCGATCGACTGGTCATTAGTTACAAGATATTTTGGTCACAAAGAAGCATTCTCACATAACGCTTAAGTAGAAACCTAACAAGGAGTCCTTGTTTGTAGAAGGCCAACAGACTCATCTCAATTAAATCAGTTTCAAGTGCCAGATTATCATTGGGACTTGTTGTTTTAATTAAAAATATTAGAGCTATACTCCAATACTTTATTCTGTATCACAATTAATTATGCTAATGGCTATGACTAAACTATGGTAATTACCTTATTTTACATAATAAATCGCTATTTCTTAGAATAATTCACACCATCCCAATCTCGATTGTCATTTCTACCATATCTATCGATTAAATACAGTGTAACCATTCGGAATCTGCCCTATCGACGTCTAAAGGGCCGTTTGCATGAAACTTCACTCTATGACGCGCCATCTTGATCGTTAAAAACACACACGTCGAGAATCCGTTAATACATTCTGTAGGAAAAAAAACGTATTAGAAGTAAGCTTACAGAATTTAATGACGAACAGTTACTAATTCGTAAGATAGCAACTTACCGTTTTACTTTGGTTTCGTTACCGCTTATGTTAGCCGTTTTTCTTTTATTGATACGGGGAGGGATTTGGTAACACGATACCGTATAATTGCCGGAGCAGGAACAGTTATCACTTCTGTAAGTTCCGCTGGAAGTTCCGCTGGAATACTCCATTTTCTTGTTATTTCTATCTTCAGACAACGTAATATTGTAGACGAAGGAGCCATGCATGTTCCTGAAATGAAAACCGAGTCATTACCTTGTTAATTAGCGTAGCAATGATGATTAAGGTCTGAGGACTTACCCACTGAGTATTTTTTTAAAGACATAGAAAAACCCGTCCTGGTCGAAGTGTCTGTGAATCCTGGCCGGGATGCCATTAACTTGCAAAACTGGATCCTTGTAGTCACTCTGGGCGATTATTTCGTTCGCCAAATCCAGCACAATCCTGTGGACAGAACAAACGGGCCATTCGAATGGCACCATAATATCTGGGGCCAACTCCACGAGAGCTATGACCGCGTAGTCTTGTTCCATTTTGAATAATTATTTCACCTAGATTTACTAACAATTGTAATGACCAGTCAAGTGCCCTGAATGCAAGCTCGATATTGAATGCTTTTAATTAGATCGGCCTGTTTATATAGCTGACGACCTGGTAGACAACAAAGAGTTACACAAATAACGACTTAATCTGCTGGATAATTTCACGTGCGCATTGCTTACTGACTTTGTATAGGGTCGGCCGATCACTCTAGATACATGTTAGACAATCATGCCCAAGAATACTGCGACATATACTATTTTTAGCAAAAGATTATTTAAATGGCTAAGATGAAATAAAATTATGACTAATATTGAACATAAAAATGGGCCAATTATTATAATGTTCTACCTGTTGCGGAGAGTTATCTTTAGCCTTTCAAAATTATTCAAAGGATAACCAATTTGAAGTTATAGAAACAAAAATATGACATGACATTGCGTTCTAGCTCAATGACAGGCAGGTCATACACCGCGATAATCGATTCATCTTTCAAGGTAAATTATGACGTTATCCAAGTAGTGACGTTGCATTGACATCTATACCCATGTGTGCCAGATACTGTAGTTATTGCATGCCTTAAGCGCGAGCGTAGGTATGCTCTACTCTCGCCTAAAAATTCAAATTACCGATTACGTGGCGTACAGAACTCCTATCAGATGAAATTGGAGATTTAAGTTACGTTCTGTCCGACAGAACGAGAAGCTCCATCAATTATATACACTAGAACAGAAATCCTATTCACGTGAAATCTCTAAAGTAAAATTGAGATGAAATATATGTGGCATCAAACTATTCGTAACGTGATTGGTCGAATATATGATGATCAGCATGAAAATATATGCAATTTTATATTTATGGCCCGCGCTTGCGCGCGCACATTCAAATGCTAGTGTGATATATGTTTAAGATATATGTGCCAAAATATATGTTTAAATATATATAGTATATACGCCACATATATTTATGCGCAAAAAAAATAGATGTGAAATATATCTTCACTTATTTTTTTCACATACATATTTTTCCGTGCGGGTAAGGCATGCATATTTGGTTTTAACATACCTGTCTTCTTATTATTTTGTTTTTGCATGATGATACAACACTGTGCAATGAACTCTACCCACACCAGATGTGGTATTGTAAACAAGTGATAGTTTCTGAGCACCACGTGCGAATAACCTGACATACTAGAGTGCAGATGGCGGACCAATTGAGTACAACGGTTAGATATGCGAGGGCGCTTGTGTCGTTTTTGGTTTGTTAACAACACGTGTCTTTAGTATGAATATTATTAATGCATGTGCGCAGTTAACATACACAAGTCAGTAACAGTTGGCTTAGCAAACACTGGATTAAATACAACCTTCTTCTGAATGTCAGGTAAAGTCATGGTGGCACATGTTTTTGCTATTATTCTAGTCATTATAATTTGTGGGGTTATTTATTCCTCGTCTACTTAGCATAAATTATATCCATAAGTTTTTTGTTTGGATCAACGATATTTTACATTGTAGGTAAGTTTAAAGTAACGAATAAATCTGCGTTTGAAAAGTATCAAATAAAGATAGAAATGATAAATAGTTAGGATATAATAATGCAGACCTGTGCTAAACTTTTCATAATTTTCAAAGTGCGAATACATCTTGGTGCGAGTTGTTACGGGTAAGAGGTAAGATTTTAAATAATTTTACCACATAAAATAGAAGTAGAATATATTTATGAAATCAAAATATTTCCCTTAACTGTAACCAAATTAAGTGAATAAATTACAAGAACATTAGCGAAATGAAGTAGGTAGAGAATAGGGTGATAAACATAATTTAACAAGAATTTTTTTTACTCGAGGGCCCAGCATTTTCTTGATTTGTTCTCTTTGGGCAGCAGCATTTATCAATGCAATTTTTATTATTGTTAATCTTCCAATAGTCTTTCGGGTCCGTCTGTAGATACGCCCGTAACATGGGATAGCAATTTTCATACGAAGTTGAACTCTGTAAATAGATACAAGTAATTAGTCTCTCTTGTACGATTGTTATCTTTTAGGTAGTTTGGAAATTACGATATATGATTAGACTGCATAAGTCGTTAATTATTTATTTGTTAATGGTTTATATGCCAAGGCACAAGTCAAATGGCAAACTTTGAAGTACATCGTCCAGTTTGACTATTAATATATACAGTATTTTTAAGTAAAACTAATCAAAATCAAGAATGAAAAATGAAAGTACATAACAATAATTATAATATACATATATAATATAGGATAAAATATTAAAAATATATAATAGCTTGGATTCAACTTAAAACTCTGAACTCTGAATAAGGTAAAGTTAAACATTTTGTTCATTGTCATGGATTTTAAATGCGAATAATATTAACACAATTAGTTGTAATAGGAAATACCGATTATTTGGCTACTGAAACACTAGTTAAATTAATTTAGTGTGCACGCATAAAGTTGAATAGATTATTGGTGACTTTAAAAATTATTATCTCAACCCTCACTTTCATCCCTAATCTCAAATTAGTTGAAAAATTGTTGTACTTACTGTATACTTTTGGGTTTTGGTTGACGTATCCATTATTAGCTCTTTCCGGACAACCGCTTGCTTTACTAAGGGATGAGTCTAAAAGTAGAGACAAAAAAAATATAAAATCAACCCTGGAACTGTCACGAGAAATTTGGCAGTACGTTTAATGTCGTAGTTAAATGATTTAAATTAGTATACTGAAAAAGTTATATATCGTTCATCATATATGAAAAATTATATTTTACGTATATACAAATATATGTGATTATATAAGAGTCCATATGCAACATTTTGCCGCTCAATATATACAATATTGATATATGTAATATTATGTACTGTTGTTATACTTATAACATATATTGCAATTATACTCTCAGCTATATATTGTAGTTATACTTTCAGTTATATATTGCAATTATACTTTTAGCTATATATGATCAAATATATCGTATATATTATAATTGACACTATATTATAAATAGTATAAGAACAATATATTTATTTTAATATAATAAAGAATACTTCGCTTTGACGTTTGGCGCGCGATAGACATAAAACTTTATGGATATATAGCACAAATATATTTGAATATATTGAATTAAATATATCTTAATTATATTAGCAAAACATATATTCTTCCGTATATATAATTTTGCCGCTATATATGATCACATATTCCCCAAATAACTTTTCATACATATTCAGCCATATGTAGTTTTTTCACGCGGATAGTTCTATAGAAAGACAATAAAACTTACCAGTATTTTCGGAAATAATTTGCAACAATCGTTACGCTCCAACGACAAATAAGCACTACGTTGAACCACATGGAAATCGCTGGTATTTATATGGTATTGTCAGCGGACGAATCAATAATTTTAAGTTGTTCCATGGACGTTGGAGCCTTGTCACCATCAGCCAATCAAAATAAAGAGCTAAAAAGTTTGGCAAATCCAAAAAGTGTACGCTTCACACGCGTTTTATACAAACAGAAAACCATAAAATAGAAAACAAAATGTTTTAGCGGGAAATCTAAAAATAAAATGTCGGTTGCAGGAAAAGTAGTTTATTACATTATTGACAAGTGGTACTGAAAACTGGAAAAATAATAAAAGAGCACGGGACATGAGACGTGATATTATATCGAACGATTTTGATTAATATCTTCTAAACCGTTGAAAGTTTAATAACGCCAAGCAATAGGGCTCATCTTTAGGATAAATGAAGACGTTTGAAAAACAATTCAACTCATTCCATTGCCTACATTTTTCTCGATCGATAGAACAAACAGACGGACAGACTAAGGACAGCGCTAAATATTATTTTATAATTTCATTTTGTATTACATACATTATATTAATAAGTAAAAAAAACAGTCTTAAGTCATATTTGAAGTTCCTAGATGTAAAATTATCCGTTTTTCTATGACTTTCTTATTTAATTTCGGGTATTTTAACAATTTTATGTTATGAAGTTGTCACAGCACAACCTGTCGAGAGTAGAGCACACCCACACGCTCGCGCGTTGTGAGGCGTGCAATTTATTATAACCTTATATTAATTTTCTAAGAATAAATTATTACATCTATAGCAATTCACGTTTATGCAGAAATTTATAAACAATTGCTCATATGCCGAAACATTTAAAATAGTTACAATAATATGACTAGCAGTTCATAGCTTTATTCGCGTACATAGTAAATAATCATTAAATAATTTGGCTTAGATCAGTTTTGACTAGACAAATATTTTGCAGTGCCGAAATTGTGCTAATCATTCGATTTAGAAGTACTACACTCTACATTACTCTAATTCCAAAGAATTTATTATCTCGAAGAGTCTTCAACTCTCTTCCTTACTACTATATGAAATGGTCGGTTCGCTTTTGGCCATAGTTGTCGTTGAGGCCTTTCAGCTACACCGTTATTTACTTTTCTGGGCACTGAAAGCCGTCTCGCGATCCTGTTTAGCGAAGATATCACTTGACTGCCTTCTTGCCCAAAGTTAGGGATAGTTCTGGCATCTAAGGACACTAAAGATAAAAAACTAATTAGTTAAGCATTAAAATCTTTTTTTAGAGTATAATTAAGGATGTATGAACGTGACAACAATTTTTAATTGAAGCCCCCAAAATTTTTTTAAAGATAGATCTATACCCAAAGAATTTGCTGTCAAAATTTCGGCATAGGTAACGGGGCTAATTTTTGAGAAAATAATTATTAAAAATCGACATAAAATACATTGCTCTTATAGAGAAACGGGTAGTCTAGTCGGGCTCATACATCCTTAAACCATAAAAAAAGGGTGAGGTATCGTGACGCGCGCACCTTTTAGACCCTCTACTGTATTATATTTCACTACAGTTGAAAATGATGTATACGATGTAGTATATGTATATGGTATTGTTATGTATCGAGTTATGGACATAAAAATTTTCAAAAAGCCTCGGGCATAAATAGACGAAATATAGAACTTGATAATTCGGATAATTATTGAGTTAAATATTTAGAACAGTACTTACAGATTCCAAAGATGAAGAAAATCAGTACAATTATGATTGACTTAATTTCCATGGTTATATTTTCAGCAACAGCTTCTCAACAAATGTCAAGTTCGAGCACTTGATATTCTTTATAAGGCACTGGGTAACCGATCCTCGTGGCTAACGTGTTCGTACCATGATAAAACTACCCAGAATGATTAATTTTAATGAAAATCATAATACTCATCACATCGGGCTCTGGCCAGTAGTTATAATTCACGGAGCAAAAATAGTTATAAAATTCATACACTGGAGAGCAAAAAAAATGTATCGAATTAATTAGTTTGTTTATTGATTTTTGAAACTATTCTAGTATGAAATAGATATTTTGGGAATTTTTGTAGGTTTGCAATAAATTGTAGCTTCTAAGCATTTTTAGTTCCAAATCTTACATTAAAAAATATGTGTGTGTAGCCATGGGAACATGTAAGATGTGGAACTTCTTTATGATAAATCTTCAAGTAAATTCCAATAACTTTTCCAACTATTGTGTATTGTTTTATTATAAAATTATTATTTAATGTTTTTTTATTTTTAAAATTAATCAATGTCTACTAGATTGACAGTCACATTAATTCATCTTTGGTAATTTAAATGGATTTCTATACATTTACTGAGACTTACAATGAAAAAGTTTAGTTTAACCTAAAATAAATACCAAAATCACTTGGACGTGTTGGATCTATCAAAAGAAAGATATAACTACTCAGACTTTTACTATAAATTAACTTGAATTAGAATAAGTCTTATTATTTAATCATTTTATTAATAAAATATTATGTTTGACGTCACTACTGAATTTTGGTAAAGAAAATGGCGCGTAACAGAAAAAAGTGACGTTTTTACATTGCTATAAAATTTCTCTCACACATCGATAAAGAAGTTTCACTTCAAAAACAAATTTATGATAACTAGCCGACTCTTCTCGCAGGTAAAAATATATACTTCGAAAATAGATGTCGCATAGTTAAAAATAGACGTAGAATATATTTTCACATGTATTTTTTCCAGACATATTTTACATTGCGAGTTTTATTTGTCCAGCAATGTATTGCCTGAACGGTAGTTACTACGCTTATCAGCATATGTAACGTAACCATATCTAACATACTAGGAAAGCCCAATATTATCAGCCTCGTTTCTGAGTAACGGGTCGATATTAAATCTTATCTTTACTGTGTATGAGGTAGGGTCTTAAGTTCAATAACACAAAAATATTACTTTGTATTTTATTAGATAACATCTATCTGTTCTTACAAGTGACGTTCAAACCTAATAGTTATCTTATTTAATATTAGTGCTCACAATTTTACTTATCATAGACAAAAATGAGATTTTAGCTTACAAACGCTTAGTACCTAAATTAATATTAATTAAAACACTCAAACAAAAACGTTTTCTCCAAACCATTTTGGGAAAAATATCGAAACATAACGCTCATGGACTAGACCAAAACTGCCCATGATGGTGAAAGATCTGACTGCGACAAAACTAGAATGAGAAAATATGGAGAAATCCCTTGGTATTTAAATAAGTGTTATGTTAATTTGTATCTTACTTATGCATATCATTTGGGCAGTTCCTTTTGTTAACAAAATGCAAAACAATGTGCAGTCAATAAATTCCACTTTAAAGACAGTGAAAACAAATGGTGTTTGAAACAGCAGTTTTATAGGCATTTATTGCCATTGATTTGATCAAATCTCAAAAGACAAATTCATCAATAGCAATAACTAAACGGTCAAAGGTATGAATCTATTGGCGCAATAAAACGACGCCTTGCTTACGTCACTCAGTTCATTTCTCTTCAATTCGAATTAGGATATTAGTCACGCTTGCATAGCTGCAGGAACTCCCAACAAACTCTCATCTGGTGGAACATCTACTGAGGCAGCAGTTTTTGGGCTGGCGTAAGACTCCCGCGATGGACCAGGCTGAAGAACTGGCGCATAAGAAATCTTGACGTGGGTTGTTTACCCTGATTCCTCTTTCGCAGAGCCATGCCCTTCCAAGCTGTAGATTCTTGAATCGTTCGACTTGTCTTTTTTGAATGATCCCATGTTAAAAAGTTTGAAAACATTCTTTTTGCTTCTCGATTGGTCTGACTCCATTATTCCTTATTCAATATTAGCAGAGTTTTGATTCCGATCTTCTTCAAAACCTGCGGATCACAAATTAATCAGGGATAGCCATTATCTGGATTACATGGAACGAGAAAATGCTTTTGCATCTCGAGCTGCCTTAATTTCGTTCTATAAAACTTTAAAGGTTTCTATTCAAATATATGATTGATTGATGACTAACGGAACTATGGCACTTTGACGGGATATATACTGACGTCCAATTGGGCGAGAATAGGGTCGAGTATCATTTGAGTCTGGCAATTGCTGTAGTCCTTGACTAGTAGTTTGTGTAAATCATTTCAATCATAAGAGACAAAGCTGACTACAGAAACTGAGTACGTACATATAATATTATATTCCAACAATTCGTGTAAACAAACATTGAGCTCGTTTAACCTATCGACACAAGGCATTGCACTTGTTATCTCCAATCAGGATTCAATGAACCATTGTTGTGCCTGAGCATATAAGCAACAGGATTCGCGTCCACTGCATTGTTACACAGAAGCGTTAGAGAATCACGTTCTATATGTCAAAGCATATTTATCTCGTTCCTCGGGCCTGGGACGTGCATCATTCAAGCACGATAGAATTGGTCTTGAAGAAAAAGATATCATGTGACGAGGTCACCAAGAAAGTTGGGGCTGCTGAGATCAACGTCAACGGTGTTAATGCTAAGCTGAACTTCTGGGAAGAGCAGCCCTGGATGAAGAGCGATAAGGACAAAAGAACTTGGCCAGACCCACTGGAGTACTACGGAATCTACGTGTCCTGTAACTACTGTCGGAAACCGTAAGTATAAAAAATGAGAGAAAGTATTTGTGAGGTCCACACTTTATCTGCTATGCGAGATAAGAATAGTTCACCGTAGTGCGACAATTTATTCGCAGTATACATTGTGCGGGGTGACAAGTAACACAAAGCACAAGTGCGAGAGTGCAATTTTGGAAATATGATTCATCAAATTCAGTGTCTGATTCCGCGACAGTGGTTGGCGATCTCCTGGAATTTTTTGCAATTAATAATCTGCAGAGAAATTCAAAAGTACTATGCGAAGTATGGAAGGACCGAAGGGTCTGCAGTCCGCGTCGAAGGTATAACGGCAAGGTTACAACTCTACAATCGTCATTTTTGGATGAGGAGTGATTTAGATCTGCAAACCAGCCCAAATTTGAAAGATTATTATTCGTTTCTCATACCCTGCATTTATTGCAATAAAATGTGAGTTTTTTATAGGGAAAAAAATTATAGGAAAATTTACTATTCACAATTTACTATTCACTCAATATAATTTCTTATAGTTGAAATAATTACATAGAATGTTCCACCGTTACAATTTTATTAAATAAAAATAATGATAGTTGAATTGTAAAATTATTTTCCGTGTATAAGAGATGAATGAAAATTATTTTCCGTGTAAAGAGATGAGTGTGAGACGAAATATTCCAAGTAGATAATGTTTCCTTAAATTGTTTCAGAAACAAACCTAGAAAAACTGGAACCAAACGCTAAGGATCTGTCAATTTTGTGTGAAAACAATCTCTCGAAAATTACTTTTGTTTCATTACTTCTTACTTAATAAAAAAAACTGTATGGAACCAAGATAATATTAATACACTCACTAGTACTTTTGACATGGCAATTATAATTGTCGACGTATTACTATGTCGACTATGCCCCCGTCGATAATATTTTATCTTAAACACGACCTACAACAACGACATTGTTTGTGTCGGTAAGTGCGATAACCTGTCTACCCGAGATAGCTAAGCAAGGCTTTAGGAATAAGCTCAGACGCCAACTTACCGTGACAACAGAAATCAGGACAACTAATCTCAGAAGATGTGTCGCAGGAAACTTCCTTAAGTCAATCAGGGAGGTTATCTTGAAGATGAAGCAGTCCGCATATTTCAAGGTCTCTTTTTTTATCCGTTGGCGCACCTCCATGATTTGACTGGTCCTCTGATGTGTACCTCTGTGTCCACTCACGGCGGTTATGAAGATAACCAAAGTCCTGGGTGGTAGAACACTCGTAGTCATTTAAAGGAATAGATTCTGCAGAACCCTTAGATTTAGTGTAACCTAATTTCGCTAAAAAGTTGCCGAACTTCGAAGTCCTGGCTAATGGTTCGCTCATCCTGAAGGATTTTGCCTAATCCGTGTGACACCTGAGCGTAACCAAAACTAACTGAAAAGTTCAGGCACTTTCCATGGAAATTTAAACGTTTTTTTGTCCTACCACAAATACTATCTAATGGGATAGGTCGTGAGTCCGCTTATAGGAAACTCGACTTTACTGATACCGTTGCGTAAGACTCGTATTACCTCATAAGCTATTTCAGCACCAAGCTAAATGAATATCAAACCTATCATCATATCTCGTGATTGAATCAATTACCATAATTTAGGCGTAATGGGTATACATTCGACTATCGATGAGTTCTAATGCGAAACATGTGGGCCGCTTCTTTTGTCGGCGACAAGGTTGTGCATTCATGGCCAATGTCAGCCGAGTGTCAGTTACCTTTGAAGTTCAATGCTTGTTATTGTTTTTTCTCAAAATTTGTTCCTTCGTCTTTCATGATAAATCATGCATTCTAATTTGAAATATTATTGTTGTGACTGACTTCTCGATTACCAGTTTAGATTTTATGAGGACATTGCACTAGCTACTGTGGTATGTATCATAAAAATAACCAACAAAAAAGATAATCATTTTAAAAATTTATTTTCCTACTAGACTCCACAGTAGAGCCCACATCCGGCCGAAGATTTTAACGGGATGGAAGCTTTCTATTTTTTCAAAGCACTCCAGACTGATTTGCTTCCACAGCAGAAGCGTCTCCTCGTCCAGTGGCACCGTGCTTTGACGTTTGATGTAAAGAATTCCAGCTTGATATGTTTCTGCAATAAGTTAATTCAACTGTAAATAAAGGCATTTCCGTATCCGAAATGCAGGTAAATTTCGATTAACCCTTTATAGTCTGGCTTTGAAACCCTACTCTTAATTTTCATTTTACGTCTTCTTCGTAAAGTAAGAGGGACATAGCCTAAATTGTAGAGAGGGGGCTAGAAAAATAATAGAACGAATATAGCATGACCATAGAATAGTTTAGGATGACCATAAAATGGTCTAGGATCACGATAAGGTGGATATGAGAACAAATATAAGTTAGATTTTTATGAAATCTACTAATATGTCAACATCTATGATGTCCAAAATCCGGAGATACGGCAGTGCATCGTGCCAAGTACACGTCCAACATCAGAAAACTGCTAAATTTTATTATTAATGCTTTCGAATTAGGATCCGCCTAAAATGGCAAGTTAATATTTTAATTAAAATAACCAAAGAAATAAAATCTAAGGCTCACCTGCTTCACGTTCGATCACCGCATGGTTCATCGCCCACCCGACCAACGGCGACTTGGATTGGAAAATGCGGTCAAAAGCTTGTGACACTTCTTCCTCGGGCGGGTACGGTACTGTCACATAGTTGGAATTTGCATCCCTAATCCACCAGGTTGGCACTACCTTATAAGGATTCTGCCCTTCAGCCGTCTCGGTGAACTTTACAACGGTGAAGGCAGACATCGTTCAGCTGAGTGTAGTACAACAGGAGTTACTGTCGAGAACTGACCAACTCAATTCAGTGAGCGTATCCATATATAGTTCGTTATCTGTTGAGATTATGATGTCAGAGGTCGCTTTGATATCACGTCTTTCTTATTATTTTGCTAACGAAACACGTGCCTTATACGAGAATGTTATCAGCCATATTGTCTTTGTTATTTTAATAGTAACGATTTTTCACTATTTATAGAAACAACTAGACTCTAAGATAGGCCGTAGAATTTAGAGTGATTAGGTCAATTTTCCAAAGATCTGGATAGTTTTGGAATTTTCATTATGCAAATAGGGAAAAAAACAATGCGCATGCATAGAAAAACAATGTAAAATTTTCTTTAACAGCTCAAAATCACATGTAATATTAACCCTCTGAACCCTAACTCATACTAAGAGAGCCGCGCGGCACCGGAGTGGGGAGCGCTAATCACGTGCGCTCACTGTCCCCACTACCTAAGTTTACGAGACTTGTGCTCGGTCGGTATAGTCTAACAGCTGTTCAATGGGTTCTGTTGGAGCCCCGTTCAATATTTTGTTGATTCGTATTGTTATTTTTAACGACTTTATAGTAGATACGCTTAGAGGGCTAATTAAGGCAAGAAGATAAAAGTTACACTGATGCGGCGTAGTTTGAGAATCTGAAAAACAAAAATGTATTGACAAAAAATTGAGGGACATTTATATGGAAATTTTCATTTTACGAGTTTGTGAAACGGATGTCGCTACACTTTACTGTTCAGCAAAACAATTTTTTTGAATAATCTACACCTCAGATTTGACAGTTTTATGGTCATGAATTACTATCTTTATTGACATAACATCATATACGTTTCAGCTTAGAAATCGGCATTCTATAATGTCTCCATTTGTATGTAGCGCTAAAGAGCCTCAATCCGTTTGCATAATCAAAAAGTCGTAAAATTTATAAAAATAAGATTAGTGTAAAAACTAGTTTCACTTGTACCTATTGTAACGATTTTTTGCGTTGTCTCCAAATCCGGGAAAGGCATAATATAACTTTATTAATGTGTTAGAAAAAACTTTATTGAAAGGTAAGTACCGCTAAATACTCGCTCTAAATTACAGAGTAGAGACGTGAAGTTACTAATTCATTGAGTCTATAAAACTTGACGTTTACTACTGTTGAGTCATTAAATTAAATAATTATGATCCCTACTGGAATTGAAACTAACTAGTTTTAATAATGATATTCACCGCAAAGCAATAAAAACAGTTTGGGCCATACCTCGTAGGCGTTATCGATTCGTACTACGGCAAATGCATGTTACGAGCTGCAAAAACTGCACATATGAACTCGTTGAGATGTTCTGTTGAACAAAATATTTATTACAGCATTTTTCTCGAGTTTGATCAATTATTTAGCGTCTTGCAAGCCACTTACTGCTTAGTGACTCGCGACGCGCGACGACGCGCCGCACGTAGGTTGTTTTCTGCTCTAAGTAACGTTTTTTCACTGAAAATATAAAACCTGCTTTACACCTAATTTGGTAAGATTAAATGTAGGCCAGGCAGTTTTCGATAAAAAGTGCACCACAAAGCAACTTACTCCAGCCGTGGAGGTGTCACGTAGTACGATATCTTATTATTCTTCTTAGAGGCGCAGACAGCGTAGTCTGGCCAGGACTCGTCGCTGGAATAACTTCCGCTGAATGTTTTCTTCCGGATGCTGCTTTCTTCCTTTGGTAGGACTATTTCGTACACGTACGCCCCAACCGTTTCTCTGAAATCGGAAACGAAACAATGGACGTCCCTGACCTAGAGTATCGTCACTGTTACAGTCAATTAGAGTCTCTAAAGTACTTACGCTTTAGATATTTCCTGAAACACATACACTGAATTATTGTTGTTCTCCCGCGTAACTAATTTAGCAGGTATGTCTCTTACTTGGAGAATAGAACTCACGACATCACACTGCTCTATTATTTTTCTAGCCAAAGTTAACACTAGTGTATCTATGCCACCGAGAGGCCACTTTGAAGGAACTAGGATATCCTCTGCTAATTTTATACAATTCTCAAATCTTTCCATGGATAAGTTATTTAAAATTCTCAAATTTACAAATACTATCGCTCGATGCAAACCTTTACCATCGAATGTGTCAGAAAATGATGCGCTCTAAACAACTTGGCAGATATTTTATGGGTGAGACGTATTTATGCGTAAAGAACAAGTTCATTGTGTCAGTAAATCCACCCACGCTTCCGTGATTAAGAGCTACGTTCTGATTAGTATTTACATTTTATACCGAAACACAATAATAAAGAGAAAATGAATAGCTCCGAAAAAAATATTGCTGCGTGCCAAGATTTTATAATTTAAATTCGTGTTTCAGGAATTCGTTACGCATCGAAGATAGATGCGATTATTTTGAGACTGAATATATTATTTTCGAACTTTTAAAATGTTTATTTACTCGACAGTTGAGATGTAAGATGTATAATGTTACAGTTTTTTGTGCACAATATTTATTCATTTTCATAAAAAGTTATTAATCGTTTCTTTTTTACTCGTAAGATCCGCAGACACGTTCGCGTGGGTGACTCAATGCGTCTAGAGATTCTATAATCTCATGTATATTATTTAGACCTGACCTATCTCTATAAATACCTCGGCTACCAAAATCAGACGTTACTTTAGAATCAGCGATCGTTATTTCTGTTTTTAAGCTTCTTCAGTTACAGCGTCAGTGTTGCAGAGTTATTAGGTAATTATTTAATTTCAAATAATTAATACTTACTCATATGTGCTCAATTATTCCATCCCAAGGGATGGAACGTTCACTCCTAGCGAGTCCTTAGTAATATCATAACTAACAAGGCTGTGGATCAATGGAGGCACTACAAGAAAATGGACGGAGCCGCCGTAAGGCTGGAAAACGTCACTGCGAAATTCCACTACTACGGGGTTAGCCTATGGATCCGAAAAGCTGGTGACGAAAATTCCCGTTCGCACGCCAATGAATACTATGGAATCAAGATGAAGTACATACTTCACTCGAAGACGTAAGTGGACTAGTATTAATGTCTACTGATTCAATTGTTTGGAAGTAGAGACTTGAAATTAATAAACCAATTAAATAGACAAGCTTTTAATAAAATATCATTTTTGTAAGGCAATAAGCCAAATGGCAGGTTATACAGATTTTGAAATTTTACATAAGATAATTTTTATAATAAACACAAAGTGTAGGCACATTTTGATAACCTGATCTATATGACTGGATGAGTTTCGTTGGACTCTAGATGATGGGCCAGTTAAAGTTCAGTCTCTTCAGTAATCCACTCCGGCAAAGCAACTCGATAATTGCGGACGCCTCCGCTTGGGGGCGAAAGTGTCACTTCCCACGATGGCGGTAAGTCAGGGTTCCGCTTGAACAACCAATCTAACTCGGGTCCCATCACTTGGTTCAAATAGTTCTGCGTTGAAAGATCACGGCGCGTGGTGGCGCGTGTCCATAACATGCACAGTGCATCACGGATTTTTCTCGGCGCCAGCCACAAGCTGTACATCAGCTCTGAGAAGTCCATGCGAAGGTAGTACTGGAAGAGAGTTTAGTGTCAGAGCAGAACCAGGCAAGAAGTGGTAAGGGACACTGTTAATTCGATACTCACTTTCAAAAGCGTGATTGGGTTTCCCCAGTAATCACAAGGCTGTCGAATTGGTGCTCTACGGAACAACCAGACGACCTCTTCCAGGTGAGCAGGAGCCAAGCACCAGAACACGGGATCATTTGCAGTGAGCCATCCGAAACCGAACTCTATCATTTCATACACTTCGTTGTCCCGGTTTAAATCGTCTGTGGCAGTACAGATAAAGCCATTGTCCGTGCACAGCATTTTCCTCTTCACTTTACTATCGTCCAGCAACACTGCTAGACCGGCCGTTATAATTTGGCCCAATCTGTCAGTAATCATTCCAAATTGATATAAATCGGTTTCTAGACTCCAGCCGATTAATTGAGCGAGTTATTTTAATATTTCCTTTAATTAGATGCGCAGCTCGCCGTCATTCTGCGGCAGTCAGGTCAAATGTTCCACTCATGAACAATCTAATGCTAAATTATCTTTTATATGAAGTCATCCACCATAGAGTTTGTCCAGAATAGAACTGTACTTCCCAAATTAATGAAATAGTCGTGACTTATTCCCAAGTATCCTGCGAAGTGCAATAATTTTTTGGTCGGGTACTCCAGCACTTGGTTCTGGCTCTGAATCTGAACTTTGGTAGAAACTGTCTCTACTCTCCGATAACTTTCTTTCGTCCAGGATTTTTGAATTTGCTAACTCACTTTCAGTCTTAAATCGCTCTGTAGCTTCCGTTTGTGTAGCGGCGTCTTTTTTAATTGCTACAGTGTCAGTACTAGGTTTTGTCGAACTCATGATTCAATTTTATTTTCAATATGTATTTTCACGAGTAATGGTCAAGGAGTGTTTGCAACTCGTGGAACAACTGATACGCACAATATTATATTGTTATTTAAAAACCAATATCAAGTTCATACAGATTATTCTAATTATTATTATAACAATGCAGAAGGTACAAATTTCTTACTTGAAAGCTAAAATTATGGTATACAATCTCCAACTAAAAATGCACTATTTTTTCTATTTTTTCTGATCTCTCGGAGAAATATACTTCCCAAAAAGTTTGGTATTGTCACCAAAGTTGGAATGCAACTGTCTAAGAATTTCAGATTCCTCAGATGGTTTGTTCAGCGATTGGTTCGATTGAATTGGACTAGCCCACGGAGACGGCATGGAGAGACTACTGAGACTACTCCTGCTCGATGAACTAGACTTTGATTCCAGATTCAAAGACATTTTGAGCTCTTCAAGGAAGTTGAACTTCTTAGGAGATGAATCATTTCCTGAAGCTTCTTGCTTTCTAGATGTCGAAGCATCAGGAATAGAAAAACTGGAGCTGGCTGCAGCCACTGGGCTACCGTGATACTTTTTGGTGGGACTAAGTGCATTTCCAGCATCCTTGGATTTTTCTGGACGATCGGATGCCTTGCGATCGGCCATTGGCAGTTTGAGGACCGTTTGTTTTCTTCAGCAAAAGGCAAATCTGCAGACAAAAAATTGATCGAGGTAAGAACATCAAACGTAACACACCCCCCCGTAAAAAAGAACATAAGAATTTTTACCTTGACAGCGAATTGGGAACAAAGTACGAGTAAAATGAATAAATCGAACGTGTGCAATACATCAATCTCGGACTGCGATGGTTCGAGGAATGATTGACAAGTTGACACTTGCAATCAGATATATACCCTCAGATAATTACTTCCAATTGAACATCAATAGTATCGAGTGCCACTTGAGATTCCAGGCGATTTACGCCTTGCCTATAAGTGCGTGCATCATTTCGATAAACCATAGTTGTGTCACTGATTCCATTGCTTTAAGACTTGATAGTCGTAACATGTCAAGTTTTCATAGCATATACGTCCCAATTGAGTGGTGCGAAATATCAATCAAAGCTCTCAAACATATCATCAAATTAGAGATTTTGTCTTATTCATACAAAAATAACAAAATCGAAGGTACTGTAATCGTTTTAGAAAACATCGTAGCAAGACTGGAGCGTTATCAAAACCATATTTGGATGAAGAGGTACAACGACGAAAGATCTTGCCCTTATAACCATGACTACATCTCTATTTTCGTTCCCTGCATTCGTCCTAATGCGTAAGTCCTACGAGTCTGCATCACCATTTTCGTCCATAGCAAATTGTCTAACATTTCTACTTTTTTCAGCAATGCGGCATGCTGCTTGAGCATCTAGAATATTTGAACAATCCGCAACACAAACGCGTAGTACGAGTTGGCATCGATAAGTTGATTATTTAAAATCCAGCTGATAATACCCAGGGTAAACAGCTGACACCTACAACGTTCTTTGTGACCTAGTCGGACAATGCACTCATTGTCAATAAAATTATCAGACCTTACTGTTTTTCTGGCTTCAGTCTGTGTAATCGAGTGGAGAGTTGCGCTCTGCTATTGAGCTGCACAAATTCGCGAGCGCGCTTCAGAAAAATTGACCAAGTCTTGCTGAAGATGTCCTGCTACTGTGATCTAAATCTGTAAGTGTGTACTTGCAAGCGCCATGGTGTTCAGTTTAAGTTTCTTGCAACTAATGACGTATGTTTTTTCAGGGCCCACACTCATAGGCAAGTTTTTTTGGTGCCCCGGCAGTGGCTAGCATATAAAAACCTGGAGTGCACTCTCTTCAATGAAATTAAGTTGTACTATCTAAAATATGGAAAATACGAAGGCTTAACGATCAGACTGAAGGGAATAAAAGCTCGAGTCGTGCGCCACTCTGATTATTTCTAGGCCCAAAAAGATCAAGATTGGGCGGAAAAACCTGAACTTAGAGCCTATCTGGCAGTATATGTCCCCTGTGTCGATTGCTGTCTACTTTAAGCCTGTGGTAGCTCAGGAAAATAATTTAGATTGTTTTAGTGTTAGTTCTAAGATTCTACAAGAAGCCAGACCGCAAAATCTATTTTTCTACTTTTGTACTTTGCATCTGCTATATAATAAAGTCCAAACTATTTGTATCTTGAAATAAATATTTTGAAAGCCTTTGAGTTGGGAAAAACCACTTATTTTAGATTCTACGCATCTTCATTTATCAGTTAACAGCTCCTTACAATTTGCCACACACATTCATTCAAAACTTGGCAACGTCGCAATAAATATTTACTCAACACTTTTTTTCACCACTTCTAATATCCAGATGAATTTACAGATTACCAAAACATCTCTGAATATTTTATTGCTCTGAATATTTTATTGCTTGGCAATAAACCACGTGGTTGTACACGTGTAGTTGATTCATGCCGAGCGATGAACTCGATATTAGACTTGACCTACTAAAGCGTCCTTGAAAGCAATTGCGTAATGTGTTTGTTCATATCGTGTTCTACATTATCCAATGGCTAGTGTGACAATAAATTACTTACCAATAGGACAGGCTGCATATTTTGAAACTATGTTCTCTACGGCTGGCCCCCAAAATCTCCAAATGTGTCACCTGTGGTAAAAATGAATCACTTATTTGACTTATGCCAATGTCAAATCGATTCATAGGTCGTGGACATTGCGTGCGCAAAACAGTTTGTTTATAAAAGCTGCAATCCGCTTATGTCTTTCATGATACCAAGAAAATAAACCATTTGCTACTTTCGCTCTTTTATATCAAATAAATTCCAATTTAATGAGACGGGGTTTTAGCTGAGCTGTCGACCGACTTGAATATGATCAAATTGTTTCCGTTGACGTCATGGTGGGAAGTAATGGTATGTACCATAACTTTTAAATTATGATAGGATTACTAGATTTTCTGGAAAGCTAAACCAAATCTATCTTTTGATGTTGCTAACTGGAGAACCAGATTTTTCTTTGCCCAGGAACTTGACTTGGTTCAGTCGGACTATAAAGTATAAATCAAAAGTCCGTATGCCTCAAAACCATATATCATTAACTGTTGCTAACTGGTTATTTATGTTAAGAAGGAATACATGAGTTTCTAGAACTAGCATCGAAACCTACGCATATTTTAAGTAGATGTAACGTTTTTGAATCACTAAATTTGGAAATGATACCAGGCCATTTTAATATTTTGAACATTTGTGGATTTTCCGCTAATGTCAGTTCACCTCAGCGAGACAAAATTACTTGAAGCATAAATTTGATCACTTAAAAAACTTCTTGACTCATATGTATGGGATATCTACTTTAGAGTCTGTTATAGAAATAAAATTTACAAATTATGCATAGTAGCAATTTAAGTTATCGCACTTTTTTATGCAAAGTAAAGGCCTTACGTTATCAGAAATGGTGATAGATTTCGATTAACGGTTGACCAGAGATTGTCTAGAACGAATATAGCATGACCATAGGATTGACATGAGAAAAAATACAATAGTTAGTTCTTTATGAAGTCTACTAAACAGCATATCAACCCGTTGCTTCGATGCTACATCAAAAGAAAAAGCTCAACTGTCATACTTTTGTACGGAATATTTTTTTTCTAGAATCTAGCAAGAGATCTAAGGAAAACCATAGAAAGCACTAAAACATACCACATACCTATGACTATATCTTCATAATTTTTCCATGTATTCAATAAACAATAATTCTTCCGGGATGAATTCATTTCGTCTACCTTTAATGAATATCAGTCCATCAAGATACGACTCTGCAATAAAAATACGTAACGTAAGAATCTTTGCGAAATCTCCTAAACTATGTTAGCGTTCAAAAAAAACTTACTTGTCACAAGTTCCAACGTTCCGCTAAAGTCCTTCCAATACGGTAAGGGTGTCTTACACTCAACAATGCACTGAAAATCCGTGAACACCTCATCTTTTGAGGGATATTGTACAAACACTTTATTTCCATATATATCCTTCACCCATCTCAATGGAACTATTTTATAAGGGTTAATTCCATACGTAGAAACTGCATGAAATTCAACAACAGCGTACTTCAGACACATCTTTGACCACCGAGATTATCATGGAAAATCATAGCAGGTTCGAAAGTTGAGATACAACTGACAGGAATAGCTCACGAATGCTCGAAGATGTATACCGATGAGTATGTGATGCTAATTTATATATTTGGGCGTTCGCGTGTGATTTTATAATTTATAATCATTAATCGTAAACATCATTACAGTTTAGAGTAGAAGTGACTCGTTCCACGAGATTCACTCATTTTGATTAGCTAGCTCACGTTCCACTCATTTTGATTAGCTAGCTCACGTTCCACTCATTTTGATTAGCTATCACTGAATGAATACAATTCTAAGCCATTAGTAACCGCGCCGCAGACAGCGTGACGTCAAGCGTTCCGCGCGAAATGTTATAAACAAATAGATACGCCTCCAAATAAATATAAATGGCGCACTATATGGAAACTTGTTTTTGAGCATCTAACGTAGTCTGTTGACAAATTCGAATTAGCCGAATTTTCATCGACAAATAAGACGTAAATCTTAACGAATTTTTAATGGTAAAAAAAAGTTCAAAAAATAATACTTCTTTTTTCAAAGTTTAGACATCAAAAGCTTTGCTTGTATAATAATAATATTCATCTTGGCGTTAATGCCCCGGTTATGCTCTCGCGCCACGAGGCCACGAGGGCCAGGGATCCATCTTGACCATGATCCAGGATTTGGCAGATAAGGTAATTACAATGGAGCGACTGCCATCTGACCTCCGTGTCTCTGTTAACAGATGGGATCATGGTTTCACATTCAGTCGCGTGACTGTACAGATTTAATCACGATGTTTTCGCTCATCGTACGAGCATCGGTTAGTTTTCAACTAATTTACATAACTGAGAAAAGAGTCATTGATACATGGCCGCAGAGGGATTCGAACCCGATAAAACTCGCTTACGTGCATTTCTAACGTTGTAATATGTTTATCTTTATACTATCAAAAAGCCCTCTATATATTAGCATGAATATTGACAGGCAAATACGGAACTCTACACACTTCGATACATTGTACGTGGCCCGACACGTCTTGGCCGGTTTTTTATTATTTACTTACCAATTGAACAAAATTACTTAAATTTTACTGATTATAATACCTCTTGGCGATTCGCCTCAACGATACACGTGTATGGGGTAGTGTATTATTTTTTAAAATAGGTCCCTACCTCATTTATGTAACAGCAACACCAAATTCACTAAACTTAATTGAGTCTTTACTTACCTACTCTTAGCAATCGGAATAATAACGTGTTTAGATCGTCGATAGCATTTTCGTATCGCGGAGTTTCTAACATGCACATGCTATAAAGTCATTCGTAATGTTACTCGGATTTGTGTCTACTTTGAATATTTAATGGATCACGCGATTCGCATTGGGGAGAGATGGGAATTGCGGACTTTCAATGGCAATAAAACCATACCATCACAAATAATGAAACTAAGTCCAACGCAGCGTCTGTCTGTCTGTCTGTTCGCGACAAACTCAAAACCTACCGAACGGATTTTCATACGGTTTTCACCAACTGTTTAATTCATGAGGAAGATTTAGACGTATAATTTAACGGGGGCGGGTTGCTAGTTACCAATTATCTAACTTTTTTATTAATGCAATAAATGAACAATGAACAATCAGCCTCTGTTTTATTATACTTAAAGTTTGGTTATTAAGGTAAAAAATCGACATATACTTGTAACCGTTATTAAACAACTATTATAAAAAATTAAGAAAAACCAAAGGCTTCGTGTCCGTAATTACCCTGTGGTCGTCGGGTAAATGCAAACACTACGTTGGGTAATTACAGCCACTGTTGGGTTAATATACATAACATTAGACACAAGTGTAGTGACATACACGCATCACATGTGCTGCTAGTGTATCACACAATAATAATTATATTTCGTCGCTTCATTCTTCAGATATAAGATAATTCACAACGTAGTCCCTTTAGCCTACAAGGTAGCTTCGCACGTTTATTTAAAGTAAAATCGATTTATTTTCAATCGATCATTTTTCTTTTATCCGATCCTACGTATCGATACAGCCAGCCGCCATTTTTACGTCATTCCTTTTTCGTGCGAGGTAGCGAGCACATCGTGCACACGTGGTGCACATCAAATTATTAACATTTTATTTCAAAAGTAGAAACGCAGCGCCGAAAACAAGATTCGGTATTTTGAAAGAAAAAGCAAAAAACCTATATAAAATAAGTGGCGATATGTTCGGATTCCACTTCAGATTCCGATAAAAATTCATGTAAGTACCTACAATATTTTTGCCGAATGTAGTTACTTTTATAATTTATGCATTGAGTGTTTTAATACAAAACCTGGGGGTTGGCCGTGAGTCAACACGACGGTGATTTAGCTTAATGTATATACAATAAAAAATAAAGAATATAATTAAAATTGCATCTGGAGGTTGGTCGAGAATCAACCGCCGGTAACAAATAACTACGCATATGCACCTCCTGGGGGTTGGTCGTGAATCGACACGAAGGCAATATGCAATAATCTAGTGTCCTGCTGATGATCGAGGTTTTTAGATACATTAAATTCCGATTAAAACTCAAGTAAGTACCTATTTTACGCGATTTTCGCTTAATGTGATACGTGTAATTTATGCATCGAGTGTTTCAATGTAAAACCTTGGGGTTGGCCGTGAGTCAACACGATGGTAAAAACCGGGATGTTGGTCGAGAATCAACGCGACGGTAAAATTATTCACCTGGATGTTGGTCGAGAACCAACACGACGGTATCGACACAAAGCCTGGGGGTTGGTCGTGAACCATCACGAAGGCAATGTGCATATTCACCAGGATGTTGGTCGAGAACCAACACGACGGTATCGACACAAAGCCTGGAGGTTGGTCGTGAACCATCACGAAGGCAATGTGCAATAATACCAAGTGTCTCAACCTGCTGATGATCAAGAATCATTTAGAGGTTTATGACATCTACCTACCCGCCACCGTCGATCGAGAATCGGCTGCGTGCGGGAAACTTTTATTTTGTGGATATACCCACATTCTTCACATATCCGTAGTTTTATCTTCGGAATGGTTTTTAGTTGATCGGGGATCAATACAAACACCTTAATATATTATGAACACTCGATGAACGATGAGAATAATACTTTAAACAGTGGGGCATACCTATTAGTAAAGTAGAGGGTGTAATCGAGCACTCGTTCGTAAACTCGTTTGTTCTAAAACTGACATAATATGCTTTTGTCTGGGGTTTTAGACATCGACACACCTCCGGATGCAATTACTGAGAGGTGTTACTTGCTACTGAGGCGTCAGCAGACCTGCCCCAGGTCGCCGTCGCCGATAGAGTAGCGAAAGAGCCTTTGTCGGTGCCGTCCGATGCGCCCGCGCACAGTTAGACCCACAGCTGTTGCGGGCCCTCGAAGCCAATATCCACAACGAACCCGAGCACGGGAACAAAATACATAACAATATGAGTCCCTTACAAGGAAAAGATCCTTAAGAGTTATTTAGTGCCGGAAAACATAAAGTTAACCCAGGCTCAAAAATAAAATTTCGTAATAATAAAGTTTAGGCTCGATAACCGAGAGCGCCCGCGGCCGCGACAAGAAAGCGGCGACGGCGCAGCGGTAACTCGGCGCCGGCGTCGCCGCGGTCACCCGCACCGCAAGACGTAACACGTACTCCAACGAGGAGAATACCACATTCATCGCCGTCAAATATCTGAGTGTCGCCCGCGGCATCTTGCGATCTTTATTTTATGGACTCGAAATCGAGAATAAAACTAATAATAATTACGCCTAACGAGAGGCGTCCTTGAATGTCGTCCGTAACACTCACCGAAACGAAACGCTATTCGGAAGTATTGTGTGAGATTTGGCTCCATCGATATACCCCTTGCTCGGCCACGCGAGCCCGGGGAAATGGGCGGCTCCCCCCGCGCCGGCCGTCACCAGGCCGCAGCGAGCGTCGGCCAAGCAGCCCCCGCGCCGCGGAAGCCGCCGCCGCCGGCCCGCAGCCGCGCCTACATAGTCACCTAAGTGACTCGGGTGCGCCACGTTGGTCGCGGACAATTATTTTATAATTAATTCGGGACGGTTTAGAAGTCCCATTCTATAAGTCTGTGGCACAATATCTATGTTACCAGTACAAGACAAGTATTCTGTCTCCTGACCAATACCAAACTTTTTGCTCCTGACGAAAAGAAGGACCTAGTCCATTAAAATGTTAGTAGATTGGGTGCGATTTCAGAGTGTTCAGCCGAACACTTTGCATCGGGCAGGCGGTAGCCCCACATACCAGATCAATTTTTATCTAAAATATTTCCGGCACCTAAACCGAATGGGAAAAAAGATTCACCATAAATCTAAAATCACATAATAAATTTATACCGACCACCTATATCGGACCACAGAAACATTTCAAAATAAATTCCATGAAACTCATTTTAAAATATGATAAATTTAAATATGTGAACCATAAAAGCTTTAATTCGATGGCAGAATTTACAAATTTTCAGCTTTACCGTATTAGTCTCTCAGTTGCCCCGCGAGGGTTTACTAAAGTGATGACTAAGGTCTTCACCTTCTTAAGGTCTCAAGGCTCAAAATTCGTGCTATACTTAGACGATAGCATTTGTATTGGCAATGACTTCGAGGAATGTCTAAGCAATGTTAACGAGACTCAGATTACTTCAATGTCTCGGATTCATAGTCAACGTTAACAAAAGCAACTTGCAACCTAAAAATATGTGTAAAATTCTAGTGTTTATATGTTTTAATTCTGAGAATTTCACTTAATCTTTTTAACTAGAGAAAAGCGACATTATAGCACAATCAGTGTATATATTTTCGTCTCTTCCCCGTTGCACAATATAAGGTCGCTCAACTTATTGCGCTGTCAGTAGCAGCTTGTCCAGCGCTACAAAACTTTGGAGACAAATTTTTATCTATTGTTAAAATGTATTTAAAAATATAATATCTACTTATACCATACCATAAATATCCCCCCGTTCCACGTTCTTGGAGGATCTTAATTGATGGGCGCAAAACTATGGCCCTTTATTGTCCTTCAGGACTTAATTATGTAAACGAGAACTTCACTTATGCCTCTCGTACTAACTGGGGAACCGTCTTTGGCGACGATTGGGTCAACGGGTGTTGGCAGCAATGTGAACTCAAGTATCACATTAACTGGATTTACTAAATCTAAAAATGTTGGATCATACGATAATAATTGTGCTATACTGTTATGAGTAATAACACCACAGCTATCAGTTACGTAAATTGTCAAGAAAGTATTGAATACCTTCATGCAAAGAATCTAGCGCGGCATATTTCGTTATGTGATATTAAGGTTGACGAGGACTCAAGAGAGTAAAGGACATAGAGTGGAAACTCTCAGACTCGGCTTACCGATAGATAGTCCACACTGTTAGACAGACTATGATTGAGGTACCGGTAGATTACCGATTTCATGTCTCGCGTCAATGCCGACTGTGAGCGCTATTTATCCTGCAAACAGGACTCGGAGGCTATCGCAGTAGATGCGATTAATCCCATACATTCTCACTTGCCGCACTTCTCTCAATTTACAAATTGTTTGCACAATAATAATAATCCATATGAAGATTCGAACGAATTTGTGATAACATTTTAAGTAATTGTTTTAATACGAATGCTTCGTATGACACTTTGAACAATCATCGTTCAGCTCCGTATCCCATTTTGGTCCCAGTTAGGATGTCGAATTAAACGATCACTAAAAGGAGCTTTCAAATACAATCCAAGCTTGCCTAGGTATACTGCCACTTGGAATCCACGAGAGTGTATTGGATAATATTTCAAATTCGGTCCCGTCCAAATAATTAACCAGAACATTAGAAATATTAACACACAGGGTACAAACATTTTTATTAGTTACAACATTAGGGTCAGGTCGCTAGTAACCAGGGCTCTTTCGTACCTAATGTACGCATAACCCCTGCCATCACACTCGAGAAGTAACTGATTAGAATCGAACAACTCAGTACTGGCACATACTAAGTATCTCTTTCTGTCGTGCAAACCACACCATAAACAAGTCACGGCCCAAACCATTAGCCAATGGATTGGCAGGGTGATGACAGAGAGCAGTGTGTCATGGGTCCATGTGCTGTGGCTTGGTGTACCGGCGCGCGGCGCTGGGGCCGGCGGCGTCTCCGCGGCGGGGCCTGCAATGCGGCGGCCGCAAGGACCAGCACATCGCGTTTTCGCCAGATATTATATCAGGCCGCCGCAGCTGATGACGGCCGATTTGTTAAACCCGTTTGCTTTCTTAATAATAAATTAACCAGTGTCCATTATGTAATATGTTTCATTTACGGTTGATATCGTATAATTAAGACATTGTTTAAAATGTATGAATAATTAATATTTTGTTTAAAATTTGCAAAACTTCCCTCTCCAAACATCTACGTTGTGAATTATCTTATATCTGAAGAATGAAGCGACGAAATATAATATATGATCAAACGAACTTCGCGAAGTTCGATCGATATTATATGAGTCGCTTCATTCGAAGATATAACACCCGCCCGCCCATATTCCCAGGCGTGGGGAAGTTTCGCATAGCATCTCTAAAAAGAATGACGTAAAAATGGCGGCTGGCTGTATCGATACGTAGGATCGGATAAAAGAAAAATGATCGATTGAAAACAAATCGATTTTACTTTAAATAAACGTGCGAAGCTACCTTGTAGGCTAAAGGGACTACGTTGTGAATTATCTTATATCTTCGAATGAAGCGACTCATATAATATCGATCGAACTTCGCGAAGTTCGTTTGATCATATAAAATACAAACCTACTTTGTGATAATTATATTAATACTGTAGAAGTCATAAAAACATCGCTGCTAGTTCTTTGTTTGAATATTGTCCATGTACTAAACTTGACGAACGTTACTGAAACGTGGGTTGGGGAAGGCTCTCCTGTCCTACACAACTATGTCCGGATTTACCCGACGCCCGTGTTCACCCCACTCTACCCTACGTAGCGAAGTTTTAGATCTCTTTTTAGAAGACTTCCAGTACGACGAAGACATAATTAATAATTGATTATGTTGTTTTTGCGGTCTGTTATTGGTTATACGGAACGTATATAATTTTAAATACACTACTGGGTCTAGTTGCTTGTTTGATATTTGGAAAATTTCTCAGTAAGTGCCTAAATATAATATTTAGTGCTCATTTATCTTTGTTTCGGTTTTGTTAAATTAATTTCCCTCCTCCGGATATTACTTACAAGATCTTACAAGTACTTACCTCGTATATATTTTGAACCTACATATCTTATTAACTACTACGTAGAAAATGCTACTTTAGTTATACGTATTTTACTGGAAATGGCGTGATGCCTCAATGACATTCCACTTTTAATATTCGTTTCCGAAACATTTTTTTCGACAGGTATCCTAGTACGTACCTACTGGCAGAAGCGAACCAACATATTTTTTGCCCTTATTAAGTTTGTTTAAAAAAAGAGCCCTCAACGGGTTTTTGCGTGATTTACATCGGCTTTATTCGTTGCGTTATGAGTCGAGTTTAGGCGGTGGGTTCGTGATAACCGCTTGCGAATCGGCGGTGGGATCTCGCTTCGCATTATTTTTTACGAATACTTGTTTTCCGTTTCTGCCACGCTTTGCTTACGGCTTATTATTGTTATGCAGGATATTAAAGCTTTCTGATATCTTGTATTGGCCCGTTTATGTGATGGAGGTTAGGGCGTAATAATAGGTTTGTTTTAGGATAGGAATACCTTGATTTAAGATTTAAGAATATTTGAAATAATTATATTTATCCGCTATGTATTTCCTGTGCACAATAAACTGTTAAATAAATAAATAATAATAAACTCACGCAGTATAAATTAAAGTTGCAGACGCGGGACGTCTGTTTGTCTGTCTGCCTATCTGTAGGTATGTGTTTCTGCTAACTCCTCCTAAACCATAGCACCAACCTATTAAAACCATGTGTGTCGTAAGGGCGAGTAATGCCTTAGAGGCGGATCAGCTTGGACCTCCTTATCCCTTATCTTCTTATCAACGTCTAAATCTGCCGGTCAGGGTCCGCACTTCTACCTGTCCGGGGACAGGCTCTGATTTTCTAAATGCGGGTTAATTAAAAAGTTGTGGCGTTTTGGCTTTTTACGTGCGCCGACTGCCTCTCGATTCGCACAACCCGTTAGGTAAAAGTCCATTCGCCAGAGCCTTGTCCGTCTGCCAGCAGATCAGTTAGGTAGGACGTCAATCAGCGTTCAGTATTTTTAACCCTGCAATGTCTCGCCTACCTAACGAGGACGATATGGCTAAGTAGACTCTACACTAATGTGGAGTAGGTATTAGGTGACCAAGCCAATACTAAAAAAGCCCCGAGCCAATGTTTTTTTGTTACTATTTCTCAAAATAAATAAAACATTAAGAAATGTCTTTCAGCGAAACGAAATAAGCCAGCGAAACGAGCTCGAAATTTATGGCTGTTTTAAAGACTTGCGTGATTGTAATAATAGTAATTTAAATCAATTACCTAATTTTCGAACACACCAAACATGGCATTCTCATGCTTTTTTAGGTACTTACTTTGATTGGAGGTTCTGAGGTGAATTAAGTTTATTAAATAGTATACTTAATTACCCTAGCCTTGCGAGGACTAAATCGATTTATTGACCCTTTAAACTACTAATATAATGATACTTTGACTTTGTATGTACCTCATAATACTTACAACCAAGTGACCCGTGTCACCGCTTGCTCTTCGAAACATAATGCGTTGAATTGTAAATGGTTTGGTGAGTTTTCTTTTTCTTTTTTGTGTTATACGGCAAGTATAAATAGGCAAGCTTGCCACCTGATGGAAAGTGGTTACCGCCTATGGACATCAGCCACACCAGCGGCGCTACGCGTTGTCCGCCACCAAAGAGACCTCTAATATTCTAAAAGTTAGTGACATAAACATTACCACTTTTACTTCGTAGCCCTTAGACTGACCAGTGGCCCTAGCACAAGTGTGTCCGCGACAAAGCTCGCGCCGCGAGAGAGCGTCTGTCTCTTTCTCTCAATACTAAGACGAAAGAGATAGCAATACCTATGTCGCGCTTTTTCTCGCTTATCGCGCGCGAGAGCAACTTGTGCTAGGCCTACAGGGCGTCGGTGGCTTAGTGGTAACGGTATCCGACTCGCAATGCGAGTGGTACCGGGTTCGAATCTCACTGCCGCCATGTACCAATGACACTTTTCTGAGTTATGTACATTAGTTGAATACTAACCGATGGTCGTACAGTGACCGAAAACATCGTGATGTAACCTGCACATTCAAAACCATGTTGGATCTAGTCAGGTTCCCCTGGTAGCAGGGTCACGGAGGTCAGATGGTTGTCACTCCACTATAATTACCTGATCTGCCAAATCCCGGATCACGGTAAAGGTGGACGCCGGGCCCTCGTGCGCGAGCACAACCGGGACATTAACGCTAAAATGATGATTTGACTTCGTGACTATTAAACACACACCCACACACACAGTTTTAGCCTCCAACAAAGCTCGGTTAGCTAACAAAATGATAACTGCTAAGCCCAGAAGGCATTCAAGTAGGCTTAGTAGGCAGTGTCGAGCGGCACGTACCTACGGCGGGGCGGTCGATACCACCTCTAAAATTAACCCCAATCTACGATACGAAAAATGTTTCGACTGCTCGGCTGTTCGGAATATTGCCGGAATATTGCTTAGTCAATGGGTATAATCGTCCGATAAACCGACCCAAGAGGTAGTTGTAGTTTGCGGAATTAACTGCTTATAAAGATAGTAGTTTGGTGGATTGTTTGCTCTCGTTTGCTCATTTTACGTAGTTTTATTCGATTAGGTAAATAACCTGGATGCTTTCTGGGTATGGGGCTTTTATTATCTAAAAATAATTAAGGTGTTTAGCTACCCTTCTAAAAGTAATAGGCATTTACGACAATATGATCACCAGTTGCTCCAAAAGCTCTTTAAAAATAAATTAAAATGGGTTCAAGCAGATGAAAACAAAACAAAAATAGAATAACACAATTACCCCGAACCGTGACCTGAAATTCAATATACAGAATATGTAAGTAGTTCCCGCGGGAACACGCAATAACAGATTTTTCCGCGAACTAAAGTCCCGGGCGAAAGCATGTCCATAATAATCAAAACATCGGTACGTACTTGACGAAATAAAATTACACATACTGCTAGTGGTTTTGTCGTGAATTGTAAATTCGAAACCTGTAATAATCATCTTGGTGTTAATGTTACGGTTGTGGTCTCGCGCACGAGGGCTCGTGGTCCGGCTTGACCATGATCCAAGATTTGGCAGATCAGATAATTACTTACTGTGGAACGATTGCCATCTGACCTCCGTAACCCTGCTACCAGGGGAACCTGATTAGATTGGCAACGGTCAGGCGACGGTCTTGAGCTCTCCTATTGATCGGGCGACGTCCGTCGTACGACAATTGTAGCACGACCGCTACCAATTAGTCGCCTGAATTTGCAGGTTTCATCACGAAGTTATTCCTCACCGTAAGAGCATCGGTAAGCATTCGGCTAATGAACATAACTTAGAAAAGAGTCAAAGGCACATGGCCGTAATAGGGTTCTAACCCGATACCTCTCGCATACGAGTCGGATACCTTAACCACTCGGCTACCGACGCTCCTCAATTAGAAATCTGTTTTCGATTAAATTACCATCAAAGACGTTTCATAGGTTTCAAGGGCTGTCAAGGCTTCCCGAAGTTTCGGATATCATTTTCAGGTATCGATTAATATAACGCTAATTTCGGCCTAAAATAATTGGTAAGTTGGAAATACACAAATATCAAACTTGATAAAACAATAATATCATCTCGGGGCGCCAATCGGATCCCGAGACTGGGTCTGAGTCTTGGTTTAGGTCCCCAGCATTGACCAGGTTGGTTGACCAGAGTTGACCTTCAATCTCACTTCGCCATACTTGGGGATCCAAGACTGGTTGTAAGCTAAACGTAAACTAAGACGTTGTCCAAATTGGTTAACCAGGATTGACCTTGGTCAGCCTAGCTTTGTTAACGATATTAGGTGGCGTGCTCATAACGGTGCTGAAAACCAACTATCCTCAAAGTATCATTCAGAAATGAGGGAAAGCAGGGAACAACCCTGGTTTCATGCGCATCCCCGAATACTTAAAGTGAAAATACGAGTACAACCAAAACGTTACAATGATTGGATAAAAATAGCTTGAATTACTTATCTATTTTAACAATATTTTATGCTACCTACTTAGTTTTATTAAATTTAGTTGCACTTGTAAGAATATATACTCATTGGAAAGGTCAATCGCTGAGGACACGCGACAGAATCACTCTGAGACATTAAGTTACATTAAATTAAGTATATTACCGGTCTAGTCTATTCTAAGAATGACAATTATTGTTATAGTTGATAGAGCGTCGGTGGCCGAGCGGTTAGAGTATCTGACTCGGAAGCCAGAGGTCCCGGGTTCGAATCCCGCTCCGGCCATGTTCCAATGACTGTTTTCTGAGTTATGTACATTAGTTGAATATGCTCTTACGGTGAGGGAAAACATTGTGATGAAATCTGCACATTCAGGCGACTGGATGTGTAACCATGATCCAATCTGGTCAGGTTCCCCTGGTAGCAGGGTCATGGAGGTCAGATGGCAGTCGCTCCACTGTAATTACCTGACTTGCCAAATCCTGGATCATGGTCACGGCGGCCCCAGGCCCTCGTGCGCGGGAGCACAACCGGGACATTAACGCCAAGATGTTTTTTTTTACTGTTACAGTTGATGCTATTTTTATTTAGTTACGTGCGTGTAAAATAAAAAAGTGTATTAGTATAGCTTAGCTATATAATAAAGTTGTATGTTATTGTCATCTGCACTTTAACATTTAGAGATAAGTTTGTTTGTTCGAATGTAGGTTGTAATAGGCGTTAATATGAGAATCTTAAAAATTGCTTAGTCCTTCCTTACAGTAACAACGCACATGCGGTTTTGAATTTCATAAAAAAGAGCGGTGTTATAAGCTGAACGTGTTTATCTGTGGCTCTGAGTATCTGTGTGTGTGTATGGCACCGTAGCTACTGAACGAATGGGCCGATTTCTGCCAAATCCTGGATCATGGTCACGGCGGACCCCGGACCCTAGTGCGCGAGAGCACAACTGGGACATTAACGCCAAGATGTTTTTTTTTTATTTCTTTATTTTGATTAATTGAAATAGTTCATAAATATATTAAAAAAAATATTTGAGTATATGTAAACTTGTTCGGGGATTTTCCGACATTAAGGTCATTGTTACATGGAGAAATGAAGTGCATGAATCAGAGACATTATGGGCGACAGTTACCGTTTAACATCAGGTGGGCTCTCTGCTCGTTTGTCACTGAGTAGTACCTACCTATAAAAAAGTTCCAAAGTATCACTGAAACCGCGCCGTTGGTCGCCAACATTGTCGAGATTCAAAGAAACAACTGAAACGTATAAAATTTAAATATGCCCGGAATGTACTTTGGATTTATTAAATTTCTTTTTTGTAAGCGTTCGTAATTTGCGAAGAGATGGACAGTTACGCCCATTGCCGCGCTGCCGTTTGATAAATTTTACGGTAATTTATTCTCTTTAGGCAATTATACACGTCGAAAATTTTCTACGATTTCCTTCCAACTTGTATTGAAATGGAGGCAAGTGGGTGAGGGGGTGGGGTGATGAAAAGGATGTGGGGGGGTTAAAGGGGGCTTAATATTGTGTTTCCCGGAGACAACCATGTATAAACAGGAATTAAAACATAACTCAGTTGACATGGGACCAGAGAAAATTAATGGCCCATACTGAATATGATGCTGGAGATATATATAGAATGGCGGCTCTGTAAGCACATTTACGCTAAATTGGAGCGTGTTGGTGAGTAGATATGTAGCTAAATTTGTCAGTCATCGAGGCATCTAAATGCCCATCGATGAAGACTCATCATCATCATCTATCGTCATCAACAGTCTACTGCTGGATTATCCTCGTCTACATCAGTGGAGGGTTTCGAGATGCAACCCATAAATTACTAAAACTGATCTGAGCAGCCGTAGCCTAGCTTTACTAATATGTCTCTCTGAACATGTATATTTTTGTTACCCGCGTTAATTTTCTAACTGAATCCTGATTTTAATGACACTCATTTAGATATAGCGTATCCTGGGGCAGGATCCTTTTAATATAATCTACGTGCATCGCACCATCTGCCTGTAATAGTCTTGTTCCATATTCGTGGAGAGATTTACCATGAACTACTTTATTAGCAGGCGGGTCTACGTAAGTCCTATCTGGTTAGACTCTGTCGTCTTACGAGATCCTGTAACATCTTCATTTGCTTATCCCATTCATTTAGGGTCGGCACAGTATGTTTTCTTTCTCCATACATCCCTATCCGCTGTCATCTCCACGCTCACTTCTCGCTCACTGGTTTCCCTCATCACACAATCCATCCATATTTTCTTTGGTCTTCTCCTTCCTGTGTATACATCCACATTCATATTCAATACCCTTTTGGTGACATGATTTTCTTCTCACCGCATATAACTTAACCAGATCCTATAACTCAAACATTATAACAAAACCTATTGCTGTACGACCTAAATACCTTAGGTCCAGCATTACAGTCCGAAGTAGCCACGCAGTTCCCGAACAGTACAGTAGACTGCAAAGTGTCGTGACGTCACGTGCCTGGCCACCAATCTCCAGCGGCGGGTGCGCACAATGACACGGCCAGCGGAGGTGACCCATCAAACCATAATACATGATCAAACGACCCCGCGGACATAGAAACCTGGAGATATGTAAGGTCTATGGTACTATTATAACGCAGACAATGTATTTACACTACGTGACACGGCGATATTCTGCATAGGTATAGAAATAAACAACTATCGACTCTTGTTACGTAAAAACACTTTGTTCCTTTTTACTGTCGCTAACAATGTCGGAACTGCCCGCCGACACGACTTTAACAAGCTGCTAGCATCCAATTAATTTTTATTTTACTCCTTTTGGTAATTTAATAGACGCTCAATGAGCACGTAATTACTAAAATAAATAAGCATCTTGGCATTAATGTCCTGGCTTTATAATTGCGCTCGAGGCCCGAGATCCGTCTTGACCATGGTCAAGCTAAATGCTGGATCATGATCCAGGCAGGTGAATAACTTGACCAGATTGGATCATGGTTCAGTCACCTGAATGTGCAGATTTTATCACGATGTTTTCCCTTACCATACTATCAGTTAGTATAGTACATAACTCAGAATAGAGTCATTGGCAATGGGGTTCGAACCCTTAGACCACCGACGCTTTGAATTACTAACTAACGTAAATAAAGCTAATGCAGCAACAATAAATGGCGTCAGCGAAATCTCATCCGAATCTCACATTCGTTGTTTCAAATAATAATTAGCATTATTACTGCATCTAGCACGAGACCTACTGAGTTACAGTAGACAATAAAGAATTCAGAAAGGGATTATAATATCACAACTACGGATACACTAGCGCAAAAAGAGTAATCAATGAATAAGTAGTAAGCTTTATTTATATAGATATTTATTTATTTATCTTCAATGGAAGGGTCACGTGTCAAGCGCGACATCTCCACATTTGTACCGCGGCAGAGATAAAGTGAAGGGGCCCGATCAGCCGCGCGATCTGCGCATGAAAGCTATATTTATAAAATATTGTTTTACAAAGTGTCGCCGATATCCCTCCGGGAGTTTAAGTGCATTTGACTATAAAAAATAATGGTGCATAACGCTACAACGTCGGAGAAAAGTGCTACTTTGGATAGCGTTGCGCAATACCTTGGCGATAAAATTCCCCGTAAAATAAAGTGAATTGACCCTTTTAATTAAATTGCAAAATTGTAGTAGGTACATTGAATTTCGTCTTCGTGAACAAACTTGTGATAAGTGAATTAAAACTTCTTTAACTGGATAGTGGGCGAAGTTTCGAAGAACTACACGTTTTGAAAAGGTAACTCTTAGTTTATAAACTTTTAAAAGACGCTTCGTTAACAATTTAACTTACCTAAGAAAGAGTTAGCCGCAACAAAACATTCTTTGATGTTTCTTAATTAGTATTTAGGTACAGTCTGTAAATATAAGTATATTATGTTGATTTAAAGCGGTTAAATTGTACATATTTCAACTTAAGCAATAGATACCGTGCATAGCTACTATGCATCGAAATTCGATAAGCTAATGTTGTCGTAAACAGTTTGACCTTTTATTGCAAATGTTATCTGGAAAGCTAATACAAATGCAAATATTATTGCGAAAATCATTACTCAATAGCACAATTTAGCGGAAACCCACCCAATTTTAGGCAGGAAGTCCAAAAATCGTCACAGAATCCGAGCAAACTTCCTAACGAGGTCATTCCCGTGTTTGCTCCAAAATTATTATTCCCGCCGGAAAACCATTAAGTTTCTAATTGAGTCGTTGCAGAGTAGAAATAGAAACTTGTATTATATTACATTACTCGCACATAAATCACTTTCACGGTGTAACAAAACGCCTTTATAACCGTTATTAGGTGTTCCTTGCCTGGGAATGGTGTATATTAATTATTGCCAAATTGAGGCTACGTTACTAAAGTTCTACCGCTTGCTGAGTATTTAAATTGTTATTTTGGTTAAAAGAACGTATAATTGTGGGAGTGTTTTTTAGAAGTGCCTTGGTCTTGTCATGGCTAGGAACGATACCAGGTTTTTGGATTCGGCCGTCTCAAATTGGAAAGTATAGGAAAAACAAAAAAAATTGGTGGCCATTATCAAATCTGGTCAGGTCTCCCTGTTAACAGGGTCACAGAGGTTAGATGACAGTCCCTCCACTATAGTAACCTGATCTGCCAAATCCTGGATCATGGTCAAAGCGGACCCTGGGCCCTCGCGCGCGAGGACTACCGGGGCGTTGACGAATTGATGACCAGGGCTACCAAAAAATATATTTATAACCATAATACTCGACGCGGTATTTATGTTGTGGTTTTTATTTATGTTTAATTGTTATATTTTTGTTGTACCGATACTACTTCTAGATGTAAGCTGGTAATCTGGAGGACAGGCAGTCGCCTTGCTAGAACGATCTACTCATAATAAATGTAACGGACAGAATCAATAAATATTGAGATTTTTTCATTTCTTTTTCATATTAATGTAGGGCTACTTTTTGCAACTACGCTAAGACGTCAATTGATTCTTTTACCATTTTACAGTATCTCTTTTGTTCGGTAATCGGCGATTTTACGTGATCACAGTGACGTCAATCACGATCATGAATGATTGATTCTTGGCTAGATTCGTGATGTTCCCCGTTTGATAACCAGAGACAGGTGAGCCGGAACTGACAGATGTTTCCCGGAAAAGCCGAGAAGCTAAGCTGATTATCCCGTTGACAATGGGTGGAATAAGGATGAATGTCTGGATTTACGGATAAAACCTTATTGAGGACCTTCTTCATTACTTTCGACAGTAAAACTGACAAGCCGACGTTGAAAATATTTTTCGTAAAGGAGATTTGAATTCGTTTGGCGGGGTAACGCTGGTACCTTCTACACACACTCTTACCTATTTTCACTGGTGCGCTACAATGGATGTAGGAAATCGGGGATTGAACCTTTTGTTTACAGTAATGTTTTCAGATGAGTACCTACGTTTCATAATAATATTTCGGTATAGTTTTAATTTTGCATCCACGTAGTCTTAAACACGTTTTGTTATCATCATCATCTTAATCATTCTAGCGCTTATCCCGGCTTCTGCCAGGGACACACTTTAATTACGTTTTATATTTTGTTGAATTAGGATTGCTTGGAGATAATTTACATTTAGCACATAGTGGATCTCATTATCATATAAAAATATCAAAGTGTTTATTTTGTGAAAGATACAATCTCATGAGTTCGCGTATCACTGGGTCAGTTTCCATAAAACACGGTATCGACAATATTCTTTTTTTAATGGTATTCAGAAACGATAATATTATGATGTCTTACGGCGACTGCATAGGGTTCCAACTGACAATACACTAGGGGCACGATGCATCCTTCAAATTTAACGAAATTGACCAATCGTAGCGAAGTATCTCTGTGCTTTAACAGCCGAGTATTTCGAGAATGCTTAGTAACGCTAGTTTACTTATGCTCGTTTTCACAAAACATAGGAATCGCCTAAAACCGATGCCCAAGCACTTAGAAGCAGACAAAATTCGTATCGCTATCCGCTAGGAATAAACAAGCGCCTTTAGGTAACGCTTAAAGTTAGGAAGTGGATTGGGCCATGCTTACTCCCTAGGCATCGCCTAAAATTACAGCTACGTTCTGTTCACCACAGCAAACTTGTCAACAACACCGTCGCCCTCACCGGTTCAGATAAGTTTGTGGCACTCTAGTCACAAAGTAGAAAACGAACAGAGGGCCTAGTGTGAGTTCCGCTTCGATTTTACTTAACTATCGCGTTTGCGTTTACGTCGAAATTAGTATGAAGAAAAAAACTTCATTTACGTACCACTAGGCGGCGCTATATATTTTTCTATACTAATTTTCACGTAAACGCAAACGCGATAGTTAAGTAAAATCGAAGCGGAACTCACACTAGGCCCTCTGAAGGTCCACTCCCGTCGTTATCGAAAATTATGACGTAAACTTGCCGACACACTAGGGAAGCTACTGTACTTACTGTACTTATATTCTGTACTAATGTATTTATATTCTGACCTTGGATTTGAACCATATTCCGGTAATCAATTGTAAATTAGATGAAAATGCAATATTATGGTATTAGTCAGTTGAACTGATAATGGAGAAAGAAGGTAGTCACCGATTTTTTTATATTAGATTAGACAGGCATTTCCGACAAGACGGGTTTTCGTTCTGTTAAAAACTGTCACGTGGTGCATGAAACTCTTTAATCAGACCTAGGGTCTCTAGCGGAAGACCTTGGTCAACCTCGCTTCGCCATCGACATTAGAACTCGTATCGGTGCTGAAGTTCGACTAGCCTTAAAGTCTGTAATTGTCACCCATCAGTTCTTGGACACTGCGTGCGTTGCTTGTATGTTATTAAGTAATCTTAGTTACGTAAAAATTATTTTATTTTATCAATAATAATATCGTTTCATTCAATAATATTCAGTTTACGTCGACAATACAACGAATTCTCGCGTTAACAATCGCGACCGAGCACTGCTTAAAACTGCTTGAGAATGTCTGTAAACGAAACGTCAATGTGTGCGTGACGGAAATGGCACTTGGTTTCCAGTGGACCTTCTGTATGGGGCGGGCCGTTCTTTATTCTGTGCTCTAGTTTACCAACATTACAATGCGAATTCATAGATAAATCTGGCCTAGAGGCCAAGTCCTAAGGATAAGAGTTTCCTAGTTAGGTAATGCTGAGTTTAGTGAAAACGGATGTTAGACAAATATTCGAATATGGTAGGGGCTGGCGCTCTTTTCTACTACGTCGGACCGGACACCTTATTGTGTAAGTACTAGAAATTCGTCAACGATGTGCTTACTTTGTGCCATGGGTATGTCGCAGCCGGATGGTTAAATTAGCCAGTTAATGAAACGACTAGCTTCTTATGCTATTATTTAATTGAAAATTTGCCAATTTCAAGAATTTTTAAAGTAATGTTTAATGTAAGAAATTGACCCGAGCTCCTCCAAATATTGTCACAAATCTAACTTATTCACAATAATCTCAAACAATAATAATAGTTTGCATTAGGTTTTAATTCGGTTGGGTTAGGTTAATGTTGTGACAATGCATGGAGGACCTCCATAAACTCGGGGCAATATCGTTCGTTAGACGTAACTTTCAAAGTTCATGAATTTGGCAAATATTCAATTAAATAACTGCTTTAAAAGCTAGCCATTTAATTAACCGGCTAATTTAACCATCCGGCTGCGACAGGTATATCACCAAGCTGTAGCAGTGCTCGCCAGTTACATGCGCGGTAGGCGGCAATTCGTACGTTACGGTTGTTTCGTATCAGACCCTTATCACATACGTTCAGGTGTAAGTCAGGGCTCCATAATGGGTCCGCTTCTGTTCAACATCACGGTCAATGACTTGACGCCGGTAGTGAGATTTGCACTATGGCTGCTTTATGCTGATGATTTCATGCTTGTTCTTTGCGTGAGCACATTGATGGAAATGGAGCATTGAAAACCGACTACTCAGATAAGTGCTGTATCAAATCATTTGACTGGGCTAACAAAGTAACAACCCTTTAGTTGCCTACTATAACCTCGGTGACTATCAAGGATTTGCGAGTAATTTTGATCCATCCTTGAACTTCCATGAGCATATAAGAACTCTAGCAAAAGGTGTTACCAAAGGCTGGACTTTGTCATTGGGAACTCCAGACTATTTCATAATCTATAATTTCTTCGTTTCCTATACAAAAAAACGTATGCTTATTATCCTTTTTTTGTACCCAACCAAACTTCTAGGGGAGGGGAGGGCAAGTTGGTTCATCTAACAAGAATCGTAAGAAAAACAATCATGTTACAGAGATTAACGAAACTTTTATTTTTATAATAATTAACAGTACTATAGACTATCAAAATAATTTTACAAATGCTTAAAATAAAAATCACAACCTGGGCATGAGATCATCATGTAAAATAATTGTTTTGAGCCATCTTGCCCGTCCATATAGGGCAAGATGGTTCGGGCATATAATAATCATTACTAGTCTTGACAATCGTCACAAAAGTATGTTCCAGAGCCAATATACGAAGAGCACGCTTCGTGAGTCCACTCTTTGCACTCGGAGCACTGTATCCAATCCTCAGGTAGTGATCCTCATATAGCGATCGCGATATGAATATAGCGATGAATAGCATATCGCGATAGGAATCCTCAGGGGGATAGATATTTATTTTTCTTTGCAAAGTGTGCAGTAATAATCACGGCCGAGGTCAGAACTAGCGAGAGCCGATTGTTTTCTATTAGTTTCTATTAGTGAATATGGTCATATTCGTCTTGCCCGCTTGGCATTTGATAGATAAAAAAAATATCCTAAAAATTAATTTGTTTCGGTGATGAAAGATGCTTCATTACAGCTTAATTTACATAAGATAAGGCAACAGAAGCAACCTTTATCATCAATATATACGAATTATATAACAGAAAATGTTAAAACTTATCGTGACAAAATATTTTATTTTCTTGCGTCAATTCTGTTTCTCGTCTCTAAAACGCACGCTCTCCCCACGACAGCCGAGTTCGCATTGGCTTGTGAAGTCGGCCCGCCCCGCGCGTCCTGCCACGCCGGTACTTTCGTGTACGGAACAAGTAGAAAGATCCTACGAGAATGATTCGTGTTGCCCGCTATATTCATCTTGCCCTTCCTTCCCCTACAGGCCTTGGCTTCAACTCTCTAGAGGCAATTCTTAATTACTACTTTTAATAATAGTGTGTCGCATATTGCGTGGTGAGTTCTGACTCCAAATAGTCCGCTGTTTGGACCTGGTAAACCGAGTAGTGCAGCTCTTTGTACCTTCTGTCTCCAGATTGTAACTTAGGCCACGTCGGCCCAACCTCCTCGCCACTCTCCCAGTCCATCTCCTACGCCACTTCTCTCATTGTCCGGGCATAAGGTTTGCTCAACAAGCTGGAATGCCTGGCATCGGCAGATGATGATGGGTAGATGTGTGTAAAGAATGCCTGAAGTTCTGCAAGATGATGAATGAGTGAGACAATTTTCTGTTATTGTAGTTTTAAGTAGAAGCTATTTTAATTTTACAGTGTATTGGTCGCCTGTTATGCTGTTGTGTTTAATAAATAAATAATCCTTATTTAATCTAATGTGAATAAGACTAAATAAGGATGAATAATGTAAATAAGGAAATCTCTATTTATGAAATACTAGCCGGTTTTCAACGCGCTGTACGGCTAGCACAGCTTGCTCTTGCGCGCGATAAGCGAGGCAAGGCGCGACTTAGATACTGCTATCTCTATCGTCTTAGTATTGAGAGAAGGAAACAAACGCTCTCTCGTGCCGCGACACACTCAGGTAGGATAGATAGGCCTTCTGATCTCCGTAAACCTTCGACTACCCCGCGTGTTCTTTTTTATTGCCGTGATCAAAACTACTCTCGGAACAGTTAGCAAAAACATTTTTCCGAAACTTTGAAACTTACAACATACAAACTTTTCCTATTTATAATATTAGTATAGACTGCCTTTACCTTTAAAAGGCAACCTTCTTCAATAATGCCCAATTTACCACCTTACCAGTTTCTATATTGGTTCATACGTGACAAACAAATTAATTTCACATTTTTAATACCAGTGTGGGCGTGGAGAGAGGTTTCGGCCTAAAGAGGCGTAAAGTGCTGCCACTTTATAAAAAAAATTATTGCTAACCAGAATATATAAGGTATCAAAATTCTACTGAATTAAATCTCTACATATAGCAAAACCGTCTAAACAGTGCTTAAAACTTTAAAATCAAGCCAAACCAATATTAACTCTTCTCTTTGTTGGATCTCTCTTTCATAATTCACATCGTCATTTACCGCCAGGTGTAAACGCAGACAATATCCTGCCTAGTTCAAGTAAAAAAAACATTGCTTCCATATTTGAACCGACCGTCCATTTCCTGCGAACGTCCACTTCCCTCCATTCCATTTCTTCCACTAACATATATGGTCAGCTATTCAGTAGTTTACATTATGGTGCTAATAAAAGTTACTCATTGTTGCAGGAAGGTTCGCGCAAGGCTGTGGTGAAGATGACCTAGTGCCCCATGACCGCGGTACACCCCCCGCCCTTCTGCTATACTCGCTCGCCTACCTGACACGTATAGGTGAGCGCCTTTCAGTGTACAGAGGGCTAATTACGTAATCCTGTTGCTAACAATTCCATGGTTTCAATGATTGAAATTGTTGCTTTTGCATAATAGTTTCAGTTGGAACTTTGTCAGCAACTGAACCCGTGAAATCTATGCTACGGAATCGCAAAGTAACGATTTCCATAATTGAAATCAGAGAATTGTTGGCAACAGCGTTACGCAATTAGCCTACTGAGTGTAACAAAAACCCCAGCATCAATTCGTGACTTTCGCCCGTTTCCACTAAATATAGGAATCGCCTAAATTCGGTGACCAAATACTTAGGAATTGCTTAAGACAATACATTTCTTCAACCGCTACGAAATAACTATCGCGGTTAGGTAAAGCTTAAAGTTAGGAAGTGAATTGGGCGGTGCGTAGTCCTGAGTCATCGCTTAAAATGACAGTTGCGTTCTGTTTCCCACAGCAAACTTATCTTATCCGGTTGCCTAAACTGGAACTAACTGTCGCTATTTTTAAATGTCACTTTGTTATCAACGACAGCGACGCCGTCACCGGTTCAGATAAGTTTGTGGCAGTCTACAGTTTACTAACATTACAATGCTAATCCATAGATAAATCTTGCCTAAAGGTCCTCTACCTTTGGTGAAATAGATAAATTGACTGAGGGCACTCCTAAAGACAAGATTTCCTAGTTTGGTCTTAATTCGAGTTAAGTGAAGACTCTTGTTAGTTAATACATCATCATCACATCCCATAACAGTCCACTGCAGGGCTTAGGGCTTGCGCCATAATCTCCACGCTTGGCAGGCGTATTGGAGATCAAGCAGAGTTAATACAGCGTTGGTGGTAATTAACCTAATTACCAACTTCTGATTTATGGAAACATTTACAGACTAATAGTTTACTGCGAAACTAAACAATGTCAAAGCGCCGCTGGTCTAGTCTCAGTGTGCTTACGAGACCGATAACTGGATTCAGGAACTGGATGGATGACCGTTTCGTACTTTGAGTTTAATCATATTTCAGAACCGCAACGAGCTCGTCACACGTTTGGTGCACCTCCTAATATGGTTGGCGAAGCGAGGTTGACATACGTCAATCTTAGTCAACCATCCTGGTCAACGCTGGGAACTATATGGCTGGTTGTAACCTAAGCGTAGGCTTAGACTAGGGCCTAAGTCTTGGCTTAGGTTCCCAGCATTGACAAGGTTCAACCTCAATGCACCACACTTGGGGATCCTAAAAATTGTTGTATGCTATACGTAGATTTAGACACAAACTATGAACTAAGATTTAGACGCGTTGACCAAGATGGTTGACCAGGGTTGACCTTGGTCAACCTCGCTTCGCCAACTGTATTACTAGTTAGGTAGGTATACCTAACGAGTGGCTGAAGTACGATTACCACAAAGTACGAAACGGTCACCCATCCAGTTACCGGACACTGCGCATTGCTTAACCTTGGTTTTCGGTCTCCCAAGCTCACTGCTACTAGACCAGCGGCGCTTTGACAGTGTTCAGTTACCCATAAATCGGTAGTACGTATTTAGCCTACAACGAGCTAATACGCATTCTGGTTAACAGTAAGGTGGTGTGTCCATGAGGGACTGTGTCTGTTTGAAAATTGTCCATTTGAAAGTGTGTACCATTGAAATTGTGTCCAGAGGAAACTAAATCAATTTCGATATACTAATCACAATTATATTATAATAATTCAAGACCAGTATTTACTGCTCACCATAAATAATTATATTTGTGAACATCAATCTAATATGGCCTAACTAGGTACCTACATGGTTTTGTGCGAATTAGCATTTAAAATTATTGCCATAATTCAATTTGTGCCAGTGCCAGTGCACGAAAATCATTTCTGTGTCCACGAAATTCAACAAAGTAAGTTTATTTTGTTGGATTTTATGGAAATGTCAATAATTTTCATATGAGAACTTGAACTGAATATGTAGTAGATATTAATGATGATACCATTAAGCAAACATAGGGACGCGCTGTAAATTCGAACTATATTTTTCTTATTTTCTGAAAAAAATTACATATGCGGGTAACACTTAATACCCATAGATTACGTAATAATAGCATCACGGATCCGTGTAGTGGCTTGTGTTACATACTTAAAAAAAAAAGTAGATATGTAACAAAAACCACTGTATAGACAAGGTTACAATTAGCCTGGCGCGGTAAGTAATAGTTTTCGTTGGCTCTGTTACTATTATAAGTAGTTATGTACATACGTATACGTACTTATACATACATATAATACATAGCCAATTACACACTCACGCCCGTATAATGGGTAATGGAGAGATGGCATTTCCTGTTTCTGGACATGGAAAAGGCCTTTAACTGTGTCCCTCGAGAGATGATGGTGGGCGTTGCAGTCCAAGTCGGTGCCCGAGGCCTATATTGACATTATCCGAGACATGTACCGCGATTCCGGTTCACTAGTTAGGACTGCTGCAGTTGGTGACTTCAACTAGTTCGCTATTACCGTTGGGGTACACCAGGGCTCCGTACTCAGCCCACTTCTGATCAACTTGATATTACGCGTACTGTCAGACAGCATCCGCGACTATCACGAGGTACCTCCGTGGCTGCTCATGTATGAATAAATAAATAAAATTGTATTCATTAAATCTTGTGGGATACATTTACATTAAAATTTAACGTCTAGAATAATATGTTTAAAAGGAAATTGATAATAACTAAATTGCCTGAACTAGGATATCCTGTGTTTCAGGCGAAAAGTTACAAGTCTTATTTAATATGGAACAATTATAAAGTATACTGAAGTAATAAAGAAAAAAATTAAATATTAGATATTTTATACTAAATTAACCTAAAACTAACAGTAATTTCTCTGTATCTTCATATGCTGACGATATCGCGTTGACAGATGATGACGAATAAGATGAAGTCAAGCGCATGGATTAGGTCAGATATTTGGTATCTGTACTTAGCGCAACCGGGGACTGTAACAGCGACGTCTAAGCCCGAATATCCATAGCTTAGGTCAAATGGCGGGAGGTGACAGGTATAATTTGTCTATGAGACCATCTTTAGACCCGCTCTCTTGTACGGCAGCGAGACTTGCACCTGCTAGCCCCTACTAGAGCGACACAAGCAGGAGCTCTGCGTCACGGGAATGAAAATGCCGCGATAGGTGTGTGGAGTCGCGCGGAAGAATCGCGTTCGAAACGCCCATATTCAAGGTAACCTTGGCGTCCGTGACATCGCAGATAAGCTGCAAGAGTGCCGCTGTCGATGGTATGGCAAATTACGTAAGGAAGAAATGTGTGGCCTTGCCACCCCCGCTACGCACGGGAACGAGAGGTCGGCCTACGAAGTGATGACTTGACGTCGTCAGGAAAGATATGCGTGCAAATAAGCTCACCAAGGATGCCGAAGACCGAGCGAAGTGAGCCAAGAGGTAAGAAAGCGGGCCCTCGCATACCGCGCGGGAGCGCAACCAAGACATAACGCCAAGATAAACCCACGCCTGCATCCCGACTATTCAGTGCTACAATCTTAATACACCTTGTTTGTCTCTTCCACATTCAAACACCTCTTCATGCATGCGGGTAACATAATTTTACGCAAGCGTCTGTGGGTACAGACGGAGGCTTGAGCGTAAATATAACAAATGTTAGTATACCTAGAAAAGGCACTTATGACGAGGCACTAAGTGACATCAGCAAGACGTCTGTGACCCGGCAAATTGTTATTTATAGTCAAGACGCGGAGGGAAGCGAGGGATCTATGCGAAACGTGATGTACAAGCGTACAAGATTACCTTTAATTATGTGAACCACATTGAATGTCATAATAAGGTATACTGTTTCGCGGTTCCGTTCAGAATTTCGCTTCCACAATCGCCAAGTCTTTCATTTCCGTGCCTGAATGTTTCGTACTAGGTATTTCGGTCGGATTAAGTAATAAATGTAAATTTTTTCTGGAGCAATACATTTTTTGTTATTTTGTCTCCTGTTCATATTTTGAGATAATATTTAAATCCGTAGGTACTTTATCGAAAGTTATCATTCTATTGAAATAGTAGAGATATAAAAAGTACATACATTTTAGAAGTAAACTGCGTCGAAATATCGTCCTCTATTATACAAAGGTTTGCAGTAGGAAATTCGGAACATACTTATAAAATGTGTGATAATTATATACTATACTTTAAAAGTACTTATCTACTGAAGTAAATATTTAGTAACTTACAATGATTTATAACTCAACGAACATATATAGTGTACTCGTTACAGATAACAAGTCTTTAGAATACCGACCTCCAAGTGACCAAGGTAGACCAAACTACGACAAATAGATTAGGTACTTCATGATTCAACTAGGGATTCGTCCGACCCAACACGCGCGTAGACTCCGCGGGAGTCAACATTCTCATTAAGCAAATTTAGGGATTAACTTTGATTTACTTTGAAGAGCAGGCAAGGTGTAAACGACCTTAGACTATCTGAGTATCGAGTAAACTTCAAAGGTGCGGTGCGTATCCCGTGTTTAAGGTACTTCTAATTAAATTATATTTTGTAAGGTAATAAAATTCGGAAATAACTTCGCGGAAATGCCTGGTGGGTTTATCAGATTTGAATTGAAAATATTATTTAGTGCGAATTTATTACACTTCGCTGTAAATGTGACTCTTACAGCGTCGCGTCATTTGAAAGTTAGTCGTGGAAGGCAGCCTTTGGTTGTCTTGCAGCTGTAATTTTGATAACCTAACTTAACCTCAGACAGCGCTGGCTGCTGACGGTGCTGTAGGTAATAGAGATGATAACCGGGTCAACATTTTTAAATTCTAATTAGTCAGTAAGTTAGATTATAAAAAATATTAGACACGTTATTTTTTATTTATCAAATCAATGAAAATTACAAAGATACGCGAATCACAGTTTCAGAGTGGACGTCGTGCCGTCACTTCTGAGTAAAGTTTCACCTCAGGCATGACGGCACACAACATTTCAACGAACTGTATCGGCGTTATTTATTTATTTAAAACTTTATTGCACAATAATACAATTGGCAATAATAATATTTTTTATTTAAGTAAGAACAGAAAAAAAGACGCGTCCAATAATTTTTGATTATCTACCTCATGGACTTTAAATATTTTTCAGTCATCATTCCACATCTGTGCACGCGGCCGCTACATTTAGAAACAGTTATACTAGGCTGGTACAAAAGCTTTCAGCCAACGGCATAAAATCAACAAACGACAATAGCATAGGCAAGGGACAATTCACCAAAGGGGCTGATAAAATTTTCATGTGATTCTATAAACGTTAACCCATATTTATAATCATAATACATCTTACATCAAAATGCTTCCCGCATTACTACCGTCGTAGGGGTTGATTCTTGTTATTTTGTTGAGACATGTTATTTTTAATAATCGATAAAAAATAACTAAAAGTTGCCGGCTTATGATTTTTAGCCAAGGAGTTTGTAATAAAATTTGCCTTTAAACGATACAAAAATCAAAACAAAAGGGTGTATTTGTTATTACTTACTTTTGGACCAGCCAACGTATGCAAGATATCTGATGGAAACTGGTCACCATTGCCTTTATTTCGTTGCCTTTATCACGTTGGTCACATTATCAACACCAGGGGCAGCAATTCTAAAACTGCGCAAAGAAAGATTACAGTTTGTTTTAATTTGGCTGTACCCATATTACTTTATTGTGGAGATAAATGTCATCTGAGAATTGAAAAATAGGGCCTTAATCAATTAGTTGAAGCACCATTGAGTTACAGACATTTATTACGTTGCTTATTACTACCTTTAGCTGTTATGTGCATACAAAAGTGACATAAGTTAGAGAACAGTCTTCAAAACCCGATGTAAATACGATGCACGTACAGATAACACTGCGAATCGTGTACCAGTATAAATAGGAGCGGAACCGGGAGGCGATGATAATCAATAGATTGTGGTGTGGTCTCAGGTCATAAATATAGTTAATCCCCAACAGTCTGAGTTCTTAGGGCGAGGGGCCGGTCTCAGTGTGGCTTTTCGTGGTGTTGCCAGGTTGTAAAATTGTAGTAACATAAAGCGTTATGTCCCGGTTGCGCCCCCGTGCGGCACGTGAGGGCCCAGGGTCCGCCTTCCTGCTATTCCTGGCCCATCTTGCTCGGTCTTCGGCATCCTTAGCGGTGAGTCCGTTGGCACGCATGTCACTCCCAACAACGTTTAGCCATCGCTTGTACGGCCGGCCTTATCTTCCCGTACCTGGCGGGGGTGGCCACGAAAATTGCCGGTCTGCGAAAGCTGTCGAAGCTGAATCAATGTTACATTCATAAAAGAAAAATACGGTTATTTTGTGTACTATTTATAGCACATAAAACTGATAAATAAAGAAGATAAGTGAATTGTAAAAATATATATTGAATTGAAATTATGAATTTTAATTTCTGTTACGGGTCTGGGTGTTCTATGTATAATAAGTATGTATTTAAAAGTATATAAGTAGTTTATCAGTTATTTAGCACCCATAATACTAGCTTTGCTTACTTTGGGGCTAGATGGCGTTGTGTGAATTTGTACACGATTATTTATTTATTTTATTATTTATTTATATATTTTTCAGGCGCTATCCTAATTGGTAAAGGTCGTGCGGCTGTGGCCATACGATAGACATTGCCTGACCAATAGGAGACCTCAAAACCGCCTGTCGTACGACCGTTACCAATTAGAACATCGTCACAAGGACAATAATAATGACCCTACCCTCATATCCTCCCAGCTGCATCGTGATGCTGCCGCGCTGGCTGCTGGCGGTGGCGGTGCTGCTGTGCGCGAGGCCGGCGCACCCGCAGGGCGCGCAGCAGTGCCCCGCGGCCAACACCATGACTCCCTGCAGCTGCTCCGTCAAAAAGAACGGGCTCGACATCCTCTGCGAGTTCACCGAGCAACAGCATATACAGAAGGTGGGTATTTATTTATTTGTTCATTTATTTATTATCCAAATGCTTCCAGATTTACAGTTGAATCGAAACCAAAACGTCTGGAGAGCCGCACTATTGACATTTAGGTACATCTCAATATACATAACAGTAAAACTTAATTCATGTTACAACAGCTTACCCAATAAGTGCATATATTTATAAATGTTTGATAACTAGTACCAAAGAGATCAACTTCAAAGCGGTCAGTTATCAACTGATTTAGAAGTGTAAGTGCGTGCGATGTGGGAGCAGACGTGGTGATGTCGGTACGTGCTAATACCGATGCAAACAGCTGGTGCCTGTTGTCAGACTTGATTCTGATCTATTAAACTTAACTTAAGGGGTTTAATAATAATAACTAAAGTTGAGGTGTATATGATGTATAAAATATATTGTAAAAGCTAAAATTTAAAGAAAAACAAAACAAACAATTTCAGGTCGGAACAAAAGTTAAAACAGAATTTAAATTATAAAAGTGGGTCCCTCTTTACTCTCTCTTAAATATCAAGGTACACAAAATTTGTCATACTTATAACTAAACAAAGCTTGCAGAAGCAAAAGCAGGTGGGTGATAGGTTTCTGGTATGGTGGAGTTGCAGGTCAAACACAAGAACGGAAAGGCTGGATCTGGGATGGGTTTGTTGAACGGGGTTTTAGTGAGGCAGCCTGGGTAAACCCATGAGGCTGCTAGGGCATAAAACTCCCATTTTCAGTGTGGTGGTATGTCAAACTTGACAAAAAGATGGCAGTAAAAAGTTACTTTGGACTGAAATTTGATTTAGATTTGATTAAGATTTCATTTAGATTTCATTTAGATTTCATTTAGATTTCATTTAGATTTCATTTAGATTTCCCGGCTCCAGGAAATGGAACACTCCCTCCACTTCTCCATATCTGACTTTCGTCAGCAAACAGGTATTTTCACTTTACTTATGTGTTAGTCACCATCACCACACATTTGAAACGGTAAACTTGTAGTGAATAAAGTTTGTTGTGAAAAAGTCAAATAAATGAAAACTCCGCGCTCAAAGCGCCTTCAAAAATCGGGTACCTCATCATCATCATCATCATCATCAGCCGGAAGACGCCCACTGCTGGGCATAGGCCTCCCCCAGAGATCTCCACAAAGACCGGTCCTGTGCTTTCCGCATCCAGCTGGTACCTGCGATCCTTACCAGGTCGTCGGTCCACCTTGTAGGAGGCCTACCCACGCTGCGTCTACCGGTACGTGGTCGCCACTCGAGAACTTTACTGCCCCATCGGCCATCTGTTCTTCGAGCTATGTGCCCTGCCCACTGCCACTTCAGTCTGGCAATCCTTAGAGCTATGTCGGTGACCTTGGTTCGCTTGCGGATCTCCTCATTTCTGACTCGATCGCGCAAAGAAACTCCGAGCATAGCTCTTTCCATTGCCCTTTGGGTAACAGTGAGCTTTCTTATAAGGCCCATAGTGAGTGGCCTCGTTTCAGCTCCGTAAGTCATCACTGGCAACACACATTGGTCAAAGACCTTCGTCTTGAGACACTGCGGTAATTGGGACGAAAATATGTGGCGTAGCTTCCCGAACGCTGCCCAACCGAGTTGGATACGTCGATTGACCTCTTTCTCGAAATTGGACCTACCTAGCAGGACTATTTGTCCTAGGTATGTATAGTCGTCAACAACTTCAAGTGGAGTGCCTCCAACTGTCACTGGAGTAGGCACAAATTCAAACATTCAAAAATCGGGTACCTAGCACGTCAAAATTATTACCCCAAAACGGTTTACCAAAATGTGGGAAAATATAAATATAAAAATCAATAAACTAACAAAATAAGAGAGATAACATGATATAAAAATTATACCGTGTTACCTAGATACATATAAATACTAAATAAATAAATGAAAGTAGTAAATAAAAGAAAAATAAATACATAAACTATAGGATAACCAGACATTATGCCGTAAAAATGGCACAATATCTGGCAACAGACAAGAGTGGTATCACTGCGCTAGACAGTCATATCCTGACTTGCGCAGTGAGTAGGCGTCCTTTCTGGCGTCTACCGCGAAAACAGCGGATAGAGCGACAGAAAGGGGTAGAATATACATAAATACATAAGAAAAAGAGAGATAAAATAATTTTAAATAAATTTTGAATCTGCCAAAGGGGACGTGCTAGGCAGCCTTAAAAAAGAAAAAGAAATAAATAAATAAAGGGAACGTTCATAATAATTGCAACGTTACACTGTATCCCTCGTACAATTGTGGCTTCCATAGGGCACCGGCGTTACGCCTACGTACCTGAAGCGGAGGCGTGTTGCAAGCACGCTCTGTCGTACACAGTTGACGAACACAACTTAGTACTTATAAATAGTAGTATGATTGTTTAATAAGATACACATAGAATATTTACAGTTATAATAAAAATACCTATACATTAATACCTACGTTTAGAATAGCAAAAATATAAACTAATACATATAAAATAACACTAAAAATTAAAAAGTCGTCCACACCGCTGCCCCCCCCCAACGGTGCCCAGAAAGCTGGCTGCTTTGCCTCGTTGAATAGCGATGCTGATCCGTTGCTTATTGATTGATTGATATATGTATGCACAATCATATGCTCATAGTTTGTTATTTATCTCGAACTTTAAAAAAGCTCCACTGCCATAACCGTATTTGACGCCAACAAAACCGTATAAAGTTATAAAAACTGATAATACGTATTACTAATTGCATAATTTGAAACCTGAATGAATATGACTCGAGCTGGTTAAATGAAACTTTAATACATTAATAATTTAACTTGCTTGAAACCGTATATATCATGAATCCATCCAACGTACGTACACCTTTAATCTGAACTCAACACATTCACATCACACGTTGCTGTTTACTTTAAATTATCCAAGCGTAGCACTGTCCACTTTAAACAGACGTGAAAACATTTAATAAAATAAATATTTAAAAAGCTTTAAGGAGAATACATATTTTATTTGCTTTAAATCTTCACGTTCTTTTGTACGTGTGTAGTTACTTAGATATATCACTGAACCCCCCAAAACTACTGATACTATTATTAGTGGTATAAAAAATTGCGGTGACTCAGTCAGGCATCCGAACGTGCTCGAACTACAGTTCATTTTCAGTGTTCACTTCCGCGGTCAATGACGTCAAAGCGTAGGGGGAAGGTCAAACATAATATATTTTTGTTTTGCGCCGGATGGATCTTCATAAGGATCTCCGTGTTTTGATGTCATCTGCGTGTAATTGCGGTCATAGCTATTCGGCTTATTCTGGATACTAACTATAGTTGTAGAGAAATAGGAAGCCCATTTTGACAGGCGTCAACCTCGTACATTTTCTGCCGCGTGTGGAAAATTAACTTTATGTGTGGACTTTAAAGTCCAAATTCTTTGTGTGGTTTCACAAGGAAATAACCTGTCAAAATGGGCTTCTTATTTCTCCAGTGCAACAAAGCTCACACACTTATCTGACCCGGTGACGGTGTCGCTGTTATTTACAGACATTTCAAAATAGTGACACTTAGATTCAGTTTTGGCCGCCGGGTCCGATAAGTTTGGGACACTGTACGACTTTAAAGTAACACGTTAGAGAATAAAAAGGCTACAGGCTTCAGCGTTCTTTCCTTTAATTGATTGTTTTTTATGCGTAATTTGTATACTGATATGACTTTTTGTTTCAGGCCATGAACACATTGCGGTCTAAGCCCATGATCATATTCTACTTGAAGCTGCGTCATAACAACCTGGCGAAGTTGCCGTCGTATATATTTCTCGGCCTCGATATTCGTCATCTGACTGTCCATAACAGCAGCTTAGCTGTCATAGAAGATTCGTCACTTAGTTCTATTGGTAAGTGTAAACATGGTTCTTGAACTTGCACTTTTAGAATATACTTGAATATTCAATCATCATCATCATCATCACAGCCCATGACAGTCCACTGCAGGACTTAGAGCCTCTCCCACGGAAAGGGGAGGCTATTGCCATAATTTCCACGCTTGGCAGGTGGGTTGAAGATCGCAGTGTTGTAAATATTAGAATGGAAAAAACTGCTGCCCATTTTCCTGTCTACGGAAACTCTAGATCTTATGCCTCGAAACATTAGTCGTCTTGTACGACACCCACGAGTGTATTCAACTCTGCCAGGACACACGCATGGCCAACATAACACTGATTATTTAGCTGTAAATATCGTTCGTTATGTTCTAGTTCTATTCTAAATATTATATTCATCATGTATATTCTTAACCTAGAAATTGATATCGGAAAATCCCCGACCAAATCTACCTACATGTACCCAAATATTGCTCAAACTACAGAACCGATTTATTATTTATTATTTAATATTATAGCTTTCAATTTAATCTCATTTTCGGTATTAAGTATTTCTTAATTTCAATGTAGGAACTGTAATGTAATTGGATTTTTATATCCAATTCAATGTAAGTCCTTCTTAAGAGGATGTCTGCCGTCTGGGCAGAGCGCGTTCGTGCCCAAGTGGACAGACACAGTTCGCTCGAGTGGAAAAGTATCATTTAAATATTCACGGGAGTCAACGATTCTTACGGGCTTTAACCCCATCAAGGATTCCGGAAAATAGCTATTTGTCAAAGTTATTTAGTTAAGTTATTTCATTTTAAAGCAAGCTTGCGTTTAGGTATTTCCAGTTGGATATATACTTTATGCCTGTAGGTACTTGGTTGCCGGCCGTGCCATTAAAATACATTTCTCAAATAATTATAGAATATGTGTGTGTGTTATGTTGGTGTTTTGCTCATGTGGTATTTTGCCAGTTAGATATTTTGCGTACAGTTAGTGTTTTGCGATTATGGTTTTATGTGTAAAATGGTTTCCACCAGAACAGTTTTTGGTCCTTTTCTATTTTAACGTTCTAGTTGTAATATGTATAATAGTAGATAAATCAACCAAGGGGATAATGCAGTGTCTTCTAATCTGTCATGCGCGGAATAATGGATACTGAGCATAGCGATGAACTTATGGAGTTATGTAGAGTCCTGAGTTAAGCGTGGGGGGTTGAAGCTGCTCAAGACTACTCTATCCCAGAGGTAAATTTTCTAGTTTTAACACCATCTCTAACACAACATTGATAAAGCAATTAAAGCATCTGATTTAGCAAACTCCGGAGTCAAATCTGTTTCGTTTCACGACATTTCGGTGTCAATATTTAATTTGGAATTCGCAAAAATATAATTTGGAAATGATTAGAAATTGTTAAAATTTTATAAAATAAGTTTTAAAATTCACTTTTTCTTATTTGGACTAGCTAGGTATTTGGCTATCTCACCTGGTGGTAAGTCATGATGTGGCCGAAGATGGAGCATGCCTGTCCAGGAACAGCCTATTAATTCTAACCTGGAAGGCGTCCAGATTATAATGATTGGCAGACATTCGTAGACAGCGCGTCCAATTAGACGCGCTCGCTTTTTCCATTTGCACTATCTGAGAAATCTAGGGTTCTGAAACCACACAGCCTAGCCTTCAGTCACAGTTTTTGCTTGCGCGCCATTTTTTATTTGTTATTGAAAGAAAAAAGAAAAAAGTTGCATTTTCGAATTAACTCTTTTTACAATGTAAGTTTGCTCAGAATTTTGATACAAATTTGAAAGTACCAAATTTAATTCACATTATTCCCCTTAGGCATTTCAAACAACATTATCTCCCTGCGGGAAACAATGCGTACTTTACGTTGACATTTCGTGACATATAATCGGACATTGTGGTGTGAAAACATAAATACCGTTGGGAAAACAGACGTTTCAATGTATTATCGTTTTCGCAGGCAACAAACTGACCCAACTGGACGTCTCGCAAAACAGCTTAGCGACGATCCCAACGTCGTCGTTTACACATCTCAACCACCTGCTGATATTGAACATGAATCATAATAAGGTAAGCTGTAATATTAAGAGGCACTTTTCTAATAAAAATAATAAATAAGTAGGTAAGCACGGCCCTGAACATAAAGTTTGTTGTACTATGTAAGCTCTTGTGGCTCTTTCAATTTAGGGTACCTACCTACTGTGCGCGAGTTCATGTCCAATAGACACGAGTCTCGACCGCTTAAATAATTCGAGCAGCAATTATTGAAGACTCGATACATTGCCATTTGATGTACAATCCATTCTAGATAGACAATCGGGGACATGAACTCGCGCCTGCTCTATACATCCTATCTACCAAACTACTAGTTTGCCGAAAATGAGGGCGCTACTCTCATACCTACATCCATTGACAGTCATGTATTCATCTATATCAATGACATGCTCTTTTTTAACAAGCAATAAATTTACAAATCTAAATCTATGTTATAGACTTAATGGTGTTATTTTTACAGTCACAATTTACAGTATATCGATCGCGGAAAGTTCATTAACTCGCATAATAATTCAAGTTTAGAGAATTGGATTTTGCAAAGCCCTCCCCGAGGAATAGCTGCTAATAGGATGAGTTCAGAGCTCGTAAAGTATGCTATTTTGTTGTAAAATCTTATCCTCCTGCTCAACGAGAAAGAGCCGAGAGACCTTTACGTTTTTCATAATATTTTAACTAGCATAATTGATTATTGCTATTTTAAACGCATGTTTTTCTTCTGTAATCTGCCTATTATGTATGATTGATACAATACCTAACTTTAAATATGTTATTTATTAGACATTATCTACTTATTACATTATTTCTTAATTAACACCAAGATAATTATATATTTTTTTAACTCTGCCGCTAAGCAACAATGCTTGCATTGTTGTATTCCGTTTTGAAGGATAAGGTAGCCAGCGAAATTGCAGACATGAGGCATTTCATCTTAGTCTTCACAGTGACCTCCGGTTCTGTATTTTTGTTACCTGCAACCTAAATGTATGAATTGTAGATGTTATGGGCGACAGTTACCACTTACCATCAGGTGGGTTGTCTGCACGTTTGTCACTGAATAGCATAAAAAATCATAGGCTGCTGAACTGATAGCTGAAACTTGGATCCTATAGAATTTGGTATGATAGCGCAGTCTTTCTAGATATGAAATTTCCGAGCGAAGTACACAACTCTATTACCGAAAAGATAGTTAAGATTGTTCTTGTTGCAGGTGACCGCTGTGCACAACCGAGCTTTCATGGGACTGGACACGCTCGAAATTCTTACTCTATACGAGAACCGGATATCCGTGATCGATGGCGAAGCGTTCAAGGGGTTGGAAAAGTGAGTAAAATTGCCCCAGTAATCGTGATTAATGGTTACACCGATACACTGTACGTGTTTAAAGGTCACCACGGTGAAGAAAACAATTTCTGTATAGTAAAACGTTCGGTAGTTAAACCACTTGTAGCAAGATGTTATGTGGGTTATATTGACATTTTTAAGGTCACTTCTGTTACAAAATAACAGAAGCTTCACTTCCGTCGTCCTCGAAAATTGTGACGCAAATTTGCCGGCTCGTCAGTTGTTACTGTATTTATTCTGAATTTTTAAAAGAGTATATTGAGAATATCTAATAGAATTTTTGAAGATGCTCACAATTTGGAGCGGGCCGTTTTTTACTTTGTTGTTGGCATCGAAAAGGTTTTTATTATTAAGTTTGAAGCGAAAGATTGAAACTATAACAATGGCTTTGCTCATATTAAATTACCCTTCTTTATTTATAATTCATCGTGCACCTACAATTTAATAACATTGTATACGACGTTAAATCTAAATTTTAGAAGCAATATTTTGTATTTTAATGTAATCTAAAATAAGCCATTAATAATTTGCTCCTAGTCGATGCCCTTTCTTGCCGACGGAAACGTTTTCTCGATAATAAAATTGGATGGAAAATCAACATTCGCTCAAAATAGGCTCCTTCTAGATCGAGTGCTTACGTTACCCTTTTGTTAAGTAAAAGGGTAAATCGAAAACCGAAACTGTTTGAAAGGAGATTCAGAGATGTCTGTTCAAGAGAGCCTTTTGTAATGCGGTTCCATATTTAGTTGTCTGGCTTCGGTTAGCTAACATGATGACTACAATATAAAATAATAGAACGAGAATAATCTGCCCTCTAGCGGTTATCAATGCTGAAAATCTTCCGAATTACTTATACTTCCGAATTACATATACTTATGCCAGAGAATTTTGTGTTTTGATTGGCATTTCGGTTTTGTCTAGCAACTGTTGGATATGTAAATATGCAATAAACTTTGGGACTATTTAGAATGAAATATTAGAAAGGCGGAGAAAATTATTTTACATATTTTTTATTGTCTTATTTTAGGAAACTGAAACGTCTTAATCTTGGCGGGAATGAGCTAAATGCGATACCGCAAAAAGCGCTTGCTCTTCTAGAGAACTTGAAGAAGCTCGAAATGCAAGAGAACCGCATCACTACCATTACTGAAGGAGATTTTGCAGGTATTTCGTTTGTTATTTTATACGAACGGAGTTTTGTTATCATAGCTCTAAGTTTTTATTTACTCCGTTCTTTTTTTTGTTTAACTTTCTTGAACAGTGAATCTAGGTATACAATTTTTGAAAAATAAATAGGAAATTTTACCTGAGATGTATGTCCGCAGGGTTGAGGAACTTGGATTCATTGGGGTTGGCCCATAACCAGCTACGCGAGGTCCCTGCGCAGGTGTTCTCACATCTGACCTTCTTGAATTCCTTGGAATTGGAAGGAAATGTGATTCAGAAGATTGACGAGAAAGCTTTTGCTGGATTAGAAGGTACGTTTAATACAATTCTGTCATTAGATATTGTGGAAATTTTATCACGGGATAGTCCTCAATATGGTGATTTGAATGATCCTGTTACTGCCTGTAGAAAATCTGCAATATCTCCGCCTGGGCGACAATCGGCTCCACGAGATCCCGTCGGAGGCGCTGCGGCCGCTGCACCGACTGCGGCACTTGGATCTGCGGTCCAACAACATCACGTACATCAGCGAGGATGCCTTCACCGGATACGGGGACTCCATCACATTCCTCAACCTGCAAAAGAACATGTGAGTCGGTGTTTATTTTCTATAAATACGTTCTTAAAACCCGCCCTTAGAGGATTATTCTGGTTTAATTCTCTAAGAACCCCTCTAAGAGTCCGTAAGACATCTGGCAACTGCGTAAGGAGGCCGTACAGTTTGCGGGTCGACCAGTTTTTGGCGGGAAACAGTAACTGAGCGTAAAATATAGGTTGGTAATTTTATTTTATATAGGTCAAAATATGAATTCTTAAATTCAGAAAAAAATAAAAGGACTAAGCAAATATTGAACTTTATTGTAGATGATTTAATTTTATGAGACTCGGTCTGAAATAATAGAAATAAACTACATTTCGATGATCCCATTTTGGCAAACTTACAGATTTTTTAAATTTTTTTTCACTGATGTTTTATTTGAATGTTGTATAAACTTAAGACTTAAATCCCCAGAAGAGTATAGACTAGTAATGACAGTGTATTTTTTATAACACATTTAATAATATTTTTAACAACTCATTTTGTAACACTCTCAACTAAATTTCCCTAAAAACCTCATCGGTAGGAGAAGGTTTTGTCTGATTAACAGTACGAAAATAAAAAAATACAACAATTACATTCCGAAGATTAGAAACCTTCACACTGTTTATTAATTTCATTCAAATGTTTATATTTTAGCCATAATCATTTTCTAAAGTCGGCTCCCAAATAGCCTCTTTAAGAGTTTACCTTCTTACTGTTACTTAGTAAAGTGGAAGTTACTAAAAGGATTTACAAATAAAATAATTTAAAGCATAAACCTAATTAAGCCAGCCTAAGAAGTCATCCACATCGCTGTCCCGGGATTATTTCCAGAATGCTAGTTGCCGTTGTAACGAGCTCTCTGGTCACCAGTTGTGTCGGTTAACTTTTTTTATAGTTCTTTAAGGAATTTTCGAGCGCCAGGGCCCTAATGTTCCAAAATGTTCAACCCAAACGCCTGAAAAAAGTACCTACTTCATAGAATGTTTGAATGTTTTATGATATATGTTTCTTCATCGGTGTTTTGTTTTTTATTTTCTTGAAATAACGGCGGAATCTCTTTTGTAGTAGGTTCCTACGGGAATTATATTTGACCGTTTTGGGGATTTATTGAGATAGGGACGGTTATTGGCATCTTTATTGAATTTTGTTTTGCAAGTATAAAATTTATACCTATACCTTTTTTTTACTTCAGGAAATTGTTTTAAGAACACTTACCCAAAACCACGTCTAAGTTTCAATCCAAAGTCTATTTATAAAAATTTTGTGATCTTCCGAAACTTAAGAATTAAACATTATACTTAAACTCTTATCAAAAGTCAAGATTTACTTTAATGAGGAGTTTTCCAATAGGTATCTAAAGCATTCCTAACCGCTCACTAGATGGCGCCCCGACAATTTTGGTAATTGATAATCGCTTGAAATAGGTTCTTAGCAAACAGGATATAAACACTGGGTACGTTGTATTGGATAATATTGTATTTATCAATAGTTTTCAAACATTTTAGAGGTTGTAATAATAATGGAACATAGTGCTAACTTCTATAAATATTTCTTTTTACACCTCGTTCAACCTTTAACAGTTATGTTTATATTAATAAACTTTTATTTTTAAGTTTAGTATTAGTTGGCTGCATGAAATCACTGCCATCATCATACAGATTATAAAAAGATTACCAAAATTGTAGGAGCGCCATCTATTGATGCTTTTTGAAACCAACTATCTATACCTACTGGAAAACTCCTCATTCACAGAGCAAAAAAGTTTGCCTGTCTCAGCCATGAAGGTTGCTGACTTTCCAATCTTTTCGCTTTAACGACTTTAATTTCCGTAACAAATATGAATAATATAAACATAGCAGCAATTGCAAAAGCCCTCAAATTCCCGAAACAATTTCGCGGGAAATTTTTCAGACACTTTTTACAGCACTGAGACGCGAACGTATTTCAATGAATTTTAAACGCGCTCTTCCGCAAACATCCTCCACTGTCTGCTGGTTTATTTCGATTTTTATAAATCTGCGACGAGAGGCTTGTTGCCGTACAAAATATTCGTGCAAGTTTTTAAAAGGAGTATTCTTTTTTTATTGTTTATATCACCCTTCGTATCGTTAAAGCTTTGTTATTGTTCTAAAATTTTACTCAGAGGGGATGTGGGTGGAAGTGTTAATTTTCTCTGAACTTTATAGGCATGTTAATCTGGCTTTATAATACATAAATATTCACCACCATTCCGGGAGCAGCTCAAGTGTCGGTGCTTGATTAATTTCTGGTCTGTGCGTACTTGGCATTTGTTACGACTCACTGGGGAGTCCCGAATATTGCATGTTGATTAATTCGAGATAAAAAGCCCTTGAAACGGGCGAGTTTCTGAAGCGTATTACCTAAATGGAAACATGAAATCAAATGTCAGACTCAGTGACACGATAGTAATGAATTGATACTACTTATAGTTTAATGGAAAACTTCAATCATCGTAGAATTACAAATATTAGCAATGTACTAAAGTTTCTATTTCTGCGGTTATTAAACCTATTTTAGCTAAAATAATTATGTTTTGTCACTTTCTTTCAATTTCAATCATTTCAGCAACAGAAACGTACAATTTGTTAAATTAATAAATTGACTCAAATTTAATAAACGACAAATAACTTTTATGAATAAGATTGTGATGAGTTTTAAAGATAAAACAGCTACGATTCTATGAACCTACTATGAAGTCTTGTTTTTCATAGTTTTAAAAGATATACAATTATTATTCTATACAATTTTTAACCAGGGTTCATCAGTTGCCGACAATGGGCTTCGACAACCTCAACTCGCTGGAGACGCTAAACTTGCAGAATAACAAGCTGCAGCACATTCCCGAAGAGATCATGGAGCCGATATTGGACACGCTACGGGTGGTCGACATCATGGGTGAGCCGAAACACACCTTCCCTATATAGGTTTTAAAACTTTCGTGGTTATTCACTACATTTTCAATACACATATAATCGTAAATGTATTTCAGTTTCATTTACGAGAACATGTTAGCAACCATTATCAAAATCGTATAAGAAATATGAAAGTATATTTTATGTAACTACTTTTCCCGCGACTTCGCCCACGTGGATCAGATTTTGTATATCACGTACGCTTTCTATACCATATTCTTATCCTCAATTCACCCTCTTGATGCGAGAAATATGGGGGCCAAATTACCCTTAGTCACCCGGGAATAGTGTAGCTTCCTGTTAGTAAAAAAATTCCGAATCCGAAACAACCATTTTCCTCTTTGTATAATATTAGTATATATAGTAAAACAGTAAGAGATCCCAACTGACTCCGCTCCCATGGCGCAGATAACCCGCTGATATGCGATTGTGAGCTGGGCTGGTACGAGGCCTGGCTGGCGGGGCTGCGCGACCGGGACGACGAGATGATGCAGAAGAAGCGCACCGTCTGCACCATGGTGAACGAGCACCGCGAGTACAGCGTCGCCAAGATGCCCCTAGAGAAGATGAACTGCAAAAGGAAACCAGCCTACGGCCGCCCCTCCGCCGCACCCGCCGTCGTATGTCCCTCTCTAGCTCTCCTGCTAATCACCGCCAGGTGCATCTAAAATATCCTTCACCATCGTATCTATCTTCTAAGTTTCCCCCTTATATTGGTCTCCTAAGGCGAAGGATCGCCCGACGAGCTAGCCGTGGCCGGATAGCTCGATGCGCCTTCCTTCGCCGAGTGTCTTATTTCTTTCAAACACGTCACAATGTGGCGTTATTTGTGCAATAACTACGATACATATCAAAATTGTGCTGAAAAAATTTAGTGTTTTGGAGCGGTAGCTTGTGATAAATAGAAGGTTTATAAAGGTGTCGTCGCGTAAGTTAGTGTGATACTGTAGGTATTTTTACATTTTAGAAGACCACTTACGGTGTAAATGCCTTACTGTTTAGACTATTCTAACAACTGAGAAGTAGGCTTTCACGTAAATTTCGTATCACAGAGATGTGTTTTATTGTTGTAACGTTTACATGCGATCGAACGCATTCTAGGGAAATTTGATGTACCAATTTGGAAACTTTTCGATAAAAGACAAATTCGCTTCTTTAAAGAAAATCAATGTGATTGATTTGAGGAGCAGCTTTGAATAACATTCTGACACAATTTAGCACAAATATTAATTTTTAGTCGAACCAAACCTATTTATATCGATGTATATCCAATATTTTTTATTATTTACCCCTGCCTCTATGGACGTACACATTCTAGTAAGCTTTTGCGCATTTACCATGTTGACTATTACGATATTACTATATTCTATACTTGTTCGTAATTCTTAAGAATTGGGGCTCCTTTGACTTTTGTCTTTGTTTACATTCCTAATTTGTTCTAAGCACTTTTCATTTATATGTTTGTCTTATTTTACCTAGAATCATAGTCAATGTTAGTTATTAAGTACATATGTTTTAGTTCTTCTAAGTTAATTTGTATAGTTTGGCAGTAATTATATTTTATTATTTCATTCCATTATCAATATAAAAATATTAGTATTATAGGGCCCCTGAATGTTCGATTTGATGTAGAAATAGGTGTAGTTAGTTTTAAGTATTAGATAAATTTTGTCTGTTATGTTTCATTTGCACTTTTAATTGATTTGGTAACGTTTGTTACAATTGTTAGTTCAACGTATTTCTTGTTTGTTTTTAAATTGTTTTCAATTTATTTATTAATACATAATTGTACTCATAAATTTAGATTTTGTTATCATTATTTTTGGTAGCAGCTTTATGGATAAGTTTAATTAGTGAATTTGCTATTATGATGTTAACAATATAAAGTAGGTAGAAGAATGATAAATGTGACTTTAAACGCGGAGTGCTCAGCATGCCTTATTTCATTTGCTGATTATGTCGTACAATCATTTTGTTTAAAATATAGTAATCGCATGTATTTAATAAATTGCCTACTAACATATATGCAAAATTGGCGCTAAACTGCTTACTACAAGTAATTGAAGAAGCAAAATTTTTAAACGTTTATTCGGTGATACATTGTAACCAAAAACATATCCTTTAGACTAAAAATTTAAACAAATATTTGTGAGATTAATGTAATGAAACGTAACTTTTGTTACGGATTGCAGTAACAAAATTAATGTGATTAAAGAAGAAAAAAGTATTAAAATAGCAGTAAAAGTCACTGCAACGATCAAGAAAACTTTTACTTAAAAAGTTATAAAATTATAAAAATTTAATTTAATTTAACATTCGTAATACCATGGCATAAAACAATGTTTTCAGGTAAGAATTTAGGTATTATAATCCCATTTTTATAACCCTTTACATATTCATAAACGTCATCATGTCATTTGAAGGAATATATTGAATGAATGAAAATTTACATATTAACCTTTACATTTGATACATTTATGTACAGAAAATGCGCAATTCAATGTAGACGCGAGATAGAATAACAAACAACTATTCTATTGCATTGTTTGTCACATTTTCTTATCTAATTATATATAGTTAAGATAATACAATTTACTAAATCAAATGTTATCGCACATTATAGCATAAGTACAAGTTATAATAGATATATGCACTTTTACGCACCTAAATATATACTTATTGTTATGCACAAAAATGTCATGTTCTACTTTATCTGTCGATAAATTATTCATAGAATAGCAATCATATAATCGGAGTCGAAGAACCTGAATATAATTAAGATTTCAATGAGCCGTCTCATGTTATAATATTCGTATTTAATAATGAAAAACTAAGTATTATAATATTATTACAATCTATTTGTCCTCTCAATTTTAATCTTGATGTTATATTATGTGGTATTTATAGACGTGAAAAATATGTGTTGCTTGCTATTTCTCTACGACATTAAATTGACTAGAAATCTGACGCAAGTTAAAATAAGACGGTCTACATTGATTTCGATTATTTTTACTACTTCAATTATAACTATTGTTGAATAAACTTTTGTCATTTTAATGTCTAGTAAAGTAAGAAAACGAAATAAAAAAGAACCAGCATAAAACATATCGGGAATGTGGCGTGAAAAAAAAAACATTAGCATTTTAGGATTAAAAGTGTAGCACCACTGACCCAAAATCATGCATATCAATTTAGCATTTAAGCCATTTTGAATAATTATACTTATAATATCTCTATTTACTCCCTGTTGATGTGTGTTATACATGTAAACGTATATCTTATATAACTATATATCACTGTTATTAATCGTTGTTGTGAGAATGATAGAGCTTCACACTGTGTCCTGCGTTTATGTTTGTGTATTTTAGTACATGTTAAGTATACTAGTTTAGACTTTAAAAGACAAATATGTTTCAAGTATACTTCTACAATCAGCAATAAAGTGTTTGGTAACTTTACAATCGACCGTCAACATTATTTTAGAATCAATGTCATGTTTGTTACAATTTATTTTACTTAAATATTTACTTTAATATCGAGCAGCAAAATTGTATTTTCGACTAATATTGAGTTATAAACTGTGAATTTTGTACTTTTATTGTTTATATCTACTTACCCATTTTCTAATATCAATAAGGTATGGTGTATTCAACCGAGTTTATAGTCACATTTATATCTACGCTAAGTTTACTCTAATGTAGCATGTAATCTAAATCTAATATTGAAATTTGCTGTAAAAGTGTATTTATTTAATTTCAGTTTAATAAAAAAATAATAAATAAATTGTTGTTTCTTTTCAGAACCCAAATTTATAAAATTACCCTATTGTTATCGTTATGGTTTGTCTGTTATTGGCCATAGTTTTATATGAAAGCCGATTAACAGTAAGATATTAAGATCGTTTACCACCTTATGGACTGTAACTTTACGGAGTTTTCTACTAACACTCGTATGTTGGCTACACCATAAAAACTTTTCACCGCGGTCTTGAAGAACTTCATGTTGCATTCACCAGGGAAAACCTCCCCCGGTGATATCCTTCTACACAGTTCCTTTGGAACCGCGCAGTCGCAGTTGCGGACTAATTTGGTTTAATGAAGGTAGTTTTAGAGTTTTGAGCTTTTTGAGCTAACACAAATAATTATTGTGTTCAAAACATTAGCATTAAGCAAATACGTTTCCCGCAAGTCATGACTAGATATTTATTTAATTTTAGGCACTAACATAATATCTAATTACACAATTTATGCCTTGAGCCAATGAGCGTCGGTGGACGAGCGGTTAGAGTATACGACTCGTAAGCCAGAGGTCCCGGGATCGAATCCCGCTCCGGCCATGTACCAATGACTGTTTTCCGATTTATGTTACTACATTAGTTGAATACTAACCGATGCTCTTAAGGTGAGGGTAAACATCGTGATGAAACCTGCACATTCAGGCGACTGGATGTGTAATAATGATCCAATCTGGTCAGGGTCCTCTGGTAGCAGGGTCATAGAGGTGAGATGGCAATCGCTCCACTGTAATTACCTGACCTGCCAAATCCTGGATCATGGTCAAGGCGGACCCCAGGCCCTCGTGGGCGAGAGCACAACCGGGACATTTTTTTTTCATTAATAATGCATTTGACCTCAACTCACCTGATGGAAAGCGACGATGACGTCAAATATGTAGCATGCGTGCCTAGAAAATACCTATTCACTCTTGATTTGAAGACCCCAAGGTTATACTTATCGGTTATAAGGTTATAATGACTCAGGCAGAGAGTTCCAGTCCTTTGCAGTGCGCATAAGAAAAGTAGATGCAAAACGCTTAGTACGAGATGGTGGGACATCTACCATAAATGGGTGACGATCTTTTGTCCCCCTCGTTGTTCGATAAACACCAATGCATAAACACATAAACGCCAAGATTATCTCACACAATTTGTGCTTTGTTTGACTTAGAGTACAAAAGCACTAAAGGGCGGATCGGCAAAAATAGGTACATGGACCCAGCCTATATGACTAATAACTACATTAAGCTTGGAAAGGTTTTCCTTTATTCTACAACTTTTGATGTCAATTCGATGAACGTCTTCCTCGTCGCCGTCTCAACGGGTATTCTAGAAAGATCTGTACTTAATACTCCTAAAGTTTAAAAGGTAGAAAAGCTTACTTATATCGTTGTGAAGATCTATCCGGCAAAAATATATGTTTGACCTTCTCCCCACTTTCCGCTATGACGTCATAGACCGCGAAAGTCATCACGTGGCGTTATTAAAAACATATTAGCACGCTGAAATGGCGAGACAGAAAATTAGAAAGAAAAAATAGTAAAAACTCAGGGAATTGTTTCCGTTTGCGACCGACCAAAACCACTTTCAGATATGAAGAGACAACCTCTTCATCGTTTAAGAAAAGAAAGAAGTCCAAAAGAAGAACACCAATTTGAACCAGGTAGGCGAAGATGTTGACTGGCGGATACGAACGTCGACTATTTCTACTTCGCAGCCATCCACATCATCCGGTCCGCTTGAAAAATGTTCGAATGTAATTCCAATGTACGAATCGAATCCACGAAAAGATAGCGATAGTAGCCTGACTTCTAGCCAACCCAGCTTTCAAGTCTCGAAACGTAGTCTGAGAAAAGTCCAGACCTCTATTACAACAAAATGAGGAAACTCGTATTCTATGGCGATTCAGTCGATATTTATTTCTCCTTGTTGAGCATCGCTTCACAACAAAGTGAGGAAACTCAGATTCTATAGCGCGTCAGTTAATACAACTTTCTTTTTATTGTAGGAGGCCCGCTTTTTGGGGAATGCCTTATTTATTTGATTGTGTAACATTTTAATAGGATATAAAACTTCATAAAATAAGGAAAGTCGGTCCATGAGTTAGTAATCCATGAGGGTTTATTTAATCTATAGAATATTCCGTTGAGGTTTAAAGCAATCCAAGTATTTTCGCAGGAAGCTTTCTTATTTTTTCATTTCCCACAAACAAAATGAAGAAAGATGTCAAGACTAACGATAACTGCATATTCTACCACAACGAATCTCAAATGCACTACGAAATGTTTAAGCCTAAAGCCCTACATTAAGTAAGAATGCCATGTGAAATGCAGGAAAGGGCTGCCATGAAAATAGTACTATTAAAATAATGGCAAGTTCCCAAGGCCCGCGGCAGGTAAAAGCGACGACGGATGAAAGCACCCACTATTATGTAGTTACGCGGGATTCAAAAGGCCCGGGATATACAGATGGAAATGTAGACCACTGCGCTGCAATAAAATGTCATTTTTACGAGAGCGTTTCCTTTTTAAATTTTTTATCTACACTCATAACGTAATGTTCCAATAACACATTCGAAAACGATCATTTAAAGATATAATTTTTGAGTTATTGTAATTTGTATTTGTGAATGTTTATTTCTTGTTTGAAGCAAATAAATAGATGAATGTGAAAGTAGTGAAGTGAATTTCACGCCTCTTGCTATCCTCGACGCGTACAACAGAACTGACTCGGAGCTTACTTCCAGCAAAGTTGAGAAAATTATAGGTACGAAATTTTAACATAAAAATATGAGTGTAGATAAAATAGTGTATGCAACTGGATATAATTAAGTATTAAAACACTCGTGTCAAACTGTCAAGAACTCGGCTACGCCTCGTATGATAAACAGACACTAATGTTTTAATACCCCCTTTTATATACGAATTGCATAAACTACTATTATTTTCTTCTATTTCAGTACAGACATATGGAGTATTCGTTTTTATTCATCAGTTTATCAGTTGTCAAAGTCGCGGGTAGATTAATGTAACAAATAATGAAACTGCCGTACGTACAGACTTCTACATAATGTCCATGGCCGTACGCTTCTTTGTATTAGGGGTGCCGTTGCACGTAGACCACACTGGTCTTAAGATCTAGCAGTAGGTAAGTATGGTCATGAGTGTCGACCTTGATAATCTCCTACAGGTGGATTTGAAATTATATTTAGAAGTCGCCATTTTGCTTCCGAAAGCTGCTATAGAGCACTATTTTCTGTAGAATAATAAGATCGCTAAATGTATTTTGTTCAATTTTACCATTTTTTGATGCCATAAGTATTGTGTCAGGTACTTGAAATACCAATTACCAATTACATTTTTAAGAAGTAATTGAATTACAAATACCAAACACGTATTTATATTTCAATTACATATTTTAATTACAAGTAATTTAAATACTGCCCAACCCTTAATTCATTCATTTCGGTTCATTTATAAAACCGAGACACATATTTTTTCGTAATAAAAGTGCAATCACGCGACCCGGCGTGGTGTGAAGCAATCCACTGCGGTCAGAATAATTTATATGCCCTCGTGCTTCCGACAATGATTAATTGGACCACCATAAGGGTGTGAGGAATTAACCTGCTATTCACGAGTGCATTGTTAGCTAAGTCTTTTGAAGATAGTATAATTTTTATTGAAGAAAGAAGTTCATTTAGAACCGCATAGTTCGCTACCAATTTGTTTACATGGGTGAGAACTTAACTATGAAATTACGAACTAAGACTTTAACAAATAACAAGTTAATTTTCCTTTTATGTAAAACCATGCAGGTTCACGAACTTTCTTTCTGGGTAGAACTTCGATGCAGTTCTTGTTTCAAAGCCAATTTAATATAGATGGTTTGTGAGTGGTGGTTGGCTTGGCGAGTCTGATGCATTTGTCGCAGCCGGATGGTTAAATTAGCCGGTTAACTAAACGGCTAGCATTTTGAGCAGTTGTTTAGTTGAAAATTTGCCAGTTTCATAAGATTTGAAAGTGATGTTGAAAAAACGATATTGCCTCGAGTTTACGCAGCTCTTCCACACATTGTTCCAATGCTAACCTACCCACAATAACTTCAAAGTATAATAATAGTCTGCATTAGGTTTCTATTCGGTTAGTTTAGGTTAGCATTATGACAATGAATGGAAGAGCTCCGTAAACTCGAGGCAATATCGTTCATTTGACTTTACTTTCAAAGTTCATGAATTTGGCCAATTTTCAATTAAATTACTGCTTAAATAGCTAGCCGTTTGATTAACCGGCTAATTTAACCATTTGGCTGCGACACATTCACCACAAGGCCACCGACGCTCTTAATTCTGATTCCGATGTAAGGGAAAAATATAAAAGCTGCGCCAGCAAAAGCTACAAGTACATTAAAACACGAGTACCTTCCTACAGCATAAAAGTGTTGACAACTGAACAAACGGCTAGCAATTTTTAATTACATAACCCTCTTTCCATTTCCACGCGGGAATGCGGCCAAAGGACCGTTAGGGATTTCACCCTCGTTACGCAATGTCATAGATTAACTATTAATTATGACGTGACTTTGGGCAGTTAATTATTTAGCCGACTATGGACTATGTCCAATGAAATGTGCTGTACGTCCTCGTTTATATATGTTTTTAATTTCAGCAAAGAAATAGTTTTAAACAATTTTAAACAATAATTTATCCAGTCAGCAAACTTAAGCATCTCATTTGAGGAAACTGTTTAGAAGTTTAATCGTCTTTTAATTTGTTAGTTTTGTTACGAGAAAAACATTAAATTTTCTGACTGAATATACAGGCGTCAGCGGTAAAAAATTCACGTCGGCTAATGTAACTTTCAAACATAAAAGAAGTAAAATATAAACTCAAGGGTGTCTTTTTAGTCCTTAGTTTTCAAATTGAAATATAATAACAAAAAATATATTTAATGTCATTAAAACTAGTTTTATTGGAAATTTGATGAAATACCATTTGTTGTAATATGCTTTCGGCCATGTGGCGCGTAGATGGCCTAATCTGGATGTCCATTTTCACACACATTTCTCTTGATACGTAGGAAAGACGAATTTGAACCTGACGGTATCAACTAAGTGGTATCGTGGGAGGCCTTACAAGATATAGATTGACATAGTTGTAGATTGAAAGTAGACCCTGGTAGAAGCGGGATAGACCGCTAGGACGATGATGATGATGCATGATAACCTACTATGCCAATAAGTTAACATATATTGTGCTATGCTATTTCTGTCACCCCAAATAAGCTAAGAAATACATATCGGCTTAATAACTCATATTTATTCATATCTATGAATCTACAATATCTACAAACAAAAACTTACATATTATAACAAATTAATTCACAAAAAGCTACGTCCTAAATGAGGGTAGATATTACAACAAATAATAGATATTTTCTTGCTGAAAATATCCGTTAATAAAGCTAGTATATATTTTTTTATTTCAACTGACGTCAAGAAGAGGATAAAAAATCATGAGGCATTGTTAAATAATTAAAAAATATATTAAAACACCCCTTCTCAATTAGCACCGCGTTCAAAAGTACCCAACAACTTATTCATTTGCTGCACCTGTATAATACCTGTGCCGGTAGTCCCGCAAATATAGCAAATAAAGCACTTATACAACCTTCTAATTTAACGAAGTTGGCTCCATTTATTACGATGTCTTTGTATACACCAGGGAATACAAGATGGAAGATAACTAACTGAATAAATCTCGGAGAAAAATCAAGCTGGATTCCATTGTTTATTTTACCTGTTCCCACCAGGTTCCACGTAAAACCGAGAGAAATTTGTCAAGTCACACGTTGTAATTAAATTAATTATTAAAGTTTCGCAACTCTGCGTGTATGATGTAATGTAATACTCTGTTTAATAACTCAGGCGGGTAGGCGATTAGCTTTGTTTTTATTAAACAACGTGGTTGGATGGTTATAATCGAATTTTGGTGGATGTATATTACCGAAGGTATGGTTGGATAGTTGTGAAATACAGAATATTTAAAATATAAATGAGGATTTCTAGCTACGTTCGTTCGAAATTCATTTCATTAACTCAACTTTAACGTTCGTCGCCAGTTACAATTATATTTATTCCGTTTCGAAATATTTATTGGTCCGACCATATTCATATAACATAGTGGATTGTGACAGGTGACTAATGATCATGATTAAAAACTATTAAGAGAGGTGAGAGAGAGAGAGTTACAATTAAAAAAAAAACCTTAACTAAATTATTCAGCAAGGGGATAAACAAGTGTCTTACGTCATGGGCGGCATATCGGACCTTATGGCGTTGGCATATTGGACTTAACTTTTGAGCGATCCGCCCAATACTAAGAAAGCTTTAACCTGATTCAACAAACTCCAAAGTTAAATCAGTATCGCTTAATGACATTTTCGTGTCAACCTAAAAATAAAATTATAAACAAAATTAGTATCGCTATAAATAACGATCCAGAATCAACTGGTGGTATAAGAACATTTAATCATAACACAAGTATCTTAATCCACTTTGTGTTTCTTGTTAGTTCAACTTAATCCTAGATGGAGGTGCAGAGGCTTACATAAGTTTTCACTTAGCCCAGACGCGACGTGAAGATGCTAATTTTGTAAAATACTTATGAATAGGTAATGAAGGTTTGTAGGTGACGGTGGAACCTCTTTAATTCACGCACTTATGTTTCATGCAGAACCGCAGTTGCCTGGTGCCTGCCTGGTGGTTTGATACCTTTGATTGGTGGTGAACTAGCCGCTTTGGATTCGATGAAAAACCCTGCAAAGAAGATAACGCAATTGATTGAAGCTAAGCTGTAGAGCCTCGATCATCGAGGTTCATGTCATAGGGTTGCTAGTGTGTTAGTCTTCTACAGGTTGCATTTCGGAGAGTGTGCGAAACAGTTGCACGACCTCGCTCCGCTGGCACCTTTATGCCATCGCGAGACGCGATCCGTTCGAGCACTTCATCCTTATATCGTGGATCTTCCAGCTATCCCCACGAGCCGCTTTGGTTCAACCTTTATAATGCGTACGGCTATGGCTTATAATCGTAACCCCTCAAGGCTAAAGTGAATTGACTGTTTCTAGACATGCATGCTCCGTCTTCGGCCGCATCGTCACTTACCACCAGATGAGATGGCGGTCTAATGCCTGGCTAATTTAATAAAAAATATATAAATGAAATCGCAACCCAAAGCTTGTATAATATTTAACTTAATAGCTTTACTTTACTTTTTTACTTTAGCTACACGTAATGTTGCACCCTTCGCTCTTTTTACTGCTTACGCGGAATTATGCGACGCTCTTTACGTCTCTTTATTGTTATACTTTAAATTGTCTTCCCAAAATGGAGACGGCGTTTATTAAATTATAACAAATGTAAATGAAGGTACTGTTACGTTGAATCAAGCTATTTACACAGATAAACGTACCAGACTCTTTCAACAAGAATAAAATCGACACTGTGCAGTCAGACTCATTTTATTAGAGACATTTCCTTTAATGTCATTATCTACTAACCATTAGATTCTCACGTCGGTCCGTAAAAGCCTATTCTCTACAAACTTTTAATGAAAGTGCCCGTAGTAAAGAAGTTACGATCAAACAACTAAATTGGTATTCAACGAGCGGAATCCTTGTCTCAAGGGTCAAAGTGGAATAAAGAAAGTGCGAGAGCATTGTAAAGTCAAAGGGAATTGCAACTGTTAGTGTACACAAGGCAGCACCTCAACCTACCCTATTTAGACTTTGTACCGTCGCTGATTTGTACGCGCATCTATAGTTGTGTTTGATCATTCTATACTGGTGGTAGGTAGATTAATGTGCTGCTTTCTGTACTTATAGTTTTTTTAACTCCCGACGAAAAAAGGGGGCTTGACTGTGTATCTGTCTGTGGCATCATAGCTCCCGAACGGATGGACCGATTTGGATGCGGTTCTCTATTTGAAAGCCAGTTTAATCGAGATTGTTCTGGCTTTGTTTCAGTTAAATCGGTTCTGCAGTTTAGAAAAAAAATTAGTTTTAGTGAACTTAGTGGGTTGTCCGACTTTTTCTGCCGGTTAGGTTATGTTATAGGGACGCAAACGATCAAGCACCTAATGGTAAGAGATCACCGCCGCCCATGAACATCCGCAACACCAAGATATTATATTATTGGGAATATTATTTCAACAGGTCTGTATTGTTACCATGTTGTATGGCCCATGGCCCATGGCCCTTGATGCCTCAAACAAAAAATATGTAAATATTACATATTTATTTATTTATGAAATCTTCATGCACAAATTAGTACAAAGGCCTAAAATACTGTTTATGCAATTATAGCCGAACCAGAGATAAATGTACAGATACTTATAGTGGTTAGTGAAAGGATGTGCTAAACTCGTACCTCCTACTCTACTGCAGTCCAGACGGCCCAATTTAGACAGATCGATTCCTCGTTCCAACATCCCTAACCTCTTTTTTCTTTATTATTAGAGTCCGTTCTGACAAACCATCTATCTAAATAATAAAAATAATCATCTTAGCATTAATCTCCCGCTTGTGCTCTCGTGGACGAGGGCTCGGGGTCCGCCTTGACCATGATCCAGGATTTGGCGATCAGGTAATTACAGTGGACCGACTACAATCTGACCTTCGTGACCCTGCTACCAGAGGAACCTGACCAGAATGGATCATGGTTACAAATTAGTTGTCTGAATTTGCTGGTTTCATCACGCTGTTTTGCCTCACCGTAACAGCATCGGTTAGAATTCAACTAATGTACATATTTAAAAAAAGGGTCATTAGGACATGGCCGCAGTGGGATTCGAACCCGGTACCTCTCGCTTACGAGTCGGATACTTAACCACCCGGCCACTTAAATGGCAAACCATCTATCTACTTGGACGAAATAGTAGTTAATTATATTAAATTATATTAACTGGATTAATATTTTGTATCAGTAAGAAGCCACTAAAGCTCGATAGTTATTTTTGAAGTAGATTTTTATATGTTGCGATGTGGTGGTGCCTTCGAAAAATTCCTCAGAGTACTCCCTATTGTACAGCCGATAGAACACACACAGGGAGCCAAAGTCCGAAATAATTTATATCAAATTACGTACCACTAAATCGAACTGATGGAATCGCACCGCACACGGCGCTGCATGGGAATCAGCGGAAATACAATAAATCAACTGTCGGCACTAGCTCTATTTCAGTTTGCCGTATTAGTTGCCATTTGTGTTACGGAGTTGTCTAGCTCCAGTGCCAAGGGAAGCACTGCGGACGAAATTGTCAAGCACAATATTCTTTCTAGGAAATAAATGAACTTGTGGCATAATATTGCTTCTCTTCTAGCTTCTAGCAACTTCGGGTAAAGAGGTACTAGAGCAGTGGCTGATATTTATTATTATTATTCCTTTCGAGTCGATGGACTTAACTCTAACTAATTTTTTTTACGCTACGCAGTGAAAAATAAGCAGAGAGCCCTCCTGATGGCCGGTAACTGTCGCCCATCTACGATTCATGCACTTAGGTTGCAGGTTTTAGATATTATAATTATTTTTATGTTGATTTGATGGTTTATCTAATAGAATATAGTTTGTAAATATTCCCCTTAGTATTTACGTATAGTAATTAATATTCTGTGCCGTTTCCAATACTTCCGAACGAAATGTTCGTTCTTTATTTCAGAACGAATCTGTTTAACAGATTAAGTACTAATTAACTGAAATATATATTTGTAATTGTGTAATAAATCCTATAATTATTAACAATAGTTTTAAGAACTATTTTGATGTGTTTGGTTTAGTATTTTGGCACAATAACTTCATATTTAACTGACAGCGTATAACGTCTTATGATTGGTTGAAATATGTACCGGCTTCCGAGTTCCGGCTAAACGTTGAGTATCTAAACCTAGTTGAATCAGACGAAAGGACTTTTGCTCCAGACCAGCCACAGAGTTAAGTATTTTGTATTGTATTACTTTGGTGCCTATTGCTGATTTCTAAATGATTTATTTGTGTAATCCTCAGGCGATATAGCCGCTATACTTCTATTTGCTATATTTTATTATGTTTAGAATATATTAGCATATTTCCCATGTTAATTTGTTAGCTATGACTGCTATCCTATATAAATAACTTATGTCATTTGATCTGATCTCGGTGTTTGAATGTGAATATCCTTTCCTGAATAAATAAAAAGTTATATTTAACTAATGTGCCCTATTTTTCATTTCATTCAACTTTCTAACCTTAGTTACTAGGCCAACCTAACTCATATCCCCTAAATACTTAAATTCACACATTAGATCGGTACACTCTATCTATTTTTCTAACACAGGCAACAAAAATGCTTTGTCACTGTGCAATTGGAAAGATATTGGAAATTTATTTGATAGGTAACAACGATAAGGTTGACGAATGTGGAAGAAGCGAAAAAGATACCCGGGAAATCACTTCGGGACCCTGATTTAGTGAAGTGCGAAAGTCCATTAAAGTAAATAACGTCTTTGAAATATCCTTTTTTATTTGACACCAGTTTTGCCTCTTTAATCAGACGTAATTTAATAATAAGTATGTATTAAAAAAAAAAGTATTTAATTAGTTTATCCGTTATCTAGCACCCATAGCACAAGCTATGCTTAGTTTGGGGCTAGATGGCGCTGTGTGAATTTGTCCGCGAATATTTATTTATTTTTTATTAATAATGTAGGCTGTTATAAAGGAAATATCCTATTATACCTACAAAGTTTCATTGTAATCGCATTAGCAGTTTAAAAAAAAATTGCATATATGGATATTGCAGTTTTGATCGTTTCGTATTAAACGGCAATTTCGTATTAAAAGAGCTAATGCAAAAAATAGCATATGTTCTGTGAAATCGTTCCCCCGATAGCACTCTCTATTGGTTAAATTGCTTCACCGTCAAATTAGCAAGTGGAACAATAGATCTCGGGAAAAGACGAGCTGTATGTATCTATGTAAGAATTGGCCTTGAAATACACAAACAAAACAGACTACAAACTGAAATCCAGCCCAAACAACGGGTTCGTTTTCGCATCAGTGGCCACGCAATCAAAACTAGAGTAACTGGAAAGCAAACACGGCCTCATCGCTGGGGGCTATTGAAATACAAAAATAACAAAAAAGGCAATGGCCTGCGTTCGCTGAACATATTTTTCATCAGAGCAGGGGGCGCGACACCGGGACGCAATCACGGACGCCACGCTCGAACCCCACATTTCACTGCAAAACTAACATTGCAAAATGAACTGGCGCTTTTTGTGCTGCTTTGTCCGGGGTTGCGTGGCTTGGTGTTAAAAACTGTACGTTTTTTTATACTACAAACGTGGCAAACAAGCTTACGGCCTGCCTGATGGTATGCAGTCACCGTAGCCTATGGACATTTGCAATACTAGGGTTTACAGGGTTCACGGTTTACTAGGATATATTACGGCGGTATAGACGTCGCTGAAGTGGTATTGGTCTATTATACCCATTTTCCCGAATGACCACTGTCCAAAGTACATGTTCGGACGTTTCCTTGTATGACAAAAAATGTTTATTATGGAAGCGAAACGGTGCGGTCTCTAAGGAAACTGCGCCATATTTCTTCGTAGTCAACGTTTTATTACGGCCGCTAATAAAACAAAAGACGGCACGATACGACACGATTTTCTAGTGGCTCTGTAGCCAACTGTCCACTTTTACCAAAAAACCAGGCAATCATTTGCTTTGTTCAAAAATTCCACACCGTTGACTCCTGTTTCATTTCAGAACCATATGCCATTCATGATGAAATCAAAAGCTTTATATAAAATATATACTAGTGATTACCATTACGTACCACAAAACATTTGATTGCGCTATTCTCCTGTAGCTATATAATTCGAACACTGTGACATAAATCGACTCTTGATGCCTGTTTTAGACAAATTGTCAAAATACCTAGATATGTGCGACCCGTCGCGATAAATATTTTTATGTTAAAATCTTCATATATTATCTTTATGTCTGCTCGTCATTTGCCCAAGGATGCCTCTACCTCGGAATATATAACAGAATGACCTACCATTATTAGATTATGGACAGCATCGATGTTTATGAATTCACTAAACCAGTGAAAGGCTGTGGTTCTAGATGGTACTGCATCGTCAAAAGTCGAAGAAACTTGATCGACGCATTATTGTTGAGATAGTCTACGCAAAAACCATAAATCGTAGCACGAAAATGTTCACAAGTAAGTTCCATTGTTTTACCGCGATGAAATATTAAACTTGGCAAAAACAAATGATATGCGACCGTAAGTTAAAAATGTTTAGGTAAGTAATTAATTTTATTTCTGACATGAGTAAGGAGTCTCTAAATACATTTAGTTAATATAGCAGTGAAAACACAGGTTAATTAAACTACTTTTATTTCCGGAAGACTCCTAGCCACCCCAGTGCCATACAACAGACTGATAATAAATTCAAAAGTAAAAACATTCCAAAATTGTCAGTGTCCTTACGGAAAAACCAAAAAGTTTTACAAATATTAGTAGCGGCAGAAGCCTTTGCTTCATCATCATCGAGATCGAGTGATCGCAGTGTTTAAATATAACAATGGAAAATGCTGCTGCCCATTTTCCAGACTACGGAGACTCTTGATCTTTTGCCTCGAAAACATTAGTCGCCTTGTACGACACCCATGAGTGTAAGGGGTTGGTACTATTCTACTCTGCCGTACACCACAAGGCCAAGCCTTTGCTTGTTTTCTTATAATCATGATCACTACCAACTTAGCCATCGCTACGGAACTGTACGAACAACATCAAATACCTATAGGTGATACAATCCAGACAAGGTTGGAAGGAGCAACTACCTGTCTAGTCTTGCCAAGCTTACAGTTACACCTCAAGAGGTAGTTGCTAAGTAAAGGTATAAACTTTGCAGATAGCAAGTACTTTGTAAAGTAGCCTCCGGGAGCTCTATTCCGCAAAGCCAAGTTAGTCAAGTTTTGATCATCGAGACGATCTCATAGTTCAACACAGCTGAGGTTGAGAACGGCTACTTACTGGTACTTGTAGGCTTTGAATCAGATTTACAGTTCTTTGCCGATAAATCTTAATGTACTGTAATGTGCATGAAGTTACCTAGAAGTTAGAGTACCTAATACAATGTAAAATTTGTAGGGAGTATTATAATATATACATAATTTTTATATACGAGTTAGATTAATTACTCACTAACGTAATTTTGTTGTGAGTAAGTTAAATGATTATTTTCTCTTTTTTAAATGGTTTTATTTTTAAGTAAGACTTCATTTATAACCCTTAGAAGATAAGTATCGGTAGTAATGGACTGGTACATTAGAATAATAAGGACAGCAAATATACAACCGCCATAAAAATGCATGATTGCGTAGTAATATCGCCCTTGCCCGTGAAAATGTAAGCGTTCAATCACTTTGTTTGAACTCGTTATCTGTACATAGGCTTTAATGGGTTGATATAACGTTATTGTCACGTTTATCAAAGCTCGGATTAGCGCATCGAAATTCATTCTGTGAAGCGCCGAACTGACCATTGGGTTTGGCTAACTTCGTGGAAGGGTCGTCAAGTTTGATTGCTTTTTTGTTATACTAAAAGGGTATTTCGATCGTATTGATATAATTTTTTCGATTAGGTGTAATTATGAGTTTACAATGGTAATGTCTGCGTCGGGATTACAAGTGCCCAACAAAAACTTCTTGTGCAAAACTAACGATGCCGTCAATAGCGCTGTCAGGTGAGTCGTGTATTTCACTTTATTAAAAATATTATTTATAATTATAATAGTATCAATGTTTCTTATAATGGAAAAGTTAGGCCTTCCACTCCTGTACGCTCCCTCATAATGTTAATATTACTAATTGTTTATGGAATGCTTATACTCCAGAGGGCTGAGTTTAAGTTTTGCTTCATTTTACTTTACTATAGCATTTGCATTTATATCGAAATAAACATGAAGAAAAAACTTCATTTACGTACCACTAGATGGCGTTACACATTATTTCATACTAATATTCACGTAAACGCAAACGGGATAGTAAAGTAAAGTCGATACAAAACTTACACTCAGTCTTATACTCAGCACTGTATCAATTGGTTTTGCCATAACCTCGATACTTGGCAGGCAGGTTGGAGAGCGAAGTCTTAAAAATTTACAACAAAAACTGTGCTACCCTCATATATACTGGCCTATGCTTATAAATCTAGTTGCAAAAAAAGAATCTGAAACGGTTTATCAACAATCGATTGATCCATGAACTGTTTTCCCAAAAATCGATAGATCCATAAATTGTTCGTCAGCGGAACAGTTAGTCAGTTAATGTTTCACCAACACAATCGTTGGACCATTAACTTTAAATCCACAGAACATTTGCCCCATGAACTATTCGTCAAATTGATTATTCGCCAACGAACGTTTCGCCCACAAACATTTATTGGAACTAAGCATTAAGTTCGTCCAACGAAAGGAGAGAAAGATTGTAATCAAACAACTTCGTTAATGTATGCGTGTCGCAAAACGCATCAAAGACAAGATATTTATTTTGAGTTAAATCATTAAAAATTTCTCACAACAACAAAACCATTACTTTTATTAGCAATACATTTACTTGCATAATTATATAATCAAATTAATTATTCCTTCAAAAATATTTTGTAAATAACAATATATTAATTACTTAACTTGAATCATTAACCAAATTAACCAGAAGGACCGGCAGAAATGTATGGACTCCAGCCTATATGGCCAATAACATTGAGCGATATGTCATAAAAAAGAATGGCGGTTATATAGGCTATATTTTCCGGTACAAATCGAAGCTTTCTTTAATGGACTATAACTATTTTCTCACAGTGTTTCAAGGATTATCGCCATAGTAAAAAGTAAAATCCTTTCCAATGACATATCGCTCTACGTTATTTGTCATATAGGCTGGGTTGTCAGGACATCCTTTTATACAAATATTTTAGTTACGTTTATAATTTATTAATCAAATTAATAATTTCCAATAAAAAAGCCTTTATTTATTTATTTAATCTAATTAATCTGTTCGTCCAAAAATCTCTACTTTTGTAAATAGCAAATATGTGCCCAGCCGCTCAAATAATTTTTCATGTCGATTTCCGCCTTCTCAGCATAATGCTGCGAGATCCGTTCTTGGTATTGAAGTGTTCCTCGCTTTCGTTTAGGCATGGGCTCCGAAGAATGTATTCGTTCTATCACGCATTCCGTATGTTTTTGCTCTTTCATTATTTCGGGTATGGTCGTAAATATATTAGACTTACGTCGGCCCAGCAATATATTCCACCTGTTATGCCATGATTCAAGAGCATTTTGAGATGGTGGTACATGTGACCTATGGCTATCTGCTATTGACCACATAGCAGGTGGAAAACTAGGTGGCCTTCGTGACAAAGTCATCTTAGAGCTAATAGTTTTGGAAACCCTCGCTGTCCCTCGTACATAATATTTTTCAAACCATGTAAGTACTGCTTCCGCTTCAGCCGGAATGATTTCGCTTCTAATCATGTCAAAAGCATCGGGGATTTCGATTGGTTCTAAAAATGCCAATGCCGCCAAGTGGCGCACTTTATGCGCGAAAACTACGTCATTACTATACAGGTTTGCTAGGACGGCTGCCTGAATATGTCTCCATATGGCTTGATTAAGATGAAAAAAGCATACCTTATTTATGCACCTTGGGAAAACATACTTAATGGCATTGATAGCAGCTATTTCTAGATCGGTCAGTATAAGTTTAGGAGTTAATTTAATATTCAATTTGTTGCAAAAAAAATCGTTTTATCAGTTCTAAGTATATTTTGTAACAGATCTCACTTTTATTGGACAATAGTCCGTACACCAATGGCACGATCTTATGTGTCCCATGTAATGTGCCGACTGGTGCATGAATTGTGTATATCTGTACAAATGGGGCTGGACAAGTGCTAAAAGTCCCATCCATGAGCCAATATGGTGCTACGTTTAAAAGTCGGCAATTTTTTTTATTAGTGAGAACAATTACACAATTATTGTTTTCAATGAAATGACCGATGAAGAATTGTTCTTCATTCACTGTTGCCAACTCTTCGGGAATGACAACATCCTGTACTTTTTTCGGCAATTTGGGCAAGTTTTTGTGTCTTTCGCGATGCACTATCATCCGCATAGCATCTTTCTTAGGCATATAGGGGGCACTAGTGGTAGGTACATCTTGTATACATCTTTGGACAATCTGTGAAGGAGTATCCATTGAATGCTGAGCTTTATCTTTGATATTTTGTTTTAATTTCCTTTCTATGATGCGCTCCGGTTCAGGTAAATGAGGCACAATGTTAAGGTTAGGCACAGGTTAAGTGAAGGCACAATGTGAGTATTATTCGTGAACATCGTTGTGATAAACACATTGCATTTACAGGTACTTCTTTTTACACAACGCCAGTAGTACTTGGTATCTCGTACGCTGTGTAAATGATAAGAGTAACCATCGTATACTAGTATATCTTTCCCTCGTTTAGACTTAACAATTTCACAAACACTCATTGTAGACTACTATTAATGCCAAACGTACACACAAAGTATGCCACCACGTTAACCAAAGAAACAACAATGTAATAATAACGTCGGTAATACAATATTGAACTACCCACAATATTTCTAGGAAATATAAAAGCAAAGGAACCAAAGACTTTTATATATGGACGGGTTCATTGTACAAAGGCAATGACACCACTTCATTGGACCTAAAAGTGCAATGGAGCACCAACGTCGTCTCAGTGACGTTTTAGCCACGTATGCGAATGGTCATTGCTTTACAATCTAAGAATGCCGAGTTGCGTAGGAAACGCATGCACTAATTCCGATAAACAGTAACCAAAAACAAGGATGGTGTATATTTTTTCCGGTAAGTATTGCATACATTAAGTATAACTCGTTAAAATAATGTTTTTAGCATTACTAATAAATATTATATTGTTTATTGCTAAATAATTAGCCGGCCAAGATTAGTTGGTTAGTTCCAGCATATTTAATGCACTTCATCTGCTTGTTTCACAGTTATTTGTTCGTTAAACCGCATCTAGATATATATGTGTCGATGAAAGGAACATAATCCTTAACACCTAGTATCTATATATTGACAAGTAAATCTTTAAAATGTGTGATAATAGCCGCGATAGTTTAAAACATTATGTTAAGTAAATCTTAATTTAATGTTCAAAATAAATGTTTGTGGGCGAAACGTTCGTTGGCGAATAATCAATTTGACGAATAGTTCATGGGGCAAATGTTCTGTGGATTTAAAGTTAATGGTCCAACGATTGTGTTGGTGAAACATTAACTGACTAACTGTTCCGCTGACGAACAATTTATGGATCTATCAATTTTTGGGAAAACAATTCATGGATCAATCGATTGTTGATAAACCGTTTCAGATTCGCAATAAAATACGGGTGGGCAATTTTCATACAATCGAGACTATTTGAAGACCTTGGATTTCCGTCTGGAAACTTTCTGGGTGTAATCTGATTAAGCACATCTAGGGCAGGGATAGAGGAGGTAAAGAGTTCCTAAGGTACCTAACCCTTTGAAAAAACAATTTACGTCACAGCGGGAAATTGTTTGTAATGTCGATTCCATACTACCGGCGTAGTCTGTAAAACCGGTGAAATCGAAATTCCGACGTAAACTTTCCCATTCTGGAGTAAACGACCTTTTGGATTATTTTGGTACGTTATCATCATCATCATCATCATATATGCTTTATCGGATTGCACCCAGAAAGTTCCCAGGGGGAGATGAACGGTCTCCAAAAGGTCTCAATTCTATGAAAATTGCTCCCATGTGCCTGTTTTTTGTATTATGACATCATACAGTCGCCCATTACGACACCCGTGAGAGACCCAATAACTAACTCTGTATTAATTTTCAGAAAAACGTCATGGAACCGTGGCTGGCTCCGCATTGTTGTAGAAGGGGTATTCTGTATAATAGTCGTGGCTAGTTTCGTTCTCATTGTTATGACGGCAATAAGGGCCCCCGTCATACCCGAGGGGTCCCGCTGTAGCCTCAGCGGCTGCAGAGTGCTCTGCCTCGAGGCCCCATACTACGGCGCGTTTGAGGCAGACATCATATTTGCCGTCGCAGTAAGTAAATTTGGAAGTTTTTTAATAAGAAAGGAAGAATTTTAAAGTAAACGAAGGATTTGTTGTAAATTAGTTTGGGAGTATTTATGTAGGACATTATGTAGTGATTCGTCATACAATTGTACTTACTCTGTGATGTTATTTGTTAATTTATTAACTGGTAATTCGCTTGCGGTATGAGGGGGGCAGAATGGGTGACATCATGTGACGTTTTGGGGCTGAGCGCGGGGGCGCGGGGCAGGGAGCACAAGGGACATTTCTCAGTGCGCCCGCGGACTCTGCACATCACGGTTGGTTTTTTGCTACGGATTCTCGGAATAACCCACACGAGGTCAATAATCCCGAGGTGCAGGCTTGTGCAGGAAAATGTTTGCTAAAGAAAATTATAAAAGCACAGGGGTTTCCAAAGTGTGCGCCGTGGAGAGGAAGGAGGGGCGTTGTGAGGCGCTCCCATCTTCTCGTCTCGAAACTAAACTTAGATGTTCATTTGTACATTATAAATCATCATCATCATATCAGGGGTAAGATGCCTACTGCTGGGCATAGGCATCCCCCAGAGATCTCCACAAAGGGTATTGCGCCTTCCTTCCTTCAGCTACAGTTGCGTTCTTTACCAGATCGTCGGCATACCTAGTAGGAGGCCTACTCACGCTGCGTCTTCCGGTACATGATCAAGAACTTTCCTGCCCCATAGGCCATCTGTTCTGCGAGCTATGTGCCCTGCCCGCTTGGCAATCTTTCGCAATAGTTTGATTGCAGATCTCCTCATTCCTGATTCGATCGCGCAATGACACTCCAAGTATAGCCCTTTTCATCGCCTTTTGGGCGACAGTGAGTTTTCTTATAAGGCCCACAGTGAGCCATAAAATAAATATGAAGAAAAACTTACTATTTGAATTAAAAATCGAGATTTAGTTTTAAAAGCCATTGGTAAATTAGGTAAATATTAGGTTTCTCGTCGCGGGATATTATACTTAATCTTGGGACAAGTTAGGGCATAATCTCTTGTGCATTCTTTTTCCGAGGAACGTCATCAACTGACGTTTCGCGGAAGAAAATACTCACTGCCCCGCGCTCCGCACCCCCGCGTTCATCCACGAAAAATCACCCTCCCACCTACCTCACCTACCGCAGGCGATATACCAGTTAAGTTGTCGACCTTATAGTATGTGATGTTTTTTGTTAATTTATGTAACAATCAATACTTTCTATCTAAAATTTTGCCGATATTTTATTTCTAATGCAGAACGACTTACAATGTGTGACGGCGTGTCCTCATGAAGACACTGAAGGAGATTAAATGTTACTTACATAAATTGATACTTTTGTCTCAGTGACAAACGAACAGTTTTTATAACAAAAGTTAGTTAACATTAGTAAATAATATCCAAATAGACCTTGAATAAATCAAGACAATGGTGTGGAGGAACATATCTTTTGCCATTCCCACATTCACTCATAATAAAGTGGTGTAATTATCATATCAAATCAAAGCGACAGTATGAAATGAACCAGGGCCATACTATAGGTTTTAAGACTCATCGTTATTCACTACATAGTCACCAAACATATTATTGGGTTTGTTATCACGGTTAGTATTGTTTTACCTCGATGTTTCGACGTTGTGCATGCGTCATGGTCACGAGTAGACTGGTGCCGCTGTAAGGGCGTGTACATGTAGAAAGCTGGTTACCAGCGCCGATCTACCAGCGCTTATTGGAACCGGCCCGTAGGTAGTCAGTGAGCGAGTCTCTATACTTTGTGCTATATCAGCAACGATAAGCACTGAGAGTCGCCGACGAGCAGGTCGGAGCAGGTCGGAGCAGGTAACCAGCTTTCTACGTGTATACGCCCTAAGTCGCTTCAAAGGACAAACATATCTGTCCACCCTCTTTCGGATTCGACGATTACCCTCACTTCGAATTCTCGAACCACTAGCATTGTTACTCGCTCGATTCTCACGACACACGAAACTCAGTACGTCCGTATTTACGCAAAACAGAAGTTGAACTACTTTACCGATTGTACGTACACGTTTAAAACTAGATTCTACGCACTGGGCAGTTTAAAGCCATCTTCACGATTTTAATTTTAGGATTTCGTTATTTCCATTACCTTCCGCATTAGGCGTGGTATGTATTGGCATTCCGTCGACAGTACTTGGGGGTTATGTAACTCGTTCCAATTATTGGTTTTGCTCTGAGTCTGGTGTTGTGTTATGGTTGACTTCTGTACGTCGTTGTGTTTTGACACAACTCTCTTGTATGCTCCTTCATGTGATCGACGATCGTTCTTATGGTGTGACAGATAGAATGAGCTACCGAAACTGCAGTTCACTTTGTAGACGTCAAGATTTTGAAAAAGTAGGTGGTCTTTAGGCGAACGAAGCAGCTTTCTTATTTTACTGAAAGGAGGAAAAATAAGGTTTGTAGAGTATTTCCCTAAGAATCTGGCAATTTTATTGGTTGCCCTCTCACGTACGGCAAAAACGCTGGCTGTCGCTATGCCTCTTCCTCCTCGTTTTTGGTGTGCGTTTTGGTTTGGGCTATCACGCTGTGCCCGTCACGCCGAGGAACAGTTGTTACAGGCTGCAGCTCTTGTGATAGATCGTTGGCATCACATAATATATCGTAAACTCTGTCTATCAGTGATATCACCACAATTTATTAGGAAATATCGTGGTAAAAACAATACTAACCGTGATGACAAACCCAATAATATGTCTGATGAAACTACTAGCAATACTAATTTTTCCGTATCTTTACAGGCTGCCGATGGACTTTGTGAAATAGTATTTTTGACGTTACGTGCGCCAAGGTTCCAAAATGACACACTTCCAGCTCATTGGCTATCCGGAATGCGAACGGATATCGAAGAATTAGAGATAATTGGTGGCAATCTCAGATTTATAGAATCGGAAGCATTTATGACATCGTTTTCTGGAAGCGTACACTTCTTACACTTGGATGGTATTGTAATAGCCCGATGGCAATCTAATATGTTAGCTGGTCTTTCAAGTTTAAAACGTCTCGTTATCGAGAGAAGTATGATTGGAACAATTGAAAACAATGCCTTGGTACCCGTGGATGATACGTTAAACAGTTTATCCATAATAGGTTGCGGCTTGTGGCACCCCAGAAACTTGACCGGCACCGCAAATTTTGAACAACTCGAAGAAGTTGTGCTTTCAGGAAATAATTTTCGAAACACATTGAGCAATAACAGCTTTTCTAGAATGAAATCTTGCAAAGTTTTGTATCTCAACTCTTGTAGGATAACTGTTATACCAGAGCATACGTTTGACGCATTAATAGGACTAGAAAGGTTGTTTTTAAATAACAACAACTTGGTCACTTTACCCGTGGGTCTTTTTGATTTGTTCACGGTCATGCATCCAAGACCGAGGGTGCACTTGGAGGATAATTATTTATTTTGCGACTGTGCACAATTTGAATTGAGACGTTTATCAGACAGCGGTATGCTAGTTGTAGATCCAGAATGTGTATATCCCGATTATAAGAGAGGTAAATATGTTTCGAGTCTCGAGGTGTCCTGTACTAATCAAAATTACCACATTAATAACGGAGACAAAAAAATTCAAAAAATCATTGATACAATATATACGAATGGTTCTTGTCACGACACCAATATATCAAATATAAGTAGACGGCTTATATCACCTTTTTCAGCTTTCGTGTGTGGAGAAAATATTTTGGCTTCTTCTGGTAAGCAACTCGATAATGACTTTTTAGTACTTGATCAAACACCCCAAAATAATGACTGGATTGCACCGTCTTTCGCTTTGAAAAGAGATAACTTTTCGATGGTCGAAATAACGGCAAATGACAATGTTCAAATAAGCGGTTACGGCCTATTGTGGTATCAGTCGAACTGTCCCCATGAAGTGTACTGTTTGAACGCAATGCCAAATTTATTACGAGTATACAATATAGATATGCAAGCTACATACACCTTTTGTCCAGTAGTTATGAGTTCTGGAAAGATAATAAATGATAAATGCATAAATTATAGCATAATTGTAGAATACATGATAGACGCACGTCTAGTGATTAAATATGCGATTTTTGCGTCGATGATACTAGGGTCTGTTGTACTCGGAGCAATTTTGGTGTACGTTTTGATTCGCAGGTATCCATGGCTTTTACGAGGTAGCAAGAGAATAATATTTGTGAAACATAAAACGGTGGATGCATTAATTCTGCCACCGAAAGTTCCCTTGCGACCAGATTTGTTAGAAGACAAGCCGGTAACCGAGTTTAATGACAATATATTCTTACTGCCTTACTGCAAGCCTGAAATGCCATCAAATTTTAGAAGTACGAAGTCTGTAAGAAGCAGCAAGAGTGAGACTCCTAGTTATATATCGGCATTAGAACCGACTGAAGCTCAACTAACTGAATGGCGTCTGAGGCACCTTGACCACGTGTCTACCGTGTCGTCAATCAGCCTCGACGTATCAGCGTATTCTTGGGCCACCGACAGTAGTTCTTCATACCATACTTCAGGCGAGGAAAGCAATCCGTCGTATCACAGTTTGCATTAATAGAGATTAGTTACATAATATTTACCCTTAATTTCTGGAATGTTATTTTAATAGTTATCAAAATAAAAATAATGTAAGTACCTGGCATCATCACAGGTACCTTTAATGTTACCGTTGGACGAAACTTCTGGTTAACCTAGACCTGCACTAACGATGGACTTGGTCACTGAGGTTTGTAGTACATTTTTAGCATACGCAAACCAGTATATTCTGGCAGCGTTTAGTAGTAAGTAGTGACAGACGTGGCTAGCATGTGCGTCGACGCGGGCTTGCCGTGAATCAATCTTGTACAGCTGTTTATGATGGGTGCGTGTGCGCATCCCCCCCCCCTCCTGACACCTCGTTCTCCCTCCCCCGCGTCTCTCCCTTAGACATGCATTGTCTCGCTCATTTGGACGCAAACCCAATCTATTTTCATTGTCAGCGTCAAAATCAGCTATATATTTTTGGCCTAGCAATTATTTATAGGTTACTATTGTACAGTCGGCAGCGCCTCAATATTATGATTAGTATAATATAGTATAAATAGTTAAGTTATGCTTTATTACTGACTGCATTAAGTCATTACATACATTCTGTTTCCATATGGGTGTACATTTTAATAACCTATAATAACCGATCGAAAAAATATTATTTCCAACGGGTTTCAATTTTGATTTTCTGCATAAAAAAATTCAATATCCGTAAATCACATTGGCTACACCGAAAGAGTAAGGTTCAAAAATAGAGAAAACCAGCATCATGCATCAAAATATCGAATTTACCATACCGAAAATAAAAATTGAATACCGTTCCAATCGAGGCGAGCGATTCAAAAAGGCCCCAGAACTAGTGAAATACCCCAGTAGTTCTGTTAACCCAACAGTGCAACCGTGGAAATAAATATTGACTTTCAGATCAGCCTAGTATGTTTTGTAATTGAGGTTTACAGGTAATAATGTTATCATTTTACAACGATAACGTGATATTAACTACGAATGTAATTAAGTTATTCTGTGTATCTCTCCATGCATATACCTACACGAAATGTAATTCAATAATTTAATTTTCAGTTACCGTGTTTAATGTATTTAAATAATGAACATTGCATTTGTAAAACTCTGTACATTTTCTCTCTAAATATAAAACTGCTTGATTTATGTTACGGTTTTAGTTATTATATTTTAATAGCCGTCACATCCAGCCTTCATTCTTCCTTCGTCTTCCCCTCTTTCTTAATCTTAATAAGAAATAGGTAAATAGGTTTTAACTTCTTTTATACAATTCAGTGACAAAGACTACACTCCTGATGATAAGTGGTAACAGCCACCTATAATATCTGCCATTCATTTAATCAACTGTATTTATTTAAAACTACAGTTTCGTTGTCTACATACTTATTAAAATTCATTTATTTCTTTAATTATTAACAGACATTTATTTTAATAGACTAACGCTCAGTTTCTGAATCTTTGTCAATATTAATCGTCGATGAGAACTATTTAAGTCTTTGTATACATCTCACCATAGACAAGGATGGTGAATTTTAAAGACCAGCTTCTCCATTGTCTATTATAATAGATAACTTCTTATCCAGAATGCTTAAGATCGGACAAAATGTAGGAAAACGAGAATGAAGTGAAAGAGTGAAGATTGTAGCAAAACGCTTTACCAATGTGAAGGAGGCTCAAGTCCAGTGGACTTTCATGGGCCATTGTATAGAAACCCATAACGACAAGACTGGCAAGGGAATACATACCTAATAGCTATAGTTATTTATAATTACCACTTATAAATTTCTCCCTAATCTGTGTCGGATAAGCTGTGATAATCATGAAATGGACTGCAAAAAGTTATTCAGACGTGTATCATTATAACCTATCTATACATAGAGATTATTGCCGTATATCGATGTTGTTCTAACAATAAACAGAAATCGACTACAATCTGCATTGTGCTGGCACTAACCAAGCGCCATAGACTACTCACGCATTTATTTATATACAGGTTGAGATGGAATATTTCAATTTATTTGATAATCTCAATTTTTTTTTCATGCTTGGAGAAATGATTTATCAATCAGTTCTTGTGCTTTAAAAAATATTAATTTATGGAAATTGTGGTGAAAACTTATTAGTATGGAAGAGTGTCAACTCTAACAACTTATATTATCTACAGCTGCATGTTCGTAATGATGACAACTAGACATGGTAAGTATGAATAGAAAGAAGCGGGATAAATAAAAACAGAAGTCTACAAAAGCACCTCAACAATCCAACAGCTGGGAATTCTTGTAAAATGAGTTTCTGCAGTGATTTATTTCCACTTCCTGGCACTTATCGCTGCATTGGAACAAATATCGTACTCCTTTCACCATCTTTCTTAAAATTTTGCTGGTTCAAAATGGTATTTACTTGTTCTTAATCAGCATGCGCATCAAATACTCATAGATCTCTTTCGGTCACCGCTGTGAATTCTAGCTATAGTTAATAGGTTAGTAGTTGAGGTTTTACGACTTTCGTGGTTATTTACTATATACAAATCGCCACACAAATCGGATGTGTCATCACGGTCTACTCGTGATCATGGAGCGTGTAACCGCTTAAAATTACTACACATAAACCGTGATCCGATATGTATGACAGTTTACAAATAAATCATATAAATAATTAAACACAATTACCGCAGTGTCTCAGGACGAAGGTCTTTGACGAGTGTGTATTTATTGCCAGTGATGACCTACGGAACAGAGACGTGGCCGCTCACTGTGGGCCTTATAAGAAAATTCACTGTGACCCAAAGGCCGATGGAAAGGGCTATGGTCGGAGTCTCAATGTGCGATCGAACGAGGAGATCCACAAGCGAACTAAGGTCAGCGACATAGCCCAAAGGATCGCCAAGCTTAGGTGGCAGTGGGCAGGGCACATAGCTCGCAGAACAGGCAGGGGCAGGTAAGTTCTTGAGTGGCGACCACGTACCCGAAGACGCTTCGTTGGCAGGCCTCCCACTAGGTGGACCGACGATCTGGTAAAGACGGCCATTAAGGAGATCTTTGTGGGAAGCCTATGCCCAGCAGAGGGCGTCTTATGGCTGATATGATGATGGTGATTTTTTATTTTTTTTTTTTTGTTTTTACCTGCTAGATAGGTACATAGCTACAGTGCCGTATCAGCTATGTAAGTACAATAAAGACTTGTGACAAGGTCACAACACAGTGTAGTAAATAGAAGTTACAGCTTCAGAAAGGTACCTAGGTATTTCCATTTCCTAGCACTTGCGAAACACCCTGTAGTGCACGTATTGGCAGCCCTTTCTTCCGGCGGGGTAGACAATGCACTTGGCAGTGACATTGTTGCTGTTGGCACCCGCTTTGGCCTCGTCTTCGCTTTTGGGAAGATCGATTGTATGTGTTTCCGTCTTCCGATCTGGACTGTCATTACCTTGGGAGATGGGTGGTTATGAGACGAGAACGGGGTTTTTGGAACATGCTTGGACATATTCACACATTGCCATGTAGCTGATAAACTAGTTATATACTTATTTCTTTAAATACTACCTATTATACATACTACACCCAGACCCGTAACAGTAATTAAAATTCATTATTTCAATTTTAGCTCGGCCGGGAATCGAACACGGCATGTAAACCAACTGAACCACTCAGGTCGTCAAGGAATAAATGTTCGATGATTAGATGTAAATAAATTATTTAAAAAGTAAATTATTTTATTTTATTTTCAATGAACCCTGATTCTGATAATTATTTCGTGATTTAACGGGTATGCGTAGCCATCTACCTACCTATTTTTGTAATCAAATAACTGGTGTAAGCAGCATTTCACCTGTTCCGTGGTTTTAAGCAGAACTACAAACATTAGCCAAGTATATAGCTATATAGCTATATAGCTAGTCTAGCGACAACAGTAGAGACGCCACTGTTGAATGTTACTAAATGCTGAAATGCATAATAAATATTTACAAAACCAAATAAATAACATTTTAAAATTTTTAATTCTTTAATTTTTTGTCGCGATTCTTGCGCACCACAGATTGAAGAGAAAAATCGTACGCTTTAGGCGGTAAACCTACTCTGCGTTCGTGACTGTAAAACTTTATTCGATGGAACCTTATATTTTCCGGGATTTAGGCCAAGGCTGACCTTATGACATTTGGGAACCATTTTATAAATGAAACCTGTTGTTGTTTTTTAACTTTCTTCTTTTTAGGGTGGAAAGTTAAATAAAAGTTTTTTTTACCTGTGCGCGTGCAGTGAAGCGTGACATACGCACAGCGTTTTACAAGGTTCGACTCTACTCCCCAACCCAAACTTTCATTCTGTAATCAAATTTAGATTCTTTACTTTAAGTATTTAAAAATTAATACAAAATTCCTATAATATAGGCACCTCATCCAGATACTTTAGCAGTTTAGTTGGAAACTGTTTCTCGAAAAGGAATGTTTATAGGTACCTACAATACATTGATTACAAACAATAAGGTTGGTCTACAACCTGATCTTTCATACTTATTTCTTAGCTAGTTAGGCAGCCTTCCCATTTCCACGCTTGTTCCCAAACGCCCTATTTGCCGCTTTGGGTAAACATCGTTTTGAATTTGAAGTTAAATAGGAGTACGTACATGGTCCCGATCGGTTAATTAGTTGTGATAGTTTAGTGCTGTGAGGCTGATCGCACCGAATAACTGATTGTCATAAAAGCAAAACAATCTAACGCAGGAAACGAACAAAAACTTGAAATGTTGTACGTAAAAATTAAATTCCTTTGCTAAGAAATGTGGTGCTTTCAGAACCTTATTTATTTTATTTTGTTACGCTATTAATTGTAATTTAGTAATTAATTAGAATGAGGCACAAACTCCTTGATTGTTCAATATAGAGTGTAAAAAAATAATCATCTTGGCGTTAATGTCCCGGTTGTGCTCTTGCGCACGAGGACCCGAGGTCCGCCTTGACCATGATCCTGGATTTGGCAGTTCAGATAATTACAGTGGAGCGACTGCCATCGGACCCCTGTCACCAGGGGAACCTGACCAGATTGGGTCATGGTTACACATTCATTCATGCCTGAATATGCAGGTTTACAATATTTTACCTCGCCTCAAGAGCAAAGATTAGTTTTCAACTAATGTTTATGTACTCAGAAAAGAGTCATTAGTACATGGCGGCAGTGGGATTCCGGTTCCACTCGCTTACGAGTCTGATGTCTTTACCATTAAGCCACCGACGGTCCCTTTTGGACTATTATATAGTCCTATTAATTAATCTAAACGCTCAACAATAAATTCAAATAGCCCAAAATCTCAATTTGTGGGAAATTTACAACAGTAACGAGAAAGTTGTGTATTGAGATTTTAAAGCTTAAGAATTTAGTTAGGAAACGAAATTTAATTCCTAGTCGTGTGAACAATGGTTCTCGAGATACAGTTCAGAGATTGTACACTAGAAGCATATTCTAGAAGAAATTATATAACATTTTGGTAACGCTTATTAAATTTGACTAAATTCAGTGGCCTTAATTCAGAAGCAAAAATCTTGGGAGCAAATCAAAATGGTAAAATAAGGTCCATTTTGTATCACTTATGTTATGTTACTCGTTGCTCTGCTTTTCAAAACCGTGATACAAAAATGGACCTTATTTTATAAGCAAATGTGTGATAATTATCGCGATAGTGTAAAACATTATGATAACTGTAAATATTTTATGTGTTCCTTAATAAACAATATAACTGTGGTTTATTAGATCATGATGAATAAAAAATCTGTCTGTCTGTGAAATCACAACGGGACTACTAAATGGATTCAAATAGTAAGAGAGGTAAGGCATAGCGGGGTATCCCGTTTGAATTAGAGCAGCCCGACTTTGGAAGTACCTCCACCTTACAGAATACCGCAGCTAAACAATACTCTTTTAAATAGTGTCGTGTTTCTGCCGATGAGTAAGGTTGCCAGAGATCCATGGGGTGGGGATTTGGGGAACCGCGGCTTTGGCAGTGGAGGGGCATTTGTCTTTTTGCTGCCAGAGCAACGTATTATAGAGGTGGGCAACGCATTGGCGATACTCTTGGTGTTGCTAATGTCTATAGGCAGTGGTAACCACTTTCCAGCAGGTGGCCCGCTTGCCTGTTTGCCTACTGTATGACATAAAAAAAAATTAAACTTGGTATATTTGAGTTCATACGACGAGGTAGGGCACGGGATACTTGTTATCCTGAAATTCATGACGGTTCCTCGGTTATGGGAGAGGGAATGGGAAGTCAAAATGTGTACTGTGTTGTAATTCTTTTATTCTTTTTTTTTAAGGAAGTACTTTAAAGACTTTTCCGTAAATATTTCTCGGTCTTCAATATTGTAGTTCAGAAATTAAACCTCATTAGTAGGTCCAAATAACTTGAATCCCCAAATGCACAGGAACCTTTGAATATACGGCTCATATTAGGCTGGCGTGTGCACGTTATTGTTCCGACGGCGTTACACATATCGTGGTTACACAAGGCGAATAATGTTTCCGAGTCAAAATACCTAAGCGTCTCCGTGCAGCGTGCAGACTGGAAAATGGGCAGCAGCGTTTTCTATCGTTATATTTATAACACTGCGATCTCCAACCCGTCTGCCAAGCGTGGAGATTATCGCAATAACTTCCCCTTTCGTGGGAGGAGCCCTAAGTTCTGCAGAGGACTGATATGGGCTGTGATGATGATGATGACATTTTGTTGCAATCTTACTCAATATTATTTATGGTTATGTACAGTCAACAGCAGATCAAGCGTTACACTTTGACGTTTGGATCATCTTTATGAAGACGTAATAGATACTGTTACACTCCGTGTGCGGTTGACTGCACATACGGTTAATTTATGGTTTTAATTCATGGCCATCTATGAAAAAAATATTAAACAATTTGAAAACTTTGAGATTTATACACAATAAAACCAGCTTAGGATACGTGGGAAATAGGTGCCTGAACCTTTCGATATCAGAAAAGAGTGGGCGATCCAAGAAGCGATGGATTGACATCGCTGAGTCGAATGCGAGAGCCCACGGCTTACGACGCGAGGATGCCGAAGACCGGGCGAAGTGGAGAAGAATATATAGGAAAGCCGACCCTGGCAGAGGCCGGGATAAGCGCTAGGACGATGATGATGATGACACAATAAAACCAGCTAGAGACTATGGATTCCAATTAGAGGCAGCGAGGCATTAGGTTCAAAAGGGTAAAGCTTGCCTCTTTAAGATAAAACTTTAAATCTTAAACCTGGAAAATTTCCGCAATCGTTCTGTCTTTGTGTAAACTATCTGTTTTTACCGCATACATTTCAGAGACTGCAATGGAACTGCACAATCTAATGCCCCCATCTTCGCTCCACTACCAAACGAGGAGAGCCCCGGCGAAACGACACTGTTTTACAGTCGAAATTACAAACGCTACTCGCACAAACCACTTTGCTTTAACATTTATTTTGCGAACCGCGACGAACTCTCTACCTGACTTACTGTCTTTTGATAAATACAACCTGAGAGTTTTCAAAGCCAAAGTGAAAGCTCCTTTTTTAATATGAGTGCTTTACCGCAGACCACATTGTTGTTTAATATAATACATACCAAACATCCTGTACCTGTAGTCAACGCGAATTAAGTTGTGGACACAGATAGTACTAGAATCTCTCGAACGTGAGGCTACTGTTACGGCACTCTGTATGCAAAACGAATACTTTAAAAAAATGCAGAATGAAATTCTCGAGAAACGGCCGGGTAAACCATCAAAAATTGTTTTGTTCCTTTAAGGTAATGTCCCAGCTCACAACTCCGAAGTTGCTGTGGCTGCGATTCAAGATGCTGGCTTCGAATTATTTGAGCATTCCCATATTCACTCGACCTTGTCCCTTGTGCCCTTAGTGACAAAGATTCGAAGATGATGAAGCAATAGCCGCTGCGGTATACATTAATATTTAGGTGCTCAGGATGAAGAGTTTTTAAAAATTGGAACTTTAAGCATAGAAAAAAGATATTCCAAGTGTAGTACGCTAAAAGGCGACTATATCTAAAAATAAAATAACATTTTATAAAAGTTTCCGGCAACACACTTATTTTCATTTTTTATTGAACGACCGTAACGTAATTTGAAAAACTATGGCTATTAAAATAAATTCCTATCATTATGTATGTTTGTAGTTTAAAACGATTAGCAAGTCTAGTCAACTTCCCAAGTTTTAGAGTTTCGAATCGCCCTACTATTTCCATAAAGTATTCAAGAGAAACTGTTTATAGCGCGTTTGCAATTAGGTAGCAATGGAAACGAGGGGTTCGCGGGGAAGCGGGGGGGAGCGGGGGAAGCGGGTCAAACTGTATGGAAACTAATTTGAAGTTGTCGTAAATGGGAACCAGAAATATAAATTATATAGTAACTAAGCGATTGAATTTGAAATCTGTATTGCTCGAAATTTACGGATTACGGAATTTTTTTTCATCCCTTCAAAACTCTGCAGCAGTCCACCGTTAGATTTGTGCCTGATCTACATTAGTGAATGGTTTTCATAACCTCCACAAGAGCGTCGGCCCACTTATAAGCGAGATATACCTGGTTCGAGCCCCAGTGCCGCTATGTACCAGTATCTATTCAAAGCTATTTACATTTGTTGAATAATGAACGCTCATACGGCGAGGGAAAACCGCGTGGCGACTGAATGTGTAACCATGATACCATCTGGTTCCCCTGTCAACAGCAGTGGCTGTTCCTAGACAAGTAAGCTTTTCTCGAGAAACGGCTGGGTAAACCATCAAAAATTGTTTTTTTTTTAAGGTGCGGATGTCCCAGCTCACAACTCCGAAGTTGGGAAACCATGATCCAATTTGGTTCCCCTGTCAACAGCAGTGGCTGTTCCTAGACAAGTAAGCTCCATCTTCGGCCGCATCGGTGAGATGGCGGTCAAATGCCTGGCAAGTACTTTTAAAAAGACAGGGTCATGGAAGTCGGATGGCAATCGCTCCACTGTACTTATCTGATCTGCCAAACCAAAATTAGAAATTAGTTCAAACTGGCTATAATGTCCAAAAAGAACAACAGTAACAGGTATAGAGACAAGAATAGAGTTAAATATTTATAGTATTATTTATAACACTAAATGTGATATGTTTTCGGAAACGTGAAACACGACAAGATAAACGAATATATGTAGTGGCTAGGGCACCGAGGTTGTTATATTATTCAAAACAAAAAGGTGGTCATTGGCCAGGTGGGTCCTCCTCTGCGGCGATACAGCGTGGCAATGCGGCTTCGATAATGGGTACGTTTGCTATCTGGGGCATTGCTATTTGGGGATGGTAGTTGTTTGAATAATTATGTAATTATTTCACAATGCCATATGAAGAATAAACATTTCTGAGTTTTTCCTCTTCTTAGGCGTAAGATTGAATGTCTACCCGTAATTTAGACGTAGCATTTTCTTTTATTATCTAATTCGAACATGTGACTAATACCTTGGGACTGTTGGGGATGTTTAGAAATAACCTCTTCGCTTTACTGGCTTTTTGCTTTCAACATTTTGCGTTCCTGACCATATGCTTCTAAAGGTAAGATATCTAAGCGTCCAAACGTTTACTTGGTTATATGGTATTTATTAACTAATCGACTGACTAGGTAGGTCAGACTTTCTTGATTTGTTTTTCTCTCTAATACTTACCTTATCGCATCTATCGTAATCAATTGCTGTTTCCAGCATTTACGTAACATTGGCCATTACGATTGGGATTAAAGATAGACTGAATGTTCTAAATATACTAGTAAAAAGAGGTGAAGATTTGTGCTATTAATTGCTGAACACCTGTACTAGTGATTAGGGCTGGTGTAGACTAGACATTAATTGGACGCGGCCCGCTGCGTGTGCGCATGCCAAGTCATCGCGCGCGTGACATTTCACTATTACTACAGAAATGTTAATGATTAACGTAGGGCTTGGTTATAGGGTACACTGAATACTACTATAGCACGGTTCAGAATGTTGCTGACTTTGTCAAGGACCACGAAGAGACAGCTCTCGACATAGACGAGTTGCCCTCGTTCTGTCAAGATTCTGATATTTGAGCCTTCCGGAATTGGATACCGGTGTAAAATCTCTACTGAATGATAAAGTATGGTTTTTCGGCGGTGGCGAAAAAACCAAGATCGTTTCGTTTCGATAACGCCAAATAGTAAGAACCATAGTGTTCAAGGATGCCCCAGGTTTATTACGCTACGTTAAGTTTTAGTAGTAAGATAATAATGGACGTTGAAACATGATTTTGTCATTTATTTTTTGTTCCCATTTAAGGAGAGAATATCCCACGGTAGTTCCATGCCGTTTTCAAATAATAATATTTCTATGCTTTAATCTGGCTTTATTGTTTATTAAATTTTTGCACGAGGGAGTTTTTGTATTTATTTACAAAAACATTAAAAAAAAATTTTTTTTTTTAAATTTTTACAACATTTACTTATTCATCATCATCACAGGTCATTTAAACAATCTACTGCAGGTCTCTCCCACGTAAGGAGAGATTACTGGCATAATCTCCACGCTTGACAGGTGGGTTGGAGATCGCAGTGTTGTAAATATAACAATAAAAAACGCTGCTGCCATTTTCCAGTCTACAGCCTCGAAAACATTAGTCGCTTCGTACAAACTAGGGATGTTACGGAGGCGGTGTATCGGAGCCGAAGTCGGAGTCGGAGTTTCTAAATTTGGTTTTTCGGAGTCGGAACCGGAGTCGGAGGCGGAGTTGGAGATAGTAGCGGTAAAGAAAGATGTGTAAGGGCAGGCAATAAAATAAAATAGTAAAAACATTAATCAATCAGCCTCTTTAATTTCAATTAAAAAATAATAAACCTGTATCATATAGGTGTCACAAATAAAAATAAACACATTTTTATGACAGTTAGCAAATTAAATCAAATTAATTGACTCCAGAAGTAGCAAATTATATTTAATAAACAACAGCTTTGCAGCTTTGTCTCCGTCCAATCTATTTTTTAACGGATCATAGATTAGGCGAGTACCACTAAAAAGTTGTGCGCTTGCTACTGACCCTGGTGGACACGATAAATATTGGAAGACAATCGGTTTAAGGGATTGGAATTTTGTATTTCCATTCACTTTCCACTAGTTCCAAATCAAAAACAGATAACTTTAATTGACACACCGCACAAAACAAAACAAACCATCCGTATTGCGTAACAACAAGTGAAATATTAATCGATGACAGAACGCGTGCTTTGACAACGACGGCTTTTCCAACCTTCGTTCGTTCGTACACGTTGACCGCAGCCGCCGCGCGTCGCTGCCGCCGCTATCTGCTATGGTTCGACCTCCGATTAAAAGCTCCGATTTAAAAGTATCGGAACCGAAGTCGGAACCGGAGGTGTAAGATCAATCGGAAGCTCCGACTTATCGGAGTCGGAGTCGAAGCTCCGTAACATCCCTAGTACAAACCCACAAGTGCAAGGGGCTGGTGCTATTCTTCTCTGCCGAACACCACACGGCCATATACTTATTACAAAAATAGTTAATGTTCTTAAATGCCGCAAACTAAACTTAATTAAAGATCCCACAAGATGAGTGCCCAGAGAGCTACCGCGTTACCCCGCTATGTATCGAGGTTACGCCTTTGGCCACAGTTAAGTACAGTGTTCTGATAATTAGAAGCAACGACCAGGCGCTTGGCTGTTTCCCTATATAGGGAATGTGCGCCTGGTGTCACAGCTCAAAGGTTTTCCTATCAAACTGCGCGAATATGTCATCGCTACTCAGACTTATACATTTGTAGCGCTTGGCGTTTTCAGCCAAGGCAGAATAAAGAAAGCTCGGCTAGCATTTTGGTCCTTAAAGCACATTTTTCAAAATCCAAATTGGATATTACTCTAAAAAAGAAAGCTGTGGACACGGTGGTGACCCCTACTCTACGTTACGGTTGTCAATCTTGGCCATTGTCAAAGAAAATTGTATATAAATTAAAAGTCTTTCAGAGTAAGACAGGAAGAATTATCCTGGGACCTAGCTTGGGATTGAATTTAATAGACAGAGCAAAGTAAGAACTTGATTAATAAATTGTTGGGCAACGATGCTTGTTTAATTGCAAATGTAGAGTCGGAATCACATACGAAGAGTTTTGCATCATTACGAAGAATATAAACTAATAACTGTAAAGCTTTGCAAATACCCACTACCGGACATAGAGTATGGCAAGTGATAGCGTCTCCTGAAAAAACGCTGGAAACTTTAAAAAAGTTCATGTGATGGTGGTTCACTCATCATCTTCATAGAAACGGCTAAAACGCTTGAACACTCGAATACTGGAAAGTAGATCTAATACTGTGTACGTCCTACCTCCAACGTTGGCCCTCTGATATGTTTAATTCCTCTATACAATATTTCACCCATTTGGCAGTGAGATGATCTGACAATGGAGACGGAAAGTGGTCAGAGAAACTCTTAAATTAAACAATGCATTTCTTTCAAGTCTGGGTTCGCTTGTTTTGTCTTGACGGGAATTCTACTCCAAGATAATAAATACTCTGTGTCTAAGGATGGAGGTCTCTTTTTATTAAAACTATGCAACTATCGCGCGTTCTCTGGACGGACTGAACTGTCATTATTTCGACAAGATGACCAAGATTCAGTAATTCTGATTATTTCTATTCACTGAGCTCTGACTGACTTTGGGATGACTTTTTAATGATGACAGGCAGGGTACGCTTTCACTTGCCATACTCTAGACATCTCCCGATACTTCCAGACAGTGGCTTTATACCGCCTACATCCATCGGATTCTTTCGTCTTTTTCAAAGTAAAACATTCTAGAAAACCCCACTAGTTACTTATTCCTTCGAGAAGCTTTTAAAGTTATTGGACAGCTTAATCACACCTTTCAGTCGACAATTGCATAGTCCCTCACCAGTATTTAATCAGTTCACTCACGTATGGAGCCGAAATGTGGACACGGTAGGGGTACTTGCCCTGATGAATGGTGTACTTACAGTTATTAGGATTTTCTTTTCAAGCAACTGTTCAGGTCCTTGAAACATTTCTTTTAAATTTTAATGTAATTTTCAGTTTTATTTCCTTGGGGTTGGCCTTTCAGGCTTTAATGACTCTCCAATTCATTATATTATGTTCTGAAAAAGAGACGATACTATGTTTGTTTCAAAGCGACCATTACTCCTAAATGTCAATGAATTAAGTATTTCTGTAGGTTGTCTGGGAGAGATCGCTTAAAGCGATAAGACCGCCTTTGTGTGCATGTATCATATGCTGATTTTTTTATATTGTCTTATAATATGACGTGTGCAATCACAGAAATGAAAAAGCACTAAGAGCTTATACTTACTTACTTATTTCTTGACGTACCATTTATGTTAATAGTTTATTTCCTTTTGGCCTTGAATACGTATTTTCTATTTAATTAATAGAAATAATAAGAACAATATTTGATATATAAAAATATAATAATAATGAAAAGAATATTTAACTTATATTGTTGACAAATAAATAAATTAAATAAAAATAAATATTCGTGGACAAATTCACACAGCGCCATCTAGCCCCAAACTAAGCAAAGCTATGGGTGCTAGATAACTGATATACTACTTAAATACTTTTTAAATACATATTTATTATACATAGAACACCCAGACCCGTAACAGAAATTAAAATTCATCATTTCAATTTCTGCCCGGCCGGGAATCGAACCCGGGACCTCTTGCGTGGCAGACCGGCCATTGTTGACCATTGAACCACTCAGGTCGTCAAAAATCGTTGTGAAGTTGTCAAGCAGTGACGAACCACAGATCCATGCCATGATGGCGAAGATTTTATTTCTATTTGCTGCCCACGAAAATTACTGGCTGTGATAAATTTGAAATTTATTGACGGCTAGAGAAAAGAATGGAGACTGAAGTCTGGGAGTCTGAAGTTTGGATGTGAAAAAAGTTAACGTTTTTTCATGTTACTTTTACGAAAACAGCCTTCGACCTAGAAGATGGATATTTATAACGGAGCAGAAGCTATCGTCTCAAACTAACATAGTCTGTACTTTTCTTGGTGGTACTTTTCGGTTTGCATCCATCTTCAATCCAAGTGAATCCAGTGAACCTGACTGGACTAATGTTATGTGGAGGAGACTATTTTGGAACTTTGTGCTTTTCTTAGATAATTTTTTATATTCACTGTGTGAAGCTAGTTGCTGGACTGAAATATTATAACCCATTACCCTGAATCTTTGTGTTTTCTTTATTAACTGAACCTGGTGCTGTTCGTGGGACAGTGTTACGTTACAACCATGTTCATAAATTCAAGGCTCACAGAGCAATGGAGCACTCGATGCTACTTAGGGTACCTCTGATCTGATCTGCTATTAGGGTTTCTCTGATGAAAATAATTCGCAATGAGGTTATCCGTCAAACAACTAAAGTAACCGATATCGCACGTAGGATCTGTGTATTGAAATGGATGTGGGTCGGCGATTGTCTCCAGCCAGATGGTCAACGGAGCCGACTCGTGTCGGAGTGGAGACCGCGTCTCCGCAAAAGAGACCTGTGACACGATGGACCAACCATCGTTAAAAAGTGGCGATCTATAGAAGGATCTCAGAAATATGATATATTTTTGTCAAAAAATTGTCAGTAAGCATTTCTGGAATTTTTGCAAATCCTGTGGGAAACCTCTACGCCGCGTTTGCCAGTAAGTGGTCAACACCCAGGTTACCATTAGCTCCTGAGTAACAGTCCTTAATAATCCGCTGCTGAACTTGAGCTGAGCATCTTCCACAATAGTGACTCAACGCTTAGCAGGCGGTTGCAAATCGCATTGTTTAAAACACATAATTGAATACAGAGGGCCGATACAGCTGGTCTGCCTTCAATACATTTATGCCATTAATAAAAGGAAGTGCTACATTCTACTGTGGATACCACACTGCCAATTTTTTTATACCACTAAGGTGGCAACCAAGCTTACAATTTGCTTGATGGTAAGCAGTTACCGCAGCCTATGGACGTTTGCAATATTAGGCGTATCACTCACGTGCTGCCGACCTAGCACCCTGCGTGCTGCGATCAAAAGTAATAAAAAATTCTTTCCACACACCTTACCTCAAGTCCCTGTGAACAAACCTTTACTTTACCCATAGTCATTAAACATCGAACATTTGCAAACCTTGCGTCATTTAAACGGTTGTAATATTTTTAGCTATCCCATATCCTCAAACCCATAGGTATCAAAGTTTTAGCTAAAAGCGTTCCACTTCCGCTTTAAGATTCGACAGCTGTCTTTTAACTTCAGGCAGCACTCTGGCATTAAGAAATATGATCTAAACCGTTGCGGCATATAAATAACACATTAGATTTGTCCGCTTCATCCTTTACAAAATTATGTGCTCAAATATCACAGAGCGCAGTTTGAAACTTTCCTGGCATGTCACAGCTGTTTACTATTGTTTGCAACCTACAAGCTATTTTCGACGTAATTGTTAACAATATAGTACTTTTCCTATTGACACCGTACAATTTATTGATGTTATTTATAGTCATGTGCTCCAAAATCCTAAAAGCTATTTTAAGCTGTCGAAAATGACTATTTCGCATTATTTATACATAATGAGACACTGTATTATTGTAGCCTGTATTATTTTAACAAGTTTAATAGCTTCTTTCCATTCGTCTTTGGCACCGTAGATTGCAGAAATCAAACAATAGATGTCAAATTATCGATTTACGACCTCAATTTACCAAAAAAGAAAACTCACATGGCATCCATTCAAGAACAAGAGTGATAATTAATTTCAACCGATAATTATCAGATGGCGGAACTATTTATTGCTGTAATTAGCTTTTGGCTGTACGAGGAGCTTACAGTGCATTTCGGGGTTAGTCTCCGCAACGGATTGACCTTAACAATGGCGGTTATATACGATTAGCCGGATGACCGTTTGGTGATTTGTTAGCGTTGTGAGCCGACACAGTGTTCCTTCCCCAGAGCCAACCTGGGTGACATAGTTGCTCGGCTGCGGTCAGTCGCTCATGCCATCCAGATCAAAGGACTAGTCTTCCTACTCCTCTGGTTCTCCATCGCTTATCACATCATACAGTACTTGTAGATCTCACAGATATGGTGAGATTTTCTTTTTAATTTGCAATGTTGTAGTTTTTCGTTTGAATTTTGGTGTTTTTTTTCCATAATTTGAAAAAAGTTAAAGTGTGTTGTGGTTGCGTATTTAAAAATGTGGTTTGTGAATAGATTGTATTGGAAAGAATAGAAAAAAATAGTTCTAGAAAACTTAAAGGATTTAAATATTAGTAAAGTGAATGTGTCTTGTATTCGATCACTCCAGGATGATAATTATAAATTTTGTTTGCTCATTGTTTTCAGGAAGAACTAAACAAGGAACAGCTCGTCAGTAAGTACATTTTTTAATTATATTTTATTAAACATTTAGTTACTACTCATACATACGATTATATAATTAAAATACCGACTCACAAATTGATAGCTAGAAATACATAACAATTACAAATTTAGACGTCCTTATTTTAATATAACATTTATATGAGTTAGTAGTATATTATGTATAGGGACAGTGGCGATTCAATGGAACAAATGGTTCAATAGAACAACGTCGATAACTTTTCGAATTTGAAAAAACAAATACTGTAAAAATATCAAGAACTGATTTAAAAAAAATAGAAATGACTTTTTTGTTCCATTGTCCCTACGTCGGATATAAATTAATTTAAACATCACATGAATAACTTTTAAATAGTTCAGTTTTATGTCTTCATAAAATAAATGTCACCGAACAAAGATGCGAGCGACGGGTGTTTTTGTAATAACAGCTAGATGTTACAGAATAAATTATTCTTCGTATCGTTCGTTCGTTATTCGCGTAGCGTTTTTATTATTATCAATAAATTGTTCAAGAACTGACAGCTCCAATTCCATTCCGTCAAGTAATTTTGTTTCGTCTATTGTTTTATCATTAATAACGTTAGTAATAATTTGTGGAACAAGTTACGGATAAATTATAACATAGGGAGGTAGGTTAATGAATTGTAAATTTTACATTATTGAGACACTTATCTATGATCATTTAGTGCATAAACGCGTGTTTATCAATACTGTCCAACCATGCTCATAGATTTTACTGAAAATATTACCTAGCACTACATAATTATTATAAACCAAAGTTCCACGCCGCGTTAGTCTGTCTGTCTGTTCGCCATAAACTAAAAGGCTACTGAATGGATATTCATGCGGTTTTCATCAATAGACAAGAGTGATTCATGAAGATAGTTTAGGTGTATAATTTGTTAAGGTACTACCCGTGCGAAGTCGGGGCAGGTCGCTAGTCATGTATAATTACATAACCCTTTCCGACAATTGATAGTCAGGCAAAACTAGATAATCGTACTATCTATGTTTTTCTCACAGTCCTGAAGAAAGCATTCGAGGCTTTCGACCATGAGAAGAAGGGCTGCATCGGCACCGTGATGGTGGGCACCATCCTCGGCATGTTGGGCCACCAGATCACGGATGAGACCCTCAAGGAGATCATTGACGAGGTTGACGTTGATGGTAAGAAAAATCTTTGTGTGTTTTTATACAAGTTAATGACAAACGAATGTCTAGTGTGCTGTCAGTTTCTGTTTTCTAAACAGAAACTAAAAAGGCCACATTGAATGTTTCATAAATTATGATTAATTATATATTAGAGAGTTACAAACTTATCTGATCCGGTGGTAAAATCTAGAACTAATGACGCCATTTTGAGTTGTCAGTTTCTGTTTTCTAGGGGTCTAAAAAGGCCACATTGAATGTTTCATAAATTATGATTAATTATATATTAGAGAGTTACAAACTTATCTGATCCGGTGGCCAAAACTAGAACTAATGACGCCATTTTGAGTTGTCATGTCAAAGCCATCAACAGCGACGTTGCAGATACGTTAGTGACAAATTAATATGAATCATTATATAAAACCCTAATGTGGCCTTTTAGACCCCGTGATCCTGCATAACGTAACCAATAGGGACACATCACAGTAAGTATACAATCTAGCTACAAAGAGATAAAAATAATACAGAACGATCTACTTGTTAGCCATAATATAGGTCAAAATAAAAATATAATGTACTTAAGGCCAATGGACATAGTAGTAACACTGCATTCAAAACAATTGGTCTGCACTTTGAGAAAAATTATAAAAACATAACGCGAAAATTATTATAGATAAAAGAAAATAAATAAATTATACCACCATCGCATACATGCCACAAGCAATGCAAGTTTGTAACAAACCTCGACTTGTTCACGCCCGGTTCTATAAATAAAGTTTTGACAAATGGTTGAAGTTTAACAAAAGGCCGGTTGTTGGTGTGAAAGTTAAATCACAGAACATTTTGAAAAGTTGAAATACAAAAATGTTTATCTCTTAACGTTTACGCTATTCTTTGCATAATTTTTGTATCATTTAACTTTGTATACTGCACGTAGATATATTGGCCTCCGCCTCTGGGATGCAGGCGTAACTTTTTTATTACAAAATCATCATAACCTCTTAATTAAATAGTACAAGAAAAAAAACTAACCAATTATATCCACACAATCCAACCTCTTGTATGACAGAGTTAAAAAAACTCAAATTTGGTTCTTTGATTTTAGGGTCTGGTGAGCTGGAATTCGAAGAATTCGTGACCCTCGCTTCCAGGTTTATGGTGGAGGAAGACCAGGATGCTGAGGCGATGCAGCAGGAACTGAAAGAGGCATTTCGTTTATACGACAAAGAAGGTAAGACACCAAAACTTATTCAAACTAATATAATATTACAAATGAAAAGTAACTCTATCTGCCACGTTCTCACGCCTGAACCGCTGAACAGATTTGAACAAAATTTAGCAAGGAGATAAATGGCGACCTGGAGAAGGACATCGTGTCTCCAAAAATAACCAAATTTAATGCGGATGAAGTCGCAGAAAAAAATCTGGTCACTATGTAGTGACTAGGCCTAGGTGCTGTTATGTGGTCATATTGGCGTTAATATCCCGGTTGTACTCTCGCGTCTATGTAATTCAGCACCAAGAAATGTATAACAATAGAAAATCTTGTGTCTGTGTATTATTTTTGCATACCTGGCACACAACGTCTTAAGTAATATTAGAAAATTAATGATCACGGCTTCACTGATGAATGTTAGCCATCCTTTTGGGAGGTTTAAGATGGGATTATTTTGATTTCCACAATTGGTTAGCGCGTTGAATATTTCAGTATATATGGACTAGTTAGTTTGATGATTATGATGATGACGTTTCAGGCAACGGCTACATCACAACAGGTGTGCTGAGGGAGATCCTGCGTGAACTCGATGACAAAATCGGTGCCGAGGAGCTGGATATGATGATTGAGGAAATTGACTCTGATGGCTCTGGAACCGTGGACTTCGACGGTAAGATTACGACAGAATATTTCTTATAGTGTAGTGTAATGTTTACTAAGATGTTTACATCATAGAGATAGAGGAATTTAAAGGTCCACCAGGAATTGAGGTGGCCAGTCAATTGGAGCGCTGGCAAATTCTGCGTTTTACTGAAGCACGTAGTATTCAGTGATAGAGATCAAATGCTGCCAGCAATGCTACATTGATAATTAAATAAGGAACGCGATAGAAAAAGAAACTAACATGTCGCCATTGTGAAATTAGCACACGGACGTCTCGTAAAAAAGACCTAGCGCTCTCCTTCATGGAATTACGATCCTAATCGAATTTGACGTAGTAACGTGCCAACATTCCACTGTTTAAACCGACATAGAATATGTACAAAAACAAAGGCGGCAGTTAAGGTCGTAGACTACTCATATTTCATCTTTATAGTTTATTATTATTGCCAGTAAAACAAGTGTCGTATCTACATTTTACTGTAATTTTTAAAGTAAACTCTGTTTCTTGTGGACCTTTCTGACATTCAAAACGAACGTACTAGATTTCACTTTTCTCAAAAAAATTATATGGAATTTCAATAGTAAACTTTACCTCCTCTTAAATTGACAACTTGATAATACAACAATAATATAAACTTGATAATATAAACAGTTAAATAAATAAATAAATAAATAAATACAAATTACGTGCAGCTACTGTGTACCTATTATAATTGACGTGAACATTTGCACTCAAATAACTTTTGTAATCTTTTCAGAATTCATGGAGGTCATGACTGGTGGTGACGACTAGGAGGAGTTAGCTAACATCCAAACAGAATTAGGTACCAAAACTTGCCATAGATTTACCAACAACAATGTTACTGCGAATACAACAACGCCCAACCATTTTCAAAATGAAAATCGGCAACCGCCACCGTTACAATTCCCTTAACTTTAATATCTTAATTTATGTATATTATTTATTATATTACCAAGTAATTATTTTATAAGTTATTTATTAAAATAATTTAAGATAGAAACTGTCTAAGGATTTTATTTAAGAAACCCCAACATCAGTTACAACAAAATGTAATGCATAATTGTATTACAACGCCAATTAGAGGTTTCTATTGATAAAGGCACAATATAGATAATATATATAACTTATTGAGAGTTTAGTACACTTTGGAAGGCTTACTTAAGTAATTTATTATGTTAATTAAGGCCTACCAAACAGTTGATGAGATATGCTATATCATACCTAAAAGTGCCTTTACGCGAAATAACCAATTAGTACATTAAATAAACAATGTGGCATAGTAATAGTAATGTTTAAATAAGGGAGCGTCGGTGGCCTATTTGTTAAGGGATCCGACTCCTACCATTCGTACCCTGAGGTACTGGGTTCGAACCACTGCCGCGATTTACCAGTGACTCTTTTCTGAGTTATGTACATTAGTTGAACACTAGCCTGCTCTTAAGGTGAGGAAAAACATCGTAAGAAAACCTGCAACTTTAGGCGACTGTACGTGTTACTATTATCCAATCTGGTCAGGTTCCCCTGTTAACATGGTTACGAAGGTCAGGTGGCAGTCATTCTTCTGTAATTACGTGATCTGCCAAATCCTGGGTCATGGTCAAGGCGGACTTCGGGCCCTCGGATGTGAGAGCACAAGTGGGACATTAACGCCAAAGATGACAAACGAGTTTGTATTATAGTAATGATTAATGATTTTTAATAATATCCATATAGTATTTTACTGAGATACCCTGCTGTAAAGAATTTTCGATCGAAAATATATTCTCTGATACCTACCTATGATGTTTCAGCAAACATTTCCTGTTGGATACTTTGTAAATAATTCTACATTTTGGTTCGAATGTTGTCAAACGAGCATACGAGGAAAACAGCGAGTTTACTAAGAAAATAAACATTTAGATGGCTCTGGGAATATTTCAGCGACTACGACAGATGTGCGAGGCCCACGCGGTGCAAACTGATAATTATAACAAGATTGCAAATGGGCTATAAATAAATTGCTGCATAGTATTTAGGCACACAGCCCTACTGAAACCGAAATTAGATCTAGAATAATCAGTCATACTCTACCAATTCGATTTCTCCTCTTTATTTCTGTAAAGGTTGCCTGGAAGATATCGCTTGTAGCGATAAGGCCGCCTTTGCTCAACTCTCTCACAGATTTTATCCTTATCTACTGTATTATATTTTGTATGAGCAATAAAGTGTTTATCTATCTACTCGAAATCATACTGATTAAATCTTTGTCTAATTTATTTCGGTATTGCCATACAATGCTCCCTACTGGGATATACTACTCTGTGAACCCAGGCAGGCATGAAGACCGGTGAGCCCGCACGAATACACACGCCGGCGATGCTCCGGGCAGCTGTATACGTGAGATCATCTCCATAGAGTGCAACGCGTGATTTGAAATTATTATTTCTGTATCGATTCTTTTCTATGCGAAGCTAGGGAGTGGTGTCAGGACAGAGTAAAGTACCCCACCTGTGGGACACACAGGTGGGGTACTTTACTCTGTCCCGTGAGGTTTATATATGTGTGTAGGTATGTATTCTTTTCTTTGTCTTCTTTCTAGCTAAAGATCAACCTTAATAATAGTTTATCATAGGTGAATTTCATATTATTTCTTTCGACACATGCAAATAGTAGCTGTTCCAGCAAAATCAATACCTAACCATTATTGACACTGAAAATAAATGGAATAGTTTCGATTGTACTTCTGAGTAACAGATTCTTAAGACTTCCGTCTCCTAGTTTCTTGACAACCGATTCTTGAGACCACCAACACTACGCATCGTTCGAGAACTAACAAATGAAATGGAATATCTAATTTTTGAATAAAAAAATGTCATCATCATATCAGCCAGAAAACAGAGATTTCTACAAAGGCCGGTCCTGTGCTTTCCGCATCCAGCTGGTACTTGCGATCCTTACCAGGTCGTCGGTCCACCTTGTAGGTCCACCCCACGGTGCGTTTTCTGGTACGTGGTCGCCACTCGAGAACTTTACTGCCCTATCGGCCATCTGTTCTTCGAGCTATGTGCCCTGCCCACTGCCACTTAAGTCTGGCAATCCTTAGGCGCGGATTACATCAAGCGTCGGCGACGCAGGTTGCGTTATGCTGTATTTTGGTCGGTCTCTAATGCTGTCACCAGTGTCAACTCAAAATTGTATGAATTTTAAATGCGCGCGCTGACGAAGACTCAAGAAGACTACCAGCATAGCTCTTTCCATTGCCCTTTGGGTAGCAATGAGCTTTCTTATATGGCTTACAGTGAGCGGCCACGTTTTATATAATATATTTTGAAAAAAAAAAAAAAAAAAAGGTTGACGCGGAAGAGATCTGTCAGGTCCATAGCAAATGGGACGATGTGGTCTTTACCTACGGGAAAGGCGTGACGGTATGTATTTTCTATGAAATAGGCCCCCGGAGCCATCTTTGAGATAACTACGTTATTAATTATGCGTTTATAATTAGGAAAACTGTTCAAGCTCGCTCTGAAATGACCTTGAAATCAGTAAATTGGTTGGAGACTAACAACGTATTCACCCAAAATAAACAAACAGTATTTCATCTGTCTCTGTAAACACTGGACAGTTAGCATAAATCATTCTACATAAACGCGACGTCAATGCATTCCCATTTGCACTAAGCGCATACTATAGCAGGACATAACTATAGCAGATTTTACGGAGTACATCCGTGGCAGCCACAATTTCAATGACATCACAGATAAGATTGAGGAGGCTTGCCTGCGCTGGTTTAATTACGTGCTAAACCATTGGAAATCAACCCTTACGAGCGAGACAAATGCCTGAACTTGCCGGTATCAGAAAAGAGATCCCGTGGTTTGAAGAAGCGATGGATTGATGACGTTGGAGTGACTTAAAGAGCTAACGATTAAAGAACGTGAGGATGCTGAAGACCGAGAGAAGTGCTGGACGAAAAGTAGGAAAGCTGACTCTGGCATGAGATGATGATGATTATTAATATTATTAATATTGTGGACTACCCTTCAACACTTACAGGTGTCCAATCAGATGACCAATCGTGAATTTTCTAAATAGGCTTCAATTTGTTTGCGTCCACACTCAAAGGACATTTATTAATCAAGTTATATGAATTTTCCTCAAGTAAAAAAAACATTTTCCTAGCTGATAACAGAAGCTTTCACAAAATTGCGGAGGAAGCTTTACAACCTTATAATATTTAAATGAAATGGAATATTTTTACCTCTATGATTATAATTAACTGAAATACACATTGCATTCAGCCTCACGTGAACAGCAAAATACATGGATGACGTCTGCGTCTAAAAGTAATGCAGTTTTATTAACTGGGTGCAGAATAACTAATTAATATAGTGCTAACTAATGATTGCATGTCCACATGAAAATAGTTGGACAACCCGGATTTTCTCGACATTAAAACTACTATAATTAAATTGATTGCTACGACAAAAATTTTAATCGGAATTATTATTAGGTAACAAGTACTATGAATTAATTATATGGTACTTTTTTCCAGGCCAGAGAAAAGGCAAACATTTACCTATATTTCCAAGTAAGAAAAGGTGACAAGTTTATGTAGATCTTTATGCATGGGTAAGTACGACAGTGACGTACGTATCATCACTGTATACGTTTTTATAACATAAAAATATATAACAGACAAGCTGACTTTCGATACATGAATATTATTATTATTAGTAGCCGTCAATGTCCCATTGCAGGGCAAAGGCCTCTCCGCCTTTCTTCTACTCTAATTAATTTTTCACCAGTCTCTCTACTCTTTCGCGTGCGCCTCTACATGATATATTACTAAAAACTTTATTTTATTTATTTATTTATTTATTAAATCTTCGTGCACAAAATAGTACAAAGGCGGACTTAAAGCTAAAATAGCCTTATCTGCCAGTCAACCAGGAGATAAAGGGTAAAGAAAAAGTAAGGAGGTGCTTTATATATTTTATAGTTCAGAGGCTACATAAAAACTCAAGTGACGTAAAGATTAAAACGATATGGGAATATTGAATGAAAAATGAATGAAATCGAAAAGAAACTGGTCCCTACGGACGATTCCGCTACCGGGACAATATCTTGTTCAATATAATGTACGAAAGATCCAATAAGAGGGCGGGTGGAGCAATACCTATGGCTCGTTATCTCTGTCGTGTATTCCGGATTCAATGTCCATGTTATTACTCTGTTTATTTATTTTGCGGATATAAGTGTACATTCCACAATTATATAAATATTTGTTGTTTTGACGAAAGCGGCTTTTGCAAGAATTGAGGGAGACTCTTGACATTTTTTATGGATGGCTTTGCAACTTAACAATTTTTCTATTGTATTGGCGTATTGTTCCACCTACATATAAAACCTACCAGCCAGAGTCATAGCTAAAGCGACAGTTTTATGACAACAAAATAAAATCGAGATGGTTAGGACAGTCAAGGCCTCTCATTCCTGCGATCTCTGTCAACAAGCTAACAAAATGTCTGGAAAAAATGAGGTCCGCGTCAATGCTGGGGTCCCAATAAAGACTGGACAGTCTGGGACTGGAAAGCCCCAGCTGCGTGGTTTCCATAGAGCCTTTGTGAAGAGACATCTGATCATTGGCTGCACATTAAGTGTTTTATCAGGCACAGCGTTCAAACTATTGGTCAGCGACCCTCGGAAGCGCGCATACGCCGAGTATCACAAAAGCGACCATGAAAAAGAATTCGAAATAATGATGTCGCAGGGACACTTCCAGTCATCACCAGCATCCAGTTCCGGCGAACAGTGCTGATGATCTGGTCTTGTTACGTGTCAATGTTTTAATTGTGATTCACGCATAATCGTGTTTTATTTGTAAATTGTTTCCCAGGTATGTTTGATATGCTGCTGGAATATTAAAATTGTATGTATGCTTACTTTATTTAAATTTAAATGTACCACCGTGTCGTGGTGTTCTCTCTTATATACAGTATACCGTAATATATCGCAATGAAAACTGAAATTTAACTGTTTGTATATTCTATAACCTTGTTACCCCATAAATGAATTTCAGAGTGTCATACAGATGACCGGATTTCCGATATGAGCGAGGAACTGGAATTAAATTATTTACTCTCGTGCGGAAGCTGATTGAGACCTTGTCTGCCGATATGCGACTTTTATTTTTTCTTATGTTGTTTATTCTCTTTTCCTTTTAAAAGAACATATTTTTAACATGAATTCTATTCGAATTTTAAATATGTGATGAAGATGAGCAGCTCTATAGTTGTTTTCTGATTCAAAGGATACGAACAAGCATAAGATTTCGATCAGAGCTGTCTATTGACCAAAAAGACAATGTACGAGTAGGTATCCCAGTTTGTAATATTTATTTTATTTATTTAAAAATATTAATGGACAAATCCACACAGCGCTATCTAGCCCCAAACTAAGCAGAGCTTGTTTTATGGGTGCTAGCTAACTGATATTATGAACTATGCTTCAAACATTCAGGTTAAAATAATATAAATGTGTAGGTACCCTAAGCTGTACGTGGGTACTTAGTAGGTAGGTAGGTAGGTACGTATCCTAAATAGATAAACACCACAAGTTTTATTTAGATACACTTTATCCAAACTGATTCAGAACAACCCATAAATTGCGATAAATTCTAATAAAAGTAACTACCTTTAATCACAAAAAACCCGTTAGCAATAATTAAGTAGATAGTACCTAGTAGTTCCCGATACGATTGATAATAATCGAATCAGTTGTTTTGTTTACCCACTTAGGTTAGCTTTTGCGTTGCTGATTGCCACCAGTGATTGTATTGGTGTAATTTGAATAGCAATTATGTGGGAATCTCGCTCGGTGCCCATTCGACCGAATCACAATAGTGAATCTAATAGGGCGTGATAAGATGTCTTAGTGGCTGTTGTCAGAGTGTGATACGTGACGTCGAGTTTATGTTTACAGCGCAGCTAATCATTATCATCCTGGCGCTATGTCCCGGTTGCGCTCCAGCGCGGCGCGCGAGTTCGTGAGGTCCGCCTTTCTACTCTTCCTGGCCCACTTGGTCCGGTCTTTGGCATCCATGGTTGTGAACTTGTTAGCACGCATATTACTCTTGACGACTTCAAACCATCGTTACTTGGACTGAACTCTCCTTCCCGTGCCTGGCGGGGGTGGCATGGCCAGACATTTGTTCCGAACGTAATTTGCCGGTATATGCAAGACGTGGCCATACCGTCAAAGACGGCACTCTTGCTGCTTATCTGCGATATCACGGTCGCCAAGACTTAGGTACCTCGATTGTGGGCATTTCGAACGCGATCTTCTACCGCAACATCTTCATTTCTATGACGCGCAGCTCTTGCTTGTGTCGCTCTAGTACGGGCCAAGTCTCGCTGCCGTATAGGAGAGCAGGTCTGACCTCCCACCATTTAGCCCAAGCCGCGGAGATTCGAGCTGTGACGTCAATAGCAGCACAGGTAATGCCGCTAGTAAATAATGGACATCGGCTTATTACACCTTTCTTTTTGTGTCAGGGGAAAATCACAGGTAACGGTAGTAAATACCGCAGTAAAAAAGTGCTACCGTGAAGCCGAATAACATTTATTTATTTCACCGTTTTATAGCATATACATTTTGTTCAATAACCTAACCGACAGATAAAGTCGAATAACCCTTGACCAAAATATTTTCCAAACTACAGAACGATTATTATCATAACGATATTAATAAACAAATCTAAGACCTACGTCAAACTTAAATACCCTCTTTTTTGTCGGTAGCTACATGAACATGGACATTTCATTCTTGAAAACTATTTATAGATAAGATATAAATCCAGAATAACCCTACTTACACCCGACCTACACAGAATACAGAATACATTTCGGAGAGTGTGCGAAGCAACTGCACGACCTCATTCCGCCGGTCCCTTTCCGCCATCGGTAGACGCGATTCGGGCGAGGGCTTCATCCTTATGTCGTGGATCTTCCAGCTATCCGCACGAACCGCTTTGGCTTGACCTGTATAATGCGTACGGCTAAGGAATGGAACGCGTTGCCTGCGAGTGTGTTCCCTGATCAATATAATCTGAATGCCTTCAAGGCTAGAGTGAATAGGCTGTTCCAAGACGGGCATGCTTCATCTTCGGCCGCAGCCGTCACTTACCAACAGTCTAATTTATTTAAAAAAACGGGTTCTTGTAATTTTATCGATACGCTTACCATCGACAACGTCATTATCGATATCGACAAATCGACAGCTCCTATACTAATGCAACGGACCATATACGGGAATACACGAGATTTGTTTTAGCCGTGAAAATGGTAATTAACCCTTTATTTAATATTGTTCGGCTCCCACATAATTGCGTTCAATAGAACAATACCAATTCGTCATCATCATCGTCCTAGCGCTTATCCCGGCCTCTGCCAGGGTCCGCTTTCCTACCCATTCTTCTCCACTTCGCCCGGTAGAATAATACAAATTGACATACGGTAATATTGCTAATATTACCAAAGGGTGATTGGTTGAAGCAAAATTAACCAAGGTGCATTATTTACTGCTGTAGAGCAAGCTCAAGAGGCAAGCGTATAAGCATAAATATACAAGAGTATAAGTTCATATTCATATTTATTATTCATTGCAATCACATGGTAGTTCAAGGTGCAACCCGGTAAGGCACTGCAACAATTAATGAGTTGTAAGCGAGGATTTCACATACTTATACACAACTTGGATGTACTTGGTATGGGACAGAAATTGATAATTACAATTTTATTAAACAAATCACAAAAGACAGTACAAACTACAAAATTATATATTATTTTTATATTAGACGGACTAACACACGTACCTTTTCGATTTGTTTTCCCGACGTTTCGGTAGGGTTTCACCCACCGTGGTCACGTGGTCTTCTCGTGGAATGCGAGTTTAGTTTAAAACAAAAATAAATATTATTTATCATGTCAATACCTTGATTACCTATAAAAAACAGTCGTATGTATGTAATTAGGTCTATGATGCTCTATGGCTGCGATACCTGGCCGGCGCTGACGAAGGTCATGACGTCCGTGGTATGACTTGACCGAGTGCGAAAACTCCCACATCCGTTCCGTGGTAGCCTTGGCGTGAGAGACATCGCGGATAAAATCGAAGAGACACACCTGCGCTTGTTTGGTCACGTATTGTTAAGCCCCAGGTAGGTACAGGGGTAGGTACGACGAAAATAGGTGCCTAAACCAGCCTGTATCAGTAGATACCGGCTGGTTTAGGCACCTGAGACCACACCCCAGAGATCTTTACTGATGTAAAGAGGTCCCGCGGGAGACCTAAGAAGCGATGCATCGGCATCGCCGAGTCAGACGCGAGCGCCAACGGCTTACGACTTAGGATGCCGAAGATCGGGAAAAGGGGAGAAAGGTGTTAACATTCTGAGGATACGTCTATTCATATCGATAGTAGACTTATGTCCGATTGCGCAAAACTTTAGGCGACGCCTATGTTGATTTCAGATATACCAAACTAGGAAAGCATTGCACCAATCACCAACTTTAGGTAAAAACTAAACTCGCTAAGTTACTCTTTTATGACTTTGTCGACTAAATTCTTAAGAACATCTTAAGGCGACACCTTTAGCGTGCGTCGCCTAAGTTTAGTCCAATCTGGTATTAAAGCATAATATTCTTGTGTGATTATACTTTACACTTCAAATTGAATTATTCTGAATTAAGTATGTGTTATTCCTCAAAATCAATTCAATATTTTTTGCGTGATGGGGCAACGACTTAGAGCATTAATTCCGGTTTAATGCTCTAAGAAGTCTAAGAGTATCAAACATCGAAATAGCCTTACAAACTGAATTTCGAATTTATAATATTAGTAAGACCTTCTATCTATCATAATAAGTGCGGGATTTCTACACATCCGTCATATACGTTCCATGGCGTACCCAATGAGGACGGCTCCTAATAGCCATTCCGATTATTTATTACAACCTTTTCCAATCGAAAACGTTATCAGCGACCCAGCCGTTTGGAAACCCAAAGTGCGGCAAAATTCGTTCCAAATAATATTTTCCCGGTTTTTGTTGGTAATTTAATTTGAAGCGACGCCGAGTCGAGAGGCTCGTGATATATTTGTCATGGGGGATGCCAGTTCGGGAAGCAAAATTTGTTTTGTAAAACATTCAAATATTTTTCGTAACGAGTACGAGTGATTCGGTGTGTGCCGAGATTACGTTTTCGACGTCGGCCGGGGAAAACTTCACGAACAGAAAACGGAAATTGCTACACTGGATAGGTGCCTATATTTGGTTGCGACATTAATTTTTTATACTGTTGGTAAATAAGGCCCCCTGATAGGTATAGAAAGTGGTCAGGGCTGCCTATAGACATGAGCAACACCGGGGACCTATCGCCAATGCGTTGTCCACCGCTATAACAAGTTGCTCTGGCAGCGAAAAGGTAAATGTCCTTCCATTGCCAAAGCCACGGTTCCCCAAATCCAAATCACATGGAGTATTGGAGACTTTACTCACAAGCAGGAACAGTACTATATACAATAGTATTGTTTGGCTGTGGTATTCTGCATGGTAAAGGTAGGTCCTTTACCAGTCAGACGGCATCAATTCGAAATAAAAGGGATCTAAGAGATATAGTGCATAGCAGGGTATGCTCTACCTCTCTTAGATGAAGTATGTTACTTTAATGAAGACCTTTTACAACATTTTTATAATATTTTTAAAATCTTTCCGAAAAGTTTATGTAACATTTTACCTATTTAAATACTTAAATGCGATTCAGATTTTTCTACTGATCCTACTCGTGCCTAGATCCTTGTTAACAGTTTGTATAATGAAATGAAATACACATAGGTAGGGAAAAAATCATCTTAGTGTTAATGTCCCGGTTGTGCTCTCGAGGACGAGGGCCCGGGGTCCGCCTTGACCATGATCCAGGATTTGGCGATCAGGTAATTACAGTGGAGCGAGTACTATCTGACCTCCGTGACCCTGCTACCAGGGGAACCTGACCAGATTGGATCAAGACCGGTTAGAATTCAACTAATGTATATAACTCAGAATTGGTACATGGCCGCAGCGGGATTCGAGCCCGGTACCTCTCGCATACGGGTCGGATACTCAACCGCCCGGCTTCCAATGCTCTGAACTAATTGGCAGTAAATAATGAAATGCTTTAAAATTATTTGATATACATTTTCACAAAATAAACAATTTATTTTCACTACCACCGTGCGCTCCGTATTAGCTGTAATTTTAAACGAGTTTATAGTTAATTTATAACAAACAATGTCAGACTCAATAATGCTTATTATGTCGCCGCAAACTCTGGTAATTGGATACATTGATTAATTAGTGGGGTGTTGTAGAGTAAAATACAGAATTAACCCGTTCTATGTTATGAGCGTCATAAAAGTTACAATATGTAATAGATACAGTTTTGTAAACCTAAATTGAATAAAATTATTTGAAATTGATTTTGACATAGAGTAAGTAATACACTCCCGTGAGTGTGGCTTGAACTTCCAGCCACAATGATTCCTTTGGACTATGACATGGGATCGTTCAAGAGGTATATTAGAGGTCTCTTCAGAGGCGCGCAACGCATTGGTAACTCCCCTGGTGTTGCAGATGTCCATAGGCGGCGGTGACCACTTTCCATCAGGTGGCTCGTTGGCCTGTTTGTCTGCCATATTAGATAAAAAAATACACATGTAATTTATAGATAGATCAGATAGGACCTCCATAGACTGGTAAAGGTCTATCTTGAATTTTCTGTTGTATGTTTTCATCTGTTGTGTGATACCAGTGGTCCTAAGCCACGTCGGAATCCTTTTGGGTGGCTCGAAACTCCGACACGAGGTTGTTACCTCACACAATGAATACTTATATGTTATTACCGACTTACGAAGTATTTGAATCACCCCGTTTAGCATCGTGCTAAGTATTAGGTTTAGCCTTAACTATGAAATTAGCGTTTTGTATGGTAAAAATGACGGAAACTTAAAGAAAGTTTAAGTAAAATTATAAGAAAATTTTCCAATTTCTTGGAAATGGCAAATCCGATACGATGAAACTTTATACCTATAATCAGGCAACACTAAGCTAAATGGTGCATACCATTTCACTTTAATAACTTTCCTTTGCATGAAAATACGTCTGATTAAAGAGGAACTTGACGACAAATGAAAGAGGTATTTTCAAACCCTTGAATAAACTTGCGTAAACGTTGTTCATTAAATATTAGGAACTTACTGGCACCTTATCATACTCTATTTTCGAAATCAAGTAATAATTTTAATATGATATATACAATTGAAAATATTTAAGCAAATGTGTAATTGCGATAAGAACGCCAATTTCATAGGTAAGGACCTAATATTTCATGACGTTGTGAACGAAACATGGAATCATCCGTGATCGCATGGATAAAATGTGGAATGTGCTATCGGAAAATACCAATACCTATTTCAATAGAAATTAGCGCGTTGCTATGGCAACTTTGCCACGATCTGTCATGTCACATTTCATCATTGCGCTCACGAATGTTGTCTTAGAGAAACGACCGGCTGTTCGCGATGCGTAGCAGTGACAAGCAACATCTAACTATAGTTACATGGTGGTTATGACTATAGGGATACCTGTTAATCACCCGCTTTATAAATAACGGCCTAAATTTGGCCCTGTCGATCTTAAGTCGGGTCCAACTATCACAGTCTTGAGATTCCTGAGATCGCACGATCGCATTGAGGCAGGGGTGTTCAACATTTACTTAGGAGATATTCTGATGCATTTATATAACTCGGGATTCTGAATACTGTTGGCAGATCGTTCACTACGTGATGTTAGTAAATTTGAATAACTCTTTTTATGAATATTAAGTTCTAATGACTGCATTATCGCGAATAGAGTCCGAAACTCTCGCTTCCTCACAGGCCTGATTATGCTTATATACCTGCATATATTATATGTAGGTAAATAAGACCCTTGAGTTTGACAGTTATTTCGGGGTACTGTAACAGCTCGCTGTTGGCCCAAGCTGCAGAGTCCGATCATTGACATCGGACAGACTTGTGATGCTGGATTCGAGGTACTTACCTATTATATTATGAAATAATGTAGGTACCTATAGAAAAGATATTGTTTGATAATTTCAAAGTGAATTCAATTAGTATTTCTGTAACTATGACTGAAACTTGTTAAAATTCATTAGCATTGTTGACACCGAAGCCAATATCATAATGGTTAAATTTGATAAGACCACGCGCTAAGTGACGACGGTACGGTCGACCTTAATTTGTTTAATAACAGGCCAAAGGCTGCCAAGACATTTACCCAATTATGCCGAAGTTTTGAATATCGACTAATTGTTCAGAGTAATTATCGTAGTTCGATTAATTATAACCTTTGTGTCCATAACTTGAACACTACAAATAAAGATATGTTGATATACAAATGTTCTTAGTCTAAAAACGTCATAAAACATATAAATTTGTGAAAATTACTAAAAATAATATACAATCGACTGTGAACGTCTGACTTGTCACAACCACAGTCATTCAAAGGTTTAACTTTTATGTCTACAAGTAATTTCGTTATCGCCGTGTCTTGATTCAGGTTGATTAGTTGTAATTTGTAACCTTATCTAGACGTATAAGAATTTGAAATTGAGGCTCATTATGTTAATTATAATGTTTTCGTCTGGCTAACCACACGACAATGATTTATTATCGTATGGTTAGGTAAAGGAAAAGAAAGCGTATAATTGTCTTAGGTCGGGAAAACAACCGACTTAAAATAAATATTGTGTAAGTATAGTTACGATTAACCTATTTTACTCTACGTTATAAAAGAAACCGCCAGCAAAAAGACTAAAAATCATATTTATTTTTATTGTTTTTTTATTAAAATGTTGAGAACTTCTGAGTTATTTCATCTAGGCGGAACACTTCCACCCCGTGATCTATAAAACGACCACCGATCAAAACATCTGGACCACAACCCTGGATTGTCACAGTGCGACAGTGTGCTCGTGAATCTTAGCAGAGCTCTACGAAATAAATAAATAAATAAAATGGTGCGTTGAATAAACTTTCGAGTAATCAGATCGGTACATTTTGTTGGTTCTGGCTTATCCAGTACGAGTATCTTTTTGTGTTAAAATGTCTTTTGTTCGTTGTGTTCATGTTCTGAGCTGGGGTTTCTTTTATTGTTTTGTAATGAACTGTTTAATTTGTTGCATGTCCGGTGCACAGGAGGAGCTGACCAAAGAGCAGTTGCAATGTGAGTAGTATACCAATATCTATCTTCTTTAACATTTCTACATCATTATCATCCTAGTGGTCAATTCCGGTTTATGCCAGGATCTGCTTTCCTACTTTTTTTTCTTCGCATCGTCTTTACATCCCAGGGTCGTAAGTAAGGCGTTGGCTCTTTCTCGCATCCAACTCAACGATGTTAATCTGATAGCGATAAAACGCCCTTTTATCTTTGTCATTAGAATTCTGTGGTTGTCTTTCCACTCCAAGCAACATCATTAAATATTTTAACGAATTCATTGGACTTTAACCAGAGAGTCAGCCATTTAAAAGTAGACGAAAAAGAACATTCTGATCTTTTTAGATTTAGACTGAAAAGGGGGAATTCAACTAGCTTTTCTGGTATACTAGTTGATCTGTCTGTAAAATATGGCTTCATACGAAGTACTTACCTAATTACCCTACTGAACACAGCTGGCCACACGGCTAGCATATAATCTTACAAATATTACTTAAATTAATTACAATTCTACCGTATTCGGACATTATTATTATCTATAGATTATGCTATATATCTAAAGATAAGGAGCCATGTTATTAAGAAAATTATATATAATTGTCTTAATATGAATACTGTTGTCGTGTCTTATTAAATAAAAAAGCACTAAAGACATTGTTCCCCCCAAATAAAAAATATTTAAGAACATGCGAGCGAAAGCAATGAGATGATGAGCGTTAGAGTTATCGAAGAAAGAGACATGGCCGACCCCACCTATTGGGAAAACACAGAGAATAGAGAATTATAAAATTCAAGCAATGATTTCATCCCACCAGTGTTGAAGAATGCGTTCGACGCCTTCGATCAGGAGAAGAAAGGCATCATATCTACTGATATGGTGGGCACCATCCTGGAGATGCTGGGACAGAAGCTAGACGATGCGACGCTGAAAGAAATCATCGATGAGGTTGACGCGGATGGTTTGTAACATGATTTTTAATGTCATCATATATAGATGCATCAACGTTAATATACTTTATACTTACTACTCGAACCATTAGAAATAAAGGGGAAATTGTAAAATTCCGGGAATTGAAAATGTTTTCTCTATGGGATTATTGCATATGTCACGATTTTATTTCATGGCGTAATTTCATGTATGATTTTGGATATGACCATAAAGGAAAAAAAATAATAAGCAGTAGGACACCGACTGTGGAGCGAGCAATAGTGAACAAATGAAATTAAGCAATATTTGTCAAAATTAATTTGTTTATTAAAATTGATACCTAATAAATCGAATGTTTAGGACCATTTTATGAAAATTCGCGATTGTTCATTATTATCTTCATTTAGCACAGTAGTGACACATTTGCAACGGATTTTATTAGAACTAATTATATTGTGTGGAGCTTCAATAATACCACAAGCTCCGATAGGTGGCGCTTCACAACCCCGAGCTATAAACTTAGTTTTTCGAAGCAAGCATAGAGGCCGCCACTAGCAACGATTCTAAATGAAATGAAGTCGCGGATTTTTGTTCACATTAAATTCTCAATTTATGTGAAATGAACGAATTTAATAATAATATGGGTAATTAGAAAGAAAAAAAGTAACGCCCCACCGTGACAATGCACTTAGCATTGCCGTGACCAGGATTCGAACCTGGGTTACTACGGCCACAACGTAGGGTCCTAACCACTAGACGATCACGGCTATTGAGGCTTGATGACAGTTGGTGAAATTTTTAGCCACATTCACTTGCGATATTTTTATGACGTCATCCGTTTTTTTTACTCGAAGAATTCGGAAAAAGATTTTTATCTCCGGCTTAATCATTATGGGCATTATTAGAATAAAATAAAAAAGATAATCATCTTGGCGTTGATGTCGCGGTTGTGTGCTCGCGCACGAGGGCCTTGGGCCCGCCTTGACCATGATCTAGGATTTGGCAGATCTGGTCATTACAGTTGCGCGTCTGACCTCCGTGATCCTGCTACCAGAGGAACTTGAACAGATTGGATCATTGTTACACATTCAGTCGCCTAGGTACGTGCAGGTTTAATCGCACCGTGCACCGTACGAGCATCGGTTAGCATTAAACTAATGTACATAACTCAGAAAAGAGTTATGTACATATCACAAGCGGTCTCTCCCTGTGAGATGCACTGTGAAGCTGTGCGTATGTAAATGACGATTGCTCCCGCGCAGGTTCCGGCGAGTTGGAGTTCGCAGAGTTCACGCAGCTGGCTGCCAAGTTCCTCACTGAGGAGGAGGAGGACGACGAGGCGATGGTGGCTGAACTCCGAGAGGCTTTCCGGTTATACGATAAAGAAGGTTAGCATAAAGAAAATTAGTTATGTACCTACTTTTAACGGTGCAATGATAAGTAGGTGTTCTATCTTGCTATGTTGATTATGTTGGCTATCTATTAGCATTATAGTTTGTGTTTTCAATTTCACATCAACAGCCTCTCTGCCTCTCCCTTGCTGAGATTGGTCCCTATGCCTATTGAACAATATGGCGTCGTACTATCGGAGTTAGGCGGTATCTACGACCCTAGGTCTTGTTCTGCAGTCATTTTATTCCTTTTCTTTCCATATTGGCAGGCAACGGCTACATTACGACGGACGTCCTAATGGAGATTTTCAAAGAACTGGATAACACCATTACCACGGATGACCTGGAGACCATGATTGAGGAGATTGACTCTGACGGCTCTGGCACCGTAGACTTTGAAGGTAAAGGTAGAATTAATTAAAATAATAATTTTTTAAATAGGTAAACGAGTAGGACCTATGAACTTTTTCATAGTATACCCGAAGTAATGAACGTACACAAAATAAATAAAGCAAATAATGTTTATTATTCATCGTAGCTTATGGTATCTGGGAATAAATGGATTCGATAGGCTCTGCTTACGTCGTGAACTGGATGCGGGCGTGAGAGAGTAAAGTCGTACGAAATGGAATAAGTTTGTGCAATTTAGTGTGTTCCGACAAAAATCAATCCAATAGAATAACATAGGAAAGCCTCCGACCCCAGAAGTATACATAATATTCTTAAACTAGCGAACCGCCCTGGCTTCTCACGGCCAAATCTGAACAAATTATACACTCAAATCTTCCTCATGAATTGCTCTGTCTATTGGTGAAAACCGCATGAAAATCATGATTGAATTGAAATTACTTTAATGCGACAAATGTGACTCTCATTTTAAACTCTTTCAAAAGAGTTTATCGCCAACAGACAGACACAACAGACGCGCGGTGAGGCTTTGTTTCATAAATATGTAGTGATATTTCCTAACCTACTAAACCGATATTAATAAATCAAAGCTACGAGCGATCTCGATTAAACTGCCTATAAACGTAATAATTTAAATTTAATATTATTCTCTTTGTTACAGAATTCCTTGAGGTCATGACTGGTGAATAAATGATGTTAAGATTACTGTTATCTTTTTAGTTGTAAGTAGGTTATCAAACTTAAAGTGATATCTAAGTTAAGGAAACGACCAAAATGTATTTTCTTAGGCATCACTGCGAAGTTGATGAAGTTAAGAGAATATGTTTTGATGAAAAATAACTTATAAGTTCATAAAACTAAGGAGCATCTATGTACAACCTGCGCGCAGTAGAATTATTTTATATTAAATAAATGAAACTGTATTAATAAGTAACTACTGCTTTCTTATTTCTTTACCTATACTCTTCTTTCATCTACCTATTGGAAAGCCTATTATAATTTCGACTGTTTGTTAACCTAAGGTCTTTATTTTCGATGTTGAAAGCTCTACTTACCTACTTAGAAAAATTATAGGAATGTATTACTTATTTCGTTTTGATAATTGGAATAAGGCCGGTTGCATATGCTTGCCATGCGAGGAGAATGCGAGGTGGAACGTGGTGGTTTGTAGTGGGTAGGACCATAGGGTAGGAGCGACATTTTTAAGATAAAACCCAGCCCTGTCAAGAGGACGGTCTCGCACTGCAGCGCGTCAAGTGTACAAGTGTATCAAGGCCCCTTGCATGAATGAAAGCCATTTTTTTAAAGAGAGAAAGCTTTTCTTTCATTTATTATATTTACACATAGCACACCAAGACACAATAACAGTTACATACAAAGGAAATATTAATAATTAAACATTTAAAACAATGCGTAGCCTCTCATGCCACTGACGCACTTTGAAACTTGAAAAAAAAATCTTGGCGTCATTTGGCGGTTGTGCAGTAGCGCGCGAGAGCCCGCGGTCTGCCTTGACTATTATCCAGGATTTGGCAGATCAGGTATTTACAGTGCTATCTGCCATCTGACATCACGACCCTGTTAACAGATTGGATTATGGTGACCTACGCATTCAGTCAGCTGAATGCGCTGGTTTCCCTCACCGTTAGAGCATCGGTTAGTGTTCAACTGCATACATAGATTAGAAAAGAGTCATTGGTACATGGCGGCATTGGGGTTCAAACTCGGTACCTTGGGGTACAAGTCGGACTCCAACCATTAAGCTACCGACGCTCTTGTGTGATACGCCACTTGAAAATGCCAACTTAAACTTGACAGGCTATGTAGTCACTTTGCGAGGTTCCATAGAGTTCCGCGTATCGGAATTGGATCGTAGGTACAATTCTCACGAATACACGAATACAAAATGCGACCGCGATCGCCTCAGTGACATCAAAATAATAAGCACTTTATATTTCCCAGCTATAAATTACAAAATGTAACATAGTTACAAATCGAAATTAAATTTACAGTTTACAAAGGCCAGTTTCCTCACTAATTGTATAACTTGTTGCGACAAATGCTTTTACTTCGTCTCGTTTTTACGACACTTTTAACTTACGATACCTGTCTGTTACCGTTTAGAGCCTAGTGACAGAGTTATACTTGATAGGTATTGAAAAAAATAGTACGATGGCATTGGCACTTTTGTTGATAGACATAGAATTCTACGTACAAGGGACCAAGTTTGAGTTCATGCGCGGAAAAAGGAGCCCATTAACCTGGACATGGAATTTCACCGCAAATTCTTACTCACATGTGTGCTATACCTAAGGAACATTAGTTAATTTATATCTATAAATATGTATGTGTTGGATCGATGCTCAGCACCCTATGCACAATTTCATCCGAATGCAACAAAGGCTAAAAACCGGAAAAAATTCATGAAGTGTGACGACCCTTTTTTTTAATAGTCTAGCCTGGTGTTAGGCTAACACTCTAGTCTTGAAGGAATCTAGATTATAATGATCAGGGAACACAGTCGCAGGCAACGCGTTTCATTCCTTAGCATTACGTGTTATAAAGGTTGAACCAAAGCGGCTCGTGCGGATAGCTAGAAGATCCTCGACATAAAGATGAAGCGTACGCCTGGACCGCGTCTCCCGATGGCGGAGAGGGGCCAGCGTAATGAGGTCGTCGGAGGAAATTTAAAGTTTATTGCAATAAAGTGTTTACAACAAAGTAGGTACATTACAAAAGAAAACACTTACAAAGCAAAGGCGAGCTTATCCCACAACGGGATCTCTTCCAGCTAACCTTTGACAAGCTTAACAATCAGGCGACTGAATATGTAACTATGATCCAATCTAGTCAGTGTCCCCGTTAACAGGGTCACCGAGGTCAGACGATAGTCGCTCTAACTGTAATTACCTATCTTATCTGCTAAATCCTGGATCGTGGGCAATGCGGAATCCCGGGCCCTTACACACACTTAAAGCAAAACCGGGATATTGACGTCAGTATCCAGGTCTCGGTACCTATGACGCCGCGTGCGAGCCGTTGCTGCAACGGCGGTTCTGCGGCGTGTTCTCATGATTTAGGTATCAACGTGTCATCATCGTCATTGTCTTGGCGTTAAATCCCGGTTGCGCTTCCGCTCAGGACATGGGGACCCGGGGTCCGCCTGGTTTTAACGTGTAAAGTGCGATAATGTAATAAAATTTGTATTTTATCTTGGAAGTCTGCTAAGGCGATAGATGTTAGTGGCTATATTCGTCAAAATTTTATAAACAGGTGATCTAATATATACAGGTTTGATTAGTATTGTTTCCATATTTTCTATTGATAATAAAAATATATAATTACCTTAATTAATAAAATAATAAATATTCGTGGACAAATTCACACAGCGCCATCCAACCCCAAACTAAGCAAAGCTTGTGCTATGGGTGCTAGATAACTGATATGCTACTTAAATACTTTTAAATACATACTTATTATACATAATACACCCAGACCCGTAACAGAAAATTGAATTCATCATTTCAATTTCTGTCCTTCCGGGAATCTAACCCGGGATCTCTTGGGACCCGGGATGTTGACCATTGAACCACTCAGGCCGTCGTTTAAGTAGCTACGCACTAATACGTTTAGTATTATTCGCAGTCCTCATGGCACAGAAGTAAATACCTAAATTGTAAGTTTATTTCATTTAAGTTCAAACACTTCAAAAATAATTCGTGGCAAAACATAAGCCGTTAGCGCTCTTGGACAAGACAAGGAAAAGGGTTAAACGTGACTCAAGATTCTGTTTTTACTTGAACGAAATTGGTGTAAAGTAGAAACGGTACTCTCATTTTAAAATGCTATGTCCCCATTCACGTTTGCCTGAATCAGACTGGTGTACAGCAAAAACTAGATCAGTTAAAGATAAGTGTCATTAAATTGGAATAGGGTATTTACCTAATGTCTTGCTATATGCAAATATTCCACTATTAACTTCCTTTGTCATTGACAAGCTGCTAGAAGGGCTCGGTAAACCTGCTTAAGTATTTTGATCTGGAATTAGGTGTCGCATACATAAATTGACTTCAGTAGGTAGGGCTATTTAACGACTGGTAGAGCTCGTCTAATCTAAAATGACGCGCCCCACTATCGCATTAACGCACACAAGCAAGTTTAAAATATGGACGCAATACATATACAAATGCCGTTGTAATTGGTCATTCAGTTGCCGGTGAGATTCAAACGCGTCGTTCATTGGCTCAGATGAAGTGTCGTTATCAATATTTGCACTCACACATCGAAATCAACTAACTAAGTAGTGGGGCGCGTCATTTTAGACTAGACGAGCTCTACTCCAGTTTAGAGCATCAGTGGCCGAGTGGTTAAGGTATCTGACTCGTAAGCGACCGGGTACGAATCTCACTGCGGCCGTGTATCAGTTACTCTTTAGCAGTTACGTAGCAGTTAGACTAGCTTCAAACCACGAAACGGTCACCCATCCTGTTCCCGAACATTGCTAGCATTGCTTAACCTCGGTTATCGGTCTCGCAAGCACGCTGCCACTAGATCAGTACCGCTCTCCCAAAGTGTGATGCTTGTAAGTTTTACCATCTAGGCCATAGAGAAAAACTAAATACATCTGAAACGCCTTTAAAATCACGTTTTATATATGGAGACACCCCTTTATTTTTATTTAAGGACGATTGTTATTATTTGTTGTTATAGCGGCCATAATAACACACATTTTGTGTCTAGTAGTTCAAGTGTATAGGTATTACGGTTCCGAAGATACAGTCACTAAGAGTTTCAGTGTATGGGAAGCCCCATAGTGGCGGGCGGGATGCCGGCATGGATGGTGACGTCACGCACGAATTCACGCCCCTAATGAAATGATTCTTGCGATCGCAACTTCAAGTCTCATAACTTTTTTGTTTCTTGAGATATTTTAACATTTTTTCATCGGTTTGTTTAATTTGATTCAAATTTTTATAAACAATTGAAAAAAAAATTTGGAAACTTCCTCATTACGGCTGTTGTTAAAACTAACTGATGCTAGTAATAATTCTGTATTATTATTAGCAACAGTTATTACCGTTCAATTAAAAATTCTGCAAAAAATCATATCTCAAGCGCGAGCTTGCCGAGTTTGCTGGAAGATATATTTCATTTATTAAATTAGAAGGCTTTTTATTTGCAGTAAAGCATCCATGCCAATGCCCAGGTATACTTAATTAAATTACGTTGTATAAAACATACTTCCCAGTGGTGCCATGGTAATCAGGTCAGGATCTGATGGACAGTAGTTTGTTACAATTTATATTGTCAAGAACCAAAAACTACAATTACAAACTACCAAATTATTCAAGGACCAAAAACTACAAACTACCAAACTATTGCCATGAATTAGTAGTATTACCTTTAAATAAAGATCAATTTTGGTGAATGATACGTTACACTATAAGAAGTAGGTACTCAAAACTACAAAAAAAAGAACAAAATACGCTGACTAGTATCACGTTACGTAGGAAGTCGCAAGCGCACACAAAAAGCTCGCGGAAATGACTGTCCGTTTGGTGGTTTTCGATTATTCCAAAGTAGGTAGCAGTTGGAATTGGTTGGCCACAAGGAAACCGCGAAGGTACGAAAGTGTGATGATCTGATTAATGCCATAATGTGGTACCCCATACTAGAGGTATGGGGATACTCCGAACAAGGTTTCTGCGGTCACTGTTAGCCGTTAATTTCTTCCTGCATGCCGATGCGATAGAAAATTGCAGAGTGTTATAGCAAAATTGTTCGTTCGCTCGTTTAATAATGACAAGTTCCTGGTTGGTAAACTTGAAGAGCTGTTTAAATTGTATTTTTGCTATACGAATAAAAAAAAATTAAATTGTTTGTCTATAATAATACAATAAAGAGGAAAAGTTGTATGTTTGTGTATTTGTTTGTTGAGGATAAACACCGACACAACTGATGTTTTAAATTATTTTACTAATAGGAGGCTACATTACTCCCGAGCGACATAGGCTACTCGTAATTTTCATCCCGGAGAAATAATAGAGCCCCACGATATAAGCGAATGTTTAGGTACAGAGATCTAAACTGCGTGTGAATGAAAACCGCCGGGGAGTCAATTACAATTTTAAAGGTACACAATATTTTATTTACGTTGTCACTAATTGGAGTGTTACTCAACTAATGTTCTTAATACGAATATCTATTACCTACTAATATTGAACATGTTTATTAGAACCTATGAGAAAAGAGTCTGCATAAAGTGTGTGTGTACAATGAACTCGACTGTAGCAACCAGCATAGTACCGAAATTATGCTAATAGTTCCTTCAACATTAACTCTGACTGTCACAGGCTCACAGCCCATCCTTCCGCAAAATTCAGTTCAATATCAGTCGATGTAGTCCTATTTTAAAAGCAATGTTTAAAAACCAGCAACATCTAAAAAGTATCGAAATACCTCTACATAACTAAATGACATAACAAGCGTCACCTGAATGCGGACGAAAGCCGCCCATGGTTTTCGAATGATCGCACTCGGCATTCGGGCTGAGGTTTGCGAGTACCTAACTAAATTGCCTGTTTCGGATGAATGGCCAAGAAACAGCTGTGGACAGCTCAAAACGAGTCACATTGCGTAAGGCCGGTATTATCTCAGCAAGCATCTGGCTCGCTTCGGACCACTTCGGGGTAATTCGTAATTTGCGAGGAATTTGCGTACCGCGTAGGATATGTGGTAAAAATTGTCGGCCATTGCTCGATCGAGCGGCGCGTACGCACTAATTACCGTCACGAAGTTAATGTCTCTATAATGCGCGTGGTTCACTCAAATGGGGAATTTGCACGAATTTCTAGTAATAGGTAATTATACCGTCACAGAGTAACAATCGGCTCCAGAGACTTCTGAACGTCGATAAATAATAAATCAAAGTTTATTGTGGTAACATAAACCTATTGACGACCTGAGTGGTTCAATGGTCAACATGCCACGCAAGAGGTCCCGGGTTCGATTCCCGGACGGACAGAAATTGATATGATGAATTTTAATTTCTGTTACGGGTCTAGGTGTTCTATATATAATAAGTATGTATTTAAAAGTATTTAAGTGGTATATCAGTTATCTAGCACCCATAGCAAGCTTTGCTTAGTTTGGGGCTAGATGGCGCTGTGTGAATTTGTCCACGATTATTTATTTATTTATTTTTATTTTATTTACAATTTAAAGTTTATGTAATCTTCCTTTAAGCAATTATTTGCTTGTTTTAGGAGTTTCCACTCTTCCGTACAAACCATATCTAGGTAAATTTCCTTTGCTAGTAAAAACAAGTCGTATGGACGTCGTTACTGACAAAATTAGTGAACAGTCGTATATCACATTATTTTAAGATAAAATAATTTAAAAAAAATATAATAGGTATCCATAGGAGCCCAAGTTTTCTTACTCCAAAGACGTCAAACAGGATTTCCGACTCGCTTGTGACGTAAAAGCAAGGTAGGCGGAAAACAGGTCGTTATTTACAGTCAGCCTCCATCCTCTTTCAAAACAACTTACACCTTTATTCACAAACAACACCTGTAGGTATGCGAAGATACTCTGACATCGGTTCTTGGCTTAGCGAGCGGCCACACAGAAAAGACGCAGACACGTCGCGGACGGGGCACAGACGGGACGCGGACGCGACTTAAAACATACAGAAAAGACAGGGCACGGACGCGGCGCCGTCGCGGAGCAGTCAAGAGCGTGGGCAAGACAAGGACAGCAAGCGTTGCCTGGTTCCCCGCGCCCCGCCCGCCCCGCTCTCACCCGCGGCGCGCCCGTGCCTCGTTTTTTCTGTATGTTTTAAGTCGTGTCTGCGACGCGTCCGCGCCCTGTCCGCGCCCTGTCTTTCCTGTATGTTTTGCGTCACGACGTCTCTATACATTTAGTATGAAAGTAAATTGAACGGGCGCCGAGTCTGCGACGTGTCTGCGTCTTACGTCTTTTCTGTGTGGCCGCTCGCTTAATGAACAATGCGTTTTGTTCATTCAATACAGACGTACGGTTCATTCTAGCGGACGCTAGAATGCCTTTCAAGTATTGCCAGTTGTTACCCTGTGCTTTCGCACGCACTGTGAGACCTCATAGTAACGTTTTTCAATACGGGTAAACGTGTATAATAGAGGTAGCCCCCGTAACAAATCATACAGAGCCATTTCAATATGACGTCACAGGCTATGTCAAAAGTCCTCGTGTATAGCTAGTGTCAAATAAGAAGAGACTTTGCGGGTCACGTGGTTCGACTTGCGATGTTATACGATTACCTGCGCGAAATCCCCTCCACTGCCATTTGACAAGTCTCTTCTTTCGTGACGCGGGTTATAACAACTTAGTTGCTCTTTAACTATTCATCGATTTGTTATTTGCTTTCCCTATATACTTTCCGGTACCTATCTATACATTTGCTGAAATATATAGGTAATTAATACTTGACGTGTATCATTTATATTAAACCATAATTTATTCCATTACAACTAGCGCTGATTTAATTGGTGTCCTGTTACACTTATAATTATAATAGTATACAATAATCAGAAATCAAGGTTTTCTTGAACCACTTATAACTCTCATAACAAAATTTTGTTAACGACCACAAAAAAGTAAATTATTTTTCAGAAACAATGAGGTAAAAGGTTATATGGAAGACCTTGGTGTAGAAAGTAACCTGAAATGTATGAGCAGGCATTAAAAGAAAAGTCGTTATTTTATTTGTTTTGTCTTTACAAGCGCTTTTTGCGCAAGCAAGGCGGAGGAAGTGTTTTACATATTTCTGCGTCTGCGGATAAAGTAAGTGTTGAGTCATAGGATAGGTCCTTGATCTTACCGATGTAGGTGAAAACCCGATCGAAATAGCCCAGACTTCAAGTAAAATAGGGCTCAGTTTTAAGAAACGGATGATTCATGAAGCGTTGATTCATAACCCTAGTTCGGAGATAATTAGTTCATATTCATATTCATTTATTGATTTGTGGTACACAGATATAGAATTTCTGCGACCGGATATAGGCACGCAAATTAAAAATATAAAATAATCAATGAACAATAAATAAAAATGTCAATCGAATTATACTTAAGAAATAAAATTTGTTCTAAATACATTGTAATAAAATCACAAGGCCTTGCCGGTGACGATCATTGGAGGCTATAACTTACTTGTAAGTAATTTATAGTGAGACATACTAGTAATATATTTGGGTAGCCAGCTATACTTAACCCATTAAAGCTCTCTTAATCTCGCACACCACAGAATCAGATCAGTGTAAGGCCGAATGTTGAAGGTCAATAGATTAAACTGTCAAACCGACATGACCGGACCACGAGTTTCGAGGTCAACCCACCCACATAATCAATCACTCTTATTAACACACAGAATGTGTGGTTATTAATTAATCCCTTGTATATGGCTGGACAGATAGATGATAATAATGAGCCACAGGGGCTGTCAAATGCCATTGCTATTAGTCAGCGTCCTGGTCAGAAATTGATAAAAGAAGGTTGTTCGACAGGATAGGGAAAGTAACAAATGCAAGATGCGGGGGTTAAGCATGCCGATAGGATAGGAAAGTTCTCAAGTGGCGACCACGTACTGGAAGACGCAGCGTGGGTAGGCCTCCCACTAGGTGGTCCGACGATCTGTTAAAAATCGCAGGTACGAGCTGGATGCGGAAGGCACAAGGCCGGCGTTTGTGGAGGTCTCTGGGGGAGACCTATGCCCAGATAGATAGATAGATAGATATACTCTTTATTGCACACAAAATTACAGAAAAGAAAATTTAACATGCCCAGCAGTACGCGTTATCCGGCTGATATAATGATGATGATGATGATGATTCTCACTCACGCTATAGTTGGTAGTTATTATTAGCAGAATTGAAAATATACCAAAACGGGTTAATCAACAGCCTATGGATGTCCATAGACTAAAAAGTCTACTTTCAACCAACAAGGACCAGCTAGCTAAGCCGTGAGATAAAAAAACAAATAAAACAAAAGACTACCTCAAAAGTTGGACTAAAATCCAACAGCGGGCGGTTCCAGCCTGTTGGCAACGGTAACTCGAAACGGCAGCTAAAATAATGTCAGCTACAATTGCCGCGTTTCAAGTTACGTTATTATGTCAAATATAAGCTTCATTATGTCAAGTCAACGGCGAAGATCACGTCAAATTACCGCACGTTTCACCTTTAGTCCCGACAGTGACAGGGCTTCACCGAACATAGCTACTGAGATGCACGATTTACACGTAACACGTACGGTATTATAAGTATAAAACTTTTTGAAGGTAAGTGTTCTTTGTAGTGTTGTTTTGAGTTGTGAACAATTACTATTGGCTTTTCCTATCCCTGTAATCGGGTTTTGTCGATCGGAACGCTTTTTCTGGGTTAAAAGTAGCGTAGATACTTTTTTAGTGATGTGGTCACAATTGTTCAGGACATCAGCATCTGCGTTTTTGAACCGCTTGTCTCGAATTTAACGGCTTCCAATTTTGATTTTGGGCATGAAAAATTCAATATTTTGATGCATGACTCTAATTTGCCACAATTTTTCACCGTTCGCTTTAGGTGTTGCTGAAGTACCTAATTTAAAAAGATTGATTTAATCCTGTCGAAAATCAAAATTGGAATCCGTTTGACTTGAGGCTAGCGATTTTATTTAATTGAAGTACTTTTTTACGTGTGTAATTTAACTGAAAATATAAAAATAATTAGTAGTTCCAGCTAGCTAGAAGGTCTTCAACATCATAATTTTTTACTTAAAACATTAGTAGCTTCTTCTGTAATTTCTCCCTAACTAACTAACCACTCCACTAATTACGTCAACAATCATAGGGTGGAAAATCGATTGCAAATTCTTAAATACGACGTGCTGCCGACTGTTCATTATAACTTCATTACAAATTGATGCATGCGTAACGCAAGCGCACGTCAGCGATCAGCTGATCAATCGGCTGCGACAAAACGGTCGTGTCCATGTGATAATATCAGCACGATTTGTACAGCCAGCCAAATAATACCAAGTACGACATATTACAACACACTATAAAGTATGAACCCAAGTTTTATAAGTTATCAGTGGGAGTGTTTTACTATCGGTATGATGTCGGAGATTGAAGCTGTCCAAGGTAATGTCTCACGCGTTAAGAATAAGTTCGATGTATCCGATAGAAGAGAGCGTCAGTGGCCTAATGGGTAGCGAGTCGGTTTCGTAAGCGAGAGGTAAAGGGTTTGCACTCGGTGACGTAGGTCAGATTCTCAGGAAGAGAGACTCTGAGGAGGTCAGTTTCTTATTTAGTCAGATTCGGATAACGTCAGATTTTGATTAGGTCAGACATTTGTACCAAAGACACGAGCCCAGGAAAAGATATAAAATACTTAGATTTTATATTTTTCAAATCATTTTCGAACTCAAGTGCCGCCATTTTACTATTGACTTTTTCTGCGTAATGTACTTGACATACTAGTAGGATGCCAGACATGTAGATGACGTAAATTAAATATGTCACATCGTCGGAGAGTGCGATGGCAAAAAAGTGACGATGGCACCCGTAGTGTAAACAGTAGGCAGAGAACACATACCTAGATAGCCAATATCACACCAAAATCGGCTGTGCGCAAGGAATGGTCAACTTCATGATATGGATAAAACCAAGTGGAAGGAGTTGGTATTGTAGTGCCAGTCCATAGGTGGGAGAAATAATCCAGGGGACAACCTGTGCTCTCCCATTCCTTTCAAAAACCCGGGCCAACCAAATGTTCCCGCCGCTCTCGTCGGGTCATCGTTCCATCCAGTACACCCCCCCTTCCTATCGGACTGTACGAGGTACCTTTAATATTGACATGTTTAGGTATGATCCCAATGTAACCCCGCTAATCCCGACAGTATTGCATATTACATGCAGTACTGTGACTGTCACGTGTCAGTGATCGCTCACCCACGGGTCTGGCGTGCTACGATAGCATCGTTCATGTCACGAACACTTGTGTTGGCTGGAGCTTATACCTTGATATATTACGTACTTTGGCATTTTGGCCTACTTAGCCCAACTAGTAATAAAAATGCGATTAACATAATGTTTTAAAATCGCGGTATGTTCCAGGTTTCCTACCGGCTGACGACTGGCGTCTTGTGACCATGATGCATGCAACTGTGTCGAAATATCGGGCTACTTGTCAACAAAGGTACGCGGTAGTAAACCCGGAACATACCCTTCAAATGTGTAATAATGCGATTGTATATTATACTCGTATGATGGATCTAAAGAAAGGTTATGGATGACGAATAAAGGATGTGACTTTATTTCAGTTGGAGTGTCCATGGACGTGGCGTTCAGAGAAAATTATCTTTGAACTACAGGCTGTCTTGAGTGTCATAACTCAGTGTCTTTTGGTTCACCGGTATAGAACCTGAATAAACAGTAGTTGCACTCTGTCTGAATGCTTGGGTGCCTTTTAAGTACTAGTGGATCCGGCGCGACTTCGTTCGTGTACATCTACTTTACTTTATCCTTCATTTTTTTGCTTATAGACCTCTTGAATCACTCTATCTATTATTGAAAACCGCATTAAAATCTGTTGTGTAATTTAAAAGATCTAAGCGTACGTAGAAACATACATAGATACATAAGGACAGACGCCAGGAAAAAAATTATTTTATACTAAGTATAGAAGTAGATATCTATAGTAAGTACCTCTATAAAGGCAGATAAGTTGTTTTTGTGATAAAGTAAAAATGGTAGTAGGTATGTGTAATCGAATGATGTATTTTGGTGTCGGAGGCCAAGATCTTCTAGGGGTCGCTGCTGTAATCTATTTCACCTTGTATTGCTTTAATGCTTTCTCGTTTTTATGGTTCTTTATTGTATTTTCAATAACTCTAGGAAATAAATGTTATTGTAACAGAGCCGTTACGAATCGCGTAACGAAAAGTAACGGCACTTGGTCGTTATAAAGAAAAAAATGCGGCGTTATAACGTAAAGTCGCGTTCATGTTTGTAATTATTAGAGATAAGGTTGACATCCATATTAAAACCTGGATCCTACAAAAGCAGGCAGATATACTCGGATGCCACAACGGTCAATGATCCTGACACACCTCCTTTCCTTGTGTATTCCGAAGAAGTAAAATGAATTTGTATGCGTAGGAGTTTCGTCACCAGCCCATCACAACAGTCCACTGCAGGACTTAGGGCCTCACCCACGAAAGGGGAGGTTATTGCCATAATCTCCACGCTTGGCGGGCGGGTTGGAGATCGCAGTGTTTAAATATAACAATGGAAAATGCTGCTGCCCATTTTCCAGACTACGGAGACTCTGGATCTTTTGCCTCAAAAACATTAGTCGCCTTTTACGACACCCATGAGTGTAAGGGGTTGGTGCTATTCTACTCTGCCGGATACTACACGGCCAAGGTAGGAGTTTCATCTATAAATATTAACCCAAAGTTTACCTACCCCAAGCGGTCACCGAATTAAAAACTTTGGGATGTCGATTGCGACAGATGTATTAGGTACTAGTTGGCTCGCCGCGACTTCGTTCGCGTGTGTTCTACCCTATAAATCTCCCTATTGAATCACTCTTTCTATTGTTGAAAACCGCATAAAACTCCGTTACGTAGTTTAAAAAAATTAAGCGTCCATACATAGGTACGTACAAAGGAGCAGGCAGTGGTAAGGGACTTTGTTTATTCTATGTATAGTTGGTAACATAGTAGTATTGCAAACGTCTTAATGTAACTGCTTATTTAACCATCACCATCTTGTTTGCCACCTCAGTGGTATAAAAAGCTACCGAATTTAACAAAAGATTGTATTTATTATTTTTTTGTGTACAATAAAGAATTGAGAATTGAGAATGATTCACTGTGATAGTCTTAGATAGATAGATTAACTCTTTATTGCACACAAAATTACAGGAAAGAACATTTAACAGGTCCATTTAAACATTGTGGGCAAAGGCGGCCTTATCGCTACAAGCGATCTCTTCCAGGCAACCCTTGTCTAGAAAGAGAAAAAGATACAAATCAGTCAGACAAGCAACAAAAATAGCATTAATCATCTAGGTAAACTACTATATTATAAGCTAAAAATCTAACCTACACACTATAGGCTACAATATATATGACTTTCAATAGATTTTCTTGGACTGTGCTTAAAGCAAGCACATTCTGTACACAGCTTAATAATTCAAATATAGAGAGCCTTTGTTGTATAGCCTCTGTATAGCACAAGGTGACAAGTTGTGTAACTGTAATAGAAAATATCGAATACGAGAATAATGGATGTTGATTACAGTTTTTGCTTGGAGTCCATGTAATTGCGTATTGCACTACGGTGTAGGTGAAATTTGAATTTTTTTTAATGTAACTGTATTACTTATTTAAATGTAAGTGTAAGTAGATATTTTAAAAATAACGATAAAATTCAACAACAATGTAGACGATCACTTAAGATCTGCATCTCGAAGTTTTTTTTACCGTGAATTAGTATCGATTTGTAATATAGGTTTAAATGAGTAAAATCGTCATCATGCCCATTTTCCAGCCAACGAAGACGCCAGAAGTTTTGTGTCTAAAACATTCGTTGCTTTGTACGACACCCACGAGTGTTCAGGGGTTGGTGCTATTCTGCTCTGCCAAATGAGCAAAATGGATACGCTTAACCAAGAGTAGAAGGACAAAATTAGAGACTAGCGGTATGTGGCTCATCCGAAAGAAATACCAAAGAAGCATTTAGAAAAAGAAAAATATCCCTTTCACATTACTACAGTCACTTTAAGTGCCCAACTAACCAAATCAAAGCACCTAATTAATTAAAAAGCAAGTAAATAATTACACCCCACCGCCCGTACCGGAAACGCGTGCTCTAATTGTCATTAGTAGTAGAGTAATAGCGTTCCTTTTTATATCAAACAAGGTGTCAAAACGCAGAAGGCGGACAGTTAGAAAGCAATTAAGAACGCGAAGTGTGGCCGACCACACCACCGACCACACAGGCCGTAGACGGCGTTGTTGAATTCATGACTTCATTTGGTAAAAATGCCAGTGAAAACTCATAAATAACAATAAATGCTTGGACAATTAACATACCGCCAACTAGCTCCAAAGTAAACAAAGCTTGTGGTATGGTTGCTAGACAACTGATAAACTCCTTATATGTATACTTTTAAATACATAGTTATCAAACCTAACACTTATAATACTCAAACCCGTAACAGAAATTAAAATGTTTTATTACAATTTCCCCCCAGCCGGGAATTCAACCTATGCCAGCCCGGCGGCATATTAACTACTGAACCACTCAGGTTGTCAATCTAGTAATTCGAAAAGGAAATCGCTTATCCAACCTACCTATATACCACGCAGTTTCTTTCTTGTAACCATACAACTTTTATCTCGGTTTAACTATAAAATATTTTATTCTTCATTTTGATAAAACAAAAATAATACGACTGCATCACAAAAGCGATCTTCGCCCGTCTTGTAATTTGTTTTATTGTCCCTTTCTGGTATGGTTCTGGTCATAAAGTCTGCTCATAAAATTCATTCCGACAATTTGCACGGAGCATTGCTTTTGCCGTGTATATTGGCTGCACAGTCTGTGCGTATCCGATGGCAACCAGTTTAAGATTCGCACCCGGATTTGATAATAACGCGTAAGTAAGTATTGAGTAAGAAGGGTCAGAGTATGACATGTGTGAGTAGGTGAAGTACTGTACAGTATCCAGCCTACTTATTTTACGATGTTACGTATTATGACGTTTTTGTTACGATTTTTTTTATATTCTTTACCTGAATATTTTTATGCGTTATGCATTTGCATTATGCAATGGGCTTGTGATATTGTTAACATAAGAATGTCATTGCGAAAATATGCAAAAGTTTGCAACCGTAACTTATTATTTGAAGTACGTTTCTCGAAACAGAATAATAATAAAATAATAATCATCTTGGCGTTTATGTCCTGGTTGTGCTTTCGCGCACGAGGGCCTGGGGTCCGCCTTGACCATGATCCAGGATTTGGCAGGTCAGTTAATTACAGTGGAGCGACTGCCATCTGACCTCCATGACCCTGCTACCAGGAACCTGACCAGATTGGATCATGGTTACACATCCAGTCGCCTGAATGTGCAGGTTTCATCACGATGTATTCCCTCACCGTAAGAGCATCGGTTAGTTTTCAACTAATGTACATAACTCAGAAAACAGTCATTGGTACATGGTCGGAGCGGGATTAGAAGCCGGGACCTCTGGCTTACGAGTCGTATACTCTAACCGCTCGGCCACCGTCGCTCGAAACAGAATACATAAGAATTAAATTCAGAAGTTTGATATAAGTATAAAAGTGACAGGTGTAGAGGTATTGTGTAGGAAAACGGATCTAGACTGATAGCCTAGTTATAGACTGTCAGATCGATATCAATATACATATTATACAATTAATTATTAACTTTATGTAGGTACTCGTACACCATGCTCGAATAAAAGTTTTATAGCATTATGTGTAGACAGAAAACATTTTGTATTGTATATAATGTATTTGCATATTAAAAATTATTGTATGGATCTACAAGGAACGTCCTAGGCGGCAAAAAGGAACTTACATTAATTGCGCGATAGAATCTGAAATGCGGAGATCCGTAAGCGAACCAAGGTTACTGACATAGCCCTAAAGATTGCCAGGCTAAAGTGGCAGTGGACTGGGCACATAGCTCCAAGCCCATGGCCGATGGGGCAATAAAGTTCTCGAGTGGCGGCCACGTACCGGAAGACGCAGCGTGGGTAGGTCGCCCACAAGTCATCGATCAGTCATGTTAAGATCGCCGGTACCAGCTGGATGCGGAAGGCACAGAACCGGGTTTTGTGGAGATCTCTGGAGAAGGCCTTAGCCCAACAGTGGGCGTCTTTCGGCTGATATGATGATTAATTAAGTAGGTAAGGTAGTAATATAGTCCCTTTAACCTAACCGACTTGGATGTGGAATCTTCCTGTAGAAAAAAGGTGTGACATTTTGTATGTATGTATATATTTGGATGACGTCATTGCTCAAATAACGCAGAACCATTGCCAATTTACCAGCAAAGGTCTCGCGCTTAAATCTAAAAGCAGAGTTTGTGCAAAACATTATTTTGCTGAATAATTCCACAATATAAATCACAGTAACGATCGCCGAGTGTACGCTCGAATGGGAGCACTAACACCTGCTGAATATATTCAACTTTATTAAGATTGAACCAGGAATATAGATCGCCATATTATATTGTTTAGATAGCCGTTGGCGAAGTAAATGCGCAATGGGTTGACAGGTTGTAGAGTGGGGTCCAGTATTGGCTAGTAATTACAAATGACTTGGCAATTATTTGCGATTGTAATTGCAGTTTATCTTAGTACTAACTTTTGTTTGTACCGTTCGTTTGCGAGAATTCTATTACAACGTGCCGGATTCGTTACCACGGGCATCACATTGAATTTCGGGATAGTCAATATGCTATTCTGGGCTATAAGCTACATTACTGCCAAATTTAATTAAAACCCGTTGAGTAGTTTTTGCGTGATGCAGCAACATATATTCATCCATCCTTACAGACTGGATTAGTAACATATGATAGGATATGATTTTTTATAGTTTATCTAAACGTTATGTTGTCTATAATATTCTATAATTTTAAGTAAAATCGTAGTTTCTCAAAGGATTCATTCGTAATTACACTTGAATACTCATTTCTGTAACTAACATGATATAGTAATGTATGCAAGGCGGCAAGGCGTAAGAGAACTTTGTAGAAAAAAATATGTATAGGTATTTACGTTACGTAAACATCATAAATGCAAAATGCAATAATCCATTTAAGTAGGTATTTATGTCATCATCGTGAAATCATATTTTTAATTTCATGATTGGATTACCTATATCAGATCTGGTCCGCTAAAACCTAAATTTTCTAGAGCATATGAACTGAAGCGAATGCACCCAACTTCTCTAAGGAGATCAATAGATTATTCTTAAAAGCCCGCGCTGGTGCGCTCGGAAACGAGAAAGTACGCGGAGCAATCGAACCGTGAAGATCAATGCGCAGGCGCACCGCAACTGTTATGGAGTCAGACAACCGCGAACAATGGAGTCGGTTGCGACGACAGCCATATTGTTCCTGAACCAGACATTGGCATCATCCTTGCCGAGGTGAAGAATTGGAGTGAAACGATAATGCTGACTTAATAATTGAATCGTTCTGGCTTTATCATCGTGTCTTTTTCGATGAGAGGGGTGAGCGATGTCAAATTAATTGCGAGTTTTATTTAAGGCCGATGGGGATACGATGACGATGAGAATGGGTAGGTAAAACAAAGATTTTAAGGTTGGTAACAATTCGATACTACATTCCGATAGGTTTTCCAACTGGGCGGGTTGTATGTATGTATGTATGTAATCTCTTTATTGCATCAATTTGCATCAACATCACAGGAAATAAAAATACAGTTGCATTATTCCATTTAAAGTATGTATTTAAAAATACATAAGTAGTTAATCAGTAATCCCATAGCACAAGCTTTGCTTACTTTGGGGCTAGATGAGGCTGTGTGAATTGTCCAAGCATACTGCACTTGCAGCAGCTGAACTTTGTTTACAATGACCTCAAATTGATTGTGAAACGTACCAATTTGTTCGCGGATATAATTTTTTAGGGTAGGCACTGACTACCGTTGTGACTACGCTATAGAATAGATATTTTAATATAATTTTTAATTAGTTTTTACTATAGGTATAATATGTACAATGCTATACAAGTACATCAAGTAAAATGTGTATTTGCAGAGTCGCACAATTTCGCAATCAGTAACTTCGTGACCAAACAGAATGCCCGGAAGCCAATGGCCTAATTCCGCCGTCTAAAGGTTTCGTGGCCCCAATTTGATTTACAATAAAATTATTTCGTTGCGTAAAGAATCACAACTACATTGAAATACAAAACCTATTTGACCATTCCCTATCCAGCAGCACCCCTAATGCACTCAAACCATCTAGGACTTCCTTTTATAGCGTAATTAAATCAACTACGTAGAGATGATTTGAAATGATGATGATGAGTAGAGTCGAGTTGAGTTGACTACAGCTTTGGACTACTTAGGTGAAATATAGCTTCTGAAATAATAAGCATACTTATTTCATCGGAGATTATTCGTGAATTCATCGGGGCCGCCCAATCTGGTGTGGCTTCTGACGACTGCTATCAAAGGATTTAAACCGGGACCGGCGACTTATCGCACACTTCGAAGCATCCGCTATTTCTTTGGTCGTCCAATCTATTGGGGCATCCATCCGCATTTACATTCATCACCTTCGTTGGAACATGACTTAGGTGACCTATACCCCGTTCCTCTATTGTCACCGGCTCTACTTTAAATGAATAAATATGCTGAGATAACTGACAAACTACTTATATACTTTTTTAAATACATACTTATTATACACACTACACCCAGACCCGTAACAGAAATTAAAATTCATCATTTCAATTTCTGTTCGGCAGAGAATCGAACCCGGGACCGCTGCGTTGTGACCGGCATGTTAACAAACTTAACCACTCAGGTCGTCGTGCCTATATTCACCAATTTACTTGTCACTTACCGTCAGGCAATTATAACAAACCGGAGGTTCGTTATGGGCCGTTGATGATGATACTATAATATCAGCTAGACCTCATCGGCTGACGACACCGGTTACGATGGCCAAAAGATAGGCATGGACGGGGATTACGCAAAGCTCTGTTTCATTTGTGATTAAGACCACGATTTCAATTTTTTTATGTATCGATCGAAATAAAAACAAATGGGATAAAATATAACTGAAAAAATAAGCATATCCTTCATTTTGCCTGTTTGGTTGCCCAAGTGGATGGAACATACCATCATACATAATACTCATTTAAAGAGCTATAGCTACAATTAAGCTGTTAAGAATTAAGTGCCTGAGAAACACCAAGAACATAGGTAAGCTCCTACAAGTTACTAATTCAACGGAACTTCAGATAAAAAATATCAATAGTTCGGAATTAAGCAATGGAACGAATGAGAAAAACTACATTATTATTCAGACTGGTACAGTCCAATTTTAATTTCATAAACACTTCAGTTGCAGTTGTGTTGTGTACAGTGAACAATAGCAGCTGCCTACCTGCAATCAGAAACCAGTTGGTACCTGTACAAACAGATATCTATCTCGACAGATACCTACCTAAATTTCATTATCTTACATTGCAAAAGCGATATAGTTTTCACCCAGTGCCTTTTGTTGTCCGTTACATGGTCGAATGGATTAGTTAAAAAAAGTTCTTGACATAATTTCACGGTTTAATTTGATGCCATTGTTGTGTTAAAAATGTTATGATTGTGAAAAACTGGAATTGGTGGGCCTCAATGGTCCTTGGTGGTCAAAACAAAATGGAAGATTAATGCTGTCATTTTTAAGTATCGTCGGTGAACGAGCAGTTAGGGTCTGCGACTCATAAGCGAGAAGTACCGGGTTCGAATACGCTGCGGCCAGGTACCAATGACTCTTTTCTGAGTTATGTACATTAGTTGAAAGGGAAAACATCGTGATGAAACCTACACATTCAAGCGACTGAAAGTGTAACAATTATCTGGTCAGGTTTCCCTGGTAGCAGGGTTATGTGAGATCAAATGGCAGTCGCTCCATTGTAATTACCTGATCTGCCAAATCCTGGATCATGGTCATGGCGGACCCCGAGTCCTCGTGCGCGATAGCACAACCGGGACATTAACGCCAAGATGTTTATTTTTCTTTTTTTATGCTACTCAGTGACCCACGATTCAGAGACCTATGATTCTATAATGCTGTCATTTTCGAACAGCTTAAAACAAATGCAAACTTTTTGAATTGATATGAAATTAACGTGTACCATTGTGTTGCCGGCGTGGTACCTAATTAAATAGTCTACATTATTAAATTAGACAATACCAGCATGTGATAGTGAAAGTGAGTAATCACCTATTGTTTTATTTTCGAGTGAGTGTACGCTTTTACGCATACTTCCGTTGAAGCTTCCGTTACTTTGCTAAATGCACGTCACACTGTGCGAATCGCGTGAGTGATACCGAATTTTGTAGGAAAGTTTTTTTGCATACGCCACATTACATCAACAGCTCAACAGTGTACACTGCTGGACTTGAGTGTCCTCTAGTGACTTGAGTGGGCCTTGCCTTGGCATATCACCACGCTAAGCCGGCGTAGCCCTTAACAGTCCACTGTAGCACTTAGAGCCTCTCCCACGAAAGGGCAGGTAATTGTCATTATCTCCACGCTTAGCAGGCGCAGGCGAAAACGCGGCTGCCCATTTTCCAGCCTACGGAGTATTTAGATCTTTTGCCTTGAAAACATTTGTTGCCTTTTAACGAGTTAAAGAGTTTGTTGCTATTCTACTCCGCCTGACACCACACGACATTATCGCTGTAATTGTTTAGTATCTACCTTCTTTGGTATCGGGAAAAAAACAGTGCGACAAAGATCTTAATGAACGTGGTGTGTAAAGAAACTAGCAAGCCGCCATTGTAAAAACGTAAATTTCTGTAAAATCAGAAGGACACTGACGCCGATTCACTAAGAGGATGTCTGTTTCTTTTTAGGATAACCAAAGAATTTGGCCCTTAAAGGCAAGGTTGATTTCCAAATCCCTTGACCTACTGCCTTACTGCCTTAGTACCTAACTGACGACAACGTAATCTGACCAGCAACTGAGACTCCATCACTCCTTAACATTTAAGAGACTCCTAATACTTTTAAGTGACAGATTTTTCATGAAAATCCGTCACTTAAAGTATTTTAGTTTTCTTCTAAACTTAGGGTTTGATGGTGAAGTCGGGCATAAATCACTTTCCCTGTGAAGTCTCTATTAATGAAAGTATCTGGTTAAGTTGCAATTGAAAAGCAGCTGCATTTTTTTTGTATGAAATGTAACGGTTTTAACTCTTTTTACATCCTGAAAATTAAACGGAAATGTGATTATTAGAACTAGCATTTTACTTAGTTATCCTTCTTTTAAACACTTGTTTTGGTACACTCCATTGTAATCATCTGATCTGCCAAATCCTGGATCATGATCAAGGCGACCCCCAGGCCCTCGTTTGGCCCCAGACATGATGATTGACGCCAAGATGATTATTTGTTATCCTTCATTTTAGCTAGACAAACGCATAACTCACACTGCGTACAAAAAAGCGATTTGCATCCACACTTACTGCAACAAAATGATTAATTCTCATTCTATGCAAATGCCCAAAACACACATCTGTAATCGGTTCATAAATTGAAATATCATAACTGGTTTTCACCGGTTAGCCGACATAGATACAACGCATCTATGTCGGCTAAAGGAAATTCTCACGCTAAGCTATAAATTTGGCTGCCATCGCATTATCGCCCGATTATGCGGTTACGTCATATGAGTACTGTATGCAATGCTCTGCGAATGTATATTAAGGGCAAGTGGACCGTTTGTTTTTGTTTATTTACACTGATAGAGTGAAGACCAAATGAGGCCTTATTTTTGAAACCGCTCGCATCTACGCGAGCGCTCGCGTGCGCTACCTATATCTTTCACACTCGCTGTAAGTTGCTAGAGATGGGGCCCTATCTTTGAACAGGTGTGGATGCAAGCGGTTTCAAAAATAAGGTCCCTGGAACGCGTTGCTCATGGAATAAGCGTTTTGGAACGCGAAGCGATGCGTAAGTGCGGAGAAGTGCAAGTTTTGATACATTTTTGTTTGTTACTAAAAAACAATGGCTAAATAAAAGTCAAACCAACATATTTGTCTGTAAATATTTATTGAGTATAAAAATTAATGTAAAATGTCAGTAGTTAGTCACCATATTGAAAAAACGTTACAAAACGGGGTAACTTTGGGATTTTTGTAAGTAAAGTTTATTAAATCTTGTAACTTCAGCAATTCTGACTAGTTTAAATCCTTAACTATATTTTTTGGGACTAAAACGCTATTTTCTACGTCTAAGATTGTTAGAAAAAATTCAACTTCTGGGATACCTGGCCTTAATATCAGAAGTCTGTGCCAATATTGTAAAGCGGAGAGATTGTTTGTTTGAATTCAGCTCTTCAGATTCATTTATTTGAGGTTAAATAGGTTGCGATACAGCTACGGCACTACTGCGGGTGATCATACTCACAGTTTTTCGAGGTATCTTCCGGGTTTCCTACCGCGTACCTTTGTTTACGAGTATCCCGATATCTCGACACAGTTGCATGCATCATGGTCACCTGGAACAAACTTTTAAAATGTTTAATAATAACCGCGATAGTTTAAAACATTATGCTCAGAGATACAGATGCATTCATCCAAATGGGTGGACAAGGTATAAAAAATAATTCCTATGGACCTTAGTCTACCTGGTTGGTCGATGGGTAAAAATGATTGCTCATGGTCCACAAAGGGAAACTCAATGGATGGATTTACGAGATTAGCCATTTAAATATGATAGGGGGCCGATGATCCGTTTTTATGGCCCAGTCTTACATCGGAGCCGCCTAAAAAGCCCTCCGATGTGGCTTATGACGACTCTTATCAATCGATAGCAACATGGACCGACGGCTTCACGTGCCCTTCGAAAAACTAAGCGTATCATGATCCGTATAATCTGTACATATGTAACCCATTTATAGTATGCCATAAGTACAGGTTGAATCGTTTGCTTGCAAGGCGGACGCCACTCGACCACCACGGCCACCACACATTTCTTGAATTTTTTTTTTATGTCATACGTTAGGCAAACAGGCAAGCGGGCCACCTGATGGAAAGTGGTCACCACTGCCTATAGACATTAGCAACACCAAGAGTATCGCGAATGCGTTGCCTACCTCTATAACACGTTGAATACAATAGTTATGTAAATAAGCTACTCTTAGATCTTAAGAAAAAATTTTAAGCCTTGTTGTTTATGCTACTCATGTCAGCGACAACCGAGCGGACAGACCACCTGACAGTAATCGGTAACTGTCACCCAAAACATCATTCATGCATTTAGGTTGCGGATAACAAAAATGCAAAACCACAAGTGTGTTGTCACTGTGAGGACTAATATGAAATGCTGCCTGTAATGAGCAGTTTTCCAGGAGGTATTGTCATTTAGTTTCAAAAAGCATCAATAGATAGCGCTCCCACAATTATGGTAATGTCTTTTTAAATCTATATGCTTGTGGCAGTGATGTCATGCAGCCAACTAATACTAAACTTAAAAATTTAACTTTATTAATATTAACATGACTTAAGAAGGTTGAAAGTAATGTAAAAAAATATTTATATGAGTAGGCACCATATTCCATTTCAATACAAACCTTTCATTATTAAATTACGTCCATTCTTGATCCTAGTATCCATGAAAGTAACTGACTCAGTCAAATTAATGTTTGTTTTGTTCCAAATAATTTATTAAAACCCTCTAAAATTGTTGAAAACGATTGATAAATACCATATTATCCAGTACAACGTACCCAGTGTTTATATCCTCTTTGCTAAGTACCTATTTCAAGCGATCTTCAATTACCAAAATTGACGGGGCGCCATCTACTGATTGGTTAGAAAACTCCTCATTGCGCCGGCTACAGTATCCTTCAAACGGAACACAACATTGCAATCATTGTTGCTTAGCGGTGGTACTCACCCAGGCGGACTCCTCAGGCTTGACAGACTCCGACAACCTGAATCTGCATAACCTTATAAAATGATGAATGTACCTATCTATTGAGTTACCTAACTCGAAAGTAATGAATATTATACTCATAAAATTGGGAGACCCATTCAATCACATACTTATTTGTGGTATGTCGTAAATATTATTGATATTGATTATTTAATTTGCATACTCGCTTTGTGCGAGCGAGAGTGTCCTTACTCTAAATTGGTCTAAATATGTATGGCTCCATGTTTTGCTGTATCCACATGCTATACATATAAAATGTATTTGTTACAACACATTAAAAATAATTTGCGGCTCAATCACAGCTTATCTTTATCTTGTAGATCGTAATAGCACACTTTTAAAAGTAATTTTAATTTTCTTTTACTTAAATTAGTACTTACGTGTAATTATTTTTACTCATGTCTAAAATACAAAGTTTGAATTTGGCACTAGAATAGTTTGAATTAATTGAAAATAGGTACCGCAATAAAAAATATATCTCAATTGTGGAACCAGTCAAGGTGTTATCTGAGCCTTGACTAGTCTTTGCCATTCTTCTTTCTTTCATTCTTGACTGGCTGTACATACTGTATGAAATAGATCGTGAAAGGGCTTAGAGTTGCGTCTGCTGGCTTTCGATCCACTGACCTATGTGATCATAACCTCGTAATATAACCGTAAAATAGTAATACAGATGTCAGCGGTAAATAATGCACATTGGCTATAGTTCGTGCCAAATAGATTGGCTATAGCGGTCGTTGACCTCTTGGTCTTAACTAATTTATATGTAGTCAGAGAGATTGTTGTAATACATCAAATAGCATTGTTAATTTCGGTCATCACCTAATTTCCTCCAATTTGAAACAATAACGATTTTGTGGCCACTCATAAAACCTATGACAATCGATAGGAAACTTATTAAAGGTTAATATCTATCGATCACTTTAAGTTCGAAAAGGCCGCAAGCGATATCTCGCAAGATACGAGTATATCGCTTTTGACATTTTTGAACATAAAGTGATCGATAGATATTAATGTTTCCTATCGATTGGCATAATGAGTGGCCGCAAAATCATTTTTTTTTTAGTGTGGGTGGTGATGATCTCCATAGTAAAGTGCTCTTTGTCAAAATTTTATGTACTTAGATCTTATTTATAAAATAGCCGTTTTAGTGAATTTGTCCATCTTCGTTTCTACTGAATCGCAGATAGGTAGGGGTCAAGGTGCTTTTAATAAAAATTTCACTGCAGTCTCTATTTCATGAACATTATTATTTATAAACGGTTCCACTTACATAAAATTTTAACGAATACGATTATTTAAATCAATACAGCAATAACTGTGTTCATTTACAAATTATTTCCAACTAAGATGTCAACGTCCGCTAATGCCAATCTATTTAGTACGGACTATAATGATGACCCCTTACCATCCAGTTATGTTATTATCTAAGACAACATCCGTGAGCATAACGATGAATCATGACAGATCGTGGCTAGGTTGCCAAGCAACGCGCAAATTTCTATTGAAATATTGTTAACATCCTATAATTGATCGATCGATGTGATCAATAATGTTTCTTAGAGAATTCTTATGTCTGCTCACTGTGTAATCGATTCTGTCTTTCCTGTGTTGGGCTCTACAGCTCGAAAACGCTGTTTAATCATCTATAATATATTACGTGTATGGAATACGTAGGAAATAGGTGCCTGAACCTGCCGGTATCAGGAAAGAGGCTCTTTGGGCGACCCAAGAAGCGATGGATTGACATCGCTGAGTCGAATGCGAGAGCCAACGGCCTACGACGAGAGGATGCCGAAGACCGGGCGAAGTGGAGAAGATTGAGTAGGAAAGCGGACCCTGGCAGAGGCCGGGATGAGCGCTAGGACGATGATAATGAATATATTATGTGTAAGGCCAGTGATGATGATATTGATAAAATAACAAGCTAAGTAGAACCAATCACAATTTTTTTTTAATTTAATGTTTAGAACAAAGCAATTATTCCAACAACATGATGCGGCGCCCGGCCCAGAGAGCTAAGAACAGAAAGGACAGACGACTTAAAATAGAAAGTATGGGATACACTACACTCCGCCTACTTAAGTACTTCTGCCCCTGGGTCCTGATAAAACTAATAATTACCAGTAAAGAGCATATTCAAACGAATATTCCTCGATGTGGAAGTGCTTCGCATAAGACATTGATTGGTAGCAATCGCCGCGTCGCATTGCGACAATACCCGCCAATGCATAGTTAGATCGATCTGTTAATTATAAACTGGTCTATATAAGCTGATAGGCGGTTACGGCTTCCAGATTTTGCGTAACGTAACCCACATAATTATTGTACTATTATTCAACAAGCTGGTTTCTGTGTAGCTTACAATCTATCCTGTATCAACAGCCATAAGTTACAGATTACAGCTTTAAAAAGCCTCACATTTTCATGGTAATGGGATCGTTCAAGAGGTATATTAGAGGTCTCTTCAGGGGCGGGCAACGCATTGGTATCTCCCGTGTTGCTGAGGTCCATAGGCGGCGGTGCCCATTTTCCATCAGGTGGCCCGCTTGCCTGTTTGGCTGCTGTTTAACATTAAAAGTCGTTAACAAATAGCCTAGTAAAGTTATTTTTAATTATAAAGAGGCGAGGAGAGAAACCTTGCTTTTCAAGTAAAAAGTGGAAACTTGGCGAAAGTTATATTCACGATTGGTGTTTCTGTAAATAGGAAGGTTCCCATCATCATCATCTAGGTGCCTGACATCCAACTAAAGTACGGATATCGCGAGCCGTTTTACCGTACAAGATGTGAAATGAGTTCGTTCCCGAAATAGGCGGGAATCATTCCTTTGCACTTTAATATCCATTGGGGTTCTTCAAAAGGCATCTCCACAGACACCTCAAAGGCCGGCACCACATCTGCTCCCCTTAGGTTGCAGATATCCTGGGCTTCGAGTCCGCTAATTTACTTGGCTTTAGTTGTAGCAGCGACTTTAGTACGCATAAAACTGCCATTGAGCTGTGATTGCGTTCCAATTACAATTCAATCGGCCCATTAGTAAATTAGCTGACTTAAGGCCCTGTTGGACGGACTGGTGGACTATGTGGTCCGTGTGCTACTCTAGGCAATAAAAAAATAGTAGCTACCTACTTTTACTCCTGTAGTAGGTATAGGCTTTTTTGCAAGCGGAATGTTGCAATTTGTCACTCCAAACGTAGCCTACTAATAACAGGCCAAATATCTAGATGCGTGTTATAATACCTCGCCAGTGATAAGTAAAAGTTGTTCTGTTTCAACTTGCAACAGTTGATAACGGGTGCGTAGGCAGAAATAAAAACGTGGCTTGAAATCAGTTTGCGCGAAGCCTATTATTATACACTTTGCAGTAAAAGATTACGTATTCTATATTTAAATCTATTACAATGTAATAAGTATGCAAAATAATCGCGGTTGAATATATTAACTGAATTTATTTGCAATTCTCTCCTGCTAAGAATAAAAAAGTCTAGTGATTAAAGTATCCGACTCGTAAGCGAGAGATACCGGGTTCGAATCCCACTGCGACTGACTCTTTTCTGAGTTATGTACATTAGTTGAATGCTAACCGATGCTCTTACGGCAAAGGAAAACATCGCGATGAAACCTGCACATTCAGTCGACTGAATGTGTAACCATGATCCAATCTGATCAGGTTCCCCTGGTAGCTGGGTCAAGGAGGGCAGTCGCTGTACTGTTATTAGCTGATCTGCCTCGCCCTGGATCATGGTTAAGGCGGACCTCAGGCCCTCGTACGCGAGAGCACAACCGGGACATTAACGCCAATATGACTATTTATTTATTTGCAATTTTTTAATATGTCACATAGAAATGTGCTAGGTATTAAAAGTTGTATAGTTTAGAAGAGATTTATGTTCGTGTACAAGTTGATAAATTAATTATTTTCAATGCAAAATTTCAGGGTCACCTTCTGTAATAATAGCTAGCTGTTTGATTGAACTGTGTTCACATAAATCAGCTAAGAACTTGTCAAATACAATATGGACTCAATTATAAAACTTGGCTATGAGCGGACATGCCCTCAATTTACTAAATGTTCTAGTGACACTTAATTAAAATGCCGTAAATAAAATAATACTAGCACATTTCAGCTACAAAGTTGAGCTAACCTACTGAACATTTTATGTAGAGTTCTAATGCACTGTAGGTATCTAATTTTATTTACACGTTTTTCTTGTTTATGCAAACAAATATTTCAATAATGTTTCTCATTTTGAAGATTAAATGAGGTGACTAGATTACTTTATTATAAATATTTCTATGTTTCTAGATTTTGTTTTCTATTTAAAAGCCAGGGAAGCATGCTTGTACCACATACCGGATGCCGCAGTGTGGGTAGGCCTCCCACTAGGTGGATCTGGTGAAGATCGCAGGTACCAGCTGGATGCGGAAGGCACAGGACCGGCCTTTATGGAGATCTCTGGGGAAAGCCTATGAGGGCGTGGGCGGGACAAGGGAGTCGGCGTGGGTCGTGGGCGTCTTCCGGCTAAATGATGATGATGATGATGAAGAAGCATACTCACCTTTCATCTACTCACCACTAAAATTTTACAACTACCTTGTTCATATCTCCGTCACACCAGAAGCAGCCGAAACCGCTATAAAATTTAAATGCTCTAAGTGTATTGGCTCATAACTAGCCAAAGAGCTACCTCAGTCCCTACATAAACTGTGTAATACAGTACCGACATTTTATTGTGTAAATAAGCAAGAAAATTGTGAAAGACTTTATGTTATTTCATTTAAATTACATATCGTATCAATAAAATATCATTGTTCTTCCCCTTTGTAGATAAAAACCGGTCTTAAAATCTCCACACATAGCTCTCCATTATAATAAATAGGTACTTACTCTTATCAGGTCATCGGCAACACCTACAATCTCGTTTATGCTGCTGCCTACCCAAAAGTTTGATCATAAACTTTATTGATTAGCTTACGATCTCGATGATTGATTTTTAAAGCATGTACAGTCTGTGTGTAATAAAGTTATAATTAGTTATTTATTATTTATTTAAAACTTCTTGCACATTACAGTACAATGGCGGACTTAAAGCTACGTACCTTTTTCTACCAGTCAACCAGAGAGCAATAGTAAAAATTACTAGGTAGTGCAACAAAAAATATTAGATATTGTTTAGATATTAACTTGTAGTTTTAGTGTTCATTAATAATAGTTTATAATTAGCGACTCGGCTATTAATACCATCCGAATAAATAAATAATAAGTAATGGTAAAATAAGATTACTAGCTTTTGTTCGTGACTTCGTCCGCGTAATATTTGCTTTTCAATCCTGACACGTTTCACTGGTGACCATATTCAATAGCCTATGTGCTATTTTGGGCTATAAGCTATATACCTGCTAAATTTCATGAATATTTTCAGTTGATTTAGCGTGAAGGATATTAAAAAGATTTGATTATTATTTGAAAGATATTATGTTCACTTCACTGACAGAAGTAAAATAGATAGTTGCAGATGAAATGTTCATCAATTATCAACCTTGTCGTTACGGTATACGGTTACCCTTTCAAACTAGCCACAGAATAGATCTTGTAATCATCCCTGTTTTAATAAGTGCAAACTAAACTAGAGCCTAAGTGGTTATTTAAGATTTCAAGTTCAACAGTGATCTGCCAAGGGGTGTCTTTGCTAAGATGGCCTCTCCCTTAAACTGTAAAGAAGAGGTCATAATTACGAATAATGCCTCATAACTTTTTAAACTAATAAAGTACAGCATGCGAATAGACGGAAACCGGCACCTATCACTCGTAACAACTACGTCAATTGTTTATTTCTCGGCAAATGAAAATAAAAAGAGCCGCTTGGTTTTTTTTTATATTATACAAGACAGCCAATTGACCACCATCTCACCTGTTGATAAGTGATGATGCGGCCGAAGATGGAGCATGCCCGTCTTGGAACAGCCTATTCACTTTAGCCTTGAAGGCATCAAGATTATATTGACCAGGAAACACACTCGCAGGCAAAGCGTTCGGCGCACCTTAGCCGTACGCATTATAAAAGTCGAGCCAAAGCGGCTGGAATAGCTGGAATATCCACGACATAAGGATGGAGCGGTAGTCCGGACCACGTCTCCCGATGGCGGAAAGGGGCCGGCGGAATGAGGTCGTGCAGCTGCTTCGCACACTCTCCGAAATGTAACCTGTAGAAAACCGACACATGCGCAACCCTACGCCGATGGTCGAGGCTCTGCAGCCTAGCTTCAATCAGCTGCGGGTTACAAATTATCTTCTTTGCACGTTTTTCCGCCGAATCCAAAGCCGCCAGTTGATATTTGGCCGATCCATCCCAGAGGTGACAGCAGTACTCCATGCAGGATTGGACTTGTGCTTCATATACCAGAAACAACTGCTTTGAAGTGAAGTACCGCCTAACCTTCGAGAGGACAAAAAGTTTAACATTTATAATGCGTTCGGCTAAGGAATGGAACACGTTGCTTGCGAGTGTGTTCCCTGATTATAATCTGGAAGTCTTCAAGGCTAGAATGAATAGGCTGTTCCTGGATAGGAATACTCCATCTTAACCGCACCGTCACTTACCACCAGGTGAATTGGCGATCAAATGCCTAGCTAGTCTAATAAAAAAATAAAAAATGGTAAAGCAAATGATCCAGTCTTCAATATTATTTTACACAAAGCAACGACAGCATTCACTCCCCTCGTCCACCACTTCTAACTAGATTTTCATCGTTGCAAAAAGCCAACAACATTCTAGGTCCTGACTGTACATTCCTAGCATAATGCACAATGAGTACTTAGTAAGGTACAGTTGTTACCACCGTAGGCGTATGAATGCACGAGTAACTTCGCCCTTGAATTGATTGCCGTATTCATTATGAATTATCGGTTTTTGGCAACCAACGTTCTGATCGTAACTGACGATAGGCGGACACACCTGTCTGTTACATTTCGTAATGGTGGTGTTCAATTATCCGCAAATACTTATCTACTGATTTTATAAATTATAGTACTGCGGATGCCAATCGGCACAGACTTTTAAAGTTGATGTAAGTCCGACGGTGATGTGAATCGTCATCAGCCTATACTAGTCCGCTGATGGACATAGACATCCTTCATTGGGGAATTATGGGAACTTAATTTATAAACATTAAATTTTTTAATAGTTTCTGTGTTTTACATCGTGATAAGTGTTTTGAACTTTTGACCGGCAGCGTAGAAAATAGCACCAACCCTATCCGTTGAAAAATGTTATAAAAAAGAAATCATCTTAGCGGCAATGCTATGGTTATGCTCTCGCACACGATTGCCCGGGGTCCGTCTTGCCCGTGATCCAAAATTTGGCAGATCAGGTAATTAAAGTGGAGTGACTACCGTCTGATCTCCGTGACCCTGCTACCAGGGGAACCTGATCTGATTGGATCATGGTTACACATTCAGTCAGACGTTCAGGTTTCATCACGATGTTTTCCCTCACTGTTAAAATTTAACTAACAACTCCGTTGACAAATGTTGTAGAAGCACACCATCTATTAGATACCTTCGTCAACCAGAAATGAGCAGCAGCATTTTCTAATAAGTATTTTCAACACTGCGATCTCCTAAGCGTGGACATTATGGCAATGCCCTCCTCCACTAATGTGGAGAGGCTCAATTCCAGCAGTAGACTGCTATGGACTGTTGTTGGTATGTGATATGATGTGACAAAAAATACCTACGTTGATTTCATCATATTTCATATCGATATTACTACGGTTGTCACTTTTGAAGTTCCTTCCTACCTAACCTACATTAACCTGATCGGTTTCATAAAACAACTTTTAATTGCAGAAACGGTTTACAAATGCTTAATCTGATTATGTGTTTAAGTAAAGAAATATTTTGAAACCTAGTTGACCATGACAAATATTGGAACTTGTAACGAGGGACACCATTTCGATGTTATTGCAATACTTTATGTGGAGAATGAAACAGACAAGTTGCATAACAACAATTTCAGTTGTAAGTTGTAACTAAGTATGCGGACTGTGAAATTAGTCTGCATATTATTAGGTACCTATTTAAAGTTAAATAATTTGAAGGCGGTTCGGCATTTTTAATAAGAATATGCTGATATTAGGTATATGTTGTACCTACTGTAGCTTTAGTAGCTGCTGTTGGGACTGACCGACCGTTGTTAGTACATGAGATTTTATCGTAAATTCCTCGCCTTTAGATAATAATAATAATATAATAAATCTTTATTCCAGGCTATAGACCCATATCACAAATAAAATATACAATTAAAAACACACATATTAACAAAAATATAATAGTAAAAATTTAAAATAAGAATAATTTGAAAATAATTACATATTTAGAAAATTTGAAGTCAATTTAACGTGTGAAAAAGCGTGGTAATCAATACAATCATCATCGTCATCCTTTTGAGATAATGTCCCGGTTGTGCTCGCGCGCACGAGGGCCTAAATCCTGGAGCATGGACAAGGCGGACCTAGACCATGATCCAGGATTTGGCAGATCAAGTAATAACAGTGGAGCGACTACCATTTGACTTCCGTGACCCTGTTACCAGGGGAACGTGACCACCTGATTGGCAGGTTTCATCACGATGTTTTCGCTCACCGTAAGAGCATCGGTTAGTGTTCAACTAATGTACTAAACTCATAAAAGAGTAATTGGTACATGACGGCAGTGGGATTCGAACCCTGTAATCTCGCTTGCGAGTCGAATACCTTTACCATCAGGCCACCGACGGTCCGTGGTTACATACAATATACGATGATACACGAGTAGGTACACCAACATTTACACTGCGGACCGTATCTGTGGTATTAAAAAGAACCCATTGGCACAGAACGGGGTCCCGAGAGGAATTCGAACCTGAGTCGCCCACTTACAAAACGAACGTTCTCGCCACTCGGCCACCGCGTCACACGTTGTTCCAGCTAGATTAAATCTCATAATGAATTAAGATAAATAAATCAAAGCCGTACTTTCCCTGTTACAGCTTAATTACAAATGGCAGTAACAATAAATTATATCTGCCAACTGTCAACCGAAAATCTAGGCAGACTGGACAGCGTCAACGGAGCATGAAAGCCTTTACGTAACGAAACAAAATTAATAGTGCAGACAGTACTTTCCAGTATGTATTGAGTCGAGTGATATTCATAAAATACTTGCAACGAGCTGGTTATTGTGTAGATATGCTGCAGTTTTTTGTTAAGATCTGTAGTGGTGTCCACGCGATGGTTCGAAAGAATGTTTCTCGCCTGTCGATTCGGATATAAAATGAGCTTCCAGCCACAGTATCACAACATGGGATCGTTTCAAAGGTCTCTTTAGAGGCGGACAACGCATTGGTAGCGCCCCTGGTGTTGCTGATGTCCATAGGCGGCGGTGACCACTTTAAATCAGGTGGCCCGCTTGCCTATTTGTCTGCCGTGTAACATAAAAGAATAGAGTACCGGGGCTGAAGTGACAGTGGGTGGCCGTAAAACGTACAACTGCTAAAGTAAACGAGTTCTCGAGTGATTGAGTATCAGAACCTGGCTCCAATATGTGGCCAGTGGTGTCCATTTAGAGCTATGATTGAGATCATTTCAGTCGTAGTGTAAAGCGGGCTTGTCAACTTTTTTTCTCTGTCAGCTCAAGAGGTTGGGACTGCGTGACGGGCTATTTGTAACGAAGTTCCAGCGAGTCGTTTTACTGGATAACGTCAGGATAATTGTACTCTCTCTAGAGCGTTGGCTCTGTGGCCGAACGGTTAGGGGGTCCAACTCGTAAACCAGAGGTACCGGGTTCGAACCCCAACGCCATCTATCGATGACTTTTTCTGAGCTATGTAAGTAGGTGCATTAATTGAACACTAACCGAGGCACTTTCGGTAAGGGAAAACATCGTGATTAATCCAGGTGATTGAATGTGTAATCATGATCCAATTTGGCCAAGTTAACAGGGTCACGAAGGTCAGATGGCAGTCGCCTCACCGTAATTACCTGATCTGCCAAATCCTGGTTCATCGTCGAAGCGGATCCCGGGCCCCCGCGCACTACAACATAACCGGGACATTCGAGACAAACAAAGAAAGACTTTCTCTTAAATTATAATTACGTTAATTACATCAAAGACGCAACAAATCGTCGGAGGCCGCGGAGGCCGATGAGCCAAAGAGGCAATGTTGCCTTGCGGAAAATAGAAGCGCTCTTTAAAAAGCTGAGTGGGTAGCATCCGGCAGAGTCGAAAAACCGCTTCCAGACACGGTTGTCGTGCAAGGCGATAAAGGCTGTGATTCAGACCAGCTGGGACCTCTTTAGGCCAGAAAATGAAGAGCACCGTCTTCTGCAGTAGACTATATGGGCCATTGAGGTAGATAAGTGATACCATCAACTTTTCTGGGGCCCAATCAATGGGGCATCAATATTTTAATTCTGATTTTCTATATTGTTGATACGTTCGCTTTCGGAGATGGCAATTTAATTTAAAAATATTGAATTATTCATGCCGAAAATCATAAGTGAAATCCGTACGACTTGAGGCGAGCGGTTCAAAAATAGAGCCCCAGATCCATTGAGGTAGTAAATCAATGCCCAGATCTTATTCTTACAAAAATCATTCACTCTCTCATAATATTTCCAGACACCTTTTCGACACTAGGCACAAATCATAAGTGGTTTCAGTTCATAATAAATGGTTAAGAGTGTCGCAAAATGGTTCACTTGCGTAAACAAATATTATTGGGTGTACAATGCGTTGTGTAAGCCAGCATACTGCAAAATGTGCGTTGCCACAGTGTACGTTTATAATGCTGTAATGGGCATGTTCAGTGTTTGTTACACATTTAAAACAAATAAAACGTTAAGGGTATTACATACATATTACGCACATGGCTTCGTTTTTGCAATTTCGCTGCAATACACTGAGAAGAGTAAAAAGTAGGCAGTATTTTAAAATGAAACCTATTATTGATTAACAAGTTTATTTAAGTTGCCGAAAAGAACTTGATTACCAAAGATAGGCCATAGAAAGCAATCTACGGAAGTGGACGAATTCTCACCCGAAAACATTTTAAACTAAGCAAATCATCAACCAAAACAAAATATATTCACAAGTATTCAGATTTTTTACTTCAAAACTCGTAGTCCGACCTGTTACGTTGATTTTACACATTTTGACTTTCTACTTAGATAATACCTACTAATTATAATTGCAAATTACGATGACATAATTCTTATTACAGCCTTTTAATTATTTTTATACACTAATTTACGTAACTTCGCATAGTTCTTGTCTTGTACCTAGATCGGATTTTGAACACAAGTACTTGTCTGTATCATACAATAAGTTATAAAAAAACATTGCAACAAGCCTAATCTTAGTTACGGTTTTTTAACATCAAAATTATGAAACGGTAAAATAGTGGTTTGCAAAGCGTTCTTTCCGCAATAATCACATAATTGTAACGTATCACGTTATTAAAAACGTCGGTTCAATTTGTTGGAGATTAGTTTCTTTATTAATTGTATCCATTTTCGTGGGAATAAGTAAAATTGTAAATTACGACAGTCATAATTCGGTATATAAATTACCTAGTTTTGTTATAAAATCTCATTCCTTGTTAAAGAAAACCCCGTTGAAAAATAAATCGTCTTCATTGCCCTTGCCCATCTAGCCCTTAACGATCCACTGTTGGACATGAACCTCCTGAATATCAGTAGAGGGTATTTCAATAATAATTACGCTTAAACGCCTTGAAAATCATACCATAATCTGGACACCTTCAAGGCTAGAATTAATAGGCTGTTCCTAGACAGGCGTGCTCTATTTTCGGCCGCATCGTCACTTACCACCAGGTGAGATGGCAGTTAAATGCCTGTCTAGTCTAAATTTTAAAAAAGTCCGATGTTAATGAGAAGTTGTCGAATGAAAAAATAGTCGAATTCGAATGTCGAAAGCGGGAGAATAGGCCGCCGGTGTTGCTAATGTCTATAGGTAGTGTTGACCACTTTCCATCAGATGACCAAAATAAGTCAAGCTTTTTTTTTCAAAATGTCACCTTCTCCTTAACAATTTGCCTAATCAAAAGCCAAAACCTAGTTTGGCAACGAAACTCATGGGTGGCAACCGGTGTCCCACAGCTCCTCGGCCATTTGGCAATTGCCTAAGTCACGAGAATAAAATAATTACTCCCCACAACAGAGTATGATTAAAGATAATTGTATCGCAAAATGATAGTTGTGGACCAAACAACACTTCCTTGCTTGCTCCGTACTTATGAAACTTATTAGAGTGGACGGAATGTTCACTGATGCGGAAATAGCGGAATGTTCAATTGATTTATATGTGATAAAATACTATACTTATTGGTAGGTGAGCTTAGTAGTACTTAGCAGTTTTTGTGAAATATTATCAAATTTGTAATCAATGCAAATATCACAGCTTTGCATTTATAATTTAGCGTATCTTTAATCCGGAACGAATAATAGAAATAGGTACTTTTTTATTTAAATTACAAGGGGAGCTGAGTTATACCATAGACGTTAATTAATTTCTTTTTTGTCTACGGTACCTATCATTTTATACTTAAATAACACTAACCGATGCTGTTACGGCGACGGAAAACATCGCACAGGAAACCTGCACATTATAAAGACAAAATGTGTAACCATGACCCAATTTGGTCAGGTGCCCCTGTTAATAGAGGTCAGATGACAGTTGCTCTACAGTAATTACCTGTCGATTCCTTATCACCTTCTTACCTTAATTACCTTCTTAATCATGTCCAAGCGTACCCCGAACGATATGGGAGAAAACGCTAGGAAGGTGATATTTATATAGTATCTTCTCATAAAATTTACATCGTATGTTAATTGCTATTATTTGATTTTTATTTCTAATGGTAATAGGCTGCGGATTACCAGTTAAGCAGTGCGGGTAAGCAGTTACTCTTACCATCAGGCAGTCCGTAAGCTTGTTTGCCACCTTAGTGGTTACAAAAATTATAGGTTTTGGGCAGTTATCGGCAGATAATTGGTTTAAGCCGTTAAGTTACTGGGTTTCTGATCTATTTTAGTCACGCTATTCAGCCCATGATAAAGAGATTAAGTTCCTTTGCAATCAAAACCTACGATTAAGGAAACAAGTCAATACGAATTTAAATATTGAATATCCAAATAACATACTTTGTTATTGCCTATCATAAAGCGATTAAGCTGTCTATAAATTACTCAAATGGAGGTAATTGAATGTTGCAAAGCGATACAGATGGAGTAGGCGGTTGCATAACGAAATTTGATGAGTCATAAATCATTCAAACGACATAATGTAACACATACAAGTTTGTATGGATCATTCACATTGATCGAGTAGGAATTAAAATTAGGTAAGTACTTATGCATGCATCTATTTTGTTACGTTCGTATTGATTGCAGTAACATACACAATTATAACCTAATTAAATAGAAAAGAGATACTAACAAAATAATATAAAATTCCGTACATGTACACACCCAACACATACCCTGCCCGCGTATCCACAAATCGTGATACGTGGAGTGCCCACAAATCGGCCGGGAGCGTTGAGTAGCAATCCTTAGTCTTTGTCCTTTGTTAGGAAAGGAGCTCTCCGTCAATCTATGGTGTCTGATAAGTTTCTAAAACTTCATTGAACTTAGGCTACTCTTAAGTTGGTGCCTGAAGATATTCCCAAGCATATAGGTGTCACAAAATCGGTGTCATTAAGTTAAGAGCAACTTGGAGAGTTCAGTTTTCACTTGAAGTTGGTATTGGTGCAATGCTTTTTCTTTTTAGGAATATTTAAAATAAACTTTTGCGTTGCCAAAAGTTTATTTTCAATCTAGCATTAATGTGCCTATTTAGTGTGGCATGATTATTTCCTATTTCCACTGTGTACGAGTTTCTAACACAATAAAGCTTATCTTTAAACTTTATTCTTTACAACTCAATATTTTTATGAAGCTACCTAAAAATTTTACATGAAGCTACGAAAACCATTTCTAATCGTTAGCCATGCGGTATTTTTGTTGCGTATTCCCATCATCTAATTTAGACTAAGAATGTGAACTAAAATAATTATCTCATCACGACTGCATCATACGCTCGTAAAATTATTGAAACGGACATACGAGTGTTGAATAACCAGTTCTAACGATGCCGTCCAGTTAGATAAATTACTTAGACCGAATTTGATATATATGTCGCAGCCAACTGGTTAAATCAGCCATTTAATTAGAAGGCTAGTCCGTTAATCATACGCCGGCATTTAATTAAATGACTAAAAGATAACCAGCCAAGTTGATGAATGTAACGTTTAACTACTTGGCTGAACGTTATTTAGCCGTTTCGTTAAAGGGTATACTGATGGTTGGTTAGAGTGACCATAAGTTCGCAACTTAAATGATAAACTTTATTTAAGATAAAAAATAATGAATTAATAAAGATCACTTTTATATAATAAAACATTATTAGTCGCAAGATATTCAATAAGTAGGTATACAATTAATTGTATTGCGAGTATACCTATAACCGTATTTATCTAAGTAAAAATATTTAATGAAACTTTAAATTTATAACTTATTTACTACTTGTAACTATGTAGTAGGAACAATAGCAACAGTGCACTATAGTCCTATTTTATAATATTAAATATAAAATGACAAGAAAGTTTGGCATTTGTTTCTAATTAAAGGTAAGTATAAAAAGAAAATGAACATATTCAGTTATCGTAAAGAATTAAGATAAATAATAAAATAAATAATAAAATAAATAATAAAATAAATAATAAAATAAATAATAAAATAAATAATAAAATAAATAATAAAATAAATAATAAATAAATAATCGTTGACAAATTCACACAGCGCCATCTAGCCCCAAAGTAAGCAAAGCTTGTGTTATGGGTGCTAGGTAACTGATAAACTACTTATATACTTTTTAAATACATACTTATTATACATAGAACACCCAGACCCGTATCAGTAAGAATACTTAAAGTTATCTCAATTCTTACTTAAAAACATGTACCACATTTTAAATTTAGTTAAAACGACGAGCTTGCTGTGCGAGCTCGTCTGACGCCAGATTTGTTTTAAGGACTACCAGCGCAGCAGTAGATAAAATTTGAACTAAATTTAAATCACTTGCCTAATTTAACTTCAGCCGTCTCCAAAGGGCTGCCTTTAATAAGCCAACTAGTTAAACGTTGAGTGAAGCTAGTAAAATCAGCGATCGGCCTAGTCATTCAATTGAATGCCGGCGTTTCATTAACGGACTAGCCTTCTCATTAAATGGCTGATTTAACCAGATGGCTGCGACATATACATTTTAGTTAAGATGTTGACAATTCTCTCGCTTATGTGTAATTTCGTTTCGACACAAATCCACTTAACTTAGTGTTGAGTTTAATTAATTTGTACCAATGATTACTGGTACTTGTTGAGGTAACCCAACCATGACAAATACGGACATTATTATTATCTAAGTTCAATTTGTTGATATGTTTTATAACACATCTATTATCAGAAGTAAACTATGTAACGACAAGACAATTTGTCGGCGTAATTTGTCTATGGGTCCCACAATATTTTGAAACAAAAACAAACGATTTTTTCACTTTGTAGGCAGCAATTTACATTTTTAATTATGCTTGTTTTAAGTCGTTAAAATCACAAGTATTTAACACCATAAAGTGAAACTCTACGTGTCGCAATATGCACTTTATCATGGCAATTTAACGCACTTGTGAGCTTCGTGTGCTCTTTGTACCATAGCCAATTCGAAACGTCTAGTGAAGCAATTCTTATTATACTCATATTTGTTAAAATTTTCTCAAGCCCATGCAATAGTCATAAATGTCCAAGCATACAACTGTATAGTTTTCAATGTCATCTGAACTAAATTAATGTTTACGACTCTATTCATGTCAACCTTATATGCATAATTCTGCAATTAATTGTTAGTTTTTCGCACTTAAGTTTAATCTGGATTGTTTGGTGGGACGGTAGCGTCTTGCTCAATCGTGTATTTTGATTTGGTATTGTTGGCGTTGGTATTCCTACTTATAATTTAACTATCCCAGTATGTATTTAAGAAACATCTGTAGATATCCGCTCATGGCTGGACGAAAATTAAATTCTAAATTGAGGAATTAGTATATCCTATAATACAGGTCATTATCCTATAATACAGAGTATAATACAGGAGTCAGGCAAACCGAGCATAGTAGCATACAACTTGACATATGTCTGATCATAAAGACATATAGGTACCTAAATATGCAACATATTACAATTTGTTTCAAACTAAACTCGCGTTCTTTACACATATTATTACAACCCTAGCAAACGTCGAGGCAAACAAATCGCAAAGGTAGTTTGCGAGTGGGTCCCATAACTGTACTAACTAAAGCTTACTTAATAAAAAAACGAATTATTTCGCTAATGACAGACACGCCTATTTAATAACTTTATTTAAATTTATTCTAATGCGCGCAGCTAAAGTTATTTAAGTACCGGGTAGATACGATACGAACGTAATTTTTTTAATTTAGTTGCAGATTATTAAAAGCAACTTCAAAAATATTGCTAATATATTATTTCTCTTGATAAATAGATATATTTTTATACTTAATTAATTAATCTAATGTATAAGCAGTTAACACATCGTCGACGTTGGTGGCGACGGCCAAGTAACAGGGGAAGTAATAAATCAACTGCACAGTTGGTTTAACTGGGCGTAAGTAATAAAGTTACTTGTCCCTAAACAGAGGTACTTTAAACGATTTGTTAATAGATTGTTGTTTGAATTTCTTAACATTGTTAAGCCTTGTAAAGTGATTATGTATATTTAATGGACTTGTATTTATTTAGCGGGAGGTATCTACTGTACTTTTGTAATAATAGTTCAAATGGGTACTTTTATCCTCCCCGGCTTCGTACGGGTAGTAACCTTAACAAATTTAACATTTAAACCTTTCTCAAGTATCACTCTGTATATTGGTGAAAACCTCATGAAAATTCAATACAAACAAAAAGCAAACACCCGTAAAATCTTTCTTCTTATAAATTAATAATAGATTCCTGCTGTAAAGATGGTGGCATATTCCTTCTCCTAATACAAAACAAACCACCTCCTAATACAATGGGTTTATAAAAAGGGAAAATTAAAATCTTTGTATTAAATAAGTACTAACACATCGTGTTTTAAGATTTACTAACAATATATGGGCATTATACTTATGTAAATATAGCCTGAAATAAACTGATTATTATTATCAATAATAATACAGCGGTGGGCTGTTATAACCTATTGATAAACAATATTAGTCGACCTCTCATTGGTGTGAATTGTAACTACGCAGAATCAGCATTTCAGCAAACATTCACAGTTAGTTTAGTTGTTACTTGAGTAATTCACAGTTTAACCTTCATTCTAAATACGAATAACTTGTTCGTAATTAGAAGCTTTAATGCTATTTAAACGTGTAACGTGAGCTGACCTCAATTAAAAGAAAGATAATGTGTTACGTTTATTTATTAAATCACTTAGATACTGTAGTCACCGATACAATTTTAACTTGTTATTCTAATTTTCAATCAGGCACACAATTTATGTTTCATTAAAATTCGATCGTGCCTGATTGATAATTTGAATAACAAGTTGAAATAATTTGTATGTCCCTTTAAATCAGCGATTATTTTACAAAAAGTAAGTAGTAGTATGTATGTACGATTGTAATCCACATTAAAAAGAATAGAGAAGAGGTGTGTTAGAAGTGTCAGTCACTTATCTAAGTGTGTAACATTGAATATACCTAGCTTACCACTTGTGGATTTCTATGTACATATCATGAATACGTATGTGTAGTAAATATCAGAACACAAGTAGATTCTGCACAGAACCTGCACTAGACAGAACTAATATTCTGTGACTAGAGTTGCGTAGAGGAGTCTATTCGACATTATTGTCCCACTGGTCAATAGTTTAGTATTAATTTAGTACACTGGAACCGGACTAGAAATGACAACGATTCTATTTTCTTTTAAGTATACAAGGCAGACCAACGGGATCGTTGTAGTGTTTTAATATCAATTTTCCGCGTAGCGTACGATAATCCACGATATCCATGACTGTATAAATTGATTAGCCAGTATTATAACAGTATTTTCAAAATAGTATTATTCCAATTTGCGTTTTTAACCACTCGCGTTGATTGTCGTTTATGTACTTCCCATTCGCATGTGTTCCCAAAACTTAACTTACCCGTAGCATAGGATTTTCTATTCCTTTTTTTCTCTATTGCTAAAATTTGCCAGTAGCGTAATTTCCATTCGCGTTTTTCCCAGTTCATGACTTTTGCTAAAAATACGTGTTACAAAATTCTAAAACTATTGTAGAAAAATGATATTTTCTAATTAATCTATACAGTTTTCTAGTTATACTATACCTACCACACTGTTTCACAAAATGTAAATACCTACATGACATGTGCAATGTCTGAAAATAAAACCTAATAACCAACCAGTACAAGTACAAATGAAACAATCCTATTATCTTTGCTCCACTAGTGTCAATTAGTTACATAATAAGTAGGTGGACAAGGAGGTTGCATACAAGTCTTAAATGCGTTCGGAAATAGCTGCTTGTAATAAAGACCTTATTACCTCGGTAACAGTCCGAGGTAATAAGGTCTTTATTGAAACTCTGAATTTTTTTCGCGACCAATAACCGATATGTATCAGTCTGTGCACTTTCTCTCGTCAAGGTTCTTGTAAAGGAATTCTAAATACAAGTCTCGCCTTTCCCTTCCTACACGAAACGTACTAACGATCAAGTATGTTAACTATGGACCCCCATCGATACTTATTTAACAACTAGCTTTTGCCGTCGTCGGCATAAAATTTGTTATTTTAGAGATTTATGTAGAATATCGCACCAACCCCGTCAACATATGGGTGTCGTAAAAGAAGCTAATCACCTAGGACCAGAAAATGGGAAGCAGCGGTTACTGTTTTGTATATACGATCTCCAACCCACCTGCCAGACTAGAAAACTATGCGAAACCCTTCCACTGGTGTGTAGGAGACTCAAGTTTAGCAGTGGAGTATTATGTGCGGTTGATAATTCAAGACCAAGTGGGGTTACACAGATGATGAAACATGCGTGTGCGGAGCTACACAACAAACCATGCCACAAACGAAGCTACTGAGAATGCAGTGCGAGTAGCCAAATTTTGGACGTCTAAAATATAATAACATTTGCTATCGACTCGCTAAGAATAAGGAGACCATGATGGCATGCGGTAGGTGCCATTACGGAATGTCAATATTTTTGTAGTAAATTATAATGCAAATAGTGACCAGACGATAACACAATGTCAAAGTCGTACATTCATATGCTCATTTTGAGAATAAAATTAATTTAGATTAATTTTATTCTCAAAATTAAAGATTCGATGTTAATTTTGAGTTGCGAAATTGAAAAAGGAACTAGTTGGAGAATTTATTATGTATCATTTATGTAACACGTTTCCTTGTTCCTTTGTATGAATTTATGTATGAGTGGCTGTACGTGTTTAACCACTGTCAATATTTCCAATACAATTTCTTCAAAGCTTGACATTTGTCATGTCACATTACAGTGGTTCTAAAACCCGGTCCAAGTTCTTTGCTAAAACCGAGGAATATATATTTAATCGATAATGACATAATCGATTCTTCTAAACTAGATCAGCGACGTGCCTATGATAGGTGTAGCCCAACCTTGCTCTACTAGCACTGTAGTGGGTCACACATGCTCTGACCAACGACTTTTGTCCGACATTTGTCGTTTTGTTTTCGACGTTTGCGCTAAATACTCATACCACTACTATACAATAATCGTAACACTTTTTTTAGATTATGTAGTCGTGCAGTATTTGGTAGAGTACCTAACATATAGTACTTACGGTGAGATTATGATTAAAACCATCTTTAAAGTGCAAAAGGCTCAAATCAGCCAGAGGACTGTTATGGACAGTTATGACGATAGATATTGATATTTTTCTATGTTCACTTACGCTTGTAAATTATAATGCCTTGCTATAAGATTTTAATATCCAAAAATGCCTTAGGAAGAATTCTAAACAGAGTGATTAGGTTATATTATTATATGTTCAGGTGGTCTGTTTTTCATACAAATAATATATAACCTTTTATCGACACACTTTCAATAGTTTGATGTGGTTAATGTAAGTATATTTGTTCAATTCGCCGTTAGTGAACGTATCCGATTGAGTGTGAAATGGATTTCTATTTGTTAAAAATATGAAACAAAGGGATGAAAAAGAAAAATAACAAATAACAAAACCACGCCACCTAGCGGCGAATAGTGTTTTTTTGCTTTAATGCTTTCGATTCGTTTCGATTAGTCGTTCGATTTAATGCTTTATTTTATATAATTAACTGGCCATGTTTGTAATTATGTATGTCCGAACGTACCTACATACATAGTTACAAATCTTGCAAGCCAAATTGGGCCCATTTCCCGGTGTTCATTTCAGCTGAAATTTTACCTGTGTAACTTGGATGATGGTCTGATGATAGAGTCGGAAGGTCCTTTTGGGATGGTCTTTATTAATACTATACCCCAGGTGATATTCAAGGTCTGATGATGATGGCGGAGAATGGTCTTAGGAACCACTGAACGCAACAAAATAACTCCATCGTGTGCGGGCTCTTTGGAATGTTCTTAATGAGTACTATATCGCTAGGTGATATTCTAGGTCTTATGATGATGACGGAAGGTGGCCTTAGGAACTGCTGAACGTAACAACATAACCCCACCGTGTTTGGGCTCTTTGAAAGCGTCTTAATGAGTAACTATACCGCGCGAAAAAGCTTGTTTTAAAAAAAGTTTCGATAGGGAACTTATTTACCGGCGACATATTATTATGTACGACCGTCTACTTCAAACCTAAACAGTGACAAGTTGAACAGCTTTCCTTAAACATTGCCCAGCAGTACGCGTAAATAGATTGGAGTATTCCCACGCGACCAATTACCTACTGAGGCAATAGTGCTAGTGGGGTATTTGGCACCTTGTGAAGGCGTCTATGGCCGCCTTTGAAGTTAATAATGTTCTTACTTGCTTACTCGTATGTTCATTCATGCTCGGTACTAGTTGGAGTAGTTAGTTCGCGCAGGGTTTCTAAAAGTGGGATTGGCGATGCTTTGAGGTTTGTTAATTGGTCGCAGAGGGGTAATTAAATAGTGTTCCGTTACAATGAAGATTAAAATTGGCAAACAATCGTCCCGAAATGGAAATAATTTGCTACAAAGAAATTGCTTTTTATGCTTGTATTCAAGGATTTTTTATAAAATGGGTCAAAGTCGTTAGAGTCTAATTTAGGTTTGAGAACCACCGTTTTAGTTCATTGTGCGCGAGAAAAATAATGTTTAGTTACTTAATTAAGCCGATGAAAGATAGTTAGCTACAACCTCATAAGATATGCAGATTTTTATCTAGGATTTGTAACAAGATTAATATGATTTTTTTTAATTCAATGCCAGATTAACCGCTTAACCACTTTCAGTTTCTAAAGCAATCAAAGTCATTGACTTTTAATAAAATTAGGTAGATTCATGAATTCGATATTTTAATTAACCATCCATTAAAACCTACATACTTAGGTAGAGACTAATTGAATACTAACCGAAACTCTTACGGTGAGGGAAAATATCGTGATGACACCTGCACTTTCAGGCAACTGAATATGTAACCATGATCCAATCGGTCAGATTTCCCTGGTCTTCACTGTAATTACCTGATCTGCCAAATCCTGGACCATGGTCAAGGCGTACCCCGGGCTCTCATGCGCGAGAGCACAAACGGGACATTAACGCCAAAATGACTACAATACTCAGGCAATAAATGAATTCATAATAATTCTATTACATTAATATATATTTAAACAGCTTGTATTATTAAAATTTATACGACCATTTTGATGTATAAACTTTGCTGGATATTATTACGTCATTCTTGTGATGTGATGAGTCATTTATAAGCTCGTAATTTAGAAATTATGAATAAGCAAGTGGATTATGCTTTCAATCAGGTTACTAGCGGCCGCGTGGGCACCGGCTGAGCTGAGCAAAACTGCAAAGACTCTTAATACAAAACCTGCGATAACTGTCATAATGATAGCAAATTTTTCAGAAACTCGTGCTTGAAATATCATCATCATCATCATAATAAGTATACTGGCGTTAGTTACAGTTGTGACTAATGTTTGTTGGCACGCGTGTCTGTCATGCGGTTTGAATCAACATGATCGCCCGAATGCTCTGTAGATTATAAATGGGCGATAGAATTTGTGTGTGTACATGTTGCGATCTTCAACCCACCTGCCAAACGTGCACACTGTGGTATGCACTATAGTCAGGAGGGCGTCTCACAACAATAGGGAGCTAATGCAGGGTATGGTGTATGATGTTGAGATGAAGGCAAACTAACAACAAGTCTCATCTGATGGCAAGTGCTCAATGCCGACCAACACCATCAAGGGCTCTATTTTTAACCTATTTTTATTTGGAATAGAATGGAAAAGAATGGAATAGAATGGAATAGAATGGAATAGAATGGAATAGAATGGAATAGAATGGAATAGAATGGAATAGAATGGAATAGAACAGAATAGAATATAAAAAAATAATTTGACACTCATGCACTTATTGGAAAATAACAAAATATAAATTAAGATCGACGAATATTATTATTAACTACGGACTAACTAATTACTAACTAAAGCCGCATGTGTATGCTGCAGTAACGCAAAATGGTCATGGCTCAGCACAGAGTTGCTTTGGAGAGCAACACACTGATATTCTGCCAAGACCCGCACAGAAGAAGGGTGCACGTTAAAACAAAAAAGTGTATTTATTATAAGTTTGACGTTTGTCTGTGTGTGTTGGGGGATATCTTACTTTTTCTATAGGTAAGGTTCACCACCACAAATCAGGAATCACGCGCCACGAATGGAACGGTTTCCAATATAGGTATATTTTTAATTACACGGGTCGGGATTACTAAAAGCAAACGGTTCAAAAATAGGGAAAAAATTAGCGATAAGCACCAAAATATTGAATTAAAAAAAAACCGGTTCAAGTTGAGGCAAGCGGTTCAGAAATAGGACCCAATAATGCCATGCTTTTTGCACAGATCGTCCGTCCATCTAGACACAGGACGTCCCACACTTCGTTTGCCCAAACGTGACTTTCACTCCACCACGACTAGTACAAGTGTGCGCGCGAGATCGACAAGTGAAACGAGGAAAGGCGCGACTTAGATCCGATTCTTATTGCGGGACATTTGTGCTAACCATGCTGAAAACGTCTATTCCCCAAAGGTAATAAAATTTATCCGAAATCAGAGGCCTATTAAGTATGCAAATAAAAAAGGTGTGTAATAAAAATTTCCCAACTGTCATTCTGTGTGTTTAACGCATGCCGGTCAATCTAACGCAAGGTCAGACAAGTGTGGGCGTCGATCATTAACTGTGCTTTCGAAATTTTAATACGAGCTGAAATTAATGGCACCTGTAGTTAGTAGAGCAATTACTAGGCTATAGGATAATTGTCGCAGACAGAGAGGTACTCAGGCTAAGGACATTTGTAGAATTTGAAGAAATCACGAAATACATTTCAATAATCGTTTGTCCAGCTGACACCAGGGTGGAATCACTATGATCCTATATATTATTAGGATATAGCATATAACATGTAGTGCATGTAAAACAGTTTCTTGTTAGACTGTTTAAACCTCGTTAAGCAATTGGTTTTATTAGTCAATACAAAATCAAAGTCCACACTATTTACGTAAGTATGAAATATATATCAAATTACCGTTCAAAATAGCTAAAGTGTAGGTACAAGTATGTGATAAAAATTGGGATGAATGAAATGGTGAGAACTAGACCACAGGCAGAATACGTCCCTGTTTTCCCCAATATTGCGAATTGTCCCATACCATAACTGTATGCCGCCAATTGACGACCTGAGTGGTTCAATGGTCAACATGCCGGTCTGCCACGCAAGAGGTCCCGGGTTCGATTCCCGGCCGGGCAGAAATTGTAATGATGAGTTTTAATTTCTGTTACGGGTCTGGGTGTTCTATGTATAATAAGTATGTATTAATGAAAAAAAGGTATTTAAGTAGTATATCAGTTATCTAGCACCCATAGTTCAAGCTTTGCTTAGTTTGGGGCTAGATGGCGCTGTGTGAATTTGTCCACGAATATTTATTATTATTATTTATTAATTATGCTTGTGTTATGCCTGTATTATGTACCCATATTAATATTATCTGTCAGTGTCTCCGGTTGGCCAAAAAAACTTTTACCACTCACGCGTGTCATAGCAGATGGACTAATATTATCTTATTTACCTTATCCCTCTATTAACATTTCATCATCACGGCCCATCACAGTCCACTGCAGGACTAAGGGCCTCTCCCACAAAATGTCAAAAAATTCAAAATTCAAAATTTATTTATTGTTAAGGACATTACATATCTCTTTCGATCGTCAAATAGGAGGGGGTAGGAAAGTAGGAAGGAAACACACAGTGACACGCTGACCGCCCTATGGCCGCAGCAAACCCACCTTTCGCCAACCACGACCGGACCGTGCTCGACAATGCCAGGCCGAGCCGGACCGCGTTCAATATATTATTATATAGGTATGTCTAGTATAATTAAGAAAAACCACCTAAAACTACAGCAAGAGTAAGCCAGTCCACCAAAGCAGCACCCGTTCACTAGTATAACGCAGGGCCCAGCCATCGTCCAATTCAACCATATTTGAGGGAAAAGAGCGACCCGGCCCCTATGCCACCGCCAGACAGACTTTTAAGTGAGCGTGCATCACACATGCTGCATGTGATAGGTAGTCACTCCCACCCTACTCTATCCTATCCCTACCCTACCGCTACCTTACCCCTACCCTATCCTACCATTGCCTTAACCCTACCTTACCACTACCTTACCATGGCAGACAGGAGCCACCATTTGTGGGAGAGGAAGGAAAATTAACGCCGCTTCCAAGGTGGTTCTCCGTGGGGGAAAGAAACGGCAAGAAACCTACAGAGCATACGTTAATTTTTTTTTTAAACATGTCTTATGTACTAATACATTATTTGTCCTATATACTATCTTAAAAGTAAATACCTGTATAGAACAGCAGTTCAGTCCCATGGACTTTCATTTACATATTCAGATATACTATAATAACTTTTTTGACATAATTTGTTTTTTATAGCGACTTTAAATTTATTCAATGGAAAATTCTGAATATCTGTTGGAACCTTATTATAAAAGCGTACACATTGACCCATAAATGATTTGTGGACTTTGGCTAGACGACAAGCACCAGCAACAAGCTTATATTTATTTCTCGTATTAATATTATGAACTATTCTTCTTAAATAAGTGTAAATTTTTATGAACATACATTAAGTTCTCATATATATTATGACGGCATTGTCATTATATCAATATTCCTGAATTTATCTGTTAGTGAAGTTCTAGGTCTCAATTGATAAATAGCGCGAATAGCCTTAGGATGGGAGGTTATTGCCATAATCTCCATGCCTGGCTGGCAGGTTGGAGATCGCAGTCTTATAAATATAACAATGGAAAACACTGCTGCCCATTTTCCATCCTACGGGGACTAGATCTTTTGCCTCTAAAACATTAGTCGCCTTGTACGACACCTACGAGTGTAAGGGGTTTGTGCTATCTACATTCACTATACCATAAAAATAATAATGTTGGCGTCAATATCCCAGTTGTTTTCGTCAGTGGCCTATTGGTTAAGTGGCATAACTTATACCCGAGGTACCCGGTTCGAACCCCATTGACTCTTTTCTGAGCTAAGTACATTAATTAAACACTTAACACATGTTCTTACGGTAAGGGAACACATACATTCGAGTGTCTGAATGCGTAACCATGATTCAATCTGGCTAGGTTCCCTTGTTAATAGGGTCACGAGGGTCAGATAGAAGTCGCTTTTTTGTAATTACCCAATCTGTAAAAACCTGGATCATGGTTAAGGGTGATCTCGGGCCCTTGCACGCGAGAGCATAATCGGGAGAAAAATAATCATATCATCCGTTTATGCGCTTGCTCGGGCGCCAGAGCCCGAGGTCCGCCTTGACCATGATCCAGGATTACAGTAATTACAGTGGAGCGAATAATAGCGGAAGCTGCTCAGATTGAATAACGGTTACACATTCAATCACCTAAATGTGCAGGTTTCCTCACGATATTTCCGTCACCATACGAGCCTCGATTAGTGTAGGTATAACTGAACTTCTTTAAATTAATAAAACTAGTAACAAACCAGATACAGTATAAAAATAATCAAATAGTTATATATTTCATATCGTTTATAAAGGGTGTTTTTTTTAGAGGTATAGAACTTTGAAATTAAATAAAACAAAGATGTTCTTTTTAAATTGACATGAAATTAAGTTTATTCGATAGACAATTTTCTGGCATTATAATTTGAATATGACTTCTGGCATATGACCACCACGGCTGGCTCGGACGTAGTCTAATCTGGAGGTCCAGTTTTCGATTACTTTTTCCAACATTTGTGGCCGTATATCGGCAAGAACGCGGCGAATGTTGTCCTCCAAGTGTTCAATGGTTTCGGGCTTATCGGCGTAGACTAGCGATTTCACATATCCCCACAGAAAATAGTCAAGTGGCGTTAAATCGCACGATCTTGGAGGCTAATTCACGGGTCCGAAACGTGAAACTATGCGATCACCAAACGTTTCCTTCAATAAATTAATTGTGGCACGAGCTGTGTGGCACCGTTACATCCAGAAAAACTGACTGTTTGGTGTGCTTTATGGGCTGGTGGAATAATTGGTCCGTACTTCTTTAAAAACGATGCTGGCCAGAACGTTACAGTCAATGGTGACCGCTATAGGCCATGATTACTGACTTTTTCGTTCAACAATTGAACAATTATGATGTGCAGGAGCTGTGGTTTCAGCAAGACGGGGCAACATGCCACACAGCTCGTGCCACAATTAATTTATTGAAGGAAACGTTTGGTGATCGCATAGTTTCACGTTTCGGACCCGTGAATTAGCCTCCAAGATCGTGCGATTTAACGCCACTTGACTATTTTCTGTGGGGATATGTGAAATCGCTAGTCTACGCCGATAAGCCCGAAACCATTGAACACTTGGAGGACAACATTCGCCGCGTTCTTGCCGATATACGGCCACAAATGTTAGAAAAAGTAATCGAAAACTGGACCTCCAGATTAGACTACGTCCGAGCCAGCCGTGGTGGTCATATGCCAGAAGTCATATTTAAATTATAATGCCAGAAAATTGTCTATCGAATAAACTTAATTTCATGTCAATTTAAAAAAAAACATCTTTCTTTTATTCAATTTCAAAGTTCTATACCTCTAAAAAAAACACCCTTTATTAGAATAACGAGGCTATTGAGTAGTACCTAAATGCAATTGGAACAATCCATTCTTGTGGCCATAACGATCGCCGCCTTGTCACGACATGCAAAGTGTAAGGGCGTATCCAGTCCTATTACAGTTTTTAGTGCCTATTTAAAGACTGAATACTAGTGTTTATTAATGTACTAAATGCCGTGCTTTACGGAAATTAGAATACATTAAAATGATTACAAAATATAGATAGCCTAATTCTTGTAAGTTGTTAATAGTTTACAACGTTATTTTCAATACAGTTACTTGTAAAATGTTGCTGTAATTAGTAAATATGGCACACATTAATATATGTCAATTAATGCCCTCTATTAATGTGTGCTAATTATTTTTGTATAGTGCTTTCAAATGTATTGGGGCGCCATGCCACATAACCGGTAGCGCCCATATCCCCATTACTTGTGATTTGTTTGGTAATTTAAACTCTTTGGCACTAAAAATCGAGGTAAACTGGGCTCGCATATCTTTATTCTCTAACTTACTTCAGATATATTATCTCAGGATGAATTAAAGTATCTACTAAACACTATAAAACGGATTTATCAAGTTTCTTTTCTCATTTTATCCCGACGTTTGGATTACTTTACTGTGCTTGTGATCACAGGTAGATAGATGACATTTGTCTTTAAAAGTACTTTAAGTCAAATAAATATTATAGTTTTTTTTATTGCCTAGAGAGGCACACGGACGCATGGTCCATCTGATGGAAAGTGACCACCATCGTCCAGGATATCAGCAACCTAAGAAGAGCGGACGCGATGCTGGCCTTTGAGATGTAGACATGCCTTTGAAGAACCCCATGTTATAGTGCAAAGGAAAGACTTCGAGAAGGAGCTTATTCCACATTTGCGCGAAAACTTTAATTTTCCCACTCCGTAGTACATTTTGTTCAATTAGAGTTCTCTTGCACGCAGAACACACTGGTGTTATCTTAAGACTTAGGCGTATGATGATAAGTAGAGTTGATGGTCTAATAAGTACTTACTCCATCAAAGCTACAAATACTGAGTAGTGGTCCTGAGTAAGCTATACTTTCTTGTTGTAGTGAGGTAGTTAGGCCTACGTCGTTTGACCCAAGAACTTACAATAAAACAAATGAACATTACAGCAATATGTCAACGGGGAGGGTGGCGTAACCGCCGGAACAAATGCCAAATGATACAATAATGTTACAACCATTCAACTTATAGTGGGATATTTTAGTGATGTCGTCGACTGTTTCAGTTTTGGTCATAATGTTAGTGTATTCCTGAAACTGGAAACGAAACCCCGGCTTTTACGAGTTAAGTATATGAACATAAAGGGCCTTAATTTTCAGTAATTATATTATGGTTTTTCTCAGGTTTCTTACAATCTCTAGATGTATCTTTTCGGGCGGAATTTTGTAATCGATTTATATTTTGAACATCTCAGTCATGAAGTTATGAACATATAGGAACAGGTAAGTGGATTATAGCTGCCTACAGTGCCTGGTATCAGGAAACAGGTCGGGACCAGACTCGAGTCAGATACGAGAGCCAAAGGCTTAGAACATGAGGATCCCGGACACGATCATACGCCACGTGGCCGTCACATTGAACCAATTTCTTTTTTTCTTTTTTACAAGTTTTACATTTACTAGATTTATCGAATCATATTCATCATTATCCTATAACAACTACAATAGATGAATAAAAAGTCGCATAACTGTTAGCATATTAAGACTATAGAGTTTTACAAATTGGTTTAGATTTTAGGACTCTGATAAAATTATTTTTTCTGATTCTAGGTTTGGTTTTGTGGTTTCCCATCACTACGAGTAGTACAAACATAAGAACAATGGGCAAACAATACGGCCGGACATTGCTTTATAAGCGATATCTGTGTAATTTATTGAACTGCAATATAAATAGTTGCGCTGCGTTAAGCTTTCCTTTTGTTTTATATTAGTCCAAGGACCTTGGATCAAATAATGTATCCTGCTATTGCGTATGGTTTCATCTATGGGTTTAATGTATTATATTTTTAATTATTTAAGCAGTTGGCTGTGTGGTGTCCGGCAAAGTAGAATAGTATTAACTCGCTCGTGGGTATCGTACGAGGAGACTGAAGAAGTTTTCCAGGAATTTCTGACGTAGGCTGGAAAATGAGCAGCAGCGTTTTCCATTGTTCCCTTTTGGGCGAGAGATCCTAAGTCCTGCAGTGGACTTAGGATCTGTGGAAGCAGTTTTTATTTATTATTTGACACTTTTACAATCAAGTAAAATAGCTTAGCCATATAGTGATCAGCAGAATAGAAACGCAAATGGAAATGGGCATTAGCCATGGGAGTCGTAGCAAAAGTAATGTATTAAACGTGTGATATGAATGTGATAGCTACGTCATTTATAAATCAGGAATTAGGGAATCAGTTTGGATACAAAAACGTTATCATAATTTTCTTTTTAATATAAATTTATCGATTTGTGTTCCTCACGTCGAGTAAGGTCTCCGTGTGAACCGTGGCTTTGTTTGTGGAAGGGCTTTGCCTATTTACTGCCATTATAGCATCCAGATCAGCCTTTTTAGGGGTTTTAGAGGCAATGGAATGGTAATACCCCTGGTGTTGCTAATGTCAATAGGCACTAGTGATACGCAGGCGGCCTGCTTGCCTATTTGTCTACCAATTATAAGAATAAGCTAATCTTTCTAAATTCTCTAACCCTAAAATTGATATTGGAAAGTGGATGAAACATTCCTCTCTTGGGGAAAAGAGAGACAAAAAGAATGCAACAAAAAAAATAGTTACACAGATGCACCTGTGTAACTGTTTACGGTGCGGCTGCAGCCGTTCTGAAATTATGCGCGAACATGCAATATTTTGATACATTGGGTAATATTATGTTAATTTTCATAGGGATCTCTATATTATTTATCATAAAATTTTGCCTAGTTTAGAATTATAGAAAGAATTTTTATTACTGTTAAGTAGTTGATGAGTTTATCCATTGAAAACAAATCGACAAACGACCAAATTGTTCCTCTTTTTAATATTAATGAATATATAACAATCGAAGACTGCATCTGCACTTAACATCAGGTGAGATGGCAGTCAAATACCTGTATAATATAAAAAAAACGGCAAATACAAGCTATTAAAAACAATGTTTTCATCATTTGTATCGATCGAACAATCGCAAATACCCCGCTGACCCGAATTATGGATTGAATAATAAGCAGCTAACCATTATTACTGCTTGAGTAGACATAATGCTCGTCTAATCTCCTGGCTATCGACGCGGGAGTTAATCGGGGATCTGTACTGTCCGCGACTTTATTCCTGCTGCATATTAACAATCTGATTGTACCAGGTACCTTTGGGTACGCAGATGACAGCACAGTAACGGATAAATTTCTGTCAGATGCAAAAGCCAACAGGGACGATATTCAGTCTTGTCGAAAGGCCATGGTTGATCATTTGGACAAAGCTCTCAAGGCAGTTTCTGATTGGGGCGAAGCCAATCGGGTGGCGTTCAACGCAACCAAAAATCAGGCGTGTTTGTTTTCCGCCAAAAGGAGCCAATTCCATCTAACTCCAACTTTTCGTCAGTATATCGATTCCAAAGCAAAGAAACTTGGTATCCTCTCGAAGGTTAGGCGGTACTTCACTTTAAAGCAGTTGCTTCAGTTATATCAAGCATAAGTGCGATCCTGCATGGAGTACTGCTGCCACCTCTGGGATGGATCAGTCAAATATCAACTGGCAGCTTTGGATTCGGTGGAAAAACGTGCAAAGAAGATAAAATGTGACCCTCAGTTGATTGAAGCTAGGCTACAGAGTTTCGAACATCTGCGTAGGGTTGCGCGTCTATCGGTCTTCTACAGGTTACATTTCGGAGAGTGTGCGAAGCAGCTGCACGACCTTATTCCGCCGGCCCTTTTCCGCCATTGGGAGACGCGATCCGGGCGAGCGCTTCATCCTTATGTCGTGGATCTTCCAGCTATCCGCACGAATCGCTTTGAATTGACCTTTATAATGCGGACAGCTAAGGAATGGAACGCGTTGCCTGCGAGTGTGTTCTCTGATCAATATAATCTGGATGCCTTCAAGGCTAGAGTGAATAGGCTGTTCCAAGAAGGGCATGCTTCATCTTCGGTTGCATCGTCACTTACCAACAGGTGAGATGGCGGTCAAATGCCTGTCTTGTATAATAGAAAAAAAAAATGTTTGTATTACACAGATACCAAACTCCTAGCGTCCTAGCGTTCATCCCGGCTTCTGCCAGGGTCCGCTTTCCTACTCATTCTCCTCCACTTTGCCCGGTCTTCAGCATCCTCGCATTGTAGGCCATTGGCTCTCGTATCCGACTCAGCAATGTTAAACCATCGCTTCTTGGGTCGCCCACGGGTCTCTTTCCTGATACCGGCAGGTTCAGGCACCTATTTCCCACGTATATTCCTGAGGTTTACGTATCAAGTGACCAAACCAGCGCCGACGAACCTCCTCAATCTTATCTGCGATATACCTTAGGCCAAAAGAAGAATTTTTTAAATCGGTTATGAAGTTTTTGTAGTAGCAATCAAATTTTTCCTCTTTATAAAATTAATAAAGATCACCAACCACAAGCTATTAAAGACAATGTTTTCATCATTTCTAACGATCGAACTATCGACTATAGCAAATACCCTGCGGACCCGAATTATGGATTGGATAATAAGCAGCTAACCATTATTATTGCTTGAGTAGACATAATGTTTGTATTACACAGATACCGAACTTAATTACCAGTGTTCGTGACTGTCATTGTGAAAAACACTGTCACGACAGTTGCCAAAGAGAAAATTGGTACAGATGTGTTTGACGATAAGCCCTAGATAGACTCGCTACGGTTTTGTTGGAAAGATTCAATAAGGTTATGTAAGGTTACCTACTTATTTCGCGAGACTTTGTAATTCAATATGAAATATTATAATGAGGTGTATGCGTTAGAGTAAGAACGTTCTTATTCTAAAACATTTGAATCTGACATAGATTATAAATCTGAAGAAGATACCTATTGGTACCTATGCTTCAGATTGCGTGTGATTCATGTGTTATAATGTTTTATTTCTCTATTTTTTGTTAACTCGTTTCGTTTCATTTAGAATTTTGTTATAACTATTTACATAACTTTTTTACCTCATTAAATATTCGCGTGTCAAAAATTTTTTCGCCGTCTTATGTCACTATTTGGCATCTTTTAGTCTAATGTGGTACTAGATAGTAGGTCCATAGGCCTTTATAGGCTTATGAATTTCACCCAGGAGCACCGTAAATTTCTGGTAATTAGTACCTTATTAATCTGATTTGTACAGAACTCACACATATCACCTGCCAATTTCACGGCCCTAGTGTTGCGCAATATTTGGTTCCACATTCCTGCTCACACGTGTGTCGGTCTCAGCACATCATTCTTGAAGCAATAAATCGTAACCAATCACTCGAAAATCAATCACACATCGACACTAAATTACCTTACGTAAGCGCTCATGAAGCGGTTACATACATTATTCTGTTTGTATTTGCTAGACACATACGTGATCGCGATTTATTATCTAGATCCGTTAAGAACACTTTCGATAGATCGCATCTGCATGTCGGACACGCCTTGTTCTTCGCGGCTAGTGATGGCGCGTTTTGGTTCCGGATTTTCGAAATTTGTGTCAAGGATTTGAGAATTTCTTCGACGAAGCCTTTTTTATCACTAATGTGGCAAACAACTTACGGCCTGCCTGGTGGTAAACAGTCACCGCAGCCTTTGGACGTTTGCAATACCAGGGGCATCACTCACCCCTCGCCCAGCCTTTCCTTCAGTATGCATAAGGTGACAAGAGTAAAATATAACACCAACGCTTTCCTCTTAAGGGTGTCGTACAGTCATTTGCAGTGTGAACGTACAATAAAGCTAAGATAATTATTATTTTGTACTATCTCTCGTAGTCTCGTGTCTCCGTAAATAAAAAATGCGCAGCTGCATTATCTATATTTTTTCAAAACCGTAATCTTCAACGTGCCTGCTAAACATGAAGTTTATGATAAACCCCTCCACTAGATATTTAGGATAAAGGATTTTGTTCCATTAATATTCTTTACTTCTTTTTCAAGTCTTTAGAAAAGCTTTTAAAATGAAGATAAAACCATATATTTCCTAATAATTCGGCTTCGGTCTCTATCCACACACAACGTACTAGACCCATACCTACTGTGACATAGTACTACTTACTACTGATTAGGAATAGCTCTGCGCCGCAGAAGTTGATGTCAACGGCCGCCCACCGATTACAGATACTTGTTAAGTGACATCCACTTTCGTTTCTGTTTACGGTGAAATCAATTGCACGAAAAAGCACGAAGTTTGTGGAACAATATAGTATAGGAGCTGTCGCTTTCCTTTTACTAGTCGAGACTATTTAACTAGAGTATAGCATACAATTTCCCGAATAAAATAAAATATGATTGGACAAATGCACAAAGTAAGAAAAGCTTGTGTTATGGGTGTTAGATAACTGATAAAGTGCTTGTATACTTTTATTTTGTAATTTTTAAAATATGTACTTATTATACATACTACACTCAGACCCGTAAAATTAAAATTCATCATTTCAATTTCTGCTCGACCAAGAATCGAACCCGGGATCTCTGCGTGGCAAAACGACAAGTTAACAAACTGCACCACCTCGGCTTCAATTGCTAACAATTTATTAAATGTTAACCGCTCAAAGATTAGTCGTTTAATTTACGATTCTTCATAAAAAAGGTCATTTGATTGAAAATAAAATGTGAGGCTTCTACTTATCTAACATGTTACATAGCCTCCACATATTAATAATGAACTTGATATTAGACAAATGTACTTTCCCCATTTAGGCGCGATGTCATTAATTAAAGCAAGAAATCTAGTCCTGTCTTAAGTAAGTCTTAATTGAGAAACGTACAAAGTTGTAGTTTATTTTGCAACATATCGAAAATAGCTCTGCGCTCTTATGGGAGGCATTAGCATTAATCAGATCCATCTTAGAAACAAGAACCGAAGATGGATCATTTAGGTCGAGCACGATTACATGCAAGTAACAAAACTACACACTTTCCGTAGCATGACACTCCATACCCACAAAGGCGACGTTGGGTGGAATATTATATTTTGTTCTACTGAATATAACAAAGAAACAAGACTTTAAAGGAAGCAGAAGGCAGGAAAAGAAAATACAATAATTTTAATAACCGAAATATAAAGTCATGTCACCTCGGCGTTATAACTTATAGGTAGTAACGGGTTAACCAAATTTGACCTTAAGCGTTGACTTCCTACACTTTCAAATTTACTGATACCTCAACTTATTGCTCAAGTGTCCATAGTCAATCATACCGTACGCGGTGGTGCGACAGTTTCGGATAGTGATTTGCATATCAGCCTTAGGGTCTATTTAGATTTGAGTGGAGTAAATCTTGCGCACGCATGCTTGGCCGTGACCGAAAAACTTTCTTATGGGAGCACGAGCTAGTCACGACCATGGGTGGACATGGACATTCTCGGCATTCTTGCCCCGGGGTTATTAACTTCACGCATGCAAATTGATAATTGTGGACAACAGTGTTCACGGATTAGCAACGGATTAGCAGTGACGTTTTTTGTTGGAGAGCGACATATCTAGGTGAAGTTTGTGCATTGTGAGAAATTGTGGTTCAAGGTTATTGAGATATATCTGTTCTAGGCAGGCCCCTGCTATTGTTTGCTACTTATAACGATTTAAGTATAGTATTTTAGCCGTCAATGTCGAACGCAAGCAAGCCCTTTGGCATCGGTTTCGTTCCTTTGCAAGTATTAATCCGTATTTTGGTATTTTATTCTTGGCCGCTTCTGTCCTGATGGTCCCTCCTGATTCCTCATCGAAGCGGTGGTAGAGTATTAAATTACTCACTAGTCCCTGTTCCTTTTGGAGCTTAGGTCTACAAGCATCTTCCTCTAAGCTCTAGGCTTAGCATAAGATCGCTCAACTACCCGTTAACAAACAACTAACGAAAGGTATTTTCATTTTGTCGCAAAAAGTCTTTTAAGGATAGAAAGCGTAAGTGAAAAGTGGACACTCCAGCTTTTTCCAGACTGATGGCTGGTGTATAAAATTACTTCAAACTATGATTAGGTAATTGTTTAAAAATCAGTTTATAATTAAGTAACCGCGCAATGCACGCGGCCTTACAGAAAATGCGTTACTATTTTCCACCCAAAACTCCGATGTCAATTGTCAACACCTACATCTGACAGAAGGATTAATGACTAGTTTGGTTGAAACCTCACTGGAATTAACGTGGTTGTAGCCGGCTTCCTAGTGATTAGGATCTTTGGCGCGGACTAGGAACCGAACCAAGGCCGTTGCTTTCATATGGCGGATACCGCCACATAACACATGGTAGTACTATGTTATGTTGTTACTTGGTCAGTCCGTGTTAGCTGTCAATAGAGCTAATAAGGTTCATTATGAATGTTATGTATAACTTGTATGGTATTATGCCGTGGGAATTAGTTATGTTGAACAATATCGGATGCATGTTTGTTTATGTTTCATTAATTGCTTTGTTTTACAAATAGATCGATAAAGTGTAGGTAAAATATACTTACATAGGTGTTGTCTTGGAACTATGTAATGATATTTGACGGTCTTCAAACAAGAGTGTGCCCAAGATAATTCTCCAGTTCAAGCTCCAAATAGGTATATCGTTGTTTTATTGGTAGTTGTTCATGTTAACTGTCAGTCAAATTTAGTTCCATTACAGCCGCGAGCAATGTTATCTTAGGCGCATTCTTTATTTATATCATTATGTTTAGCGCAGTATCAGAGTAAAGACGGTATGTACTAGCATCAAACCATAGACTATTAACAACACCGCCATGTATACATACTGTGGATTACAATTTTGAACCACAATCTCTCCGATTTTAGAGAATTTACATTCCTAATACCGGAAACTACCTCGTTTTTTTAATTATTTGCTCCTATTACAATGCAACATCTACGGATTTAAAATATCCCGTAAGAATTTTCAATTAACAACCCACAAGGTGGGCCGACAGCCTGGTATAGATCGCAGGTCCCAGCTGAATGCGGAAGGCAGAGGACCAGCCTTTGTGAAGATCTCTGGGGGAGGCCTATGCCCAGCAGCGCGCTGGTGTTCCGGCTGATATGATGATGATGATGATTTTCAATTAAGGAAAACATCATGAAAGCGCGAAAAGACTTCAGAGAAAGTAGACTATCAATTGAGCTTTAGTTATTATGATGGTGAAGTACGTATTGATTGAATAGTACGTATGCTGGTCACTGTAAGGTAAGGTAAGAATAGCTTTATAATTCACCAAACCATTAGGTACAACCATATCAGACATTAAGTCTGAGTTTGTTACATTAACATTTAATTAAAGTAATTGATAGTAAGCAATAGAAAAATATTAAATTTTAAAGGTATGTTCCGGGTTTTCTACCGCGTACCTTTGTTTACGAGTAGCCCGATATTTCGATTTTTATGATCAATAATAATTAATATTTCAGAATACTTTTGAAAACATTTTACCAACTTCAGAACGAAGTGTGGTGATTTCTGAACGATTATTTGTCTTTGATCAGTTAAGTACTGTTTATGAGAAACTTCCTTAATTAATAATGTAATAAATTTATAATAATATTAAATAACGTTAAAAGTATTGTAAACATTAACTTAACATGTAATCAATCTATCAGTAAATTTAGAAGACCGGAAATGAGAATAGAAATGACATTTCCAGCTAGATAGCTAGTATAAAGGTTCAGTCGGAAGGCTGAGAAGGACTTTTGCTCCAGAGCCGGCACAGAGTTAAGTACAAACTTGCATTGTATTATTGTTGCTTTATATTTTGTATTGGTTTTATTTATTTATATAATCGTTTATTTATTGAATCGTACGCAATACCACTGTCCCATTTTTAAAGGATAAATATTTAATTATGTGATCGATAATTGTGTTTGGTTTTGGTTAGAATTTTGTATAAATGTGTCGTTTAATTCAGCTAATGTTGTTTAAATAAATACCTCATTTTATAATGGATTACATTGTTTATTACAATATACCTAATATCTTTAAAACACGCTTTTGTTTGATTATATAGTGTCCACTAGAATCATACTTTATCCTAGATAACATTTTTTCTCATAAACTCCTACACAAATATCAGCCTTGGATACTTCATCATCATCTGAACGACCAGTCCCGGCTTCTGCCAGGGTCTGGTTACCAAGTCTTACTCCTCCACTTCGCCCAGTCTCTCTTAAATACTTTATAACCTTTGTACCAACAAATAGCACTACCTCCAAGAACTATTTTTTACATGACATAGATATCTATTTATTAATAGGCTCTTGTTTACTTAATTTAGCGTTCTCCATATATTTCACTGGGGTTTTGGATACATACTCATATTCTGTTATTATTCTGTAGCTTAATGACTTAAATAAAGGTTTGTACTAATAAAAGACAATGTAGTTATAAGTAGGACATGTATTTAATCTGACACATGCATCATGGTCACGAGTTAAAATGTGTGATAATAACCATTATAGTTTAAAACATTCAATATTAAACTGTTTTGTCTTTCATCCGTATTCACAAATAATACGTTTTTTTATTGCTTAGGGAGCACACGGACGGCAGGTTAACCTGATGTGGAAAGCTGCCACCGTCGTCCAGGACATCGGGAATGTTAGGGGAGCGTGTGCGGTGCCAGCGTCTGAGGTACCTGCGGACATGCCTTTGGAAGAACATCATGTTATAGCGCAAAGGGTACCACGATAGAACGGTACTAGTCCAGGTAGCGTTTCTACGAGTATGCGTGTACTTACAGAGCTCGGCGTTCAATACGATCGGCTCAGACGATTCGGATGTGGAATGAGCTCCCAGCCACAGCGTTTTCTTTGGTGTATGACATGTGATCGTTCAAAAGGTATATTAGAGGTCTCCTTAGAGGAGAGCAACGCATTAGTGGCGTCCCTGGTATTGGTGATGTCCGGGCGGCAATGACCACTTTCCATCAGGTGGCCCGAAAGCCTGTTTGTCTGCCGTACTCTATAGAAAGAATTAAGAAAAAAACCGCTGCTATACGTTCAGTTTGATGCATATCGCCACTCAAGTATTGCCAGTTTGAATCCTAGGCGTTTACGGGCACTGTGAGACCTTATAGTAACACTGACTGTGTTTCTTTTGAACCGTGGGTACTTCTTTTTTAATTAGATACTTTAATTTTGTTAAAAGCCTTTTCAGTTTCACGCCTTAGTTCACTTACTTAGTACATACATATATTTATTATAATACCCACGGCAAGAGGTCAATAATTCTGCAATGGCGGTTTAGCCATTTTCGTAATTTCCATCGTGCATTCCTGAACTTCCTGGACCGATATGGCGTCGACGTCGGTCTTTTACTCTAGTATTTTAATGAAACCGCCGTGAGTACCTACGTTTTGTCGGTGTTTCTACACTTTTGCGTACATTAAATGCTACCGCTTGTCATTTTATATAAAAGTTGGACCAATTTGCGTAGAGAGCGTTGCTTAAGCTGGTTTAAGCCGACTGTTTGATTAACTTCGCTGTTAAAACTAAAACGCGAGTTTACAAGTTAATCCTTTTGTTTTCCTTAATTTCCGGTAAGATCGTTATCTCTATCATCTTTTACATATAGTCTAGACATGACTTATCTAGAGATCGGTTGCTTAAGCTGGTTTAAGCCGACTGTTGATTAACTTCGCTGTTAAAACTAAAACGCGAGTTTACAAGCGTTAATCCTTTTGTTTTCCTTAATTTCCGGTAAGATCGTTATCTCTATAATCTTTTACATATAGTCTAGACAAGACTTATCTATATCTTATTTCCAGGTATTTTATGAAATAGGGCTCAGGTGTTATTAATAACAATGATATCAATGCTATTAATAGCGGACAAACATCTGAAACCAAAATATAAAACTGATAGCAATATCAATCAAATAAAAGTGATAGCAAGTATGGTTCATAATGTACCTATTAATAGAGAGACAATGAAAATGAGACATAGTATAAATGTTTATCTGCCCTTCACTCACATTTGTGACCATTAAAATATATGGAAATCTCTCCCAACAAATTCCGCACATCAGGAATGCACGCGGACGCACGCAACTTTGCTCTCGTGAGATGCGTAAAGTAAACCAAGTTACGTAACCATTTTCGAAACTGGACCGGTAAAAAACTCATCAGTGTCCAAGCTCATACTTGTTAACTTCGGACCAGTGTCACTAGTTTCATTCGCCATAGCATTATGGAGAAATTTGAGTCATCTCGTTTCCGGACTATTTACATGGCGACTGGAGCCATTAATGTAATTCAAAATGATAGACTATTCGTGTTATTAGAATACTGTCGACATTAACTGGGTCATTGAGTAGTTAGCGATTAATTCTAGAGACCCATCGCATTTATTAACATGTAATATTTGTAGGAAATCATAATTGCCGATAGGTATGTAGGTATTGGGTAGATACTTTATTTGCGTATAGTGATTAGTCTTCGTTTTTAACCGCTATCACAAAATAGAGGTTGTAACTTTGGCGTAGGTATAAATGTTCTTATGTGTCTATGGGATCGTAGGTCCCGAGAAGATTTAGTTAGAGATTTGGACGTGGTTTAATCAATTTGATCTATATTATTCTTGGCTCAGCCGTGTGGTGTCCTACATAGTAGAATAGCAACAAACCCTTACACTCGTGGGCGTCGTACGGCGTCGTACTAGGCGACTAATGTTTATGAGGCAAAATTCTAGAGTCTCTGTAGGTTGGATTTTGGACAATGGACAACAGTATTTTCCATTGTTATATTTATAATACTGTCATGTCCAACACGCCTGCTAAGCGTGCAGATTACGCCATCAACCTCACCTTTCGTGGGAGATTCCCTAAGTCTTGCTGTGGACTAATAGTCCACAGTGATGTGTAGCTGTGATGGTGGTGTTTCTTGGCTTTGTTTCATTAAAATAGGTTTAGTAGTTTAACAAATATTTCTGCCACTATTGCCTATGGTAGACTATGTCGGGGTGTTTTACAACACCCGTCGGTTTGAAACTGAAGGTTTTGTTACAGGAATACAATACAGTTTCTCGTTAAATTTTAAAAATTAATAGAATATTTATTTATTTAATCATAATTTATTAGCCGTCTACGATGAATTCAAATAACGTTTCCATTTGTAAATCATTGGTCCGCATTACTTGCATGATTTACACATATATGAGCCTTATAGGCGACAAAGCCGACATTTCACCTTGCACCAGAATTGAGTAATACTGACCAATCGCTCCTTTTACAAGAGTAATTCTGTGACGCAAGCGCAGCTTTAATTCGCATAATATAATTTACATTGCAGCGGGTGAATGTGGTCCAACTACAGTGAGAACCTGTAAAATGTCGGCCACGGTACGTAGGTCCTTTCCAAAAATTGCAAGGTCTCGGGGAACCAGTTTACTGAGAGTTCGAGCGTGAATGAGAGTAGAAGGAAGGAAGGAATGAGGAAGAAGGGTCACGTAGTAGTGATGAATGGTAGCCTTTTAGCTATAATACTGACGTTGATATTGACGATAAAGTGGTTAATGTCCATGATCCAGGATTTGCTTGATCAGATAATTACAGTGGTGCGACTGCTATCTGACTTCCGTGACCCTGCTACCAGGGAAATCAGACCAGATTGGATCATGGTTACACATTCAGTCGCCTGAATGTGCAGGCTTCATCATGATATTTTCTCTCACCGCAAGAGCATTGGTTAGCATTCAACTAATATACATAACTCAGAAAAGTCATTGGTACAATCCAAGGGCATAAGTGCGTGACCACCTTAAGAATTATATTCCTTTGCACCACAGTGTATTTGTTAAACGGTTTTATGAAATAATATTTTATTGATTTTATAAAATATAGCCTGGGTGTAAAGGACGAGCCTTTAAACATAAGGAACAGCTAATGCTCCCTTCTTTCAGCAAACTGATTTTGACTTTAGATGCACCAAATACCGTAAATGTACCTGTAGCAGCAAAGGTTTTTTTAAAATGGTAATGCGCTATGCTCTTGTACTGTACATAGCCGCAGTGGGATTGGAACCCGGTACCTCTCGCTTACGAGTCGGATACCTTAACCACTCAGCCACCGACGCTCCTACTGACGATAAAGTAATAATACCTACCAATAAGCCACACGCTAAACCATTTCTCTGTCTCTGACGATTTGAATACAAAGACGTCAATGCGTTCTGCATTCACTTGTTTGAAATACTATGCAGCGATAAGATCTCATAACACATTTATTATTTACATACAAAGCAGGGCTGAGATCGGGACATGGAGTGTCGTGGGAATGGCATGAGCAAGTGCGACATGTGAACTATAGGAGTGAACTGAGGGTGACTATGGGTCAGCGAACATGATTTGTTACTGACAACGCTAAACTTATCCATAAAAGGCTGGGTGCACTACCGAATATAACGTTCGAGCGTTATGTTAGATTTGAACCGTGTTAACAGGGTCACGGAGGTCAGTTGGCAGTCGCTCCACTGTAATTACCTGATCTGACAATTCTTGGACTATGGTCCCGGCGGACCCCGTGACCTCTCGCGCGATAACACAACTGGACATAACGCCAAGATGATTAATTATTTATTTATTACCAGTGGACCCGGCGCGACTTCGTTCGCGTACACCTATTTTACCCCTACTGACTCTTTTTTCTTGTTTATAAACCTACCCCTTAAATCACTCTATCTATTGTTGAAAACCGCATTATAATCCGTTGCGTCGTTTAAAAGATCTTAGCGAACAAAGTCACATACGTAGATACATAGGGGCAGACGGCGGGAAGCGACTTTGTTTTATACTATGTATAGAATGTCAGATTTTAATTTGAAAGAAGTATGATATTTTGTCTTACCAACAGAGGGTCTGCGTTAAATGTGATTGGGTACCCAGAGTACTCTGCACCTGATCAAAAAGTTCCTCAGAACATTCTTTATTAATTTAACATTAAAATCAGAACAGAGCACAACCGAGATATTTATCCCGTATGTGAAGGCCCTAGTGTCCGAATGACCATGATCCAGGATTTGGCAGATAAGGTACAGCGATTGCCATTTTACAGAGGAACTTGACTAGATTAGATCACGGTTACACATTTCGTACACACGTCAATTCAGTCGTCTGAATGTGCAAGTTTCCACACGATGTTTACCCTCACTGTAAGAACATCGGTTAGTGTTCAACTAATGTATTTAACTCAGAAAAAGTCACATGTACAGGGCGGCACTTGATTTGTATAAAAAACGGTTTCATGTAAAGACTTCTACATATTATGCTTTTGTGACTTAAAAGCCTTGGTAACCACACGGTACTGTTAACTCCTATAGAAATTAGAGCGAAACCGTAATAGTACATAGTTAGGCATTTACTTGGATAAAGCAAATAATAATCATGTCCTTACATTTTTATTTTCATGCCAATCCATTATCACGACATTTATTAAACGCAACCTTATCGGCAGGCATTTCAGCGATTTTTATTGGCTGTAATTGCTGCACATAACTATCAATTATTTGTCAACCGGCCACATTGCGTCGCGTGCCTTTCAAACGCATATTTATGGACTGTTTAACTGTGTCCCTTGAAATCATTTTAATGGTTTGACACAACTGTCTAGATCAAAGGCAGCGCCGGCCGCTTTGCATATAGTGCGCGGTTTGATTACGTTGATCACCTCTGAAAGGCGGTTTGATCTAAAGCTTGCTGTTAGATTACCTATTCATACTCATAAACACACCATTTGGTATTTGTAATAAAACCTAGAAAGTGTAATAAAAATAAGGTAAACTTTAACAAATAACTTCACTGATATTTGACGTTGAACTGTAATATTTTAACATCTGATCCGATACTTGTAATTGTGTTACTGATGTATTTAAATGGATGAAATCTTCTCGATTTTTAATAAATAAAAAAAACAAATGTTAAACTTGACATTTATGATTGGTGTTGCCATTTATAAAGTGCATTTCATGAAGTAGAAAATTAATGGATTGATCTATTAGAAAGTGCTCAAAATGGCAACACTAAGAATGCGCTTATAAAATCACGTGTAACGTTGTATTAGGTCCTTCTTATTCCGGTGAACAATGAGTAAACTAACAGTTCTGTATTTTACGTTTATGTTTTAATTCCTCTAACAATACCTACTTTTATTAAAACTCTACTAGCAAAAACGTTTGGGTAATGTGTTGCCACATTACCCAAACGAAAGTAAAAAGTGTCTACGTTACCCATCCGTACCTTACTTCTTAAACAATGCAGTTATGTTATGAAAAACCTGACTGCGTCGCACGAAATTCCGAATGATTAGTTTCATTCTTGTGCATTTGAATAGCGGAACAGGATAAGCAGTTGATTGGACGTAGGCGGCTCTTGTGTGTCCAACATTGTCATAACAAGCTCCGGTACAGTGAATTATTGTTACAACTAATAATTAAAACACACATTATAACATTGATTGACCTCACGCGTTATTATGATTCATGGCTTAATAATGCATTAGGGCGGGCTTTGGTTTCGGCTACTTGTCCATTATCGAAGGTAAGTGTAGTTTTACAATCGTAACTGCGTGTCGACGCAAGATTCATGAGTGCAAGTTTCCTTTCTGTCTAGAACCGAGGCTCATGTTGCCCCCCGCTTTGCCCTTAATTGGCTGAAAGACGGGCCATTAGCTGACCGTTTGATCCAAGCTATTCCTGACCCCAGGATTTCATTAAAATTTATTTAAGTATTTATCAGTTTACTGCACACAATACATAGAGAAATATCATACAAACAAATGACACAACAGGCAATACTTATTTTCAAAAAGAAATTTCTCCCAGCGTGCCTACAGAAGAGAAATGTGATAAGTAAAGCTAAGAAATGTGATAAAGAAAGTTAAGAAGCATTTTAGTATTCGAGCAACGTTTTTATAATAAAATTTGTAATATTATCATAAATTTATAATCATTTGAACAAATAGGTATATTGAATTTCTTGTGTTATTTACACATGATAATATTATGTGATTATGCAGATCAATAAAGTTAAACAGCGTGCAACATTACATGCGGTCATTGCTGCAACTGCAATTAAATGAAATAAAATAAAAATCATATACACTCAATGATAATATTGAATTGAATTCTTAGTAAACAGGTGTCGAGGTCCTCTGGCGACCTTGCCGTGTACTTTCTATACATTACATACTACAGGGTATAAACTTGTTCGAAAAATTTATTGATTTATATATCGATCAAGGGGAACCCCATGCCCAATAGTGGAGCGACACCGGTTTTAAAAATAAACAAAAGTTGTCGCCCTTTGGTTCCTAAAAAGTGTAATGTTTACAAAATAATGTCGCACAATAGGGTAGAGATGCTTTTGATACACAAAGATGCACCAACAAATCTTGAGGAGATAAATCTAGATTCTTGGTTTGATTACTTCGGCGCGGTTTATCAGACAGAAGAGACACGGCGGAGGCACGCGGCTGAGGCGGATAATCGAATAAACCTAAAATAAACCTATACTAATGTCGCACAGAGTCGTTTTTGTCGGAAAGAGAATTGCTCTCGGCGACGTCGCTTGCCACCAAGCCACGCGCGACTATTAAGTCTAGCCTGCTACCAAGCGATGCGTGACTACTAAAAACCTTAGTATAAACCGCGCCCAAGTAATCTAACCAAGAATTTAGATTAGTTTCCTAGGTTTGTTATTGTATCTTTATGTATCAACTGTGCGACATATTATTTTTATAAACTTTGTACTTTTTGGGAAAGATACGACGCGTATCACCGCACGCCTTCGCCGCATATCTTCTGTATAAACCGGGGCTTAATTGACTGGCACCTCGGCGCGGTTAGATATTTTATAATATCGATAATTATCAAAATATTTGGATCATAAGGTAATAATAATATACCGTCTAGGGTGCCAATTGGCACGTCGACCAGTAAAAAATAAGGTCAAAAAAAGTTACAGTCAAATACCTAAATATCAACTATCTAGAACAAAGTTAATCTGCCAAGTCGGTATGTCTGAATGTCTGCCTGAACGCGATAAACTCCGAAACTACCGAACCGAACCGATTTCGAGAATTCTTTCATTACATTCTTCTTAGGTATCATAAAGTACCTTATGTCCCTGAAAGAGCACAGCGGGATAGGCCAATGATAGCAGAGTTTCGGATTGACTGCGGGTGAAAACCGCGGGACCGCTAGTCAGTTAGCAGTGACGATTTCTCTTAGTTGACGAGGTGGGCGCCGCGAAAATAATGAAATTACTTTAGCAGTATATAATGAACTTTATATGTTTGACAAACATATCGTTGGTAGTAAAATAAACAAACAGTCTTCGACAAAAAATCAACATACGACTTCATGTAGACGAGAAGATCAAAAACCGACTCAGGCACAGTCTGCGGAGTATTTTTGGAAGATTTAAACAAGAGAATTTAAACTTGGTACTTGGTAAGTATAACACGGTCTTCCAGACTGAATGTATGTGCATAATCTTGGCCGCTGATGTTATCGGGAAGTAAACAGAGAATCCAATCCGCATATTAACAGAAAGCCGAGCATTACTGATGACACTGGAAAGCAACAACTTTAAATCGGGACTCATTCTCGACTGCCATAAAGGGACACAGCGGCTCTAGGTGAAATGACGCGGTTGACGAAAATGCTAGACAAGGATCCGACACAGTACCGGTGGATCCGAAACCAATTGTGCCAGTGCCATTAACAACCTTCTACGTCCACTACGGGAGAAAACCAAGGTAAAACACAATCAAACATGGTCTTCATAGGAAGAGTGCAGACAAGCAAGCAAGGCCGTTTCCAGGATTTCCCCCACCCTAGCCAACAAACTAATAAAACTAACAAAGAAAGAGCTTCAAGTGGTAACTAACAGACACGGCCCAATAAAAATCATTTTACCATAGTGTTCGGAGTGTGCAAAGCATGCCTAGAGCAAAAAGAAACAGCTGCCCATGTGCTGCTCAAATTAAAATTAAAATACAATAAATATTTTTTTATTTAATATTGTGAAGTACATTTCAATTTGACAAAACAGTGCAAATGAAATGGCGTGGCACCATATAGGTCTAAGTATTTAGGACAACCAACTATCCTCTCGGAGATCTTCAGGAGGCTACCCTTTAACTTGAATTTTCTCGAGGAATTGGGTGGGCAGGAACATTAGTGTTACCCAAATTATAATCTCCACCCTGACGTAAAAGAGCCGAGGGGCAAGGTGACGACCCTGCCCCTGGAGTAACGGAAAATGCCTGGATATATCTAATCTAATCTGGTAGTAAAATCATTTAGCAACTCGTAGGTACACTCAATTTGAATTTATCGCGATCGGTGCGATGCGGGAAATCTTTTCGCGATTGATTGATTTGACTTGGCTTTATTTTGGCGATTGCTACGCTATGACGTCACGATTCTCGCAAGATTGAATTGTGTTTTTCTGCCACGCACAACCCCTCCGGAGCAATCGACCTACTTTCCCTTTCGGTCATATGCCAGTCTGCCGTGAAAGAGGGTTTGATTAGCGGGCGGAAATTGTAATGATGAATTTTAATTTCTGTTACGGGTTTGGGTGTTCTATCACATTATCATCCGAGCGGTCAGTCCAGGCTTCTGCCAGGGTTCGCTTTCCGACTCATTTTCCTCCATTTCGCCAGGTCTTGGGTGTCCTCGCATCCTAAGCCATGTCTGGGCGTTCTATCTATTATTACATATAATAATATAGTAAAAAAGTGCGTCTGAAAAAATAATTTAGGGCGATGAAGAAATAGTAAAAGGATAAGAATTTTTAAAATTTTGGTCACGTGATGTAGAATTATAATAGACTAGCTAAACTATAAGAAATATGGATTTTGCAGGATTTTGATTTGTTCAGTAGCTTGGGGTTAAACTCAAACACAAAATCTGTATTGATTAGGACATTAAACATCCCTTTCAAAGGAAGGGGGTTCTAAAGTAGGATGCAAACACACACTGACACGTTGACCTGGCCCAGTACCAGAGCACACCCACCTTACCACTGGACCATATCGATAACGCTAGGCAGAGTAGGACCGCGCCCGACATATTATGTAGGTACCGATGTCTAGACACTTAAGAAAACCATAAGCCAGTCCACCAAGGCAGCACCAGTTCACGAGTATAACATAGGGCCCAGCCATCGACCAATTCAACCATATTTTAGGAAAAAGAGCGACCAGTCCCCAGCGACACAGCCAGACAGACTTTTAAGCGAGCGTGCATTACATCTGCTGCATGTAATAGGCAGCTACCCCCACCTTACTCTACCCGTACCGAGCCCTTCCCTACTCCTGCTCTACAACTACCCTACTCAACCCCTACCCTAACCCTATCCACCCCTATCCTATGCCATCCCCACCGCAGCCAACGCAGAGCAAGTGCCCTTCAGCCCCAGAACGACCAGAAGATACCGTGTGGGAATGAAATTAATGTTATCGCCGCTTCCTAGGTGGATCTCCATGGTTAAGAAATGGTAAGAAACCTACAGAGTCTACGTTAATTATTTTCTGTTAATATGTCTTATATCCTAATAGGTATATTTGTCCTACATACTAACTTAATAGTAGAAAAATACCTGTATAGAACAGCAGTTCAGTCCTATGAACTTTTGTCATTTACATATTCAGAATTTCAGATATAGGTACTATAATAACTATTTTGACATAATTATTTTAAATGACTTCAAATTTATTCAATGATAAGTATATCTGTTGAAACCTTGATATAAAAGCGTACACATTGACCCAAAAATTATTTGTGGACTTTGGTTAGACGACAAGCGCTAGCAACAAGCTTATCTTTATTTCTAGTATTAATATTATAAACATCACTGTTCTTCACAAACAAGTATATATTTTTATAAACATAGTTTAAATTCTAATATATGTATTTTGACAACATTGTCATAATATCAATATTCCAACTTAAAATCTAGGCCATGTTTCATCTACTCGTAATTCAGTTAGGTAGAACAAGAGATACAGCTTGACCTCTCCGTAGCACTAGCTTTCAAACTTTAGGGAGGTCATTTAAAATGGTTCTGGGGAAAAAGATAAACTGCCTTAAAAACGATTTCCACGCGGACGAAATCGCGGGCAATAGCTAGTGTATAATAAGTATGTATTTAATAGTACATTATGATACATGAGTGCTACATTGGTCATTGCAGTCGAGACGAGTGCGCATAGATAAGCCGAGAGATGAAAGGAACTGTAGGTACCTATTGTTCATCATCATCATATCAGCCGAAGGACACCCACTGCTCGGCATAGGCCTCCCAAGAGATCTCCACAAAGGTTAATCCTGTGGCTTCCGCATCCAGCTGGTACCTGTGATTTTTACCAGATCGTCGATCCAGCTTGTAGGAGGCCTACCCACGCTGCGTCTTCCTCTTCACCGCCCCTCGACTTTACTGCCCCATCGGCCATCTGTTTTTCTCTGCTCACTGCCTGGCGCGCAGTTTTCTTTTCCTTCGTACGTAGCATTAAAAATATAATACAGTGAATATTTTCGTATTTATAACATACTACCTATACATATACATATACAAATACCTATACATTACATGTTTATCTATGTTATTAATCAAAACAATCAGTACCTACTATTTCAGCAACATAAAAACTCTTTGTTGGTCCTAAAGAAAACAATATGGATTTATGAGTATCTATAACCCGATATAAATAAAAATGCTTGATCTAATTTTGTTTTTGTATTATACGGCAGACAAACAGGCAAGCGGGCCACCTGATGGAAAGTGGTCACCGCCGCCTATGGACATCAGCAACACCAGGGGAGTTACCAATGCGTTGCACGCCTCTGAAGAGACCTCTAATAAACCTCTTGAATGATCCCATGCCATAGTCCAAAGGAAACACTATGGCTCATTTCACATTGAGCAACGTGATTTCGAACTGTAATCCTACTTCTAGTAACCCGTATCATTTAAATAACTATTTGCGAGCTCCTGTTAATGGCTTCCCTGTTATATATATTTATAAGTATTACTTGTAACTTACTGTTAGTGTTCTAAATAAAATAATATTAATAAATAAATAAACCCTAGCGTGGTGACCAACAGAGGGTCTACGTAGTGGGGATGAGTACCCAGCCCACGGCGGGTGGTGCGATGGCTTTTTTACTGTGGGCCCCAGATCGATCGTTCCTCGGAACACTCCTCATTGTACAGCCGATAGAACACACACAGGGAGCCAAAGTCCCATCGGTTAGCCAGTGACTTGCTTGTTTGTATGGGATCGCCGACAATTCGTAAAGCGCGTCTCTGTACGGACTCCAGACGATTAAGCAGATCGGCAGTCTCGCCTGCCCAAAGATGGGAACAATACTCCATATGAGGCAGTACATGTACAGCGGCAGGCGCTGCCCTAGGGTGAAGTATTGCTTGGACCGGTTAAGCACTCTAAGCTTTTTCGAAGCCAGTTTGGCCTTACCTTCCAGGTGACTCAAAATCGCACGCTTTCCGATATGTCGACACCAAGGACCTCGATGCTTTTTGAAATGGAAAGGAGTGTTCCTTGGAACTGCGGCACTATGTCGAAAGGATCTTTTTGGCGGAAAATTCGCAGACCTGTGTCTTCGAGTGGTTGAGTAAATTAGACCAGGTTTAGTCTGCCCCACTGAGCAACTTGCTCCAAAGAATGTTCGATATTCGACACAAGTCTAATTCGGCTTTCCGACACCTCGGAACGGGGGACATTCGCTCGGCCAGTATAACTAGTATCTTGCATCTAGTACTGTCATCCGTATAACAATGAATACTGGGGATATTCAGCATATCCTTGAATGCAGAAGAAACAGCGTGGGAGATAGCACTGAACCTTGGGGTACTCCAGCATTTATAGTCTTGGTATCGGAGCAGCATCCACCGACAAAGACTTGGATGCTCCGTCCAGGCAGAAAGCTGGATACCCAATTGCAGAGCCCCTCGGGAATACCGTACTGCGAGAGTTTGATCATAGTGCCCTTTGCCAGACCCGAACAAATGCGTTGGCTATGTCAAGACTGACAGCCAGAGCCTCCACCTTGCTCTCGACAGCCTAAGCCCACCAGTGCGTTAGGTACACAAGTAGGTCACCAGCTGAGCGATCATGGCGAAAGCCATATTGACGGTCACCTAGGTCTACATACTTTTTACTTTCATGGCGCTCTGTGAACGATTATATATTTATTTGTATCTATTGTTTGACTTATTTTTTTTATTTAATTGTAATGATAATATGAGTAGGTAGTCAAACGAAATCTATAATCTAAGATCTATAAAAGGAACCTTAGAGATCGTTTTGCGAGAAAAGTTGATAATTCGTTAGACAGTGCCTTATATAAGACCTTTTTTTTTTAATACATACCTTTAATATATATTACACCCAGACGCGTAACAGAATCTAAAATTCATCATTTCAATTTCTGCCCGGCCGGGAATCGAGCCCGGGGCATCTGCAAGGCGACTGGCATGTTGACCAACTGAACCACTCAGGTCGTCAAACTAAATTTTGCACCCATGGGTATTGTGTAAGTTGTGGATTTTTGTTTTAATAAATTAAACAAGTCGTTAACCGCTCGTTAGAGCTCAAACTTTGCATAAGGTGATTTTTATTGATCCGTGCCCAGGGGCATTTTTGAGAGTAAGGCTGGAATTTATAACACAAACGAGTAGGAATTCAAGTTACACAAATGTTTAAGAATCAACCTACAGTTTTGGAATTGAGTGCTGGTTGAGTGTTTGTCCAAGTGCTGGTTTCTTTGATTGAACTTCTTTACTAGTAGATATAAAATTTTACACTTTTTAGAATAAGAGTCTAACATTTATTGCCACAAGACAACCCGACACGACAAAAAATTAACAAAGTTGAATATTGTGCAAAAGGACCCCACTCAGCTTGTGCTGTGAACCACGAGGCGTCTCACAGCTATGGTTTTCTATGGGCCCTAACTGGGGGCCTACCACGCTTTACAAACGAGATTACTTTAACCTTGTTTTCCAAATTGGTACCATGACCTCAAAGAAAATAACGTTAAAAATTTTTATTTTGGTCAGAAGTTTTGTGACTTCACAGCCGAATCATTCATTCAAACCATAGACTAAAAGCCACCACAAACTTATCTGACCCGGTGGCCAAAACTGGAACAAAGTGTGCTAATTAAAATAAAATTTGGCGACAATACAAAACTTAACAACAGCGATGCCGTCATTGGGTCAGATAACTTTGTAGTGGCAACAATTCAAGCTTGTTTTAGGAGGTCATAATACGGATCAAAGTAAGATTACATATACACATTACACATTATAATAACCTTATTCTAAACAAGGTTATTTTAACCTTGTTTTGAAAAGATTGTGGCACGCCTCCTGTTTATCCTTTTATTAAACCCTTAGATACTCTCATTTGCGTCATTATTGGAGTCCTCTTTAATAATTACGCAAATGAAATCATCATAAGGAAAAAGAGCTATTTGTCCGCATGACTAATTTAATGAATTTAAATAATCTTTTAATACGATTCTTGAATACTTTGAACTGCTTGATAAGATTAGTCGATATAGGCAGTTTTAACTGGAACATTAGGTACTAAATTATTGCTATCTAAAATCGAAATACTTTATATGTATAGCTCATTGTAAATGTAGGTATGTAAAGTAAATTAAGAAAGCATGTAGGTACATATGTACTTACCTGTGGGTGTGTAATGTGTAAGAAATGTAATCACACCTAGTAAAATTTTTTACTTATGAACTACTTAATAACAATCGATTGCAATCATATTGTTATCTTGACGAGCTAACTCTTCTCCCGACTAAGGGATGCTGTGGCGCATGTTAATGTAAAATTGTAAACATCTACCTATCCGTAAAATTAAGGTAGAAAGATATAACCTATAAAATACTGACGTTGATCAAGTGTTCACATTGTAACCAAAACTGAATAAAGAGATATTGTATTGTATTGTATAAATGTAGCATTTATAGTAAAATAAGAATCTACACATTTGTGACGAACGAGCAGTCACCAAATATACCCATAGGTAGGTAGGTATCTGTTATACATCAAAATTTAAAGGTAATAATAAACTTTAAAAAAGCTCTAGAAAATCTCGGCAAAAAGTGGTGGTTAATACCTTAATACCTTTTGCTTATGCGCTTATAACACACTCCTAAATTCAGTGACTGAGTTCAGAAACAAAAAGCGTAAGAGCAAATCAAAATGGAATGTATTTTTGCATCTCGGATTTTTGACGCTTTTCAAGAGAGACGCGTGATTTAATATAAGTAATACAAAAATGGACCTTATTCTATGAGCAAGACATTCCACTTTGATTTGCTCTTACGCTTTTTGTTTCTGAATTCAGTCACTGAATTTAGGAATGTTTAATAAGCGCATTAACCCTCGTTGCCTACCCACAAGTGATTCTGCGTGGTTCAATACGAGTGGATCAATACAATACGAGTCTAGGTGTAGGTGGCAGCCGTGAAGATTAACCATCCTGCAGAGGACTTGCGCCGTATTCCAGAGCAAAATCTGGGAAAACTGTTCGTGCGGTGTGGGGTCTGGGCAGTTGCGCTGAACACTCTACTTACTAGTCTGCGGCGAGCCGACAATGGATGAACATCCAACCATGCCCCCGCATCCGAAAAGCGACTCTTTTTTATACATTGCAAGGATTAGTATCAACTGTCAATCGGGTTCCTAGATCGGCCCTGCCGCAGTGTCGTATTTAGTTGCCTTATTTCATCACCTCATCCAACTCTTATTTCTTTCCTAATAGGCAGTGTTTTCGTGATTGCAGGGAGCGTCCGTGGCCAAGTGATTAAGATATCCGGCTGGTAAGCGACAGGTACCAATGAGTCATTTCTAAGTTATGTACTTTAGTTGAATGCTAACCGATGTTCTCCCGGCGAGGGAAACATCTTGATAAAACCTGTATATTCAGACGACTGAATGTGTAACCATGATCCAATCTGGTCTGGTCAGAGCCTTTCAACACAGTAAAAGAAAAAATAAGGATTAAAGGTGGGACATTATGTAGGTATGTATTTTCAACAGTGCGGTCTCCAACTAGGGTTGCCTACCCTACTCTATAATATAGTATCCTACTATATTAGGAGTCTACCTACCATAAATTAAAAAATAAAATATAGTAGGTAAAACTACTATATTTAATTAGCACAACATTACCACTTGCCGCAAAACGGAACGCGTCCATAAGATCCTCAAAAGAAAAAAATTCCTGATACAAATCGAATATTTCAGAACGATCTTGAGTCTTGACTTGACGTCAAACTCAAGTCAAATAAAACAAAACAGCTATGGCGCTATGATTGGAATATGATGTGAAACAAATCGGTCAAGATTAATAAAAAAAAATAAAAAATAAGATAAGACCAGGGCCTAAGTTTAGTCGACCTAGTAAAGGTTGACCAAGGTCAACCCCAGTCAACCAACAAACCATTGGACCAGGTTTGTTAAATAGGGTTGACCAAGGTCAACCTTTACTGGTTCCACTAAACTTAGATCCAGGTTTAAGTCAGCCAGTCCCGGGTTCCCAGCGTTGACAAAACATGTGGAATAGCGAATCTGTTGAATGGCTGCAGTTGTGTGGAATTAATATTGTGTAGAATCGCGAACAGGAAGAAACGCGTTTGTGTATAATTGAAGACTGTGTGGAATAAATAATGTGTTGAATGTCAGTTGTGCGGAACCCATATTGTGTAGAATCGCGAAAAGGTAGAATTGCGTTTGTGTTGTACATCGATCAATCCAGCTCAATGTAGCAGAAAATATACATTTAAGAAATAATATAGGTACGTACATTCAATTTAAAAAACATACTATATATCATATTTTTTTGTTAATTCCCTACCTACTATATTTTTATGGCTTCTAAACCCGAAAATACTATATTTGGTCTAAAAAAGTTGGAAACCCTATCTCCAACCCACCTGCCAAGGGTGGAGATTATACCAAACCCCTCCGCTAACGTGGATGCGGCTCAAATCCACCAGTGGACCATTGCAGGTTGTTGATGTGATGGTGTAATATAATGAATGTATACGTACGAGCTTAGTATAAAACAAAACTGTGTATGGGAGTTTTCACGCTACTATTAGCTAATTTGTTACAGCACTTTGTTTGATTGCAATGTAACGTTTAATGAAAGTCGAAAATATTGTTTTAATAACCGTATTGTTTCATTTCGCACTAACGTTTTGGGAACTCACACGCAGCTTTCTCGCAGTCAAGTCTGGTGCGTTATGTAACTGCTCGTTACATTTGCAAGTGCTCTGTTTTTTCTTGCGTATTTTAGAATTTGGTATCGTCATTCTGACAAATAAAATGTAGTGTTATCTATAGCACGAATGTTTTTATTTATTACTTACCCATTTTTCCTGTTCAGTATCTAACTTTTATGTTATCTATGTTTTGAGGGTAATAAAGTCCAATCCACTAATAGCAATAGTCTCATAGCTAATCCTGTTAATATTATAAATGCGAACGTTTGTAAGGGTAGATGGATGGATGGATGTTTATTACACCTACACGCAAAAACTACTTAACGGATTTTGATGAAATTGTGCTGTAATGTAGCTAATGTCCCAGAATAGCGAGAAAAATGAGTTATCCTGAAATAATAATAAATAAAATAAATAATCGTGGACAAATTCACACAGCGCCATCTAGCCCCAAAGTAAGCTAAGCTTGTGTTATGGGTCCTAGATAACTGATAAACTACTTATATACTTTTAAATGCATACTTATTATACATAGAACACCCAGACTCGTAACAGAAACTAAAATTCATCATTTCAATTTCTGCCCGGCCGGGAATCGAACCCGGGACCTCTTGCGTGGCAGACCGGCATGTTGACCACTGAACCACTCAGGTCGTCAATATGCGATGTAGTTTCAGTAGGAACAAGTCCAGAACGAAATAACCGAATTTTACGCGGACGAAGTCACGGGCAAAAGCTAGTTATCAATATTGTGAATAGCTTATTGATCAGTCATAACAGCCCAGTCTTGAAAGCAAAACAATATCAGAACGACTTTAATAGCTAAATATTTTAAGGAAGGTAGTTTTTCAAGACTGTAGCAAGCGAAATATTGAGGTCTCAGCCTATCCCTACGGGAGAAATGCTTGGCGTTACGTATATATATACTAGAAAAAAATTCAACAAGTGTACCATACTAATCTACCTGCAGGTACCGACAGGTACATGGGAAGGTACCTGGGCAGCTACGCTAACATACCACTGCAGGATTTGCGTCTTCTTCATATTTGTCATATTCATAGTCATTGATTCCTTATTTATGAAACACAGGTATAACAAGATGTTACAGAACATGTTTTTGAATCACTGTGATCCAAAAACATATTCTTTATATGTTTTCTTGATGTTTCTTGACATATTCTTAATGTAAGTAGAAGGCATTGTCATTATGTCCGGCAGAGGCTATTGAAACTACTCAAAAGAAAACGCTGCTGCCCATTGTCTGATCTACGGAGGTACACTTACTTACTTACTTAATGACTGCGCTGGCTCAGCGATCCAAAATGGATCTTGGCCTCTGACACCATAGATCACCACCTCTTCCTATCCTGCCCCATCTCCTGCTAGTCAAGGATTCGCAGTGCAAGCAGGTCTTTCAGAACTTCATACATCCAGCGATATCACGGAGGTACACTAGAAGAAGTCCTTTTGTAAGTCGGCGCTAGATTCTACTACCAGACCTACCTACTATAAGCACCTATGTATTATATTTGTTCCGGAAAACAAAATAATTACATACCACCGGTGGGCACAAGGTAATGACTAAATTGAATTTAGAGTAAATTGTTCCCGTTTCACAGACAATAAAACTCGAAACGAGAAAATCTTAGCAGCCATTTCAATTAAATATTTACACAGTATTTAAAAATATAGCATTACACAATAGATGAAGTTGGTATGATAGTCCTTGGGTTAGTTCGTTTGACAAGTATCTACTGATGGTTGTACGGAAGCTTACAAAACTATATTTTGGTGGCCAGAGCGCAGATGTACACAGAAGCATACTTTGCTTGTTTTATGACGAGAAGTCAGCAGAAGATAGCGCTGAAATACCTACAATCAGTAACTACCTAGTGAAAATTCTCAAGAGAGAAGAAGCTCTATTAAGTATTAGTTGAGTACCTTACCTTATTAGCGGCGTACGACTCGAATTTCGTCGAAAAAGTATATCCTGGAGAAGCCCAAACTTGGTATGCTTTAAAATGAATTTTGTTTTACTTTAAAACAAATGGTATAAATGTAATGATGTGGTATATTTTTTAAATCGGCTCAGAAAGCCCTTTTAAAACCTCATTCAATAGGTTTCAGAAAAAAAAATCCGGTACAAAAAATGCTGACGTCATTACGTAGTACATTAGGAGGGGCCTAAGGAAAATATTTATAAGAAATGCTGTCAAAATGATTGTATCTCGTACACGTGTGCCGATTTTAAAACATAAGCCTCGTTGTTGTCAACCGATACCGGAATCATATGTGATTTATCGCTTGACTCACACACACCACGACAGGACACGCCTTCTTGCGTATGTGACGTACTGTCAAGATAACCGCCAGTACAGAGTGTTTTTTTAAACTTTTAGGTCAAGATTTTGACACTTGACCCAACATTTGACTATGTAAACTTACAGGGTGGGACAAAAGTAATGTCAAACTCATACCTAACGTGAATTAGCAGCCATTTTGTGAGAAATGAAAATAAATTAATTTGGTTTCACAATAGTTTAGAATATAGTGTGTATTTATGGTGTTAATTTAGAAAAACAACAGCCAAGTACTAGTCTGACTCTCATGCAAAGGTTACATACCATTTCCAAAAACAAGATTTAAATTCAAGAGGAATACATAATTCGTCAAGCTCCTTGTAGCACGAGTCTAACTCACGCTTGACCGGTTTCTTTTGTTTATTGTTGTGCTTAAAAACTAGCATTATAATCATATAAAGTTTCATGTATCATCATAATAATCATCGTATTAGCCGAAAGACGGCCTCGGCTGGGCATAGCCCTTCTCTAGAGATCTCCACAAAGGCCGGTCCTGTGGCTTACGCATCCAGCTGATATCTGTGATCTTTACCAGGTCCATCTTGTGGGAGGCCTACCCACATGCTTATGTGTTGCCGTTGTTAGAATAGAGAAATAAAAAACTTCTGAAAAACACCGAAAAAGAATATTTCCTGTATACTTTTAGATGTGGCTCAGTATCGCGATGGGTCCTTAGTTCGTCTTTCTCGAAGCACAGTGCCACCGCCCTTCTACCTCACGAATGTGACATTTTAGCCTTGAGGATAACAGAATCTTCTAAAGAACCTTAAGTGTGTGTGTGTGTGGAAAGACCGCCCACTTTCAGAAGTTCTTGAGGCCTAGGATACCTATAGCAAAAGACCCCTTCTTACAGCAAATTCAGTTTGATTGACGATGCATCAAACATCCTGTATATTGTCAAATAACGGCAACTTTTAGGTAAAGATATATTGTTATAAACGTCAAGTTAGTATGTTTGTTCGTTAATTTGATACCGAAAGTTTCGAAACTACTAAAGCAAATGACAGATATTTATATATATGACATTTGAACATCGCCCAGAATTCTTTGGGTTCTAATAATAGAATAGGGGATGTTCTCAGCTTGGCCTTGGTCTTATATTGGATTTCGGGATAAATTATAATCTATATAATAAGAAACACTGCAAAACTTCATTAGAATTCGCTGAATAGTTTTAGTGTGTAACAAATAATATGTCTAAGCATCCGTCGCGCCTTTCAAACTTTCGCATACACATACTTTATCGTTACCTATCCTTTTATCTTCCTTATAAACCTTCCTCTTGAATCACTATATATATTGTTGAAAACCGCATTAAAATCGTTGCGTAGTTTAAAATGTCTTAGCGTACATAGATACAGATTGCGGAAAGCGACTTTGTTTTATACTATGTATACATGAAAATAGGTTGGAAAAGATTTGTCTCATAAAAAGCTGTGGAGCGAATCACGGAACAGAAAAATCTGTTCTTCTTTCTTCTTTGTGAATTCATCTAGAGTTAGGACGGCGTCGACGCATGATGCCGAAGACCGGGCAAAGTGGAGCATAAATTGTCCTAAAGCGGAACCTGAAGACATTGCCTTGATTGCTAGGGTGATGATCACCAGGATATGAATAGATAAATCATGGACACGGACTTTCGTTCTGCCCGCGGGTAAAAACCGCGAGATACGCGCTAGTTGGTAAGAAACAACAAACTAGGTAGGTAAGTACAAAGGTTAGTCAGCCGGAACTTTATCTTATCACAATATGGAGGTGTGTCTCTATTCGAGATAAGAGTAATATAATTTGTTTTGTCTAGATTGTGTTGTTGTTATTCTAGTCTGGATCGAAGTACGAAGTGTCAATAACACTGCGGGATAGTTACAGGATGTTTTTGGATTCTCACAGTGAGTTTTTAGCCTTGTCTAATCCGAAACGGACATAAAGGTAGTGGTATCCATTCCTATCCAATCTTTATAAAAATAATCATGAAATAAAACCTGCAAATATAATTTAAAACATGGCCGGGGCCAATTCTGTGCTATCAGCAGCTATCCCTGGCTATATTAGCTGAATACAAAACGTCATCAAACTCTTTAACCTTATCTGCGATGTCTAACACACCTGCCCTAGCTGCACCAATGTGTCGTTGCGCAGACGGTCAAACAGGCACGCGAGTCACCTTATGAAAAGTGGTCACCGCCGCCTAATCGTCGACCGACGACCAAATCCGAATTGTCTTCCCGTTGACACCACTAGAGGGTCTACGTAATGGGGATGAGTACCCAGCCCGCGGCAGGTGGATGTACAGGTGGGTGCGATGGCGGAATTGTGCTGTGGACACCAGATCAAACAGTTACTCCGTTCCTCATACACCGTTGACCAGCCGGTAGAACACTCACAGGGAGCCAAAGCCCATCGATCAGCTAGTGGTTCTAACTTGCTTGTCAGTATGGGATCTTCGACAATTCGTACGGCGCGCCTCTGTACGGAGTTGAAAGGATTAAGCAACTACTAAAAATATGCCGACTTCGGTTCCCTCATCAATTCGTCCAAGTGCGTAACTAATTGCTTTTTTTTCTCCGTCTCTTTTGTGACAGCAATGACGGCTACCCACGTTTCAAACATATCACCAAAATAAAAATTTATATTTTCTATTTTAGCACAAAACTACTGCATTATGTTTACGTTTGTTTTTGAAAGAAAGTTTTTTAGAAATCCCAACTTTTCCAAAGGCGCGAACGCAAAAACTCTGACTAAGGATTAGGACTAGGTTGCAGAATCTTAGACTTCTCAAATTAAGCAAATAAAAAAGCAAAAAATAGTTTTTTTTTAATTATGATGTAATGTTTTGATTAAAATGTAAAGTTTTAATTGCTTTTTTGTCTCACAGATGGCGTGAAAAGTAGTGTATTCACCTTTGGGATGAAGCTGTATTAGTCTTGACCGTCTTGAACCCCTTGCTTTACTCAGGACTCTATATAAATCCCTAGCTTCGCTCAGAAGATAAGTTTTCTACGCTCAGGATACAATATACCACCCATGACGGAAGACATAATGCTTTATGACTGTTTGGTAATTCCTTTGCTAATGCCTTTGCCTGCGAAAAAAAATTTTTCACACCACCTGCTCGACAATGTCCAATTATGTATCATGACATGTCACCGTAAAGCATGGCCTTTGTTACCCACAAGAAAATAATGACAATTGTATTTAACCCCCAACGAAGTGAATTAAAATTCGTATGAAAAGTCTTAACATACGCCCGTGCGGCTGTGTCATCGTCATCATCATCATATCAGCCAGAAGACGCCCACTGCTGGGCATAGGCCTTCCCCAGAGATCACCACAAAGGCCGGTCCTGTGCTTTCCGCATCCAGCTAGTACCTGCGATCCTTACCAGGTCGTCGGTCCACCTGGTAGGAGGCCTACCCACGCTGCGTCTTCCGATACGTGGTCGCCACTCAAGAACTTTACTGCCCCATCGGCCATCTGTTCTTCGAGCTATGTGCCCTGCCCACTGCCACTTCAGTCTGGCAATCCTTAGAGCTATGTCGGTGGTCTTGGTTCGCTTGCGGATCTCCTCATTTCTGATTCGATCGCGCAAAGAAACTCCGAGCATAGCTCTTTCCATTGCCCTTTGGGTAACAGTGAGCTTTCTTATAAGGCCCACAGTAGCTTTTGGCTTCTGGCTTCTTTTGAGTTTGGCAGTTGGCTTCGTCGATTGACCTCTTTCTCGAAATTTGACCTACCTTGCTGGACTATTTGTCCTAGGTATGTATAGTAGTCAACAACTTCAAGTGGACACGGGCTGTGTAAAAAGACTTTCTTTTTTTTTCAACATAGAAAAGGCGCTATTATTAAGCAATATGGCTGCAGACCTTAGACTGCACAAATTGAACAAATCTCAGACTAAGAACTAGTTTAAATTAAAAAAAAATATTTCTTATTTTTACATTAATACGAAAATGTCGTGAAGCGATACTGAATTAACTCCGGAGTTTGCTAAATTAGATGCTATAATTTCTTAAATTTACTGTCTTACAGATGGTGTAAAAAGTAGGGTATTCATTTCTAGGATAAAGCTGTCTTAGTCTTGAGCGGATTGGACCCTTCGCGTCACTCAGGGTTCTACATAACTCGCTCGCTTCGCTTAGAAGTTAAATTTTAACTCTCTTTCTTGAGTTCTTTGCAACGCTCAGGACCAAATATGCTGCCCATGACGGAAGATACTGCACCCCGTCCGTGAATAATCCCATGGTGTTCATAATCTACTATTCCTCTCTCCTCGCTCTAACTATACTATAGCTCTCGATATTAATCACGGTACATTGCGTAGTGATTATCTTCTCTCTATGGTGTACACTTATCTGTGATTTCTTACATCGCTACAGTTCAGCAGATGCCACACTATAAAATAAATATAAAATCTCAGGTCAACTATACTTATTATTATTACGTTTTGTGATGTCATTTATGTTTTGGTGATCATAGTGGAATAATTCCTTAATCTAATCTATTCGCACATCCTGTCTGCGCACTGTCCCGCGTACATATAATGATGCGCGGTGATAATTTTTGCACTTGTTCTCACGACAGGCTAGGCTAAGGAAGTATTTTTCTGCCCCTGTTATCTGTTTGTAGAAAAGAGACGTACGTACCCGAAAATGATTATTTTAACTATAATAGCATTCTTGCTAGTGGCTCTATACCTATACGGGTCTCGAACGCACAAGTACTGGCTCGAGAGGGGTATAAAACACGACAAACCCTTGCCTTTTATTGGAAATAGTTTAGTATTTTTCTTAAGAAAGCAAAGTTCGACACAAGCCGCTACAGAGCTATATTGGAAGTATCCAAATGAAGACGTCGTGGGCTTCTATCGGACCACGAGGCCGGAGCTCGTGATTCGGAACCCTGAAATAGCGAAGCGGATATTGACTACGGATTTCATACATTTCTATGAGCGGGGCTTGTGCAAAGATAAGCACGCTGTCGAACCGATTCTGAAGAATTTGTTCTTTGCTTACGGGGATCTCTGGCGGCTACTACGGCAGCGCATGACGCCAGCGTTCAGCAGCGGAAAGTTGAAAGCCATGTTTCCGCTGGTCTGCGAGCGCGCCGAGAAGCTACAAGAGGTGCTTGCGGCGGAGATGGTGAGTGGCGCGGTTACACTGGATGCACGTGATATCATGGCGCGGTACACCACCGACTTCATCGGCTCGTGCGGTTTCGGCCTCGAAGCCGACAGCCTCAGCGACAAGGACTCCGCCTTTAGAAAACTTGGCGCGACTATTTTCAAAATGAATTTCACCAGATCCATAAAAATGATGCTGAGAGAACTCTTCCCGGAACTTTTTAAACATTTAACGCTTGTGAACCACGTAGAAGTAGAGATCGTGGCCATTGTCAGGGAAATACTGAGGCAACGAAATAATCAACCATCTGGACGAAATGACTTCATCGATTTGCTTTTAGAATGTAAGAAGAAGGGGACCATAGTTGGCGAGTCAATTGAGAAGTCAAAACCCGACGGAACGCCGGAGATAGCCACGTTAGAATTGGATCTACATGTCATAGCCGCTCAGGTGTTCGTATTCTTTGCGGCTGGATTTGAGACCTCATCCTCAGCAACCAGTTACACCCTGCATCAATTAGCATTTCATCAAGACGAGCAGAAAAAAGTGCAAGAAGAAATTGACAGAGTATTAGCAAAACACGAAAACAAATTAAGCTACGACGCGATCAAAGAAATGACTTATTTGGAATGGGCTTTTCAAGAGGGAATGCGTATGTTCCCGTCTCTTGGTTACTTGATGAGAGAATGTTCGCGTAAATATACGTTTAAAGATTTGGATCTCACGATTGATCCTGGCGTGGGGGTAATAATTCCGTTGCAAGCGCTTCACAACGACCCGCAATACTTCGATAATCCCCAGGTGTTCCGTCCTGGACGATTCCACCCTGATGAAATGGACGCCCAGAAGAAACTAGTGTATCAGCCGTTTGGAGAAGGCCCGCGCGCTTGCATTGGTAAATATGTATTTTTATTTATATATTTCACAGTTTAACAGCAATCTAATTGTATTTTAAATAGATACATTATCAAAGTGTAGTGCCAATAACTAAACTGCAATTCATAATTTAGGACTTAATGTACCTTATACACCTCATCATCACATCACAGCCCATAACAATCCACTGCAGGACTTCGGGCCTCTCCCACGAAAGGGGAGGTCATTGCCATAATCTCCACGCTTGGCAGGCGGGTTGGAGATCGCAGTGCAGTTGATGTAAATCTACCCAGAAAGATGCTGCTGCCCATATTTCGGATTCGTCCCTTAGTCGCCTCTTACGATACCCACGGGAAGAGATGGGGTGGTGCTATTCTTTGAGGTGGCGGCACCACACACCACACACACACACTTATACACCTAATTACGACAAATAAAATTGATCTAGGTAAAATATGAATCATATAGTAATGAAATCTACAGCCAGGTTCCGCTTTTGTAGCAGGAAGGCAATTTCAGATTTACTGCACGCACTAGAACCTTTAATCAAAAATTTTTTGGTGTTTTTATTTTTTTATTAACGAAAGAATCTCTAAAACAGTTAGGCTGCCTGCGTTAGATATTTTATCTGGACACCCGAGCCGTTTATCGACTCGAAAAAGCCCTACACACGCACCGTACTTTGCATTTTCTCACTCAATCCCCATAAGTGAATATAAAGCGGTCGATCACCATTTCGGTTTATCCACCGATCACTTTATTAAACCACCTTTGTAGGCCTTATAGTTCTTGTAGCTAAAACTCATCCTATTGGCATGCTACCTTACCCATCGTGTCTTTGTCTCCAGGTGCTCGACTAGGGCTGATGCAGTCTATGGCGGGTTTGGCAGCGGTACTTTCCAAGTACACAGTGGAGCCTGCGCCAGAGACTCTTCGCTGGCCCATCGTGGAACCCACATCCCACATAGTGCAGAGTATCAGAGGAGGACTGCCTCTCATTTTTAGGGAACGACAAAAAATTTAATTAAACATTAATGTACACTAATTTAAGCATAATTTAAGCATATAAATTTAGGTATGTTCGATACAAGCAATTTTGTTATCAAAACATCTACTCTATATTTCTAATTGCAAAAAGGCCGAAGACGTATTATTTTATAATTATTTATCGTATGATCAATATTGAAATTAATATAATGACTAAATAATTACATGGCATTATAACTTTTTTAACTTCTTAAATCGAGCATCTTCATGATTGTTTGATTGATTCCTTTTTAGGATACTGCAGTAAAACAAGGAAGTTAAGTGTCGCCAGGTCTATACGTCCGTCTGTCTGTTCGCGGTTTCAGCGCTCATAATACACGATAGAATAGATAGATAAAACGACACGTTTGAAAAAAAAATATAAAACACAAGGAAATCAATTTAACTTATGATATAAACTAATTAACATAATAAAGCCAGTCTAAGTGCCCAAGTAGTCTTGGATTTCCGGAGATAAAACGCATTTTGACTCGATACTTTTGAATTAATAGCGTTGTTATATGCCGACCTATGTAAATGCCAGGAGTCAAAGTGAATGGTCACGTTAAATGTATTTCCCTATTTCTAATAGGAGCCCTATTTCTGAACCGCTCGCCTTGAGGTAAATTGTTTTTAATTTAGATTTTCGACATGAAAAATTCAACATTTTGATGCATGAGGTTCATTTTCCCTATTTTAGAACTATTTGCTTTTAGTGATTAAATTAAATGTAATTTAAAAATGTATTGAAAACAGTTCGAGGTTGGAGCGTCGGTGTCCCAGTGGTAACGGTATCCAACTAGCAAGCGGTTCGAATGCCACTACCGCCATGTAACAATTATTGTTTTCTAAGTTATGTACATTAGTTGAATACTAACCGATGCTCTTACGGTGAGGGAAAACATCGTGATAAAATCTGCACATTCAGGCGACTGAATGTGTAACCATTATTCAATCTGGTCAGATTCCCCTGGAGCAGGATCACAGAGATCAGATGACAGTTGCTCCACTGTACCTGATCTATCAAATCCTTGATTATGGTCACAACCGGGACATTAACGCCAAGATGATTTTTATAAATTTAAAACCGTTTAAAACCGTCAAATATTATTCTTTAAATCATTATACGATGTCAACCTGATACAAATAGTTACCTATGTGGCTACATTATATTAAATTCGTCCCATGTCTAGAGATTTCCATGTCTGCAGACTCACAAGTCTCCAGACTTTTAACTTTTATAATGCGTACGGCTAAGGAGTGGAACGCGTTGCCTGCGAGTGTGTTTCCTGATCAATATAATCTGGATGCCTTCATGCTAGAGTAAATAGGCTGTTCCAAGACGGGCATGCACCATCTTCGGCCGCATCGTCACTTACCAACAGGTGAGATGGTGGTCAAATGCCTGTATTGTATTATGTAAAAAATAAAAAAAAGTACTCACAAGTCTACATATGCCCGTCTCTAAAAATCTCTAACGTATTCGGGCTATCCAGCTAGGACCTCCATAGACCGGAAAATGCACAACAGCGTTTTCTGTTGTGTGTTCTAAACCTACGATCTCAATAGCACTCCCAAGGACGTGAGGCAGGCGGCCAGTCAAAAAATATTTTTATTTTATTTATTTACGGTACAAAACAGTTACATAATAAGGATTTGTAGCATAGATGAATTAAATATGAATAATCTTATATGTAACCATATCTGCCGTTAACAGAAAAGAGGCCCCGTAGTCGACCCAAGAAGCGATGGATTGACATCGCTGAGTCAAATGCGAGAGCCAGCGGCTTACGACGAGAGGATGTCGAAGACCGGGCGAAGTAGAGAAGTTTTGGATAAGGAAAGCAAACCTTGGCAGAGGCCGGGATGGGCGCTAGGATGATGATGATGATGAATCTAATATGTATCCAACGGCAGTATCCACAGAGTAGGTACCAGAATTCATTAGTGTAGGTATATAAGTAATACTATGAAGTAATTCCAATGAGCAGTTTTCCAATAATTATCTAAAGCATTCCTAACCACTCACTAGATGGGGCCCCGACAATTTTGGTAATTGATAGTCGCTTGAAATATGAGGTTAGCAAGCAAACAGGATATAAACACTGGGTACGTTGTGTTGGCTAATATTGTTTTTGTCAATAGTGTTCAACCATTTTAAACGTTGTAATAATAATGGAACATAGTGCCAACTTCTATAAATATTTCATTTTACATTTCGTTGAACCTTTAACAGTTATGTTTATAATAATAAACATTTTATTTTTAAGTTTAGTTTTAGTTGGCTGCATGAAATCACTGCCACCATCATACAGATTAAAAAAAGATTAATACCTACCAACTATCAATACCTACTGGAAAACTCCTCATTATGAAGCCATAACTTTCTACGGCATGACTCCGAGTGTCACGTTGTGCCGGCCCCCACCTATAGTGCGATAAGGGCAGGGAGATGATGATTAAATCTCCAATAAAACAAATCAAATTTAATCAGTCACTAGTGGATCCAGCGCGACTTCGTTCGCATACACCTAGTTTACCCTACCCTTTTTTCTTGCTAATTAACCTTCGTCTTGAATCACTCTATCTATAGTTGAAAACCACATTAAAATCCGTTATACAGTTTAAAATATCATAGATAAATAGGGGTCATAGATAATAGCTGGGTGTGCTTAACAGATAGAAGCAATACTTCACGCCGGGGCAACGGCTTCTCCTCTATAAGGCTCAAGTCAGACCCCATTTGGAGTATTGCTCCCATCTATGGGCGGGAGCACCGGCATATCAGCTTGGTCCTTGTGACTCGATCCAAAAGCGCGCTGTGAGAGTTATCGATGATACAATGCTCACAAGTGGTATTGAGCTGCTGAGTCAGCGGAGGGATTTCGCTTCCCTTTGTGTGTTCTACTGCTTCTACAACGGTGTTTGTTCTAAAGAACTGTTTGACATGATGCCTACAGCTACATTCTATCATTGCACCGCTCGCCACCGACAGGGAGTTCATCCTCACACCTTGGAGCTAAATTGGTCGCGAACTGCGCAGTTCCAAAGGAACTTTTTCCCACGCACACTAAGGTTGTACAACGAACTACCTAGAGAGGTTTTCCCTGGAGAGTACAACATGGAGTTCTTCAAGAAAGGGGTAAAAAGGTCGGCAACGCGTGGGTGATGCCCCTGGTATTGCAAACGTCCATAGGCTACGGTGACTGTTTACCATCAATCAGGCCGTAAGCTTGTTTGCCACCTTAGTGGTATAACAAAAAAATAAAAGAGGGACAAACGGCGTAAAGAGGCTTTATTTTATACTATGTATATATATTCGCGTACTAGCTAATCTATTTCCCTACTCGTTTGGTGAGTCTCAGAATTGCCTGCACGTAGAAACGATGGAAGTGAATCATGTCGATCCTACTCTGGGCATCCGAATGGAAAATGTCCAGTGATAGTCGATACTGTCACTGATGGCTGGACGAAATGCTGAAGGTTTTAACCGTTGGATGGATTGTTACTTAATAAAGACCCGTGAAGCATATTCTGTTAACGTAATTGACGGACAAACGTCCATACAATCTTATTAGTAAAGTTTGCTTATAATTGAGGAAATATAAACGGACTCTCGATAATTAAGACCGGTGGTAGTGAGTTCTGCTGTCAGTCCGAGCTCACACAGACGAACGCGGTTTCTGAAAGGTTTCATCCAAATGTGTATGCAATTTTGGTCTCTATACTAGTGGCAGAGAGGTTATTTAAGTTACTTGCATGAGATATTATTATGCCAGTCTTCACATCTAAGCGGCTGCACCTGCGGTTCTGTAATTCTGTTACACGAAACCTTGAATCTATGGAGAATCATGGCTGCGGTTGTAAATAAAAAATAATCATCTTGGCGTTAATGTCCCGGTTGTGCTCTCGCACACGAGGGCTCGAAGTCCGCCTTGACCATGATCCAGGATTTGGCAGATTAATATTTGCAGTGGTGCGACTGCCATCTGACCCCCATGACCCTGCTACCAGGGGAACCTGACAAGATTGGATCATGGTTACACATTCAGTCGAATGAATGTGCAGGTTTCATCAATATGTTTTCCTTATCCGTAAGAGCATAGATTAGCATTCAACTAATGTACATAACTTAGAAAAGAGGCAGTGGTGAGGGCTATCGGAGCAACGTGTCTCGGAGGTTTAGAGGTAACAAACACCCTTAGTGTTACTGTACATAGGCAGCGGTGACCAATTCCCATAAGGTCAGTTCCCTGCTCGTTCAGTACTGAGTTGTATCTATAACAAAATCGCCAACACGTTGACAAATTGACCCAATCAGTGGTTACAATTATCCATTTATATTGATTGCTTAGTGACTGGTATTCTGGTGTGTTTTAATTCCGGTACGCATTTTTTGTTTTAGTAAATATAATTACCTACTTAAAAGCATACCTCACACATTCTATCGACAACCGGGTATTAGGCAATATAGAATTAATAGTACATATTATACTTACCTACTTAAAAGCTCTAACATTACATACAGGTGCCAGCGGTGTTTAGTTAATGATTACTAGAGAATTGCGAATGTGTTCCCTAATCATTATAATCTAGTCGCCTTTAAGGATAGAATGAGTAGGCTCTTCCTAGACAGGCATGCTCCATCTTCGGCCGCTATGCCTGTCTGACCTAATTACATAAAAAAATAACTTCATACTTACGTTTATATAACGGTTGTCGAGGGCTGTATGGATTTGTGTGAAATATATTTTTAATTACTCTAGATTAGGCAAGCATTTGGCTACCTGATGGTTATTGACTGTCTGTCTAGGAACAAGCTACTCACACTGGACTAGATATGTTGTTCTGATAGCAAACCATTTAAAATACAAACACATGAAATTACGAACAAATAACTACTAAAATTTTAATTGTGGTGGCTTCTAATTGGCTATTCGATGTTATGCTATTGTATATTTTCGTTGTTGCACGCTGTGAGACATCCAAATGGAATAAAAAAAAACTATTGACCTAACTCGAATCGTTTTAATGAAAATTAAAAAATAAAATAAATGTTTATATGCATACATACATAAATTCATACATACATACTTTAACCTAATTATCATTGACACGATAAGAAGAAGAATGAAAATTTAGATAACTAATTTATAAAAAGGCAAACTTTTCTAGAGAGAAAGCGACGACGCGGCTGGAATTGCATAGGCACCTACACACAACTCTCATATTTTGCTCGAACATTAAAATCTAGTGTGAATTTCCTCATAATAAATGTACAAAACAAACAGAACCCAGTTCACTGTTCATAAGTGCTCCAGTCTGCGGTTGTCTACCATAGTGTCACAGGGTACAGCCCCGTTCTTTGGCATCCTAATGAAAATTTACAACCTAAACGACCTCCCAATTGTATGGTCTAATAAAGCGTTACCAATTTGTGTTTGAAACAAAATGTGGCTCTATAAGTCCTCGTATCGGCACCGACAATCGCAATTATTCCAATCTCTTTCGCTTAGATATATCTTTAGGCAAGGTATCGCAGTGATTGTCTGCGGCGACCTGTTTATTGCCATAAACTGAACGACCTTAAGCCCCATTGGTTTGTGCGTGAGCTGTGCATTGTTTTTGTATAACTTTATTACCTACATAGTTAGGTTAGCTATGTATAATATTAATAGGAACGAAAATGGATCCCAAACTGTTGGTGGCGTGGATTGAAACGCTGTGGGTCTTGTTATATTTGGCGTTAAATCGTTTTCGTAGTTATATTTAAAATAATTCATTATCATTATCATCATATCAGCGGGAAGACGCCTGCTGGGCAACTGCTGGACGACTGCTGGGCCTATAGGGGAGGTGAGAAATAACAGTCGCTCAGCTGTAATTACCCGATCTGCCAAATCCTGGATCAGGGGTCAACCTGGATATTGAGGTTAAGATGATAATGATTTCTATTGCTTGTTTGAAATAAGTAGTAATTAAATATCAATTATTACATTATTATCTCGTCATTATCAAACCGTTTTCACACAGATACACGTGTTAAAAATGCCAAATGCCTACATAAAAAAAGTTTTACAGATTGAAAATCGCAGTCGTAAAACATAGAAGGCGGAACGGATGTCGATTGGCAAAGCTGCAACTCCATGCTAAGGCTAATGTAGGCAGTTTTCGTATAAATTTCGTAACGGATAAAGTGTCTTTCGATAGGTAGGTACATGGATTAAATGGCTGATATGATATTGAAAACAATTTTACAACCGGTACTTAAGTATTAAGAAACTATTTTTTTTACCACTAATTTGGCAAACAAGCTTACGACCTGCATTACCATATACTAATACAAGGGGCATCACCAGTAGCGTAGCTTGCCTTACATGGGCCCCGTATAAATAGTTGCCAAGGGGGAGCTAGTTGATAACCCTAACTATAGGAGAGGGGGGGCTGCTAATGAGTAACTTAAACCAGCATTGCTTCCACTTCCCTTAAGTTGCAGATGTCCTGGACAACGGTGGCCATTTTCCATCAGGTGGACCACCCGTCCGTGTGCCTCCCCAGGTAATAAAAAAATACACATGGGGGGCCCTGTGACCTGGGGGCCCCGTATCATTGATGCGGCTGATACGGCGGTAGCTACGCCCCTGGGCATCACCCACGCGTTGGCAACCCCGTAAAAATCTTTTCACCCCTTGTCTGGAAGAACTCCCTGTTATATACTTATACTTAAACCTTCCTTGTGATGCATTCTAATAGTTTGTAAAATCATGTGAAACTTCTACCTTCAGTTAGATAGTTAGATATTAGATTATGGCATTCAAATAGGTATACTAACAGACAAATTACACTTAAATAACTTTGTATAAAGGTACCTATTATGTAATATTTTGCTAACTATGTTTTACCTTTAATATTCAATCTAATGCTTACGCATTTGTGTACGCTATTTAGTACCAAAATTATTAAAATTGCATTAAAATCCAGTTATAACAGTAATAAAAACTAATTAGTTCCTGCTCGGACGGGATAATGTTTGAATTTTAATTAGGTATGTAATACACATTTACTGGTGAAACTAACAAATGTTCTTAGAGTCATCTTGGCGTAAATGTCTCGAGAGCTCGGGTCCGCCACCATGATCCAGGATTTGGCAGATCGGGGAGTTACCACTGTAGAGCGACTGCCATCTGACCCCCGTGACCCTGTTAACAATGGAACCTGACCAAATTTGATGATGGTTACACATTCAGTCGCCTGAATGTGCAGGATTCGTCACGATGTTTTCCCTCACCGTTAAGAGCATCGGTTAGTGATCAAGTAATGAACATAACTCAGAAAAGAGTCATTGGTACGTTGCGGCGTACATGGCGTTAGAAAATAACAAAATTGGAGTAATAATAAAATTTTATATCGTAATTTCGCAAAACTAGCAAAACTTTTTTAAGAATTTCAAACGTAATGAAAGGGTAGATTTTAATCAAGTTAGACAATGACATGAGTTTCGAAATGCTAAGCTTTCATTTTTTTCGAAAACACTTTTGATGTTTGCGTAAGATCTCTCGTGGTGGCATAGAACAATTGTCTTTTGTTTTAAATAAAAAGCTCATTACAATTAACTTGACAAGACAACGGGTGAATTTTGAAAACTTTCTTTTCACAATGTGGTAGTAAAACTTCGTCTTCATTCACATCATTATCACAATTTTATTTCGCAAACTTTTTGAAGATAGGAAATCAGAGTAGTTAGTTCATAGTTTTGATATTACTTGTATTACTGGCTACTACTAGGTATCTAGCTAATTTGTGAGCCTTGTGAATTCCGACAGAATGTCACAAAAACGTAAACGGAAGATGAACAAATATAACTGTTTTTATTCCGTAGAGCGTTACCGCCGATTCGCCTTGACGTGATTTGACGGGCTTTGTAAGGAGACTTTATTCGAAAACTGTACAAATTTTCTTATCTTTTCTCTACAAAAATATTAAAAAAATGCGCTAATGCAAAATCTGGGACTAATGCAATATGGTTGCAGGACCAAAATAAATGTTTGAAATAAAAAATATGTTTCGTGTTAATATTTTTTTTTTGTATAGGGTTAAGTATAGAGTCCTTCACTAAGCTCAGGATTAAATATGCCGCCAATGACGGAAGACACTCCTTAATCCCCGTAGTATATAATCTACTATTACAGGGTCAGCAACGCGTGGGTGAGGCCCCTGGTATTGCAAACGTCCATAGGCTGCAGTGACTGCTTACCATCAGGCAGGCCGTAAGCTTGTTTGCCACCTTAGTGGTGTTAAAAAAATACTGTACCGACATATCTACTTGGCATCTAAGTACTTGAACATAAGTCAGTTGGAACCTTCCAGAGTTAGCATTTATCATAATGCACCTTATCTCTTCAGTAAGTAGAAACTGTAGACGTTTACGATGAGCTTAGACGAAACGAACATAGATAATTTACATAGAGGTTAGAACTCTCGGTGTAAGTTAAAATATTGCTCTATAGATTTATTTATTTATTTATTATATTTTACAGTTTATTGTGCACAATAAATAGTTTACAAAATTGACATACAGATAATATCACAACAGGTACAGCTTATTTCTAAAGAAATATCTTCCAGCCGACCAACGGAAGAAAGAGGGCAAAATCGAGAGGCAGATGGCGTGCGCCTTAAATTTACTTATCTACTATATACATACTTAAATTATTAAACAACAAAATATAAATACATATACAATACATACATATATACATACATTCAAATATAAAAATATATATAAAGTTGGTCAGCGACAGAGGTGACCTGTCAATGGTGGCGCTAGTTCTGCGTTTTATATAGCAACACCTAGAAGTAGTATAATCTGTCATCAAATTCATATGACACCATAAAAATGTCAGATGGACAGTGACGTCATAGTACATTTTTAAATATTGATAAATTTTTAATAGAATAAAACGTTGAGTAAATAATAAATATTACCTATTTATGTTCCCATACATCATCCTATACAACAATCCTATCTTACTAATGTTACTCCATCACGCAACTAATAAATTATCACTTCTTATTATTGATAAAATACATAAAGCTTATAATTTGCCCAAAATAGCACGTAGGCTATAATTGCGATGATTTGCGAAAGACTACAAATGAGATAAGACTATAGAAGCGGCAAGTCAAAGTCAGTGCTTATTTGCTTATGCTAGTCAGTGACAATATAATCAATGAGTACCTGTCCATCAGTTCTTTTTTTTATGTCATACGGTAGGCAAACAGGCAAGTGGGCCACCTGATGGAAAGTGGTCACCACTGCCTATAGCCATTAGCAACACCAAGAGTATCGCCAATGCGTTGCCCCCCAAATCCCCACCCCATGGAGCACTGGAAACCTTACTCACCGACAGAAACACAATACTATTTAAAAGAGTATTATTTAGCTGCGATATTCTGTAAGGTGGAGGTACTTCCCCAGTCGGGCGGCTCCAATTCGAACGAGATACCCCGTTATGCCCTACCTCTCTTAAAAACTACTTAGTTCACTAGTAAAGGCTGAGTTTAGATCAGACGAATGAGCAAGCGGCTCACCTAGAGGGTAAGACAGGTTATACAGTATCAGTTCAGGTAAGCGAACATTCCTAGAACATTAATTTGCCAAAAGAACGCGCCACTCGCTTAGACTAAATGCGCCGTGGAACCGCGCACAGCATGTACACCGATAGGATCTTTGGCAACGCGGAACCACGCGCCCTGGGTGGTCTAGAGACGGTCACCACCTACCGTTTACACGATAAACTAGTGACAGCAACCTAAGGCGGTTAAAGAGGGGCCATTTGGACAGGCGTGTTTATATAATTTACTTTTCAGCGAAAATAAATAAGACACTTTCAGAACAAACCAATTTGGATGAATTGAACCAACCCTTCTAATGTATAAGGTAGAGTGCAGTTCTGGCAGAGCTTTAGTATGGACATTCTGTTTTGTTCAAAAGTCAGTCTCGAAACGATTCAACATCCTTTAGGATTTTATTTATTTATTTCTTATTTAAAACTTCATGCACATAACAGTACAATGGCGACTTAAAGATACGTAGCTTTTTCTACCAGTCAACCAAAGAACAATTACTGAAAATTACAAGGCGGTGCTACAAAAGAAGAAGATAAAAGAACATAAAACAGACTAAAAGTAACATTAATTAAATAAGTATATCAAACATTCACAGACCGAAATTTATGGATAGTATAATAGGAGAGAGAGAGAAAGAGACACTGGCACACTCAACAACACTACACCTAAACACTTAAAAAAAATAGAAAGACTAAGTAGGAAAATATATAAAGGGTTACAGACACTTAAGGAATTGACTGTGAACTGCTTTTTTGAAAGTAAATTTACTGGAACTTCGTCTGATCTTCAAACGTAGATCATTCCAAAGTCTAGCAGCGATTAAGGAAAAAGAATTGGATGTTAAATTTTAGCCAACCAACTTGCAAGCTCTAAAGCAAGCGGATACTGGAGCAAATACATGTAGGTTACATGTATTTGCTCCTGTGTCTGTTGACATCAATACAACCTACATCAATAAAGCCTACTCCTAAACGATCCAACCTAATACCTTAACGATAAAACTTGTAGTATAGTACCTAACGCTATACCGAATCTAAGTCTCGTCAATACTAAGAGCAGATACACATACAGACGTACACGATTTCTGTAGCATAATCTTTTGGGATTTGTCCTAGGCTTTGTTGGCTTCTATACTAATTACAGGAAGCTGTTTTTAATTATTTATAATCAAACGCGCAGCGCCCGCATCGTCATCGCATAATAGCAATTGTGTAACATAATCACCGCGTCGTGTGCGTACCACCACTGGTACTGCCCCACGGCAGGCTGCACGGTTTGTGTCCGGTTGCTATGCGGTGACTATGCGAGTACGACGTGTACGCATTTGCTGTCCGGTTTGCGAGCGGTAACGTGTCAATATGCATTTCCGGACTATAGTTGCATAAATGTATATCCCATCTCCTTTTCACTCATGTAGTTCTTTTTTCCTGCACCTTTCTCAGGCTTAGAATATCCCGGTTAATTATCTGAGCACCTTGAAGTCTAGGTAAAAACTTAACTTGATACAGTCATGCTCTATATTCGGCTTACTTACGTCAAAGGCATAACATGACTAATCATACTCAATACGACAACTCAATTGCAAATATTCGTACAGATAACAATAAGATATACGTGCAGCTGAAAATTACCATTCCCAAAAGTAAATGTATTGAACAAAAGGTAATAATGAATTGTATTATTATCATATCATATTTCAAAAAACTGCGTTTTCACAAACACCATTTACTCACGAACATTATGGCTTTGGCGCTGCGTGAATTTGAACAAGCATATTTATTTATTTATTTATTTTGATTTTATTTATTATGAAGATATGACAAAACTGTAATCAAGAAACTCGCGACAGTTGTTCAGATTATAATATAATCTGTAGAACTATATTATCTCGTATAATACTTGTATTTTCGAGAAATTGCTAAAGATCTTCTTCTAAAAAACATCACAATGTCTCTAGGCGTAAGTCTTTGACCAGTGAGTGTTGCCAGTGAACTCTCGAAAAGCTCGCAGAACCGAAGGAACAAACGGGTTCGACCAGCAATCGGAGTGTGGGACGGCCCCATGAACGGACGACATCGTGAAAATAATAGCCGATGGATGCAAGAGTGGATCGATGTGGAAGACGTGGGGGAGGCTTATGTTCAGCAGTGGAGTCCTGCGTCTGTAATATAACATCCTTGAATCTTGGAAACTCCGTAAAATGTCACGAAGATATTGAAAAACGTTAAATTATAGTGAAATTTTATATTTTTATATTTTATAGCGACTTCTTCATACATAAAACATCAAAATATTTAAGTAGTTTCAAATTGGATTAGTTTAGGTTAGTGGTGCTACAAGTAGCAGAGATTTCCAGGTAACCGGGGTTCCATCAACTCGGGGCAGCATCCATTCACATAGGGTAGGTATTAAATGGCATTAAATGAGCGGAAATAGTCTGAAAGCTTTCACTGCCCCGATTCAGCGACCCAAAGTGGATCTTGGCCTCCGACACCAGAGATCGTCGCCTATCCTCTTCCCTTTCTGCGCCATCTCATCATCATCATCATCATATCAGCCAGAAGACGCCCACTGCTGGGCATAGGCCTCCCCCAGAGATCTCCACAAAGACCGGTCCTGTGCTTTTCGCATCTAGCTGGTACCTGCGATCCTTACCAGGTCGTCGGCCCACCTTGTATGAGGCCTACCCACGCTGCGTCTACCGCCATCTACTGCCTGGCAATCGAGGATTTCCCAGTACATGTACGTCTTTTAGGACTTCATCTATCCAGCAAGATCTGCGTCGCCCGACCGAATGACGTCCGCTCGGCCAATCCACATTATCTCTAAATATAACAAAATATTACTCGAGCAAAATGTTACTTATCCGAACTAATCACAAACTAGCTAGCAAGGTATAGGTACGCGGCCGGAGCCGCGGGCTTAAAGCTAGTTACAAACATTAGTGTATACGTATATAGACAAAGCACCTGTTTTCTGTAGGTACCTATCAAACTCTGTTTGACACACAATAGCACTTTACGGAATGCCAGTCATAGTTCGTTACACTGTCAAAACAAAGGTTCACGCATGAATGGCTTTGGCATACAATAAGGACGTTTGAGATCACGATTTTGTACTTAGGAAGTCGTTAATCAATTTAATAAGAGAAAATTTAGGTTGAAATAATTTAGTATGTCAAATTATAATTTTATAATGACGAAGGGCGTACTTGCTGCTATTAATCGTTAAGTAGTACTTAGTTGTGATTCTTTCCTTTAGATAATGTTCTTTCGTTCCTTTTAAAATAGTTACTTTTATTGTATTTTACTCGCTTAACTTACATAAAAATGTACCTAGGTTTTAATTTTGAATTGCAGTATTAACATGAAATGTTGCAAACATGTTATTATGCGCGTCAGTTTAACCTGTAAATGCCTTAAATTTAGTTTTGAATGCGTTGCCTTCAAGCATTTTAATGTCGAGAGCAAATAAATAATTTTGTTTGTATTTTTTATTTAATTATTTCAAGCAAATGATGTGGGATCTGGTCTACCCCTACGGAAAATCGGCGTGACGTTTAGGTATGTTTGTTTATTAAAACATTAGATACTTACTTATTTTGGAAAATTAACTGAAATAAAACATCAGCCTGTTGTACAAACTACTAACACACCTCATACAATTTTGCATAGGTACTTCTCTACGCTTCAGCAAGGTTTTGATCGATCACCATCCATTTACCATTACCACGCTGTCACTTTAAAACAACACAATATGACGCTATTACTCAATGGTGATATCTATACTCATTTTACCTCAGGTCTATCCACATACATACCTCTAAAATTACGATATGCAAAGAATATCACACAAATACTTCGATTGCTGTTCGCTGCGTAAGCCCCAGGGACACGTGGGAAACAGGTGTCTAAACCTGCCGGTGTCAGAAAAGACATCCCGCGGGAGGCCGGGAGGATGAGTTGATATCACTGAGTCGGATGCGAGATTCAATGGTGATTCAAAAGACCGGGCGAAATGGAGAAAGAAAAGTCAGAAAGCGGACTCTGACATAAGGAGGGATTGACGCTAAGATGATGATGATCACACATATTATCGCACTTCAATCGCTGTAATCATTCCTTTTTACCTACTGTTATTACGATCATAACTGGAGAACTACGAATAAATAATAAGCTTTAGAGATACCATTTGATTGTTTTAGAAATCTGTCTACGTCTGTGGCAGCCTTGTTATGAGAAACATCACGGATAAGATTGAAGAGGCTCACCTGCGCTGGTTTGGGCACGTGTTGCGTAAGCCACCTAAAAAGCAATGAATTGGTATCGCGTGAGATCCAAGGGCCGACGAGCGTAAGGATGCTAAAAACCGGGTGAAGTGGAGAAGAGATAGCAGAAAATCGTACGCTGGCAGAAGCCGGGATTGACCGCTTAGATGATAATAAAAAATATCTACTCATTCTTTCTCTGTGGAATCTCTCTCGTAAGCGTACGTAAATGCCTAAGAAGTGTAGAAATGTCCAGCAAGCGCCATAAATGGGCATAATGTTACCACAATGGCGTGGCTCGATTCTGGGTCTGTGATACTAACCACGCCTACAACAATCAGCCTTTCAATACAAATCCATTCAATCGTAACAACAGACAAAGCAACACGGTATTTACAAATGTCAAAGCTTGACCCAACATTCGACCCTATAGTGTACGAGGTACAATACGCGAGAATGAGCTAATTTCCAACTACGAATATGAATTTGCGCCAACCCTGTTATTTAGAAGTCTACGTGAATAGCAAAGCCTAATTCACAAGCTTAGTGGGCAATAAAATTGCATCTAGATAAGAGTGGTGTCACTTACACTCATTTCGACCATTTAGAGATAAATGTGCGATTAAAATACAAATTGTTCCTCAACTTAATGGTCCGCTCAAATAGACCGCTTATTTATAATGTTATATCGATAGATCAATTATGAAATAGTGTAACTAGTGCTTCGTACTAAAATGCTAATAGGTACATACATATTTGGGATTTACAGTTACAGAAAACACTGTAATGTCATCTTAATAGATAAATCTGAAAAAAGATTCCTGTACCTAAACATTGAGTATGTACTGAGTGCAGTAAGTTGCAGAGCTGCAAGTAGTTTTTTTTTATCTGTAATTTATACACTAAACATTTCACCACCCTAGAAATGTCAGTGGATATCAACTGGCTAATAATTCCAAATGAAACTACGACATATAAATTACGAATTCACCGAGTTCTCAGCCGGCAGCGACATCTGACGCTATTAAGGCAAATCAGAGGAAATTATGATAATTTAGACCACCCCTATTATTATTCATTAGACGTGATTTATTCAGAGCCAATTCAAATTGAGTTAAGCCAAATCACCTGCGGACATATCTGGTGGCCGTTTACTCTTTCCTAGTGGCAATGCAATAACTGTCATATTTGAATATTTATTATAATTAGCCTTTCCCTACAACTACCTTCACGTGTGGGTACCAGTGCTAGGTAGTAGGTATAGTTTCCTGTTTGAAATCGGAAGGTTAATTTCGGACTTTCATTCAATGAAAATAAGTGAAATTGTTAGAGAACAGCTTTCGGCTTTATAATAAACAGCCAATTTTAGTCTCTATGAATACAGTGTATGCCTGATCTATTTTCACACTTTATCCATTGATTTAGTTTACTTATCAAAACGTAGATGGGGACCCTGAAACTGATTGAACTGTCTTGAAAACTGATTCGCACCCCGGGAAGGTATATTATTAATATGAATCGATAGTAGGTATCAAAAACGCTTGTTATTTTCGATTGATTGATTCAATTGCCACGCATATAAAATATTATTGACTAAATGACATATGTAGCATCTTACATGTGTTTTATAATAAAGGAATCATCTTTTGTTTTTCAGAACAATAATGTTTTTGCGCTAATAATTGTTCTTTGACAATGTAATTATTAATGCTACATTGCACCCATCAGGATGACGTCAATTAATACAATGGAAATAAATGCTATTTATTATGAATATATTTTATTTATCTCGATGTAAGTATTTGTATAATAAATTATAGACAGCATGAAGACAAGCATGTTTTTCAGTAGGTACCTAATTAAGTACGCATGGTAAATGTTTAATTTAAAATTTCGCGCTAACATGTTATTGGCTTTCATCTAAGCAAATAATATTATGTTGTGAATATTGTTACGATGATGGTTTAATAAATAAGTAAAATATCCTTCTTATCCTAGATTGAAAATATGTATGAATGTGGTAATCTCTGCCTCTCGGTAGTCTCTGCCTACCCCTATGGGATACGGATGTAAGTGTATATATATGTATGTACGTACTTTTTGAAAACGGTTTTCTACTATAATCCAATGTGTGGTGTTTTGTCTGTTTACATGCAAACTGCCATCCGGGCCGCACAACCCGTTAGGGTAAAGTCAATTCGCCAGAGCCTCGTCCGTCTGTCAGCAAGGCGACCGGGAGCTGGTGAGCTTAGCTTGGGCCCCTGAGATGGTGGTGGAGCTCCGTACCCCCCATAATATAATAATAATAATAATCTTTATTGATTTTATATCAGGACACAACCAAAAACAGATTGACATAACAGGTAATACGCATTATGATCGAAATATTAATTTTTTTTATACAATACAATACTGGTTGTAATTAGTCTCCTGCTTTCCAAACTAGGAAACATGTTAAACTGTGCTATGGGAAACAGTTATTCCCATAAAACTAGGCTATATTAACAAAAATAGTATTTTGATAGGCCGTGAACAGACAATAATAATTTTAATACGTAATACCGCATTTGGTTCTGTCGTGTCCCCGCACGAATTGTAGCCTGTGATATTTTAATATCGGTTCGGTATAAACTATTTGTGTGCCAAACTAAGAAGGTATAACTTGAGACTGCCTCCTGGCGCGCATGACGCCATTTGTTGGTCAGTGGTGCCCAACATTAAAACCTACTCACCTATTTTTCAACGTCAAACATACCTACAAACTTTCACATTTATAAAAGTAGTGTTATACTCAGTTCCAGTATAAAATATATTAATTTTTTTCTCCTTAAACGTAAATTACCCAGTGTACCTTCCCAGAAACAGGAGAGATACTACAGAGAGTAGTAGTAGTAGAGGGAAATGTCGGGAAAACAAATACGTCTAAAATAATAATAAGAATATACTAATCAGAAATCAGTCCAGTCTGCATACCTGCTGTTCCCTTTTTAGCTAGCGGCGGTTGTCGAAACCGCGTGGCTGTATCGAAACAGTAACCTTAACGAAATTAAGAGCACGACATTCGCCTCTGTGTCAGGCGACACTGTTTCCACTGACCGGTGCGGAGCGGTGGGAAGTTAAAAATCCCGGATAATTTTGTTTGTTTGTGAGTGTGTAATTCTTTAAAAGTAATCTGTGGGTATACAGAGGCTGGTTTTTTTTTTCGGTACAATTTAAGGTCCTGGATTAATTGAAAGTACCTACATATAGTCTTGAAGTGTCCGTGTGGTGTCCAGTAGAGAAGAATGTATTATGTAATTAATATTTGTATTATTGAACACTGCGATCTCCACGCGCCTGCGAAGCGTGCACTAATGTGGAGGAGGCTCAAGTCCATCAATGCACTGTTATGGACTGTCGATGTTATATGCCGATGGGATTTTCAATTTAACGTCTGATACCTATTTTTATAATTGTTTCGTACTAGCTAGTCAGTAGATATATTATCTTGATGAGTTTATAAGCGGTACAGTTCGTTTTTTATCCGTCGTATTGCAATTGACAGTATCCGGTGGGCAGATAAATGTGGTAATTCCTGAATGCCAGAGATAGAGAGAAATACTTATCGACATTAACAACAACAAGACTCTGCGGCTTAAAATATATTTCGTAGTCTATCCATGACATGATAACAGCTGAAAAGTTGTCGAATCTTAAATTATGTAGGTATATAACACAGCGATCAATTCTAAAAGTTATTTTACTCGAATCAAATAGAAGACGTTTAAATATAGGAGTTAAAATTTTGTTAAAAACTACTGCCATTTATTTACTTATACCTACAGTTATAAATATATAAAAATGGGTCAACTCGCAAGTGAATTCGTGGGGCACTGGAAACGCGCCCCAATATCCGCGGTCAGCTATCGCCACCATGAGATCAAACGGTTGCCCATTTACCTTGGCAGAAACAGCACCGGCGCACTGTGCCTTACCTCTGGACATACCAGTTTGCTAACGATAGCTTCAGCAGACTAAAGCCTCTACAAATTACTTGACTGACAGTCCCTTCGACTGGCTTTCAGGGAACTTTGTAATTGGTATTTGGTAATAGGACTCGGAGTCAATTTTATAAATTTTTTTTGCTTCCTACGGAAATTGGTACCCTCCGGGCTAACGGGGGGTAAACTCTCATAGAGCACCAATCGGCCTGCCGGCTGGTTATGCACGTCTCGCTATAAAAAGCCTAAGCGCATACGTGCTAAACACTCCCTTGGGACTATCTGTAGCCAGTAAGGCTTTTCAGGTTTCATCGCATGCGGCTCCCCGTGAGGATAGAGTGTGCACTTTATTCCGATTTTTTTTGGTTTGACGACCTGAGTGGTTCAATTGGGTAACATGGCGTCTGCCATGCAGAGGTCCCGGGTTCAATTCCCGGCCGAGCAGAAATTGAAATATTCGGTTTTCTTTCTGTTACGGGTTTAGATGTAAGTAAAGAAAAAGTATATATGTAGTTTATCAATTATCTAACACCCATTATACAAGCTTTGCTTTCTTTGGGGCTAGATGGCACTGAATTTGAATTTGTTCAAGCATATTTATGTTTATTTTAATTCTTAATTTATTTTGTAGAGACATTTTCCCTGCCTGCCTTTTGAGTCACCGCTATAGATCGATAGCAAAAACGTTGGAAAGTTGACTTAATTGTGACGATAACAAAAGCACTTGGAAATTCCATCGGATACGTCCTTACTTCGAGAAGTCCATTATAAGGCCGTTGAACTAGTCTGGGGAATTACTATCTACTGTAATTTTACTTACTATAGTTACTATTATTTTGCTATAGTAAAATAATAATCATCTTGGCACTAATATCCGGTTATGCTCTTGCGCACGAAGGCCAAGGGCCCGCCTTGACCATGATCCAAGATTTGGCAGATCAGGTAATTACAGTGGAGCGACTGCCTGACCTTCGTGACCCTGTTATGCTACCAGAAGAACCTGGCCGGGTCCTCAACTCTGTTAATTTAAATTGTTATTGATATTCTGCTACAATTAAAACTGCTGTTGAGCTGCTATTGCGATTCAATTCCAATTCATTAGAGCCAAGTATGAATGTGCAGGTTTAATCACGATGTTTCTCCTCACAGTAAGAGCATCGGTTATTGTTAAACTAATATTACATAACTCAAAAAAGAGTCATTGATATATGGCGGCCGTGGAATTCAAACCCGGTACCTTCCCCTTAAGATTCAAGAAACTAACCTTGACCTTTAAAAACCTTTAGAGCCCTCGCAGACTACAGACTTTTCTATCGGCCGACAGTTTAATCGGGTTGGGTTGCTAGCGCGCACACCGAGCCACCTAAATAGTTTAGTTGGTATTAAGTGCGCAAACTAGCCAATAGTCAGCCGACTCTTCCTCCCACAGTATTTTTTTAACATTCACGTCAGAGTACTCTTTTAAGTTTTTTTATAAATTGCAGGTCTTTTTTCGACTTCCTCAATCAAATTTACGACTGACGTTTCTTCAATCAACGATTGAGAAGCCATTATTAAAAAAATACACACGAACATCCGGCGCTAACGCTAGGAGCGAACTGAACTATCGGTCGAGTCGGCCGACTAAACAATCTTCGTGTGTGCGTGAGTGGAAGGGAGCCAATACTTTTTTAGAGTCGGCCGATAGTTGGCGGATAATTTAGTTTGAAGGCAATCGGGAAGCCCATTAAACTTTTTATCGGCCGATTCCGAATCTTTATAGTGTGCGCACTTGCATACATCTTCGTACTGATTAAGACCCCGATTAAACTATTGGCCGATAGAAAGTCTGCAGTCTGCGGGGGCTCTTAAAGAACTGTGCGAAAAAGGTGCGACATACTGCTATCTCTTTTATCCTAGTATTGAGAGAAGGAAACAAAGGGTGTCCCGCGGCGAGAGCTACATCCCAGGCACACTTGTGCTAGTCGTGAAAGAAAATGACTCGTAATGTGATAATGCACTTATGCTCTGGAATTACCTAAATGTAAAAATGTTATGTTTCACGTAATTATTTAAAAAAAGATATATTACGTTACCAAGTATGCAAAAACGGCGACCAAAAACGTAATAATATAATATTATTTATTCATTCGTATGGCATTAATTACCGAGTCGCTAATTATAACCTAGGTAATTAATGAACACTAAAGCTACTAGTAAATATCTAAATTCTTCTATATAAATATAATGAAATATAACTACGCGTTACTAAACTCCTTCCTACATTGGACTTCCTATTTTTATAACGGATATTATCGATTTACAATCCGCTTTACTATCCGCTAATTAATTCTAATGTAGGCTATTTCAGCAATACGTGGTCGATAAAGATAAGTGTTTTTAGTAATTACCTTCAACCAGAATAAAAGTGGTTAGTACCTATAACACCGGTGTTCGTGACATTTTATTTTAATAAGCTTCTTTTAGTTATAAAATGACTTAACTTAAACCTACACGGAGATAAATTTTTTTAGTAATACTCGTTGACGAGGTGTAGTTACAACTTCTAAAACCCCTATTATAATTAAGTAATTAGAAAATTTACATTTTATTTCAGCACTATATACATTTAACTATCAGACCAAATAAGAAATAAAGACGGCAAGCTGTTAACCAAACTACGCCATGGTTGTTAATAGGCCCAAGCCACATTTGGTTCTCAATGTGTGCATGTGACCGTGTATATCATGGCGTAGTTTAGCGTGCGTCAATAAGTTGTTTGCAGGATGTCTTTATTTCTTACTAGCTTTTGCCTGCAACTTTGTCGGCATGGATATAGTTTCTATACAGTCCGCGTTTCCGTTTTAAATGATCTCCGTATTGTATGAATGCCAGTACTTGGAGGTAAGCTGTATTTTTGGTTCTATATATCCAAATTAAATGAAATATGGCTTAGATTGTACCCTGAACTTCAAACTACTATTGAAATCGAATAAATATCCGTTCAGTAGTTCTTGCGTGATGTGCGACCAGACAGACAGACAAAAATATAAATAACAAATTTTTTGGGCTTAGTTACATCCCAGAATTCTATACAGAACTATTTTTTCTGAAATGTTATCAATGTTCAGACATAGCTGTTTTACAGTTTTATAATAGGATATATTAGATCTGAGATGTAATCAAACAGTTCTTAATATTATACAGGAAACCTCTATTTCGCAATAATATGAAAAAGATTTATTTGTCGATCAATGATTAACATCATTTTAAGAAATTATAAAATGGTCTGTATCGCTTTGACGATAGGGTCCATATTTGTATTGGTGTAGAACTAATTTCTTTCTTGTTGCTCAACGCCGCCACGCGGTCGGAACCACCTGCGATGCGCGTGCGCACATCACGCCGCGCCCAGTAATACGCTACTTGCATATTATATTTTACATGAAAATAAATAATTTTCAAACATAAAATTTATAAAAGTGGTAGCGGGTTCTTATTTTGCTACCAAATATTTTGACATATACATTGAGGTTGTTACCCCATAAAGTGCTAAGTGATGTCCATCAGAGTAAAGTGTTATAATCCCTTCGACTTATGGGAATGTAGACAGACCTTTAATAATACTGTTAGTGAGGTTAGTAGGTAGGTGTCACAAAAAACTATTATTTATCTAAAAACTTAAAAAGCTAACGAGAAAATGGTCATCTGCGTTTTTGTTGTGTATTATAAACACTACGACCACGCATGCAATGTAAACACTAAATGTTGAGATTTTGGGAAGTTTATCAGCTGTCTCAAAGTCCAGGTTTCTATTTATTTATTCCTACATGTTTTACAACATTGTAAAAATTTCGAAATAATTATTTAATTTCAAAACACGCAATTTCATAACAGTCTACCATCTATGAAACTACCCTATCAGCCTATCTCCAGCGATTACTGTAATGGTCGTAATAGTTCGCATGTAACTCTGATCAATGCGTGTAATTCTTAATGCGTAACCTGCCGTAAGCATTAAGCACCAACTACCCGTTTCATTCGTAAAAAGTTTAATAACAGACACAGCTGATCGTAAGAAGATGGTTTTGCCGATCTAATGTTTTTATTTTATTGTTTAAAATCAAGTCCATTACCTATCGATTTTTTGGCGTTGCGTTTACCCAGTTTCTGGCCCGTTTAAACGTTGCTACTTACAAACCGGACTGTAAACGCGTGCCCGCGTAGTCACCGCGTAGCAACCGGACAGAAAACGTGCAGTCTACAACGCGGTGACTGTGCGGGTGCGACACGGTAAATAAAATAAGCATTCTGTCATTAACTAACATTGCTTATATATTTGGGACGTTTTATAGTAAAAAATAATTAGTTTAGTGCAGAAGTTCTATTTGAGGTATACGTAGCATACCATTAATTTATTGTAATTTGTCTTATGTGGTAAACAAACAGCACTCGTAACAACATTGAACATTATGTATAGATGTCTTGAATCATATTGTTGATATTGTTGTGTTTATTTATCTAACTAGTGTATCGATAAATTGAATTAAATCAGTTCACGTCATTTTCGTTCTTATTTCACTAATCATTCATTCGGTGATTCCCCAACCCTATAAATTATCTTTGGTTGCCATATTTGTTTACCACATAAGATAAACTACAATAAACTAAATATACGTACATAACGTCCGGTAGCGCGCGACAGCTACAGTGATCATTGAAAAAATGAGCGAGCAAAACGATCTCGAAATTTTGGTAATTTTTTGTCTTAAAAGAGAGGGCGATCCATCAATGTTTGTGATACTTATTATGTTAATCGGTATAGCGGGTACTCTGATGAAAAGTGGTCACCGCTACCTACCTACCTATGGACATTGACAACAGAATCACGAACAACCCTACTCTAAAAGCCTGAAACTCCCCAAAGAAGCACTGCAAGCAAGTGTACAGCAAGAACATACATTTTAAAACAAGTACTATTGTTTGGATCCGATATTCTATAATATTGGAGTTTCCCAGTCGAGAGGATCCAATTCAAACGGGTTATCTCACTACACCCCTACGTCTCTTCCATAGTCATTTAAAAAAAACATATTAGTTACAGTTCAGAGAGATAGAAAAATAAGCTGCCATTTTACTTTTGTATAATATCCGTCCGTGGTATTTACAGTTGTATAAACAAACACACAATACGTTATAACAACGTATTTCTATAAACCATATCATATACCTAGACACTCTAAAAAGTGAAGCGACTTGGGAGTATATTTAACCAGTGGAGCTTTTCAAGTCGAAACTTAGATTTCCTAAGTCTACCAAGATTTTCAGTAGTTTCACAGGATCTTGCTGTCATCATCATAAAATTTATCATATACCGTTGGTATATAGGTTTCTAATATTCTGTTCAGGATTTTTGTTCAAATTTTGTAAAGCTGCATAATATGAATTATATTCATAAGTAGTTCAGCACTAATACATCAAAAGAGAACAATATGTTCACTTAGTAAATTCACCTCTATTATTTTTGCCAAGTCGCATAAATTTTGACTTGGCAATCTCTCCTAGTAAGATTGATATAAAGAGAAACTACTAAGCAAAACAGATAGAATAAGGATACGTCTCGATACAACAAGATAGTAGCTAAACGATGGACGTCTTTATTATTCAAAATCAGGTTGATAAGGTATTTGTTGATTTTAATCAATCTTCTAGAAAGTTATCACCAATTTACCAAGTCGCTTTATTTATTAGACAGAGTCTACATACCCACAAACAAACTATATTCTAATATCTCTTCCACATAAGTGGAGGATTTTCAATAACCTCAAATTGGTAAGCAGGGTACCAGATACAACAAACGCTGTTTGTCGTATCCTGGACAACGAGAGTCGTAGCTATGCGCAAGGGGATGGTAATTATATTGATTAATGTGGGTGAAGTATGAATATAAATTTTCACTCCAAGAAACCGGGTGCCAAACATAATACAATCATTTTTTACACGTGCTCCCATAAATTTTGTTCTACCAGTGACCAACCAGTCCTACCAGTATCCAGTGGCATAGGATAGAAAGAGGTGGCGATCGCTGGTGTCGGAGGCCAAGATCCACTTTTTGTCGCTAAGCCAGCGCTATAAGTATGTAACCAAAATGTTCCAGTTTGATTTTGCCATAGATATGAAGAATACTCAAGTTCAGCAGTGGACAATTTTAATGATGATAATTATTTAAATATCTTAAATTATACGTAGGTTGAAATGACGCATTAACATAATGTTTACAATCAAGTAATATCTACATTTATATTGAATATACGAGACAAACATGGAATTAAATAATTTATCCGTTTAATAGCAGTTGTTTTTCACATTTTCATGGTTGAAATGTCGAATTTTTATTAAATACTACATTTTAATAAAATGAAGACTGTATCTATAGGTCGAAAATATTACAACCAAGTTCTATAATAATATATTACCTACCTATAAACACATAAACGCAAATAATTTGAAACAGTATTTCAGTCTGAAAATAAACTATAGGTAGACATTGTTTGAAGCATTATTCGAATAGTTCAAAATTGAATTAAAATTCAGAGGCGGGCAACGCATTGGTGACTCCCCTGGTGTTGCTGATGTCTATAGGCGGCGGTGACCACTTACCATCAGGTGGCCCGCTTGCCTGTTTGTCTGCCGAATAACATAAAAAAATTGAAAACAGAGGAGCCATTTGTTTTAACTCATCCTCTGGGCCCACGCCAAGCCTCAGCTGTACGTGGTCGTGCTGACAGACGGGTTAGGCTCTGGTGAATCGACTTTTTCTGAATGGTTTGTACGGTTCGGATGGCCATCGCCGCACGTAAAAAGCCAAAACACCACTTTAATTAAAGTTTCTCTACGAAAGCTGATGATGATGATTTAGTGTTCCTCAGGAAATGATTAAAGTGTGATGTGGAATGAGCAAGTCTCTCTCTAACGAAGTCTTTGCTATGCACTACGACATGAGGTTTTTCAAACAGCTTCACTTAGGGCACAGATGTCCTGGTTGACGGAGGCCATTTTCCATCAGGTGGGCCGTCAGAACGTGTGTTTCCCTTGGCAATAAAAAAAATTACGAAGTTGAATTCCAATTCGCTTATTAAAACTGCAAGAGACTGTTAGTGAAGTGTAAAGTATGTATGTAAATTGAGTAAATACACTTCAGTCAGAACGAAATTAGCCAATGTCAATTATTATTACGGCCACTCTCATAAATGTCACCTTGTTGTGGGTATTTCGAAACGGAATTCCTGTGAAAGTACTGCTTGGAATTATACATGTATTTAATTATTACTTGTATTGTACACCAAATTTCTTGTTTTCATATAAGCATAATAAATTATTATAAATCTGAATTTGAAATTGAATACATATAATCATCTTGGCGTTAATATCACGTGTGCCCGGGGTCCGCCTTGACCATGATCCAGGATTTGGCAGGTAAGGTAATTACAGTGGAGCGACTGCCATCTGACCTCCATGACCCTGCTACCAGGGGAACCTGACTAGATTGGATCATGGTTACACGACCAGTCGGCTGAAGGTGCAGGTTTCATCATCGAAATTGAATACATATATTTTTTAATAATGGCATAGCGACTGTTAACACCACACATATTCTGTGATCTTGAAATGATTGACGCCAAGTTGCGTAGCCACTAGCATCGGCAAAGGGTGCGCATCTTTCGGTCTTCTAAATAAAATATTTGATTGATTCTATACTTGCATTTCGGGAGACGCGATGTGGGCGGACATGCCGCCCTAATCTCTGATCTTCCATCTTCGGTTCATCCTTCACCGTGGGTATGGCTAAGGAATGGTACACATTGTCTACGACGGTGTTCCCTGAACAGTAATCTGGATACCTTCACGGCTAGAGTGAATAGGCTGTTTCTAACAGGCATGCTCCATCTTCGTGCCTCATCAGATGATTTTAAAATTGCGCAAATTTCACCGAAAATGTACGTTTAAATATTGCAAAACCAATTGACTCCAAGGGGTTTTCAGACACCGTTATCTGCATGTTTGGTGAGCGGTTTAGCTACGTAAGTAGCTAGGTAATACCTGAAGTTAATACCAGGCTTTCCTTCAATGAATAAAGGGAAATTTGAATACCTAGAGAAACTTTCCTTGAAAATAAGATTAGGTAATGATAAATTTTATTTTATCCACTTTATAAATATTATAAATCACATAGAAGTCTATCTAGGAAGTGTGTACAGGCTCTATTGAAGATGGACCAACTATTTGATACGAGAGTCGCAGAGAGTGCAAGGGGCTGGCTGTGGATGTGGATGTGTGTGGCAAGTGGATGGGCTGGGCACCATCACTGTATCTAACATTCAAGGAGATTATATATCTAAATCTTTGTGTCAATCTCCCGAGTGTACTCTAGCGCGCTAGAGCCCGGGGTATGACCTTCACCATGATCCAGGATTTGGTAGATCAGATTTTTACAGTAGACCGACTGCCGCCTGACTTTTGTGACCTTGACAGGGGAACCTAACCAGATTGAATCATGGTTAAACGTTCAGTCACGTTAATGTCTTTTCCCTCACCGTAAGAGCATCGATTAGTGTTCAACTAAGTTAGGTACTTAGTCATTTCATCCATAAGAAATACATATCGTACATAAAGGCACTGGGAATTGAACTCAGTACCTCTTGTTTACGAGTCGGACTCGTCAGCCATTAGGCCACTGACGCTCTTAATATTTACAACCTATGTGTGTCATGCTAATGCGCATAATATTTTGTTGAGGGATACCCGTTTTAGTGGTTTTCCTGTCTCATGACCCACTTACAAGAAAACCCACGTGTATTGATGACGTTTACTTCGAATCTCCAATCAATTAGGATACGTGGCAATTACCACGTCTTCATTCGTTTTCCTCCTTTCGTGACGTATCATTTTCGTCTGTTATGGGTTCTCATATTCGATGGAGAATGAAACTCTTTTGTGTAATGTTAATGAGTTGGTTAACATAGTAGGGTTGCCAAGCAGAGGTCCCGGTTTCGATTCCCGGCCGGGCAGTTACGGCTGTTACGGTGTTGTATGTATGATAAGTATAGATGTAAATAAAGAACATAATTTTCTCGCACCCAACACAACCTTAATTTAGGGCTCTGTGTGAATAGTTCAAGCATATTTCTTTACTTTATTTAATAGTTTTAACAACACTTACAGGTTAAAAACATCTCCCACGCAAACACAGTGGGTGTGTAAATTAAGAAAAGAAAGTCTTTCGTTTTTTTTTTGTTTATAATTTTTATGAAGACAATATAGTTGTTTTGTTATACAATTTATACAGGACGATTATCAAACAAGTATTGTAACTCGCTCTCGATCGATTTTTATGGAGACCGTGATTCGACAAGTTTTTAAACAAAAATGGAAAGGATTATTAAATAAACTTCTTTTTGTTGCCCAATAGAAGTTGTCTCAATCTAGTGGCTGTGTTCTTGTAAGATCGATAACAAAAGTTAAGCATCGCACGCCGATGGCGGTAGCTGGATGGGTGACCGTTTCGTACTTTAGGCTAGGCGGCTAACGAGCTCGTTAGTGTCCATGCGTTGCCGAAGCGAGGTTGATCAATTCCATCCGCTGGGGACCCAGGGACTGGTGGGTCGTCTCGGAGCTGTTGGAAGCTGAAATTCTGTCACGGATTGCTACCCCATGACAGAATTAAACATTTATAATAACGAATAACTAACTGACGAGTGCCGGTCAAGTACCGGAAGATTCAGCGTGGGCAGGCCTCCCACAAGGTGGACCAACGACCTGGTAAAGATCGCAGGTACCAGCCGGATGAGGAAGGCCTAGAACCGGCCTTTGTGGAGATCTCTAGGGGAGGCCTAGGCCTATAAGGCCGCGAAATCTTTCAGCTGATATGATGATGATAATGAATAACTAACATTCCTGTCGCCATTTAGGTTTTGTGGTACTTATCCATAAATGTGCTGAAACATTTTAACAAAAAATACTCATTACCATGTTTCAAATTGTGTCGAATCTACGACAATTTCACAAGCATTACTAAGGACTTTTGAACGAACCCGGTGACACACAAGGTAACGGGTCATTCCCATTAAGCACCGCATCGGTTCACGTATGACCTGCATCACTTATTATGCATTGCAATGGTGAATCCATAAGAAATACATATCGATATAGGGAAGTATATCAAAGCAAAGGCTTATATTATTTCAAAATTTAATTATATAATTTAATGATTTATTGATATATGTTATTCTGCTACTGTTATTAATGACTCGATTGATTTGTATTTGGATCGTAGCTAAAGCTATAGCAGTTTTAATTGTAGTAAAAAACCAAAAACGCGCCTAAGTACCACACAGCTGCGATTGCGATCCAATTACAATTCAAACGAGCTTTCGGAAATTAGCGGACTTCAGGCCCTACGTGCTCGTTTGGCCTCTACAAAATACTATGAAAGACAACAGTTTTTAATTCTGTGTCAGAGTGTTCTGTAATCCCATGAAAAAAATAATTATAAAATGACTGACTGTTCAAAAAAATCTTCTGACTGTTCTCCTATCCAATTAAGTAAATCACTAATTATGTATATATGTTATAAATTCGTAATTCAAAAACTCCTCTCAAGGAACTAGATCAATGCTCCGTTACCTATTCCGATAAAAAATTCCGAAAAGACAGTCATAAAGCATGCGCACGGGCCGCGTGTGACGTAAGCGGCGGGGCGCTGCGCACGATGCCTACCGCGCTCCGGCCAACGATAGCAAAAGTGTCTGGCGACCCTGGCGCCCCCACCGCCGCCAGAGGGGGGGCTGCGCTCCCTTCACCTTCCCAAGCCGCGACCAATGACCGCCCGCCTCGAGCCGGCGAAAGGTTTTATATAGAAGTAGAATTCGCACTGCCAAATTGGTATACGTCAAAATATAGGGTAGTCGGGCGGTTCACTCGCTCGCTGACGCTCGTCCGCTAACTTAACGCTTATATATATTCAACGGAGTTCGTCCGCGGTGTTGTTTGGATTTGACGCGGGCCAGCTCTTGACGGGCCAATGCGTCGTGCGTGCCTTTGATATAATTTTTTATTCGACGCTTCAAAGACTGTGAAACCATGGGGTGCAGTGCGAGATACTATTTGCTGGCTCTATCCTTGTGCCTAGTGACTGAACAAATCTACGGTGTGAGAGTGATGCCCAAGAGGAAGAAAGGTAATGCACTTACTACACTAATAAAACACATTTTACGACATATAACATGAAGCTATTAAAGTGTACAGAAAATTTTCAAGCCTATGATTTATCGAAGTAGCTTTGACATTTGACACTTGTATTATTACTCGAGACACTTTATGGTTTTCACTTCAACTTTACGACCGGAAAATCTCAAGCCGGTAGTTGAAAAATCTCGTTAAGTTTTATCTGATAATTGTGTACCGGTTGGCCTTAAAATGTGCATAAAACAGACAATATTAAAATAATTTCGGTACTTATTATCTAACTAAAATATAATATTAAATCCTAGGAAGTAATAAAAAATAATAAACTTTAGCTTATTAAACTAATTAAAGGTCATCTCTGTTTTATTGATAAATTTAATTAAGCTGGCTTAAAGTCAACAAGCTACTTTATCATTTGTACTTGATCTCTGATATCTAGCAAAGCTCGCATATCGCACAATCTCAGAACACCGTGCGTGCATTGTGTAGAGCCATTCTGTCTCCTACATCGTGAAATTGTGTTTAAGTCGTGTATGCCGCCTTGAAACTGTACTATTGTTTAAGTTTTTTATTGTTCAATAAACGTATTCTCATGACAATTGCCCTTAAAACATTGCTATGACTTATTGCAATATGTATATCAAGTGAATAGCTAGCTACATTCAATGACTTTTGAATGGCAATGCTATGCAAGTTCAATTGCATTACGTTGTTCAAATATTTTTCATATTAGAATGGGCTTTATCAATTTCCAAATCTATGGTTTCTACTGACTAGTATAATTGTAAATGATACTAGTATAAATATAATGTAAGTAAATTGTGAATTCGCTGCCCAAATATTTTTGCCCAGCCATTATGATCTGGCGCATTATGATTTTCCACGATTATCAAAAATGATAAACTGTGACATTTTCAAATTTCGTTTCAAATTTACAGGCCTTTGAGCGTACTCGTCATCGAAACGAGCCGTCCTTTGTGCACCCGCTGTATGCATTCGAAACCTTTTAATTGAATTTTAAAAAGAGCTGCCAGCAATAAAATAATCAGACCGTAGTCACTATGTGGGGCGGCGCGTGATGAAAATGAAAACGCTGGTTAACTCACTAACGATCTTAATTGATAACGGTAAACTGAGTAAAATACGCGCTGCGATAGTGAAAACGCACTAAAAATAGCAAATAAGCACGTATTTTCTAATTCATTATGGAAAACTAACTATTCTAATTATAAACTTGTTGATTCACGTAGGCACTAAAATGTATCGCCTTTTTTGAATAACTTCGGAGCGAAGGTAGCAAAAAGATTAAGTGACCGCATATTGACTTAAGCATTTAATGTACTACATTGTCAAGAAAGTACCAATGTAAAATGTTATTAATTCGTTTAAATTTATTGTATTTTTGAAGTAAGTCCCTTCCGAAATAATATATTTACGAAAATCTCTGCGGATTCTTTTTTATGTCTTATATCGTCTGAAAACGGCGCCATTTCGAAGCTAGTTGCCTGGTTCGCATGTCAAACTCGTCAACCCATGTCTCATCACCAATAACAATGCGTTATACGAATGTACGGTCGAAATTGACTCGTCCCAACATGTCTTCAGCGACTTTTATGGAATTAAGTTTTTGAAATAATTTTCAAAATTCAGATCTTTCAGTTTTATTCAATTTGGGTTTACAAATCTGTTATGAACGTCTTCCGAGACTAGTCGAGCAGCAATGTGGAGTAGAAGTAGCAGAAGTAGCCAGCAATTTCATAGAGACATTATTTCGTTCATAAAGCTATAGCAAACCCATTGTAATAAAAGGTATTTCCATAAGAAGGTCAACAATGCCGTGATCTTCAATAATTAAACGAGGCATTAGTGAGTCTATATTGACATTGTTCTCCGTAGTGACTTCCCTAATTTTTCCCCGAGTTGCAACAGTTTTCCCTCCCAGCTCATTAGCTACATTGGCAAGGTCGTGCCAAACCTTGCAACACCGTTACTCAAGCTTGAACTATGGTGTTCTCACATTTTATCTCTAATTATTCTTACAACTTTTCTTAGTAATGAACTGTAATTGCTTTAATTTGCTCAGTTTCATTGTAATTAAAATGGGGACGTCGCATGTATTTAGTAATTAAAGGGCAAGAATTTCGTCGCAATCCTCAAAATATCAGATTGCCTTTGCATGTCGCAAATATCATGTACGAAAACTTTCTCTTCGATTGTGTTATCTTCAATCAGTCCGTGCATAATACTTCGCTCATCGATTTTGCATGCGCTGGCGCATTTTACATCTGAATGAGCTCTTATAACATCGGAAGTGATAAAGACTATCGTTATTCTTCAAACGGTGACGACGTGATTGTTCCAGGCTTTTAAAAATCTGGTGGTTTATTATAAGGCTCTGTCGACATTATAGTACCAACGAATCTCACAATTAAATCAGTAGCTATACTACATGAGCTGTCTTGGGAATAACCACGTCGTAGCTGGCGGCACTAGATAGTCTCTGCATACCCTCGGGATCGAGCGTGAATGTGTAACTGATGTTTTTACCACGATCTTCCTTTATTTTTAAGAGAAGTTGGAGCTCTCATTTCTTACTCACTCTGTTATCACACAATCAAAAAAGCTTGTCATCCTGTCCGCCTGGTAGCCAATAATCTTTTTGGTTAAATTTCAATTTATTTTCATAAATCACATCAAATAAGATACTAGTGATTATGGCCTTAAGTACGGACGAGAGGTTGACGCTGTACAACCTGATTATACAAGATAAATTACTATAAATAAAGTTGGGATATATGAACAGTTTGTTTTTAAACATATATACGACAGCAACAGAAATCACTTTACTAAACTAGGTCTGAGAGTCCAATTAAAGGGGACCTCTTTTCTACAGATCTTTTCCTAACGAATTGGTTTCGATTGCAATGTTGCCTAATTAGTAAATAAGTAGTATCTAAATGCCACTACAGCGCTTTGATTTCGCCGCCTGGCGTGTGTGTGATGCCATACGATGCCATCAGAAGGTAAACGCAGGAAAAGTTTACGTAAAAGTGTGATTTGATAATAAAATAGAGATGTAGTAGGTCTTAAATTTGATCATATATTATGTATGTCTCACTGGCCGCTTTGGATTTGGTGGGAAAACGTGCAAAGAAGATAATTCGTGAACCTCAATCAATTGAGGCTAAGCTGCAGAGCCTCGAGCATCGGCACAGGGTTGCGTGTCTGTCGGTCTTCTACAGGTTGCATTTCGGAGAGTGTGCGAAACAGTTGCACGACCTCATTCCGCCGGCCCCTTTCCGCCATCGGGAAACGCGATCCGGGCGATCGTTCAGCTACCCGCACGAGCCGCTTTGGTTCAACCTTTATAATGCGAACGGCTAAGGAATGGAACGCCTTGCCTGCGAGTGTGTTCCCTAATCACTATAATCTGGACGCCTTCAAGGCTAGAGTGAATAAGCTGTTACTAGACAGGCATGCTCCATCTTCGACCGCATCGACACTTACTACCAGGTGAGATGGCGGTCAAATACCTGAATAGTCAAAAATTAAAAAAATATTACTCGTATATTGAGTCATCTAAATGAGTTTGTAAAATTTAAATACCTACCCTTTTTATTAGGCATCAGTTTTGCTAATTTTTAACTTGATGTAATTTTATAATTTTTATCGGATTTGCAATTTCCAAAAAAAATTAAATTTTCTTTACATTTACATCGGTTTCTTGTGTCACCATCGCCTTATCGCCCAATCTCCATTCCAGTTTTCTTGGATTTTGTCAGATTTATGAAAAGATTAAGTAACGCCTTGTCCTTGATCAAAAGGCTAGGTTTTTGATCAAAACCCCAATTTGATCAAACAAAAATAAAAATACACAAAAACTAATGTAAAGACGTATTAGTAACATTTTGATAGCATTTAAAATTACACTCCAACAACAGTAGCTTTTAATTTCGTGTGCTTAATCTGACTAGCGCATCAGCCCAAAGTCATCTAGATTTTCTCCTATCTATTCTGACTGATGAAAAAAGTAAACAAAATGTAGGTCACTAGACTATTAAGACCCGCTTTCGACCAAATGTCGTCTATTATATTTTTGTGGAAATACAAGACAAAAGATTTGAATGCAATCGGATAGCATTCCTGGCGAAGCATTCAACTGACATTTTTTAAAATATCCAAAGCACTAAACCCAAATTCCGAGTATAAGATTTAGCTACTTTCCTCGACTAGTTAACCTTATTCTCTAATTAATCAGTCTGTGATCGGAAGCTCTTCTAAATTCCGGCCATAAAACCTCTAGCGCATAAATTACCAATTATTAAATTTGCTAATTAATACCTACGTAGTAACTCAGACAGCGCCGCAACATAATTATTATTAATGAATGATTGTGGATCGCTTGACAAGATTCAGTTACTAGTAGTTTGTTTACTGTAGAAAAACCAGCAATTTTCTTGATGATCGCTGTATCTGGATATTCTATATTTTTATTTAGATATTGATGTGGTACTGACATAAAGCCCTAATGACATCCGCAATACTCCCATTAAATCGGTTTAAGTATGCATGAGATGGTAATACACAGAATCAGTCAACCTGCTTAAGTTACAACTATGTAGTAAGTGTACGGAATCGGTGCAGCTGTGCTCGTTATGAATTTTAATAGAATAATGTTGAAATCCGTTGACGAGAATTAAAGGCCTAACTTGAAACTGTAGGTAATTTATGAGCTCGTTAAATCGTAAACTCAAGAAAGTATTAGGTGAACCCATGAAATTGGCGTTTGTATGGCGAAAATGAATATTCGATTACAATGAAACGTTGTAGGTATAATCTTGCATCATTAAGCTAACTAGTGCATGCCATTTTATTGTGATAACTATCCACTTCATAAAATTACAGCTAGCGAAATAGGCAAAACGGACGACGACTGGAAAGGGGTATTTTCAAACCCTTATGAAAACTCAACAAAATATACTTTATTAAATTTTAGGAACTTATCTGCATCCAAATATACTCTATTTTCGAAATCAAGTAATTATTTTGATATGTTTTACAAAATAAAAAATATATGAGCAAATAATTGCTTGCGGTAAAAAAGCTAATTTCATAGGTCTCAATATAAGGTGATAAATTTTTTTGTATTTGCCGAGTATCGACGTCAATCCCTCATTAATACCTACGTCATCCTTAGTCTAGAATTTGTACAAGTGTATCTATATCAATATCATTATAAACTGGTGTATTTAATAAGCAATTATACCGCATCAATTGAACACAATGTATGTTATTGAATACTTATGTAGGTATTGTACATTTTGAACACTTGTATCATGATCACGTAGCCACTTGCGGTGTGATGGCACGTTTTATACGATACGTTTAATGTCATTATTACCGTTTTAATGGCTAGGAAACAGTGGCCGGTGGCTTTCTGTTTTCTTGGAATTTCACTTGCACAGGTCATGCGCACGCGCTTTATGTAACTGATGGTCGCATTCACTCAGGTTTATGGGGATATTAGCACGCCACCTGCGTTGACTCTCTTATTGGAAGCAAGGCAGAGGAGTCGGATTAGTGAGATGGAATCCGTTACAATATTGTGTAATTTATAATAATAAATAATTATATCATGCGTTCACAATTCACACAGCGCCATCTAGCTCCAAAGTAAGCAAAGCTTGTGCTATGGGTGCTAGAAAACTGATAAGCATACTTATTATACATTATAACACCCTGACCCGAAACAGAAATTTAAATCCATCATTTCAAATTCTGTCCGGCCGGGAATCAAAGCCGGGACCCCTGCGTGGCAGATCGGCATGTTGACCAGTTGGTTCAGTTGAACCACTCAGATCTTTGGATACTAATACTCAAGTAAAATAAGTAATCTCTGCCATGAATCCCTTTGTATGCGAGTACCACTTGACCGATTTTTTATAACACCGACATGTACTTAATTCCAAATATTATTATATGTCGCCATAGACCTTAATAACATTCATCGCGTTAATATTCAATTTATAACTAAATGTATTAACTCATGCATCGACAATTTAATATTCATCAACCGGAGGCGAAATTTGTTATTTAATGCTGTCGTCTTTACGTTGCCTGTAATATAATATTGATTTATGTGTATTTAATAGTCATACGGTCATAAACAGGAACATCGATACAGTCATAAAAAGAAAACATTATATGACATAGGAATTTATTTAACAGTTTATTGTGCACAGGAAATACATAGCGAATAACAGGCAAAGTAATAAATGGCACAACAGAGGTCTCCTTAGAGGCGATAGCGAGGATGATTACTTTCCATGAGATGACCCGCATGCCTGTTTGTCTGCTGTATGACATAAATAAAAAATTATAGAGACAAAAATTCATTTACAAGATCTTTGTAGCTTTAGTGTATCTAAATAACTGAGTCATTTTTTATTTGTACGTACTCACTGTTATGTAATGTAACACATAGTCATACTATTGCAATTTGAATTGGTCACACTATAAAGTTGCAGAAAATGTCGTTAGACCGACATTAACAAATTATTTCGACTGTGGAAACATTTGATTGCTGTAACCTGGTTCTTGATGTATGGTCGTAAAATGTATTATCTTTTTATGGTCAGACCATGTGCGTAAGTTGTGTGGATAAAAATACATAATAATTATGTATATTGGAATGTTTTCTTTGTATAATGTAAATAAACTTATGAATTAGGATGAGAAGGATTTACACTGTTTCCTACCATACGAGCTTTGTTAATTAAGTCTTCTATGGTTCTTCTTGGATAACATCTAGTTTAGAAGCAAAACTCGAAATAATATTTTCAAAAACCAACTTTTAGGAAAAAGTTGGTGACGAGCCGTTTAAAACTGTGCTCACTGTGCCCAGCCCAGTCACTCACTCTAGCACTCCTAGTGTAATTAGTAATCACTTGTCATTCAGCTCAATACAAGTGTGACTTATTGTGAATAGCGATGCGCGGGCGCAAAGTCATTCATAAACACATTCGAAACTAACTTAGTAAAATCTATGTCATACGTTTAAAAAAAGTGCTTTTATTGTAACCAACAACCATATGAGTATCGAATAGTGATGTTATTCCAAGTAACAACAAAGGAACTAAGTCATAAATAAATAATTACTTTTAATGTTTAATGCTTTAACGGTCTATACTTAAACAATGCTTGAGGTAGATGAAGTTGTTGTCGGAACATGTTAATAAAGAAGTAAACGTGCAGAAGGTGCGTAATTACTATACTTTATTAAGACTATATACACCACGCCCTATTTCACATTGATTATAGAAATGGGAAAGTATACTACGTAATACCGAATAATTAGCTTTTAATATCTTACATAAATGCATTAGAAAATTATTGTTGCCAATAAATAGGCAGGTAACTAATTAATGGAACCTTGTGTATGTTCTAAATGATTTTCCTACCAATTACCTAATCAGCTGTCGCGAAAGTAACTTGGCATAAAGATAAATTAATCAACTACTGATTAGTTTTCAACCTCGGGGTGCCGCCGCAGACTCAGCAATGTCCAAAAAATGCTGTAAATTTGTTTTTTGGGTAACTCACTAATATCTTCAAAACGATGCGTCGTAGAGAAACGTGCTGTTCTACCGAATGAAAGCTTATAAAATTCTTTACAATTTTTACCTTACTGACTTTTTCAATTTCCCAACCGTTTACGAGCAACACACCTCGATTGTAGCGGCAGGTAAAACACTTGTTTCTTAGGAAATTGTAAGAATTTTTTTATATGTACAAATTGACAGTTTTGGTCTATTCCCCTTCACTTCAGCTATATATAACCTTGCTTATTGCCAAATTTCATTATTGTAGGCTATCCGTAAATACCTTATATGTTTTGATAAAGTTGCTCAGTATGACATAGAGTAACTTTATCAGACTTTGTAAATTAGCGGCCAGTCAGGTCATACCTAAAAAAATTTATCAATATGATTACCCATTACAGGTGTAAATCTGACAAACGTGTTCTAATTATGCAGAATTATGATTAAGCTAGGCATAAAATCGATTTGCTAACATTTTAGCACAGGAATTTTACAAATCCTACTGTCATTCTGCCGCAACACGCAGTCGACACGATTACATCTTAAATGGATTTTCAGAACTTGTTTTAGCCAGCTTAATCCTAACCCGTTTTACCACAAATCAATCAATCAATACTATTTCATGAACTACTTCCCTGACAACAGCTGGTGGTATGTAAGTCAGGTTACAATATTTTGAATTCATTGACCAGTGGCCTGATAAATACACTATCAATCAAAATAATGCTAGGCTACTGCATTCGTTTTCAATATAAGTCCTAAAGTCATTAAGACTGGTATAATTGGTATTAAAGGTTTAAGTAATAATTACCGGATTTAAATAGAAATTTAATATAACGATTTAAAGGCAGGTGTCCATGCTTAAATTATTGTTCTTGTTATTAAGTAGGTAATTATAAAATCATATTTAAAATAAATGAAGTCATATCCAACATATACGCCTATGTTCTGTAGTGAAAACAAAAATTTTATTTAATAAATTTAATAAGTATCGTACTGGTGACAAAACTTAGATGTTTTCTAAGTTATTGTAAAACTTGTAACAAGCATACAATATACAATACACAAATAATTAACACAGCTTTACTGACAACGATCTTAAAGAAAACATAATACCTACTCCAGAAAGAATACGCAACGCAAAACATTACCGAAAAAAGTAACAAAAGTAAACTGCTCTTGATCGATATAGCGGCCAGTCGCTCACATGTCATATTATCGAGATTACGCCTGCGGTTGCGCAAGCGCAGGGCTGACGGGTCGCAGGCGCAGACCTACTTTCTGACCGCAGCCATTGTTCTCATCATGTAGCTCGGATTTATACTGGACTTTGAAAGGACGAAATGATCTATATTTATCGCTGAGATTCTCGTGAATTTATATTAAAATATTTTCTTCACCTACTTTTGCAAGAGGCAAAAGAGATGTGTCAGGATCGGTACTTATGGCACTCGATAGTCTTTGCCTACCCCTATTGGACAAAGGCGTGAGTATGTTTGTCATCATCATCATCATCATTATATCAGCCGAAAGACGCTCACTGCTGGGCATAGGCCTTCCCTAGAGATCTCAACAAAGACCGGACATGTGCATTCCGCATCCAGCGGGAGTGTGTATGTATATAGAGTTTATTCACGTAAACTAAATTTAACTACCTAAGTGTAGCTATTTGATTTCAACAACTGCATTGAGTTCTTGAGTAGTTCGCTTCACAGTGCTTATTGCTGGTTGGCTATTAAAATACCGTGCTGCGGATCCGAACTAGCCGATGTGCATTTTACCGCCGGCATCTGCATTTACGTTATAATTTGCCTAAAGACTCACACCCGTATTTAGTGGTCACACAGTGCGTGCGAACGCACGTGGTTCCAACTGACAACACTTGCGTATCGCTTGGCACTATGCGTCCGTCAAAATAAACGAAGTTGGCCGATCATAGAGTCGTTTTGTACGCAGTGCGTTCATTTGACAGACGAGACATGAGACGCATTGAGACGCATTGTGAGAACGAATAGTAACGTTACTTCACTTAGACAATTATTGTCTGATAACGCGGATGTACAGCACTACTTCTGTCTAACATCACACTTACTTCTCCCAAAGTTCGTTTGAAATTGATAAAATTACATACATTGATACACACTCATGCCCGTATTCCATAGGAGGTAGGCAGAGACTATCGACTGCCATAAACTACGACCCTGACCTCTTTCGCCTCTTCCACATTCGTACATATTCATGCATTTTCGCCGGTTATAATTATTCAAGTCATAAGGGTGTTCCATTTCATAATGTATAGTGGGCAATACAGAGCTCTTACAAGTTTATAATCAACTTGTCGTAATCAAATGCTTTAATTTGTCACGAATCAACTCGTGTCACACGGTACAGTACAGTCGATCGCGTCCACCGCATTGCAGCCGTGAACGGACAACCGAAGGCATAATTAACCAAACGCATAATTCGGATCATATGACATAACGCAATGCGTCCGGCGCGCCGGCCCAAAACCAAAACGCAGAAGTTGCGTAATGACACAATTTAACACTTTCGCTGCACGTTTTAGAACCGAGAGGAGGTCGGGTATGATATAGTCTTTTTTGTATTTCTGATATTGAGAGAATTTTCGAAATCGCGGTCCAGTAGTTTTGGATAATACGCGATGAACTTTGTCGAAGTAAATAGAGATGACAGGTCACTCGAGCGAATTAGTGTTAGCATTTACATTAAGATAGATCATTGTAAATAACCTTAATATAGTAAATCAACCTTCATTTATTTGAATTGAATTCGTCCCATTCTCATTGCGCGCGGATCATACCTCTTTACTCTTTACACTTTAGTGTAGATGAAATTAGTACCAATAATAAAGTATGGGAAACGGTACTCCCATTGTAAATTCATGGTGATAGGTACCTATATCAAGCTGCTATATACCGACACTTTACATGGGCTTCGAATTAGAGCCGGGCCCGTCTGTCACCTCCTCGCGGTGTCAACGTCTTGGGCAGCAGGCGCCAGCATCCGTCCTCCAAGCTCGCTCTTGTCGCGTAAATGTTACCAGTTTACGTACGATGTATAATTTAAAACTTTCTCCGGGGGACGACCGCCGGTCTGAGGCCGCCGCAGCCGCGATCGTCAGATTTCCCTTCCATACTATTCACGGCTCATTGGGCTCGGTATTACGCAGCCGCACTATCGTGATACATTTTAAAACGTGTAACGTCCAAGATAATACTAATAATGGATAAATTGGCTTGGATAAATTATCCCATCTACCCGAACACTAAGCAAGGCTTGACCAAATGACGTAGAAGATAACACAAAAAACTCGACACGAATGTCATCATACCGCATAGCACATGATTTCTGCTCACACCCATTCAATCATCTGCTCTTGAAGTGATTACATAGGTACCTGTCTTCAAATTATGCGTGAATAGCACCAATATATCATGGGACTACCAGTTACATAACTATTATAGCAGCTTTGGCCAATCGCAAGATGACTCAGCCAACTAGTCAATCAATGTGCCAATATTTGTCTAAAAACCCAATTCAAAGGAGACCGAAACTTTGGTAAAGAAAAAGTGAAGCTCCGAAGATGACTGTGCGATCAATGTGCAAAGTGGAGAAAATATGAGGTGTTTTGAATATGCAAAGACCATATTAGTGTGTTCTATTCATGAATAATTTAAAAAATATGTCGCGCAATAACAACTCTAATAGTAAATTTGGCGACGAAAGTGCGATACGTTGTGACCTTTCTGCCGGAACTTGTGGATACGCATAAAACCACATTTTTCGTTTACTCCATAAAACATCGCACCGAAAATACTAATCATCACGTTTCCTATTAATCATTTGGTACGGCTACAGCAGATGGAATCATACAAGTATGATGTAAGCCGCATTCCAAATTTGAAATTTTAGAAAGTGATGAGACAATTTGAGTTTTCACCTTTTCGCCTCGAACCTAATCAATTTGAATCATGATCGATTCTTCACGAGTCGGTTGGCGGCGATTCTTTCTCTCGACTGGTATCAACTGACCTGCGCATCGATGCGAGGCCTAGGTCAAGAGCTCGGCCGTGGCACCGAAATTATATTAGCTGACATCGCCGTTGTCATCGAACCCAGACTTAATCTAACCTGATATGCTAAATATCAAGTGATTATCTCTTATTGATGATAAGCACATTCAAAAATTTAATACGAAAGGTTTAATTTTATTAATAATAGCGAATAGCAACTTAGGAATTGGGTGTCATTCACTGGGTATCAATCTCTCAAGCAGCATACCCAACATGTTTACATGAAGGCATTCATTGTACAAGCTCTGTCCGTATACTGTCGGCTACGAGCTCGTAAAATGCACCAAATGTTTACTAGTATACTATAAATAGTTGCGATAATTTCGTAATTGGTATCTGGGTGATACTTAGAAGGTATCGTATCGGTTCAAGAATGTGTTTTAGTATTTATTGCCTGATCCACTTGCAATACAATATCGAGATCAGTTGGTCCGCTGGTATTACGGTTCCCATGGTTGCTTGTACTAGGACTATTGAATATCGTATCCAAGTGATTTGTTCGTTCTACATTGCGGGTTTACTGCAGTAAGGAGGTGGCAACGTCCAATTTTCTTGGTATTGGATATGTCGTGAAATATTAGCGCCAAATTTAGGCTTGAGCCCTAGCTCCAACGCGCCGTTATGGTAATATCAAATGTCTTGTGCCATTGCAATTTAGTGGCCGGCGATTTGTTTTACTTTCACTGCATGTTCATTTTATAGTTCATTTCTTGGCATAATAGGCGACGCAAGTAAACCGTTTCTTAGGGCATTGAAATTAAGGAAGTAATAACGTTTTATTATGGAAAGAATGTGGTGTTTTATATTTATGAAAATATAAAAGAAATGGTATTTTCTATATTTATTTAATGTCTATTTACAAAACTCCTAAATATTAAGCGATTATAGGGCACCTAAAACAAGCTTACTTCTTTCTACGTACCTTGAACTACATCTTGACTATAGTTAAGTGAAAAACAAACAGCCTTGCACTTAGAATAGATAATAATTAAATATTTTAATAATATAAAATCAATAAATAGTCTTGGACAAATTCGCACAGCGCCATCAAGCCCCAAACTAAGCAAAGCTTGTACTATGGGTGCTAGATAACTGACGTCAGTCAAATTATCTAGCACCTCCACCACCTCTTAAATATATAAAAGTAGAACACACATTATGCATTTCCTACACGCACAAAAAGCATTCACAATAAATAATCACCAGCGAGTCAACGACATGGTAATTCTCAGCGGTATTTTTTGCAATCCAGTCTAAAGTTGAAATCCAGTTTAAAATTTATCTATTGATAGCAATTAGCAGGACGAAAGCGTCCAAATGACTGGTCTGAGAGCTTTTTATTTTATCTTCTAATGGTGTTGCCGGCTTCTCAGTAAGGTCTGGGACGAAAGCTGTGGACGCCAATCAACGGCATTTTTGAAATGTGACGATATAAATCAGTCTTCTTTACAGTTTGCGTCAATTAATCTTGTGGTACATGCTTAGTGGAGAATAATTAGGGGTTTTTATTTTATTCCATAACTGCGGTAACTGTCTGTACTGACAATTGGAGGCAAACACGGTGTAGGTACATAATTTACAAATACAATCAACTAGATTATGCGCGACTTTGTCCGCGTAAAATTCGGTTCATATTGGAGATAAAAGAAGAAGTTCAAGTTGCCATCCAACTTCTTGCCTAGTTTTTTTTTCCGAATTTGTTAATCGGTAAAGACGTGATTAACTTCTTGTCAAATTTTCTCTTGTTAAGAATAAGTGAAACCGTAACAGACAGAATTATATTACTAATATTAGTTTTGATTAAAATGATTATGTTTGAATGTCCCCCAGTACGTAGATACCTATATCACGCAAGAAACTTAATTAACTAAAACAACCGGAGATGACAGATATAAAGTATTACATTCAAATTCCCCAGTACGAGCCAGTGTTCCCTTTCGCTTCAGTTGCCGTGACCCAATTCAGTTGGCGACAGAGGTCCGACACGAATCGGACCGGTCCGTTGCGCAAACAGTATCGAAAATCCCCATTTTTCGCGCCATTTGCTGGTCAAGAACGGGTGCTACTCGACTTTTACTTTCGCCGAGCGTCAGCGCATCGGCGCACGCGCATGCTCGCGCACTGGAGCACCGGGCGCAAGGTTGAGAAACACTGCACAACCAGTTATACGCACCGTTTGCGTACGTATGACCGTGCAACACGGCACACGACACGGCTGAAAGTGAGAGTCGCCATTTTACTTTTCATTGAGACCTGATTGAGGTATACTCAGCTTCATAGTGTCCCTGTTTGTAGTTACTTAATAGTAACCGTTGGTCTTTGCCTGCAGCTAATTCTACGTTTATTAGTTTAACGGTGGTATACGGCGTTAATTGAAGAGGCTTAATATGCCTATATGCCTAGGCTAATGATGGTGGTGAGATAGTGTAATGACATTTCCCAAAAACAAAGATTAGGTACACCACACCTCCTGTACTTATTTCGCGTATTGTGCGCGTATAGATTCCAAGTTGATTATTGTTTTATTATTACATGTAAGTATGTCTAAAGCAAACTTGACAATCACTAAACTTGTAAGTAGATAATTTAACATACTTAATTTGGGACACGCATCTCCAACGTATGGGCAAAAGTTTGGCAGTTGCCAAATCCCCAAAAACGAGTTGAAATCAAAAGTGTTTCGACACCGCTCCCGCAATTAACGCCGGGCTTGGCCAACAAAGAATACTAATAAACGTAAAACGTACGCAGACCGCACTAATATCATTACTTTGTGTGTTGCGAAACAATTACCTATCCAATTTCAGTTGGCAGCAGTTGAAAAACCGCGGCTAAATTATGTTCCACCGAATCGGCGGAACGACAAAGCTTTTATAATTTCCGGACCATTAAAGGTAGCTCATTGTGGACAAGGCCGCGTGGTGTGAACGTTTCCAGGCTGCGTGCACGACAATTGCATTCCTTATTACCAGCCGGCGACCTGACGGGCGAATTTAGTAACAACGGCGCGGTGTTAGAGTTGAGATTGTGACAGCGCTGAGTCATTTCGTTGTATGACAATTTTAAAAGCGGATCCAATTGATTTGAAATCAAACGCAAGCGCAAGCGGCGAGGTGACGGATGTTGACAACGCCCTTGTGTCGGTCGTGCGCAGCCGCCGTCTGCACTCGCTGGCTGTCGAACCTACAGCGAAAATGGCATTTAACTTGTGTCGTGGGGTAAATAAATAATACATGATGCAACGGTTGAGACCTCGCATATTAGCCGCCTGTACTAAAGGTGACACGGTCTAAATATTACAAAAATAACATATACATATATATACGAACTTATGCGGGGTCCCAGTGTCAGGGGCCCCAGAAAAATTTGATAAACTTCGTTCAAAATTAAAAATGCCAAATTAACTCTAAATATTTTTATATGGGCTTTGTGTCTATGAGGTAAAATCGACATTGAATACATGTCACTGCATTAACATGCCTATTAAATAGACCTTACGCAATTAGCAGTGCAGTTATCTGTCTTTAGTTCAAGGACACTCGTTACCAGTTATACAACGACCTGTATATGTAATTACAAGAGCTAAATGTCATAACCAAGCTGCATTATAACTTAATAACGGTGTTTTATTATTATTGACAATATAACGAAACAACTTTATTTATAAAGGGCGTATGTTATGCGAATCGGATATGGACTTCTTGCTTTTTCATTGAATATCCTGAAGTAAATTTTACTACGCAGCGTGGGTTGGCCTCCCACAAGGTAGACCGACGACTTGGTAAATATCGCAGGTACCAGCTGGATGCGGAAGGCACAGGACCGGCCTTTGTGAAGATCTCTTGGGGAGGCCTATGACTAGCAGTGGGCGTCTTTCGGCTGATATGATGATAATGATGAAGAAATGTTACTCAAATCGACAAATCAAGACCTCTCTAACTACTAAAATAAACTAAGATTAATTTTTAATAATTAAATATCGAGAACAATTACTAAGGCATAATGAAAAAGCCTGCCCTATCCGGATAGGTATAATTAAAACGTTGATTCATTATGGAAACGGAACGTAGTGAGCTTGCCAACATAAATCGTGACAACCACGACCCACTCTACCGCAAGTATATCTACAAGTATTGTTCGACATCTGAAAGGTATTTCGTATCTAACATTAATCGTTTGTAAAACGAGCGATAATAAATTTAGCCACAAGGTGACCATGAAAGGCTGGCCGCTTTAATTCGCACCAGAAACGTGACTACTTTCCTCGTCCATATACTGCGATATTTTATCAAATCTATGTAGAGCATTTTTAAGTAATTTTTGTAGTTGCTGTGGCGCCAGAACAAAAACGGGTAGAGTAAAAACTATATGATGCTAAAGAAACAGATGATTAGTAGAAACGACTATAAATAAAACTAATACAAACCTAAAACTGCAAGATCTAATTTGCATGTATTGTGCAAATCCCTGATTATTTATACCACTACTTTGACATAACATCGAAGATCGATGTATATCTATATTTAGCTATGATAACATACATTTCCCATGTACAAATCATAATCACTATGCCAATAACCATCACTGTAACACGAACCTCATGATCGCCAATAATACCACTATAAATATACTTTACGACAACGACCCCAAGAAAAGTATAAGCTTTATCCAACTCGTTTCAAAACACCATCGTTATAACGTTATAAGCACACCGAAAAAAATATTGTACAAATACCATGTTGAAATAGTAACAATGCAGATTGCGTATCACGTATAAGTTATGCTGTACATACGGTACAATATGGGATGTGTTTCCCATCACATTATTTCACCACACATTCCTTGGGCACAATGATTAGCCTGACATAGAAATAGACAGGTGAATCGCAGGCAACCGAAACTCGGCAGCCTGATGTGAACTTGTCAAATAAACAATACGGCGGCTTGGCTTTCCAACATTTGAAGAAATTGTACCAAATTCTTTGAAAGTTTCACACAAATGTCACATTGTGCCCTACACTCGTTATGCTTTTTTATATGTAGATAAATAAACAGGCAAGCGGGTTACCTGTTGAACAGCGATAAATATATCATCATCATCATCACAGCCTATGACAGTCCACTGTAGGACTTAAAGCCTCTCCCACGAAAGGGGAGGCTTTCTCCATGCTGGACAGGTGGGTTGGAAATCGCAGTGTTATAAATACACAGTGAAAAAAGCTGCTGCCCGTGTTCCAGTCTACGGAGACTCTAACTCTTTTGCCTCGAAAACATTATTAGTAATTTTGTACGACACCCACGTTTGTACAGGGCTGATGCTATCTACTCTGCCGGACACCACACGGCCAACTAACCGTAGGCCAATACATGCTTATTAGTAAATATTTTTAGTTCGAAACATATCAATTTTTCAATTACATTTCGCTTGCACTTTACATAAGATTTTATACCGATTTTCTATTATGTTTGTATTCGTTAACTATTTTACCACCATTTCCACCATGGGGAAAACGAGTATACGTGTGCAAAATGGTATTGCCACATCTGGATGTAAGTATGGCTACTATAAGAAACAAACTTGTAGTTGCCATTAACATTAGGTACTGGCTAGAAGTCGTCATTCAAGTGGGCTCTTGTCAAGCCATTCACTTTTGCTGTCACTCTAAGAAAAGCCAAACTCGAAACGCGCATTTGAAAAACAACATAACAACCAAGTTAACTACTTTACCTTATTTGCCTTAACACCTCGAATCAGTAAACCGATTATGATAAAATATAAACGAAAAAATATTATGGAAATGGCTCTAATCCTAGCGCCTACAGTGTCGCATGTCCTTACATAGATATGCTACTTTTTTCGAAGTTTGTGCGGTTGGATAAATCACTTTTAAATACATGGTATAGACAAAATGCATGGAATGACAGATAATCAGACGCGCTTGATGAAAGTTGTTTACTCTTCCAATTGGCAGTAGAAAACTCAGATGTTTCAATAAACACCTATTTAATTCATTTTAATGTTATTGTAAATGAATATTTTACACAAACACTACGCATGATAAAAGACATATTATTATGTAAATGAGATGTTTTTAATCATTATATTATATACAGTAAAATTTACTCGTAAACAAAGGTTTATTTGCCCGCAAAGTATTGAATAGGCTCTTGTAAGTATCTATTCAAACAAATACATTTGAAAAAACATTATTATATAGTACATTTTTCTACGTATTTTTTCATCTATCCGTTCATAAAATAGCATAATATACCGATAACCAGATATGAGCTCATATAGAAAACCGAAAGCATTATTTAACAGGCAAAAACTTCCTGATCTTTCTTTCTTTCTTTCTTTCTGATGGAAGTAATTATTAATTTACTCTAGTGTGTCGATATTATGCCATCCTTTTCGACTTTGCGCAATACCGTGCGAATGCACCAGCCAGAAGGAGCACAATAACATAGTTGTCGAGACCGTACCTTGCCTTACTGGGAATGCCATTATGCAAACTCACGGGCATTAAAACCAACTATCATAACACGGGGAAACAAAATTTACATCATAGAGACGTAATTTATGTTAAATCCGACGTCGTAGACTCTTAAATTGTAAGAAATGTGCCTCCAAATGGAGATTCTGTGACGGAAGCCACCTGACCAGTCAGTCTTAGAAATTATTACAGCATTTACTTGAAAATAAACTTTATACATTAATAATCGTTTATCAGCCCATAATGATATACAGCTGGCTCTTCCACATATCTCCGCGCTTGACAGACAGATCACAGTCGACCACAGTCTACAAAGTAAAATTCAAACAAAGTTACCAAAATATTGCTTTTGGTTTCCAAACCATTCTTATCAAATTAAATTTAGCTCGTACTTGACTAGTTCATTCACAAATGATTTGAATACAAAACACATTTGAATTAAGCGTACTAGCTTGGCGGCGACTTTGAAACGATTATATCAAACAGCAAGCTAACAGCGTGACAGATCAACAAAGGCGTAAATGGGAGCGGCTAATGACTTCTATTCACAATACTGGACATAAAGACACACATGCATCTGATAAATGGCGTCTAGGTAACTATAAGAGACAATACACCGCACTACTTATAAAAGAAAGCCTTTCTTAGTATTATAAACTTTGTTACTTGGGTTACTTAACACACTACATAAACAATAATACTTACCGAAATTTTACTTTATTTTACAGATGCACTACATTTTCTTTGCGACTTACGTAGTTGATTATCCTCATATGACTTAAAAAATAAAATAGTTTTGTATTTTTGTTTGGCTGCGGCATTCTGTAACGTGGAGGTTCTTTCCCGGTCGGGCGACACCTACTTGAACGGGATACCCCCGCTATGCCCTACTCTCTTAAACTTTACCTCTTATATGTAACCTTATATATAACCTATAGTAATACCTATGTAGGTTTGACGTTCATAAGTGTTTGTTAAAACCTAATTTGAATAAATGTTTCTGAATTTTTAATAATAGTAGATGAGGAATCTGTACTAAGTAGATTCTTGGCATTGGTTGCGTTTGCCTACCGGTCTTCTTCAGCTTTAGTGCTTATTATATCATCGGTAATCGCCGTAACTGCGAACACATAGTAACAACTTGTACACCCGAGCATCCGGTATTACACTTACATGCCAATAGCGATACTAATTACCATAAAGGCGCTTTTCCTTCCGCATTTTCTAATAATATTCCGGCGTAGCCGTTTTTCTTGTATGTTAAGACTATTAACTTGCAACTACGTATCTAGTCACGTCTCAAAGTCGCTAGAAGTGACATCACTAAGAGCGAAAGTAATGACTCCATGCGAGCTATAACTAGAATAATAAGGAGCGCCTATTATGTTGACTTGTACCCGAAGACGATCAAACGCAGCATTCGAAACGCTCAATCAAGATCGGTAACTAAAACAACATCGTGGATAGCAATCTAAAAACAGCTACTTTCTCGTTCTACGTTAATAGGACGAGTAGAACAAAAAGGCGTACGACAGACCGCCGAAGAGGCAAAATGACTAAAAAGACTACTCGAATCTGCATGAATGAAGCAAAGTAAACCAGCTGTAATAAAACAGCCTAGCAATCCAGCGAAAGTCGGTAGGTACTCCAGATACGAAAATAAAGGTATCTATCTGACAGTGAAACCACTTGCCATTGAGGAACGCGTACAGAAATCTTAAGTGTGACTAGTGAATGTGCAAGTCATGTCCAAGCGTTGCTCTTGACTGCGTACGGGTTTACGAAACTCGACAAGTTATTTAAAGACATATTTAAGGACACTCTTATTTAAGTGCGATACTAAAAATAGCCAAAAATAGGCACAAAAATGTCCGCTAGTTGTGTTGAAAAAATGTTTTAACCACCAGAACGTTTTAATGTCACGCTTCCACGTTTCAGCTGTAACCAGTGAAGTACAATAGTGACTAAAATTAATTACATTAATTAACGCACGTAGTTGGAAATAAATTCTATTTTTAGACCAATGCAACATCACCGAGCCACATCACCCAAGGAACACGATAGCCGAAAACAAAAAGGCGTTTACAGCTTACCGTGTGGCAACTCGGGCGTGAAACGTTCATTATTCCGAGTTAAGTAATATTAATTGCCATATCCAGCTTTTATAAAGAGGAGATTGTGTTTTGGACTGCAACCGATTAGTCTGGGGCTCGTTAGCCCTGTTGCAACCCCGTCGGTGTTGCAACGACGAAAAATGTGATTGGCAACTCTAAATAGGATTGGCACGTTCCGTTTCGGCTGCAGGCAGATTCCGGCGGCCTATGATTGATGAGGGGCGGCCACCATGAATAGGATGATCCACTTCTTAGGTGCTTCTCGACAACCGGTTGCAGTTGCGTGCGGCGGCGTCTGCTAATTGCTATCGTTACGCACGTGTGTGACGCCGCTGTGATGCAATGTCTGTCCAAACTCTTCATTTTGAACAGTTTAATTTTTTATTTATTTATTCTTATTTGCACTATCAATATAGGCTTAAGCTAATGCGATAGACTTTCTTTTACAAATTATTATAATTATCAAGATTTAAACATTTTGTTAAGTTTTTTTAACCTTAATTTGAATATGATGCTTTGGTATTCTGAGTGGTAGAGGGTAGGTAGATACTTACATATTATTACTTTACAAATGTGAACCGGCAAGTACGTTTTCTCTACTCAAATGCATAAATTTTTGTTTCCTTCCACATTCAATCATCCATTCGTACGACTGATCCTATTTCCTAGGACGAACCTACAGCATATTCTGGATTAATACATCGAAATCCGAATAAAGTCGCAAGACGATCAGAGAGCTAAAAACTACTGGGGAGCTAAAAACGTCTATTAGGTATTGTGTGGTAATCCTCCACATAATTGTTACATCGACACCTCTGATCGCGTGTCAATACACAGTTTCGATCTGGAATCTGGATTAGCATTCGTAATCGACGGAAACAAATGGCGCAAACGCAGGTTCGGTTGCAAAACGAATATCCGAGTTGCGACCGTCGACACTATCGAAGAGATCTCGCACGACATAGAGCATTACCGTTTGTGTCTACCATTGCTGTTACAGTTGTGTAATTATCTATGTAGCCCTACCACAACTGTTTAAGTTCTACTAGCAGGTACCGGTTTTATCTGCAATCATTTTATACTTGGGTTTAAAGCCTACGTATAGGTACTCAAATATTTGCTAAAGTAAGTACCTACTTGGACAGATTTTAAGTAACACCATCTCAATTCATTTGTCTTTGAAATTGAATAAACTGCGTCGAAAACAGTCCATTCGTTCGGAAGCAACGATGCCATGTCAGACACACTGATATATCGATAGATTCACACTTCGAAGGTTTGGAAATGGCAGCCATCTTGACCATTACTCATTTTCTTTAGAAAAGAGTTCAACGCGCGAACTTTGCACGCTTGGTTCCCGTTCTCGTTAGATATGTATAAAAAATAGTCCTTAGTGGAAAAACTTTCGCACTTATTATGTGCTAAATAGATCAAAAATCACGCTCTATCTGATATTCTCTTGTCAACAAAGATCCAAGCCGGACGTCGCCTTGTAAACAAGAGAACCAGCTTTTTGTTACTTTAATATCTCTGTTATTAAGCAAAACCATAACTTATTTTCAAATCCAACTCATAATAACAGCGAAAGATAATTTAGAGTATATCGTAAAACAAAGCTGGCTAACTATGTCGTGACCTTTACTCAAATTATTGGCCTTCATAAAGCGAATTATGGTCGCATTGTTACTTTGTACCATAATATCTAGTGACGTGTGAACCGATTTCGTAAGTCAACTTAATTGTGTTCCGTTCAAGGCTCCCGAGGAATTATTAATAATATTAATATTAGATATCTTAGTACAGACATTCAAGGAATCAGTTAACCACCTTAGAGTCCGTTTGTACGTCATTGCTTGCAAACCAGCTAGAGAACGCGCACGCGTCATGTTCGCACCGACACCGCGTAGCGACCGTAAAGAAAACGCGTGGCCTACCGTATTAGCGCGCACGCGGTGACGCGGTAAAATGGAAGTTCATTAAGTTAAAAAAATATTTTAAGCTTCGGCCAAAGTTCGTACTGTATTTTTTACGTTTTTCTGAAGAACTTAGCAGGTATTTCACTGCTCACATACAGTGGTAAATAACAATGCGGCTGAAGATGGAGCATACCTGTCTAAAACAGCCTATTCACTACAGCCAAACATTCCCAGCTCTATCCTTTACCTCAACAATACTCATCACAACTCGACCATATCAAATTGCTCGCTATCAAATAAACAATCCATATCAAATTGTCACATAAACACCCTCAAATCTTCCACGGAGACAGGAAAAGCGGGCGAATCATCATGATGACCGGACGATCATCGCCATTGTTCTGAATCAGCTGTATCGATTACGATCGCGTGGATAACCGTCTCCGGCTGGGTTTCCGTTGACAAAGCAACCAGTCCACGGTCGCTCGTCACGCCGGCTGCGGTCGTTGTGTCACTTACGTTACCCAACTGGTGCTCGGAATGAGGTGCTAAGCGTCTTCGGCGATGGGGGCAGGTGGGGTGTCCAAGAAGCCTTGGTATCCTATTTGTTAGTGGATGGAGTAGGTGTACAACTGGTGTGTATGTACTTTTGTAAAACGAAATAGCTGACCCGGACGGACCAACGGACTTAGTCCATATTGTCATAAGGATTGTCACATGGTCAGGTGGTCAACTTGACTGTATATTGACGGTATACTGCAACAAACTTATGTAAATAAACTGTATCTTACGTAAAATATACCTTTATGTCTATGCGATCTGTCATCGATGACGAATTATATGAATTTTTTACATTAAAATGTACGCTACGAAATGTCTTATTGTTAGTTCTAGACCTCAATAGAGTATGAGTATGATGAGAGTGATGAGTATAGTTGACTATTTTAGTTTTTATTTTATTTTGAAACTTGACATCTACTGTAATTTATACTTGGAATTCCGTGAATATAATTATTAATGACATGTAATTTAATAATTAACAAAAAATTAATATGAATATATGAATATGACATTTTTGTTTTGACATAAGGATGAAACCGTCTAACCCATAAAAGTGAGGTGAATTAAGATCTACCATCTACAATGATTTTTGAAAATGTTATGATGATAGTGAGCGCTTGTTCTTGACATTTAACATAAATAATTGAGTACTCTTTTTTCTCCTACGTGTTAAGGATTTTGTCTCAGGGGGTTTCATTACTATTGACATCCTGGTCAGTGTACTTCGTAGCTAATAACCTTTATCAACACTCATAACGTAATGTTCCAATTACATATTCGAAAACAGTCGTTTAAGGGTACACTTTTTTCACGCCAGACTATAAAATTTTAAAAAATTACTTTTCGATACAGCATTTCCCATACTATTTTTATGACAGCTGTATCGTAAAATAACTTTTTAATCATTATGCAACACTTATATTTTTTAAATTCTCGTCGGGCGCTCGGACACGGTCAAATGTAGGCTGAATACATAGATGTCTTTAACAAATTAAAATTCAAAATTTAAATTTTCCTGTTTATATTCTGTGTAATTATTTTCCCGCTAAACAAAATTTCTTTTTGTAATTGTTGTAATTTGTGTTTGTGAATGTTTTTTCTTATTTTAAGCAAATAAATAGATAAATGTGAAAGTAGTAAAGAGAATTTCCCGCCGCTTGATATTCTCGACGCGTAGATACAACAGAACTGACTCGCAGCTTACTTCCAGCAAAGTTGAGAAAATTATAGGTACGATATTTTAACATAAAAATATGAGTGTAGATAAAGTAGTGTATGCAACTGCATATAATTAGGTATTAAAACACTCGTGTCAAACTATTATCATACTCGGCTACGCCTCGTATGATAAACAGACACTCATGTTTTAATACCCCCTTTTATATGACAGTTGCATAAACTACTATTAAATAGTAAAAGAAGGACGAGAGTCATCATCAATTTGAAACTGTATAATAAAGAGTACAACATGAAGTCCTTCAAGAAAGGTGTTGAAAAGGTAGCACGCGAGTGATACTCCTGGTCATACGTCTATAGGCTGCGGTAACTGCTTACCTACAGGCAGCCCGCAAGCTTGTAAGCCGACATTATGGTAAAAAAAAAATTACCGATCTTGTTTTCCGCTACGTCAAAACAGTAGCGTGATGTTTCACAGGATTTTCCTTTACCGTTTCTGTCATTATTATTTCATTGCCAGTGCAGTATTTCCTTAATAACGATAATGATATCATTAGCGTTGACAATCATAAGTCCCTGTTATATAACAGGCTGATCGCCAGGACAATGTATTACTTAGATGCTGTAGATACAGTGAAAAATAAGTAAGTGGAGTTACGAGGCGCGACGACTAAAATTCTAAGTGATTTGGTCATATCTCACATATATAAAACGGCATTGAGCCGCCGCTAAAGTATAAATAGTAATTCAGCCTAGGACTAGCTACATAGCTAATGTAGATATTATACAAATGAACTACCGATTATACTCAATTTACGTAATACAATTCGAGTAATTGGTATAAACTAAAATTGCTCTAATAATAAATATTTTATTTAAAACCATTAGCATTTCGCTACAACCGTGACTAGGTACATCTCAGCGATCTTTACCAGACTAATATAAATGAAGATTATGACAATTTAATTAATAAATACGGCCAGTAGGTTCGCATTAATGGAAGGTATAAAGGTGCACTCAATTACCTCACCGTGGTAACTACTTATTCACTACGTCATTATCACCTGCTCTACAATCGGTGTAGCCTGTCCGACGTTGTGGCGTTAATATGATCGGCTTATCACGACTCTGCGGACCCAACCATTCATTTAAGCCGTGATAAGGGCAGAAACACGGATGTTAGAACCATTGTAAAATAACTATGCGGTAGTGCAACGAGACAGATGCCTGAATAGATTCTGAAGATCAAACGATCGCACAAAACTACGCTTTATAAGTATAATTGTTTCAGTAGGTGAACACAATTTTCCCTTCCTTTTCATTTTCTTTTTTTACTAAAATTAAATGTTACTTAAAAATGTTAGAATCATTAAAAGACGATTATGATAATGACCCTGTTTTTCTCTTTGCATTGTGATTATAAGCCCCAGTTATATGACGCATGAAATGATCATTTTATAGTATTTAGGTAAAACAATAAGATAACAAAACACTAATCGCATTCGATAGTCTCGACCTACCTCTATGAGATATGGGCGTGAGTATATTTCGTTTATATTAGTACCGACCAAATTACCGACATTTCAATTAATCGCCTTGTCTCAGTGCAGTACAATAAATCAACAACCTGTTCGAAAAACTAGAGCTAAATCCGCGCCGAAGGGTGGCCGTGAATTGCGAAAGCGTAAGTAATGGACTCTGTGTCAAGGCCTGCTCACCGAAGTCAGCCAATAGGTCACCTTATGTCATTGTTTCGTGGTTCTGTCTTTATCATTCCAATCGGCCTATTGTCCATTTTTTGCCCCTGTTCTGTTCTTTTTCGTGTCAGCGATTAGCTTTGTTTTGAATGTTCAATCGTTGCTTGTGGCAGCTGTTTCGTAATTAGTTTTCCTGATATTGTTATGTTATTTCTTTTAAACTAAACTTGCGTTCTTGACACATGTTAATATATTTATTTATTCACTCGCGACGTACCTTTGCGATTTGTTTGCCAACTTCTCGTGACTACGTTGGGTGTAGCTAGGGCTAAACGTCGAGACAAACAATTTGCAAAGGTACGTCGCGTGTAAGTCCCGATTAATGTTTGTAATAATATTGTTATACATTTGGGTAGGTTATTAGAGTGTCGGTCGCCGAGCGGTTTGGGTGTTTGTCTCGTAAGCGAGAGGTACCGGGTTCGAGTCCCGCTCCGGCCATGTACAATGATTCTTTTCTGAGTTATGTACATTAGTTGAATACTAACCGATGCTCATACAGTGAGGGAAAACATCGTGATGAAACCTTTACATTTTAGGCAATCAGATGTGTAACCATGATCCAATCTGGTCAGGTACCCCCGGTAGCAGGGTCATGGAGGTCAGATGGCAGTCGCTCCACTATAATTACCTGATCTGCCAAATCTGGATCATGGTCAAGGCGGACCCCGGGCCCTCGTGCGTGAGAGCACAACCGGGACATTAACGCCAAGATGATTATTTTATTTTTTATTTGCGGCCCGTAAATAGTACGACAAATTCGTAATAAAATGTGTTTGTGTAAAGCTAAACAACCTGCAGCAACTATAGAGCGTTGTAAGGAGAAAGAATATCGCATTGACGCGTGTCGCATCGCATAGCAAGAGAGACTGGACCATTAAAATGCTAATCCATGATCCATAATCCATGATGCTAATGAATGATCTGAGCTACACAATAAATATTTTGGCGGCAGTTCAAATAGCACATTACCATATTCAGTTGGCATATCCAACGCATTATGGTGCACATTCTGCACTGAGTTTCTGCAATCGACAGGTGCATGTAATGCGCCAATTTGCCAACAATTGTCCGTGGCATGGGAGCTGCGTAGGCAAATCCAGTACACGCGAATGGGCACAAAAACACCCAATTAAGGTTGAGGACGCATTCTATGCATTGTGAAATTATAGCCACTGCATTTTATAGCCTAAAAAGTCGTTGACCTTACACAGAGCTTTGGACAATAATTATTGTAATTCAAAACTGCGTACTTACGCGCAGGCCAAGCACGCAATCGTGTATGTAACTATAACTAACCAGTCTCGTTAGACGTCCTTGCTTGTCTAAAATGGTGGAATTCTTGCCACTGGTTGCTGTTGCCGTTAATTAAGCGAAATGTGGAGCAATGTGACAGTGAACGCCATTCCCAAATTCAATTCAATGAGTGACGGAATTGACAGCTGTTATCAAGGTCCTCTGCGAAGGTGAAATCTTTGAGAGAGTTTAAAAAGTTAATTTCGCCTGGTGTTTAAAAATAAATCATTTTAAAAAAATAGGTCCTATAGGTGAATTTGTTCTAATAATAAGAAAATCAGTACCTACATCGATACATAGTTATGAAAAAGTCCCAGATATTTTTGACGCAAATTACACCTCAAACATTCATAACTTAAAATCACTTGGCTTATTCCCTCCAATTTATTAGTCACAAAGACCCATAGGCAAAAACAGATTGCGTTATAATTTGCATACACACACAAATACTTAGGACAATGTAGGGCAGTTTGGTCTGTTCCTATTCGGACCTGTGGCCACAGAATGTCATCAGACGCACAGAGTGGTCGCAACGTGCTATTACCCGCATTATACGCTGAGAACACGCAAATTGTGGACCATTATGCTCCTGTCACAGCCAGTGGTTGCGCATACGCAGTGGGACCATTTCGTGTTTTAATTGGACCCGTTGTTTGGAAGCGGGCCATTATGACAGCTGAATAACTGGGAGCTAATTTGTGTTTGAGTGACAGCCTAAGCATGTGTTTGGACTGTTATTTACGCATTAGAAATTTGTGTTTTATTTCGTATTCTTTTTTTTTTTTTTTAAAGAAGGAAGTATTTAATTTCTGAAAGGAATAATTAAGTAATTTTTATGTCAGTATAACCTTTAATAAACTGCAAATGATTACACCGATTTGTTAGTTGATCTAGCATGCAGATAATGACCATAAGTTATTACTAATTTTATCTAAATAAATGCAAGCAATATCAATCACATTGGGTCAAGGAGTCTTCTATTTGTTAAGATGTGAAGGTTGTTATTTCATTAACAATTATTTTCTTATAGTCATACGTCATACGAGCGGACAGACCACCTGATCAAAAAAAGGGGCAACATTAATATTATATAACTAGGCGGTTTCTTTTTTAGCGAATGCGAAATGTCAGTGATGTCAAACTACAGATGAAGACTCAATCTATCTACATCTAATCTATACGTTATCCTATTGACATAAGCTCTTTCATGTACGTAAAATAATCTTTTCTATTCTGTTCCGCTGCAATGTAAACAGATCCTAATTTTCTTACCATTCCAATTAATTATGAATGTCAAATTTATTTGTATTAGGTAATTTAGTCAGTTCTTCCGATCTTGAGTTCTCAATCACGGGCTTATGCCAACCTGTTCATAAAGGCATTCCTGGCCAAAACAGACTAAATAACTTCAACTCTGGGCCAATCACTGAGTCGAGTGCAAAAAGTATTTCGAGATGTAGATAGAATTTATATAATGAAATAATATTAACACATTTGTAAGAATTCTCCGGATTTCTTACCGCGTACTTTGATTAGGCTTTTAAAATGTCTAATAATGATCGCGATCGTTTTAAACGTTACGTTAATTAACACCATATAAAATTCAAGAATTTTAACCGTATTTTTCTATTTTCGCAGGTAAACCTACTATGTATTCTCGAGCTGCAAGAATTGTCGGCGATACAAATATGAGCATACCAAAGTAATTATTTACACAAAAGGTAAAAACAAGAATGGACCAATTTACTTGCTCCACAAACGCGTATTCGCGGTTTACACTGAATTATTTATATTTCCACGCCCCGAGCCTGACCTGAGTTATTTAATTAGGCCTTAGTTAATTAAGGCGTACCTTAAACAGCTCCGTTAGTACCATCTGAGCTCGAACAGTGTAATGATCTTCGTCGGCGCTTGCGCAACCCCGTGAGAAGGAATCTCGAGAAATTTTGACCATAAAAGCCACTGACTCGTGTAATGACCACAAATATACATAAACTCGCACTTAGCTAGATGCATTCTGTTGGTTTCAAAGTGTTTTCTTTAATGCAATATCAACTTTGTTTGAAGCATTACTGTTTTAAACGTCAAGTTTTACAGTGCCTTTCTGTATGTTAGATACCTATTCACACGACGAGGAGGACTATACTATATACTATACCTTTTTACAACAAACTAAGATAACATACCTTTTACTATAAGTAGGGTGTGTAATAGGGATAGTTTGTTACCTATGAAATTTGTACCATAGAGTCTTTCCATAACTATAGTCTTAAACTTCGTAAATCTTGTCCACTTTCCCGCAAACTGATAGCGGGAATGACCAAGTTGAATAATAGCAAATTGCGCACTTTTAAGACGTCTAAAGACATATTTTTTAGCCGTCTTCAGCATATAACATTATTTAAATGCAGTAGGTCTTTATAACACCCAAAGCGAGATTAGAATCATTTTATACATATTACGACAAATTTAAAGGCAGGCCTACCGTGAAATTTTGTGAAATCACACAAACACGGAAACCCATAAACAAATTTACACCTACTAATTCATATTATAATTGAATTGCGTTTGCCTTAATGAAGTTGTGTGAAGTCAAAGAGCATGCTTTAAACCAACAACCAGAACTACTTTATTGTGCAGTCTTTTTTTTCTAGTTACTAATTAATGAACTGCTTTAAAAGCAGATAAAATGAAATTAAGAAGGCAGAGACCCGAAAACTATGCATGCATATCCATGAAAATGAAATCGTATCAAGTTTCATTGGGTTGCAGGTATCGAAGTTCGTGTCGCATGTGTGCTGGTGAAAAATCCAATTCAAAATACAACATGACATTAATAATGTATTATTATTAAAATAATGTATTATTAATGTAATGTTGTATTTAAGATGTACATACCATTTTAGTATTGAATTGTGATCAATCGAAAGTCGCATACGCTAGTTAATACTTAATTATCATGTTTTCATTCCATTCCGGTTTTACTATGAATATTTTACGTTATACCTTCTCTTACGTTGCAATATAACAAATTAACCTTTGTTTTCAGCATGGCTGAAGCTTTCATTTTAGTAAATCTATTCAATTACCTTCCCATTATTTACAGCATCATTGTATAAGTATTTAGTGTTGCAACCCAACAAAAGTCTTTACAATACAATATTACACACATGAAATAAGAGACCAGAGTAGCAAGCGAGACGCACGCATAGGTATATTGTTTTGCGGAAATGGCATTAATGCTTACTTATATCTTTTGTTACATAACTACGCAATTGTAAGTAACAACTCCACTTTGCGTTATACGACTTTGGTATCTGTGGTACTGGTGTCTGAACGTAACTTTCTGTCAATCATATTTTCTAGATTACAGATATTGATAGGGAAACAAGCGAATTTAACTGTCTCAGTATACGTATGTAGTCACTTGCCTCTGGGGGTAAATTGTCGAGACATGTGGGGGGGGACATTTTGCGCAACATTTGCTTCTAAACTTTATTGTGTCAGACATGCCACGCATCGTCGTGACAACCTGCGAAGTGTCGCGCGACACACTGAGCGAAGTGTCGCGCGACACATTACGCTAGAATTGTCCCCTTGAAAATAAGAGATCAATGAATCGCAGAATCATGCATGCTGAATGCATGAATCGTAGATGTTATGGGCGACAGTAACCGATTACCATCAGGTGGGCTTTCTGCCTGTTTATCACTATGTAGCATAAAAAAATGAATAACTAGATTTTAGGCGCAATTTTTACGGTACTTAATAAAATAAAAATACTTCAAAGTTAAAAAACTAAAATACATATAGTACAACTAGTTCTCATGTTTATTCCACGTACGTAAGATGTTTATATGATAGATGTACGTTAAATTAGTGAAGTGTAAAACAGAGCCTTGGTTTTGAGTTACTTAACAAAATATCTCACGAACGTTTACATTTCAATTTACGCTGCAAGCTCGAAAATTAGCGTGTAAACGATGAAAGTTTCTAACTAAACAACAAATGTTAGCTGTCGATAACGAATTCTTCCATTCTCAGACTAGAAGACTATTCATTTCACATGACCAATGAACAGTGAAAAGCTTTGATATGTTGTACATGGTGCCAATTTTCAAATGCAGGTTTGTTATTATTGGTAATGAAATAATAAGCTTGTAGAGCTCGCCAGATACACTTACCGTTCCGTATATGAAATCAATAAAGACTAAAAATTATTTTTGTATAGTTAGTGAGTTTAGTCCATCGACTCTATAAGAAAAATAAGATTTTTGTATACCTCCTAATAATTACTAAAATAATATTATTCTTCTAACAAGTCTTCATAAGCCTTTTTCGACCCTCCTGGTTTTGCCGGTGTCCATTGGCGGTGGTGGTCACCTAAAATCAGGTGAACCAACATTTTTGTTTCGATCTACTTTAAAAATTAAAACATTTTGAGACAAAGATATCAAATGTTGTAAGGGGAGGTCCGAGGCGTACGTATCGACGATGTTTTTAAGAAAGGTCACACTCGGTCAAGAGGTGTGTGATATGTGACGTCGAATTCGTGACATCGAATCACGCAACGTCGAAAGTTCACCACTGCAAATCACGTTACAAAGTATTCTAGCAAGCATGCATAAATATGAATGAATGTGAAAGAATCGAGTGAGGTTTGACAGGGCCGTAGCAAGTACCACAACAACAAGCAACAATCAAACAACACAACGCGATCCATGTTTTTGAACCAAATTTACAGCAGCCATTTGGTTTAAATAAAAATTAAATGTCAAATATTATGATAAACAACCTAGAAGCACAAAGAAATCGAAACTAATTTCCATTTTTGAGTAACACGTTAAATAAAAAAAGTAGTTCAAAAACGAAAACCCCAAAAAGTTATAAACAATGTTTACAACTTACAAGAGTACATTTATGTTGGGTGTGTATAGCGCAAATATTTGTTTAATTTAAACTTGAATACGCGCGATAAACTATAACGTTACTTAATTACTTAATTATAGCGTATATAAAATTAAGAATAACGTTTTCTATCATATTTTAATGAGAATTAGATTAATTTAAACGCGGATGTGAAAACATTCACACTCCCTGATAATTACATAAAATTTACCTCGAACTTTCCTAATTGTGTAGGAAGCACTATGAAAGTAAAGTGTTGTTGTGAGAAAATTCTAAAGAAGCGCTATCGCTAGCACACTGAGTTCGTATCTATGAAGATGATCTTCTTAAACATTACGAGCATGCCACGTAATATGCGTAATCTTCGAAGTAACAATCCGATAATGCGTAAATAAGAGGTAACTCAGTGCCATAGATCGTGTGAGTGATCTCTCCGTTAGTATCTTAATACTATGGTTATCTTAGTAAAGTAAGATGTTATTTAATTTGTTGGGTATTCTTTACTTAGTTGGTTTTGTAGTAAATGGATTATATCTAAATAACATGTTTTAAACTATCGCGGTTATTATCACACATTTGAAAGGTGTGTTCCGGGTTTCCTACCGCGTACCTCCCGTGACCATGATGAAAGAAAGAAAGAAATGATGATGCATGTAACTGCGTCGAAATTTCGGGTTACACTTAAACAAAGGTACGCAGTAGGAAACCCGGAACATACCTTTAATATAGATACATAATTTCACACTTAAAAATAACGATTTACTATAGCACCAACTTCTCGAGTACAATGTGTCAATTAATAATATAATTTTAAAATATTTTACACAGAAATTCAAGGTTCCATTATTTTTTTTGCAGCCGCATGACAATGAAATTACATTACAAAATATTCTTAAATACACCTATGTTGTTGGCGTCTGTTATGATAGTGACTACATAATGCTCTTGAGAAGTACGATAATATTTTACATACCCATAATGTTATTTTACATTTTACAACGATGCGCTATGTTCGGCGCATAGCTGCGCCTGCGCATCGGCGTCGGCCCGCTACCGTCTCGCAACGGATAATAATCGCGGCATGCTAAGTGCTCTTACGCCGCATATAAACGAGCCATTACGCTTCAAATCCCGATACTGTTACGTGATACTGTGGTAAAGTGGAAATTGGAATCATTACCGCCTTTATCAGAACACATTTTGTAACAATTACCTAATCAAACGCGCCTATACGCAAAAGTATGGCAGTATAAATACTTTGTATTGGCAAATCGGCGTGCGTCCCGATAAGCTTTCTTTCCATGTTTTTAAAGCAAAATTAGCGAATAGTAATCGTAAATTGGTAAATCTAATTTATTTCGATCAAAATACTTTCTCTGTTGATAATCAATTTATTTTGTTAGCTTCTGGAAAATTACTCTTTAAGCTCGTAACGAAATCGTTTCACGCATTAAGTACAGCTATGCACCGTTCATTGTTATGGTAAAAAATAGTGGGGATGGGTATTTCGATTGATCTTTGCAAATATAACAATAGAAAGGGCATTAAGAAATTATCCTAATTCAAATAAATAACCACACGCATATATCTCACAAATACGTCAAAACGAACCACAAATAAACCTACCTACTACTATCTAAGTAAATATGTCCACTTCAAAACCTCACTAATCCTCACAAATAAATTTTGTAAACAATTGATATCAAACTAAAGGAAGTCTCAAACTACAATAGCCAACCTAAATTCAAAACATATGATGTAAGAACAACCAACAAAGTAAAAAAGAAAAAAGTGGTCGTTTTACCTACCACAAAATGTGGAGTGAACGCATCGGTAACGCCCTCTCACTCCATTTAAATTGATAAATAATTCAACGTTCCAAGAAGCTGCAATAACTAACAACGATTAACTAGCCATTCTGAATGGGTAACTTTCCTTACAGGCTCGTATCTCAAACCGGCTGTGGAGTCAACAATAATATGCAAAACGTTGCACCCGGTTACTCAATGGATGATACATCTGCCCAGCTATGAGGCTGTCTTTTTGTCAGTAAGGTGGCAAGCGTACGGCCCGACTGTTGACAGTTAAAGTAATAACGTTATCTGCAATATCAGGGTAATCACACACGTTTATTTTTATACTAGTAGATTCGGCGCCTTTTTTACCAACCTTTTTTTTAAATCTATTTTTCTGCTTAAAAACCTTCCTATTGAATCACTCTATCTATTGTTTGAAAAATGCAAAGATCTAAGAGTACATAGATACATAGGGACAGATAGCGGGAAGCAACTTTGCTTTATACTATGTATAAATACTACTCAGAGAAACCAACATGCACCTACAGGTTTCAATGTAACAAAAGTGCAGAACCGTAGATGACGCCAACCATTAAACAGGTTTCCCACACTTATTGAAGAACACCAGGACGTACTTTACACAGAGGGTAAGGAATAAGAAATACCTAGCATAGGAAGCCCAATCCACAACACAAGAAAAACGTCTGCAGACATTACTAGTTGTCCTATCCAACATTTTAAGAAAAATATCAAAATTTGGGAGACCGTCTACTAAGTTAGACCACTACTAAAGTTAGCTTTGCTAGACTATCCTTCCGTAGTCTATATTTTTCTTATCATATAACTTTTGGTACCTCTACTTACGTGGGACAAGCATCTACGATGTACTCTCTAGATACATGTAGTTGACTTGCATAAGTAATCTAATTTACACGTGATCCTCAGTCACTGAACTGAATCCATATACTTCTTTACACGGTGCTCATAACACATGCCGTATATGTATCACCACACCTGTTTATTGCTGAGCCCAGAAGACTCGGATATGTCAGTCTTACAGAGATTGCCACTCAAGCAAAGACAAAGTTAACATCCGTTAAAGTGGGCACTTTCTATCCTTTCCGCACCAGCGCGCGCAATTGTCTGGCTCGCCACGGTGAGATTTTAAATCTAGAATGTCTGAGGGTCGATTTGTAAACATTAAGCAAAAAGAAAACTTAGGTGACCTTTTGGAAAACTTTTTCTGCTTTTTATACAAACAACGTTACGAAAGTTAAGATGAGAATCTGTAAAATTTGGTTGTTGACTTTTGGCATTGCTGATGCACATATGACTTGATATCAATTGTTAAGTTTTTGTAATTCATATCATTTACTGTTAGCTTGTTGTGTATGAAGTCGTCATCATCATCATCTCAGCCGTAGGATGTCCATTGCTGAATATATCCCCCCACGCCTTCCACAATGTTCGACCCTGGGCCTCCTGCATCCAACTACCTACGACCTCTACGAGGTTGTCCGTCCATCGTCGTAGTACTAGCAATTCCTTTTCTCTTCCTAGCCGTTAATCGTGTTCAATAGTATCATTAAAGAGAATGAACAATAAAAACCGCACCCACTCGCAAGTATTTAGATATTCAATAACATGTACAACTTTTAATTATACACAATACTTTCTGTACTTTGATTTATTACAAGAGAATACCAGAAACAATTGTCGAACCGAGGTCCGTAGACCGATTCAATATGATTTGTGCGCAGGCGTCTATTGATAAATCAACACGTAGACCAGCCTTTCATCGATCATTGTAATCGATTGTAAATTAGTTTTTCATTATTAAAATATGAAGGTGAAATATTTTGGGAATTAGTTTTCTACGCGCTATTTTAAGTGATTAAGTTGTATGAATTACGCAAATGATGATACGTTTAGCATTATGACTGAAAAGACTAATCGAGAGTGTTAAATAGTAGTTATAACGACCTGAGTGGTTCAATGGTCAGTCTGCCACGCAAGAGGTCCCGGGTTTGATTCCCGGCCGGGCAGAAATTGAAATGATGAATTTTAATTTCTGTTACGGGTCTGGGTGTTCTATGTATAATAAGTATGTATTTAAAAGTATTTAAGTAGTTTATCAGTTATCTAGCACCCATAATACAAGCTTTGCTTACTTTGGGGCTAGATGGCGCTGTGTGTTTATTGCACGTTGCATTATTGTTTAGTGCACGATTATTTATTTATTTATTTATTTATAATTATCAATAACTAACTAAAAGTACGATTATCTTAATAAATAATAAGAAATAGTTATACTGAAGTTAATATACGCCGAATCGATTTATATATCATTGCCAATTTTAAACATTTAGTTAGAGTGAGACCGTTAGTAGTTATAATTTAAAATGTAATGTATCATTATAACTCATTGTGTTACATAAATAAAATATTTAAAACTAATTATTTAGAAGGTAAAACAATTAATAAAAATAAAGTAGGTAGAGTGGAAATTGATAAAATCTACGAACTAAATACTAATTATATGACAGAAAGCTGTTTCTCATAAATATTAGTCACACATTGAACTGTCCAAAGTAAATTAGGTTGATTAGGTCAGTGCCTTACATTGATTAAGTAATCAGGTAATATTAACATTTCCATTAATAACTTGAATAAAAACAGGTTATAACTTTACGACTTGTGTGTAGTAACAACTGGGATTACCAAAGTTTTTTTATACAAGGATCTTTTTCCGATTACACTGTCAAAATTGACTACATAATAGTAAGTGATCTATCCATCATCCATCATCGGCGTAATCAGCTAGCTGCGCCTGAGTTGCCATCTAGATCGGGCTATTGGTATTACCAACTACACTAATTGATGACTCTATGCTTAACGCCTGTTCTTTTATTTAGATAATTGGACTACTGTATTTTGAACTTATTTGTATTTTTTTCGTTTCATTGTATCGCCTTTTATTGTATAACTGGCTTGTTCATCATTTTGTAAACCATCATTTCCTCACGTAGGCTGTAATTTTAGGTAATACCTTAGGCAAACCAAAATGGTAAAAATAAAAATTTCTGTTCACCGCGGTAATCGTGAGAAATATTTATTATATAAGATTGCTCTACGATACCAATCATTTACTTTTATTATTTCATTGATTTTCAGTCGAAATTTTTTTTAAGTTACGAATTTGAAAGAAATCGCGTTTTTCCTTTCCTTCAAATAAATTACAAGCGATGAAATTCCAAGAATGATTGGTCGTAGTTAAGACGTTATTTTCTTTGCCATTGACCCAGTGCCAAAGCCTTGAATATTTTTTCTTCAACATTATATAACAATATAATTATAACCCGCGTCACGAAAGAAGAGACTTGTCAAATGGCAGTGGAGGGGATTTCGCGCAGGTAATCGTATACAGCGCAAGTCGAACCACGTGACCCGCAAAGTCTCTTCTTATTTGATACTAGGTATACAACAAATATAATTCGTTACGTCGTATAAATATAATTATGTATAAATTCTAGTTAATATAAAGAAATATATTTTTAAATAAACTTTAAAATAAATAAACTATGCAGTAGTTACTACCCCAAATTCAAATTACAAACAATGTATAAGTAGTAACCGTTAGTAATTCAAGCTTGTGGTTTGAGACATTCCAACTTCCTGCTGCGGCCGATCTCGTGTGTTGCTGTAACCGCTGCGTCTGCGCAACTATGTGCACGGAAAAATGCGATAACACACCGTAACGATGTTATATAGGCCTATTGTTCCATCCCGGCGTATTACGAGATGACACGCTGATCTGCGTACAGAATGCTATATATTAACCATATTAATATGTAAACATTACAAAATTATATGAAGATCCCGATTTACATTAAATGAAGACATGTGACTATGGTCTTTGTTGTCAGTTAGTCATTGGTAAAAAAAATGGTTTATCCTTTGTACACCAAATATTAATTATATGTGTGCCCTTATGGCATAACTAAGTTTTCGACCGGCTAACCTTGGAGTCAAAGAAGCGAGGATCTCTTAATTTATCAATGTAGTCCTAATCCACTAAAATAGAAACAATATTTACCCAAACATTTACTTGTTAGACTATTATAACTCAATCATACTCGTAACAGCTCAATCATTTCATGCCGGAAATCAAAATTTAAAATCGTTCGACTCGCGCAAACGGTTAAAAAATAGAGTCACTTGCCATTCTATTTAATAATACTATGTAGGTAATAGGAAACGTAAGCGTATATCGATCGATATCAATCAAATTGAATTTCTAATGGCATTTGTATTTGCCTCGAAATTAAAACGCTCGAAATTCTTTTCATTCGCCATCATCGGTGATTACATTATTAGATACTAGAGAATAATAATAGTTCGAAAATGACTTTGCATTATATTTTTTTCGACGATTACCCAACCCGAGTACAGAACAGATAATTCAATTATACAATACCACTGTCTCGTAGCTTAGCATAGCACAGACGCCGTGACGAATAGACATTTTCGTATTGTGAATAATCAGGAAGTAAAAGTTACATTGGTTCAAGGTTTTTCAATAGTATTCAACACCAAACGTGCCCACTGCCTATGGCACCTAATAATAGCTACAGCCTATTGGCCATTCTAAATGTCCTTTTGTACTAAGTCAAGGGTACAGAATTAATTATTTACATGTTTTTATTCCCAATATAAAAATGTCGTGGAAACTAATAATTAAAAAACATACAGGATTGAGATCGTTAGGCTTTGCAAAATAGTTCTGAAATGCTTTAAAAATTCTAAGATGCATTAGAACATAATCAATCACCAAATGGGTATATCTGTCTACCTACTGTCTACCTAATTGATGGTCTTTCATGTACATGGAAGTTTTATCATTAGCTGAGAATTTTTGACAAATTTCACACAGGGCCATCAAGGAAAGCTTTTGCTATTACACTACCCAGAACATAAAATATTATTCATCACTTTAATTTATTCCCAGCTGCAAATAACAAACGTGACCCACAACTTATCAGGATGTTAACCACTGACCGACTAACGTCGTCGGAGAATATCGTATAAAACTACGTCAAATTCCCAACGACAGCATAAATCTGCATCTATCTAGTTCAGTAAAAACTGCACACACCAATTTCGCCAGACCGGCTTTTATAGCTGACATACCCGAACGATTTATCGAACGATAAATATTTATGACAGAACGCCCGCAGGAACGCGGGCTGCGAAACAGTGTTTGGTGCAATTTTGTACCTTACCTATGTCTGTTGTTTCGTTCGGTTTTCTTAACGAATTCGTTACGTTGCCGTGTTATTTTTTGTCTTTATCGATAACCACTTTAATTGACAACTTGAAGAGTTTCGTGGCGAGAGAGACCGTAGTGCTTTTGTACAGTGAAGGTGCGCCTTTATATTATAGTTTCATACTGTGCTCGTCTTCGAGCGCATAATATTCAGTTATGTGTGCCGTGTTAACGTGGAGCGCCATAATATTAAAAATTAAAATAAAACATGTAATATATTCATATATTCATACGAATCCATTCAGTTGATCCAATTAATTATTGAGTAGCTAGCCAATACCACTGATTTCGTTGCTCCAATAGACATCGAAACCAGAGTCGATAACAATATGTAGCTAGACGAGAACCAAACGAATACGACAGAGATACACAATCAGCCCGCTGAAGCTGGCCGGCATTTTGTAACGTTCAAAGATACACGACTCCACGGTGACTGCATAATGGTCAGTTAAGGGGCGAATAGAACTTAGCGTAACGAGGAAGTGAGAGAATATCAAAGGACTTAGATAAACCTGCGTCCCTGTTCGCTGGGTTACAAAACATGGAATTCGTGACGTTATAAATATCCCGCCTCCTAGCGGCGAAGTGTAACAATTATACAAGTCTAGACGTATTGCTTTGCGCTACTGGCTGTTACGTGCACTTTGTATAATATACAGCATTTTATCTGTTTTTGTTTGTGAATTAAATTATATTATGCATGCTGATTTGATACTTTCTTCTTTTTTGAGATTCGCACTGGCATTATTTGGTAGAGGCGAATTTGGTTTATAAAATATTCATTCATCGTCATCTTTATTGCCGTAGTAGCCGTAACTGCCCGTAGCTGAACACTGTACGAACTGAAGAAGGGTTTGCTGTGATCTCCACGCTTGGCAGGCACTATACAAAACCCAGTTAAACAAATAAAGTTAATTACGTTAGTACTGAATATATCGCGCCTGTATTTAAGCTTGGTATATTTATCCACGCCGACGTTGTGTTGACTTTTATCTAGCGCACTGATCATTAGAATACATTACTCGGCTTCTGACAGACTGCTTGGGAAAATGCTCGAGATTGTAGATAAATCACATTGTTTGCATTAAACATTGAGCTGAAACAGTCTATGAGAAGGCATTGTATGTATCGCATCACATTCGCATTACTAATGGAATACTTAATTTTAGGAAGTTACCTCGAAAAGAGTTAAAATATAGTGATCCGTGAAAGGTGTGGCTTGATATATGACGTAATGGCAAAAATATAAACAGATATATTGAGATGGCTCGGGCGGATGTATGAAAGAATGTTGACAAAAGAGTTATACAGTTGTATAGCGCAATAGCGGCCCATAACAACATTCAACAAGAGGACAGCCCAGAAAAACACTCACTGATGAGATATATTCTTGTTAGAGTGTTCTTAAAAAAGCTATCCGAAGTGGCATGAATGTAGAGAAGGAGATGTAAAATAATAAAATAATTATCTTGGCATTAATGTCCCGGTGTCCGCCTTGACCATGATCTAGTATTTGGCAGATCAGATAACTACAGTGAAGCGATCTGACCTCAGTGACCCTGCTACCAGAGAAACCCGACTAGATAGGATCATGGTTACACATTTAGTCGCCTGAATGTGCAGGCTTCATCACGATGTTTCCCTACTAATGTATATGTCGCAGCCATCTGGTTAAATCAGCCATTTAATGAGAAGGCTAGTCCGTTAACTAAATTCAATTGAATGTCTAGGCCGATCGCTGATTTAACTAACATCACTCAACGTTTAACTAGTTGGCTTATTAAAGCCAGCACTTTGGAGACGGCTGAAGTAAAATAAGGCAGGTGATTTAAATTTAGTTAAAATTTTATCTACTGCTGCGTTGGTAGTCTCCAAAACAAATCTGGCGTCAGACAGCTCGCACAGCAAGCAATGTATTTTTTTTGTTTCAACTAAATTTAAAATGTGCCTACGTTCTTTTAAGTAAGAATTGACATAACTTTAAGTAAGAGATAAGATAACTTAATATGTTCATTTTCTTTTTATACTTACCTTTAATTAGAAATGACAAACTTTTGTGTCTTTTTATATTTAATATTGTAAAATAAGAAAGTGCACTGTTGCTGTTGTTCCTAGTACATAGTTACAAGTAGTAAATAAGTTATAAATTTAAAGTTTTTATTAAATATTTTAACTGAGTTAAATACTGTTATAGGTACCTACTCACAATACAATTAATTGTATACCTACTTATTAAATATCTTGCCACTAATAATGTTTTATTCAATAAAAGTGATCTTTATTAATCCATTATCTTTTATCTTAAATAAAGTTTACCATTTAAGTTACCAGCGAACTTATGGCCACTCTAGCCAACCATCTGTATACCCTTTAACAAAACGGCTAAATAACGTTCAGCCAAGTAGTTAGACGTTACGTTCGACAACTTACCTAGTTATACTTTAGCCATTTAATTGAATGTCGGCGTTTTATTAATGGACTAGTCTTCTAATTAAATGGCTGATTTAACCAGTTGGCGGCGACATATATAATTCAGAAAAGAGTCAATGGTACATGGCCGCAGTGGGATTCGAACCCGATACCTCTCGCTTACGAGTCAGATACCTTGACCTTAACCACTGACGCTCCTAGTATAGAATTGTGGATATAGGCGAGGATAGGAGGAGTTGCCTCAAGTCAGAGAAATAGTGGCGGTCCAAGTTAATCCTGTCTGAGACAAAAGCATGTGTATATACTCGTAATATGTAATAACCTAGAAGACATTTTAGCTGTTAAAGTCAAAACAAAACTTGTGTAACAAATACTAGTACATATACTTTGAATTTATAAAAATATTATGGTTCTCATAAAATATGAAAAGCCTCGTACGCTGTGTTAGTACGGCTATTGTTTCCTATCACCTGCATAAGCATTAATTTAATGCATCAAGTAGTACGTAGCTCTATAACACTTGTTTATTTATGTGTTACTTGTTTCCGCTCGCGAATTCAATCTTGTGGTCTGGTAAAATAAGGCCAGATCATGATCTGATCATGATCATGCAAACATAAAAAGACTTAGATGTAACATGTTACATCTAAGTCTTTTTATGTTTGCATGTAATAGCTGGAGTAACATAGACATTATATTCATAAAAATTTGAGTTCCCTTCGATATGAATAGTTCATACAAATCGTATTTTGAGATAATGAACATCTTATGTTGGTGGTAATTTAGAAAACAATTTAATCGATTTCAAAAACTATTCCCTGCTCCGTAAAAATAACAGAATCCTACATGTTATTCGAATATCAGCAGAATTGCGAAATGCACTGGAGTCAAAACCGCGGGAAACCGTGCTAAAGCAGTGTATTCGTATAATGTGAAATGTGGTCTTTAAAAGCATGTATATACAAACAAACTAAAACAAACTTATTCTTGTATTGAAATAGAGTAGTAATTATGGAATTATTTTTACTCTCAATTCAAAGTAGCCTTACGAGTCATACAGAAAATCAACATCTAACGGCCACTATTTCTTCTTTTACAGAAGCAATCCCAGACGACCAGACAACATCAGCATCATGGTGGCAGGCTGGCACAGCGACGCCGTTCAGAGAGACATCTAGCAGTAGCAGTTCTTTCGCATCCACCCATGGGATAGTACAGACCCACCCCTCGCTGTCTGACCCCTTCGGGTCTTTCGGTAGCATCGGGAGCACGGCTGGCCCTAACCCCTTCGCTCAAGCCAGCGGCAGCGGTCCGCTAAGCGGCGGCGTCAGGAGCAACCCTCTGCCTCCGGTGGTCATGAACGCCAACGGGAAATTTTCCCTGAAGCATCTTGACTACAGCAGCAGCGCCACCGCTGAGCTCAGGAGGAACCCAGCACTATCAGCCCCTGATGAATGCGCTAGGGCCTGCAGAGAGAACGAACCCCCGAGAATCTGCTATTACCACTTCACGCTCGAGATGTACAACGTGTTGGGAGCGTAAGTAGTGTTTTAGTTGTACGTAAGCTAATTTGAAAATGTAGTAAATTTGGAGTTTCGTAAACAATGGGCTGTACAATTTTCCTCATACCTCGTAAAACCCCAAATCGAAATCCAATGTAGGAGTAGCCCATTGTTCTTTCCGCCGGATGCAGCTTAGTCATGTCGAGCAACAAGACTATTTAACTAGCAGATAATTATTGGCAATCACAGCCTACAGTGACACATGCAAATTCGTTGTAATCACAGCCCAGAGCGATATGTGCAACGCAATTTTGTAACGATACTAATACGAGTTTCACTTCCGTTTGCAAAAATGTTAATAACAGAGGCCTAAAGATACTTTGCATCAGGAAACCAAAGCACTTCTACCCCAAATTGCTGCAATTGTATAAAAAGGTATTTTTATCTAGTTTGTAATCGCAGTTATCGATGTCACGAATCCGACATATTTTTTAACTCACGAAACTCACGAAATCGTGTTTCGGATAAGGATGTCACCAACGAACAAAATGAACACAATAACGTAATTTGTTCTATTTTCGAGACAGCCAGCATGCTTAGCTGTTTAGTAGACCATCAGTTTAATGCTTTTTCTTAAGTAAAAAGTAACCTGATTGGCAACGAACTTAGCCTAAAGAAAATATTTTACAATAGTTATGCGGTTGAGATGATAATGTTGATGATAAATACTCACATACTAAAATAGTAATTGGAATAAAATAGGTTTCCATTTCGAAAACCGATTTCCGACGGTGTCCTTGCGACCTCAAAAGTCTCACAACCCACTTTTCCATTTCACACGTTTCACGGTTAGTTTCACACGAGCCACAGGCGCCCAATGCCGAACTTGACTGTACACGCGAACTGATCCAAATACCGAAAGGCACGTAAGTAATTGATAGGTGACGACAGAGTTATGCAAAGCACAGCCAACGCATAGCCTGAAGAAATCGTGGTGCAACCTGATTGCAGTCTGATAAAGGAATCGTGAAAACGGCAGGTTCTTCTTTGTTTTTGTAATCCGTCCGCTCGACACAGATTTATTTTACCCAGTTTCTGTGTTACATGAAAGAAGTCACGACAGATAGGGCTCGACAGGTTGACTAATAGTTGAAGAGCTTGGTTTGGTTTGTCGGTTGTGTCGCTTCACAATATCTTTGTAATTGAGGTCTTACGATAAGTTAAAATAGATGACAGTCTCAGCGCTTTTTACACACTTACGTTTAATATTTGGAGTCATAGTTTAGTTGAATAAGGTAGCTTAGCGCACTCAAGTCTGTGGGTTGAAATTGATGGTGCCGTATAAGTAATAAGGCATTTTTTCTCTCCACAGCGCCTGTCAAGTATGCACTCCGAACGCAACCAACGCGGTGTGGTCTCACTGCCAGTGCGTACTCGCCGACGGAGTGGAGCGAGGCATCCTCACTTCCAACAGAATGTTACCAGGACCCTCGATCCAAGTGTGTGAAGGCGACAAGGTCGTCATTGACGTAGAGAACCACATGGAGGGCATGGAGGTGACCATCCACTGGCACGGTATCACGCAAAGAGGAACCCAGTACTACGATGGTGTGCCTTTCGTTACCCAGTGCCCCATTCAGCAAGGAAACACTTTCAGGTACAAAAATCAACACGGCTTTCAAGAATGTTACAGATTATTGAGATTTTTAATCCTTTAAAAGTATTTAAAAGTTACTTATCAACCTTCTATCATTTTCAGGTATCAATGGATAGGTACCGCGGGTACACACTTCTGGCACGCCCACACTGGTCTCCAGAAACTGGACGGTCTCTATGGCAGCATCGTCGTCCGCCAACCGCCCTCCAAGGACCCCAACAGTCCCTTGTACGACTATGATCTTACAACCCACGTCATGCTGATCAGCGATTGGTTGCACGAAGATGCCGCTGAGAGGTTCCCTGGCAGGCTGGCTGTGAACACAGGCCAGGATCCCGAGTCTGTGCTTATTAACGGAAAAGGACAGTTCAGAGACCCCAACACCGGCTTCATGACCAATACTCCTCTCGAAGTATTCACCATCACTCCCGGCAGGAGGTACAGGTTCAGAATGATCAATGCCTTCGCGTCTGTCTGCCCCGCTCAGGTTACTTTCGAAGGTCACAACCTGACGGTGATCGCCACCGACGGTGAACCCGTGCAGCCAGTATCAGTCAACACCATCATTTCGTTCTCAGGTGAGTAATCAAGTAGCGACCACACCTGTGTATTATCCTTTGCTTTGAGTAAGGGTAATTCACAGATAATGGACCCTATTGCATAAATAGGATTAGACTAAACCTACGCATTTGAATTTAAAGTATACTTCAGTTCTCCATGATACCCATGGATGCTTTTTCTCGATTTGTTGAACAAAAAATGTTAACCAACTAAGTAATTGCGGTAATCGGGCGTGAGTGAAACAGACACGCCTTTAGTGTTGTAATATGTATCCAGTTAAGTAGTGCAGTAACTCAAGCGCATAGAATTGGATAACATTATTGCAACTTCTTCCTCTTTTACAATGTTTCATAAAATTTCCAGTGTTCGCTAACATTAAAACCGTTACAATATATAATTTTACTTCAAGCAAACGTGAGGAAACAAGAATCTTGTTTGGTTCATTTCAGGCGAACGTTACGACTTTGTGATTGAAGCGAACCAAGCTCCCGGAGCTTTCTGGATTCAGGTGCGAGGTCTTGGTGAATGCGGCATCAAGAGAGCACAGCAGCTGGGTATCCTCAGATACGCGCGCGGCCCCTACCAGCCTTCCTCCCAACCGCCCACTTACGATGTCGGCCTCCCACAGGGAGTGGTGAGTCCATCGCACTGTAGATACACAAATCGATGTATTATATGACATTGTAAATGTACAGATCATTGAATATATAAGGAAGTGCCCTTAAATGTCCTGGCTCAGGTCAAATTCAGAGTGGACTGGTTGTCTCGAGCCTACCCGCCTGTTATTAATCGGCGGATATTGCAGAATTCTTGAGGCCAACATGACAACCTAGATTAACATGACTTAGTTGCAGTCGATTGCTTAAACTTTGGCGTTATCAGATCTATACCATACACTTATTTCTAAGTACTCATTAAATCAAATATTCATAAATGTGCGCCAAATGAAACGTTACTGTATCTACTGTACAGTCAGGCACAGCGTACCTACATCGTTATATCGACTGTGACTTGTGTATATAATCCATGATCCCTGTCCAAATAATTCCACAGTGGCAAATACTTCCCCGTAAATACCCATTAGATAGAATGGACTTGCTTAGTAAATATACCTTGCACATAATGTATCAAAGTACCCTTGCAAAATGTACCAACACCAATAGTAAATTGTGGATACTTAGTTTGTATTTACAGCAAACAACAAGATTTATTAGATAGCATAAACCAGTAGTTATTAGCAGCAGAGAAAGTACTGTACCGTAGTGTGTAGTGTATGCACGTAATATTAGTTAATTGCACGAACCTTTCTCCCCACTAACTATTCAGGTGATGAACCCGTTGGACGCCAGGTGTAATGTCCAAAGGAACGATGCTGTGTGCGTAAGCCAGTTGAAGAATGCCAGGAACATTGACCCTGCTATCCTAGAAGAGAAGCCCGACCTAAAAATCTTCTTGCCATTCCGTTTCTTCTTGTACAGGCCTGAGGATCTGTTCCAACCTAACACGTACAACAGATACTTAGGTAAGTTCCATTTTCATCTGATACAAACTATTGATTGCTTTCACTTACTTGTGACAATAATTCTGATGCGTAATTCTTGATGTCGACAGTTGCTCCCGGTGGTGCCCACGTGATCAGTTTGGTCGACGAGATCTCGTACATGTCCCCGCCAACGCCCCTCATCAGCCAGTACGATGATATCAACCCCGAACAGTTCTGTAATGGCGACAACAGGCCAGCCAACTGCGGACAAAATTGCATGTGCACCCACAAAGTGGACATACCGCTTAACGCTATCGTGGAAATTGTACTTGTCGACGAAGGTGAGCCACTTGTTTGAACCAATTCAATGCAACGTCTATTCATTTTAATACTTCACTAAGCAAATTAATTTGACGAGTACTGCAGAATAATAAAATACACATTATTCTATTCCAGTTCAAATCGCTAACTTGTCCCATCCGTTCCACTTGCACGGCTACTCGTACAACGTGATCGGTATCGGGCGGTCTCCCGACCAGAACGTGAAGAAAATCAACTTGAAACACGCTCTCGACCTCGACAGGAGAGGTCTGCTCCAGCGTCACCTGAAGCAGGGTGACCTTCCTCCCTCGAAGGACACCATCGCCGTGCCCAACAACGGCTACGTCATCCTCCGGTTCCGTGCCTCGAACCCTGGCTTCTGGCTGCTCCATTGCCACTTCCTCTTCCACATCGTGATCGGAATGAGCACCATCCTCCAAGTCGGCACCCAGGCCGACCTCCCGCCCGTCCCTCCCAACTTCCCCAGGTGCGGCGACCACCTCCCACCCATCGAACTCCACTAAACCTGTTCCTACAGTCTCCGACACTTGTGCGAAGTTTAGTACAGCAGTTGAATTATTATGTTAACTAAGTGTAAATTAATGTTTGTTTTGTGTGATGTGGTCGGCGGACTCGAAGTGCTCGACTCTGCCGTTGTGTTTACTTAGTATTCGAATGGTTCAACAGGAGCTCATGGCGATTGTGATTTTATTTAACGGTGATACTTCTCTTTTGAGTTTATATTAGTTTCGTTTGCCATATTCGGTACTATTTCGTGATTCTTATTTGAGGCTCTTTTAAAATTTCTTCGCCTATAGGCTGTTTCTACTACTGAACGTACTGTTCCGTAACTAACAACTTGCCATTATAACTTTCACCAAGGATATTTATTACGTGTATATATTTAATACTTATTATTATTACGTAGAAATTTAAGATATCGTCCAATTACTAACATTCATCGCATGCATAAAACGTAGTGAATGTAAATAATCTGCAACTGCAATACCTACTTGTAAATACACTTATAGTTTGAATACGATACCTACACCCCATTTTACGAACAACGAAGACTGTATATAGCTACTCGACGATGTATAAATATTGTGTACACCTGCAGTAAATATTACCATCTCAACGTTACCATTTAGGTGATAAGGATAATTGAGGAATAATCACGAATATTGTACAACAGTGCCAGCGACAATCGTGAAACGTCCCAGATTTTCTCATTGGACATCACTAGTCTTAAATTCAACTTAGTTCATCGATTCAAAGTTATATTTAATACATGTATTTATTTTTATAATACAGATGTGTTTAAAATGCACATTTAAAGTAAAGTCAGCTTACAGATGAAAAATTTCGACCGCCATACAAAACTGTTCGTTAGTCATTTTGTATGGATTTACGATTTATTGCGACTGAAACCAGTAATTTTGTTTCCTAATTTCGTTAAAGTCAGGCACAGAATAAATTTGGGATGAACATTAACTTTAGTGTTTTGTCAGTACATTGCTATAACTGCAATTACATCAATAAACTACCATTAGTTATCATTTACAATAAGTATTTTAAGAAAAAGTGTAAATTTTTATACTCTTGAATAAAATTTATTAAATAATATATAGTTCTGCAATTTTATTTACAAACATCACAGTATTATTAGTAATCACGCTTAGTGTAAATATCTACTTTCTTAACAATACCAAATCCTTAACGCTCCTTGTAGATTTAACAGAACATAGTATTCTAGATACCCTTGTAGCTAGAATGGAAATGCTTCAGCTATTTGCTGAAGAGGCTGAAATAGTGGAGCACGAGATGCACCATCGGATACAGGTTGTAAATTTTTATATTATGCTTGTACAAAAACTATATGCTGATATTTTGTGTTGACTTTGTTACTTTTCCTACTGTTTTGGCCAACATTCACTAGTCCCGTGTTTCATTAGATTATGAACCCGTTGGATGCGATCTGCGATCGTCCTCGGAATGATGCTGTGTGCGTCAGTAACCTTAAAGCTGCCAACCCAGTCGATAAAGCCGTGCTCCAGGAGAGGCCCGATGTGAAGATCTTCCTTCCATTCCGTTTCCACTTCTACAAGCCCAAGGATCTCTTCAAGGAGAACACTTACAGGAATTACTTAGGTATACATATTATGTTCGTTAAATAGTGAAGAACCGTAAGCATCACACCAAGAGCTGTAACATCGGAAGCCAATTACTTTGAATAATATTTTCTATCATTTGTAGATAAAGTATTGAACGGTACCTGCATACAAATATCAAACTTGGTGCAAAAGTATAACAAAAAAATTATAAAAGCCTGTCAGAGCCAGACGCGAGCACCGAGATTTTTAAAAACATAAAGAATAGATGTGATAACCAGCTACTTGTTGCACATGAAGATTGTTCATAGCATTGTAGGATATCATATTTTTTTAAATGTAAACAATGTTTTCTTTTATAGCAAACTCTTTTAAAAAAATACCTCAATAATCTGTTTCAAAATCGGTGTGGACAAAATATTATTATTATTTATGATTTTTAGCCATTTCTGTCCCACTGCAGGGCAAAGGCCTCCCTTTCGATCTTCCAAATCTTCCAAATCCGATCTTCGATCGGACAAAATGTTACAAAATGATTTTAATCATGCTTCAAGGTGGCATATTTGACCCACTAACAGGAGCACACAGACACTTCAAGCTTGTTATCTATTACTGCTTCCATTTCCAGTGGCTCCTGGCGGCGACCACGTCATCAGTCTGGTAGACGAGATATCGTACTCAGCGGCTCCCGCACCGCCTTTGTCGCAAATGCACGAGCTATCTCCCGACCTGTTCTGTAATGGCGATAACAGGCCTGCCAACTGCGGCGTGGACTGCCGTTGCACTCACATGATCGATGTACCTTTGAATTCCATTGTGGAGATCGTTTTGGTGGATGAAGGTAAATTGTTTATCTACATTGTCGTATTTATCCTATTTTATTATAATATTGTATTTAATCTGACTTTATTAACTTTTTTAAAAGTTATTATCGAAACTAAATATATAAAAAAGAGATGTCACAAAAACAAAATTTCTTTAACAAATCATTGTTTATTTTCAGTGCAATCACCGAATCTCTCGCACCCGTTCCATCTCCATGGTATGCCATACAACGTGATCGGTATTGGCCGCTCTCCGGACAAGAATATCAAGAAGATTAACCTGAAACATGCCCTCGACCTGGACAGGAAAGGCCTACTCCACCGCCAGTACGACAATCCACCCTTTAAAGACACTCTTGCTGTGCCTAATAATGGATATGTCGTGCTCAGGTTGAAGGCGGAAAACCCTGGTTAGTACAACAATCTTACTCTCATTCTTCTTTTGCATATCCCTAGCATAGACCCTGTAATTTAGGACGTAAGCTTTCTCGAATTCTTGGCACGTTGAATAACTATGCAGCAATGAAAAGATGCTCCGAGACTCTACTCACTTTTACGGTATCCGTGATCAGAACAGCCAGCTAATTCTCAAATAACATCAGTGAACACCACGATAGAATGTGACAGATCATAGTGAACCTTAATTTCATCGTTGCGATCAAGGATATATCATAGATAATTAGTGCACTGCTGGGTGTTCTGCTCCAGTTACAACTTAGCTGGACACCGTTTGACGTTCATTCACTTTATTTTTCTGTTTAGTACTAGTATTTTAGTGTTATTTTGTGTGCCAATAAATAGTCAAAAATAAATATTGACATATACGTTATCTCCTTCTTCCAGGTTATTGGCTCTTCCACTGCCACTTCATCTATCACATTGTCATCGGCATGAACCTGATCCTCCACATCGGTACGCAGCAAGACTTGCCGCCCGTCCCGCCCAACTTCCCCCGATGTGGTCACCATTTACCATCCATAAGTCCGCCGTCTTATTTCCCTTACCATTGACGGTAGACCGAGGCCCACTTGCGATCTCTCAGTAATTAGGTGCTAAACCCTAAGAAAAGAGTGAAACGAATGCGTACTGCCATATTTTATTCTGTTGTTGAAATATGAACAACGTGCGATTCTTACATGTAAATATAAAGGTGCTATTTCATGTTAACACTTTACCAGTGTCCAAAAGAGACCAAAGCTTTTTTAATTCTTGCGACGATTTGTCGTTAACTATCATGGCAAATATTTCCTGATGCCATTTCAAAGATATCACTATGATTTTGTTCTTAAGATTCATTTTGATTTTGTTATCGTTTTCTAGTTTGTAAATAAATTTAGTTTTTAAGTAACCGTTTAGGTACGGTATTTATAAATTCCTATTTTAAAAATGACATTAGTTGGCTACAGTTATTTGGTGAACATGACTATAATTGTTGTAATTTATTTTACTGTAGATAGAAATTGATGACATTAATTTTATTGATCCTACTGCTTTAGCTTAAGCTTATAACAGTTTTGTTATTTCATGACTTTTTCATACTACAACTCAAGATATCAAATGTATGAAATCTTGAGTCCGTAATTGATGTTACGGTGCTTGTTGTATTTTAAACACAGCACTCTATGCAAAAGCTAATTTTGTACTAAACAAAATTAAATATTACGTACATTATACCTAATGTATACTCATACTCAAGAGTCAATACCGTATTCACTCTGTATGTTGGAGTAATTGTGCTATTTGGCTGTCCAAGTGAGTTTTATTTTTATTTAATTAATAATGAGTAGGTACTATACAAAAGCATAAGTGAAATTTCACCTTAAGGGTCAAGTTCCTGTGTGGAGGTTTTTAGAATATTCATGAGAGAATTTTTTTTATTTTTGAGGGTCAAGGATGAGTTCTTGGGTCTTCAGCACCTACTAAATACCCTGTGAGTGTATTTTTTATTTATGCTTTTGTACTGCACGTTGACAAAGTAATTCGACTTATTGTTTTGTGATTTAATTAATAATTATATTTATAAATTTATATTTTATATATCTATTAAATTATAAGATTCTTAGAATGTATAAAAATGACCTTATTAATAATTTTATTATAATAAATTTACTCGTAGCGTAGCTCTATTGGATAGCCAATACGGCAAAATCTTGATTTTGACACAGGGTAGTATTTTTTGTGATAAAGTATACGCCTGTGGTAGGTTTGGCGGCAGGGGATGACACTGTTTCAGCTCCGTTTCCACCTTTAAAACCTGCAAACTTTCTGCAAAAACTGCATTGTACAGGCAAAGATAGTCATTATGAAATAAAAATTTTAAATAATTTATTTTATTTATTTTTTCTTTTGATCCAACTCACAATTTGCCTAATTTAAAAGAAGCCGATATGTATTTAACTATTTGCTAATTTTCAACTCGACTTTCATGCGATAAAATACCTTGCGACATTTTGTAAAAATATTAAAACAAAACTGAATTTAGCTAAAGAAACGTTATGTAGTTAGTGCTGGATACGAACAATACCAACTACTTATTTAACTTCTACTACGATGTAATGTATTTCGCGAAGGAATAGGAAGAGAGAATAAGAATAATAATATAATAATAAATTTACTTATTTAAATAAAAAAAATTAAACAAAAATTACAACATACCTACTTATGGTAAATGGGTACAAATAAAATCAAGGCTACATATTTACAACTATTGCAAAAATAATAACAGGTACTTAATTCTAGTTATTGATAGCTTGGACACCTAAACTAAGTAAATGATTTACTTGTATCTTAGGATATCAGAATATCAGAGTGAAGCCTTTCATAGAATACATTGTCAGAATTTCATACCATTACTATTTTACTATGAAATTAATTATAGACTATGAGGGCGCCATAGGTTATTCTACATCATCGAGTTGTAACGTATATTTCTTACATGATCGTAATTCAAACACAGGCACTCCATGCATAATGAAGTGGACCGATGCGGAACTTCTCTGCTCGATGCCTAGAACCTACTTTGGAGTAGGTAGTTAAGTATTCTAATTTTAAAACTGTAATTCTATACGTCACCTAAAACTGTCTATTATTCATTCATAGGAACGTTACGAATTTCTGCCATTTTAATACTTACCAGTTAAAACTCCGCATAATAATTGATCGGCAATATAACATGTAAGTAAATATGAGAAATTGTAGTTACTACGAAATAAGTATTCCGACGAAAAAAGGGAACCCGTCAGTTAATATTCAATGACTGCCAGAGTTCTGACTGAACTCGATGATGTAATCTCCCATATCGTATTAGAGTCAGTATAAAAATAACGTACATACCTACCTATAAAGGTACGCCGTTAGTAGGTACTACGAGACAAAACCTGTCATTTTCTTTAGTTAGCGATGTAACTAGGCACGTTGATCACGCCCGTGGGTAAATACCTACGCCACGATGGATTGATCGATGTACAACACAATCGTTTTTCTACCTATTCGCAATTCTACACAATATGGATTTCGCACAACTGACAATCAACACATTTATTCCATGCAGTCTTCAATTTTACACAATCGCGTTTCTTCCTATTCGCGAGTCTACACAATAATAATTCCACACAATTGCTGCCATTAAAAACATTCGCTATTTCACACAGTTAGTCGACCGGGGTTGACCTTGGCCATCCTTTACTAGGTCCAGTAAACTTAGGCCGTGGTCTAATTCTACGCTTAAATTACAATACGAGTCTCAGGGTACCCAGCGTTGACCAGTGGTTGACCAAGTTTGACTTTGGTCAATCTTAACCCGGTCACTCCACTCCACTGTAATTATCTGATCTGTCAAACCCTGGATCATGGTCAAGGCGTGCGCGAGAACAAAACCAGGACATTAACGCCAAGATGATGAGATGATGATAAGCTAAGGCTTAAAAGTATTTACGCGTACAGAAGAATATTCAACGTATAATAATACAAGTGTTCACCGTATTTAAAATAAGTAACGAATATGTTTAATGGCGCAATTGTGTGGAATTAATATTGTGTAGAATCACGAATAGGTAGAAAAGCGATTGTGTTGTACATCGATCAGTAGAAAGATATCCACTTCTCATGATCTTGGCGTTAATTGCCGGGTTGTGCTCTCGCGCACATGAGATTGGTATCGGCATTGACTATGGTCAAGGCGGAACAAATTCTGGATCATGATCTAGAATTTGGCAGATCAGAGTGACTGCCGTCTGACCTTCGTGACCCTGCTACCAGGGGAACGTGACCAGGGTTACAAGCTATCAACTACTGATGGTGCATTACTTAGCCCTTCCCGTGTCAAGATCACCTTATAATTAATTTAATAGCAAAATTGCATTGCTAATTATTGCTCTTTGTTAACTGTAAGGCGTGTAGATTCGACCTACAACCTTAATAAGGACTGGACACTTTTATTTACAGAGAGTAGCAGCAGGTGACGTAACACCGCGACGAGCCCGTTAGGGCTGTAGCCCGTGTCATAAAAATAGACATATGCTCGAAAAACATAACCCTCCTTCTGACGCAGTCGGGTAAAACTGCTGAGGACCTCAAGCGAAGAAAATATTTCAGCCGTTTGGGGTCGAGGCGTTACTGCACGTAGGACATGCCTTGACCGATTTTTTCACTAATTTTACAGCGGTAAACGGCGGTTTTTATAGCGGGCATAGCGGTATATCCCGTTCGAAGTGGACTTTTGCTTCTTTTGTGGGTTCGAGTTGCCCGATGGGGGAAGTACCTCCACCTTACCAACTACCGCAGCCAAAAAATAATATTTTAAATATTATGGTATCTGTTTGCCTACCGTATAAAATTAATAAAATCACCATTGTCCACAAACGCTTAAAAGTGTTGTGGTAGTTGTACTTCTAGGATCTATTACTATTATTCGTTTAAGTGGGACAGATTTTTGTATACTAATTTAAAAACAATGTTACGTTCGTGTTAAAATTGATGCTACATGGCTTGTTACTTTCCTGACATAGCACACATCTTCTTTATTGCGTTCAGGGGCGTAGCTGCCGCCGTATCTGCCGTATCAATTATACGGGGCCCCCGGGCCATAGGGGCCCCCAAACGTGTGTAAACAAAAACTCGTTATCCATAATTTCAGTTAAACTTTCCCTATTTCCCGATAAAAATAATTATTTTATAGAATTTCAGACCAGGGTCGGAGGCCGCTCCGAAAAAAGACAATTGAATTGAAGTGGTACAATCCGATTTCATTCACCTTTCGTTAAAGAGATATTTATCATTTTTATTGAAAAAAACAAGACAAGTAATAAATTAGTGCCCTCCACGCGCACTAATTTATTACTTCATTGAATTTTGGGTAAAATGGCCTATCAGATGGCAAAAATGGTAACAATTTTGATCTCATATTGAAAATTTCATATTTTCAGAACTATCGGTAGCACCAAAGGCTTAAGAAACTCCTTACTCCGTTCTTTCTTAAACGGGTCATATGGACCTGGTTCATAATATACCTTGGCCCACACGCCCACACGCATAATCGTCTTGGCTCACACGCAATGAATCTTTGAATTTGTTTGTTTTCAAGTTAATAATGGAACGTTTTGATAGCCAAAATATCAAGAAATTTCGAGTTCTTACGCTCGCTCATTAACTGTTCGCAAAGTTGATTTTATTATAAATTCCCGTCAAAAATTTCGAGATAGCCCGACGCTATCATCATTTTGCTGATTTTACGGAATTTTTTATTTAAATCGCGCAAGGCTTTAATGGATAAATTACAAAAATTTTGAGCTCGCTTCGCTCGCTCATTCAATGATATAAGTTATAACCGCGCAAGGTATTAATATAGCCAAGCCAAAGGCCAATATATCAAAAATTCCTAGCCCTACCTAGCTTCGCGAAACTGACTGTTAGAGACTATTGTCACACAAATGTAGAGCTCGCTATGCTAGTCCATTTATTGACTTAAGCTGATACTAGGATTTAAGTTACTCATTAGTACCCCCCCCCCGTAGTTGGGGGTATCTGCTAGGGGGGCCCCTACACAATAATTGATACGGGGCCCTCGAAGGGCACGCTACGACACTGATTGCGTTTTTAAATTTTGTAAACCTAAATACCCATAAGTAAGTATACCCATTAATCATAGTCGGGAAACAATGTTTTGTTTAGAATAATTGCTGGTTGTTGGTAGAGATAAATCAAGCATCTGGGCTTCACGTATATTTAAAATTGAACTAAAATTCGGAGTGCCCTACTCCACTATTTTAATTACCCGCATAATTACAATACCATCAGAGAAGGCAGGTGTCGTCAATAATTTCTCTATTTAACATTAAGGGCGGCTATCACCAAATTATTTAATGCGTTTAAGCTGATACTTAAACAATAAACTTCATTCTTAAACGTGAATATGGTGCAAGCCGGGCTTATTACGAAATTTAAGCTACAATTGTCATCTTTTGTTGACAATTGCATAATACTAGCTACTTTATCTTGCAAAAAACCTATCAATAAATGCCGCATCCTAAATAAATAAAAATGTTTGTCATACAACATTTAATAATAATATTATGTAGGTTGTTTTTATATAATTGCGGTTACGGTCACTCCAAAGTTGTTAGGTAACCTAGACCTGCCAGCACCGGCTGCCGTCCGGTCACGGACAAAAGATTTTCATCATTATTAAAATTATATTTGATTATTTTTATTCTTTGTTTTATTTTTATATCTTTGATGATTATTTTCACTATTCTGTGCAGCCTAATCGGCGGCCGTCGCCGTTTTTAATAACTGGATAATAATATATTTTGTTGTAATAGAAATAGTTATATTCAAACATTTTGAGGTATACGTTGCGGGTTCTATTCATATTCGTAGGTACCTTTAAATTTAACTAGAAGTACGGTGTAATTTAATATAATAAGTTGAAATATCTCATTGGAATAATTATCCCGTTAAATAAAATAATTTACATTTATAATCTTTGTGGGACGAGAATGCAAAGCTTCGTCCGCTACAATAAAAATAATAATAATCATCTGGGCGTTAATATCCCGGTTGTGCTCTCGCGCACAACGGCTCGCGGTGCGCCTTGACCATGATCCAGGATTTGGCCGATCAGGTAATTACAGTGGAGCGACTGCCATCTGACCTCCGCGACCCTGCTACCAGGGGAACCTGACCAAATTGGATCATGGTTACACATTCAATCGCCTGAATGTGCCGGTTTCATCACGATATTTTCCCTCACCTTAAGAGCATCGGTTAGTATTCAACTAATGTACGTAACGTGCGCTACAATACTGACAAGAATTGTAAGGGTGTTTGTATGTCATTAGAGAGAGTCAAGTCAGTCAAATACCTACTCGTATATGGTCGCCGGAGGTAGTCCGAACACTTGTTAATCAGAAATTTTATTAATGTAGTTGTTTATTTATTTAACTTACAATAACGATGAATGTAACTCTTTCCAGAATGTGATATTAGTAATTGCAAGTTAGTGAAAAGTTATATTTTACCTCTACAATGTTCAGTTGGTAATACCTGAATGGTTAAATAGTTCGGTCGTGTTTAAGCCAAAGGTAGTAAGTGACTGTATGTTTGTGTTCATACATGTAATCGTTAGTGTTTGACAACTATTGGCATTATATAATCACTATTCTGCATTGTTATACTCATTTTCCTAAACAGAGTACTACCATGAACTTATGCGTGCTTGTTTTTTTCTGTGCTACAAACCTTTTATGGGTTTATGGAGGTAAGTGTCATGTTTATTATTTAAGATATAACTACCTAACAATTTGTGCTATTATTGTAAAACTATCACGGCCTCTTCCGGCCCATCAAATTTTTGAAAAAATAACGAAATATCATGGTGCCAGGTATGGACTTTGTGCGGGATGGGTCACTAGCTCTACCTTTTCAGAAGCCTAAAATAGCTTTGTCTTTTTCGCGGTGTACGCTAAAGCAATGTCATAGTGCAAATTGGTCCTTTTCCCTAACTTTTTCAAAGGCACATGGCAAACAAATAGTGGTGTACCACTCCGCATTAATTGTTTTTTATTCTTCAAGTGAGGTCGTGCAGACAGGACCCGACCGGGACAAAAAAACGCTACTATTTTCAAAATCAATGATAGAGTTTCTTATGTTTAAAAAAAATATAGCATTCGAAATTCCAACATTTATGAGCGCAGAACTTTCAGTGTGCTCTATGTATTACATTGATTGAGTAGGTACACAGAAATACATAAACTAAACTTTATTGATTAACGCATTTTTTTTTTATGTATGAACTCCGTCTGGTGGAGATTCTTGGACTTTGAATCATCCAAAACTCTAAGTATATTTTGATTGTTATCGTAAGCAATTTCTGGACATAAGCCTCTTCCAAGACTAAAAATGATTTGTCACAATCCCCACTGTTAGAACCATATGGAATTAGAGATCTCAATATAGGATTTACATCAGGAACTACTATATCCTCTTTTTTAATCTATGAATGTTGTTATATTTCCATAAATGTTACTGGATTCTGGCGTCGACTAGGTTGAGAGTTACGTGTTACTACATTTATTCTGTATCCCTCTTCAGGTTTTATAGACCGTCCCAACCCGTACAAAGTTAAAATAGTTGGCGGCCATGAAGCTCTACCCCACAGCCATCCATATATTGTGTCTCTGCAGATAAGGTTCTTATGGGTGCGCACACACATGTGCGGTGGATCACTTCTCAACGAACAGTGGGTATGTTGGTTTCTGAGATTTCTTTTAAAATATGTTTATTACACTTACTTCCAAGGCACAAAAGTACAAAACATACAAGGCAGCGCGAAGAAGGCGCGTAGGGTTGCGCGTCTGTCGGTCTTCTACAGGTTACATTTCGGAGAGTGTGCGAAGCAGCTGCACGACCTCATTCCGCCAGCTCCCAGCAGCTCCGTCTCCAGGAGACGCGATCTGGGCGAGCGCTTCATCCTTATGTCGTGGATCTTCCAGCTGTCCGCACGAACCGCTTTGGCTCGACCTTTATAATGCGTACGGCTAAGGAATGGAACGCGTTGCCTGCGAGTGTGTTCCCTGATCAATATAATCTGGATGCCTTCAAGGCTAGAGTAAATAGGCTGTTCCAAGACATGCTTCATCTTCGGCCGCATCGTCACTTACCAACAGGTGAGATGGCGGTCAAATGCCTGTCTTGTATAATATAAGAAAAAGACAATAACAAAAAGAGAAAAACAAAAATATTTACAAAAAACTACGCCAATTGTCATTAGCCATGCCATGGAGAAGTGCAATGCGCTGCACTCAGCATGATGCCACGGCTGACGTAGTGGCGCTGGTTTTCAGTGCGCCCCAAATTTCTATTTAAGTTTATGAGTGTTTTCTTAACATAGCTGATATAACTTCTTATTATTGTACTAACTTTTCAGGTGTAACACTCTATCTAAAAACTTAAGCGACTTGGGAAATTAGAAACTTGGGAAAGAGAGAATCAACACATAAACAACCTGATTTAGAACAAAGAAACCGTCAATATTTTAGCTACTATCTTGTTGTATACTGACGGACGCCTTCATGATTCAATCAGTATGGCTTACTTGTTGCTTTTAATCAATCTCTAATTTTCCAAGTCGCTTGACTTTTTAGAAGGAGTCAACCCATTTCACTTGAGGACTTGAAGATGAGTCCTCATATTTAGATTTGGAAATATATAAATATTAGTAATAATAGGTATTCAAAGTAATCAATGTTTTTTTTTAATGCATAGATCCTAACGGCTGGACATTGTGTAAAAGGCACATGGTTGCTGAACTGGCTAGGGATGGACGCTGTCGCTGGCACACATAATGTTGATAAATTTAGTGCGTACCATCAAATTTCTCCCGTCGAAAAACGTATACCTCATCCGTTGTATCAGGGGTAAGATCGTATGATTTCGTTTACTTGAATTTCAATTAACCTCAAATTAAAATAATTTAAAAATTATTTTATAAAATGAAGCCCTTGGGCAATGAAATAATAAAATGACTGATATTGTTATTGTAATTTACAGAGATATCGGACCCAACGATATAGCACTTGTTAAAACAAAAACCCCCTTTACGTTCACGAGCGCAGTACAGCCTATAAGGCTACCTTTTCATGAAAAAAATGTCGGAGAATCATTTAAATTGGTTGGATGGGGTGTAATAAGAACCTTCTTCTTCATACCTATAACGCCGAGTAAATTACAAGAAGTTGATGTTACTTACATGCCGTACGAGGGTAAGAGTTGTATATCTCCTATCTTTATTTCTTGAGTAGGGTCTGAGTTTTCTGTATTTAATTTTACTACTGATTACAGACTGTTACAATGCTGTGGAAGGAATCAAGGAATCAAATGAAGATAACCCATTAGATGAAGAGTCGAATATTTGCTCAGGTCCTATATCAGGTGGTATAGCCGCTTGCAGCGGTGACTCAGGTGGTCCTTTAATACAATATGTTACAAAAGAGGTTGAAAATGTTAGTGATGCTACTGAAGAAGCAGAAGACGTAACAGAACAAGAAGAATATATGGAGAACACTGTTACTAATGAAGATGAAAGCAATGTTACGGATGTAGATGAAAGCAATGTTACGGATGTAGATGATAGCAATATTACTGGTGAAAGCAACAATGACTTACAGAACGAAATTCAAACCAGAGATAATTCAGATTCCACAGATGAAATACCAGTCCTTGTCGGCGTAGTGTCGTGGGGAGCAACGCCTTGTGGAGAAAAAGGAGCCCCAACTGTCTACACAAAAGTCACCCAGTTTCTCGATTTCATTAACCAAAATATTAATTCGTAAAAAAATTATGGTAAATAAAATATTTTTAATTGTTATATTAATACTCTACAATAAAATAAATAAGTAAATCACATTAACTAAGATTATTTTTAAAGCATGTTTCGTTAACATTTTCGTACTTAATTAGCTATTCCGCTCCACAGCCAGTCTTTCTAACAACTTCAACTTCAAGGTTCTTTATTTCACCTTAGGACACCGGCGCCTCATGGAGCCACAAGCAATAGATTTTATATTGTTATAAATTTCTTGGGACTCAACGAGTTAAAATTGATTCAGTCGTAGGTATAAAAAATGTTTAAATACATATCATTTAGAATTTGTCGATATCCGTCAATTAGGTTATGCTACTTCTGGAGCTCGATTCTTTTGCGTTGGTAGTCCAACTAAGAGAAATGTGGAATTTTGTCCCATTTCGTAAGCCAGTCTGTTATTTGATATATCCGAATAAAATATGTTGAGCTGCAACTTTATCTAAGGTCGAATTTTTTCGCAATTCGCATTCTATTAATTTCTGGTACTTTGGTTGCATTATGGTTGCATTACTATGTTGCATCTTTCTTCTGTCAGATTATTTGTCAATCTGCCTTCAGTTCTGTCAACGAAAAGATTTGATCGAACAATGATTTAACTTTAATATCACTCTGATGTTTTTCTGAGCTCATCTAAAATCTGAATTTTTCTAATTGACAGCAGGCTGAGTTGAAGTTCTGAAACCATTCTTGTCGTACTTTATCATTGATAGAGCGTTTGCTTTAGAGCATTGTTTAAACATGAATCCATGTTACGTTGGTCAGCTAATTTAGTAAGACATCCGGAGGTTTATAGGTCCCACACTTAGGTAGTAAATCTAGAACGGTCTTTGGTATCGACTGAGGGACGTCGATGAGAATCGCGGTTGGCAAAGAGTAGATGCCGCAGGCTCGACACTCCAAAATCCAACTGCCTCCTCGATCTGGATGTATTCTTATTATGGTGAATCCTTTGTTTGGCACCACCACTGTGTCTTTTATGACCGGGTTCTTTAAATTCCTGAAATAAAGAGAATTTGAGGTTGTTTACTTACTTTTCTTAGTTGTTGTAATAGTTGTTTGTTAACATTTATGAATGTAATTAACATTTACCAGCATAGAAAGTTTTACAAAGTGCCAATCGCAAATTTGTATGTAAAACTATTTGTGGGTGGTTTTGATGCGTATTTAAAGTTACCTGTTTTTTTATGTAATGTAGATAATTTGAGATTGCTTTTGTCAACACGTCACTTAACATTTGCGCATTAACACTTCGTAATGGACAACTTTTATGCTAACATACATTAACACAAAAAAGAAATAGTTTCGCCTCTTCGACATTTAAGCAAGCTTTGATGATTTCTAATCACTTTCACTCATGCACACAGCAAAAAGCGGGTTTTCTGCGAATTTTTACGCACCATAAGCTTTTCTGTATTAAAAAAGTTGCATGTATCACACGAGATATTTTTTATGACTCGTGAGTATCGCTCACTGTGCTCAGGGTTCTCACGCTGTGACATCTCAAATTTTCTCTAGTCAAAACACTATTTTGAAACGCGGCAGAAATTGATCTTCGACAATATACGACTGTCAAAGATAGTTAAGAAAATATATTTTGGTTGCAATAGACATTAATGGCGATATGTGGCTAGAAAAAATTACGTCACAGCGCGAGAATTAGATCCCTGTTGTGTAGTTAGTATACTCGCTACTTAGCTAGTTCGTGACTTAAAATCAGCACTCACAGAAAACTACTTTTCTCACTTCTTGAATAAATAACAATTATTATTTTCAGTCAGTGGTGATTTAGCAATATTCAAGGCAAGTGGGTAGTTACTATATTTCATACCTTGTGATTTTTCCATCATTATCAAGTTGTTCGAATTCCTGTCTAGAGAGGGGCTTTCGATCTGGTTTCTGCCACGTTGCCACCACATGCATTCTGAAGCCGTGCATGTGGAATATATATGAGTCATTGCTGCCGTGTCCTGAAATTTCAGAGTTGGTTTAATTTTCTTATTAATATACGACTTAAAATTTTCTTACAAATTACTATTTTTAAATTATTACGATTATGTCCATGTCTATGTATGTAAATTTACAATAAATTTATGTACAAAATGCGCACACAACTTAAACGAAACATAAATCAACTAATTACGGAATAAAAAATTGTCCCAGGTCCTGTAAATGGATAGCAGGCCAGGTGACAGGCCGCGTTGCGCAGCTGGATATCAAGGCTAATCTGCTGGCAGTTAGCATAAATGTAGGTAGGGGCCAGCCTGGCTATTAATAATTTCAACCAGGTGCTTGACTATCTCCTGATAAATTTATAAGAGGTGCATTCATATTAGGAGTGCGCTTGGTTCTTAGAGTCCAAGGGTAATCACAAATCCACTTAAGATTAAACTTTATTTACCAACCTTCATTGACTAGAGTCAATTCCCAGACCTCTTTCTCTTTTGCACCCAAAATATGTACACATTGCACTTCGGGGCTTTTCTCTTCGTCACCTACTAAACAAGATTCCTCGTCCAGCTCTCTGGGCTTGTGGAACACTGGAGCGCTCGGGTAGAGAAAACTCTTGTTGTTAATTTGCACTACTCCTTTATCCTGAAGAGCTGAAACAATACTGATTCTAATTACCATCCTTGTCATGCCACTCGCAGGACGTTCTCCTCTCACGTCTTCGTCGCTGATTGAATTTTATGCCTTATACCTAATGACCTTCACAAGGTCTTCCGTCCATCTCATGAGGGGCCGCCCTACGCTGAGATAGCCTGTACGTTATCGTCATTGGAGGGCTTTATAATAATCCATAGTAGAGGCATTCCGCCACATAAGCCATCATGTACTCTATAATACTCTTATTACGCTAATAAGAATAGTAATACCATGAACATTAATAATAATTTATCATTATTTTCATCAAAATTGGCCCCGTCTTCATGGCAACTTCATGTCATTTTATTTTACTTTTATTTCATTTAATCTACAGTACGAGGCATAGCCAATTAGGACACTCCCATAAAGATCCATCTTCAATCTCCATCGAAAATCAAATCAAATTTCCGTCGTGCGACGCCGGTCGTAGGTCTTATATAGGTAGGACTCTCCAAAGATATTTTTTTATACCACTATGGTGGCAAACAAGCTTACAGCCTGCCTGATGGTAAACAGTTACCGCAGTCTATGGACGTTTGCAATACCAGGGGCATCACCCACGCGTTGCCGACCCCGTAAAAACCTTTTTACCCCTTACTTGAAGAACTCCATGTTGATTAGTGTGTTTGTTCTAATGCGACGCACCGTTAAATTAAGTAATAAAGTCTTTCTGAAGCAACTTACACAAAGATGCCGCCAAGAATGGCTGTCTCAAAGTCTCGCTGAGATATCTAAAATCGACGTCACTATCGTTGAACTTCACAATATTCCTGTCAATACCCAAGTACACTTTCTTCACATCTGTTCCGTAATTGGTTTGATGCAGTGATTCCAACATTTGGCCATAAACAGCCTCATCAGGCTGGCTCTCGAGAATCTCGGCACTCTAAAAAAGAAAGTTTATGGAATTAAAATTGATGACAGCTGCAAGTTTTTTTTAGCTAAAATGGACACAAAGGTTTGTTATGAAAATAACTTAACGAATGGTTGCGTTAAAGGTACCGTACTCTTAGTATTGAGTATGTTACTTTCTAAATGTGTAATCATTTCTATGAGTACCTCCTATAAACTAACGCCTGCTCGCCTAACGGCCAAACCGAGTTGCAATCGAACCAGAAATATGTTAAAGTGTTTGATTAATCTTATCATCTGGTAATATTGTTGGTTAATTCATAGGTACTCCGTCAAACATTGAGTTTGACGAAAGAAATAACAGTTTCTCCACATTTTAGAACCTGAGCCCATCTATCTCTCTGCACCGTGTGCACGTCCCACTTGCTTGGACGAGATACCTGTCGCTTTGAAAAAGCAGAAATGCAAACACATGACACCATGAGACATGCGTCATGCCGATTAAAACATCGCAAATGTTAGCAGAAAATAAACCAATCAGAGGTACCGGAAACAGATCCCTCAGGGTTGACAGAGTCCTACTATCAATATTGTACTATAAATTCATTATAATATGTATATAGAATGGTATCAGATCTGCTACACTGAACCACAATACACTACTTAATCTATATTGTGACCGAACCGCGTAAAACAATAACTGTAATCAGGTTTCCTTTCCTAAGCTTTATTTAGCTCGGCGACCACGTACCAGAAAACGCAGCGTAGGTAGGCCACAAGATGAACCGACGGCCTGGTAAATATCGCAGGTACCAGCTGGATGCGGAAGGCAAAGGACCGGCCTTTGTGGAGAACTCTGTGGGAGGCCTATGCCCAGCAGTGGGCGTCTTTCGGCTGATATAATAATGATAACTACAAAATGGTAAATAATCTCACCCGAGCACCCTGCAGCATGTCCGTGTAGTTATAGCCGGAGTAGAGGAACATGGCTTCAGCAGCCAAGCCTGCGCAGACGCCGCCAGCGGCCCGCACCTCGACCCAGTAGCCGCCGCTCGCCTGCGTCGCGCGCACCACCACGTCCAGACGTTCTCCTGGAATATTGTAATCTTAACATTCAGATGCTGTAATAATAAAAATAAAAAATATATCGCACCTTAAATACAAAAAAGATTTAAGAAGAAGAGAATGTTATGTTGTGTGACCCTACTAAATTTAACACCTTGAGCAATAGGTGCGCCTAAATGCGCGATGCACGAACTACTACTTTTATAAATTTTTTGACGCTCAACCGGTTCGGGATGATGAAGGCGAAATATTAAACCTAGTAAAAAACAAAGCTGAATATTTGTTATCGTATAAAACCGGTCCGGTCCACCGGTCTCTTACAGCTCAGTGTCAATCCCTATAGTAAAACTAAAGAAAATATAACTAAAAATCCAATCCATGATGACCTGAGTGGTTCAGTGGTCAACATGCCAGTCAGCCACGCAAGAGGTCCCGGGCTCGATTCCCGGCCGGGCAGAAATTTAAATGATGAATTTTAATTTCTGTTACGGGTCTGGGTGTTCTATGTATAATAATATAAGTACCAATATCCAACAGGAAGAAAGCGAAACATTTATGTGAGTAACACAGACGAGTCTTGCAATTTTTAAAACCTGATATTACGTGCTGCTGTAACCCAGCACAGGAGACGTAGTAATAGACTAAAAATTATCTAAAATGCTAGTAGAATATTTTTACAAGAATAGTTAGTAAGCTATATTCAAATGGACGACGTGGGATCCTTTGTTCAAGAATATGAAAGGTACTCTACACCAAGGACAATTGCACTCCAGTCTCGATTTCCGTAATGAGATCAACATTCCATAACATGTGATCGAAATTCAATTCATTCATACAGTCAAATTTTAGTTGATATAAAATGTTAGTAGGTACAAGTATTAATTCAAAACCCCTTTCCTACATATTTTATTTTGGACATAAGAATAGTGTGTTATTATATTAGACGGGACTTTTCGATTTGTTAATATAATAATATGTGTAAAGAACGCGAGTTTAGTTCGAAACAAACATAAGTATCTATAGTGTAGAGGATTGGTCTCTCACAATCTCCTGGAGAACAAAGTTCTAGTCCATCACCGAAGTGAAAGACCAACCAAAATAGTTATGAAGGGCGACATTCTTCTAAACAACATAACAAAGGCAATATGATGCGGTGAAAGAAAGCGAAATGAATACGAACGGAACCGGTCCATCGCGACCTTAAACTACGTATCTATTCTTGGCCGCCTTTCTCCCTAGTGTACGGAGACTGCAAAAAGTACGCCCATGCTTTTTGGTTTATGTTACTCAGCAGAGAAACAGGCAAGCGGGCCACCTGATGGAAAGTGGTCACCGCCGCCTATGGACATCTGCAACACCAGGGGAGTCACCAATGCGTTGCCCGCCTCTAAAGAGACCTCTATATACCTCTTGAACGATCCCATGTCATAGTCCAAAGGAAACACTGTGGCTGGGAGCTCATTACACATCCGAATCGTACGAGCGAGAAACGTTCTTTCGAACTTTCGCGTGGTGACCAACAGAGGGTCTACGTAGTGGGTAGTTTGCTATTTGTATTCTAAGATGTAGTTTTCACAAGTTTAAAACACGAACATTTACTTTTCTTTCGGGTGTTTAAAATATTTTCCGAAATCTCTTCGTCTATTGCAAATTTTGGAGAAAATGAGTCTGCGTTTTGGAGGTCCTCTTCATTAAAGTGACTCTCTCTGTTGTGTACTTTCTCTGTTGATTCTTTTACACTAATAACTTTAACATTAGGTAAATGAAGTCCAGCCGCGTCTGCTTGACCTTCTAGATACGGTAATCTGGTATCGATTTTCCATGTGGTGTTAATGATGTCGTTTAAGTGAAATATCTGAGGCAGTCTTCGAAGGTCGTATTTCAGCGTACCGTTGACCGCGTGCAATACTATTAACGAAACACGGCAAACAACAAAACGAGCGTTCACAAGTCTGTCGTTAAATATTCTAAAACATGTCAAGGTCATGACCAGTGGCAATCACATCGTAATGCATGTTTTCTTTTTGTTATTCTTTTGTAAAATTAAATATGTTATGTGTTCTCGCGGACGAGAAGGTATTTTTTACTCGCATGCACTTTATGGATGAGGACAAATACTCATTTTTATTTTATAATTGATAGTCAAGTATTATACTGACATCTTCACTGTAGATATAGATTAAGATGGAACATACTTGCTTTTTAAGTAAGCCATATGACAGTTGGCCGAGGGCATAAACATTTGCTTAATCGACGTTGAAATTGTTTGACACCTTAATCTGGAGGGTGGTAACCGAACATGGTACCTAGGTACCACCGAAAGAGAATTACTCATTTGGCACCACCTACCGGGTCACATGTTAGGTAACGACAATTAAACTAGTAAACCCAAAAAATCGAGTAGTTATTTCTTATATTATATCGATCGAAGACTGACAATAATGTCCTAATTTAACTGTAATGTGCATGAATAATATAATGCTAAGCGACGAAATCGAAAGTCTAGATTATATAGGATAAGTAAGAGTAATAAAGTAAGTGGGTACTACAGTTGAGGTCGTTAGACGGAGAAAGATCGTTGTAATACACAATCTGCACTTTCTCTAAGTAACTACATTGATGGACTTCATAACATGATAAACAGATCGTTTTTCTTGATGTTTAAGAATAAAATATGCAGAGGTTAGTAAGTAGACGTTTGTTGTTTAGGTAGGTAGGCATTTGCATAGATGGACGTAACAAATAAAAGTATTGTATCTGAAGTACCTGCTTCGTTAATTTTAAAAGTATATTACCGATGGTCCGTAGTAAACTTTTAGGAAATATTTAAACAATTGCTCTTGCTATTGAATGGTTTCTTATAAATACCTAGATATATGCACTTACTTAAAAAGTAGGTATTTAACATAACAACAATATACAGCTTTTTAGGGTTTCTAACAGCTAAACCGTAATATTTGGATAAGTGTAAAGTATTCAACATATAGAATATAGGTATTATATTCCCTTTAAGTTATAGAGTAATAGCAAACCAACTTATGAAATGTAGTTTCCACTTATGAAACCACTTTCCATCAGGTGGCCCGCTTGCCATTTTGTACAAATTGTATGGAAAAAAATTGAGCTATGTGCTTTTGTAACTTTAAACTGTGTTTATAGTATCTGAAAGCCCTCTTTAATACGCATACTACCATAGGAAACTCGTAACTCTACACTGCACGTGACACAACACGTCTCGGCCGCTTTTTGATATTAATAAAACTTGAATATTAACCAAATTCCGTACCTGAGAACAGCTTGATCGACTTGGCCGACAGAGGCTTGACCGGCCGGCCATCGGCTGCTATTACAGTCATATCGTGGTCCTCAATACGCACGGTGATCGGGCAATCGACAGCAATACCGTTGATAAACCTCAACCTGTACCCATAGCCTGGAATCACGAATAATCTGAAACCAACAGCAGTAAAACCCATTAAAAATAGTCTGAAATAAAACATACAGACAGAATAATAATATACGTTTTAGTTTATAACAAACACGATTATGAAATGTGAGTCAATAACCTTCACCGCAAACTATTCGGACTGTATTTCGAAAAGTCACGTGACTCGATTGATAAATATCTTACTTTGACGATTTAGTTTTGCCATTCGCAAGTAGATTTGTAGGTCTCTTCTGACTGATATCTTCCAAGCTTCCCGTCAAGAGTTCTTGAAATCTAGCTCCGATTGTGAAGGTGTATTCTTTACTTCTGTCGTAGTCATACAGAGATGAGTGAGGTTCGAGAGGCTGTGGCTGGTTTACTACCAGAGCTCCATACACGCCATCGCTTTGGTGTGCCACTGCAAAAGGATTTTTATTTATTATTTGTACATTTTGTATGTTGCAGAAGTTGTCTGTTATGGATTGTTTTTGATATTGTACTTTTTCCCAATGTTCTAGCCCTATTGCATGTTCTTCCTCAGAGAAATTTTGGAATAAAAGTACCTAGATGTGGTCGTTTAATGGTGTGGCCATTTGAGCGAAGTGGACGGGACATGGTAGTTCGATTCTAAATTTCCTTATTTCACCCAGAAACAATAATGGCAGTGTGGTTTCCGGCAGAGTAGAATAGCACCAACCCCTTACACTCGTGGGTGTCGTACAAGGCGATTAATATTTTTTAAGGTATGACTTCTTGAGTCTCCATAAGCTGAATTATGGGCAGCAGCGTTTTTCAATGTTATATTTATAACACTGCCTCCAACCCGCCTGCCTAGCGTGGAAATTATGGCAATAACCTCCTCTTTCGTAAGAGAGGCCCTGAGTCCTGCAGTGGACTGTTATGGGCTGTGATAATGTGAAAAAGATTATCTAAGTGCGACGCCTCTCTTGTAAAAATATCAGGAATATAGGCATATATTCGAATCACACACAGTTATCGATCGTATAAATCAAGTGAGAATTAAAAGTTTCTAGTTTCATCATTTAGGCGTCATTGATTTTAAAATTTTCGCGAGTGTTAATATAAGTACAATTATAACTGATATACTTGCTATTAATTAGGGACTTAATGATAATAACCATAACGTTCTCCCGTAAATGGATCCCCGCACCTACTTATCGCGTATTAAAGCCTAATAATTCTCTAATAACTAATTCAGACTTAGTTTTCTAACATTCTTAGTTCTGCGTGAAATTTCTTAAGTGATTATACTAGAAGATTGGGGAGTATCTAGCAATGAAAAGGTCATGCGGCTGAGATGATGACGACGATGATGATATTTGAGATGATGAATACAAACAGTATCAAAGCCAACACATACTACTTGCCGTTTTGGAGTGAATAAATAAACAATATTTTCTACTTATCTGCCTCCGTAAGCCACAAAATTTGACATAGGCTTTTGAATGAAAAATAAGGTAATTAAAATACGAGTTTCTATCCAAAACAACAACACGGATATCAATTGAGCAGATATACGTAAACAGCATATAATAATATTATTATTACTATGAACCTTACCAGAATCCGTGTGGTAGAAGTACGTCCCAGGCGTGGACGCGACGAATGCGTATTTGTACGTCGACCCATAACTTATGGGACACTGGGTGACCATTGGGACTCCATCCATGTACGGAGTCCCTCTCTGCTCGATGCCATGCCAATGTATGGAAATATCCTGATCTGGTATCTTGTTTTGCACTTCCACAACAATAACGTCGTTCACGCAAACGTTGATCGGTGGTCCCGGGGATAACCCGTTTACAGTCAAGGTGGCTTTCCCACTCTCCTCAAGCATTGGCTCGATTTTGAATCGATAGTGACACCGGCGCGGCTTTACGTTGAATTTACATGGTCTGTAGCATGATTTATCTGTAAGTTTTTTTGTTATATTTATTTTAAATCTGCTAATAATTTGCATTTTGGACTTCATAGAATTAGTAATGCAAAATTAAAATTACGTTATAATGTTTCCTTAACTTCTTGTCGTTTAATAATAAACATCACATTCGATTCACTAATAATATTATTTAAGGTATTTCGCAACGAATGAATAGTTAAACATAACAAAATAAAATATGATTAGATACAAGATAAAGAATTAAATAAAACTCACCCGAATTAACGGTGGTGTCCTCAAACATAATACTATTACTGGAAGGCACAAAGCTATCCAGAGAGGCTTTGCCATTGTTCGTTATATTCGCGATTATTATCGCAAAACACACAAGCAGCTTCATTTTCGTCGCAACAATATCCAACAATTAGAACTCGAAGAACAACATGGAAATAGTTTTTGCACGAAACAAATACCGCGCGAACGTATGGAATACACAGTGGAGTATCGAACGGGCGACTCGATACGGACGCACGCAATGCGGCGTTGAACGGAACTGACCCCGGCGAGGCGACGAGAGAACACGCCGATTTCAAACACGCTCAACGTGGCCCGTTAAGTGCAACCGCCGTTGCAGTAAGGAGCGCTAACTCTTGCGCAGACTCCCAGATACCTTAGATTTCGTTGCTTAATTGAAATTCGATAGCTCTTGCGAATTCTGTTTTAATTCAGTTCCACGTGGTTATGAAACCTAGTATGCTAGACAGGAAAGTATTAATTGTATGTATATTATAAATAATGTGAATTTTGTTAAACTGACAATATTTAGTGCGTATTCACATCAAATCTCTTGACTAACGCCATCATAATTGATTTGCTTGGAATTGGAAAGCGGTCAATCCTGGCTGCAGACTCATCTTCGCTTTATCTTCAAATTAATTTTTATTTGTGTAATTTGTTTGTGTACTACATTTTTTTAAGTTATCTGGCAGACAAACAGGCATGCGGGCCACTTAATGGAAAGTGGTCACCACCGCCTATGGACATCAGCAACACCAATGCGTTGTCCGCCTCTAAGGAAACCTCTAATATACCTCTTGAACGATTCGATGTCATAGTCCAAAGGAAACACTGGCTGAGAGCTCATTCCACATTCGAATCGTATGAGCAAGAAACGTTCTTTCGAATTTCGAGGTTCGAATCTTCGCGTGGACACCACTAGAGGGTCCACGTAATGGGGATGAGTACCCAGCCAACGGCGGGTGGTGCGATGGCGGAATTGTGCTGTGGGCACCAGATCAAATAATTCCTCAGAACACTCAAATTGTACAGCCGGTAGAACACACACAGGGAGAAAAAGTCCCTTCGTTCAGCCAGTGGTTCTAACTTGCTTGTCAGTATGGGATCGTCGACAATTCGTACGGCGCGCCTCTGTATGGAGTCCAAATGATTAAGCAGGTCGGCGGTTTGCCCGGCCCAAAGATGGGAACAATGCTCCATATGTGGCCGCACCTGTGCCTTATACAGCAACAGGCGCTGCTCTGGGGTGAAGTATCGCTTAGACCGGTTAAGCACGCCAAATTTTTTCAACGCTAGTTTAGTCTTACATATTTATGTTTACATCAAATAACTTGTATAATCGTTTAAAAATAATTTAATACATCTTATATGCCTTGTTCCATTACCTACTGTTACTAGTTTTGCAACTACGGTTTACATTTTTATATAGTGTTAAAACAATTCAAAATTTAATAACAGTAACAAATTTGAACATTCCTTGCAAGGTCGCAGCAAATGTGTATATGTTAACTGGTATGATATCAGCCGCAAGAATCTCTACCTTCTGTTGAGTGCTTAGCAACATGAATCGTACCATCTTCATCTCACTGGCTCTGAAGTTCTCCCAGCCACAGCTGTACACAGCTGTCTCAAACTCCTCTGCCGCGTTAATCAGTTTCTGACACAGATAGCAGTAAAGGAAAAATACCATGAAACAGTACATCGTGATCGGCAGGAACGTTAGCATTTCCTTAAGATCGAAGTAAAATGCAAGGGCAATGCATATGGCATTCGATATGAAGTTCACGCCAAGAGGCGCCTTATATAGCAGTCTAAGCTTTGTGACAGTGTCCAGAAGCGTTGTATGACGTCGTATGTAGAAAATCAACTTCCTCCTCACTTCATCTTGGTCGTCTTCGTCATTCAGCTGCATGATTTCGTCAGACATCAACCGGTACATCAGTGCCGTGTGCGATATTAGAAACACAAGTAGAGTTTGGTAGTTCAAAGCGGCCATCATGATAATCAACTCTTGCCCTATAAGTATGATTTTACATATTATCCAATTTGGGCTGATGTTTAGTGGTTCTAAACCTTGAAAGAAAAATTATAGAGAAATTTAAGATGACGGTGAATTTCCTACCCTATTTTAGGAACCTGGTACACGGTGGCAATTCTGGTATATCTTTTGAATTTATATCAACATCATCATCAGCAACTAACAGTTTACTTTTGTGTTGTATTTGAGTCTCCTCACCACATTAGCAGAGGGGTTACTTTGATCATCTTTACGCTTGGCAGGTTGAAGATCACAGTGTTGAAAACATTCAAGAGAAATCGCTGCTGCCCATTTCTTTTCCTCGGTTCTAGCTGGTTAGCCTCTCAAATAGTTCTACGATATCCGTTCCTAAGTCGAACGGGTTATTTTACTCCTACCAGATTGTACAATAAGTAATTAAGTATATTTATGAATCTATAAATAAATAAATCATCTTGGCGTTAATGTCCCGGTTGTACTCTTGCGTACGAGGGCCCGGGGTCCGCCTTGACCATGATCCTGGATTTGGCAGGTCAGGTAATTACAGTAGAGTGACTGCCATCTGACCTCCATGACCCTGCTACCAGGGGAACCTGACCAGATTGGATCATGGTTAAACATCCAGTCGCCTAAATGTGCAGGTTTCATCACGATGTTTTCCCTCACCGTAAGAGCATCGGTTAGTATTCAACTACATTACATAACTCAGAAAACAGTCATTGGTAGAAGGCCGGGGCGGGATTTGAACCCGGGACCTCTCGCTTGCGAGTCGGATACTCTAACCACTCGGCCACCGACACTCTTATATTTATGAATCTATAGAGAATTTATAATGACAGAATCAAAAGATCCTTGTTTAAATGTAGTATTTTATTTTAAAAAACTCGTCTTAAAATGTACTCTTCACATCACAATCGCTTTGTATTCGCAGGAAAACTTGCACAGAGGATACTTTGTGACCCTCAATTATTTGACGTTAAGCTGCAGAGCCTTTCTCCGGCATCGGAAAACGCGTTCCGGGCGGATGTTCCATCCATATGTCATAGATGCCAGCTACCCGCAGAAACCCTTTTAGTTTAGGAAATGCTTACGGCTCACGCAAGGAACACGTTACCTATCAGATGTTCGCTGATCATTATAAACTGGATTCCTTCAAGGGTGGAGTGAATAGGCTGTTTCTAGACAGGCATTGCTCCATCGTCGGCTGCATCGTCGCTTACCGACAGGTGAGATGGCGGCCATATGCCTGGGTAATTCTGTTGATAAAAAAGAACAATCTCTCTGTTCAACTTACCGACACAAGGTTGGAGGGCGAAATCATTATTCAGCTGACTGCGGGCGGGTATATAATTAGTGAACGCGTTAATATGGTTAACACCATAAAATATGATGAGAGTCCACTTGATCAGGCGCATTGTGTTTACGTGCTTATCATGAGTGATCGGGTTTAGCTTCGACAGCTCGTCCAGTCCTTCCGCATTATCCAAAACTGATTTCAATAAAGTCCTGCCAAAGAGATAAATTAAAACAAGAATATTTGCGAATCACAGTTGTGCTTTTATGAACAAAAATAGTAAATTCGCCAATTTGCTTCGTGCCCTTTCTATATTACTACTTGCTGACGAACCAACGAACCTTCGTCGGAAAGAACTTCGGTAACATTGACCATAACGTGTAACAAAGCATCAAAATTACTTCGTGAGCACTGCGTCGCGTCGTGAGCATCTTTTCATTGATAACGTATATACGCATACGATATTTCATTGATTTCCTGTCAACGTTGCCTATTATTTTTATCTATATTCATCAATATAGTAAAGTATTTACCTTTTATCCATCCACCACTGCGTTATGTTAAACACTTGTATACCAATAGAAATGCTGACAAAGCTCTTGATATAATCCATGGGTTCCTTGGCGTAATATACCTGATATACCGCAGAACCAATGCCATAAATATAGATGAGCAGAGAGTAATTTAATATGAAGAACGGAGCTACAAAAATATAATGAAACGATATAATTCTAGAGTCTAACATAATTATGTATAATGTAAGTTAAAAAGATACTTGCTACTTCGAATAGTAATCTTAGGCTTCTTCAAGGAAAATCCGGCAAAACTTGGAACCAGATTTACAATCCATAGAGTACTCTCATATGAGTGTTCTTTTAAAATATTTCTTTTTATAGTTTTTAAGCCATTTTTAACTAATTGCATTGCATCCATTTTATTGCGTTCTGTCCTATTGAGGCTTCCTACACAATTCAACCTGGAACTGATAAAATATAACAAGCAACCAATAATCCGTAGTAACGTCAGAAAATTATGCATAATTATTGTAGGGTGGATTCTCTACCAATGGCATAATTATTCAATGCAACTTAGTAGGAAACTAGTGTAACGTTATATTTAAAAAATTACTTACTTCGATTTTTAACTACTTTTCTTCATAGGCAAAGAGAATGAAATACAGTAACGTACCTGTTTGCTTTATTTGAAATGAATGTACCTTCATATAGCCTGATATTTTTTCTTTATATATAATTAATTCAAAATAATAAGTAGAATAATTAATATGACCGGCAGATGATAGTATTGTTTAATGTAAGGTTTATTTAATGTATTTGTTCTTACAGGGTGTAATAAATTTTAATTTCCAGATGTCATGAAAGACGGTGACCACTTTTCATCAGATAGACCATTAGTCCGCGTCTGCCTGCCTCTAAGCAATAAAAAATACAAATAGTACAATTATCTCTGATAGACCGGATAAAAAATTTAAAATACGATGTTCTAGAAAAGTGACAGCAGTTCCAAAAAAATTATCATTACAGGCATTTCATAGCTTATTTTACCTACAAAACGACATCTAATTCATAGGTGTATGAACAAAGGTTCGCATGCTACAGTGTAATTAGTAAGACATGGTAACTCGAATTAGTTTGAAAACATTGGTTGCAAAAAGTTTTGCTTCTAGACTCATAAATGTTTGTCCTGTCCATGAACTGCATTGCCCATATGTGTGACTACTACTCATACCTACCCTTTTGGGGTCTTCGGTGGTCCCAGCTGGCTATCCTTCATTGAACGTTATTTCATAGGGAACCACTTGAAGATCGCTCTGTAGCTGCAATGTCCCGGACTTGTTGGCCACAGCGCGTATAATAGGACCACGATAAGTCCGTATTGACTGACAGTAGTAACAATTATAAAATGTCGATATGGCAATAATCTGGGGATAATCTGTCGTTGTCAAGTCGCCATTCAGTTATTTGGCTTGAACTTGTACTTTTAGTTTGACTAAATTATTAATCATGCTGAAAATTATCTCTCTCACTTCCTTTTTAATTATTTCGCCCATTATTTAATAATATTTACATAACTCACGAAAGTAAACAATTCTACAGAAATCAAATTATTCGTTATGACTTATATGAATAACGTAATACAGATATATTTTTTTAATTTTTTTAATAAGCGATTCGGACTTTGCGTGAGCTTATTATATACATCATCATCACAGCCCATTACAATCCACTGCAGGACTTAGGGCCTCTCTCACGAAAGAGGAGGTTATTGCCATAATCTCCAGGAGATCGCAGGGTTGTAAATATAACAATGGAATACGCTGCTGGCCATTTTCCAGCCTACGGAGACTTGAACTTTTGTCTCGAAAACATTAGTAGCCTTTTACGCCTTGTACGACACCCACGAGTAGAAGGGGTTGGTGCTATTCTCTGGCGGACCCCGCACGGCCAGCGCTTATACAACCTGTATAAAATAAAATTAAAATAATTACCATGACACTCATTTGCAACGTTCGAACGCCAAGTGTCACATCTCCCACACCAATAGCAATTCCGAATTTCCGATGTATTTTAATGAATCCGTAGTTGTTATGTATAATGAGAGCTTAAATTAAATTAACAAGGTGATAATACGTACGTAATACAATAATACAACTATAGTCATTTATTATCAGCTAGCCATTATCACGTGGTTTCACCCGCGTATAATTTTTAATAAAAGCATAATTCTTTTAGCGTATTGGCGCTACCCTGGTGTTGCTAATGTCTTTAAGCAGCGGTGGATACTTTCCATCAGGTGGCCTCGCTTGCCTGTTTGCCTTTTTTAAGAGTGGAAATATTCTAATGGTACCGTGTCACCCGGGGGAATGACGTTGACATGTGAGATTGCCCGAAAACGTACCATACCCACTAAAACTCTCTGTGTCTCCACAGCCGCTTTTTATTGGAACACCACATGATCTCACAAATAGATAGCCGTGTGGTGTTCCAGCGGATGACTTAACGAGAGAAATAAAAAAAAAAGTCACTTTCTCTTCTAGAACCCTAGCTTTTTAAATATTTGATACATCCTTTCTAACTAATGTAGACTGTAAAAAAATAATGTCAATTTTATAGGTTTTTTAGAGGATTCGGCATTTAGGTAGGCTGTTGTAAAAAAATGAGCATAGTTGAGTTAATACCTTCAACAGCTTTAGCAAAATTAATCTTATCTAGGTTCAAGAGACGAAGTATATTGGCTGCTTGGTTATGGTTGTGCAAATTTTCGGTGTTACCCAATATAGGACATCTGTAATTAAAATGCCTGAATGATACTCCAGGCTGGAGACGGGCTCTACATACGTCCTTTGTCCCATTCTTTAGGATACACACAAATACTTCCGGTAGTTACTTATGTCATGACGATTCTGTATTGCGCAGACATAACTTTCGGTTTCCCCAAAGCGCAGCCAATGCACGGAGATCTTCGAATCCTCGTTGCCTACCGAGCATCTTCTTCTTCCAGGCGGCCTCTCGATCAGCGGTTCACACCACTGATCGGTGGCCAAGGAGAGAGGGGAGTACAACACTCTTTGAGAACTCCGTGCAAACCACCTATTCCTAGACGGGCATACTCCATCTTCGGCCGCATCGTCACTTACCACCAAGGGAGATAGCTAGTCTAATAAAATAAACCGCCCAGCTATTCTAATAACATATGCAAATTAATTATATTTGCATGAATTCGCAGTTTGAAGTCGTTAGAACATGGTTAGAACTACAAGGCCATTTGGCGCGTGACCGAAATCAGAACTAACGCCACCGTCTTGTAAAGCGTCACTTTTAACGGACAACTGGAGTTGATTTGCAGAGTACATTCTGGCGAGTGAACTCTGCAAATGTCGTAATTTTGCCTCTTGGCTAGAACCGCAGAGTAGATAAAAAGTTGAAGAAAATATAATACAATTCAGAAGGAAATCGCAGAATAGATGGAGATATTGACGATAACCGCTTGAACGTCACGCTCGTCCTATTATTTTGCTTTTTTATGCCTAGCTGCACAGCCGTATAAAGGTATATATACCTAACAAAATAGGAATAAAATTCACAGACAAAAAAATATAAAAGTAGTAAACACGACATCTATCCACTAATAAAAGTACTTGTTACCGCCATAAGTTCGTGACGAGATAACTTGTTGCTTTGTAATGTGATGTGCGATCCAGATGGCGCTAGTGCTTTGAGATTACGCGACAGTGGATAGATGGCGTTTGAATCGCCATTTTATTGCCTCAAACAAGATTGCCCCTGGCTTTCACATCACACAACACACACACGTATTCTTACACAACAGTATCTCGTGTATAAACGATAAATCGAAGGGAAATGTTCATACTTACTTCTTAACTTGCTTTTGCGCAGAGGACTATATCAAGCACTTACAAGGTCGTTCAAATTTTTTTCTCAAACCTATTTTAACTACATGTTTTCCGCTTTCCGTTTGTCGCTTAGTAGTATATCTATCTATATAAAAAATCCGATATGGGTTAGGTATACCTTCTTGTTATCATCATCACCGCTATGACCGTCATCAGTCAATAGCAGTTCACTGGTGGACAAAGGTCTCCGCCAAGGTCATCCATAAGGCACGCCATTAAAAGCGGTCTTCAGTTTTGTCTTTGCAGCCGTTGTGCACAGTCTATAGTAATCTGTGGTGCACAGAAGCAGACAGATCGAAGCTCCATCCAGCTGGCTACCGGGCCAAGTTTGGCCATTCGTAACCCCGTACAAAATTAACGTTTTTCATAAATATGCTAAGAACATTAAATATTATCCTATTATTAGCTAGAGAATGTCTTTTAATTATTTTGTTTATATGACATGAACTAAACATCAAGAAAAATGTTAACGGATCATACCAATCCAATGCCCATACCACAGCATTTTTAGGTTAATTTCGGTAGGTAGGTATTGGTAATTTACTATATTTGACGTGATATGCTATTCTTCAGAACCTGGGACATCAAATACAAAATGAGCTACTAATTTTTTGTGACCATCCAAGTGTCCTCTAGCGATTTAAAGAGGTTTCAAGGCCTGATATTTTGTTTGAAAAAAAGTAAGTACCTAACCTTTGAATGAATTAAAAATGATTGTAGTGTGTAGTAAATAGTACCCTATATGATTCAGTAATAAACATGATGTACAACTTGATCAGAACATCGTTTATTCCACAAGTCAAGTCTCTACATGACTGTGTGATACAGGAACATCGTCGAAGTGAAATATGAAACCTATTTAATAATGAAAGTATTGCAAAATTTGGACCGTTTCTACGTCTATGTTTCCAACAAAATTACATAAAAATAAAAATATTATTACCTATTATGTGATGAGTGAGAGCAGCGTTAGGTACCAACCAATGATTACGTAGATCGTACCTACCGACTGTAAATGTTTCAATGAGCGTTTAAAGCGGCAATAATTAAATTTTCGCCAGCAGTTCATTACATTTTTCAGTCAATGTCAGTTACGCCTCGTTAGTCATGCAAATAGAACACCATGCGCGCCAATGTACACCTTTCATACTTTAATTCTCTAGTAATAAGCTACGTACCATCAATAAAAAGGTACCTGGAGATAGAAGATTATATTTCTAAATATTTTGATAAATTATTAAAACTCACCAAGTACTTTGTGTGCATAGCACGTCGTGTATTTTGAAGCAACAATTGACAGGACCCTTATTACAAGCCTAACAATTTGTAAATAATCTAGAACGGACATTGTACTTTGGTTCTACTAACAGTAGACGTACCTACTCAAGTTAAACATTAACATTGTCGTAGGAAAAGCTTACAATAATTTAAAAAATAGTTTTAACACTCACATATTTTTGCTCTCTAAATATAATTTACTTTTTATAAAATAGTATTTGGTGACAACGCTTACATCTAATATTACAGTTACATCTTTAAATCTCTCGTGTAGTCGATAGGAATTTTCGTCTTCCAGAAGACAATTAAAGCTAATCAAGTGACGCTATTGTACACCGGGCAGGCCCGGCAGGACTCGTGTCAGCTGTGGTCGCCGCTGACGCTGCGCACGCGTCTGATCAGCTCCTCCACCTTCTTGTAGGGGCTTTGACACCGCTCTGGACTGGCGTCCACGATGAATGGCCCGGCGGTGCAGTCGTGGCCCTCCGGAGTGTAGCGACCGCTCGAGCCGTCCGCTCCCGTGCCCAACAGGAACGGCTCCACATCGGGAGTCACCGGCATGGAAACCACCACCGCCTTGTTTCTCTCCTCAGCGGCGACCGCCTCGGCCTCCTTCTGCCTTAACCACACTGGGGAATGTACGTATATTTTTGGTCTCTCTCGCAGAGCATTGCACCTTTCTAATGCAGGTCTCCTAACAGGAACAGGAGGTCTGTACGCTGCTGGAATAGGCACCCCTCTTCCGATAATTGTACAAATAAGACCTTTCAGCGCCGCGCGGAAGTCTTTCAAATGGTATGCGTACAGTAAGGGGTTGATAGCAGAGTTCAAGTGTGAGACTATGACGAAGATGTAGGTGAGTGTATTCGGCATATCAAGTTCTGGCATGAAGGCTTTGATGGCGTTCATGGTGTAGAGTGGGATCCAGCAGACGATGAAGAAGAAGACGATGATGGAGAGGTTCTGCGTGGCCTTCACTTCGCGCTTTTGGGCAGCGCCGAGGACGCGCAGCATGGTTCCGCCGGCGACGCGGCCCGTGCTGCCGCCCACCGTCATCACCTCGCTCATCTGGAAAAACAGGATAGGCTGTCAATAAAATTCTTACCATTATACTACTGACACCGCGCTGGCTCAGCAACAAATGAGAGAGGACAACAAAAGACGCCACTCATGCCGATCCTGAGCAGATTACTTCCACCTGAAAAGAGGTATTTAGAATATCCCAATGATCGTTTCCCATTCGTAGGCCTAGTGACTATTCTCTCCACTAGACTATTCATTAAAGTGTTGAAGAAGACCTGCGTAATTAATTGTTTTTGTGAAAATAGAGAATGACGAAACTTGATTTTTCGCACAGATAACACGTTATCATGTTAGTACGAGTACCTGTTCTATATATTTTATGTAGGTAAGTAACATTATCTGCGCGTAAATCCTTTGCAAAATGTTCTATTCGTACAGGAAAACAGTATATTATCATATCAAAGCCAGTTTTGGCAGCAGCCAGTCGGTCCGACATATATACTTACAAGTATTACCAATCAAGTGGACAGGTCACAAGGACAATAACTGGTTAGTGTTATTTACATTAACCGTAGCTGCCATAGAGTTGGCGCTTAATCACACGGTTAATCATTAAACGGAAGGAGTATAAATATATTGACGAGGGCGATGACAATGTGAGTAATGGCCGTAATGATGATAGGACGTACTGCCTGACCAGGAATGTAAGAGGTCTGTCAAAAGTGTTTCTGTTGCCAATGTAAGGAATGAGTTCTAAAAAATTCCGCAATATGGTGGCACCTCTCAAATTCCTGGGCAAGCTTTAACAGAGACGAGACCCACCTGCTTCACGACCACCCTATAGATGTGGGCGTAGAACGCAGCAAGGAGCACGCTGGGCGTCACAATCGTCGCGAAGTACAAGAACAACAGGTAGTTGTAGTCCATTACTTCCACGAAGTAGCAACCAGGGGTGTCTGACGACCTCGCGTGCCACCCGAAGAGTGGCAGAAGCCCCACGAACGTGCCAGCCACCCAGCACGCAGAGATTATACCTGGAAACAGCAAACGTTACGTGTCAATCTGGTTCAAATACGAGAATTCTAGAGGCAGGAACAATTTTTTTTAAATACTACTCAGGGACAAACGAGCCGATAGCCCACCTAATGGGAATAGCTGTGGCCCATAACATCTACAATTCATATATTCACATTTAGGTTGCAGGTAACAAAAATACAGAACCGGTGCGTTGTCGCGTGAGGACTAAGATGAAATGCCTGAGGCCTGGCTACCTTATCCTTCAAACCGGAGCAAGCATTGTTGCTAGACGGCAGAAACAGATAAGGCGGAGGTACTCACCCAGGCGGACTCCTCAGGCTTGACAGAGTCCTACCAACTGTAACAAGTGGTGAAGCCTAGTTCGAAAAACAACCCAAGCTTGTTACCAGTACATTGACGGAGTTCTAAATAGTCTAGTTGTTTATGCAAATCAATAGTTAACGGCGATCGAGACAGACTCAAAGCACTTACGTACATGGTTGGTGCTAACTTTCATCCATAAAAGGTGTGCTTTTTGACCACACGATGGGAGTGCAAACTTATTACGACTCAGGCATATTATTTAGCTGGCAAACTTATGTTCAATGAGCAGATAAATTGCTCTCCTGCCCTTCACTCAATATCAATTTATTGATGTACTTTGTTGTCAAAACGACTCTAAATTGGTGCGATTGTATTTCTAGGTATATAATATTTTTTCTGGATAAATAGACTGGTGATATTTTTGTTTAATACCATCGACCCGAGTTAACGTTGATTACAGCTATCACTTTTTAAAACCTATGACATAATGTTATCTAACAAAAATTCAAGAACGCAACACCGCTACTGTAAATACTCTGACCGGTTATTTTATCCGTTAACTATCGAAGCATAATTTTTGTACCTACAGACAGTCGTACAGATCTAGGTCTAGGTAACTACAGACTACGAGAGATACCAGAGATACATATCCCCGAACCAAATTCAAGAGGCCTACATGCTTGACAGAGTCACCACCGTTTTAAAATATGATTTAGCCAAAGGGTTATTTCTTTCTGAACCACCACATAGAGCTTGCTAATGCTGAACCAGTGCCATTTTGCCTACTATCTCTGCAACAAATAGATACCTAGTCTTATGCCAAGGCCATGCAGAGCGGTAATATACATAATAGATACACTGTTGATCGTGCCGTTAGCGTCTTGAGTCTTTGGCCTCCGTGATTGATCGAAAAACTTTAGTACATTGAAGATGTAACAATGTCATAACTAAAATCGTACGTAGTAAATAGGAAGAACCTATATTAACTTTAGCCGTGTGGAATCCGGCAGAGTAGAATAGCACCGACACCTTACACTCGGTGTCGAGGCATAAGATCTAGAGTCTCTATAGACTGGAAAAAGGGCAGCAGCGTTTTCCATTGTTATATTTATAATGCTTGCGATCTCCAACCCGCCTGGCGAGCGTGGAGATTATGGCAATAACCTAACCTTTCGTGGGAGAGTAACTAAGTTCTGCAGTGGATTGATATGGGCTGTGATGATGATTATATTAAAATAATGTTTTAAACTATAGTAGGTATAACAATACCTACCTACCCCATCTACCTACCTACTACTCAATTACAAGGGGAAATGGCATCCGTCCCACGCAGCAGCCTGCGTCAAATAAGGTGACGCATGTGATAAACCCGTCGCTGTACAACCGCATCCCTAATCATATCACCGGGTTGCCCCAGTGATAACGTTTACAAAGAAAAAATAAAATGTTGGCTATTTTAAAAAACGTTCTGTATATTTGACGAATTTTTTGGATTATGATGATTATTTTTTATATTCAAGTGAAATTCAATTATCATTCATTATCACTGAATATTATTAATTATTATTATTAATTTGATCGCGAATAGTGGAAGAATGGGGGGAGGCTTTTGCCCAGTAGTGGGATGATTCAAGCTAATCATAATAATAATATCTAATTAATTTCATTATTTGATATTGGAATAATTATTTGGTTATTGTTATGTTATTAATTTAATTCAGTTATGTAGGTATATTTGGTAATGTAGGTATTGCAGGTATTTAGAGAAAATATAAATCATTTTTAATATTTTATTATTTATAGGTATTAAAACTAATGTAATATGTGCAATGTGCTAATGTACTTATATAATTAACAGTGGCATGTAATTTATATTTCATTAATTAAATGAATATGAATTATACGATAACCTAAAGGAAAACGACGCCTGTGACTTGCGTTAGTAAATAGGTAAACCTACCTAGGTAGTAAATCACCTCTAGCTAGCTTAGCCTCCATCGTGTGGTGTTCGCTGTTCGACAATCTAGTTATGTACCTAGTATACCTACCTTGTGTACCTGTATATATGTTTGTAGGTAGCTTGTTGTACCTATGTAGGTAGAATAGAGAACCGACCCCTTTGACGCCTCAGAGGCACACCAGCTCCAACATCCACCATTACCTCCATAGTTCAAAAAGAGGAAATCAGCATTTGGGGTTACATCAACTCCAATCAAGAGGATCATGGAGGCTCAAGTCCATGGAAGGGATGTTCATGTGGCAGGAATCGGTATATTTGGCTGTTAACTGAAGATGAGTTTATTCAATTCAAATTGTCATATATACTCTTTTTAAAGATGGGTTCAATTTTAGCCTACACAATTTACACGAATAGCGTTTAGTTATGCTGAAACAGTATCATTTTTATTGTCTGAGTTAGGTACAAACACAGTAGATACTTACTTGCTGTGCCTATCTCAAGGCCCATACAGTATTTCAAGCGGTAATAGGGAACTACCTGTCTCGGTTCAATGACCTTCCTGATTGAACGTGTAGACATGATAGGACAACAATTATTTTATCATAAATAACGAATAATCTAATACGTATTTGTTACTTATTTAGAATCATTAATACGGGTCTGAGTATTTTATTGAGCTGTTAGTCGAACAATTAATTTTACGATTTGTGGTCAGGAAACTGTACCTACCACTAGGTAGGTACCTAGATAGAAGTATTTTATATTCTACGACCTGAGTGGTTCGGTTGGTCAATATGCCGTCTGCCACGCAGAAGTCCCGGGTTCGATTCCCGGCCGGGCAGAAATTTAAATGATATATTTTAATTTCTGTTACAGGTCTGGGTGTTATATGTATAATAAGTATGTATTTAAAATTACATATGTCGTTTACAGTTGTCTAGCACCCAAACACAAGCTTTGCTTACATTGGGGCCTAGATAGGTCTGTGCGAGTGTGGATCACTTACTTATTATTATATTCTATGATTTACGCTTTAACCATCCTAGATTAAAGTAAAACAAAGTTAACAAATTTTACTTAACATATAAAGTAGAATTTGTTAAGAATGTAAGTATCACATTTTTATTCCGCTGTTGGTCGAATATCCTATAAAGTCACATGATCGCTAATCAAGTGATTCAAATACAAAGTAAAGCTGAACGTAATACTTTATCATGCATGCAATGTATTAAGGAAACTAGGTTGTTAAACGTGAATATTTTCATTGATTTGGCAGCGATCTCAAGCAGATGCTGCCAAGCGTAACCAGCTGTTCCGCAAACTGCAAGGGATTTGACAACATCGCTTGGAAACCAGTAAATGGGGTGAAGGACGAAATCACTACAATTATCGATTATTCGATTTACCAAGTAATACCGGTATGATTGATAAAGTTGTAGTATTTAGGTACTTATAATTAAAACTGTAGAAAATACAGTGGATAGGGGAAATTACTCGAGGTACCACCAGTGGGGCTATGGGCAATTTAATTTTTTTATTGCTTAAGAAGGCACACGGTCCGACGGTCTGCTGAAAGCAGCCACCGTCGACCAGAAATCAGCAACCGAAGGGAAGAGGTTGCGATCCTGGTGAATGTAGACATACCTATTACATGTTTTTTTTTTTTTGGACGACCTGATTGGTTTAGTGGTCAACATGCCACGCAAGAGGTCCTGGGTTCGATTCCCAGCTGGGCAGAAATTTAAATGATGAATTTTAATTTCTGTTACGGGTCTGGATGTTCTATGTATAATAAGTAGGTATGTATTTAAAAAAGTATATAAGTAGTTTATCCGTTATCTAGACCCCATAACACAAGCTTTGCTTACTTTGGGGCTAGATAACGGAGGGCATGTGTGAATTTGTCCACGAATATTTATTATTATTATTATTATTTTTAAAGAACCCTATGTTGTAGTGCGAAGGAAAGACTTCAGAAGGAAGATATGTTAATTTATAAAAATTATACCGATTTAGGTACCTACAATATTTCTTACATGTTATCTACAAATCCTTCGTGCTTTCCTTTCCCATTTGATGGTTGAAAGAGATTTTGAACGTCCACTCAGAACAGATTTTTTTATTATAATATTCATACGACACAGTACACAATTATATTACTCTACTTATCTACTGTTCTGCGTTTCTGCATTTTTGTTACCTGCAACCTTAACGTATTGAATTGTAGATATTATGGGCGTCACTTACCACGTAGCATCAGATGTCTGCTCGTTTGCCTCTGAATAGGAAAAAAATATCAAATACGTAAGCAGGAAAATAACACCTGTGTGGCGAAACAGGTAAACTACCTACCAACTCCAGCTGGTTTAACAAGTGAATCGAACGAGGAAAAGGAAACCTACGTAAAAGCAATTCCTCGACGAATAGGTGCATATGTACGACACTATTCCTTCGAAGAAATCCCGTCCATTACGCATGGAGTACCGACTGATTCACAGATTGTGGAGAACCCAGAATGTGCCTTTATATTTATATAGTTGGGCAAGTAATTATTATATCATATTATTCATTTATTTGTAGTAATAATCATACATCGTCACATAAAATATTTTCATAACAACGGGTTATTTTTTAGGCTATAATGTTATATTTACAATATAGAGGATAGAGGAAATTTGTGATATTGTAAAGAGAAAATGTATGTCTGTTTGTAATGATCATTTAACATCATTTTTTAGTTTTAAAAACTGTTTCATCTAAATTAGGTAATATAACATCAGCAAATAACGTGGGTTGTATTTAAAAAAAATTTTAAAACATTAGAAGATCCCTACCGTCTATGCAACTTGCAATAGTGGAAGCTCCTAACCTGATTACGACAATTCTATATGATCAAACGAACTTGCAAGTCGAATGAAGCGTATCTCATAAAATATCGAATGTATTACCTGATCTGCCAAATCTAGGATTTGGCAGATCAGGTAATTACAGAGTAGCGACAGCAATCTGATTTCCGTGACACTGCTACCAAGGGAACCTGACCAGATTGGATCATGGTTACACATTCAGTGTGTTCCTCACGATCTTTTTCCCTCATCGTAAGAGCATCGGAACTCAGAAAAGAGTTATTGAAACATGACCGCAGTGGAATTCGAACACGAGACCTCTCGCTTGCGTGTCGGATACCCCTACCACCCGGCCACCATTCATTCAAAGATATAATTTACTAATAGGAAGCTACATTCGTCCCGATGGGTTCCCATAGGGTTCTTTATGCCGCGGGATAGTCCTATGTTAGCAGTATTTTGAAGTGATTTGAGTGAGAACCAAGGGAGACCGCTAGTTTCATATTATTTGGACAATCATTAATAACTCGTCATTAAATTCGCATGTATACATTAATATTTCCAATCAACTATTAAAGGTTATTCGTATGAATGAAACGGCTACGTGCCCTGTTTACGACTGTTACCGAGATAAGAATGTTATGTATTGTGTGTGGTATTTGCTGCAAAATAAGTGATTTGTACGGAAACCACTGATTTATATTATACATTATTACATAATTTAAATTAAAGTTGTTTTCCTGTGTGTCTATATATCCGCTCCTTTACTACGCAACGAATTATTATTACTAATTCATTATTAAATGAATGAAATAATTGAAGTATGCTTATGTAGTAGGTATTATACGTATAATTTCAACAAATCTTCCTAGGCACCTCTGAAAGCCAATACGAAGGTCACGAAGGCATAGCATGTATAAATTGAATGGAATTTACCGTGTAGGAGTTAAGTTGACCGTTTAATTCGATTTGTCAGTACTGCGTGCTACAACTACAATAACTAGGTACATACAGACCAAGTAGCATTTCTTATTTGAGTGAAGAGGGTGCGTGGCATGTAATAATACGATCCGTATGTCAGCGTCAGCACACTCCGTCCCAAAATTGAATTGAATTATGTAAATGCATACAAAGAAACTATTCTCCACCGATATTAAAGTCTATTGAGCTACGTTCTGTCTCCTTCATTCAAACGATATATAATTGCATATACATTGGACCTTTATGATAATTGCTAATGGATTGACTTTATTACAGAAGCTCTGTTATTTTATATTAAAGTGCTATTAAATTGTAAGAATGTTTTTGTTACGAATAAGTTGATATGTATTGAGCAATTTTTATGGTCCTACAGAACAATAACTATGTGGTTCCGCGGTTATTCCCGCGCAGAATTATGACAAATACGCGACATTCTGCAGTGTACCTAAGTAATAATTTGACTGACTCAACATTCTTTACAACGCATCATATCAGCCAAAAGACGCCCACTGCTGGGCATAGGCCTCCCCAACTTTCTTACAATGTTTTTTACAAATGTCTTTACAATTATTACAGGGTAATATATCTCTCTAGTATACAGTTACTATTAGTCATAATAAGCATGACAGGTAAATAAATATCCTATTAAGTAGGTACGTGGGGTACAGTGACAGTTTTCCGTAACTTGCGTAAGTTAAACGTAATTAGTTTTTCCCTAACTTGTTCAAAAACACTAGGCAAACAAATTGTGGTGTACCACTCAGCGTTAAACTGTCTTTTGTTCTTGTGGAAAGAGGACCCGTGCCGGCAGGACACGTCCTGATAAAAAAACCCAATATTTTTTTGGCTACGCTTCTCGCCTAACTCAATAATGTTGGTTTGCTGTCGCCTTTGAACACCCATACAGAAAAATTGTTGCTTTCTTTCCGAACTGTAACAATGTTTCATTTCCTGTCACAATGTCATACAACTCGAGCCCGTTTTGAGATTATAAGCCGGCACGTTAGATCTCGGCATTTAAATCTCCTTCACCAGCTGACATTTAAAACATTTGTTTATAAGAAAAATGTAATGGACATGTGCTTCACACATCATCACAGCCCATAATAGTCCACTGCAGGACTTTGGGCCTCTCCCACAAAAGGGGAGGTTTTTGCCATAATCTCCACGCTTGGCAGGCGGGTTGGAGATCGCAGTGTTGCAAACATAACAATGGAAAACGCTGCTGCCCATTTTACTGTTTACGGAGACTCTAGATCTTTTGTCTCTAAACATTAGTCGCCTTGTACGACACCCACGAGTGTAAGGGGTTGGTGCTATTCTACTCTACCGGACACCACACGGCAACATGTGCTTATCTATAGATATATAATGCACTAGGCTCCCAAATCATCTGAAATTGTCAGAAGGAAAGTATTTAAGAGAGAACTATTTACTTCGTTTTACAATGTTAATGTGAATTGTTCGAATTGAATTTTTAATGATGTAGAGAATGTAATTTTGAATCATTTATTTGGTAAATATTTTTTTATCTAATTGAAGACTTTTTTATATTGCGATTAAATTGACATTTGGAATTAGTATGAAATGACTGTTTGCCTGCAGTATTATTTATGTCAATGATTGTAGGCATATGATATTTTAATTTAATTTTAATGATAATTTGCACGCCTTAAAAGGTTGAATACACCTACTGGGCTAACTAATTTTAAAAGCTGTACCTGCACATTTTAAGCACTATCTATTCTAGCAAATAAATAAATTGATTGATTGATTCTTCTGTGGTGAGTACATGAGGAATTTTAAACGTTGACGTAAGATTTTTTTAATTTTGCTCAATCCCCAAATGGCCCGGCCCCGTATCTCCTCATAAGTGATACGCTGGTTTTCTTCAATAAATTGCCTGACCATAGAGCCACATGTTCCTCAGTGATCGCAGTTGGGGACCGAGCTTCACAAATTTCATCACGGCCACAATCAAATTCTGCGTACCAACGCCTTACGGTGCCCAAATGAGGTGCTTCCCTCCCGAAAGAATTTTAAAAAGATAAGCAGCGCAGTCTTGCGGGGATAATGAGCCCGCAATTTTTTTTTAAATCATTTATTGAGTTTCTTATGTTTTAAAAAATATAACATTCGAAATTCGACCTTTTATGAGCGGCCAGAAGCGCAGAACTTTCATTGTGCTCTATGTAGGAGGATTGAATTTAGTCAAGAAGTACATTTTCATAAATATTTTTAATTACAATAAGTACTCTAGCTTCACATCACTTTTAACTTAATTAACCTATATAAAAATAATAACAGTAGGTACTTAAGTATAGGTTTACATTACATTATTATCACATAAATGTTTTTATATAGGTATTTTCAAAAATAATCTTTTTTAAGTTTCATCTACATTATTTATAAGGATCTCGAGCAAGTTGTTTAAAGTAGATACTCGTTTAAAGTTATAGGTACAAACGTTTTGAAACGATATCAACTTTCTTACCCTACTTTTTACATTGAACTATACAAACATCAAGATATCGAATAAAGAAGATAAGATAGCTACTCAGCATGGAACCATCCAATACATACTGACAAAGGGATGTATAGTATTTAATATTAATAATTAATAAGTCTTGAACAAGTACCGTGCCTAAACGAAACTATTTAATACTTTATGCAGTGATAAGTCACAGTGAAGTATATTTTATTTCAATATGCTTAAGGTTGAAACTTGTCTAGTGGAATTTTATGTGCTGGCGTTTCACCTGTTTAATCTTACACATTCTTTGAAAACAAGTGCCCCTACTATATTACAGCCATTAAACAAAGCAAATTAACATGGTGAGATACCTACTTAAATGACAAAATATACAATAAGTTCACCAGATCTCACAAACTTATATTTGGTACAAAACAAATTATATAATTAAAATTTGGTTACGTATAAAATCAAAATAATATTAGGTATTCCGATAAAAATATACACGAAACATAAGTTTAATGGCAGCTATAAATCATTTGAGTAATGAAATAAAAGATACACAAAAACTTACACAATACAGAAAAGGGTCATCCAAAAATCGTTTCAATAATTATTTGTTTAGGAATTGGGAATACCTAAGATTGAACGTTTGACACCACAGTGAGTTTACATAATAGGAAACAATAAGCAATTCTTAACAGCAGTCAGCAAGAACAATGGGCCATTTCACAGAGACATCGTTCAGAACATAAGATACGCAGCAATAACAACCGACACTACTGTGAATGCCGGAGTATTTCTGAACGCTGAATTTTTCTTCAACGAGCTTGTGGCGTACGATTGCAGCACCTGGCAAGGCACGGCCTTACGCATATTCGTGGTTGACGTCTGCCTTATGATGAAACACTGTGTTTTGTCCGTCACCTTAACTTCTGCGCCTTTCACGTCCACGGCGTTCGTAACCGTAGTGTTCGTTACAGTGGTTGTCACTGTCATTGTCGATGTAGACGAAGCGTTGTTCGGAGCCATAGCGACGACGGTGCCATTCAATGTTACATTCATACCGGTATGGTTCACTGCAGGTACGCCGAACTCGGGCGCTGTGGAATTTACAGTTGTTACGTTCGTCACCGTCGTTGTCGTAACCACAGTATTGTTTCCAGCTGCCTTTGCCTTTTCTTCCTCTTGGTATATAAAACTACTAATGAGTTGACAGTCAATTTTGGTTTCTTCGTAGTCCCCATTGTCTTTCCTCATTCCAAATTTGCAAACCTCACCGGGTTGAGTTTTGTAAGTCGAATGGGTGCGACTGGCGAGGTATGCCGTACCAGCTAAGGTTCCCAAGTTCATGAGCGCCAGGCCGGCCAGCAAAGTACCGTACTTGCTTCCCGAGTCTTTGTACTGGTACACGTAAGTGGGGGGCGTACCTTGATAAACGGGGTAATGCTGGGCCGGTCCTCCGTGAGGGGGCGTATACATGACCTGCCTCGGAGGAGAGTAATGGTAATGATAGTGCACGTTGTTGTTGGTTGTACCAGTTACACCCTTATTAGAAGGATATCCATGTTGATTCGTGTGATGAGTGTTTGACCCTGATAGGCCGCCATTGCTTGAAGGGTATCCGTGGCTGCCACCTCCCGACATACCGTTGGAGGGCGGGTATCCACGATTTCCTCCTCCACCAGATAATCCACCACCAGATGAAGGATATCCATGGCTTCCTCCCCCACCGGACAAACCACCTGATGAGGGATACCCATGGCTTCCTCCCCCACCGGACAAACCACCTGATGAGGGATACCCATGGCCGCCGCCGCTTGACATCCCATGGTTGGAAGGATAACGACTACCACCGCCCGAAAGGCCACCAGATTTTGGATAACTATGGGAACCACCGCCGCGGCCGAAACTTTTTCTAGCTGTTATTGGTTCTAGAATAGAAAGTACTAGAATCGTACATAACAACCAACACTTATCGAGACGCATTTTGCTAATGTCAATAAACGAGTTTCACAATATTTTAATCACACGCACGTCACACGCGAGTCCACTCCTGCGCACTGAACTGAACACTGTCGCGGACAAACGACTATCTTTATACTGAGAAACAGGAACAAAACCGCAAGACGCTTACGATGACAGTGTTACCAGCAAAAAAGTCCAAGTTACTTAGTAAAATAGGTTTTCCCGTCGTCACACCGTGATATGACGTTACCTACATACCTATTACAGTGAGTTTGTGTCCATGAATATTAGTAGGTATTTACCTGAATTACCGTAATCAATCATTGGGTATCCATTGTTTGCAACATATTGTAGATTATTGTGGTATTAAAGTGATTTCCTTACTAAATTTCTCTTCATTCTTTCGTTCGTTTGAGTGTTTAATGTTGGTATTATTCTCTTAGTAAATGTATTCAATGGTGCGCAAAATGGGTTTCTATTGGTTAATGATTTTTAATAAAGCAGTTAAATCGAAAAAAGCACAAGTCGCCGCTAGATGGCATTGTTTTGTAATTTCATTATTTTTGTTTTCCATTGCTTTGTTTTAAATCATCACCATCATCATCTTGGCGTTAATGTCCCGGTTGTGCTCTCGCGCACGAGGGCCCAAGGTCCGCCTTGACCATGATCCAGGATTTGGCAGGTCAGGTAATTACAGTGGAGCGACTGCCGTCTGACCTCCATGACCCTGCTAACAAGGGAAACTGACCAGATTGGATCATGGTTACACATATCCAGTCGCCTGAATGTGCAGGTTTCATCACGAAGTTTTCCCTCACCGTAAGAGCATCGGTTAGTATTCAACTAATGTACATAACTCAGAAAACAGTCATTGGTACATGGCCGGAGCGGGAATCGAACCCGGGACCTCTGGCTTACGAGTCGTATACTCTAACCGTACCATTGCTTTGTTTTAAATAATTGTAGTCAAATTCACACAGCGCCATCTAGCCCCAAAGTAAGCAAAGCTTGTGTTATGGGTACAAAATAACTGATAAACTACTTATATACTTTTAAATACATACTTATTATACATATAACACCCAGACCCGTAACAGAAATTAAAATTCATCATTTCAATTTCTGCCCGGCCGGGAATCGAACCCATGACCTCTTACGTGGCAGACCGGCGCGTGTTGACCACTGAACCATACTATGTTTTCAGGTCGTCATATAGTTTTATATTAATAACATGTAGAAATTTAGCGCACATTTACTAACGGCCAATTGCACAAGCTAACATTAGAAACATCAAACCTTTGAAGGAATGTCGATGAAACGTTACAATTTTTTTTTATAAAGACGTACCACCTTAACATCAGACTGCTCAGCAGTTCTCTGAAAATAATAATTTTAGTTTTATTTGTGGGCTCACAATTATTCTCAAATACTTACATGTTAATGATGTTTTGTTGTTGTATTTCACTTTCCTACTTACAATGTCCAACCAGACTATGCAATGAAACTTATTTATTGAAAAATATTCAATGAACAGGATTGTGGAATAAAGTTCCTAAATAAAGTTGCTTTCCGCATCTGTCTGCGTATCCGCTAAGTCCTTCTTAACCACGCAATGGATTTAAATGCGGATTTTATTATTTCTTTCTTGCGAAAGAAATTGTCTAAATGATATATAATTGCCTTTAAATTAATTCTTGGTACCAAGGAGTATGTACTTATGTGCTCGAGATACTCGTAATAAACGTCTTTTACTATGGCACCAACTCTGAAATTACGAAAAATTATAAATAAATATGCTTGGACAATTCACACAGCGCCATCTAGCCCTAAAGTAAGCAAACCTTGTATTATGGGTGCCAGAAAACTGATAAACTACTAATATATATTTAAAAATACATACTTATTATTCATAGAACACCCATACCCGTAACAGAAATAAACGTACGGTAAAGTGCATTATTTTAATTTCTGAATATTTTCCATATCATATACATTAATAATATCACGATAATACGAAACAGAATTCACGTAGCATTAATGCAATGTTAATTACCTAAATTGTTGCAAATAACTACCACCTGGCAACACTATCGACGTAATAAAAACTCAAACATGTTTATCTACCTGTGGCGGCCATTGTTGTGTGATAATATGCGCTGGCACATTGCACACCTTGAGCTAAGTTTGAATCAATATAGAAGTGTTAATACCATTGAATGATATTAATTACAGGTTCTGAACAACCATCCTAGGCTAAAATTTGTAACTAGATCCATGAATTTTTTATTTATTTAAACTGATCATGTTTGTTTTTATTATTTGTTTTCCTAAATGATTCACTAGCGCCATCTCGTGAAACTCGTGTCAAATGCATCAACGATGACTTCACTATCTTGCATTTGCTGAGTTGCTCCGATGGCACGAATTGTACGATTGAAATTCTGACGAATAGGTACGCAACCAAAGTGCGACCGACAAGACTATCATTCGAATTGGTGCCTTATGTAATAAATGCTATTATATTAACCGCCTACAGAGAGCGACTCATGTATTCATGTGTATTGAAACTAAGTAGGTACCTAATCACATAATAGACTAGGCACAAGAAACTATTAGTGAAAACCTAGCAGTGCGTGCGTGTTAGTAAGGATGCGTCACAAAAATAACAGTTATCCTGTTTTTTATAACCTACGTAACAAAAGTGAATCACTCGCTAAAGAAGACACAATACACTGTCAATGACGCATGGGGTAACCTATTTTTTCTTCCCACAGAACGTACCTGCATACAAACAGCATGTGTATGTTTGTAAGTACGTACAAGCGTTCAATCCAGCTGCGTAAATGTTTTATTAATGTTATAAAATTTGCGACAGCCAGATAAAGTGCTCTATTAGGAGCAATAACTCTCAAACGCAAAAACGTGTTAAGTTGATACTTTTAGTGCACCTTTGTGACAAAATGCTTTAAAGGATTTGTACAATGCCTGTTTACGTGTTTCACAGAGGGCCATATATATTCGGCCGTATTTTATAGACATTTTAATAGAGATTTCTGGATAGAGAAGTGTCGAATTATAATGTCTAAAGCGCGAGAATAGGCCCCCTAGTCATGTCAATGGGAGATTTTCCGAGCGTCAATTAAAAAGAAAAAAATATTCAAATAATTGTAATAGATGGATTGATTAGACGCGATACTCAAAAATTAATCAAAACGAGACCGTTTAATGTATAAAAATGTAGACATTGGCGCTTTCTTATCAGAAAATGTACCAAAACTAATAATCTTGTCACGAAACACCTTTCCGTGTAACTTCGGTCACCAAATTCAATACTCGAGAATCATGTATGAGCACAACGCCATCTAGTGAGGCACGGCCGAACTACAAATTTTACTGTTTAAATTAGCTGTCTGAAAATTCCCCATTGCACCGATACAAACGGATGAGCTGTTAAAACGGTACATCGTTCAAGTCATCTTCTTCCTGAGGAAGAGTAAATTCTACACCTGTTTCAAAGGTGTAGCAACAAGAGTGGCGTTGTTCCAAGAAGTGTTTAGTCTGGTCGATGCTTATGCCACTATGTTTGAATAGCCAACCGAGACAACCTTGAAGGCCACTTAATTGAAATGCAAACATGAGTTATTTCAGAGGTTACACATAACAAAAAATATTTATATGAGTGATAAGTGTTGGTGGCCTAATAGTTAAGGGGGCTCGTCAGCGAAAGGTTCATCAAACCACAATGTCGCCTAGCTAATAGTGAGTTAATAATAATAATAATTTTGCTTATTACTTGGCTTAGGCCCGTAGCAGTCATTTAACCAGTTCACTTTGTGACCCGAAACCCATAAAGGAAAATACTAATATAATCATAATCATGATAAAAATCCGTTTATTTTAGGCATTAAGTATTCAAAAGTTATAATAATGTTAACAAGCCCATAATAACTCTGTCCTGAGTGATGTATTAGTTCAAAACTAACCCCTGCTCTTACGGTGAAGTAAAACATCGTGATGAAACTTACACATTCAGGCGAATGACTATTAATCATGATCCAATTTGGTCAGGTCACAAAGGTCAGATAGCAGTCGCTCCATAGTATGAATCCAGTGATTGTTAGGATTCTGCGTCCAAATGGTACAAAGGGAAAGTTGCAACTAACATAACACGGCTTGGGGGACTTGACGTGAGGGAATCTCTTGCCCAATAATGGTAGCTTCATCTAAATTATTTTTTATACCATTCATTTTATTAAGATCTAATAGTTTTAAAAGGGAAAACATACAAAACCCTCAAACAGAAGACATAGATCAGTCCATAGAATTTTGTATTTCTGAATAGGTATTTAGAGAATAAGCTGCCTAATGAGGAGTTTTCCGGTAGGTATTGTCAGTTGATTTCAAAAAGCATAAATAGATCCCACAATTTTGGTACTATTTTTTTTAATCTGTATGTTTGTGGCAGTGATGTCATGCAGTCATCTAATATTAACTTGAAAATAAACAGTTTATTAATATAAACATGGCTTTTAAAGGTTGAAAGAAATGTACAAACAATATTTATATAAATAGGCACTATGTTCCATTTCAGTACAAACCTTTTGTATTTGAATTACGTTCATTTTTTATTCTAGTATCCATTAAACGAACGGACTCAGTCAAATTGATGTTTGTTATTTTTGTAATAATCTATTAAAACCTCTAAAATTGTTGAAAACTATTGATATAAATACAATATGATCCAGTACAACGTACCCAGTGTTCATATCTTCTTTGCTAAGTACCAATTTCAAAAGATCTTCAATTACCAAAATTGTTGGGGCGCCATCTAGCGAGTGATTAGGAATGCTGTAGATACCTATTGGAAAACTGCTCATTGTTGTCATTAAAAATAATAGTGAATCTCTAAATGAATTTATTTCTTTTAAATTACTTATTATCTAACTTTCCCTCGCTATAAGTACTTACAAAACTTATGGAAAATCTAAGTGCCCGTTATATTTTGACAATTATCACAGGCACAGCGCCATCTAGCCCCAAAGTAAGTAAAGCTTGTGTAATGGGTGCTAGACAACTTATAACAACAACTTATATACTTTTAATTACATACTTATTACACATATACCCGTAGCAAAAATTAAAATTCATCATTTCTGCTCGGCCGGGAATCTAACCCGGGACCTATGCGTGGCAGACCGGCGTGTTGATCCCTGAACCACTCAGGTCGTCAGGTATGTACAAAGCCTTTTGGGAGGAAATGCGCTTGGTTATTATTTACATTGAATTTAATAAACTTTATTTATGCCTTATTGCAGTAAACTTTAGGTGACGCCTAAGTTGATTTCAGACATTCCAAAGAAGAAAAGCATTGCACCAAAGGTGAAAACTAAACTCGCTAAATCACTCTTAACTTTACAACACTCCTTGATTGAAATATCTTAACGCGATAACTTAAACGTCGCCTAAGTTTAGCACAATTGGGCATTAAATGCAAATATCTATCGTGTAATATTGTAGGTATTCACATTGAAGATAACCTTTCTCAGTGACTTTTATATAACACAAAACAATGATTCGAGGCACGCACGGGGTGGCAAATTCAGCATGACTTTAATTAAACACTATAAAATGAATATGGCACTTTAGTTCCCTATAGTAAAATTAAAATTATTTAAAATAATTATACAGCTACGAACAAAGAAAACCACCAGGGCAGTTTCTCCATCCAATGTTTCAATTTGTGTCTAGGGGGTAAGATACTGTCTTTCTTTGGTTCGGGCTTCCTCGCTTGCTCGATCAGTACATTACAATCCACATGATTCCGTAGAACAGAGCCGTTGGTGTGAATTTCCACGCTGCATTGCATTCTCGATGGGTCCACCCGACCACCTTTAACTTGCAAGGGATCTTTGGCTACAGTTGTTACACAATGCGTACTGTTTACTACTGAAATATTGGATGTAACCGGCATTGTAATAGGAGCAGTGGTTGTGCTAATTTCAGCCAGCTTCGGTATATATGGATCAGGTTCAGAGATCTTTGGTAATACACTGTCAAAAGCTGAGGCCACAGCAGCATCGACTTTTGAGAAATCAATCGTCCCATTTGTAAACTTTAAGTTTATTGGCGGTAGCGTCGATTCTAAATTCGAGTTGGTACTGTGATCACTATTAATTGTTGGTAATGTCACCGGGGAGGGTGTAGAAACCGTTACAGCAGGAGCAGTATTATTCACCGTAGTAGTGTTAGTAACGCAGACTGTCGTGTTAGACACAGATTCCGCAACCTTCTCTCCGCTTTTTGTGAACGTCGAAACTATTTCGCACGGTATTTTCAATAACTCTTCTCTGCCGTTCTCTTTGATTCTCAAAATGCAAGCTGCATATTCTTGCGGGTTATTACTGGCGGTACCATACGAATTGTATCGCTGTCTGTAATAGTCGTCGTGGTAATAGTGGCTGTGGTAGTGGCTGTGGGATCTACCCAAGTTGTATATCGCCAATCCCGTTAAAAGGTCTCCGTAACGGCTACCAGAGTTCCTGTATTGTTGAACGTAGACATACTGAGGAGAAGAATAATATGTATGGTAGCTAGGTGGAGTGTAGTACGGATGGCCTGGGTTATAGCCTGTATGAGTATTTGAATATTGCTTGGGATTGTAACTGCTATGAGAATTGTAGTTATTATTTGATACTTTTCCATAACCCGAATTTCCATATCCAGAGCCTGACCCTGACAATCCATTTGAGGATGACGGATACGAATGCGAACTGCTTGGCTTTCCATATCCAGAGCCTGACCCTGACCATCCAGTTGACGCCGGATAGCTTGGCTTTCCATATCCAGAGCTTGATCCTGACAATCCAGTTGATGCCGGATAGCTTGATTTTCCATATCCAGAGCCTGACCCTGCCCATCCAGTTGACGCTGGATAGCTTGGCTTTCCATATCCAGAGCTTGATCCTGACAATCCAGTTGATGCCGGGTAGCTTGGTTTTCCATATCCAGAGCTTGATCCTGACAATCCAGTTGATGCCGGATAGCTTGATTTTCCATATCCAGAGCTAAATCCTGACAATCCAGTTGATGCCGGATAGCTTGATTTTCCATATCCAGAGCTTGATCCTGACAATCCAGTTGATGCCGGATAACTTGATTTTCCGTATCCTAAACCGAAACTTGACAATCCAGTTGACGGATACGAATGCGAACCGGACGATGAATAGCTTGGTTTGCTGTAGCTTGAACCGCCATAGCTACTGTGACCTCCACTAGAGTGTCCATAACCGCCGCTAGAGTGGGAGGAGCCTCCACTCCTGCTGCCTCCACCCCTGCTGCCTCCACCCCTACTTCCACCACTACTACGTCCGCAGTCTATAACGTTTACAGCTAAACACGCCACCAGGAGACAAACCAAGGCTCTCCCGGCCATTTTGAACGTTCACTTCACAACGGAAACCGCGCGTGTATTCTACAAAGCGTATCTCTTAACTGGTTTATTTTTAAAGTGTTCCAGCTTTTAATTTGTTTCGATGGATGCCGGGTGACGTCACCCTCTTCATTGGGAAACATGCGCCCGGCCGTTTAATGTCTGTTCGCAATAGAGGTACGCGGATCTGTTATATTCGTATAACTTAACAGAACGTTATGCTATTATAAAATATTTGTTGTTATTTTTAACGTTATAATATAAGACCCTAATATGATTTTACCTACCGTATAACGATCGCCGTATTTCAGTTTGTATTGGGGAACAAAATTGTATATAAAAATGCATTATTCATCAATATATTTCTATTACCACGTATAAACATTAGTTTTGCTACTTCGACGACGTTAATCGCATACATAACAGATAATACAGGAAAAAATACCACAAAAATATTATAGTAATCTTGTGTTGTGTGAAATGACAATATATTAGTAGCAGAAAATTAGATTTATTAATATTAGGTTATCTAATATAACGAACATCTCTAGTTCACAATAACAACGTGGATTCCGACTATATATCTATCCTTGTTTCACATTCGTTGATAATTCAAGAACGGCCAAAGGTGAATCAGCTTGTTTGTAAACACTCACGCACAAGAATAAGCAGCGCTGTTTTACTATCCGAATTGATTTACTGAATATTTGAAACTGAATTTCGATGACGTCCGTATTCTTTGATTAGCAATTGCTAATGTTAAGGTTCAATTTTGTAAGCCACACCATGCCACAGGGCGCAGCTCCGGGCCGTGGCGGTAACTTTACTGAAATGTGTAGGTATAGTATAAATGTTCATAGATATAAAATTAAATGAAAACGAAATGTTCGAAATAGTTTTTATGATAGCTTTTGCCCGCGTCATCATTTTAAATTATCTCCGTATTGTATGAATGCTAGTACTACGGCGAGATCATGCTGTATCTGGGGTTCTATTACCTACCCAAATTAGAGGAAACATGACTTAGATTGTACACTGGACTGCAAGCCACCAAAGTATCAAAACCTAATCAAAATTCGTTCAGCAGTTTTAGCGTGATGCGCGAACAGACAAACTGAATAAAAGAAATTAAAAAAATATATTTTGGCCCTAGTTACGTTCCAAAAACCTTTCCTGCCAATGTTTATTTAAAATATATTAAATGTTTATACATACACACGGTTTTTTTAAGTTTATAAAAGTATAAATAAGGTTCTTATGTTCATTTTAGTAGTTTGACGACCTGAGTGGTTCAGTGGTCAACATGGCCGGTCTGCTACGCAAGAAGTGCCGGGTTCGATTCCCGGCCGGGCAGAAATTGAAATGATGAATTTTAATTTCTGTTACGGGTCTGGGTGTTATATGTATAATAAATATGTATTTAAAAGTATATAAGTAGTTTATCAGTTATCTAGTACCCATAACACAAGTTTTGCTTACTTTGGGGCTAGCTGGCGCTGTGTGAATTTGTCCACGATTATTTAAAAAAAAATGTTGTTTGGGAGGTGTTGAAAAAAATAACATGGCTAATGAAAATTAAAAGTACCTACATATAGGCCTATGCAGACCACAATATTAATTAATTACGTAACTCTTTTTACACTTATTGTTGACATTACATTTGTTGAAGCCACTACATATAGGCCTATGCAGACCACAATATTAATTAATTACGTAACTCTTTTTACACTTATTGTTGACATTACATTTGTTGAAGCCACATGTTTAAAAACATTGTTTGTTCTGTGATATTTTTGTTATGTTTTTGAATTGACTAGCTCTTTCGTAGGGGTTTTTACACACGTTCTCGGGATCATAATGTTTTCCCGGGCTTACCGCAAGGCCCCTTGGTGTACGTCCGCCATTACAGCTAATCAACCAATCCATTTCAGGAAATCACAAGCGTTTTGCGTTGTATTTTTCTGTTGAGTAGCTATTTTGTTTATTGAGAATCACTGAGATCTTCAAGCGGCTTCCACAAAATATATGTTTCGCCGGTTTTCCGTGGATTCGACTTAATTTGATTTGTTTCGAGGTGAATTCGACAGAACATTAATAGATTGAATAGATTAGATAGAACTCCACAACACTGCATTTACTCGTCACGTAGACACACATTGGCTCCCGAGAGCTTCCGAGTTCGCCCGATGATTTCCGAACGGATAGGGAAAACGTATTGAGTTGCTTTGTTGACTCGTAGAGGTGTTGGCCGCCGGTCGGTTTAGTTCCGAAATTTACATATAAATGGCTGTGATAGTATTGTTGCGACTGGCTGCAACATTCTCCCGCCCTCTTGAAACTCTTGGGATTTCGAGGAGGATTGGTGGGTGGTGACGTATCTTATTCTTCATCGGTGAACAAGGGGCAGACTCCAGCGACTGCACTCCTTGCCATGCCTCTTGCCGTTCGGATCTCTGTCACTCGTGGAATGCCTTCCTGTCCTAGATACAGGCGGCTGATGCGCCCCATGCGCCACTTGATCGGAGGCTGGTTAGGGTCCCTCAACACGACCATATCGCCTTCCCGAAGCCCTTGTGACTCACTCGCCACTTAACCCGCTGCTGAAATTCGCTTAAATATTCCCTTCGCCATCGGTTCCAGAAATCATGACGAAGTCTTTCCAAAAAATGGTATCGGTCCAGACGATTCGGATGTGTGTCAGTTAGCGACGGCGATGGCAGTGAGTTCAATGACCTTCCAATAAGGAAGTGCCCTGGCGCTAATGGTTCAAAATCGGTAGGATCAGTGGACACGGGCGTTAAAGGACGGGATTTAAGGACGGCCTCGATTTGACTGAACAAAGTACAGAGCTCCTCAAAAGTCATGTGCTTATCACCGAGAATTCTTGTCATATGGAATGGAATTTAGCAGATTTCACTCCTGCCTCCCAAAGTCCATCGAAATGAAAGGAGTAGGCAGGTGAAAATTTAAATTTGTTGCCTTCATTGGCAGGGAAGGAACTTATGTGTTGATTGTTTGACTTTATAAAACCATTTATTGTATTATCGGCGCTAACAAAATTAGTACCGTTGTCGCAGTAAATTTCGCTTGGTTTTCCTCTACGCGAGATGAAACGCCTCAAACACATGACCAATGTATTGGTGCTTAAATCCATTGCTAGCTCTAGGTGCAGAGCCTTGGTGACAATAAACAGGTATAAATATGCCTTTGTAATTTTAAATCCGTGACCCTTGCGGTCCGTTACACGGAACGGTCCAGCAAAGTTAACACCAGTCACAAGGAATGGTAAACTGGGTGTTACGCGAGGTGGAGGCAAACGGCCCATGAAAGGGGTTGCAGACTTAGCCTTAAGAATTCGACACTTTATGCATTTGTTAATGGCTCCTCTTATGGGCTGAAATCGGCCTTTAATGTTGATTAATAGTAATTGTGGCCCACAGTGCATAAATTTTGTATGATCATTTTGAAAAAGTAATTTAGTAAAAATGTGAGCAGAGTCCAGTAGAATTGGATGCTTCATGTCGGGAGATTCAGATGAGTGTTGAAGGCGGCCGCCAACACGCATCAAGTCCTCTTCATCAAGAAAGGGGTTGAGCGACAGCACGCGAGATTTAGATGGTAAGGGTTATTTGCTGGTTAAACATTTCAATTCCCTAGCGAAGCGTTCTAGTTAATGTTGTTATAAAAGTTGATTCAAAGACCTGTTTAACTCCTCAACACTCCAATGACTGTTTACCTGTTGTATTTTTCAAATCGTTTATGAAACGAAGAGCATGAATGAGCTGTGGCCATGTGCAAGATTGTAAATCGTGAGTACATAGTCTACGATTTGACCGATACATTTTGTTGATGTTGTGAATGTTGCATGTGTAGTAGTAAATTTAATGTTTCTTATTTCAGGTACATCTACAATAGGAGTAATATTTTTTGGCCATTTTGTTTGATCCTCCAATAGGAAAGGAGCGTCCCACCATAAAGTGGTGTTGTTAATTTGATGTGGTTCGATCTTTCTTGAGGCTAACACCCGGTTTCTGAAACGCTTGTCAACGCAAAAATTACGTAACAGCTTGCTAAACTCTGATTAAATGCAGTTTGGGTTTCTGAAAAGGCCAACTGACAGTTTGTTAACAGCTTGTCAACGGATTGTCAAATCTCCAATTAACGGCTGATTAATGTAATTTTGGGTTTCCGGAAAGCTTTTTCTCATGTTAACTGTATGTTCTCGTCTTGTTATTTTAATTAGCGAAAATCGACCAATTAACCGATTGTCAAAAGAATTATATCCGATTTTCTTGGTCTAGGTCTTGGTCCTGGCCCCGGTCCCGGTCCTAGTTTTGGTCCAATACAATGTCCAGGTCTAGGGTCCAGGTTCTGGTCCAGGACCATGACCAAAACTGGAACCTTGATCACAATTTGAGCTTGAACCAGAACCAGGACCTAGACCAGTGCCAGCACATAGACAATAAACATTAGCTGGACCAGGACCTGGTTCGGGGTCAGGACTTGGACCTGAACCAGGACCTGGTCAGAAGTCAGGACCTGGAACTGAACCACGGACTGGTCCAGGACCTACACCCTGAACTAGGACCTGGTCCGGGGCCAGGACCTGGACCTGAACCAGGGTCTTGGACGGGGCCAGGACCTAGACCTGAACTAGGACCTGGTACGAAGCCAGGACCTGGACCTGAACCACGAACTGGACCTGAACCAGTACCTGTTCCGGGGCCGGGACCTAGACCTGAACTAGGACCTGGTCCGGGGCCAGGACCTGAACCTGAACCAGGACCTTGTCCGAAGCTAAGCTCTGGTCCGAAGCCAGGACCTGATCTAGAGCCAGGACCTGGATCTGAACCACGAACCGGTCCGTGTCCAGGACTCGAATCAGGATTTAACTGATGGGATTATTGGGAGAAACTCACAGAATCTATAGCCGATGGGGCGGATGTTGTTGAGTGGCGAACTCTGGATCCCAATAGATGGACGACCTCTTTAAGGTCCTAGGGAGCCGATGGATGCAAAATAACAGAGTCGACCGGAGTGTAAGCAGTGGACCGGGACCTACCTAACTGCCTAAAGATGATGGGATTACTGACCCACTGGAACCCGTGACCATAATAGTAGTTTATGCAACTGTCATATAAAAGGGGGTATTAAAACATGAGTGTCTGTTTATCATACGAGGCGTAGCCGAGTACGATAATAGTTTGACACTCATGTTTTAATACCTAATTATATGCAGTTGCACACACTAATTTATCTACACTCATATTTTTATGTTAAAATATCGTACCTATAATTATCTCAACTTAGCTGGAAGTAAGTTGCGAGTCAGTTTTGTTGTATCTACGCGTCAAAGATATCAAGCGGCGGGAATTCACTTAACTATTTTCACATTTATCTATTTATTTGCTTAAAATAAGGAAAAACATTCACAAACACAAATTACAACAATTACAAAGAATATTCTGTTTAGCAAGAAAATAATTAAACAGAATATAAACAGGAAAATTTAAATTTTGAATTTGAATTTGTTAAAGACATCTAAGTATTCAGCCTACATTACGCCGTGTCCCGGCGCCCGACAAAAAATAAAAAAATAAAAGAGTTGCATAATGATTAAAAAGTTATTTTACGATACAGCTGTAATGAAATTAGTATGGGAAATGCTGTATCGAAAAGTAATTTTTAAAAATTTTATGGTAGGGCGTGAAAAAAGTGTATCCTTAAACAACTGTTTACGAATATGAAATTGGAACATTATGCCATGAGTGTAGATAAATATTGTTATAAGTTCTCTTTTCCCGCTCTGTATATTTTTTGATAATTTTCGATTTTAAACGAAAACTATACAATCGCTTTCAGTTTCATCTAAAAGTTGAATATCCCACCGCTATCAAAAGGCCGCTAGGGACAGAGACAAATCAATGCGTTAGACAGAAACAAAACATATATGAGTGAATGAATGTGACTGATTTTAGCAGGGGTAAACAGACGAAAAAATTGATCTCTTGTTAATGGTCGATTAGCTAATTTAAGATTGATTGGCCTTTCAGAAACCCACAGTGATTTAACAGCTTGTTAAATGTGACAGTCTGTTAGCTAATCAATGATTTGGCAAGCGTTTCAGAAACCGATTGTAAGTCTGCAGGATTTTAAGCACCTGGCACGTGCATCCATGTACTAGAAAAGGTTAAATTTTGAATTTTACCTACCCAATTTGACACATAAGTTTTTTAGATCTCGAGCTTGAGTGGACAGCCAGCCCAGGACAACTGAGAAGTCAGTCCAATAATATGTATCTGTAATTTTACACTGCAGCGCCATTAACATATTTGTTCCAAGATGGGCAGACAATAGAGCTTCGCAAAGTTCTAAGCGAGGAATAGTAACAGGCTTCGTAGGAGCAACTCTTGTTTTTGCGCAGATCAATCTGACCAGTACTGCTCCCGAGCTATTGACTGAACGGATTGAAACGCATGCAGCATAAGCCGCCTCAGACGCGTCAGAGAATGAGTGTAGCTGGACAGTCGGCCAATCATTGCACAAGTACATTGGCAAGTCGAGGAACTTCAACAATAGAAAGAGCATTTAAACTAGTAATTAAGTTATACCGCCTATGCTCCAAATCAATAGAGACTACATTATCCCAGTCTTATTTTGAAAGCCATAATTTTTAAAGAATTATCTTTGGTGTAATTGTGCAGATGCTAAGCAGCCCTAGAGTATCGAATAATAAGCCCGCCTTTGCTTTGTAAAATGATATATTTCTACCTACTGTATTTCTTTTTAATTGCAATAAAGAGTTTACATACATACATACATTTAGCCGAATTTAATAAAATTGATCTCTTTGTTACGCATTTTGTAGATTTTACATTGACGTTAAACTTAAATACATCTTGAACTGGATTTGTACTTCTGCCTCTGAGTAAGGTCCTTAGTGCTCCATAGGGTGGGGATTTAGGGAATTAGAAAAAACTAAGTGTAACGGGTATAATATATTTGGACAATTTACACAGGCACAGCGCCATCTAGACCCAAAGTAAGTAAAGCTTGTGTTATGGGTGCTAGACAACCAATAATAACTACTTATGTACTTTTAATTACATACTTATTACACACACAACACCCAGATCCGTAACAGAAATTAATATTCATCATTTCTGCTCGGCCGGGAATCGAACCTGGGACCTATGCGTGGCAGACCGGCTGTTGTTGTTGCCGGTGTTGATCACTGAACCACTCAGGTCGTCAGGTATGTACAAAGCCTTTTGGAATGAAATGCGCTTGGTTATTACTTACATTCAATTTAATAAGCTTTAGTAATGCCCGATAGTACTAAACTTAAGCGACGCCTACGTATTTTGTACCACTAAGGTGGCAAACACGCTTACGGCCTGCCTGATGGTAAGCAGTTACCGCAGCCTATGAACGTTGGCGATAACCTTTCGCATTGACTTTTATAAAACACAAAACAATGTTTCGACTTTGAGGCACGCACGAGGTGGCAAATTCAGCATAAGTTTGATTGAACGCTATAAAATAAATATGGCACTTTAGTTCCTTACAGTAAAGTATAGTTTAATATAATTAGAATTACTTAAACTAATTATACAACTACGAACGAAGAAAACCACCAGGGCAGTTTCTCCATCCAATGTTTCAATTTGTGTCTAGGGGCAGTGGCGGATTTACCAGCAGGCTGAGTAGGCTTGAGTCTAGGGCGGCAGATTTTGGGGGCGGCAAATTTGGGGACTGAATTTTTTTTTTTACCTTATAGAAATCAAAAAGATTTTACCATGACGGTTTTCTGAGGTCTTACAGATAGAAGTCTACAACAAATTTTGCCGATGACTTTTCTCTCACACTTTTTATTGCACATTCCGAGAGTAGCAAACTTCCATATTCTAGAGTAAAACAGCTAGTTCGCCGCCCCTCAACCAGTAATCGGCCTCTTGCCTCTGCGCCCTTTGCCCATACTTTGTATGAGTGAAAAGAGCGATATTGTAGAAAATATATTCCGCTCTTCCCACTAACAACCCATACCTGCCAGTCCTACTACTGGTTGGAGGCTACGAACTGGATGGTTTGTATATAATTTTTCGATGTTTATTCGAATATAATGAATAATTTAGTGAATAATTTTGCAAGAATGCATACATTTTCGAGGCCACATATCTTCGCAAAGCATTTTGGTAAAACCAGATTCTACATCATTAGAGAACCTATCTTCGTTTCTGTGAAAACAGAGTTTGCAGAACGTTTATCCGAACTTGGACCCTTCGTATGGCCTTATGTGTAGGTACATACCAGGTACCAGCGACGAATTATTCTGGTGAGAGAAGGTTTTCTTATCTAAAAAGGGTCAACAATTATATGAGATCGACCTTGAGCTAAGAAAAATTAAACGCTTTAGCTCTTTTGTGCATAGAGTCGGAATTAACCAACAAGATTACGTACGACGACATCATCGATGATTTAACCAACAAAAAATTGCGCAATAAGGCATTGTAACGAACTTTTATAAGTTGACTGAGTCGATTATTTTTAAATGTTTGTAAGCGCAGTAAAGATTATTTATTCAAGTTTATCAAATGGTCATTATTGTGTACATAGCATGCATTACCCCGCCCATACATGATTGAGCTTCGATTAGCTCAAAAATATACCCAAAAATTATTTTACGTGCAATTTCAACGAAATTGTTGAATTGTAAAACTAATGTATGATATTGACAACTGTAAAGGCTAGAGCGGCAAAAACTATACAGCTTATACCTTGAAAATTTGTAAATCCGCCACTGCTATAGGGTAAAATACTGTCTTTCTTTGGTTCGGGCTTCCTCGCTAGCTCGATCAGTACATTACAATCCACATGATTCCGTAGAACAGAGCCGTTGGTGTGAATTTCCACGCTGCATTGCATTCTCGATGGGTCCACCCGATCACCTTTTACTTGCAAGGGATCTTTGCCTACAGTTGTAACACAATGCGTACTGTTTACTACTGAAGTATTTGATGTAACCGGCATTGTAATAGGAGTAGTGGTTGTGCTAATTTCAGCCAGCTTCGGTATATATGGATCAGGTAAAGAGATCTTTGGTAATACATTGTCAAAAGCTGAGGCCACAGCAGCATCGACTTTTGAGAAATCAATCGTCCCATTTGTAAACTTTACGTTTATTGGCGGTAGCGTCGATTCTAAATTCGAGTTGGTATTGTGATCACTATTAATTGTTGGTAATGTCACCGGGGAGGGTGTAGAAACCGTTACAGCAGGAGCAGTATTATTCACCGTAGTAGTGTTAGTAACGCACACTGTCGTGTTAGACACAGATTCCGCAACCTTCTCTCCGCTTTTTGTGAATGTCGAAACTATTTCACACGGTATTTTCAATAACTCTTCTCTACCGTTCTCATTGATTCTCAAAATGCAAGCTGCATATTCTTGCGGGTTATTACTAGCGGTACTATACGAATTGTATCGCTGTCTGTAATAGTCGTCGTGGTAATAGTGGCTGTGGTAGTGGGATCTACCCAAGTTGTATATCGCCAATCCCGTTAAAAGGTCTCCGTAACGGCTATCGGAGTTCCTGTATTGTTGAACGTAGACATACTGAGGAGAATAATAATATGTATGGTAGCTAGGTGGAGTGTAGTACGGATGGCCTGGGTTATAGCCGGTATGAGTATTCGAATATTGCTTGGGATTGTAACTTCTATGAGAATTGTAGTTGTTATAATTATTGTAGTTAGAGCCTGACCCTGACAATCCATTTGAAGATGACGGATACGAATGCGAACTGCTTGGTTTTCCATATCCAGAGCTTAATCCTGACAATCCAGTTGATGCCGGAACGCTTGGTTTTCTATATCCAGAGCTTAATTCTGACATTTTAGTTAATGGCGGAAAGCTTGATTTTCCATATCCAGAGCTAACTTCTGACTTTCTAGTTGATGGCGGATAGCTTGGTTTTCCATATCCAGAGCTTGATCCTGACAATCCAGTTGATGCCGGATAGCTTGATTTTCTGGTATCAGAGCTTAATTTTGATATTCTAGTTAATGGCGGATAGCTTGATTTTCCATATCTAGAGCTTGATCCTGACAATCCAGTTGATGCCGGATAGCTTGGTTTTCCATATCCAGAGCTTGATCCTGACAATCCAGTTGATGCCGGATAGCTTGATTTTCTGGTATCAGAGCTTAATTTTGATATTCTAGTTAATGGCGGATAGCTTGATTTTCCATATCTAGAGCTTGATCCTGACAATCCAGTTGATGCCGGATAGCTTGGTTTTCCATATCCAGAGCTTGATCCTGACAATCCAGTTGGTGCCGGATAACTTGATTTTCCGTTTCCTAGACCGAAACTTGACAATCCAGTTGACGGATACGAATGCGAACCGGACGATGAATAGCTTGGTTTGCTGAAGCTTGAACCGCCATAGCTATTGTGACCTACACTAGAGTGTCCATAACCGCCGCTAGAGTGGGAGGAGCCTCCACCCCTACTTCTACCACCACTACGTCTGCAGTCTATAACGTTTACAGTTAAACACGCCACCAGGAGACAAACCAAGGCTCTCCCGGCCATTTTGAACGTTCACTTCACAACGGGAACTACGTGTGTATTCTATAAAGCGTATCTCTTAACTGGTTAATTTTTAAAGTATTCCAGCTTTTTATTTGTTTTGATGTCGTGACGTCACCCTCTTTATTGGGAAACACAGCCCGTTTAAAGTTGGTTCGCAATAGAGGTGCGCGGATGTTAATTCATATAACTTAACAGAACGTTATGCTATTATTTAATTTTTGTTGTTATTTTTAACGTTATAATATAACACCCTAATATAATTTTACCTACCGTATAACGATCGCCGTTTTTCAGTTTGTATTGGGGCACAAAATTGTATATAAAAATGCATTATTAATCAACATATTTGTATTACCACGTACAAACATTAGTTTTGCTACTTTCGACGACGTTATTCGCATGCATAACAGAATATAACACAAAAAAATAACACAACAATATTATAGTTATTCTGTGTTGTGTGAAATGACAATATATTAGTAGCTGAAATATTATGTATTAATATTATGTATATTTGTATACCGTTATAATATACCCGTTATCTAATATAACGAACACCTCTAGTTCGCAATAACAACGTGGATTCTGACGATATATCTATCCCTGTTTCACATTCGTTGATAGTTGAAGAACGGTAAAGGTGAATCAGCTTGTTTGTACTTGTTACTATCCGAATTGATTTACTGAATATTTGGAACTGAATTTCGAAAATTTTACGTCCGTATTCTTTGATTAGCAATTGCTAATGTTAAGGTCCAATTTTGTAAGCCACGCCAAGTAATGGGGCGCGACGCCGTGCCGTGGCGGTAACTTCACTGAAATGGGTATAGTTCATATAAATAAATTGAAATGAAAACGAAATGTTCGAAATGTTCGAAATAGTTTTTATGATAATTTAGCTTTTACCCTCGTTACCAGTTTAAATGATCTCCGTATTGTATGAGTGCTAGTACTATCAGAATCAGAATCAGAATCAGAATTTTATTTGCAAGAACATAGTTATACAATTAGATAGTTTTTACATTCACGTACCATATGTTCAGCCAACAATGGCATGCAAATATATACACAGTTTATTTTTTAAGTCGGTACTAAAGCTTCACTGATTTAACATTTCCTTTGTAGAGTAAAAGCATTTGTCTAGAAGCCACCCTGTTAAGGTACTTTTAAATTTATTATACGGGCAGTCCCTAATACTCGCTGGTAGACTATTGTATATACGAATTGCCATACAGAAGGAGTTATTGCGGTGAACATTCAGACGCATTTGCGGTAAATATATTCGATTTTTGTGCCTTGTTGCTCTTTTTAAAACTTCTCCGTGTGTTTTAAAATATTCGGGATTTTCCTTAACAAATATGCATATTTGTTTAATATACATGCACGGCAGAGTCAGCACTTTATTTTCTTTAAAGAGAGGCTTACATGAGTCTCTGTTTCCATTAGGGCATTGACATACAGCGCGAAGACATTTCTTCTGTGCTATAAATGCTCTATTTATGTCTACTACGGCGAGATCATGCTGTATCTCGGATTCTATTACCTACCCAAATTAGAGGAAACATGACTTTAATTGTACACTGGACTGCAAGCCACCAAACTATCAAAACCAAATAAAAATTCGTTCAATAGTTTTTGCATGATGCGCGAACAGACAAACTGAATGACAAAAAAAAAATGTTTACGTTGTGATGTCCCGAAAACCTTTCCTGCCTACACCTACCCTACACTTACCCTACACCTACCCTACACCTACCCTACACCTACCCTACACCTACCCTACACCTACCCTACACCTACTCAACATCTACAACTACTTATCCTTTTTTTTTGTTTATAAACCTTCAATGTCCTATGTCCGTCTCCTGGTTCTAAGCTACCTCCCCGCCAATTTTCAGTCAAATCCGTTCAGCCGTTCTTGAGTTATAAAAAGTGTAACTAACACGACTTTCTTTTATATTTATATATATATATATATATATATATATAAATAAGGTTCTTATGTTCAATTTGTTTGGGAGGTGTTGAAATAAATATCCTGGCCAAATAAATCAAAAGTATTTTCATGTAGGCCTAGGCAGACCATAATATTAATTATTTACATAACTCTTTTTATACTACTTGGTGACACTACATTCACCGAACCTACGCACTTTCGCAAACATTGTTTGTTTTGCGATGTTTTTGTTGTGTTTTTTTATTGACTAGCTCTTTTGTAGGGGTTTTTACACGCGTTCTCGAGATCATAATATTGTTTTCGCGGGCTTATCGCACGGGCCTTGTGACACCAACCCATTCCAGGAAATCCTCAGCATATCGCGTTGTATTTTTCTGTTGAGTGGGTAATTTGTTTATTGTTAAGCACTGCGATCTTTAACCCGCATATACAGAATATTGATACTAACGCCGCATGCCAAGATTAGCTGTTCTTCAGCTCTACAATCTTTTCATTTTATTTATAGGTATACTCTTAAAAATAATAACAGCACGGATATAAGTATCTAAATTAAATAAGTTCCAATTTATTACACTGCACAGTCAGTCGCTGAATGTGTAACCATGATCCAATCTGGTCAGGTTCCCCTGGTACCAAAACACGGAGGTCAGACGTCTCTTCTCTCTTCATCAACATTTCGCCGTCCAACTTTGGACAAATGTCTCCCCCAGTCTCTTCCATCCTTATCGACAGGAAGTCTCTCTCATCCACATCTTCCCGGCCACTTTAGTGATGTCGTCAGACCATTTTGCCTTTGGTCTATCAGAGGTGAGACCTACCAAATCCTGAATCATGGGCAAGGCGGACCGCGGGCCCTCTTGCGCTAGAGCACAACCGCGACATTAACACCAACAATATTTTTTAATCCTTTCACAATACAATACAATACCATAAATAGTTAAATTAATTAATTAATCGCATGTTATTTATTTATTTATTTATTCATTTATTGCGATATCACTATTAATAGGTACAGTTAGTTACATTACACATACTATATAATAGATCTTACATTAATAGTGACACCCCGCTGGGGTATAGCAATTTACAATTTACGAGAGGGCAACTGAAATAATAATTATACTTAATCCTATATTATATCTATGCAACATTATTAACTCAAATAACATTAATAGATATCTACTCTATATTCCTCTACGGAGTTAACATTGATAAATATTTATTAACATAAACAATACCGCAACTAACTAAGATAATAACATTTGAGTTCTCGGCAAGTACTACATCACACATAAATATTAAGCATTAAGTTTGTCTTCAAAAAATTCTTTTAAATTATAATAACTCTTATCAGCAAGGTATCTTTTAAGTTTTTTGGAGAATATTTAAACGTTACTCAGTTACTAAAAACGAGTAGACAGCCCACCTGTAGCCGTATTCATAATGGCTCGGAAATCGGATTCGGAAACGGAATCGACAAAGGACCCCGTAAAAGTTCTTATTAAAATGTGGTTTCAGTTAATTTTGATGAAATTTTCATATGTTATAGAGAGTTTCCGTGGAATCTATCGGGATTCTGAATAACAGAATCGTTCGGAAACGGTTTTGAATAATTGTGAATACGGCTACAGATGGTAAGCGGTAACACGTCCATAACATATACGTTTCATACATTTTGGGCAGACAGTTATAATTTATGTTAGGTTGGCCGTCTGCTTATTTGTCATCGTATGAAAAACCGGGCAAGTACCAGCAGTAATCGCGCCATGAGGGTTCCGAACGATCGAACAAATATTATACATATACTCTTTCCAAATCTGTTAAGCTGCTCAGGGGCCTAATCCTCGCACTGTGATATCTCGAATTCGACCTTATTTCTAGCTACAAATCTCCATTAATAATCATATTGAAACCTCTATTACAACCTAAAAATATTTGCTCAAGTATCTTTCTTGACAGTCGTATATTGTCGAGGATTATTTCAGTCAAATTCGAGATGTGTATGTATGTATACTATTTATTATAATATTATATATGTTTATTCTATCTTGATGTACTTAGTATTGTATTTAGGTAAATTACAATCTATCACACACATTATGGAATAAAGGACTTGGCCCTAAACTTGCTAAATTCATACTTGAGTCATAGAATTCAAAAAGTTGATGTAAACGGAGAGAGATCTATGGGGTCTGTTGTCTCTATGGGTGTCCCCCAGGGATCTATTTTAGGGCCGTTTTTGTTTCTTGTTTATGTAGGTAAATGACTTACCGTACTTTGTAAAAGATACCCATGAAATTGTCTTGTTCGCGGACACTTGTCGCGTGTTTAAAGTAAAAAGACAACAATTAACATATGAAGACGTGAACAAGGCTATTGCAGAAGTGGTAAACTGGTTTACGGTTAATAATTTATTACTGAATAGCAAGAAGACAAAATGTTTAAAATTATCTTTGCCAAATGTTAGATCAGTGCCCACTAATGTACAAATAAAAGGCGAAAATTTGAATCTTGTTGATTCTACAGTATTTTTAGGCTTTACTCTGGATAATAAATTGCAATGGGGTCCTCACATTGATAAATTGGCGAAACAGCTAAGTTCTGCAGCATATGCTGTAAAGAAAATACGGGGTATTTCTGACGAGGCTACAGCAAGATTAGTTTACTTTAGTTATTTCCACAGTATTATGGCCTATGGCATACTGCTGTGGAGACACGCTGCCGACTGGCACAATGTATTTGTATTGCAGAAAAGGGCTATTCGCGCGATTTATCAATTGAGACCTAGAACTTCACTAAGAGATAAATTCAGGAATATTGATATAATGACAATACCGTCACAATATATATATGAGAACTTAATGTATGTTCATAAAAATTTACACTTATTCAAGAAGAATAGTGATGTTCATAATATTAATACGAGAAATAAAGATAAGCTTGTTGCTGGTGCTTGTCGTCTAGCCAAAGTCCACAAATCATTTATGGGTCAATGTGTACGCTTTTATAATAAGGTTCCAACAGATATTCAGAATTTACCATTGAATAAATTTAAAGTCGCAAAAAAAAACAAATTATGTCAAAAAAGTTAATATAGTATATCTGAATATGTAAATGACAAAAGTCCATGGGACTGAACTGCTGTTCTATACAGGTATTTACTTTTAAGATAGTATATAGGACAAATAATGTATTAGTACATAAGACATGTTTAAAAAAAAAAATTGACGTAGGCTCTGTGGGTTTCTTGCCGTTTCTTTTCCCCACGGAGAACCACCTTGGAAGCGGCGTTAATTTTCCTTCCTCTCCCACACATGGTGTCTCCTGTCTGCGCTAGGGTAGGGGTAGGGTAGTAGTTAGAGTAGGGGTAGGGTAGGGTAGGGTTGGAGTAAGATAGAGGTAAGGTAGTATAGGGTTGGGTAGGGGTAAGATAGTGGTAGGGTCGGGGTAAGATAGTGGTAGGGTAGGGGTAAGGTAGTGGTAGGGTAGGGTTAAGGCAATGGTAGGATAGGGTAGGGGTAAGGTAGCGATAGGGAAGGGATACGATAGAGTAGGGTGGTAGCGACTACCTACTACATACAGCATGTGTGATGCACGCTCACTTAAAAGTCTGTCTGGCGGTGGCGTGGGGGCCGGGTCGCTCTTTTCCCTCAAATATGGTTGAATTGGACGATGGCTGGGCCCTGCGTTATACTCGTGAACGGGTGCTGCCTTGGTGGACTGGCTTACTCTTGCTGTAGTTTTAGGTGGTTTTTTCTTGATTATACTAGACATACCTATATAATATAATATAGCGTTCCGGCTCTGCCTGGCATTGTCGAGCACGGTTCGGTTGGCGAGGGATACGTTTATCGACGGTCATAGGGCGGTCAGCGTGTCACTGTGTGTTTCCTTCCTACTTTCCTATCCCCCTCCTTTTTGACCATTGAAAGAGATATTTATTGTCCTAATCAATAAATAAATTTTGAATTTTGAATTTTATCATCACGCTTTATGAAGCACCTACTTACTCACTTTCTGCATTGTCTACTGGTTGACTGGAAGATAAAGCATTAATGGCTTCAAATCCGCCAATTGTGTTATTGTGTAATAAAGTTTTAAATAAATAAATGTCACAGCACGAGAATCGCCCCGCAGATGAGTAGTTAATTTTTTTTAAGATCAATTTGGCGGTCTCTGCCTACCCCACCTGTGAGACAGAGGCGTGAGCTTTAAAAATATATTTTCCTATCTCATTGTATGAAAAATACAGTTTATGTAGGAGGTAGTGATACAAACTTTTCAGATCGCCTATTGCAATTTGCGGAACAGGATTGTCTCATAGAAATAGACCAATGAGGAACAATCACATATTCCCTTGATGAATTGATATACCCACAAAGTTTATCGGGATGTTAAAAATATTATATAAACAAAAATTTTTTTCATGAGGGCCATCCTGAAATGGGTATAGTTCATATAAATAAATTGAAATGAAAACGAAATGTTCGAAAAAGTTTTTATGATAATTTAGCTTTTACCCTCGTTACCAGTTTAAATGATCTCCGTATTGTATGAGTGCTAGTACTACGGCGAGATCATGCTGTATCTCGGATTCTATTACCTACCCAAATTAGAGGAAACATGACTTAGATTGTACACTGGACTGCAAGCCACCAAACTATCAAAGCCAAATAAAAATTCGTTCAATAGTTTTTGCATGATGCGCGAACAGACAAACTGAATGACAAAAAAAATGTTTACGTTGTGATGTCCCGAAAACCTTTCCTGCCTACACCTACCCTACACTTACCCTACACCTACCCTACACCTACCCTACACCTACCCTGTACCTACCCTACACCTACTCAACATCTACAACTACTTATCCTTTTTTTCTTGTTTATAAACCTTCAATCACCTGAATGTGTAGGTTTCATCAGGATGTTTTGTATTCCCTCACCAAATGAGATCATTTGGAGAAACCCATTGAATTTATGTTTAAAAAAAATGATTAAAAAGTATCCTATGTCCGTCTCCTGGTTCTAAGCTAACCTCCCCGCCCATTTTCAGTCAAATCGGTTCAGCCGTTCTTGAGTTATAAAAAGTGTAACTAACACGACTTTATTTTATATTTATATATAAATATATATATATATATATATATATATATATAAATAAGGTTCTTATGTTCAATTTGTTTGGGAGGTGTTGAAATAAATATCCTGACCAAATAAATCAAAAGTATTTTCATATAGGCCTAGGCAGACCATAATATTATTTATTTACATGACTCTTTTTATACTACTTGGTGACACTACATTCACCGAACCTACGTACTTTTGCAAACATTGTTTGTTTTGCGATGTTTTTGTTGTTTTTTTATTGACTAGCTCTTTCGTAGAGGTTTTTACACGCGTTCTCGTGATCTTAATATTGTTATCGCGGGCTTATCGCAAGGGCCCTGTGACACCAACCCATTCCAGGAAATCCTCAGCATATTGCGTTGTATTTTTGTGATGAGTGGGTAATTTGTTTATTGTTAAGCACTGCTATCTTTAACCCGCATACACAGAATATTGATACTAACGCCGCATGCCAAGATTAGCTGTTCATCAGCTCTACAATCTTTTCATTTTATTTATAGGTATACTCTTAAAAATAATAACAGCACGGATATAAGTATCTAAATTAAATAAGTTCCAATTTATCACACTGCACAGTCAGTCGCTGAATGTGTAACCATGATCCAATCTGGTCAGGTTCCCCTGGTACCAAAACACGGAGGTCAGACGTCTCTTCTCTCTTCATCAACATTTCGCCGTCCAACTTTGGACAAATGTCTCCCCCAGTCTCTTCCATCCTTATCGACAGGAAGTCTCTCTCATCCACATCTTCCCGGCCACTTTAGTGATGTCGTCAGACCATTTTGCCTTTGGTCTATCAGAGGTGAGACCTACCAAATCCTGAATCATGGGCAAGGCGGACCGCGGGCCCTCTTGCGCTAGAGCACAACCGCGACATTAACACCAACAATATTTTGAATCCTTTCACAATACAATACAATACAATAAATAGTTTAATTAATTAATTAATCGCATGTTAAATAAACGTTACTCAGTTACTAAAAACGAGTAGATAGCCCACCTGTAGCCGTATTCACAATGGCTCGGATATCGGATTCGGAAACTTAATCGACAAAGGACCCCGCAAAAGTTCTTATTAAAATGTGGTTTCAGTTAATTTTGATGAAATTTTCATATGTTATAGAGAGTAGAGTTTCCGTGGAATCTATCGGGATTCTGAATAACAGTTTTCGAATCGATCGAAACGAATTTCGTGTCGAATCGTTCGGAAACGGTTTTGAATAATTGTGAATACGGCTACAGATGGTAAGCGGTAACACGTCCATAACATATACGTTTCATACATTTTGGGCAGACAGTTATAATTTATGTCAGGTTGGCCGTCTGCTTATTTGTCATCGTATGAAAAACCGGGCAAGTACCAGCAGTAATCGCGCCATGAGGGTTCCGAACGATCGAACAAATACATACGCGCTGTGACATCTCGAATTCGACATTATTTCTAGCCACAAATCTCGATTAATAAACATATTGAAACCTCTATTACAACCTAAAAATATTTTCTCAGGTATCTTTGACAGTCGTATATTGTCGAGGATTATTTCAGTGACGTTTTATGACAGTTTTTTGGCTCGAGACAATGTCAAATTCGAGATGTGTATAGTATTTGTTATAATATTATATATGACGGATCACGGTCAATAGTATGGACTCATGTGGTCAATAGTACGGACTCATGACGATGAAAACGGAAGTGGGAGTGCGCCCTCTGGTGGGGCGTGCTGACAGAGTCTCGACGGCACGACTCGGGCCGAGTGGCGGCCATTCTTGGCGCGACCGCCGCCGAGGAGTGACGCGTCTTGAACTGTCTCCACATTTCGTTTGTTTACGTTTGAAGTTCGTTAATAGAAAGTGTTATTTACGTTTAAAAATAAAGTAATTTTAAAATCACCTTTGAAATAAGAAAGTAAATTACCTCAACTGCCTACATTTGTAATACCGCTCTGAATTCTAGTGAAATTATAAGTGATGTGCAAAAATGAAATGGAATAAATACAGTGGAGTAAATGTGAACCTTTTCTTTAATTTATCTGGACGAATATGACCTAATACTGATATCACCACCCTGATGACAATGATCCTGAACACCCCTTTCCTTCACGCGACGACATCAGAAGCGGTGATGACGAACGCAACGCCCAAGAGATGGTATGATGAAAAGCAACAAAGAAAATGCAGATACGCTACGTGAAAGCGTAATAATAAAAGAAAGGTGATTACTCGATCCAGTTGAGTTGCCTACATTAAAATGTAAAATGATTTAACATGTTCAAAGCGCAGCCAAGAGTCCAAACACCCCGAGATATAAGACAAAGACTTCGTCAGAAAGATTGGGGGATTCATAAAGTAAACAGCAGATCATCTGTACCAAATGGGTCATGGTCAAGGCAGACCCCGGGCCTTCGAGAGCACCACTGGGATATTGACAACATTATTAAAAATCGAGTGAAACTTACTATGGACGGCACTTTGGTATGGCTTCTTTGTTTTTGTTAAATTTAATTTAGATTACTCATGTAAAATATTTTCCTTTTTAAATATAAAATTGAGTTGGTTAAATAATTTGCGTAGTTCTAAATTAGCCAGCTAAAGTTTATTCAATGACTTTAAATTAAACGCTTACATTTAGATTCATTTAGCAGTGTGGCTTGACACCACAAGTAAATTAATTGCTTAGATTTCTGCAGATTAAATAAAATCAAACAATTAAAAACGGTGTATATTAATTTTTTATTTTTGTTTTACTAATACAATTATTTTCTTCTATTGCATAACAATGGTGCACAACGGTTCGCTTCACCTACGAGAACAACCTTGGAATGCAACGCTGGACTGGTAGCCTCAACGTGATTGTTTCAACATGGGACGACGATGGTAGACAATCTGCGAGTGTACATGACTGAGAAATGATGTGATATTAACAGTTCCTCTCTATCTGGTGAGTCCTATACATAATTATTATTCGGTAAAAACCTGTGCTGAAAAGAGGCTTTCTAGCGGTTTTTGGGAGTTATAGTTTGATAATTCAGAAAAGTATTCTGACAGAAAACACTATTGATACCCTTAGTAGAGAGAAGGGCAGGTATATTTGTATCTTTAGTGAAACTACAAATAGAAAGAATGTAAACAAAACAAAAACAACTTCAGTTACCTACAGTGTTACAAATTGTTGGTATAGATGTCAAAAACTACTGCCAAGTGTAATAAATGTTAACTTTTGCGAGTACCTATGTCTATTAATGTGGGCTGTCTGATAGAATGTTACTAAGGAATCACTCCACAAAAATAGTAAGAATTATGTTAAGTCCCTCCCAATGTTACAATACAGTGTTTAAAGTAAAAAAGTGACATTTAATCTAAGATTATTTTACCATCTTGAAACATGGTACGCTATAATTTTACGTATTACCAACATCACGTCAGTTATCGGAAAAACAAGAATAAGAAATACTTGAAAGCATAGTCCTATTATTTTTATAAATTGAGTACGTAAGCATCGTTATGGTGGTGCTGCTGCTGATTGACTTCTTCTTCTTGATCGTTGCCTCACTGCTGAGGATCGTGACATCTTCGGAGTTTGTCTCCATCGATTTCGATCAGTCGCCTGATGTAATACGACGTTGACGGATGTATCGTTATGGTATTTGGTCCACCCATCTCTTCGTACTTCGGCCTCAGGGTCTCTTGCCTTCGACTTTTCCCGTCACCATAAGTCGTTCCAGATTGCTGATTAAGTAAATATTTGATAATAACAGTGTGGCAGGGATGCCGTAGCAGTGAGTTTGTGGAACAATTAGCTGGTGTACTTTAGGATGTTGTCTTAGAGATAGGATAGGCTTCACATAGGCTTCGAATGTGCAAATTCAATAACGACCCCGCGATCTCCGCGATTTCTATGCGAGCGGGAGGGTGCAAACATGTATCGAGAGAAAAAAAAAAAGAGAAAAATTATTAGCGTGTTTGTTTACATTTAACAGGAGAAACTCGAACGAAATTTTCCATATTTCAGTATAATGTTTGTTATTGTGGTCGTAGTTTCCCAATGTTGTAGAATAGAGAGATAAGATATCCGCGGTAAAAATGGGATCACCGATATACATTTCTTTTAATACTACAAAAAAAAAGGTAGTTTGGTTAGTAACGTAATTTTATATTAGTATCAAGTTATTTATCAAAAAAAAGTAAACACGATTAAGTGAACTGATTGACGGTAGATAATTACGAATTATGTTTTGAGTAACTAAAGATAAACCTGTGACTTAGTTCGACCGAAAACCATGTGTACTAAGTCAATGTGACTTAGTTTGACCTGGATAAAGACTTTGTTAGACGGATCAATCTAAGACGCTAACCCAATACGTGACGACTATCGAGCCGAGGTTTTTATGAGATTTATGTGATCGTTTTGTTTTCTCAAAATTTGTTGCATCATCGGATGAAGGTGATCGTGTTTTATCAGTGATGGTGGGCTAATGGAGCCTATGGGAGAGTTTTATGGTTGCTTACCGGCCTGATGGAGGCTATGGGAGCGCGGCTAATAGCAGGTAGTTGTTTTAAGCTTTGTGAGAAAGTGTTGAACGATAACGATGATGAGAAAATCCAGATATTTTGGTCATAGTTCAATAGCCGGTTTTATAAATTATTTTTAGCTTCGAGTACTGAAATTTCCTTGATTACTGATATAAAGTAACTATTTTGAGTTCTGTTGTTGTGCCAGTAAGATGAGACAGTGTAAGCAATGGTGAGATTTCATATCCTTCTGCCAGTACAAGTTTTTAAGTACCTGAATTGTTGTTGAGGTCAAACATCCAGATTTATTTGGCTGACTTGGAGTGACCCGGGAGTCATGTGTGTGACTCATTGGGCTAAGAGCCCCGAAATTCTCGGATGTTGTGGCTGTAGATAGCAAATTTTATTTTGTAATTTTTTTAGAAGGCGGCTTGATATGGGATGCCTTCGTTATTACAAACATTGTTAAATGGTTTCAAAATGGGAGCTTAAACGTAACGTAAAGTCTAGATAGAGTATACTCGTTCGAACAGTTAAAATCGATGACGATGATTATTGCTTGTTTAGTTTTGGTGTGGCAACAAATGGACTATTGTTACCTATAACTGGCGTATCAAATAGACGTGAGAGCTTCTTATTATTAAACTTCTGATTTAGTTTTGATATTGGGCAGTAGAAATAATGTTTATTTTTATTTTATTTTATTTTGTTGTTTTTGTAGAGATGACAACGTAAACAGTTGTTCGGATCTGTGACGATTACTTGTTGTGTAACTCGTAGACCGTTATTGACCGGGTTATGATAGCAGATAGACTGATACCTATCACTGACTTAGTACAGATTTGGTCGAAGGATTGACCACGAGCTGAGAATCTATAGACAGCTTCTATTTATTTGTCCCGCCTGTGTGGCTCCCGTCTGTGTGGCTCCCGCCTGTGTGGCTCCCGCCTGTGTGGCTCCCGCCTGTGTGGCTCCCGCCTGTGTGGCTCCCGCCTGTGTGGCTCCCGCCTGTGTGGCTCCCGCTTATGTGGCTTCCGCCTGTGTGGCTCCCGCCTGTGTGGCATCCCGCCTGTTTGGCATTTCGCCTGTGTGGCATAGTCTGTGTGACATTAAGTCTGTGTGGTATTTAGCCTGTGAGGCATTCTACCTGTATGGTATTTCGCCGGTGTGGCATTTTTATGTGTGGCATTTTGCCTCTGTGAAATTTACCCGTGTGTGACATCTTACCTGTATCGTGCTTTGGTAGACGTGACACAGGATATATGATGAATAAACTCATAGTTTGACGATTAGAGTGGCACTGACCAGAGTGACACCCAACCTGTGTGGCACCTAGTCTGTGTGGTATTTCGCTTGTGTGCAGGTCCAGTTGCGTGGCGGCCTGGTTGCGTGGCGGCCTGATTGCGTGGCGGCCCGACTGATGGCGTCCGTCGTGTGGTGGTTCGTCGCCTGTGTGTCATTTCTCCTGTATGGTAACATTACTTATTCTTTTTAAATTAGGATGGCGCTGACGGATGACCAAAAATCATATGGCATTTAATGAAGGAGTGTTTCAATCCCACTCGAAGTAACATTGGGTCTTTTGCTGAGTACTGAAAATTTGATGTAGGTATGTCACATATTTGTAGTGAATCTAAGTACCTACAGTAATGGACGTCGGGGACGATACGCGAGCTCTGTGATTGGGGCTTGTTTCCCACTCAACAAGAGCATCAAGGGGAAAACACTGGTGACGATGATTAAACCTTCTTCATTGGTGGTAATTGTGATACGGTTTATGAACCGTCTGGTGTTATACCTTGTCACGCCTCTCTAATGAACTGAAGTCGTTGCTGAATTTATGTCGGCAACTTATAAAGAATAATTTATGTACAAGATGATGTTGTTATCTCTCAATCTACAGAAGTTTAGTATGGTAAATGATAATGGACGTATGTTTTATGTGAAGAATTGGTGGGTTAATGCAGTCGTGATAGATCCAATCACATGATTCATAAGACTTATTTGGGTGATGTGTTGTGGTCAGAAGTGACCGAGCGAATATAGTACTGTGCTATGGTTTTCATGTTTCAGATTACACACGAGGACGTGTGTACAGCAGGACGGCCGTGACGGATCACGGTCAATAGTATGGACTCATGTGGTCAATAGTACGGACTCATGACGATGAAAACGGAAGTGGGAGTGCGCCCTCTGGTGGGGCGTGCTGACAGAGTCTCGACGGCACGACTCGGGCCGAGTGGCGGCCATTCTTGGCGCGACCGCCGCCGAGGAGTGACGCGTCTTGAAACTGTCTCCACATTTCGTTTGTTTACGTTTGAAGTTCGTTAATAGAAAGTGTTATTTACGTTTAAAAATAAAGTAATTTTAAAATCACCTTTGAAATAAGAAAGTAAATTACCTCAACTGCCTACATTTGTAATACCGCTCTGAATTCTAGTGAAATTATAAGTGATGTGCAAAAATGAAATGGAATAAATACAGTGGAGTAAATGTGAACCTTTTCTTTAATTTATCTGGACGAATACGACCTAATACTGATATCACCACCCTGATGACAATGAACACCCCTTTCCTTCACGCGACGACATATATGTTTATTCTATCTTGATGTAGTTAGTATTGTATTTAGATAAATTACAATCTATCATCACGCTTTATGAAGCACCTACTTACTCACTTTCTGCATTGTCTACTGGTTTACTGGAAGATAAAGCCTTAATGGCTTTAAGTCCGCCAATTGTGTTATTGTGTAATAAAGTTTTAAATAAATAAATGTCACAGCACGAGAATAGCCCCGCAGATGAGTAGTTAATTTTTTTTAAGATCAATTTGGCGGTCTCTGCTTACCCCACCTGTGAAACAGAGGCGTGAGCTTTAAAAATATCTTTTCCTATCTCAATGTATGAAAAATACAGTTTATGTAGGGTGTAGTGATACAAGCTTTTCAGATCACCTATTGCAATTTGCGGAACAGGATTGTCTCATAGAAATAGACCAATGAGGAACAATCACATACACCCTCGATAAATTGATATACCCACAAAGTTTATCGGGATGTTAAAAATATTATATAAACAAACATTTTTTTTATGAAAGCCATCCTGTCGCCAAGAAATGCCTCTTGAATAGAGTTCACAACGAGAAAGTTTCGTATAAATCGATAGATATAGTAATTTATGAAGAAAACAAAATCCACTGACCTACAGAGCTTCTAAATTCACTCAAACCTCTGGTTACACACCATACAAACAAATAAAATAATATTGGAATTTCGATTATTTTTCTCGCGAATCTAACCCCGGAATGACGTTTAACGTTTTTTGTGTGAAATCTTGTTTTAATCTATGCTTAAACGCGATTAAGAATTTGGTGCAAGCTGCCCTAACTCCTAATATGTCTTAGACCTAATTTATATAACAGAACTCGACCTCAAGTCTAAAAACTAAAACCCATTATCATTGAAACTATAATTCCCACAGGCCCATCTGCTGGGCACATGGGGTTATTGCAAACCAGCCACAAAGTAAATTGGCCACACAAAATAGAAACATGTGTAAACTAGCTATAGGACGACCAGGGACTCAGGTTACTTTGACAGGTTGCGGAAAAATTAGTATACTAAAGTTATTTTACTGGCAATAATAGACTAAAAAAAGGAAATGTACATCGCCATTATTTAATGGCCTAAAGCCTTTACCACCGGCTTCGTCATTGTATACCTTCTAAAACTAGTCTATCTAACTAAACAGGAAACGGAAGGAAAACTATTGTGACAATGTCACTAAAAAAGCGTAAAAATAAGTTCATAGGGATTCAAAGATTTAAAAAAAGTTTCGATATCGATCGATTCAATGTAATTTAATATTTTTGTCGATAACCAGAAAAGGAAGGGTTTACTGCTTTATGTTGAATGTCATGTGCCCGATGGCTGGTACCCCAAAGTCTATAGCACCGATGTACTTACACAATTTCGACAAATAATTATATTATCATGGTGAGGGATACCGCAAATAAGGTCGAGGGGGCTCGCCTGCGTTGGTATTTATTTAGGACAACCAATAAGACTTACACTAACAAAAGTTATAGCATCTTATAGCTAAAAATTTGCGGTTGCGTTAACCCCAGGGACACGTGGGGAAAAGGTGCCTGAACCTGCCGGTATCAGGAAAGAGACCCCGTGGGCGGCTCAAGAACCGATGGATTGCCATCGCTGAGTCGGATGCGAAAGCTTACGACGCGAGTATGGCGTAGACTGGGCGAAGTGGGGAACATTTTTTTTATTCCACTTAGGTGGCAAACAAGCTTACGGCCCTTCTTATGGTAAGCAGACACCATGTGTAGGAACACGGACCCTGGCAGAGTCCAAGATAAGCGCTATGACGATAATGATTAAATGTTTAAAGAAAAATTGATATTTAACCTATATATGCAGTACTAGATTTTGCTCGCATCTGCGTCTGCGTAGAATTCGGGTTTACATTGCGGACCCGTTCCTGCGAGAATGTTTTTTTCCCAATTAATTATAGTCTACGTGCTGTTTTGAGCATATTATAAGGTTCATGTATTTTATCAATAATAAGAAGTGATAATTAAGTAATTTTATCAAAATTATTTATTCGTTGCGTGATGGAGTAACATAAGTACACCCATCCATCCGTATAATCTTAGTAGGATAGGATGTACGTATACGACAATATAAATAAGTAATATTTATTATTTACTCAACATTTTATTTGATAAAAAATATATCGATATGTAAAAATGTACGATCACATCACTGTCCATCTGACATTCTTATAGCGTCATATGTATTTGATGACAGATTATACTACTTCCGGTGTTGCTACATAAAACGCAGAACTAGCGCCACCATTGACAGGTCACCTCTGTCGCTGGTCAAGCTTTACACTAGCTTTTTCCATACAGACAGCGGAAAAAATCGATATTCGTTTTTCTAATATTAACAACAAAAATAAAAAAGAGGTGATTGATTTAATTTTCTCTTTTTAAATAAACAAAAAAAAACAGTTTTTTCCTTGTTCGCGATAGAAAGAGATAGAAAGAGCGAAGGTGTGCACGTGATAGCGTGGTGTGCAGCACCACAAGGAAGAAGAACCCGGTAAATGGTCACATTCCTTTAGAATTTCCTTTGCTCTTTCTGTAAATAAATCACACGGCCAAACATTATTATGCATTGCGATTGACCTACACGAGGATTGTTTTTCTCATGGCCAACTGACATGAAACCCTTACCTTCTAACAAATAAAGATTTGTCTATGAAAAAGTCTATGAATTATTTTACTCTTAGAATGAAGATAATGGTTCATCCTTTTTGTATGTATGTATACAAAAATTCAATAGGCGGACTTAAATTATGGCTATATCTACTAGTCAACCTAGACTACACAGATAGTAAGTATAGGTGCATAGAAAAATGAAACTTATTTCATCTTTCTATGTTTTAAAGCCAAACAATTACTGCAATACCTAAAAAATAATGATAATAGCTTTTATTAGGTATTGGTATTAACTTTTATGATTATCTTTTGTGAACGTTATTTATTTATTTATTTATTTAACAATTTATTGTACACAAGAAAATTAAAGATATAGTACAAATTAGATATTAGACAACAGGCACTACTTATCTCTAAAAAGAAATCTCTTCCAGCAGGCCTACAAAAAGAGAGATATGATAAATATACGCAGATACGACGTGCACAATAATTATATACTATAAATAAATACATACATAATATTCTATACATACTAATAGGTATATATGAATAAAATAAACATATACTATATTAATACATAATATATATTAAGGCATTGTAATACGTCTAGGCACACTGAGATAGATAGTGATCCTTTACACGCTTTTTAAATATATGGATAGATTGGCTGTCACGCACTTCGTGCGGAAGAGAATTCCACAGTCTTGCTGCATGAACAGTGAAGGAATAGGAAAGGAAGTCGGAATGGTGAGTAGGAATTGTTAACGTTATTTATCATTTTGCACCCAATGCAATATATGTTTACGAAATTCTTGTTATTCTTATTTAAGTACGATAAAAATGAAAAACAATACTCAATTCATTCTAGGTACATAAAAACATGTCTCATGGATCAAGTCAAGTAACTCCGTACAGCACGTTAATAGCCCCTATAATGAAGTATTGAATTCGTAACAATAGCTATGACAGAGCGACAGCAAAGGACGAAGTGCCGCAATTATTTCGCATGATGAGTCTCACAACAATGAGTAGTATATAGCAATCTAATAATCTTGTAACCACCGCAGAGGCAGGTTCTTCGTGCACGTCTTTTGTCGTAATAGCGAGAGGCGGAGCTGCGTGCTTAGTGCCAATCATGCTTGCGACCAAGCAGTACACCTAAAATGTTGCTACTGTTCTCGGTGCTGACTCTAATCGCGTTCGCGAAATGCAGCGACGCCCCAGCGGCGCCAGCGAAGCGAACGAAGCCTTACATTTTCCCGATACCGTTCGAGATGCCCAACCGCAACGACCGCGCCGACCAGTGCTGGATACGAATAGAGGACGACGAGATCATCGAGACCATCGCCACGTACTGCCACGTTGCTCTCGCGTTCCTGCACGGCCACATACCGGCTTACAACAGCAAAAAGATGCACGAAGACGAGGTGGACGTGAGCCTCTGGAGTGAGGAGCCGCGGCACCCGGCCGAGCTCCCCGTCCCCAGCGCCGCACTCGACGGCAACAACCGCCCACTCCTCAGCTGGAAGGTCACCACCATCATGGACCCGACGACGCGGATGAGACTCTACGTCAGCCGGTACGCAGACTGCAAACTCGTGATGTACAGCAGAGAAGGCATGTCGAATTACAAAGTGGACTGTTACAAACTGTTATACTTCGTGAATGAGAATTCGAACGGCTCCGCCGTGTTTTCGCGCGCCGATAGTGGATTTCTGGCTATTATTTACGTCTTATTGCTGATTATGTTTTGGTGACAATATTCGAGTGTTTATGAACTTCATGGAGTGTCGGCAGGAGTGTCGTACGAACTGTTTAAGTCGTTTAGTAAATTACAAATTCGTCTGCCTCGTGAATAATTGTTTACCGTAGCGCACTTGTCGACGTGAAGGCCGCATTCACTACAATTTGTTTCGATTCAATGGTTTAACACAATGATCTATGTCCTCAAAATCTACTTTTAATTTATTTTTCATTGAACATATTCTCCTTCAAATCACCTTACCTTATTTTATGTTGTCTTGTCACATGATATTAAATTGGCACGTGACAGTAACATAGCACTAATACTATTTTAAAAGTCAGTTTTGTTTCAATAGATTTAACTTTACAATTTACAAAGTAACTTAAATAACATCGACTTGACATTTGGTTAATCGTATGATATTGGATATCAATTACAATTATGTACTTACAAAGTACTTTTTCGTATACCTAAGCATAAGTAGATTGTGACAATTTATCACATAAATCAATCACCAAATACTGATTATTATATAAATATCTCCAGCTGAGATTACATGCCATCTCGGTCAGTGACTTGATGGACAGAACTATAGATCGAATGTGGGAGCAATCCGCTTCGATTTGATATAGTCACGTCTCACTGTCTATTCTTAGTGTTTTCTTCGTTCTTATGTTACGTTAATATACGAGGTTATACACATTTACTTGGTAGTTTATGTTGCTTAAGTTTCTTTCTATTCTGACGTTTTCGTCGACGCCTGTCAATATTATGTTAGCAAATCATCATAATTAGCCATTGCTATAATTATTGTTTTTATTGTCTATCCATGCAATAATATAGACGAAGGAGGCTCCACATGTTGGCCGAAACTCCACGATACTTGGCCAATACTAGAATGTAGAGATAGTCGTCGTCGTCGTCCTAGCGCTTATCCCGGCCTCTGCCAGGGTCCGCTTTCCTACTCATTCTGCTCCACTTTGCCCGGTCTCCGGCATCCTCTCGTCGTAAGCCGTTGGCTCTCGCATTCAACTCAGTGATATCAATCCATCGCTTCTTGGGTCGCCCACGGGGCCTCTTTCCTGATGCCGGCTGATTCAGACACCTATTTCCCACATATCCCTGAGGCTTACGCAACACGTGACCAAACCAGCGCAGACGAGCCTCCTCGATCTTATCTGCGATATCCCTCACGCCAAGGCTGCCACGGATGTACTCGTTACGTACTCGATCGAGTCACGTAACTCCGCACATCCACCGCAGCATTTTCATTTCGTTGGCGTGGAGGTCACGAACGTGTTTCGTCAGCGCTGGACAAGTCTCGCAGCCATAGAGCACCACCGGTCTAATTATACTCTTGTATATAAGCCCATTGAGCTTTAAGGCTTAGTGTCTCAAGACAAAGGTCTTTGACTTATGTGTGTTGCCATTGCCAGTGATGACTTACGGAACTGAAACGTGGCCGCTCACTGTGAGCCTTATAAGAAACTGTTACCCAAAGCGCAATGGAAAGAGCTATGCTCGGAGTTTCTTTGCGCGATCGAATCAGAAATGAGGAGATCCGCAAGCGAACCAAAGTACACCGACATCGCTCTAAGGATTGCCAGACTGAAGTGGCAGTGGGCAGGGCACATAGCTCGAAGAACAGATGGCGGTACCGAAAGACGCAGTGTGGGTAGGCAGGGGTACTACAAGGTGGACCGACGACCTGGTGACTGCCGTGAGTTCCCACCATTTGGCCCAAGCTGCAGAGATTCGGGACTTGACATCGGGGCAGATATCGCCGGACTCGTTCATCACGGATTTATCTTTTCTATTGACAGCTTCGTTACCTACAAGGATGGTTTCGGGATCTACACTGCAGCTGGCCATATACTCTGTTTTGGCGACATTCAACTTCAAACCACCGTTTTCTATCACATCCTTCCACGTGTTTACTCTAGTCTCAAGAACCTGCCTAAGCTTGCTCACCAGTACAATATCGTCAGCGTACTTCATTAGCCAAGGAGGCATTAGCCAGTCCTGAATTTCCGCTGAGAGAGCATCGAGCACAATGCAAAACAAATGAGGGCTCAGCACAGAACCCTGGTGAACACCTACAGTAATCGGGAAGGGATTAGTATGGCCTACGATGGTTTTGACGACGGCTCCAGTATTGGCATACATATCCTGTATAATACTAATGTACGCTTCGGGCACAGACTTTGATCTCAGAGCCCACCAGCTTATCTTCCGAGGGACACTGTCGAAAGCCCTCTGCAGGTCGAGAAATGCGTAATGCAATGGTTGATTCCTACTGCAATGGGACTCCTGGAGGACCCTGAGAGCAAAGATTGGATCCATGGTGCTGCTGCCCGGCCTGAAGCCGTATTAGCATTCCGACAAGGAACATAACTGGCGAAGTCTCTGGTCCATAATACGTTCGAGTAGCTTCATTGTGTGGCTCATGAGTTTAATACCTCGATAGTTGCCGCACTCCTGCACACTGCCCTTCCTTTATAGTTGGGCGTAATAATAATTACGCGCCACGCGTCAGGTATAATCCCCGTGGCTACGATCCTATTGAATAGTTGATTGAGCAAGAGTACGCCTCGGGTCCCTATTGTTTTTCAATTTTCTATGGGTATTCCGTCGTGGCACAAGAATGTAGAGAAAGTATTGGCCTATATTCGTGAAGTCTCGTGATTGTTGGCCATATCTCCGGTGGCAATTCCTGGTGTCTAGTCTAATCTAGGGTTGGCGCGAGGATAACTATAAATATTTTTTCCCAATAAAATAACCTACTGAATAACAAATGATCAAGTTTTTGCCAAACGATCTCGCCCAGAAAGGTTTCTGCAAAAGATTATATTAAAGATTTCGTTGTACCTACCTACTAATTTTGTCATTAGAACTGTCGAAAACGTAAGCCAAATAATCCAACTTATCTAACTCATAACAGCAACGAGAATCTTGCTATAACAAATGCTTAATTTGCTCCTTTCAAATCGCCAACTAGCCGCGTAAAACGAACGCGGGTTCAGGGCACGCGGCGTGGTCGCTTGAAATGGAACTTGGTGGCGCCGGCCGCTTACGCTAAACGCAAGTCGTGAAAAGATAGAAATCTATTGGTTCCTACGGTCCTAGGTCCAAATGGTGCAAAATCTACAATAATAAATAGGCAAATGTGCCCGGCAATAGACTCTATAATAGTAGAGGCAAACCCGATGTGTGTATCAATGTACCAAAAATTTAATAATATATTCCGAAATCAAGGAATTAAAAATCAACAATTACATTTTTTAGCTAGCTAAGTTTAGCTAGCTAGTTTAAGGTTAGCTGGAAGAAATCTCGTTGTGAAGTGAAGAAAGCTCATTATAAACTATATTTTTATTTCCTGTAATGTTATAAATTGATGCAATAAAGAGATTACATACATACATACATACATTTTTCTTATTCAGTCGCTTCTTCATTTATTAAGGGTAGAAAGGGTTGATCAACGAGCCTGTTTACGAATTGATCTTAATGCAAGCAATTGCACGATGTCCATTAATAAACGATTTACCGCATACGGCCTCCGTCAGAAGATTAAACCAATTAGTAGGGGATGATTGCATCAGTTTGAGGACTTGGACCATAGGTATGTTTCTTGTACTTAATTGTTGGTTGTTTTGAAATCGTTGGCAAAATGGTGAAATTAAAGAATTTGAATGGGTCAGTACCTAGTTCACTATTTGAACACAAAGCTAATTAAATTCGAAGCTTCTAACCCAAACCATGATACAAGCCAAAATATATGATACTTGAAAATACGAAACAGATTATATTATGAAGTAAAGCTCCGTAGATAGGGCTGTAAACAATATCTACCTGTGATGCCCTATGGACTACTGTTCTCTGTTCTATCCATTGGGAACTCTATCAGCTACGAAGATATATTAATTAATCCAGAACTAGGAGATAATATCTATCTATAATGCCAAGAGGTCACGGCATCAGTCTCAGCTGACTGTTCAAGGAACAAAGGAAGGAAGTTTCTACTTGACACATATATTGTTAAAGGGAAATATTTTTATTCGAGATAATGGAACACTGCATGAAGAACCACTCTCACAGAACAGTGGGTTATTGATCGACGTATCTATAATGTTATTGGAGTTTATAAAATAAACTTAATTATACCAGCTATTTGAAAATGAAAATGATGAATCTACGCACTTTTTCTTGTTTTAAATAGTAAATGTAAAAATGTTGATACTCATAAGTACATAAAAAAATTTACTTTTTCCATTCAGGCCATTGTCCTATACGTTACAACTGAAAGTTTATTATCCTCAAAGTTATAACAATACTGGCGCAGCCACGGTCCAGGGGCCCAATTTTTGAATCGCTAGCCTCGATTCGAACAGCTTTCAATTTTGATTTTAGGCATAAAAAATTCAATAGGCCCAGGATTCGCGTACGGTATTTAAAACTGCAAAAGTACACATTACGCAGGAAAATGCTCTGTTTATACACTGACGTGTTTTAAAACGATTATACGGTAGGCTCATTATTAAACTTTAAGGTAGTAATTTAATGGCTAAACTAATGCTATCATTTTCGATTTTTAATCCAAAGGCAATTCTTCCATGTAACAGGATGACAGTCGCAACTGTTAAGTATGATTAATCGTCTGGAATCAACGTGGAAATAGAAAAAAGCAATTAATTTTGTTCATATTGTAGGTAAGTAGAAAGATGGGTGCTTAGGTGGAGCTTTTATCATTTATTTCAGCATATCTCTGTTATACGATTACAAGCAGTTTAACAAAATTAGATTGGTAACCACGTCGAAACAATGTTTCCAATTAGCCAACATTAACATATAAATGAGAAAGTCGGCATATAAATGCGAAACTGGAATATGAAAAAACATATATCTTTTATCGACATCACAGGTGAATTTGGAAATAAGTAGAAGAACGTAGTTGCCTTTGACGGTAATAATGCTCTCATGTAATCTTTGTTTAATTGTATTTGAATAAATGAATTCTTTTTATGTAACTTGTTATATAACTTTTTATGTCATTGGTCGTAGCGGGATTCGAACCCGATACCTCTCGCTTACGAGTTGTTTACCTTAACCGCTTGGCCACCGACGCTCCGTAGATCACAGGTATTAATTAGGTTAAATGGGTTTACGGTTTACCAAGTGATCTGCCTTGCTCTATATTTTATACTCTATCAATTCATAATAAAAAACAAAGTCCCATGCCGCCATCTGTTTGTCTGTTCGCGCAAAAACTACTGAACGGCTTTTCAGCAATAGACAGAGTGATTCATGAGGAATGTCCATGTGTTGTAGGTGAGCAAACTCATAAACCATCGTAACAGGCGCTGGGAAAGCACTCCCGGATGTAGGCAGTCCAAGTTAGTGGTGAGCGAACGGTCACCCAAGTTAACGAACAGACTGCTTAATTTCAAACGGTATGAACTCAAAACAGTAGTTGGCACAATTACAGGGCACCTCCCCCTGAATAAACAACTGCACATAATCGGAGCTACAGACAGCCCCCTGTGCAGGGACTGTTTAGCAGCTGAGACAACGACAGCTCACGTGGTCCTAGAATGTGAGGAACTAAAGGATTACAGAGCCAAAGCCTCACTAGGAACAGGTTCTCTTCAAGAGGTCTGTAAACGTCCTAAGAGACTAATAGACTTCTGGAAGGAGCTGGGCTGGCTATCATAGCCAGTTCTCAATCACGCGTAAAGGACCGACTTTGAGTCCAAAGGCGGAAAATGGGAGTCCCTAACCTAAACCTAAAAACCTAAAATGTGTATAATTTGTTAAGGTAATGTTGCCAGGGGCGGGTCGCTAGTCACAATAATTCCACATTCCCTACTCTATTTTCAAACTCTCACTTACTGAACGAATCATCACGGACTAACACCGACCACACTAGCTTGTTAGCTCTCCGCGCCGGCCTCTCCACAATGTCGGCAAACGTAGGAATCACTTAATATAATGAAATGACCTATCACCGTCCGCCGGTCCGTCCCGTGCGGACACAGCACTCCCACGTGCAGTATTAGCGGAATTACGAGCACTTCCCACTAAGGCCAGGGCCAGAGCTTATAGTAATTAAACAATACTCACTACGCAGCAATAAAGCTATAACAGCCCCTACGCCGATGAATTGGGCACGTGATGGGCACGGCATATATGCTGGCGAAACTAACTTCGAAATCGAAAATTCCATCGTAACGCTGTAGAAAGAAGTTATTGATAATTTGCATAATAATTTGCATTGCCGAAACAAGTACTTGTTAACCACCTACCATAGCTAGAGCTACTGCTCTAGCTATGGTAGGACTCTGTCAAGCCTGAGGAGTCCGCTTGGGTGACCTCCGCATTGTCTGTTTATGCCGCCACGCCACGCAATAATGTTTGCAAGGTTGTGTTCCGGTTTGAAGGAAAAGCGAAGAGAAGATAAGATTGGAGGGTAGCCAGCGTAATTAAAGACCGACAACGCGCTTGCGGTACTGCATCTTTATTATATAAAACTTATGTATTTAAGTCGTAGATACTTAGTCTGGCCATAAATGCTGTTACAATTAAAAATAAACAAAATATTACATTTGAATTTGGAATCTGTCATTTTTATATGATTTTTCATTGTCTTTTCTTATTTTGGCGCCAATACATTGTACAATATTTTGCGATATTAAAATGGAGTGGGGTGATAAAGAGAACCGAATCGCTGTGATTGCATTACATAAAATAGGTATGGAGCCAAATGCAATTTTTAAAACTCTCCATACGCTACGTATTAGTCAAATGTTTGTGTACCGGGCTATTAATAGGTACAGGCTCTGTTTGTGACAGAAAAAGATCTGGCCGTCCACGGAGTTTGCGTACGAAAAAGGTAGTCAAAGCAGTAAGGGAAAGAATTCGAAGAAATCCTGTCCGAAAGCAAAAGATTTTATCTCGGGAGATGAAGATAGCACCTAGAACCATGTCGCGTATTTAAAAGATGACTTAGGACTTGCAGCCTATAAGAGACGTACCGGTCATTTCTTCAGGTCTAACTGATAATTTAAAAAGGGTGGTAAAATCTAAACAACTACTGAAGCGGTACGCAAAGAGAGGTCACAGATTTTTTTTTTACAATGAGGAGTTTTCCAATAGGTATCTAAAGCATTCTTAACCACTCACTAGATGGCAGCCTGACAATTTTTTTAAATGATAATCACTTGAAAAAGGTTCTTAGCAAAGGGGATATAAACACTGGGTACGTTGTATTGGATTTAATGTATTTATCAATAGTTTTCGACCAGTTTAGAGTTTGTAATAAAATAGAACATAGTGTCTATTCATAAAAATATGTATTTGTACATTTCGTTCAACCTTTAAGTTATGTTTATATTAAAAATCATAAAATTTTTAGGTTTAGTATTAGATGGCTGAATGACATCACTGAAAAAATCATAGATTTAAAAAAAAATACCGGAATTGTGGGAGCGTCATCTGTTGATGCTTTTTGAAGCCAACTGACAATACCTACTGGAAAACTCCTCATTGAGCAACATTTTAACAAACAAAATGACCGTATTTATGCTCAAAGCTCTAAGAAAGCTTCCTAATTAGTCGACAGAGTGCAACGTGGGCATTATCTGACTTCAGTGCTGGTTTGGTGGAGTGTTAGCTATGATGGAGTGACTGAGCCATACTTTTGTGAAAAAGGTATCAAAACATCGGCACAAGTGTATCAAGATACCATTCTTGAGAAGGTAGTTAGGCCCCTTAACAACACCATGTTCCATAACCAAGAATGGCCTTTCCAGCAAGACTCGGTGCCGGGTCACAAAGCTCGGTCCACGCAGTCTTAGTTGGAATCGAACGTTTCCGACTTCATCAGAGCTGAAGACTGGCCGTCGTCTAGTCTCGATCTTAATCGTTTGGATTATGATTTATGGTCAGTTTTAGAGAGTACGGCTTGCTCTAAACGCCATGATAATTTGGATTCCCTAAAACAATCCATACGATTGGCAGTGAAGAATTTTCCCATGGAAAGAGTGCGTGCTTCTATTGATAACTGGCCTCAACGGTTAAAGGACTGTATTGCAGCCAATGGAGACCACTTCAAATCAGCTTTTTATTTTTTAAATTGTTTTATATTTACGTATTAAACTAACACATTGTAATAGCATAAAAAAAGTTAACGGTTTAAAAGTTCCACATTCCCGCACATAGTCCAAACCTGGCACAATGCGATTTCTTTTTTGTACCAAAAATCCAAGATAAGAGGTTTGACATTTATGGGGCCGGAAGAGGCCGTGATAGCTTTTAACCAGAACGTGAAAAACATGCCCTCAGACCAAAGGTCCTATTGTTCTCAAAAAATTTTTGATCGAATGAAAAAGTGTTAATATATTTTACATGAAAATTGTTTTATTAATGAGTTACGCAAAACTATTAGTGTACCCACGTACGAATCCTAAATTCTACAGAAATTCTGAAAAAATGCGAATGTTTGTAAGACAGATTGGATGTTTGGATGGATGTTGTTACTCTTTCACGTAAATACTACCAAACGGATTTTGTTAATACTTTGCAGAGTTGTACTACCTAGCTTATAAATAACCAAGAATAACACATAGCCTATAATTAAAACATCGACATATAACGCAGTACAACGGAATTATACGCGATCCAAGTGACCGTCAAAAGCTTCGACTACTAGAAAAAAAAGGACCTTGTGTCTCTTTCGTATTCATAATATTACCTTCCAAGAGAGTTTCCCAAAAAAACCTTGAAACACATGCTGTTTAATCTGTGCTTATTAGGTTAAACACGAAATCTCAGGGCTGTGTTCAATATCATGGAAATCGCATACAATATTTCCGCTCCCCTTTCATCCCCCTTTCCGTAAGAATAGCTAAGAATTCCGTAGGAATATGAAAAAATCCTCTCAAATGTTTGAGGAAGACACAGAATAGAAATAAAATAAAATAAATATTTCGATTCCTGTGTGATCTAAGTTAGTCAGCTTAACGATACCTGAGAGTGGATGTTGGTTCGTGTGCCCAAAACGAATCATAAAAGAATAATTTTGTTTAAAAGTCATTTATTGGCTAATAAACGGTCTGTGACGCCGATGGGGCGTTTTTCTTTGACTCATTTCAGTGGTGCAACGTAAAGTTTGCTGGATGTGGGTACACCTGTGACCGCAAATTAATCCATGTGCTAGACCGTTGTTCTTGTGATGCCTAGTTGAACTGACAAATGTGTTTTATATTATTAGGTTATTGTTGAAAATCATTGAGAAAAAGGAAATTTTCCGAAAATGGGAAATTCCTATTTTCCAAATTTTTCGGGGAAAGCACACAAGGACCACTCGCAATATAAATGATATTTGTAATAAGGGCTTTTCTTTCAATGGACTATTGACACTTCAAAAGTATTTGCTTATTTTGACAGCATACTCCACGGCCGCCATAAGATTCTATATCCACAAAAACTTTCCACGACTTCTGAAATAGTGTAAAAATGGTAATGAAGACAATTTCGCAGGAAGCGCGTCCTGTGACCGCGAACGGTGAAGGTCGCCGCTGCCATTATCCGACGTTGGGACGTCCCACTGGGAGAAATATTTGTTTACGACCCAAGAATCACACAGATTGTAACTTAACACCATCATGTTCCTTTACTTAACATTGGAAACTAACTTAAACGCGTAAAAGTCGCTAATGCCGTTTTCCCGAGGGAACTATGTTGAATTTTGTGATCAATTATAGCCTTTGTAGTTATTCCAGGATATATGCTATTAGACTGCGAAATGTCTCGTTAAAATCTGTACTATAGTTTGTTCGTGAAAGAGTCACACACATCCATCAAAACTCTCTAAAACTCATTTATAATGTTGGGTTAGGACTGAAAGTGTCATAAATTCAAAAGAGTAAATATCAAAATCCGCAGTCTGTTCTTCGTCGATTTGTTTTTAAAGCAACTCAACACCTGGAGTTCGAAATTTAAAATTCACTAAAGATAACGCAGCTCCCCATTTTCTTGTCTATGGAGAGATTAGGTAGACAGTCTATCTCCGAGATAATAGTCGATTTACAGGACTCCCGAGAGTCGAAGGGGTTGCAATTGTACTCTGCCGGTCAATCGACTCAATGTGTTATTTCATAAATGTATGAGGCCTAGTTTATTCTAAAGGCATACCAGGGCACATAAAAATTACCAAATGTCTCTTGAACCGCACATGACTATCTACAAGCAATCAAAGTACACAAGTAAGCAAGAAGAAGTACCCACTATTATAAATTGAATATCATATCCGTATTAGCATACCTACCATACTTTGTGGCCGTGTGGTGCCCGGCAGAGTAGAATAGCACCAACCTCTTACACTCGTGGGTGTCGTACAAGGCTAATGCTTTCGAGACAAAATATCTAAGCGCGTCCGTAGACTGGAAAATGGGCAGCAGCGTTTTCCATTGTTATTGCGTCGAGATTATGGCAATAAACTCCCTTTCCTCCCTGCAGTGGACTGTTATGATAATTAGCATACCAGATAGGGACTGGCATCCCATAGCAAACAATCATAAAGTACGGAAGAATATGGAGGAGACCTTTGCCCAGCAGTGGGATGTTTCAGGCTCTATTAGAGTCACCATGCTATTATATAACCTATATCTTTTTATACTTTTCAAAACAAAAGTTTCACAAAACGTACAGTAAAATAAACGTCGTTGTGTCACCGTGGTAAGCTCTGGTGACCCCTCTAAACTTATTAGGAATTAATCTGGCGCCGATCTGAAAACAAACCGCATTAACCCTGAATCCTCTTTGTAAATATTTGAGTTTGTGTTAATTGAACTCGTCCGCTCCATCGTGATCCGTCTCACGTCTCTGATAATGAAAAAAGTATTTAAATCGACCACAAAAGGGTGGCTGCCATTCATTAGCAGTTATCAAACCCTGGCTTCAGATAATGCCATGTCGCAAGTCGCTGACGTCATCGTGAGTTCTGTAGTATTACACGAAATCATTGCTTCCTTTTCTAACCTCTACAAAGAAATGAAATAGACGTTCCATTTAAATGTCAAAGATTGGCCTATCGGATTTGTATAAAGAAAATTCGGTCTAATCCGATCCTTGTTGCTGACTTATCTTTATGATAATGAGGGTTTCTTTGAGAGTCTAAACGTAGTTTGTGTAGGAGAATCTGAAGTCTAAAACATAACCCTAGCAAAGTGAACAAGGTCAGGAGTGCGTAGGAATACAAACTTTAATATCTACGCAAATGGGTTGGTGTAACTTGGGTGTAACTAAATTTATTCACACTATTTTCTTGTGCACAATTCCAGCAACCCACGCATAGATAAGAAAGAAAAAGTAATGTGGCGGTGGCACCGTGGATTTGATTTTTTTTTTACCAGGAAGCAATAATGAAACCGCTTAACTCACAATCAAGATGAACGCGACTGTGAAAATTATAACATACTTACCATACTTTGTATGGCTTTTGATGTTTGTAGTAGTAGATGTCAGTAGATATTGCCTTTCAATACTATATTTGGAAAGGAAACCAAAACAGTGGATTAATACACGAAATTGATGTGGCTTCGTTGATAACAAAAAGTTTGTGAAGAAGAACGTGTCTAGAATATGAACAGAGATATATCTCCCAACATTCTGTGGAATATGAGCTACTATTCCGAATCTAAGAAACATGTTTTACAACTCACGGTGAATTACCAGTGCGTGAAATCGGGAATAATGAAGACTCCTGTTTACAATACTCGTAGCATAATAAAATACTGAAATTTAGTACACCTACACAATTTTATTATCCGATGAACAAGAAATTCTTGAAAGAAACACTGGGTAATTTGAAAGGAAGGCTTGTATAATTAACAATATACCTAATAAGAAGGAAGAAAGTTAATATCAGGCAGCACAGTTTGTTTATTTACGACGACCTGAATGGTTCAGGTGGTTTACATGCCGGTCTGCCACGCAGAGGTCCCGGGTTCGATTCCCGGCCGAGAAGAAATTGAAATGATGAATGTTATGATAATGTCTGGATTTACTATGTATAATAAGTATGTAATTATAATAAAAATTATAAGTGGTGCTTTATCAGTTATCTAATACCCATAACACAAGCTTTGCATACTTTGGGGCTGTAAGACGCTGTGTGAATTTGTCCAAGCATATTTATTAATATTATTTTTTATGTTTAAATTCCATATTGACTGCTTTCTTAAATTAACAAATCGATATTTTCAGGACGACACGCAGAGGCCCTGGTTTCGAATCCTCTTCCTCTTTAATTTAAAAAACCGAATTAAAAGACATGTATGTGAAGTAACATCTGATGTCTAGCACCATAGCACAAGCTTTGCTTAGTTTAGGGTTCTTTAAATAACACTGTGCGAACTTCGCCAAGTTTGTATAGCTAATACAAAAACTTATCTGCCCGTATATATATTTCTAAAATCTAAACGTACGGCAGAAGAGAGACTGCAGAGAATGTAATATACAAGATACTTATATACAAAATAAATCATATTATACGAAGCCTCATTATATGAAAACACACCCTTTGACTGTGCCAAAACTTATACTATATAATAAAATACTCCCAAGTTCGTGCTCATGAATATGTATGAAATGGTAGAAGGAAACCCTTGACAAACAAATTGCCTTCACACCAAATTTATTTAGTTACCGCGGCTTTGTTAAACGTAGAGTACCCCCGAAAACATCGTAAAATAGTGACTTTATACATTTATAAAAAGGTTACTTTTTTAATGTTATAAGTACGTCAGACAATCAGGCAAGCGGGCCACCTGATGGGAAGTGGTCATCGCCGCCTATGGACATCAGCAACACCAAGGGAGTCATCAACGTGTTGACCGCTTCGGAAAAGACCTTTAATATACATCTAAAACGATCTCATGTCCAAAGGGAACACTATGCATGCATAATACACTATTCCATACATTTGTGTTAAACTTTTATGGGTCACTGATTTTTATGAATACTGATAAACTGAGATAAAGAACCCTCGAAAGACAATCCAACCCAAATGTATTTTTTCTTTGTTCGGAACTAGATTATACCTACTATAAATCTCATCATATTACTTAGCAATTAAAAACGTACCTACATATTGAGAAATGAAAAATAGCCACCACTAGAACATTCTTTGTAAACCACGTTTTCTATAGTCCAATATTGCTAAAAACATAATTGAAAACAGTTTTCAGTGTAGAGTGTAGTCTAACATCTAGGTTCTGTTGTTGCCCATTGTTTTGTTTATTGTTTTAGGCATTTATACCTATATCGATGTAAAATAAATTATGCGATTGACTACAAAAATTGTAGTGTGGAATGAAATAAAATATAAAAAAACGTGGCATATATTTAAAATAACGTTGAACGATCATAGTGGTAGTAAAACTATTTCTGTTTTGACGTGATTTTGTCATTTTACGTCAGAGTAACGCTGGAAATAAATTCAAACATGTAGCGATTCAAAATAGCTGACTGCCCCTTTTTATAGTAGGTACTTCCTTCTTCTTGTTTGCTCTACTTCTATACCCTAAACTAATATTAACAAGACGTTAAGTTGGCTTTACTTCAGTAGGTAGGGAACTGTAATCTCTTGAAATATTGATTGACGTAGGTCTTGGCTACATAGCTTGTGCGCTTATTACACATTCCTAAATTCAGTGACTGAATTCAGAAACAAAAAGCGTGAGAGCAAATCAAAGTGGAATGTATTGCTCATAGAATAAGGTCCATTTTTGTATCACTTATATTAGGTCACGTGTAGCTCCGCTTTTCAAAAATCCGAGTTACAAAATGGACCTTATTCTATGAGCAATACATTCCACTTTGATTTGCTCTCACGCTTTTTGTTTCTGAATTCAGTCACTGAATTTAGGAATGTAAATTAAGCGCATTAGTTACTATTATATGAGGTCTCACAGTGCGCGCGAACTTACAACGTTCCAACTGACAAAACTTGAGTGACGATCAGTGTACAATATGCGTCCGTCAAAATGAACGCAAAATTAAAGTAGCGAGCAAAATTGGCCAGTCATACCACTTAATAAGATGGCGGTCAAATGCCTGGATAGTCTTAATTAAAAAATGAAAATACGTAAAGTTGTATTGAATGCAGAGCGTTCATTTAGCAACTGTGAGAAGTGTCTTCGCATATTAACGCTACTTTACTAGGCACATTTACAAACAACACGTACGAGGTGCGTCTTGTGTATGTTTGAAAACAACTTTTTTACTCATTTTATGGGTATGTTCCGGGTTTCCTACCGCGTACCTTTGTTGACGAGTAGCCCGATATTTCGACACAGTTGCATGCATCATGGTCACGGGACGACTTTTTTACTATATAACTATCATGCTGTTACAATAAAGTGTATAATTTAAATTATTAAATAATTACCGTCACGGGGCCCTAACTGTTAACGTTCAACCATTCTCAGCTCAGGGTCCCCAGCGAAAGACCTTGTTCAACTTCGCGTGACATTTAGAACACAATTTTTAAAGACATACTATGTATAATAAGTAGGTATTTAAAAAAAAAAGTATGTAGGTAGTTTATCAGTTATCTAGCACCCATAACACAATCTTTGCTTACTTTGGGGCTAGATGGCGCTGTGTGAATTTGTCCACGATTATTTATTTATTTAATTACTGCAATATTTAAAAAAAAACTTTACCCTAACAAAAAAACCTTAATTAAACCTTAACTAAACTAGTGATAAATATGTTGACCCAAGTCCCCCGAATTTGGAAAAGTGCCCAGAAATCTGGCAGCGTTGCGCCGCAGAATAGCGAGGCTTAAGCGCTGACCCAAGAAGAGGCCGGCCTTCTGGTCATTCGTTATTAGGTACTAGTATACATTAATATAGCAGTACAGTTGACAACCTGAGTGGTTCAGTTGGTTAACATCGGCGCCTGCCACGCAGAAGTCCCGGGTTCGATTCTCGGTCAAGCAGAAATTTAAATGATGAATTTTAATTTCTGTTACGGGTCTGGATGTAATATGTATAATAAGAATGCATTAAAAAAAAGGTAGGTATAAGTAGTTTATCAGTTTTCTAACACCATAACACAAGCTTTGCTTACTTTGGGGCTAGATGTTGCTGTGTGAATTTGTCTAAGTTTTTATTTATTTATTATAATTCAGGCAACTGAATTTGTAACCATGATCCAATCTGGTCAGGTTCCCTTGATAGCAGGGTCACGGTGGTCAGATGGTAGTCGCTCCACTGTAATTACCTGATCGCTAAATCCTGGATCATGGTCAAGGCGGACCCCGGGCCCTTGTCCTCGAGAGCACAACCGGGACATTAACGCTAAGATGATTTATTTATTTAATACTTTATGCACAAAATAGTACAAAGGTGGACTTAAAGCTTTGTAGCTTTATACAAAGCTTTAAGTAATATTAAAAAAAAATGATTTAGTATGTAGTACCTAGTAGTAGTATCAACACACTAAGAAAAGGATCACCTTCTTACAGGTATAGGTCCTACGCCTAATAAGAAAATGCCACATTGATACAATAGAGATTGTCTCTAGGTATTCATCAAACTTTCGTAATTCGTGCGATCATAAGGGACGTTTGGAGATGTAAACCCATATGCTGTACCCTCTGTAGGCTGGAGCAACACAATATCCCAACTTGTATTGTTCGCAGTTCGTTTGACCGACTTATAAACAACGCCGGGTGCGGGAAATGTTAACAAGTTTCGGTGCTATTGGCTATGTAAGTTTACTCTCCTTTTTTGGACAGATAATGAAAAGTTCCGTGACTTATTTTGAGGACAACATGTCGCTAGGTTTGATGGAAAAATAAATGACGTGGTCTGGTGTACTGGTATACGCAGTTAATGTTGTTAGTGTCTAGTTAAATCAAATCAAATAATTTTTATTCTGTTTGGGTTTTACAACACTTATGAATGTCAATATACAATCAATACAAATACAATGGCATCGTCGACTCGAGCTAGTCACTTGACTGGTACCATGCGGAAAATAAATACTCCTAGGAGACTGGAACGTACCAGGTATAACAAGTGATCATTGGCCAGTGTGACCCGACCATATCCAGTTCATGGTCTATGCAACCCGTGGTTCTGTCACTGTGTCTAGTGTAATATAACCTAACCGACAGAAAAAGCCGAACGTAGAACGTAGTCTACTACGTCCGACATTAAAAATAAGTTTCTATAATAAACATTAATCATATGGACTCATGGATTAATTTAATATCATTGATTTCCTGCACCGGGTTGACGGTATGTTATTATCATTCATATCCTAAATAAAACTATACTGACGTGAGAGTTTTGTACTAATAGTAGTAAGTATACCTACATTGTTCAGGAGCGTTGGTGGCATAGTGGTAAAGGTCTCCGACTCGCATCGAGAGCTACCGGGTTCGAATCCCACTGCCGCTATGTACCAAGGACTCTTTTCTGAGTTATATACATTTGTTGAACACTAACCGATGCGAAAACATCATGATGAAACTTGCACATTTAAGCGACTGAATGTGCACAGATTCAACCATGGTTACGCAACCATGATTGAATCTGTGCAGGTTCCCCTGATAGCAGAGTCACGAACAGATAGTCGCTCAAGGCGGTCCCCGGGCCCTCGTACGCGAAAGCACAACCGTGACATTAACGCGAAGATGTTTTTTTTTGCAGTAAGTATACATTATTCATGAATGAAACGTTAATTAAAACCAGAGCTTATGTCTAAAGGAGATTCACTCAGGTTGTATTAAATTACCATTTCCACGCTATAAGTATTAGATCCATTATTTGTAATTTGAGTGGGTGTCGTAAAACTGCCTCGGGAGCGCAGTAAATAGGACATGAGCTCGCTAATTTGACGTCAAGAGATATGTCTTAGCTGTTTTTTTTGCCTTTTTGCGATCTGCTAAGCGGTATTAGATACTATAAGAGGGACGTTTACTTACATAATGGACATTAAATTTATAATTCCGGGCATGTTACCTGTAGGCTAATTACGTAACTCCGTTGCCAACAATTCTCTGATTTCAATGCTTGAAATTGTTACTTTTGCGATTACGTATGATCGATTGCAATGGAACTTTGTCAGCAACTGAACCCATACAATCGATAATACGGAATCGCAAAAGTAACAATTTCAATGATTGAAATCAGATAATTGTTGGCAATAGGGTTACATTAGCCTCCTGACCTCTCTCTCTCGCATAAGCAGGGCCAGTTATATGACGTCGTGTACCATACCTTGAAGAAAATATAATACAACTCCTTCAACCAAACGCATATCAAGTCCTAATCGACGAGTCGTCAACAAGCTACTGAACGGCGATTCCACTGCCCATCTCAGTATTTTATCAATCCACTCACGTACTGACCGCCGCTGGCACCGAGACGGCGAATTGAAACAGAAAACGTGTCCCAGGCGCTATGGGGCGATCATAACTTGCTCAGGAGCAGAACCAACTCCGATAATTGCGCCGACTGGAATTGACTGCCGTTATTTAAGAAGACATAAAAATACCAGCCAGCTCCTTTTCGTTATTGCTACAGTTCGCAACGATTACGTGGTATGTATGCGTGCTTGGAAAGTCGATAGTATTTTCTTTTACGTCGTGCATGAGACGTGTCGATGTATCTAAAATGCTAATACCGTTGTATCCACTCGTAGTACTGACTGGTCTGCCACACAGAGGTCCCGGGTTCGATTCCCGGGCAAGCAAAAATTGAAATGATGAGTTTTAATTTCTGTTACGAGTCTGGATGTTATATGTGTAATACGTATGTATTTAAAAATATACAGGTAGTTTATCACTTGTCTGACACCCATGAAACAAGCTTTGGGCTAGATGGCACTTGTGAATTGTCCAAGCATATTTATTTAATAAACCGCCCTTAAAGCGTCAAATTGCGCCAACCTTGAAACACTTTGCGCAGATACGCAACAGAAGAAACTATTTCCTTCAATTAACGATAAAATTCCACAGCGAGGAGTCTATTTCGAAATAAAAGTCACTGTAACGAGCCGCGGCGTGAAATAAATTGATCCTATTATGTCACGGTGTAGCGTTCCCGGGCAGTAACTACGCCGCTCACCTTCCTGCCGGCACTTCTCGACGACATTAACATCAACACATTAAAAACTGCGGTTCGGGAAAAATAAATATGACTGTTGATAATCTCAATCATAAAATTAGTACTTAAATAATTGAATTTAACAATTTTTACATTTTTGTCTCCACAGATTAATGCAAAATTGCGCATATTGCATTGAAAATATTCAAGCCATAAAAATATTCCAAATATATCCTGGAATGATATTGAAAACTATGTATAAAAGGAACTTTTCTCACTTTTTTCAAATATGTAGTCAAAAGAACTATCCTACACATGTTACAAAGATTTTGTCATATGTTGCAAAGATAAAAGTCGAAAATCTTATTATTGAGGAATTTTTGACGTTCATGTTGAAATAAAAAAGCTGCAAGAGCGCCGCCTTTGATGGTATGGCCACGTCTTGCGCAGGCCGGCAAATTACGTGGGGAACAAATGTCTGGCCATGTCACCCACGCCATGCACGGAAAGAAGAGAAGCTATGGGTTGACCTCGTCAAGAATTATATACGTGCCAACAAGCTCGCCACCAAGGATGCCGAAGACCGAGCGAAGTGGGCCAGAAAGAGTAGGAAGGCAGACTCCGGGCCCTTACGTACCGCTCGGAAGCCATCCGGGACATAGCGCCGAGATAATGATGATGGACGAATGGACGAATTCTTGACGAGCGTGGCAGATCCTCACTTTCAAAAGGGCGTGAAGTTGCAAGCGAAGGCTTCAAGAGTGCAAGTCATCCCGACTCTTCAATTTACTCGGAGTACTTAGTCTAGAGTTTTCCGTTGGCCGTTTTCCTTTACTTTTATCCTTGTGATCGGGATTTTTCGAATCTCAAAGCCCCGGTTCTGTGTGGTATAATTCTATAAACATCGGCACCAAGCATTTGACCACTCTACTATGAAATCTTCGCCTTGCCTGCTAGAGAGTGGGGGCCATAATATCGTCCCCCGCCCACGCGGAACCACGGACACAAAAGATAGTAGTATCCAATAAACACAGCAAACGTGACAGACGCGGAAACACGGGTCCGAATTCCTCGTGAAATATCCGGCTTTAGAATCAGTCTGAACAAGTTTGTTTAAATACCCTCCTTATTTACTAAGCTTTTACGTTTTGAACAAGATTCTCTACATCGTACCCCCGTGCTTCATGAGCATTCCTAGTCTTTGAAGAAGATAGCACCTCAATCTACCCTGTTTAAAGTAACTCATCCAAACCGGTGTTGGGCAAGTTGATGTACCGTCTTATAAAATGATATAATACTCGTTCAAGAGGTATATTAGAGGAGAGGCGGGCAACGCTTTGGTGTTGCTGATGTTCATAGGCTACGGGGACCACTTTCCATCAGGTAGTCCCCATGCCAGTTTGTCTGCCGTATTACATAAAAATATGCCTTTTAAAATAAACCAAAATTGTAAGCATAGGGACAACACGAGACGCGAGCGGAATTCGCGCACTCGCAGAAAACACGTAGAGCTCACATAGGCTTTTAGACCGTTTCTTAGTTTTTTTACGACATCCGATGGACCACAGACGAATCAACCCACTAAGGTTAAATCGTGCTTGCTATACGTGTAAATGTGTCGTTACGCACTCAAATTTAATTGTAGCTAACGCTATTGTAGTTCCTTTGACGGGAAACCACAACGTTTCAGAGCTAAAATGTAGTAATTAACTCACTTTAGGTGACCCCTGTAGTGTGCGGCGACTACGTTTCATTAACATATCATATTATATACCTAGATGTTCCTTATATTCGTAGCTTATACGAACATGACACAAAACAATAAATGATAAAATGTTTACGTTGGTTTACGTTAGTGTGGTTTTAAGTTCTGCTAATAATAATAATACCTACGATCGCAGAAAAAAATAAAGGATACGAGTAAGAGGTAGAAGCATGGTTTCCTATATATGACTGATTGAAAAAGTAGACCGAACAAGAAAGTAGACTGATCGCTCCGGAGTACTGAAATATTGACAATGGAAAGAATATTCAGTGGACTGAGGACCACGAGAGAGAGAGGGCTGACAGGGTTCCACTTTCAGCCGGGCGCAAAGTCTCGTGGCCAAAACTCTAGTAGTTTCAGTTTTTAAAAAACGCTCGACTGTTTGCAGCACCGTCTATTCTATCCCGCCGTAGTACACTGACTGCAAACTGCGAAACTGCAAAATGGCTGTGTCTCACTCGAGTTATAGTGAAATTTGTATTTGCATCCATATTGTACTGTTAAGAAGTTCACATTCGCACATGAATCGCTGTCTGTGGACTACGGGCGTTTACTTGTGACCTAGGAAACCCAACAGCAAACCTGCCAACTGGCAAACCTGGCAAAGACATCTATAAATGTTCACAGAGATGCCCAAGTAATTAATGGAAGACAGCTGAGCCGTTTCTCGTCATATGCATTTAATTAATCGTGTTTCCTGAAAACTCTGTAATACATCTTTGTCACATGTCATAAGTTTTTCTAGATCAAAGTAGTATGGGCAATATTAACATTATGCAGCGAACTATTTTTAAACTTCACTTATGATTTTTAGAGATTATTCATCCATATTTTTTTTCAGGTACGTGGGAGCGAACTATAAATATTATGTCAACAAGTATCACATAATATTTTAAAATTATGGAAATGTGAAAAAGTGTATGCTTTGATGTTTGTTATTTGTTAAAAAAGTATAGCTACAATTCTAGACTGAAAGGCCGCCTAGTCATCTAACACTGTGATTAGGAAGAAGATAAACTACTACATTACTAACTGATATGTACCGGGAGCGGTGCTGGCTTAGTTGTAAAGGTATCAGACTCGCAAGCGAGAGGTACCGGGTTCGAATCCCACTGCCGCCATGTACCAATGGCTTTTTCTAATCACAAGATTCTTGTTTAGTTTTACTAACTGAAATGTTCCATTAAGTAATTCAACGGTCGTAGAATTAACCCATCCGTCTGTCTTCAACATAACTCTGCAATAAATGACGCAGTAAACTCGTCACACAATACTAAACTGCTAAAGCTTTAATGCATTCATTAAACAAGCTAACTAAAGTAGCAATTTATTTATGCTTTTATGTTTATGGCTTTTTGAGTAACATTCATCGTTTTAGTAGAGATAAATTTCTGGAACTTATGAAACCCGTGTTCACAAACAACACTTGTTGTGGGTAGAGCTCCCGTGGCTTTGGCAGTGGAGGGGCGTTTGCCTTTTTGCTGCCAGAGCAACGTGTTAGAGAGGTGGGCAACGCATTGGCGATACTCTTGGTGTTGCTCATGTCTATAGTCAGTGGTGACCACTTTCCATCAGGTGGCCTGGACTGCTTGCCTGTTTGCCTACCGTACGACATTAAAAAACAGAGTTGACCGACGACTTGGTAAAGATGCGGAAGACACAGGACTGGCCTTTATGGACTTCTCTGGGGGAAATATTTATGGTCTTTCGGCTGATATGATGATGATTATTATGACTTGTCTAAGTAAGACTACTTGCGTTACTATGCGTTCTTACGGCGCTCGTCTGCTAAGCGAACGCACTGCGTTCAATACGGCTCTATAATTGGTCAATTTCGTTCACTTTGACGGACGCATAGTGTCGATCATCTCTGATGTATTGTCTGTTGGAACCATGTTGGAACTCTGTGCGTTTGCACGCACTATGAGACCTCAAGGTAACGTTAGATATGATCGTCCTTCAAGACAAGGTTTTGTCATAATCTCTGCACTTGCTATGACACTTGATTAGTGTTCACAGCACAATGACCTACTGCTTATTTTCTAATCTACTGATGATCCAAATGGGCCTTAAACGACACCCACCAGTAATAAGTATTGGTACTAATTTATTATGTCAGACTGTCATGACTTACTATTCATTCATCTTACAAAATAAGAAGAGAAAATGGATAAGCAAATATCGTCCAATAAATGTTTGCAGTCCTTTGAATATGAATTCTGTCAAGGACGTAAATGGGAGGACTAATTTCAATTATAAACGGCGAACCAATCAAGGGGGGATTAATAATATTTCGGTCAGGAATCATGAGGCTTACTTGGCTATTCGGATTCAGATCACGTCGCCAGATCCAAGATAGAGATGACATTTCATTTAAAATAAAAAATGGGTCAACGAAAAATTTCAAAGAGCTTGTTACATTTTTTGTTTAATGGCGACGCTGCGCAGTTTTATTGCGTCGTTCGTTTCTCGGAGAAAATAACACTTGATTACTGAAAAAGTTAAAAACTGATGTAGAAAACCGAAAGTCTTAAACTCTATATTGCTGTAGAAATATTCTCTTTAGGTCCTTATGGTCCTATGAAATGGGCGTTTTGTATGGCAAAAATGACGGAAATGTAATTAGGTTTCATAAAAGCATTTTTTTTTCAAATTCTTTGAAATGGCATATGCGATTACAGTTAAACTTTATAGATATAATCAATCAACATTGAACTAACTGGTGCATACCATTTAATTGTGATAACTACCCTCTTCATAAAATTACACCTAGGTAAATTGTCGACAACTGAAAAGTAGTTTTTTCAAACCATTATAAAAACTTTAATTAATATTTTTATTTCATTGTAGAGTCTTATCGGTATCTAAATATACTCTTTTTTCGAAGTCAAGAATATTAATTTTTATTTATTATGTACAATTAAAAATATTTGAACAAATATATACTTGCGAAAAAACGCCAATTTCAAAAGTAAGGGCTCAAACGAAAACATCGTAACCGTCAACATTGTCTTAACTAAAATCGCATTACGAAGCTATTGGCCTCTACTAAATTCAATTTCTATTTTCGATACTAATACGGACAGACAACTTTCCAGTCATTGAAGTCTACGAGTGCAGTGCTCTTTCAATACGTGTCGGGATCCGTAGCGCAAATAAGTTTATATTTTCTACGATATTGGTTGGAACGTGTTGACAGCGGTCTGTAGATAACAGATACTTTTTGCGACGGGACCCTCATCATGCTAGTATCCAGTAAACATTTTGTGCCGTTCGTCGATAAGTTAACGTCAATTTTTGTTGGCCAGATAGTACATTAGTTGAATGTTAACCGATGCTCTTACGGTGAGGGGAAACATCGTGATGAAACCTGTACATTCAGGCTACTGAATGTATAACCATGATCCAATCTAGTCAGGTTCCCCTGGCAGCAGGGTTACGGAGGTCATATGGCAGTAATTCCAGTAAGTTTCAATAGAAAAAGATATGCCTGTAAATGTAAATAACAGAAAAAAATTATAATATGGTTAATAGTTTAATGTAGTCTTTGAATACAACAGAATAAAATATAAGACATTTTCACAGATGGATAGTGCTACATGATGAAATTTTTGTCCCTTTTCGAGAACTGTCCTCCCGCAGACGAAGTTGCAGACAAAATCTAGTATAGGCTTAATATAGCCAGAATTGCCAGGTTTTTGGACGAAAATATCGTTATTTATAATTTCCTATAATAAAGGATAGGGTCTATCGGTTCATACAATGTGTTCACTAAGATCCAGCCGGTACAAAGTGAATGAAAAACGGAAGTATGTAAAATACGGAACTCGAATCAGTTGAAAAAAGAAATCTAAGTCTAGCCAATTCTTCACAATTATTTTTTGAAAACTTAATAATTTTAGCAAAACTGCAACACTCACGCGACACTCATGCAACACTGGAACAAGCCGTAGAGTAAACGATGAAAGAAGAAACTCCTTCTACGCCCGGAGCAAGAAGTATTTTTCGACATAGCGAAGAGAAATCAATGAGGAAAGAAAAAACTCCTTTCAAGAGGAGAGGGCATTTTGTTCAATAATGGGTGTAATGCTCTCGCTTTGAGAAAACACTGGTAATGCGGCGTGCCACGTGACATACCTTTTGATGTTACATAAAATAGCTGACGGATGTGCCCAAAATCAACTAGCACAAGAACTAGATTTCCTTAGAATCATGGTATGTACAACACCTCGGTCGACCTCGCTTCGCCAACGGTATTAGGGGGCACACATAACGAGGCGGTGCTAACGTTTGACTACCCTCAAATACGAAATGGTCACCCATCCAGCTCCCCTGCATTACTAGCATTAACCTTGGTTTTTACTACATAATAAAAAACTTAACTGACACAATGGCCAAAACTAGAATTAAGTCTCGTCATTTTGAAATGTCATGCCAATGCCAACAACAGCGACGCTGTCACATGGTCTGACAAGTTTATGGCTCTGTAAGAAAACTCCTTTTAAGGGGCTCAACGGCAAAAATGCGTACAATGCGTGACACACACCTTTTGATACATAAAATGGCCGACGGTGTGGCCAAAAAGAAACTAAAATAATAATTACAATTCCCCAGCATAATACATATTATTATTTCTAATTAACTTGCTCACAGCCTATCATCGCCATAGAAATTACAACCATAGGGCAGGTCTTCCTAACGGAGTATGGAGTTTCATTCGTCATTAGTGGCAGTGTATGACAAAGACAATGACATGCCTGTCATTGTGAATGTCCAAACCTAGGATTTTTTTACCTGTCTGTCTATGCAGTGCCACAAACTTAATCTAACCCGGTGACAGCGTCGCTGTTAATGGCATTGACATGACATTTCAAAATGGTGACACTTGGTTCCAGTTTTGGCCACCGGGTCAGATAAGTTTGTGCATCCATAGCTCTTTTCGGGTGTGTTCATAATTTCATGCCAAGAACGCGTTCGTTTCATAGCAAATTAGTAATATTTTAAACATTAATATAAATAAATTGGCTAGCTAAAGAATTTAAATAATTACGAGAAGACATTACGTTTTATAAGCTTTATCCATTACAACTCTCATTATGCCGGCTGGTGGTCAGGAAAATTTTAGACTGTCTCCTTTATAACATACTAACTTTAACAACGAGCCAATACAATTTCTAAGTTCCAACGAAATTGTCAAACTCTTTATCGGTCTTGTAAAGTATTAAACATTGATTGTATTAAAGCTTAACTTGGATTCAAATTGTGTAAACTGCTATGTCTGATACTGACTAAAACATGAACCGAGTTGATGAATGATATCCCGCTCTATTTATTCCAGGAAAAGTTCAACAACAAGGTTTATCCTAAATGCATTAAAGTTCCACTTCGTTGGAAACTCTCTCGTGCGAACAATTTGTTTTTAATGAAACTAGTGCGCTGCAACCAGTTTTAAATAAGTATTCATAAAATTTTTGTATAGTCTTTGGGAACCGCATTATGCTTTCATAAAATGTAAGTATTTGGTGAAACAATATATGTAATGTACCTACTGTAACATTTAAGCCTTCATTAATATGGAGGAGACTGAAATCCGACAGTGGGCGGTTACGGGCTGCGATGATAAGCTTTACAAAAATTCGGAGGCCGTTCTAAATTGCTTAAGTTATATTGTGTTTTCATTAGTGTCCGACCGAAGTTTCAGCTTCGGGTTCGGTTTCCCCTTCGGCCACCTTCGGCTAAAAATGAAGGTAGTGGTATTTATTATTTTTGACAAATAAATTGCAGGGTATTATTTTTATCATCTCTAGTTCAACTTCTACAGATGATTTTAATTACCTGTCTATATTATAGGCCTTGTCAATATAGGCCTTCCATGGATCATGGTCAAGGCTGTCCTCGGGCCCTCCTGCGCGAGATTTATATAGGCCTTCCATATTAATGTTAAAATCATTTAAATTATTACTTGTAGCTTATAGCCTACTTTAAACAAATTTTCTTAAAGCTTCTTTCCTTCAACTTCGGCCGAAGGTTGTAGCAATAGCCGATTAATCGATTTCGGTCTCGGCTTCGGCCAGAAATTGAGATTCTTTCGGACACTAGTTTTCATACGGTCCAGAGCCCCTTCATAGCACCTCGGTTACAGCGAAGCTTACCACTTTGAGACACATTAGTATTCGTCCTGCGTGGCTGGCGAGTAAGCTGGGTTATCTTTGAGCATTTGAGCAACCTAACACTTACATGTAGGTAAATGTTCGAGGCAATGCTCTAATAATAGTGTCAAATATAAGTTATAGTTGAATATAGTGTGTATGCCACCTGTTACCACATTAAAAAATAAAATAAGAACAAATGGCAATGCCGGATATATGGATTACAATACTTATTATTACAACTATAATTATACATCTAAATTCTAAACTAGGTCTGATTTGTGTTGTATATGTTAGAAGTTTAAAACTTAGGAACTGTCTAACGTTACTTTAGTTTTTCATTTTTATTTCAGATCAGACTGAGTTTAGAGGTACAGTTGTCATAATATCAAAAAATTACGTTCGGCAAATGTATCAGCGATGCAAAAAGGGCGCCATGTGTAATAATAATTTTATGTGCTTTTCTGAACTTCCTCACTTTCTAGATAAGTAGGTATTCATACCCATCCATCATTATCAACAAGCGATGCCTTTACCATACCTAATAGGAAATAAATGTCAACATATCACGTCATCATCATCATCATCATCTCGGCGTTAAATCCCAGTTGCACTCCCGCACAACACGCGGGGGCCCAGGGTCTGCCTTTCTGCTTTTCTTAGCCCACTTTGCTCGGTCTTCGGCATCCTTTGTGGTGAGTCTGTTTGCACGCATGTCACTCTTAACGACGTCCAGCCATCGCTTCTTGGGCCGGCTTCTCCTTCCCGTACCTGGCGAGGGTGGCATGGCCTGACATCTTTTCCCCACATAATTTGCCGGTCTCCGTAAGATGTGACCGTACAATCGCAGCCGGCACTCTTATAGCTTGTCCGCGATGTCACAGACATAAAGACTACCGCGGATGTGGGCGTTCCGCACGCGATCTGTGCGGGAAACCCTACACCTCCACCGCAGCATCTTCATTTCCGTCACTCGCAACTCCTGCTTGTGTCGCTCCAGTAGAGGCCAAATCTCGCTGCCGTATAAGAGAACAAGTCTAATAATGGTTTTGTAAACCTATCCCTTCAGCTTCATATTGGGGTCACAAATGACAGCCGTCACATCCCGCCATTTGGCCCAAGCCGCGGATATTCGGGCTTTGACATCGCTGTCGATGTCACCAGTTGCGCTTAGTACCGACCCCAGGTCGCCTGATCCGTTCGTTTTACCTCCTCTACACCTATGCAAACGGGTCTGTACTGTTGCAGGCCATGTACTCTGTCTTCGCCACATTTATCTTTAGACCGCTGTTCTCAAGCGACTCCTTCCACTTTTCCACCCGTTGGACAAGTCGCCCATTGTCAGAGTCTGTCAACGCGATATCGTCAGCATACATCAGTAGACACGGAGGTACCTCATGATAGTCTCGGATGCTGTTTGACAGTTCGTCTAATATCACGTTGAACAGAAGTGGGCTGTGCACAGAGCCCTGGTGTACCCCAACGGTAATAGGGAACGGGTTGGTGTCGCCAACAGCAGTCCTAACTATGGAATCGGAATCGCGGTACATGTCTCGGATAATGTCAATATAGGCCTCAGGTACTGACTTGGACCGCAATTCCCACCAGATTATCTCACGAAAGGCACAGTCAAAGGCCGTCTGCAGTACAGGGGCGTGTTCCTTGATCTGTATCCCTCCATTAGAGTTCTTAGGGCAAATACGGGGTCCATGGTCCCACAACCCGGCCGAAACCCATACTGACACTCCGAGATTGTACACTCCCGTCGGATCCGAGAGACCACAATGCGTTCGAAAAACTTCATGGTGTGAGACATCACCTTTATACCGCGGAAGTTAGTGCACTCCGTGGGTCCGGCTCCAGTCTATAAAGACTGGAGTAATAATACTCAGCCTCGATTGGTCGGGTATGAATGCGGAGAATGCGGTTATAAAGGTCGGTAAGTATGCTCACACCACGAGAGCCCATCGATTTCCACGCCTCAATAGGGACTTCATCGGGTCCGACTTCTTTCCGATTCATCATGCGGCGAAGGGCCACCTCGACTTCCTCAGGCGTTATCGGTGGCACGAGTCCTTAATTCGGAGGGAGGTCCGGTGGATGCACCTCTTTATGCTGCTTATTCAGTAGCTCGTGGAAATACGAGCGCCATCTCTCCTTTACCGCACGGTCGTCGTGTAACAGGTTACCTTGAGGGTCATTTACACAGCGACAAATGGAAATATCATGTTCCGCTTTGACCCTCGATCGTGCCAACTTATATATGAGTTACTGCCCCTCAGACGATTCCAACTTATCGTACAAAGGACGTAAGTGGTCTTGTCTTTAGTAGATCTGGACGCTTCCCACTTTTTAAAGAGGGCTTTCTTCACCCTAATCTCCCTCTGGACTGTATTGTTCCACCACCAGGTCTCCTTATCAAGCCTGCGTCCGCCCCTTGATACCCCCAGCACCGTCCGCGCCGTCCGTGAGATAGCTGCCTGAGTTCTGTCCCAGAGTTGTTGGACGGATTCACCGTCTGTCGCAACACTAAGGTCGTTGACAGCAGCGGCGAACTCATGGGACTTGGTTCCTTCAAGCAGTCACCTGGCTTGGCGTCGGCACTGCTCCCGGTATTTGCCTCGGGGCTTCACGAGCAGGTCCGCAGAAGACTCTCTCCAGGTATGACTTTACATGTGGCCACTTTGCCAATATTGTGTCTCCGAGTGAGAAAGTAATCGATCTGGGTGACGCTCCTCCTACTCTTGTAGGTGATCAGATGCTCGGATTTCTTTTGGAAAAAAGTGTTCACAACGGCCAGATCGGCAGCCATGCACGTCCGGAGAATTTCTTCCCCATCAGCGTTACGACTCCCAAAGCCAAAACCGCCACACTCCCCACACTTCTTTTCCCAATGTTACGGGACCTATTGCCTTTCCACCTGGTCTCCTGCAGAAACGCCACTGCCACCTTGCGCCTGGCGAGTACGTTAGCCAGCTCACGAGTACGCCCGGTCAGCGTGCTATAGTTCCAACTGGCAAAGCGGACTTTTCTTTGGGCTAACGTCTTAACCGGGTCCGCCCTTGGCCCGGTAGCCCTAACCCATCCCTCTGCGCGTCGTTTCGCGGCGACGCCCTATCTGTGTCGAGTATCTGTTCTTCACGTTCCATATTTGTGTGGGTTTTTGCCTTTTACATGCGGTCGACCCCCATCCGACACGCACAATCCGTCAGGGAAAAGCGGGTTCGCCAGAGCCTCGTCTATCTGCCAGACCACGTGCAAGTGAGGTTGGCTTTGGCACCTGAGATGGAGTTGGGACCCCATAACCCCCCTGTGTCAACATATCACGTACCACCCCACATATTCATGTGCTTAATTATTATATGTACCAAGCAACAATGTATCTAACTCTGTAATGTTTCTATTGTTCGACTGAGCATTGTTTGTTTTACTGCTTATTTATTATACTTATTTTATAATCGTCTTCTTTAATAAGCTAAGTCGTAAATTACAAACAACAGGAAAGATCGTCTCGGCACCAAAAACTACACCCTGTTCTTGATTATTATTACTTGGCAACTTTGTATTGAATGCTGTAATCGCTGTAATGTTTCTATTGTTATATGTATCGATTATTTTATTACTTTTTAATAGAGGAAAGTAACCAAATATGGAATAGGGTCCAAATATGGAATTCGATCATTTCTTGGGAAATAATATTTCAAATCGCAATATAGAACCATATTCCGTCAGTAGTGCGAAGGCCAATGTATTTCTCATTATTTAGAGAGTGATAACATTTACCTCACATGTTTATATGGTTGCATACATGGTAGGTCTTGTATTTCCAGGCCAATTATTAGTTTCTGTTTTATAATTATTTTAATATTGACAACAATTTCTGAGGTCAATAAATTCCAAATATGGACAGGCACAGGGGTCCACTTATGGAATATTCCATATTTGGATCAAAAACGCAATTGATGGTTTAATTTTTACTTTTAATGTGTATATATTTATGTTTCCGATAGCTTTCTAACACATAAAGTAAAGAAAAATATTCAAAAACCAAGAATATGTCGATTTATCACATAAAAACGATAATTTTTTATTTGCGGTTGGTAAATAGCTGTTTTCATACAAAGCCTTAAGAAAAGCTATTGTACCAACTGCAAATACATATTTTTTCAAGATTTAAACAGCTTAACCGATTTGCATCAAATGTTATCTATTTGTTAGATTGGGCAGAACACACAAGACACGATTACCACTAGCACTGTGTCGAATTTTATTAGTATTTTTATAAAAAAGTTTATGAATTGTTTTTGTTTGCAATATAACAGTCTTATAATTTTTACAACTAATTATCAATTTAGAAAATTGTGAAACTGTTATTACGTATTACAAAACATTATTTAAAATTATGTTTAAGATTTTGTTGTACCTTTTTCTCGTGGTCCATATTTGGGGTACCTATTCCATATTTGACAATCTTTTTCATTTTTTGATTAAACTAGATTTTTGATGCTGTAATTAGGTATAAATATCATAAGACTATCTAGTGTTGCAAAACATTATGTCTTCTCATATTATAAAGAAATTTACTTCGTAATTTAAACAGTTTATGTTTTATATTCAAAAAATAAAATGGTATTCCATAATTGGTTACTTTCCTTATGCCTATTTTGTAATCTTCATCCATAAGGAGTTAGTCGTAACGAAGAAGTAAAACCTAATATTGTTACTGATACCTAATTTAATGTTTATATTTTTATAATTATTCCATTACTTATATGGTCTGAAATAAATGATAAATAATTAATAATAATAATTAGTAGAGGAAAGTAACCAAATATGGAATAGGGTCCAAATATGGAATTCCTTTATTTCTTCGAAAATAATAATTTAAATGGCAATACAGAACCATATTCTGTTTCATAAACTTATATTAGACGTGTATAGGTTTAATCTTGTCAGTAGGGCGAAGGCCGGTGACATGGCAAGTGCGTTTTGTTTGGTTGCTGCTCAGAACATTTTAATAGACGTAAAAACGATGTATTTCTTGTTATTTTGAGAGTGATAACGTTCTACTCGCATATTTATGTGGTTGCATATATACTAGTTATTGTATTTCCAGGATGTTTATTTGTTTCTGTTTTGTAATTATTTTAATATTGGCAATAATTTCTGAGGTCATTAAATTCCAAATATGGACACGCACTGGGGTCCAGTTATGGAATATTCTATATTCGGGTCAAAATCGAAATTGATGGTTTAATGTATACTTTTAATGTGTTCATATTTATTTTTCAGAACGCTTTCTAACACAAAAAATAAAGAAAAATATCCGAAATCCAAAAATGTATTGATTTATAACATAAAAACTATTATTGTGATTTGCGGTTGGTAAACAGCATTTTTCATACAAAGCCTTAAGAAAAGCTGTTTTACAAACAGCAAATACTTATTTTTAAGATTTAAGCCAGCTGAATCGATTTGCTCCAAATGTTATCTATGTTATATATTAGATAGGACGGATAACTCAAGATACGGGTACCACCCGGGGGTCACTATGTCCAATTTCATATGTACCTATTTTTATTTTTAATAAATCTTTTTTATTTTGCTATAGGTATAACAGTCTTATGATTTTTTAAACTAGTCTAACTACTAAACCAATTTAGTAAGTGATGAGACTGTTATTAAGTATTACAAAACATTATTTCATCATATTTTTAAGTATTTGTTGAGGCTTTTTCTTATGGTCCATATTTGGGGTACCTATTCCATATTTGACTACCTTTTTCATTTTTTGATTTAACTAGATTTTTGATACTCTAAATAGTTATTAAAATCATAAGACTATCACTAAGTGTTGCAGAAATAAGAATAGTTTATTTTTTATATTCAAAAAACAAAATGGTATTCCATATTTGGTTACTTTCCTCTATTAGTTACATCTTAGTAGCCAGGTTTTCCCTGGATAGTACAACATGGAGTTCTTCAAGAAATTGGTGAAAAGGTTTAAACGGGGTCAGCAACGCGTGGGAAATGCGCCTGGTTTTGCAAACGTCCATAGGCTGCGGTGACTGCTTACCATCAAGCGGGCCGTAAGCTTGTTTCCATCGTAGTGGTATAAAAGAAAACATTGTAAAGAACGCCACCAAAATATTATAATCTTATCTCCCGGTAGTGTCCTCACGCACGAGGGCCCTGGGTCCGCCTTGACCAGGCCTTGACAGATCAGATAATTACAGTAAATCGACTGCCAATTGACCTCCGTGACCCTGCTACCAGGGGAACCTGACAAGATTGGATCATGATTATACAGTCAGTCGCCTAATTACATATGATAATGGTAAAGTAATCAGTCTGAATATCGTGTCTCACACATAAACGATGTTGAAACGATGAAATTTGACAAGGATATGGATGGCACATTGGGAAGGATATATTGTACTGTTGATACCAAAAGTAAGTTAAGTTATGTAATGATTAGTAAGCATAAGAAAATGATTGCGGACTATCGCTGGCAAAAGCTAGTAAGGCAAAAGATATTTCGTGAAAGTATGTGTTATGTGGCACCCCGAAACGCAGCACGCCTTTTATGCTGTAGCCACAATTTGGATCTTTGCCTAATTGTGGAATCCTCTATTCATAAGGCTAATAATAAAATGCAAGAGGACATATTTATTCAGAGGAACGAGTGAAGGTCAAAAGGGAATGTGAACAGTATGCGAGTAATAATATGTACAATAGGGGTAGAAATCCAGCATTTTCTGTCACCATGCCGGTAAAAATTCATGTAAAATATCTAGTTTCAATGATTCCATATTCATCATCACAGCCTATAACCGTCCACTGCAGGACTTTGGGCCTCTCCCACAAAAGGTCATGTTATTGTCATAATCTCCACGCTTGGTAAGCGAGTTGAAGATCGCAGTTTTATAAATATTACAATAGAAAATGCTGCTGCCCATTTTCCAGCTTACGGAGACTAGATATTTTGTCTCGAAAACATTAATCGCCTTATACGACACCCACGAGTATAAAGGACATTCCATATTTATTACCTATCTCTTATTGAATGATCTAGCATTAGTCCGAGCAGCAACATCCTGAACTGATAATTGATAGGGCTCACGAGAATAGTTTGGATGTCTGCCGGGATCACATTTTTTAATCTCCTTCTTTACTACAATCTGGTTCTGGAAGACATTTAGTAGTACTTTTGTCATTAATTGTTTCATTTAACTCAATTTAAAGCAATATAACAGTCTGATAATTTTTCAACTAATTATCAATTTAGAAAATCATGAAACTGTTATTACGTATTACAAAACATTATTTCATAATATGTTTAAGAATTTGTTGTACCTTTTTCTCGTGGTCCATATTTGGGGTACCTATTCCATATTGGACGACCTTTTTAATTTTTTGATTAAACTAGATTTTTGATGCTGTAATTAGGTATAAATATCATAAGACTATCACTAGTGTTTGTTTCATTTAACTCGACAGGCGTGCATCCGATTATGCACCTTCAATGCCAGGATCCCATGTAATTCGTTGGCTATGTAAATGTATATGCTCCTCCTCATCGTACCCGACGACAGCGACTCCTTTTAGATTTGAAACTATGTAGCTAGATGTTCTGATCCTGGTCCGGGTTATGAAAGGCTCTGATGTGACTCGCAAAACCGAATTTTGTCTTGAAGAAACGTTCACATGAAGCGCAGCAGAGTGCAAGTACAATACCTACATTATAACTAGCGATCCCCGATTTTAGTCTGTTTTAGTTTAGGTGTTACTTTTCCGAGACATAAACTACCCTATTACTACACTGTTCAATAACAAATTATTTCAAAATTCGTTTAGTCGTTACAGACTGGCCAACTGTACTGTATTTTACTAACGACAGGCTGTGATCAATTTCCGATTAATCCTACAGGCTTACGTTTACTGAGAGCTCGCCGCTGAAACATTGTTACCTACCGTTACAATATCCTCGTTCAAATAGGCCCATAACACGAAATAAACGTCACGGGTTAAAGGTGATCAATGGGCAGTTTGTTTGACCTAGAAAGCGTGCAGGCTGTGTGTAAACTTTTCAGAACATGTTACGTAGCTAATTGGGTGCCGTAGTTTTTTTATTCAGTGTTTAATATATCGGTGTTATACTAGACTAATTTCGTCATTAAACAATGGGGTACATAATACCCTCACCTGATCACTGAGACTGTAATCACGCCTTAGGAATTGATCTACTTAGCTTACCTTTGTAACTTGTAAATGCGCATTAATTTTTTTTTGACTTATGCGTCAGACAAACAGGCAAGCGGGCCACCTGATGAAGAGTGGTCACCGCCGCCGACGGACATCAGCAACACCATTTATCGTTACCAATACGTTGCCCACCTTTAAAGAGACCTCTAATATACCTCTTGATTCCATGTTATAGTCTTAAGGCTGTCCACTGTGGCTAGAAGCTCATTCCACCTCCGTATCGCACAGGCGAGAAATGTTTTTTACAACCTTCGCGTGGACTAAACAGAGGGTCTACGTAGTGGGGAAATAATTAATAATATTTTGTATTTTTAACTTCAGACGCAACGAGAGGAGTTTTATAAGTTTGAAGTACGTATCTATTTACTTCTGTCTCTATATTTGAAAGCCGGACCTTTTGGTTGTTGTTAGCGTCGTTTAATTAAAATTGGTTCAATAATTTATATTACTTTTTATGTAGACTTTGTCGGTGATTTCCCGACATATGTCAGCTACGTTATTCTATTTTGTTATATTATTTTTAGGCAAATATCCTTTTTTTCAGATTTAAGGGATCGTCCAGGTCTCTGTGGTGTAATTTATTTTAAAGGCGGGTCCCACATGTACAAGCTATAAAGTTAAATCAAAATGCAATAGGCTTGACCCACGTAGTTGACCCACCTTTGTACCTTTGAGTGTTCCAACTCTTTGTTTTATTACTTGCTCATAAACTATAATGTTCCGCACCTTTAGTAGTCGGTCCTTTGTACTTGGAAAATTACAACCTGGTTTACGGAGAGATATATTTTTAATGGTATTTTGTCGCTTAACCTAAGGAAACAAGGTCTTCCTTTTATTGTTTTATTGATGAGACAAACTATTTATGTAGTTTTGTTTTATGTCAATCGGTAGGCCAACAGAGAAGTGGGCCACCTAATGGAAAGTGGTCCTCGGAGCCTATAACATAATAATATGATATCCCGCTATGCCCTTCCTCTGAAAAAGTGTAATCGATTACTCTTTATATTAGTATATCGTAACTATACCTACACAAACTAATAACCAAAATACGTGTAACCCATTTAAAATGTCGTAACTAGGTATGGGTTAAATCATTTTCAACTAAAATTGAGTTCCCAATTTGTTTGGCGAAGCCAATTGCGAAGTTACGCGGAAACCACACGCACACGAGTTTACTATGAAATGGGGCGCGAAATATTTCGTTAATGTAATTATCGGCATAGAAATATGCGAAAACATGTCAGTTTGTTTGGAAAATCAATATCATCACAGCCCGTAACAGTCCACTGCAGGACTTAGAGCCTCACCCACGAAAGGGAGGTTATTGCCGTAATCTCCACGGTTGGCAGGCGGGTTGGAGATCGCAGTGTTTAAATATAACAATGGAAATTGCTGCTGCCCATTTTCCAGACTACGGAGACTCTTGATCTTTTGCCTCGAAAACATTAGTCGCCTTGTACGACACCCATGAGTGTAAGGGGTTGGTATTATTCTACTCTGCCGGACACCACACGGCTGAATCAATATCACCTACGCCAAAACAAAACAAAGTTACTTTTTTTTAATTGGACTAGCCAGGCATTTGACAACCATCTCACTTAGTAGTAAGTGACGATGCGGCCGAAGATGGAGTTGCCTGTCTGGGAAGAGCATATTATCCCTCTAGCCTACATATTATATGATCCAGATAATGCGATCAGGGAACACACTCGCAGGCAACGCGTTCCATTCCTCAGCCGTACGAATTATAAAGGTATAACCAAAGTGACTTGCACGGATAGCAGGAAATCCACGACATAAGGAAGAAGCGTTCGGCCGAACGTTTCCCGATAGTGGAAAAGTTCCGACGAAATGAGGTCGTGCAATTGCTCCGCATACTTTCCGAAATGCAAGCTGTAGACGACCGACGAACGCGCAACTCACATAAACTCCGTAGAAGGAAAACCCCATAAGGGTTTTCAAAAACGTTAGGCGGATACAGTTTCTCTACTAGCCACAAAACCCCAGCTGTCTCCTATAAACACACATATTTATTTTAACTCACACGGGCCAGCAAGCAACTTAGACAACCTTTTGGCAAAACGTTGGTCAATTTCTTGACCCAAAAAGCCCCTAAACCCAATATAATTTTCGTTAAAATCATTAGAACGATGGAAACTGAGGGATTTAAATGCTAAAACAGTGAGTTACACAGAGTGGACAGTAGTACGTAAAGATTTTCAAAAATAAAAGGCTAAAATATGCATCATGTGCAAATGGCTTCGATTGCGAAAACTGTTATAGTTTCTAATCAGCCAATCACAATCATTCTATAAGTTTAGTAAATTTTCGATTATTTTTATTACCTATCGTAGGATATAATTAGCATCCTATTAGTAATGCTGCGTTAGGACATAGACCTCCGCCACAAAACAATAATATTTTATTAAAGTGCCATGTCCTCGGCTCGCCGCAACCAAGTAAAAGTTTATGCACCCTTCTAAGTCGAACAAACTCACGAGCATTTAACATAACACTAAATGCCAGTATGGCTGTTCTACAGTGTATCACTCATAGTTAGTTGACAATTAAATGGCCGGTTACTGTGAAACCTAAGGATGTTTGACTCCAGCCGGCGCCGGCGCCTTTGGCTGTAAAATTTATGGACCATTCCGCACAACATCGCCTCCATAGGTGTCCATGAAGGCCCATTACCGCCCACAGGCAGTATCATTGTTTGCAGTTTGATAACTGATTGTTACTTTGTGGCACACGTTATTGCTTTGTGAACTAGAAGGCACCGATGGTGCAATGTAAGTACTGGTACTAGAAACTATAAAAGTGAACGACTTTTAAAGAGGGTATGGATATGTCTGTACAGTGTAGAGCTTGATATCAGGAACTACTAACAGGAAAATTCTATCAGTACAAGAATTTTCCTGTAAAAGCTGTAATATTCGTGAGTCCACTTTGATCCCGTCTAATTCTCAAGTATCGAAAACCACTAGAGTGAAAACGCCGGCACCATAGATTTGTAATCTCTTTTTTTTTTCAAGGCAACATTTTATTTTGCTATGTATTTACTACTAATAAGTACTTATGGGGTCGTAGTACGAAAGAAGTCGTTCTCTTTTAGTGGTAGATCTAACCCGTGGCTGCATGCATAGTCACCAGAGTATGCCGTGCCATGAAACGGCTTTCACTAAGCTTTCAGGCAAGCGGTATAGTTGGATAAGTCGCCGTTGATTAGATAAACATTGCACAGAGCAAAAAATAATTGCATAGCCGTGAAGGTAGCTAACTTTCCAATCTCTTTGACCATACCCCTTTCTTAATAGGCAGACATGCATCGCAGATTCCATCGCAGATTGTCCCGACACTAATATCTGACTATCAATTATTTAAAAAATCGAATATGTAGTGTGTGTTTTTATTGGCCAGACATTTGTTCCCTAAGTAGTTTGCCATGCCATCAAAAACGGCACTCTTGCAGGTTATCTACGACGTCATAGACGTGAAGGCTACCGCGAAGGTAGGCTTTCGGACTCGGTCTTTGCACACATCCACTGCAGTATCTTCTTGATGCAGTACAAGATGAAATATAAACATCGAATGAGTTTCGAAACTATTATGCATCGAGCACCTCAACATTATAAGAACGAGAAATTACATCTTCCTTTATAAAAAACTTCCTAAAAATATAAGCGAAGAGCGAACCTCCCCCCCCTCCTTACATACATCTCGATAACGTCAAAGTGCTAACTTACGACCCTCGCGACTGACACTTCCGAGCGCGAACTCATCAACGGTGAGTGACAGCCTTTAACGATTATATAAAATAATAAAGCTTTTCTCACAGAAATAACTCCTTAAGTATTCATAAAATGAGTATTTCAATTTGCCGCTTAATAACTCTGTAATTCCTGTTTATAAGTACCAAGACTACCAATAATAAGAATATCCATTCAGCCGTTACGTGTAGCCATTGAGGCATGATTGAATTCAAACGATCATTCATACTTTCGCATTTACAATAGTCATAAGGTAGTCAGATCGTTGGGTTTTAGAATTGACTCATTGTGAGTGCATCATGCATTATTGTTTGACGTGAGTCACACAGAATCACTTACTGCGCCTTAATAAGGAAACAAGGGAAGTTAGCGATCTAATATAGGTATCTCTGGGTGGCCCAACTGAAGGTCGAGGGAGCAAAATGGCTTAAATCTTCAATTAAGCAAATGCTGACATTAAGAAGCTCGCTTGATTTACACTCTGGCATTTTGCCAATCACATCCTTAGCTCACAACAATAGCAGCGAGATCGTGGGCGTGATAGCTGTTTCCAAGAGTCTCATAGTGATAAAAAGCAAATCAGTGTAATAAACGCCTCGCTATTTCTTAACTTAATTGGTGCTTTATAGATAGACTGTTAGTAACACAATAGTTAAAAGTAAAATTGTAATTTGATGCCAAAAAATATGAAACTGACAAATATTTAGAGGTTTCAAACTGTGTTGTATCACAGACTATTCAACATTAATTTGTGTGAAAGCGGAAATCCGTTTGGTACCGGAAGCAGATAAGGAGATATCCAGAGGCCTAATTCTTGCGCTGTGTCATCTCGAATACAATTTTTTTTCTTGAAACATACCACCATTAATAATCTCATTGGATCTCTATTAAAGCCAAAAAATATTTTCTCAACTATCTTCGACAGTCGTATATCAATTTCAGTGACGTTTTTATACAAGATGTCGAATTTGAAATGTCATAGCGCGAGAATCGCCCCCCAGGCGCCTTAACGAGGAGGAGCGAAGGATTGTTGAAAATGGATCGAATTGTAAAACTAATATTAAATACAGAAACGCTTTTTTGTACTTTGTAAATAGCTTTGTATGTTTTGTAAAGAATAAACTGATCATCCTTTCAACTATTTACAGAGTTCTGAACTGCATATGAATGCCAGAGGGGACAAAGAATTGTGTTGTGTATATTTCAATTATTGATTGCAAGGTAAACCGAATGCATTTATGCGTGATTCATCCGCTTTCAATTGTCATGTTGCAATTGTATTTTGCAACACTGCATAAGGCAATTAAGTTATATTTTCCTCAGTCCCAAATAATGTATTTACTGTCCTTGCAAATATTATAAAATCAAATAGGTGTTACTTGATATTTGTGTTATGGTTCACGTAAACATGTTTTGCAATATTACATGACAAACAAATGTGTTGGAATGTGAGCGATTATGGGACATATCGAGATGTAAATACACCAATCGGCATTGTGCCTCTTGTATCCACCGGCTCCCCACGAACTTTACAGTATGCTCATTACGTAACGTGGTTGCCAACAATTCTCAGATTGCAATGATTGAAATTGTTACTTTTGCGATTCCGTTTCATCATTTTCATGGGTTCAGTCGCTTACACAGTTCCAATGCAATAAACTGAAAGTATTAGTAGCCCATCCATCTCGTTCGGAACGGTCCCATGACAGTACAGTACATTCGGCTGAAAATGAAACAGCGCTATTAGCGCTTTTGGATTAAGTAATTTCATTATACTTCCAATTTATAAACAGTAATCTATCATTACGCGTTTCGCTTAATGAAGCCGGGTACCAAGGTTCTTATATAAAATAAGAAATAAAAGAAATATCAGCTGCCAAGAAAATTGCGTACGTATGTTGGCTTTGATAAATCCCGAGGTTTCGCCAAAATCAATGCTTCTTGCCGGTTAGTTAATCCCATTAGAGGCGGCGCGGACGCGTGCGCACTTTGCATCTTTTTATTATATTTCTATGTCAAATACATTAACAACATTATCAAATACAAAACATTCTGTGTCGCATGGATATTGGAACTAGATCGAGATCAGAAGCTACATACAAAGGGCATTTTTGATTCGCGTCAGCTTCTGAACCACGGGTCCAAACCTCAGTCGCACGATGCTGCACTTTACTCTCTATACCATTAGTAAGCTTTAGTAACTAGTCTCAGATCAGTTTTCCATTATGTAAACAAACAAATGTTTCATACCTCGTCAATCCGCCAAAACATAAGAACCAGATGTGAATTCACACCGTGTGTTGCTAATTTTGTTTTAGTTTAAACACATCACTCATTAGGTTATAATGAATTCAAAATGGAGTGTTTCTTTTCATACTTAAGCTTTCAGATTTTAGATTTCGATAACTGACAGGTAGTAAATATGAGCGAGATTAATCACAGAGGATTTTTTATTCGGTTATGCGCATTCATGCATGTACCCGAGTTATCGCCATTTAGTTATCTTATCGTCGCCTAATTCTAATTTTAGTATTATCTCTATTTCAGTTTAAACCTACCTCCTAAGCATATTATGTCCTACATGACATGACCTACGGCGCCAAGACGTAGATGGGCGAACACTGACACCGCCCGACACTGTAACCGACACTTACATACCCTTAGCCCACGTTCTATATCGTCTATGCTGTAACTGTAACACGTTATGCTCTGAATCTCTCTGAAAGATAAAGTTCGTAATACTGTTATCTGGGAGAGGTCTAAGTTACCGACGTTTTGCTTAGAACCAGTAATCTGAAACGACAGTGCCCACGCTGGGGTACGAGTTACTGAGTGACGACCGAAACTCGGCAAGCCTAGTGCAGAACGCCCTTTTGTAGTGACGTAACTTAAGCCATATGGAGTGATAATGGTTACGGCAAGCACGCCAAAGAATGGACATACTAATGCCACAAGTTCAAAGTCCAAATAATTTTATTCAATATTCGCATTATACATTGAATAAAAATGCACATCACAAAATTACAAATGATTACAAGTTACAAATGCATGTTACCTACACAAAAGCACACTGATGTTTGCTCAACCTAATTACCTACATGATAATGATCACCTGACACGATCTACTACCTACTCTGACCATTCTGTGTAAAATGTTATTTTTCTCCAAAGGAGGAAGGAGAAGAATTAAGTACAAACATTTTAACCGCCTGTATTGATTAACAGTTTTAATTAAGGAACTTTGTTTTTCGTTTTATTTTTCAGTACACGTTCGTTTAACAGATTATTTTCAAACGTACGTAAAGCTCACGCCTTTATACCACAGGTGTGTCACCGCCACTTTGCTCTATCCTATACACGACTCCTCACACAATACAATTTTTTTCATACAACTTATTTTATTCTTGCCACTTCGAACCTTTTTTTTAGTATATTACTGATCTGATCAGTGATAGTTTTTCTGTGTCTTCCTGGGTTAAGCCCGTTTTCCAAATTCTCGCTATAATATAAGTATTATAACTATTTCGTCAATCTTCTTCCATTCATCCACTCTCCCCCCTCCCTCTCTAACCACCTCAACATCCCTGTTTCTATTTTCGTTACTACATCTTCATTCACTCCGCACCTTTCACGAATGATTGTATTCACGGAAGAAAGCACTTTGCACGCTATTACACATACTTGCCTAAGGAAAGTATGTGTAATAAAGTGCAATACTTTCTTCTTCATTTTATTTCCATCGCTTTTATTCTACTTTCATTCCCCTTCTGCCATACATACTATTCCCTACCATATGTTAGTGTGAGAAATATAATCCTGCGTCATATAGCTTATGGTGTAACCTAAACCTATTCAAATTTGTGTCTCCATGCTCCATAAATGTAAATTTTCCCGTACGTGCAGATCTTTGGTGTAGACACAGTAAAAAGTCAATGAAGTAGATACTATTTGTGGATTTTACTATGACGTAGATAGACACACAAGGAGGCTCACTCTGTTTTTATATAATTTTCACGTGATTCAGATAGCGACCATACGTATATTCAGTTGCAATCAATTTTACCGCCATAATGTGAAGCTACTAGACGTATAATGTACATTAATTGGCACTTGTCTGGTAAAACCCATCGACGGCAGAATATTAACATGATATAATCAAGGGCTATAATATTACATCGATAAATTCAGCATATCGCGTATTACATATTAATCAGTGCAGTGGATATTAGGGGCAGGGAGTGTACTGTTACCAACCTAGACACGTGAAACTGGCATGATGGTGACAGAGCGTTCTTTGGAAGTGATAAATGATAACGTTTTAGCTACATGAAAGCTTGTTGTAAATATAATATTATTTCTTGCATTTATTAACGATTATTTCGTGCTTCATTATGTAAATAAAGACTTAGGAGGTGTTAACCTATTGAGGAGTTCTTTAAACTGGCTTTAGATAGTTTCAAAGTTTAAACGGTATACCTATTTGAGAACATTGTGCCTATTAATAAGGTGGGATCGTACTGTGTACGATCAGGCGTAACTTCACGACAGTCTACTAATTCTTTGTATGATATTCTTCGCCGTACTTACAATAGTAGTTTAAGCAACTAACATATAAAAGGGGGTATTAAAACATAAGTGTCTGTAACAAAAATAGTATGGGAAATGCTGTATCATAAAGAGAAAAAAGTTTACCATTAAACGACTGCTTTCGAATATATAATTGGAACATTACGCTATGAGTATAGATAAAGTTACTTTTTAAAATTTTATAGACTGGCGTGAAAAAAGTTTATCCTTAAACGACTGTTTTTGAATATGTAATTGCAACATTACGCTATGAGTGTAAATAAACAAAATTCAATTTACTTTATTGATTGGTATAAAGGTATAAAAATATTATTAATAGGATATAAACAGAGAACGTTATCTTTCCGCCTTTTCAATTACCCGCTGAATGAGACATCTTTTCAAAAATCTTTGTATGGAGTATAGGCCTCTACCTTTCTTCCACTATGCACCTATATCTACTTACTCATCTTTTGTTTGTACTTAGCCATAACTTAAAAATAAAAATAATAAAATTGTTTAAAATGAGCTTCACAAATATTTAAATAATAAATTATAAAGTGTTAGGGTAAATTCCCCAGCACAGCAGGCAGGTCATTGACTTGACCTAGGGCACTACCTAAACATTACAGTGAAGATATAAAATACAATATTTCCCCATTTTATTAACCACTAAGTTGTTTATTACCAAAGTTTATATTTATCCTCGCTCACATGAAGAAGTTGGTAAACCCCCTTTGTTTGTACGACGACTTTGCACCATTGTCGATTTAAAAACAAGCCCTTTCCTTGATAGATATATAATAACTTCCTTCCTGCACCCATTTTTTACATAACAATATATATATTTTTGGTATTTTAGATGTAGGTATTAGTGTATATTTCTATTATAACTGTAACTATTTTATATATTCCTTAATCAATTTTGAATTAATTCACAATACATTTAATAATATATTTTTTCAAAGGTTTTTCAATGGAAAATAATCCCCTTGTAATCAAATATTACGAAGGGCTGACGAAGAGTCCCAAGGTATTCGTTAACCAAATTTTATTAAATTTTCGTTCGGGGTTTCTTGAATCTCGCGATTTTTGTTATTAGATTTTTTCAAATAAAATAAAATCTTTCGAAATTGTCCTAGCTACAGATTTCGTATTATCGCCGGTATCGGTGGTATACTGCACTACTTCCGCTCGTTGAACGTCGTTTCATGCGTGTGAACATAAATGAAATCGAAACTATTAGGTATTTACCTCGGACATGCATTATTTATCGAGTACTACTTATTGCGTGCAGTCAGGGTTCTCCCAAGTTCTTGCAATTTTGGGCTCTGTCCAGAAATATATTTTAAAACCTTTCCACAAACCAGGGCTAGATCAACAGCGAACTCGAAGCGCCCGCGTAGCCACCGCGTAGGCGCTACTTAGCGACCGCGTAGACACTGCGTAGACAGTTAGACACCGAGTATCCACTGCGTAGACACCGCCTATCCACTGATTAGCCACCGCGTATGCACCATGTAGCCACCGCGAAGCCACTACTCAGCGACCTTATAGACAGTTAGACCTTGGGAAGGGCCATTTTTGTTTTGTGATTAAACACCGAGTATCCACTGCGTAGCCAAAGCGTAGACACTGCGTGGCCACAGCGTAGACACCGCGTAACCACCATGTAGCCACTGCTTAAGCCACCGCATAGATACTGCGTAGCCACCTACCCGAGGTAGATTGCCTTCTCATTTCTACGGGGTGGCTGCGCGTGCGCTGCTTGAACGGTCGCTGGTGTTACATGTTTTGAAACCGTACGTATATGAATGAGGCCTTGTATGTATTGTACGTTGGGACATTTCATAGTTGATTTAATCATGTCCCGGGTGTGTCTTCGCGCGTGACTTTGAACGAGCAGCGAGCGGACCGCTCGTCCTCTGCGCGAGCGGACCGCTCGTCCTCTGCGCGAGCGGAAAATGCGTATACGTCAGACTCTAAGCTAATTACACTTACACATTACATCAACAGTCTACTTGAGCTTCCTCCATATAAGTGGAGGAATTGCACACACGCTGCACGCATAAACAGACAACGCTGCTACCCATTTTCTGGTCAAGCTTACGCATGTTGTTTGCATACAAGTTGTATGAAAAAATTATCCACCTCTCTTTGTATGTAAAAATATGATATAGATTGTATAGAAAAATAATCATCGTCTTCTCTAACCGCGCTCAGTTGCCGGACAGTTGTGATAATGGTAAAAGCTCAAAGCCATGACTCATACAGACGTATACGATTTCTGTACGGTTTGTCCCAAATGTATAGTTAAGAGAGGCAGGACATAGCGGCGTTTAAGTTCAGAATGTCCAATTCCCAAAATGTCCAATGGTTTCAAAATGTCTAATTCCCAAAATGTCCTATTCTCGAATTATCCAATTCCCAAAATGACCCATTTCCGAAATGTCCAATTCCCAAAATGTCCAATTCGTCATTATATGTATCCCGTTCGCCTGGAGATGTACCTTACAGAATACTGCAGCCAAACAATACTATCCCACTGATATCATAAATGCGAAAGTTTACAAGACTGTTTGGATGTTGTTATTCCTTCATGCATACAGAGCAGAACAGCACAACGATCCCTAAAACTAAAGTATTTCCCCCTTTATAAACTAATGTGAGCAGCACGAACTTAGATAATAGTCTCGTCACCGCCAAGAACTAAAAAGTGATATATTGTTTGCTTTGTGCCTTGATTTCCCAAAAGATCTGGAGGGCCATAATAAAGTCTTGTGTGTTATTTCGGTAGCTCACTCATTTATTATGTAGACAGCAAGTAATATAGAGGTAAGGCGTGTCTAGTGTTTTTGCTGGAAAAAGCTTTATGTACCTTAAGAGTGTCTCGCTGCAGATTTATATTTTGAAACCTGTTAAAAAGTATTTACTACTCAACATTTAATGTAATAATTTAATTTTGATTTGTTGTTGCAAAGTGAAAGGAAAATCCTCGTATATGTATTTTGGTTTAAGTAGATTTCATCACAGCCCATAACAGTCCACAACATTGCTTAGGTTCTCTCCAACAAAAGCAGAGGTAGGTAATTGCCACAATCTCTACGCTTGGCAGGCGGATTGGAGATCGCAGTGCTACAAATGCAATAATAAAAAACCTGCTGCCTATTTTCCAGCATATGGGGACTCTAGATCATTTGCCTCGAAAACAGTAGTCTACTCTGCCGGACACCACATGGCCAAGTAGCTTTGAATTCTTAAAAGAACATATTCGGGGAGACAAGACTGTATGCAGTTATTTATTCATAGTATTTGCATTTATAGTATTGAAATCGTAAAGCAAATATGAAAGGTTTGGATTACACTGCGTAAAAAAGCGCGGCACGAGCCTCCCAAACGCGTCCCCGCGGCTGTCACAACACTGTGTAATCAGGGGGTGTCAGACTACAGATACAGCTACGGAAGTAACTGCGCAAATTATGAAATAAAAAAAGAAAGGAAAACATATATACTTTAGAAATGCGTATTACATTTTTAACCCCCGACGAAAGAGAGGAGTGTTATAAGTTTGACTTGTGTAGAGCTTGTCTAAGCTGAAATGACGCGCCCCACTACCTAATTAGTTGATTTCGATTTGTGAGTGCAAATATTAATGACGACACTTCATCTGTGTGGGAGCGTCGACTGCTCCTACGTTTAGTCTCACCGGCAACTGAATGACCAATTTGTATATGTATTACGTCCGTATTTTAATTTTGCTTGTGTGCATGGGGCGATAGTGGGGCGCGTCATTTCAGCTTAGACGAGCTCTATCTATGTATGTGTGGCTATATGGCTCTGTGTATCTGTCTGTGAAATTGAGACTCTCGAACGGATTTGAAAGTCCGCTCAATCGAGATCGTTCTTAGTTTTGTTTCATTAAAATCGGTTGAATAGTTTAGAAAATATTTGAGTATATTGTGTTCTGGGGTTATCTGACTCTTTCTGTCGATTAAGTTATAATAAATGCTTGTAATTAATCTGCTGTAACATGAAGTTACTTTAATTACTAATTACCCGTAACGGCATGTAGCTTTTCTCTATTTTCTTTCAGAATATTTTTCATTAAATCCTCTAATCGCAGCAGACAGACCAAAGTAAATCGTTTCTAGATTAGTAGATAAGAATAGGTAGACAAACCTGCTTACTTTCTATTAGTCAATAAACTTTGGAACGTGACTAACACGTGACGTATATAAATATTTAACCGCAATGAAACCGCAATATCATTAAGTAAAAAACTTTAATATTAGCTTTTAAAAATAGGTGGCATCGTTTATAAATAGAGGCACGAAGTTACAAATACGATTGAGTCTACGTAAATGGTGACGTCACAAGAGGTCGATGAACTGCAACGTACACATGGCAAGAAGCGTATACTTAATTAATATAAATAAAACTACAATACCTATTCCTAGATTAGATTTTACAAGAGATTCATTGATAAGAGTACCCAACAATTGTGTTATTTATCGGGGCCTGCTCTTTGGAGACTTCCTTCTTTCTGCACAAGCACTGACAACAGACCGATATCGCGACGACCGTCGCCAAAGTGATCGGCAGCCACACATACACCGGCACTCCAGACGGCTTCATTGTGTTCGAATATTCCTTTAACAAGGCGCATGGTATCGCCGTCCGCTCCTTTCCCGCCGTCGCGTTGCGCCACACGACGCACATCTGCTCCCTAGTGACCTCGACTGGAGACCCCGTAGTCTGTATAAAAGGCTTAACATTCACTTGAGCCGACGTGATGTCGAACGACTCCGGACCATCCCCTACAGCCACTTTCTCCTTCATGAACGAGGACATCATAAAACACGGAAAAACCGTCTCCTCGAAATGTGCCCGATCGATAACTTGCAGGGAACATTTCTCGTCCCGCCGCGGCGCGTAGTAATGAGCGTCGTGCCAGTGACTGCTGACCCTGCCCAGGTTGTACAGCGCCAACCCAGTCAGCAGGTCACCGTATCTGTTCCCGGACTCCCTATACTTGTACACGTAAGTCGGGGGGAGGCCGTGAAACACGGGATAGGACGTCACAGAGGTGCAATGGCGGCATATGAAGTTGATGTGAGTGGGCGGGTGGTAGGAATAATGGGTGTGGTGAGCACTGACGTGGTGGTTGTACGCCGGCTTTGTGGGTAGAGGCTTATCGAAGCGGCCGCGGGGCCCGCCGTGTATTTTCGCGCGCACGAATAATATATTGACGAAAATGTAAACAAAGAGAGCGTGTAGCCTCATAGTGCAGTGAGGGCGGGCCCCAGCGCGCGACTGGCGCGCCCGCCGGCGGCGCTCGCCCGGCTCGGGGGCGCCGCAGACGGGCCGGCGCCGCCCTGGCGCCCAGCCCATGGCGAACTTAATGAAAGAAGCCAAAACACTCACAGCTACGATGGAAAAACCTGAAACGCTTTTTTACTAATGTTAACAATCACTCATTTACGAATTAGGTGGCTATCGGTATTGAGAATCATCGGTGTTTAAGAAAATGTCTTTCTTTTTGTTTGGGTTGTATGTCAATCTGTGATATGAACGACACTATAAAATCTCGTAATTCTTCATACAGAAGAATATCCACACAAAGTCCTTAAAGTTCTTTACACAAAAGACATCGACGCGTTATTTTAACCTTAATACCTAACCTAACCTAACTAGTGAACGGAACACATACCTACGTATGTTACTTTTTCACTATCGTTTGATATCTTGATATCACTGAATAGATTTGCATAACATTTGACTAGGAGATACTATTATATTGTCAACCTTGGGAAGGACATTAAAGGCTACTTTTCATCCCGAAATTTACTGTGATTCCCGCGGAACATGGCATAACCGAATTTCAGGCGGACAAACCCGCGGACAAAAGCTAGTATACTTATTATAAAATGTATCTTTGCATTGTTATAAAATTTAAATAGATCTCTCAGTTTGCATACCAAGAGTATTTGGTTAAATACGTCTACCACATTTAATGCAAATAAAAACCTATTCTATTCTATTCTATAGGTAAAAAAATTACTCAATATGTATATTAGTATAGGAACTCAATTTTAACAAATTGTTGATCTACGAAGTCACAGAAAAAAGCTACCTACTCGATGTTTTCATCGAACTTAATATTAGTTGTTCCTGTTTATAGAAACTAATATCGCTCTCTCGAACACACTAAGTTCTGGTCGCGATATCAACTGATATACTTATAAGTGAAACTTTACTTGTCTGTTTGTAGTTAGTAGTAAAGACTTGACTACAAACTCCTGCGTGACCTATGACATCCTGTCCGCACGCAGTTATTTCCCACATATTAGATAGACATTACTTGACAGGCTTACGAGGTATGTTTACGGTCTGTAAATACAGATTAAATTCCATGATGCCAAAAGGTAATCAAATATTAGAGACGCGCTATGTAAGGAAAGTTGTCTTGAGAGTTTGACCTTGGGCTAGTTAATTATAATTAGACTTTTATAGATTTCACAGAGCTGGCTAGGGAATGGACAGACGTCCAGTGTTTGGGGTAGAGTGCCCCAGGTTAAGGGGAAATATAGTCCTTGTTCTTAGGGGTCAATACTTTTAATAACATTGACACGATTAGTTCTGCGGCAACTCATACTGGACTCACTGTAATCATATAAAAGAATCCCATTTTCCCGCTCCCCCACTTTTCAAGCGACAACTTCGTTTTTGCCCAATATAGCCCAAAATTCAGCACGACGCTCCCGTCTGAGACACTTCCTGAATCGTGCAAATAGGTAGCGCCGACTCAGTCCACTCGGTTATCAAAGTGGATCAGTGTCGTGTCGCTATGATGAGTCGCGGCGAGCACGCCCGCGCGGGCAAAGCGACCTCTTCCGCCAGATAGCCAGATGGACGACTTCCTGAGCATTGTCGCGGCAGACCCGCCTCGAGGGCCGTTTAGTCATGATACGGCGGACAACGGACACTGATATCACACGCCGTTATGCTGTATAGGACAGATACGAGATTCGCCAGGTACGCTACTCGATAGTTTCCTGGATTTCGACAGACCTACAGACATACCTAACTTTAACATTATTTATAGTTCAATTAAATACTAGGACTGCTACAAATTATTATAGTGACAATCATTTATTTTAATTTCATTATCTCTTAATTTTATGGTAATTAATGTATTAATTGAGTCTACATTTTGTACGCCATAATATGGTAGAGCATATCAGTGAGCGAGAAGAAAACATACTGTGCCGACCCCAAATGAAAGAGATCTTGGTTAAGTTCTTTACGCTAATTTCAAGTCCATTAATAGAGTTCTTACTTACTCGCTTACTAATGTAGTATTCGCAGAACAGTCTTTTCGCGAGTGTCAGATTAAGGTGATTAATGTCTCAAAAGCCGGCCGTCTATTTCAGGCTGCAAAGTTATCTTTTATGAAATTTCAAATGTAGATATGGAATTATAGTAAATGCCAAATGGATTGAGACGTAGACCCTTGATCGGACTCGGAGGTAAATTGTAAATGGTCACAGCGATTGATATACTGCTTTAAATAGTCGTATTTATTTGATTTAAAAGAAACGGTTTACAATATTTCTACAAGCTTTTATTTAACTTCTATTCCTACGTCCTGGAATCTTGCAAACCTAATTTGACCCACTACACGGCGTTTAATTGAACTGAAATTTGGTATATCAATATAACTTGCATGACAATGCATTCATTCATTCATTGTATCACGAAGTTGGTCTGATGATGAAGTCGGAAGGTGGTCATAAGAAGTAATGAACGCAATAAGACAACGCTAAGGCTCTTTCAAATGTTCTTGATGAGTACTATTCCGCGCGATAAAAGCTTATTACGAAAGAATGTTTTTCATTTGAGAACTTATTTCACATATTTTTCACGAAATATGCCTGCAGTAAAAATTTTATTAAAAGTGCGTTGACCCTCATGATGTCACAGGGGGGTGATCTGTCATTACCAGTCGTTAGAAACGAAGTTTAACACTACTAATTCACTAATATGGTTCGCAAACGAAGTATATAAAATTTTACTAAACAAATTCCTACTTACTTACTTTTATTGTATTGTATTATAACAATCGCTGTGACCACATCAAAACCACGAATCCACTCCGACCGAAAGGTCAACGACCTATTTCAAAATCATTTGTCACGTACTATAGATATAATAAATAATAATCATCTTGGCGTCTATCCCGGTTGTGCTCGCTCGTGCAAGAGCCAGAGGTCCGCCTTGACCATGGTCCAGAGATATATGTTTGAAATTTACTCTTAGGCCACCTGGTCCGACCCAAGCAGTGCAAGCTTGGAGAATTTAAACCAGTATCTATGTAAAACACAGGAGAAGTCCTGTATCATATCAACAACTCATAACTGTCCTACTGTGGGAATTAAGTAGTAAGTACTTTAATAGCTTGCCAGTCTGTATGTTTCTTTCCTAGTCTCACTGTATGTTTCTTTTCTACTTTTCTACCCCCTCCTCTTTGACGATTTAAAGAGACATTTAATATCCTACTCAATAAAGAATTTTTGATCTGATTTGAAAAACTCAACTTAAAAGCGCATGTCAAGCGCCAACTCTTTAATCTTGTAAGTCCATAATTAACAAAGTTAATTTAACTTTTAAGCTGACTTTTAAAAGTATTAACACTCTCGTTCATTCCAGTTAAATTGACTTCCGCTAATAACTTTTAACACTATTATCATTTGGATTAAACGCCCACCTATGCCAGCAATAAATGGTTAATTCTGTTGAAGATGATGCATGGCTACAAATAGCCGTCTTCGCTATCCTTTGATACTATACTGTAAACGCCAAAAGATGTACCTCTATGTTGGATGTCCTTTTCTCTTTGCCAGCAATACAGAAACGGAATTGATTTTCCATTGTTTCGCATAGGATTAATTGTATGGACCGGAGAGTTCCTGTTGGCTCCAAAACGCACTTACGCATTGAATCTGAGGAAATTCTGTCTGAGGTAGATAGTGTACTATTTCTAAGATAGCTTACTAATACTATCGTCCGAGTCCTGTCCAAGTTTTCTATATTTGGTCAAGCTTGAAATGATCGAACGAATAGTAGGTACCTAATGTATTTCGTAAACAAAGGACATTATTACGAAAAAATTTAGAAAGTGCCGGCCAAAAACTGAAAAGTAAGTAGTTTGGTAGAAGACTCCATTCGCATTTTTATTACCTCAGCAGGCCTATTTTTGAATCGCTCGCCTACACGTAAGCGCTCGCGTACGCTACCTATTTCTTTCACACCATCCATCCAGGACTTGGCAGGTCAGGTAATTACAGTGGAGCGACTGCCATCTGACCTCCATGACCCTGCTACCAGGGGAACCTGACCAGATTGGATCATGGTTACACATCCAGTCGCCTGAATGTGCAGGTTTCATCACAATGTTTTCCCTCACCGTAAGAGCATCGGTTAGTATTCAACTAATGTACATAACTCAGAAAACAGTCATTGGTACATGGCCGGAGCGGGATTCGAACCCGGGACCGTATACTCTAACCGCTCGGCCACCGACGCTCTCAACCGCTTCTATGGGAAGGTTAATGGTTATCTTTAATTGAACGCCATCCGAAAGTCAACTTAAACTTACCTGTATTTTCTCGGATTCAGATCGGCAGTATGTATTCACGGATGAAGTTTGTCATAAAAGCCAATGTAAAGGCAGAAGTTTGTATGGCCACCTTGATTAGGTATTTTAATGCAAAATAAGAGATTTTCGAAATGAACTAGAAACTCAACGAGCTTAACTTCTTAAAAATCTACATTGTGCCACTGCTCGGACGAATCCGCAGGCTATGCTAGTAACAAATTCAATTTGGTGTCCGTGTTCCTATTTTAGAGGACACGACACCAGACCATTAGTCTTCCGCCCATGACAATGACCCACGTTTAAATCAGGCGCGTTTTAACCCAGCTATTTTAATACAAATTTAAAGAACGCATAACACTTTCAAACTGACATCGTGTTATTGTAAGTAACCCGATTCACGCGGAACGACTAAAATAACTACCGATAGTTTACATACCTATCGTCCACGCGCTAGTGCAGATGGTGTTCTTCCTAATTTTATTGTAGATGTTAAATACTTTGAGAGCGCTACGCAAATATACATGAACATTCACATCGACTTGTGTCCACTTTTAAATTGGATACTTTATAATCGAAAGAGCTGAGATTCAATTACGAAACGATCGCTAAAAGGTAAGAAAAAGAGCTCAGACTTTTATGAGTTAAAGCTAAAAAGATTGGAAAGTTAGTTAGTTACCTTCCGGGTAGCTAACTTTTTAAACTCACCTACTGGTAATTTTTTTCTTTTGCTCTGCGGTTAAATTAAAACTAACTCATAAATGAGGGTAATTTTTAACTATTGCAAATCTGAGTCAAATCGTGTTTCCTCTATGTTCGGCCGTAATCCCAATCTATGCATATATGGATATAATTGTTATACCTTCCAACTCCTACATACCTCATACATATCCTATTATATAGATCTCAACATAGTATAAAACAAAGTCGCTTCCCGCCGTAAGTCCCTATGTAACTTAGTACGCTTAGAACTTTTAAACTACGCAACGGATTTTAGTGCTGTTTTCAACAATAGATAGAATGATTCAAGAGGAAGGTTTATAAACAGAAAAAGGGGTAGGTAGGGGTAAAGTAGGTGTTCGCGAACAAAGTCGCACCGGATCCACTAGTACATACGTAGAGCTCACGCCTCTGTCACCTCCCAACTCCGAGTCTTAGCCCGACTTGCACCAAATTCTTAAACACGTTCTAGAATGAGTAAGTAAGTAAAGTAAAGTAAAACACATTTATTACACTCAAACACACAGCACAAAATTCTTAAAATGAAATTAAAAGAATATAATGCAACAGAGACATAAACAAAACAAGAAAAAAAAGGATACTCTAATGACGTTTAAGATCTTAAATGCTTTTAAGAATTTGGTGCAAGCTGCCATTAATATCTATTAATCTACCTTCTAATCTAATCTAATAAGAGTTTACCACGTGCCGTTGTTTAGTCTATTTTATATGTACTAGTGTATATTTTTGGTATTTTAGATGAAGGTTTTAGTGTATATTTTTATTATAACTGTAAATATTTTATGAGTACCTAACAGACGTGCCGAACATACCACATTAATAAAATGCTTACGCTAACTTTTATTTTTAAAAGTGGTCAGGAACAAAGTTCACGCGGTTATTTGTCTAGCTCGTTGTCGGGGCCCAGCTAAGCCGGCTGCGGCCAGACATATTGCTTTTCGAACGACCATTTATTAAAGATCGTGGCTCGCACTCCGGAGTTGTTCGCAATTATTTGAGTTTCTAGTGGTTGGCGCAATATGTCGTCTGTCATTGAGTAGCATAAAAAAAATTTATAGGTATATTGTTCATCCGATAATTCCAAACTCAACCTAACTAAACTAAACATGATCTTGAATCTTCTCCATATCTGATAGTAGACTCCACATCAGGTAGTAGAGGCTTTTGCCATAAAATTCTATACATAGCTGCCCGATTGAATAGAACCTAACCGACAGAAACAGTCAAAAACCCCGAAAGGATATAAGGATAATATTTGGCCAAATATCATCCTTATATCGGATAATATTTATCGTTGTGATTTTTCGATTGAAACGTACTCTAAGTTTAGCATCATTTGTTTGCCTGACAAGGATTGTTTTGAAACCTCAACATAATAATCGAAATCGGTTCAGTACTTTGTGTAATACGAGGATTTATTGCCAGCATATTTTGGCGGTTATTACCAGTGCTATAATGAGCCACGCGGCACCGCAGAGTGTTCTAAGAACATGTTTACACCACAAGCGTTGTGCAGTAACTATACGAATTTACACTATTAGACACTGATGTCCTTATAAGAAAGCTCTCTGTTATCCAAAGGGCAATGGAACGAGCTATGCTCGAAGTTTCTTTGCGTGATCGAATCAGAAATAAGAAGATCCGCAAGCGGACCAAGGTCACCGACATAGCTCTAAGGATTGCCAGACTGAAGTGGCAGTGGGCAGGGCACATAGCTCGAAGAACAGATGGCCGATGGGGCAGTAAAGTTCTCGAGTGGCGTCCACGTACCGGAAGACGCAGCGTGGGTAGGCATCCTACAAGGTGGACCGACGACCTGGTAAGGATCGCAGGTACCAGCTGGATGCGGAAAGCACAGGACCGGCCTTTGTGGAGATCGCTGGGGGAGGCCTATGCCCAGCAGTGGGCATAGGCCTCCCTCTGGCTGATATGATGATGATGATGATGATGAGACGTGATGATAATAAAACGAAAGTTACACGAGTTTAGAAATATAGCTAAAGTACATTATTGAAAAAAGAAACCTGTAATTTGATTTTCAAACGGACTTTGATCTTGCAACTTTTTTCCTTGATAAGGAAGACTTGAAATCGAGTTTCATTCCGATTTGCGCTGTATCCGCAAATAAAAACGCGCAATACTTCAGAATGCGCAATTTGAAAGGAAAGAAAGGAAAAATAGGATACCGTATAAAGTATATTGTGACGGCGACCGACGCTGCAACGTAGTGTATATGTTACAGTCGAAAATCTTAATCTGTCAAAACTACTTTTAACTTAAAAAAAGGTGAAATAGTTTTGACTGAACAGGTCGGTCAAAAGCAGTTTTGTCAGTTGGTTAGTAATATCTTTGACTGGATTATTTCACTGTCGTTTTGACTGACACTCTTTGTCAAAACTACTTTCAACCAGCTCCATTGGGCAAAACTAGTCTTGGCTGTAGTTTCAGTCAAAAGTACTGTCGAGAGTCTGCAGTCAAAAGAAATTTTGACTGTTTGAAAGTATTGACTGTAACATATACGCTGGTAAGTGATTTCAATTAAGAAAATGGTCGACAAGGGCACAAATATAAAACATGGCGTCCTAATATTCGGCTATTAACTTTAAGGGTGTGGAGTGTGGTGAAACACCAGTGACGCAAGAAGCTACGTACACGACCTTAGTGCTCGAGTGTAATTACGTGTCTGTCATTAACGCTCGAATACTCGAATGTATCTTAAATGACGACCTGAGTGGTTCCAGTTGATCAATATCTGGTCTGCCACGCGGTCCCGGGTTCGATTCCCAGCCGGGCAGAAAGTGAGATGATTAATTTCAATATCTGTTGCGGGTCTGAGAGGCCCAGGCCCATCCGAGGCCACCAAATTTGACAATAGCAGTGGTTATGGAGGGCTATTTACTAACTTATAACCGTCCCTTTTGGACACGTTCTATGCAGCATTAAAAAAAGAAAGAAAATATAGATTGTGATTTTAGCTGTGAGAGAGTCCTACTATGCCACTATGTCTAATTTTTTTGGTAGAGTCTCACTCATGGTTCACCACCAGAAAATCAACAGCAGCAGCATTTAGATTTTATTCCTGTTTGCGACACTGAGATGTCGAAAGAGTCCGCCAGTCAAGCGTGGAGAAAATTATGGCAAACCACTCCACGGATGTAGAGAGACACAGTGCAGCAATACACTCTTATGGGCTTGTTGATGTAAAATAATCATCTTGGCGTTAATGTCCCGGTTGTGCTCTCGCGCCGGGGTCCGCCTTGATCATGATCCAGGATTTGGCAGATCAGGTAATTACAGTGGAGCGACTGCCATTTGACCTCTAATCTGAACTATGGGCTGTTGATGTGATGTGATGAAATTTTCGATGTTCTTTACAATCGCTTTTCTTTCTATTCGTAGGTACACATATCAGAGTCATGTGGACGGCCATGATGCTTAATGAAACAGAACTTGCTCTAACATAAAACAATAAAATACAACAACCATTATAGGGTATAATAACTATTTCACCTTTACAAACCATAACATTAATGAACCAATTTCCGAGCGTTGGTGTATATCGCAAATATTAATAGAAATGACTGCACAAACTGAATTATTATACTCCAATGCTATTAAAGGTAACGGACATCCAATGTCATTTTGAAATATTGACTGGACAGCGCTTACAGAAAGGATCTTTAATACTGAATAACATAGTAGGTATATATGAATGTACCTGTTGTCCGGCAGAGTAGAAAAAAACACCAATATTCAAGATTCAAAATTTTTATTCAATGTAGATCTATTCAAGATACACTTATGGAAAGTCACGTTAACCATAAAGAAACAATCAACAACGATTAGGTAGGTATGTGCATAGGTAAGAAGCTGATTTTCAGAAAGAAAACCGCATTGAAATCAGTCCACCCGTTCAGGAGGTACGATGCCTCAGACAGACACACATATACACAAGTCAAACTTATAACATAGTTTTTATTTTTACTGCGTAAGTATAAAAGAAATAAAAAGTATGCTACTGATCTGTACCGCATTTGTTAAAGGTGCATTTTCATTTCATAATTGGCCAATTTCCGTTTGGTGTCACTTTTGGTTACGACCTACTTTAAATTCTCCTATAATTTTGTTATTTCCAACTTTAATTATCGGTTCCTGCAGTAAAACTTGTCCACAGACAGTACAAGTTAATTAAAACGCTCGTCAGTCAAACTAGGCGTTCTCGTGAAGTGGAATACGAAAAAGTTGAATGCCGCACGCGGAAAACACGCGACGCAAATTACCGCTCTTGTTTTCCAGCCATTTGGAGGGAAAGTTCTTGACCCTCACAGGGGTAACAAAGGGAAAATGGAAAAACACGTCGTAACGAACACTATGAGATATGCTAATTCGAAGTGAAGGAACAAAGGCGCGCGAAACTTGTTCTATTATATTTCGAAGTTCGTACGCTAGCAACTTTATAGGTCTGGACTACGAGGTAGGTAAATAGAAGGCGTTTGGAAAAATAATGTTTTAAATTGGGAAGTTGCGTTAATTAGCCCAACATATTATGCATTGTTGTTAAGAGGATGTTAATTTGGTCTAGTGAAGTGGCAAATGTGTTTATATCAACGTCACAGCCCATAACAGTCCACTACAGGACTTAGGGCCTCTCCCACGAAAGGGGAGGTTATTGCCATAATCTCCACGATTGGCGGGCGGGTTGGAGATCGCAGTGTTATAAATATAAAAATGGAAAACGCTGCTGCCCATTTCCCAGCCTACGCAGACTCCAGAACTTTTGCCTCGAAACCCATTAGTCGTCTTGTACGACACCCACGAGCGTAAAGGGTTGGTTCTATTCCACTCTGCAGGACACCACACGGCCATGAGTTTATGTATCATGTACATAAATGATTTTGTAAAATCTAATGCGTGAGTAGCGATTGTGGTGCTGTTCTGTACGAGTGAACGATACTATATACATTTGTATGTATGCAACATATTACAGTTCATGGAAGCTGTAGGGATCAACACTGAACTGTAACCTAAAGGCGATCACAATAATCAGCAATGGTCGCAGTGATACTAGGACGTTTAGCCGTGTAAAACCCACTTAACATGATAAAGTATTCAACATTCTTCTCATGTAAGTAACCTTTTCTGTCTTAAATGAGAATAAAATATCTTTAAACCGAAGTTGTAAACGTTTGTAACTCATAAAAAAGTCGAGGTACCTCTTTGTTGGAAGTCCATAAACTAATTTATAACGGCAATTGACTTATAACAAAAATAGCTATAGATAGGTGAATAGGACTTACGATGATTCTTTACTTTAATTAAATTGAGATTACAAAAATAAACGTCTCGCCGAGAATGTGCATCGGCTGACCACAAATAACCTTTGAGGGCTGTCATGTGGTGAAGAATAAATATGTTACGCTAACGAGAATATTACGTAGGTAATCGTATCTATAGTACACGTAATATCAGCATTATAAGCACTCACTATATCATATTGTATTCTTATCTTTCTGGGGTAAAAGATATATTTTTATTAATAGGGTATTTTCAGACAGATACTTTAAAAAGTCAAAAGTTTAGTTCAGCGCGCCTCACAAGATGGTGCTGCTTAGACAGGATTCTCAAGTATTGAATTTGGAACCAAAGTTACATGGAAAGGTGTCTCGTGAAAAGATACTTGATTTTAGTACCTTTTCTAGAAGAAAGCGCAAAATGTATACATTCTTTTACATCTAACGGTCTCGTTTAAATTTTATTTTGAGAATCGTGTCTAATAAGCACCGACACTTACGATTATTTGAACTATTTTATCTTTTTAATCGCCTCTAGGAAAATCTCCCATGAACTCTAAAATGGACATTTTTCTCTCCATCACATAAACAAAAACAAAGCCCCTCATAATTCCACCCATTAGATCCATAGTTAATTAGAGCGATTTTATTTTTAAAAATCCTTTGTATTAACGTAACAAAATGAATCTCTAGGGAGGAGCCTGATACAATAAAAAGAAAACTTTGTTACCCTAAACAGCATCTTCTTTTGAATTTATAATAGGTACGGTTTAAGTGAATTAAGTCAGAGTTGGGCAGGAGTTTGTTTCTTACATTTTTAAGAAATAATGTTCTAATGAAATTAGTTTTACTCAAATTAAGGTGGATGAGCGGCCCTAATTCTCCCCGCAATTCTTCAAGTCGGCTGGTGTTATTGGTTAATTAGTTCAAAAAAGGTCAAAATGTTGATTCAAGATTCGATTCTATCATATATCCGAGTCTGGCCTAAAATGTTTAATTTTAATTAAATTTACATGAATCAGATTCAGGTAAGGCGGGTTGAAGTGTGCAAATAGAACAAAAAAAATCTTAATTTTTTGGTTCATCATCTTCATTATATCAACCGGAAGACGCCTACTGCTGGGCACCGGCCTCCCCCAGAGATCTCCACAAAGGCCGGTCTTGTGCCTTCCGCATCCAGCTGGTACCTGGTATTTTTAGGTTAAAGCGCGGAATGAAGGTAATAAAACTTTTCTAACGAACGGTTTCAAAAAGCGCCGCAACATATTGTTTCCATAGAAATTGAGTATACCTTCCTGGGAAACCGTGGTTTAGTTAAATTTTAATATTACCTACCAGTGTAAGTTCATAAAAAATTCTTACTATTACAAAGATTTTAGTTTGTTATCTACGAAGGGGTTGGTCGAAGCTGGTACAGCTTACCTATGCCTATGATGTGATAACGCTGGCTACTAATTCTTCAAAAAGGGACAAAACATTATTACACATAAAAATCTAGATGAGGCGGTCAATAAATTATAGGTCCATAAAAGAAAAAATTTAATAAGCAACTATTTATTTTACACGATATTATGCCGCTTGCAACGCCTTAAAATAAAGCTAAAGCATTCATTTCTGTTAGCCTTATAAGCTGGCTTCGTATAGATTGACTATAAATTACATAAAATATTAGGAAGAGAACAAGTATATGTTTGACGCTTTTACGATAATAACAAAGATTACTTGTAGCAGCTCGTATTGGCAATAAGACAAAATATCGACAAAAGTTGGAGACTCTCGATTTTGTGGGTTATAGCCACTGAATATGCCTTTCTTATCTTACCTACACTTAAGTTGTATATTGTTATTGATATCGCGAATAAGATTGAGAAGGCTCACCTGCGTAGGTTTGACCACGTGTTTTTCATAGGACCCGAGGATACGTGGGAAATAGGTGCCTAAACCTGCCGGTATCAGGAAAGAGGTCCCAATGGCGACCTAAGAACAATGGATTAACATCGCTGAGTCGGGACACGAGTGCCAACACATAACGACGCGAAAATGCGAAGTGGAAAGGAAAGAGTAGGAAACCATGACAGAAGCCGAGATTTAGTATGATTAGGTAATATAACTTTATTTCCATTTCCTAGTGTCATGATGTCAAAATTATAAAACTCCTCTTTTGGTGATGACACAGAATACTACCTACTAATATTATCTATACGTAGTGGTGGTGGTTAAGGTTACATGACAACAAAGCGACTGTTTTCAATTTTAATTAACAGCCATTTAATACTATAAATACTTTTGCACCTTTGTTTGTACCTTTGCCAATTTGTACACCCACATGACACACACGTCCTGCCTAATAAACTCTAGACCCATGTACCGCTATAACGTTTGAAAAGATTTTACCTGTAATGTTGTACAAAGAGTGACTATCTATTAAATAAATAAACAAATCTCCACCTCTAATCAAGGCCGCGAAAAAGCGCCGGCAAGCTTTCCGGTTCAATGTAATTACCACGGAAGTTTTAAATAAATAAGCACACCACGTGGAGCAAAATACCCGCTTTTTTATTTAATACACATACAACGTTCCATATTCATCCGCCAAGTCCATTATCATTGCGTTATATTAAGTTATCAATCATATCGGGTTCGACACGAAACAAAAGTCGATTTGAACGAAATCGATTTGTTCGTACATGAACGTATATCTTTTGCCACTGTAATTCATAGAGCAAGGTGGATTAACTGTGATAACATCGAGTGGGTTTGTATACATTGTTAAATCGCTAGTGACGCGTTCGGTAAACTGCAATATGATAATATATACTTCATATTGCAGTTTAACTACACTCTCCACATGGCACAAGCAACGAGATTAGAGTATTTTTTTTTTCTTGTTTTGTTTATGTCTCTGTTTCATTATATTTTTTTAATTTCATTTTAAGAATTTTGTGCTGTGTTTGAGTATAATAAATGTGTTTTACTTTACTTTACTTCAACTAACCCGCATATTATTAGAGGAAAGTAACCAAATATGGAATAGGGTCCAAATATGGAATTCCTTTATTTCTTCGAAAATAATAATTTAAATGGCAAAACAGAACCATATTCTGTTTCATTTACTTATATTAGACGTGTATAGGTTCAATCTTGTCAGTAGGGCGAAGGCCGGTGACATGGCATGTGCGTTTTGTTTGGTTGCTGCTCAGAACATTTTAATAGACGTAAAAACGATGTATTTCTTATTATTTAGAGAGTGATAACGTTCTACTCGCATATTTATGTGGTTACATATGTACTAGTTCTTGTATTTCCAGGCTGTTTATTTGTTTCTGTTTTGTAATTATTTTAATATTGGCAATAATTTCTGAGGTCATTAAATTCCAAATATGGACAAGCACTGGGGTCCACTTATGGAATATTCTATATACGGGTCAAAATCAAAATTGATGGTTTAATGTATACTTTTAATGTGTTCATATTTATTTTTCAGAATCCTTTCTAACACAAAAAATAAAGAAAAATATCCGAAATCCAAAAATGTATCGATTTACAACATAAAAACGATTATTGTGATTTGCGGTTGGTAAACAGCATTTTTCATACAAAGCCTTAAGAAAAGCTGTTTTACAAACATCAAATACTTCTTTTTAAGATTCAAGCCAGCTGAATCGATTTGCACCAAATGTTATCTATGTTATATATTAGATAGGATGGATAACTCAAGATACGGGGACCACCCGGGGGTCACTATGTCCAATTTCATATGTACCTATTTTTTTTTTTTATCTTTATTTTTTTGCAATAGGTATAACAGTCATATGATTTTTTTAAATTAGTTGCTCTTGTCTAACTACTAAACCAATTTAGAAAATGATGAGACTGTTATTAAGTATTACAAAACATTATTTTATCATATTTTTAAGTATTTGTTGTGGCTTTTTCTTATGGTCCATATTTGGGGTACCTATTCCATATTTGACTACCTTTTTAATTTTTTGATTTAACTAGGTTTTTGATACTGTAAATAGTTATTAAAATCATTAGACTATCACTAAGTGTTGCAGTACATTATATCTTCTATGAATAGTTCATTTTTTATATACAAAAAACAAAATGGTATTCCATATTTGGTTACTTTCCTCTACTGTAAATAAATATGTAGGTATACTGTTACGTATACATAAATATAATATTGTATTGACATTATTTTAAGTTTGATAAATGAGTATAGTATAATCATTATTATCAATTGGCACAGATACATCAAATATTTGTTTAAGTACTTTTGAATGATTCTTATGACATTGTTATTTAATATTTACACCTTTGACGATATCTTGATGTTGTGATATGTGTAATGATAGAAATTGGTTTAACAATAAAACCGCCTTTGTACTATATTGTCATACTGTAACAATTTGCTACTGTCCTTATATGTAGGTACAATAAAGATCTATTAATGAAGCTGGGACAACAGCGATGACGTCATTGAAGCCAACCGTTCCGAGCGAAATGCCCAATGCAGTTACCTCGTAGGATGACGCAAGGTATATTACCCACGTATGTAATGTACTGTATACGCTGTTTATGACTATTCATTAAACCGGCCGATAGTGAGACAATAAAATTGGCGTTGTTGTATGTACATGGGCAAGAACGGACAGCAGCTCCATCTGGTAGGGATAAGTATGTAAAACCTATGTTTTACAAACACGATGATTGTTATTAAGTAAGTTATAATTGTTTTTGAGTAAACCTATCTAAATAACGATTAAGAGTTATGGCAGAGCGGGATCTCCTGACACAGTCAATCATCACTGTCTACTAGATGATCCCATTCACATCGAATATTGTAACATTGGTTTATGAAATAAAAATATTTTAATTTTAATTACATTAAACGATATGGTGCCACCGGAGGAAAACTGAACTGGCACTAAGAAGCACGTGCCAGTCGTCCAAATAAATTTCTGGAAAAGATAGTAAAATTTACCATACAAATAAGGCCCCTAAAAAAACTGGATGCAAACGATTTGTCCAACTTTTATCCGTGGTTTGTACGACAATGACCACATAAGTGGGCACCTAGGTAAGTAGGTTTAATTAGGTACCTACCCATAGCTAGCATCCAGGTAGATGTTAATAGGTATATCTAAATTATATCAATCATAAAATTATGTCGCGGCGCTGTAAGGAAAAAACCAACATAGGTATACAAAATTCCATAGAAACAGAGGAATTCCATAGAAATCCAATTTTCCCGGCAATTTTTCCAATTGTTCTCATTTCTCATTCGCTATATTGAACCGTCTTCAAGCGATGCATAAGAATAGCATTTTCTTTATATAGATTGACTAGCAATATTCTTCGTCACGAAATATTGTGTCGTAAAATTTCCATCTAGGGATCAATTAACATCGGAAGGTTAGATGTAAAAACAATAAACTTAACGTAGGCACGACTGCGGCACGTACGAGTTACCTAGTGATCGGTGACAAGTTCAGAGAGGTCGTAATTCGACTATTGTACTCAAACATCTATCTGCTTAACTCAATTGATGCAACAATAAAACGATAGCTCTACACTGTCCGCCTTTGACCTTTGCGAGAAGATCAGTAATGTTTACGTAACAAGTAAATTGACAGATTTTACGATTCGCACTCGTATAACGTGTCCAGTATCTCATTGGAACGGGAGAAGGCAGCCCCTTGAGATTTGTGCTTCGACGGCTAAAGTGTAACATATAGAATTTCCTAAGTACTTACCAATGGCAGTTTTTGTGCGCACATTTCTCGAGTAGCACATGGGATGCAGGATAGCCCAGTAGCGGTCGACGGACACGGCCACCAAGCAAAAGATGCTGATGGTGCACAGCATCACCAGCAAAGACACGGTGAACAGGCACGCGTGGAGATTCCGCGGGAGGCCGACCGACGCCAGGATCGCAAACGGTATGCCCAGAAGGCCGACGAGGAAGTCCGCTACCGCTAGCGAAACTATGTAGTAATTGGTCCGCCGTCTCAATCGCCTGTCGCGGTGGAACACATAGATCACCATGGCGTTTCCCACCACAGCCACGAGTGCCACCAGAACCTCCAGACTGGTGTAGGTCGCGTGCAACTCCACGGCCGGCGACCGGTGCGGCACCGGCAACACCGTCGACGCCTCACTAGCATTGTCGTCTTCGCTCATAACTTTGGCCAGTTCCAGTTTGAACGCCATAATAATATCTAACCACAGACTATCACGCAACACTTCTCATCCCATTATGTTGGGTGCAACGCAACAAACATCTCAATAGCATTAACCACACGTCCACTGCTTACTAGTTCCAGCAATCCGCCTGCAGCGAACTCGGAAAAACTATCATCAACAATTTATTCAATTTAAATTAAATTAAACTAAACACTGCCACAACTGTTTTGTAACTCTAAATTTATTTTTTTCATTCATGCCAGGTCATATTAAGAGATCATGATGGGTTTTGGAATGGTGAAGTTCACGTTTGTTTTGCAATGGTCGAAGTTGTGCGGTGCGGCGGCGGCGCGGTCGGCGAGGCGTGTCCTGGCCGCGAGGCGCTTTCCCGGACTGCGGCCGCGGCGCGGTCGGCAGCGGGAACACGCGTCCTATACGCACACTTGTTGCCTACCACGGACACACGCGCTCGCCCTTGTTATTCTGTTTGTCTATTGCATTGTTTAAATAAATACATTATTTTCTTAGATTCAAGTCAGGGCGTGCTATTTAGGTGCTTGGTAGGGGGAGCCCTTAATTTCAATCTTTTAAACATTGTTTCTTGTTACTGGGGTCGGGCGATGGTTATGTTCGAATTTCGATCGTAAATATTACACTTACAGCATGACAGTATGATGTTTGTATGACTCATTCTGTAGTTAATAATCGTTTTAGGGTCAATATCCCGGTTGAGGTCTTGCGCACGAGGGCCGGGGGCGGCCAGGGCCCATCACCTTGACCATAATTTGAGAATTTGGCAGATCAGGTTATTACTAGAGATGAACCGGGTATCCGGTGACTATCTGGTACCCGGTCGAATACCAGATAGTACGTTAATATTCGGCCGGATACCGGATAGCAAAAAATGTATGAAAAGTAAACAAAACTGATTTTGTACATCGGAAAAAAATTAATCTCAAAAATGATAAATATTAATCAAAGCACTGTTGATATGACTGTTGGTACCTGTTGCTCATAAAGCAGGTTGGCAAAAAAAATTGCAAAATTAATCTTAAGTAAATTATTATAAATTGGATATAACTACGAATTGCTCCTACATTGAAAGGTAGCAAGCGATTTCGTTTGTCTTGACTTTATGAGAATCTTTTACTGCACTCTGATCTACGATGCTGTGGGCTAATGTGTAAGCGCGTATTTCAAATCTATGGAACCGTCGTAGGTCGAAGGAATTGTTCAGATCAAAGTTAAAATTATTCACATTGTACAAAAACTTGAAATCACTGACTTGTTCAGAGACTACGTCCTGCCAAATATCCGGCCGCCGGATATCCGGCTATCCGGCTAATAAGATGGCCGATGGCCGATATCTGGTATCCGGCCAAACAACTATCCATTTCATCTCTAGTTATTACAGTGGAACTAATGTCATCTGAATACGTTAACAGAGGGACTAAATATGTATACAGGATTCCTCACTATGTTTTCCTTCACTAGAATTATGTATCTAAGCTAGGATATAGAACAAAATAGAATAGTACCTTACATTTCCTGACAGTATTTACGACATTCGTGTGTTATTTTTCAGATTTGATTCTGAATATTTTCTATCAACGTTAGCAATGGATTATATTAATTTCTCACTAAAATCATGTGTATTTTGCTAAATATTTCATCAGTTACCCACTCTTTATGTTCAGTTGTTTGTTTAATTATACATAATTTAAATATTTTATATTAATATTACTTTGTAGGAATATACTTTCTGTAGTAAATATAAAACAGAATATATCAATCTCATATATTTATTTACAAGCCAATGATGTATAAAAGTTTTAAATCAAAACTATTACAGTCTATTGTAATCACAAAAAAAGTTAGACCACTGTGGCGGTTGTAATATTTACTTTTATTTAGGTTATTAACTAAATAGATGTAAATATTATAAGAATATTTAATTACATAATAGTCTTCATAAATGCAATAATTTCCAATTCACATGTGGATATTTTATAGTCTACAGAATCACATCATCAACATTTAAGAATCGTCATTGTTTATGCTAATTATTTCATTGGTTACATAACACTTCCGTTACAAAATGAAATAGGAGGAATGCATGAAAATATTACTACTTTCTGGTACTGGTAACTGACACTTTTTTTTCTATTTTCCATTTTTGGCAAGGTTATTGTAGTAGATAAAAAGTAATAATATCATTATTTACATAGCACAAACAATAAAAATAAATACCTGAATTATTCTGGGTGTAATCTTGCTACACAGTGTTTTGGAATACCTATGTGCAAAAGTTGACTTCTATCTATTTGGTCTAAATTCGGATGAAAGTATAACAATGCTTCAAAACAAATTTCACTCAATTTTGGTATGGTTATCCAGACCTTGAACATCATGTTATTTCTACGAGCAACTGTGTCCCGGGGTTCAATGCCACCGAAAAGGTACATACAGCCATATGAGGTGACGGCAGAGGAATGAAAGTATAATGGTTTCGGTAAAAGAGTCCGCTGCATTAGTGTCCATTGCATGTCACGCACTGTGAGCCTCCATACGTCATCAAACACCATCTGCCCGTCTGAGCCCCCAGCTACAAATACCTGAACTCCATCTGGAGTGTCAATTTGAACAGCACTATGACATTTCCTTGGTTGCGGTTGAAGCAAGGCGCCTATTGGGGTCCCAGCATCTGCTTTCGGTGCTAATATTGACCAAGCCTTTGTTTTCAAGTTGAACTTAGGTATTTCCATAAGCTCAAAGGCCCACTCTCCTGTGCCACCCCCTAAGATGTACAAATCATCATCCACTCTAGCTACCTCGTGACGGTAACGCCCAAGTGGCTCACCCTCCCCTCCAGTAGCTACAAAAATCGGCTCCCATACTCTTGTTCGTAGATCTAACCTGAAACAACACGAAGGAATTGTTGTGTAACAATATAGGGGTGAGGAATAAATTGAAAGATATTTGTGTTTTATATACAATTAATTACCTGTAAATATCTGAATTGTATGCAAAACCATTTGTACCACCAATGGTATAAAAGTAGCCTTCATGGCAAAGAATTGCTTGACCATATTGACCTGGTGGTCTCTGACCTCCTACTTCTAAGACGTGCAACTTAGCATCACCAGTACATTTTGTATTCCATGCGATCACATCATTATTACATTTGTTTCCAAATGGAGCTCCAGTTCCACCATATATCTGAAAACATTTATTATTTTTATTTGGCAGTTTTTGTAAACAACTCTGTGTCTAACCAGCTATTAAATTTGTTTGTTTTGGTGTCCAACATTTCACATAATTTAACAGTGATTTGATTTATTTTTTGTTCTAATAGGCTTGGTTATTTCATTAGTTCAAAGCCTCCATGGTAACTTTGTTAATGTAAGGAAGGTCACAAACAGCTGGTTGACTTACCAACAGATGTTGTCCAATCATACACATTGCATTAGAGGCTAACTCATCGGGCATGTTTTCCACAACCCTAAGTTGTTTCCATTTTCTGGTAGCGATATTAAAGCTCCAGAGCTCTCTGAATAGAGGCCGCATTGGAGTCCATGTGGGGTAGTCCACTGTGCTACTGTGCGGCAATGAAGGTGTGGGGTTGTAGCCGCCGAAACAGTAAATATTATTATCATCGCAGGCAATTCTGTGACCGCTACGAGGCCTAGGAACGTCTGCACTCTGACATCTCACTCGCGTAACTTTAAAAGGCTCAAATAAATAATCTTTTCGCCGAGAACTCATTGTGTCACAACTAAATAGCACACAGCAATAAAACTACAGAAATTTTTTAGGTAGATTAAACCTCTATACGAACATCTGTTTAGTTTATAATTTTAACACGCAAATAAACCCATCAGAATACGGAACTTACAGAACGCTTGCTTATAAATAAAAAAGCGTATATTTTATCATTTTACAACTTTTCTTTCTTCGAAAGGTTGAACTGTCATTTACCACCCCACTGACACCACCCAAGACTATGAACCACCACTGTCAATCCAATCTGTCAATGTCAAAAACGACTAATTTATGTTTTTTTTTGTTTTGTTTTTTTGCGCCCAACGTAAAGGTAATGGACACCCTCCGGTATAGCGGTTGGGAGGGAGGAGGTGAACTCTCATGAGTACCAGCCGGCCGGCCGGACTGGTTATGCACGACTCGCCAAAAAGGAACCTAGGCGCATACGTGCTAAACACCCCCTGGGAGCACCTGTAGCCGGAAGGGCTTTTCAGATTTCATCGGATGCGACACCCCGTAGGGACGGGGTGCGCTCATAGTGTTTTGTATACTTTGTCATATACAGGAAGAAAATTTTTACATTTCAGTAGGGGTAGGGTAGTGTAAAATCGTTAATGAATCTATTCGATAATCGATTATCATTTTCATAGAACATGAATTCGATAGTTGCATGATTATTCTGTACGTGTTAAGCGCGCTCCACATGTGGACAGTTTTGCGGGAACACGAGAATGTAGAGGTAGTATTCGTGTAGTCCCGTGCATATTTGGCATGTCTCGCCTATTTCATAGACTAAGTAGAGATAGTTTGTTGTCGTCTCGATTCGATCGATTTTATATTTATATTCCTAGCGCTTTTTCCCGTAACAGGTTCGGGGTACTCTTGAACATGATCCAGGATATTAGTAGATCAAGTAATTACAGTAGAGAAGCTGCCGTCACCTCTGTGACCCTGTTTACAGTAGATTATTACACCGATGAATCGATAAAATGTCGCGCGTTTTGACACCACCACATCCCTAATAGACGAGAATGTAGAGGATCGACCAAAGTTTCGCCGGAAGTTTCGGCGAACATGTGGAGCGCGCTTTATACAAAATAAACTATTTATTTTCTTTTGAATTAATAATTTATTTAACACTTTGTGTTGTCACTTATTGATGGAACCTCATTATTATGAATTAAATCACGTTTTGTACACTAGTTCCACTTTAATACACAAATTTTATGAAATTGTAACCGGTTTCATCTTCAGGCAATGAAGATGGGTAATTAAGTGGAACTAGTGTACAAAACGTGATTTAATTCTAATGTTTTAAACTATCGCGGTTATTATTACACATTTAAAGGGTATGTTCCGGGTTTCCTACCGCGTACCTTTGTTGACGAGTAGCCCGATATTTCGACACAGTTGTATGCATCATGGTCACGGGACGACTGGAGAGCTGCGAGCGCCAGTCGATGTTGGTTAGCGATAAAGCGGCCGAAGTCGATCTACCCGCTTTCGCACAAGTTTTTTGCTACTTATGGAACTCTAACTGGAACTCACTTTTAAGTCACGGCACACTACACTGATCGTATCACTCACTTTTTTACCCTCGTGACCATGATGCATGCAACTGTGTCGAAATATCGGGCTACTCGTCAACAAAGGTACGCTGTAGGAAACCCGGAACATACCCTTAAAATGTGTGATTTAATTCATAATAATTTATTAATACGACATTAAAAACCCTTCCACAACGACGATTTGAACACGTACGCATTTTTATTCGGTCAGTCAGCCTATTACGTATAATACGCGCGAGTCGAAATCGTTGTTATGAAAGGTTTCTTAGGGTGAAATCCAAACAAGGAATAAGAGTTTATTATAAAAAATAATATAATTATCTAAATGTTAATTTTAAATATTCGATTATTTTATTTATTCAAATAAAATAATCGAATATTCTATTGTCTTTTGTTATTCGTGGCACTTCACTAAAGGTGCGGTAGAGCTTGTCTAGTCTAAAATGACGCGCCCCACTACTTAGTTAGTTGATTTCGATGTGTGAGTACAAATATTAATAACGACACTTCATCTGTGTGGGGGCGTCGACTGCTCCAATCGAACGACGCGAGCTCCTACGTTGGTGTCTCACCGGCAACTGAATGACCAATTACAACGGCATTTGTATATGTATTGCGTCCATATTTTAAACTTGCTTGTGTGCTCTAATGCGATAGTGGGGCGCGTCATTTTAGATTAGACGAGCTCTAACTGTTTATGAAATACAACATTATACTTAGCACATTTTCCGAAAAAAAATACTAAACTTCATAGGCGTGCGCCAAGGACCAACAATAAGTGAGCTGTCAAAATTATCATCCTATATTAGACAAAGCATAGTAGGGTGTGAAAATATTGATGAACTGCATACTCGATATTTTACTTGATTTTTTGTATGAGTATATAATAAATAAAACTAATACTCTACTCACGTACTGCTTCTGTCCTAGTACTTAATTTATCCTGACGACGGAAACGATAAGATGCATGGGGCTTTACATGGAATATATTTGTAGTTAAATGTAATTTCGGACCGAGGTCACAACATGGTGCAGTCGCGTCGCGCTGAGTTTACCTGTCAAGCATGCACAACATGCATTTCGGATAGGCTCTCAATAGGGCCTATCCTGTGAAATGGACTGAAATATACGATTTTGAGATAAAATCATAAAACGCAATAGTAGTACAGTACAGTAGGTACGAGAAATTTAAAAAAATTCAGAATCACAAACTTTTTTAAATCGCCTGTTTGGCGTTAGATATGAGTTTATTAAGATACATTGGGCGTAAGTTTTATAAAAAATTACTAAGCCGTCACTTATCTGGAGGAGCCCAACTTGGTACCTACGTTTTGAAAATATTTCTTGTATTTTTAGAAAACAGGTGTCAATGTGTAGTATATTTTTCCGAAGAGTAAGTTTGTGTAGTAGAGTTTTCCGAGAATCGGCTCATGAAGCCCTTTTATTTGATACCGACCCCGGGGAATTGGGATCGTGGTGGGACTAAACGTCAAGTTAGCAGCCTCACCAATTAAGCGTAATATTGAACAATTAAAACTACATGTCCGATGCACTATTTTTCGTATGTAAAGAATTGTTCTAAACAGTATTTGTCAGTGAGTCTGCACACTAGACGTCAAGTAAGCAGCTACAGTAACTTACTCAAATATTTTTTTGAAATCTCTAATATCCTTAGAAAAGTCTGCGTTGAAAACTAAATGCCCTGGAAGACATATAACACAATTTTACGTAGGTAATCTGACTAGATTGGCAATCAAATTGTCTAATGTGGCGCACCTAGGACGGACAATCGGATTGTAGGCAAAGAACCGAGCCAGCTGAGCAGATCGCGCCTTTGCTACCATCAGTTTAGCTCGGCTTACTTACTTTAGAACGGCTTTACTCCGAAATAAAAACAGGTCCCTAATTTAAGCAGAGTTTAACCGCAGTAATTTCTTGAAGCATGCTGTTTTGTCTCTCACGGCTTCCTGCAAGTCGCCGTTCCATCATCCCGTGTTCTTGTTAATTAGACGGCCACCTTCCGATGTGCCGACTGCGCGTCCGAGTTTAAGAATGGACTTTGATCATTGCACCAGAGCATTTTTTTTACGGTGTCGCTTTTTGCGTTCCAGCCGAGGCCTTCGGCTGCTTCCATGAATTCATATCTTTTATCTTTTACAGTCCACCACTTAATAGACGGCTGGTTTGGGCACATGCTGTGCAAGCTTGTACCTATATGTGAGAAACAGGTAGGTACACCTAAAGACGTGAGGATGCTGGAAAGGAAACCGGCCGGCCGAAGTGAGGAACAAAGAGCAGGAAAGTGGTCCCTGGCAGAAGCAGAATTGTTGATGTTGATCTAGACATTATATTATTTGACAACTAATTTTCATAAATTTATAATTTATATTTCATATATTAATATTTCATAAGTTATCGCAATAACTGACAAAATCCAAATCTACGAAACACATTGGTTACTCATTCCATCAATATAGTAAGCGAAAACCACAGACATAACATACTAAACACATATCACAAATATTCCCTGTTCGCTCACTCTACAATGATTATGAAGCTTGCTATCCCGTTTTTCGTCTATTCAAATAAGCTCTAAGAAAATGACGCGCGCAATGTTTTGAACGTTCGACATGTTGCTCAAGCCAACAACGACCTGACGTTTCTTTTGAAACATCTGTGTAAATTTTAAAATTTCCAAATAAAAATTAAATCATATCATTTAAAAGACAGTGTAATTTAGTGCACATTTACGTGAAAGCGTAAAGTATGGAAATACACCTGGATTATCTTTTCATCGTTAAGTAAACATTCGTGGTCGCGGCGACCGGGAATCAATTTTTGAAATTGTGACAAAAATATGTATCGTAATAGTGTGAATTTGAAATAATTGAAATGCTTTACCTTAAAACAACATGCCATTAAGGCAAATTTAAAATTATTTGCAAATTGAGCAATATTTCGGTGTACGAAAATATTTTGATGCTAACAGGGTCAGATTTAGTACCTATTCATTGTACTTATAGAATTTTAATACTCAAATCTTGTAAATAGCGGTCCACAATTTTATATGTATTAGGGTTTCATACCAAAAATGTACCTAAATGACGGATGGATTAATCGCGTATTTACGTTTATTAACATTTATTTGTTTTTCTAGGTTACATAAAGACCAGACATCGTGATGTCTGGGTTGCAAATTGGAAGTGCTGTGTTGTAAACATTTTGAAGAACAATATAAAAAAATACAAAATTCAAAGATTGATTAGGACATTAAATATCTCTTTCAATCGTCAAAAAGGAAAGGGGGGTAGGAAAGTAGGAAGGAAGCACACAGTGACACGCTGGCCGCCCCATGGCAGCAGCAAACCCACCCCACGCCAGTCACGACCGAACCGTGCCCGGCAATGCCAGGCAAAGCCGGACCGCGCAACAAGACAATAAGTTGTTGCTAGTCCCTTCTGTCCTGGTGCACCATCATTATTTGAATATTTCGTGAAAATAAAGAATATGCTGCCTGTTTAATATATTAATGTACCTATCCTTTTCATTATATTTTTTTTACATGACTATGTCCTCTAGAGGGCATCATATTCAATTTATTGTAAAGTCACATAGGCCAACCTGCGGATAATGAAGATACTTCTAACGATAAGTAAGTAGGTATATACATACTTAGTTTAGAAGTTATGAGGCAACAAATTAAAATTCATATCGGTCAAAATCATAACCCTTCTTTTTGCAAAAGGAAGTACTGCCGATTCACGGTTTGTAGGATCGAGTGATCAAAAAGACTGTGGTAGGTGGTAGGTAACCTGATGGGCGTGGGTTTGATTCACTAAACACCTTACCTTTTATTATAATGACAATATTAAATTATAAAGACTAGTTATACTAACAATATACCTAGGGTTTAAAAATAACAAGTCAATTAAAATAATCAAAATAGTACCGATACGGGTACAATAATGTCGAATCAACCACAATAATAAATTAAATAATGTCAAAATTTCAATTCATTATATTATTTTATAGAGGTGGTGCTATTTTAAACAGGTCAGGATCTGATGATGGGAACCCTGTGAAATCGAGGACAATCCTCGAAAATTGTAGGCTCGTATTGTGTGCTTGTTACTTTATCATGTCTAAGTCAGGTGTTCGTTTCAGGGTGTCATCATCTGATGCTGCTGTGCTGATGATGAAGCCATATAAGTGATTCCACCGACTCGTCCAAATCGAAGCAATTTTGTGGAATTTATTAAAAGTTATCGGTTTCGACTAATTTTTGTCTTAAACTATTCCTACACCTTCTAGTTATAGATTAATGTAAAAGGCGTTAATGTAAATACTTTTATTATAAAGAAAATCGATGGAGTGTAATGAGGCCTCGGATGGTAATGAAATATGGTGAGAGTGTCCATTTTGTTAGTAGTTTATTTATTTTATTTATTTATTTAACCATTTATTGCACACAATAAAGAAATACAGAGATATAACATAGATATAACTGTCACTTTTAGTAGCTAATAACAAATTTTTTATTTGTTTTAATAACATGCCACTTTTCAGCTCACGCTGCGTCTTTCGGTACGTGATCGCCACTCGAAAACTTTACTGCCTCATCGGCCATCCGTTCTTCGAGCTATATACCTGCCCTTTAGCACTGTCCCTTTAGCCTGGCAGTCCTTAGGGCTATGTCAGTGACCTTGATTCTATCGCGTAACGACACTCCGAGCATAGTCCTTTCCACTGGCCTTTGGGTGACAGTGAGTTTTCTTATAAAGCCTATAGTGAGCGGCCACGACTCTGTTCGTCATCACTGGCGACAACACATACATTGGTCAAAGACCTTCGTCTTGAGACACTGCAGTAATTTGGGCGAACATATGACGTAGATTCCCGAACACTGCGCAACCGAGATGAATTCGTCGATTGATCTCTTATTCGAAATTGGACCTACCTTACTCGACCATTTATCCAAGGTATGTATAGTTGTCAACAACTTCAAGTTACAGGGTTTCAGCCATGACTACGATATTGTCAGAAAATCTAAGATGAGTGAGGTACTCCGATGCCAAGACCGTCCCAGTTCAGAAGCATGAAGATATCCTCCAGTGCAGCGGTGAACAACTTCGGTGATAAGATATCACCTTGTCTAACTTCTCGCTGCAGTTGAATAGGCTGTAAGGTCTTATCCTGATGAGGAACTTGGAGGATAACGGAATTGAACAGCTTCTGAAGGGTCTTTCTTTCAGAAGCTCAGCCGTAATTCTATAACCACCCGTCGCCTTGTTTATTTATTTATTTATTTAAAAACTTTATTGCACAAATTACAGCAATTGGCGGACTTAAAGCCATTGAGGCTTTGTCTAACAGTCAACCAGCAGACCATGCAGAGAGTGCCTTGTTGTTCTTGATCTGTTTGAGAGCCATACTAATCTCTTTAAGGTTGATGTCCGGCATACCTTCGGTAAAGTGTCGGGTTAACTTGTCTCTGGGGTCTTTTGCCATACTGGAACCATAGAACCTCTCGACTTCCCTCAGACCCTCGGACTTGGTCGAAAGAACTCCGCTGTCATCCGTTATAAGTCTCGTCAGCTGGCTTTGTCCAATCGACAGATCTCTCGCAAAGACGTTAGAGCCTTTGTTCCGCTCGATCGCCGCCTCAATATTGGTAGTATTGAAGCGGCGTATGTCGCGAGTCGATCTTTGGAGATCCTTCCATTAAGTCGCCTAAGCCGAAGCCGCGTAAGCCGTTTCTTAGATACGATGAAATCAATCTCTTTTTTGTAACACCATCGGAACTAACCCTCGTTCATCTGCGATTATCCGGCTTCATGAAAAATGAAATCACCCGTTCAATGAGTCTCCGCTTCGTTTAGCCAGTTACGCGTTGAAATCCCCCAAGACAACGGTGTAGTTGTGTCTTGGAGATATGTATGGCTGTAGAAATATCTAACTCGACTTCATCATTGGAGTGAGTCAAAGTCGGCGCGTACACCTATATGACCTTCAACGAATACCACTTGGCAATTCTACGTATAAGGTACGCTACCCTAAACGACACACTCTTGATCTTGACGACGTTGTTCACGAAAGATTTGTGAACGAGGAACCCGACACCACCTAGGGACAATTGGTCGCCCTCCCGGAAGTAAAGCAGATTTCTGGACTTCAGCATTATCGACTCCTCCCTATTAGCTATAAGCCTATAATGTCCTAGTGTAATCTGCTCCCCACTTCCTTCAGCTTTTCGTCGGTCCGGTATTATCATAATCGTCACGCTTGGCATGCGGGTTAACGATCGCAGTCGATAGATGTTTAGCTGCCGAGAAGGACGCTGATATTGAAATTTAAAATAAACTTAAGAATAGTGTAATGTGTCAATGTGTCTCGCTACACCCTCGTTCGATATGGCATAGGTTACCGCTACTTCTTCTTTACGCTAAAACTTTCATTAGGTACATTCCGTAACGGTTCATTCTGAAATGGAAGGGAATGAAATTTGAGCAGTTTTTCTGTTTCTAATAAAATAGGTTTTTTTTTAATGTCATACGATAGGCAAGCGAACCACTTGATGAAAAGTGGTCACCACTGCTATAGACGTTAGCAACACCGAGAGTATCGCCAATGCGTTGCCCACCTCTATAACGTTACTCTCGCAGCAAAAAGTCAAATGTCCCTCCACTGCCAAAGCCACGGTTCCCCAAATTCCCACCCCATGGAGCACTGGAAACCTTACTCACCGGCAGAAATACAATACTATTTAAAAGAGTATTGTTTAGCTGCGGTATTCTGTAAGGTGGAGGTGGAGTCCCCCAGTCGGGCGGCTCCAATTCGAACGGGATACCCCGCTATGCCCTGCCTCTCTTCTATTACATTACCTCTAACTATATTAACTCTAACAACTACATAACATAACTAAACAGAAGAATTATACCGCTAAACAATTTTTTTTCATCATACGCTTACTTAGTAAATCAATGGAATGTAATGAGTACTTAAGTGTGACAAACGTGATTTTCAACACTATAGTCGATCATATTTATCACTACGACCGCACTTGTCCATCGGTAACGAAATGTTGCGGCAGACTGAGGGGAGCAGAAGGCGTAGGCGTTAGAAATATACTAAAAGGGTTGCGCACTTATGAATAATTTCGATTTCAGTTTGTACGGAATTTAATGTCAACACTATAGTCGATCATATTTATCACTACGACCGCACTTGTCCATCGGTAACGAAATGTTGCGGCAGACTGAGGGGAGCAGAAGGCGTAGGCGTTAGAAATATACTAAAAGGGTTGCGCACTTATGAATAATTTCGATTTCAGTTTGTACGGAATTTAATGGAGGATTTCGCTTGACAAAACTTTAAAGCAGATTCTTTCTATGTTACGCGCATGTCAAAAATATAACGTTTACATAGTATTATTAGTTATTAAATAACTTAGTACGCAGGTACAAAATTCGGTACTTTTACATTAGGAAACCGCATGAATAATAACGGAACATTCTGAAAGGCCATCTGGATGACGAGGGGAATGAGATTTTAGCATGTTTTTCGTCAGTATCTTTTTCATGTTTATATCTAGACCTAATATGATAGATGGCCCTTTGAGCTTTATGTAAATGTAAGCTTTTGCAATTAAAACATTTCGAGTAACTGTATTATTTATGGCGACTTTCGGACGTCGGTGAAATCACTCATAACTCCTTAGCAATTAGGAGTTAGGGAATAGTACTGCAATTTACCGGCAGGAACTATTGTAGTATCTAGGACTAAGGTGATATATTAAAGGGTGATATATATATTATACCTTCCAGAGGGCCTATCGGCTATCTCAGTGGACAACTGAATTTGACATTAAAAAATCTGACACTACTCTAATTTGGTACTAATTTGGTAGACGCTATTGCCAGTTTTCAACGTAGATGACGTGGTGTAGAATTATTTAGTGTCAAATACAGTTGTCAACTGAGTTAGCCAATAGCCCCGCTGGTCTCATTTTGATCAGAGGGCCTATCGGCTATCTCAGTGGACAACTGAATTTGACATAAAAAAATCTGACACTACTCTAATTTGGTAGACGCTATTGCCAGTTTTCAACGTAGATGACGTGGTGTAGAATTATCTAGTGTCAAATACAGTTGTCAACTGAGTTAGCCAATAGCAGGTCAAGATGTGATCAAAAAATTTCAGACACATTGAAGGAAACCCGAGATTGAGGGATCACAAAATGGTGTGACTCAACGGGAACAAACGCAATTATCTGTCGAATTTTTATTTATTTTGCCCAATAAAATACATTTATGTTTATTATTTTAGAGTATACAACAAATGAAATTATTCTTTTGCATAATTTTCAAATACAATGTATAAATTATGTCATTGGAACCATTTTAACACCAAACAAGAAAGAAGCCACTTAGGATTTAGACTTAGACGTAAATTTTTCATTGTTTCCTATTAAATGAAATTGTCAACAATTTATAATTAATTATATTAATTATTTTTCTAAAGAAATTGTATCTTTAAAAACGTCAAATTCAGCCTCACTGGACGCATCAAATTGCAATCGATGTGTAGCCAAATTTGACCCAACAAAAATATGTTAAATAATTTGCAAGTATCTAATAAAAACCTAACTCTTTCAACACATTGAAAACTACCTATTAAAAATCCAGCTTCAAAACACAAATGAAAGCTTACGATGATCATATTAGATGAATAGTAAAGGATGTTATAAATAAGGTACTCACTATAGGTAGGCTCTCATCATGGACTTATCATATTTAACAGGACAGATAACTCTCCAAATTTACAATTGCGAAAAGCAAACTAATGTTCATACACTATTGTCTATTTTGCGTTATCATAGTTAGAGCCGAGAGTACGGCCGCTGTTCTACACATCCTACTTGGCTCGTTTTTACCCGAAGAGTGCTCAGTCCTGTTAAATATGATAAGTCCATGGGTCTCATCATGATGATCAACTAACAACAAAACATGCTTGAGGTTGGCTAAATTGAGCGAGTACAACATTCAAACCGAGGAATCTAAGACCTTTTTACGAAGTGTGATGCAAGGCATTCGAAAACAAAACTTTTTGTTTGGATTTTTTGTTTTTCTTGCCGCTGGATGGACGCTGTGTGTGTTTGGCAGCCACGAAGGCGTCGTTGAGGCAAAGCGCACGCGGCGCCGACCCCTCGTCTTCGCCCTCTTCGGGTGGCGGCGGCGGCGACAGCGCCGCGGCGGGCTTACGCACTCGCCATTGCCCACCGGAGCCCGCCATCTGAAAATAACATGCTCTTCTTATACTTGCACTAACAAGCGAGCGACACATTCGTAGACGTTGCATAATGTGGTAGTCATAGGATCCGTTAGGTTGATGCTAATGAAACCAGCATCCTTTGCGGCAACCAGCAAATTGGTTGGATTGGAACACAAGTGACACGAGAACACACATTGTGGCTAGGCACAAATTAGTGAGAATTTTCACCTTACCTTCGCAAATGAAAGTCCTGGAGGTGAGGTGGCGCTGGTAGATGGGCTGACATCCACAATGGGCGGTACAATTGGTATCACATGGACCGGCGGTGACGCATGCGATGGCATCGCAAGCGGGAAGAGATCAGGAGACAAAAAGTCCGGTTTCGGCGGGCCCTCCTGCGCTCGTCGATACGCCCGTTCACGCTTACGCTCTTCACGCTCCTGACGCGCACGCATGCGTGCACGACGATCCAACTCATCTGAAAGAAACATATTTTTATAGGTCGACAATTCGACAAGTATTAAATAGTCCTAATCATCCGTATCCATAGCGTGGGTAGGCGCCTCCCACAAGGTGGACCGACGACCTGGTAAAGATCGCAGGTACCAACTGGATGCAGAAGGCACACAGGACCGACAACTGTGGAGATCTCTGGGAGAGGCCTGTGCCCAGCAGTGAGCGTCTTTCGGCTGTTATGATTATGATGATGATCCTAGCAGTCTACTAGCCTCTGCTAGGGTCCTTCTTCCTACTCCTCCTACCCGGCGGCCTGCGGCACCATGCATAACGTGTGCAAGCCCCATTTATGCTTTTCCTCTTCCTTCTCATATTGTGGTGTTTTGGCCTTCTATGTGTGCTACTACCATCTGACCTGCACAGCCCGTTAGAGAAAAGGCGATTCGCCAGTTTTAATAATAAATAAAAATACCATTAAAAAAGCTTACCCGAAAAACTCATCAAGGCGTCCTCTGTGACGTATGGCGGCTGCAAATCCAGCTCCACTATATCAATCGAGCAGTATAGGGGCAAGTGTGCTGTATACGGCATGCGTTTCCTAGTCTAAAATAAATAAACCAGCTTTAATATTAGGCACCTTACCTATACATAAATAAATCACAATTGTAGTAAAAATATAATAATTAGAAATTACCAGCTCTTCAAGTGGTATAGTTTCTCGATGTAAAACTCTGCCCTTAATTATGGAAGGTGCAGCCGCCAAAACGCCCCAAGACGCGTTCAAAATGCGCACATTTAGGCTGTTTAGGAATACTTGTTGCCCATCTTCAGCTGAAATAAATAGAAAAATGTATTTATTCTATTTAACAGTTTATTGTTCACAAGATAAAACATACATGTTATGTCTGTAGTTGTAACATACATGTTGTCTAGAAAAAACTCTCTTCCAGCAGGCCTACCAGAAAGAAGATGTCATAATAGATTATCAATAAGATGTGCACAACACAAAAAAAATGCATAATATAGCTAGACATACATATTATTATGTATGTCTAGCTTTATGTCCTTTGTTTATAATAAAAGTACGAGCTCATCAAAATACATGTTTAATTGAGCTAAGGAGCAACAAGTGACTTGAGATTGTCAAAATATCTACATTATGTTATCTTATTTGAAAACAAGGTAAACAAGCAGATACCCTCACTTGCATACATAACACATACATATACTACTATAAATATATTAAAGGCACTATAAACAATCAGGCCCATGACGATGATGGCCATGAAACATGATGTAATGCTCTTTCACACGCTTAATCCGGAAGAGAGTTCCACAGTCTTGCAGCATGCACAGTGAAGGAGTAGCCAAAGAAAACGGAATGGTGGATAAGGATCTCCAGCTTGTCGAGTGGACGGGAGAAATGAAACCGTTCACGGAGATATGAGGGAGCAGAAGGTTGTAGAAGATAGTATAAATGAATAGGATAGGATACAATTTAGATATAATTGCAGAATAATATCATCAGAGTAACACTACATACCTTGATAGAAATAAAAGTATTTAGCTTGATTCTGTTTGTCCACATCAGAAGTTATTTCGTCTTGTGTATTGGTGTCATGGATAGAATTATCAATTAGCGGAAACTCTTCAGGCTGATTGTCACTTGATTCACATAGTTCAAACACTGGTGCTTCTGGATTTAAACTAGTTTGATTGGTAGCTATTGCTAAATCTCTAATTTGTTCTTGAACTGTCTCCACAACAGCGTCACCATCTTCTGTGACATTAAACCAGTCATGCTTAGGTTGATCAACTCTTTGTTTCTCATAGACAATTGGTACAGCATCACATTTTTCCTCCACCAGTTTAGGAAGATCATATTGGGTATTAATTGTATCCTCTTTATGTTGTAGCATTTTCAAAGCATCTTCCATAAACACAATTTCAGTTGTATCAATTTCTGCCATCATCTGATCTTTTATTTCTTTCCTCTCACGTTCTAATATATCTCGCACCTAAGAGAAAATAAAATAATAAATAAATGAAGTTACATAACGGCTAAAAAACACATCTTACTGACAATTAAATACATAAAACCTCACCTGTTGTTTAGTTGCAGTAAAGAACTTGCAATATGGAGCCCTATCAACATTCTCTAATGGCTGCATAGGTGTTGCCTCTCCATCACAAAGCTGTCCACGCGGCGGCGCGATCTCTACAGTTGTAAATCCACGCAAACGACGCACCAGACGCATTGTTACCTATGATAAACTCATATTAAATATTTGAATTTTTTACCATCTACCTCCGTTAAGATTTCATTTCAATTTAAATATTGTATCTGCATTAAATAACCTCATGGACAAGGTGAAAAATTGTGAAGGATCATAGCTTGTGGCAGTCCATTATCTCTTGCCTATCACAGTGAGATAAAGGTATCAGTTAAGTCATATGGTTGAAATTAAAACTGTATGGAGAACAACACTTGAATCAACATACTTGATCATCAGGGGCTGCCCACTGCACAATCTTGGTGGGTTTCATATCAGGCACATGTAGAGGTGCTGCGCAAACGGGGCACGGCGGAGGCTGGCGCTCGTGAACGGACGCGTGGTGCAGTGCGCACGGCCAGCAATAAACATGGCCGCAGTGGCCTACGCGCCCCGCCGCAGGAGCACCCAGGCAGATTGGACACTCAGGACGGCCCGTACTGCGGATCACCTGCAAATGTGACAAAACAACTCACCAATGTTGCTAAGATATTTCATGTGATTTAAAAAAGTCAAGTTTGTTTCAGCATAATCAATATTGTTTGCAATAAATAAACAATAAAGAAAGCAATTTCTTTTTTTGTTGCCTGGAATGAAGATATGTACTTACAATTTCTTCAATTTGCTCCCACTTTACAGGTACATCAGGATCCAACAGATTTGCCTTGTTATCTTCACCCTCCTTCACAACAAACTGACAGCTAGAAATATTTTTTAAATATTGTAGTATAAAACAACCTAGGAAATTATACAAAAAAGAAAAGATAAAAATAAAGCTTTACTTGGCTCGCAGATAAAGATCTTGATCAAGTCTATGATATGCTCGCTGCAGTCCTTGACGACGTGCTGCTGGAGCTCTGCGCCACTCTGGCCCACGGTCCTGTGTTCCACGGCTTGGATACATGAAGTTCAGCAAATGATTCATATTTTGCTTCTTGCTGCCAGGCACAAATACTGAGCCAATTTCAGGCTCATCATCATTTTCTATCCTATAAAATATAAATTGTGTGGATTGAAAATGTGCCCACAATTAACATCTAATATACAAATGTAATTACTTGAAAGTACTGAAAATACAGAAATTTAGGAATATAATTACCCGGTGTTCTGCGCTCCACCCATATCGATATTGGTGGGACCAACACGCATGCGAGGCCTCTTGTCAAATTGGCCTTTGCCTCTCTGTGTGGGTCCATTTTTGCGATATGGTTCATTTTTAGGAGCAGTTCCAGATCCTTCACGTTTCTTAACGTTCCGTGGCCAAGGTTTATGGGTCAATTCTAAACAATAATAAGGAATATTGGAGTGGACACATTTGTTTATGTAAGCTCACTTGCTCATATATTTTAGTAGGATATAAACTAACTACGCTTTTTTTATAACTACCCTGCCTGGTCACTCACTTTATCAATCCTTACAATTTTGTGACATGTCTGTCTCCGGCTAACTTGCCCGACCAGGGTACAAATTGTAAATAGCCATCTAAATCATAGAAACACTAAAAGCGGCCATCATCATGAGTGACCTTCAGACTTACCAGTACTTTTTTTACAGTCGATGGCTGACGCCCTCGACTGTGGTTGTGAAGACCTGTTCACAGACTTCTTGTCCATTCTGGATTCTTCCAACATTAACAAAACCAGCTGAGCGGGAGACTCCGCAAGGAGAGGACGAATTTTTATACAAGGCCGACATTTTAGAGAGCCATGTTTTTATAATACGAAACAAAGAAAAATATTATCTCTCGGTCAAGATATATTTTACCTAACGGTAAATACACGAGTACTAACACTGGAAACACAAAAAAGGGAGTATTGTAACTCCCTTTCGTCGAGAACGACGAAAATCTTGAAGAAAACACCAAAATCTAGCTCGCCACAATATGGCGACCAGCCGGCAGCCAGCCGATAGTATTCAATGAATTTCAATGCGCTGCGCACTTCCGCTATTCAATAAATGTGTATTAAAAACATGTAATAACTATTTATCATCTAAAGTATTAATTAATAAAACTTCAATTTGATTTTTAAATTAGAATTAATGCGTCAGAAAATTATTTTTTGTTTTAAAGTAACTGACATGACTTATAAATTTTTGTTACGTCATTTTGAAATACGATTTTACCCTCCTTTCTCCTGCATGTCTTTTCCATCCACAATATCCATTATTTCGTTAATTTCCGGTTATTTCACATTTTTTGGTAAATATCAGTTCAGGACGCAATGCAATCCAAAACTCCGATGTTGCGATGGTATCGTTTCATAATAAAGTGGTTATTAAAGATAGGACAGGATATGGCTTTATAAATAAATGTCCTTAGCCAAAAATATTATGACTTTTATTAATTCCGGTTAGGTATCGATTTTACCTGTAGTATACTGTATTTTTAATACTATTTTAAGCTTATCTTTACGGTTAACCTATCATTACGTTATTGAATATTATAAAAATTATTTTAAATCGTTATATTAAGACATTAAATAACTAATGAATTATAGTACATTTAAAAGGGTCTAAAATTTAGCGGGAAGAATAAAAAGTTTTTTGCTTTTCGCACTTTTCGGTATTACCTATTTATTGTTGGTTGGCGGGATAAATAAATAGAATATCCTTTTTCAAGACGAAAAAGACTGTTGACCTGTTTGTAAGAAAAGGAGGAATAGACATAAAAGAGACTGCAAACAACAATCTACAACAAAATAACAGTTTATTGAATAAATATAAGATGGAGTGTAGCGATTTACCAACTCAAAGCGCCAGTGAACCTAATGAAGAAGCAAGTCAACCAAACGTAAGCAAAGTTATGAATTAGAAATGTTCTAAAAGTACGTTTTAGACTAAAACCCACTGCGTTCATTACCCTCATCTCTCTCTCTCATACAAATCTATCGCAGTCCAGTGCAGGCCTCCCCCAGGAGTACTTAATATAGTCTTCTGTGCTGCAGGCTGCATGACATAAATTGGGCTCCCCCCACTATAAATAGAAGCACTGAGCCTCCAACTCGGGGCAGCAAAAAAGTATTGATTTATAAAAAAAATTATTGATTTTGTCTTAAAACTAGGCATCATGTTTCGTATAATTTCCTTGTGATTAGTTGTTTGACGTTATTCTGGTTCCGGTCCAAGTGCCTCTTGAACACCGAGCACAAACCTCGGCGGTGCTCTTGATAGACCAACGACGATACTACAATTGCTCTCAACAGTTATGATAGTATTCAGAATGAAATACGCACGGTCTCAATGTTCTGAATGGGGCGAACGTAGCGGATTCGATATTCCACCACTATATAAGTAGGTGGCGTTATTTGTGACGCCGGCCAACCACCGTTACAGGAATATGAGGTCTATTGGTCAGAAACTAACCCTTACGTATAGCGCGGTCTCGTGCTGTTTAGGTCCTACTATAAGAGCTCATGGTAAGCCTCTGGGTAGCTCAGTTGATAGTTAATTTTATTATAATAACAATCTCTTCGGTCCGACCGATTTCGGCCATGGCGACCTCTTTGCCCCTAATCAGATCTCCATTCTGCGCTGATGCGCACAAAGATGGCTAACATAGTCGACGTAAGCTGCAAACTCTCGTGCACAAGGGGGCACTTAATTTACAAAATTGTATGTAATGGCAGCAGGGGGCTTACCATGAGCTCTTAAAGCTGGACCTAAACAGAGCTGCCCTATTTAGAACGAGACAAGCTTATGTGACATGTATAGCGTTGTCTCGCTCTGTTAGCTCTGTAGGTCCTGCTATAAGAGATCATGGTAAGCCCCTAGGTAGGGTTCATCTGGTCGCGTTTAGCATCGAGGTCAACTTGGCGCTGCTCTTTGAAGTCGCGTATAGTTGCTTCTACAAATACCCTCGCCATTCAGACCGCTGTTGTTGATGTTTTATGTGACGCTTCTGAATATTTATATAGGAGTTTAAGATATTTATAAAGGATTTATATCCGCCGCGTTTCCGCTTGCCCTTCTCCTGTTCAGAATAAAAGAAAGGTACCTAGTTAAATAGGTAACAAATAAAACGACGATATATTTTGACAATGAAGTGAGCTACTCGCTGATAACGTCTTCCTTGACGTTTACCAATAAGCTTGTCTTGTATTTACCCACATGTTTTCCCGTGAATTTCTTAAGCTACCTCCTAAATAATTTTTCAGTGCGACAATAGCAGCGCCAGGATACCGACTGATGACAAGACGCCACCGCTCGATCCCATGAGGTATGTTTAAAAAAATACAATTTATTACAGAGAGTAGGTACTTACTTAATGTATTAGATATTAATTATAAATTGCATATTTTATCCATTTGTTACTTCCTACAATATTGTTATAAACACAATCTATACGCAAGCAAATACTAGGTGCCTACTCAACAATAAACGTAAATTAAAATGTAGCTAATTATATTTTTGGTACTAAAGAGTGGACAGTAACTGGACAGTAATGACTCGACACCTAGGTATATACATTTCTCAACAAATAAATGAAAAAGTACAAATCAAATAGATATCCACAGATCCAAACGTTCCCATAATAAATATTTTATCTACTATAGATATTTTCCAATAGGCATGTAACCACAATGACACGAGAGTTGAGTAATCCTACTACATTTCCTCAAAACTTTTGACTACGTTTTCAAAAGTAATCCCTTAAACTTTGACCGTGTGACCGTCGATTAATGGCGATTAATGTCTAGGGCAGACTGACTAAAATTACGCAGGCTAAATAAGCAGGTTGTCTATTGTGTTTTGCATCAAACCTGCTTCTACAGTCGGGCTGATCGACAGGAAGGCTCCCCGACAGGAATCTTCCCGGCCATATTGGTGATGTCGTTGGACCATACTCATGCTTTTTATCTGGCAGGATTCTTAGTAACCGTCCTCGGCAGCCTCACTTGATTTTTTTGCTATAGCGACCATTTTTATACGTCACCCATTGATTTATATCTCTGTAGAACATAAATAATTAACAGTTTTCATATTAATATGACGGCAATTTATTTACAACTATGAGATCGATATTTACACTGACATTGTAAAAATAAACATTAATCTACCTAATAACCTAAAGCTAGCTGCGTTTCCTCGTTGGATAGCAATACTAATCCGTTGCCCAAAGAACAAGCCGCTCTGTCAATAGTGGTGTCGATTAATTTCTTTTCCATTCCAAACGGCTGATGTACGTATTGAGCTAAAAGTTTTGATGTGCAAACCCGCCAAATTAGTTCCAATCTTGTCGCGTATTGGCCTTGAGGGGCTGAGCCAGCCGCCGTCGAAGCTGAGCCACCGTCAGCGGCTGCAGTGGCTGCAGCGGCGGCGCGCGCCCGGCCTGTGGGCGCGCTGCGACCGCTGGTGGCATTTCCCACAGTCAGAGCTAACAGTTGTTATATGCAAAACCGCCAAATTAGTTCCAATCTTGTCGCGTAGTGGCCTTGAGGGGCTGAGCCAGCCGCCGTCGAAGCTGAGCCACCGTCAGCGGCTGCAGTGGCTGCAGCGGCGGCGCGCGCCCGGCCTGTGGGCGCGCTGCGACCGCTGCGGCCGCTGGCGGCATCTCCCACACGTACTGGACAGCCACGAGCTGCCTACCAAGTGGTATTGCGACCTCAATCCAGGTAAGGGTAATCAATATTCTTTAATTCATCTCCCAGGCCACTCTCTTTAGTATGTATATCCCTAGTCTTCGCCTACGCCACCTGTGGGACAAAGGCGTGAGCTTTATGTATGTATTTATGTTATTCATAATGTGACCGCTGGCGGCATCTCCCACACGTACTAGATAGCTACGAGCTGCCTAGCGAGTGGTGTGCGACCGCAATACGTCTTTTATCTTCAAGGCTTCGCTGTGTGGACCGGAAGAGTAGAATTTTATTGCACCAACCCCATCAATTATCAGTAGGTGTCGTAAATGACGACTATTGTCATAGAGGTGGACCATTCTTCGTGACTGTGGTCTCCAACATGCCTGCCAAGCGAGTGTGGAGGAGGCTCAAGTCCAGTCCAGTAGTCCAAGACTAACTGTTATGGGCTTGTTGAATGTTATCTTCCACTCTGAATCCTAACAATAATTTGCCACTCTTCTAGCTGATATTATCACAATTCATTCAGTTCAAAATTGTTTACCTAACAATAGTAGTGTGCATGCCGGTGAGTTTTAAGATTTATTCATTCAATAAAATCTCTGCACGCAGCTCAGTCAACAACCTGCATACCTCTTTCGTGATGGTCTCACCATGCCCTCCAAGAGACTAGACAAGATTCGAGTTTGACCTAATTTTGTTGAGGCGTCTGTAGTTATAATGCACACGACCTACGCTCAAGTCTAGTTGTGAACAGTATGATTACTGTCATCATCATCATCATCCTTGAGGTCAATCCCGGTTTCTGCCATAGGGTCTACTTTCCTACTCTTTCTTTCTCCACTTCTCCACGTCTTCGGTCTTATAATCATCATCAACCTGCCCTGCCCTTTACCACTAGGGTCGACACAATATGTCCTTTCTTCCATTCAAACCTGTCAATCGTCATCTCGGAACTCACCCTTTCACCCGCATTCACACAGTCCATCCATATTTTCTTAGTTCTTACAGTCTTCTAATATGGACAGTATTTACAATTCACATCACGCATAATATTAGATGACGCCAAACCCTTCCAGATAAGAACGTCAACTCGTGCTCCGTGGATGAGGCTCCTCTAGAACTCTGTGAAGAAGAGGACCTAATCCACAGCGAGTACTCGGCGGGGTCGGTGGTGGTCGCGCGGCTGGCTGGCTGGCCTTGGTGGCCGGCTATGGTGGACGACTGCCCGGACACCGAACAGTTCTACTGGCTTGACGGATTCTCCGATATACCGGTATTGTGGATATTTTTTGTTTATAGCCGTTCCCGCGGGACCTGGTTATTTTCCTATGATAAAAAGTAGCCTATGTCACTCGGGAATAGTGTGGCTTCTTTTAAAAATCGGTCCAGGAGTTCTTGAGTTTATTGGTTACAAACAAAAATACAATATTTTCTCTTTATAATATTAATTTAGTGACTATAGTATAGATAGGGAAGCAAGCGGGTCACCTGATGGAAAGTGGCAGCCTATATGGACATTATCAACACCAGGGCTAGTAAATGGGTAAAGGTGTGTGTTCGCAACAGACTTCATACTACAGCAGCGGACGGCATCGGTGATAGGTATTCATTATTGCCAATGATATTTTAAATCAAAATTATATTCAAATTAAAGATTTTTGCAACGCAGTGACAAACGAGCTAACAGCCGACCTGATGGTAAGCGTTGACTCTCGCCTATAACATCTACCATTCATACAATTTTTGACAAAGTATCTACAATAACTCTAAAACTACCCCATAGTTTTTCTATCACAAGCGCCATAGCCCATGCATGCTAAGATCTCACATTACCTACTAATACTAACCGATCTCAATCATAAACCTTCACTGAGCCTTATTTATGTTATTCCAGACACATTACAATGTGGTTTTCTTCGACGCAGTTGATGTAACTCGTGCTTGGATTGCCCCAGACAACATTATGCCATACAACGCCATGAAACGCAAGGATATGTTAAAAGATAAAAAATACAAAAAACGACTGGAAGCAGCTGTTAAACAAGCCGACGATGCTATTAATCTATCCGTTCAGAACCGCCTAGCGAAATACAGCTTCATAGCCAATTACTCGGGATCAATAAATAATCCCAAAAAGATTAATAAAAATGACATAGTGAAATTCCAAAAGCAACTGAAACGAAAGTATAACATTGAATTTGCCACTGAAAGCGCATCTGAAAAAGAATCCGATGAAGAAATAGTTGCTTATAACAAACCTCAAAGGAAAAACAGCAATGTAATACTATTGGGAACGCCCAAACATTTGAAAAACAAGAAAAGCCTTAAAGGCAAAAGCATTAAAGCGAAAGCTTCCAGTTCGCGGGAAAAAAACGAAACCAATGCACAGGATAATAAAATTGAACATCAAACTGATTATAATAACTTCATGACAACGCCCAAAAATTTGGAAAATAAGAAAAGCCTTAAAGGTGAAAGCATTAAAGCGAAAGCTTCTGGTTCATGGGAAAAATGTGAAACCAATGCACAAGATAATAAAGATGATCATCAAACAGATTCTAATAACTTCAAGGAACCAGATTCAATGCAAGTTCTCTTAGGCACCGTCTCAACAGAGGAATCTTTTGATAATGGTACATAACTTATTTTTACATAAATTAAAATATAATCATATTGGCGTTAATGTCTCGGGTGTGCTGTCGCGCACGAGGGCCCGGGGTACGCCTTGACTGTGATTCAGGGATTTGGCAAATCAGGTAATTACATAGTGGTGCGACTGCTATCTGACCTCCGTGACCAGGGGAACCTGACCAGATTGTATCATGGTTTTATCTCACCGTAAGACCATCGGTTAGTGTTCAACTACTGTACGTAACTCAGAAAAGAGTCATTGGTACGTAGATACAGTAGGATTCCATTTATCAATGTTATTTTTATATACATTGCTCAACATTTTATAGGTAGCTAGTGGGTCACAAGCCCTGGCTTCGCACCTAGATTGCTCTGCTAGTCAATAGATTGCTTGAAAATTTCATCAAAATCGATTCAGCCGTTTCGGAGTTCATAGCGAACATAGGTACAACACATACCAGTACAGTACAAGTAATTATTTTCTTAATTAATATAAATATTTTCTTTCAGATACGTCAACAACGTATGCGCCGGATAATAATAATTCTACTGAAAGCGTAACTAATATGTCGTCGCAATTGAATGAAATTAATGGAATTAATAGAACATACAATAACTCGCCTGATAGTGATAATTTTGAATTTTAAATAAGTAAATTGAATTTGATGTCTGAATGTCTTGCTGTGACTCTCATTTTCCATATTAATATAGGTATAGGTACCTACTTAAAGTAGGTTTAAGTAAGGATTAAAATTTATTTCTTAGCATTGTTGTCGTTGTGTTTCATTTCAAAACAGTCCGTCTGCATTCCAATCTAGACTGGCAATGAATTCAAAGGTTTAAAAACCTCTCTACTGGCAGATTTTCTTGATTAGGTGCTTATGTTCAGAAGGTGCGAGAGGAACTTAGAAGTATCTAGTATTCATCATGTCATCATCATTGTCATCATAACAGCCAAAGGACGCCCACTCTCTCAGCTTGGGTTTCCTTCAAAGATCTCTACAAGGTCGTCCTGTGCCTTACTCAGTCCACTTTACGGGAGACCTGCCCACGCTGCGTCTTCCGATACCGGTCCGGATTTGGTCTATCGAACCGATTAAATCTAGCGATATCTAATATCGAAATCTAAAATGACTATGCGACGGACATAGTTTCATTCATACACGTCCATCCTTGACACTTGCAGTTCAGTTCATCCTTGGAAATTGAAGTCTGGGCGCGAAGAATCGGGCACTGTACTGACCACAGTATCCTATGTTGCGTTTACGCCATTTATTTACTTTTTACACTACTCTTTCTACAACCGTGCTAACGTCAATTACGGTCAACTAAACATCGGCCTCTGAGATCAACCTTTACTGCTGCACGTCATAAGTCCTCCCTCAATAAGCACACTCAGCACAACTACTGATGTAAAGTGGTCACCGCCGCCTATGGACATCAGCAACACCAGGGGAGTTACCAATGCGATGCCCGCCTCTGAACAAACCTATAATATACCTTTTGAACGATCTCGTGTCATATAGCCTTGTGTGTCCAAAGGAAACACAGTGGCTATAAGCTCATTCCACAACCGAATCGTACCAGCGATAAACGTTATTTCGAACCTTCGCGTGGTGACCAACAGAGGGTTTACATACGGGGATGAGTACCCAGCCCACGGCGGGTGGTGCGATGGCGGATTTTGCTGTAGGCACCAGATCGAAAAGTTCCTCAGAACTCTCCCTTTTGTATTTACAGCCGATAGATCACACACAGGGAGCCAAAGTCCGTTCGGTTAGCCAGTGGTTCTAACTTGCTTGTTTGTATGGCATCCTCCTCGATTTGTACGGCGCGTCTCTGTACGGAATCCAGAGGATTAAGCAGGTCGGCAGTTTCGCCAGCCCAAAGATGGGAACAATACTCCTTATGTAGCCACACCTGTGCCTTGTACAGCAACAGACGCTGCCCCGGGGGCCGGGATGAAGTATCGCTAGGACCGATTCAGCAGTCCAAGCTTTTTCGAAGTTAGTTTGGCCTTAACTTCCATATGACTCCGAACCTGTTCGAACCAGAAAGAAATATCACAGAAACACTTAAATATTACATATTCTACAGTTGAAGGCGAGGCTGCATGACCAAATATTCCTTGGCCTATTTCTCAAATGGGAAAAAAATTCGTGACATTTCAGCGCCACCTTTTATCAAGTAGCAATACTAAATTTTTTTGGCTCGACGTCTTGGTAATTTGAGTATTCAGTCTGTCTATTACGTAATAGGTATGGGTATAAAAGGGTAGCCCCTCTAATTCATCAATCGAAGACCGATAAAAAAAAACTAATCAAATTGTGAAAGAAGTCCTCGTTTTTCCATTTTCCTTTCAGGTTTTTCTTGTTTTGAAAGGAAATTTATAAAGACCAGAAGCTTGCTGGAATTGTTATAGGGCATTAAGTTATTCGCAGAAGCATTTGGTGTGGTTTGCCGGTAAAAATGGCAACTATATCATTCGCTAAAAGTTTGGTTAACCCAGGTATTTATTTGTCTTTTTGTAGAACTGTGCGATATCCTTTTGGCATAGGGATATCGAAAGTTATTCAACATCCATAATCTATGCAAATTTATCCTTTTTGTCAATATCTCTCACGTATAAATGAACCGGGGATGAAATTTGTTTACAAGGTTATGTAAAGAAGACAAGTTTGGTTAGCTTTGATTAGTATTTGGCCCTAACGTTATTTCTACATAATTTAAAATTTTGTGCGAAGACAACAAAAATACCGTTTCGTTAGTTAATTATTAATCTGGCTTTGATGTTATAGCTATGAGACTGGTTCTAAAACAGAATCAATGCACACACCTCAAATGCGCTGCTCTGCCTGGAGTCACACCACTTAGTATTATTTTGCGCAGACATTATGCTGAAAAGCAAGTATTTGAAAGAACAAAGCCTCATTGTAATGTGGGCACCATTGGCCATGTAGATCATGGCAAAACTACTTTAACAGCTGCCATAACCAAAGGTAAGGAATGGTGTAAATATCTTGGTATAATATTTACTTGGTACAATTAATAAGTCTTGGTGACTTGATATCGGGTTTTGAGAACAATTGATTGTGTATTCTATGGCAATGTATTGTAGTTATTAAAAAATTTAGTTAAAGGTTAAATATTTATAAAAACCTGTAAACTTCATATTTCTCTAATACATAAGACCATAGCCGCAAGGCTTGCTTTGGGTAACTGGCAACTGTTTAGTTAGACCCTAGTGAATAAATAAATAGTGAGTAAATAGCAAGATGTAACTGTCACCTATAACATTATGTTTAATTCAGTTTCTTATTTTTATAGTAAAAATAAAACCTTTAAACATATTATATTATTTCACAGTATTATCAGATATCAATCTAGCTCAAAAGAAAGGATATGCGGACATTGACAATGCACCAGAAGAGAAAGCAAGAGGTATTACCATCAATGTGGCTCATGTTGAGTATCAAACTGAGCAACGTCACTATGGGCATACTGATTGTCCAGGGCATGCAGATTACATCAAGGTAAAAGACAATCAATGTGCCTTCTTTCTATATTTATTACATTTGTTTGCTGATAAATTTACTGTTTTTTATTTTTCCAGAATATGATTACTGGTACAGCACAAATGGATGGTGCAATTCTTGTAGTGGCTGCTACTGATGGTGTAATGCCACAGACCCGTGAGCACTTGATCCTTGCCAAACAGATTGGCATCCAGCATGTTGTGGTGTTTATCAATAAAGTGGATGCTGCTGACTCTGAAATGGTTGAGCTTGTAGAAATGGAGATCCGTGAATTAATGACAGAAATGGGCTATGATGGTGATAAAATACCTGTCATTAAAGGTAATAATTTAAAGTTCCATTTAATTTACTTGCTTGTCTAGCTATTGTACTCTATTTAAAATTATTTTAATAATTTTACATTAAATTTGCACATTTATTTTTAGGATCAGCCTTGTGTGCCTTGGAAGGAAAGAGCCCAGAAATAGGAGCAGATGCTATTTCTAAACTGCTCACAGAAGTGGATTCCTTTATCCCTACACCAATCCGTGAATTGGACAAGCCATTCCTCTTGCCTGTGGAGTCTGTACATTCTATACCTGGACGTGGCACAGTTCTTACCGGTCGCTTACACAGAGGTAAATTGTACAATCACTTTGCCCAACATTGAAATACTAACATGCAAACTAAATTGTGTGGTTTTTTTTCAGGTGTCTTAAAGAAAGGCACAGAATGTGAAATAGTAGGTCATGGAAAAGTAATGAAAACCACAGTGACTGGAGTAGAGATGTTCCACAAGACTTTAAATGAAGCTCAAGCTGGTGACCAGCTCGGAGCTCTTGTGCGCTCAATTAAACGAGAGCAGATTAAAAGAGGCATGGTTATGGCAAAGCCTGGCACAGTCAAGGCTCATGATAATTTTGAGGCTGCAGTATACATTCTAAGTAAGGAAGAAGGTGGCCGATCCAAACCGTTTACATCTTTCATTCAGCTGCAAATGTTCTCCATGACATGGGATTGTGCCAGTCAGGTTACCATTCCTGATAAAGAGATGATAATGCCCGGTGAAGATGCAACGTAATACATATTTTTATTTATTTGTAATAATTATTTAATTACTGGTGGTATGGCAAGAGTTCTGTGAATATACCTCAATGTATATTTTTTATTTAAGTTGTGTTTAAAATGTTCAATAATGCTGTTTCAGATTATGTTTGAAATTATTGAAGCCTATGGTCTGTGAAGCTGGACAGCGATTCACCTTAAGGTTGGGAGACTTGACATTAGGTACTGGTGTGATTACAAAACTCAATAAGAACTTGAGTGAAGATGATAGGCTAAAGCTACTCGAAGGAAAGAAGGCGCGAGAAAAGGCTGCTGCGAAGAAGTGAATTTAATATGTATTTTAGGGCTGTAGTTCATGTTATTATACGCATTTACAAATGTAATTAAAATTCTGCTAATAAAGCTGTGTAGAATCCACACAGTTTTTAATATTATACCCAAACATTGTATTTGTATTAGTTTTCAACCGATTTACGCACATAACAATGGGTGAGATTGCAGGCAAAAAATAGTCATGAATTTATAACGCTCAATGGAGTTTGTGTGTTAAAGCTCTTCAGGATGCAGTAGTTCCATGTAGAACTAGCTACATGCAAATGAAAGGCTTGCTTTTTTATCGGCGCGGTGGAGCGATGACGCCCCGCGAAAATGCGCTAGGAGAGAATTGACGTTTTGATACAATTTAATTTCAATTATCACCCGCCGTTGGAAAAGCAGCTTTACACACAACTACAAAATCTGACGGAGTGAGGGGCAAGAATAGTCATCGCGGAGCGGACAAACTGATCGACACACTGTGGCGACCCTAAATGGGAACATCGAGTACAGCAGCGGCACCGCCGATGTCCAATACCATGATCCCACCCTCTGGAATGACATCACAACATGCATTTCATATATTCTGTGACGTCATTCCAAGGTGGTATGATATTGGAGATCGGCGGTGCCGCTACAGGTACTTTTTACTTACTACCGGTCCCAAGGAGAATTTAATGCTACGTATAACCGGCCCCAGCGTGGAGTCGAATCATCAGGCAAGCGAACGAAGCTGAACCTATTTAGGCCGAACGTAGCATATTGAATCGATTTAAATTAAATTTGTCGAGCGGAAGTGTCTTGACTATCGTGGTGCGACTCAGCCTAACAGAAAGTCGAGTTGCACGACAATGCTACCAAGACTTTCAATGTCTACCAAGAGTTTTAGATGGATACGTACTTATTTACTATACGTGTAACCCCCAGACCCAATTTAAGACTTAATATTTATTTGGCAATTTCTACAATATAAATTAACTAAATATTTCTTACTAATAGATTATTATTATTAATTTCATCATTACAATTTGTGCGCACCATGTTCCCACGGGGTGTCGCTTCCGACGAAACCTGAAAAGCCTTCCCGGCTTCAGGTGCTCCCAGGGGGGGTGTTTAGCACGTAGGCGCCTAGGTTAATTTTGGCGAGTCGTGCATACCAGTCCGGCCGGCCGGCTGGTACTCTATGAGAGTTATCTCCTCCCTCCCAACCGCTACCGGAGGGTGCCAATTTCTAATGCGTTAGGCGCAAAAAAAACATTACAATTTCGAATCGAACCTGGTACCACTTGCGATGTTGTAACCTCTGAACCACTTGGCTCGTCGACGATATACCAGTCGTTACTTACTTTTGCTACCAAGGCTAAGGCCAAACCTACTTGAAAAAACCCCAAATTAAAAGGAAGTTTTTCAACATCTGATCTGTTCTGTGGGTATGCTACAGACACTGCCTCCTGTGGAGTTTGGCTGAGCAGTCATTCCCTTCAGTCTGTGCTGACCTTTATAAGTAGAGGTGAAGCAAATAAAAAAAGAAAGAAAAATTTTATTGTTTTATTACAAAGTATCACCACAATTTAAAAGTGAAATATTGTCAGTTTTTTAACAAACCAAAAGTATTCTTTGACATCTTATCCCTATGTTTAGCAATCTAAATGGCAAAGTTCAGAGGAGAAATTTCCAAATAAATGATGTACCAAGACATAATGAAATAACCTGTATTTTTAATATTTTATCAAGTCTTTGCACATTTTAGTTTAGTCCATTACAACACATTGCTTTATAAGACTTATCATAACAATATACCCTAATATCAATATCTTACATACATTATTCAGATTTTTGACAAAGGAAAGTATATAAACTAATCATTATAAGAAAATCTTAGTTTGGTCAAAATATTCTGAGGTTTCTGCTACATATTGAATTGTTCAAACACCATGCTGCTACCATAACACTGATAAACAAAGATTTTCTTAACCTGATTGATCAATACCTACTGCCTTACATTGTTGCCAGTGTTGTAACAGGCAGCATTACTGTGTGAATCATGTGATTATTTCCAAACCTTATATTAAAATAAATACCTACAAAACAATATTATTTAGGAAATGCTTGCAACATGCATTATTTATTTAAAAGCAAATGAATAATGATGTTAAGTAAATGTATGTCATTTTGAATTCAGTGTACTTTTATTTGAAATCTAATGGAATGAGTTTAGTGTACACATGATAAACACATCTGCATGATTCTGCATCAAGTTGACAAGGGCACTGGAAATTTAATTTAATAAGATCCTATTTACAAGTCTTCATCCTCCTCAGGGAGGGCTGTGTCTTGAGCCTCCTTGAGGTCCTTCTCGATCTGGTTCTGCCATTGTGGGTCCATTGTAACTTCAGGAGGCAGAAGAGCAGGCATAGCAACAAATTCTAGGTTGCCATCACCAATCAACTTCCGTGCTAACCAAAGGAATGGCTTCTCAAAGTTGTAGTTTGATTTGGCGGAGATATCATAATACTAAAAAGTGAAACAGAATAGTTAATATTAATATCACAGATATCTTAAAAAATAAATGGAACCTTCTACTAGTAAAGGTAGTAGTAGAATATTATTACATAGAGTAAAAAGCATGTCATTTATTTTACAAATTGGCGGCAAAAAGATAATTCATTTATAAACATCTGCACTGCCAATTTAAGTATAACAAAGAAACAATAATGAAACCTAAAACCTTAATCTTAAAAGTATGTTATTTACCTGAAGATTCTTTTTCCTGTGGAATACAATTGTTTTTGCCTTTACTTTCCGATCTTTGATGTCCACTTTGTTGCCACATAAGACGATTGGGATGCCTTCACAGACTCGAACTAAATCTCTGTGCCAGTTTGGTACGTTTTTGTAGGTGACACGAGAGGTTACATCGAACATGATGATGGCACATTGACCTTGTATATAATATCCATCTCGTAGGCCTCCGAATTTTTCCTGGCCAGCAGTATCCCATACGTTGAATCTTATAGGGCCACGGTTTGTGTGGAATACAAGAGGGTGTACTTCCACACCTAACGTTGCGACGTATCGTTTCTCAAACTCTCCAGTCAAGTGGCGCTTCACGAAAGTCGTTTTACCAGTACCACCGTCACCGACCAGTACACATTTGAATGTGGGCATATCATCTGCCATTTTCGTGTATTATTTATTTACCTTTTACTATCTGAAACAGAAAATTACAAAAATAATGGTACAATTTCACAATGACGTACACGATGACACAACTTAATAGTTTGTTAATCTTTGGTGCCCATATATTGATAATGATATAGTTTTGATACACGTTAATCGTTGTAAAGTATAATTTGAAACACCACCAGGACTATAGAAAACTTGAATTTTGTATTGTGTCTTCACCGAATGGCGCTCAATCTGCCTCACAGGAATTTGACTCAATGACACCGGACTCTAAACATAATATTAGCAAAATTACGACACGGGCACCACAAATCAATCCACGAATATAAAGATTAGAGTTTATAGAACAACAGCACACAAAATAAAAACACTATTTACCAAGATTGTAATAGAAAATTGAGATTAAACTCAATGCACACAAAAGTCGTTACGGCTCACAATGGCGTCACTTTCTTAACCGGAACACATTTTTTGACAATGACAAGGGCAGACTACTTGCAACTAACTTCAGACCAGTCCCTCCACTCTGTTTAGTGTCCTGTTACATATTTAGTGCTACTTTTAGTGTATTTACTTATTTATAAATAAGTCAAAAAGAATATTATTAATTCTAGTAAAAGTTTTTTTACTTTATTCGATCTAATATTAGATTCAATTTATAATGTGAAATTGTTTTGAACTGTGATGATCCACTGTTTTACCAATCAAGTCTTGACGTCACTGAAGTTTTGTGAACCGTAGTGCCATCTATTTGATTTCTAATGTTCTACAAGAAATGGATGAGACGGATGAAGTTTCGTTTCGTCGCTCGTTTCATGTGTATCGATTTTTTGAGTGAAGTGAACGTAGTGTTCGTGTCCTTTAGTTTAGTGACGTTTGATAGAAAAATATCTGTGAATGGGATTGTGTAACAAGATAAAACATTTATTTGGTGTGTGATTTTCTGTAAAGGATGACGAAGGACAGGTTAGCGGCGCTTCAGGCGGTAAGTTTTTAGTTCTTCTGAACTCCTAACCAAAGGCCGTTTTGATGACCTCGAATTCACAAAGAAATAGCATTGATATCGCGTTTACATGTTATATCTTACTTAACTCGATGTGTAAATATTAAAAATTACTCAATTATAGCATAACTAATTGAAATCCCTAGAAATCGGAAATCCTTCCTCTCGCCCCACCCCTGACTTGACACCGCTGAATGATAGCTGTCATTGAAGCGAGACTGTTGCGTTCCGCGGGTTTTCCGAAAGAAATGTTTGTTTTGGAAAACTGGTCGGTTTTCGATAGATAGCCGAGGTTTGACATATACGAATTCCAAGACATTTTGCAGTGATATCAATAAATGCAATACCTTGCCTCTGTGGTGTTAAGCAGGAGCCATAGCTCCAATCACAATAGATACCATGCCATACATTAGATACTAAAATTTTGTGCATTTTAATCAGGCCAGGCTATTAATTATTGATAATATAGTAGAATCACCTGCAATTTACAAGTGAGAGATAAATTTATATTGATATTGTAGGTCAGCCAAGAAAGTGGTCAATTGGTTTACTGTGCAACCAAAATTCAGATAAAGTAGTACTCTAAATATAATTGCAAGGGAAAATCAAACTTTGAATAGAATAGAATATACTGTATACTGGCAGAAGCCGGGATTGAGCACTCGGATGATCATGATGAAACTTTATTGCGTAAACTGCAGGTACATTGTTGCAAATGGTTTTGCAAATAAGAAGGATAACTGTTCACCCATAGCGGATATGCAATTACATTGCAAATGCAAAGCTACAATTTGCTTAAGTAATTAAGCTAGTTATTTAATTAAAGTAGATGTTTCTATAATAGCCAGTGATTAAAGTAGTCTTTAAAACAGAAGTTTGTCTACTAATTTAATTTATAATATTGAATTCCTTTAAGGTATCAAATACAATTTAAAATCTTCTTTTTAAATCTCTACTCTCTTGGTATAAATGTTATTGTTTGTAGTAGGCTCATTTATATTATATTATGTTTATCTTTTGTTTATTTGATCTGCAAACTGTTGTGGTTTTTAAAGTAAGAATTTTTTTTGAAGACCATAACTCCAGGAGATATTTTTAAGTGTTAGATGTTGTTATTCTCTAAATATGTTTCCGAATACATATTATAAATGATATGTAAACATTGTTACGGTTGTTTTAGGTGTTCAACTGAATTTCATCCTTAAGATGGTAGACCACTCTAATATAATTGGGCATGAAATTTATATTCAAGTCATACAGGAATAAAACTTAATAGGTTTACTTTGTATTATTTTTTACTTTATACTAATACTAGTGGAGCCGGCGCGACTTCGTACGCGTACACCTATTTTACCCTTACCTACCCTTTTTTTCTTACTTAAAAACCTTCCTCTTGAATCACTCTATCTATTAAAAAAAACCGCATCAAAATCCGTTGCGTAGTTTCAAAGATTTAAGCATACAAAGGGACATAGGGACAGAGAAAGCGACTTTGTTTTATACTATGTAGTGATTACTCAGTTTGTCTTGTTGTTCGTTTAAACAAGCTTATCTCCAAAACTACTGAACTCTTTCAATAATAGGAAGCTACATTATGTGTGAGTGTCATAGTGTATTTTATGTCTCAAATACCATTTTACAATTTGATTGCTAGCTTGTTTACCTTTCTGTACTATGTGAAAAAAAACTTTATTTTTTGTTATTGTTACAGTTTAGATTAGAATTTATAATAATGTACATTTTACCTTATAAATACCAGACTCTATTTGAGCTGAGTCATTTTATCACCTGATGACATTGCAATGCAATACAAACAAAATTTCCATTTGGATTTTCCTTGTAAAAATGTGGCCGAGTAAACGTTTGTAATAAATTCATACTAATGCGAAAGTAACTCTGGCTGTCTGTTTGTCTGTTTGTTACATTTTCACGGCAGAACATGACAAGACAGGCTACTTTTCGTTCCCCTGCATTTGCACGATATAACATAGCCCAAACAGGCCCAGGCCCAGGCCCAGGCCCAAACAGTTATAAGTGCTCAATATTGCCTCCACCGCTCTTTAGATCTCCTTTCAGAGGGTCTAAGGTTGGCTGGAAGAAATCCCATTGTGGGATAAGCCCGCCTTTGCTTTGTAAAATGATATTTTTCTACCTACTGTATTTCTTTTTTATTGCAATAAAGAGTTTACATACATACATACAGGCGGAGCTATGGGCAGAAAACTAGTCTTACATATACCCTTTTCCTTAGCTCTGCTGTAGTCTGGCATTGGGCAAAAAATCTAACTAGAGTTGGAATGGAAAGTGGGACCCCACAAACAAAAATAATTAAATACCCAATTTTATTAACTTTGATAATAATATGACTAAACCACACAAGTTACATTACAGGACAAATCATCACCTACATTTCATACAAAACTCTCATGCCTATACAGGTGGCATAAAATGTGGTCAACCCTAAGATTGGAGTTTGGTTGTATGTCAATCCTGTCTTGTATATAATAAAAAAAAAGAAGGTTGATAAAAATATTCTGCAATAATATTCTGGCCTCACTCTTGGCGACATTGGAAGTTTTGTCAAAACTGATATAGTTGGGGCCAAATAGATTGGTAATAGCAGTTGATGGACAGCCTTAATCAAACATAATAGTATGATAACCTAACCAAGAATCATCATCAATTGGCGTTAAATTCCGATTGGGCCCGGGGTCCGCCTTCCTACTCCTCTTGGCCCACTGTCGCTCAGTCTTCAGCATAAATAACTTAGCTGAGAATTAAGTTATTTATTTAGCAAAACGATCGATGTAATTACGTGGCCGCCAAATCAAATTGACCATGGTCAAGGCGAACCCCGGGCCCTCGTGCTCAAGAGCACAACCGGGAAATTACCGCCTAGATGATTATTTTTATTTAGCGAAACGAGATTTACTTAATGGTCAAAGAACAACATGCATACCTTTATCCCGTAGGGTTAGGCAGAGACCACATTGCTCTGCTTGCTACCGTCCTGACAGATCTCTCTCGCTTCTTCCACTTTCATTAACCTTTTCATACATGAACGTCGATTTACTGCACTGCTTTCAGAAGGCTAGTAAGTAGGTAGTAGTAGTAACTTATGAGTCATCATCATCATCTCGATGTTAAATCCGGCACACAAGGGACCGAGGTTCACCTTCCTACTCAGTGAGGCGCAACTTCTGCTTATACCACTCTAGTAGAGTCTTACGTTCAGGTCTAATGAAAGCAGGTCTTGTAAACCTGTCCCTTCAGCTTCATCGGCATTTCGGGATAATAAATAGCACCTGTCACCTCCCGCCATTCGGTCCAAGCCGCTGATATTCGGGCGTTGACGTCGCTGTCGATATTCCCATCAGTACAGATTCCAGGTATCTGACCTAAACCGTTCGCTTGATCTCATCTTCGTCTATGCGGAAGGTTTATCTACGGCCATAGGGCGGTCAGCGTGTCACTGTGTGTTTCCTTCCTACTTTCCTATCCCCCTCCTTTTTGACGATTGAAAGAGATATTTAATGTCCTAATAAATAAAGAATTTTTGAATTTTATAAAGGTCAGTAAGATAAGGATGCTCACACCACGAGAGTCCATCGATTTCCAATTTTCCACTCCTCAATAGGGACTCCCCATCAGACTGCTTTTCATGTGGCGAATAGACGTCTCAGGCGTTATCAGTGCCATAAGTCCTTGGTTCGGAGGGAGTGGCTGCATCTCCTAATAGTGCTTATTCAGCAGCGACCAGCAGGAAATACGAGCGCCATCGCTCCTTATTTAACGCAAGAAAACTTTTCAGTTAAAAAGCATTAGAACAAATATGTAGAATATCCTTAAAAACTATTTAGTTTATGGGAGCTTGCCAATAACTTACACGGCTGTTGCCTTTATTTTAATAACAGTTAAGTTACTCTATTCCTTAGTGTTATAGGGTACTTTGAATTCCGGAGAAATAATGAGATCCCGTGGGATAGTTGAATGTTTCCAGAGACCAATCAACGCGCGGGTTAGTTTTAGTATTCTGTGGCCGGGTGGAGAAAACCGCGGCTAGTTTCAGATAAAATGCGGCTAATAAAATAACAAGTTATCACAGCACAGTCCGAAAGTTAACGAAATCGCTCCGTAGTTTATTAACTTTTGACATAGATGTTTTAATAAGAACACCTGGTACTTACAAAACACAATTACGCCACCGTTACGTACCCGTTCCGTTGTTCAGGAGTTATTTACCCGCGTTTTTATGGTGGAACTTTTATCTGAACGGCAAACTTCGGTCAGAGTTTGATTGCCACACAGAAGTTCGCCCCCGAGATTCCGAAGAATTTGCAAGTTAAAAAACTCACCGCAACAATTTCACTTCGTATTTTGCTGAATTGTTGAATTGTATTGTTAACAGAGTTAGCTATGTGGGTAAAGTGTTCGCGTCGAACAGATAAGCTTACCGACAAATATAAAGCAGCACTCAGCATCCTATACGTAGTATAAAACAAAGTCGCTTCCCGCCGTATGTCCCTATGTGTCTATATACGCTTAGATGTTTTAAACTACGCAACGGATTCAACAATAGATAAAGTTATTCAAAAGGAAGATTTATAAGCAAGAACAAAAGCGTAGGTAGGGGTAAAGTAGGTGTACGCCAACGAAGTCGCGCCGGGTCCACTTAGTTTTAAATAAATATACTTTACCTGTCCAACAAACATCGTCATCCATCCAATGTCACAGTTGCGTTTTTGTTTGTACGTAATTACGAAGTACGAATATAATTGTTGTCTTTTGCTATTTTGAAAGTCCGCGTTGGTTGTTAGATATCTATGAGTTAATCATCCGTCCCTTTCCTATCGGAAAGTTGTCTTAACCGGAAGTGTCTAACGGCACGTCACGGCAACGGCACGGCAACCACGTCGGTCCTGGCCGCCTGTCGACGTCACATAACTAGCACCAGCTGATTCATACCGGTGTGTCGTCGCGGCTATTTTTAGCTAACGTCTCACGCGTCGTCTACTCCACTCTGTTCAACGTTAAGTTAGACATTAAATACTTATAAGTCTCTCGTTACTTGTGGCTCCATTCTCCTCTGGCGAAATCTTGCTTCGTCAATAATTCTGTCAATGAGATGCAATTAAGGCCCGCTGCCTCTAATAAGACAGTGGAGGCATGACGCAACCAGAGTCAAGGCGAGAATAATGGTTAACAGATGTTCGCGATCATGCTCTGCTTGTCGTTCACTGACGAGCCTTAATCTACGCACGTAATGATTGGCCGCCATAGCGGCATATGCACGCTAATCAGTATTTGATTCGCTAGAGCCGAATGTGGTGATTGATATCGGTTTCCGGGCTTAGCGAATGTTCCTGCTTACCAATTGTTAGTAATACTTTACTGGGACGTTACTAACTGACCTACTGTAACTAGGTGTGAACGAACATTAGTGATCGCTTCGCCTCTAAGTCTTTATTCAAAGCAGGAATATAATATTCAATTTCCTTGTCACCGACACAGGTTCTTACAGCCATTTTTCTTTTATATTCACTGAATACGTTTCATTCAACCCGGCCGACTATAAACTACATGTTTGTAATGCATGACTAAATTCGTTTCCTACATTAAGAAAGTATTTCTAAACTCCCGCGGTTGTTATCACCACAAATTATAGTAGCAGAATTACAAATAAATTTGATTAGGGTCTAATGAAATATTAAGGAGCACTCGTGAAACAAAAATAAATAATTGATATGTTTGCGAACAAACGACCGACAGTCGTTGGACTTTGTCGTTGTGCCAGCGATTTAAACAATCTCAACAATTATATTGTATCATAAAATTAAAGTGTATCATCATCACAGCCCATAACAGTACACTGCAGCACTTAGGGTCTCTCCCACGAAAGGGGAGGTTATTGCCATAATCTCCACGCTTAGCAGGTGGGTTGGAGATCGCGCACTTTTATAAATATAACAAAAATCTAAACCCTTTATTGTTTGTCCGTACTTCGCAATAGATGCATAATTTTAGAAAGGATGAACTAATTTCGATGATTTTACGATTGATGAGAGAGAAACGCTAGGGTTACCTACACGTACACGCTAACATATATACCATAATATTATATCGGATACGTTTTTAAAAGACCCCTGTCACACGAAAATGGAATGAAAATCAGCTAGACAAGCAAGATATTAAATTTTGTCATACTTAGATTAGTTGCATTATTTATAGTAAAAACAAAAGCCAGCATCTGGTGAGGGTCGAAATATCGACTCGTCAACAAAGTAGACATGTCATAATAATAAAATAAAATAATTTTAAACAGGAATACGTGGGAAATAGATTTCTGAACCTGCCGGTATCAGGCCCCGTGGGCGACCCAAGAAGCGATGAATTGACATCGCTGAATCGGATGCGAGAGCCAACGGCTTACGACGTGAGGGTGGAAATGAAATGGAAAGCGGACCCTGGCAGAGGTCGGGATAAGCGCTAAGACGATAAGGATAAAACCAAATAATTAATTTCCACATACAATATATGTCTCAAGATATCTAAAAATAAAATTCGAAATAATATTAGATATCAACAAGTCCAAACTGACGGCTCCCGTGTTTCAGTGTTAACGTAGGTCGTCGGTTACCTCAACCAGCTTCAATATTTGCAACGGGCAAGTTTAGAGCTGGCATTATCTGTGTTACTGTCACTGGCAGGTGGCCAAATCAAACCTCCGCCGGTCGGGGTCGCGTGAGGTCGCCGGGACGTTATACTATCCCAAATTATCCTATCAGAGTTTATTGATGTCGCTACTGCGTTTGTCGAGTGCTCGCCGTGTTCGCTATCCGTGTACAGACTGGCTCCTCATCCGAATATAACTCGTATCGATCTAGTAGGCGAAAAGCAAATATTTTAGAACCGTTCACCTAGGTATATTTCTATTTGGAAGTGCATTTTGCTGGCGTAAATATTAGATAGTAGTTGTATTCCCGTGGGAACTATTTGTTGTTTTTGCATGTAATAGTAATCAATGCACATCCATTCAAGTTTACAATGATAGCAGATGTTTCATTTCGGTTCAAGACAATATCAGTTTCTGCTCATTGCGTCGGAATGGATACGTTCGAAATGCTCACAACTCAACAATACGGAGCACCCAGCGCTGTGTTGCATTAAATTTCCGCAAACTGACAGTTTTCAGGTCAGCTCGCCCCCCGTGCCAAGCCATAATATGATTACAACAAATATTCGTATTGTGTGCAAAGGAAAATGTTTTGTATCATTCTGTGTAATCTATGAATTTAGGTCACATTACTGCGTCTTTGTTTGTGACTTTCAAATTCCATGTTCATACTGAAAATCTGCATTTTATAGCTTCTCCTAGTGCTATGCATGAATGCTATGTTCTGAGGGTTTTCGGGATCTCAAAACCCAAGGGGCGGCTACTGCGGCATGAGGTCTGCTATCAAAATAAAGCTATGTCATTGACTAGACTAAAATCGTAAGAAACTTCTCGTTTCGTTTCCCGGGGGTTTAGAATGGGCAACGCATTGGTGATACCCCTGGTGTTGCTATGTCCACGACGACCGCTTTCCATCAGGTGACACGCTTGCCATGTGTTTGTCTACCAAATTACCGATAGACACAAATAAATACCTAATTAATGCAAATAAGTACTAGTTGACAAGTCGGATTCAAAGGGGTACTCGTATAATATAAAGGTTATCAGACGGTTCATTTTTCGTTCATTTCCGTCTTTGTGAGAAAGTGACTCTTCTGACCACTAAATAAAACAAAAGTGTTGATTTATTTGTGAATCGATTCAACGATGTTGTATAGATTCACTCGGTATATTTCACTTTTACAGTTTTACTCCGAATGAAGGAAAAATTAACGGTCTGAAAACAAAAATGAATGTTCACTCGGATTTAGCACTTTTGCTTCGATTCCAGTATGTAGCAGATTAGTGGTAGCGGTACAGGTAAATTGGATTAAAAGCATGAGATTCGCTACGATTGATCTTTAGGACATACAAAAGCCAGTAGCAATAAAAAATATCTTTAAAAAATGCTCACATTACCAGGTTCATTTTTCATTAACTCCTTGATTACATGATCACAAATTAAACTAATTCCTACGACATAATGAAAAAAAGGAACAGTTGAATTGTCTTTTCTATGGTCATTCCAGCTAAAGCCGTTTAAACACGCAACGGATTCACTCTAGTCACAGAAAACTCTAAACATTCCTTCGACTGAACTGTCTGATATCACCCGTTTGTAACTTACTGAAATCACACGCCAACGCTACTATTCTTCATTCGCCCAGACTTGTCGAACTCTCAAGATGTCTATCAGACTAGGTAGGTACGCCTTTCGCTAATTATGGGATTTATCATCTTAATTGTTTGGCTAATTTCTTCGTTTTATATATGGAAAGATTAGTTCGAAAAGTTGCTCAGAAAATTAGAATATTGGAAGTGCTTTGGAAATTATGTATGAACAAAAAACCTTAAGACTCGTTCCAAATTTGGACACGACAACGTTCATTTAGGTCAGCTAGTTTCAAATATACCTATGGGCTCTAAGAATTCGAATAGGTTTGAGCGACCGTGGTTGACAACGTGACAACCGCAGTGAAACAGCAAGCTTTTAATTTTTTTTTATTGAAGCTTTTCTTTTTATATAATCCGGCTTGCACTTAACCGAATTTTATATTTGCAAACTAAGAAGAGTGAGACTGTTTCATTTTTTTTGGATTGTGAATTCACCACTCGTATATTACTGGCCTTCCACTAGATGGACCGACGATCTGGTAAAGACCGCAGGTATCAGCTGGATGCGGAAGGCACAAGACCGGCCTTTGTGGAGATCTCGGCCTATGCCCAGCAGTGGGCGTCTTCCTACAGACATAATGATGATGAAGATGATATTACTGGAACCGACTAGACCCATACCTGCAACATCGTCATTGTTGAATCAATCACTAACATAATAAATTACATTGTTAACAGTACCCTAATAATAAGAGCTCAGCAATCTCGCTTACTGTTCGTAATGTTCGAATCATATGCCTAATAAAAGGAGATTCGACTCCAGAGCGTTATTGCCGTGGTTTATGACACGACACTAGATAATTGAAGGCCCTTCACCGTTTCTCTATTTGCTGCGCGTACGTTTACTGGCGGACGTAAAAGCTTTATGACGACGCAGTATCGCGTGATTCACCTTGTACGAAATATTTATTTGTGTACATTGCTTTAGTGATTTTGGGTTAGAGCATGTAATAATATGATTGAATCACATTATATTTGGCTACATTACATTTCATAAAAACATTGTATTTGTATTACTACAAAGTAACCGATATTAGTAACCTCTTCCTGAATACCCAATTTGAATATGTAAAGCACTTTGTGCTATTTTACTGTTCAGCTCTTTTTACATATTTGAAGATGAGGTCACATTGAGATAGCCTTCGTTAACGTATTTGTTCAACAATATCTGTTGGAGGAATTTTTCCTTATCTGCGAAGTTACAGCATCTGTTTTTCAACGATAACGCGATAGCGATGCGATCGTTCGATAAAAGAACAATATGGTGACGCATCGTCCGTCGTAACCGTCTCAAAATACGGTTACTCATTGCTGCGTACTAAAGCAACGGGGAGTGATAAATATTGTAAACATAAGTTCTCAATTGATTTTTACTTATGCCATTTTATGTTTAGACATTCCTAAATCCTATGTGGCAGAGCTTCCGGCCCTGTTATTCAAAAATCATTTTGGCGTCAATGTTATCTTGGCGCTCGCGCACGAGAGCCCAGGGTCCGTCTCGACCATAAGTTATATTTGAGTTTTATTTAGGGGATGGGATAGAATTTTAATAACAAGTAAATATGTATCAAATTTGACACATTTTCGCACTTACGCATGACTCCGTGTTCCAAAATGCATGATACGACAATGACAACGCAAAGCAACGCATTTCAGTTTGGTATGTCAGTGTCAATAAACAAAAACTTGCAGACTACCTCCCCTCAACTACTAGGCCACCGATGCTCCTTCAACTTCCGGGACTGTTATTAATTAATATACCCGTAACTTGTCGGTGGAATATCGCTGCTCTTCCCTTTTCTTAATCAATACTTAATCAAAGTCCGATTTAGGCCAATGTAACACACATGCTAGCTACAGTGCAGCACATAACGGCTAATAAATGTCGTTAAAGAGTTACCAGACTGGTGGTGTTCGCTCGACGAGATTATAGAGTAATCCGCACGTAGTTTCATTGTTGCCACTTCGCTAAGAGGTTTTCCGAGCAACGGAGTTGCGAACTTTGTCTTTTCGCTGTCGCTTGACATCGCCAGTATAATCAACTTTCAATCCATAATTAATCATCATCACAGCCCATAACAGTCCACTACAGGACTTAGGGCCACTACCACAAAAGGGGAGGTTATTGCCATAATTTCCACGCTTAGCAGGCGGGATGGAGATCGCAGTGTTATAAATATAACAATGGAAAAAGCTGCTGCCCATTTTCTAGCCTACGGAGACACTAGATCGTTTGCCTCTAAAACATTAGTCGCCTTGTACGACACCCAAGGGGTTGTTGCTATTCTACTCTGCCACACAACACATAATTAATCATAAAGAATCGCCGCACTTAAAATATGACCTGGCACATGTACGTATATACAAACATGAGTAAAACATAAACGCCTAGGCTCGTTCCGTATCGGGCAATTCCGTGAAATATGTTCGCTGAAACAACATAACGTATTAGCGCAGACGTAGCGATAGTGTTCCCTGTAATTTAATGTAAACAAGGGTGTTCCGGCACGAGGGATGCTCGTCTACGTGACATGGTAACACGGGTCGAGCGAACACAGAGCACGCTGTATTATATAGCTCGGCTCGACACCGCGCCGCGCGAGTAATGTTTCTCGTTACGACACAAATTGTTACAGAAAATCTCGCTCTAATGCCTTGCTTATTCCTTTTGTTTTACTTTTCACGTGAGAAGCTCGACAGACTCGAGGGCTTTACGATATATTATCTAGATTGCAGCGACATCGTACTTTGTTACAGCTATTCGTTTGACAAGTTCTTGTGTGTGTTAGTGTTCTTTATATTCTGCGGAAGGATGCCCTTTTATTAGGGTCTAGTGTCGGAGGCACGGCGGCACGTGACGGGCAGTGCGGTGTCCCTTCCCGTCCGCGTCATATGTCGCAGGTGATAAAATAGACCCCGATTCCTTGGATTGGATGGCATCATTTATTTGTCCGTAGGTTTTCGGGCGCCATCAATATTGTAAATGTGTCTGGTTCTGCTATGTTGGTTCGTTATTTTGTTAGTTTGCGTCGTTGCCTCGTGTTACCTTGTAGTTTACGCTAGTGTGGATTTGTGAATTCCAAGTACGCACGAAATAATGTAACCTATTCCGTGGAGCGTTTCGGAAAAGTGGTTTTGGATTGGGCGCGATAGTATCTGATAAAAATAATACATGTGCCGGCAGCGGGCGGTCTCGGAAGTGACAACGCGGGGCGCGGGCGGGGCGGGTGGCGCCTGGGGAGGCCCTAGTTACGTAAAGTCTGCCGCAGCGTTTTTCGCCTGGCTTCTGTATCCAACTGTCCTCGGAACATTGAATCGTAATCTGTCTACATCGTGCACTATTGTGTATGAGACTACTTTTAAATGTTCCTCATATTAACGAGCAGCATTGTCACGTCTTGCATTCACCTGTGTATGTACCAACGCAGTGAAAAGGGAGCTTAGAGCTCAGAATACCCGGCGACTGGCAGCCGACCAGAGAGCCCATTGTCATCGCTCATATGCTTGCTTGCATTTCAGCCCAGCGCTTTATGTGGGCTAAACGACCTGACGTCAAGCCGCCGCCAGCAAGTTTCTATTACAGCCCCGTCGTTTAAAATGATTACTCCAAGAACACTATAAAGCAGGTCAATTTATCATTTTGCAAGGGAATATCCAGGCCAAAAGTTTCAATTCATCGCGGTGTGTGAGTCAGCGCGTGAATCAGTGGCGGTGTGGGTTTCCCGTTTCGATAGTCCGCTGGGTATCGGTGCTCTCGTATTTAGTATAATAACGTATTTAGTGACGATTATTATTATTTTGTTAATTTGTTGATGCTGTTCAAAATGATTTACACTACTAGCCATCTCCCGTGATTTTAATCTGCGAGCCTATTGGACATCGAAAATTCGATGAGACGGCTACGCGCAGGATCCTGTGATTTTGATGGAGCATAAAGTTCCACCTACCCTATGACACTCGGGAAGGATGAAGTTTCCATTTGAGAAAGATTTTTAAATCGGCTAAAAAAATATAGCGGCAAGTCCCGGCTCTACGGCTTGCGGTAAATTTTCCAGCCAGGGTCCGCTCTACTAGGAAAGCGTAGATTTAGGTGAAAGCGGTTTCCTTGTGGTGTTTTGGCTTTTTACGTGCGGCGACTACCAAATGACTGGCAAAACCCGCAAGGGAAAAGCCGTTTCGCCAGAGCCGTGGAGACAGGAGATTACCCCAAATATACAACTATTAGTAATAGGCAAATTTTTTATACGTGGGTTATATACATTATTGCAATTTTCATAATTTTCGTTGATAATGTTGTGTAGTTTTGAGTGTATGACATGTATGAACTACAAACAAACATACAAACATCAAACATAATTAAAGGCCTAGGAAGCGATAGATTGACATCGCCGAGTCGGATGCGAGAGCCAATGGCCAACGACGTGAGGATGCTGAAGACCAGGGGAAGTGGAGGAGGAAAAGTATAATAGCTGGTATCGATACTAAGATAATGATTATTATACAAAATTAAATTTTCGCCGCATATTAAGGGCTCATTCTTAAAATATACTAGGTTGGCACTTGACCGCCATTATACCCGGTGAGATAGAGTGGAGAATGCCGGTCTAGAAACGTACTACACAACACTCGATCCACTGGCTATACTACACTTATCCATCCCGCATAAATTCGTGCATGTTTACGGACCCTTGTATCGGAAGTCGATCACACTTGACCTTTTTGATGACTGTTTCGAGATATTTATTTGCCTAACCTTAAAATTACTTGCAGTTATAAGAACTTAAGAAGATTTACATATTATGCTTTAATAGACGATACATACCTAATAATTATGTGCTCCTTGTTTAACTAGCCGTACATTATATCTAATAAGTTCCACCTACTACAGCTGCAGAATAAATACAGCAAATATTTTATTGTTATGTGCTTGTTTACAAATAGCGGAAACTAGATGCTTGTTGCGGTCGCGAGCGGGCATTATTTAATTTATTGTGGAACGCGGCTATGGGCTCGACTCGTGGCCATGTGTAATCCCCGCGGAGGTGGTTTTAGGGTCGTAAATAAGAGCGCCTCGTCGACGTCACCGAGGTGCCCTTCGGGAGGCTTATGCCACTGACCCACTTGCTTCGCCCTCCAACTAAACTTAGAACATTTTAACCAACTTTACCCTTGCCTATTAGATTTGCTACGGTTACCCTCGATTATGTAGCAGAGAAATACTTAATCCCATTACATAAGTGCCTAAGAAAATTGCTCGGATGACGGAACAAAAATGAGAAAATGCCTATTATGCTGCGTAAAGTTCGAATATAAAACGTGTATAAGTAACCCGGGATTCGCGAACTCCGTCAACAACTCGGGACAAACACATTATCCTGCTCGGTAAACAAGTTGCCAACAAGTATCTGGCGAGACTGGTGGCTTACGCTCCCTGTGATGTTACTGTCAGTACACAAATGAAATATATAATAAACTCGCAAATTTGACGTTACCCGTTAACGGAACAATTATACCGAGGCCAGAGTGGGTAAATAAAATTTCCCTCGTTTTTAAAGCCTCGAAACGTGCGTACAATCGATTTCTCTCTTGGGGGTTGTTTCAACACTTTCAACATTGTTCGATATTGATCCGCACGGTTGTTCGTGTGGTACGATCCGGCTTTAGAGTGGGCCTGTGAAGCCGCCGGGCGTAAACCGCAGCGTTGACGCTGCGGCTCGGCCTGTTTCATTGGTGACATTCCATATATCCGGCCAGATAAGAGCCACAACTGGTGTCCGAATATGCTCATTTAGCGAAATCAGTCAGCCACCACGCTAAATGGTTTTGTGATGTTCACTGTCACTAATGCTTCTTGATCCATTCTACAATTATAGTTAAAAATAAATTGGCAAGAATCCGCTCGAAGATGACTCACCTATTAAGATCTCATCAAGTAAAGAACGGATCCGATAATGGAACAAGTTCTCAGATTTAATAAATCGTGCTATACGCCGAATCTGATGGGTGTTATTACTTTCTCAAGTAATATCTTGCCCAGCCTGCGCCTGCCTTATTTTATGTATTCGACGTATAAGACAACCTCTATATATTTTTTGCGAGCAAAGTAAATCTGCCCGCTCGATCCTAAAGTTGGAAAAATTTAGGGACCGCCATTTATTTGATCCTCGGTGTTGCGTGATTCCTGCTCGTTTATTTGGAAATATATTTAACTGACCAGCTAGATGTTGCTATAAATTTTGCAAATAAATAAAACACAGATTACAGAATGAATGAACAATAGAATCTACAACCTTGTTTTTGAGTGATTCAATAAAATCGGCGAATCGTTAAGTTTTTACAAATAGAACCTTGTATTCGCAGCAGAATCTAAGTTCCGCGGCGATACTAAAGAACAAAGCAAAACAGTGGGAATGGTATCATTTCTCAAAGTCGAGTGTTAGGCGATGATACAAATTCTTAAATTAATTGCTTCGGCGAGATTGCGGAGGGCCCGCAAATAGAGTGGCGCCCGGTCAAAAAGTTGTAAGTGACGGCGGGCGGAGGCGGCGGCGGCGCGGCCGATCTAGATGCCTCGCCACGGGCTCGCCCCTTAATTATGTGTCGAGATTTAGGGTCGCCGCACTTGAATCGACCCAGATCCACGTAATCCCCTCGACTTCCCCACTTCACTATCATGCGCTGTTTTTGTAGCGCTTCGTAAAACTTCCCTTTATTCAACACCCGCACAACGACACGAGCTGGCTGCGCCCATAATAAATGACTCTTTGTTGTTTGTTCGTTAAATCACGAGAATGTTCCGAAACTATATATAGTACCTAAACAAACAGTGGTATTCTAAACATAAACTTTCATGGACTGCATACTTTGTTGTAAAATTGCTGCAATCTATTGTAGAGCAAGTAGTGAAGGCTGTTCTATCGATTCCTTTTTTCGAGTTTGTTTTATGTGACAACTAACAAGAGTGCGATAAGATAAGATATGCACAGTTTAGCTCTGCTTTTTCTTAAACGTTTTATTTTACATTTTACACAATTTAAGCGCTCGCTTAAACGATGTGAAGCAGCGATAATGGCCATTAATCTAACCGTTTCATAGCGGGCAGGGTGCGCCAATTTAGCACGGCTAGAGATGAATTGGGGCGGTATTCTCACGGGGCGCGGGGGAACGGGCGGCGGCGCGGCCAGGCAACAGTTTGCGAAGGTGAAGGCCGCATCGGCCGTTGCGTAACGGCTCCGTGTGTGACGTGACGTCGGCATCGACGACACTTTGCAGCGCACCACGATCTGCGAACGACGCCCCCACGCGCCGTCAATCGTGAACGCAATACCGGAGAAACCAATCTGTCAACTTTGTGCCGACCACGGAAAAAAATTACCGACAACAATATGGAATTGGGGCGCCCATTTCCCGCGCCGGCCTCGCGACACTCTGTTTGAGTGATATCGCTGTGTTGTTTAATTGGAATATGTTCCAACCTGGTTTAACAGCTAAATCCGGATATTCATACAGCACCCTCGGCCTCGCCCTCGTGGTTTGCCATGTTTAATTCCGATTTTCGGAAAATTAAAAGGTTACACGGTTTCGCTGCCGTGTTGCAATTTAAATGTGTACTCGTAAAAGCCTTTCCTGTTGTTTAACTTTTAATTTTACGTCAATATTAATTGGCTAATTACGTTAGCTGGCAAGTGGCGATTTGCATCGAGTTACAAGGTAACTAATGCCATGTCTAAGAATAGAAGTAGAGTGGCTCAGGTATCCGTAGACACGGCAACCCTGTTTCTGTTGCGTATTTCGGCACTGATCTACAACCCACCTGATGAGCATGAATAGCTAGAATAATCTAGATTACCGAAATCTCATCTTTTTGTGTTTTGGAGGCTGTTTGAGACAGAATTTCAGGGTGTCATTGGGTTGTGTTCGATTTGTTATTGAGCTTCTAATCTAGCATTGGCAGACGTACCTATATCTCTCAGACGCACCTATAGCTCTGCACCAGTGTCAGTCTTTACGCTTCCCTGTCACCGTCATCACCTGAGGGCCTAGTGTGAGTTCCGCTTCGATTTTACTTAATTATCGCGTTTGCGTTTACGTCGAAATTAGTATGAAGAAAAAAACTTCATTTACGTACCACTAGGCGGCGCTATATATTTTTTCATACTAATTTTCACGTAAACGCAAACGCGATAGTAAAGTAAAATCGAAGCGGAACTCACACTAGGCCCTCTGAGCTTTTATCCCGGTGCCTTTCCTCTACCACTTCGCTCGGTGTTCAGCATCTTCACGTCGTAAGCCGTTGGCTTAAATATATAAATCCATAGGTTTTTGGGCCATCTATTATGGGTTTGTGTTTCGTTTGGAGATTTGAATTATTATGAATTAAATGAAATAATGAGTTACTTATTTATTTATTGGAGTACCAACAGGAATATAAAACATAACAAATATCCCGTTACTAAACAATCCAAAAAATAAAAATATACCGGAAAATAAATATGTTGGTAAATATACTGTTGACTTATCAGTTATTATTTCACTCTCTAAAGGCTATTTTTATATCAAAGTTTCTCTTTAGCTTCTTTCGCATTAAATATTTATCTGGTTACCAATATATGCCCATTTGGGTTCGTTTAAACTGGAGCGTCGATTTTCCCCGATATGTTATACGGGATACATATTGATTTTTATTGGCCGTAGAGCAAATATATTATGTATATAGCCTACCAACTCCCTGGTACGATTGAAATACGTGCTTGGGTTCCGTAATGATGTAATCGCGGCTACCGTGTTCGTTGAGAATAACCCAAAACAATACGCGTTTACGGCACTGACCTTCGTTAACAGTAACCAATTTATTTTTAATAATCAATGCTTGTAGATAAGAAGTAACATTATGTTCACACAACTTAAATTACAAACTGCAAAGGTTGAGGTTATCTATCGTCTTGTTTGGATTGTTTATTCGTTAATAAAATCATAATCGCAGCTGCTCTAATTAATGCAGTTTCGGCTTTATATTGATGAGCAATATCATAAGTATGGATTTGCTTTTGCTTTTGCTTGCGGCTTTGCTAGTGAGTGTATTCCGTGCGCGCTCCATACAAATGTAGTTTGATTCTATTTTCAATATTACGCTATCAAAGCCAATAGAATTCTGTAGACGTGCTTTCAAAATTGGAATCGATATATGTTAACGAAAATATGTTAAACCACGAGCATAGATTTCTGGTTACGTTACTTTTACTGGCCATGTGTGTAACATGTGTTGATCATCAGATTCCATGCAGTACATTGATGGACCAACAAATTCACAACCATACTTAATATTTAGTAAGATAATAAGCTACCCTATCTACTTCACTATTCCAGGATCTTTCCAGTTGAAAGTAATAGCCCATTTTGTTTTCCTGTTTCCTGCTTTACCTTCGCGAATTGCTCATTGGAGAGTCGTCTATTACGACTGTAAAGGACAAGGACACTGTTGGTTGTTTCACCACGAGGCAAGCTATATATGCATTATGTACGATATAGATTGATTTAGTTTTATACACATTTGCAAAGCGTATTTTGCATATTTTGTCCGTTTGTTTTTGTGGAGTCTCATCCACTTAATGACGGAATTTCCAAAAGTCCTTTGCGGTATTTTAGAAACCTCGGAGCACAATTTCCAATCGATGGTATTTAAAGGAAAGGTTAATAAACGTATAAGAAGCTAAAGAAATCGATCAGGACCGTAGCGTGGGACGACGTGGTTTGCCTACCCGTACGGGAAAAAGGTGTGATGTTATGTATGCATGTAAGATTTCAAAGTCACTAGAGTCTAATCTCAGCCAGCGTCCAGCAGCAATTTAGCAAAACTTAAATGTAATATTTGCCTCCGGGACAGGTCCCAGATCAATGTAGGCATTGATCTTGACATGGTTTTGTCCAAATTCGTGCCTAAACACCATGCGTTCTAGCTCCTCTAGGGATTCTGCCAGTAGGAATGAAATATATTTCGTGCAATAAAGCTCACACCTTTGTCTCACAGGAGGGGTAGAAAGAGACTATGGACCGCCACTTTCTCCTGTGACACAGACTTAGCCTCGCATATATTCACAATTCTTCTTAAGCATCTCCTTTTAATCTTGCTACTTCAGACCCCAGATTTTTAAGGACATTGTTCATTAGTGAATGTTTTTTGGGTCGTCCTCGTCTTCGGGCCGGTTTTCCAATCGCGCGCTTTATAACTCTTCCGTCAATCTTCTTACGATGGAGGTACGAGTATATCTTTCGTTTTATCACCCGATGAGTTGTAGGGAACGAGGGTCTGGGGTAGCGTAGCGCGTGGCTTGGGCGCGGCCTTGACCGCCGCCTGGATACGGCGCCGGTATTATATCGTTTCCAAGCGGATGGAAAATATCCTTTTATAGCCGCCCGGCTCTTGGCTTGTTGCTAAGCGACGTCATCCCGCTGGATGGGCCGTTTTCAAAACGTAAAACTTGAACTGATCGTATACTGTGTCTCTAACAGACATTGCTCTAGGTCGGATTCAAAAAAAAAAATTCTTATACCTATACCAAATCTTTTCGCCGCGACTCGTTCCTGCATGACTAGCGGTAGGGTTTTATCAAGGGTTGAGGAGTCGGCGTAGCTTGGTTGGGTACCACACTGGCCTGTACCTATTTTGGCCGCCAAGAAAACATGCTCATTTCCAACCGTAATCCAGTACAATCACAGTACATTGATTAGGTAAACATATACCTATTTTAACATTCATCACGAGTTAAATCGCCGTGACAATAAACAGTAACGCGATATCTGTATCGATTTAATACAGGATCATTCGGATTTATTTTTACCCAAGGACCTAAACGATCACAATAGACATATACAAGTAGGTATGTGCAATTGTAAGAATCTTTAGTCAAGCTTCAATCTCCTTTCCCACGCAACTTGTGTAGGTGTCGATAAATTAAACTTTGTAAATTAATGTCTATCGCGGAGTCCTATTTCTGTTGAAGGGGGAGAGCTATTTTTATTGGATCTCGTAAAAATATTCAGAACTGGTTCGCTCGGCTAAGCGTACACGTGTAGCGAGCGATCGATAAGTCTCACCTGCACACTGCATCCAGTGCAAATTTCAACACTTCTAACGCCGACTGACTCCAGAATATTATATTATCAGCTTCATAAAACAATTGAACAAGGGTTTTTTTATTATGATTCGTTATCGCAGACTTGCCTCCCAAGGCTACCCTGCCCTCATGTTCCCATTCATTTTCCGCCACGTATTGTCTATTTCTACTACTCGTACGTGCCCTTCGTAAAGTTTCAGGATATATTTTAGGAGATTTTCGCCTGACTCTATTACTGAATTTGTCTAAAACGTGTACTATGTATCTTTTGTCGTTACAAACGTCTCTTTCAATTTGCACTGTGTCGAAATCAGTGTCGAATGACGCCGTTGACTAACCTAGTCAGGCCAATTAGTGTCGGCGCGATCCACGCTGTCGACAATAAAACCAAACAGTTAGGGGAAGATTGATCATTGCGTTGTTGTGGAGTGCAAACACGACAGCTCGCCTACCGGCCCGCCGGTGGGTGTTAATTACAATGAAAAGCGTCGTAATTAGGTTCACTAATGGAAGTTACTATGTCTGAGCACTCCCCGGAATTAATGGCACGACGACGACGCATTATCGTGCCCGGCCGCTGCCCCGCCGCGGCGGTGTCGCCGATGACCTAAATTCGGCTGAGAATCGTTTTCACTGCAGTGCGCTCGCCACTTCACCTCACCTGTACTACGAAAACGGATTAGACAAATTAGTGAAACCTTACGACGATGAATGCTTATTGTTTGTAGGGAATCTGATTTAAAATAGACTATACAATAGTTAATTAAATACGTTGTTAGCTATTTAAGCTCAACAAAATAGTCCGCTTCTCTCACATCCCACCGTTTGAGCGGCAGGCCTTTGGGGTCGCGGACACGGGCGGCCCGTATAAATTGAATAATGGCCAGCTCGCCTCAACTAAGTGGATTCTATTTTGCTTTACGTGCGCCGTCCAACGTTGGGCCCTGCTTACATACGGATCACGAAAGTAAAGCCCCGGCCTTTACCTTCCGAAGAGAGTCTATTGTCATGATAAGTTTCGACTGAATGCCTGTTGCTGAAGGTTCTGTTCACCTTGGCGACTTCCGTTTAATGTGTTTCAACAATGAAATTTCTTGTTTTTCCAGGCGCAAAGCGACGATGACGACGTCGGGCCCGAAGATGTCAACGTCGCCGTTGAAAGCGGCTTCATGGATGAATTCTTCAGTGAGGTAAGATCTCGCCATACTTAATGCGTTTTTTCCGCCTAAAAGTTGTAATCGAAACCGCAACCTAATACTGTGTCAACATGTCACTTGCCGGCATTACAGTGGATCCCCTTTTTAGGGTTCCGTAAAACTGGGAACCCTAAACGTAGCGCTACATTAGAATGAGTTGATGTCACATCGTACGTGTAGGTGATGCATGGAACATCAGCTCTCATAGTCAATGTATAACAAATAGCAATTTAGCAACACACTTGTAACGTGTGACACACGTGACGTGGCTGATGCGACCAAATCCCACGGCGTGTGCGTCAGAGTGCGTGTGTGGCGTATAATGACGCGATCTGACGCGTCACGTATCATTCGACCCGCAGACATAATATATGACAGACATATACACAGACAGGCCCATACATACGTGCATGTCGCGTCACTCGCGTCACATAGCATCACGTGGCGTAAGTCCAGTGCGGCTCTAATGTAACGTCGTGTAACATCACATCACATCATTCTAATATGGCGGTACTTTGATAGCCAAGTCTATGCGCGGTTGAACTCGGAGAAAATGTATGGCTATTAATTACGCTGCCTACAACTTTTGGGTATCTCCTCGACATGTAAATCGGGGCTGAAATTAACATTCGTTGTTTATGGGTAGGTCTTTTGAAAACATTTTTGGATTTAGCGATCTCTATCCATGATGTTTAGCTTAAAAGTGTTTTTTTTTTAGAAACACGTGTCCCCGCCTTTCTACCAGCTAAATTGTGATGTTTAATTTCTTCTAAATAATAGTGTACATAATAATATATAATACGGAACCCTACACTCGTTGCCTGAGACGTCTTGGCCTTTTAATTTAATAAAGTCGCTTCGAATTGAAGCGGGGATTTATTGCGGGAAAGTTATTAAATATCCCGTTAACTGACTAGTTAGTGGTCGTAAACTGGCCCCGGTCGGTAGCTGGAGCTGGTTAGTTCGTATCTCTAATAATCGACCTTTATTAAATCGCTCCTCTGTAATCCACATAAAACGCCACAGCGGATAAAAGCTGGACGTTAATTAAATTGCAGCCTCGTGTGTTGCGTATATTTATCTACTTTGTACACAGACTCTAATTCGATCGCGTACCTATCTACTTACACCTACGCTGGTTCCCGCAACGTTTTCAGCTCCATATAGAAAGGAGCACGTTCCCGGAATACAAAGAAGCTCACGCTACCTACTTAGGGCATTTTAACTTTGTCGTGTTATAAAAGTCCAATGCACACCTACTATTTTTGTACAATCAACGTGGAAAGACCACTCGTGTTTATTTAGGCCGTATACATTATTAAACCACCGGCTGTAGTACCGACAAAGTAGCTGGGTAAACATTTGATTGGATTCAATTTAGATAAACCCCGGTTTCATAGAGCCTCGTCATCTGGAAAGGAGTATTTTGGGGCGCAGGAGCATTGTGTGTGTAATCCAGGTGGTTTGACCTGTATAATACGGTTAGTATAGTACCGGAACCCGAAATAAGACAAGGTATTAGTTGTGTCCATAGGATTCTAAACAGAAGCTTGACCTCTTTCCTTAATTAAATTGCCCTGTCGAAATTTGGTTGGTTTTACTCTAGAACTACTAAGCTATAAGGCTAATAATATCGGATTATTTTCCTAGGTATGTTACGTAAATATTTTGTTCAGCAACAAAGGCAGATATCGCAGGTAGAGGCAACTCCGCGAAACTTTCAGTTCAGCTTGTTGCGCGCTATTGTTTCGTTCGCTGTGGATTTTCAGTTTACTCGTTCTACATAACGGTTTACAACATGGTGCAGATGTGGTTGTCTATATTGCTATGTTTCATTGCACGATTTTATTATGAGGTGTAAAGTCATGCGGTATGGTGCAGGAAAACAACTACACGATTAACTCAACACCTGTACTTAGACAATGTACAATGTTGTACCTATAAGGATTATTATGTAGACTAGACACCGATATTTTGTATAAACACAGTAAAACGAAAATGAAATAATCGACCCGCCAAAATTGGATAATTCTATAATGTCAAGCAACTTCAGCTATAACAACTTCAGGGCCATAAAATGAATTTAATTAATTTTATCGCTGTCATTAGCAGGCGATGAATTATAAATTGTTTTCTCATTTTTTCCCTTTTTCCCGGAGGCATTTTCTTAGAAACTCCATTCATAAATCAAATGGATGGTCATCTTGTGGATCGGGGAGGCAATTGGGAGGGGCGAGGCGGGATGTGGGAGGGGGGCAACAATGAGCGTCCCTCAATTAGCCGAGAGTGGATATTGCTCTCGCGGCCTTCCCCGGGCTTGTTGCCCACTGGGATACATGCCTCATTACATTATCAGGTTATCACGTTTGATTAATCGAAGAATGGCCTTTTCACGGATATTCTCGTAACGAATTTCGCAAACGCCGCTTTCCCCTTCTTCTCATTGTTTTATTTGTCGACCTTGACTGGAGCCAAACCAAAGGTTTCTACTCAGTGTCCTTCCAGTATAATTTGTTTCGTTGTACGTATACCATAGCATGGCCTGTACTAAATACTTATAATAATGCGTAGGATGCCGATGCGATGATGTAATTATGTCGTCATGCAGTGTGTTTCATCGCTGCATCATTGTAATGTACACCGAAAATTAACTGTGAATGAAGGAAACTCGTACGCGTTATTTTACCGCGGCTAACATCGTTTATGGAAAATACTCTTCATTTTAATATAAAACCGAAAGCGACTACTTTACCATTGCCATAGCTCCTTAATACCGTGACGTGACGGCTTTCTTTGACCCGGTTGCGCTTTGGCTGTATTATTTTCGTTGCCTTGTACAATGCTGGCTGTATATCGGTCAAGACTGCAGCCGATCGCACATTGCGATAGTCGGCCAGTAATAGCCGCATTTTCCTCTAGTTCCCACGATGTGAAATATCAGAACTTGTACGATGCAGATAAGATTTAAGCAGATCCTATTGTTATAAGTTGAGAATAAGAGCGCGCAGAGCATATTAGAGGGAATGTGTTCACGACATTATGTATTCAAAACCCTACATAATTGTGCATTCACGAAGTTTATAAATATTAATAAACGTATTATTTGTGCACTATAAACTGTAGATAAGGAGTACGTGTTGAAAATGCGCGTAACAGACAAGGCTGCGCCCGCAAGGCCGCCCTTACTCAATGACGAAACTAATAGCAGAAATGCCGTTCTTTGTGTCGGAAATTACTCGATTCGTGCTAAGTGCCTTTATAGCAACAGCCTTTTTATCAAAAGCGGGTAATATACACCAAACGAGCCTCTTATGTCGTTAGTCACCTCACCTTACAAGACTCGGCAGTCTGGTCCACTTTATGAAACACAGTAGCTATTTCGGTTATAGGTTGCAATTTAAAGTCCATTTTGTTTCTGTATTCATGAAGTGACTAGTTCGTTATCTTCTCGTTTAGTTTCCAGTGTTTGTACAAGATTATTTAGTACCGGATGTTGTCAGGGTCTACGCTCAACGACGAGATCGCAAACCGGTACGGCAAAGGAGCTATTAGTAGGAATGATTTGCATTGTGTGGGAATCGGGTCGATTACCTGCTACTTGCGGGTAATGGTGCGGTTTGTGGTTTTCCACTGCGATAAGGATTATGCGAGCTATCTTTTTACAACCTTTTTATTTAACACAATGTTTGTAACTGGTATGTACGGTTCGGGGCAAATCTTGCAAGCCTAATCTGACCCGCTTCCCGGTGTTCAATATAGCTGAAATTTTTTATACTGGTATCATGGAGCTGGCCTGATGATGAAGTCGTAGGGTGGTCATTAAGAAATAAAGAACGCAAAAAGATGACACCATCGTGTTTGGGCTCTTTGGAATGGTCTTAATTAGTGCTATACCCCTATGTGATATTCAAGGTCTGACGATGATGACGGAAGGTGGCCTTAGGAACTACTGAAACTATAGGAACCCATCGTATTTGGGCTCTTTATGTCCTGCTGGGCATCGTAAAGGTGCTGATGTCCTAGTGATAGAAGTTGCGCTCTCGTTTTGAAAATTATTTTTCATTTGATAACTTATTATTTTTGAATACGGTGCTAAAGCCAAACATTGCGCTTGATAATAGTTTAGGTACTGGTACTAAGGTTCATTATCGATATTTTCGTTTTACTGTAAAAAAATAATCGTTTATTATGCTCGTGAATAATGACTCAGGAATTTATCAAATAAAATATAACACTATGGTGCTTTATCTATGATAAATCACTTATCATCAATAATTAAGTATTTATCATCCTTATCAGAAATTATTGTATAATGAATAGCATATTAAAAAGGTTTATTGATAAACTTGACTGATCTTAAAATAAAATAAAGAAATTTCATCATCGTTCTGAATACAAAACAAATTCGTTCATGTATAAGTTTCACATACGTCCACGGAGATATTTTAGGCGTACGTGCTTAATATGGTCTGGGGGAACAATTTGTTTCTCGGTAACGATGAAATAATGTGTCCCGACCCGTTCCGTGACGCGAATCCAGCGAGCGCCCGTAATTCCGGAACGCACAACCCGCTGCCATAAATATTCAGCCAGTGTTTGGCGTCACTCGTAATCGGGCGGGATTCCTTCGCGTGTTATTATGAATATGGACTCGCGAGTCGGAACCGACCGGCTCACTCTTATACCACTCCTACGAGGCTCGAACTCACACGATTGAACTGCAGTTCGATCTTTCGCGTATAAGGATATGGACTTGCAAGGCAGTTGTCACCGACCGACTAACTTTATTCCGACCCTACGAAGCTCGAACTCGCACGATCGAATTTCGAGCTTTCGCGTGTTTCAATATGGACCCGCGAGGTATAGTCGCCACTCCTACGAGGCTCGAACTCACACGATCGAACTGCCAGCTGGTGCAATGTACACAGAAAGTGACAAGTACAACAATGATTGCCCCGCATTATCGACCTAATCTTGGTTCTCGTACGACTCGTAGATAAGCGGCAAAATAATATTGACAACTTTAGGAATTCCGAAATATTTATTTTGATTAAGTAAACGAAACATTTTCGAAACGAAATGCTTTGCATCACGAATGATGTTTGATGAACGTTTTTTCAAATATTGTATTAATTTTTTTAAGGGTTATGTAGGGCCTTGTTTGCCGTATCTTAGGATAAAAATTGTTGCTTACTTTTTACGGTAATTAAAGCCAAGGGATGTTAGATAGAGAATTAGTGGAGAATGGCGAGGTCCCGTTGTATAAATGAGAATTGTGGTTAACTTAGCCGGGGCGGTGAAACCGCAGAGCGATGTCTTTGTTGCTACTAATAAATGTTGCCGCATTACTTTTTCCCTTTTGTTCGGTCCTGTTCAGAACAATGTTTAAAGTCCCAAGGTACTGTTTGACTGTATTCATCGTACGTTTTAACACACCGATTGCGCTACAGCTGAGTAATGATATATTTTCCAAGAAGTGATTGGTAGCGCTTATCGCGCATGCATAATAACGCGCGAGTAATTCGTTTACAAAACTCAGCACTCGGAATAAAGAGCGATAGGGCGATTCGCGGAGTAGCGGTGCAGCGCGCGATAGCGGCCATCGAACTAATCTTCGTGAGTCACTGCGACGGTCGCAGCGGGCCCGCCATCGCTCACATCGATCCAATCCCACGCACACGGCCCTGAACCTGTCGGCCGTTCTGTCTTCTAATCCGCCTCTAATCAATGTTTACGCTCAAATGGTGCCATATTTGCTTTTGTATAGATTTTTTTAAAAACAACCACATTACAATGTTTGTCAAAAACATAGGCGACCTACTCTGTATACCGCTATGCTATGGGAGCTCATTTAATTACGTGATTTATGTAGAAACTTTGTGTGTAATAATTAGCGGGCGATTTCTTTAATTAAACACTTGTATTGCGCGCTCGGCGTTCAGCTAGGCGTATGAGCAGCCGCTTGCTCTGCGGTTGGACTCGTGCCAGTGATCCCTTTAACCAAGTTTAATGAGGGATGGAACCTTGCAAAAGCCTCCGCCACCGGCAGCCTAACCGCAGGCTACGGACTACCGCTGCATAAATTTAGCAATCCAATGGCAGCTACGGCGGAGCCATCTCATTGAAATGGCCCTAGTTTCGTATTCACTGCTCGTTTTGCCTGACCAAACTTTGCTTTGGGCTGTTCGTTACGTCAATGCAAATATCAGTAATGTGTCAATTATACTGTGTTTAATGTTACATTCACATCATAATATTTCCAAATTATTTTGGACTAATTAAAACTAATTGTTATATGTAAATGAAGCTATATCATTAGTGTGTGAATGATTAACATTGTTTATTTTGTTCGGTGCAACTACACACCATTTTAAATTCGGCTGTTTTTTTTATCGTAATCGGCGGTGCAAGTATCATCGTTTTGTTACCAATTCAAAAAAGTAATATGTACTTATGTATCTATACCACGAATAATAATGTCAAGTCACGTTAAGAATTTTTACTGCTTATGAACACTATGAAAGGTGGAATGTTTCAATTTGGCGCTGTATGAATTAGTCAAAGCATATTATTTTATTATTTTTATTATATTTTGCCACATACCTAATATTGGTGATTGTAAAGAACCGGATAATCGAAAAATATTAGCGCTAGGTCTATCAACCAAGCGCTGGTTTAAAATCCTGTGCTCAAGGTCTCCTCTTTGCTTTCATGGTCACAAGATGGATCGAACACAACCGGACCAAAATATAACAAAACTAGCGTTAAAACTTGATAATACCTTGCAGAGGAACCTGGCCAGATTGGATCATGGTTACACATTAAGTTGCCTGAATGTGCAGGTTTCATTACATCAATAGCCTACAACAGTTCGCTGGACTTGAACCTCCTTCACATTAGTGGAGGGCATTGTCGCAATATCGACGCTAGCCAGCCGGGTTGGAGAACGCAGCGTCGAAAGTACTCAACAGAAAATGCTGTTGCCCATTTTCTGATTAACGGAGGTAAACGGATGGTCTACTATGACCTTAGTCGTCTTTTATGACACCCGTCAACCATGACTTAATTGACTAAAAAGTAATTAAACAAAAGATCTTCTTAGACGTCCCTCTTATTGAACTGAAAGACACAATATACCTTTATGGCCAAAATTAAATTTTAGTGTTTCTGTATGTTTTTATTAATTTCAGTTTTTATTTATACCTTAAATTCCGCTCTCGATTCGAAAGTTTTCCCGCAAACTGTGGAACGGGGGGCGTTTGGCGTATTGCCAGCCGCGTCGCCACTAGTTTCAGAGACGTTGCACTCCGATGCAAAGATAAACTGCGAACCGACTCGCGGAGAGGGAAATAGGCTCACTGGAAGCCCAATGTGTAATTAACTATGAGTGCGGGATGCGCGCGGCGTACCCGTATCATGTCTTTGGGGAATAATTCAGGAAAGCCTCGTACCACGTGCGATACCGGCAGCTAGGCCTCAACCCGGACATCAGCACGGGCACCTCTAGTTAATACTCGTATTAATATTACCGTAAATGACTGTGCCTCATCGTCACAGCCCGTAACAGTCCACTGCAGGACTTAGGGCCGCTCCCACGAAAGGGGAGGTTATTGCCATAATCTCCACGCTTGGCAGGCGGGTTGGAGATCGCAGTGTTTAAATATAACAATGGTAAATGCTGCTGCCCATTTTCCAGACTACGGAGACTCTTGATATTTTGCCTCGAAAACATAAGTCGCCTTGTACGACACGACACCCACGAGTGTAAGGGGTTGGTGCTATTCTACTCTGCCGGACACCACACGGCCAAAACGACTGTGCCTGGCAAAGTAGAATTGCACTTATAGACTGTGAGGGCGCCGTAGGTTATCCTACGTCTCCTGTCAGGTTGTGCAGGGGCAGACAAATTTTTTTAGGTCTCCTTAACGTCTACAAAGTGGATTTTTTTTGTACTTGATGACGTAGGTTGGCGCCCTTGCAGTCTATTACCCCTTCGATTGAGTGCCGTATAAGGAGATATAACAAACTTGGATCTCCGTAGATCAGGACAGGGGTAGGGCAGCAGCTTTCTCCGTTCTCGAAACCTCCAGCACGACTGTCAAGTGAGATAATGGCAAAGCCCTACATTGATTGCTCAAATCCATCGGCGAGCTGTTATGGGCTGTGGATGTGATGTGATGGGATCATATACCTACGAGTAGGTGCCTGCCGGCATCAGGAAAGAAGCCCCGTGGGCGATCCAAGAAGCGATGGATTTACGCCGCCGAGTCGAATGCGAGAGCCAACGGCGTTTGACGCGAGGATGCCGAAGACCAGGCAAAGTAGAGAAGAATGGGTAGGAAAACGGGCATAGGCAGAGGCCGGGATGAGCCGACCTACGAGTATGTACTTAAATAATAAACATCGGCTTTGTTTTTTTAATCAAAAGGCTCCGAAAACACCCCACCAATTTAGAAGATTATTTCACTAGTAGGAATCTATGGTATTCCCAAGTGACAAAAGATTACTCAGACCAATTTGTGAAATGTGGTATGGAAAATGTAGAGGAAATAAAAGAGTACCTAAGTCATGCTGACGAGCTATAGGGAAAACCAGCCGATCGTTGAGGGCTGGGGATTTTCACCAATCGGCGTGGTTACCTGTTAGTAATTTTTATCAGTTTGTAATCTTGCCACACTTCAATAAAAAACACGGGAAAACAGCGTGTTGAACTCGCTTCAAGAGTTTCATATTAACGGAGGTCTTAATTAACTACAGCAGTAAGAGCCATTTATTTGCACCAAAAGCTTTTGCAGATTTTTTATTTTCAAATTTCCCCCTAAAAGTGATACCCATATTCGAAATATGTCTATTTACGTTACACGTCCGCGTTTAGGTTACGGAAATTTATATGTGTACTAACCAAATTTCAATTCAATCGGTTCGGTAGTTTTGAAGAAAATTAGCTGTGCTGTAACAGACACAGACGGGCGCACGAGTGATCCTATTTATTTAAAGATTAAAAGGGTTCCGTTTTTATTTCGCAAGTATGGAACCTTAAAAATCACTACATATTATAATACAAAGTCCCACCCCGAGTATGTCTGTCTGTTTTTACGGATTTTCATGCGGTTTTCTCCAATAGACAGAATGATTCGTGAGGAAGGTTTAAGTGTATTATTGGTTAAGGTACCTACCCGTGCGAAGCCGGGGCTGGTCGCTAGTAACGAATAAATAACAATTTGCAACTCGTTGACAGGTGGAAGAGATACGAGAGATGATAGACAAGATTCAGGCCAACGTCGAGGAAGTGAAGAAGAAGCACAGTGCCATCTTATCAGCACCGCAGTCAGACGAAAGTAAGTACACTAGCGAGATTAAATGTGAAACCGCAACCGAACTGAAGAGACACAGCGAACAGTGACAACGCGCCTACGGTTCTGCATTTATGTTACTGCAACCTAAATGTAAGAATTGTAGATGTTATGAGCGACAGTTACCACTTACCATCAGGTGGGCTGTCTGCTCGTTTGTCACTGAGTAGCATAAAAAAGAACGTAACCGCGTTGTGCAGGAATTCAATGTTATCGCCGCTTACGGCGCCCAGTCGCTGTCGCTCCGATGTGAAGTCGCAGCCTGTTCTCGATGTGCTCTGTCGCCCTAACCTCGATGTTTGCGCCTAGATTGTCTAATACGAACTTCTTGGCTGCGGATTGTTGTTCTGTAGATGTTATTTATAAGCGTATGAAATGTCACGGGATACCGATCACTCAATAATGTGTAGGCGTTAGATCTTATCTATGGTTATTCGCGAGCTTACACCATACAATTACGATGCAGCGTGGGTAAGTCGAGCTTAGTTCAATGTTGAATGTGATGCCTACGCATAAAATGAGAGGGTGTGGGTGGCATTTACGCAGACGCGGGGGCGGTCCACTGTCTGCCTTCATGGGAACACTTGGGAATTTATGAGATCATGTTCACAGCGTCACCGGCTGATATGACTCAGCTTCAGTAAGCTATACTAGATTGTGTGCGTCTGTTACCTATCTGTGATATTATCATACAATGTTATCTGTCTGTGTATTGATGTTGCAACTACGATGCACTTTGGTGTCGCTTGTTTGGCACCCTGCATGCAACCTCCGGCTTACCTCGACAGAGACCTTTCTACCACTGTTTATGCCTCATTGGTGTATGTGCATGTTTAGTCGAACTTCGCAATTTCCTTTCTATTATAACAAAATACACGTCGATGTTTAGCTCGCTGATCCTAAAATAGCATTAATTTCGTGGCTTTCCATGTTTGTAGAGATTTAATTCGGTCATATTTTATATTGTTCACAAAATTTATACGGACAGATTTATATTCGTGAGCGTTTTACGTGTAACGAGCCACGGCTTTGTCGCAGTCGATTCTGACGCGAGATTAGTCCGAATTAACGAAAGCCCGAAGGGCAAGGACCCCCGCCCGCGCGACCGGGCCCTTTTACCCTCGTCATGCTCGAGTTACCCCCACTTTCGCCACATCCGTTCCACTCATAAGCGATATGGTCTCTCATTGAGCAACTTCCCTAATAATAAGTTTGGTTCGGCGCGAATTATGTTAAAATTAATTAATAAAGTGCGAAATTTAATTAGGGAATACCTGCTCCCTGTCGAAATTAATGTCCCTGAAGTTGTTGTCGGGGAGGTGGCGAGAGGAAAGCAGCGCCTCCGCGGCTCGCGGCCGCCGCGATTAGCCATTGACCCGACCTAAATTGCCTCGAATAAGCCATTGCCGCCATTACATCAAGCGGAGGCTACGATAACGTTTTATATGCGCCGACAAAGGACCTAATTTGGTCATTTGAACTTGAAGGGCTTTTCATTTTGTGGAACAGTTGAGCCCACCTTAGGACGTGCGATGCGTTGAGCGTGACACGCGTGCGTTACAGTCCGGGTGTTGCATTGCATCGCGATATCATCAGGCGTCGCGCGTGCCACAGCAATGGTTTAGAATTTTATAATCACAGCCCCAGGGGCTCTATTTTTTTAACCATTCGCCTCGAGTCGAACGCTTTTAAATTTTAATTTTAGGCATTAAAAATTCAATATTTTTTAAATAACATTGGCAACACCCAAAGCAAACGCTTCAAAAATATGAAAAATCTGCATCAAAATATTGAAATTTTCATGCCGAAAATAAAAAGTGAAAACCATTCGACTCGAGGTTAACGGTTCAAAAACAGGGCTCCAGGAGCATAGTACGCACGTGCGCGTGTCACACTCAACGCAGCGCACGCCCAAATGCAAGTCTCAAAACGATTTGGCATCCGCAAATCGTTATGACGATGGCAAATTGACTACTTTATTAAATTTCAACTTCGTTACACAATAACCTGAATGTTCTCCCGATAAATCTGTAGTAATACAGACGGATTTTACATGAAAGCGATGTCTTGTCGGATGGAATCTTTACCAATCCCCCGAGAGGGTGAGAGAGACGTTGCTCAATTTATTTCATATCGAACCAGCTCCAACATGCAATATTAATGTAATACTCGGAATCTTTACAGCCATTCCGCCGAATCACTTTTCGATAAAACAGCGTTACTTTCCTCATTGAGTATGTATAACCGATCTCAAAACAGACAAAGGTTATCACCGACATAACTACGTAATCCTTGATTTATATGTAGGTACATATACGTAAGAACTTTCCTATCTCTCACACTTCCCTAATTTTTATTACTTGTGGAGACACTTCAATGTTTGAACTGCGAAAGTTTTTGTAATAAAACTTTTGGTGTTCGCTCACACAATTCAGTCGTCAATGTCAACGACGCAACCATCCAATCCCTGCGGCAATAATATTAGAAAAATTGAGTTTTTTATCTGGAAATTCAGTTCTGTAGGTAGAAATCCATGTTGCTTTATATTCGACATATAGGCACGCTAGTAAAAAGTTAAAAATACATAGTATAATTTATTATATTAGACTGAAAACCGTATCTTAAAAGTCGGTGGCCCTTATTAACAGGGTCACGGAGGTCAGATCGGTTCACTGTAATTAATTATCTGCCAAATCCTGGATCATGCTCAAGGCGGACCCCGGTGTTTGTTTATCATAAAATTATATCGACTTCTTTTTTATAAAATAAGACCGCATCTTAAAAATGTATATTTAAAAAATGTATTCATTCTAGATTCCGCAAATCCGCAATTTGTTTATTGAAATCAGCCTCAATTGGCGTTGAAAATAAATGAATTGATGGATTCCTTTAAAAATCAAAGAAACCAATTACATTTTCCCGCACAATAATAAAAGGGATCAACTCGGGACATGATTCTGGAAGCCAGGCAAATGGATTTTATTTAAAATTCTCCTTTGGCGTTGCTATTAAAGCTCTTTGGGTGAGTGATTATTTTTAGACAATCTATCTTCTTGAATGTGAATTGATTTAGGCTTAGAGCGTCTGCCTGCATTGTGGCATAATTTTCGTATTCGAATTAGCCATGATAAAACGGAATATATCCTGATGCCAAGAGCTAAAGCTCGGGCCAAGAGCATCAGAGCAGTCAGGCCTTAAAGTGACACAGACAGACAACCAACGATAAGACGAGTTAGGTTTAACTCTATGGCTCTTTACGGCTAGTTATCTAACCATTTTTCGGTCTAGTCGTAAAAATATTTAGACGTGGTACACGGCAGTCATAATGAGATTTAGGCAAAAATAAAAAAAGTCATATTGCGTACTAGACCGTCTCAGTCTTTTCGACTCGTATAAAATAAATGGTTCCGTCATTCGGCTGTTTTGACGTCATTGGCATTCACCTTTCAACGCAATCGTTGATTGATTGATTGATGTAATCTTTATTGTACCAAAAGACTTGCCTATTTGTCCTGAATCGCTGCTACGGGGCTACATGTTTTGCTATTCGTAGCTAATTCTACGACGGGAATACTTGTAGCGGCGCGTAGTAGAAACGTAGCGCAGTAGGCAATCCGTAGCATGCGAGGTAATCCTACTTACAAACGCGAAAGTTTGTGAGGATGGGTAAATGGAAGGACGCATAAATGTATGGATGTTTGGTACTCTTTCATGCATAAACTAGGTACTAAACGGATTTTTATAAAAACTTTGCAGCATAACTTTTTTAATTACCGAGCATAAAATACGTTGGCACACCGCAGGCGGAAGATACTTTTAGATATAGATATTATTGTATTCTCAATAAGCTTTCCATTGATAAAAATCCTAAAGGTTTTATTATTTTTGTCTGTATGTTTACTAAAATGTTGTAGGTAGGTCAAACCACTCCACCCTCAAATAAGCTGTTAATTACACTGTTGCGTGACATTAGGAAAAAGTTATTCTATTAGTTATTCATTACGAGACAGATATGTGATATGTGGATAAGTCAATCTTATGTGGTGGATTTAGATAATAAAAATATCGTTAGAAGCACTTTTGTTATAGAAATTACGGATTCTACCAATTTTCTGAACGTTTTTAAATAAATAAATCCTTTATTTAACTCTTTCAAGAAAATAATGCCTTTATAAATATAAAACTGAAATTTACTTGAAGGGTTCAGTGCAGAATAATAAAATATGATTGTTTTAGGGAAATGCGGGATTTTATCTGAATATGTTACCCGTACCTGAATAATGCATTAAATATATTGATTTAAGAACCTATTAGGCTCTATTGGCGTGCCTTTCTCCGTGACTGGATTATGGGGGAGAGAGGTTACGACCCTCAGATATGAGGAATACGAACAGAGGTGGAGGAGGCCCTATTTGGCCCGCCATGCGAGCGTTTTCCAACAAAATGAACAACGTTGAAGAGATACACCATTATAGGCTTTACTTACCTTTGACGCTCTTTGTGTTTCATTATTTTAACCTCGAGTTTGGAGATGGTTTTTCACATGACGATAAACTGCGTGAATAAAATGTGGAAAAATGTAGATTGACTTTTAAATATATTCCTTCTTACCTTATCCTGGGTATTTAATATTTGCATATAGTCTTAGTTACAATGTACACCTTCTTTTGTAAATAAATATTTCTACCTATAGAATCCTTCCAAAAGGTAATAAACGAGTAGAATTTAGATGTCCGATCAATGAGAAAACACTGATCAAGTGTTCTATGCCAAAGTCCCGTCACCCAAATTTTTTTGAACAATGGACCGATTTCGATGCTGTTTTGAAATAGCCTCCTAAACAAGTGGGATTCAGGATTCAGATGAATAAGCACAGTAACAGTATGTTTCTGTAGTACAATAAACCTTTATGTCACATCTTATAAAAGGCATACTGTTGAACAGTAATCCTTCTTCTCAAAAAAAATATTGCATACTCTTGTGTTGTTCTATTATTGCATGATCCATGAAGTAAAATTGGTAAGCTGGAACGATTTGATGCTCTGCAAAATAAGCAGCATCCTTTTCAAGATCGGTCCTTTCTAAATCTACTTTATTGAAGAGGGTGGCAAGAAAGACAATAACCTTTTGTGGAAGTTCCAATAGGACCATTTCATTTACGAGGACAAAACCAGGCGCCAATTTATTCATGCTAATCCTGAAGAAACTGCAAGATTTTTTTTTATAACAGACAAGGCAGGCATTTGACCGCCATCTCATCTGTTGGTGACGATGCGGCCGAAGATGAAGCATGCCCGTCTTTAAACAGCCTATTCACTCTAGCCTTAAAGGCATCCAGATTATATTGATCAGGGAACACACTCGCAGGCAAACCGTTCCATATAAGATATTTTCTCTCCATTGGTATATGCCTTATTATCTGCAAATTGCACTAGCACGTAGTTCTAATTACACTATTCAGGTGTACTGCGTCTACGAGAAGTTATGTGATGATGCGAAACCCATAATAGGGAAGCTCGTAAAATCTGAGTCAGAATGCGCTCCGAAACGTCTCGCTATGACAGGTATTTGCGGCGTATCACCGCCCACGAGTGGCGTAGTTATGGTCCCGCCTTCCAACCGACGCTGTATATGCACTCGAGTGTTCTCCGCACGCGATCGCACCCTGAAACAAACGCATATTCCACCATTACGCGACTTCAACAAGTTAAATGTTCCCTTATTGTCAGCTACTTTCCAGCGCTAACTTTTGTTTACTCACTGGCTGGGCATCGTTATGTCGCTGTCGTTATCTCAGCTTCCAACTTTTAAACGAGACGCTTCGATTCGGCCCATTCCACTATTCAGCACTCACGTTGAATTTATACGCTCGTTTGCCTACGCATACAGAATACTGTATGCAAATTGCGTTGCGCGCGGGTTCGGCTGAATTCGATGGACGGTATCCTCCAGAGCTTTCAGTACGGGCCGAGTGGACACGGATTGTTAGCCTCCAAAATAAACCGATTGTCTGTCGGCCAACGCCACTGGCAACTCGGAAAACGTTTATTTTCAAATAATCAATTACAGCTCGAAGCGACGTTCAACAGTTTGTCGGAGATAATGCAATATCCGTGTCGCCACCAGCGATACGACGACGGCAACATTTTCTAAAAATGAGGACAAGCTTCTAAGGAACCATTAGATGTTACAATAGTCTTTTGTTTCACTCAACTTTGTGTTTACCCTTTACAAGAGTTTGGAAGATTTCAATCTTTGCATTTTAAGCTTTAAGACTTTATTAATATGTAGATTGTAGGTATTTTGTTATAATAAAATTCTAACGTGAGCGAGCATGAACAGCGAGTCATAAAAAGCACATGAAGTATTATTACGCGCGATACATTGTTCCCGTATACCGTACGCCTGCATTTAACGAGAGGTCTATATTGCGTCAATAAATCCAACAATGGCCCCATTGAATTTCAAATCGGCAAGCTGGCATCCAGCCTAATGATAGAAGAGTTCGTATATGCATGCGCTCTGCTCACGTTACCGCTGATGATGCTGCCTCCTGCTCTAATTATATTGTCGAGTAAAAAGCTGACCCCGTTTCCTACTATAATCTGCGAGTCACATTCGCGAGATATGCGCGTGAGGATGACACAAATCTTTAGTAAGCCGATAAGTAAGCTGAACCACGGGGGGGCGGCTCGCTGTGCGTAATTTTTCTTCCCTTTATCGGCGTCGCCTACTGCGCCGCGCCTGACGTTGACAGCGAGATTCATCTTGAAGAAATAGGTGTCGATTCAGCGCTCAATGAGTAATTGGCGATCGATGGCCGGCGCGCTTATAATATTCCCGTTTGTGTTGTATTGTTTTATTAAGTACCCTCGGCGAAACAGACATTCACGGGGATTACTCCTCGCAAGTTCGGGGTAGGAGGTTTCGGAACGTAACGAGCCAAGTTTGTTATCGCTGCGGCCCGCACTTGCCCCTGATTGTTATTTGTCGACCAGATTACGTGATTGCGACGTTCGGGATAGCCTCGCTCATATTATCTTGTCGCGAAACCGTTTGTAATACAGTTAGGAACAACACAATTATTGTGAGGCGATTGTGTAAGTAACATCGACGTGGAGCTGACCCCTCTGTCCCTTCTCAACTGTTAGATACCTGTTCTAATACTGTGTCTTCTCTAGATTGTTGTTAGGCATTAGATCTTAGCTGTAACTGAAAACTGTATCTAACTATCCTATACTTAAACTCTAAGATTTTATTTTGTTTTATGAAGTTTGTAAATAAATACTCTTACTAACATATCTTAATATTAATTCAAAACACTGCGTAATACAGTCATTTATACCTAGGACTTGAAACATGCTAATGAACTGAACTCTTACAATCATAAACATAACATGTGTGTCGTCCCATTTTAATTTGTGCTCAGCAACAGTGGATGGAATGTGGCGCGAGGAACAACTTTTGTCATCGCTGACTACGAACCGTAGACGTTTATTCTCTTTCACAAAGGATAAAATATCATAGTGACAAAACACAACAGCCTCACAACCATAACTCTAATTAATGGATTAAAGTGGGTGTTCATTGTGTTGCCATAAGGTAAGATTATTTTGAAACAATGGAGTTTAGTAGGTAAGTAACGAGACTACAAATAATTTGAGGCAAATGATTTTTTCTTTGATACATACCGCTAAAGTTAAAGTTTGTAGATTCAAACATTTCAACACACTGCCAATGTTATTTATTATATCACATTTTGGATTATGTCTACGAATGAACACTATCACAGTACACGTTCACATTATGGTTTGAATGCGAGTCAAAATGTTGGGCCATCATAATGGGGAATCTGGGAGTTACTGTCGGGGCGCTGTTTGTTTGTACGGTTATCCTGCGCTTAACCATTTTGTTAAGCGCCGCCGTGCCGCCTCGGGGCCCATTACTTTTTACTGGCCACACTGATATGACCCATCATTTCTGACTCACCTACCATATAGCGAAACATTCCAGGTACATACTGTCAATTAGGAACCGTGTGGTAAATTATAAAGTGAACGTCCCGGGATGGAAGGCTCTGTTGTGTACGGAAAGCGTCAGCTGCTCTCTGCGACACAGGACTCTCCCGTGTAGGTATCAAACGCATAACAATAAATACCTTTTACATTTTCATACAAAGTTTTGATTTTCACTAGCAATTGCTTCCAAAACCAATTCTTATTTTATTTTTCTTTCATCTAGCTAAAAAGCTATGAATAAAATTTAGCTATTTAATATTAAGGCTATAAATATTCTCTAGCTGTTAAAAATATAAAGCTGCCGATAAACTTGGCTACGTTAAGGTCAAGGTTTTTGTTGTCGTTTATTTCGTTCGATATGAATGTTATGTTAATGTTGTAGAAAGTAGTTGTGGTCTGCATCTCTGCTTATTTCTTTCTCAACTCTGCTATGTGCTGCTATGTAGTGTGCATCATATGTGTCGCAGTTCAATCCGAACCTACCTACTTTAACCATGGAGCCTAGTCATTAACTTCAGTGGTGAGGTGCATGACGTGTCACTAAAGCTGGCTTCTGTGTACTGCGGCCGTCTGCCAAATCAAAGTGACCTCATGCATCTACCTTGCAGTTGAAATTAATTTCTCGACTCGTAACAGTTGAAAACTACCCCTGAACTAACGTGAATTCCAAAATTACCTTGTCTAATCTGCATGCATGTGTCTTCCTAACTGTCTCATACTATTAGTAATGTTTGGGGTATTCAGTAGACGATTCGTTTTAATCAATAGCACGTATTGATTAGTATACAGTATTTAGTAAATTTCATCACAAAAACGAAATCTTATTGCTCGGATATTGGCACTGAACTGAATACCCTTATTCTAAAACTTGTACGTAGAACAATTCGTAAACGTTACCTAAATGTCGTCAATTGGTGTTGTCTACTAGGCTTTATCGATAAAAGTAAGTAGACTGTCGTATTCAACTGAGACACGATTGTGTGGATCTGTTCCTCCATGTAGAAACTGGAACAGAGCATTCAATAGTTCGCCTAGTCGTACGGGTGATTTATTATGCCGGAATATATTCATAACTAGCAGCTACAATAACGTACGGCATATATTGCTTACAGAATGTTATAGAAAATGTTGTTTGTTTCAGAAACAAAGCACGAATTAGAAGATCTCATGGCCGATATTAAGAAAACTGCCAACAAAGTCAGAGGGAAATTAAAACGTGAGTATTGCGAATGTTATTAATGGCGACGTTTCCGTCGAAATTAAATTCATTTTGGATATTATTATTCACGTTAAAATTGAATAAATAAACGGAACAGGAGCCGTGGGCCGGTCCTCTGTTTCGTTCGTTAACCATTTCTGAAGGAGATCAAATTTAGACACGATCATAGTGCCGTATTCACATAGTCGATTATTTCGGCTCCACAGACATAGAGCAGAACATCGAACAGGAGGAGCACTCTAACAAATCTTCGGCCGATCTGAGGATAAGAAAAACCCAGCACTCGACGTTGTCGCGCAAGTTCGTGGAGGTGATGACCGAGTACAACCGCACGCAGACCGACTACCGGGACCGGTGCAAAAACAGGATACAGCGGCAGCTGGAGATCACCGGACGCACCACCACGGACGACGAGCTCGAGGAGATGCTGGAGCAGCCCAACCCGGCGGTCTTCACGCAGGGGGTCAGTATCCACAGTATACAGCAACTGGCTTGGCCAGCTAGGGTTTACGGCAGCGGTTTCCCGTGGCATGGGAGCGGCATTGTAGTTTTTTTTTATCAGTAAGGTGGCAAAGTTACCACGCCAACCGGCAACCGCTATGGAGATCTTCAAAAGGGCAGGTCAGGAGTACCCTCAACCAGCGTAAATGCATGAGAAGACGTATGAATGTGGAAGAGGCGTGTCAGGATCGTAGCTTGTGGCAATCGATAGTCTCTGCCTACCCCTATGGGATACGGGCGTAGTAGTGGTCGAGCTACGTAAAAAAAAACCGCAAATCGATGTACAGGATAGCCGTTTGGTACACGGGTACTTTAGGTTAAAACAATCATTTTGACCGGTAGTTCCTAAAAATATTCCCAGGGGGGGGCCAGTAATATTGACATTAATTTTTAATATGGGAATCGAAATTTTTTTTTTCGGAATCCTATCGTGTTTGGTATCAAATGAAAGGGCATCATAAGCCGGTTCTAAAAATATACTACACCAATAACTTTCAGCCACCTGTTTTCTTAAAATCCAAGAAATATTTTCAAAACATACCAAGTTTGGACTCCTCCAGGTAGGAGACGGATTAGTAAATTTTTATAAAATATACGCCAAATGACTCTTAATATGCCCATATCTAAAGACAAAAAGGCGATTTAAAAAATATTTTAATTTACTAATTTTAAAATATTTTTTTCTTTATTAAAAAGTTGAGATTTAGTATTTTTTGAATCATATCGAACTGTACTGCACTTTACTATTGTTAATCTATGTTAAATTGATATTAATACGCTTCCCCCCCCCCCCTTCTCCTCCTGCACCTGAGAGGAGGAGATACCTCTGCCACTGACTGACTGACTATGGCTCGCGAAATCAAATTCGCTTAGGTGCAGAGTGAGGAGTGCGGAGGGAGAGAGGAAAGGGGGAGGGGGAGATAGAAACCGTAAGAGCATTATTTTACATAGATAATAGCATAACACACAATAATAATAGTACAGTACAGTAGAGTTCGATAAGTTTAAAAAAATACTCAATCTCAACTTTTTAATAAAGAAAAAAATATTTTAAAATTAGTAAATTAAAATATTTTTTAAATCGCCTTTTTGTCGTTGGATATGGGTATATTTAGAGACATTTGGCGTATGTTATACAAAAATTTACTAATCCGTCTCCTACCTGGAGGAGTCCAAACTTGGTATGTTTTGAAAATATTTCGTGGATTTTTAGAAAACAGGTGGCCGAATGGTATTGGTGTAGTATATTTTTAGAACCGGCTCATGATGCCCTTTCATTTGATACCAAACACGATAGGAATCTGAGAAAAAAAATTCAAATCCCATATAAAAAATTAATGTCAATATTACTGCTCCCCCCCTGGGAATATTTTTAGGAACTACCGGTCAAAATGATTGTTTAAACCTAAAGTACTCGTATACCAAACGGCTATCCTGTACATCGATTTGCGGTTTTTTGCCAATATTTGCTGTGTACACCGTCCACTATAGGAGTGTGTACGTAAGAAACAATTTTCTTTCGGTTCGAAGGTTCGAATAAATACACTTTGTAATAAGGTCTAAAGAAACATTTACATATCATTAACTTGGCGTCTACTGGAGACATTATACATTTTATGTTAAAACTGTGAAAGCAATTTGTTACATTCCAGATGACAATGTTGAATTCGCAAAATGTTCGTGCGCAAAATGTTGGCAATCCAAATCATTAAATGAAGTATTGAGTGTTCGAGACACAAATTAAGTTAATTAATCGTCTATCTCCATCTATGATGATTGACGTATGCTAAATCACTTCACTATTCTCATTATCAAAATCAAAGTATAAAAATAAAGTCCTGAAAGCTCGTAGCCGCTGGAAATATAATAAAAGAGGAAAGTGGCCAATCACCCGACAATCGAAGCCTATATTATATGCTAAATAATTGCTTAATACTCGAGGAAATAATGGTATCAAGCAGTAATGACTCGCACGACCCTCCGGCGAGGATTTATTCGAGCGCATCTGTAATAAATGCAAAATGGCTGTATCAAGGCTAATCGATACGCCTCCCATTTCCGCGAAATGTCGCTTACGCTTAAATTAAAAGAGATTGTGAATTATTTATTATTGTGAGCGCGAATTAAATTCTGCATATCCATATTTATGAGAAAGGACATATAAACACGTCCAAAGTGTTTTATACATCAATTTGTATTAAAAATGTTTTAAGTAATCTGTCTGAATATATAAATATTGATATGTTGCGCTGCGCTCTGTTATAATACCTACCTAGTTGATTATTTTTCTTATTCTAGCTAAGTAGTTAAAAAAAGCAAATTGTATAAGAATGTAAGTTAAACTTCAAACCCAAAGTAACGGTCCACTACTGAGCTTAAGCCTCCTTTACATCAGTGGAGGGTTTTGCCATGATCTCCACACTTGGTTGGAGATTGGAGCGTTTAAAATACACAACAGAAAACGCTGCCGCCCATTTGACCCTGGTCATCAGGGTGATCTAATGATAATGATGAAAGTAAATCCGACCGAAACTATAAGAGATAGCATAATTTGTTCTTGGAAACCACGAGGCGGATTCTAGAATAAAAAATATCTACATTACCGATAAAACCTTAACTCGAGTCGTGGATCCACTCTGTCGTTAACATACAATATTAACAAAACCCCCATAAACTTTCCAGATCATAATGGAGACGCAGCAAGCGAAGCAGACGCTCGCGGACATCGAGGCGCGCCACGCGGACATCATAAAGCTGGAGACCTCCATCCGGGAGCTCCACGACATGTTCATGGACATGGCGATGCTCGTCGAGAGCCAGGTCATACATGCACGCTGTATTCATACATGTTCATGCAAAGTTTTCTCCACGAAACTGGTTTCGATGTTGATTTCTGTGATGGAGTAGTCAGTCGTAACTCGTCATCATCAATACCAGTAAATTGTTTACTGCTAGCAGTTGATGGATAACTGCAGATTTAGAGGATGCTCATGTCCAAACATGTTTGATTTATAGATACTCTAAGCTAGGGGTTCATGATCTCCATGACTTCTATGATGGAATAGTAAATTCATCATCATCAAAACCGGTAAATTGTCTATTGCTATCAGTTGACAGACCTCTGCAGCTTTAGAGGATGCTCATGTCCAAACATGTCTGACTTATGAAGACGTTAAGCTTGGGGTTTATGATGATCTCCACGACTGATGGGTTGGAGATCACATTACAGAAATTCACTACAGAAAATGCGGCTGCCCACTTTCTGGTCTACACCTTAGACATTTTTCACAAGACATCCGTGAATGAAATCCAGTCTGTTTTTCTGGTCCACTCTTGGACCAAATGAATAGTAGGCAATCTAAAACTACCGAATCGATGCTGACAGATCCGATAAAGTTTAATTATCATACTGTAGATGTTGAATCTGATGTGTCTATGAATTTGTAATGTAAACCAGTTGTATGGATACAGGGTGAAATGATCGACCGCATTGAGTATCATGTAGAGCACGCTGTGGACTATGTCCAAACTGCCACTCAAGACACAAAGAAGGCCCTAAAATATCAGAGCAAAGCTCGGCGGGTAAGTTGCCACCACACAGATGCCAATTCATTCGTTGCTAATATTTTGTTTTTGTTCTGTTTTGTACCGGCCCCGTCCCGCTCCCGTCCCGTCATGTTTCGTTGCGAATGGCCCGATCGCTCAAAACCCCTCCCACAATTTGTTTACGTCCATGATTCGGTGATTGGTTCAAACTTTTATGTTTTATGTTTTCTCATGTGTGCATTAACATAACCGGCTTTAACCGTTGTAATTTATAATGTGTATGTCGCTCAAACTAACACTCGATGGAGATGGGCTTCTTAACTCTACTACTGTCTAAACTATGTGTATCACTGATTTTCTTGGTGTGTGCGTAATTTGCCTTCTGTATATTGTGGTTACCTTATAATACAATACCGTCCTGGATGCTCACGAACATATTTATTTAACACGTTTCTTTTTATGTAATATACATTCATTCGTTTTAACCAATGTGTCGACTAAAACACAATATTTTACCGATTAAGAACACTCGATGTTATAATTTGCTCTCTCTAACTCACTTGTCACTGGTATCTAATCTTTACTACCTAATATGTTAAAAATCTCAACCCACCTAATACCTATTCGTTGTTGACCTTAACAACAACTACGAACCATTTATTTAGTCATTATTATTATTATTTTATTACTTTTATTCTCTGTTGTAACAATACAAACATATCTACAACTGTCTTTAACCATTTCGGGTCAGCTCACCCTCGGTTGGTTGCTGTGACACATTAACTATAACCGTTATGAACCAATCGCTGGCCCGCGCCCCCCGCGCCCCCGCGACCCCCGCGACCCTCGCGACCTCCGCGTCCCTAGCGTCGCCGAAGCAGGGCGAGCTGGTAGACCGCATCGAGCACCACGTGACCCAGAGCACGGACTACGTCGAGAGCGGCCGAGGAGAGCTCGTGTCGGCGCTCAAGTGGGCCACCAAGGCGCGGAAGGTAAACCACCCAGGGAATGTACGGCGCCTGCGGTGCCCACGCGCCTGGCCATACGCACTGCGCCTAAGGATGACCAGCGACTAACTTGCCGATTAATCATTTTTATGGGGTAGCTCGCGGTGTTACGATCGCAATTGTGTTGGATATGGAAAGTAAATAACTCACGCTTGAGGTGGTGCTGGGCTGCAAGAGGTGCGGCCTGTCCGCTATAGAAAAATGCACATGCGGGGGGTTAGGATGTTTTCTTTACACACGCCGCACGTGCAACGTCCACCATGTGTTTCGTCCAATAAATAGATGTATTTTAACATACCAACAGTACACTACCTATGAATACATAAATATGATGTGCATACCAACATTCATAGACTGCCTTAACTGCATACCATCAGGCAGACCGCAAGCTTGTTTGCCACCTAGTGTAAAATAAAATTACAGATAAGACCTTGTCCCATTCGACGATAGTTCAATTCAAATGTTCAGAATAAATCTTAATCTTGCAACTCGGTGTTGCCTCTCCAGTTCTAGCCCTCGCGCTGGTTTCTTTCCACGTAAGTCACTTTCTTCCATCCTTCGCCTTATGGTCCATTTATCGACAACTATACCAAGCGCCACTTGGAACCACCATCTGATCTCAACTGCAGTCAAGAAAAGGTTTCTCAATATTTCCCAGATATATCATCGATAATAAATCGGTCATCGCGAGCGGAGGACGGAGTACACCCTATTGTTTCATTATCTGGGGGTCTAAAAGGCCACATTAGCATTTCATATTACGATTCATATTATAGTGCCACAGACTTATCTGATCCGGTGACCAAAACTGGAACAAAGTGACGCCATTTTGAATTGTCATATCAAAATAAACAACAGGGTTGGGACAAATTCATATGAAAAGCTAATGTGGGTTTTTAAACACCCTGGTCGTCGTGTATACAGTCCAGTCTATGTGCAAATCTGAGGGTGGTAGGCGATACGTTAAGAATTACAGCCATCTGGCGTCCCTGATTGGTTAACAAGGACCACCTAGGCAACTTGAGGCCACAAATCAACAAATACATTATTGTAGACGCATGGTTACAATTAAGAATTTTAACTTACCGCTGAAAACATTTCTTAGAAATTACAAGTTAATCTTAAATTACCTACTTTATTCAACTGCACTGCAGGTCACTTGTAATCTATCCGCATCAGAACCCATAAAATAACTGTTTACAAATTCGTGGTAAAGACTGGGACCACTATGCCGCTGAGTGTGTAATAATAATTCAGTACGCATCTATATCGTATGCGGTTAAATGTGAGGAAATATTCCTAGGGCTTGGGTAATCCACAGTACAGGGTACGACTTGTACTCTCCTTTTGGGGGGCAAAACACATGTCAGACAAGTGCGGCGTCGTTGGTGAAGGGATGCTATCTTTTGCATGTGCATTTTATGAGCGAGACTCCTGCACTAGCAGGCTGAGCGACTTATGAAATATATCAAACATAACTTATTTAACTACCAAATAAACCTAGCCTAAGATCAGCGCCTAATAAATTAATAAGGGTTATAAAACACAGCTCAATCTAAATGTTATGCGGACACGGGAATCTAGGTAAACTTCATTTTCTTTTTGAGCCTTCTCTCACTCTCTCTATTTTTTTTATTAATACTAATACCTATCTAAGACGCACATCTGTGTACGCAATGCCAGTTGCATGTTTAAAATGGAATGAAACACGTGAGATGTTGACCAGATGATTATTGCCAGCCTTTCCGCGGCTCCTTTATATGGAATAACTACTAATTCGCTTTTTTCTGCTATTTTAATCTACAAATGAAAAGATATGGGTTGTTCTATTTGAGTATTTAATATAGATACGGATAAAACAATGTTTTACGAATATGTCAAATTCTAGTAATGAACTAGGTGTAAAAAATATATCAATGTGTGACATTGATCAGAGAGGATATTAAAAATATTTTTACATAATTATCCCATACTTTTACGCTGTGTGTCCACGGCATCGCAGCTAGATTTTGATTAATGTCAAACGCAAGCGATGCCTCTCAATGTTTCAAGGCGCGTTAGTCCGTGGTATTATCGATTACTCTCACACGAAAGGGGGAGATAATGAAATTATAGAGAAGCTCCTGTTCCAACGATAAATATTTTCACATTTGTCTGTTGTTTCTCGAAGCAATGTATCTCAATCCGAGAACTATGGAACTGAGTCCAATTAATCAGATTTTTTGCATCGGTATTTTCATAAAATTTCACTGACATTAACACTCGGCTTTAGGCTATGCGTCTACAGGAAAGAACGTCAGAAAATTTGTCAGTATTTGAAATGCATATGTCGTGGGCAGATCTCAGAATTAATCCATTTTGAACACTTCATTGTGGAGATTATTATTTGTATTATTTGTATTATTATTATTTGCGGTATTTGTGGAGATCTCTGGGGGAGGCCTATGCCCAGCAGTGGGCGTCTTCTGGCTGATATGATGATGATGATGATGAACACTTCATGATGTTATGATCTGACAAGATCAATGAATACTCAGCGTTTGACGATATAATCAGCTTAGCGCACTGCTTTTTCATGATATGGTTAAACATCAGTGATCAAATCATAAAATAGTAACAATATTAACCGTTAGAGGCGCTGATATTGTTTTTTTTTATACATCATAGCATCGTGCAAATTATTGTTATAAAAAGCTAATAATTATGGCGCATCATTATTGAAGATATAAGTGAAAAGAAATGTCGTTACAACACAAAATTACTTGAATTTTACGAAAGTCACTCAATAAATCATGGAATCCCTATATTAATTATATGACTAAACGTGGATTGGATATTACCAAACGTTGACAAATGCTCGGCTACATCATGAAGGAAGTGACCAATTCTAAGATCCGACCATGACACACACAAAGCAAGAAATGCAGATGCAGCGGGCACGCAGCTTTAATGAGACATTGTAATTAGGAAATCAAAGTCGATCGGAGGGATAAGATCAATACCACTGACAGACAGACGGCTTGGATTATTGATATACTAACGTATTATTAACCACATGGATTAAAAACAAATTATCTGAAACCACAGGTGTACTTATACTTAAAAAAATAGTATTCAAAATATGATATTGTTATAAGACAATTACTATTTATTTATTTTATATTTATGATTACTGGTGTTGGTTGATATTTATTTATTATATGTTCTGGGCTTTTGGTGTTTTGAGTTGTCGTTAGTGAATTTATGTGGTGGGTGGCTGGATGTAAATATGGTGTTTGCTGTAAATGTTAACTGTTTCCCAATATGGATCATATTATATTTTGGCATTCTTTCATACCTGACTGAGGCAATGACTACGAAAATATCGTGCATGACCGACTGGAAATTGCCAACGCCAAAATTAATTATGACCTCCATGACATAATTGTAAAATTGAAAAAAAAAAATACATGTCTACACCTATAAGTCAGATTGTTCTAAATTCACAATTTTGTGACATATAGACTATCCACAATATACGCTAAATTATGAACTGACTTATACGACCAAGCTCAAAAGTCCAATTCGCATTAAGTTCTGTTCCAGTTATTTATTTTTCTTTTCTTTTCCTTTATCGTTACAGAAAAAAATCTTCATCATAATATGCCTGTCTGTTACGCTGGTTATATTAGTAATAGTGCTCGCGATCGTGCTGACTTAAGCAAAGGGAGGCGCTGCGTCGAGCCACGAGGATAAACGCTTTTTATTTATACACCCAATAATCGTCATTGATATTTACCTGTATACCACATATTATTACAATGAAAAGAGAAAGTTTACAATATCGCCATACTTGTATTGTAAAAAATTAACGTCCTCAATATTGTATTATAGAAGGCATTAGCTAATGTATGTACAAATATTCCTGCAGTTAGTTAGTGTTACAGCAAATCTATGTCGATTCATATAATATTAATCTGTTCATAAATATTAAAGCCTTCGTAATATTAAACAAAGTTACAGATTCTATACCTAGATTTAAAAAAAGCTTTTATATTCAGCACATAATTATATAATTTAGGTTTGAAAATTTAAAAAATTTTGAATACATACATTATATTAAATTTGTTATAATATTGTTTAGATAATATATTATACCGATTGAATAGCAATTATCATCTTGGTAGATAGTTCGATGACAATATGTGTAAAGTGCAATAAATAGATTGTGCTTTAGATTCGTAAGTTCTTTTATATAAATAATATACTTAGCCCGCTGGTGTTGCCAGTGCAATTTAATAATTGTCTGTATATAGATAGAGTTGTATAATTTAAGCTAGAAAGTATAATAACATCACAAAGTAACAGGGCACCATTTGTTTCAAAGTACACTTATTGCTATATTATCAAAGGCAAAGTACTACAATAAGTTGTTAATATTTTTATCGTTTCTTTATAATTACGTTACTCTCTTAGTTTTCTAATCGGGGTTTTCGTTATTTACATGGGTGTCGCTAGAAAGGCCAAACTAAAATAACACTTACCAGGCATTTATTAGGAAGAACGGAGACGCGGTGTTGCTACTTGCCTCCGATTTATATTGTTAATGGGTATTGAAGTTTCGTATGTTGTTCATAATAATCATCTTACGATGGTCCAATAAGTTAGAAATTGTGTTTAAAATATCTACATCTACACTTTTAGTTTGTGTCAAATTCTTACATATCTAAAAATCAGTATTCTATGTTACTTAAGACTTTTGTTACCTAATTAATGTTCTTTGGAATGTTTGACATATTTTAATGTTAACGTATTTATTACTTACTCTGTTATTGATTATTATTATCAGCGAAATTATAATATTTCTTGAATATAATGTAAAAAGTAAAACTCCATATTATCCAACATCAAAGTATCAAGTCTATATCATCAAATACGAGTATCTGTAAAATGTATGTATGTTTTAACACGGAGCACACTCCGTACATAATCACAACAATTGTTAAAAACCATGGCATGAGTTTTATAATACCACAAGGAAGCATTTATTATGGGGCATTTGGTTTTTCACCTTTTAAAATGACGTTTAGGTTTAGTGTAGTCGATTGTGTGCTGTTATTTCTCAAAGTGTTATTTTACTAACTGTGATTTTGAAGAAAAAATGTAATGTATATTAAATTAAAAACAATTACTTATAATCAAACTGCTTTATAATATAATTTCTTTACGTTTGATTGCAATGAAAATGAAATGAAAAAGTCATAATATGTAAGTTGTGTTGGAGGCAAGCTATTGCGTGACTGTATATAATATATTCTAATTAGTGGCACGATATCCTGGTCAAATTTTCTACGAAACCTTGTATGTTACTATAAAAATATACTATAAAAATAAATAAAATATCGTCAGTGGGTCCTCAGTTATTTTAGCAAAGTTAGTTTGCCTCTAATTTACAGCTGTAGACAACGTTTTCTGTTTAAGTGTCGCACTTATTAAATCTAATGAAAAGACTGTGAAACATAATTATTTAATTTTAATGCCATTTCCGTGAATATTGTTAATCGTTAAACTTTATAACAATATTTGTGTATTTCTTCCTAAAACTTTAACTGTTATTGACTCGTTTAAGTTTTGCCTTCTTCCCCACAACGAAAGGGAGAAATACTACTTTGTTTTTTGCGCAAACATTATAAGTTACTCATGATGTAAATATGTTTACTATTTTAAAATTACATTTTATTTATATTTCATTTAATTTTTGTTTCTTTTTTGTTTTACACCTCCGAACCGCACGTGACAAGGCAAATGACGCACTCACTAGAGTTATTGTATTTGCGAAGCCGCCATTGAGAAACCAATTTACGAGTAGAGTGTGCGAGTGTGAGTGATGACGAGTGGAGTTGTGTGTGTCATGGCGCCGCCGCGGCGAGCGCCGAGGGCGTGGTATAAAGCGTGTGTTGCATGTAACGGCGGCGCCGCCTCGCAGAAGAAGATCATGATCCTAGTGTGCCTGCTGATACTGGGGCTGGTGGTGGTGGGCTACGTGTCCAGCTACTTCATGTGAGCCGCGCGCTCGCGCCGCCCCGCGCTCAAAGGTACCGCCACCCACACGCAGCACTAACGCTCTGTTTTGTCGGTCTGCAGAAGAAGATCATGATCATGCTGTGCCTGCTGGTACTCGGGCTCATTGCGACCGGCTACGTGTATAACACATTCTTCTAAACGTGACGGGGGCAGGTTTGACGCGTACGATATATGGGCTTTACTATGCATTACATACGTTCATTCACGGCCATCCCAGCATCGGTCATGAGTAGAGGCTGATTTTGTATAATTACATAAAAGTGTAGGCCGCTATTGGGGCAAGCTATATCGTACATACAAATAAATGCATGGAACTTTGAAGTCGATACAGAATGAGACATAGAGTCAGCTAGTATCCATCGTAATGCTTACATTTACGCCGGACACGTACCTACCAGCAATCAAATCAGTTTGCCTATAGATATTTTATCAAATAATAAGTGATGATAAAATTACACCACAAGTCGGTCGCTATGCTACCCTCACGACACCAAATTATTGTACAAACTTACTCATCATGATCCATCGGCAATACGGCAGCGTAATGGTAGCGAACACGTTTATCATGACTTACTGTCTCACACACATGAACGGTAGATTTAAGAAAGTTTAGCTATAGTTTGACAATGTAACAGTGATTGTGTTTACCTTGTAAAGTGAATTTAAGTTCTAAGAATATATAATGTTTTCTTTGTAAGTCTAATGTTATGTTGTCAATCTATATCATGATGAAATGTTTTTTATTAATCTCTACATGAGTACCTATATTTTAACACATTACCGATCTCACCCTATTCTAAATGATCACGTGCAAGCAGTAAATAAGAATTTGACTGTCTGGCTACTTTAAGAACTTTCTATGAGCAGATATTACTGGGTACTTGTTTGAAACCTGTTCACGTATTACATGAGTCGATTCTTTCCATGAATTAAGTGGACATTATTTAATTTAAACTGACCAACGCGGCAACGTCACTTCTCTTCTCAGGTGACCATATTTAGCTTACATGCTATTTAAAAACTTTAGAATGGCTCTACCTTTTCTTGAATATTATTATTATGCCAAAATGGCTTGCTATTATTTAGTAATAGGGTGAGTATCTATGTTTAGATAGAATACGATTATTTACTATTTTACACCTATTTCTATCTTTCTGCACTTTTAACTTTTACTCTTTTCTATTTCTATGACTTAAATTAGTTTACTATTGACTCTCTTTTATACTAGGTGTAGGTAATTACTCAAATTATTAGAGTAAAGAAATAATTTTTAATTACCCAAAGTGGGAAATTAATAATAGTGCACCTAGATGACGATATTTCTATCCAGTTTTATATTACAAACCTACATAATTTACCTATTTCGATTAACAGGTAACATTATGGGCACTTTTATATAGTCACATATTCTATATAGTCTGTAAACGTTAGAATAATTTTTATTCTCTACAATATTTTAGTTAGAATAGAACTTCACTGAATAGAATTTTGAATTGAGCATATTGTAATATAGTCCAGAAATTCATTGTGGACAGAAACAAAACTATGTTGGTCGTAGCGATGTATGGGCGACAGTAACCGCTATTCATCAAGTGGTTTTCTATAAAGTTGTAAGTATATGAAAAAATAAATATTTGCGATATGCTGAATTTACTGGTCTATTCAAACCTTTACACGGGCCATCCATTTGACATTCTGACGCTGATCAATAATTTCGCAGGAGTGTCAAGCAAAGATAATATTATGTATCATATACTTGGTGCCTGCGTCTCGCCTGGAACAGTCAGCTCGCTGCTACGAAGCCACTCATCCTCCCGCCTCGCGCCCGCGCTCAGACCGCGCCCGGCCGGGCCTAGCAGGACCGACATCTGCCTCCTACACTGCAGAAAATCAAGTTACAGACTCGACCGGTTTTCACCCATATGTCTATCGAAATAAAGTCGACACAAACCGCAAGTGTGTAACGTGGTTCACTGCCTCCCGTAGTAAAATGTACTCGTACCATGCTAACTTGACATAACGATAAAAACTACAGTTAGCTCTATATCACTAACGTAGACGTCTTATATCAGAACGAAACATAATCCGTGTAATCAACTGTACCTATCTTTAAAACACTCGACTCTCGAATCAATATTCTATAAAAGCAATTATTCTTCGTCGTATTTAAATAATTCATAATATATTGTAGACGATGTGTCGCCATGTCTACGTGGATACTTTTGTGACATCCACCGCGGATACAGATTTTACTAGTAACCAAACACCAGAAATGTTCGCCAGTGGAATTAGAAAAAAAAACATATTTTAGTATAACTTTTAGCTAAGCAAATAATTAGCTTCGACTTTGTCATCGTTTTAAATATAATCATGGTACGGCGTCTGGACGATACCGTACCAGTGATGTATAGTTTTTAAAGTTAATATTCAGTCGCAAACAATAATTTTAATCGATGGACTAATATGGATGTACCTAGCAGTGTGAAAGCAATGAAGTCAGTCGATTACTATCAGTATTCGTTGGTAACTGATACGAGGCGCGCGCCGCTGCGCCCGCGCCGCCGCCTAGCAATAATGTTCGATTACAATTGTAAAATTGTTTTTAACTTTCAAATGTGTGATAGTAGTTGCAGTTGTTGTTTAATTAATTTAACATTATAATGATAATTAATAAATTGTTATTGTGAATGTAACTTTTAATAAACATTAAGAGTACTTTTAAAACTTTTCAATATAACTAATAGTAATACATTCATACGAAAGTTTTGGCGCATTTACTTACATAGTTGAATGAAATATTATAACTTAATTTCCTACCTCTACCTTTTAAGATACTCTTCTTTGTACAGTTAAACATAATGTAGCTGTTTTAGCTAGGATAAATTTTTTAATAAATTTGGAGTCGTACTTGTCTTCAGCTATGTAAGAATATAGATATCGAACAGTATTTTTATTTTTATGTTTGTATTACTATCTAACAAAACATATTACAACGTAGCGAATTCACTCGAAATCTATAAGCACCAACATATTATATTAGCATGTTCTCGGTAAGGAAAGTAAGTATAATTAAAGGATATTTGCGAATAGAGGTCTTCATGGCATATTGTTGAAACGTGAATAATAATGAGTAATGGTGGAATATAATATTGTGTAAGAGGGAGCGAGGCGACCCACAACGGCACTAAGTAGAGGCCGCGCCCCACGCCCGCCGCTGCGCCCGCGCCGGTCCCGCCCGCGTCCCTGCGCACTCGCGTGCATGACAATTCGAAGCAATGTTAATTTTAACATTTGTAGCATAAAGTTAGATTTCTATCTATAAGAGTAGGATTTCATCTAGTTGCCTTTCGTAACCGTAGAGAAGTTAGGGTATACACCTTTCTCTCAGTAGTGTTGATCGGTAAAGTCGCGAGGCCCGCCGCCCGCCCTAGCTCGCCAGTCAATTCGCGCTCGTCTTCCGTCGGCCTGCGCGTGCGCACCCGGCCCCGCCCGGCCCCTGCAGCTAGTGGCTTTCGAATCCTCGATCGTTCCGATCGTCTATTAAACATACAATAATATTGATAGCTTCTCTCACTAGTGTACGAATACGAAGGTACGAGGGGCCGCGAGCCCGCCAGGAGCACCAAGCCGCGAACCGCGTGCATAACATAGATATTTTCGTAATCAATAGTGCGCGTATTGTTGGTTGGATTGCTAATTTTGTATAAGTACACAACTAGTATAGTTTATATACTTATGTGTCAATTCTTATAGCATTTTATTACATTAACAGAGGTTAGATAGTAAGTGTTAAAAATAATACACAAAATATATCAATGCTGTTTATTAAGCTTATTTATCAATTTTGTGTTCATTAATGAAATGTGTGAAGTTATCCTATACATACAATTGTATTTAGGTAATAACAATGTATTCGATCGAAGTAAACGCATGAGTGGTAACATTTCCTCTTGTCATATATTTTGTGGTTGATGAATTTAAGGAACAACGAACGTTCAGCATTGTATTTGTATTAAATTCGAAAAATCCCTATTTCCTAGATATTTGGCGTGTTGACTTTACATCCCCTTTGAGGGAGGTGCAACAATAACGCTTTCATTTTCGCTCGTGTGCAGAATTTCTGTCTTTGGAAGATTGGTGCCACCTGGAGCAATATTGGAGATGCAGGCGATGCGCCAATGTCGCTGCGCGTACGCAGTGCACGCACAATGGCGTATCGCAGCTAGGTTTAGCAGAACCCCAACAGACTGCTATTCTTACATTTCATCAGTAGGGTCGCTAGACATCAATTTGTAGGTAAATGTTCGTAAAATAAAAAATAACTCGTGCTTTCTTTCAGATTATTGATGTTGCTTGGCGTTGAATGATGTATAACATTGAAGTATATTAGAGTTTATAATTTATTTTAAATCATGTTGATTTTTATACTAATTAGTTTAGACAAAAATGTTGAAATAGAATATAGAGCCGTTCTTTGGAAGAGTTTCTTGTACCTGTATATGTATTTCAGAAGTTATTATAATTGTATTCCTCTTTATAATAAAATTGTCTTGTATTCTTCTTGTAAAGGAACACTGACTATAATAAATAATATCATTATTACGGTAAAATATTGTATTACAAGTTAAACAGTGATATTCTGGTCATACACGTAAAATTCAAGTTAGATTGGTTTTATAGTCATATTCTGTATGTAGGTTATCAATCTGAAATTCTCTCATAATTCTAAAATAAACGGTGTTTTCTGCTGTAAAAGGTTTTTCATTGCTTTTCAAGTTATTTATTGGAACGTAATTTTATGCCTGCACTATCTCACTGCTGGGCAAATGCCTATCCACAGTTTTTTTTATATAAGTATTCACTACCATTATGTTTTGCCCACTACTTATACATACCTACTACATTTTGAAGAGTAGCTTGTTTTGGCATTTTTGTATTTTAACACACTGATTGTTACCCCAGTAATGTGAAAGTTATTAAGCATTTTCCATACACTAATACAGTTTTAGATCTCACATCTTTCATGCATGGCTATGACATTACAGAAGCTAGTGAAAGCGCTAGAATACATCATTTAGAATGAAATGCTAGACCTAGTAGGTCCCTCAAGCAGTAATAATAGATATATTACATGTGAATAAATTGAGTCGTCTAAATTCAGAAGTAAAAAGCATGAAAGCAAGATCAAAGTGAAATGTATGGACTTAATACTCATAGAATTAGGTCCATTTTTGTATCAATTATTTAACTGTTAAGCGTCGCTTCGCTTTCCAAAAGGCGTGATATGAAAATGGACCTTATTCTATGAGCAATACATTTCAGTTAGACTTTTTCTTACGCTTTTTACATCTAAATTTAGTCGACTGACTTTAGCCACATTTAATAAGCACATAGGCAAGAATGGGCTATCGAATTTCGTTCAGAAGACGTAGTGTGAGTTTATAGTGACGATCCTATTCGATAGTCGCTATAGACAGCTTAACATTTTTTATGGCAAGCTGTAGTTCATCGCGTAACCGCCAGTGGTGCTATAAAATTGTCTGGTCCGGACGTACGAACTGGGCTGGTATTGCCACGTAGTGTTCACAATCATGTATTCCAGATTTCCAGATCGAACGAGAGCAACTTGAAAAAGGGGGCAGGACAAAGGGGCAGTCTGAAAATCAGTGCTGCAGGGCTTTAGCTCTCAGCGTAAACTGAGACTGTGCCCTTCCACACAATTTCTTTTTTTCTGTTTTTAGTATTTAATTTTGTATGTACCCTAGGTATAAGGTTCCAATGTATATGACATATTACGTTATTCTTGTGTGGAAAAATAAATATTCTTATTCTAACTTAAGGTGCTAGTCAAATTGGCATAACAAAAAAAATCTGCCGTTTTCATTGCGCTATGCGGGCAACATAAAGTTGCATTCCGTAGTCGAAGAAAAGACAACTGACCCCCCCCTTTTTCTGTTGGAAGCCATTAATTTTCATAAAGTTTACGCCGTTAGGGAAGTGGGTTTATCGAACCCTTCAATTCGATAGCTGATTCTTAACAATGAAATCAAAAATATATCAACAAAATGCAACTTAATACAAGACACAGACATGATAACATTTAAATCTAACGTTTCGACATAGAACTGCAGTAACAGCTTAGGTCGGTATACTTTTAGTATCATGCCACAATAACTTGTCCTTGAAATTGCTTTGATTCGATAAGGAAAATGTAAGGACAAACTGAGCCTACTTATACAAAGCATCATGACTTAAACACATACCTATCATACGGAACCATGCATTGCATACGTAAAACCCTTAGTGTGACATGGTCCTAAAATGTAACTGCCAAATTAGATTTAAAAGCACACAATCCGTAGTTGTGAAAAAAAGTACAGAGACGGGGCGCTAGTACCTACTGATGCAACGGTAAGCTTCATTGGCAATTTCTCAAGAATGCATGATAATTTGGCATAACATTTAAAAATCCTTGGTCTCTTGGAATTTTTTGCTATGGAGTAGGTGTCTACCAACCTCCTGAGTTCTTAATATGGTACCCATACATGTGTATTTGTTCGTGATTTGGTCGGAAAGCAAACGTCTATATCTATTTTATGCCCTATTTTACAGAAACAAAGCAAGAGCTAGAAGACCTCATGGCAGAAATAAAAAAGAACGCCAATAAAGTGAGGGGCAAATTGAAACGTAAGTAAATTTTGTTTATGTTTTTGGTATATCCATATCGTAAGGAATAATACCTACATCTACCAATAAACCACAAAATCGTACGGCCACTTCTAATACTACTATGAATCCTACTGAATGGTTCAGTGGTTACCATGCCGGTTAACTGCAGAAGTCCCGCCCGGATTCGATTCCGAGCCGGGTAGAAAGAGTGACGAATTATGATTGCTGGTCCAGTTTTGAGTATCTACTTATTACGAAGTTCACGGTTTAGTAAGATAACAGTTCACAATTTTCGACAGTTTATAAATTGGCTGCGATAGATTGTAAACTCAATCTTATGGTGACTGTGTGAATTTGTTCGATAATATTTATTTATTTAATCATTTGACCGACAATTAAACATTTATTCAAATACTGTACCGATTTTAATGATAGAAAGCTAAGAAGCATCTTGATTAAACTGGCTTTCAAATAGAGAACTGCATCCATCCGTTTGGGAGATACGATGCCAAAGACAGACACACAGCGCCACAGACACACACGTCAAACTTGTAACATCCTTCTTTATTTTTTGTCGGGATTTAAAAACAATAGGGTTTGGTGTTGCAGCAAACACAGGTCACAGACTAAATCCTCTAAATTCAATGTTACCACGGGACTTACCACCGGATACTATGCTGCGCAGGTGTAGGTCACTGCAGGCTGCAGCTAGCGATACTGCGATGATAAACGTCCCTGATTTTAGTAAGAGCACCTACCTATTCTGAGTAACTTTTGATATAGCTTTTAACAGTTTCTTATTGACCGATTTTTTGTTACGTAGACGGGCGTAGACATTACGACTAGACCAAAAAGCAAATGAGGATATGCAGCGGGAGTAGGTACTCAACAACTTCAACAACCCATTTTCTCTTTCCTGTACCTTATTAACGAATATTTTTGCCATGCTAATGCAGATTTAGAGCAGACCATCGAGCAGGAGGAGGGTAACACAGCTGACCTGAGGATAAGGAAGACTCAGCACTCGACCATGTCGCGCAAGTTCGTGGAGGTGATGACCGAATACAACCGTACGCAGACCGACTACCGGGATCGGTGCAAGGCCAGGATACAGCGGCAGCTGGAGATCACCGGACGCGCCACCACCGATGAAGAGCTTGAGGATATGCTGGAGCAGCCGAACTCAGGAGTGTTCACTCAGGGGGTCAGTCACTTCAACAATCAATGTCTGTTCTTGCCATGTATATATGTATCGGTGTGTTCAAGACGGTCACGCTAAGCAGTATGATCGACAAGAGTCTTATGAAGAACTTGACACCAATATTGCTGCTGACCCGGTGAAAGTCGCAGGTAGCAGCAGCACCTGAATGCGGACGGCACAGGACCAGTTTTTGTGAGAGGCCTATGCAAAGCAGTAGGCCGAGCTCGAACAGCCTTAGCCAGGAGCTTTTATGACCGGCTGAGCCAGTTCTTTAATCTGTCTCTTCGTTACTTTTTCGAATTCGAAAGGATCCTTTTGTCCCATTTTGTAGCTAAAATTCATAGCTGGCGACATGATCGGAAATAAATTCCCCCTTCTATCTGTAGTCAGCTACCAAATGGAAAAGAACATTTCCGATCCTATACCAAATAGTAAATACTAAGAGACTAAATAGTCGTAATAGTAGTACCTAAATAGTAAATAGTTTCTAAGATTTCTTAGCTGTCTACGAAAAAGAAAAGGAGGACGTTAGTTATCTGATGCAAAATACTTATTATTTCTGATTGAAGATTATATAGGGCGATAGTTACCACTTTCCATAAGTGCTTAACTTTCCTGGCAACAATTAGGGAACTCTTTCCCGTACCGTTCGACATTTTTAAGATTCCCATTTAATAGCCACCTACATCGCAGTCTACCTACATAATAGGACATTTTTTCCTATTATGTAGGTAGACTATTCCCTAGCTATGAATTGTAGGTAGTTACGAAACACTACACTGTACTATAGGTGGCTACGCGATGTCTACGCAATGCCTACGCGGTGTCTACACAGTGTCTACGAAGAGATGTGTTTCAAATATTGCAACCATGTTAATAATTCCCATTCGACTTCCAGATCATTATGGATACGCAGCAAGCGAAGCAGACCCTCGCGGATATTGAGGCTCGCCACGCCGACATTATGAAGCTAGAGACCTCCATTCGAGAGTTGCACGACATGTTCATGGATATGGCGATGCTCATTGAGAACCAGGTTCGTATGAAACCTTATCGTCTGACGTTTTCAGTAGGTAACAAAATAAAGTGTCATCCTTGTCTCACTAAAACTACTGGTGTGAAAGATTGACGAGACATCAGATGCGTATCTAAACACCAGCAAGTCTCATAACCAACAAGCGATTATTCTAGAAAAAAAATTTAAATTTTAGATTAAGCAAGGTCTTCCGCTGGAAACCCTAAGACTGGTTCGACAGTCTCTGGAGCCGATTGGCACCCTGTGACGGTATTATTATTATATTAGACTTTACGTACTTAATTAGATATTTACTCAAAAAGCAAGCAACACCCAGCGCTATAGATGTATTAACTGAGCAAACGAGCAGTTGGCTTTAACTATTTGTATGAAAATTAAGGCCGATAAGAGTACAGTACATGTCCTATGTCATACATATTCGATCCTCAGGGCGAGATGATTGACCGCGTGGAGTTCCACGTGACCCACGCGGCAGAGTACGTGGAGCGGGCCACCAAGGAAACCAAAGAGGCATTGAAGTACCAAAGTAAAGCTCGGCGGGTAAGTTGTCCTGTTTTCTTGGGTGAAGCAACTAATATTCGGTTCTGGGGATCTTTTAACAAGTTCATTTTAACCGCATTCACTAATACATAGAATTAAAACTTTCAAAAGTGGGGTGGGTCTCTTCATACGTTTTAAATTTAAAAATACTGACTGTTTCTTATAATTTTTTACAAGGACATTTACTAATATTCTTTGAAAACGTTTAAGTTCAATATAAAGGTTCATACTTTTTGATTTTTGCGCCTATGTGCGGTAAGGCTTGCTTGTCTGGGTCAGGGGACCTGACCAACTCAATATCGTTTTCTGAGTGGGGTAACTGGAAAAAGACAGTAGACAGGCATGGGCAGGTATTTAGCTCTTGCGAGCTAAAACTCAGTATTACTATGTCATTCATCCATCACTGTAGGTAGATCCTGGCCAAACAAAAATTGCAGTGCAGCAGCAGTTCTTTAGTCTGGCAAGAAAGTCGTAAAAAAAAATGGAGGGCGCCACCATTGTTTACATGGTATCATTGTTCTGTATCAGTCTGTGAACTTAAAATATTAAAAAATAGTATCTTCACGTCTATGCTTTTTGTGTCTGTGTTTCGTATACTTCGACTAGAAAATTTGAGACTTGTTAATATTTTATATCATATTGCACGACTACAACGCGCCACCTACCAACGACAGTCCAATGCTGCACACCAACGACAGCACATCAGCCGAAAGTGCTAGTTTAGTATAGTTAGTATAGACAAAGTGATTGGTAACATATTATCTTGGCGTTAATGTGTCCCCTTGTAATTTAGAGTATCATAATAAAGAGTAGGTAATATTAAATAGTATAGTTTTTGCATTTTTGGAATTACTGCTCTTGCAACGATAACTTACCTACTGTTAAACTGAGTACCCACTTCAGTAGGCTTACCATGAGCTCTTATAGCAGGACCTAAACAGAACTGCCCTGCTTAGAACGAGACAAGCTTATGTGACACGTATAGCGCTGCCTCGTTATAAGCAAGGCAGCTCTGTTTTGGTTCTGCTATAAGAGCTCATAATAAGCCCCTGCTGTCATATTATGGTGAAAGATTGAGAATAAGGGGAAGCATTGAAAATTGAAATAAAAATCTGGTATATAATTACTCTTATTAATTTATTAACAGCAACAATGACGCACGGAACAAAGTTATGTTAAACTGTTGTCTATCTCCTGATTCTCTGTTCGACCAGCCAGTCCTTGATAATTTTAATAATATACAATATTTTTCAAAATTCCATGTTCCTGGGTTTCATTTCTCCAGCCCGAATAGTCGTACATTGCGTAATGTGCCTGGATAATATAGCTCTCTGCTACAATACAATACAGAAGCGCCGCACTGCTTTTAGACACACTGAACGAAAAAAATACAAAAGGATCAAAACTATAACAGAACACTATAATTTGACGGTTAATATTGTAACCTTAAATAAATATAACCAATACTAGGTACAAAACACATTAATTTTACGAATATTCTAATGATTTCCAAAAGATCACAAGTCATTTAATATTTTCAAAATTGAGGTACATTTTACGTACCGATAATCAACTAAAACATAACAACAACAAAACAACGACAATGTCCAGATGACGTGACAGCTGAAGTCAGTTTAACCACAGATAGGTATAGAATATTTGAGTTTGACAGTAATTTAGTGTGGCCAATTAAGGCGATTGCAGTAGTTCCCAAAACATTATTTTCACAACTTTCTTGCCAAACTGTATGTGTTTTATGGATGGACCCTGTTCAGTGTAGGTATTGAACAGAAAATCAAATACCAGATTCATTATACCATCTATAACAAGCCCTTCTACTCGTATCTCAAGGGTTTTGACGTCAAAACCTACCTCATAATCCTCATACTACATTACTAATGGTAGTAAATACTATAGCAATATCATTTAATTTTAGTCCATATTTTATCATCATCACAGCCCATAACAATCCACTGCAGGACTTCGGGCCTCTCCCACGAAAGGGGAGGTCATTGCCATAATCTCCACGCTTGGCAGGCGGGTTGGAGATCGCCGTGGGTGTCGTAAGAGGCGACTAAGGGACAAATCCGAAAGATGGGCAGCAGCATCTTTCTGGGTAGATTTACATCAACTGCACTGCGATCTCCATATTTTATACCTACAACAATTTCAGAGCAGTTATAGCAATGATTACTGTTCTCTCACGGATTCTGGTTTGCCCTGGTACAAATATTGGAACGAGAGGTTATGTCCTATACATCCCTCTAGAGAGCCTATAAGCTAACGGGGTAAGCAACAGTTGGTAAGAGGCCAGGGACAGCGCCGAGGGCGTGGTATAAAGCGTGTGTTGCATGTAACGGCGGCGCCGCCTCGCAGAAGAAGATCATGATCCTAGTGTGCCTGCTGATACTGGGGCTGGTGGTGGTGGGCTACGTGTCCAGCTACTTCATGTGAGCCGCGCGCTCGCGCCGCCCCGCGCTCAAAGGTACCGCCACCCACACGCAGCACTAACGCTCTGTTTTGTCGGTCTGCAGAAGAAGATCATGATCATGCTGTGCCTGCTGGTACTCGGGCTCATGGTGACCGGCTACGTGTATAACACATTCTTCTAAACGTGACGGGGGCAGGTTTGACGCGTACGATATATGGGCTTTACTATGCCTTACATACGTTCATTCACGGCCATCCCAGCATCGGTCATGAGTAGAGGCTGATTTTGTTTGTTTTGTCGGTCTGCAGAAGAAGATCATGATCATGCTGTGCCTGCTGGTCGCCGGCCTACTAGCGGCGGCCTACGTCTATACCAAGTTTTTCTCGTGAATGGGGCAGGTTTGAGACTAGTTTCGGGAACAGCATGAAGTTTTCTCAGTAGAGCATGGTTGATGCTGGAAACAATATTTTGCCAAACTTCCGAGTTACGTACGGGAAGATTTTAGCTCGCCATCTAGCATTAGGTTTTGTTACTTTTGCGAAACGAACCAAAGTGACGATAATCGATGTTAAAATTCAAAAGTTAATCGTGAGTTGGTATTATGGACTTGCGATCTATTGGCATCCCGTCGTATTGGCAAAGCTCCATTATCATGACTTTGACAATTTATATTTGTATATCATGAACATTAGTAGGTTAAGTATTTAACCCTACTAACATGTCCAAACATCCAACCTGGGTAAGAAGTAATTTCAGCTTCCAATAACATTAGCAGATGTAGCAGATAGCGCAGACATTTTTAACTAATTCAGTTCTAAACCTGTTATTCTAATTGTAGCCAGAGATCGCACATTTTACACATACATATATTTTACATTTGTATTTAAATACAAAAAGCCCCTTATTATATTATAAGCTTATAATTGAATAAATAATATTTTAGAGCTTTCTAACACACATGCTTTCTAACTCGAACTTTAGTCGTCATTAGATTCATAGGAGTATCTAATTTTACTTGAACCTTGTAAATACCTACTTCAATTCAAAATATGTTTACGTAGATAGCGAATCATACTCCATGAGCTTACGCGTCTCTCGACATGAGTAGAGACATGGGTAGATCGTGAGAAGGTACTTTAATATTTTTGTAAAAGCTTTTATAGAAATTCCTTTATTTCTCGCCTTGAGTATTTTTAATATTTAATTTAACCTCATAAGTAGTTAATAATTTACTACGCGTAGACTCATGGTTTAGGTCTCGACATCTATACCTTCAAGCGCCATGTTATAGTTTCTAATAAAATTGGTATTCTTTCAGCTCAACATTCAGCCCAGCAACTGCCGAACTGCAGTAGAGATTTTTGTACTTACTCAGTCATTTCTTTGTACGATAGACACTGCAGTAGGTTTTATTTCGTTACTATTTCGTTTCGGTTTTAATAACCCGATTATGAAAATAGCTTTCTAATAATTATAAATAGGTGTTCTGTTTTCTAATCGAAATGTATTAACTAGTCAATTGTGTTAGGTATAAAGAAGGGACAAGACGAAGTGCCTGTGATGATGATTATTATGATTATCTGAATTTAAGTTGGCCATGCATTTATTCTTTTAACGTGCTATAGTAACTGCTAGCTTTTAGATTAGTGTCGTCGTACATATTATGTGCAATATAGGTTATATTTACTGATTAGTGGGGTTGGTTTAAGGCTAATAATTTTAATAGCAGTTCAACTCTGAGCCTAAGCGTGATCGAAGAAGTCCTGTACTTATGTAATTTTAAATTTAGGTACCTTGAACGAAATATTGATGCACTGGTGTCGCCTGAATTGCAGTTTAAGAGTATAATTAAAACAACATCAATCATAGATGATTTATACCAATAATTAGTCTCTTGTAGCGAAAATATACCCAAAACTTATATTTGTATCATATTGACTTTGAATCCCTATCAGTCTATATCTAATAATTACTATTCAATTCAAACTAACAATCTTGTCATGTTCGTAATAAATGTTTAATAAAATAAGTGTATGAACGTTGAAATTTTAGCTTGATTGTTCACAGTTACTATTAAGTCGTTACCTAAAACCGAGGTGTGTATTTATGTAGCTCGTTTTCTAATTTTAGTCGTTTTTGATAAAAAAAAAAATAAGTATCAAGTAATTGGCCTGCCAGTAAAACATTTTGACGGCTGTAAAACAAACAACGATTATTGTGAATACATATTTATAAGGATAATCTCTGTATTTATGTGTAGTAAATTTTCTTCCCACGCCGTTCGTTATTGTAGGTAGTAGTGTCTCTTCTTCGCTTTAAAATGCAAGACTTTAATTACTGGTCTTATTTTAAAGTACTTTTATTCGAATAATGTGCTATTTTCCTATATTCAAAACAATCAAGCATGTAAAATATGTATCTGAGTTAATGCACAAGTGAATATTTAATAGTGTACTTACATATAATCTTAAACCTACCTATGTATTATGAAGTGTTCGTATATTGTATGTACTTATTGTAAATCAAACTTATATCAACGCAGCGTCAAATACCTGCCTATTTCTCATTAGTTATATGTAGTAGCTCCTAAATGTAAATAACGCTTAGTAACTCGGTCGAATCCACTGAGCTCGTGTGAGCTTATGGAATGAAATTACCATATCTACTGAAAGCTTCTCCTAAAAGGCGAGCCAGAGGAAAATACAAACAAACATTGCAACCTTCGCTTAGCTCCTCCTCTCGCTCCCCTTTGCCAATCGCCAGGACTCGAAGCACCCTGCTCAATTTCCTGAAGGTTTCGCTTAGGTACCTGCTCACTCTACGCACTCTACAACCCCCTTTTTATTCAGGTTATATTAGGTTGGGGTGCACAAACCACTGTAAATTTAACTGATGTATTCTATATACCAAAACAGTATAATTATTATCAGTCGAATCTACAGAAATTATTTAGGTTTTTGCCGAAGTGGGTATCCTTATCTTATCAAGCATTATAAGCGTTGTAATCATTTTTTTTCGACTTTATAACAAAAAACGTATTCACTCCCGCGGCACCGCGCCTTTGGTAGCTTTTTAACGAATGCCAAGTTACATATTTTACAAAAATCCTTACTTGATGTACCCCTACCTCTCATTAATTAATTAGATACTTGTGCAATGAGTGATTAGTTCTAGTTTTAATACTAGAATGAAATCGAAGAAATCACAGCCAGCTTTTAGTCGGTGTATATTTCATGTCGTCCCCACAGTCTCGAGTCTCGACCCTATATATCGACCCTATATAAAATGTAATTGAAAAAACTTTTTTTTTTGCTGTTGTGGCACAAGGACCGATCCACCTGATGGAAAGTGGTCACCGTCGTCCAGGACATCTGCAACCTAAAGGGAGAGGATGCAGTACCTGTCCATGAAGTTCGTTTAGAACTGCCTTTTGAAGAACCTCAAGTTGTAGTGCAAAAGTAAGACTACGGGAGAGAAAGACTACAATTTCGTGACACTGAACTTTATATACGGCAACCGCTAGTGAATGATTAGGTTGTATCAGCCTGCGTGACCGGTTTGTTATCTTGGAAATGTTGAGGAACCCTGACAACAGTTGAGATTAGGCAGAGGCTCACAAGTGGGACTTCGTATCTTAGAGCGACTGCCATCTGACCTCCGTGACCCTGTTCACAGGGGACCTGTCCAGATTGGATCGTGGTTACACATTTAGTATGATACACAGCGGCACTGGGGATCGAACCCGATACCCGTTGCTTACAAATCCGACCTGATTGTAATTAGGCCACCGACGCAGATCAGCCTGTCTGATGTATATTATATTAAATCAAAATAAAATCACATAACGGCCTTGAACAGAAAAACTGTCGGCACTCTACTTTCAAATCGAACAGGACGTCAGAAATACACCTTCCACTTGATCTTTCACGTTATAAATAAGTAGTAGATAACTAATACTGTAGTGTGCATGATGTTGATTGCTGACTATATCTACTATACATAATTTATATACACATTAGTGTTCTAGTCATGTAATCGTTAACAAAGTTTGTCGATTAGAATGTAAGTGTTATTTAAAGTGAAATAATATGCAATGCGTTGTTCTAAAAGGTATTTTTGTGATAGTTTGAGGCGTGGCATCTTGTTATATATAATATGTCATACGCAATGATTTGTTATTCTGTGTAATTTATCTGAAATTGTAATTTTAAATCTCACTAATACTGGATGTGGTCATGAATATTTTATTTATGTACCTACCTATTGCTATTTCATACTTTGTAGATTTGAATTTACTCTATTTATACATAGGACGTGTAGATTAGACGCCATTCTGTATTTCTCTCATCGTAAATTAAAGAATAAAAAGTGTTTTCTGCTGTACTAAGTTATTTTATTTATCTCTAAGTAACTTCAAACCTAGAATACAAATACATAAATAAAAAGTACTTCAGACTCTTGAAGATTAGGTAGAGAAGAAGATATTGGGATCGCAATAGCAGCTCAACGTCAGTTTCAATTGTAGCAGAATATCAAAAACGCGTGAAACTACAATTGAGCTGCGTTTAAATCACAATTAAATCGAGCCATGATTAACAGTAGCAAAATACCAAAAACGTTTCACTGCCATTGAGCTGCGATCCAATTACGGCTCAATCGACCCATTATTAAATAAGTGGACTTGAGACCCTGGTGGTAAAGTGACGATGCAGCCGATGACGGAGCATGCCTCTTTTAGAACATTCTATTCACACAAGGTGGGAACACACCCTTAGGCAACACGTTCCATTCCTTAGCCGTACGCATTATAAATGTTGAACCAAAGCGGCTCGTGCGGATAGCTGGAAGATCCACGACATAAGGATGAAACGTCCGCCCGGATCGCGTTTCTCGATGCCGGAAAGTTGCCAGCGGCATGAGGTCGTACAACTGCTTCGCACACTCCGAAATGTAACCTGTAGAAAACTCAGTAGCTATAGCATCAATCAATTGCTGGTCACAAATTACCCTCTGCACATTTTCTCAACGAATCCAAAGCCAGTTGGTATTTGGCTGATCCATCCCAGAGTACTGCATACAGGATCGGACTTGTGCTTGATATAACTGAAGCAAATGGTTTACAGAGAAGTAAAGCCTGACCTTCGAGAGGATAGGTGGCAAGTTTCTTGGCTGCAGTCTGCTTTGGATTCGATGTAAGTACTAACCGAAGGTGTGATTGGTAGTTAGCTCGACGCCAATGGTTGTCGGTAATTTCTATTTTTCTATATTCCGGAAAGTCGGACCTAAATGGAATGGGCGTTTGGCTTTAAACAAACTCCAGCTTTAAAGACCCTAAATATTAAAAATTTCCAGCTCGCTCACACATTCATTTTTGATCCCAGCTTTTAAAACCCAAAATCGCTCTTTCATTGATTGATCGATCAACCCCACTAAAATGGCCAATGCTTTTAGCTCCAGGCGCTCGCTCATTGATTAATCCATGTAAGAACTGTGCTGTCGTATACAGACCAAGCAGATCGTTAATATGCAGCAAGAAAAAATCGCGGACATCAGGAACTTCTGTGTCGATATCCTGAAGATCGACGACTAGCCATCGAGTACTGTTATACGCGGATTGATTGTCCATTCAGAAAATGTAATAATTCAAGACAATTTCGGCTTGGTATCCAAAGCTGAAAATTTAAAAATTACTTGTAGTACGCCATCTGTTGTTGAGTAGCGTAAACAATATCCTGCTTTATTCAAATAAAAAAAACAATAACGCGCTACGAGTGCCATCTGTCGTCGAATAGCTTAAACAATATACAGTGTTGCCAACTTAGGGTGTTTTACCTTACATTTAGAGTAAAATATATCCAGCTGGGTAATGTTAGGCATTTTCTTTTGGTATTTTTGAGTGTAATTAATTTACTTGGGGTATTTACCCTAATAAAAACCCTAAGTATCAGTTTTGAAATAAAAATATTCAGTATAAAAATTTCGACAAAATACACAACATAAGTGTTGTGTATTTTGGATCTATGGATCGATGTCTTCATAAGGAACGGGCAGTACAGTTTAGAAAACAAAATTCTACTCAGATTGATATCGTGATTAGGACACTTTTTATTAGTGAAACCGTTAAGAGCTTACGAGGCTAGGCCAATCAATATCGCATGGAATGTTTTTGGTGGGATAAATCTTGCGTTAACAATAACAAAAACAATTCTATTCTATTTAAGTTATTTATTTTGATAAACATAAATTTACACGTCAAATGTTATTGTTGAATGCTATTACAATTCTTGTAATATGTTAACTTTAATACTAACATGTATGACAAAAAAGACAGCGATGCCGAGAATACCTACTTTCATTGCTATGTGTAAAACACAATATTTTAGTTGTTTTATTTGTTAATAAAGGTAAAACTGAAAGATAATTTTATTAAGGGTATTTTTTTAAAATAACACAATCTTGGGTAAAATGACGTCAAACATCGGGTAAAGTGAAAATCTGACCTGGCAACAATGCTAACAAAAAATTAAAAAACATAATGTCATCCATTTTCATGGTAATCTGTGACAATCTGTGATGTCATCTCGTGTGTGCGCGGCGTGTGTTGATTTTTATTTTGCATTTTGTTATTGTTGATTCGCTGAAAGAAAGAGAATAGTAAAGAATTGGGTTTAATATTTTTCCATCTCACTAAAATAATAACGGTTAAAAATGAATGCACCACCGACATTCGAGTCATTTTTATTGTATGACGGAGAAAAGAAGTAAGTGTCTCTTGTTATTAACTTTATTTTTGTATCGGCTCTTGCTAGCATCAATAGACCTGCCTGCCTGACCGTCGTACCATGGGAACTTGGTCGGCCCTTATTATGGGACCTTCATGGGACGTCACTCACATGCGTAGATACTGATACTGTAGCGGACTCTCATATTCTTACAACGTCAAGGCGAGGCTACTGTGGTAGTCATTAAAACTAAGGATCGCTGGCTAATTCTTTGGCCAACATAAAAGGATTTCCATTCAGCTGGGATTGCAGCCAGCCACTTTCCGCAGTGGTAGCAATCTTGAGGATATGTAATTAGATTTAAGATTGTTAGGGTAAGGCATTAGGTTTAGGTTTTTACTTTGTTCCTTGTTGTAATTTACATTTTGTGATAGCTCAACCTAACTTAAATTACAACATAAAAATAATAACTATACATGTGGCAATTATTGTATTTCAGGGTCCAGAAAGAAGAAGATACAAAAGTAACAAATGCTGCTATATTTACAGTTAACAAAGAGGACCATACTCTTGGAAATATGATTAGACAGTAAGTTTAATTTTCCATGTGCCCATATATCGCATATGTGTTGAGTCTGGTGATAGCTAAGAATCTTGATGGAGTGCGCAAATGACCATGCGGGTGAAAAGAGAGAGTGACGAGATTATAAGTGATGGAAGAAAGAGACATATTGGGACAAGGGCAGGTAGATTATGAGAGTCTGGTTATTGATAGTAGTCCCTGAAAAGCCAGCAATTTAAAAAAAAATCTGCTAGGTGCTGGCAAATCTGACTGTTCATTGAATAAATAAAATTGATATGTTTAATTTAAAGAAGCTCAAGAGAGTGCACGCAAGATAAGTCTGCACCTCTGTCATTGATTTTTTTAGGAGTTGTTCTTGTTGGCTGTCTGCCCATCTCCAGACACAAGCAAAGTTATTGCAATGTTGTTTACATTTGTAGAGCTCGTCTAATTTAAAATGACGCGCCCCACTATCGCATTAACGCACACAAGCAAGTTTAAAATATGGACGCAATACATATACAAATGCCGTTGTAATTGGTCATTCAGTTGCCGGTAAGATTCAAACGTCGGAGCACGCGCCGTTCATTGGCTGGTTTTGTAGGTTGACAGATTAAGTGTCGTTATTAATATTTGCACTCACACATCGAAATCAACTAACTAAGTAGTGGGGCGCGTCATCTTAGACTAGACGAGCTCTACACAAATATCAAGGGTGTACTTTCGCTAGCCTAACTCTTGACCTAGTTTTTCCACTAGTGTAGGCAAAAGATTCAATTTCATTGGGGCAATCCAAATACTATAGACCAGCTAATCTGATCTACAATTAATGTATTTAACTATCTTTCTCTTCAATATTGTAGACAAGTAAAGGATGTTTTCTTTAAACCATTAAAGAAAAATATATTCATTATCAGTGAAACTAGCTTTATTAGAAAGATAATGAAAGGCCATTTATGTTTTAATATGGTTTCGGTCATGTGCCCACCACTGGTGCGTAGATGGCCCTATCTCATGTCCATTTTCACACACCGTTTGTATATATATATATTTATTTATACATATATTATATTATATATTTTTCTTTGTTATATTTCATTTTGAAAAGGTTCAAAGGTTTAAAAAGACATTCTTAATATGTTGTATACTCACAATTAATCAATAATTTGCAGCCAACTTCTGAAAGACCCAAAAGTACTGTTTGCTGGCTACAAAGTACCACATCCTTTAGAACACAAGTTTGTCCTGAGAATCCAGACCACGTCAGACTATACCCCACAAGAGGCCTTTATGAATGCTATTACTGATTTGACATCTGAGCTGTCTTTGTTTGAAGAAAGGTTTAAGGTAACTACTGTATATATTTTACGAGTATTTTAACTGGGACTTAATAAGAGAGGGCAAAGTTTAATTTTGTCTTGCTAAGCAATTGCTCTGTGAAACTTTTTTTATATTCTAATACAACAATAAATATTATAAAACTATAATTTATTTCAGGAAGCAATCAAAGAGAAAAAGGATGGTCTTGATTGATTGGCCATGAATGTTGGAGTGAGCAACCATTCATAACAATTTCCAAACAAAAATACCACACCTATGGTTGTAGTATACTTATGGAGGAAGACACTTTGAAAATGTTGTTTACTTTATTGCAGTAATTTTAAGAAAACAATGGGTTTAATAATATTTTAGAATAATAAATTATTTTTAAGAACATTACAGTGTTTTCAGTTAAATCCTCAGATAATAACTGTTAAAATTACTCAATTTTTTAATTCAACAATAGTTGCATTATTGCTTGGCGGCAGGAATATATCGTAGATAAGGGTGATACCCATCCCAACCTGAGAGGCTAGGACATGTTGGGGTGACCAACATTGGCAATGACAATGGCTCTTTTCTGAGTTATGTACAATGCAAGAGCTTGCTTGGAGTGTACATTAGTTGAATACTAACCGATGCTCTTACAGTGAGTCGAAACATTGTGATGAAATCTGCAGATTCAGGTGACTGAATGTGTAACCATCATGAACCAATCTGAACAGGTTCCTCTGTTAACAGTGTTATATATGACAGATGGCAGTTGCTCCAATGTAATTACCCGATATGCAAACCCTATGGTCAACACGGTCAGGGTCTTCGCTTGCAAGAGAACGACTGGGACGTTTATGCAAAGAAGTGTATTGTGATGTCAGGTTGGCTGGTCACTCTGACCAGCCAACTAGGAAGGTGACCAGTATTTAGTATATTTATTTTTCAGTTATTGCTTCCAGTAGTTTCAGACAACTTTATCATCTTTATAATATTGTTAAGGATGGATGGGGTAAGGTTTATATAACAATACAAGTAATAAAACAAAATATATAATTGATTAAATTTATTGCTTGATATAAAATATTGAATTTTGGTGTTATTTTTCGTATTAAACACGAATACACAGCAGTATAGTATATTTATTAGGCATGAAATGTATAATAATATCATGATTGTGATGGAAAATTTTACTTTGTGCTGTTTAAAAGATTTCTCAATATGCATTATATCTAGATAATGCACATGAAAAATATATAAAACCACTCACCTAATTATTTAAATATCATGCATGAATACTTATGTTAAAAAGATCAATAAATCTTATTTACAAATAATTGCCTAGTTATCTAGCAAACAGTAGTACCATTTCATTGGTAATAATAAATAATACCCAAATTAAAACAAGTAACAACAACAATGGTAACGTTTAAAACTAAATGTTCAATAAATAGGTATTATTATTAAAATGTCTCTTCTTCATCACAGTCCTCCGTTGCGTGGCCGAACACTGGAACAAATACAGGTTTTTTATCACAATAAAGTATTTATAAAATTGTATGGCATGGCATTTAACCTTACATAACAAGGGTCGGAGATTAGTGTTTCCTATTCTGGACTGCAGTGGTCCTAGCTGGTCTGTCCGTAGGACACCCGCGACTGGGAGGGGTTGGTGCTTAACTCTCCTCTGCAGGACAACACTCACACGGTTGATACCCGCACCTCTTAATCTACACACCCATGACTGGCTGTCAGGCAATTTCGTGCAGTGGAGTGTCTCTCCCTCTCCCGACGTACCTTCGCATATATCGCAGCGGCGGACGGCGCGGCGGCTTGGCGGCTTGCGCGTGCCCACCTGCTACGGACAGTCCTCCATATCGTGTGCGTCGAACACGTCGCAGAACAGCCGCGGGGCATTAGGCACCTAGTTGGGGGAAATAGAGTCTCTCAATCTCCCGACCTACCTTCGCATATATCGCAGTAGGGCCTCGGCGCCGGCGGTGGCTTGCGAGTCCCTGCGGCGGGCGGAGGCTCGGCGGCATCGGCGTCCGCCGCCTGCCGCGGACAGTCCTCCGTGTCGTGAGCGTCGAACACGTCGCAGATGTCGCAGAACAGACGCGGCGCGACGGCACGCGGTTTGCGACCGTTACTGGTGACACGGGGGAAACGTTAGAATGAGGCAAGGAGGGATAAGATGCCAATCGGTTCGTAGCAACTCTACTGCGACTGCGGATCGGAACTGGCTGCGTTTGGCCAGTGCTCGTAGATCGGCGCCGTCTTGCGAATGCTGTGAAGCTAACCGAACGCAGCCTACAAGTTCACTACCAAGCGATTAACATCTTGACTCTAGACTCGCAGATCTAAGAAATACAGACAGTAGTTAAAACCCTAAAGTAAAGTATCACCAAATACATTTTTTAAATAACGCTTTTATATTTCAAGACAACAATAACGAAGTACCCTAATGAAATTAGGTTGAATCTTTCGGTTGAATCGGAGTGACGACTCCTACACTTTTTTAACAGCTGACGAAACCAAACACGAAACATGACTGCCCATTGTTTAGCCTACGAAGGAGATCCTACACAGAGTGTCTAGACTTTAGTCGCCTTAAACGACTGCCGCAAAGTCGCATCAGAGATCACTTTGTACCGCGCACGTTCAAGACATGAAACGAGCTATCCCGCGAAAGACTCCCTTTACACTAGTTACAACTTCGTTTACTTGGTGAAGTACCAAAAGGATTGTCGATGTATCGTATCGGCTTTTAGGTTGCTGATGGACGAAGCTGGCCGCTTTCCATCAGGTGGACCGTCTGACTGTTTGAATTAAAAAGAAAACAAAAAAAAGAATTAAGTAATCCTACTCACAACTGTTCAGCGGGCGCTGCGCTTCCCTCGAGTGCATGCACTCTCGCCATAAGCTGCTCGTTCTTGCGCTGCATGTCCACGATCACAGAGTTCAGGAAGCTCACCTGACCGTCTAGCTGCAATCGGTCGTCTTCGGATCTAAGAGATTATTATTAGCTCATTAATATATCTGTTCATTTATTAGTAGGGAGTTGGAGTGGCGTAATGGCTAAGGGGTTCGACTGGTACCCCGAGGTACCACATTGGTAATGCATTGGTAAATCCCCTGGTGTTGCTGATGTCCATAGGCGGTGGTGAACACTTTCCATCAGCTGGCCCGCTTGCCTGTTTGTCTGCCGTATAACAAAAATAAAACAGGTTCAAAGCCCAGTGCGGCCATATACCAATGACTCTTTTCTCAGGTATGTACATTAGTTGAACACCAACCGATACTCTCACGGCGAGGGAAAACATCGTGATAAGACCTGCATATTCAGGCGAATGAATGTGTAACAGGGAAACATGATTCAATCTGGTCAGGTTTCCTTGTTAACCGGTCATGGATGTAAAATGGCAGTCGCTTCACTGTGATTGCATGATCTGCCAAATCCTGGATCATGGTCAAGGCGTACCCCGCGCACTCGTGTGCGAGAGTACAAACGGCACATTAACGCCAACATTATTTTATTTTTTATCCCTGAGGTTTATATAGTTAATTTGCATACTGCATTGAAATTGTTAAAACATAACTTACTGTTGTACCGCACTGTCGCCTTGCCCAAGGTTGCCCATTGCATTATTATCGTTATTGTCGCGAATATTCTTGCACTTCTCCGTGACTTCTTTCTGTAATAATACTTTCTCACGTTCCACTATTTCTACTTTTGTTTTATGAGTCTGTAAAATAAAATTAATATTATAAGTTACTTAATAATATTAAAATCAAGTAAATATCATGCAGTCACATGAATGTTAGACGAAATACCTTGAGTTCCTCTTGTAACTTTGTAATAATATCGTCTTTCTGTTTCAGGTCCTTAATCTTATGTTCTATGTCAGCCTTCAAATTCTTAATATCGCTCTCACTCTTTGCTGATGATTCAGCGCTAGATTGTCTCAGAGCTTGTAATTCTAACGTTATTTTTTCTAAAACACTGTCTTTCTCTTCTGTATTGGCATTTTGATGGACAGATATTAATTCTAATTTTTGAGTCAATTCTAATACATTCTTTTCAGCATCAGCAAGTTTGCCTTCGAGTTTATTGTACTTATTAATCTCTTCTTTGACTTTCTCTTTAGAATCTTTCAATTCTTTATCATATATTTCTATTTTGGCTTTATAGTCGTGTTTGGCACGTTTACTCTCCCTTTTATATTCATCAAACTGTGACTGCAACTGGTTATTCAAATCTTCATAGTTAGCCTTCTGCCCTTCGTTTATATTCGTCAATTGCTTAATATCTCGTTCCGATTTCGCCAGCTGCTCTTGCAATTCCGTTATCTTTTCCTTGGTCTGACCTAATTCTGTTAGCTGACTTTCTTGCTCAGTAACCCGACTTTGTAAAGTTTTTGTCGCGGTATTGAGAGATTCGATTTCACATTTGTATTTCTCATTAAGTTGAGAATAATCTGTTTGCAGCTGCGCGATTACTTGTTGCGTTGCGTTACTACCCGATTGCAACGCTTCGTTGAGTTTATTAAGTTGAGACCCCTTTTCTTCAATTTCAGTTACTTTCTTAGATATATCTTGTTTCAGCTGAATAATTTCTTCTTCTAGCGACTTTATTTTAATAGATTCAGCCGCCTCTGTTTCCGACTGCGATTTCAGCAAATTCTCTTTATCCGCTAGAGATTTCTTTAGCAGTTCATTCTCAGTTGCACTGACATTCAATTGATCCAATGTTTGTTTCTGTTCATCTTTCATTTTTTGGAGTTCATCTGAAATATCTTTACATTTTGCTTCTAATGCTGATTTGTCTTGAGCTAATACTGTTACTTCTACCCTTAAACTGTCTAATTGGTTAAGCTGCCCCTTTAATAGAGATTCTTCTGCAGTTGAGTTTGATACAAGATTTTCATATTTTTGCTTTAATGTAGATGTTTCCAACAGAGCATTGCTTAACTTTACTTCAATGTCCTTCCTGATTTCTGTTATTTTGTTAATTTCTTCACTGGCTTGGACAACTTGCCGTTCTTTTTCATTCACTATTTCCTGAGTAGACTTAAAATCTACCTCAAGCATTTCAAGTTTCAGATTCAGTTCTTTAATATTATTTTGTTTTTCTTCTAGCATTTGACTTAAACGAGATTTTTCTGATTGAAGGCTTCCAGATTCTTCGTTAGCCACCGCCAGTTGAGCTTGGATTTGAGAAAGTTCTTTTTCGAATAAGGTTTTTTGATTATTCAATTGAGCAGTTGTGTCATTTAATATTCTTTGCAGAGAATCTTCTTGTTTTCTAGCTTCTTCTAATTTGTTGTTCAAATCGTTTTGTGCTTCAGTTAACTGGTCCACCTTTTCCATTAATTTTACTTCAGATGTCGCACCATCTGCTTTTAAAATTGATATCTCTTCCTTATATCGGTCAATTTCAATTTCAAGTTTTTTACGTATAGAATCGAATTCCGTACTGGTTTCTTGCTCTTTTACTTTTAAACCCTCAATTTCCTTTTTCAAGTTTGAATTTTCATCTAGTAGCTTGTCGTTATTGATTTCGAATTCTTTTAATCTGTTATTTACTTCAATTATTTGTGATTCATTTTCCTTAGTTTTATTTTCGGCAGCTGTTAGTTTTTCTTTGTGTTCATTAACAGATTGTACTAAATTATCTCGTTCTGCAGAAAAGTCTTCTTGTATTTTGAAAAGCTTTTGCTTTAGTTCCTGCTCTATGCGGCCATGGTTATTAGCAGTTTCCCTGTGTTTGTCCTTCAATTCCTGAAGCTCTTTCTCTGTTTCTTTTAAGTGTTGTGATAACTTATTAAATTGTTCACTTGAATCCGTAGCTTGGCCTGTTAGATTCATGTATTCAGTTTCTATTTTATCTTTAGCTTTCTGTAATTCATCACATTTCTCTCTGGTGCTATCGTATTGTCGCCTTAATTCTCCAATCTCTAGTTCCATGGTAGCAATTCTATCTTTAAGTTCTGTATTAGTTTTTGTCAGCTCATTTATTGTCTGTTTCAATTTTTCGTTTTCCTCTTTAAGCGTTTTCAATTCGTCAATATTTGTCGAAAATTGGGAATTAAGTGTGTCGAACTGAGATTTGCTTTGGTCTAAAGCTTGTTTATGATTTTCTATTTCTTTCAGAAGTTGTTCTATTTTCGAGTTGCGATCTTCTATTTCCTTTTTATGTTCTTCAGCAATCTTGCTATGTTTGATGTTAAAGTTTGCTGTTGTTTGTTCAAAATCGTCTTTCAATTTTATTATTTCTTTATCTCTTTCATGTATAGTTTGCTTATATTCAGTTATTATTTTTTCAGTTGATGAAGAGTTGTTGCTGGAATCGTTAAGCAGTCTCTCATATTCTTTAGTTTTGGCAGCAAGACTTTGTTGCAGTTCTAACATATCTAATTTATTCTTTTCGTTTTGTTGCGACACTTCGTTCAATATGCTTTCGTATTCATTTACTTTGTTAGTAAACTGCTCCTTCGCTTGAGCCATTTCATCTTGTAATGATTTATAAGCCGCTTCTTGTTTTCTTCTTGAATCTTCTAACTGTTCATAATCTATCACTTTAGCGCTAAATTCCATTTTGAGCTTTGTAATCTCTTTGTTGAGATTTACTTCATGTTCTTTACTTGATCCAATAACTGTAAAATTAAAAACAATATAAATCATAATTGTAATTTTCAATTGAAAGTCTATTAAATAAATTATTTATTATAATGAGGAGTTTTCCAGTAGGTATTGTCAATTGGTTTCAAAAAGCATCAATAGATAGCGCTCCTACAATTTTGGTAATTTTTTACCAAAAGGTTCAACGAAATGTATTTCGTTAAACATTTTATATTATCTGTGATTTGTATTGCGTCCATTCTTGATCCTAGTATCCATGGAACGAATTGACTCAGTCAAATTTATGTTTGTTTTGTTTGTAATAATTTATTACAACCTCTAAAATGATTAAAAACTATTGATAAGTACAATATTATCCAATACAACGTACCCGGTGTTTATATCCTCTTTGCTAAGAACCTATTTTAAGGGATTATCAATTACCAAAATTGTCGGGGCGCCATCTAGGGAGTGGTTAGGAATGCTTTAGATATCTATTGCAAAAGTGCCCATTGTAAAAAATAAAAAAAAAATCTTACCTCTATTTAGCTCTAGAGATTTGTCATCGACCATTGCCTGAAGCTGAGTCAATTTTGCGTTAAGGTCGATAATCGTTTGACTCTTTTCCTTGTTCAGTCTTTCTAGGTTCTGCTTCTCTGCCTCCAACTTTGACTCAGCTAGTTGCAATTTCGCTGTTAAGACTGAGATCTGTGTGTCGAATTCCGTTTGGGCTATCGCAATCTTTGTCTTTGTTTCATTCAACGCCTTCTCATATTCCGTTCTAACCCGAGAGAGCTCATCGGACATGCTCTTGCCCAGCGAGTCCTTTTCATTTTCTTTCTCTCTCAGCAACGCGTACGCTTCGTCTAACAGCTTCTGTAGTTCTGATGCCAAAGCTGAGGTTAGAAAAGATAAGATTATGTTTAAAAAAGGATTGGTTTCTCGGGATGCGTTGCATAACAGTATTTAAGCAATTGTTATAATTTATTTAAATTTACGTTTGATAATAGATCTGTGGCGGCGGCGGCCGCATCGATAGAGAATCTACTATGTTTAGAGTGCGTTGTATATGGCCTGTGATGTGTATAGTGGGGTGGTGCATATCGTAGAGCGTGTGGGCTGTTTGGTATGGTATAGGCCGTTTGGCATGCGATGTACAGTGTGCAATGCAAGTGTGGTGAGTGGTTTTATGATATTTATCGCTTAGTGTTTATATATTTATTTATTTGTCTTGCTTTTTTTGTTTAGTAAGTTTTATGTCAATGTTATTTTTTAATTAAATACCTTTTAATTTATTTATTATATAATGTGCAGTTGTGTGGTGTGGGATATTTACTGCAGACTGTGTGTAGTGCGATATACGTATCGCTCATACTCATTCTGCGTGACGCCGAGCTCGTCGCGATGCTGGTCGTCGGCGGCGGCGGCGGGAGTTCGAGAGAGTGAATGCGGTAACTATAATTACGTTTGGTGTGGCCTTTGATGTGTAAAGTGGCGTTGTGCATATCGTAGGGCGTGTGGGTTGTTTGGTATGGTATGGGCCGTGTGTACAGTGTGCGATGCAAGTGTGGTGAGTGACTTCATGGTATGATGTGCGAGTGTGTAGTGTACAGTATTTGCTGCAGGTTGTGTGTATTGGCGTGCGTGATATGATGTGCAGGTGTGTGGTGTGGTGTGTTTGCTGCAGGTTGTGTCGAGTGTGCTATAGAGGCATCGCATTGACGTGCGTAACATGATGTGCAGGTGTGAGGTCTTGTCTGCAGGTTGTGTGTAGTGTGCGATAGAGGCATCGCATTGGCGTGCGTACCATGATATTCAAGTGTGTGGTGTGGGGTATTTGCTGAAGGTTGTGTGGAGTGTGCGATACTCACTCTGCGCGGCGCCGAGCTCGTCGCGATGCTGGTCGGCGGCGGCGGCGGCGTCGGCGGCGCGCTGTTGGTCGGCGCTCTGCAGCGCGGCCGCGGCCGCCGACGCGCGCTCCCGTTGTAATGCCACCTCGGCTTCGAGGGTGCGGATCACTTTCAGGTGTTCCGCCTTCTCTTGCTGGGAAGGGAGTGGTGGGAGAGTATTAATAAACAGTTTTAGGATGTATTGGGAGGGCTATTGTTAATTTACGTGGATTACTGAAGAGGCGAAAAGGTATTTTGGATGTCGGCAATTCGTGGGTGATGCCTCTGGTATTGCAAACGTTCATAGGCTGCGGTGATTGCTTACCATCAGGCAGGCCGTAAGCTTGTTTGCCAGTGGCCCTAACACAAGTATGTCCGCGACAAAGCTCGCGCCGCGAGAGAGCGTTTGTCTCTTTCTCTCAACACTAAGACGAAAGAGATAGCAATGTCGCACTTTTACTCGCTTATCGCGCGCGAGAGCAACTTGTGCTAGGCCTACAGCTTAGTAATATAAAAAATGCTATGACATTTTGCATTCAGATATGGGTACTTAGTACAGTATCGTTTGGTTTGTTGTTATTGTATCAATTTAGGAAACTATGTCAATATTTTTGTTTTTCTGTAAAAGACTGTTTGTTTTTCTTGAATATAGAAAAAATAAGAGTTATGACCTACAATAGGATAAACAATTTTTGTACCTAACCACGCCATTGCAGTCGAGGTCGACAAATGAGCAATTCTAATAATTAACTAAAAAACTCACCTCCATCGCTTCTTTGTATTTCTGAAACAGATAAATTAGTAGTAATTACAATGAAACTTCTATTAAAGAGAAATCGACAGAAGACTTCAAAGAATAATTCAGTTACAATAAAAGATTCACTCTTCGAGCACTCACATTATAGTCCTCCTTGTTGATGTTCTCCTCTTCGTTCCTGAACATAAGATCTTCCACTTTCTGCCGCTCATCGTCGAGCCGCTTGGCGAGCGCTTCCAGCTCCGCCTTTAGCCGTTCGTTCTCGACCGCCGCCTGCGCAATGCAATGTTCTTATATTCTCTATACATAGTATTCAATAATCCAGCGTATGCTCCGTAAGGAGTGACGTTGAACGCACCCCGTCCCTACGGGGTGTCGCATCCGATGAAACCTGAAAAGCCCGTCCGGCTACAGGTGCTGTTTAGCACGTATGCGCCTAGGTGCCTTTTTTTTTTGGCGAGTCGTGCATAACCTGTCCGGCCGGCCGGCTGGTACTCATGAGAGATCACCTCCTCCCTCCCAACCGCTATACCAGAGGGTGGCCATTTCCATTGCGTTGGGCGCAAAAAAAAAATTCAATAATGTCGCTTTCCGCGTTCCCTTTTAAATCACGCAACTGATTTTGAAGCGGTTTTCTCATTCAGTTAGAGAATTTCTTAAAGGTTTATATGTGAGTATAATACATACATAATATCTACCGTCAAGAAAATCCGAGAAAACCCGTGCAAAGCCGGGTCGCTGGTATTGAAACATAATGGTGGGTAGGGTTTTAGTTTTAGGATAATCTTCTGGTAAAAACTACATCAACGGCTAGATATTAATATAATCAATCAAATTACAAAAAAGAAAAGAAAGATACTCAGAAACCATATTCAAAATACTGCGATCGTCAACTGAAACTAAAAAAATATCGCTCAGAAACAACACTTGTTATTACCTGCTGGGCTTCCTTCTCAGCTCGCAACCTCGCGGTATCAGCGCGGCCGGCCTGCAGCGATGCCTTGGCCGCCTCCGAGCGCTCCAACTCGCGCTCGCGCATCAACCGCTCCAGGTGATGCTGCTTCTCACGGAGTAACTCCTGCGAGGTCGTTTAGTTATGAAGAGGCTCGGGTCGGGATAGAGGAGATTCTAGTGTGCGATCGTTTAATGGAAACAATTTGAAAGGACACGTGGACACAGTTTTTATCTATAGATATTGACAGCTAACTGTGATCGCCGGCCGGTGGCCGACTGATTAAGGTATCAGACTCGTAAGCGAGACGTACCGGGGTCGAATCCCACTGCCGCTATGTACCAATGACTTATTTCTGAGTTATGTACATTAGTTGAATGCAAGCCGATGCTCTTACGGTGAGGGAAAACATCGTGATGAAACCTGTACATTCAGGCGACTGAATGTGTAACCATGATCTAATCTGGTCAGGTTCCCCTGGCAGCAGGGTCACGGAGGTCAGATGGTAGTCGTTCCACTGTAATTATCTGATCTGCCAAATGCTGCAAGGCGAGCCCCGGGCCCTCGTGCGTGAGAGCACAACCGGCACATTAACGCCAAGTTGATATTTTTTTTTATTGACAGCTAACTGTGATTGTAATTTGTTCAGGTGAATTCTACTAGATCATATTTTAAACTATTTTTATACAACATGTTCCACAAATTTCACAATTAACCATGTATGTAACTAGGTATTAGGTATATTCATACCTTAATAATTAATTACTTATAGGTACATTATTTCTTATGGTAGGTACAAGCTTAACAAGATGTATCAAAACTATTGCTTTTCCTAAATCTGTAAAGTGCTAACCTAATTTCCAAGATATTTGTGTTTACTAATTAATTACAATAGCTTAGCAATTTACTTAATAATTAAAGGGTCCATTATTTAAAATATGACCACAGCCACAGGAATTCGACGAGTCCCAAAGAGATCCATTTTTCTTCAGCTATGGCTTCTGACAATTGTTCTCATTGGTTTTGACTCCGATTCTTCTCCGACTCATCTCACCGTCAAACAGAAGCACAATAACTGAAATATAGAGGTATTTATATTAAGTAATTGCGGACGTAGAGGCATATTAATATAAATCATCGAAAGAAGAATTATTTTAGGAACTTATATTATATGGTCTTTAATTAAAATTACATACTTTCACAATTTACTTCAAACGTAACATGTCAAAAAGGCACTAAAATACAGTAAAAAATATCATAAAGTTATGCACATTGTTCTCTTTTCGATGGTATAGGTAGCTAAATGCGCGGAGGAATTACGTTAAGAATTAAATAGGTAAGTACATAGATATTTACTTACATGTAAATTCTTCATCACATTTTAAATTGCAGTCAACGTGTGATTAATGCGATTTACACTGTTTTAATTCAAACATTAGGTGTGACAACAGCTCGTAGCGTAGGTGTGATATACGGTGGCGAGCGTAGAATGTTGAGCCACCTGCCGTAACTTTATGTAAATTAGTGGTATTTTACATAGGAAACTGCTTTAGCTATGGGTTTATAAGTAAAATCAATATAAATCGATCAGTAAACATTCCACGCTTACCACAACCTAGACCAAGACATCCTGTAGGTAACAGGCCACTGTTATGCTGGGGTAACACGTTATTAATACATTAAAAACTGACATTACTGTCGACTTCCGTAAGCCTCAAGGATACGTGGGAAATAGGTGCCTGAACTTGCCGGTATCAGGAAAGAGGCCCCGTGGGCGACCCAAGAAGCGATGGATTGACATCGCTGAGTCGAATGCGAGAGCCAACGGCCGTCGACGAGAGGATGCCGAAGACCGGGCGAAGTGGAGAAGATTGAGAAGGAAAGCGGACCCTGGCAGAGGCCGGGATGAGCGCTAGGACGATGATGATGATTACTGTCGACATCCGCTGGGGACCCTGATTCTGGTTGTGAACAGTCTCGGGACTCTCGAGAATGTTCCTACATACCCCGTTACAGTCGGTAGGTAGTTAGCGAAAGTTTGTCGCGCTGTGCGGGCTTTTATTTATTTATTTATTTATTCATTTATTTCAGGCAACTGAGGCCCATATCTATAAATACACACACAACATAAATACAAAATAAACTGATACAAAATACAGACTAAAATAAAAACTATACCTAAATACAAAATAATATAAATTGTAAACTAATATATAAAAATATAATTTATTAATATCTTACAACCTAACTGGTACTCAATGTCGTTCGGCGGCACCGGAAATTCTGGGTCGCCCACGGAATCGCCGGTACACCACACCCTTCGGCCAATAATCTTCCCTCATGAAGAAATCCAAATCTGCGGTGGGAACCAACGCCACGAACGAGTTGAACGTACGTTCATGGCTTGATTCCAAGAGCTGGACCCTCACGAGGTACTTCTTGGTTAAGCGGATGTGCTCTTCCACGTCCTTTGCCGTCACCGTGTGGTGAAGGCGAGAGAGGTAGAGCGCCGTCGTCGGTGTCGCAGGGCGCAGCAGGAAGTTGGGACCGGTTACTGCGGTCCCGCGAAAATTCTGAGCAGAACGACGTCTACTCTTCTTCTGGACCGTGACAAATCCTTCCTCATCACGGTGTACGGGTCTTTTGCGGAGCATAGCATTCCATGACAAGGATGAGTTTTTACAAGATGCAGTAATATGAAGAAACATATTACCAAACATCACATTCATATGTTTTGTGAGTGCTGAATAAAATCGAAATCTGTCAACGAATTTTCCATTTCGTTTTCTTAATTAACGCGTTGTTTGCCACAGGTAGAGCTTTAGCATCAAGCCTCCTTCACATTAGTGGAAGGTTTTGCCTCAATCTACACTTTGAAGTGCCGTGAAAAATATATAACAGAAAGCGCTGGTGACAAACCTCGAATCAAGAAAGGCTGTGTAAATTTTCTGGTCTAAAGTGGTCCTAGTTAACATATTAGTCGAATCGTAGCTACGACACCTATTATCGTTTAAGCGTAGGTAGAAATAGGACTAAGGCTGCTATGGTATAGGTTTGGTGCTAGATTCCACTCTAATATTAAACTTGGAATCAATCTAAATAAAGATAACTGTATAATGAGAGCAATCTAAATATAATTATTACTGTTTAATGAGAGCACTATTTATATTCATTCAATACAACTGATTATTTTAAATATGTAGGTAAGTAATCAACTAAGTAGAGTAGGTCAACATGTGACTACAAACCAATCAATTATCGCAATACTATATTAGTCATGGAAAGAACATGCACTGCAATTTTTTCCAATTTGTTATTTTATCAACATACATTCGCATCAAATTTAAACATACTATGCAATCTAACTTAGGTTTTAATCAAAATAAATAATAATAATAATAGGAAGCTTAGGTGCGAAGATTGATAAAGACCTAGACATTGTTGATACTCAGGCTCGCTGTTTATTAGATACCTACATCCTGTTAGACATAACTGTGAACCTGACGCTCTGACGTCAATCTGACGGTATTGTTGGAAAAACAAAGATAATTTAACATAAATATTTTTATCTTATTATTTTTTCAACTTCGATAGGTAAACGGGAGTGTCGCATTTACTGGTAGTCACATGTACGAGGTGCACAGTTAAGTCGGACGGTAGGTACGTACGATCAACAAGGTCCGTCTCGCCTCTAAAAATTTAGGATATACCGCCCACATATGGCTTGGAGGCTTGGAGTTGGTTGTAATGAAATAAGTACCTACATAGGTATACTACAGAAAACAGAAAACGCAAATTCTGGTCTAAGAAGGTCCAAGGTGGTAAGGTAGTCCTGGACCATACCACTAAAACACCGCATGGTGTTGGCGATGGCCATAGGCGACGGTGACCACTCTCATCAAGTAGCCCACTTGCCTGACTGAAGTAAATAATGTCAAAGGAGCAGACTAGCTAGAACCTCCATTAAGAGCTTCCCAAAATGGGAAGCTTGTTTTCTGTTGAGTATTATGTTCACTGTTCCAACCCGCCTGCCACGCCAACAGTGGAGATTATCGCATAGGTACACTCCACTTTAGCAGTGGACGGACTGCTATAGGCTGTTAGTGATGCAATCAATCGAAATCACTCTTCAAAAATAATCACTTTCACAGCTGTTGTGTGTTACTAAATAAACATGGGCTCGCTCCAGTTTCACAATAATAATAAGTATGAATGTAACGCCCTATATTATATTAATGGTTGTCGGATGAAAATAAACGCGAAGACATAAAGCTTATAATAATATGCTTATTATGATTTTGCCCGTGACTTAGTTCTGTTTCTTCATCTGAGGAGCATCGTTGGCCTAGTGGTTCAGGTATTCAACTCGTAAGTAAGAGGTACGGGTTCGAATCTCACTGCCGCCATGTACCAATGACTTTTTCTGAGTTATGTACGTTAGTTGAATACTAACCGATGCTTTTACGGTGAGAGAAAACATTGTGATGAAACTTGCACATTCAGGCGACTGAATCTGTAACCATGATCCAATCTGGTCAGATTCCATTGGTAGCAGGGTCACGGAGGTCACATAGCAGTCGCACCACTGTAATTACCTGATCTGTCAAATCCTGGATCATGGTCAAAGCGGACTCCGAGCCCACGTGCGCGAAAAGACAACCGGGGCATTAACGCCAAGATGATTATTATGTTACTAATATGGGAAAAATTAAATAAATAACAAATAAATAAATATTCGTGGACAAATTCACACAGCGCCATCTAGCCCCAAACTAAGCAAAGCTTGTGCTATGGGTGCTAGATAACTGATATACTACTTAAATACTTTTAATACATACTTATTATACATAGAACACCCAGACCCGTAACAGAATTTAAAATTCATCATTTCAATTTCTGCCCGGCCGGGAATCGAACCCGGGACCTCTTGCGTGGCAGACCGGCCTGAATGTTGACCATTGAACCACTCAGGTCGTCAATATTATGAAAAATCATAATAATTTTTCCCGTGACTTGATTCTGTTTCATTATCAGGTCATAGTTTCATAGAAATTTATTTTAATACGGTTTTCACCTATAGACTGAATAACTATAAGTTTCTCTCGATGTAGTTGGTGGGTAGAAATCTGAGCCTAGATGTAAATAAATCTATACCTCATAAATCGGTTTAAACGTGTATCTATAATAGACATAAAATATGCCACACGATGTATCATACCTAGTACTGAATAAACTTTTCTTTCTTTCCATAATTGAATTTATAATAGCAGAGCAACTTGTTTCGTCCCCTAACTTTGGATTTAAATCCTATATTTGTTACTCTTCCAGAATAACAGGCCAGACAGGAATACAGAAACACAAGATTAAAATAGGCTAGTAGATGCATAAAAGGTCAACTGTGCTGACACTTTCCATTATTTATCTATTCATTGGTAAGGATGTATGTCAGCGAGGAGCAGGGGGGGTATGGCAGCAGCAGAACCACCTTGATTAAACTAGCTCTCTGATTCTCACGATGCAGAACTTTTCCTAGTTTGGGAATTAGGGATACAAAATATACAATGAAATGTTACCTCAACCATATTTGATAATTGTAACATATTTTCTGGTAATAAAGTTAATATATTTATTTAATAAAAAGAACCGCGTCGAAATCGGTCCCGGTCGGGAGCGAGTCATGGCTCAGACATCGTCATCTCTACATGACAAAACTAGTTAAGCATGCCTTTCTCTATCCTAGACGTCTCTACATCCTCTTTTTATTCTAGCTAGCACGTTCTCTTATTAGTAATTGCACTATTTTTTGTGTACCTATCTCTGTTATTTTAAATGTGTGCAATAAAGAGCTTTTACTTACTTACATTTTTGTATTCTACTTATTTTTCATTGAAACTACTTATTTCATCTTAATATTTAATTTTAAAGCTTTGCTCTTGTCGGTTTTAATCACTTATTTGTCTGTAGCTAAAACCCTAGCTTACCTACCTACAGTTGGGCTGTAAAATAGCAATATAAATTCAACTGTGAATTATCAATGAGCACATTGTATCCCCTAATACGTGTATACAAGTGATTATGATTGCTCACGTATGGCGCGCATTAAGTGCTAATTTATTGCACGACATGTCATTTGGCCTAATTAGGAGCCGCACACTGTATTTTACTATGATAATAGGGTGTACAAAGCCTTTCTAACTATTAGTTTGTGATATAGGCAGATAGGTATCTAGCGCCTACTGGCAAAATGACTATTTCATCTTTGTAAGGTTTTTGTTAAATATTGGTAAAGAAACCACTAATGAGTACCTGGGACAATTAACGAAAGTCCATCCTCAAACTCGGACTAACAGTACCTACTCGGCACGTCGAAAGGCGGTCGAAGTATGACAAGGACACGGGATGGTGGAATAATGAGGTGCAGGAGGCCGTCAGGGGCAAAAATACAAGTTTCAATTAATGACAGAGAAGTAACTCCTTTACGGAAAAGGAGGTGTACCAATTTGTGGCAAAGGCGCAGTAGACTCGGCTCGCTTCGCTGTACGATGCCCTATATACTGTAGAGGGGCAGAAGCTCATCTACAAACTGGCAAAGTCGCGGAGTCGAGCCAGTTTAGTGTAACGAACAGTGTGACTATTATAAACGACTGGTCAGCGTTTTGGTCACTAGTGCCAACTATATTAAAGACAGTTGGCGATGTCATTTCAAGGAACTGTCTAACAAGCCCAAGAACTACGTGGCGTCACCACCGACTCCTACATATTTTGGCATAGTATAAGTCAGATTACCCCTGACGAAATGGAGAGATCCCTGGTCAGTATGAAGAACGGGAAAGCTATTATCCAAGGAGCATAGGTATCACACTTTTGAGCCACACAATGGATCTATTCGAATGTGTTCTATCAGACTTCGCCAAGAATGCTCTATGCCAATAGAGCTACAGGTCGAGCCGCAGCGTAATGGATTCGATATTTAAATAATAAATAAATAATCGTGAACAAATTCACACAGCGCCATCTAGCCCCAAAGTAAGCAAAGCTTGTGTTATGGGTGCTAGATAACTGATAAACTACTTATATACTTTTTAAATACATACTTATTATACATAGAACACCCAAACCCGTAACAGAAATTAAAATTCATCATTTCAATTCCTGCCCGGCCGGGAATCGAACCCGGGACCTCTTGCGTGGCAGACCGGCATGTTGACCATTGAACCACTCAGGTCGTCAAATATTTGCTTTGAGATTCCTCCAGGAGGCGTATTGTAGTAGATATCAATCCGCAGAGGGCCTTCAACAGTATCCTCGGGAGGTAATAAGGCTCTAAAATCCCTATCAAACTCAAGAGGCTTATATACAAATTATAATTAGATCTGTGATGCTCTATGGTTGCGAGATATGACCAGCGCTGACGAAGCAGGTCGCGAACTCCACGCCAACAAATTGAAAATGCTGCGGTGGATGTGTGGCGTTACACTACTTGACCATGTACGTAACGAGTACATCCGTGGCAGTTTTGGCGTGAGACATTGCGGATAAGATTTAAGAGACTCGCCGGCACTGTTTTGGTCACGTACTGCGTAAGCCCCAGGATGTTAAGAAAGAGATCCCGCGGGAGACCAACGATGAATTGACATCGCAGAGTTGGATGCAAGAGCCAACGGCTTACAACGTGAGGATGCCGAAGACCGGGCGAAGAGAAGTAAGAGCAAGAAAGACGACCCTGTCAAAAGCCAGGATTGATGAACATACGTAAATAACAGTTTCAGACGAGTACACTACAGAACACCTACTAGATTTCCTAATATTAAAAGACAGATGTGCTAGCCGGAAGTAGCCATGAAAAGAATTCTTTGCACGGGCACTGGCACATTAAGCACTGAGTCATACGATATTTTGAAGTTACTTAGTCGAATGTAATCGTTACATTGGGAAACCCAAAACATTTCCGATTGTGTGATCGCGAACAGTCATCCTGGTCACGGTTCACTCCTATTGTAGGTACCTAACTAGCGACCAGTCCCAAATTCGCATAAATAGAGAAAGACACTACAGTTCTAAACTATGTGAATCATTTTATCCATTGGCAAAAATTGTACTAAGATCCGTGGCAAAGAATAGATAACGAATAAAGAGTCATATATCCACTGATGGAAGCTTTGATAAAAAGCGGCCTATAGCTATTCCTATTCCCACAAACTAAACCATCACCTTAGCAAGTTTTCAACCATCAAAATCGGTGCAGTGGTTAATCCGTGCGGACACGCTGCATTTAAAGTATTAGCAATCATTATAACATTCGGAAATATTACGCAAACACACTCATGCATCATTCAAGCAAATTTACAGCAGCAGGTATATTATGAACAGTGTAGCCAATAATTTAAGCAATTTTTTGTTAAATTCTTAAAACTGGGTAACTTGAAGTTTGATTGTTTTGATCTGTGTTTGGCTACGCTGTTTGCATATGTAGAATAAAACAACGTTTCGTAAATCAAATATATATTATTTGCGGAATACACATCGCAATCACAAGTGCGGGTAAAACTGTATGAGGGCAGGTAAATTTATTCAATAAACACACAACACTTGCGGTATATTTTATTTAAACCGACTTCCAAATCAGTTTCTTAATTTAATGGTCAACCCTACATTATCAAACACGATAAAATTAACAATAATTTTATTAGACACTACACTAATCATAAGTTATTCTAAAAGTAGTAGGTATTATTAAATAATTATTAATTACAATGTGTACTTATATTAAATATTAATAAACGTGTAAACTATTCAAAATCAAAAGGAATGCTAGTCAGCACTTAAATTAATGAATATCATTGTCACTTACAGGCACTGGTAAATAAGATGAAACATTACCTCCTAGGTAATGAAAAAAATAAAAAAATAAATTACAATACAAAAAACAATTCCATCAAGGTGTTAAACAATTAATTCACCAATCGCATTTAGTTTGATCAATAATTTACTTCAATAAATAATAGGTAAAAGGTACGATACATATAAAACCAAATAATATCACAGTTTTGCATTTTAAACAAGGGTTCGGATATTATCAAGTCGGGCAACAAACAACCAGTCTTAGATTTAACAGTGTATACTCTGCATTGAGCGTTGTTGTTGTACATGGTATATTGTGGGAACATGCTTATAAAAATATCCATACTTTGTACTCTATGTGCGCATAATTGACATCAAACATCAACTCCAGGACATCGTGTGTCGAGAATATACATCGGAATTAGGCTTACAATACATTGTTAGAGGGGTTTAGTTTGTTACAATTTCGAAACAATTCAAATCTGGAAAATTTACATTCGATGGTCGTCAATTAGTATAACAAACTTCGTGTCGAGCTTAAAATTATTTGCATTGGGTAGTCAGAGCAAAACAGTAAAACGAGTTCCAAAGACAGCGCGGTGTTCGTTCGCGCCAGTTACGCGCATGCGCCCCACGCCACAACTGGCGGTAGCTGGCAACCGTCGTGCTTTGTCGCCAAAACGCGGCGTGGCCAACGACCGATGCCTACCCCAGAATGCTGGACCCACAGCTGATGATCAAACGTCAGTATAGCTGAGGAGCCAGCACAATGGGCTGGAATGTGTGCACTGTACTGGCGTAACAAGGTAATTTCAGTTTGAACTCTGAATACAAATTTCAAAGGGTATTTGCAGTAAATTGCAAATGGCGCGCGTCGCGGTATCTGATTGGCGTATAGAACGACCACCACGATTGGCTAAAGCGACACTGGCGCCATCTATCGGCTGCCCCTGCGCGTCAACTCAAGTTTATTTCTTACAGATACATCACATCCACCGACCAATACAGTGCACCCAACAAGTTGTGGCGTCGGGCGCACGTGCGCCGGCTCGCTTCCGTCTACCGCGCGGCGATGGTGGGGTAGGGTACCTGGAGCGCGTTCTTAGCCGACACCGGCGTGGAGGAGGCTCGTGGCGCGCCGACCCGCTGCGCGACACCCGTTAGTGACACACCGTGAGTGCAAGGCGCGTGCGCGGGACACCAAACAACACATGGGGGGAAACAACACGCGTTAACGCAACTGCCGCTAGGTGTACTTTTACAGTTGAGTAGTGGCTCTACACATGGCTATTTGTATTTGCTTTTTTGTGCTCTCCACACATGGAAGTTAATTTGACAATTAACTTCTATGTGTGCAGAGTATATTTGGCAAAGCCAACAACAAATATTGGTATTTGCCTCCATGTGTAGACGGTTGTATCGCCTATTTGCCCGTACGTCGAATATTTGGCGCATACGGCAAACATGCAATCACAAATACAAATAGCCATGTGTGGAGCCACCATTAGACGCATTGCGTTTGCGGGCACGATTTTATTAGATAGGCAATAAATGGTGCGCGTCAAACGTAATATGTATAACGCAGCGAATGCCGCACAAAACTGGCGCGTTTAGGAGAGGGCTTCATTTGTACTTTCTTGAGCGGTCGACATAGCTCAAGTAGAACTGTTCGTCCTGACTCGTCGTGCCAGTACACCTTGCGCGTTACGACGTGTTCCCAAAAGTGAGTATTATTGGAAACGCGACGCAACCGGCAGCAAAATAAACAAGCTCAATCAACTAATTAATAATGGGTCTAAATGACATGATGTTATTATGTACTAATGAATGAGCCACGAAAGTATCGACTTCTAAATTCTAGGGAACGTTTGTAAATAAAATACATATTATTGGAATGCTACGTGAATATTGATCGAAATACGATAATGAAATACGTAAATATTTTGAAGGATTTAAGTAACTAATAATACTGCTGTGTTCATGCCGAAATTTTGTCTATCTTTCAGCCACCAATTATGTCTAACTAGCGATACGATTGAATAAATAATAAAAGGCACATGAAGGGTACACATTGTTGGACATTTCAGGAACGGTGAGTGTTAGTAACATAGCCGCTCATTTAATAACTTTTAACTACAGACCTAATAGGAATGTCTTAAAATAATATCACAGTTGGAAAACATGAGGAATTCCACGATATGACTAATGCAGTCTCTTGAATTGAAAATTATTATGGATCTATCTATATCGGATATAGCCTACTATAAGCGCGGCTTTGATGAATGATGGATCACTACGTTCGAATGATGGTCTACGATTCACTATTTAATTTAAAAAAAAATTCAGAATTCTAAATAAGTGTAAATATTCAAAAATAAAACAGCAGGTAAACAGTGAATCGAAAACAAAAACATAAGTTAAAGTGTAAACATCTATATGTTTACATTTATAGACACAAGGGCCAAACCAAGGGGTGCCACTACAGACCAAACAAAACTCAAACCGATACTCATGCAACTTTAAGCGAAACTACGCAGAGCGCCACCGCCCTTGCGTCGCCGTCGCACCGCGCTGCGTTCACGCGCGCGGGACGTACCTGGTTCACGGACCGAACGCACCGTTCGGCTAGACCCCGTTTTAGGGACGGAAATGTTCACATGTGAGATTGCAATTTATTCGGAAGCTATCTACGCTAGACTAGAATCGGTATATACAGGTGAGAAGTCTCAGATATCACAGTCGAGGGGCGAAACGACTCAGATGTACACGACGTAGGGGTACGTGAACTGGAAGGGCGAGACGCAAGAGAAGTGGTAGCTCTTCCCGAAGCCGGCGAAGTGCGCGTCGGTCGGCGGCAAGTGGACGAACAGGTCCGTAGCGGCGGCCCCGCGGCTGGCCCGCGTCACGGCGGCCGGCCGCCCCGCCCAGCGCACCACCTCCCCGCCCGCCCCGCCCGCGCCCCCCGCCCCGCCCGCCGACGCGCTGCGCCGGGCCCCGCGCCCGCCGCGGGAGCCCGACGAGCTGCTGCCGCTGGACACGCTGCGCCGCGAGCGCGAGCCGCGGCTGCCCCGCCCCGGCTCCAGGCTCAGCGAGCTCTCCGAGCACCGCCACGACTTCGGCAGCGACTCGCTGCCCCACCGCGCGGGCGGCGGCAGCCCCCCGGCGCCCCGGTCGCGCCGAGTGAGCCTGGAGTCGGGCCGCGGCGCCCCCAGGTCGTAGTAGACCCGGGGCGGCGGCAGCGCGATCACGGCGCAGCGGTCCCACTCCACGCACTTGACGAGCAGCGTCTTGTCGAGCAGGCTGGGCGCGCTGCGGGCGGCGCGGGCGCGGCCTGCGGCGGCGGGCGCGGGGGCGCGCGGGGCGGGGCCGGCCGACCGCGCGCGCGGCTAGCCTACCTGCGCCAGCGACCCCCCCGGCCTCACCCCCACGCGCGAGGACGCGATCGACGTCCCCAGCGAGGTGAGCGAGTCCCGCGAGTTGGAGCGCCGCAGCGGCGTGGCGCGCCCGTTGCTGTGGATCGCGCACGCGCCCGGCTTGCGGTTGGACGGCGAGCGCGACACCTTCGCGATCGGCGCGAACAGCCCGAACCGCGGCGCGCACTCGAAGTACCTGGAACCGGATTCGAAGCGTCATACGCCAGTAGATCTTCGATCGACCCTCTCGATGTGAAGATGTCGGGGGCCGTACCTCTTTCCGTCGACGGACCCGTCGTTCTTGCCGAGCGGGTCGTCGAGCTCGACGCCGGCCCACACACCGGGGGCGAAGTCTGTGACGCCGACGAATCGTAGTGTGCCGGCTTTACTGCCGCGGCTGCTGGAAACGATAACGCGGTCGCCCATTCGGAGTTCCCCGTTTGTCGTTGTGGAGATGGACGCATCTGGGAAAGAGGTGAACATGGGTATAATCAGTAGTCCTTCCAGGAAATCGGAAGTAACTTCAGGTACTGCAGCGAGGACATACTCATTTTGCTGCTGACGACGCTGCGCACGCTGCCATTGGGCGAGAGCGCGCGGCGGCGGGCGGAGGAGGGCGGCCGCTCGAACACGCTGCCCGCGTCGGAGGCGGGCGACGCGTCGTGCACCGCGCCCGGAAGCGGGGATCGGGTCAGCCGCGTCAGCCGGGAGAAAACGCCGCGACGCTCGGAGCATTGGAAGTACCGTACACCGGCGACGGAGCCATCGTTTTTGCCTGGTGGTTCGAACAAGGGTCGCATCAGTCGAGCACACAGCAAAGTTATCAATATACATTTTGAAGTTGGAGATTTGAAAAACTGAATCTATGAATCCTAAAAACAGTGGAGTCACGAACCAGGTTTTTGTATGCTCATACAATTAAATGATCCGGGCGAACTCAACCATCGTTGAACAAAATGAAAGCCAAACTTAAAGACAACTAATGCCAACAAATTTAGTACGCTCCATCTTCACACAAGAACACAACTCACCGATGGCATCGTCGAGCACGATCCCGGCCCAATCGCCGGGCGCGAACTGCGTCTCCCCGATGTACGCGATCTGGCCAGGCTTGGAGCCGCCCACCCACACGCGCTCTCCGATTATGAAGCTATCCGTGTCCTCTGTCAGCACCACGCTGTGATCTGCAATAGCCACACGGTACGCAATTATGTTGGGCCAGATTAGATAGTTCACTAATGTACCAAGTTTTTCTTACTTCTCCAATTTGATAAACAAGTGTTGAATTAAAATACTTCATTGAGAGCCGATTTCGGTGTACCGCGTTAGATACTGACGTTGTTTTTCTACTATGTAGTTCATTCCAAAAATAGTGTATGAAATATTGTTTCATCACCGTAATGAAAAAGTCAGGAAAAACATGGTACACATTACCATTTAGAAATCGGATTTACGCATTGAACGCGTCCATAAAAAGAAACCTCCTCGTGAAAGTTTCTAGATGGTTCGAGGATTTATAGTCCTTCGAATACTTATGCATATCGCCACCTTACCTTTCCCGGGCCACGTGTGTGATATGCAGTATGCACACGGAAGTGTACCGTTGCATTGAGTGCAACGGCCAGTAGTACACCATTTGCATTCGTGCACACATATTTACATGTCATCACATTGGTAGGCATAAACTTTGAATCATTATCATCTTTGCTAGGGCACATAATTACAAACTGCACTTGACTTTAACAGAATTTTGAAACATCAAAAAGTTGTATGCATGCATGGACCATCGACCGTCAATAAAACATCGATTATCTCACTTAATAGGTACCTGTATGTATTGACAGTACATAGGTAATGTACGCGTGGAGAATTGAAGGTCAAAGATACAGGCAATCATGCTATCCATAGCGAACACCATGACATGTGAAACACTAAACACTCAACCACATGATGTTGATTACGTACTGTGCTCTTTGAGCAATTTGACTACAACGTGCATAACACTTTATTTCATGAACATGGATGATTTTGTATACAATGGACTGCTATAAATAAAGTAACACAAAATGGGAATAAATACCAAATAACTCCACTGTACATGTCTTTACATTGTATAAGAACCGGTCACAACTACCTGTGTAGCAAAACCGACTACTTGGTTAAGTGATGTCATCAAGGCAACGAAAAGGTAAGCATACATATTTATCAGTCAAAGATAGAAATGTTGTCATTGACTGGCTCTGAGGAATTCGTTTAAAATGCCTGAATGGCGGAAAATGTGCGACGTCACATAAGGATATTTTGATATTTTGTTTCGGAGCAATGTCAAACGGGTCTCAAAACCAGATTTAACAGGAAACAGTGTCCGATAAACATGTACAGTGGAGTTATTTAGACGGGGATGTGGTGATAGCTCACCTGAGGACCTCCTCAGGCCAGCCTCGCTGAGGCGGCGCGGGTGCTTCTCCCAGAGCGCGTCCATGGAGGTCACGCTGTACGTGCTGCTGGCTGCCACGCGAAAGCGACACAAACACACACATTACTACCGACCACTATAACTGCGACCTCATCATCTGCAACACTTGCCCTATATTACATACATAAATACTCCAGACTCAATTGGAGCTCGAGGCGTGTTCATGAGATATCCCAAGTTCGCAGATACCGTGGTCAAAACACAAACAAGCGTGCAGTGGGTGAACCTACCTACTTCACACGTTTCGTAACAATCACGCACTAATTCGAATGACGTGCGAACGTTGTAACAAAATGCAATATTTTATTTAATTATTTTGAACACTACAATCATTGTCAAAGTGTCATTACGGAGATATTCAACACTATAATTACACGGTTAATTGGGTTATTCATGCAAGGTCCAGTCTCTCGATGTTTATTGTTTTATGGCACGCTTTTTTGTAGCCGGCGTGGTCGCACCGGTTGTAAAAAAAAAAAAAACAATCCGGTACACAGATTCGTCGTGTAGACAATGATGTTAATTGAGGACGCGGGATTCTGTGCTAGTGGGCGTTATGAAGCTGTTGAGCGAATAGACAGCCGCGGCGCAGACTGGAGCCGAGAAATTTAATTTGTAATATCCCATTGAACGTAGCTAGTGTCATTCGACATGCCCTCATGAGAACCATCTCATTTGTTTAGACTTTAACCACTATTAGTCCTGATTAAGTTTATATACAGCAACTAAGTTGTTGATGAATCACCTAACGTTATAAAATCAAGGTAAATACTAGTTACGATATTAGGGATAGATAAATTGCGTTTTAATCTTTTTGTTAAGTACCATTTTACTGCATGTTTAGTATTTTATCATGCAAGATAAATCGTTTTCGCTATCAGCGTGGTAATTTTTTGTTAGATAGTATATCTATATTGGCAAGTTTTAATTTTCAGTTTAATTATCTATTTGATAGTTCTATAATTTGTATCACGCCCGCCACCTTATTATTTACTTTTCGTAGTAAAAGATGATATTGCCCCTTTGTTGCTATTGGACCTCCACCAGTATAAAATTACGGTGAATGAGCATGTGTGGTTAGGGGTGACTTACTAGATGCTTTACGGTGCGGTCGCGGTCTGTCCGGCAGACTGCTCGTCACCTCGTCTTCCTCTGCTTCTATGAGGTCTGCCGAGCGGTGCAGGACACAAAGAAACAGTGATCTCTTATCAACAGTATGTACAGTTAGAATAGAATGAGAAGATGGCTTTAGATGACAGATCACAAACAAGAAGCCTCTGACATGCTCGCTGTGGTCGCATGCTGGGCTCAGCACATCGCTAGAGTGCTCGCATACATTACAGGCGTTCATCACTCACCTGACAAATGTTTCCGTGACAGGTCGTCGCTCAGCTTTCTCACCGAGTCCGATGAGCTGCCGTCTATGACAACAAATGAATACACGTAAAGCAAAAATAAAAATGACATGCTAAACGAAAATTAACAAAGACCACGACATTGTGAATGGAAAATGTCAGAATACTGAAATAACTTAGTCTTGTACCGCAACTAACATAGATACGAGTAAGAAGGCGTTTGGCGGATGTAAAAGATTCATAGCTAGTCATATGGGTAGAGTTTGGCAGTCGATGTGTGAACCACCCACATAACGGAAAACTTGAGCCGCAGCTGCTGCGCCGGGCCTACCGATTGAGTAGGCTTACAAGTTCTAGTGGGTGATAATGTTTACTCAATGTCTATAACTATAGTGTGAACCGATTGTTTGATTAGTTCGTAACACGGAGATTATCTCAATGCCAGTACCTAATGTTGACAATAGATTTATAATTCAATTGAGCTGATTTATTTATTATTTCAGTGTTAAATAATTTATGATACGATTCATTAAGTTTGGTCAATAAACTAACTACAGTACCGGAACATTTAAATTGACAGTAAGTAAAAGGCATTATTCGTATATTGTTTCGAAATTAAATAATTATTTATTTAAATACAAATTGCTATATAAAACCTGTCAATCAAATCTGACAACACAAAGCGGACAACTTATTTAAATAATATAATTATACATAAAGCTAAAAATAATCTGACGCCTCAAAAAACCGAGTAACCAAACAAGCTACGATTTTGCTGTGTCAGAGTGCAACTCACAGTGGTCTGCGTGTCGAGTCGGTGTCAAAGGCACGTGGCGAGGTGTGTCGTGGCGGCCGGCCGGGGCTGGCGTATGTCCGGCACTGATCACAGCAGCCCGATTAATCATCAGCGACACGACAACTGCGCAACGGACGGCCTTGCCTGTGCGCGTGGGCACACCATAACTTGGAAAACATGAGGCTCATCGCGGCCCTACGCGCCGTCTGGCGGGCCCGCGGAAGAAAGGCTACGGCTACGTGTCGACCTGTCACTCGAACATCACAGAAGAACGAGTCCTGATAAAGGTCAAAACTATTAATTTTAAGACTTAAAAGATTTGTGAGACGTTTTTAAATTTAAAATTATCAAAACTGTTTTTACAAACGTGTCGACAAAAGGAAAATTGGAATCAGGGACGGACCCCTGCGCTCACAAACTCTATTACAACGATGAATTCGACTTTGAGGCCATGTTAGAGGATAATATCCAAACTCCGTTTCAACGTAACATTTACTTCAATAAATAACGCTGACCATAATTATATGTATGCAATCATGCACTTTGATTACAGGTAAGTCATCGTTCATATTGCAGCTTTTCCGCGTAGGCTACAATTATTCACTAACCAATAATAACACTGCCATTAGTTGTGCCTTCGTTGCGAATCAATAAATCTTGCTTGTTACGTGTTCCATGTCTTCCTTTAATGAATGTAATTGGGGATGTCGTGTCGTGAGCTAAATAACAAAGCCGTAACTGAAGTAGATTGCACTTGCAGCGAACACAGTCGCTAATAAATTATGCAACGCAACGGCTAGCCCGCATTTGCATCGCCAGTTGTTAATTCTCGCAAGTACACTGACTAACAAAGGGCACCGACCAGATTGCAAGAAACTCGTTTTAAAATCGAATGAACTCATTTGGTCTAACGATGCCAAAGAGATTTGTCTGTCTTAGTGGACAAATCCTCGTAACTTATAATATAACCCTTGTTTCAGTGTCGCCCACACGAGATAAATATAGAACAAGGGGATTAGTGTAACGCGCTGATAATAACGAGGTCCACCATGCGGAAATAACTTCTGTCGTAAACTAGCCAAATATTCGCGACATTTTTGCGTCGACATTAAATTTAATTGACTAGCACATTTACATAACAAGACGGCATTTTGTCACGTCTGTCGGTCGAATGACGGACTCCCATTGTCATGGTAAGCCGAATTCGTTATAGTTAAGAAGCCATACGTAGATAATCAGATGGAGTGGTACAAATAGTTGTCATCAATTTTAATGTATGGCAGTTATTTTAAGAGGGTGTAAAATATGAGACAATCGCTTTTGTGTCAGAAACTGCGTTTGAATTAGTGGAGATGACCTTAGTGATAGTGTTGTTGAGCGTTCCATACAGCGCGGCAGGTGCCTCACAATAACAGCGCGATGTCCCACGCCGCGTCCGCGCTCTCCTCGCGTCACGCGCGGGGGCGACCTACTAGGTACACGCCACTTCCACATCTTGCTCGTGAATCATGGCAACAAAATTTATGATGTCCAAGTTATGGAAAAACTTAAATTACATGTTTATACCTATCCATGTACCCACATACCTACTTAGTATAATACACACAGAAATGATGTAACTGCTAAATAAACACGTCGATTATTTATCCATCTTATTATCGCCGAACGTCGAGTGTGCATGTACATGACCACTTGACAACAGACCGCGAACGAAGTGGTTTTGGACGTGAGTTTACTTTTTTGTGGTCAAGTTCAAGATAATTTCTTGTTATTCTTTGGGAGAAGATAAAAACAACGCCAACGCGTGTCCTCGCTCGTTGCTAGTTGCTAGTTACTTCATGATGTGCTAATACGCTATAACAGTCACTTTCGCAGCGCGGTAGGCTCTAATTCGTTAATTAAGGACAATTTCGCGGTCCGCTCTCGCGCCTCGCAGGCGTAGCCCCGCAATTGCTGCAACGATCTCATGGTGCAGGCCAGATGCAATTCACAATGGCAATTACTCACTTCGACTAACCGCTACGTGAATTGAGCTTCGTTAATAGATTTTACAGTAATTAAGACCAAACGTGACGAGTTGAGTGAGAACACGAGGCCATAAAGAGCACTAACTAGCGTGAAATTTATAAACGTATTAACACCGTTCCTTTTCAATTGATTTAGTGTCCCGTCCGTGGAACAATGGTGTATTAAATCATTTTAAACGGCGCATTGATACACGCACACACGCCTACGGTGTCGCAATAAAAGGGCTTTCGGATTTCTAACGAGGAAGGCAGGCGAGGAATAGTATCATGATGAGGAAGTGACCGGGTATGTGGTACAAGTTCACTAAGCGGTGAACCAAAATAATCGCGATGACCGAGTTGGCGTGCAATTCGCTACCGCGATCCTGGCTTCGGTGTGAGCACAACAGCCGCACTGCAGACCGAGCTGAGTTCTGCATAAAAATATATACCTATATGTACACAAATCACGATACCGTGTGCTAATCTTAGTGTGATAATAATAGAATACAGCACAAACCCATTCCATCGACGGTGTCATACAAGGAGACTTATACAATAGGCAAACCAGCTGACCAGAAAATGGGCAGTAGCGTTTCTTTTTTCTGTTGAGTATTTTAAGAATGTCCCCTGAGCGCGCTCCATACAATCGAAGTTTTATCTTATTTTTAACATTATGCAATCAAAGCCAATGAAATTTTGTAGACGTGATTCAGAAACCAATATCTATGTCTGTGGTTTTCGTTAAAATATGTCATTTGGCATTGGCTTTGATTGCATAATATTGAAAAATAAGATCAAACTTCGTTTGTATGGAGCGCGCTCGAGGGCCAATAAGTATATTTTTATAGCCTTAGTTAAATGGTGTATAACTATTTCCTACCAATAAGTTCCGACTTCCGATACTATGGGAATTGAGAACGTTAACAGTGGCGATGTCAAAAAGGTAATAAACTCAGGCACCTAAATGTTCTAAATCATAGATCAGAGGATGCGGAGATTGTGAAAATATCCTCCACTAATGTAGAGGACGCTCAAGTCCAGCGGTGAACTTTTATGGGCTGTTCATGTTATGTGTGCGAAATCTTGATTTATCGAATGTTATGAAATCTTGATATATGATATTGGGTAAACGTTTAAGACAATTATTTACGAGTCCGCACCCAACGGCATGGCGAAAACGTTCCCAATCTCGTAAATGTAAGCATAATAAGACAGTACGTGTACAAAAAACGCCACACGATAATTTGTAATCCCGGCGGCAAATGACAATAAAGAGTCACCGAACCATACAGAGTATTATCCAGCCAAACATGGTATTTCGCGAGTCGAAAGTCTTGCCAAAACCAATACGCAGAGAAATGTCATTTGGTAATAAATTGTTTTCGGTTCTTGGCAAAAGATTTAAGGGCTATTGTATCGCATCGCATGTGTTTATATTGCAAGGCTTGGAGATTATAATCGGTATTAATCATTGTAATTAATAAGATTGCATGTCAAGAGGATCCTTCGTAGTTATTGGCATGACGTTTCACAAGACTATAGGTACGTTAGGTATATTGATACCTACATTGTCTGATTATTATACGCTGAAAATACGCGGAATGTCTGTGGAGATAATGAGCATATGAACATTTACGCAAGGATTAAGACGTAAATGAGACGCTTGCGGCTGTCACGATCGATTACCTTCAACATCTTGTGCCGGCGCGTTTGTTGTTATTCGTTATTTAAACTAGAAGACTTCTACGATAACTACTCGTATTGTGAAGTGAACACCAGCAGATGCCGTCTCAACACTATTTTGGCTGAATGTAACATTCTTGCGCTTATGGTGCTGACGTTCAATTGACATTAAACTCAGTACTGCAGATTGACACTTCAACGCCCTTACGGGTCGCGAATGGACTAGCAATAAGCCATAATCTGGACACGTTTGACCCGTCCGATAATGGGCCGTAATGAGCCGCGGGGCGCCTCGGCTCGCATGTTAATCGACGTGACGGACAGACGGACTCTCAAGATACAACCTGCGCAATTAATCGACACAAAAACCGCGAAGCCGCAATCACAACTTACGATTTGTTTGCATGTGAAAATGCCGTATCGCGGCAATTATATCTCTGAAGGCACGGCGAAGAAGCTACGAGTGTGCGTCGACATGGAATGTGGATACGTAATGAAACTGGCTGGCGAGGCAAGCCAACGTGAAAGAGAGAATTGGTGTGTTCTACACTGTTATTGGAAGTTGTTTTGTACGTGCCCAGATTACCTCCAGCTTGATCAATACCCGTGTTTATTATTATTAGTTGCAAAATCATAATAATACAGGAGTCTCGCTTCCACCTTCCTCATACAATATTCTCGCTCGGAAAAGCAAACATTCGTGCCTGGCTTGCGTATCGGCCGCGGCAACGAATCTATTCCCATAAAATCGCTTTCATTATTGTCTACCAATGTTGGCTTGTTTCTTTGCTATAGTAAATATTGTGCACCAAGTAAAAGCGGACACTTAGAGTCAGTTCCTTGAGTGTTCTCAATACTGGCGAGTGGTAGCCAGCGGTGGCATTATCTCGGGAGATGGATGCCTCCCGCGCGGCGGCGCCGAGTCACGGCGCGCTGCACTCGCAGTTTCTCACGACCGCAGAAATATCGCCTCGATTGTAATCTCAGACGTGATAAATGCCCCCAATAACGAGCCCCACGACCTATCTGTATTTCCAAAGCAAGTTTATTGGTAACTGTAGGTAAATTGCTGAATATTTCAAGTAAATATTCAACCTAACGGTTGCGCAAACCGATAACGTTACACCTGGCTGGTAAGGTACCACTCAGCACGCTAGACTTGACAGGGCCGCGTGATTATCTGATTTACAAATTTCGCAACGTTCAGCAGAGATCATGATGTTGTTGAACTTATTTAAGAAGATGACATCAACGCTGCGTACAAAATGTGGTCCCCGAAAGACAATGAGCTTGAATGTTGCCTGAAGCATGTAGCCTTGTTTACTGTAGATAAACAAGTGAATCAGCCACGGGTTATTATCCCATGGACAGGTAAATAGAGCGGTTCATAGCCTTCTAAGAATGAGGCGCTAAGTCAGCTCCCACCTGAATATACAGTTGTGATAAAAACACTCATTCAAAGGATTTTAGTAAGAACGGGTAGTTAAAATTGTTATGTCGCAGTAATTTCATAAACAGAAAAATATGTCACGTACCTACGTAAGTATTTTTTTTTCTCGAGTATAAAACCCAAGTCGTACTGAAAGACTGCTGTAAAAAATTGCTATAAATAGGTAAAGAATATTAAATCACCCGTGTAATAAGGTAATAACGAATAAATAATAAATATGAATATACATGAATGCGTACTTTAGCACCTAGCAAAAAACATGTATTCCACGGCTTTGTAAACTCAAGTGACAACACCAGCCGGAGTTTCCCAACAATATGTCACCTTGAACTTGCCAGTGTGGCTTTGCTTAACAGTGACGTAAGTCATTCGCCGGCAAAACAATTTGCACCTGAATATATTCGCCTACATCCGAGGTGGTAGCATAAAAATCGAATTAGAACCGACGTCGCGTCCAGTCTCGTACATAACTCATTAAATATGTCTTTGGAAGATTATATACGAGAACTCAACACTCTGCAACTGCGCAGTATTTATGCTAGTGATAAATAAATAAAAAATATAACAACTCCAAGGCCCATGTATTTGGTACACTCGCAACATGGCCCAATAATACGATTATAATGTGACAAACATTAAAAACGGTTATTGTCATACCAAAAAGTGACTCAGTTTTATTTCTGAGTAACGATCATGACATGCTATCGGATACTTTGGTACCTATCTGCACGATGTTAAAGGAGATTGATTAGATATAAAAATACCTTAACCAATTACGGTTGGCAAGGTCCGATCAAGTGTCACGAGAATTGTCTTTAATCATACTTAATATTCCCATCGTCTCGATTTACTTTACTAGACGACGCTTAATCATCGAGTACGATTGCGCCAGGCAAAACAGTTAACAAATGCACACATGCTCAGGAAGTAAAACCAGAAGTCAAATACTGTCGCACTTATTTGGTCAAAGCACCTCGTCAAAAAGTGGTCCGGACAATCTAAAACTGTATTTGAATGGTTTTGTCTAATAATTTGCGGGGGTGGTGTGCCGTGTTTCTAAATGGGTGTTAATGCCCATCGATGTTAAGGTGAACGTGTGCTAAACTGTAGTCGTCAACGGAATATTTAAGCGCTACGCCTCTGCACGGTCCGATGCAGCGAATACCATAGACTTAAGACCACAAATCCAGAATCAAGATAATTTACAATTATTACTTATTAGCCGTCACAGGCGACGTTTTGCGGTGGCTCTTGCAGTGTTGGAAAAGCCTTTTTAACGTGTAACAGATCAATAATTTCATCCAAAGTTACCCCTCCTAGTTCTCAATAATATTATAGGTAGGTAATAAAGGTAGACCTTGAAAATTATATAGATAAACACGGTATAATAATCTAAAAAAAGAAAAATCATTCCTGTGCTGTTAAAGTTAGCGAAGTTCGTGTCTGTCAACGGTATAGTTGGCGAATCATAAATAACAAACTTTGAACATAAACGTATTAATAAAGAAAGTATCTGTCATTGAAGACAGCATAAAACATGAAACTATAAAATATGAGATCCAGAATATTGAAAAGACATAAACTAGTCAAGTGTTCAGAAGAATGAAATTATGCAGATAGTACAAGACCATGATAATCTCGTTGCTCTACTTTAGAAACTCATCTAGCCATTGCTCAATTTCCTACGATCACCAGATAATGAACTCATGGATCCCGCAGAGGCTCGCCATGATAAGGCAATCAGCCGCACCATCACCATTACTTTAAACTGAACATAATTGGCGGGCTACTGTTTATTATGTTACGTTTTACTGCACAGGATACTCGGTAATAAATAAGGTTGTATTTAAAAGCGTGTCGGGGTTTTTTGAAGCTCGAGGGCGATGATAGGGCAAGCAAATAGGTCAGTCTAGCCGAAGTGGCGCCTGTATCCATAAATAACATCAAATGTCTCTGACCCGCCCGCTACATGCCCGCGCATACAACGAATTGTAAAGCGGAATACTCAATTTCTTATTTGGCGAAAATCCAGTTACCCACAATGATCTCGGAAAAGATTTTACCCAAGAGGATTTAGTAAAGGAGGTAATGAAACAGGCGTAGGCGCAATCACGTACAAAATTTCCATGTTTGAAATACACTACACCTACAACTGCACTCAATTAACATTAGCACGTATACGCTAATTCTATTTTTTATTGCATTTTCTGAATGCTTATGACCGGTGTCAATAAAATGCAAATGCTTTAGCGATGAATAAATAAGAAACGTTCTGAGACCGACTTGAATGGCTCAGAGTGGCACAGACACAAAAGGATCTTGTCAATTTCAACGGCGCACATCACAAATCATTGTGATTTCTAGACTGTTTTGCCCAAGCTCTGCGCAAAAACTTGTTGTTGCGGTTAATTTTATGTATGTACAATGTGGTGGAGACGCTGAAACACGTAAACAGAGAGTGACGTTACTTCAAGCAGAATACCTTTGAAGAAGCAGTAAATATACTAATGTCGAGAACAAGTTGCAATGCCCGTGAGAGTTATTTGCCTGCGAGGAAAACGCGATCGTGCGCAGGCGCACGAGGCCTCGCGTTGGCCCTAACTTGAGAATACGTACAAGTACGTGATTCTGATTAGGATTATGTTCATACCATCGATAAGTTTATTGTAGAGGACAAGTTAGTATAAAAATATAGTAGGTATCCAAGTTAACCTTCAAAAGCGTGGCGAAATATTATCTTCTCGAATAATTGTAGGTATTATAATAACTATAATAATAATAAATTATTAAAAATATACTTTATTATGGGAAGGTCTGTACAAATATTTTCAAGCTAATATGCATGTAGCTAAAATGTTATCAACTACACATAAGTTATTCTGAATGAGTGAGCGAATCGAGAATGTCGCAGTTTGCGACGAGGGACATTGGCGCCGCGTACAAGCAAAAAGCTGGCAAGTGATTGACGTACCACGAGTATCAATTTAAAATAATGAGAGTAAATTATGTAAACAGGGTGTACCACACAAGTCGAAGATTGCGTCGAGATGTATGCAATACATACGATGTGCGAGATGAGAGCGTATTATTAAGTACAATGTGGATAATGTCACGAACATACGTTGACGAAAACATGGTATGTTTTCGGATATATCTATTTTAGCTGTTGGCTGTAGCCAGGATGTATTCTGTATACGAACTAAACAAGCACACACATTTGGATATAGGTACATATTTTCGCTGTTACACAACTCTAGAGCACTCTAGAGTCAGGATGTATTCTGCATACGAACTAAACGAGCGTACATTTGGAGAGGATCGGACAATTCGTCCGGTGATTTGTCATTTTGTTTCGTGCGCCGGGGCGTGGGCGCACCTCCGCCGCGGGCCGGCACCATCGGCCCGGCTAAGTGACATCCCAATTTCGTAATAAAAATCTCATGTAAAATAAGACGTCGATCAACGATTGATTACCGAGACATGTTTGGCACGGCTCGATGCGCACGAGAGGGATCGCCATCGACGTGAAATCGAATCCATAGTTCAAGGCGTCGTCGCAGACAGATAGATTTATCGCTGCGACAAAAACAATCAGACATATAAATTTTGTCAAGATTTAGTTCCAATAGTAAAAAAACGACAATAGATCTAATTCAGGCGTAGATGTTATCTGGGCGGTGCGATGACAGTGCCGCTGCCGTATACGGAAGTCACGTAGTGCGAAACCTAGTCGCGACAACACCTGTCCTGCAGCCGCCACGGTTGACCGACAACAATGCCGGAGCGTAATAGAGCAATTCCGACGCGAACACCACATCTCCGATAAGGATAAGAACAGGAAGCTGGCAGGTCAGGGTTACGACTAAGTTATTCCAGGCATTCATGAGGTAAAGTCATAAATATTTCGATTAAGTTTCTCGTCACAGCGAGCCGAGGACGGAAGCAACAATATCGCTTAAAACAGGATGGAATAATCTGATGCGTTCACGATTTACGCCGTAAATTATGCAAAAATCGTAATAATTGTCCTAAAATAGTGGTTAATGATGCTGTTAAAACAACTGCATACGGCTGTATAGAACTTTATCGCGTTTTAAAAGATTTTAATGTTTAATCTTCCAATAATAGCGACGTTGACACAATCGTCATGTGCTTGTAGGTAAGTAACATTATTATACGACAAACATGACGTGTCTCACGCCACGCTATAAAACATAGAAAACCATGAAGAAAATTACGCAACTGAGCACTAACATAGCAACGACCAACAATGTACATAATACCTCATACATCTGTGAACGTTACGTGCTTAGAATCATCTCTCACCGGTAAAGGATGAGTGCATATTGTCATAAAATAAGACACATTCTCTGCACTTTAAATTTTAATACGCAACGAAATCATCACACCTAGCTAATTTGAGAACTATTATTTACATAACCTACATTACACTGCAACCTATTTACTATTTTAATTTAACTATGAACAGGATGAAACACTATTGTCGGCCTACATTAAGTCAATTTGTCAAAATTATGCTAATTTCGGCCATAGAGCAGTGTTGCCGAGAGCGGTAGCGAAACGCTGGTTGAAGTAATACGTATTTCCTTTTCAAGGGGCTCGAGCAAGGCCAGGCAGGATGCCTGTATCCTTCGGCTCGTGATGTGGCTTGTCACGCCGGCCGGCCAAACAAGGTGAAGTACCGACCGGACCGCATTTGTGCAGAAGTAGAAACAACGATAGAATAAGTAGTGCTCCAGCTTAGAGGTCACGGCAAACGGCTACCGACTAAGGAGAGCTCAGAAAACGTAATGTCAATCATTCACTAAACAACAATAAGCTGCACCGAGACACCGAGTCGAAGCAACTAGAAGCGTACGTCAATGCTAAATCATCTGCGCAAATAGCATATTCACTGGATAAAAAACAATGCCTCCAGAGAATTGGAAAACATAAGTCAGTGTGATTTATTCAGCTGATGTAAAATGTTAGGTATTAGTACCCACGCAGGCTTCAAGGACAAGTTCGGGGCCAGAGGGTGCCTCGGGGGAGGCACTCCTCTCGGCCAGCCAAACGTTTTCGACCTAATGAAACCTTAAATTGTTACGCAACTCTAAGCATACTTACTTGACGTTGATATACGAAAGCGGGTCAGTCATTTAAGCTGAGATAAATAAGTCTATGTTTTTGGGGAAAAGCAACAAAAGAGTCACGCTGACGAAGAGAAAATGTTACGACCTTTGTCATTTAAAGCGAAAAAACTTTGCGATTAATAGCATAGACTGGGACAAAACCTCACAAGTCAAAAAAGGATAAAAGCCTAATGAATTGCAAATTCACGATCCCCATTGAGACTTAAGAGAAAACATTGCTTCATAAATAATGAAGAATTCAATCCCTAATAAGGAATAGGTGAAATCGTGATAGTTCACTGTTAACAAAGAGCACCTGCCTGCCCGTCCGCTCTCTAAAGACGTGTCCAACGGATTTAGTAACATGGATTATGGCCTGTTACTATAACTGGATAACGATGAAAATAAGTCATTACTATAGACCTCTGGCGAATTGTTCAAATTGTATTTGATAGTTATTGAAACTAATGTGACTAACATTTAATAAACAAGCTTTAACCACACTGAGATCATGTTACTATTCTGGTAGTCATATCTTTTTGTCATTACATTGTTTTACGTCCCAAGCAAATGCATAGTATAATTAGATAGCATTATCATATTTTTCCTTTACCATTCATAATTTGATTAGATTGGGAGATACTGAAATTTGAAGAAAAAAACCTTATTTAAATTTTTGCTATGACTTTGTTTTACAAACTTTACCGCTTTAAACTATGTGTCCTGCACATGTGAATGTTGTAATACTTGATAATTAATACTTTCAACGGAATTGGGACAACCTTCTTGTAAAAATATAGTTAAATTGAAATGGAAGTAAATATAATAATATATATTATTGTAATAATAACAAGAACATATTAGATTTTTTGTATTAATTGTTTGTTTGTAATGGATAAACACAATTACCTCCCTATTTAACCGATTTTATTTTATTCTTTCACCTATGGAAAGCTACATTATCAGTAAATAACATGGGCTGTAATTTAGTTTCGAAAAAGTTAAAATAATGTGGACTTGGGTATTGTGAACCGTGTCGTTAATTTCATTCGGTGGGGTACTGCTATGATTTATAGCAAAAATAATTAGGACGCAGAACTTAGTTTGTCACTTAGATCAAAACTTTAAGCGAAACTATTCCATCAAGTTAAATTGGATGTAGAGCTCGGTGTGGTATTGTGTCGTACCGCCTGTGCCACTATTAAAACAACCTACACGGGCCAACGATACAGTTCTAGAGCCTAAGTACTAAGCATTCGCCTTTCATTAGCATGATTACTAATACCTTAACGTATTAGCACCGAAACCTACTGTTGCGTAAGCTAATGGATGCTTAACCAGTGCACCTACTACAGAATTTCAGCTAATTATATTCTCATAATTATAAAGCTGAGTAGTTTACTATAAGTCCAGCATTGAGAACTGTTTAATCTTGAATTGTAAACAAAGCTAGTTTAAGGACGACCCAATCAACGCGACACACATCATGCGATGATATCATGTTATCGGTTGTTATGATTTCATTGTTATTGAAAAAACATTTTCGCGAATGGATTAATCTAGGTATTAATTAATCTATCATACCTAAACCATTCTCATGGACACTGGACATTATGCAGACACCTGCGCGTTTTATTGTGCAATTATTTTTATTCAGAATATAATAAAAATTTTAATTCAGTATTTTGGTTTGCAAAGTGGGTGTGTACGTTATGACTTTAAAAAATTAATCAATGACATTAAAATTAGAATAAACCAATTTAAAAATTAAATTTGTCAAAAACGCACTCACCGGAGAAGCTAATCCTTGTTTCGACCGGCATCTTGCAATATCCGGGGCTCGTTTTCGCAGGAACCGCGTAAAAAATCGACAAACGATCGAGGGGTCGACTATTTTAAATTAGCCGGTTGACGTTATCTGTAGCTTTATGCAGACTTGTTTTGTTTGTGTACTATATGTTCGCGTTTGGCGGCGTGTGTTGCGTGCGCGCGTGTTGACCGCCGAGTGTGCACTGCCGGCCGAGCCGCCCGCCGCGTCCTGCCCGCCGCCCGCCCTCGCTCCCGCGACGCGCTTTCCCGGCGCCCCCGCCCTGACAGGGGGCGCCACAGCCAGCCCGGCGACGTTGAATTAATCAATTTATGAATTTACTAGTTGATGCTATTTCGCGGTGTGGGCTCACGGCAATTTCTCGTGGCTAAGTTCTAATTAAGTACGAGTACGAACTAGTAAAAAATTTAGTAATTATATTGTCTATAGTGTCCGGTACTTTTCGGCTGAATTTTGGTACTTTTTTCAAATCAAAGAATCTAAAATTTTTCTAAAAGGAAAATTACTTAATATGCGCCTAACTTATAATGCGCCAGAAGGTCATGGTACCATAAGATCTGTGGATTATTTCCAACACTGCGATCTCCAATCTGTTTGCTAAGCGGATATGATGGCAAAGCTCTCCACTAATGTAGAGGCTCAACTCTAACATTGGACTGTTTGTTAGATTTTAATATTAGGTAGGATAGGTAGGTCTATTGTTGTTGGCAATAACCTATTTTGCTTGTAGTCATTTTAGGTATAGATTACTTACTCACATGCGCATGAAAACGAAAGAAAATAAATACTGTGACTAGTAACAAAACAATCCAGTGTTTATCTAAGTTTATTTATTTATTAAGTAAGTCTATTTATTTAAGTAAGATTAAAATATCAAATTTCAAAATAAAATACAGTGGTCAAGGATATAGATCCCAACTGTTGCTATTGAAGTAAGTGGGTGCGTAATATTTACTACGAGGACGCAGCGTAAAACTGTCTAGCTATAAGATTACTACATGTCATGTCTTTATCGTGGTAAGAGACTTCTGTTATCAGACTTATCTCCTGAGCTAGTCTTTACTGAGTATAACACATCAAAATAGACGTAAAGGTACCACCTAGTATGGTACATTCGCCTCGGTTACCAACAATATAATATATCTTATCAGGTGTTATCTTCCGCGCGCCGCGAATTCTCCGACCTAAGACTGAGGACTGAGAATGTTCTGTTCATTGTGAGCTCACTTTGTGCCCGCCTTGTGTGCTAACCTTATCTATTGAGTAAGCTTTAATGGATATTAGATAAACGTGACTTATTACTTGCCAGATAGACGTACCTGCCGGTTTCTAATACGGCTGGCATTAATGTGATAGCTGAATAAAGCGTAATGGGTCAAAGAAAGTGCCTTTCCGAGGTCGAATGCATAAAAGAACAAGCGCATGATTCAACCGCATCCTGCGGAGTCGTGTTGCGTTAATAGCGACATGGGTTTTAACACCAATGCCAAGTGAGACATCTTAGTGAAGGTAAACTCTTGGGAGTTGGCTGATATGGACAAGCCCTATGGCCTGGCATGGATATGAAACATATAGATTATGAAACTAGGCAAGGCTCAAAAACTTTGATACCTAAAGTACCTACGTTAAAGAAAGCAAGAAGACCACTTTTAATGCAGTAGCCCGGAGTAAATAGGGACAGACGGAGGCAAGAATTTATTTAAATTAAATCTAGCTACTCTCGCTCTGTCTTCGCACAGGTAAAAAGTTACCATAACCCAACTCGGGAATAATCCATAGGGAAGGTTTTGATATTATGCCGATGCTCAGACAGACATAATGTGTGAAAGTTATGAAAAACAGACTCATATTTAGATTATTATCGCAATTTTATCAATGACCTACTCGTGTCGACTCCCACACCTTTCGCTTAGCAATACACCAGAGTGCACTTACAAACGCTAATTTACAATAAGAAAGTGAGCTTGAACATGGCAGAAGTAACAGTAACAAGTAGGCGAGCTTTCAAGCGGTCAGGGAGCTTATGCAATGGCGGGCAGACAATAAAGTTCAAGCTTCCTTTCACCCGCAGCTAAGCTCGAGGAATCCAATAATGCCAACTGGAAACGCGATCCCCCCTTTTATATGGATGCTACAATTCGTAGCTAGCTTTAATTGCTGCGCTGCAATAAAGCTGCTCGTCGTGTGTGGTATTCGGCTGAATAGCACCAACCCATTAAAGTAGCGGTATTGTACTGGTACACTTACGAGTATGTCAATATGGAAATTATGACAAAGCATTTATGCCTAGGAGTAGGATAATGTACTGTACAACAATGAACTGATGCTGTATCTAAATTAAAGACAGTATGTTTTTCACAATTTAGGGTTAACATAAATTAAACTCTTAAACCATTAAAAATGGCCGTGTGGTGTCCGGCAGAGTAGAATAGCAGACCCCTAACACTCGTGGGTGTCGTACAAGGCGACTAATGTTTTCGAGGCAAAAGATCTAGAGTCTCCGAAGGCTGGTTTTCTATTGTTATATTTATAACACTGCGATCTCCAAACAGCCTGCCAAGCGTGGAGATTATGGCAACAACCCCCCTTTCGTGGGAAAGGCCCTAACTCCTGCAGTGGACTGTTATGGGCTGTGATGATAATGAGTATAAAAATATAATGTAAGTAGTTAGCCAAAACTCTTACACAAAAAATTACTTGTTGCGATTTTTCTTCAAAAAACATTAAGTTAAAAAAATACCAACGCACCGGTGTTACGTGGACTAATGGAAGGACTGGCTCATTTGCGTGGGACAAGATCCTTTGCAATGTTTAATTTTATACGAATTACGCGCGTACGGGGGCGAACGTGAACTGCATTTTACAAGTTTGAGTCACATTTTAATGTATTCGCTACGCGCAGGTCGCGTCATTAAAGTAAAGGTTACGCAATAACTACCTGCAAAGGTGTTTGCAAACAAATTTCTACCCTAAAATAAAAAGATTTTGCAACTTTTATTACGCTCTATATACGTGAGACAACGCAAACGTGATGTTTTCCTTTGAAAACTAGCTAATAAGCTAAGATTGTTTGCCACATTAGTGATATGAAAAAAATAATAACTTAGCGTTATATCTTATACACAAGAATGAAACATAACTATGCTTTGTCTAATATAGGATGATAATTTTGACAACTAATTATTCTTGGTCCTTGGCGCACGCCTATAAAGTTCGTTTTTTTTTTCAGTACAATGTTCTACAGATAATATCGTACTTCATGGACAGGTACCGCCCGTTTAGTGAAGTGCCACGAATAACTAATAATAAAAGACAATCGAAAACCGATATTCAAAGAAAATAATCGAACATTTAAAATTAACATTTAGGCAATTATATTATTTTTAGTAACTCAACTCTCATTCCTTGTTTGATTTCACTCTAAGAGACCTTTCACAACAACGATTTCGACTCGCGCGTATTGTACGGAATAGGCTGACTGAACGAATAAAAATACGCACGTGTCGAAATCGTCGTTGTGGAAGGGTTTTTAATGTCATATTAATAAATTATTAATTCAAAAGAAAATAGATAGTTTATTTTGTAAAATACATACAGCATAACCATGCAACTATCGATTTCAACTTATAAGGAAGATTAAATTGTATTGATTTTACACCACCCCATATCTACTGTGAACTGTCAAAATTATCATTTGACAAAGTATAAACTGTAATTTATCTAAAAATTTCGATATTGTTCATACGAGACCACGATTACTCGCTAAAATCTATTTTATAGCTAAAAGCTGCGGCTCAAGTTATTGTTTACTATACGGCCGAGGTCTTCTAGCGAAACAATCTACAGAACATATTACGCAACTGTAGATTTTATAGATTATAGATAGTACGTAAGCATCGTACACGGAAATCACTGTAAATGTGCCCATATCGTACGCTGCGCACTGCATTTTTTAAATTATTGCATATGAATTACGCAAGTACGCTATAATAGAAAAAGACAATAGTAGAGCACAATAACGATAATTATAATCCACAGAAATCAAAATAAATTGACTTAATAAATAATTAAATAGATTCTTCTTTGGATTTCTGTGTATATTACATTAAATATTGGCGAAACGCTCCGGCTTTGCCTGGGTAGTACCTTAACCAATTAGGCATCTTTCTTATGAAATACTCTGTCCATTGGTGAAAACCGTATGAAAGTCCGTTGAGAGGTTTTTGAGTTTATCGCGAACAAACAGATGCGACGTGAGACTTTCATAATATTTAGTACACTACATATCAATTCATTTAATTTTAAATTATCTTATTTAAATATTGGTGGAAAATACTTACCATTTCGTGTTCTACTTTTGACCTTCTCTGTTGAAAAGTACCTACGTTACAGTATGTTATAATAGCGTAGAAGGTTAGTAATCTTCTATAACCGTGTGTACAAGTGATTAGAAGCACCCACTTTCGGATTCAATGTGGTGGAGCTATATCTGACTCCATTTTGTCACGTTTTCATTACCTTTCTCACCATAGTCCGAAAATTCGTGGGAGAGTAAGTTTGGTACATTGACATCAAGCAGGCTGCCGACCAGAATGCCACGTAAGGCTTCCGAGCCCGAAGTCCTCCGAAGTCTCGAGAGCACTCGACGCTTGCTTTACGAGCTTACTCGTGCGACTTGCCAAGAGACGGGGCTTTGCCACAGATTAATGTGTCAGTAGATAACGTAAATGTAATCCATACTAAAATATATTGGATTTACTTACCAGCGACTTTTTTCGATCGTGACTTGATGGATAGCTTAATTAAGTCATCGGCCGATAATCTTTTTTTGTAAATTGGAAATAGATATTACCTAATCGTGACAGTGTATATGTCGCAGCAGGATGGTTAAATTAGCCGATTAATTAAATGGCTAGCTTCTTAAGCAATTATTTAATTGAATATTTGCCAAATTCATTAACTTTGAAAGTTACGTCTAACGAACGATATTGCCGCGATTTTACGGAGCTTCTCCATGCATTGTCACAACATTAACCTAACCCACCCGAATTAAAACGTAATGCAAACTATTATTGTTTGAGATTATTGTGATTAAGTTAGCATTGTGACAATATTTTGAGGAGCTCCGTAAACTCGGGTCAATTTCGTTCTTTAAAAATTACATGAAAAATTCTTGAAATTGGCAAATTTTCAATTAAATAATAGCATAAGAAGCTAGCCGTTTAATTAACTGGCTAATTTAACCATCCGGCTGCGACATATACACCACTATATTAATTCAATACGATTACGTGTTTCGTTAGAAATTCAATTTGATTCTGAGGGGTGTCTTTTGCCTGAGTGGTCCAACCGTCGCCATCCAGTCCGCAATAGCCCAAAGCCATTGCTCGCAAATACAATGTTAATATTATGCCGAGAACATAATTCTGTTTGACCTATAACTTAGATGGCGAAACTGGGATGATTAATATTCTTTGAGAGTAGCATACCAAGGCAGGGCTTTATGTGAATCATTGTTTGTTATTGTTTCAATCAGTTTATGGTATTTACGTTATATGGGCCGCGCTAGATGGCGCCCGCGTTTTGGTATTGAAGGAATTGTGTAATTATGGTGCCTACTCTATTAACGAGATATTTATATTTGTATATGGATGTGTGTGTGTTCTACTACGTACAAATAGAGTACAACACTCATCCTTCTACTACGTACTTGAGAAAAGTGTAGCATTCTATTATAGTGAAATCGTTTTAAAAATCGGACATGTTTACGTACTATATTAATAAACATTATATGGTAGGTAGAGAATAGTAATCTCTTCTTAGTAAAGAATAGTAAACTTTAGCATACTATGAATGAAGAAACAAGGACAACTAAACTCATTGAATGCATCACAACCACAATAAGAGATTTCAAAGAATGAATCAATACAATTATGACTGGTCACGTTGTTTAACTATAAAATTACAATACACAATACAACGTTGAGAAAAGTTTGATTCACAAGTTCTATGGGGACCATTGAGAGCCGCAATGCGCAATTTTCTCTATCTACTTTGGAATGTTCTTCGTCATTCATGACCACAATAACTGATTTACAATCATGCGAAGGCTCAAATATTTCTAGCCAGTAAGTTTGCTACGGTGAAAGCTGCAAGTTTCTACCGGTACCACTAAGAGATATGCCCTAAAATAATAAGGAGTTGTGTCAGAAGGGTAACGAAAATTCCTTAAATAAACGCCAACCCAAAAGATATTTAAATTCGGTGTTCGCATTTTTTACCGTACCGAGCAGTGATCATAAAAGGTGGTACGATATTTCCATCTACTTCATCCGTTCCGTTCCGTTCCGTTCCAGGTACAACACCAGCCAGAAGTTCTTCTGCAAGGGTGTATGTAGGTCATATCAGAAAGAACCAGGTATGATGTCGCCTACGTCCGTGATTCCGTCGTCTGTACTTGTATTTTGAGCAACCGAGTTCAGCGGGTGGCACGGGTATCACCCGAAGAACTGGTTTGCTCCGGATACCGTCGCGGACGTGGGAGTTGTTGGACTTAAGCGACACCACATCGCGTCCCCTGCTGATTTGCGCTACCTCCAGCCCGAGATACCAGTGCGCACGTAGATGCGAGGGGACTGTAGGGCTTTCGCAGTCAGGATGGGAGCGACAGGAGTTAGATTAGAACCGACAAGAATTCATACATCGAGCCAGTGTGAGGGAGGATAGATACTATACTTGGTGTGTAAATATATAAAAGATGGATGCTATAGACTGCTGTGGTTGGTTCTGCTCCGGTTATGGTGTTCTGTTGCCTCTGCAGTGGGTGTTGTTCCGGGTTGATCCTGGTCATCTTCTGCGGATTTGTTTGCAGTGCAGGAGGTTGGTAGGCTCTCTGGCTCTGATTCGGAATCCGTTTCCGGTGATTTATATACTTTATCTGCTTCCCTTTCCATCAGGGTCCTGTTTCGTGCTAATTCCTTCCAGTATTCCTTGGATCTTCTGGTATACTTGTCTATGTCCTGATATAGCGAGTCCTCCCATGTAAAGATCGGCCGGCCGACTTTGCGTTTGTTTTCTCTGTATTCTCTGGCTGCGTGCAGTATGTGTGGTGTGTCGCGTCTTATTATTTGGCCGAAATACGTTAGTCTACGGACTTTGATTATTTTTGTGATGGTTTTACCATCTAAGATTCCGTTCCGTTCCAGGTACAACACTAGCCAGAAATGCTTCTGCAAGGGTGTATGTAGGTCATATCAGCGAGAACCAAGTATGGCGTCGCCATCATCGGTAGTTCCGTCGTCTGTACTTGTATTTTGAGCCACCAAGCCCAGCAGATGGCACGGTTCTCACCCAAAGAGCTGGTGTGCTCCGGATATATATATATAAAGGAAGGATATTGACTGCTGTAATTGGTCCCTCGGAGAGCTCTGCTGGTTTGATCTTCGTGATTTGTTGTCTTTTGATGTCCCGCCGTAATCTGCGCACCCGTGACTTCTAATATTTTCTAATGACGTCCTGTCGCCGGCAGCGTATCCGTAATTTTCGGCTAATGTTCTCATGTTGTCCATCGAAGTCCTGTCGCAACCCGCCTACACTATCAGCTATTCTTTAACTCTTGTCTTTCTGATATTCTTCTTAATTTTCTTTCGATGTCCTCTTGCAAGCAGCGTACCCGTAATTTTAGGATTTTCTTTTTATGTTGTCTATCGAGGTCCTGTCGCAGCCCGCCTACACTACCAGCTATTCTTCAACTCTTCGTCCTTCTGCTGTTCTTCTTGATTTTCCTTCGATGTCCCGTCGCAAGCAGCATATCCGTAATTTTAGACTATTTTTCTTATGTGTCCATCGAAGTCCTGTCGCAACCCGGCTATACTATCAGCTATTCTTCAACTCTTGTTTTTCTGCTATTCTTCTAAATTTTCCTTCGATGTCCCGTCGCAGGCAGCGTACCCGTAATTTTTGACTGTTATTTTTATGTTGTCCATCAAAGTCTTGTCGCAACCCGTTGACACTATAAGCTATTATTCAACTCTTGTCTTTCTGCTATTCTTCTTAATTTTCCTTCAATGTCCTGTCATGATCTGCGTACCCGTAACCTTCAGCTATTCTTCCTTTATGTTCTACTGAAGTCCTGTCGCAGGCGGCGTACCCGTAATTTTTGGCTATCCTTCTTGTGATGTCCATTGAAGTCCTGTCGCAACCTGCCTACAATATCAGCTGTTCTTCAATTCTTGTCTTTCTGCTATTCTTCTTAATTTTCCTTCGGCTTCGTAACCTTCGGCTATTCTTCTTTTATGTTCTACTGATGTCCTGTCGCAAGCAGCGTACCCGTAATTTTTGGCTATTCTTCTTATGTTATCCATCAAAGTCCTGTCGCAACCGGCCTACATTATTAGCTATTCTTCGACTCTTGTCTTTCTGCTATTCTTCTTAATGTTCCTTCGATATCCTGTCATAAACAGCGAACTCGTGACCTTCAACCGTCCTTATTATGTCATCTCTCGAATTCTTGTCTTATCGCAGCAGAATACCCGTAACTTTCCAAGTAACGTAGTGTACCCGTACCTTTTAGCTGTTTTTCTTAATGTTGTCCCAACATATCGCCCGTAGCATACCCGTAACATTCAGCCATTCTTTTAATGTTGTCTCTCAGTCGGTGTCCTGCTCACAGCAAGGACCATAAACTTAGAGCTATTCCTTTGTTCAGGTGTAATGTCGAAATCGGCCACTCAGCGGCTGTCAGCTATTCTTCTAGTGTTATTTGTCGATGTCCTATAGCCGAGAGTTTATGTTGTCTCTCGATATCCGGTCCCAGATAGCTTATCCGAAACATTCAGTTAATGTTCCCGTGTTGGTCAGTATTGCGAGTGGTAAATACGTACCTTCCGCACGTTCGTGCTTTACACTTATTGGGTCTTTCATGAAGTCATAGTTATCTAGGACTGTTAACTATGTTTTGGTGCCCGCTCTCCAATTGGAATGCAGTACCCGCTCGAGAGTGAACATGTGGTTGTCTATAGATCGGTCTTATAAGAAAGTCGTCAAATAACTTCCTAACTGGAAGTTACGTCTAGTTTCTTCAATATAAAGTTGGCTTTTTAGTTTGTACTATGTTGAGGCCCTTGTGAGGTTAGCATTATGGTACTTATTGTAGGGGTTGTGAATGTAGTTCGAAGCTTATTCGTTTTCTGTACGAAGAAATCTATCATCGTCGAAGGATTAACTATTGGTTTTCTATGTCCACATTTTGTTATAATATTAATAGAAAAGCTGAGCAGAGTCTGTCTTTTCCTGTTATTCGCTGCGTATGTCGCTATATAAGTCTGGACGCACTGCCTAGTGGTAAAATATTGGGTGAAGGTCTTCATTTGTTTGATCATCGACTGTCTTATTGACGTCTGTGTTTCGTTTGTCATGTTCGGTGCGCCAGATGTTGCAGTGTCTTTGTTCATGGAAATGGTCAGGCAATCGTTTTTTATCTCCATTCCGTTGGGAACCAGTCTACAAATGTGCGCTTATTGTTTTCAATGCCCGGTCAGTGATCTTTAAAAAATTTTTGTCGATTTCTTTCCTGTGTTTATTGCGTTTCGCGGAAGACCCGATACTTTAGTTATGGTATGGTGTACGGTTTTTTAAAGATATACAATGCGTTGCAAAGTCGGTAGTAGTTTTGCTGTATTGTGGAGCGCATGTTTATGTACGTAATATTGTGGATTGGTACAGCTGTGGAGAAAGCTTGATAGGCAATTAGTTAAAATACGAGTAACCTATAGCGGTATTGGACGGCTCAGGATATAATTAAAAAGGATCGATATTTGCATAGTCAGATTAATTCGTGTCACTTTTAGTTTGGGATATATACATCCCTCTAAACGCCAATTATATTTGTCTTATAAAATCTTTCTCTGTGACTAAAAAGCTATAGTTAACTGAAAATAAATAAAATTTGCACAAGGTAACGTCCAGCCAGAGCAGATGTCACGCTGCTGCTAATAGCTGGCTGGTAAAACTATGTTTAATTAGGTACAACTACCAGCACATCAGCCTACCCGCCTAGTATAAAATCAGATAGCATCGCTATGGAGGCGTGTGCAGACCGGAGACGGTTCAAACTCTAAACAAGGTATGTCGAGGTGCTGTCCTATGTACACCAACTTATATCAAGTGCTTAATTCTATGAATAGAGTCCCAAGATAATATAGTAATATCAAATTGTTGCTATGTGTACCTTAGACACCGATATCAATAGGTTGGGGCACTAGAAAAATAATAGGAACGCTCTCACCAGATTACGTGATGGATAGTGTAAGTAGATAGTTCCACCACGGAGCTCTACACTGGGACCACTGGGAATCTCCGTTGATTTCAGGTCAGGTCTGATCATGTAGGTACGAGACGGAACCAGATATTGCACTGTAGATGCACGATTATTCGATTGCTCGTGTCCATTAGAGTCCGATTCACTCATTATCACTATCACTTCTAACTCTAGGTACTACTACAACAAATTTTCTGACACAAAGTTAGGATAAGCTAAAACTTTAGATTTCACTTTAACTAATTCTATGTGAAAAAATTTAGTAAACGCAACGCATATAGTGCTCGACAAAGGGCGGGTCGTAAATTTTTTGTGCCTTTGAGGGGTTGCGCTCGGCCGCGACGGAGGCGCGGGCGCACGTGTACTCAGCATGCCGGTCCAAACAAGACTCGGTACGATATTTCCATCTACTTCATTTAAGTTAATAAATAAATGACGTTAATTACACATTAACTCGCGGCACGATAGTTACGATCAAATATTAAAAAAAGCTATTAAAGCTGCAGGTATTCCAGAAAAATTAGGTGTTTTAACCTGTTTTAAAATACCTAAGTAGTTTGGTATTTCAAGTATGTTACATATATTTCCTTATAATATAATCAGTAAGCGGGAAATACCCGAAACAACACAAACAGTATAAAAATAATTTACTGACCTCTCACACTTGGGCGCTGAGAAGTTATCAGTCAGATTACCCTTCAAAGACTTTTGATGTAGTAGTTCAATAAGTATTACATTAATGATATTGCGATAACGTTGTTACGCCGTTTAATGGCTCACCGTTATCTATCTGCCTACATCATGTGAGGCTGGGTAGAGTGCTGCCAAAATAAGTCTGCACACACATAAAGTATGGCGTCAATGGGAGATGTTCCGGGAACCGATTAAAAAAAAATAGATAGCGTTAATTAGACGATTCTCAAAAATAAATTAAAATAAGACCGTTACATGTATAAAAATGTATACATTTTGCGCTTTTTTCTCAGAAAAGGTACTAAAACTAAGTATCTTTTTACGAAACATTTTTCCGAGTAACTTAGGATACTAAATTCAAAACTGAGAACTAAGCAGCGCCATCGAGTGTGGCATGGCCGAACTACACTTTTTACTTTTTAAAGTACCTGTCTGAAAATCCCCTATTGGCGTCCATGTCATTGTTTTTATTGAGAGTTGCGCTCGCTAAGTTGAGTTCGCTGTGAGTCAAATGCAGTTTTTTTTGTATATGTAAAAAAAAACTGTTTTGACTCACATATACCACTAACGCCCAAATAAACGAATGTTTCGAATGTGCTAATTAGATATCACCCTATCCCTTTTGAATGTCAAAGATTAGAAGTGACAGCATAATCTTAAAGGAGCTCTTACAATTAAGAAGCATTCCAGTATTCGGGCGTACGGCAAACAAGCTTGCGGACTGTCTGATGGTAAAAGATTCCCATACAGCCGCGAGCAAAGTTATCTTGCGCGCTCTCTACACTGCCTGCCTAACATCACTACCAGCCATAGAGTTTAGAGCGCTATGTTAAACTGCCAGATGTCTGTTAGTCTCATAAATAAAATAAGAACCTTTTCCAATTCTGATCGAGGGCGGATCGTACTCCATCCGCGCACGTAGTTAAATATGTAATCCCAATGTTGATTTACGATGTGGGAGCGTTGACCGATAGATCGGAATCCAAACAATTGAGACGCACGAGCCCGAGGCGGAAAGCACGCGCTGCGCTTGCGCACCTATACGGTTTTGTTATTTATTGCGGAGTTTATTCGATTTGACAGCTCAAGCATACCTATTTGCGGCTTGTAGCAGCAATATGTTGTAGGTAGTCACAGCTACCGTAATGACAACAAGAAAAATTAGGACAGATTGAATATTTATTTATTTCTGTACTGGATACTTTTTAGTAGTGTAGGTAGTAACCTAAATACAAAAAGCATTACTATGTTTTTTATATTTCCGTTAATTTAGTATCGGGTGTTCTAAAACTGTCATATTGCAGTGGTCGCCAATAGGTTACGAGCCTGATTCCATTACCAATACGGCCGACGTGGTCGGTAAACGTACGAATTCGAGCTTTGCCCGTATTATGGATTTATTAATGTTTTTTCTTCGTTAGTGCCAATTTAGACTACGTGATAAAGTTAGTTACCGTCTACAACTATGTACGTCGCGAAGTCATGCACACTCTCAACTGTCTCAAATTTAAAAAAGAACTCGTGACCTACCTAAGCGTGACTATGCAACAATGCACACAAGACGCAAAACTTAAATGTGCCCTGTTGACAAGTTGCCCACCTACGCCAGATTTAGTTTTATAAGTCTCGCTTAGTGCATTACTAAGAAAAATACGACGCGTTCCAGACTCGTTGATTTTTTCCTAACAAAAAACATGTCAAGCAAGATATTTCATTACCGTGAGATTGGCGAGTGTTTATTTTGATTTTGCGCGGCGACGCGTGACTGGCAGGGTCTGGCTGCGTGTGCGCGTGTATCCGGCCAACAGTTCTCAGGACTCAAATTGTTGTCATCACAATCCGTTGTGGCAAGAGATTACATAGAGTGAAATGAGACAGTTGTGTCTTCGTCGGTTTGTTGTTTTGACCTTCTTTCTTCGAGCTACGGATTTTTGCGTACCTACGTACAGGTTCTTCACGGTCTGAAGTTCTGAACAGTGAAATTACTACTTATGTTGAAGTCAGCGAGGACGACACGGCTACGGAATGAAAAATAATCTACGGTATTAGCTTAAGATTTATTTACTCGAATTGATTAAGTTTTATACTGTAGGTCTGTACCCACAGCATAAAACTTAATCTATTCGAGTTTTATCTTTTTGTTTGCTCACTTCCTTTTGACGACCTGAGTGGTTCAGTGGTCACCATGTCGATCTGCCACGCAAGAGGTCCCGAGTTCGATTCCCGGCCGGGCAGAAATTGAAATGATGAATTTTAATTTCTGTTACGGGTCTGGGTGTTCTATGTATAATAAGTATGTATTTAAAAGTATATAAGTAGTTTATCAGTTATCTAGCACCCATAACACAAGCTTTGCTTACTTTGGGGCTAGATGGCGCTGTGTGAATTTGTCCACGATTATTTATTTATTTATTTATTTTAATTTTGCAAGGCTTTTAACTATTAGGCTATTAACTAGTTTCACTGATAGATAAACAATTTTCAAGGATGGTTTACGAAAAATTTGTAAGTAGGTATTGCGAAGCCATCCCTGCGATATAAAAGCGAAATGAATACCTTATATATTCCGGTAGCAGAGATTTTAAAATATTGAGGCCAAACATTGCAAGGAAAAACATAATTTATACGCCAAGGCCATATCGGGTGAAGTGGTTTATTGCTCGAAGATTTCATCAAGCACGCGTTGCATACAAAGTCCTGAGCGTCGGTAGGTAGGTATATGACAAGACATCTAACAATTAGTATGCGGGCAACACACGCGATTTTCCACACCTGCGCCCGCGCCAGTGACCGGCAGACCGGAACACTTTCCAGCAATGGTTTCAACACGCTCGAGTTGCAGGAATATCGGATCACAGTCGAGCAAAACCGGGCGCGTAGTGAAAGAACAGGATGTATTGAAATACCAAGAATTAAGTTACATCCACGTTACATAAGATAAAACCTGCAGCTTGCTGCTGCGTAAGACCGACCTACTCCCAATTAAATTAGTTAACGTGTACATATTGATGTTCATAATCGTTTAAATACTCGTATGTGTTTGGTATATTTATTCGAGACAATATCGACAGATTTAGCTATCTTCGATAATTTCGTTACTAATAAGAATATCAACACAAACAATAATTTGCTAAAATTCGAAGAAACACAGTTCGCTATTATCACAATTTTACGCCGATTATCTAAACCCATTTTATTGCTCTCTTACGCTACTCATTTGATTAACAAAGAATAATTATTAAGCCGGGTAATTTAGCAGCCTGTATAACTCTGGGAGCGAGACCACATCAGCCACATACGCTTGGCGTTTTTGAATCAGCGCATTCACTGTCATTGTTAATTAAATAATTACCAAGCGTTATTTTCACATTAACCATTGCACAAGACCCCCAAAATATTGTGTCACTGTCACTGATCCTTTGTGTTGCGAAACGTTGGGAACAGAATCCGTACCACTTACGTTTTCATTGTAATGTCGAATGGGATTATAATGAACAATGGCATCGTTTCTCCATTTTTGGTGTTTAATTTGAGAGCCGAATACTGGCCACTTCATTCATACATATTATTACGCATTATAAGTTGCCATTAGGTGTAAACCATATAAAATATTTATCAACTTTACATTTGGGAAACTGCTATGTTGACTACCACACCTACCTACTAACTACTTACCATAGAATATAATTATTGTGGTACTACTTTTCTAATTTCATTTAATTTTCTATAGATGGAATTCTGCACATAAAATCGGTCTGTCAATTTAAATTATATACGTTCAAAGCCGCAGCCGAATGCTATTAGTAAAACTATAAAGCAAGATTAAGTTGTTTATAAGTGAGAAGTAGGAATGTATGTTTGTAGGCAACGTGGGGAATGTTGGCATGCAGTTGGCCTGCGACCGATTTCGATAACTCTTTCACTGCGTTCCCGAGTTTTCATTCCACATACTGTAGGTTTGGATGTTGGGGACATCCCCGAAACCACAGACGTGATTACGAATATCCTTTCACTATCAGGAAGCTACACTATTCTGGAGTATCTACAGTACTACGATTTTATAGTCCTCTGTGGTCATACTCACGGTCAGGATACTTTTGACCTCTAAAATTATCAGGATCCCGCGGGATAGTTGGGTGTTTGTGATCTAAACTGCGCGAGAATGAAAACAACGGAGAGCGGCTAGTTTGCGGTCATCTTGGCTCCCGGTTGCCTGTGCGCGCGAGGGCTCGGGGCTGCCTAGACCATGATCCAGTATTTGGCAGATGAGGTAACTACAGTGGAGCGATTGCCTAGTGCCTCGACCTCCGTGACCCTGTTAACAGGGGAACCTGACCAGATAGGATCATGGGTGGGGATCATACATTCAGTCGACTGAATGTGCATTTTTCATCAGATGTTTTCCCTCCCTGTAAGACCATCGGTTAGTGTTCAACTAATGTACATAACTCAGAAAAGAGTATTTGCTACATGGCGGCACTGAGCTTCGAACCCGGGACTTCGGGGTACAAGTTGGACCCCTCAACCATTAGGCCACCGATGCTCCTTACCGGCTCCTAGCTGGAGACGGCTCCAAAATAAAACAAAATTAAACAATCGACAGACCAACAAGACACCGTGAAAGAATTTAGTGCACGTCCTAATGGAGACCTTGGACTATTTCTCGCAGCCAGCGCTGTAAAAGGATCTACAAGTCACGATGCAAGTTAAATTGACATTACGTTAGTGACTAGGCGTGGCTCGTGCTTTGTACGAACAGACAAATACGATTGGCATTTTGAGAAAATGCCGAATGCTTAGGTTCCTAACAATATTTATGTAGTAGAACGTAAGAGCCAAGGCTGGCCGCTTGCCTGATTATTATCTACAATTCAATGCAAAACTGTCAACATACGGGTAGGGTACGCCGCACATGGGCATTTCAAATTCTCATTACGGACCACAAATAAGCTAAACGAAACTTATTCAGTAGAATAATCGTTATTCGCAATTACAACGAGACTGGGTGGGGTATACTAGTGTAACAGTGTGTATACTAGTGTAGTGTGGCACTAGGTGCCACATTGACTATGTAGCGTAACGAGGGATTGGTATTAGAGAATGGAAATTTTAAAAAGCAAGATCTAAGTATAGGTTTCAAAATCGAATCACATTATCCCCAAGGGGGTATTCTTAAATATATTGGGGCCTTATCCTTACCATTTACTTCCTAATGATAGACATATGAATAATAAAAGACATAGTCTAGGCGAGCAGGTGATGTGAAACACTACACTTAATTAAATCAAGTTAAATCTCTATCTCAAACATAATAACAAGTGATAACAATTCCGCCAGAATATTACTGTAATCCCAAGAAGGGCAAATTTAAAAAGCTTTAGCATATAAGACAACTAACCCTTAGATTTATTAATTAAACTAACAAAATATGGGCATTTTTACTTAGAAAACACACTATTGAAAACTGTTGTCAGAAATAAAGAATAGCAAAATATTATGATAATAAAAAAAAAACTTAAACCACACGCATGCCTCATGCGGCATGCCCATCATAAGTAACGACGGTGACCTGTCGACATTCGCTGTCGGTCAAGATAATTGATGGGAACCATCATGGGAAAGTCATAGAAAGCGTGAGGAAAATAAAAACATAAGGTTAGAACGTATGAGTAGCTAAAATAAATGCACGATGGAACCCAAAATACACAATTAGTGAATCAAAAATTTGTAGAATAAGGATAAGTATGAAAGTGGTTGTTTTAATGGAATGACCAGTTAAGCTCTTTTTTTTATTTTACATTTGGAATTGGAAAATAGAGAAGCAAGGGAGAACGTTATATTCGGTCTAATACTGGACTACTTTGGCATATGGAGTCAGCTCATTTGTGATGTGGGGAGAGATGTTTGGGAGCTCATACGGAAAAAGCGGTAGTTGCTGAAGGGATTCTGAGTGCTGATCGATACAAAAGGTCATGTTGAAAAACATGTTGTGCCATTTGCCCCTTTTATTAGTGCTGGCTTTATTGTATTGCAACATAATGCTCATGCTCATAGTGCTCGATTGGTACTGCTATAGTATATCTACGTCACGTGAATTTAAAAGGTGATGCAGTGGCCAGCAGGAACCCCGGACATGAATAAAATGGAGGCTGCCACTGCCGTGCTATTCCCCCTATTTTCTAACATTTTCTGTTGCGCTAATTGTGCCGGTGTGTGTATAATAATCATCATCATCACAGCCTGTAACAATCTACTGCAGGACTTAGGGCCTCTTCCACGAAAGGGGCGGTTATTGCCATAATCTCCACGCTTGGCAGGGGGGTTGGAGATCGCAGTGTTTAATATAAAAATGGAAAATGCTGCTGCCCATTATCCAGACTACGGAGACTCTTGATCTTTTGCCTCGAAAACGTTAGTCGCCTTGTACGACACCCATGAGTGTAAGGGGTTGGTGCTATTCTACTCTGATAGACACCACACGGTGTATAATACATTATAAATAAATAAAATGTTGTGGTATCGAACGCTAAGTCGACGGAGAGATTTCCCCTTCCATGACGTGTTCTACCGCTCCTGTACAACGGTGTTTGTTCTGAGGAACTGTTTAAAATTTATGCCACGTCCTATCATCGCGCAGCTCGCCATCGGCAGAGAGTTCAATTGGAACATGGACCACTTGATATCAAAATGGTCGCGAACTGTGTGGTTCCAAAGAAACTTTCTCCCACGCACACTAAGCTTATGGAGTAAGTTCCAGAGAGAGAGCTGAGATAGGGTTTTCCCTGGAGATTATAACATGGACTTCTACAAGAATAGGGTAAAAAGACTTTTCACAGGTCTGCAACACGGGGATGATACCCATGGACCCCATGGTATTTAAAACGTCTGCTTACCACGAGGCAGGCCGCAAGATTGTTTGCCATCTTTGGTAATATAAAAAAAATATTTTTTTTTATGTTACACGGCAGACATACAGGCAAGCGGGCCGCCTATGGACATCAGCAACACCAGGGGAGTCACCAATGCGTTGCCCGCCTCTAAAGAGACCTCTAATATACCTCTTGAACAATCCCATGTCATAGTCCAAAGGAAACACTGTGGCTGGGAGTTCATTCCACATCCGAATCCTACGAGCGAGAAACGTTCTTTCGAACCTTTGCGTGGTGACCAACAGAGTGTCTACGTAGTGGGGATGAGTACCCAGCCCGCAGCGGGTGGTGCGACGGCGGAATTGTGCTGTAGGCACCAGATCGAAAAGTTCCTCGGAACACTCCCCATTGTACAGCCGATAGAACACACACAGGGAGCCAAAGTCCCTTCGGTTAGCCAGTGGTTCTAACTTGCTTGTTTGTATGGGATCGTCGACAATTCGTACGGCGCGTCTCTGTACGGAGTCCAGAGGATTTAGCAGGTCGGCAGTTTCGCCGGCCCAAAGATTTTCTATTCTAAGGATGTCCTAGGCGGTTAGCGTCTAAGTCCATAGACATTTATTTACATTGTACGACACTCGACAATCGATGTTAATCGTATAATTCTACTTTGCCACATACTATACGGACTAACTTCTGACGGTCTTAATTAGGTTAAATACTAGTTTCACACATTTACGCAGGTTTAGGATGATTGAGAAATTGGTAGGATGTCCTCAATGTAGGTATACACGTAATTTTATAAACTGAAATTGATGATCTTGCGAAACGCGTTCATCGCATCCATTACCTTAAATGAAGGCCGGTAGATTTTATCAAGACTAGGTATTTTGGCTCTTAAGGTAAATAGGCGGCGAAATTACAAATGCATACGTACTTATACATCTTGATTTATGGCTGAAGTAGCCTACCTATTCGCTCATTTAAATAAAGCTATGCGGACTCGACGCAAGCGCAGCATCACGTGCCGGAGAAAGTGTTTTCTGAACAATGGAAGACGAATTGAAGGCCTCGGACCAAAGAAATAGAGGTAGTACTCTCCATTGCAACAAAAAAAAACGTAAACGAAGTAGAAAACGTTACCTACCTAGACGTAACGTTGTCGGGGCCGGTTATAGCTTACAACTTTCATAGAGAATTCGCGTTTGGCCCTTAAATCAAACTTTCGATATTTAAATGTGTAAAATACCTACGTAAAGTATTTCACTGCACTATTTATTATTCATCTAGTATTTATGAGAAGTGTACAGAAACGATTACATTTTTCCGCTTCATAAAATTAACGGTACAGTTTATTTTACAACCGTTACAGTAATCATCAAGGTCGATCTTAAACCGGTTCCATTACTCTCTCAGTGTATTTAACCACTGGCTCTTAGAAACAGGATCACTTTTTGCCTGCTTAAAAACAATAAACAGAAGCGGTTAACTTTGAAGCTTGATCGTATCAGGTGTTAACTTAGCATTTCTAAGCAAGGGAATGACGTAAATGCAGGTGTTCTGAGCGTGCCTACACCAACTAAACGTACGATCTGATAACTCGTTTCAAATAAATTTTTAAAGTAGTTTTATTTCTTCTTGTATAAAGTTATCTTCCTATCTATCTTATATCGTTAATTGGTTTCTACATATCTATCCGCTTTGCATAAACTTTATTAGACTTAAGCTACTTATTATATAATAGGTAAACTAATATTCTTAAACATTCCAATAAATTAGGAGCATTGAAAAATAAATTACTCGTCTGCACTCGGGCAGGTAGTTAAAGTGAAATCGGTTGTTATTGGCGTGAATCAGCTGTCGGTCGATCGGCTACGAGGTGGCGCGAATCGGGCATCGGACACAGGTTCAGATGAAGTGAAACTCGCCGAAGCGCCGGGAAAACAAAAGAGCCACGAAACAGCCACGGCGCCAGACGAACCGATCTCGTAACGATGATGAATTGGTCGACCATTGCTTTCGGTAAAACACGTAGCAAATCGTCGCTACTTCCATGTCGAATTTTTTAAAAACAAGTTCCGTTATAACTGGTTTCATTTTTCATCAATGTGCAAGGTCGTCGATTGGACGAATCTGCCGTGCTTCAAGTTTAATAGCGCATCCGCTCTTCACAGGCCACGGTGACCTCATGCATCTCTGCGTGGTATGCAAGCTCATCGATATAATAAGCTACTAATGACCTAACTAAGACACTAACGATACACAAACAGATATACGTTTCGATTTTTACTGAACGTATTTTATCTAATAACTAGATCATTAGCTTTATTTGGCTAACTGAACATTATCACACGAGTAGCGATAAGTTATTATACTAGTTCCTGGATGGGATTTCACCATGTGTTAGTTCGGAGCCGTAAGGTAGCTAACAAAGGCCGTTAAGAAGTGCGAAATCGCTTAATGCGGCAACGAGCGCGGCGCGATGCGCAACATTAGCACAACACAGATGCGTTTTGCGGAAACTGGGACACTGCACTGCATTATAATCTCTATGTATTCACTATCTTGCAACCTGATAGCCATAGATATTTTATCTACCTTTTAATCTTGTTGGAATTCATGTACTTTGATAGTTTACAAGCCATGAATGAATTTTTAATAACGCATCTAAAATGTAACATGCACAATTGGCTTACAATTAACTGTGCCTCTTTGACCCCTCTATCGATGTAGATCAACTTCATTGGAGATCATGAGATTGACTCACAATGGATAAAGTCAAATCAATTATTGGTAAATTCATCTGAATGCCAAACTCTATCCAATAATATGTATCAAATGACTTTGAAATGAAATGTTGATGAAAACAATGACTAAAGAAATACAGTAATAATATATCTTGTCAACTGCAGTTTGTTTTGTTGTTCATATAGAGAGATAAACCATTAAGCACTGACATAAAGAATAGGAAATATAAATGTATTCAATCTCACAGCTAAGCCACAGCATAAGTAATTTTTTATTATATAAATAAATTTAAGTAATTTTGCATAATAAAAGAATTTAACATTATGTAAGTACTTAGTTGGCTTAGCTGGAGAATAATATATGAAGAATCTACTTACCCGTTCTAGGTGAGATGGGCACCGCAGGCTTCGGAGCAGCGTTGGAGCAGAGCCGGCCAATTTTGCTGGGAGGTTTGAGTCCTGATGGCTTCGGTAGTGATGAAGGTCTTATAGCTTCAGTAGGCTTCGGAGGGAGTCCTGGGGTAATGGATGCTGCAGCAGCATCCAATGGGCTGTCATCCGTTGATGATGAAGCAACATTTGGTGATGTTGGTGATGACATCGCCCCATCCGGCTGAATCTCTTCTTGAACTTCACTCATTTTGTTCACTCACAAAACACTTTTTGAAAATGTTGCTTTATGAAACCATTGTTTTATTCAAATCAAATTTGACTATGTAAAAAAATATAAACGTTACATATACATATTATGTATATTATGTCGTCCGCGACCTCCAGGTCAATCCTCAACAAACCGTTTAGGTACTAAACTAAAAATAACGCAAGTTCCCGCGCAATAAGAAGACACGTAATCTGGATCACGGCCAATGTGGGAAAATGTAAATAACGAGTAAGTACGTAATACCTACTTTCATAGATAATCAATGCGAAAGTTTTAATTACTTAAACGGCGCTAGATTATATTTTATTTCAAGAGTAAGTACCAAAACAATAAACTGAATAATAAACAGTTTTATAACTTTATTCGGTAGGGTTATTTTTTTTGCTAAACAAGCGTTAAATATAGAAATATAACGGCATACCTGAAGGAACTGGAGCACAAAAAGTGCTGTCCGTAACCTAGAGAAAAACTCGTTAGATTTTTACCGCTCGTCGCACCAGCTGAGCTTGACAATGTTATCAGCACTATCACTGCACAACACAAAATAATCACTTAATCCACAACGCACCACGCGTAATTTATTTAAAGTATTTATAACAGTAACAATGTAACAACACAAAAGAAAAGGCGCGGAGTAAACCAACAGTACAAATCATTAATTTTACACTCGAAACTAGCGAAATTCTACGCAAACCCACCCGTCACCGTCTGTCTACGTTCAAAACATCAAAATTGCGTTTTGTTAATATTACAAATTACAGCAATATAAAGTCCAAACATTTTGGACGTACATTAAACCCAAATAAAATCATTGATGTCGATACATACTTGTAAGAACATTCGTCTACGATTCGTTGTCTTTTATCATAAATCAAGTATGTATAATCTTAGCCGTTTTAAATTATAAACGTTTTTTAGGTTCTTTGCGTTTTTTGCATAAAAGAAAATCCAATGACTTAATTTTTATTATGCGTAAACTAAACGCTGACGCCAACTATGGAACATCCTGTCATCACTGGAAGGTTTACTGTCTATAGGCGACACAAGCTTATTGTTCGAGTTGTACCGAATGAGCGATTTTTAAGGGCGTGTTCTTAAAATCGACGATAGATGGCACTCATTAATAGTGTCTGTCATTTCCAAAATAAGTAAAGTATATTTTATTCGCGGTAGAATTTTGGTCTATAAGTTGGTGGATACAAAAAATCGAAAGTGTTTGCCAAAATCCCAAAATGTTTGATAAGAACTAAAAGAAAGCGAAATCTTCTCTGCTCTGATCTGCTTCTAAACAGTCTTTTGTAAACATATTTTGACAGGTACTAGTTGTCAGCGCCATCTATCGATCTATTTTGAAGTAATTTGTTTTTTAAAAGCTTTGCGGAATCACTCATTTGATTGCGAATCTGATTGTCGAATCAGCAGGGTTTCCAGGTTATGTAAAATGTCCCCAAATCAGGTTTAAACTTTCTCCAGCAACATACAATGAGGAGTTTTCCAGTAGTTATTGTCAGTTGGTTTCAAAAAGCGATTTCAAAAATATAGATGGCGCTCCTACAATTTTAGTAATTTTTGTTAATCTGTATGATGGTGGCAGTAATGCAGCAAACTTGTACTAAACTTAAAAATAAAATGTTAATAATATAAACATAACTGATAAAGGTTGAACGTAACTCTGTACCATTTTTATTACAGCCTCTAAAATGGTTGAAAACTGTTGACAAATAAAAAATTATCCAACACAACGTACCCAGTATTTATATCCTCATTGCTAAGAACCTATTTCAAGCGATTATCAACTTGAAAATTGTCGGGGCGCCATCTAGTGAGTGGTTAGGAATTCTTTAGATACCTATTGGAAAACTGCTCATTCCTTACAATATTCCCCAAATTAGTTTTGAATATAATATGAAATAAATTTTTTGCGAAAATATTAACATTTTGTCTTTGGGGGTAACTTGAAATGGGTATGGGGCAAAACGAGCCGAATGTTTAATTTTCCCCCAACATTTTTTTCCCCCCATATTATTTAGTTGGTACTGTTCATATACCAAAGTTACATTATAAACAACCATATTTTTTTAAATTTTTAGTATTAAATATTTATTATTAATATCAATACAAAATAACACAATGTCAAAACTATTACAACTTTAAAAAATAATATTAAACAATCCAGCCACTACATTCTAAAAACTTAATACTAAATTAACAAATCGCTTTGTCAAATAACCCACCCCTGACCGCTCCCTGCGCAAAGGTGCCCATCACGCTCGCTGCATTACCGTGTTGAATCGGAATCAGGCGCGGATCCAGGGGGCAATAGGTGCAATTGCCCTCCCCCCTCAGCCCCAACTCTGACTCACTATCGCCCACGGTTTATGAGCTAAAAAGCCAAAAATTCGAAGCTCGCTGCGCTCGCTCAATTTTTTTATCGATTTTACCAATCACTCCGATTTTTTAGAACAGAAATCTCAAAGATATCGAGCTCGCGTCGCTCGCTCATTCATTGCCTTCAGTTTTGTCATATTATTTACCAATCTTTCAAAACATAAAATTCCGAACTCGCTACGCTCACTCAAATATTCGTTTTAACAATCACCCCAGCTTTTAAGAACCATAATGTTAAAAGTTTCGTGATCGCTCCGATTGCTCATTCAATAATTTTAATTTCTTTTATTAGATTTTATTACAGTCAACATCACACATCATCATAGCACCTAAGCCAAAATGTGAAAAATTTCGAGCTTTCTCCGCTCGTTTATTCATTTATTGTTCATCCCACTAAAATGGGCAAATGTTTTTTTACTCAGGGCGCTCGCTCATTGAGTAGAGAATACCTATAATTAGAAAATACCTGGAAAATACCAAATCCTGGATCGCCTGATCGGAATGGCCAACCTCTGCACAAAGAACGACTTGGAGCGGGAGTCACCCGTAATAATCCCAAGCCTACAGCCTATTTCCCCTATAAAGCACAAACATCCGAAGGTCTCCACGGCCACCGGCACAAATTGGTAGTGCAGCTCCAAGAAAGCGTAGTTGAGTGTCTCTATATAATATTTGAGGATAATATTATTATATAATATATTTATGTATAATATTTGAGGATATCCGGTAAAATAATTTCAAGTAGCTTTTTGTTAAATTCACAAAGTTATTCATGGTACGTTTTCGATAACAGTCGAATTTTACAATGTTTCTAATGAGCAGTTTTCCAAAAGGTGTCTAAAGCGTTCCTAACCACTCACTATATGGCGCCCCAACAATTTTGGTAATTAATAATCGCTTCAAATAGGTTCTTAGTAAAGAGGATATAAACACTGGGTACGTTTTATTGGATAATATTGTATTTATCACTAGTTTTCTACCATTTTAGAGGTTGTAATAAATTATTACAAACCAAACAAACATCAATTTGACTGAGTTAATTCGTTTCATGGACGCTAGGATCAAGAATGGGCGTTATTCAAATATGAAAGGTTTGTAGTAAAATACATTTCGTTGAACCTTTTGGTAAAAAATTACCAAATTGTAGGAGCGCCCTCTATTGATGCTTTTTGAAACCAATTGACAATACCTAATGAAACACTCTTCATTATCTTAGTTTTCCCTTTCTGCAGTTTTCTGCACTTTAAATTCAGAAGCAAAGACCGTGAGATCTAATGAAAGTGGAATGCATTACTAAAAAAAATAAGGTCTATTTTTGAATTACTTTGTATGGACCTTTCTTGCACTAGTCCGTGCCTAATATTTCCATGTATTTGTCGACAGACAGCTGTCATTGTCACGCACGGTTTGTGGTGGTGCGTTGCGTTGTTGCTGTCGCTTTTCTATCTTTGCTGCTTTGCTTTCGAATCGTGATAATTATGTTGAATCTCGTCTCCAATAAAATCATGAAATAATGAAGATATTATAAAAGTAAATTAGCAATTGATAAAGTAGCAAAATGAAGCTTGTTAATAAGAACATTGAAAAGGATGGTTGTGGGTACGTAATTCGCTATGTCATATGTTATGTTTTGTCTAAGATAAATTGCAGAAGAATAGTATGAATTTCAGAAGTATTGGTCTAATTCCGGAAGAACCAGAGGACATGTGGCACGCGTACAACCTCATCGCGGAAGGAGATGCTGTCACAGCGTCCACAGTTCGCAAGGTCCAGATAGAATCATCTACCGGATCGTCTTCCAGTAACAGAGTACGAACCACTCTTACCATTAGGGTAGAAAACATCGACTTTGACACACAAGCATGTATGCTCCGATTAAAGGGTCGTAACATTGTGGAGAACCAGTATGTTAAGGTAAAAAATATATTATTATGAAGTACTGTGTGCCTACACTTTGATTTGACATTTAAGTCAATAAAGTGGACAATACCGTCCAGTATAAGGTGGCGACGCCTCCTATGGCGTTTGTTTTTGTTTGTTTGTTTGTTTTCATGCCATTCACCAACTTAAACTTACTAGATGTATTAGTTCTGTCATTTTTCTGACTTGAAATGTAAATCAAAGTATAGTACAATTTATAATGACGACCTTACAGCCAACCTAAGTGGTTCAGTGGTCAACATCACAATGCCACACAAGAGGCCCTGGGTTTGATTCCCAGCCAGGCAGAAATGATGAATTATGGTTTCCAGACCAGGGTTTAAGACCAGACAATCATTGACAATGCCTAAATCCTGAGTTGGTAAATTATTGTCTATTATAAAATTTAATAGGTAAAGAAGCACTTATTTAACTGGTTACTGACTGGGACATTGGCCGTAGTTAGGATTTTGCCTCCTATTATATTTACACACACCTTTGTTGACGAGTAGTCCAATATTTCGGTGCAGTTGCATGCATCATGACCGTGACCATACACAGTAGGAAACCCAGTACCATACCCTTAAAATATGTTGTGTGATAAAAAATTACTTCAATAACAGTAAGTTAATGGTAAATATTGATTGCAGATGGGTGCTTATCACACACTGGACTTAGAATTAAACAGAAAGTTTGTTTTACAAAAGACATTATGGGACTCAGTAGCGCTGGAAAGAGTGGAAATGTGCTGCGACCCAACAGCTAATGCTGATGTTGCTGCTGTTGTAATGCAGGAAGGCTTAGCCCATGTCTGTCTCATCACTCCATCAATGACTCTTGTGAGATCCAAAATAGACATAACTATACCCAGGAAAAGGAAAGGGTTTGTTCAGCAACATGAAAAGGTATATATTTATCTAAAAGCTTCAACTGTAATTATCTACATCTTTAATGCCGAATACATTTAAAAAAAACAAATTGTTATAATTCTGATATATTTTTTACAGGGTCTAAATAAATTTTATGATGCAGTAATGCAAGGTATTCTTCGACATGTTGATTTCAGCATAGTAAAGTGTGTGATAATTGCATCTCCGGGCTTTGTGAAGGATCAGTATTTTGAGTACATGATGCAACAAGCCATTAAGACAGATAATAAACTACTCATTGAAAACAAGGGCAAATTTTTACTTGTTAAAGCTTCTTCAGGATTCAAACATTCTTTGAAAGGTATAATATAGACAAGAGCATAATTAATTTGTTAAAAATAAGTTGATTGATGAAATAATTAAACATTCCCATATTTAGAAGTACTTCAAGAGCCCGCAGTAATTGCAAAAATATCTGATACTAAAGCAGCCAGTGAGGTGAAGCTGCTAGAGAGTTTCTATACAATGCTTCAGTTGGAGCCTGCCAAGGCATTCTATGGACGGAAACATGTTGAGAAAGCAAATGAGGCCCAAGCTGTTGAAACACTCATGATCTCAGATAAATTGTTCAGGTAAAAGATTTGTGGCGCAATTTATGATTTACAATATTGTAGTTATTAAAATACAGATGAAATAAATGAATCAACTATATAATTTCAGATGTCAAGACATTCTACAGAGAAAAGAATATGTTGCATTAGTTGATTCTGTAAGAGAAAATGGTGGTGATGTGAGAATATTTTCCAGCATGCATGTATCTGGTGAACGTGAGTAATCTCTTGTGACATTTGTTTAAAAATTTATTTAAACATTGAGCATTATTATCATTGCTCATTAATTCTTTGCATCTAGGTGGTTAGTGTTTCTGATCACCTATTTAAGATTATTTTTAAATAAAAACAGCTGCTGTGTTAGACTAGCCTTCATTTAGTATTGCTCGCGGATGACAAAGGAACTAAACTTGACAAATAGCCAACATATTCAATTTTTTTTTTTAATGTCATACAGTAGGCAAACAGGCAAGCGGGCCACCTGCTGGAAAGTGGTCACCACTGCCTATAGACATAACAATGATAGGAAATGGCATGCCAACACCTGTCAGCAGACTGGTGGGCCCAAGTGTTGGATGCATCTTGTTTGAAATAGGTCTAGTATGAAATGTCACTACATAACAATCACTGAGTCAGTATAACCATATCTGGTCAGTCCCGTACAATTTAGGTTTAGTAAGGACTTGGCAAAACAGGTGTAAACCACTGATTTGAGTCGGCGTGGCGCCAAAGAGTCCCTGTGCCGTAAGAGTACTTCGTGAGCCATTTCCCCCTCGTCCGAGTGCTATAATGTTGGTATCTTGTAGGTCTCAGTTTTGCGTTGAACAGAGGGTTGGGCGTGACAGGTTGGCGCGGCCAGGGAGGACCGATGAAACGGCTCGTCGCTGGCTGCCCGCCAGTTAGTAGGGAACCCGAATCACTTTCGACGGGAGGCTAACCCGCCTACTGCGCGAAAAATCCAGTGGATGCCTGTCGTGCCGGAGGAGGAGACGAGGAAACCGGATTGGACCCGGGAGGCATTTTTCGGCGGGATCGGGGGCCTTTCCGTCCGTATGTGAAAAGCTGGCATGAACGGGGATGCCAGCTTTTCACATAACCCATCCCCCTGCAGCATCTGATAGAAAAACTTCCTTGCCCTACTGGATACCTATATTATAGTACTCCTTTATATCCCTACCCATATTACCACAAATGGCAAGGAAAAATAAAAGTAAGGGCTCAACGGCTGCCCTTTCCATACTTCGAGTGGACTTTTGTAATATCAGGGGTCTACACTCCAAGCTGAACGCCGTACATCACCACCTTGCGACGGCATTCCCACCTTAGTCTTCCTGACTGAAATACTGATATCGCCTCCAGCTACTCCTCCACTATCCTCGATACAAGTTGGAACACAGGTTTCTTCTGCGCGCTGGTGTGTGCCTATTCGTCAGAGGTGTCACCCACCTGTCACCTGGAACGTAAAGCTGAACTAGCTTCGAAAAAGGTTGGCGTGTTTAGCCGGTCCAAGCGATACTTCACCCCGGAGCAGCGCCTGTTGCTGTATAAGCAGGGGCGTAGCTACCGCCGTATCTGCCGTATCAATTATACGGGGCCCCCGGGCCATAGGGGCCCCCAAACGTGTGTAAGCAAAAACTCGTTATCCATAATTTCAGTTAAACTTTTCCTATTTCCCGATAAAAATAATCATTTTATAGAATTTCAGACCAGGGTCGGAGGCCCCTCCGCAAAAAAGACAATTGAAATAAAGTGATACAATCCGTTTTCATTCACCTTTCGTTAAAGAGATATTTATCATTTTTATTGAAAAAAAACAACAAGACAACGTAGTGCCCTCCACACGCACTCATTTATTACTTCATTGAATTTTGGGTAAAATGTGCGCCTATCAGATGGAAAAAATGGTAACAACTTTGATCTCATATTGAAAATTTCATTATTTCAGAACTATCGGTAGCACCAAAGGCTTAAGAAACTCCTTACTCCGTTCTTTCTTAAACGGGTCATATGGACCTGGTTCATAATATACCTTGGCCCACACGCCCACACGCATAATCGTCTTGGCTCACACGCAATCAATTTTTGAATTTGTCTGTTTTCAAGTTAATAATGGAACGTTTTGATAGCCAAAATATCAAGAAATTTCGAGTTCTTACGCTCGCTCATTAGCGCGCGCGAAGTTAATTTGATTATAAATTCTCGTCAAAAATTTCGAGATAGCCCGGCGCTATCGTCATTTTGCTGATTTTACGGATTTTTTTATTTAAATCGCGCAAGGCTTTAATGGATAAATTACAAAACTTACGAGCTCGCTGCGCTCGCTCATTCAATGATATATGTTATAATCGCGCAAGGTATTAATATAGCCAAGCCAAAGGCCAATATATCAAAAATTCCTAGCCCCACCTAGCCTCGCGAAACTGACTGTTAGAGACTATTGTCACACAAATGTAGAGCTCGCTATGCTTGTCCATTTATTGACTTAAGCAGAGACTAGGATTTAAGTTACTCATTAGTACATGTAGTTGGGGGTATCTGCTAGGGGGCCCCCTACACAATAATTGATACGGGGCCCCCGAAGGGCACGCTACGCCACTGTGTATAAGGCACAGGTGCGGCCACATATGGAGTATTGTTACTTTGGGCCAGCAAAACCGCCGACCTTAATCCTTTCGACTCCGTACAGAGTGCTGCGGACTTGGAACTCATCGTAATTACGTCCATGGTGTCGTAAGATTCGAAAAAACGTTTCTGGTTTGCACAATTCGGATGTGGAATGAGCTCCCAGATAGTATTTCCTTTGGACTATGACATGGGATTGTTTAAGAGGTATATTAGAGGTCTCCTTAACGGCGGGCAACGCATTGGTTCAAGTTTTAGTCGCTGGGTCAGATCAGTTTGTGTCTATGTTCAAAAACTTATTATTCAGTGTAGGTATAAAGGTGAACGCACACTTATCCGAGCCGAAGTCAACAACCGTCGAACTTCAGCACCGCAACATCTATTTATTTTCAAGTCTGATTTTATTCCGGAATTTTACATAAATTCCTTAACTAGAACCTATCAAACATGAAAATATGTATTAATAGATTTCTTGTTATAAGATTTTTCTGCTCTACTTGTAGGTACATAATATAGGTATATTAATTTTTTTGGGAGCTATAGAGGCTCTACCTACCCGCTAAATTTCAAGTTCATAAAACTAAAAGGTTTCTAGAAAATTAATGTATCAAGCGTAACTACTACAATAGCAATATTACAAATCAAGCAAATAATTTAGAAACTTTCGAAATTTCTAAACATCTAATTTCAATACGATTAAAATAAATAAAAATGATTACATGTCAATTGTTCTAGTGGATATTTTTTTCTTTTACGTTTTTATGTGTGTGACCCTTCTCAGAAATAAACAAAAAAGTTTAATATTGTTAGTGACGCAGAGTGAATCCACTGTTCAACACTTAAATCCATTGAACATCTGAATGCAAAATTAATCACTGGCCTTTACATTCACAGAACTGGATCAACTGACTGGGGTAGCAGCTATATTAAGGTTTCCAATGGTGGAGTTAGAAGATAGTGATGCAGATGATGATACTGATTCAGAATAAACACCAATTCGTTCCACAGATACTCATCTTTATTTGTTATTAAACATTTTGTGACTAATTTTTATATAGAAGCCATTTCCATTAGAATGAAGTGTTTAGTCAAACAATATTTGAATATTGCTTAAAACTCATTGTGTAAATAATATATTATTTTATGTAAATAAAAACCACTATGTTAAAACGTTTGCTTTTATTGAACCCACAAAACATGTTTATGATGCGGCAGCATCCAAAGCCTTCAATTTCTGTTTCTTTTTTTCAACTTTTTTATCTTCCTTAACCTTTTCTTCATGAAGGCGCCTCTTTTTCCTAAGAAGCCAAATATCTTGTTTCCTCTTTTCATGTCCTGCTTTCATGCTCTTGTACAGATTTCTGTGCTTTTTACGTACCAACTTTTCCCTTAACCTGAATGCCTGTTTATCCTCTATTTCTTTCTGGTATGGATGGTCCTTGTGAGTTACACCAGAAGTAACAGCCATTGCTTTTTTCTGTGAGACAAAAGAAAATAATTAGAATTTGTAGGTGTAAATAATTTTTAACTCAAATTACAGGCAAAAACTGGGGAGAAAATGCCAATAAGTGTTTACATAGAAAACCTTGTTACATTAGATCGAAAAAAAAAGGAAAAATAAAATTAACAATTTTTATTACCTTTTCTTTTGACAGTTTCTTCTTCTCTGGATCTTCTTCACCATCCACATCATCTTCATCAGAAGCTGAATCTTCTTGGATCTCTTCATTGTATTGGCGGGCCAAAGCTTCCTCATCATCTGTATCAGGCTCACTCTCTTCTTCTTTATCTTCATCACTAGCCTCCTCTACATCACTTCCAGATTCTCCATCTGTAAAATATTATAATTTCAATGAGTATATGAAATTGTTGCTATCTAAAATGTGTTAATTATTATTGAAGAAATAATTACCTAAAGGTTTGAAGTCTGGATCATTGAGTGCTTTTTCTTCAGGGGGCATGTAGACTTGGTCTTTTGTCTTGTCAGTGAATGGTGATAAATGTGGTGGCAACTCTGCACCCATCAGATACTTATTGATTGGCAAAAGTGTTCTTGCATTAACACTGTCAAAAATCCATTGTGGTTGCACATAATAGCGAGACAAATACTGCTTTTCCATACTTGGCCTATCCACAATCTGGTAAGATATTGATTCATCTGATTCATCAAATGTTGCCCCTACAAAATGATCCTTATCCCACGAAACTTCACCACCAAAACACCGGATTATAAATACTAGAGGCTCCCTAGGAACTTCTCTGTTAATGAAGAATTTAAGACCTTTAAACATGGTTTTTAGTTTTTTTACTTTTTCTGCCTCTAATTTGGCTTCCTCTAACTTCTGAGGGTCTTCATCTTCTGTATTGAAAATATCCATTTCTGGAAGTTCCTCTACTTCATTTGCACCAGCCACTTTAGCAATGGATAAATTCATAGCTGCAATTCTTTCAGCAACATATTGGTGTTCATCAACTAAATCTTTCTCAGCATCTTCAGAAAATGCTGCAGTCAGCTTTGGTGGATAGACCAGATTCAGAGAGTGATACAATTTGAAATTTACAAAGCCCAACATCATATTATAAAATTCCACAAATGTTGACATAATTTTGAAATCCACTTCATCTTTGCTTTGGGGCTGAAACAAAAAGAGTAAGTAAAGTAAGGTTGTGGGCATGCCCCAGCACAATCATCATCATCATCATCATTACAGCCCGTAACAATCCACTGCAGGACTTAGGGCCTCTCCCTCGAAAGGGGATTGTTGGAGATCGCAGTATTTAAATATAATAATGGAAAATGCTGCTGCCCATTTTCCAAACTACGGAGACTCTTGATCTTTTGCCTCGAAAACATTAGTCGCCTTGTACGACACCCATGAGTGTAAGGGGTTGGTGCTATTCTACTCTGCCGGACACCACACGGCTAATACCAGAGTCTACAGCTGTGCTTACTAGTGTAGCAAGCGTATTGAATGGCCTGGCCAGATGAATTGCATAGCACCAATTATGACTTGCTTGTTGAGGTGGCAACAGCGTAATTGATAAATGCCATAATAATTTAAAAGTATATTAATAGGGGAATTGTGCATAAATTAACATATTACCTGGAATGAGAAATGATGTGGAACTATCCAAGTAATGGTTTGTCCTTCAAGCTCAGCTTGGTAGTAGTAACCTTTAACTGACACAAACACTTTGCGAAGTGCTTTGGCAGATATCACAGCATGCATAAACTCCACAGACAGTCGCCTGCATAGCATGGATTGGTCTCTGGGCACTCTCTTCAAGGAAGGGAATGTGCTAAAGAGGAAACACAATGTCAGACAATCGTCAAGGTCACGTAATGCATCTACAAATGTAGGATATCGCTCTTTCACAATATGGTCGATGTTTATGTCCGGATAATCACGGAGGAACTTTCTCATTTGCTTGTACTCCCTCATTGCTCTAGCTTTTCGAATTTTTTGTTGGTAAACCTGGAAAATACAAAAGAAACTTAAATTTTGGTGTCTAATTTCAGTATACATAATAACATCATATAAAAATTCATTTTTAATGCTGTACAAATACAAGACAACAGGAACAGTGATATATTACTATACCTTTAACTCTCGCAATTTCCATATTATAGGTTCATGTAATAGGAATTTAATATCTTTTGTGTGATAAAGAGTCTTGATACCTCCTGCACCTTTCTGGGCTCTCTTACGGTTCCGTGGCTCACGAGGGTATATTCCCTTCAATATACAAATGCGTCTGAAATCCTTCAGGGACAGTTGCAATTTCTTCAGTGCAGCTTTTCTAGTCGTAAATTGGGCTCCTTCTCCAGACGAATACTAAAATAAATAGACATTTGTTGGTTATAATAACGATATCAACCACGTGTAGTTACAGTTGTCACACCACAATAATATCAATTAAGTTCATATTTTACCTTCTTCTTCTTTTTAGAAACCATTATTGAAAATCGTAATTACAATATTACACTGTTAAACTATTCAAATTCTATTTTATTCTTCACTTGTATCGTAACACATTTCACATGACCACACGAGAGACGAAAAGGTTCACTTGTTGTTTTGTCGTCGTCGACGTCTTGTCACTCTCCTGTCAATGACGAAAAAATCACAGACTAATAATTTAGGGTAGCTTTCTTATCCTGATTCTAGCTCTATTAGGCCCTCGTCATACACCCCGTTTTGACGCGTTCCAGGAAGAATAAGAACGAGATCCGGCGCACTAATGAGGAGTTTTCCAGTAGGTATTGATAGTTGGTTTCAAAAAGCATCAACAGATGGCGCAATGGATGGATTACAATTTTGGTAATCTTTTTTAAATCAGTGGCAGTGATTTCATGCAGCCAACTAATATTAAACTTAAAAATAAAATCTTTATTAATATAAACATAACTGTTAAAGGTTGAACGAAATGTAAAAAGAAATATTTTTGGAAATTGGCACTATCTTCCATCATTATTACAACCGCTAAAATTGTTGAAAACTATTGATTAATACAATATTATCCAATACAACGTACCCAGTGTTTATATCCTGTTTCCTTAGAACCTATTTCAAGCGATTATCAATTACCAAAATTGTCGGGGCGCCATCTAGTGAGTGGTTAGGAATGCTTTAGATACCTATTGGAAAATTGCTCATTACAATACCCTACTTATCTTACCCTACTCTATACCCTACTTACCGTTTTCCGCGGTCGCGAAAAATTGCCGTAACAGAATTAAAAATTACTCGTTATGTAGATTTGGGGGGGATCTGCACATATGATCTAATGCCTCTAGAGTGCGAGATATAAATCTTTAGTCTAAAAGGAATAAATGGATTACCTTACTATTAAATCTCACAAGAATATATCGCGGCTTCGATCGCGTGTTGTCCTATCCCTATCCTACTGTACTCTACACCTACCCTAGCCTACTAGACCTTACTCCAACCCTACCCTAACCGTATCCTACTGTACAGTTACTCTACTCTAACTACCTACACTACACCTACCCTTTGGTTCTCTATTTGTAACTATTGGAAGGGCTTTTACGCACTGACACATATTCGGTTCGTATTCAATATGTGAGTGCTCACGTTGAGTCCTATTTACTGATCAGTACCGTGTCGAAGTGGCCGCTATACATAAGTACATGCCGACTGCACGCGGCAGCATAATAAATAAAACCCGAACCGTCTACAAAGAACCCGTTGCCGGCAGCCAGCAGCACCAAAGTCAGGGGCGTGAGGATCAGCTAGGGGTAGAAAACTGCACAGTAAGAAAGAGCGCCAACACTGATGATCTCATTTAGTAACGTTTTAGTATAAGCACAGCGTCGTCAATTATTTAGATAGAGAAATGAAAATGACAATAGAAAACGAGTCATTAAATAATCTAGGTCTGTGAGACCTACACATAGTATCGGATGACAGCGGGTTGTCAAAAAATATCAAGAAGGAATTAGTAGATTCGATTGAGGAGTTTTACAGTAGGTATTGATAGTTGGTTTCAAAAAGCATCAATAGATGGCGCTCCTACAATTTTGGTAATCTCTTTTTAATCTGTATGATGGTGGCAGTGATTTCAGTTTATTAATATAAACATAACTGTTGGTTGAACGAAATATAAAAAAAATATTTATAGAAGTTGGCACTATGTTCCATTATTATTACAACCTCTAAAATGGTTTAAATCAAAACAAAACTATTGACAAATAAATAAATAAATAAATATTCGTGAACAAATTCACACAGCACCATCTAGCCCCAAACTAAGCAAAGCTTGTATTATGGGTGCTAGATAACTGATATAATAATTAAATACTTTTTAAATACATACTTATTATACATAGAACACCCAGACCTGTAGCAGAAATTAAAATTCATCATTTCAATTTCTGTCCGGCCGGGAATCGAACCCGGGACCTCTTAAAAAATTTTTTATATATATGTTTATTCAGGAAAGATTTCCTGCGTGGCAGATGTTGACCATTAAACCACTCAGGTCATCAGATACAAAACAAATACAATATTATCCAATACAACGTACCCTATGTTTATACCCTGTTTGCTATTATAAGAACCTATTTCAAGCGATTATCAATTACCAAAATTGTCGGGGCGCCATCTAGTGAGTGGTTAGGAATGCTACAGATACCTATTGGAAAACTGCTCAATCTACTATAAGATATATTACTTGATTGAGGTTCACTAAAAAAAAAGTATCAATTTTTATTTAAAGAAAAACTGTATTTTTTACCAAATAGCTGGTATTTATTTGTTTATTTATTTCCATATAGTTTTACAGCAATGAAATTAAGTTATAAAAGTACAATTCAAAGTTGCAATGCCAATAACAAAACTGCGGTTTAAAATTTCGAGTATCAAACCATTTTGCAGTAACCTAATAACTAAAGAGAAAAGAAAAAAAACATTCAGATAGGTACATATATGCGCCCATTAATTTGTGTTTCTCCCACTGACTCTGTATGTGTGTGCTTGTGCATAAATGTATTATACCTGATGAAAGTGTTGCCGTTGAATTGCTACAATATCGTAGATTTGGCTACTACATATTTTTTCAACAGTTTATACTATCTTGACCTGAAATATAGTGGGATACTACTATATAATATAGTAGATTTGGCAACCATAGCTGCCAACTTTGCAACCACATGATATTAATTAATTAATTGTTTAACCCATACATACTCAACTTTATTTTTTCGAAAGATTATTATTATTTATGTCTTATTTTAAGTCTATGTAACATAAATAAACATGTTATTTGAAAAATAGTTGTAAAAATAATACAGTTTTGGAAATTTTCACCGCCCCAATATAGGGGCGCTGAGCACGCCCCGCCACACATAAAGTTTATTGTGTTTCCGCAATATTTGGAATTAAAGAAAATGTTGAATAATCATATAAAAAAGTTGAACGCGAGCGAGACGCCCCGTTGATGTCCTTCATATGAATGTTGTTTATAACGTTTATCGCGTGTTCTATTTTAACTGTAGGCCTAGCACAAGTTGCTCTCGCGCGCGATATGCGAGAAAAAGCGCGACATAGGTATTGCTATATCTTTCGTCTTAGTCATAGAACAAATAAGTGTCTTAGTATTAAGAGAAAGACACAAACGCTCTCTCGCGGCGCGAGCTTTGTCGCGGACACACTTGTGCTAGGGCCACTGGATAGGTACAATCTACAATCAGTCAGCCCTTTAGATATAATTTTGAATATGGACTTGCGCCCCTTTTGTGGGGATTGGACGCTAAAATATAAAAAATTCTTGATTTTCTTGTTTACCTGCCTAGAAGACTGGCCGCATTGCCCCCCGCTGGATGGCGAGGCTAATTCGCTGTCCGAAGTAGAGGCTAGCCTTTTCTGGTCTTTAGTAACATCGACCAGGCACATAGCTAGCTCCCGAAATAGAGAATGTGCGCCTGGTTTCCACGCCAAATGGCGCAAATATGTAGTCTTCACCAAGACTCGCGTATTTGCGCCGCTTGGCGTTTCCAGCTGATTCGGCACCGGCCTCAGCATGACACGTGGCTACTGGAAGATGGGACTGTGCGAGGGATACACGTGGCATCCCAGACCAAGGGTCGTCCCAGCTTCCAGGGCGTGAGTGTCATCCCATCTTACCGTAATCACGAACCAAGGCCACCAAAGAGGTGAAGGCACGGCGGGTGATATCGTTAATATATATAGATAACTACTTGCAAGTAGGCGCCAACCCGCGAAAGACATCGATTTTAAAATATTCGGTACAAATTCCAACAGATTTTAATTCTTATTTATTTCCAAAATAACACTACTTTTTTGGATTATACGAATTTAACAAATTATAAGTACCTATACTTGCCTCAATACTTAAGCAAGTACATAAATGTGGATCGAAATAAGCTATGCCAGCATGTTCATGACCAATGTACACGACGTGACTGGCCAAGGCTATTTATTATAACTTTCCCATTAATTTAGTATAGGAATTTGTGAATTGTTTGTTTGATATTAAAAAACAGGTACTATATGATAAGTTAAAGTTGGTTAACTTTATATAAGAATGCAGACCCTGGTGCCAGAAAGTTCCTTAAAATATTTTGATTTTATGAAAGGCGCGACAGGCAAGCACAATTTTTAACCGAATCCAAACCTCCTCCCTATCCAACTATGACATAGATGGACTGGCTGATCTACATTTATTAGATTTTATGTAGATCAGCGAGTAACATTGTAATAATATAACATCATATCAATTTGCCGAATTTTCGGTCGCGCATAATTTATGTATTACTTTTTTGTTGTATTTGCAATTGTCAGGATATTTTGAATAAAAGAAAAGGGTATGTAGGGGTAGTGTAGGTCAAGGTAGGGTAGGAGTAGGATAGTGTAGGAGTTGTGTAGGGGTAAGATAGGGGTGATAGAGTTCATTAAATTGACACCACGCAAACGAAGTCGCACCGGGCACTAGTACATGAATATTTTTGCATAATGGGGTGGCAATCGGTTTCGGAGACTGTTCAACCAATCTCAGGGTCCTCATCGCAATATCCTGGCCAACCTCGCTTCGCCAGTGGCAATAGGCCGCACGTCTAACGAGTGGCGAGCTCGTGGCGGTGCTGAAGTTCAAATAGCCTCAAAGTAAGTACGAAACGGTTACTCGGGTGTGTCTATCTATATTCAAGACTGGGTAGTCTTGAATATAGACTACGTTTGTTTATCTACCTAGAATAAAAATGTTCCTGTAAATGGGTACTTAGGTATTGTACTAAGTAGAAATGAAATTAGATTATTGTTTCTTTTATGTGTTGCGATTTATAAATAGGGAATAAGTTACATTTACATTACAAGAATTACAATTACATTTTAATCAATCTCGTCATCGCTTTCGTCAGCAATGGGTAAGTCTGTGGTCGTCACGGCTTCTGGGGTCGCAGTTGTGGTTTGGCTCTGTGCCCATTTACTCGGATCCATCATCACGTACTGAACCGGGTATTGGTAGGGCCACGTGGGCATAGTGTGGGGTACGGGGGCACTAGTTTTGCCGTCTTCGTTGGCTCCAGTGTCTTTCATGGCGTGCAGAGCGTTTGCAAACGCGGAGAGCATGTGGGAGTAGTAATAATGCAATGCGTAGGGGTAGCTCGAGGCGAGCGGGTTCAGTGCCGCTGGTGTAGGCGTTTCGATGCAGTCCTTTGTACCTTCAATAGGAGCCGGTTGACTGGGCGCGGGAACTGCGTACGGATACGAGACGGCGTTTTCACTCGAAAGTCCTGGATATGTTGGGTACGGATAAGCGTACTTTATCGTCGGGCTCGCAATCACGGCTCTTTTCTGGTTCGTTATAATGGTCTCGTCGTGGGGTAAGCTAGCTACATTTGAGGCGTATGTGTAGGGTAGCGCTTGCGGGGCGACCTGGGCCGGTAAGAAGTTGACCGGTTTGTCCGTCAGCCATTGCGTTTTGACGCCGTGGTCTTCACTCGCCGCCACGAAAAGGTCACCGGTTGTCCCGTCAGAAGAGGGTTTCACGTATAACCCATGGACCGGTTGGAGCTGACTCGGCGTGTTCCAAAACGCGACGTGGCTCCGAACCCCACAAAGGGACAGAGTAACAAAAACCAACGCTAATTTGCCCATAACTAAGCTAATGAAACAGGGAAATTAATGATTAAGAAACATCATTGCTCTCGAATTTATACAGAGATTTATCTAAAATTCTTGTACTTTCGAAGATAAAGCATCAGATGCTGCATTGATAAAGTATGGGAGTTTTAACACGTTCTGTATAATGGCGCATAACTGCACGTTTAAAATAACGAGATAAAATTGCATGATTTTTAATGAATTTTGCGAAATTCGATAAAGTAGGTACTTAATTTGCTATATGGTTACTAAGTGGCTATCTAATAAGGTAAATTGTATCCATTTATTGAGATTGTGGAGATAATCCTGTGATAAGTAATGAGCTTAACGAAATATAATTTGTTACTGTGAATTACTTTTGTAATACACTGTGGAATGTGCCATTCAAACAAAGCAAACATGTTACAAAATAATTTTGCACAACTCTTCAGTAATGTGTCCTACATTATTTAGAGTTGATGTAAATCCAATGTTATGGTTAATCAGCAGTATTTACGACCGACTTACAATTACAACGTCTCTACCCCACATTATTGTTGAATACACGTGTATATGTTGTAAAATTTAAACTGGTACGCACAATAAATCCACGCACCCATAGTTTTAAGCAAGTTATAACATGTACCTATAAGTAAAATAATTACATTTCTAACTTGTTCCTTGAAGGCTTAATAATAGGTTACCTACCAGATGCAGTACTGAAAGGAGTCATCTTAAAACATACCACCTCGGCAGAGTCCAATCCAATTAGGCGACTGGTTTAGTATTCAAGACAACGGTCTGCCGCGCAAATGTCCCGGGTTCGATTCCCAGACCGGTAGAAATTGTACCTTCTTATACCACTAAGGTGGCAGACAAGCTTACGGCCAGGCAAAGAGTATAGAAATACTACGTTTACGGCCTGCCTGATGGTAAGCAGTCACCGCAGCCTAAGGAGGCACCTATTTTAATTTCTGTTATGTATCTGGGTGTTACTACCTATTTTGAGACTTCTTTTTTACCCATATTTAAACTAGCCGTTCCCAGCGGTTTTTACTAACGCGCTATTTGGATCTCTGTAAACATTCAACTTTACCTCTGTACCTTATTATTTTCCCGAGATAAGAAGTAGCCAATGTCATCAGGAATAAAGCATTCTATTAGTGATAGATTGTTCATAAGATTTATAATTGATTCTGTTGTTTTTGTGTTTAATCTTTACAAACAAAAAGAAAAATATTTTCTTTTTATAATATTTTAAACTAGTGGGCCCGACGCGACTTCTAATGAGCTAACTAGCACTACACAATACAAGCAAAATCAAAAGCGTATCAATAGCGAGAGTCATCGTCATCTTCATCAGTCCACTGCTGGACTTCAGCCTCCTCCACAACAGTAGAGGAACTACTGGAGGAGAGTCTCAGGAACAACAGAAAACGCTTTAACCCCCGTCGAAAAAAGAGGGGTGTTATAAATGTATCTGTCTATCTGTGTGTGTCTGTGGCATTGTTGCTCCCAAACGGATAGTCCGATTTGGATGCGGTTTAATCGAGATCTCTCTTTGCTTTGTTTCATTAAAATCGGTTCAGTAGCATAGAAAATATTTGTCAGGGGTTATCTGACTTTTTCTGTCGGTTAGGTTATCTCGTCTCGGAGGCACCAGATCGTCTCGTAATACGATCTTATTAAACTTATTTTGTCTAGGTACTGCCCCAGTTTGAGAATGATTATTTTCTAGCGAAGAGGAAGCTTTCATGGGTAGTGCTTTACTTATGTTGATGAATGAGTTTGATAATCAATCTTTTTAATGCTTTCACTTAGAAGCCTGATTTTAGAGCTTAATGAGGCCATCATTGGCCGTGTGGTGTCCGGCAGAGTAGAATAGCACCAACCCCTTACACTCATGGGTGTCGTACAAGGCGACTAATGTTTTCGAGGCAAAAGATCAAGAGTCTCCGTAGACTGGAAAATGGGCAGCAGCATTTTCCATTGTTATATTTAAACACTGCGATCTCCAACCCGCCTGCCAAGCGTGGAGATTATGGCAATAACCTCCCCTTTCGTGGGAGAGGCCCTAAGTCCTGCAGTGGACTGTTACGGGCTGTGATGCCATCGACCTTATAATTTAATAATAATTTTCTTTTTGTCTAGTCTAGTTTCTCAAGTGCGAGTCTAGGGCAGGGTCTTTACCGTCCTCCTGTAGGATTCCAGCGCTTACAAGCGCTCTTTAGTCGCCTTGTACGACACCCAAAGTCGAAGGGGTTGGTAATACTCGGCTCCGCTGAACACTACACGGCGTACAAAGCTCGAGTAACCACCAAATACTATAAACAACCATTCACAATTGCAATTGGTCAGGTCGACATTTCCGTGAATGCTTCAATTTCTTTTACAATCAAATGAAACTGCTTTATAGGTTTGATAAAGAGCAAGTGTAATACAAATAAGTGCAAATAAAGAAACTACGAAGCCAGACCAGTTATAGGGAAGCATTAACGAATTGTTTATTGATTCGGCGCCAAAAACTGTTTCAAACTCTGACCATCATGATAAAAGTACACTTGACATGCCTGTTATTTTTGTTCGGTGTCGTCTGCGCGTACAGAACTTCAATGTGCCTCAAGGAAAATGAGGAATTTTCGCTTTGCGGTTGGAAGTGTCCGGCTACATGTGTCAATTTGCAACTGTTTGCTAAGAAAAGTGTGTTTTGTCCTCTCCGGTGGGAATGCAACGTCGGGTGCAGATGCACTTCAGGATACGTCTTAGATGAGTACGCCAAGAAGTGTGTCCTCGTAGAGAACTGTCCAGGTCAGTGTTTTATTTTCGTAGAGAATTGGCCTAGGGCCTCAGATTAACATACATAGCATACATCATCAAAACTCGCGCGTGGTTAGTGGACACGCGGCTTCGTCGGCATAACATTCGATCCCGCGATACTTTTTCTAGAAAAATTATAAAATATCCATTCATCATCGTCATCGTAAACATCCATACCCGTTCGCTGCTAAACTTGGCTCTGCCATGTACTATGTTTGCAGGTGGTTCTGATTTAGTGGTATCTATAGGAGTGTGGTCCACCTCAACGACTGAATACTTAGAGTAAGCTTGGAATAGTTTTAGATTACGTTACTTTTAATATACATCGTCTAAACTACCAACATAGTGACCAAATTAAATTTTATGAACAACATTTTGCGGTTTATTTATTATGCGCTTTAGTGTCATCGAAGCTTCAATTGAAGCCTACTTGACATAAGTTTTGAAAAGCAGTCGTTTCGATTTTACTTAAGTTGATGTTATTTCGTTGAAGACAATTATGACGAAATACATTGTGGTTTTTGCACGTTTTAATAAAATGATCATGACTTTAATTAGTATGATTCACGTCCATATTTAGTTACTTATCGTAATTCATCGATAGATCTGTAAAACTGATAGGTAGGTTTATGTTAAACAACTAGCTGTGATTAAGTAATTATGTATATTGAAATTCAGTTTTGTCATTGGCATTTTTACCATAATGTGCTTATATTTTACATGTAATTAACTGCTGTAAAACTGTGAAATGAACTAATAAATAAATAAATATTTATTTGTAACTAGCCGTTCTCAGCGGCTTTCACCCGTGCGCAGTCCGGATCTCTGTTAACAATCAACTTTCCCGCGTAAACCTATTATTTTCGCTAAATAAAAGTAGCCTGTTATTCAGTGATGTAGCATGTTATTAGAGAAATCATTTTTAAAATCTTTAAATATACAATTTTTTTCTTCTTCTTCTTCGTCAATTTTCGAAAACCCTTGATCTGGGTTGCCCAGTAGTCCTTTTGGAGCGCATGATCTTGGGGGTTGATGATGTTGCCTGATTTGGGGGGTTTTCGATTGTGGTGAGAGGATTTGTCAGCCTGGACTCTGCGTTACCGAGTCCAGCTGCTTCTCTTTTCTTTTCTTTTCTCTTTATAATATTAGTATAGATTGTAATCGAATACTCTTTTATTATTAGAATGCTTCACTACTCCCTAGTACGCCCGAGTGACTACTTTTGAGTCTAAAAACAAAAAATTGTCATCCTGGGGCGTCAGGACTTATCCCGGTGAATAAAGCCCTACTCCTTCCTGATTGTCCCGGTTTTGATCCAGGATTTGGCAGATTACATTGGAGGGACTGCAGTCTGATTGCTGTAACCATGTTCAGAGGAGAACCTGACTAGATTGGACCATTGTATTTGAGTCTAAAAATTATTTCATACCGAGCAAATGTAGGCACTTACAAATTTAGTATCGAATTCCTCGCGAGTAGAAACCGCGGGGAAACATGTGAACATGTTTTACTTAAAATTAATCCCGTCGATTTAATCGATGTCATCGATCGAAAATGACTTGGCATATAATTTCTACGCGTCGATATCTGGCGAATCTGCCACAGAATACGTTTATTATTTCTTGATTTCGATGGAATTTCCGAATTGAGGTGGGCCCTCTTTGCGGAGTTCCTCAGCTCTAAGGCCCTAACCGTATTAAAAACGATCTGCCTGGGCACATCACAATCAGCTCAAATCTACGATTGGCCCACGGCATCTACACGGCTTTAGTTTTAATCCCCTGTAATAGGAAATTATAGGAAATCGTAAAGTTTATCATCATTATTTGGGTATGCCTTTAGTAATTATCAAACTTATCACTGAGAATTACCATTTCAGACAAATTACTCTAATTACTGTCGCCCAATACATACGATAAATGCAGATATAACGCATAAAAATCAAAACAAACTTTAGCCAATTTGAAATACCTAACTAGCTACAAAAGTATCTTAAGTGGTGATTAAAGACTGTAGAATAGGACATACCAATAATTTTAGTAAGACGTTGAAGAGAACCATCTAAAGAAATTTATTTTGCAAATTTCTTGTAATTGTCATATCGGTGCGTCGGTGGCTTAGTGGTAAAGGTATCCGACTCGCAAGGGGTACCGGGTTCAAACTTACTATTGGCGTGTACAAATGACTCTTTTTTGAGTTATGTACATACATTAGTTGAACAGTAACCGCTGTTCTAACGGTGAGGGAAAACAACATGATGAAATCTACACATTCAGGCGATGTAATCCGGTCAGGTTCCCCTGTTAACACTCCTTTGATCTTCCAAATCCTGGTTCATGGTCAAGGCGGACCCCGGGCTCCTGCGAGCGAATGCACAACCGGGGCATTAACGCCAAGGTGATTATTATTTTATTTATGGAATTTCCTAGCTAGTAGAACTTTGTAGTAACACTGACAAATTTAAGTAGAACACTTGCAATTGTCAATTAGGCATAAAAATACCTAAGCAACAAAAATCTATCACCTACCTAAAAGTAATTTCGTACCTTATTCGCCAGTTTTGTAACCTAAGTAGGTATCAAGTGAGCGAAGCGATGCATTATAAAATTGGGTTACGCAAACGTGTATAAATATTGGTGTTGTGTTGATTTCGGGCACCACAGTTGCTGAGTTAGTGCGATAATGAAGTCGGTAATATTGTCGTGTGTGCTCGTCGCTGTGGGCATGGTGGCAGCGGCGCCTGCCCAGGAGCCCTTGAAGGAAAAAGTGAGGCAGAAGCGTTCCAGCTACGGCGGGGCGGGGTACGGGGGCGGTTTCTCGTCGCCGTGCGCGAGCGCAGCGCTCCCGGTGGCGGGGCACGGGCCGTACCTCAACCTGGCGCCGGTGCACGCACCCGTGTACCAGCACGCGCCGCACGGCTACGGCTACGGGCCGCACTACCGCACCGAGATGGACGACGAGATGATGGCGTTCTCCGATATGGACCCGGCGATGTCGGAGCATATGATGGGTAGGTCGGCGTACCCGTACGCGGCGCCTTCTGTGCCTCACTACGGCGCGCTGGCTGGGCAGTCGCAGGCTGGGCCTGTGTTTGGAGTGTTCCCTAATGCGAACGTCGGCAGCGGCAGTGTGGCGCTGCTGTTGAGCTGTACGCCCTCGGTGTCCGCCGGGAGGGTGGTGAGCTCGCAGCCGTCCTCGCCCGCGGCGGTGGCGGTGCCGGCGGGCGCCTACCGAGGCGTCGACGAGCAGCATCAGATGGCCATGACCTCCATGGAACAGAAGCACGAGGAACACGAGCATATGCCCGCGGGACATGAAGCGAACCACGCCAGTGTACATCAGTGAATGCAGTAGACTGTTAGTATAGATTTAGTTATAGGTAGTGCTAATACAATTGTTGTTCTTAAATAAATATTTATTAAATTTTCATATCGTTTTTCTTTATGATTCTGATTATTTTATAATACACACAGACCAAAACAGTAATTCTAAAGTTCAGGCTGATTCTTAAAAATTGTAGGCAACTTTTCATTATTTTTTATACTTCTAAGGATCTGTTGTGCTGGCTATCTAATTCTTCAAACCGAAACACAACTGTGCAAGCATTGTAGCTTGATGGAGAACTAGATAAGGAGGTGGTACTACACTAATCCAGGGGGGATGCCTCTCCTCAGGCTTGACCGAGTCATTCTACCATCGTTGGGATAAATAGTATGTCACTAATTCGTTTAAGACTAGTACAGTCGGTTCCCTAACTTACCTATGTCTCCAGGCATATTGGCGGTTTTGTATGCACGTCATATACTGAAACATAAACCGTAATCATTTTGTATTCAACATTTTGCCTTAATGGTGCTTCAAATGGCTTTATTTATGAAATCAGGCTCACCAACACGGGTTTCGTCACTTACCAACAGGTGAGATGGCGGTCAAATGCCTGCTTTGCCTGTTATATAAAAAAAATCAATACCTAGAAACTCCTTCAACTTTGAGTTTTGTACAGAATTAATAAAAATCCTATTATTTCCTTCCAATTGTTTCTACTATGCAACATTTCACAAGATTAATAAATAACAATAGTTTCCCGATTGGAATATTATATGTCGCATTATTTGAACGCTGCAGTATATAATGTGCATTCAAAAGTACCTATATGCCTGGCAAAGTAACTGACTGTACCTAGGTACATTCATTATTTATTATTTGATATATTTTATTTTATTACGGTACCCTAACCTATATTTACGGTACCCTGCTGTATGTACAGGCCCCACGCTGGCTATTATTATATGCTAGGGGAGTCCGACCACTCTACAGGCGACTGTACATACATACAAGTTATAAACTAGGCGATAGATTAGGCGATGCATAGGTAATAGCAGTTCCACACGTTTTCACGCCTAAACCGCTGAATAGATTTAATTTATTTATTTTTCAGACAACAGAGATCCATTTTTGTTAGTAGTACAGGTATCTTACAAACTATGTTAGTAAAACACTTTTTAATTCTGGAATATGAAATAGTATTATAATGAAATAGATTTGAATAAACTTTGACAACAAGATGGCAACCTAAGGGAAGGACATAATCTGCAGGCCTTACGGTCTGACCATTTGTGGGCACATTATTGCCTGCAATCAAAATTCCAGCATCCTAGAACTTCGGAAAGCGCCCTTGACGTTTTGCCTAGTCAGCCAGTTAGTCAGTTAGTATTTTTGGAATTAGGAAATTCCAAAGTACCTGGAAAATTAAAACTTGCTAAATTAAATTATATCTTATCCTGAAAATGTTATCTTTTTATTATTCAGACCGAATGATGAGGGTCTGAAAATTTCCGCGAAACGAGTTAAGAGAAGGTAGTATAATTATAGTGCCCCTTAAATACTTTTTTCCGCTAGTCTTGGCGGGCCACTTCTGTGACCCCAGGTCAATAATTTATCCTCAAACAAGGCAGCATTTTCAATGATGTACAGGTTCGATTCCCTGTTGGTCCTATGTTATTCTCTGAAACAATATCCGTGTGTGCAACATAGAAATGTGACAGATCTTGGCCAGGTTACCAAGCAAAACGCAAATTTCTATTGAAATATTGTTATCATCCAACATAACACCCTACATTAATTTTCATCGTTGATTTAGATAAGTTTGTTTACCTATTTTTATAGTTCCGTATTATACAAGCTTTTATTAAACTTGCACTGTTCGTATGTCTGTAAGTTGTTCGTCACAATTTGCAAACCATATTTCGGCCATTTGTTGGTATCCGATTGAGTTGAAATTTAGTATACCAATGTAACTTGGATGACAATGCATTAATATGGTACCATGGAGCTGGTTTGAAGATGGAGTCGGAGGGTGGTCATAGGAACTAATGAACGCAATAAGATAACCCCATCGTGTTTGGGCTCTTTGGAATGGTCTTGATGAATAGGTAAAAAAAGCTTGTTGTGATTTTTTTTTCATTTGTGAACTTAATCAACACATTTGTTCGTAAAATGGCCATAGTTTCGCGTCGCAGCAAATACAAAACTCATACACACGCAAATACACAACGTTACTTTAGGTAAGTACTGCCCGTGGGGAAATAAAACGTTTCCCGTAGAGATATAGACAACAATATTGCGCTGTGCGCGTACCTTGGTTTACGAGTTTAATAGATATTTGTACGCAGTAAAATTACTATGTCCCAGCACAGCTAGCACAAGTATGTCTATCACTTGTGCTAGCCGTGCTAAGAAACCTCTCTTGATTCTTCCACGTTTTCATAGATTGTTCGTCAGTTTTGGGTACTCTTAACCTCAAAATGTCCTCAATCTAATCAAATTATATTTTATACTTAATCGCTAATATTATCTCAACCGGATGCAATTGAAATATTTTGATAGTCAATAATAGTAGATAGTAGAAGTGTCGGTGGCCTAGTGGTTAAGGTATACGACTCGTAAGCGAGAGGGGTACCCGGTAGGGTTCGAATCCCACTGCCCCCATGTAATTACTCTTTTCTAAGTTATGTCCATTAGTTGAAAACTAACCTAAGCTGTTACGGTGATGGAAAACGTCGTGATGAAAACTGCACATTCAGGCGACTGAATGTGTATTATTCAATCTGGTCAGGTTCCCCTGGTGGCAGGGTCACGGAGTGCAGATGGCAGTCGCTGCACTGTAATTATCTGATCTGCCAAATACTGGATCATGGTCCAGGCGGACCCCTGGCCCTCGTGCGCAAGACACAACCGGGACAATAAATAAATAAATAATAAATTAATAAATATACATGGACAAATTCACACAGCGCCATCTAGCCCCAAACTAAGCAAAGCTTGTGCTATAGGTGCTAAATAACTGATAAACTACTTAAATACTCTTTTAAATACATTCTTATTATACATAGAACACCCAGACCCGTAACAGAAATTAAAATTCATCATTTCAATTTCTGCCCGGCCGGAATCGAACCCGGGACCTCTTGCGTGGCAGACTGGCATGTTGACCTCTGAACCACTCAGGTAGATAATAATGCCGATAGTAGATCTTAGTGTATTGTAAAGCATAAGCCAACTAATTGTGTAACACTACTATTACTTGATTTCGTTTTTAATTGTATGTAAATATTTTTTTCATATAAAATAAGTCGTATAAATTGGTTTGCATTAGAATTAGTATCTGTCATGTAAATATTGCTTTTGAATAAATATTTTACCTATATTATAGTTTCTTTAAATACTACTCACCAACCAAATAGACACTTTAATCAGACAGAGAACCAAAGCTAAGCACATTGGCAGGCTGAAGCGACAATGGGCTGTCTTATATCTCTATATTGCTATGCCCTTACGGGGTATCTTGTACTGCTACCATCAATGTACTTGATTATGCAAAAAAACAGAAATACTGAATTCTATTTGTGTTCGAAAACTGTTGTAGTAAATGAATTTTTGAGTAGCTACGACGACTTGGCAAGCGCTGTGTAGGATGTCCTTCGGTCAGGTGGAGATTGGATCCGGCAAGCCTCAATGATCAGTGAACCAGATGCTAATAATTTCAGAGGCAGAAACAGAGAGGGTTTCATTAATGTGGAGATACAATAAACGTTCTCAGTTTCCGAAACTGCCATCAGGCGGGCTTTACGCCTGTTTGCCACCTCAGTAAGTGGCACAAACTAATAAGGTTAGATAACTTATGACTGGGACAGAGATATGTAAATATATAACACATGTCCTGTCGGCAATAAGTAGCGCACATTGGCAGTTTGGCTTCGTAGAACGTCGTATACATAATACTTGAAGTACCGAATACTGATAACCTAACATATCGTAATCTGTGTTTAATTTTTTTATGACTCAGAAAAATTCCACAATAATTATAATAACATTGCGGAAGGGGCAAATATGATACGCCTACACCTACCTCTGCCCCTATGCAGGCGTGATTATCACTTTTTTTCTTGCTTCTAAACCTTCCTTTTGAATCACTCTATCTATTGTTGAAAACCGCATTAAAATCCGTTGCGTAGTTTGAAAGATGTAAGCATACTCGATTTACGATTTGCGACACATACATATCGACTTACTTAGTGTCCGTATACACTTCTACAAAACATAATTACGAGTACCTTTCCTTTAAATTTATGAAACTAGGTTATTTACTGTTTCCTAAACTAACATGGTTTTGTGTGTGTCAATAAAGATGAATACGATGTAAAGCTATAAGTAAAGCTAGTAAAGTAAAGTAAAGCTGTAAGTTTATGCTGCTGTAGCTGCTTACCAATGTGTGTTGCCAGTGATGACCTACGGAACTGAAACGTGGCCGCTCATTATGGGCATTATAAGAAAGCTCACTGTTACCCAAAGGGCAATGGAAAAGGCTATGCTAGGAGTCTCGTTGCGCGATCGAATCACAAATGAGAAGATCCGCAAGCGAACCAAGGTCACCGACATAGCCCTATGGATTGCCAGGCTAAAGTGGCAGTGGGCAGGGCACATAGCTCGAAAAAAATATGGCCGATGGGGCAGTAAACTTTTCAAGAGGCTACCACGTACCGGAAGACACAGGGTGGGTCTCCCACAAGGTTGAGCGACGATCTGGTAAAAATTGCCGGTACCAGCTGGATGCGGAAGGCACAGGACCGGCCTTTGTAGAGATCTCTGGGGGAGGCCTATGTCCAGCAGTGGGCGTCTTTCGGCTGATATGATGATGATGATGAACTGCTTACCATCAGACAGGCCGTAAGTTTGTTTGCAACCTTAAACGATTACGCATATTTCCGAATTCAAAATACTACGTGCCTGAGCACTCTCCTTAGACATCCGTATCGTAGAGAACATATATCTACAGATTTAGCACGTTCCATTTGTGTATAAATAGTTACTGGTACGTTGTACGGTCACATCACATCCGCCATCTTCCACCAGAGACCACCACACCGAACCTATCAAGATGAAAGTATTTGTGGTACTAGCATTGGTCGGGGCTGCCCTCGCGGCACCTCCAGTTCTAACGAGGTCTAAAAGAGGTCCTTACGGCTCTGCGGCTTACGGTGCGCCTCTGGCCGCACCTTGCGGCGGCGCTGCGCCCCTCGCACTCTACCTGTCTCCGGGGCCGCAATTGGCGTCCGCTGCAGTAGTACCCGCAATGGTGCCTTCGCTGTACAGGGAAGGCGAGCAGCAGCCCCAGCACGGTGACGAGCACCTGGAGCACCAGCACTCTGTGAGTGCGAGATCTTACTACGGTCCGGGGGGGATAAACATCGCCGCCGCCGCAGCCCCGTCGGGTGCCATAGGCGCTGCCCCCTCGGCAGCGATTTCACTGTCGGCCCCCGCCGCCGTCGGTCCGGCCGTCGGCGTATTCCCCAGCGCGAAGATCGGCGGATGCGCCGTGCCGCTGCTGCTGAGCTGCGCCCCCAACGTAGTGTCCGGCCACCTGGCCCACAGCGCGCCCGCCTACTCCGCCTCCGCCCCCGCCTACAGAGACCAGGAGGCCCCCGCTGACGCCCACAAGATGCGCGAGACCCCCGACAAGGTGTGGGCCCCCAATGCGCACGCGCACGCAAAAGCTGCCGTCGAATCTCATGACGAATCCGCTCACCACCACCTCAAGATGGACAACTGAATCACAATGAATTGACATCACTGTATAATATTCGTTATTTATTTATTTTTATACATTTTGTAATATTTCAATAAATACGGTTTTAAAATATTTTGTATTTTAATTACATTAGAGTTTACCTCAGACTTCAGCCAGGCACAGAATCACCTAAATGTCTACCCGAAATGTTGTGTTAATAAACACAGAATATTAATATGACTTAGAGCCCATACAGATGTACGCAGTTTCTGGCATTTATGCAATTTTCTATATTAATGACAGAAAGTTTATTTTACTATTTGTAAACAATCGCGCAGCATCCGCATGTTCACCGCGTAGTCGTCGCGTCGCGCCCACCTAGTTACCGCGCGCACAGTCTTCGAATCGCGTCCGCCCCGCGCCAATATGGTAGGCTGCACGATTTAGGCGCGATTCCTATGCGGTGACTAGGCGGATGCGGGACTTCCTATGAGACGACGCTATACGATTTGTAAGCGCCGATGTACATGCCTTTAAGCTCAAATTTTTAATGTCGTACTTACGGGTCCTACGGTATCTAGGCAAGAACTCAGGTAAGTTTAGGTAAGTAAGTATATCAAATATAACCATACATTTTTAAAAATAACGTTTAAATCACCTTTATTTTATTGGTCAACAAAAGATCTACAGAAAAATAGCGAGCTCGCCCATTATTTGCGACCGAAGTGTTACACACAAAATAAAAAGTCCTCATTGAGCAGAATAAATTTATTTGAATGAACATGAGTACGAATGTTGATGCCTAATTACGATTTAGACCATATAATTGAAGATCGGTCTGCATCGGCCATTTGCATCTGGTTTTGTGCCTTCAGGGCATTGGTTGGGTACACTGATGATGTTCCTATCGACTTGCCCTGCCGATTTAATAGCGTCTGCTAGTCTGTCCTCTAAAGCTTGTCTCACTAGTCGTCGTAGTTTTTCATATCTGAAATTATTAAAATTACAGTTCAAGTATCTGTTTGTTTTTACACCCCTTACACTCATGGGTGTCGTACAAGGCGACTAATGTTTTCGAGGCAACAGATCAAGAGTCTCCGTAGTCTGGAAAATGGGCAGCAGCATTTTCCATTGTTATATTTTAACACTGCGATCTCCAACCCGCTTGCCAAGCGTGGAGATTATGGAAATAACCTCCCCTTTCGTGGGAGAGGCCCTAAGTCCTGCAGTGGACTATTACGGGCTGTGGTCATGACCTGTTTGTTTTAAATTAAGTAGTTTATTCATATAAATTATTTGCGTAATTGTTCTGATGATTGATTGTATCGAGTAAGGTTTTGGCAAATTTATTTGAATTAATACATTAATGATAATATGTATATTTACTGGCATTTAAGAATAAATATTTGCATATGAATACTAAAACTAATTCAAAACATTGTTGATACCAGATTATTGATATCTGTACATATATATATATATATATATATATATATATATATATATATATATATATATGATTGTTCAAGTACCTACCTACTATTTTCTAAGAATCACATTCCAGCTGGTACTGAGTTACTTGTCAATTGCGTAATATTGCGATTGCGCAGTAGCAGTTTTTGTCAACGACAAATGATTTTGTTTCCAGTGCCGTAAACATATTTCCGTGTTATCGGGCTTTCCAGTTATATCTACATATATTCATTTGGAAACCCGATTCAGCTTTAATGTTTGTTGAAAGAAATTAAAAAATTCAAGAGAAATATATGAGATTTTATTTTTATTTAGGTGTTTTACACGACATATGGTGTTAGTATCATTTATTATTCTTAAAATAATGTTAAATGACTCTAATTACAGCAATAAACATTTAAAAAATTGTTCTTCACTTGAGTAACATTTACATACTTGTTTACACGTCAAATGATAAGGTTCCGTGTTAGTACTGTATTCTTAAAGTAATGTTAGGTAGATACATGATTATAATTACTATCATACTTCACTACAATAAATTTTATTTATAATTCACAATGAGTAGGTACGATATTGTTTTACTGGCTCTATGACACTAGGAACTCCTTGAAGTTACCGACGTGGCGACGTCGACGGCAACCGTTTACGTGGACAGGTACGAGCACTGTACTTACGGGTTACCTCCTTTCCATACTTCACGGCACTGGCCGTTGATGTACTCTTGCCCCGCGGGGCAGTTGGGGGGCACGGTAATCACGTTCGGGGGGAGCTGGCCGAGGCCCCCAGCCTTCGCCGGGGCCGCAGGGCCCTTGATGTTCCAAACGTCTCTGCATGCTCCATTTATCCACTGCTGTCCAGGAGGACAGTTAGGCGGCACCGTCACCACGTTCTGGGGGACGACTCCGCTCTCAGCCCGCCCCGAGCAAAGCGCCACCAGCACCAGAGTCAATAATACGATCCGCAACATAGCTTCGATTCCGATCTGCCAGGTACCGACACAAAGATGTTCTGCTTAGGAATAACAATGGAATTGATTTTTAAACGGTTTATCGGGTACGGGTTATCTATATCTTATTGTAAGTCGATAAATTAATGACGCTGCGATAACTTATCGGGCTGTCTTGTTTATTTTACAATACTAATTGCTAATAAAATCTAGATTCTATGAACTGCGACTGACATCCGATAGCATTTGCTTATCCGTGTATTGGCAGCTTACCTACATAAGGTACTTAAGTAATTACCTAATAAATTATTACCATGCATTCGCTTGGTGCAAACTAGGTATGGGCACAAGGTCTCCACGAGGTAGAGCACTCGGTCGTATCATTGTCTTCTTTATCTATGTTCCGAACAGAGGTAAATCAAATACCGTAGCCTTAGTAACGGTAGTAGCTACCATCGCGCGTCGGTGCTACTTTAGAACAATCCATGTATATAAATAATAAATAATCGTGGACAAATTCACACAGCGCCATCTAGCCCCAAAGTAAGCGAAGCTTGTGTTATGGGTGGTAGATAACTGATAAACTACAAATATACTTTTAAATACATACTTATTATACATAGAACACCCAGCGTTAGAGCGTCGGTGGCCGAACAGTTAGAGTATACGACTCGTAAGCTAGAGGTCCCGGGTTCGAATCCCGCTCCGGCCATGTACCAATGACTGTTTTCTGAGTTATGTACATTAGTTGAATACTAACCGATGCTCTTACGGTGAGGGAAAACATCGTGATGAAACCTGCACATTCAGGCGACTGGATGTGTAACCATGATCCAATCTGGTCAGTTTCCCTTGTTAGCAGGGTCATGGAGGTCAGACGGCAGTCGCTCCACTGTAATTACCTGACCTGCCAAATCCTGGATCATGGTCAAGGCGGACCCCGAGCCCTCGTGCGCGAGAGCACAACCGGGACATTAACGCCAAGATGATGACCCAGACCCGTAACAGAAATTAAAATTCATCATTTCAATTTCTGCCCGGCCGGGAATCGAACCCGGGACCTCTTGCGTGGCAGACCGGCATGTTGACCATTTAACCACTCAGGTCGTCATATGTCGCAGCCATATGGTTAAATCAGTCATTTAAAAGGAAGGCTAGTCCGTTAATTAAACGCCGGCATTCAATTGAATGGCTAAAGGACAACTATCCAAGTAGTTGAATGCAACGATTAGCCACTTGGCTGAACTTGGTTTTGTTAAAGGGGATATCGATGTTTGGCCATAGTGACCACGACCACGATTTCGCGACTTAAATGATAACCTTGGATACTTAATATAAAAAGAACTAAATTATTTGTGGCAACAAATTCAGTAAGTATACAATTAATTGTATAACATTGATAGTATTTAACACAATAAAAACTTGAAACTTATTAACAACTTCTTACTATGTAGTGTCAATAGTGTAGAGTCATATGTCTAATATCTAGATACGAATAGTAGGAACAATGCACTTAATTATTATATAATATTAAATATAAATGGCACTTAACTTTGGCAGACATAAATTATAAGCATCATCTTACATGTATTCATTACGAGTATTTGTGAGACTCGGTATCTATGAGATTTTTAATCTATTTAATAAGGTGCGGGCTCGGGCGCGGAGTGTTCCGATTTCTCTCTCTCGACTCGAGTCGACTTCAGTTATCGTTCCACACAGTCAACCAGGAAAGCAGATACTGACCTGTTAACGAAAATACTTTATTCCATAAAACTTTAGTAATACTGTACTTATGTTAAGATTAATCTTTCTCTTTAAAATTATTTTTATTACCTAAATGTGAAGTTACGTTCACAAGACAAAACTTTACTAAATTATAGAATAAAACTACATTTAATTTTGGTTTCATAACTGTACCAGGATAATTAAAGAAAAACTTTATTTATGAGAATTCTAATTAATTTAAATAATTTTTATTAAAAAATAAATATAGTCACGGGGACCTAAAGTGTTCAACCAGTCGTCAAATGATAGTTCGGTAAACTTAATTTATTCATTCCAATAATTTGACACGATCATCGAGATCATCATCGTCGTCAGTACTGAAAATAAATCAAAATATTTTAAATGGACATTTTACATAGGACATGACTTGACCTCCATGACTTTTTACCGCGCACGTACCTGCAAGATGTGAAATGATCTCCCTCCCGAAATCTGCCTTTGGCACTACAACTTTGAGTTCTTCACAATGTCTATCTTCCCTCTGCAGGTATCTCAAATGCAGCTGCTCCCATATGTTGCAAATATCCTGGACGGATCGTTCACTCAAACGCCCGTTTGCGATCGGGCATCGGGCCGATGGCCAGAGATTATCGGGTGTCACACACAAGCTACGATCCTGACACACTTTTTGCCTCTTTCATACATATATTTACGCAGATTGAGTATTCGCCAGATTTGCGCTTTTATTTGAAGAAGATATTTGGTAGGCACAGGGTGCTTGCGGATAGGGCTGTCCATTCATCTTTATTTCGGTTTTGATTTGAAAAATGAATGTTTATCTACTTAGATCGTAGGTGCTTTTCCAAAGATTACTATCCATTGGTGAAATAGAAGTTCGTGAAGTTTTTGAGTCTATTCAATCTCGTTGAGACTTATTTGTTAACTACTCTTGACCTACCTGTGCTGTGTAACAAACCAATTCTGTTTGTTTGTTACGACACATTTAGATTGCCGTATTATGTAAACCCAGTCGTATTAGCCGTTAAGTCCAAATGTTCATATGTAGGACTAGCTGTGACCGCGACTTCGCTCGCGTGGACTACAGGATGTTTGGAATGTCTCATATTAAGCAACACTGTGGTCTGTGGTGAAGCACTCATTTAAAAAATGTTTCTTACTTTGGATTTGAAAACTCTCAGGTTGTATTTTTCAAAAGACAGTAAGTCAGGTAGAGTTCCGTCACGGTTCGCACAATTAAATGTTGAAGCAGTGGTTTGTGCGAGTAGTCTTTGTAATTTCGACTGGTAAACAATGTCATTTCGCCGAAATTCTCCTCGTTTGGTGGTGGATATTAGATTGTGCAGTTCCATTGCAGTCTCCGAAATATATCCGGTAAAAACAGATAGTTAAGACAAAGACAGACTGATTGCGGAGATGTTCCAGGTTTTAGATTTTTTGAGTTTTGGCACAGGCAAGCTGTATCTTTTTGTTAAACCTCTTGCCTCGTATACTCTTAGTTGATTCCACAGTTTCTAGCTGGTTTTATTGTGGTATCAATCTCAAAGTACTCAAATAACTTACGCTTTTTTTTCGTAGATGCCCGCAGAATTCGACGCAGAATTTTGTTCTCAATTTGCTAGTAGCCTGGTTACAATCGTGCCTATAAGGCAGTCGGTGCGCCAATGTGTGAATGCGATGTGTGTATTAGTAATATAAATATGTAGGTAGAGCTCGTCTAATCTAAAATGACGCGCCCCACTATCGCATTAACGCACACAAGCAAGTTTAAAATATGGACGCAATACATATACAAATGCCGTTGTAATTGGTCATTCAGTTGCCGGTGAGATACAGATGAAGTGTCGTTATCAATATTTGCACTCACACATCGAAATCAACTAACTAAGTAGTGGGGCGCGTCATTTTAGACTAGACGAGCTCTACCACTTACTTGTTATCAGATGTCAAATGAGTATTCCTCTGACTGTAGTATCTCTGGTTGAGTGGTACTTCGATCACGTTTCGTGTTTGGATCATATTAAAAAAAAAAAAAACTGGGCAAAAGTGGTCTATGAACCAGCAGCATTACGGTGATGACCTATGGGTTAGGGTGCCTCAGCTGCATATTTTTACAAGATGGCATCAAAATCGGTCCCGGCAGTTTCGAGCAAAAAGTGCCGTATTCATTGAACCAGCAGCGGCATAGTTACGGAGTATAGGTTGAGGACCTTAAGCTATGTTTGTATGCCGCACGACATCAAAATCGGTCCAGGCAGTTTCGAGAAAAATGCATTTCTTTCGCACATTTATATGACAAGTGCCGTATTCTTTGAACCAGCAGCGGCATGGTTACGGACTACAAATAGAGCACATTCAACTATGTTCTTATGCCGCACAACACCAAAATCGGTCGTGGCAGTTTCAAGAAAAAAACATTTCTTTTGTCACATGTTTGTACGGCAATTTCCGTATTCTTTGAACCAGCAGCGGCATGGTTACGGACTATAGATAGAGCACACTCAACTATGTTCTTATGCCGCACGACATCAAAATCGGTCCCGGCAGTTTTGATAAAAATGCATGTCTTTCGTACATTTGTATGACAAGTGAAGTATTCTTTGAACCAGAAGCGACATGGTTACGGAGTATAGGTTGAGCACGTTTAGTTCTGTTCTTATGTCGCACGGCATCAAAATCGGTCCCGGCAGTTTGAGAAAAATGCATGTCTTTCGCACATTGACACGGTGACGTATTCTCGAAACAGAACAAGAACAGAGCTGAAGGCGCTCAACCTATACTCCGTAACCATGTCGCTGTTGGTTCAAAGAATACTTCACTTGTCATACAAATGTGCGAAAGACATGCATTTTTCTCGAAAATGCCGGAACCGATTTTGATGTCGTGCGACATTTCTATTTGTAACGAAACAAAAAAAATCGACTAGTGCAAATCTGACTCTATTGAGTTAAATTGATTGAGTATAGGTACTTGACTCGAGTAGACTTCAAAGCCCACATAACCAATCCGTATTAGAGCATCTAGGAAAATAGTAAGGCAGTTTCCTAACCTTTTCCATCTTGTTACCCCATTACAAGGGAAACTGATTTTACCCCCATGTGACCTTTGTTTATCACATCCTCGTACGGGACGCGGTCGCCTGTTAACGACATTTATGTATTGTGTTATTAAAAAATGAAATTAATTATCGAATAATTATATTTATAATTAATTATATTAATGAACAATGTTTAGAGGATCCATTACTGTATCAGGTTTGATTTTCTAACTTTTTCTAATCTTGCAGACGGCAAATGCCAGTTCGGTACAGTTGATTCAGGCACTTATTTATTTCGTTGATTTGGCTAGATTATCGGCGATCAGGATCTTCATCACCCCTGAAAATAAATAAAAATATTAGAATTATAGCACTATTACCTGACTCACCATTATCATCATCTTCTATGGTGGTAGGATGTCCTGGACAAAGATGACTTTCTATCGGTGGACCATCTGTAAACTCGCACGCCCCTTTCGCTCTTTCACGTTCATACGACGGTTGAAGTTACTCCTTGATTTACTCTTCTTGGATATGGTATTTGATCAGTACGTTCTTATATCTCTCAACACGCCTTATGTCTCTTATAAATAGCTACCTAAGTTGTGGATCATCATTCATTTGCTACAGTTTATCATCAGTTTGTCATCTTTATCTCGGTGTTGGCTTATACTAAACCCGTAATATGATTGAATCAAACATTAACTTAGGTTCTATGTAAATATTTTTCGAATACTAAAAGACCTGTAAATGTTATATCCATTGGTGAATAAACGGATGAAAATCCGTGAATTATTTTAATTTATCTCATTGAGACTTGTTATAACTGAGACTTGAAACTGCAGCATTATTAGTATGAGCAGTTTAGTCCAAATATCTATAGAATATCGAATTAGTATCCTTTAATCCTGAATCGGGAACGTGACACAGGGCTACAGTTACATGCCCCACCACCATATAGGGGCCCGGCAGCCAAACACACTGCTCACGGTTACCTTGTTGCAAGGCGAACGAAACTTTACCATGGCGGGTTGTGCAGGTCGGATGTCGGTTGTCGTACAAAAATAGAAAAAACACCACACATTTTTTATTAAAGATTCTTGTAGGAAATCGCTTTCAGAGCGCCTGAAAGCACTTTCCTAGGAGAATAGCGGACCCTGGCTGACAGATCTACTGCTATTATAGTCTCTGAGCTGGGATTTACGTGGGTTTAATTTGTTTGTTAGGTTAGAGAGTCGGTGGCTTAACGGCTAGCGGGCCCGTTTCGTAAGCGAGAGGTACAGAGTTCGATCCCCGAGTGTCGTAAAACGTAGGCGTTCAACTAAGTAAGTACATTAATTGAACACTAACCCATACTCTTATGGTGAGGGAAAATATCGTGAGGGCGACCCTGTTAACTAGGTCACGGAGGTCACATGGCAGTCGCTCTACTGGGATTACCAGGTCTCCGGATCATGGTTAAGGCGGACCCCGGGCCCTCGTGCGCGAGAGTACAATCAGAATATTGAAGACAAGATAATTATCATTTGGTCGTTTGATTTTTGATATTTTACGATTTGGCCTGTAATCGTGCCTGTCAGTTGGTGTTATACAATCGGTACTTTACGCAATAATTTGATAAATCGCTTTGTGTGGCTAAGGCTTTTTGGGGTAAAAGTATAAGTAAAATAAAATAAGTAGCACTCACTCGTCATCAGATTTAAAATATGCGGTGCCTCCATACATCTCGACAACTTCCGTTAACATATTCCTGGCCCGGTGGGCAGTTGGGTGGCACGTCGATCACGCTACGTGAATTGAAGTAGTAATTTGTAAGAGGATGTTTGTACGACCAATACGGTAACGCCGCTTCTGGGCAATAGCCATCAACACTATATCCTCCTCCCGGACAAGCATTGAGGAGTACTTGCGGAGCCCTCTTGATGTAGCCTGCACCAAAACGAGCAGATCCAAAGCACATCGTGATCTGGACCAGCGCTGTTATTAAGCTCAGAATGGTATTCATTCGCAACATCTTGTTTGACGAGACGATAATCTAAGGAACAACAGTGGAAATTATTCGTAAATCGTGAAAACATTAAAATCTAGTTAAAAAGAATAAAAATGTATTAGTAGGTACGTCACAAAGTATAGGAACCTTCAAATAATATTCTCTTGAAGACTTTATTTTTTATGTACAGTTTCTGTATAGGTATATAAATCGCTCCCCGCATCTGTCTGTCTGTAGGTCTGTATATATTTTCGTTTTTGAAATTTTGATGCGGTTTATATGTATAATAATAAATATTATAGTAGTAAAGAAAAACCTATAAAACCCGGGATGGGTTGCTAGTTCAAATATAATAATACGTATTATACATACAAATTAGACGATCTATTCGATTCTATAGTCTTCCGTTTTAGTTTTTACAGTCTCATTTCGAAAGAGAGACTCGAAAATTCAATTATCATCATCACAGCCAGTTACAGTCCACCGCAGGACTTAGAGCCTCTCCCACAAAAGGGGAGGTTATTTCCATAATCTTCACGCTTGGCAGGCGGATTGGAGATAGCAGTGTTTAAATATAACAATGGAAAATGCTGCTGCCCTTTTTCCAGACTACGGAGACTCTTGATCTTTTGCCTCGAAAACATTAATCGCCTTGTACGACACCTATGAGTGTAAGGGGTTGGTGCTATTCTACTCTGCCGGACACCACACGGCCACAGAATTAAATTATACGTAATTAAAAAACATTCAGTTATGTATAGAATGAATAATATAAGATGGCTGGGTTCCAAGTCCCGGGAGATCGAGCAGGGGTCAAAGCTTGTGTATACCGGAACGGCAGAAGGGAAATTCCGGAAATTTAAGTATCTAGGATCCGTACTGCACGAGTCCGGCGATATCGGGCCTGATATCAAGTCCCGAATCTCTGCAGTTGCGGCTGAATAGCGGGAACTCTTGGCAGCCATTTGTGTTCCTAAAATCCCTGTCAAGCTCTTGAGCTAAATGTAAAATAAGTCACGTACAAGAGCATAATTAGGCCTAAGATGCTCTATGGTGGCGAGGCGTGGCCACACATGGGTACATCCGTGAGAGGCAGGTTAACCATGAGGGATATCGCGGATAAGGTCGAGGACGCTCGCTTCTGCTGGTATGGTCACATATTGCGTAAGCCCAAGGGTTACGTGGGAAACAGGTGCCTAAAGCTGTCGGTATCAGGGAAGAGGCCCCGGGAGCGGCCCAGGCAGGAAGCGATGGATTGACGTTGGATGTCAACGGCGTACGATGCGAGGATGCCGAAGACCGGACAAAGTGGAGAAGAATGAGTAGGATAGCGGAACCTGGCCGAAGCCGGGGTAAGTGCTAGGATGATTATGATGATGACAATTATTCTAGTATAATGACAAAACGATCTATTTCTATACTCCAACCGGCCAACGTGGCCAACTCCGATTTCAGAACAAACTAATTTATTGTACACTTACGTACTATAAACTAGTTTGGTGGTTTCGGCAATGAAATACAAATCTATACTATCAGCGACAGGCCGACGTGGCAATTTTCTGGTGAAGTAACACCAACCGATATTCGATGTCGATATTTCTTTTTACCACATGTCTGAATCATCCTTCTCATAATAATATTGTGGCATAGCTCGTGTACATAAGACACTTCATGCTTACACAAACTCAGACTCATTCAAAACTATTGCTACTATCTATCTTGCTGTACACAGACAGACAGACGTTTTCATTAGTTAAACAGTGTTGCTTACTTATACATATTAGCATGGTGTCAGTGAGCTTATCTGATGATGGAGACGGAAGACGGCTGCAAGAACCCTTCTACCAGATGTTATTCGGTTGAATTACAATTTTGCATACGCATCTAAGTCAGATAAACATCCAATATTATGGTGTTAGTGTGCCGTTCTGATGATGGAGACAGAATGTGACCATTAAATAAAACAATGCAATTCTATTAAGTTTCGACTCGATTGATTTGCCTTGACCAAGACTAGTCCTGGAAGGTAGCCAGGTTCTGGCAGGTGAAGCCGTATGGTGGCCAGAAGGATCCAAGTGCATTAATCGCATACACATATTATAATTATGGGGTCCGACGGCCTGCCCTTCCGTGCATTCCTGCAACGGCGATTGACTAATGAAGACGGCCATCTGTATACAACAAGATAGATAGTAGCAACAGTGTTGACGTGTGTGAGTATCTGGTCGGTGCAGCACTAAGAGGGGGGCTGTGCGGGTGTGCGGAGCGTTCCCCTTCCGCGCGTACCTCATGCAGCGATTGCCACGTCGACTTGTCGTCATCCTGCACATAAGTAAAATATCGTTTTAGTAATGAAATAGTGTGTTGTAAAAGCGGGCGGAAGGATATGTCTATAAAACCGATCTCTATTGAGTTGATTAGTACACCTACAGAACTCGAATTCGGTAAACATAAACCTAGATTGCCGTAACACAATTTATTTTCTTGCGGTTTCTGTTGTGAAGACTTTTACTATAACATATTTTTGTTCAGCGTAGCGTACCTATAATATTTAATTTAAATTGAATAAGGTTTGGGACGTAACGTGGTCACTTAAACAGAAATTAGGCCTCTTAAATTTTACTAAACTGTATATTTGAAATAGTAATTGTAATTAGTGTTTCTAAGTCGCTGTTTATTATTTTTAAAGTCACTCGCGGTTAGCCATTCATATTGAGTATTGTCGCGCCTATAGTCGAAATTTGCAGTGGCTCGATTAAATATCTTTGTTTCCCAACTACGTTTATTTAAACGTAGTTGGGAAAAAGATAGACTGTCCTGCGAATATCGGGTCAAGTGCCACTAGCTTCCACACGTCACGGCAAGCGCCATTAGCCCATTTCTGGCCTCTTGGACAGTTGTGTGGTATCTCAATATAGCTGCGTAGCGTGTAATCATTCGAGTAGGACCTCCATGTCGGCTGTTGGCAAAGGCCGTTGATGTTTACGCCGCTTGGACAGTTGGGCGGCACTGTGAGATCGTCAATATTTCCAAAGCATAGCGTGATCTGGACCAGGGTCGATATGAAGCGCAGGGTGGATTTCATTTGTATCATCTTGGAACACGTGGTTGGCTTCCTAAGGAATAACAGTGGAAATTATTTGTGTATCGTACTTTTAGTAATAATAGATGATGACTTTTAGTGACAACTTAATAAAATAATAAAAAAAATTAAAAATCAGAGTGGATAAAGAATAATTGTTACTCGTATTTTAATTTAGGCCTCTTTGGTACCTAACTACTCGTAATACGTACTATAAAATATGTTTATAAATGTATAGTTTTTTAACGGGTAATTTTGTACTAAAAACAAAAATAGGTATCGCGAGTGTGGTATTCCATCCGAAGACTCTTAGACTAAACTTCTGAAGATCGCGAAGGAATCTATAACGACTGAACTGCGTCCTTTTCTGAATCCGTATGAAACTTTTACTTTAACATATTTTATATAGAGATTTTTCAAATCTCGACTCTATTCAGCAAATATGGGCTGGAAGTAACTAGGTCTGACTAGACCTAGAGAATATCTATATTGGGATGCGATTTTTCCTCTACCCCAAGCCTTAAACTATTTTGTGTTTATTATCAGTCAAATACAGTCCACTGCTAGAATAGAACGATAAGTCTGTATTGCCTGTCAGTAGTAAGAATTTTAAAGTGTTAATATGGCAATAATCTGGGGATAATCTGTCATTGTCAGTCCTTCTTGTAAACATTCAGTTATTTGGTCACTATTAGCTTGAACTTGTTCTTTTAGTTGTCTATAGGTCGACAACTTAACTGGTATATCGTTTGCGGTAGGTGAGGTAGGTGGGAGGGTGATTTTTCGTGGATAAAAGCGGGGGTGCGGGGCGCGGGGCAGTGCGCATTTTCTTCCGCGAAACGTCAGTTGATGACGTTACTCGGAAAAAGAATGCACACGAGATTATGCCCGAACTTGTCTCCAGATAAAGTATAATTTTCCGAGACGAGGAACCTAATCTTTGACAATGGCTTTTAAAATTTAATCTCGATTTTTAATTCGGTGCAAAAAAGTAGTTATACGGCAGAAAAACAGGCAAGCGGGCCACCTACGGAAAGTGGTCACCGCCGCCTATGGACATCAGCAACACTAGGGGAGTCATCGATGCGTTGCCCGCCTTTGAAGAGACCTCTAATATACCTCTTGAACGATCCCATGTCATAGTCAAAAGGAAACACTGTGGCTGGGAGCTCATTCCACATCCGAATCGTAAGAGCGAGAAACGTTCTTTCGAACCTTCGAGCCGTGACCAACAGAGGGTCTACGTATATTTATTTTATGGCTTACTGTTGACATTATAAGAAAACTCACTGTCGCCTAAAGGGCGATGGAAAAGGCTATACTTGGAGTGTCATTGCGCGATCGAATCAGGAATGAGGAGATCCGCAAGTGAACTAAGGTCACCGACATATCTCGAAAGATTGCCAAGCGGGTAGGGCACATAGCTCGCAGAACAGATGGCCTATGGGACAGGAAAGTTCTCAAGAGACGATTATGTAGGTGTGCCGACGATCGGTAACGATCGCAGGTGTAGCTGAATGCGGAAGGCGCAATACCCTTTATAGGGACCCCTGGGGATGCCCAGCAGTGGGCATCTTACGGCTGATATGATGATGATGATTTAATATGTACATATGAACATCTAAGTTTACTTTCGAGACAAGAATATGGGAGCGCCTTACAGCGCCCCTCCTTCCTCTCCTCGGCGCACACTTTGGAAAACCCTGTACTTCTATTAATTTTTTGAGCATACATTTTCAAGCCTCCACCTCGGGATTTATTATCGGTAAATTAACCTCGTGTGCGTTATTCCGAGAGTCCATAGCAAAATAACCAACCGCGCTGTGTGGAGTCCCCGGGCCCGGGCGCACTGAGACACGTCTCTTGTGCTCCCTTCCCCGCGCCCCCGCGCTCAGCCCCGAAACGTCATATGACGTCACCCATTTTGCCCCCTCATACCGCAGGCGATACACCAGTTAAGTTGTCGACCTATAAATTATTAATCATGCTGAAATTATCTCCCGCACTTCCTTTTTAATTGTTTTGCCCATTATTTAATACTATTTTTCATAACTTACGAAAATAAACAATCCTACAGAAACCAAATGGTTTGTTATGACTTTTACGAATGACATTCTATGACGTTTAAAAAACTTGGCAAAAGTTGCCATACATTTTTTTTTAAATTTAATACGCGATTTTCTATGTCTCAGGTTGTTTGAAAACATCCAAATTCAGGGATACCTGGATTTTACTTGCGCGCGTGTGAGTTACCTACTCACACTACACCAAGACAAAACAAGGCAAGGGCATTACTTACTCATACTGAGGACCGGGCGTGATTAGAGAGTCAACTACCCTCCTCCATGCAGGGTGCAACTAAATGCTTTAAGTTACAAGATTTAATGAACATCACTGGACTAAGCTAACATTTTACATAATTTTTATACTCCTAAAGACTATAAATATTTACAGACAAATTTGCTGAGTTTGACTTTTATTTGGGAAAAGCTACTTAATATCAAGCAAAAAATTTTAATTAGCATTTTTACGCACTTACGCATTGCTCCGCGTTCTAAAATGCGTGATACGACAATGGACTTTATTCAATGAGCAACACGTTCCAGTTTGGTTTGTCAGTGTAAATAAATAAATGACAAATAGGCCATCTGCCCTAAGACGCTTACGAAGACGACGCTTTACGAAGCCGAACAAGCCGATCTGCATTATTTACCGTCGACATCTGTACTAATATACCTATTCAAGGGAAATCCATGAAATAAATATCGTTTTGATAATGAGTTAAAAATTTTATAAATATAATAATTTCCTATTCTTCGTCAATTTACATTCACCCAATCTGTAGGATAGTCCTCGACGGCAAATTTAAACTAACAAAAACATAGGTATATACGTGAAAGCTTTGTGTAACTCATTAATAAAAAAAATGTGCAGCAGAAAAGCAGTAAATTCTAATAAAAATAAATTATATACATATATTATTTTACATGTAATGTAAAGTAGTGGTGGTTGAAAGCTATCACGGCCTCTTCCGGCCCCGTAAATGTCAAACCTCTCAACAAATCTTTGATTTTTGAGAAATAAAGACATCGTACGACTTCTTGGTCGTTTTCCCTAACTTTTTGAAAGACACTGGGGAAAGAAATGGTGGAATACCACTCAGCATTAACTGTGTTTTGATCTTCAAGTGGGATCGTGCAGACAGGACCCGACCAGGAGTAAAAAAACGCAATAATTTTTTGCCCACGCTTCTCGCCTGCCTCAATTTTGTTGGTTTGCTGTCGCCTTCGAACACCTATACAGAAGACTGTTGCTTTCTTTCCGGCATATAACAATATAATAAAAACATAACTATGTTTAATCTCTTGTCACAATGTTATACACACCAATCTTTTCTTTCACCAAACTTCAGTTTCTGATAAATAACAACACGCGATTTCCCGCCAATTTAAAAGAAGAAATGATTGAGATATATTTGTTGTAAAAATATAACATTCGAAATTCAAATATTTATGCGCGGCCAGGAGCGCAGCACTTTCATTGTGCTTTATTTGCCTAGGTGGGTAACTTGACCTCACGGTACACCTTTTAATTGTGTTATGGAGTTAACTCAATTTTAGAAATGAGAATTGTAAGTTCGTAAGTAACTGTTTAACAACTTGTTGTTAAACAGCTACTCCTTGGACAAATATACCTTTAATTAATGTATATTGGTTAAATGGTTAGTTTATTTATCACTTGTACTTTGGTAAATAAATGAAATATTAAAATAAACCTTAAAACCTTACATATTAATATTATGAACCTGTACCAACCCAATGAATATGAACTTATACACATTTCCGAGCACGAGTTAACTTTTGCCCGCGACTCGTACTCGTAATATGGTTATACCAAGTTCCCACGGGGAGTATTGCATTGAATTTCGGGATAAATTACAACTTATGTGTTTGCGGGGTTAAGCAGCAAAATTTTAATAATCGCTTCAGTAGTATTGAGCATTGAGATACAGACAGACAGACTCGGCGGGGGGATTTTATTATTACATACATACTACGCCTGTATCACATAGAGTTAGGCTGAGACGTTCGAGTGCCACAAGCTACTATCCTGTCGCACCTCTTTTGCTTCTTCTACGTTCATACATTTGCGCCTCATATCCCATACATTGGTAAGATCAGCTCTTGTTTTACGGAGAGGGACGCTGCTTGTGCCCGAATTTGTAGTCTTTCATATTAAGCACAGATCAAAATATACGTGTACTCGTAGATATTTAAGATAGGACCTTTTACCCTACTTTTGTGCAGCGTATAAGATTCCCAATTCTATTATCGGTATGTAAATAAAATCGGTAATGAAATGAGAAACTACGAATCGGTGAAGTGAATACTTTTTGGTGGACACATACGTAAAGTATGAGCAGCGTTGCGGTTTTCGGAGCGGAAGGCGCTGCGCGGCACGTTTCATTATAATAAAGAGGCACGTATATTACGTTGACGGTTAAAGGAATTGTATTGACAATTTAGTATAAAAGGTTTTGCTTCATTGTTTACAGTATCATTCACATCACAACCAAGATGAAGACATTAGTGGTGCTCTTCGCTGTAGCTACAGCTTCCCTTGCGGCCCCGGCTCAGAAGGAAAATATCTTTGGGACGAGTGAAATAAATTCTGCGCCAATCAACCAGCTGCACCCCGTCAAGAGAGAAAGCATCTCGACTAATGATGAGATCAGTAAAGCAGCTCTAGCGATCGAAGATAAAACTACCCACCTTGAAGCTGAAGCAGTACCAGAAATGTCAGCACGGACCTTCAAGAAGGGAATAGTCATCAAGAGAAAACATGGCTTCAATCGCCTATACCGCGCCTCTGAAGAGGAGAGGGATACGAGCTCCAACGAAAGCTGCATGAAGGAAGTCAAAGTCAAGCTATGTGATGCTGGAAATCCCAAGCTCACTACAAAAGGCTTTAAAACGACAATTGGAAATGTTGAAATTGAGAGCAATGACATGGAGGAAAGCCTGAAAATGGCAAAAGAAGCTGTTGAACACTTGCAACGAGACATGAAAAATAAGCAGCATCAACAGGGTGACAAAGTAGGTCAATGGAAACATAAGGACTCAATCGCAGATGCTGAAATGCATGCAGACCTCGAAGTTGCTAGGCGTGCTCTGGAGCATGTTCAAAAGAACTTTGGCCATTTGGAATCAATGAGCTTGCGGTCTACTACTTTAAAGGATGCTGAAGCAATAGATGATGTTCATAAAAAACTGAATCTGGCAGATACAGATGAAGCACGAATGACGCAGTGGAAAGAAGTAATGGAAGATATCCAGAAAAATATTGCAGTCGCAAGAAGTATTGAAAACGATTTTAAATCTGAAGTCCACCAGATAAACGAAAATGAAAATATTCTGTCCGAATTACCAAAGTCGCACGTAACAATTCAAAAGTCAGTTGAAGAAATGAAAGTACCTGTAGCAAAAGAAGACTCTGACATGACTGTATCCGCATCTGAAAATAATGAGTCACTTCTTAAATTACATCATTCTGAAATTCAAGGAAAATCTTCGAAAGATGACAGTACTTTAAAATCTCAAGAAGCACCAGCAAAGCCCCAAGATTTATCTTTTACTGTTCAAAGTAACGCTCTAGAAACGAAAACAAATGCTGAAGCTAAAGCTAAAAATTCGGAATCAAACATGACCCCGGCTGAAGCTATTCATGAAAAACAAGCTCTGTCAGAAAGTTTTAATACGAACATGCATATGAAAGCATCTGAACATATCGAAAACCTTCTTTCCATGAATAAACACGAAGCCAACTTACTCAAATCTGCCGAAAATAAAGACTTGAAAATAGAACGAAACGCGCCTTTGAAACATACGGACTTTATGATGAATAATGTAGACAAAACAATGGAACACCAACAAAATTTCCCCAAGTTCAATACTAACGCAAGAATGGACGGTGAAAATATTCATCACAATGAAATAACGAAGACTCTCGATCAAGTTGCCCATCAATCCGAACAAATGAACGTTCATGTTATTCCTCACGAATCCATGAAAGCTGCTGAAGAATCCAATAAATTCCACGCCGCCAAATCTGCTGATCATTTTGAAAACAAAGAGAGCATTCATTTTGCGGTCACAGCACCAAGCATCCACAAGACTGTCCCCCAAGGTAAATCGGCCAACGCCGATAGCCCCATGGAAATGAGGAATAATCTCATGATGCCTATGGAAATGAAGAATGCTGCTGAGATTGAGAAATCGGCTGTGGAACACAAAGTCTGGAAGGAAGATGCTCGGGGAGCTTATGGCAGTTACGGCCCAGCTGCGAGTATTTTATCGGGTGCAGGGGGAAGTATTGCGATCAGTGGAGCGAGCGCTCCCGCGGGAGCAGTTGGTGTATTTCCCAGCGCTAAGGTCGGTGGCTGCGCCATTCCACTGCTGCTCAGCTGCTCCCCGTCCGTAGTGTCAGGCAGCTTGGCCAAGACTCCCACATACGCAGCGCCATCTTCTTACACCGCACCTTCCGCTTATAGAACGGGCGAGAAATTCAAATTTCACAACAAGCGTGAAATTATAAAGAACGCCAAAGTAACCGATTTGAAATTTAAAAGGACACCTATGCAGCCAATTCAGAAATACCTTGAAATTAAAACGCTCTAAGATGTTAATTCACTACATCAACGGCTAGATTTTATATTTTTTTACTATGTGTCTTGTATACGAGTAAATTGTTTATTTTTATAATGAACCAACATAAATAAAAATACCTTTTCAAATATATCTACTTTGTTTTTTACCCATTTCAGGCTTTAATTATATTTATAACTTTGTGCTAATACTGCTAAATTTCATTGTATTTTTAGATGATAAAAATTACATTAGCTTGTATTAATTATATAATTGTAAATTTGCGTTCTGTAACATAGGGGAGCGTCGGTGGCCTAATGGTTACGATATCCGACTCGTATGCGAGAGGTACCGGGTTCGAATTCCACTGCGGCCATGTACCAATGACTCTTTTCAGAGTTATCTACATTAGTTAAATACTAACCGATACGGTGAGGGAAAACTACTACTAAATAATTTTTGTCAACAAAAAATTGTGATCTAGTGCCCATAGCACAATTCCGCCATCGCACCAGCCGCTGCGGGCTGGGTACTCACTAATCCCTATTACGTAGACCCTGTAGTGGTGCCACGCAAAGGTCCGAAAAAACATTTCTCGCTCGTACGATTCGGATGTGGAATGAGTTCCCAGTCACAGTGCAAGTGTTAGCTTTGGACCCTATTACAGGTCCCTTTAGAGGCAGGCAACACATTGGTAGCGCTCCTGGTATTGCTGGTATTCATAGGCGGCGATAACCTCTTTCCCGCAGATGGCCCGCTTGTCTATTAGTCTGCCGTAAAATTCAACATAAATCTCGCTTACACTTCCAAGTTTCACTCAGGTAGGCACATTGAAACTTTGTTGTGAATGATTCGTGTTGTGAATGTTGTGAATGGTTTCTGGTTGCCCAGAGAACAAAAGAGAGGAACCTAGCTGTGCCGGGGCTTAATTATTTCGCACGGAGTCTCATTATTACACGCATAGCTTATAGGCCCATTCATTTGCAATCTTTTATCAAAATACTTGTATAGTCGATTGAAGTTTGCAATGTAATAATAACAACCACGCAAAATAGCACCCTACTTAATATTGCTTTTTTACTGTATAGAGATTACGCTAACCGTACAAGTGTAATAACGTAGGTATCACAAATAAGTAGGTAAACCATTCATCATTCATACTTGACCCCGATAAATATGCGAGGTGTCGATGACAACTGATTTATTATAATATTAACACATGCAACAAGCAGTTTTGCGTTTGGTAAAGTAATTTAGTTATTGCTTGTTAATAATGGCACAGTTATTGACGTTTATTATATTATGCATGGGGATAAAATTCACCCTTAATTCACCTGTGCTTGTTAAACAGACTAACCATGTGAATATTGAAATGACAAGTGAACTTTCTTCGGAGAAATGTGCAGAGAAAACTGAAAATTGCATTCATAATCCAAGCAACGTCATCCATAATAAAAATAGTATAGATTCAAACAAGGCTTCAAAGTGTAAATATCATGTGTCTTTGCCATCATCGCTATTCGAGATACCCAAGGCTAAATCTACAGAAGAAATTCAAAAAACGACGACAAGTGTGCCGACACTGGAACATTTACAGCCGAATACTGAACGGTCACCTTACGGACTTCAAATACTGCGTAGGGCAGCGGTTAATAACAATGACGGGATATGGTACCCTCGAACGTACTATACCAGTTACTATCCCGTCTACAGGGTCAATTCTTTGCCGTCAGTAAGTTCTACATACATTCACGGTCTGTATTCCAATGAGGAAGTTATGCAAGATTTTAGCTATGATGTTAACGCGGGGAGTGCTCAAAATCCCGTCTACTTGCGGCCACTAGAACGACTTGAGAGGAAGGCTGGGGGTGAATACGATTCTATGGAGGATATTTTGGCGGAGCTGGCTCATGATGCTAACATGAATAATATTCTACCGACTATGCCCGTGCCGCTGGCTCGCGCCGGCCTCCCAGTTGCCCCATATGTGACGCCGTATAATCCGAATCCATCTGCGCCTTTTGTGGGGTCGTCGTCTGGGACTCCAGTTGCCGTGTTTCCAGATATTAAAGGAGCAGGAAAATGTGCTCAGCCTATTCTCTTCAGTTGCTCTCCAAAAGTGAGTTACGGGTACCTAGCTCCATCGTCCTATAATAGCCAAGCCTCAGCGTACAGAGAAGACGCGCATGCTGCATGAATACATCAGTTTGACGACTAAAACGATATCACAACCAAAATTTTCCTAAAGTTTCTTTGATTTCTGTACCTAGTAGTTTTTGAAATAAATTATTAGTTTTATTTGAAGTTTTACAATTTATTTGCGTTTGCTCTCCCCATCTATTAATTTAAATCTAACTAAGCGTAAGTGTAACTAGCAATAATTAACGTTTCTGCTTTATTTTTTGGTTTACATTGTTTATTAATTTTGTGAGTAACCAATTTGAGAATTCCACTACTTCTTCCTTTTTAGGCACATGTTCAGCCATTTAAAATATAAATACTACATTTTTTAAATATATTTTACCCCTTATTCTTACCGACGACCCAGTGACAATATCATGAAATATCGAGAAACTCGTTCACCACAGATTGGTGAAGAGTAAGCAACCCGTGAAATGTATTAATAAAGATTCTAATAATAAGTTCGAAACATAGGCAATAAGCTACAGCATTTTCATAGTTTCATAGCGCCTTGGGGCGCGGAATTGTCAAATTCGATTATTTTATTTTACTACACTTTAATTATACAGCAAAATTAATTGTATGCTCAAATTATTTGTCACATAAACTCTACAATGTATTTGCATTTCAAAGTACAGGTTCAATCGCTTACTACAATATAAAATTGTAGGTATAGGTCTTGTCAAAATTATCCGCAAAATTATAAGGAGTGAGCGTAAAAACTTACGTAACGGTTTATCTTTCGACGATCGCTCCGAAAGAAGGTATTGGGCAAGGATATTTTAGTACTGGGATTCGCAACTAGAACGTAGTTTTTGTGTTATGCAGATGCGCGGAATTATCTCCGGCACGGTATATGCGAACTCCCCCCTGTTACAAAATATTGAGCAAAAATATGTAAAAATGATTTTGCCATGAAGTATTTATGATTGAAGTAGGTATCAGATTTCATTTAACGATATTTCACTCCGAGTGCTAGCACATGCACGCTCAAAAATGACGGCTTATTTTATTTCGGTTCTTGGTATCTAATACATAATTTCTGTGCTTGGTAATTGTAAAGTAATAGAAATTACAATAGAAATATTCAATATAGAGGTAGAGTTAGTTTAGTTGGGTAGTCTGTTATTAATTATTTGAACCTCGTGTTCGTTACCCTTTTAATTATAGGTACCTAAGTCATCATCATCACTATCATCATCCGTGTGGTCAATCTTGGCTTATGCCAGGGTCCGCTTCCCTGCTCTTTCTTCCTCACTTTGTCCGGTATTGGGCATACTCTCTTTGTAAGCCGTTGGCTGTCGCATCCGACTCAGTAAAATCAATCCATCGCTTCTTGGGCCTCCCGCGGGATCTTTTTCCTGATACCGTCAGGATTTGGCATATATTTGCCAGGTGGCTTACGCAACACCAGCGCAGAAGGTAAGTTAAAACTGGTAAAACCCTGTATGTTTATTACCGACCAAGAAATGGTGTTTTATTTATGGAAATAAATAAATAATAAAAAATAATAATAAATATTCGTGGACAAATTCACACAGCGCCATCTAGCCCCAAACTAAGCAAAGCTTGTACTATGGGTGCTAGATAACTGATATACTACTTAAATACTTTTAAATACATACTTATTATACATAGAACACCCATAGAAATGGATTACCACGTGTAATTCAATGGATATATTTTTACATTTGTGCCAAATTGGCGCAGCCACCAATTTCGTCTTCCTTTTCACTATCACCGGGGCAGATAATGTTGGTTTAATGGGCCTTGGGGAGGGGTTTGACAGGGAAGTGACCTCTTTTAGTAGCAAATGAATAGTAGGTAGGTACTTAATTATATATATGTCTTTGTATGGCGGGCGGCGGCCACGGCATCACGGCGAACCCACAACAAGCATCCGAAAGAGCCGCCAAACGACTAAGTGGCATTGAAGCGACAAATTTTATATATTTTTTAATGCAAGTTAATTGAGTCTGAATTTAGTATAACGAAATAGAATATCATTAAAGTGAACAAACACACACGCACATCATCCGCATTATCACTTTGATTTACTAAGTACAAGCTCAGATAGCGGACAAATACATTCAATAAACAATATATTGTCCATTGTTTCAGACCATGCCGAATGCCCTCCAGGCCACCAGATGGGTATGAACCTGCAGTGCCATAGTCTGACGAGCGGGTGGAAACAATTGAAAAAGAGAATGAAATTTATAATGGAATACAATTAAGGAATCCCATGATTTGAGTCAATAAGATGGCAATTAAAACTGTCAACTGTTAGCTGTTAATAAATTACGGTTTATTTACTCGTCAGTAGTACTCAAACTAGCAGTTTTATGTAAGATTCCAATATTCAACGAAATAGATCATATTTCTTACCGTTAACGGATCGTTGAATATGGGAATTGGGCGTTAATTGTATTTTATATTTAAGTTGTAATAAAAGTACAACCTACTATACTTATTAGCGACTCGTCCGTGTTAATATTTGACATTTACCTATTACAATAGTAATGAGTTGATTTGTATAAAATCACGCACTCAGATTGACCATGACGTGAAAAGAGCCGTTCGTGGGTTAATCAATGCAGTGTGAAATAAATAACTTTTTATCTTCAGTTTTTCATTTAAATAATTTCCTACTTAACTACTTACAATTTATCTAAGGAGAAAATACGTTTTACGTTAATGCATGAGATCCACAGATACCTACATCATAACTTTCATCGTCGTCATCATTTCAACATCGTGCATTTCTTTCATTTACCTGTGCGTGATAAAAAAAGCTAAAAACTAGGTGGAACAAAGGTTCAAGCAAAGATCCTTATGGTGCCCCATTAACATAGAGAAAAAAAACCTTACAACATATGGTTTATAAAGATTCATACCCAAACTCTATCTGAATACCGTTATGCATAGCATTCTTTAAAATCGAATTAAGAAAAACAATAAAATACTGTGGTTGTTCCAATATTTATCCTAATCATATTAATTTTAAGATGTCTTTGAAAGATCCTTGTGAACTTTGTTCTGCTTGTCAGTATATAACTGTACAAATTGTTGCATGTTGAATTCGCCGTTTATTAATACAAACGAAAAAGATGACAGTGACAAGATCAAAGCAAGAAGCAAAATCCTAAAAAAGAGACGTTTCCGAAGAACATGAACTCAAAAGAGAGTCAGTTAACTGCACATTAGAGATAAACTGAAGTAACTACAATAGAAAGAAAGAAAGAAAGAAAGAAAAGATTTATTACAAAGGACGCCACGACATAATAATTCACATTTAACACAAAAAAAAATAGTACATAAAACACGGAGACAATTATAGGGTTCCCAGTGGCATTTTTCGTGGGCATCCTGCGTAAATGGACCCTCCTCAGCATAATGTTGTGGCCGCTTGCCGCGAACCACAACGCTGGTTTTCAGTGGGCCCCGTAATATCCCACCGACACTGCACCGTCAAGCAAGCAATACCCACTTCAAATAAATAAATACCTACTATCCAAGCAATAAAATGAATTTATAAATCATATTACTATTATAGAATAAACATAAATAAAATAGTCAAAAAACCAAATGTCGCCATATATATATATAGATATAAAACGTATTACGTAAATAAAATAAACTAATTTGATTTGTATTTTGTGTATTGACAGAAAATGGAGAAATTCCCTTCGGAACCTTCGGTTTTTACAATAGTTGAGGAAATAGTCCGAAATAAAATTGCACCCATACCCCCCCCCCCCCTGGATCCGCGCCCGATCCTACCTCACATACAAATAAAGTCAAATGACTGATTGGCAAAAAAATCCGTACTATTCTAGTTGATTGACAAGGTTAGACAAGTTAACAAGTTGTTGTTCTGAAACAAGTGTAAGTTAGTGTCTTTGTTCTGGGGCCCTATTTTTACACCGCTTGCCACAAGTCGAACGTTTTTAAAATAAAAAAGAAAAAATATTGAATTTTTCATGCCAATAATCAGAACTAAAAACTGCTCACCATCGACAGGAAGTTCATCCTTTCACCTTGAAACTTAATTGATCGCGAACTGTGCGGTTCCGAAGGGAATTTCTCCATTGCACACTAAGGTTTCAAGGTTGTGAAAATAAGAGAGGAGAGAGATTTTCCCTGGAGAATACAACATGAAGTTCTCTAAGAAATGGGTGAAACAATTTTTACGTAAATGTCCTTAGGCTGCGGTAACTAATTGCCATCAGGCAGGCTGCAAGCTTGTTTGCTACCTTAGTGGTATAAAAAAGAACATTGTGGTTGTACCACTAGTCCCTATCAAACGATACCTACCTACCGTTGCTGGAAAAGATATGCTCAGAAAGTTGCTAAGGGGATTTGCAGCGGGCAGGTCTGTTCACATTTGTCATGGAGACGATAACAGTTAAGTTAGTCCACAATTGGGCAAACGTAGTAGTGTAGTAAGTTCTGTGAAGGAATCGGCTGGCAATGACTGGATGAAACTGAAACTGAGGCAAGTCCAAGTGGCGCCTTGGAAAAGTCTAATGCCCAGAAGTTACAGGATCCAATGCAATCTTTTAATCTAATGTACTGAACTACTGACATGATATAATTATTTTCTGAACGTCTCCACGTCTTCATATTATCACTAGAGAATGATTGAATATGTGTGTATGTGATTATAAAAAAAGATCACGCAGACATTATATAATTAGGGTCAAGCTTTCATAGTTGAATGAAGACTCGCATATCTAGGGTCACAGAGAAATACTGAAAATATAGAGTTAAGTAAAATAATTGAGAAAAGTTGGAGTAAAGTATACTAACCCTACTAACACTACACTAATAGGTAAACACTAAAAGTAAAAGGTGACGTTATCCATGGATAACAGAAACAATTAAGTAAGCATCAACGAAATCAAATTACTGTATGATCTGTTTAAACTGACTTGTCTTATTTGGTGAACAAACAATACCCAAAATCACGACTTACCGTATCAATCACGCTACGTATATTGTGTATAGATGTCGAGATTTATACAAGAAACACATAGAATGCGAATTTCAACTAATACTGCTGTACATTATCCATTTAAATACATAATTTCTTTAACCAAATAAGAGAAGTCAGTCTGGACAGATATTAGTTATTATTGAATGAGCACTATCTAATAAACAATAAAAATATTTAAAAGAATTACTTTTTACCAACGTAATATGTAATTCAATAAAAGGTAATTAACTATTAATGTGGTGTAAAACTTACCTACATAAAATTAACGTTGACAACGAGAAAGCCGTTTTGTGACACAGGTATGTATTAAATTTTATATATTTGTATTTGAAATAAAAAATTAACGCTTATAAATAACCAACAGCATCAGCGAGACAAATCGAATCAATCATTTTCCAAATTCCAATTAAGATTGAAAAGTTCACGATTAATTGATTTAGAATAACATTTAATGCCTAAAAATTAATTGAGCACTTAGAAAGTAATCTTGAATAATTAAAATATACATCTTCGAAGTTCCAGCTATTATGAAGAAAACCTCATATGGTGGGGATTTATTAACATAATTACTTTTAGTTGTACGTAGTATTGATGCTCCGCGCTTTTAAATTAACCTTTCATAGTCCAAACTAAGTACAAAAGCGGATGTTCCTGATCAATCTCAGCTCCTTGGGTAAACATCAGCTTCTACCTGATGAGATGCAAGATATCAGTGTGCTAATGAACTATATGAGCTTTCAATAAGTCACAATGTTACTAGGATGCGACGCCTAAGTCGATTTCAGATATTTATTTATTTATTCGTGTGGCAAAAATACAATATACGAGAATATTACTAACAAGAAAAGTATTGCACCAGCACCAACTTTAAGTGAAAACTAAATTAGCTTAGTCACTCTTAACTTTATGACACCAATTTTATGAAACATGACAATTTTGTGGAACATGTGAAGAGGCGTCTAAGTTTAGTGCAATCTGCTCAATCAATGTCTAGCAATTAAATATTTTTAACATTTTAGGGCGTCTCTAAATATGAAACTATAAATTATCATACAAGCTAAATTTACAATATTTAGAAACGATAAATGCCGATTACGATGAAACTTTGTAGTTATAATCTTAAGCTAACCAAAGAAATGAAAATTTTGTCCATGAAATTACACGAGGTCAAGAAGCAATTTAACCATTGGAGAAAGCTACCGCAGTAATCGAATGTATGTTATTTTTTTTAGTTTAAGGCCTTGACAGGTACGTAAGTGCACTTTAGGTAAAATTATTGCTAACCAGAATATTTATTATGAAATATCTGCGCGATAATGTCTAGAAATAGTAAAGAATTATTTTTATATACCTAGCTAAAGTTGAAACCTTTTTAGCAACTATTAAAATTTTGGCTCATTAAAGTCGTTTATCTAACGATTAACGTTGCTATGCTAGTCATAATTCATTGCTAGATTGTAATTGAGCAGAGTTTTTCGATAATATTGAATGTTAGCTCTTCAAAGACGTTGTCTGTAAAAACTTACCTATACCTACATATATTTAAAAATATTTAATTGCTAGACATTGATTGAGCAGATTTTTGTTATTGTAGTTAGCGAGAACTGTTTTTCTCCGAAAGTTGCAGCACTTTCACACCTTTTATGGCCTTAAGCGAAGGATTATATATAGGATGTACGATAATCGGAGTCATCCTATGCAGCTTAGATTTTCTGCTTCAATTGCGTCGGCCGACGCTTTAAAGACACAAATATTTATTTGAAAGAAAAGGGTATTATAGAGGTTTTCAATAATCGCTGGTCGTCGAGCAGCAACCGTATGCTAAGCGCGTGTTAGATATAAGGTATTTTAGTATGTTTTAATTGGTATTTAATATCGTGATTAATAATACTTCATATTTAAAAATACTTGTGTAAACATTTTACCAACTTCAGAACGAAGTGTGGTGATTTCTGAACGATTGTTTGTCATTAATCAGTTCTGGGGGTCTAAAAAGGCCACATTAGCGTTTCATATTATGATTCATATTAGACTGCCACAAACTTATCTGATGCGGTGGCCAGTGCTGGAACTAAGTGACGCCATTTTGAATTGGCATGTCAATGTCAACAACAGCGACGCTGCAGATAAGTTTGTGTCAAATTAATATGAATCATATTATGAAACGCTAATGTGGCCTTTTTAGACCCCCAGATCAGAGGGCCTATCGGCTATCTCAGTGGACAACTGAATTTGACATAAAAAAATCTGACACTACTCTAATTTGGTACTAATTTTGTAGACGCTATTGCCAGTTTTCAACGTAGATGACGTGGTGTAGAATTATCTAGTGTCAAATACAGTTGTCAACTGAGTTAGCCAATAGCCCCGCAGATCAGTACTGTTTATGAGAAACTTCCTTAATTAATTATGTAATAAATTTATTATAATGTTAAATAATGTTGAAAGTATTGTAATACATTAAATTAACATCTAATCAATCTATCAGTAAATATAGGAGATCGGAAATGAAATAGAAATTACTTTTCTGGCTAGAAGGTAGTATAAAAGTCCAGTCAAAAGACTGGGAGGGACTTTTTGCTATAGAGCCGGCACAGAGTTAAGTACAAACTTGCATTGTTTTATTGTTGCTTTATATTTTGTATTGGTTTTATTTATTTATATAATTGTTTGTTTATTCAATCGTACGTTATACCACTGTCCCATTTTTAAAGGAAAATATTTAATTATATGATCGATAATTGTGTCATAACATTTGGTGAGAATTTTGTATAAATGTGGTTTACCTATGGTACTTTGTTTGTTTTATAAAATCTCGTTTAATTCAGCTAATGTTGTTTAAATAATGTCCACTAGTATCATATGTTATCCTAGATAATATATTTTCTAATAAACTCCTACACAAATATCAGCCTTGGATACTTCATCATCATCTGAACGACCAGTCCCGGCTTCTGCCAGGGTCTGGTTACCAAGTATTACTCCTTCACTTCGCCCAGTCTCTCTTAAATACTTTATAACCTATGTACTAACAGATAGCACTACCTCCAAGAACTTTATTTTACATGACATTGATATCTATTTATTAATATTCTCTTATTTACTTAATTTAGCGTTGTCCATATATTTCACAGGGATTTTGGATACATAGTCACACTCTGTTATTATTCTGTAGCTTAATGACTAAAATAAAGGTTTTTACTAATAAAAGACACTGTTTATTATATTAAAGCTGACACGCGCACTATGAATTTTACTCGTTGCGAATAATTATCACCAATATTTGAACAATACCAATATAAGTAAGTACTAGAATGATAACTGCGAAAAATCGTTTGCAGTATGAAATAGCTGAGGCGAAATCGTAGGGATATAAAAAACAACCTTCGCATGGTGACCAACAGAGGGTCTACGTAGTGGGGATGAGTACACAGCCCACGGCGGGTGGTGCAATGACGGAATTGTGCTTGTGGGCACCAAATCAAAAAGTTCCTCAGAACACTCCCCATTGTACAGTCGATAGAACACACACAAGGAGCCAAAGCCCCTTTGGTTAGCCAGTGGTTCTAAATTGCTTGTTTGTATGAGATCATCGAAAATTCTCTTCTTTGATAAATGGGAGCGCCCGTTGGGGCTGCTCATTCTCAGCCTAGCAATCCATACATTTTGTGTACCCTCAATACCCAAAATGTATGGATTTTCAAACCTTTTGGGTACCCTCTTTTACCAGACGCCATTCCTGAATTTCCTGAAGCCATTGATTTTAGCATAGAGCTGCTTCGGGTAGCTCATGAAAGTCTCAACAAGCTTTCCGCCCACGTCGCTTTGATCGTGTTGCGTCCTTGTTTCATGCCTTGTACTGGGCACTTTTCTTGACGACAACTTCCTATGTGTGGCTGTAGCCGTCTAGTTGGACTGCAGGTGTGTAAATCCCATTAATGCACCTAGTATTTGAAGTGGACGCCGATGGCCGCCATAGGCTAAGTTGCACGTGCGTTTGCACTGTTACCGCCAGCCACCTGAGTCACTCGATCACTTCGCCAGTCGTTGCTGCGGAGGATGCAGCTACCAAGAACAGGCTAAAGTACGTAGCGATGGAGTCTATATATGTGTTTGTGCAGTTGGGGTACAGAGGCGAAGAGCTTGGTTCACGAGTTAGGCAGTAGGTTGAAGAATAGCAGTGGTTTCTGGCGCAGAGGATAGCTATTGCCATACAGCGTAGGATCGCTGCAGGTGTAATGCGCCGTTCCCTTTGCGCCGGGAACAGTCAGGGGCGGGTTTTTTGCAAATGATTGATTATTAATTTAGGTACTTGATGGTAAATCAAAAATTGGTAGGCAAATGTCAATGGGAGAATAAAACTCGTCAATTTTATATTTAAAGACCTATATTAATAGGTCAGCTTACACTCATGTTCTTATTAAAGAACATGAGTGTAAGCTGACTGATTTGGACTAGGCTCAAGTCCAGTAGTGGAGTGATAAAAGTTTTTAATGATGATGATTTCGATGATACGTTGGTAGGACTATCAGGTGGTAGGACTCTGTCTGGCCTGAGAAGTCCGCCTGGGTGAGTTATCTATTTATGCCGCCAACAATGCCCCCATTGCCTTGTTCCCGTTTAAAGGATAGGTAGACAGTACACTGTTCCATCGGAGCTTCTTTGCAAAGGCGCCGAAAATATATAATCAAATACCAAGTTCCATAAGAGAGTCGGATACGCTTGGTGAGTTTAAGAAAAAATTGCACAACTACTTGGTTGAAAACTGCTTCTATAAAATTGAACAGTTTTTTGCGAAAAAGTGTGGGTAGTGACTAAAATCTCAAAGACTTTCTTGGTTACGTTGCCATATTTTAATCTGAGGGTAGTCTGTAGACTGCGCATATGTGTGAATTAATATGTTGACATTATGTTAGGTAGAATTTTATTTGGGTGACTTAATTATGATTATTTAAATATCATTAAATTATTTAAACAATTTATAAAAACTTGACATACTATGTATTATTTGGTAGTAATATTCAATTAATTATAGTTTTGACATTTCAAATGATGATTCATCTTGACATCTTATTGGTTTTGTTTGGCTTAATTTTCATTTTATTTTAAATTTATATCAAGTAAAACCTATGTGGATTGTATCGTATACCGTATGGTGGAACATGGAGATCTGTTAAATATATGTAACCAACTTTGTAACCCATGTTGACGATTAATTAAATAAATTGAATTGAATTGAACAGTGCAATAATAATTATAGGCATAAGTCATTTTATCATAGTCCTCACAGTTACAACGCACCTGCGGTTCTGCATTTTTTGTTATCTACAATCGTAGATTATTAGAATTGTAGATAGATGGGCGTTAGTCACCACTTACCATCAGGTGGGCTGTCTGCTCGTTTATTTTGCTTGCATAACATAAAAAATGTTAATTAATCCCAACTACAGCAACTGTTTGTATTCATATAGATTACCTAGTAATTTTGGAGTTAGTTTGTATCTAGAGAATAGAGGAGAGACGAAGTCGAAGGATTGATAATAAACATGAAAAATACAGAACATCCTCCACGAACGCATATCGTTTCCGTACTTTGTATTTTGCGATAAAAATGTCAGTGGTTAATAATAGGTGATCCTTGAATATCTGAAAGTGGGTATGATAACGGGTTTGAGTGTACACAGAAAACAATTAAGATAAAGAATATCATGAACTTGTTATTGTTTATTGCAAGGTATCGCCGGTGCGCTGCACCGATTCCACCTATGAATATGATAACTAAACTTATGTTTACAACCTTCACTTGCTATCTCAATCCTTACCTATTTACTACAGAATTTTAACGAAACTAAAATAGAAACTGTATTACAGCCTAATGTGCTTATTACATTTGACTAAATTTAGAAGCAAAAAGCGTGAGAGAAAATCAAAGTGGAATGTATTACTCAGACAAAGGTCCATTTTGTATCACTTATCGATTATGGTACGCGTCGCTCCGCTCTTAAAAAGCCGTGGTACAAAAATATCTTATTTTATGAGCACTTTGATTTGCTTTCACGCTTTTTGCTTCTGAATTTAGGCAACTGAATTTAGTTTAAGAGAGGTAGGGCATAGCGGGGTATCCCGTTCGAATAGGAGCCGCCCGACTGGGGAAGTACCTTAACCTTACAGAATACCGCAGCTAAACAATACTCTTTTAAATAGTATTGTGTATCTGCCGGTGAGTAAGGTTTCCAGTGCTCCATGGGGTGGGGATTTAGGGAACCGTGGCTTGCCTTGGAGGGGCAGTGGAGGGGCATTTGCCTTTTTGCTGCCAGAGCAACGTGTTATAGAGGTGGGCAACGCATTAGCGATACTCTTGGTTTTGCTAATGTCTATAGGCAGTGGTGACCACTTTCCATCAGGTGGCCCGTTTGCCTCCCGTATGACATAAAAAAAAATCTGTAATAAGCGTTATTATTATTTTTATTTTTTTGGAAATGGGCACCCTCCGGTATTGCGGTTGGGAGGGAGGAGGTGAACTCTCATGAGTACCAGCCGGCCGGCCGGACTGGTTATGTACGACTCGCCAAAAAAGTAACCTAGGCGCATACGTGCTAAACACCCCCTGGGAGCATCTGTAGCCGGAAGGGCTTTTCAGGTTTCATCGGATGCAACACCCTGTAGGGACGGGGTGCGCTCAACGTCACTCCTTACGGAGCATACGCTGGGGAAATTATAGCGATACCCCAGAAGGGGGTCCGTAATAAGCGCATTACGCAGATAGTAGCTTTTATAGTTAACTCCTCTTCCGAACGATTATTTTTGGTTGTAAATCAATTATCTGGTAGGCTTTCAGTGGGTCCCACTGAAAACCAGCGCTTCGGTTCGCACCGAGGCAAAATGCTGAGTGAGGTCCCTTTTACACATGCATTACACCACTAACACACATATTATCTTCTACCATTCGCATCGACACTGTGCTAGCTTTTATTTGCTTCTGCTTTTATGTGCTTTTTTGTTATTTTTTATGTACTTTTTCTTTTCTTCTGTGTTGCTCAATGTCGTGTTTTCCAAATTTTTGTGTTGTGGTGTTTTTGTTTGTGTAAATAAATATTTCTTATTCTTATTATTTTGATGATCGTGTGTTGTTCGTCAGGGTAGGTTATAACGCCATGCCCTTCTACTGACAGGTTCGTAGAAAGCGACTGACTAATTGTTATAGAGATAGATTTCTAAACCAGGAAAGCATTTTCTGTTCAGTATTTTCCACACTGCGATCCTACTAACGCCTGCAAAACGCAGATATTACACCACCCTCTCACCACTAATGTTTACCCTCCGCTAAGGTGGAGGAAGATCAAGTCCAGCGGTGGACTGTTATGTGACGTGACTTGTATCTGGTACACACATGAGTCAATGTCGTCAAATAGCGTCGAAAGAATTGCTTAAGTAAATAAAAGGGGAGATTATCAACCACATGATATTTTTTCTCGAAATATGACGTCAAACGTACCACCGGGGTCGAAATCGTGGAATCTTCCCAGAACTGGAGGAAAATATACAACAAAGTCAGTAGGTACCTACTATCTTAAGTATTTTTGTTGAGGTTTTATGTAAAAATATTACAGTACAGTCTTGGAGATGCAGTTATGCCATTATTCAAACATAATTGGGTATTGTATTTAAAAAGAAGTAGAAATACCTATTTTGTATTCAGGTGCTTGAAAACAATGAGCAAACTATAGTTTAGTGTGCCACAGCATAACCGATTGCAATAATTTGTATTTTTTGCATACCTACACACATTTTAGTTACAGAGAATATACATATAGTACGTTATAATATTTTTCGTGTTGCTAAGAGGTAATTAAGTTCGTAGATATATTTTTAAGGTTGAGTAACTAAGTAATTATCACATATATTATCGGTAATGTTACGATGAAGATTGTTCGTCGCGGAAACGACTGACAGTACGGTTAGTATTGTTTTTATGTGTGATAAAAGTGTTGTGAATAACCGCGGAAGTCTTAAAACCTTTATCTTTCTACTTTTAGTTTACTTTGGATTTTGATTAATCTTCAATCATCATGGTCATCCTATATTAGTGAATTGCTGGGTAGTCTTCTAGTGAGCCCCAAGCAAAAGCACCTTTTCACCTCACCCGTGTTGCCGCATCCAGCCTCCATCTATAGCCGTTCGCAAATCGTCACTCTACCTAACAGCTTACAGACTAAATATTGACAAAAATACACCGAACATTAGCAAATATGGAAAAAGTTTTTATTTTTCCATGTTTGCATAGCATCAAACTGTGCCGCTTCAATACGCGATTTTCATGGACTTAATAGTAAGAGGACGTAATATGGCGAGTCTTCCAAGAACTCGTCTCGTAAGTAACGTCAATCGGTCTCGCAAGCGAGTCAGTATGGCACCCGCCGCTCCTTGCACGGCGTGACGTCATACCTCACGCCAAAGATAACACCACACCATTTAAAAGGATGCCTCCGTCGGACACCAAACATACGCAAATACGCACTGTCGATCGCACGTTATCGATAACTTAGTATCACTACTAACAAACAAATTTCACTATTCACTATGACGAAGTTTCTGCTCGTTGTGCTGGCTGTTGTGGCGATGGGCAGCCTTGGAGCTTCGAGGCACATCAACCCGCACTGGCACCGACATCACCGGATGCAGGATTACGAGGATCCAGAGATTGATGGAGTACCACTTGTGAGTATCTTGTTTTGTTTACATTTAACAAAATAAGATGTTAAAAGAATATTGTTCTCAATGCGGTTACGAATTATAGTTTTTAAATTGGACTATTGTTGTTAATGTTATACCTTAAAAAATATTGGTTTTAACGTAGTTTTATAATCGTACGGAATACGCAGTTTAACTTTTAGCAATATTTGGAAACAAATTTTGTTACTACATAGATCTGACCAATACTCCAGCCATTTGTCTTCCACCTTACATTCACTGTCCCTTTGGGTGCAGTTCCTGGCTAAGCGGGGAGTCGCAGCGGTGGGAATAACTGGTGGATCTTACTCAAACACAAAATATCTCTCTAGAAACAACCGCTGAATTTCCTTTTTGTTCCTAGGAAGCCATCCAGCACTCTCGGCCGAGCATTGTTCCTGTCAACAGCGTCTTGTTCTTCAAGAGGTACGCGCCGTGCCCCGACGGGCACATGAGAGACGTGGTCGGCGTCTGCAGAGAGGTCTGGGACTAGAATTAGAACTTATTTCGATGGCAAAGAGCAGCTTTTTGAAATCATCATCCATTAGACAAGACACGTAGACGTTCGTCTAGAAGATAATGGTCCGCTATTCCTCATAATACTCCTTACTTTGTATTACCTACTCTGTTTGAGCCTTAATTAATATTAACTGTACTGAATATTGTTATTTTAAATTTGTGATTTGAAGCATTCAGATAAAAGTATTTCTTTAAAGTTCATAACTTAAATATAAAATCTAAAAAACATCTAAAATAAGCTGCACTCTCCTAACTTACAATTTATAACATGACACGGATTAAAAATTCTAAATGTATACTCATTGTGATATTATTATATAAGTGGTTATATCGAAATTGGTAAAAATATATAAATACGTACTTGATATCTAGCGATAAGATAATGTAAATAATAGTTAGGTACATTATGTGATGTGTGATGTTTATATCGCATTATTTGTGTAAGAATGAAATTGAAATAAAACATTTAAAACAAACACCATGGAGGTTCATATTTGAAATTTTATTTAACATTTTCTTTTCAAAAATAAATTAAGGAATAACTTAAATTTATTTATTCGTTAGGTTCCGAAATAAATTAATGAATACAAATTAATATACACAACAAATTTGTTACTACTAAAACGTATCTACTGATTAAAATGGACAAAACTAATTATAAAATTTAATATTATTACGACAAACGCTAACAAACAACACAAGACATTCGAGGTTCACGCAAGTAGAATCAGTCGTAGTATAACCCACTACGGTTTTAATTTCTGCCAAGTTAGTCCTACTTGGTCCACTCTACCTTCATTTTCTTAACTCTTAAAATAATCCCAGTACCTATTCTATGATTAATTACATTACACTTAGTTGTAAGGCATAATTTACTTGCGGAGTGGAAATAGCAAACCTTCAATATTAAGAAATCAGTATAGCATGTTGCTTTGGTAGTGAAGACAAGAGACTAGATTTTGAAAAACTGTCTGTGCCAAATTCTCACCTAGATACATTAACTATACCATGAATTGACTTACTTACCCAGTGAAAAAAATGACATACCTACTACACATACCTGCACAGTAAATTATGCCTTAAAGTTTTAAAAAGGCTTCTTTAAAGCTTAAAAAATTCGTAATTAAGTTCCTCTTTCATAGTTCACTATTGTAATGGCATGATATAGGTACTGGATGCAAAGGTTACATAAGGGATGCGGGGGGCAGGGTGACCGAACCGTGACCTGATAGGGGGCTCGGCAGGGGAGTCACTCCTCGGATCCAGGCACTCCTCTCGCAGCAGAAGGACTCCACGTTACTCAAAGCACGCATGTAGATGGTTGTTACACCGCCTGTGAACAATTGGTACACTTGTTTCGTAACAAATATAATGAAATATGGTGGATATAAAGCTTCAGTAAAAGGTAATATTAGTATGTAGTTAACAGAAATTTTATGTTTAATAGTAAAGACTAAAATCAGTAGGTGTCATCAGTCAAAATGGATATTCATTGGGTTAAACATTTATACTGTTATTTATTTCAAACTAAACTCGCGTTCTTACACATATTATTGTATTAGTTATGATTACTCGATTCCAATAATATATGTCCCGCACCTCAAGGTAGCGAACCTGCTGCGTACTCCTAAGGATGTGATCCCGTATCAGACGCCAGAGGGCCTAGTGTGAGTTCCGCTTCGATTTTACTTAACTATCGCGTTTGCGTTTACGTGAAAATTAGTATAGAAAAATATATAGCGCCGCCTAGTGGTACGTAAATGAAGTTTTTTTCTTCATACTAATTTCGACGTAAACGCGATAGTTAAGTAAAATCGAAGCGGAACTCACACTAGGCCCTCAGGTGTCTATAAGATATACTGTAGCCGTGGAAGCTCATACATTGGCCAAACTAAACGTTCGATTGCCGAAAGGGTCAAAGAGCATTTAGCTGCAGTAATAAACCACCAGACGAATAAATCTGCCATAGCAGACCGCCTAGCGCCTGCTCAACTCTGGACCAAACCACTGGATAAAACTGCATGCGCCTAATGTCCTCTCCACCGACCGGCAATATTATCCGCGTATGGTTCGGGAAGCGATTGAAATAAAAAAGTACAAAACTTTCAATCGGAAAGATGGATATAAGCTTTCGGCGTCGTGAAACCCAGTGGTGTGCCAAATAAATAACCTTAAGACAAAAGATTTATCGTCGGACGTATCCGTGGACATCGTGAGTGTTGTGTGCCGTGCAGTTCCAGCCGTTTACCAGGAGTTTACCAGCACATCACCGCAGCTGTCACCTCTCCACGGCAGTCGTCTCGTGACCACGGTGGGTGTCACCCTACCAAAACGTCGGGAAAACAAATCGAAAAGGTACGTCGCGTGCAAGTCCCGTCTAATATAATTTATAGTGTTATTATCAATAGTTGGAAATAGTTTGTATGACTTCTCTATCGTAAAATTATTCAGTGGAAACTTCACTGGCTAACGTATAACGTATTCTCTTATATTGCAAGTTATATTATAAGCTGTTTGCTTTCCTTAATAAAGAAAAAAAATAACCTAACCGACATAGGTATAGACATAAAACGCCCGACAAAGTATACAAATGTACTCAAAAAGCATGTCGCAAACTCATGACGATTTAACTGTTAAAAAGTTATCAGATCTCATGAAGGGCCGAGCCTCCAACACTACAAGGCTTAACTCGGCCAGGGCTAACTCTACAAACCATACATGGCTAAACGTAATAGGTCTATAGGCAGCGGTGACCACTATCCGTCAGGTGGTCCGTTTGTCTAACGTTTGACATAATTATTTTAAATAATTTAAGTGTAATGTTTAAGAAATTAACCCCTTACACTCGCGGCGTACAAGCCGACTAACAAAAGAGCTAGAGTCTTCGTAGGTGGAAAATGGTCAGCAGCCATTTCCTTTGCGATATTTACAGCACTGCGATCTCCAATCCGCCTGCCAAGCGTGAATATTATGGCAAAAACCTTTCCTTTCATGGGAGAGGTCATAAGTCCTGCAGTGGATTGTTATGAAGTCTAATGTAATGTCATCCAAAAGAAACGACCAAGCCATACTTTTTGATCACGATTAGAGTATTATTATCCCTGGTAAAGGTACACTTGAACCCCTGGCGTGAACCCCCCGGCGGTCTACGGACACACACTATTACATTTGAATCACTAATACAATTTTAGTTCTTGCACATATACCTAGGCTTGTAATACAAGGCAACCTAAGGCCCTAACACTACAAGGGCTAAAGATTCTAAAATCAGATAACTTTTTGACAGTAAAAGGGCTATGAGCTTGCGAGATGCTTCTGAGCTTTGTTTAAATAAATATTTGACATTTATTTTTCTAATTAAATACGAGGGTTTGAAAATACCACGAAATGCTTCGAAAAAAGGTAAAAGTAGTACCCCCTTGTGCTAATACCCCTTTTTTGCTATTGGCTCGTCTCGGCGATGGCAATTTCATGCCCCCAGATACCGGCAGTATGAACACAGTGCTTAGGAGCATCTAAGTTTTTTTTCAACTCCCTTGCCCTAAAGTCAAGGAGTTCATTTTTACGGCCCAATGTTTGAAACCTAAATTACTCAATATCTGTTGTTTATTACGTTATATTAGTAATCCAAATGAGTAAGTATGTAACGCTTTGAAGTTTTACGTAAATATGAGTATACTTAATGTTTTCAAAACAAAATAGTCATCATTGCGTACAATACTACGAAGTTAATAATCATGACGAAGATTAAACAGTTCTATAAACTCAGTGATTTACAAGGAAGGACGACTCGATAGTGATCGATTAGGTATCTTAGTCGGTCCGTAGTCATCAATTCATCGGTTGGCACGCTGCTAACTGACTCGTAGGCATAAAATACACATGTGCCAGTCACGTAGTTGACAAGTTGTAAACGTATGCTTGAAATAAAATACTTACTTTATTAGGCAAATTTTTAGTTAACCATTTAAGACGACCGAGAATTTTAAAAATTTGTATATGTTAATTACCGATTTGCTACTTGGCTTATTTTTGGTTATCCGTGTACCAAAATAGTACATCCAAAATAATTGTTGCAATAGCAAATTCGCAACTTAGGACGGCTGAGAATTTTGAAAAAAAAAGGGAAATTATTACCGATTTGTTTGATTCACATATCAAATCGTGTCAATGTCACATGAATTCAAATACCAATACTTCAAAATAATTAATTTTGCTTTTTTATTCCTTTAAACAAACCTAAGTCTATAACCTACAGACTGTTTAGTAATAAGTACCTATTCTCACCTAAAGTTTATATAATTAATCCAAAGCGTTGGTAATAACTATCTTGTACGGACTATTGCTGCCACCATTCTGATGAATCAACTAAATATCAACTGGCTGCAATGAATTTGGTGAAGAAGCGAGCTAAGAGGATTATCCGTGACTCGTAGCTAACGTAACATCGGCGTAGGGTTAAGCATTTGTGAGTATTCTTCAGGCTGCTTTTAGGAAATCATCATCATCATTTTGGCGGTATGTCCCGGTTGCGCTCCTGCGCCGGGTCCAGAGCCGGGTCCGGACAAGGCATTGTCCGAGTCGGATGGGAGTCGACGCACGTAAAAATCCAAAACCTTACAAAGTTTATGGCAGGTACTGCTTTTTAGGAAATATGCAAAGGAATTGTTTGATCTAATTCCGTCGGCCCCTTTCCGCCTTCGGGGCCCAAGAGTCGGACAGGCGTTCCATCCTTATGTAGAAGATATACCAGCAATCCGCACGAACCGCTTTGGGACGACTTCTCCAATGGGTACAGTTAAGAAGGGCACGATTTGCCTGGCAGTGTGTTCCCCGAACAGCATTACCCGGACTCTTTTAAGGTTATTTCTAGCCAGGTATGCTGTACGTTCGGCCGCATCGTACGAGCTTCGTAGCTTTCTATCAAGTGAGATGGCGATCAGACGCATGCCTATATAAAAATATATTTAAAAAACGGCGGATTCTAAAATGGTCAATTGCAACATCAAGATATTGATATTGAAATCAAAACATACCTATCGATGGTGATACGATACGAGATTTCATTGGAGAATAATCTAATAAAGGTCAGATATTAATTTATTATCCGATTGTATTTCCAGCAATTAATTTCGATAAACGGGTAGATACTTCCAATAAATTATAATTACCTATGGTGTTTTATCAACGGATGACGCAAATGTTGGTATCCACCTTCGATAATCCTGCAGTAATATGTTGTTGAAAGAGTAGCTATTTTTAATCTGAACAATAGATATGCTGTATTTGGTGTGCAAATCAAGAGTTTTGTATTGTATTGTATTGTATGTACCGTACACGTATTTAGACAAGGATAAAGGATACAAAAATGAAACGTTTTTGCCCAATGAGCAGTTTTCCAATAGGTATCTAAAGCATTCCTAACCACTCACTAGATGGCGCCCCGATAATTTTGGTAATTGAAAATCGCTTGAAATAGGTTCTTAGCAATAAGGATATAAACACTGGGTACGTTGTATTGGATAATATTGTATTTGTCAATAGTTTTCAACCATTTTAGAGGTTGTAATAATAATGGAACATAGTGCCAACTTCTATAAATATTTCTTTTTACATTTCGTTCAACCTTTAACAGTTATGTTTGTATGAATAAACATTTTTTTGAAGTTTAGTATTAGTTGGCTGCATGAAATTATAGGAGCGCCATCTATCGATGCTTTTTGAAACCAACTATCAATACCTACTGGAAAACTCCTCATTCTAATGAGTATGGCGATCGTGTTCCTAAAATTTTTTTTTCAGGTACCTAGTAGTCTTTTCGTTCGCAAAATTTACCATTCTTCATTTTTTCTGTAGCGTAATTTCTGTTTTTTTTTTCTCAGCAGAAATAATTCCATTCTAATAATTTTTCAATCTGTATTTATCTGAATAGTTTATATTTCCGTTCTGTTTTTTCTTGTAAGCCCTATTTCTGTTTGCATAATTTTATATCCGGCAGAAATGTATGGACCCCAGCCTATATGACCAATAACGTTGAGCTTTATGTCATTAGAAAGATTTTTTTATTTTGTACAACTTTTACTGCGACAAATCTCGAATCGCTGTGGGAAAAAAGTTAAGGTCAATTAAAGTGAACATCATTTTGACCATAACATTTTCCCCTCAGCGATTCGAGAGTTGTTGCCATAGTAAAAGTTGTAGAACATTAAAAATCCTTTCTAATGAAATATAGCTCAATGTTATTGGTCATGTGGCTACCGTATTGTATTCGTATAAAAGTCGTGAAACTCGTGTTCTATAATAAATAGAACGAATGCGTATTTAGCCACAGAGAGCGTATTGTCATGAAACTCAGGATTGCGTTCTGAAAAGAACGACTTGTCTTCGATTGTTCTTCACGCCACGGAGCCCCAGCGCAGCTTCAGCAAGACCCCCGGAGTTCGCCGCCGCTGTAGTCGCCACCGTGCGCGCCGAGCTTCCTCCGATGTGCTGTCCCTCGATGCGCCGGCCAAATGGGCGTCCGCCGCTCTGCGCCTCTTATTTATAGCGGCACCACACCGGCGCGCGGCGTGGTGGGGGAAGCTATCTCGCGGCGGGCTTTCCCATTGGTCAATGCAAATAGCTTTTTACTAGATCTGTCACACAAGTTTAGGTAGTACGTATTTGTAAATATAGTTAGGCACATTTTCTGTAAATACACAGTATCCGTTTTGGCTTCGTAGCGCACCCCCGCGTCGCTCGTTGCCAGCTCGCTTCCGTTTTGCTTACATATTTCGCAAGTTTTCGCGCGCGTTCACTTCGCGTTGCGAGCCCGCGTCCCGCTGAGCGTAACGAATTATAGTTACGTTCATTCAGAGACGTAGTTTCTTGTTACCGATTCGTTGGTAACACAAAGCTGCGTTTCTGCCGCGTTGAGTTGGTGGATACTTAACGGTGACAACTAAGCCAACTAGCGTTGCCCCGGTGCGCTGTTAAGGCCCCTCAGGTCTTAGCGAAACCGGACGTCCCGATCCCATTGCACTTGGGCCTGCCCAAGGGTGACGGATAGCGGCATATCCATTAGGGATAGCCGCTCCACCGACCCCCTCTCCCCTCTCCCCCCTGCCTCGCGCAGGGAGGACGCCCCGCGTCTCTCCGTCTCTCGTCGACATTCTCGTCCCTTCTCGCCTTCCAATGGCGACGGTCTCGGTGGAGGAATTCGCCGCTAAGGCGGTGAAATTGCTCCTCCGAGCTAATCTTGGCCAGGATGACTACGTCGTCCGTAGTTACCTGGCGTCAGTGGGGAGTGCCCCTCAGGCCCCCCGCGAACCCTCTGAGGACATGGAGTTTGAGGACTCCGTGTCCCAGGTCTCAGCGCCGCCCTCCCGCAAGAGGGCGGCTTCTCTGTCCGGGGACGACTCTTCGTCCTCGACCACCGTGACGGGAACTCTTTCCGTCACCCCCGTCCCACCCTCTGCGGCCGAGCTCGACGGATTCGAGCTCGTCGCTAAATCTAAGCGGCACCGAAAGCGGGCCGCCCGCTCAGTGTCCGAGGCCTCGTCCGAGGCCGCCGCGCCCGCCCCGGTCGCGGTCGCGGTTCTCTCTAGCCCCGCGTCCCCCGACTCGAGCGTGACTGCTGCCGCTCGCGAGACCGCGCCGTCTGGCCCTAAGCCAGTAGCGCGTTTTGCCCCCCCTGCCCCGTCTAAAGCCAAGCCCCCGCCCCCTGTTTTCCTTAGGGAAAAGTCAAAGTGGGAGCTAGTCTCCCGTCTCTGCGCGGAACAGCGCGTCCGCTATACCCGTGCCTCAAACACGGGTATAGCCGTTAAGATTGACGTCGAGTCGATCGACGACTTCAGGAGCCTTACTAGGCTCCTAGCCCACAATAAAATAGGTTACCACACCTACGCCCTCCCTGAGGAGCGTAAGGTGCGTGCGGTACTCCGTGGAGTGCCGCACGAGCTTTCCAATGAGGCCATTCTCATGGACCTCAAGTCCAAAGATTTCCCCGCCGAGGCTGTACACAAGATGTACAGCCGGTCCGGCAAACAATTTCCCATGGCGCTGGTGGTGCTTTCCAACACCACCGGTGCCAGGACTATATTCCGGGGAGGCTTCACGGTCTGTGGGCTCTCCGGAATCAAAGTCGAGGCCCCGCATAAACGCGGTTCCCCAGGGCAGTGCCACCGCTGCCAATTTTATGGCCACGCGTCGGCCAACTGCTCGGCCCCGCCGCGCTGTGTCAAGTGTGGCGAAGGCCACACTGCCAAGGAGTGCGCGCGTACGCGCGACTCCACCACCCCTCCCTTCTGTTGCAATTGTGGCCAATCTGGCCACACTGCAAACTACAGGGGTTGCCCGCGCGCCCCTCGTCCCCGCACTTCCGCGCCAAAGCCCACTAAGGGCAAAGGTGCAAATCCCTCTGCGCCGAAGCCCGCTAAGGGCAAAGGTGCAAGGCCGCCGCCGCCTTCAGCGACAGTGGCCCACTATCCCCCCCTCAAGGCCAAAGGGCCTCCCCCGAGCGCGGCTCCAGCCGCAGCTTGGGGCCCGCCCAAGGCCCCGGGGCCGAAGGCTCCCCCCACCACCTCCCCCCCCAAGGCCATCAGCCATCAGCCACCAGCCCCCGCCCTCTTCTTTGGCGGAGGATATGCATTACATATCCTCCATTCTTGCGTCCGTCAACATTGACGAGATCCCCGTCCTGGCACGCAAACTGCGTAACGCCTCCACCCAGCTCGAGCGTTTAGACGCACTTGTCGAGCATTACTCCCTCGTCCAGGCCCTAAAGTAATGCCCCAGGCGCTTCACGCCACACCCCCCACTCCCGCCAGTGTCGGCACCGGTCGCGTGGGGCCGGGTGGGGTTTCGCTTGTTTCTTTTAATGTGCGCAGTCTACGCACAAACATCTCCGAACTTAGGACGTTCGTTAGGAGCAGGGAGCTCGACCTACTTCTCCTTCAGGAGACTTGGCTCAAGCCTTCGATCCAGAAGGGTATTTCGATCCCCGGCTTCTCCCTTGTCAGGGATGACAGGTCCCCCACCGCGTCATCGCGTGGTGGAGGAACTGCCATTTACTACAAGAGATCGCTTCATTGCTCCCCTCTTCCAACTCCAACTCTCTCGAGTATGGAGGCCTCCGTAGTGCAGCTAGGCATGACAGGACATCCGTCCCTGATCATAGCCTCTGTCTACATCCCCGCCGGCTCCCTGCCACTCAAAAGCGACTTCGAAGCGCTTCTCTCTCTAGGCGACTCTGTTATTATGTTCGGAGATTTCAACTCCAAACATACCGACTGGACGTGTTCCTCCACCAACACGAGCGGTGTCCACTTAATGGACATCGTTCGGTCTCTCGACCTAGACGTGTATTGCCCCCTCTCCCCTACCCACTACCCAGACAGAGTGGATCACCGTCCCGATGTACTGGACTTTGCGCTAGTGAAGGGCGTGTCGCTCACCCTCCGGTCGATCGACACCCTCGACGACTTAGGCTCCGACCACCGTCCAGTCTCCCTAGTACTAGGCTCCCCCACCCCTATCTCTCCCCCACTGCCGCGAACTTTCACGAAGTGGGAAGGATTCAAAGAGTCCATGGCGGCCGTCATGGACGCGCCCGACTCGCCGCTCGCTTTTTCATCCGACTACTTCGATAGTCCGGATAAAATCGACGCTGCGGTAACCTCGTTAACGTCCCACATTCGGTCAGCGTTGAAGGACAACGAAGTGGTGGCCCCTGTCGTTAATCGGCAGGGACTCCCACTCGAAGTTCGAAACCTGATCAAAGCCAAAAACGCAGCCCTCCGGAGGGCCGCACTCTATCCGACCCCAGAGTACAGACGCACTGCGAACCGACTTCAGCGGGCAGTGCGAGCACGTCTCGACGAAATGAGGAACTCCCAATGGGGGGACCTCATGCAGACGATTTCCCCGTCCCATCAAGCGTACTACAAAGTGGCGAAAGCCCTTCGTACAGACGCCAGAGTCTCCATCCCTCCTCTTGTTCGCCCAGACGGCACAATTGCGTTTGCGGACACCGAGAAAGCCGAATGCTTTGCAGATAGCATTGCTTCACAATGCTCCCCTAGCACCATGGAGTGCGACCCCGGTCACGTGCGTGCGGTGGAAGACGAAGTCCGTCAAAAGACCTCGCTCCCTCCCACCACAGACCCTGTCACAGTGTCCCCCGACGAGATCCACTCCTTCATCAAGGGTCTCAAATCTAACAAAGCGCCGGGCGCGGATGGAATTTCCAACCAAGCGCTTAAGTACCTCCCCGAGCAGGTGCTTACTTTGTTAGCGATCATTTTTAATGCTTGCTTTGACCATTGCCACTTTCCGACCGCGTGGAAAGAAGCCATAGTCATAGGCATTCCCAAACCGGGAAAGCCGTTAAATGTAGCGTCAAGGCACTAGGGAAGTTATTCGAGAGAGTAGTGCTCTCTCGAATGAAAGAACATCTCTTCAAAGACGATGTTCTTATTCCCCATCAATTCGGCTTTCGTCCCAAACACAATTGCCCCAGACAAGTCCATCGTATAGTAGAATACATCCTCAATGGATTCTACCCAAAGAGAGAAAAGACGGTCGCAGTCTTCTACGACGTCGCCAAGGCCTTCGATAAAGTCTGGCACGAAGGCCTTGTTTACAAGCTATACAAGCTTGGTCTCTCCGATCGACTCGTCCGATTAGTAGCGTCCTATTTAAAACACCGTACCTTTCGGTTCAGACACGAAGGTACTTTGTCTTCCCCACGTCAACTGAAGGCCGGCGTCCCGCAAGGCTCTGTACTCTCTCTCCTACTCTATATATCGTACACGAACGATATTCCCGTCCCCGACAACGGGGTGCAACTGTCCCTTTTCGCCGACGACACGGCAATCTACGCCAAAGGGCGAAGGCCACCCATGGCAAAGCTCCAAAAGGCGGTGAACAAGCTCGAAGCTTGGTTCAAACTGTGGCGCATCGAAGTGAATCCGGAGAAGAGCTCCGCGGTTTGCTTCGATGTTAAGCGCAGACGGGGTGACAGCGACCCCCCTCCCCTCCGCATGCAAGGGAAACTAGTTCCCTGGCAGCGCGCTGTAAAATATCTAGGCGTCACGCTTGACAAAAGGCTCACTTTCCGGCCCCATGTCGAAAGAGTGTGCCGCACCGCCCGTTTCTACCTGGGTCGCCTCAACAGTATGTTGGGTCGATTCAGTAAAATGTCCCTCAGGAACAAGCGAACCCTCTACAAGGTGTGCATTCGACCGGTGTTGACATACGCCTCCCCCGTCTTCGCTCACGCGAGCTCCCACGTCACTAAGAAACTGCAAATTGTGCAGAACATCTTCTGCCGTAGGGCAACGGCGGCTCCATGGTACGTCCGCAATGCGGACCTACACCGTGACATGGACCTGCCTACCCTGCAGCAGTTTCTTAGAACGCTCTCCGAGACCTTTTTCAAGGCCGCGGAGGAGCACCCCAACCCGCTCGTGCGAGAGGCAGCAGCCTACGCTCCCCGCCCGGTCTCCGGCCACGTGGTACGGAGACCGAGACACGTCCTCGCGGATCCCCCCGACGAACTGTCGAGCGCCCTGAACCTCCTCCTGGAGGCTCAGGACGACTCAACAGAGCCCCCCCATGCCGTTTCAGCGGCCCCCGTAGGCCCCCAATCCCAATCCACGGCAGCGGGACCCCCTTCTGGGGTCTCGCTATAAATTCTCCAGCGTATGCTCCGTAAGGAGTGACGTTGAGCGCACCCCGTCCCTACGGGGTGTAGCATCCGATGAAACCTGAAAGGCCCTTATGGCTACAGGTGCTTCCAGGGGGTGTTTAGTACGTATGCGCCTAGGTTCTTTTGGCGAGTCGTGCATAACCAGTCCGGCCGGCCGGCTGGGATACTCATGAGAGTTCACCTCCTCCCTTCCAACCGCATTACCGAAGGGTGCCCATTTCCTTTGCGTTGGGCAAAAAAAAAAAAAAAAAAAAATGTAAATACATCCATTCCACACTTGTCTACTGAGTTTAACTAATCCTACTACTCAAGACCTCCAAAGTGGTGACCACCGCCGTTCAAGAAGCAAGAACACAGCTTAGCACCGGGAACTATGGCGACTCAAGACTATCAACGGGAACAGCAAGAAGTTGCAGGCATCGCTCTCTCGCTGCGCATCCCACAGTTTTGGCGCGACACCCCACGACTATGGTTCTACAGATTCGAGTCGGTCACAGCGGATCAGAAAAAAGGAAAACGGCAGCTGGTGGACATGATCATCGCGCAACTCGGCAAACCAGAGCTGGAACAAGTGTGCGACATCATCTACGACCCACCTAACGACGACGCCGAATTTTACGACGCGCTGAAAAGTCGTCTCATCAGCGTCTACGAAGAGAGCGACGAGCGGAAACTCGAGAAGCTGCTTAACGAAGTGGAGTTAGGCGATCGCACACCCAGCCAGCTGCTACGCCACATGAAAATGCTCAGCCGAGGAAAGCTGTCCGAACCAGTGCTGCAGCATCTTTGGAAGAAAAATCTACCACCTACCGTTCGCTCTGCAATCGCCGTCAGCGAAAATATTAACAAAACCGCAAAACTAGACGACTTAGCGAACCTCGCCGACAACGTGTTACAACAGTCGCCCGAAGTGTCCGCCGTGTCCTCAACACCTGCGTCTCAAGCTCAAGACAAAACGCACGATCAAACCCTTCTCGAAGAAATTCGGAAGCTTAGTATGGAGGTCGCGGAACTAAAGCAAGGACGAGTGCAGCAATCGACACGCGGCCACTTCCAGCGCTCAAGACAGCGAAGCCCGTCGTACCAGCGCTACCACCGCAGACCACCGTCCCGTTCGCCACCCCCCCGGCCGCACTCGCCGCATCGCCCAATCTGCTACTACCATCGCCGATTTGGAGATCGCGCCAGACGCTGCACGTCGCCATGCTCATTCGCCGCACAGAAGACGGAAAACTAAAACAAACACTGGCTGTGGCGGAAACCAGTGTTTCAAGTACAGCACACCGCCTATTCGTCACTGACAGAAACTCGAAACTCACCTTTTTAGTAGATACGGGTGCAAATATATCCGTCATACCGAAGAGGAAAGGAACTCGACCGCAACCGCTGCCATTCACGCTCTACGCAGCCAACAACTCCGCGATATCTACCTACGGCGAAACGACGTTGGATCTGGATTTACGCCTACGTCGACCATACCGCTGGAAATTTATCATCGCCGACGTCAGCAGACCAATAATTGGAGCCGATTTTATTCAACATCACCGACTGATTGTAGACCTCAAGAACCGCCGACTAATCGATGACGTCACAAACCTAGCAGTCAACGCACCAGTTTGTCACACGAAAATACCGACAGTTCGAAGCATCGACCTGCAACAGTCCTACCACAGTATTCTAGCAGATTTCCCTGGAATCACTCGCATCACTTCGATGAAACTTAACCCCAAACACAACGTGGAACATTTCATCGAGACCTCCGGACCACCGTTGTACTGCAGAGCCCGCCCCATACCCCACAATCGTTACGATCGAGTCAAGAACGAATTCCAAAGCATGATCGATCAAGGATTGTGCCGGCCGAGCAAGAGCCCGTGGGCATCACCTTTACACATCGTACCGAAGAAAAACGGTGACCTGCGAGTTTGCGGCGACTACCGACGCCTAAACAGTATAACGAAGCCCGACCGCTACCCGATACCACGCATCAAAGATTTTACCTACCATCTCGCCGGTTGTCAAGTCTTCTCTACGCTCGATTTGAACCGAGCTTATCAACAATTACCAATCAAGGAAGAAGACATCGAAAAAACAGCAATAATAACACCGTTCGGATTGTTCGAGTTCCCACGCATGTGCCCCGGCCTCCGCAACGCCGGGCAAACATTTCAGCGGTTTGTCCACGAAGTTCTGCGAGGGCTGGATTACGTCTTTCCATTCGTCGACGATCTCCTCATCGCTTCCCGAACCGAAGATGAACACCGGAAACACCTTCGAACAGTCCTACAACGACTAGAAGAATACGGCATCACTATCAACCCTTCGAAATGCGTGTTTGGCAAAGACGAAGTCAACTTCCTCGGGTACCACGTCTCGAAGCACGGAATAAAACCTCCACAAGAGAAAATCAATGCAATCGCCGATTTTCCGAAACCGAAGACGATCGAAGAGCTACGACGATTCCTCGGCATGCTCAACTTTTACCGAGAGAAAATACCTAACGCCGCTACCATCCAAGCCCCGCTCAGTAATTACCTACATAATTCGAAGAGGAAAGACAAAACGGAAATAAAATGGGACGATCAATCAACATCTGCATTCGAAGCCTGTAAAGCCAGCATTCAAAAGGCAGCTTTACTCGCCCACCCGTCCCACCATGGAACATTGGCGATATTCTCAGATGCCTCCGACAAAGCAGCTGGAGCCGTCCTCCAACAACGCATCTGTAACAGATGGCAACCACTCGGCTACTTCTCGAAAAAATTCTCCGACGCACAACAGAAGTACAGTACATTCGACCGCGAACTACTAGCTATTTACATGGCAGTCAAGCACTTCAGAAAAATGTTCGAAGGAAGGGAAACCATAGTTTTCACCGATCACAAGCCGCTTACCTACGTATTACACAAGGCGCCATCTCCATCCGAGCTACCGCGCCGAGCACGCCAACTGCAATTCATCAGCGAATTCATCACCGACATTCGTCACGTGACTGGCCAAGATAACGTCGTCGCCGACGCCCTCAGCCGCGTCGAAAGTATCGCCTGTCCAACAACACTCAATTACGAAGAAATCGCAAGAGTGCAAGAAAGAGACAGCACGATAACGAAGCTCGAGAAACAAAGTAATTTATGCCTACGTAAAATTACTTTACCTAACTCGAACACTACTCTATACTGCGAGACGTCTACTCAACACATGCGACCATACCTACCGCTGCCGTACCGCAAGATAGCATTCGATGCAGTCCACAACATCAGCCACCCAGGAGTACGCACCACCCGAAAGCTTGTCACGCAGAAATACTTTTGGCCATCGATGAACAAGGACGTTGGCACCTGGGCCAAACAATGCCTACGCTGCCAACAATGTAAGATACATCGCCACACGTCAAGCGAACTATCTTCGTTCCCACCGGCAGACAGATTTCAGCACATCCACATCGACATAGTCGGACCGCTACCCCCTACGCGGCACGGCTACCGCTATCTAATCACAATGATCGACCGACTTACAAGATGGCCCGAAGCAATACCTACCGAAGAAATCACCGCCGAAGACGTGGCGAAAGTAATTTACGAACATTGGATAACCCGTTTTGGCTGCCCACAAACCATCACAACCGACCAAGGACGACAGTTCGAGAGCCAGCTATTTACCTACCTAACGAAAATAATGGGAATAGAAAAAACACGCACAACACCGTATCACCCGCAAGCAAACGGTATCGTCGAGCGCTGGCATCGCAGTTTAAAAGCGGCACTGAAAACGCGACTCTCCGGACAAACTACGTGGATCGAAGAATTACCTACCGTTTTGCTGGGACTTCGAGCCGCACTACGTAACGACACAAATATCAGCGCTGCCGAACTTACCTACGGCTACAACTTGCGCCTACCTGGAGATTTTTTTGCTACCACTACACAAACCGAAAATCTGCAAGTCGCCGACTACAACTACGTATCCCAACTACGAAAAACAATCAACACTCTGAAACCAAAGCAACCACTACCATCACATGCAAGCAACAGACCGATCTTCGTGCATAAAGACCTACAAACCTGCAGCTACGTTTTCGTAAGAATCGACGCTGTAAAAAAGCCGCTACAACCACCGTACGAGGGGCCCTACAAGGTCATTGACCGAAACAGAAAAATATTTACCGTTCAACTACCACAACGACAAGCTAAAATATCAATCGACCGACTCGAGCCTGCCTACACACTGAACGAGACCGCTGAAAATGAATACAACTCCACTACCCAACGACAACAAATCAACAGAAACGACCCTGAAACGAAGACACCTACATCGAGACAACAGCCGACCACTATGCGAAACACGAGACCAACACAACACAAGACACGAGCCGGACGCACCACCAAACTACCTGTACGCTTCGCTTGAGGGGGAGTACTGTGGCTACCGTATTGTATTCGTATAAAAGTCGTGAAACTCGTGTTCTATAATAAATAGAACGAATGCGTATTTAGCCACAGAGAGCGTATTGTCATGAAACTCAGGATTGCGTTCTGAAAAGAACGACTTGTCTTCGATTGTTCTTCACGCCACGGAGCCCCAGCGCAGCTTCAGCAAGACCACCGGAGTTCGCCGCCGCTGTAGTCGCCACCGTGCGCGCCGAGCTTCCTCCGATGTGCTGTCCCTCGATGCGCCGGCCAAATGGGCGTCCGCCGCTCTGCGCCTCTTATTTATAGCGGCACCACACCGGCGCGCGGCGTGGTGGGGGAAGCTATCTCGCGGCGGGCTTTCCCATTGGTCAATGCAAATAGCTTTTTACTAGATCTGTCACACAAGTTTAGGTAGTACGTATTTGTAAATATAGTTAGGCACATTTTCTGTAAATACACAGTATCCGTTTTGGCTTCGTAGCGCACCCCCGCGTCGCTCGTTGCCAGCTCGCTTCCGTTTTGCTTACGTATTTCGCAAGTTTTCGCGCGCGTTCACTTCGCGTTGCGAGCCCGCGTCCCGCTGAGCGTAACGAATTATAGTTACGTTCATTCAGAGACGTAGTTTCTTGTTACCGATTCGTTGGTAACACAAAGCTGCGTTTCTGCCGCGTTGAGTTGGTGGATACTTAACGGTGACAACTAAGCCAACTAGCGTTGCCCCGGTGCGCTGTTAAGGCCCCTCAGGTCTTAGCGAAACCGGACGTCCCGATCCCATTGCACTTGGGCCTGCCCAAGGGTGACGGATAGCGGCATATCCATTAGGGATAGCCGCTCCACCGACCCCCTCTCCCCTCTCCCTCCTGCCTCGCGCAGGGAGGACGCCCCGCGTCTCTCGGTCCCTCGTCGACATCTCTATCTCTAGTCCCTCTTCTCGCCTCCCAATGGCGACGGTCTCGGTGGAGGATTTCGCCGCTCAGGCGGTGAAATTGCTCCTCCGAGCAAATCTAGGCCAGGATAACTACGTCGTACGTAGTTACCTGGCGTCAGTGGGGAGTGCCCCTCAGGCCCCCCGCGAGCCCTCTGAGGACATGGAGTTTGAGGACTCCGTGTCCCAGGTCTCAGCGCCGCCCTCCCGCAAGAGGGCGGCTTCTCTGTCCGGGGACGACTCTTCGTCCTCGACCACCGTGACGGGAACTCTTTCCGTCACCCCCGTCCCACCCTCTGCGGCCGAGCTCGACGGATTCGAGCTCGTCGCTAAATCTAAGCGGCACCGAAAGCGGGCCGCCCGCTCAGTGTCCGAGGCCTCGTTCGAGGCCGCCGCGCCCGCCCCGGTCGCGGTCGCGGTCCTCTCTAGCCCCGCGTCCCCCGACTCGAGCGTGACTGCTGCCGCTCGCGAGACCGCGCCGTCTGGCCCTAAGCCAGTAGCGCGTTTTGCCCCCCCTGCCCCGTCTAAAGCCAAGCCCCCGCCCCCTGTTTTCCTTAGGGAAAAGTCCAAGTGGGAGCTAGTCTCCCGTCTCTGCGCGGAACAGCGCGTCCGCTATACCCGTGCCTCAAACACGGGTATAGCCGTTAAGATTGACGTCGAGTCGATCGACGACTTCAGGAGCCTTACTAGGCTCCTAGCCCATAATAAGATAGGCTATCATACCTACGCCCTCCCTGAGGAGCGTAAGGTGCGTGCGGTACTCCGTGGAGTGCCGCACGAGCTTTCCAACGAGGCCATCCTCATGGACCTCAAGTCCAAAGATTTCCCCGCCGAGGCTGTACACAAGATGTACAGCCGGTCCGGCAAACAATTTCCCATGGCGCTGGTGGTGCTTTCCAACACCACCGGTGCCAGGACTATATTCCGGGGAGGCTTCACGGTCTGTGGGCTCTCCGGAATCAAAGTCGAGGCCCCGCATAAACGCGGTTCCCAGGGCAGTGCCATCGCTGCCAATTTTATGGCCACGCGTCGGCCAACTGCTCGGCCCCGCCGCGCTGTGTCAAGTGCGGCGAAGGCCACACTGCCAAGGAGTGCGCGCGTACGCGCGACTCCACCACCCCTCCCTTCTGTTGCAATTGTGGCCAATCTGGCCACACTGCAAACTACAGGGGTTGCCCGCGCGCCCCTCGTCCCCGCACTTCCGCACCAAAGCCCACTAAGGGCAAAGGTGCCAATCCTTCTGCGCCGAAGCCCGCTAAGGGCAAAGGTGCAAGGCCGCCGCCGCCTTCAGCGACAGTGGCCCACTATCCCCCCCTCAAGGCCAAAGGGCCCCCCCCGAGCGCGGCTCCAGCCGCAGCTTGGGGCCCGCCCAAGGCCCCGGGGCCGAAGGCTCCACCCAGCTCGAGCGTTTAGACGCACTTGTCGAGCATTACTCCCTCGTCCAGGCCCTAAAGTAATGCCCCAGGCGCTTCACGCCACACCCCCCACTCCCGCCAGTGTCGGCACCGGTCGCATGAGGCCGGGTGGGGTTTCGCTTGTTTCTTTTAATGTGCGCAGTCTACGCACAAACATCTCCGAACTTAGGACGTTCGTTAGGAGCAGGGAGCTCGACCTACTTCTCCTTCAGGAGACTTGGCTCAAGCCTTCGATCCAGAAGGGTATTTCGATCCCCGGCTTCTCCCTTGTCAGGGATGACAGGTCCCCCACCGCGTCATCGCGTGGTGGAGGAACTGCCATTTACTACAAGAGATCGCTTCATTGCTCCCCTCTTCCAACTCCAACTCTCTCGAGTATGGAGGCCTCCGTAGTGCAGCTAGGCATGACAGGACATCCGTCCCTGATCATAGCCTCTGTCTACATCCCCGCCGGCTCCCTGCCACTCAAAAGCGACTTCGAAGCGCTTCTCTCTCTAGGCGACTCTGTTATTATGTTCGGAGATTTCAACTCCAAACATACCGACTGGACGTGTTCCTCCACCAACACGAGCGGTGTCCACTTAATGGACATCGTTCGGTCTCTCGACCTAGACGTGTATTGCCCCCTCTCCCCTACCCACTACCCAGACAGAGTGGATCACCGTCCCGATGTACTGGACTTTGCGCTAGTGAAGGGCGTGTCGCTCACCCTCCGGTCGATCGACACCCTCGACGACTTAGGCTCCGACCACCGTCCAGTCTCCCTAGTACTAGGCTCCCCCACCCCTATCTCTCCCCCACTGCCGCGAACTTTCACGAAGTGGGAAGGATTCAAAGAGTCCATGGCGGCCGTCATGGACGCGCCCGACTCACCGCTCGCTTTTTCATCCGACTACTTCGATAGTCCGGATAAAATCGACGCTGCGGTAACCTCGTTAACGTCCCACATTCGGTCAGCGTTGAAGGACAACGAAGTGGTGGCCCCTGTCGTTAATCGGCAGGGACTCCCACTCGAAGTTCGAAACCTGATCAAAGCCAAAAACGCAGCCCTCCGGAGGGCCGCACTCTATCCGACCCCAGAGTACAGACGCACTGCGAACCGACTTCAGCGGGCAGTGCGAGCACGTCTCGACGAAATGAGGAACTCCCAATGGGGGGACCTCATGCAGACGATTTCCCCGTCCCATCAAGCGTACTACAAAGTGGCGTACGTCCGCAATGCGGACCTACACCGTGACATGGACCTGCCTACCCTGCAGCAGTTTCTTAGAACGCTCTCCGAGACCTTTTTCAAGGCCGCGGAGGAGCACCCCAACCCGCTCGTGCGAGAGGCAGCAGCCTACGCTCCCCGCCCGGTCTCCGGCCACGTGGTACGGAGACCGAGACACGTCCTCGCGGACCCCCCCGACGAACTGTCGAGCGCCCTGAACCTCCTCCTGGAGGCTCAGGACGACTCAACAGAGCCCCCCCATGCCGTTTCAGCGGCCCCCGTAGGCCCCCAATCCCAATCCACAGCAGCGGGACCCCCTTCAGGGGTTTCGCTATAAATTCTCCAGCGTATGCTCCGTAAGGAGTGACGTTGAGCGCACCCCGTCCCTACGGGGTGTAGCATCCGATGAAACCTGAAAGGCCCTTATGGCTACAGGTGCTTCCAGGGGGTGTTTAGTACGTATGCGCCTAGGTTCTTTTGGCGAGTCGTGCATAACCAGTCCGGCCGGCCGGCTGGGATACTCATGAGAGTTCACCTCCTCCCTTCCAACCGCATTACCGAAGGGTGCCCATTTCCTTTGCGTTGGGCAAAAAAAAAAAAAAAAAAAAAAAACTGTAAATACATCCATTCCACACTTGTCTACTGAGTTTAACTAATCCTACTACTCAAGACCTCCAAAGTCATATAGGCTGGGTTGTCCGGATCTCCTTTCATGTTTCTTTTTGATGCTGGTGAAGAAACTTATCAAAGTAAAGCAAGATTGTAAAATTATGCAACCAGAAACGAGCTTATAAGAAAAAAAGAGAACGGGAGCATTAATTACAGATAGATACAGATTGAAAAATTAAAAGAATGGAGTTATTTAAAAAAAAACGAAGAATGGTAAATTTTGCGAACGCAGAGATTGCTACCAGAAAGAAATAATTGATTACACACAAATATTAGGAGATCCGCCAGCAGAAGAGCCAGTCATCATGTGCAGTAGACTTAATTTACTTAGGCTAATTCACCTACGGTAATTAAGTATACTATTTAGTAAACTTTTGTCGCCTGTTTCTTGTAGGTGATTTAAGTACACAGTTTAGTTTACTGTTTCCTTTGGTCTCTTTAGAGGTAAACAACGCATTGGTAAAAAACTCACGGCCAATATAAAGCACCAATCCGCTCCTTTCCGCTATCGGGAGACGCGATCCGGGCGAGCGCTTTATAATGCGTACGGCCAAGGAAAGGAACGCATTACCCGCGAGTGTGTTCCCTGATCATTATAATCTAGACGCCTTCAAGGCCAGAGTGAACCTAAACAGACATGAGTTTAGAGTGTTCCTAAACAGACATCCTCCATCATCGGCCGCATCGTCACTTACCACCAGGTGGGGTGGTGGTCAAATGCTGGCTAGTCAAATAATAAAAAAGAAAAAGTAGATCACCTATAATGATGAGCTGCGTGCCGAGGTAGGCGAGCGCGTGGCCGTGCCGCGGTATCGACATCTCGGTCTCCTGCCGCCACATGCGCTCCTTCCAGTCCCACACGTCGATCGCGCCCACGCTGCTCGCGGTCTTGTCCTGGTGTTCGGGGGAACGAAGGTACAGGTGAATGAAAGCATTTTTAGGGCCGATTTTTCAATCCTCAGATAAAGTTTATCTGTTCAATAAAGTAATACACTGCCAAATTAAAACGAACTATGATCCTTTACAATCATGAAGTAATTATACAAATTTATTTTAGTCGCAGAATAACTAATCAGACTGATATGTTTTATCTGAGGATTGAAAAATCGGCCCTTAATCAAATTTGATCAAATCATTTATTTTCCACACACAAATAAAAAAATAAGAAACATATGTCGATGGTAAATAATGCACATGTGCGCGCGCGAGTTCATGTCCATCAGGCGCGACCGCTTAAATAATTCAAGTAGCAATTATTGAAGGCTCGATATATCGATATAGCATCTCATTTAGTTGCGGTATGAGCCATTCAGATGGCGATGTATAATCAGTTGGAGTTAGACGGCCGGACCCGATGGGCATTCTGTCGAATTGATGTGCATTATTTACCGCTGACAGATCCATAAATCTTTCTCCGTGGGCGTACGCAGAAACCACATTGGCCCACTTGCTATGGTAACCTCTCGCGCTTCCTTCAGATTCATCAATCTTTTTCGGTATGGAGTACCCTTGGCCTAAACTTCCTTTAAAATACAATCAATCGAAACGTGGTACGTACGCTTCGGTATTTTGGTTCAAACACCCATTCGTTCGACCATTTTCGTTAATAATTTTAATTGGCACGGCTCGGGCCTCGGTTACTCCGGTAAATTCCCTTATTACACTATTCAGCATTTGTCTTTCATTAAATTTAATCAGATAAGCATTTTTTTACTAACAAATATTCTCCAGACACAACAGTAATTTAATAGGTACCTACGAGTAAGAATCTACATATATTATGTATATATTTTTGGTATAATCTTAATATACCTTTTCGGAAACTTTCCCAGCGCCACCGACAATGTAGAGCCTGTCGTTCATTGCGAACAGCGTGGCGAAGCACCGCGGGAAGCGCAGACTGTGGATCTCCGTCCAGCTGAGAGGCAACAATAGTTAAATCAGCGCTGCCACAAGGCATGTCTATAGATATCTTAAAGGCCACTTCCGCAATGTTGCTGATGTCATAGACGACGGTGACTGCTTTCCATCAGGTAAACCATCTGACCAGGCACTTTTTTTTGCACAAACGTGAAGCGGTATGTAGGTACACCGATTCTAATGTTCCTACATCAGCATTAGACGGCCGACAACAGTCCACTTCTGAGCTTGAGCCTCCGCCACATTAGTAAACTATTGGCATAATCTCCACGCTTCGTAGGCTTGGCAACTTTGCGTTTAAAAAGAATTGAACACAAGATAAAACGCTTATGCCCATTTACCGTTCTAAGGAGGTCCAACTAGCTAGTCTGCCTCTAAGACAAAAGCTTGATCTGTAATGGCACCGAATGTATGGCAATGTCAAAATTTTACACAGTACAGCTATATTAGGTCAAAGTTGAGGTGATTAAGCCACCAGGCGTTCGCCATCCGCCACCCCATGGGGGTAGAGAGTGGGGCATTCAAAGTTACATGCCACCGCGTCAGATAAAAAATAAAATTGGCTTCTATTTAGCTACCACACTCAAGGTGGAGGTGGAGGATTTTTGTTGCCTGCAACCTAAATACATGACCCGTAGATGTTACGGCCACAATTACAGCTTATCAGTCTACTCGTTTATCACTGCGTAGCACAAAAAACTAACTCGTTAGTCTTAGAGTTGTAGCACTCGACGATGCTGCAAACGGGCTTCTTCCGCTCGCCGGTCATCCCGCCCGCCACCCAGATGTACTCGCGGTACTTGACGGACGCGACGGCCATCCGGGAGATGCTCATCGGCCTCACTTCCGACCAGGAGCCCGTCTTCGGGTCGAACTTCTCGACGGAGCGGAGGACGCTGAGGAATCGATGATAAGGTAAGCTGGAGCCATTGTAATTTGTTAGTTGATAGCGTTTCATGGATATACAGTATAGACCCTTATATTTGACGACCTGAGTGGTTTAGTTGGTTAAAATTCAAAATTTCTTTATTGATTAGGACATTAAATATCCCTTTCAATCGTCAAAAAGGAGGGGGATAGGAAAGTAGAAAGGAAACACACAGTGACACGCTGACCGCCATGTGGCCGAAGATAAACGTATCCCTCGCCAACCACGACCGAAACCGTGCTCGACAATGCCAGGCAGAGCCGGAACGCTATATTATATTATATACTCGTAGGTATGTCTAGTTTTATATAGGTGTGTCTAAGAGCAGACCACTGATTATTCATTTCTAAAATTGCGTAAAAGCTTCCCGGCGACCACGGTGGGTCGCCGGGAAACCCTACCGAAACGTCGGAAAAACAAATCGTAAAGGTACATTGCGTGTAAGTCCCGTCCAATAAAATAATTCGTAAACGCTATTGGTTATCTGGTCTTCTTGGCGTCAATATCCGGATTGGATCCGGGATTTGGTAGGTCAGGTAATTACAGTAGAGCGACTGCCACCTGACCTCCGTGAGTCTTTTAACAGGGGAACCTGACCAGATTACATTATGGTTGCACACCAGTCAACTGAATGTGCAGGTTCCATAACGATGTTTTCCCTCACTGCAAGAACATCGGTTCGTATACCACTATGTAGGTACATAACTTAGAAAATAAACATATTACATAGTGGCAGTGGGGTTCGAACCAGGTACATCGGGTTACGGATTCGAGCCTCGTAACCATTAAGCCTCCACCGAAAATTACGTGAACGCTATTATTGAAACGTAATCCAACATTCCATTCCAATAGGCAAGAACTAATTAGAAATGCAAGCAAAACGACGAAGGTGTGAAATCAAATCAGCACAATTTTGCCTTACTTTTATTTTGCTTATTAGTTTATTACGTGGTATATAAATACACTAAATACGTGCTGTACTTTGCTACCTATTAGAACAATCAACAGTCTCCTTGTGATGGAATTTGCCTTATTGGATGGATAGGTAGGTATTATATTAAATTAGGTTTAATTATTTACCTTTCGTGCTGAGTAATTAACAAACCACTAGCAATTTATAATTTCGATTTCGTCAAAATCGAACTTGACTGGGCGGGGCTTTATGTGACAAACTGTCTTTCAATAACTTAAAGTACCACAGGTACTTTCCGTCCGAAGTTCTTGCACAGGGTGGCCAGTCCAAAGCTGTATGGTGAGTGCAGTAACGCAAGAGAGGTCTATTATCTAACAGCGGCCGTCCGGCGACTGAAATGGCGATTTTGACCCCCAAAACGAGAGATCTTACCATAGCTCACTATGGTAAGATCTATGGACTCGTCCGCAGTCTACTTTTCGGACCTTGTATCCTCAGAAGCCACCTGGTATGGCCACGTCTTCCGCAAACCGGCAAATTATGTGGGGAACAAGGGTATGGCCATGCCGCCCCCGCCGGGCCCGGGAAGGAGAGGCCGGCCCGGGAAGGAGAGGCCGGCCCAAGAAGCGATGGCTTGACGTAGTCAAGAACGATATGCGTGCCAATAAGCTCACCACTAGGGATGCCGAAGACCGAGCAACGTGGGCCAAGAATACCAGGAAGGCGGACCCTGGGCCCTCGCGTGCTGCGCGGGGGCGCAACCAGGACATAACGCCAAGATGATGATGATGATCCTTAGAAGCGAACTTCGCAGAGGCTGAAGGAGTTCGCATGCGCTTTGTATCAAGTGAGAAGAATGAAAGAGGAATTGAAATAGAAGAGGAGGGAAGGAAGGAGAATAAGAGCTGGCCGACGAGGCAGAAGAGTTTACTGTGGTGTCAGGACATTAACCGGATAAATTCCAAGAAATTTATTACAATTGAAAATGTATTGTTAGTAACTCGATATCTTGGGTCTTGACTGGTTAAAGCCTTAAGGGAGATTGCAGAAGGGATTGGTCGAGCGAACTCTCCGTGATTATGTTTGACGCAGTCCATGTAACCAATAGGTCAATAGGACGGTGGTGGTTGGATAGGTCTTACCGTCCGCGCTTATCCTGTCCACCGATGGCATAAAGCGCCATCCGGTGCGCAACCAGTCCGAAGTTCTTCCTTGGAGTGGCCAGACCACTCTCGCTGTACCACGCCCGCGACACCGGCTCGTAGCTCCACACGGTGGAGACCACCACGCTCTTGCCGCGGATGTCGTCATCGCGGGGGTCCGCCCCACCTGCGTTAGGTGTAAGATGATTATGGACTAAGCTTAGCAATAGAAGGCAATCGCTAAAACGGGTTGTTATCATGGAATAAATATCTAAGTTTATGTATTATTAATCTCTTTTTAAATACTTTTATACGGGTAACTCTACTGCCGCAAAGAATTAATTTATTTTCTAAATAAACTGGTGGTCATCTTGGCGTTAATGTCCCGGTTGTGCTATCGTGCGCGATGCAAAAAGGTCTCGTCGCAGTCGACCCTTAAGACTAAAATTTTAAAAATGTAAAAAATGTTATTGAATTGTTGAGGAACTTCATCACCAACGAAAAAGACACAAAGATCGATACCAACCGACGAGGTACACCCTCCCGCGCAGGAAGGCCACGGAGTGGTGATGCCGCGGCTCCGGCAGCTCGCCCACGTTGTCCCATACGTTGGTCACGGGGTCGTACCTGAATATGAGGAAAGAGTTCATCAATAGCTTGTAAAAGTCCGATTTTGACCTTGAGACTTTCCCCTACTGGAGGGCTTTGATTGTCTCTTTTGGATATAACGTTTTATCTGAGATTTGAGATATTGACAAAAAAAGTACTTACAGTTGGCCGTGTGGTGTCCGGCAGAGTGAAATAGCACCAACACTTGTGGGTGTCATACAAGGCGACTAATGTTTTCGGGGCAAAACTTCCAATAGTCGCCGTAAGCTGATGTCTAAAAATGGGCAGCGGCGTTTCCCAGTTATCACTTATCAGTTTAAAAAATACTCTTAGCGTGAATGTCCCGGTTGTGTTCTCGAGAACGAGGGCCCGGGGTCCACCTTGACCATGATCCAGGATTTCGTGATCAGGTAATTACAGTGGAGCGACTACCATCTGACCTCCGTCACCCTGGTACCAGGGGAACCTAACCAGATTGGATCATGGTTACAAATTCAGTAGCCTGAATTTGCAGGTTTCATCACGATGTTTTCCCTCACCGTAAGAGTATCGGTTAGAATTCAACTAATGTACATAACTCAGAAAAGAGTCATTGGTACATGGCCGCAGCGGGATTCGAACGCGGTACCTCTCGCTTGCGAGTCGGATACTTAACCGCCTGGCCACCGATGCTCTTATCAGTCAGTTATCATATCAGTTATCACAGTTTAAAACTGCGATCTCCAACCCACCAGCCAAGCGTGGAGATTATGGCAATAACCTTCCCTCTCTCGGGAGAGGCCCTACGTACTGCAGTGTACTGTTATGGGCTATGATGATGACAGTTATACCTACAGTGAGTAAAGCTGCTTTTGTACCGGCGGGGCGAGGTGGCACGAAGCGTGGCAAGACCTTCACGGCCCATACAAAAAAATATTAAAATCAGAAATTACCGGCCATCAAAATCATGGAATTAAATTCAATTTCAATTCTTCGGCCCTCCTCACATCCCGATGGAAGAAAAGCGGGAAAAAGAATATTTTGCTTGCTATCATGCGACATGAAATCAAGAATGTGCGAAATGTTTGTGTTGCCACTCTGTATCGACGATACTTCGTTCGATGACGGTAATATCTCCACATTAGACCTCATTACCAGCTAGAACTTGCGTAAACCAGAAAATGCTGGAAAATGCGCAGCAGCATTTTCTAATATGTGTTTTTAACATTGCGATCTCTAATCCGCCTGCCGCTGTAAGACCTCCCACTCATATGAAGGATGGGACTCCAGCAATGGACGGGATGATGTTGATGACATTATCATGAGATATTTACAGATGCTAGGATATTAGGCCTTATTTCAAGCTGCATTAGAGTTGGCAGTCGGGCGTCGGTGGCCGAGTGGTTTCAGTATTCGATTCGCAAGCGAGAGGTACCGGGTTCCAGTCCCACTTCGGTCATGCACTAATGACTCTTTTTTGAGTTATGTACATTTGTTCTTACGGTGAGGGAAAACATCGTGACGAAACCTGCACATTCAGGCGACTGGATGTGTAACCATGATCCAATTTGGTCCGGTTCCACTGGTAGCAGGGTCACGGAGGTCAGATGGCAGTCGCTCCACTGTAATTACCTGTCCAGCCAAATCCCGGATAATTGTCAAGGCGGACCCCGGGCCGTCGTGCGCGAGAGCATAACCGGGACATTAACGTCAAGATGATAATGATTTGATTTGGCAGTATCACCTGTAAATATCTTTCCCGCTATTCTTCCCAACACCATACGAGTTATGAGGATCGATCCCGCCGAAGACCAGCACCGTCTCGCGGTCCCAGTTGAACAGCGAGCCCTCCGCAATGTAGTTCTTGTTCGCTGGACCCAGGACGGACGTTGACAGTTTATTCCTGAGGAAAGTTATTTTTTTACTTTATCGTAGTTATTGACATGAGTTTGTCATTTTATTTGTTTGGGGTTGCATCACACTTACGGCATACATAAAACGAATCGTAGATGTACAGACGGTTAATTATGCTTGACTTAAAAATTTGCTTACTTTTCCAAAAAACATGTCAAATTGAACCAATGACATATTATTATATTAGACGGGACTTGGACGCGACGTACCTTTATGACCGACAATTGCCGTTCCTAGATGTCCTGGTAAAGGTACGAAATGATGGATCTCTGGCACACTCGGTATACAGAAAGACAACACACACGGAAAGATACCTGAATGCTTCATCACACCATCATCCCCGACATTTACTCTCCGTCATAACCTCGCTCACAAGTAGAGCTAGAGATCTTTGTGACTCGGACCACGTACAGAGCGAGTTGTCACATGTCCAGCTGGTACTACGGAAGAACGGGTACAAGGTGATAAAGAAGCCGGCGAGACGGAAAAAGAGGGATAAGCTCACAGAAGTAAGTCGGCAATCAGCATTCCTACCGTATGTGAAAGGGGTGACAGATAAGATCGGATCAGTACTGAGTAGTTACTCGATTCCGACAATTTATGTCCCGCACCTCAAGGTAGCGAACCTGCTGCGTACGCCAAAGGATGTGATCCCGTATCAGACGCCAGGTGTCTATAAGATTGACTGTAGCTGTGGAAGCTCGTACATTGGCCAAACTAAACGTTCGATTGCCGAAAGGGTCAAAGAGCATATAGCTGCAGTTAAAAACCACCAGACGAATAAATCTGCCATAGCAGACCACCTGCTCAACTCAGGCCCAAACCACTGGATAGAACTGCATGCGCCTAATGTCCTCTCCACTGACCGGCAATATTATCCACGCATGGTTCGGGAAGCGATTGAAATTAAAAAGTACAAAACTTTCAATCGGGAAGATGGATATAAGCTTTCGGCGTCGTGGAATCCGGTGGTGTGCAAAATAAATAACCGTAAGACACAAGAGTTATCGTCGGAAGCATCCGTGGATATCGTGAGTGTTGTGTGTCGTGCAGTTCCGAATCAACAACAAATTGACAATTTTATGTGAGGGTAGGAGTCTACTAGCACATCACCGCAGCTGTCACCTCCCACGGCAGTCGTCTCGTGACCACGGTGGGTGTAACCCTACCGAAACGTCGGGAAAACAAATCATAAAGGTACGTCGCGTCCAAGTCCCGTCTAATATAATAATATGTGTAAAGAACGCGAGTTTAGTTTGAACCAATGACTACTAGGAATGACATCAAATAGCAACTATTGCTCAAACGCACACCACTATAAATATATACGATACTGCTCCTCACACTTGCTCGGTTTAAGTAATAACTAGTAGAGGTGATTACTACTTACTTGCATCAAGACTATGTTTACATTATTAGGAAGTGTTATCTCATCTCCTGATAGTTATTCTCCAGGCATTTCATCTTAGTTCTTACAGCGATAACTCACTTGCGGATCTCCATGTTTGTTTGTAAGTGCATGAATCGTATATGTTATAAGCGACAATTACCGCTTACCATCAAGTGGGTTGTATGCTCGTTTGTCACAGCGTAGAATAAAATAAACTGGGCACAGATTCCTTGAACTGGGCTCGTGCGAGCCCAAAACACATTTACTCCACTCAGATACACGGCACCAAATTCTTAAGTAACAGTTCAAAGTACAGTTCCCAAGATTCATAGGCTGCGGTGACTGTTTACCATCAGGCAGGCCGTAAGCTTGATTGCCACCTTAGGGGTTTTAAAAAAAAAAGAAGATTCACTACTTTGACTATTCATCCCCAACACGCCTACAGGCACCACACTAACATGTTAATCTTGGCCAACGACTCCTTGGACTGGTTGAAGAGCGAAATCTGCGGGCTGTTCCCTTGCCCCGGCGGCTCCTGCGCCGTGGAGCCCGCGACCGAGGCGCGCGGCTCGCGGATCGGGCTCGCGCTGCCCGCCGCGTGGGAGGCGCCTTGGCGTGATGGCGGGGAGTCTCTGTAAAGGTGGTTTTGAACGAATTAATGGTGGAATAAATTATTTATTGACAGTATCATAACACAAATACATAATATCAACAATACCTAAAGTTCTAAATAGGCCCAGACGCTGTGACGTGGCACTTCTTGCCGATAATAGGATGACGCCAAAGCCGCGGTGCTGATTTACGGCGAGTCTCATTTTTTATTATTCATACAATCACCTTGACTCTAATTTAAAATTTAGTTCTAGACAGTTCAGGAACCCAAGCTTAGCTTGGCTTGAGTTACTTGCTGATAACGTAGCTTTCTATAAATGAAAGAATATTTAAAATCGGGTAAGAAGTTTAGAGAGTATCTATTACAAACAAACAATAAAATATTTTCTCTTTATAAAAATAGTAGGTATAGTTAATACCTTCTCTGACCCGGCTGGGTACCCGACAGTGCGTTGGTAGCTGCAGCCAGGTACGATGCGGCGACACTGTATCTTTTCCCGTCGTTTTGATTCGAATGGTAACGGATCTGTAAAAAAGAAATAGGTACATTTAAGGTTTCATCTAAACACATCTGCTGCTGCGCTGCTCCTGACTTTATTTCGGCGTGATAAACAAATATATTAGAAAATAGCGCTTGTCACAATTTTACATATTGGTTTCAATATTTTCTTATGAACAGTCCCTATAATGTGATGATAAAATAATTGTTGACATAAGGTTTAACACAACCGGGACATCAAAATTCAAAATTTCTTTATTGATTAGGACATTAAATATCTCTTTCAATCGTCAAAAAGGAAAGGTAGGAAAGTAGGAAGGAAACACACAGTGACACGCTGACCGCCCTATGGCCGTAGATAACGTATCCCTCGCCAACTACGACCGAACCATGCTCGACAATGCCAGGCAGAGCCGGAACGCTATATTATATTATATAGGTATGTCTAGTGTAATTAAGAAAAACTACCTAAAACTACAGCAAGAGTAAGCCAGTCCACCAAGGCAGCACCCGTTCACGAGTATAACGCAGGGCCCAGCCATCGTCCAATTCAACCATATTTGAGGGAAAAGAGCGACCCGGCCCCCACGCCACCGCCAGACAGACTTTTAAGTGAGCGTGCATCACACATGCTGTATGTGGTAGGTAGTCGCTAACACCCTACTCTATCCTATCCTTTCCCTATCGCTACCTTACCCCTACCCTATCCTACCATTGCCTTAACCCTACCACTACCTTACCCCTACTCTACCACTACCTAACCCTGACCCTACCACTATCTTACCCCTACCCAACCCTATACTACCTTACCACTATCTTACTCCTACCCTACCCTACCCTACCCCTACTCTAACTACTACCCTACCCTAGCGCAGACAGGAGACACCATGTGTGGGAGAGGAAGGAAAATTAACGCCGCTTCCAAGGTGGTTCTCCGTGGGGGAAAGAAACGGCAAGAAACCCACAGAGCCTACGTTAATTCTTTTTTTTTTCAAACATGTCTTATGTACTAATACATTATTTGTCCTATATACTATCTTAAAAGTAAATACCTGTATAGAACAGCAGTTCAGTCCCATGGACTTTTGTTATTGACATATTCAGATATACTATAATAACTTTTTTGACATAATTTGTTTTTTATAGCGACTTTAAATTTATTTAATGGTAAATTCTGAATATCTGTTGGAACCTTATTATAAAAGCGTACACATTGACCCATAAATGATTTGTGGACTTTGGCTAGATGACAAGCACCAGCAACAAGCTTATCTTTATTTCTCGTATTAATATTATGAACATCACTATTCTTCTTAAATAAGTGTAAATTTTTATGAACATACATTAAGTTCTCATATATATATTGTGACGGCATTGTCATTATATCAATATTCCTGAATTTATCTCGTAGTGAAGTTCCAAGTCTCAATTGATAAATCGCGCGAATAGCCCTTTTCTGCAATACAAATACATTGTGCCAGTCGGCAGCGTGTCCCCACGTGGCCATAATACTGTGGAAATATCTAAAGTAAACTAATCTTGCTGTAGCCTCGTCAGAAAACCCCGTATTTTCTTTACAGCATATGCTGCGGAACTTAGCCTTTTCGCCAATTTATCAATGTGAGGACCCCATTGCAATTTATTATCCAGAGTAAAGCCTAAAAATACTGTAGAATCAACAAGATTTAAATTTTCGCCTTTTATTTGTACATTAGTCGGCACTGATCTAACATTTGGCAAAGAGACTTTTAAACATTTTGTCTTCTTGCCATTCAGTAATAAATTATTAACCGTAAACCAGTTTACCACTTCTGCAATAGCCTTGTTCACGTCTTCATTTGTTAATTGTTGTCTTTTTACTTTAAACACTAAAGATGTATCGTCCGCGAACAAGACAATTTCATGGGTATCTTTTACAAAGTACGGTAAGTCATTTACATAAGCAAGCAACAAAAACGGGCCCAAAATAGATCCCTGGGGGACACCCTTAGAGACAACAGACCCCATAGATCTCTCTCCGTTTACATCAACTTTTTGAATTCTATGACTCAAGTATGAATTTAGCAAGTTCAGGGCCAAGTCCTTTATTCCATAATGTTGTAATTTCCTGACCAAAATATCATGATTAACGCAATCAAAGGCTTTGGATAAATCACAGAAAACCCCTAAGGCATCACGTGATTCCTCCCAGGCCCCAAAGATATGTTTAATAAGTTCAACACCTGCATCAGCTGTTGAACGACCGCGAGTAAAACCAAATTGTTTATGATGCAATAGGTTACTTCCATAAAAATGAGCTTTTAGTTGATTTAATCTGATTTTCTCAAATATTTTACTTAGAGTCGGTAAAATTGAAATTGGTCTAAAATTTGTAGGATCCGTTGTATTACCAGTTTTCAACAATGGAATAACTTTACTGTGCTTCATCAGGTCAGGAAATTCACCATTATCAACACAATTATTAAATATATTCGCTAAGTGGACAGCAATAACATCAATTACAGAGCTAATAATTTTCTTTTTCAATTGTTATTTGTTAGCTCATCAATTGTTATCTCTTACATAATCTACAGCCGCGATAAAAGAGACATGCGCATCTTGACATTCTCGAGACCGGCGCGGCGGCGCGGCGGCGCCCTCCCAAAATCATACCTTTGCACTTTAACTTGGGGTTATTTTAAAGGAGTCTCTACAGGTGGGTACCTCAAAGGCAGACACCGCATCCGCTCCCTTAGGGCCCCTTTAGCTTGCTGACGCCCATGACGCTTTCCATCAGGTGGACCTTCAGACTGTATGCCTCGAACCCCCTAGGCAATAAAAAAGCCAAACGACAAGCGACATTATATATGAGAATCCTGAATACTAAACATCATCTCATACCCTGCGTAGGCTGGAGTTGGTGGAGCTGGAGCTGCTCTCGGTGGTGGTGTTGAGGTCCTCCACGGAGTCGCGCTCCGGCCGCTCGTACGCGGCCGCTACCCGTTTCGATATCTGGATAGACAATATTTTGTAGTAATATGAAGTCGTCCAGGAAAGTTGTTTATTTACTATGTTCATCATTATATTATTATTTTATCCGTCATTACTGAACAATTCATGTTTTGGTATAGGTACTAGCTATATGGTATTCTTAGCTTCATTGATCCCATTTATAAATTGCTGTTTTGTAATTGGCAGTACTACTTTTATCTATACTTGATTGTAACCAAATGTGATTGCTGTAAAACTGTAAAATAAAAAATAAATTTATCAGATTTTACGTAACTTTCCGAATAACCAAAATGTCAATAAGGACATCTGTCGCGTTGGGCGGAACGCGCGCGCTAGTGAGGGGTTTCGCCATTCCACAATCTACGAGATGGCTGTCAAAATAAAGCTCTGCCATTGGCTAGAATAGATTCGTCATTTTGCAGCAGTTGGTTCTGTCTGTATTTTAACAAGCAGACCTTATGCCTCACTAGCGCCTTCTACAATCGTGAAAACCCTCATTCTTATCCATTGCTGGCATTCCGTCATGCACCACGAAGTGAACCAGCTATGGACTAAAATCCGCGGATCCCCGCGCCGATCTCTCGCTTACCGCAGCGGACGCCATTAAGTGTTTCTTCATTGAGGAGTTCAAAATTAAATATTCAATATTCAAAATTTCTTTATTGATTAGGGCAATATATATCTCTTTCAATCGTCAAAAAGGAGGGGGATAGGAAAGTAGGAAGGAAACACACAGTGACACGCTGACCGCCCTATGGCCGTAAATAGGTAAACGTATCCCTCGCCAACCGAACCGTGCTCGACAATGCCAGGCAGAGCCGGAACGCTATATTATATTATATAGGTATGTCTAGTATAATTAAAGTTAGCCGTGTGATGCCGTCAGAGTAGAACTGCACCAACTCGTTTAGCTGATGGATTCGCGTAATCACATCAGGATTGAATACCTATCTAAAAGAAGGTACTGCTAGGTATTGCCCGTGACTTTAGGCCATTGACATGAACGCACGATTAGCGATTCAGCGAAGTACCGACCAAACGACCGATAAAAGTTTCTTCATTATCTGAATTTATAAGTATAACTCAATTCCAAAGGTAGATTGCTAAAGGCTTGAAACAAAAGAAAAAAAAATATTTACATTTCTAGGTTCAATGGTGCACATGTGAATCTGCTGAACTTGCTGCGGCCGACGCGAGTAATCCTGCATTTGCTTATGCCGTTCCGCTTGTTTCCTTTGCTCCTAAATAAAGCAAGTGAGCAAATAAGTAGAAAAAATAAGTGTTAGACACAAAAAATTAAATAAAGGTTCGAATAGTGGGACATAATTCCTAACCAGTGCTGCCGGTATCAGCAAAAACGTCCCGTGGAAACTAACAGATTAGGACGCGAGCAAAGTGCAGAAGAAAGAGTAGGTAGGAAATATATAGGATTGGTTTGTTTATTGTTTATTAATACGATTAAAATTTAATTATGTCGATACGAGTAGCTAAAGAAACCAAAAGGCATCCGGACACATCACTGGAGCGAATTAGTTAGGACCGAAATAAATACAGTCAAATTTTTGCTTCGTCCAGATCGTCCAATCTATGGGTAGGTAGACATTTAGGAATACTAGTGCCGTGAACCTATATTAGTATTAGTAAGGAAATACCTCTTGTTTGATCTTGGTCTCAGTATCAGTGCTCCGACGACGATCCTGTAGGGTTTGTTGCAATTTGCTGGACATGTCCATTTCGGGCGACGGCGATCGGCCCGGGGGCACCATTTCAGGCAGCATACCCGGCTGTTTTATATTATTCATAAATAGGTTTAAGGCAGGTTACGCTATGTTTAGGTTTACGTGCATATTTCTGCTGCTGGACCTGGTTCTATTGCACATTAGTGAAGGTGCAATAATCTCTAGAAGGTATTGGTTCTATATTCTACTGTATAAAATTATTATTTTATTCATACTTTCCATTTAATGCAAAGCTATATAAAAGTCCTAATCGAGTTGCTCTTTTGGTCATCACACTAATTTCGAGTTTGTGCAAATATGATATTAACAGTAAACGAGTAAATTTGCCGAAAAATATTTGAAAATGATACAATAAGCGATTCAGAATAATTTTTTTAGAACTTAATAGACTTGTTCATCTTAAAACCAATTTGTACCTAGCAAACTTATTGTCGAATAGGTAGGTAATAAAAAAATACAACGCTACCTGTTTTCTTGAATCTAAAAAATCACTCATGGTGGGGAATGGCTTCCCCTTATCGCTGAGGCCAGCCAGCGTCGCGGGCAGTGGAAAATCCATTTTGGGTCGCACTTTCTCACCGTCGAGACCGCGCAACGAGCCTGCCAAAAAATATGGAGCAAACTTTTCTAGAGCGACATTGTCACATGATTCGAACAGGCGTAGGGATGTTTAGATAAACCAAACTTTGTAATAATAACTTTTATGTCATAATAATATTTTGTGAATTACCTATACAGATAGGTAATATTGAAAAATCTTTCCTATTATTCTACTTAATAATTTTTAATTTCACGAATGTAGACAAAAACCCTGGTGAACACATAAGACATCATTAAGAAATAGGTACATTAAAACTGGCCAAAACAATAATTGGTTGTCATGATCATAAGATTCGAGTCTCCTGCACAATTTGGCACATTTAATTGTATACTCGGTACGTACTATTTATAACTACGCAGGTAAGTAGCCTTTCGAGTCGAGTTTGGAACTTACAAAAAACAGCGTATAATTCAGTAAATGCGAGCCTATACAAAAAGTGTATGTACTTAGGCTGCTTATGCTGTTTCATAATTCGAGTTAGCTAATTGGTTGGCATGGTTTTGGTTTTGTGTATCTAGGTATTTTGTATTTGACCTTGTAATGAAAAGTTTAACTACCAGGCATGTCTTCATGTCTCCGAGGGGGCTGCATCATCGCCATCTGTTGATACATCTGCTCCTTCGGCACCATGTACTGTTCCAGATACTTGAGGAAATCCTTGTACGTGACATGGTTCTGCGGAGGGACGACACAGCGGGTGGTGAAAAGCCTGCTTTCCATGGTGCGTGATTCTGTGGATTTTCACGCACGGCGGTCGATCTCGGTGGGCCACGTAAAGCGCTCGCAACCCGTTGGACACGTCTATGCTACCGCAGACAACACTCTTTCCACGATGTACTTTCCACGGTACGGGCTGGTGCGCGTGCACCCCGCAAAAACAATCACCGTGGAATGCAGGCTTAACACTGAAGGCGTACTCTCTAGCTACATTTCATTTCTACTGAAAAGACTTCGCTTTTCTGTCGCGAATACCTAATTTATTGTGAGAGAAAGCGTTTGGTCGACTACGGGCGGTCTATAAGAGACTAATTCGTATAATGCCTGCTGCAATATTATCAAGGACCCACCTTCTGGGTAATCCTCAATTGCTTATAATACCTTTTTATACCACATAGCAGGATGACATGATCCATACTTACGATTTTGGAGTACCTAGTATATACTGGGTAGTATATATACTATACAATATTGTACACGTGTAGGTAATATATAATGTTCAAAGCCACATGTTTTAGGTTATCAATCTAATACCAATAGGTCATATATACCTTTGCGTGTATCACAACAATGCCTGCTTTGTTGCTCTTGCGATAAAAATAGATAACGTGATGCCACCCTCCCAGACGCTCCTAATGTAAAGTCTAGATTATGCAAAAACGTTAGATTTCAATGTTCCAGTTGTGTTGTCGCGCGCGAGGGCTCGGGGTCCGCCGTGACCATGATCTAGGATTTGGCACGCCAGGTAAGTACAGCAGAGCGATTGTCGTCTGGCCTCTGTGACCCTGACAGCAGGGGACCCGGACAAAATTGGATCATGGTTACACATACAGTCGCGTATATTTGCAGGTTTCCTCACGATTGTTTTCCCGCACTGTAAGAGCATCGGTTAATGTTCAACTAATGTATGTACATAACTCAGTAAAAGTCATTGGTACAAGGCGCTACTGGGGATCAAACTCGGCACCTCTCGCTTACGAGTCAGACATGTTAGCCATTAGACCACCGATGTTATTAATTACAAATATTTCTAGACATACAACCTCTTTACTCCAAGCCAGAAAACATTTCAACACTAATGGGATATATTGTTGTAAGTAAAAAATCGGTTAATTTACGAGTGTGTGTTGCAAATAACATTATTATATATCTAGGTACTTCTTTATCTCTAGTCTATCGATATTGTTTTGCTACGCTTAATGCTATGACTAATATCTAACCAATAATGCTACTAGCCCACTGTAAACATCGCACCCACAGAAACATGTGTTGGCATTCCACAATTTATTAACAAGACGATAATTGACATGAAACGATAGCTGCGAAAAATTGAACACAATAACAAGTACGGATATTAGCTAGTTATGTGAGGAGGGCGAACTCGGTGTATTTTTTTATATGAAAAGGAAACAAACAAACAAGCGATCAAGCGTAAAGTGATCATCATCTCCATTGACATTTGGCGTTTGAGGTACTACTAGTACCCCTTTTTTCATTTTGTCCGTCTAACTTTCTTGTAACTTGCCCTCACCGCCAATACAGAATAAAACACCATATAAAACTATCTTACATGACCATCACCAACAAAATCGATGTTCATTTACAAATTCAGGTTTACGTTTTACGTAGCTACCGAGGTATTACAATTCTGCATCGCTTTTACTAAATCATACATATATGTTGCGCCAAAAAAATTCAAAAAGTGTGTTACCTACTCACACTCAGTGGTAGTGTGTCGTTTACTTTTCAAGAAGTAAGTACTTAAGTAGTAAAAATATTTCGTAAAATCAGGCCGGCGCTATGAGCTCGACATTATTTGTCCTATAACTCAGACCAAGTCGGATAAAAGATAGAGTGCCATATAAATTGATACCGATACCTTCTCTTCCCCGATCCAGTTCCGCTCGGCAGGCTCCGTCAGACCCAGTACATCGATCCAGTGGTAGTAGTTCTTAGAGTTGTTGCCGTACCAATACTTTATTATTACATACCTGAAATCATGTGTAATGATCGAAATTAGGTCTTATCGCATTGGGAATAACATCGAAATATGCACATGACATTAACCATGTTTTGTACAGACATTGTCTAAGATTGAATTTATAAGGTCAGTAATTACTCGCTTACAATAAATAATAATTATCTTTGCGTTAACGTCCCGGTTGTGCTCTCGCTCACGACGGCCCTGGGTCCACCTTGACCATGATCCAGGATTTGGGAGATCAGGTAATTACAGTGGAGCGACGGCCATCTGACCTCCGTGACCCTGGGGGAACCTGACAAGATTGAATCGTGGTTACGCATTCAGTCGCCTGAAGGTGCAGGTTTCATAACGATGTTTTTCTCACCCAGCTCGTGCCATAATTAATTTAATGAAGGAAACGTTTGGTGATCGCATAGTTTCACGTTTCGGACCCGCGAATTGGCCTCCAAGATCGTGCGATTTAACGAAACTTGACTATTTTCTGTGGGGATATGTGAAATTGCTAGTCTACGCCGATAAGCCCGAAACCATTGAACACTTGGAGGATAACATTCGCCGCGTTCTTGCCGATATACGGCCACAAATGTTGGAAAAAGTAATCGAAAACTGGACCTCCAGATTAGACTACATCCGAGCCAGCCGTGGTGGTCATATGCCAGAAGTCATATTCAAATTATAATGCCAGAAAATTGTCTATTGAATAAACTTAATTTCATGTCAATTTAAAAAGAACATCTTTGTTTTATTTAATTTCAATGTTCTATACCTCTAAAAAAAACACCCATTATAACATGGGAATATTTCAATTAGGTTTCCGCTGCACGCAGAATACTAGTCTTATCTTAAGATATAGCCGTATAATGCTCGATCGTGTAAACCGAAGAGAATAAGTACTACTTTGCGTTGTTTAAGCGTGATGCGAGTTTAAAAATAGTATCACCTACATTGTTACTGAAACAAATTCCGCAAATGATTAACAGCTACGACGCATTTCTTTAGAAACTGCTGAAGCTTATCGATTTATAATTTCCTCAATCCATTAATTCGTCCGATATCATCGGACATTGTTTTATGTCACAATTATTGGAAAAAGTAATAATACTTATGTATTGTTATTGTCTATTATCCAAGTGTTTACAAGTGTTGCGACACTCAGCAATACTTGTGTACATGTACACTTTCTCTAGTCATGCAAGGGGAATGTCCTATGATATCTCCTTAAAGTTTCATATTAGAGTAACTCTTTTCATCAGTTTCCGAGCTTTTGTGGTGTGCTAGTTCATTTAGGGGTTCCTACAGTCTCTATTACTACTTCCTATACGGGTTTTATGCCAAGGCCGTGGTGAAGTCTTTCGTTTGTGACACCATGGTGCGTCCACTATCATTCTCAGCATTTTAGATTGAAACCTTTGTAAGATTTCCTTTATAACCTTTATAAGATTTCAAGATTTGAGTTGGCAGTCGTGCCCCACAATTGTATACCGTACGTCCATATTGGTTTTATTATAGGTTTTATAATAAAAGTTTATTTTCCATTGAGAGTGGACTGTTTTTGTTGATTAACCAGTAGCCATCTTGCGCGCTTGCTGACCCATAGCTAAGCGTTTGGTGAAAATATGCTTCCTCCATGTTAAACGTCGATCCAAGTACATTCCAAGGTATTTTGCCGCATCAGATTGTGGAATCGGTACACCGTTTAGCGTAACAGGCGGACAAGTCTGCTTACACGTGGTAAATGTAACTTTGCACAGATTTAGATTCATTCATTTTAATGCGCCAGTTTTTCAGCCATGTTGTTATTTTATCTAAACTATTCTATAGTTTATAGGAGACTTGATTTGGTGTATCACCGGAAGCCGCATCGTCAGCAAGTGACATGCTGACACGTCAGAAATAACAGCCGCATCGTCAGCAAGTGTTTCCATGATGACATCGTCAGATATTGGCAAATCTGCGGTATCGAGAAGATACAAAGTAGGTCCCATTATGCTTCCTTGTGGCACTCCTGCTTGGATTTCCTTCAGCTCCGTTACGTTCGAACGAAATGTATATTGTCCCAGAGACGGATGAGACTTGCTAGAGTAAAAAAATATTGTTGCTGAAATAAAAATACATTCTGCAACACTTATTGCATAGAATACGAGTACACTGTAGCAGCTAAAGACTCACGCAAGCCCATCATCAACCATTTGCTGCACTTGGTGGTCGTTGACTATCTCGAGAATCTCCGCGTTGTCCGGGTTCCGCTTGATGTCCACCAGCTGCCACGGCGATATCAGTCCGAAGCGCACGCAGCGCATCACCTCGGTGGAGAGCTGCGCACGCGCCGGCCAATCGCCGTGCAGCCATCGCACGCCCGCCATTAGGACCTCGATTTCGCTGACAGCAGAGTTTTTTTGGTAAGGGCTACGTTCGCACAAATAGGTAGCGTGTTTAGCGCCTAAAGCCTAAGGCGCTGTCCTAAATGACTACGGTCGTGCTACCATGGTCGTGCGACGGGCGGTTTTCAGGTCAGTCGAAGTCCGTCGAACGACCATGGTCGCACGACCGGTGGCAATTAGGACAGCGCTTTACATGTCGCTTAGCGGGTAGCAAAGTAAAACGGACGTTTGTATAATGTTGGCAACCGGTCGCACTGAGCGCTTGGCGCCTTTGCTACTCGATAGACGAGTAGGCTAAGCACGCCACTTGTCGCTGAGGGTGTATAAACATAGTACACAATATATATGCCTATAGAAATAGACAGGAATTGCAGTAACTAATTTTATTTTTATTTCAATTAAGCAGTCTTCCTTAACTTAATTAACCTTACAGAATATCGCAGCTAAATAATACTCTTTTAAATAGTATTGTGTTTCTGCCGGTGAGTTAGGTTTCCAGTGCTCCATGGGGTGGGGATTTGGGGAACCGTGGCTTTGGCAGTGGAGTAGCATTTGCCTTTTTGCTGCCAGCGCAACGTGTTATAGAGGTGGGCAACGCATTAGCGATACTCTTGGTGTTGCTAATGTCTATAGGCAGTGGTGACCACTTTCCATCAGGTGGCGCCCGCTTGCCTGTTTGCCTGACATAAAAAAAAAGTTTTAAATTCAAAATTTCTTTATTGATTAGGACATTAAATATCTCTTTCAATCGTCAAAAAGGAGGGGGGTAGGAAAGTAGGAAGGAAACACACAGTGACACGCTGGCCGCCCAATGGCCGCAGGAAACCCACCCCACGCCAACCACGACCGGACCGTGCCCGACAATGCAAGGCAGAGCCGGACAGGGCTCGATATATTATATAGGAATGTCTAGTATAATTAAGAAAAACCACCTAAAACTACAGCAAGAGTAAGCCAGTCCACCAAGGCAGCACCCGTTCACGAGTATAACTCAGGGCCCAGCCATCGTCCAATTCAACCATATTTGAGGGAAAAGAGCGACCTGGCCCCCACGCCACCGCCAGACAGACTTTTAAGTGAGCGTGCATCACACATGCTGCATGTGATAGGTAGTCGCTCCCACCCGACTCTATCTTATCCCTACCCTACCGCTACCTTACCCCTACCCTACCACTAACTAACCCCTATCCTACCCTATCACAACCTTACCACTACCTTACCCCTACTCCACCCCTATCTTACTCCTACCCTACTCAACTGTACCCCTACCCTATCGCAGACAAGAGACACCATGTGTGGGAAAGGAAGCAAAATTAACTCCGTGGGGGAAAGAAACGGCAAGAAACCCACAGAGCCTACGTTAAATCTTTTTTTTAAACATGTCTTATGTACTAATACATTACTTGTCCTTTATACTCTCTTAAAAGTAAATACCTGTATAGAACAGCAGTTCAGTCTCATGGACTTTTGTAATAATAACTTAGGCGTCGGAGTGACATTTTTCCTCCAAAACATCTTCAAAATAGTAATGTGTATTACTTCCAGGAAAACAAAACTAGTTCAATCATACAGTTATCGATATAGGTCGATGCGGTCATCGTTAAAAATAAGTAGGTACTCCGGTACACTTACCTGGTTACACAAATATAATTAGACTTAAGAAAGGTCATCACTTCGTCAGCTTCTAGTCCGAGAAAGTCGTTAGATGCAACTAGCGGTAAGAAGAACCTCATCACCCTTGGTACCTGAAAGTGTTATTAATCACCACAAAGAAATTTAAATGTTCTACGCTTGATTGGAGTGAAAAACAAATAAATATAGGTAATATAGTGTATTATTAGGATAAAGTAAACTGCGCTGAGCAACTTGGCCCTCACACTAACGGACAACGCAGTTTGTACGCATCTGGTCAGGAACGTAAAATACCAGTTTCTATTGAAAGCCAGATACGCCAATACCATTATATTACGTAAAACCTAAGTGCAAGACATATAGACGTTATGGGCGATAGTTATCGTTTATCATCAGGTGGGCTGTATGATCTTTTGCCACTGAGTTATATAAAAACAGCACAAGACTGAGAACGATGGAAGATATTGAAGAAGGCCTACATCCTAAAGGTTGAAACTGTCTGAAAAGAAGATAAAGAAGAACATAAGAAAAGGTAATTTGAACAGCCTGATACCTCCTTGACGTTCATTATGGTAAGTCAATAAAACAGTGGACTGATACAGGGTATTTTGTTCTTGATTTTGATCTTAACATTTATCACAATTTAAGGCCATTGAGGTACACGAATTACCTGGTCTCCGTAAGACCTTCGTTGACCAGAAAAAGGCAGAGATATTTTTCTGTTGTGTACTTTTAGCACTGTGATCTCCAAACGTAAAGTGTATGGCGATATCGTCCATTCAAAAGGAGGAGAAGGTTAAAGTCTAACAGTGTGTTGATGATGGCATGATGGCGATGTTGTGACAACGTCAGGTCAATCTGATACGTCCATGTTCCTCTTCGATCGTATCAGAGCGTAAAGCAGGCAAACAAGAAGTTAACTACGAATAAATACCATTAAATCCATGACCGGAACTAAGCCTTTCGTTCTTGCTTCCCTGAAGAGGGCGAACGCTGAATCCTCCATGAATAGATTTTCACTGACAACAAACGTCCAGCACTGATCTTCCAGATCTGGTGAACACTGATACGATGATGAAACGTTGACAAATTGAATCCAAAAACTACAAGACTATCATAATATTACCTTTAATACTAAGGTACTGCGCTGCACAAAATATTTCTAAAACGTTTTCCCGTTTTAGCACTTTGTTGCTGTCAGGGCCACTGAATATCATCCATTCGTAAATACTTTGAAATGCCTCTGGAGTTACGTTATCCTGCGACAGGGATAGTATTGTATATATTTAATACTTAACATGTGACCTTCAATTTCTCCCTTGGGGAACTTTACATACTTTTAGTACAGGAACATTATAGTATAGCAAATTCTAACGCATCCCTGAAATTAAATCGAAAACAAACAGAAGGGATCCTTACAGCAGGCAGCTGAATTTCATATTGTTGTTTCGTCTCAAAGTATTTTGAATACATTTGTAATACAATTTGATGACAGTGAAAGTCTTCTTTGCCAATATGCACTACAGTATCTGTGTTTCTGCAAATTACAATTTTTAGTGAATCATACCACGTCTATTGCTTCAGTTTCTTTTATCGTACTATCGATATCACTATCAATGTATGACTATCGAATTGCGTTTGTACATCAATAAAACAGACAAGTTGGGTAACCTTCAAGATGACAAATAACTAAATGCTTGTAAAACAAATATCGATAAGTTACTATCATTTTATGTTTTGCAAATAATGTAAAAATATTAGTTTCTTACATGTAATTGTGTATTCTGCGATAAAATTCCTGGAAGAGGTCTTGTTTCTTGGGTAGTTGTACCCTGAGCCAGTCTACCGGCTCAGCTAATGCATATCCGAGGCTGTTCAGATTTTTCCCTCTATCATCTTTTCCACTCATCTTCGGCTTGCCACGTTCAGCAGGATAGCTGGCCTTGGCTTGCCCATTGATTTTCTGCACATCTCTTACACTGCTCTGCAAATCCGAATCTTCTTGTCCCAACTGCGAGTGAAGTCGTCAGAAATGTTTATTACTAAAATTAAAATAGTTACATTGTGTAGGTGCTAAGGTACCAGATGGCTATGGTCTTATTGACAATTACTGTCACCTCATAATTTTTGTACATCGTTTAATCTGTATAAAAAGACGATATTTTATACCATTTGCAGTAGGTATGCAATGCAATATATGTAATAGTAGAGTGTTACATTATACCTACTTTAAGTTAACAAAATGTTTGTTATTATGTAGTATTAAATTACGAAGTTAATTTTTCCAGGCCACAAATTTTAAGAAAAATATAAATAAGAAATGGTGTTATTATGACCCTAGATAAACAGACAGGCCACTTTTCATCAATTCAGCGTAAACTGAAGTTGAGATTTCGGGCGGAAGCATTAATAGCTACTGTAAAACTGTAAAAATCAAATATTACTAACGAAAGTTTTATCTGTTTCTTCATTTGTATCGTCGGAATTCCCTTCAAATTTAACTTTAACTTTAGCTTGCGTAGGATCTGCTAAAAGTACTCCCACTGTTGAAGACTGAAAGACTACCTAAAAATTATAAAAAACGAGACGAATTATCGCAAATACTACTACCGGACTAATGATGATACTATAGGCCATGATACTGACAGCCATAACTTTACAACAAATTTTTCCAAGTGACTCTTGCAAGTAAAAAATGGAAATTGTGAGATAGTCTTGAGATTGAGAATGGGATGAGCATATTACCCTGTCCCATTCCTGAGCATGCTGAGTACGGGAAGCGTTTTAATTCACACGTTCAATTTGATGAACGTATGTGAGTCGGACTTTACAATGTCATTGGCGTTAACTTTGCAAGGCAGTTTTGCTTCTGCATGTACCTCATTATTCCATTTGAAATGGGTCTGACATATCTCTTTCGCCGCTTCCACATTAATCGACCCATTCATAAAATTTAATCGGTATAGCACTATTAGTATTATTTACATAACTACATTTATGAACAAAGCTATTTACGAAAAAACGAAGCTAAGGATAAGTGACCATGCGCTGCCAATGATATATTGCATGGTTTGGTAGGGCCAGTGCTTACTACCTAACATCCATCTAATATTCTTTTCATACAATGGAATTCTGGTCTACAGTATAATAATTTGCTCTTTTATTTACCTGATTAGATTGAACCTTAAGATTACCACTTGGAGTTGATTTGAAAGGAAACACCGGGGCCCTTTGAATACTAACTTGAGAATCGCTGCCCGGGCTGTAACTTAAAAATATTTCTTTTAAAGCTACATTAAATTTATGTAACATTGTCCTATATAACAGTAAGTAATCTGGGATTTGGTTTTGACAGTATGCTTCATTTAGTAATAGTTAAAAATAATCTGCTCGGTTGCATTATAAGTATTTGTAAGTACCTTTTGGCACAGTACTAAACTCTAGATATGTTGCCAAAATATTTTGCTTGCTTAGTGTTTAGTTAACTGATCGCACTAAATTTCATGTTGGATGGACTTTCTAGGCTAATTGAAACAGACTTTGTCTTCAAGACATTTTAGGCTTGTCTGTTTCCGGTACGCTTGCGGACACTTTAGTATCTATCTTTAGAATATAGAACACAAATACAGTGCATAATTGTCTTGGAAACGATAATAGTGGCTTGAAAATGATAACCATGGCTTTTGTGGTCGATTAAAATCCAAGAAAACACTACCTTGAGTTATCGGCACTGGTGATCATGTTTTGATCCGTGGATTCATCCTCATCCCGGGCTTGATACCCTTCTATATATTCTTTGGAAAATTTGGACGTATACTTCTCAGGTGACATTTCTTTCTTCCTCAACTTTCTGGTAATTGTTAATTTATCCTTTATTATATTTAACCTTATGTGGTCAGTAAAGGCACGGCCTGCCCGATGGTAATAGTAACCATATTCTTTCAATATTTGCAAGACAAGAATTCGCGTTTAATAGAGTTGTAGAAACCGTTTCACTATAGTCAATAAATAATCATCTTGATTCAACATTTAGTCGCCTGAATGTGCAGGTTTCATCACGAGGTTTCATGATGATATCCCTCAACTTCAGAGCATTGGTTAGCATTCAATTAATATACATAACATAACTCAGAAAAGAGTCATTGGTACATGGCCGCAGTGGGATACGAATCTGGTACCTCTCGTTTACGAGTCAGTCATATCTTAACCACTCGGCCACCGACGCTGTCTCTATAGTAAATACCGTGTTAGATATTTACCTCAATACGAAATAACTGTATAACTGTATAGTTGAAGGATACGAGCCAGCATAATTGCAGGCATGATTCAAACCCATATCATCTGAGTTCCCATAGTTCCTTACATGAGAATTGTACATGAATCCTATACAAACCATGTAAATGTTTTGGGAGGTAGTTAGCGCTTTCAATCACGTGGATGCCTGCGGTTTGACACAGACTACTTAGGAATTATAAAAACTTCTTGAAGAATTCTTCAATAGACCCCCTAAGGGCCTCATAAGAAGGGTCAGGACCCGTCAGAATGCGATGGAGAGAGCTATGCTCGGAGTTTCGTTAAGTGATAGGATCAGAAAAGAAACTAACAAAACTAAGGTCACCAACATAGTGCAATGTGGCGCTTACGGGATGTATTGAATGAAAAGGTCTGATTCGCGTTTAGACATATATCAAATTTTATTAATGAGGGGGTGAGGTGTGCTACACACTACAATAGGCTCTAAAGTCATAAAACTGAAGCAGTACAGTCGATCGTTGTAGAATCCTTCGGGGAGGCTTATATTTAGCAGTAGACATCCTACGATTGAGATTATGATGAGGAAGAAATCCATTTTCTAGAGACTAACTTGCCAACTAAATTGCAAACTTGGAAAGTTCACCCCACAATTTACTATAAATATACTCAGGAGAAAGTTGCTTTACCGTAAAGTATAAATAAATAAATAATCGTGGACAAATTCACACAGCGCTATCTAGCCCCAAACTAAGCAAAGCTTGTACTATGGGTGCTAGATAACTGATATACTACTTAAATACTTTTTTTTAAATACGTACTTATTTTACATAGAACACCCAGACCCGTAGCAGAAATTAAAATTCAATATTGAATAATGTTTATGAAGTACATAAAAATATGATTAAATTATATAACTTACTTCCCCTTTAAATTCCAAGACATGAATGTTTTATAGGTTTGGTCTTTTGTGCAATATTTCGTATTACCGTCACCGGAACTACCATGTATGTAATCTCTAGCGTCGTTTTGGAGCAGGACTTTACTAGTTTGTCGAACGAAATCTAAAGCTGAAAGTATTCGATTATTATATAATTTTAAAGTAGTTAATATGTTATATGTATGTAATATGGCAGAAAAACTGATGGAAAGTGGTCACCGCCGCCTATGGTCATCAGCAACACCAGAAGCGCTACCAATGCGTACGTATAATAAATATTTTTATGGAAATTTTTGTAGAAAAAGGTAAAACTAAACTAAAATATTTAATATTCTATATTAAATGTCTTCAAGCTAAGGTTGGAATGGAGGACATTCATTCAAACTTTTGTAATAATTACTATTACTACTTGAAATTCTAAGTCAATTTGAATTTAGGATTTTGGCCAATCTGGGACTAGAAAAATCGAAAATAGATATCATGGAGGTATACTAACGAACATGTAGCACTCACTAAAGTCGCTTCCTTTCCCCGTGAGATCAGACAGCGAATTGCTCCTGTGTAATTTGGGCTTTATGGTTATACTGTAATGCTCAAAAATGTTCGAGAACGTACTCTTCTGGCGCCTTTTCGGTGGTATAATAGTGCTGGTGAGAAGAAGGAATTATACTGACTTTATATCGGAGATGTGCCCTGCTTAGAACGTGACCGCGCTATACGTGTCACATAAGTCTACCTAAGTATATACCTCTTAAACGATCCCATGTCATAGTCCAAAGGAAACACTGGGAGCTCATTCTACATCCGAATCGTACGAGGGAGAAAGTTCATTGGAACTGTGGCGTGGACTTACGAATTCAGTAGTCATAAAATTTGTGTTGTAGAGAGACTTAACGAGTTTAGATTTCACGTGTTGATGCAGTGCTTTTCTTTTAGCAGTATTTTAAATTATTTAGGTGTCTATTTAAGGTTAGTTCAATCGGACACTAGCTTATTTGGGTAGTGTAGTAGCTTAGTTACCTAGCTTAGCTACGTAGGTAACATCAAAAAGTGTAGCCGAGTTTGTATACAAAGTGATAAGTTTTTTTTAGTTTTTGGTAGGTGGTTATCCTACTTTTTCTGTCGGTTAGGTTATTCTGAAATATTTTCAATGTACAAACACGGCTTCTTTACAATTTTATAAAAGTAGAGATAGAGAGTAGAGCCTGTAAAGAATTGTACAATTATGCCTATCTAGCTAGATATAGGTAATATGTTGAGATATAGTACTTACTCAGGGGAATAGCCGATAATGGTATGATTTTTTGCATTTGACACTATTTGTGTACCATGTACCTGTAATTGGACGGAACCATTATTTAGAATTGCACATAATCTTCCAGAGCTTGGAAGGAACTTCGTCATAACTTCAATCTGATTTTAGGCACTCATAACGGTTTGAGGGGTTCAATACTCTGATATAACACGATTTCAAATTTCACCACTCGAGATTGTATCAGATGGATAGTTTGAGAGGTTATTTAACTAACTTTTTCCAAACTCGCAGTTCTTTTCATTTCCAGATCAAACGAGTAACGCAGAAAAGTGAACCATATTGCACAAAGTATTGTTTTTATGGCTGTTAAAAATTCCCAAAAATCTCCAAAAATTTTTTGGCAGTAAATGTTGTGCTTTCGCGTGAAACCTGTCACGCTTGAAACTATTCGAAATTCCGCAAAGGAAATTCCGTTGATTTGAGAGACAATTCATGTGTCTGAAAAGTTTTTAATGCAATTCCTAAGAAATCTGCGAAAGGAGGTACCTGACTATTGACATTATAAAAATACCTAGCGACCTACCCCGGCTTCGCTCGGGTGTTCTCGGGGTTTCTCTATTAGAAATTCTCTGTATCGGAAGAAATTTTCTAAATGATACTAAAAACTGCACCAAAATCCGCTGTGTAGTTTAGGAGTTTTGAGCGGATATAGGTCGAGTGTCGGTGGCCTAATAGCTAGCTAGAGGATCTGACTCCGACGTACCGAGTTCGATCCCCATTGCCACCACGTACCATAAAGTTAAAGAACACTAGCGTTGCCTTACGGGGAGGGAAAACATCCTGATGAAACCTGCACATTCAGGCGCCAGAGCACAACCGGGATATAAATAGACTCTAACCTCGTTACTTTAATACTTCCGAGTATCGCTCTCGAAACGCGCGGCATCTTGAAGTAGAGATACAATCGAACAAACTTAAGGCTACCTATAAAGAGGTTCTAAAACACGTCATTTTGCGTTCAGTACCCTTATGTTCCCTAGGTTTTATAGTACTAACTACCTACCTAAATAACTTGACTGCCATAGAGCCGTGCGTCTCTATTGCAATACTTGAAAGTGAACCTTTAGGGCTCAGAGTCGTTCCACACGGCGCGATGCAGCGACATGGGGTTGCGATAAGGTAGGTAGTAAGCGAACGGGTAGAGTACGGAAACCTTAAACGTAAAGCTCCCTTTTTATTAATGCACACTGTAGTATCTATCTACTAATACTTTAGAAAAGCTATGATTAGCAAACAGGCATTCGGAGAAGCAGAGGGAGGATACAGACCGCATACGTAGAAATACTACACACGTCTTAGAAAAACCAACACTTTTTTGTGCCAGTGGAATACATGTCGTACTTTGTGTCACCATAATTTCCGGTGTATTTCTAAAGTCGTCATACTTAAGTGTTTTTTTCGTACACTTCTGATCAAATAACCATATCCGTACAATGTTTCATTTGCATATTTTTTATTTGGACCTTAAACCGTCCGCATAAAGTTTAATGTCAATTAACACTGTCTTCGTAACCGGCGTAGACAGTGACATAGCACATTTTTTATACAACATCAATCTGCTATCGATTTGTTATAATAATTCCAATAACTTTGTTGTGTATTCGCGTCGGTCGACTAGAGTAGAAAACTAAATTCAGTTACAGCAGATGTTTTTACAGGTCTACCTACACCTGCGTATTTCTAGGATGATCTGGCGTTTCTCCGTGCGGCGCAATGTTTACGTTAAACATAATAAATAACGTTCAACGAATCTCATCAAGGTTCACAAGGTTTTGTCTAGAAATATATTCAGAAGGAAGACCAAGATGATATTTAAATATAGCTAAGTGAGCACCGAGAGAGTTCTCGGAATATATTGTGGAGTCTCATAACAGTACATGAAAGACTAAGGTGGTATTCAAATACAAGTTCAATGTATGTTGTTTTTCATTATCAATTTTAATATGAACGAAAAATACTACCTTAAGAAGAGAAAAAAGTAGGGGCACCACCTTCATCTCTCTAAGCATTTCGTAGAATTTTAAGACGGTATTTATATAATTCGGTCTGGATAATGCTAGAATAGGCTTAAATTCTATATAAATAACTTCCTATTTCGAAGAGCTAGTACAAAAATGTACACCATACATTTTTGTCATTGATATATTCATCAATTTTATAATATCTAGTCTTTTTTCATTAAAGTTGTTTTCACCTTTTCTTTAAACTTATACAGTTACCCATGAAAGATGATTTACTTTACTAAGTCTGAACAACGGTGTTACCAGTTTATTCTTGTTTCTTAAATTGACATTATAAACATCAGTATTTAATTGGGTAATATTCTTTCTAACATACATAAAATTATCAAATATATATTGACTTGAGAAAGTCAATACACCAATTTCTTTGAGCGAATCACGTCGACGTAATCCATATATTGCTCTTACAGCTCGTTTTTGTAGTTTGAATATGATGTCACTATTAGCACACTTGCCCCATAGTATGATGCCGTACGACATAATGCTATGAAAATAACTATAATAAAGTAATCTAGTTGTATTCACATCCGTTAGCCTCCTTATTCGCCACACTTAAGACTAAGTTATAAATCGTAAACCAATGAAGTACATTCTGAAGAACACACTTTACATCGTCTATATTATTATCTTTCCTATTAATTTTAAATATCAGTGAAGTGTCGTCGGCAAACAAAACTATACCAGCAATGTTCTGCACCATGTATGGAAGGTCATATATATACAAGAAAGAGAAACGGTCACAATATAGATCCTTGTGGCACTCTAACGCTCACCTGCCCCCCCCCCTAGACTATATTAGAGGTTTCTTCAAAGGCGGGCAACGCATTGGTGACTCCCCTGGTGTTGCTGATGTCCATAGGCCGCGCTGACCACTTTTCATCAGGTGGCCCGCATGCCTCTTTGTCAGCCGGATAATAAAAAAAAATCGCCATAAATGTGTTGAATGAGATTAATACCAGCTTCGGTAGTATTGCGGCCTTTAGTGAAGCCATATTGTTGACTCTACATGATTTTTTCAAAGATTTTACTAAAAACGGGCAGGATGGACATCGGTATAAAATTATTCAAACTATATTTACAACCTGATTTGGATAATGGCACCACTTTACTGATTTTCATGAGGTCGGATAAAACTCCTACTTTGACGCAAGCATTAAAAATGTAAGCTAAATACGGTGCTAAAATATCAACAACAGTACTTATAACTCTGACTGACATTCCCCAAATATCTTCCGTATTTTTCAAGTTAATGCTTTTAAAAGCTTTAATGATAGTTTTAGCATCTACTTCGGAATAACAAAAGTAATTTTCACAGGCACCTATATTTTGTTTTAACAAGTTTTCTGCACTAATTGGACATGAGTTTAGCTGTGAGGTAGTTTTAATCTGTATTTCGGTAAAAAATGTTTGGAACAACTCTGCCACTTCTTTATTTGCGGTACTAGTTCTGGTTTCTGTTTTGATTTCATAATTTGTAATCACGAGGCTTTGTTTTCCCTGCCTCCTTATTTATTACATTCTATACAGTCTTAGCCTTGTTTGAAGACGAACTTATAATTTTCTTATCATCACATCATCACAGCCCATAACAGTCCACTACAGGACTTTGGGCCTCTCCCGCAAAAGGGGAGGTTATTGCCATAATCTCCACGCTTGGCAGGCGGGTTGGAGATCGCAGTGTTGCAAACATAACAATGAAAAATGCTGCTGCCCACTTTCCAGTTTATGGAGACTAGATATTTTGCCTCTAAACGTTAGTCGCCTTGTACGACACCCACGAGTGTAAGGGGTTGGTGCTATTCTACTCTACCGGTCACCACACGGCTAATTAATAACTAATTTTCTTATAGTGCTGTGAATTTGCCATTAGACAAACTTTCTTAAACGTTTTTGTATATTTTTTGACATATTCTACAAAATCTTTATAATAGCAATAAGCTCGCTGACCGTATAGTTCAAACATTCTATCTCTGCTTTCGCGGAAACCTAAAGTAGCCCAATCACTAAATTTAGATTTACAGTTACTTTTTATTCTTTTTTGCGTAAAAACACTTTGATAAACATTATTGATAGAATTGAACATATCAGAAAATGGAATGTTTACCCAAACATTCCATGGTCATGGGTCATGAGAATCAAGACAAAGGCAATGGTCTCCGATAAGGCTTGTTTGAAGTGTTCAATTCTCCTTTGAGTAATTGGTCTCGTAATTATAACATTGCTCCGTATTATCAAAAACAACGAATTGTCCACTATGGTCAAATCTACTAAAATTCATAATAGCCTTTTCGTTGACCTCGCAACAGCAGAACACATTGTCGATGCAAGTTGCTGATGATTACGTGCATCGTGTCGGCTCTAAAAATACATAATCAAGATTAAAACTACGGAATAAGCTTATTATTATCTTTCTAAAAGTTGTTTTTTCTAGTAAATTAACATTAATGTGTCCACAAACGATTACCTTTTTTTACACGTACAAAGTCTTTCTAAAACTTGTTCCATAGCTTTTTCAAAAATCTCAAAGTTTTCATTGTATGGTGGCCTATACACACAAAGTATGATGCACTTTTCGAGCTTTACGCAGGATAACTCAATCTTATATTCAACTGAGAGGCCAGCAACATCTTTCCGGTTTTTCGATTAAATATTTTGGCGTACTGCAATTAATGAACCACCACAGGAAATAGACCCACCACAGGATTATCGATTAAAACAACTAAATATATTATACTTAGATAAATTAAATGACATCTCAGATTATCTCAGACAGTGCTCAGTTAAACATAAAACTTCTACAGGAGTTTTCTTTAAATATAATTCTATTTAATGTTCTTTGCCAGAAAAACCTTGTATATTTTGGTGAACTAATCGTAAACATTTCTTGGGCTTTTCTTTTGTCTTAAAATCTAGTTTAAAGAGCATCCTTTGTCCTTAGATGATAACGAGCAGGAGCCCTGGTCAATCCTACTTTCGCTTATATTGTTATAACAATTAATATTATAAGCTAAGAATGTAGCAATATACTTTTTGCCCTTTTCCTTGAAATACAAAGTATGATTTGTACAAATAATATTGCCAACTTTGTTGATGTCAAAAAATGAAAATGCATTACTTTAACGAGTCAAATTATATAAACATGTATTCAGTCTATGAATACGTCTTTTTCACTTAGGGTTATTATTTCTATATGAGAAAGCACACAAAGTAATTAAATAAAAATTATGGGACTGAATTTTGTGAAAACTCTCTACGATATCATTTCTAGTTATTCCCATGCTTTTTACGACCATTACTATAATATTGGTACGGTCTTCGTTACATTGTTGACTAGCCACATTTATTATCTCATTAAATGATCGGTTTGGCAAACAATGATTACAAATTAGTTTGTTCAAATTCAAGTATAGAATCGATTCGACTACTCTTCGACGATAGAGTCATCGTTTTATTGCCGGCCGGGTTGGAGATCGCAGTGATATGAATAATAACAATGAAAAAAGCTGTTAGATTGTGTGTACCTATTAGATTACTCTTAATTAAAATAGGCGTGTTTGTTTGTATGTAGATACTTAACGGCGTAAGCGATTTTAATGAAATTATATCATGGATTAACCCCAGTAATCTCGTGCATGAGGGCCCGGAGTTCGCCTTGACCATGATCCAGGATTTGGCAGATCAGATAATTACAGTAGAGCGACTGCCATCTGACCTCCGTGACCTTGCTACCAGGGGAACCTGACCAGATTGGACCATGGTTGAATGAATGTTTACCCTCACCGTGAGATGCTCTTACGGTGAAGGAAAACATTACGGTTAGAATTCAACTAATGTGTGTACATACCTACACTCTGAAAAGAGTCATTGGTACATGACCGCATGTCAGCTAATTATATTCAATAATACAGTTCCAATTAGGCAGTATCATAGGCAGTATAATTAAACAGTATACATAAGGTAGGTATTTAAGCAGAAACAAGGAAGTTTAACTCCTTAAAATTCCTGAAGAAAAGTGTTTTCGGATCACAGTTACTCACCTAAGTTACTTGTAAAATCCAGTGCATCAACATGTACAGTCAACAGACGGTTGTATAATATTTCAGTGCTATATTGCAAGTAAACAATGCTGACGCGCAAAAGGAAAACTTTCGGCTTTGATAGCATTGCAATTCTTTTGAAGTGGTTGTATTTTTGAGTTCTTGTTTAGATAGGGTCGCTATCGCGAAGGATAAAACTGGAGAGTAGCCCGGTTCTATATCAGTCCATTGGCGTGCATCGCAGTGATCGTGTGTGACGATTATATACTAATAACGTTCACGTTTTACTTCCAATAATGTGAGTTATCTTCGAAAATATTTGTTTGGCGATATGTCGATTTTGTATTGTGGCGTGCATTATCTGGAATTCGTTGAATACTTACTCATTTTTATTTTGAGCGTTAGATTTGAACTGGTTAAGTTTTTATGTTTGACTTTTTCAAAGTTCATAATCTGATACAACGTACAGCTTTGCTTTAGAATAGCGTTCTTGTAATTTCAAGAAACCATTTTCCAGATATCTGTTTTTTGTTGTTATTATATTATGTTTAGTCGATCGCATTACGGAAGTTGTAACTAGTACATCCAAATTGTTATAAAAACTAGTGTATTATCATTAGTTCAACAAAAAATTGCCAGTCTTAACCATGAAGGTAGCTAATTTTCCAATCTTCCAATTAATACTAAATCCGACAAAGTTAGCATTGATATATTTTCGTACCTATTTAGACACCGAAATATATCTCTATTTTCCAATAATTTTAAATCTGTCTTTAATTGCATGTTGTTTTAAGGTAAAGATTTCAATTACCTATTGCAAATTCACACTATTACGATGTTTATTTTTGTTACAATTTCTAAAATTGATTGGTCCGATCGCCGCGACCACGAACCGCACGTCATTTGCATATTTCTTATTTCAATACACGAAAAAGTGGGATAGCAATATTCAAAATCATTGTAGAGTGAGCGAACAGGGAATATTTGTGATCTGTGTCTAATCTGTTATGTCTGTGCATTAAACATACATAATTAAGTACATACTCGTAATCGTTGATGTTATGGGCGATAGTTACCGCTGCCCATTAGGTGAGCTGTCTGCTCATTTGTCAATGTGTAGCATTAAAAATAATAATAATAATAATAATCATGGACACATTCACACAGCGCCATCTAGCCCCAAAGTAAACAAAGCTTGTGTTATGGGTGCTAGATAACTGATAAACTACTTATATACTTTTTTTTTAAATACATACTTATTATACATAGAACACCCACACCCGTAACAGAAATTCAAATTCATCATTTCAATTTCTGCCCGGCCGGGAATTGAACCCGGGACCTCTTGCGTGGCAGACCGGCATGTTGACCACTGAACCACTTAGGTCGTCCAATATAAGGTAACCTACAACAAGGATACATTCTATATTAATTATGAATCAAATTGCATTCAATATTATCAGATAAGTTGAGTTACAGATAATGTAATTCGAAGTAATGAAATTCTGCCGTACCCAGTTGCTTTGACGTAGTTTCATACGACTTAACAACTAATTTTAACTAAATAATTCGACTACAACTTTATTTGGATGACTTACTTTTCTCTTCTTCATTTAATTTTCTTTCCGCCCCCACAGATCCAAAATCAAGATGGCCGACAGCGACCGCGTCGTACTCCCTAAAGAAGTGGAGGCCGAGAAGAAGGCGCCGACCGATGCCACCTCTGGCGGGGACTCCAAATCGGTTGAAGAGACTCCAGCGGAGGCGTCCGCGCAAGTCACCTCTCATGTGCAGACCACAAACATGATTGGAGTACCGGGAAACTGTCCCCCTGGCCACAAGCTGGGGTCAGACGGCGTGTGCCGCGAAGTTTTTAAATAAGTTTTATATTTAAGTACATATTTATCGTGTAGGTAACTCCTACTTTTTTATGATTACTTATGTAAGTACTTATGTCTAAGAGGGTTTCTGCAAATGTGATCAATTTTGCGACTATCGACGTTCCCAATGTTTAGGCTTATGATTGTGATATATATGAATGTGTAACTGTTTTGGAATGTGTTATTTTAAATTAGTCAAAAATATGTTTAAGTCCATACCTCGAAAGTTTTACAGGATTATGTTTGATTGTGATTCGTATGTTATGATCGTAACTTATAAGCGTATCCTATTAAAATAGGTTTTGTTATTTGCATAAGTTTTTCTGTGCTTTTAAAAATAAATAGAACTTTTTTATAACTTACGTGTAATCGTTGTTTTTTTTGTTTTTTCTTGAATATACTTAATTATTGTAAGTATTTCATGAAATCACGCCAACTGTTAGGGAACTTAAAGTTTTCTTACTGCTGCACTCGCGCACACAGGACCAACATAGACTCCAAGTGCGGAAGAAACGAGCTCATAACCTATCTACTTTAACTTTTATCGGGTGGTAGAATTCTGGAACTTTGAGGGGTCCGTCTGGGTGAGTCCCACCGCCTTATCTATTTCTGTCGCCTAGCAACAATGTTTGCATTGTTATGTTCCGGTTCGAAGGATAAGGTAGCCTGCGCAATTACACGCACGAGGCATTTCATGCTTTTTTTAATTACCTACTGACTGAATCCAGCCTAATATAGCATGCAATAGGTCTATGAAACCGTCAAGCCATACCTTTTGACCATAATATAGAGTTTGTAAAGTTAGGCTATGTAGAATTAGGGGCTCTTCTAAGATCTGATGACTAAACCAATGAATAAACTTCCCTACTGGACGCATTTTAAAAATTATTCCACTAATAGAATTCTAAATTATCACTAAGTAACACAGGCTACTTTACCCCGGGAAAATAATAGGTACTGGTTTGCGGTAAAGTTGATTGTGTGCGGAGATTCGAACTGCGCGCGGATGAAAGTCTTCCGCTGGGAACCCTGACGCTGTTTAAGCAGTCTCGGGAACCGATTGGCGGCCTGTGACGGTATATTACACCTCTACTAGCTAGCTCGATTTTTGGGTAACGTTATTTATTAGTGTTTAATGAAACAAATACAACTTTTTCTAAATGTCATTGTAATGTATTAAATTACTCATAATTAATATAGGTTTGTGTGTTTGTATTTAGATACTTGACGAAAGCGATTTTAATAAAATTATATCTGGGATTCACCTGTACCTGTAGGCTTATTATGCGCAATCGCCGGCTGATCATAATCAGCTTGACATTAATGTCCCGGTTGTGCTCTCGTGCACGAGGGCCCGGAGTCCGCCTTCACCATGATCAAGGATTTGACAGATCAGATAATTACAGGAGAGCGACTGCCACCTGACCTCTGTGACCCTGCCAGGGAAACCTGACTAGAATGGACCGTGGTTACACATTCAATGGCCTAAATGCGCTGTTCATCACGATGTTTTCCCTCACCGTAAGAGCATCGGTTAGAATTCAACTATAAAAGAGTAATTCGTACATGGCCGCATGTCGCAAGTTGGCTGGTCCAAAAGTTTTTAGCTAACGGCTTGTTATACACCCTATTGTTTTAATTTTTGTATCGTTTAAAGGCAAATTTTATTACAAACTCCTTGATCAAAAATTAATAGCCGGCGACCATTACTTTTTTTTTATCGAATATTTAAAAAAACATGTCTGTCCATACAATTCCATACTATTTTGATAATATGGGAAGCATTTATATTATAATTATATTATTAGGGTTAACGTATAAAAAATCACTTGAAAATTTAATTAGCGTATCTAGTGAATTGACTCTATCACTTGATATTGTCATTTATTGATTTTATAAGTTTAAATGTGGTCAGGGCGACCTCAAACATGAACCTAGACTAAGCCAACCGCCAACTGCCGTCACTTCAGAAAACGTCATCAGGGTGAAGTCGTTATTAGAGAAATGTTACAACATTAACAAGCATGACATTTAGAAAGAAATGAGAATTAGATCCTGGGTAGTTTCCACCACTTTACATGAACTTCATAAGGTTAGGAAGGTTGTATCTCGAATAATAGAGATTCTCAGAGAAGAGCAAAAAGTTACTTGTGCCAATTCATGATACATATTTTCTGTGGTCCGTAAAAATAATAGAAAGTACATGGGTTTGAAACTATATTTCATACTGAATCTCACAGCTAGTAATATTGTGACATTCTTTTATCAGCCACTATACGCTGATAACGTTTTCTGGAGTGACTGACTTTGGCGGCTGTCCTGGTCTAGGTTCATATTTCAGGTCGCTCTGACCTCGTTTAAAGTCATAAAATCAACAAACGACAACAGCATAGGCAAGGGATAATTCACTAAAGGGGCTGATCAAATTTTTATATGATTTCTACAAACGTTAACCCATATTTATAATCATAATAAATCTTAAAACAAAAGGTTTTCTGCGTTACCACCGTCGTAGGGGTTGATTCTTGTTATTTTGTTGAGACATGTTATTTTTAATAATTGATAAAAAAAAAACTAAAAGATGCCAGCTAATGATTTTTGACCAAGGAGTTTGTAATAAAATTTGCTTCTAAATAATAAAAAATTAAAACAATAGGGTGTATAACAAGCCGTTGGCTAAAAACTTTTAGACTAGCCTAGTAATATGTAATAATATAGTTCCAATTAGGCAGTAAGTACAATTTTTTTTTTAATGTTATACGGCAGACAAACAGGCAAGCGGGCCACCTGATGGAAAGTGGTCACCGCCGCCTATGGACATCAGCAACACCAGGGGAGTCACTGATGCGTTGCCCGCCTCTGAAGAGACCTCTAATATACCTCTTGAACGATCCCATGTCATAGTCCAAAGGAAACACTGTGGCTGGGAGCTCACTATGGATCATTTCGCAAAATAACTGGAAGTAAGTACATTAGGTAAGTATTTAAGCAGACATAAGGAAGTTTAACTCCATAAAATTTCTGAAGAAAAGTGTTTTCGGATCACAGTTACTCACCTAAGTTACTAGTAAAATCTATTACATCAACATGTAAAGTCAACAGACGGTCGTAAAATATTTCGGTACTATATTGCAAGTAAACAATGCTGACGCGCAAAAGGAAAACTATCGGCTTTGATAGCATTGCAATTCTATTGAAGTGGGTGTATTTTTAAGTACTTGTTTAGATAGAGTCGTTATCGTATTGACTCATGTCGAGATGACGTCAGCGTCGAGCCGGTACTTACAGACAGGGCGCGAAGTCGAGCGAAGGATAAAACTGGAGAGCTGCCCGGTTCTGCATCAGTCTCTTGGCGTGCTTCGCAGTGATCGTGTGTGACGATAATATACTAATAACGTTTACGTTTTACTTCCAATAATGTGAGTACAGTGCCTTTGAAAATTTTTGTTTTGCGATTTGTCGATTTTGTGTTGTGACGTGCTATATCTGGAATTTTGATTTTGAGCGTTAGATTTAAACCGGTTCAGTTTTTAAGTTTGACTTAGTTAATATTCTGAGATTACTTACAGCTTTGCTTTTAGAATAGCGTACTTTTAATATCAAGAAACTATTTTCCACATATCTATTTTTTTTTGTTATATTACGTTTAGTCGATCATATTACGGAAGTTGTGACTAGTACATCCAAATTGTTATAAAAACTAGTGTATTATCATTTGTAAGTGGTGGACAGTGGCCTTGGAGTGTCGTGACGCTACTTTTTGCCACCCGCCTCGGACGGTCGCCCGGCTGGCTAACATTCTTCTAACCTTCGAAAATTTAACATTCAGTCATTGTTATACCCAAATGGTTTAAAGCTTTAGGGATCTTAGTCATGTTTACATTTGACTAAAATTAACCACAACTTCCATTGACCATACAATCAAAAGTACAAAGTTTACCGACGTTGTATGCAAATACTATTTGTTTTATAGGTAAACTTGATAATTATGAGGTACACAAAGTCAAGGATATACTTCATTGCTTAGGTATAATTAGCATGGTACCTACGTATTTATCAGTGGAGTACAATGTCAAGCAAGACCAATAAAACAATAGGGAAATAATTTATCTGTTTTTTACGCCAAGCAACAATGTTTGTATAGAAGTGTGCCGGTTTGAAGGATAAAATAGCCAGTAAAATTATAGCCATGAGACATACCAATATAGTTCCTACAGTGACTGCGGTTATGCATTTTGTTACATTAAAGGTACATAATTAAGTACATCCAATCATCTAATGATGATTGAATTATTTATATTTATTTAGTTATTAATTGTTGCATGAATCCATCCAACATTAATAACTAAGTAAATATAAATAAATTAATGATTAACAAAATAATTCGACTTAAATTTATTTGGATGACTTACTTATCTCTTCTTTATTTAAATTTCTTTCCGCCCCACAGATTCAAAATCAAGATGGCCGACAGTGACCGCGTAGTATTCCCCGACGAAGTGGAGGCCGTGAAGAAGGCGCAGACCGACGTCACCTCTGGCGGGGTCTCCAATTCGGTTGAAGAGACTCCAGCGGAGCAGCCCGCGCAAGCCACCCCTCAAGTGCAGATGAGGAACATGATTCAAGTACCAGGAAATTGTCCCCCTGGCTACAAGATGGGGGCAGACGGCGTGTGCCGCGAAGTTTTTGATTAAGTTCTACATTTAAGTACATATTTATCATGTAGGTACCTACTACTTTCTTTATGATTTATGTAAGTACTTATGTCTACGAGGGTTTCTCCAAATGTGATCAATTTTCAACTCGCCTATCGAGATTCCCAATGTTTAGGCTTTTGATTGTGATACAAATGAATGTGTTTTGGAATATGTTTTTTAAATTAGTCTAAAATATGTTTAAGTCCAGACCTCGAAAGTATTATGTTTAAGTGTTATTCGAATATGATCGTTACTTATAAGCGTATCCTATTAAAATAGGTTTTGTGATTTGTATAAGCTTTTCTGTACTTTTAAAGATAAATTAAACTTTTTTATCACTTACGTGTAATTGTATTTAATCTCATAATTTTAGATGTCGTTTAATATACATAATTGTTTTAAGTATTTAATTAAAGTTTCACAGGACCAAATTAGAGTCCAAATGCGGAAGAAAGTGGCTCATAAACTATCTACTTTAACTTTTATCAGGTTGGTAGGACTCTGGCAAGCCAGAGGGATCCTGGGTGAGTACCGCCGCCTTATCTATTTCTGTCGCCAAGCAACAATGCTTGCATTGTTATGTCCGGTTATCCGGTATATCCGGTTCGAAGGATAAGGTAGTCAGTGCAATTATGGGCAAGTGATGATGCGGCCGTTGATGGACCATGCCTATCTAGGAACAGACTGTGTAGGCGTCTATAATAATGTTCAGGGAACACACTCGCGGGCAATGGGTTCCATTTCTTAGCCGGACGCATTATAAAGGTTGAACTAAAGCGGCTCGCGCGGATACATGGAAGATCCCCAACATAAGGATGAAGCGTTCGCCCAGACTGCGTCTCTCACTCAATCTTAGTCCTCACAGTGACAACGCAATTGCGGTTCTGCATTTTTGTTGCCTGCAGCCTGCATGAATCGTAGATGTTTTATGGGCGACAGTTAGGTACCATCAGGTGGGCTGTCGGCTTGTTTGTCGCATAAATATAATGAGGCGAGGCTTTGATGCAACACATGACAAGCAGCCAACAGCATCCTGTCTGACAGCGGCGGTGGAAAAGAAGCCCGGAGTAAAGTGCTTATTTTGTGAAAAGGCATCACATCATCCAATAGAGTGTCCTAAGTTGGTTAAGTTGACAATTGAAGAAAAAAGAGACCTTTTAAGAAAGCACAAGGCTTGTTTCATATGTTTGCGGGTGGGTCACGGAGCGAAGTATTGCAGAAGCTTTACAAAATGCCTTATATGCAGTAGACGACATCTGGTGGTGATGTGTCCGCAAATTAATGAAGTCAAGAAGGATGGAGATAGCTGTACCAAGCCTACAGCTGATAAAGTCAAGGTGATGACTTGTACACGTAGACCGAAGACTACGTTCTTACAGACAGTTTTTGTAAAATTATCGTACAACGGTAGGAGTGTAGTTGTTAGAGCCTTTTTTGATAGCGGCGCTCAGCGGTCCTACGTCCGAGAAAATGTCGCGAAACAATTATGTATGAAAGTAGCATCTCGAGAACTCATGTCGCACAGTTTATTGGGGGGTCTAGAAACAAAGGCCGACGAGTACGGTATGAGTTTAGCTTAGGTAGTGTGGACGGGCAGTACCAAGTAAATATGAAGGCTTTAGGACAGGGGAAAATTTGTGGCTCGCTACCACGGCTGATGGATAGTTCATTGCAAGCAAAATTACGTGATTTGAATATATACATCAACGATAGTGACGACACAGTAACCGACATTGGGCTGCTAATAGGAGCAGACATTTCGGGTTTAATTTTGAATGGACATATTGTGCACATAGATGGCAGTCTGGTAGCTATTGATACAAAACTCGGGTGGACCCTACAAGGGCAGGCTGAAAATGTGAACTGCACATATAGCTTGACTGAGGTGGCTTGCTTTGTAGGCTTCTCAGTCTCTGATTTGTGGGACTTAGAAGTGATGGGTATTAAAGAGCCATCTGATGTAAAGTCTAAAGAGATGTGTGAATATGAATGAATGAATGAATGAATGAATGAAATATTTTAATTCAAGTATCAGGACTCATATGTGGTTAGTAACATCTTAAAATTAGGTTAGTAACAATTATCTTTTATCTTATCAAGTTTAAAAATGTCATAATAATTTAGTAGGTATGTCATATTTTACATGTCATCTTACGTTAAATCACTTCTCCATCCACGCTTAGTGACGTGCATCAAACAACAATGGCCTACATATAAGCTGTCTAGCCTGTTCGCTAACATGGCCAGGACGCTGTTGGAGCTGGCCCTCACTCTTCGCACAAGTGAAGCGGCCCGTTTGCGAATCGTTGCATAAAAGCAATCGACGCGCGCCTCCGCAAACATTTGAGACGCACTACAAAAGCGGGGCAGCCCCAGCAGCACCCTGAATGCGTTGTTAAATTGAACTCGTAGCGCGTTGTACGATCTTTGAGTATAGCTTGCCCATAGGGAGCCCGTGTAAAAACTAGTACAAAAGGCTCTGAACAATGTGACTTTCACCTCACTCGAGCAACGCGCAAACCTATGGGCAAGCATGTTCGCCCTTACCGACAACGCCCTACGCTCTCTTTCAATGTCGCCATCGTCTTTGAGGTCCGTGGTGAGTATGTGTCCGAGATACTTAAACTGATGTACACGTCGTAATGGCGTGCCATCCAGTCTAATCGGAGGCATGTTCTGCACTTGTCTGCCACGGGCCTCAAACACCATGATCTCACTTTTCTGAACGTTATATCGCAGTCCATGGCTGGCAGCATATGTCTCACATATTGTGATCAGTCTTCTGAGCCCGCAGACCGACGCGCTCAGCAGGACCATGTCGTCAGCGTAACTAATATTATTAACACAAATTCCGTCAATGTGGCATCCGACATGCTCACTGCTGAGCGCGCCGATCAGCTCGTTCATGTACAGGTTAAAGAGTGATGGGGAACTAAGGCCCCCTTGCCTTACCCCGCACTCCATCACGTACGGTTCCGAGAGCGCGTCGTCCCATCTAACGCAGTTGACCTGGCTTCCATACCAATATTTGAAAATGTTTATTATTTCTTTAGGAAGTTTAATTTCCTCAAGTTTACTCCATAATCTGTCATAGGAAACCAGGTCAAATGCCCTAGACAAATCGAGAAAAGCAGCATACACAGGAGTTTTTCGAACGGTATAGTATCTGACAGCACTCTTAAGACACAATACTGCACTTTCAGTGGATAATTCGGGTCTGAAACCGAATTGATTATCGTGCAAGCATATATATCTATTGAGATGTATATTAAGAATGCTGTCAAACACCTTCGCTATAACTGTCGCTAAAGAAATTGGCCTGTAATTACTTTTGTCAGATAAATCTCCCGTTTTATTTTTAACCACAGGTACCACAATTGTTGTCATTAATGCCTGGGGCAGGTACGAATGACTAAGACACAGCGAATAGAACATCGCAAGGACTCTGCAAACATGAGGACCGGCAAATTGAAGATGCTCAATACTGAGACCATCATTACCAGGAGATTTTCCTCTAGCTATCCCTTTTATAGCTTTTGACACGTCCTTAGCGGTAAAGATGGTCCCTATCTTCTCCCTGGACATCCCAGTATCGAGCATCGACCCTGCAGGTCCGAGCGGAGATTTCACCATAAATAAATCCCTAAATATATTTGCAATGCCCCCGCGATCGCTCTCTCCACCCACACTCACGGGTAAAAAATTTCAGAGTGTCTTTAAGACACTCTGAAATTTTTTAGCGAAACAGTGACACGAGATCCCGACGGTCGCTATCAGGTACATCTACCATGGAAGGAGGGGTTTCCAGAGAATCTTCCAGTCGATAATAGGAACCTGGCTTATAAGCGGCTTGTATCTACCACTAAGAAGCTCAAACAGACAGGTAACCTAGATAGATATGACAAGGTTTTCAAAGACTGGTTTGAGGAGGGAATCATAGAAAGGGTCATTGATGGTGACAGTCGTGGGTTGTACTTGTATCATCACGCGGTAATCAAAGAGTCCAGCGCTACGACTCCTGTAAGACCAGTATTCGATGCTTCGGCTAAGCTTCAAGGTCATTCTTTAAACTCGAGTTTAGAGAAGGGTACTAATCTGCTGGAACTCCTACCAAAATTTTTGATGAGTTTCCGAAAAAATACCATAGGTATAACTGCCGACGTTCGTAAGGCTTTCCTACAAATTTCAGTGGTAGAGAAGGACAGAAATTATTTGAGGTTTTTGTGGTGGTCCAATCTCGAAGAGTTAGAGACGCCAATGATTTACCGTCATAAAAGAGTTGTTTTCGGAGTGACTAGTAGTCCTTTCTTGTTGGCAGCAGCAATTAATCACCATTTAGACAGCATACATGACAACAGGAGGATGATTGCCCAGCAGTTGAAGGCGTCGCTGTATGTCGATAATTGTGTACATAGTGTAAATACTGACAGTGAGCGTGAAAGTTTTGTAGAAGTGTCGAAAAGTGTGATGAGCGAGGCTCAGTTTGATTTGCGGGGATGGGTCTACGGGCCATGCGAAGTGGAAAATAGCCAGTCTGTGCTGGGATTGCGGTGGAACAACAAGGAGGATGTGCTCCGCATTGAACCCGAGTACCGCGATTTGAGCGATGTTGTAACGAAACGGATTTTGTTATCATTTGCCAAAAGAATTTTCGACCCGATTGGATTCACTTGTCCAACAAGCATCGTTCCGAAAATACTATTACAGAAATGTTGGTCACTGAAGAAAGACTGGGATGAAACACTACCTAGAGATATTGTGAATGAATTTATATCTTGGGTGCGTGAACTGAGTGCAATATCTGATATAAAAATCCCACGACGTTTGTCCGATTATGCTCTGTCAGATGAGGTTAATGTATCACTTCATACTTACAGCGATGCGTGTAAATTGGCATACGCTTCGTGTGTATTCATTCGGACGGAATGCCAGGGCAATGTCCAGGTGCGTTTAGTGGTAGCCAAATCTAGGGTGGCGCCTATAAAAGCGATTACGATCCCTAGATTGGAGCTGGTAGCAGCAGTGATGGGTGTAAGGCTATACCAGCAGTGTGTTAATGCCTTGGCATTAAATAATGTGGAGTCCTATTTTTGGACTGATTCGTCAGTGGCTCTCACTTGGATTAAGGGTGAGCGTAATTGGACAGTATTTGTAAATAATCGAGTGAAGGAAATTCATAGCTTCACCCAAAGGAATCAGTGGCGTCACGTAACTGGCGCTAACAACCCGGCTGATTTACCGTCGCGGGGCTGTTCGCCAGGAAAACTGGTGTCATCGCTGTGGTGGACTGGGCCTAGGTGGTTGTACGGCAGTGTAGATGAGTGGCCTGTGTCAGCGGTGATTGTAGATGATGAGTCGAGTCTAGAAGTTAGGAACACTGTTGTCGTTAGTACTGATAAAGAGCGATTCAGTGAAAATTTCCTCTACTTTAGTAAATTCAGTAAAATGGTAAGATGCATGGGTTGGATTATGAGATTTGTACATAATTGCAAAAATACGGGCAACAGGCGGCAAGGAAATTTGTCGTTTGATGAATATGTGAGCGCAGAGAGATCACTAATGAAATTGTTGTAATCAGAACATTATGATGTGACATCACCGTGTGCAGTGAAAGACTTACAGACGGTTCGATTTGATGACGGACTGATCCGCGTCAAATCAAGGTTGCTTTTAGGTGATGAGCCTGAAAATTTTAAATATCCCATTTTGATTCCGGGCAAGTGCGAGATTACTCATCGGCTGATTTACCAAGAGCATTGCAAACTTCAACACGATGGTGCTTCTATAGTTATCGGCAATTTGAGGGAAACTTACTGGCTTACGAGTGCACGTCGTAATGTTCAGGCGGTGATATCATCTTGTTTGAGGTGCAGGAGAATGACGTGCAAGGCAGCTCAGGCTCCTACCGCGCCTTTGCCAGAAAATAGAACCAAGCTAGGCAAGGTGTTTGAGGTAACGGGCGTCGATTTAGCAGGGCCCATGTTTTTAAAAACAGGTGAAAAATGTTGGATTGTTTTATTCACGTGTGCGGTATATCGTGCTGTTCATCTCAAACTGACTATGGGATTGTCTAGCGAGTGTTTTCTGATGGTGTTAAGGCGATTCATAGCCAGAAGGGGTAGAGTACGAGTTATATATTCTGACAACGGAACTAACTTTGTTGGAACAAACAATTTATTTAAAAATATAGATTGGGATTTTTTACAGAGTCAGACACATTTGGAGCGTATCGAATGGAGGTTTATTGTGCCTAGTGCACCGTGGTGGGGTGGATTTTGGGAGCGCCTCATAAAGTGTTTGAAGGACTTGCTTCGTAGAATGTTGGGGAAAGCAGCGTTAAGTTACACTGAGCTAGAGACTGTATTATGTGATTGTGAGTCTACGTTAAATTCAAGACCCCTGACTTATGTCTCAGAGAAGGACGTGTTAACGCCGTTATCTCTTAAACATTTTCTACAGGATTTGACTTCTTGTCAGGTAAATGACCTTGATGATATCGACGCGAATGCTTTAAACTTGCGCGTAAATTATTTGCAAAAGTTAAGGATGAATTTGAGGCATCGTTTTAGGAAGGAATATTTAGGACTATTGGTCAACCGTAATGTAAATTCAAAAAATTGTGGTATTAAAGTAGGAGATGTCGTACTGATGGAAACAGATGCAAAACGCCAGTTATGGCCTATAGGCGTTGTACATGAACTTATAGTTGGTGCAGATAATGTCTCTAGGGCCGCGGTTGTAAAGGTGAATAACGGGTTTTTCAAGAGGCCGATTCAGCAGTTGTATCCACTAGAGGTGCACCGACCCCAACAATATATGAGTATGACACGGTCAGGGCGGAGGGTAAGGGCACCTGAGCGCTATAGGTAGGGTAGCGTTATAATTTTTTCTTGCTTTATCTATAACGGAAAATGTTATCTTTGTGGACTGTGTTTCTAGTAAAATATTGAAGTACAGCAGTTTACTTGTTATGTTTCAGTTTATAAATTGTATTACATGATAAAATTTGCCGATGGATACCGCCATACCGGGATCCAGCGGCAGCGACGACGAATGCTCCCGCAACCTAGGCGACATGAGTCTGGACGAGGAGGAGAGAGCGCTCATGGATGATGGCGCTGACTTCGCCTAACCCCAACATCAACATCATCCAAATCAACCTCCATCACAGTCAAACTGCCACGGCTCAACTACGCAAGTGGCTGGAGGTCCACAACACCACCATCGCCCTAATCCAAGAGCCCTGGATCAGGGCGAACCGCATATGCGGTCTCCTACATACAGGAGGTAAGATATACAATTCGACTGAATCACCCAGAACATGCATATATACTAGTAACAATATACATGCACAACAACTCCTTAATTACTGTTCCAGAGATCTAACAGCTATAAGGATAACCAACAAATTAGATCCCAAGCAGCAGGACATGGTCATTGCATCAGTCTACATGCCAGAACAGGACGACCCGCCATCTAATGAACTAATCCAGCTAGTGAAATGGTGTGAAGAATCCAAGCTGGAGCTCATTATTGGGACGGACGCAAATGCACATCATCCACTATGGGGGATGAAGAATGAAAACAATAGAGGTAAACTGCTAGTTGAATACCTGTTCACAACTAACCTGCTAATTATTAACAACGGTGCAGAACCGACCTTTGTAAACAAAAGAAGTCAAACGATAATTGATCTAACACTAGCTACAGAAACCGCGGCCAAACTAATATCGAACTGGAGAGTCTCTTCTGAGGCATCCTGTTCAGACCACAGGTGGATTCTGTACGATTTAAACATAGCTAATACTAACACGGTGCTACGTAGAAACCCGAGAAAGACAAACATTAATAAATACACAGCTCTGGTTGAGGAAGAGGTTAAACGCATGAGTAAACCACTAAAACTAACCGACACGCAACAAATAGAAAAACAGGTAGAACAACTAACAAAGTTAATCATTAACTGCTATCATAACAGCTGTCCCAAACCAGGAGTCTCCAACCCCACCGCCAAACAGCAACCGTGGTGGGGTCCCAAATTAGACAGAATTAGGAAAAAGGTGAGACAACGGTTCAACAGAGCAATGAACACTAGATCTGAGGAAGACTGGGAATTATACAAAGATGAAAAAGCAAAGTACAAAAAAGAAATCAGGTACATGAAGTACACAACATGGAAAAAGTACTGTACCAACATCGAATCCAACGAACAGGCAAACCGGGTAAGGAAAGTCCTATCCAAACCTATGGAAACACAACAAGGTGTACTGCGCAAACCAGACAGTACAATGACAAGCACTGCTGAGGAGTCGGAGGAAACCCTGCTTCAAACACACTTCCCCGGTTGTAAAATCCACAATACAAACAACTCGGATATCACCGAGGAGGCATACACACCCACCACAGAGGACTGGAAAATTGCAAGTGAAGTAGTTACCAGTGAGTCAGTAAACTGGGCCATTAACAGTTTCCAAACATTTAAAGCAGCGGGGCCAGACGAAATCTTCCCTGGACTTTTAAAATGGGCAGGCGAACGCATGATACACCTGCTGACGGATATATTAAGAGCATGTTTGGCTCACAGATATATACCGTCTAAATGGCGGAAGGTAAGAGTCACCTTTATACCAAAGCCAGGAAAAAGCGATTACACCGATACGAAATCGTTCAGACCAATCAGTCTTACCTCCTTCCTCCTCAAGACCCTTGAACGTCTGTGCGACAAGGAGATTAGAGATAAGGCACTCATAAAACATCCCCTGCACAAGAATCAACATGCATATACAAAGGGTAAATCTACAGAATCGGCACTGCATGCAGTAGTGGGGAAAATCGAAAATGCAATTCAAAATAAAGCAATATGTCTAGGTACTTTTATAGATATAGAGGGGGCCTTTGACAAAACTAATTTCACAAGCATTAAAAACGCATTAAACAAACACAATGTCTCGGAAACTATCTCGGGATGGATAGAGAACATGCTTAGCAAAAGAGTCATTCAACTAGATAGTAATCCTAACAAACAGGTATCAGTGGTAAGAGGTTGCCCACAAGGTGGAGTCCTGTCACCTCTTCTATGGAATTTGGTGGCTAATACACTAATATCTAAACTAAACTCTAATTATTTTTTCACAGTAGGTTATGCTGATGATCTGGCCATACTCATTACTGGAAACAACGCGGACACCGTCACTGGAGTTACACAGAGGGCTCTGAAAATGGTGGAACTGTGGTGTAATGAGTATGGACTCTCAGTTAATCCAACGAAGACAGAGATGGTAATGTTTACGAATAAACGGACTTTAGGTAACTATAGACTACCCAGTCTCTTTAAAACACAACTTACTCTATCAACGGAGGTAAAATATCTAGGAGTAATACTTGATAACAAATTAAACTGGAACAACCACATTGAATCAAGGTACAACAAAGCTACAATATCCTTCTGGCAATGCAGGAGGATGATAGGGAAGTCCTGGGGATTATCCCCCAAAGTCATAATGTGGCTATACAAAACAGTGATTAGGCCTATGTTCTGCTACGGAGCGGTAGTATGGTGGACTAAAACCAAGCAATCCACCACAATAGCAAAATTACAAAAACTGCAAAGGCTAGCCTGCATGGCAGTTAGCGGCTGCATGAGGACAACCCCAACTGCAGCCCTGGAAGCTATGCTCAACCTAACACCACTACACCTTCACGTACAACAAGAGGCAACAATAGCTATGGTACGCTTAAAACACTCAAATCTATTGGACAAAGTGCCGCTCCCGCATACGGTACTTTACTACGATGAAACAAAAATGGAACCAATGATGGAGGCCATTAGCGACCGAATATCAAAGCAGGTAGAAACGGTCAAGAAGTACAAGATCCAACTGTACGAGGACCCGCGGGAGGGCCAAAACATACGAGAAGTAAGGATCTTTACTGACGGGTCCAAAACAGACTCAGGTACAGGTTGCGGAGTTTTCTCCGAAGACCTAAACATCAAAATAGCTGCCCCACTGGGTAAGTACAACACGATCTTTCAAGCGGAGTGCATGGGAATCATCCTAGCCACACACGCGGTACGGGACAAGAAGGTAGAACAACAGCCTATTAGGATCTTATCAGACAGCAGGGCAGTACTTATGGCCCTTGAAAATAACAACATAACCTCGGGGCTTCTACTCGACTGCCGCAATTGCTTAAATGAGGTATGTAAAACAAATCCCATAACCCTACAATGGATTAAAGGACACAGTGGATCGAGAGGGAACGACGCAGCTGACGAGTTGGCCAGGAGAGGCTCAAGCACGAAGCCCACTGGCCCAGAACCAATTATACCTATGCCATTTGCATGGACCCGTAAACACCTGATGGATAGAATCAAGGTAAAACATAACCAACTCTGGTCATCACTAGAGGGATGCAGACAAGCCAAGGAGGCTCTACCGAAAATTAACCCTCCCCTTTCAGAAAGGCTTTTAAAACTAACCAAAAAACAACTCCGTCTGGTAACCGGAGCTTTAACGGGACACGGTCCATTTAATAAACACCTCTTCACCATAGGTCTCACCGACAGCCCATTGTGCAGAGCCTGCCTGAGGGAGGAGGAGACAGCAGCACATATCCTGCGGACATGCGAGGGGGTGACAACATACAGGCATGAGCATCTCGGACAACCACAAACCCTTCCAGAGACGTTTGCAAAGCTGAAAGGATTGCTGCGTTTCCTGGAGGAGTTGGGATGGCAGGAACAATAGGGTATCTTGGAGTATACCATATCCACGCAAAATGGGCGCGAGTTCGCCCGAATGCGGAAATGGCCCGGATATATCTATCTATCTATCTATGATAAAATTTAACTTATATGACATAATTGTACCTTAGTTAACGATCCTCTTCTCGAGGGTTGGGAGGACTCTCACAGATAGGTTTATACAGCATGTTTTTTTTACTTACTAGTACTGTACTACTTATAGTTTTGTTGGAATGTTCGTACGTCTTCTCGGGGTTGGGAGGATGTTGGAACTCCTTGTTCTTTATTTTTCTTTATTCTTAAGTTGTCAAATAAGGCAATGACAAGATGAAGAGCAGTGTAATAATTTTAATGTCATAATAAACGACCGGGAGGAAACCGGCTTTTAAGAATTCGCGTATTTATTTCCTTAGAAGTTTGAGGACCCGCTCCCGGGTAGTTACGTTGCTCCAGGATCGCACAAATGTTTGCATTGTTATGTTCCGGTTCGAAGGATAAGGTAGCCTGCGCAATTACACGCACATTTCATGCTTTTTTTAATTACCTACTGACTGAATCCAGCCTAATATGGCATGCAATAGGTCTATGAAAACGTCAAGCCATACTTTTTGACCATAATGTGGAGTTTGTAAAGTTAGGCTATGTAGAGTTAGGGGCTCTTCTGAGATCTGATGACTAAACCAATGAATAAACTTCCCTACTGGACCCATTTTAAAAATTCTTCCACTAATAGAATGCTAAATTATCACTAAGTTACACAGGCTACTTTTCCCCGGGAAAATAATATGTACTGGTTTGCGGTAAAGTTGATTGACTGCAGAGATTCGAACTGCGCGCGGATGAAAGTCTTCTGCTGGGAACCCTAACGCTGTTTAAGCAGTCTTGGGAACCGATTGGCGGCCTGAGACGGTATATTACGGCTATACTAGCTAGCTCGTTTTTGGGGTAACGTTATTTATTAGTGTTTAATAAAACAAATACAATTTTTTTTAATTGTCATAGTAATGTATTAAATTACTCATAATTAATTTAGGTTTGTGTGTTTGTATTTAGATACTTGACGGAAGCGATTTTAATGAAATTATATCATGGATTCACCTGCACCTGTAGGCTGATTATGCGCGGTGGCAATCGCCGGCTGATAATAATCAGCTTGGCATTAATGTCCTGGTTGTGCTCTCGTGGAAGAGGGCCCGGAGTCTGCCTTCACCATGATCAAGGATTTGACAGATCAGATAATTACAGGAGAGCGACTGCCACCTGACCTCTGTGACCCTGCCAGGGAAACCTGACTAGAATGGACCATGGTTACACATTCAAAGGCCTAAATGCGCTGTTCATCACGATGTTCCCCTCACCGTAAGAGCATCGGTTAGAATTCAACTATAAAAGAGTAATTCGTACATGGCCGCATGTCGGATAATACGTTGGCTGGTCCAAAAGTTTTTAGCTAACGGCTTGTTATACACCTTATTGTTTTAATTTTTGTATCGTTTAAAGGCAAATTTTATTACAAACTCCTTGGTCAAAAATCAATAGCCAGCGTTACTTATTTTTTTATCGAATATTAAAAAAAACATGTCTGTCCGTACAATTTCATACTATTTTGGTAATATGGGAAGCATTTCGTGACGTACTATAATTATATTGTTAGGGTTAACGTATAAAAAATCACTTGAAAATTTAATCAGCATATTTAGTGAATTGCTTCGATCACATGATATTGTCATTTATTGATTTTATAAGTTTAAACGTGGTCAGGGCGACCTCAAACATGAACCTAGACTAAGCCAACCGCCAACTGCCGTCACTTCAGAAAACGTCATCAGGGTGAAGTCGTTATTAGAGAAATGTTGCAACATTAACAAGCATTAAAATTAAATCTTCTTCTTCTTATCGAGTCGATGGACTAAACTCTCACTTATACTTTATTCGCCCAGTATTCGGCGACGGATACAGCGCTTGAACTGGCCTTGAACACGTCCTCCATGGTACAAGTTTTAGGGCACGCCGAGCATGAAACGAGGTGGTCCATAGTTTGCGGAGATATGCCACAATCGCACTGAGAACTGTCATTTGTATATCCCCACTTAAAGAGATTCTCTTTGCATCGGCCCACCTGGGTTCGCAGCCTATTTAACGCCTTCCAGGTTGGCCACGGAAGTTTGTTTCCGGGTGGGAGCTTTTCAGTAGGGATAAAGGCGGGATTGGAAAATTTATTGATCCACAGGTTTCTTCTGGCTGTGGGGGCGTCACTTTCACAGGCAGTGCTGGTCGTCAAGAAACTGGATCGCCTTTTCAATCTCTTGACAGTAGGTTCCTGACCATAGAGAGGGTGCCGTGAGTCCTTTTCCTGTTTGCGTTTCTCAACTGCACTGGCTAACGGCTGGTGGAGCAATGCCAGCTAGTGGATACAACTTACTTACCGGAGTCGGTTTAAGACATCCGGTGATTTTCCGGCATGTGTCGTTAAGAGCTGTATCCACTGTCTTAGCATGAGCTGATCGGTGCCATACTGGACACGCATATTCGCCCGCAGAGAAACATAGTGCTAAACCGGTAGAGCGTAAAACCTGTGGCGTGGCACCCCATTTTGAGGAAATGAGGCGTGAGAGTACGTTGTTTCGGGCGGTTACTTTGTGGCGTATGTTCTCACAGTTTTTCCTATAAGTAAGCGAACGGTCTAAGGTGATGCCAAGATATTTTGGGGAGCTACAATGGCCTACTGGAATTCCCTGCCATGAGATATTAAGTTTGCGATTCGCTGATCTATTTCGTAAGTGAAATGCGCATGACTGGGTCTTTGTAGGATTGGGCCTCAACGCGTTCTCCTTATAATATTCACTGAGGCTGGACAAGGCGGTTTCGAGCTTGGTTTCCGCCTCTTCAAAGGAATCCGTCTGTGCAGCGAGTGCCAGGTCGTCGGCATACAAGAAACGAACCGTCTCTGGTGACTGAGGCTGGTCGTTCGTATATATGTTGAATAAAGTAGGTGCGAGCTCGCTACCCTGTGGTAGTCCGTTCTTTTGGCGTCGCCACCTACTTTTTCCTTCCAGCATATGCACTTGAAATATTCTGTTATGCAGAAGCTCGCTCAGAAGTCGGACGAATTTGTGGTCCCCAGTAGCGCTCTCCACCTTCCATAGCAATCTTTTGAGGTTTACTGTGTCGTATGCCGCTGATAGGTCGACAAAAACGACTCCCGTGACTTTTCCCAACTCGAAGCCATTTTCGATATACTGGGTCAAGTTGAGAACTTGACTGCAGCAAGACTTTCCCGGTCGAAATCCAGCTTGTTCGGGAATCAGTTTCGGGTCTATGATGCTTGTGAGGCGGTTTAGGATCATTCTTTCAAAGAGTTTGAAAGTATGACATAGAAGAGATATTGGTCGAAAACTTTTGGCATCGTCGGGAGCTTTTCCGGGTTTCAGAACTGCTATGACTTTTGACTTTCTCCACAGACTGGATATCATCGCAGACTCGATACAGGTAGGTATTAAAGAGTTGAAGAAGCCAGGAGATAGCGATTGGACCTAGGTGTTTAAGCTGCTCCGTAGAAATATTGTCGACGCCAGAAGCCTTTCCCAATTTCAGATCTTTGATGGCAGAAACTATGTCGGATATATCGAAAGGGCTGCTAATTGTGCATGAATCTGAACAATTTTCAGAATTTAATTGAATTAAAATTAAATGATAGAATTAGATCCTAGGTAGTTTCCACCACTTTACATGAACTTCATAAGGTTAGGAAGGTTGTATCTCGAATAATAGCCTCCTTTATCAGAGAAGAGCAAAAAGTTACTTGTGCCAGTTCATGATACATAATTTCTATGGTCCGTAAAAATTATAGAAAGTACATGGGTTTGAAACTATATTTCATACTGAATCTCACAGCTAGTAATATTGTGACATTATTTTATCAGCCACTATACCCTGATAACGTTTTCTGGAGTGACTGACTTTGGCGGCTGTCCTGGTCTAGGTTCATGTTTCAGGTCGCTCTGACCTCGTTTAAAGTCATAAAATCAACAAACAACAACAGCATAGGCATAGGAAGGCACTAAAGGGGCTGATCAAATTTTCATATGATTCTATAAACGTTAACCCATATTTATAATCATAATAAATCTCAAAACAAAAGGTTTCCTGCGTTACCACCGTCGTAGGGGTTGATTCTTGTTATTTTGTTCAGACATGTTATTTTTAATAATCGATAAAAAAAGTAAAAGATATCAGCTAATGATTTTTGGCCAAGGAGTTTGTAATAAAAGTTGCTTCAAAACAATACAAAAATTAAAACAATAACAAGTCGTTGGCTAAAAACTTTTGAACCAGCTTAGTAATATGTAATAATACAGTTCCAGTTAGGCCATTACTATGGATCATTTTGCAAAATAACTGGAAGTAAGTACATTAGGTCAGTATTTAGCAGCAGACATAAGGAAGTTTAACTCCATAAAATTTCTGAAGAAAAGTGTTTTCGGATCACAGTTACTCACCTAAGTTACTAGTAAAATCTATTACATCAACATGTAAAGTCAACAGACGGTCGTAAAATATTTCGGTACTATATTGCAAGTAAACAATGCTGACGCGCAAAAGGAAAACTATCGGCTTTGATAGCATTGCAATTCTATTGAAGTGGGTGTATTTTTGAGTACTTGTTTAGATAGAGTCGCTATCGTATTGACTCATGTCGAGATGACGTCAGCGTCGAGCCGGTACTTACAGACAAGGCGCGAAGTCGAGCGAAGGATAAAACTGGAGAGCTGCCCGGTTCTGCATCAGTCTCTTGGCGTGCTTCGCAGTGATCGTGTGTGACGATAATATACTAATAACGTTTACGTTTTACTTCCAATAATGTGAGTACAGTGCCTTTGAAAATTTTTGTTTTGGTATTTGTCGATTTTGTGTTGTGACGTGCTATATCTGGAATTTTGATTTTGAGCGTTAGATTTGAACCGGTTCAGTTTTTAAGTTTAACTTAGTTAATATTCTGGGATTACTTACAGCTTTGCTTTTAGAATAGCGTTCTTTTAATATCAAGAAACTATTTTCCACATACCTATTTTTTTTTGTTATATTACGTTTAGTCGATCATATTACGGAAGTTGTGACTAGTGCATCCAAATTGTTATAAAAACTAGTGTATTATCATTTGTAAGTGGTGGACAGTGGCCTTGGAGTGTCGTGACGCTACTTTTTGCCACCCGCCTCGGACGGTCGCCCGGCTGGCTAACATTCTTCTAACCTTCGAAAATTTAACATTCAGTCATTGTTATACCCAAATGGTTTAAAGCGTTAGGGATCTTAGTCGTGTTTACATTTGACTAAAATTAACCACAACTTCCATTGACCATACAATCAAAAGTACAAAGTTTACAGACGTTGTATGCAAATACTATTTGTTTTATAGGTAAACTTGATAATTATGAGGTACACAAAGTCAAGGATATACTTCATTGCTTAGGTATAATTAGCATGGTACCTACGTATTTATCAGTGGAGTACAATGTCAAGCAAGACCAATAAAACAATAGGGAAATAATTTATCTGTTTTTTACGCCAAGCAACAATGTTTGTATAGAAGTGTGCCGGTTTGAAGGATGAAATAGCCAGTAAAATTATAGCCATGAGACATACCAATATAGTTCTTACAGTGACTGCGGTTATGCATTTTGTTACATTAAACGTACATAATTAAGTACATCCAATCATCTAATGATGATTGAATTATTTATATTTATTTAGTTATTAATTGTTGCATGAATACATCCAACAATTAATAACTAAATAAATATAAATAAATTAATGATTAACAAAATAATTCGACTTAAATTTATTTGGATGACTTACTTATCTCTTCTTTATTTAAATTTCTTTCCGCCCAACAGATTCAAAATCAAGATGGCCGACAGTGACCGCGTAGTATTCCCCGACGAAGTGGAGGCCGTGAAGAAGGCGCAGACCGACGTCACCTCTGGCGGGGACTCCAACTCGGTTGAAGAGACTCCAGCGAAGCAACCCGCGCAAGTCACCCCTCAAGTGGAGAAGAGGAACATGATTCAAGTACCGGGAAACTGTCCCCCTGGCTACAAGATGGGATCAGACGGCGTGTGCCGCGAAGTTTTTGACTAAGCTTTACATTTAAGTGCATATTTATCGTGTAGGTACCTACTACTTTCTTTATTTATGTATGTACGTACTTATGTCTACGAGGGTTTCTCCAAATGTGATCAATTTTCAACTCGACAATCGAGATTCCCAATGTTTAGGCTCTTGATTGTGATAAAAATGAATGTGGAATTGTTTTAGAAAATATGTTTTTTTAAATTAGTCAAAAATATGTTTAAGTCCATACCTCGAAAGTATTATGTTTGAGTGTTATTCGAATATGATCGTAACTTATAAGCGTATCCTATTATAATAGATTTTGTAATTTGTATAAGCTTTTCTGTACTTTTAAAGATAAATTAAACTTTTTTATCACTTACGTGTAATTGTATTTACTTTTATAATTTTAGATGTCGTTTAGTATACATAATTATTTTAAATATTTAATTAAAGTTTCACAGGGCCAAAATAGATTCCAAATGCGGAAGAAAGGGGATCATAACCTATCTACTTTAACTTTTATCAGGTTGGTAGGACTCTATCAAGCCAGAGGGATCCGCCTTGGTGAGTACCGCCGCCTTATCTATTTCTGTCGCCAAGCAACAATGCTTGCTTTGTTGTGTTCCGGTTCGAAGGATAAGGTAGCCAGTGCAATTACACGCACGAGACATGTCATCTTTTTTTTTTAATTAGACTAGCCAGGCATATGTCCGCCATCTCACCCGGTGGCAAGTGATGATGCGGCCGTTGAAGGACCATGCCTATCTATTAACAGACTGTGTAGGCGTCTATAATAATGATCAGGGAACACACTCGCGGGCAATGCGGACGCGTCATTCCTTAGCCGGACGCATTATAAAGGTTGAACTAAAGCGGCTCGCGCGGATACATGGAAGATCCCCAACATAAGGATGAAGCGTTCGCCCGGACTGCGTCTCTCATTCAATCTTAGTCCTCACAGTGACAACGCAATTGCTGTTCTGCATTTTTGTTGCCTGCAGCCTGCATGAATCGTAGATGTTTAATGGGCGACAGTTAGGTACCATCAGGTGGGCTGTCGGCTTGTTTGTCACTGCGTAGTATAAAAAACCTCCTGTGAAATAACGTGAACCCATCGTGAACCAGTCTTTGTGTGCTTTAGGTTTAGAAACAAAAGCAGTATAAGTCCTATTTCTCGTTGTACATTATGTGCATACATAGACTTACCTAAACTTAATACTCAAATAATCCTAGTCTTTCACGTGAAAAGAGTCAGTTCATAGCTTTCGCTAAGCTGGGAGCCCGCCAGCTTTCTTGTTAATTCACAATTTAAAAACATAGCAGCACTTAATAGTCTCTGCCTACGCCCATTGGAAACGGGCGTGATTGTGTGTGTATAATATGTAGGTATTGCTACACTGTATGCATGTATAGCAAAACCTACTTATTATATTGAAATCTAGAAAGATTCAGAAGAAAGCTTTCGAATATTGAGGCACAGGTAACAATAAAAAGAATATTTTCTAATAATTAACGATCATTTACTTTAAAATATTCATATAATTACAATAATAATAATCGTCTATTTAACTCTGATAAATTAGAACATAAGATCTAAGTTAAAAAATTAAATACAATCTTCTTTCTAAACCCTGCATGGGAGTCGAGAAACTGTTGATATCCAACTACGGAAATTATAAGTAACCGAGCGTCGCGTAAGTTTTAACAAATGGAGCGTCACTCTCACACGAGTTCCTGAAAAAGAAAAAACGCACTTTTAAGAAACGATTTGTGCCCTGGATGAGGAAACGGGCAGCGCATTATAGACTTTGGTAAAAAAAATTGACTATTAGGTATATCATATTAGTATTCTGTGCCATTATTTATCGCAAAATATCGTATTTACAATAAAATTAAAGATTTTGTACAGAAAACTTAACCTTCGATTCGGATTGCGTAGGTATTGTGTGTACTGATGACTCACTTTAAACCAGCCTCAGCCAGACAGATAGACATATAGACATATCTGTCTGACTGAAGGCGATAAACTGCGAAATGATTTCCGTAAATTCTATCACTACTAGGAAGCTACATTCTTCCCTAAAATCGTAGGGTACATAACATATTCCAGAGATGAAGTAACAGGAGCGGAATAACCGAAATAAATATGTAAAATGTTTAAAAATTTTGAAAATGGCACATTGTTTATTGAATTTTTTTTAGATTACATACAGATACATTGTATATTGCTGCGTCAATTCTTGTCAAGCCAGATAAATAAATTACAATAATAAATAATAATAATAATCGTGGACAAATTCACACAGCGCCATCTGGCCCCAAACTAAGCATAGCTTGTACTATGGGTGCTAGCTAACTAATATACTACTTATATATTTTTTAAATACATACTTATTATACATAGAACACCCAGACTCGTAACAGAAATTAAAATTAATCATTTAAATTTCTGCCCAGCCGGGAATCGAACCCGGGACCTCTTGCGTGGCTGACTGGCATGTTGACCACTGAACCACTCAGGTCGTCCAGAATGCATTGTTGAGAGTACCTATCTTTGTAATGTAGTATCGAAATTCATTGTAAATGTGAAACTGTTCCTGAGTAATATGGGCCCAGTATTAACACCCAATAGTTAGTTGGTAATTGGGAAGTAGGGAATAAACGGAGATCTACACGATTACTTACATTTAGGTATAGGTTGAATCGTTTACTATCGCCAGAACTTACAACAAAAACCTAAGAAAAAATGCAGCTACCTATTTAAGATACAATTATAAAATATTAATTTCCGTGTATGACATAACAAGCAATTAAGGTTACCTAATTCGTTGTCCTCAAAAGTGTAATTGATATGAACATACTACGTACTAATATCACTGCCCCGGATACTTACCTGTGTAAACTATTAAATTCTGCTTTATACGCATTGAGTTACCAAAATTATTTCTATAAAGTCTAGTCTGTGTTTAAGTTATTTTCTAGAGTTTTGTTTTGATGATTTCCAGCCTTCAGCCTTCGGACGAGCCAAACTCTATTTTCTAATTGCAAACGGTGACGGCATAAGCCTACTAGGTATATTTTTACCATGTAATTAGTGACGTCGTTTTGATTGTCTGTCTATTGTCTTAATGTCCTGGTCTTTAATACTTTGGAACACACACATACGTAATATACTTACAAGCATTACAAGGATCTTACTTGCTAACAGGCACACGGGAACTTAAAAGATAAAAATAGAAAACAAAAAAACTTAAATGTAGTTGTATATTTGAATAGTTTTGCACATATTTACACGGTAATGATTAAAACAAAACACAACGCCACAAAACTCAATGAAAGTAAGTAGTCAAGGAGTGGAAACTGTCTTTATACCTACCTAAATAAAATAGTAATCAAATAATAACATTGTGGAAATAAAAATATCCATAACACGACTGCTTTCAGGTGTGAATTTTAGATATCTACATGTCTACTTTAGGTGCATTGTAGCTACCAAATAAAATTAAGAAAAAATTTTAATTTTAGTTTATTTGCCAATTTTCAATACTAGGTATTTAACAGCTACTATACGACTTAGTCATTTGATGCATTCATCCTCGAAAGCAGCAGTTTTCATACACACTTCGTGTTAACACATTAAAGACAAGATTAATCTAATAGTGTTACAATGTTAAGTAATAATAAATAGAGGAATGTTGAAATAGTGGGGAAAATTTTAGGAGGAGGTAATTAAATCGTAGCTAGATAAGAATCTCACTCAAGTCGATGCTGTAGAGGGATCGGATGTGCGAGCAGGCGGGGGGCACTCGGGCACTACGACACGCAGCCAGTGCGGGCGAAGCCGCTAAGCTACCAACTACGACAACGCACATAGGTCAACTCACGAGTACTTACTCGTCCTCCCAGGGACATATGTCGTTCCGCTGCTTACGCTCACCGATGTCGCTCTTATTATCACGCTTAACAATATTTGATTCAGAGACCGACGACAGTTCGTCTTTATGAGCAATTTTTTTGGTCGCGTCCGACTCGGACGCCGCCCTGGTGTCTCCCGAGAGCCTCTGCACTGGCGCCGAAGGCACTTTGTCTACGTTGTCGTCGTCCACCCCGATGTCCTCGCACTCGGCCAGCGGCGCCACCGGCCGCGCCGCCGCCGACGTCGTCGTCGATATCGCCGGCGTCGCGGGGCCCGCGGCCGGCGCGGCCGGCGGGGGAGGCGCGACCGGCGCGGGAGCCGCGGACGGCGCGGACGGTGCGGGCGGCGCGCGCGCCGTACTCGCGGTTGCGACCGCGGGCGCGGGCGCGGCGGGCGCCGGCGCCTCCGCCGCGGCACGCTTGCCGGTCGCCGCTCTCTCTGACTCGGGAGCACTCCCTGGAAGACCGCCGATTTTGCTACTTTCTTTACTTGAGGCCGGACTGATTTCTTTTATCGTTGACGGTTCTCGGGACAGCGGGCGGCGCACCGGAGCGACGTCGTCCTCGCAGGACTTCCGTCGATCGGAGTCCCTGGAGTCGGACCTCGAGACGGCGGCCGCGGGCGGCGGCGCCGGCGGCGCGCCGGGGGACGGCTCCTCTGCGGGTCGCACATTCACTTCCACGTTCGGAACGTCAGTTCTACAGTCAACACCGGCGAGCTCGGGCCGGTCCCCCGCGGGCCCGGCCGGCTCCGTGGGCGTGGCGTCCGCCGACGCGAACACCGACGTCGGCTCGTCCGAGTGCGCGAGCGAGCGCCGCTCCTCGGGCGAGCCGGTGGACTCGTCGTCGGGCGCCGAGCTGACGCTGATGGTGGGCGTGGGGTGCGGCGGCGGCGCGGGCGTAGGCGCGGGGGCGGGCGCGGGCGGCCCGGGGGCCAGGCGCGGCCGGCGCGGCGAGTGCGGCGGCGAGCCCAGCGGCGCGAGGTGCCGCGGCTCCACGGCGGACAGCCGGCGCAGCGGCGGCGGCGCGCCCCGCAGCCCGCCGTCCAGCGTGCTCTGCTGCGGCAGCCGCCGCGACCGCTCCACGCTGGCCACGGCCGCGCTCACGTCCGACGACGAGCTGCCCGAGTCCGCGGCGGAGTCCTGCCGCCGCCGCGCGCCGCCCGCGCCGCCCAGCGCGCCCTCGCGCGACGCGCTCTCCCACGGCACCACGTCGTCCACGCTGTCGTCCAGCGCATCCCTGGGAGGTTAGGTCGTGGTTTAAATATTTTGGTGCAGAATTATTTCGGAAGAGGAGTTTATACCAGTGGCGTAGCATAGGTCACTAGCACCCGGTGCGGATTCCAAATTTGCCGCCCTCTTATTTTTGTAATCCATTATAAAAAATTTGGGGCATGATAAAAAAATTACTTTTATTGATTAACACTAACCTGAAAAGTGAAATTAACATTTTTTGACATAGAGTAGAAGGTAGAATATCACTTAGAAAAATTACAGAGAAAACGTAATACAATAATTTTTTTTCTAACTGCCACCTCCGCAGCGCCGCCCCCGGCAAAGTGCCGCCCGGTGCGGACCGCACCCTCCGCCCCCCCCATGCTACGCCACTGGTTTATACTCGTAGTGTACGGTACCTGAATGGGATGTCGCAGAGGTTGGACTGCGAGTGCGAGTGTGGCGGCGGTTCGGGCGCGCGCGGTGGCTGCGCGGCGCACACGGCCAGCTCGTGCGCGGAGCCGGACAGCGAGCGGTCGGAGCCGCGCCGCCGGCTCAGCGCCACGCCGCCGCCGCCGCCGCCGCTCGCGCCGCTCGGCCCGGGCTTCTTCTTCACTTGACCACCGAAATTGAAAAACCTGGAATACAGTCACAGTAAATATGTGAATAGGTATATTAGTTGAAAGCCCTTCTTATAAATCCGGCATACTACGCGGGCTGGTAACGTTTTGAGCGGTTATGCTTGGACACTAAAGGGGCATCTTACATCACGAACGTTTCTCGAATTTCTGTTACAGGACATCTGCTGCTGGACACTAGTCTCCTATCGAGTCAATCTTAACGTGTAGATTTATGCCTCTTGAGGTCGTCAGCCCATTTCGTAAGGGAATCCTATGCAGTGTTGCGATACGTGGTTCCTCATACAGTCAGAAACTTTCCGTGCTATCGGCTATCTATTCTACGATGGCAATTGACTCATATTTCATGAATTACCCCAATAATTGTTAAGTACTGCCTCAGGTTAAGCTTAAAATTTCCTATTACAATCTCGGTAACAAACTCACTTAGCCTTCTTCTGGTGCACGTTCTTCCCCTCAGCCAGTAGCCGCTGGAAGTGGTCCGAGCGCACGAAGCGAGGATAGCAGTCCTTCTTGAGCAGTAGCTGGTAGACGTGCCCGGCTGCGTGGTCGAGCGCGTAGCGATTGCCCGCGCGAAGGCCTTCCGCTACGCGCTCGGCGGTCGCGCCGTCGATGTTGATCTCACAGGGCGCGCCTTCCTTCAGGAACTCCCTGGGAGGAGGGCGGTATGAGAGATTTAGTTTTTTTTAGATGACTACGGTGGCAAATAATCTTACTATTACTATGGACATTTGCAATACCAGGGGTATAACTCCTGTGTTGCCGGCGAGGCAAGCGTTCCATCTCACCGGATAGTAAGTGACGATGCGAGGGAGCCAATCCAGAAATAGGCAGTACACGCTGGCGTTTGGAGTAGTTCTTAGTGATGATATCGCAACAATCTGGTAGGTACTTGATTTTTTATCTATCTTTTTTTTTTTTTTGTACGGCGTTTGCCACACATAAAAGTTTAATTATTTTATTCTTTATATTAATGTTAATGATATTGATGATCTTTAGGTACAAATTTAGTGACAGACAAACAGACTCAATGGGTAATGGCAATTGTCAACTGTGATATACATACATTTTATGTTTCTTCATTAATTTTTCAGTTTTTGGACCCACAAATGCGTTATAACTATGAAAAATAAGCTGAATATTATATCATCATAAAGTCGCGGGTCGTCCACCGCTAGACATAGGTCTCCCTCAAACTTCGGCTTATTGCCTCATCCTCTAAGCTGACTGACCTAACCTAACCTAACCTAACCTAACCTAACAGCCCCATTTTCTGTCAATGACAATCTACAAAAGACTATCGAAGCAACCTACTCGTATATTTCCTCCAGTTTCTTCGGTATCTGCTTGGTGGAACTCCGTCGCAGGTCCATGACCGCCAGCCAGAACCGGATGTTCTCGTGGGAGTACTCCTTGCGCAGGAAACTGGTGAACTCCTTCAGCCCCGTGGGGTCCGAGACCAGCTCCTCAATGGACAGCGCCCAGCGCTGCACACGCTTTTCACTCGGCACATCCACGCTGAAATAGGAAATTGTGTGAAAATGGACACTCCGCACTAAAAACTGACTACAAATATGAAGTTTTTTTGATCAAATTGTGGCCGATGAGATGAGATTTTTTCCGAAGAGATGAGTTATCACACGAAATCCATCAACGGGATCTTTTGATTGAGCCTTGCAAATAAAAACGTCAAGATTATTTTAATACTGTTTTAAAGGCATATTTTATTCAAATGTAAATAAATCCATTCCACTGACGGATGTCATTGATTAACCCACAACTAATGTTGAAGAGAAAACCGTAGATAAACAAATAGGTATTTTCTGTTGTACATTTTCACCATTCCGATCTGCCCGCTAGCTAAACTTTCAGATTACTTATAGCAAAATCCTCAAATATTTAACAGGCACAAGACAAGACGAATAGCGTTTACTAGCTGTATGTAATTACTATTTGGCACCAATACTGACTGCGGGCTGTTGATCTGCCAGTAGAGCGCATCGTCGGAGATCCACGGGTTGGAGGGCTGCGGCGGCGTCAGCCAGGGATCGTAGGGAGCGAAGGTCTCCGAGTAGGCCACCAGGGCCTCGAGGGCAATTGAGGTCTTCACTCGCGTACGGTCCAGGCTGGTCTTCAGGTGCTCTATCTGGAAATATTGTGCAATATCGAAATAAACGTACGCACGTACGTACTATACACAAATTGATAAATAAATTGCAATTGCTTAAGTATTATTGATTGAATTAGCTCTTTTTCGCAATATGTGTTTAGTCTGGGTCTGTACTGTAATAATGGACTGTGTGACGGTAAAGTATTTGATATTGAACATTTGTAGCTCTCCTGTCTGCCTTAAGTCGATGGCTCATCGGAAAGTTTGGGATTTGGTCATAGTGACCCATGGGTGTTGTAACGTATACGATCCTTTCCCAATATTTCCCATACCGTCATTGGATCTATATTTAGCTTTGTCCCACCTGCCTATAGCTCACCACACACATAAAACAACACCATAATGGCATCGCCTCGACAGCTCCTTTACAGGGCATCCTCAGGTGGGACAAAACTAAATTCATTATTTGAGATCCAATTAATTATGGAGTATCGCGAATGAACTCCTGATACATCACATTACAGTAGTGGCTTTGAGCTTTGTGAGACATTGCGGATATGATTGAGGAGAGGAGGAAATGTGAGAAACATGAATTAGAAAAGAGATTAACATATAAAATAAATGAAAATGTTATCGGGTTTGTTACCACGGTTAATATTGTTTATACCTCGATATTACTCGATGGATTGACTTTGCCGAGTCGGTTGCGAGAGTCATTGGCCTACGACGTGAGGATGCTAAAGACGGAGCGAAGGAGGAGAAGAAAAGTAGAAGACTGACCCTGGTATATAGACGCTACGAGGACGATGATGATAATGACATCAATTCCCCATACCTCTCTCTTGATCTGCTCGATGGTGCGCGTCTTGGGTCGTGGGTTGCGCACGCGCACCGGCACGGGGCAGGGCTCCAGCGCGGACTGCGCGCCCGGCGGCGGCCGCGCCACCCGCCAGTACGCGCGCTCCTGACTGTCGCTCACGATCTTGTCGCCCTTCTTGCGGTCTTTTGATAGACGCACCTGGTGGATTTAGAAGGAAAAAGTGGAGTCAAGTAGTGCGGGAAGGAGGCCCTGGCAATTGTTGCGCGCATTTCCCGTGATTCGGTGTGACACGGTCCGTATGACTGAGAGGTCTGTACGGATGTGAGTGATGGAGGATTTAGACGCACCCTGGTGGTTGGGGTTTTAAGGGTGTGTCCCAATCTGTTGTACAAAACAATTGAAGAGGCGCACCAGAGCGGCGATTGAGTCGTTGCAGCAACGGCACATTCGGGGCACACACTGTTTACAGTAGAAATGGTAAAATATGCACATCGAATCGTTTCAGCTTCATATTTTCTCACACACATCGCTTCAAAAAGCCAAATTAGCCGATGTGCATTAGGTAGTTACCGGCGAAAAAGCGACATATTGTGGCAATAGGGCTCGAATTTTGAAGAACTCGATTTGGAAGTATCGTTATAGCACTTAGATTATGAAGTTTTTATAATTTAATTGGTATGATAGACAAATTATCAAACCTTACGTCATTTTTTAAAGTACTTTGACGTTTTTCCCATTAGCAAAACATGTGGGCTTACAGTGACTTTAGTATAACAAAACTTATCTTACACAAGAGTAAGTAACTCAGTAAAAAAATGACAAATCTCAAAAATATTGATACGTTTTTAGGTCACTTTCATATCTAAATTAGTTTACAACGATTTTATTTTATTAGATTAGTAAATTTTTTGATAGAAAGAATACATTTTTAAAAGACGAGCACCCCACTTTGGATGCTTTTCCCATTATATCGAGCGTTTCGAACAATGGGATGAGGTCTAGATTATAAGTCGTTACGTTATCACGTTGCCAATTCAGGTTCTCAGCCCTTCATGAGCACCCCAAAACTCTTTCCACCTACTAACCTGTTCCTCCGCCTGCATGGTGATGAAGTCCCATTTCGCGGCGAGGTTCTTCTTTAGGTTAGCCAACGCTTCCTGTTCATAGTCGTCGAGGGCATGCCTTTGCTTGTTGCGCAGCGTCCGCTTCACCAGGTAGATGGCGTATTCCACGTTGTCGGGGCCCAGAGGGGGGCCGGCGCTGCCCGACGCACCAACGCGCGTCTGCCACGGCCAATAGTACGGACTCTGTGGAGGGGATGAGTGGTTTCTATCAGGAACGTTTGTATTACGAAAAACGAACGGGTGTGCGTTAAGAGGCAAATTAATAGGCAGGACACCTGATGGTTAGTGAACACGGCCGCCCATGGACATTCGTTTACTAGTTCTGTCAGTTGTAAAACTCAGTCAAGCTAAAGGAGTTCGATCCGAAAGGGGAATACCAAAATAATATCCTTATTAGATATTTTTGATATTTTGTGATAATAAACCTAAGGATATTAAAACGGTATATTTTCTAAAACGGATATAAGTACTTAACTAGATTTTATATTTATATTTCTACCTATCAAGTTCCACAAGTCAGATATAACTTTTTTTTTATTTTTTACTTCGATCCAGAGAAAAATAATTTATTCCTTTAGCTTTGTTATTCAACGAGGCAACGCAGCAAGCTTTCTGGGCACAATTCCGGGGGGCAGCGGTGTGAACGACCTTTTTAATTTTGCACTAGGCGATGTAGGTCAGATTGTCAGGACGACAGATTCTGATTAGGCCTGGCGCGCTTTGGTAGCTTAATTAAGGTAGAAACTTATATCTGAACTTATATAACGAGCAAGCAATTTTTTTCTTCTGAGATATCAACGCAAGTTGCGTTATACTAGTGATCCGCGTCGGGCCCTCGTCAAATGTCAGATGTCAACAGTTTAAACGTCCCCAGGCACCGCTTAAATACGATGAAACTATTGGCCTTCGAACATTAGTTCATAAAGAGAATTGGTAGTACCTACTTTGCATTAGTGCTTTTTAAGTTTTCTTTTTCTTCTTCAGTCATTGTAAATATCTATTCTTGTCAGTTTTATGAATAAAGTATTTTTGGACCTTCCTTTGATTCCACAAATTTCAAACATAAAGGAGGACCGGCAGAAATGTATGGACCCCAGCCTATATGACCAATAACGTTGAGCGATGTGTTTTTGGTCAAATAGGCCGGAATTTTCCAGTACAAAATGAAGTTTACTTTAATTGTCCATAACTTTTTCCCATAGCGATTCGAAAGATGTCGCCATAGTAGAAAATGAAAAATCCTTTTAAATGACATATAGTTCAACGTTATTGGCCATATCGGCTGGGTTGTCCGGACCTCCTTTTTAATACATTATATTGACTTGATAATAAAATACCTACCTCTTATAAATTAGCACTTATCTGAGGTGAGCATTTTTGTTGTCCTCAGATAAACTGATTGATTCATAAATTTTGATTGTGTTTTATCGCCTGGCTATGCACGCTACATTTTGTTTTACAGGCAGCGATACATCTGTGTTGAACGTGTGATCTTGAACAATCTCGTTTCATATAAATCCTATTTGCCAACGTCAAGTACGACAATTCAAACAACCCATCGTCAATTTGATTTGAACATGCTTCAAAACTTAGAAGAGTTATTTTTGTGAACGTTACCACATTCAATAGCTAGATAATTAGTGTGTTAGATACTACTTGATCACTCTGTGAGGTGTGGGTGCTGGGGCCGAACTACGTGAACAAACATACTCACTTGAAATCTATAGAGAGAAGAGTCATCCTTTAACACAAGGTTTTTCAGATCGTTGACAGGAAAGAAGTAACCGTATTGGCAGAGTTGATTGGCTAAGTTTATTGCTTCAACTGAAATAGAGAAGAAATAACAATTACTCAGCACATAAGTCGTGAAATATCAACTAAAATTGGAAATATTGATACGGGGCACAGGCACTAAGGGGTAATAAATTAAATAAGAAATGTATAGATAGAAGGTATATTTTTGTACTCAGACTTAGACCACTTCGTACATTATCAATTTACTTCAGTTATCTCCGGTTGAGATTGTAACAGTAAAATTGAGTGTAACGACAACGTGCGAAGTGTTTGCTCGAGTCTACTGATTAGGGTTTGTGTGGAGATTAAGAAAATGACATTGCTCAGAACTCACCATTACTAGTTTCGTCGAGATTAAAGCGATCCATAAGCCATTCGACAAGATCGTAACCTGGAAAGTAAAACAGCATTTCACTACTTTATCGGTTGCCATGACAAGCGGGGCTATTGGCTAATTCAGTTGAAAACTGAATTTGACATTAAATAATTTTACACTACGTCATCTACGTAGGCCACTGACAATAGCGTCTACAAAACTAGGCTTGTGTCATATATTTTTATGTCAAGTTCAGTTGTCCACTGAGATAGCCAATAGCCCCTCTGCACGATGGTAGCACTTTTGAAAACATTACAGACGAATTTAGCAAACTTTAATTAGTCAGTTTATGGCAGCAAAACAAAAGCCAATCAATGGTAATTAACGTCATAGCATTCCAGTATTAACTTAGCAATGGGGTCATTAAACAGGAGACCTAAAATGTTCTAACATTAGACCGTTGTGTAGAGAATAGAAAAATATTCTAAAATTAGCATCTGGTGCTCCTAAGGCGTTATTAAAGAAAATATACAGTGATTCTTAGACTAAGTAGTTGTTTATATTCTTACTATATACGTATAAATGTCATTTGAACATGCCTCTAATAGGTACATCGTCCATTTATTCTGTGCTGTTGTGTCCATCCTCATGGCAACCCTTTGGTTTGTGGGCGAGTTCATCGAGCGATGTATAAATATGGCGAAGGAACCTAGCAGGTGGCGCGGAGCGGTGAACGGCCGCTTGCAGACACGTGAACACTGGTATTGATTTTACAATCAAAGCCTCAGGCAGCTAGCTGTCGGACACTCGCGAGCCCTTCAATTATGAATTCACCTATGGAGGAGGCTATTTTCAGCCCCGGCTTGAGTACGGCAGCCAGGCGCCGTCCAAGCAAATATCGATTCTTGATACAAAATTGGACACGTTGACAACGATTAAAGCTGAATAGACAGAGGTTAACAAACCCAACTCCTTTGTCAAGGTTATTGTAGGTTTTACCCGTTACTATAAAGGATTGTATGTACTTGTACTCACCCATAAATGCAGACGGAATAACACTGAGAAAAAGTTTTTGACTCCTAACTGGTACACCGGTTTCTGGATCTTGCATTTCTTTTATTAAACATTCCATCTGAAAACAAAGTAAACATATTTTTAACTTGATAGGTACATTGATTTTTGTTGATTCATTTGTTGAGAGAGTCGGTGGCCTAATAATGTTTAATGGGTCCGACTCGTAAGCGAAAGTACCGGGTTCAAATCCCTGTGCCTGACTGACTGGCATTGACTCTTTTTTAAATTATTTAAAACATCATGATGTAACCTGCACACTCACGCGACTGAATATGTAACCATGTCCAATCCGGTCAGATTCCCTGTTAACATGAAAGTCAGATGGCAGTCGCTCCACTGTAATTACCTAATCTGCCAAATCTTGGATCATGGTCAAGGCTGACCCCGGTCCCTCGCACGCGAGGTTTGAAGAATAGAGTAACATGCGTTATCACAGGCACAACGCTCCTGCGGTTCTGTGGTTAACAACGTAGCAAACTCGAATCATAATATTTAAATACAAGAAAGTTTAAGGAAAACCAAACGGCTTTTATATCTCCTTTTTATAGATAGTAATTTTATTTTTAAATTAATTATAATTTTCATTGTTTCTTCTTAATTTTTGTCCAGGTGGGGAGTGTTATTTTGGTGTTTTAAGTCACATATGCACATATGATACATAGTTATGAGTACATCCGTGGCAGCCTTGGCGTGAGAGATATCGCAGATAAGATTCAGGAGGCTTGTCTGCGCTGGTTTGGTAACGTGATGCGGTGGGAAATAAGTGCAAGAACCTGCTGGTATCAGGAAAGAGTCCCCGTGGGTAATCCAAGAAACGATGGATCGACATCGCTGAGTCGGATGCGAGAGCCAACGGCTTACGACATGAGGATTTCGAAGACCAGGCGAAATAAAGAAGAATGAGTAGGAAAGCTGACCCTGGCATAGGACGGGATAAGCGCTAGGACGATGATGACATACAGATGGCAGGAAGAACAAGGCCCACCTTTCTCCCTTTCCAGTAGCGCTAATAATAATAATTCAAGACCTAATAATAACTGATATCTCTATTGTACTTAAAATAGCAACTCGTTGACCGCTCTCTTTTCCTTTCACAAAGGCATGTCTGTCCAATTGGAAAGTCTATGGAGTGGCATTGGGAACAAAAAACCGGCCAAGACCTGTCGGGCCACGTGAAGTGTAGTATTCCGTAGTTTCCTGTCAATATGCATGCTTAAAAGAGGGCTTTTTGATGCTATAAACACATCACAAAAGTTACAAATGCACCTAGCTCCTCTACAACTTGTTAGTTTGTTGACGATATTTTTTTGTTCATCAACACAGCCCGTCACAGTCCACTGCAGGACTTACGGCCTCTCCCACGAAAGGGGAGGTTATTGCCATAATCTCCACGCTTGGCAGGCGGGTTGGAGATCGCAGTGTTTAAATGTAACAATGGAAAATGCTGCTGTCCATTTTCCAGACTACGGAGACTCTTGATATTTTGTCTCGAAAACATTAATCGCCTTGTACGACACCCATGAGTGTAAGGGGTTGGTGCTATTCTACTCTGCCGGACACCACACGGCCTTATTTTGTTATTAACTACAAATTAATGATTTCGAATTTTTTCGTTACATGTGCTACATATAAATTTCAGCTTGATACCTCTACGCGTTCCTGAGAAAAAGAGTCTTGATAGACAGACAGATGGACGGACGGACAACAAAGTGATCCTATAAGGGTTCCGTTTTTTTCTTTTGAGGCACGGTATTCTAAAAATGAAAATGACGTCACTGGTGCTCTCAGCCCGGGTGCACTCGAGATGGTTCCGCTCGAGAGCCTTCGAGAGAAGCGGACAAGGCGAACAGTTGTCAAGAACTTTTCATCTTTAGAAAGAATGCGATGTTTAAAACGCGAAATTACATGCTATGTTCAAGAAAGAATTTGGGTCCCTTTGTTGGACACGGTGTACCTACAGAATGGAAAAGGGTGACCAACCAATGATCATTTTGATTATTTTATGACTAACATTTTGTTTTCTAAAGCTTGAAAATCATGTAAGAGCACGCGTGCTCTACGAAATATGATCATATCGTGGAGTTTGATTTTTATAAATTCCTGCGTTCATACCTTACACAACTAAATAATAAATTAGGTTATTATATCGCCTAGTTGCAACGTAGATGCATGTCACTACAAATCGACATCAAAATGGAAGTTATACCAAAAAAAAGTCACGTCACAGGGCTGTAAACAATTCAACAAGTCTCCGGGCCCCCAGCGGAAGAACGATATATTATATAGAATTCCTAGTTAATGTATCATCATCGCAGCCCGTAACAGTCCACTGCAGGACTTGGGGCCTCTCCCACGAAAGGGGAGATTATTGCCATAATCTCCACGCTTGGCAGGCGGGTTGGAGTTAATGTATACAATGCCTAAAATCGACTGGAAATGTGTGAAATAATATTTTTAACAAATTAAGCATCTAAATCGTTCTATATGAATCGCTCTATTTACTGGTTAAACCGCATGAAAATCCATTTAGTAGTTTTTTGACTAAATCGCGAACAGACAGACAGACAGACGCGGCATAAGATTTTGTGTTGTAATATGTAGTGATATTGAATAAATCGATGAAATCGAGTAAATATCAAAAATTGTAACACGAGCTATTTTTTTTACAAATAGTTAATTTTGTATACAAATATTTTTATCGTAAAATGAGTCGGAAAGGATTTGGCGGCGCGAACGGCAAAGATTTGAGGTGGCAAGGTTGAAATTCGGAAAGAGCACCTCCAAATCTATACAACTACCAATTTTTCAAACTCCCGGAAAACTTTCCACGTGAAACTACCAAATGATGGTGAAGTGTTCTAAAACTACCTTAATATTTAAACGCTTATGGATTTTTGTGCTGTCAAAATAAATCATGTCATGTCTATGTCTAAACATCTAACTATAATATTAGGAAAGCGAACAAGAATGTTCCCAATTATAGATAACCCAAGAATTAATTTTTGTAGCGTTTAGCACAACTTTTCAATTTCAATTTCTTTAGGCACTGTACCTAAAAATGACTTTTCTTTAACTTTTTTTAGGTGTCTAGCCTGGCATTTGTCTGTCATCTCACCTGATGTGGCCGAAAACGAAGCATGCCTGTCTAAACCCGTCTTGAGGGTGTCCAGATTATAATAACACTTGCAGGAAATGTGTTACATTCCTTAGTCATACGCATTATAAAGGTTGACCTATGTGATAGCTGGAAGAAGTAATAAATAAATAAATAAGATCCACGATTTAAGGAAGGAACGTGTCACGGATTGCGTTTCCCAAAGCTTTTAGAAAATCATACAAATTATTTAAAATGAACTACACAAATATATTTCTAGCATCTCAAAGAAAATTCATAACTTTGCACTTAACTTCCCCCTTTTCAGGGTTTTGTAGTAAACCGAGGAACCCTATAGTTTCACCATGTCCGTACGTTTGCATGTCCGCGGCTTATCTTGAAAACTGTTGGCACTAGATAGCTGAAATCTGGTGTAGAATACCTATTTATTATTTATTTATTGTATGGCTTTTAAGTTTCTACTGCTACTTAAATTTAATATAATTTACCTCTAATTAATTAATTAATTTAATTTAATTTAATTTAGAATACCTATTAATCACGCTGACGAAGCTGTAAAATAAAATATTTTAAAAGTACCTCCGGGTACCTCCCCTACACGTAAAGTGAGGGACGAAATTTTTTTTCGCGTGTTGTCCTTTATGTGGGGTGCCCTTGAATGGATATTTTGAAATCATTTAGGGCATCGAAAGGTTTTTGGACGAAGCTATCAACGGATTTTTTTTCAAATATATTGTGCTTAACAGTGACATTTTTTGTTAGAAACGCGTGTCCCCCGCCTCTAACAGCTAAATCCTAATATTTGGATACGTGTACTTTTCAATATGTGTGTATATAATAAAGATACACGGAATTTTTTATTATTTGTGACTTTAAGGACGGAAAATTACAATCCTACCAAAAATATTTCATGTAAAATTTATTGGCCAACCCTTGTAAGCTCTTAACGGTTACACTGTTAAAGTTATCAGATCTAATGAAGAGTCAAGCTTACAATTCTTTAAAGCGGCGGTGCAAGTTGTATGACAGAGGTGGATTGCGAATAGTAGGAAGCTATGGTTACCTGGGCTATCTGGGTAATCCCAAAAGAAGGAATGTCATGTAGCTTCCTCTTCACAATGGCTCATGATGGGCGACTACAGGCACATACGATTATGTAAAGGGCATAATCGTCTGTGAGTGGCCATCATCGTCTGTGATCGTGATCATACGATTTATTGTCGGTACATCAAAGGAATGCTTGGGGATGATCGTTCGCGTGTACATACAATCGTCCATCATTCAGTTGTACGGAAGAGGTCGAATAAGTAAGTAGTAAGTAGCCACCACGTCCCATTTTGTAGTCTCATTACGTCGCGTTTCACTACGTCGCTGTATGGTGCGTGTGGGTTATTCTTTAACTCGTTATAAATATTTAATTTATTGTCGGAATTAAGTCTTTGAAGCAGCGATATCTGAGGGTTCTTGGGGACTCCCAACATGAATCCGGTGCCAAAACTGGAAAAGTGGTCGCTATTTTGAACTTTTTTGTTACTGGACCGATTGCCTTCAAAATCGATATCTGAGCGTCCATTGGGACTATGAACATGAACATGTCAATATTAAAAATTCTTATACTAATGTAAATATTTGTAACGAATTGAAGAATAACCACACGCACCGTAGAGATACGCGTCGACAAAAATGAATGAATGAATGAATGATTATAAAGTCGATAATAGTTTATACCGGAGACACGATAAAAATGTATGTAGTAAGTACCGGTAAATATACGTAGGTACTTAGAGATTCGTGTGCAAGTGTCAAAATTCGGTGCATTTGTTACTTTGTAATGTGAATGAAAAATGAATGAAAAATTATTTATTGCTTATACATATAATAAAACAAAAACAGAGGAAAAAAAGAAAAGCAACCAGCGGCCTTATCGCTTAATGTGTTTATAGAAAGCCCTTTTTTGCTACACTGCACGTGGCACAACTCGTCTAGGCCGGTTTTTTATGGCCTAGGGGTCTTCAGACGGTCCACCTGATGGAAAGTGGCCACCGTCGAAAATCACATCTGCAACCTAAGTGAAGCGGATGTGGTGCCGACCTGTGAGATACCTGTAGACATGCCTTTTGAAGAATCCCATGTTGAAGTGCAAAGGTAAGACTTCGGGCGGGAGGGAGCTCATTTCCCTTGACAAGTATTTCTCAATGTTTATTATTTCTAATGGACATCTATTATATTGCCTTGTTATCTGACTTCATTTCTATACTAATATTATAATGAGGATAATTTGTATGTTGGGGATACGTAATCGCCGAAATTATTCAACCTTTTATGGCAATTCTTTCACTACATGGAATCTACATTATTCCCGTGTTACAAAGGCAGAGCAGCATTTCACTTTTTATCGGTATATCGAGTTTCGCGGGATACTTGAATGTTTACATTGTTTACAGATATCGAACTGCGCGCGGGTGAAACCCGCTGGGTAGTTCTAGAATACATTATTGACCATAACTATTTTGTTTATAAGCCTTGCGTTATTTTTATGATAATTGATGAGAGACAAAATTGTTGGCAAATTACCCCTTTCTTATTTTTAGGGAGGGCGAAACCGACAAATTCGATAATGTTGTGTGGATCATAACGATTTTATTATGGGCTAGGCCATCTGGCGTCACTCACAATGCTGATAATGTGTCGCAATTTTTGAGATTTTGTCTGTTTTTCCTTTTTTTCGCTGCTGTGATGGTTTGCTTCTTTGATCACGACCTACAAAACTGCTGTGGCAGCAGACAGGGAGATAAGTATTGATTGAATTTTACATCATGTAGCATATCGTAAAAAACATATTACTCTATCCATAACCACAAAGTAAAAAACGGCCCGCCCATTTTATGCTATTACCATACCACCGATTTTGAAAACATCAATCCTTCTATCTTATTTAATGAGAACATATTTTAAAAAATCACATTCATAACGAACACGAGGAAAATCTTCAGCGAGATTAGCCGAGTCTTCCTTTGATTGAGGAAAAGTGGCCTGCGACTAAACCGGGCATTGCGTCACCCGTGACGCCCGAGGCCTGCCTTCGCCTTGAATGAGTGAGATACTCACACAAAGTAATTAAGGCTTCTTCATTAAACTCGCCGCAAGGTTGATGCAACTGATTAATCTATTCGTGAAACGCTTCTGTTATCATCAATGACGTCAGTTCTGACGCCTTTCTAAGCGCTGAAATTGGATGAAATACCCATTAGGTATCTACATAATCGTTACTAGACAATGAAGTCATTTTTGTTTATAAATTTTCTATTAATAGACAATGAAACCGGTTTTGAATTTTGATAATATAATTTACTTTTAGCTGTTAGTGAGACACGGACTTCGGACATTGTGACTTCCGTACAATAAGTTGTTTTGAAAGATGGAGACAGACATAACTACTACAAGATAAACTCTTCTTGCCATTATAGTACTATTCCGTGGAAAGAAAATTCTCCGGAAAAAAGAAAAAGCTACGGAACATAGACACGTCTTGGCCGGAAATCATTTATGTAGGGCATCCGCTTCGTACAGGCACAATGTTGCAATGTACGTAACATTGATTTGTGAAAGTCGATTTTGAATATGTGCTCCTAACTCTACAAAACCTAACTCATCAAACTTTTCATTTTGGTCAGAAAGTGTGGCTTGGCCATATAATTTGTAATTATTGCGTGATTAGTCTAGCTAGATACAGTCCTCGAGCGACGCGACGGTCAGGGCTGATGTCGACGGTCGGATCAAGATAGCACTTTTATAGAGCTACGTTTGAATCTTTAAAACATCCAAATTATACTTTTTTTTAAATTTAGGGTTTATAGAGTTAGACTTATTAGAGGACTTCAGAGCTTGGCTCTTAATGAGATCTGATAACTTTTTCACAGTGAAACCGATAAGAGGTAAAATATTTTTTTAATTTAATGTTTTTGGTAGGATTTCAAATATCTTTTAATTGTTTAAATCTGATGCCCTTCTTCTTTCTGACCTGCATAAATTTCAGCTTTCTAGTACTTCGGGAAGTGCCCTATACGTTTAATTTTATATACAATCCTACATCCTCCTTTATGTGGGTTGGAGGGTAAAAGTTGCAGCTTTCTTAATTTTCTTGTTATATACAAATCACAATACCTGCCTGCAGTATAGATTTAGATTTATTTATTTCATAAATTAAAAATTTACACGTCAGCAATCAAAATACAGTAGTGACTATAAACTAATTGCAAGCTCGTACAGATTCACGAGTGTCATACCATCAATCTCTACATATCACTACATATACATGTTTAAATAAATGACATAGGCCTTTCGTAGGCCTAGGAGGGCCTTGTAATTGCAGTAGCCTTCCAGCCCGTTCGGGCAGGCCAGGCCACTATAACAGGATTAATATAGGCAGAGAATTGTCTTTTATATGATATCTATTGTTATTATCTATTCAACTATATTATTTGATTTCCTTATCTAGCATCTATCTAAAGAAGTATTCCGACCAAGTCTGCTGAAAAGATATGGACATACGAAGTCATGGATCGTTGTTGATTATTATGAAAATGATTATATATCTCGAGAATTGTGGAAATGTCGTTGACAGATAACCAGACTGGTGCATTTCTCTGTAGGTACTTGATAGTTCATTCCACTGCGAATTAAGTAACAACTCGCTTCTAACTCGGTCAGATCACGGCTCCAATGGAGGAGTTTTCCAGTAGGTATTGTCATTGGTTTCAAAAAGCATCAATAGATGGCGCTCCTACAATTTTGGTAATTCTTTTTTAAATCTGTATGGTTGTAATAGGCACTATGTTCCGTTTAAATACAAACCTTTTACGTCCATTCTTGATCCTAGCGTCTATGATACGAACTGACTCAGGCAAATTGATGTTTGATTTGTTTGCAATAATTTATTACAACCTCTAAAATGGTTAAAAACTATTGATAAATACAATATTATCCAATACAACGTACCCAGTGTATAACCTCTTTGCTAAGAACCTATTTCAAGCGATTACCAATTACCAATATTGTCGGGGCGCCATCTAGTGAGTGGTTAGGAATGCTTAAGATACCTATTGGAAAACTGCTTATTAGGCATCGCAATCGGCCGGCCGGCGGATTGTTTGATGTCGTGATGTCGGATGTATTGTGCGAATTCGGAGTGGACGTCGATCCGTCCCCGGAGACGGCGCGAAGGCTAAGGCGGTGACGTCACGCGGCGATCGATTGCGGGGCGCGGGGCGCCGGCCGGGTCACATCTCGGGCTCCGACGGCGACTCAGCCTCCCCCTCCCTACTTCCCCCCTTAGATGCCTTCCGCGCTCCCCTTATCCCCACCTACACCGACCCACGATTCATTACACCAAAAGATTGTTTGTTTTGAACGTATCCACCTTTATTGAATTTCAGACTCCGTCGCATTAAACGTGTCTACGTTCCTACCGTACCTCAAAGCGTCTGCTTTGAGGTGAGTCTGCTGAGGGCGGTCAAGTTCGTGCGGATTAGTTAACATCGTGTGTGTATGGGAGGCTAACTTAAAGTACACACGAGGATAACGAAGTTTTACTTACTGTTGTCGTGTCCATGAAAATGTGTAAAATACAAAATTTTATTATTGTAAAATGATTTTAATAGGTTTACTGGTATTTTGTCGGCACAATGTTCATTGGAACATAGCTAAGTAACATTTGTATATACACACGTATGGGGTGTAGGGTGTCCAATAAATGAGCGAAGCCGTCAGTTTTTGAGGCTGAATGCATTAGGGTTAGGCGGGCGGCGGGCGGCGGGCGGCGGGCGGGTGGCCGTGATCGCGTGGGCGGCCCGCCCTAATACTCGCCTCTTTCACTTTTTTGCTGACTCCTGCTCAATTAATAAATACTTCACTGTATTGAAAAAAAAAACATTTTCGCCGCGATCGTAAATAGCCGCCCTCAAAAGATAAAGGATGAAATAATCAGGGCACCGGCTGCGTGAGCACAGTCTCCTTTGTTAATAGCTACAGATAGCTGCGAGTCGCCGTGAAGTCATCATCTTCGGCGCCGAGACGTATCGGACCGTCCCACTTTCGGTTTTTGTCTCTCACATATCTGGCACGTTGCCAGAGCGCGAGGCTTCCTCGCTTTCTTGTCGGGGTAATTTATCACATCGCTACACGAGATTTCCACCCCTTGCGAAAAAATTACGCTCTCTATTGAAGATTTCTGCTTAATCTACATACGCATTAAGGATAAGAATTCTTTGGACGTTGTTGTAATAAAAAATAAAAAGTAGCGGTGGGATCTATTATGTGGTAACTTGTGGTTATATGGAATAGCGGTGACTCGCAGGCGAGCGGGGCTGCAATCACGGGAAATAAAATTTTACTACATCACTCGTCGTCAGTATCTATACAATTGCATGCGTTCTTGTAAATTTTATACAAAAATATTTAATGAGTATGTGTACTTGAGTCTATGGAAATTATTTTATGACTGTGATATTTTTATGGGCAACGGTTACAGGCGACGGAACGGAAATGGTATTTACGTTCAGACTGAGAGTTTGTATGTGTTTGTCCCGCAGATGTGTTGTCATTTAAGTCCAAAATAATTTGACGAATTAGGTTGTGGTTTTCTATAATGGATTTGTTACTTATCGGTTATGGTACTAAGGTGTTATTTAATCACCTTCTGTTAAAACAAAACGATATCTCTAGAAAGGTTTGACCCAAACGAGCAAGGGCCGTCCGATGGTGAGTGATAAACGCCGCCCATGGACAAGTGGGGGATGGACCGATTTCGATAATTCATCTTGGCGTTAATCAATTTTATTTTCATAGCTACCCAATGTAATACCAAAACCTTGATAGACAAAACGATAAAATGCATAGAAGTCCAATAGTTCACTTCCCAAGGTCAAACTCTCGAGATTGCGGAATGCGAAAAACAGGGCGTCATTCCATAGGACTGCTATGGGCTACTCATTCCATAGGCTAAATGACGGGTTTTTATAGGGAATGTCATAATTAGTGGTATAGACCTGCGACTTGTTAGTTGAAATTTTTTTAATCCTTTTTCCATTACAATATTTTTACGAGTCAAGCTTCGCTGGTTTTTTTTAAATTGAGCAATTTAGATTTTTATACAGGACTACCTCGTCCGGTGCGACTTCGTTCGCGTGGCATCCTACCCCTATTCTATCCTTACCCTACTTTACTAATACCTTATGCTACCCTACTCTGCTCCTACCCTACCTTTTTCTTTATTCTATGTATGTGTTTCTTATATACAAACTTTGTACTGATAATACTAATCACCAAAAAAAGAATTAGTCAAATATGTGCACTGTACAGAAATTATGGGCGAACATACATTTATAGAGTAATTATCGAATTACACCCATTATTATGATCTATTAGCCCTAAATATTCGCGCCACTAAATTCAGTTTGAGCCGTAGCGTCCCTGGGAGCTAAAATAGCCAGTAGAGCGTACGTTTATCAGTGGTTGGCAGGCTGGCTGCGGCCGTGCGAGCTGCGAGCTACGAGCTACGAGCCAACCCTATCGATTTTCGCGAGCCTTGCGCGCCGCCCGCCCTCACTCACGTTAAAAATAGAGGGACCAGCCAGCCAGGCTTAGCCACGGACTACCGCTTGCCACTTCCCCGATGCATAATACAGCACCCCAGAGAGCACATCCTCATTGTTCATTCAGGATAAAGTGTTTTAAAGCTGCGCGTTTTAAATCATGAATGTGGAGCCCGCGCGTTATGCGCAGTGAAATCTTAATCGGTGGCCCGCTGGGGCCTGCGTGGTCTGGCTTTCAATACGGCGTGTTGCCATTTATCTGTTTATGATGTAATCATGTCACTGGTGAACGCGGTAAAGTTTGGGGTTCGTGTTCACTTGAACATTTAATATTGTAATTAGATAGGGGTTATTGTCAAGTTGAAACTGGCCAGGTTTCTATTTACATCTAAAACAGGGTCTTAATTGAAATAAGCTATAGTGAAACTTTAAAGAGTTTCGTATTAATATTGTTTTAGCCAGTTAACTCATCGTATTAAAAGTATAAGTGTTTTCTGAGTCACTATGGGAAAATCCGTGCCCATCCGCCATTTTCCTCCTCCCTCGTAGTAATGATCAAAATCAGGTCAGCCTACGCCAAACAAGTTTGGGTTTTTTATGAAGATAAAAGCATAGTGCAATGCTCGGAATATATATTTTTTATAAGAGGGAGACAGACAATTAAGCGAGCCACCTGATGGAAAGTGATCACCGCTGCCTATAGGCGGGTGCTTGGCACCGCATAACACCCGTCGTGAATGCGTTGTCTGCCTCGAAGATAGGTGTTGCCTGTTTTCTTTAAAGTGTCACACAGTAAAGGAGAACTTTCCCATCACCAACCCATTATCCTATCGACAATCATAAGCACCGCGTCAGCTCTAATCACGGGTGGTGCGCGCGCTTACTTGCTGACGCAAACTTCTTGCCACTCTATAACTCTCAACTAGCCCCTTCGGCACTCTCCCTTAACACACAAACCATCTTTACCCTTTAGCATTTTATCTTTAGCCATTTTATAGCGGTAAAAAGCGCACATGTAAGACGTAGATTTTTATATGCAAGATATAGCTTGAATGAGCAACCTCCCGAAGTCTTTACTATAACATAGGGTTCTTCAAAAGGAATGTCTATAGGTTTCTCAAAGGCCGGCACCGCATCCGCTCTCCAAATGTCTTGGACGAATTTAGATCTTTAGACGTTCGTCCGTCCTTGTGAAAATATGTCTTGGTTCCATCAGGTGTACCATTCGTCCGTATACCACCTAGGCGATAAAAAAACTAGACTAACCTTATCGAAGGCGAAGGGTCGGTGTCTCGGCACGTCGGCGTGTTCCATGGCGTCGGCGGGGCGGGGCGGGGGAGGGCGCGGGGGGTGCGCGCGCGCCGCTAGCCGACCTCCATGGGCGTCTGCCGCAGGGGCCGCATGCCGCTCGCGCACGCGCTGCGCCCCCGACACCTGTGACAACGGGTGGGTTAGTCAGTTTTTATGCTGTGGTTAAATGGAAAAGACAAACTTGGATAGGGGAACGTGGGAGATGAAGCATTATGTCAGGTGACTGTTTTTGAGAAGACAGGTTGGTTTATGTAAAACAGTGACAACTGAGCTTTAGACAAAGTTACAACTATCCGTAACTTTCGTCCGTTATATCAGGGTTCTTAGACTTACGTTTCGCTTGTTCGACTATTTCGCTTAGTCTCTGTTTCACGCGAGTAATGATAATTTTTAAAATATTGTTTTTACAAAATATCATTATCAAAACGCATTATTTGCTGGGACTAGAGTACAAACAAAAAGCATTGTGAAAATGCGATGCTAAAGTAAGGTACTGCAGAAAAAGTAACAGGAGAAACTGAATACGAAATGTCCAAGTAATTGAGATGCAATATAAGGGCAGCTCTACATAGAGGCAGAGAAACTTCTCTTCTTGACAAGGAAATTAAACTCTTTTTCTTGAATTTCAGATATCTTTGATTCTTACTTGTAAGCAAAGAGAACATAACCCTACCTTGCAAGTATGTATTTCGGTCAAAAAAGTATCGGCAATCAATAATTTATTTCTAATTCCAAATTATTTGCGTCGCGAATGGAATTCGGTGTTCCGAGTCGCTGAAAATATTGCAGAAAGTTTGCACGGTGAATCGACTTTATCAAAGAAATTTACATCGAGTACAGTACAGAGTAGTACGGTGTACACAAAAGCGGTCGAGATGTGGCGGATGATTTGGTTCGCTCTTATCGCTCATCGACGTCTTCAACTGAAGTTAACATGTCTAAAGTGAAGGAAATGGTAAATGAAAATCCTCATTCAAGTCTGTAAGGCATAGCCGCCGAACTCACTGTGTCTGGCAAATCGAGTCTAAACAATCACTTGTGCATGAAACACGTTGCTGCTCGACCAAGCCCGAGATATCTGAATTATCTTCAAAAACTCAAAGACATGCTAGATCGAGTCAATTTCTACCCCAAATTTGCAAAACGCATTGTTACTGGTGATGAGCCATGGGCTATGGCATGGGCGGAAAGTGCGTTAAATTTTTCTGTTATTAGATTTTTCGTTGGCGTAAGTGTATTTAATTTCGGAAGGGGCCGTAAGAGGCCGAATTCAATATGGCACCCACGGCCTCAGGTTTCAAACGACAAACAAGCACCTCAACCTCACATCATCCCTTACCTACCTTCCACCTTACCAGCTATACCTCTGCCAGCGTTGCTGAGTTCGAATACCTAGGCATGTTAGAAATCGGAAATAGATTCAACTGGAGAGATTTATTAGACGAGGCTAGTCACACACGTGGCTGTAATGCCTTAGTTAAGATGACGATGATGAATTTTACATACTATAACTGAGACTGAACAAAAGGCTGAGGGGGTGGGACGCGCGAGCGCAGGCGAAGCGAGGTCGCAAGAAATCCCCATTAACAAAAATCTTCCATTCGATCGCGCGCTTAAGTTTTATCAAAAATCTAAGGTTTTATAAAAATCAGGTTTAGGTTTCTGATAAAAAAACTGGATTTTTCCGGTTTATGATAAGATCAAATAATAATTTTGTCTTCTTCCGGTTCTTGATCAAAAGCCAAGGTTTTTTGCTCAAACACCCGATTTCATCGACATATACATACACACTCACGCGCATATGTCATAGGCTCGATCATAGGGGTAGTCAGAATTATATTGAGTGCCACAATTCATACATTATAAAAATTGCGTCACAGGGCCCTAACATTTTACTTATATTTTTATTTGCTTTAGATTTAATTTAAAGACTCTTTTAGAGAGTAGATTTTTTCTTTATTCAATAAAGACGATTTATAAGAAGAAATAATTATAGACATGTCAATGAGAATGTCTGTACGACGGCTACGAAACTACAAAGTTTTATTTCTGAACAAGATGTAGCATTTGTACGTGTTAGGGCGTGGGTTTTCTAGAGATCTGAGCTTGCCGGACTTGCCAAATAAAAAAACTCTAGAATTATCCAGGCCAAAGATATGTGCGTAAATAGCATAAAGTGATAATTCCACGAAACTATTCAAAATGGTAGTTATCTTTTTTTTTTTAGCCTCAGCGATCTTTTCTTTTATATAGAAATAGAGAGTATAGATATTGATATCGTCATATATACTTATCGAAAATCTTAAATTTTTAATTTGTCGATAAATATATTTATACCGAAGTAGTAAATCTCACAATAATACAGGCACAGAGAAAAAAAGTGTTTAGAAAACATTTTTTAAATTACTATTTCGATAACAAAGAAAATAGATTATTAGGACACAGAGCAAAAAAAAAATTACCATAACCATGAAGGTTACTAACTTTCCAATCTCTTTGCATTAGGTACATTGACATTAAGCATTGAGTTCCGATAGAGTCTATAGTCCGTTACGTTTGTTGTCGTGCGGCAAGATAACGAACTAATTTTTATTCTAGCATTTCATATTCAGACTTATATCGTTACAAGCCACCGTTATATACCCAATTTGAACATGAGGAACTTTAGATCTGTCCTTCTACGAACTCGGATCGACTGAAGCGCTTTAATAACCCTACCAATCCCTAATTAATGCTCATGTCACCATGATCAAAAGAGCTGTCTTTAAATAACAGGGCTTCAAGTCTGTTAATTTACTATAGCTGGATCGAATTATAATAGGCAACAATTTACGACAATTTAAATTGCAGCAGCATTTGCAGCTGTAGCATTGCGCATGCATTGCAGCATATGTGTAATACCAAAAACGCGTAAAACTGCAATTTATCTGCGGTTGCGATTCGATAACAATTCAATCGAGCCATTAGTAAAAGTAGCGGATTCATAAAATTGAGTTGCTCTTGCGATACACTTACAATTCGATCGAATCATTAGTAAGTTAGCGGACTTGAGACCCAGGACAAGGCCGTTATAGCTTAGAATAGTGAATAATTAACATCCACCGTGAAAGCTGACACTATTGTTTACAATTGAATCCATCTAACACAGTTATTGATAACGTTTCATTTCAATACAGGTTAAAATCCTGCTATTTCATTGTGTTAATGTGGAGGTTAACTACCATCATGCACGTTATTCATGTAATTTATTATGTATCTATGCTAATTATAATGTACATGACATTCTCTTCAACCATAATGTCACAGCCTAGGTCAATGTTTTTGAAACTCTCACCTTGAGTCGAAAGGATTCCAATTTTGATTTTTGGCTTGAAAAATTTAATACTACAAGCTTTTATTTAGTTTCACATGTTCCCATATCTGTTCGTAATAAAATCTTGCCAGTTAAATTTGACCCATTTCCCGGTTTCCGATGGAGCTAAACTTTTGAACACTCATGTAAGTTCAGCGACAATGTAATGTTATGATACCACTGAGGTGATCTGATGATGGAGCCGGAAGGTGGCCATAGGTACTTTTAACTACGCATGGTAAACCCATACAGTCTGGGCTCGTTTGATTAGTGTTGACAAATACTCTGACTGATTATAGAAAACCCGCGATAAAATATTGCTATGAAAAATTATTTTATCTACACTCATAGCGTAATGTTCCAATTACATATTCGAAAACAGTCGTTTAAGGATACACTTTTTTCACGCCAGTCTATAAAATTTTAAAAATTACTTTTCGATACAGCATTTCCCATACTATTTTCATGACAGCTGTATCGTAATAGTAGTTTATGCAACTGTCATATAAAAGGGGGTATTAATTATATGCAGTTGCATACACTACTTTATCTACACTCGTATTTTTATGTTAAAATATCGTACCTATAATTATCTCAACTTTGCTGGTAGTAAGCTGCGAGTCAGTTCTGTTGTAGGTATCTACGCGTCGAGGATATCAAGCGGCGGGAAATTCGCTTTACTACTTTCACATTTATCTATTTATTTGCTTAAAATAAAAAAAAACATTCACAAACACAAATTACAACAACTACAAAAAATATTTTGTTTAGCGGGAAAATAATTACACAGAATATAAACAGGAAAATAGTCGCTTGATATCCTCGACGCGTAGATACAACAGAACTGACTCGCAGCTTACTACCAGCAAAGTTGAGAAAATTATAGGTACGATATTTTAACATAAAAATACGAGTGTATATAAAGTAGTGTATGCAACTGCATATAATTAGGTATTAAAACACTCGTGTCAACCTATTATCATACTCGGCTACGCCTCGTATGATAAACAGACACTCATGTTTTAATACCCCCTTTTATTTGACAGTTGCATAAACTACTATTTCATTTGAACTTCTTTTTAAATTACATAATATTGACAACACAAGACACGAACGGTTCAAAAATGGGAAAAGTCAGTCATAAAAATATAACCGATTTCTTGGCGATATCAATATTGAAAACTATTCGTATCGAGGCGAGTGGTTCAAAGATAGAGCGCTAGGCAGCGATATTTTTATTGGGCATTGATATATAAAAAAAAAATGTTTGTGGATTGAAATTACCCAGATAGTCCAGTTAAATAATTGTAAATAGAAAAACTTCGTTCAATAAGGACCGCTACAGTGCTTTAATCAATCTAACTTTACCTAACAACGATATTTAACCATCAACAAAAGTACCTAAACATATACCAAAAAATCATCAGGTATCAAAAGTTATACGTTATTTGAGTGTCCAAAAATATTGACAAAAGAATTCATAAAAATAAAAGTAACGGGCAGTGTCAAAGATCCTTCAACTTACTTACAATCTTCCCAGGCTTTTCTTCTTATATAAAACCGTAAGTATATATCCCTACCTAGGCCATTATTACCTCGAATATCTTTAACTTGCGATATCCAATAAGTATGTCGAGTAAACATGTTTCTATTGAAAAAAAAATACATATTTCAGTGAAAACTTTAGCAGAGACTATGTTTGTAACATCACATCAAAGTGTACGCGTCGTGCCTTCTAGGTAGGATACATAATTCATAGCCGAAACGAAACTATTCAACTCGGTCGGACGCGATTTCAAAACACCTAACCTATGTGATTGATTAGATCACTACATAAAAATGTAATGCACGTCGACCCGCTACCCTAATTGAATACGGCCAGCAACAAAAATAGAAACATAATCACCTTACACACAGTGCAATGGTATGCAATGCACATTGATCATTGCTGACAGTACATAAAACGTTAAACGGCCGAACAAAACATTATAAATGCGTCATAATAGCCACGTAGCGCCGAGGCGAGCTGAATAGCGTACCTACAATGTGTGTAATCAGCCCCATAAATTACAGCGCAGCGAGTCTCAGCGAGCTAGTGCTAAGCTGCGTGTTTATTACTGAGCAATGAAAATGTAGGTGTAGCCGGTTACAGGTAGCCGTGAAATGATGTTCGCGTGATCGCACTGCGAATGATCATTATCTATGATCGTTAGGCCGCGAGCTGGGCATGGAGTGCCGCTAGTGCGCCGCGTCGGTAAACAGCGCCCAGGGCCCAGCGCCCGGCGCCCGGCCACCGGCGCCGGCCCTGCGTATCCGCATTTCCGAGGAAACAACTCGTTACTTTTACAAGTAGATATCTGTTATTTTGGTACACATTGGCGCCGTTGTCTATCGATGTTCGACTTTCGTCAATGCTCGCAGTCGATGTATTGGTTGAGGTTAGGTTAAATGGTTGGTTCATTGGATGTACTTACTTGCTTCATTGAAGCATAAATGAAAGTATAAATCTGAGTATGACCAGTTTTTAAGTGATATTAACTGTAGCTTATATATCTAGGTGCTTAAAATAAACCAAAAATAAAATTAGTTGAAATGAAAGAAAAAAATTGGTACCTTTAAAAGCCATGCCGATGAGTTCACGAATTCATCTATCGATGTCATTTACGTATTGTATATCTGACGTTTATCTGAAAATGATTACAAACAACTAGATAACGGGGCGTAGGAAAACAGTATAGCGCATACGGGCAACGTTCCGCGACATGCGGGTAGTTCCGTTAGGCGACTGAATGTGAAAATGGAAGACTAACCTGATAGAAAGATTGCGGCTAAGCCATGTCTCATGTGGAGCGATGCGGTGCGTCACGGCGCGAGCGCGCGGCCCGGCCATGTTTTCCGCGCGACTGTTTATCCCGGGACGCGACGCTGACCTGGCATTGGCCGTCGGGCGATCCTAGCAGTGGGTGCGCGGGCGCGGCGCGGTACAACCGCGGGCGGGACTGCCGCGCAGCACTATCGACAAATTGCTATTGTTCGCCGGCCCGGCCCCAGACGCGAGGCCCGCAATATCTTCTGATAAAAGAGATAACGCGGCGTCCGCGAAAATCTCTTCTCGAGTCGTAAATTTTAGAGTCATGGGGGAATTTCGGGAGGCTTAAGAACCTTTAGATAAGTGAGATAAGTAGACGGTGTCGCACGTAAGAGACGCCTAATGGATACTCGATTTAGATGTTTCACCGGCATCGACGCGCGGTGGAAGTTATTAACTTTCGAGGAAGAATGCTCTGTTTGTTATCTTTTGGAATTTATTAGTGCAATTTGACGGGTTGTTAGCGTGTCGAGCACACGGAACGTAGTCGTGGTATTTGACACGTTTGATGGGCATTGCGTAGACAGTTTACTAAACCTAAAATAATATTTGGTCTATATTTGAGAGACGTTCAATAATTTTTTTTCAATGACTATACATTGGCTTTGCGGGTGGGTGTCTGCGAACCCAGAGCAAGCTATATTTGGCTCGGCCTTCCGCTAGACTCCTGGCGACGGGCCGTAATATCCAGCTCATTGAACTGACACCACCTTCCAAAAATATTATCGATTAGCACCAAAATAAAACTATTTGCTTCATCCTAATAATAATATTTTCATTATACCTACGCGGCTCTTTTTCGAGTGTGGTTAATTAAAATGAACGCTATCTTTAATACGGATATCACTGTAGGTATATTAGATTCGGTGGTTAGTATTGGTATAGTTATAATTACCTATAACACTTTAATGGTTGGTTAGAATAGTTAATAAGTAAGTAAATACTCCACTCTATACAGTACAGAGTCCAGAAAAAAGCCAGTTGTCAGTTTTAGTTTTAAAGCCTCTCCCAAACACGTGCGATAAGGTAATGCGCGGTATTATCGCTTTCGTTTTTGCGATAATGAGTTCCGCATCCTCTCCACATGTATACATTTTAATAGTCAGTCCTGCAGCAGCCATGCCATTTGTCATATAATGAAGTCGACAACGTCCGTTGCTAGGCGGAAAATGTCATAATCTCTTTGGGTGTAAAACTCATTAGGAATTGTAAACGTTCGCTGATTGGAGGACGCAGAAACACAAGCTTCCTCCTTCTATTTCTGCCCTTTCTTATGTTATACGGCAGACAAACAGGCTAGCGGGCCACCTGATGGAAAGTGGTCACCGCCGCTTATGGACATCAGCAACACCAGAACTGTGTAAGATCACCCGCGTCCTGATACAAATGAACCTACTCTGAACAGATATCGCAATTACGCGCACGATGTTATCGCGCCTGTCTGAGAGAGGCTTAGACTTAAATATAAAATGTTTAAATGAAAATACTAGGCAGTTACGCCTGCTGTTTATAAAACTCTATTCACTTAAAGATTTAATGTGGCGCCTTGGGTTCATAAAACTTTATATAAATAATTTGATGGGTAATTTGCGAATAAAAATTAACGGTCACTAAGTTTATTTTTGGCAAGCTTTATTGCCAGTTTCCGGCCAATAATATGGTAATTGCCTCCTTGTTGTTTGTATTGAGGTTTCCGCTAATTAAATGTTTAGTAAAATCGCTAGTACTCTGTGGCGTAGGTCTTGAACAAACATTTTTTATTAACCAAATTTGATCAGAGGCCTAATTCTCGGGCTATCTCGAATTCGACATTTCTTCTATCTAAATATCTCTTAGAAATGTGATTTATAACGATCTTCGACAATAAAGGATTAGCGAAAATCGTTGAGAATACGTTTTTTTGCTTGCAATGAAGATTCAGTGACATTTTAATAGATATTTGTAGCTAGGGAAAATGTCGGATTCTAATGTCAAAAGCGCGGGAATCGCCTCCCAGGGATATTTGATAAAAAGTAAGTATATACTTTATACACTTTTCCTTTAACAAGGGACTTGGAGCAAGTTTTTTATTTGTAAATATTATTTTATAATTTAGTATTAGCTTTATTTTATTTATTTCTTTTAAAAGTAAGTATATTATAAAATAACTTAAATTCAGATACATTTCTGTCACAAACTCCAAAGAGGACACCCTCTCTCTCTTGCACTATACCGTTCCACGGAGACTATGGCCTCTAAGACATGGTAGACTATGGCCTCGAATCTGATAATTTACTTGGCGCGATCGAATTGTAATTGGATCGCAAAATAGCAGCTCAACGGCAGCATTAATTGTAGCAGTATACCAAAAACGCGTAAACCTGCCCTTGAGCTATGATTACAATCCAATTACAATTCAATCGAATAATTAGTAAATTACCGGACTTGAGAACCAGGCCCGCCAAACAGTTTACCGTGAGGTTCCAACCCTTAAGATATGAGCCACGACCAGACAGTTATCTCGTCGAAGGGCTGGGAAACCTTTTTGTAACACTTTTGACCGGAAGTCATTGTGGTGCTCTTTGATGCGACACCAACTCTCCGGGTGTGTACTTTGTGTGGGTTATAAACTATTATTTATATAGGTTTTATTATTTGTTTGATTGTTAGAGGTTATAGGATTGGCTTTGTAGCCTACTAGCTAGCCCGCCACGCCTTCGTTCGCGTGTTGTCCTATCCTATAAATAAACCTTCCTGTTGAATTACTATATCTAATATTGAAAACCGCATTAAAATCTGTTGCGTAGTTTTAAAGATTTAAGCGTAGGTATACATACATACAGAGGGACAGACGGCGGATAACAACTTTGTTTTATACTATGTACTAGTGGACCCGACGCATCTTCACTTCGCGTGGCGTGGTCCCCTTACCCATACCCTACCCTTCATCTACTTTACCCTTACCAACCCTTTTTTTACTTGCATATATACCTTCGTCTTGAATCACTCTACCTATTGCTGAAAACTGCATTAAAATCCGTTGCGTGGTTTAAAAGACCTAAGCGTAGAAGGCAGGAAACGACTTTGTTTTATTCCATAGAAGAAAAAAATAAACAATATCTAAGATTTTCCTGAAAATATGGAAAAATATTAGTCTTGAATTTCACTATTCAAACGTGTCGTCAGTATTTAACAAAAGCCATCTCTACATATATTAGCGTCATACATACGTGCTTCCAGCCAGACTTTCCAGTTAGAACTGCCAATATGGCGATTCAGTTTGATTCACGCGTGCAACGTGCACTGGCGTGGAATTGATACCAATGAGGAGTTTTCCAATAGGTATCTAAAGCATTCCTAACCACTCACTAGATGGCGCCCCGACAATTTTGGTAATTGATAATCGCTTGAAATAGGTTCTTAGCAAACAGGATATAAACACTGGGTACGTTGTATTGGATAATATTGTATTTGTCAATAGTTTTCAACCATTTTAGAGGTTGTAATAATAATGCAACATAGTGCCAACTTCTATAAATATTTCTTTTTACATTTCGTTCAACCTTTAACAGTTATGTTTATATTAATAAACATTTTATTTTTAAGTTTAGTATTAATTGGTTGCATGAAATCACTGCCACCATCATACAGATTAAAAAAAGATTACCAAAATTGTAGGAGCGCCATCTATTGATGCTTTTTGAAACAAACTATCAATACCTACTGGAAAACTGCTCATTGGCATTCGCGTTCGGCCACCGGAGCCAGTGAACCAGCTGGCCTTTGTTTACGGAAGAGGCGAACCAGTAACCGCTACATACGAGCTTACTATGATGCGTTGTGTAAGAATAGAGTAGGTACAGGTAATGGTAATTATACAACAAAGTCGTAAGTCTACTATTCTAATTTTAAAGTACACCATGAGTGATTTACGTGGGTCATAAGCGAAATCTGTGGCGTATATATAAATACGAGTACCTACTTATGACACGGGAATGCCTAGGATAGATTATAGAGTGAAGTAAAGAAGGCTCAGAGGGAAGGCAGATCCCGGCTGAAGTCGAGATTGACCACGACGAGGACGACAAAAGATGGAATGATATCGATGCGGCTTTTTGTTATTCGAAAATCAGTTCAGAAAGGAGAAATGTTTGAGAATAATGTAGAATATTTCGGGGTGTTTTCGGTATCTGTTTGTTATGTGATCTGTGTATAGACTTTTCACGGTTATGCGGTAACCGAGGATGGGCGAAAACACATTTGCAGTTCTTTATTTTGTATCCTAGTAAAATCTGTAGCAAATCAATTAATGTAGGTACATAATATTATATTAATCTGAATTGTGGATATTATGAGCTAAAGTCACTGCATTTTACATTTGGTTTAAGAGATCGTTTGTCGCCATGCCTTGTTTATAATATTCATTACCTAGGCACACCTAGGTACCTAAATAGTTATCTATTTAAGTACTAACCTGCAATTTGCATGATTTCACCAACAATCAGTATTACTGATTTTAGTTATGTTGTTGCGTGTTTTAATATTATTTTGGAATATTTTAATTAAATAGTGTGTTAAATCATGTCAAGAAAATGTTTACCGGCATAATTACGTTTTTTGAAATCACTATTTATGTCACTTAGGTAAGTGTCACCTAGAGAAGTGCTCCATAAGCTGGTGAAAATGAATTTAAGATAAGGCATGGTGTAGGGGATGCCTTAGTTAGGGGATACTTTAGGACTGCTTGGTGAAAACGGGCATTAGTGTACCAAAAATCACCACTAATATTTTAAATATACAAAGGTTATCTCCACATTTACATTGATTGATGCTTCAGTGCCTACTATGTCAACAATATACCGACTAGTATCCGTGCAGTAAATATAATACCCGTAATAACAGTTTTATTGTCTTCACCATGCATTTAATAACTGTAATGCACTGAAGGTCTTACTCGGGATGTCCGTAGCACATGTATTAATAGACCGTAGTTATGTTTACCAACTAATGTTTCAGCATTACGTTACGAGATGTAATAAATCTTGTTTTATGTTACTCAATGACAAACGAGCAGAAGGCGGTAACTATCGCCCATAACATCTTCGATTCCAGTACTTGTTTTTCGAGTAACAAATATGAAGAACTGTATATTCCTTATGCTTGTAATTGTGCTTACCTAGTTCTGTCGAGGCGGACTCCTTACCCTTGACAGAGTTCTACAAGGCGCTACAAACGATACGGCGAGCTTGGTCGGACGTCCCACCACGCCCCCACATCCGAGAATCGACTTTATTTTGTATAATGTAAGGATTAAAAAATCAAGTTGGCGTTAATGTCTCGGTTGTGCTTTCGCGCACGAGGGCCCGGGATCCGCCTTGACCATGATCCAGGATTTGGCAGATCAGGTAATTAAAGTGGAACGACTGCCATCTGACCTCCATGACCCTTCTACCAGGGGAACCTACCAGGTTACATATTCAGTCGCCTGAATGTACAGCTTTCATCACGATATTTTCCCTCACCTCACCATGCGAGGGCGTGCGCGAGAGCACAACCGGGACTTTAACGCCTATATGATGATGATTCGATTTATGGGTGTCGTACAGTCTGTTGCCACTTATGTCATCAGGCATACTGGTGGGTTTGAATGCACATTATAAACCTTACCGTTTATATATTACGATTAATATCATTACAGAAACCAATTTTTAATGAATAATCTTCCAAAAAAGGGGAAATAGCAAATAAAATTAGTCTGTGGAAAATAGACATATCTAAACCGACGTTAAAAAATTGCTAATGGTGGTGACTAGTAGGGTATATATTTTAAATCTTTTATTATCTTAAATTGTACCATTATCCTTCACACGTTTGTTAGACTATTATGTTGTGTTACTGCTGTTATCGGCTGTAATGATCAACGATGTTTGTGTGCATATTTGTAAACACGTTATAACTCCATATTGAAACGATTCAGAAAGTACTGTCACGCGCAGGACTAGGTACTATACAATCTATGTTATTTTTGATGTTAAGAAAGTGTATTACACATAGAAATGCATAAATAAAAATTCTCAGTATCCTATTAAAAAATGAAATGGATGGATGGATGGCCTGCTGGAAGAAATTTCTTTTTAGAAATCAGTGCCTGTTGCGTCGTTTATATATATGATAGTTCTCTATGTATTTAATTATGTCCAATAAAGTTTTTTTTCACTAAGATGATCTACCTATCTGACAGGTAGGTAGAGCATTGCAATTACAATCTAGCCTAAAGACTAATAAGTAATTTAAATTTAACATAATTTGCTAGGTTAGAATAAAATAAGAATGTTTCCATTAACAACACATTGTTATTGTGTTCTTTGCAGTAAGCACTCATCGCACTACTTATCACTAATATTCACTACACGAACTCAAACGGTTTTGTCCTTTTTAGTCTTCGCACTATGTTTGTGTTGTCAAGGAGTGTCCAATGTCGAAAAAAGTGAACAAAATAAATAAATGGAAAGAAAAAAATCGTAATTCCTAGAGAGAGAGAAGCAGGCATGTGGAAAAATAGTAGGGTTACCTATCTATGTCATTGTATTTTCACGACGATTCAATTTATTTTGCAATTATTGCAGTAAGCAAGCGGCATACCGGTAGTTTGAGGCGGAACGGTGCCGGTGCCTAGCCGGTGTCGCGGTCCGGTTGACGGCTGCCACGCGCGGACGGTCGGCACAACGGCAAAAAGGCGGCCTATTGTAGCATAGCCTCCTTCATTATGATTAGTGTTATTACTTGCAATGCTAGAGACTTCGTCCGCGTAGAATTCGGTTTTTACTTTCGTTTCCGTGGTGACCATACTGGAGTTTTGGAATGGTAAGCCCCTGTTCTATTCAGCGGGTCTAGCCAAGATGCAAATTAATGACATTGGCAGAGTGGAGTAGCCAGCAAAATCATTTGGCATTTGATAAAGGCGTGTATATCCCTTGCACCTTTGTCCGATTTCCCTAGACTTAGAGCTCCGCCACCTCGTCCCTATCTGGAATGTCACCTGAACGCGGCGTCAGTACAGCAAGTCGGCCAGCTCTCGAGACCAGCCAGTCTGAGAGAGAGAGTACGCGGTAGGAAAATGTGTGATAATAACCGCGACAGTTTAAAACATTAATTTTGATCATATAGCTAATATTTTTGCTGATTTAAAATTTAACGAACGATTTTACCAGAGCTCTACATGTAAATGAAATGAGTAATTACGACAATGCATGTTGCATGTACCTACCTACTTTATCACGTGATATTATGAGTGATTGTCAGCTGTAGGTAACACTTTTAATTACACTACTAGCTAAGAATAGTCCTTCAAATAATACCGTGATATAGTTACTTAGTAACGACAACGAACTACTAATTATACTGTCTTGTCAAACTCTTCACTTCTTTATAACGCTAGACGAACACACTATATTCCTTCCAATATCTAATTCCAGGGCCTTCCCTTCGTTCTCTCAACTTTGCCTTCTAGCCTAATACTACTTTAGTTCATTTTAAACACCCTTTAAAATGAACTAAAGTCAGAAATATTTCGATTGAGAAGCAACACCGTCACATCGTGTAGAATAATATAATATCAAATCCATAATCTTCGATCCGATAAACTGCGCTCAAATTATAATTTATGACTTACCTAAACGTAACACACACATCGTGTAGGCATAAATTTCGTAAAACGCACATTGCACAAATTCAGTAGATATTACAATCAAAACAAATACACACGTGGCCAGTTTGAACCTTTAACAGTTTGGTAAAAAGCTGGTTTCGTACCTCATTTTTCTGGGGTAAGTATCCGAAGAGAGAGAGCCGCCTCACAAAGGGTATGTCTCGAGACATCGCTGCGGGACTGACTTAGAAATCGCTGTCAGCGTCTCGTTATAGCCCAATTAGCACCCATGATTGCCAACACGACCTCAGCTCGTCTCCATTGTGCCCTTTGCCACGGTGGTCTGCGACGGACCATCCGATAGTCACGAACTAACACTAGTTTGAAAGATTCTTATTAATTAGTTAGTAGGTATAGGCACGCGTTAACCAGAGGAGAGTAGATAATGTAGATATTACAATGGAAGTAGAGCTGGAGGTAGGCTTGGATCCGGCGTTGAGGGACAACAATAATAGATTCAGCATAAAAGGGCATTATAATTATTATGGATAGTTGGGAGAGATAACGGGTACCTGACAGGTAACAGGATCTCAAACTATCTCCATAAGTAAGACGGACATTTTGATATCTCTCCACAAAACGGGTGTTGTGGTTTAGTAGAGCATTGAACAACATAGCCACGATTTTATTTATCAAAATGGTTCATTCATCCAAAAAAAATTACAATAACTAATGGTGCATCTGTGCACTGTTATGGCTTGAGTGAGTCAAGCGCTTGACTCAATAAATTTAGTTAACCTATTTAAATTTAAATTGACATTTGTTAAAGAATCTAAATGTTGCTATGCGACCGACGCAAAGTAAAAAACGGCCCGTTTCTCTTTTTTGTAATTTCCATATCAATTATTCATTTTATGGCCTTGTGGTGCCCGACAGAGTGAACACCAACCCTTTACACTCGTGGGTCTCGTACAAGGCGACTAACGTTTTTGAGGCAAAAGGTCCCTGTAGGCAGGAAAATGGCCAACGGCGTTTTTCACTTTTATATATTTTGCATCCCTGCTATCTCCAACCTGCCTCACATGCGTCGAGATTATGGTAATTACGATTATGGTAATTGTTATGGGCTGTGATGATGATGATGATTTCAATCAGCCAGGCAGCGAATGCATTAACCGGATCCAGTACTGTGCCAGTGCTTATTATTTATTTTGTTTATTTCGTTAAACTGTGTAAAAAGCAAAATACATTGTTGCACTATTGTAATATATCATTGCTAACAGTAAGCACTACAGACTACAAAATGTTTGGTATGTATAATATTAAGCAATACTGTGATCTGGTGAACCACTCTTATCAAAAAAGGCTTTTACTATTTCTATCTACACTAAGTAGATATCACCGTAGCCTATGGACGTTTGCAATACCAGGGGCATCACCCACGCGTTGCCAACCCCGTAAAAACCGTTTCACCCCTTTCTTGAAGAACTACATATCGTATTCTGCAGGGAAAACCTCTCCAGGTAGTTCATTTCACAACCTTAGTGTGTGTAAAAAATAAATCAATTTAAATTTTTTATTATTTAGTTTTTGCTGTGATTATTAGAAGAATAAATAAGGATTTTATTCTACAACTTGTTTGAATTTTCCGTTGTATGCCTGTATGGAAAAACGAATGTGGCGAGCTTCGCCATGTTTTTTTTTGTGTTGCGAATTTACTTTGTGGCGAGTTTACAATAACTAGCTTCACGTCGCGGCTCCGCCCGAGTGGACTACAAGTTATGCGTGAAGTACACTGAAAGTTTTGAGTAATCTAAACTAATATTATAAAGAGGAAAAGTTTGATTGTTTGTCGGTTTGTTTGTTTGTTTGTAACGGATAACTTAAAGAACTATTTTATCGATTTTATAAATTATTTTTCCTTTAATTTTAGAACGGCTGCACCAATTTAACTAGATATTTTTTTGTTGTGTTTGGTAATTGTCCTCCTATTTACGAATTAACATTCGTAAATAGGAGGTACATGGGCTGATCTCGCCCAGTAGACAAATATTTTGTCTGTGTTTGGAAAGATCGCTTCTACATAGCAATAATCTTACGTTACTGATACGTGATTTAGAAACAATGAAATAAAAATAATCGAAAGTGAATTTACAACTTCAAATTCAATGAGGCTAAAATCAATGAAACTACAAATGATACTTAATTGTAAATCGAAATTATATAGCAAATAAATCACTATCTCGTAAGTACCTGTGTGTGTGTATGTGTCAGTATGTGTGTGGTACGATTCAGGTATAGTTTTTTTTTTTTAATTTGAAATTTATCAAAACACATTAAGGCAAGTTCAAAAGCCACATGAGCTGTTGACTGATGTTTATGTTTAAGACAAACGCAAGTACCAAGATCGTGTATTATAAGTAGTCTTCGGTAGTTTTGGACGCCTGTCAGAATATAAAATTATAATACTCATAGATTATTTTATTAGATATCATCATCAACAGCCAATACCAGTAGGTATGATGTTGGAACTACTCTAAGATGTTATTTACGTTGCCGTTGAAGGATACTTTAGATCATGATATGTTCCGATTCAACAAAACAATTGACTGTTACCAAAAGATTCACAAACGCAATAAATGCCTTAGGGGACTAGGAAACCCTAGTTTGAAAGCCTCATATCGTTCTGAGAGAAAAGCTTTGTGCTTAAATTGTGATCAAGCCACGTAACAAATTATGATTCAGCCTAGAATTCATTACGAAATATTGTTGAAGTTAAGCCGTTCGGAACTCGTTTTCAATTCTGACACATTGACTAATCGCTAGTACCTAACACTTACCACCATTATGTAACAGCTAGCTTCAGAACATAACTGACAGACCCACCCTGAAAACTAACGAATATGGCTGCGACTGAAGATTGACGACGAAGAAGAGTTACGGATACGACGGAGTTAAGAACTTAGGAAAGACGGACTCACCAAGCGTACATGAGAACAGGCGGCAGGCTAACACGCAACACTAATACGATCCTGTACACTAGCGATGCCCGGTCTCGGCAGTTTATCCCGGGCTCCAGCAGAGGCTAGATAGCGGCAGGTCCCAGGTCGCAGCAGATGTTTTTCTGCGCGATAACATTACCTATGTGTAGGCATGAGGAGCGGGCGGGGGCGCGGGCGGCGGGCGCGCGGGGGGAGTCGGCGGCGGCGCAGCGGTCCTCCGAACAAAGCGCGTGCAGCCAGCGGGCTCGCGAGCCGCGGGATACTTTACCTAGCGGCGGCGTAGCGGCCGGCGAGGCGGGGGCCGCCGGTCCGCGTGCGGCTCGAGTCGGGGCGCTGGGGCGCTGGGCGCTCGGGCGCGGTCGAGCTGCGGTCAGCGGGCGCGGCGCGGCGCGGCCATGGCGGCGGCGCGGCAGGCGGCGGCGTCTCGCGCACTGCCGGGCCCGGCGGCCGCCGCCGCGCGCTGCCCGCCGCGCACGCGCCCGCCGCCCGCCGCCGCGCGCCGCCCGCGCCCCGCCCGTCGCCCGCCGCCCGCCGCCCGCCGCCCGCCGCCCCGTCCGCCCAGCTCCGCTCGCAAATTGATCAGCCGGATCCTCGATTGCAATAAAATTTATGACAGGTCGTGGATCTATTATCGGCGTGATACCGCCGAAGCCGCGGATAATGACTTGGGCCAGGTTTGATAAAAGCGCTGCTTTCGTAATTGGAAGTGGATTAGATCCACTCTAATAGGTCGGTAGGCATAATGGGTTCTCAATCTATGGAGCGGTTCACCACCATTATTTATATTAAGATGCGAAGAAGTAATTTACTTAATTATTCTAGGAGTAGATACATTCAACGACTTTATTAACTGTGCTGTGGTTATCGTGCCTGTCTTCAAGCATAGCGTTCTTTCGGAGGTCTGATGTTTGCTTTATTTGTATACGCAAACAGCATATTCGCCAACTGCGATACAGACCATCATACGCAATACACAAGGTAAAAACTAGGGATGCAACGATACCGATACGATAATCGTATATCGGCGATTATCGTAAACCTTTACGATCATTCCTTATCGTAAATATTACGATACGCTATTTTTACGATACATTTATTTCAAAAATATTAATTTTTAAATTTTTACTGTTTCGGGTGAAACGAAACGCATAATGCGTCAATTTCTGAACGCTTCGCAAATTAAATAATAGTCAGTAAATGTAACAAATAGTAACAATTTAAAAAATTAAAATATAAGTTAATGATGAAAATTGATAAAATTAATAAATATATTGATTAAAAATGCATAACTTTTTTTATACTTTTACTTTACTTAGTCTTACAATAATAACATACAACAAAGCTTCCAATAAATTCATCAAAAAGGTATTAAACAAATATCGTAATGCATTCGTATCGTAATTCGTTATCGTATTTGGCCATTACGATGTATTCGTCATTCGTATTGGTATCGTAATAGCCGTATCGTTGCATCCCTAGTAAAAACATAATAATAATGACAACGTAACTAAGCATCCTTAATAAGGACGTAGGTACTTAATTTGTAAATCTTTACAATTTATCCCTTAGCAGGAATTCTTCTATTTAGACAACGCGATGGTAATTTAACATTCCCGTGGCTAGTCCCTTCCGTAAGACGACTAATATTACTATCGGCCATAAGGTATACATCAGTTCAGTCTAGGTACAGGTACAGAGATTAACCTCTACAAACAACTCTACCTAGTTTTAATGGGGAAAAGATCACCGTCGCTTGTAGGGAAAGATATTTAATTTTGTGTGATGGCAGTCAATCAAATCTACAATGAGTTATTCCAAGAGAGTCTACAGCGCTTACACAATAGAAGGCCATAACCATATGAAATTACTGCTTAATGAGCAGCACGTGATGCCAAGTATCAACAAAGGAACATTAATGTTAGTTACGGTAGCGGCTTATGTCATCCAAACATTAGAGTGCAAATGGCCCTATTATGTTAGGTGTTCATTGATTTTGAATTTGTATAACTTGTAGTTCGCCACCGATATATCGGTAGGTAGGTGTCAGGTATCACCAAGAGCGTTGGTGGCCTAATGGTTAAGAGGTACGACTCGTACTAGTACCCCGAGGTACCGGTATGGAACTCTAGTGCCGTCACGTACCCATGACTCTTATTTTACATTAGTTGAACACTAACCGACGCTCTAACGGTGAGGGAAAACATCGTGATGAAACCTGCACGTTCAGGCGACTGAATGTGTAACCATGAAACCATGAGGTTAGATGGCAGTCGCACCATTGTAATTACCTGATCTGCCAAATCCTGGATCATGGTCAAGTCAGAACCCGGGCGGATGGCACAATTGGGATATTAACACCAATATGACCATAGGCACTGTTGAGTTGCAAGCGTCCTTTTGATAAGACGAAATTTTTTCATACCTTTGGCAGTTGCCCGAACTTTTTCGACGATTTTATTCTAAATACCTAACTTCATCTCTTCGCAGGACGACCACTGCTAGACATAGCCCCACGCCTTCGACACCGCACTGGTCTGCGCCTCTTGCATCCATCGGGTCCTTTACTAGGTCGTCCGTACATCTCGTGCGGGGGACTGTCCCACGCTGCGACTTCTGGTACGTGGTCGCCACTAGAGAACAGCACCACCGGCCAACGGTTCTGCGAGCTATATGGCCTCCATATTATTGTTACTTTAGTTTCGCGACCCTGGAACCTATGTCGGAGACCCTAGTTCTGCCACAGATATCTTCATGCTTGTATCCTATCACGTAGAGAAATTCCAAGCAAAGCTCTGTCCAACACACGCTGAGGGATCCTGAGCTTTCTTATGAGGCTATTCGTGAGGAACCACGACGCTGACACGTAAATCATTACTGGCAATACGCACTGGTCAAATACTTGCGCTTTGAGACACTGCGGCGAGAAGATCTTCCGCAATTTCCCGAATGCTGCCTAACTAAGCTAAATTCTCGAATTTGGATCTACTTCATCATCACAGCCCGTAACAGTCTACTATAGGACTTAGAGCCTCTCCCACGAAAGGGGAGGATATTGCCATAATCTCGCTTAAACGCCATAAACGCTTGGCAGGTGGGTTGGAGATCGCAGTTTTTAAATATAACAATGGAAAATGCTGCTGCCCATTTTCCAGACTACGGAGACTCTTGATCTTTTGCCTCGAAAACATTAGTCGCTTTGTATGACACCCATGAGTGTAAAGGTATTTATATAGAGTGGTTCTAAAGTAGTTATACATGCAATCATGTACCGGGACTAACTATTTGAGCAAGATAATTATAGGTAAGTATTTTTAACAGAAATGTAAATGTAAATAAATGTAAACAGATTTCTGTGGATAATACACCGTTGTCATGCTTTACTTATGTCTTTCTGAAACGTACTTAACGTAATATTACATAGTAGTAAAAGAGTCTTGAAGCCAATATTAACAGGTCTCGTGGTTTTCTTGAGTCCACATGAACGAGGCATCCATGACATAATTTTTTTTTTCTATTAAATGCGCGATAAAAAATGTATGAGATTGACACCTGTCAAAATGTGCTTCTATTTCTCTGCAACTTTAAAAGAGTCCTTTTCTCTTTCGGCTGCTTTGCGAAACTAATCCCAACCTATTCCATTTCAATAAAACCATTACCACCATTATACCCACTGGGTACGATTAGAAATGTTATTCCCCCCCTCCCGTCGTACAAAAGTCGATCCCCACATACCGAAACCAGTTTACCCACTTTCATTTCCGCTATAGCTATCACTTATTCCTATACACGGCGACACACTCCCCGCGAAAGGGTTGCGGTGCACCGTATCGCTGCCGTGCCGACTGTCACGCGATAGGGCAGTTTGTCGTCTTGGCCGCACAACAATTTGGTCGATACGATACCATCGGCTTTTTCGCCGCTATGCCCGTCGTCGCTTACTTCCTGATAGTTTCTTGAATTAGTAAGAAGGTTTGTATGTGATTACATGTTGGGGTACTTATAAGTACTTACAGATTTGCAATTAGGTGCTTTGTTTTCGCTGTGATGCTTACTGCTAACATTACTACGGAAGATTTAAATAAAATAAATACATATGCTTGGACAAATTCACACATCATTCAATGAAAAATAAGATTCAGATTCAGATTTAATGAAAATATTCTATTCCCAGGACGTACTTATTTATTTATTTAAAACTTTATTGCATAAAATCACAATTGGCGGACCTAAAGCCATTAGGGCTTTATCTTCCAGTCAACCGGTAGACCATGCAGATAGTGAATAAGTAGGTGTTTTTAAAGCGTGATGATAAAATACTTACGTATCTTTTTCGACAAGTTTTTTTTTTCATAATAAAATATTTTCAGTTAGATTGCAACGATATGAATTAGAATTGTGGCTTTAACAGTAGAGGGTATAAGAAAGGTAGGTCCTACGTAAATCTTCAACATCTGCCTACGTAGACATCTGCCAATCTATCCACTCAACATAAGTCTTCCTAAATGACGTAAGTACCAAAGCACCCTCTCCTCGGTTTGCGTCCTACACTACGCTTGATGAGTCTACTCCGGACTCGTGGTCCGACGACGACGTCCCTCTGGTGGGACCATGAGTGATTTGCTATATCGTGGACCCACGGACCCACCAACATACTCTTAATACAGTAGTAACAGTAGGCTAAATACCTACTACCGATTTATGGGTGATTTGTTTTGTCTAAATTCAGTAGCCTTAAATTCAGAAGCAAAAAGTGTAAGAGCAAATCAAAGTGGAATGTATTGCTCATAAAATAAGATAAATTTTTGTATCACGCCTTTTGAAAGCGGAACGACGCGTAACATAACATAAATGATAAAAAATGTACCTAGTCTACGAGCATTAGATAGAAAGATAGATGTATACGGGCCATTTTCCGCATTCAGGCGAACTCGCGCCCATTCTGCGTGGATATGGTGTACTCCAAGATACCCTATTGTTCCTGCCATCCCAACTCCTCCAGGAAACGCAGCAGTCCTTTCAGTTTTGCAAACGTCTCTGGAAGGGTTTGTGGTTGTCCGAGATGCTCATGCCTGTATGTTGCCACCCCCTCGCATGTCCGCAGGATGTGTGCTGCTGTCTCTTCCTCCCTCAGGCAGGCTCTGCACAAGGGGCTGTCGGTGAGACCTATGGTGAAGAGGTGTTTATTAAATGGACCGTGTCCCGTTAATGCTCCGGTTACCAAACGGAGTTGCTTTTTGGTTAGTTTTAAGAGCCTTTCGGAAAGGGGAGGGTTAATTTTCGGTAGAGCCTCCTTCGCTTGTCTGCATTCCTCTAGTGATGACCAGAGTTGGTTATGTTTTACCTTGATTATATCCATCAGGTGTTTACGGGTCCATGCAAATGGCATGGGTATAATTGGTTCCGGGCCTGTGGGCTTCATACTTGAGCCTCTTCTGGCCAACTCATCAGCTGCGTAGTTCCCCCTCGATCAGCTGTGTCCTTTAATCCATTGTAGAGTTATGGGATTTGTTTTACATAGCTCATTTAAGCATTTGCGGCAGTCGAGTAGAAGCCCCGAGGTTGTGTTGTTGTTTTCAAGGGCCATGAGTACTGCCCTGCTGTTTGATAAAATCCTAATAGGCTGTTGTTCTACCTTCTTGTCCCGTACCGCGTGTGTGGCTAGGATGATTCCCATGCACTCCGCTTGAAAGATCGTGTTGTACTTACTCAGTGGGGCAGCTATTTTGATGTTTAGGTCTTCAGAGAAAACTCCGCAACCTGTACCTGAGTCTGTTATCATCCTCCTGCATTGCCAGAAGGATATTGTAGCTTTGTTGTACCTTGATTCAATTTGGTTGTTCCAGTTTAATTTATTATCAAGTATTACTCCTAGATATTTTACATCCGTTGATAGAGTAAGTTGTGTTTTAAAGAGACTGGGTAGTCTATAGTTACCTAAAATTCGTTTATTCGTAAACATTACCATCTCTGTCTTCGTTGGATTAACTGAGAGTCCATACTCATTACACCACAGTTCCACCATTTTCAGAGCTCTATGTGTAACTCCAGTGACGGTGTCCGCGTTGTTTCCAGTAATGAGTATGGCCAGATCATCAGCATAACCTACTGTGAAAAACTAGTTAGAGTTTAGTTAAGATATTAGTGTATTAGCCACCAAATTCCATAGAAGAGGTCAGGACTCCGCCTTGCGGGCAACCTCTTACCACTGACACCTGTTTGTTAGGATTAATATCTAGCTGAATGACTCTTTTGCTAAGCATGTTCTCTATCCATCCCGAGATAGTTACCGGGACATTGTGTTTGTTTAATGCGTTTTTAATGCTTGTGAAGTTATTTTTGTCAAAGGCCCCCTCTATATCTATAAAAGTACCTAGACATATTGCTTTATTTTGAATTGCATTTTCGATTTTCCCAACTACTGCATGCAGTGCCGATTCTGTAGATTTACCCTTTGTATATGCATGTTGATTTTTGTGCAAGGGATGTTTTATAAGTGCCTTATCTCTTATCTCCTTGTCGCATAGGCGTTCAAGGGTCTTGAGGAGGAAGGAGGTAAGACTGATTGGTCTGAACGATTTCGTATCAGTGTAATCACTTTTCCCTGGCTTTGGTATAAAGGTGACTCTTACCTTCCGCCAATTAGATGGTATATATATGTGAGCCAAGCATGCTCTTAATATATCCGTCAGCAGGTGTATCATGCGTTCGCCTGCCCATTTTAAGAGTCCAGGGAAGATTTCATCTGGCCCCGCTGCTTTAAATGTTTGAAAACTGTTAATGGCCCAGTTTACTGACTCACTTCACCTGCGATTTTTCAGTCCTCTGCGGTGGGTGTGTATGTCTCCTCGGTGATATCCGAGTTGTTTGTATTGTGGATTTTACAACCGGGAAAGTGTTTTTGAAGCAGGGTTTCCTCCGACTCCTCAGCAGTGCTTGTCATTGTAAAAAACTGTACTGTCTGGTTTGCGCAGTACACCTTGTTGTGTTTCCATAGGTTTGGATAGGACTTTCCTTACCCGATTTGCCTGTTCGTTGGATTCGATGTTGGTACAGTACTTTTTCCATGTTGTATACTTCATGTACCTGATTTCTTTTTTGTACTTTGCTTTTTCTTCTTTGTATAATTCCCAGTCTTCCTCAGATCTAGTGTTCATTGCTCTGTTAAACCGTTGCCTCACTTTTTTCCTAATTCTGTCTAATTTGGGACCCCACCACGGTTGTTGTTTGGCGGTGGGATTGGAGACTCTCGGTTTGGGACAGCTGTAATGATAGCAGTTAATGATTAACGTTGTTAGTTGTTCTACCTGTTTTTCTATTTGTTGCGTGTCGGTTAATTTTAGTGGCTTACTCATGCGTTTAACCTCTTCCTCAACCAGAGCTGTGTATTTATTAATGTTTGTCTTTCTCGGGTTTCTACGTAGCACCGTGTTAGTATTAGCTATGTTTAGATCGTACAGAATCCACCTGTGGTCTGAACAGGATGCCTCAGAAGAGACTCTCCAGTTCGATATTAGTTTGGCCGCGGTTTCTGTAGCTAGTGTTAGATCAATTATCGTTTGACTTCTTTTGTTTACAAAGGTCGGTTCTGCACCGTTGTTAATAATTAGCAGGTTAGTTGTGAACAGGTATTCAACTAGCAGTTTACCTCTATTGTTTTCGTTCTTCATCCCCCATAGTGGATGATGTGCATTTGCGTCCGTCCGTCTACGAGCATTATAATCCGTTTAAACTGACTTGTCTTATTTGGTGAACAAACAATGCCCAAAATCATGACTTGCCGTATCAATCTCGCTACGTATATTGTATATAGATGTCGAGTTATATAAAAAACACATAGAAAGTGAATTTCAACGAATACTGCTGCACATTATCCATTTAAATACATAATTTACTTAACCAAATAAGACAAGTCAGTTTAAATGGATCATACCACTTTCAAGTGCTCTCACGCTTTATGCTTTAAAATTTAGACGACTGAATTAAGTCAAATGTAATAAGCGTTACTTGACACACTAAACGTTAACTCCAAAAGTGAACACTGTCAAAGCTCGTGATCTCCATTCAAGAACTCGTTTATCTACGGAAGCGGTTGTTGGTTCTTCGGCAGATCCCTTATATTTTCGTTTCTTTCTAACTATTTTTGCAAATACGTAGTAGAGTAGAGTAAGCCATTAAAATGTAAAATCGGCTTTTCACTAACGAGTTGTTCGGTTCAGATTAAATTCATATAAAAGACATCAACGGGGTTGTCGCTTGCGTTGAGCTCTTTTGTATGAAAAGTCGAGTTAATTTTATACTTAGAATTGTCATGTGCTAGAAACTAGAAATGTTAAAGTGTTAAAGATCTTTCAATTTCTGCGTTTTACAGACCGAGTATTATTGTTTTTATTAGGATAGAGAAATTAAAAGATGCGTCATTACCTGTCTTATTGTAGTGAAAGAAAAACTTTCATCTCAACGTCTGTGAACAAATCAGATGGCAATACAATATTTTGGTTTTAGTGAGATGATCTGGCGATGGAGACGGGAAGTGGTCAGAGAAACTCTTAATGTATCAATGTATCTCTATCAAGTTTGAAAGCTACAAATTACGTAGGGAACAAATGTATGGCCATGCCAGAGGGTTCCGTCAGGCACGGGAAGAAGAGGCCGGCTCAAGAAACGATGGCTAGAAGTAGTTAAGAATGACAAGCGTACCAACAAACTCACCACCAAGGATGCCGAAGACCGAAGGACCAAGGAGGACCAAGAGAAGTAGGAAGGCGGACCCGGGCCGGAATCGCATCGAAATTTAACGCTAATATGATGATGATGAGGCTAATGCTAAAAATTACTACTTAATAACGAGATCGGCGTAGGCACTGATACCTTACTATACAGTCTTCTACCCCAACAGATCCTCAAGCCGCCGACCCTGATGCTGCTGGTCTGGGCAGCGCACGCTGGTTCCCGGTAGACTGTGGTCCCCCGCATGGGCCCTCGCAGTCTTTTAAAGTCATTTTAAAGGGTGGTCGTACCGATTTTTTTTTTGTATGTTAATTTAATACCGTCACGGGGCCCTAAACTGATCAACCAGTCATCATGTTTCCAACGGAAGACCTTTACCTAACAAGTGGCGAGCTCTTTGTGGTGCTAAGGTTCGACTCAAACTACAAAACGGTCGATGGTCGATAGTTCCCGGAAATTGCGAGCATTGCTTAACCTTGGTTTCGGTCTCGCAAGCACGTTGCCACTAGACTACTGCCGCTCCAGTGCCGTCACTGTGGAAATAGCGGTATTTCCGATAGAGTGGACTTTTAAGTAGGGTGGACACATCGATAGTATGGAGAATTGGGTATACTTAGTGCACATTTTAATGTGACCGTTTTAAAACAATGAACTTCTCATGCAGAGTCCATGTGGAGCTAAGAAAGAATGTTACCCCTTATCTCCACTTTCCACGCTCTAATGTAATGTATCTACTCCGTGGTCTTTTTCTTGATCACATTTATCGATTTCTGCAATAAAAACCCGTGAAAGTTTATGTAGGTACCGACCTATGACATATACAATAGCCTAAGTCGACTCATGTTGGACAAAGCACTGATAGAGGGATCAACAGTTAACCTCATCAGCACCTATGCTTCTCTGTCTGCTACGGTGACACGAACGACTTCAAAGACATCCTGGGGCGTAGGTATACTATCCTCCGTGTGGTTGATATGGAATTCAACGGCTACGTGGGCCAGAAGCGAGGAGTTTTGGGTACGGTCAGAGGGAGAACAAGTCTCTGGCTGCCGACTTGGCTGTGTTCAACACCTTTTTTAAGAACAGCCCCAACACCTCATCACTTACAAAGTGGTCCGTATCAATCACAGATTGATCTATACATATAACGCCTAGATTGGAGCGCAAATGGCGAAACCGCCAATGAGCTTTGGTGCCTTTGTTAGAAATCCATCCTCAAACTCGTACGTACAGTAGGTACCTACTCCGCACGTCGAAAGGTGTGGCCTGAAGAATTAACAAGGACACGAAAAGGTGGAATAGTGAGGAAGCAGTTAGGGACAAAAATGCAAGTTTCAAGAAATAGCAACACAGTAACTTATCTTCAGATAAAGAGGTTGTACTTGGGAGCAAAACGTCGAGCTAAAAGGATGGTAGCAAGAGCGCGGTCGGCTCGGCTGACTCTGCTCTACTATGCCTTAGACACTATAGAGGGACAGAAATTCATTGCAAGCTGGCAAAATCGCAGAGCCGAGCCGGTTTAGGTGTGACGAAGTTCGTTGTAATAAAAGGCCTCGACGGCGTTTTTCTCACATGGTCATTTTCATACCTTATTAAACACTGTTTGTGCTGTCATTACAAGGAGCTGCTTAACAAGGCTAACAAATCCGCGCCACCACTCCAGCTTCCTGCAAAACCTGTTTAATAACACAAATTACCCCTGGTACGAGGTAGAGAGGTCTCGGGCCCGTATAAAGAACAGGAAAGCTATTGACCACGTCGCGGAATACCCATAGAAACTTGGAATACTTTAGGGACCCGCGGCGTCCTTATGCTCACTGAATTATTAAACAGTTTTGTAACTACGGGGCTTGTACCCGACACGTAGCGCGTAAATATTATTATGTCAATCTATCGAAAGGGAACAAACCCTCCTCCAACCCATGCTCACCTATCGGTATAAGGAGCGAATCACTGGAGGTGCGCGCAGTACATGCCGATGGCTCTTTGGGCAAAGTGCAGGAGTGCGTCAACTTTAGAGGTATCAAACTTATGAGCCACACAATTACGAACGTATTATCTTTTTTATTTACTTTTTTGTTGGAATACCCGTGCAGCCATTGTGGGTCATAGCAATGGGACCACGGTTAAAAGCGTACCAACAGCTTTAAAACAAATAAGTCAAGCCAATTATAGGTACTCGCTGATAACTTACAGACCATACTTCGCCAGGAATGCGCTGTACCAGAATACCAATGTACACAGCACATACTGCGCGCATGCAGCACAATGGATTCAATGTTTTCCTTCAGGGTCCTTTAGGAGTCCTTTCGCAGTAGCAAATCAACCGCTGCAGTAAAATTAACACACGACAGAAATATTCAACGTATATTTTATTATTACAAGTTTATAAATAGTAATAAACAATGATTGTGTAAATACTTGAGCCAATAAAATGCTTCTACACTAGGTATAAAGGTAAAACTGGGAATGATATTAGACCACACCTAAATATAAAGAAACTTTTAAAATTAATTTGATATCACAATATCACATCTTACATCAATGTAAGTTTAACTTACAGGACACTTAAAGTATTATTATTCATTTTGTACTTAAATATCAAAGTACTAAATTCATTTAAACAAAAAATGCGACCAGTTGAGAAAGAGCCGCAGATCAATTGCAGGTCAGAACATTGTTTTCAAATTTGGACTAAGTGTTGGTACACTTAAGCTCTAGATTTGTCTGACTTGATGTATTTATCGAGGGCGGCATCGCTGGTTGGGTCTACTTGGGAGAGTTGTTTGAAGCTTTCGTCGTCTACGAAGCAAATCTCGTGGCCGTCAGGGTCTGCGAGGATGATCACCCTGACTGTGGCCTTCCCCGGAGTGTCCAGGGAAATGAGAGGAGTGAGGATCTTCTCATTGGCCTTCTGAATTGCGGTGTCTATGGTCGGTTGCTCTTCGAACGGGCAGGAGAAGGCGATGCGGCCGTACGCTTGTGCGCGGTCGATCGGTTCGTCTGAAACGAAGACACAACATGCAATTCAATTTAAGTATTTATATCAATAGTCCGAGACCTAAGTTCTTGTAACGATGTTGAAAATATTACATTGTTTCGCTAATGTATTTTCGTGGGTACTATTTTTATCCTTAGAGAGCCTTTATTTGCTATCACAATTTCAAAATAAAAGAGTGAGATCTGTGGCGCACTTTGTCTCTCGCGTGGTTGTGCTACTTGTGCTAGAGGTGCTGGTCTCCCTGTGAAGAAGTTTGTGAAAATCTTCAAAATTATTATAAGTAAAGTTGCGGAAACTAAATCGGAAACAACCTTGTGTCTATCCATCCATAAGTTCTGGGCCTACGATGCAACTGATAACATACAAACCCTAACTTTGTGTTTGTGACGTTACATCAAGTGTTACCCTAAACACATCACGAATTGTAAGGTACAGTCGAGGAAACTGAATGTTTAGCAGTTTAGGTGTCTTCTTAATTTGTTCGTATTATTCGTCTGGTGTTCGGCAGAGTAGAATAGCACCAACCCCCTACACTTGTAGGCGTACGGGGCGACTAATGTTGCCGAGTCAATAGATCTAGTCTCCGTAGACTGAAGAATGGGCAGCAACGTTTTCCATTTTTTTATATTTGCAATACTGCGTTCTCCAACCCCAAAGTGTGAAGGTTATGGCACCAACCTCCCCTCTCATGACAGAGGCCTTAAGTCCTGCAGTGGACTGTTATGGTATGTAACGTTTACTAGAAATATCCCTTAATGACACCAATATTAAATTACACGTCGGAAAATAGTAACACGGCCAATTTCAGACTTATATCAACTTGCTAAACATTCAGTTTCGCCGGCTGTATAAATACAGTTTTGGAATTTGAAATACGAAGTTAGCCTAGCTTGTATTACGCAAGTAAGTAAAACTCCTAATCAAACAATACAGATCTGAAGTTGTGTTTATCGAGTTTCAAGAACTACTCATAGTCATAACATAACAATTTCATATCATACTCATTTGCAAGTGGGCAATAATCATTACGATGCAAAACGTGTCTGCCTTCCTTCCTTTCCTTTGTTATACGAAAAATAATATTTCAATTCTATAATGAAATATTTAATTCATGAACTAGGTACTTAGCCAGCTGTGAATACTGACGACCATCAAATAAACTTAAATTAAACACAATTTTTCATATACCTACAAGAATGATATGCGTGCCAACAAGCTCACCACCAAGGATGCCGAAGACCGAATGAAGTGGGCCAGAAAGTGTGGCTTACCGCCGAGATTATGACGATCATTACAAATACCTACTTTAAAAGTTAGAAAGAACATAATGGCTCACGCGTTTGTCGTTGTAAAACAATTCATGAATGGGGAAATACGCGAACGGAAACTACGCGAAGGTGAATTGAATGTTTTTTGTCCTCACAGGAGGGATAGGCAGAGACTATGGCCCGCCACAAATAAGACACTCACCAAGTTTAATAAACTCGAGCCTGGTCTCTTTCGGATTAAAGCCGACAACAGCACTTTTAGGTGTGGTATGGAACACCTGCAGAGTCAACAGCTTGCTCCAGTAGTTGATTGTTCTCTGTAGGTCTGAGCACGCCAGCGTAACCTTCACCACAGGGTCTGTAATAGAGGAAAAATATATTTAATCACTGGTTCAGAAGGTCAATCAGTAGGCTTTCTTTTGCCCACGACTCCGTCCGGATAGAAAGTGAGTCAGAAAGCGTACCTTGGCAGAAGCCGGGACTAACCGCTCGGAAGATGATGTTGATGATTCGTCCGGATAGAAAATGGTTATTCCGTGTTACAGCGGAAACTACATCGTTAAAGATGACGATGATCTATGACGATGAAATTAGCCATGTCAATAAGTAACAAGCGCACATTGCGGGCCGACCAAAGTTAAAAAGGAAACCGGACAAGAAGTGTCGCGTAGGGTTAAAGATATTATTTACAAGTTTTTCGGCGTGAGCAATATACCACAAAAATTTTCAGCTATCTAGTATAACAATAGCTTTTTTAGTTATAACAGAGTAGTGTGCGGACACACACACTGACAGAAAGACAGAAAAGTGCATTCGTTTACATTACATTGAACATACGTGCATGTGCCTCCTCTGGACGGCCGTAACTTACTCTAACCTAACATGGTAGCACTTGAGAGAAAATAAGGAAAGAAATGAGAGTCCTGCGACTACGAGAGTTCTGCATTGTATCGAAATAAAGACTATGGGGTCTACTACGCTATTTCGAAACTCTATTTATACAAAATAGCGATTACTTGTTTTCCTGATTAAGGGTGCGTCAGACCCCAACTTACTTAGCATTAAGACAAGAAAAAACTAACACTGAATCCAAATGCTGAATAGGAACTGTTTTTAAATGTAAAAATGATATTGGATGGTAACAGCCAGCCACCCTGACTAATGTCAAAGTAATCCTTGTATCCTAAATCCTTTTCATTTTAATTTTTCACTACTGTACAAAATAAATATTATAAAAACGGGAAGATTCATTATTCATCAGACCAGCTTGCACACACGTTCACGCAAACACGGAAGAAAATCTACCGCAAGTGGTAAAGGAAACAGTATAATTGTAGGAAAACCCCTACCTGTGGGGAAAGACAATGGTAATAAAGTCACACTTAAGCATGAAACACTACGTATTTGACGGAGTCCACTGTTGGACGTAGGTAACCCGCAACGAGCACCGAAGCACCGTCGTTGTTGGTTAGCCGCATATGCAGCCTGTACAGTACTGTCAAGTATTGTACCTAACCACATATCGTGCACGTCATCTTCCGAGTGACGAAGTCTGACGGAACTTTAGGTTTTGCGTGATCATAAGTAAATAAAATCAATGCACATACGGACGTATGTTTGTCTTACATGGACTCCGAAATGGCGGGTCCTATTTTTGTGAAAATATGGTGCGTTTTTCTGCATACGCCCCTGAAGGTTTAGGGGTAGCGTAAGGAAAGGGTAGGGGAAGGCAGTGGTAAGTAGGGGTAAGACACATCGCGAACGAAGTCGCGCCTGGCAGCTAATATTATAACAACGAACATACCTAACCTACTTGTGCAAATAAGTATATTAGCGCGGGTGTCTAATTACGTGTACGGCGGTCAACGGAAATGCCGCATCGAATCCATTATTTCCTAGATACTAGTTAAGTTAGTAACACATCGCGGAAAAACACAAGCAAGGCTATATTACATAATAAGCAAAAGAATTCACCACACTCGACGTTTAGTTTATGTCAAATTAGGCGAATACCTACGCCAATTACCATCATTGGCTTCATAAACTATTTTATTTCAGCCACCTGAAATAAATTAGTTTACTATCATCAGAGAGTTAGGCAGAGGGCTTGAAACTGTCATGGTCTCGGTATAACGTCTCTACAAGTTGGTCTAAAATTAAATATGGAAAACGTAAATATCTTTTAAACCTAAGCCCACACTATATACTAAACAAATAACATTACTATATTAGTAATACAGCATCCTAAAGTATTGTTAATTCTGGTAAATAAATCTTTGCTATGTATCATCTCTCATCATTGTTTTTCATTTTCAGTAAAATAAAAATATTTATCATAAAAAAGAAAAGAATAACAATGAATGGACCACACAACACAATCAATTCAAACTTTGGCCTTCATATGAACAACAAGCGGTAATAAAACTACCTGTAAGTAAGTATAAACATATGTGGAACAATAAGAGTAAAATTGCAAGTGCAGTTGAACATCATTTTGCAATAAAGTTACACAATGGGAACTTTATGCATTGACACAAACCTATTAAACTCCCTATTTTACAGCTGGCAAATATTTACAATGAAATAATCATTGTTGTAAATGGCAAATTGTAGAATTGTAAAAAAGAGCATTGTGCAACAGGGTTTTCAACATTGAATTTTGTCATAGTTTTTATCAATTAACTTCGTAATGAGTGAAGTTAAAGTAAATATGTCTGTAACACTTTTATGGGTAACATTTACACAAATTTTAGTAGAACTATTATGTTGGTTAATTTGGATATTCTGCAGAAACCAAGTTACCTAAAAAGTTTTCATAAAAACTAATAAATGATAATAATGACTAGTAAAAAATATCTAACACTTTTGTTATTATCTGTCTTGTTTCATTAGTGATCATGTGACTTAGCATGCTTTCAAACTGTGATATAGTAGCAGACAACATCCTTATTTATTTTATCACTGTTCTCTCACAGACAGATCACTATCAATTATCTTATCCCCGCTATTTAAACTGAAGTAGATATGGAAAACAAATTCTAGTCTTAGATTAAATGTGATATATGTGTTAATGCTTAAATTCAGTCGTAACCATGACATAGAATAAAATTTACCTTTATCAACTGGTTGAGGTTCATCAAGGACATAAAACTTGTATCCACCAGGAGCTTCTACATATTTCACACCAGCTTCTTCTTTCACTGGCCAGTTATTATCTGCAGCTCTTTGTAAGGTCTCCTTCGATTGCACTGTGATGCCAATGAAATCATTGCCTTTATCATAATGGGTGATGCCATAGTTATAGGTCAGTTCAACCACAAAGTGTGTGTCTTCTGGTCCATATCCCACCATTGTTTTGCTCCATCGGTTTGCGTATGGTCTAAAAAGAAAATAATTATTTAAAATTGTCTTGCCTTAGCAAAACACACATAATTTACTTTTTGTTTATTGTTTTAGATACTATTTATATGGACAAGTAGCATCAACAAATAAAACTTACCCATTGCAAGCTGCTTCGCAACCCTCACTAAATTCTTCATGGCGGAGTACCTAAAACAGATAACTTGTTATAAAATTTGTTTGCTTGCAGTGACACTCTTTGCAAATAGCCTACGTGAACGGAATTCGTCCCAGAAAATTGCTGGTTTGCCGTGAAAGTTGACACATAGCCTTGACAATTAAGGAAAATACAAATGAAGCAAGTAGGTACCTACACAAAACCTGTATTTCAAAATGGTTTTTTTAAAGTTGCAAGAAATAATCACATACCTTCATGCCAAGGATCTCTCTGTAAAATTTAGCTGTAAGGGTCCTGTCGGCAACTTTAAATACATAATGCAAGGCGCGCCCGTTCACCATTTTAGTTGGAAGTTTATTAAAACTGATGTAGAAAACTTTATTTTAGTTCGAGACGCGCTCTGATGACCTAAATAAGTACGCTACTGTTTAGCTCAAGTTATTCTTCGCAAATGACCAAAATATTAATTACAATAAAATAAGTTTTGAACAGATAACAACACGCCCAACTACCAAGAGCAGTGTTACCAGCAGTAATTTCCAAAAAAGTACGTCCGAGCTACTAAAATAGTATGAATATGGCTAAAAGGTTACGGTTACGGTTTACATTGTCTTCTAATTTAGGTGGGGGGTTGGAGCCAATAAATCGGTGTTATTTTGACAAGACAAGACCTTATTTACTCGCCGGTGGTGCCAGTGAGCAAAAACACGTCAAAATCAACCCTTCCATCCATTATTTTACGGTATTTTGCAGACAAGAAAGGCAAAGTCCTCAGCTAAATTTAGCATTTTGTAAAAACGTACTAAATAGTACGATGTGGAGCAAAGTAGGCCAAAGTTACGACAGTCGGCCAAATAATACGTAAATCGTACAAAACGGTACGATCTGGCAACGCTGACCAAAAGGAACCCTAACCGAACCAAAAACCAACTATTCAATCAACCAAACCATACATGACAAGGTCATTGACCAATAAACTGAAATGTCAACCACAGATGTCATTGTCAATCAGAAAGATAATAGAGATGAGAATTTGCGACAAAATCGAATAACGTCAATGTTGTCAATCTATTAGTGTTTGGGCGGTAATTCATCCCATGCCAATTCTTTTGTAGTTGTACTCTAATCGACAAATGGCTCATAAGGGGGTGTAAAGTATGCAAGCGGGTAACTAAGTGATATCTTCAGAAAATTGGATACCTTATTCTCCTTAAGGTGTAAGCCGGAGTGGGGAGGTTTAAAGTTCTCACTTTTGGTTTTTCGCTAATACCTTTAAGACACTGCGTCGAAGAGGGAACACTTGTTGTATGAAGAATGTAGCACAAAATGTTGGTACTTAGGCCCCTATATACCAAGGATTGAATTGACTTGTCAATCGTGTACGTGTAAAATGTACCAGACCCGTTCCGCGGGGACCATATTGAATTTCTGGATAAATTATTATAGCCTATGAGCTATTCGGTAGCCGTATTCACAATGATTCGAAACCGTTTCCGAACGATTCGACACGAAATTCGTGAGCGGTGAATCCTTGTCGATCGATTCGAAAACTGTTATTCAAAATCCTAAAAGATTCCACGGAAACTACTCTCTATAACATATGAAAATTTCATCAAAATTAACTGAAACCACATTTTGCTAAGAACTTTTCCTTTGTCGATTCCGTATCCGAATCCGATTTCCGAGCCATTGTGAATACGGCTACTGGACTGTAAACTATATTGCTGCCATATTTCATCAAAATCCGTTCAGTAGTTTCACACTTTGTATTCACCTTTTTCGTAACTTTGATTAAAAGAAGGTAGTTAATCGTGGGTGGTGCGGGATATTTTTTCAACACGCTTTTTACTTGAGGTGGGTGCTTTTCATAGACGAAAAAAATTCCTCATCACATTTGGCAAAAGATACCAAATCCAGACTGCTGAGACGGAGACAGACTGGTCTGGGATACGAGAAGTCCGAATATACACGGATGGATCAAAGACCGACCAGGGCACAGGAGCGGGAATCTGCTCGCTAGATCTTAATTTCAGATCGTCACTAACATAAGGAGAGCATAGTACCATCTTTCAGCGCGAATGTGTGGCGATCACACAGGCCGCTCGGCTAATGCAGCACCTTGGCGTACGCGACCAAGCCGTCAGTACTGAAAGCTCTAATGGGCAACAGCATTAACAGTTCCTTGATCCTGGAGTGTCACCATGCACTAGAAAACATCTCCTCGGTGAACAGGGTCACTCTACAATGGATTAAGGGTTATAGCAACTCAATGGGCAACGATGCCACCGATGAGCTAGCAAGGACGAGGACTGCCGGTCAAGCCCCATTTCTACCCCTTTCTTTCAACACGCTACGCTCGTGGATAAGCAAACATACAAATGACCAGCACAACAAGCGCTGGGAAAGCACACCCGGATGTAGGCAGTCTAAGTTACTGGTGAGCGAAAGATCACCTAGGCTAACTAAAAGACTACTGAACCTAAAACAGAGAGAACTTAAGACAGTAGTTGGTACTATTACAGGGCACCTCTCCCTGAACTAACTACTGCATACCATCGGAGCTACAGACAGCCCCCTGTGCAGGGGTTGTTTAGTAGCTGAGGAAACAACAGCTCACGTGGTCCTGGAGTGTGAGGAGCTAAAGGACTACAGAGCTAAAGCCTCAATAGGAACAGGGACCCTTCGAGAAGTCTCAAGAGACTAATAGACTTGTGGAAGGAGCTGGGCTGGCTACAATTTTTTTTTTTTTAGCCCAACGCATAGGAAATGGGCACCCTCCGGTATTGCGGTTGGGAGGGAGGAGGTGAATTCTCATGAGTATCCCAGCCGGCCGGCCGGACTGGTTATGCACGACTCGCCAAAAAAACCTAGGCGCATACGTACTAAACACCCCCTCCCCTGGAAGCACCTGTAGCCATAAGGGCCTTTCAGGTTTCATCGGATGCTACACCCCGTAGGGATGCAGTCAGTCAGTCCTTTATACGTGGACCGAATTTGAGTCCAAGTACGGAAAATGGGAGCCCCAAACCTAAACCTAAATTCCTCACTCCTAAGGTGCTTTTTGGATGTTAGCTTCAACATATTGAGAAAAACAGTTGGCTATCGGGAATAGGGATCATGGGGGTGTTTGTTTAAGTAGGATACTAAACTTTTCTTATTCCCTAAAACAATTTAATAATCAAAATCCAATATTCAATCATTCACATAAAAACTACATATAATTTCATACAGAAATACGGTTAAATATATTTTTCTTAACTTTTAAACTACACTTTATAATTTCGTGGGTAATCAATATTTTTTTTACATTTTCCCATAATATGCAATAAATATAATCTTATATAAAACTTGTACAGACACGTTTACGTCTCTATTGTATTATGTAAATATTCATTATTTGTTCTGTCAATATTATATGCTTTTTCAGGTATTCCGTTTATTCAGGATATGGTTTCGTGAAACTTGTAACGTAAATACATATAGTTACATGTTTAAAAGTACTTATGTAAATAAAATTAAGTATGATTATGTTCTCAGGTTAAAAAGTTTTATGAAATGCAAAGGAACAGCTTAAGTAAATAAATTACAGAAGCATATTTGACTAGATCGAAGTGGCCAACATTTAGTAGGTATACTAAAGAAGCTTTATGCATTTTATGCACAACACAACAGATACTTATTTATTAACAGTTTAGTAACATATTTATATTTATCAACAGCACATCAAATTAAAATAACTAAATAACGCTGGTTGGTCGTTCATTAGACCATAATATTAAATCGACGGGCATTGGAAATATTATAATTAGGTCCTTATTTCCATTTGAAGCATAGCATAGTTAATAGCAACATGAAGAAGAAATAACTGATTATCTAAAAAAGCAATTCATCATTATTCATAATTGTAGACACCTTATCAATTGACTACGATATTCTATTGTGATTTTTCGTATGTATAAATTGTCTTTCTCCTACAATCCATAACTATTCAGATATGACAGTTAATTAATTATTTATGATATTTTCAAACAGGTGTTCATGACTACGAAAAATACAGCTGCATTTAAACCTGATTAGAAAAATAAGTTATTTAGTTCAGTGATTTGACACGATGCAAGTATTTGTTTGTACAAAACCTAAGACAGTCTGTCTGAAAATATTTGGCCGGGTACATAATTCTTTTTATTTTTTATAAAAGTGACGTAAAATAGATATTTCAAGTACAACAAAGCTTTAAGCTTAACATCAAACAATACATTGAATGGAATATCTGGGTTAAGAATTTCGTGTTTCTAATATTAAATAAATCATTTTCTAATCTACTCAAGTACTTAGACGCCATTATAGATAACATGATAAACGAAAATCTCAACCCGAAGATTCCTACATAAATACGATTTACGTGATCCATTTACGCAAGTAAACAAGTAACAGTTTCGTGGTAACGCGAGCAGGGTAGCATTTAGGGCTTTTCTTTTTCATTGTCCTTGTCTTTTTCTTTTTCTTTCTCCTTTTCCTTGTCTTTCTTTTCTTGCATTTGTTGGAGATGCGCAGGCAAAGCTTTCAGTATAGCGTGGACCTTGAACAATTTTAATAGATAATTAGGTAACGATGATTATTAGACAAAGGTTTTAGCTCTTCAAAATAAAACATCTTAATTTGCGTTAGTACACAAGATTGGCGATCTTGCTTAGTTTATATTTTATAGACAATTTATATTAATCCTGGTCACGGCAAATTATTGTAACAGCCGGATATGTAATGTCTTTTCCTTTTATAGTTACGAAAAGAAAAAGAGCGGTACATATCTGCGCTGTTTTTGATTAAAACATCTTGCTACTAATCTTACTAATGTTACTAACATAACAAATAAGTACAATTGTTACTAATATAATACTAACAAGTTATGGATCTATGGTCTGAAATAAATATATTTTAATTTTAAATTTTAATTTACATTTAAACGATAAGTAAGTAGATGTAGGTCCTGGGTCATGGCAAACGATGATGAAATAATAACTACTCTTTGATACAGCCTTTTCCTTATTTTATGACTTAAATTTTATTTATCTTAACTTACAACATTACAAATGTTTGTAATGCTAAGTTTATAAAATAATTAATAAACAAATTCTAGTCACGGCACAGCATGCCGTGCATTCTTTTCACAGAGTATAATTTATTGATATTTTAGCCTTGAAACACCTAATATTCATTTTGAATTGAATGACATTAAAATAATGAATTACCTATACGTTTTTAATTACTTTCCACATTACATACCTCTTCAGCTACCGCCATAAGTACAAATTCGAACTGCTGTTTGGTAGCAACGGTACGCGGGCGTTGGTCGCGGATATGCTCGAGAGTGGCTGCGATGTCGATTTCTTTCGCACCTTTTGCCATGCGATTCAGTACCATGTCGATAAGACAGTAGGTGCCAGAACGGCCTGCACCATCACTGAAAAAAAATTAACACTTATTACTCGTATATCTCTTAAAATTATACTCTATAATACCACTTTACCAAAAATATATACCACCACTACACCTTAGTGTTAAAAATTATATAAATGTACAGGTATTTGTTATATTTTTACCTGCAATGGACTATAATAGGACAGGACCTGCCACGGTATGATTTGTTCACTTTCCTGAAAAATAACATTTACAGAATTTAAATTAATTTATAATTACTTATTGGTAATTTATTGGAAGTGTTATAAGAGTGTGTTAGGTTGGTGTATCAAAATAGAGACCATTTCCAATCCTAATGCCAAGTGTGGAGATTATGGCAAATTGGCAATGTCGTTCACTATTGTGGAGAAGGCTGAACTTCATGGACTGTCATGAACGGTTAATGTGCTTCGATTATCATATAGAACACGGAAATGTGTTAAGATAGTTATGAAAACAAATATAACGAAACATTTGTTTCACTTCGTAGGTATCCTAAGCCATGAAAAATGGAAGAATGGAATGTTAATAAGGAGGCCTCCGCTCTATTTACATTGGATGGAACAAAACCACATTTCTAAACAAACAAAACAAAAAACAACTCCCTACCTCCTGAACTCAAGTAAAGCCTTTGTGGACGAAGGTACGCCGTTCTCCGGCCAGGAGAGGAAGTGGAACTGCGTTACGGTACGGGTCTCGCCGGTGCGCTGGTTCTTCAGGTAGAAGCTGCGGACCAGGTAGTCGTCACACCATATGTGCTCGCTGACCAGGTGTACCTGAAGAAAGAATCGACGTTTCTCGCTAAATTCTGTGAACCTATGGAAGGCTCAAATGGTGGTACTCTCAAAGCTCGTACATCTGTCAACCTATGTAAGGTTAAGGTGGTACTCTTGCACTTTTAATGAATCCTTCCCACTTGGGTGCAATTTCAGTAAAAATGTTGAATACGACTGTTATGGGGGTGTTTGTTTAAGTAGGATACTAAACTTTTCTTATTCCCTAAAACAATTTAATAATCAAAATCCAATATTCAATCATTCACATAAAAACTACATATAATTTCATACAGAAATACGGTTAAATATATTTTTCTTAACTTTTAAACTACACTTTATAATTTCGTGGGTAATCAATATTTTTTTTACATTTTCCCATAATATGCAATAAATATAATCTTATATAAAACTTGTACAGACACGTTTACGTCTCTATTGTATTATGTAAACATTCATTATTTGTTCTGTCAATATTATATGCTTTTTCAGGTATTCCGTTTATTCAGGATATGGTTTCGTGAAACTTTTAACGTAAATACATATAGTTACATGTTTAAAAGTACTTATGTAAATAAAATTAAGTATGATTATGTACTCAGGTTAAAAAGTTTTATGAATTGCAAAGGAACAGCTTAAGTAAATAAATTCCAGAAGCATATTTGACTAGATCGAAGAGGCCAACATTTAGTAGGTATACTAAAGAAGCTTTATGCATTTTATGCACAGCACAACAGATAAGTACTTATTTATTAACAGTTTAGTAACATATTTATATTTATCAACAGCACATCAAATTAAAATAACTAAATAACGCTGGTTGGTCGTTCATTAGACCATAATATTAAATCGACGGGCATTGGAAATATTATAATTAGGTCCTTATTTCCATTTGAAGCATAGCATAGTTTATAGCAACATGAAGAAGAAAGAAACCTATGGAAGGCTCAAATGGTGGTACTCTCAAAGCTCGTACATCTGTCAACCTATGTAAGGTTAAGGTGGTACTCTTGCACTTTTAATGAATCCTTCCCACTTGGGTGCAATTTCAGTAAAAATGTTGAATACGACTGTTATGGGCAGTTAAGGATGATGATGTCGACCGTATGGTTCCCGACTGGTAGATTGTAATATCAAACCTATCCAGTGACGAGTGTCATAAAAGATGATAAATGTCATATTACTCATGAAGCAACATAAAATGTACAGTTAAGTATTTTCTACACTGCGGTCTCCAACCCACCTACCAGGCATGACAATTATGGCATTGCTTGCCCCAATACCCCCTTACTTATTCGTACCCCCTGAACATTATAGGCTATGATATTGATCATATATTAGGCTAAGATGTCGCTAGCAGCGAACCTACCTCGTAGATATGGTACAGTTCCGAGCCCTCCTCGGGCCAGTAGCGGTGGCAGAGCTGGTGGCCGTTGTCCGTGAGTCGCGTGAGCATGACCATCACCACGCTGCCCTGCTCCCAGACCATTTGCCAGAAGTCGGCGGCGGTGTTCGCGAGCGGGCCCGCGGCGGCGATGTATGCCGGGTTGCGGGGGTCGTGGTCCGTCTGTTGGGAGATTATACAATACAGTGCAATAAATTTTATTTCAGACATTAAATTGTTCATATCTTGATAGGCCTTTTAAGGAATTTTAAGCGAGTATCATGCCTTAATTTATTAAATTTTTTTATTATTTGTTAATATTATATTGTACGAAAATTTTAAGTGTTTGCCTATTACAGTTTCAAAGATTGCCCTGTGACAGACAGATAGAAAGCGGAGGCTTAGTAATAGGGTTCCTTTTCTACCCTTGGGGTACGGAACCATGAAGAGCATGTCCTTTAACCGAGCTCTAAAAAAGTGATACCTCCCACTTCTTAGAAAAAAAAACGATAACCTAAGGAAATTTACATTCCAAGGCCTATTAAAGTTAATTCAATTGAATTTATTCATACTTCTGTTACATGGTTGAGATTTAATACCAAGCAACCTACACCAATACTCACAATCGTAGAAGCGTTAATGTAGTCCGATCCCAGATGGTTGGAGAGCGTATTCAGGCTGACCCTGGAGTGGTCGTAGGGCAGCACGTCAGCGTAGCGGTTCTTCCCCACGTTCTCGGGCTTGAGGGCGGCGACTGTGGCGCAGGGCTCCGCTTCGTACGCGCACAGGGCGCGCCACTCCTGCTCCAGACGATCCTTGTTGCGGAGGTGGTCTTCCATGTACGCCTGGGTATTGACATCGTGTTATAGATCTACTACAAGACATAATAAACAGACACTCTGATTTGACTGGAGCCGACCAACCGTCATTTGTAGTCGACTCCTTACGATGTACGAAATAATGTCGCTTTTGGATTAATTCATATGCGTGGACGAGCCGACCTTGGTCGGACGTCCGACCACTTACCTCGTACCCAAAAACAACATTATTTTATACAGCGTAAGAATTAGTATTAACTGCAACTACAGGTTGGTCGGCTCCAGCCAAAACGGTGCGTCTGTTTTAAATCACCCGCGGTGATGTAGGCAGGAGTGGGACATTTCGGTGGCGCGGGGCAGGGACCTCAAGGGTTTTGTGAACAAAATGCATCTTGCTCCACGCCCCCCATTCAGCCCCGAAACACCAGCCTTCCACCATCCGCGGGCCATGTTTCAGTTACATTGTCAATCTTATTAGGGATGCGTAGGTTACATTGACAAAGTTTCGAGCTGCTATGCCCGCCTAAAATCCGTTAAAGTGTGAGCCCGTGGGCACTATATGGAATGATTTTTGTGTATAAGATACAATTGTGTAAAGTTTCATACCTAGAAATTACATATTACATGTAACATAATGTATTAATAGCGATTAAAAGAGAAAAGATCCTCATGAAATCATAATCCTTACCAACACCATGTGGCCGGTCGAGATGTCCATGTTGGTGAGAGCCGGCTCCTCGCTCCTGGAAAATGGTGAAATAAACATTTATGTATGTATGTATGTAATCTCTTTATTGCATCAATTTATAACATTACAGGAAATTAATTAATTGCTTTAATTTAATTGAATTATTTAATTGCTTAATGACATTCCTCTTTTTAACTGCTTACAAATAATAAAAAGTGTTATAAAGTTTGTTTAAGTGTGGAGGTGTGTTTCTGTCTGCAGTATTGTAGCTCCCAAACAGATGGACCGATTTTGATGTCGTCATCTCTATTTGAAAGCCGGTTATATAGATTTAAGTATTATAAAGTGGTTAGATAGAGACAGAACATTGAAATTTAACAGGCATCACATTAATTTAGATTACTCTCGATACTTTGATGATTGTAGATTTCAAGCAATTGTGTAAATACACGGCTTACATTCGATTGTACTAGATACACGATAGAGTTATTCTAGCTAATTATTTAGGCAAATAATTTCAAGCCTGGCTTGAAATTTTTACACTCTCTCTAGTTCAGCGGTATTTTTTTATCACTGCGATTTCTAACCTGCCTTCCAAGCGTAGAGATTATGTCAAAGTCCATAATTAACATGGAAAACGCTTAAACTAAATATAGAGGTAATAAAAAGGCAGCAAGTATAAAAAGATGGGTTTTTGAATATCAACTTCTTCAAAGCCAATTCTAAACAAGCATGCTCCATCTCCAACCGTATCGATACCAGCACATGGCGGTCAAATGCCGCGCTATTATGTATTTAAAAAAAGTATTTAACAAGATAATACAAGCTTTGTTTACTTTGGGGCTAAATAGCGCTGATTTTTATAGTTCCTGTACAAGGTAACATACCCGACATATATTAGGAAGTATGTGAAACTTAAAATGCCTACTCAAATATTTTCCGAACAAATGAGCCAATTTTAATGAAGCTCAGAACCACCTTTATTAAACTGGTTTTTAAATGAAGAGAACCCCGTCGCAATCCGTCCAATCGTTCGAGAGATACATTGCCACAGACACACTTATAACCGTCATCTTTTCTGTCGGCGCTAAAAGTAAGCCAAATCAGTAAGCCTTTAAATCTTATCCATACCATGATGAATGGTTGGACCTGGTGGAAGGCGAGTTGAAGCCAAATTAGTAAACCTGATAAATCTTTTCCATACCATGATGAAGTGCTGGACCTGGTGGAAGGAGAGTTGTTGTCGGGTTCGCGGGACAGCGAGGCGATGCGCTGCGGGGGGTCCGCTGCGTGCGGGGGCATCGTGCTCGGGGGCTGGGGGGTCCATTTCCCGGACATGCGCGCGCGGCATAATTCCTGGACAATACCAATAACAGTAAAAAAAAATTATGATTCTAAAGTACGGTTCAATAGAACGGAACAATTGAGGACGACCACGTTAATAGCATAGAGAAAAAAAATACTGAATGTAGTGTGAAAAGGAACTAAACTATACATATTGAAGAAAACAAAACTCACTGACCCGGCACTGTCATTATTATCGTAGTCGCACTCAATCGTTTTTATTGAAACGTATTTTTGTCCTTACGCTAGTAAATTTGAAATGGAGCATAAGATAAACTTTCCAAGTGACAATCAATTGGTTTCTTTATTGGCAACTGATTGCGTAACAAGAATACTGGTTGCCAAGATAGACTTAAAAAAATCCTCATAGACAACTAGTTGTGAGACACAGTTGCGATGGCGGCCGAAAGGAATGATCTTACAATGTACCTTATCCAGGAAAACTTCAGTGTGAAGTAGACCGTCGAGTTTAGATACCTATCCATTTATCTCTACCTTTCCTTGCTTCGTTACCTGATAATCTCTGGTAGCTTCAGCGTCTATATCCGCCGCGGAGGATAGGCCCTGCATCTTCCTCCTGGCATTCATGTCTCGCTTCATGAGAAGACCAACGACCGCACCCCCCGTGAGGAACACGGCCAGACAGCCCAACAGTGCTAGTATCACAGGGAGGTCCATGCCTAAAAACGAAGTGTCTTTCTCCACGTGGTGGACGACCGGCCGTTTGCTCTGAAATGTGACGTCATTGTAAGACTTAGGGTACTTACTCTGATGGTAAACGCGGGTTTCACTTATAGAGAAAATACGCCGACCAAGATTCAATTTGGTTTATGGGTGGGGTTTGACTTATTCAAATGATCAAATTGCGGTATTGGTCAAGCACAAAAACCCGATATTATAAAACGTAAAAGTTTGTTGTATTCGCTGGTTCGGATGTTTTCCGCAAAAAAACGCAAAATCCCCGCACTAAATTAATGCGCACAGACCGGTATTCTAGTTTTTTTCTTAGGCTACGCGAACGAAGTGGGCGGCAAATCAGAAATCAGAAATTCTTTATCGTTGTACTGTAAAAGTAAATTATTCAAGTAAATCTTCCTTAGGAACATTCCGTCAAAGGGTATTATTATCTATTTTAGTTCGGGGTTTACTATTAATAAGTGATATTACTAAGAGTTATTTCTGATTTCACCCACATCTATTACTTTTCTAGGTACATACAAAGTAAAAACACTACTTGCCTTATCTCCGACCCCAGTAGACATAACTTGCGCCCCTGTTTGCCGGCGCAATTCATCCTTGATATCATCTGAAATTTTACGATGCTGAATATTGTGCGCAACCTCGTTAACAACATTATCAGCGTCTCGGCCATTACTATAAAACTCACCAATGCGCGTCGCTATATCTACCGCATCGTAACCTTTGCTGTTTTTCTCCACTTTAAATGTCACTTCACCGGGATCAACCCTAAAAATTTGACATAACTTGATTATCTAGTCCTATTAAATACAAAAATCTATCGGTTCGTTAGTGTCTTGTTATTTTTCGCTTAAATATTGTAACACTATTATTAACAAAACACCAATTTGGACACCAAAACTCATTAGTCTACTCAAATATTATCCAGTAATATAACTTAGTTATAGGAAAAACTGATTCCCATAGCACAGGGTATCCAAGTTTGGGAAACAGGGACTCCACGTTGAGCCAAATACAACCAGTAATAATACTCAGTAATATAAGCAGATCATAACATGTATATTACCTATAATTGTCTTTTTCTACATTATTATTTGAAATTGTTTGTGCCCTGACAAGCAAAGTAATAAAGATTATTTATTATTAAATTTTATTACTATAGGAATAATGCTTGCGTTGGTGTTATCCGGTTTGAAGTACTACGGATCTGCATTTGACCTACAGTTACGAGTAAATTATAAATCCATGACCTACACTTAGCACTTTCCGTCTATTGCTTTGTCACTAGAACACTAAGAAGTTTTAAAAACACTAGCTAGGGTAGATACAATAAAATAACTGAGTAAATTCTTAAATAAAACTATTTACCGTGGCTTGGTAAAGGTGTTCTTCTCAAGTCCAAGCAATTCCTCGAGTCTTGTAATGAATGAAATGCCCTTATCCCAATCCGTACCGAATCTATAAATACAACAATTGGTTTGTTAGCATTAATTTTGTCGTTAAAGGATCTTTAGATTTCTCATTAGGTATTGTTTACCTGTTTTTAAATCGTACATAAGCGTATGATGGGTCGTAATCATAGTTGTTCTGTTCATTGTCATCACTTTCAAGGTGTTGAATTTGAGATGTTTCTTGTGCTGAAATATGAAATTGATTAATAGATATGAATATTGCCCTTCAGATTTTAACTGTGGTATTTGATGCGACATTCAAGAAAACATTATTAAACATGCAATGAACTAGTATATTGAGTTATTGATTAATTTTCAGACACGATTCTAACGTCACAGACATTGAATTACCCGCACACATTGTAGTCAGCAGGTACCTAACAGTGTCTGCTACAATTTTTATTAAATCAGACGACATCAAGATTTTTAAAACGATTGAAGGGGCTCGGATCTTTCGTAAACCAAATAATGTAGACAAAAACACAACATAAGCACAAAGGTCACAGGGGAACATTTACATAAAGGAGAGCTGATCTTTCCGAGGCAAAGTGAAGATCCATGCTGTTGGTGAAAAAGTATAATATTCATGTGCTAAATTAAGGAAACATTTAGTGCGGTGTTCTAGACAAGACTGGAAAGTGCATAATATCAGGAGCTCAAAGATTGTTTGTTTTCAATGCAGCATCGTGATTTTAATGTTTGTAGGGAACATCGATATCATCTAAAACAGCTATTCGAGGCCGCTGTGACACTAACCTGTCACCGAATTATTGCGGTATAAGATTTTTAACATTTTCGCGTCGACGCGCGGTCCAGGCTTTTTAACATCGTCTCTTTCCCTACGCAAAAAGCCCCATTCACTATTAAGTAAATCTCGGAGGTCTTCGGGAGAAATTTTGGATTTTTCACCTGAAACATCGTCGGCATTTGTAACACCCTCTCTTTGGTGTAACTGTCGTTTCCGTGACTTGCTTGGCGAGTTATAAGGGCCTAGATTTAAACACAACCAGGAAGTAAAGTAAAATGTTGGTAAACTGAAAATATACAACTCAGAAAACTGAAATAAGAAATTAGATGTATCATGTTAGGCTCTGGTTTGATGAGTGATAGTAGTAATACCTACTGCTGTTCTACAAAGCAAACAATATGACCAAGCAACATAAATTGCCTTTTTACAAATCTTTTGTATAATTAGCCCTGAATTACCTTGCAGCTCATCTGGATTGAAAGACCCTCCTTCTGCATACAAGGCTCCTTGCGGTTTTTGTTTTTTATCCATCAAATAATTCATTATATAGGATGCCATGTTTTTAGAATGTTTACGATTATCTTTATCTATAAAAAGAATAATATAATCATTACATAATAGAACCAAATCCACGAAATTAATCTTTAAATTTAATAAGATATAGAAGTTGACTTAGTTTAGGGATCAGTTTTGTAAAACTCTTGTTAGTTGCGGCTAGCTCTCAGGAATATATAGTTGTAACTTCGTTATTTTATTGTGTATTTTATAAACAGGGCATTACCTTTCGAATGGAATAGATCTCTTTCTCCACTACCCGCATCGACTGAGAACTCGTCACCATCTTCGTCTATGTAGATCCTCGGTTCTGATATGTCACTGGGGTTCTCGTATTCGAATGGGAAATTCTTCTCAGCGAAGCTTTGCTTATATTTCTCCAGGGCATTAGATCGCAATTCTGCGTCAAGGTCAGGGAACCTGTTGCTTGTTATATACTCCGCGGTGTATGGCGGAGGTTTGGGCTTATGCTTGCGGAAATGAGCTGCCAAACGTTCCTCATCAAGGAAACCAACATTTGGTTCTCCTTGTTGTAAAATATCATCGTTGGATAACGATTTCTTTTCGTTGTCCATGATAACTTCGGGAATATCATAATCATTCCCTTTCATTTCTCTCTCTTCTTGGATCCGTTCCCGGAATCCAGAAAACGGCATTATGACAGGGGATTCTTCATTCCCTGCCATCATGATTAAGTCTCGCAGTTTATCGCTTGGATCTTCTTCATTTTGCTCTTTATTTATGATAACTGGAAGAAATGGTAGAAAGTAAGTGCTACGTATTAAGTGTAATTCTTGTAAAATTATTCCTGAAAATCACCTTCGGGTATCATGTTATAGGCTGTAGAGTCATCAATATCTTCGGGAGGACTGTAGACCTCGTTTGCGTAGTCAGAATCTGTTATCGGTGAATTTGGCGTAAACCGCACGTAAGCAGTTTCGTCAGGATCAACCTAGATGTAAATCAAAGCACCATATAAATCCAGGTGGAAACATAACTCATGCACTTACATACATTTAGAAACTGGTAGTCTAGTATGATTAACTTACATCGGTATTGTCGTCGTCTGCGGGCGAGCTTGAACTTAATTTGGGATCAGCAAACTGCTCGCAGATATTTACGTTCACTTCAGATGAATCTCTGTGAAACAACTTTAATTTCAGTGTATGTTACGTAAGTCCCAAGGATACGTGGGAAATAGTAGCCTTAGGGCATGCGCTCCGTTGAGCGGGACACGCGTGCGTCCGGGCGTTCTATTGCATTAGGTAACGGCTTACCACGTGAGGAAGCTGACGACTGAAGGAAATGGTGACGAAACACCAGGAAAGTGAACCCTGGCAGAAGCCGGGATTTACACTAATACGATTAATATTTTATAATATACTGCCTAGAAAAAGTGTGATGCAAGAAAAGAAAATATCGTTAAAGTTGAGGGTGTGCCCACCCCAGAATGGTCTGGTGCCCACCCCAGGATGGGGTGCTCACTGGTTGTACATTGGCGGTTGACTCGGCTTCATCGGCCACCTCAGGGGCCAGGCCCCCCCTGGAAAATAGCTCTAGCTACGCCAATGGGGTTGATTCATACTTACACGTCGGGCCGCAGTGTGTACAGCATGGCTTGCAGCACGCATTGCGTGTACGCGTGCTCCCAGCGGTAGCCGCGAGCACTCAGCTGCTGCAGTGCTTCCTCGAACCAACTCAGCTGCTCCGAACTCAGCCTGTCGTATCTAGGTAACATTTAGTGACTTGATTAAACTGAGATAGTACCTAGAAATTACAGAAATGAGGCATATTATCTTAGTCCTCACCGTGACAACGCACTTGCGGTTCTGCATTTTTGTTACCTACAACCTAAATGTATGTATTGTAGATGATATGGGCGACAGTTACCACTTACCATCAGGTGGGCTCTCTGCCCGTTTGTCACTGAGTAGCACAAAAAAATACATACTTCGGTTCAGGTTCCATAAAGTTTATTAAATAAGAATTTAAGTACATCTTATTCTATTAAAATTAGTTATGATTGGATGTTACCTAACATAGAAAACAACGTTACGTTAGTAATACATATATTTTATATTTAAAAAATTTAAAGCTTTGCTACGTCCTTGGCGTGCGGCAAAAAGCGAATTCACTCTTGCCACTGGGTAGATACGGCAACAGGAGACGCCTTTATTAAATACCTTGCACTAGTGTAATATTATCGAATCAAAAGACGAACAGTAGAATCGATTCTACTGTTACTTAGTAGGTAGGTACAAAGAAAGAGCATTGATAAAATTAGGTTACGTAAATTAGGGAAATAACGAAGAAATACATGTACAAGAGAAACAGCGTGTCATTCACATTGTGATACCACCCACACATATCCTAGAATAACCGACACCCGCTACACAAAGCGGTAACATCGTCGGTAAACCCTTCAAAGTATTTGCCTTTGACTATCTTATTCTTTATTATATTTAGAAAATATTATTGAAAAGGAGCCAAGGCTAGAAAATACGAAATCCATTAGCAAATAAAAACACTGTTTCACCTCGCATTACTCGCACCTCGAAAGCATACGATCTATCACACACCAGCACGTAACACTGGTCTCGCACAAAGGTTTTATCACTTTAGAGGGGCATATCTATACAATAAAATCCATAAAGCGCTGACTATATATTCCCTCTCTAAATTCGAAACCAAGACTCGTTTATTTAGGTGGCTCATGGAGAAGGACTACGAGGCGAATGAGGCTCTTCTATGTATTTAGATATACCAACACACATACACATACACGCACACAAACGTGTTAAATATTTTAAGGAATTATTTTAAATGCATTGAATTATTTGAATGTTTGTTTTAAATATTATTTGTATTTTTATTGTTTTAATACTGATATGTTTAAAAAATTCCCATTAATACTATAAAATAAGCATTTTGTATTGGTTACATTCCATTGGGCCGAGAGCCTGGTGATCTGTGGGACAGGTATTTATTTACCTGCTACGGACACCAGTCTCTCACACAGGTTCTACTGAAAATTGAATTGATCTGTTGATATGTATGCATGATGCCTATGTGATGAGAAAATAAAATATTGTATTATTTTATATTATTTATAAATAATTTTACCAAGGAGCTTGACTCTACATGTACTACTCGTACATGGTTTTACGGGAACAACACCTCCGGTTAACTCTTTCACAAAGAAAGCAAAATGCGCTCGTTTTAACAATATTTTTATTGTTTTGGTGGAATTTAAACAGATTTTAAACCCGCCCGGCGCTCGCAGCTCTCCATTTATTCCGTGTGCTAACTGCGTCGAAATATCGGGCTACTCGTTAACAAAGATATAGAAAACCCGAAATATACCTTTAAATGTGTGGTAATAGCCGCGAAAGTTTAAAACGTCATATTAAGATACTAGTGGACCGACCGGTGGCGCGACTTCGTTCACGCGGCGTCCCACCCACACCCTTCAGCTACCAACCTCTTTTTCGTATAAATCTTCCTCTTGAATCACTTAAATATATTGCTGAAAACTGCTTTAAAATCCATTGCGTAGTTTAAATGATCTAAGCTATTTCGTTTTATACTATGAAGCATGTAGAAGCTAAGTTTTGTTTACTCGTTTGTGTGGAAACGAGGTAAGTAGCCGCGGTAGACAAGGAGCGCTTGTAAAATAAAGACAATGAAGTCCCCGCTACGGGGGAGTCCTCGTCTACGTGGTATTGAATAAGTGTCTTACACAGTGATTTCCATTAGCCTAACAAAGAGAACATTGTTTTATCATTTCACTATTATGTCGTATCTTTGTTTCAAGTAATTGGTAAAGAACAATAGGTATAATGTTTATGTCAATACTTTATAAAATTTGACTAGTACAATGTAGTAAAATGTACCTGCAGTATTTATAATATTATTTTATTGATTACTAGTCGACCCGGCGCGACTTCGTTCGCGTATACCTCCTTTACCACTACCTTTTTTCTTGCTTACTCTTGAATCACTTTATCTATTATTGAAAACCGCATTAAAATCTGTTGCGCAGTTTAGAACATCTAAGCGTGCCCAAAATTCCACATAAAACTCCTATTCCCTTCTCGTGCAACTGGTTATATTGAGAACCCACGCATACAAAAAATAGAGAATTCACAAATACCTAGTGTGCCATAAATATTACCTTCTCGATGTCGTAGTCATACACTTGCCATTATAAATATATTGGATCAGTTTATAGCCAGACATCAATAGGTACTTAAACACGTAGCCGTCATGAAGACGTGAAGAGCCCCTTGTGAAGTGAGTGGAAGTGATCGAACCTCTGCTAACGGCCTGATCGAGGCTAACAAATATCGTGAAATGGAAGTTTAACATCAGTCACGCCTGCATAAAGCGAATAAATAATATTTTTTGAAATAGTGAATATTGTTGATAGTGTAAAAATTTGACGAGTTAGGAAAATGTCAAGATTGAAAATGGACAAGTTTAAGAAAAGGACGATGTTGTCCAGATTGTTTATTTTTTGGATTCGAATTTGTGGCCGCAGAACATATATTCTTGAAATTGAATCTTCTGACAGAGATCAAGTCAAGTCAAGTCGTGGTTCATTTTCAAGGTAGAAAAACAAGTTACCTACTATTTTAGGGCAGACTCAGGTCTTAATTTACGTTATCTTAAGGTACCTACCTAGAACTACTACCCGGTATTGCATTACGGATAACCAGGGTAACAGTTAATCTCGTTTCATTACAATAAATCACAAATAATATGATTTTGAGATTTGAATATTTTTTTGTCAAACCGGATAAATCCATAATTTGAATGTATGTGAATTTGATAGTGCTATTAACAACGACCGGTTTAAATTCATTGAACGAATCAAGAGTTGACTCGTCAAACTTATAACACCCGTCTTTTTGCGACGAAAAATTATAATTTTCAAAATTAATGATATTTCCTAAAAAGTACGTAAACATTACTAAAACTTAGTATTAAAGCTAACCAAAAACTGTAACTAGCTTACATATTGCTTATTCTGATCAAAATGTTTAATCAATTCTCTAATAATTAAAAGTAAGTCAAAACTAAAACTTACTGGTACAGAGCTGCTTTGTCAACTTCACTCTCGTATATCGGTATACACCTTCCAAAGGCGAAATCTAGGAAAGAAATAATATTATAACATTTACAATAATGATAATTGTGAAATAATAGAATTCAAAACTTCCAAAGGCGAAATCTAAAAAAGACTTAATAGTATAAAATTTATAATAATAAAAATAAAGTAAAAATATTCATAAATTGCCTGTTTTAAACAATAATGTGACAACTTACCATCGTAACACCACTCCGCTCCTTCGATGCATAGGGAGCCACTAAATAAACAACCTGGGACAATAAAAAATTTACAAATTAATTAAGTCGCCTTAAACGACTCCCTTATTATTACTAGTAGGTGCTATATTCTACCTAATATACGGTTGGTAAAGCTTATTAAAGTTACGGCTTTTCATTATAAGGCAATTACTGGAAAGGTATGGCAGTTGGATAAAGTGCTGATACTGCTGCCTATTTTCTGATTTCTCCAATTAGTAATTAGTCATCCTATGAGAAACTAATAAATCACTTTACTAAACTAATAAGGAAATAAATTATTGTTGTTCAGCTATGTTCTGCTCTAAATCACATGGCTTACTTTATCAAATACCTACTGTCAGATTGTAATTAAAACACAATCCCCTAAAGGTAAATTAAGTAAATCTTTTCTGTCCCAAATACAAGTTTTGCAAGTTGGGGTTCTGTTTCAATGACAGGATTTTTAAAAATATTTTTATCTTTCCTCAAAACCGCGTACGTGGAGCGTCCGCCTGGTCAATGCGTAGCGTCCGCGTAGCCACCCCGTAAGGACCGCGTAGCCTCAACGTTGCGCCCGCGTAGCTAGCCCGCCACACCTCGTAGCGGATGCATAGATACCGCGTAGGCACCGCGTAGCATCCGTGTAGAAACAGCGTAACGACCTCGTAGCGTCCGCGCAATGGTGTTTTTTCATTTCGTTAGAGTCCACGCTGCTCTAGGCTCTCAATGTCTGCGCGTTTCCTTGGTCGCTAAGTATATGCTTTTCGATTGCTACGCGTTCGCTGATTATAAGCGTAGACAGACATATGAAAGGGCCCGTGGTCTATTTTTGATTGTAAATGACTTTTAAATGTTTTTATATATACTTTTAAATGTAACTACTGTTTGGTGTAATTTTAGACTTATTTTCTTAAATAAATTATTTATTTATTTACATGATATAAACGATTAAAGTATGTAACTGATCTTAAATCCACACTACCATAATTTGAATTTTTATGAATTAAAATGTTTGTAGTTACATATAACAGGCCGCATACATTCGTTTTCCTGATCAGGTAAGCCAGCTATAGGCAGCTAGATGCAATGTAAGGCTGTTAGGGAACTTTATCGAATTACTTACTGAATGGCGCTATGAGTATGGGGTAGTATACAATTAATGCTGCACGTGGACAGCTAACTATTTTTGGTTCAGTCAGCTGAATCTCCTGCCACTTATTCATAAAAATACCTTCAAGGAAATTGATAGAAGTCATGGCTGTGTGAATGCAACACCTTTGCCTATACTCTTGAGAATAAATGTCTAGAATGGAGTCACGAGCCAATCACAATCAATCACTAAGCGAATGAAATCAGCTGTTCGTGTGACGGCGGCCATATTTCCCACTAATATAGGTTTATCAGAGGTTTATAGAGGTTTATATAAGGGATCAGCCTTCTATAAGCTATGATGCCGTTATTGAGCGTTTTAGCGCTAACATGCGTTTATGAATAATGTTTTTCAAGAACCATATTTTAACAAGCTTATAAACTACCCATAACTTTTTATGAATAAGACCATTATATATTCAGGAGGGGTCCATTCACTCTGTAGCTATACGTTAATAATGTACGTAATTTTACGCATGTTTAGCACCAATCATAAAAACTTAGGTGTGTTGCACAGGTGTGCACAGGCGCTACGCTTGAGCTGACCTTATGACCAGAAAGTAGGGAGCAGCCTTATTCGATTTTTTAAATTTAGGTTCACACTAGCAGACATTTGACCGTCATCTCACTTGGGAGTAAGTGACCTGTCAGAGTATTTTACCGACTTCAAAAAAGGAGGAGGTTCTCCGTTCACCGGAATCTTTTATTTTATTAATTTACACGGAGACGGCTGGGCCGATTTGGATTTTTTTTGTTTGGTAGGTAGGTATTCCCAGGCGATCCCATGGTCCGGATCTGGAGAAATCGAGGACAACCCTAGAATATTATGGTGTTTGTTACGTTATCATATTTTACTCAGGTGTTCGCTTCAGAGTCTCATCATCAGATGATGTTCTGCTTAGGATGGAGCCACAACTGTTTAACGATCAGAAGTAAGAGAATAGTACTGCAATTTGTCGACAGGGAACTTGAAAGGGTATCATAACTACCACCGAAAATTTTGAAATAAATAAATTTAAATAAGTATAAATACTGCAAACTCCAACACGCCTGCTGAGCGTGTAGAATATGGCAAAGCTATCCACAGATGTAGAAGAAGCTCAACTGTAGCCGTGAGATGGCGATCAAATGCCTGCCGGCCTAGTTGATATACGTCAGGGATAGGCAAGTGGTCGACCGCAGTTTACCAGTCGACCGCGAAGGCGACAGTTAATAAAAATAAATAAAATACCTATTATGGAGAAATCACATTATTTTAAAATAGAACAGGACAACGATTGAAACTGAATTATAAAGCCCGCTGGTAAGGGTTGTACATCCGAGTAATTAATCCCGGATTCTCTTCTCTTACTCTTTAACTTTTTTTCCTCATTGCTCGGTCATGGGCATCCTCGCGTCATAAGCCGTTAGCTCTCGGATCCGTCTCGGTACTGTCAATCCATCGCTTCTTGAGCCTCATCATCATCATCATATCAGCCAGAAGACTGCTACGTATAAGCCTACCCCAGAGATCTCCACAAAGGCCGATGCTGTGCCTTTCGCATCCAGCTGGTACCTGCGATCTTTACCAGGTCGTCGGTCCACCTTGTTCCCACACCTACTCATGCTGCGTCTTCTGGTGGGTGGTCGCCACTCGAGAACTTTACTGCCCCATCGGCCATCTGTTCTTCAACCTATGTGCCCTGCCCACTGCCACGTCAGTCTGGCAATCCTTAGAGCTATGTCGGTGACCTTGGTTCGCTTGCAGATTTCCTCATTTCTAATTCTATCGCGCAACGAGACTCCGAGCATATTCTTGAGCCTGCCATTGGGCATCTTTCCTGATACTGGCAGATTTAGTTACCTATTACTCACGTATCCCTAGAGCATACGCAACACGCGACCAATCAACAAAAAACTACAGTCGAAAGCAAGAAATATTTGTGTACAATTGTAAACCCAAATAGGTCAAAAGTTTGGCCACCCACGATATACATAATAAAAAAAAGACAATATAATATAGACTGTGTATGTGATGAGATGTGAAGGTATACTTATTATTAATATATTGAGTATTAACTTAGACTCACAAATGTTCTGAATGCTCGTAATAGAGCCTAAGTAAGACCGCGACGCTCCCACGTGAGCTCATAAACGCACCACACCCACATTGTTACAGTCGCGTTATTAGCACCTAATAAATGCGAAAGTGTAATTTCTTAGGCGCCCAGTGTCCTCTAAAATGACATTGAATCGAATATTGTGTACTTCGATGTAGTGATTCCGAGAATATTGCTCATGATTTATTAATTAATGCTAATATTTCTCGAGCGGCGAAAGCAATTGCCAAAGGGGCGAAACCTCGGCTATAAACTAGTTATTAATATACTGTTATGATTTTGTAACTTAGCAAGTCACTGTTATATATCATTTCCTCTCAAAGTTGTTTAAATAAAACAACACCTATACCTAGAATAAAATACCTATACCGATAAATCCTACAAATGTTTAGGTACTCAATCGTAATCATACCATACCAAATTAAATTAAGCTCTGTGGGGATTTGAGAGGCTGTGACTTTGCTTTTACATAATTACGGCCACAGTATATGTCCTGTGTCCAGGACTTAGGCAACCCATTGGTGATATACCAGGTATTGCTGATGTGCCAGGACAACGGTAACCACTTCCCATCAGGTGGTCCGCTTGCCTTGACATACAAAACTAATTTAAAACATGTCAATCGGACAAAGGTAGACGTGCATAAGTAGGTAAGTACTGAAATAACCCTGTAGCAAAGGAGTTGTGTAAGGATTGTAACTTACAGCACTTCCTTAGGGGACTACCTTCCTACCTCTACGGAATACAGGCGTATGTTTTTGTATATATGTAATGTATACGGTATTAAGGTTCATAATCGCGTAGTACTCACCTATGTTACCATCGGCCTGGGAGGGCGCCAGCGCGCTGAGCAGCGCCAGCGCCCGAAGGGCCAGCCGCCACGGGCCCATCACATCTGCAAGGAAAGTGAACTTTAATGCCTTGACGCCTTAATGCCTTAAGGCACCTCATTGTCATCATTTGCACACATCATGTACTCTAATCCGCGGAGCATGTATGACAAGGTTGGTGAATGTGGAAGAAGCGAAAGAGATTTGCCAGGACCATAGCATGTGGAACAATGTGGCCTTTGACTACCCCTACGGGAGAAATGTGTGGCGTTATGTATGTATGAACTTTGAACATAAACTTATAGCCTTGCTTGGCTGATGCACTCAAAATTTATAACTATTGGTGCTATGGTTTCAAGGCAGTACTAGTTTTCGTCATCGAGTTTATGAAGGACATTTTACAATTTTGATCGTGAGTTGTGAAATAGCATAGTAGAAATCGCTTGATATCCAATAATGTACCTACACATAGTTTTATCTGATACCTATTAACCTATAAATAGATAAGGTAGATAAGGTTTATACTAGCATGTGGTTCGTTAATTTCACGTAGCCAATAAAGGGCAGTATCGTAAAGTAACTTGGACATTATATCGAGCGGATATCCGTAGCACCTGCTACGGTGGTATACGAACGTAGCTTCATAGATGTCTAAGACATATTTCGTGAACATTGAAGTATAGGTATTTACCTCTCTAAATACACTTCTTCAAAAGTCTTCAACGTAAGTCATCCCAAAAGATCCTAAATACACATTCGTAAAAAAAACTCAAAGAAATAAGTTAGATACGATAGATAGCGAAAATTTCCTCAAAGTTACACTCTATTTATTTAAGCTCCCTCGCGACTAGGCTCTGTCTTTCTTTTGTCATGCACGACACGATTTTCCTTCCCCTACGTAAGTTAGAAAGATATTAAATCAACATGTTCGTGAAATATAACGTTATAAATTCATTTTTCCCGGCTGGAATAAGATAAACTTATTTCATTTGCGAAACGGACCGACGACGAAAGGAAATCAAAGTTAATTATAGAAATATTTAACTTAGCGATTCAGTCTGTCTGTTAATTGCTTTTCTGTTGAGTGGGGAAACACGGTTTGTTTGACAGACGTTAATAACAGATCTAAATTGTGGAAAATAACCGGGTCAAACAGGTCAGATGGTAGTCGCCCATTAGTAATTACCTGATTTGTTAAATTCTGAATCATAGTCAGTGCGGACCCCGGAGCCATCGACTGCAAGAGCACAACCAGGACATTATCGCCAAGATGAGTAAAACACAGTATTCCCCCCTGTCTATTCCCCCGACAAATACTGTGCGGAGAGAAATCCGGTATTCCTCAATACTGGTACGATGTGTGACCCACACTACACGGATGTAGAAACCGCTAGAAGAAAAAAATAAAGTATTTTTGTCGTAGGTAGATAGCTTTAGTACATTGCAGGAGATCGTCCCACCACTGGATTCCAGGAAATTAAATGTGGGCTCCGACCACACCCACGCCAGAGCTATATTTTGCGACAACATTATTCGCGCCCTGTGGGAGTTTATATAGAAACAAATAGGAATGAGCACGTAGGAAGATAACGATTAGAGAGAATAATTAAGTTTGACTTGAATTTCTAACTACCTACTTATAAACCAGATCTAATTGGAATTCTTCCCACGAATTTTCCCCGGAAACTCCCACGGGAACCGGATGTAACGGGGATAGGAATATTGCGCGGAAAATACAAAGCGAAATGCAAAAACTAGGCCACGGGTAGCCAATTGTTAGCTGTAGGTACGTATGAGTTTTGTAACTAATAAAATGCTACCAAGTAGCAAGTGGAACGATGTGGCCTCTGCCTACCCCAGAAGTGGAAAAAAGCGCGACTTTACATATGTATGTATGTATAATAACACCACCTGGACGACCGAGCTTCGAGCCGATTACGCCAAATAATTCACATCGGCTAGTTCTGTTTCAAAGGTCACCGTCTCTGTCGCACGCGTGTGCAGAAATAGAAAGTCTAAAGTAGCCTATGTATACCGCTGACGTGTACCTACCGAATATTGCGTACCTAACCTACCTTATCAGTACCTATATACTCATGACCCGTGCATTTTCTGAAGTTAAATTAGAGCTCAGAGAGGGCCGACAACTGATATCAATTTCTTTATTTCGCATTCCATGTGTTACATATATATGTTACATATGCACTATCATGTGAACAATAAACTGTTAAATAAATAAATAAATATGATGAGAATCAACATGGACCCGGATTGGGCACAGCAAATTGGTAGAGAGGAGTCACTGGTTTGGCTTAGTTTATTCAAGAATAGCTTGTGTAGAATATCCAGAGGTTTGACCACTTTCATCTTTCTTGAGTAAGTATTTGTAGACGATTATTTAATAATATTTAATCGTTTATTTAAACTTCAACTATATATAGACTCTGTCTAAAAAGTAAAGCGACTTGGGAAATTATAAGATAGATTGAAATCAACAAGTAAGCAACCTTATTTTTAATAATAAAGACGTCTAACTTTGAGCTACTATCTTGTTGTATACAGACAGACGTCTTCAATCTGCTTACTTACATATTAATGTTAAAATATGGTAAATACAATTTTTTAATTCATTGTAAAAGAACTAGGATTTGGTAGATTAGTTAATTACAGTGGAGCGACTACCATCTGACATTCGTGACCCTGCTATCAACGGAACCTCACCAGATTGGATCATGGTAAGACATTCAGTCGCCTAAATGTGCAGATTTCATTACGATGTTTTCCCTTACCGTAAGAGCATCGACATATTTAACTAATGTAAATTTTTTTATACTACTACTTTTGTCAGTGACAAACGAGCAAACAGCCCACCTGATGGTAAGCGGTAACTGTCGCCCATAACATCTACGATTTATGCATTTAGGTTGCTGGCAACAAAAACAGATTAAATAATAACTATGATTAGTGAGAGAGAGTCATACCTTAGCTGTGTCCTTAAGTATAAACAAAGGCATTATTTAGCGAAGTTACCGCGACCTCGAAAAAGAGTTCAGTATAACTTGAAATTGACAAATGATATTTGAACAAGTTACCTTTATGCATAAACAAGTTACCCATTCTGATTGATTTCATCCAACAAACAATGGAAACATTGTGGATTTGACTTAATACTTCGATTAGTAAGACCGGTAAAATAATTACTTTCACCATGAGAAATTTATTGTAACCGTGTTGGAAACTTGATATTCATATCTACAATTTCCTTCCTTTTTCCATTCTTTCTCAGGCTCGATTGGTATCCGTGGTTAATATTTGACCTCTACTCATCTGCAACGAAAGATCATTATGATCAAAGTCTGTTTATTTATGCTCACACGCTCAGGTGGACCACCTAAGTGGGCAGCAGAGATCCAAAGCTGGCCCCGTCGTCTACGACATCAGCAACCTTAGAGCACCGCACTCGTTGCCGGCATATGAGGTACGCCTTTTCACGAACACCAATTTATAGATACATACAAATAAAAACATCGGGAGGGAAATTATTCCACATCTTACACGTGCGCGGTAAAAAGGCTCCGAATGCCAATGTTATTTGGATGCCAGGTTAGTTCAACAAAAAATATGTTGTACAACAACTTTACACAATAAATTCTCCAAATTTTTTTAAACTCCTACAACCCACAACAGGCCTCGTAATGGAAAGTGGCAAAATGCTTCGTAATCTATTTTTAGAATTTCCCGAATTTGTTTTCGGTTAAAGAATGAAATTAAAATATGGAAATTTTTTCTTGTTTTCGTTTCATAAGCTTTATAAAAGTCTTGTGTATCTATTTGGAAACACAAACACTTTGCCTTTTGTATTAATTTCTAGATGTCTTCTATTAATAAACCGGACCTCAACTTGCCGTATTTTAATATTATACCGAAGGATGGAAAGTTATTTATACCGTTATTCATTTGTAATAGTACTTAACGATGTGGTAATATGTACCGCGCACAAGAACACGATCTTATGATCGCGATACGATGAATGGTTATGAATACGGGCCATAGGAGCGTCGGTGGGTCTACGACCCTATGGCCCTAACTTCTTTATATGTTTTTCATTCACATACCTACAATTTGAATATTTTATATTTCTTATACTTTTGAGCTAGTTTACTAAGTAAATACAACGAAGTGTTATGAAGGCTTTGCGCATTACACATAATTTTGTTACCTACAGGTGGAGACTTGTAATTCCTGTTAACTGTATACAATATCAATTGCAATGTTATAGTTGTAAGTCTTCCGAAAAAAAAATTTATTCAAGTATATCAAACGTTAATTTAATAACGCAGAAAATCTCCGTACCGTAGCTACTTGGAGTACTTTGGATAATCATCGACTGGACCTTCTAATTCAGTAAGTGTTTGAACAAAAACTGAAAACCTTGGGCTGTAATTATTGGGACGAAATGATGTTCTGTGACCGAAGCCTAGCGCCGCCCACCGAGCGGTGTTCGATTGACCTCTTTCCCGAAGAGAGCTATCATCTGAAAGGTTTAGCTTAGGTGCAAATAACTATCCTACGAGGACGTTCAACGGCACGCGGTTCGGATCTCTGTAAACATTCAGCTATCCCGTGGGATCCTATATTTTTCCGTGATCAAAAGTATCCTATGACGCTCAGGATTAATGTAGCTTATTATTAGTGAAAGAATTTTCAAAACCGGTTAATAAGTTGTTTCGGGAATTACCCCCAACATACAAACTTACATATATACTTATGTACAACCTTTTTCTTTTTAAGTAGCATAGAAAATCCTTGTGAAGGTAAATTGGGTTCTCTATATAAATCTATTTACTGAAAGTTGCGATTAGATATCAAACAGCCTAAAGCAACAATAGGCCTGCTAAATTTCAACTTCTTCGAGCTCATCAACTTTCTGCATCAATCAGTTACCCACGAAAACTTTACAGACGAACAGCTGTGAGGGTTGCCTTTTTAACCCTTTACATAAATAATGTAGCCCGTGACGCTACTACGGATCTACTATGGAACTATGGACCCGTGCACAGAAATCTAAACAGAATAAGTTTCAAAAATTTTGTGGAGGCGTTAAATAAAATTTAATGATTTTAGATTCCATTTATTTGTGTTTTATATATTTGTATACCCGTTTAAAAAATATATCAGTATCCTTAGAAATATATCTACGAAAATTGCAATAATGTGACACAATTTATAAAAAATATCTGCATTCTGTAGTTGAAGTTTTGAGGATGTGAAAAACTTTTTACGGGACCAGCAACACGATAGTGGTACCCCTGGTATTGTAAATGTCCATTGACAATGGTAATTGCTTACCATCAAGGGCCGCATAGATAAAATCGAAATCACCTACGATGAGATTCAGTTAAATCTGTAGTAGCCATAGTTTCCTACTGTCAATGTATACATAGATGTGCACTGCATGAAGGAACTGCATATGTCATGGGCGACAGTTCCCACTTACGATCAGATGGACTGTCCGCTCGTTTATCTCGTGAAAAACGAGCCGACATAGCATAAAAAATCATTTACAACAAATACAAAATTTACAGATCTGTAAAACATTGCCAACGCCGAGTTAAAGTCACCTATATCCTACCTAATATTACTGCGACAACGCCATAAAATAGAATACGAGCCTGAACAAATGTTTTTGATCCTTTGTGTTTCACTTTCTTGGTTCTCGGTACCTACGTTCATTTATTACATGTCGGTAAAGCCTTCCAATCCAACAAACGAGTCTTTGAGCGTGGGTGTAACGCTAAGCCATACACATAGGATACATTACATTATTAATAATTTATTCATAAGCACAGGTATGTTAATTAAGTATGTTCCTACGTAGGCGATATTGTATTGGAAATCTAATAACGTAGTTACTTAAATTATCGTGTTAATGGTGTAACTAGGTAATGGGTTTAAATTGATTATGATTTTGGATTAGGAGACGAATCGCGTATTTAGAAGCTCTGGTTTCTACAACATTGGAAATGTTAATCAGCGTATCTTGCAATCAATCGGTGCCCCCGCCGAGTGGGTTCCAATGTAATAAAGATTTCTCGTTCAAAGCATTCGCCGGCCACGATCTATAGGTAAGCAGTCGTTATGTCGGACCACTGACGTAGGCGGGCGAAGGCGCTATGCCCTTTGCCTCCCACGCATTTGCTCCCAATTTTCATGAACCTAGCTGTTGTAGACTGAAAATGCTTGATCTATTTTTATAACTAAAACACTGAAAAGGATATTCCCCGGTCATTGTTTACTAATACGCCTGTGTTATTTAATTAAAATAATGGGTAACAATTTAATGTTCCTATGTGAACTTATGGCGTAAACAGACACTGCACACTTAGAAGAATACAAACAAATACCTAGCACTAATATCTGGTTATGTCCCGCTAATCTCGGAATTGATTAAGCCCGACCAAACGCCCGAGTTTATAAACAAACATCTTAAAACGCAGTAAAACGAAAGGGACTGCGGTGTAACAGGTATCACGGTAATGCAATAATAAGTTCGACATGGCGCCGTCGAGTGTTCGTCTATGTAGGGCTTTCAGGGTGTTTTTGCTGTGTAAGCTATGATGGTACGTACCGTTTTGGGGCGCCGTGGTCCGGGTAGCATGTCCTCGGGGCTGGTGGTTCGCTGGTCGGGGAGCTGCGAGCACGGAGCGGCGGGCGCGAGCGGCCACGAAAAGCCAAACCGCCACAGCTGTGTACCTCCACCGGGCCTGCGCACTCCGCTCTATCGATCCCTGGGCCGTCCATTCACACGCGGCCACTTCGCCGCCTACATAATGACGCGCTCCTACTTGATGTTACACTCCAATCATCATTAGATAACGCTATATTACCACTCGGCTTTCGGCGCTTCCACACTTGAGCCACTCCACCGGTACACTAATATGTCTGTAGCGATACCGTCGATTGCTTTCTCTGGGTCGCGGAAACGATCGCCTGAAACGCTTCGGTAATACACCATTCAATGTAACGTCGTATGCTACTTGATAAATATACCTAATAGGGCGAGGCACGAATACCGAACTGATGTGCATAAGTACTGGTACTAAAGAAGTATATTGTGGCTGGCGGCGCCCACGCTTGCCGTTATCTCTTGTAATACTCCGTGCATACTAATGACTCTGTCGCGATAGTGTCGCGTCGATACATCCTAAACAACAACTTTTTCAGTTGTTTTTAGTTTTGTACTATTTGACATAGAATCTCTTAATTACGAAAAATCGAAAAGAATCAATAAACTCAAAAAACCTCCAACCTCAGTCTCCTGTGTAGAGGAGGTTAAGTCCAGCAGTGGACTATTAAAGTCTCTTGACATGTGAAAAGGAAGTGAAGTCGCGGGCGAAAACTAGATCAGTACCAGATTTAATTGCAATCTAAAAATTCTTACCACACTTCACTGCGGTCCTAGTTATTTCATTCCATTCCTTGTACAACGGATGGAGCGCTCGCTATTACAGTTTGCGTTTATGACGTCGCTGCTATTGGATTGGGACCACATTTTACGTAAGCTTATTTGCAGTGCAAGCCCGTTCGCGGTCTGAAAGAGAAATAAGCTAAGAAGCTAAGGTGGAATACGAACTTTTTCACAGCTTTTATGTAGGTATCGGTAGTATTATCTATACTAATATTATGAAGAGGAATGATTTGACTGTTTGTAATGGATAAACTCAAAAACTACCTAACCGATTTTAAAAAAATTTCAGCTTAGGAAGCTACATTATCACCGAGTAAGTAACATAGGCTTTATTTTATTTGCAAAAATTTGAGTTCAATGGGAAAATTGCAAAAATATCACCCAAGGTTCGCGTAAAATTTCAGAACGGCTGCACCAATGAAATAATTATTTCTTGTTGTGTTTAGTAGGGTATGATAGAGTAGGTGTAGGGTAGGGTAGGTGTAGAACGCCACGCGAACGAAGTCGCGCCAGGCCTACTAGTCTTTAACGTACCGATCTTCCAATTACGCACGGAGTGCCACAGGGTAGCATACTAGGCCCTACCCTATTTCTTATTTTTAATAATGGACTGTGTAACCTTCCTCTCGTAAATGGTAAAATCCTGATGTTTGCGGACGACACTGCCATCCTCTTTAATGACAAATCTTGGGAAGAAGTATTCAATTGTGCCCAATCAGGACTCAACGTTGTCACAAGTTGGTTGGTTCAGAATAAGTTGACTCTTAACACCCAAAAGTCGAATTATATAACTTTCACCATGACGGATCATCAACGCTTGGCTGTGCTTCCTTTAGATCTAATCGCTCACTCTTGTTCCCTTTCTACCACTTCATGTAATTGTCCAAAAATAGAACGAACTGATTGTTACAAATACTTAGGTATACTAATTGACCATAAGCTCACTTTTCAACCACATGTCAACCTACTTACAAACAGAATAAGAAAGTTAATTTATATCTTTAAAACGCTACGTCATGTGGCTGATGACAAATTATTGAAATCCATTTACTACTCATTATGTCAATCACTTATTATTTACTGTATCACTGTTTGGGGAGGTACGCCCAAGACAAATTTAATTAGATTAGAAAGAGCTCAAAGAATAATTATTAAAGTTAGTACCTTCCGCCCTTACAGATTTCCTACTTTTGAACTATATCAAAATTATAAAGTATTGACTGTCCGACAACTGTTTATATTGAATATAGTTCTGAAACAACACTCATATGCACCTACTTCAAATAACACATTCAATTCCAGACGCCCCATAGTTTTCTGTCCAAGGCAAGTGTCAACCAGCTTTGCTCAAAAATTTTTTCTATTCCTTGGTCCATTTCTTTACAATAGAATCAATAGACAGACACAAATCTACACTTTAGCTAAATTCGAAGCAAAACACAAAATAACTTCACTTTTACAAAATGTTAACTACGACGAAACAGAGGCTATTATGCAAGTTGTTGGCTGATGGACACACACAAACACACACACTTACACACATACAAACGCACTACACATCTTTTCATTTATTTTCTTTTTCTTTAAAAATGTAGTATGTAAGTAACTTTAATTAAAATTATCTCTGTTTCTATCTCTCTCTCAATGATTATGCTTTAATTTAATCATACAGGGAATTCTGGAGACTTACAACACAGGCCTTGACCTACCGTAAGCTCCAGTCTCCCACAATAACAAAATTCATGTTCGAATTATTGTATCCTAATATTATAAGATTATTGTGGAGAAAATAAATATTTTTATTATTATTACGAAATTAAATTATATTTCTTCCCGTTTAAGGGAGGATACCCCTCGGCAGAGGAGACCAAACGGCCGAGGTTATTATTATTATTATTATATTATGAACTAGTGGACCCGGCGCGACTTCGTACGCGTACACCTATTTTACCCTTACCTACCCCTTTTTTCTTACTTAAAAACCTTCCTCTTGAATCACTCTATCTATTAAAAAAAACCGCATCAAAATCCGTTGCGTAGTTTCAAAGATTTAAGCATACAAAGAGACATAGGGACAGAGAAAGCGACTTTGTTTTATACTATGTAGTGATTAGGCGGTGGTTGGCTCGGGTCATTCTTTGACGGTACTCCCTGAATTGTTACCAACTACATTTCTTTTTTCCTGTGCTTCATGTCTAGTTTAGGGCGGTAAGGATATGTATTATTTTATAGACAAAATAGTTTGTGTGAAATTTGTTGTTGTCGGCAGCATACAATGTACTCAATTGAATTTTATTATTTTTTTGGGTACGCAAAAATTTAGTATTCTCTCATCATATTATTGCAGTGCAGTATTACTTTTCTTTTCTAAATTTATTTGTTGTGAGGACGAGGACCTGTAATTGACTTGTTTGTTGGTTCTAAGATAATATTTATTATGTTTAATAAATAAATAAATCAATCAATCACTATTCATGAGGAAACGTTAGCTAGGTAGTATACTTAATTTCCTTTCATCCACGTTAGGTACGTGGCGTACGCAGGAAGGTAGTGAGGGTAAAAATACATACGTAATATTACATGCGGCATAAGTTTCAAGTTGGCGTCAGAATCTAAGTGGGCGAAAAACTATTTCGAGCTTCTAATAAAATATAATAATAAAAATTTTAAAATTTTTCTTCATTTAGTAGAGGAGAGGGTGGGAAATAGAAACACACAGTGGACCCCAGGACCGGAGCACACCCATCCCACGCCGACAACGACCGGACCGTGTCCGACAATGCCAAGCAGAGCCAGACCGCGCCCGACATAATACATATATAGGTACTTAAAAAAACCACCCACACGTGAATTAAGTGCACGAAACCCCCAGCAAAAGTGAGCTAGTCTACCAAGTCAGCATCCGTTCACGAGTAAAAGACGCTGTCCTAATCCTAAACCTGTCGCCTGACCAATAGGAGACCCCAAAACCGCCAGTTAGGACAGTGCCTAACGCAGGGCCCAGCCTTCGTCCAAGTCAACCATATTTGAGGGAAAAAGACGACGCGGCCCCCACGTCACCGCCAGACAGACCTTTATGCGAGCAAGCATTACAGATGTGCATGTGATAGGTAGCTGCTCCTACCATACCTTTTCGTTTCTTTTCTCCTTCCTTCTTTTCCTTTATTCTTACTCCTTTACATTAAATAAAAATAAGTAAATAACACCGATACGCACTAACGTCTACATCTCATGGGGAAGGCAGAAACTATAGAGTGCCACAAGGTACGATCGTCTTGTGCCGCAAATGTTTTCATAACTTTTGTCTTCTAATAAATAAATTAGATACCTATTTTCAAAATTATTAATTGCATAAATCATTCACGTTATGGTTATGGGCGACAGTTATCGATTACCGGTGGGCTTCATACTCGTTTGTCGCCGAGTAGCACAAAAAATTACCTCCTCGATGGCCGAACTTTATTACAAGTCCTCGTCATCTTGGGACAGTATACCACCATGGAATCTGAGTTAGATACCTTACTTTTTCTGGCTAAGTCATGGTCAACAGCCTGCTACTGCGAGCCTGCCACGCGTCATGACAGGGGCCCTATTTTTTAAACCGCTCGAATCCCCGCGAGCGCTCGCCTTCTAATACTTGTCTTTTCTATCCCTAGCAATTTACCACGAGTGTGACAGAGAAGGGTGACGCACGCAAGCGCTCGCGTGGATTCGAGCGGTTTCAAAAATAGCTCAAATTCTGCTTTATATGTGCTGCATAAAGTTGAATATCGTATGTACGTGAAAAATGACTTACCTATATTAATGTAGGTGTTATTTGACCTTTTTTCTTAAATGACAGGATTTAGTATAAAATCGTCTATACAAACTTTATCTTACTGTATTTTATGCAAGAATCTGTAAAAAGACATTGTGTTTAATAACAACCTTCTATGTATTTGTGGTACGATGGAAAAGGTAACTTCTACAAAGGTGAGACACAAACTTGTAATAAAAGGTATGAGGATGAGGATGAAAATAAAATGTTTATTGATATCTTAAACAGAACAGATCGAAGTATTTACAGTATTGTACATCCTAGAACTTTTACAATTTTAGTAGAAATGGATGGACTGTGATTTATGTTTTTATATTACATAGTAAAAACATAAAACGTCCATAAAAAAGTAATGAAAGTTTACACGAATTTACACTGGGTTAACATCATTAATAAGTATTCTAATCTCATTATTATAACTGGAGTAGGTCATTTTACAGAAAAGTCCGTTCTTTAGAACAACATATTCGAGGGCTGATGAAATACATGATTCGGAAACGCCTGTGTTGAATACTGAGTTAAAATGAAGTCATTCATGAGTATTATACAAATACGGTCTAGAAAATTAGTCTTAACCTTGACTTCTGAAATTAAATTGTACTAATTTAAAGGGCTAACATGTCATCTTGATATGGTCATACAAATATTAATTCAAATGAAATGTTAATAACTAAACTAGCAGGTACAAAGTGGTTAGGCACCGTGTGATATTTTACCGGACAATGGATCACATAAGCCAATAAATAGCGTTTACAACGTTCAGTCCACAAATTTACACACAAGATTCAATCTTATATTACTTAAAAAACATAACTTAAAACTAAACATAGGACTAAATTAGTTTTCATGATTCGGGAAAACTCAGAATTGTATTATAATTCAACTAATAATATCTTGTTTTCTGCATATCTGTTCGTAATATCAGACCTATAGTATTATTGTTAGTACTGCCTGCGATGCGAGTTACATACATTGACAAAGAGGGCGCCACCGCATAAAATAATTAGGAACCCAGTCAGACTTATGGAGCTTATTTCAAAGACAGAATTATATAACAGTCGTCAGTATATCGCTGTAACGGACGGCTTTATTTTTACTAATAATGTTTGCTAATTTCTTAAATTTTAGTTTTCTTGATACTGAAACCACTAGATGACGCTATAGTAGCATATTCACGACGACAGGTCTGTCGTCAAAATACTCCCATACTATTAGGTAGAACGAATGGGAGTATACACTTGATTTTAATTGCTTCTATTAAAGGATTTTCATTCAACGAATAGCAAAACAATATTTTTCAATACCTTTGAAAATTTACTAGACAATATGATCGTTTGAAATTAATAATTAGATAAAGAGGGTGATGAAAGCCGTGATGTCATAGCCCCCTATCGCCATTTAAAATGCACAGTAAGCTGCGCTTTTCAGGAAGAATAGAAGCTGCTTTGTTTTCGGATCAATTATTATTTTGTTTTTCATTTTTTCGGGCCCGATGGAGTCTTTGTGAGCATCCTTACCGACCTTTATAACCGCATGCTCCTCACCAAGAAGATACAAAACCAATAAAGGCTGATTATCATTACTCCAGTCTAAAAGGCAAGGGCTCGGTGAGGGAGTGCACTATAATCGTGGTATAAGGTGATGTCAATTCGCAACCAGTTCTACTAATGGCATGGCTTCATTTTAGTTTGCTAAACTTAGAAGGGTCATGTAGTGGATAAAGGTGGAGAAAATTCGTTGACGCGGGAGCACTATGTCGGTAGCGTAGAATTGGCGACGGTTCTCACCGAATATCTTAACGGCACCACATTTGTATAACTACAGAATGGAAGTAGTCGTGTTTATAACACTAGACGTAAGTATATAAAGCAATAAAAATAATCTTAACCGCTAGGTGATATGCAAACATTCGCACAAGATTATGTTAGGTACATATCCATTTCAATAATAATGGCACCAAGCAACCAGAACGTCGAAATCTGATGATCATCAACCTGTTTGTCAAAATCATAGAGAAACAAAACTAAATCCTTAAACGGTATGACTAAATTGGGAGATTCAAACAAGAAGTTTCGTTCGAATTTTGATCACGTATTACAGTTATGAGTGGTTAAGTAGATGGTTAGTTTGACACGATTTGCTATTTGGGCTTGGAAGGGCAGGGGGGCGCGGGGCGGTGCGGGCGGGGGGTCGGCGCTTCATACACTTCGTCGTACAAAGAGTAGACGCCTTGATTACCCTGCGTGGGCGCGTTCCCGCCTATTTCACTGTACACGTTGCTTGGGTCATCGTACGTGTCTATCGACCAAGAGGACGACCCAAAGCCGCCCGAGTACCCGTACTGTCCGTCCACGTTCTGATACTTCAACGACGAGTAATTCTTCGAGTTTTGCACGGCCTCGCTGAAGTTGTGCAATTTCTCGTTGTCCTCACTCTTGGGCACATATATGTTCTTCTCGTAGTCTTTCGGAACGGCCGTAGCTGTGGACTTTGTATAGAAGTCCTTCGTTTCCAATATGAACTGCTGTTGGGCGGCACTCAACTCGAAGTTGTTGTAGATTGGGATGTCTTTATACCGGTGGTCCGCACCGTTAGTCGTAGCTGGCGCAGGGTCATCTTGCGGCGCGTTCGCGTACACATTATCACTATTCGAATTCTTAGATCTGAGATTCAATGAGGCAGATATTCTGTCGTCCAGCGACATGTCAGCAAGTGACGTCACAGCCGCCTCGTACGTTGGGTTCCTATCTAACGAGAGAGCATTAGTATTCGCGTAGGTTGAATTAGGTACAGCACCGTATGGGGAGTGATATGATACAGTCGAATTATTCCTAGTCAATTCAGTCGCATTGTTATATTTACTTAGTATATCGGCGTTAGAACTAGTTGATGGGGCGTATCTGTTATTCGAGTATATACGAGATTCATTGTTAGGTGGAGGTATTTTTGTGTAAGTAGTTGTGGGTTGGTCTGCTTGGATGCTATAGTGTTTGGTAGGTGTTGTGGTGACGCTGATATTGAGGTCCCTTTCGATTGGCCAGAATTGCGAAGTGTCGAACGGGTCCGGTTGGGATAAAGGCATCTGACTGGCCATGGGAGCAGCCAGGTTGTCCAGGGACTTGGCTCCGTTGAGATTTGCGGCGGAACGTCTTGGCGAAGCAGCGGAGTATGAAGGCAGACTCTCCATGCTCGGTTCGCCCCAGTTTTGCTCATGGACTGAAAAAAAAAAAATATGTTAAATTCTTCGTGTTTTATATTTTGATCTACGTCTCCATCTAAAATTCATATTCACAAGTTCAAGTTAATATACAGTACAAGAGCATAACTGCATTATCACTTCAAGAAAATTTTCCTTTGTCACTACAGAAATATTCATGGTATTTAGTGCATCTTTAGCCAAAACAGTTTGCTACCCTGGGGGTGGGCCCCCACCCCCAGGGTATTTTTATATAATAAGTTAAATTTTTATTCATGAATGCTATAAAAACCGTTTAACAACTGCACTGTAGTGCAAAGGAATATGATTCTTAAGGTGGTCTGCACTTATGCTCTTACATTTTACCCGCAAGAAAAATGCTATAGAGAGACACAGTTTCTGTGATGCATGAGCAGTAATTTTATTTTTCTAGCTGTTCTTGAATTATATTATACTTTTAAGAACTTGAACGGCGTATGATCTTTCTCATGATAAGTCTTTTATTGAAATGCTGTATTGTGTAGTAACGATACTAGTTTACTCCCTCTTACAACACTTACTTATTTCTGGAACATCGATGGGTTCGTCCAATAGAGAGATGTTATTCTGCGACGGCTGCACCGAAGCAGGCCTTGTGATCGGCGGCATGTCCAGGTCAATCAGTAGGTCTTCCTTCACTGGAAATAAACCAAGGAATAAATATCAAACCCGTCTATATCTACCGAAGAACCGACTACGACTTCTAGTTCTTGAGTGGAAACCGCGACTCAGTAAGCGTAGTGTAGGGCGCCGTCCAGCCAGGTGGAGTGCTAGCAAAAGGCTGCAAGTTGCTGGACAAGCCAAGAGCAGCATTGGCGCTCATTGGGGGCAGCCTATTTCCAACCGTGTACGTATAAGCTGATGCTGACGATAACTATCAATGAGGATAAGTCACGATTTTTGATAGGGACTTTTCCATTAGCTTATGATTCTACATGAATGACCGTAAAGAAATTTTCACGATATATCTTAAACCAGAGAAGATGTATGAGCTTGAACACTGATTTTGGTATCTGATGACGTCATTCGACACCCGGGTAAACCTAACGTAACACGTAATATTGCACATATTTCATTACGCTTGACATTTCCTTCAAACCCATATAACTTAGGTATTTCAAAATGGAATAAAAAAAACAATAAATGTCAAATTACATAATTATCGTAAACTTTAAACGCAAACGCAGGACCGTAGCAAATGGAACGAGGTGGTCTCTGCCTACCTTAATTCCTACGGGAAAGAGGCATGATGTTTTATATGTATATAAATAAATAAAATAAATAAATAAATAAAATAAATATCCGTGGACAAATTCACACAGCGCCATCTAGCCCCAAACTAAGCAAAGCTTGGTACTATGGGTGCTCGATAACTGATATACTACTTAAATACTTTTAAATACATACTTGTGTATAACAAGTATGTATTTATAGAACACCCAGACCCGTAACAGAAATTAAAATTAATCATTTCAATTTCTGCCCGGCCGGGAATCGAACCCGGGACCTCTTGCGTGGCAGACCGGCATGTTGACCATTGAACCACTCAGGTCGTCAAAACGCACGTAATGTATCACCTTGATTCAAACTGCGCGCATGCCCGTCACGAGCGGCCCTCGCTAGCCGTCCCGCACTATCATTGATAAGCTTGTTGTAGTTGAAGTGTTTGCTGCCAGAGTTTCCAGCGCGGGTGGTCGGCCGCTGCGTGGACTCGATAGTGCGCCGCTTGCGCAAGGCCACCTCGTCTGCCACGCCGTTGGCTAGGGCGATGGGGGACGACAGCGCTGGCTGGATTGGTACTGCAATTAATAATAATTTTGTTAATTTTCTTGGTGTCAATATTTGTTTTTTTTTATATAAAAAGCATTACAATGTAATACCGAACACATTGGTAAACCTCTCATTCATTAATTCATCATCTCTCTGGCGGGCGAGGGCACGCTGGATCCGCCATGATCATGATTCAGGATTTGGCAGACAGTGGAGCGGCTGCCATCTGACCTCCAGGACCCTGTTCACAGGCTAATCTGACTTGATTGGATCAAGGTTACGCTACACATTCAATCGATTGAATGTGTAGGTTTCATCGCGATGTTTTCCCTCGCCTTAGAGCATAAGTTGCGTTCAACTAATGCAAACAACTCAGAAAGAGGTAATTGGTGCATGGTGGCACTGGGAATCGAACTCTGTACCTCTCGCTTACGAGTCGGATCCATTAGTCATTAAACGGATCGGTACAGCAATGACTTGGTGTATTTTAGTACCTTCATCAGCATATGCTTGGGCTGGAGTGTGAGCGCCCTGCAGAAGTTTTGTCTAGAGAGTAGAGCATGGTTAAGTATAAAAATAGAATAAATTCAAGGCTAACACCTGTTGAGACGCCTTGTTGGCAGTTTGAGCGAGGGTATTGTTAATAATAATAGGTTTAACAAATGATAGTTCGTAGATTGGTAACTATGCGTTGACTAGACATAGTTTAGGTCACTTACGATAATTGTAAAGTCACGTGGATCTGTTGGATTGCAACAGTAATTAATAGTATAATCAACACAGCCCATAACAGTCCACTGCAAGACTTAGAGCCTCTCCCACGAAAGGGGAGGTAATTGCCATGACCTCCACGCTTGGCAGGTGGTTTGGAGATCGAAGTGTTATATATGTCGCAGCCATCTGGTTAAATTAGCCATTTAAATGAAAGGGTAGTCCGTTAATTAAACGCCGGCATTCAATTGAATGGCTAATGGACAACAAGCCAAGTAGTTGAATGTAACGTGCAGCTACTTGGCTATACGTTATTTAGCCATTTTGTTAATAGAATATATATGTTTGGTTTGAGTGACCATTCGTAAATTATATGATAACCTTACTTAAGATAAAAAAATACGAAATTAAAATATAATTTTTAGTTAAAACGAAAATATTAGTGGCAACAAATTCAATTAGTAATTGCATTGCGAGTACCTATAAAATTTATAGTATTTACCTCAATAATAACTTTAAACTTATAACTTATTAACTATTTGCAAGTATAGTATAGGATTGTATCCCACTTTCTTCTATACTAATATTATAAAGACGAAAGGTTTGATTTTTTGTTTGTTTGTTTGTATTGAATAGGCTTTGAAACTACTGGACCGATTTCAAAAATTCTTTCACCGTTGGGAAGCTACACTATCCCCGGGTGACATAGGCTATATACCCGTGTACCCGTAGTGGTACGCGTGCGAAGCCGGGGCGGCTGCTAGTATTTTATAATATTAAATATAAAATGGCACGAAACTTTTTCAGACATTTGTTTCTAATTGTAAGTATGAAAAGAAAATGAACAAATTAAGTTATCCTTATTCTTACTTAAAAACATCTAGGTACCACACTTTAAATTTAGTTAAAACGATAAAAATACAAAAACATTGCTTGCTGTGCGAGCTGTCTGACGCCATATTTGTTTTAATGACTACCAATGCTGCAGTGGATAAAATTTGAACTAAATTTAAATCACCTGCCTGATTTTACGTCAGCCGTCTTCAAAGGGCTGGCTTACAATAAGCCAACTAGTTAAACGTTAAGAGTTGATTGTTCTAACATCTATCGGCCTAGGTATTCAATTGAATGCCGGCGTTTAGTTAACAGGCTAGCCTACTCATTAAATGGCTGATTAAACCAGATGGCTGCGACATATATATAAGTTATAAATATATAATATAATGGAAAATGCTGCTGCCCATTTTCCAGCCTACGGAGACTATAGATCCTTTGCCTCGGAAACATTTGTCGCCTTGTACGACACCCACGACCGTACGTGGTTAGTGTTATTCTCCTCTGCCGGACACCATTCAGCAATATTATATAGTACAATGGATTACCCAACAAAACACACATTAAGTAGGTAAGAATAATTTATTATAAGAACGGTTGTTTGTTATTTTTGTCCGCAAAAATTGTGTGATAACGTTCTGGTAAACTAGAAGGGGAACAGGGGAACAGAAAACAGACGTGATATCTACACCCGCTCTTGCGCAATGCAGGCTATTAAAGTAATAACTAATTGTATTGTACTAGTGGACCCGGCGCGACTTAATTCGCATGGCGTCCTACTCCTACTCTACATCTACCATACACTTACCCTACACCTACTTTACAACTACCTAACCTTCTTTCTTGCTTATAAACCTTCCTCTTGAATCACGCTATCTATTACTAAAAACCGCATTAAAATGCGTTGCATAGTTTAAAAGATCTAAGCGTACATACATACATACATAGGCACAGACAGTGAGAAGCGACTTTGTTTTATACTATGTATAGATATGAGGCAAAGTTTGTTTGTGTCCTCTTGGGACCCTGGGGTTGGACGGAAATGGCAAAAAAATTAAAACGAACGTCGATTTCAAATCAAACATTCTAAGCTACGAGTACGTGCGAAGCGTAGGTTATTCGGAAAAAACCATTCACAAATAGCGCTCCCATATTTGCAACGAGGTGCGGGCTTTCCTATCATTACCAATCAAGCGTTTACCTCATGAGTCACTATTCACAGTAGTTACGATAAACAGCGATTTTGAGTAAACATAAGAAAAGAAAACTGTACAAAATATTCTTATAACTTCTACGAATATAGTGTACTCATATAAACAGTACAGACGACTGCGCCAGCATTCTCAAAGGTTCACATCGAACGCTGCATAGTTAGGCATTCAATAAACAGGCTAGCAAATAAATTAACAACAGCTTCTAAACATACGTCTAAACATGTGAAAGAATCTAATGAACGGAGATCTAACGCCGAGCTACAATCGACAAACAAGCTAAAACATACACTTGATAGTAAGGTATTGAGATATTTTATGCGAACACACGGAAAATATTCTTAAGATTACAAATACCTACATTTTTTATGGTTATTAAACTATTCTCTACTCAGATCGAAGTAACTGTACGACCGCGACGTAATTTTCAATGCCACTTCATAATATCATCTTGGCGTTAATGTCCCGGTTATGCTCTCGCGCACGAGGGCCCGTCCGCCTTTACCATGATGCAGGGTTTGGCAGATCAGGTAATTACAGTGGAGCGACTGCCGTCTGACCTCCGTGACCTTGCTACCAGGGCAACCTGACCAGTTTGGGTCATGGCTACACGCCTTAATGTGAAGGTTTCATCGCGATGTTTTCCCTCACCGTAAGAGCATCGATCAGTATTCAAATAATGTACTACATAACTCAGTAAAGACTTCCACTTCACAATATAGTAGGTATTAAATGTAACTGTACTGCATGTATCAATTATCATGTTGGCAATGAGTGATAATGGAAACCAAACAGTGGGCGGTTACGTGATGTTACTGAAGACTTTATCATTATCATAATAACAGCCGAAAACCTACTGAACCTAAAAGGTCAGGGGATGTAATCTCGGATCGCAAACTTATCGAATTCGGTCGTTATGGCATAACGATTAGATAGATAGATAATATTCTCTTTATTGCACACAAAATTATAAAAAAGACAATTTAACAGGTCTCAAATATTGTGAGCAAAGGCGGCCTTATCGCTACAAGCGATCTCTTCCAGGCAACCCTTGTCTAGAAAGAAAAAAAGATAAACATGAGTCGATAAGTTTGCGATCGCTATGTGTGTCGAGACTGCATCCCCTGGCCCCAAAAGGCCGATCCAGCTGACACCCGTGACTAAGCGTGCATTGTTTGTTGGAATTTCAATCATGCAAATAGCCGAACGGCTATTAGATATCCGTAGACGGTTTTGAATGGCCCAATGCTTGTTAAAGAGAATAGAATTCAATTGTCCTCTACGAATTCCATAATATTTGGTGGTACTAATATCTATTTCACTGTTCCCGACAAACAAATTCGGAATTTCCGGAAGTAAGACATGCTAAAGACCTGTTGATTGACAGGAGTAAGTACTAGGCGTAGTATCTCGGCGTGGGCTACACAATGGACAGTCGGCCAAATGTTTACAGAGCCTTAAATATCGATAAAAGTAACGTAAAACGAGTACGTAGCCGTATCGACGCAGTAGGTGTGGTGTGACATGTTTATTCAAGCCATAACTACGTTAGTCACACACGTGATAAACTGTTTGCTTACTTAGTCAGATTAGCGTTTTTCAATGTCGATATTATGCACTGGATTATTTGCAATGCGGATTGCATATCGCTATCTATGAGCGTCTGGCTGGACTCTAATGGTATAGGAAAATTGCAATGCAGCTGTCACAATTCAAAATTTTTTAACTGAATATTGCCAGTGACATCATTTTTCAAGACGTTAATAACAAGAATGTAATAAAGTGAATCTCTTTTTTCTGGTTAACGTGTGTATTTCACGCAAATTCATCTAGTAGCGTGATTGACAGACATCAAAACAAACATAACATTATGATGTTAGTAGGAAATATATTATGTTATTAGCTATCGAGGTAATAAATTCGTGAATTAATAAAAAAACAGTAGACCCTAATAACTGAATACGGTATTCCTTCACAACAGTAGTAATAAAACATCCCAATATCCAAAGAAAGCGAAAGTATTACGCACGTCGTCGATCCAACGTGCGCCGACGCACTTGCCATAAAAGTAAAGGAGTCTTGCATAATAATAATAATCAATGCGGCGGTCATGATGTCACACTTAAAATGGAACAAATTTTTAAATAACAAATCTAGCTCACACTAGCTCTAGATTCAGGTACTCATGCGTAAGTTACATGTTGTAAAACAGCATATGGCCGCTGTCAATAAAGCTGTTTCTTCTCAAGAACTGTTTGACATGATGGCTACAGCTGCATTCTATCATCGCACCGCTCACCACCGATAGGGAGTTCATCCTCACACCTTGGAGCCAAATTGCACGCGAACTGTGCGGTTCTTAAAGAAATTTCTCCCACGCACACTAAGATTGTGGAATGAACTAACTGGAGAGGTTTTCCCTGGAGAGTACAACATGGAGTTCTTCAAGAATGGAGTAAAAAGGTTTTACGGGGTCGGCAACGCGTGGGTGATGCCCCTAATATTGCAAACGTCCATAGGCGGCGGTGACTGCTTACCATCAAGCAGGCCGTAAGCTTGTTTACCACCATAGTGGTAAAAAAACCGTAATGCTCATCGCCTAGTTAAGAGCGTCTCATCTGCCGCACGCGTAAATAAATAGGATACCGAAACGAGCCGAAGTGTATTACTTACCGCCTGACACTGTATTTATAAGGCACGTACGTACTTTGTGACGTAATTGGCTTTGGGTAATGTCAAAACTGCGCGTCCACTGAATTGGAGAGCCGAATATAACGTCATCGGCCGAAACGCCGCCCGGTAGCCGGCGCGAATTTGCCGATCCAGTGTACGCAGTTCCAAGAAATCCCCGCCCCGTACGGGCCGACGCAGCATTGAAATTGAATTTGTATGACCAGAATACGGCTGTTGTAAAACACAGGGAGCTTCTTATCCCACACAGAAATAGAATATATGTTGAGCGCAATGGTAATTTTGTTGTTAATTTATGACTCACAGCTAGTGTTCTATGAATTTAGACACATTTTTAACCAACTTCAAAAAATAAAAAAATAAAGTTCTCAATTTGACTTAATGTTCCTTTTTTATTACAACAAATGATGCACAGAATGCATTTTACTAGACAACGCTACGTCATGCTAACCATGCGGAATATCGTATTTACCCCATTTAGAAAATGGGGAAAATGTAGTTACAATACTTGGCAATTAGTACAATATGTACAGGTAATATTATTAGCCTTATTACTCAATTACATACCTTTCCGAGCCGGCGACAGCGTTTGGGCCTTTCTTGGGGCAACCTTGGACTTGCTTTTCAAATTCGTCACCAATGTACTGAAAAATAAAAATTTCTAAATGTTACGTTGTTTAGGCTTGTGTGTTAGTTTTCTGTAGACCAGAATATAGCGCCAACCCTGCATACTGACGGAGGTCATAGCGACTAACGCCATAAAGGCAAACCAGCGGCAATATCATGAGAGTGGTCCATCCCGGTTTCTACTAGAGTCCGCTTTCTTGCTCTCTCTCCTCCACTTCGCCCGGTGTTTGGGTATCATGTGGCGACGCTCTTGGTTTAGGTGCATTCTTGGCAGACCCTTTCATTCTATTTTCAGGCAGATCAGCCAATACCTCTGTAAACCAATAAATGGGCTGCAGCATTTAATGTTGAGTATTTTCAACACTTTGTTGATTATCAACCCCGAGTGGCATGGTATATGCTGCTGTTGTAAATGATTGAGAGAAGTCCAAAATCTAACCATCATTATGTCATCTTAATTATTTTGTCACGCTTGGATAGAGTGTGCAACGAGTATGTCCGTGGATCATTCAGGGTGGCTCTAATTTCTCACAAGCAGGAAGGCAGGCTCCGCTGGTACGGTCATGTAATGCGCCGCGACGATAACTACTCCGTGAAGAATGATCTTAACATCAGCACACAGTCAAGAGATAGAGCTGGGCCACCAGCTACATGGTGGTCAACTATCGCAAAGCACCTAAAAACCGAAAACCTGGCACCGATGACAACCCGGGCAAGTGCGCAAGGAGGCCCGACCCCAGCTAATCTGGGACAAGGGCGAAGGAAGGGAGAAAGAAGCTGTTAAAGAACCCAATCTCACCTTGGGAACAATCCCACTTCTAAAGTTCTTTGGTTTTGCCCTTTCCACCAATGCAGCTCTGGTCGTCTGTCAATCAACACGATGTTGTCCCCAGCATCTATTGTCATTTGACCTTGCTTCCTATAGCTGAAACAATGAGCAAAATATGTGTTATTGTCAATAAAAATGCTATTATCTCATTAAACACGTGAGATAGAATCGCATTGTCGCAACGCAACTTGGTAGTAATTAGATTAGACAAGTGTGTGCAGTCATTTAGTGCAAAGAGAAAGTTTGCACTCTTTCTATTCTTGTAATTTTATATTATTATTGTTTTACTGTTGCTGGCTAGACTGGAAGTTGCTTAAATTGTGTATCTGCACACCCTGTCTCCAAAAAAGATGACCACAATAATTATAAAATACTAGCTTTCACACTTATACGAACGATACGAATATGATACGATAATCTTCTGATACGAACTTCGTTTGCGTAAACTTCGGTAATGCCGTGTTCCCGCGGAAGGGGACCATTTTGAATTTCGAGATAAATAATAACCTATTTGTTGTAAGCTACAACAATACAATATTTTATCGAAACACAGTTAATCGTTTTTGCAAATGAAAGGTAGATTAGTAGGGATCCTCTACAACATACGAAATTACGGTCATAATTACCCAAGTGCAGCTACAGCCGTTTCGAAATTGAAGGTCTCCATGTATTTTAGTATTCCAGCAAAGGTCGGTCTCTCCTTCGGATTGAGGTCCCAGCATTGCATCATGAGCATATAGGCGTCAGGCGGGCACGCCGCGGGCGCCTGAAGCCTTTGCCCTTCACGCATTATGAGGCGTAGAATCTCTGAGCCATTCAAGCCTGAAAGAGGTCAAGAGTTTAGTGGAAGGAAGTGAGCAATTTTGCGCGCTGCAGTTGATTAATAGACATTCATGTTGCTAATCACAGTGGATGTTTGGGAAGTGGGTCTATATTGATTTTTTAGATTGCATATTTCTGTTATATTGTCTCTGTATAGATAGGTACACATATTCGAGATGTTATTTACTACATTTTAAAATATAGAATACCTATACGGTTTTCATGCATTCTGAATGTTCATATTTCAGATTCTAAATGATATAATGATGAGTAATAAATCCAACAGAATGTTTACAAACAGTTGATTTTAAGGTTGTGGAATGCCAAACAATTGTTATGGCATTGTGTAATTTGTGGATACTCCTTATGTAATTTAGTAAATAAAAGTTAAGAAATACGTTAAACAATAAATGAAGGAAACTACAGAACAAAAGTATTAAACTACAGGTTGGCATAAAACTAAACTGGCCCTATTTGGTTCAGCTACAATGTCTTTTGTAAATTTAAAAGCTCTGATTAGTTTTTCTATATATAATCTTGGGCCATGAAATTTAGAATTCGGATTTGAAGATGATGTCTCTTAAAGGGTGGCCTCCAGAATTGAGGCACATTAGAGCCCTATTTATTATTATTAACTAAAGGCTGAGGCAATCTGGGCTGGGGGGCAATTGTCGCGCTGGGACGTCAAAATTCGACATTTTTTCGCCAAAAAACTGTACTTAAACGTCACTGAAATAGATAATCGACAATATACAACTGTCGAAGAAAGTTGAGAAAATATACGACGACCTGAGTGGTTAGTGGTCAACATGCCGGTCTGCCACGCAAGAGGTCCCGGGTTCGATTCCCGGCCGGTTAGAAATTGAAATGATGAATTTTAATTTCTGTTATGGGTCTGGGTGTTATATGTATAATAAGTATGTATTATTTAAAAGTATATAAGTAGTTTATCAGTTATCTAGTACCCATAACACAAGCTTTGCTTACTTTGGGGCTAGATGGCGCTGTGTGAATTTGTCCACGATTTTTTTTTTTTTTTTTTTTTTATATATTTTGGGTGCAATAGAAATTTCTATATCATTATTAATATCGATACTTGGCTAAAAAAAAGTCGAATTCATGATGTAACAGCGCGAGAATTACGCCCCTGGTGTGTTTAATTATTGTCTTCGATCAGTCGAAACACCAAACATCACTGTACTTTTTGAGTTCACTTGTTGTTCACCGATTATTAAAACTGTTGGTAGATGGAGGGTTAACTATTTCTTGGAGCATCTTATTCCATGTGCTCATCACCCTATTGTTGAGTGAGTAATAGCCAACACTCCTCTTGGATAGCATTTTCCATAACTTGTCACAACACTTTGGGTGATATGTCTCTTATTTCTTGAATTGCCAAAATGGAAGAAAATTTTCATTCCACGTTCTTGAGGAGTGAAACGGTTTATTTTACATTTGATCTCTACACCATTTTCAAAAAATATTAGTATAATTTCCATTAGTATTTTGCGTCGCCATATATAAAATATATAGTAGAAAATGTAAGACATCAATAATTTACAAACCCATCCAAGGTTCCTCTCCAAAAGTGTACATTTCCCATAGAGCTACAGCAAACATCCACACGTCTGACGCGTGTGAGAACTGTCTCGCATGCAACGACTCGGGCGCACACCACGGGAAAGGAACGCGGCGCCGCTCGCTCATGACGTAGCAGTCATTGGCATCAGGAAGCGGACGCATCAGACCAAAGTCGCCAATTTTGACCTGTATGCACAAAAGAATTACATGGAGATCATTTTTTCTATTGCTAGAGCTTATGAGGAATTGAAATTCAACAGCACACAATAGCACATCAAGATATCCTATAGAACTCCTATTTGCTACGATCTAAGAAAAATATGATGTCCAAAAACTTTGTGTGATAAATTGAAGAATTTTAAGGCAAAGGAACAAAAACAGGCATAATAGTGGTCGAGCTACGTAAAAAAAAACCGCAAATCGATGTACAGGATAGCCGTTTGGTACACGGGTACTTTAGGTTAAAACAATCATTTTGACCGGTAGTTCCTAAAAATATTCCCAGGGGGGGGCAGTAATATTGACATTAATTTTTAATATGGGAATCGAAATTTTTTTTTTCGAAATCCTATCGTGTTTGGTATCAAATGAAAGGGCATCATAAGCCGGTTCTAAAAATATACTACACCAATAACTTTCAGCCACCTGTTTTCTTAAAATCCAAGAAATATTTTCAAAACATACCAAGTTTGGACTCCTCCAGGTAGGAGACGGATTAGTAAATTTTTATAAAATATACGCCAAATGACTCTTAATATGCCCATATCCAAAGACAAAAAGGCGATTTAAAAAATATTTAAATTTACTAATTTTAAAATATTTTTTTCTTTATTAAAAAGTTGAGATTTAGTATTTTTTGAATCATATCGAACTGTACTGCACTTTACTATTGTTAATCTATGTTAAATTGATATTAATACGCTTCCCCCCCCCCCTTCTCCTCCTGCACCTGAGAGGATTTTACAGTGGACAACGAAATTATTAATAGGACTATGGCTCGCGAATCAAATTCGCTTAGGTGCAGAGTGAGGAGTGCGGAGGGAGAGAGGAAAGGGGGAGGGGGAGATAGAAACCGTAAGAGCATTATTTTACATAGATAATAGCATAAAACACAATAATAATAGTACAGTACAGTAGAGTTCGATAAGTTTAAAAAAATACTAAATCTCAACTTTTTAATAAAGAAAAAAATATTTTAAAATTAGTAAATTAAAATATTTTTTTAATCGCCTTTTTGTCGTTGGATATGGGTATATTTAGAGACATTTGGCGTATGTTATACAAAAATTTACTTATCCGTCTCCTACCTGGAGGAGTCCAAACTTGGTATGTTTTGAAAATATTTCGTGGATTTTTAGAAAACAGGTGGCCGAATGGTATTGGTGTAGTATATTTTTAGAACCGGCTCATGATGCCCTTTCATTTGATACCAAACACGATAGGAATCTGAGAAAAAAAAATTCAAATCCCATATAAAAAATTAATATCGATATTACTGCTCCCCCCTGGGAATATTTTTAGGAACTACCGGTCAAAATGATTGTTTAAACCTAAAGTACTCGTATACCAAACGGCTATCCTGTACATCAATTTGCGGTTTTTTGCCAATATTTGCTGTGTACACCGTCCACTATAAGGTGTCTGATCTTAGTCCTCCCAGCATCATACACCTGCAGTTCCACATTTTTGTTGAATCATAGACATTATGGGTGACAGTCAAATATGTACCACTTTCCATCAAGTGACTTGTCTGCTAATTTATCACTGAATAGTCATCATCATAACAGCCCGTAACAGTCCACTGCAGGATTTAGGGCCTCTCCCACGAAAGAGGAGGTTATTGCCATAATCTCCACGCTTGGCAGGCGGGTTGGAGATCGCAGTGTTTAAATATAACAATGGAAAATGCTGCTGCCCATTTTCCAGACTAAAAATGCTGCTGCCCATTTTCCAGACTACGGAGACTCTTGATCTTTTGCCTCGAAAACATTAGTCGCCTTGTACGACACCCATGAGTGTAAGGGGTTGGTGCTATTCTACTCTGCCGGACACCACACGGCCAACTGACTGCCACCTGCCACTGACTGACGGCCACTGAATAGTACAAAACAATTAATGTGATGTGTCCACTTCACCAATTTAACTGACAGATGTGAAATATCAATTTTATATAAGAAATAAAACTTACCAAATCCAAGGTTGTTAACAAAATGTTCCTGCATGCTAAATCCCTGTGTAGAAATCTGTGCTTTTCTAAATGTGCCATACCCGAGGCCACTTGCTCTGACCATTTGGCAACATAGTGTAGGGATAATTTGCCATTCTGAGCCCTTAAATAGTCTAATAAGGCACCCATTGGTGCCAGTTCACACACCATCATGAGAGGATGGAAAACAACTCCATGTAACTGAATTAGATTTGGGTGTTTTAAACTGTGCATTGCTTCTACTTCCCTTCTGAAGTCATCATATACTCCAAGCTGAGAGAAAGCATCAGCCTTTAACACCTTAACAGCCACAGATACCACTTGTGTCTCTGACATTTTCCATTCACCTTTTTTCACTACACCAAATGATCCATTGCCCAACTCATTGTGCAATCTGCATAAAATAAAATCATGTTGTATAAATATCAATGTAATGTGATTTTAGAAATGAACTGCATATGCTATGAGTAATGAAATACAAATATAAGAAATACTAACATAATATCCTTTTCCATTATGATGCAAGTAGTTCTTGTCTCAGCCTGTGGAGCTGGTCTGACAGCAATATCATTTTTCTCTTTTGAGGAACTAGATGTACCAAATAGTTTGTTCCAAAACTTGCGATTCCATAACTGAAGTTTCTTCTTTCTAACAGCATCTTGCAGCCTTCGTATGCCAGGCTTGCTGATGCCAATCCTTTCAAGGTCTTCAGTATGAACATAATCAAAGTGAGCTAACCTGGTTATCTAAAAATATAAGAAGTTTGTTAAATACAGTGTCCTTACCTACTGATATAAATATCAAGGTAATCATAAATTATTGACTGTATCAGTACAGTGTGATGTGTGTTTACCTGAAGTTGGTCCCTGATGGGTAAATAGAACTGCTCCAATTGAACATTCTGCAGAATTTCGCAGAGCCAGTCAGTTCCGGAATCCATTTTAGAGGCAAGTGAATAATGAGTCTTCTATTATGGTCAATTCTTGTAAAAGTGAGTTGAAGGCAACATAGCAAGCAGGAAATAGTGGATTCTAGGGTTTAAAACAAGTTATCACGGAGAAAAACACTTAACTTCATTCACTAAACACCGCACTTGGAGCTATCCTATTTATAACACATGAATTCATGTTCAAAAGCGATAATTTCTTTTATAAACAAATTCCACATTCACTAAAACCATCCACAACACAGGCTAACCACGAACGAAACGAAAATGAATGAAATTGCAACTGCGATTATTGCGAAACAAGGATCGAATGAAATCGAAGTTCCAACGAATGACAATATCAAACGAACGAACCAAAATAGAGATGAGACTGAAATACCAATTCCATCGATTGACTGTTGTCAATCATTGATATCGATATCATTAATGTAAATCGATCATGATAAAAAAATCAATTCATGGTTTTTTTGTTTTCTTAGTGTGTCTAACGATTTACAATCGCATTTTGTAGCCGCAAAACCAAGGAAAAATGTACCTAAACCAATGACGGAACGATGTGTTTTATACGGCATCGAGACTTGACCTCTACTATCTACTAGAGGGCGGCACAAACAGGAGCTGCGCTTCACGCGATGTCGCGTCCGAAGCGTCCACATTTGCGGTAGTCGTCACGTCCATGACATTCTGCGAGAATGTTTTAGCTACGTCTCACGCGACTCATAGTTCATACAGATAGGCAAATTACATGTGGAACAACATTAAATGTCTGGCTGGGTGGCCTTGCCGCCTCCACCACGTACCTACGTAAACTTCTCTTTACAAGTGGATCCAACCTTCGATCTTCGACTGGACAAAGAGACACTTTTTCCAAAATATTATTTTATAAATGAAAATCACCTTGATCAGAGCCTCCTTGAATAAAATTTTCTTTAGTTAAGTCCAAGTCAATGTATTTACAGTGTAACAAACTTATCTAACCCGGTGATAGCGTCGCTGTTGTTGGAATTGACATGAAAGTTCAAAATGGCGACACTTAGTTCCAGTTTTCGCCATCGGGTCAGATAAGTTTGTGGCACTCTAATATTTTTCTTTCCTATATGGTGTCAGTACAAAAATGTCAAAGTCAAAACAATTTGTTATCAAACAAAACATTTATTACACAAAAATCTGTGATTGCAAAAGATCTTACATTTTATTTATTATCATACCTACGAGAGTATAATTAGAATTGTTATTTTTCTCGTGGTTATCGTTAGGCCGATGGATCTCAGTTGCGCCCATCACGGCAAAGCGAACAGAGCTTTTTGCCAATCATTGCACAAGCTCTCAGCCGAGAGCATTGCAGAAATAAAAACTGTTGACTTTGGATGTATCCCGGTAGACAGTGTCGCAGAGAAATATCTTTTAATCGAAAATAAAGACGAGGTAAGTCGTCCTACTTGCCTTCGTAGGTACGTTTACAAGGAAGATAGGTACACAGGTCGTGTCTGATAACTACATGTCTACTTATTATAATGTTCTTTATAACAAACCCGAACTATATCCGTTTGGTAGTTCGTAATCGTAGTTATATACTTACAAGGTTAGCGATTAGGTCGGCATAGGACCCTACTGTGCCGACTCCTTCACGGCACCCCCGGTGCGGGGGCCAAACCAATGACCGTGAGCCCCAGTCGGGCAGGAACGTAGTGTTACGTCGATAAGCCCCGGGGAGATGTTAGATCTGCATAAGTGTTGTGTTCTCTACCGTCTGTAGGCATTTACTTCGGGGAATGTTTCGACGGACGTGCCACAGTCAATTTTCCGCACCTACCTACCGCTCCCACGTGTATTCCGTGGTATGACACATACTCACCTTCCGCCGTTTCACCACCAGAGACCGCTGACCTACCGAGTGTCGCTGACATACATCCTGAACACCATCGACCGGGTATTCAAGGTGTCGGTTCCGTCTACGCCGGTTAAACCCGGCGATGCGATCGAAGTGGTGATAAAGTTCAGACCGAAGGTTCCAGAACAGTCCTACACAGAGTATTATATTGTGGACGACACGGCTGGTAACACCTACAGGGTTACCATTACGGGCAGCTGTTTCGGTAAAATAGTTTTAGTACCTAGTTAATAAGAGTTCGTATCGTGAAATTGGCCGTGTGGTGTCCGGCAGAATAGAATAGCAACAACATGTCGTCCAAGGCGACTAATGTCTCCGTAGACCGGAAAATAGGCAGTAGTGTTTTCCATTGTTATATGTATGACACTGCGATCTCCAATCCGCCTGCCAAGCGTGGAGATTATGGCAATAACCTTCCCTTGACGAGAGAGGCCCTAAGTCCTGCAGTGGACTGTTATGGGCTGTGATGATAATAAAATCTGTGAGGTTGTTTTATTCTACACTACGTCAACACATCATTCTGAACAAACTTTTACCAGAAGGTTTTTTTATACACGCGCAATAAGGAAATAGATAAATATTGGATAGGTATTAGTACATATATTATCATCAAATAAGTACTAGAACTACAAAAGTAGTATATATTCAAATTTAAATTATTTTCATATTAAAGACATCAACGGGGGCGTCGCTCGCGTTGAATTCTTTTACACTAAAAGTCAACATTCTGTTGAAATATAGTATGATAATGATTGTAGTGGACCTAGTTGCAGGGTGGTAAGATCGATACAGTCAAATTTACGATAGAGCTTTTGATAGAGAGTCAGTAATCGGTAGAGCGGACACTGTAACGTGGACGTTATAGTGGACATTTTCATGTAGTGGACATGTGAACGTAAAGGAAAGCATTTGTATACCAGTTTATACCCTTTCTCAAAGACCGACAACGCATTTGCAGTTACCAGGGTGCTGTACCGTACTTACTAGATATACCATACATAGACTAGATGTACCGTACTACACGTAGATTAGAACTTATTACTTACCATGACTTTATTTTTCTAGGCCCTGACATAGCGTTAAGCAAGAGCAAAATAGTTTTTAAAATATGTAGAAACGTATCAGAGCAGCGCACCGAAGAAGTTAACATAATTAATAGGGCGAATATAGATTCCATTTACCAGTGGCTCCTGCCTTTCAACGGTGTTGGATATTTTCAGGTTGGATATGTCATTTAAAGCCGTAACACACAGGGTGTTACGTGTAGGTACACGTATTTCAATTAGGTAAAGCGGAGGTGGAGCGTAGTATACGTTTACGAAAGAGCAGGAAAACGGATCATCGCAGCTCTGCTGGATATTCTTATTTGGTTCTTAATAATAACGCTGCGCGGGCGGTCATTCGGATGTTTAAAAAATTGAGGGAGTGCAGCGAGCTCGACATTTCTCGATTTTTGGCATAAATGAACTGGGGTGAACATGATAAAATGAGTAAACTTTTTAATATTTTGACTTTTGGATTGAGCACGCGGCGCAGCCAGTGTGAATCATTAAAAAATAACCGAGCCTAGCGAGCTCGAAAAATTTCGTTTTCTAGTTCAAAACATCTGGGTTTTGTTCTTCGCTTCGTATACCATGCTGGGGGGGCAGCCCATATCTCGTTATGCTCATGAAAATATCAGTTCAGCAAGTTATTTACCAAATCACACTAGGCACCGATTTGTGAAAATAAATACACATTCTCAGTAGTGCGCCCGTTATACTTTATATAAGGCATTATATTTTATAAGGCTGCTATGAACTCTACTACTTTGCAGATATCTACAGGAATTTGTGGCGTAATAAGAGCTTACGAAACCATAACAGTGAAAATCAATTTTAACGCTGTACCTATCGGAGTCTACATTGCTGAATTAGTGTTGTTGGTGTTACATCAAGTAGGTTAATATTTGACTTAATTGTTTCGTAATTTTATCAGAATATAACTTGAAGTTAGAGTCTGTGCGGAAAGTGAACCGCTATAACGTGAGGGCGCTAAATTACCAGTAACACTGTCAAACACAAATCAGAATGTTAGTTCTCATAAAGGGCACGTCGCGCCGGTTATTCTTCTGCACCAACATCATCAAACTTTTTTTTTCTGTTTTATTGGACTAGCCAGGCATTTGACCGCCATCTCATCTGGTGGTAAATGACGATGCGGCCGATGCTGTGGTATGCCTGTCTAGGAACAGCCTATTCCTAGCCTAGAACTTATTTGGCGACCTGAGTGGTTTAATGGTCAACATGCTGGTCTGCCACGCAAGAGGTCCCGGGTTCGATTCCCGGCCGGGCACAAATTGAAATGATGAATTTTAATTTCTGTTACGGGTCTGGGTGTTCTATGTATAATAAGTATGTATTTAAAAGTATATAAGTAGTTTATCAGTTATCTAGCACCCATAACACAAGCTTTGCTTACTTTGGGGCTAGATGGCGCTGTGTGAATTTGTCCACTATTATTTATTTATTTATTTATTATTGCAACATGCATGGTACGTGAAGTAAAATTTGTGGTATGAATGAAGGGGACGACACATTCTCTCTACTGTTGCTCGGCTATAGTTGTATAGGTAATTATCGGGTTAGACCAGAAACATTCCTGGAATTTTGTGTTTCTACGTGCATTTCTGTCATTTTTCATTTCTGTCTTTTAATCTAACTGGCATTTTGCGTTCCTTATAATTTAACTACCATATGTGGGTATCATGACTATCATGACAGTACTGACGGTGGTGATGGGCTTATGATGATTAATTTAACTACAGTTAATGTTGGGGTTTCAGAAGCCATTGTTTCTGAACGTAATCGCCTCCGTCGTGTTGCCCGACAACCCACTGATAAACTTAGAGGAGCATGTATTCGAGAAGTTTAGAGAAGAGAACGTTGCAACGACGCATCTGATGGAGAACTGTTTGAACCGCTTGACTTACGTGCCCTCAGCCACGGTCTACGATCGTTATTTGGACTTCGGCATGGGCAGCGTGATCGATATCACCAGAAACATATCTCAAACACTGTGCCTTACTAATCATCAAAATAGAGACGGTTTCATCCAATGGTTACCTGGTACGCATCTTTAAACATTAATAAAGTCTTATTTAAGACATCATACATCTAGATGTAATCTTCATTGGCTATTTCAGATCCTGATAACGTGTTTTTGATAGATCCCATCTCGGCAACTATTCCATCTAAGGAGTCAAGGTTGTTTACGGTCAGATTCAGGTACGTCGCTTTTATTCTAGAACTAGCGAGAACGCAAAGCATTACCTACGATTCATGACAATGGTACCAAGATGCGGTTGCGCAATTTATTACAGTACTCGGTGACAACGAGCAATCAGCCCAGCTCACTCTGATGTTAGCCAGTAACTGTCGACTATAACATCGCGAGCGCTTTATCCTTATGTCGTGAATCTTCCAGCTATCCGCACGAACCGCTTTGGCTCGACCTTTATAATGCGTACGGCTAAGGAATGGAACGCGTTGCTTCCGAGTGTGTTCCCTGATCAATATAATCTGGATGCCTTCAAGGCTAGAGTAAATAAGCTGTTCCAAGACGGGCATGCTTCATGTTCGGCCGCATCGTCACTTACCAACAGGTGAGATGGCGGTCAAATGCCTGCCTTGTCTAAATCAATAAAATAAAAAAATCTACGGTTGCGTACTTAGGTTTCATGTAAACGATGCAGAATCGCATGTGCGTTGTGTGAAGACTACGATGAAAAGGCGTGAGGGTGCCTGTTATCGTTCAAATTGGATTATTGTTGCTTGGCGGTAGAAATAGATAAGGCGGTGGTACTTACCTGGCGGACTCCTCAGGTTTGACAGAGTACTGACATCCGAATGCCGATCATCTTAATCCAAATTAAAAGAATCCAAACAAGAGCAACGCAAATGGCAACTTTGCATTTAGATAAAATAATGGCGCAACAAAATATTTTTTCAAGGCCCAAAATGCAAAACGAAGTGTATTCGTACTTGATGTGTGGTGATTACCAATCTAAGGACTTGTACGACGACAACGCCGTGAAACTGAGACACACGTGGTTCCGGATACCGTGCATCGGCAACACTTGGTCGCCATGCACCGAGTGGACCACTGAGTGGGATTGCCCTATTGAGGTGATTCTAGTTAACGTTACTATGGCGACAGTTGTTTGTATTGTTTTCATAATGTTGTCACAATAAGGCGCTGTCCTAATTAGCAACGGTCATACGACCATGGTCGGCGACGGCGGATTTGAGGTCTCCTATTGGTCGAGCGAGCCCGTCGCACTACCATGGTAGCAGGATCGTTGCCAATTAGGACAGCCCCTAAAACTTCGTCCATCACATTCAGCATTTATGAGTCACGTGATTTTATTTTCATTGAAGTACTGCCACAGAAATCCGAAAGGTGGGCAGCAGAATCTTTCTGGGTAGATTTACATCAACTGCACTGCGATCTCCAACCCGCCTGCCAAGCGTGGAGATTATGGCAATGACCTCCCCTTTCGTGGGAGAGGCCCGAAGTCCTGCAGTGGACTGTTATGGGCTGTGATGATGATGATGATGACTGCCACAGATTGTTCAAGTCGTCGAAGTGGGTCATGATTCAGTTTCCGCCAATATAGTGTTGTAATTTCTCTTCCAACAAGGCTTTTCAAGACTGGCACGACCTTCAGCAATGAACAATACGACGACGAATACCAGCCCAAATTATTCGCCATTTCGAATTAAGCTTTTGCACATAACTTTACCTCTAAAAACAGTCTGTTTGCAGATAGTTACACCACCGACTGTTCCCGGAAGGATGACATCTAAAAACTTTTTACTGTCTAACAAACTGGATATACCATTATATTTTAAATTCGAGGCACCTTTTGCGACGTAAGCTGAATTATGATGATATTTTTAAATGACCAGGACATACTTTATGATATGTAAGAAATTTTATTGCCTTTATAGAAACTTTGTGGTAATGCCAATGTGTGGCGTTGTACCAAGTCGGGGATGGCAAGTCATAACTGCAGTTTTGGAACCTAAAACTTGTGGCGAAAATTACGAGACCTGGGATTTAGTAATAAATAAAGTGCAAAGGGTAAATTATATCACAATTTATTTATTAACCTTACCCTGTATCCTTTTAGTTATAGTTTTCCCTCTCCTGAACCCATTGCCTCTGTTGACGCACAAAACGTGGCATGTTGGAATCTACTTGTCGTGCTACCATGACTTTGACTATTGTGGGAAAAACATGTTTTCCTATTCATGCCCACCGACGTCACAACAACAACTTATGAAATAAAAGTAATGAGTCTATCCTTACGCAACTGTGAGTTCCGGTTTCCTCGTGCGCTTTGATCATGGAGCATCTGTTTCCTACATAATTTAACTCTGATGATTGCAAAGTCTCCGAAAAGTTGCAATGGCCGTAGGCCACGTATCTCGCAGAACTGTTCGCCGATGGGGTGGAAAGATTTTCGAATGGCGACCACGTACCAGCAATCACAGCGTGGGACAGCCCCCCAGATGATGCTCAGATGACCTCATAAGGGTTGTAGGGAGTCGATGGGTGCAAGAGACATATAGCCGGTTGGGGGAGCCTATGTTTGGCTGTGAACGCCCTACGGCTCAGATGATGATGATAATAATTTCAGACTCGAATCTGCCTGAGCGGCAACGCGGAGATCAGCGAGGTGGAAGTGATGTCGCACGGCTACAACCCGGAGACGCATGCGATGTACGAGTTCCCGGCCACCGTCACCGGCTGCACCAACTACTGCACCGCGTACCTCCACAACCTCACACGGATGTTCATACAGTTAGTATGGAACTAAACTAGGTTTTTTGCTATGTCCATTGGTCTACTACAAACCGAACGAACATGAAAAGTATCTGTCTAGAATATTCAATGACTTAAGAAACCCCCGACGAAAAAAGAAGAGTGTTATAAATTTGACGTGTGTATCTGTAGCTTTGTATATCTGTATGTGGCATCGTAGCTCCCTTGGATGCGGGTTACTCTATTTGAAAATAAATTTAATCGAGATGATTCTGAGCTTTTTTCATTTAAGTCTGTATTTAAAAAAATATCTGTCTTTAAGTAAACTTGGTCGGGGGTTATTCGACTTTTTCTGTCGGTTAGATTATAAAAGGACAGGGCATTACCTTTATTGTGTCCCAAAAAGAACTAGAATTCCCTAGCATCTTAGCACACAATATGGCGAATCGGTACGCCATAGATATTGAACCAACACTACAGAGTAAGGAGTTTCTTTAGTCTTTGAGAATATCCTATTTGGATAGGAGCCTTGAAGTGGCGGCTTCCGGCGGTTAACACTAGGATGTAGTGCCTCCTTTCAAGAACTAGATTTTAGAACTGTTATTTTATAAGATATCGTACATATTTCCAGCCTGAGAGTGTTGTGCAACGTGCCCTGGCTCGGCGCAGACGAGTGCGGCACAATAACAATACCACCCAAGCAGATCATCCGATATCACTGGTGGTTCTTCCCGAAAGTTCCGAACGTTGTCTACGATACTACAGTGACTTGCTCGTGTATCTGCTTGGTTAATGGCAGGTAATACTTACAATATGTACGGTAGATTGTATTCTTGTCCCACTTTTTAAGAATTTAAATGACTTGAACATGTTAATACATTGTAAGACCTGTACATGTATACAAATAAATTTGATTTGATTGGAATTGTACAGGCTTTCTGCGTGATTTTAAGTAGGTGCCTATTATAGAGTGACATAGGTTACTTTTTATCCCGGGAAAATAATAGGGTCCCGCGGGAACGTTGAATGTGTACATACACCCGAACTGCGCGCGGGTGAAAGCCGCTGTGAATAATCTATCATATAATTCGAACAAATCGATCCGAGAAGGTAGATTTTTTATACTACGCAGTGTTAAACGAACAGACCTGATGGTATGCGGTAACTGTCGCCCATAACATGGCAACGATGCAGGCAACAAAAATGCAGAACCGCAGGTTCGTTGTTACTACATAATTAGTAAATTCAAATTATTTTATCCCTCAGACCCGTTGGAGAACCAACCGAGATATTTATCCACATATTTGGGTATTCGGAGCTTCCAGATTTAAGGGTTAGTCCTTTTCGAAATACCATGTCATCATAACACTAAACCTATTTTATCCTTAAAAGAAGTAGCCAGCTAACCTGCTATGGGGAATATTGCAGGTTTTACCCAAATTGAATAACCTGCACGACGTCGTTGTCGGCGAACCCGCGTCCTGCACCGTCACGCTTTACAACTTCGGCACGTGTCAATTCACGTCAAAGTTGTACAACATCACGTACGGACTGGACGACGATCACAGCGGCGACAAATTCGATATCGACGAACCTGTCGTAAGCTGCATACGATATTGTCACTAAATAATTTGACAGCACCAAACAATAGGTACTAACTGATAACCAAATCGGATAAATGCTCACCAAATTCTGTTTGATTATGCATAACATAAAATAGATGCTTCCCGTGCGTCAGTTCCTCTGTATGTGTATGTATGTACGGTTAAATCTGTTAAATTAAGCAAGGGATATTAATGCGGTTTTCACAAATAGATAGAGCGATCAAGAGGAAGATTTATACGGTAGAACAACACGTGAACGAAGTTGCGCAGGCCAGCTAGTGAGTGTATAATAAATTGTTGCCATTTTCGATCGAACAAATGGATTCTGCCCAGATGTGACGCAGAGCGCTTGGTGTGACCAACAGGAACATAACCTAATCGCTTTCCGCGAGCAGGTAATTTCTGCCGATTTGACGTTTTAGTAAAACAATATTTGATTAGCTGGGTAAAAACAATATTTGATTAGCTGGGTAAAACAATATTTGATTAGCTGGGTAAAAATAATATTTGATTTAGGGTTATGGGGCCCAATCACCATCTCATGGGCCCAAGCCAACCTCACCTGCCCGCGGTCCCCCTGCTGACAGACAGACGAGGCTCTGGCGAACCGGCTTTCCCCTAACGGATTGTGCGGGCCGGATGGTAGTCGCCGCACGTAAAAAGCCAAACACCGCAAAAGAAGTATGGAAAGGTCTGCTATGAAAAAGGCGGACCCTGGCAGTAGCCGGGATGGATCGCTCGGATGATGATGATGAATATTTGATTAGCATTTATCCATCTTGGTAAACAAAACAAAATTATTGGTGAGCGGCATAATCATTATTTTGGTAAGCGTCTACATTGTATCCCTAAATAACATAGGTATTAGGTATTTATCTCATTTTAGGTATTCTAAAACGTCAATATTATTGAATTTCGTAGATATATTTGTATACAGTATCCGGTACACAATATATTCACAACGGGTTTTTGAAATTGTAGAGCGCTGACTCAACAGCTCAAGCGTTGTCTCATGATATCGCACCTGACGTTTCTATTTCTAAAACCCGATGTTCTATGATATAAACTGACTAAAAAGTCAAGCGACTTGGAAAATTATAAGATTGATCGAAATCAACAAGTAAGTACCTAATCAGCAAAACTGATTGAATAATGAATACGACGACGTTCTGTCAAACTTCTATACGAGTAGGTTTACGTTCAAAAGTCACAGTTTGTAAGTTAGTAAGAAAGTAAAAGTAATAAAGGATTCATTTATAATCTTTTACATTGAAATTCAGAACTCACTGAAACCGAACAACCACTGTCCGGTTACATTCACGGTGACACCGGACGGCGCCGGACCGCGGCAAGTCAGCGTCAAGTACACCATACTGTTCCGGACAGAATTCGACGAGGTAGAAGAAATACAACCGATCTTCAAGACCATATGCAAGATATGGTACGATGGAATATATCCAACTTTCAAGGCAAGATTTTTGCTACTGTTAAATTGTTACCATGGCGAAGAATTACAACTTATTACTTGAAATTGTTGCACTTTGCAGATTAAACGGACTATTTCGATACAGTGCCCAGTGATTTTGAGTAACCATTGCGTTTGGAATATAACAAATGTTAAAGAGTAAGATAATTTGATAGTTTTCATAAATAGTTTCTAAGGTAACATATAGATACTAGTAACACAGACAGGTGAACAGGCAACCGGACAGTGATTGGTTACAGCCCCTACGAACATCTGCAACTCGTCCTTGTCATCGACTCTTCAACATTGAAACAATGAAATTGTCGGGGAGGCCCTTGCAAGAGGTTAACGACGCCCTTTAGCATTTTTTTCATATTGAGGCGATGGAGGAAAATGTCAGTGGATAACTCAATTGCCAAATCTTTATGCTAAGTTCCTGCAAACGTTCTTGAGAACTATTGAGCGGACGATACTCGCACCAAACATAATGCCTTTGAATTGACATTTGAATTTACCAAAAAACAACTGTTCGAGAAGTCGAATCGAATGGATAAGGCAACGAGATCAGAGATTTTTTTCTTAATCTTCAATTCATAATAATTGCAAACTCCCTCATTTGAAATACTTTTCAGACTCAACCAAGCTTTGGTGGACTGTCGTCCACACAAACGGCTGTCTGTCAATCTGTTCGCTCCAGACCTGTGTTTGCGGGGAAAACAGGTTCAGTTCGCGTTCGTCATGGGATGCGTATACGACGTACCTGTGGTCTGGAACCTTCGACGGGAAAAGATATGCGACTGCGAGATGGTGGAAGTCAGAATTGGCATATCTCACTTCACAATGAAACATACGTGTGTCCATAGACCTTTAGTTGAGTTGTCACCTATGAACGGAATTGTCGCGGTACAATATTTTTCATACACATTTTGGTTTGAAACTGAATTCGTTGATATCTATATTTATTTATTTATTTTCAGCCTAAATCTCCGGAAATCTTGTTTTTAACTTTCAACTACACTCTAGAAAAGCTAAACACTCTTTGCTATGAGCTGACTTTGCCTAACGACAGGAGTATATTCATTTGTATCAATATTTACGCGCATCTAATTACGAAAGGCATATTAACGCCTTTACGACGCCCAGTTAATCACGAAAAGTACTTGGCCATGCTAGAATGTGGGACTGTACCAATTAACAATTTGGATCCAGTTATAAGGGTATGTAAAGCAAAAACACCCAAAAGGTAGCTGCGATAAAATAATCTACATTTGACAAGAAAATAAGTTAATTAGGATTGACTATGTTTCGTGTAATGTGCGTTATTACAAAATATACGTAATTTTATTAGCAATACATTCCACTTTGATTTGCTCTCGCGCATTTTGCTTCTGAATTTAGCCAAGTGTCATAAAATAGGAAGAAAAAATTTCTTAAGATAATTGTAGCCAAATTAACTAATTTTGTTCGCATACAAATTACCTATATGAAAGTACTTATATGAAAAAAATATTTGGACCTCTGTGAAACACGACTCCCATATAGTACTCCCATTTGTTTTAAAACGACGACGCTTGTAGAAAAACTACGAAGAATTTGAAGTGACAACATTATTTCCAGCTGGTGTGGTTGTACAATCCTACCGACGTTTTCACCACTTGGCGTCTTCTCCGAGGGAACACGATAACGCCAGACACGTTCGTACGGTGTTTGTTGTACTTCGCTGAGGTGCCCCCTCTAGGGAAACTATCGATACCATTCGCATTCATGCCTACAGAGATGATAGATTATGAGGCAAGGGACTTTAATACTACATTATGATAGGACATATTGGTTCAAGGTGTTGTATTTAGACCTATGAGCTCAAAATTGTATGAACATTGTAGCACTTTCCGACCAGCTAAAATGGACCTACCTTAATAATTGCAACGTTTTATTTTATGGTTGCCCATTCGAAGATGGTAGCACAACTGTAATAAATATGAACTAAATATTTAAACCTGACTGGGTTTAAAAGCCTATGTTGTAGCTTAGAGTAAATAATACCTACAGTATATAGTCTTTCCTCTGCACTACAACATGGGGTTCTTCAAAAGGCATGTCTACAGGCGCCTCAAAGGCCGGCACCACATCTGCTCCCCTTAGGTTGCAGATGTCCTGGACGACGGTTACTACTTTCCATCAGGTGGACCGTCCGTGTCCTTAGGCCATAGAAAAAGTACATACGTACAAGGTGAATAACAAACCGTTATTCGCTCTATTATTTGATAATTCATCAGCATCATAATACTTATCTCGGATCAATGTAATTATCAGATTTGTCGTAAAACTGTAACTTTTATGTGTGCATGTGCTCTTGCTGCCCGCCATTTATCAAAATGTTCGAATTATTCTGGATTTTATTCTAAGCTAAATAGAGAAATGCTACAGTTCCGGGCCCAATATGCTCATCTTTATTTGCCTTTAGGTCACGTTCTCCTGCTCTTTCGGTTATGACACAGAACAGATTCTGGTGAAGGGGCGGGGAGGTCTTCCAAATTGTATCGAAACGAGAATGGACATGCCAATCTATGTGGAGAAGATTATACGAAACATGTATAGAAGCGAAATCGTGAGTTACTTCCATTCCATAAGAAACATAGATACATACCTACGGCCTACAATGATTACAAGGCGAACTGTTCTAATTTTCGCAGGTTTACTTGTCGACGGAGCAAATTATAACATATCCTTTGCCTACTCATTCGCTGACTAGAGACGTCTTGTGTATCTGTAATGATACTGACCACATAATAAGATTTATATGGCTGCCGTAAGTATGGGAATTTTGTACATTCATCGAGGCTAATAACAACGAGGAGGTTTATAATAATAACAAGGTGATTTTTTTCTAATTGCAGTGAAAGAATAGCGAATATAGTAAATATTGTGATGACACCGTGCTGGGGAGTGATACAACCAAAATCTACGGAATGGATCACAATGACTGTGTACACACTACAAGAACCGGCCACTTTCACGTAACATCAGTTATTAAATACTTTAGATAGCTATTAAAGTTCTACGATCTGCTAATTGTTGTACGATCGATTACCTACCTATCTACCTATTGTAAATGTTCGAATTTCACAGAACCACCATAGGTTGTGAGATATTGGATTTGACAGAGCGTAAGCGATACCATCGCAACGAGATGCTGAGGAGAACAAAAAGGGAGAAATGCAATCAAGAATTCATAATTGTTGAGGAAGGAACATTTCATCCGGTTAGTACAAGCATTAGTGAGAGTAAATATAATATATTAAAGGGATTTAAAGTCTTCATCATCATGATCTTCATCTCAGCCGAAAGACGCCCACTGCTGGGCATATAGGCCTCCCCCAGTGATCTCCCTGCCGAAAGGCCGGTCCTGTGCCTTCCGCATCCAGGTGGTACCTGCTATCTTTACCAGGTCGCCAGTCTACCTTGTGGGAGGCTTACCCACGCTGAACGCTTACCAGCGCCATAGCTCTAGCCATGGCATACGCTGAGTGTGACCCCTTTGCACGTCTTCCCATGGCACGGGTAGCGATACATTATGGTTATAATGTTACTGTTTCTTTTTTTAACTATTTAAATGTACCTATCCTGTTATGGGTTTATGTGTAATAAACGTCATTTATTTATTTATTTTATTTATTTATAATTTAAAGTCCTATATGGGTAAAATAAAAACTATTGTAATTAATCCAGGGCATAAACGATTCGCCGCCTTACATATTGAATCTGGCAAAGCCTCAGCCGAAGTACCTTGCTCTAGCTGTGTCAGTGTCGTCGAAAGGCCAGCGAGACGGCTTCTCCAGGATGCTTTTAAATCAAATGTGGCAAAAGGTAACAGTTACGACCAAAAAGTATTTCAGTAGAGTCTATTAATTTATGGCAGACTAGTGGACCCGACACGACTTCGTTCGTGTACACCTACTTTACCCTACCTACCCTTTTTTGCATATAAACCTTCCACTTGAATCATTCTATCTATTGTTGAAAACCGCATTAAAGTTCGTTGCGTAGTTTAAAATATCTAAGCGTACATAGATACGAGTACAGATGGCGGGAAGCGACTTTGTTTTATACTATTTGACGACCTGAGTGGTTCAGTGGTCAACATGCCGCCGGTCTGCCACGCAAGAGGTCCCGGGTTCGATTCCCGGCCGGGCAGAAATTGAAATGATGAATTTTAATTTTGTTACGGGTCTGGGTATTCTATGTGTATGTATGTATTTAAAAGTATATAAGTAGTTTATCCGTTATCTAGCACCCATAACACAAGATTTGCTTACTTTGGGGCTAGATGGCGCTGTGTGAATTTGTCCACGATTATTTATTTATTATTTATTACTATGTACTTTTATTTATGGTTTTGTAGACGCCGCCCTACGACTTGCTTTCAACGGAGCCTAATGAATATGGCAAAGGTTCAAGTAACAACAATATGACATTGCACGAAATGATTAGAATAATTGATGGCATGCTATGGTACGTTGAAATCATATATTCCGATTTTGTGTCTTGTAGAATTAATAATAATAGAGAAAATATATTTCACAGGGACGCGCTTCATAGCAAAATGTTTAAGAACCAGATAAAGTTCTATTCGCAAGAAGAGATACCGACATTCATGCAGTTGCTGAAAGCAGCCGATAGGGAGGCAAAGTCACGGCTAAGCAGACGGTATGCCCATTGGAATATTCCTGATCACTTTCAGCCTATAATCGCCTCACTGCACTTCTCTCGCCTCCTCGGGCTACTTTTAAGAAAGTGTCAGGCGTATCTTAGTATATTAGTCGCAAAAATTGTTAGGAAAACGTGGTTTTAGTTAATTTTGGTGATATTTAGATATGACATGGAATTAAGTGCCCTGATTGCGTCCTTTTGGCGCTACCACTGTTTCCAAGTCAGTTCCCGAGATACGATCGCTTTTGTAGCAATAGGCAAATATTGGGTCCTTACCTTTTCGACGCATAAAACCAAATACGCAAAATACCAACTGCTCAAAATAGGTACCACATCAGCAAAACACCAACTTAGCATAAAACTGCACAAATGCCAAATCTAATCACGCGAAATACTATCTTACACATTACCCTAAATACCTACCTAAAACTACCACAAACCTACCATCATATAGCATCCATGTGATCGATCATCATGATAATCATCTGAGCGGTCAATCCCGGCCGATATATTTGGATAAAAGTAAAAGTTATTCTTGATTTCTAAAATAGAGTATGTTTAGAGTAGAGTAAATCACTAAAATTAAATTAAAAAAATCTTAAGCTTTTATAGGGACTCCCAAAGGGACTTTCAATCAGGGCACTTAACTCTATAACATGTCAAAATTTAACCAAAATTAACTAAAACCACATTATTCTTAGAACTTTTGCGGGGTCCTTTGACAGTTAACAAAAACAGTAACCAAGAAAAAACAATAACAGGGTCGCCATATTCTAAATGCAGATTTATCTTGCGCGCACAGAGTCGAGTAAGTGATTTAGTTAGAGTTGAGATCTTAAAAGATCACTTGGTAAAGGTAAAAAGCCGCAGAGTTTTAGTTTCTGTAGTTTCATAAATAATTTCTTTAAGCTAAGCTTAGGAGAGCTTAAGGAGAGACACACTATTATTACAACATCATTTCCAGAGTGACATCGGGCATATGCGATGCGATAGTAAACAAGGCCGTCTTCCACCTATTCAATCTTAGTCCAAAACACGACGTGGCTGCCATTTTAGAGGCGGAAGAAGAATGAAAATATCATGTTACAAGTATTATATTAATAAACGGTAGGTTATCAAAAGTCAAAGTTATTTATTCCTTACGTCATTTACAGACAACAAATTACAACAAATCGCCGCTTAAATTCTAATAATGAGATTTATTAAAGTATAAATCAAAATGAAGTCCACCTAACTCAAAGTTAGTCGAGTATGGTCTCAAGTTGGAGTTGCAGTTTCCTCGGCACCGAAGAGCATAACACTTTGACGGAGACTCTGTCGCCGAGTTTTGGAGATTTACCGCATAGCTTGCTCCGGTGTATGAGGCCGTCGTGGCCGACGCCGCAATCCACGAAGCAGCCGAACGGTACCACGTTGCGAACTACACCTGAGCAGACAATCGGGTTTTCTTTACAAAGATCTATTAAATCGACATCGTTTTTCAGAAGTAGCTTATTAATAATCTTATCTGAAAGGACATAGGTTCTACTACATTATCTTTAATCTAGAAGTACAGATTTAGCCCCATACGTAAAACACACTTCCCACGGAAAATCGTCCCAACCCTGTATGACTAGTACAAGTGTGTTCTCGCGCGCGATTAGCGAGAAAGGCGTGACATAGATACTGCTATCTCTTTCATCTTAGTATTGAGAGAAGGAAACAAACGCTCTCTCGCGGCGCGAGCTGTGTAGCGGGGACACTTGTGCTAGCCGTGCTGCTGTTCCAAACAATTAATCTCACAAATAAAAGAAATAAGAAATAATTACCAGTCAACGTCATCCCTTCCCTGACATCTTCAGTCGCTTGCACGGTCAATGAATATACTGGTTTACGGAACTTTATTATATTCTCTTCTATCGGCTTTTGCTTAAATGCATTTATTATCAGTTCCAACGTGCACAAATCGGTGTTAAGGTCTTTACACATTTCTTCCATGTTTATTAGCGCAATTGATCGCTCTACTGCTGCAGGAAAATGTGGTTGCAGCAGCTCTTTTATGTCTAGATTGAGTCTTTCAGCGAACCTGTAAAATTTTGATTCATGCATTTAGGTATCAGGCAACAATAATGAAAAACCGTAGGTGCGGTGTCACTGTGAGGATACGCGCTTACGACGTGACGATGCTGAAGATTGGGTAAAGTAGAAAAAAGAGCAGGTATACGGACCCTGGCAGAAGCCGGGATTGACCGCAAGGATAATGATGATGATTCACGATAGTAAAGTATTACCTGTACCATCGGGCGATTACGCTAAATAACATCGGCTCAAACCAAGCTGAAGCGCAATGAGGAGTTTTCCAGTAGGTATTGATAGTTTGTTTCAAAAAGCATCAATAGATGGCGCTCATACAATTTTGGTAATCTTTTTTTAATCTGTATGATGGTGGCAGTGATTTCATGCAGCCAACGAATACTAAACTTAAAAATAAAATATTTATTAATATAAATATAACTGTTAAAGGTAGAACGAAATGTAAAAAGAAATATTTATAGAAGTTGGCACTATGTTCCATTATTATTACAACCTCTAAAATGGTTGAAAACTATTGACAAATACAATATTATCCAATTCAACGTACCCAGTGTTTATATCCTTTTTGCTAAGAATCTATTTCAAGCGAGTATCAATTACCAAAATTGTCGGGGCGCCATCTAGTGAGTGGTTAGGAATGTTTTAGATACCTATTGGAAAACTGCTCATTGAACGACGATCGCAAAGCGACATCCGTATCACGCCCGCATTTATAGGCAAAGTATCTGAGCATGTTGCGTAACAATTACACCCTAACTAATGAATACCAGGCTTCACACAATCACGCACTAATTCGAATGAAGTGCGAACATTGTAACAAAATGCAATATTTAATTTAATTATTTCGAACACTACAATAATTGTCAAAGTGGCATTATGGAGATATTCAACACTATAATTACACAGTTAATTGGGTTATTCATGCAAGGTCCAGTCTCTTTATGTTTATTGTTTTAGGGCACGTTTTTTTATGTATAAAAATAAATGGAAAACCTTCCGGTACACAGATTTGTTATGTATACAATTATGTTTAGGCGACGCGCGACGGGCCGTCGATATAATAGTCAATTTCTACTCACGACTCAGCGACGCTGTAGCTCTCTGGATGTATGATAGTGGAATCCAGAAGTTCAGAGCCCCCTAGAACCTTCAGGAAGCCAGCACATTGCTGGAATGTTATTTTCCCAATGCCAGCCACTTTTAATATTTCTGCTCTGCATTTGTAGCCCTTATTTTCCAGACGATACGCGATAATCTTCTTTGCTCGGCCGTCGTTTAGCCCGGATATACGCCTTTAAAAAAATATTAGACTGTGAGGGCGCCGTCGGTTATCCTACGTCGAGTACAAGAAAAATTCAACTTTGGAGCAATAGTAGAGATTTAGGAGACCAACAAATCTTTGATCGGCCCATGCACAATTTGAAACAAAAAATAAGGTATTTCTTCAAGAACCCACACAAGAGGATAAGTACTATCGCTAAGAAAGTGAAAGTTTAGGTCACAACATTTTTTTGTTGTGCAAGGGCAGACCAACATTTTGTGGGTCTCCTAAACCTCTACAATCGCTACAAAGTGGATTTTTTCTTGTACTCGATAACGTAGGATAACCGACGGCGCCCTCATAGTCTATAGGTAATTACCGTATTACAAAATAGAAACAGATCAGACGAGACACCTATACAGCAAGGTAGGTGAATGAGAACTTTAATCCCGTAAATTTTACTTTAATGGGCAAGTGCTCAATGGAATATGCCCAGTATCCAAATCATTGCGCCAACCTATGATACACTTACACCCGGTTTCTGAAACGCTTGTCAACGCAAAAATTACGTAACAGCTTGTTAAACACTGATTAAATGCAGTTTGGGTTTCTGAAAGGGCCAATTGACGGCTTGTTAACAGCTTGTTAACGGATTGTCAAATCTCCAATTAACGGCTGATTAATGTAATTTTGGGTTTCCGGAAAGCTTTTTCTCGTGTTAACTGTATGTTATCGCCTTGTTATTTTAATTGGCGGAAATCGACCAATTAACCGATTGTCAAAAGAAATTATATCCGATTTTCTTGGTGTAGGTCTTGGTCCTGGCCCTGGTCCAGGTCTTAGTTTTGGTCTAAGGCAAATTCCAGGTCTAGGGTCCAGGTTCTGGTCCAGGATCATGACCAAAACTGCAACCTTGATCACAATTTTAGCTTGAACCAGAACCAGGACCTAGACCAGTGCCAGCACATAGACCATAAACATTAGCTGGACCAGGACCTGGTTCAGGGCCAGGACATGGCCCTGAACCAGGACCAGGATCTGAACCACGGACATGTCAGGGTCCAGGACCTGGACCTGAACTAGGAGCTGGTCCGGGGCCAGGGCCTGATCCTAAACCAGGACCTGATCCAGGACCAGGACCTGATCCAGGGCCAGGACCTGAACCACGAACTGGCCCGTGTCCAGGACTTGAACCAGGATTTAACTAATGGGATTATTGGGAGAAACTCACAGAATCGATAGCCGATGGGGCGGATGTTGTTGAGTGGCTTTCTCTGGATGGCCACCCAAGAGATGGACGGACGACCTCTTTAAGGTCCTAGGGAGCCGATGGATGCAAGATAACAGAGTCGACCAGAGTGTAAGCCGTGGGAGGCCTGTATTCAGCAGTGGACCAAGACCCACCTAACTGCCTAAAGATGATGATGATGGGATTACTGATCCACTGGAACACGTGACCCTATAACATAAATATTGTTATATTTTCTCTTTTCTCGCTTTGTATATTTTTTTTTGATAATATTTGATTTTTATTTACACGAAAACTACACAATCGCTATCAGTTTCATCTAAAAGTTGAATATCCCGCCGCTATCAAAAGACCGCTAGGGACAGAGACAAATCAATGCGTTAGACAGAAACAAAACATATATGAGTGAATGAATGTGACTGATTTTAGCAGGGGTAGCCAGACGAAAAAATTAATCTCTTGTTAATGGTCGATTAGCTAACAATAGATTGATTGGCCTTTCAGAAACCCACGGTGATTTAACAGCTTGTTAAATGTGACAGTCTGTTAGCTAATCAATGATTTGACAAGCGTTTCAGAAACCGGGTGTTACTAGTAGATCCTGAATATTGGAATATCTTTTTTTTGTCAAAGAATGCGCATAGAAAATTACAAAATATATAAACAATTTTCATACGACGCGTCTTATTTACCTGAGCATAGCCTGTGATGCCGTATTAATGTCGACACCGACTAAACTGACCACTTTCTCAACGGTGCAATCCAAAGCCGATTCGAGCGCCTTCGGTGGAATGTCATGTTGGTACATCCCCACACCCAAATTCTTCGGATCCACCTGTGGAAAACGCAACAGTATGGTTCAGACAACAAGATTGTAAACAAACCGCCAAATTTAGAGAGCTTACGTTTGCCGACAATCGTTTCGTTTGACATAAACACCTTTTTATCAAAAAATCGCCATCAGTATCTGTCTATTGTTGGAATTATATCCATCATTGGTGGTGAATTAGGGCACATCCCGTCCTCTTCTTGCCTCCAAATCGTCGCTCTACCTGGGCCTCGAGTCCGCTGATATGCTAATACCGCGATCGAATTGTAATTGGATAGCAGTCTGAACTCAATGGCAGTTTGACACGTTTTTGGTATTCTGCTACTGTTCTAACCAATCTGTTGTGTGCAATCACAACTCAATGGCCGTTTTACGCGTTTTTCGTATTCTGCTACAATTAGAACTGCCGTTGAGCTGGCAGCTCAACGACAATCACAACAATACAATATTAATGGAAGTCCATCTCAACGGCGTCGGCGATCCAATTACAATTTAGTCGAACCATGTAAATTAGCAGACTCGAGACCTTTCCCGGAGAGCGTCCTACACTACGCATGCCAGTCGCAGTCTCAAAATCAAAAGTTAAAATCTCTCTCGCTTAGTCCGCATTTAATAACTAGTTTACCTCAGCGTATGTCGGCTCTTCGGCAGAATAAACGCCAGACTAAACGACACTGCCACATTGTCGTACTAATTCTGCGCGATACATTGGTAACTTTGATTCAAGCAAAAAGCGTGACAAAAAATCAAAGTGAAATGTATTGCACATAGAATAAGGTCCATTTTTGTATAACTTATATGATGTTACGTGTCGCTCCGCTCCGCTTTATAAAAGCCGTGATACAAAAATGGACCTTATTTAATGAACAATAAATTCTAGTTTGATTTGCTCTCAAACTTTTTGCTTCTGAATTTAGTTACTGAATTTAGTCAAATGTAATTATTCCTCGTTGCGAATTTTATCCTTCATAGATAGCGAGTATAACGCCAGTATTCCATGTAATGGCACCGTAGGTCATAACCGGTGGTTCAGGTAGTATTAGTATTCAGTACCGGTAGGACCCACTGGTTGAAACCTTTTGGGTTCATTACGGTAACCCCTACGTAAGGGTAACGTATCCAAAACAATGTTATAGCAAAACTTATGATAGTTATGTACAGGCAGACTTACTTTAATTAGCTCTCCCAAAGGATCCAGCACTCTCCTCGCAATGGACAACGCGGAAATCAAGTTGGGATCCATATTTGGATGTTCCTGAAACATGCGAATTTCGTCTGGTTCGGAAAAGTTATCATAAAAAGAAAAGGGACAAAGAATTTGACTGTGATTTGTACTTTATTTATACGTACTTTCTGTGCCTCCTTGCTGATTGAATATACGGAGGCACCTTGCTCCGGTACTATAATGACTACGACGTTTTCAGACACACCATGAAACTTTAGCCAGGATTCAGTGTGCCGACATGCAGTGCCGTTACCTAAACCGATTAAATCTACTCTGAAACGGTGTAGATTTCAATGAGTAAAACTACATGAATTTTTAAATATTGCTGAGCGTGTCACACAAGCAAGCAAGAATAATCAATAATTGCAATTACTGCAGCTACATTACATCCGCTATAGATAAGATTCAACAGAAAAAAAGAATGGGTTTCTAACATTAATTTGGCTCTATAAGTATAGGTAAGTAAATTGATTCAGTCAGTAATAATTATGTATTTACTGTTCAAGTTTCAAAGCGTCTGTCTTAATACTCTGCAAACTACCCTTATACAAGGTACAATGTTAGGATAACAGATACAGAAGAAAAAAGGAGCAACATCATTCTGAGCTCACTCTTTGTTGCCGCATCATACATGAAAAAGCTTGACCATGGACATTTTGTAATACTAACTTATGTTTAGCAAAAAGTTCTTTTATTTCTCTGGCAGCTGGATCATTTTCTTCATTTCTATGTAGATTTGGGTATATTGTGCGAGCTTCAAGATTTTCTCCATTTGCATTTATAATACCTACCTGAAATAAAATAGCATAAGTAATAGATTTTTAAATCATATTATGAATTACTCATCTTCAGGCAATTGCCTTGATTGATGATGAGTAATTGGAAACCAGTTGCAAATTAATAAAATATGTATATTAAAGTAATGATAGAGTTAAATAATGGAGTTCCATCATGAAGTCACAACGCAAAGTGATGAAGATTTTAAAATCATTTAACATGTCATACTCATACCTTACAACCAGCTTTGAAACCTGGATCTAAACCAGCTATAACCCTGTTCTTAATTGGCTCAGTTAACAGATACTTCTCCAAATTGGTTGTGAATGTCTTGACAGCTTCTTTGTGGGCAGCTTTTGTAAGATCAGAGCGCACTTGTCTCGACAACCACGGTTTGATTAAACGACTGTAGGCATCAGTAAGACCTTTACGTACCCAGTGCCCATTTTTCCATAAAGATAAACAGAACCTAAAAACTTATTTGAAATGTATAGTCCATAAAAACGACGAAAAAGCATCATTTATGTTCTGTTTAATTATTAATAGTACCTTTCTAATCCGTTATAAAACCAGTCAGGTATAATAACTTTCACAGATAAAATCTTCTCATCTTCACCTCTATTTAGTGCCAAAGTTTGGTGTGGTTTAATAAAGTGACTTGGACATTTCCAATCAAAATAAATTTTGTATGTTTCTGGGTCAGATTTACTATCATACTTTTTATTTGATTCATCTTTCTTTTCTTTAGTAGAACCTTTTGAACGATTGCTTTGGATTGAAAATCTTGTGTCTTCTTTTCTGTGAATATGTTGGATAATTATGCCAATTCTATTAGATAAAGTATAAAACTTACATAATAGTATAGAGTGTTAACAAAATCAAACATGGAGAATTGCTAAATTGTTAAAAACATTTTCTTAGTACAATTTGTAATACCTACTTCAATTAAGTATAAAACTTACAAGCTTCTCATATGTTCTAATACTCTAGTATCCTTGTATATTATGTCAGCTACAATATGTGTAATATGAGTGTCCACTTTCTCAAATGTTGATAATTCTTCATTGTTAGCATTACATAATGCTTGCAATTCAATGAATTCACCATTCAAAGCCCTCACTGCATGATCTTGCAATCCTAAATTACGAGCTCTCTCAGCCAAAGACAGAGAGTGAGATTTTAGTGGCGCATACTGAAACAAACCAATGATGATCATATTGAAGTGAATTTTTTCTTTGCTCATGGCCATCATATAATGGTTAAAAAAACACATAACAGATAACACATAACACATAACAGATTAATTAATAATAAATAAATAATTGTTCTTATTTGAAGTCAGTCAGTAGCCACAGTGTTTCTGTTGGACTGACATGGGCTCTTACAAGACGTATATCAGAGGCGCGCAACACATTGGTGATACCCCTGGTGTTGCTGATGTCCATAGGCAGCAGTGTGGTTACTGTTTCCATCAGGTGGCTCGCCTGTTTGACTGCCATACAACATAAAAAAGTCACTTACAATTAAATCAATTTCAGATAGTGTTCTGGCATTCAAAATGCTTTTTTCTATTTCCGGTGTTAACTTTTTCGCTTTCTTCAATGTTTCAAAAACAGATTTAACTTTTTTCTTCATTTGCATCACATTTTGATAACTTTCGTATAAGTCTTGAAGTCTAGGAAATAGTGTATTCAAGGGTCAGTTTAACGCAGCCAGATAAATCAATACGGCCCGCAACCAGGATCTATAAGGTGATGATTTCTAACCGCATCCAAGGCTGATATGTGCATTCCATTGCCAGCCATCACTAATCAAATGATATTTATTAATTAAGCATTATTAATCCAATATGAACAGTTTAATATTACTGGTTGAATGTGAGAGTACAGTTCAAAGTATGTTAAATTTTCCAAAACATTTGCAAGTTTTTAAGGAGATTTTACAACCATTAGCCATTAGCCATACAACAAAACAACATCTGAGTACCCACTTACCGATCAGGCATTAAATTATCCACAGCTGTCTTACGATACCTAGCGATAAAAGGCAAAGTACAACCTTCTGTTAAAAGCGAGATGAAATTTGCTGCTAGCTTTTGAGGAATTCTTTCTACATGTGATAATATCAATGATTCCTCCCACATATTATTTATGTCATTCGGAGTGGAATCAATGTTTTGAACATTATTATCTGTTGTATCTTTACATGTATGTTTAGAATCCTTACTTTTTGCGGTGTTAAGTTTTGATTTTTTATTTAGTTTGAGCTCATCTTTTCCTTTCTTTGCGGCTTGGTCATCGTTTTCGGTCGACAGTTTTCTTTTCCTCGTGTTTCTAGGTTTCTTAATTTCCTCCATAGTCTTATTGTCTTAGTCTTATTAATCACAAGATATTCACGTAACGCAACACAAAAAACAAATAAAATATCCATTCACTGCCAGCTGTTTTCAAATCAAATCAAATTCAAAAGTAATCAAAACAAAACAAATTTCGGAGGTTAACTGTCATTACTGTCAATCACGAACGAATCCATCAATGTTAACTCTTGATCGTTGGTCTTTGATCCCATTTTTACTGTTTTATGACTCGCGTTCGGGTTAAATACCTCTTGAAACTTCCTCGCTTGAGTCCATACAAAATCATGAACTTACCTACTACCCAAACAAAATAATGTTCGGGACGAAACCATCAACCTAAAGCCAAATGAAATTTATAGAATGAACGCAGCTGTAAAAGCATTCAAGAATGTAAATCTATCTGTCACTGTCACGCACTCACACACTGCTCACACACGTTGTTGTTGATAACACAACATATCAACAAGAAGCCTGTTTTTAAATTGTTTTGTTTTATTAGATTGTTATTGTTTCATTAAGAATGTTACCAAAAGTAAAGGATATTAACGATATCTCAGAAAAGTTAAAAACATTATTTTATAGCGGATCATTACAGTATACATTGGAAGTAAGTACATATTAAGATAAAGTTAGAAGATCTTACATTAAAATATTGTACCTAAATACTAGACAATATCTAGGAATTATGGGTACACTTATCATTTATAAAATTATTTTACAGAGTGCCGAAATTGAAAACTTTACTTGGGAGGAGCAGAAGAAATTCCTCGATGCTACTATAAGTAGCTTAGTTTTAAAAAAATATCCTGTTAGTAATGCGTATTCAAGGTTATTTTTTAAAAAACTTATAAATTTATTGGAGTCAAAGCAAGAAGTACATGACGATTTTTATACACATTTGTGTTTGTTAATGAAGAACAACAGTGATGATGATGAGTTCTCTTATCGTCATTATTATTTTGGAAATGGACATGATAATTTAGTAATTATAAAAGAGACTAATAAAATGGTTGTCAATGGAACTACTGGAATGAAAACTTGGCAGGTATGAATTTTGTAGGTACCTACCTAGTGAATCAAAATTTTATTCATACTCTCACGCGTTTGTATGTAAACAAAGATTTGCGCGGATCCATGGGAGGGGTTTTGAGAGCAATGCCCCCCGCCCCCTCCTAAAAGGCTAAAATACCAAAAATTCTAAGCTTGCTGCACTTGCTTATATATTTTATTCATTTTATCAGTTTAGAAATGTCAAAAATTTCTTGGTTTAAGTTTTTTAAGACTCAAAATGTCAAAGCTTTTGAGCTCTCTTCGCTCGCGCATTCATAGGTTTCAGTGACTTTTCTTACCCTGCACCAATATTTGTTTCAGTTAATTTTCTTACATTTCACTAAGCTCGTTCGCTCGGTCGCTCATTCATTGATTTACTTAAATTGCTATTGTAGGGATCACCAATGCTGTTAAGACCCTAAATACTCAAACAAAACTATCATTACCCCCCCCCCCCCCCCAATCGATTATTCATTTCATCGATCACCCCAGCTTTAACCAAAATGTCATGTATTTCGAGCTTTCAGTTCCTTTTATTATATTATAAACCAACATTTCTAAATCAAAAATTTAAACCTCATATATTAACTCAACCTCTACCTTGGGCCCAATTCGTACTTGCTTTTATTACGATTGGCCTTGCTGTTAAGACCCAAAATATCACAAGTTTCTAACTCGAACTTGGAACAACTCTGCAGCCTAGGAAGTGATTTTTGGTGTTCAAAAAAGTAAAATGTCATGTTAGATGTCAAGGACCTTTTTACCATTAGCTCAAAATTTTCATTTAGTCATCCCAGCAAAGGGCCCGAAAATTATTAGCTTGCTGCGCTCGCTTATGGATTTTTGTTCCTGAACAAAATTCTGGATTCGCCTGAGTCCCCGCGGTTTCCACCTGTGTTCAGTGCGGTATCTCTGTAAATTCGCGGGGCCCTATAATTTTTCCGGGATGAAAAGTAGCCTGTGTCACTCGGAAATAAAGTTCTAATAGGTAATAGAAGTTTATGAAACTCGCATATAACAGAGGGTATTAAAACATGAGTGTCTTACGAGGCGTAGCTGAAAATGATAATAGTTTGACACGAGTGTTTTAATACACTCATATTTTCGTACCTATAATTTTCTCAACTGTACTTGAAGTAAACTGCGAGTCAATTCTGTTGTACCTACGCGTAGAGGATATCTAGCGGAAGTACATTTCACTACTTTCACATTTATCTATTTATTTGTTTCAAACAAGAAAAAGTACATTAAAATACAACAATTAGAATAAATATTCTGTTTAGCGGGAAAATATTTTAGTTTATGCGACTGGCATATAAAATAGGATATTAAAACATGAGTGTCTGTTTATCATACGAGGCGTTTCACAATTCAAATTCAAAATTTAAATTTTCTGGTTTATATTTCTGTCATTATTTTCCCGCTAAACAGAATATTTATTCTAATTGTTGTAATTTGTCTTGTGAATGTTTTTTTCTTATTTGAAGCGAATAAATAGATAAATGTGAAAGTAGTAAAGTGAATTTCCCGCCGCTTGATATCCTCGACGCCGACGCCTATGCACAATAGAACTGACTCGCAGCTTATTTCCAGCAAAGTTGAAAAAATTATAGGTACGATATTTTACATTAAAATATGATTGTAGATATGTGTTATCATGTTACAGCTGTAACGAAAATAGTAATGGAAATGCTGTATCATAAAGTATGTTTTTTTAAATTATATAGATTGGCGTGAAATTCAATTCAATTCATTTCAAATTTTCTTTTTCGAATAATTTTTATTATATTTATTCTCAGAATACACAAATAATACTGAATTGAAATTAAATATGGAAAAAAGTTTATCCGTATACAATTGTTTTTGAACATGCAATTAGAACATTATGTTATGAGTGTAGATAAAATAATTTTCAAAGTCGGTTCAGTACTTTCGGAGATTACACCCAACATGCAAACACACAAACATAATTAGTAAGTAGTAGATATTATAATACGATTAGTTAGGTTTTTGCGATGGTGGTTGACTAAAGATAGTGGATGACCACATTGCACTTTTTGCCCTAATACAGTCGCGCATTCTTCGAACGCATCGTCTAGTTGTACATATAAGGCAGCACCCACCACGAGTATATTAAAATGAGCCAGCGTCACTGGACACGCCTATAAACCAGAGACGGTCCAAATTCTCAACAGAGTAGGTTTATGTGCTGTCTTCTGTAGGTACCTATTTGCATCGCGGTACAGCAGCACTTTTTTAGCAATTCAAAATTCAAATATTAATAGCGATTTTATGTTTCAGGCTTCACTCATTTTGTGTGACTGGTTATTAACTAATAAGAATATATTTATTAGAAAGAACATTTTAGAATTAGGTTCAGGTATTGGTTTTACAGGAATTTCTGTTACAAAATTCTGTCACATAAATTCCATTGTTATGACCGATTGTCACACAGACGTACTGAAAACTATATGTAATAATATTGATATAAATTTTAATAATATTGAAAAGAAACAAGGGATAAAATCTACATGTTATCATTTGAACAATTCAGTGAATTTAGGTAATGAACCTGTTTTATTATATTTGCTACTTTTTATACTTGTATTTCACGGTACATTTTTATTACCTGCACTTAAAAATATTTAAGTCCTCAACTTAATGTTTCAGATGTTATTTTGTTAGATTGGAACTACATCGAAGATTTACCTAATAATTTGATACCTGACATAATTCTTGGAGCCGACATAGTCTACGATCCATCATTATTGGAGCCACTTTGTAAAGTATTTCGGCTCTTTTTAAATAGAAACTGTAACTTGGAAATCTACATTGCAAATATTATTCGAAATGAAAGTACTTGGGAGAAGTTTCTGCAAAACTTAGGTAGGTATTTATAGATATGAACAAAATTAAAGAAAGGTCAGATCTATAGTACTAGGTACCAACCCTAAACTGACGAATGACAACATTTGGTTAGGTAGGTAGGTACGTCATTTTACATTGGTCAATAATGTGATTATATGTACCTTAATAGAAAATTTGACGTAACGATGACCAAACAAACGCCTCCTCCTCCTGGAGCTGGAGTAGCTAGAGCAATATCTTGCCTTATGCCATATATTATCTTTATATTGGTCTTAACATTTATTGCTTCTCAGTTAAAACTCCTATGCAATATGTCTAATATTTTATGTTACAGATACATTTAATATGAAATGGGAAGCTATGCCACACGAAGAGTGTATTTTTATACAATGGGATCGAGGAACACAAAAAACGTTGTTAAAAATTGTAAATAAATAAAATACCTACTTGTTTACTTACGTGGGTGACTTTAATTATATACCTTTCTATAATCAAAGGTATATATATCTATGCATAATTCTATTTATGCATAGATATATACATAAATAGAATTATATATAAAAGTCTTTGGGTGACTGGAAAAGTTTTGAGAATACACAATTTTTCCAAAAAGAGAAACATTTATTTAGAATTCAAAAAGCCATTAGGCATAGAGAAAAGAAAATATCTACAGAAGCAGAGAGTACATACCGATGTCACACATTTCTATAAAACACATACTATGGCAAATGCAGGGACGAAACAAGGCAGATAAGTTATTTTTTACTACAAATTTCTATACCGTAACGAACACAAACAAATCGGACTTGATATTTATATTGTCATTATAATAAAAGTGCAATGAAGGTGCCGACCTAATCGTTATCACCGTCGTCGTCAGCCTATACACATCTAAACTACTAGAGAATAGATCTGTTCTCTCATTGAGAGATAACGGTCAATAGTTTACCACTCAGGCCCAATGCGGATTGGAATGAAGACTTCACAATTCGAATTAATCTATAACATGCAAGTTTTATCATGATATTTTCCTTCACTAAAAAGCCAAATATATAATAGTCTGGGAATCAAACCCACGCCTTGATACCTACTACCGTCTTTTCGATCTCTCGATCCTACATACCGTGAATATCGTGCCCTCTAGAGGACATCGTAATGAATGAAAAGGGTATGTACATAAATATATAAAACAGGCAGGCAATTTTTTATTTTATTTATTTTTTTATTTCTATACAGTTTTACAGCAATTAAATTTAGTTATAAAAGTACAATTCAAAGTTGCAATGCCAATAACAAAACTGCGGTTTAAAATTTCGAGTATCAAACCATTTAGCAGTATGATAACCTAATGACTAAAGAGAAAATTTTTTTTTTCATGTAGATACATAGGTAGATACATGCGCCCATATATTTGTCTTTCTCCCACTGACTCTGTATGTGTGTGCTTGTGCATATGTGTGTGTGTATTTGTGTGTGTGTATTTGTGTATGTATGTGTGTGTGTCTGTATATATATATGTAAGATCCTTCACTGCGACTGGAAAAACTGAAATACACCATTTGAAAATTGCACACGACTGATTTTCAATAAAAATTATGCTAAGTACCAGGAGTAGGACTGAAGAGGACAGAAGGGGCTTGCATATACTTATTATCTGTTCTTCAAAATGTTTACAACACAGCACTTCTAATTTGCAACTCTTCTTCTTCTTCTTCAAGAAACCTAGAAGAATAAATAAATGAAAATAAACGTAAATTCGCGATTAATCCGTTAACATATATTTTTTTAATGTCTGAACATTTAAAATATCATTTAGGTACATTTTTGGTACGGAACCCTAATAAATATAAAATTGTGGACCGCTATGTACAATATTTAAGTATTAAAATTTTATACAACAAATACTAACTCCGACCCTGTTTACATCGAAATATTTCCATGTCTATTTAGACACCGAAATATAACTCAATTTGCCAATAATTTTAAATCTGTCTTTAATGGCATGTTGTTTTAAGATAAAGATTTCCATGATTGCAAATTCACACTATTACTATGCATATTTTTATCACAATTTCTAATATTGATACCCGATAGCCACGACCACGATTGTTTACTTACTGGTGAAAGGATAATCCAGGTGTATTTCTATACTTTGCGCTTTCACATACTTAACTGTGCACTACATTACACCGTCTTTTAAATGTAATGTGTGGTTTGATATTTAAATTTGATTAGGAAATTTTAAAATTTACACCGATGTTTCAAAAGAAACGTCTGGTAGTTATTAGCTAGAGCAACGTGGTGAACGTTCAAAACATTGCGCTCTTCACTTTCTGACAGGCTCGTTCCTATGGGTGCAAAAACGGGATAGCAAGATTCATAATCATTGTAGGGTGAGTGAACAGGGAATATTTGTGATTTGTGTTTAGTCTGTTGTCTGTGCCATCTGATAGTTTTTTGGCCGGATTTTCCACAGGACATAGTCTCTGACCAAGTCTGTGCAAATTAAACAACTGTATGTGTTTTCGTGATTTTCAGTCTTCGGTTAATGTGAATAATTTTAACGTTGATCTGAAAAATTCCTTTGACCTCGGGTGGTTCCGTAGTTTTGAAATACGGGCTTTCACTTAGCGCCCAGCATCGTGGACCAGAGTGCAGTAAAAGATTCTCATAAGCCAAAGATAAACTCAATGTAGGAGCAATTCGTATTTTAATCTGATTTATAATAATTTATAACCTTATATTAACTTTGCAAGAACATATAGTTTTTTGCTGACCTTACTGACTTATTAAAAGTGCTTAAATTTATATTGATCACTTGGAAATTACATTTTCCTATGTACAAAATGTAAATTTTATGTACTTTTTATACATTTTTTGCTATCCGATAGGTATATTAACGCACTCTCCGGTATCCGGCCGGATAGTAAATTAAGGCTGGATACGCCGGATACCGGATAGTAAATATTTTTTGCATTTCGCTGAAATTCGAACATGAGCATTTTTTGCAATGATGTTACATAATTTCAATGTCATAGTAGGTTATTATGGATAAGGATGGAATATCGGTACATAGTATAAAACTAAGCCGCTTCCCGCCGTCTGTCCATCTACTATCTATGTAGGTATGTACGATTAGGTACTTAAACTATGCAACGCATTTTAAAACGATTATCATCAATAGATAGAGAGCGAATAGACTAAAACCCAAAGAACTTCGACAGCTTATGGTCAAAAATCTTTGCTAAGACCATATTGTTACACCCAACCTGTGGAATGGATAATTTGAGATACCTACCTATAATAGAAGTTAAGTAAAATAATTATAATTTTAAAATTATACTGCAAATATTTAAAATGATTGCCTGGAAGACGGAGACCACCATGTGAGGACCACTCATAGATAACAATTTTTATATACAACAGGGACCTCCAAGGTAACCACTTTCCGTTAAGTTAACCGTACTGAATATATGGCTGTATTAGCTTAGTTTTCTTTACCTATCCTATTAGGTATACACGAACAAATATTATAGTTCTCAATTAGAGGTGTTCGTTATATTAGATAACGGTATAAAAATATACTTAATATTAATACATAATATTTTCTGCTACTAAGATTTATTTATTTATTTATTTACTTCACCATACATTTGTAGCATTACAGTATACTTAACACTAATGCACTACAAACGTGACAACAATTTTACAAATAAAAATAGTAATAAACTATGGCACATTTCCATGTAAAATTTAAATAATTAGGAACGATCATTCATTCATCAACTCACAAAACCTCAGACACATACGTCGCACGTCTGTCCATCCACTAGCAAATACGTCACACTCAGGTGCTGATGTCTGAAGAGCGTTCAGCATGTCCATAGCGCGAAGTAAAGGAGAATGCGCGCGAGCTACGGTTCGCGCGGCCGGAATCGCGAGGAGCCGGTTCTGACGCGCTCTCAGGATTATTCTTGGCTTAGGGGGGACAAATAAACTTACTACCTGTGAGACCAGAGCCGTACAGTCGGCATCCCCGCGCAACGTGAGACACACCATTATAAGCAAATTAAAGTTACGCCTTACTTCCAGAGAATTGAAACCTAGCGTACCCAGCAGGTATTTAGGATATTATAACACAAGAGAACCATAATATTGTTGTGCTATTTTTTCTGTTATATTCTGTTATCTTTGCGATTAATGTCGTCGAAAGTCGCAAAATTAATGTTTGTACGTAGTCATACAAATATATTGATTAATAATACATTTTTATATACGATTCTGTTCCCCAAGGTACTAAATCAACTAAAAATAATAATACAAACAGAAAAACTGCGACCGTTATTCGGTACAAAATATTATGTTAGAGTGTTATATTATAACGTTAAAAGTAACAATATTTTTTATTAGCATAACGCACCTCTATTCTCAATGTCAATCACTCTGTTGATTGATATCATGGACCAATAATATATGACAAATCTTCCTTCTGATATTTTATTAGATGTTTATATAAAGTTAATGAATATTTATTTATTTTATTTCAATTAAAAATTAAATAAACAATATAGGATGATGTTAATTAATACCAAATAAGTAGGTTATCATTTCATAATAGTAGGTGAACGATTAAAATTATCTACTCGTAAATTGGGCTTGTTTAGGTTAGGTTAGTGCTTTTGAAGATGTCTAATGAAAATAATAATCCTGTTGGAAGTAAAGCAGAATCTGGAAAATCTCCAGATAGTGGTGGAACAGCTAAGCAAGAAGCGTGGGGTTACGATTTGTATCCAGAAAGAAGAGGAACATTTTCACCGAAATTGAGTAAAATTCTTATTGGCCAGGAGGGTAAAGAAGGCATTGATAAATTAAAATGCGAAAAGAACGTATATGATTGTGTAAAGAATAGTAAGTATAACCCTTATTCACGTCACATAATTTATTTAAGTATTACAGAATTAACTTTTGTATTTTAACTTTCAGGTGCTATTGTCAAAGTAATGATGGCAGCACTAAAGAGTTCTGGATGGTAAGTGCTGGTAAATCTGCACATGAACATTTACATGATAGAATTAAAATGAAATGGTGTGTGGCTGTTTTTCATTAAACTCTATATTATGGATCACTAATGTTATTGTAATTCTTTACATAAGTCGTTTTAGTAACCTATTGAACCAATAAGGTCAGGTTCCCCTGTTAACAGGGAGATTGTTCCACTGTAATTACTTGATCTGACAAATCCTGGATTATGGTGAAGGCGGACCATGGGCCCTTATGCATGAGACCATAACCGGGACATTATTATGATTATTTTAATTATAACCTTTTGAGTTCCAAGAAATTTATAACAATGGAAAGTATATTGCTCTTGGCTCTATGACGAGCTGCTGGGGCTGGGGTTTCTAGGTTTAAGCATTCATGAATAATAAAATTGTTTTTCCAGCCCAATTGACATAAGGAGGCATATATCTTGTGAAGTTTGTGATTATTCAGTCAGTGGTGGATATGATCCTGAACTAAATCAGGTGTATTTTCTGTATATTGTATATTTTAATTACACTTTTTTTTACATTTACTTTTTATACTTACATTTGTAAATATTTTTTCAGATTGTGGTGTGTCAAAATGTTTCAACTCGTAAAGCCATGGTACAGGGTGTGCTTGCTCATGAAATGATCCACATGTTTGACTACTGTAGGAATGATTTGGACTTTAAAAATATGGAGCATTTAGCGTGTACAGAGATTAGGGCAGCCAATCTTACCCACTGCTCCTTTGTCAGTGCCTGGTCCCAAGGAGATGCCTCTTGGACAAAGATCAAGCAAGCACATCAGGTGGGTGAACTATTTGTTCCGTTTGTTGAGCCATATTGGTGAAATATTGGAGCAGTCGTAACATTGATTGTAGGTACTCTATTTTTTAGAAAGTGTCTGAGACAGTCACCTTATCTGTTTGCTTGTTTTCTTTAATGTTAGCCTGGTTTTGGATATAGCAGTTTTTGCATCACATAATGTAAATAATTAATTATCTATAGTCCATAACAGTCCACTGCTAGCCTTCAGTCTCCTCCATGTCAAGAGAGATCCCCAGATCCACACACTGTGTGGGTTGGATATGGCAGTGTTGAAAATGTGGTCTGTCTCTATGATATTACTAGCCTTTGACAATACCTGTTAATAGATTACCTATGTAGCTTAAACTTTACGTAATTGATTGTATATTATGTTTCAGGACTGTGTAAAGACCAAAGCCCTCTATTCAGTACTTGCTGTAAGGCAAATTGGGAAGGCTGAGGCTGTGGACATTATTGAGAAGGTGTTTCCAAAATGCTATGCTGATCTGGAGCCACTTGGGCGGCGAATCAGAAGAAACTCTGAAGATATGGACAGAGCATTTAAAGAAGCTTCTTACTATGGGTATGAATAGTATTGCAATGTCAAGACTAATAAATTTAGTTTGTTTTAGTACTGGGATACTTACTTTAAAATAAAAATCTCTTCTTTGCTGGGACATTTATTACACCAAAACAGTTAAAAATGAGTGAATTTATAAATATGCGATGAGTAAGATTCCTGTACTATACTGTAGATATGTACATAGAAAGTGTTAAATTAAATGAAACTACAAAAATGCTTTAAAATAATGTCTTTTATTTCAAGATTTAATTATATTGGATAGGTATCACACCTAATAATTCAAATATAATTTAATACTGTCCTGTCACAGTTTAAAATTGCATTCTAGGATCTGAAGCGCAAACCTTTATAATAAGTGCATAAGGCATAATATACTGAAAAGGCACATTTATACAATTTCTATGTTATAATGATAAAGGTACTTTAGAAATTATATATGTAAGATAATACCTAGGTAGGTAATACTCACACAAAAAAGGACATAATTAAAAATATTGACATGGACATTACTTTTATACTTAATATTGAATTTTCATCGTTCGTCGGTAATAAATAATAATCAACTATTATTATTGTTGTTATTAATCATTATTGTTCTCGGCATGAAGCATCATCATTTCTATTTTTTTTTGTTTACTTTCGTTTTCTTTCTAGACGAAAGAACCATTTGTGCATACAAGGCAATTTGTGCTTTAATTAACTTACATTATGGTCAATAAGGCAGAAATTTGAATAAATTCGTAAAGTATTTTATATACTATTAACCTATACGAAGTTTATGACTAGAAGAAATGGACGTCTTCTGTTATTTTGATATGTATTGCCGACACTATCTTGTTTTGCTTCAAATATAATATTTAATTGTTTTCGGTTCTTAATTTAATAATATATTAATATAATATTTAATTAGACTCTCGATAAATAAAAGGCCTAGAGTAGGTACACCTACTATGCTTGAACTTGATAAAAAATATGTTTTAAAGATTTTAATGCTTAGCATTTTGTCTTTATTTCACATTATAATCACGCATTTTTAAACATTTAACAACTTAAAACTATTACAGCTTAAAGTAAGAGTTATAATAAGTTCATGAGCACTATTTTATTAATTAAACGAATTTATATTTAATTATATACTCACTAATTAACGACTTTTAAACAAAACTTAATGGTAACAAGGTAGGCCAGGCGCTCAATGCCAAATAAAGCTTAAGAGTAAAAGTAAGGCGAAGGCCAATATGTGATAAATATTTAACTTGCAGTAAGGATAGCCGAAGTGTTGACAGATTTTAAATATTCGTTATCAGGATTATAGCAAAGACGTTCTGTATAAAGAAATTTGTACATCGACCTGTTACTGCCTATCTGAGGTTGCTTCCGCGTAAATATCTTTGCATCACGCTCGCCCAGAGTCACGTCCTTGAATACAGGTAGTAACAGGTCAATGAAAGTATTTCTTTCCACTGAACGTCTTTTAAATAACCGAATATTGGAATGAGAACCTCCCGCAATGTGTGTGATAATGTAGGTACCAAATACCTATCAAGTACCTAAAACGCGTTAGATGTCAACATAGATTAAATGGAGGAGGACCTCAGAACCCACGCCATCCACCGGCGACGCTGTCATTGTCGTTGTCACAGCAACGATGAATCAATCAGGGATCAATGATAAATTTTTTAATAATTAACAATTTGGTCTTTGGCTAATCATGTCAGTTGAAAATATGAAGTGTGTGTTTCTGTTCACTGTAGGCAATATTTTATAATTGTTGCCTTTTGTGCTTTTGTCTTTGTAACCTCCATTTCATGTCTAACCTGTACGAAATACTGTCACGATAAAATAGGAAATGTGTTGAAAATCTAGTCATAACATAAACCTCGTATTTTGTGGAGACGCCATTTTGGAAATAGCTTTAGGTACATAGTCGCCCGCCCTGATATTAATATTAATAGTTGAATATAGTATTAATAATATCCGAACAGGCGACCGTGCTTTTTGCACTTTTTGAGAAAGTGATTTCTTGACACAAACGACCTTCCATCCTGCAATTCGCTTCGAACATTTCGTATATCGTATCTAGTTTAAAGAAAAACCTTTTATAAACAATTCAAAAAGGCTTTTTTGTTTGACGATCAGACACATTGGATTTTATCTACCAATAATTGCGAAGTCCCAATTTGGGCGCCAAATTAAGTTCTGGCGCCCAATTTATGAGGAGTACTTCATACTTATAACTCACGCAAAATCTAAAATAAATAACGAGCAAGAGGCACGTATATCCTAATGAATAGGTAATCCTAATAGTTAATATATTTTTTGTGTCTAATTAGCTCATATAGTGGTCCCTTAATGCTCGTTCTTCACATAGGTACAATTAGGTAGAGTAAGTGTATAAGATTTTATTGTTATTTATTTACCTTAGAGGCACCATGTATTATTATGAGAGACTATGTTATAAATAATGCCCACCTACCCAAAACACCACACAATTGCACTCATTTCTAAAACTTCGAACAGAAGTTTCTTGTCCACACTTAATAATATCTATGAATAGAATACTTAAAGTACAGGCAAAAATGTAATTGATAAGAGGGTCACACTATTTGTAAAACCGACTAGCAATTGGCTAATATTTACAGAAGTCACACTAGGAGTGCGCTGTTTCGACAGTCGTTTAGATAGAACGTTCTTTGGGGTACGATAGTATTTATTATATAGTCTTGTTCACTTCACTCTACTATGAGCTTCATTGAGGTAGGTGGTCCAGTAGATGATGTTGAAGAGGACGAAGCATAGTGGGAAGACCATGAGGGCGTATTTGTCCAGTGCCCCGTGTTGGGCGCCACAGAACATGACGCCGCGGTCCACCATGGACCCGAGCCGCTGCGTCAGCGTCTGCGTCTCGCCCGGACGCGGCATTGGCTCCAATATTGGCGAATCCTGGTGCAGAACAATATGGTAAGCAAAGCAGTAAGATTTACATTTAATTTACAGTACCGACATATATTCTAGGTACTCAATTATTTCATAATTTATATTTTAGCCTATTCAAGTCACAGCTATTTCTATGGATCGCTAAATCAACATGCGCGTAAAGCAGTGCTAGTAGTTAGCTACAGTTCCTAGATGCGTCACTTTTCACAACTAAGAAACCCGTTATCGGCCTGACTAATTTACTATTTGTCCAGAATCTAGATCTAGTCTCTAATCTAATACACTTATCTAATCTACCCAACATACAATTCCTATTGCGTTATTTACTAACCATTACTGTGTTCAGCTTTAGCCACACAGTGCAGTGTTTGCTTTATTCTTATTTTTACCTTACTAACAGATCTTGTTTCACATCCAACCTTATTTTGTCGCCAATTCCTTTTCTCCGATGGAGGTGACTAAAAATTTTTGCCTACATTTAAAAAAATGGAACCTTAAAAAGAGCCAGCATGCGTTCACAAATGGGGTTGAGCTGCTGATGCGCACACACTCAACAAAGCTTTCGATTCTTATTTAAACCAATTAAGTATTAGCTCAAACAAAAAGGGATCGGGATAATCTATATATAAATGTATCCTAGTAGGTACAAAATTCTTACAGCGAAGGTAGCTAGGCTTTTCTGTGGAATACTGTGGACAGTTTGCGTGGCGTGCGTTTGCAATGAGGATAGTTACCCTCTGTATTGTCTGGTGCGAGAACTGCTGCTTGAAACCCTCGTCTTCTGCGGTGATCTGCGGCGTGAACACGCCACCCTGCGGGCTTCCCGGGGCGGGCGTGCTCAGCCTCTGCGTATGTACAACCGCTGGTCAACGACCTCTTATCTTCATGTAAGAGATTAGCGGGGATAAATGCGGAGTCACAGTTTTGACTCGGACGTGCATCTTTGTTTTAGAGATTCAGAGAACTCGTAAGTTTGTCTGTATTCAGGGTTTTTAGTAGATGAATGAGTATATATGCAATTTTGCTTACATGTATTGTGCAGATAAGTTTCCATTGACTACGGTGGCTTATGATAATGATAGTCATTCAACGAATTAGTTGACCACCTGACCATATGATTTATGGACTAAGTGGTCAGCTAATTAGTTGTATGACGTTTCGGCTTTCTGCAGCTGACTGGTTTTGGATTTGATGAGTTATTTTTTGTTCTTATAGGTAGAGTAGAGTAGTTAAAGAAATATTAGTTATAATAAGAGTTATAGATAGTGCTAAATGACAAATATCAAGTATGTAGGTATCTGTCGTATCTAATTACCTACTGAGGATTTGCGTTTTATCACTAAATTGTTTTATGATTAGTAATTGCTTCTACGGTGCATTATTAGCTACTGCTCCTACTGTGTAATGAATGATGGTCTTTAATATACCTTATATAATGCTTATTATGTTTCCCTGTATATATATATTTCTATGTAAAGTGGAGCCTCTATGCATGCATTGCTACCTGTAGGCAAATTATGTAACTGTTGCCAACATTTCTCTAATTTCAATGATTGATATTGTTACTTTTGCGTATTACGTATGATCGAAGTAATAGTTTCAGTTTATTACAATGGAACTTTGTTAGCAAGTGAACCCATAAAATCGATGATATGGAATCGTCAAAGTAACAATTTCAATCGTTGAAATCAGAGAATTGTTGGCAACAGGGTTACGTAGTTAGCTTACTAGGTCGGTGTGATTCAACCAGCCTGGTTTGTACTACCTGAAAGTGTGTCGGCTGAGAGTATTGATGCACTTGTACTAACGACAACTGAACATTGCTCATGATACCTGGGAATGGTTGATATGCAGCGAGGGCGCCAGCTGCACAGCGGAGGCCGCCCGGCGCAGTTCCACGCGCCGCCGGCTCCAGCTCTTGTCGTAGCGGATGCCGAACAGCACGACGAAGTACTCCAGCAACGCGAGGAACACGAATATCGTGCAGGAGATCAGCCACACCTCGATGCACTTCAGCTCCAGCGCGTCCGGCGAGTTGGTGCTGGGGAGGGGAGATTTTAGGTTATTCAGGTGTTTTGTAAAGTAATTCAGATAGTTTGAACAAAAGTGCATGTTGTTCCGACTAAAGTGAAAAGCGCTGAAATGGGCACTTTACCAGTAAAGAGCTGGGACAGTCGTATTGTTAAGACAACCGATGAAACGGACAGAGAGTACAGTGTCTACGGTACTTATCGACAATTTGCGATTAAAAGTTAAATTAGCATTAAACTGAATCAGGGCACCGATTTATAAAAGCCGACCGCCCATTTCCACCACTCAGAAGCTCCTGTTTATCAAGGAGCTGCAGTGGTAACCTAAGCAGCCCTAGGTCTGCAACTACAAGCCAGAAGTAGGTACTGGGACTAAGCAATAGTAGTTAAAACAGACAATTGTACAAGATCATAGAATATATACCTGACAGTGTCAAACATGGTAACGAGTGACAGCAGCGTGGTGACGAGCAGTACCATTCTGCCCGGCACAATCTCAGGTATGACGCAGAAGCTGCCCCAAGATATAATGACGAAGAGTGAGGAAGGCAAGTAGCTCTCCAGCAAGTAACTTCGCAATTCCCTCGACAGCTTTATCCTTAGTCGAGCGGCCGAATGTTGACCTAAAACAGTAAGATTCGTTATTGCGTGGTCTGTACCTAAGGCTTCATGATTTTGTGTTGGGGTGCTAAACGAGTTCTGCTACCCTAGGGTACTGAACTAAGTGTTAGTTAGAAATCACGTGTCCGCAATGTGGTACTTACGGTGGTTACTGTCTGGATTTTTAACTGCGTTTCACGAGACTTGTCCTACTTATGCATAGAAGAAAAAACTAACATTACGAGACCTTGTACAGTACGCTTTACGAAACCCGGAAAATAGGTACGTTAATACCTAGGTGACATAGATGGACTGTGCAAGCGAACCACGACTAACACCCGGAACCCTCGAGTCTATTTAATGAAATTTGAAAAGTAATTTTTAGACCTCGTAAAATGCAGTTGATCATATTTTAACTATCTACCTTCTAGCTACATACCTACACTATCAACTTTGCGTAAGTTCGGTGGTTACATCATCGGTGGTACGTAGAGAGATACACTATACACAACAGCTTTAACGTGCTCCAAATCCATAAATAGAGAACATCACATGAATTTCACATATACAAGCAATCCAATTATTAACATACCAATTGTGTAAGATAAACGTTGTGAGAACTATTCACATTGCGGTACAAAAATACTGTGATGGATGCGATGCGTTTAAAATACTCAAAAGTATAAATACTTCCAAAACACTGACAGTAGACATTGCAACATAGTCATACAAAAATGGCTCTACCCGGCCCGAGATGTGGAATTGCACACTTCAAAAGTGTAGGCAGGCAATTATCGTAACGGCAACATTTTATCGGTTCCAAATTAACATGTGTAGCGATAGGAAAACGAGTGGGTAGGTGTTCGGGCCGGGCAGCGGGCGAGCGGGCGTCATGCCAGCAGGGCGGCGTCGGCGTCGAGCGTTAGTATGTACCTACGTGGTTAGCTCACTGGGCGCAACGTAAGCAGAAAGCAATAAATTTACCTTCACCAAAATCGCGTATAAGATTACTTTTATCCGTTACGAAGGTGACCACGTATTTGGGCAGCCGGAACGCGCCGGGCTGCACCGGCGCCCCGGAGTGCGGCACAACGTCGCGCCACTCGAACCGCAGGTCCTGCGTCGTGTAGCGGTCTGCGAGGGATACAACATCATTACTTTTCACATTTTACTATATAAATCGCTAAGTCGAATGCAAGAACCAATGGCCTCAGAAAATTGAAAAGCGGACCCTGACAAAAGCCGGAATAACGTTAAGATGATGATAATTATGATGATGATTGGGTTTTACTAGCGGTCTCGGGACCGCGACGTCGACGCCGATGTCGACATGACAGATGTGAATAAGCGTGGGCGTTTTGCTCACAAGTGCAAACTTGACCTTACAAACAAAACCGTGGGTATTACAGAGTTTTCAAGAGGACATCAAAATCGATCCCTGCAGTTTCTAAAAACGCATTCATTTGTCACAATAAAATTTGTACGACAAATGCCGTATTCTTTGAACCAACAGGGACATGCTTACGGAACATTAATGTCGAGCATCGAATGATAAGTTACACCACCGACTATTGCTTTGGAATAATGGTAAAATTATTCATATCGCGAAAAAGGTCACGCATTGAACTCTTTTGTTAAGCGTAGCGGTCTTAAGCCGTAGACCTGCGTAGCGAACTACTTATATCTAAAGCTTTCGAAATGAAAATGCTGCGGTGGATATACGGTGTCGCTCCACTTGCCCGAATCCGTAACGAGTACAATCGTGGCAGACTTGGTGTGAAACATAGATAGAAGGGGCTTGTCTGCGCTGTTAGGTCACGTGATGCTGACGCGTAAGGTCTAGGCCATCTCTGAGTCGGATGCGATGTCCACCGGCTTATGACATGATGATGTCTAAGACTGAGACAAAAGAGCAGGAAAGCGGACCCTGGCAGAAGCGGAATTAAGCGCTCGGATGATGATGACTAGCGGTCACGACATACTTCCTGCCCAATTGCGTAATAGCGTCACTGACTAATAGCAAATTTAAACTACGAGCTTCTAAGAACTAGACGAACTTCGAGCTGTCAATTTTCTACCATACACGCAAGCGGAGCTGTCAAAGATGGCTAGACCAGCAGTTAATTACAGTGGAGCGACTGTCATCTGACCTCCGTGATCCTGGCAATAGGGAAACCTATCCATATTTGATCATGGTTGGTTACCCATTCAGTGGCCTGACGAATGCGGGGTTACACGATGTTTTCCTCGTCGTAAGAGCATCGGCTAGTGTTCAACTTTCTAATGTACATAACTTAAAAAAGGTTATTGAAGAAGAGTTTGTCAACGTACCGCAATGAAATCGAAAAGCAGTCCATTACAAAATAAGTATATTGCCTATGATAGATCATATCATCACAGCCCGTAACAGTCCACTGCAGGACTTAGGGCCTCTCCCACGAAAGGCTAGGTAATTGCCATAATCTCCACGCTTGGCAGGCGGGTTGGAGATCGCAGTGTTTAAATATAACAATGGAAAATGCTGCTGCCCATTTTACAGACTACGGAGACATTTGATCTTTTGCCTCGAAAACATTAGTCGCCTTGTACGACACCCATGAGTGTAAAGGGTTGGTGCTATTCTACTCTGCCGGACACCACACGGCCTATGATAGATAATAAAGAAAATGTAAAACAATGTCAAACATGATTGTGAGCTAGTCAATATATTGAGGTGAGTACAGTCGCGTCTAGATTTAACATAGGTAAGTTTTTAGAAGTTCTGCCATGTACCAAAGAGTCTGAGTTATGTACATTAGTTGAATTCTAACCGATGCTCTTACGGTGAGGGAAAACATCGTGATGAAACCTGTACCTTCAGCTGTCGACTGAATGTGTAACCAGGATTCAATCCTGTCAAGTTCCCCTGTTTACAGGGTCACGGGGGTCAGATAGCAGATTCACCACTGCAATTACCTGATCTGACAAATTCTGGATCATGATCAGGGCGGACCCCGGACCCTAGCGCGCAAGAGCGCAACCGGGACATGAATATCAAGATGACCTACCTATTTTAGGAGTTGAATCGGCCGAACGTCGGCTTAGCTTCAATATAATAATAAATCGAATGACCTGAATATCAGTCCATAGGCTGTTTGATTTCTATAAATATTTTACGTATCATGGATTTCCAGGAAAGGAATCATATTTTCTATGAAAATTATTTCTGAAGAAGGAAGGAATTATTTAGAAACTGACGTTCGTTATAAGAACTACCTTTTCAGCTACTTCTCACTCCTTAAGGTCCGCTCGTCTTCTCGTAGACTATTCGAGAAGCTTGCTCATCGGCCATCGGCTTGCGATAAGAGTTATGTCGGTGACCTTGCTTCTGTTCTGGATATAATACTTGATGAGTTTCTAATGACGTACATTGCATAAATCCACGTCCCTGTACTGACAGTTATCACTGGCAACACAATTTCTACTGATTGGCCAAGACTTTCGCTGTTAGACACTGATGAGAAGTTGTTCCGACATGATACTCACAACTACTGAAGTCTATCGCACAGTTCTGCACATCCAGTGGATACAGCACGAAGTCCATGGCACATTTTATTGTTATTTGCGCCCTGAAAAATATTGTTTTTGATAAAAATATAATCATACATAATGTTTTCAAAGAATAATGTAGAGTTTAGGATGAAATGGAACTGCTTCCACCAAGTTTTTTTCACTCAAAACCTCTACATATCACAAGTAAAGAGAGAGGTGAAAAGTAGAATAAGTAAATACTGGTACCAAAAAAAGATTAAATTGTAAAACGCATACGTAACAATGGTAAAAGATCTAACATCAGTGTAGGCATCTACTTTATTGTTTTACAGATAATAAAATACAGAATTAGTGGACGCACTATTGCGCTTCCTGTGTTGAACAGTTTGTAAGTCGTTTCACTAAACAGCTTGCCAAAATAAACAGTTTAAAATACGATGCCTCGCCTAGATAGCTTCTTCACCAGACCTCTCTAAATCTTTGTTTGAAATAGAATAATGAATTTATTTATATCAGGCAGATCATTGAACCACCTATATATTTGCAAACTGCACTCACTTATGCGGTTTAATAGCACTCAGACATACCCTATTATGGTTTTTACTCATTTAAGGTACTTAAGTATACCGTTTATCTACGTACTAAACACATAGTACGTACATACTATGTTTTTAGTTGCCTAAAACAAGATGAATGAATAAATTGTACGAACCAACCAAGAGTTAATTTGAATAGGATCCGATTCACTAGCGGTCTATTGTAAATGTAGGTACCTAGCCCTAGCTAAACATGAGTTTCGGCAGCAGCTAAATCTACTATTCCTTTGTTCCAATCTTTAATCAAGCATACCACACCGAACCCCAGGTGTCACAAAACCAAATGGAAGGTAAGTAAAATGGACGAACCCAATACTGACTGAGACGGTGCCGTTGGCGTAGAGCCTCAATGAGGCCATCTCCTGTAGCACGGAGAGCAGTCTCATGGTCTGCAGCTGCCAGATGTAGAGGTCCGGCATCCAGATCAGCTGCCGATACGCCCAAGGCAGGTCGAAGCTCTGAACGTCAGCTGGCACATGCAACCGCTGGTCTTCCCATGACACTTGCAGGAAAACGTCTAATGTTATCTCCTTCGACAAAAGAATATTCGTTGGTTTGTAATTGTCCTTAGTATGTTTGCTGGTTGGGGAATATTTGCATGGTTTTAAGAAATACAGCCTTGTATCTAAAACTTCGGGTAATAATTTTATTGAGATCAAACGAAAAGCTGAGATATTTACCTACCTCATTATTTTCGTCGACACCAGACACCCGGTTGACGACCACACCGACGTAAACCGTCGTGTTCTTAACTGTAAATAAGTAAAAAGAACAAGTAAAGTTAACGTTTCTGATTACAGTTCCTAGTAATCGATGGGCTGTACCTACGTAATGGCGGAATTACAATATGCTGGTATGCAATAATGAACGGCGGGGCGGAAACTACAGCGGAGAACACGGAACCTTGCCGTGCCTGGGCGTGCCTACCCCACCGCGGTATTTCATCAACTCGTCCCCCAGAAGACACTGTCGCCACTCCATTTACATAAACAACTGGCCTTGTGACTGCTTATTTTTAAGAACCAACAACAATGGCAGCCAGTTTTAGAACGTCTGCATAATATCGTGCCGACCCGCTATTAAGATCTGAACTTGAATTTCGAAGCTCGTAGGTATTGTTGTCTCTGTTTAATGGTGGTAATATTTAAATCCCTCCAGCAAAATGTACCTACAGTTTCCCACAAAATTAGTGTATTTCAATGACTCCTATTTAACATACTTTATTATTAACAAATTACTACCTAGCTACCTACTTTACCTTCGATATTATAGCGTCGCGAGTCATCTCGACGATAGAGTATCTTTTCAATCTTAACTTGAAATTATTCCATTATCTACGTAGTACCATTTACAATTTAACTGCAGCTATTATTTCAATTGAACCTATTACAGGTTCAGCACCTTATTTGGGAAACATCTACGTAAGAAGACACTTAAGAAAAAAAAACCGACAATAGGAGTACGACCGAAAATGAATACTTGTCATCTTCACATTCATCTTCATATCCTTTGTCCCATCATAATGACATGACGTGTGTGATTTAAGCTGTTATTGTATTACATTGTATCTACGGGTATTTAGTCTACACGTTATATCTTTCAGTGACTGGTGGACAATTAAGGACCGCGTCACTGTTGACTGGCGAGAAATTATAGTTTGACTAATGATAGCTTGAAGGTTTGTAGGCCGGGCCGGCGTTACAGTGTTATGCTGACTAACATCCGCCTTTAAGTGGATGGGTCTACACAACGCTACGAGATCGTCGAAATAGCCCGGGGCTAAAAATACAGATGTTTATAAATAAACTACCAATTATGAAATGTCGAGTTATACTGGACGTATCAAAGGGTGCACGCGTTTAGAGCTAACGAAGTTGCTTTCACGGACGCAGTTCCATTTGATTCTCGTTCGCATTACCACTTATTGCTATTTTTAAATCGCATGCGACTGGTGTAGTTTATACGTTGAACGTTACAAATTATACAAAATTATATTAGACAGCTCGTTTAGCGTTATAGCGTTGGTGGCCGAGTGGTTAAGGTATGCGACTCGTAAGCGAGAGGAACCAGTTTCGAATCCCACTGGGGCCATATACTATTTTTGCGGAGTTATGTTAATTAGTTGAATGCTAACCGCAGCTCTTACAGAGTAGGAAAACCTCGTGATGAAACTTGCACATTCAGGCGACTATATGTGATCACCATAACCATGATCCAATCTGATCAGGTTCCCCTGGTAGCAGGGTCACGGGGGTCAGATTGCCGTGGCTCCACTGTAATTATCTGATCTGCCAAATCCTAGATTATGGCAAAGGTGGACCACGGGCCCTCGTGCGCGAGAGCACAATATTAACGCCAAGAAGATCTTAGACAGCTTTAGTTCTTAAAATTTTACGGTTTTGATATGCTATTGGTGCTAAATGTCCATACTTGGTTGGCGGAGAAACTCGCAGTGTTCGCAAAACTTACGCTAGAAACGCTGTATACTGCCCATGGAGACAATGGTGGCCCTACTGGATGGTGACTCTAAGACTATTAAGAAGGGTTTATTTGTTTTATTGTACTCAGTTGGATTTAGACATTGGACTTCGTATGTACCGACTGACGAAGAAGTTCATAATATCCTATTGATATTCCTAGTCCCGTCCAATCCAACTCATAATATCATACGTAGTGCTATATTTAAGCAAACTGTGAAAGATCTGAAGAACTGTCTACTGGACCAGGGGCATTCCAAACATTAGTGTTAATTATCAGGTCAATTCGACGATACCTACGATAGATAGATAAAGTTATGAAATGATAGGTAGCTACTTACCAGGTGGGTTGTTTCTGTTGTAGCCTTTCGGAATCTCGTACAGGTTCTGGTCCATGTACAGGATCTGGCTGAAAAGAATTTGGAATAAATTATATAGGTAAGTAATGTACACCAATATTATAAAGAGGAAATATTTTATTATTTGTTTGTTTGTAATGGATAATATATATTAATTTTAATATGTATTATTCATTACAAACAAATACATATTAATTTTAATATAATCAGTTAATATTTTTTACAATGGAAGAGCGGAATCTCTTAATACAAGCAAATCAAAGCTTAAAAAGAGAGTCCAGATACTGAATATTGTAATAGATGTTAAGTTGCCAAAATAATGCTCTTTAATTAACTTTCACTTTCATGGTGCAAACGAATACCTACTTTTGCTTTATATTCGTTTGGTCTAAGCGCACCGTCAAGGTAACATAATGAACGAACGGTTGTTTTATTGCTATTTGTCATTGCGGAATTCGTGGTTTCCTCGTGGAAACAGTAAACATTTGCAGGATTAAATAAATATGGTCTGAGTGTCATCCCACATAAACATTATATTACTAACATTCTTTTTAAACAATTTGCAGCGCATTCAGTAATTACTTCAAAAACCTATCTTATCCTTTTCTTCAATATTCCTAAATACCCCTTTGTAATAAACTAAATACATCCTTACGTAGTATAAAATAAAGTCGCTTTTCTGTCTGTCTGTATTGCTACTCTTAAAACCACGCAACTGAGTTTGGATGCGGCTTTCACCATCACTTAGAGAATTTCACCCGAAAGGTACGTTCAACAGCTCAGTCAGAGATTTCAGGATAAACCAGTACAAAGTATAAGGACATTCAAAATCCATTAGACCTAGGTCAAATTATTAGAATACCTAAGCAAACTAGTTTGGCCTGCAATCGTGTTTTTCCGGTACTATATTATAATGTAAGTACTATGTGCATACCAATTTCCTTCCCTAGTGATTCACTCATCGTATGAGAACATCAAAATTATAAATATAACTTTTTAAGAGTTCCGATTTAGGCGTTAATTTTAAATATTTAAATTAAAGCCTAAATCGGAAATAGAATACTTTACACTTCAAGTTTACACAGCCCTTGGCTTTGTTTCGTAGCTATAGCTACGAAACTTATATAGTGAGCTAATCTAACGTAAAACACGTTTAGTAAATTGATTAGGTAACAAGGTAAGTTTGATACCTACGAATAATTACAATGAAGGCAATTACAATACACGTCGTTTTGTTAATCCTGCATTTCTAGTAAGGAAACGAAACGTATGAATCATTTATCTTAGACGCGTAATAGTTAACGTTTTCCTTCAGGTAGGCTGTCTGCTCTTTTATTGCTACTAAAATTGGATACCTAAAGCTAAAAAGGCTGACGTCACAATAAAAATGTTCCTTCTCACATTATCAGGTAAAGACATTAATTTTCTCCCTTCCACGAGTATTAGCCGTCACTCCGTAACAATATCCGCAGCCGTCATCATATTTGCACGGCAAACTTGTTCTAATAGTAATAATGGCTTTAATCTCTTGCTGTTCACCTGTGTTTACTGGTTTTCTGAAATAAACGGGATGTCTAATATTTGCTTACATAGGGAGATAGCTGCTATATGGCAGGTATCTAATGTAGTTAATAGTGGGTTTATTGTTTTCATATAAGTCAGTGATAAACAAACAGTTGAGACATCGCGAATTCGGCGTATTTTAACCACCGACGAAAAAGAGGAGGTTTGTAAGTTGGACGTGTGTATCTGTGGCTTTGTGTATCTATCTGTAGCATCGTAGTTCCCGAACGGATGGACCGATTTGGATGCGGTTTTCTCTGTTTAAAAGTCAGTATAATCGAGATGGTTCTCAGCTTAGTTTAATTTAAATCGGTTTAGTGGTTTAGAAAACATTTGAGTATATGTGATTTTGGACGGGGATTATCCGACCTTTTCTGTCTTTTCCTGGTTATCGTGGATTATCTAGCCACAATATTTTCTGTTACTGAAACTGAAATGTCTATTGTAGCCAAATAACATTTCCTCAGCTATTCGATAATCGTACAATGCGACGAAAATTTTATCTTAACTTTGTATTTTATACTAACCGCCTCCTATTTGACTTCGACTCATGGTTTCTTTTTCATACATTTTTCATACGGAAAATTGAATACGGTCATACGGAATTTTTTTCGAAATCAGTTTGGGTTCAGAGTGAAACTTTTACAGGAGAACCAAAAATTGATTTACGACAAACTCTTTTTAAAAATTCTTGATTTACACTGACATTGTTAAATCTCGACAATGAATTAGCTCGATATTATTTACTCCACTCCGATAACGGAAAGAATACATTTATATGTACCTATACCAAATAATTTTGACAAAGTTAAAAATTCATTTTGAATGGAAATATACCTGCTATGAAAACCTGAAATACCGATATGTCGCACTAAGCAAAAGTAGAAAGAAAGGTAAAAAGATACCGACTATAGGTGAAATAGTCAAACTGTAGATTTAAAAATTAATATCTTTTGGTTTAGATTGCTCGTGAATCACATCTCCGTAGTTTACAGATATGAAATAACTGGGTTAACATATTTGTGATTTACTACTATTATTATTTATTTCCGCTTTATGTAAATAGGATTATAAATCGAAGTATTTACTATACAACAGCTCTTGGCTGCCTACGCCTTTACGCGTTCTATAAAATCAAAGCGCTTTAAAACTTGAGTTTATTATTTGTTTGGGATATTTTGCCAATGCTTATACCATTGTTTATTAGTTTATTTTAGCAACTGTGAGGCACCTATCCTTCTACCTACACTATTTACGTAGAATATAGAGCATTTTAGGCCCTACCATCCATGGTTGTCTAGTTCACGATTATCTAAGTTTTGATTTTTATTTACATCTAATGTAGTTTTTATTCAGTTTGAAAATACAAGGTGTGCCTGGCGACCACCCAGGTGGTCAATCACATACCTCAATAGCAATTCCCGAAGACTTCACTTTTATTGAACCTAAAACACATTGAAGCGGTACTTACTAATTTATCCCATCAACAACATTTCATGTACCTAAAAGGTTGCCATAACGCTTTCACTGTTAAAAGGTTGCCAGTTCTCGTGAAGAGCTTCTAACTCTACTAGGACTACTCTTTGCCAGTGCTAACTCTAAAACCATACATCGTGGTCAAAAAATATGGCCTGACCGTTTAGTAACTGTTACACAAAATCTCCGACCACGATAAAATTCTGCGTACCAACGCCTTACCGTCAAATGAGGTGCATCAATGCAGTCTTGCGGAGACAGTAAACTTTTAAAATCATAAAATCTTGTCACAATAATACCATTTTTGCTACGGACGACGTGTTATTGAGAAGTACCTAGTAAGTACGTAGTTGTCCACCTAAATGAAAGGCGATTTTGCACTATTATTTACTACAGTATAACATTTGGTTGTAGCTGAATTTAAACGTGGATGTGCCTGCTTGGGTGACGATGACGGAATGGGACAACCAAAAATAGTCATCACCCAAGATCACATCACAGAATTTCAAAACTTGTTATTGGTTAGCGTGGAACTAGTTTAAATAAATAGACAAGAATACAAGGGTGACAATAAAAGCTGAGCGCCACATAAATCAAGAAAACCTATGAGCGGCCAAGTGCTACGCGAGCACTCACGTTCCACGGGAGGGTGCGATTGCTCAAAGGGTTAAAAACCCTGTCGAACCAGATCCTAGCCAGAAATTATGTTCGGAGTGTAGAGATTTTTGTCAAACGAGAAGGATGTGAGTAGAAGGATAGTTGTTATGCTACTCGAAACAAATGTTCTCAAATATAAAATATTTTTTTATAGCAAGCTCTTATCGCGTGTTCTCTAATCAATCAGAGTACTTATCAAGATAAATCAAACGAGCCCAAACTGATGGGTAACGATGAAAAACTATTTATCTCGCGTAGTTTAGAAGTTCCTATGGCCACCTTTCGTTTTCATCATAAGATCAACTCGATTGTATCATAACATTGCATTGTCATCAAACTTACATTTCAGCTCTATCGGAAACCAGAAAATGGGGTAAATTTAACTTGCAAGATTTTATTACGGTACAAACATGGAAACATGTGGCAGTAAAATAAATACTTAAAAATAAGCACTTTTTCGAGTTCAACAGATTTTATTTGGGAAAGGGCAGTCACTCTGCAAAAGTAATAAAAAAATACAAAAACATCTTGTCTCTACATTAGGCCGTAAACGTTTCAAAGCACCTCATGTAGACTCTATCGGAGGTTTTCCTTTCTGAAATATGTTATTGACCACTGATAGTCCAGAAAAGATTTCCATCAGTAGTAGATAAGTTTTTCATCAGGGGGTTTAACCTCGCGCTGTGACATTTACAATTCGATATTTTTTGCCACAAATCTCAAATAAATAAATAAATAATCGTGGACAAATTCACACAGCGCCATCTAGCCCCAAAGTAAGCAAAGCTGGTGTTATGGGTACTAGATAACTGATAAACTACTTATATACTTTTAAATACATACTTATTATACATATAACACCCAGACCCGTAACAGAAATTAAAATTAATGATTTCAATTTCTGCCCGGCCGGGAATCGAACCCGGGACCTCTTGCGTGGCAGACCGGCGCATATTGACCACTGAACCACTCAGGTCGTCAATAATAAATAATATTACTGAAAACTCTATTGCAACAAAAACTTATTTCTAGCGATTTCCGCTAGTCCTTTTTGTCCAAAATCGTTTTCAGTTATATTTTTAACAGAGTTATGTTGTTAAAGAAAATGTCGAATTCGAATGTCGAAAGCGCGTAAATAGGCCCCCAGATAGGCTGCCTGACCGTTTTTCTCTAGTCTACATAATATCACTAGTGGACCTGGCGCGACTTCGTTCGCGTACAACTACTTTACTTACCTTATTTTTATTGCTTATAAAGCTTCCTCTTGAACCACTCTATCTAAAACCGCATTAAAATACGTTGCGCAGTTTGAAAGATCTAAGCGTACATATACAGTGTGTGGCCTACAACCGGGGTAAATATTAAAAACGGAGTCTCTATAAGTTACCAGTAATTGAATCATTCCCAACTAATTAAAACCAAAACTTATCTTTTTCTTTTTTTCTAACAAACTTAATCGTAAATTCAATGTAATGCAATTTTGGTTGTGTTGCTGGTTTTTCTTTTTCCCATTTCTTTGACGTTACATTATTTACTACCCTCATTGACTACCCGCATTTTGGACGAAGCATTATTGTAAATTACATTGTGTTGACGGTTGTATTATTATTTAATAATATTGATATTTGTTGACCTTAATTTATTTTATAATTGAAATGTATTACTTTGTTCCAAATTAAACATTGATTGAGTATATTAGGTTAACAATAAACATAGATACATATGTAATGCAAACAGAAAATAGGTTCGCTCGGCTCGATCGAGTTCATTCTGCATCGTACTTATTCGGAGCTACTCGGAACGTCACGTTGACATGTGGCGGCAGATATTATCATATGCCCTGTACCACGACATTGACATTGTTAGCGATAATATCGTTTTGCAATAATCACTTATTATGAATTGCAACTTTTAACTCTTATTGTGTGTAATGAATGGGTTTTGGTTAACTTTTTTTTTTATATCACACGGTAGGCAAACAGGCAAGCGGGCCACCTGATGGAAAGTAGTCACCACTGCCTATAGATATTAGAAACACCAAGTGTATCGCCAATGCGTTGTCCACCTCTATAACACGGTGCTCTGGCAGCAAAAGGCAAATGCCTCTCCACTGCCAAAGCCATGGTTCCCCAAATCCCCACCCCATGGATAACTAGCATAACTAGAATATTTTCAGAAAAAATACCAATACTCTAGAGAGTGTCTATTATTAATATTAGCCCCGGATGTAGGCCACACACTGTATACTATATATAGGGACAGACGGCGAGAAGCGCCTTTGTTTTATACTATGTATAGATATAACATACACAAACTCACACACATACACACACTCACACACACATATGCACAAACACACATACAGAGTCAGTGGGAGAAAGACAAATATTTGGGCGCATGTATCTACCTATGTATGAAAGCTTTTTCTTTTCTATTTTGTCATTAGGTTATCATACTGCTAGATGGTTTGATATTCAAAATTTTAAACCGCAGTTTTGTTATTGGCATTGCAACTTTGAATTCTACAATTATAACTAAATTTTATTCCTGTAAAACTGTATGGAAATAAATAAATAAATAAAGAGGAAAAGTTGGTACTAAATATTTGTGAGTTTGTATGTTGGAGGTAATGTCTTAGGTAATCTTTCTCGGTCACAGTGACAAAGGTTACTTTTTATCCCGAAAAAATAATAGGGTCTTGCGGGATAGTTGAATGTATACAGCGTTCATAACTGCGCGCGAGTTAAAGCCACGCGCTATAGTATAAAAACACACTTAAACATATAGCACATATAATGCCTAATACGTTTGTATCTAATACAATTATGTCTGAAGGTGAAGAGTTGAGAACTCAGCGTTGTTGGGATAACTGGCTCTAAGCCCGGCTTAGCTCACTCTAGAAAGCATTTATTATGCACTTTATAAATACATTACTCCTATTATTTATGGGTAGAATGCAAATATAGGTACACTATACCCGCCGCGACTTCGTTTACATGTTTTCCAACCCCATTAACGTAGTTTAAAAGATCAGTAGATTTAAGAGGAACACATTTTGTTTTATATTATACTTTGTACTAGTAGAGCGTCGGTGGCCGAGCGGTTAGAGTATCCGACTGGTAAGCCAGAGGTACCGGGTTCGAATTCCACTGCGGCCATGTTCCAATGACTCTATTCTGAGTTATCTACATTAGTTGAATACTAACCGATGCTCTTACGGTGAGAGAAAACATCATGATGAAACCTGCACATTCAGGCGACTGGATATGTAACCATGATCCAATCTGGTCAAGTTCCCCTGGTAGCAAGGTCATGGAGGTCAGACGCTCCACTGCAATTACCTGACCTGCCAAGTCCTGGATAATGGTCAAGGCGGACCCCGGGCCCTCGTGCGCGAGAGCACAACCGGGACATTAACGCCAAGATGTTTTTTTTTATTATACTTTGTACTAGTGGACCCGCTTCGACTTCGTTCCCGTGGCGTCTTGCCCCTACATACACCTATTTACTCCTACCTACCCTTTTATTTTTTCTTACTTATAAACCTTCCTCTTGAATCACTCCATATATTGTTGAAAACCTAATTAAAATCCTTTGCGTAGTTTAAAAGATCTAAGCGTACATAGATACATAGGGACAGACGGCGGGAAACGACTTAGTTTTATACTATGTATAAGCATAGATTACTCGTATATGTATATAGGTAATGCAAATATACATAGTAACGAAACAGTAGGTAGGGACCACAATGTCTTCTACAATTTAAAAACGTCACAATGACAAATGTTGTGCATTTTTAATTGAATGTGCAAAGAGTTACAAGGAAATCGCGTAATGGCACATACGTCAGAGTATCGTGACTTGCTAGAAAGAACGACATTATAAGAAAAGTCCATTAACTCATATAAAAAGTAATCTTGACAACAGCAATGGCTTACTGAAGCGTGCTAATGTTGAAAGTAATTAAATGCAAGTCCAAAGACGTCCTTCTAGTAAAGTACCATATAGACCTACAAAAGTTTTAAAGTTCGCATGCCGTGAAGGGTTGTCACGTAAGGTGAAAAGACGGCGAATATCATTAGTGCCACATATCGTTCTAGGTCATCGATTTGCTACTATAATTAAAAAGAAAATGTTCTACTTAATAAGTTCAGTTGGTTGTTCCCAACAGAATCTAGTAACAATCTCTACGACTACTCCAAATGGATGTTGTACAAGATGATAGACTTACTAACTTTACTCCTTTATACCCAGCTGCGGCGAAACCCAATAGGGATGGGTTATGTGTTTGGCCTGTATGTATGTCTGTTCATTTTTCCCTCGTTATTAAATTAATATTTGGAAAAGCGTACTTGGAGGACTTGGGGTGTTGTCCAAAATGTTTTCTCCGAAATAAGGTCGAGTGGGGAATAAAAATGAATACTTAAAGAGATGATTTAAAAATAACTGTATACTTTATAAACATAGAGTTACTACAAAAAAGCGTATCAGGTCGAACAATCATTATACCGAACCGAAACCGAAAAACAAAAAACTTGTACAAAATCTAAATTCCCAACTGCTTTTAAAGTGCCTTATAAACAAGCAGATTATTGTAAGTAAATAATGCAAAGGTTAGTTTAATTAAAACTTGAAATCTGGCGGAGATTCATTTTATATTACTGTAATTTAACAAATTGCGATTCTTTATCCTATTTATTTTTATAAATATTAATAAGTTTACATATAGTTAAATGACACCACTGGTGACCGGAGAGCTGGCTCGTTTCTCGGGCAACGGATTAGCATCGCTATTCAACGAGGCAACGCAGCCAGCTTTCTGGGCACCATTCCGGGGGGCAGTGCACTCTGTCGACTAATTGGGAAGCTTTGAGCATAAATACGGTCATTTTGTTTGTTAAAATGTTGCTCAATTGTAAACATTTTTTTTCAAAGGAAAGCCTACAGCAGTAGTTACAATAAAAACAATGATAGCATTACATAGCCAATTATAGACTTCCACTGATAAAATTACAATATTTAAAACAAAGTGCAACAGTTACTGAGACACAACAACTTAAGCCTAAAAATTATCTTTGCTCGACTCAATTAATAAAATTACTTACGTTACAGTGTGTCAAAGTAATACCTAAGTACACGATTCCTCGCCGATTCACAACTTATATTAAATAGGTCAAGGTCAACAACTTTGAACAAGACGTTAAAATTTTGAGTTGCTCGTAACAGAAAGGTATTCCTTCTATAGTTGGTGGTAGCTTCGGGAACGTAAAGAGGGTAGTGGTGTCTGAAGGATCTTACACGCGCTTTAATAAAAATGCGAGAGAGTAGTTCCGGGCAATCAACAGTACCAGATGCAATTCTGATAAGTAATTTCAGGTCTGCTATTTCTCTACGTTTAAGAAGTGGAGGAAGGTGGTGTTTCTTGCATAGGCGTAAGTAATTGTTGGATTCATAATACTGACCCGCTCGATAGCATAAATAACGCATAAAATTCTTTTGTATAGCCTCGATACGTGACTTGTAAATAGCATAGCACAGACTCCAAACCTGAGATGCGTATTCCAGAATACTCCTTACAAACGTACAATACAAAATCTTCATAGTTTTAATGGAATTGAATTATTTAGAACATCGCATTATGAAACCAAGCACCTTATATGCTTTAGCTACTATAGCGTTGATATGTGAATCAAAAATAAGTTTGGAGTCGTGCAGAACGCCTAAATCACGTACCACCGAGACTCTTTGAAGCTTTTGTCCTTTGAGAACATAATCTAAATAAATGAAGTCTCGCTTGCGACCGTAAGTCACAATTGAACACTTAGCGGGATTGATATCCAGTTTGTTTCTTAGACAGTAGTCGTCAAGACGCTCGAGATCGGCTTGTAGGGCCTCAGCGTCAGCAAATGAACCTATGGTAGCATATATCTTCTTATCATCCGCATTAGCCAATAGACTGGCTGTTAAAAAACATGATTCTATGTCATTTAAAAAGACGATAAACAACAGAGGCCCCAACAATGAACCTTGGGGCACGCCACTAGGAATGGTCACCCAAACTGACATATAGTTTCTGATCACAACAGCCTGAGATCTGTTTGAAATGTAGAAGGTAAACCAACTGAACAGATCACCACTGATCCCGATTGCAGCTAACTTATTTAATAGCAGTTTGTGATTGATTCTATCGAAGGCTTTGCTATAGTTTGTGTAAATAACGTCAACTTGTGAGCCACTCTCAATAGCATCAGTTAATGTATTATTAAAAAGAGTTAAGTTTGTCACAGTAGAACGACCTTTTAGAAAACCGTGTTGGAAGTGACTGAAAGAGTTTTGCAGCGCACTTGCACTTGCGTGTAAATCAACTTTTCAAGGACTTTGGAGATTATACACAGTTTAGATATAGGCCTGTAGTTTACTGTTTCTGTTTTAGATTTTTATGAACTGGCGTAATATAAGCCATCTTCCAGATAGTCGGTACTGTGCCGCTGTGGAGCGACATTGTAAATAATATAGCGATTGGTTCAGCTATTGATTCGGCACACTTGATAAGGAAAACCGAAGGTAAATCATCAGGACCAGCAGACTGAGAGGGATTTAAGTCAACAAGTAACTTACGAACCATATCCGGGTCCACGTTAACCGATGATATATCCGCTGTAGATGATGAAAAGGTCGAGAGGAGATCAGAAGAGTTTACGGCGGTGTCAATGAAATTAGAGCGGAAATAATAAGTGAAGGCATTGCAAATTGTTTCACCTGTATTATAGACAGAATCTAGTACTAGGTATTGCAGTATTATTAGTTTTTGATTTGATATAGGACCAAAAATAAATATCTCATCCGTAAACAAAATTTTTCTGTGACCTCCCTTTGCGTACCGCTTCAGTAGTTGTTTCGATTTTACCACCCTATTCTTTCTTAAATTATCAGTTAAGAAATGACCAGTACGTCTCTTATAGGCTGCAAGTCCTAAGTTATCTTTTAAAATACGCGACATTGTTCTAGGACAGGATTTCTTCGAATTCTTTCCCTTACTGCTTCGACCACCTTTTTCTTACGAACACTAGGTGGACAGCCAGATCTTTTCTGTCACAAACAGAGGAGGTCTCAAACCCGGTACACAAACATTTGACTAATACCAAGCGTATGGAGAGTTTTAAAAACTGCATTTGGCTCCATACCTACTTTATGTAATGCAATCACAGCGATTCGGTTCTCTTTATCACCCCACTCAATTTTAATATCGCAAAATATTGTAGAGCTCGTCTAGTCTAAGATGACGCGCCCCCCTACTACTTAGTTAGTTGATTTCGATGTGTGAGTGCAAATATTAATAACGACACTTCATCTGTGTGGGAGCCAATGAACGGCGCGTGCTCCGACGTTTGAATCTTACCGGCAACTGATTGACCAATTACAACGGCATTTGTATATGTATTGCGTCCATATTTTAAACTTGCTTGTGTGCGTTAATGCGATAGTGGGGCGCGTCATTTTAAATTAGACGAGCTCTACAATGTATTGTCGCCAAATTAAGAAAAGACAATGAAAAATCATATAAAAATGACAGATTCCAAATTCAAATGTAATATTTTGCTTATTATTAATTATAACAGTATTTATGGCCAGACTAAGTACAAGTAGTATATCAGTTAGCTAGCACCCATAGTACAAGCTTTGCTTAGCTTGGGGCTGAATGGTGCTATGTGAATTTGTCCACGAATATAATAATATTATTATTATTAAACTGCTTATGTGATGCGACGCCACGTTACATGACATTACATTTGAACAATACTAGACACGCCATGCCAAACCATGTGATGACACATACTTGTCAATAACAGAATCACACTAGACTTACTTGATAAAACGCCACACAATTCCATGCACGCGCTAGAGACGCTTCCCGCTTAGATCTTTAGGCTAGTTACCTAGTAGTTACATAGATAATTACCAGCCATAACTAGTTGATTATTCTTCTGACTTCGGTATAACGCATAAAGTTACAATATGGTATAACCCAATCTTCATTTTCCTCTTTGACACAGATTCTGAATGATTTATGGGTATAAGCGTCGGTGAGCTCATGTGAGGTCATGGTTCACATAACTTGGTGTTGTGGGTTATTACTGTGCAGTAAATAAGAAATGTTGCATGCAAATAACAATTAAAAGTTTGATAAAGTTTGCATGGACAAAGTAACAAGACTGTTGATATAGTGACCCGGTATTCTAGAACATTGTGAGGTACTGGTTCTACGGTTAAACACGGGAAAGACATATTCGGTCACACAGTGACAATCCCTTACCATCAAGAGTGAATTCTCTATTCGATATCTATAAATATTGTATTTTTTTACACTTTATGCCGGAGAGAAATTAACAATGATAAATGATGTGCACTAGTTTTCATCCATGAATCAAATCACTTTTGCACTCCGGAAGGTATAATAAGCCGTTGGTGGGAGTAACCAGCGTTGACTACATAGGCGCAGAGCCGAGCAGTGTGGAACGCGTGTGGAAAGGCCTATGTTCAGCAGTAGTCGTCCTGCGGCTGAGATGATGATAATGACTTATTTACATAATCCTTATCATGAGGAGTTGACCTCCACAGTGCGGTTACCGATCGTCTGAGTCCCTTAAAATCTCCTGGCTTTGAAGCCGACCATATTTAAGATATTTGAGAGAAACACAAACTTTAAATATGTAGTTAGTTTTTTTAGTAAAACACAGATATGATCCTGCCTTGACAATTGTCACAACACTGATCTAATTGTGATGCGGAAATAAACCTCAACACGCACTGATTCAATGTCTCAAAACTCAGTACAGTGGAAGTTATTTAAACCATATACTATAGGTTTATTACATAGATGAGTCAGGACTTTGAATACACAAAAAACAAATATTTGTCATACACTTTAAGGTCTAGCTATACACTTAAATATATATTTAAGTTTATGGGTCTAGCAGACACCGCACTAGGAGGAAAACGCGCGTTTCATCCGCCACACCAACGGAAAGTCCTCTTAGAGGCCGATCCGCTTCAATCCACAGTGAACATGTCAATAGGTTTTTATTTAGTGTATAATACAAATAAATATAAATAAATATAAATATTCGTGGACAAATTCACACAGCGCCATCTAGCCCCAAAGTAAGCAAAGCTTGTGTTATGGGTGCTAGATAACTGATAAACTACTACAAAGGGGTTTGATACAAAGGGTCAAAGATGAGTTCAAGGGGTGTAAGGGACAGCTAATGACCCGCCAATTCATTTGTACGAAATACCTACCCTGTATGTGGGAGTAGCTGCAAAGGAAATTTTCTTAAAGTGGTAATGCATATATTTATAGGTAGGTACTTATAGAAAACACTATATTCGAAATCCGAGGTTAATTATAGGAATATTGATATGAATAATAGAAGCTATTTCTATGGAGCATCTAAATATAATCTTCAGAAATTGTTTCCTTATTAGGTATATATGTAATACCTACACATCAACACTGTGTTCATCAATATTTAGCCCGGCTTGCATGTGTGTAAGAATGATGTTCAATGTTTTTTGTATGAAGTTTTTGTGTATCAAATCAAACGCGTTTAAGAATTTGGTGCAAACTGGTTTAGAAAGAAAAGAAAGTCTATACTTATAAGGTTACGGAAAATATACTTAAATTAAAATAAGCCTTATTGTAATTGATTTTTTTCAACAAATTATAAGGAAATAGATTTGGAATCGGTGGTCAAAATAAAAATAAATTTATAAGGGGTACTAATATTGCGACTTAGACGGGGGTTCGATGCCCATACTAAATTTCTTTTACCATTCTTTTATCGTTTAAGTGTTAAGTAATTGTATTATGGTTTATACTCTCAGTAAATGTAACAAATTAACTGCGAAATGGCTTTATAAATATCATCTTGGCTCTCTTGGGTTGTGCTCTCGCGCACGAGAGCCCGGGGTACGCCTTGACCATGGTCCTGGATTGTACCAGCTTATAACGGCTCCTTACAATATGGACAAATAAACTTAACAGTCTTACTCTTAAGGAGCCAATGGATGGAAGTAACACAAAGTCGATAAATGTAAATAGTTTAAAACTGAAAATATTTCAGGAACAGATCGCTAAACCTACAAATGTTTAATTTTCCCTTTTAAACTGAAACTATTCATCATCATCGTCCTATCACTTATCCCGGCCTCTGCCAGGGTCCGCTTTCATACCCAATCTTCTCCACTTCGCCCGGTCTTCGGCATCCTCGTCGTAAGCCATTGGCTCTTGCAATCGACTCAGCGCTGGCCAAGTCTCGCAGCCATAGAGCATCACCGGTTTAATTATATTTTTGTATATAAGCCCTTTGAGCTTTACAGGGATTTCAGGGTCACAGGTGACTGCCGTGAGTTCCTGCCATTTGGCCCAAGCTGCAGAGATTCCGTACTTGACATCGGGGCCGATATTGCCGGACTCGTGCATAACGGATCCGAGGTATTTGGATGTATCTGTTTGACAGCTTCGTTACCTACAAGGATGGTTTCGGGATCTGCGCTGTAGCTGGCCATAAACTCCGTTTTGGCGATATTCAACTTCAAACCACCGTTTTCTAGCACATCCTTCCACGTGTTTTCATTACTTCATAAGCCAAGGAGGCATGTCCTGAATTTCCGCTGAGAGGGCATCGAGCACAATGCAAAACAAGTAAGGGCTCAGTACTGAACCTTGGTGAACTCCTACAGTAATCGGGAAATTTAAAACAAACTATTATTATATTAAACGTGACTCACTTTATATATGACGTACTTCTTCGATTTTTCGACATTGTGAGTGTTGTGTGCCGTGAAGTTCCAGATAAACAACTGACAATTATATGTGAGAGTGGGATGCCTACCTGCATCCATGTGAGGATAGAAAGTCTACCCGTACATCATCGCAACGATCACCTCTCCACTGTAGTCTTCTCTTGATCACAGTGGGTGTAACCCTACCGTAACGCCGGGAAAAACAAATCGATAAGGTACGTCGCGTGTGAGTCCCATTTAATATAATAATATGTGTAACGAACGCGAGTTTAGTTTGAATCAAACATAGGCGAAACTACTATACAAGCCAACTATAAAGAGTTGAATTACTATTAAAATAGAAATTCTTATCTTTTCTGAAGAGCTATCATGTTTTTCCTGACGTAGGTACCTACCGAACTCTGCTAACGAGACTTAATAAACCAATTTTTCATGTAATGTTTGGATAGAATTCAGATTTTTAAATGGCAAAGAGAGAGTAAAAACTTCTTACGAGCGTGGGCCTACAAAAATCAACAATAGCCCAGTGTTTTGCCACTTGTTACACGGCGCGCCGCGCCGGTGAGCATGCTGAGATTCCGGCCGGATCCCGTTGGCGGGTGGCCAGGAGTGTCTGGCCAGCCCCGAGCCTTCGCGTGTCGCCGAAAAATACTGCTCTCGTCATGCTAGTTGCGCGATGAGGTCAAAGAACCGGTTCGATGCGGTTCTCTGTCATTGAATGTGACGTGCGTGCAGCAGAGATCTTGGGACGATACCGGGTGGGATGTTAATCAAGGTATTGCTAGTACTTAGATTTAAGATAAATTATTGAAATGGGTATTCTCCGAGCAGAGGCAACAAGTGCGAGAATTCTATATGTGAAGTGTATATTTTAGTTAAATGCTTCAGGGTTCCTCAAAAACTTTACTAATATGTTGGCATTGAATGGCTAGATATACTACAACCTATTTAGAAAGTGTAAATGTGTGTGTGTTATGTTTTGAGTTATGACATATAGAGTCGTAACGTGGACACTGGCGGTGAGACTAGTTCACAAGGTCATATCATAGGTACGATAGAGCGAGCTATACCTACTCGGTGTTTCTCTGAGAAAGAACGGAACGAAGTCATACAACAGATGAAGAAAGGTATCGACAGCTTTTATGTGATAAACGAGCCCACCTGCCACTCAACGGTAACTGACTCCCATAATACCTGCGAGTCATGCTCGCATTTCTGTTACATTGAACGTACTTCCATGTTACCAAAATGAGGATAATTTTGGCTTTAATTTCCCGGTTGTGATGTCGCGCGCTAGGGCGCGGGGTTCATCTTAACCATGATCCAGGGTTTGGCAGATCAGCTAATTACAGTACAGCATCTGCCATCTGACCACCGTGACTCTATTAACAAGGGAACCTGACCAGATTGGATCCATGTAAGAAAAATACTGAACTGCATCTACATGAGTACTAAGATGCTATGCTAGTTGCCTGTAATTGTGCTGGCTACCTTATTCTTCAAGTAGACACTTTGCGTGAGAAATAGAGAAGGGCTACCCACAATAGCGGACTCCTTGTATTGGGAACCGTGGCTTTGGCAGTGGAGGGGCATTTGCCTTTATGCTGCCAGAGCAACGTGTTATAGAGGTGGGCAACGCATTGGCGATACTCTGGGTGTTGCTAATGTCTATAGGCAGTGGTGACCACTTCCGTATAAAACAAATAAATAAATACATAATTTCATAACGAATTAAAAAACTAAAATGGCAGTGGGCTAGGCCGTTGTAGACGTGTTCTCGAGTGGAGATGGAGACCACGATTGAACAAAAGTGGTGTAATGTACAGTGGCTAGATTAATTCATTCTTGTGACGATCTGCGCAAAACACCTGCCAGTGCCAAATTCATGTTCAGCTACAATGATGTAAATGTGTAATTTTGTACGATGTTTTTAATGTGATTTTTGCCCGAACTAATAAAAAATATTAGCTAATAAATCAGTTGGACCTAGTTTTAGTAAATTCCCGTTGATTTTCCATACGATATCTAACAGTCGTTTCATTTGCGAAAGTGAGAAAATATTTAAGAAATGTGTACAAATATTTAAATTTCATTTTCAAGCGATATATAATACTTAGGGCCGATTGTTCAATCCTCAGATAAAATGTCTGTTAACTATTCAGCGAATAAAATTATTAGGCTGTTTATCGGTCTGTTAATCAGTTGTCTGTTTTTCAATAGTCATTTATCTCATGAATATGTATCCGAATATTTGAATTCTGTCAACATCAAATCAACACGAACTTCAGAGAGGTGAAACAAAAATATCGCTTACACAATTGTTAGAGCAGGATAGACTAACGAAGTTATCAGTGGCAAGCAAGCGTCATTTTTAAGGTTATGTTATTCCACAGAATAGAGTTACTTAATATTAGAAGGAAGGTTATTTATTCACTAATTGTAGTTTGCAGTTATTTTATTTGTTGTTTGGTTGGATTGAGGGTTTATATTTTAGTGATTTAAAACGCGGTGATTACCTTCTATTGCAATTAATCGCAAACAAAAATTAAAAAAGAGAGTTTCACAACTGCCGAGACTTATTAACTTGTCAGTTCAGTCGGCAAATTCTTTCTTATTTGTGACGTGGGTTTAAATATTCATATATTATGGGCCTCTTCTTTGATTGCTAGGTCCTCAAGGCTGTCGAAAATCATCATCATCATGATTTTCTTACCTACTTCCTTCAATTACTGCAAAACATAACCTCAAACCAACTGATCTATCTGTTGAATAAAGGCTATCTGGCGCTCAAAGAGGCAGAGAGATTTATTCCCCAGATAACGGTTTTATTCGTCAAATAACTCTTAACTGACAGTTAAAAAATTCAAAAACTTGCTATCCGTCGAATAAACGCTAACAGACTTTATCTGAGGATTGAACAATCGGCCCTTAGTCATGTCAGCCAGCAAGACAGTCAGCTTGGTTGTGTACTCTTGACCAAAATACTAATTCTATAGTTCAGTAACAAAATATTGGACTCGCCATTGTAAAACTATAAATGAACTTTGTCACCACCATTTTTCCTCTTTTTTCTAATATATATATGATATAAGTAGACCTAGGTATACATATTGTATTTTTCATTTATTTACAATTTAAATTACAATTTACAATTGAGTTATCTAAGCGCCTGGTCCAAATTACAAATCACCAGAAGGCTGGCCTCTTTTTGGGTCAGCGTTTAAGCCTCGCTATTCAGCGGGGCAACGCGGCCAGCCTTCTGGGGACTTTTCCAAATTCGGGGGACCTGGGTCAAGTTTTTTATATTTAGTTTAGTTAGAATTAAGGTTGGTGTTAGAGTAAGTTATTTTTTATTTTTTTTTAATCTTAATAATGGTATATATATTGATATTATTATACTTAATATTAGTATAGACAACAAATAATATATGTAGTTAAAGCCGGAAGCCAACAGTCACGTCGAGAGACGAGAGATCGAGAACTATTTCCACCCACTATTCGTTATATCTATCTCCATACAGAACAGATAAACAATTTTAAAGATCGTTATTTCTTCACATAATTACCTATTCTACTGAAGAGAGATTCGTATTCTGTAAATATGCAAGACGAAGATGAATATATTATGTAATATATATCTTCTGTCACAGAATAATTGCATGTGATTACTTGTGCTGCGTCCGGCCAATAGTTGCGAATATGTTATTTATTACAGTGACGGCCAGCATTTGGTGGTGAAGGTGAGCTGTAAGAAATCGAAATGATGTAAAGATTTTGTAAGAAGGTCCAAGGTTATTGCCTTCCGGCACATTAATCTTCAAAGAAAGGATTTTATTAAAGGAATGTCCAGTTGGCATTTTAAGTCCACTGCCCTGAACGTTGCCATATACTTTCCCTCAGGCTCGAGGTATTCTATCTAGCGGTGTCATATTCATTGTTTTAGTCAAAGTCATTTCCTGCCCTTTCGACGGGGCGCAGTTTTTATTTTATGTATTACCTACTTATGATGTTTTGTACCCTACGATGAAAAAAAGAGGGGTGCTATAAGTTTGACGTGTGTATCTGTGGCTTTGTGGCTTAGTGTGTCTGCAATACTGTCCGTGGAAAGAAGGTAAATGGTTATTTGACTAACTCGTCCAAACTGAACTTACATATTTTGAATTGGTCTTTATAGGTTGGTAGGTAGTAGGATACAATCTAAGCCATGTTTTATCTAATTCGGGTAGGTAGAACCAGAGATACAGCTTGACCTCCGCCTAGTACTAGCATTCATAAAATACGGAGGTCATTTAAAATGGTGATTCGGGCGAAAGCTAAACTTTTATTAAAACTATTTCCACGCGCTAGTTTACTATACGTTGATTTAATGCACCTGTAGGTGATTGAAGTTTACGAATAGCATAAATATATAATGCACCAAGGTGAATTAACTCAGATGAATTTACTACACTACAAGTACTTTTTAAGATAATAAATAATTCAATTGTGATTTACGATATAAAATACTATGTAGTGTAGTTTACCACTTCAATATTGTATTTGGTCTGCGAGAGCATTGGTGGACTAGTAGTTGAGGAGAACCATGTACAAATAACTCTTGTCTTTTGTATTGGTTGATCACTTATCGATCTTGATGAAACCTGCACATTCAGACGACTGAATGTGTAACCATGGTTCAATCTGCACAGGTTCCTCTGGTAACAGGGTCACGAAGGTGAGATGACAGTCCCATAAATTCAATTAAATGATCTGCCAAATTCTGAGTTATGGTCAATTCGGACATTTGGTCTTCCTGTGCGAGAGCACAACCGTCACATAAACGCCAAGATGACCATAGGCTTTATTAAATAAAAAGTGAATCATTAATAAGGCCATTCGGAACACTAAAATAGGGTACCAACTGGCCACATTTACTACAGATTATTAAATTTCGCCAATTCTTACACACAGTACTATACGTAAATAATTATAATAAGTAGATAAAAATAAACATGTAAACTCTGTTTAGACTAACATTAAAAGAAACCTGCTAAAAATCAAGCTTCACCATTTACACACATATATTGTTACAGTTCGTCAAGTGGCGCGTGGCAAAAAGCAAAAACTTTTATTTTGGGTTTTTCTTTGTTCACAGAAATCACATGACCAATAATGGCCACCGATGCGTACTTTCTTAATTAGATACTTTAGTCATGTTAATCAGATTCGGTTAAGTTCATTTAAATATTACCTATGACTTAATTAATAGTAATTTAAAAACCAGGTTACAAAATGACATAATCATGTACACACGTAATTCATACGAAGACAAGGGAATACGTATAGATGCAAGGTATAACGATGACGTTAATACAGGGCTTTCACAGTTTCCACCAAAAAACGTGAAATGTGATATTTTTATACCTAACTAGATGATTTATTATTTATTTATTACAAGTAAACTCGGCGCGACTTCATTCGCGTACAGCTACTTTACCCCTACTTCCTCTTTCTCTTGAAACACTATTTATTGTTGAAAACCGCATAAAATCCGTTGCGTAGCTTAAAAGTTACATAGATAGATAGGGACAGGTATTATTTAGCTTTTTATTTATAGGTAGATGTTAAACTTTTAATATTTTGCATATTCAAAGCACATAAAACTTTTGTACTTATTGCAAAAGTTTTATTCGGAATCTATTTTTTAAATTTATTAGGTTCACCAACAGATAATACACTATATGAAAATCTTATAGTATGTAAAGAAAATAGTAATGTGGTATGTAAATATGCATATAGCCTTTAAGTTTTCACGTAGTATAAATCGCTTTCATATATTTGAAATAAGTAAACAAATGCTACATAGAGCGGGCGGACCGACAATTTCTAGTGTAGGTAAGGACGAAACTATGAAATCATCTTTCGCTATTTAGTTAAGTTATAGATACGAAAGTAAGATTTCGACAAAACCACAGCTTATATCTCTATCGATCTACACAATAACAGTAATTGATTAGCCAACATGGTCGAGCAGGAGGTGTGAAAAGTTATTATCCTACCTGAATGCATATATGGAAATTCCCGCGCGAAGAGCAAGAAAATGTTAATCTGGCTCAAGCGGAAAAGTAGAGGGAAAAAGACGGTGTAATCTTTGTATAAAAAACTGTAGACAGAATCTGCGCAGAGCCGCATTCACTGGATCTAGAAGCTTACTGCTTAGTGTAATTTTGCAACGAGGTTTATTGTATGACGAAGGTGAGCACTAAGAAATTATTTTTGGGAATTCCCCCGCTAAGGGGGTGAAATAGGGAGTGGCAGTTTTTATGCAACTTTTTATACTTTCAACGGATTCACTTGAAACTTGTACATTTATTCTACAAAACAAATAATTAAAAAAGCAATTCAAGATTTCTTTAATTCTTCCCTTAAAGGGGTGAAACAGGGGGTGGAATTTTGTAATATTGACTAACTGCTAACTATGCACAAACGAAACCGCTAGATTTTGCTCAAAGGTTTCTTATTTGACGGAAGTGAGCACTAAATAGGATTTTTTTTTTGAAATTTATCCTATGTGGGGGTGAAATTTTGTATAAATCTTTTTATACTTTCAGTCATAATCATCATCATCATGTTAGCCGGAAGACGCCCACAGCTGGGCATAGGCCTCCCCCACAGATCTCCACAAAGGCAGGTCTTGTGCCTTCCGCATCCAGCTGGTACCTGCGATCTTTACTAGATCGTCTGTCCACCTAGTCGGAGGCCCACCCACGCTTCCTTCACGCAGGTTCAGCCGCTTTATTTGAAACTAAGTACAAATATTTTACCAATGAAATAATTAAATGTGTAATTCAAGATGTATATCAATTTGTCCTTTGGGGACATGAAACAGGGGTTGTAATATTTTAACAACGTATAGGCGTAACTGCATGATATTGGAGCTTAAAATTTGATTTGAAGAATATTAAAAGTAAGGTGCATACAATATGCACCCCCTATTTTTGTTGTATATTGATATTTTTCAAGAGGTCCGCTTGGAACGAAAACAATTCAATAAGTATTGCATGTGAAACAGTGGCGTAGCTTGCCCTTCGGGAGCCCCGTATCAATAATTGTCTAGGGCCCCCCTAGTTGATACCGCCTACTACAGGGGGTACGAGTAATTTAAATCCTGGTCTCACCTTAAGTCAATAAATGGTCGAGCTCAGTGAACTCACGTAAATTTGCGTGTTAATAAAAAATAACTTTAATCACTGAATTAGTGGGACAATATACTCTACTCTAAATAAGCCGAGTCCACGAAGCGAGGGAGGCGTCCTCGGAATTTTTGATATATTTGCCCTTGGCTTGGCTATATTAAAATCTGGATACAAAAGTAACTTATATCATTGAATCGAAATTTTTGTAATTTATCTATTAAACCCTTGCGCGATTTTAATAAAAATAACCAAAAATCAGTAACTGGACGATAGTGCCAGGCAATCTCAAAAATTTTTACAGTCTGGTGTGACGAGATTGTATAATAAAATTAAGATCATGAACATTGAATGAGCGAGCGTAGCGAGCTCAAAATTTTTTGAATTATTTTGGCGGAGAGGGCCCCCTGGTCTTAAATTCTCTATTGAATAATTTTTCTCCGAGAAGTAAGGAAGAGTTTAACTGAAACTATGGATAACTAATTTGTTTACACACGTTTGGGCCCCCCCTCCCCTGTGTCCCGGGGGCCCTGTATCATTGATACGGCTGATACGGCGGTAGCTAGGCCTCTTATGTGAAATGAAAGGGCAAACATAAAAAGTGGTCCTCGCGGACGAAGCTAGTATAGAAATAAGTGTTAAAGATCTTTCATGTAATATTTCAGTGTAACAAAGAGTATAAATTTGTTGGCAAATAAAAAAAATAAAAAACTTTTATCTAAGGAGAGCATAACCACGGCAACCCTGCGTTAATTGGCCACTGTCACGCACGAGAGACGCAATGTGTGTGCAACGGGAGGTATTCAGTACAAGGGTTTATTTCTGTTGTCACAGTTACAGAGGCGGCGGGTTAAATTTGGGATTAGTGACGCAAATAGTAGCCTGATAAACGTGTTTAATTTTGGCCAGCGCTGCGGCTATTGTCGTACTGGGTCAGCGTCTTGACTCCATAGCCTAGAACCTACTCTATATGTCTATTGGCGGCGCCAATGTAGATTATCTACTCTGTATATCTAGATTAATGTAGTAGTAATGTACACCCGATTTCAAAAACGTTACTATGAGCTCTCAGTGCTAGGGAACGCACAGGGTTCCAACTGAAAATACTTGAGTGGCAATCGGTAATATACATACCTACGTCCAAATGAACGCTTAGTTTAGGAAACGAACTGAAGCACAATTGTAGTACTCGTACTATGAGAACGTATTGTAAAGTTACTTTACTGAGACATTGTGAATAGGGGGTCACTCTCATGAAAATAATAGCTTATTGTCAGTCAAGGTGATGACGTGACATTTAAGCTGGGTGACAAAAGGGGCTCTATCATAGCGCGTCGTTTTGCATACAGCCACTGTGTAGCCCTTAATATCAACAGTACGCTATTAAATTTAAAACGATAATAATAATTATTCGTAATAATAACATACGTATCTAAAGGAATCCCAACGCTCATAGCTGCACGAGTTTGTTTCCAACATGAACAACAGTGATAGCGGCAACCGAAACTCTAACTAATAATAACTGAATCTGATAAAAAGTTCTTGATATGAAGATGCTTGGCATAATGTATGTACATAAAGACCGTGAATCATGAGCCTTTCTTCCGCGCACGTGCAAGACGTGGAATGAGCCCTCCCGAAGTTCATCTTGGAATTCTTCGAAAAGCATGTCTATCATGTCATTTAACAAAACGGAAAAACAGCGTCATGCATCAAAATAGTTAGGAGTCCTATTGTCGTACGGGTTGTACATATTCTAGGTTTGTTTCTAAACTTAATACAACTCTAAAAATGTTTACCTTTGTTGAAAAAAAGTTATTGTTTCAATGTTTTCAGTGTGCTAAACATAATACGCGTGGATCTACCGTAAATCAGAGTGGAGTATTCTATTGTTTATTTTCATTGCCTTCTACAGAAATGAGAGGATAATTCATGAATGTCCTACAATGGACGGGATATTGTTGATGATAGTACTTGGTAAACACCTATTTATTTATTATCTAATGTAAATAAAGAAGTCGCATGTTTCTAACGACAATTTTACTTAAATAATATTTAGGCCAGACCATGTCTACCGGCGAGTAATTAAATAATTCCCTCGTGTGAGAATGATAAAACCTCCACGTGCAACTTAGTTACATCATGTTGTAATTCTGCAAAAATATACAAATTACTTGGGTACTAAAAAATTTCACACCCAACATACATTTTTCATATTGAATTAACGAATTTAACGCTTTACCTAATTTATCTAAATTCTGTCTTTGTATTACATAATCTTTGAATTCCTAATGAATTTGAAACTTATGTTATTTTGACGGTGTTGCTCCTGATTTGCGCTATTTGAAGTATCGCAGCTTATACGAGCTACTGATTCGATAAATGGTTTACATTCATTAAAGTGCTGTATAAATATAAATAGGTATAGTTGTTGATAAATATCAAGTTAAGAAAACAAAATTCTGAAATACTTATATATTTCAGAATAAGATATGTGAACACGGGTTAGATATGTTTAAACGGCGATGTTTTTCTAAGCTTATATTTAAGTACTTAATCCTATTTGTTGTTTTGTTATTTCGTCACATGGAAATCGTGAAATCTTTTAGACACCCAGAGCAATATAAACGACGGAGGGTGGGTATACCTTATTTACATTTTTACGTAATTTACAATCTGCAAAGATGATGATCTACGCGATCGTAGAGCGAGTTATAATGCTTTAAACCGCAATTTCTTGAAGATTTGCAGTTGATCGTTGCATTTATTGCATATCGATGTTTTGACGTTAATTAACGTACGCCAGTTAAAAGAAGGTATACTTCGTGAGAAAGTGTCATTTAAGATCATTGATGTAGATGATAGTGGTTTTTAGAGAGAAATGTCATAATCATTATTAAGAATATAGTACTTGATGGAAAGTACCTAATCACCGCTGTATATAGACATTAGCAATACTAGGGGTATCGCCAACACAAACCGTCATTCATCAATAATAACTTTTTAATCCAAATGCTACAATGGGATAGTTATCAATTAGGCATTGGTTTTAAAGTTGTTCACACGGGCGACTCTAATGGGAATTAGAGTTAAAATCACAGTTCTCTCATTTTTGTGGTAACTTTGTAAACATTTGGATATAGGTAGGTCTTTAGGATTCGGTTTTCTGGGCGTGCTCGTGTCAACATTGGGCCTGCCAAGAGCCCGCGCTCGCTGCCAGAGACATGGTGCGTCGCGCCGGGTATTTATACACCGCAATTATTTCAATATCGTTATTGAAGTATCGCCGAGAGTGATGGCCTGCAACCGAGGTCGTGAATCTTGTCTGGCTGTCTAGTGGAAACTGTTTTATTGCCCTACTAACGCAAAGCTTACGAATGAAAGATGTACGCTAATCAACTTGTTGTGACAAGGCCGTTACAACTTTTAAAACCGATAACTTTCATCGTCAATTTTCGTCATTCGCAAAAGCTTAGGTACAGTTCAGACATAAAACCATGTCTACTTACAATTAGTCGTAAATTACCCATAAAGTTGTTAATGAAAACCGCGAAGTAATAATAAGGTTTAATGATTCCTGTAAATATTCCGCTAACGCGGTCGCAGCGCGCAGGCAGCCGTGTCTCGCGTGCCTGTCCAAATTATTTTTGTAGCTCATTCGAGGTCCCCAGCGGGATCGGCGCCATTACCAACTTTTCTGATCACTGGCTGACTTTTAATGTCACAATTCGGAGCCTATGCAACCTATTATTTTTTTGCCAAGACGATATTGGTAAGAAACGAACCTTGCGCATTCGAGTAGCTCCTTGTTGTGTGTGAAGGTGGCCCCGCCGCCCAAGGCGACGAGGGCCCACAGGTAGAGGAGCAGGATGGCCATGCTATCGCGGCGGGGGGGCTCCGCGGGGCACTGTCACTGCACTCACTGGGCACATGGTCGGCGGCACATCACAACACTGCGGCGCGGCGATCGAGGTGCGTGGGGCAGCGCGCGCGGCGGCACACTGCGCGGGGCGCCGCGGCGGGCGCGGTCATGGGCGCAACCTTCGCGCGAGAACACCCTGCGCCGCGCACGCACGCATCCCCTATGCACTGGCGTGCTCCACGCACGGAGTAGGAGCCACCATCTCGCAGCAGTTGAGAGACGAGAGCTGTAGCTCAATTAAGACCCTGCAACGATGAGCGCTGAACAAATAACTTGCGTGTTGAACAAACTAATTTGACAGGTACATGAGATAAATTTTCCGAGTCACTTATAGAAGAGAATCCCAGCACAAACGTCGTTCTTGGATCGCTTCCACTATCACAATGGCGCACCGATATTCGAACAAAGAACACTGACGTATGAAACACATTCGCCCCAGACGGAGGGCAGACGGGCCCAGACGAGCTGGAGGCAGGCAGCGGCGGACTGACGCTCGCTCGCGCCGCAGTCGCGTGACAACCGTGCCGTGCCCAACCGTTAGATACAGTTTTGACTTTCGCAAATCAGCGGCTCAAATAGAACAGACAAAACTAGCTATTAAGCTATGACTAAATGTTGGCAGCTATTTTAGGAGCTATGATAGCCGACATCAACTTAAGAGTTGTTTGTGTTCTCTTCTCTTTTCGCGATACCCAGATTTTACATATGAAACACATTTACGGCGGACTACGGTAAAGCAGTAGCCAAGAAGGGTTATGATTTTGACCGATGATATGATGACTGATGGGTATTTGTATGTGGGTATTTAAATAGCATTCTCATAATTAAACCTGATTTTTACAATAGTTTATTTTCACATTCGCAAAAGGTAAACCTTCAATTACATTGTTTACATCTTCGGTGCCCGAGAATAGAAAGTAAAACCGATACAGGAAATGTAATATGACAACAAGCCAAAAGTTGCGTGCGTCCGATACGAATTTATTTGGTGCCATTGCGTTTTGCGCTTCGGTAACCAGAAATACCTGGTTATGGAGTGAGTCGTGAGGATCTACGGTATCGGGACGGATTGATTCAAACGGCGAACGCTGCGATTCCATCGACCGATAACGTTATTTGGAAACGAACCGCGACTTGGCACGTCCTGAAGGGTTGCGAACTCTATATTTTGCGAGCTTCAAACCTATTTTTGGAAATGTATGCTTATTTTATCTAATAAAGATTTTTCATGACTAGTCTAGAGAGCGTTGGTAGCTGAATGGTTATGGGGTCTGACTCGTACACCAAGGTAGGTTCGAACCCCAGTGCCGCCATGGATCAATGACTCTTTTCTGAGTGATGTATATTACTTGAACACTAACCAATGCTCTTACGGTGAGGAAAAACATCGTGTTAAAACCTGCACATTCAGGCGATTAAATATGTAACCATGATCCAATCTAGTCAGATTCATTCCCCTGTTAACAGTGTCACGGAGGTCAGATGGCAGTTGTTCCATCTGATCTGCTAAATCGTGGATCATGGTCATAACCGGGAGACATGGTGACATGTCTAAGTAGTCGAATTTCTTTGACATTAATTTAACATCTTCATAACCCCCTTTCATCAAATAACCATCTATCTACATATATACTAGATTTCAGATCAATGCTTCCACTATAAAAAAAACCACTTCAATCAATGTTTCGTTACCAAAAGGTATCGGAATTGTAGTGACCACAACATGAAGCGATGAGCAATCAGAGCTCAGATTCTTGGGATGCTGCCAAAAAGTGCTGGATGGAAACTATTCGATATTATTTATCGGTGTCACTTCCATACATAAATAGGCGCCATCCATCATTATGTTTATTGCGCCATATGATTATTAATTTTTAATGATAAGTATTAAAAAAATATTATTCGAAAAACTCAAGGCAGGACTCCCAAGGCCACCAACCGGCGAGGAATAATTAATGTGGAGAAGACGTATAATTGTGATACTCAATTAGTACTCTTGTGAAGGCCTGTAGATATGTGTTTTAACAACCAATAGGATGTACATACTTCAGTTACTGTCTCATTTAGAAGGCGCAATCAAAGTGTGTGAGCTGGGCCGCGACGCGAAGCAGAGACAAAAGGAGATGTGAGCGGCGTGAGTCGAGAAGCACCGCTCTGGTTATTCCTGTCGTACTAAATATATACAGGATTGGCTAATAACGTACTGTGATTAGTAATTACGAAATATGTGTGATCTGTCAGTGTAGGAGTTCTCTTAAACAATCGATGGGTTTGTCCGCGTTACCTATTTCTACCGCTAGGTATTGGTTGTGTTGTTCCGGTTTGGCAGACAACTATTTTGTAAGACCCCAAACCCATCCCCTAATATTAGACTTTGACTATATTAATATTTATTACTTTGAAATTATTATACCAGCGATTCTGGCCATTTCCTCTCCACCGTTTGTCTCTAGTGTTAAATTGTTGAAAAAAGTTATCTGCTCTACCCCTAAGAGTCCTAACCTGAGGTCTAGATATTCGCTAGCCTTTAGTTTTCCAATTTCAAGGCTTTCCCTATCAAGACAGCCTCTTTCTGCTGTATTTTATGCTTCCCTTAATACAAACATTGTTAATATAGCTACAAGTATACTTACGCGCATGTGTACAATATTGATGTAACAAATTAACTGAAGCGTGTAGAGATGTCGCACTTACTAGGATTCACGGCCCCGACAGTGCGCCCTTACCAGCTTAACGTAACTTCTCGAATCGAATTCTGTACCTACTTGTAAATTATACGGTGAACAATTCTTATTTCTGAAACCTATTATAATAGGATAGTATTATACCAATTGGCCTAAGTAGGAGCGTCTTTGGACGAGTGGTTACGGTATGCGACTCGTAAGCGAGGGGTACTGGGTTCGAATCCCACTGCGGCCATATACCAATGACTCTTTTCTGAGTTATGTAAATTAGTTGAATGCTAACCGATGGGAAAATAACGTGATGAAACCTGCACATTCTGGTAATTGAATGTGTAACTATGATCTAATCTGGTCAGAATTTTTCCCTGGTAGCAGGGTCACGGAGGTCAGATGGCAGTCATCATTATCATCATATCAGCCGAAAGACGCCCACTGCTGGGTACTGCTGGGTATAGGCCTGCCCCAGAGATCTCCACAAAGGCTGGTCCTGTACCTTTCGCATCCAGCTGATACCTGCGATCTTTACCAGGTCGTTCGTCCACTTTGTGGAAGGCCTACCCACGCTGCGTCTTTCGGTACGTGGTCGCCACTCAAGAACTTTACTGCCCTATCGGCCATCTGTTCTTCGAGCTATGTGCCCCGCCCACTGCCACTTTAGCCTGGCAATCCTTAGGGCTATGTCGGTGACCTTGGTTTGCTTGCGGATCTCTTCATTTCTGAATTGATCGCGCAACGAGACTCCGAGCATAGCCCTTTTCATTGCCCTTTGGGTAACAGTGAACTTTCTTATTAGGCCCATAGTGAGCAGCCATGTTTCAGTTCCGTAGGTCATCACTGGCAACACACATTGGTCAAAGACCTTCGTCTTGCAGTTGTATGGGAGTCGCTCCACCGTAATTATCTGATCTGCCAAATCAATAGCGAACCCTGGGCCCTCGCCCATGCGCGAGAGCACAACCGGGACATTAACGCCGAGATGATTATTTATCTTATATGTCAATTTGCTTAGGTGTACAATGCACATGTGAATGCAATTTCTGCAGGGTCCGATGTCCTACTCTTCCTCCTTCACCGTTCCCGGTCTATAGCATCCGCGCACCGTTACTTATCCGACTCAACTATATCAGTTCATCGATTGTTGGGCTTCTGAATATGACGATTGATGTAATATGACCTATCATCTGTTCTCTCTATGCTCTGAGTTACCAGGGAGATGAGAGGAAGTGTAGCCGCTTGCGTGTAGGCGACCCACCGGCCACGGATCATCGTGTAATCGTGAAAATGTTCATTATGATTTATTAATCTAAGTCAGAGCTTCGAAATTTCATTTTTTGTACTCAAGTAATAAATCTTCATAGTAATAGCTGTATTATGTAATATTTTACTGTTTTATACGTATATGACTCCATGACGTTCACTCAACGGATATTTCTTACTATCTCAGACGGGTGAGACCACCGCACACCAGCTGGTAGAGTGTTGTACGCTCCACGCTTGGCAGGCGGGTTAAGCATCGATAATGTGGTTAGGTATACTAAAACTATATCCATATAATGCTTAACGGGCAAACCAGTGGCAAAACGCTAAAAATATCTATTCATACATAGACACTACCAAAACACACGTCATGTGTGTCAACGGACGAAAATATTAACCAGCGATCAAATGGGTTGTAAAGTAGCTCGTTACATTTCGCAGATCACGCACTGTTACATGCCAATATAATAGCTCGCGGTAAACCTGAATGGCTTCGACGTTTACTGCTGTTCGTTTGTTTGTGTCGCCAATCGATAATTGTGAAATATTTGCCTTCCGAATCGCTCCAACTACCTGCCTAATTAACGAGGGTAGGTATATCTTCGGAACGAAGCCAGCGTGGTATAAATAGAGAGTACTTGCACGGATGGCTTGTGTTAATTTGGTGTGCCTCGTGGCGAGTGCCATGGCGGGGGCGTAGTAAAAGCGTGTTTACACGCGATATTTAACTTGATTATTGTAATAATTACCGGTTTCTCAAGCGGACACCCCGCTTTGTAAATAAAGTCTAATTCGATGGTGAGGTAGTCCATACTGATAAGCACTGGATACTGGTGGAGCTGGTGAGTTGGCTAGGCAATATTTCTAGGCCTTCAGGCCTAGAGCGGCAGTTGGTCAGAATTAACTGTTAGTCATATATTGCATCCGCGCTTTCCGCCGACCGTAGCGGACTCCGCTGGGTTCCACTGGACTACAGAGTTTGAAAATGAGAGACATCTGATCTACGACTGTGTGTCCGCTTTAAAGGGGCAGATGACTGCCTCTTACATACCTCTCCTTCTTAGTTTTTCTACTACGAAAAGAAAAAAAACATGTTATGCCTAACATTTCCTTTTTACATTGCTTAATTACATTTTTGGAGTATATTAAAGCAGTAAGACCATTTATTATTAGATAGCAAGTAATTAATTAGGTATTTTTGTTTTAGTTATGTTTTTTCGTGTTTGTTTGTGTTTAATTACTGCTTTACATGGTATGAAATAAAGTCGCGTTCCGCGTTTGTCTGTATACCCGCTAACTCTTCTTAAAATACAGCACGGATTTTTATGTGGTCTTTAGTATAATTTATTATAGAATTTCGTCCGGAAGTGTTATAATTATAGAATACACTAGTGGACCCGGCGCGACTTCGTTAGCGTATACCTACTTTACCCCTAATTACCTGTTTTTTTGCTTATAAACATTCCTCTTAAATGACTCCATCTATGAAAACCGCATTAAAATCCGTTGCGTAGTTTAAAAGATCTAAGCGTACATAGTACATATACATATAGGGACAGATGTTGGGAAGCGACTTTGTTTTATACCATTGCATGTTTAGGTAGAAGATGCACCACAAAATAAAGAAAACCCGAGAACAACCGTGTGAAACAGGGACAGGTAGCTTGTAATAAAAAAACGAGGAACTCTGTATATCACAAAGGATATATGCTAGGACACATTCGCCAGGTGTTGTTATAAACAGTTCCCATAGTCCACTAGATACTGGCCATGAACCTCCCCCAACCTGCTGAAAATTTTGCTCTTGCAATCTTCACGCTTGGCAGGCGGGTTGAAGATAGCAGTGTTTAAAAACACAATACTGAACTGCCAATACGTCGACGCCGGGATGTGCATATTCTCAGCACATTGTATAATGTACTTCATAATCCTTTAGCTCCTCAGTACCTCCGTAAGCGCGTTGAGTATCTGGTGTCCAAGGTTGTTTGTTGTTGTTGTCCCTTCCCGCACCTCAAGCCGCTACGGCGGTTCCTTCACTATATACTCTGTGCGTTTATGGAACTCCATAGCTCCTAACATCCGTGCTAGTCCTTCTCTAACTACACTTAAAAATAATTTAAAAGAGCATTATCTATCTCTCTCTAATATACAGTTATAGTACGTATATATTTATTGTTTTTATTATTAATTATAGTATTTGTTTATAGTATTTATTTAGTTTACACTGATAATTTTGTGTGCACTTCGTATGCCTAAATGCTGACTTACGGTTTCTTTGATTCCAAGGTTTGCTGGTAGAAAACTCTACTGTTGAGTTAAGCTCGCCTTACCTTACCATTTAAGTTACCTTCTGTAAAATTGTATTTATTAGTTTGGTGTACAATAAAGAATAAGAATAGAAAACACTGTAGCTACTTTTTGGTTCACATTGTCTACAAGATCCTAGTATGGTCTACCTCTAAGACATCTGCCTATTACGACACCCGCGAACAGACGTACGTCTTGTCCCAAATGTCTATACAATTTTGGATTCTATACTAATTACAGAAATCTAATTTTTTATTTGTAAACAAAGGCACAGCTCCCGCATAATTACCGGACAGCAATCGTTTCGCACCCGCATAGTCGTCGTGCCGCTCCCGCACAGTACCTCGTCGTTTGCGCGCTAATAGAGTAGACTGCACGGTTTCTGTCCGGTTACTACTGTGAAGACACATGCGTACGCGTTGACTGTGCTTTTTGTAAGCGACGACGTATAAACGGGCTCTTATGGTTTAAATTGTCTAGAAGATCCTAGCTGGTCTGCCCCATCATAGCTGCCTAGTACGACACGTACTTGTTAGTGAACAGGTTGTAAAGATTTGCAAAGTTTGCCGCACGCGCGCATGCTTTCTTTGGTCTCTGGGATTGCTGCATAGCTATCTGCTCGGCCACTAGTTGCACAGAGATACCCAATATCGCGTTACTCGCTTTCGGCATTTCCGAGGATATTTCTGTCGCGTCGACGGCTAGACGTGCGGGACGTCACGGAATTGTTTTCGACGCGACTGCTCGCGTAGGCCGATTTTTTCGCGTCTGGCCTGTGGCCAGGCGGCTTGGCGGTCTCTGTCAATGCTGTATTTATTAATACATCGCATTGTGGCTGCGCCGAGGTTAGCGACATCTAATCGAGCGCCCTTTGATATGCTCACCGGCTGCAACCTTCCTGGCAGCTGCTCTTCAGCCGTCGACTACGTCGATGGTTTATAGCTTTCGTTTAGCAGTTAAAAATCTAAGGTTTATGTCTTAATTTTGATGTAATGGGTTCGTGTAAGATGATGCTAAATTCGTGTGTAGATACCTACATCAGATTGATGGTGACTTTAATGGGTGTTTAGGAACTGTAATTCGTTGTAACTTCCGAACATGTATCTCTGTGTGTAATGGTTAGTGCTCTACCATATTGGTACTTGATCACATCAGAATATAGCCTCTTGTAAAAAAAACACTTATTGCCACCGACGCAGGCGTCTGTTGTGCGCCACCTTACAAATGGACCGTTCCCCACTGCCACGAGCAATATTGTACAAATATATGTTAGATAGCATACGTTTGTTTCAAATTCCAAGGTCGGTTTTTATAGATGAGTAGTCTATCGAAGAACAATGTTGCCGTTCCGCGACAGTCTGGTATTTGGAAAATGTAATATTCTAGTGCTGAGACGATCGTATGCTGAAATAGACCACGTGAAAACTCTTGCCAGGTCTGGAGGGATAGTGATGTAAACATTATGCAAGCGTTCCAGACAAAATTCTAGATTAATATAATGTATTTTTTGTTAAATTTTTTGCAGAATTTAACGATCATACAATGTCTTAGAAAAATACTCATACGTACATTTTTGTTGTAGCTGAATTTGCAAGCTGAACTCGATTTGTCGCATTTATTGTAAGACCGATAATCTTGGAGTAGACGCATATTGTCCAGTGTAGACCGCGATTGAGTAAATGTAATGTGCATCGATGCTGCGTAAAAAGCTCTCCCAAATAGAGGCCAGCCTTCTGGTTATTACTAATATCGACTAGGCGCTTGGCTAGTTCCCTATATAGGGAGTGTGCGCCTGGTCCCCACGGCTCAAGAGTTTCCACGCCAAATGGCGCAAATATGTAGTCGCTACAGAGACATGCATATTTGCGCCGTTTGGCGTTTTCAGCAGAGGCGGCACCGGCCCCTGCTTAACACGCGGTGGCTGGAAGATGGGACGGCGCGAGGGTATCGTTGTACGTAGTATCCCAAACCAACGGCCGTCCCAATTTCCAGGGCGTGAGTGCCATGCCGTCGGGTCTTTTACCGTCATCGCGGGCTAAACCGTTGGGTTCCAGCCCCGCGGGAGCACCAGCGTAAGGTAAAGGCCTGACGGAAGACATCATGAAGGTCCGCGTGGCGTGGAATGCGTCCGGCACTTCTACTGCACGACAAACCATGGTGGCCGAGCTGGTCAACAGGGCGGCCACAGTGACAGTCGTGTGGAGCGCTGCAGGGAGCGCCACGACGCAGGGCCGTAGCAATCCTGAAGGCATTGCCTGGAGCCAGAGGCCTGATTCCCACTCGCCAGCAGACAGAAGGCGAACACGCTCTGCAGAGTTGGTAGTTGTGTTTAAAAGTTTGTTTCGCGCCAACTTACAGAGCGGCTCCCATAGCCGCTGCGAATAAGAATTAGTGAGTTCTGCCTCCGCGCAATGTAATTGCCACGCGATTTTGGCATCGGTAGAAAAAGCCAATGGAAAAGTCCCTAGTTTGGACAATAATTTATCCACTAGGGACTGCGAACTGTGTACTTAGGACAAAAACGCTGGCAACAAGACACTAGACACTTTTACGAACGTCCAGACCACCATAGCGAATAGGCAATGTTGCCTGGTCCCAAGAAGAATTTCCCAAATTGATGTTTAAAACTGATGTGAGTGTTTATTTCACGGTGTTGTCTAGAAGTTCTAGAAGAACGGGATGTTTCCAAAGCTGACAACACCGTAAAACATAGGTACAAAAATTTCCTGGAGGAACGTCCTGAGGGCATGAACGGCGGCTTCGCAGCCCCCTTTCGAACCAAAGCCTAGCTGGAAATATTCTTTTAGACTGGGCGCAAAGAACCTGCAACAGAGCTTACCTGTCAGGCGACGGTAGGTGGTGCCAACCGCGATTTTACGAATTCCCCCGCCCCTTTTTTTAAAGCAATAAGGTTGGCACCATACAAGGTATCTACAACCGATGGCATACCGCTCCTAACAGCATCATGTTCGTAAGCCCTGTAATAGAGTCCAAAAGAATATCACCAGCCTCACCAGCACAGCTCAGGAGATCCTTAAGGTGCTGCGGAGTCAGGCCGTCAATACCGCTCGCCGAGCCGGTTGGGAAAGAAAAAACGGCTTGAATCCGCAGCACTGGGGGCGTCTGGTAATTGAAGATCTGCCGGAGGTTAAGGGTGTTTACTGTGGAGGCCAGTCAACCTCTCGGGTATATCGGGAGCAAAGGTCTTTCATTGTATTTAGATTGTTATGCAAACTTTAGATTTTGGACTTTGGACTACTGTATCAGTTACTGGCCACGTTTGGGGCTCCGTACATCAGTCAACTGTAGGACGGGAAATTTTATTATTTGACAGACAATGGCAATGAGAGTTTTAACTTTGCGTCTTTCCCTCTCCCCCTTAAAGTTTCCCTTTACTACTTTAGTTTTAGACATTGACCGCTTACAGTGCTAAAAGAATAATTTGGCACATGGCGGAAATCAGAAGTAACGCTGCTATCTTGAAAAGTGACACTTTTAACAGACAACTGGAGTTGATGTTCGACACACATGCCCTCATCCCAATGCCGAATGATCCTTGTAGCACTGTAGTTTATTATTGTATTTTTTGACATAATCTTGATGTTTTGGTCTTGGTCTAACACCTTTCCCAACCCTAGCGGCCGCCCGCCCTGGCACCGTCCTCACGCGTGCGCGTGATAATTAGGAGAGAGAACATTAAAGAAACAGTTTTTAACCGGTTTACGATTATTGCTCAAAGGATGTCTGTCCCATAAATTTTAAAATTAGATCCATTATTTAGAAGTACGTATCAAATTAGTCAGCGATCTTGACGGACACGTTACAAGACCAAGTTGTTCTTTTCAGGTTTGTGAATTATGATACCTACTGAAATATTAATATTAGGTTTAACGAGATTTTTCTTTTTATTTCGGTTTCCTATGTCGTTAGGTATAAGTAGGGATTAGCTATCTCCGTTAAGTCTAGCTTTCAAATATGGCTTCATGTAAATTAGTAGAGATATCAGAGGATATGTAGGATACTATGCGCTTAATAACCTAATCAGAGGGTAAGTTAGGACACCATGTACTTAATCTGGTGTTACTGTTAAATGTCTATTACTTGGTCAGACATAGTGAAGGTCAAGCGCAACATAGATAATCACAAGTTTTGTTTAAGCTTGAGCCAATATCTTCAATTTTATACGAGCTACGTTTATCAGTTTGGCGAGACGTCACGATGGACGATGATGTCTTCATGAAGGTCGGGAGGCGAGACAACTTTGTAATATTAAAGTACATGTGTTTACAACTCGTAAAACGTAATAATTAGGCTAAAAGTTGTTTTACTGCTCGCACTACGTCACTACTCTAACATGAGTGATAAATATTATGATCTAATAATAGAAGTGTAATCGTTTTATACACAGAGCGTCGGTAGAAGAGTGGTTAAGGTTTGAATCCCACTGCGTCCATGTACCAATGACTCTTTTATGAGTTATGCACATTCATGCGACTTAATGTGTAACCATGAACCAATATTTGTATAATGAGTATGTATTTAAAAGTGTCTAAGTAGTTTATTAGTTATCTAGCACTCATAATACAAGCTTTGCTTATTTTAGGGCTAGACGGCGCTGTGTGAATTTGTCCAAACATATGCCAGATTCCACTAGTAACAGGGTCATGGAGGCCAGATAGCAGTTGCTCCACTGTAATTGTCTGATCAGCCAAATCCTGGATCATGGTCAAGGCGGACTCCGAGCCCTCGTGCGCGAGAGCACAACCGGGATATTAACGCCAAGATCATTATTTTTTATTATAATCGTTTTATACACAATTAATTAAATAGGTATGGTTGTTGCTCTTGTCTTTTTGACTTTTTAGGGTTCTGAAGAAAATTGTACCGAGGGTTCATACCAATTTCCTTCGGAACTGTAAAAAATTAAACGAAGACAAGAGCTACAAGCTAGCAATGATGCCAGCAGGGTTACTAGATAAGGAAGTGGAGACTATAATTAAGTTTAGTTATTAACGAATTGGCTTTATAAGAAAGCGCGCTGTTACCCAAAGGGCAATAGAAAGGGCTAGGTATGCTCGTAGTCTCGTTGCGCGTTAGAATCAGAATTGAGGAGATCCGCAAGCAAATCAAGGTCACCGAGATTGCCCTAAGGATTGCAACGCTAAACTAGCAGTGAGCAAGGCACATAGCTTGAAGAACAGATGGCCGATAAGGCAGTAAAGTTTTCGAGTGGCAAACACGTACCGTAAGACGCAGCGTAGGTAGGCCAGGCCACAAACAAGGTGGACCGACGACCTGGTAAAGATCGCAGGTATCAGTTGGATGCGGAAGGTACAGGACCGGCCTTTGTGGGGATCTCTGGGGGAGGCCTATGCCCAACAGTGGGTGTCTCTCGTATGATATGATAAAGATGATTAACGAATTGCGCCTGAACTAAGTTGCGAGCAAAACCTGCTTCAGCAATAATTAGGAACCTATTCATTTGTACACTTCCTTACAAGATTTACGGACGGAGAAAACGTAGACCTACGTGTTTCGATTACAGTAAGTGGGTCACTAAGCACTGCAGTTTCTAAAGTAGGAAACGAAAAAATTATGCTAATACTTGTGGGGCTGCGACATTGTGTTTGCAATGACGCAGGCGCGCTTCCGGCCTTGACAATGTCGTTCGTTTTCGCCGACATTTCGCGTGATTTCATATATTGTCCTTATTAAACGTAGGCACTCCAACGAGCTTTGTTTCATGGGGCAAGCGTGAGTGAGAAACTTCGATATGGTTCCGTTGCGTTCGACAAGTTCAGCTATTGTAACTACTGACGAATCTCGAAAAGCAAACTAGGTACCTATAATAATAAAGTAAAAATAATAGTAAACTACTTATAGTAATGAAAAAAAAAGGAAATTCTTGTAAAAAATGCTAAAAACCAATTAAAAATTTGTGACAATTTAGTGGACAACCCATCTGAAAATGTAACGCAACATCGAATGTTTACTTGTTCTGTGGATTTTATCATCCGAAATAAATGAACTCTTTTTTATCGCAATGCGCGTTCACGTCTTTAATTGTTTCGTATGATGAAATGCACCATTCTGCTCACGCGCTGTTGCAGCAACTGCGCACGCGCAGCTCGCGAGCTGTTGCTTTGAACGCACTAGATGTAGGACTAATCTTCGCAACCGCTCAACCTTACTACGCGAGGATGCTGAAGACAGGGCATAGCGAATAAGGAAGAGCGCAGAAGCCAGGATTGACACTAGGATGTTGATTATGAATAGCATGGATCAATATTTCTTTTTCCTATCCATTATAATATAATTTATTTACAATTTAAATTATAATTTACAATTATTAACATAAATAAAAAAACTCTTACTCTAACACCAACCTTAATTCTAACTAAACTAAAGATAAAAAACTTGACCCAGGTCCCCCGAATTTGGAAAAGTCCCCAGAAGGCTGGCCGCGTTGCCCCGCTGAATAGCGAGGCTTAAACGCTGACCCAAAAAGAGGCCAGCCTTCTGGTGATTTGTAATTTGGACCAGGCGCTTAGATAGCTCCCGAAATAAGGAATGTGCGCCTGGTCCCCACAGCCCAAGTGTTTCAACGCCAAATGGCGCAAATATGTAATCGCCATTGAGACTAGCATATTTGCGCCGCTTGGCGTTCTCAGCTGCGGCAGCACCCGTCGCAGCCTGACACGCGGTCACTGGAAGATGAGACGGCGCAAGGGTATCGATGCAAGTAGCATCCCATACCAGAGGCCGTCCCAGCTTCCACGGAGTGAGTGTCATTCCGTCGGGCCTCTTACCGTCATCGCGGGCTAACCCAATAGGTTCCAGCACCGCGGGTGCACCAGCGGTAGTAATATAATAATTATTATCTTGGGGTTATTGTCCCGATTGTGCTCTGGCGCACGAGAGCCCGATGTCCGCCTTAACCATGATGCAGGATTTGGCTGGTCTGGTAATTCCAGTGGACTGCCATGTGACCTCCGAGATTCTGCTGCCAGGGGAACTTGACCAGATCGGATCATGGTTATACATTCAGTCGCCTGAATGTGCAGGTTTCATCACGATGTTTTCCCTCACTATAAGAGCATCGGTTAGCATTCAACTAATGCACATAACTCAAAAATAGTCATGGCCGCAGTGGGATTAGAACCCGGTACCGCTCGCTTACGAGTCGGATACCTTAACTACTCGGCTACCGACGCACGAGTCGACGTCGAGCACGGTCCGGTCGTGGTTGGCGTGGGGTGGGTTTGCTGCGGCCATAGGGCGGTCAGCGTGTCAATGTGTGTTTCCTTCCTACTTTCCTACCCCCCTCCTTTTTGACGATTGAAAGAGATATTTAATGTCCTAATCAATAAAGAAATTTTGAATTTTTGAATTTTGAATACTCTCCAGGGAAAATCTCGTCACGACTTTTTATTTCGTAAATTAATAATTATGACATTTATCAAGCCCAGTAGTGAAGTTTTATGACTTGTATGGTGCGAACTAGCCCTAGACGTTGCAAGGAACCCTAATAATAATCTGCCTAATTTAATTATTCTGTGCATTACCATATTTTTATTGCTGTTTTAAATAACGGCCTTAACGTATGGATATTTTTACGACAGTTCAGGAAATAGAGAAGAAAGTTGATTCATTATTCATTAGGTTAAAAAAATACGACCCTCATGAAATCGTCCTTGAATGCTTGTAATATATAACAGGTATAAGTCGCAAGCTCATTAAAGTTGTAACTACAATAACAACGTAGTAAATTAACCTTTAGTAAAGAACCTTCTATTTTAAATATTTTAACGTACTTTTAAACCGATCGTGAAGGTAATGGTAAAATACTCACGTATGGACAAGACCCATGTTCGCAATTAGACCTTCTGATAATGATGAAATACGAAAGTGTCAATGTTTAGTTTGTCCTTCGCTTGCAGTAACTGCTTTATACACACCCAATGTAAGTATAAATATAAGGCATTCGCCCCCGATTTAGAGTTCGATGTAGTTCGAATACTCATTTCCACTTCCATTTACAAACTTTTTCGTACAAAACGGCTAATGGGTTAAATTCGTCTGCCTTAGACCCGACAGTGACCCTGTTTTCTGTTACGTTTTCTATAGCTATACATTTCTGAGATCTCCAACCCGCTTGCCGAGTTCTGATGACGATGACGAATAATATAAAATCCATTTACCTTTGTACGATTAAAACTGTTATCTTGTACGATTTGAACTCTTGAACATTTTGGAGGAAAGGTAGCCCAAGTTAGTTACGGGCATAAGGCATATTATATATAATCTTTGCTACCTAGACCCATGGTCCTTACAGTGAGGAAGTCTTGCAGTGGAGGTGGATTTACGGCTATAATACATTGAAAAAAAGGCTACTCTATGATTCATTTACTAACCGTTACATATGAACTATACAAGATAATTTCCAAGTAATCAATAATATTTGGTTTTTTATAACATACTAACGTTTGCCTGCGACTTCGTTTAGCTTTTTCCCTTGTTAACATTTTTAAAGATGAGAAAAGAAAGAAAGGTGATTGTTTATAGTGATCCGAACTTCGCGTGGATGAACGCCGCTGAGAACTGCTAGTAAGATTATAAAGATTGAGTTTAAAAAATCTATATAATGCAGACTACGTCCATAGGCTGCGGTAACTGCTTACCATCAGGCAGGCCGTGAGCTTGTTTGCCACCTTAGTAATATAAAATAAAATAAAAGTTAGAAATAAGATAGCAGTAACTCAGTAAACGTATTCCCGTAGTAACTGCTAAGGCTCCAAGGTCAGCTTAATGAACCGAACGCTGCGTGACTGAGCCCCTTCCCTGCCACGGCTACATAACCTTCTGCTTACTGATTTATGACTGACGAATATTATTTTTAATCTTCTGAAGCCTTTATGTATCTATTTCGAATATTGTTTTGTTGTTATTAAAAAAGGTTTCGGCAGTGAACTTTCCATTACGTTAAATGTGGGTGAGGGGGTTCCCTCTGCAGTTGACTGTGCTATTGGCCTAATTTAAAGACATTTTATGAACAAGTCAAAAATCGTGGAGTCGTTACAAAATATTAGCAAATTGAAAAACTGTTGATGACTAAAGTAGACTTTTTGCCTAAATACATATGGCCTATTTCCGGTATTGAAGAAGTCCGGGAATAAGTAGTTGTAGAGTGTGCAAAACTCTATTAACTTCACGACATTCAGACGTCTTGGTCATCAGCATTCCTTCGCTGGATCGTTTTTTTATGTTTATTTACCTTTTCATATATGTTATGTTTTCATATAATTATACGAAATACGCACTAACCTCTCGGTCTGCCTCTTCAAATTTTTCTATACACTCCTATAGACAGTTTACATTAACCTCTTTTATTCATACTTTCTACATTTCTACTGAACCGACGTAGGAAATCATTTCTTTCTCTATGTTAGTTTCTACCACGGTCTCTGAATCTTTTTTCAGTTCAGCATGTTTGCCAACAAGTTCCCCTGGGTCGGGTTTCATAAGAACTCCCCCCTTTGACATTCAAGTGGTGGCGGCGCCCGGCAACTTCGGGTTCTGCGTTGCTATCGCCAAATACCTCGAGAAGGAATTCGGCAGTCTTCCCGATCAAAGGCATCATCATCATCCGAGCGGTCAGTCCCGGCTTCTGCCAGGATCCGCTTTCAGATTCATTATCTTTCATTTCGCTGTTGAAAGAGAATGTTGGACATCCACGCGTCGTAAGCCTGAGGTATGAGGGTTTCATTGTTTCATATCTTGGCAATTATTGACACGAGGATATTTTGCTATTTCCACTTTTTGAGAATTGTTAAGCGTTTCGTATTTTTTAAGATTTGTTATTTTTGCTATTATGTACGTTAATTGCTCATTTTAATTTATCGCCAACTGCTGTAAATTGTGTAATAAAGTTAAAAAAAAGCAATGGAGATATTGGATTATTAAGTGATGTATTTTTTTATGTAAGGACTTTAAAGCTCCTCCGGCAACATCGAAAAGTTATCGAAGAGGTCAATTCTCACGAATTTAACAAGCGTATTCAGAAACTAAAGATTTTCCCAAAAGTAAGTTCATATTATTGTCAGTTATGATTTGGTCTGCAGTACTATTGGAATATTTATCTTTGTTTTTTTTACACTTGATTATATGAGGAACGTTAATTCTAATCTCTCGTCATTAATTACAATTATATTGGCAAGTTTAACCTAGCCTTAGGGATTTATGAGGAATAGGTGCCTAAAGTGCCGGGAAGAGCCGATTGAACAGAAAAAAGGTCACGAAGGAGGCCCAAGAAGCAAGGATTGACATCGCTGAGTTGGACACGAGAGTCATAGGACGCGGGGAAACTGTGTGGAGAAGAAAGAGTGGGATAGCCTTTCTTGTAAGCCGGAATTGACTGCGATTATGAATATTTCCAATCAATGGCGCTGCTTCGAGTTATCTGAGCACAGATACCTAAGAGCGTCTAAATCTCTCGAACGCCATCTGCACGCATGCGTCGCGCGAGCAGTTGCTGCAACTGCGTATTCTGTTTGCATTGCCAGAATGACTTGTTGTTGCTTATTGGTAACTGATAAATAACTTAAAGCTTGTGTGCAATATAAATCATCAGCCGTGGAGTGAGTTCTGATTCTCGTTACACAGGTTTACCTATTTTTTTTATGTTATCCGGCAGACAAACAAACATGGACATCAGCAACACCAGGGCAGTCACCAATGCGCTGCCCGCCTCTGAAGAGACCTCTAATATACCTCTTGAACGATCCCATGTCATAGTCCAAAGGAAACACTGTGGCTGGGAGCTCATTCCACATCCGAATCGTACGAGCGAGAAACGTTCTTTCAACTTTCGTGGCCAACAGAAGGTCTACGTAGTGGGGATGAGTACCCAGCACGCGAAATTGTGTTGTGGGCACCAGATCTAAAAGTTCCTCGGAACACTCCCCATTGTACAGCCGATAGAACACACACAGGGAGCCAAAGTCCCTTCGGTTAGCCAGTGGATCAAACCTAGCTCGAGAGTCAGGTGGAGATCATCATGATCATCATCGTTATCATCTTGGCGTTACGTCCCGGTTGGGCCCCCGTGCGGCACGCGAGGTCCCAGGCTCCGTCTTCCTACTGCTCCTGGCTCACCTCCGCGGCGCATTGCATGAGTGTGCGTTCAAGATTAGTGGTGAGCTTATAGACACGTATATCATTCCTGACTATGCAGAAGATGCTTAGTGCTATTGCAAGCCGTTATTTTTAAGTAGCTCGTAGACACTGCAATGTTATCTAAGTAAGCAACTTTTATTTATTAGATATTTATTTATTCGCGAGATTTGGACGCTCCATTACTGTACTAAAGAACACGTACCTACCTAGTCCATATTATAGTATACAACTGGACCTGGCGCGATTTCGTTCGCATATACCTACTTTACCTCTACCTACCACATTTTTTCTTGATTGAAGAGTGAATTGAGATGAAGGTTTATCCTTCATCTTGAATAACTCTATCTGTTGTTGAAAACCGTTGCGTAGTTTAAAAAATCTAAGCGTACATAGATACATACATATATACGTACATAGATATATAAATAGATTCACAAAGTCACACGGCGCGAAGTGACTTTTTATACTATGTTATAAATAGGTATTGTAATTATGGATACACCCATTTAAAGGTCAAACAATTTTGCCATATCACGATGACAAAGCTAGATAAAACACTATACAAAACCAAAGTTCACCAAACCATTAGGAAAGTGACCATTATCCGCGGAAACGGACTTGCGTTGCCGAAGTTTGAGAAACTTGTGAAAGCTTGTGATCTAATTAATACTGAGTAACATGTTTGTTGAATTAGTTATTATTTACTGTATGTATGCTTAGTTCGTACGACTTACGCCAAATGCCGTGACACAATGAACGGCGTGTGCAAATCATTTAGATTAACCACATCGTAATGTCACAATGAATTTTCACTTTGAAATTAATTTCATTCACAATCTATAATGCCTTCCAGGTAGTTCCAAATACGATCTGTCAATTACAAAATTATCTTTAAAACAAGTCATCGTTATCATTAATGGTGTAATTATTGGTATGGGTAAAATAATATAGGTAAATAAATAATGATCTAATTAATCATTCAAGCCTATTGGCACTCCGTGACGGCGTAAAAAATTGGAGCCACGTCTTTCACATAGTTTTAATGCCCTAACAGGGTGTCACATGTAGGTACTATCTACGTAATATTGTTTTGACTGCCATCTCACATTGTAAGTGACCCTGCGACCAAGGGTGGAACCTACTTGACTAAAAAAGAAGCAGCCTATTCTTAGAAAGAGTCCTGTTCGGCGAATACATTGACAGGCAAAGTTGCATTGCCTAGTCATAGGTACACATTAGAAAGGTTCCAAAGCAGTTATGCACCGAATGCAGAAAGGCGTCCTCGGAATGATCAGATACAATTCACGACGATGAATGATGATGATCTGTCTCATTGTAACCCCCATCCTATTAAAGAATTGTTTTTAGTAATGGCTCCCAGTGCCTGAGGATAACGTCATGCAGCGTGACATGGCACAAATGCCATGATTGGATCATTCGACGCCATATCAGTCGCGATGTCAGTGTTAGTATACTAAATTTTCACGTAATATCTATTTCATCATCACAGCCCGTAACAGTCCACTGCAGGACTTAGGGCCTCTCCCACGAAAGGGGAGGTTATTGCCATAATCTCCACGTTTGGCAGGCGGGTTGGAGATCGCAGTGTTTAAATATAACAATGGAAAATGCTGCTGCCCATTTTCCAGACTACGGAGACTCCTGATCTTTTGCCTCGAAAACATTAGTCGCCTTGTACGACACCCATGAGTGTAAGGGGTTGGTGCTATTCTACTCTGCCGGACACCGCACGGCCAATATTCTATTTATTAATTAATATGTATGCTTTTTTTTATCGGCCCTTTAGAGGACGACCCAGAAAAACATTCACTGATCAGATCAGTAATGTTCTCAAAAAAGCTGGGGTCTGAAGTGGTAAGATTAAAAGAAGATGTATGAAAAGAGTTGTGGACATATGCGAGGCTAGGGAATTGTGTCAGGACAGAGCAAAGTGACGGTCCATAGTCTCTGCCTACCCCACCTGTGGGACACAGGCGTGAGCTTTATGTATGTATGTATGTATGTATCTATGCTTTAATGATAATATCTTTTAAGTAGATATCTATTACATCATTATTTACTAATGAACTAATGGTTATATACAATATACGAAACTTTTAAATACATTTATATTATGACTCTGCACCGGTAAACAGCTATTTGTATTTAATTTAAAAACAGAAAGAAAGTAACTGTCAAGTTGTCTACGAAACCGGAATTTCGGAACTGGTTTCGGCAAGGACGTTTTTTATTCTTGTGGGTCGTAACCGGTTAATAAAGATTCACAGACCCAAATAAAGTAAGTTACGTATAAATTGGGTACCTTGTCAGATAATATTGCTCGCGGGTGACAAAGGAACTAAATTCGATAAATAGCCAACAAGAACACCTCGCAAAATAAACAACGACAGGAACGCCATAACCCAAAAGCATCGAAATTGTAGTTATATGGCAGATAATTCGCCCGGTAGCAGCCATATCAATTTACCTCGACATGGTTCCATTCCATTCTGATCAAGCGCGGATATTACGCTTGGGTTTCACTACGCACGGTTTGGGAACTTTTAGAGACAAGATATTAAAAAACTTCACAAATAATGCTTCAAATTAGTTAGATTAAGTATAGGTATAGCAAAGCTATTCTTCTTATCGAATAGAATAAGTAAACTCTCACTTACTTTGTTCGCCCAGTATTCGGCGACGACAGTATCTGGACTGCCTTAGAAAGCAAAGCTCTTTATTAATAATGAAATTGCTGACAACGCCATACAAGATTTTTGTGAATAATGATAGACCTCTCTTCTTATGGAAAGTGGTCACAAACAAGGAACAAAAAAAGCACAATTAATACAACTAGTGCATACTTTATAAACTAGATTTAATTTCCCTATATCGATAGGTGGTTCGGGGTTTTACTCTGTCTGACTTAGCTGTCAATGATAATTTTTATTTATTTCTTAAGGTTCCCATGGGTCGGAATTCAAAAGGACTCCCCCTCGGTATCCAAGTGGTGGCGGCGCCCGGCAACGACGGACTCTGCGTCGCCGTCGCCAAGTACCTGGAGAAGGAATTCGGCAGAGCCGTCTTCCCGTGCAGAGTGCTTCAGTAATTTTATTATAGCTACTAGTGTAATTTTGATAATTAAGTAGAAAAAAAATATTTCACACTTATTGCTACGACTTTGACTGTCAAACCTGAGGAGTCCGCCTGGGTGAGTACCACTGGCTTATTATTTCTGCAGCCAAGAAACAATGTTAGCATTGAGTTTCGGTTTGAAGGATAAGATGAGTCAAACTCAAATTTTTATTTATTTATTGAATTGCCGAAATGGTTGCCAAACGTTAAAAAACTATGGGAAACTAAACGGATTGTTTATCGAGCTCATTCCTCCAGATTAGTGGTGACGCATATGGGTCCCAAGTACCGATACGAACTGAATAGTAAACAAGATGAGATTTACGAAGTCGTAACTCAAATCATTACACAGTTACTCAAAACAGTCTACTGAGAAAATTAGGACATCTCCCACAAAACCCCTTTTGAGGGAGGTTGTTGCCATAATCTCCACGCTTGAAAGGCGGGTCGTAGATCGCAGTGTTATAAATATAACATTGGAAAACGCTGCTGCCTATTTTCCAGTCTACGGAGACTCATGATCTTTTATCTCGGAAACATTAGTCGTCGTTTACGATACCCACGAGTGTAAAGGGTTGGTGTTATTCTACTCTGCCGGACACCACTCGGTATAACCCAAATACTTTTGAAATGCGGTATTGGTGGTGTATGACAGCGTACATAGGATGAACAACTGAATATACAAGACCCGTGTCGAGAAAATCCTGAAATGGAAAAGGAAACATAGACACCGCGTCGAGAAATTATAATTTGATCAGCACTGTTATAATTTTTTCTACCGCAGTTCCACACAAACCAACAAAAAATCTTCGAGGGATTATATTTTGCAGTGATGTACCTATCTACATTTCATTTATTGCTACCTGCTACAGTTTAGGTATCTACACTTTTCTTTTCTTTATGACTTTTCCGACACCTAGTGCCATCTACAGTTCACAGAAGGAACTCTTGTACCTAACGTCGCACGTCGTAGGCATCATAGGGAAAGCGTTAGAAAATGTCATCGTTGTTTTTAAACCAGCACAGAGGGAGCTAGTAGTCGTCACTGCGATGATGCTCGCAAGTTCTCGCTCAATATTAAAAACCAAGAGGACAAAATTTTAGACTTTAAAAATGGTTACAATACAAAAATATAATTATATCAGGTTATTAATGCTACTCTAGCTCCCTATTTGGTTAAACCACGCTTATCGTAATATTTTTATCAGTATTTCATGTGTCTATATCATTTTTAAGACATGAGTTAATTGGGATATTATTGTTAATATTGAAACTTCACCGTTTTATTACCACGGATGAATAAACCCCCGAGGCAACTGCTAGTTTCAAATAATGTGGTAAGTGTTCATAGTAGTTAGACGTACTTAGAACCTTCTCATTTCGCTCTAGACATTTCTCCACGTCCATTACGTTAATGTGAGAGAAAAAATACAAAGGGACTACAGCGGATACCTACGGGAAACAGAAAACGGAAGTTACATTTACACAACATTTACATGTTATAAATGTATTCATTTTAATTTACTGCCGTTTTGTCCGAGAGGAAATTCATGAGGACTGGGAACAATGTGTGTAGATTTTTGCATAAAATGTTGAATTGATAATGCGACCCGAAAATAAACACATGAATAAATATTTTTAGTATCGGTCCTTTTCATTTTAAACACAGAAAGCTAGGGCACTACCAATCTTTTCTCAAAGAGTTTTGTCGTATTGTCACACGTTATGATGACCACTGACTTTGATCAAGTGGCATGACAAAAATTTACTTGATCAAGCCAAATTGACCGTGTGTGAAGAGAAAATTTGGCAGGACGGCTCTTGACAATATGCGGAGTAAGTTTGGCTTGATCAAGTCTATTTGATTATGCCAGTGGATCGAGTCTTCATTCGACCTGGGTAACGATATCGAGTTCAAATTCTCAGTTTAGAAGTTAGCTATTTGACTTAAAACATACAAAGTTGAGTAAGTACTAACTTTGCGAAAACTATTACGCGACACGACACATGGGACTGTTTGTGAGACGGGCGCGAATTGGCCAAGCCGTAGGTACTTTGACAACGATGGTACCTACTTGTACTAGGTTTTGTTGGCAGAAATTAAATGTTTCGGTGGGATGTCTGCAGGGCCGGATTATCCATGTAGGGACCCTAGGATTGCAGTTCTCGGGGCCCTTTAATGAGTAAATGTGAGTGTGAGTGAGTTTTATGATTATAGTTCAGATTATCCACCTTTACTCCTAATAGGTCGTAATAAGTCAAACACCAGAAAATGTGGAAAAGAATACTACGAAGGACCAAGTTAAAAATAGAGCAAATAGGATGGCCTGCACTTTATGCATACATCTGCGACAGCTGCGGCTGCAATAGAATAGAACGCTACTCTGTGAACACTGTAGACGTCTTTTACAAGATTTTATTTTACTTCACTTGTATGTCTTGGAATCTTGCAAGCCTAATTTGGCCCACTTCCCGGCGGTCAATTGAGCTGGAATTCAGTATTCCTATTACATGTAACTTGGTTGACAATGCAGTATCATGGAGCTTGGTCTGATGAGGGAAGCGGAAGGAGGTTTTTAACTTCAATTCTTGTCCTAGAATCGTGCAAGCCTAATTTAACCCACTTCCCGGTGCTCAACTGAGCTGTTCGCTATATCTATGTAGAGCTTGTCTAAGCTGAAATGACGCGCCCCACTACTTAATTAGTTGATTTCGATGTATGAGTGCAAATATTAATAACGTCACTTTATCTGTGTGGGAGCGTCGTCTGCTCCAATCGAACGACGTTGCTAGGAGCACGTGTCGTTCGATTGGAGCGTTTGAGTCTCACCGGCAACTGAATGACCAATTACAACGGCATTTGTATATGTATTGCGTCCATATTTTAATGCTTGTGTGCGTTAATGCTATAGTGGGGCGCGTCATTTCAGCTTAGACCAGCTTTAATTTGGATGACAGTGCATAGTGTGGATCTGATAATAGAGTCGGAAGGTGACGCTATCGTGTTTGAGTACTAAATCTCTAGGTAATATTTAAGGTCCGATAATGATGGGGGAAGGTGGCCACTGGTACTACTGACTGAACGAAATAAGATAACCCCATCGTGTTTGAGCTCTTTTTAATAGTCTTAAAGAGTACTATACCCCTAGATTATATTCAAGGATGATGACGGAAGGTGGCTATAGGAACTACTGAACGCAACAAGATAACCCCATCGTGATTGGGTTCTTTGGAACGGTCTTGATGAGTGGGTACTATACCGTACAAAGCTCGTTATAAAAACATTTTTTTTTCATTTGGATTTTTTTTTATTTTAAACCGGTAATATCATTATCATCATCATCATCACATTTGCTGAACATAGGCTTCCCCCCACCTCTTCCACACCGACCGGCTCTGTGCCTCTTGCATCCCTCGACTCCCTACGACCTTTACGAGGTCGTCCATCAATCTCATCGAGGGCCATCCCACGCTATGATTGCCGGAACATGGTATCATAATGTATTTTTATTTATTTAACAATTTATTGCACACAATAAAGAAATACAGAGATATAACATAGATATAACTGACACAACAGGCACTACTTATTTCTAAAAGAAATTTCTTCCAGCAGGCCTACAGAAAGGAAATGTTTAGCTAAGAAATGCAGATACGACGCGCACAATTAATGAATAATTATAAAATACATATGAATATGACTAATTTTTATATACTATATCAATAAATACATACATACTATACACTTAAATACTACTACATATCAATACAAATAAATAAAATTTATGGACTAGACAGGGACAGGTAGTGGTCTTTTACTCGCTTTTTGAATATAGGCAGTGACGGACTGTCACGCACCACATGCGGGAGAGAGTTCCACAGTCTCGCAGCATGAACAGTGAAGGAGTAGGAAAAGAAATCGGAATGATGGATGGGGATGGCTAAAGACGATCTTACATTTGAGCGACAAGGTTTATCTTGGGCCCGGGAGAAATTGAAGTTGGTGCGGAGATATGAGGGAGCAGAGGGATTGTGGAGGACATTGTAGAGCATAGAAAGGACATGAGCGTTCCTGCGATAGCGAATGGGAAGCCACTTGAGCTGAGATCGAAAATCGGAGACATGGTCATATTTACGCAGTCCAAAGACGAACCTTATGCATACGTTTTGGAGACGGTCTAATTTATTTAATAGCTCTTCGGTGGCATCCAAATAGCAACAGTCAGCGTAGTCTAGGATGGGTAAAAGGAGTGTTTGTACAAGGGAGATTTTAGTTTGCAATGGCAAGAAGCCTTGGAGAGATTTGAACGAGTGTAGTGAAAAGTGTAATTTTTGTGTGTTAAAGTTAAATGTAATTCCTAAATAAATGTATTTTTACTGACAAGGAAACGTTGTCGATGAACTCCGATTCGAACATGTCTCATAATTAACTAGTGGATCTCGCGCAATGTCCTTCCCGTACACCTACTGTACCCCTCACTACCCTTTTTACCTTACTTTCTTTCTCTTGAATCACTCTATCTATTGTTGAAAATCGTATTAAAATCCATTGCGTAATTTAAAAGATCTAAGCGTACGTAGATGCATAGGGATAGATGGCAGAACCGACTTTAGTTTTTACTTTGTATAGATATAAAAATTAATCCCTCCTGCCATCGCCATCACATACAAGTTCCACAACATAAACTCTAACACTTCATTCGAAAATAAATTTTTTGGAGCACATTTTTGTTTAGTTTCTCATTTCAGATTCACGACTAAATTACAAAGTTCATCTCAGTTTAACACGTGTCACGATGCAAAGCTCTACCAACGCAGTGGGAAATACTCTGCGCAACTTTGTCGACTTTGCCGCGGGCAGCGCTAAACTAACTTACGTTAGTGTAAATTACAAATTAGGTGCCAACGATAATTTGAAACTCACACTTTCCCATTTCGTTTGGCTATGGAAGCTTGTTAGTTTATTCAGTTTACTTTAAAGATGTAATTAATCTATTTAATTTGTAGATTCTTGCACTGATTATTTCTCATCAAAATTGAGTAGGTAGGGACTAATTATTATTCTGAGTTGTTTATTTATTTCAGGCAACAAGAGCCCATACTATGGGCCCATAGATATAATACTCAACATTAAATTTACAAAAACCAATAAACGAATACAATATTAATAATAATAAAACCTATACATAACAATATAAAAACAACTAGGAGAGGTTTAAGAGAGGTTGGGCATAGCGGGGTATCTCGTTCAAATTGGAGCCGCCCGACTGGGGAAGTACCTCCACCTTACAGAATATCGCAGCTAAATAATACTCTTTTAAATAGTATTGTGTTTCTGCCGGTGAGTAAGGTTTCCAGAGCTCCATGGGGTGGGGATTTGGGGAACCGTGGCTTTGGCAGTGGAGTGGCATTTGCCTTTTGCTGCCAGAGCAACGTGTTATAGAGGTAGGCAACGCATTAGCGATACTCTTGGTGTTGCTAATGTCTATAGGCAGTGGTGACCACTTTCCATCATGTGGCCCGCTTGCCTGTTTGCCTACAGTATGACATAAACTAACTAATGTATAAATTTATATATTCTTAACTTAATGTACACTGCACTATAATATAAAAGGACACACTTGTGTTACATCTGTGACGTTGCCGTTTGCATGTGTCCCCGAAATCTCCGAAACACAACAAAGGAAGGCTTTCGGCCAAAAGCCTTCCTTCCTTCTGGCTTCTCTAACCTACTCCACCACTTTCATCGCTGTTACAATGTAGTGTAGGCGGGAGAGAGGTAGAGCGGTGTCGTCGGTGTAACGGCAAGTAACTAAATGAGTCGAAAAGCTGACCCTGCCAGAAGCCGGGACTGACCGCTCGGATGATGACAATTTCTTTTTTTTAAATAAATAATCATGGACAAATTCACACAGCGCCATCTAGCCCCAAAGTAAGCAAAGCTTGTGTTATGGGTGCTAGATAACTGATAAACTACTTATATACTTTTGAATACGTACTTATTAGTATGATGGTGATAGAACACCCAGACCCGTAACAGAAATTATAATTTCTCATTTCAATTTTTACTACCTCGTAATGTGTGTTTATTTGGCCGATATCTGTCAAGCGGCCACACACTCTCATTTCGTATTAATCGTCAGTCCGAAATCTTAAACGGAACTGCTAGTGTGTGGCCTATTGCGAATAACTGACAGACTGATATCGTCCGGCGAATTGTTAATCTGTGGCGCCTTCTTAAGAGAAACAAGCTTCAGTATGACGAAGCTTTCGTAGAGCTCGTCTAATCTAAAATGACGCGCCCCACTATCGCATTAACGCACACAATCAAGTTTAAAATATGGACGCAATACATTTACAAATGCCGTTGTAATTGGTCATTCAGTTGTCGGTAAGATTTAAACGTAGGAGCACGCGTCGTTCATTGGCTCCCACACAGATGAAGTGTCGTTATCAATATTTGCACTCACACATCGAAATCAACTAACTAAGTAGTGGGGCGCGTCATTTTAGACTAGACGAGCTCTACTTACCTATAACTCAGCGACTAAGATTCTATGCAAGCAGCAAGCCTAAACTGCCCCGAGTAAAATCGAATTAAAACCTTATGTACCTATCTGTATATCTGTTTTTATTTTTTAATTGTGGGGGCCTTCTCCATTGGCGGATACCTATATAGGTGTACGAACCTGATTGGTTGGATTGAACCAGTCGACTCTTCACCGAATTGTTGGCGCGTGTGGTAAAATTCGGTGGCTGAGTTAATAATTTTGAAGCCGAAAATTATATTAAAATACTAAGTTCTAAAATTCGGTATTTTTGTTGCCTATGTTGCTTTAGTTTTTTCTTGTGTAGGCACTGAAGCCTGAAATACTTATTTAAGTCCGCCCACATGCAAATTAGATATTACATTCTGTCGCGATGACGCCTACTCAAATTCTGTGCCGTAAGAAATAATTACCATCTCTTAATCGTTCTACTGTTGAGGTATAGACTGACAAGGATCCTTGTCGCACTGTGAAGTGTTTCGAAACACCCACATACAAAATGAAAGATTTTCTATGTTCCTGCATATATTAGGTTGGGGAAAAAGTCTTTTCGCATATAGTATGTATGAACTTACTAACGTTACTACGTAATAAAACCTCTTTGGCTATACTATTTGTACCTGGCTGGTTTTGGTATCATTTTAAAGTTTAAATTTTAAAGAAGATAATTCCATATTGAAATTATGAAAATGCTGTGATTTTCATTTGTTTTTCTTACTTTCAAGATGAGTGAATCTAATGAAGACATTAGATACATTTTAAAATTTTACTACAAAACAGGTAAAAATACAACGCAAGCCGCGAAAAATACTTACGATGTTTATGGACCTAATGCAGTGTCTGTGAGAGTAGCACAAATCTAAAATGTTTTGAATTTTCATATAAAATGCGAAGAAATTTTCTCCCCAACCTATTATACATAGGTATAGGTACATATCGTAGACTTACCATTTGCAAATAAGTATAAACGCAATAGTGTAGCGGTGGATGTTCGTTTAGCGGCAGACGCGGGCGGCGAGCGTAAATTTACCTCGGCGTTCAAATATTTGCCCAGCCCAGTGGCCGGTTGAAAGCCGCTTCATTTCGATGCCTCAACAACCCCGGCCTTTTATTGTTGATAAACGATGGTAAGCCATCCCGACAAATTGATTTTTCAACCCATTTGATCGAAAAAACGACGTTTTAAATACTCCTCGTTGGGATTAAAATAGGTTTTGAAAGTACTTTTCAATTGGAAAAGACAAATTAATTCACAATATATAGTCTGTAAATCAGCATTTTATTATTTCTATGGATTACTGAATGTGGCATAAAGAAGAACTAACCTGTCGCTAACTAATGAAAACGCAACTAACGCTCCCTTCACGGTCATTTATTATCGATGTCGTGCTCCATTGTTTTGTATTTTTCATTTTAACACACTTTAATCCTATAATTCTAGGGCTTTGTAGAACTTGCATATTGCGTTCGTATTCCGTGACAAAGAAAACGAACTCCAATTTTAACGAATACTGGTAGGTAGAATGGCGACGGTCGGATTAAAAAAATATCAAAAGAAAATCGCGCGAGCTACACCCCGTTCGGCCCGTTCTATCTTCACGGGTTATAGGCAGTTTGAAATGTAGAATACGTTTGCTAATAGAGAGTCATCTGAAACTGTTAGAATCAATGCAAAAAATTATATTTATGATAAAATAAATATTCATGACTTGTAACAAAAAGAAGAATGTTTTAATAAAAACATTTTTTTGTCAATGAAAAGAGGATGAAATGTAGAGAAGTAACACTTATTGGCCGAGCTTGACTCCACTGGTCACTGCTAACCGCTGCCACTCCGGTGGGAATTGAGCCTTACGAGTCGTCTTAAAACTTAAGGCATGTTGGTGAAATAAGGCTCTAAGTAGATGCTAACTGTTCAATGGTTTTTGATTATTATTTATATTTATTTATTTACAAAAGCATTACAATTATTCCTGAACACATTGGTAAACCTCACCCACCTCAAGGACTTGAGGTTTGTCTCAATGATAGCTTCGCCTTCGCGAAAGCTGCACAGTGATTTACCTTATGTACAGAAGACTTCAATAAGTACACTACCTACGCAATTTATGCCCAAAATGAAAATAGTTTCCACTGGGACACGGTACAATCAGCGCGGGAAAAGAGATAATCTGTGGAACTGCTGATCCGATTTACGAATTCTTACTTTGATCGAAATGTTGAATTCCCAAGTTGTATAAGCTTTTGATTTCAATAAAATATGAAAATCCCGAGGGAAAATGATGTTTTAATAAAGTCTTGAACTAAGTACAAGCATGTGAAGCCATGGGGAATTCAATAAATCAAATGCACATTATCTCTACGAGAGTTCTTATAATTTACTGGTTGCTCAAATATAATTTTTCTTCTTACATTACAATACATTCATTCAAGTAACTGTTTTCAAGGATCCATAACTTACGATAAAAAAGAGTATTGTTTATGGCCGTGTATCCCTGCCCAACGTTATCAGCGAGCAACATTTTCCATTTATCCCTTGTTCCATTTAATTTGCAAATATTTTACAATCGCGGCAATTTTTAACTTCGCAAAGCGTTTTCGAGGAGGCATTAGCGTGGCCGCTATTATATTTTCAGCGGAGTCCTACCCAATATCTCTGGGACGAGTCTTTTACATCAAAATTAGATTTAGGGGAGACATCGCTTTCAATAAGAAAAGCGCACGCCTCGACGGAGGATGTTGCTAACTTCTTAAAAGAATTATGCTGCGGCGTAGCTAATCTCGCTCCCACGCTACTTTTCGGCCAACTTTTAATGGGCGGACCAATCATAAAGCGACGATACTAATGGCCCTCTAAACTTAATGAATTGCTCAAACATGCCGGTGGTACTCTGAAGGAATACAGAATTACTCGCCCTTTGTTCCCGCCTAAACAGCCGAATGCTATCTGCAATTTATTAGGCGAGCGTATTCGCTCAATGTCGCACGCATCTCTGCGTATGTACAAATTACCAATTAACCCTGAATAATTCAGGCTTACAGCTTTGTTCCTTGGCAAAGTGTAAGGAGTTTCTTAATTAGCCGGCTTGATTACTAAAGTTTCAACTTAAGTTACTACTGATTAAGTTTGGTCTCGGTTATTGGAGAAATTACAACGAGGTTTCGTATGTGAATTGACACGTTGTTCCGTGATTTGTATGACGCAGAGAAAATAATGTTGTGATGACAAACCACATAAAATATTTCAAGCTCATGCAGCTTTGGTGTCGGGATCAATATCGCATACCAAAGGTACAAAGGAGTGTAGAAACAGACGCATAATTCGCTAGTGTACCTACGAAATTTTCTACTCAATATTCATACTACCTTTTGAGAGCGTCGGTGGTCTAGTGGTTAATGGGCTCGTAAGCGAGACGTACTGGGTTCGAACCCCAATGCAGCCAATGACTCTTTTATGAGTTATAAATACTGACCGATGCTCCATGGTGTAATGCTACTGTAATTACTTGATCTGTTAAATCCTGGATCATGGTCAAGCACGACCGGGACATTAACGCTATGATCATTATTTTATTCGTACTACCTACTTTTATTTACAATACGAGGACACATAGTCTGTAATATCTGGAAATATAAATTTTAAATAGCAGGCTCTCCTACTTGTAAGCCTAAGGGCTAACCTGGCAGGAGCTCAGTAGATCAGAAAATGGATGGGAGACAGCATACTTGTACGTACGGTGCGTATGGAAGGGACTGCAAATAATAATTTGTATGACCCGTGACAAGAGCTAACGGCGCAACTCACGTTTTCGGCCAGTCAGGATGGCCTTGGGTGGTGACGGGTCTTCAAGCGACCCAGGGTTTGGTAGTCCCACATTACGTCAGCTACTGGAATTATCCTAAATTCATGCTATTCTTCTATTGTTTGCTATTTTTATTGTAACTGTTAAAATGTTCGGCTCATCTTTATTTCCACATCACTATCCCAAAAATACCTTTTAATGGATTTCTCCACTGCTAGAGTCTGTCCTAATTTACGACATATTTGTATTAGTTAAGGATCTAATCTAGTCAGAATCGCTTAAAGTTACAAGATTTAATTTAAAAAAATCCTAATGTTACCTCTTTTTGTAATGTTTTTTCATTACGATGACTAAACTACTGACATTTGACATTTAATTATAATAAGACATAATATTAGCAGATAAATTTGGAGAATAAACTTGTATTTAGGGATAGTTTTTCACTAACAAGCATACACTTATAAAAATAACCACTTTTTGCACTTACGCATCGCCCCGCGTTCCAAAATGCATGATACGACAATGGCCCTTATTCTATGAGCAACGCGTTCCAGATTGGTCTATCAGTGTAAACAAACACAAGACAAACGGCCCACCTGCCTTAATGGGCTATTGATTTGTGAGTGATATACGGTTATTCGGAAGGCTCACACACAACCCACAACGACCGCTGTGCCATAATTGTAACACTCGCTTGATATGCTCGTATGCTCCAGTGTAGCAAGCGACCCAAAGACTGTGTTGTTGCCTAAAATCATAGGTTGCTATACAAGTTGCCAATACCTAGGTAGTTTTCTACCTAGTAAAATAGGTAAAATACAAAGTTCAGTCAGCTATATGCTCGCTGCAGACGCTGCCTGCGAGGATGCTGTTAATTAAGTTGTTTCCAGTCAAGTATACAATATCGTTGTGTCGACATTTTACTGCGAAGGTAATTTCTAAACGACTTATTTCTCCGTTTATGACAGGCATAGGTTTGTGTTTTACTATGTTACAAACATATTTAATACTTACTATGACGACGTAGCGACAATAAAATGAGATAGATAGATAAAACAAACAAACATAGATAATACAAATTACGAGAAATATATCTGTGGTAAGTGGATAATTGTTGTAAAAGTGGTCAGGGTTTTGAGCTCAAGAAATCCGAACAGAGCGAATTTTTTCATAATAACAGCGAAATTTAGAACTTGTCATAAGTTTTCTGGGTAAAACATTTTACCAATTTTGATTAACCACTCTAGTCGATGCTTGACCTTAGAATACCTAGGTTGACCTAGGTTCTATTAGTTGTATGTTGTATTTTCTTTCTCTGTGCTATCAGCAAATCAAGTAGAAGAAAAAAGTACTACTTGACCTTTTATGTTGGAGTCATCGCGGGCGAATTATTTGATAAAGTGTGTGGGTAGATTGGAAAAAGAGGCCACGAGAGCAAATTAAGCCAATGTTACGATAATATCTACCTTAACCACGGGTCATAACTTATTGCTTTGAGGGAATTGTGGGTACTTTACTTTTATTTGAAAACTTTACGAGGCGTGGCAAAAGTTTACGTAGTTGGGTAAAAGCAATTAAAGACAGCCGCGCCCTCAAATCTCATGGCGCTTATCTTTGAACTGTCTCGACCCCCAAAACACAGACAATTTTAGTTGAGGTGAAATCCTAAGCAATATAGCAGTTGTAAATTTTTAATTTTAGAGTTCATGTCCGTTTGATTATTTACCTACCGTATGGCATAATTTTTTTTTAATTATAGATACATTTTGCTTATTTATCAGCCTTTAAACATTAACTATGTAGCAAAACCCCAAAATTCGAGCCTAACTCCACTTATTGAAAAATCAAGATTTTCATTAGGTTGAAAATCTCGTTCCTGACTGTTTTCATGGCTTGATGAAATCGAAGGGAGGTACGTGAGGCAATGAATGTTCACGTCGCCGAACATTGCCGAGAGTGAACCCATTGCGTGGGAGGCTTTGATCTATTCCTTCGGGGTCACTACACTCCGATACCGTGCACAGGTGGGCTTGCATACGCACCTTTATTTAAACCTCTGATTTGAGGGTGGACATTGTATTAGCATATTTCTATGTTAATAATTCATTTGAACAGTAATTCGAAAATAATAAGTTTATTGACAATAATTTTAGAGCTTAGTTTGATTGCGGGTCTCTGAGGAGTCTCATTGCGCAATCAAATCAGGAATGAGTTCCTGATTTGATTGCGCAATGAGACTTCGAGCATAGCGCTTTCCATCGCCATTTGGATGACAGTGATAATAGAGGTTATTACCGAGTATGTAATTTACGTTTAACGTGTTGTACTTAAAGTTTAATATAAGTATACCGGCCCCGCTATTACGTTACCGGCCACCCTATATATCTCAATAAGAGGAAATTAGGCCTTACACAGCTGTACTCGTACATCGTAATCCTTAACCACATGCGCCATTGTATAGTCCTACCTGGGCGACAACTACACAACAAGTAACAAGCTCCAGGTTTACCACCGTAAAACATTTGCACAATAGGGTACACTGTTATTCACTAATGTAACAGCCTTATGGATTTTCCCAAGCCCGTGAACTTGAAGAGATTAGTCGGAGGCGCGCTCGGCCGTGAACACCGGCTCTATCGACACTCTTTGATCCTGTCTTCGGTGTCTTTGTCGATCGACGCGCATTCAGAACCAGTCGCCCCTGTGTCAGTCTATAGCTGGTGGTAAAGGTACAAAAAGTTATTGAAGGTAGAATGTGATGGTTTTACATGTTTTGAACTGTACTTGTAGTACGTCGTAGGATGTGTTTTGTAATAAAAGTAATGCGAGAAACTGATAAGGATGTATTTTTTTTTATTTTACTTAGTGACAAACGAGCAGACAGCTTACCTGATGGTAAGTGGTAACTGTCGCCCATAACATCTACAATTCGTACATTTAGGTTGCCTTGCCTCATGCCTGTAATTTCGCTGGTTGCTTGGCGCCAGAGACCGGTGGTACTCACCCAGGCTGACTCCTCAGGCTTGACAGAATCCTACCACCTGATGTAATACGAGAAACTGTTTGGAATACTGGGGTGGTTTCATGCTGAATTTAAAATAGATAAATCTCGCGTACTTTCTGTCTAATTATAGTTTAAAAAAATCCTCTAACATTCTAATACTATGCGTACATATGTCTGCTAAGACAGTACGGAGCATCCTTTTGTATTTATTTTATTAAAACAGTCCTCTGCATATCCGCTCAGCCCTGCATATTAAATAAAAATTCATAATCTAACTATTTTGTCAGGTGGGGTCAGCACTATAGCTTCTTCAATTTGAATCCAGTCATTATCATCTTTGATCTCCACTGCGATACCTAGGCCTCCTGCAGGATGCTTTGAGTGTGGTGCTACAGTCCGTACTGAAACCAAAAGAGCTAGTATATATTATAAAATGCCAACGTGAACGAAAAAGGTTCATTGCCAAACTTCTTTTAATAACATGGATATGTAAACGTAGATAGATACTTATATGGATAATTAAAAATAAGCAGAATATGCGTCGCTGGAAAAGTCTTTCGTCGAGGATTCAGGGACGACGAACGGGGGCCCGCTCTCAGGAATCGTTTAATTGAAAAAGTTGCCAACTTTTCCCATCACACAATTATTGTTTTCTCCGAAATCAGTGCGTGGAGGATTCCCGATTAAATAAATTGAGTTCGAGTTCTTGTGGATTATTGCATTTTAAGATAAGTAGGTACCACCAGTTTCAAAAGTATAAAGTTCGGGCCTTACATAAAGTACTTTTTTTAAAACTACTGCTGGTAACACAGGTTTTAGTACATTAATGACACGAATGTGTTCCCAATGCGACATTTTTCAACGTTAAAAGTGGACAAAGCAGTGTCACGTCATGGGCGGCTTATTGGACCCTGAGCATAGCAAAAGACTCTAGATAGCGAGGTAGTTTAAATTTTGCTCAGGAACCCGTACTATGAATGTAAGAAGTTGAGAATAGAAGACTAAAACAGGCTCTACTGTACGTTTTACATTTTTCTGTGAGACAATATAAAGCCATGTATTAATCCTTAAAAGCGTGCACTTCATTGAGCGTGAGTATAGCTCGTGGATACTCAACGCGCTCCAAACGTCTGATTTAATAAACTGCAGTCAAGTCAATATCGCTTGGCGACATATCGGCATCGGCTACCACAATTTCCTAGGCCCAAGCCAACCTCAAATGCTCGTGGTTTCTCTACTCTCAGCAGGACGAGGCGCAGGCTCCTTATTTTTAATTTTAACATTTTTATCTAATCGTAAACGCAACCAAACGATCAAGAGTCTCCGTAGTCTGGAAAATGGGCAGCAGCATTTTCCATTGTTATACTTAAACACTGCGATCTCCAACCCGCCTGCCAAGCGTGAAGATTATGGCAATAACCTCCCCTTTCGTGGGAGAGGCCCTAAGTCCTGCAGTGGACTGTTACGGGCTGTGATGATGTAAACGCAACCGCAGACGAAAGTTCCCCACATGCCGTTTGTTTCTCAAATGTTTCTCATGATATAAAAAATTATAAAATATATGCTTTGACAATTCATACACATCTAGCCCCATAGTAAGCAAAGCTTGAATTATGGATGCCAGAAAACTGATAAACACTTATATATTTTCAAATACATTACTTATTATACATGCAACACCCAGACCCGTAACAGAAATTAAAATTCATCCTTTCAATTTCTGCGCGGCCGGGAATCGAAGCCAGGACCTCGCCGTGGCAGATGTTAACCACCTGAACAACTCAGGTACAATGAAAAAGAAAGACGGCAAGTGACTTTCGGCTGAGGGTTGCATTTACATTAACCTCGTCACGACTAAACGCATTGTGTCATTTTGCTGCAACGAATTTTGAAACTTCTCTATTATACCCTAATAATGAAAAAAGGTTGTCTCTTATTTATTGTCATACTTCTTATTCTATTCGATAACGAACTGGGAACAAATGACGCAGGATAGGGACCAATGGCGAGTTCTTGTGTCGGAGGCCAAGATCCATTTCGGGTCGCTGAGCCAGCGAGGTAAGTAAGTATTCCATTCGTCGTGTATAAATTCTAGTTGCTATCGCCACTGAGAGTCGTTTCATTTTGGATTCAAGCACAGACTTGATCCAATTTTGTGGGGTCTTAGAAACATCTCATCCGGTACCGGTCCACTGGGGCAGCCGTTTGATTCTACAATCTCATTGTTTGGGTTTACAAGTGTTCTATACACAATAGCTGCTGCCGCCACCTTACCAAGGAGGAAAACAACTTGCTATTTCCTTTATTACTGGGATTTTCTAGTGTGTTTTATTTCGATCTTACAATGTAATAGGATATCGTTACTTACATCTAGGTTTACTTAAACAAATATCAATTTTAGCAAATATGAACACTACCTATTTTTATTATTAGTTAGACACACGAATACTGCAGCAGAAAAATGTAGATACCTAAAATCATCGTCATAACCGCATGACATCCACTGTTGAACGTAGGCCTTCTCTTACGTCTTCCACATAGATCGACTCTGTACCTCTAGGTATATAAATAATGCAATAAAAATACAAACAAATAGGGACTAACGCACTTCACACCTCAACTTAATTGGAGCTCACAAATTACAAAGCTGTGGGTGGATGTGGGCGCTTGCCGCGAGCCACAGCGTTGGTTACAGGCCCAAGGTTCACAATATAAATCATAGCGGTCCCTCGCGGCTTTTATCCGCATGGATTTCAACACATTTAACTTGGACTCAAATATTTGGAGCCATAATATTCTAGATTAGGTACTTGGGAATACAAGGTCTTTGTATCACAGTAAGAACTTTTAAAATTTGTCCAGAGATTTGCTCGTTTAAACATACGAAGAAATGATCCCTCTATAGTGTGCTACAGGTTGTTTGCTACAATTTTATAAAGTTACAGATATTTTGATTATGTTTCATCTACAATTAAACATGTTACCAGCCATAGGTATGCAAGGATGCAAGGATAAACTGAAAACCTATGATTGCGAACGAATGCATATATACGACCACTGAAATATGACGACGGCTCCAGGCTTATTTAGTTGCAATTGAATGGCTTTACCGTTGTTTGAAGTCGGTCAGTCTCAATCGAAAGCTAATCTTTGAAACAGACAGAAATCATCATCACATCCCATAACAGTCCACTGCAGGACTTAGGACCTCTCCCCACTAATGGGGAGGTTATTACCATAATCTCCATGCTTGGCAGGCGGGTCGTAGATCGCAGTGTTATAAATATAACATTGGAAAACGCTGCTGCCCATTTTCCAGTTTACGGAGACTCTAGATCTTTTGTCTCGTCAACGTTAATCGCCTTGTACAACACCTACAAGTGTAAGGGGTTGGTGCTATTCTACTCTACCGGACACCATGCAGCCTAGATAGACAGAAATTACAGGCAATAATTGAATAAAAAGTTACTAACAATGTTTTGTCACACTTGCCTGTGAGCCTACATGGACAGAAATTACAGGCATTAATTAAATGAAAAGTAACTAACAATGTTTCTTGTCACACTTGCCTGTCATGTTTTTCTTAAAATTAATTTTAAAAGAGAACAAAATTGTGTTTTTAGGCGGCCCTCTCTACAACTTTATTAAGTACACGTTTCAACGTTTAAACCGGATTAAGGTTGGGGTCGCAGGGCTTTCTAAAATGTCCGCTACGTTTAATTAACTAAACTTCATTTATTTGTGTTTATTCGGACGAAAGGACAGATTGTTCCTTTGACTCTAGTGAAGATGGAATTGAATTTCAAATAACCAGGTTTCTTTCGATCGCACTCCGTTTGTAGCTAAAAGTGGAGCTGTTAATTAACTTATCTATTAAAACGTTGTTTACTTATCTAATAAAAGTTGACTTAATATTATTCTGTACCCAAAAAAATGTCACCATGAAAGTGGAATCTGATCTAATATACACATAAGATGTAACATAATAAATAATATCTACAATAAAAAGAAAAAGAAATTAACTTAAAATATGTAAAAAGTTTGGGCCGTGTGGAAGCGTACCCAAGATGCTGGCAGCATTACCTCTCTGAATAGCAATGCTTATTCTTTGTGCGAGGTAGCTGCCAGCTCTTCGGTCACCTGTGGTGTCGACCAATTTCTTCGTAAAGATCTGATCTTATATTTTATTTACTTTATTGCCAAAAAAATATAAAAAGTCCTATTCATAATCCTAATGCAAATAGAGAATTTTTAAATTCAAAATAAACTCGTGCTAATGTCTAAAGATTAAACGCGAGTTTAAAACATACTATTTTCCTCCCAGTAAAAGCTGGCGGCAAAACCGTCTGGTTGACACATCGTACAAAAACGAAAAAATTCTTGTTATGAAACCATTTGCATGTGTGGAACCATGTTGTTAGCCTACACTGTTCGTTGACAGAAACAACGGCGTAAAACTTTTCAAATCTAACAGCGATCGGAACTGATATATTTTGTTTGTTTTTGTTGTTTCTAAAACTTGACGTTTTATTATCTTGACGTAATTTTTACAATGAAATCGATATTTTGCGAATATGACAAATTAAATTAAATTCACAAAGGTTAAGCTTAAGCAGGTGCTACAATATAATATAGTTAGAATTAAATATCTGTGATACAAATTAACAATGTTTATATTAGAAAATGTAAATGTAAATTCTTGTGAGTTACTGATTCCAATAAGAAATGTCAATAGGAAATAGAACGACATCATCCGTCAGGCCCTTTTCACTGCTGGATCCCATCCGCCATCCGGAGCTTAAAAAATATGTTTAATAGTGATCTTTTTAAACCCCGTAAAACGTCAATTTTAATTGTTTTTTTTCTTGTTTCTCTAAAACTATAAAATGTATATTTTTAAATTTTTAACCATTTGGTGAACCCTTTCGTGATGATGGTGATAATGGAGCTCTCTATGTCAATATACGTCTTCTGACACTTTCGCTGAAAATTGGGCCCCTACTAAAGCGACCGAAAAAACATTTTCAATGTTTAAAATTTATTGACAAATGTGTGCTGAGGGTGCCCCGCACACTCCGCAGCCGACCGCACAGGCCATGTATCAAATTGCCAATAATATAAAATTATATTAATTCTCTCATAACGCGATGATTTGAACACAAGCCTCAAAATAACAAATGAGTTTGGTTGAGTGTTTACTAATAAACCTACCTTTATTCTAATTGGATTTTAATGTTAATGCTTCATTGATTTCTCTGCTTTTGTTCACTCGGTGATTTATTATCTGTTTTAATTAATTGTAATTAGCTACTGAAAGGCAAATAAGTACCAAACGTTTCTCAATGTTTGATTACGTATTTTAAAGGATCTAAATTGAACCTTCCACTTGCTGTTACAGTTATCGTAATTCCCTTAATATGAACAACACGTAAGCGATGGTATTCATACCATCCTTAAATCCAATCTACCGCGACAGCGACACCGTCTCTATAAAAATAAAACGTTATAAAAAGCTTCATGAATATCCGAGTAGGGTATTTCAAGGTTCGTTTGTATAATAAACGCTGTATCTCTAGGATCAAATGGGGATCAGAAAAGTTGCTCGTTTCAATGGGCATGTGCCTATTTTAATAAAACATATATATAGCCCAGAAATACAGATAAACGAGGAAAGGTGTATTCTCATATGGAAGAGACAGTGAATGTTGTAAATTTGCATTCGTCACGTGAATAACGATCCAAACTCGGCACATTCGTCTAAAAGCTCCATAAATCACCAGAATAAATTTCTCATAAGGTGGGGCGTTTACTCGTTAGTCTCCCTCACCTCATACTCGTTGACTAGGACCGTAGCAACAATATTTCTTGCTAATATAACATTTCCAGGGCACAACAAGTGTGTACAGACCGGGCATTTGCTCACAAAAAGATTAATTAATCATAACACGAATTACCGTTTGACCGGTATTTGCTCCCAGTGATAGATGACCGGAATATAGCCGCGCCTCGCAGCAATGGCAGCAAAATTGATCACGATTGTTATATTTCGCCGAATTCAATTCGGAATCTAATTAGGACAATTTTCTTGTACGAGACAATTTGAATTTAAGATATTCGATGTAGATATATGGCTCTTCAGCATTGAGATAGGAGATTCGTGAATTAATTAAGTAGAACAATATTTTCTTACGACATAATTTGAATTCTAGTCCTGTGACAGTTGATATTATGTAAGCTAGCTTTCCAGTACAGAGGTAGGACAGTTCACCAAAAGGAAATTGCTTCGCAAAAGCAATTACGAACAAGTTTATTCCAGTTATCTGTTTAAACTTTAGATGGTAAAGTAACATTTTGCGCGAATTATTTACGGTGTGCATACCAACAGGGCCAAGTTAATTTGGTTATAAACTGGCCGCTACTGAAATAGTAATTACGATGCAATTAATCCGAACCGTCCTTAAGTAGGGAGGAACAAGAACAATGAGGAAGAAGCGAATACAAATTGAAGAACAAAAAACATCGTTTGTCTTGAAATACAAAATGAATACCCATACTTTATTACTTTATCTGGTCTTGGAAATTTAAAGATGGAATTTTCACCTATATTCTTTCATATTTTTTTGTCAATTCCTAGTTAACCTTCCTTTCTGAACATCGCAAGTCGTTAAACTGAACGCCAAGATTGTACATAGGTACATACAGTCAGTGACACGAAAGCGTATGGTCTATAACTTCACGATTAAGCATCTAGGCAAGGCAAGGGTGATATTGTCGTATTCAGTGATGAAGATATTACAGTGCATAGGGGACAAATGCATTTTCAAAAATTTCTGCCTTTGTGTATGTGCCACCTTGAAGGTGCTATGAATATGGGTCGAAGTAACAAGGTAACATGAATTGCTAAGGCTGCAGCATTAGCATCCAAGCTGGGGCCGAATTATCAGAAACCTACAGCTCACGTTCTCACAGAACGACACTTAGAACGCCTAGAACAAACATACTTCTTGTAGAATTATCTGCTTATCGAGGACATGCAGCGTTCACCTGCATCGCGTAGGCCATGCACCGCTTACCACTTTTGCACAATGTAAGCATGACGATGGACTGCAGCGCAGCATTTATAGCGGGCACTCACAAGACCCACTAATGCTAAAATTAAAGTTAATTTTTCAACAGGAGTACTATAGTGTGTTGATACCTATTAGCGCAGCCAGCAACCGGGACATGGGGTGACGTGGTCGTAGCATTGTTCTTTACACAAGTTTACTTTCCTACGTCGCTTGCTTGTCACAAACTCGCCCGGCAACCAGACGACTATTTTGTTGGGTAAAATCCAATCATTTTTGTTTATATTTTATGTGTTATCAGTACATTCGGTCAAGGATCGCATACTAGTCATTTTACTCTACATATCCAGCCTTAAGCGAGTAAGGTCCCCCGTACCTGCCTATCGCTGCATAGCATGTCACTGTGCACCTACAATCCTGTTACAAAGTGTAGTGACCACGGTTATCTATGCGTAGGATGCAGATCGTACAACCTCTTAGTGAATAGAACTAGTGCAATATATCATTTTTATTATTATTAAGCCAACTACCTGAATATCTAGTGTCATAGAGGAAACTAGTGTGTCGTGACATTTATGAGAAAAGTTGACGAAGCAAACTCGAGAGACTTGAGTTTATATTGAAACATCCATCCACACCATCGTTATGTATTGAATACTTAACCTCCATAGGTAATAATATAATAATAATAATAATATTTATTAATTTCTCTCACAACATTTGTAACATTACATAGGTAGGTACATTATTACATTAGGTACTTAATATGTAGTGAGAGCCTGGAGACCGAACTAGATTCGAGATCTGTACTACAGCCACCAGGCCCCACTCCGGATCCTAGGTTGTATGGATTTATTTAACAATTTAACATTGAGCATTGATATAGAAATAACATTTTTTTAATAAGGGCATAAATCTAGTGTGTGTGCGTGCGCGTATGTGTGTGTGTGTGTGTGTGGTGTACCTGTGGTTTACCGCAGGTATGACGTCAAACCTTATCGAACAATGGTATATTGTTTTATTTTCCCGAACTATGTATCATTTAATAAATTATTCCACCGACCGGATAATATCCATTACTTAGGCCCGATGGCATATTTAATTGGATCAGAAGAAACTTAAATTAACATCGTTCAACTTCAGCGATAACGGCGTTATCGCCGTTGCGGGTGGTCGCTCTAATGTTGTAACAATATGCTGATATGGGTAGGTATCCAAGGTGAACTTACAGGTTAGCAGTAAAAAGTTTTTACGCCCGCATTCGCAGGGACTTAAGGTTAGGAGCTTGAATCGAGGACTCATTTTCACATAGCAAAACCTAGAACTCCTCCAACAATCATACTTTTCCCGAGTCTACTATGCATCAAAGTCGTTTCTCCGCTGCATACATTAGTATCGCCCTCCCCTCCCCCTGGTACAACGTTTTTGATTTTCGCCCCGTACGCTCTTGTGTCCTGAAGGTAAATACTATAATATCAAAAACAACTTATATTATTTTTTTATAAAATAGGTCTAAAGAACAGTTTGTAACAAAACTGGTTGACCATAATCGGGAGCCTATTGTCTTTTTAGCCTCTTTAATTCCAAAGCGAAGCAAAATTCAAGGGCTAAAGCAATATATGATACAATAACAGCGTAATAATTCCTGGAAAAGAAATTACACGAATCCCTATAAACCAGTATCTTTGTAAACATGTTATTTCACAAATCGAGGATATTTGTAATAATTATTCAAAAGCTCTTCTATAAATTGCCCCTCACTGATTTCTGTTTGATGGCACAAAGGGTCGGCGTATATGTTTAATAACAGAGAGAAACTGGTTTATATTTCCAAAACATCGAACGTCAATTTGGGTAAGTAATAATATTATACTACATAATAACATTACGACGGAATTTAGAATTATACTTCATTGATAAAAACGATATTTCAGGCCCGTAGCAAGTGGAACGATATAGTCTGAGTTATGATAATTGCCCTTGTACTTGAACCTATACGATTCACGATCAGTCAATAAAAAATATTAGAAAAAAGTAACTCATATGCGTTTCATGTAACCTCACTGACTTGAGTAAAAATACTCAACAAAGTACCGCTAGGAAAGCGATTTTACTTGACCTGTTTCGCTTAGCTCTTGGCAAAGTATCACTCAGTGTAATCAAGACAAATGTTAGTCATAAATCGCTTATGTTCCGGCGGCCACTTACCGGAAACTTGCTAACCGATCTTTTATTAATGTCTAGCCGACTTTGGAACTCGGAACGATCATCAGATAAACTGTGTTATAACATCGATTTAATTGTTATTTGTGGTATTTTCTTGCACGAATGCCTTAGAAGATTCCTTGTAGTAATCTTTCTCTATTCATTAGTGGAGTCTAGAATGGCATAAAAACACGACGAAACTCTTACGGAAAATGTAGGTATTTCTCCCCTGCTTTACGTTTGCTGCATTGAAGTTTTACTAAGACGAGGTCTAATGCCTAACTAGTATGTTTATTAAAATATAATAATGTTTTACCTTGTCTTGGTTTAAAGTTAGTTTTGGTATGTTTTACTTTTGTAACTAAGCAGATGACTACGTACAAAGTGTCCATCATTGTGACGAAACGATACCCGCTGCTTGCCCGAATGACATAAATACTTTGTCAAATAACATATGTGACAGAGGGAACCCCGCTGATATCTCGCATCCATGGACTAACAACCCAGTAAGTCCATGCTCGCATTACCATTTTACAAGTTGCATAGATTAGTAGTAGAAGTCTTTATTGGATTCGTCCTCAGAGGTGGGTGGTGAAAAGAGTCGACTCGACGGCAGTAGCGCTTATTTTTTATCCATTCTTGACTTATTCTAACTCAATTTCTTTTTCAATTTGTAATTTTATGTAGTACATTTTTATATTTTATATTTTTATAAATCGTGTCGTATGAAGCTTGAATTGTTATAGATACGTTAGGCTTTACGCTGTCTATACAGAAGAATGACTTTCGTTAATTCTTGCTTTTAAATGACAATTTTTTTACTTTCTTTACCATGATCCAGGATTTGGCACATCAAGTAATTACAGTAACCGTTTCAATCAACAGGTCAACCTGACAAGATTGTAAAAATTCAGTCGCCAGAATGTGAAGGTTTTAACTATTTTTTCCCTCACTGTGGATATTAGTTAGGTACTAATAGTATTAGCTCATTAACATTTATAGAAAATATTGCCACGTACGTGTTAATCTGTTTTATAAAGGCCTCTGATATAACATTTCAGCACTAAATAAGAAGTATACCTATACCTATAGCGGACGTCATATCTGCATGAAGATGTTCCGAAACATAAAATAAAGGCAAAACACAAGACTAAAACAATTTACGTTGCCCAAGACGATCGCCTTTCAGCTTTTGTCGTATTCTAATTGCCCGCAGTTGTCGCTAACCATCAAATTAGTTACGGGTGTAAATCTAACGAGTAAGTGACATGGGACTATTAATCTTCCCGTGGCCAGCGAACCTACGGTTTACACGATTAATACGAGGTGGAAAGGGCACCGGGGTGGTATAAACAAGGCCACCATAACCACAATGCTGAGGTGACTCAAAACTACGTAAAACATTAAGTAATTTTTTTTTTTTTCTAGTTTGTATAGTGCTCACTGGTCATGTCTGCATGAGTGATTAAATGCCCGATTGAACTAATATTTAGCGGCTCTTAAGTTGATTTAAGATACTTGTAACAAGTTAATGCATTGCACCAACACCAACCTCAATGAAGACGCTTTAAGAGTCGCCTAAGGTTAGTTCAATCAGGCATAATTGTATCAGATATTTTTGTATTCTCAACAGTATTCAGTTAACATTTAATTTGCCATAGTGCATTAAATGCAGTTGTGATTACATGTAGCTCGATATCTCTCAGAATCTGCCCATTAGGCGACTGAATATGTTACCGTGATCTAGACAGATAATTAAGAGTAAGTAATTACCTGACCGCCAAATCCTAGATCATGGTCAAGGCGGACCCCGGGCCCTAGCGACAGCATACTAGGGATTTGACGCCAAGACTTGACTCTCAAAGGCTCCGTGGACTTTGGCGGGTGAAAAAGTAAGTACCTACTTACATAAGTATTTAGAAATATAACTTAATAGTAGATATTAATAGAAGTAAATAAGTAATGTAAACTTAGAACTTGTATAAACTATATATAAGTATCTCTTTTAAAACTATAAATCGCATCATATCATCAAGATCCAAATACATAAATTACCAAAAAGGTCGTGACTCATGATACAGGCATACATTTTGTGGTTAACAAATAAAAATTTACCACTCAATGGGCAGGCCCCGGCTTGGATCAGTGACTGTGCACTAACGAGCCGAGCTGTAGTCGGCTCGTCTGGCCATCCATCCACACGGGTGAATAACACAGGCGTAGTATGTCATTCCAAGTTATCCACAAATTACATTGTCCGTGATTTAGATTGAATATATAACGGTGCCTCCACCGTGGACTTGACATTATAACGGGAGAATATTAGGTTACGAGTAGCTATAGGTGTGTAGGTTTAGTTGTTCAGTCAATTTATTTAATTCATAGTTTTAAAAAACTCCAAGAGATGTTCTGTTGGATATGGTGACTAATTTACCTGCCGTAGCTATAGATAGCTTTAGAACAAACCATTGGACGATTGAGCTAGCAAGCATGGCCAGGGCATGTTAGGCGGAGGGATGAAATAAAAGTCATGGGACAAGGAAGGTGATGACTATGAATGTGGATGGTCACTCAGTAGATGGACCACAGCAAACATGAATGGACTGTGTGAAAACAGTGAGTATCGAGATGACCAGTGATAGGGGTAAATGGGTGATGGATACATTTATTATGCCGACCGTACCCAGCGGGATGAGGGCAGACAATAGTTGCTCCAGTCCAGCGAATTCGCGGTCGGAAGCTAATAATTCAATACATCTAATTAGGTGGTGATATAACCCCTGATCCATAGCCCGAGGGTCATACCGTTATAATCAAATGTACCCACAGATGTCCTAATACTTATAGAATCGTACCCAAGCACGAAGGTTAGATAAAATAAGAGTCATTGTTCTCTGGCAAAACTACGCATTGTCCCGAGCCGCTACGAGGGTAGCGATTAATCTATCTACCCGCGGGTGGCACCGCGGGGGCTAACTAATGACTCGGGCGAGTTCATTCCTTCGCTTTCATCAAGCTTGAATTAATATGTGAAAGAAAAAGTACACGTTCTTTGAGAAATTCAATGATACCGGTATTTGTTATCGACATATTTCTCAGTTGGTTGGGTATGGACTGTGATGTCTTAATTAATTTTTGAGGTCGTAAATTTTGTTGTTGTGTCTTGCTTCCAAAGATATTGGAAAGACCTTCAAAGAGACTGGAAAGTTAGCGACCTTCATGGTTTAGAGTGGCTAATTTTTTTTCTCTGTGCTTGCTTCGATATCTATTGTAATTACTCTTTCTTAACTTCGTTTAGGACTTATGTTAAGGCTATTTTCGATAAAACACAGTTATTATATTAGACGGGACTTGCACGCGACGTACCTTTTCGACTTATATAATAATATGTGTAAAGAATGCGAGTTTAGATTGAAAAAAACACAGTCAAAAATAATAGGTGTCCGACAAAGAGAGATACCCCCAAGCTCTTCTATTCAAGGGTTTCGTACATGACGGCAGATTTGCTGGGACCAGAGCTGACCATAGGCAAATGTTGAGCAGAAGACCATACGGTACATAAATGGGCTGCAGGTGTAGAGATTAAAATAAAACTACACTAATGTGGAGAAGGCTCAATTTCCGCATTTACCTGTCGATATGATGTGAATAAAGGTTTATATTTTTTCATTCGGTTCCGAAGTTTGCAGAGAATAGATAAAGTATCTTTTTTGTACAATAGAGGGAGGCAAACTAGAAAAGGGGTCACCTGATGGGAATTGATCACCGCCGCCCATAGACAGCCGCACCGCCCAGGGAGTCGCCTCTTATTTCCTTTTAATATTAGTGTTGGCATCGCTTTTTTGTGAAAAAAATATGTGACATTCGGCCATATTATTGCAGAATTAACTTAATTAGGCTGTACATATTCACCGATGATCACAGACAAACATATCACACAGCTTATTACACACAGGAAATACGTGATTGTAGGTAAGGTGTGCAAACTCTGAAGGTACCGTTGGCGATAAAACCACAGCCCCCGCTTAGTACTACACCTACCCAGTATGTCGATATTTCTCTTTACCACATATTCAAATATTCCTGTTGTGAAATATCCACATCGATTATCTAGTGATGTCACATCGCTAGAAAATTTTTATGTCGACCTGTCGCGGACAGTATGTATTTGACATAAAGTATATTTCATTAAAAAATAAGAAAAGTATGGACATTATTGTCTAAGTATTATCCACAGAAATCTACAGAAGAATCTATATTTATTTCAATTAAGTCAATTTATTTAGATTTCTCTGGATAATACTTCTTGATAACGTGCTCTACTTTTGTTATTATCTAATGAAACATACTTTATGTGAGGTCGTTTATGTGAACGTACTGAAGGTATGTTTATGCATTATCGTTCAACGCTACTTAGAAGTGAAACATACTCATATCATCACAATCATATCGTATGAATGAATTCGAGGCAAGGAGTTTTCAACACGCCTCATCAATCAAAGGAGGTATGAAAGTATGTTATTCATACCCGCGTAACGGCGTCATTTACGACTTTTTGCCTTTTACCTAATAACAAACAGAACCGTCTTTTAAACATGTTTTTTATTTATTGGAGGTACTTTATGGGTTTTTGATTATTCTGTTACCAACAAATGCGAAAGTTTTTAGGGGGAATAGATTACGTTTGTTGAGTGTAATTCACTTATTCTTTCAATAAAAACTTTCTGAACAAAAATTTTACTACTCATTGACAAATGAGCAGCTAGATAACCTGCTGGCAAGTGGTAATTGTCGCCCATAACGTCTACGATTTATGCAACAAAAATGCCGAACCGCAGATGCGTTGTCACTGTAAGGACTGAGATTATGCCTCTTGCCTATCCTTCAAACTGGAACACAATAATGCAAACAATATTGCTTGGTAGAAGAAATTGCTAAGACAGTGAGTGTCTGAGGATTCGCCTCAAGCTTGCCAGGGTCTTATCACATGTTAAAAATAAACATAAAGTACACACCTTCGACATGTTATGGTGGACACCAAACAATGCTAATTCAGAACTTAACATTTTTGCAGGCTTTCAAGGGAATTTTACGAGCTCTTGATGTGAATAGATAAGATTTCTGCTAGTGAGGCGATTAACAACACTATATTAATTATCAGTTTAAAAGAAATAAGACTATTTTCTGATTATTAATCTCCAATTCTTGTATATGATATCTTAATGCCCCAGAAGTTAGTAAAATCTATACAAGCGTAGCGTACTTTCTGGACGTACGGAGTAGGTACATTTTAATATTTTAGTACTTTAATTCCTACGACAAATTCCTATAAAGCAAGTATACAGTATTAATTTTCTTTGAAGACCCGAAGGAAGCTTGTTCGATCACAGGTAAAGTAAATACGGTTCAGTGAACATCAGCCAAGAGGGTATATTTAATAATAGACCAGTTGTTACGATCTACTAATTTCTCGATTTCGTTTTCGTGATATTCATACAGCAAATGTTGGTAGAGTAAAGTGTAATCGAAATGATTGTAAGAAGCACTGGACTATTTTTAAGAGAAGAGAAATCTTGTGTATATAATATATTTGTTATTAAATTTCTGTATTATGTAAATATTGTACATATCTCTTTTAATGTAAATAAACCAATTTCTTGCGCTATTATTATAAGATCCTATATAATCATACTGCACAATATACCTATACTTACTAGGATTTACAATATAATTACAGGAATAACAGTATATTTGAATTGGCATTAAGTATCAAATTCTTTAGAGGGAGGCCTATGCCCAGCAGTGGGCGTCTTTCGGCTAATATGATGATCGAATTCATTGACAATTAATACTGCGTTTTCATTATGAAAACCGCTAAAGAGTCTAATGCGCGTCTACCTCCTGACTGCGTCTGTTTTTCCGAATGAATGAATAAAAATCTTCTGGGTAAACTCTTAGCGTCTAAGTAAAATGTAGGTCAAGAGCAACTCCATTGAAGAACAAAAAAAGAGCACGCCTCCTGATATACCTACATTACCCTTGAATACATCCTTATTATATTATAACCAGTTTATTACCTCTGAACTTATGAGATTAGAAAACTCAATGTTCTGCTGCTGAGGGAAAAGCTTGCGTTTGAATAAAATGTTATTCACCATTATCATTATTTTAAATTATACTAAACAGGATGATAGGCCCGATAAAAAAACAACACGGAAAAGTGCGCCATTCCACTTTACATTGTATTTTATGGAAAAAGGGTTAAATATCTACCCTCATGCATGACAAAATTTATTTTACAAACAATAAACTGATAATATTCATGAAGATTATTCAGATTAATGGACAATATTTGCGTATCAGCCTTATACAGGATTCGGAGGACGCCAAACCGGTATTACACAGAACATTATAGCTCTCATAAGCCTTCCTGACAAGGGTGCCTTCATTACAAAGCAACTCTAATAAATAAACAACTTTGTAACACTGGATCGTTTAGAAGTTATGTGATTTAACCACTTAATTATACACTTTACGAATTCAGATGCTGCGTTGTACAGTATTAAGTTGGTTTACAGTATTTTTTAACAAATTATGAATTCCTAATTTACATTCATTATTGTAGTACCTACATCACGAGCCACTTTCCATCATTTTGGTGCTCCTGTGTTACTAGGTCAGTAAAGGTTGTTTTCTAAAACCTTTATTTGGCCAACGCGTGTTTTTTCAACCGAAAGTCAAAATCATTCGACCAAAAGTGGGCTTCAACACTGAACAAAAGTTTGTATGGAGGAAAAAAATTGTAATACAAAAAATTTCCTAGATCCATTAGATATACAACATTCTAAATGGCATTTCATTGTCTTTCCAATTAAGCTAATAATTATAATCGTGGACAAATTCACACAACGCCATCTAGCCCCAAAGTAAGCAAAGCTTGGTTTATGGGTGCTAGATAACTGATAAACTACTTATATACTTTTAAATACATACTTATTATACATAAAACACCCAGTAACAGAAATTAAAATTCATCATTTCAATTTCTGCCCGGCCGGGAATCGAACCCGGGACCTCTTGCGTGGCAGACCGGCATGTTGACCACTGAACCACTCAGGTCGTAAAAGCTAGTTTCTAAATATAGGTAAATATATTAAATATAGGTGATTGAACTATTTTGCTTTGTTATATTTCAAATGAAAACCCTAGATTTAAAAAGACATCCTGTACAAGGGTTTATAAGGGGTATACAAAGGAGTATCGAAAATATCAGATAATCTCTGGATAATAGGAAGTTAGTTGAGTTTGGACCGGATTAGCCCCGCTACGCTGCTCATCTTATGTGATCATAGTTTAAACGAAAGCAACTTACTTGAAACCTATAGCAAATACAGCCTATATCGGTCCACCACTATTCATAAGAGCGCCATAAAAATAAATAGTCATCATCACAGCCCGTAACAGTCCCCTGCAGTACTTAGGGCCTCTCCCACGAAAGGGAGGTTATTGCCATAATCTCCACGCTTGGCAGGCGGGTTGGAGATCGCAGTGTTTAAATATAATAATCGAAAATGCTGCTGCCCATTTTCCAGACTATGGAGACTCTTGATCTTTTGCGTCGAAAACATTAGTCGCCTTGTACGACACCCAAGAGTGTAAGGGGTTGGAGCTATTATACTCTGCCGGACACCACACGGCCAAAAAAAAATAAAAAAAAAAATTGTATAACTTCGTAATGTCTATCTTATCCCTAAAACAGCTGAGAAATCACGAAGATCTGTCGTAGTTTGCTAGTAGGTACATCGCTTTCAAATCCTCCTAGGAATTTTGGACATATCAAATTTTCTGATTATCTTACGACATATGTGTGTTATCCTTGATAACATTTACCTTAGTGACTGCTTCGGACGGCCACTAGGACGGTCTCGGGACCCGTGAAGTTCCATCCCTTCCTGCCCCTAACCGATCCCAAGTTATTTGTCAGGCGTGTCTATTGAAGGCGGGGAATACCCACCCTAATTTAGAAGCTACAAGTTGCAATGACGTAGCAAGTAACCTTTGGTAGCTTATCTGCATAAAGATAACTGCGGTTGTGTTGTTGTTGAAGTTTTGAGTTTGTTCAGTCCCTAGGAATATCACTTATGCAGCACGTTTTTGTAAGTTAAGGCCTTGCCACATACAAAGCTCGGCGCGAGCGCGGCGCGTTATTTGCTAGGCAACCATCGCGCGGCGCGATGGTTGCCTAGCAAATAACGCGCCGCGCGATGGTTGCCTAGCAACTATCGCGCCGCGCGATGGTTGCCTAGCAAATATCGCACCGCGCTCACGCCGCGCTCGCGCCGAGCTTTGTATGTGGCAAGGCCTTTAATATTAAAATAATTTTTATTATTATTGCCAAAATATCGGTTTTATCACCATATTAAATATGTAAAATACGGTTGAACCTTATGCCATACGAATACGATATAGGTATGTCCACTTAACATACGTACGTATGTTTTAACATCGATTGTTATCCCAGTCAATTTTACAATTCCGGTTTAGTGTAGGTTTGTGTCAAGTAACACGACGAACACAAAAGCAAAATATATACTTGGCTAAAAATTTCATATTTTGCTTACGTTATTTGGGATTAATTTCATCAAACATATAACTATAAAGGCGTTTGATTGTTATTTCTTTCATTATTTCGTAACGTAAGCCTTATTATTTCAATTGAAAAATAAATTAAGCCCTGCCTACAGTCACCTGCGAACAAAGCACTCACCCGACGCGGGCCTGAGTGAAAATCTCTTTATCTGTTCCAACCATGAGTCCTTTAATACGGTACCTATTTATTAAAAACATAATAGAGTGGAATGTTCTCGCTATATTTTGTATCGATCGAGGGGCATCAATTTCATTATTGCGAAAAGAGCTTTCGAATAAATGCCACGAACAAATTGGTAGCTTGACAGTGCGAACATTACATTGCTGTTATTTCACAGTACCTACTTTGAAAAGTGAAAGTGAATGTATTGAAATGTACAGTACAAGGATAATTGTACAATCTACAATACTTAAATTTATAACATTAGTTATTTATTGTCTCTAGGTGTATTTGTATAGCCGTTTATTTGTCAAAGTCAAATTATACCTCGTTCATTACGCAAACTAAGGTTACCTGTGAGCGATCAGCACTGGCAGGGTCGCCATGCAATGGGTGGCGAAATGAATGAAAAACACTGACTGCGTTCAGATGTATATTGAACACACTACAGCAGACTTGTCGTATAGCATTTTAAGGATATAGGATTCTTATATCCTGTTCTGTTCCCAGAACTATACCAATGTCTGTGCCCAAATATAAGCCAGTTGATTTACTAGGTAGACAAAAATGAGCCGGCCCATTGTCCTTGAGTTCGGCAATTCTTTGTAGTATGTCTCCAACCTTGGTCCTGCCGCGAATCGCCTCATTTCAGATTCTATCTCCAAGATAAACTTGCGAATTTCTATCTTTAAGCAATTTTGAGCCTTATTACGACGTATAAAACTCACTCCAGAGGTACCTTGAAACTTTTTACCTTACTTTATTTGCCCTGGCAGCAATCATGCCACTTGCGACGTCTCTTTCTCCGATATTCGTAGTCAGCAGTATTGTGAGTGGCCCACAATAAGTCTGTTAAAACAAGGAACGCCAGATAGAACAGAGTTTTAATTTAACTCTGGCGAAGTTTGATTGGTTCGGAGTCCCCTCAGTTGATTAATTCGCGGTCCGCGGGACTTAGTAACTCGTTTTTAAGGTTGCCATGTATACTGGCAGGATAGTGGTTTCAGAATTATGTTAGCGACTTGCTCATGTAATTTTTTGTAGCAGAATGTCAAAGAGTTAGATCTATATCACTACATATTATAAAAGAAAGTCCTATGCCGGGTCTGTCTGTCTAGCTGTTCGCGATAAACTCAAAAATTACTGAACGGATTTTCATGCAGTTTTCACCGTCAGTTAGAGAATTTCTTCGAAAGATTTATATGTATATTATAATAGTGAAACCCCAAGAAATAAAGTGCGAAGCCGGGGCGGACATAAAGCCTATCATAAATATTTGAAATAGGGCAATAAGTCCACGGATCTGCTAATATTCATTCTTGCTACGTTAACGTGCTCTCTATGTGCTTGTTCGATAGGCTTTCACGGTATACTTAACATAGGTAACCTGAACTACTAGAAAATACTAGAAACGTCAAAATTCAATCATCACATCGGGCCACCTGTTGCTTTGGACATAAAACTTTACACCCGAATAATGTCTTCCGCTATTCATCACATTACAGGGTAAAGACGCCCATGAAAGGCCCTCGGTAGCGAGCAGCCAATTTATGGCGACTATAAACTCGACAACGGCAGTTAGCTCATACCTGCCCTTGGGCCCGGCCGTATATAACCCAATGATAGAGCTAGTAAGCATTATTCCCGTCCGAAGTACTGAAGTTCGATATACTTTAAAAGGTTTTTACGGGGTCGGCAACGCGTGGGTGATGCCCCTGGTATTGCAAACGTCCATAGGCTGCGGTGACTGCTTACCATCAGGCAGGCCGCAAGCTTGTTTGCCACCTTAGTGGTATAAAAAAAAATGACTACTGCAATAGCCTAAAATCGGACACTGTAGTGTGGTATAATATATTCACTGTTTATCTAATATTTTAAAGAGAATCGATTTTTATTTTTGTTTGTAATAAATGAACTCAAAAATTGCAAGACCAATTAAAAAAAAATACCATATGATACCTACATTATCACAGAGTCACATATTTTTTTATACAGAGAAAATAATATGTTCCCACGAGAAAGTTGATTGTTTAAAGAGAGCCGTTGAGAACGGTTAGTTTGATATAAAACTAAATGCATTGCAACAAATGAATATTGCAAGATATTATGCGTTAAAATAAATTGAAGAATGTAGACAGGTATGCACATTAATATGATCAAAGATCTTGGATAAAAAGTCGTCGTTTTTTGTGGCGCTACCAATTCCTAACGTAACCCCAATCCCTGGAATATACACATATCCTTCGAGCGAGCGGCCAATTTATGGTGACTATAAACTTGCCCCTGGGCCCGGCCGTTTATAACGCAATGACAGAGCAAGTAAGCTTCACTGAAAGGTATTCCGTTCGAAGTGGGCGATACTGGTTGTATACGTGTAGGTAACTTCAACAACCCACAACATCCGATACATTCCAACAGATTTTTGATCGAATTTTTCCGTAAAATTGTGGTCTCTAACTATAAAAAAAGGCGTGACATCATCAATAGTGTGTATGTATTATCTTTCAAAATTTACCACAGTAGAATCATAACTATCCGATTCTTTCTTACCTTTTTTACATGATCCACGTTGTCTAAATTTCAACTGCATAAAGTTGTCCTCTGTATTAGAAAGTACACTATACCAGAATTTCCACTCCACCAATATGTCCCAGAAATGTCCTCTCGAAGTAATGCTCTAAAACCACCATAACGAAATTTCCGCCCCACGCTACTGAACGGTCCACCAAGCAGTCTTCTAGCCAATCGATACGACTACTTCATTATTTGAAAGAGCTTCAATCGGTCCAGTATTTATCAAAAAACCAACGATTTTAAATTTAGAACAGCCTGTATGTATATTGCAAACTCTTTTGAATGGTATTAGAACTCCATGTCAGATGATAAATTTAAAATTTAGAACATGTGTCACGCCAAGAATTTATCTAGTAGAATCAAACCATTCGATGCAGTGATAATTTTGTTGACTATAAAGTTAAAATTTTCAAGCTTTTGATTTTTTTTGTCGAATTCAAGAAAGAGCTATTTACAGTATTGCTGAGTAGCACTCCTATAATAGCACGGCTAGCAAAAGTGTGCCGCAACATAACTCGCACTGCGAGAGACCCTTTGTTTCTTTCTGTCACTACTAAGATAAAAGAGTCAGCAGTATCTATGTCGCGCTTTTCTCACATGTCAGGCACGAGAGCGAGAGCACATTTGTGCTAGACGTGCAGGCCTTCATTATTTGTCTATAGGCTAAGATCACTCATATAAATTGACCTCTGTTTTCAATACTCCGAAAAGCATAGTTTCGGATGACAGCTATCAAACTGTCTAACATAATACCAATACTATTCTAATTAGACTCTGAAACTATTGCTCCCAGATGGTGGCTATGTCCCAGAGCACCAGTTCTAAAGGAGAAATGATAGTGCTTGTCGAAATCTGCAACATATACCTAACTTTGGGCGCAGAGGCACTATAACTACGAATAATCTTTACAAATTCTTGGTTTGTATGTTTAGCGCGAGTTATTTAGTTAGTAACGCATTGTTTGCCTATGTTTTAAAAAGCTCTTTGTTAAAAAAATCCCAAAGAAGCGGAATCGATTCTAGGTTTTGCGCAAACTGAATTCATGTTAAAAATGATAATGGATTATAGAAGTAAAAATACTTCGTCCGTTCGCTACTTTTTACGTTTGTTAGTTTCTTAGTTTTTAAATGTAGAAGTCATTGTTTTTAATACTAGTTATGAAGAAATACGAATGAACGTATGAAATCTTAAATTCACCCTTCCGCCAGTTTGTGAATGGACGAATGAATTCACAGGAAGCGCTTGGGATCCGAGAGTCGCCAGCGTTTTTGTAAGTACCGTGAATACTGTAGAGAACACAGGGATGCAAGTAAGTATCCATTTAAGATTGACCCCCTTTGATTTGATGTGAAAAATATTATCATCACGCAACCGCTGGCTGGTGCGAGCCCATTTTTAATTGTAGCTTTGCTTACTTTGGGGCTAGATGGGGCGCTGTGTGAATTTGTTCAAGCACATAAACTAATATTATCGCTTATGAAAGCAACGGACTACCACTACTGAAATGCCTGGGTCTAATGTATAGCGACACAAAAAACTGAGTTCTGGATTAAAACTAAAGTTATAAACTACTACTACTGTATATATACTAATGCTGTATAGGTACTTATCTAATGCTTTCACATTTTATTTTAATTCATATTCTTATGTATATGATAGCTTTATTTTCCTATATGTTTCTTTTTATAAATGGCAACACTGATAAATCGCTGAAATTATAAAAAAAATAGGATGTCTTTTTTTAGTACGTCGTGGGAGAAATATCGAATTAGGCCGATCTCTCCTTCATCAGACACTGGCCTTAGGTACCTTCTAGGACTAGATCGTTGGTCAAGACAAACTGAACGAACCCAAACTCGAAAGAGTTGCATTGATTTATTTTAGAGTTGTTGCTGCCACCAACAGCATCATCACTTGTCTCCATCATTAGATCAGATTACTGGTACCATAATATTGCATTTATATTTGACATATATACTTAGATAAAACTTCAATTTTACCGATTTTTAACGATTACCGGGGTGAGGGTCTAATACTGTGTAGGTACATCGTAACGCACTTAGAACCTTAGCACTCTATGTGGTCTTAGATATGCCGTACACAGCATTTGACTCACTTGCTGGTATTCGATTGAAGACGTGTTATAGAGGTGGGCAACGCATTGGCGATAGTCTCGGTGTTGCTAATGTCTATAGGCAGTGGTGACCACTTTCCATCAGGTGGCCCGCTTGCCTGTTTGCCTATCGTATGACATAAAAAAAAAGAATTGTAATGACATACAAGTCAGATCAGTATCAACGAGCTGAACTGAAGATGGAGAAGGAAAGTGCCCACTAAAATTTGTAAATGGAACAATGCAACTCTATCAAGTTTGGATTCGTTTGTTATGACTTGACGAGGACTATTGAATTGGCCTGATGATGGAGTCGTATGGTGGCCTTCTTCGGATAGGACTTCTTTCGAAAAACAATGCTACCTTCTAACTATTTTATTGTTTGAGAACATTGCAGAGATGACTGACTGATTGTTATATTTATTGTTTGTTTTAACAGGTTATCTGTATACTGCATATGCTATATTGGCGCGAACGCTACGCGGTGGCTACGCCGACGCTACACACCGGCTACGTGGACGCTACGCAGTGGCTACGCGGACGCTGGGCGTTGTCTGGTCGGTCAAAACGTGTACTCTGTTTCGCGGTAAAATTTTTAAAATAACCTTATTGCAGTACCCAAAGTTGCATCATTTGGAAGAGCACACAAAAGCGTCGGTGGCCTAATGGTTACTCGCAACAGAAAGGTACTGAGTTCGATCCCCAGTGCCACCATGTACTGATATTTTTTTCCTAGGTATGTACATTAGTTAAGTGAACCGATGCTATTATGTTGTAGGAAAACATCGCGATGAAACCTGCACATTCAGGCGAAGGGTCACGGAGATCAGACGTCAGTTGCTCCACTGTAATTATTTGATTTACTAAATCCTTGATCATGGTCAAAAGCAAAGCCGGGATATTGACGTCAAGATGATTATTCATTTGCTATATCAGACTTTATAACTTTATATAATTTTTTTAATGCCAAACTTTAGTTTACGTTAGCTGAACTTATAAGATCACAACCAAGGTCTTAGTGGTAAGCTTACGAGATACATCATCTCTTCCCAAAGGTTGCCTAAAAGACCTAAAACCGGTAAGACTGCCTTACTTACTCTTGCACTACTTAAACACTTACGAGATAAATCTTCTCTTCCCAAAGGTTGCTGGAAAAACCAATGAGCAATGTTGAGTTTTTACTTACTTCCAAAAGACCCCCACTCGTGTCCCGAGTACATCCCTGTCGCGGAGGCACGGAGGCGCGGAGGCAGGCGCGTGTCCGGGCGGCGGCTTGCAGCCCGGCGGGCGGTATCGATCGGCCATGCGCAACAAGTGCTGCCTCGCGATCCGCTCACGGCTCACACACTGACCCGGGCTGCGAACTGCGATCACTGCCCGCTGTCTGTCTATGCCCCTATTATATCCGCATGTGAATAGATGCGGGTGTTAGTAGGAAAAGTGTGCTAAATTATCACGACCGAGACAGGTCGTGATAATTTCAGGGGATTATTGGAAATGGTCTTACTTACATTTTATTGTTTCTGTTTCATTTCTGTTATGACTTTTGGTAGGTACTTAAAATTTTCGGCAGAACGCTCAACGCTGGACATAGGCTTTCCTTTGCCTGGTAATTTTTATATAAAGTAAATAACCCTGTAAAAAGATGAGGGTGTTGTAAGTTTCATAATCGTAAGTTTAATGTGTGTATATCTGTCTGTGACATCCATTGTATTGCGATACGGTTTTCTAGATGGCTCTAAAACTATTTGAGTACATGTAAACTTTGTCGCGGGTCTGCCGGCATGGTCGGTCATATTATTTTAATATTTGATTCTACCTATATTGAAACACAAGGTGAATAGGACATCGCCGTACCACATAAGAAACAACCGTATTTTATAAAGGTTTCCACGTTTTATATAAAGATAACTTTTAGGGATAAGATATTTAAATCGGCCGGTTCTTTCCAGGCTTCGACTTTTGACTTTCCCCTTCTTTCCTTTAGCAAAAGTATCTAACCTAACGAACTTTATTCCAGTCTGTTACGTGGCTAGGGTCGGACCAATTGCGGGGCTGTTTGACTTTGTAATCAGGCGTTAGCACTCGGGTAGGGCCCAAGGGAATAACGGCGAAACATATAGAATACTTACAGAATATGTATGTAACAAAAATTCTCACCGATCTGCAAAGGCGTTGCTAGGTCTCGGGGTCAGAAGCTATTTGAATCAGTGGGAGAGTAGCGATATTTATCGCATCTGACGGTTTGTATTTGTATGTTAATTTAAAATAACAATAATAGCTTACTACTATAACGAAATCAGGGGGCCCTATTTTAGAAACCGCGCATCCACGCGCTCGCCTTCTAATATTTATCGTTTTAATCTCTAGCATCTCTGCCACGAATCTGGAAGAGTAAGATAGCACACGCGAGCGCTCCCGTAGATGCGAGTTATTTATAAAATGGGGCCCCTGTGCTCAGATTCGTGTGTACGAAGTGGGAGGCCTTGGTCAACCTCGCTTCGCCAACATCAGTGTCGGTAGCTGGTTGACACTGCGTGACGGTATGTTGTCTATATTAGGGAGGCGTTTTTAATATGCTTATACCTATAATACGCCTCTTTGCGATCGGACTGGTTTTCACACCCGGAATAAGTAGGAATGATTCCCTAACTATAAGTTACACAACAGGTAAACAAAACAAAGTGCATTGATCTGTATGCCAATAAATTAAAAATATCCATAATTGTTACAATTCGTTGTAGACACGTGCGAGAGCTCATGTTCAGAGCGCGCGCGAGTTCGCGTCCATCGGTTCTGACCTTTTAAGTCGAACGGACATACATATACACATACATCGCCATCTCACTTGTTCAAACCGCAACGGAGTGAGATGGCGACGTGAATTATTTATGCTCGATGGACATGAACTCGCGCGCGCACTATAAAAAGTGTGACTATTGTGTAACTTTAGTTTAAAGATAGTTTAAGTACAGAAGGTAGCATAACGGCCTGCAAAACCAGTTTAAAAGGAGGTAGCGTTGCTATACGCTTCTATAGAGACGATAGCTCATCTTATACTGGTTTTAGATAGGCCAATATTATGCTGTTGACTGTACACTGTGCATCGGTAGCTTTTTTAATAAAATACAGTTTTTATTCTTCGTAAAAGTTAAGTGTAGGTATGAAATGGTAGTAAACAAACCACATAATGAATAATCATATTTAATGAAACTGTCTTCATTTCGTCAGCACAAATGTAAATGTAATACTGGTAAACACTGAATTTGTGGTATATTTATTATTTAAAGATCGGTTAGAAGTATCGTAGATTCTTAATAATGTACGAAATATTATTTCAATGCTACATTTCAAATCCAGACGTGCTGCTTCAATTCATATTCAATAAAATCATAACTTAAGCTTTCTTAAAAAATAAAACTTCCGTAAATGAACTTTGTATGCAATTACACTGCAAATATATTAAAATAACAAAGAGATATTTTATTTTATTTTACATTGGCTACGGGAATATAATGCATTACGCATTTACTACTTACTACTGGAGAGGATAGTTTCCAAATAATTTATTAAATTTTGATTATATTGTGTATAAATATTTATGTACTTTCAAAAAAGGCACATTCATAAAATTTCAAACGTCAGAGTAATATAAGTAGACACATTTATATGTAATAAAATGAAATACACAAATCTAAATTTATTACTTTATCAGAAAATCAGTCATATCACTGAATTTCATACGTTAAACCATAGTTAAGACTCACTAAACGCTTTCATTAAATTTACATCTCGACTCTCTACTATCGTTAGCTAAGCTACACATATACTTATTAGTTTTAGGATTATTTATTCTAGTTATTTGGACAAGTATATAGATATTTTGTAACTGAAAATATTAGGAAAATGCGTAAAAACTATAACTATTTCTTGGCTTATATAATTTCTTATTCGTTTATGATAGTAAACAGGCAAGTACTTAATTATCTTATTTCATATTATTTCATTATTGGGCAAATCGGCTTTAATATTGTTTAACTTATTCGTCTATAAAGCAGCAAGTTAATTTATGATGTAGAATTAAATGTTATTAATAAACATTACGTCTCGGTAGCCAGATCTAGAATGGGTGTATGGCAGAATGGTATCCGGCAGAAAGCATGAAACTTTCAATTCATGTAGCTTTTCTCTATAACTTCTCGACGTGTTTCTTCTTATATATTTCATTTATATATGTACAAGTTACAAGCATGGCAAGTGTCATGCTTTCCGCCAGATGGGACCATAACTCGAAGCTAAGAAGCCGGACTGTAATCTGGAAACCAGTAAAAGTATGTAAGCAGTTTTTCGAAACCTCATAAGATTAGTTATGCATTGGTGTAACACTAAAATAGATTTTCCAAAAACTATAGGTACTTATCAGCTTTTCATTTCCTGAAATTGGTACTTCCTCGTCATCAACCGTATCACTGAAATTCAGTTTACTTCTACAAAAATTGCTCCATAAATAAGTACGAATAGATTAGATAATTTTGTGCTTAGCAGCTAGACATCCATATTACATGTGACAAGTTGTCGCGTAATAATTGGATAATTAATACCGAAACTCTATAAGCCGTTCGGTAAAAAATTGTTTTTGATAATTCTTATGGGACGAACAAAGTATTTATTACGATTATATTACATACACAAATCAGAAAAAAATACTTTTAATTATTATAAACATCTGCATACACATATGGCATGATAAACTAGTGTTATACTAGAAATTGTTTAATATTCTTACGCTTAAACCACAGGAAAATGTTAGAAAGGTACATATAAAAGTAGAAGTACGTTAGTCTAATATTACACCAGTCACATTGCCTGTAACCTACCTATCACTTTGCGCCAACAGACCATTCAAGTCGACATTCTTAACACGAATACATCTAAAACATTAAAACTATACATTGCATGTTAGCATTGGCGTTATATAAGAGTTATATAATTAGTTGGTATAATTTTATTACATTGGGTGAATCTTACCGCAGTCATATTCGGATACAGGTATATAAGAAATAACGAGCACCTACTGAAAATTTGTTACTGCTAGCCATGTGGAAGACAATACAAAAGAGAATGTAGTCTATCATAGAACTATAGTCGTGTTGTATAGAGATGTTGTGTAGAATGACTCATGCATGTTATCCTAGTACCAATAGCCTTACCTTCCTATTACCGTTTCTGCTACAACACTCAATAACCTGTTTCCCTCGTTTTATTAATTCATTCGTATCTTTATAATCGCTCTCAAAATTTATTAATTTATTAATAGATAGTTGTTTTTTTATAATATTATAAATTTAACAGCGGAATAGTTACATTGCTCATTAAGTTTAGTAACTTTAATGCATTTAAAAAAATGTATAGATCTATTTTAAAGTACAATTTTTAATGTGATAGGTATTTAATTTGAAACCGCAATTAATAATAGAAAATGTATATTTCCGTAGAACCTACCTAAATAGTCTTTGATTTATTTTATTGATGATAATGATGTATTTTTAAAGCAATTTGTAAATATTGCAGCCGAAAGTAGAAAAAAGAACGTCATCAATATTACAAATTTAGATAATATTTCTCAAAATGTGGGATATTTTGGTGGTGTAGGAACAATAGTATTATGATTACGTAGGTACAATATTATGTTGTTGGAGAAAATCTGGTTATAAGTAGGTTCAATTATCTTTAATTTATAATTAAGACGGTATATTTTCTTTTAATTCGTAGACTGTATTGTATTTTTATTGGATATAAAATATTTATCCACTAATTTGAATATATTATTTTATATAAAGTGATGCTGAATTGAAGTTATTTAATTCTTAAATTGTAGATTATTTTTATAATAAGTCGTGTAATTAATTACTTGGACAACCTGTCCTTTGTACCTGTCTTAATCTTGGAATACTCAAATTTCATAGTCATAATTATGTTTTATAGGAGGCTCCTGGGAGCATCCTATAAAACCTAAACTCCTTGGACAAGACAAGACATAGCAGTCTAACAATTAATTACACGATTCGCCTAGTTTATATAACCTTACCCACTCGTCTGATATCTAAGATATGACACAGGAGTTTCTTTTGTTGTTGTGTCTCTCGCGTATCTGCTGTAGATGCGCCAGTTGCGCTGGTGAAGGTACGTGGGGGGGCTGCGATGGCGTCGTGGGGCCGGGGCTGGAGCCTGGTCCCCCCGGGCCTTGGGGGCCCGTGGGCAGCGACTGCCGCCGCCTCCGACGCAGCGCGGGCGACAAATTGTATTTCACCTAGTGTGAAAAAGTAACGTTTAAAATTTTAATCCCTGCTTGCACCAAATTCTTAATCACGTTTAAGAATGACGTTTAGTGTTTTTTTGTCTAAATTTCGGAGTTCCGAAAGCTTGATGACCTGCCACAGAATACTAATACTGATGCCTATCAAAGCCCAGTCATTGCGTGTTAGACCGTGGTAATTTTATCTTTCGTGTAGGTGCGTGCGTCTCTTTATTTTATCATTTCTCTCGCTCTCTTTCGTGTGGGAGCCATAGGCAATACCACGGACTAATTCATCAACGTGTCAAATTGAAGCCAATGCCAATGCATAGCCTTCATAGGCCACTGACCTGGTCAAGAGGTTTTGCATTTACATTAGTTATTGAGGGTCATTCAAACAAGGTTCGCTCGCAGTTGAGCGGCGAGGATCGGGCTCCATGTTTGCGGACACGGCCTGGATAATCTAATACTAACATCCCTGCAAAGTCTTGGCGGGCGGTGCGTTTACGCAAAGTGAATTCGGCGCGCAAACATTTACTTTGAGAATTTTCCAATAAAGCGGGATTCCTCCCAACTAGGGACAAGTGGTAAATCCAGATTCTATTTGCCGCGTTCCGAGACTTCAATGGCTTACATTTCTAACCCTCAATAAGTGCAATTTAGATAAACCTCTTCGCGTGTACCCCTAATACCTTAATACCCAGGGAATTACGCCGAAAAGAAAAGTGTTAAGAAATCCCCCGAAACAAAATAAATCCCCAGATTTACCTTGGCTTGGACGAGCAGTTCTTTAAATATCTGCGAAACATTGACGTTATCCTTTGCTGATGCCTCCACGAACCCGTTCTCCCAGTCCACTGTCACCACCGACTCGGTTGTGTGAAACTCCACCTGCAACAAGATTTATATTAATTAAAAAAGTGTAATATAGTATTCCCACCTAAGGTTTGCTTATTAGGTTTGGCGTCCGTTAATACCGTTCACTTTTTAGCTTTGAGTTAGGTACAGTCTGACAGTAGTCTCCTCTCTAGACTACTCACTATAATTACTTTAAGAGAAACTAAAAGAAAGTATGTCTGCTTTTAAGTCCCGTGGTTATCAGGGAAAGTATAAACATGATTATAAATATATATATTTAAATATAGCTAGGCTCGAGCCAACAGCGCCTCGTCTTATAGGTACTTAATGTTGAACAGATGCCGTCACCCAGCATTCCGCCTCGATGAACTGTCACGACCCTAGTTGACAGATAGATATTCCCGTTTCAAGGGGGCAACCCTTTTCTGTGTAGTTGCAATGAAGTGACATTTTTGGTAATGTTATACTTTATGTGTCTCAATTCTTGAAATAAAAGCATCTATAGTGTACTCCTATAGGCATTAAATCGAAATCCGAGCTTATACCATGATTGGGGCGTGTGATAATACGGTATAATTTTCTTCTTGTTTATTTCAAGATCCACCTGTTAACTGTTGAAGCTTGGATATTAGCTGCTGAGCCTTTGCATTAACATTGCACAACATTTGTCGCGGGAACATGTATGTTGTAGAACCTAACTTAGATGAAATACGTTTATAATGTGCAGTTTGTCATTGATAAAAAATCTTCATAAATAGGTAACTTTCCTCAGTTCGGTATGTTTGAATAATGTCGATACCAAGAGTATATATAGGATGTCCTAGGGTATGTCAGGGTGTAGGTATATCAACATTGTTTTAAAATAATAGATTTCTATGATCCCTCATCTGCAAGTAATGAAGCTTGGATATTAGCTAGCAATTACCGTGTCACTTACAGTCACCAAGTTACGTTGCTGACTCGTAGTTTAATGAGCTTCAACAAGATTTATTGCCTTAAGTTATTATATGTCTCCAGTTCGAAGCAGCTAATAGTTTACTTTACCATATAAGTATGGGTACATACGAGTATATACCTAATGATACGAATTATGATTAGAATTACGATTAAATTAATCCGAGAACATGCTTGCCGAGATAGTCTCAGTTAGTCGGTACTATTTCTATGACAGCTTACACACTAGTCATTCTTTATTCCGTCAAATTTGAGTTCTAGTGTGCCAAGATAACAAACAAATTTCGATAGCACTAGTTCTTATTCAGGCAAAGAGTTCGGTAACTACTAAGAAGCGCCACTGTATGCCAACTTAAACTTGATGCTTTAGATCTGTATTTCCTCGGATTCGGGGCTCCGAGAAAGTATAATTTATTTATTTATTTATTAAATCTTCATACACAAAATAGTACAAAGGCGGACTTAAAGCTAAAATAGCCTTATCTACCAGTCAACCAGGAGATAAAGGGTAAAGAAAAAGTAAGGCGGTGCAAGAGAAGCTACTAAACAAGATGGAGGAGGGGAACCGTTTATGCAATTATACCCGAACCAGAGATGACAGTACAGATAAATAGATAGATAACTGAAAATAAGTAATATAAATATAATAAAGCTAGAAATAAACTAATTAATTGTGTTTTTAAGGTACGAAATTTGTTTCTGAAAAGGAGCTAAGCCTTTCTTACTTAATATACCAGTAACACTTATTCTCTTATTTTTATGATTTATGAGAGTTTAGTTCTTCTTCAGCTCTACGTCGATTGCAATAAATACTTAGGAATATATAGTCCGGTATATAATATTGTGAGAAAACATCCAGAGGAAAACTGCACATGTTGCTTGGTCACGGAGGTTAGATGACAGTCGCCCTATTGTAAGACAGACTCCGGGGCCTCGCGTGCGAAAGCGGTATATTGACACCAAGATGATGATTTTATATCTTCGTACTTCCAGGTCGTCCGTTACGGGCATCCTCTCCGGAGGCCCTATTTTTGAAACCGCTCTCATCTGCGCGAGGGCTCGCGTGCTCAACCTATCTCCTCCACACTCGTGGTAAGTTGCTAGTGATAGAAAAGACAAGCATTAGAAGTCGAGCACTCGCGTGGATACGAGTGGTTTAAAAATAGTGCCCCAGGCATATATTTTTTAACTTCTTCTGAGACAAACACATGATATACGTGACATGCGTAGACATGATAAGCGGTAATTGTCGCCCATGACATCTACGATTCATGCATTTAGGTTGCAGGCAACAAAAGTATAGAACCGCAGGCGCATTGTTAATATGAGGACTACGTTGACATGCCTTATGCCTGTAATTGCGCTGCCTAATTTATCTTTCAAATCGGAACACAACAATGCAAGCATCGTTGCTTGGCGATAGAAATAGATAAGACGGTGTACTCTCCCAGTCGGACTCCTCAGGCTTGACAGTGTCCTACCATCTGACATTGCTGGCCATTCGGTATTCAGTCATGCGCCAAGTATTTATTAGATTAGAATAACAGCGCGCCCTTAATACTTGTACATTTCTGCCAAATAATCCTAACCTTAATGATCATGGGATTTCTTGTAAACTTCTCATATGCCACTTCGTACCGAGCGTACGTGCTTCGCCAGACACATCAAGAAGTTTAGTATTCATCTTGTATGTTAACGTACGTTACATGTGTTGCAGAACTTCGCCATAACTTTTATGATTACTCGTCGTAATATACCAGACTACATTTACCTAGGTATTTGAGCGTCGGTGGCCGAGTGGATAAAGTATCCGACTCGTAAGCGAGAAGTAACGGGTGGTATTCGATGGCTCTTTTCTGATCATGTAGGTACATCCGTTGAATGCTAACCGATGCTTTGACGGTGAGGGAAAGCATCTTGGTGAAACCAGATCCATCTGGTCAGGTTCCCCTTGTAGCAGGGTAACGGAGCTCAGACGTCAGTCACTCCACTGTAATTATCTGATCTACCAAATCGTGCGCGCGAGCACAACCGGGACATTACCGCTAAGGTGATTTACCTAGTTATTTGTTGTTACCGAAGTAGAGCTGAAGAAGAGCTCAATTCTCGTTGACTGTTACTCACCTATCTAATTTTATTTTCGTATCGACACGGAGTTATATCCAGCCTACACAAAGGAACAATTCAGAACTTTACGATACACCTAATTAAATTCCGGTCGTTGAATAGCAATTCGTAATTGGAAGGGTGCCCGTTCCAGAAATACCTACATTTTTACATTTTCTTGAAAAGGGGTTTAAACTGCGTTGGCAAAAATCCGTGGCTTGGCTTAAGGAGGATTCCATTAACTCGGGGCGAATATTGGGAAGTCAGCGGTTTACACGAATAATATTTGGATCCTCGCGCGTGGCACCGACAGCGCTTTTACTGCAATTACTCTGCGGATAGTCGAATGATGCCACATTTTTTCGTAATATTACCTACTCAATTTATGACGATCTGATGGATGCAGGAGGCTTAAAGTCGATCGGTGTGGAAGGCGTGGGGGGAGGCCTATGTTACTCTATTGCCGCACCATTCACATGAAATGGCTGCGTGGTGCCCGGCAGAGGCTGACCAGACGGTCTATTACCAAGAAAATGGGCATGTGCGTTTTCTGTTTAGTACCTGTTAACCAGTGTTAACAGTGATTGGAACAGTCTCCAACCCCGCCAAGCAGAATATGTTGTGCCACTATTGTGGAAGAGGATAAAGACCGTTATCATTTTTTTATGTTGTACAGCATTTAAACAGGCACGCGAGCCACCCGATGGAAAGTGGTCACCTGGTGAATTGGAAAGTGGTGGCCTGGTGGAAGTGGTGGAAATTACGTTTAATTTTTTCCAACGTGAATTACAGAAAATCCCTACAAGAATTTTTCGCAGAGGTACGTCAGTCGGTACGCAGCCTCTTAAAAGAAAGGTTGGGTAACTCAAATTATGTAGGTACTTCAGTGGTAAATATGAAAATGTAAAATAATCTACATATACTTTATATATTATATATTTTAAGTGCCGGTTACAACAGTGGCTAATTAAAATGAATTTTTATTCCTTATATTTTATATTTTTTGTTTATTGACATTATTATATTATTTTAAGAAAAGTCTTTCATTGACATAAGTACAATTACATTGACATAATGTTATGTGATGAATGATAATAATTATGAATTTTGCGGTATTGTGTATAAATGCAATTTTCTTACATGCAACAAAGGTTATCAATAAATACACAACTTAAACTGGATAATTCCCTCACCCAAATAACTCCACAATATTCAGTCCTGTTCTACAGTAAATGAATTAAACATTACAATTCGAAGTTGATCTTCAGGTTGAAGTGGGCTTCCATTGTGGCCACGGCAATAAGCTCTTAATGAGCTTTTGCAAAATTTATAGCGTTAAACGCGGCAGGATGTTCATAACGACCACAGTGAATAGCAAATTAAGATTGATATGGTAAGCGTTACTCCATAACAGTACCAAATTATTTATTTATTTGTACCAGGCTACAGAGGCCCATATATCTAATACATATAACATACATATATCCAAACAAAATAATATAATCTATATCACTATATCACTTCGCGTACCTACCTATTTAAGAACTCCTAATGCGCTTCATGCTAACATTAGATTAATTTAATCTAAGTTCAAACTAGCGACGTTCCCCGGCTTCGCACGGGTACTCTCGAGTTGTCTCTTATAACATGATACATATAAATAAGTGTAAACCTTCCGGATGAAATGATCTAAATAATAGTAAAAACAGCATCAAAATCGTTTCAGTTTCAGGAGGAGTTAGCGGTACGGACAGACAGAGGCAGAACGCGACTTTGTTGTATAATATGTAAGGATAAAAATAAGGAGGCAAAATCTTTCATCAAAGAATTTTCGGGGCATGTCTGCGAGACCACTGGTGACCGCAGGGCTGGCAACTTTTTCGCTCGAAGATTGAGTCTCGCAGTTTAAAGGGAAAATGTTTCTAGCCTTCTGGGCACCATGCCTCGTGGGGAGACTCTGGAGCAATAGTTGATTTTTTATATTTGTAAATATTATTGTTATACGATTAGATTTATCATACAAATAGTTATACCTATTATGTTGTAAATGTTTATGTTGTAAATAAAGGTATTACATACATACATATAAGCTCACGCCTGTGTCCCACAGGTGGCAGAGACTATGGACCACCACTTTGCTCTGTCCTGACACAACTCCCTAGCCTCGCATATATCTACAACTCTTTTCATACATCTCCTTTCATTCTTGCCACTTCGGAAACCTGCTTTTTTTATTAAAAAAATCTATCCAGTGTCAAAAAAATCCCGACAATGTATCGTCATCATCATCATCGATTAGACTTACTATCTAATACAAAATTTGCTTGGAAATCCGTTCGGGAGGGCCAATGCCCCTCACAGTCAGTATTCCAAATTTAACACCCCATATATCGGTTGGGACATAACCCTGATTAGTTGATTTCTTGACCCGTAACATCCTCTTTCCTCTGACCTCCGCTCTGTTAGATACATGTACAAGAATTGTTCGTTGCGAATAACATTACATTACATCTACGTAATAATATAATAAACAAGCCGAGGTCCCGTATTTATAGCTAGCTAACAAGTTATGAATACAAAAGGCTCTGTAGCCGGGCTGGAATGTTCTAGAAAAATCCGGAACACGGTAGCACCGTCCGGAAAACCGGGCGACCGCCGCCTTTCCAATATCCGCTCGGCCGTACCGTAATATGCAAAATTGAAAGCACTAACTTGCATTCAAATCGATTACTATTGCATGGAAATCGGAACGGTTACAGGGATTCCTATGTGAAAACAAACTTTTTGGTGATATGTATGTATGAGGAGAAATAAATAAATAAAACGGTCACTGTTGTGCTGATACCCAAACCGCTAGGTCCCAAAATAAAATAAAATGTTGTTTATAAATTAATTAAAATCGATATATCTATACATAATATAAGACAAAGTCGCGTTCCGCCGTCTGTATTTTTAAACTATGCAATGGATTTTAATGCGGTTTTCAACAATAAATTAAGTGATTCAAGGAAAAAGGTTTATAAACAAGAAAAAAAGGATAGGTAGGGGTAAAGTAAATGTACGCGAACGAAGTTGCGCTAATAATAAAGGGGATCAGGTAGAAAACGAGCAAAAATGACATTTAATTGTCAGTTATCACCGCCTCTTATGGACATCAATACCAGTCTGCTAATGAGCATTTCAAACAACTGTTCAATATCGCAAATATTCAAAATAGCAAACTTTTCGTTATTATTATTTGATTAAGTATTTATACACCTTTAAGCCTGTTCAGAAATTAATTGAATTCCTACATGGAAAGTAAGCTTGGATTTAGAAACCGTTCCAATCAATTTAACAGGGGTTTCATAATTATTGTTTTACCTGTTAATATAGGGAATGAATACGTACTTCATTATGGGTCTACTATTTATTTACAGTGTTTCTAGCAGGTTATAACCAAACCATTATATATATTAAACCATACATTACCATTTAGCTGTAAAATAATACAGTTAATAAAGTAAAGGCTACATTTACGATTTAGTAATAACTAGTTTCTCCAATTCCAATTCTAATTTATAATATACATATAATATAAAACGGCATCAAACTCCGTTGTGTGATTTAGGAGTTAGCAGAAATACATACAGACAGACAAACGTTGCGACTTGTACTATGTATAAACTAGGGGTCCCCGCTGTTTTCACCCGCGTTAAGTCTTTAAGTCTGCAAAATAGTGAAAGAGTTTTAAAATCGGTTTAGTAGTATTTTAGGAGATTACCCCAAACATTCAAGGGCACAAACTTACCAAAAAACTGTTTATCTTTCTTTATAATATTTAGTATAGATAACTAAGTAGGTTTAGATGAACCACCATGTGAATGACCAGATGAACAGAAGATGTCCACAACTGAACAAGGTCTCCCTCAAAATGGCTGCTCTAACTTTAAATTCGTCCTTTCCGGCCGGCTGTCACTGACGCAAATAAAAAAGATTGTGGGGTCTCTTCGCAACATAAAATTCGATACTTCGATTTATGAAATGGCCCCGGGAATCCTACCCAAATAATATAAATGACTAAAGGCTCTACGAGTGCTCTAACCGTATTCGTATCTCTGAAATAAACATTGATGGATATAGGAGTTGACTCGGAGAAGGGTTAATTCAGTACTGCCTACAATATGGAAAACGCTAAAAAAATATTCGAAAATGGGTATATGAGTTTATAATCAATGGTGTGGACAAATAAACGTGCCGCGAATGCAGCGTAGCATTGTATCGTACGAAATAATTGAAGACGTTCACTGGCAATACACGTTTTTGGCGCTTTGCGTGCGAATGGTGTTTTGCTTTTTGGCATTATGCGTAGTAAGAGCGACGCTTGCTGCAACCGCACGTTCGCGAGGTTGGATGCGGGTGCAAAAACGCAACGAAAGTATAAAAATGGAATGGTTAGGGTTAACCATTCCATTTTTATACTTTCGTTGCGTTTTAAAAACAACTCAAAATAATTAGATGCCACTGAATCCTAAACTTTCAAATTCTTTGACGCGCTAAATTTATGCGCTTATATCAAATACAATCCTGTTATGCTTTCGAAATCATAGACCACAGTTGCTTGGACGTTCTGCATTTCAGATATTGACTGTTGCAAATTCATTTCTCTATTCTAACTATATTGTAACTGGACCCAGTTCTATCGTAAATGGATACAGTTAAATTTCACGTATTGACGCGCTGAGCCTGCAACGACGATCTGTCGGTCAATTGGGTGTGCCAGCGCGTCGGACCGTTCAGTATTTCTCGCTTCGTAGATCGGAAATTCAATTCCGTAGCTAAATCCAACTCTGTAAATGTGGACAGTGCAAAATGAAGCTTATTTCCTGTACACTATTGACAGCAAGACTGTGCGCGGAAGGCAGCAAAACTAGTAGCTAAATATGAAATGTACAATAACTTGAAATGGGTACCCGAGTAGGTATGTATTTGAACTAAACTGTAACAGCTTGAAGCTTTGTGAGTTAAACTTGCGAAAATAAAATAAAAAATATTTGGGAAGGTTCATTTATTATATTTGTCCATAACGAAAGAAACATCCATTATAGATTGGCAAACATCTGCATTAACTAATGAATGAAATATTTTCAACTGGTTACAAAAATTTAATTTCACTAGTTTAGTTTAAATATTTATCTAGTTAATTCACTTTAGAGAAAAGACAGCGTCTGCCTATATCTATTAACTAAAATATGAAACAGATTCCGCTTGTCCGCTCGCCAATTTGCCCGGCAGTGCCTTGAATTCCGCCCACGAAGCTAGCGCCTCCGCATGACTGAAACCAAGGACAGGAGTCCCTCTTCCAGAGGAGTTAACTGTAGCAATTAACTCGACATCTGGGACAAAGGCAATTTCTAGGAAACTTGAAGTGCACATGCTTGGATTCTTTTTTCTTTAGAAAATTCTACTAGCTTATGTTACTCAGGAAAATACATACCTAATGGCGGTATGTATGTCGCAGCCATCTGGTTAAATCAGCCATTTAATGAGAAAGCTAGTCCGTTCATTAAACGCCGGCATTCAATTGAATGCCTAGTCCAATCGTTGATTTTACTAGCTTCACTCAACGTTTAGCTAGTTGGCTTATTAAAGCCAGCCCTTTGGAGACGACTGAAGTAAAATCAGACAGGTGATTTAAATTTAGTTCAAATTTTATCTATTGCTGCGCTGGTAGTCAAATCTGGCGTCAGACAGCTCGCACAGCAAGCAATGTATTTTTTTCGATTTAACTATTTAGTAAAAGCATGTAGGTACCACATTTTAAATTTTTAAAATGTGGTACCTACATGCTTTTAAGTAAGAATAGAGATAACTTTAAGTAAGAGTTAAGATAACTTAATATGTTCATTTTCTTTTTATACTTGCCTTTAATTAGAAACAAATGCCAAATTTTTGTGTCATTTTATATTTAATATTATAAAATAAGAAAGTGCACTGTTGCTATTGTTCCTACTACATAGTTACAAGTAGTAAATAAGTTATAAATTTAAAGTTTTTATTAAATATTTTTACTGAGTTAAATAGGTATCTACTCGCAATACAATTAATTGTATACCTACTTATTAATATAGTATATAATAATGTTTTATTAGATAAAAGTGCTCTTTATTAATTCATTATTTTTTATCTTAAATAAAGTATATCATTTAAGTTGCGAACTTATGTTCACTCTAACCAACCATCTGTAAATCCTTTACAAAACGGCTGAATAACGTTCAGCCAAGTAGTTAAACGTTACAGTCAACAACTTGGCTAGTTATACTTTAGCCATTTAATTAAATGCCGGCGTTTTATTAACAGACTAGCCTTCAAATTAAATGGCTGGTTTAACCAGTTGGCTGCGACATATATAAGAGATCTTTTTCCACCTTATCGGGTGTTGAAAAAGGCAAAGTACCCATAGTACGTGGAAACAGAAAAAATGTGTAAGTGTATAATGAATGAAAATGAAATGAAAAATTCTTTATTGCTTATGCATAGAATAAAACAAAAACATAGGAAAAAAAAATAAAAAAATAAAAGCAACCGGCGGCCTTATCGCTTAAAGCGATTTCTTCCAGGCAACCTTAATTGTTTTAAGACTGTGGTTATTCAGTACACTCCACGGTTAGTATTGTTTTTACCTCGATATATTTTCGTGGTAATAAATCCGATAACATGTGAGATGAAAGTGAAGTAGTAATCATTTGCAAATGTTATGCTTTCAACACCATCAACTCAGATACTTAGAATAGAATAGAATAGAAAACATTTATTTATACTTCCGCTTTGCCCGCGCCCGAAACCAAATGGAATTTTACCTGATGTAGAATAATGCATTTATTCTACGTCCAAGATAGTAGCAATGTTTACTTATCTGCGCTGTCTGCTAGTATAACTTCAAAATTAGGTTTTGCTTGCGTGAGAAAGCATGATCTCTAGGGACGGGATAGTATTGCATTTGGTACAATAGTACAATATTTCTGAAGCTCTTTAATAGCGGGTATAGCTAGTTTTTGTAGATACTGAACCTTGACTGGACCTCCTGTTGTTCCCATTTCCTCTTCTCTACGCAAAGTGGGGGTACGAACAACATTTTTTGCCTACCCGCAAATAGTTATATTTTAAATCAATGCCTACCCTGCAAAGTGAAGGCTATTTTAAAAAGAAGCAGGTTGTGAATCCATTAGTATATTTTTAAACATGATATTTAAAACTGTGTTAAGTCATATTGATAAAAGTTCAAACATTTTCTTGACAGTAGGTACGGAAATTAAAAATTTCGTCGAAGGTTTGATGAACTTGATCTCATTAATAATCATTTGGGCGGGGGATGTCAGATTCTTTAAAGGGCCAATTAAGTTTTATTTTGTATTTTGATTCAGAAGTAGGAAGTCCTGATTAGGTACGTACATTACTGTCTGGATGTTAAAGTCTCGGCCATAATTGCTATATGATAGTAAAGTAGCTCTGAATTATTATTTATTTGCTTACGGAGATCTTACTGAAACCCTCTTCCTCTAGTTGAAGTCTGTGTGGTACCTATGATGTTTGTATATTGAGTCAAAGTCTTATATCTTTATCTTTACATAGTATAAAACAAAGTTGCTTCCCGCCGTCTGCATCTTTGTACGCTTATATATTTTAAACTACGCAACGGATTGTAATGAGGTTTTCAACAATATATAGAGTGATGCAAGAGGAAGGTTTATCACCAAGAAAAGAACAAACAGAGGTAGACAGGGGTAAAGAAGGTGTATGCCGTCGAAGTCGCGCCGGGTCCACTAGCAATTTACAAATTCGCTTCTGAGAACTGTAATTGGATCGCGATAGGCTCAATTGCAGTTTTTACTGTAGCAGAATACCAAAAATGCTCAAAACTGCCATTGGGCTACGATTGCAAACCAATTACGATTCGCCAAGCCATTACTATATTAGCGGACTTGAAGCCCATGATATGTGTTTGCAAACCGCAGTCCAATACTTTATCTGTAGCTAAGCATTACGTAACCATGCGATGCGAATTGATGCATAAGAATAAGAAAAATACGAAACGAACGATATGTATGAAGCCATGAATAAATATAAGAACGAGTATAAACATCTTCAGAATGAAGATAATTGGTTCTGTTTCCCAACTGGACGCTTTCAAGTAAGTATTTCAAACACGTTAACTCCGTTATCAGATTGAATTTAGAAAACAGTAATTGAACAGAAAATAATGATGTGCTCAAGTGACATTTAAGAACAACAAAAGCCATAAATTAATTCGAAGAAAATGTCGTCGACCCTGTCTTTTACAATTTGTGGCTCGAATACTAAACGATATTTATATCATAATAAGAATTTAATTAAAAAGGCGTTGTCTTCTTGGAACTGTCAATTCAATTAAAATGATATTCGAGTTATATTGTTAGACGCCGTGTTACAGATGTCGGCGTTAATCAATGCTCATTGGCTAGTTCGGCTTCGATGAGCTATCGAACACTACTGGGATAAAAATAGATGATCGCCTTATTTACAGTCTTGTACTGTACTAAGTATGTAGCCGTCGGTGGCCGAGTGGTTAGTGTACCCAGCTCGTAAACGAGAGATGCCGAATCCCACTGCGGCTATGTACCAATTACTCTTTTCTAAGTCATGTTCATTTGTTGAATAATAACCGATGCTCTTACGGTGAGGGACATTCAGGCGACAGAATGTGTAACTATGATCCAATCTGGTCAGATTCAACTGGTAGCAGTGTCACGGAGGTCATATGGCAGTCGCTCCACTGAAATTACCTGATCTGCCAAATCCTGGATCATAGTCAAGGCCGATCCCAGGCTCTCGTTCGCGAGAGCATAACCGGGACGTTAACGCCAAAATGATTTACTGTATGCCAAGTATGTGTAGCGTTACGTACGTAAAGAGTGAAAATGGAGAACAGGACTCACAGAAAGAAGTATAAGTGGTTCGGCAATGTCCGCTAGTGAAATTACATATGGAAACGAAAAGTAATAACCGCTAGATTCTAGAACTAAAACGTACAATAATACTATCTATAAATCCATAGAAAGCCTTAATTTAATTTAGATGCCAAGTCAGAAATGAAAAATGTCTAAGAGATCCAAAAATTAACTGCCAGTACCTAGGTGAGCTCAAACAAGCCAGTAGAAGATGATATCCATCGACTGCTATCGTGCTCATTTTGTTTTAATAAACCAATCGAAATTGGAAGCAATCAAGCGCAGGGCTTCGATTCTGGTACGGAAATAATCTCAGTTGCAGTAAACATTACACTTGCATCGCATGTCAAACGTGTGATTGTTATTTAAATGACAGATGTTGAGTTGCAACTTTCATGAGTTCGAACTTTTCCACAATTCGTTTTCTGGTACTTTAGTTGCCTTATGGTTTTATATGTCTGTTGGTACTCCAATAAATAAATAAATTACTAAGTTGCATCTTTCTTAGTTGTCAAACTGCCTTCAATTCTGTCAACGAAAACATGTCAAAGGTCGAACACTGATTTAACTGCACTTTAACTGGGATGATGCTGGGACTGACTCGATACCCCAACGTAGTTATTGTAACATCACAGTTACATTGCAACATAATAACAGCTGCATTGCACACCAGAATCGGTACCCAGGGCAATAAGGGCTTCGCTTTGAGCATCAATGGTCGGCTTCTGTCCACGTGAAAAGTGCGATTGTGAGGCGCGACCAAGCTGCACAGTTGTGCGGGATTAGTAGCGCTGCAGCCATGTAATGTGAAGGGTTTCCTTAATGCAGCGCTGCTGTAGCACGACTAAAGCACCATATGTGAAAGGGTTCTAATTCTATCGTAGTTTATTATGACCTAATTGCATGGAGCCATGATTAATTGTAAACTCCCTGTGACTGACGCTTTAGAAAGTCTCTAAGTTCGTGATTAAAACAACACTTTTAAGCCCCTTCATAATATGAATTTGATAGTTCTATCGATCCGTGGATTAGAATAGCCTCCGGCACAGACCTATTGTAAGACAAATATAGACTGATGATGATTAATTTCACCCATATTAATAAATTCAAATTAAAGTTAGCATATAAAAGACGATAGGTAGATTAATCATTTTTTTCTATATTTGCCACAGGACTAACAAATTACGCATGAGTGGTTCCAGGCATTGAATAATGGAGTAACGGATATCTAGCACGCACGGCTGGGAAAAGCTTTCATAACTTAAACTTAAAGTGGCCGCGGGGACGACGTTGCATCAAAGTATCGAAGATAAATTATGATACCATGTCACGTAAATGCTCTGCGTTTCCTTCCATTTCTTTTAACGACGTGCCGTCATGAGAAATGCGAGTAGATAATAATACTGAAAGGGAATGTAAATATTCCAGTAATTTGGTTTATCAAATAACGATACATGTTTCTCTTGCTAACAGCCCTTCACATAAACGGCTAGGTAAAGACACATTGTTTCTAGCCCATTTGCTGGTATAAAACTTGATTATCTGTGTGGAACAAAGGATTATTTAATTTCTTTAACAATACTGTAGATTATGTTAACATTTTATATTATTAGGTCCTAATTAGGAAACACGAAACACGAAACCAAACTTCTGTAAACAATAAGATATTTTTAACATCAGGTAGATAAAGATAAAACGTCTCCTCTATATTTTGGAGAAGGATAAATGCTCTGAAATACGAGTTTTGTTAAATAAAATAACAGGCGAAGTGTGAACCTGACAATCTGAAGAAGCTGATCGTAGTTGGGAATATGGAAGGGAAGAGACCACCAGGACGATGTCCCAAGAAATGGATAGACCAGGTTGCCCGGGCCCTGAGAGTCTCTCCATCAGGCAGAATAGTAAGTTACCGATTCGATACCGAGAGCAAAGGAATCGTAACAGATAATTATTGTTACTCCAGGCATAAATGTTAAAAAAACCCGCTACGTATAATAATTACTCCCTTGGGATAAGAAAGGATATCGATGACAATGTGTTGATACACGCGAGATTTCGCACGTATTGCGGATCATTGACGTAAGCTGGATATTTGCTGGATATTTATGTACTAGGGTTGTCGCCTTGATCGTTCTTTACGGGATTCTGATCGGTCGTTTACGACAACCTAGTTTTTTCTTTCGACTTCGTCCTCCCACATAAATAGGTAGATTAGATACCTTCATATTTTCTCAGACTTGAGTTAGTAGTCTTGGCCGTGTGGTGTCCGGCAGAGTAGAATAGCACCAACCCCTTACACACATGGGTGTCGTACAAGGCGACTAATGTTTTCGAGGCAAAAATTCAAGAGTCTCCGTAGTCTGGAAAATGAGCAGCAGCATTTTCCATTGTTATATTTAAGCTCTGCGATCTCCAACCCGCCTGCCAAGCGTGGAGATTATGGCAATAACCTCCCCTTCCGTGGAAGAGGCCCTAAGTCCTGCAGTGGATTGTTACGGGCTGTGATGATGTGATGATGAGTTAGAAAGTTTATACACGAATCTATTATAAACTTTACCTGCGAGATTGGATAAATAAGAAAATCTACAAGACGCTGCAAGCTCGTCATAGACAAGACGTAGCTCGAATAATTGCCAAATTTTATCATAAGGTACCTACGTGATAACGGACTATTAAGGTGTGTCCAAACATAGAGCGGCATGTGTGCGCGGCAGCCGCGCGCGGCGTGCCGCGCTTTGTTTGGACAACAGCCGCGCGCAAACATTCGTCAATAGTCCTAACTAGAGCGCGGCAGAATTGTTTCCTGGACATGCCGCGTGTTGCTGCCGCGCTCGTGCCGCGCTATGTTTGGACACGCCTTAAGGTTGACACCCACGAATACGCAAGAAACTGATGGCAGTGTAAAACCGATCTGGGAGAAAAGTTTTTGAAGGACAGCTGCCCAATCATGAACCAGGCTGTTCATTATTAATTTCGAATTCTACGAGAGGTCCTCGCCCTTTTCTGATCTCCCTTAACCACTTTGCCCAATATAAAGTATCATAGCATCGTAATAACCTGCTCGTGCAATCGACTCTGTATTATCAATCATCAATTGACCTCGTTCGTCCCAGAGCTAAGCCCACCGACAACCTCACTAATCATCGTGGCGATAATATCCCGGCTCTCGCACACGAGGACCCGGGGTCCGCTTTGACCATGATCCAGGGTTTGGCAAAAAATTACAGCGGAGCACTGCCATCTGACCTCCGTGATCCTGTTACCAGGAGAACCTGGCCAGATTGGATCACGGTTACATATTCGTTCGCCTGAACATGCAGGTTTCATCACGATGTTTTCCCTCACCGTGAGAGCATCGGTTAGCATTCAACTAAAGTACATAACTCCGAAAAGAGTCACTCTAGAGTACTTCTCGCTTACGAGTCGGATACCTGAACCACTTGGTCACTGACGCTCCCCATCGGCAACCTCACTTACCTCTAATATTAGTTATATTGTTAGAGGTATGTGATACAAGCATTTTTTAGCCATTGAAATTTGTTATATGTTTCCTTTTGGCGAGTCAGGTCAATTTCATATGTTTGTAGTGTGTTGTTGTATGTAAACTAAAACGTATTCTATTCTATTCTATCCTATTCAACCCTATCCATAGCTAAGTGCAGACGTGAGCAGATACCGCAGACGCGACAAGCCCCTCGGGTAACGCGTGAGCACCTTATCCGCGATGGCAGCCGCTTGCCGCGTCACCATGACATGGGGTTCAAGTAATGGACCTGTCGGCTGAAAACGATTATGTCCGTTGTAATATCGATCGTAGTTGTTGTTATTGTCTTGTTATTATCTACCGCTTATTGGCTCTATAGTGTAGTATATTTTTTGGGAAAAATGGAAATCGAAATATATATAGGTACTTTCCTTTTTTATGATTGGTTACGTGGTGTTAAACCTCAGGGATACGTGGAAAATAGGTGCCTGAACCTGCCGGTATCAGGGAAGAGGCCCCGCGGACGACCCAAGAAGCGATGGATTAACATCATTGAGTCGGATGCGAGAACCAACGGCCTACGTGAGGCTGCCGAAGACCGGGCGAAGTGGAGCAGAATGAGTAGTAAAGCGTAACGACCGAGACGGCAATATTGATTAATTTATTGAACCCGGCGCGACTTCGTTCGCGTACACCTACTTTACCCCTATCTACCCTTTTTTCTTCTAATCACATTATCTATTATTGAAAACCGCATTAAAATCCGTTACGTAGTTCTAAGCGTACAAAGATACAGACGGCGGGAAGCGACTTAGTTTTGTACTATTTTGTTTTATACTATTTATAGATAGCATATCTTAAGTGAGAGCCGAGGAAAACTACAAGATGCCAGAAATAATGAACTAGCCTAACAAATAAGTTGGGGAACTTTCTTGTATCACGCGTAAGAGTAACCATAACATAATGTTTGGTAGTTTTCGGCACATACTTTGTATACATAGGAACATAAATGATGGAAGTTTGAACATATTCTAGTAAGACCGCCGCCGAACTTGTACTAACTATTTAGCTGGACCAATTAGCAGGTCTAACTTTATCAGATACCGAATACTTGGCTCTGTATGGAATTCGCTCTGCTTATTAAATTAGTCTGATATATTGTAGTGTTTATTGAATGTGGTCACAAGCAATGCGCCGTGTCTAATAAGTATTATTTAGTGCCATCACAAGATCGTTTTTGATAAACAATTTTTATATCTATCGATACTAACAAACCTAATAATTGTTGGAGCAAAACTACAAAAGTACCATGCAAGTTCATTTTCTATTTTTAGCGGCCTAAAACGGCGCACATATATATCAGAGGTAATGCGTTAGGAGTATTTATGTGCGTCGTGTGGTGATGGGACTATGGGGACCTTTATAGCGTTAAAACGGCATTCCAAGAGATATATCCTGGTACCCAGAATATGTGCTGGCGCGTACCTCATGGCATGGCATGAATTTACTATCTTTTTTTATAGTAAAACCTAAGTTGCAGACCAGAAATTAAATTTCTTTCTGCTCCGCGACTTAAGCGTATTCTAATTAAGTATTTATATACCTACTGATAAATGTATTAACTCATTTCTAAGGGCGGCCTTTACCAAATTCTCTAACGCATTTTATAAAAAAACAATAAACGTCATTCTCAAATGTGTTCAAGAATTTTGTGCAAGCGGGGCTAAATATGTGTAAAAACTAAAGTTTTGTTAAGTTTCGTTTCAAAATGTACATCAATGTCAGAAAATGCATATTAGTGAAAAACATAAGTATTTAGGTAATTATTTTAACTGACATTATTATATTACGTTGTATGTAAGTAATGTTTAAACGACACGTTAAATATGATTGAATTTGCATGTAAACTCTCCCATATGAATTTTATAATCATGTTAAATGACTTAAAAATATGTACTGACCTGTCTCGCTCCGGTCTCTGCAAGGTCCACCTTGTTCCCGACGACCACGATGGGCACGGCCGTACTCTCCTTGGTCTCATGAATTTGATCCCTCAGGGTCCTGACTTCTGCGAAGCTGTCCGCATCAGTTATATCATATACGAGTATGAAAGCGTCAGCTGATTGTAACGACAGCGCGCGCATGGCTGGGAACTCGTAGGCTCCCGCTGTGTCGAGGATGTCCAACGTTAGCCTCACTCCGGAGACATTAAAGTCTCCATGGTGCATTTCCTCGATCGTTCTCTTGTATTTGGTCGAGAAGGTGTTGTATAAAAACTGCGTTATCAGCGACGACTTCCCGACCTTGGCCGCTCCCAAAACCACGATCTTGTGCCGCACCGCATTGTTGCTCAAATTGCCACTACTGGAAACCGTATCCTCTGTCCTTTCGGATCTGTAACAAACGGAAACGTGAGTTATAAATAGCTCGCTCACACGTCGACTAGCGGCGCATTATGATAATTGACAAATCATCGCCGAACAAGGTAATTTCAGGGCTCGTTTCCCGACGAAATGAAATCGGCTCGTAAATTTAGCGGCGACGTATGGGGACGCATTACGCAAAGTGAACGATAATAATGCAAATTAGGGTCTGTCGTTAACGGCGGTATTGGAACGCCCCTCGATAAACACCGCGAAAATAGGTGATCCGCCTAATGTATTCGTGTTGCTAGATAAACAGCGAGGGCGCCGGTTCCTTATCGGCCGGGCCCGAGGCAAATTACCAAATTGACAAACAGATCGTTGCGCAAACGGTACGCTAGCTACGGTTTGCAGGTCGCAGTGTAAACTCCCAGTGAACTAAGTTATAAGTTTTCACACGCCCGACCTTCAACATGATGAAGGAATATCTACCGAGTCACCGAAACGTGACATCCGATTAGTTTCCGGAATATCACGACGCCAAACTAATATATAATGTAAAGGGTTGCTCAGCATAATCTCAGAGTCGCATCGTTGGTCGCATCACTCGCGTCATATAGCTCAGTATCCAACGCGAGTGCCAATAAACGTGAAAAATTATGCAGCTTTGTCACAGCTGCCATTTTCGGATAACGGTGACCGCTCTGACTGTGAGCGTACTATCTATCGTAAATAAATTCAGCGATCAATAACAAGCGCTGAAATCCTGACTCATATAATAACTCGGGGCGACAGAATGTTATCAACGCTGTATCTGGGTACCTATACGACGAAACGGAATGATAACAATATTGATTCCTCTATTGACATAAACAGACAAAGGGAGGTGTGGTCAATAGCAACTGAATAGCTCCGAAAGTAGACCAATGTATTGAAATGGTGATGAGGAGAGGAGAATCCTGATGAGAATGTAGCAAGATGAATAAAAAAATCTTTGCGGATATCCGAAAACGGTTGTTAAAAAAAAACCTACATGACGTTGCAAAAACATAATTAAGAACGAATATAACCTACGTCGCTATAAAACAAATAGCATTACTTAAAAATCGTCGAGTTAAATCGGGCTACTATCTTCAAAAATTCCTGCGTTTTGCCAAAATTGCGACTTCACAACAGAGAAAGTCGTATTCTAACTGTCAAACGCTTTGAAGTTAGCGTACTCTGTACTAGGACCGCTAGGTAGTCTAGTGAAGAGCATACTTAGCGAAGTTCAGTATTAATGGGACCGAAACTTTACCAGCTCATCATGGCGAGTTGGCAGTTTCGAGTGCTATTCCAACATGGAGCCAAGCAACTACACTTAAGCCGGTCCCTACGCAAAATACATATAACGGGTGTCATTACGCCCGAATTACGTTTAATTTTCGCGCGCAAGGATCCAATTTGTGGTCCCCATTGACGGCGGTTGTGCAAAATAACGCGCGGGTACGAGTTTTCAGAGCCTCGTCTCCGAGGCATCTAATAACAAAGCTCTCCAAACTCAGTATTACACATTCTGCCTCCATCTATAACGATTACATTTTTATGCCTATTTCGTACATTTGCAAATGTTCTTGATTTAAAAAAAGTCATGAATAGCGAGCTAAAGGCATGGTTTTCTAGGCCGTTAATACAGCGGTGAATGGCGTCTCTGAAACATTGACTATGGAAACAACATGGCGCGGTATCCTCGAGGTGACAAATAACATCAACAATCCACTGCTGGACTGGATTTTAGTGGAGGGGGCGTTGCGTTGCCGTAACCTCCATGCTTAGCAAGCGTGGAAGAAAATACTCAATAAAAAGTTCTGCTAGCCAACGTCTGGTTGGCTGGAGGTATTAGATAGATGCCTGTATGATATCAGTCGCCTTTTTCCACAACCGATGAATAGGGCTGGTGCAATTTACTCCGGTCACCAAGTTGCCAGCAACACGTGCAAAAAAAGTACTGCCACGGGGCTCTCAACTGTTCAACCAGTCGAGTTCTAAGAAGAAAACTAGAAATATAAGTAAGTTACGTTTTCGATCAGGTAAGTTTTCTTGTCATTCCGCGACGTTGCTGTTGTTGACGTGTATCTTGTATAGGAGTCGTTCAGTCTAAAAATAAAGCTGTCTTGATTACGTGACATAAAATAAAAGAGGGCAATTCTGCCGCTCTCTTGGAGAGGGCTCACAATAACAGTTTACGAGCAACGCTTTATCTATCAGCAGGTGGCATCATATTAATTTTATTGGTCCATTGCAAGAAAGAGGCAAAGTTAAACGCCGGTACAGCCATTGGGTAAACGGTTGGCTCCGCAATTTATGAGGGATCATTCCGTTGATGTAAAAATGGCTATATTTGTATGGTTATGCGTTTATATGATAAGGTTATTAATGTAAGATATTCCATATTTATCTTGTATATGACGGTTATCTTGGCAAGAGTAAAAACTGGGTACAATGTTATATGTTTTGTGGTATGCAGTGATTTCTACAAATATTTACAAATATTCACTTGTAACTTACATTCCTAATACTTACAATAATGCTTTTTATTAGGGGAAGGCATATATCGATTCACTTTATGTTAATTCAGAACTCTGGACTGGAAGACTGTACCTCATTCCTCTTGGGGCCAGTTTCACAAATAGTACTAGCTCAAAGGAACTTAGAACTCGTATAGTTCTATTACTGACACAGGAAACTAGTTGTAATATATTGAGCTGATATTGAGCTAAGCTAATACTTTTATGTAACGGGTCCCTGGGCGCTTTGTTTATTTCGGTTCCCCAAAAATAAACTAAGTCAATGTCTAATAATAGTAGTTGCGTGACCATCAGCTTTTAACTGCCCCTTGAGGAATCATAATATGTGAGAGGGACCTTAATCCAGCACACTGTTCTCTAGTATAGGTTTCACGCATCTCGGCGTCTTTATTCTGAGATACCAGCAGGCATTGTAATGTCTTTCTTTAAATATATAAATAATAAATGTGCTTGAACAAATTCACACAGCGCCATCTAGCCCCAAAGTAAGCAAAGCTTGTGTTATGGGTGTTTTATAACTGATACACTGATTATTGTCAAATACATACATTTTATACATACTACACCCAGACCGACAATTCATCATTTCAATTTCTGTTCGGCCTGGAATCGAATCCGGAACCATTTAACTGAACCACTCAGGTTGTCTTCTTTAATATGTTTTTTGGTAGCAAATGAAACTCTTATAACTAAAACAAATCACGGGAAGTGTGTCCCGAGTGGAATTCCAAACCCAAGGCATGGCTTCTTATTGTGCTGTTTAGTTTTAAATATTAGGGTAAATGCTTCCAAAGCCAACAGAATAAATATAGTGCAACTTCTTAAAAGCCTGATAAATACAGCTCCAATATAACAGGATGCAGTATATTCTCCGTGTCATATTCTAGTGTTTACGAGGGGCCAGGACAGTTAGTACTGCGGCCACGCCACGCTGTCCGCAGAGATAATCAAATCCAACTGCGACCACGTACGGGGGCTTAAAATATCGCTTCATATTGCTGCTTTGCCGAATATCGTGCCGTCCTGCTGTCACGTAGATATCTATATGAAGTAGGTACGTTTAATTAAATGTTGCCAGCTGTTATAAATCGTTGGAAGGGGCAAGAATTGCGACATCGGCATTTTTTAATTGTCAGTTGAAATTTTATTTTTTAATAACGAAATTGAATAATGCCCAAAAAACATTATTATTATTTATTTGTAACGAAACCTCTTATTTTATTAATATCAGTGATCACCACATTGTTTCCATAGGGTATTTTATCTGCAACAGTATCACATTATAGTTTACTAGTGGAGCCGGCGCGACTTCATTCGCGTAACCCTACTTTACCCCAACCTACCCTTGCTTAAATAAATAAATCTTCCTCTAATCACTCTATCTATTATAGAAAATCGCATTAAAATCCGTTGCGTAGTTTAAAAGATCTAAGCGTACATAGATATAGACGGCGCGAAGCGACTTCGTTTTATACTATGTATAAACCAAAGTCGATTTATGTGTAGATTCAATGAAATAAGCTGAATAAGCGACCGAAGATGGAGCATGTATGCCTAAGAACAGCTTACTCTCTTTGAAGGTTTCCAGATAATACTACTCGGGGAACACTCTCGCAGTCAACGTGTTCAATTCAATAGCCGTCTGCCTTATGCATTTGAAAGGTCGATCCAAAGGTGTTCGGGTATAAAATAGATAGGTGGCAGTCGGTGAGTATCCACCACATACGGATTGAAAATCTGCCTGTAACTTGTATAACGAAGTCGGAAAGGGGCCGGTAGGATTTAGGTCGTGCCAATCCTTCGCCCACTCACCTAAATGTAACCTGCAAAAGACCGACGGAAGCGCAACCTTGCGCCGATACTCAAAGCATGAAAACCTAATATTTAGGTTCTAGAATAACCTCTTATCACGTTGTTTCACTGAATCAGCCCGCTGGTATTTGACCGATCCCATAGGAGACACCGGTAACCTCCGTGATACTTATCTAGGGAGATATGTTAACAAAGCAAATACCCAACAAAATACAGTAAAGCTCCCACGAGAGTATTACTGCAACGTTGTATAAGTATATCGGTCGTAAACACTACATCGCCACAACATAGTATCCACTGCTGGATTATTGAAGGAAAAATACTTTTAAAGGAGGTAAACAAAATGTATAAAATTTTATTTCTGATACCGAAAGCTCCCTGCTCTCAGAAATATTATAATACTGTATATTGTACATTTTGTTGTACTAGCTACCGTCCACAATTTTATAATAAAAGTAGTATAATGGTATTGGCTCAGACATCTAGTAGGATTCTAAACGGGCACCACGGCTTTCGTGCCGCAGTCGGCTGAGTAAATAGAAACGGTATCAAAGTTAAAAGCTATTTTCCAGTACGCATTTCATCTTTTTATTTAATTTGTATTCCTTAATTTACATCGTTTGAATGGCCCTATTCATTCCAACATTTAGGGCAGCTTGCACCAAATTCTTAAAGGAAATTCAGCTGACACTTAAAAGAAAAACTTTTTTCAAAAATACGTTTAAAGGTTGTACATTAATTATTAAATTATTTATTGTACATTAAAAGTACATTATTATTGATTCTTCAAGATTACAACCAGTACAAGGGCGGTCTTATCTCCAATAGCGATCTCTGTCAGACAACCATTTATATGAATATGAAGTCGGAATACGAAAAACTAGTAGCCAATGTACATTTGAGATTCGATACAGTAATTACAATCACCATACAGCGAGTATAGATATTTTAGTGGTACCACTGTGGCTAACGAATGAAGCAACTCATGCGAATAGGTTTAAAACTAGACACAGCACTCAAACGCAGCAAGACTCCACTTAACTAAGACGGAAGAAGTGCTACAAAATTAGTTTCGCCTTACGTTAGCTGGCAGCTGCGTTTCAAGGAGTCTTCCATTTGAAACTTAAAAGAAAACGCAGTAGCAAGACCTAGTGGGAGTAATTCCTTCCACGTCAAGGCGTTTAAAAGCGGAACAAAGTGGGATAAGTACATTAGAAACGCACGAAAAACAAGCAAGTTTCTGGCAACTGATACTGAACAGTATGGAAACAGTATGAGATATGTTTGCCAAAAGTTTGTTCCCGTACCAGCTTTGGAAGCAGCTTGGCACCAAACCGCCCTTTAAAATTTTATGGTGCTGTTAACCTCTCGCGAAGTCTCGGTTATTGAAAATTTGGTTTGCCAAAACAGGCGGGGTGTTTGGCAGGGCCTCTGATTTTAAGGGTCAAAGACCTATTGTATTTTAGAAGGGTTAAACGTATCGATGTAATAAAGGATCAAAAATGCTAAGCTGTTTATGAAATTAAAACTTGGAAAGTGTGAACGTTGGGTACAAATTATATATGATGCTTGGAATAAACATTGTAGACCGACGCCAAAGCGAAAGATTAATAGAGAGCAAGGCACGCTTTAAATGAAAATATTGGCTTGTTCGAGGTTTTAATTTTGTATTAACTGACTTGTCGTATTTCACATCTATCCTCGCCACTATTGTTAACCATACGCAATCTCAACGGCAAATGAAATGCTCGTGGTACATATTTCGCTACGACTCGATCGAGTACAACCATTGCAGATACACTACACAATCACAAAACATGCGTTTCTTTGAGAAGTCTAAAAGGTAACAAGTTAAAAGTGTTTAGATATCAACACATTTTACGCACATAGGTTATTGTGCTCACGCAATCTGTTAGTGTTAGTTTACAGTCTGCGTTCAGGTAAAATATAATCATAATCTTAAATTTACAAAAACTTTGCGACGGACTTCAGATAAAATTCACCTCATAAAAGTAGATAAGGAAAAGGCACGAAATTCTCGAGTCCCCTAAATTACAAGGCTCTTAATTGTTACCTCACAAAATTACATTCTTTTTAAGACTACAATTTTCCTTGGAAATTTGTTAAAGAGAGACAATTTTATTTTCGCCGGCTCCATACCTCTTACCTCTCGTTGGAGAAAACTCCAGGTTTATTTTATGTGATTTATTTGCACTGGCATCGTGCAAATAATATTTTAAAACAGAGTAAATATTCAGAAAGCAATACGAGTAGATACTTAAAAATTTTGTAGAGTAAGAAGTCTTCGTTTACGTTCGGTCACGGTTAAGTTCGGTCACATTCGGTTACGTTTGTTTGATCGAATACGGCCGGTCGCTCACCGACTATTGTGAACTGGTATTCGGTAATATTCGTATTCGTTTTGCCAATCGCCCTAATGTAAAGTTGTAACTGCCCCATTATTTGCCTAACTTGATATTTTTCTGTAACTTTTTCTTGGTAAATTTATAAATTTTATGAGTAAGTATTATAATGTAAACAAATATACCATCACAGGATGTCAATCGGCACGGTGCTAGTCCGTATTACTTCAAAAATAAAATTGATAGCTTGCAATATTTCTGGGAGCAGATTATAGAGCGGACGGTTGACTGGTAGATAAGGCTACTTTAGCTTTAAGTCCGCCAATGTACCTTTAGTGCATTAAGTTTTAATAAATAAATTATTTATATTTCCTCTTAATTTATTTTTAAAGAAGTTCATGCAAGTATAAAATACTGTAAATTCTGCAGCGAAAAGATGTGGGGGAGTAACTATCAGGATATTAAGTTTTGGCAAATATCCTTTCGCGCAACTTCACAACTATGTAGCAACACGGAGCTGTGGAGAGGCGGACTCCTAAACCGCTTACCGAAATTGAATCGGGTTCCTTTGATTTACGACACCGGCTCTACAACTCGTAAATAACTGACGAGATAATCCTTGTAACGCGACAGATACGATTTACACCCATGTAATGTAGACGCGAATTTTGTTTTTACATCTAAAACGAAGTGGTGGTATTTTTTTTATGGAGGCGTCGTGGAATACCCTTTTTACAAATTTAGGGGCAGTTGCTGTATAGTAAAAATATATTAGTAAAAATCCAAATCTCGCTTTGACAATCAAAGAAAAACCAGCCAAAAAAATTACCACGCCCAATCAATTTGAATTTGACTCTTTACCTCGCTCCTTTCGCTATTCGCTATAATGCTTATTTACAGAAAAAAGCAATGAGGCATGGAATAAGAGAGTATTTAGGTACCTATGTAAATGAATATTAATAAAGACTACTCAAACTACAAAGAGTTAATTAGTCAATTTTGCTTTATGAAGAATCAAATAGAGCGTTGAACTGAATTTCACTGTTCATTTACAAGTACCTACAATATAACCAATTACTAAATGAAGCCAGCTCCACGGTTAAAATAAACATTTTTCTTTAGTGAATTGAAAGAGCTGCTCAAACAATACAATAATCGAATAGACAGAATAATAAAGATTGGGCCTTGCCAACTTGAACTAAAGGGTGTTTGACCTTTCACGGCGGGTTCACACGGTGGCGGTTGTTAAAAACAACATTAATTTGTACTGAATGGGCAATAACAATCGAGAGCCGCAGCAGAAATCAACAACACCGGTCGTGTATTAAAAGAACAGGACAATAAGGGCATGACATGAAATTTAAGGGAGAAAAGCAGTACTGCCTTCCGTACTGTGTGTGGAATTTTAAGAACCCCATAGCGATAGGCCGATATGCGAATGATCTTATGTGCGATTCCTGGAGAAATGTGTAGACTTCTAGTCACGTTTTACACGTTTTTTGTATATTAATATGGCACCGACGATACAGAAAATCCCTGGATTGCGGCTGTGCAGCGTGATATGGGAGTTTGAAATGAAACGTGTAATATTCGTGCCGCTGTCACTCGCGTTCATAATGAGCTTTAAATGTAGGTTTTTCTCCTCGGTTCTCAAACAGTTACATTAACTGTTTTATCCGTTTAATCGTTAACGACCCAGGACCGACACTACTTAGTTTTTCAGGCCAACTTAGTTGCAGTTTGATAGTTCCTCGAATGGTTTGGACGTCGATTTGTTTTGTTGCTTTTAATGCCACTTTAACTCTAATTGATTTTAACTTAAATTCTATTATGGGTGCCGCAGATGCTTTCGAAGTTCTATGAATACCAATAGCTGTGTTTCAAATTGCATTGTTAGGCCCTTGTCAATATTTGTTATTTAACTGACTTCATGTAATATATAATAATATAAAGTTTATAGTAGCTTCACAGTAATACAATTACATGATTATGTTGTGTTAGAAACTGAGGACACTAACAAGTGTATAATTTCATAACTTATAATGTACAAAAAAGTGTCCCCAACCCACGTGAGCACTGTCTCTTACACTAGGATAACCTGTATTTCTGAAAGTACATGATATTCTAGCATCATTAGAAGTTACAGTGCTGTTTTTTCCAACGCTAGCTAGTGAAGGCGTACTTCACATTTGTATGAAAAACAGTACCTACCTACAACGAAAGGTTTGGGTAGGCTTTTTATCATAGGAATTGCGCTTTAGCGCGTTCGCGTGATTGTACCCGCCTCAGCATAGCCCCTCAGGCGGTATGTAATGCTAGATACAGCCATGCAAAACAAATTTGCGTAAGAATGCGCCTACCCGTCGCCTATCGTGGTTCTAAAATCTTCACTCAAATAATATGCGGAAGCTTGACCTCAACAGCCCTCATGCATTTATAGTGAAAATTAAGAACGGTAACCTTATTCCGCTCTAACTCTTTACAATTTAATTAATTGAACGATTTTAATTACTATACTTAATCATTTATTTTTAATTTAGATGCACCTTTTTGTGCACCAATTTTACTTGGTGCTTACTTAATTATCGTATTTATATGCAAGTAGGCAACTTAATGTAACTCTGTTTTGTTGGTTATGCTAATGAGTAATGAAAAATATTATAATATAGAAGATTGGTTTTGACCGCAATTTCGATAATAGACTTCAACAAAAAGTTATTTATCTTATTTTCCTGTCTGTCTGTGGGCGTACATTGAAACGTTTCGACGGCCAAACTCCCAAACAAACAATTATGTGGGTAATATTATGTGCATAGTAATATGTTTCTGCGGACGTTCTCCGTGCAATTGTACCCTACATTCCCCAATTAAGTAGGTTTGCAAATACCGCTCCTGATGCTTTGTCGTTATCTGTCGTACGGTCGTGATGTATGTGTCGCCGGAATATTGAAAGCATCGTCAGTTTATAATAAAACTAACGACGAAATACGTCTAGTACCAGACCACTTACAATATTAAACTGGTAAACAAATCAAGTCTTATTTATTTTAAAGAGAGTTGTAAGGTGAAGCCAAATAATAATTATTAGTATTATAGCCTCACGGGGTGCCAACGCTTTCCAGACTGTTTTCGAGTCTCAGGTTTCCGAGGGTCGCTTCGCCAACGATATTAAACTAAAGAGGGGCGAACTTGTTGCGGTGTCGAAGCTCGACTAGCCTCAAAATATGAAACGGTCACCCATCCAGTCTGTGTTGCTTAGTTATTGATCTCTCAACCACGCTGCCATTAGACCAGGGGGCGCTTCTATAGGAACTTTAAGAGAGGTAGGGCATAGCGGGGTATCTCGTTCGAATTGGATCCGACCGACTGGGGAAGTACCTCCACCTTACAGAATATCGCAGCTAAATAATACTCTTTTAAATAGTATTGTGTTTCTGCCGGTGAGTAAGGTTTGCAGTGCTCCATGGGGTGGGCATTTGGGGAACCGTGGCTTTGGCAGTGGAGTGGCATTTGCCTTTTTGCTGCCAGAGCAACGTGTTACAGAGGTGGGCAACGCATTGGCGATACTCTTGGTGTTGATAATGTCTATAGGCAGTGGTGACCACTATCCATCAGGTGGCTTGCTTGCCTGTTTGCCTACCGTAAGACATAAAAAAAAATCTTATTGAAAACTGTTTGGTGCAGGTCATAATCACGAATAGAAGGTGTTCACAATCACACAGTGACGTATGCACCCAGCCGCCCTGGAACCTCCATGGTATAAAACTAGCGCCTCGTTATTAATGAATTCATGGTGTCAGCCACACCTGCGACCCATTTGTCATATACACTACGGAGCAGCCTTTTATGCGATATAAATGGAAACAGAGACGATTTTTTATATTTACGAAAAGAGTAAATTGTTTTTCGTATGCAAGTATAAATAATATTTATGTGACAATCAATTTTCTTTTTCATTTATAAACGGGCATAAAATGGCCAGATTTTGTACGAATATTGTTCGATATACGATGATGAACCTAGAGATATGCGGGAAAGAGGTACCACCTGCAAGTATTAGCAGGGAAGTTCCGAGGATGACCTTATTAGCGATAGATTGACATCGCTGAGTCGGATGCGAAAGCCAACTTCTACGGCTCGGTGATGCCGAAGACCGGGCGAAGTGGAGAAGAAAGAGCAGGAAAACAGATTGACTGTTAGGATGATGATTAGACGAAAATATACACGACTGCTCCCACCGAAACACTACGGGCAATTTGTAACAAAAATAATAGTTCCTACATACAAAGATAACAAAAAGCAGAAAACATTTGCAATTGTAATTTCTGTACGACTTCTGCATTACGATCAGAAAGTTTTGCAACATATTTATCAGCTTACCGAGTAAGGAGTAATCGGCTCGGTTTCCAGTTAATCCATTACGTCCAACATGTAATCTAAATAGATCTGCTCCACACGATAGATAGTTCACGGAAACAATTTGCGTTAACTAATATTACAGGCAACATACATACAATGCAATGCATTTATTTGACTAGTTTTTACCCGTGACCGTGCGCGTAAAATTTGGTTTCGTCGCGTTCTAGGATAACATTCCTAAAGCTGCTAGGTAGGTTGCTGTAGATAACACTGCAAATTACAAAATCTAAACTAGAAACTTTTAGCGTTCATAATATTTGGTTGGATTATATGAGGAGGATAGTTACCACTAGGTTGAGGCGCTGTCCTGATTGGCAGCGGTCGTGCGAGCGTGATTGTACGTCGCCTGACCTATAGGAGACCTCAAAATAACCCGTCTCACGAACACGGTTGTACCGATCGTTGCCCATTAGGACAGCGCCTTAGCTTTTCGACTTCGTCCTTATAGACCAGATTTTTAGCTTTACGTATTTTTTTTCGTAGAAATTCTTTTATACGTCATATTACTGTCATCTTATAGAAATCTCACAGAATACAAATATACTGGTACAAAATATAGAGGCCATAAGTAGGTATGACGGTTTATTTGTTTGTTTGTCCCTTAATTCCCATTCCCAAAAATTATGAAGAAATAGTAATTTAAGAAATACATTATAGTACATATGCACTCTAATCTAGTATAATTACCGCGCGGTCGATCGCCTACCCGCTGGTCTGACCAAGTAAAGACAGTTACTGGCCTGCCAATAGCTAAAGCTATTAAGACCGCCGAGGACAGAAGCACATGGAAGAGTATGGTTCAGCTAGTGGCCAACATTTCAGACTAGACACGACCTTCAGCAATGAAGATGCCGACTAAGAAGAAGAGAGTATAATTACAGGCAAGTATATTATATAAGTTATATTTACATAAATCATTATAGCTCAAGTTAACGATGAAGTTAAAGTACAACACGAGATAAAAGATAAACTAGTAACGGGACATGATAACTTTGAACGAGATCCTTTTAGGGCAAATTTCTGTTTAATAAATATAAGAGCCAAGTTTACTTCGCAAGTTTTTCTGTAGCCTTCATTTTCTTTTAATAAATTGGTCTAAATTTTCTTACTGAAAATACAGCAGATAGTAAGCATACTACATTGTAACAATTACAAGGCTTTCTCGTATGTACTATATCCCTATGTTGATATTATTAACAAAGAATCAACACAATATTTAAATTAAAACCGAATTTCGTGGCGAGTAAAATAGTTTTACTGGTATACATCAATGTTACAAAAAAATTACTTTGAACATCAAATTATGAATAAATCAACGTTTTTATCACCGTATGTACCTAAAGAAGTGTCTTATTCTTTTACATTATAAGAGCCTTACTTCAGCAATCCAGAATAAAAATCTGCATGTATTTAAGATAAGTGATCAGTTTGTTTATATATCCTTAGGTTTTGTTCAATACAAAACGCCATCCGACCGGCTCCGAAGGTTCAAAATTGCTGTCATATGTATGTATGAAATGGAAAGATGTTCGCGAGACAGGTCGTCTTTATGTTGTACAGTTACCAGCGATAGTGGATCGCAATTCCCCTGGTTCCATCACGGGAATTGGAGCCGAATGCCAACTGGCGACACAATGCGCGCCAATTCGGCAATTCAACAACCGCTAGTCGATACGCATTGGGAGTTATTTGGAAACTGACATAGCCGAAGCATTGATGTGGAAAGTAATCCATGATGGGTTAAATTATCCTTAACTCGTGTCGAACGTAAAGGTCGAAAATACGGGTACGCTGTGTTGGTTTATTTCCGGAAGGTTTTGTTTCGAAAAATTTCTACTGTTTATTACCATAACCGGACAATGAAATGCGTGGACCCATAAAACAATAACAAAAAAGAGAAAGAAATCAAATTGAGATACTTTTACGGAAAATTCTTCAATCTAATAATACCCACGTAACGTGATTTAAAAACCCTTTTCGCTGCCAAAATAACGATCAGACGCAATTTGGCAATTTTTATTGAAATTCCTTTGCCCGAAATGCAATGTAACGTTTAATCGATAAAACATTTTGGTGACACACGTGTATGAACCAAAATGCAAAATATAGCAACGCTGGATTTTCAGCCCCAGAAACGCTTTCAGACAAGCCCCTGAAATTTATAAAACCTAGTAAGCGTAAGTTTTAATCACAAACAAGTCGTATACTGCCATGAGAGGCCCTAGCATACGTTCGTGATGGCCCAATCGTCTTATTGGGACCCTGGGATCGCGGACCTTCTTCCCGTCTTTGATGTGAGCCTCCAGTGATTAGGCGGTGGCGCAAAACGTAGGTATTTGGCAAAAAAGGTGAAGTTGAGCGACTCTAAATTGCAGAAAATTGCCCCAGTTGGAGATAACGAGCTCTTCACAAAGTCCCTGTCTCCATTTAAAGGTTTTGCCTTTTCGGAGACTTTCGGACAGTTTCGGAGATACACGGCCGTAAGAAAAACGGCAAGTTTAAACTTTAGTACCTACCGGAATGGGGCCATGGATAAGGTGTTAGACCGTTATTGTGGACTCACTCCAATCGAAATCTTGTCTGGGACAAGGATATTTCTTCCATAGAGAAGGGAATTGATGACAAAAAGGATATGTTTTACACCGAAATGTAATGCTTGGCCGCAATATTGCCATACAACACCATTATACCATATTTATTATACTAAATAAATGTTATTGTTGTATAATTTATTGGGAAACTTGGGGTAAAGACACGAAATATTTCTGCAAGGAAAACTATTTAGTCGAATAAAGGTTCCCTTACCCCCACCGCGTACAAAATGTGTATGCTCCTACGTATAAAATAAACATCTTTGCATTAATGTTCCGGTTGAGCTTTCGCGTACAAGGGCCCGGGATCCGCCTTGACTATATTCCAAGATTTGGCAGATCAGGCAATTACAGTGGAACGTTTGCCAATCAACCTACGTGACTCTGCTACCAGAGGAACCTGAACACATTAGATAATAGTTGCACATTTAGTCAGCTGAATGTGCAGGTTTCATAACGATGTTTTCCCTCACCGTAAGAGCATCAGTTAGTATTCAACTAATGTACATAACTCAGAAAAGAATCATTGGTACATGGCGGCAGTGGGATTTGAATAGGGTACGGTAGCTCTCGCTTGCGAGTCGGATACCGTTACCACCCGACAACCGACGTTCCTATGTATATCTCTGGATAATGCCATGAAGGTATACCTCCTATCATTTCTCTAAGGTACGATTTAGGACAAGCTGCGACGTAGCACAAAAGGAACGAATTGCTTGTAGGAAGAACTTGCGTAGGTATCATATTTATATCAATATTGAAATTCAATCTCTTTTTTAAGTTAGACTAGCCAGGCATTTAACTATCACCTCTCGTCATTATATGAAGATTACTCAGCTGACAGCCTGAATATACGCTTTGGTTCATTACTTCTCATTATTGTGAAAATAAAATTTCATCCTACTCAGATTTTTAGTTATTATTAGACCAAATTCCATCAAAATAATTTCAGCAGAATACAATTTAAGTTAACAACAAACAGGCATGTAGGTATTTTTAATATATCTGCATTTCAGATGTTTGACTTGATTGGATATCCTACTTTTTCTTTTTCTAGACTTCTGTATTTCGAAACATTGTTTGGTACACTAATTTCATTTTTAAACCAAAGCCTAAATTCTCAACCCATTTTTACGATTTTTCCGACTATGTTCACAATCAATGTCCCGATTTTTTTAGAACGTTGCAATTGTAAATTAATAAAATGTTAAGAAAAATTTCTAACATTTGTTAACAAATGAGAAATTAACCATAAAGAGAGAAGTTTAAATAAATAATTATTTTACAAATGACTAGAGCCTACGCTACGTCGCTAGCGCTACGCGTTGCATCGGTACTCTACGCCGTAGCAAGGTGCTACGAAAATTATTTGGTTGAAATCGATTTTTATTCGAATCCTTTCTCAACCGCGAAATATTACCATAAAAATCAAACTAAACATGCGTGACATAATAATCACCTGTGGCTGTGGGGTCTCCTTTCCTCCTCGTGGTCCTCTTTCATAAAAGAAGGCTGCAGACTGAATCTGCGTCGGAATTGGTGTCTGCCCTTCATTGTTGTTGCTTGCACTTTCTTAACACATTTTAAAGTCCCAAAGTCTGTAGGGCCGGAGTCGCGAAAGGCTCGGCGGAGGCGGACGGGCGCCGCGCTCGGTCTCCGCTCGGGGAATGCCGCGCCGTGACGCGCTGCGCCCCGCACCAACCCACTGATTAAAAAAAATAATTTAAACCACACACCAAACTACGCCAGGTGTACCAGTATGCTGCGAGCGCTCCCGCAAATTATAATGGCAATTATACAACCAAATCGAATCATATGGTTGCCAATTATTGTGATTAATATTAAACACATGTGTCTTCAACTTTGGCAGCTCTACAATAACATTACGTGCGCTACCGAAGTCGCAAACTTCCGAAGATTTAAGTAAACGAAGTGCGACTTGCAGACGTAGCTATTGCTATTAGGATTCCTCGCTCAACATACACAACCGACCGAATTCAGAACTCGAGTGGGTGTCGGTATGCATAAATTTACCTAATGGAAATTAATTGCGAGGATTCCAAACGAAAAAGTGCTTGGCGCGAATAAATTCGGCTTAATGCCGCGGGAACGTATCAACTTTTCGGTTCAGAAATTCGTATTAATGGACGAGGCCTGCCTCCGAACGACAGGCTCTTTATACTACCCTGAGGTTATTTTCGCAGGCAGTGAGAGTGTAAGAATAGCCGGGGGTGGCGGTGGCCGTGTGTGGTCTCGCCTGTTGCCCGCCCCGCGCCACCACTAGTGGTTACCGTCATTTGCTCATTTGCCGTGTTTCCGCGAAGCTCGCCTGTCCGCGCCTCGCCCCTCGCGAGCCCAACTCTGCGCATTAATCGCCCGCCGGAGGAAACACCGCCTTTGTTACTTTATATCGGCGCCCCGGGACAAGAAACATTTTACGCGCGCTACACGGAGAATAATTTGAGACCCAAACTTGACGTCTACGGTCGCTGTGGAGCCAAAGATGTGCTTTTGTACCGAAGTTTGGTCTGTTTTCTTTTGAAATGTTTTCAAAATAATCTCAAGTTGTAAGTTGTTTCATTTATAATGTCCGAATATCGCACCTGTCTACTATCTTCACATATTTTCACGTAACAGACCGTAACAGTATAAACTTAGTTGTTATGTTATTTCACTGTGACACTTCAATTTAACATTTACGAAAATGATATTGTGTTTAACCCCCACAATTACGTAGGTGTTATACAAGTATGAATGTTTCAACAATGGCTCCTAATCGTGCTTGAACAATCGCCTCCCACGTGTATTCTTTATGTTTACTCGTAACAATCACGACGAGTTACATTCAAATAATTACTTGCAAACGAAATGTATTAAGGATTTTCAGCTAGAAATATTTGGTTGTTGTTTACATCCAGTAATACCTCACTAATTGGGGAAATAAACAAGTTCAATAAGCATTTATGTAATAAATAAAGGTATAATTACGGCCTGTTGATTCGATTGTTTAGGGCCAGGCGCGGCGCGACGCATTTTATGACGCAAAAGATTCCCCGGCAGCGTCTCCGCCTAATCCACGCTAACTTCGTTGCGAGCAATTTGCGCGGCTCCCGGGAGAAATCCCTAAATTGACTTTCGTTGTCGGAAGTCCAGGGAATCTATACAAAATTGAAAACCGTTAAGACAATATGACAGTGCAAAACTTGCCGAAGACGAAGAATGCGAGTTCCACGCCGAGTTTGCAGATGCCCGGGGATTGCAAATCAAATCCCCACCCCTGGGTGTACGGTACGTGGGTATTGGGGGTGGCGAGTCGAGTGGGGGCGCGATTGACGGTTCCCTGTCCCCCTTGAAAATTGGAGCTCAACAAGTGGGAATCAGTCTTAATCGCGGAGAAATGTGAAGAGGGCACGACTCACCTTTGTTCGGTGGAGTCAAGTGACGGGTTGGACGCCCCGATTATTGTAGTAATTGCTGTAATTATAGTAGCTTCGTTTTTTATATGACAATTATTTCTGACAGATACTCTTGATGTATTCTATTGTAACAATTTGTTGTCTTTAATTAGAGCACATCTTAATTTTATTTAAATATAACTCACAGACGTATCATGCCACGTGCAGTGGGTGCCGTAGTCGACTGTCAAAACGCGTGCCTAGTAGAGGGTGTGCCTAAAGTACGTAAACGTGGTTGGACACTCTACTTTTTATCACCCTCCATGAGAAAATAAGTACGTACGTGTTTTAGTGTCCGATACAATGTTTTCTGGACATACATGCTATACACACTCACGCTCGTATCCCACATGGGTAGGCAGAGACAATCGTGTGCCGCGAGCTCGATCCTGACACACCTTTTTGCCTCTTCCATATTCATACATATTTTCCTACGTTATCGCCGGTAGACGGTACTATTAACCTGCCCTTTTTGGAGAAAATCATTTATTTTATCAGTAATGTTTTTCTCGGACGCCCTATACGGCGACCCTTCTATTCACATTCGCCCGATACTTTTCGTAAGCCGTTTGTCCTCTCGAAGTATACAAACCATCTCAGCATACCTCTTTCAATCCTAGTCACCATAATAATATATGTTCTCTGGAGCTAATATAATAATAAAAAACTTTCAATACTTACTTTCTCGATGTTATAAAAAAGTCCATCTTCCAGTTTTAACTTTTAAAGTGCTTACTACTTATTACAAGTTCTACGCTTTCTCAATAAGTACTTATGTTCTTTTATTTCTAACGAACACATTTTGGAAGTCATTTGAGGAACCCGTTTTTAGCGAAAAGAGCCTTTAGTGAACCTATGCGTATACTTATAATCACAGAAATGAAACAAAAACAGAATCCATGTTACTTTAAAGAGATGTGGTGCTTGCAAGGTGTGACAATCTCCTTTGTTGTACATGACATACACTCATCGGGTCTTACAACGCGCCGCCATTTCGTAGCGATCGGACATATTTATCCTCGATGAAAAATATTTTGAAATGCCGTCATGTGTAGTGAAATCGTGTAAAAGTTACTGGAAAAAATGTAACAAGGCAGGAGGAATTACCTACAACGCATAAGTAATTATGATTCGGGCTACTTTTTTTTATTAATGTTTTATTTACTTTGGTGCAAATTTCTAACAAAAGTACAACGATGTGACTACCTGTTTTTCGGGAAAATTCCCATAAAGTGGGGAATTCTTTATTAAATTTTTGTGACTCAGATCAGCTTCCGAATTTTTATTACCTATCGTATCTGAAAAGAACTTGAATGATTATAATTATAGTCTACCCTACGTACTGCTATGATGTAAGCATAGTAGTCCGATTTTATAATTAAATAATATAACACCGCTTTCTGCGAAGCCCTTATTATTTTCGATCCCGATTTTATTTTAACCGGGTTATATTATTTTAATAGGTTTCCTAGTAATAAAAACCGTAAAGACGATTGGATTCTAATTATACGAAACTGTAGAAGAGAAACCAATTGGAACCCATCATCTGCGAGTACCGTGTGCAGTGCACATTTTGATGACGTGGATTTATTAACAACCGCGAAGGGGCTACGATGCTTGGTTGGTAACTGAATAGCTATTTTGTTTTTTATAATTTGATGTATTTGTACCCGCCTCGAATAGCAGAATAAGAAAATAGGGCAGGATAGGGGTACGGCAGGGGTACGACAAGGCTAAGGTAGGGGTACGGGTGGGAAACGGCAGGCGTACGGCAGGGCTATGGGAGAGCACGGCAGAATTACGGTAGACCTAGGGGAGGGTTGCGAGAGGGGTACGGCACGGATTATGGGAGCACGATAAGGTGGGGGTACGGGAGGGAAACGGCAGGGTTACGGGAGGGGTACAGCAGGCATACGGTAGGGATACGGAAGGGGTACGGGAAGGTGACGTGAGAGGTATGGCAGGGCTGCGGGAGGGATACGGCAGGAGTACGGAAGGGGTACGGCAGGCATACGGTAGGGATACGGGAGGGGTACGGGAAGGTGACAAGAGAGGTACGGGAAGGTGACAGGAGAGGTATGGGAGGGGTACGGGAAGGTTACGGGAGGCATACGGTACGGGAGGGTTACGAGAACAAATTGCACCGGACAGCTGTCTGTTATTTATTTTTAATAACACTGCCAGAAATGCGCAATATTGAAAATATGATCAAACTTTATTTGTATGGAGCGTACTCGGGGAGACTCCTCTTATCAAAATATTTCATTACTTAAGAATTTTTAAATAAATAATTTCAATCAGAAATTAATAATTTTTATTTATTTATTATTGTAAAGTTGTATTGCTAACATAATACATAAAGAGGGCAAAATGGATCATGTATATGGCAACCCTAAAATTACGCAGACATATAAAATGGCGGCCATTTCTATGCTTCCCTCCTGACTTAAGACACATGGATTCTGTTTTTGTTTCATTTCTGTGCTTATAATATACTTATTCTGACACTGATTATAGTTCTTAGGAACAAATTTTTCTGCTCACTGACCCATTTTGATAGCTCATCCTGTATATTGTAGCGCTTATCTTGACTCACAATTTTTATGAGTCAAGCTCACAATTTTTCGGCTAATACAACAAAGCATTATTTATTCCAAGCGCCTGTTTATCCAACCATTTTATAATCTGTTTCAACATTAAGTACCTTTGAAAAGAGGCGCTGCTGGTTTTTCTAGAGTAAATGTTTGTATTTAGTTCCGCTTAAAATCATGGATTTTAAAGATGAAATGCTGTCTACCTGATTATTTCTGTTCCGTGACTTTACCAATAGTCAGTAGGTAGTCTTACCAAACGTGCATGAAGGTGATATCTAGATATTATCGTCTCTTTGAACTGGTTCGAACCCATGTACTGGCAGCTAATCACACGTTTTCGTCTTGGATTCGAATTGAATGATATCAATGGCGAAATAAACTTCTTAGAAGAGGAATAAAAGCTAAAAAGAAGAAAGACTTGTATACCATGAACGTGCCGGGTTTTCCCCACTGGGAGTGTACCCGTACCCTACCAACAAAATTATGGTACCGATTTCGACAGTATGGCTTGGCTTATCCTGAAATACGATAATCACTAGAGTTATTCTTGAAACCTTAAAATCAAGCTTTTCTATTAATGCAAACGAATTCTAGATGTTCAAGATTTAAGCCTCAATATTACTCTAGTAAAGGTCTATTAGCGTGGCTAAGGCAATAAGTTCTATCAAAGCAAATCCTTTTGCAATTAGGCCGGCACTTTAAAAACTTTTTGGTACGTTTTGGACGATGTCCTTTGACTGGGGAGTTTTCGAAGGGACAAAAAACTACAAGCCGAGGAGTTCTCGATTAAAAGCAAACTCGCAGTCTTTGCTTATATACCTCGCAGTTTATTTTCGGGTACAAACCTTTCTGAATGTTAGTTTTTACGTTTACAGCTCGTCGGTGCGCAGCGCCTGGTACCGGCAATAAAGAAAAAATTGAACACCCGACTTCATTACTGAGCCAAAGAAATCGATATACCTATAAACCCTGACCTATGAACTTTTATTTCTCTCTTGTGGGTGACCCTGTGTTCTGCTATAATATTATTTAAGGATCCTAAGTAGAGCCATCTAAAATTAATATTTTTCAGCGTCACACTCGTAGATAGCCCATGACACAAGGGAATGACATTCTATCGTCATCTATTGACGACGTGAATGGTTCAGTTGGTTATCATCCCGGTCATTCCATCCAGTTCAGCCGGTTTGAAACGCTCGATTCCTGGGTTCGATTCCTGGATGAGCAGAATTTGAAATGAAATAAATTTTAATTTCTGTTACGGGTCTGGGTGTAGTATCTATAATAAGTATATATTAAAAAAAAGAGTTTATCAGTTATTTAACACTCATCACACAAGCTTTACTTATTTTGGGGCTAGATGACGCTGTGTGAATTTGTCCAAGCATATTTATTATTATATCGGCGGAGGTAATCGCAAACCAAATTAAGCGATGTAAAAAATATTACCTGCCTAAATACCTGTATATACAAACATTCATACGACGTAATGGAGACAACAGACAACAGTACAAAAAACAAGTGGAGCCCGAAGTGGTGTGGTCGGGAAGTCTGATAAAAAGTCAAAACATGTTTCCCAAACAATAAACAGGCCCTGAAAAATATTGCGTCCTGGGGTACAATTATGTGTTTCTCTCATTTTGTTGTAAGTGTGGACGTTTTGCTTGTCGTTTTTTTTCCATGAAAGAAACGACAGTTGCACTGTCGATCTGACGAACGCTTCAGCGCCTCTTCCAACTGTCATAGCCCTTTTTTCGACATATATGCTCCGTTGTGGACTGCATCTACACATTACACCAGGTTTTATGTAATCAAATACCTAAATATAAATATTAAAAAAAAGGAAACAAATTTATTTAAATAGGTTTAAAAATAATATAAAACTTTATTCCGTCTATAAGTATAGTAAAGTAATTTGACTAATATACTCTTTTCCTCTATTTAATAAATTACTATAAGCATAAGGCTACTCATACCGTAAAGAGTTTTTAGAGCTAATGACCGCATTTGTCCACCACTTTCATTTATTTTGATCGCTCAACCGCTTACATTCTCTTATCTTACGTATAGGTACCTCTATATCGTTCCCATCTCTATCTCTGCCATACCTGGATCTAACTGGATGCTGAATGGAAAGCAAACTTTAAAAGGTACACGAAAACGGGACAAATACGACAGGTATACAGAATCGTCCACTGACGCCTGAGGGAAGATACGATTGCCAGCCACCAACGCGGGCTACACGTGTTACCCTTAGACTAAATAAAAAAAATATTTCGTGTAGGGTGTTATCATGTTCGCTCAATTCCTGTATTTTGTGAGATGTTTTGTATTTTTATGTGAAAATAATAACGCGTAATACTATTGATGTGTGGCAAACGGATGTGATATGTTGATTTTATATTAGAGACAACGACAAATGTTTTTCTGTCGCGTTGGTCACATGTCAAGGTCTAAATAGTCAAATTCAGGGGTAAGGTGTTCCAATGGCGGCGCCTCCTACAAACTTATCTACTTAGTACTAATCAAATTAATTCATTTTCTTGCCATTTTATATGTTACTTGACGGACTATAGAAGACATCCTATAATATTATAAATACAAAAGATAAAAAATATGTTTGTATGTTTGTTATTCTTTCACGCAAAAACTACTGAACGGAATTTAATGAAATTTCGAGTGAAAATAAGATAGAATAGAACAAAATACTCATCATCGACCGAGCGGTCAATCCCGGCTTCTGGCAGGGTCTGTTTTCCTAATCTTTATTCATTCTTGGCATCGTCACATCGTAGATCATTGCCTCTCTTATCCAGTTCAGCGGTGTCAATCCATCGCTTCCTGGTTCAATCGTCCTATTTGTACCCAGAATTCGTAACTGTCTACGTAATGGGAACATAATTTCCAATTCTGAAGCAAGCCACCGAATGGTAATACTTAATGATCTTTCAAGTTCTACGCTTATTTTCGTAGCTGGCTACGAAAATGAAAAGAAAATTCCCAGTTCGTAGCCAGTAGCCGCCTACTACCGGAAAATGAGAATATTTTTGTTACATTTTGGCTCGCGGGATCCTGATACCGGCAGATTTGAGCGCATATTTGTTACGTGTCCCAGTACTGACAAAGATACTAGCAGAATAATAAACACAGAATAATAATCGAAAGATGATTCCGTTCTCTTGAATTACATATGACAGAAAAAATTATCCTTATGTTAGCAAGTTAGATCGAGAACCATGGACTGCATTGCAGATCAACATGTCACCCACTGCGCCACAGGTCGTAAACGCTGATAAAATTTACAGAGTCAGTTTGCAACTATGTAGGATATGGTTTAACTTCATCCGTAATATCATGAAGTCGCTAGTCATGTCCGTTTGACTTTAACTGCGCAATTTTTCGGGAAGTTTACCTATTATAGTTTCACTAAGTTTCTCAGACTATTCCTGAGCGGATGCCGTGCCGGCCTTAGAGGCTCACGTAATCAGCTTACGTAAACTCACGTCAGGTGCAGTGACAAGGCACTTCCTCCGATGTCGCATTTTGTGGAATGAGCTACCTGTAACGGGTATCCCTGGTAAGTATTGAAACTGTACCTAGGCCGCAGTAACTACCTTCACGTGAGCTTGTTCGCCACCTTGGTGGTTAAACAATATGTACCTATGATTCAGTATTATTAAGTGTGTGAAAGTTTCTATTATCGTTTAAAAGCACTATCGGCTTATAATATACTAATAAATAATACGTATAATGAACAAGCTATAGGTATCAAAATTTCGTCACAAATTTGCTACAAGCCAGCACATACCGCTTCAACAGAACAGCTAAGTAAAATCGCAAACACAGGCTTAATTATAAAACAGAGAGGGTTTAAAATGAACTCGCAGTAATATCCAAAGCCTGCTTAATGAACCGGAAAATACGTAGAAGCGAGAACACGTATAGGGACGGAAGGCTGCCTGCCGTGAACAGTAAATCAAGCCGCAAAGTTGTGTCATACGAGTTGATATATCCTCCCATTTGGACGAGCCATTAAATGCTTGTTTGTAGAACCTACGGCAAGTCCTGGATCTGGCAATCTATTACCGAAATTAGCCACTTGGATGTACGAAAGCAGGGCTCTTTGAAGCCTGAGTAGTCCGTCTTGATGGATCCTCTCCCCCTAAACTATTATTTCCACTTTTGTATTCCTTGTTGTGTTTGAAGGATAAGTTAACCAGTACAATTACTGGTAAGAAGCCATCTTATGTCTCACAGTGACATTTGTTACATGATACTAAAGATGCCACGAATATTTGGCCACCTTTTCTAATATTTGGGTTTCGGTCGAGTAGTTCACAATATTTATCTGAATACCGAAAACCAAATCATTAAAAAAAGAACACATCGGTATTATTCAAAGCAGTACTTATTTTAACCACCAATCACACATTCTATGTTCGTTACTATCTATCATTTTGCCCCGTATATATAACAGCACCATACATCAAATGCACCAACCCTTGTGATTTGCGAGTGTCGTACAAGGTGAATAATGTATGTAACTCCAATCCGCCTATCAGGCGTGGAAATTATGACAAAACACTCTACAGGCAGCAGGAGCAGGCTCAGGGCAGCATTAAGCTGGCTATCTCTGTAGCAGCGTTTTCTGTTGAATAGTTTCAACAGTACGATCTCAAATCCGACTATTATGCGTGGAGTTTGTGGCAAAATCTACTTATATGAAGCAGGCTCAAGTCCAGCAATGGTCTGTTATGGACTGATGATATCATGTACGTTGTGATGAATAAAAACAAAAATTTCAGCATATTTGTATTATAGCTATTTGTCATAAACTGTGCCTTTTTCTGAAGTGTCTGAACAGTCTACAGTACTACTCTTGCTACAGGCAGTGGCGTGCACAGAGTTTTTAGACAGGGTAGGCAAAAATTATTAAACGCTTTATTAACTTAGCTAAAATACTGCATCTAAATTTGATTCGTTGATGTAGTGTAGGTATGATGCAGCCGTAGAAAAATTCTCGTAGATAATTATAAAATATTGTTATCAGTGCAGAATGGTAAGGTAGATATTCAATTAAAACAAACAATTTAATTTGAGCTGACAATCCTTCCCGCGAAATGTATTTCATTAAGCTAAATATTCTGTATTCGGCCAAATCACTATTCGCGGCATCTCTACATGAAACCATGAACAGGGGGCAACAGTCACCGCTTTCCACTCGGTGGGCTGTTTATTTGTGACAAAGCAAACAGTAATTTGAATCATCATTCTATCATCAATCATTCACCAATCGTCAACAAATAGTCACCGCTGGTCGCGTGCTGCGTAAGGGACACATACATACTCAGGCCCGTATCCGATAGGGGTAAGCAGAGACGATTGAGTGCCAAAAACTATGCTCTAAGGGCTTTTTAGCAAATACCGCCCGTAGGAAACGTTAGACAAGATAGAAAGAAAGATTTCGTATACCAAACCAATATAAACCTAACGTTAAACCTTAAAACCTTTACTTTCATGTTTAATTAAAGAATGTAAATGTCACTAATTATACAACATAGCAATTGCGTATTATACTAGGTATATCTTTTGACATCTGTGTCTTCTATCAGAAAATGAATGCTGTACATTGTATAACTGTATATTGTCGATAAGAATATCCTTTCCTTACAGCTCGTTGGCAACCGAGTTTTTGTACACATTGTACCATATGTATCGTGCAACACGTTCGTTACAGTAAACGGCACTCTCTTACGTCTAATATATTAGCTTGTTCCCTTGTTCTATTCAGGTAACTTAATTACATGTATAAAGGAGCCCTACAAATTGGTTAATAAGGAATTTATTCATAGAACTATTGTAAGGTAGAAGTGTTAGTCCTAAACGGCACTCTGATTACTTACAAAACGTAACTTGATCTAACGTGCTTTGTAACTAGACATATTTTTAATCATTACTTGTGCTTGGCCCACAAACTACCTATGTCCTATAGTAATTTAAAAAGATAGTAAAGATAAATATAGTAAGATATAGTAAATGTTTGGATTGGTCTAAGAATCTATATTATTTACTAGTGGACTCGGCACGATTTCGTTTGCGTACCTACTTTAACCATACCTACCTTTTTTTTTGCTTATAAACCTTCCTCTTGAATCACTCTATCTATTGTTGAAAACCTCATTAAAATCCGTTGCGTAGTTTAAAAGATCTATGCGTACATAGAAACATAGGGACAGAAAGCGGGAAGCGACTTTGTTTTATACTATGTATAGATTAGTATATAGTAATATTTCTCCGAACGAGTTGGATTCTAATATTTGCTCATTTCGGGTTTTATTTCGGTACGTAAAGCTTCAAACACAGGTCATATTAAATCTAAGGTGCTTTGTTACACCACCTTTACTGCCGCAAACATAAATTGACAATATTGCTAGTCATAAAAATGAACACCGCTCGCTATATTTTTACTTAACAATGTGGGTGACAGAATATTATGTGTGCGTTTTATGGTGATACGTAACTTTCGACTCATTACGTTTTATTGATTTTTTTGCTCTTCTAGAGCAGGGCTCTACAGCGATGTTATGAGTCTATGTCCAATATCTTTGGTCCAGAGATCTTAATTAAATTTACACACAGATTACGATGTAAATGATAAGTCGATATTACACGAATATTAGAAATACTAGTATAACATCTCTAAAGATTTGGATAAAATTTCGTTGCAGTTCCGGCACAACTTTGGCTGGCATTTGAAGTTTAGCGTAATACCGATATTGGCCAATGATCAAAGGTGGACTAGAGACGAACTATAAATAAACGTGAACGTTTTAATTTAGCGTTATCGCGGCCCAGGGGGTCTATTAGCTATCTCAGTGAATTTGACATAAAATAATCTTACACCACTCTTATTTGGTGGACTCCATAGCCAGTGGCCAACGTAGATAACATAGTGTCAATTATCTAATGTCAAATTCAGTTGCCCACTGAGCTAGTCAATAGCCCCGCTGATCACTCGCTGTTAGACTATCAACTTGATGGATTTATACCTTGTAAATCCCGAGCGAAGAGTAATCGCCCGCAACTAAATTATTGCAACTACACTCTCGATCGCTGCTGACCAACTCGTTTCTGTTTTCTAGCTTTACTCGTTTCTCGCTCATCATGAGGGAGGGCAAGTAATGTTACTCGAATTATGCGTAAAAGTATGCGGGTTCATTTATAACTCATGATATTGCGTGAATAACCTTTGGGGTCACGACTCACACCATTTGGTAAATTTATAGCTATGAAGTTGGAATGATAACACAAGAATAGACATTATATTTAAATAATGCGGCAGAAGTAATGAACCGGGACCGTGAAATACTCTGGAAAATTGCTGGTTATTGAAGGTTATAGTGATGTTATAGTTCGTAGTTTTTACGAATTATACTAGGGGTGTTCGATTAAAAGTGAGAATTAGTGTGTAGCTGATGACTTTTATGGAGTTAAACGTTATGTTAGTTTTAGATATAGTTGCATTTTAGCAAAATATATTTATATTTACACTTGAAATATATTTTATCAAGGCTTAATACTCCTTAAAGGTCTTAAAAATTTCTTCATCCTGTGCACCTAAAAATCCTGTAGGTACTGAGCGACTACTGCTTCATCATCTTCGAAACTCTGTCCTCTCAGATACTACTTTAACCTTGTAAATAAATCTCGTACACTACTAGGGGTAAGGTCGGTAAATATGGAAGAAGCTCAAGTAGTTCGAAGCCATAATCACAAATTACAGCCATAGAAACGGTGGACCTAGTTCTGGGGACCTAGAGCGCGGTTAATTTTTTCATACACGGGTGTTCGTGTTTACATGCTATGCTCTCTACAAGTCCGAATATTTGTTTCTTCGACTATAAAACGTACCGTAACGCGACGATCTACTACAACAATTTATCGACCTTTAACCATTTCTTCGGTTACTACCATTGTTGGGCGACCCGAGCGAGGATACTGACTGTAAACAAAAGACTTCCATTAAAAAAACATAAAGTTCAAATTCTTTCCTTTTTTTTATAAACTAATAAATATTCCGGGTTCACCAGCCAGCATTTACTTTTTTGGTTTAAAAAGTTTGTAACTTATTCTTACTATTTAATGAACACAAATTCTAGCTCCGATCCTGTCTATGCTCTAGGAAACCGCGATAAAACAAAATTTGCGTATATTCTTATGCTAATATCCTAAAATTTTACAATTAGGTACTTTTTTAGGTTCTTGTACTTGGGTCGGCTAAAACTCCATTGCCTCATATGTTGTAGTTATCTTGTTAATACATAAATATTACTTTTTAGGATCCTTTGCCTTTGTGTTTTCTTTGTCTTTTGTAAAACATTTAACTGGAATATAGAACTCATGTACATACATACCTACATAGTTTGGATATAATTAGAAACACTGGTATCTAATAGCATAGCACATTCAGCATCCCAATATCCATTTTCACGTTTGCACAGAACATCTTTGAAATTCAATCATGCCACATACCTAACTGTTTCCTTTTTTGTTACGTAATTGAATTATTGTATTAATCCGGAGCGTTTCGGGACCCCAGCAGCAATAGACCTATACTTGAAAATAATATAATCACACTCACAGGTAGTCATAGGATAACTCACAGGATGATGGCCGTGTGGTGTCCGGCAGAGTAGAATAGCACTCTTGGGTGTCGTACAAGGCGACTAATGTTTTCGAGGCAAACGATCAAGAGTCTCCGTAATCTGGAAAATTGGCAGCAGCATTTTCCATTATTATATTTAAACACTGGGATCTCCAACCCGCCTGCCAAGCGTGGAGATTATGACAATAACCTCCCCTTTCGTGGAAGAGGCCCTAAGTCCTGCAGTGGACTGTTACGGGCTGTGATGTTGAACAGGTAGGTTTAAATTGTTTTATTTTGACAATTCAACTAGTCTCAGGATCCCAGCGAAAGACCATGTCTCAGGAGCAGTAGAGCCAAGAGTCACTGCCTGGCTGCGATTGGTTCTTATCCATATGGGAACTTATCCGACCCGATATTCTTGGTTCTTGGACACGGTGACCAAAATTTGAACTGGAAAAATGGCGGCACTACATTTTGAAATGTATTTGAACTGACATGTCAATGCCAAAACAGCGCTTCCCACTTAGCTTATATATTTTTTCCCGAAAAAGACCAATAATTCCATAGCTCCGCAATGCGTGTGTCTGTTGTGAGAGAGAGAGAGAGATAAAGTGGTGTCGTCAAATAAGTCATCAGCGGGGATATTGGCTATCTCAGTGGACAACTGAATTTGACCTAAAATAAGCTAACACCACTCTAATTTGGCAGACGCTTTAGCCTGTGGTAAATATAGATGACGTAGTATCTATCTAATGTCAAATTCAGTTACCAACTGAGTTAGTCAATAGCCCCACAGGGTCATAAAATGATCTTCATTCTCGTTCATAAAAGAATAAGAAGAATGATTAAAAACATAATTTAGGTACCTCCAAGCCAATAAAATTAGAATGTTCGCAACAAGTCTCATTTAGAATTGGGAAGTTAAATTTGTTTCTGATACCACGAGTAACATTAGAACTTTGCAATATCCTGCTTCCGCTACATTTAACATCCTCGGTAGATCCAAGATCTTTGACTTCAGCAGTTATTGGCTTTGATTTACTCCGTTCCGTCCCGTTCGCGCATTAATTCAATTTAACAGTTTCCAACTTTAGAGCATCCAGGGCATCTAGAGCTCTGATATAGTGCTCCCATATAGGTATAAATAACATTATAAAAAATTGTGTAATAGATATGTGTATTACACATGTAACATTTATACCAAAGTAACTTTTACTACAACGTAATAGAGAATGTGTTGGGTAATAAAACAAAATTATTATAGGAATAAAACTGACTTCAAATCACGAAAAAGTAAATAATAAGCTTTTTATCTTACAATACGAGTAAGTCAGATATGATTATTTTTTGGACTCAGTGCCAGCACAGTATGTCTGTATATATGTAAAAATGTAATATCCTGCATGTTCGGCAGGGGAGGGGGTAAAACCTTTGGGGGAGGGGGAGGGTAGCTGAGTGCCACCGAGTACAAAAATTATGATATCTAATTCAAACTTACTCATATTCATCATCATCACAGCCCATAACAGTCCACTACAGGACTTTGGGCCTCTCCCGCAAAAGGGGAGGTTATTGCCATAATCTCCACGTTTGGCAGGCGGGTTGGAGATCGCAGTGTTGCAAACATAACAATGAAAAACGCTGCTGCCCATTTTCCAGTTTATGGAGACTAGATATTTTGCCTCTAAACGTTAGTCGCCTTGTACGACACCCACGAGTGTAAGGGGTTGGTGCTATTCTACTCTACCGGTCACCACACGGCTACTCATATTGTATGATCAAAACCTTATTTTTTACTTTTTCGTGATTTGAAGTCGGCTATACTATTTAAAAAATACTTCAAAATTTTCTGGAAAAATACCGTGAAATTTTAAAAATATTCATGTGTTATCACATCTCTATTACCACAATACAGAAACAACTAGTGTGTCATCTTCATAGAATTTCAATATTATCGAATACCGGGAAGTGGATAAAAAAGTCCAGGTTAAGAAGGAGATTCAAGAAGAATAACTCAAATAATAGATATGTAATAATAATGCTATCTAATTAAATAAAATCGACGCGTGTTTAAAAAATTGAGGTGAATGTCTAGTTGAGTCAGCTCATGATATATTGTATAGATAATCTAAGCTCCTTTTATCGGTAGTGAAGACATCTAATCCATCAAATGCCTAATCAGCGGCAAAGAGTTAGCGCGAAAGGTTGGATTGAAAGGTTAAATGTTTCCGTTTTTTCCTCGAATTATCCCTCATCAATCTTCACTGTGGCGACATCGAGTCGGTTCCTAATATTAGTGAAAACGACCTTTGAACTCGACCTATCTATTTGAATATCTGAATGTAATCTAATAAGAAAAAGAAAGGTGAGGCTGGGTACAGAATGAATATTTTTATTGATCATGTTATGTATGACCAACCAGACATCACTACCTATTACTAAAAATATATAATATTCCAATCTTAACTATTTTATGTTTCATTCACAACGGTTTTTACTGCGGGTATATATGACGATAGATGTTTTAGATTAATACCTACACATTAAAACATCAGCTTCAATACTTACTGTAGATAGGTACGTACGAGTATTTCGTAATTAAGTGCGGCAACAATGTAATTCATCCCACACCATACGCCATATCTGTACAACCCTTCCAATTTCCATTCAGATTGCATACTGACATGAATGCACCTGTAATTGTTGTGTCTGCATACTAATTGAATTCTCCTCGACCGCGACGACCTACAAGCTAGGGATTAACTCCACCGCGAAAGCTAGAGGATCTTGGATTGCCACTGTGTTTGTCTACACAACTGGCTATAGGTTTAACAAAGGATTATTCAGTTGTTACATGCTGCCAAGATGGTGGAGTATTTTGGTTTGTAAGGACGGATTAACTTACTCCACAAAAAAAGGAAAAATATGCATGTAGCACCTATTGCAAAATTAAAAAGTATTTATTGAGTTAGGAATACTTAATTAGGATTAATTAATATATGTTCAAACGTCAAAAAGTTTTAAATCAGTTTTCAATAGTCAGAAAGCCAGGAAAAATAAGAAAGCTTATTGTAGCGTGTACGAGTGCTATTACACTAGCGAGACACGGGGCACCAACACCCACTGTAGATAAGACCGTTTAGACGAATCATGTGCACAACGTGCCTGGCCCCAGCCAGCATGCACGGCCGACCTCTCTGCGTCGTCTCCTAAACTCGGTAATAAAAGGATTGGAAATTTAACTACCTTAATTAGATTGCCATTTTTTTTATCATGGGAACATAATGGGGCTAGTCTGTTAGTCACTACTCTATCACCGCTTCTCTAGAGAAAGGGAAGGGACCACCTGTGGAAAAGAAAGCGGCTAAGAACATAACCTAACCCACATTTAGAGCGCTAACTAGTATTTTTTGATAAGCCGTTTATTTCCTTTTTGATTAATATTTTACATGATCATTAAGGTAAGGTAAGGCTTTATTAGGCTAGAGAATTTACATCTTGTTACTGGTACTTCACACAAACTTTCATATATTAAACATCTCGTATATGCGACCTATATACTTCAATTAACTTGACTTGCACTGGAGCCTATTTATCCATTTAGTTTTCTATTCATCCATGTGATAGTCATAGAATCTTTAAATCTTGGCGTTAATGTCCCGGTTGTGTTCTCGCGCACGAGGACCCGGGGTCCGCATTGACCATGATCCATGATTTGGCAGATCAGATAATTACAATGGAGAGACCTCCGCGACCCTGCTACCAGGGGTACCTGACCAAATTTGTCATGGTTACAGATTCAGTCGCCTGGATGTGCAGGTTTCATCACGATGTTTTCCCACACCGTAAGAGCATCGGTTAGCATTCAACTAATGCACATAACTCAGAAAAGAGTCCTACATGGAGAGCTACATGACCGCAGTGGGATTCGAACCCGGTACCTCTCGCTTGCGAGTCGAATACCTTAACCGTTCTGCCACCGACGTTCGTAGAATCTTTAAATACTTATGTCAATTTATAGGGTGGTATTGTTGTCCGTCGTGAAAGTAACGAAGTAAATGAATAGCAACGAGCCACTTTCGGAATTCCCAGAAAGGCGAAATCGCTCATCGTAACCAATACTTGTCGACATCAATATTATGCTCGTGTTATGGGTGTAAGAGAAGACGAAAGGGCAAATATTGGCTGAGTACGCGTCCCTTTGACCCAAATAACAAGGCAAGAGCAAGGGTCAAGAGAGCTTTGTTTTCGTATGCCTTTTATTGTATCCAAACCTTATAATAATAGATACGAATAACTTATTATTTACTGCTGCTCGACTTAATGTATATAAATGAGTATATAAACTTTCAACAGAGTTACTTGTGACAGTCTTTCTGGATGAACCTTTGAACTTTTCTCGAATTCTCTCCGTTAATGAATAATTCTTAATTTTACAATTTATAACCACAGAACAAGCCAGAGCTTACAAAGGCTTTCATTAGTAAAAAGCCTTCAAAAAGTCAGATTTAGTTGGACCAGAGGCGCCTTTTTTGATTTCGCTGTTACACTGACCAAACCTTTTTTTTTTGTTTAAAAATTATCCAATCAAACAATACCTACATTAAATAATCAGTCTGAACTAAGTTTTTAAAACGAGTTGATCCTATCGTTATTAAAACTATTTCAGTTTCAACTCAGTTCACACTGAGTTTAGAGGTATGGTTGTTTAGGTATTGTTTGGTATCTAAATAATTTTGAACATAAAAATATGTAGGATTACTGCGAAAAAGACACCAATATGAGGCATTGGCATTTAACTATAGTACTACAGTAAAACTTAATTTATACGTAAGAAAAGTGAACATAATGAAACGATTATTATTTGAACTTTATCCTTGATTAATGAGGGTTGGGGCGAGTAACAAATTACCTATCAGAGTTGTCTTCCCAGTACGGCTGTCTCTCCACTGGATCGTGAAGAATAATAGGTCTTCCTCAGTAATAAGTCGTCCGAACGTTCTATAGAAGAGAGGAGGAATATAATAATATAGCACCACTCATGTTTTTGTCTGACATTCTGTTTGCAAACGAGCACCGTAATATAAGATTACCTGATGAGATTTTCGTACCTGCTTTCTGCAGGTAGTCTGAATTTTATTTAAATATAATTTTGGCTGTCCGTAATCGCCTCTCTGAAATCTATCATGAGTTCTGCGAGCTATGTGGCCTCCCCACTTTAGCTTTAATGTTTCGAGTCTTAGAAACGAGTACTACGGTAATCTTAGTTTTTCGGCGGATTTATCGTTGCTTTGCTTTATCAAAACTCTTACTTTCGCACAGTAAATCACTTTGTGATTTCATGAGCTTTACCTACACCATGTTCTTTATCATTAAGAGTATTTTTGGTAGAATAGCACCAACCCCATACGCTTATGGGTGTCGTACAAGGCGACTAATGTTTTCGAGGCAAAAGATCAAGAGTCTCCGTAGTCTGGAAAATGGGCAGCATTTTCCATTGTTATATTTAAACACTGCGATCTCCAACCCGCCTGCCAAGCGTGGAAATTACGGCAATAACCTCCCCTTTCGTGGGAGAGAAGGGTCTCTCCCACGAAAGGGGCCCGGGGGGGGCACGGGGGGTCCTCTGCAGGACTTCCCTAAGTTCTGTAACGGGCTGTGATGATTATTTAAGAGTATGACTCTTGTCGGTGGAACAATCTACAATGTTATAAACTACAAATACACACACACACGCGCGCGCACGCACGCACGCACTCAGGCACACGCACGCGCACATACACGCACAAACACAATACACAATAAAAAATAATCTTATTTTAAGTACTTATTTATATTTCTTCTTTTATTTTTACTTTTTTTAATTACTTGAATTTAACCCACTATGAAAATGTTATGTTGCCCACAGTATAGGTTTACCTAAGCATAGATTAATCTATAAATACAATCTGGCCCCATGATACAGGCCTGCCCTAGTGTGGGGGCTATAATAACCTTTCCATGTCACATTTCACATTCCACTAGTTGATGTACTGGAAACGTGTAACAACATAATATGTATTCATTTGACTTTTTCAATAAACTTGTATTTGTATTTTGTAAATACATGGTAAGCTATTTTATTCTCTAAACACATCACATCACACAAATATTATAAACCTATTTCCTAAAGTCTGGCAACGAACTGCATTCATCCTCTCCTTTGGGCCGGGACATATCGATCATGCGGAGTGTTTACCAAGATTCGGAAGCCGGCTTTCTTATGGCTGTCAGTTTGACAAATAGCAGTAAGGGAGTTAACACACCAAGCAATGTCCGCCAATGTACAGAGCCGCAAACTTATCTGACCCGGTGACGGGTGACACTGTTGTTGGCATTCACATGTCATTTTTAATACATTTCAAAACGAAGTGCCGCAATTTTTCCACATTTCCTGTTCTGGCCATCGGGTCAGATAAGTTTGAGACACTGTCTGTGCTGTGAGCTTTTGTGCCAATTCCATTTTGGCAAAAATATTAATTAATGAATTTTACTGAATTCATTTAATGGCGAATTGTAGGGGATTTCGTTGTACGATCTACGTAAAAATATATTTAATATTTAAAATGAAAATGAAAAAGTATTTATTGAATTAGGATTACGTTAATTAATCTCTTTTCAAAAGTCAAAAATCTAACGGAAAACAAAGGGAAGTTAAGCGAGCTCATCCAGGTAGGGGGCGACGCATGCAGACCGATCAGCGCGCGCGAGGGCTTACTCCGGCGAGACACCGGGCACCGATACGCGCCACGCACATAACCGCCTAGGCGAATCATATGCGGCGCGCGCCCGGCCCCAGCCAGCCCGCCGACGCTCACACCCGCACGCCCCAGCCGGCCTACCCGCGTCGCGCCCTGAGCTCGGAACAAATAAGTAAAAAGAATGTCGTCTGTCTGTCAGTATGCCGCTTCAGTTAGGAAAATGACCATCTGTGGGAAAAAGAAACGGCAAGAAACCCACAGGTACATTTAAATATGATTACATTGCATTGATACATTTGTCAATTTAATTTGAGTGAGCCTGTCTTGATTGGAATATGATGTGAACCTCTATAAATCGGTGAAGATAACTAAAAATAAAAATAAATTTCAAAAACATAAAAAATGGCACAGCAAAAGCAGGCCAGTCCACCAAGGCAGCACACGTTCACGAGCATGACGCAGGGCCCAGCCATCGTCCAATTCAACCATATTTGAGGGAAGAGAACGACCCGACCCCCATGCCACCACCAGGCAGACTTTTAAGTGAGCATGCGCTGCCAATGCCGTACACATTTAAAAAATATTTGTTATTCAATGACTATTACACATCAAATCATCCTCACTCAATTAACAAAATTATAAATTTATAAATAACTTCCTATTTCGAAGAGCTAGTAGTACACCATACATTTTTGTCATTGATATATTCATCAATTTTATAATAGGCTTTTTTCATTAAAGTTGTTTTCACCTTATCTTTAAATTGTAATTCAGGCAAATTAATAATACATTCAGGAATATGATTATAAAATCTTATACAGTTACCCATGAAAGATGAATTTACTTTACTTAGTCTGAACAACGGTGTTACCAGTTTATTTTTGTTTCTTAAATTGACATTATGAATATCAGTATTTTTAGCAAATTGGGTAATATGCTTTCTAACATACATAATATTATCAAATATATATTGACTTGAGAAAGTCAATACATCAATTTCTTTAAACAATTCTTTGAGCGAATCACGTCGACGTAATCCATATATTGCTCTTACAGCTCGCTTTTGTAGTTTGAAAATGATGTCACTATCAGCACACTTGCCCCATAGTATGATGCCGTATGACATAATACTATGAAAATAACTATAATAAACTAATCTAGCTGTATTCACATCCGTTAGCCTCCTTATTCGCCACACGGCAAATGCAGCCGAACTTAACCTACTAGCCAATGATTCAATATGTGGGCCCCATTGAATTTTTGAATCTATATTAACGCCTAAGAAAGTAGTTTTCTCTACCAACTCAAGTTGCGTTTTATCTAATATAACATTACATTGATTACTTTGTACATTAGGGAGGCAAAAATGAACGCATTTTGTTTTTTTAGAGTTTAAGACTAAGTTATTAATCGTAAACCAATGAAGCACATTCTGAAGAACACAGTTTACTTCGTCTATATTATTATCTTTCCTATTAATTTTAAATATCAGTGAAGTGTCGTCAGCAAACAAGACTATACCAGCAATATTCTGCACCATGTATGGAAGGTCATTTATATATACAAGAAAGAGAAACGGCCCCAATATAGATCCTTGTGGCACTCCAATGCTCACTTTCCCACCCGCAGATAACTCGCCATTTACATTTACTTTTTGAACTCTACCTTCTAAGTATGATTTCATCATTTCAAGACTATCATGCGTAAAACCGTAATGTTTTAATTTTAGTAATAGTGTTGAATGATTTACACAATCAAATGCTTTAGACAAATCGCAAAAAACACCTACTGCATTATGATGTTCTTCCCAAGCGCCAAAAATTTGTTGAATGAGGCTAATACCAGCTTCGGTAGTATTGCGGCCTTTTGTGAAGCCATATTGTTGTTGATGAAATAATTTATTACTGTTAAAGTGCACAATCATTTGACTTTACATGATTTTTTCAAAGATTTTACTGAAAACGGGCAGGATGGATACCGGTCTAAAATTATTCAAACTATTTTTACAACCTGATTTGAATAATGGCACCACTTTACTGATTTTCATGAGGTCGGGGAAAACACCTACTTCGACGCAAGCATTAAAAATGTAAGCTAAATACGGTGCTAAAATATCAACAACAGTACTTATAACTCTAACTGACATTCCCCAAATATCTTCCGTATTTTTCAACTTAATGCTTTTAAAAGCTTTAATGATAGTTTTAGCGTCTACTTCGGAATAACAAAAGCCATTTTCACAGGCACCTATATTTTCTTTTAACAAGTTTTCTGCACTAATTGGGCACGAGTTTAGCAGCGAGGTAGTTTTAATCGGTATTTCGGTAAAAAAAATTTGGAACAACTCTGCCACTTCTTCATTTGCGGTACTAGTTCCGGTTTCTGTTTTGATTTCATAATGTGTATCACGAGGCTTTGTTTTCCCTGCCTCCTTATTTATTACATTCCACACAGTCTTAGCCTTGTTTGAAGACGAACTTATAATTTTCTTATAATGCTGTGATTTTGCAATTAGACAAACTTTCTTAAACGTTTTTGAATATTTTTTGACATATTCTACAAAATCTTTATCATGGCAATAAGCTCGCTGACCGTATAGTTCAAACATTCTATCTCTGCTTTTGCGGATACCTAAAGTAGCCCAATCACTAAATTTAGATTTACAGTTACTTTTTATTCTTTTTTGCGTAAAAACACTTTGAGAAACATTATTGACAGAATTGAACATATCAGAAAATAGAATGTTTGGGTCATGAGAATCAAGAGAAAGGCCGGCAATGGTCTCCGATAAGGCTTGTTTGAAGTGTTCAATTCTCCTTTGAGTAATTGGTCTTGTAATTATTTCATTGATATTACATTGTTCCGTAAAATCAAAAACAACGAATTGTCCACTATGGTCAGATCTTGTAAAATTTATAATAGCCTTTTCGTTGACCTCGCAACAGCAGAACACATTGTCGATGCAAGTCGCTGATGATTCTGTGCATCGTGTCGGCTCTAAAAATACATAATTAAGATTAAAACTACGAAATAAGCTTATTATTCTCTTACTAAACGTTGTTTTTTCTAGTAAATTAACATTAAAGTCTCCACAAACGATTACCTTTTTTTTACACGTACAAAGTCTTTCTAAAACTTGTTCCATAGTTTTTCAAAAATCTCAAAGTTTTCATTGTATGGTGGCCTATACACACAAAGTATGATGCACTTTTCTAGCTCTACGCAGGATAACTCAATCTTATGTTCAACTGAGAGGCCAGAAACATCTTTCCGGTCTTTCGATTTAATATTTTGCCGTACTGCAATTAATGAACCCCCACGGGAAATAGATTTCCGACTAAACAACTAATTATATTATAGTTAGATAAATTAAATAACATCTCAGATTCTCTCAGCCAGTGCTCAGTTAAACATAAAACTTCTACAGGAGTTTTCTTTAAATATAATTCTATTTCATGTTCTTTGCCAGAAAAACCTTGTATATTTTGATGAATTAATCGTAAACAATTCTTGGGCTTTTCTTTTGTCTTAAAATCTAGTTTAAAGAGCATCCTTTGTCCTTAGATGATAACATGCAGGAGCCCTGGTCAATCCTACTTACGCTAATATTGTTATAACAATTAATATTATAAGCTAACAATGTAGCAATATACTTTTTGTCCTTTTGCTTGAGATACAATGTATCATTTGTACAAATAATATTGCCAACAAATTTGTTGATGTCAAAAAATGTAAATGCGTTACTATAACGAGTCAAATTATATAAACATGTATTCAGTCTATGAATACGTCTATTTAACTTAGGGTCATTATTTGTGTATGGGAAAGCACACAAAGTAATTTTATTAAAATTATGGGACTGAATTTTTTGAAAACTCTCTACGATATCATTTCTAGTTATTCCCATGCTATTTCCGACCATTACTATAATATTGGTACGGTCTTCATTACATTGTTGACTAGCTACATTTATTATCTCATTAAATGATCGGTTTGGCAAACAATGATTACAAACAGATTTATTGACATCATTACTTATTAATATGCCCATGCCTTTGCCAAGCGAATCGGAATATATTATGGTGCGTATTGAACTCTTTGCCGTGTCCGTAGTGCCCGCCAATCTCGTTTTCGCCACGACGGCCGGGGCGGCTGGGGTCTTGTGAGGCCTGACGACCGCGGGCTGGATGTGGGCCGCGGGGGCCGTAGAGCGCGTCGATCTCCTTGCTATGGTGGCATAGGAGGTGGCCGCAATAGCCGTTGCGTCTGTGGCCTTGAATGGCTCGTCGACCGCGGGCTGGATGTAGGCCGCGTGGTAATACCACAATACCAATAAGGTGGTATAACAGGACCGTATAACAGGACCACGCTAGGTCCGAATCGACTGACAGTGGTAAAAATTATAAAGTGTGGATATGGCAATATCGCTTGGATAATGTAATAAGTCCTTGTCAGTCATTGCCCATTATTATATAGGTGATTCGCACACTGGAACACTGCACCGTACGGTTGTGTTGTTCTTTGAGCTGTCATCGGTTTCTATGGAAATCACGCATAGTCGAACACATTGAAAACGCATCCACGCGCGATCGTGCGGTGCCGTTGTTTTTTTTTTCTTTGATACATTATACACGCGTGCTCTGTAGTCAATATTGCCATGTAGGTCTACTGTAATACGTACTGGATTTAGTGCTGAATCCAAATATATAGTATATAAACTCTGCAATCGAGACGGAAAGTATCGCTCCTAATGCACTATTACTTGCTGCTCAATGGCAGGGTGGACAATCCACGCGTGCTAGGACGGATTGGTCTGGTGGTGGGGAACGTAGCGCCGCACCGGCGGCCGCGCCTGATAGCGCTGCCGTATGCGCGCACGCGCCGCGGAATGCAGACCCCTACAATGCGCGCTCGCGTCCTCCTCGGCGATTTGATCTCGAAGCACGACGTCGATATCTTTGCTGATGGACTGCGTAAATTTTCTCGTGCAATAAATATTTTTATTAATAACGCCTAAATTATTATTAAATTGTCAATGTGTCTGTATATCTTAATGTATTTATATTTATTTTATTGTATTAATGTAGTGATTCAATTGGTTTATATTATGAATTCATTTATATAATTTTTTTTAATGAAATATGAATTATGTTCTTAAATGTTAAATGTAAACGCTTTGGATTCTGTCTGTAAGTTTGCATTTATTTTAAATAAATAAATAAATATTGGCTGAATCCCTAATGAAATGTACAAAATATCGAGTGCTATGTGGAGAAATTTGGGAAGTGAGGTCTCCAGGATTGTCAGATAGGTGTTCTTAAATTATTGTTTGCCTAAATAATATAATTTTATGAAAATATTATATATTATAACAATTTAGAAAATTTCTAAATTTTTGATTGTTTATAAAACAATATGAAAATTATACATATTTCCAAATTTCGCCAGAATGAAGAATAAAGGGCCCAATGTTGTAACACTAGAGTGGTGGAAATGCAGCTCTGGAGTTGTCTATGGAAACGTACGATACTGCGTTCCAATGTGCCAATCGCCTTAATAATATTTTTTAAGTCAGTCATATTCTTTGTTATGCCTTTTATGGTTGACGTTCTATGACGGATAAAAGACATGGCATAAGTTGCCATACATAGATTTTTTTTGGGGCTTAGCGTGGTCTTATTATACCGCAGCATGGACGTTTGCAATGCCGAATACATAGCGTATTTCCTTTTGACATCCTTCTTAGAGAACTCCTTGTTTACTCATTTGGGAAAACCTCAGCTCATTCCATAACCTAGAAGTGTGTGTAATAAAGTTCCTAAGGAACCGCACGGTCCTCATTTTGCTTGTAAGTGTTATCTCCATTAAAAATTACTATTGGCGTAAACACCGATCGAACTGATTACATATGCATTAATAGATACCCAATGCCCAATGCGCTGGTCAGACCAGATCCGCTCTGCCGACACCTCGGTGTGAAGATAGAGTGAGCTGGCGCAAGATAGTTCACGACAAAGTCATCCGACGAGGCCACGACTCTCAGCATGTAGGATAAACGACGCAAGGAGGGAGAGAAGATAAGTCTTCAGCAGACTTGTATTTGCATTGTCATTGTGACGAAACGGTTTGGTAGGAATTTACCAAGCTTGCTTACTTCTCAGTACCCTAAGCCGGCTGATTTTTTGACACAGCTACTTTACAGTTTTTAATAGGAATAACAAGAAGTTGTTTTGAAAGGGAGGGATGGAAGACGGAATGTTAAACGCTATTAATTATATATTAACGCTCCTTCACTATTCATCTATTTTAATTTATGTTTTTACTATTGGCATTACATTTTGATATATTTTCCAATGGGACATTTCTATTAAAATCAAATTGGTCTCATTTGTCTAGTAAAACCTTATTTCGGTCATGAGACATCTTAGTCTTAGCCGCTTTGACAAGAGATACTGCTCCATTTTTGCCTTGGGTGTAAATCGACCTTATAATCCGCTCCATTACAGCATTTGAAACGCACTACCCTGCCTGACTGATAGCATTCCCCTACATACTTTGTTCACCAAAGAATGTTGTTTGCGAATGCGTTTCCCACATCGTGGATTCGTGATGTTGTTGTTTTGATCGTAAACCAACCGTGAAGCCGCGGTACGCTTTCTCTTTATACGAAAACTGTACTGCGTAACTTCCATTCAAACTAGTAGTTACAACACATACTTCCCACAAACTCCCATACTTGCCCAAACTTTGCCTATTTGTGGACTAGGTCTAGTTTTATATGCAGGTAAATGCCATGTTGCGGTCTGTACCTACTGAGTTACCTACAGAAAAAGTAGTAAATATTCTTTCTGGCGTTGTATTGCCAATTGATAATACGCAATTGATAATAGTAGATGAAAATTACAAGTAGGTTGTAGGTATGTTATTAGATAAATACAATCACTCATGTATATTGGCAGTCCCTTTATTAAATTTTACCTATATTGTTAATCTAACGATGTTGTTCTGGAAACGTTGTGTTTCTAGAACAGCACTGAAAGTTTACACTAAATATTCAGCCAATCCTTAAATTTAATGGAAATATGGTTGAACCTCAAATATGGTTGAATTTGACGATGGCTGGGCCCTGCGTTATACTCGTGAACGGGTGCTGCCTTGGTGGACTGGCGTAAGCCAAGCAACTACAGCAAGAGTAATCTTGCTGTAGTTTTAGGTGGTTTTTCTTAATTATACTAGACATACCTATATAATATAATATAGCGTTCCGGATCTGCCTGGCATTGTCGAGCACGGTTCGGTCGTGGTTGGCGAGGGATGTGGTTGGCGAGGGATACGTTTATATACGGCGTCAGCGTGTCACTGTGTGTTTCCTTCCTACTTTCCTAGCCCCCACCTTTTTGACGATTGAAAGAGATATTTAATGTCCTAATCAATAAATAAATTTTGAATTTTTGAAATTTCAATTACGGTCACCTAAATGTTGTATTTATTGAATATAGTGTAGTGCTTATTGAATAAATAACCTTCCTGAAAGAAAAGATCTTACGAGCGAAACCAGGAAAGAGTATTCGCGGACATATTTAGTGTTCTGAGCACAGCCAGCAAGATGCCATAGTCGACTGTGTCAAAGGCAAAACTAAAATCAAGAAGAGCGAAGGAGTTTTATGACCAAGAACCAAGCTTCAGCTCTTCGAGAAATACGCAATAACTATAAACGTTATCAGAAAATACTCTCGCTCCATTTCGCAAAATCATTCAGCGTAGGTACATTAGGTGGTGCGCTAAACCTGTATTACCGTAATTATATGCAATGCGACAAGGAAAACCTTTCTCTTTGGATTGCGTTCCACCGCTCCGTCTGGGAAGGCAATAATAATAAATTATTCAAGAAATCTCGGCTGGCTAGTCGGCCACGAAGCTGGCTCGTATTAATTCTCAATCTTGGAATATTTTCCCTACCTAGAAACATCTCAGGTTGAGTGCTGGGCTTCGTTTCTCATTTTATCAGCATTGGAGTTTTACATTGAATTTTAATCGTTGCTGTATACCAATGACTGAGCTATGTACAGTAGTTGAATACTAACCGATGCTCTTACGGTGAAGAAAAAACCATCGTGATGAAACCTGCACATTCAGGCAACTGGATGTGTAACCGTGATCCAATCTGGTCAGATTCCCCTGTCAACAGGAACACAGAGGTTAGATGGCAATCGCTCCATCGTAATTACCTGATCTGCCAAATCTTGGATCGTGGTCAAGGCGGACCCCGGGCTCTCTTGCGCGAGAACACAACCTAAACATTAACGCCAAGATGAAAAAAAAAGAATTTTTATCGCATTATTAAATAGAAATACTGCACACTGTATTAATTTCATCTTTATCTCACCAGATTGGGTCGGCACCACTCAGAGTTATGATGTAAAAAGTTATGGCGTCATGTGTTTTGACCAGTCGCCTACTTGACGATTACCCTTACGTTATGGATCTTGTAGGACAGCTACAATAGGCTGTGCCTAGACAGGCATGCTCCATCTTAAGCCACATAGACGTTTACCATCAGGTGAGAGAGGTCAAATGCCAGGCTAGTTAGATTTTAAAAAACCTTGGAAATGCTGTGAGACCGCAGTGTTTAAAACATACGATAGAAAAATCTGTTGCACATTTTTCGGTCCACGGAGATCCTAAAGTTGGAGACGAAATTAAAGATCAAAAATGTAAACACACAACTGTCAATGTCAAAGAGACTATCCAGGGGTATAAAACCTTTTTCATCGGATGTATTTATTTACCAAATAACAAAGTTATGCGTCACGCACACTTTTCTGGTAAACTTTCAAAAACGAAACAAATCAATATATTCCCCATATATTCAATTTATTAAAAACGTAATAAGTAACTCGGAAACTATTAGTCCTAGAACACTAGGTAGTAAACTCTAATATTAGATTTTGAATCTTGTATTATTATTTGAAAAAACCAGTAGGTATATATGTCTCGGCGTCGGTCAATCCCTCACTTTCCGAGTCTTTGCAATAATTTACTGTAACAACGAACCAAATGTTTAGAATTTCTCACCATTATCAGTGCCATAAATGAAAACTACACATATTTTATTGAAACAGCACAAATACGTAACAAAAAAAACACTGTCCCTATTTAATTCAGTAACATATTTTTAAATATTCATATGATTTTATTTCATTTTAAATGTTATAATTTTAATCAATATTTCAATGATTTTGAGTAATCTGCCATTTGAATTGTTAGTTTTATAGTGTAACCCATTTGTTTACATTTTTAATATTTAATTTGATCTCATACTTTAGTTCATTTGCATCTAAGATCATTATTAAAAGTTGCAAACTTTTGTTGCAGCATTAGCTTAGAGTTCAACAAAGCCTACAAGTTTAAGATTCCTGTATTCGGTCGAAATTAGTCATAAAATCATAACATACTTTGGGAGACAGACAAAAATTGTCCTATTTTATTCTCAGTAAGATCCTTAAGTAACACTAATCTACAAGTACTCGTAAGGAGTGCGTTTATACCATACATGATAAATTCCTAACTTGTAATGCTTTTAATTTTCCTTACATACTGATTCTGCGGTTCCTTTTCGCACAGGAAGGGCAAGCAGGTATCACACAAGACATCATTGAGCCCTGGATCTTGAACAGTGCTTGCGACATTTAATCCCCCGCAGTTCCATCCATGGTTGCCGTTTTCATTCCTCTTCCTCGGCTGACCTTTTGCCCATTGACATGCTACGTTATTTTCGATTGGGCTGCCTGAAAATCATAGTTGCAATCAACATCATCAACAACAACCCTTCCCGTTTCAGTAGATAGGTTTGAAATCACCTATAGAGTGTTGAAAACATAGTCTAACATGAAAACATGGTCTATAAGAAATGCTTTGATCGAATTGTTATTTTTGGAAAGGATATGTTTACCGTGGATAGTTTGCCAATGTTTCAGATCTGCGATGTATCTAATTCCAACGAATATTATGCCTTTGTATCCTTCAACTTTCTCTCTAAAAAGTTTTGCTTCATCTTTGTAGTCGGGTATGGCGAGGTAGCCGCCCTCGATGGCGCAGGTCTTGTAGGCTTCAGACCAGTTCTTCGGGTGGCTGTGGTACTTATAACAGCTACCTGAGCAATTGCTTGCAATGTATCCTGGAAACGTAGTTGTTTTTTTATTGATTTTGTACTTTTATTTATTTATTTATTTAACAGTTTATTGTGCACAGGAAATACATAGCGAATAACAGGCAAAGTAATAAATGGCACAACAGGCGCTACTTATTTAAAAAAAAAATCTCTTCCAGCAGGCCTTTGGAAGTGTGATGTGATCATGAGACACCGATAGGACGTGCACAATATTACCTATCTAAATAGGCATATATATAAGTATATTAATTCTACTTACACACATAAATATCTACAAATATATACATACACCCATACATATATACATACATATCGATTTATAATCATCGGAGGCCTAATATCTAAGGGGTCCGACTCGTACCAAGTTTGAACCAATGTGCCCCTTATCTGAGTTATGTACATTAGTTAATCACTAACCGATACTCTTACGGTGAGGAAAAACATCCGTATGGAAACCTGCATATTCAAGCTGAATGTATAACCATGATCCAATCTGGTCAGGTTCCCCTGTTAACAGGATCACGGAGGTTAGATGGCAGTCGGTCAACTGTAATTACCTGATCTGCCAATTCCTGGATCATGGTCCAGGCGGACCCCAGGCCCTCGTGCGCGATAATATAACCGGGACATAAACGCCAAAATGACCATTAGGTATACACTAGGGTTCCCAAGCGGTTTTCATCAGACTTCAGTCCGAAATTCTTGTAAGATTCCACTATCCCGCAGCATATTGTTACATTTCTCGCACATGAAGTTACTTTATGATACTCGGGGAATTTCTGTTTGATTTATGTCATAACATGATTTTGCCAATTTTATGTACTTAAGTACAATATTTAATGAGAAACATTTTCAACTTACCAGGATCAGTAGTACCACAACTGTTCAATGGTATTTTCTTTTCGTATTTGAAGAAGCAAACATAAGAATGAAAGTTGTCGCAATTATCAAAACCCAAGATCCCGTCTCGGTTCATGATTATACACAGATCGTAACGATTAAGGCGAGAATGGTCCGTTTGCCAAGTCAACGGCATGTCTTCCACTGAAATGCCTAAAACGAAATAGATTTTAAATGTTTTTCACTGTAACTTTTTTTATTAATATTATAAGTGGGAATCAAATGAGCAAACAGGTCAGTTATCACCTGTCACCAGACTTACCATCAGCAGGTCACCTAATGGTAAGTGACTACCGTCGCGAATGCGATGCCGGCCTCTGAGATCTGTAGGATCGTTTCTTGAAAGCCCTAATATCGTACCGGCTCTACCGAGCCGTAGAATAGAATTAACCGTAAATATATCCCGTTATGGAACTAATTGTAATAGAAATTATTATTGGTGCAAATAGTATCAACATACAAAAATCTACTATTGTACCTTTGGTGGTTTTGGTGTGAGGGGGGGCGAAAGATCCCATTTTTTGGTTTATCTTAAATCAGGCCCATTACTAAATTACAGCCTTTAAAATTCTCTGTAAATTTAGCTTCACACGCTTTATCGAATTTCCAACCGTTTACGAGAAATACTATCTCGGTTTTGGTGGTCGGCAAAATACCCTTTTCTTAGAGTATGGAAGAGCACTATGATGAGATGCTAATAATTTAAATTCATAAAACATAACCCTCCTTCTGTCGCAGTCGGGTAAAACCATTGGCGTCGTTCAAACGTTTAAATTTGCTAACTCTAACATGTGGTACTTACTCAAAATTCCGAAAACCAAATCCAATTTGTCACACGATATTATGTTAGTTTGAATGAGCAATAAATTCCCAAAAGGTCGAGCTTAATCACAAGGGACACACTTATCAGTGTGTAAAAAATAAAAGTTCGCATTCCAAAATGTCAAATAAATTCACGCTGCACGCAAAGACAATACCAAGAAAACGAACAAGCTAGCCTAAGAATAAAAAACTATCATAAAACGAAGGTTTCAGATACATTTAAATAAACCTGTATTCTAAGTCTTACGACTTAGGGATGCTTATCAAATATGATATTACGCGGCAAACTGTTGGACAATTTCAGGAACGAGAGAAAAAGACAAAATCAGCCGGTGGTGAAGCGACGCGTTCGTGGGAAGCGACAGGATTGGTAGATTGTACACCCCGCCACGAAGGATGATGGCGTCGGTTGTCATCGATAACAACTAAAGGACACCAAACAATGCAAGCAAAGAAGAACCTTATGTTAATTAGAGTAGATACTAAAATTGTAATTAGTAATTAATAATGGTCAACGAGACGAATCACGGGGTAGAATCGGAGCGGAGCGAGGCAGCTGGGCGAGCAACGTAGCATTTATTAAGATCAGATAATAAAGTCTAATAATGTAATATTATATTAATATTTAAATTTACTAATAAATTAGAGTCAGTGTATATTGGCAAATGGTGACAAAAGTTAAGTTGATACCTTCTTTATTTATGTAAATGGTTTAGGTATTAATTGAATCAAACTGATTAATTTCATTTATAAATTTTATCATTTTCCATTAGAATTCTCACTATTAGAGATTTCTATATCATAGTTTAACTTAATCAAGATGGAATGTAAAAGTTACCCAATCGATTGATATTTACATTTAATTTTAACGTAATTATTAACTATGAATTATCTCTTCGTGAGATAATTAGAGCACGGTAATATTTGAACAAAATGTACTGAAGCCTATGTCTATCATCATCAAATCAAGTAATTAATGTGTCTGATATATCTCTGTACGAGATCATTATGTGCTATTGTTTGATTAAATTCAACCAAAGGCTATGTATAAGAATGTATTGTATAACTCACGTAACGTTCATCATCACGTTAACTCATCAATGCGTGATGTATTCGTAATGTGGTATTATTTGAATAAAATGATACTAAACCTACCTATGTCTAATCTGCGGTGCTTGGGAGGATGTAATGTTCTTACATTAAAATCTACATCAAAACGAATACTCCAAGATATATGTTGTTGGAGTGTATTCTACCGAAATATAAACTGTTAATTTATTTATAGAACTGAACCCCCCAATTTATTGGCGAAAAGTCCTTTAAGCATCATTTACAAATATATTGGTAATAAATACATCTAATAGACTAAACTAACGATTTATTCATAATCTTATTATACCAAAAGGCGTATGGGATGCCCCAGCTTATACGACTAGTCTAATTAACGAATATACCTATAGTCTATATTATTATTAGGAAAAAAGGCGTGTGGGTTGATCAATCCCCACATGACTAGCCTAATACTGACTACCTGTTGGTAACGCCCAGCGTTAATAAGTCGAATATTTCACTGATAAGTTAGCATTTATATTGACTAATTGTTTCACATTAATTGACTTAACCAAGCTCATATTTGATTATATGTTTTAACTTTGCAAACCAAGTATGACGCTTCGACTTTAGATTATGTGAATGTAATGGTTTGATTTGAACAGATAATTGTTTAATAATATTCATTCTGTTATTAATTAATTATAATTAGTCTAAATTGGCCAAAGGAGTTCTTGCGTGTCCGGCAGAGTAGAATAGAACCAACCCCTTACACTCATGGGTGTCGTACAAGGCGACTAATGTTTTCGAGGCAAATGATCAAGAGTCTCCGTAGTCTGGAAAATGGGCAGCAGCATTTTCCATTGTTATATTTAAACACTGCGATCTCCAACCCGCCTGCCAAGCGTGGAGATTATGGCAATAACCTCCCCTTTCGTGGGAGAGGCCCGAAGTCCTGCAGTGGACTGTTACGGGCTGTGATGATGAATGAGGTTTGGGCCTAGAAAACGTGGAAAGCATCACGGTATTCAGTATTATTTTCTAAATCTAGAAATCCCTGATGATAAAATAGTTTCAATCGTAGAGTTACAATTAACTAAATAAACGTAAATCCTACCAGTGACTTTAATTTATATACCCACATACCTTGACTAATTTTCAGTAAATTACATTCAAAGTTTATTGTAATTTTTTTTTTTTTTTTTTTTTATACCACTAAGGTGGCAAACGAGCTTGCGGCCTGCCTGATGGTAAGCAGTCACCACAGCCTATGGATGTTTGCAATACCAGGGGCATCACCCACGCGTTGCCGACCCCGTAAAAACCTTTTAACCCCTTTCTTGAAGAACTCCATGTTGTACTATTCAGGGAAAACCTCTCCAGGTAGTTCATTCCACAACCTTAGTGTGCGTGGGAGAAAGTTCCTTTGGAAACGCACAGTTCGCGACCAATTTGGCTCCAAGGTGTGAGGATGAACTCCCTGTCGATGGCGAGCGGTGCGATGAAAGAATGTAGCTGTAGGCATCATGTCAAACAGTTCTTCAGAACAAACACCGTTGTACAAGCGGTAGAACACACAAAGGGAGGCGAAATCCCTCCGCTGACTCAGCGACTCAATACCACTTGTGAGCATAGTATCATCGACAATTCTCACAGCACGCTTTTGGATCGAGTCACAAGGACTAAGCTGATATGCCGGTGCTCCCGCCCATAGATGAGAGCAATACTCCAGATGGGGTCTGACTTGAGCCTTGTAAAGGAGAAGCCGTTGCCCCGGCGTGAAGTATTGCTTTGATCTATTAAGCACACCCAGCTTTTTAGATGCGAGCTTGACCTTTTCTTCCAAATGACTGCGAAACTGGACGTCGCTGGAGATGTCGACACCTAGGATATGTATGCTCTTAGAGTTGGTAAGCGGTGTATCCTGGAACTGAGGAGCTACAACAAAAGGAGTTTTCTTGGCGGTGAACGCGCATACTTGTGTCTTAGTATAAAAGACGTCTCCAGTACTGTCATCCACATAGCAATGAATGCCGTCAATGGACAGCATATCATTGACATGAAGGAGGAACAGAGTTGGAGACAGCACCGAGCCTTGCGGGACACCAGCATTAATGTCCAGGCTATCGGAGCAACAGCCGTCAACTACTGATTTGATGCATCTGCTGGACAAAAAGCTAGTTATCCACTTGCACAATCCCTCGGGAAGCCCGTATGATGGTAACTTCGATAGAAGACCCCTATGCCAGACCCTATCGAACGCCTTCGCCATATCGAGGCCAACAGCCAGTGCCTCACCTTGACTCTCAACAGCTAAAGCCCAACGGTGTGTTAGATACACTCAGTGGCGTAGCGTGCCCTTCGGGGGCCCCGTATCAATAGTTGTGTAGGGGCCCCCCTAGCAGATACCTCCAACTACGGGGGGGGGGGGGGGGGACTAAAGAGTAACTTAAATCCTAGTCTCAGCTTAAGTCAATAAATGGACTAGCATAGCGAGCTTTACATTTGTGTGACAATGACTCTAACAGTCAGGTTCGCAAGGCAGAGCTAGGAATTTTTGATATATTGGCCTTTAGCTTGGCTATATTATTACCTTGCGCGATTATAACTTATATCATTGAATGAGCGAACGCAGCGAGCTCGAAATTTTTTTAATTTATCCATTAAATACCTGCGCGATTTAAATAAAAAATTAAGTAAAATCAGCAATATGTCGATAGCGCCGGGCTATCTCGAAATTTTTGACGAGATTATATAATAAAATCAACTTCTTCACAATCAACTAATCAACTAATGAGCGAGCGTAAGAACTCGAAATTTCTTGATATTTTGGCTATCAAAACGTTCCATTTTATTAACTTGAAAACAGACAAATTTAAAGATTGATTGCGTGTGAGCCAAGAAGATTATGCGTGTGGGCGTGTGGGCCAAGATTATTATGAACCAGATCCATCTGACCCGTTTAGGAAAGAACGGAGTAAGGAGTTTTTTAACCTTTGGTGCTACCGATAGTGTTGAAAATATGAAATTTTCATTATGAGATCAAAATTGTTGCCATTTTTGCCATTTGATAAATGAGTGCACGTGGAGAGCACTACGTTGTCTTGTTTTTTTTTTTAATAAAAATGATAAATAACTCTTAAACGAAAGGTGAATGAAAACGGATTGTATCACTTGATTTCAATTGTCTTATTTGCGGAGGGGGGCTCCGACCCTGGTCTGAAATTCTTGCTTATACACGTTTGGGGGCCCCTATAGCCCGGGGGCCCCGTATAATTGATACGGCAAATACGGCGGTAGCTACGCCCCTGGATACACTAGAAGATCACCCGTTGAGCGACAATGTCGGAAACCATATTGACGGTCGCTCAAGAGATCGTGCTCCTCTAGGTACCCAAGAAGCTGTGCGTTTATTACTCGCTCCATCACCTTAGAGAGAAGGGAGGTTATAGCGATAGGCCTGTAATTCGATGGGTCTGATCTGTCGCCCTTTTTGGGCACAGGGTGCACGTGGGCAGTCTTCCATGAAGAGTAGAGACTATTCCAGTAGAGTATGAAAGCGCAAAGAGGCGCGTTAGTACCGGACCCAATTCGGGAGCACACACTTTAAGCACCACTGCCGGAATATTATCAGGCCCACTCGACTTTCGAACGTCTAGAGAGAGCAGAGCCCGCCGTACCTTTCGCTGTGAAATGGATATTTCCGGCATTGATTTGCCGCACCACGGGATGGTGGGCGGGTCGGCTCCTCCGTCATTCAGGGTCGAGTTTGAGGCAAAGAGAGCACCTAATAAATTGGCTTTCTCTATTGCACTATGGGCCAGGGTATCATCACGTTTACGCAGTGGTGGAAAGGACGACTGACTAAAGTTTCCTTCGGCAGCTTTGGCGAGCGACCAGAAAGCCCGACTACCAGAGGGGTAGCTCGCGAGTCGCTCGCCAATTCTGCTAACGAAGGCGAATTTTGCTCTAGCGATAGCTCTCTTGCTGTTCCTCGAGGCAGCATTTAACTTCCGCTTTGCATCAGCAATATTCGGGTCCTGATTGAGACGAGCAGTGGTCCAAGTTTCGTACGCAGATTGCTTCGCTCGTCGAGCCTCTCTGTATGGCCGATTAAACCACGGTCGTCTCCGTGCCCCAGCAGCCACTAGCGGGTTAGGAATGAAGCAGTCCATACCCGCTAAGATGGTCTCGGCGACTGCGTTGGCACAGGTATCAGGATCATCCGATGCAAAGCAGAGCTGCTTCCACGGGTACGATGCGTAAAATTCACGCAATCCATCCCAGTCTGCTGACTTATAATGCCACGACACGACGCCATCCAGTGGGCCCGGGAGAGTCGGATAGTGTACAAGGCACTTGTGTGCGCACAAGGCAATGATCCGACGAGCCAAGAGGCGCATCCACGGAGATGGAGTACTCACTGGGGCGCGTAGTCAGCAGAAGGTCCAGCAAGGAGCTTGTATGGTCCTCAACATCTGGGATTCTAGTTGGCGAGCGAATCAATTGTGAGAGACCATAGACCAGAGCAAATTCGTGAGCAGACCTTCCCGCATGGTTAGTAGACCGAGAACCGAACCACTCCGTATGGTGGGCATTAAAATCTCCTAAAACCACTAACTCAGCAGAAGGATACTGCTCAAATACTTTATCAGTCGTCACTTTCAGGTGCTCAAAAAGTCGCATTGTGTCCGAGTCACCGCCATGAGATCTGTATAGGGCTGCGTAATCACCCAGCACTATGATCATACAGATCGATGATCGAGATAACTTCATTCTGGACCAATGGTATTTAAATGCCTTAAATAAACTCATTTACTGTAGGGAAATTTAATATAAATATCCATATAACCTATTGCAATTTAACGCATGGCATTTGAGTTTTGATTTTAACATTAAAGTAATACTTCTCAAACCCTAGTTGTGTCTATACATATTCAGTAAGATTAAGACATCACAGTTATTGCGATCCTTCATCTCGTAAAACGTAGGGAACTAGCTGTACATGACAACCTTACGGGTTTATAATGATTGACAGCTGTATATCTAAGGATGTACCTAGTTATCTTGCACGGCCAGGCCTGGAACCTGGGGATCAGAAAGCAACGACAACTTCCATCGTGGTACCGCCTTTAGATTATGGCAATAACCTCCCCTTTCGTGGGAGAGGCCCTAAGTCCCACTTGATTGTTACGGGCTGTGATGATGAATGGTAAGTTCTTATGTATACCGTCTAAGGAATAATAGAGTCCTTTCACGAATTCGTCTGTGAAGCCTGTGAATATCTGAGTGGGCGGCGTGTGGTGCTCCAGGAGGTCTCGCAGAGATGTCAGTTTTCCTATACTTGTCGGTGCTGCAAGTATTCCACCTGCCGGGTAAATTTTTTTTATATTAAAGTGGCTTTCTGCGTCGGTCTGTGTGACTGTACGTTTGTAGTTAAAACGCGGTTTTAGTAAGATCGCGTTTTCCCTTAAAAAGGTATAATTAAGATTTACTGCTTCTCAAAAATATATATAAGTTACAAGCAGTTCTAACTAGACAAAACGAGTTATGTCGAAATAATTCAGTTTCCCCCCCCCCCCCCCCCCCATCTGCAACATGAATCCCCTAGGGCGCCTTAGCCGCCAACTAAGATGCCTGGCCGAGCAGAATCCCGAGCACGACATTATTCCCGTAGCCTCACACTTGCCTTCCGCAGAAATTCCACAGAAAACGACGACGATGATTTGAATCTGATGACGTCTCTCGACCAGTCAGAATAAGGTACGATGAACTTTATTAACTGTCGAAACAGTTTTATTACTTACACGTTTCAACATAACACATTTTGTCTAGTTAAAACTAGTTGTAACTTATATTCATTTTTGAGAAGCAATAAATTCTAGTTGAAACATACATTTAGTAAAAACCAGTTTTAACATGTTTTTAAACTGTAACGTATACCTACCTATATTTTCTCAAGCTCCTAATCCACACAATGGATTTTTATGTGGTTTTCACCACCGGTTAAAAAATTTCTTCCGAAACTTTTATAACATGTTTAATACATGCATATTAAATTAAAGAAAAGGCTAGGTACCTAGCCAGAATGCAAAGCCGGCGCAAGTAATATTTCATAGTATATTATAAATAAATAAAAAATAAAATAAATAAAAAGTTTATTAAATCTTGTGGAATACATTTCAATTTTAGAGTTAAAAAACACGTAAAAGGTAAAAATAAAAATATTTTTTTGCCTGAGCTAGGATAATATGATACCCTGTGTTTCAGGCATGAAATTACAGATCTTAAATTAACAAAGAATGGTTTTCTATACATATTAAAATAATCACTAGCAAAATATGACGAAGTACACATGTATTATATCATAAATTAACTTAGAAACTAAAAGTAGGTAATATTTTCATTATAAAAGATATTCGCGTCAGCAAAAAGATTCTATAATGGCAAACAATATGTTCGTTATGTGCATGTTTGCACTTTAGGTATCTTATGATTAGAGGTTAGTGGGACAGCGCGCGGTTATTGCGGGGCTAGTAACAAATATAGGAACTATCTACCTATAACATAATGTAAATTAAAAATAACATATTAACGTTAAAACTAATATCTATCAATGCTTATCATTTTTTGGCGCCCTCATAATCTATTGTATTTATATATCTCTTCTCGGCCATTATCTTAGCGGGGCACTCAGTGGCACCCGTATTATGGTTGCTCGGCTTTTTGAAGCGCGAGCACGTTGCGCATTTTGGAGGCTCCGCTTTCTTTGTGCATTCGTTTTGTGAGTGACCTAGATCACCGCAATGGCCGCACGTGATGTCTATCTGACGACAAGTCTTAGCTGCGTGCCCATACTGCTGACACTTATAACACCTGGTGACAAGAGTGAAGTCTCTGACAGGGCAGGAAGACCAGGATTATATTCGAATCGCGTGTTTGCACCCCCAACGCAAACAAAGGAGCGTTAAATTTAAAGATTTTTGAAATTGCTTTATCAAAATTGGTTTTGCTGTTTGGATGATATTGGAATATAGTTAAGGTTGTTTTCCGCTACGGAATGGTTATTGTAGATAGAATTTGTTGTTCTTTGAAACGTCTAATAATTAATATGAAATGAACAAACCGTATCTATTCGTAGTGTAAAATATCTACCAGTAAGTTATTGTATATGTTCTGTATCTTCATGTCTGTGGCCCTAGCACAAGTGTGTCCGCGACAAAGCTCGCGCCGCGAGAGAGCGTTTGTCTCTTTCTCTCAATACTAAGACGAAAGAGATAGCAATACCTATGTCGCGCTTTTTCTCGCTTATCGCGCGCGAGAGCAACTTGTGCTAGGCCTACTGTACCACATAGACATAACACTGCGAAATTACCTTCCAAGTAACAGACGCGACGGGCTTCGCTCCACGATTTTGGAGTCACGTACAGCTTCATCCAGCCGCCTGCTTCCTCACTAAACATGGAGTAGCCGTTTGGTGTGAAACCTGGGTAAAATAAAACACAGGTCCGTGATAGTACATTAAAAAGGCACCAACACATCTTCACGCCTCTTTATTGTAGCTAGTTTGATAAATGTGGAAGAAGTCGTTATGCGTCCTTTCTACTCGTAGTGCAGAAAAGGAAGGAAAAATGTTTTGGCATGACCTTAGCAAATAGAATATTGTCGTCTTTGCCTGCTTGTATACCTAATAATTTCTGTAAATTTATAGAAAATAATACATTTTATAGCCGAGGGTTAAAAAAGGACTATAAATAACTTACATATATTTATTTTTAATAATAATTATATAAGCAGTACATCAGTTAGCTAGCACCCATAGCACAAGCTTTGCTTAGTTTGGGGCTAGATGGCGCTGTGTGAATTTGTCCACGATTCATTTATTTATTTATTAAATGTTAAGAAAGAAAGAAACATTTATTACACTGGGACGCCACGACACTATAATTTTACAATACAATAACATGAAAAAAGTAAGTAATTAGGTACATAAAACACTGAGACAATTATTAAGTTCCCAGTGGCATTGTTCAAGATCATCCAGCGTAAGTAGAACCTCCTCAGCGTAATGTTGTGGCTGCATCACGGGTACTACAACGGTGGTTTAAGACGGCCCAAAGTTTCAAAATTGCACGTAACTTTGAAACAATATATTTAACGAAAATCTGACAAGCCACTAGATACTATATTATATTTTATTTGATAGCGCAATGTTGAAAATATGATCAAACTAAGTTTGTATGGAGTGCGCTCGGGATACGATGTCCGGGAGACAAAAATCCAATATTAGAGTCATTTTCTTTATGTTTCTGGCTCTTAAAGTAATAATAGATGGACTTAAAAAGTAATTACCAAGTACTGGAGCAAAACACATTAATGCACTCCACAGGAGAGTCCAGACCATGATTTATTATATTTAAATAAAATTAATAACTCACTAAAACATTTGCAATTGAACATAATTCAGTTAGGTATGTAATAACTAATAGTGGAGGCCTCTTACCACCGATGCCTATTACATGAGTACCTACACGTGGTTAATGCTCACATAATTATAATGGTAAACCTTTTATAACCATAATAACTTTTATAACGTTCATAACTGATTATGTTGAAAAAGGAGGTAGGGCTATAATGTATGGATACAGGTATGTGAAAACGTTTAATTAAGATAGATAAACAATAGGTAATATTTGAGGAGGATTGCCTCAATTCGCTGTCCGTTTAAATTTATTCAATATTTTACTTAGGTACATTCAATTTCGTTTTACTCGTTTAAAAATGATACAGAAGATACGATTGCAGCCCAAGCCGAATGCGAGGACGTATTACTGCCGAGTGCGTTTTTTTATTAGAAGCTTAGTAAAATGAAAAAAAAAAAAGGTTTGTGACAAATATGTTACTCCGTTGCAAATTGTTCCACTACGATGTATCATCATCATCATCATCACAGCCCATAACAGTCCACTGCAGGACTTCGGGCCTCTCCCACTAAAGGGGAGGTTATTATACCATAATCTCCACGCTTGGCAGGCGGGTTGGAGATCGCAGTGTTATAAATATAACAATGGAAAACGCTGCTGCCCATTTTCTAGTCTACGGAGACTCTAGATCTTTTGTCTCGAAAACGTTAGTCGCCTTGTACGACACCCACGAGTGTATAGGTTGGTGCTATTCTACTCTGCCGGACACCACACGGCCAACGATGTATGGAAAGCTCTAAAACAATTGTTTTGTTTATTGTGCCATTGCTACGCCACACTTTCACAATTAGTTTGTGACACGCCACCACACTTAGCATATTTTCATTGCATCCTTTTTTCAGTCCATACAGGACAATGACAAACTTTGTCTTGTCACACAGCTGCCATGCTGGAAAAATTACATACATTTAAGAGAGGTAGGGCATAGCGGGGTATCTCGGGTTCGAATTGGAGCCGCCCGACTGGGGAAGTACCTCCATCTTACAGCATATCGCAGCTAAATAATACTCTTTTAAATAGTATTGTGTTTCTGCCGGTGAGTAAGGTTTCCAGTGCTCCATGGGGTGGGGATTTGGGGAACCGTGGCTTTGGCAGTGGAGTGGCATTTGCTTTTTGCTGCCAGAGCAACGTGTTATAGAGGTGGGCAACGCATTAGCGATACTCTTGGTGTTGCTAATGTCTATGTACATGGTGGCCCGCTTGCCTGTTTGCCTACCGTATGACATAAAAAAAAAAATTGAAACTTATAGCTTAAAAATTTATCTAATTTATAAAAATAATTTTCCGATAATATAGTTTTGAATCGTGACTAGAACATAGACGTAGTCGTTATTTTTATAATATCATCCGGGAGTTTGTTATATAATTTTAGTCCCTTCGCAACCAGCAAAATTCACGTGGGCACGGCCACAAGCCGGCGAACGTTGCTCATATTCATCTGTGTGTCAGTTACACGTGTAAACGAACCTAGGTTTTCCTTCGTATTGCGTAGTTATACAATGAGTATGTAAGAATTCGATTTTCCTTAAAGTGACATAGACATGACTATTCACACCTTCGATTATACGTAGACGTTTTGCAAGACTAGAACCCTTTCATAGCCCGTTGAATTACTCCCAAACAAAATACCATATGAGATTATGGAATTAATACAAGCATAATATCCTTTTAGCAAAATATTTTAGGCACTAATCTGCTCATCTCGCTTAAGGCGTAGATAGCTTTCGATAATCTTTTGCAGACATTATCAAATTTCCATGAGAGTGTTATCCAATTCAAAGCCCAGGAATCTAGTAGTCTTACCAATTTGGATATCTTTATCTAATTTTAGTATCGGATCTTCTATAAATAGTTACATATTGTTTGTTCACCTTGTCGTATCATGTTTGGTATACTTGAGATTTGGGTAACCTTCCTACAAGACTTGAAGCAAGTGTCACAATTTTTTTGCCAGGTGAATATGGATATGTCTGTTCCGTCAACACTGCCAACATATGCAATTGAGTAATCACGTTCCTGTTCGGAGATTTCTTTCTCTATAGGCAGCTTGCAATCTGGTATGCGATTTTGTCGTATTGTTCTAAAACTAAGATTGCCTTGTTTAACAAGATATTCTAATATTGGCAAATACATGAAATAGTTGTCGAAATAAAAGCTACCGCCTTGTTTGTCCACGCGACCCGTCAAAAGAACGCATGATGGATCTCGGACACCGGACGTCGTAAATATATAGGCCGCTTCTTCAGTACAGTTTTTTCTCGGATGACGGATCCGGCGAGACGGACGCTGTAGACAAACGGATTTAGGGTACTGTGACTTACAATGGATTAATGTCATTTTGACAAATGTACATTACGGTGAAACTTTAATTATACAGCAATGCACTTTACTCAGCAATGTATGTCGTTTTAAACCACAACGTCCCTCTCCCGTACCTCCAGACATTGGTATGAATTATTTATTTCTAACTAATGCTCCTCCATTAGGTCTGTACGCTGTGCTATTCGTACATAGAGAGATATTTATAATATTTATTGGATACCTGTTACTTTTCGGATACCAAAACGCCCATACTCCTTTTCTTTTTTTAAGTCGTTACGGGGTAATTCTTCTTTGTGGATGTGTTTAGTACGATATTATAATTTTTTCATATTATTTTTATATCTAAACATTCCTTTTTTTCAAGTTCAAGAGCCTCAGTGGCCGAGCGGTTAGGGTCTGGTAGGTATCTGACTCGTAAACGAGAGGTACTTATTTACTTACTTCGCTGGCTCAGCGACCCGAAGTGGATCTTGGCCTCCGACGCAAGAATTCGCCATTGGTCCCTATCCTGCGCCACTTGTTCCCAGTTCGTTGTCTGGAGTTCGCGCAAGTCTTTCCAGACTTCGTCTATCCATCGATACCTAGGCCATCCAACTGGGCGCTTGCCGGCTATTCGACCCGGGTATGCACGTTTGGCTGCACGATCCTCTCCTATTCTCTCAATGTGGCCGAGCCAGTGGTCCAGCAGCTTTAATCTCTCCGAATATATTAGGCTCAGACACGAGCTCTTCTATTTCTACGTTCCTTCTCATTCTCCAGGTTCCATCCTCGCCCCTGGTGGGTCCCAGAATACGACGCAAAATTTTCCGCTCCGCCACTAAGAGCTTGTTTTCTTCTTTCTGGGTTAACGTCCAAGCCTCACACGCATACATCAAGATTGGTCTTATGATTTTCTTATAGACACGTATCTTTGTTCTTCTGCAGAGAAGCTTAGATGCAAGTATTTTATGGAGGGTTGCTGCGCATCTCGGATGATGTTTTGGATACGGAGGATTTCTTCCTGTCTTTGGTTGTGTCGGTCACTGTGCCACCGAAATATTTAAAAAACGAGAGGTACTGGATTCTAATCCCGCTGCGGTCATGAACCAATGACTCTTTTCTGAGTTTGGTACATTAATTGAACACTAATCGATGCGCTTAAGGTGAGGGAAAACATTGTGATAAAACGACGCGACTGAATGTGTAACTGAATGTTTTGACGACCTGTGTGGTTCAGTTAGTTAACGTGCCGGTCGCTACGCAGAGGTGCCGGGTACGATTCCCGGCCGAGCAGAAATTGAAATGATGAATTTTAATTTCTGTTACGGGTCTGGGTGTAGTATGTATATTAAGTATGAATTTAAAAAAAGTATATATGTAGTTTATCCGTTATCTAACACCCATAACACAAGCTTTGCTTAATTTGGGGCAAGATGGCGCTGCGTGAATTGTGCAAGCATATTTATTTATTTTATTTATTTAACCATGATCAAACCTGCTCAGGCTCTCCTGGTAGCAGGGTCACGGAGGTCAGATGGCAGTCGCTCCACTGTAATTACCTGATCTGCCAAATCCTGGATCATGGTCAAAGCGGGCCCCGGGCCCTCGTGCGCGAGAGCACAACCGGGACATTAACTCCAAGATGATTATTCCTTTTTTTCAAGTTGTATACGATACACTTATCAAAAAATTTTAATTGTAAAAGGTGAATATCGCAAATAGTAAAATATAAAATATTTTACTGATTACGTACGAGTATATAACTATGATTACGTAAATAGAATGTACGTCAGACTATGGGCCTACATAAATCCACGTTTTGTAACCGTAACCATGGTATTTACATACTCATACATAACATCCCACCTTTTCCCCGTAAGGTTAGGCAGAGACCACATCCTGTCCAGACTGACTTGTCTTATTTAGTTAAGAAAATTATGTTGAAATTCACATTCTATGTGTTTCTTGTATAATTCTCGACATCTATACACAATATACGATGTTGTATTGATACGGCAAGTCGTGATTTTGGGCATTGTTTGTTCACCAAATAAGACAAGTCAGAAAAAACAGATCATACACTCATACATAACGTCTCACCTTTTCCCTGTAAGGCTATACAGAGACCACACACACGATGTACATTACACCTCAAAATTATGAAAACAACTAATAAGATCACTCGCATATCCGTCCGTCTGTCCATCACCCAACCCCCTGCTCGTAATACATACAATCTAGTATGAAGCAATTTCGATTTAACGTCCAGTAGTTCGCATCAGCCTCATCTTCTAATAACGACCTTCTTTATTGGTTTCCGGGCAATCAGCAGCCTAATATAGCGATCTTGAACAGCACTAAATAAGCCACTAATAGGGTAAGTCAACAAGAGTAGCTTCTTTGGCTATGTTAATTTTAAATGGGACAGAGAAATGATTGTTTTATAACGGAGGGAATGAAGTGAGCAAAGAAGTCACCTACGCCTCCAGTCCGCTAGTATAATAATGGCTCGATCAAATTGTATATGGCAGTTAGACACGTTTTTGGTATTCTGCTACTGTTAATAATGGCTGGAGTGAATTGCGATCAAATCGCAATAGCAGCCCAATGGCAGTTTTAATTGTAGCAGAATACCAAAACCGCCTTAGAGCTGCGATTGCACCAAGTAAATTAATGGACTGGCGGCCCGCATCACCCGGGGAATCGCAGATGTGTTGCGGCCTTTGAGATCATTTGTGTTTTGTAACAAAGTAAAACAAAAAATCGCGAAGGCATTTTCTGTATTTATTTGATAAATGATGCTAACCACCCTCCTTTAGGAGACCCGCACGTAGCACTAACTATTTACCCACCATGTAATTAACTAGTTAAGATAGTACATCTAGTAGAGTCTCACAAACTTATCCGACTCCATGACAGCGTCGCTGTGGTTATTTTTATACCACACAAGTGGCAAACAAGCTTACGGCATGCCTGATGGTTAGCAGTCACCGCAGCCTAGGAACATTGCAATACCAGGGGCATTACGCGTTGCCGACCCCGGAAAAACCTTTTCACACCTTACTTGAAGAACTCCTTGTTGTACTCTCCTGGGAAAACCTCTTCAGGTAGTTCATTCCACTACTTTAGTGTACGTGGAAGAAAGTTCCTTTGAAACCGCACAGTTCGCGACCAATTTGGCTCCAAGGTGTGAGCAAGTGTAGGTTGGCATTGACATGTCATTTCAAATGCATTTCAAAATGAAGGGTCCATTTTTCCACAGTTCCAGTTTTGGCCACCGTTTCAGATAAGTTTGTGGCGCTTTAGATTGTTTTGTGTGTCTATTTCATTTCATAATCTCCCAAGACAGTTTATTATTGTTCGAATGGCCACCATGGAATGGATACCTAATAAATCCTTTGCTATAGCACTGTCACTTCCTTTAAAGTTTTACGATTCGGTGTGACTTGTTGATCTTTGAGTAACTTACGGAAAGACGAATTATGATTATCACGCTTAAGCAAGTGCATCGGGATACGTCAAAGGCTTTGCTCCCCTTCCCCTGCAGGTCTCATTGCCAATTACCCGAAGCAAGTCTAGTCTGGCACACTCAAGTGCATTTAATAAAGGAACCCCTTTTATAAAGCAAGTAGTATTTCTCATTACACCAGACGAAGAATAAACTAAGAGAATAACGTAATAAAGCGTTTCATAAGCTCAAGTTTTTTGCTTCCCGCTCGCCTCTCCGCGTAGCGTCGCATCAGTGAGTTATGGCGAGACGACAGCAAAGTTAAGAGTCACTCAGGCGCAATCTTTCACTGGAGTTTATTTTTATGTACACTGGTTGCCGTAAAGAGAAGGGCCCTGAAATAAAGTTGCAGTTTTGGGAATTAACTGTAGTAGTGAGCAGTTAGATACGGTAATAGGTTGTCCGTTTATTACTTCAGTGAGAGCACTACTAAAGTCTAGGTATGGAATACCAGCAACTCTCCAAGGAGACACTTAAAAACAATTGGAATATTTTATGTAGTGGGCACAATCTTCAGATCAAGAGGGAGAATAAGTAACTTAAACAAAATGTTATCCCTTTTTGGATAATTGATCCTATAGGTCCTGTATGGATATGTATATGTGTGGTATGTTGACGATCTGAGTTCAATGGTCAACATGTCTGCCACGCAAGAGGTCCCGGGTTCGATTCCTGGCCGGGCAGAAATTGAAATGATGAACTTTAATTTCTGTTACGGCTCTGGGTGTTATATGTATAATAAGTATGTATTTAAGGAGTATATCAGTTATCTAGCACCCATAGTACAATCTTTGCTTAGTTTGGGGCTAGATGGTGCTGTGTGAATTTGTCCACGAATATATCACTATTTTATTTTTATTTTTATGTGACTGTTTTCTTTTAAGACCTAGCTTTTATTGTTTTGCTATACTTACGTAAGTGGTACTTACTTTTTTAAACGTTTTAAGTTAGACATGACAAACGTCTGTTGCTTTTTCCACGTTCAACAACATATTCCTATTTAGGGCGCTCTTGACCGGCTTTCTTTAAAACATCAGCAGTGGTGGTCTATACCAGGGATGTTACGGAGGTGGTTTTATCGGAACCGAAGTCGGAGTCGGAGTTTCTAAATTTGGTTTTTCGGAGTCGGAACCGGAATCGGAAGCGGAATCGGAGTCGGAGGCGGAGTTGGAGATGGTAGCGGAGAAGAAATATGTGTTAAGGGCAGGCAATAACATAAAATAGTAAAAACATTAATCAATCAGCCTCTTGAATTTCAATTTAAAAATTATAAACCTATAACTATCATATAGGTGCCACAAATAAAAATCCGCCGCTATCGGCTATGGTTCGACCTCCGATTAAAACCTCCGATTTAAAAGTATCGGAACCGAAGTCGGAACCGGAGGTGTAAGATCAATCGGAAGCTCCGACTTATCGGAGTCGGAGTCGAAGCTCCGTAACATCCCTAGTCTATACATGCTCAGAGTCTCGTTGCACGGTAGAATCAATATAGAGGATATCCGCAAGCAAACCAAGGTCACCGACATAGCCCGAAAGATTGCCAGGCTAAAGTAACAGTGAACAGGGCACATAGCTCGAACAACAGATGACCGATGGGGCAGTAATCTTCTCGAGTGGCGACCAGAAGTGGAAGACGCAGCGTGGGTAGGCCTCCCACAAGGTGGACCGACAACCTGTTAAGATCGCAGGTACCAGCTGGATGCGGAAGGCACAAAACCTGCTCTTTGTGGCGATTTCTGGGGGAGGCCTATGCCCAGCAGTGGGCTGTCTTTCGGCTGATATAATGATGATGATGAATGTAATCGTGACCAAACCATATAAGCACTTATAAACACGTGGTAATTACCTATCTTATGAACAAACCATTAAATTAGGCAAATAATGGATGCATTGTATAGACTTCTGACACCATACTTTAAAATTTCATGAAATTGGCACATTTTCAATGGAAATTATTCCATTGAAAATAATTATATGTGGCGGTTTGTAAATGGCTCATAGACAAGCTATTTTTTTTATGCATTATGTATTACAGCTATAAACCACCCACATTCATTAAAATTACAATATGTAAGAATGTCTGTGTAACATCTTGTAACATCATCGTACAAAAACCATTCACTAAGTACTAGTAAGTAGTGTAACTATTTGCGAAGTAGAGAGGGTTGGATAAGTGAGGCCTATTATTGTCTGGTAAACCGTTGAATTGAATATTCGTTGTTTACCTACGAGTACGTACTATTTGCTTTACAAACTTACCTATCGGAGTAACGTTGCAAAACGTTCTGTCTCACATTGCTAGATAACGTTAATCATATTAAACTATCCATCTAAATAAACTACATAAATTAAACAGGTCACTTGAAACACTTGATTATTTAAAAATTTACAAATGCACTTGTCAAGTGTATTACGAAGACTTAATTTTACTTAGTTTTATTGGACATAAATTACTGGAAACCGTCACATAGCAAGCAAGTAATGAAATAAGGACAATGAGAAAATACTAGAGCTTGTATTTAACCCTGCGAGGGACATTGTCTGGCGCGAGCTACAATTAAAAAGCAATTACTTACTCGTAGCTCAACATCTGCGATCTAAGACCTCGGTGGAAAAAAAGTGCACAGAAGTAATCCAAATCCGAAGGCGGGGCGGAGTAATAAATCTTTTGATCCTTTTCCTTGGCGCCGACTTTTATCAACAAATTGATTAAATCCTCGGAACCCATTTGGGGGCATTCGATATGCCCCTGACCTTTCTTTTGCACGGCACCGAAAAGCCGTTTTCCATCGACAAAGCCAGCTCGAATAAGGGAATTTTACTTCAATATTACCAAGCGACTGAGCAAGTTCTCAATTTGTGTACCAACATAACGTAATAAGGTACTAACTACATATTTTCATGATTTAATTAGTTATAGTTATTTAAAACTAAAACTAACGTCGCTACTTTTAATCAAAGTACGCTGTATGAATCCGTAAAATACATTTATAAAAACCTTTTCACACGTGCCCTAACCACACCTCATCCGTCGTCCGTCATGATTTCCGTGACATCAGCAAAGAAGCTTGAAGAGCGCCATCTTCGATGGTATCGTCACTTACCACCAGGTGAGATAGTGGTCAAATGCCTGGACAGTCTAATTAAAAAAAAATGGCCGCGTCTGGTGCATAACGTCGAGAACAAATGTCTGGCCATGCTACCTTCGCCAGACATGGGACAAGAGGCCGACCAAGAAGCGATGACTTGATGTCGTTAAGTTTGGTATGCGTGCGATTAAAATCACCATTAAGGATGCCGAAAACCGTGCTAAGTCGACAAAGAAAACAGGAAGGCAGCAAACATCACATGCGGGATGACAACATATAAATTATCAGCCGCTAACGTGTTGTCTTTGAGGTGTATTAGGAAGGCCAACATACCACAAAAAGCCATTGAGGTATAGAGGTAGCCACCAAACATATCAGCAAACATTTATGCGTATAGCCTATTTATAGAATATTTGCTTCATAAAACGAACATGAAAGAGGAAGAGGAAAATTGCCTTTTTCATTGTATTTTTATATTTCAGCATGATTGTTATTATGCACTGGATGAGAGTGAGTCGCAAGTTTTATACATCACTAGGCGTTTCCTCCGATTCCTTCTGCTTAGTTCGAAACATAAATTTCTCCATTGTACCTATGAATTATTTACCTCGATCAAGGCAGCCAGGAATAATGGAATAATTATAATGTATTGCTGAGTTGGTTGTGTGATATATTATGCCACTAAGGTGGCAAACAAACTTACGGCCTTACTGATGGTAAGCAGTTACCACACCTAAACTGCCGTTGTGATCGAAATAGTGGAATATAGCTAACTCATCCATTGACGGGTAGTAAAAGACAGACAACATATTACCTTCGGAAAGCAGAAAATTGTCAGTAACATTTTCGGTTGGGTATTTTCCATATTGCGATCCAAGCGTGGAGTCGAGCTTGGAATGTAGCTTGGATTGGATTGGAGGAGCGCCTATCAAGTGTGGAGAATATATGGCAATATAATTGATATATGGAGGAGGCTGTTGCTGATAACTAAGTTCCTCAGATTGCATTCTGCAACTAAAAATATCTACATAATATCTAGATACCTATCTCCTTGAATACCTACCCTCCTAAACTTTACTTCTAATATTAGTTCCTTAACTAGCATTTTAAAGTTTATTTATCCTTCCATCATGTTGAAACAAAGGTATTGTTAAACTTCGAAGGAGGGCAAGCCGTGGGCAAAATTAGTACATAAATAATAACAGAAGTTTTATTAGAGCACCAGCTCCGGGTAAATACTTTTTAATGCTATGAAGCAATTTAAATCATTATATGATACGATGTCTCGTAGTTTTAGTGGGACAGACATACATTCGCTTGGAGCTACTGTCGGTAGATATCGACATGTTTATGCACCGACACAGATATAATAAGGCGCGCACTATTGTATCAACACCACCCCTATTTTCTTTTTATGACTGACCCAGATCTATGAAGATCCATTAGCAAAACTACATTGAGTTATATTTGTTTGCACACAAAACTTGCAATAAGATAGAAATGCTGTGTATCTAAAGTTAATTGGAGTGCAATGTGTGCTAGATGAGTAGGTACCAAAGAGACTTAAATAAAAGTTTGACACCATCTAACTTTCCTTTATAGCAGTGACGATTTCTCTAAGTTGGCGAGGTTGGCGCCGCCAAACAAAAAATGAACACAGTAATTAAAGTACTTTAATTTAATAAAGTTTACAAGCTAAACAAACATACCATTTACCTATAGTATTATTTAGTAACTCGTAGATTTACCGGCGCGCTCCGCGCGGCGGCGCGGCTTGCGTTTGGCATAGGTTTGGCCCCCAAATTCCAATTAGGCTCTGCGAAGCGCGCTCCGAACCCGCGCCTTGTTTCACGCGGCTAGTTGGCGCTTTTAGAAGGAGCAAATTAAGCTTGTTCTCGCAAAGTTCTCGTTGAAATTGATAAGTTACGAGTTATTGATAGTTTCGTTATTGGCAAGTTGAGTTGGATAAAACAGATTATTTGGCTTACGTTTTCGACTTTCAGATAGTTCTAATGAAAAAATGAGTATGTAGTACAACGAAATCTTTAATAGAATCTTTTGTAGAAACAATCGCGGCGAGATCGTTTGGCGAAAAACTTGATAATTTGTTAGTCAGTAGTTTCTTTTTTGGGAAACAAATATCCTTATCCTCGCGCCAACCCAACACTACAAGAGAGCTATAGTATTCATTTTGATTTTCTGCATGAAAATTTCAATATTTTATAAATCACATTAGCAACACCGAAAGAGTGTGGTTCAAAAATAGGAAAAGACACTATCATGCATCATGCATGAATTTTTTCGGCCGGCAATCAAAATTTAAAATCGTTCGAATCGAGGTGAGTGATTAAAAAATAGAGCTCCAGGAATCCATAAATCAATGGAGTTCGCCGCCGCCTGTGGCTCATGTTGCTCTCAGTTTGTTGTTCAGGTTTGTTGTGTACCTATTTGTTCAAATATTCATGTAAGGTGGAACCTTTTTGTAATCATAAAAACATAACCAAGTCACAAGTTCTTTTATAAAATTGACACACAAGTACCGAACCGACCAGTAAAACTAAAAGTTTAAAACTTCAACTTTTTTTAATACATAATTTAAAAGTCGACGAAACATCGAAAACTCTAGAAGTAAGTAGATACTTTTTCATCGCCCTCTTCGTGTGATGCGCAATAAAAAAATGTCACCCTCACGCCGACCCCTCATGTCGCTTCGAAGACATTGGACAACTTGAGTAATTGAGTTGTCGCCATCGGGTACAGTAACCGGCACATCAAGTTACCCTGATGGACTTTTGGTCGATCCCTGCAAGAGTTATAATCGAGCAGGTAACTAGATGCGCAGCCGTCTATACAACGCCATAGCGATTAGTACCTACTTAATTTATTGGTTTAAACGGTCAGTCTATAGTTGAGGTAATATTATGAAGTTTGTATCATGTAACATGTTAGATACATGTTTATCGTTAGTTCATTATATGAAGGCATGCAAGACAGGGTGTCTTAGAGATGAGACGACCATGTATCAGTTATTGTTTATTGTATTAACTGTTTTTAGCCCCCAACACAAAAAAAAAGTGTTATAAGTCTGACGTGTCGTGGCGTGTGTCTGTCTGTGGTATCGTATTTATCAGGAGTCTGCCTGCGTGAGTACCACTGCCTTATCTATTTCTGCCGCCACGCAACAATGCTTCCATTATTGTGTTCCGGTTTGAAGGATAAGGTAGACAGCGCAATTATAGGTATGAGGCATTTCATCTTAGTCCTCACAGTGACAATAACAGTGCAACCTAAATGCATGAATCGTAGATGATAATGGGCGACAGTTACAGCTTCAAGGGCTATCGTGTGTCACTGCGTAGCATAAAAAATGTTAGCTCCCGGACAGTTGGGCCGATTTCTTTGAAAACAAGTGTAATCAAAATGTTCCTTTGTTTCAATAAATTAAAAAGTTCAATATTTAAAAATCAGTGCAGTATTTTGGGAAATATTAGAGGTAGACTTTATCGGGTGTTTTCCTCATTTTGGCGTTAATATCCCGGTTGTACTCTCGCGCACGAGGGCCCGGGCCTTGACCATGATTCAGGATTTGGCAGATCAGGTAATTACAGAGGGGCGACTGCCATCTGACCATGCTACCAGTGGAATCTGACCAGATTGGATTATAATTACACATTCAGTCGCTTGAATGTGCAAGTTTCATCACGATGTTTTCCCTCACTGTAAGAGCATCGGTTAGTATTTAACTAGTGTACAAAACTCAAGAAAAGAGTCATTGGTACTTGGCCGCAGCGGGATTCGAACCCGGTACCTTTCCCTTACGAGTCGGATACACTGACCGCTCGGCCATCGACGCTATAAATTGTGTTATTTACTATTATGTATTCAAGATTCTTATTTTAGGTAACGGATACCGAAATTTTAAGTTTTTTAAATTAGTCAGCAATTCAGCATTATTGAGCAAATTAACATAAAATTCAAGAGTAACAACAACTCGGACAATAGCAGACAATTGTTTTAAACTAGCTCCAAACCAGGGATGTTGTGGAGCTCCGTAACCGTAACCGAAACGATGCATATTCGAAATAAAAAAATATTTATTCGTCGCACGAGGTCTACTTATCATATAGCCCATTTCTCATTTTGCCTTCTTCATTATCGGCCCACTTAGCGAACCGCCTGTTCCGCTTGCAGTCTAAATGTGCCATGTCTCTTTTTACAGTAAATAATACTTAAAAGACTAACTGGTCGTAGTACCATATGCTAATCTAGGAATAAAGTCATATCATTTAACTATTTGTATTTCAATTTTACAATCCTTACAAATCTAATATCCGTAACCGAAACTAGCGGATAATCCGAAATAATTTCAAACCCGTAACCGTATCTGAAACCTGTATAATATTATTCCTATATCCGTATTATCCGTATCTAGTTCCGAAAATTCATATCCAAAACATCCCTACTCGAAACTCCATCCCAAACACAACAGCTACACCTACGAGTACGTATAGCGCGATGTCCAGCAAAACTTTTTGTGAATCAACATTAATTCCAAAGGCGCCCCGATTAAAGTAAACAAAGACGTTAAACAGAAGTTCGATTGCCGTTTTTATAGTCTCCGAGTTTTATTACGCAACATTTAAATTGCAAATCCTTTAGAGGAGTCGAGAGCAGAAACTTATGGTTTTACGAGCCCCTCGATCTTCGACGATCGAATGAACACTCGCTATCAAACCGGAGTGGGGTTTTAGCGTTTATGGACTCCGGTGCGTTATTTCTTACATGCGATTATCGTAAAACCTCGAATGGAAGAAAAAAATAATTTCTGTGATACGTGAAATACGTAAAAATATTACTTTTCGAATGCAGGTTTTAAGGCTTTCGTGGTTATTCACGGGTCGGGTTTATTGCCACCGTTTTGATTATTTTCAAAATCAAGGTAAAAATAATCAAAGCCGTTGTGACAAAACCAATTTTAGTGACAATGTACTATATGTACTTTTAGAATAGCTGAGGGTGGCATTCGGCACTCTTGAAATTTGACTTCAAATGGTTAATTAAAGTGAGTATAAACAATGTTCTACTTGACAAACTACTTGATAAAAAGATACTTCTTTACTGCGCTCACTCAGCGACCCAAAGAGGACCAAGCCTCCGACACGAATAGAAAAGACGCCACTCATGTCGATCTTGACCGGTTTCCATCCATCTCGGCCTATGAAGCTCAAATAGATCCTTCAGCACTTTATCCAGCCAGCGGTATGCAGGTCCCACCGGTCGTTTCCCATTCAGACGTCCAGAGTAGGCTCTTTTCACGGCGTGATCATCTTCCATCCTCTCCACGAGACCGAGCCAGTGCAGTCTCGCGGTCTTGGTCTCCCCGATGATATTGGGCTCGCGCACTAGCTCCTCGATCTCTCTATTTGTTCGGATTCTCTAGCTGCCGTCCTCTCGTCTGGTGGGTGACATGATAAGAATTTTTTTTACACAAATTCGAAATACCACGACATAAAAACAACATGTAACATATCAACAGACAAAGAAGAAGAAAAGAAAAGGTTCGTAATAATTAGCAAAAAGCACATAAAAGCTAACACAGTGTCGATGCATGTGGTAGTAGATATGTGTTGTGTGTTAGTATGGCATGTGCAAAAGGGATATCTCTGAGCATCTTGCCCCGATGCGAACCGAAGCGCTCGTTTTCTAAGGGCCCCGCTGGGACGAAAGTGTGTAATATATAAACAGATACTCATAAATAATATACATTCATCATCATCAACGGTCAGTCTACCAGCTTCTACCAGGGTCCGCTTTCCGACTCATTCTCCTCCATTTCGCCCGGTCTTGGGCATCCTCGCATCGTAAGCCATTGGCTCTCGCATCCGACTCGGCGATGCCAATCTATCGCATCTTCTTCTTGTGTTTCCTGATACCGGAAGGTTTAGGCACCTATTTCTCACATATCCCTGGGGCTTACGCAACACGTGACCAAACCAGCGAAGGCAAGCTTCTTCGATCTTATCCGCCATGTCTCATGCCAGGGTTGCCACGGATGTACTCGTTTCGCACTGGATCAAGTAGCGCAACGCCACACATCCACCGTAGAATTTTCATTTCGTTAGCATAGAGTTCGCGAACGTGCTTCGTCAGGTTTCGCGGCCATAAAGCATCACAGCCCTAATTATGCTCCTGTATTTTAGCCCCTTGAGCTTGATCGGGATTTTAAGGTTACAGGTGACCGCTTAGAGCTCCCGCTATTTAGCCCATGCTGCAGAGATTCGGGACATGACATCGGGGCCGATATCGCTGGACTCCAGTATCCGATCCGAGGTATTTGAATTTATCTATTCTATTGACAGATTCGTTCACTATACGCATGTTTTCAAGATCGTCGTGTGTCGATGTGCATTACTTACAGCCGACTTACATTTACCTTCCTCGATAAATTAATGGGGATAATGATTTGTTTGTTTACTAAAAATTGTTAAAATATAATCTCGCATAGACTAGCCCGACTAATGACTTTATTAGAAGCCCTGTAAATCACTTTAATTACCCTCAGGTCAGGGACACTCGGAGACGTAGAAAATATTTTCCTACGCTTCATCATAATTTAATTATGTTACGAATTTATAGCCTTTTGGCAACGTTCAAAGTGTTCGAGGCTCTTAATATTTCAAGGTAGGTACTACTTTTACATTTTAATGAAGGTGATTTGCTTTTTTGTAAATTATTTTTTTAAATACTAGGGGACTGCTAAAATTGGTCCTTTGAAAATATCAGTAATGTCGCGTAAATATATGAATGACTTTAAAAATGTAGCACTTAAAGTACTGTAGATTTATATACTGGGGGGAAGTAACTTCACTAATATTTAGATATAACAGTAATACCGACTTACTTTAGTAAGTGTGTGTATAAGAAAAACCACTAAGATGTGTTTGCAACGAGACCTTATATTGGAATGAAGAAAATCCTAAAACAAAATTTACATTACTCGGAGGTGATGTGTGTGTGTTCATAGATGCGAATATCAAAGCGGTTCCACCATCAGAGAAAAAACCTATCTGCGGTCCAGCAACTATCCAATTACTCTAAATAACGTTGTTACTACTACCTCCCAGATAATTCACGCACTAAGTTATATCTATATCTACCTACAACCTACCTCACAGTAAATCTAACAGATGCAAACTGGCCTAAACAAGAGACCTAACTAATCTAAAGTTCTATCTACTTTGCTAGAATACACACAGCCTGTAGTACCTACATTTCATAGTAGGTAGTCTGTTTTACAAGAACGTGACCGGTAATATTGAATTTAATAATTTTAATTTTAAATATATTGTAGTGGATTAAGTTAAGTAACTCTTTGATTAAAATGATTCACGACAAATTTGCTTGGACGTTAAAGCCGCTGACAGATCCATTTTCCCGCCATGGAAGCAGCATATGGTTAGTACTACGAAGCTAACAGCCGTGGGATCAATAAAAGACTGCGTCTCATATTATTATTCGACAAAGTTTCGTTTTGGACATCAAATATAGGTACATTTCGTGCTTGGTCAAGGGCAGATTTCAAATTGTTGGTATGGACAGTGAAACACTGTCGAGTCTAATGGTTAGCAATTTTGGCAATTACGAAAGCGAACGGTTCAAATTTAAGGAAAATCAGCGTCAAGCATTAAAATATGAAATGTTTCATGCCGAAAATCAAAGCTGAAAACCGTTCGACGCAAACACTTTAAAATAGGGACAAATTACTTACCAGGGTAATTGCGCCAGAAATACGAAGGTGATTGACTTTGTTTAATGTTTTAAATAAATAATTAACTACCGTTTTTACTCGGTAGCTTACAAATAAAACGTAATAAACCCCAATTTTATGAGAAGCAAATTCATACTTCAATTATTTAATATTAATCATTAATTACATTATTATTATTATCATTGGCCGTGTGGTGTCCGGCAGAGTAGAATAGCACCAACCCCTTACACTCATGGGTGTCGTACAAGGCGACTAATGTTTTCGAGGCAAAAGATCAAGAGTCTCCTTAGTCTGGAAAATGGGCAGCAGCATTTTCTATTGTTATATTTAAACACTGCGATCTCCAACCCGCCTGCCAAGCGTGGAGATTATGGCAATAACCTTCCCTTTCGTGGGAGAGGCCGTAAGTCCTGCAGTGGACTGTTACGGGCTGTGATGATGAATCATTATTAAACACTATACAAATGAATAATTATTACGACAAAAATAGAAGTTCTATCAAGGTTGCAAATTCATTTGCGAAGTCTGAACCAGTTCAATTTGCACTGATTGCGTCAAATATGGTGAGGGTCCATCCGCGCGCATTTGTCACAGTGGGGCTTCGTTACTGATATTGAATATTCAAGGGGTTAACCAACTAGATATAAGTATAATGTACATTGAAAACGAATTTCTGTTTCTGGCTCGGGCATTGTTTCATTTTCTTGTACGTAATTGGTTCATAGATATGTAAAACCATTTTAGGGATATCCCTAAAATCCCTCGCATATGTGGGAAATAGGTACCTAAACCTGTCGTAACTAGGAATGAGACGCCACAGGAGACCTGAGTAGCCGCACATTGACATCGCTGAATCAAATGCGAGAGTCAAGATGCCGAAACCCGGGTAAAAGTTGGTTGAGAAGGAAGTGTAAGAAGCGGACCCTGGCAGAAACCGGGATAGTATTGATGTAAAAAAGTATTAATCATTTTAAAAGTGCGTGCCGGGTTTCCTACCGCGTACCTTTGTTTACGAGTAACCCAATATTTCGAAGCAAAATAATAAATAAACAATAACAATAATAATGTAATCATGACGGCGATAGTTTAAAACATTATATACTAAACTAAAAATAACAAAATCTGCATTCGAACCTCAAATTCACGCCTGGCATACAGTTAAATGCAGCCCTTCCAGTCTTGTCGCAAAACCGGTGCAACAGCTGTCAAGTCACAATAGAAAAACCGTTTCTACTATTTCACGCGGAAGATACGGAATAAAACGTTACGTAACCAGAGTCCGGGTAGCTCGGCAGCCGGCGAGGCCATTCATCATACAGACCCTGCTACCCCCGCTAAAAAGATTAATACACATTTCAAAGCCATTCAAAACCCTCCCCCTGTCCCTCTGTCCGCTTTATATGCGAATTGTTGACGCTTTCCGTGTAACGACCGAAATTAGCAACCATTTGTGTGAATATTACATTCGCTGGTCGACGATTATGAATAATATTGCGCACATTTTACAAATGTTTAAATATTGCCTACCTTCAAATACTTATTTTAGATTTTTAAGAAATTACATTTATTTCTGGTCAATATGGGACCTACTTCTTGGCTATAAAATGTGATGAGAAATATTGCGTACTGAATTTCAAAAAACATTAAATGAAGTATCTTTTTCCTTTAGATATATTTATAGACACCGATTTCGTTGCCGGATATAACGTTTCCACGAGGCAATTTCGAGTACAGATTGAGGAAATTTATGAACGAGGAAATTTATAAAACAGAAAAACATTTCCTGGTGCCTGAAACATTTGTCGCTACTTTAAAATGACTGAGATAGCGGGACGTATTATTATACAGCACACCACGTCGTAAGAATTGTAGATCAGTAGTAAAAAGTACTTAAAACAGAACCCATGGTTCGCCGAAAAGATGGACGCTAGTATAAGCCAGTGGAGCATAAAACCAAATGGACAGATAAAACCTCTCATTGGCGTGAATAGTGGAGCGAAAATCATGCGCTAGTTTTTACGAGAGCTATAAACTGAGACTCGCAGCGCTGTGCGGAACCGGACATTAGCAGCTTCATAACGCCGTGATATCGTGAAACAGGGAACGTTAACGTTAAGCCACCGCATTTCCGTCGCGGGAAAGAAAACCCCGCAAACATGCATGCGGAACGGTTATCGGTCGCGCTCGTTGCGCTTGGCTTCGGAAAATGCTCTGGGAAAACTACGTTCCTTTATACGGTCGTGATGGTACAGTAATTGGTGTTTTATTGCGGGTTATTGTTGCTGTGTTTGAAATAGTGGTGAATATTTGCTTCTGAGTTTTTCAGTTCAAATTCGTATGTATGTAGCTCAAGTTGTATCTTGTTAAGTTTTCGAATGGATTGCTACCCGTACTTACTAAGTTAAAATTATGTAATTTTTTTATTTATTTTTAGATCTTTAACTCGCCTCGAAATATCTTTTCTAGGAATACCTTGTACATATTATTTATTCATATTTTACGTCCTACTTTTGAGATCAAACACTTTTATTACTACCATAGGTACCTAATGAATAAAAAGTGGCATTTAGGATTTTTGAAATATTATTCTAAAATGTAATTAAAAAATCTTCAAATAGAATTAAGAAATTGAATATCCAACATAAACAATTTAATATTAATCCTGATGAAAGTCGACAATTTCATTAATAAAGTAATTTAGATGTTTCAATTTTCCGAACAGGCAAATTTATTGAGACCGTTCACCTTTTACTCCAAAATTCGTTTATACCGAAACAGAATGATTTATTTGATGTTTATTTACATTTACGAAGTGTCAAAGAGTTGTGTTGTCCCAACGGTGCGATGGTAGGGAATTGAATACTTGTTTACTATTGTACAAGTACCTACTTAGAAGCGAAAAGTTGTTCTGAGTTCAAATAGTTTTGATCGTTAGATTATTTATGTGTTATGTAAGTAAAATAAAACTTTACTAACTTACGTACGTAAAGTTGTCGTGTGAGTGAATGTGATGCCGAAAATAGGCGATGTGCATTATTTGCCGTGGATGCCAGTAAATAAATACTTTAAATAGACACTCTCTTGGTAAGCATGCTACCCATCGTCCGCATTGTCACTTGCCACCAGCAGCGGGGTTATCTTAGTGGAGAACTGAATTTGACATTTAATAATACTCATCTCATCATCTGGGCGTTATGTCCCGGTTCCGCCCCCGCGCGGCACGAGAGGGCCAAGAATCCGACATTTTATAATCCTACACTACTCTAATTTGGTATTTGCTATGGCCATAGTACCCAACATAGTTGACGTTGTGTAGAATTTGTACCATTTCGTAAAAATGTTTCTAGCATTATCAAATGTGAAATGTCGCCCACTGAGTTAGTCAATAGCCCCGCAGGTGTAATGGCGGATTAATGCTTGTCTGCTGTAAATAAGTCGTCCTAAATAAAAAAAACATCTCCAACTATCCCAACCTACTTCGGCAGCCGCCGAGCCACGACGAGTTTCGTCCGCATGTCGTTACAATCCGTAAATCAAAGGGAAATTCTCATCCCCACCCTCGCGCACAAAGGCACAAAGTAAAAAAAAACAAAGGATAGTCTACGAGTCTTTGTTGACTTTTGGGTTTCGCCACCATTAATTTGATCCTCTTTTAGAATTGTTGAGCAGCCAGAGGGATATCTATGACCTACTTGCGGCTCGCAAGTGGATTTCTTTTATATTTTTTTTTTGTAAGTAATACAAAGAAGTAGATAGGGCTTTGTAGTACGTAGTAATACTCTTTTTCTCTAAAATCAGCGAGGCTCTCCTGATTATTCGCACATTGTAAAATAACTAAGTACCTTGCGTGAGATTTAGAAAAAATCACAACAGATTCGCTAAATGTTAAATTATTATTTCACAACGAATTCCACTCATTACAAGGACCGAAAGCAAAGACAGGCGTTCTATATTCAAATTGACAATAACATTCGTTTTTATACTAATAGGTTGGAGAAAGTTTCTTCGCATTTTATATGAAAATACAAAACATTTTTTAAAATAGATTATTTACATTTAACTAAAGTATGTAGGTACCATTTTGTTCGATAACTTTTTGCCATCTTATAGGTAGGGACATGATCCCATTGCTATAGAAATTTTGGGGCTTCTGATAAAAAAACTGCGTCAAGTAGTTTTGGCAGTCCTCTCGTGATGTTAACCTGACACTGCCTAAATAATTCTAAAGACACCGAAACAGGTGGAAATCTGAAGGTGCAAGGTCAGGACTATACGGCGGATGCATTAACACCTCCCAGCCAAACTCTCTTAATTTTTGCTGGGTGGTTAAAGATGTGTGAGGTCTAGCGTTATCATGATGAAAAACCACACCCCTTCTGTTGATTAATTCCGGCCGCTTAATCTCAACTTCTTGCTTTAATCTTATCAATTGTTCGCAGTAGAGTTCTGAATCGATGGTCCTGCCTGGTGGTAACAGCGCATAATGAATAATGCCCTTCCAATCCCACCACACACACAGCATCACCTTGTTGCGAGTTAACCCGGGTTTCGCCACAGTCTGTGAAGCCTGACCGGCCTTTTTTGTTTATCCATTTTTTCAAATCAAAGCAAAGAATGAAAAATTTATGAAAAAGGTGTTGGTTTAGCAAAGACCAACACCTTTTTCATAAAAGTTATTTGACGTTTATTAAACGTTTATAAAAACTTTCTTTTAAATTCAATCATTCCAGTGACAGACTAAACATATTTTAGCTTAATTTTGGTTTGAGGCTAGTGTCCCCCAAACGCGCTCCAGCGCGCTCTATACACACGTTGTTTGATCATATTTTAAAGAATACGCTATCAAACTCAATGAAATTTCGTAGACGTGATCCAGAAACCAATATCTATGCTTGTAGTTTATCAGATTTTCGTGAAAAAAGGCCGTTTCAAAGTAGCATGGGATTAAAAACTTGTATGGAAATCTTAAATTACGTGGGCTTAATAAACGTCAAATTGCTTTTACGAATAAGACGGCTAATATAAATACGTACCATTTTACCGACTAGAATACAAAATAGCTATAAGTCCAAAGATATATATCAACACTTATATGTAAAACCAAATTGGGGTACCCACACTTATCAGAAGAAGATTACACGGAACTGAAGTTGCTTAAAATTCGCCATTGAGGCGTGAAACGTTTTCCCGCCTACCGCAGAATAATTAATGGAGCTTTGTTGTATTAAAAATTAATTAAGTTTCCGCCGAAGGTACCTGTCGCATCATTATGCATATTTCGCGCGCGAAGCTTTCATCTCTTGTCTCGTACATTTTGAAGACAGCTTTGTAAATTGCTTGAATTGTTTTAAGAGTTTTAATTTATTAAAAATGGATGATACCGAGGGCTACCTGTATGCATATCGTGATAACCGATGACCGAAATCGTGATAACAAACAAGATTTTCTCCTAACCGATTCTGAAAACACAAAAAGAAATCAGCTGTGTCTTTTATCAGAATTCGTTTTCAATATTGTATGAAACAGCTGATTTTTTTCGTGATTTCATAGTTGGTGCCATAGTAGAAGTTATTTTTAGACATGATCTGACTACTGTCGTCAACTGCTAAACGTAGGCCTCCGCGTCACAGTATGTTGTGTTTTTTATATTGACTCTATTGTACCTTGTAATACATACATTTGAAGAAGAAAAAGAAGATTTCATTCTTCGAAATCCATATAAATGGGTGTGTGGAAGAAGGTTGGCCGTCTTTGTACTATAGTTTCTTGTGTCTGTTCATACATTCCATTATATGTACTTACAATAAAGAGTTATAAATAATTAAATACAGACAGTAAGGGTAATTATAGTAAGATATAGCAAATAAATTCAAATTAAACTCTGAATAACTAAATACGTATGTACATTGCTTTTTCCCGATGCGGCCTTATGTTCCGGAGGGAAAATGTGTTTAAGAGAACGTTCCACATTCGAATAGAGCGAGCGAGGCTAATTGTTTCGAACCATCACGTGGACACCAATGTATAACAAATCGGTAGTACAGAAACTAAAATACTAAAAAAACGATAAAGCAAAATAATTTTAAGTTCTGAAATCGCCTTTTGAAGACTTTTATCATAATAATGTTCTTTACAAAATTACAGTCTAGGCCATGTCAAGCTTTGATATTGAACGTGTCATGTCAATGTAGTATTGGTTGTTTTTCTTGTCACATGGTAAATCGTATGTCATTTGGCCTAGAGTCTAGACTGTAGACATGTGGACATAAAAATCCATACGAATTTGGGACTAAGTTTTAGCGCCTTTTTTTTTATTCAAGATTAGGGTACTGTTTCTGAAAAATTATTTTAGCTGTCGTATTATGGATTAACTAAATAAGTGTTATACTATTTTAGAATGGTGATAAAATAAGCTAACTTTTGAAGAAACTTGCCAGAGTTGCATAGTACATTTTTTTTTCAGGACACTGATAAAGTTGAGTGAAATCGTAATTGTTAAGTCTTGGCAAGGGAAATACATGATTTTCTTTATGATCTTGGTCTTGTATGTATTGTTTTTTTTATTTCATATTGTAGAAAGGTTATTTACGTTTATAAAACAGTTTTTTATTTTTTTCTAAAGCAATATTTGTAGTCACAGTTAATGAAATAGGCTCCACGGGTGTTAAATTTTTGATAAAAAACAAAAATTGGCATGATTTTAAAAATAATCATGAGCGGTTTTTTTTATATTTTTCTGGTGACCCTAGTGACTTTCTCGATCACCCTATCCCAACTTATCGTAACCTTACGGGACACCCTGTATATTAAATATCAATTTAAATTTTAATATACCCAATGTGTCACCCGGCGACCAAGACGAATTTAACAACACCTCATACGTTACAATCTATTGAGCCGTTACGGCTATAGCCCCTGTCAAATAAATAGTCATACCGTACTTACATACATACATTCGGTCGAACACCCTCCTTCTGTCGTAGTCGGGTTAAAATGTGAATAAAGAAGCGCAATTTACCTATTTTGATAATATTTTTTATACATATATGCTACTCATACTGTAGAAACTGATTTATATCTACGTATTTCGATAATATGTTTATACCTACTACCCTACCGCATTCAATGAAGCATGTGATGTGAGAGTTTAATGAAAATGCATCACTCGCTGGCGTAAAGTAATACCTCATGCATCTTATTGCGGGCTTGCTCTGGTGCAATATTAAAACGCTTTTGCCAGCGAACACACGTAGTGGAATACACTACAAGCGTTAAAGTATAACTTCACGCAAGTAAATTTGGCTAGAAGTTTAAAACGTAACTGCTTTTGAGCTGACTGATATTGAAGTAAAAATAGAATTCAACGATACCTTACACATAATTTTCCACATTAATTTTACAAAACAAAATTATTATTATGTGTAGGTTTTATTATATTATTATTAGTAGGTGTACAAAGGTGCAATACTTACTTTAGTATGTACTCACTACTTAGATCTTTATTGGTCAGATGCTTTTGGAACATAATTATTTTTATATACATTTCTTTAAATCTGTGGAGACTTTAATTCGTTGGCTATGACAATACTCAATTCTATAGTACCTCATTCGTGTTATCTATCAACAGACCGTAATATTATAGGTACTGTGAGATCCTAGGTAGCTACGCGTTTACTGCGTATTTAGAGGGCTCACGGAATCTGCTTATGTCGCGTGTTCTCCCAAATAAATAATCATCTGGGGGTCAATATCCCGAGGGCCCAGGCCCGCCTGCCTTGACATGGCAGATCAGATAGAATACATAACATCATTGGTATTACAGGTACGTGAAGGCACTGGGGATCTAACTCGATACTTATCTCATACGAGTCAGACTCCAGTAAAGCCCTCGACGACCTCAGGCGCTTTCCCAAAGGATTAGGTACTCCACTTTTGTTATTCCTGCACGTTTTGCATGAATAACAAAAGGCTTATTTAAACAAAAATCTAAAAAGTTCGCAACCATGGATCGACGAATCAGTAAACGCGCTTCTGCCTTATATTATCGGGCGAGATGCTCTTTCTTGCATTGTCGGACGCATTTAGGTTCTGCCTGGCATTGTCGGATGTGGTTCAGCTCTTCCTGTTATTGTCGGAAGCCGTCCGGCTCTGGTTGTGGAATGGTTGATGGATAGTTTTTCCCTGAAGAGTACAACATGGATTTGTTCAAGAAAGGGGTGATAAGATTTTTACGGGGTCGGTAGCACGTGAGTGGTACCCCGGATATTGATATTATATCTGTATTTGGTATAATAAGTACTCGAGTATATAATTATACATCGTTATTTTAGTCGAATTTTACATACGAATAAAGTACTCTTTTACTTGAAACGGTGAATACGAACATTAAAGCTTCCTTAAACTTTGTCGCCTAGAGACAAAGCTCCTCCCGACAGCCGATACCGTGATCGATCATTTCAAAGCTGTCTCGTTGTCATATGACCGCCACCCGCGACCAAGCCTCCGCCGTCACAGGGCTGTTCAGAACATTTACGCTGTCGTCGTGCAATTGTTACCTCTAGTTCGATTTTAATTTAATATACCAAAATGTTGCCACTAGATACGGTAACAAAACGCACGTCGGGAGATGCCCTCAATAATGCTTTGTATAACTAGTATCATTACTATCTCATAGCATGCTTGTTGATAAAATAGGTAGATCGACGACCTGAGTAGCACACTGACAATTATTACTGGTCTGCCATGCAGAGGGTTCCGAATTTGATTTCGGGCCTAGCTGTAAATCAATGAAATATTTTATCTGTTTTTGGTCTGAGAGTTCTATACTTACAGGTAAGTCAACCACACACATTACGCCATATGGACCGATATAACAATAAAAATAATGAGTGTCAAATATTTATTGGCAACCCTAACAATATAACCTTTTGCTGCCCCGGGTTCACGACTCGACAAACGGCGTTTGACAACTCTATCGGCGTATGACAGTTTTGAGTTTCATTGGTGTAATATTCCAGCCAGTTTATTAAACAAAAAGCACTAAATAACTTGCAAGATTCACCTGATACTGTAAGGAAGGTACCAATTCTTCCACAATACGTAGTAAAGCGAACATAGTTAGTGATTTAAATCTATCTGTATTAGGTTTCCGTAGGATTGTAACCCTCACGCCTTCGTCGTTAAGCCTTTCATTTACCAAAGGGTATATACATCCACTCGATACGTCTATAACTGCTTTAATTCCGCCTGAGAGATCAGCTTAGAAGATTACTTGTGTCTCAGATTTAGCTATGGGCCGAATTACTTGTTTAAGGAGCTAGTATTCGAGATCCTTTATGGATAGGCATGACACAAATAAACATTACATTAAAAAGGTATATTGTGTGGGATTCTTTCGGATCTTCACAGCTTTTTATAAAAGAGCCGATGTAATATTGCAGGCCGACGGACAGTGGAAATTTAGTAGAAAGGATCCGTTGCAACGCTTTGGTTACAATGAACCCTAATATTATATTATGGACTGTTAATTAATGAAGAAAGTACTAAATTGTTGTATCCAAAATATTTTTGATGAGGTGGTAGTACGATCTGTCTCAAACCAATGTTCCACCGCGTAAAGAAATGGAAAAAATTAAATAATAGTTATTGTTGATGATTTGTAGCTGGGAATAAATGATACCTATGTAGATCGTTCGCTTACAAAATTGAAGCAAAATTAGTGATCCACTGGTTCGAGCCGTTTTTTACTTCGTGCCCAAGTTATGAATTCACATATTTTTTTGTTTTAACGGATGAAACATTTTGCCGCGCGATTGGTAGCGGCCGAGCTAGCCGATTTCCCCACGGTATAGCATGAGCGTGTCTATACAAAATATGTGGGATTTTAGTTGTCACGTTATATTCGACGACCTGAGTGGTTCAATGGTAAACCACTACCGGTCTGACACGCAGAGGTACCAAGTTCGATTTCCAGTCGAGCAGAAATTGAAATGATGAATTTTAATTTCTGCTACGGGTCTAGGTGTACATGTATAATAAATATGAATTTAAAAGAATATAAGTTGTTTGTCAGTTGTCTAACACTCATAACAAGCTTTGCTTACTTTGGGGGTAGGTGGCGCGTGTGAATTGTCAAGCATATTTATATATTAAATTTATATCATTGGTGTAACAATAGTTCTCCTTGGAACTACAACAATGCGGTCAATCTAAACTTCTGTCTCTGCTTCTGTGCCAACTCTTCCTTCTCAATCCGCTCGATCTTCAGCATCTAACTTAACTTAACTTAAACTTAACTTGGCTTGCACCAAATTCTTAAACACGTTTAAGGACGACGTTTAACGTTTTTTGTATGAAGATTCTTGTGTTAGTATCAGCGTTTGAGAATTTTGTGCAAGCCCTGAAAGTATAATTGAAAAACCGCCTCCTGAATTTACCTCTTTAGCCTAATTTAGGCAAAACGGCGGTTCCGTAAATTCGTTAGGAACTGAGAATCCAGCAACCGCACCGCTTGATCCAATGAATATTTAATTTCAGATACCGGGACACCTTGAGAACTTGATTTGCATGTTAACACGCATTTTGTTAGCGTATGTAACTGAATATTCGTGCCATACACCCGCCGTGATAAGCAGTTTACGCATTCTGCTGGAATTTACTAAGTACCTATGCATATTTTACAGTCCTTACGATAAGTGTAGATGATCTTATATTGTCTAGGAGTAACTACAATACCTATTTGCACTGCAACCGGTCTGAATATGTAAATAAATAAATTCGTTGCGTGGTTTAAAAGACTTAAGCGCACATACGTACAGAGAGACAGATGGACGGCGGGAAGCTACTTTGTTTTATACTTACTTATTATGTTTTAATAGGTACTACCTTTTGCACGAGTTACCATTTTAAATGACCTCCGTAATGTATGAATGCAGTATCTATGGTTCTACCTACCTAAATTAGATGGAACATGGCTAAGATTGTACCCTGGACTTAACTACCAAACTGTTAAAACCGAATAAAAATCCGTTCAGTAGTTTTTACGTGATCCGCGAATAGACAACACACAGACCTAAATTCCAAAATAAATATTTTTATTGTACAGTCACTGCTTTTTTACGGTTTTATAATAGTAGATAGATATATCCTGTGGACGTATCATGTTATGATACATGTATGAACAATTATCAAAGGTCTACAACGCGTGGGCGACTCTCCGGGTGTTGCGGACATAAATAAACCACTTCTATAGACGTCAGTGGATGTCAGTGGTTTCAGGACTTTCGCCGCTTTATTAGTAGCGCGCAGCGGAGATCGTTTTGATCAGGTGACACCAAGGAGTAAAATAAATATACGGGTACGCTAGTATTTATAAGTCTTTGACGAGGAAGGATCCGCTTGCTCGTTTGTCAGGCTTTTTTTACAAAGAATATTTAATTAAGATATTATTACACAAATTCATCGGACGCATTTATTCGGATTCGCATCAGATGGAGTGGGTTAACGCTCTCAAAGTAAAATTAAAGTATTATAAGAATGAAATACAAAATTGATATCGCCTGGAGCACAGTCAGATCGTAATGACGTTCACGTTTCTAACATGAGACACCGAAATTTGAATTTGTTAGGGCTTGTTGAATGCTCCATGTGAGATGGCGGTCAAATGTCTGGATAGTCTAAAATTAAAAAAAACATGTGACAGGCTAAATCAAAGCAACCTCACTAACCATATTATTTGCAATTGTAGGCACAGTAAATCAATCTTTATTCATGTCTATTGTGGGTGTAGACACAAATAAACGAATAATATTGGCGACAGTATTATAATATAAATGAACAGAAAGCCCGTTTCTGTAATTCATTGATCGAGCTGCTTGATTAAAATTAACATTCAGTTATTAGGATGCCACTTAACGTGTCAACATCCCGATTTTAACTAAACCATCTGTTTACTGGTGGTTTGCTTTTTTGCAGGATTTGGTCAGGATTATATCTAGTAATAATGCCAACCTACCTCCGTGACCATAACAGGAGAACCTGAATATGCAGGTTTCATCGCCTTGTTTTCTCTCACTGTAAGAGAATCGGTTAGTGTTAAACTAATGTACACAACTCGGAAACAGTTATTGGTAATGGCTTACGAGTCGGACTACTTAACCATTAAGCCTCCATATCCTTTACCATATCGAATTTAAATTGTATACTTGTAATGAGCATCGATACAATTATTAAACTGCAAACTCAATTGGATTCACGCAAGGCTACCGTCATTAATCTGCATTTTCCCGCCACTTAGACATTACCACGTCCAGTTTATTTATGTTAACACGAATTCGGTACCTCGAGCTGTATCTACCAATCTCAATTTAGACCCGCAGCCTCGCACCCAATCCGTATTTATGTGGCAAAATTTACATGTTACCTCAAATTACGATAACGCTCCCCTTTTAAATTTGCAACGATGTTATTGCTCTTTCAGCCCGTTAGGCCCACGTTGCGTCCAAAGGAGATTTTAATTACGCACATGTAGGTGTACGTTAAACGCCTTTTGGATGTCACATTAATGAGTAATTCATACTTAATATGTCTGCTGATGTAATGCTAAATGTTGTTTTTATGAGACGGTATTGCATGCGTCTAAGTAGGTACGGGTTCCTCGGTAAATATGAAATGGTTTCTTCGAGTAAGGGAATGTTTGGCAATCTGTAAAATATAAGGGCGATAACTGCTGACTTAGGTATATTCTGAAATGTCTCCTACAAATAATTTACGAATACACTTGCGAGCAAGCAAATCGATTCGCCCAATACATTTCTGGCGTTACAAATCAGTCTTTAACTTAATAAATACATAATCGCTTTTAATTAGGTATTCGCTGTATTTAATAAATTTATTCAACACGATTGCTTTACGCCGTACAATAACTATTCATAGGCTGTTGTAAAATGTAGCTGTTTTAGTATGAAAACCGTCTTATAATTGTACACCATTTGGTAAAAATATTGTCTGGCTTAAAACAAGAGAGAAGTCGTATTGAAGAAATTAATTAAAAATAGAAGCAATCGTAGTCTTATTGGCTATCAAACTGCGAAAACCAAATTAAAATCGATTACCGTTTTATCAAGTTAAAAACTGATTTGTAAATCCACAACTACTCGTATATTAGCATGTACGAAAAAACATTGCGTGAATCAATTCGCTTGCTTGCGAGTGTACATAAACCGAGGGTATTTGAAAGTTATGCAAAACCAATTTCAAGAGTAAACCGAGCTACTCCCCTCGGCACCAATAAATTTATTGTCTGTCACGCCGTCACACGAGTTCTGAAGTTCATTAAATGGCGGGGTTTCCCAAAAATCAATTAAATTGTCTTTAGACGCTACAATTACTTAATGTACGCTACGTTGACAAATTAATCTCCGTATCAGTTGACACTAAAGCACTTTGCCTGCGAGTGTGTGTGATTATATTCTGGGCGCCTTCAAGACAAGAGTGAATAGGCAGTTCCTAGACAAGCATGCTCCATCTTTGCCTGCATCGTCACTTAAGATAGCGCCAGGTGAGACTGCGGCCAAATGCCTGAATCCAATACTAAAGACTATGGAATAAAATTTTGTGTAGTCTAAGAAAATTCATCAAAAATGTTGTTCCAATACAACATATATAATACGTACCTTGAATTGTCACTGAAATGTAACAACAAACAAATCTTATTAAACGGAAAATACAAACCGATTGGGAATTCTTACTTTCGAATGCAACTCAATTTAAGCTGCAGGTTAAAGAATCGCGTTCTACGTTTTGCTCTAGCACGGAGTAACTTGTAAAAGAGTCCGTCGAGAATTGTAAAAGTTCGAAGTTGATAAGGCTACTTACCTCAACGGAGACGCTTTGGTATCTTTTACATAGTACTCACACAACTTAGAATATTACGGTTCTTAGAAAGTGTAAAACATACGCGAGGTACACTCTAGAGAAACACTTGAAAGACACATACAAAATTTTATTATATCAGACTCTCCTGATATTTGACGACCTGAGTTAGTTAACATGATCGTCTGCCACGTCTGCCACGCATTAAAATGATAAATTTTAATTTCTGTTACGGGTTTGGGTGTTATGTGTATCACAAGTATGAATAAAATATATAAGTAGTTAATCAGTTCTCTGGCACCCATAACACAAGCTTTGCTTACTTTGGGGCTAGATGGCGCTGTGTAAATTGTCCAAGCATGTTCTATCTATCTAGCCTGTGTAGATAGATAGGCTTGTGCCCTCCGAACTCCTCGGTTCGGACCGCCTGTTAATACAGGAACAATTATCAAGCCACAATTATCCAGGTCTAAATACTAAATTAATAATACGCCAGCACCTTTCACAGCCGCACGCCACGCTTGTCAAATATTAGTAGGTTACACTGGATTCGTATTCAATTAATTCCCGGCCCCGAAAACCGCGAACAGCTGTTGGCAACATGCGGCGTAGGAAAACTTAATTTAATTTATCGTATACAGAGTGCGGGAGAGTGTACCCAGCAGTACTGAGGCAAGCCAATTGGCATTCGGCTCGCGTCCCTCCGTAGATGCCACCCGCCTTTGTGTACCACGGGAATGTAAAGCGAAGAAAACATTCCTTCAAAAGCATTGATTTATAAGTCACACGCGTCTTTGTCTGGTGGAGCAGTGTCAAGCTTTTCATGTTTAAATATATGAGTGAAGTAACATCTGCGACCAAGTATTTGTATTATCTTACTTATTGGTAGTGATGCTATCGTACCTATTTTTCGGGCGTCATAATCTGTAGCGATTTGGTGCGTGTAATTATGGTTCCACAGCAAAAAGATTGGAAAGTTAGCTACCTTCATGGCCGGAAAAAAATGTTTGTGCTCTGTGGTTTCATACAAGTCTAATTAACGTTTAACTCAAATGTCAGGACTAGGGAATGCAATCCCGCAAGATAATTTCAATTCAGGTATTTGCAGGACTGACCCTTTCAGGCCCGCTGGATCCAGGTATTTGCGGGATCCCGCAGGGTGGACTTAGACCTCAGAAATCAATCGTAATAAAGACCTTATAGGCCTCATTTTCATGGTTTTAATTTTAACCCAAATAACACAAGGTTTATGGTACAATTAAAATGGTTGTTTAGTATTTTTAGACAAAGATTAAGAGAAAAATTTACATAATCTAGTGAATATTAACATAAATTGAAATAATCACGTACACACTACAAACAACATCGTAAGCAAATTAAACATTATTTTGGAAATAAACTTGCAAGTTGCAAGCATAACTATCAATCAAACCACTCCCTATTTTTCCATATTAGCTCATACATTTCTGGCGTTACAAATCGGTCTTTGACTCCATAAATACTTAATCAATTTTAATTAGATTTTCGCGTAATGATAGTCAATTACCTTTTATATATACATAACCGTAACCATTGTCTTATTAGCTATCAAACCGCGAAAACCGAAAACTGATTTGTAATGACAGAAATGCATGAAGTTAGAGGAAAAAATATGGGGTGGTTCGATAGTTAAGCTCGCAAGTGTAGCATCTCATCACTTAGTGTTCATCGCATCGCTTAGCCAGTGCCCTGCCAGCCACACCACGGTCCACGAGCCGCCCCGCGCACAGTATCACGTATAAACCATGCTTCTATGTAGTCCCGCCAGTCCAGCGGGATCCCGCTGATCACGGCGATTACTCCCGCAAAATGTATGCGGGATCCTGGTATTTCGGGATCCCGGTATCCTGGCATTGCATTCCCTAGTCAGGACCATAGCAATTTGAACGATGGGCACGACGGACGTTATGTATGGATGGATGTATTACGCAGTTTAACACGTTGAAGCGCTTACGTAAGTCCATTACCAACTAAAAATCAGATTTCGGAGGTGAGATGGCAAACGCTCTACTATAATTACCTGATCTGTTTAATCCTGGATCATGGCCAAGACTGACCCTGGGCCCTCGCTGGAATCAGATATTATATTAAATTAAATTAGGATATTTATGCCGAGACGAGTATTTTTACGTTTTGTCTTTATTAAATGTATTTAATATGTAAAAAATTGACTTGTAACGTATGTTATTAATAAATTATGATTATGATTATGATTATGATTATCTATTACTGATAATTATTGCATTTAAAAGAACGTGACATAGTAATAGGTTGGGGAGAAAATTCAAAACATTTTTTAATACAGTTTATTTACATTTAACTAAAGTATGTAGGTAGAGCTCGTCTAGTCTAAGAAGACGCGCCCCACTACTTAGTTAGTTAATTTCGCTGTGTGAGTGCAAATATTGATAACGACACTTCATCTGTGTGGGAGCCAATGAACGACGCGTGCTCCTACGTTTGAATCTTACCGGCAACTGAATGACCAATTACAACGGCATTTGTAAATGTATTGCGTCCATATTTTAAACTTGCTTGTGTGCGTTAATGCGATAGTGGGGCGCATCATTTTAGATTAGACGAGCTCTACCATTATGTTCGATAACTTTTTGCCATCTTATAGGTAGGGACATGATCCCATTGCTATAGAAAATTTGGGGCTTCTGATCAAAAAACTGCGTCAAGTAGTTTTGGCAGTCCTCTCGTGATGTTAACCTGACACTGCCTAAAGAATTTTGAAGAGACCGAAACAGGTGGAAATCTGAAGGTGCAAGGTCAGGACTATACGGAGGATGCATTAACACCTCCCAGCCAAACTCTCTTAATTTTTGCTGAGTGGTTAAAGATGTGTCAGTCTAGCGTTATCATGATGAAAAACCACACCCCTTCTGTTGAATAATTCCCGCCGCTTAATCTCAACTTCTTGCTTTAATCTTATCAGTTGTTCGCAGTAGAGTTCTGAATCGATGGTTCTGCCTGGTGGTAACAGCTCATAATGAATAATGCCCTTCCAATCCCACCACACACACACAGCATCACCTTGTTGCGAGTTAACCCGGGTTTCGCCACAGTCTGTAAAGCCTGACCGGCCTTTGACCATGACCTTTTTCGCACGTTCTTGTCGTACGTGATCCACGTGGTTCGGTTTCATTACGTCGTAATAAAGAATAACAAATAAGTACACGGTTTATTAGGTTTCTTTCAGAGAGCTCGTGAGGTACCCAAATATCTTGTGTATAAATAAATATTTTGTGTATCCATTTTTTTTCAAATGCGCCAAAACTGTTTTGTGGTCAATTCCCAGTTTTCAGCTACGTCGTAACTACTGATATGCCGATCTTGTTCCACTTTTTCAATAATAGTATCCATTTTATCCGTAACAGGGCGACCAGAGCGACGTGCATCTTTGACATCAAAATTTCCGGATTGAAAACGCTTAAAACATATTTGTGCTACTCTCACAGACAATGCATTAGGTCCATAAACATCGCAATTTTTATTCGCGGCTTGCATTTTTACCTTTTTTGTAGTAAATTTAAAATGTATCTAATTTCTTTATTAGATTCACTCATCTTGACGGTTAGAAAAACAAATGAAAATCACGCATTTTCATAATTTGAATTTGGAATTATCTTCTTTAAAATTTAAACTTTTTAATGATACCAAAACCAGCCAGGTACAAATAGTATAGCCAAAGAGGTTTTATTACAAGTTTTATTACATACTATATGCGAAAAGACTTTTTCCCCAACCTAATATGTAGGTTTATTAGTATTAGTAGTTTATGCATCGGTCAAATAAGTATTTCTACAGGGTTCTGATCACTCTGCAGCTGAGATATGAAATAAAATATTTGTTTATGATCGGTCTTGCGAATAATGCCGAATGTAAATCGCTGAAGGCCGATTTCGATTGCGTTGACTTGTGTTTTTCGTAAAAGCGACCTTCCTGAGAAGTGAGAACGCTTCAGGCACTTGACTAGAGAGACGGACAATGATGTCATCCAATGAGGCTTTTGGAGGTTTTAATATTTTTGGTGTTATGTGCTTTAACAAAACGATGACACTTAAAATTTCAAGTATGACGACAACCCCTCGTGGAATACTAACTTAACACTATTGAAAAAATTACAGTAGTTACCTCTTCTTTCACAATTAAACAGCTTCCTTGAAATTTAGTAGAGCTAATAATATATATTCAAACAGACATCTATCTATATCTTCCAGGGAACAATGACGGACACATCTCAAAAAGACAGATTCCCAAAAGTACAGATTCTCAAATAATAAAATAAGCTTTCTGTCATTAGTATAGAAACCAAAATTACATAAATATTTGTGACAAACCGACATGAATTTAACAGTTTTATTTCCGACATTCTAAAACAAAGACATTTAGAACATCACACATTTTTTTTTAATTTTTGGGAAATGGTGATTTTAATAATTGTGAATTATCAGATCAGTATAAAATAGGAATCGGTCCTAACAGACCGGAGGGCTGAAATCGTGAATACGTCTGTCTGAGCAAGGTCCACTGAAAAGCTATGCCAGCGTGTTTTTTAACAAAAGACCTTCCTTTAGTTGTTTCTGGTAACGTACACGCAAATCAATCCACACGATCTCCATTCTCGTCTCGCCTCGTTCTTAGACAAATACAGTTGCAATATGTCGGGAATCCGATTCCATTGGTGGAAAGGAATATTGACGCCGACGCGACGCCGCTTCAGAATTCCTTCAAATCCGTATAAAAGCCCTCGTTGTCATTCCTTGCCAGCTGATTGGCCGAAAAGGCGAAAATGCCTTTGTCTCTGCCTTTTTATTCCATCCCTGTGAGGTTGAGAATTTCATTACAGCTAGTGTTTTATCTTTGTAGATTCCATTGCTTTACCGTTACGATAATATGGAATTGATTTCGACGTACATGTGATTGTGATAAAAAGCAACTCTGACTGAGCTGACTCTGAAATCACGAAAAAATACTTTTTCGTACTAAACTGAAAATTTATTGTGCCCAAATGTAAGAAACAGTTGAATTTCTTTTTCGTCATCTCAGAGATCGTGCTATATTAAAAGTTGTTAGTTTTAACGAGCAAATAATAGGTTGGGGAGAAAGTTTCTTCGCATTTTATTTGAAAATTCAAATCCTTTTTAAATATAGTTTATTTACATTTAACTAAAGTATGTAGGTACCATTTTGTTCGATAACTTTTTGCCATCTTATAGGTAGGGACATGATCAAATTGCTATAGAAATTTTGGGGCTTTGATCAAAAAACTGCGTCAAGTAGTTTTGGCAGTCCTCTCGTGATGTTAACCTGACACTGCCTAAAGAATTCTGAAGAGACCGAAACAGGTGGAAATCTGAAGGTGCAAGGTCAGAACTATACGGCGGATGCATTAACACCTCCCAGCCAAACTCTCTTAATTTTTGCTGAGTGGTTAAAGATGTGTCAGTCTAGCGTTATCATGATGAAAAACCACTCCCCTTCTGTTGATTAATTCCGGCCGCTTAATCTCAACTTCTTGCTTTAATCTTATCAGTTGTTCGCAGTAGATATCTGAATCGATGGTCCTGCCTGGTGGTAACAGCTCATAATGAATAATGCCCTTCCAATCCCACCACACACACAGCATCACCTTGTTGCGAGTTAACCCGGGTTTCGCCACAGTCTGTGAAGCCTGACCGGCCTTTGACCATGACCTTTTTCGCACGTTCTTGTCGTACGTGATCCACTTTTCATCACCAGTTATGAATTTCTTCAAAAATGGTTCGGTTTCATTACGTCGTAATAAAGAATCACAAATCACGGTTCATGCGGTTTCTTTCAGAGAGCTCGTGAGGTACCCAAATATCGAGCTTTTTTGTGTACCCATTTTTTTTCAAATGCGCCAAAACTGTTGTGTGGTCAATTCCCAGTTCTTTAGCTACGTCGTAACTACTGATATGCCGATCTTGCTCTACTTTTTCAAAATAGCATCCATTTTATTCGTAACAGGGCGACCAGAGCGACGTGCATCTTTGACATCAAAATTTCCGGATTGAAAACGCTTAAACCAAATTTGTGCTACTCTCACAGACACTGCATTAAGTCTATAAACATCGCAAATTTTTTTCGCGGCTTGCGTTGCATTTTTACCTTTTTTGTATTAAAATTTTTAAATGTATCTAATTTCTTTATTAGATTCACTCAGCTTGAGAAAGAAAGAGAAAGGTAAGAAAAACAAATGAAAATCACGCATTTTCATTATTAGAATTTGGAATTATCTTCTTTAAAATTTAATCTTTTAAATGATACCAAAACCAGCCAGGTACAAATAGTATAGCCAAAGAGGTTTTATTACAAGTTCATATGCGTACTATATGCGAAAAGACTTCTTCCCCAACCTAATACATACCCCCGGTATCAACAATTAATTTGAAGTCAGTTAAAACTATAGGAATTTATTATGTTAATCTTATTTATAGCTTTTGTTAGTCTAAGTATGGAGATTGTACGTAAAGAGTACGTACTTGTATAATCTTCATACGCACAATCTTCTCTTGTAATCTGCACATAGTGTAAAACAATGTCGCTTCCCGCCATCTGTCGCTTTCTATGTACCTCTCGCAACGGATTTTAATGCGGTTTTCTACAATGGATAGAGTGGTTAAAGAGGAAGGCTTATAGCGTAGGTCAACACGCGAACGAAGTCGCGACGGGCCAGCTACTATATAATAAGGCTCTATTCAGACAGAAATGGCAGCGATCAGTAACGGCCGGCAGCGTCCTAGGGCCCTTTTTTGAACCGCTCGTCTCCCATTGAACGGTTTACTTATTGATTTACAGCATAAAAAAATTAAAAATCTATATAATTACATTGGCAACACTGAAAGCGAACGGATTCAAACTAGGAAAAGCAGCGTTGTGCATCAAATGTTTGAAAACCGTTAGATTCGAGGCGAGCGATTCAAAAATCGAGCACCGGCTTGGTAATAAAGGCTGCCAGCAGAGCCGCGAAGCCGCACGTGTTTTGGGTGGAGTCTTTCAAGCGATTTTATGCCTTTTTCCTAATGTAGGCATGGCTTCAAATTGTGTGGCAGTGGACCTTCCGTTGTGCCGGAATTTTCACTTCAATTAGGTACTTACAAATTGAGTATAAGAAAGGGTAAATTCTCGCATAATAAAATATCAAATGACACACGTGCTTTCAATAGAATTTTACATAAAGGTGTTGCCCAGGGGTCTGTATTGCATGTTCATTATTTGCAGGTTCAGTATTTTTTATTTAGATTCTTTCTTTTCGTCGATCTCGTCTAGACGTAGCTTTTGTCATTTTAATACACATATGCATTTTTCTTTTAGCTCCAGAAGAACGTGACATGACTGCCTGATGTTGTCTGATATGTTTTAAGTCTTATAAAGAATTGAAAAGAATATCCAATGCAGTTCTAGTTAAGCAGTAGTTAGGTAGAACCTAGGTGCAGTTGAAAAGATTGGCGTACTACCTGTTCTACTTATATACCATTTCCAAAAAATATATAAAACACGCAATCAATAACCGTAACAATAATCACTGTTCATAATTATAATTATTATAATATGAAGGCATTATTAGCTCAGAATTAGTGTTGAACGATACAATCTTACTTATTAATTTCATATTAATTCATACTCCATAGTAGGTTATAAAGATTTAAAAATAAATCAATGGGTACCTACATATTTAAGTCAGCAAATAGCGTCTGCGAGACAATAGAAAACAGACAAAGAAAATGCAAGAAAAAGGTCGGGTCCACTTCTGCGTCGTTCGCAAAACCGACGTGGCAATCTCGGGCCTCGCGGTGCCCCAGACACGCCCAAGGCCCAATAAACCTCAGCAAATGCTACAAAAAGTCCCCCACACGTGACGCTTTCAACTGAAATTAGTTCCCCAGTTGTAACGACCTTTATCTGCCGTGTTTTCCCAGCGACGCTAGCACAAATTTCTCTGTTTTTATTTATTTAGCTAGCAACCCTTGTAACTATATTTTTGTTGCGTTACTTAACTGAATTTCTGCGGATGAACACGGAACGTGCAAATTGAATGTCCATGCGGAGGTCGTCATACTCTAAATACAAGTTTTCTTGCCTCACATAAAATACTTTTACTTATGTACATATGAACGCACCTAAGTCGGATTAAACTCATGTTTATTTGATACAGACACAAGTAAAGTAAGTACTTACGAGCCTTGACTGAGGTGAATAACAGATCAACAACTTTCATTTTGTAAAGTGCACCGAATAATTTGTCTAGTCGCAGCCAGACAAAAATTTGCAAACATAGATTTTCAAACAACACATTTTAATTGTTATTTATTAAGAATTCAAGCAATGGAATAAGATCTTTTGAATACGGCGTGCCGTTTACTTCTACAGAATTTACGCTTGAACTTTCTCCTTGTCTGGAAAGCTTTGAACTTTTCATTTGTCACTAAAGTCTCAACGATATCTGTCCATTTCTGATTCAAATCCTCCTCGGGAAGTTTGTCGTTCACTAATATTACTGGTTTTATAAGATTTCTATCTTGAGTATTGTTTGTAGCTTTTGTTTCGCCTTTTCGTAGGACTGATGGTATCTCCGTCCATTCACGGTGCGTTGTTACTGGGGAGTTCGCTTTGGAACTGTCTTTGCTGGATATGGCTGATATTTCGATGCTGTTAGTGAGGTCCGGGGTGGAGATCTCGTTATCGGCGCCCTCGGCTGCGTGAAGCGCCCTCAACGCCGCCTCCGCGTCCTGCAACTGTTACAAAAATCATGTGAAACTTCGAGTGGAAGTCAGAGTCAAGGTAGATAAAAGTGTGGTTTGAGAGAATTTACGGGTCCTGAGGTTTATGTGTAGGATATTTGCGTGGGATACGACGCAAAGATATCCCTACTTCTCTACTAATATCGTGAAAAATGCGAAAGGAACTCTCTGATACTCTGTATGTTACACGTATGGATATAGTTTAGCACCCGAGGATATACATAGACTACTTTTATTCCCTTTCTCTCGCGCGATATAACGTGTATATAGTCCACGCAAACGCAGATATGGGCGGAGTTAGTTAGTTTAGAAAAAAACATTTATAGCCCAGGGGTTAAACCCTCAGCCTGAGATCCGTAAGCTGATAAATATGGTTTAGGTCATGTTATAAACACCATCGTCTAAGTTGCAACCATTGTCTAAAGGTGAATGACGGGTAAATGCCTACCAACATAAAAAGAGTGCTACAAAAAGTGTAAGTAATGGTAAGGGTAAGTATCTATATACCAAACCACCGAAACGTCTACACAAAATAATCACTGGCAATAACTTATTTCCTTCCCCAATCCAGCCATGATTACTATGTCGAGCCGTGTCGAGCTCAATTCACCAATAGAAGAGCCGAATGAGAAAAAATCTATTCCCCCCATATCAAATTACAATCAAGCAAATTGTTGTTGATCTCTTTGCCGAATGGGCGACGGCGCGGACGCGGCCTGAATTGATAAGCGACCGTATTTACGTATACAACGGGGGTTCCGAAACAGCAGTCATTTCCGATTTGTGTGCATCCGCAGGGGAAGGGACATTTTTCAACTGAGAGTGCCGTGTTTTGTGAATTCCGGTTTCCTGGACGCAAAACCGCGCCTTTAGACTATGTCCACCTACTTACATTTTATGAACTGAGTCTGAGGTCAGAGTATTTACAGTATCGCCTATTAGGGTTGTGATCTAACTTTGCATATGGCTACTTGAACGTTTTTGGCTTTTGATGGGCACGAGAAAAGCAGTCATAAACTGGATGTAATTAAATAATCGATGAGATTAATTTTTCTTTAATTATTGTGTGTGTGTGTTGCTTACTTTTAATAATAAATCATCTTGGCATTAATGTCCCGATTGTGCTCTCGCACGACACGCAGTCCACCTTTCTTATGCAAGTATATCAGCACTTTAAGGTAGAAGATATTGAGGATGCTTTCACAAGCATTAACGCTGACCTTCAACGCATTTCAGACTAGGCCAAATCTAGTGGCTTATTGGTTAACCCAATTAAATCTCAGGTTGTATTAATCGACAGCCCTTATATGTGTAGACAACTGCGAGGCAACTCTGATATTCCTCAGATTCTTTTTGACAGTGTTCCTATTCCGCTCAGTGAATCTGCGAAAAACCTTGGAGTGATATTCGACTCTAACTTATCTTGGGTCTCTCACGTCAATGAGGTTAGCAAAAAACTTCATTACTCATTTCATTCAATTAAATGCTTCCAACGTTTTCTACCCCTGAAAACTAAAATTTCCCTCCCTATCAATCCCTTCTCCTTCCTATCCTTGATTACGCCGATTCCTGCTATCTGGATGCCACTGAGGAGCTATTAAACAAGCTTGAACGTCTCCAAAATTTGTGCATACGCTTCATTTTTGGTCTGCGTAAGTACGACCATATCTCTAGCTTCCGGACACAGCTCAAGTGGCTCCCGATTCGGCTTCGTAGGAATGCTCGGATCCTTTCTACCCTCTATAACGTCCTTTACAATCCCTCCGCTCCCTCATACCTTCGTGAACTTTTTAAATTTTCCCGGTCGCAAGACAAGCCCTGTCGATCCTCCGTTAAATCTATGTTAAACATTCCTCCCCATCACACTGATTTTTTCTCCTACTCATTCACTGTCCATGCGGCAAGATTGTGGAACTCTCTTCCGCATGAAATACGGGATAGCACTTCTATTTTCATCTTCAAGAAACGTGTAAAAGAGCACTACCTTTCTCTATCTGTCTAATATATGTAATTATGTGTATATGTATTCGTATGTATGAATGTATATGTATTTGTTTTCAATGTAGGTATATAGGTATGTATTTATTTATGTATTGTATTAGTTAAGCATCATTATTTTGTTTTTGCTACTGTGCACGTCTTTACTGCATTTAATTATCACGATCCCTCTGCTGTAGGCCTGCTGGAAGAAATTTCTTTATAGAAATAAGTTGGCCTGTTGTGTCTAATATATTATGTAATATACTTTTTGTCACAATCTTGTGTACAATAAATGGGTAAATAAATAAATATGATCCAGGATTAGGCAGATCAGGTAGTTACAGCGGAGCGACTGCCATTTGACCTCCTTGACCGTACTAACATGGGAACCTGTCCAGATTTTACCATGGCTACACCATTCAGTCGGCTGAATATGTAAGTTTCATCACGATGTTTTCCCATGCCGTAAGAGCATCGGTTAGTATTCAACTAATGTACATAGCTTAGAAAACAGTAATATAGTAATTGGTCATAGTGGGATTAGAACCCGGTACGCTAACTTACGACGCGGATACCTTAACCACTTGGCCGCCGACGCTCCAATTTAGTTGAGATTTTACAAAGTTACACCTTACTGTCAAATCCAATAAAATATACGAAGATTAAATCTAAATCAGAATATTTTATACTAAATTAAATGACTATAAGAACTTTGAGTATGGCGAGATGCGCAAGACGTAGGTACTGATGAAGTTAATATTTGTATTGTAGGTCGGCTAGACGGAGGACCCGGGATGCCGGAGCTCTCACTTCTAAAGGTTGAATTCTAGTGTCTCGTTCAATGCAAATAACTGTTTGTAATATGCATTGACATTATCTGTATATTCTTATTTGAATTTTTAAAAACTCACAGGTTCGACATCATATATCGAGTACAAAGCAGCTGTTGCCTGTGAGGAGGCGCGAGGCGGGACGCGAATTGAAAGTACCTACCTATGTTTTTAATCTTGTTGCCACTTTATTAGAGAGTCTGGCATAGTAGCTATAGTTTAGCAGAAGCTACATTTGAAAAAAGACATTATAAGTAGGTGTGCCAGTATCGTACCATACCTGAGATACTTACCCACACGTATATCATTTTATTCAGCAATAAATTATTAATGGTTGATTTTATTAGGTAAACAAAACGACCCGCCAAAGTATTTAATGTGGGAATCTATTACTGCGATTCTATGAATAGTACTATACTATTTCCTAGGACCGACCTTCGCTCATCAGTGCGATGTGGGATGACAGGATGTAATAAGAACAATCGTGCAATGTTTATTAAGTATGCGTGTTTTTATGAAGCTATTCTATACTAGAAATCGTGGAAACTATGAGAACGCCTAATTGTTCAGCTACAGAATACATTTCGTAGCCTGTTCTAGGTATTCAGCGTAGCATCCTGGAGTCTGAGACACCAATGCCATCTGTCGTAAAAATTTATCACCGGACGGATAAATCAATGTCTTCTTTGTAGTTCAAAGTGATTTGTGGAGAAGCAAATCGCCAATTGAACTGAGTTCTGAGCTAAATACCTGGACGCTGCCATTTGGTTCATTACATTGTGCTATTGGGGATTAAACAGCTATAAACTGAAGCTAAACTGAGCCGGCGACCGTTAAACTGTTTAGTTCTAGAAATACCGCCCTAACACCGAATCTGTAAGTATATTTGGTGTAATTAAGTGGGTGTATCATCTTCACAGCCTATAACAGTCCACTGCAGGGCTTAGGGCCTCTCGCACGAAAGAGGAGGTTATTACCATAATCTCCACGCTTGGCAGGCGGGTTGGAGATTGCAGTATTATATATTTAACAATGGAAAAAGCTGCTGATTTAATTCCAGTAACCTTTACCTCGTGCTAGTTTATTAGAAATATAATTTTTGGGGTATTAACATTTGTGAAAACGAATTGAAATTGGCAATTATGGTTGCAATCTGCGTCATAATTAACTCCAGCATACGCTCTTCTCCTATATAATAACATCAACGATGTTAATGTGTCAGATATTTAATTAAGAGTTGCAATAAACCAACGTTATTTTTATGTCAAGCGGTAGGCAAATAGGCCAGCGTGTCACCTGATGGAAAATGGTCACTACTGCGTAGCAACACCAGGGGTACCACTAATGCGTTGCCCACCTCCATCTATAAGACGTTGCTCTGGCAGCAAAAACGCAAATGATCCACTGACAAATCCATGGTTCCCAAATGCCCACCCCATGGAGTATTACATTAGAATAGTATTGTTTGTGTAGGTACTTCCCCAGTCGGGGTGGCTCCAATTTGAACGTTTCACTCCACTAGACCCTACCACTCTTAAAACTGCCTCTCCTGTTGCTTTATAAAAACGCTATTAAACCTCTTTAACAAAGAACTGCATAGGAATATTATTTGTATAATTGGTTTTCTTTGGTATTGCGGATAGTGGATACCTGCTACAGTTGACAAAACCACAGTGACCCGTTCATTTCTATATATAAGTCTTTACAGCGAGCCAATTACATAAATCAAATATATGGAAACTGTGTAAACACACATCCTTTATTAGATCCTCATATTTAATCTCTATAAACCTCAACCGATTATCAGTGATGACTAACAAATGGCACAGGTAGCACGCGTCAAAAATATCGTGGCACGCCATTAATTTAAGAATTGTATGTATCTATACTTTCAGTCATATTCAATATGGATTCTAAAATAATATTTTTATACCACTAAGGTGGCAAATAAGCTTACGGCCTGCCTTTAAAAAGGTAGCTGAAATTAATTGAAATATAAAAACTGTCGGCCAATAATGTCTCAAAAAAGCTGGCTTGTGCTATTAGTATCCCTAACAATAATTTCATCACCTCCTTGGTACATACTTATGCTTGTAAGTCACATTGTTTTCAGAAATTAATAACATTTAAAAAATGGCCATATTTAGAATATTGCACCTTCGCCAATAAAGGTTAGCCAGCACTGCAGTATATCGTTGTCATCTCTAACGAGAGCACATACCAGTCATACCACAAACAACTTCTGCAAACAGCTCAATAAGTCACAAATGATCCGTAGTGTGACGGATCAACGTGGAACCAATTAGTGGACTGTTGTTGTTGGCTTTAGGAGGAATCGTTGTATGGCTCTAAGCCAACTTTCGATTCGTAGTACGACCGTAACTGCTTGTCACTCGTGAAAAATCTATTTACTCGTAAATTTTAAAAGGTATCTGCAGTGTAATTGAATTATCAGTTTGATAAATAAACATAGAGGAGTTAAATGTTCCTTAACTTCTAATTTGAATAGGCACCATAATAGTTTTATATCCGATTTCATTTGCGAAGAATTATAGTAAAGAATCTACCTTAAAGTATAAAGAACGTTACCTATCTATTAATCCTTTCAGGCGTAAAAACAAACATGAAATACCTAATATCTACCAAAAAGTTATTCCTTACTCAAAGTAGTGCAGTGAAATAATCATGACACATATTATAACTAAACTACAGTATAATACGGTGACCCGTGGACATTGAAATTACTAGAAAGGTTACCGATTTTCATTGTGATATTATTAAAGTTCCATTTTACATACTGAAACCAGAGTCTTAAATATCGTAACTCACCGGCCGTAATGTAATACGTCGAAAATTTTATAATTAATTGTATTAGAAGCTTCCGCTCCAAATTTACACATATGTTAATAGGCCCCATGAGCAAACCTTACCTATACGTCTTTTAAGACCGTTCCTGTTGCCTACTGTAGTACTAATCTGTTTGCTGGTTGTTAGTTAAATCGAAATAGTATTAATTCAATAAGCGGCAATACAGCAGTGATCTCCCTGGATTCCCTGGTATTGCAAACGTTCATAGGCTCCAGTAACTGCTTACCATCAGGCGGGCAGATTATGGGCTTATCTTTTATGGCAGATACTTCATAAAGAAAGATGATTGCCTTCACTTCGATATTTAACACGTTAGCTGACATGTTGCACGTCCTTAGTCACCATAATGTGACAGTACAATTTTCATACTAAATGATACCTGTCGATTGACGTACTTACACATGTTAGTGTTTAATTTGAAGTCTAATTGAAGTACACCCTATTGTCTACCTATTTCATAACAAGTCAACCTTTGCATTAAATAATATTTATGTATTATTTCAAGTAAAGATTGACTTGTTATATAATATTAATTAAACAGAGCGTGACCAAGTTGTAGTTATTAAGAAAACTTTAAATGTAATCATCAACATCGTCCTAGCGCTTATCCCGGCCCTGCCAGGGTCCGCTTTCCTACTCATTTTTTCCCACTTCGCCCGGTCTTCCTCATTTGCCGTTGGCTATCGCATCCGACTCAGCGATGTCAATCCATGGCTTCTTTAGTCGCCCACAGTTTTTCCTAATACCTGCACGTTCAGGCACCTATTTCCTTAACTTACGCAACACGTGACCAAACCAGCGCGGGCAAGCCTCCTCGATCTTATCTTTACTATTTATCCCTCAAAAGAGTACATTCGTGTCAGCCTTGACACGGATGTACTCGTTTCGTACTCGATCGAGTCGCGTAATTCCGCACATACACCGCAGCATTTTCATTTCATTGGCGTGGAGTTCGCGAACGTGTTTCGTCAGCTCTTGCCATGTCTCGCAGCCACAGAGCCTCACATCACAGGCCTAATTATACTCTTGTATAGATGCTCTTTGAGCTTGACACAAATACTTAAATGTAGTAATCTGACACCACCCACGTGTATTGTAGGTGAGTAATAATTCATGTATTCCCTAGCCTTACGCTTCACGAAATATGTAATAAAATCTTTCATCACCAAAACCTAAACTTTTCGCGAATCCCAGCTACAACAACAGGAAGGAATTCTAATCTATAAATAACAATGGCTATTAAAAATAGGAACATTATTACATCACTACCATAAGAATGCAAAAATGTAACGGCGTACTTGACTTTGTTACATTTAACCCTGGAGCTTATAAATTCAATTTTATAAACACGTTCAGCACACCGCCTCATTACAAAAATAAACAATAAACACACCTTACTTCTTAACTGGAGCGAATATTAAAATCATGTTACCCATAAAATTAAGTGTAGGTAAGTAAAATTAACATTCTACGGTTTCTTTGGCGGAAATGAAAACTGAACGTTTTGTTGGGTAAGTGAGGTTCGGCAGAGTAGAATCTATAGTACTTTCGAAATTCATTGATTTGTTGAAAGTATTATTCCAAAAAATTTAAATAAATAGACTTTTTAAAATAAATAAGTATGTCAATTTATTTAGATTTCTGTTGTACTAAGGTAGGTATCGTTATCGTGCTCTAAGTTTTTTTTTAAATTGTAAGTACTCCCCAGATTACGAAAATTAACGTATCAAATACCCATACCAAAATAATACATAAATAATTTAAAAAAGATATCCTAGGCGACAGATATTTTAATCGCAGACTAACTGCAGTGGTTTATTATGTATCTAAATATTTTTGAGACTGATTCTCCAACGTTGTACTGTTTAGTCCCGTATTTTTGTGATACTCAGTGACAAACGATGAACGTGACCTGATGAAAAGCTGAACTGTCAACTATCAACGATTCAGGCACTTATGTTTTAAAATTATAAAGAATATCTCATCTCATTCTCTCATCATCTTGGCATTATGTCCCGGTTGTGTTGTCTTGAAGCGAGGGCCCGTGGTGAGCCTTAACCATGGTCCAGGATTTGGCGATTATTTAATTACAGTGGAGCGACTACCATCTGACCTCCATGACCTATCGCTAGTGACCTATAGTTACAAATTCAGTTGCCTGAATTTGCAGGTTTCATCACGATGTTTTTCCTCACAGTAAGCGCATCGGTTAGTAATCAACTAATGTACATAACTCAGAAAAGAGTCATTGGTACATGGCCGCAGCGGGATTTGGATCTCTCGCTTACGAGTTGGATACTCAACCGCCCGGCTACCGACACTCTCCCAAAAATTATTTTAAAATTACAATGAATATAAAATCTTTGATTAACATCGCCAAATTGTAGTAGACGTAGACCGTCACATAACTAGCAGAGAACCCATTGCCGCCAATGACTATAATTTGTTTAACACTAACGATAAGGAAAAACGTGATGAAACCTGCACATTCAGGCGACTGAATCAGTAACCATGATCCAATCTATCAGGTGCCCCTGTTAAACAAGACACGGAGGTCAGATGGCAGTCTTTACACTATAATTAACTGATCTGCCAAATCCTACATTATGGTCAAGGTGGAAAATAAAAATGAAAATGAAAAAGTATTTATTGAATTAGGATTACGTTAATTAATCTCTTTTCTAATGGAGAGCAAAGGGAAAGTTAAGCGAGCTCATCAAGGTAGGGGGCGACGCATACAGACCGATCAGCGTGCACGAGCGCCCACACCGGGGAGATACCGGGCACCGACACACGCCACGCACATAACCGCCTAGGCGAATCATGTACACAGCGTGCCCGGCCCCAGCCAGCCCGCCGGCGCGAGCACCTCCACGCACCAGCCGGCCTACCCGCGTTGCCCCCTGAGCTCGGAATAAATAAGTAAAAACTAATGTCGTCTGCCTGTCAGTACGCCGCTTCAGTTAGGAAAATGACCATCTGTGGGAGAAAGAAACGGGAAGAAACCCACAGGTACATTTAAATATTATTACATTGCATTGATACATTTGTCAATTTGATTTGAGTGAGCCTGTCTTGATTGGAATATGATGTGGATCCCTACAAAACGGTCAAAATAACTAATTATAAGAATAAGTAATAGTACAGCTAAAGCAGGCCCGGCCCGTCCATCAAGGCAGCACCCGTTCACGAGCATGACGCAGGGCCCAGCCATTGTCCAATTCAACTATATTTGAGGGAAGAGAACGACCCGACCCCCATGCCACCACCAGGCAGACTTTTAAGTGAGCATGCACTGCCAATGCCGTACATATTTAAAAAATATTTGCCATTCAATGACTATTCCACATCAAATCATCCTCACCCAATTTACAAAATTGTAAATTTATAAATAATTTCCTATTTCGAAGAGCTAGTAGTACACCATACATTTTTGACATTGATATATTCATCAATTTTATAATAGGCTTTTTTTATTAAAATTGTTTTCACCTTTTGGATAATTGTGATTCAGGCAAATTAATAATACATTCAGGAATATGATTATAAAACACAGACCACAGTCACTCGCGCACGTGAGCACAAACAGGACATGAATGACCTTATATAAACCAGAACCGATGGCGACAGATGTTTTCAAATGTCGTATACCGGCTAGCGTAGCATAGGCTGTGTACTACGCCCGGGACACGAGATGGACAGACGCAATTGTAAACATCGTAGGGAGCTGATGGATGCAGGAGGTATAAAGCCGAACGGTGTGGTTTCAGGGGAGCTCTAAGTTCAATAGTGGGCCATCTTGCAGCCGATACAATATTTATGATAATAATAGACGGTAACAATTTAGGTAAACCCCTAAATAAGCAAATTATACGAAAACAGCGTTACTCATCCTATAATAAATTGAACACGTGAGTCCATAAACCTGCAGACTTTTTATATTCAATTACCATTCAATGCATAAATATTTAAATAAAACATTGGCACGTGTGTTTCCGGGAATCAAATTAATCTTTCCCTGACTCATGCTTGAACGCTTTTGACGATACTTTTACAAGGTTTCGTTGTACTCACTCACAACGTGTTTGTCAATTTGCGTAATTTTCTTAGTTTCCTTCCATAATACCTATGATATAAATAGCGACCTATTTTAGAATCGGTAACGACACGTGGGTGGACATAAAACCTACTGGTACCATTTTAGTACTCCCAATACCCAATTACATTGATTCTACTTCGAAATGACTACAATATTGTCTGATTGAATAGTGATTGCTAAGCCTTGTCTATTTATGAAATCAGAACGAAGCATAGTAACAGGAACGTATTTCTGTCGATGTCCATAAACGGGTATGAAGTGCTGTAAGTGAAGAAATGCCGGATTACTCACGGCTATTTATTTGCCATTTATTGGGTGTTATGCCGTGCGTGGTGTTTCGTAAACAGACTGTCAAATGGGACTTCAATCGGGCTCCGGCGGTGGTGTTTACATCAGCCGAATGGGTGGCGGGCTGAATCAGCCGATACTGTTTACGAACAGACAGTAACCACAACCCGAAGGGGTGTTACGTCACTGGAAAGCGTCTCCTCGTACGTAATCGTATGCAACAGATTTTAGACACTGCAAGATTCTATAAGTTGTGTGTTAAATTGTTCAAAAATACTATATCTGTTGCTGTGTCATTAGTATTTCGCCTCTAAAATCTATAATTTTGTTGATGATTAAAATGATTTTATTGGATAAAGATGAACCAGCAAAAATTAGAGTCATCCAATACACTTTCTATACATGGTGTTCCAAATATTTATTGAATGAAAATAAACAATATAAGTGACTTAAGTGGAAAAATGTATAACTTTTGAAAATCGAGCAGACAGCGCCTCCTGATAAAAAGCGGTACCTACCTACATAGTCCTGTAATAGGGTGTATGCATCTGAAATTAATGTTCTTTTCAAATGGGCCATCTGAAAAATCAATAGTGTACACCTAGTGTTGTAATTTTATGTACTTAATCAAACAAAATTAAAATCGATGAAAAAAATTAAGAGGTTATATCTTCCGTCTCTCTTTCACAACCACCTATGTACGGAAATCATACGTCATATGTACGAGTATTACATCAAACGCACAAAGGTCCAACTTATATATTGTCACAAGCCATGTCGGAAGTACTAGATTCCCTAGAATCTTCAGTAGAGAATAGGAATATCATAACATACTATAAGTATTAATATCAATCTTAACATTACTTTCAATACCTCATAGACTTATCGATGCTTTTAAATATTTATTATTAGTTAAGAAAGATTTACAAAACGATAACGTCTCTTCCTCGAATTCATCATTTCATAACAGAATTATATCTACGTGTGGCATCTACGTAGGTGAATTGTAAAGTCTACGCGGTGTCTACTAACCGTGTGCCCCAACTTTGATGTTTCGCCTTTGTAATTAATGCTTTTGATTGAGGCCTTTCGTTTTATGCCAAATTGTCTCATTCCGGCCGTTTCATCCGTCAGGTTTCATTAACACAATGGCGTTTGGATGTTGAGTTGTTTAACCGATGTCAACGTTTATGATTGGGCGGACGGGTCCCTCGAGTGCGAGAGCACAACCGGGAATGACGTCAAGCATGGTGAACTGCAGTTATGATTGGGATGTTGTTTATGTCTGCGTCTGCGTTGGTGAATGCAGCGAGGTCGGTGGTAAATAGTAGAGCTACAATATAAAAAACGGGTCTACTCCGTAGTCGCCATCTTTGTCACAAGCGTGTGAACGATGTTATTTAGGTACTATCTTGTACTGTAGACTGTTGATCGTTACTACTAAATATGGGTAAATTCAACGACTATAATACTCCAATGAACTATTGGCTCTTAAGGGGTTGTGCGAGCGGTTAACTAAGCGATTCCTTCAGAAATTAAGATACTTAGGGAGTGAACATACCAAAAGTCCGCTCTTCTAAGAGGTAAGCCGTGAGTTTCTGAAGGATTCACTTAGTTACCCGCGCGCGCACTCCACAACTTCTGTATTAACTGAACTATAAGTACTACAGTTCGAAGGGTAAATTTATTTAATTATTTAACCATGTTCACATGTAATTTATTTGGTACTTTATCTAAAGACATCATAATGTATATGTCGCAGCCAACTGGTTTAACCAGCCATTTAATCAGAAGGCTAGTCTGTTAATAAAACGCCGGCATTTAATTAAATGGCTAAAGTATAACTAGCCAAGTTGTTGACTGTAACGTTTAACTACTTGGCTGAACGTTATTCAGCCGTTTTGTTAAAGGATATACAGATGGTTGGTCAGAGTGACTATAAGTTCGCAACTTAAATGATAAACTTTATTAAAGATAAAAAATAATAAATTAATAAAGAGCACTTTTATTTAATAAAACATTATTAGTGGCAAGATATTTAATAAGTAGGTATACAATTAATTGTATTGCGAGTAGGTACATATATTTAATAGAAACTTTAAATTTATAACTTATTTACTACTTGTAACTATGTAGTAGGAACAATAGCAACAGTGCACTTTCTTATTTTATAATATTAAATATAAAATGACACAAAAATTTGGCATTTGTTTCTAATTAAAGGCAAGTATAAAAAGAAAATGAACATATTAAGTTATCTTAACTCTTACTTCAAGTTATCTCAATTCTTACTTAAAAGCATGTAGGTACCACATTTTAAATTTAGTTAAATCGAAAAAATTACATTGCTTGCTGTGCGAGCTGTCTGACGCCAGATTTGACTACCAGCGCAGCAATAGATAAAATTTGAACTAAATTTAAATCACCTGCCTGATTTTACTTCAGCCGTCTCCAAAGGGCTTGCTTTAATAAGCCAACTTGTTAAACGTTAAGTGAAGCTAGTAAAATCAACAATTGGTCTAGGCATTCAATTGAATGCCGGCGCATAATTAACGGACTAGCTTTCTCATTAAATGGCTGATTTAACCAGATGGCTGCGACATATATACAAATACCTAACGCTCTATAGAATAAATAATTTCAGCGTCAATAACCCAGTTGTGCTCTGAGATCCCAGGGTCCGATTTGACTATGATTCAGGATTTTAATTATACTAGAGAAATATCAATGACGTCTGACCTCTGTGACCCTGTTAGCACCTGACCAGATTGGATCACCGACACATTCAGTTGTGCAGGTTTTTTTATGATATTTTCCCTTATCGGAAGAGCATCCGGTCAGTGTTAAACATATGTACATAACTCAGAAAAAGTCATTGGTACATGGCAGCACTGGGGATCGAACTATGTACCTTCCTTCCGGGTCGAACCCGCCCCACATTGCCTCCACAGTTGCCATCCTTACTAAAGTAGTGAAAGTAATAAAAATCTAATAGAGCAGCCGGTCGGTCTTAACTAAAGTTTTGATTATCGCTCATCGTTCCTTGCACATAGGAGGAAGCATGACTGAGGGAATCTAGGAGATGCCGAAGCAGATTCTCACGTCTAAAGATTGATAATTCTAATGTCTGATTGCTGCATGTAACTCTTTATTTATTTTTATTTATTTATTTAAAACTTCATGCACATTACAGTACAAAGGCGGACATGCACTGACATTAACTCTATACTCTTATTTCAGTTCAAAAACAAATCACCTTCGACATCATGTAATCGTATAAAGCTGCTGTTCCACCGAAAGGGCGAGGAGGCACATGGTGGAACGAAAATTGAAAGCACCTACGTGTAATATATTTCCACTAAAGATGCGCCTGCAGCTACCTACTTAATTGGAATTTCAATTCTCCTCTTCCTCGCCCCACCAGTAATAGGTAGCAGCTTTTCTATGATTATCAGTTCAGGCTACATGCGTGTCTTTCTCCATCATCTAAAACTACTCCTACCCGGCCCCAGATTTGCCCAAGAAGCCTCAGAAACGAAAAATACCTGTCTCACCCTATGCTTGTCCCTGGAGGCCGTGAAGAGTACCCAGCCCACGTAGACGAACATGATGAGTGCTGGCACCACGAGGCTTGCCACGATCGGGATCCGGCGCACCCACGCGTGGTATATCGCCAGCAGGAACAGGCAGATGCCGACGAGAATTGCGATGTAGCGGCCGGTGCGTCGGCGCTCCTCCTGGAAAGAAATAGTTGTGGTCAAGACGAGAGGAAATGTGATGCGGGAAGCAAGTAACTGGGTAGATGGCTTATTGAGGTATACGAAGTGCAAAACAATATCTAGGTAAATTGCTTTTGTAATGTATCGAACTAAAGACTCTGTTAACATCCGAACAAAGCTTAGAGCATCACGGCCAATGCGCCGGTGGCCCGTGTTGGTGGCGCCACTGGTGTTGCTAATCAGGTGGCCCGCTTGCCTGTTTGTCTGTCGTATAACATAAAAAAGTAACAACGTCAACGTCTCATTTAATGGCACCCATGCATAGGAAAAATACTATTTAGAAGGACGTTCACTAAATAACCACATAGTTAGTTTTAGTTAAGCCAGTTTCCAAAGTTGAAATACTAACGTCAACATGACACCCTTAGCACAAACAAGGCTACCAAGAAAATTCTTTCCGCCCGCTTTTACTTACCATCAGATATTTAATCACTTCACTTTTCACTATAGAACTATTTATGATCCTAACATCAACAGTTGCGTGCAGACCTATAATAATATGAAATCCCACAGCACTGTTAGCACGTCACTAAAACAGTTCTACCTATACTTAGGTGCGCGTGTTATAGAGGTACCTACCGGCTGCCAGTCTATAAGAGCAATTTAATCAGTAAAGCTTTGAAACTACGTTTGCGGTGCCTACACTACCTACGAACGTCAAAGCTGCCGCTTATACTGGAAACTGTACAGCAAACGTGTTAGATATACCTAGTGCCTACTACTAATAAGACTAGATATAATATGCTAGAATCTATTTACGAAGTATATTTACTTTCACGTTGGAGAAAAATCAAGGAGAGATATAAGTATACGCATAACATAACTCGCTTGAAGATTGAAGAGGCTCGCCTGCGCTGGTTTGGTAACGTGCTGCATAAGCCCCAGGGATACGTGGGAAATAGATGTCTAAACCTGCCGGTATCAGTATTTTTATGTCCCTTTTGGGAGGGAGACAGGGGGACGGGTAGATGCTGACGACCGGGCGAAGCGGAGGAGAAAAGTCTGAAAGTGTACCCTAACGTATGTCGGGATAAATGCTGGGATGATGATGATGATCTAACATTACAGCACCTTGTAAAAAAGGTAAGTTAGTAAACCTGAAATTGTTGAGTATTTTCTTCACTGCGGTCTCCAACCCGCCTGCCAAGCGTGGATATTATGGGAATATGTGTAAGAGCGTCGGTGGCCTAGTGTTTTAGGACCCGTCTCGTAAGCGAGAGGTTCTATGTTGGAATCCCAGTGCTACGTACCAATGACACGTCTGAGTTATGCACATTAGTTGAGTAGGTACAAACCGATGCCCTTACGGTGAGGAAAACCATCGTGATAAAATCTGCACATTCAAAGGACTAAAAGTGTAACCTTGATCTAATCTGGTCAGGTTCAACGGTTAACAGGGTCACGTGACGGAAGTCAGATGGCACTTACTCCACTGTAATTCTGGTCCTGGATAATGGTCAAGGCGGACCCCCGGGCCCTCGCATGCGAGAGCACAACTGGAACATTAACGCCAAGATTGTTGTTTTTTTATAATACTGAGTTGTAGTAACATGTGGAGAAATGGCTCAATGGTCTGTTATGGGTGTTCATGTGATGTCATAGATATACTGACAAAATTAATTTTAATTAATACAATCCGGGATGTAGGTAGTATTAAGCCGAACGGGCGTTGTTCTACCCTCATCATGATGGGCAACTTAAGATACATCAACCTCAGTATATACTCGCATGCCTGAAATCACGAAACATATGGGGTCTTCCAAACATTTTGGTGAAACAAGAACGCGTAGCTGCTGCGGAACAGGAGATTTATGATTATGTCAGGTACGGATATGATTTGTTACACTTTACCACCCACGATTTAGCCAGTGCTTACGCCAATGTAAGAGCGTAAAAAATGTTTGGTCTTACTTACCAAGCATTTTTTTACGCTGTATCCTTGACTCTGAAATTCGATTTTAAAACTATGTATCCATAGTACATCAAAAAGAGAAAATACGGCCAATGTTGGTCAGGAATAATATAGCTTGTAGGTTAATGTGGTGTAAAAGTAACAAATTAGACATAGACATTATTTATTTTGACATCACAATACTCATAATACAAAACTCATTGAGCAAGTTACATTTGTATATCTAAATTTAACATAAGTATATCTATTGAAAACCTATTCAAATAAAGCGATTCGAATATGGAGTAATACGATGTCAACAAGAGCCCGGACTCAGCATTAGCTGCAGCAGAATGATGCAGCGCTGGTTTTCAGCCGGACCTTAACGGTAAATTAATAGGTAGTTTCAGAGACTTTTCCCTACAGACAAACAAAACCAGCTTCTATAAGTAGCTATATTTACTAGTCGACGGTAAATAATTCTGACGCATTAGTTAGTTTTGCCGGAACCTGAACTAGGCGATGTGCATATGGTAATTTCGAATCTATTTGTGAATTTTTTTTATGTCGGTAGAAGCAAGCACCTGATGGTAAGCGATCACCGCCGCCCACGAAAACACTTCACCTGTTTTTGATCATAATACTTTGTTTGTTACTCATAACTATTTTCTGTCCTAATATTATTCTGTAGAATATTAATAACCCTAATTTTAGAACTCAATGTTGTAACCTAACTATTACTTAATCATTTATTGAACTAAAAGGTAAAAGTCATAATCCTGTTATCCCTAACTTTTAAAGTCATAAAAATGGAAACGGTAAAAGTTAAGATAAGTTCCAACTGTGACAAAGCAACGAGGAACCCAGCGGCACGAGTATTTATACTAACTTAACCAGCGGGGTTTGGTCAATCAGGTATCTACTGAAGGGGGGTGGTGAATTATGTAAAGAAGGTTGTAAAGGGTTTAACTGTGACCAACCAACAAGCGCAGAGCAGCCTGCGCAGCGGGGCCTCGTCAACCAGGTACCTACTTGAAATATTTAAAGGTAAAATTATTGCTAACATGATGCGCATTCAATTACCTACGACTTGTAATCATTCAACATTGTGGTGAGTGAATGTTAAGGGATTAAAACTAAGCGTATCGATCATTCAGAACAAAATTTTGCTATCATTAGGTACATGTTAACTGTTCTAGGCGGACTCTGGGTCCTCGCGTGCTGCGCGGGGACGCAACCGGGACATAGATAATAAATAATAATAATAAATGAATAATCGTGGATAAATTTACACAGCGCCATTTTTTTTTTTATGTTATTCGGCAGACAAACAGGCAAGCGGGCCACCTGATGGAAAGTGGTCACCGCCGCCTATGGACATCAGCAACACCAGGGGAGTCACTAATACGTTGCCCGCCTCTGAAGAGACCTCTAATATACCTCTTGAACGATCCCGTGTCATAGTCCAAAGGAAACACTGTGGCTGGGAGCTCATTCCACATCCGAATCGTACGAGCGAGAAACGTTCTTTCGAACCTTCGCGTCGTGACCAACAGAGGGTATACGTAGTGAGGATGAGTACCAAGCCCACGGCGGGTGGTGCGATGGCGGAATTGTGCCGTGGGCACCAGATCGAAAAGTTCCTCGGAACACTCCCCATTGTACAGCCGATAGAACACACACAGGGAGCCAAAGTCCCTTCGGTTTGCCAGTGGTTCCAACTTGCGTGTTTGTATGGGATCATCGACAATTCGTACGGCGCGTCTCTGTACGGAGTCCAGAGGATTAAGCAGGCCGGCAGTTTCGCCGGCCCAAAGATAGGAACAATACTCCATATGTGGCCGCACTTGTGCCTTGTACAGCAGCAGGCGCTGCCCTGGGGTGAAGTATCGCTTGGACCGGTTAAGCACTCCAAGCTTTTTCGAAGCCAGTTTGGCCTTGCCTTCCAGGTAACTCCGGAATCGCACGCTATCCGATATGTCGACACCGAGGATCCCAATACTTTTTGAGGTGGAAAGGGGTGTTCCTTGAAACTGCGGCACTATGTCAAAGGGATCTTTTTTGGCGGAAAATACCAGACCTGTGTCTTCGAGATACTGGGGATATTCAGCATATCATTGATATGCAGAAGAAACAGCGTGGGAGATAGTACTGAACCTTGGGGTACTCCAGCATTTATAGTCTTGGTATCGGAGCAGCATCCATCGACAACGACTTGGATGCTCCGTCCAGACAGGAAGCTGGATACCCAATTGCAGAGCCTCTCGGGGATACCGTACTTCGGGAGTTTTGATAGAAGTGCCCTGTGCCAGACCCGATCAAATGCCTTGGCTATGTCAAGACTTGCTCTCGACAGCCTCAGCCCACCGGTGCGTTAGATACACCAGAAGGTCACCAGCTGAGCGACCATGGCAAAAGCTATATTGACGGTCACTGATAAGCTGGTGGTCCTCTAGGTATCCGAGGAGCTGGATATTGATAACCCACTCCATCACCTTAGAGAGCAATGAGGTTACCGCTATAGGCCTGTAATTTGATGGGTCTGAATTATCACCCTTCTTGGGTATCGGATGCACAAGAGCTAGCTTCCACGAAGACGGCACCGTTCCAGAGGTATAGGACAACTCGAATAATCGCATTAGCACGGGAGACAACTCGGAAGCACATTTTTTAAGAACAATAGCCGGAATGCCGTCAGGCCCACTGGACTTCCGGATGTCTAGGGAGAGAAGCACACGTCTTATAATTTTTTGGGTGAAACGAACTTCGGGCATGCTGCCCTCACACCGCGAGATGGTAGGCGGTGCAGCTCCCCCATCATCCAGATTTGAGTTTTTGGCAAAGAGATTACCCAAGAGATCGGCTTTCTCCTTTGCCGTGTGGGCCAATAGGTCATCCGGCTTGCGCAAAGGTGGAAAAGAAGTCCGACAAAAGTTACCCTCAACAGCTTTGGAGAGATACCAAAAAGCACGACTCCCAGATGGGTAGCTGATTAGTCTCTCCCCAATTCCACCAATGAACTTGAATTTTGCTCCTGCCATTATCCTCTTTGTAGACCTCGATACAGCATTATACTTTTTCCTCAAATTGCGGGAGTTGTGCCTTGTGGGCCCGAGCCATTGTCCAGGCACGAAAAGCATCCTGCTTGAGGCGAGTTGCCCCAGCACTAGGCCTGTCGTACCAGGGCTGGCTCTTGCCGCCGAGGCGGACTACAGAGGATGGGATAAAACATTCCATTTTTTTTTTTTTTTTTTTTTATGTTATACGGCAGACAAATAGGCAAGCGGGCCACCTGATGGAAAGTGGTCACCGCCGCCTATGGACATCAGCAACACCAGGGGAGTCACTGATGCGTTGCCCGCCTCTGAAGAGACCTCTAATATACCTCTTGAACGATCCCATGTCATAGTCCAAAGGAAACATTGTGGCTGGGAGCTCATTCCACATCCGAATCGTACGAGCGAGAAACGTTCTTTCGAACCTTCGCGTCGTGACCAACAGAGGGTCCACGTAGTGAGGATGAGTACCAAGCCCACGGCGGGTGGTGCGATGGCGGAATTGTGCTGTGGGCACCAGATCGAAAAATTCCTCGGAACACTCCCCATTGTACAGCCGATAGAACACACACAGGGAGCCAAAGTCCCTTCGGTTTGCCAGTGGTTCCAACTTGCGTGTTAGTATGGGATCATCGACAATTCGTACAGCGCGTCTCTGTACGGAGTCCAGAGGATTAAGCAGATCGGCAGTTTCGCCGGCCCAAAGATGGGAACAATACTCCATATGTGGCCGCACTTGTGCCTTGTACAGCAGCAGGCGCTGCCCCGGGGTGAAGTATCGCTTGGACCGGTTAAGCACTCCAAGCTTTTTCGAAGCTAGTTTGGCCTTGCCTTCCAGGTGACTCCGGAATCGCACGCTATCCGATATGTCGACACCGAGGATTCCAATACTTTTTGAGATGGAAAGGGGTGTTCCTTGAAACTGCAGCACTATGTCAATGGGATCTTTTTTGGCGGAAAATGCGCAGACCTGTGTCTTCAAGGGGTTGAATTGGACTAGGTTTAGTCTGCCCCACTGAGCAACTTGCTCCATGGAATGTTCGATATTCGACACAAGTCTAATTCGGCTCTCCGACACCTCGGAACGAGGGACATTCGCTCGGCCAGTATAACTAACATCTCCCGTACTGTCATCCGCATAACAATGAATACTGGGGATATTCAGCATATCATTGATATGCAGAAGAAACAGCGTGGGAGATAGTACTGAACCTTGGGGTACTCCAGCATTTATAGTCTTGGTATCGGAGCAGCATCCATCGACAACGACTTGGATGCTCCGTCCAGACAGGAAGCTGGATACCCAATTGCAGAGCCCCTCGGGGATACCGTACTTCGGGAGTTTTGATAGAAGTGCCCTGTGCCAGACCCGATCAAATGCCTTGCAGAATCAAATTTACTGCAGTACGACATTAGCTACAGCGGCAGCACAGGTGTTGGTTTCATTTGAGGAAAAGCAAAGCTGTATCCACGGGTATGACGCGAATAATTCTCGCAATCCATCCCAGTCTGCTGAGCCATAGTGCAATACCTTGCGTGACCCACAGGGGCGAGCCCGTTCGGGTATAGCAAGAGGCACCTCAGAACGGACCAGGCAGTGGTCAGATGTCCCAAGAGGAGCATCGACGGACACCCGATAACCGTCTGGGTGGGAGGTCAGCAGAAGGTCTAACAAAGAAGGATCACGACCCACAACATCCGGTAAGTAGGTGGGTTCTAATACCAGTTGCGTGAGACTATTGGCCAGAGCAAATTTGTGGGCGAATCTCCTGGCAGGGTTGGTAGGACAGCTTGACCCTAGCCACTCAGTCTGGTGACCATTAAAGTCTCCTAAGACTACCAACTCAGCGGAAGGACATCGCTCAAGAACTTTGTCGGTAGCGCATTGAGCGTGCTCGAAAAGCCGATTTTCTCACCTACGCCGTGACGGTTGTTGTATAGGTATGCGTAGACACGGGAGGAACCTCCCTGTTCCACGCACACCCACAAAACATATTTGTCACTTTGTTCAATGGCAAGACGCCGACAGGAGATATCACCTCTGATGAATAAGCACACACCAGCGCGAGGAAGAAACCTGTGCTCTAACTTGTACCCAGGATAATGGAGATACGAAGTGTCGACCGGAGGTGATATCTGCGTTTCAGTCAGGAAGAGTAAAGCGGGCTTCGCTGTCTCAAGGTGGTGATGTACGGCGTTCAGGTTAGAGTGGAGGCTTCTGATGTTGCAAAAGTCCACTCGATGTATGGAAAGGGGTGCCGCTGAAACTCTTTTTCTTACGTTTTGCCATTTGTATTATTTGAGGGGTGAAAAAAGGAGTGCTGTAACATTGGTATCCGGCAGGGCAAAGATGTTTTGCTACAGGACGCTGCTGAGGAATGGGTTGTGTGAAAAGCTGGCACGGGGGACAGAATCCCCCCTGAAGATACTTGTCGGGTCCACTCCGGTCTCCTACCCCGGCACGACAGGCATCCCCAGGATTTTTCGCGCAGTTGGCGGGACAGCCTCCCGGGCCGGAGGTTAAAAGTGATGCCCAGGTTTGGGTCCCCTACTAACTGGCGGGCGGCCAGCGACGAGCCGTTTCATCGGGTCTCCCTGGCCCCCGCGCCAACCTGTCACGCCCACCCCCTAACACATCTGACACAAAACTGGGACCTGCAGAGAACCAACATTACAGCACTCGGACGAGGGGGAATGGCTCACGGAGTACTCTGGCGGAACACAGCCCATGGGCTGCTTAGCGCCATGCAGACTTATATCCGTGGGTGGTCGCTAGCCATGCGGGCCGAGGCCCTACCACCAAGCAATTTCGGCTGCACTCTTCGCACCACCCGGGGGTAAGTAATCTAGCCCCAAAGTAAGCAAAGCTTGTGTTATGGGTGCTAGATAACTGATAAACTACTTATATACTTTTAAATACATACTTATTATACATAGAACAGCCAGGCCCGTAACAGAAATTAAAATTCATCATTTCAATTTCTGCCCGGCCGGGAATCGTACCCGGGACCTCTTGCGTGGCAGATGTTGACCACTGAACTACTCAGGTCGTTATAGATGATGATGATAAGTGCCCTTAACGTTTAGCGCAATGTAAGTATGATAAGGTATAGCCAATTTATGACTTTATAAGCTATACATATTCCATCTACCCAATCCATAAGTGAAAACCCGTAGATAACAAAAAGTGGTTCATAATTTAAAAGTACCTACAAAGACATAAAACAAACACATCTTCCTCCTGCCCTAACTTCATGTAATATCATTATCTTCAGTAGTAGGTATGTGAACAAATGAACCCTTTCCGAACGTACCTACAACGACATTAGACGGAGCGGAAAGTGAAAGGTAAATAAACAAGATTTGTATGTTTACACAGGCCGCATCAACCTCTTTACCGGCTTTCGAGGACCGCGGGCTAAAACCCATTGCCCGCTCCATTTCCCGTTATTGAACGATTTGTGTAACAACAAATGAAGCTGTGAAAATTTAATTTTCCCCGTCATCGCCACTTTCGGAACGCACGCAGCAATCTCGCGGCTGTTATTGCTTGCCTATCATTACGCACTATGTTTACCTACAATTACCTACGTAGGATACCGACATAGATTTTTCAATCCATTGTTGACAGTTCAAGTTTTTCATCGGCTCGTCTGCGTTTCAAGGGCATTTCAGTTTGAATTTTAGTTTGCAATAGATGTGGTAGGTATATTTGCGATCAAAGACTCTGTAGTATACGAAAAGTACCTGTACTAACAGTTCTTTTTTACGTGCCAGCGAGTTGCGATCAGACAGACAGACAGAAAAACGGACGCTAAAAGCAATTATTTTCATACTATGTATAACCCGCGTCACGAAAGAATTGACTTGTCAAATGGCAGTGGAGGGGATTTCGCATACAGCGCAAGTCGAACCACGTGACCCGCCAAGTCTCTTCTTATTTGACACTAGCTATAAGAACGTAACGTACGTAGAGCTCCGTAACCGTAACAGACCGAAACTACCGCATATCCAAAATAAAAAAAATATCCGTAACCGTAACCGAAGCCGATATAAAAGTTTACAATAATTTCGGATAAGAACGAGACAAATGATCCTAGACATAAAGTCAAATGATTTATCTATTTGTATTTTAATTTTACAATTCTTTAAAAATCTAATATCCATAACCGAAACTAACCTATCCGTATCCGTAACCGTATCGGAAACCAATATAATATTATTGCTTGGTATATCCGTACCTGTATCCAAATCCAAAACTGCATATCCGAAACTGAATAAGTAAAGACGAGCATGAATGAACAGATAGTTTTATAATAGTAGTTTATGCAACTGTCATATAAAAGAGGGTATTAAAACACGAGTGTCTGTTTATCATACGAGGCGTGGCCGAGTATGATAATAGTTTGACACGAGTGTTTTAATACCTAATTATATGCAGCTGCATACACTACTTTATCTACGCTCATATTTTTATGTTAAAATATCGTACCTATAATTTTCTCAACTTTGCTGCAAGTCAGTTCTGTTGTATCTACGCGTCGAGGATATCAAGCGGCGGGAAATTCACTTCACTACTTTCACATTTATCTATTTATTTGTTTCAAAGAAACATTCACAAACACAAATTACAACAATTAGAAAAAATATTCTGTTTAGCGGGAAAATACAAATATAAACAGGAAAATTTGAAATTTGAATTTGATTTTTTAATTTGTCAAAGACATTTAGACATTCCGCCGTGTCTCGGCGCCCGATACAAATTTAAAAAATAAATGTGTTGTATAATGATTAAAAAGTTATTTTATCTACACTCATAGCGTAATGTTCCAATTTAATATTCGAAAACAGTATACACTTTTTTACGCCAGTCTATAAAATTTTAAAAAATTACTTTTCGATACAGCATTTTCCATACTCATTTCATTACAGCTGTAACGTAAAATAACTTTTTAATCATCAGACACGGCGAAATGTAGGCTGAATACCTAAATGTCTTAGACAAATTCAAAATTCATATTTTACTGTTTATATTTGTGTGTAATTATTTTCCCGCTAAACAGAATTTTTTTTCTAATTGTTGTAATTTGTGTTTGTGGATGTTTTTTCTTGTTTGAAGCAAATAAATAGATAAATGTGAAGGTAGTAAAGTGAATTTTCCGCCGCTTGATATCTTCGATGCGTAGATACAACAGAACTGACTCGCAGCTTATTTCCAGCAAAGTTGAGGAAATTATAGGTACGATATTTTAACATAAAAATATGAGTGTAGATAAAGTAGTGTATGCAACTGCATATGGTGCTGCACTCGTGTCAAGCTATTATCATACTCGGCTACGCCTCGTATGATAAACAGACACTCATGTTTTATATGACAGTTTCATAAACTACTACGTTACAGCTGTAATGAAATTAGTATGGAAAATGCTGTATCAAAAAGTAATGTTTTTAAATTTTATAGACTGGTGGGAAAAAAGTGATTCCTTAAACAACTGTTTTCGAATATTAAATTGGAACATTACGCTATGAGTGTAGATAAAAATATTTACCCATTTCTACCAACGTTCAGTTGTATTTGTAAAAAAATCTTGAATCTTTTCCATTTTCTGTAGTTATCTGGCGCAACTTATTTGTACTTTCCGAGAAACTCACATTGATCATAGCCCAGAGGCAGCTTATCTGTCACATAAAGCGTCCGTGATCTTTCGCTACACCTATATATGAAGTGTTAGATAATCTATCAAAAGCCTTTGGATTGGGTGAAGTTGTTACAGCGTCGAACAACAATTGTTTACGAAGGTATCTACATGGAGTAGGTATTTGTAACGGTGACAGATTTTAATGTTAATAAATAATTAAAGGCAATACTAAAATAAATAATTAAAGGCTAAAATTACTATTATACGTTTACATTCGTTCGTTACTTAATAATAATAACTGTATCTGTTACCATTAACTTGACATGGATACGCACGAGCGTGCGTCGGGTTAGTGACGAATCCGCCTAAACAGCTGCACGTTACACTTTGCTTTATAATATAATATTTACGTTATTTCATTTAACTCACCTTTACTGATGAAACCACCTTCTTTTCCGGTAGCAAAGAGACGGAGCCTCTCGCTTCGTTGTTGAGCTTCAAATTCATAGTTCCAAAGCCACAGGAAGACAACACGGATACTACTAATTAGCGGCTCCTTTTAAACAAGCCCAAAATAAAACACCGCACCGCTCAACACTGGCAAAATTCCCTTAAAAACCATAAATAAGTATAAGTACATTTAAACATTAAAACCCGATCTCCCGCCTCATAAAAAGGGCGACATAAACGTTGTCTCTCAAAGACAGGCGTATATATCGGCCGCGATGCGTGTGCGCCGCGACGCGGGGTTTACGCGTTTGCGTTGCAAGCGGGGCTGGGAGCTACTGCACCATCTCACGGCTCATTTCCCATCCATAAAACACCCGTAAACCCCTGAGCACCGACTGTCCATCGCTCAGACGTCTGATGGCCGGCCTGGCCCGCAGAAACAATGTTGCGATTAATCACTCACGACATAAATATCGACACGTGAAATATCCCAGATACGAGAGCCATAATGCAACCAGACAGACGGGGTTGTTGGTTTCGTTTATTTTTCCATTGTTTAGGTTCGCCAGGCGGCTACGGCGGAAGTTGCACAAATATTTGTGGAAAATAATAGGTAGTTAAAATGAAACTTACACAGGCTAAAACGCCGTCAAGTACTTGTTGTACGGGAAGTTTCGTTTCGTTTTTAATGGGGATATTTATTTGTGTAAATGTAATTTTTTACCACCATGTGGCCGTGTGGTGTCCGATAGAGTAGAATATCACCAACCTCACTCGTGATTGTCGTGCAAAAGGCGACGAGGTAAAAGTTCTGGAGTCTCCGAAGGGTGCAAAATGGGCAGCAGCGTTTTCCATTTCTATATTTACAGCACTGCGATCTACAACCCTGCCAAGCGTGGAGATTACGGCAATAACCTCCCCTCTCATGGCCTAAATCTTGAGAGGCCCTAAGTCTTGAAGTGGACTGTTATGAGCTGTGATGTAAAGTGCAATTTTTGAAATCTCAAAAGTAATCAAGCCTTATACTTACAAAAAAAATCTCACAGAACAAAAACTGGCTACGAAACTGTAATTTAACTATAAAAAGGGAGCGGAAAGCTTACCCAAGCCACCCACCCCTCGCCTGCTCTAATGTATTCCCTCGTCATTAAATTCAATGTCTTGTTAAATCGCGCTCTTAAACGAAACTGTTGGAAACTTTCGCTTTAATACCTAGGTACAACAGGCGGTATCCATGTTACTTGGGAACCTTGGGATACTGGAAACAATTCGCCCCGAATAGAAGTTACAAGAACAAACATTAAAACGAAAACTGTGGGGGTAGTGGGTCTAGGTTACATTAATATATTCACTTATGGTTCGTAGATTGAAATATTGTTATTGCTGGGATAGTGATAGCGTTGGTTTCGCAGAAATTTTGTACATACGTAATATTCGTAGGACATCCAAAAAGCTCAGAATATGCTTATAAGAAACTTGTAAAACACTTTTTTTTAGATAAAATTAACTTAGTAAATTACGTGTATAAGTAGGTATAAATTTAGGTATAGGTGTACGACATCACAATTACACACGCCTCTACATATACCTCGACTCAAATACATTTGCCTAAACCGAATTCAGTAGATAGGTACATAATATCGAAAGTTATATGAGGAAATAAATAACCACTTAACAAAACTAAATAATTTTAACTGTATTAGGCAACAATATAAAAATAATGAACACATACTTAACTCAATAAAAAAATGTGGTAAACAACTCAAATCGGAGACTCTTAAAACACAAGTGCTTTGTTAATGACATATAAATGATTTTATTTACTTAAATGATAGTAATGAATACCAATAGGGTATTCATATAATAATGACTATCAAAATACATACTTTTATATATTATGTAATAATTTTGTAAAAAAAATTGCATCTTTGAGAATTAATAAAACTAAACTAAACTATATTGTCGAATGCCTAAAATCGACTTCATATTGAATTAAATAAATAAATAAGAATTTAATAATTACAAAAATAAGAATACAGCTAGAACTGTGGACTTATTTAGAGGACTAACAATTAAGATGGTTCGTCTCTTAGCTGTAATTACCTACACTGGCAATAGCAACCTTGCCCTTCAGAACGGAACACGCGAGCGTTGTTATTTTGCGGAGCAATAAGCAAGCTGGCGGTCAGACTTTTCGGTTTATTTAGAGTGGGTACTATAACAGTTCCTGTGTTTATACCCTCCCACTCAGTTCAATGAAACAGAGAGAGAGAACTAAAACATATATCTCATGCTATATGAGACCTCTATTACTGATGGTCGAAGTATCTGGCTGATAAACAGTGTACTGATGCACATACGCACTATTAAACAAATACCTAATTAGAACTATATCGGTAGAAATGTACGAAACAGAAACAGCCCAACCCAGAAAATCTGCAAATTCATGTCAGACTCTTTCAGGTCAACTAAATGGGAACAGGAAAGTTGCGAATTCGCGAACATTATCTATGGTGTAATAAATTACAGTGCAGAGCTGCAAGAGCATGTCGTTGAACCCAAATGGCAACATGCCCAATAAAGTTGCCAAGTAGGGGTCTACTTACTCTACGCAACGCCATGTAAACTACCCTACATATTTCAGTAAGTCGGTTGGCGCCTGTTTCTGACTGAAATCGATGAAATACCGCCCATTGGAATATACATTTTAAAGTGAACTTCCTAAAATAATACATTAAACAAAAACAGATACAGAATCAAATTATTAAAGTACAAATCATTAAATACATTGTGGACAGAGCCTCAAAACTCAAATCTCTGCCAGATCGAGGAAGCCCGTTTTTTAAAAAATCAACATTGCTAAAGCTAATTGAATAGTGGCAATAAAATTGCTAAGTGGCAATAAATGATTCGGATTGCTCGTGGAGCAGAGCACGTGATGAAAAAGCGGTCAATAGACCCGGTCGAGTGGCAACCATAATAGGCTATACAACTGGAGTTTTTGAATCGCGCGCATTAAGTCGAATTATTTATTTATTTATTCTTTTGTACAACATTACAGCTTATAACGAATGCGTTGCACAAATTAGGTTTAAGAAAAATTGAATACATTTCAAATTATTGATTACACCAAAAGCGAACAGTTCAAAAATAGGAAAAATCGGGAATCATCGTCGAGCATCAACATAATTCTTTCTTTCTTTCTTTTTATTGGGGATCACTAACAATTTATACACTGATACTGTCTGATATATAAATATGTAATGTACTTAGTATTACATAGATTTGACTTACAAACTAAAATATACAACAAATATAATGAATATTTCATACCGAAAATCAAAATTGAAAACCATTCGACTCGAGGCGAGCGGTTCAAAATTTGAATCCTTCTGCGCATTTTGTCGTCAGGACAAATATCTTAATATATTACCCGCACGAACCATATGTGTCCGCGCGCGGCAACATGGCTTTTTACAGCCGAGAGTTTTAAAAACTGCGATCCGCAATAATTAATGCCTTTAACATGATTGAAAAAGACTATCTGTACGACTTTATAAAAAACTTAAATATATTTGAAAACAAAACTTGAAATTGTCCCGACGAACACAATAGAACAAATTTACAAAGAAAAGAGGAAGTTTTCTTATGTGGGACAGTTTGCCGAGTTTGCTTGTATCAAGTCCCCGTCCTCATTTTTTATTTTACCTAGTTTGCGCCGTATTCACACCTTTCTCACAATATAGGTCTGCACTTACGTTTTGAGTTGGCTGAAATATTGCAATTCAAATGTAGAGCAAGGTAGAAGAACACAATTCAATTGTATGTATGGGTATGTAGTAGGTAGGTACTTGCTTTCTAGATATTATTCTTTTATTATCTTACTAAAACACTATTTTCGACATTGCTAATGAACAGAAAATTTATGTAGATCCCAGCCCAACTCAAATTCACATAATATAGTCCAAGACTCAAAGCCGTTTAAGCTTCATAAATAGTTTTACGATAGGTTCCTCGCAGACCGGCTTTTTAACAATGGTTTGGGACGCCTTTGAAATTTGTGGAACGACGAGTCAATTTCGTACAGTGTACCTACCTACTAATTTAATGAGTCGTAAATTGTCAGCCGTGCAAATGCGCAGAGCTCTGTGTAACAGAATTTCGGAGGGATTAAATTTGCTCCTGACCTACATACACACAACTCACACACTGAGTTATGTTATTGTGAGAGTTCTGGCAAAGGATGTTACGATCCCAGATAACCACGGAACCGCGTTACTGCATCGATCTCCTGAAACTAAGGTATTTGGATCTAACGGTGGATTGAAAAGGAAAATAAATATTCATCGATCCACCGATCAGTGTACATCCAGAGATGCAAAAACAGCACAACGTTTGCACCAACCTAGCCACCTAGAATAATCGCATTACTTTTGTTTCTCACGTCACGTTAGTTTCAGATCCGTTTTCCAATTCCGACCAGAAACCTTTGTGTACGCAGTGCAGTGTAGTCTCATAAAGAATAGCAAATTAGCTGTTTGAATTGGAGTCCACTAGGAGCAAGAATGTACCCAATATTGAAGTGTCTGGTGCATGGAATCAACTGAGCTTACGCTAAAAACACTCTTGTACTGAATCCAAATAAGACCAAGTACATTCTTCAGTAAGATTCTTGGATCTGACCGTCAGATTGGGGCAATCTCACGCACTATGCCCGCTTTGACACTGCTTGGCGCACAAGTGGAGCGAGCGACTGAAGCGCGTAACCTTCGGGTCTTATGGATTCAAATCTCGATCTTGAAAAGCAAGTCGTAAATGTGGTGCAAATATGTTTTTATAAAGTTAAGATATTGTACCAGATACGAAACTTTCTATCAGAGGATCTACGTACTAAATTATGTGATTCGTTAATATTATCAATCCTGGGTTATTCTGACGTCGTGTATGGTCCTAGACTATTGGCTCGATCCGCGCGGTTGCTGCAGCGAATTCAGAACGCCTGTGCACGTTTCTGCTTTAGGGTTCCCCCTCGAACACACGTTACACCTTATCTCGATAACGTATTTCGTCTTTGCGCAAAGAACTCCATATAGCCTCTTTATTGTATGGGTTAACACTGGTAACCCATACTATAAACACTGGTGTTCCTGAATACCTGTATAGCAAATTAAGCTGGCGTAGCGGAGACGGTTCGCGAAATGCCTGCAGAGTTAGTCATCCTCTCAGGATACCTGCTCACAGGACGGCTGCTTTTCGTGGCAGTTTTAGATATGCAGCCACTAAATGTTGGAACTACCTGCCACCTCCCATTAAAGAATCAAAAACAATGATATATTTTAAGTTTAACATGAAACATTACCGTTTCGAACATCAAAAATCACTCCCTTTAGGCTGCAAAGTTGTTCCAACATATCTAAATTAAATAAAGCAAGGTGAACAAGTAATAACTGTATACCCTATCACCCACCGGGAACTTTAGTATGAATTAATTTGTAATAGTAACAAGCATTTACTTATGGACTAGTTACAGAATAATAATCTATGGCTAATAAAATATCCAGTCGCCTGAATGTGAAGGTTTCATCACGATGTTTTCCCTCACCGTAAGAGTTCTAATTTAGCATGACACTACAATATTCACCATAAATTTTAATTGAATGTACCCTAGTCTTAACATGTTTTACCTATTATTGTTGATATTATTACAACTTGTCATATTTACTTGTAGTTATTGCCAAATAAAATCTATGTCTATGTCTAAAAATAACAACACCCAACTTGGCGCCTTTTTACTGCCTATTATCTACCTCGCGTTCGGTAGGTACTTGTTAACTGAAACTCTATTCAGAAAATACAAAAATATTCCCCACGGGAAAGAGGCGTGCCGGTATGTATAATACGTAGGTGTCTATGTATGTAATATGTAAAATGAAGTTCTACGAGAATGGGTTTGCTCACACAGCCTTTGTAGTTTGTTTAAATATCACTTTGCAAACAGGATCTACAAAAATAAATAGGACTGACTCCTCGCTCTAGTGAATTAATATTCCCAATATTATTAGGAACTGCTCATAATAATAATAATATACAAAAATTAGCGTCTCATGACATTGTCCCTGAAGAAGCTGGTTTCGAATTGTTATTTTACGCCATATTAATAAGAAGGCGTGAAGAGTCACAGTGCCATCTTTTTCCATCCTCTCCGCGTGCACCGAGCCAGCACAGTCTCGGGTCCTTGGTCTACCCCAAGATAATGGGCTCGCGCACTAGCGTTCTAATTCGTTCGGATTCTCCAACTGCCGAACCATTAGGACGTCCTAGATACCGCTGGCTGGATGATGTACTGAAGGATCTATCCGAGCTTCAAAGACCGATATGGAAGGAAACCGTTCACCGTCGACATTAGTGGCGTTTTTTTGATGTCGGCGGCCAAGATCCTTTTTAAGTCGCTGAGCCGGCACAGTAAGTAAGTAAGATTAATAGGAAAGTTCGAGAAATTATAAATTCACAATTTTAAAGGTATGTTGTGTCGAGTTTTCAAAAGCATTTGGCTACCTACTTTAAATGGCCAAGTTATACGGAAGTTATATAAGCTTTTCGTAAGAACTTGCTTATCAATATTTGCGAAGTTTGAAAGGGATTGATTGAAGTGTAGGTAGCCCGCCCATCGTCTACTTGCCGGTAACTGTTTATGCTTTGTCTAAAATAGGATGATAATTTTGACAGCACACTAATTGTTGGCGCACGCCTATAAAGTTTTGTGTTTTATTTCGGTAAAATGTACTACGGAAAATGTCGTTCTTCATAGACAGGCCCCGCCCCTTTAGTGAAGTGCCACGAATAACGAATAACAACAGATAATCGAAAATCGATATTGATATAATATAATCGAATATTTAAAATTAACATTTAGGTAACCTTATTATTTTTTGGAACTAAACTCTTATTCTTTGTTTGGATTTCACCTTAAGAGACCTTCCACAACAACAATTTCGAGTCACGCGTATTGTACGTAATAGGATGACTGACCGAATAGAAATACGCACGTGTCATAGTCGTCGTTGTAGAAGGGTTTTTAATGTCGTATTAATAATTTATTAACTCAGAAGAAAATAAATAGTTTATTTTGTATAATACGTATAGCATAACCATGCAACTATCGATTCCAAGTTCTATGAGAATGATAATCGATAATCGAATAGATTCATTGACGATTTTACACAACCACATCCCTACTGTGATCTGTCAAAATTATCATCCTATTTTAGACAAGGTATAAAAAAATATATTCACTTGCGTTGGTAACAGCGATGCCAGATCGTACCTTTTGGTACGATTTACGTACTATTTGGCCGACTGTCGTACCTTTGGCGTACTTTGCTCCACATCGTACTATTTAGTACGTTTTTACAAAATGCTAAATTTAGCTGAGGGGGGTGGTCACTTCGCCTTTCCTGTCCACGAAATACCGTAAAATAATGGAAGGAAGGGTTGATTTTGGCCACCGGCACCATTTTATTGACTAAAAATCGTCTCCCCCCCCCCCCCCCCCAAGGCCGGTAAAATATAGAATATAAGGTAAATCGTAACTTATTAGTCATTTTCGTACTATTTTAAGAGCCCGGACGTACTTTTTTGGAAACTATTGCTGGTAACACTGGTTGGTAACTTCGTGGCGAGTAGAAAAGGACACACTGTGCCGGCAACATAAAGTGCGGCTGAAACAAAATATAAAATATGACTGGCAATACTTGCCGGTAATGCCGGCTACTTTATTACAATCACGTAAGGTTTTATGAGCTACACACTGCCAAATAAAGAGCTCGCTGTATGAACCTCAATGAATTCAGTAACTTTTAATTACGGTCACCCCAGCTTTTAAGAGCCAATATAATAAAATTTTCGTATTAGCTGCGCTCACTCATTCATTGATCATCTGCCACTTCAGCAGTCTATTGCTGGATATAGGATAGGCCTTCACCAAAGGTCACCACTTAGATCGTCCTCAGCTTTGCACATCCAGTCACTTAGTACCTAACTGGATGCTCTAGCTCTAGTCGGTCCATTGCTGGACATTGCCTCCCCTATGCCACTGTCAAGCTCACCACTTTTAGACTCAGTAACTGGATTCGCTAGTCGGTCCATTGCTGGACATAGGCCTCCCCTATGCCACTGCCAGGCTCGCAATTAGACTCAGTAACTAAATGCGCTAGTCGTATTGAGCGGATCGTGGCACCATTTAGCCACAAGTCGTCCTAGGTACACCAAGTTTGCCCAACGGTCATGGCCTCCACTCAAGAACACTACTACCTTCTTCCTTGGTTCTACAGCAAATATGTAGAGTGTCTTACAATTCGACTAATGAGTTAGGCGCTGTCTCCTTTTGGTAGGGGACGACGGGCCAATTAGGACAGCGCCGTAATGGAGAACCCGCTAAGACCTTCGTGTTTATGGACCCTCCCCCTTCAGTAACAAACTATTAACGTTTCGAATATGCACATATTAATATGACGTTACTTTTCTTTGGACTTGCATAATGTCAAAAGTTTTGCTAGTAATTAAGGTTTTACCATATTGTCCGTTCATTTCGTGGGGGCCGTAGGACGTTTCGATTTCCTATAGGTACGTGGTCCCCATCGCCATTCAAGGACAGTTCCACCCCATCGGCCATCAGATCTGCAAGCTATGCGGCTCACTGCCGCTTCAGTTTTACGTCACTGGACTTTAGTTTATTTATTTATTAGTTCATCTCACAGATTAACAGCAGTTAGTTTTACTACGATCTTCATTTGTCATCCTATCACGTAGATCTGTGTTTTTCAAAGTGAGGGTCGCGATGCCCTGGGGGGTCGTAAAGCCTCTACAAGGGGGTCGCGAAGCGGCAGTAGAAAGATCCAAAAATGACGTAGAAAAACTCCGAATATATGTAGCTATTTCCATTGCGCGAGAAGGAAATGAAGGCACCACGTCTCCGTACCTCTGTGCCCTCTGTCTGCACGACTAGCACAACTGTGCTCTCACACGCGATAAGCGAGAAAAGGTGCGACATAGATACTGCTATCTCTTTCATATTAGTATTGAGAGAGGGAAACATGGGCTATCTCGCGGCGCGAGCTATGTTGCGGGCACACTTGTGCTAGCCGTCCTGGCCTCCCAAGAATTTAAAAACGACCCTGCCCTTGGTAAGTACGTCTATATAATACAATCGCCAACTTGAAAACTTCGAACCTCGGTAACTGGCGTAAAGTGGGGAGGTAACTTTTAGGTTCGATCGTTCTACTTCTCTCAAGCTGCATTTGAAAGTTTTGATTGATTTTCATCCGGTAAAGAGAAGGGAAAGACAGCTGCTTAGATTTAGATTCTGAACCCACCTATCTACACAGTATATGTAGGTACATGTTTGTCCGTGGAGCGTCGGTGGCCGAGTGGTAAAGTTATCCGACTCGTAAACGAGAGGTACCGGGTTCGAATTAAACTGCGGCCATGTACCAATGACTCTTTTCTAAATTATGTACATACATTAGTTGAAAACTAACCGATGCTCTTACGGTGAGTGAAAACATCGTGATGACACTTGCACATCGACGACAAGGGACATTTACGCCAAAATATTTTTTTAGCATAACGTAAGTTCACCGTCATCGGTATGCCCACTGATGAGCACAGGCCTCTTCCCTTCCAAGCCCCGCCGATCGAATATACATCTTGCATTCATCATCTGGCCGCGTGGTGTCCTGCAGAGTAGCACCAACACTTTACACTCTTGGGTGTCGTACAAGGCGACTAATGTTTTAGAGGCAAAACATCTAGCGTCTCTGTCGGCATTAAAAGGGGCAGCAGCGTTTTCTATTGTCATATTTATATCACAGCGATCTCCAACCCGCCTGCCAAGCGTGGAGATTATGGCAATAACCTCCCCTTTCGAGGAAGAGGCCCTAAATCCTGCAGTGGACTGTTATGGGCTGTGGCGAAGACGATCCATCATCTCCCTACGATTTTCACGTGAGGGGCCATCCGACACTGCGATTGCTGATGCAGTATTATTAAAAATTCATAAAAATGTTTGCGTTAACTTTCAAAAAAGGGTATAAAATGTAATCATATTTATTCATGTCAATTAATAATACCTATTTAAAAATAACTGCATGATACAATTATATTTAACAAAAAAAAAAGCAAATTTGATAGAATTACCTAAGTAAATCGTATCCGAATTAGCTATCTTCACTATCAGAATAATCAGTATTGCACATTTTATCAAAATCACAGTTTTTTAGAGATTCGGCGAAATACTCCTTTAAGCGTTTTAACGGGCACAGTTCCTGGTCACACATGGGCAATTTAACTACCTTCTCTTGGTGGAGAGTGAGTACGTAATCTTCATCTTTGCACCTGGAACAAAAAGAGATATGAAAGTATATAAATTATCATCACAGCCCATAACAGTCAACTGCAGGACTTAAGGCCTATCCCACGAAAGGGGAGGTTATTACCATAATCTCCACGCTTGGCAGGCGGGTTGGAGATCGCAGAGTTCTAAATGGAAAACGCTGCTGCCCATTTTAAAGCCTACTCTAGATTATTTGCCTCGAAAACATTAGTCGCCTTGTACGACACCCACGAATGTAAGGGTTTGCTATTCTACTCTGCCGGACAACACACGGCTTTAATATAAATTATGAATGCCTTTATTGAAGAAAGTTTAATTTATTATTTAGGAGAGGTAGGGCTTAGCGGTGTATCTCTAGGGCATAGCGGTGTATCTCGTTCGAATTGGAGCCGCCCGTTTGGGGAAGTACCTCCACCTTACAAAAATCGCAGCTAAATAATATTATATTAAATAGTATTGTGTTTCTGCCGGTGAGTAAGGTTTCCAGTGCCCCATGGGGTGGGGATTTGGGAAACTGTGTCTATGGCAGTGGAGGGCATTTGCCTTTTTGCTGCCAGAGCAACGTTGCATTGGCGATACTCTTGGTGTTGCTAATGTCTATAGGCAGTGGTGACCACTATCCATCAGGTGGCCCGCTTGCCTGTTTGCCTACCGTATAACATAACAATAAAAAATTAGGTCATTTTAGACAAAATAATTAGATTTTGCGATTTCAGATGGCGCTAGTGAGGCGTAAGATCTTTTGTCGAAATACTGTCGTGCTATTGACAAATATCTTTCAGCCAATGAGAGGCTTTATTTTTACATCAGACTTCACGTCGTAGTAGTAATTTTGGTAGCGAGAAAAAGCTGCTTGTGCACAACAACGGTAATAGTCTTTATAGTTTTATTGTTTATTTATTTTACAGTTTAACAGCAATTTAATTAATTATATTTAAACTAAACTTTACTTCAGTAGTTTCCCTATAGTCGGTATGTTAGTTCCTTTTTACACCACACTCAGTAATATCGTTGTCGCGCTTGTTTTGTCTTTTTCTATCTACTAAACTACTACTATCGCGTGGCATATTTTTTGTACTCGACGCCTTGTACTGGAAATCTCCAGTGCCCTTATATTAAACCATTATATACCATTTTAACCCGTAAATGTTGTGAACATCACTAGTGCTAATGCACATCACTAGTTCTCTATGATTTCAACCACGTATGTCACATCAAGATGGCGTCGGTCCATGGGGCTTGTTGTATTTCTAGTTGATAACAAACTCATCCAGTCTGCCTAATTCAAGTCTTATTTTTTATACACATGAATCTCTACAGTAAATTTATACACATAATTGGACCTGGACCTCTACAGTAAATTGCACCTGTGCGAAGCTGGGGCGAATCGTTAGCCACCAATAAAATAAATAATTACGAATGAAGCTGTTATTTGGATCTCACAGTCATCAGTTTTGTGAAGCGAAAATGTGTTTGCAGACTCTTTATTAAGTTTTAATTAGACTGGTCAGGCATTTGACCTCCATCTCACCTGTTGTTAAGTGACGTTGCGGTCGATGATGGAGCATGCCTGCCTAGGAACAGCCTATTTATTCACTCTAGCTTTGAAGGCGTCTAGGTTATAATGATCATTCCTTCGTGTCTTACTTACCTGTACAGAACAAATGCCAGGTTGGACGCGAACGCGTCAATATGGGAAGCATTCCAAGTTCTGTCCTTTTTAATGGCGTCGCCTCTCAACGGAGAGTCCGGTTTGTACATTTCCATGAACGCGAGCGTTTTCAGCAGTGTGCCCGAATGGGCAAACAGGAATGTTGCAGTTGGGCCTGGATTTCTGTTGACATAAATTATAGAGTGGCACATTAGTTGCAGGTTTAGCAGTTAAGTTGGTAGGATCCTATAGTAAGAAAGCACCACGAGACGGGTTGCGATGACCATGAAGTTGTAGGGTACTGGGTACCATTACATAGCGTCAACACGCAACGCGCGAATTAAAAATCCGCGCCAGACTCGCCGCGAATTCGCCCCGTCTGAACAAGGTGGAGAGACCACTCCATCCACCTTTTTTTTTTTATTACTTTACTAGCCAGGCATTTGACCGCCACCTCACCTGGTGTTAAGTGACGATGCGGTCGATGATGGAGCATGCCTGTCTAGGAACAGCCTATTCACTCTAGCCTTGAAGGCATCCAGATTATATTGATCAGAGAACACACTCGCAGGCAACGCATTCCACTCCTTAGCCGTACGCATTATAAAAGTCGAGCCAAAGCGGCTCGTGCGGGTAGTTGGAAGATCCACGACATAAGGATGAAGCGCTCGCCCGGATCGCGTCTCCCGATGGCGGAAAGGGGCCGGCGGAATGAGGTCGTGCAACTGCTTCGCACACTCTCCGAAGTGCAATCTGTAGAAAACCGACAAACGCGCAACACTACGCCGATGCTCGAGGCTCTGCAGCTTAGCCTCAATTAACTGCGGATCATAAATTAATCTCTTTGCACGTTTTTCCACTGAATCCAAAGCAGCCAGTTGGTATTTGGCTGATCCATCCCAGAGGTGGCAGCAGTACTCCATGCAAGATCGGACTTGTGCTTGATATAATTGAAGCAACTGCCTTGAAGTGAAGTACCGCTTGACCTTCGAGAGGATTCCAAGTTTTTCAGCTGCAGTCTTGGCTTTTGATTCGATGTACTGTCCAAAGCTGAGATTGGTTGATAGCTCAACACCCCGGAGCTGTAGGCTGTCGGTAATTTCCACAGACACATTCCGGAAAGTCGGAGCTAGATGGAATGGACTCCGTTTAGCGGAAAACAAACACGCCTGTGTTTTGGTGGCGTTGAACGACACTAGATTGGCTTCGCCCCAATCGGACACTGCCTTGAGAGCCTCGTTCAAGCGACCAACCATGGCCTCTCGACAAGACTGAATATCACCCCTGTTAGCTTTTGCATCTGACAGATATCTATTCTGTTACTGTGCTGTCGTCTGGGTCCAAGCAGATTGTTAATATGCAGCAGGAAAAGAGTCGCGGACAGAACCGACCCCTGAGGAACTCCCGCGTCGATAGAAGCAATATATTTGTATAGGTATGGACCTTTTTCTCTTTGGTATGGGCCGGATATAAGATTTTGTAGATCTTTGACTCAGCTCTATAGCTTCATGGCAATGACGGCCACCTTTTGCCGCAGATCTACACGAAAGTCCTGCTACGTTAGAATAAGGGCTTTCGCACTTTCACATGACGCCACTGATATGTAAAATAACGAATCTATCTATCTAAAGCTTTATTTTGGCATCAGACCTCGTAATAACGCCATCTTGTAGATTTTGGAATTTTTGACCCCACCGATAAGGCGGCGGTCGCCAAAACGCTTTACGTCCAATATGCCGTATCGAAGCTCCTCAGAGAATACCACCCCCATTACGTTATCACCACACGACAGGCAGCGTATATTATCTCGTAGCCGTACTCAATGTTTCGGGACCTATTGGGTGCCTTTCCACCTCGTCTCCTACACGAACACCACTGCCATCATCAACCTGCCTGGAGCGTACATCTTCCAGTTCACGCGCCCGTCCTGAATTATTGACGTTCCAGGTAGCAAAGCGGACCTTCTTGTGGGTTAACGTCTGTAACCGACTTAACACCTAACACCAACGCGATGCTTCTGCGCGTCCTTTTACGGCAACGCCCTCTTCGTGTCTCATCAGCCAGAAGACGCCCACTGCTGGGCATAGGCCTCCCCCACAGATCTCCACAAAGGCCGGTCCTGTGCTTTCCGCATCCAGCTGGTGCCTGCGATCCTTACCATGTCGTCGGTCCACCTTATGGGAGGCCTACCCACGCTGCGTCTTCCGGTACGTGATCGCTACTCGAGTACTTTACTGCCCCATCGGCCATCTGTTCTTCGAGCTATGTGCCCTGCCCACTGCCACTTCAGTCTGGCAATCCTTAGAGCTATGTCGGTGACCTTGGTTCGCTTGCGGATCTCCTCATTCCTGATTCGATCGCGCTAAGAGACTCCGAGCATAGCTCTTTCCATTGCCCTTTGGGTAACAGTGAGCTTTCTTATAAGGCCCACAGTGGGCGGCCACGTTTAAGTTCCGTAAGTCATCACTGGCAACACACATTGGTCAGAGACCTTCGTCTTGAGACACTGCGGTAATTGGGATGAAAATATATGGCGTAGCTTCCCGCGCCGTGTCTGGTATCTTTAAATTACCTGCTATAATTTTTGTGGGGTTTTGGCTTTTTACGTGCGTCGAGTCCCATCCGACATGCACGACCCGTTAGGAAAAAAGCCGATTCGCCAGAGCCTCGTCTGTCTGCCAGCACGTGCAGGTAAGGTTGGCTTGTACCCCTGAGATGGTGGTTGCCGAATACTACTACTTGGTAGTAATTGAGGAGATAAATTAACAAAATGTCTTGCTTGAATATGTACAGTCAACATCAAATGTAGCTAAACAATGTAACAGTCCGGAGTCCAGACTGATATTAACAACTAACATTTTAAATATTATTTCTACAACATAAAATCCGTTTCGGTACTGTTCTAAAGCTTCTTTTTTTCCGTTCGGTAAAATCATTGTGAACAGTACTAAGCCACTTCTAATGCTGGTTGTACGATGGGTACCTAATCATATACAAATTGAAATACTGTATGTAGATGCAATAAAAACACACATAAAGTATAGTATACTAACAAAAATGTTTCAAACATATGTTTGATTGGCAAACAAGCCACTCTAGCCGTCAACGGATCTCCATAGCCGTCCAGCCAGTAGTGTTTCAGTTCATCGTAGTACTCCAATACCTGAAAATAAAACATGAACGCAATAAGCTCTCGTTTATGGGTTTGCGCAGCTTTGAGCTGAGCGTTATGGGGCGCAGGCTGGTTTCATGAGTATCAGTAAAGGCTGTGGTACAGCCAGTCAAAAGTTTTCCTGTCTGTGAGTATGGATTCCAGTGCTCAATGGGGTGGGGATTTGAGGAATGTTTCCCTTTGCAGTGGTAGGGCATTTGCCTTTTTGCTGCCAGAGCAACGTGTTAGCAACACATTAGTCCATTTTGCAGCACATAGTTCTTGTTAGGATTTTGTATTTTTTTTAAGTTGAACACAGATTCGTGCGAAAAATAACCACCCAATATTGCAGTATTTTTGGATGGAGTTCACAGCTTTGAATTTTTGTTATCGACTATTAATTTCGACGAAAAGCCCCGCCGCCATTACCGATATGGATATCGATAACTTTCCCAACAACATCAATGATTTATGCAAGTCTATTATAAATGCTCACTGCAAGCACTAAACTGGGTTACCTCAAGCCTGTTAAATTACATTAGCGTAGCTACCTTTTACTTCAAACTGGAGTACGACAGGGCAAGCAGTTATACAAGGCAGAAATACAAGGTGATGGTACCTATTCCAGTGGACTCCGCAAGATTGACTCAATATCATTCATCTCAAAGATATGACAAACTTACCTCTGCAGTTTGGTTATCAAAAGCATAGCACCATGGAGAGATCTGATGTTTATTCCAAGACGTTTCAAATCCGCATATTTTATACATTAGATTCACATCATCTGTAACAAAATAAAATTGCAAATTTAATGCATACTACTGGTACATATACATCTAAGGCCGTACAAAAGCTTTAGAAAGCTCATTATAATTATTTTGCAAAATATTTGGGTAAGGGGTGGTCCTATTTTTAGCTCTACCTGTGCATGTGTAAGTTTGAACCACATAAATAAATATGCTTGGACACATTCACACAGCACCATCTAGCCCCAAAGTAAGCAAAGCTTGTTATGGGTGTTGGACTGATAAACTACTTATAGTTTTTTTTAAATACATACTTATTATACATACTACACCCAGACCTGTAACAGAAATTAAAATTCATCATTTCAATTTCTGAATCGGCCGGGAATCGAACCCAGGACCTCTGCATAGCGACTGGCATGTTAACCAACTGAACCACTCAAGTTGCCTTCAAATTTAGAAATATTTAAATAACTACTATGTTAGTATATACTAACATGTTACAATTTCATTCACAAGTAAATTTTAAATAATATTGATAATAATGTGCAAGTAATACTTAGTAGCAAATAGCAAAGCAAGCTGTTTTATAGACATAGCGTTACAAACCCAAGCTAATAACTTCAGAGAGACCCAACTTTTTAGAAACCAATTGACGAGTCTCTCTCATAACTTGGCTCTTTCCAAATATTTTTTGTTCTTCATATGTAACTGGATTTTTCTTAACTTGCTTTTGCCAATTGTCACAATATTTGTAAAACTGAAAAATTGCAACTCAGTAGGTATAGGTTAAGCAATTGGAAATATTTAGGAATGCAAATGTGGTTCATTAGACTGTTACTTACTCTTATCAATAAGTCTTGTTTTAATGCTGGAGCAAATACTACTTTTTGTGAGTTTTTCTTATCAAAAAGCCCCAATGTAAAATAATGTGCACTTTGTTTAGCTCTTTGTGTTGGGGTGTACCGAAACTGAAACCATAATATAATATATATTCTAATGCCAAACAGCTATAATTGACAATAACACAAATTAATAAAATGTAATACTTACATAGAAAGATTCTTTACTATATTTACTTTTTATAGCATTCGGGAACCTCTTTGCCATTCTTTCAGCAAGCAATACCATTTCATCTCCCCCTTCCTGAGTCAAATCCTTTGAATTTTTGACATCAATATTAGCGGACCACTTCTTTAAGTGTTCAAGTTGAAGTTTTGTCAATTCACCTGAAACGTAAAAATCATTATAAGAAAGAGTAGAAGTTACATTGTAGTTAATATATATGATAACATTTACCATTTCCTTCATGATGAACTTTCAAAATTTGTTGTTTTAAATCATCCAGTGTGCTAGTCATTCCCTGAACATCTTTAGGGCTAGGTAATCTCGTACCATGACGAATTAACATCCATATTTTTATATCTGTGCAATCTGGAAATTCACATTTCTTTTGTATTTTTTTTTATTTGTGACTCGTTAAAAATAAAGAGACAGATATGCCCCATGGTATCATGTTTAAATGTCTAAATATGAATTAGCAAAATATGGAGGAACGCAGCTGTGTACATCTCGGGCTACTTCATTTATGGATAGACTTATGACGGAATCTAAGCAAAAATAATTTATTTATTTAAATCATCATAATTATAATATACGCGCAGGATATGGACCAATGGCGATTTCTTGTGTCGGAGTAAGTAAGTAATTATAATTCGTATACATACTAGGAAATGTTATTCTTGAATCATCATTGTTACATCGTAGTCGATATGGAGTCCTTGTACCTAAATGATTTGTAACATCATTAACTTTCGAAACAACACTCCCGGTGCAAGTTCGATAAAAAAATAAACACAACAAACTGGCTGGCAATAATTGCATAATGAAAATTATCAAAGCAAAAGCAAAGAATAATAACGAAAACCGTGAATCAAAATTAATAATTTCAAAATTCAAATCGTAATTATTATTATAAATTGCACTAGAGTCTTAGAACTTCTTATTTTGATTCTGTCGGTCTCAAATCTGATAATAACACGCAGTACCTAACTAAATAATTTTCCCGCAATAACCCAATCACATACTACAAATAATTTGTTTAGTTTGTTTTGTTGTTGTTTTTGTTCGCCAGGAATTGACGTTTTGGTTTTGGCACTATGTACTTACGTACAGCTGGAATGCTCACTGAGCTGAAAAAGTGAGCCGATATGAAAAGGATATGATATATAGTCTGGCAAGAAAGTTGAGATAAAAATTGAGGGCGCCACCATCGTTTACATGTTCATCGTATCATTGTTCTGTATCAGTCTGTGAATTTAAAATATTAAAAAATTGTATCTTCACGTCTGTGCTTTACGTCTATGTTCATTTTCTTTGTGTCTGTGTCTCGTATACTTCGACTAGAAAATTTGATACTTGTTAATATTTTATATCATATCGCATGACTACAACGCGTCCACCTACCTACGACAATCCAATGCTGGGCTTAAACCACATCAGCCGAACGTGCTAGTTCAGTATAGTTAGTTAGTTAGATCTCGTTACGAAGCCCTCGCATCTGCCCTTGTAATTTAAAGTACCATGAGGAAGAGTAGGTAATATTAAATAGTATAGTTTGAGCTACGTACGTTCGACCACGTGTCCGAATATAGACGCAAATTAAATTGGCTTCCTATACGGCAACGAAGAGAGTGCCATATACTTGGGTTATTGTTTAACGAACTTTTTAATCCCGCCGCTCCTCTGTACCTCAGTGAAATGTTTAATTTCTGTCCGCCCGCTAATCCCCGACTACGCCCCCGCAAGGAACTTGAGCTTGAAATTCCTACTTACATCTCAGCTGGTTACGGAAAATCGTTTCGAGTATTAGCTGCGCGTCTGTGGAACGCACTACCGGAAGACGTTCAGAATGCTCGCACGTTATGTTCCTTCAAGGAACTTGTGAAAAACCACCTCCTCGGCTATGAATAGAGCATTATTTGTTATATAATAAATATATATTTATAGTATTTATTATTGTATAGTGTAGGTGTAGTTATTTATATATGTGTATTTTTATAGGTTTAAATATATTTATTTAGGTTAAGTTAATTTACTTTGTACGTTTATAGTATGGGTACTCATTGTGGCCTCCACCGCTCGTTAAAGCCCCTTTCAGCTTATCTAAGGTTAGCTTTAAGAAATCCCATTGTGGGATAAGCCCGCCTTTGCAATGTATTTTATATCACTTTTGTTATATAGTTCTAAGGTATTTGATGCATTAAAGAGTTTACATACAAACATACATACATCGTTTTTGCATTTTGGGAACTAGGCAATGCTCTTGCAACAATAAGTTACCTACTGTCAAACTGAGTACCCACTTCAGCTGTCACATTATGGTGGAAGATTGAGAATAAGGGGAAGTATTGAAAATTGAAACAAGAGTCTGGTTTATATTTACCTACTCTTATTAATTTATTAACAGCAACACTGATGCACGGAACGATGTAATGTCAAACTGTTATCTTCTGATTCTCTCTCTGTTCGACCAGTGACCTTGATAATCTTAATAATCTAATATATTTTCCAAAATTCCTTGATCCTCGGTTTCATTTCTTCAGCCCGTACATTGCGTTATGTGCCTGTATAATATAGCTCTCTGCTACTATACAATACAGAAACGCCGCGCTGCTTTTAGACACACCTGAACGCAAAAATATCAATGAATATTATATTTACGAAAAAAAAAATACAAAAGGATCAAAACTAAGGATCGATACTATAAATAAATGTAACCAATACTACAAAACACATAAATTTTACGGAAATTATTTTTCCAATAGATCACATTGAATTTAATATTTTCAAAATTGAGGAACATTTTACGTACCGATAATCTTTGCTATTCGACCGTAAACATCTTTCAAATGGCACAGCAACTTATCTGCTCTAAACTCGGTCATACATTTATGAACAACTCTAAATATTATATTTCTCATGCCGCTTTTATTCGTTTTTGCATTAATTGCGAAAATAAATGTCCGACACAGTAAAAATCTGGATATATAGGTACACAAATCAAATCAAATCAATTTTTTAATGAAATGGCAACGGGTCGTTCAACAGCTTGACAACCATTATTGCCAGTGTCAAAGTGCAAGGAAAACACACTGAAAAAGTTTGACCGGTTTAACAGAAAAAAGAAAAAAAAGAAAGAAAAAGTCAACATTGCATTACCCATCTGTGGCATTGACTAAAGCCAAGAGAAAAATATATGATTTGGATAACATGCAAAATATTCTGTGTAGAGACATCATCATATAGGTACACATATCCACTTAAAGATAACAACAACAAAACAACGACAATGTCCAGAAAACGTGACAGCTGAAGTCATTTTGACCACAGATAGTTATAGAATATTTGAGTTTGACATTAATTTAGTGTGGCCAATTTAGGCGAGAGCAGTAGTTACCAAAACATTTTTTTCACGACTTTTTTGCCAAACTTTATGTTTTTTGGTTTCCGAATTTCGGTAAATGCACATTCCTAGGTATTATTATTTCAAAATATTTATGTTTTCTATGTCTTTTTGCTACTCAGAGACAAGCTAGCAGACAGTCCACCCGATGATAAGTGATAACGGTCAACCATAACATCTACAATTCTTACATTTAGGTTGCAGGTAACAAAAATGCAAAACCGCAGATGCGTTGTCACTGTGAGAACTAAGATGAAATGCTTCATGCCTGTAACTTCGCTGGCTACCTAGTCTTTTAAACCGAAACACTAAACTGCAAGCATTGTTGCTTGGCGGCAGAAATAAATAAGGCGGTGGTACTTAGGCTTGACAGACTCCTACAACGTGATGTGTTTTGTTAGCCTACCACCCTAATTCAGGCACCTAGATAAGTATCACAGATTAAGACGAATTTAACGCTTTGGTAGCACCCCTGGTGTTGCTAATGTCCCTAGGCGGCGGTGATCACTTTCCATCAGGTGGCATGCAGTCAGTCATTCCTCATGGACATCGGGTGTAGGAGTCCTCCTACACCCGATGTCGCGTTCAGTAGGGCGTCGCCGTTGACGGCGATGAGTCGACGGCGACGCGGCGTCTAGTTACGGTCGCGGCGCGGCGTGTTGTAGGGCGCTTTTCAGCGCGGCGTCGTCTCCGGTGGGGGACCGCCACTTCAACGGGATCTCATGGGAGAGCCCGGAGTGACGGTCGGGGTGTGGACGGTCTTGCGCCGTAGACTTCGTCCGCTAGTCCTATTTTGATGGTTTCTTGGTGGTCGGTAGATACGCACGCGGTGACATGCCTGCAGCAGAACCGCTTATATGACGACCTGAGTGGTTAAATGGTCAACATGCCAGTCAGCCACGCAAGAGGTCTCGGGTTCGATTTCCGGCCGGGCAGAAACTTAAATGATGAATTTTAATTTGTGTTACGGCTCTAGGTGTTCTATGTATAATAAGTATGTATTTAAAAGTATATAAGTAGTATATCAGTTAGCTAGTACCCATAGTACAAGCTTTGCTTAGTTTAGGGCTAGATGGCGCTGTGTGAATTTGTCCACGATATTAGATTATTTATTATCTCCAATTAAACGCGGCTATTTTGATCCCAAACTCTGGAATGACGTCACAGAATTCGTACCGCCGAACTCAATATCGGTCAGAATTAAACGAATTAGAGCCAATAGATCGTCAGTCTATTAGCCAAAAGATTGACGATATAGGAGAATAAATAACACAGTCCAAATCGCAGAGCAAACACAAAACCACAAAAAAGCCTAGTTGTTAGAAATTGAGGAACGTAAGGGCACACCCGTAACGAACGACGTCAAGCGAAGCGACAAGAAAAATGGTTTCTCCATCTCTTGGTGACAATGACGCCGCTGCCGACGCAGATTAGTGTTGCCATTTCAAACCTTAAAACAGTTTGCGCTTGTTTCGGTATATCAAATGAAAAAAAAAAGATTTTACATGTACACAAATAATAACAGGTTCAGTTTGAAAGATAAATATATTAATTTATGTGAACCAAAAAAACCGAACCTTTGCATATCATTCATTCCCTTGATCTCATCCCGTTTCGATAATCAGTGACTGCGAATTTTGTGAGATTTTGTATTTTGGCTTAAGTATCTTTTTTATAAGGTTAATGTTAAAAACAGCTTTTCGTGGAAATTAGAGTGTTTGAGTATAAACTAATCATCATCATCATCTTGGCGTTAATGACCCGGTTTTGCTCTCGCGTACAAGGGCCCGGGGTCCGCCTTGACCATGATCCAGGATTTGTAATTCGGCAGGTCTGAGGGCGTATCGGCTATCCCAGTGGACAACTGAATTTGACATAAAAAACTCTGACACTACTCTAATTTGGTAGACGCTATTGCCACTTTTCAACGTAGATGACGTGGTGTAGAATTATCTAGTGTCAAATACAGTTGTCAACTGAGTTAGCCAATAGCCCCGCTGGTTATTACAGTAGAGCGACTACCATGTCATTCAATATCATACATTTCAGTCCATTACACAGGATAGGCCCTATTGACAGTAGAGCCCATCCGAAATGCATGTTGTGACGTCATTTCACAGGGTGGGATCAAAATGACGGCGTGCTATCGGAGATGGGCGGCTGTTTGTCTGCCGAAACTAAAGAAAGGACTTTATGATTACACTGCCACTACACAGGAATACTACCACACTAAACGGGCAGTATTGCCAGTGGCCGATATTAAAAAGTAACATAAAGCAGCTCAAAAAGTAACATTTTCATTAGAAACGTGACATTATCTTATTTAATATCTTTATAGTTGAATGTCCTTGTGAAAATATTACATTATGAGCTGCCTTGTGTTACTTTTCAATATCGGCAATTTGCAACACTGTCCGTTACAGCAACCCTGCCTGTGGTCGGATTTTTATGTAGTAACCGTATAGTAAGTATGCTTTGTCTTATATAGGATTATAATTTTGACAGCTCACTAATTATTGGTCCTTGGCGCACGCCCAAACAGTTCTGTGTTTTATTTCGGTAAAATGTACTACGGATAATATCGTACTTCATAGACAGGCCCCGCCCCTTTAGTGAAATGCCACAAATAACGAATAACAACAGACAATCGAAAATCGGTATTCAAATAAAATAATCGACCATTTTAAATTAACATTTAGATAATTTAATTATTTTTTTGCAACTATAACTCTTATTTCTTGTTTGGATTTCACCCTAAGAGACCTTGCACACCAACGATTTTGACTCGCGCGTATTCTACGGAATAAGCTGACTGACCGAATAAAAATACGCACGTGTCGAAATCGTCGTTGTGGAGGGGATTTTAATGTCGTAGTAATAACTTATTAATTTAAAAGAAAATAAATAGTTAATTTTGTATAGCACGTACTGAATAACCATGCAACTATCGATTCCAAGTTCTATGAAAATGATAATCGATTAGTTTCATTAACGATTTTACACTACCCCATCACTACCGTAAATTGTCAAAATTATCACCTATATTTGACAAAGTATAGTGTAATCGTAACGTCCTATTCGTCCTATCGTCTCGGATCCTTATCTATGCTTTGTCTAAAATAGGATGATAATTTTGACAGCTCACTAATTGTTGGTCTTTGGCGCACGCCTATGAAGCTTTGTGTTTTTTTCGGTAAAATGTACTACGGAAAATGTCGTACTTCATAGACAGGCTCCGCCCCTTTAGTGAAGTGCCATGAATAACGAATAACAACAGACAATTGAAAATCGATATTGATATAATATAATCGAATATTTAATATTAACATTTAGGTAACCTTATTATTTTTTGTAACTAAACTCTTATTCTTTGTTTGAATTTCACCTTAAGAGACCTTTCACAACAACAATTTCGAGTCACGCGTATTATACGTAATAGGATGACTGACCAAATAGAAATACGCACGTGTCATAATCGTCGTTGTAGAAGGGTTTTTAATGTCGTATTAATAAATTATTAATTCAGAAGAAAATTAATAGTTTATTTTGTATAATACGTATAGCATAACCATGCAACTATCGATTCCAAGTTCTATGAGAATGATAATCGATAATCGAATAGATTCATTAACGATTTTACACAACCACATCCCTAGTGTGATCTGTCAAAATTATCATCCTATTTTAGACAAGGTATAGGTGCCGGAATTAGGGTAGTGCAATCGCAGCCTTAATTTGACAGCATAATATGTCAGACGATTGTTTCTTTAGAATTGTTACCATGGATGAACTAAAAACAGGAATGTATGACGAACCGGGAAAAGGTAGATATTTTGAAAACTAAACAGCCCACGGCCGCAGCTCTCCCCCCTGAATGGGGGACAACGGGAAGTTTTATTTCCGTTATCCCCAGCCCCAACAGTTGTAGCGGATTCTACGTACTTCTTGTCGTATCTCGAAGAAAAGAAGTGACATATAGAATTGGTCAACTGTTGAGTAAATACTCAATAACACAATACAATGATACAATACTATAAACATAACATAGGTACCTACCTAAACTCAGAGATACAAATGGAGGTAATAGACACCTTCCTAATATTTCATATCACCTTTCCATATTAACAAATTGATAAATGTCTTTTAAGAAAAAAGGTCATGAATGGCAGTTGTTAAATGTTAGCGGAAACAATTTTATTAGATATTTTAATTATTTTACAATACTAAGAAAGAAAACAAAAGACAAGTAAATTAAAACATATATTAGGTACTTCAAAAAGTAACCGATTAAAATTACATATAGACAAAAACAATTATAATTATTCAACTTGCAACAAGATTTTTGATTGTTGTAATGTGGCTTTTAATGTAAATGGGTTATTTAGATTTTCTACATTAAATGATTCCGAAGCAAAATGTTCTCCATCGGGTGTATCATGTAGCGTAAACTTTATATCTTTCTCTTTTCCAGCATCTACGCTACAAGTATTTTGGGTGAATGGTGGTGTGCCTTCTTTAAATAGTTGTACTGTTTGGCCCAAATATTTAACATAAATATCTTTCGCCAAAAACTCTACTTCAGTATTCAAATCATGTAGAGCCAATTCCGGAATATCTAACAGCATACCTGCTTGCCGAGCACATCCCATAGCAATGACTTCATCTGGATTTATGCCAGAAAGTAATTCTGCTTCAGGTATAAGATTTGCAATAGCAGACTGCAGTTTTGGTATCTTCATACTGCCTCCACACAAAACTATCTTACTTATTTTGCCCCCAAATTCCTCAATGACTTTCTGTGCTGGTTCAATGTAAGCTGATATTTTCGATGAAATAATATTTTCAAACCGAGCACGGGACACATTTTGACTCCAGTCTACACCATCGAGCAGTGATTCAACAAAAACATGAGCAGAATTTAGAGTTGACAGTACATGTTTACCGTTATCTGCATGATGCAATAATTTGAACATGGCTCTACGACTTTCTTGAGGGTCTAATTTCCACTTTTGCTTGAACTCCTGGGCAATGTAATCGGCCAAGTCTTTTGTAAGACAATGTCCTCCTAAGTCTGAACGGAAAATATTCTTCTCAACTGTAATGAAGCCCCCAGAAACTTTTACTATTGAAACATCACATGTGGACCCTCCGAGCCTGTACACTAAGACATTAATATCATCAACACTATCTTGAATGTTGTATGCTAGTAAGGCTGCGGCAGGCTCACTTATTATTTGTAGAACTTCAAATCCAGCTAATTCAGCACATTTCACTAATCTCTCCCTGCTTGAAATAGACCAATGCAATGGAGCTGCCAAGACCAACTTTAAATCACCATCATTCCCTACAGAATGACTAGCAATTGTGAACAATTTGGCATAAATCTTTGTAGAAATTTTATCTGGGTTTGAGTACTGTTTGGTTTCACTGGTTTCAAACTCGTACACCAATTTATCGTCATTTAGAATACGACACGAAGACGAAGATTCAACATATAAAAGATCATCTTCTGTAAAGTCAGAGTTCATTAGTCGTTTGTTATTCTTTATGACTGATTTAGAGTTTGGTTGTCCAGATTTAGCTGGCAGACCGATCTCCCATTCTGTGCCATTCAAGGCTAGAACAGCTGGGGTAACTCTGTCTCCTGCATCGTTAGCTATAACTGATGCATCTCCGCTTGAAAACGAAGCCAAACAAGCGGAACTATTCCCAATATGAATTCCATATGCAGCGGCCATGGTGGATAAAATAACACTTGTTTCACCGATAGGTAACCTATTTTTCTACAGGTTAGGTTTGGGAGGTTATGTTTGTACTCGACTCGGTCACTTTATGTAAGTTAGGCAATCTTTTTATACTTCTTCATGTAAGTCTTTTAAGTAAGTAAAACACTAAAAATTTTGGTAAAATTCACCAGATTTTACCCACTATTATGAATCAAAAGTAAAACTTTCTCTTTAGTCTATATTTTTCTAGACTGAATGTCGGAACTCGCAATGAATCATGGAATGACAATGTTGCCAAGTATCAACAACAAACAAAGACCTAAAAACATGATTGATAGAGACGTGATTCTAGCTGATGAAAGGATTGACGATAAATGAATTTTGATACCGAGGAAATTAATATTACATCTAAATCACAGTGGAGATCACCTGTGTTTACTTATCAAATAATAATGAGTAGTTTCAATTAGCCAAACAATTTTATTTTTTCACTATTTGGCTGTATGTAAAAATAACTGTCGACAGAAACAATTTGGCGCCACGGTAAAATTTTTTTCGGTAAATCACGGATAAATGCAATAAATAAACACAGAGTACCAAATTATTGATTATTCACAGTTCCAATTTATAACATCTTTAGAAGTTTGTAAATGTAATGAACACAGCATAATACTACATTAAATTATTCCATTGAAAAGGTAAATAAGTTAAAAGTTTTACTAAATAGGTATTAGGTACGTAGTAGATAGTATATAGAGTTTACTTTTACTATTTTTACTTTTTTCAGGCATTCACTTTCAGTTAGGTATTTAATTTAATGTAAAATGGATGTGGAACATGAAGACAATCCTATTAATATATCAGGCGGGCGCTTTCAAAATATATTAGACTGCCTATCTAAACATAAATGGGTAGGTAAGTTATAATAACAGCTATAAACGTATTGTTTACCACATTTGTATAGATATTATCTGTCACATTCATTAAAATTAAATGATTACCAACCCATAATTACAGAACTATGTAAATATACAAGAAGAAATAAAGAACTTGCGAGAAATGAATTCGAATTTAGAAGTGGAGTTGAGAGAATCTCGTGAATTGGAGAAATCACATCGTTACCATTTGCTGAGTTCTCGGGAAATGATCGGCAATTTACAAGAAACTGTATCCCAGTTAATGTATTTAAAAAGGGATGTGAAAAAATTAAAAGACGATATTGCTTGTAAAGATGGTACAATAATAACAGCTGAAAAGGTAAATTTAACCGAATAATATGGCAGCCGATTAAACCTTCGTTTTGTTTTTTTGTGTTTTACGCTTTAATATTTGATCTAAATAATTATTATATAAAATGATAATTATATAGATATATGGACTTGTTTTTCAGGACAAAGAAAATATTTTGCGCAAGCACAGTGAAGCTATTGCGGAACTGAAAAATTCTTTCGAAAAACAAATTGAAGATATAAATGTTGCAAATGAGAAAAAAAGTATGGTATTTTCAATGAATTTATATTTTTAAATACATTAGAAGGTCGGAGGTCGGTGTCGGAGGCCAAGATCCATCGGGTCGCTGAGCCAGCGAAGTAGTAGTAAGAAGGTAAAGAAAAATACCTTATCTAAGTCGCAAGTTTCGTAGTTACCTAGGTACCTACTAAAAGGATTTTAAGTGATTTTTAACGTACGTTTTTTTATAATAAATATATATTGAAGGTTAATTATCTAGGTACAGGTACGTACTTAGTAAAAACGTGAGTAGGTGTTGGCGGTCGGCGTTTATGTGACCTCTTACAATTTGCTATGCTTTTAACCTCGAATTAGGTATAGGGAAGACATTTAATATCTCATTATCATCTTGGCGTTAATCCCAGTTGTGTGTGTTGTAGGCCCGGGGTCCGCCTTACTTGTCCACTTTGCTATATATTCGGCATCCTTGGTGGTGAGCTTGTGGCTTTACATGACATCCTTAGCGATTACCAAGCCTCTTCTTCTAAGTCGCTACACTTATGCCAGAGTGAGGATTGGCAGCACCTCACTCTGGCAAAAATCGTCATTGTCGGTTAAGGATTGGCAGCACGCTCATAGAGGGTACCATTAACGCCTGTTTTCACTTAGTTATTCCAGCGCAGTGCATCGGTGATCTTCTGGTATGGTCCTTAGGAAGGTAATATTATGTAGGCATGTCTGCAGGCCTGTCGTGGCGTTTGGTGTTCGGCAGAGTAAAATAGCACCAACTCCTTTATACTCGCGGGTGTCGTACAAGGCGACTAATATTTTCGAGGCAAAATATCTAGTCTCCGTAGACTGGAAAGCGTGGACAGTTTGGTAAAAATTTCCCATTTGGAGGAAGAGGCCCTAAGTCCTGCAGTGGACTGTTATGGGCTGTGAAGAGGTGAGGTGTTGTCTACAGGAACCTCGAAGGCCAGTACTGCATCCTTAGATTACTGATGTCCTTGGGCATTTTCCATCAGATGGACTGTCTGACTGTGTGCTTCCCTAGACATTAATAAAACCTACATTTACCTTTCTGTAAAAATACGGTCACCACACAATCTTCATGATGCAAGGCAGCTATTGCATGCATCGTCACTTGACACATTCTCGTGAGTCTTACAAATTATTGCTTGGGTGCCTAATTGCTTGGAACATACTACCTACTCCTAAACTTAATTGGGCAGCAGCACTCCCGCAATATGAACGTAACTCTTTAATTACTTAGGCAACAAATGTGATTATGCTGGAATTTGAACGAATTTACGATGATTGCATTGAAAGAGTGATGTGATATATTGTATTTCAAAACATCTTACAACCGTTAAGTGCCCGGCGATTATTATGTAAATATAAGAGCTAACAAAATTTTAAACTGTTATCGAAAATAAAAATACTATTTATTTATTTCCATAGCCTAGGTAGGTGCCAATTCAATGTACCTACACATTTGAAGATCCCTACAGTACAGTGGTTATAGCAATGGCCATCTTGCAGAGGGTCCGGGTTTTATAGGAAATCGAGCGTAATCTAACGATTTAGACTTGTAATAGATATATCTCACTCTTACTATCTGTAATATCTATTACCTTTGTGAAACCAATGACATCCAGACTCCGAATCACTATTTTAATTCTAAATCACTATTTTAACTTGATTTAATTTTTAGGGTGTTATAGTTATTTTAGTCTGATATTAGATACGGTTGTCTTTATTTGATTACCCGTTTAATCGGGATAGCCTTATTGTTTCATTAAAATCGATCTAAAAGAGAGACTAAAAAAAATGTTTGTCGATTGTTTTTCATACCATCTCCAATATCAAATATCGATGCAGCCGACGACGAAATAAAGAAATTTTACTTTTCTTTCGTTATTGTCCGCAGTAAATGAAGTGCAGCAGGAGTCGGACACTCAGGTCGCTCAGTTCACCTGCGTCATTGAGGAGCTCCGTGCTAAGCTACGCGATGTAGAGGCGGATCATCGAGAGAAGGTTTGGACTTATAAGTAATAATTGGCAACGGTCGTGCGACCATGGTCATACGACGGACGTCGCCCTACCAATAAGATACCTCAAAACCACCAGGATAGCGCCATATTCTTGCTAACGAACACTACACAGCTGACACAGGTGTCTGTGTCTTACGGCACAACCTCATGACACTACCATTAGAGGCTACATACACAGGTACATGACGTCACGCTATTTCCCGAAGGGGTAGACAGAGACCACATTGTTGTACCTGCTACGGGCCTGACACATCTCTTTTGGAGGCTTGGTACCTAAGTAGTGACTCGAGTGACTTTACCATTTTATTATACGTAGAACTAGGATAAATAAGTATCATCAACATCTCAGTCACCACGACGTCCACTGTTGGACTAGGGCCAAGCCCAATCCCATCGCCAATTCAAGACCTTTCCGCCACATCAGTCATTCGTTCTGTAAGTCTATGCATACTGTTATTTCAGCTTTGCGACTGGAACTTATGTTGGTAACTAGGAAGAAATATCTTCATTTGTGATACTATTGTACTTATACGAGTAGAGAAACTGATGGTATGCGGAAACTTTCCAACTCAACTCTCAATAAGAGAATGAAAAAACAAAGCAAAAGGACAATATCCAAAATGGCAAATGACTATTCTGCGAATTCGTTTTTTGCATAATATTATTCGTCTACGTATATTAATTAAAGCACACACTTAATGTATAAACGATACGTAACTTCGAATGTACCTGTTCCTGTAATCATTTACAATATTACACAATACCCACACAGAGCAGATAGACAAATAACATCTAGAACTGAGAATGTCTACACTTACGTAATCACTTTCACTGCCTTGGAGACACGGAGTTAAGGAAACATAGTTGTCGTGCTTCCTAGATCAACGTGGTGGTCCTTGATTATGAGGAGAAGATCCAGCGTAGCGCTGCACAGGTCTCACAGATGCAGGACCAGCTGGCGAGGCAGGCAGCCCGTACGGAATCCAATATAGACGCTTACAGACGGGTGAGACACTACCTATTAAATAACCTACCTTAACTTTAAATTTACCAGGTGGTAGGACTGTGTCGAGACTCCTTAACCTCGACACAGTACTAACACCTGATAACTGTCGAGACCTTAGTTGTATCCGTGTGTGGTGTGAAAAGTTCCTTACAAGATATTTTGTGATAAGTATTTTTTAAGTTTTGTAGAATTACTCATTGGAAGGCCTTAGGCTTCTTCCAGCGATACTTCCATCTTATTCCCAATTTTATCAGGTGGTAGGACTATGTCAAGACTGAGAAATCCGCCTGGGTGAGTAGCACCGCCTTGTCTATTGCAATGCTTGCAATGTTGTGGTCCAATTTGAAGGATGTCGGTCGAAAGGCAAAGCAATTACAGTCATGAGGCATTACATCTTAAACATGCAACATAAATTCTTGAATCGTATCTGTTATGGGCGACAATTACTACTTATTACCTTTTACGACCAATATAACCATACTAATTTCATGTTAGTTTCAGTGTACAGAGTAGGAAATATGTCTTCAGCAACAGATTTCCGTGACAATATACTTACCTACAATATTTGTTAGGAAGTAATCTATATTGTATTTTAGTAGTCGGGTTATGTTTGAAATGTCTAGAGAGATATATTTATCGCCTATGAACGCATGAGGAGTAGGTAGGTATAAAGTGAAAATCAACTGTTTTGGTGCACGCACCTATGAAATATCGTAATGCACATAATTAACTTGTCAGATTAAATCCTCTAATTACGTAATACTCGCATGCCTAATTGGAAGCACTAAGTGATTAACCCTAGGCGGATGCCAACGAATGGAAACAATGTGATTAAGTATTTTGTAGACAACGGAAACTCTAAACAATCACGAATCAGCCGTTCACGTGTTCTCACGTAAGAATGGATGCTTAGACACCGACAGTTCTGTTCCCATTGCAAGTAATTACAGTGCAGTCCTTAATTGCCTCGGATTCCACTTTCACTCACAAACATTTTGCAGAGGCTGGAGGAATTAGAGGAGAAACTCAAACAGACTCAGTTCAAGCAATACTTGGCTCAGACGTCTTATCCTTCTCAATACGAAAGCCATGTCGAAAGGCCTTACTCTGAGACCAACGCGTACTCTGACACGTGCTCAGTGGATCTTAACCCTGTGCATGATATGCCGAGGACACCACTGAGTACCCAAACCAGGACGCCAAGACCGACGAACACGCTGAAAGTAATGTATTTCGATAATAAGAACCAAGTACCGAAAACCGCAGAGAAGAAAGGACAGTTCAATATTACGAAGAAACGGAAGTTGTATAGTGACAAAGATCTAAACGAGTTCTGAGTTTCACTCCACTGATTACTATGCAACCGTTTTTTAATATGTTTGTTCATTATTAGCGCTAACATTTGAATAATTGCACTTAAATGCATGTTAATTTATATTTCGCTTAACATTTTGCGTGATTGACCAGATTAGCTCTCTCTTCGCAAAACTTGTTTATTTGCATAAGTATGTTTTATTTACAAATGATATCTTTTAGAAATGCTCTGGATTCTGTTACGAAAAATTTCACTGCAGGTATTCAGTTTGTATCAACTATTTGCTACGCACAGAGTTACGCAATTAACTTGTATCTACTGCATACCATCAAATTCTATTGACAACCTACCTACTTCTTTTTGAAGGAGGTGGGTAACTACATTACTTAATACATTTAGAAAACCCCTTTGTTAGTACCGTTATTCAAATTTTATTGTTCAATTGCTTCCTCTATTGCAACAAAAGGTCGAGAATACAATATGACTGTTGGTACAGTATATATTTTTGAATGAAAAAGCAATTAAGTTTTAACGTCCAGTTTTAATTCGAGCTTATCTAATATCGCGCTCGGTACAGTACGCTAAGAATGCGATTATGAAAATCGTACATTACATGACTATTCATAAGTTACATCACGACCTACATTCAGTATTTCAAACCGACGAGTAATTATTCACTGGCTCGGTTCAAAGCCTTATTTCATAAAAAAAAGTATTTTATTTAATTAATTACGCTCCAGTTAAAGTATTTCTATAGCTATACCTTTAGCACAACAAAAAGTACCTAAACCACTTGTACATGACGGGCAAAATAGTAGGGCAGTATAATCTACCTATCTAGGACGCCTTGGAGTTCATTAGATATCATCACGCTCACTCAATTAAACAGATTCACCGCCTTTTAGAATATAATACTGATTTTCAATTAAAACAACAAATTGTCTGTTTGTTTTATAAAAAATATTTTAAGTCATTTTACATTAGTTGAACACTAACCAAAGCTAATTCGGTGAGGGAGAACATCACGATGAACCCTGCACATTCAGGCGGCTGAATGTGTAACTATAATATAATCTGGTCAGGTTCCCCTATCAACAGTCGCTCCACCTGATCTACCAAATTTGGGATCGATAATCATATCAGCGCCAGGTTGTGCTAACGCGTGAAGGCCCGGGGTAATAATCATATTAATTTATTATTATTGTAATAAACACCGTCGCTTCGTCTGTACAGATACCGATACAAATTAATGTTTCGAAGAAACAACACTTGCAAAATTCATAGAACATGGTACTTCAGCTAAGTGACTCAAGTATAATATAGCCGTTTAGTTATCCAATACCTATACTTAGACGCAGTGAAACCCTTCCTAGTCTTAGCCGCTAGGTAGTTATCTACAACCCAACTGTTTACCACCTATAATTTATTATTGAAAGTTAACCACGTTACGTATAAGATAATAAGAAGCAAATTGCCGGTAATACGAAACGATAGCGATGAAAGTGCAATCTCGGCTAGATTATATGCACTGACTACCATTGAGATAGTGGATACCACAACTTTATCAGTAATGTAACGTAATTTTTATAAAAACAGCCTTGTGGTCTTCATCAAGTCGTTTCCCATTGTGGAGATTTCACTAAGAAAGTTTCGTTCTTTGAGAAAATAAAGATAGATGAGTAGATAAGATGATTCACTACATACCATCTTGAAGAGACTAGAATTGACTAGATATTTAGTACGTTCCAGCGTATTATATCGTCCTTGTGGAGATAAATGAAGTCCACTAAATAAATGGTTGAATAAAACAGTTGTATTTAACAAAACACCGCATTTATTATCTTTGGCCAATAATAGGTTTTCAATAGTAGCACCATTAACTATTATATAATTATTAGTATTATTTTATTAATGTAAGAATATAATAATAAAAATATTTCATAAATTCATTTTCTTGCACTTAATTACAATTTAATTTAAACACGATTGTACCGTTATAGTTAACTTAGTTAATTAAATTCTACTCAGCAATTACTAATGAGTAGTAAGATCATATGAGTTGTCTTTGTGGTTTACTAATTATAAAAGTTTGATAAAAGAGAAATAAATATAAATCGAATCTTTGAGTTGTTTTTAACTACGACCACGAAATATCTATATCACCTTGAACACCAGAAAAACACACATAATTATACTGGAATTCATAGGTTGTACAGTATGTCTTTTCATCAGAACTACTTATGTATAACTTCATAGTGAAGGGCTGCATTTGGTACAATGCAAGAACATAAGTGCACGACCATCTTAAGAATCATGTTCCTTTGCACTACTAATGTGCAGTTGTTAAGTGGGTTTTTATTTTATTATATAAAAATACCCTGTCGGTAAAGTACAAGTCTTTCGGCACTTACCCCCAAAGGACTTGTCCTTTAAAGATACACCAAATGCCGTAAATGTTGCTGTAGCGGCAAAGGAAAGTTTTCTTGAAGTGATAATGCACTGATGCTTTCGGACTGTACATACCTAGATAATATTACTTAAGAGACAGGCAGTGTATCATGCAAAGCGCTCTTATCTACTCTGATACACTACTCAGCTCTGCTTATTGCTTCGGCAGAAATAGAGTCGTAGCTTTGACGTCATCGCTACCTCGCACGTCTCTGACAGAAACGGAGCCTAGGGCTGAGATTAACAATATTTATTATGGGGACCTTTGACTTTTCTACTCTTTGAGTTTTATAACTCTACATCGTTTCTCCTTCAACTGTGACTACAAACACTCGTAGTCAGATAGCTCAAAATCTAAACTGACACAAGATTGCTCAAGGACATTTTTAGAACTTGTAAGGAGTTTCATATCTGAAACCATACGTTAATTGAAATTCGCACAATACTTACGGCGATACAACAAAATTCGCCATAATCTATACATAGAAAGCAATAAAAATATAACCCAATAAGCGCAATACTTCTAATATTTGTTTATTGGTTGCGAATGAGTCTATCGAGGGAGTTCCAGCTGCAAGAGTAGTCGATCTGGAGGTGTCCATACCTGGAGAGGTGGAAGTTGTCTGGAGCGGTCTTCGGGAGCGGCCTCGCCCAGTCTTCATAGTCTGGCGCCAGACTCTCGTAGGCGAAATGCTCATACGCGTCCGTCAATCTAGTTGGAATAAAATAAATTGTGCGTTAATTCACTCCAAATGATATTTATTTTATAATACTGCTTTAATGGAACCCACATTCCCACATTTGCGACTTGGTCGGGAATATTGTCACATCTACGACATAGCCGCGCGGTGTCGAAATGTGAAATGGCTTCAAGTGAGATATGTGCCTCTATAAAAGATAATTAAAGGTACTACGAATAAATATTTTTAACGAATATAAAGTAGGTTTAGCGGGCAAATTTTTTAGAACAAAATTGAGATAACTATTAAACATGAAAGTAAGTGTGTGTATGTTTAGTTTAAGCAGACAAGACGGAACTCAGGCACATATTTTTTATTATAGATTAACTAAGAGTTTGTCCACGAACTAAGCACAACAAAACAAAAAAGTAAAAATAAAATAAATATCTACAACCTTTCTACGATATAATCTGGTTTTTAAAAAAGACATCAACGCGCTAATTTTAATAAAATCAGATTATACATCAATATTACTATCGCTTGATGGTGGAGTCATCATCATCACAGCCCATAACAGTCCACTGCAGGACTTAGGGCCTCTCCCACGAAAGGGGAGGTTATTGCCATAATCTCCACGCTTGGCAGGCGGGTTGGTGATCGCAGTGCTTAAATATAACAATGGAAAATGCTGCTGCCCATTTTCCAGACTACGGAGACCCTTGATCTTTTGAATCGAAAACATTAGTCGCCTTGTACGACATCCATGGGTGTAAGGGGTTGGTTCTATTCTACTCTGCCGGACACCACACGGCCAAGGCATCTAACGACTGCTATCAATTGGTACAAACCGAGAACCGAGACCGTGTTCCCCGAAGCACGGATCGCGTGATTTGTTTACTTTTACCGGTTTACCGGTTCGAAATACTAGTTTGATTCCCATTGTTAGCGTAGGTAAGGGCAACTTCTGAAAATGGCAAATTTACCAATTGCGTGATTGATCCGATGGTTTTCCAGCATATAGCTAACAAACTTGTACCTAATCAATGCATATGGATTACAAGTTCTCTATAACAATTTTTCACGGGGCGTAAAGAAGCCAATTAATTAGGCAGACCTAAACCCAAACCCAACGGCTACACGGACAATTTAAGCTGTTCAATCCCAAAACTTTTGGCCTTGCACTCGCCCGAAATCGTAACCGCTCGCATTCTTCACGCATACATGCGCGTGCGCACCGCAACGCTTTATGGCCCCTCATCCGTATCAATAGACGATCATAGAACGGATTAGATAACAATCGGACTATTTTCCCGGTTGCCACTTCGCACTGATTCGCAGATGTTACGATGCCTCGGAGAGTTAGCCCGTAACCACCCGTAACTGGCCGACTTTCTAGCGATCTGCCAAAAGTCCCAAGACGGTCGTGTATTACGTGACTAGCTAGAGCTAGAGAGTGGGCGTCACCGGAACAATTAAACTTTTGCCTTATATATCCGGCGTGTGTTCATCTAGATTATTATTCTGAGAGCTATAAAAATCTCAATATCGCACTAATAATTTCAGTTCGATTGTTTCTCTATTGAATATTTATATTGGTTGCAGATATTACGTGGGATGAAAAGTGAAAGCGCAATGATGGCTCGGTTGACTTTTGATAATATGTTCCGGTTAATTAGCTAAGAGTTCCTATATTAATAAGTGTTTGTTTGATCCGTAATACAGGTAGGAATTTACTGTAAATGTTAGTGTGAAGTTCGTTTATGGGCGTGTGACCAAGATGACTTCTATGTTAAGGTCGTCACACTCCGCTGACACCGACCAATCACTCAAGTTGCTAAAAGTTGTGTGAAAGAAGAACAAAGCGCCAAACGTGCTTTCGCATCAATAATATTATTAGTTTAGTGAATTTATAGATTCCAGCAGTATAGGAGCTTCACGGGTGGGTGTGATGTATTTCGTTTTTCTTTCTTTCTAACGCGCGCCCATCAGAAAGCCTCACGCCAATGAATTGACGTCAGCGCACGCGCACACGTCCCGTGTGGGAACCGACTGAAGTGAGGGAATTAAAATCCTAAATTATGCTATCGCGTCGTTATATTTTGATCTAAATATATTGACATGATCTACATTACATTTAATTGTATTTTACACAGGAAATCTTATTCTAAATTGAATGCAAGAGGAAAAGTTCTATTTTACCTACTTATCCCTTAAGACATGTACAATTTTAAGATTCACTCTAGGGACTTTTTCTAACAGCTGCCATTATTTATCTTCCAGCCTTCGAGTACCTAACGTTTTCTATCGCTTTATGTTTAGTTAGGTAAGTACAGACTTCTGCAATGTTTAAACTTTGATACGCCCAAAATTGCAAATCTGAGATCGATGTAGCGTTGTTGCTCTAGACTAGATACCACAGAGTACTGATTACGCGAACGAGCGGTCACCCAGCGGGGTCAATGCTATGAACAAGTTTCCCCGCAACAAGAACAGAGCCAGGTTCTCACAGGTGCAACTTTCATTTGTAGGAAACAAAAAACTGGTGCGCGTTCACACGATGTATACGAGCCATCGTTAACATTATAATACACGAACGCTGTTGCTTATACTCACTTGCTATGAACAACGGCTCAACGTTTTTGTTGTTAATGCTTTCCGTGGAAGCGATGAGCGTTCTATGATGGGAATGAGAACTTTGCTTCGGTCTACTGCAGTGCACTTGTTTAACATGCGGTGTTCATTAAAATTTGTTAACTATCATTCACTTGCTAAACTTTCTTTTTCAATATAGGTCGCCTATTTCACGTGCAACCATTATTACTGTACAGAAATAAGTTTATTGTGCAGTTTGTACCAACATTTTTTTACAAAGTCCCTACTGATTTTCTTTTTTATACCGGTAAAGGTAGCAGACAAGCTTACGGCCTGCCTGATGGTAAGCAGTTACCAACAGACCCGAACGCGCTAAACCTGAGCGACGCTGAAGTTGGCGCCTTAGGATATTCCTAAGCATCGTTGGCATATAGTTAAGAGTGACTTAGCGAGTTTAGGTTTCACATAAGATTTGTGTTGGTGTAATTACTTTTATCGCCTAGTCTAGTCTTTTCTAGCCTATGACGCCTAAACTTTAGTTTAGTACAACCGGGCATAATACTCTAAAACCTCCACAATCAGCCTATCACCGCACTCGTAGATAGTGCAAGTTCCTCACAAGTTCTATCAGCACCTGTAATTACCGAGCGCTAAGAAAGACATAAGTACGTAAGTGATAGAAAACTACAGTGCTCTCAGTCACGATGTCTGCTATTATTCGTATCATTAGCGTGAAACTGTGCGTGTTTTGTTGCGCCTGCGCAGCGCAACGCTACCCCGAGCCATCTCTCGCCGCACAAATGACTCAGCCGCAGCTGTGATCAAGCCGCGTAACGACATTTGTTTTTTCAAGTGTTACTTTACTTACTAGCTTTAAAATTTAAAATGTTAAGTGCGGAGTATTTTTAGATACATTTTAAAGCAATGGAACAAAGGAAAAACGTAGAAAAGTACAAAATTCTAAGGCATAATTTCGGTGCTACTTAGGTAAGTATTAAAGATGTTATTTAGATTCAAATCCAATCAAAATATGCCTTAAGGTTTAATGTATTTTTAGAGTTACCCAAGAGATTGAACTTCAACTATCCAGTACATCTTGTAACAATTCCTTTCATAAGTACCTGATGTGGTCGATTGTTGTGGTAATCAATCTAGGTACCAAATAAGTAATCACCATTGCCAATGGCACTGCAGTTGTAAGTGATATAACTGGTTATGCTGAAAGCATAGTAATGCCGACATAATGTTAGGGTGTTACCTGGAGTGCCGTCGTTGCCTCCCATAGCCAAGTGCTGCCATGATGTGTTCTGGATGATGGGGCAGAGACATCCGAGACCTTGGCGGGGGCAAGTACCCCGGCGGAGGTGGTATGTGCCCATACAGCGGCTCGTAGAGACGAGGATGGGGAGCGTATAGTGGTTCTTCTATGTACACAGATCTACGGCGTTCTGTAACGAGCAATAATGTATTTGCTAGAGTATCCGCTTAAGAAAAGTTGGTGAAAGAGTGTCGGTGACCTAATGGTTAAGTTTGAAATTGGAACTCATACCCCGAGGAGCCGGGTTCGAACCCTAGTGATGTCCTGTGACAATGACTCTTTTCTGAATTACGTAGGTATTTACATTAGTTGAACACTAAGATGCGCTTACGGTGATAGAAATCATCGTGGTGAAACCTACACATTTAATCGACTGAATGTATAACCATGATCCAATCTGGTCAGGTTCCCCCGTTAACAGGGTCACGGAGGTGAGATGGCTCCACCGTAATTGCCTGATCTGCCAAAACCTGGAACATAGTCAAGATGGACTCCTGGCAATACGCGATAGCACAACCGAGAGATAATAGCAAGATGATGAAGATGGCTCGCTTAACTAATGTTATAATGAGTTGCAGTTATTTAATGGGGAATCACATATCTCTTTAGGTAAGTTTAATTTATTTTGTTATAGAAATCTGGCTAAAACATGTTCATGTGTTTCAAAACTTGAATACATATTATAACATTAACACCCCATCCCTATTACACTTTTTAACTTAAGCCTCTTACAGCTTAGTGAAGGTTTTTGTAATCGCATGGAATATAATCATCAGCTGCACATTATATAGGGTTTCGGGAGACATTACTTAGTTATGTGTGTGGTCTGAAAAGTTCCCGGACCTAAACTAGAGGTGTACCTCTAGTTTATGTCCGGGAACTTTTCACAAAATACTTATCACAAAATATCTTGTAAACTGTAGTTTACAAGATATTTTGTGATAAGTATTTTTTAAGTTTTGTAGAGTAACTCATTGGAAGTCCTTATGCTTCTTCGAGCGATACTCCCATCCCATTCCCAATAAGTCCTTTCTTAACCGACTTCATTTAAAGTCTCCACCACTCGTGCTAAATGCTGCACTGCAACTCCTGTTTAGCCAAAATCTACAGACGTAACCCAAAGAGCTACTTAGTTTAAACGCCCGACGTGCTGAATGTGCCGGTTTAATCACGACGTTTTCCTTCACCGCAAGAGCATTGGTTAGTATTTCACTAATATATCATAATTCAGAAAATAGTAATGGGTATATGGATGCAGTGTATGCGGCACCTCTCGCTTATGTTACTTACATTTTAAAAGTAGTTATTTATATCGGCTAAAAATATGTTTAGTAGGTAAGTATAAAAAAATCTTACGTATCGGTCTTTCTGCATAGATTGCCATTTCAGGAGGATAGTCCGGAGCAATGGCTCTGGACAACTTTCTTCCGTACATTGCGTATTCGGCTGCGGCTATTTCCTCGGGGGACACTTTTCTGGTCGGGAGCGGGGGCTCCTCTCCTGAGTCGTAATTTTTTGTAGGGACATAGTAGAAGCTAGCACTGACAGGCTCGCCGGCGAACGAGTTCAGGTTCTCTCCTTGGCTGGACTCGACTTCGGCGGGTCCCATGCCATAAGCCTCGTTGTCCCAAGGGTCCAGATATACGCGGTGGTTCTGAGGAGGATGCTGGTCTTCCTCTCCTTCGCTGTCAAAATCCACTGCGGCCCAGTAAGGGCTACCCGCTTGACTCGGCATTCCGGCAGGTTCCTCGACACACACTGTATCCAAGCAACTCTTCCACTATAATATTTTGAACACTGAAACTAAACAGCCATCGAAATCACCACTGTATAATTACCACACTTCTGCACGTACCAACTGCATAAGGGGCGATGAGTAATTTATATTAGTATTTGGTTTGCAAATTTATTATTATTCAGTGCACGGCGCGCGTTAATATTTGTCAAGCGAGCGTTGCGATGGACGTGTGTCTTATGAATAGACAGGTGAACATGCGCGGGCGCACAGCGCGACGCGTTCGAATGTAATGTGAAGCAACGACTGTCGACCACCCCAGCCACACAAGACGTTTAGGTGTAATGTTTACTATCTGTCTGTGGGTAAGCAGAAGGTACCTTCGCGCGCAAGCTTTGAAAGTGAGATCTATTATCTCACTTATTCTTGTTTGTAAATAAAATATAGGTACTTCGGTACTTACTTACCTCACAACTTTAGCAGACTTCGTTTTCATGGTTTAGTTTAAATTTATAAATGCAATGTGTGCTTATGCAACTTCAAGATAGTGGATGTGATCATGTCTCCGTCTCAAAGTACTCCTGATCCAGCTGACTGAGAGGTAACGACCTGAGTAGTTCAGTTGGTTAACATGCCTTGGTCTGCCACGCAGAGGTCATCATCATCTTGGCGTTACTGTCCCGGTTGTGCTCTCTCGCACGAGGGCCCGGGGTCCGCCTTGACCGTGATCCAGGATTCGACAGATCAGGTAATTACAGTGGAGCAACTGCCATCTGACCTCCATGACCCTGCTACCAGGGAAACCTGACCAGATTGGATCATGATTACACATCCAGTCGCCTGCATGTACAGGTTTCATCACGATGTTTTCCCTCACCTTAAGACCCTGCCACGCAGAGGTCCCGGGTTCAATTCCCGGCCGAGCAAAAATTGAAATGATGAGCTTTAATTTCTGTTACGGGTCTGGGTGTAATATGTATAAATATGTAGTATCCTTTTTCAAAAAGTATTTAATTAGTTTATCAGTTATCTAACACCCATTACACACGCTTTGCTTACTTTGGGGCTGGATGGCGCTGTGTGAATTTGGGCCCAGGGGCGTAGCTACCGCCGTATCATCCGTATCAATGATATGGGGCCCCCGGGCCACAGAGGGCCCCCAAATGTGTCAAAAAAACCATTATCCATAATTTCAATTCAAATCTTATCTACTTCCGGGGGATAAAAATTATACAACAGAGAATTTCAGACCAGGGTAGGGGGTGCCCTCCCCCAGAATAGCAATTGAAGTCAAGTGATAAAATCCGTTTTCATTCGCCTTTTGCTTTAGAGATCACTAACATTTTTATTAAAATAACAAAACAACTTAGGACCCTCTACACGCACTCACTTACTCCGTTCTTTCCTAAACGGGTTAAATGGACCTGGATCATAATAAAATCGTCTTGGCTTACATGCCCTCAATCTTCAAATTGGTCAGTTTTCAAGTTAAACATGAAAGGTTTTCATAGCCAAAATTCTAGAAATTTCGAGCTCGCTTCGCTTGCTCATTAATTGATCGCGTAGTTAATTATTAAACAATGTGGTTACAACACAATGTCAAAAATTTCGAGATCGCCCTTCGCTATCGTCCATTTACTGATATAACGTTATTTTTATTTTAATCCTGTAGGGTTATAAAGGATAAATTACAAAAATTTCGAGCTTGCTGCGCTCGCTCATTCAATAACATAAGTCATGTCTATAATAATCATGCACGATTTGAATATAGCCAAGCCCAAGGCCAATACATCTAAAATTCCTACCTCGCTTCGTGGACCCAACTCTTAGAGATTATTGACACAAATATAGAGCTCGCTACGCTCGCTTATTCAGTTATTAAAGTTATTTGTACGCTCACATAATTTCTTAACTTAAGCAGGATTTAAGTTACTCATTAGCACTCCCCCGTAGTTGGGGTATCCACTAGGGGGCCTCCTAGACAACTATTACGATACGGGGCCCCTGAAAGGCAAGCTACGTCACTCGTCCAAGCTTAGTATTATCTACTGGGGATGGACTAAAGCTTATTATTATAGCTTATGCTTATTTTATATTATTGCTGCCCCAGCTTTTAAGACCCAAAATATCAAAAACATCGAGTTCGCTTCGTTCGGTCATTCATAGGTTTCAGTTACTTTTCTTACCTTTCCAAGCTCGTTGCGTTCGCTGATTCATTAATTTCCCTAAGTTTTTGGAAAGATGATCAATTGCTAAATTTCTACCCAAAATGTCAAAAAATTTTAGGTCCCTTCGCTCGATCATTCATAGGTTTCAGATACTTTTGTTATCATTCATCTAGCTCGTTGCGGTTACTCATTCATTTATCATCACAGCCGTAGCAGTCCACTGCAGGACTTAGGGCCTCTCCTACGAAAGGGGAGGTTATTGCCATAATCTCCACGCTTTGAAGGCGGGTTGGAGATCGCAGTATTTAAATATAACAATGGAAAATTATGCTGCCCATTTTCCAGACTACGGAGACTCTTGATCTCTTGCCTCGAAAACATTAGTCGCCTTGTACGACACCCATGAGTGTAAGGGGTTGGTGCTATTCTTCTCTGCCGGACACCACACTCATTCATTGATTTCCTTAAATTACTATTGTCAGGAACACCCATTGCTTCTAAGACCAAAAATGTTTGAAATAGCTCGCTTCGCTCGCAAATGAATTTAATGACCACCTCAAGCTTTTATAACCCAAAATATCACAAATTATAACTCACAACTCACTACGCTCGCTCATTCATTCAATTCACACGACCTTTGAGCTCGCTCCGATCTCTTATTTATTGATCACCTTCACAGCTTTTAAGACCAAATGTTAAAATTTTTTATTGTTCATATCACATTTTAAAACCTAAAATTTCCTAAAATCTAAAAAATCTAAAAAATCCTAGATTTTGCTCGCACCTATATAGGTTCATAACATCATACCCGTCTTATACCTACCTAAGAAATATTGGAGAAGTTAAGGTGGTTCGACACCTATACTAAATTTCTCTTACCATACTTTCATTCGTTTGAGTGTGTAATTATATTACGGTTTATACTCTTAGTAAATGTATCGATATCAAATAAATCAGTTAAAAAACAGCACAATTTATTATATTTCTTTTTTATTGCTTTATTTTATATTATTAACATGTAGAAATATATTTTACGCTTAATTGGATACATATACTTAAGACTAATTGCACGTACATTAAAAACTTCAAGCCCTTGAAAGAATGTACAACTATGAGTCAAAATCAAACTTTGTTTCTAAACATTCAAAGTCTTTGAATATGTCGTCATCATTGGTCCTCGGATGTACTTTCATCGCCAACGTCCATAATAATAAATTTGTCAATTTGTTTATCAATGATGGGTTCGTTATTTCTTTATTTATTCTCTATTTCTTGAACATGCCGACAGCAGTTCGCCCAAACTTCTGGTGTTACTTCCTACGAAAAATGTATAAATTTAGTTTAAAAAAAAAGGTTTGTTTAAAATGTACAGCTACCGATATTGCTTTATTACTTTACCTGAAAACAATTTTATACAAACCACAAGAAATTAACTTGTCGAAATTGTGTAGGTACATCGGTGCTATAGACATTGGGGTATCAGCCATTGGGCACATGACATTCGACATGACGCAGTAAACCCTTTACTGGTTATTGACGAAAATATTAAAATTACATTGAATCGATCGATATCAATACTTTTTTTAGTCTTTGAACCCCTATGAACTTATTTTGATGCTTTCGTAGTGACATTGACACAATGTTCCTTCCGTTATTATATACTATTCTTTCCGTTTCCTGTTTAGTCCGACTAGTTTTAGAAAGTATACAAGCACGAAGACGGTGGTAAAAGCTTTAGGCCATTTAATAAAGGCGATATTCATTTCCTTTTTTTCGTCTATTATTTATTGCCAGTAAAATAACTTTAGTATACTCATTTTCCGCAACCTGACAAAGTAATCTAAGTCCCTGGTCGACCTATACCTACTCTCTGCTTCTGTAGATAAAAACATTTCTCTATGGTCTATCCAGATTAGGCTTGGCAACACTGAATAATATTTTTTGTGACGAAACATTTTAGTTTCTTTTCTACTTTTTGTAACATGTCGTCTCGGCGAGAGCTGTAGCACTGTAACTTGGTACCATGCGCAAATAATCAAGAATAGTGAAAATCAATCGTGTGTTAATATTTGTATAGAAATCATTCGAACATTTTGCTTTATTCGAATGATGCGAATATGTTGCTATTCGAATGAATAATTCATTTCGCTCATCACTATTATCTGTCACTCTTGGCGCCAGAATCTCGCAATGTGTCAGTCAAGATAAATCGTGTTAATTTCTGATTTTTTTACTAAATATAATACATGAATACGGTTCATAATATTGCTTAACCGGTAATTTATTGATTTTGTTTCTTTATCGCCTGTGTTATTTTATAGATATTTAAATAAATATTACATGTTTCGATAGACGGGGCTTATATTCAGATTTCAGACCAGTTGTGACAAGACCAGAGTAATCCTTTTTTGTTCTCCACGAATTATTATTGTTTGTTGCCCATAAAGTAATTCTGTCCTAATTCTTATAAATATCTAAGTGCTTAATTCATAACAGAAATCGATATAGAAATAGTGAAATTGCGTGTTTGTATTTCAGGTGTGGCGTTGATCATGGAACAGTTGTTGAACCGACTTACAGATGAGCTAAATGAAAAATCACAGACCTGTAACGCACTCGCAACCTACAATGAAATAATTAATATGTTGGATAATAGCAATCAACCAAAATTCAAGACAATATTGGTTAATAGCAATCAATTAAAAGTCAAGACAATAGAGCAAATACTAAATATTTGTTCACTCACATTGCAGTGTACTGAAGATATTAAAACATTTCCTCAAGCATTAATTTTAATTCGTAAAGTTATAGAGGAACAGGTAATCTTTCCAATATCTTTTCTGTATATTATAAACTAACATTATAGGTTACCTGCACATGAGTCAATAGTATTGATAATACAGTAATATGGTGTTTGCGGGCAGAATTTTTGTTAAAAGTGTATGTAGTTAGGATATTGTAATTGGGTGTTATGCTACTAGTATTATAAATGCAAAAGTTTGTAAGGATGAATGTATGTTTGGCTGTTCGTTACTCCTTCATGCAAAAGCTGCTGAACAGATTTTGAAGGAATTTGGCAGAATCACACATAGGCTATAATTTATCTTAAAACTTAATGTTGTTCCTGTGGGAACGGGTCTTGAATGTTATAGTCATAACAACATTTTATGTAGTTGCAGGTAAAAGCTTGTTGCATTATAAAATGTGAATGTATGTAAAGATGAATGTTTGTTACACCATCACAAAAATGGATTATGATAAAATTTTGTTTTTTTATGTTGACACATCTGGTATATTATAATATATACCTTTTCTGAAATTCAATGTGGTTCCCATGGTTACACGGGCTATATCCTGTTATCATATTATGGACAGTCAAAGAGATGAAGTAAATCTGGGTACTGCTGGTTATCTTGACAAGAAAAACAATACATACCATCTCATAAATTAGTGGTCTAATGTTGACTCTGAACATTTATTTTTAATGGCATTGAAACTTCTTTCTTTTGTGAACAAGGTGGATAAGATAAGATAAGATAGGATACTATTTATTAATAACACTGGTTACAAGTCAAAAACATTGGAAGAAGACTGACACCAATAAACATACATATTGTAGTAAAACATTGATTTTAATTCTTAGGGTAAACAAAAAATGTTATAACCATTATTCATATTAATATTTCATGAAATTAATCTTGGCAGTTACAATGAATGTGTGAAATCCAATGTGATTAAGTAATCCATCCACAATCCAATAATTTTAAAATATCACAAATTCTACTATATCTATTTTTTACAGATTTTACATGGCAGAACCACTTTATATGACCAATTATTGATGGATCCAGCTGAATCAACCATTCATATTCTAAAAATTGTAGCAAGCAAGCATGACATTGAAGCCCTACCAGTATTAGCATTTGATGTACTTACAATTTTACCACCAAGTGCTCTCAACAGATTGGTTGAAGTGCATGGAGATAAGATTATACAAATTATTGATGCTTATTCAGAACGAAAATGGGTATGTAATGAAAATTTATATCTTTATAAAGCAAAATAATGTTAATCACATGAAAAAGGTAACCTGTGCTGCACTACCCCACCAGCTATCAAAATATTAAGTTCTTAAATAATGATATAGTGTTGGAATTATGGATATTGTTCAAATTATAGTTGTTTTACTTAGGGTGGCTTGTACCACATTCTTAAACGCATTTAAGCTGATACTTAAACAAAAAACTTTAGACTTCATTATTACGTGTTTATGAATTTGGTGCAAGTGGGGCTTATTATAAAATACCTATATTTACCTACTTCTACTTATGTCTCTATCTTTCTCTGTGTGTATATAAATATTATGTACTATTTTTTTAGTCTACTACAACAGAAGTCAAATTTATGACTGCATTACTGAAGAACTTGTCACCAAAAACAAAAGATACTTTCGTAAAAGATAACTTGAATCTGTGGTTTTCCAAAATAATTCCCAAATTGTTTGAACTCTCGTGCCAAGAAAAAGCTGAATGTATTGAAGCTCTGGAATTGTTAACTGAAGCAGTGGTTCCACATGATTACTATGAAAACCCTCATTGGAAAGTTATGTTAAAGAATATCTATGATGGAGACAAGTAAGTTTTATATATAAATTTAGTAGTATTTATTTGCAAAGGCACCACCGAGCCTTACAGTGATGGCACAAGGTTGCAAGATGGAAATGTACGTCTGACGTTGCGGTACGAAATAAGATCGGCCTCGCGCTAACATGGTATTAATGTAGTATCCACACTATTTTAACTTTGGTGGGGGTGAAATCTGACGTATCACTACTTTCGCGTGCTTTAGTAATAAATGACGTCTGTATAGCACCCCCGTCTGCACGGCTAGCATAAGTGTGTCCACGACATAGCTCGCGCTGAGGCAGAGTGTATGTTTCTTTCTCTCAATACTAAGATGAAAGAGAGCCTTTTCCCGCTTACCGCGCGCCAGAGAACACTTGTGCTAGCCGTACTGTACACTCCCAAGACACAGAAATCTGACCTAAGCCTTTCCAACGCGTAACCAAAGAAGGACGTAGAACGCGTCACTTATGCCAAATCAAACTCCTGAGTGCTGTTGGCTTTAGAATCGCTACGACAGCATCTGACGCGGTGGCACATGCACTCTGTGGCCTGCTGTTGCCAACTTGCCATCTGCCATCTCCCAGGGCCTTGAGGCATGAACAGAAAAATAACCTGTCCTAATTTAAATTGTTTATTAATTTTCAGATACCCACAAGCACTAAAAACTCTTTTTATAAAGCAAAGCAAATATTGGGATAAATTATGGATTGTACTGATAAAACTCTTAAAGAATCAAATCACTAAAGTGGCTTATAAATCAAGTCCAATAAATGCTTTATTACCTGTGGTGGAGCTAGCTTTTAAAGGTGATGCTAGTGTCCGATGTCGAGCCTTCCAATGTTGGGAAGCCCTTATTGACAATTTCTCATCTGATATATCTGATGCAATGATAAATAAAAGAATAAATTTACTGATTGTGCCCCTAAAATCTTATAATGCTAAAGTGGTATCTGTCATATACAGTAAAATTAAAACATGGTGGCATTTAATAAGACAATATTGCAGTGTGATGGAGAGGTTAACAGATGTTGTGCTGATACCATTCTTATTGTTTTGCTTTGGTAAACCACATCAAAGTGGAAAGTTGATTGTATGTAATAAAACTTTAATTAATAATAAAAGTCATACAAATGAACTATGTTTTCAAGCCATGGTAGAAATATTTGGTCATGTGAACTGTGATGGATGTGTGGAGATGCCTAAACTCCCAGTAAAACTAATCAGTACGAAAACCTTGGTTGACCACTGGAATATGTGGGTTCATTCTATTAAAACTGCTATTGAAATTGTGGCAAACAATGAATCAGAAACTGTAATGGTTCAGTTGGATTGTTTATGGAAGTCATTTATTGTGACCATTGGTGAATTACCAGAAAATAATATAAGAAAAGATCTCTTCAGTGAAGCAATGGGCATTGTTTTTATGTTCCTGGGCGTATGTATTTTTTGTTGTTGTCTAATGTCACCTATATAATTAAGTATACGTTTTTATTAATTTAATGTATTGCTTACAGTCTTGTAAAGATAACTTAATATTGAGCGATAAAGTATTCAAGATACTGATATGTTCTCTGTTTGATGACAATGAAAAGTTAAAGCATCTACTTAAAACAAAGGGAGAAGGACCTTTGCACAAAATCATAAGTTTGATTTTGAATCCATCACTGCTTCCTTATTACGAAAGGTAAAATTTACTTCATTTTTAACTGTCTTGCCGTGTACTATACCTTGGTTGGACTGTTGGTCCATTTTTTTACCACTTTTTTCTACCCTACGAAAGTGTAAAGATAATTATCAAGATCCAAGAAAATAATTATCTTGATGACTTCCAACACTGCTGAAAACCGAAGGCGATCACTGTTTTATAAACAATATTATTTCAAAAATAAGAACGAATCTAATACTTTGTTTTGTTGATAGCCCTTATGATACTGAAGCTACCTTTTACTTTAGTATATTTATACATATTTCTTGTATTTCAGAGAAGGGGAAAATATATTGAAGAAATTGGACCCATTTATGAAGTATCTCTTGAATCCAGATTATAATTTAATTCAGCCTAACTATGCACTGCTTGCTGAACTAATTGACTATTTATTGAAGCTTTTGCCTCCGAATGATACGTCTTTATTATTCTGGATTGCGTTGACCGACGCAGCATGTAAAACGAAATACAATTTGCCTAATGAAGCCCTAGAAAAGATGATTATGTGGCCAGTGGAATCCATGCATGCATTTTCTGATGATTCGAAGGTAATTTGATACTACTGGGCCCGGCGCGATTTCGTTCGCGTGTCGTTATACCCTACCCTACCCTACACCTATCCTATCTATATCCTATACCCACCTGTTTTTTACGTGGGGAAAATCCATTTACGGATGTCTACTCGCCGTCATAGGATGGCGAGAAGATTATGTGGGACTTCCGTATCTTGAAAATGATAGTCCTCCCCACTAGAAACCACCACGACGCACAATCAATATCTTTTTCTTATAATATCGTTGATGAGTGATGCTTTCCATACAAATTTTAAATCCTGTGTAACTTAGAAAAAATATATTTTAACGAAAATCTGACAAACCACGAACATAAATACAAAATTTCATTGGCTTTGGATATATAATGAAACTGACATTAAACTAATATGAAATTTAATGTTATAATTTTATTAAACTGTAATAATTTCTTGTATGAGCAAATCCTACGTCATTTTGAAGCCTTTTTATATTTTTAGTTGTAATAGAATGGTGTTTCGTGATAGGCTTAATATGTCTATTGATTGACCTTTGATATGTTTTTGTAATTTCAGATTGACAGAGCCAGGCGAAGTTGGCTGGTATTGTATACCATGTTGGTTCCTAATTTAAAAAAGGCAATGGACCCACTAATTTATAAGGGATTGTTAGAAAATAATAGTAAAGTAACGGATGCTTCATGCTTCTCACTATGTTCTGCACTCGCAATTCTACATAATGCGCTGAGTACCGATAGCGACAGTAAGTTGATTTCAATGTACATACCTTTAATACTGCAATTCCTTATTTTACCTATACTGATGTAACACATTTTTACTTGAAAGTTAAGTCTTCTCTCAATAATATTTTTTGTGCTTGGTACCCCATGTCTGGTTCAGGTGAGCTGGTTTATTATGTATCATGTGTACGTTTACAAGCGACTTGAATGCTATGATAATTAGTAATTTTCGTGATCTACTTACCGGAATTCACCATTTTAGACGAAATTCTTGTTTACAAATATGTAAATATAAATATTTTTTTTAAATGTCGAATAATCTTTTTGTGATATTTTTATAGAGGGATAGATTTCGTTGTATAATCTCTTATTAATATGTAGCTAGTACTTGTTTCTACTTCAAAGTTTATATTATTTGTTTCAGAAGCAAATGCCGCAGAACGATTTGATCTAGTTAAAGTTATGAGCGAAAAGGAGGTTATTCGAAATGTTGAAAAATTGAGTCTAACGTTTATCAAAATATTACGTAGTATGGTCTCTAAATGGCCCGACTATTTGCACCCATGTGGACATTTGGCATTACAGATGGTCGCAGTGGTTTTAAAATCATATTCGCCATTGAAAAATCATACTAAAAGTAGTGATGTAAGTACATCCTTTATAGATGTTTTATATTGGTTTGGACATTTTACTATGGATTGTGGGCTTACCAACTATACGCAATTTTGACAAAAAAATGGCTATGTTACGGCCATCGTCAAACTTGAAACAATTAGAGCCTTTTCTTTAAATATGTGCATGTTGCTATTTGCTAAACATTTTAAATTACAATGGTCACTATAACAGTTATTTTCTTTTCAGTTCATTGAAAAGCTTCTGAATTTTGTTGAATCACACCAATATGAATCTAAGGAGGTGGCTGATCAGTTGTCCAAAATATTGGAGACATTTCCAAGAGAGTCTCCTTTATATGAAAAATGCACTACAATTTTACAAAAGGTCGCTGGGAATTCCAATGATGATAAAAAAGATAATTCGGATGTTATTGATATGGAAACGAATGAGCAAATTAAAGAAGTAGAAAATGAAGGACTCAATGAAGATAATTTTGCAAAGCCTGTTCAGAAAACATTGTCAGATAAAAAAACAAAGAAGCCTGATATTGTTAATAAAGTTATGGTAGGAGATGAAGAATTTGTTGTTGTGAAGTCAAACTGGAAATTCAACCCTAAGAAATTAACTGACAATCAGAAAGATAGATTAAAAAGAAAACGTGAAGATATTCCGGCATTATATCAGGATTTATCCCAATCCCAAGACGAGTTTAAACTTACCAGTTGGAAAACTGATTCTCAAGATACATCTACTACGAGTAGTAGTAAATCAAATAGTATATCTGCAAAAGACAATGTTTCTATTATGCTTAAAAATATTCCTGGGAACGAGGTTGTTCCTAATATAATGGAAAATATATTATCAGAAAAATCTAAGTGCCTTGGTGAAAAAACAAATATAGAATTGACTCCTATGAGAGGTACAGATAACAAATTCGAAGATACTTTAAAAAATGCAAATGATATTATTGGGGCTGCAACATCATGTAATAAAAATGACAGTAGAGTTGAAAAAGTTACAGAAGTAACGTCCGTAGCTTTAGTTAAAGATCCTAAATCACCACGAATGGCACTGAAAGACAGGGTATTCCGAAATGTTAAAAATTTAATTGAAAGGTCTAACATTTCAAACGATAATACAGTCAAGCATGGTGAATTGAATAAAACAGTAGTAGAAAGTGTTCCCAAGACTCCTTTGTCACATGCACTAATGACCTCCAGTACAGTTCATTCAGCACCGCCAAAAATAATCCCTGAGAGACCATCCAGAACCATTAAAAAACCTAAAAAGTTTGATGACTCGGAAATACTTTTAACAAAAAAACGGCGTCGCTCCCAAAACGACTCACAATCTTCTTCTGAGTTATGTCCTTTAGTAGCTGAAATTTCAAGAGAAAAAGATAAATCGGATGTCGTTATAGTCAATAAAGAAGAAAATAAAGAAGAGGTCCTCATAATAAACCAAAAAGAGGAGACGGTAAAGGAAACTACTGATGAATTAAATAAACAAATTATTGATATAGAAAAGAACACAGCCACTAAAAGTGAAAATTTCGTGAACGAGAGAACTACGTCACATCATGATAAAAATATACCTGATACTACTACCACTACTGAAATAAACGCAACAGATACAAAAAAACAGCCTACAACGACTGAAGAGTCAATCGCTAAAGACAATTCAAATAAAAATATTATCAAGGAACAAATTACTCCAAAAAAATCAAATAAAATTTTACAAGAGAAAAAGACTTCAAATAAAAATAAAACCTCTCGTATAGAAAAACAGTTGTTAATCGACATGGTAGAAGGCCATCCTCTTTTGCAGAAATCAGCAGATAAACGAACGACACGTAAAAGCCTGTCAAGTACTGACGCATGTGCTAAACGAAGAAAAGTATCAGTTATAGAAAAATTAAATCGATCAAAGTCTGATAGTCAAGTCAGCAGTTCTAAAAGCACTAAAAAGATAGCCGATAAAGACCATACTTCTAGTCTTTTTCAGCCTGTATCTGTAGTAGTTAAAGATTCTCAGGAACACACTCCAGCATTATCAGAAGACCTTCCTCAGTCAGAGGATATAATTGAAAGCTCTCAGGACTCTGCTATTACCACAATTTCTGTAACAGCTACTAAACACATTAAAAAGAAAATTCCTATTGTTAAATTATATGAAGATGTGAATCTGACAAAAAAGCTGCATATGAATGATACCAAAAAGTTATTAGATGAATTCAACAACGATATAATTCCTTTAGATGACTCTTTAGCAGCCACGCCCTTTTGTGAAAACACTAAAGAAGATATTGAACTATCAAAAAATAAAACATCAACAAGTGACAAACAAGACACAAACTTAACTGAAAACATGGATACTCAATCTATACAAGATTGCAGTAGTTCTGGAGATGTATTTATTATTAACGATGAGGTAACTCCTATTGTAATTAATACTGAAGATATTGTTGGTCCTGATACACTAGAGATTGCAGAGGCTGATACCCAGCCCGTTAATGAAGCTTTAATTACTCAAGGTGACGAAGAGTTGATTGACTTATCGAGTCCTGACCATAAAGAACAAAAACATAAGGGAAACGTTGCAAATGCGACGAGTATTTCAGTAGAAAATGTCCCAGACCATATGACATGTACAGATAACATTGAAGTTCAAGACATCAACACTAGTGGAACATGCTCTCCATTAAAAGACGATGTACAAAAGAAAAATGATTTCTTAAATGATACTTTTGAGATTTCACCAATCAAAACAATGAGCCCGATTCGAGAGAAAAAGTCGCCGTCGCCTGAGACGAGTTCAGACTTTGTTGTAATAAAGCTGTCATCGCCCGTTCAAAGTAATGGGGAACCATTTGAAAAAGTCGAGTCACCTGAGATATTTACTGAAGATAAAATATCGCCTGAAAAGAGAGATCAGTCGCCACCACGAGTAGAAGTAATTGTAAATAATAGTAGCCCCAGTACATCATTATCTTTGAAAAAGAACAGGCCCCAAGTACGGCCGAATGGTCGAGCAGCGCAAATGTTAGGACTCTGCGCTCCTGATAAATTACAAGAAATTATGAATTCAGAAAGAAGTATTGATGCCGATGATACTAAAAAAAGTGGCTCGTTGACTACGCCGGCCCGAAGAAATTTAAAAATATTATACAGTTCTGTTGGAGAAGATAGTAACGCACCTGAAGAATCGGAAGATACTGTCCAATTCTTGAATTTTAAAAGGTCGCTTCCAACCGCCGAATGTAGTCCTTCAGGTCCTATTCTTAAAAGGAAACTGATCGAAATTACGGATGATGTCACTATTTCACCAGCTAGTAAAGTATGTATATTTCTCACTATATTATTGTAATGCTTGCTAATGAGGTTCGTATGTACAAAATTGATTGTTTTTTATTTATTTACAGAGAAAAAGAGTCAGTTTCCATGATCCACCTGTATCTACTACAGTATCTGTGCAAAAGTACATAGAACCGGGCGTACTTCGTTCGCCGCAAAGTTCAGTACTCAAACGTCTGGAAAGACAAATACGTGGTCAAAATTCTACAAAAACACCTAAACGACTAGAAAATTCATTTAAATTAGATACTGTATTAACCAAGACCGTAGAAAGTTTTACAGAAGAACCTATGGTAGTGTCCAGCATTGAAGATACTCAACTAATTTCTATGGATCAAACACCTACTGTAGAGGTTATTAAAACTAGCGATCTAAACGACACTGATCCTATTTGCCTCGAGCTTGTGCAGTGTAATGATCCTATTGAAAATATTGCCAGTGAATTATCGTCACCAGGAATGAAAGACCTTTTTATAACAGAGCTGAAAGGAAAAGTGGAAACCATTTCTGATTTAGCGAAAATGACAGAACTTGAAGTGAACAGATTGTGTATAAAAGCGCCAAAAGTAAAAATTGCCAAAAAAGTATTAGCTGATTATGTTACTAAAAAGGCTCAAATTCCCCAAATTGAACAAAATGATACAATAGATAAATGTATGTTGGATGTTCCAATGACTGTACCAGAATTAAAATGTATTATGGAACTGCAAACCAACGATACTTCAATGCAGACCGACATAACACCAGTATCATTAGCCTTTACGCAAACTACGCTAGTACCAACTTCATGTTCCAGTACTCAAACAATTGAATCTGGATGCAAGTCTACTAAAGATATCATTGAAACCTGTTTATCTGAGGTTAGTATTAAATAAGTGTTTCTTTAGTAAATTACAGTTCCGAGATCTCACAATTCCCATGGCGCGATTCCCTGATTTTAACCAAGTTTCGATCGATCGAGATTATGACGACCTGGAAACGCGACCATGTGATAATGGAACGATCAGAGATCGCGACCAATCGGAAATGGTACGGTCAGGGTATAGGACCATTATAATGCATGATGAGTTTAGGTTCGACACCATTCGTTACCAAAACCTATGCTTATTCTTTAGGAACTTACTTTTCGTGTTCAGTAGGTATAGAAAATGTACGATTTTGAACGACCACAAAGTAGAGAAGAGAGATGAATTGTCAAATTTTAGCTGGCCCATATTAACCTATGCGCCGATTTCATTAATTACAATAATTTGTACATACATGATACATACCTTGGTATACTTTTAAAACTTTCTTGTTCTTAACAGAAAAAGAGCCAAAGTCGGCTATGGACTACACGATATTTATCGAGTGTGTAGCATAGAGTATCACGAATCGTGATACGGCTCACAGGATTTCCGAAAATCCAGAAATCTACGATCCGTATCAACTATCGTGCGATACATATCGAGCGTCTAGTATCTAGTCGATATTTATCACGACATTTCTGTCAAACTGACAGATAAATAACGTAATTTCAAATTTATTTTCATTGTTTGTGTTTATTTTCAAGCTGCTGTGGCCACTATGGACCTGAGGGCCTATCGGCTATCTCAGTGGACAACTGAATTTGACATAAAAAAATCTGACACTACTCTAATTTGGTACTAATTTGGTAGACGCTATTGCCAGTTTTCAACGTAGATGACGTGGTGTAGAATTATTTAGTGTCAAATACAGTTGTCAACTGAGTTAGCCAATAGCCCCGCTGGACAGTTACTATAAAAGTATAAAAAGTCAACAAGATCCTCATCCTCATAATTTTACTAATTTTTTTCTCTTCACGCGTCTTTTTAATCCTAATGCTAATACTATAGCAACGCTAGCTTTATCAGTCATTTTGGTAAAAATACGTAAAAATCGTAAATATACACCAGCGACGCGTCAAAAATGCTTTTTTTTTAGGCTAGGCATTGGCAACTTAGTCTATTCAGCCATCAAAATGAATGAAAGAATGCACCGACTAATGAAAATATCAACGATTCTTATCGTGTGTGTAGTATCCGCCATAAACTACTCTTACTTAGTCAAGTAACTCGCCATCCGTCTTGTCAGCCAGCCGCCGATTAATTTCAATGTATGCTTCCGTACTGCCGAGCTGGTACGCGGCGGGTGCGCATACCATAGATATTAGATACCAAATGGATTGGCGAAAGTGATTTTTGACCCAAGCCCACAGAGTATAGACAGCCACGATTATAAAAACTAAAAGTGACGAAAAAAAGTTATTTGGGAAATTATAAGATTGATTGAAATCAACAAGTAAGCAACCTGATTTTGAATGATGAAGACGTCCATCTTTTAGCTACTATCTTGTTGTATATAGAAAGACGTCTTTATTATTCATTCCGTTTTGCTTACTTGTTCATTCCTCGTGACTTCCCAAGTCACTTTACTTTTAAGACAGAGTCTATAGGATATGTCAAGTTTATAACAATAAAAAATATTGTGTTTGTGTACCCTTTTGGTGCACATGGCGTTCAACATGTTATAAGGCACACCTTAATAATTAAAATTTCAATCCATTTACATTTTATATAAAAAAAAATTGATATAAAATGGAAATTTGGCTGGGGTCCATGACCGATAGCCAATCCATGTGGCACCTTCTTTAGCCACTCAATGTGCCTTTGTTCGGAGTTTATCCAATAAAACTCATTTTTTCTATTTACAGAAGCCAGACTTCATTGCACAGCTTGGACAGCAGTTACAAGAGTCGTCCTTACGCGAAATTGCAGAAAACTTGCCATTGAATAACTGCCTCGATCTGTTTTTGAACAAAATGACAGCTATCGATACTAATCATGTATTGAACAAAGTGCTGGATAAGCGCAGTTCTTTAACTCCGTGTGGGCTAAATAGCGATGCTAATAAGCTGTCCACTTTAAATGATTATTTATGTAATAATTTTAATTCTAAGGATTTGATTTTATTCTGTAGCCAGCTATTACACGACATTCACGAGAAACCGGTGTAATTGGTGGTTTTGATTCAGTTTACGAATCTGTAAATTATATTTACTGTGATCTTTAAGTTGTTGGTTAAGTTTGTAGGTTAATATTTTAATTTTAGTGATATTTTCTAACTCACTTCTCATTCTATCTTGATTGGGGATGTGGTAGATCGCCTTGGGTTTCATCAATTTTTAAATTTTTCAGTAAAATTTTGTTTTAGATTTCTGATCAAGACCAGTAGGCTAATTGCGTAACGCTGTTGCCAACAATTCTCTGATTTCAATGATTGAAGCGATTACTTTAGCGATACCGTATCATGGATTTCATGCGTTCAGTTGCTAACAAAGTTCCATTGCAATAAACTGAAACTAATAAAACGATCATACGTAATCGCAAAAGTAACAATTTCAATCATTGAAAGCTAAGAATTGTTAGCAACAGAGAAACGTAATTAGCCTACTGATGATTTATTGCTTAATATTAGGTATGTGTAATGAGGCTAAATGTAGTAAATAATTACAGTTTTATTTTATCAAAACTAATTTATTATAAAACGAGTCAAATATTTACAATATTCAGTCATGAGAGTGACCACATAGATCACAATAGTTACGCAAATGTCGTATTACATTTTTTTCACATAACTTCATATCTAAATTCATCTGTTCTTACTACAAAATGCAATTTGTATTACTTTAAAAGATATAGTTTTGAATGATTACTGTATTTAGGTACAAAGGTATTGCCCACAGAAATTAATGTAGAACATCATTAAAATGGCAGCAAGATACAGTATCACAATTGATATTTACAGCAATATATCTAGCAGACACAGGTAACGTTAAAGCTTTATTATAAAACAGTGGATTCTTATGAATAATCTATACTAATACCACTTATGTACAATTTTTTAAGATAGACCACCTTCCCATTAGTATAATTATATCACACTGTAAATTAGCGAAGAGATATCGACAAGAAAATTAACAAAGGCTGACAGGAATCAAACGAACTTTCACTTGTCGCTTTGTCATGGCAATTTCTTAAATATTCTTTGTTAATTGTCAATAAGAGGAAAATTAAGATTGGTTTACTTTAGAATTATAGATATTAGGATTATTACCCTAATTAAAGAATCGGACTGAATTCGTACTATTGCCGTAGCTTAGTATTTAGGAACTAGAATGTTCTTTTTTTAAATAAATATGTACTTTGAATGTCTTTTGTTTCAATATCAGAGGTTAATAATTATCATTTTTGACAGTGGTTATTGAAAGTATTTTTGGTTTTACCTAGTATTTCTTTTCTCTATGGTTTTACTATATTTCTATGTAACTTAGGCTAACTTAAATAAATGAGCAATTACTTTGCTATTATTTATACATCTACTAATAATGAAAAGAACCACAGAAGTAACCAAAAATATTTTATGACTATAGGCACAAGTGTTGTCAGAATATAATATAAAAAGTAATTTAAATGTAGAACAGTAGGTAAGCAATTACGCAGCTTACAATCGTATCAAAATGGATTGATAAAATATAAATTATAGGTATCGATTGTGTAAAGTCTAGAAAAATATATACCTAATACACTCGCTTCCACAAAAACACCCATACCTGAAGAGCTTTTTGTCTCAATTACGTATAATTACTGACACAAGACAAGACACTGACGCAAGTAACTTAAAACTTTGGTTCGCTTGAGCACATATTGTTATGATGATTTCGGAGATTTCTATTTTACATTTGTCTATTTAGCTCTGTGTCAAGGAAACCGCATTTCTGCGACGTAGTCTAAATGTTCTAGGTTGTGCTGTGAGTTGGAGCGGCGTGGGGCGCGGGGCCGGTGCAGGTTGTGGTGTGAGTGCGCGCGCATCACGCGGTACGTCCCCTCGCGACGAGGACTCGTATCGCTGGTCTTCCTTCGGCCGACCCACTCGTCATCTCTGGTCGTTGCAGGCTTCCTATTGCTGTCGAACGCGCGACGGTTGTCTTCGTAACGCTGCCTCTGCCAAGTCCTATCCAAATCGTGCCCGTATAAGTCCAACTCTCCAGACGGCTGGAACTGACTCCCGCTCTGACAGTAGCTGGATCTCTTCCACCCGTCCTCGTACTTTTTCCTCCCGTTCTCGTCTTCTCCGATTTGTCTCCGTTGCGATTGATTCGAACTGCTCTCGCTCGTGTCTTCGCCAGATGTGCCGATGCCTAGGTCTTTGTCGTCCCCATATATCTTGTAGACTCCGTTCGGGTTCAAGTTCTTTCCGTTGTAAGTTTGGTCGGTTAGAACCAGTTGCGGGTGCGGAATGCAATACGGGTGCGGGTAACACTTCTCGATTTGCGACATTTTAAAGTCTTCTTGCTTTCTGGTACAGGATCCCGGTCCAAATAGCGACAATAGCACTGGGAGGAGAAACAGTCCGTGCATCGCTCCGAAGAATATAACCATGAACACCATCTTGAAGAATACTGAGAATATGTAACTGTCAGCCAAGAGTAACGCAACAACTCCGAGAATTGTACTAAAAGATCCTTGGACTATAGGAAGTCCTAATGAATACAGGCATTCGCTGACTCTCTCATTTGGTGTTTTAGCTTTTGAGGCCATGTAGGCGTAACAGATATGAGCGGTGAAGTCGACGGAGAAACCAATGCACATGATGAGATTGATCATAGATATCGAGTCCAGATTGATGTCCCACAGAGCCATGTAGCCGACGACACCAATTTCAATAGACACTATACTGAATGCTACCCAGAGGGAGCACAGTATGTTAGGAATGAATATGAACGAAGTGATCATCATCATCAACGCACCGTAGCTCAAGTTTTGGAGAGATGTCGGCATCACGAGTTCAAACTGAAAAATCAAAATAATTTTAAATATATTTGTTTAAACGATAAACGTTAAAAAGAAATTATAATAAAAGTATTGTGCATTTACCTGATCAAAGAATACAAAATATGGATGGAAAACTGAGGCATTTAAAGGCGACTCCGCTACGACTTTTCTTAATGCTTTCACCATTTCCTTTTCGTGGTTGGTTCCGCTAATGTTAATAGCTTGTATTAAAAATCTGGACGCTACTATCTGATCACCCTCTTTGTTAAATTTTACGTCCAATGAGAAGGGGTTTGCGGGGAAGAGCCATAACTGAAAATAAGAATAATTTTCGGTAAGATTCCCATCACAACGCAGAATTTCCATTTACTGGGTAGATAGGTTGTCCTTGAAAGTACTTAAGTTTCGATGATTGAATACTTACTTCTTTTAGATTTTGTATGAAATCGGTATCATTGTCGATTGTGATATTCAAGTAATCATTGTTTCTCGATACGTAGTTGATAAACGTTCGCAGCCAGGATTCGGTGTACAATGAATTGGATATATACGACGTATTTTCCAATCTTTGCGTCAGGAGCTCCACTTCATCCTGTACTTTCGGATCAGAGTAATTGTACGCACCGCTTATAACCACCTGGAAAGCAGGAATAAAAAGAAATTGTTAGTTTATTATGACAACAATCAATGTCGACATTTCAACTTCATAATTTTATTATTAAAATACATACCTGAATTCGGTATGGAAACTCTCTGTAATAGAGATCTTCTCGATCGAAGAACTCGACAGAGTACGAGTCAATTTTGGATAGCTTCCTCCTTTCTAAACCTTCCTTCAGATTGGTAACTCCGTAACCAGCACCCAAGAGGTACGCCAAAAATATCGTTAGCACCAGTGCCTTTACCCAATTGTTGTTCAAAATATCGGCCATGGTGTGTTTGAAGAATCCCATTATGCAGTGCTCCTTATTGTCCATAGGGTTGTCCGGATCAGCTTGATCGATACCGCCAGAGCAGAATACTCTGTAGAGAAACGATTTCTCTTCTGTAACAAGACCAACATTTAGGTAAAATATATTTTAGCTACAGCGTATTTTTTTTATGTAGAAATGTAAGAAGTGTAATACCTTTTCTCGATCTTGATTCTGATAATACTTTGCACATGGTTATGGTGTGCCGATTTTGCTTCTCGCGGTAACCAGAAATGGCGACACATCCAGCGAAGAAAGTAAGATGCCATATAAATGTAAAACAGACTGCTAGACCTGAAGAAAATAATTTCTACATTAATATTTTTCAACTAAGTAACATTTCTGCCCCGTTGCAATATTTAACGAACTATCGTCGGTAAAAATATTGAGATCGTCATTCGTTGACGCAATGACATCGAATCACAGATTAAGCTGTAAATCTGATTTTCTAATAACTTTTACCATGAACGGATAGTTGAATATAGGAAAGCGGGCATTACAATTACGAAGTGAGTAGGAAATTTCCAATGAGCAGTTTTCCAATAGGTATCTAAAGCATTCCTAACCACTCACTAGATGGCGCCCCGACAATTTTGGTAATTGATAATCGCTTGAAATAGGTTCTTAGCAAAGAGGATATAAACACTGGGTACGTTGTATTGGATAATATTGTATTTGTCAATAGTTTTCAACCATTTTAGAGGTTGTAATAATAATGGAACATAGTGCCAACTTCAATAAATATTTCTTATTTCATTTCGTTCAACCTTTAGCAATCATGTTTATATTAATAAACATTTTTTTTTAAGTTTAGTATTAGTTGGCTGAATGAAATCACTGCCACCATCATACAGATTTAAAAAAAAATACCAAAATTGTAGGAGCGCCATCTATTGATGCTTTTTGAAACCAACTATCAATACCTACTGGAAAACTCCTCATTAACTTACCAGAATACATGCAGAAAATCTGCACAGAAGGGAACGGCGAGAATATGCCAATGAAGAATGAGAGCATATCCGTGACGGAGGTAATGGTGATGGAGACCGCTGCCTCGGACAGCATGATGGCCATGCGCTCGGGGACCGGCAGCTTCGGAGACGTGCGTCGCCAAGCGGCCAGCATCACGAATGTGTCGTCTATGCCGATACCTGAAACAGACGAGTTTAAGGATCAAAAGAAGACGAATTTGAAGATTAATGAATAAATAGTCTATTGTCTTTGAAGAAAGAGAAAGAGACGCCTTCGTGCCGATCCCACCTAGAGATGGGCAGAGATGATGATGAATTAGTTGCACTGGTCCCACCAGTGGGGTGTGGGGGTGGAGCTGCGGGTTATAGACGATCGAATCAATCAATATAGTAGGTATCAGTAAACTTAATACCTACCAGTTAATCGTAACAGATATCCAAAAAGTACACTAATTATTCTTTACCTCATAATTTTATGCTATACATAAAATTGTATTGCGTGAAGTTTTTCGTTTTAAGAGAGGAATAGGCATAGCGGGGAATCCCGTACGAACCGGAGCCGCCCGAGTGGGGAAGTACCTTACAGAATACCGCAGTCATACAATACTATTTTAAATAATATTGTGTTTCTACCGTTGAGTAAGGTGTCCAGTGCTCCATGGGGCTCCATTTGAGGAACCGTGGCTTTAGCAGCGGACGGGCATTTGCCTTTTTGCTGACAGAGCAACGTGTTATAGAGGTAAGCAACGCATTGGCGACACCCCTGGTGTTGCTAATGTGTATAGGCAGCGGTGACCACTTTCCAGCAGGTGGCCCGCTTGCCTGTTTGCCTACCGTATAACATAAAAAAAGGCTGTATGACAGAATACTAACCTAACATAGTTTTAGTCTTGAATATTTTTCTTTTAGGATTGTTTCTTGAGTGCAAGAGACTTAGTGTAGGTACCTACCTACATAGTAAAACATTTTCAATAGTTTTACTAGAGTACCCCTTCAATTGATTTAGGAAGATTCTAAAGTAGCGCACTTACCAATCATCAAGAACGGAGCGGCCAAGTTGATGCCAATGAACGAGATGCCCAAATAGATCGCGAGCCCAAACGCGGCGGCAGTGGCCATCACAGCCGAAATGTTTCCCAGAAGACCCAGCCACGGCTTCGACCGGACCCAATCACCCATCATGCAAGTGACCACAGAGAAAATGCCCATGAGGATGAAAGTTGAGCTGAAGTAGGGGATCACTGTCCTCGTGTTCTTTTCCAATTCGTGGTCGAGTGTCCGTGACGCGAACCGCGCAACAGATATGTGTTTGAAGCGACCAGTGTCTTCAGCTATTCCGACTTCTTCCAGGAATGCGTCTTCCCACGCCGCGCCTCTGTGAAACAAAACAGTCATCGTTTCAATATATATAATATACCTACGAGTAAGTACTACATAGATAATATGTGCTCGCGTGTGCACATATTATCTATGTACACGCAATGCAACCGTCCTCTTTTCTTTGCCTTTCATTCAGCATACCAAGGTAAGCAATACTATTTAAAAACTTATGACAAAGGCGTGATCGTGACCTACAATTAGTTTTAACTATCAAAGCGCTTAAGCATTTTGTGGTAAGAATGTCCAATATTACGCAGTGCTTAGTATTCGCGACGCTTTTCTAAACCGTGTCAAGATCGATGCCCATTATCTAAGGCACTTGCTCACAACTGGTACAATTCTATTCAGATTCAAATAGAGCCATAAAAAGTCAACTGAACCAGAAACACGGCAAATAAACAACGAGATCTCTCTATAGAAATCTTTAGCTTCCTTTTGAAATGTGATCATTAGTACAGCAATCATGGTTTCCTGATGTTGCGTGCTCGTGTAGCTTGTTTAGGTAGGTACCTACTGATTCTCCGTATCAATAATTATTTCGTATTTCCCTTTTAAAAGATCGTGTTGATTTAACCATTCCGTGGCAAATTAATTATGGAAATCTATCTACTTAAGTACCTGTTTATTTTATTAGACGGCGGTTGCTATGTAAAAATATCAGGATCTTAGTTAGTTAAAGCAATCATTTGACGCACTGCTCTGTTAAGATTCATCTCATTTCGCTGCCAACCGTGATCATTTATAACGGAATCGTAGCATACATAACAACAAGCGTAGCACAATTAACCAGATTCAGAACGAGAGTTACGCCGTATAAATTATCTGCAAGATTCTTACCGTTCAATTTGCATTTTGGTGTCGGTCCTCACGAACCAGACGAGTTGCACCGCTGGCACTGAGACTATTGTATCGTCGACGACTTTGGACCCTCCGAAGAACACCGGGAATGCATGGGCTTCCCAAGTGACAGGGTTGAACATGATGGGGAAAGTGAGGTTTAGCTCGCCTCGTTCAACCTGCAAATGAGATAAAGTGTCTATAGGTGAACAATATCTTTATGAAAATTTAGATGACTAAATACTATTACTAGGTATCGATGAATCGAATGTTACACTATGAGCAGTAGAAAGCCTTGTTTTCTAATATATATATTTTTAAATACAACTTTTTCATTATTACATTTTCGAATTTTATACCTACATATTTAATTTAATAGCCTTCTGAACAATTTCAATAACCTTCAGAGTGTAATATATTCCAACAGCTACATAATTTTGGACGATAAGGTCACAATACAGAAATTATTGCAATTGCAATGTCACCCTCGGGCCTCGATGCCTCTTTCTAGTCACTATAACTCGTATGTACTTATATAACGTAAATTTTGTACTTTTGTAGTAATATTTTAACAAAACTAATCAGAGCCATAAAGGCAGATGTTGTGTGGTGCCCTGTAGCAAAGCCGTTCCAATACGGTTGACGTGCAAGGCTCCATCTCTGACCTGTTACTTGCCAGAGAATGGACAGCAGCATTTTCTATTTACTTTTTAACACTGCGATCGCTAACTCGCGCGCTAAGCGTGGAGAATATTGCAAATCCCTCCACTGATGTGGAGAAGGTTTGTGTTCAGCTGTGGATTCTTATGGCCGGCTGCTGATGATGAGTTAAACCAGCCTCAATTCTTTCATTTAATGCTTGATGTAGGCCTCTCTATCGAGTTTTTATCTACTCTTTTATCGCTGTGCATGACGCTCTGCAGCAACGTCTTGCGTTTGAAGTCAATGCATTATTACAACTGCGTAAAATAAAAACAGCACTCAGATTTTACCTACTTTTTAAACAAAATTACTAAGTTTAAACATCTTCGTGTGCGGTCACGACAGATTTTAACCCGATAAACACCTTCCTTGCGGTCCGTTTGCGGTTTCCGAGCGAGTGGGTACATAATGAACTATCTATTGTTTATAGAGGACTGTAGTCACCATGATTCATTCCATCGATTCGAAGCCTTGACTCAAACAATGCCTTATGGATTCGATATGCGACTGTCTGTGGCTGCGTAAATTCGCATTGACGACTAATGGCATCTTGGTTAATATTGATTTATAACCTGACGACTCGAGTGTTTCAGTTGATTAACATGCCGGTCTGCCACGCAGAGGTCACGGGTTCGATTCCCGGCCGAGCAGAAATTGAAATGATGAATTTTAATTTCTGTTATATAATGAAATATATAGTAGTTTATCTGTTCTCTGGAACCCATAACACAAGCTTTGCTTACTTTGGGGCTAGGTGGCGCTGCGCGCTGTGTGAATTGACCAAGCATATTTATTTTGTTTTATTTTTATGCATGTCTATGATGGGACCATAACTCCATTGGTGTTTTGGTAGTAACGCTAGCTGATGTTCGATCTTCAAAGAAAACATCGCAAACACTTATTTGCTTACACGAATGTGTTCTAAATAAGTTAAGTAAGTACCTATGGGTACTAAAATTATTTCTAGCCTGAGTGCTTCTAAAGATAAATATTTATTAGCACCTAAGCGCTAAACAATTAACATATCGTAAAAACTTGTTTACATATGGAAATGCCTTCGATACGTACTTATTCGTAATTTCTGATGTCTTTATCTTTATTATAACATAATGCAGTGTAATGCAGAAACAATGTTTCATACACAATTATCAACTGACGACTAAACATAGAAGTGATAATGTTGCAATGAACAGAAGACTAAATTTGAACATGCCAACTATGTTAATGCAGCATGGCGGAAAGGTAAGTGACATGCATCCCATGTGCATGTCATGGTCACGGGACGACACGATGCATGCAACTGCATCGAAATATCGGGCTACTCCTCAACAAAGGTACGCGGTATTAAACCCGGAACATACCTTTAAAATATGTGATAATAACCGCGATAGTTTAAAACATTAAAATACCTAAGTTTTGTGTAAGTTCTGTAATTTCTTACAGTCTATAATATTCTTGCAAGATTTAGTTATGGGGCTCTTCAGGAGTGAACTTTACGTTAATCAAGTTGTGTTGCTTCACGAATAACTTAATAGTTATGGACCTATAAGGGAAGTATTTTATTCCACTAAAAATATTTTATGTAAAATTGGTTCGCCAAACCTCACAAGCTTACAACATTCCACTGTGATAACGTCAGGTCACGTTCAGGGTCACAGAAAACATGAAAATACTTTCATGTTTTTTATGGTCAGGGTTGACATTGTCGGTCGGACTAACCTGGCGTGTAGCTAGAGTCTGTTCTGCACTGTACGTAGTTTCAGTGAGTAACGTTTGAATATGAACGTAGCAGACATATATAAAACAAGTATTGGCAGGTTTTGTAAGCCCTGTATGTCTTGAAAATTTGGGCTTTCTAGCATTAGATCGAATATATGGGGGTCTGTACAGAAAGGGTAGTTACTTTTTACTCGTCTTGGCTGGGGCACTATCCTGCAACCAGATAAGGTACAATTTGTGGTTTCCGGCAGTGTACATCAACTTATTTGAGAAGTTGTCAGTGGTATGGATGTCATAAAGGGCGACTAATGTCTCTAACCAGCATGGACATTCGTAAGCCTGTAAATGGACAGCAGCGTTTTCTAGTTAGTATTTTAGACATCTCCAACTCCATCCTACCCGCATGACAAGCGTGAAGCCAAAGCCATCCATTGATGTGGAGGAGGGTCAAGTACAGCAGTATACTTTTAGGCTATTGTTGATCATAATTGGCTGTGTGGTGTCCGCCAGAGTAGAATAGCACCAATCCCTGACATTCGTGGGTGTTGTACAAGGCAAGTAATGTTTTCGAGGCAAAAAATCTTGAGTCTCCGTAGGCTGGAAAATGGGCAGTGCTTTCCATTTCCATTATTATCTTTCCACGTCCCTAAGTCCTGCAGCAAACTGTTATGGGCTGTGATGATGATGATCATAATTATGATGAAGTAAATAGTTCAAAGGCACACCGTTGTTTTTTTTATTAAATACTAATGTAAAAGACACGTTTATTCCATTATTCAAACATTTCTCACACGAACAATGGGCGGCATCCGCATAAAAACACGTGAATTTTAATAAATCTTTGTTTCCCAAGAGAAAGTCCGGAAGAAAACGAAAGTAGAATAAAGTATTGTAAATATGTACGCGGCACACTTGCAATGGTCTCTGGTTCTGACACAGAAACGTTGCATTGTGTTATTTATTTGCCCAGACAACAACAAAACAAATAGTGAATCTTCTGTGTTGCATATGTATCGTTTAAATTCCGAAAGTTTAGGTGCATACGTAAACCAACTCATCAGCATCGTCCTAGTGGTCAATCCCGGCATAAGCCAGGGGCCGCTTTAATACTCTTCCTTCTCCACTTTACCTGACCATACCTGCTTCGTAAAACGTTGACTGTCGCATCCAATACTTAGTGGGTATCTTTCCTTATACCGGAGGTTAGGGACTTATTTTCCACGTATCCCTGGAGGCTACGTAGTACGTGACCTAACGACCGCAAGTTTCCAATCTTATCCGCGATATCGCTCATGCCAAGGCTTCAACGGATTTACTCGATCGTTACGTATTAGGTCAAGTCGTGTATCGCCGCACTTTATCATTTTGTTAGCGTCGAGTTTGTAAACCTAGTGTCACCTTCGTATTAAAGGTATTTGAACCCGATTATAAATAGGTAAGGTTATAAAGGCCAAACATATTGGTACAAAAGCTACCTCACACAAAAATTAGGCATTCATTAATTACCTACATAGAACGCTGTTGGACTTGCCTCCACTACAATAGAGGATAGTTTTTCCACGCATGTTTAGCACGCGGTTTCCAGATGTCAGTATTAAAAGTCTTCAACAGAGACTTCCGCTACCTATTTAATTGCCCTGCAGCTGTATTCCTGAGCCAGAACGCATTCACGGCCCCCCTGGTGTTGCGGTTCACCATGAGCGGCTGCAATCGCTTATCATCAGGTGAACTTCTCGCTTATTTCCCACGCTCTATTATAAAAAAAGGTATCCGTACCTACATAAAATATTGTTTAATTATTTTAAAGGTATGTTCCTTTTACTACCGCAGTTTACTATCGCGTACCTTTCAGTACGCATGCAGCCGTCCCGTGACCATGATGCATGCAACTGCGTCGAAATATCAGGCTACTCGTAAACTTAAGCACGCGGTAGGAAACCCGGAACATGTCTTTAAAATGTGTGATAATAACCGCGATAGTTACATTATATTATTCAATTATCCAAACTTAACTATGCCTAATATTCTGTCCTGCCAGACATCCTACCGTCTTTTTGGTGGGTATGTATTCTGTTACTCATGTCAATAGACTCCTGCCCACCCTCCACCCCCGTTCTTACCTCTCCAATGATCTTGTCCAAGTTCAGGATGTCGTTCACGAAGCACTGGCCCTCCCATCGCGCGCACTCTTCCCGGTACGTGAAGGTCTCTCCCGAGGGTAGGGTCACGGTCACGTTCTGCACCAGGTCGTCGAGCTCCCTCAGCTCCTTCCACACCTCGGTGCGGAGAAGGTTCGGGTTGTCGTCCTTGGCGACGATGATCACGCGCCCGAATCTGCCTGTTGGAAGGAATGTCGGTTAGTAGAAGTATTAGAAAAAGCTGTCGTATAATAAAAAGATGACTAAACCAGAAAATATCGTCCCTCGAAAATTAACTATTGAGAGATGACTTTTCTTCTAAATCAACTTTTGAATAAAATTACCTTCCCCAAAAGGAGTATATAGGACCGAAGCTCAATCAGAGACAGTTTAAATAATAATTGACTGAATAGGCATTTTCTGAGAGACCTTTCTCTATCGCACTGAAAAACATGAGTTACTGTTGACTTAGCCAACTGTTCAGCTAAATGAATTGTGCTTAGATACTTGCGCCTAAACTTTAAAAATGTCTTTCAAACAGTAGCTAAAAGTTACCGGTCACAACAAACACTGTTAATGCAGCTGCACATTATTCCCTGAAAGTACACACTATATCAGTAAGTATCTATCTAATATCAACTCTTTTTTTTTCAGTGGGACGACTTTATTTTCGTGTCTATGCCATGATGTCTAGAGTAATTTATGTAGTATAGAGGATATATAGGTAAGGTAATTACTTTCTCAGTCAATAATGTTATTTCCTCAAAAAATTTTTGAAGACAAGAAGCTTAGTACTAAGTATAAATTGCCAACATACATCGGAATAACATAGTTATTTAGGTACCTACCTAGTAATATAATTGTCACAATAATCCAATCTGTTTCATATGTATTCATAATATCGTTATGATTATTTATTACTTCTTACTAAATTCTCTTACAACTAACTTACTTACTTCCTGTAGAAGAATTAACATAGTGTTCAACGTTACTACGAGGTTATAAACTGGTTATTGTACTTAAGTGCAAATGTATTAATAGCCACAATAATTCCTGGTAAGTAAGTAGGTACCTAGTAATAAAAGAAAATCCTTCTTATCTGCATTCTAAAAACTTAAAGAAATAAGCGAGAGATCTTATATTGCTCTACTAGCTGCGGTTTTGACAAATCTACGACCACTCAGTATATATATTTGACAATCTAGTAAGTACTAGTATATCGTTTTTAAAATGATCAAGTAGATAACTTTGAAGATTATATTTTTATTGCAATGCAAAGTTGTCATCAGTTTTCCATTTTATGAGTTTATTTTAAATTTTATAAATATGCTAGGGGTCAAGTTGGTCGGTGAGATTGGGTTCAATTGCAGGTAGGTTGTTAGTGGACGAAAATAAAAAGAGACAAGAAAATAAATAACAGATAAGGCACACTTACCAGCTCTAGTAATCCGTCCCACATTGAATCTGTGCGAATAGTTGACTTTGAAGTTCTCTTCCACAATTCTTCTTTCAAACTTTCCTTGGCCACTGACTGGGGAGAACAGGTACTCTGGGTCCATTTCATAGTAGACTCGTTGGTAGCCCGTGATCATGAGCAGGGTTAGTAGAACCGGGATGATGATGAAGTAGCCTGGTTGTCTGCCAACGAGGTGGCCGAGCTTGTAGAAGGATTTGTTTAGCACGTCGTCCACGACCGTCACTTTGCAGCCCATCTGTAACAACGATAAGATTGAGTTAGCTTAGATTTAAAATTGTTAGATTGTGTAATGGAACGCGACAATTTTGACATTTGAGTGGCTGTCACTGTCACTCTCTCTGTGTCTTACCGCCTTTTTCACTGTATGTCTGCTTTCGAATTAAAATCTGATTTATCACAATTCTATTGTAATTCTTTATTAATACCACAAATACCACTTTCCTACAAAAATTAATACCTCCTGAGGAACCACCTGGGGCTCTATTGTTGAATCTCTCGCCTCGCTTCGATCGGTTTTAATTTTTTAATTTTTAGCAACACCGAAAGAGTACGGTTCAAAAATAAGGAAAATCAGCATCATACATCAAAATATCGAATTTTTCATGCCGAAAATCTAAATCTAAATCCGTTCGAATAGAGGCGAGCTTTTAAAAAAAGTGCTCCTATACTTTTTCAACCTTCGTTTGAAACCCCCGTGGTGCTACTCGTAATTGTTTGGTTTTACTTATTTAAGGCCTGAAAGCACACGGGCAGATATCTAAGGTGAGCTGATATCAACTTAAGGCGAGGAAACATTATCTTGTCCTTCTTGCTCGCCCGAAATAGCTTTCCAATTGTCAGGTTTATTTTCGGATTATGTAACTTTTTTTAAATAAAGGATGTTACCCAACTTAAAGTAGCTTACTTATTTTTTTATACCACTTAAACAAGCTTACAGCGTACGATGGAGTATTTCAAAAGAGTTATCGAGAACCAGGTCGAAGTGAACGACCAAAGTTGTGAGGCCATTAATTGAATGCAAAAATCATCGTCGTAAATATTTATCTATCAAGATCGCCCTATTAAATTATTACATAAGAAACTTGAAATACCAGATTATTTAACGAGCCATACTGTTTGTCTTGAGCTAATATTTCAACATTACCGGTTCACGTTTTTATATGGAAATCGCGAAATTTTCTGCATGATTTTAAGGTTTATAGCTTTATCCTTTTCACTAGTGGACCCGGCGCGACTTCGTTCGCGTGGCATCCTACCCCTACCTGACATTAATCCTAACCTACCCTACACCTGCCCTACACATGCCCTACACTTACGCTACACCTACACTACACCTACCATACACCTACTTTACCCCTATCTACCCTTTTTTTGCTAATATACCTTTAGTAATATCCGTTGCTTAGTTTAAAAGAGTTAAAGTTTATATAACATACATATATACATAAGGACAAACGGTGGAAAGCGACTTTGTTTTATACTATGTATAGAAGTGACACACACCTCTTTAGGCAAAAATGATGGTAAAGCTCAAACATTTTTTTGGATTGGGTTTACTTTTTACGGAATGTAGTAAGGTATGCCTAAAGTTGTTTACATCAAATATTTACACAATTTTACTTACATTCGTTTTAAAGAAATATGTATTAAACTCTCAACAGACTCTTGAAGCGTATACGTTTCTTAGAACTTAGCCATGAGTACCAAGTTATGTAAGTTTCAACTGTTCGTAATTAAAGTAAATTGTGTCAAGTATAGCCACTTAGGTCTCAGACATTCGTTCAAACACTCTGAACCTGTAACTAGGGCGTTAGTGATCACATAGGCTTAAAACTAAACAGTAAAAACTTTAGATATAGGTATTTTAATAGGTATTATGAAGAAAAAATATATGTATTTTTGATTGTAATGGAATTAACTGAACCCATTTTGAAAATTCTTTTAGTAATAGCGTGCTATATTATCACTGACTAGATATGCTTTATGATTTTACTTTATCCCGAAAAATACTAAGTTCCAGCGGAAAAGTTGATTGTTTACAGAGATACAAACTACGCGCTTGTGAAAGTCGCTGGGAAGGAGTAGCACATTATAAACACTACGAATAGCCTTCCCAAACTGTCATCAGAAATCCCCCAAAAGAGTCTACATAGACAAACTCAAATATTCCCCAAACTACTAAACCGATTTAAATAAATAAAATAAATAGTCGTGGACAAATTCACACACGGCCATCTAGCCCTAAACGAAGCAAAGCTTGTACTATGGGTGCTAGATAACTGATATACTACATATATACTTTTAAATACATACTTACTATACATAAAACACCCAGACCCGTAACAGAAATTAAATTTCATCATTTCAATTTCTGCCCGGCCGGGAATCGAACCCGGGAACTCTAATAATACAAAACTAAGAACCATATCAATTAAACAGGTTTCAATAAAGAAAATCGAATCGAAATCATTCCGGGAGCCACGACGCCACAGACAGACATACAAATACACCCGTCAAACTTCTACCACCCCTCTTTTAGCGACGGTTATTTTAAAGAAATAGGCATGTAAGTATACTTAATAAATTAACATTTTTACGACTTAATGATGATTTCACATAACAATATATGCTTTAAGAAGCCATTGTCCTATACTGTAGCTCCTGTGCAGGTTTGCCTAATCAATACGTAATTAATCATGTGGCCAATTGTTTCTAATAAAGTGTACCTAAGTATTAAAAATCCGCTATACGTATGTTCAAATGTAAATATCTACATATTTCATTTTACAATAAATTCTATAACACTTTCAAAGTCGTGCAAATTGTAAAAGTTAACCAAATGTATCAAGGTCGTAGAGTTTTACGATACTCATACACTTGCTTACACGCTCAAGGCTCACAACTACAACTTAACCACATTAGCTGCAAAAGCATGATTTGATTTGTAATAACAGATATAAAATTCTCCCTTATAGCGCTATATCTAAAACCGTAAAAAATTATACATCTTCATTTTAATCATATAGACCGGTCCTGTGCCCTTCGCTACCAGCTTGTACCTTCGTCGGTCCACCTTTATCTAAAACCGTAAAAAATTATACATCTTCATTTTAATCATACAGACCGGTCCTGTGCCCTTCGCTGCCAGCTAGTACCTTCGTCGGTCCACCTTGTGGGAGGCCAAATTCCACCTTGTGGGGGAATCAATTCATAACTGGTGTTGTATTAGGCGACAATTAATGTTTCAAATACTAACATTTGAAAGTCAATGTATATTGTTCCATACGATTTTAATCACCAACATCATCATCATCATTATCGTATTATCGCTCATCGCGGCATCTGCCAGGATCCGCTTTTCTACTGATTCTTCTCCACTTCGCCCGGTCTTCGGCATCCTTGCGTTGTAAGCCGTTGGCATCGCATCTGACTCGGCGATGCCAAGTCATGGCTTCTTGGGTCGCCCACATGACCTCTTTTCTGATACCGGCAGGTTCAGGCACCTATTTCTCACGTATCCCTGGAGTCTACGCAATGCTTGACTAAACCAGCGCAACGAGCCTCCTTGATCTTTTCCGCGATACCCCTCTCGCGAAGGCTGCCACGGATGTACTCGTTACGTACTCGGTGGAGTCGCGTGACTTCGCACACCAACCGTAGCATTTTAATTTCGTTAGCGTTGAATTCGCGTACGATTTTAATTACCAATATCTAGATTAAATTACATACTACCAACTAACCTATTGCACTCTTCATGGTTACCACTTATTTCTGTTAAGCAATTAGGGTTCTTTAAACATTTTACACCTCGCAAACTAACGTAACGAAAAACTTCTTCAGAAAACAAATTATACGCATTTTTCGTTCACTATAACCAAACTTAAGTACTAATAGCAAAAATTAATCAATATGTTCATTCGGTTAATAAATGGTAACACAGTGTTTCGTTTGTACGATAAAACTTACTATGTACTACTTAACTATGTACTAAAAACTATAAATTTTACGCAATTATTAGTTTCCTGTACGACAGTTTCATTTACCTAGTTTAATTAATGTGTATCCTATGTCGGTAAACCTAGTTTAATTATATGATAATAATGTTAAGTGATTCGTATTAGGCATTACAGTGTAGACTAATAGATGTTTTACGACTTAAGATTTAGAACCTACCTACAGGATTGACCACGACCCCGTTACTTTTCAAACATAAACACAGAATATTAATACGTAATACCATATTTACTGATATGCCAGCTCTTTTTATGAGAGGTAGGGCATAACGGAATATACCGTTCGAATTAAAGACCTCTCTTCCCAAGTCGTACAAATTATGACTTTTTAAACGTAATTCAAGAAAATGTTAACTTTTCATACAAGAGATCAACGTATGCAACACCCGCGTTGATGTCTTTTATATGAAATGTAAATGAATATGTGTATATAGCAGTTTTCTATTACTTTAATTAGAGCGCGGGTAAAAGGGTTAAAATATAATCTTATTATTATACATAGTACGCATACATACTGCCTAAACATATCAATGTAGATAATTAATAATAATGTAGGTAGGTAGTTTAGTTTAGGTAATGCTTTTTATGTATCACGTTTAGAATACTATTACTTCAATCTATTACTAGGTATTAGGTAACCACAGGTGCCAAGGAATCTCGTGACGGGTAGTAAAGGAGCTAGTAAGCGCCCAATTTCACGTCTTTCACGATCAGTGTCGTAAATATCCTATTAAATTGAGTCTGCAGATTAGAACGTGAGACTGCAAACTGCGTAACGAATCAACATGGTTGAGGCCGATCGTGATTCGATCGTCATTAAAAATAAATTTATACCTTTTGTAATTTCTACCTTAGACAGAGACATATTTTTAGCAGGAAATTATATTATAATCAGGTTGATAGAGTTTATTGATACCAACTCTTTACCGAGGTCAACCGAATATAAGAAAGACCATTCATTTATTGCGGTCATACTAATCATCTGTAAGTACATAACTTCGTCTTAACTTAGAGGGCCTGCGTTTTGCCATTACCGGTGCAAATGTGCCCATAACACTAGCGGCATTGCCACGCTATATAGCGATGGAAAGCCTCTGCAACGAGGGTCACCGCCCTTCTCTCTCATTCATTTAATTTGGTTTGTATGGTATAGGTAGGTACAGGCTACCGACTTTTATCATCGTATTAGCGTTAGTCCTGGTTGTGCTCTCGCACGCTGGGTCAGCCTTCCTACTTCTCTTAGTCCACTTAGCTCGGTCTTCGGCATACTTGGTGGTGATTGCTGGCACGCATGTCAGCTTAACGACGTCAAGCCATCGCTTTTTGGACCGGCCTCTGCTTCCCGTACTTGGTGGGGTGGCATGGCCCGACATTTCGATACTACAGTCTGCAGGCCACCTGAACTCACATTAAGTTTTCGTTTATTTTTGAGCACCAAATAGTCACTGTCACAAAATTACAGGGCACCTCCCCCTGAACAAACTACTGCATACCATCGGAGCTACAGACAGCCCCCTGTGCAGGGGATGTTTAGTAGCTTAGGAAACGACAGCTTACGTGGTCCTGGAGTGTGAGGAGCTAAAGGACTACAGAGCTAAAGCCTCAATAGAAACAGGGTCCTTTCGAGAAGTCTGTGAACGTCCCAAGAGACTATTAGACTTCTGGAAGGCGCTGGGCTGGCTACAATAGCCGGCTCTCAGTTACGTATAAAGGACCGAATTTGAGTCCAAGTACGGAAAATTGGAGCCCCTAACCTAAACCTAAACCTAGTCACTGTCATGGCAAGTATTAGTCAGCAATTGGGCATTGAAATTGTGTTTTTCGTACAATAAAGTAACCCACAATTTATGTCAAGTAAATAGCATGGTATATACTTTGCTGTTTTTGCTGCCACGGTCTTTAAAAGCGTATAAATAATAAATAAAACGTATATTTAGTTAAATTTTGTTTTTCTATGTAAGCAAAATGTTTAAGAGAGAATTGAAGTTTTTGACTACGTATATTTAAGTATTTATTGATAGGCTAGTTTGGTAGGCTAGAGAAGTCTTTCTTGAGTAAAGGCGATAAGTAACTAATGAACTTTTTCTTCCACGCCTATTTGTAAAAGATTTGAGTGTGACGTTAACACTTTATCTAGGTTTACAGTTACGACTTTCAAGACTACTTTAATATCGGAGTATTTTAAATTCATTCAAGTAGGTACCAATTTGTTTTTAGTTAATATTTCTTTATCATATCTAGACAATGTTTGAGGGTAAGAAACTCTTACTATAAAATCATTTTGTTGTCTGTTTGTCTATCGGATCAACAAGAAGCCTTTTTTCAGGAACTTATAAAAGGATCAACTACCAAGGTCGGTGACCTCAGCGGCCGTTTAGAAGATACGAACCACTTATTTCATTTATCAAAATATATAAGTAGAGTACTTGCTGACTTTCCGTAGGCTTAGAATCTTGGGAATTAGCATGGAGCTAAGTAAAGATTAAGTAAAAAATACTTAAAATTATGAATGATCAAAAACGTAAAGTACCTTTTTATTTGCGGTTGGGAAACTAATTCTGAACAAATTAAGATGAAACGTACTAAACGAATATTTGATAGTTCGGAACCCTCATAGCACGAGTCTTTATATACATATGTCTCACGGTACGACGTTCAATCCAAAACAATTACTATGATAGTTATGACAACCACAGAAAAAGATATTCGAATAAAATAGCCGTTTAAAATTATACACTTTTGTAAGTACTATTCTATCAAAAACATTATCTAGACCGAAGATATGAGGATCTCAAAATACGATGAAACGTTTCTAGAAATGGAAGGTAGTATCCCCTAATTTTACTCGGCTTGGTGGGGGTACATATGTACCCTAAATACTAACCGATGTAGATAAATATTACAAAGTATAGTTTTACAAAATTTATAAGCACTTTGCGCATATAAACCAGTGATTAAAGTTTACAGTACTATCGAACAGGTTATACCTGTACAGTCCATGCATAAATCATGATAGGCACCTGACCCACCTTACAGTGAACTATTGCCACATAGGTTAGGTTAGGACCAAGCTCTAGCACGCCAGTTCACAAAATACCAAGAATAAAACTCACAGGTCGAGATGTCATGTTTTAAAACTTGATATTGATCCAGTATCGAGTACTGCTTCGTTATTTATGAAATCCAATCATTTACCGGCGTAATTCCACACCTGACAGCACGTTGAACGCCAGCTTGCGCCGGCGCAGGCCTCCTTGACCGGCTCTGGGTTTCCTTTCACTTAAAATCCTAATTTACCCGCCGACTTGTCGTCACGGTGGAGATATTTTAATAAAAATATAGAGTGAGTACTTGAACATATTGAACAAATATCCACTAGTAGTTGGAAATAGAACCGGTTATGGCTTATAAGGCCACCTTTGTGCGTTATTTCTTAGTGCATAAAACGTATACTTTTTGTGATTTTTCTGGTAAAGAATTTTTATGTTGGTAAGAATGTGTTGTGTATGTTGTTTCACAAAATAGTTTTTATAGAGTCTCTATTTCTGTAAACCGCCATATCTTATTTTATTTTGGTATATATTGTTTCAATTTAGATACTTATTCTAGTACTCAGGTATAATTTTGCAGGATCCTCTGGGGAGATCTTTGCCAATATTTCTGCACAATAACGACGCGTGCATTGTTTAATATTATTGTATGCAAATGATATATTTACAATCGGCGACTGCAACGTCGTAAAAACAATAACATTTACAATGTGATTGGGTTTTCATGTTATACCCACAGAATGTAACAAGGTCCACCGCTGTGTCCGTATATATTTACGCAGAATGACACGCTTTTTCCCTATTATGATTGATGACTGGGTAAAAAAATTAGAGTCGCTAGAAGTCAGGCTACTATCGCTGTTTTTCGTGAATTCGATTCGCCAATCGGAATAACATTCGAAAATTTTCCAAGCGGGCTGGATGGTATGGATGGCTGCGAAGTAGACATAGTCGACTTTTGGATTTGGCGCTTCGTATTTTCGCCAACCATATTTTTCAACCACTCGTTTCGAGTCGAACGCAACAAAATATTGACATTTCTCGTCATTTCTGCGTTCTAATATGTTTTTAATAAGTCAATATTTTTTTTATATCTTAAAATGACATCAATGACTCTAGGCTTTAATATATATAATTATTTTTCCTTTCGTTCAAATCCAACAAGAAGTTTTGATGCGACAGTTGAACTGAAGGGCACACGGCACTTTATTTTCAGTGCTCACTTCCGCGGTCTATGACGTCATAGCGGGAAATGAGGGGAAAGTGAAGCATGTAATTTTGTATTGTCGCCGGATGCATTTTCAGAACGATATAATGAAAAAATTTCTAATTTTTAAATTTTAGGAGTTGAAGTTTTTAAAAGTACACACCTTTCGTGACACAATTTTCTGGAATGTCCGTTCTGACGACGAGGAAGACGTTCATCACGTTAAAAATTTAAATACTATTTCGCCTAAAATAGTTTAATACACATTACATAATGACTTGACACGTGACATACAATAATAAAGTTACAATCTATACACATTGTTTTATTACGCTGACGACCATGCTAAATTGTTATTGAATTGAATATCTACAGATATACCTAGCTAGGCATATGCTATGGACGAACAGTACAAAATGAGAGTAATCATCATTTGTAAATAACCTTAAATACAAATTCAACCTAAGATTCAAAGGTATACGATGAGTGTAACCTATGAACTTTAATCGAACACCATTTTATGTAACGTAATAATCGTAACTCAGGTAAAGACCGCTAAAATAAATCTAGTAAATTGATTTTAAATTGGTCTGCATAAAAGATCGTGTTACACAAAAGGTCAAATGAAAATAATTCACATATTAAACAGTTCCTAATAATATTAGTTTTTGTTAGCTCTTACTTAGGCATATGGGTCGATTTCTAATAAAAAAATAATATTTTGAATAAGTTAAAAGTTATATGGAGTGAGTTAATTTGCGTTATCTTCCTATCCCCCTAAGGTTAAAAAATCAGCCGTAACCAGTAGGCAAATTGCATAACGCTGTTGCCAACAATTATCTGATTTCAATTATATAAATTGTTACTTTTGCGATTCCGTATCATCGATTTCATAGGTTTAGTTGCTAACAAAGTTCTTTTACAATAAACTGAAATGTTTAAATCGATGATACGTGATTGCTAAAGTAACAATTTAGATGATTTAAATCAAAGAATTGTTGGCAACAGGCAATACGTATTTGTCGGTTTACTAATAAGGGCTGACCCCATATGACCACTTCACTTATATATATTTTTGGCGGTGGCAAGTCGTTCTATTTTGTGTTCATAATTAGTTTTCTTTTGCACATTGATGTAATAGTACATGTTGTTGCTTTTCTTTTTGGATTGTTTTATGTTTCAGGATTGAACTGAATCACGAACGTCGAATATTATAGCATGTTTGTGTTTAGTTTATGTGCATAGTTTATCGCTGACCATAATATATTATGTTGCTGGATCCACTTACTAAGAAAAAATTGCAGCAGGATTCGTCCATATTTTTTCGAGTTCTATTTTATATTTACATTTGTAATTAGGTTTTTATTGAATTTTGAAAACCTGAACCGGCAGCGGGACACTGCCTCCATAACCGTTCTCTTTTCTAACCTCCACTGGATTTCATTTAGAATTAGATCATGTTTCATAAATCTATAGCGAGACACCTAATAACCGTTCTCCTTTCTAACCTCCATGGAATTAGAGCATGTTTTGAAGATGGCAACCAGTACCGCGAGCCAGATGCCATTTTAGCAATACACAGCCGATAAGTGGTTACCGTTAGGCGGGACCCGTCGCCTGTGAAAGTAAACAGGCCGGTCATCGACTGGCGAGTGACACATTGATGTGAATGCTACGCATACCCCAGACGGGTACTAGGCAGGTATTGTTCAGTAGCGGTACAACACTTGTGCTTAATAAGGATGCCGATGCTTGTAATAGGTGCATGTACCTAGTAACGGCAACCTTGTTGAACTACGCACGTGACTGCGCAGTAGCGGCTTTACCTTCATACAAATGTGCCTCTTATGCCCCTAGCAAAGGGAATGCATTCCCGAGATTTAGGCATAAATATATTAAGTGGTTCGTGATTTTACGGAATTCGCTGGATTAGGATCAGGTAATCGATTTTTGTTAAGTTATTCATAGAAATAGGTACTAATGATGTCTGATCGTGATCGTAAACAAACTCACGATCATATTAGAGAATATTTAAGAGATATTTTTTATAAATGATATCACTTTGAAAATATATTTTCAAAGGCAGTAAATATATTACTATACATGTAAATGTCAAAATAAAACTAAAACTAAGTATCTATAAGTACATTATTACGTCTTAACTTAAACTAGAGGTCCCACTCTTTGCCATTCCCGGTGCAAAGGTGCCCATAACATTAGCAGCATTGCCACTCTATATGGCGATGGACAGGTTGGTCTGATGGTTTTCGCAGGTACTTCATATATTAAAAAACTCGTCGTTATGAACACAAAGAGCGAGGCGGTGTTTCGCACCAGTACATAACTCAGAAAAAGTCATTGGTAGTTCATGGCGGCACTAGGGTACCTCCTGCTTACGAGTCGGGCCTCTTAACCAATCGGCCACCGACTTCCTTAGCTCGTATCTACCGGTCGTCTACCTCACATCAACCCTCCGTGGGATCGCACTGTATAAAACACATAGGAAAATGCTGCTGCCCATTTTCCAGTGTATGGAGGTATACCTGGTTAGCCAGGCTTTACCTACCCACAAGATGTCATCTTGACACCATGGTGTGAACGCGCACAAAAAATATAATAAATATTTCGGCTATTGTTACTAAAAATATCGATGTGGTGGCGAGTGACAAATATGTTATTGTATGTTTATGATATATAAGGTAGGAATTTAATTTTATTAATGGCTGTGTGGTAAAATATAGCATCAATCTCATCCATTGACAAGAGTCACTTATGATGTACAATATAGAGTCAGCGATCTTTAACCCGCCTGCTCAGTGTTGGATTATGGCAATGGCTTCCACTTATGTGGACGAGGCTCAAGTCCAGCAACGGACTAAAAAGCCTTGCTTATAGTGGTTATAATTTAAAGTATTATCCAAACCGGATAAACGAAAAGCTAGTTCAATACTACTTCTAGCTAAATCGAAAAACTAGGCGTAATTTTGAAATCCTGGCCTTATTTTCAAACATTGTTCATAATTTTACATACAGTCTGTAAAGCGACTCTCAAGTGAAGTAAACTTGAACTGGCGACCCGAGAGTTTCACACAATTCGTCTCAAATGTTGCCAAATCACCGAAAAACATGGAGCCAATTGCATCAAGTGCTCGCGAATGACAAATTACGTAGTTAGACAGCCTTACTATTACCTTATTTATGACCTTAATTAATTGATTTACCTAGATATAATTACAATAGACGACAACAAATCTACCTAGTTAGTAAATGGCTTAGGTGAAATCCCATACATTAAAATGAGAATTTGACTTCAATAACTTGTAACGATAATTTGTGCGTATTTTGGACCCTAATAAAGCTTCCTAGAAGTTACTTCGCGTAGTGGGCCCAAAAATATTGGAAAGTTACCTACCTTAGACTTGCAAAGTTTTTTCCTATTCAGTGAGTTTACCAGTTATAAGTACCAGGGCAAAAGGCGGACAGAAAACTTAGGTATCGCACATAAGATCTGCAAATCATCCACGTAGCTTTTCACGTGGAAAACCTACCTAACAAAAATGCCGCACCGAATCAGAGCTAGTGCATTGTCACTGGACTACCTAAGTCGATATGCTTCACGCCCTTAATTACAATACTATACTCCTTCTTCTAGCCAGTATAGTTTTTTTCTCAGTTCTAGTACACCATTCGCCAAACAAGTTGAGTCAAGAGGAGCATCTGTTTATAAGTTTTGACGCCGGTAAAAACATTGCTGTGGACATCCATTACTCTTCTGTCAAGGCTTTACAGCAACTTTGGGTCGCCCATCTTGCTATGACTATTGATAGTTTTTAGTTTTCCTTACTAAATTAAAATAAAACGAATGTCATGCACGATAGGTCTTAGATTAGCCGAATAAACATTACCTACTTTTGTAGTACTAATTTTTATCGATTATTTACTATTGACAAATTTTTTTTTTGTGTTTTTTGTTTTTAGTTTGTCGTATTCATTAACTATGGAAGTGAAGGAAAATATGGAGTGGGGTTAGCCAAGAGCTTAGGCTACAGATTTATTTAGTCAGAACGTTCGCTGAATGGATAGAACGACTCTGATTTATTCAGCAAATGTTCTCGTATTTTAAATAATTGAGTACGGTATTGGTTTTCGATTTATTATTCGATCGGATTGATTTTATATTTTCAAAAAATTCGTAAGTAACAGCCCGGCTTACACCAAATTCTTAAACACGTTAGAATGACGAATGACGTTTATGTATGAAGTTTTTTGTTTAAGTATTAACTTAAATGCGTTTAAGAATTTGGTGCAAGCTGCCTTTAGTGTAATAGCATGTAATAGTTGAAAAGGCTATAATGTTAATTCAAATTTGCCCAAATTTACGTCTTGTGCTACAAATTTCATTGAAATGATATTATTTTGTTACAGAAGAATTTATTTATTGAAGGATATCGCGGGCCAAAACAAGCACAATTACACCAATTCATTGTAGATTATCTTATAAGTACTATTTTTAATCATCCCTTGTCACGATCAGCTGTTTTCATGCATAGGTGCATAATTAACTAAAATATTTCAGCCTAATTAGGTAGTCTAGAGAACGATGAATAGGTAGAATGGAAGGTAAATATTTGTACCTACCTAGGTAAGGTACCCAGAGATAATTCATAGATTTAATTGGTATTCACTCTTAACACAATTTTTACAACTACAGACAGACAGCCTACAACCCGTAATAAGTACCTATAAGATTGATGTAATTATAGTTATGTAGTGATAATTATCAGCACGCGATTCTAGTTAGATTGAATGATAATACCTACAGTTGCAGTGCTACTGTGCTATACTATGTCCGTGAGATACAGTGATAATCGCGCTATCTTACTGGCACATGCACGTTACTAGAATTTTAATGCACGCACAGACCGGCCAGGGAATAAAAACTTGTCGGAGGCGTTGTTGAATAGATTTTTAAAACAATTGGAGGAACAAAAAATCGTTTAACAAATCCGGGGTATAGGTATTCGAGTCAAGTTTGACCCCACGGTTTGAGGACAATCTAAGAAAGAGTTACCTAGAGTTATTAGGTTCTACAATAGGTATACAATAGTTACATTAAAATGAAGTGAGACCAGCCAGTAATGTAACGGGATCAGAGTGTTAGACAGCTGTGTCGTGAGCGTTGGAGAAAGGAGAGACGCTATGAAAACATAAGGCTATTTGTTATATAATTACTATAAATAGAAAGTGGTGAAATAACTTAGCAGTAGTACGGTTCGTTGGTGAACAATGTTGGTAGTTCAGACAAAAGGGTGTAATTTGTCAGGAATTGTAAAATATGCTGGACACCCTCGACAAAACCAGACTTTTTCCAAACTACTGAACCGAATTGAATGAAGCAAAGCTTATTAAACAATCGATCCATTCGTTCAGCAGCTACAATTACAAACAGAGATATATAACTACACGTATGATACGGGTATACGGGTATGAATACCCGTTTTGTTGGTAGGGGGTTAAAACTCGGTTGAACACGAGCTTCTAAACGTTACTTGTAAATCTAGCATTGTGTGATAAAAAAATAGTTTGTCTTATCTATAAACAAAAACTCGTTTTCATCATCATCCGAGCGGGGTCAATCCTGGACTTTGCCAGGGTCCGCTTTCTTAATTTTTCTTCTCCACTATTTGCCTGATCTTCGTAAGTTGTTAGCTCTCGCGTTCGATTTGGCAATGTCAATCCATCAGATCGGGTCGTCCGCTGTGCCTCTTTCCTGACACGGTGAGGTTTAGGCACCTATTTCCCACGTACCCCTGGGGTTTACGCAATACGTGACCAAACCAGCGCAGCCGTGCCTCTTCGATTTTATCCGCAAAATATCTCACGCTAATTCTGTCACACAAAAACTCGTAATGTCAAACTAAAATCCCACCTTGTGGTAATAATTACTTTTAGCTCGTTGAGAAACCCTGGAATTGCTTAATTAGTTGTAATTCACCACGACATTAAGATAAAATTAAGTAACTAACTTTTATGAAATAAGTAGCCGCACGCCACCACAATCCTGCCTTAGGAAAATTGCCGAGACCCAGTTTGTTGTAGAAACATCTAGTACATAGGTATTAGTGGTGAGACATGTATAATTACGGTTTATTACCATTTTGTGTATAAGGAAAGGCCTACGAGACCGTGGCCGCATCGGGTTGGTACCGCGAGTAAGTGTTATAACCTTTATAAAAGATATCGTGTAATAAAATAATATGTAAACGTAAACTGTTATTTACAAAATCAGATTCGAACGACTAGAAAGAAATCATAAATCTACATACGATTATGTCATTTGCGTAGCAGGCGTCCCCCCACCACTACCCTACCCCTACCCTACATTACCCTACCCCTACTTCTACCCTTCACCTACTTTACCCCTACCTATCCTTTTTTTCTTACAGGCTGGTTCACCAATTCAAGGTGCTCAGCGTGCTATAGAACGTGTTTTCCTCGGAGTCTCTCTGAGGGATAAATATTGCAACGAAGTAATCCAGCAAAGAACCGGAGACCGAAACGACAAGAAAATTTCGGACACAGCGCACAGAATTGGGACTGGCAGTGGGTAACCGACAACCCCATGTATAAGTTCTTGGGCAGAGACCGCTATTCCACTAGCAAAGCATAGGACATCCTCCGGCAAAGTCACTACAGATGGAGCCGGTTGCCAACTGCTTGCGCAAGTAACCGGCGCCAGGTACATGCGCCGTGTACAAGCCTAAGTGGTGGAACAAGCCTTTAATATTCATAATGGCAATCAAAATTAAATCGATCGCCATTTTCATAGAGAACGGCAATAAAAACCCACGAATTTAACTCATACTGTAGGTATGGATTGTACAAAATGGATTGTATCTCAGGAACCGACTCGGAAACAGTGGTATCACCCAAAGGGACTTTTAATCAGGGCGCTTAACTCTATCACATATCAAAATTTCACCAAAACTAACTGAAACCACATTTTGGCCAAGATCCGGGATTTGGTAATTACAGTAGAGCGACCATTAGCTGACCTCCGTGACTCTGTTAACAACAACAGTCTGTTGGTTTACCTGACTAGCTTGGATCATGAATGCAGCTTCCTTCATGATATTTTCTCTCCCTGTAAGAGCATCGGTTAACTAGTATTCTCAGAACACTGTATATATCATATACATTACTCGGAAAATTATGTATGTATGTAAACTCTTTATTGCTGAATAAATAAATACAGAAAAGAAAAGAAATTGGTATATGGGGCACCGGGTATCGAACCCTCGCTTGTGATTCGACCCACCAGTCATTAAGCCACCGACGCTCCTCATACATGATATGACCTAATGTGGCCCTAACTTACCTACTCATTTTTTGGTTCACGGGAAAATTAAGTACGTTACGTAGGTAGGTAGGTATTTGTAACACGTACCTATCATCTGCCTATCGACGTAATGAGCCTCGTGTAAGTTTATGGCTCTTTTGAAGAACGGTTCTAAATCTCCGTGACTGCCAATTGTGTGATCTAGTACTCAGTCCGGTCACTAGATTTTAAAAGTATAGCTAGGTACAATATCTCAAATGAAACCGAGGGACTCACCTAGAAGTTTTTTATTACTTTATATTATATGGTAGACAAACAGTAAAAGTGGTCAACGCCGCCTATGAACATCAGCGCTACTAACGCGTTGCCCGCAGACCTCTAATATAGCTTTTGAACGATCCTATGTTATGACATGGACATGTTATAGTCTAAATGAATTCCACATCCGAATAGTGCGAGCAGAAACGTTCTTTCGAACCGTATGTATTTATTTAACTATTTACCTTTTTTTTTTAATTTATACCAAAAAGGTGGCAAACAAGCTTACGGCTTGCCTGATGATAAGCAGTCACCGCAGCCTATGGACGTCAATATAAAGACAAACAAGATCAAGTCATAATGCGCACCCCGTCCCTACGGGGTGTCGCATCCGATGAAACCTGAAAAGCCCTTCCGGCTACAGGTGCTCCCAGGGGGTGTTTAGCACGTATGCGCCTAGGTCCCTTTTTTGGCGAGTCGTGCATAACCAGTCCGGCCGGCCGGCTGGTACTCATGAGAGTTCACCTCCTTCCTCCCAACCGCTATACCGGAGGGTGCCCATTTCCATTGCGTTGGGCGCAAAAAAAGCAGTTATCAGAAGTTCATTCATTCAAATTACACTGTGCTTGCGTCATCCCTTGCCACCCAAGGCGAAATATCTGGTAAGTTCACTGTGTGACCGAATGTGTCTTTCCCGTGTTGGTCTCTCCAGCCATCAGAAAAAGTGCCGTACCATTAACAGTGACTCTATTTAAATCATCTATAATAAATGTGTGAAGCCAATGATGATGATGCGTCACCACGTAGGCATCCCTTGTTTACCTTCTCTAAGTGCAACATTGCTTCAATGTCCTATTATTTTTAGCGCAGCCTTGTAAGTTTTGCTTAAGCAATGTCCGGCTTGTACTGCAACATAATTTATTAGCAAACATGTGCTTGAAGTTCATACAATGTAACTCCGTGACTAATTGCTACTGTAATTTCTTTCGCAGTTACTTATTGGGCATATTTACATGCTAACGTCCAGTTACAATTGGTTAACCTTTGTAGACTTCAAATGCTACATACGACTACTGATTAAAGGAGTAGGTATCTATTTACCATAAATGATTTGCGTTTGTTTGGTCGTAACAATTACCTACTTACAAATAAATTATTATATCTGTCGTTTGGAGAATTAGACATTTGAGGAATCTTTCAGGCACACGTCTTTTATGGACTTCCAAAGAATGGACATTCAGGAAATTCGATCTGACAGTTAAACCCGGTATTCTAGTCAAAACGCAATCATGGATGGTTTTAGACATTTGACTGTGCTTGGTGAAACTGGAGCTAAATTACAGACAAGCAGTGAATTTCAAAGTATTTATATTTTGTAGGTATCAGGTCACGCGTATAAACAAAATTCTTATACTTACGTTATATCAAAATACTTTACAAAAACAAATAAGTAAATTATCTACCTACCTACTTTAAAATAAATAATACCCTCTACTTGAACTTCCACATAATAATTAAAACTACGTCCCATAAAGCCCTAAACCAATATAGAGGCCATAATCCACTTACATACACTTAAAAAAATTATATTATACGCTTAGTCATATTTGTTTTATTAAGCTTTTGTCGTATTTATTTAGGAGGTGTATGACTAATAAATACTAATGTTTGAAATGTTTTTCAAGTGTTTACACTGACGCCCACAAAGTTGTCCACGGAAACTTTACGACTACTCTAATTATGTCAGTAAATACCTATACGCTATGTCGATTGATATTTTAAATTAATACCCACTACTACGGGTGCTAGCTACCTGACGTACCACAAGCGACATACCCAGGACCACCACCAGGATAACCACTAAGATTTAAGATCTGTTATTTTAAACATTTACGTGTTCCAATTATGGCTCTTTCCCATTTCCGTCCTGTCCTACAAAGGCCTTGGATAATCCTTTCTCGGTTTTCCACATTGATGAAACTTTTCATATACCTAGGCTCATAAAAGGACATTTGTCTATGTCTGACGTTTTCTGTGTTACAAAAAACTATTTCTATAATAACTGTTTAGTGACCTTATTTAGATACCTTACTGAATTGTGAACAAACGCCCGCGCCGTAGCGTGCAAAGACCAGTAGTTACCTGTAAGAAATGTAAATAAATGTGAGACAAAAAATATCAACTTAAACTTAGTTACCTACTTGTCAAAACTGCAATTCATAACAAGATTAAAAAAAGGAAAAGTGATTGTAAATCAACTGGAGGCCATTCGAATAAGTTGCAAGTCAGTTGGTATTGTTATTTTGCCCTTTTTGTGCAGTTTAAACCATTGTTGGCAGGATATTTAATATAAAATAAATTGTATATTATTTTAGGGTTTCATACTCAACGGATTAATGGAACCCTTTTACTAAGCCTCCGCTGTGTGTCCGTACGGCTATCTGTCACAGGGCAATGTCATTGGAACTGTAAAAGATGTGCACGTGAAGAATACGTGAATTACACGTTACATATAATAAAAGAATAGACCCTTTTTAAAACAAAAGTTAAGGGGGTTTCCATACCTATATAAAAATTCCATTTTAGCGTTTTATCGTTTTTGTTTTGGTATCGTAATAACACCAATATATAGAAGCATCAAACATTGTACCTACATAGTGACACTATAGTTTAACAACAAAAATATTGAAATCTTTACAAGTGTGAGTCGAATTCGCATACTAATGCTCTAATAGCTTGGACATTAACGCTTGTGTCCCGCAAGGTGCAGTGCTTTCTCTAACTCTGTTCCTTCCTTCATATCTATGATATGCTGTCAATGAACGGCATTAATTGCTATGCGGATGATAGTACTGAAGACTTTTATACGAGTCGTGTCATTCTTCGGCCCTAGTAGAGGGAAGTCGCGAACTACATGTGTCAAAAATCTGTAGTACTCTTTATAGAGTCTCTTATTGGGGACGACTAAACTAAACTTAAGCCAATTTAACATCTCTTCTCTCATCTCTCTTTAACATCAGTTAAAATTTAGTTAAATACCTAAGAATTTCATAATTCTTCGTATGCGAGTCCGACTCGTACTTGACTGGTTTTCGTATTTCACAGCAACGGTTACCGATTTTTAACCATTCAATTTGCATACAATTATGTTAATCGAATTGATATTATCTACGTGCAGTTTTAAATAATGGTAATTTTTTTTTTGTGTTTCAAAATTATAAGTTCCGACGTCCAGAAGTACCTTTGATAATATATTATTTATAGATTATATACGTACCACTCCCGAAATTATCCCGATAGGTGTAGGCAGTGACAATCGAATGCCACAAGCTACGACTTGACACACATCTTTTGATTTCTCCACATTTATTTATTCATTCATATTTAGTCAGCCGTTGAGGCTGTCTGGCGTTTTAAAAGCTAAAGCTTCACACCTCTAATGGTAAAAGCGGAACTCGTATACTATATAATCACTTTTTGTATGGACATCTATCTGACGCATATTCAGGAAGCTTATCTCAAGAATTATCAAAAGTTATCAAATTGTAATTTATATCAAATATCAAGGCGATGAAGCTGACCTATCTTCTAATGAAAATTTGGCGAGAAACTATGTCTTATAGCACAAGTAAACAAAACCACATACACATACATACATAAAGCTCTCGCCTGTGTCCCACAGGTGGGGTAGGCAGTGACTATGGATCGCCACATTGCACAAAACCAAATATCATGAATTTATCAATATACTCGTATCATACAAATAAGAATATTTTTAATTTGCGGTGGGTAAACTGTTTTTTCATACAATGTCTTACATACTTGAGCCGCTGAACTTTATATAAAATGTTTTAGGTAAGGGTGGTTGTTACTTCAGAACCCTCATGAAGCAAGTTCTATTCGTACTAACCCGTTTTTTTTAAATACACGTGCAAAAACTATTTTTAAATAACTCTATTGACCATTTCAGTCCATTGAAAACAACAAAGAGAATTTTATGCTGGTGTACAAGAATACGTCTTGGTTTGCTATTTTGAGCAGTGTGACTAGATTTTGATATTGTGGCGACCAACTAAGGGATCTTTCAGAGAGAGAGAGAGCGGTTACGCGGTCAGGTTGTCTTGTTTGACGTTACATAGGTAGACATAACCACACAGCAGGCGGTCGGACCGCGTCGATCATTCAGAACAAATTCCGCGTGACTGCTCTCTATCTGAAAGAACCCAAATAGTCCTTTTTTGTAAACTTTAATTCGCATTATAATAAATGACGCGCTGTTGTTATAGATTATTGTATTTTAAGACAGAATGCGTACTAATATGATTAAAAAATTATACATCTAATTTGATGTCATCCTCAAGGCAATCTTAAGTCAAGGCAAAGTCAAACGTTTGGCTCGGCCCGAGGTTAAAACAAGGCTGCGCCTGCGCTGGGCTTTCCTTAAAGACTTGCTTCCGTGACCCAAAGACCCGATGGTGTAATAGCTACATAGGTATGTCCCTATTTTGTTAGTCATTGTTTATTAGACGTTGGCGCACTCAATCCTTCGTTTGAATTAAGTGCTGGACATATGTGAAATTGCATTGGAAGGTTCCAAGATTTGCTTAAAAAAAACCTCTGAAATCAGTTTACCGAATTGATGCAACTCCGATTAACATTGATGGGTGCGATGTTGGTAAAACTCTCCACTCTCTTATCTACACTTTAAACTATATACGACGTTTATATTTTCTACATAGTTTTTAACATAATAGAATGCGTTATATTTTTATCTTTTCTCTTAATTTAGCTGCCTAACTTCATTTACTTTTAAATCCTCCAGAACATACAACCAAGCGTCAAACACAAAAAAATGTAAGGTATCCTCACTTACTATACGGAATCCTAAAAGGGTAATAGTCCACGATATCTAAAAATAGCCAAAGATGACGTAACAAAGCTTAAGCTAAGCAATTTTAGCGACAACGGGTCTTGTCTCGAGTATATCTTGCAAACGCGTAATTATTTCTAATTGTTCTGTGGGACATTGTTAGCTCGCGTGCCAGCGTCGCGTCGGCGCATATCGGATTTCTTCGGTGCGCGTGCGCATGCGACGCTTTCTACCCTCACTTTGGTGGTATTTGTCGCGTGGGATATTTTTAGTGCCTAGAATGTCATCGCCATCGTCAACAAATAGTATAGTGTTAATGAACTTGTGTCTACACCCTGTATTAATTAAAACTGTGCTCATTCGTTCAATGAACTTAGCATAATAATTCACTAGCCCTAAAAGCATTTAACTGCTTTTAGCTGTCGGTGGCCCGGACTCGTAAGCGATAAGTACCGGGTTCGATCCCAGTGCCGCAATGTACCAATGACTCTTTTCTGAGTTATGTACAGTCGAGGAAACTGAATGGTTACCAGTTTACTCGTTTTTTCAAATTTCATTAGTACGAAAAATATCGCATAATGAAATGGAGGGGGAAACATCATGATCACAAGATCCAATGCTGTTGAGGTCAAATAATCGAGCCGTGGGCCTTATTTAAAATCGGAAAATTATAATACGACCAATTTTAGACTTATAGGTATGTCAACTTGCGAAACATTCAGTTTTCATAACTAAATCCACCAAGACAAATCTGGAAACCCAAAGAAATTTCAATAATATTTTAATCGTGACATTATAATCATTCTAAAATACGTAGCGGGAAGATTTTATAATCTTCCGCTTGGCAGAAGTAGGCCTTTTTTATTTTTTATTTAACAGTTTATTGTGCACAGGAAATACATAGCGATTCAGTAATAAATGGCACAACAGGCGCTACTTATTTCTAAAATAAATCTCTTCCATTAGGTCTTATAATTATTAAATACATTATTTTAGTCTGTGGTATTGTTGAACCTACCGGACACCTCAAGAATACCTCGTTTATAAAATCGCAGTAGCCACAGAAAAGCAGTCATCCCATCTCAATTCAGATTCGATTTTCTCGATTCAAAGAGATAGGTAGGTAACTATCGCCCATAACATCGTCGTATGTTTAGAATTTTGTTCGTGATTCTATCTGCATCGATAACTTACATCATACACTACTTGTCATTATACCAGGAATTATGAATTCTCGTCATCGTTCGCAGCGAACTTTTGCTATTATATCTTTTGAGATCACTCAACGCATTACGTCCTCATTGTTACGTGACGAGTGGATTGTTCAAATGGATTACAGCGGCCAAGTTCGAGTCGGCATGGCGTATGAAGGGTTTCGTTGCGTGCCACCGCACTAGACACACAGTCCTGCATTATGCGGTGTCGGTCTTTCTGTTTAAATGTTGACTTTTTAATTTCTTTGTCAAGGTAGAGGCGTAGGTACATATCCAATAAATATTTCCATTTATTACAGATTTGACAGTTTTACATCTACAGTAGCGCCACCAAGCGAGAAAAAATGTCTGTTACAAATTGATAATAAGTAATCCATTTATTTCTCCACAATAACGTATACATAATTTGGTATGCAACTATATACATTATTAGGATATCAGAACATGTTGGCTACGTATACATATTTGTAAGGACTGGTGCCTGAACTAGGGAACCCTGTGCTACAGGTATACAAATACTCGTTTGATAGGTTTGATATGTCTACAACTACAGCAGCGGCAAACATTTTATAGCATCCTTCCATTGTAAGCGTTTAGGTAACTAGGTAAATAGGTTAAAATAACTACAAAATGTGGTCATCTCTACAAAATTGCAGTGCCCGAATTGGTCCATGTATTTATACGTATTACTGATGTGAACCAAACATTACACTTTAGCTATAATACTGTACATAGATACAAAACGATTGACCTATATTCTTTATACATTAGAGCCTAATAGGCGGTTTGTGGTTACAAAGGCGTATAAAGGCTTTGCAATAAAGTTTCTTTGGCATTTATTGGATACGGAACCCTATAAACTTTGCTTAAAGATTGTGTTGCATCACATGTGACTGCGCTATTTGGATCCTTGCCAATAACAGCTACGTCTGAACAAATATAATATAATACATACTATACTAGTAGTTTGTAGCATAAAGTTAGTATTTTCGCTAATAGACATATAAAATTTGTAAACTAACAATTTTTGCTTTGGTTGAAAAAAGATGCTGCTGAAAATATGCATAGGTACCTTGACTATTATTAAATACCTAACTAAACTATGTAAAAATATCGTGTAAACATTATAGACGATAAGGCTAAAATTATATGATCTAACTAAACAAAAGTTTAAACTACACGACTGCAAAGTTGCAATTCGGATGCAGTTCAGTTGCAGTTGCAACTGCACTCCAACTACACCAACTGTGGAGTCTTACTAGGTATAAATCCATCTGCTATAGCAACAAGACGACCAAAACTAGGTCACGACTCACGACTCACGGCTCACGACGACCAAAATCAAACACAATCTGTCAAGAGTAGTCAAGACTACAGATTCGAATTACAATGGAACGCGTGGACAGATAATAGGTGCAATTACAAGTTATCTAATCTAAACAGGTGGCTGCGCTGGGGCAGTGAAAGCGGCCGGTCTTGACCAGACTTGACCTATACGTGCGCACGCGACGCAGTTGTGGTAGCTACGAGGTTTACCGACGTGCATGTTAACAGGTTGACTTTATTTTTTGGTTTAACAGTTATTGCGTTATATGTAACGCTGGCTCTTTGATGCTAGCTGGAGTTGTACTTTTAAATAGGTACTGACTGAATTTATTGAGCGATTTCGTTTCGTTAAGTCCTTATGTCGTGGATCTTTCAGTGATCCGTACGAGCCGCTTTGGTTCAACCTTAATAATGCGTCCGGCTAAGGAATGGAATATAGGAATGGTTCCCTGATTATTACAATCTGGACGCCTTAAAGGCTAGAAAGAATACGCTGTTCCTAGACAGGCATGCTCCTAATCTTCGGCGGCATCGTCACCACCAGGAAAGATGGCGGTCAAATGCCTGGCTAGTGTAAATAAAAAAGAAGTTTGCAGTCAAAAGTTGTTCAGATTGAACAAATTAACCTATATCTTAGAGCTTTATTTTACGTTGGGGTTTGTTGGTAAGATTCGGTTATTTTCAAAGATAAAAATTTGTCCATATCCTTTGCCAACCCCAAGTTGCCATATTCTGTCGCTACAGTCTAACGCCCTGTTATTTTTGTTAATAGCTTCGTGTAAACGATGCACAACTCGTGAACGAGGCACGAGTGACCTGGATTTTTTCAACTAATTTGGCATCGGTTTAATTAAAGCGTGTGGTAACGCTGAGATTACCTTTATATTTACGTAATTCATGTGGGTGGGTGGGCATGTCTAGTTGTTTTTATTTGCAGGCATTTGAATTCCACGCAAGTAATAAAATTGGTTTGTAACAATTCAGAAATAATACGGAAGTTGTATTTGAGACAAGGCGATTCTACTCGCCTAATCTACTCTTTAGGTAAATAATAAACCAGAATTAAAAAAATCCTTGACGTCCTTCAAAATAGACTTACCTCGCCAAAAGATAGTTATGACAAGCTTGTTGAAGTTTTCCCAGACGTTAGAAATTTACCGTTGTTAAATAGATTTTACAGGTTATTGTTAAAGAAGAATTATGTCCGGAACCGAGTGACAATACAACCATTTATCAGCTTATTGTCCAATTACGCTTTTCCGACAGTTTAATAACCGTAACTACTAAGTGTTTAGCCATAATTATCGCCACAAAAGCAGGCAGTAATAGATACGAAACGGACAACATGCCATCATGAACTATCGGTTATTGCTCGATTGGTTTTGTATGAGTCGTTTATACTGAAAAAATTCTCAGTATGGAAACCTCCTAGATTATTGGTTTGGATTCAGCTAACAAGGACAGCTAACGTCAATTTTATAGGATTCTGTGTGTAATACATAAACAAATACTTGTAAAAGTAAATACGTATGAATCGGACTTGCGCATCAAGGTTTTGTAATTATTAGATCAACAGGAATTTATGTTACAATCTAAGGGCGACTTGCACCAAATTCTTAATCGCCTTTAAGCTTATGATAAACACAATATTTCATACAAAATGACGTTAAACGTCATTCATAAATGTATTTAAGAATTTGGTGCAAGCCGGGCTAACACTTCAATATTAATAACTGCATCGCTACCTGTAGACTGATGTTACACTTCCAAACGTCTAGAAAACAAACTTACACTTAAATAACTCACAGCCTTAAATAAATATGGCGTGTACACTTAAGCGCGTATCCATTAAGGCCGTTACCTACGAAAGTGTTGCTTGACATCATCTCAAATTATGTTATTTTGCGAAACACTCGACGTGTCATAAACAGTGGCCTGAGTGCCGGCGAATGTGTAAATTGCTTACGGCTCTCGGGTATCTGTGCCGGCCATTGCGACAATGGTATTGCGATACAAGATACCGCGGACGTTCGCATTGTTTCCGTTATTTTGCTGAATGTTTACCGCATTTTATGGTTTCCGACACGGATGAGCGTCGATCATTATGACGATAATGATCATGATTCGATGCGATACGATATTAGCTATGTGTGGGTATGTGTCAGGCGATATGTGGGTTTTGGGTATATGGAGTATAATATACTAATTTGTATTTAGTTGTGTAGTTAAAGCGCACTATAATAATTTCTAACAAAATAATAATAATCTTGTCGTCAATATCCCAGTTAACTATGATTTGGCTTATCTGGTTCATGGTTGTGTATGGTGTGTTTATGAATGAATGTGCAGGTCTCCTCACAATATTTTCCCCCACCATTGTGTTCATCTAATGTACAGTCAATAGCATATCGATCTACCCAAACCAGTATAAGATGAGTAAGCGTCTCTATAGACGCGCATAGCAATAGCTTCTTTTAAACTGGTTAAGTTAGGTCGATTTGCTGTATTCTGTACCTACGTAACTCAGAAAAGTCATTGGTACATTGCGGCACGTTCTGACCCGCGAGTCATTAGGTCACCGACGCTAATTTAAAAGGCTGAAAATAATTTTTGACATAGAAATTGGTTAATCATAACTTTTTTGTCTTAACCAATCTCGGTGGGTTTCTATCTACTAAATGCTAGTAAGGCTCTATCAATTCTGTAGTCCATCTGAATGGATTTCTCCATAGGTATGTGTTCTGTGGCCGTGTGGTGTCCGGCAGAGTAGAATAGCACCAACCCCTTACACTCATGGGTATCGTACAAGGCGACTAATGTTTTCAAGGCAAAAGTTCTGAAGTCCCCATGGGCTGGAAAATGGGCAGCAGCGTTTTCCATTTCTATATTTACAACACAACGATCACCAACCCGCCTGCCAAGCGTGGAGATTATGGCAGTAACCTCCCCTCTGATGGGATAGGCTCTAGTCCTGCAGTGGACTGGTATGGGCTGTGATGATGATGTGTTCTGTCGTCAACCAACAATAGTTCAAATGTTGTTCTTCCGGTTTGAAGGACAATACCACATCTAAATGCGATTACGCATTTGGGTGAATATTATATTTTCACATTCATAATTAACTACAGCGAGAATATAGGTAGCTAAAGCAATAAGAAAATTTACACCATCGCAATACTTAACATTACGTGCCCTGCAATAAAGTCGTGTAATTAGTCACTGTATGAAGCAATCGTTTCATTTGCATGTATTTAAAGATTAATTTTCCATACGTGGGTGGGAGTTGAGAAGGGCGCCTCCCTTTTCATATGAAAATCATACATCATATATCGGCACCTACTTTATTTATACGAACTGAGCGCTAAATAAGGAATGCGTAAGTGATACGACTGGAGATAAATAACTGAGTATTACATTGTCAGTGACGAATGAGCGAGACCGCCCAGCGGCTTCTTCGCCCCTAAAAGGTTTACTCGACTTTCTCTTCCTCATTTAATATATTAAAAATTACATTTAACTTTATCGATGCTGGTATTAAAAAATAAGCCTGTATATTATTCTCAAATTATTATAATTTAAACGCTATATCAACTATCATCTTTACGACTGCTATAACGTTTTCGAACGACCAACCGAACATAATGGGCGACACATCACGAATAGACGGTTGCACAATTCGCCAGTTCGATTGTCCATTCGCGGGCACGTTTGCGTTCAAGGGCCTCGCGCTATAAGGGGTCTGTGTGGCCCACAGCGCGCCGTATGTGGGTCTAAATTACCCAGGAAGATGGCCGACCGGTGCGCGGTTGTCGCAACTGTGGGTGGTTCTGGTGGCCGCCGATGCCGCAAGACGGTGACATAACGGTTGTAACTGCTCTTAGAACACCGCTTAAACACTAGCCGCCTGCTTACGTATCAAAACAATAAATAAATTAAGTAATTTAGTTCGCCAGCGGCTATTACGAGCATCGAGTACTCGCTTCCTGCAATATTGTTATCAGTTTCTATGTCCTTATGGGTCATGTTTACTAATTAATTATACTATCAATGTAAAAGATAAATAACTTATAGATAGAGAGACTTTGAGGATTTGAGGTTGAACAAATTAACAGACACTTTAAATAGATGCACGCAATCTTGTGGTCAAATAATATTTTATATGTGATACCTATTATTACCAGTTATTCAGTGAAACTATTTATATCAATTTAGAAATAATGCTTTTGATATAATATGTCCGTAACATAAATTCTATATTAACATTTACAAAAAAATCAATCAGCGATCCCCTGATTGCTTCCGGCACATAGGTGCCCATTACACCAGCAGCATTCCTGCGCTGTATGGCAATGATGATCTTCTGCGGCTTCACTTTTGAACCGCTCTCATCCATGCGAGCGGTCGCATGTGTACCTATCTCTTTCACACTCATGGTAACAAAAGACAAGCATTAGAAGGTGAGCATTCCGTGGAAACGAGCTCTTTAAAAAATAGGGCACCTGCGCTAGGAACCAGCCTGCGGAGTGTCACTGCTGCTTAATTCGGCTTCCTAACTCGCGTACCAACTTTTTCGCCTCTAAACCCCAACTTCCAAATATATCCACAGCGAAGGGTACAAAACGATAGGTAGCCTGCACCGCTGCGTACTACAAGCCTTAAATTTGCGTAATTCACTTAGATCATATTTATTAAAATTAGAAACCTTTACATTGATATAATATGTTGCATTAGGTTCAGCAGGTACCTAGATTTATTGATTTGCTATAAATCAACTTTATTCTGTTTTGTTATTTTATTATCATAAATTTTATTCATTATATTTGACTGTATTTTCTAGAGTACCTTTTAAGTGCCTATTTGCTACGGCCAAATCACTATTGGGCATTAAGCAATTTGGCTTGCTAAATTCATTCACGTAATTATACCGGATACTGCAGGTGAACTACCGTTCACTCCAGTTATCTAGTGGCCTTAGTTTTCATTGGTCGAAATTTTAATATTGAGCATGGTTGTATGGGGTATTATTATTAGAAGTAATATTGATTGCTATATTAATTTATATTTTATGTGTATGGTTGGCAGTTTGCGATTTTTTAGACCTTAACTTCGATTGATTGATAGTGAATAAAGTTTCTTAAAGACCACGCATTGCCCATTAGATACTTGTACTGGGGTAATTTCTATGACTATCAAAGTCAAGTCGTTATTTTATAATTGACCTACGAATTTTATTATTTCCTTTGGGATGATAGTGTGTTGATATTGCACTAGGATGTGATTTTAGTACTTAGCTACCTAGTAGAATCTACTTACCAGTTTTACACTGATTTTAGTATCAACTATATATGCTATCATAACATCTACATAACAGCGTCAGGTAGGCAATGCGGAACGTTATGATATCGAAATTAGATCCCACCATTAGATTCTCACAGAGCGTCGCGTGTGTCATATCAACGAATCGAAAGCAGCGATCTGTTTTAACTAGCCACCGTGAAATTGAGCCTACGGTCAATATTAATATTTTTATATATCTGGTTGGTCTGACATAATCGCAAAAAAGTATTTTGTGTAGAGAAAATAAATGTACACAGTTTTGCATAGGCATAGAATATCTATTATTCACCAGTACGGCTTATTCAACAGTTAAAGGTCGTTCAGCGTGTTAGGGAAAATGCTATGCTCGGGGTCTCCCTGAAGGACAAAATTCGCAACAAAGAAATCCGATAGAGAACCAAAGTTATAGAACTAGTGCCCTAAAATGGTAGTTGGCAAGCATATCTGCCGACAAACCGAAAACCGCTGGGGTAAACTAGTTCTTGAGTAGAGAACGTAGTGAGGGATGCCCTATGGCCTGATGGAGTCACGATTTGCGAAATGTTGCGGGTGGATGCTGAATGCGAGGATACGGTGTTTTGGCGCTCATTAGGGGTGGCCTATGTCCTGTAAGTCCAGCAGTGGACTAGTATAGGCTGATGATAATGAACCTTAGGTACCTTTTATTACCTACCTATTAAAATTTTCCAGGTGAATGTCTCAAAGAAGTGTGCCTCTTGTGTCATAAGTAAATAAATACATGTCGTTGTTCTATCATGTGTACAATAAACTGTTAAAGAATAACAATTATGAGCGAAAGTGTACTTATTTCTATCAAAATTCATCCGAAAACGTTATTAAAAAATCAGGTTTTGATAACAGTATATGTATAACGTGTGCAATAGGTATTGCTTAGAATGAATGAATGAATGTTTAGGTGTAATTCAAAAACATAAAATTATTAAAAACGTGTTAATCGTATATTGTGTCCATTCTTTGGTGAATAAGCCCCATGACATACATATACTCATGTGTTTTAATATCAAATATTTAAACATAATTGATGTTTAGTCGATACGTTTGCCGTTAATGCCATAATTTAGTTGATTCGATGTCATAATTATGTTAGAACCAATGATATGGTTAATATAATAATACTCCAGCCATATTTTTACAATTATGTTATGAATACCGAAGACGGATATCTGTCACTTATGCCTACAGTGACACAGTTGTAAATCCTATAACATTTGTTATGGTGAATAAATACCTATTAACCTACAATGACGACAGACCTTCAACTCATTTACTTTATGTAATATTCATGAGATACCTTACGATTACGTTACCTGTGTTGAATATGCTATTTTCCTTATATAATTCGTAATCCGTCGGTAATAATTAAATAAAAAGGATATGTCAATTTAGCTACGGGGGTTGCTCTTTAAACAGTTCAATTTTAACTTTGCGGAATTCGATGATCTATCAAAACATAAAGAATAAAAAAAAACTACGTACAACCTAAAGCATTTGTTTGTGAGATAGATAACAAACAGACACATCTACGTAGGCACAAAATTCTTAAATTTATTTAAAAAATAATACATAATATCTTATACTTAAGTAAGTATCATACACATTTCTGAACGCTGCTGCAGGCGTGAATATAATGTATTATCCCCTTGTAACGGTAGCAAAAACCCTCAAAATCACTCAAAATGTACCAATAAAATTGCCGCGCCGCACTAGTTTCCATAATAGGAGTTATGAAAATATTGTAAAGAGACAGTTGACAATATGTAATTGATTGCTAATCGTAAACAATCAGTTATGTATAATATACTAGAAAGGAGTTATCCTTCAAAGTTCACCGTACTTGGATCAAAATATTCAGATTGTGACGTATGTCGCTACCTACTTCCTTGTCTGTTAAGTTTGCAGGAAGAAACATACATACGCACTATAGCATGTTGATGTAAAGCTGTTTTTACGTTAATTCACACTGCCTGGGTCTGTGACCGTACACAAAGCAGTTGTTTGTTTTAATTTATTTTCACCCTGAAACCTGTTTGTTTTTCGAAAACGACACTGTAAATGTAATGGTGGATTTACAAATATGAACAGCTCGACCAGGTATATAGGTGATCTATCATATGGAGCGCTAGTTATTGCGCTTATTACACATTCCTAAATTTAGTCACTGAATTCAGAAACAAAAAGCGTGAGAGCAAATCAAAGTGGAATGTCCATTTTTGTACCTCGGATTTTGGAAAAGCGGAGCGACGCGTGACTTAATATAAGTCATACAAAAATGGACCTTATTCTATGAGCAATACATTACATTTTGATTTGCTCTTCTCTTTTTGTTTCTGAATTCAGTCACTGAATTTAGGAATGTGTAATAAGCGCAGTGTGTCGTGGCGTGGCAGAAAACTTAGCGGGCCCCTTACCGTCTTCAAGTTCACTACAGTCCTTGAAGTACGTAGGTACGTTGTGACGTTTGTAGCAAAATTATTATATCTGTTTCCGGTTCAAAGCGACTCATTTTAGAAGGTAATTTTAGTACAATTGAAGAAGTGGTTTTAGCCCCACCTAGGTAAATAAACCCAGGTGAACTAGGTAAACTACAGGCTGCCTCCTGTCTTTTTTATAGTTCTAAAGCCTAGCGTCTAGTTATAAAATGCTCTTCATAGGCTAAATATGTGCCTAGAAAAATAATTTTAGTAGGCACACTTTTAGATACCTACCGGTCCCCGGAAACTGCTAATAATTTAGTATCTATATGCTGTTGTAACAGCATACCTCTTGCCATGGTAAGAGGAATTCGTATGTCATATATCTCTATTATCGACCAAGTATTAATTAGTATCAGGGTTAAAATTAATCTTGTTTATCTATAGAGACGTCACTCGATTCGAGTACCTACCCTAGTCCACCTTCAAGAGGAATGGACAAGCGGCCAATCATACCATTTACATGAACGGAAATAAATTATACTATGGTAAACGTTTATTTATATGTACAGGTAGATGTTGTCTATGAATTTTAAATTTTGCGGAACGAACCACAGTGCATCTGATATTCCGTTTTGTGCCCGTATGTAAAATTATGTCGTAAATTACTTGTCCGCTCTATGGTGTCGTTAAAGATTATATAGAGTTTTATGTTTATGACTTGTGTTGTTATAAGTAAGTATTTGTGGTACGAAAAGCACATATTATTTACAAGTAGAAATAAAATTAAACACTAATACTAAAATATTATATATTAAAAAAATCATCCACACCGTTGTCCCGCGGAATGGTGCCCAGAAAGCTAGCTGCGTTGCCTCGTTGGATAACAATACTTATCCTCTGTCCGAGAAACGCGCCAGCTCTCCGGTCACCGGTGGTGTCAATCAGCTTTTTGCTTAAAACTTTAAAAAGCTTTAAAGCATCAGGGCCCCACGGTCCCAACGTCTCAACCCCAAACGGCTGAAATATGAAGTCCTGGGCTAGGCTTTCATATTTCCTACGTTTGAGGTCCTCAGCAGCAGAGGCCGCAGCTCCAGCGCTGCGGGCGGTAGAGGTTACATGGGACGGCGCCAGAGTGTCCGCAAGTAGCGTCCCACACCAGCGCCCTCCCACGTTTCCAAGCAATGAGCGTCATGCCGTCAGGCCTCTTGCCATCGTCACGTACGGTACCATTCGGCTCTAATACGGCCGGTACGTTGACAGTGACAAGCGTCCCTCGGATGACGTCATTTATTGCCGCGTGTCTGGAGATTCGGCCCGCGCTACGACTACATGACAGACCGTGGTGCCCCAGCGAATCCACATATGCACCACAGGGACACCAATGTGGATGAACGAGGTTGACCCCCAACTTCAAACCCAAACAAATAGATAACGATAAGTTATCTAAAACGATGCCGACATTTAGGGAAGGGACAGCTTGAAGCCAGAATTCTGACTCCCGCTCAGAAACGGCCAAGAGACGAGCACGTTCCGAAACACTAGCCGAAGAATCTATTAAATATTTTTGAATTTTTTTACAAAGTGGCTAATCTCAAAGCCGTTGGTGAGTCGGAGACTCTGGGGGAGTCTCACTCAGACATAAGCTCTCCCAGGCTTGTTTAGCATCTGCGCAGCATGCGCTTTGCATAAAATTATTCTGTGGTCCCAAGATTTTGAATACCAGGTTTTCAGTGCATCTGTGCACAGATGATAAAAAAGCCGGAAGAGAAACAATACAAATTTTACGTACCCCAATACCGCCTAGACGAATCGGGAGAGCGGCTTGAGACCAAGAACGCGTATTTAAATTTAAATTAAGAATTTTGCCGAGTATAGATTTAATTTCATTGTCCAAACGTAACTAGTTAATAAGTAAGGTAATAAGTAAGTAGTTTATCTATTTCCTACCACTTTACAGTGACTTAAACTTATCCCGGTGACGGGCGCTGCTTTCAGTTACAATTTTGAGCACCGGATCAGGTGAATTTGTGGCACTGTAAAGTGCTACAAGGAACATTTGGTACGTAGCCGAAATCAAAACTAACGCCGCCATCTTGAAAAGTGACACTTTTAACAGGCGGCTGGAGTTGATGTTCACACCCACGTCCTCGTCCAAGTGCCAAAAGATCCTTGTAGGATTAATTGAAGTAAGCGGCATGTCACAAATGACTCTATTAGAGCAGTTAGTTCCTGAGATATGCCTTTCTTTGCGTGTTATTTCAATTCGCACATGTGCTGTTTCTTTTTTTATAAAACAAAAGTCGTGCAAGTGAGAAATATGGAAATAAGACACAGCAATGATTTCGCAAACACTGTCAAGTACAGTTTAAACAAGAAAAAAATACGACAAAAATAAAAGGAAAGCGAGTTGTTCTCATTTGCTCACGACTGGCCCTACCATGAGATTTCGTATGCTCTCAAGTTCTGGCCTAACAGATACTTGAATCTTAAAATACTTTAGAAAATAAAGGTAATAAGAAATTGTAAAACAAAATACCTATATGGATAAACTCTACTAACAGCAGTCATTAATCAAAGTACTGTCAGCTAAGTCTTTTTTGTAGGTATGAATATTAATATTTGCCTTAGATCCCGCAGAATCTACATTGAATTTGGGGATAAATTATAGAATCTGTTACTCTAGTAGGTGATAAACTATCTTAGTGCCAAATTTCATTAAAATGTTCGCCGAGCGCAATGTCCACTACTCTCAATCCATTTGGCATGAGCTATCTGTATAGTTGTAGTACGTAAACCTCGTTGTAGTGTTGGATAGCATTTACAAGAGGCGGTACATTTGTCCTGTACAAAACCGAAAATTGTACTGACTGCTCACTTTGAGAAGACGTCCCACTTCAAATGTAATATCCTGGTAGGGCTTTGTATTACCTACTGGTATTGCACGACTATTGAGTTGCGAGGTGGATACAGAAGAACGTGGGTTGGACCACGGGAAAAATAAAGACTCCTTAATATTAAAAACAGTTACAGCTATTTACGCTCGCCTGCCTCACCTAGCTCAAAAAATGTATGAGTCACCTCTTACAAACTCAATTTAAAACCTTATCCTGCCATCACTACCTCGTTGCGGGAACAGATAGTAAGGGTCTAAGACCTTGAACTGCAAGTGGTCGTATTTTCGAAATCTATTGGTAACGAAGCATGCGTCTGAGTCTCAATTTATTTTACACGTCACCGACACTCTGTGCAAACTTACGTGACTTGGGTACCGATTGGCCGTATTGTTCCATAGACGATTGCTAATGTCAGTGTGGGTTAGAATTTAATTGCGATCTAGCTTGTGTCCCTTATCGCTATTGGTTGAATCATGGAGATAGATACAGCCATGGTGTTGATGAAGATTGAGGGACTTCGGACAGAAGTTTGATTCAAGTACCTGCTAAAATCTTTATCAATTTCTCTGTGACCTTTCATTTATATTCATTCAGGCAAACACCCTAGCTTGAATGGTAGGGCCTAGCTAGAATTGCAGGACCTTACCACAGAACGCAAGATAGCGATACCAGGAAGGTATGAGGAGATTTCTCTCCACCTTTACCTACAGCGCTACTGTGGATACAGTTGTTCCTACTGTGACGAGCGTCGGTCTTCAACGTATCAAGTAATGTGAGTGATTCCTATTAGCTTTACCGATTAATTGTCTGGGTGCTCCGAATATCAGGCTCAGGTGGCTCGCTTACTTGTTTGCTTACGGTAGGTATGACATTAAAAAAATTGCATTTAATTATCATGATTTCTTTCTGAGTTATGTACTTTAGTTAAACCGATGCTCTTACGAGGGAAAACATCGTGATGAAATCTGCACATTCAGGTGAACTATAATCCAATCTGGTCAGGTTTCCCTCTTAACAGCGTCACGGAGGTCAGACGGCAATCGCTACACTGGCGGTTATAACCTGATCTGTCAAATCCTGGATCATGGTCAAGGCGAACCTCGGGCCCTCGAGATCACAACCGGGACATTAACGCCAAGAAGATGGGGGGGTTGCAGACTTCTACGTACAACGATTTTCTAGTCTCTGGTTTTTATATGTATTCATCGTCAGAATGAAACTGATGGAAAGTGAAAGGATAATGCAGGTAACACACCCTACAACCTTCATAAATTTCATCCCTTTTTTACGTGGTAATAGGGTAAACTACCTGAGGTAAAGTCCAACAAAATTTCTTCTCCCTTTATACGGAATAAGGAGAAGATTTTTACGAGTGTGGTATCTATTTTATTTTTCAATAAATTATAAAAATAATTCAAGAAATGGTATCTCATATAAGTATTTTAAATAAAGCATAGAAAACGCAAGTTACACGTGACATAGTCTCACCTACCTGTTCAATTCTTATGCTTCTGGCGGCAGTTTTTGTACAGAGGGCCACAAAAAGTATTCATTGTGCATCGGAAAGGCCCTTTTATAGTTAACGATGCGTATTTATTAAGAGCCCGGAACACAATGGGCGTTTACTACCTGATTGTGAATTTGTAAGGTGCGTCTTTCTGACATTATGCTGGGTAGACTTTTTAACAGGTACAGTTTTGTTCATTACGTAGAACGGAACGAAACCTGTGACGAGACTACCTGTTCAACCTGTCTTGGGTTTTGCTGCAGAGAAATATGATTATATTGTTTACTACCTTTTCATTAAAAAGTAAATTTTATTCGTCAGAGGCGTAGTGCTTAAGAGGTCCGACTCGTATGCCGAAGTACCGGGTTCGAACCCTAGTGCCGCCAAGTACCAATGACTATTTTCTAAGTTATGTACTTTAGTTATTCGCTAACCGATGCTCTTACAGTGAGGAACAATATCGTGATGAAACCTGCATATTCATGCGACTGAATATGTAACCATGATCCAACCTGGTCAGGTTACCATGTTAACAGGGTCACGGAGGTCAGATGGCAGTCGCTTTACTGTAATTACCTGATCTGCCAAATCCTGGATCATGGGCAAGCGGGACACTTCCAGAATTTTAATATTATTTTTAGCGTTCATCGATTTTGCGATATCAGATAACCATGTCAAATTACAATGTCTGTGTAAAATAAAAATGTGACCGAAAGTACCATATAAATGACTGTAGAAATTTGTATGATGAGGGGACCTTTTTCTATAAGATAAGATAATATGATGTTCGAGGAAAAACAGTACCAACAAAGGATTTTGACGACTCCCTGTTGTCTTACAAGGCAATTAAAATCTCAATTAGAGCCAGAGCTGTTGGAGATTCAATATACTCGTTAATGGGTAGCGGCCACTTAGAAAATGGGCAGAAGAAAGAAAGAAAGAATAAACAATGAGAAGAGTGCATTATTAATTTCAAAATTAAGTATTCTAACCCACCGACAAAGAACTCTTACATTGCAATATTCAAACATGTCAATCATGCATGGAGAAATTTAAATCCTCAAACCACAAGAGGCTAACTTGTTAAAATGTTAACCGGAAATGTCATTTCTGGTCATTTCTCCACATCCTTCCTTTTAATTTCTAACGATAGGAGGTAAAGTGCATAAAATTTTAATGAGACATTCAACATCGAAGTTTCTAGTTATCGTGGAAATACGTTGCATACCTCATTTAATTGCCTTGATTTTAATTTGCAAATTATCGTTTTCTAAGTACGTATAAGTGCATTTTGTTAGATTGACCTGATTTTTCTTTTCTTTTAACGAAACCGTAATATTGACCTTGGTACAATCATTTTGACATAACGCCTTGGTATGATTAAAATAAACAAAAACATATTGAAGTAAAACAGATGTTGCAATTGAAGAGCTTGAATTCTAAAAATGGTGACTATCTAAATGAGTTCAATGTTGAATACGTATTAAAAGAGATTAATAAAGATTGTTACAAATATCCGAAGCAACGGCAAGGTACCGTTCGGCCATATTTGCTATGCAGCTCTATCTAAAATAATCAAGCTTATATATCAGAGTTATTTCTCTCAAATACGTTATTCCGCTCTATAGCGATGAAATTCAACTCAATTCACCTACTTTCACTGAGGCGACCTAATAATTCGCGAACTAGGATGTAACGTAGACGCAATATGATATACGTGCGACCACAAATAAGCACCTTTCTCGTAGGTAGTCACACATTTCATGTTACTTATAACACCATAGATATGTGTATGTACCCCTCACAATATATACAACAACATATACATCAATTTTTTTCTTTGAATTACTAGCTTTGCGACTTCGCAACGACTTACGTTACTGACCCGACCAGATCCTGCGCGAACCGTGAATTTCGGAATAAAAACATATCGATGTCTTTGTGTTATTCTGGGCTGTAGCTATTACTGCCAATTTTCATCAAAACTCGTTTAGTATGGTTGGAGTGAAAGACGTAACATTCTTAGAAATGGTCGCGCATTTAATATTAATAGAACTCCATACTTGTATATTGCGATAATTCCATATTTGAAGGCCATCACTTGAATTAGGTGTAGATGCAGTCATTAGACCCTACTATGGGAGCATACCTTTTAGGTAAGGGTATGTCAGTTGCAGAGAGCCGTAGAATAAAGTCAAGTCCTGCCTGAAGTCCTAAAGTTCTAGGGCAAGGTAAGATAGGGTAGGTTATGGGTAAGGGGCAGCAGCGTTTTTCATTGTTATGTTTGCAACACTGCGATCTCCAACCCGCCTGCCAAGCGTGGAGATTATGGCAATAACCTCCCCTTTTGCGGGAGAGGCCCAAAGTCCTGTAGTGGACTGTTATGGGCTGTGATGATGATGATGGGTAAGGGGTCAGTGGCCTATTTCCGACACTAAGCAACTGGCATGCTTTATTGTTAGTTACGTCTTGAAAGATAACGTAAGTAAGGTAATTACACCCAAGAGATATGATGACAGTTTAGTCCAGATGCTCATAACAGATTGTACGATTCTACGTTTTTGTTTCCCGAGGTATACAAACCTAATTTAAGAAATTGTATCAATTTATTATCTATTTTTTTGATGTCGTTGGTAATGTGTATTTTTCGGTGGTTTGTTGTAAATATAGAATTAAATATTTAAGAAGTATCAATATAAAAAAACATTTCTTCCGGTTTGTGTAGTAGGTTAGCCCATCCCTGTGCGATTTACCCGTTTGGTTTCTTAACAAAGCTCTTAAGTACTATACCTATTGATAATAAGTAATTATAATATTTTAACATGTCCAAAGCAATAAAATAAAATTTTAGTATCCTGTTTCTTTTACATCATCAAAATAAACAATAAATACGTCACTCATTTATTCATATAAATTTAAGAAATATTTGCAGTTTAAATTAACTAAATCATGGCCATTACCAATAAAGGGCCTTAACAAATTATTGAAAACCTTATGAATCGCATAATGTACTCATTTCCCCGTAGTTAAAATTCATATATTTCGTTAACTTGCACTTTCGATGCGATCTCTAAACTTTCTTAATAGAAAACTGATACCAAACAATATATCTTTCGACTAAAGCATTGCTGTGACAGGTCTATTTGCAATCGTTTTATGTAATTTGAATATTCTGCAACAATTCGTCGTGAAAGTGGATCTATGCCGGACATTCTAAAGACGTGTGTTGTAATTAGGCGTCTGGAGAGCCAAGTTGCACTGTAAGCTCAGACTGTTGCAGCAATCACGACCTCCAATTCAAAGGGAAAATAAGTAAAAAACTAATTTAAATTACCTTGGCGTAAGGGTGTATAAATCTCCTCGAAAAAATCCTTCACAGAAAAAAATCAACGTCAAAATTCCACACTCCAATTCCAGTATTCCTCCAAATCACTCACTGTAATTATTCACGGGGCACTTTTTCTTAACATTTTAAATTGTTTGAAAAAAGAACGGTTCGTTTCGTCGGTGCGCGTTCGAGGTGCGCAGGCGCGGCTTCCGCGGGTCGTGGTGCGGCGCGTTGTGTCGTGTCGGAGCCCCACTCCGGTGTGCGCGCGCGCACCGATAAGGACCACCGCCTCCCGCTGCGAGGGCCTCTAATCCTTCCCAGACAAAAGAGGAGTCTATGAACTTTGGGATCCACATTTTTTTCGGCCGTTGCATTCCTAGAAGTGTAGAACTCTCCACGGCTCTATGTAGAGAAGATATCTTCGAAGAGCGAAGAACCGTTTCTAAACTAATACTTGTCTTTATGTATTGTTCTATTAGTGTACGTGTCTAATTGAGATATAAAACGTACTCGAGCGTAAAGCTGTCTCGCTTACTATAGTCTTATGGAGGTTCGTTACACAATGGGTTGTTGCATTCTATAGGCTCGCAACATGGCGGTAGTATGTCGGAGTGAGGGCGAAGCGTGATCAAGAGCGCATCCGATTGCTATCTGATATCGTCTTTTGTTCAGCACTTCCTCTCTACTGCGACCTGTGTGGTACGGATGGAAAGCTAGGGCTCATCAATCAGTAAATTTATAACTAGTGGACCCGGCGCGACTTCCTTCGCGTACATCTATTTTACCCCTACTTACTCTTTTTCTTGCTTATAAATCTTCTTCTTTAAGCAGTCTATCTTTTGTTGAAAACCGCATTAAAATCCGTAGCGTGATTTAAAAAATCTAAGCGTACATAGATAAATACATAGGGACAGCCGGCGGAAAGCGACTTGGTTTTATACTATGTATAGATATTAAAATTGACATTTGGTTCTTTATGACTAAGAGTGCGCCCAAATCCCGGGGATTCCACAATCTTTTTCACCATAACATTACCTACCTGCAATGACGACCTCATTAAAACAGCTATTAGCGTTGATTCTTGAACACTAATCGATATTATTACTTAACGACATACGATTCATGGTTTTAATACTTATTTCATCACTTTCACCATCAAGGTCGTCTAGGCACCGCAATCTTATAATCCCGAAGCGACGTCATAGAGCTGTGTCATGGTTTTTGTTTGTTATTTGTTGTGTTATATAATTACGATTACGTGTTGCAGGTATTCAAAGTGGGCCCGACGGCGGCGGTGGCGAAACGGCGCGTACGCAGCGAGCTCATTGCTCACTGATCCACATTCGGCGACCAGAACACGGTAAGTGTCTGAGTGACTGGCCTCAGAACGCGCACAATATGAGAACAAGTAAAATAAAATAAAACAAAACTGATGTGCTCAAAGTCTGGTTTCGAAATTAGTAGGTGCATTAGTTTATTATTTCGACACCTTAGCGTAGTACGAATCGGTGAGAGGATTGGGTGAGGGTATTCTTGTAACGTTAAATTTGTATCAAGGATAGTGTTTCTAATTCGGAATTTATATGGCTATTGGAGAAGGTGCTTCAATAGTTTAAGGTCATCAAGCGAAGAAATAATGAAAGTATTTGAAATTATTACACAACTATTAAACCAAAACGACCTTTGACCATTGCATAGAATGACCTTCCTAGTTGCTTTAAAATAATAGATAGTAGGTAGCTTCCTGGAAGATGTCCATTCCATATGATCACATACTATGATGCATAAATTTAAGATCCGCATTGCTACTCCTACCGCATTACATAAATCTGGAGACAGCCTAGTTAAGGCTACGTCAGGTGCAAGTTACTAGTTTCGGTTAAAGTGAACGGGCTAGGTTGTTCTACATTCCTTCAACTAAGTAAGTAGTATAGAGCTTACAGTCACTACTTATCGTAAATATGATAATTGAGCGAAGTTGTGTGTATGTTTGTATTTTATTATTAATTTAAAAAAAAAAGTGGAATTAAATGTTCAAAGTCATCTTGGCGTTAATATCCCGCATGTGCTCTTGCTTGCGAAGGCCCGCGGTCCGTCTTGACCATGATCCAGGATTTGGAAGATCGGTTAATTACAGTGGAGCGACTGCCATCTGACCTCCGTGACCATGTTACTAGGGGAACCTGATCGGATTTTATTATGGTTACACATTCAGTCGCCTGAGTGTGCAAGTTTAATCACAATGTTTTTACCTCACCTTAAGAGCATCGATGAGTGTACATAGGTAACTCAAAAAAGAGTAAATATAACTACCTAACTTCAATAACTGTGTTTTTTGTCGTTGCATGGCTATTCTGAGCTGAAAAAAGTTGCTTTATCCTCGTTTCAAAGATTAGTCCGTTCTAAGATACATGTCATAGTAGCTAGCTTAGTAGCATAAGCTTTTGTGTAAATAAAAAAATACAATCCAACAAATTATTAGCAAAAAAGAAAAAAAAAACACTACTGTATTCGCACTCTGAGATACACTATAAACTGGGAACGGACTGTCATTTAAAACATTTGTAACTTTTGATTAGCTGAAATCCAACAATGCATTGCCAAAGTACCTCCTATGTCTAATTGGAGGTAGGTACATAATACAAATAGGTACTAAATGGGTTCATACTGCAAATCCTAGCAAGATCTATTTTCAGCCGGTATCATAAATTACTTTTATCGAATCCTTCGTAAACAAGCTCCGAAATAGTGCCATCGTTTTTAGATACTTATATATTGTATCCAGTTTTAAGTTCATATGTTTATTTTATGGTTTTGTATATGTATTTAGTATGTGCTTCCGGACTATAGTTGCATAAATGTATATCCCTCCTCCTTTTTACTCAAGTAGTTTTGTATTTTTTTGTCTTTCTTTTCCTGCACCGCCTACCTTTCTCAGGCTTAGTTTATCCCGGTTGACTGGTAGATAAGGCTATTTTAGCTTTAAGTCCGCCACTGTACTTTTGTGCATAAAGCTTTAATAAATAAATAAATACTTACCTAGAGCTGGTCCTTAATACAGCATCAACTCAAACTCACGCAGACAATTGTCTCATCTGACTCAGCTGAGTTGACGAGGCAGTAAACTTCTCGTAACTACAAAATGTAGACTTAGGAAGTTAGGAATTATCCAGCAATTTATTTTTAAAGTCTGGGTAATGTGACACACAAATTTTCAAATATCTTGTAAACATTGTGGCCATCACGTGGGCTATCTGTTCGTTTGACACTAAGTAGCAAAAAAAAATTGAATAGTTTGAAGTTGACAATTTAATTAATACTTTATATAAGCCCAATTTGGACCGACCATTACGATTTCAATGGACGTAATTAACGCTTGACGTGATAATAACCAAGAAATACGTGTCAGAATGATACTGCTAGACGTGTACCCTAAGTATTGAAATGTTGATTAAAATATACAATTAAGACATTACTTTACTTTACATCCATTTTAATTGCCACAGATATAAACATCACACCAAAGCAAATTGGAGCGCGACCAAACGCCGTTCCTCATAGAAGTTACCTCCGTATGAGACGAGCCGTCAGAATGCCAATACAGTTAACGTCTAACAAAAACAACGTACCAACCGTCAACGGAGCTTGCAACCCGTCAAGTTTAACTTCTACCGTGGCAAGAAATCGAACTAACTTTACAAGAGCTTGCTACGATATAATAATGCAACACAAAAGCGTAAGCAGCGCCTCTAATTGAACGTCAAGTTACACTCGATGCTCTGTACCTTTGCAATTACTCACAGCAGGAGCTGTCCAAGCCATTCTCCTTTTCGCATCATTTGTCTTAACAATGCAGCGAAAGAAAAATACAGTTAGTCATGTTCTCATTCAACTGCGCTTGAAGGATCGAGGTGTTTTGGTGCGCCAAATTTATATTATTTATGATCGTCATTTACTTTTAATGTGCCGAGACGGTAACAACCGTTATTTACAATAGTACAATGTAATGAAAATAAATGTAATCGGGTCAAACAAGCTCTGTTACATATCAAAATTATAAAACACAGTAATTTTTCGAAGAAATGTGCTTCTGGTTCAAAATACCGTTCCGTGATAAAGGATCTTGGGATTTTATCATGTCTTAATTAATGAGATAATTACTGTAAATGTAATGATCATCATCATCATTATTATTTTGATATTAATATTAAGATGCGTTGCAGGCCGCACTATTGATCACAACATAATTTTTTTTATTAGGAAGTATCTCTGTTGTAATATCCATCTACAGGTTATCAACAGATGGGTGTTATGGAGTTAAGTTTGAGCATCCCACTGCCTCTTCCACCTTAGTTACAGAAAAGTCTAACTAAAATAGAAATGTATTTGTTAGTACCTATCTACTATTACAAGTACTATTATTTAGATTTGTGGGCTTACACAAGCTATCACAAATAACATGTGGAATCTTCCACAAGCTATCACAAATAAAGCGTAGAAAATAAAATAAAAATGTACTACAAAATCCAGCGACCAAATTTAAGAATGCTCTGTCGGCAAACTTTGTCACTCTATGTTGATACAACAGTCATTCCTGTCTCCGTCTCCCGAACGGCACCGACTCGATTATTTAGTTATCCGATTATGACCTTTTTCCGGACAGGCCAGCGCACGAGGCGGCGTGCCTCTGGCCCGGTGCAGATGTACTTGGTCTGTCAACTACCTACTAAATTGGTAAAGAAAAAGGTAAGAGACGGATTTTAGTTTAAATTTAATCTTTCAGATAACTAGGTTTAGGATTTTTTTATGATACGCAGTGAGCAGTGACAAAGGAGCACAGAGTTCACTTGTTGGTAAGCGGTAACTGTCGCCCATAACATTTACTATTCGGGCATAGTAATAGTTGCAGGCAATAAAAATGCAGAATCGCTGGTGCGTTGTCACTGTGAGGACTAAGATGAAATGCCTCAAGCCTGTAGTTGTGCTGGGTAGCATTTTAAATCATAGTTTCTTTGCATGATTTGCAAAACAGCGGTGCTGTAGGGCTCTGCCGGGTTTGGATGGGAATTCCGCCCTGGCCTACCGCCAAGTCACAATGTTCGCATTACCATGTCCTGATATGAAAGTCAATGTTGTAGGCAACGGTGACCACTTTCCATCAAGTGGCCCGCTCGCTAAATTACATCGTGTCAGTTGAAACTCACAATAGTAATGCATCTGCTTATGTATGTGAAACGGCATGTATCGTAAATGCTGCTTGGGGGTTTATCCCAACGTCATAAAATGCTGTCCATAACCATATTACTACCATTTTAATGACTGCTTACGCATTTAGTCAGCCGAGTTCTATTAAATTTAGTTAATTGAACAGTTTAATTTAAGTTGGCTGCGTATGGCAAGAAACCGAAGTAATTTTGATAGTTGGAACGCCAACTTACACTTGACGAACTGTCTCGGAATGGAATCGGAAGCAGTACTTTATAAAAATAACTTAACCTGGAAAGTCTGATAACTCCCGACCAAGTTTATTTGAACTCAAAAATTTTCTAAACTACTGAATCGTCTCGATTTTAATGAAACAAGGTAAGAAACATCTCGATATCAAATACAGAAAACAGTATTCAATCAGTCCATCCGTTCGAGAGCTATGATGACACAGATAGACACACAGATACACAAAGCCACACGATAACAAAAACACAAAAGATACACGTCAAATGTATAACATCCCTCTTTTGGTCGGGGGTTAATAAGCACAAATTAAGCCCATCTACTCCAATTTTGTAGGTATTTTTCTATGACTATTCTAATAAGCCAGAAAATGGGCAACAGTTTTTCTGTCATGCATTTCGATTATATCTGCAACGCCTAACAATCGTAGAGATTATAGTAAAACCTGTGAACTGTGGCCAGTTGAGGACGATGATGGGAAATCATCATCATCACTGATGCACAAAACAATTAAATGTAAGATGTAATATTGTAAAGTTTATGGAATAAACAAATTACACAGCTAAAAAAGTTTGCGCAGGTAGACATTTCACACATTATGAACAATGAATGAATGATGAATTTCGGCATTACGCTTCGTCGCGAAGGAAACAATGAGAGTAACCTTCTGCCATTGTCATTCTTGAGTTTGAGAAAACATTGCATCAATTTACAGTCAATTCTTTGTGACGTTTCTACTGGAATTTCTTGGATTCGTTGCGTCAGGGACAAAGTTGGGAAAACTGCTCATTATTATTTTAGAATTGCGTGCTCCATGAGATCGAAATATTAGCAGTTTGCAGTTTAATTGGTTGTTATATTGTAGTCTGCAATTATAATGTATTTATTTCGGTTTTAAATGTCGATATAATTATTCTTGACCTTGCTCGCACATTTTAAACAATGAAGTTGTTGGTAGTCCAAAAACAATCTTGGCGTTAATGTCCCAGTTATGCTCTCCCGCACGAGGACCCGGGGTCCGCTTTGACCATGTTGTTGAATTAAGTTGGTAGTAATTATGGTAGTATTAAGTTGTATTTATTTATTTATTTATCGTATGGCTTAAGTTGTATAAGAGCGTATTAGTCGATGTGCGTCTAAAGGGAATAAAATAAACAGTGCCCTATAACGGCTGTTTTGTTTTGGGTAATAGAATTTGACGACTAATAAAATTAAAAATAATGACATCGACTTGATGAAATAAATTATACTTGTTGACATTCGAAACAATCTTAAAACCATCTCGCCAGTAATTTCTTTCGTTTTCCTCATAAGCTATCCTTCAGGCTAAGGAAAACTGTATGAAAATCATGTGCACACAGTGACAACCTTATGTTTTCCTCTATCTCTCAATATAAAATATTCTTGGCTAAGCCTCGAGCTGTCTTGAGCTTAAAATTTACGTTGCGCGTGCGCACACTAGGCCAGTGAAAGTAAAAACTTTAAGGAAAATCCTTATGCGATAGTCGTAAGCAATGTACCCGGATTGGACCAATCAGGTCTATTGGGAAACAAAGATTGAGTTCGAAACTTACTATCATTCCGAAATTCGACTATTTTGTTTGTAATGCTGCAAGATCCTGGTCATCGGTACTGGATTCAGTGGTGGAAATATGCGATATCTAAGGCTTATAGATTCTAAGCAATACTAAAGTCTTTATTAAGTGAGCTTCGTAACTTTCATCCGTACCTCACTCCGTGGGTCACACTGAAAACCAGTGATTCGGTTCGCACCGGGGCAAAATGCTGAGTGAGGTCCCTTTCACACATGCTTTACACCACTGACACACACCACTTACCTACTACCATACGCATCGACACTGTTAATTACTTTATTGATTACATTTTCTTTTTTTCTATGTTACAAAATGTCGTGTTTTCCAAATTGCGTTAAGTATTAATATTTTTGTGTTGGGGTGTTTCTGTTTGGGTAAATAAATATTTATTATTGTTATCATTGTTATAAGCGAAAAGGGCGAAGGTTTTTAAATACGTTTAAATAATAATAATAATATGCACAATCGCGATGTTCTAAGTACCTTATCAAAGACTTGGTGATATTCACAGCGATATTATAGACGGTACTCGTAGTAACTTTACCCATCAATGTGGTAGTTTGTGAAACTCAATCGCCTTTCCCTAATGCGGCGTAAACATAGCAATGACTTATATTGCTCGGATTACTTGTCCCACTCTATCAAAGGAAATTGTCAATTTCCCCACACTCTCTCGCTCATGATATCTAATTAAGATAATAACTGGAGATTGTTGGCACCGGAGTGAAATTACGTTTATCCAATCCGTTTATAAGTAGATATGAAATGTTTTGTTTGTAGGTAATTTTGATATAAGTGACTTATTTCAATAGCATTCGTAAGTTAAGCAAATCTGTACCTACTGAAAAACAGTTAATTAACTCATATTTGGTTTCCAGTTACTCTTTTTTTTAATGCCTAGGGATGCACACGTACGAACGGTCCACCTGATGAAAAGCAGCCACCGTCGTCCAGGATATCCAGGACGTCCTGTAGACATGCCTTTTGAAGAACTCTATGTTGTAGGTAAAGGAAAGACTTCGAGAGCTCAAATTCAAATTTAAAGACATTTATTCAAGTTAGGTTGGCACGTGCGCGGTAAGCAGGCTCGCGATGTCCGTACGTTAGTCTCTAATATAAATAAAATAATATCTAAATGTTAAATAAAGCAATATTTAGAGTTACGAGGTTATTATTTTCCACGTCGAAGATATAATATGTTTAGTACCTATTCATAGAGATGACATTAAGACTGATATCTTTGCTACGGCCAGTCTACTTGTCAGCTGTTTAATTTTTACTAGGACAACCAACAAAACAAAACAAGTAATGTATCGAGAGCTGTTCAAATAGCCAGTACTGCATAACATAACATACTTCCTACACGTAAACGGAAATCGCTGTTAAAATACTAATGATAATATAAATAACGTTGGTATACGATTATTTATTATTTGTTCGTGTGTACGATCGTGACAGCACGGCCCAGTGCGCACGCGGTGGGTCTGCGTCGATTTATTCGCAATGCAATCAAATGGAATCACGCGCTTGCGCCCGCGCCGGTCCGCTGGTATGGAAACATTTGGCTCTTTCGAAAACAAAACACTTATGCAGCCGGCGGAAGGCACAGTAACAGCTTGCTTGTGACTATGACACATACACGGTTATGACACATCTGCATGGTGGATGGGAGCACGCATTATAAAATTGTCAAAGGTTGCCGCTTTTCGTAGTTTGTTCCTTGATTCTAGAGAGCAGCGATCGAAGGAAAACAATGTCATAGGATTCCGTTTGAGATTACCTTAAGTCTCATTTTCAAGCCTCAGGCCTTTACTAATACAGAGAGCCAAACCTTCTTTAGAATTCACATCAAGGCAAATTGAATTATTATTCAAGGTAAACGATGTCGCCCAAAGTACCGTAATAGGATTCCGTTTGAGATTTAGTAAGTCTCACTTCCGAGCCTCAGGCCATTACCAATACAGATAGCCAAACCTTCTTCAAAATAGAACAAACAACAAAGCATACATTTGTGGGGGGTTTGTATTAAGTTAGCCTTCTCATAGTTTTACAGACAATCAAAGCTATTGAAAAAGATATGGACTTTTGTGTAACCAAAATTTTAACGTTCCGATTCTCATATCAGCACACGGCTTTACAGTACATAAGCCTTCCTTATGAGGCGCCACGTAGACCGATCAATTTTGCCCATGAAGCAATTTATCCATGCCAACTATAAAAGTACCTACTTTAGTAAATAATCGCAGATATTTTTCTGTCTGCTTCTTTGTCAATTCATCATCATCATCATCATCATCAAAGTCCATAACAGTCCAGTACAAAATTTAGGCCCTCTCCCAGATTTACAATTTTCCATGCTTGACAGGCGGGTTGGAAATCGCTGTGTCAATTGGATAGTATAAAACAAATGTTTACAAGTGCAATCCGCGGCGTATTGTGAGGTAAGGTGTCCTTACGATGTTTTACGTTACGATATGTTACGAGGCAAGCTAGTGTAGCACTTATTTAAAATATGTTAAACTAAATAAGCTAAATAACTATATTATTTCAGTAGGTATGTAGTATAGGTGAACAATACAGCATAATTATATTCAAGCTATACTGTGCCCTCATCAACATCATCAAAATAGCCACTGCAGGATTTAGGGCCTCTTCCACCTAGAGGGGAGGTTATTGCCACGATTGGTGGGCGGGTTGGAGATCCGCAATGTAGGAAAATGACATATAACACGCTGTTGCTCATGTTACAGCCTACAGAGACTAGATTATCCTTTTTGCCTGAAAAGATTAGCTGTCTTGACGACACCCATGAGTGTAAGGGGTTGGTGCTAATCTATTCTGCCGACACCACAAGGCGTACACTGTACCCTAGGGGTCCATAAATAATTCGGGTTGAAGATTGCAGTGCTGAATAAACACAAACAGAAATCAATGCTGCACATTTTCTAGTTTATTGAGGTACTAGCTGGTCTACTACTATGGTATTAGTCACCTTTCACGATACCCTAAGTCGGAGGTTAATATATTGAAGGTTAAGGCTAATATATTCTAGTCTACCGAACGCCACACAGTTACGCTAATATATTATTAGTAAATATTAAAATATTGCATTCAATTCGCAACCACAGAAGGTCACTATACAATACTAAAGTTTATCTGAACCACATTCAATTACGGCTAAAGTAGCCTTAGCAGCATTGCCATTGGTCAATGTTCTTGTGTTTCTGTGGCCTGCGCCTGCGCAGCCGTCCCCGATCCACTGGCGCGTGAAGCTTTGCGTAACGCCGGCCATTTTCATTAATGCCCAACCAGCGACAGAACGACAAGAAATTAACCGCGGCCAACGTACGCGGGACGTCTTCATTTGTCAATTTTGCAATGGCGTACGGTCGTAGGTACATTTGTGAAATATTGGTCGGTACCTTATTGCCTTGGTACTTCAACGAGCTCTTTACGAGTTGCGGTAACACTACTGATTTAAATTCTGATTTTGTCAGTGTATTTTAAATTATTACCTACTTAATACTCAAACTTCGTGAGCTAATGAGGAAGCAAAGTTATGCTTTATGGACCAAGGAGAAGTTGTATCGAGACGAGGAAGTCTGTTTATGATGAGTTAGCTATATACAAATTAATTTTACGCTATCAATTCATAATTTTCAATGTAGCTAATCCGACACCGTTGTATCGTCCAGTGGAGTCCAGTGCCTCGAGTCCGCTAATTTACTTGGTTCGATGGCAGTGTAAAAGAATTGTAATTGGACCGCAGTAGCAGCTCAACGGCAGTTTTAATTGTTGTAGAACACAAAAAAATGCGTACAAGCTATTACTAAGCAGAATACCAAAAACGTGTCAAACTGCCATTGAGATGCGATTGTGATCCAATTACAATTTGATCGATATTTTATTTTATTTTTATTTTATTTTATTCGGGTGGTTTACAGCTGCAATACATAATGCATTAAAAAATAGCTTATCTATGCGCCATTTACAAACCGCCAGATATATTAGTAAATTAGCCGATTAGATGTCTTGGGTGGGTACCGTCAACTTATCTTTCTGCCGTCAAGTATTGCTTGCGTTATTGTGTTCCGGATTGAAGCATTACATTACCAGGGCAATCATGGTTAAGAGGCATATCCCTATCACCAATAGTCATTAAGTGACTGTTTGGAGCGCTTGCATTGCCTCATTTCCGAAGTAGACACAGTATGATACTATATCTATGACAGCTTAGTTAGGTAGGATCTATCCAAGTTCTGACCGCGGTTGTCATATAATTGTCGTAGGGCAAAAAACGAACCTTGGATAGTACTTGGATAGTAGTAATAATGTAAGAATAGTAGATTTTATACGCAGCAGTTACCACATATCATCAGGTGGGCTATCTGCTATGTGCTAAGTAGCATAAAAATGTACTGTATTTCATATTCAGGTGAAGAGTTTCCAAGATAGAATTCGCCGCAACGTCAACCGGCCTATATATCTGTTTTCACGAACTCGGATCGCTTATGCAGTCTGTAAGCGCTCTTCTTACGATTATCTTTGCCAATTATCATGTTTCTCTGTACTAATTGGAAAGCTGTTGGATGCTTTCTTTTTGCGTTAATGGCTCTCGCGCGCCCGTTGTTCACCTTGACCATGACCCAGGATTCGGCAGATCTGGGCTATTGTCTCACTCAGTTTGAAACTTAATTTGACATTAGAAAATTTTACACTCGTCATCTACGTTGGCCACTGGCTATATCGTCTACCAAATAAGAGTGGTGTAAGTCTATTTTATGTCAAATTCATTGGATCATGATTACACATTCTGTCGGAAATAATGTTGGAATTAATTTGCGAACTTCGTTGATCGCGACTGAGTCAAACGGCGTGTCTTGAACGTAAACTCTCGTAGTAGCGGGGTTCGTTCACTAGCAGCGAGTGCCCGATTTGATTAGAGAGAGCGGACATTCCCAATTTGGCGAGGCCCCCTCGCTAGACGCGAGGACCCCACGTGTGCCCATTGGGCCATTATAACGTGGGTAGGTGAACTTCTGCATTCGGCGGCATAAGTATTGAATCGACCTTGCTTGTAATAGCTGATCGTCGCCATTGAGCGGCCACGAGTCGCGGCTCACAAGTAGGTTGTAGGTTACTCCTTACCGATCATCCCGATTGGTTCTTGGTCTTAGGTTCGCCTTAGGCTTTTCGCTAAATAGGGCTGATGCGCATAAGAAGCACCTTGCTTGACCTTTTTCTCTTTATTAATCTCTATTTTACTTTTAAGAGATTTTATTGATTGTAATATTATACCTAGACCAATTTTGTTTGGCGTAATTAGTTGTATGAGCTAAATTAGGTTCTAAATTATAAATTGCAGTTTTTGTTATTGGCACTACAACTTGATAATGTATCTAATTTAAATAGAATTAGATTATTGTTAAACTGTGAAAAAAACTTGTGAGAAGGAGGCTCTACACAGTGGGCCGATTACATAGGTACTTGATGATGATGACGATAAACTTTAAAATAAACAGTTGGCAGGATCTGCAAGTTAACCTAACCAAATGCAATTTTAGTCATTTATGGTTGCGCATGCTTCGAAAATAATGCACCGCCGTGAATTATGCACTTCGAGGCACTTAATTTATAGCTGGGTTGTTAAATCTTGCGAAATGTTCTAAGATGTGGCTTGTTAACCGAAGTAACGGATTGTAATAGTTGGATTAATAAATAAAATACGAGTTTTCCTTTGATTTCTATTGGATGACCTTAGTCCACATTGTGGTGTTTCATAAATAGCAATTTCAAGGTTGATGAATGTCGGACATGGTTATCATATAGGTTAGATAGAGATTTTACTGATTTTATAAATGCGAATGTGTGTTTGTATGTTTGTATTCAACGAGTGTGTATTCAAGTGAGCAAAACCCTGTCTGTGTATTGTACCAAATCTTAACGAGAAATCCTATTGCAATTTTTTAACATTGAAAGTTTTTTTTCTGGATTGTTTATGCAATAGAAAACTAGTTAGAGCGCCCGGAAATGGGTTAGCTTTGGTTTTTTAGCTCTTCTACCATCTCTAAGTACTGAATGCCTTTATTTTTATTGTAAAAATCATCGACATAGATTTTCGTACATATGAATTGACGTAGGTACTGATTTATATGTCAAAGCATCTTAAAATCGACCTTCTCCAAAAACGAGCAGGTCAGTAGTATACGTAGTATTTTTTTCTCAATGATTGTACCCACCCGGTGTAAATGTATGAGAAGATGTATGTATGTGGAAGACGTAAAAGCGGTAATCAGGATCGTAGCTTGTAGCTCACTAGTGTCTGTCTGCCTAACCTTATCGGATATGAGCGTGAGTTTATATAATAGGTACGTATGTAGGTCAAAGCATACATAATAATTATTAATCCTGTAGCAATTATATTAAGTCGTAGATATGATAATTTATTCAAGCACGAATACTTAGTAATTTTATAACAGCTGTAGATAGCACATAGTATACAAACACCAGCAGCTGTAGTTACAAATTATAGTGTATCGACGACGTAGTACCAATACCTCCTAAGTTCCATTTTGGCGTTTTTTAGTTTTTAATGTCAATCGACACAGAATGCAATTTCGCACGTGCTGGCAAGACCCTTACGTTTGATATTCGATTTTTCGTAACTTTAAACACTAATAGAATAAGCTTTTTAAAAAAAACTTCTTTAAAAAATAAAAATGTGAGACATTTTTTTCGTTTCTCGAAAAGTTGTAATTTTTTAATTAGGAGATATTGGTACTTCGTCGTCGGTATGTAGTAAGGATATAAATAATCTGACAGTTGACCGGAAACACGAAATCGTTATTTACAGTTTACGGCACATGATTAATTTATTTAACGCATTAGTGATTCACAAATTTGAGGCTTATTCATTAGTGGCCGGATACTAATGAGATAATGACTAAAGGCTTTCTGGACACTACAAAGGTTTACCGTCTTGCGTGATTGGTAGGTTTACGTGCAATATATGAAGTACTTACCTACCTACTCATCCACTACCTACCGAAACAGAAAGCCAGTATTCTTTTCTTCTTTAAAATAATAAGTCACGGGATGCCAATCGATTTCTTTTTACATTGTGGTGTTAATGTTTATTTAAGTACCTACTTGAAATTAGGTAAAACATTGCTAGAGAATTTATGAACTAAGAAATATTTCATTGATTGTCTTGTCACCGGAATCCTCCTTCTGACGTCATATCGCCTTAAAGCTGAGGACCGTGACCTCGTGGGAGCACTTTTTCGTGGAATATTAGGTGCCTTCATGCCTTATCTTCGGCGGTGAGGATAGCATCACAGATCGTGGTGTTTAATGAGGATCGTATTTGGTCTGACCAGTGCATTGGACTCTGACCTCTCTTCGAATATGAATAACCTTAAAAACCTATACTTAACCACTTGTTCCGTAATTAGTAGATCCATTTAGATAATTGTGACAAAATGAGTTCATTCGTACAGGTAATTGTTTAAGTATTTTTAGTTGTAACAACATCAGTAGGTATATGAGACATGCTTAAATACCCAGTTTAGGTACATCCGGTCTTTGTTTGCCGTATAACCACGACGGTCACTTGTGCAATGAACTTACTAAAATGAGAATGCGGTTACATCTTTTTATTATTTTTTATTATTTCGTCAAATGTTCGACGAAATTTGTGTCAAGTATTATTAAATTCTGATACGCAATACATTGCACAAATTGCATAGAAAAATTAATAAAATGTTACTGTATTTACAGATCCTTCTTATCCTCTTCATCCTTGCGGTAAATCCCGGTTTAGCGGCTAGCAGTAAATCTGAAAGAAAGAAAGAAAGAAACATTTATTACACATGGACGCCACAATAACTTTACAATACGATAACATGAGAAAATAAAATAAGTACTTAGTAAGAATACTGAGAAATGATTTGGTGTTCAGTGGGATTGTTCGTGGGCATCTTGTGTAAGTCTCCATCTACTGGCCAGGGTCAGCTCTTCTACTATGAAAGCGGTTTTATACAAGGGGCCCTATTTTTGAACATTTTTCAATTTTGGTTTTCGGCATAAAACGTTCAATGTTTTTTAAATTAAATTAGCAACGCCGAATGCGTACGGCTAAAAAAATCAGCGTCATGCATCAAACAGTCTAAAATGAAAACCGTTCGATTCGAAGCGAGCGGTTCCAAAATAGAGACTCAGAATCCTTAATTAGAAATATATGACATTTTAGCGTTTTATCCGCAAAACTCATAAGAAAAAAGCCGTTTCGCTTGAGCCTGGTCTGTCTGTCAAGGGACCGAGTGTAGGTGAAGTTAGTTTGGGTATAGCTAGAGTCTGTCTGTAGTCTGAGTCTAGATAAAAATTAAAGCGACTTGAGAAATTATGAGATTTATGAATGCTACGACTGACAACAATACTAAGTACCTAAATATAATAATTTGCTACAATTGTGGTATAACAAGTTATTATATGAAGCTAGCATGTAAAAGTTTCAATTTATTTTTATACTGTGGCAAGATTTTATCAAAGATATCACTCAGCGTATATATAGAAACTTGCAGATCGACTGCAAAAACAATTCTTAGTGTAGTTCATGGTACAGTGGTCAATTTAAAATGTGTCTTTGAAACGTGCATTATTTACCACCCGGTTTTGTGTAAATGTATGAGACATGTCGTGTCAACTATAATAAAAAATAAATAAATGTCTTCTGTTTTAAAACTCTTGCAATGCGTATTGGTATTGTTTGACATTTGCCCTATAGTCAATATTAATAGTAGCCATGCAAACAAACAATTCAAAATAATCAATGTTGATGCTGGCTGTACAACGAGTATCAGAAAAATAAATACCAATTTACTGGTAAAATGTGGTTACCACGATGTATATTTAAGAAATAAATTCAAGAAGCCAATTCATCGGACTAAACAATTTTAGACTAGGACTAGCTCACATCTTTGCTGAGGTCTTCGGCACAACATCTTATTTATAACAAAATGTTCATACACAAGGAAGAGTAATCAATGCATTTAGCTCAGCCCTAATGGCAAGCTATTATGGTAATTCACTTCTCTTGTTATTTCGCCCTTGTAGTGGTTTCTTGACGACGCTTCATTTAGTTTTGTTAAAGTTTATGCAACGGTAATTGCCATTTTAAAAGCAATAGTCCAGAGTGAAATGACCCTCATAACATGCTTGAAATGTATGGTCATACGCACTGCGTCAGACCTAATCACGGGTGACGCGCACGCTTACTTGCCGATGGATCTTGGGCGTGCGTGCTTTTTAACACCCACAAATACAGTCCATATGCACTCTCCCTTTGCGGACTGACGCATAGGCGTAGGAAGGGGGCGGGTGGGCCGTCCTCGACTCTAGGTTGGTTGCCTGACTTTTGCTCTTTTCAGCTTGTATCGCATTTTTTTAAACAAAAAGTAAATTTCTGAAAGAAGGACACTTAGCCTTTTCAAATGACAACCACATTTCATTACAATTAAATTAAATTAGAATTATTTTATTTATTTTTAAATAAGTCGGGTGACAAACTTAAGACAAAATTTTTTAGTCCACTAGTGTATAATATAGACAATGTTCCCCCGATGGACGGCGAGTGATATTTGCTGACCCAAAAAGTGTCCAGATCGTGGGACCCTACGCCTTAACCGACGCGACGCCCCAACTCCTGAAACAGTTTCTTTATGCTGATTCGTGTCGTGTTTTCCAAATTTTTGTGTTGTGGTGTTTCTGTTTGTGTAAATAAATATTTCTTATTCCTTATTCTTATTCTTATTCGAGCACCGCGGGTCCCCGCGCAGTCTCTGCAGCGAACGGAAGTCGTATGCTGCCTCAAACAGTATTTGCCCTGTTTGAGGCTCGCCGTCAGTAACGTAACTAGACCGGTACCAGCGGTGCACAGTCCAGGCGTGGATCCAGGGGGGGCAATGGGTGCAATCGCCCCCTCTTGAGCCCCGATTCTGACTTACAATCGCCCACGGTTTTATGAGCCAAAAGGCTAAAGTTCCAAGCTCGCTTCGCTCGCTTAATTATTTTATTAATTTTATCAAGTTCTCTAGTTTTTTAGAACAAATCTGTCAAAAATTTCGAGCTCACGTCTCTCGCTCATTAATTTGCTTCAGTTTTTTTATACTATTTACCAATCTTTGAAATGTATTTCACAGGACTAAACTTATTATTTATTATGTTAAAAGTCTCGTGCGTGCTCCGATTGCTCATTTAATAATTTATGTTACTTTTATTTTCTTTTATTACGATCAGCATCACACATCATCACAACACCTAATCTAAAATGTCAAAAGTCTCCGCTCACTCATTCATTCATTGATCATACCAACTTTTACGACTCAAAATGTAAAAAATGTCGAACTCGCTTCGCTCGCTCATACATTCGTTGTTCTCCCTTAGGTTTATAAAACCCAAAATTTCCGAGCTCGCTCCGCTCGCTCATTTATTTATTGATCACCCCACAAAAAGCTAATCTTTTTTTAACTCAGGGCGCTCGCTCATGATGATCTATGATTTTGACTTTTGCCCCCCCCTGAACTAAATCCTGGGTCCACGCACAGGGCGCAGTTCCTGCACAGGCGCAGAAAAGACCGGTTCAGGATCAAGTTTTGGATCATGCATGGTAATCAGTAGCAAACAACACAATGTTGTTTCTCTTATAAGAGTGTAGTGTAGACACACACTACACACTGCCAGCGCCGCGTTTTAAGTCAAACTCCGAGCTCAGTCCTTCATTAATTTGTTACCTTTATTATGTTCGCCTGAGGCGCCTTATCGAAACAAAATTCTAAAAATTTCGAGCAGGCCTTGCGGGTTCAGTTCAAAAGAAATTTAAACGATTCATTAGCAAATAACGCTGGTTAATTGGTTCTGGAACTCGCTGGAACTAACAAAACACAAACGACGTTTTTGATAGATTCGATTTTATAACAAATAAATTAATCATTACTGATCTAGATTTATAACCGGCGACTTCTGGATCGTGAATCATACTCTCTAACTAACTAATTAGACTAAGGAAGGGAAGTAAAATACTGTGGAAGAAATAGAAAAAAGAAGAAAAGAAGGATGATTTGGTGCTTTAAAACATTTAACAACTTTTGGTCAGTTATCCATTAGATGAAACATACATTTGGATTATAAACTTTGCTAAATAAAACATTTTGTCTTTCAAATTTTGTTATTTCGTTTGTTGTCCTTTCAAAATTTATTCAATGAAGTTTTGATTATGTAACCGCCGTATACAATCCAAAGCTCGCTGAGCTCACTCATTCATTACTTCATTTATTATGTTAATTCCAGCTCGGTAGAAAATTTACTTTTGCAGCTATCGAAATACGGTTTCGCATAACGTTGGTTGAATGTCAATTTAAACGCTGTCAGAACATAACAAAGGAAAATTAGTTACTGAGTTCAACCCAAAGAAATTGGACTGTTACGGGTCTGGGTGTTCTATATAATAAGTAGAGATGAAACGGATAGTGCTTTGGCCGGATACCAGATATCCGGCCAGCCTCCAAGCCGGATAGCCGGATATCCGGCGGCCGGATATTCGGCTCTTCCTAGTTTCTGGACAAGTTTGTGCAAGCTGTGATCGCGGGGTGGCACTGCATGTGTTTAGGTACTTGATTTCAAGTGTTCGTTCAATGTGAATCATTTGAATGTTGAACTGAACAATTCTTCCGTCTCGGACGGATCGTAGTTTGGAAATACTACCTCTAAATATTGGGAACTACTAACTCTAAGTATTTTTAATCCAGTATAATCTTCCTTGCTTGACTTTGGAAAAATATTACACTAAGTACATTATTATTATACCAAACAAAACTTGTCAAAACTACAAACGACAGTAATGCGCATTTACGCTGGTCAGCGGGTCACCCTGTTGGGCAAAGTACGTAATGTCGTTAAAGTTATGAAGTTCCACATATCCCCAAGAAAATTAGGGAACGACTAATGCGATGGTATGGGCATGTGCACCATCGCCCCAAAGACCACCATGGTGACCTGAAGGAGAATATTATTGACGCCGCTACTGCTCAGAATACAGAGAAATGGTGGGAGCAGACAAGAAGAGCCGACCCCAGATGATGGATAAAGGCGTAGGACAAAGAACAAGAAATTTTGGAAAAATATTAAGATTTTGCTAACCTACCAAATGATCGATTCGAGAAGTTACGTTGGTGCCGACATATTCAATAGTGCTTTGATTTCAATTTTTGAATTTTTTGATGCGACTATCCGATTACGTCAGAAGGAGGATATGTTCCCAAAGAACAAAACCACTTTTTCATACATTTTTTACTATCCAGTATCCGGCCGGATATTAACGCACTATCCGGTATCCGACCGGATAGTAAATTAAGGCCGGATAGGCCGGATATCGGATAGTAACCGAATATAATAAGTATGTATTTTAAAAGGTATTTAAGTAGTATATCAGTTATCTAGCACCCATAGAACAAGCTTTGCTTAGTTTGGGGCTAGATGGCGCTATGTGAATTTGTCCACGAATATTTATTTATTTATTTATTTACATTGACCAATATCTTTGAATCAACCTAAAAAGCAACTTACTGTTTGTCGCCCGAATGCAGGACATATGCTTTCCATCTTTGACTGGCAATTAACTGGTTACAGAAAGTCAAGGTCACAACAGTTCATTATTGCATTGCTACCACTTGGTTCCTCAGCTTTGAGGCGCTGTCCTCCAGTTGCCAGGGCATTGCCCGCTTTATCCGCTTTGCCCAGAGGGGTACGGTCGAGTGACCGCGGCTTTTTTTTGTGTTATACGGCAGACAAGCAGGCGAGCAGGCCACCTGATGGAAAGCGGTCACCGCCGCCTATGGACATCAGCAACACCAGGGGAGTCACCAGGGGAGTGTCCGCCTCTGAAGAAACTTCTAATATATCGTCAGACCAATAGGAGACCTCAAAACCGCTCGACCGTCGCACGATCACAGTGTTTGACCGTTGCTAATTAGGACACATTATCATAACAAGCAACTATTTCTACAGCTTATTTTCATAACAGCAACTAAGGAAATTAATATAATAGATTTATTTTCAAAATTCTAATATGCTTTTAAATCTGCATTCCTATTACATCACTAATACTTGCGTATTTAGAAACGTTGCTTTACGAGGTTTCACTGCGCGCGAACGTGTTCCAACCAAAGAAATGAGCGGATTTCAAGATGACATTAAAAAGCAGATTTTATAATCGTCAGTAGATAGCGCGATTCGGTGCTAATATGTTAAACACATAGATCAATAATACTGAATAATTTACACCCGGTTTCTGAAACGCTTATCAACGCAAAAATTACGTAACAGCTTGTTAATCTCTGATTAAATGCAATTTGGGTTTCTGAAAGGGCCAACTGACAGTTTGTTAACAGCTTGTCACGGATTGTCAAATCTCCAATTAACGGCTGATTAATGTAATTTAGGGTTTCTGGAAAGCTTTTTCTCATGTTAACTGTATGTTATCTGAAAATCGACCAATTAACCGATTGTCAAAATAAATTATATTCGATTTTCTTAGTCTAGGTCTTGGTCCTGGCCTTGATCCAGGTTTTAGTCCAAGACAAAGTCCAGGTCTAGGGTCCAGGGTTCTGGTCTAGGACCATGACCAAAACTGGAACCTTGATCTCAATTTGAGCTTGAACCAGAACCAGGACCTAGACCAGTGCCAGCACATAGATCATTACCATTAGCTGGACCAGGACCTGGTTCGGGGCCAGAACCTGGACCTGAACCAGGGCCTGGTCCGAAGCCAGGACCTGGACCTGAACCACGGACTGGTGCGGGTCCAGGACCTGGACCTAAACTAGGACCTGGTCCGGGGTCAGGACTGAACCTGAACCAGGACCATGTGTGGGGCCAGGACCTGGTCCGAAACCAGGACCTGGACCTGGACCTTAACCAGGACCTGATCCGGGGCCAGGACCTGGAACTGAACCACGTACCGGTCCGTGTCCAGGACTCGAACCAGGATTTAACTAATGGGATTATTGGGAGAAACTCACAGAATCGAGAACTGATGGGGCGGATGTTGTTGAGAGGCGAACTCTGAATAGTCTCCCAAGAGATGGACGGACGACCTCTTTAAGGTCCTAGGGAGCCGATGGACGCAAGATAACAGACAATTTTATAATTTATCGAAAATTTTCGATTTTACACGAAAACTATACAATCGCTATCAGTTTCATCTAAAAGTTGAATATCCCGTCGCTATCAAAAGGCCGCTAGGGACAGAGACAAATCAATGCGTTAGACAGAAACAAAACATATATGAGTGAATGAATGTGACTGATTTTAGCAGGGGTAGCCAGACGAAAAAATTGATCTCTTGTTAATGGTCGATTAGCTAACAATAGATTGATTGGCCTTTCAGAAACCCACAGTGATTTAACAGCTTGTTAAATGTGACAGTCCGTTAGCTAATCAATGATTTGACAAGCGTTTCAGAAACCGGGTGTTATTGTTTGAATTTTTCTAATCGCCAATTTTTAACCAGTTGATAATCATTAAGCAATATAGGCTAGCTATAGGTACTCAATTTACGACGTGACTTAGATTATATTTCCTCCTGTCTGATTCTTAGAACAACAGCGCCATCTATTTACAAGGAGATAAACTTGAGTTTTCTATAACTGTCAAATTGAAAACCTCTCATTGGGTTCCAACTGACAGTACTTCAGGGAAATTCAACATTTAGTACCGATGAAGAGTGACGCTGTTGTTTCTTGCTGAGATATATAGGTACTTAGCTAATTTGTTATAGTTCCGGTCATAACCACGGGACTTTAAAAAAGAAGCGTTATTTGGGTATCCGTCCGTCTAAATCATAGGAAACAGAAAAGTTGTTCCTTTTTTTTTATGGTCAAATGAACAAAATTTACCAATCATAGAGCTGTATTGAACGTGCTGCGTTCGCTTAGCAATGAGCCGTTGTCAAAAGTGTCTTACAAGCAAGTACCAATTGTTTGTAAACACCACTCTTCAATTAATGATTCATATGCATTTTGCTTATATGAAGTTATCTACATCCGAAATCACATAAGCTTTTACACCTGATGTTGATACAGGTGAGATCTTTTAAATAACAATCCATTCGTTACGCAAATAACAATTAAAACGACATGGACAAGCTAAGAATTCATAGTGAAGAATCTATATTCTGCACTTTCGACTCGCACCGGCTTCGCAAATTATACACCTTCCCTCATGAATCACTCTGTCTGTTAGTGAAAATCACATGAAAATCTGTTCAGTAATTTTTGAGTTAATCGCGGACAGACAGACGCGGCGTGGGATTTTATGTAGGGATAGTGATACTGACCCAATTAAAAAGTAAATTTTTGAATTGCATTATATTCTCACACAGTTTTAGTTTTGTCTACATTGTTAACAGTTTAAAACTAGACATGTCGCTATACCTACCTACATCACTACATAATTAATCTGTGATCGGTCGGACATTTTAGTACATCCATCACTCACTGTGTAGATCTAGCGAATAACAATGTCACTTTGAGAATTTTAGGTGTGGCAGGAATACCAAATGACACGTGTCGGTAATAAATCGACAAGTCTTCGGAATAGCAATTTTATTAGGAAAATCAAATACCTAACTTACTATGGAGCAAAGTTGAATACTAAACTACAATACTATAAAAAATTCAGTACCTATCTCTAGAACAGTTTTAATTTTAAAAACTACAATTAAAAACAAACGGTTAGCCGTAACTTTTTGAAAGTGGTACTTAAAGTAGGGAAGTTCCATTACGAAGCGCAGCCAAACAATACAATTTTTAATATAATATTTATTTATTTATTTATTTATCATATCATTGTATTCCTGTCTATGACTAAAGGTCTAGAAGGCTAAGAGTGGTCTGGTCTGGTCTGGTCCCACGAGGGATCTGGTTATCATTTTAAGTGGAGTAGTGGGACCTAGATCACTGTATGCCTAATATCTGCCTTCAATCTTAGCCTGCTAGTCATCGCATTGGTGATACCACTAAGGTGTTGCTAATGACCATAGGCAGCGGTGACTACTTTCCATCAGGTGATCCGCTTATCCGTTTGTCGCTTACCAGTTAACATATGAAAGGTCTGGTTTCCTAGTATAAAGGTGCCGTCATATTTTTAGTGCTGAATACATAAAACATATACACAGCGCCATCTAGCCCCAAACTAAGCAAAGCTTGAACTATGGGTGCTAGATAACTACTACTTAAATACTTTTAAATACATACTTATTATACATAGAACACCCAGACCCGTAACAGAAATTAAATTTCTGCCCGGCCGGAAATCGAACCCGGGACCTCTTGCGTGGCAGACCGTCATGTTGACCACTGAACTACTCAGGTCGTCATGCTTGGACAAATTCACACAGCGCCATCTAGCCTCAAACTAACCACAGCTTGTGCGTTTATACACGTAACAGAAATTAAAATTCATAATATCAATGCTCGGCCGGGAATCGTACCCGGGACCTATGCGTCTGCGAATGACGTCACTGTAATGTTTACGGGTACCTCTAATAACCTCGCGTGGCGCTTTTAAACACCTACAGGTATACTAAAACCATTTGGGTAGTAAGTTTATGACCAGAACGCTCTCGAGACCACGATTAAAAAACCCGTGACTGCTTCCAGGGACTATGGGAGGGACAAGGTAAAAACGGCGTCATACGACCAAAAGTGTGAATTTTAACCATATCGGCTTGGTCGAACAGTTTATCAGCTCATGGTAGATTTGAAGTAACCATGACGTTATATTTCAAGCAGGTAATGTCTAGCTAGATATCCAAAACACTTCTAAGAACATCTTATCAGTAGTGCAAACATACTACATGACCTTACAGAGCGTGTGGTCCCGTTATAACGAATATCCTGCCGTAGATACTTATATTTCATCCTACCTGAGTAATGGACTAATTTCATAATACTCTGAATGGACCTCATTATCATTAAGATTGCAAGTGATAAAGAATTATAATGAGCCTAATTTACAGGTCAACGACAAATAATAATAATAATTCATCTTAATCGCAGAGACACATTGAAGAGGTGCGCCGCGCGGCGTACTGCACGATGTGGCAAAACTTGTTGCATGCCTAACAGTTTGTATGCAAGTACATTACGTACGTAACTTGCGCGTTCTTTCTCTTCTTTTTTCCATACTGAAGGATCCAGTTGTACCGGAGTACTTGAAATGTAAATTTCAATTCCTTTGCGATACTCATAAGCGCAATCTTCGCTCTTCTGATACTCTCTATCTAAATCTTCCACTTCACCGCACTGGTTTTCTCGCCAACTCTTTTTCTTTAACGGCAGCAGGGCTGTGGAATGATCTTCCGGTCGATATCAGACGAAGTTCCAACAAACTTTCCTTCAAAAAAGCTGTTCGAGAGCATTTCCTAAATTCTCTGTAATACCCGACTTTAACCTATTTATTTCTTCACCTGTTACTTTTGCGAGTGTTCTTAGTAGGTAGGTACTTGATTGAAGTTTATATTCAAGTGCGTTCTGCTTTATTGTTGTTGTTGGTTTTTAGTATTTTATAAATATTTTGAGTTGATTTTTCGGTATGTGAATACTAGTGGGTAAAATTGTATTTGTAGTTAAGTATGTAAGTGTACTGTTGTTGTTAATTTTTATGCACCGCCTGCAATTTTATTACCAGTTTTCGGGGTAGACTGGTAGATAAAGCTACAAAGCTTTAAGTCCACCTTTGTACTATTTTGTGCATAAAGTATTAAATAAATAAATAAATACATTGACAGGTGGCAAACTGTCCCACTGTGCAGCGCACCGCGGCGCGATGTCAGCAGATGTCAACATAAGACGTCACACTTGACTGTTTAATTTTACCAACAGTTCGAATCTTTCCTCCTTATGTGACACAGTTTGCACACATATCTGTCTTCTTTTTTAGTACAGATTCAACGCGTATGAATGAAATAGGAATTCGACCTTGTCAAAGTTTGACCACTGATGCGTAAGCCCATCCCCTTTTTGTGATTCTGTAACATTATCGTAGTTGTTTCGCTTTCGTGATCCTTTCGTCATTTTCTTCTCAGTTCATCCCGAATTTTAAATAAGGCATGTTTGGTTCTAGAACAAAAGTTTCTAAAAAGAAATGCTGGTAGTCGTCGAGATTTACAGTTACTGCGCAGCTGTCAAACTTAAGACTGTAATTACTCTGAAACTATTGGCCCTAGAACACTAGTTCCTAAAGAGAAATGAGAGTGATCGTCAAGATCTTCATTTCGGATGACAGTTGTCAAGCTTAAAACTGTAATACCTCTGAAACGATTAGCGCTAGAACACTAGAACACAAGTTCCTGAAGAGAAGTGATAGTGCTCGTCGAGATCTACTTTTGGGATGACAGTTGTCAAACTTAAAACTGTAATAACTCTGAAACGATTCCTGTTAGAACGCTTGTTACAGAATATAAATGAGAGATCTTGACGAGTAGGTACTGTAATTTCTTTTTAGAAACTAGTTTTCTAAGAGTAATGGTTTCCGAGTTATGAAATTAAAGCTTTAAGTTTTATACTTTCACACTCTCATCATACTTCATGCACCTGGTGATCGGCGGAGACCAGCGGGGATATTGGATATCTCAGTGGACAACTAAATTTGTCAAAAAAAATGTTACACTACTCTAATTTGGTAGATGCTATAGACAGTGGCCAACGTAGATGACGTAGTGTACATTTTTTAATGTAAAATTCATTTTCGATCTGTCACAGTTCGCCCTCCGCACCGATACGACGCCCCGCGGACTTCTGTTGTAGATACAGTCACGTTCATAATTGTTATCGATCGATAGATCATTCTTTCAAAAAATTATTTGGATGACATACATTCATACTGTCTCGCCTTTTTTCCGTAGTGGTAGCCAGAGACTTCATTGTTCTACTTGCTACGGTTCTAACAAATCTCTATGGCTTCTTCATACATACGTAATTATGCGAGTCGTTTATAATAACGCGCGTAAAACCGTCGAAAAAGCTCTCGTGCGAACGTTGCCTAATTTGAAAAACTGTGCACTACGTGACACCGCGTAGTGTGCCGCGTAGTGTTCGTAATGTATTCAGCTTAAGAATGTTTAATTTATTTTTAAGAAAACTTAAAATTTTTGGAGTTAAGAAGTGCTTTAGAAACTAGTTTCATTTTTAATTTTAGTTAAAGCGAATGATAAACCGATCAGTCGATTTTGAATTATCGTAAATGATCACAAAATAATAATCTAGAAGTTGTATCCGTATGAGTCAACCAAGCGAAATGTAAGAAGTATGTAACTATTTAGATCATTGACCCATGATGTAATCTAAGATAGACCTGCGTGTCACAAGCATAAATAAATGGAAGCTGCTACATTTAACTTTCTTGAAACTGTCTTCTAATCTTGATGAAAAAAAAAATTACAAGTTTAATGTTGTAGCTTCTCAAGATTAAGTTCTTTTGGTAACATTTTAAACACCGTCGTCAATAACCGTTATAACCGGATATTGTTATGGACGAGTGGTAACCGGTAGATTATTTAAAAAATAGGACCAACCCCTTAAATAACAAGTGTCAAACTAAGCGACAAATACTTTAAAGACATCGGTTGAGCGCCACGACAATTTATAACAATAGAAAATCTTTAATTTTGTGTATCTTTAGGCGCACCTGGCGTTCGACATGTTAAAGGCAGACCACCTAGATTAAAAGTTAGTATACCCAGTAGATTTTTGGGTCACCATGAAGGTCCTGACTAAAAATTACTTGTCGCAGTGGGTAAAAAGACCACCTAGAACATCCATAGACCAGAAAATTGGCAGTATTTTCACTTACTAACAGATGAGACGGCGCTCAAATGCCTATCAAATGCGCAAAATGCAGCGTTTTCTGTTGGTTACTTTCAACACAGAATATCGCAATATCCTCCTCTAAAATTCCGAAATTGGACTGTTACGAACTGACGACCGATGATGAGGACAAGTCGGTGAGCCCAAGAGTGTGATCAAACATTGCGAAGGAAAGGTCATAGGCGTTATCTAATATCTGCGTTGCGCGCGCGGTCCGAGACCCACTGACACACTCCCGGTGCGCCTGCGCCGCCGCGGCCACTCACGCGCATGTCTGTCTACTATACCAAGAATTGTTTACAGTGACCGCGTGGTTTGCAATAACTGGGTTTTTGTTGGCAATGAGGACGCGAACGATGGAGTATTGCCGGTTTTGTTTCTTTGGTTGCTGAAGGATGTATTGGTGAATTATAATGAAGGAAATCTGATGGGTTTGATCGTTTTTGGTTATTCTTTTAGCCGTACAATCTGTTCACGATACTTTGAAGAAGATTAATAGGTACATTTACTTACAACGTTTACTTACCACCATCTACCTGCAGTGGGGTCGGGTGGAATTGCAAACAATAGGTAATGTATAATTTTCATTTGATTTTTATATTGCTCTATGTAGCTAGTATTGTCTAGCTAATATATTTAGCTACTGGCTGTTTCACTCCTCACACTAAAAGCAGCAAGGGTACAGGTGTAGATTTTTAGCTGATTAGCAGCGTATTAACTACTATTTGCCGCAATAATAATTTCTGTTACAATTAGTCCCACCTCGAACTATATTTTCGGATAATTCTACTCAACTAGCAGGTACCTCAACAATAATTGAACCAGAGTGTACTTACAAGCAACGCGCAACGTAAGTAAGTTGTAGGTGTATTTAACCTACCAATGGTGAAAAACAAATACCTAATGATTTTACGTTCCTTTACAGCTATATTATCGAAATCCAATTAGATAACGGCGATATACTATTTATGTTGTTGGAAACGTAACACAACGATTGGCATTAAAATCTTATGTACATAGTGCAGTTGCAATAATAATGTTATAATAAAAAGTAGGTAGGTAGAGTATGTTCAACAAGAACGTAACCGGTACTTATATCAATTAAATATTTTTTATTTTCTATATCTAGTACAATACAATACTGTAATGCTCGATTATGCTGTAATGCTAGGTTAGGTAATCCTTGGGCTACAATAAAGACGTTGACAGACCACTTTTCCCGCCATAACTTCTGCGTAGTATGTAAAATACTACGAAGCAGACTGGGGCAGTATATTTTTGTTTAATGTATTATTTTGGGGATTAAAGGCCGATTACAAATTGCTGGTACTGGGTGTGAAACAACTACACAAAGTGATCTCTTTTTTAAAAAGAGACACATAAAGCACTTAAGAGGTTTAGAAAAGATAATGTGGTTCTCCGGATGTGGTTCTCCGGTTCTCAAGAAGACCAAAATCTATGAAAAAACTTAATTACCGTCTACTATTTGGTTGTACTCTAGGCAAAATGAAAAACAAATCTTTAATGAGTCAATGACCCCAAACACCGAAGTCGTTTGTGTATCGCCAGAAATAAAGTTTGAGGTGCGAATCTGATCGTAAATGTTTAGACATTAATAAAGCTTTATATTGCGTAGAAAAAATGCAGAAACGTCACTGATATTACTCGCAATCTTTACCTACAAACGATAAAACAAATATGCTCGTATATATGTACTAAAAAATAGGTATATATATAGGTTTCTACCTAGTATTGATCATCTTGGCGTTAATGTCCTAGTTGTGCTCTCGCTCACGAGGGCTCAGGGTCACCTTGACTATGGATCCAGGATTTGGCAGATCATGTAATTACAGTGGAGCTATTGACATCTTGTCTCCGTGACCCTGTCAACAGGGGAACCTGACCAAATTGGATCATGGTTACACATTCAATCGCCTGAATGTGCAGGTTCCATCACGATGTTTTACCTTACCGTAAGAGCATAGACTAACCGATACCGGATATCGGAGTTCAACTCAGATAAGGGTCATTTGTAATGGCGGTCATGTTTATGGCGGCACTGGGGCTCAAACCCGGTACCTCGGGATACGAGTCGGACCCCATAACCATTAGGCCACAGACGATCTCTTAAGAAGATATTAGGAAATTTTACTATGTTTAAAATATCTGCAATACTAAACAACGTTCCAATCTGGTTCCAATGACGAAAGCAGTGAGGAGTACCTTTCGTCATTGCCACGCGAACAAAAAAATATAGGAACGTACTACTTCCCCAAAAAATTACCCTTGCTCATTACCCACATACAATTTACACCCCTCATATCTACTGTAGGTTCTTTTTTTTTCAAAAATTGTGTTTCCATTCAAATGACAACTAATCGCGAACGGAACCAAACATGTCAAAAGGGGATATTAATTAAAGAAAAACATGTTGCCTACAACCTTAATGCATACAGTTACCGCTATCTATTAGGTGGGTAATCTGCTCGTTTATCACTGTATAACACACATAGTATAAAAAAAGCCGCGTGTACACGGATACAATTTATAAAGAAATCTACAAAACGTTAATCGAGTTATCGAGATCTAAAAAGCGGAAGTCGACCCGCAAATAATCAACAAGTGAACCTTATGTAAGCACATTAGTCGAAAAGCCGTTCTAATCTTGACAAGAAAAACAACAATTTGTACTTACGACAATCTCTCAGTGGACGATATAAAGTAGAATAACTACACATTAAATATTGCCTGTAAGTAGCTAAGTATATTAGTGACTAGTCTTATTTTGTAGTTGCCCGAGCATTATGCTCTACGATTCTTTGTGCATTGTTTTGTAGTCACCTAGACGTGTTTCAAGAACTAGAGATTGTATTCTAGGAGTAATTATTTTGAAATGCACAATAGGAGCTCTTCCTAGAGGTATATTCAGAAAATAAAAAAATCTGTTTTAATTAGGATTTTATGCGGTTTTCACCACCCGTTAGAGAATTAGGAAGGTTTACATTTAAAGAAAAGCAGAGAAAACTCGTGCAAACCGCATAGTAAGAAACAAAGCATAGAAAAAAAAGAATCAACTGATAGTTGGAAGCCTAAATGAGATCATCACAAGCTGCAGTGCACTTGCGTCTTAAGGCAGATCTTCCTAACAACATTATTAACTATGCTTGCATGCACCATGACGTTCGAAAACTCAGGGTTCCTAACGTTCCATTTACTATGAGTCTTACTACATATCAGCATCTATTATACGCTACAAACTAATTTAAGAGCATAATGCTATTCGATTTCAGTTGTTGAATGTTTTTGCGGCTATTCCATTCAATATAAATATGTTTATTTCGTTTTGAAGCGGGCTGATTTGAAAGTAGTTTTGCAAGCTCCGCCGACACTTGACTACCGGTCATGGCAACTACAAGTTATCATTAGTGGATATTCGAATCACATAGGCTCTGTATGTCCTGCACACTGATAAATAGTGGTTTGTCTACTTTAAGTGATAAGTATTAGTATGAATATTGCAGCCTACTAACGTAGTTTCCTCTGACAGTAAAAGTTTCTAAGTAGTCTCTCGTGTAAGGATTAGAAACTTGTGAGTTTAACCAATGTTTTGACTTTGTTTCCTGTGGTAGTAACTATATTTAAATGGACAGAATTTGGAACATATAATTATACGTTCTTCTAAAAATAAATGAAAATTAAGGACAGTAACGCAATGAATGAACCAAAAATACTGTATGTGACAAATCACTTGCTCTTACTTTACTCGTACTTTAAAGTTCGAAAGATTATTTTAAAGTTTAAATGTAATACGTGTATTGCATACATAATATACCTAGTAATAATAAGTATGTAATCATTATATCATTATATTACAAATCCATTTATAAGTCTTGAATTACATTATTGTGCTTAATGTTGTGACAAAATATACGTATACAAGGCATGACTAGCTTCAGGTGGCTTCAAGTTGTAAAAAAGAAGCGGAACAGCGTCGTAACGATTCATAACATTTCAAACTCTATAAAGTTTAAAACATAATAAAGATGACCCAGCTGAAGTAACATTTAATTAAACATTGCGATACTTATTTCGCCTGTAATATTCTATTGTAGCAATAAGTTATCTAAAACATTTTGCTATTTAAAATAAGGTGCTCTTATAGAGCGAGAACTCTTTTTTCATACACGTCGCATCACATTTGATGTCATAGGCGCCATAGGAACTATTTTCATTTAATGAATCCAGCGTGGGAAAAAATTGTCGTTATACGTATAGACTATGATGGCGCCGTAGGTCACCTCATCGAGTACTAAAAGTCACATTTCTCTTTTGTGTCTATAATGTGGCGAAAAGCGAAACTGCCAAGAGGATGTAAAGCACCTTGGTTTTTATTATTTATAGAACTCAATAAGAGATAATGTAAGTATTACGAAAAGTCGAAGTTTAGGCCTCTAAAAAAGTATATTTTTGTTCCGGCTGTACACGGGCAGACCAACGTTTTATGGGTCTCCAAAACTTCTACTATCACTACAAAGTGGATTTTGTACTCGATGACGTAGGATAATCTGCAGTTTAGTATATGTACGTATGCAATCAACAGCTTGTAATTAGGGTTGCCAACCCTACTATATAATATAGTATCCTACTATATTATGAGTCTACCTACCATAAATTAAAAATTAAAATATACTACTATATTTAATTAGCACAACATTACCACTTACCGCAAAACGGAACGCGTCCATAAGATCCTCAAAAGAAAAATTTTCCTCAAGCAAATCGAATATTTCAGAACGATCTTGACATTTGTATGTCGTGACGTCAAACTCAAGTCAAATAAAACAAAACAGCTATGAAGCTCAACGTAGCAGAAAATATACATTTAAGAAAGAATATAGGTACGTACATTTTATTTAAAAAACCTACTATATATTTTTTTATTAATTCCCTACCTACTACATATTTTTATGGCTTCCAAACCCGAAAATACTATATTTGGTCTAAAAAAAGTTGGCAACCCTACTTGTAATAGCCATTCACAACTGCTGGACTGAAGCCTTGAGCCATCACATAAGAGTGGACCGGGTTTCTTTATACTAATCAGTCAAGAAAACCGAAAATACAGCACACCTAGGAGTGGTAATTACGTCCACAATAGTTGTAATAATACGATAACCCACGTGGAAATTATAGAGAGATGGAATGAGAACATATTGGATCAGTGGCGTAGCATAGGTCACTAGCACCCGGTGCGGATTCCAAATTTGCCGCCCTCTTATTTTTGTAATCCATTATAAAAAATTTGGGGCATGGTAAAAAGAGTACTTTTATTGATTAACACTAACCTGAAAAGTGAAATTAACATTTTTTGACATTTAGTAAAGTTTTGTAAAGTTTGGTAGTTAGATATTATATATTTATTTGGCATGTTACTATTTTCGTTTTGATTGTACCTGCGCGCACCGGCGCTCGCAGCTAGGTAACAACAAAAAAAAATTACGAAAAAAACACTGAAAGAAATTAACTTTTTTCATATTTTAATTTTTTTTTCTAACTGCCATCTCCGCAGCGCCGCCCCCGGCAAAGTGCCGCCCGGTGCGGACCGCACCCTCCGCCCCCCCCATGCTACGCCACTGTATTGGATATCGCGCTGAATCGTTGACGTAATTTCATAGCAAAAACTCGTTAACCAGACATTCTAACTGACGCATCAATGCAATTTTGATACCTAATTACCGAGTGCACATGCAACATTCACGGTGAATTGGTCACCGCCTGGCATCTACCACTAACTAACTTATCCATGTCTGCTGCATCAATTCCTGTGAATATTCCAGTTTTATAGATAAGTAGTAGTCAGTGTATTTATTTCAACAATTCAGTACCCATCCAAAACAATAATATACAGTAGTAGAGCTCGTCTAATCTAAAATGACGCGCCCCACTATCGCATTAACGCACACAAGCAAGTTTAAAATATGGACGCAATACATATACAAATGCCGTTGTAATTGGTCATTCAGTTGCCGGTAAAATTCAAACGTAGGAGCACGCGTCGTTCATTGGCTTCCACACAGATGAAGTGTCGTTATCAATATTTGCACTCACACATCGAAATCAACTAACTAAGTAGTGGGGCGCGTCATCTTAGACTAGACGAGCTCTACCAAGTGTCCGGCAGAGTAGAATAGCACCAACCCCTTATACTCATGGGTGTCAAACAAGGTGACTAACGTTTTCGAGGCAAAAGATCTAAAGTCTTCGTAAGGTGGAAAATGGGCAGCAGAGGGAGAGAGAGGGAGAGGCCCTAAGTCCTGCAGTGGTCTGTTATGGGCTGTGATGATAATGATGAAATATTTGAGACGTAGATATCTTGACGTATATACTGTTGGTTCATGCAAAGGAAACTGTTTGATTGTAATCCATGCTGCATGGATGACGAAGGGTTTCTTATTTCCTTAAGGTCTTCAAAATAAGGGCTCCCTGCTCGATTGAGTCTGTGGTAGTATGTAAAATAATTTAAATTGATTGTAAAGTCACTACGATTACAGGTCTCCTTCAATTGGGTTTCTTAAAATTTCATACAAGACCCAAAAATTCATTTCGAAATGCGCCTTGGGGGAAACCTAGTCTAACAGTGGGCTAGTATGGTGTTGATGTTGATGTATATTTAAGTTTTATTACCCACTTAACCTATGACCTGCAGTAGGGTGTCTTGATGATGATGACCCGGGCATTGCAGACATATATAACCTATAATCTTCGAACTGCTTACCATCACGCAGGCATAATTACCCTTTTGGCAAAGCAAGGTCAATTTATCGACAAGTTAATTTGGATGAATGTCATGTTCGTTCCAAGTCTTTTCGAAGGACGTCATTTTTTGGGTAGGTTAGTTCTCTTGAAATCTTGCATCAGCTTTTTCATCTACCAAACCGATCTTTATGAAACTTTTGCACGCATAGGTATTTTATTTGCGTGACGAAATAATATTATGATATATATTAACGAGGATCTGAGGATGGAGTTAGGGGGTTAACAGTAGAACTCTTCAACCGTTACTAGTAATCTGGCCGAGTTTGTACTCATTTATTTAGTTTTGACGAGCTCTATGCAGTATACTTGACGTCGACAGTCTGATGATGGACTCATGAGGTGGACAGTAGGACTCATCAACAGTTACTACTAATTACGTCGAGTTTGGACTCATTTGGTTAGTAATGATGAGTTCGAAACAGTACGCTTGATGATGAGGATCTGATGATACAGTTAAGCTCCCCAGAGATCACCACAAAGGCCGATCGTGTGCCTTCCATATCCAGCTGGTACCTGCGAACTTTACCAGATTGTCGGTCCACCTTGTGAGAGGGAGTCCTACCCACGCTGCTTTACATACTGCATACGGGTATTAAAAATAACTGATTGTTTGTTACAGCGTTAGTTTATCAATTACGAGAAGCTTTGCTATTGTTGAACAGCTGGTTATTTCCCTTCGAATGTCTCGAATATTCCCCATACGATGCGAAGCCTAATCGCTGGTTACATAAGGCGGGGCGCGCGGTCGCGACTGCGCGGGCGCCGTTTGCGAAAGACATTACGTCACGACGCCGCTGCGCCTAGGAAACATACGGGGCACGCGTTGAACCGATGCGTGGCACTTTGTTATGTTCCAAATGTAACGGATTAAATTATTTTATATTTAGAAGTATTTAAGTATGGACGGGTGGACGAAGTCCGGAAAGACCTGCGTGAAATTCAGAATACTCACTGGGAAAAAATCGCGCAGAATAGGGACCAATGGCGAATTCTAGTGTCGAAGGCCAAGAGAAGTAAGTACGTACCGTAAGTGACCGCAATTAATGATCCAATCACATAAAAAAACTATACGAATGCAGAAGTGGAACGGGAGCCGAAGATCAAGCATATGCACTGTGAGGTCCTGGGAATGTCTTCGTAGTAGGTATTTTTTTACCCAATCTTTCTCGTGACGTACTTTATAAATGAACACAAATGTACGAATGATACTTGAGAGAACTTGCAATTGGCTTTTTAATGAGAGTGTAAAAGTTTAACGCTTAAATACTCGTTACTTTTCGATAACGTGATAAGCCCCCTTGTTTTCTTCAGGTCACACGTTCTTCTGTTTGGCCGCTTAACCCATATATGGGTTTCCTGCATACTGCACAAACATTTTATTCTCCGAAATGGTTTTCCTGTTAAAAGTAGTGCAATAAAGTAACTATTAAAAGTGCAGAGTGATTTTTTAATCGTGAAACCAAACATTTTGAAAAATTACCCTTTTTAATAAAAGTTCGTCACTCAAATATGCCTTTTATTTTATAAATTATTTTAAAGATTATGTGAAAGTTATTTTCACACCTCTTGTCACAATGTCCAATTATATGTCACAAAATGTCAATGTCATATGTCAGGAGCCTAGATAATGTTGTATGAAACTCCCAAGGATAATAATGTGATTTGAATTTGGAACTTCGAGCTATGAAAAAAGCAAACTGGCATTGTAAAGAGAGTTTATTCGTAAACCTCAACTTTTTCCTTTTGCTCACAATAAAAAAAAAGAATGCAAGAACTGTGACTAAAGACTAGGCGGTATAGTTCTAGACTGATCAAATTGAGCAAATTTAAAAAGGTAAAAAATTTTTAATTAAAATTTTAAAAGTTAACTCTAGAGTCCTTCGCTTTGCCTGCGCATCAGTGGCATCGCTGATACGCTGCCAGAGTACTGCATTTGATGGTATGGCCATTGACCACGTCTCACGCTGGCCAGCAAATTAACTGGGGTATTATTTGCCTGGCCATGCTACCTCCGCCCGGTACGGGATAGAAAGACAGTGCTAAGAAGCGACGAGTTAACGTCGTCGTTAAGGATAAGTGCAAATAATCTCTCCACTAGTCTCCACCAAGAATGGCAAAGACCGAGCGAAGTGGACAAGGAGAAACGTTAGCTCCCGGATCTTTACGCGTCGCGTTAGAGCACAACAATGATGAAAATGATGGTCAGCTCTAAAATATATTGTTTTTTATTACATTATCGATCTAATGCGGTGCCATCAGCATCAACTAAACTAGATATCTGATCTAGATATTTTTAATTGTAATGTCAGTACGTGAAACGTAGATTTGTTATTAATTGAATTAGTTAACTACGTGGACTTAAATGATGCAAGCATTGAGATATAATTGTGTGGTTTATATAATTATTATGATTAATGATCTTGTGTATAGAGTTGATTATAGATTGGCTGTTTTGGATTCGCACAACATTATTATCTATAAATAATTTGTAATGTGTCGACGTTCAATAAGTGTATTGTTTATACCTATATTGAATAAGATATTTGATTCCGATTCTAATATTATAAATAGAAAGAATAAATAGAATTAGCTTGTTAATTTTTTTTTTAATTGATGATCCCTTATACTACTTAGGTAACCGATTTTAAAACTCTTTCATCTTTAGAAAGGGAGAAAGCTAGAAAGCTACATTATCAGCGAGTAACATAGGCTATATTTTATCTTTAAAAAAAATTTAGATTACCCAAGGTTTGCGCATAATTTCAAACCGGCTGCACCTATATAACTAATTATTGTTTGTTGGATTTGTCATGGACAGGATAAGGTTTATATGTAATAAAAAAGGGTAGTCAGGGGTAGAGTAGGGTAGTGGTAGGGTAAAAGTAGGGTCGGGTAGGAGTAGGACGCCACGCGAACGAAGTCGCGGTGAATGTTGTATAAAATCACATCATCACAGCCCGTAACAGTCCACTGCAGGACTTAGTGCCTCTCCCACGAAAGGGGAGGTTATTGCCATAATCTCCACGCTTGACAGGCGGGTTGGAGATCGCAGTGTTTAAACATAACAATGGAAAATGCGGCTGCCCATTTTCGCCAATAGTCGCCTTGTACGACACCCATGAGTGTAAGGGGTTGGTGCTATTCTACTCTGCCGGACACCACACGGCCAAAATATTGCGGCGGTTGTATAAAATAATAATGTGGAATAATTGTTGGAAACCTATAGCCCGCTATTGTTATTGTAGTGAATATAATTTGTTCTTATTAAATGCAAATTCAGTCTGTATTTCCAAAACAACAAAGATTTATTTTTATTTTTATTCCTGTTATGTTTTGTGTTGAGATAAGAACGCGGTCTGTCGCAGTCTCAAGACGCTTTTTCTCAGGAACGGGTAAATTAATAATAGGTATCAAATACCAAGGTGACCGGTGACCCCATTAATCTGTGGCAGAATCAGGCTTATATGTCAAGGCATTTAGATTTTCTGCAATATTTAAATTAAATAAATATTTTGGTCCTCGTAAACTCTGTAAAGGTTAAACTTTATTTAATGTATAAGTTTAATATTTTTAACTTTTTGTTTGTAAGCAATCTCCTAGAAACAGATAAATTACTGAAATGTGATTGTGGTAGGCACCTTTTTTATATTAGACATGACAGGCATTTGACCGCCATCACAGCTGTTGGTAATAAGTGACGATGCGGTCGAAGATGAAGCATGCCCGTCTTGGAACAGCCTAGAAGGCGTCCAAACACACTCGCACCTAAATAGGAATAGGACCATGGTGATATTGATTGATCACACCGTCTTACTTTTTTAATATATGAAGAAGGCACGCGGTCTGATGTAAATCGGCACCGTCGACCATCTGCAACCTAGGGGGGGGGCAATATCTTTCCTCTCAATATGTAGGTCTCTAACCTACATATTGTACTTAATACAACAATAACATCATAGGCTTCCCATCGTTCCGGCTAGTCGAAAACTTTAAACGTTTAATTTCAACAACGTAATATATTTCCACAGGACGTGAATTGCGTAAGGTAACACAAACAGGCTTTCAAACAGGCAACTATGCCTTATACGATTGTGTGACACAGTTCCACTTCTCAAGAAAACCTTGTATAGGTATAATGTAGGTACTGACTGGATTTTCCTCAAAACTGATAACTTAAAGGCGGCCACTTAGATACCAGCGTCCGGTCAGTGGTCTTAAGGACGAAGCACATGGAAAAGACGTAGTAACCTAGAATCAACTAATTAAAGAAATCTCGTTGGTACTTACTTACCTATATTCTTACTTGATATAACATAAAAAAATATTTACAGGGCCTCATTAGGTATTTCCATCCCCTGTGGCCCTAGCACAAGTTGCTCTCTCGCGCGATAAGCGAGAAAAAGTGCGACATAGGTATTGTTATCTCTTTGGTCTTAGTATTGAGAGAAAGAGACAAACGCTCTCTCGCAGCGCGAGCTTTGTCGCGGACACACTTGTGCTAGGGCCACTGCCCTTCGATGAAATATGTAATAACAAACAAAAAGGCTGATTGAATGTTTAGACGTGGAATACTTATTTATTCCTGTAGAAACAGCACAGGCTCATTATGACCTAAGTAAACATAGGCTACAATTCAAAAAAATATAGACGTTCGTTACGGGGCTCTACACGACGGACAGGCATACTTCCCATCACCACTATTGATACTTACCATCAGGTGAGATTGTGGACAATTTGTCCACAACATTTTTGGACAAAATGTCTATTAAGTAGGAATAAATGATGCCTTATGAATCTCCATCAAATTAAATAAATGGTAATAGGTATATGGATTGAAGTGGTGTGTTTGCCGTCAAATGTATGTTAGGTATTGCAGAAATTCGGTATAGAGATAGTTTAGCACCTAGGTAGGTAAGCACATTATGTGTTTAATAAAATGAAGCACGGTATATAAAAGTGTACACCTATATATTTGATACAATTTTAGCAAACCTGTTTGCCCGCACTTTCACGTTCTAATCTTCATGGACAGTTTAGTTTAGCTTGGGCAGTTGACTTGGGCAATTTTAATAACATGGCTAGTAGGTACCTAGTAACCTCGAAGGTTTGCAGTTATTAGTCAATAGTGTAATAACAGCTTCAAGGCAGACTTAATTAGACTTATTACGCCACATAAGTTTATGAATTAGAAAAGCTTTATTACCTGCTACAGGTTACAGCACTGTCTATTACCTATTACTTGGCTGCTACACATAAAACCGTAAAATTTTAAATTTATCTTTTCCCAGTATACCTGAATTCCAAATTGACAATGTAACAAGAAACGAAAAATTGTTTGCGATTGGATTGTCGTTCATTGTTGTGATTGTTACAATATTCTACGTAAGCAGTAAGTAGGTACTCTGAAATATACTCTATATATAATAAATAGAGCTGAAGAATTTTTTGTTTGTTTGTTTGAACGCCATAGGTTATTTCGAAAATCAGGGGCGCCGGCTTTTAGACAGTCCTGTGGGTGCATATATTAAATACCTTATAAAATAAATATGCTTGGATAATGCACACACTGCCATCTAGCCCCAAAGCAAGCAGAGCTTGCGTTCGGGGTGCTAGCAACTCATGACTCACGCACGATCACTCATGAAATCATTCACGGTTGTGAAATGAAATATTGATTCGTACCCGGGGGGGCTATAACCGAAAGTTATTTTAATAAAAGTAACTAAAATCAAATAAATCTTGGAAATTACGAGAAACTAACTTAAATTAGAAAATGTGCGAGCGTAACGAGTTTGAAAATTCTCGAATTTTGGCTCAAGAGACCCAACATGAACACAATAAACGTAACTGAAATCAATGACTGAGCGCATCGAGCTCGGCCCGGAATTTTTGGTATATTGGCTCTTAATCTGAGTTGATTACGCGGCGTGAGTGATGTGAATATTGAAGGTATGAAGTAGGCCCCTGCTGTTAATAGCCACCAATCGTCGCAGCTGCTGCCTGCAGTCGCCGGTTCAGATAGAATTTAAATTAGATTTTGTTTTAGTTGACCAAAACCAATGAAGTACTTAGGTACTGATTAATTTTGTTTAAATTACTACAGTCATGGGTGCTCGTGGGTACTCGCAAAACCTATTTCGGAGTCGGTGCCCCTGTCAAAAATACCTACTTTCTTCTCGAGTGTCATCTTGAGGCCATAGCAGTCCAATGCAGAATTTTAGCCTTCTACATATTGTTGGAATTATGGTTGCATTAGTAACGTTTTTTATTGATTATGATACTTCACCTGCACAAAACAGTTTTCTCAAGTCGAAGTGCAAAGTAAAGCTCCACAAATTTATTTGACCTGGTGGCCAAAGCTGAAAGTAAGTGTCGCCATTTTGAAATGTCATGTCCATTCCTACAACAGCGACACTTCTACCGGGTCAGTTTTGTTTGTTGCTCTATACGTAACTTTAATTGTAACTACATAAATTGGAAGACAGCGCCATCTAGTTATATTACATTGAACGTTTGCGCTTGCTTTAGATGTAGCTTTCGTCAAGTATGCAGTAGTTATTATAAAATACTATAGAGGGCGGGTGTTTGTATGTGGGTGATGGAAAAATATTTAATGACCACTTTCAAATAAATATAGACAGACATACTTATACGTTCCTATTAAGAGTCAAATAAAGTCAAAGGAACCTGGATCAAGTTCATTTGAAAGTGTTGTAGTACAACCGACATAGATACCTACAAATACCGCCATCTATAGCATTTTACAATAACTATTGCGTACTTGTTTAAACTCACATCCTAAGCAAACGCAAACTTTCAACGTAGTACGACTAGATGGCGCTGCCTTCAAACTTTGGTTAAGCATATAGTAATTAATGTTGGCAAAGCTTTATTTATTATTTTAATTAATTAACAGAATAATACTAAAATTACGTAATAAATATTATTTGCACGGGTGAATAAATAAATACTCTCGGCACCATTTTGTAAGTATATATACCACTACCTACACTTTATTAGCAAAGCTAACCTACTTAGGAAATACAACCCCCTACTGTTTATTTACCGTACGCACACAACCCATTGCGTCATTGCTATAAAAATATACATTCATTATTCTGTTCCATTACGGGAACATAACAATGCGTAGTACGCGTCGGTTCCACCTTACCCCCTACGTTCTCAGGGTGGGGGTCCACCCAGTGGGTGGAAGGAGGAGTGGTGTGGGGCAGGCCTACGTTCGCGGCCATCCTCAATGTCGTTTCGGCGCGTTCATTGCCCGCTAAAGGTCGCGCCGAATTTCCACCAAGGTCCAACCAACTTTTACATGCAATGGTGTAGGTAGGTATACATAGATAGGTACGTAGATGTTATTATTGATTTATTTATTTAACTGTTTATTGTACACAATAAATAGCTTACAGATATCTATTATAAAATTAAAAACGACTCAACAGGCACTATACTTAGGTATTCTAGATAGACCTGGAATCGTTTGATTTATAAATGAACTAGTGATCCGCCCCGTCTTACTTACTTACTATCCGTATGAAGGGTAGTAAGTAACCTTAACAAATTATACACCTTCCTCCTGAATCACTCTGTCTATTGGTGAAAACAGGTGACAGACAGACAGACAGACGTGGTGTGGGACTTGTTTTATAATGGAGTGATCTAAACTTAAGCTTATTATTGGGTGACCGTTTCGTAGGTAGGTCCTTTGAGCCTGGCGATCAGCACCGCAACGAGCTCGCCACTCGTTAGGTGTTCTTCATACTAATTAGCTAAGTGAAATTGAGCAGGGTCTTCCGCTTAGGACCCTGAGAGTGGTTGAACTGTCTCGGGAGCCTATTGGCGAGGCCATCCTGGCCTAGATATATGCCCTAGGTGAAATAAATTTCGGTAAGAAATGAAATTCAATCCGGCTTTCGGAATTACGTAGGAAACTCGTCTTTCACAGGCATGCGACCCAAGTAACTATCCTCTTAAAATCCAGATCATTTATTGGAGAATATGTTCGTGTTTCGAGCTTTTCAGAGATCTATTTTTCCATAACCGGGCTTAGTTTTTATCGTTTCATTTAATTTCATTTATTTGTGTTGATAGAAGCAAAGCGTAAGCAATAGCTTATAATTCTAATAATTCCCTTTCATTTGAGATTGAGACCCAACACGCTACAATATATCAGAAACGCAGGGTATCATATTATCCTAGCTCAGGCAAAAAAAAAAAAAAAAAAAATATTTTTACCTTTTACGTGTTTTTTAACTCTAAAATTGAAATGTATTCCACAAGATTTAATAAACTTTTTATTATTATTATTATTATACAATACCGGAATTTGAAGCTCTAATAGAAACCATACGGAACTACTAACTTAAATTAAAGCTTGATTGATTGATTGAATATGGTGCTCATTTGCCAAAATCTGCCCAGTAGTTTTTGAGCAACGATCAACCATCCATAGAGCCAAGAAAGGGTAATGAAGTCTTGCATGGTCCATACGAAACTGTTATTAACCTTCTTTGACTCGGTAGTCGGATAAATAAGTACTCGTACTTTAATCAACAAAGACAGTTCTACTTTCCACCAAGAAGAACAAACGAGTGCCTAGTGTGTGTACATTCCCCGTGGGTACGTCCGGGAATAAAAGCCTACTCGTGTCGAATAGAAAAATACCGTTTCTGACAATTTCACTCGGAAGGTTTCAATTATAATCGCGTTCAATCGAAACAAATCGTGCGGAGATATTCGAGAGACGAACAATACTGTCGGAATTGAATTCGGCTACAAGAATACCGAATTATTCTACATAGTTCGCTTATTGGCTAGGCACATCGACCTGCTGGGTCGTCGCCGCCCCGGCCGCATCCTACAGATTTTCAGGCAGGCTTTCAGACGACCCGTCAAGGTCGCAGACGCACTCACACGCACGCACGCGTTTGCACACCGACGAGCCTGCGCCCGCCGCAACCCGGCCATTAAACTTCTACCACTAGTGCATATACGTAGATATATTTACGCTTCGTAGACAGTAGACACCCTATTTTAGAAGGTATCCGAGTACGTTATTACCGTGTATCGAGTTTTATTTTGCTAAAACATGGCGGTTGGCAATATCGCTTTTTATGGCGATCCTAAATGACTGGGCTTCTAAGTAGTGATTTGGCTACCGAATTTGGCGGCGGTAAGTTTTTGTGCAATCTGATTTTAGATTCGGTAGAGAACACTTTGCTTAATTTGTTTGAATGCTTAATCTCAGTATAATGGACTGCGGTTAAAACAGATAAGTACCTACAATGTATCCTAAATTAACTACGCACTTTTTATTCATGTTTATCTTATTCAAGCCGAAATATGTACCTACAACGCAAGCATCTGATTCTAATTTTACCGCATTATGTTTTCTGGGAAAATTGGCTAATGCACCATGCAGATCATGGTTACCATCTTTAGGTGTGCTTCTTTTTATGTCCGTCTACAAATAGCCCCGTGTGCTGGGGACTAAAGGCTGAAGCCTCATTCGGAACAGGGTCTCTTCGAGAGGTCTTTAAACCTCCAAAGAAACTAAAAGCTACTGGAAAGAACTGAGCTTTACCAGCCTTACTCATGCACAAAGGACTAACTTAGACTTAAACAATGCCATATAATAGAGTCCATAACCCTAAACCCGCAAGGGCACAATTACGGGCCTAGGGCGCAGATCTACTACGGGCGATCCGTATTTATAAATTACGGTTTTGGAGAGAGCAGCCTCACAGGTGGACGGACAACTCAAGCTTGAAAGCGTCAATCCTACAACCAAGAGTCCTAGATAACCAATGTATTAATAATTAAGAAGCGACCGTATTATTGAATTACCACTTTTACACAGGTGTGTACACACAGGTACTACTAAAATTTATAGTTATTTTTGGTAGCTCAATTTCATTTAGTGGTTAAATTTCTGAAGCGTATCTGACCATAAACCAATGTCATTAGAGGTGAGGTGACTTGCATTAAAACGGTTTCTTCCCGTACTTTACTTAAAACCAAATGGCATTTTGGTTACGTTCGCAATGAAAACCATCTATAATAATACAAAGGAGAAAACAAAGTCTCTTCCCGCCGTGTCCCTATGTATATATATATAGATATTTTAAACTACGCAACTGATTTGTATGCGGTTTTCAACAATAGATAGAGTGATTTAAGAGGAAGGTTTATAACCAAGAAAAAAGGGTAGTTGGGGTAAAGTAGGTGTACACGGACGAAGTCGCACCGGGTCCACTAGTTCAAAAGTAAAACATAGATAAAAGAAATATAAAAACAGTCCTTTCATTCTAACAGGTAAGATAAAAACGCTGTTGAGAAGACAGCGTATATTTACCCGTGGTGGGACTCGAACCCACAATCCCCGGCTTAGGAGGCCGATGCCTTATCCATTAGGCCACAGGGGCTCACGGCGTGTGGGCTAAAATTGTGATATAAGTAGGTAAGGGTGTATAGGTAGGTTTCTAGACAATTATTTTTTGAATAATACCCACAACAATTAATTTAAAAGGGTAAAACTAAAAATTGTTTCGAATATCTAACAAGGTGTTTTGATTGTAGAATATACAATCAAATTGATTGTATAATAAATAATACTTGGGCAGGTATAATTTCTTTGGTAGGTATGTGTGTTTTTTAACCTTTGATAATTAGGTTTTTTGAACTCGTCGTTCGTTTATGGAGTGCTTGAAACATCAAACGACCCTGTTTACTGGGATTCATGAACTGTTTAAGCCTTGAATTAACCACCATTTATGTTTTAGCTAGGTAAATTTTCAAATATTCTCCATCCAATCCACTTACTTATTACTAATGCAATAACGCGACGTATGTCGACTTAAACCTTGCTGAGGAGGTTGATAAAAAAAACCGCACTTGTGTCGTATCTCCTCAACGCTGAGGGTTGTGACTTCATTAAAGAAGTACTTTTTCGTGGGCTATTCGGCGCCATTTCGCCCTGTCCACGGCGATGTGTATAGTATCACAGAGGTGTTTAGTGTTGATCGAATTTGATCCGACCAACGCATAGGATTTCGGCCTCTCGACTGTGATCCCGTCACTTTGCCCGTCAGACACAGCCGCGTTTTTACTTGGAATTCAGAAAGTATGGCATTAGTCAATAGTGTAGGTACGTGTATAGCTCAGATCAATTTAGGAAATTTAATCTGAGTTGTAATAGTAGCCGAGTATTTCCAGGCAGAACTAGCGACTCAATAGAAAGGGGTAGCAGCGTTTTCTATTCAATATTTTCATTTTCAATACTACGGTCTTGGAGATTATGACATTAACCAGCCAATCACATAAACCGGTCAGAAAGCTTGAACGGTTTTCTTACTCTTGTACATCTATTGAGCGCAGGCCGCGGGCTTTGTGGCTGCAAGGGGCGAGTCCGGAGCACCCTCGAGAGGCGCAGCGTCTCGAGTGGAGCTCTCGGCTGCGCTGACGTCACTCTGCAATGTGCAGCCTACTGATTTTGCAGTCCGGAGTTAGCCCTCTTTATATTGAGAGTCTTCCTTGTGGTACGTATAGACTGTAGAAGTTCAAACCCAAAAAACCGATACCGGAAAACAGGTCCGACTAAAGACCGGAAAATTACAACAATATTGATGATAAATATTTTTTTCAAATAATACAATTAAAAATCGTAGTCAAAAGGTTTAGAATAGGAGTGAGATCGTTTGTAGCGATAAGGCCGCCTTTGCCCACAATGTTTGAATAGACCTGTTAAATTTTCTTTCCTGTAGTTTTGTGTGCAATGAAGTGTATACCTATCTATCTATACTTAAAGTTTCTAGTGACTGTAATGATGACAACTATCGACTGCACAATGTCGATTAATAAATTCGAAGCTAACTCAGATGGAGAGTTATTGCAATTAGCCGACTGCAATTGGTTCTCAGTTGCGCCGGCGCAGGTCGGGCTCGTCAGCGTGTCACGTGGCCGGATCGTTTCATGCCACAATTGAGCAATTTATTGTTTAATAGAATTGCAGGCTAGAATTCGTTTCACGTAAGAACGCACGGGACTTCTCGAAGGTGTAGTCGGTGGAACTAAAAACTAGCTAATAGCTACGATTTTAGTAGAATCTTTCTGAAGACAACTACGCCTCCTCGAAGGGACTTCTTACAGGAAACTAACTCTATAAAGAAAACTTCTACAACATTATGAACCTGTCTTGTTGTGGTGTTGCAGTAGGTAAAAGAAGTTGTAAATAGGTTTGATAATTGAAGTAATTTATTATGATTACTGTGTTTTAATTGACTAGGAGCATCGGTGGCTTAGTGGTATAGGTGTCCGAATCGTAAGCGAGAGGTCGGGGTTTGAATCCCACTGCCGCCATGTAGGAATGACTCTTCTGAGTTATGTACATTAGTGGAATACTAACCGTTGCTCTTACGGTTAGGGAAAACATCGTGATCAAATTGAATGAGATCCCATTTGATCATGTTCACCTGGTAGCAGGGTCACGGAGGTCAGATAGCAGTCGCTCCACTGTAATTACCTGGTCAAGGCGGACTCCGGGCCCTCGTTCGCGAGAGCACCTCCTTCCCCTGAAAATGCCTACAAAGTTTCGCATATTAATTTTAAGATAAAACAGGGAAAATTAAACAAATAAATTCAAAAATAATACAGGAGGATATAGGAGATATTATGTAATTTTCATATAAATAATAAAACATAATTTGGTGATTGGTGACTCTTTAATTTTAATTTTTTTTTCTCCTATCCTCAAGCATGGCGATGCATCTTGTTAGTCTATGGCATAGCACTGTTACGAGAGTCATGCGATAGCACTCGTTTCCAAACTCATAAATATCAATCAACGGTCATTAGTTGCGGACCACGGTGCATACGGCTGCATACAAAAACGACCACTTTCCCTTGACCCTTAATCGTAATTCGTACACTCTTAGTTGCTCTATGTTTAAACTCATCGCGGGCGGCGAGGGAGCTCACCTTTCATTGGCTGTTGGGATATTCGCGAGCCTGTTTGCCTTGGAACCTCTCCATCTCATCTGAGCATCCATCATTACATCTCACATGTCATTATCCACTGTTTTTGCCCGCTTTGATGCCTTTTAAACAGCTATCGTGCCATTAAATCATGTTAATAGTCGCCCGTAATGTGTTAATGTCGGGGAAAATTGCGCCAAACGCCTATTTGTAAGGCACTTTGTTCCGAAATTGTTTTTCTTTCTCTGCTGTTAGTGTTTAAATAACAATTTGTATTTTTGGATATAATATGACTTCTTCCTATACAGGCTGTGGCTTGAAACATGAGCAATAGGTGCTGATGGGTATTAGTATGATCAGAAAGGTATATTATTGTAAAATAACGTTGACTGCGTTTCAGGTGGTTCAATTCACCTGAATTGAACCACCTGAAACGCCCACCACCTGGTTATTGCAACTATCCTTTTTTAATACCTAGCGAGGCAAACGGACGGACGGTCCACCTGATGGAAAGCGGCCACCATCGTCCAGGATATCTGTAACCTCAGAGGAGCGGTTGCGGTGACGGCCTTTGAGGTACCCGTGGACTTGCCTTTTGAAGAACCCTATGTTATAGTCCAAAGGAAAGACTTCGGAAGGGAACCTTTCTCAGCTTTCCGTTTTTCCGTTTTTCCGGTTTTGCCCGCCTCCGCTCCGGAACACGGCTCAAGCCGTCGGCGGTGCGGCATAGTCAGAGAGGATGGTGGGTGACAAAAGCCGTGGCCGAGGCCTGCCACCGGATGAGAGCTACTCAATTGGCACAGGGCTTTATTTTTGGATCGCTCGCCTCGAGTTTAACGGTTCTTAATATTGATTATCGACATTAAACGCTCAGTATTGTTTAACGGTTCAATAATAGAGAAAATAAGCATTAAAATAATGAATTGTTCATGCCAAAAATAAAAATCGGTTTAAAAAAAGGGTATCAAAACCTACAGAAGACGGTCCCCAAAAATAGATAAAGACTGAAGACCTGCTGATCACACGTCCACACGCTCACCTAACTTCAGAAATGCAATTCAGAACACACAGACATAGCAACAGGGCATATTTATCAAAATGATGTGGGTAGAATGAGGTTCGCCCAGCGCAGGACGTTAAGTACCCATCGCCACCAGGCACCGGGCGTTTTGAAGACATTAGCATCAATGATTAATTACGAACACCAATAAAGCCCCACTCGAGATTGGAGCAACCAAATCACCAAAATAACCGAGCCCGAGACACATTGAATATATCTTTTTACTCTCATTCTAGTGACTCTGCCATCAGTCAAAATGATTTTAATAAATGATCTCTGGAGTGCTACGGAATTGGGCTTAATCAGCATTTCGGGATACGGGACCTGTGTTAAATGCGTGTAACAAATTATTATGATGTGCTGTGAGTGTACCTACGTACTGTACGATTCAATGTAGGTGATATACAGATGTTGAAAATTAAAAGATATCACGAGTAAATTAATTGTGAATGCAAGGTAGATGGAATTAATAAAATGACCCGCCAATGCAACATAGATTAAATTTAAAGAAAATAATCATCTTGACGTTAATGTCGCGGTTGTGCTCTCGCGGGCGAGTGCCCGGGGTCAGGTGCAGGTTTCATCACGATGTTTTCCATCAACGTAAGACCATCGGTTAGTACATAACTCAGGTACCTCTCGCTTAGGAGTCGGATACCCTAACCGCTCGGCCACCGACGCTCCAAGATAGATTTGAGTGATCTGCAGTAATTACTAATGTTTTTTGACCAAATTCTGCACAAGTGAGATAATACTTACCTAAATATACGTAAGTAAATTAGCCACCTATTTACCGCTTCGCAAACTAAATATTTTCTAACACGCGTTCTCAAATAAACACTAGTTTTGAAAGTCATTTGGGACATATTAATAAGAGCTGTGGTGTGGGGTCGGCTGCAGAATCCTAAACAATTTGTCAGCCAGCCATGTCCGCCGCCGCAACGAAATTTTTACTCGTTGTTTTGCCTCTTTATTAGCCTTTTTCGTTATTTTTACCGGCCCCAGTTTTTGACGGCTAATGCTTGGAGCCGTCTTGGCTGACATGCGAGTTCTGCGAGTTCTGCGATATGTTGTTCCTTTTTTGGAGGATTTAGTATCTCGTTGCCATGCCAACTATGGTGCACTGGCACTTTTTGTTGCGAAAGAATACCGTACAAGGTTGCAATAACATTTTAAAACAAATATGTATTTGTTTCATGTCAGGAACTATTATATAGAAAATAATAGCTCAAAATATTGCAACGTGTTTCGTTTGTTAGTAGATAATAGAGCGATGCGCGTTCTACATTTTGAACTGATATTACGAGCTATTATTTACATTGGAATTGGCCTTCTTTATACTGACGACCTGAGTGGTTCAGTTGGTAACTTGCTTGTCTGCCACGCAGAGGTCGCGGGCTCGATTCCCGGCTGAGCAGAAATTGAAATGGTGAATTTTAATTTTTGTTACGGGTCTGGGTGTTTATTTATTTATTTATTTAACAGTTTATTGAACACAATAAAGAAATACAGAGATATAACATAGATATAACTGACACAACAGGCACTACTTATTTCTAAAAGAAAGAGAAGGTGGTAGGTGTTATATGTAGGTATGTATTTAAAAATTATATAAGTAGTTTATCAGTTATCTAACACCCATGACACAAGCTTTGCTTACTTTGGGGCTAGTTGCTGTGTGAATTGTCCAGCATATTTATTTCTATTTATAATTTTTATTTACTGTGAAAATACATAGTGTGGCCTGTAACAGGAGCAATCAATTAAGTAAATTATTCCTTAAAAGCATTCGCATGTAACTTAAGTGATCTTAATTGAAGAAATAATTAATGCTTTAAAAAATTTACAATGTTCCTATTTTAAGGCAAAGTTTTACAGTTGAAGCAAGTAAAATAGATGTAATAAGGATCTAACCCCATACTTACATTTACCAAACATCGCCTTTTCACTCAGACCGAACTCTACCAGCGTATTCACAAAGAAACATAGAACTAAGTACTAGGTGCAAGTTAGGTCACTAGCGATGCCTAAGCCCCCCTAGGGCAAGTGAGGGGGTGAGGGGGAAACATTGCTGTAGACTTGTGGAGTGTAGAAAAAGGGGGGGCGGGTGGTGGGGTTTGCAATTGCAGTCCCAAGGTCGGGACGTCTCGACCGCTGTGTTTCACCTCCCCACGAGTTTCAACTTAGCTCCGTTGTGGCAACTGCGATAATATTTTTGCTGGCTATTCTTAAGCTTTCGGGATTTAAACTGTTTATTTATAATATTTTCACGGCTATTTCTTTGTATGTTAGTTTTGTCTTATACGTAGATACTGTTAGTTAAAGTAGGATGCGGCTGCCGTGCCAGAATAAGTCAATTGCTTTATGTAGATATCGGATATAGTTTTGGGGCTGGACGCCTCTTACTTATTTAATTTTGTAAATAGTATTAAGTACATGTATAACATGACGTTATTTATGTATGCAAGCATGTATTCATTCTTATACTGACAGATTTGATCATCATCATCACCAGGTCAATCCTAGTTGTGCTCGGACTGCCTTGGACAAACTTTGAAGCGCCCGGGATCCCCTTTCCTATCTCTCTTTGTCTGACAAGGGTTTTTTACATGCTGTGTCTTTTCTAGCTCCTACTGTTTTCCTCGCCGATTGCCATAGCGACACAACTGAGCCAACATAGATTATGCGACACGTTCCGAATTCGAACGTCACTTTTCGTAAAAGTACTTATAACACTTCGGTGTACAGATAGGTACAAAAGCGTACATTATAATTCAAGTCACGTCCCCAAGTAAAGATTACTCCGTTTCTATGGGCATGAATATTCAGAACGTAAGTCATTGACGTCCACAGTGCCTGTAATCCTTCACGCCTCTGCCGATGGGCTTATTGTGATGCTATTTCACTTAAATTATTATTGGCGGTAAATTTATATTTCTATTGCTATTCTTCTACGAGCCATTGCATGAGATGACAATAATAATAATCATCATGTTGTTTAATGTACCGGTAGAGCTCTCGCTCATGCCTGACGTCCGACTTGACCATGATTTAGAATTTGCAAGATCAGATAATTACAGAGCGACTGCCACCTGCCCTCCGCGACCCTGCTGTCAGGGGAACCTGACCAGATCGGGTCATGTTTGCCTGTCGCCTGAATGTGTAGGTTTCATGACGATTTTTTCCCTCACCGTAAGAGCATCGGTTAGCATTCAACCAATGTACATAACTCAGAAAAGTGTCATTGGTACATGGCTGCAGGATTCGAACCCGGTACTTCTCGCTTACGAGTCAGCCATTGCATGAGATACTTTTTTATACCGAAACGGCAAAACTGAAGTCCACCTCACACACTCAAAACTGGAACTAAGTGACGCCATTTTAAATTGTCATGTCAATGTCAACAACAGCAACGCTGCAAATAACTTTGTGACAAAATAATATTAATCATAATTTTTATCCATGAATTATACCTATGTAACTCTAATGTGACCTTTTTAGACCCCCCGCTGGTGTGTTGTCTTGGGTGGGCGCGGGGATAAGGTTAAGTAGGCAATATTTTCCCAAAAAGCCTATTGAATAATAAATTATAAAGTTTTTCGCCAAACGATCACGTCGTGAAAGGTTTCTACAAAAGATTCTATTAAAGATTTCCTTGAATACTACCTACCCACTCACTTTTTCGTTATCATTACCTTCATTATTTGGGTATTACATTTGAGTATCTATCTATACGCGGGCTATCTGTAGGTTTTTCTAAAGTACAGACAGAGTGGCTGATGATAGGGCTGACAAACAGCATGGAACCCAGTTTCAGGACAACATGTTCCCTTAGAAAACCTATCATGGTAAGCCCTCAGAAAATAAGAGGGCTTCATACGTACATTTTATAAACTTAGTTCTATCAATTTGACCCATTCAATTCAATCTACAAAAATACACTTTGAATTGCGGTAGCAGGATAGTATTAGGCAGATATGAATTTAATTTTTCCTGTCACCGCTTGTCTAGCTAGGGCCGGTGCCGCTCATGAAGTTAATATATTTAAGTACATTAAATAGTATGATGCAGCCTCAGCTAAAAACACCAAGCGGCGCAAATACTAGAGTCTTGGTGGTGGCTATCTGGCGTGGAAAATCTTGGGTCGCGGGTATCACTGACCAGGCGCACATTCCCTTTTTTGGGAGCTGACCTGGTCAATGTTACCAAAGACCAGAAAGCGGCCAGCCTTGGGTCCTCTACTTGGGTCATCGGATTATCCTCATCATCATAATCATAATCATAAAATGTTTATTTCATCCAAAGGAACAATGCAAATTTTTTTTAGTGGGCATATTTGTTAACGTTGAGCAAACATTTCTATCTACTAGGTTAATTGGTAGTTTATTTTAGCTACCTAGAAATTTTCGTGACCTAGAAATAACTTTATTAATAAAATAACCGTCAGTTGATGTAATAAGTAGGTAAGTACCTATATTTTTCGGTAGTCGTTTAAATAAAATAAATCAATTTATTATATATAAAGTAAATAAATAATTATATTTATTTATTTATTTACATATTTAAATACCATATCGGTAAGTAATGGGCAAAGTTCTAGTGTAGGTACGTAACACGCCGTAACGTAATACCAAAACAAATACTGCGTAATGTGTGTACTACGACACCCTGCATTTGTGGGTTATTACGGCATATTTTATCTGCCGAATTATCTAATAGCCGATAGCGCAGGTTCAAGGCTGGCCGCCGCCGCCGCGCCGCGCCGCTGCGTGACACGCGACTCGCGGCGGGCTGCGCAGGCCCGCGCCGGCCGCCCTGCGCCCGTCGATACGCCGCAGCGCCGCCTGCCGGCCCCCGCCAGTACCGCCACGGACCGCACTGCGCACGCTCCGTGCACCACGCTACCGCATTCGCGTGCACTCATTATCCCCCAAAACAATCCCACCAGAAACCCACGCTGCACCCGGCCCGAGCCGTGAGCCGGCCGCCAGAACCGCGAGCCCCGGACAACCTAACCTAAAACCGCCGGAGCGATTACGTCAATACCACTCTCCCTCGCTTCCCCGTGGACTGTTATTGTTTATTATTGTGCCTACGTTACAAAACACAGATCTTAATTTGTGCGCCCGACGGTGCTGTGGAGTTCTAAAACGGTAAGTGTTTGGAGCTTCTCGAATGGTGTGCGGCTTGTTGATAAAGTGCACGGTGCAGGGCCGCGGGCCCGGCGCGGTATCTAGGTAATGTGGGCGCCAGCGAGTGGTTACTTTCGCTGCACCGCGCACGGGAATGAGGTTACACTCTCTAAATAAACTGATTTTTCAACGTCAGCGCGTTTCAGCTACACACTTTCTGATCCAACAATACAAGTCTATTTTCATGTCAAATCCAAGCACTATTGCTTAGTAGAACCATTGCTGAAAATAGACTTGTGTTAGGTACATATTTGTTTACGAAAATAACGCATGACCTTTCAAACCAGAGGACACTATTATTGTCAACAAAATTTCCCAAGTCTAAATGCCGAAAGCTTGTGTTTTACATCGAAATACAAAAGCGCTTTGCATATTCGAAGTAGGACTTCCGTTGCTTGCACTTAGCTTTATCCAAGTCGGCAGTTTGCATCCACTGCACCAGTGCTACGGCATTGTGCCCGAATCATGCCCCAATCAAGCATTTCGTTTTTGCATAATGTGCCATTCTTTTGTGTCCCGCCCTGCATTCATATCGTGAGAATTTAGGTCAAGTTCAGGGTTAGTGCAGCGATTGTGTCCCATATGAGCCTTTGTACCTCGCGGGATATTGATTCAGAACCGGTTCCAATGTGAAATGAACCACAAATCGGTCCAAATATTACTCATATTAACTTTTCACTGGGAACCAAAGGGTCGCCATTACAAAACCTCTAGGCGATTGTGTTTGCGAAACGAGAAACTATCCTTTGTGGATCATGGGAAAGTCTACCCTAGTGGGGTAGGTCTAGCTTGTATCCACTTTTATTGCAGAAGGTAGCTGGACCAGATTTCGATTATAATGGGTGTTTTTTATTGTAGAGATTTGCGATACCGTTTCTCGTCTGTAGACGTAACGGTAAAAGCTATATATCCTATGAGAATAGTTCGTTTCTAAATTAAATAAGGAATAGGTACAATGCGAAAGCGATTATAGAAATAGAAAAGATCAACAAAAGCTTTTTTCTATAAATAAATCGTAGATGAACATCCGCTTGCTCGTTAGCCTCTCTCTATTATATTTATATATAAAAAAAATGAATCAAGATTTATTCTGTTTGGCTTTTAATATTGAAACAGGAGCTATTTAAATTATGTGTTATCTCCTTATTCTGAGAGAGAATCATTATCAAGTCTATTTCAGGAAACTTAAATTCAACATTGCATACCTACTCACTTATGTATCTGTCGTAACTGGTTGATTAAATAAGCCGGTTAATTATACGTACGTAACGTATAGTAAGCAATTACTCGATCGAAATTTTTTAAATTTTACTAAGTTTGAAAGAAATGTTACGAACGATTGTTGTAAATAACGATATTGCCCCGAGTTTACGGAGCTCCTCTATACATTGTCACAACGCGAACCTAAACAATAATAATAGTTTGTATTAGGTTCTGTTATATTATTTTAGCGTTGTGACAATGCATGAAGGAGCTCCGTAAACTTGGAGCAATATCGTTCTTTAGACGTTATTTTCAAAGTTCATGAATTTAGCAAATCGATTGAATAATTGCCTAAAAAGGTAGCCATTTATTTAACCACCCGGCTGCGCATATCTACTGCAAACATCTAAGTTGGAGTAATCTTTATGGTTACAGAATATTTATCCAGAAGGAGGTAAAAGACTTTGAAGCATGCCCCTCAATAATTCTGCGTCGCCATTTCGCACGCCACGGGAAAAGCACTGAAATAAAACAAACTGCTATCCAACTGGAGCTTGATTGCTAATAAAAGATGTTTACAGTCGACAAAAAGTCGTTCTGGTGATTCTCTTGCACATCTTGTGCAGTCAATCGGCACTCTTTCATCGTCACAGATGTGGTTTTAACGTAAGTCTTCGTAAATAGTACGTTAACTGTAGATCACGTGATATCACGCATACTAACGTTATGGAATAAGCTCCCTGGAGATAACTACAATGTAGAGTTCGTCAAGGAATGGGGTAAAAATGTTTTAAGGGGTCGGCACGACGTGAGTCTGCCTTAAAGGAACATAAAGTACTGCTGTCTCGTAGTGGGTTCTGTCTTATACAATTTCAAATATATTTATTTATTTATTTAACACTTTATTGTACATTAACAGTATAATTATCACAGATTCTGCAAGATTATGACAGGTACAAGGGCGGTCTTATCGCCAATAGCCAATCGCCAATATATAATTTTTTATGCCGCCGTCGCGTTGCTCAGATGCCACTCAGTTATGCCTAGGTGTAGTCCTATCTTTGTTACGCCTAGGTGTAGTCCTTGATGCGGGCCGTATCCACAAAACCGATCGCCGGCATAATAAATAATAATATAATTAATCAAATCATCTACGTAACCGTTTGCCGGCTTAATAAAATTTTATTTATTACATCCTCTTGCAGCTTAATGCATCATCATCAGGTCAACGGTCTGATTGATTACTTCGCTTTTATCATTCATTTTAGTTTAGAGTATCTAATTTGGCTTATGTCAAAACTCTTGCAACATAGCATAGCATTACAAAATATTTTCTTATTTTCCAAGCAATTTACTCGTGCCCCACTAACCCTGCCGGCTCAAATATGACAAACATTTGGCACCTGATGAAAGTTCAGGAGCGAAAAACATTTTTCACGCTACGTTAATTTTGGGTCGTCGTATAAAAATATTCAAGTATCTAGAGGAACAATTTTAGCTAAATACACTCAGTGACAGAAATAGTGGTTAAATAGCAAGTTTGTAAACAAGAGAATCATTTGAGATTTACTTGTGTTATTATTCACCAACAGTGTGTGCTCGACCTCTTTTCAGCATTAATCCGAGAGGTAAAAATTTATTTTTGTAGGTATTCTATATTGTTAGCTATATCGTAATCTTTCAATTAAGTATCCAGTATACACTAAAATTAGCCACTTAAAGTACCACCTACAAGCCTAAAACTAGCCTTATACGGCGACCAGGTAGTGGAAGAAAAGGAATACTTTTAGCCGATTTGTTCCCTTAGAAGAAACCGCTTCTTAACCGCAGTTGAAATCGCGCGAAAGCTTAAAGCGGCACGTGGTTTCATTGTCAGTGCATGAATATTAATGGATATAGGTATGCAAAGAGACCAGCGCAAGGGTCAGAACTCGAGAGGCACCATTGAGTTTCCGGATTAAGTTTTACACGACCAGAACTCACGATTTCACTTGAATAACAGTATCAATCAATACAGAGAGGTCTTGTACACAGATGAGATGAGATTGGAGTACTTCATTTGTCGAGATCTAAGAAACCCATTTTGACAGGTGTCATAATTTTCGTGCGGCTACGGCATAAAGTTCATTTTCACGACCGCGCTCAAGATGGTCTTCTTATATCTCGACAATGCAACAAGCAATTTGACCACTTTTTCTGTCAGTGACTGTATATTACAAAGATGTAGTAGATGATAGATGGGCCAATAAAAGCTACTTGAATTAATGTTGTACATGTGCATAAAACATGTCGCAAGGAAATATACGATTTAATACTCTGGTAAGTATAGTCCGGTAATATCTGAAAATTGTTTTCAGCTACAATTTTAACACTCCGGTCTCGTGGTCCCTCCACGAGCCATTTGTAATTTACTTGTGAACCCACCAACATATTCTTGACCAGAATGCGTATAATTGCTATAGGGTGCGTATAATTGGGTTATAGGGCTCTGTAAAGCCTGAGTAGTCCGCCTGGGTGAGTACCACCGCCTTATCTATTTCTGCCTGCTTGCATTGTTGTGTTCCGGTTTGAAGGTTAAGGTAGTCAGCGAAATTACAGGCATGGGGCATTTCATCTTAGTCTTCACAGTGATAACACACTTGCGGTTCTGCATTTTTGTTACCTACAACCTTAATGTATGACGTTAAGATGTTATGGGCGACAGTTACCACTTACCATCAGGTGGGCTGTCTGCTCGTTTGTCACTGAGTAGTATATAAAAAAAAGGTCAAATATCTGAGTAGGACGAAAATATTTCTCCTTACTTACCAATTAAGGCTAAACTGGTGCAGAATTTCGGGCATGAACTCGGACAAGTTCCGAATCATCGCTTGGTATCGGCATTTTCCTGTTGCAATGCTATTAATACTACCTCAGTTACACATGTCCAAATTGAACTTTTGTGTCGGTTTTTGTGCCTTTTACCAACTTTTTTCCATGTGTGTTAAGAATAAAAGCAAGAAAATAAGGGGTCGGGAGGGGTAAAGTAGGTGTAAGGGTAGGGTAGGAATAGGAGGGGTAAAGTAGGTGTAAGGGTAGGGTAGGGATATGGGGTAGTACGCCACGCACCACTGACTGTCACAGTTGCAAATATTCAAACCTGTGACACACAGACGGACGGACAGACAGCGGAGGCTTAGTAATAGGATTCCTTCTTACGCTTCGAATGCGGTACCCTAAAAACGATAGCTAGGACCTGAGCCGACTCAACTATCTGTATAGACGCACCTATATTCGTAGTTCCAGTTAGTCTAACAGTAGAATAAAAAGTGCCAATAATACTGATAAGTACAATACAAGTTGACGTTAGTACCGAGTCGATCGTAAACAACTTAGGCTTAACAGGGAATTCGGACAAACTAGGCGTCTTACAAAAGCTGTTATGTTCTCCTACAGAGCGAAGCCTTTCATAATAAGCGAGGTGCGGAATAGGCACCTAACTTTGATCGGATTTGTTCTCGACTTTCAAAGGAAAGGGCAGGTTTTAAGGGTTCAAGGTTTACCCCCTGTAGCGTAAGCGTTATGAGCCTATTGTTGCCTTAAGTATTTACATAGAATAAACACAGCTGACGACTTTGATCTAGATGATTCTGTGGAATATTATGTATGTATGTATGTAAACTCTTTATTGCTTAGTAAATACAGGAATTACAAAAATGCTTATCCCACAATGGGGTTTCTTCCAGCCAACCTTAAACAGTATGTAGGTAGTTTATGCTATACATATATTCGTATATATAATTTACTTTTGTCCATAGTATTTGGGGCGCATTTTCGTTACTTTTTCATTAAGTTTTAATTTTACGCACTTATATTTTATTTGTAAACTAAAATAAAGAAATAAACTCGCTTTTGGATTAATTTGTATGCGCGGGCAAATCGACCTCGGTTGGATGTCTGATCACGTCCCATGCACCCAAAAGCAACTTTATTCATACTACTTAAGGACTAGTATCAAATGCAACTGGCGGTTGATCGGCTCCAGCCAAAACGGACGTCTGTTTTCCCATTTACCCGGATCATGCTCAGATGATTATATATGGCCAATGACGACGAAATCCACAAAATATCCTTCTTCTAATCCTTCAGCGGTCGAGTAAGAGTCCGCCTTAGATCTATAAACTAGGACACGGGCATCACATAAGCAAATTTAAAGCTTTACTTATTTCGTAGTAAACACTACAGATTTCACAAACAATTAACAATAACCCGTCAGCCCGTCACCTTGCGGCCGGTTAATTTGGGAGCTCCACACCGTAAGTACGTGCCCACGGCGCCTCGTACGTCATCGCCATCGCCACATTCCCGCCACAACCCGGTAACTGTGATAGGCCTAATAAATCCTGCGCGTGCGCGCCTCCGTCGCCCTGATTAATTCCCGTGACAAACATCCTCAATATCGCCGTAACTATCAATCTCTGGTGAATACTTAATTGGATTCCGCGGCGAGATGCCGCCTGATCAAGGTCAAGTGTCCTTACAGGGCCGGCAGGGTCGGCTGGGGAACCAATCGGCGTCTTTCACTAAATCTCAGCGAAATTTCTTGATAATATTGTTAGGGTAGGGTACAACAAAACGCCAGATAAAATTCTAAATTTGCCGGAAACCGAATTTAAGCGTAATGTATAACGAACAAAAGATAATAAAGTGCACGATTAGTTACATATACCTATTATTGGTAAAAGAGCATGGTGTGGTATCAAGTAAATTTAATAATTTATGAATTATTATTTTAAAAGTGATAGGTTATTGCATTTTGATGTGGGAGACCGAGGTTTTGTCCTACACGAATAAATGACATTTTATTCACTCTTTCATTTTGGTTCACACATTGGAGAGAACGGTTAGAATAAAGTCAAATCTGAGCACTACTAAAACATTTTTGTTTAGTTAGAGGTGTTGTATCGCAGCTCATTCTTTGAATTTGCTCATTAACAAAGCCGTTACTTCGCAGGGTATGTAAACAGCTGTCGGACTGTAAAATTAAACGAATCAACGTAAATATAAATCTGACAGCGCAGGATAAGATGTTAACGACTGAAAAACAAACTCGAATTTTAAAATTAAATTATTAGTCGGAAATAAATTAAAGTAGGTGTTTTATTCAAGCCATAAATAACACCTATTTTGGGAAAAGAGGCCGCGAACTCCGCGCCTGCCCTAGGGGTGGATACACGTGTATGTGCCATCGGTCGTACATTAATCGTAATTTGAGAGTTAGAATTGCCTTTGAGATACGGCCTAACTTGGTAAATTATCTACCTTGTGTTCCTTTGGCATGGATATAATTCTTTTGATTACATTTTCGCGTTTCGTTGTTTTGCAGGGAAATAACAAGAGGCTATTCTGGAACAGAGATTTCGCTTAAAAGATAAAATAAAATGAAAGAAGAAAGATGAACTTCAAATATTGTTGCAGCATTTGCGAAAAATAAATGTATGCTTATTATTCTATTGTTCAACAAACAGACAGGTCAGCTGATGAGCGGTCATCCATATAATAATGTAAGACAAATGCAGACATGCAGGGTGCGTTGTTACTGTAGGACTAAACTTCTGAACATACCTACATTTAAAAACCATTTTGTATTTATCAGTAATTTTCCTCAGGGCCGATTCGATTGCCGCAACATACGGGCGGGTTACAAACAAATTCGGCACAACGCCGCACAATGCACGGCCGAGTGCGAGTATCCTATTTATCACATATCGTGGGGAGAGAAGCCGCGGCAGAGGCATCGACCGCCACTAATGTATTCCTTTCAAACTGTGAGACAATATGTTTGTGGCAAAAAAAAACGAGCAAAAGAAACTTGTCCTCTGACTCGGACCAAGGTTATGTGTTATAGATGCCTAAAACAATGTAGGCTCGCGTCACGATCGAGACGAGATTTTTACTCGTAATTTTAGCTTGGCTGCTGTGACTTATATTTTTTCGGAGAAGGAAATCGTTGGTTAGTAACTGCAATAGAGCGGCTTTGTTTTCGAGGTTTTTATGCCAATTCTGGAGGTAGGAGACAACTGTTCAATATAACTACATGTGCTGCAGTTACTTTCGGTTCGCTCAACCGACGTTCAATTGATTTTCAGACGTCATGAGAGCACATTAGCAGGACTGATGAATTCAACATGTGAGCTTTGTGACTTAGATTTGACAATGAATGTGTAAGAGGCAAAAGAGGTGTGTCAGGATCGTAGCTTGTGGCACTGAATGGTCTCTGGCTACTACTACGGGATACGGGCGTGAGTGCGTATTTATGTACCTCTTTGAGAATGTTAAAAATTTCGAACTGATAGCCCTATCTTGCTAACTATAGGTAAATTTCATGTCGTTCATCACTACTCTTGCAGCTTAACGTATCCTATATTGTTTTGTATGCAATTGGATAGCATCCACACACCGAAATCTAGACGGGCTACTCCCTCAGATTTATCGTAGAACTACTAATGATGTTATAATAAGTTTATGCGGACGATGCGGATTACTGTCGTAATTCCGGTAATCATATTGACATAAGCTCGTTAATTTGATTGTAGGGATAACGATAGGAACCTACATAAATAAGCACAGCATTATGGATGCATTAAAATGAACATTTCCTGTCTACCGCAAAATGACGCCGGTTCTTAGTAAACCCAACAAAAACTAAGGTCGAGCATGCAGAATCAGAAATATACTTATGTCAGTCCCGCAAAAAGGAGGATCATCTCCCATAATGTGCCATTCCCGCTTGATACCTAGAGTAAATGCTGTCATGCTTATTTTGCTGTGCTCAGGTAGACGCTAAACGCACCCATATAAACTTTATTGGCAAGATGATAAAGTCTCGGTCAACGTCCGCTTTGAGTCCCGGTGTATGTTTGGAAAAATTTGAGGTCAGCAGTTTTGTGCGTCGGAAATGACTATAGCTACTATAGTCGTATAAATCGAGACCTATTTTAAAATTGGATTTACTGACCGTAAAACGGGAGGAGTATAGGATCGAGTTTATGACTGTTATTCGGCGATGTTTTTGCGAACATCAAAAAGGATTTAATGAGCTTGCAAGGTCTCGCCTGGATCAATATTTGAATATTGCCAGTTTATTGTTTGCTCGTTTTATTTCTAATGCTTATTTTTTATGTGTTTGCATTGTAAAATTGTGCGAGGTCTTATATGCATATGTAAATAAATTGTTGGCTTAATCAATGTGTTGTTAGCCGTACAACATTGAATGTGATTCACGCACTAAGGCTGCAAAAAAGTGTTTGTTATTGTAACAAGTGATTATCGGATTATTGATCAGTTCTTCTTCTTCGCAAAACTCGAGCAATTACTCATCCATCACATATAGATTTTTAGAATAGGCAAATAAATATAAATAGTAACTTGTGAGCAGGCTTCTTCATTGATAGAGTGCAAAATAGGTACTTACGCCAAAAGCAAAGGACATGGTCATAGAAATTTAAACATAAAAAATGTCCGTGTTGATAAAATGGCCACAAAAGCTAAGTTGCAGCAATAAAATTTCATAACACAATGAAGTTCTCTTCTAATATAGTTAGTTTCATAACCAACCACTTAGCCCCGACAAGGTACTACTCCTCTATTACAAGAAAATTACAACCAATTTGCATCGTTGTTTGTTTTCTTAGTCAATTCATCTGGAGAGTTGTCGCTATTAACCGAAGATAGTGAAAGCGCTCATTTTCTACGATATTTTCGTATCTTTCGTGGGTGAAATTCAGTTCTCTTGATTCCATTGCGTTTTAGTCCGTTAGTCTTGTTAATCGTATCTAGGTATACTATAAATGTGATTATTAGGCGGACGAAGCCGCGAGAAAAAGTGGTAAGTAAATCTAAGAAAGACAAAAAATATTTATGTTTTTAATCGGGAAAAGCCGCGCTACTCACTCCTATGGCTACAATACTTATTTATGCGCTTATTACATTTGACTAAATTCAGTGTTAAATAAATAAAGTTCTCGAGTGGCGACCACGTACCGGTAGACGCAGCGTGGGTAGGCCTCCTACAAGGTGGACCGACGACCTGGTAAGGATCGCAGGTACCAGCTGGATGCGGAAAGCACAGGACCGGTCTTTGTGGAGATCTCTGGGGGAGGCCTATGCCCAGCAGTGGGCGTCTTCTGGCTGATGATGATGAAATTCAGTCCTCTAAATTCAGAAGAAAACAGCGTGAAAGCAAATCAAATTGGAATTGTGCATTGCTCATAAAATAAGGTCCACTTACGTTACGTTTTATGTTACGCGTAGCTCCGTTTTCAAAAGCCGTAAATAAAAAGGGATAAAGTAATTTTAGAAAGTTGTACAAGATAGATTTTCCAATACCCAGAACCTACACTCAATAAATTCCCACTGCCCAGGGGGCCCAGTTTCGCGTAGGTATATCGTTTGACACGGCTTGTTTTTCACAGCAAAATAAATGATTTACGTTCGTAATTTCGCGAAATTAAAATTTGCTCCCGCAATAAACGTGGGAGCAAACATCGGAATTAGTTAGCAGGCGGCCCCGGCGCCGTGATAAAATGAAATACGTCGCGCGGTTGTAAAAATATTTTCGCGTCGAACGCAGGGTTGTCATTCGCGTTTGCGAGATTCCTGTGAAAAGAAAATGCGAGGTAGACGTCAGCGTATAGTCCAGATTTGCATGAAATAATCCTCTTGGCGTTAATTGCGGCTTCGCACAAGAGCCCGAGGTCCGCCTTGATCATGATCCAGGATTTGGCAGATCAGATAATTACAGTGGGCGCCTGTAATCTGACATCCGTGACCCTGCTACCAGGGAAACCTGACCAGACTGGATCATGGTTACACTTTCAGTCGCTTGAATGTGCAGTCATCATGTTAAGATGTGCATAACTCAGAAAAGAGTCATTGCTACGATGCATTTTTGGAATTCTGCTCTTGCCACCCAATTCCAATTCAATCTAGCCTTCCAGCCAGGGCACACGAAGTGCGTGAGCACACCACTACCATCGTCGTCACCATCGTCGTCACCATCGTCGTTGACACCATTCATTCGGTTGATATCATTCGATATCAATAATTTTTAAGTTACGAATGAATGAGACTGATAGTGTGACTGCTGTCCCCTTGTGCGGCTCGAAACTCCAATAAGGGTCCCTCACTCTCTCAACTCTCACACACGTTAAAAAATTAATTGTTCTCCTGAAAATCGTCGTCACACAGCCCTAAATTTTCATAAGGTGACGTCCATCAGTCATCGGCCGGGCTTCCGGCTGCCTCGCTCGAGGTTCAACGGCTCGCGGCGCGTCCCGGTGACCTTGCGCATGCGCTGACCTTGCACGACTTGGGTGACGTCATTGCCCTGCCTTTGCTGACCTTCCATACCATGGTAAATGGACCTATGGGTCTTCAAGTCTAGAGTGAATAGGTCTAGGATAGCATGTTACACCTTCTTCCTTAATGCTTTCCATCGGGCGAGGTGAGGTCTCAGACATCATCATTGCCCTGCCTTTAGTGACCTACCTTACCATGGTAATTGGACCTATGGGTCTTCAAGTCTAGAGTGAATTAATCTAGGCTAGCATGCTACATCTTCTACCTTATCAATGCTTTCCGGGCGAGATGAGGTCGCGGCCATCATCATTGCCCTGCCTTTAGTGATCTCCCATTCTATGGTAAATGGAGCTATGGGGCGTCAAGTCTAGAGTGAATAGGCCTAGGCTAGGATGCTACATCTTCTACCTTTCGATGCTTTCCCTCGGGCGAGGTGATAACGCATGACCTAACCTTGCATCACAGATACTTGAAGGGCTTGTGTGACGTCACAGCCCTGGAGTAAATTGTGTATGTACTTATGGGTCTTCTATTCTAGAGTGAATAGCTTAGTATGCTAGCATCTTTTACCTCATCGATGCTTCCTATCAGGTTACGTAAAATCCCGGCAACCATTTGCATACGCCGCACCTGCACTTGTGACTTCAGCTTGCGAAGCATAAGAATGGTACGTTTAGCTGCAATAAGGTGACTCGCCATTGATAAAATAAGACCACGCTAAGCGCGAATCGCTTCTTAAAAAAATAAAACTAAAAATCTCTGTATGGCAACTTATGTCATGTCATTTCTCCGTCATAGAACGTCATTCATAAAAGTCATAACAAAGAATTTGACTGACTTTAAAAATATTATTAAGGCGATTGGCACATTGAAACGCAGCAGCAGGGTAGAGGGCGCCACCCTCTCGGAACATACCGAGTCCGTAAATTAAATTAATTTAAAATAATTAAAACCAACTCTTGCTTTAAAAATATGATTAAACAGTGATAAGCCTGTGTTTATGTTATCTTGTGGTGGAATTCAATATTTAGAAATAATTTGAAAACTGAATAACGGAACACCTATCTGACAATCCTGGAAACCTCACTTCACAGCAGCGGCCTATTTGACGCCTTTTTATGTAGAAAGTACAGCGCCAAAAACTTATCTGACCCGCAACCCGACCGCCTAATATTCGAATTGAACGTCGCCCTCTTCTAGCAATAGGATATATTTACAACATTATTATCAGTTTAGAGCAAGTATATATGATGGGCAAGTATTCAGATATACTACTATATACTTTAGATTATAGTCAGAAGGCGATGCATTTCGATCATGATTGTGATCGACTTCAATTTATTTGTCAGTTTGACGAATTAGTCCGTGGTATTGTTGATGGCTTTTATACGAAAGAGAGAAAATGAGATAATAAAACGAAAAATACGCGGCCATACGAAATATTATCAAGGAACGAAAGATCGTGATAAACAAATCACTAGTAGTCGTGGGGCTACTGGTAAACATAGGCTCATGGTAAAAATACTACCATTTCTCTTTAGGGACTAATGCACGTCACGCACAACCGTACGTACTGCGTTCCAGTGTGCGAATCACCTAAATAATAATGGGCAATGACTGACAAGGATAGATTATACAATCGATATTGCTATCTCCACACTTTATAATTTCTACCACTGTCAGTCGATTCGGACTTAGCGTGGTCCTACTATAGAACACTGTCAGGGGATCACCTTTGTTTGGCTCTATGATTTAGGAAGACACTAGTGGCATGTTGTGCTGTATAGGTATGGTACTCGCATAGCACTCCCAATCTTTCTTACAGCCCCTCGGGCGTCGCGCATGTTTACAACCAGGACTGAAGCCAGGATGATGATGATGATGACAATTCCATATTTGCCAAGCGTCATCGTCAATCGTCGTCAACAACAGCTTATAACTCGATATCTCGCACAAAGGCGTGAGATTGCTTAATGAACGCTTGATTTGATTGATAGAATGGAACGCTTTATGAAGTCATAAAGCTATCACAACATTTTTTATCGTAAAAAGTTAGGATCCCTGGGTTCGTGTCTGAACATATTCGTGTATACAGAGGTAGTCTAGCCGGTCTGATTCAAGTCAATAAAGTGAGATTGAGAATTAAAGCTGTTAGTTCTGAGTTAAAACTGTAATAACTCATTGCAATCAGTTTTAGTTGTTGCTTCACTGATTCGAATTATAATTTTTTTATAACAATACATAAATAGTTGTGTCTACTGTTCACTTTTGAAGCCCCTCACCAAGCCGAAAGAGTTTGCGTCACAATTGCGGCTAAAACTGCGATGCATACTTACACGAAAATTTATTCAGGCGTCAAACGTTTCTGCGAAAGAAGACTTGTGATTATTGTTAAAACGACACTGAATTCAACCAAAGTCAAAGTGGCATGCCAGACCCGCTGTCATACTCCCCGTTGCACCACTGAAAATGCCCCCTGCCAGCCCAGCCCCCCCACAGTGGCTTCACACCAAATAAATTGGGCCGTCTTCTTTACACACACCGATTTATAACCCGGCATTGTAAATTACTGACTTAAAAATGGGATTTAAACTTATCCGGTGTAGGTTTTTTAGCTAAATTAGGTTAGTAAACAATCGCACTCAGATAAAAAGATTATGAATGAAATCTTAGGCGACACATAGTTTTTATACCAGGCATTGTTTGGGTAGCGAGCTACGATCACTACTGGCTCTAAAAAGCCACATTTGCGGTTCATAATATTAATTTTTCACAAACTTATCTGCACCGTCGCTGTTGTTAACATGACAATTCAAAATGGTGTCACTTAGTTCTAGTATTGGCCACCGGATCAAATAAGTTTGTGGCTCTCTAATGTGAATCAAAATATGAAACGCTAATATGACCTTTAAGACCTCTTATACTTAGGTTAGGACCTTGGTTATACTTAGGTTATGGATGTACAAAGGACCAAACTATAGTCCAAGTACTCAAAAAGGGAGCCCATATACTTAAAGTAGATTATGGATGAAACTTTTTATTTTCGAGTAACAATCACTTCAAAATAAAAATGATCCCAAAAAGCTTAAGCATATTTTTAGTACCTTTAAAACTAACGACGCGATTATTCCATATATCATGTTTGCTGATGTCGTGTTAGTCATGATTGATGGCAGCACCCGCATGACATTTCTGATCGAACGTCGTCTCGTCCAATTTCATATCGTTATCGACACAAACACTTTTTTTTCTTAGAAACATAGGGAGATATCTGAAAGATGAAGGATAGTTATATTTAAGTGGAAAACCTGCAAATCGTGAACGGAACAAAGTTAAATTGTACCTTAGACGAATCGATTCCACTGAGATGGTTTGCGATTCAAAAGAAAACCACATTTACAGACATCGTAAGTATCGACTAATATGATTGTCAATTTCATTTATTGCCAAACTGATTAAGCACGGCTTGCACCAATATCTTAAACGCATTTAAGAATGACGTTTAACGTGTTTTTGTATGAAAGTTTTTCTTACGGCTAAGAATTTGACTACCTACTGAAGGCTACCAAAGAAATGTATAAGCGTTACTCCCGGCGGACATTAACACGGCTAATCAAGGCTAGAGTGAATAGCCATATTCGGCAGCATCGTCACTTACTACCAGATTACATAGCGGTCAAATGCCTGGCTAGCCTGTAGAAAAAAAATAACACCTCCGGTTATGGATAGCAACAGAGCCCAGACAGAAAATTACTCTCTACACAATTGGGGCTCGTTACCCAACCGTCCAAATATCCAATCTGCATAGCCATCATCTTATTTACTCAGACGTGAATAAATTATTTTTTTATTGCAGCATGTCGGTACGTCGGCGTCGCCGGTGCAGTCAGATCATTGGTTTGACATTCAAACGCTTATTGCAGCCGTGATTCACCACCACTGGAATTTAGACTCTATGTGGGAACAGAAAAGAGTTACATATAGTTGCGTGGGCAGTGAAACGGCTGAGTTTGGTGCAGGTTTTCTGTTTTACGAGCACAGTTCGCACTCGGCTCAAGGGCAAGGGTACAATCGTGAATTGCGGGTTAGTTATTTTGTCGGTCGAAATTTTTGCTGTTCCATTTGACATATAAGTTATACTGATTCTTTTCTTTTTCCTTCATAATTTACATATTTACACGCTCTGGGTTCTTAGATTAATCGACCACTCACTATCAGACGGTTTGATCCAGTAGCTTGATCAAGCCAATCTTATCCCACATAGCATCAACTGGCATGACGACCTTTCAAAATTGCCACTTGATCAAGCGGCATGTATATAAGTGGTCAAGATGGCAGACGCTCCATTACCTGTTCTGTAATTACCTGATCTGCCAAATCCTATATAAATTGGTATGGATTTCGTCAATGTCACCATTCTTAACGCCAATAGTTTATTTATACCCAGGTGAAAGTTTAAAGTGAACCGGCGTTTTCGCTGCGTGGTCTACCTATAAACAGCGAAATCCTACAATATAATCAATTTGCGACTCGACCACAAATAAAAAGATTGCACGAGCGTTGCCACTCAACGCAAACCATTGAATTAACCGAAAAAATGTGTTTTCCTCATACCTATCACCATTTTACCCCCAGTGAAAAAAGCCCAAAAAAATTGGGCGATGCCTTTATTTTATTCCAAACCAAATCCAACCGCGCCCATGGCACAACACTTAACAAATTGCAGATGCTTATTCTGTTTGCAGCATACATTCATTTGGCTCGGAATGACCTCAGGCTGCCCCATGACACTGATGTTTAGACTAGTTTTATTGCGGATCTCTGCGCGGGCGCAGTCGAATTCCAGTACCATTTCAAAAGGATTTTACATTAATAATTTTAAGAATCGTGACTCGCAGTACTAACTTATAATCGTTTATTTTATTTATTTAAGCTTCCAACACTATTAGAATGCTATGTTTTTTTGTTTCAGGTCTAAACTACGCAACGTCTCGATATCGAAAATTTATTTAGAAACTAACAAAATAAGTTACATTTAATGTTCTAATGAAAGTAAAACTGCCAGATTGCAATAAGTAGTTGTAGTATATTTTAAGTCGAAGTACGGTGAGGTGTGAAAAGTGGAGAACTTAGCAGCTTCGCAGAAGAGCGCCGGGTTTACCCCGGTCACGGACAGGTGAGTCCTTACCGATAATATCGTTATATCTTTACGACATAATAATACTAAATGGTACACTCTGAGCGTCGGGGACCTAATGGTTAACGTAAATGAGAAGTAGCGAGTTCGATCCTTAGTCCCGCCATGTACCAATGACTTTTTCTGAGTTATGTACATTAACAACACCCTAACCGATGCTGTTGCCGTGAGAGAATCGTTATCGAAATATCGTTAGGAAACCCGCACGTTCAGGAGACTGAATGTGTAACCATGATCCAATCTGAGCCTCGAGTCCGCTAATTTACTAATTACACGATCGAATTGTAATTGGATCGCAATCGCAGCTCTATCGCAGTTCAACATGTATTTGGTATTCTGCCACTGTTACTAATGGCTCCATTGAAAAGTAATCGGATTGCAAGCGCAGAAATTGAATTGAGCTGCTAATTTGAATTCGATTACAGTTTGGTTGAACTATGTAAATTAGCGGTCTCGAGGCCCTGGCCAGTTTCCTCTGTTACCAAGGTCACGGAGGTCAGATATCAGTTACTCTACTGTAATAAGTAATTACCTGAACTGTCAAAACCTGGATCAATGTCTAGGCGCGCCCCGGGCCTTCGCGCTCAAGAGCACAATCGGGATATTGACGCCAATTTAATTTTTAATTTGTATGTACTGAAGTGGTAAGTTCAACAACATGGATGCTCGTGAAAATTATACGACGATAATAATCAACGAAGCAATCAGATAACATTGTCGGTTTGTCCGACGTGTTGGCTTTGAGCAAACGTTTGCTTAGTATTTTAATTAAGGAAATCATCGTCGCAGGCGCACAGGTGCGGGTAATTAGCGAGTGTGACGCCTGGCCTGGCCGTTGGCTATCTGTCTGTCTGTAACACTGAGACTAACGAAAATACCACAAATTTACTTCTATTTTCACATATTCGTATTCTCAGACCAGTTTTACGACAAGTAGTAGCGGATACCATATTGTTTTTTTAAATTTTGAAGTCCTTTATAATCCATCCATAAATTAGTACAGCTAATGCCTTGGTTAGGCATTTTTATATCAGAGAGCATAATATTGGTGCTGCATTTGACAAATCTAAACTATGGTCAAGTCTTGTACTTATCAACATATTTCTTGTTACCTGAAGGTTAGGTAGCGTGAGTCAAGAAGAAAGATTAATTTTAATTTATTCAGTAGTTTCAGAGTGAAACGCAGCCAAGATACAGACAGATAAAATGTAAAATATTACAGTTTTAGCTTCAATCGACCAATAAAAAAAATCATATTATTTTCAATGTACAGAATTGGACCTTTTATAATGAAACTCGAGGTCAGTCTGTAAGTTGAACATGAATAGGGAAAAAATATTTCATATTTATGACCAGTAGAAACCAAAAACGCAATTTCCAAAAAATATGTCTGTCTGGACAGCTTTCTAGACCAGGCATCACGCAAAATCTACTGAACCAATTCAATGAAACTTGGTACAGTGCTTGTACAGTACATTACATGGTAAGTCACGGCTTCGTGAGCAACTGCTACTATAAAAATAAAATTAAACAAGAAAATGATAATTGGTATATAAATAAATACTTACTTATCTCAAATTCTGAATTACTACCGAAAATTGCTGTAACACAAAAAAAAATGATAATCCCAAACAAAATGTAGGAACATAAAGTAAGTATTTTGCTGTTAGTGAACATAAATAAAATCGTGTAGCCATCAAGATTAACACTGCAGTTTTTATGCAGAGTGGTTTTATAGATTTTCTCATAAAACACGACTAACGTGACATAAATTATATCACTTTATTGTTTTATTTTTTAGCCTTGTCCCTAAAGTCTGGTTTCAGAGATTCCGTTGATAAACTATTTTAATAGTTGCTTTGGGAAAAATTAAGACGGTGCGTGGTATGTTGTTTTTATTAGTAGTTTGGAAGCTAGTTTATTGTAACTTCGCGATTATAAACGGTCTCAGACAGGTACTGAATATTGCAATATTCCTTATAAAATATCAAGAGACTTAAGATCTTTATGTATTTGCATCACACACCCATCACAGCCCATAATAGTCCACTGCAGGACTTAGGGCCTCTCCCACGAAATGGGACCATGCCATGAATGGCAGGCGTGTTGGAGATCGCAGTGTTATAATTATAACAATGGAAAACGCCGCTGCCCATTTTCCAGCCTACGGAGGTTCTTCCTCGAGGTTTTGCTTCGAAAACATTAATCGCCTTGTACGACACCCACGAGTATAAGGGGTTGGTGCTATTCTACGCTACCGGACACCACTCGGCCACGGCATGCTTCATGCAAATATTCATTCACGCACTTACCTAATCCTAATAATGAGTTTGCCGATTATTACAACAAACATAAGTTCAAGTATTCATACCTACAGTTACTATGGAACTGTGTACTTACCCAAAACAAATCAAACAATAATGATTAATAAAATAAGCAAATGGCATTATTGAATTGCCTTGTTTCCTCGAATCTTCGGATTTTTGCCGAGAATTCGATGAACATTTTTCGAATTTAACTCCAATGGACGAATCGAATTCATGAAAAATTACAAAAGTAGCCTGACTTCTAGCCACCCCAATATTTTTATACTACTGAGGTGGCCGACTTATGGTAAGGATTTACCGCAGCCTATGAACGTTTGCAGTTTACAATACCAGGGATATCACTCACATGCTACGTACCGCGTAAAAACATTTAGGGAAAACCTCTCCAAGGAGCTCATTCCAAAACTTTAATGTGCGTGGGTGCGTGAAAGTTCCTTTGGCAACAGCACAGTTCGCGTTTTAAGGAATTCGGTTTATCTACTCGTGCGTGTCAATAAGCGTAGGCCGAATTCGAGAATTCCATTGATATCTGAATTCGGAGATTGCAGTACCTATACGAACTAAACACAGCGAACTAGGTATAAACCAGGGATGTTATGAATGGCATATTTTCAACTTTTGCGAATACAAATGCGAAGGTGTGAACGCGAATGTTGTGGTAAGTAATAAAAAAACATTTAAAATTTGTTTTAATCAACATTTTTTTTAAATTATGTCAAATTTTAAAAGAGGCGTACTTATATAATACGCCTCTACATACATATTTAATAAAGAATAATCTAGCGGCATTTGCACAACACATTCGCATTCGCAACATTTACATGATGCAAATCTTTAAAATATCCCTGGTAGAAATTAACTTTTTAAATAAGATAGACTGCAGCTGAGGAAGCTCATACATAGGCCAAACTAAATTGTCAAACGTCGAAAGGGTCAAGTAGCATATAGCAGCAGTAAAAACCACCAAACAGTGGTTTTACTGCTGAGCAGATGGTCAGAAAAGACCATCTGCTCAACTCTGGGCTAAAACACTGAATAGAACTACATGCTCTTAGAGTCCTCTCCACTGATCCTAGTAGGTATGGTTGGTGAAGCTATTGAAATTAAAAATTCGGCGTCATGAAACCCAGTGGCGAGCAAAATAAATAAAATTAAGTCTGAAGATTTATTGTCAGTGTTGTGTCGTGATCAAAGTTCTGAATCAACAACAAACTGATTATTTTATGTGAGGGTAGGAAGTCTACCCGCACATCACCTCAATTGTCACCTCGCTTCTGCAGTCTTCTCGTGGCCACGGTGGGTGTTACCCAACCAAAACCCAAAACGTCGAGACAAACAAATCGCAAAGATACGTCGTGTGCGTTTCCCGATTAAAGTAATAAGCACGTTTTTGTTCTAAACACTTGTCACCAATTTGCGGAGGGGAGAAATGTAAACGTCGCTAAATGCCATTGCTGTTGAGAAAAATCCTTCGCCTATATTATGAAAACAGACCGAAGCTTTCGAACGCCTGCGATAGGACATAGTTCATCCACATGTAATTATTGTTACAAACGACAACTAAGCTACGCAGCAAAGTTGTCAGTTTGTGTACAGGTACATTTTTATTACACAAAAAATGCAACGTATTTGCCACCCAGTGCCAGTACATTAACCCTTCAAATGGGAGGCAACAAAAGCCAGAATCGCTGGTTCGTTGGCTGCGGTTGCCAAGAAATTAATCAATGCCTTAGATTAGCGCACCTCGAGTCAATTGTGGTCTAGATATAATCTGCGTTATGGAGTACTTTCTTACACAAAAATAAGAATTAATGCCTCTTGCACACGTATCGTTTTAAAGGCACCGTTTAATTGTACAACATTTTTACGTAGGCTGCATTAGAGTGATTTATCTGACAGAAACGCTAGCAATGATATGGAACTTGTCATAGCAACTGTCAATTAAACCTGACGAGGATTTAGTTCAGCAGCTACGGGGTCTAAGCATAATTTTTTGTACTGAATTTAAGGTTATGTGAAACTCGAATTAATAATATTAATAATATGAAGAGGGGTTTTGTAAAAACGCGCTTTCGTGATGTTCCGTTTAGACCTAACAGGTAAGGTAGGTACCTACGCCAATCACATCTGGGCTCTCTCTTCTCGATGGGGTCAATGTCCCCGGTTGGTAATCTGCTAAAATAATTATTTACAGTTTTCCTTTCCTTCTATAGTATGAAATTAATTTAATAAAACAATAAAAACAATATGGATGGATAGGGATGGTCTTGAAACCTTATGAATACCCTCTTTGATAGGGCTTCCGTACTAATAACTTACATATATGGTACGTACAAGTATATAAATACGAGTATTAATGCAGTTGTTACTTTCCTTTAATATATTTTTTAAATTTTATGCCTTCACTAACGACATGAAATCTTGTTCAGAGTAAGAAACCAATTGAGTTAGCCGAAACGTTTAAACCACTGTGAGTAATCACTTTATTACGCTGCGAGTCCTTTTAAGGCTGGTATAACATGGACGACAATATATTAAAACACCGACAAATGTTTCTCCAACTACACAATAAATTACAAACCAATAAAATTAGTAAAGGAATTAAGGGTCTTAACCTCCAAGATATAATTTCTTTTCAGACATTTAAATGCCCGTAATTTATTTTAATAGGTAAATAAATAATACTTTCTAAATTTTAAACGATGGTTGAAAATGCAACCTTTTCTTGACTGACTCATATTATAATAATGACCTAGATAATGTTGTACAAATGTTTGCAAAGCTTCATTGTAATCAGATTTGGCAATTCCAAGAAATTTAAAATTTGTTTAGAGCCAATAAAGATATTAATTTCTATGCAATTTTTTACATAAAATTTCGCTATGCGAAGCAGCAATTTTGTAGGCAAACAAAAAACCTTTATACATTATCAAACAGAAGTACTTTTTTATGAAGTTTACGAACGTTTAAGTTTAAGAGTTATAAATTTAATTAAAACGTAAATTCGAGCTATTTCGTGGAAAAAAGCGAACTCATGTTGATACTTACTTTGTTACTTTATTTCGTATTCCCACTTAAACTTCTACTTGCTCTAGATTCTTCAAATAATTACAAGTAAGTACGAACGAATACATAACTAAAATATAAATAAAAAAAATTACAACTGATTATGCCAATACTGACAATTTATTCATTACAAATAAACTCGCAAATCAACGAAAATTAAATGAACGACTTAATTATTCATGTGCCAAACAAAATGTTAGTTGTGAATCCAACCAACCAGCTTGTTAAACAACAATGGGCGTTACAAATATACGTATAAGGTCGTCATGTAGTTTATAATGTAGGTGCAGGTATAAAAAAATATATTATAAAAAACTTATGTCCGTCTGCATTTGTAAAATTTTATCGCAAGTCACTTAATGCTATTGTGACCCTTTATAATTAATGTAAATGTATGTATTGTATGCATAACCCAGTACAAGCGACGCGAGGGCAAATAACTCTTACAAAAATAGCTTTTTGATACGAGATATGTAATTGAATCCGATATTTGGGAAGTATTTTTCCTGAATCTGAATGAGCCTCATTAATTCATTCTTATTCATTCAATCTTCACACCTACCTTTACGAAAAAAAAGTACTGTTCTACGTTAAGACATATGTATATAAAAGAATAATCATCTTGGCGTTAATGTCCTTGTCTTCTCGCGCACGAGGGCCCGGGGTCCGCCTTGGCCGTGATCCAGGATTTGGCAGATCAGACTGCAGATTTACAGAATCAGATTGCAGAATTACATTGGAGCGACTGCCATCTGACCTCCGTGACCCTACCAGGGGAACCTGACCAGTTTGGTTACACATTCAGTCTCCTGAATGCAAGTTTCATCACGATGTCCCTCACCTCACTCGTCATTGGTACTTGGCGGCAGTGGTATTCGAACCCGCTACCCCTCACTTACGATACGAATAACTTAACCCCTACGCCTCCGCCGCTCTCATTAAGACCCAGGCATATAACTATATAGGTAAGCTTAACTATCAATATATCGACATTATCGTCGGGCTTGATTGTATGTACGTCATAAATCCATTATATGGCGTCCACCACCCCGCATTAGACGTAGTAGAGTCATTTGGGAACCCCTACCAATTAATTAGAGGATCCAATGCCATTCAACGTTATGTCCATATATTTCAGGCTATAATCTTAGAAATAAAGAAGTAGCCTTAAGTAATATAGCCTATTATTGTATTTTACGCCCAACCCAAAGATAAACGTGTTAATTGTGTGGTTGTGAGTTTATGGATTTATGTTATGTTTTATTACCCTACTGCCAAGGAAGGGTTATGGTTTTTGGTGGAAGTAAATGGGTGTATATATTGTATAAGTTACTTTAATTTAAACTTGAAAGCAGGTCCCCGCCTGACCCATTGTAATGGAGGACCGGCAGAAATGTATGGACCCCAGCCTATATGACCAAGAACGTTGAGGTCTATGTCGTTAAAAAGGATTTTTCATTTTCTATAACTTTTACTATTGCGACAACTCTCGAATAGGTGTGGGACAAAAGTTACGGTCAATTAAAGTTTTACATCGATTTGTACTGGAAAATTCGGCCTATATGACCAATAATGTTGAGCGATATCTCATTTGAAAGGATTTTTCATTTTCTATAACTTTTAATTTTCGGCTTGTTTTTAACTTTGAGTTTTTTAATATCAGTCGGGATTTTTAGTTTTTGAACTGCTTTTTTATTTTAGATTACGGGTTACGGGGTCACAGGGTGTCAATTGGCTCCCGAGTTTGTTCAACTAGTTTAACGTGTCCGTATCTTAATAAGTTTTATGTTCTTACCGCCATTGAAGTTAAACGTAAATAGGCCAGACCCTCGCAAGCTGATTATAAACCGAATTACAGTCGAGTCAAGGCGCTTGAAGCAGGCATAAGCGTTAGTAAACATCAAAATGGCCCTCGATCTATATAACTGTCTGTATTGAAAAAGAAGTTTCATATCAATCCCTAAATATATCCAAGCATTCATTTAAAATTTAAATCACGTAGGTAGACGTAGGTAACTCTTTATAGTATTTTTATTATTTCTGAAAATATATCATGAAAATGACATATTGTTATTGAAATGTAAGTAAATTTATTAAGGTATACACAAAATATTTACAGGTACACTAAAAATAAACACTAATAATAACAAAAAAAAAAAAAAAAAAGGAATTAGTCCATACCGCTGCCCCCCGGAATGGTGTCCAGAAAACTGGCTGCGTTACCTCGTTGGATAGCGATGCTAATCCGATCACCACTGCTACTCATACTTCTTTACCCTGTGATTTAAACCGAGATAACAAACACATCTACATAATTGATTAACGTCTTTTGTTATTTTTCTGAACATCACCGCCGTCATACCAACATTAAATGAATGGATCGATAATGATCATCTGCATAATAAATAATTCCATTGTTTACATCGAGTTCATTCCCTACCCTCTCAATGAATCACTCGAGCCCATTATCGATTTATTTAGAAAAATAAATCAAACACATTTTAGTATTAAAGTTTATCAACACATCAATGACAATAAATACGTAGATGACATTGTGGTAGCTCATAACAAGTACATTATCAATTGACGTATTATTAAAAAAACTGTTTTGAATCGATCTCGAAACAGCCAAACAAAAGCCTAGTGTTTTATAACCTCAAGATAAAAGAGTCAAGGCCCCCTTGGCCTTCCTACTGCGATCGAACATAAAAGCGGGAGGGGAATCATGTCGAGGCCAGCTGATCCAAACGATTCAGCTTCGCGAATCCCCACCGCGTACCCGAGATCATGAGGATTTAACCGACTTTAGTTTAACATCAATTTCATTTTGAAAATAAGCTCGACCAAAACGAGGTCGCTTCACCTGTTGCAATATTTTACCTACAACGTTTAACTAAACTTCCTAAATGACTTTGCACATACGTCCCGTGTAAATTATTGTTTCTAATATTGACTTAACAAAGAGAAAGTCTGTTTACCCATAACTCACTGCCAGTCTTCTCCGTGTTGGGAGATCTTAAATCAATTTATTTAGGGCACCATAAAAGTCAATCAGTGCTCTCGTAACTTTTGATTGTCAATGAATAAATGTTGCTGTAAAATCGCTATCACCGGATGAGGCATTCATCCTAGAGCCGACCCAAATAAGTCAAGTTGAACAGAAATCATGTAAATTTTGTGAATTCGACCGATTCGCGGTATTGAATCGCGTGTTAGTAGCTGACAGGATTGAATGTTATTATTGCGTAAGCGTGGAGCTGGTATACGCGTGCCCAGCCTTGCCAGCGTTATCAAACGCTTCCCGGGCCGATGTCTGGGTGACCTTTGTATTCGCGGCTCGGAAACTGGGTCGTCGGCTTCTGACCTTTTTGTTTGTGTTGCAGCGGATTGAAAAAGATGAACGATCTATCCCGAGCGCGGGCGGAGATGGCCGAACTCTATTTCGGGTGCACCGGGACTGCAGGGGAGGCGGCCGATGACGCGCCGAGCTACGCACTGCCCAGAATCGATGCAACTTCGATGCGCCACTAGTTCTAGGCGCAATGTTGCTAACGGATTTTGATAAAAACAAGCCGTGTGCATCCACTATTACATTCAAATAAATAAAAAATTGGCCAGAAAAGGCGCAGGAAACGTTATAGGTAGGTAGATAATGTGTTTCTGCTGTAGTATAGCGGCTATCCCTACATAGGTACTATAGCAATTTTGCCAGACTGAGGGTATTTGGCAAGATCAGTTAAAGATTCTAATGCTAATCTAAGTACATATGGCAATTTTTTCCAAAATTATCTTTTGTTTTATTTGTTTAATTTTCTTTGCACTCTACTCGCTAGTGCGACGCTAAACACCGCAACGATATCTAATGAAGAAATTGATTCCAACAACTGCAAATTGTTGTATTAACTGGGTCATTAAAACGATTGGGTCCGATATAAAACAAAGTAGCAATTAAAACTGTTCTAACTCCACTGAGGCTTGACCCTTGTGGGCGTCGGCGTCTTTTCGCTTGATTGACTACGATCAGCGACAGCTTTTAACGACCCCTCAATTACTCTGATGGCCGATAAACTGAATCCTGGCTAATGGCGGCTTGCTCGCCCCGTCTGTATTGGCTTTAAGGACTCGCGCGGAAACTCAATACCGCGTATTTTGGGAATCTATCGAGCCAATTTCACTGAATAACTTGTCGAGCTTCACAATGGCGGTGGTAATATAAATTGTTTTCGATTCAGTTTCCATACCAATAAATGGTTTTGACACTAATAAATAAGGAAAGTCGGACATGTTCCCAATATATATTTTCAATAACATAAAACTAATAAGTTAATTTTAGTTTTATTAGGAGAGTTATGTCGGTACCATTCCCAAACCCAGCGTACATATACTGAAAACATTTACAAGGAGAAATCTGTCGTTAAGTCCTTTAAAGCCGAAAGATAAACCTCCCAAAACAAAGCAAACAAGATGGCAGCATTATGTCCTCTAATCGGGGCTTCATCGACATAATTTTCCGGAGGCTTTCCACGATTACCCAGCACGCATAGAGGGCGGGCTGGACGCGGGTGACCTAGTTGCCGCGACCAGGTCACCCGGTCCTCGACAACTAGATACCACCTGCAATTTGAGCGGACTAAATTGTGGAGCTGTGATACGAGTAACTATTTTGTGCCACACAATGATGTCAGTTAACAGAGGTTTTCGGGTTTTTGTAAGGGTCAGTTGATTCGTTGATAGAAATGTTTTTCTTTGTGGTTTGTGATGAAGGTAAGATTGTTCGGTGTGTGTAAAAGTTTTCATTTGTTAATATATTGAGGTTTTTGTAGTATGTACCCACACATATTACAAAACATTTTTTGTAAAGTGAAAAACAAATGTACGGCCCGCCAGAAGGTGCGATCACCTATCACATGGACGTTTGTAAAACGTATTCACACCATGCTTCATGAACTTCATCTTATGGCTGGTTTTTGGATTGCTGAAAATTAGATAAATACGATTTTTAAAAAACAACCCTTGACAATTTTTGTTGTTCGTTTTTTACTTATTTCATAAATCAAATTCTGTTTTGTAATAGTAATCTTTCTTTAATAGATACAAAGGCCTTGTAGCATTTTAAAATGTAAGTAAAATTATGATTAAACCTTAAAAATGGGAAAGAAGCTGTGCCGAAGTATTGCTTTCCAAAAGATGCAATTCTACTAAACAAATGGACTTCATCTATTCCTCAAGCATGCTGGAGCCTCATTGAAGGATCTTTCGCGTGCAGCAAACATTCTCGCAGTGTAAAAGTTATCACAACTTCTTTAAACCACGGTCTTTGATTATCGACTATGATGGGACCATTGAAAACGTAGATAGGGTACAATAGGTAAGTAAGTAGTTAGTTTTTATATACTTAGGTGCTTAAATAAGACTGTTTAAAATGTATTATACCTAATAGTGAATAAATTGGGCAATATTTTGGCTGGCATAGATTATTTCATTTCATAATAATAGCTTATGGCCGCGACTGCGTCCGAATAAAATTCTGTTATAACGTTCCGGACCCGTTCCCGCAGGAATAACATTAAATTTCGGGATGAATTATAGCAAATATGCTATTCTAAACTATATGCTATATAACTGCCAAAGTGCATTAAAATCCGTTCCTTATTTTTTGCGTGAAGGTAAGTAAAAGTAACAAACATCCATTACATACAAAACCAAACATACATTATATTTCATTTATAATAGTAGGATAATAGTATTGCAAGTAGGTAGATTTGTCAATAGTACAGGAATCAATTCAATTTCATATTATCTAACTCATGCATATACTTATTTATATACTAAGTCACTTAAATAACTAACAACATTAAACGACGACGACCACGAAGATAGTTTTCAGTAATTTTCAGGTTCACTAAAAATTAAAATATGCGACGTTGCCAAACTTCTGCGCATGGCTTGTAAGATGAAGGAGGCTATACATAATATACATGGTTACACCTAGTTCCAGCTTTACCCACTGGGTCAGATAAGTTAAAGAAATCGTGAAGCCAAAACAAATGGAGAAATTTTGGCAGAGCCATGTACCTACCACGGACCAGCTTTTGCCCATGAATTTGTTCTTCTTGTTCTTCTTTTTAGGTTGTGGCTTCCGGTATGTAGCGATTTCGCCAAAGACTAATAAAATATAAAGAGATCTCGCTTGAGTTCCCATAAATGACAAACTAAAATAAATAAATTGAAAATTAAAACAACACAACACGCACTACATGAATTAGTTCGCGTAGACTTCGATTAAAAGTACCTACTCTACGTAATGATGCGCGATAGAGAGTGCGCTATTGACGACCTGAGTGGTTCAATGGTCAACACGCAAGAGGTCCCGGGTTCGATTCCCGGCCGGGCAGAAATCGAAATGATGAATTTTTATTTCTGTTGCGGGTCTGGGTGTTCTATGTATAATAAGTATGTATTTAAAAGTATTTAAGTAGTATAACAGTTATTTAGCACCCATAGTACAAGCTTTGCTTAGTTTGGGGCTAGATGGCGCTGTGTGAATTGTGGCGCTTGTCCACGAATATTTATTTATTTATATTATTATTATTTGTGTGATTTTTGGTCCAATATCCAAAATTCAAAATTTATTTATTTATTAGGACATTAAAGGCCTTGCTAGCGCGGCGCGATAGTTGCTAGGCAACTATAGCGCGGTGCGAGCGCGGCGTGATAGTTGCCTAGCAACTATCGCACCGCGCTCGCGCCGAGCTTTGTGTGTGGCAAGGCCTTAAATATCTCTTTCAATCGTCAAAAAGAAGGGGGGTAGGAAAGTAGGAAGGAAGCACACAGTGACACGCTGGCCGCCCTAACGCAGCAGCGAACTTATCCCACGCCATTCACGACCGGACCGTGCCCGGCAATGCCAGGTAAAGCCGGACCGCGCTCAATATATTATATAAATATGTCTAGTAAAATTAAGAAAACCCACCTAAAACTACAGCAAGAGTAAACCAGTCTACCAAGGCAGCACCCGTTCACGAGTATAACGCAGGGTCCAGCTATCGTCCAATTCAACCATATTTGAGGGAAAAGAGCGACCCGGCCCCCACGCCATCGCCAGACAGACTTTTAAGTGAGCGTGCATTACACATGCTGCATGTGATAGGTAGCTGCTCCCACCCTACTTTATCCTATCCCTACCCTACCCCTAGCTTACCCCTACCCTACCACTATCTTACCCCTACCCTACCACTATCTTACCCCTACCCTACCACTATCTTACCCCTACCCTACCACTATCCTACCCCTACCCTCCCACTATCTTACCCCTACCCTACCACTATCTTACCCCTACCCTACCACTATCTTACCCCTACCCTACCCCTACTTTAACTACTACCCTACCCCTACCCAACCGCAGGCTGAAGTCATTATGTGTGGGAAAGGAAGGAAATTTAACGCCGCTTCCAAGGTGGTTCTCCGTGGGGGAAAGAAACGGCAAGAAACCCACAGAGCCTACGTTAATTCATTTTTTTTTAACTTGTCTTATGTACTTATACATTATTTATCCTATATACTATCTTAAAAGTAAATACCTGTATAGAACAGCAGTTCAGTCCCATAGACTTTTGTCATTTTCATATTCAGATATACTATAACAACTTTTATGACATAATTTGATTTTTATTGTGGCTTTAAATTGATTCAATAATAAATTCTGTATATCTGTTGGAACCTTATTATTAAAGCGTACACATTGACCCACAAATGATTTGTGGACTTTGGCCAGACGACAAGAACCAGTAACAAGTATATCTTTATTTCTAGTATTTCTACTATGAACATCACTGTTCTTCATAAACAAGTGTATATTTTTATGAACATAGATCAAGTTCTTATATATGTATTGTGATGGCATTGTCATAATGTCAACATTCTTGAATTTATCTCTAAGTGGAGTTCTAGGTCCCAATTGGTAAATCGCGCGAATAGCCCTTTTCTGCAGTACAAATATATTATGCCAGTCTGCAGCGTGTCCCCACAGCAGTATGCCATAAGTCATAATGCTGTGGAAATAATTAAAGTAAACTAATCTTGCTGTAGCCTCATCAGAATAACCTCGTATCTTTTTTACAGCATATGCTGCAGAACTTAGCCTTAGCGCCAATTTATCAATGTGTGGACCCCATTGTAATCTACTATCTAGAGTAAAGCCTAAAAATACTGTGGAATCAACAAGATCCAAATTTTCGCCTCTTACTTGTATATTAGTAGGTACTGATCTAACATTTGGCAAGGAGAATTTTAAACATTTTGTCTTTTTGCCATTCAGTAATAAATTATGAACCGTAAACCAGTTTACCACTTCTGAAATAGGTTTGTTCACGTCGTCATATGTTAATTGTTGTCTTTTAATTTTAAACACTAGAGATGTATCTTCAGCGAACAAAACAATTTCGTGAGTATCTTTTACAAAGTACGGCAAATCATTTACATAAATAAGAAACGAAAATGGACCCAGACTTGACCCCTGTAGGACCGCCATAGAGACAACAGACCCTGCCGATCTTTCTCCGTTCACATCAACCTTCTGAATTCTCTGACTTAAATATGAACTTAATAAGTTTAGAGCTAAGCCCTTTATTCCATAATGTTGCAATTTCCTGACCAAACTTTAATAATTAACACAATCGAAGGCCTTGGATAAATCACAGAACACCCCTAAATCATCACGTGATTCCTCCCAGGTTCCAAAGACATACTTAATTAGTTCAACACCTGCATCTATTGTTGAACGACCCCGAGTAAAACCGAATTGTTTGGGATGCAATTGATTATTTCCATAAAAGTGGACTTTTAGTTGTATTAATATGATTTTCTCAAATATTTTACTTAACGTCGGTAACACCGAAACTGGTCTAAAATTTGTGGGATCTGTTGTGCTACCTGTTTTAAACAATGGAATAATTTTGCTATGTTTCATCAGGTCAGGAAAATCGCCATTATCAACACATTTATTAAATATATTCGCTAAGTGGACAGCAATAACATCAATTACAGAGCTAATAATTCTAACTGATAAATCATCGATGTCGGCAGTCGCTTTTATTTTTAAACTTTTAAAAGCCTTAACTATATCTTGAGGTGTTATATGTTCGAACTTAAAATCGATGATACTCTCGGGTACATTCTGTTTTAGAAAGGATTCAGCGAGAGTGTAAAAATTTGATTGAAAGCCTTTGCAACTTCCGAGTTATTGGTAACAACATTATCATTAATTTTTAAATTGTATTTTGTATCGCGAGTTTTGACTTTTCCAGTTTCACTATTTATTATCTGCCATGTGGATTTTACTACATCATTGCTATTTTTTAGTTTGCGTTTAAAGAAATTCGATTAAGCTGTAGCACAAACGCGTTTAAATACCTTCGAGTAATGTTTAACATAGTCAGCAAATTCTACGCTATTATTATACGCCCGTTCTGCATAAAGCTCATATAATTTGTTTCTACTTTTATGTATTCCTGCTGTCGCCCAATCGCTAAACATAAGTTTGCTGTTAATTGCCTTCACCTTTGGTTTGAATATACGATTACTTTCAGTTTTTGTCATGTGTAAAACTAAATTATAATATTCATTTGTATCATCACAATGCTTAAAATTTTATGATTTCTCTATAACGTTATTTCTAAAACTATTCAGTCGGTTATTATTAATTGGTACAAATTTAATATAATTTTTGTCTCCTTCCTCATATCAACATTAAACACAGCTAATTGACCACAATGATCGGATTGAAGTTTGTTTATTACAGACTGGCTGGCATGCCTGGATATCATAAACAAACAAATACATTAAGTTCATTAGCAGTTGTCAATTTAGACAAATGTGTTTTTCCTTTAGAATTTCCGCTACTAAAATCAAGGCGAGGGTAGCTATTAATTTTCTAATTGAGGTGGGTGCTCGCAAAATTCTCACCTCCACATAATATGTGAGGCGGGATAAAGAGCTCGCGTGCCAAATTACATTTGTATATAGCGGAAAATTAGGTTGACATGTTATAGTCGCTACATGACGTGTGACGACTGGATTAGCTTTAAGTACCTTCCGTGTTTATCTCAGATATGAACACCTTAATCACAATTTTCCAGAGGTTCTTAACTTCCAACATGTACGTTTTCGAGAATGTTAATTACTCATTTAAGTACCTACTTGATTATTATGAATATTGCTTTATGTTTTTGTCGTTAACCAGTGGCTCTATTTTTGAGTCGCCTTGAGTCGGCTCGTTTTCAATTTTTATTTTCGCTCCGATGCCGATGGAGCCGAAGATGGGACACATCGGTGTGGAAACAGCCCTTTCACCCTTGAAGGTGTCCACATTATGATGTTGAGGGAACACAACAATTGCGCACCTATTCATCGTCATCTGAGCGGTTAAACGATCCGCACGTCGTAGGCCGTTGGATCTCGCATCCGATTCAGCGATTTAATTCATCGCTTCTTGAGTCTCCTCATGGTACCTCCTTATTTCCCACGTGCTTACACAGCACGTTGCCAAACCAGCACAGGCGAGGCTCCTCACTCTTGTCCGCGATGTCTGTCATGCCACGGCTGCCACATATCCTACTCCTAACATACACGATAGAATCGCGTAACGCCGCATATACCCCGCAGCATTTTCATTTGGTTAAAATAACGGGAATTTCTTAAAACCACTTTAGATTTTTATTTGATCTTGGACTCCTGGTATATCGTTTGAGGAAAAAGTAACCCCGAAACAGTTTCCCCTGGCAAATTTTCATATCGTGCTACTTTTAGTTATTTCAGAAGCGAATATCTCACTTGAAAAGCGCTGTAGGAGATATTGTCGGGAATTATTTGTTTGTCCTCGATCTGTTATATCTCAAGATTGGCCGAGCCGAAAATCAAAAATAATCAGACGAACTGTATTTATCCCAGGCCTCATACAATAAGGTTCCAAGGTCCTTTAATACATACCTAAAAAAGCTATACGTTGTCCGATCACAAACAATGTATCAAAAAGAGTTCACAGGGGAAGGGAGTTTTAGAACTGCCAATTTCTTCTTGCAAGTAAAATTTCCACTTTCACCACATGATACGAAAATTTAATGACAGGAAACCGAATACTTACTGAGTTTACACAGCTTTAGGGTATATCTAACAATCACGCGTATAATCATAGAATTTCCGTATAAGTATTGAAGACGATGCCATTGCCGAATTTCGTCAGTCACTCCGGATTATTGTCAGACAACTTTTGGGACCGATATCCTTATAAAGTATGTACAAAACTCAATTCCAGTGGCGATATTGAGTCGTAGTTTGATTAGGGTCCGGTCACTGGCCGCATAGAGCTCTGAAGTGTTACCCGCGAATGATTCGATCAACTTCGCTTCCAGTATGTCGGTGATATTTGTACAAGAATGTGACATTACGGGTTTCGAATGAATTAGAAGTCTAGGATAAATATTTATGTTTACGTCTATCCCCTCAGTCCTTTGGAGATTTGCCTCTACCATCTACATCTCCATAAAGAAGTCCAATCTAATGTTAGCTTATGTAATCACAGTCGCTGTTACCGAAATGTTTTTGGAAGGATTAAAGATGTTCGTTTTTAATTAGTCACTCATATTCATTTTAATTATAGTATTCACACACGATTTATTTTTGACACCATACCATACCACCTTCTCAAGGTTGGCACGTTTGTGTGTAAGTGAGGTGCTAGTGAAATGTTTCCTCAATCATCACATATTTAGCTGGTTGTCAGATATTACAAAAATAAAGTTTCAGACTGGGCGACAAGGAAAGAATAATGAGTTTTGGTGAGTCATAATGCTGTTTGGGTGTATTTCATTATTTATAATTAACAGGTACAATATCATTGCGAACGATTTTACGAGCATGATATGCATTTCTCTGCATACCTAGAAAATATTTAAATATCTTGACGACCTGAGTTGTACGGTTGGTTGACATGCCGGTCTGCCACGCAGAGGTCCCGGTTCGATTCGAGTAGAAATTAAGCGCTGCATAAATTGTAAAGAAAGCAAAACAAAAGTTACCGCCCTTCACTAGAATAATCATACTTTTCACCGAAAATAAATAGCGATCACGACCACTGCACGGCACCGCCAAAGTCCTTGGCTAAAACCACGTGAGCCACAGTTCTATTTCTTATTTCCTAAGAATACACAGAACTGCATTCGCGTGACGCATAAGAACTAGCAAAATGACGCCGCGGGAGCATTGACCTGCTGATTGCTTTGATCCGCTCACTTCAAGGTAAAGGTCAATTTTGGCTGTCCATTACAGCGTCCCAACGTCTATACCAGATACTAGTATTAATAAAACCGCAATCTATCTCCATTACACGGACGGCTAAGTTGCTGTTGCTGGTTGGTATCGGATACTTCGAATACGTGACACTGAAGCCACAGCTTCGGTGAGCTAAGAAGCTACTTCTTCACAGTCTTTTGTCGCCGCGCGAAACTCCGTCAGCGGAGTAATTACAATGAAATTTAATACGAAAACTCTTTTATCTGGAATGGAATCACGTATAATCCTTGGAAACTGTTCTGTGGAACTATCACGGTTATATTACAGATTTGCATTCCGACGTAGTTTCTTAATTACAGCAGGGTAACTTTGTCTGAGGCGACTGGGCGACTCCAGTTAAATTAAGCTGGTGGGTTGTAGAGATTTTCGACGTTGTCTAGCTTAGTTTTCATTCTGTTGCGTTTTTTTTATTAAAATTCCTGACTATAGGACTAAAGGTACCTAATTCATGCCGGCTCGCTTTGTCCATCAAAATACTTCGGAACAGGCTCCCTCAACTGATGTGATACTTTCACTGTAAATACAGTTCGTAAAATGTACGAAATTTTGTTTGTTTTTATTTTACATTTATTGGGACTTGTTATATTTTACCCGACCGCGACAGAAGGAGGGATATTTTTTTCATCATCATCATCATCATCAGTCTATCCATCCGTAAGTCTATTTCTTTGGCATGGGCTTCAGCCCTAACGGCTCAATGGATTATAACATGAGATTCGCTTTGGTCGCGTAAGTGTACATTAAATTTAAAAAAATCAAAATGGCGAATTTTAGATACCATATTGTGACTTGCGAAAGTTTTTTTTTTAATGCATTTTCAAATTTTTTCATCATTTCATTTTTTATTCATCCAAAAAAATTTTTGCTATTTACCCAATATCGGTCACAATCCAACCCGAATATTTCTGACCCCCACGTCCTACACCCCCAGTCAGGGTTACCATTACCACTCATCAGTTGCTTGCTTTCGCCATCGAATTTGCCTGGTAAATACTCCAGAGAGGCTATCCGATATGGTACTACAGGTATATCTCCGTACCAAATCGTCATCATCATCTAAGAGATCAATCTCTCAGCCAGGGTCCGCTATCTCTTCAGCATTCTCGCAGGCTCCGTAAGCCTCCAAAACTACCTATAACTGTCGTTTCCATTAACCTTAAAACCAAATTCATGTAACTTCGTTCACTTAAATATTTATGTTTTCGCGGACTTGATTAAGCCTATGAATGACCGTTTATGAATAGCCTTTCTTTCCTTATTCTAGAACCGGCTTATAATAGCTCTTCTCTAACATTTTATGAATTAAACGGTAAAGGCTGTATAATACAGGGAATTTATTTTCCTCTTAAACTTTCCTCTTTCATTAAATTCATTGGGTAACTACCGAACTGTTCGTAGGAGGACAAATTACATAGTGTAGTGTAGTACAATCTCATTTTCTCTCGCCGTTTTCTTAATAAGTAACGTTTAGTGCAAATTGAGTGCCCAAGCCAAGTGCTTTAGTCTAAAGACAGGGTCAGGGCAGGAATATTGAAAATTATGTTCTTACGTGAGCGGAAAGTAATTTACTGGCTTTATAAAATAAATTGCGATGTCGTATACTTTCTTAATTTTAAACCACATCGATCGATACGATACCCTACATTGCAAGGCGAGGTGCCTTGGTTTAAATTAATAAAACACTCAGCAAGAAAGGTTTTTATGACAGCTCATTTTATCGAATTCTACCCGGAGGTAGCGAACAAGACCTTGTTAATTCAGCTGGAGGATTAGATATCTTACAAGATAGCGCAATAGGTACGTATCTCTCCTGTCGAAGTTTATCCAGAGCTGCAGTTATCTAGAAGTTGCCCACCGTGCTCCCGAGTTTGCTTATAAGCGTATAAACTTCATCAGAGATAGCGATTTCATTGTCAGACGGGACGTTTCATTGCTATAGGTACATTGTACAATTTGTACTTACAACTTGCGAGGTTGAAATATTAATCAACAGGTCTTATGCCCAATACAAGGCTGAGAAACTCGGAGGAAAATGGAAATCAAAAGTTGTTTGATAGGTGCTCAGTTTTATAAATTAGTTCTCAGTCAGCCCATTTGTTTCGAACTCTCTAAATATCTTTATGAGTCAATGTCAACAAAAAAGAAATAAATATCAATGCAATGCAAAGAAAATATTCGATGGCATGGTGTATGTGGACTTATGTGGTATAGTACAGTAGGTGGTTAGTATAGTACAGTTCGGGGTGGCCCGAGAAGTACACAGAAGTCCACAAATATTCAACGAAAAGTTGATAACAATAATAGACAGTAACCAGATCAGACAAAGTTCAATTTCCGTCGCACTCACCACCGCAACCAGACCGTAAGGCCCCAGCTTTAAAGCGATTTTGCTGCAAGTGTGCAACGGATTTACATAGAGAAGCCAGCCACACGAGTCCGTAGGTACAACCTTCAGTTCCACGAGTGGGATTATTTTAATGAATAACCGCGTCTTTGTTCTCTCCAAACCATTTATTTGAATAAGAAAGTAGAACTTTCGCTGCATCGCCGCCGTTTTCCCTAGTAATTGAATTGGATGGATGAAACGTTTTGCTTTAACTGAATCTCCTTGTGGGAGCGGGTGGAGGAAAAATATTGTATTTTTTTTAATTTAGCCAGAAAGCGTAAAGCAACGGTTGTGTTGAACACGCCAAGTATTTTCTGCAGCGTTGTTGATTCTCGTTTATTGTTTATTAAGTTATGATTAGACTTTTAAAACGAATAGTTTACATTGAAACATTACGTAGATAATATACCTAATTCCTAATTTAATAAATAAAATAATCATCTTGGCGTTTATGTCCCGGGTGTGCTCTCGCACACCTGGGCCCGGGGTTCGCTTTGACCATAATCCAGGATTTGGTAGATCAGGTAATTACAGTGGAGCGGCTGCCACCTGCACCTTCGAGACCCTGCTACCGGGGGAACCTGACCAGATTGGATTGACCAGACATGGTTACACATTCAGTCGCCTGAATGTGCAGGTTTCATCACGATGTTTTCCCTCACCGTAACACCGGTTAGTATTCATCTAATGTACATAACTCAGAAAAGAGTCATTGGTACATGGCGGCAGTGGTATTCGAACCCGGTACCTCTCACTTACCAGTCGAATTCCTAACTTAATATATCTGTTGTATACAATAATCGAACCTACCTATCGAGCTATGAAAATATTATGCAAAGTAACTGTGATTGAAAAGCTAAGGTTTTGAAGATCAGCAGGCTGTTTTCCCACGAGGGTTTGCATCAGTGCCCTTGTCCTCAGTCGTCGAACTGCCCAAATTAGATGAGATAAGCGAAAACGGACTGATTTCCCCGGTGGTCGAGAGTAATCGAGGATGAGGTTGCGAAGGACACCGGTTGGAGTATACATAGGCACGACATAAAACGAAAACTGGGAAAGTTGTATTGTAATGTAATAATAAATGTTAATCGAACTATAATCGCTAGTCTAATATTTTATTTATGTAAAAATGCTACGCATGATGATGAAGATGACATTTTATTCTTTAGCCATTCAAACAATGATTCTGGATGACATACCTTATATGCATAGCACCAAGTTTATGGGAGTCATTGGGCTAACTGCGATGGGCTAGGCTGCACAAAAGTAGCAGCGGTGGCAATGCGTATTGGACCGAGGCTGACAAAGCCCACTAAAACCTAATCCAACCTTAGGGAGGCGGATACGGTGCCGGCCTTTGTATCTAATGACATGCCTTTTACAGAACTGCAAAGAAATGCAAAAAAGGCGGTAAAAAGGCTCGCGATGCCCGTAAGAAAAAAAAATTAACCAACCAGCAGCTATGTATGCTTCATTCGAAAATAGCAAAAGTAGAAGTACGTTGACTTATTTAATGTTATACATATAAATTTTAAATAAGTCAATTTATTTAAATGTCTGTGGATAATACTTATCGATAACGTGCCCTACTTTAATATTTTCTATTGAATCGTACTTTGCGTGCTCACAATTTGTACAAACATAATATACAGATTTTCCTCCAGAACTGTCCAGAAGTATTATTTCCCTCGATCGTGCCGAAATAATCCTTTATCTTTCGCAATTTACATAACAAAACATTCTGAATATGAGATGAATAACAATTTTACCAAGTTTATGTCTGTTATAGCCCATTATGTGCCGTTATGGAGAAAATTAAGGGATTTTCCGCAAAAAAAACTGTTGAGTGTTGTCTGACTCTAGTGGGAAATAGTGGGTGCAAGGAATAAGGAATTTTATCCGTCTTTATGGTCCAGCGCAGCGGCTGCATTGTTAGGAATTTAATATTTAGCGTTTATGTAAAGCGAATGAGATATGGCGACGGGGACGCGTTCCACAGTGACACCAGAGTGTATGGAGGCAGTTGACGCTTGATTAAACTTTGTACATCATCGTATTCTAGCGCCCATCATAGAGCAATCTTGTTGGACGTCATGTCATGGCTTTTATCCTACTACCTACTAATTTTAAATGAGAAAATTTGGAAGTATTTGATTGTTTGTTACTCCTTCATGCAAAAATGACAGAACGAAATTTTGCAGTGATAACTTGTATAGCAGAACAGACAACACATAGGCTATACCTAATTTATCTAGGGAATAGAATATTACGCGGATGAAGTTGCGAGCAAAAGCTAGTAAACTTAATTTCTAGTTAAGCATTTATTTTTAACGTTTTTAATACATAGTTCGATCCAGTTATCCAGTAAATGACTAAGCACTTTGTTATGCGTAACAAAGTATCCTGAGTACGAACGAATAGTTGACCTCACATGTAACTTGCAATAAAATGTCTTGATTTCATTTTATGCACTCTCGCTGTCCGGTTGCGGGTGGGGCCATCTTATTTCTAGATTATACTACCAATATAGGAAAACAACAACATTGTTATTGGCTTCCTATAAATTACACTAGCTCTACGCTTTTATGTTGTGTATTTTAATCTGCGATCTAAATTATCCTAGCCTTGCATTTGACCGCCATCACACCTGGTGGTAAGTGAGTTTGGAATATTGTTCAAATTACACAATTTTTTATATGGATCGATTGTTGCAGACAAACTCAAGAAATACACGCAAGAATCACCGTCTTATCACGGCGAGTTACCTGAATCAAAATGCGCGGGAGCGCGCGTTTAGTTCATTCAATGCGGGGTACTGCATTTAAACAGCAATTAAAATGTATCCCCTCCCCCGCCGCCCCACCCGCTCCCGGCGTAAATTCAAGGCCGAAACAGCGAACTAACTATACACTAAACAATGACACTAGTTTCTAAGAATACCCTTTCGTTACGGTCCAGTTTTCTGACTTGGTACTCAGTGTTATTTTAAACACGTTTCACGTCATAAAAACTAAAACTAAACAAAAGCTCTCGAGTTCATACGAATATATTAACAGCCGTAGAAACGTTACTTCTGATGACTCCACGGACAGTACTTACTTGAATGGCGATCAGCATTGGGCGTCCTTCAAAATCAAGTACAAGGCGAGTAAACCAATAAAAAAATTATCATCTAAGCGATTTCTCGGTTATGCTCTCGCGCACGAGGGTCCGGGATCCGCCTTGACCATGATCCAAGATTTGGATTTAATCCAGGTGTTTTTGCCAATCATGGAGCTTTTTTGAATGCAGTGCGTTTACTTAGCAAAGATCTGCTGACAAGCACTGTCAGTACACATAGCTACTAAACTTCAACGCTACTTTGAAACAAGAATTGTTTGTGAATACGGGGGTTAGCAATATTGTTTGTTAATTCTTCCGAATACTGCGCGAATGAAGCCCACGCAAAACGCTTGTGAAATTAAAGCATTACACAATGCCTACCAAAGCTTTATTGTGCCTTTGCCTATTTTCGCATTCAAATATAATTATAGGTACCTTCTCACCAACTTTTGAGGAAGACTTTGAAATGCTGGACGGAAAGTCCGATTAGCTTTCATTATGTTCTGTAGAAATTTAGTGATGTAAGTCTTCCTATTATGGTTCAATGCTCAATGTTTTGTTCTTGATATGACCTTTGGATATTTAATAATGTTATAAACTAGCTAATGCCCGCGACTTCGTTGGAGGAATTTGTTTTTAGGACAATTTAGTTTTTGCCCAAGCACAACTACCTATAAATTACCTCGTTAGTGTATGAATGCAAGTACTACTGTCAAGTCCAGAAGTCAAGTGGTATCTCTGATTCTACCCACCCGAAATGGATACAACAGGGTTTGGCCTTTATCTTGGATTCCACTAAACCAAACCAAATCCTCCATCAAGTTCAGCGATTTTTCCGTGATACGCACACAGTCAGGCAAACTGTTTTTTCTAGAACATATTCAATGTACAAGTGTGTCTACTTTACAGTTGTAAATATAAATAAAAAAAAACAATAAACAATATGAATGTGAAATTCAGTTTATTGCGTGACTTACGCACAAAGGACGTAAAGCGGCGGTGCCCTAGGGCAACATGTAGGCTATTACCTTATGTTGTATATGTTACGAAGGCACAGGCAAATCTTTATATGAATGAGCCCATAAAACGTAATAAGTTACTTAAATTCCATTAAAATATTTATCTTGACCAGGGTCACCGGTTTACTCTAATCGTATTTAACTGCTTAAAAATGTTATGTTGGATGTACTTAGCATTCCCTTTTAAACCATCTCCTTTACTTACATTTTAAATTACAATTATTAACATCAAGAAAAGAAAAAGTCTTACTCTAACACCAAAAACCTTAATTCTAACTAAACTAAAGATAAAAATCTTGACCCAGGTCCCCCGAATTTGGAAAAGTCCCCAGAAGGCTGGCCGCGTTGCCCCGCTGAATATCGAGGCTTAAACGCTGACCCAAAAAGAGGCCAGCCTTCTGGTGATTTGTAATTTAGACCAGGCGCTTAGATAACTCCTGAAATAAGGAATGTGCCTGAAAGGAGGACAAGGCTGTCCTCACGGTCCAAGAGTTTCAACGCCAAATAGTGCAAATATGTAATCGCCACTGAGACTAGCATATTTGCGCCGCTTGGCGTTCTCAGCTGCGACAGTACCCGTCGCAGCCTGACACGCGGTCACTGGAAGATGAGACGGCGCAAGGATATCGATGCAAGTAGCATCCCATACCAGAGGCCGTCCCAGCTTCCACGGAGTGAGTGTCATTCTGTCGGACCTCTTACCGTCATCGCGGGCTATCCAGCACCGCGGGTGCACTAGCGGTGGTAAAGGCGTTTTAATTCCGCGTGACGAGGAATGCAACCAGCGCTCCTGCCGCAAGACAAGCTGTGGTGGCCGAGCTAGTCTACAGGACGACCACAACGGCATTGATGTGGAGCGCTGCAGGGTGCACCAAGACGAAGGGCCGTGGCAATCCTAAAGGTGGCACGGTCGAGTAAAGTGCCGATGTTGTTAGAGGGCATTGCCTGTAGCCAGAGACCCGACTCCCACTCGCCAGCTGCCAGGAGGCGAGCACATAGACATAAGCCATGTGGCTGTTGATTTGGAGTAGGCGATCCGAAACATCATTAAAATTTAGAATTTTTTTGTCAAAAAAATTTTGGAAGTAATTATCAAAAATTGGTTAGCCTACGAGGTGAAGCGAGGACTTGCCGACGACTGTGATGTTAGGAGCTAAAGCGCTAAAAGCAGTACACATAGCGCCAGGCGTCGGACAAGATTCAGAGATAAACAGCTCACATTTCGAGAAATTCAACTCCATGCCTATGGCAATGAACTCTCGAATGAGGAGCTGTAGATCCCGTAATACTGTGCTCGCTTCACCTCCTAGAGTCCCATCGTCAAGGTACCACACGTTAAATTTAGAATTTAGTTTTTCGATAATGGGGTGGATCGCGAGACTAAAAATGGCCGGCCCGAGAGGGTCGCCTTGCTGGCAGCCGTCCGCGGAGTGCAGGAGGTTGCCCTTATGTACAAGGTTGGTGGGCTCCTTGTAACACTGCCACAAAAATTTACATGCGACCGGCAATTTAGTACGAATTTGATCCAGCAAGGCGCCCCTGTCTACAGAATTGAATGCGTTTTTTACATCTACCTTCAGCAAAACCTCACCGCCGTCATTCATAAGGGACGTCCTAAGGGCATGAACGGTGGCTTCACAACCACCTTTCGTGCCAAAACCGAGCTGGAGGGGCTGAAAATAATCTTAAGACTAGGGGTGGCGAATCTACAACAAACGGTAGGTGGTGCCAACTGCAATGGGCTTTTCTTTTGATTAAATACAATTATCTTAGCTGGTCAATAATCAATAAGCTGAAACAGGAGTCCTTGACAACACGGGTCTAACTAAATTTCGTTTTGTACAATTAAACGACAGCTACGGCACCCTCGCGTGATATTTGCCGAAAACAATCTCCCAAAGTAATAAATCTCTCGGTGGCACAGCGCGGCGAAGTGTGAAGCACCCCTCTTTGCCCTTGAAAATTTCGTCTGTAAATTATCACTATGACTAACGCAGCGCCAAGTTTTTCAATTTGCTTAATTCTCTCGCTTCGCTCCTCGAGACGTTAAAGGCCAAGATTCGTGGAGAATTTTGAGATTTTCTGTACTAGGAAGGTGCTATTTTATAGTTAGATAAGTCAACTAAACGTTATAGTTAGATAAAAACTGTTTTGGCAAAAACTACATCCCAATATACCCCCTTGTGGATACAACCCTCCACTTCACCAAGACTGCAGCGATAAACCATTTCAACGAGCTCGAAGAAAACGCGCTAAAAATATTTTTGTCGGTCTGCGTAGGTTGGCATATTTTGTCGATAACAGATGACTCACGTTACACCGTGCCAAACTAATACCCCAATATCCCATTGGTATATTTTGTATGGACACGCTCATTCTATTCTGAGGGGCAACCGAGTGGCGGTCGGCAATGACAACTCGGTTGGCCCTCGGTATAGCATGAGCGTGTCCATACAAAATATATGGGGTAAACGAATAATTTTACCGTGCTACGGCCGAGATTTCTAGGCATAACGTAAGTCCAAGACTTTATTTTATTGTCTACAAGGCCGGCCAGCTAATATAATAAAAATTATATAAGTACAGGTGTTTTTTTAGAGGCGGAAACATTATATTGAAGTAAATTCCAATTAAGCTAGTACCACTGATATTTAATACGTCAATATTGTATAAATGTAGTTGTGCACAATAAACTGTTAAATAAATAATAAATAAATAAGTTATCACATTACATCGATTTTATCGAGGTAGAACAATTTTTTACCTCGATGAAAGTGTAGCGAATAACCACGAAAGTCTTAAAACCTGAACTGTGTGTAAAACCAATTTTCCGTATTTCCTGACCCATATTTTAGTCTACTTTTATGCAAAGCCGGGATTGACCGCTCGGTCGATGATAATTTATGTAGAGAGTAGATTGAATAGGTATTATGTTACTGTATTATGTTATAGCCACTTCGTTAACCTGTTATTTCCCCATTTCAATTTCCCTTTTACTTGTCAACAGATACAGCGCCATACTGACTATTACCAGCAACGCGTCCGACGGGTTCGCGTTGATAAACGGTGAGTTTATTATTATTACTGTATCTATCATTCGCTATCCGTCTTCGTGAATTATTTATTTGCGCAAGCGCAGGTGCTGGAAGTGTGTTATTTACTTTTCTCAATATTTTGCTGTCTAAAAAATAGTGTAGATAAAATTGATTTGCTAAAAAATCCAATCAGAACAAATTAAAAGAGGTTGTTTATTTATTGCTTAGAAAATGTATACAAATCAGGGACTGGCATATTAATGTTATTTGCATGTAGGCCAAATTATGTAGTTCGTCGATTTTTCGTGGCGATAGTATTGGCATATCCTCTTGTATGGGTTCTAGAAGTAAAAATACCGGATGCCTTACAAAAGTCGAAGTTCACAAAAAAAAAATTCGCCTGGTTGTGCACTGGCGTACCAACGATTTCTAGGGACCCTTAAACCTTTACTATCGATACAATGTCTAATTTTTCTTATACTCGATAACGTAGAATAACCTACGGCTCCCTAACAGCCTACGTAGGAACGAAACCGCACGCAGGTCACCGCGCAAGCTCCGCTCCCAACCCAGCGCAACGATGTGTTACACCATATTTCATACTGTTGTTACGTATTACAAACAACGCGAGCCCGCTTGTCCCGCTTTCAACCATCGCTGCTCCTGACCTACTTTCCTACATCTTACTATATTTTGCTCTGTTACGCCTTGAGCTAAGTGGGTGCCACACAAGCCTGCTAGAGGGCTTCGCCCAGATTCGATTCCAGGCCGAATTTTTATTCCTGCGCGATCTAGAGTTCTATTTTATTTTGTACTTGGTTTGATCTCAAGGTGGTGTGGGGCGAGACTACCAGGATGTAGCGTGATTTTGTATTTTTTACTAGCCACAGATATTTCATCCAAGTATTTTAGGTCCTTACCTATAAAATTGGCGTTGTGTATGGCGAGATTGATGAAAACTGTGTTTCCATTCAAGCAAATTTATCAATTTCTTGAAGATAATAAATCCGATTTCAATAAAACTTTGTAGCTATATTCATGCAACATTAAGATAACTAGTGATAACCACCCTCTTCATAAAATTTGATCTGGTTAAAGAGGTAAAATTTATGACAATTGAAAAGGTGTGTTTTCAATCCCTTATAAAAACTTAAGATAATAATTTTTTATTTTATTTTAAGGATTTACCCACATCTAAACATACATATTTTCAAAATCAAGTATTAATTTCGATATTTCAGCGGCTTAGCCTTGTTGCCTACCGGATAACATTAAAAACCTATAACGATTTATATGTTACTGTCCGCCATTGTAGATGTTCATCTACCGAAGAATATATAAGAATAGATAGGAATGTAGATAATAATAATATGTGTAGTCGTAAACTGGCAAAACACGTGTCTCCGGCATAGCAACCAAACGAGTTTCTCTTAGGTGTATATTCGGTCAGAACCATACACAAAGGGTTACGTACATACCAGCCGAGGTGCGATTTGAAAACTAGGAATAGCTTTATCAAAGCATAACAACCAGACAGCCTGGTACCTAACTTGCTTGGACAAATTCACACCGCGCCATTTCGCCCAAAAGTAAGCAAAGTTTGTGTTTTGGGTGCTAGATAACTGATAAACTACGTATATACTATTTTTTAAATACATACTTATTATACATACTTACACCCAGATCCGTAACAGCAATTAAAGTTCAACATTTCAATTTCTGGTCGGTCAGGAATTGAACCCGGGATCTCTGCGTAACATTACTCAACTGAACCACACAGGGTATCAATACGCGTCAGTTATATTATAACCTACCTATAGGCGAAAGTTAGATTGAATGTAGGTAGGTATGTATCTAAAAAGCAGGCCTTCCGCTGGGGACCCTAAGACTGGTGAAACAATTTCGGGAAGCGATTGGAACCTTAAACGGTAAATTATTAAAATGCAGAACCGCAGTGCGTTTGTCAGTTTCATGACTAAGAATTAAGATGATATGCATCATTCCTTCTAATTGTGCTGATTACCTTAATCTTTATAGAACATAACAATTTAAGCATTGTTAGTTGGCGAGAGAAATAGTTAGGGGTGGTGCCCGTCAAGATGGACTCTTGACTTGACAGATACTCGCGCACGAGGGCCCGGGGACCACCTTGCCCATGATCCAGGTGTTGGCAGATCAGATAATTACAGTGAATCGACTGCCATCTGTCTTCCATGCCTCCTGCTACACCTGTTACCTCCTGCTACCAGGGGAACCGAACCAGATGGGATCATGGTTACATATTCAGTCGCCTGAATGTGCAGATTTCATCGTGTTTTCCTTCACCGTTAGAGCATCGGCGAGCATTCAACTAATATTAGTATGTATATACATAACTCAGAAAAGAGTCATTGGTACGTGGCCGCAGTGCGATTTAAACCACTGGGTTTAAATCTGACTCGTAAGAGAAAGGTACTGACCTTTATCTTACGAGTCAGATACCTTAACCACTCAGTCATCGACGCCCTTTCGACGACCGGCTTTGGCTTGACAGATAATACCACTGGTAAAAATCGATATTGCCACCGGTAAAACCACAATAGCTATGTGCGTCGTACTCACCAACCAAGGTAAATATTTTAACCATCAGTTGAGGTGCACGTACTACTGAATCCAGCGCAAGGACAAAATGTCAACCGACCGTTCACCCCACGGTTTACAGAGCTAATTATCAACTGATTGTTAAACATTATTTCGAGCGGCATTTTTGATGCGTCACCGCTGCACCATTTTATGATTTAAGGGGTTGTGTGTTCTGAGAAATTATCGCTTTTTTATGATTTTACAGGAAAAGTGTGTAGTTTAGTGAGAGGATGTTACTGTACGGCTCTGTGAGACTAGCCCCGTTCAATTTTGCAGTTTTGTTTCTTGAACTTGGATGACACCTAGTGAGACCAAGATGATATTATTTAATAAATAAATAAATGACAGAAAAACGAAAGCATTTTGAAAAGACAACACGTCCCTTAATCACAACACAAAATTATTAAGCACGTAGATTTCTGATTCATTACGCTACACAAAAAAACTGTTCAAATATCGCCAACCGTAAAGAAGCCTTGAAAAAAGAACAAGTAAGAAAAAAGCGCACACAACACTGGTTGGTAAATGACAGCGACATTTTTCACGCGTGCACCGGCGTGCGGGGCGCAGGGGGAGGGCACGTCAAGGTCACTGGTGACGTCACCGCGCGCGCAATGACCCCCGAAAAAAAGCGCGGTGGTCGACGCTGGCGTCTGTCGATTTTACGACACCCGCCGAGTGATAGGTATCGGCTGGGCTGTATGTAGCAGATGCTTTATTTTCAGGTGCTGTTGAGTTATTTTTTTTTTGGTTACTTGTAACTACATTGTGACAACCGTCCGGTTGTGTTTTAGCCAGTTTGAGGGCGCCACAAAAAATAGGAAAATGTGTCATTCACATCAACAGCCCATAGTGCAGGCCTGTTGGAGATTGCAAGCGTCTATCAGAAAACGCTTCTGTTGCTCCTTTTTGTCTGGTCTACGAGAGTTTTATCTAGTTAGCTGCTCAGACATAGTTACCTTATACAGTCAGCTGCAGAGTGAAATGATGCCCCTACTATACATTTAATGTGCTGTACTAGGCGGGTTCGACGGGAGGAGACTGTGGGATACCTAAAAATTTAAGGAGTTGATGCTATTCTACTCTAGCCATGCTATGCTAGATTTAGGAGTGCGTAGCGAAAACATGCTGTGTATAATTCAACCCTTAGTAAAGCCGAACTCCAATTGAACATCGCCATCTTTATCCAATACTATAGAATGACGTCACAACATCCAATTAGTATAGGCTCTACTTCTATAGAGTCTATCCCTATAGAAAAGACTGAAATGTACGATTTTGATAAACCAATTATTTTCTGACCTTATGTGAGTAGATTTTTTGTACTGTTCTACTAACAGTATTTTCATGCTTTTTAGGTTTTATTTGTATCGTTTTACAAATAAATTTAACACTGAAGAATACATATGATGTACTCAAAATAACAAAATACGAAAATAATTTGAAAAAATATTCTGTTATAAAGCACAATTCTAACATTTTATTCAATTTATAAAGTACGATGTTTCAAAATCCCAATGCGAAAAGAATCGTTACTATACTCCCAAATGGCATTCATTTCGTTCATTCGTGACCGATACTGAGTTAGGCGCTACTGATCCTGCGCTGTGACGTCATTGAATCCGGTCCCCACATGGCAAGTGTCAATTTGATAACTTTTGAGTTAATATTACTTACAATTTGCGAAGCTAAATATTTTTAAAATAAACATAAAAGTAAACCTTTAACATAACAAAAAAAGTTACTTTCATGACTATGTAGATTTAGGGCACAATTAGCTTGAAGCCGAAGCCAACAGTGACGATCGACGCCGTAATGCAGCAAACTGTTTCATATAATATGAGGTGTAACATTTAGAAAAAAAATTAAATCGATACCTATTATCACAAAACGCATCAACGTTGACAAACTTTGTGTTTTTTTGTGATTCGTGTTAATTTTGAGTATTTTAGTCTATAATTCTTCACTTCACCCTCTAATGTTTAAAGGGCTGATGATATAACTCTATGTACTGATCTATGGGCTGATAAATAGGTATTATGTGGATGAAAAAAGGGACGTTGAAAATATTATATTGTAATAATCGCCAAACTGGATGCTTGGTTTTTGCAACGGCCTTTAAACACTTTTATGCTTAGAAAAAACATAATTATAATTACGATGACTTCGCTACCTTCACAAAAATTATTCAAAATACGCTACTAAGTCTAATATTAACAATGATTTTGTAAGACCCGAAACTTACACATCAATTCACGTAACTCCATCAGCAGTCTGGAGCCCACGTCTCCAATTAGACCGGTCGGTCTACTTAACCTATAGCAATTGCCACTTTGCCAGCCATTCAATTAAACTTTCCGCCGAGCTGGCTAGTCTGCACAATCTGTTTAAGAGCTCCGTCACGTTTGACGAACTGACCAGTTAATCTGACATGTTACGTTACGAATATTGATGGGGCATTAATCACCTCGATGCCATCCCCATCGGTTACGCGTATGACAATCAATTTTTTTGTTGCAAACATTTTTATGTCATTGCCATTCGGTTGTGACGGGAATTTAATGGTTTGTTTAAGCCTTTCTGCGAGGATGTTTGGACGGTGGTCCGGTCCAGAGTCAATGTTCTATGACGAATTAACGAGCACTGTGAATGTGCACGGTGTAACGCTTAACGAGTTTTCATTTTTGTTGCCCATTCGAGGCTATGTGGGTGGTACTGTTTCTTGCTTTCCAGCCGTTTATGGCAACTGTTTGCGAAGACTGTGAATATTTAATGCGATATGTACGAAATGAGAGTTGGTTTGGAAAATTTGACGGCTTACTTTCACATGTGTATATGTAAAACTCTAAAAATATCCACTTACAAGCACCTGGTTCGCTTTGAAATGAAATCTACACTAGAATCTAAAAAAAAGGATTTGCATGTTTGTGTTTATGTTTGATTATAATAAATAAAATAAAATACTTTAAAAATTCTTTCACTAACAAAATAGCTACATACTTTTATCCCGGCAAAATAATAGATTCGCGCGGGAAATTTAAATATTTACAAACACCCGAACTGCGCGCGGGTGAACGCCGCTGAGAACGGCTAGTAATACTATAAAATCCCTAATTCTTCGTAACCGTTCGAATTTAAATCATATTTTCTAACCAGTCCCTTCAATATTTCTTTAAAATCCCCGAGGACATTGTAGCTCATTTTCCGGCTCACCTGAGGGTTTCCACATCGAAACATATTATTTTGAGACTGTACACGGTCCTTTGTTCAACATTTCGTTGGAGAAAATGTACACTAAAGAAGAAAACGATTTTCCACAAGGATTCCGTTACTTGTTAAACTGCAAAATTACGTACAACCAACCAACGTTGTCTCGGAACCTTTTAAATGGGATGATTTTAAATAGAGTTTGTTTTCAGAGTTTGAGACTAGCTAGGTAGCTACGTTGGAGTAAGTCTTTTTCTTTTGTAAGATTGAGAAAAATATGCACACTTTTATCTAAGAATAGCTTTTGCCCACGACTTCGTCCACGTGGAAATAGATTTAGTATGAAGGCTAGCACTCTGGTTCTATCTACCCGAATTAGATAAAACATGGCTTAGATTGTACCCTGGACTTCAAGTCACCAAACTATCAAAACCGAATCCGAATCCGTTAGTAGATTTTGCGTGATGCGTGAACAGAAAAAAACAGACAAATATTAACAAAAAAATTGGCAGATTTAAGTCCCAGAATCGTATCCCTATTCAGACACGGCTTCTTTACAGTTTTTTAATAGTACTGACACATAGTTGTACTTTCAAGACAGCAGCCATACATCCAGACAGCCCGTATGATGAAAGCAAAACAGTAGACATCGCAGTACGACTACGATTTTTTGTTGTTAAAAAGCTCTCATTGATCTCATAAAGCATACTTGTGACCACCTACCCCTTGCTTCTTTATCATTCAAACAGAAATACAAAAAAAAGTGTTAATACCCGCAGTAGCGTTATGAAGTATCTAGGAGACCAGGCTCTTTTCTTTGAAGTCGCAGCACCTACAACGGTCTTACACATTACCTACACGGTACCTACTTATCGACGTTCAGCCCACAGCATAGACAGGATATCCTCTCAGACCGCCACAATAGAAGACGGATAGTAGTCCAGCCGTAATCGTGCGTGGCGTGGCTGATTTCTCGTGAATTTTCATTACACCATTGAATCTGAAGCGGCGAGGGTCGCCTTCGGGGCTGGGCGGATTTATCGCCCCATTTCTCAACCGCTACCGCAAACTCTAATTGATTACTTTGTTTACCAGCTATAAAGCTGATCACGACTAATGTCGACTTATTAGTGGGATTAAAATCTGCTAATTCCTCTGCGGTCATCAGCCGGTCAACCTTACTAGTCGTGCTCGGTAGCGCGTTGTGTCATTATTTGGAAAAACAAGATTACGATGGCAATGTATAAAAATTTAAAAAATTTAATGTTATTTTTCAAGCTTTTTGACTTTCTCAATTACTTTTCGAATGTAGCTTGCAAAAACAGGCTCGTTTTGTGATTCCGTAGGAATAAGGAACCTTTAGTTTCACCATGTCCGTCTGCCCGCGGATTAACTCAAAAACGATTGGAACTACTAGAGAGTGTATAAGCTCAAATTGCATAACTTACCTGTAGTTAGCAGCATTTGTAAATTTGTAATGTGTCTATAGTATCAAAAAGCTCTCTTTCAATCATGCATATTATCTACTACAGAACCATGGACGCGAAATAAATAAATTGAAATTGAACCCTACACTGCACGTGGCCCGACACGTCACGGCCGGATTTTTATGTATAAAAATATTGCTTGCTACTTAATCAACAGCAACACATTAGAAAGTTGATTAATTGACTCTTAAAAGTCTGTTACAATAATGATGGCAACACCGTTTCGCTCTCAACTCAACTCAACACAACTTGATCCTTACAAAGGAAAAGTTACCGAGTTTGCGCTCACTTTTCTTTGTCCCCAGAAATGACACTATAAAATAATAAAAATAATCATATTCGCGTTAATGTCCCGGTTGTGCACTCGCGCACGAGGATCCGCCTTGACCATGATCCAGGACTTGGCAGATCAGATAATTACAATGGAGCGACTGCCATGTGACCTCCGTGACCCTGCTACCAGGGGAACCTGACCAGATTGGCTCATGTTTAGACAATTAGTCGCCTGAACGTGCAGGATTCATCACGATGTTTTCCCGCATTAAACAAATGTACATAACGTAGAAGATAGTACATGACCGCAGCGGAATTCGAACCCGGTACCTCGTGCTCACGAGTCGGATACCATAAACACTCGCCCACCGACGCTCCTAGTGACACTATAGCATTCGACGGATTGTTATTGGCTCTGTATCAATATACGTTTGGAATTTTACTGACCATAAACATGTAAGATTTTCCGTCGGCGACAACGCGTGATCACGTAGGTCCAGTCAGACTTCGATTTGAATAGTAAGTTCACGTAGCAGATGACCGATAAGCGGTTAGGTGCGAATTTGAAGTAATGCTGCAATGTCGCCGCGAGTTCGCTGCCATCAATAACGCGGTGTGCATGAACAAATGACCAGGAAAGGTACACTGGTATTGCGCACAATAGTGACTCCCGGGCGTCTCTATATCAATACTGATATTGCTGATTTTGTAATGTCTTTTATCAGTAGAATAAAGTTATAAATAATAATAAAGTCTAGCCCCAAAGTAAGCAGAGCTTAAGTTATAACTGATAAACCACTTATATAGTTTTTTAAATACATACTTACTTAATGATGACTTTGGTTATTTTGAAAGTAGGTAAGGTACTCTTATTGCCTCTACCGCTCGCTAAAGCTCCTTTCGGCTTGTCTAAGGTTATCTGGAAGAGATTCCGTTGTGGGATAAGTTCGCCTTTGCTTTGTAAGTGTTTCCTTTTGAAATGTACTATGTTGTTGCAATAAAGTGTTTACATACATACATACTTATTATACATACTACACCCATCATTTAAATATCTGCCCGGCCGGGAATCGAACCCGGGATCTCTGCGTGGCGACCGGCATTTTAACCAACTGAACCACTCACTCCAACCCGCCTGCCAAGCGTGGAGATTATGGCAATAACCTCCCATTTCGTGGGAGAGGCCCTAAGTCCTGCAGTGGATTGTTACGGGCTGTGATGATGAACCACTCAGGTCGTCAGACACACAAATACACAAACTACATATGAAAAAAATCGGTCAATGTTAACCAAGGATTTTATAATCAATAAACATTCCTAATCTAAAATTAACCACAAATAACATTTGTCGTGTTGTGTCTTGACGCTTCGGAGCCACACGTTATCTATGAAGGCTTCATAGATCTTGACACTTGACACTTGTTTGACGCATCATATAGTGTCTCTTTCCAAATAAAAGAAATACTTGAAACCGACGCATCACGACGACGACACAACAATATTCCGCTTTCAAATGTTTCTGACTTTTTTATACCACTAAAGTGGCAAACAAGCTTACGACCTGCCTGATGGTAAGAACAGAATATTGATATCAGTGTTTTTATAGAAAATAGACATAATATTTATATTTATTTGGCCATTACTACAATATAAATTAACAAAATATTTCAAACTAACATAAATTAGGTTAAATATTGTAGTGTCATGCCAAACTAGAGCTCAGCTCAGCATATGCTGTAGGTAGTGAGACCACAGCGCTGATTTTCAGCTGACCCCTACAGTTAGTGCGTGAATTACTTGCCAAGTGGTCAGACAGGTAACGTAGCCCATAATCTTATAAATAGGAATTCGACTGCCGTCTCACCTAATAATACCATAGATAATGTAATGGCTGCGATAGCGACACAACACGACACGACACAAACATACATTCACAAACCACGACACGACGCCGACATCGTCGCCTTTCCTTGACCGCAGAAAGCTGTCGTCAATAAATAACCCTGGTAGTGTGATGTGGTTCGTTCATAATTCACGACACCGTAGCGGGGCTAATGACTACAAGCCATGGGGTGGCGGGGCAATGGCCGGCCTTGCCGACGTTGATTCATTACGAAATACTTTGCTTAATTGGCACCCAAATTATGGTGGTCAGTCACGCAGTGTACCGCCACGAGTACTCTATCCACTTAGTTATACCATACAGTTTAAAATGTTAATTATATTTACGTTACAGACCACGTGCTCCAAATAACTGTATGCGGAATGTACGCATTGGGAAAGGCGTTTCGTAGCTTCCAAGCAATCGGAGGCGGAATATTTTTTTAATTTATCTTGAGAGAAATATTTTAGTGTTAAACTAAATTTTAAATAAATAAGAGCACATCCATATCCGCCTCTGAAATATCTTTCTAAAATAAAGATAATAAAATATTTATATCTTATAAGGGTTTAGTTTAGTATATTTTATATGTATTACTGTATATATTTTTGGTATTTTAGATGTAGGTATTAGTGTATATTGTTATTATAAATGTAAATTATTTTATCAATAAAGTATTATTTCTAAAATAGATTTTGACTACGTACGGGTATTGCCGGCAAGATTCAAAGCATATATCATACATAGAGCAAGCATACATACATCAACAACATCGCACACTCCTTGAACCAAAAGCCTACATGGCTGATCGTAAAACTTCTTCATTTGACTGACAGGGCACCGCCAATGTCAAACTACCTACGTTCCACATCTAATTTTAACACAATGCACTTTATTTGTGTGGTCACAAGCAATAAATTACATCATACAGTGTTAAATGGGTTTTATGTTCGGTACACTTGGTCAATTTAGCGGTCACTCCTTCGTAAGTCAAGAGCGCAGGCGCAACAATAGGGATGAGGTCATAGATGCAGTTTTATGACGGCGGCGGCCAATTGGCCCGCCAGAGTATGCTACATGGCCGACAATGTTGCTAGCCTTGTCGACCTATTCTCCATCCATGCATGGCGTTACATCAAACTAAAATTTGGACCACAAAGCCAATTCTCACGTATTATTGTTTTAAGACTTAATCGCGGTAGCGGTTTTATACCCGTGTAGTTCGAAACTCTCTTTACTTTTTCTATTTAGTGTAACTCACGAGTCACACGTGATAGAGTGGTGATTCTTGCGTGTATTTATTGAGTTGGCCTATAACAATCGATCCATATAAAAATAGGTGTAATGTGTGCATTTATTAGTGTGTTTAGTAAAAATAAAAAATAACTATAAAAACATACGAACTACCTTAACTCGTGTATGAGCCAGCAAGAAATACAAATCACGGCTATCGTCGTAAAGAGGGGGCCATGGGCCACACGTGGGTATCCCAATGTCCGGCGTTGAGTAAACGAGGCGGTTTTGAGAGCATCTTAATGCCAATGCACGCTTAGTAAATGACGCCTACCTCCACAAGCACAACTCTACCTCTGCCATCGACCATAGGTAGACGATTTACGTTAAAACGAACGGCCGTGAGACACAGCCCCACCCGTTTTATTATTGTACCCTAATCCAAAATTCCTAACAATGAAACAGCTGATGGCCAGACTTGTGAGGCGACTACTGATGGTATTTGTATATTCCACTAAACAGATGTAATTTATTGTCATGGTTGGGTTCTCCCAATTATAACCATTGTGATACGGTAAATTACATTCACCATAGTATCCCATAGAACTTACAGGTATAAAAGGGTGTTATATGTATAATAAGTATGTATTTAAAAGTATTTAAGAAGTATATCAGTTATCTAACACCCATAGTACAAGATTTGCTTAGTGTGGGGCTAGATGGCGCTATGTGAATTTGTTTACGAATATTTATTTATTTTGAAAGAGTGAAAATCATAGGCGCAAAAAAACAAGATTACACAGCGCCAGAGCAGCGTCTGAAGCTGGTTTACACAGGATCGACTGAGGTGTATCAGTATCTTACAGATTCAGCTTTAATCGTCTCGTCAATGACTTTCTCTCCCCTTCATTCCGAACGCACTCCGATTCGAGATCTTCATTTTGGACTTGTCGGGAGAATCTAATAATTTGTTTAAATGTTGTACGGTAGACAAACACATCCGTATTCAGAAATGCTACTATGAAGTCTTTGCGCATGAACACCCAAGATTCTAACTGACAATACGGTAGTGGACTAATGCGTCAAATCGTCAACCAAATTACAAAGCTAAGGTACTGTACCGTACATTTCAATACAAAATAACAAACGTAGAGCACGTTTTCGACATGTAGTATCCACACAAATCTTAATAAATTGACATCGCCTCTACCTTCTTTTAGGACAACACTGAAAAACGAACCATATTCACTTTACTAGTGTTTGTTTCTTTCTTGTATTTTAGGTCTGTAAAATTGTAATAAAGTTAATTCTATCATTTACTGGTGGTTAATTCTATGAAATTGCAATAAACATAATTCTATTATTTACTAGTAAAAACTAGTCTAGTTGCAACGGCAACACAGCGATGCGCGGGCGCAAATTGGCAGCGCAGACGGCGCGTCGGATGTTGCAATTGCGCGCCCCGCCCAGCGGCGCGCACCCAAACAACCATAAATTCGGTAGTTAGTCAAGTCAGGTTGTTAAAGCGACAGCGGTGCTGAGAGAAATGTTTCGTTTCTATTGCTGGGGAATTTTTTTGACAGACGTATGTTTCGCAGGGAAAGACTGCATATAGCCAGAACTGTGTATTTTTTTGTAGTGACAACTATTTTGTCTTTACTGTCTTTGTGGTTATTTTGTATTATTAACAAGAAGAAAAGTTTGAATGTTTGTGAGTTTTTGAGGTTTTAAGTTTGTTTGTATGTTGGAGTGTAATCTCCGAAACTACATAACCTATTTTGAAAATTCATTTACATTTTTTCGGAATGTCCCATAGAAAGGGATTAATAGGTTTTTACGGGGTCGGCAACGCGTAAGTGATGCCCCTGGTATTGCAAACGTCCATAGGCTGCGGCGACTGCTTACCATCAGGAAGGCCGCAAGCTTGTTTGCCACCTTAGTGGTATTAAAAAAAAGTACATTTCATCCCGTAAAAGTAATAGAATCCTGCTGATAGACTACTGTTAACAGAAATTAGAACTGCGCGCGGGTGAAGACCGCTAGGAACGGCTAGTACATTATAAGTTCGCGTGGCAATCGAGCGAACAATGCGAGAAAAGCGCCAATGAGCGAGAAGTTCGTCTAATACCGCTAAAAACATCTACAATTCCTGAACTTACAACTAGCACAGAATCAGACTACGACAGAATCGCGTGAGTAGTCACTATAAACTTGAAAACTAAAATATGTGTCTACTTTTCCAACCAACCAGAAAACGACAACAACGCAAGCATTGTAGGTAGAAATGCTTACGTGGAGCTTGCAGTCCTGAAAACATTTTAGTTTTATTTATATTTGGATTTCAAACCTTTATACGAACGAAAACGGAACCGATATGGGATCACTTATTTTTGTATTTTTATGCTACTCAGTGACAAACGCGCAGTCAGCCTACCTGATTGTAAGTGGTAACTGTCGCCCATAACATCTACAATTCATACATTTAGGTTGTAGATAACAAAAATGCAGATCCGCAGGAGCGTTGTAACTGTGAGGACTAAGATGAAATGCCTCATGCCTGTAATTTCACCAAATGCCATTTGTATGTCGGACATTCAAGACGCCATATACGCAAGTATATAAAAGGTAAGTGAAACATGAGTATAAAGTGTTGAGTTTTAGCGTATTAGTATTCTGTGGTGAGTGATTATTACATAACCTCGTGTGGTGGTAGAAAAACTCGGCACCGTTCCTTATTAGGCTATGAGTAAAAAATACTGCAAAATGTTCTTCCAGGCATTTAAATCGACGTCTATTTTAATCCCTAATTTAAAGAGGGGTTTTATAAGTTGGACGAGTGTATCTGCGGCTTTGTGTATCTGTCTGTGGCATTGTAACTCCCGAACGGATGGACCGATTTTAATACGGATTTTTTATTTGAAAGCTAGTTTAATCGAGGTGTTTCTTAACTTTGCTTCATTAATATTTGTTCAGTAGTTAAGAAAATATTTGGGTATATATAAACTTGGTCGGGGTTTACCGACTTTTTCTGTCGGGTAGGTTATATTGAATGCCACCTCTCACAAGTATTATTGATGTAATATGTAATAAGAATGACTGTCATCTGACCTCCATGACCCTGCTACCAGGGGAACCTGACCAGATTGGATCATGGTTACAATCCAGTCGCCTGAATGTGCAGGTTTCATCATGATGTTTATCCCTCACCGTGAGACTGTAATTACCTGACCTGCCAAATCCTGGATCATGGTCAAGGCGGACCCCAGGCCCTCGTGCGCGAGAGCACAACCGGGACATTAACGCCAAGATGATTATGTAATAAGAATGACTCGTTACAACTAAAAACTAATCTAATTCACTGTTGGCGTGAGACGAAATAGCAAGTAAATGCAAATAACTCGGTGCTTTATCGTACCGTAAAATGAGTAGCATAATAATTGAGATAGATAGTTTTCATAGTGTTGGTTGTATGCAGCCTTGAGGAACGGCACGGACGGACGACCTCGCGAGCTCCAAAGACAAAGAGATCTAACTATACTACTATACTAGGAACGCTATAGATCACACGCTATGAGCAGTACATTACGTATAACCACCTAATAGCCTTTGCGGCCTTCAAAATTTTAAATTCGGAAATCTCGCAAAATATATTTGCGACCGTGCAAATTTTTGGGCATTCAGAATTTGATATGATATATTTGGTATGATTATGGTTTTAAAATTAGAGCGTCGGTGGCCGGGTAGTTAAGGTATATACCGATAACTCTTTTGTGAATTGTGCACGTTAGTTTAATACTAACTAATGCTCTTACGGCGAGGGAAAATATCGTGATGAAACCTGCACATTCAGTTTGAATGTGTAACCATGATGTAATCTGATCAGGTTCTCCTGGTAATAGGGTCACGGAGGTCAGATAGCATTCGCTCCACTGTAATTAGATTTGCCAAATTCTGGATTATGGTCAAGTCGGACTCCGGGCCCACATGCGTGAAAGTACAACCAGGACAGTAACGCCAAGATTACGATTATTTTATTCTCATGGTTTCGAAGTTGAGGCTGTGTCTGGGTGTTTATTGCCCTTTTAGCCTAATTTATCAACCAAATTAGGCTTCTCACAGTTTCTTCGTATAGCTAGACGTTTATGCTGTTTTTTATTTATCAGTCATCGTAGATTTGATACGTAGCTATTAGTCGCATGTTGCGGGCTCTTTTCACAACAAATGCATATGGCGTTATAAATAAAGCATAAATTTATAACAACACTATAATCTTCTTGCGTCAGTATGCCGATATCCTTCCTCACATTTCGACCATCCATCCACAGACGAAATACTAAAACGAAAATCTATCAAAATTTGTTGCCTCGCACATAGAGCAAACGAAATGAACAAACAGACATTCGCAAATAACGCCTTTATACTATTTAAAGACATGTTAACCACATCGGACCTGTTGCGATGGGAGAAAACCTGATGTCTATGACGACACAGCGCTGATTCGCGCTATGCAAAGTTGAATCGTTCGCGGACACGTGCTAAAAAGGAAGCTACCGTATTGACTGAGGAGTTTGGCCCTACCGCGGTCGTTTACACCTCACCTTGAGAGCACGCTACTATATGCTAATAGGATTTCGATACTGGGAAACGAAGCAAAATCTAGGTTCGCTACTATAAAAAAATCATCTTAACGTTAATGATTGAATGAGTGAATGATAATGTCCCGATTGTGCTGTCGCGAACGGATTTGGTAGATCCGCTAATTACAGTGGAGCGACTGCTATTTGACTTCCGTGACCCTGCTCAGGGAACCTGACCAGATTGGATAATGGTTACACATTCATATTCGATATTTTCCCTCACAGTAAGAGCAATCGGTTAGTGTTGAACTAATGTACATTACTCAGAAAAGAGTTATTTGTACATGGCCGAAGTGAGATTCGGACCCGGTACCTCTCGCTTATGAGCTGGATACCTGTATATCTGGCCACCGACGCTCCTAGGTTCACCGTATCCGACCGTATTCAGCTCCAGTCGACTTCACCATTTCGATTCGATTACCCGACGGCCACATTACGGCCCCACTAACGACGTTTCCGTAGCGATTTGCGATTTCGACGCGACCGATTTTGAATAGACGTACGGCAATTAAAAGGAAGGCAGCCTATTGACTGGCTTTTTATGGTATGGTGCGTTCGAATGTGTATTGCGTAGGCGCTTTATTGGGGGGGAAACACAGATTTAAATCGGCTGGTGTTTATGGCATTTTTCAATATTGTCGCGGTATATAAATAAACCGGTACAACATTAACCGCTAACTACAGTTTTTAAATGTAGTTGATAGATCCACTTTCACTATTGACGGGCCGATACTTTTTTCGAAAATTTTAGGTTTGGCTTGCCCAGTAGTCAGCCATGGCAACGACATTATCAGTCCTCTCTAGTGCAGGTAGCAAGACAAAGAGGGCAAGAGAGCAGATGCGCCATGGTTTGGGATGGAGCTCCACAGCCGCATCGCTGCTGTGCCTAGTCAAGCCCGACTTAGCCAGAGAGTTATTGCAGCGCCAACCTGCGTCGTATGTACTGACCACTGTTCTATGAGTTGGAATCCCACACAAGTATTTGTTGAAAATCTGTGTGTTGCTATGCATATTGTGTGTATAAGTTATGTATTTCAATATAGTTTCGCCTTATATGCATGTAACACCGGCATTTGAGCTTAGGTATCTCGGTTAGCCACTTCGGTAGCACCGCACATATGTTTCAGTAGTCCATTGTGGTTTTATCTGTCGTATAACTGGCTATATCTCTTAAACTCTGATAAGTAGTTATTGTGCAGAGTTAGGGGTTCGTTCATTCCGTAGAGCACCTACCTTTAGTGTACATACATTTTTTACAGTACATAGACCACACTGAAAGTTCTGCACCGCTCATAAATGTTAGAGTTTCGAATAATATATTTTTATAAACATAAGAAACTCAATCAATATTGATAAAAATATTGTCGGGATTTTGTGTATCAATGATTCTTTATCACAGATCGTCAGACATACCGATCTATTTCTTCTATTCATTAGGTACATGGAAAGCGTAAAGAAGATAACTTACTACATTACAGTTGTTTGTGTAGAACTGACGTCCATTATTTCTAACATTATCCAATAACATCGGAAGATAAAACTCTACCGACAGTTAAAGCGATTTGGGGAACACTAATCTTTCACTAATCTTCTATTCAGCCCCATAGTTACTTGTTCCTCGTACTAAATATTCGTATTTGTGGCAATAATCCAAGTTCTCTCGTATTATGTTCACTATCCTGCCACACAGGTTTCGCTACTCGTCCTTCTAAAAATAGTAATCTTTGTCCATCCGTAGAGGGGCTCAGTAAGCCAGCGTGGCCACGCTAATTTAAGCCGTATTGTCTGTGCGCGAGATAATGTTTTCCCATAAACGTAAAGTGGTGTTAAAGCCCTACAGCAGTTTCCTATTACTTCCACAGTGGCCCAGTCGCAACTAGATAGAATGAAATTCGTTGCTTGCACTTTCAATATGGCTTCCTTTACGACCCGACAGCGTCAGTTTCTCTGAATTTTAAAACGAAACTGTAACATCTCCAACTATATTCCGAGTCTGATCTACTTACAAAACTGGTATAACTAGTTGGCTACTTTTTAATTATTGTGCAATATTTGCGAAGCCACTTTGCGTTGTTGCACTTGCTTTCGCCCGAAACTTCGTCTGCGCATAATTTAAGGTCCTCTGATGTTTCAATCTAAGAGGGGGATTCGATAAACGTGGACCACCGTAGTGCAAGTAAATTGGTCGCGAACTAAGCGGTTCCAAAGGAACTGTCTCCCATGCACACTAAGGTAGTGAAATGAACTACCTGGGAAGGTTTTCCCTGTACAACATGGAGTTCTTCAAGAAAGAAGTGAAAAGGGATTTAGGGGTCGGCAACGCATGGGTGATGCCTCTGGTATTGCAAACGTCCATAGGCTGCGGTGACTGCCTACCATCAGGCATGTCGTAAGCTTTTTTCCCACCTTAGTGGTATAAAAAAAAGTAATGGGCAGCAGTGTTTTCAACACAGCTATTCTAGCTCGCTTGCCAGTGCAAAAACTTTCACTTAAAACGCTCCTGGAAGAGCCTCAAGTTCGGCATTGGACTATTGCGAGCTTGATAACGATTTTTTATTGTAATACGGCAGACAAACAGGCATGCGGACCTCTAATATACCTCTTGAACGATCCCATGTCATAGTCCAAAGGAAACGATGATGAAATATTGAAAACACCAATTCAAACCCAACTGAATTAGTCAATTGTGCTCAGTGACTATCACTTTTGCAGTGTGATGTCTACGCCAGAAGTTTTAGCTGCACCCGTATATGGCGCCCTATAATCAAATCAATTATGGAGATTGAGTCTTCAGCTTCCATATTTCGAATGGTTCTAATGTATAGGTATGTTTCTAAGAAGAAGGAACACTTAACTGTTCAGAATACAGCATTGGAATGGAATTCCTTTCGTGATCGCGAGATCTGTTATTAAGGTAGCGCCGGAAGCTGCCACGGGGTTTTTCGAAAGAAACTAATTTGAAAGGCTCAGTTTCTAGAATTTCTAAAAGTAATATTATCCTCTTGAGAGTCTTAAGAATGCTCGACGCTCCCGTTATAAGTTTACGTGGTAGCACAATTTTATAATTTGTATAAGTCTTACAGACTCGACATACTTATTCAAATTTGTGAACTTTGTAAGTTGAACTTTAGAAAAGAATGTATTTTTCAATCAAGTACATAAACCATTTCTTTAAATTAATTAATTACTTTAATGTACAATAAAGTGTTATCAATAAAAATTAATACTTTATATGAGTTAGTTAGCCTTTTTTCCGCGCACGTGCAAGTTGTGGAATGAGCACCCTCTCGAAGTTTCTCCTGTGCACTATAACATGTGGTTCTTCAAAAAGCATGTCTACAGGTACCGCATCCGCTCCCATTAGATTGCTGATGTCCTGGACGACGGTGGCCACTTTCCATCAGGTAGACCGTCCGTCCGTATGTCTCCCAAGGCAATACAAAAAATCTAACATAAGTTACCGAAGAAAACTTCAAAAGTAGCCTCTCATTGTTAAAAGAATGTAAATCTGTTAGCAAATTAATTAAATAAAAAAAAATGTGGGTATCAAAAGCCATCAACTGAAATATAATACATTGATACAAAATTAAGGCGAAACAAACAAACTTTTCCGCGGAACGTTACTTTTACTGTTACAAAATCTCGTTAAATCTCCGTTATTTTGGCAATGCCTATAAAGTTTTAATGGTTATCTCGTCCGGAGTACAAAGGAAGTACAAATACTTTACTTTCTCTGTCCCTTTGTGATCGGTCCCTCACGACTAAGGATCGTGGTTTATATCACTGTTGACTTCACGAACTGCTTCCATCGTGCGTCTCACCATTTTTTATTTGTAATATGGCTCAAGAGATAGATTTTTGTGCTTTGCATTTCGACAACGTAGCCATAGCCCCTGTGTAACGACAGCGTAGCCACCGCGTAGCAACTGCTTCTGCACCGCGTAGCCACCGTTGAACCACCTCGCATCCACCGCGTAGCTATCACGCAGCAATTGCGTAGCCATTGCATAGCCACCGCGTAGCCACAGAGTAGCCATTGCGTAGACATCGCATAGCCATCGCGTAGCTATCACGTAGCCGTTGCGTAGCCGCTGCGTAGCCATCATATAGCCACCGCAAAGCCATTGAGTAGCTACCGCATTGACACTGCGTAGCCACCGCACAGCATCTGCGGCAGTAGATTGTTGTCATTTCTAGGCGGACGTTGCGTGTTCGCTTTCCGGTTGCTGTTTGTGAACGTAGACATAAAGGGCCCCCAAGACTCTCAATGACAACATTGTAAATTCAAAACCTGCAGCAAACTACACCATTGAGCCTCTTCATATCAATGGAGGGTTTTGTCACAATCTGTGAGTTTCAGGAAACTCAATATTATACTCTGCTACCACAATTTGTTTAGTTTCTTACAATTAGAATAGAAATGTTTACGCAATGAATAATTTTCATAAATTAATTCATGCGTTTGAGATCGCTGTGCTGAAAGGTACAACTGTTTGCCCATTCTCTGGTTTACAAACCTTTTAGTCTGACTCTAAACCATTCGAAAACAGATTATTTTAGGTTTTTCTGATTTCCTTAGTTATTTAAATATTTTTTGTTTAAAGTAAATCTGATATCGATGTCGCTACATACCAAATTGCATCAAAATAATTGCAGCTTTAGCCATGAAAACGTAGCGTACCAGAACATCAAACACAGTAACAAAAATGCCTATCTGTACAGTCTGCAAAGGAAACCTGTTGGTAAGCGTGGTGGTCTGCGCACTGCATACCGCCGATTGCAATTGTGGTGCGCTTGCGCATAAATTACGATCAGGCACCGCGGCGGCGACTCTTTGCCTCTCCATAAACAAAGCAGACGCCAGTGCCAGCACGAAACAATGTGACGTTTCTCCTAAAGCACCTGCAAAACCTAGGTAGTGGATATAATCTTTTTAGTAAGTGGAATTTAGATAACGATTCATAGATTCGCTTCGCAGGTAATGGCTTACTTCATAGTAGGTAGTAAACTTTTTCACGCCTTGTTTATTGGGGCTATATATAACCAGGTGTTTGCCACCAAGATTTGACAGTGGTTGAATGAACTTAAGTCACGTTTATGCCGTTTATTACAAATGCCTTCACCATGCGTTGTGTCAGGCTATGTTTTTCTGTTCCTTTATTATGAATGGTATTGTTTTTTTTTAGCAATTATTATTTTCACGGTTTTTAAAACTTACACTACTACAACTACGTAAAAACCAAAGAGGTTCGTGCCCGTAAAATAGCGAGCGAGTCTTCTATTTACACGTTATTAAGGTGTTGTGGCACACTTATGCTTACAATTTATGCTTTTCTTCAGCGCATCTGCACATTCGTTGTTAACAAAAGTCGCATTCTGCATAGTAGTTGTAAACAAAATCATCCCCTACCTTAACCTGTTGGTAGTTGCCACCAACTTAGGTTATAGGTATTTAATTATGTTTGGATAGTGGTTCGACTCAAATGAATGAACGGGTGAAATTATGCAATTTTGTAGCTGTAGAATCATTAATTTACAATTTAAATCACAATTTACAATTATTAACATTTAAAAAAAATAACTTACTCTAACACCACCACCAATTTTGTAGCTTAGTTATAATTTATCCCGAAATTTATTATAGGGGTACCTAGTTACCCATTGGCGACATCACGCTGTAATCGAAATTTACGCGGACGGAGTCGCATGCAAAAGCTTATCTCGTTATAATTCTCATCAATTCACTACTAAACAGACTGCATACTAAAGTCTGATTCGAAAAAGGAATTATGTTTCGAAAACTTGTTAAAAAAACTTGACACTTTGTATTCACGAAAGAACGGACCAAACTATAAATGTGGAGTGTCTTTTATTTTTGTTTTTGGCGTGTCGCCATGCCATTTAGGCATATGTCAATTTAACGATCAGTGTTAACAAGTTAATATAACGTAGTGTGCTATTTTTAAATCTGTTTTATATACTTTACTACTTACTAAATTGTACAGGACCTATGCCATAACTAATCATTGTCCAGTATTATTTACTTGTTAGTAAATTGGAGTAAGACAAAAGTGAAACTAGCTACTTGTTGTTCTGATAATGATACAAATATTTCAGTTCATAGAATGGAGACTATTTCATAGTAAAAATATACCATTATGGAAAGAAGTACGCGGCTTGCGCAGCCGCAGACAAAAGCTAGCATAAACATAAACACTGCACGTTATGAATGACGACAATAATATAAACTATAAAAAAACAGCTAAAATGGAACCTATTGAGTTTCACGGCCACATCCAAGCCGCTAATGAAAGAAAAAAGATTTGTGATAAAACTGACATTATATTTTTTTATTATTTACGCAAAACCAGAGGGTAATGTAGCGCAACGGTCGCCATTTGTAATTATCATGACAAAAATACACGTACCCAGTAACCTTCACACGGCTGACCTCTAGCGCAATAGGAAGGGGACATCGACCTTTCTTGCTTATCGTCGTTATTGGGAGTCCGACACCGAAAAGTAGGACACTTTAATGGTGCAGCAAGTGACCCTAAACTGGTACGGAGGCGGATCCCGTTACTCCGCGGCGCAAGAAAGAAAGCTTTAAAACTGGCTGCATTCCACGTGTTTGTTTTATTTGTCTATCTGTTACGTCAGACGGTCGTTAGCCCACTCGGAGCGTTTTTACATCGAATCGGGTCGAAAATTTGGGTTGAACTCGAATATCGGTCGTTTGTTCACCTCTCTAGGTCGTACGCTGTCTTATTTACGAATGCTGAGTGGGGTGACGCGAGAGCAGGCGCGTAGGAATGAAGCGAATTTGCCCATGCATGTCTGCTATGGTGTGCCTTATATGAGTCTGGTGACTAATTTGCTATATTGTCGCTCAAACAGAAATTGGGTCGCTCAAACATTATCGCGGTGTTTCTCTTGTGTGACTGGTATCAAAAATTTGTGTTAATCAGACAGACGCTGTTTTGTAACTCTGTCTTCACCCACATTCAGCTGCCCACTCAGTATTTCAGTAACCCATATTACCTATTTGCGAATTAACAGACATTCATTTAAACAGTATCCACTTGTTTGTAATTCTGCCATAAAATGCGGCGGCGGCGCTTAACTCCACTCAACTTTTAAGACGCACTCAACTCGTATCGTTATCAACAGTCCGTGCATCAATGTCAACTTAACAGTCCTCTCCTCAGTTTTAAGGAGAGGTTTGCCAAAATCTCTACGCATGGTGGAATATTACAAATATTCTATATAGCCATGTGGTGACCAGTAGATTGGAAATTTGGAATGTAGCTAGCGACAATCTTATCTTTTGACATGTGTCTATTACTTGTAACTAAAAAATGGGCAGCAGCACTTTCTGTTCTGGATTTTGTGAGTATATTCGAAATTGCAATCTCCAAGCGGCCTGACGATCGTGGGGATTATGGTAATGACAGCCACACACATTACTCCACGAGGGCTTCATTCATGCAAAGGAGGCACTAGTTCAGCACTACATTGTTATGTCCTGTTGATTTCATATTGTGTGGTCTCCTTATTAGACAGTAGCATATTTCACTGTCTTCTTGACTTACTCACTGACTCTCTCCGTTTGGATAAAGGACGTTTGGGGACGGTACATAATATTGGAGACAGGTGGGGATAGTATGTATGTAATCTCTTTATTGCATCAATTTATAACATACATTTTAGTAAATACACTACTGCCCTAGCAGGTTTGCCTATGACATTAGGCACTCTCGATTCGAAAGTGTTATTCTTATCACACGGCCAAGAACTACTTAAGATAACAAATGAAAGCGATAGCGAAACCGATCCATACAAACAACATGTGTTATTTCTCAATTCCTATTAAATGGGACGATCGTGTTTACGGTCTTGCGAATATAAACCAGATCATACCTAAATATTTTAAGCTGTTTAATGATAGCATGAAATTTTAATGCAGGAATTAATTTTTATTTTTGGAACACGCTTGTTTTTTAAACCAATGGAATTCTACATTACTAGTAATAGAGGTTAACGACCTATCCACACAGTTGGCACAAAATGACTCATAAATTAATAGTAGAGAGGGCGCTGTGCAACATCAAACTAAATTTGCGTATGAAATAAAACTGTCTTGCGATCTGAGCGTAAATGACTTAGGTTAGCTAACTCTACATAGGCTATTGTAACTAATTAATTTGTCCGAACAAGTTCTCTTGAGTTGCACTTGTTAGTACTTATCTATTCCCATACAACTATTTAAATTATTCATTTGCCTATTTACATCAAAAGTCGGTCCATTGTTTTATGTAAGTGTACAAACGAGGGAACTATAGTGTTTCAATACAGACAGCTCGCACACTGACCCAATGATGGACGGGTGTGGTCTAAAAAGGAAATCCTACTTGCGCAGGCGCAACTCTAGCGCTATACTACTCGCGTTACCGGGTAAGGGCTCCATACACTGGCAATCAGCTGGTAAGTACGATAGACGATATTTTTTGTACAATAAAAATCTATTAGAGAAGGTAACGCCTGACAACCCATACGAATGGTGAAATACATGAACGAAACCAAATGCGAGTGGGGAAAAATGCGACTGGGAATTATGCTACGTGGAACTAACGTGATTGGGGAACTGATTTAGGCACTCTATGTGAGGTAATTCAGTCAACCTACATTGTCATCACCGGCCTTCTGTGTCCTGGGAGATTGCTTGTCTGAATTTATTTTCTTATAATATTCAGGACCTCTCCTATGAGAGGGGAGATCATTGCCATAATCTCCACGCTTGGCAGGCGGCTTGGATATCGAAGTGTTGTAAAAAGAAATAGAAATAGCCAGAACTTTTGCCTCGAAGATATTGGTCGCCCTCTACGACACCCACGAGTGTAAGGGGTTATGCGCTAATTGCACATTCCTAAATTCAGTGACTGAATTCAGAAACAAAAAGCGTGACAGCAAATCAAAGTGGAATGTATTGCTCATAGAATAAGGTCCATTTTTTGTATCACTTATATTAAGGCACGCGTCGCTCCGCTTTTAAAAAATCCGAGTTACAAAAATGGACCTCATTCTATGAGCAATACATTCCACTTTGATTTGCTCTCACGCTTTTTGTTTCTGAATTCAGTCACTGAATTTAGGAATGTGTAATAAGCGCATTAGTGCTATTCTAGTGTGCCGGAAACCACACGGCCATATTGATTATACATGATTGTTTTGATCTCCTTTCTGTGGGATTCCAAAGTTGAAACTATTTTTATTTACTTGGCTAAGAAGAATATATTTCCTGAACTTGGACTGTAGATATATTATACTATAATGGATATCAATATTAAACATTTGCTAAAATCATACCTCAAAATACCTAAGAACAAAAAAGGCCAATCGAAAACAACATTATTGTTAAATATTAATGAATGGCTTTATAAATCTCTGACTTATAATTATCTCGTTCCTTTTTCTCAAATGTAATGTGTCAAACCGTAATTCATTTTTATGCGCAAGGGCACACTTTTTGTTTATTTTTATCGCACGGAGTTAATAAAAAAAACTCAATAAGTCAGATCGATGTTCGATCACGCCCAAATTTGGTTGTACAACACTTGATCGTGGAATTTTTAATATCCTAACAATATAATTACAGTGGACGCAGTGTTATGGAAAGACTGTTTGCAATTTTAAAATGGCAATAGGTGTTGGTGTTTCCGACTAAATTAAGCGTGAATATAAACGCGCTAATTTAACCTACACGCTGGTATTAAATAATATTTTATAGGTATTGTATCCGTTACATAAATAAGCATGAATTGAAAATACCAGTCTTCGATTTATAAATCCGTAATTTTTTTGGCTAAGTACGAGGATCGAGCACATTTTCGTGCACTTAACCGTCGAACAAAGTTTGTCTTATCGCGATAACAATTTCGCGTTTAAAATTTGATTTATTTCTGCTTGTAACAATGGGCACGCGTGGGCGCGGCGTAGGCTGCGCCGGCGCCGCTGGATGCGCCTCGTTAGTGCGCACTGCAGGTGCTAATTACAGGCCGTGGTAAAAACGCGGCGAGCGAAAAAACTGATATCCTTATGAGGTACCGACGGGGTGCCCGGCGCTGTGCCTCATACATTTTAAAATTTTCGGCGGCTCCGTCTCAAGCACTTGTAATGGAATATTTGTTACGAATAATTTCAAGTTATGACAGGTTCTATTGAAATATAATTCAGTGATGAGTCGTTTTTCATGGTCTTTGGTTCGATTTCGAACATTGTCCAAGATCCTTTTTGGGTTGCGGTCGGTTTTTTTACTTAGACTACCGCCTTAACCTTTATCCTGTAGCGTTCAACATAAGATATACACGTACCTACATAATTTTTTTTCTAGGATTGTTCATATTCAATCATTCAAATCCAATTAAAAACTTGTTAGTGTATCAGTGCTCACGCAGTCCTGTCAACGGAGTCTCAACAATATTTATTACTTACAAGTCTTCCAACAATATTTTGAAACGACGCATTCACAGCCGAGTTTCTTTGTTTTGGGTCGATGGTTATTTGCATTTAATACTTGCGTTAATAAAATATGATCAATATCACCTGTATAAACTGAAGTTATTTTACATATAATTACCAATATGAAGGACTGGCTACCTGGATCGGTTGTGACACTACTAATATGTAGGTAATTTATTTTGTTCGTAGCCTCAAAGGGAACGATATAAGCATGTATTTAAGTATTAACAAACAATAAAGTTAAATTACGAGTAGGCAGGTACGTAATCATGAGTCAGCCCTAAAATGGCTAATGAGCGGGTTTATAAAATCTTCAAGTTATCCGCTTGTAGCGGTCGCTGACCTTCTTAATGTTTTAAATCGATGGGTGCCTGCAAAGTAATCCACGTCGCTCACACCCGCAGGTCAATTACATGGCAACTCTGAGACTTCCTTCATTGTGTGTTGTCACCGAGATAATCGTGTGAAGCTCAGCTATTATGATTAGGGTTCTACGTCGTAGCCAATAACAATCTGCTTGACAGGACAAGCCGGGGGTTACGACTGTTTGTGTCACGTTTACGCCGGCCAGAAAGTTTCTTCGGCGATCAACAGAAACTCTAAACGTTTATGTTGCATTGTCCGAGAGGAAGACTGTTCACGTCAATCAGGATGCTTTTGTGGAGTCGGCATCGTCCACAAAGCTATGTACCTAGCCATTTAACGTCGGGCCACCAGTTCCATTCAATGGCACGACTAAATGTTAACGCGACGGGCGAGTGGACCCCACCGGAGTTTTGCCCTTTTAAGGGCGGTTAAGTTGGCCTACGAGCCCGTACGAACGCCGCAAAAAGTCCTGAATATATACGCAGGAGTCTTGTCTAGTGATCTTTCGCATTACAATGAAGCTACAAATACAATGTAACCAATTATCTACCGGTCATCAGCTGGGCCTTTCATTCCTTCCTCCTCGTATTAATACTACAGGAATATGCAAAAATTAATTCCTCACGGCTGCCAAGCTGTTGCGCGCAGGCTAATCAGATGACTCGGAATTTCACGCGCTGCGCCTGCGCATCGCTTCGAAACATTTACGTGCACCACTTTTTATAATTTATTCTCGTCATTCTCGTCGTCGCATAATAAGGAGTATTTATAAAAAAATATTTTTGGTTCCCCTCCAAACAACCCTTGCGTGCGAGATGTCGGAATATCACTGTCAGTGTCTATTACTTTTCAATTAATCACGGTGTAATTCTGCAAATAAAATTAAGACTCAATGACGTCGTCCTGTTGATGAGAAAATTGTTCACATATTACCTACCCATACCTATACCTACACATTTGAAAGGGGCATTGCCCCGGTAGCAGATATTGTTTCATTGTAAACTGCCTAGTGTTTATTTCTGAACTATCTTCTGCGCTCGGTGTTCTCGTGCTTGAGGCCAATGTCATCGCCTGCATCGCGGTCGTTAAGCTGGGCATGTGGCATCTTTGAAGTTGTTCACGGTCGAGTTTCCCCCCCTAAGTGTTTCTGACGAGGCGGGCGCCGGCGGAAGTGCCGATTGGCATCCCGGGCGGCCACGCGAGAACAGCCCGCCCTTGTTCGGCGCGACTCGGACGTCATCGGCTCCCAAGACACGACAGCTCTTGCACTGCGGTGCGGGAAACGGCCAATATAGATCACCTTCAGCAAATCCCTATACTCTATTTTCAGAACGTAAGTCAAATAGATCATTACGTATTTGCAGAGAGGACAAATAAGTTCTGTACCTCACGTCACCGCGGAATAAAAATAAAATACCCGCTTCTGCTCCTTTTTGCAATGGATTTGATTTAGAGAGATTTTGCAATTTCAAATTCTCGGTGAAACCATTAAGTAATCCTGGAAACTTCAAATTGAATTGGGGCTCTCCATACCAGACTCTTTTTTCGCAATCGCTCCTTTTTTCTTTTATTTATTTGTAAGAAAAGATAACAATGGTGCGATTTTCGAGTAAAGTCTCTTTACAAAAGGTTTAACGTTCCAAATTCAAATCACTTTACTCCCCTTTCATCATCAACATCCTTTAAGTTTCATACATACAATATTATAAACCTGCTGGCAATAATGCCATGTTTTACGTTGACATTTCGTAGCATATAATTAGATATTGTCGAGAGGTGTGTATCAGTCAATGTTTTCCTGAATCGTCCTCTTAAGGATCGGTTTTCCAATTTGGTGCTATACACGTCTTCCGTACCTGTCTTATTTTATCATTCCGCCTTATCTTTTATCCCAACATAATTTTTTTGTATATGTATATGCCTCTACATCATCCTTCATTGCCCGGATCACTGTATTTTTTCACTCGATCGCCAAATGGATCTCATTAATCTCATTGATGTTCAGTGCATACTGTCCTACCATAACATTCACTTCTGTTAGTGTGGTAGAAGAATTGAAAATATCAGAGGATCTCGAAACCAACTAAACTCAAAATAAGAATTGATATTAATTAGTCCATTCTGCAAATAATTAACCGTTTGCAGATGGGAGCAGATCACGCCTTTGGTCATGCGCGGACCCAAAAACATAAACCAATATCCATTCAATGTTAATCACGCAAAATCATGTTGAACGGTATGATTCAACCTGGTCAACCAGGTTCAACCAGGTGCCCCTGATGCATGGTCATCGAGGTCAGATGCCAGTCGCTCCACTATAATTACCTGATCTCCCAAATCCTGGATTATGGTCAAGGCGGACCCAACCCTCGTGCGCGAGGGCCGGATCCCTTAACACTTAGGTACATTACGGGGACAGGGACATTAACGCCAAGATTATTATTTTATCGTGTTAGACTGTCAATAAAAATTGTATAATTGATAAGCATAATTATCGTGTAAACCCCTAAAAATAGGTTCGATGATTACGAAAATCTACTTGTTTCGATTTAATAAATTGTTTCAAATCAAGCACAAGGTTTTGAAAAATAAAAATCGTCAACATTTTTTGGAATTTTGAAGGTCATGAGGGAGGGAAGTCTTCATAAAACATTATCTAGAAAGAAATAAGTTGTCGTCGGAGGCTCTGTGGGTTGCTTGGAATTAGATCTGACTCTATGTAGACTATAGAATACTAAAAAAATATGACTCTGTTAACGAGTTATATTTGATTACAGTGCAAATAAAGTGACACAAATTAAGTATGATTAGTTGATTGATAAACAATACAGCAATTTTGATCAGCTACTCAACAAGGTACACCTACGATAGTACAACCAAGTCTCATTCAAGATTTTGATGTCAGATTTTTAGTAAGCAGTGTGCGTGACGGAGGCGTACCTACGTTGAGCTACAACCTTGGGCCGACCAGCGACATGACTACGCGACTAGTATTCAGTGACGCCCTCGCTACGCCCGCCCGCTATTATTAAACGAGTTCATTGGAACATCTATTTGCGCAATTCGTAGCATCGTCGCTAAAGCATTCCGATGACCTTACTCTCCCTCGTGGTTTGCGGATTCGCACCCGCACTAGCCGCAGCTTTAATCGTCTTCAACAGCTTTCACGAATTCTTTCTCACAAAGTCGATACCATTTTCATGCTGAGCCGTAAGACTTAGGAAAGTTTATTTTTCAATTTAGCCGTCTCATTTTAGGTGATGGTAAGAGCTGAGTCTGAGCCTAGCACGGCACGACTATACACACTAGTTTCAAGTACTGGTAGATACGGAGGCACTCGTGGGAGTGTGCGTGGCGCATGCGCTCTCGGACTCTCGGAGTTTCTACACGCGCTATCGTCCATTCACTGCGCAACTAATCCGTCCAGTGAGACACCGTAACGCTTTTCGGTAAATATTCAGCTCGTCGGACCGGCTCTCTCGGCCGGACTCGACGGGATTTTAAAGTCAAATTTAGTATGAGACTTTAAAATATCGGCGGATCAGTGCGTGGCGCTCGGCGCGCTGCGGCGCGGCGGTGTGCGGGGCGCGCCGTGCGCGAGTGTGCGCGCCACGGCTTGTGTGTGGGGGTGCGCCGGCCGCGCCGCGCCCGTCAGTCGGCGGCGGCGAGTCACGCGCGGCGTCTCGCACAGCTCTCTCCGAATTATTGCTGCACTTCGCGGTCGCACACCTGCCACCGTTCAGGCTTCGACGGCTCTCACGCTCCAAGCGCTCGGTAGCGCGCGCCGGCCCGCGAACTGTGATTTCGTACCTCGCCGTTTCCCCGCGCGGTCGAGCCTCGGGCCGACTTCGCGCGAAGAAGACCAGGCGACTCGGATCGCGTAGTGGTGCGGGCTGACTCCGGAGTCCGCTGACTCCTCCGCGTGCAGTGACAGTGACGTGAGTCTATACGTGCGGATGTGCAGTGATGGATGAGTAGACAGAACACACGAGTGCGAGCGCAGAGAGCCCGTGCCGTCTTTATTTCTGGAGAGTGTGAAAGCGGGCCGTCAAAATTGAGCCTAAACTGTATTTAGGTAGGTATCTGTTGGTAACGAAGCATGTGCTTGCGTTAGGTGCATGGATTCGCCGCGGTGAGAGCGGTGCTACTCCTGGCAGAGCGTCGTTGAATATTTATAGCGTGCAAGTTGGAAAGTGTCGACGGCGCGGCGGCAGCGGCGAGCGATCGGCGCCGCGTCCGCGAGCGCGCCTCGGCCGCGGCCGCCGCCGCTGCCGCTCAGCTGATTTGTTGTGTCACAAATGTATACCCCTCGTTGACAATATTGCGGTCATTTGTTTGTAGGTATTTGGGTTGGATGTGATTCACTCATTACGAAAGGCGCACTCGATTCATTTTAGTGGACGATGCCGCAAAATAAGGCCACAACGAGATAAGCAGTTTTTGTTTCTTGTTTTAGAAAGCTGATAATATTATAATTTATGACCAATTTTATGCGTACATTTTCCTTAATTGAGCGGGTCCTGTCCTTGTGATGACCATGTGCGAGGATGCATCCTCGCTCATTACCAACTTATCCTTTTGGTTAAAGATTTTGTGGCGAAAATAGAGACAAGAATTATATAGGTAAATAGACAACTCTGTCGAACTACCATAAACAAATTATAAATTCTAGTTGCTAGCGTTTAAAACTACCTATCTATGTCATGTAAACAGGTTTATATGTTTACTTCAACTAAGTAATCAATAGATAATTTCCACCAAAATTTGAAATACAACTTTAAATATGCACCTCTACACTTTTTAATATTAAATTTTAAATATGCGAAGTTTCATGCTTTTCTACTAACATAACCGGTTTACCTACAGAGCTTCAAATCAATAAAGAGGACTTCAGCTTAAATCTAATAAGATTCTTATTGGTTTATTTTATTTGTTCAAAATATGAAAGTGCAAGTGTCCTATTTTACTACTTTACAAAAATGTTACTATGAACGAATTATATCTTCGAAACCATAGCATTAAAGGCTAGATCCTACAAATTGGCATTGACAAATCCTTTTAGCTCATGTTGATATTTACAATAGTAAAGCTGAAAACGATAAACTAAATGAAAATATTATAGGCACAGTAAAATTTTTGATAGAAAATAGAACACTTGCATTTTGATATTTGAAACAAATGAAATAAACCAATAAGAATCTAATTAGTTTTTAACTTAAGTCCTCTTATAGCACTAAAGTTCTGTAAACTAATTTTTGACAGTAAAAGAGCACTTACGGAGCGGACCCGTTATACATATACACAAAGGTTCAGACTAAGTAAATACGTTTGACACTTAGCAAATTACCGGATAATCCGTGAATCGATAGAACTAACAACCTGGGGTAAACAGCTTACCATTCGCCTTGCAAATTGAATTACTAAGAGCTAATATAAGTAAGACTCGACTACCTGCTGCTTATCCCCACTAGGTATGCGCACTATCGAATTAACTTAATCGGTAGATATTATGAATTTGTTTTATTTATTTAACAGTTTATTGTGCACAGGAAAGAGGATTTATTTAGGGAGGAGGAAGAGGTTTATTTACAACAATATGAAATATTAATTAACAACTAAAATAAAAAGGAAAATAAAGTTTTGAAAGTGCAAAAACAGTAAATGGTCACTAAAAGGTAAAAGAGGTGAAGAGACAAAAAAGATATACTTTTATATAAATCATGTTGTATATAGATCAGTTTGTAGACATAAAATTTACTGAGATTGAACTAGTAAAACTAAAACTGCATACTATACATGTCGTATTATCCTAGACCTATAGAAACAAACAAGGAACGTTAGTATTCAATAACAACACATAAAGAAAATACCAACTTGATTATAATCCGCGTCATGAAAGAAGAGACTTGTCAAATGGCAGTAGAGGGGATTTCGCGCAGGTAATCGTATACAGCGCAAGTCGAACCACGTGACCCGCCAAGTCTCTTCTTATTTGACACTAGTTGTACTAGAACTGGAATCGTACAAGTACTTTTACACTAAAGTACAACGAAGTTTCAAGTAATGGATGACGAACACGATTGATAACGTAAATTATCGATTATTGATTTACAGAGTAGGTCAACAAACCAATATTTATTATGCAACACAACTGATAACGAGACGATAAGCGTTGATAAACTCGCGATCTAAATACAATCGTAATTCGAACATGATGCTTTATTCTTACATAACGGCAATCGGTCAGTAATCCTTCAAGGGATGTCATCAATCAGAGCTGCCACGTCCAGTTTATTTTGGCGATGGTTCAAAGAGTGTCTAGAGATAAAAATGTGCCAATCTTGAGAAGGGGAGCAAGGTCTTGCCCCCAATTCCGCGCGGCGAAGCAATAAACCCACGATTGTGAACCGCCCGCCGATCCGTCTGTAACCCAACCCGGGAGCTCGATGTGGCCGTTACAGAAATGACGTGAAAAATGCGCAGCAGATGATAATGAGTTAAATAGAACATTGAAAATTCGTCGTAGAAAATCGACTTGCTTTACACAAGTTTGAGGTACTCTTCAACTACGCAATATGGTACAATAATATGGGATCAACCAATGAGAGTCCAATCAAGAAAGGGTCTGCTAGGTGCTACTCCCTTCTTCTACGATTAACTTTTAGAATCAATTTCGAAAATTGAACTAGCTTTCAATTGAGTACAGAGGAGAAACGTTGTCAATCGATTGTTTTGAGTGACTATAACTTCGTTACAAACAAACAAGTCTAGGTGTCCCGCAAGGCTCCCATTTGGGACCGTTATTATTCACTGTTTATGTACACAACAAATCAACTATAATAATGATTAGAAGTAATGAAATCTCATTCATTCAAGAAAATTAATTGAGTACCCACTATGAGAGTAAAATTGTTGTAAATTAAATATTTATACTATTATATAAATTGTACGACTATTTTTTACCCAATAAAATAAATAAATTAGTAAACATTCACGCAGATTCCAAATTATGTCCGGCAGACTTATCTATGCCCATTTGGTTCAAATAGCTGATAGTGCTATAATCGCTCTACTCTACATGTCCCTGCTCAACGCGTACGAAACCTTTCGGTATACGAACGTCGTACAATGCACTGGCACTCATTATCACTTCAGAACGTCGTGTCTGCTGGCTGTGTCAACAGACGTCGCGATTGCAGGTGCCTGGGCCTCGGTGCGCGGTCGTTCACCCCGCCGCTACCGATATTTGGATACACTATACACTGTACAAGCACGTTTATAGACGCAGCTATGCATAGCTATATTCACACCTACATATATATTTCGAAGCGATAACGGGTCCGTGGCAGACGGACGGACGACGCGGGACACGTGTAGCATTCGGGGCGTGCCATTCGTGCCCAGTCTATAAAAAGTTATTGATTGTCCTTGCCAGTCCTCACGTAACTCCCTGGCAAGGATTCGTCCGACGCTTCCCTCCTGCCTTTTGTATATGATTACGATCTCCTAGTTTGGGGGAAATATATGCGAAAATGTAACCAAATCTGGGATGGGCTTGATTTTTGTCACGGAGTTGCTTTTATTCACAACACATACTACGCATTCAAAGCGAACGACAAAACAGCACAATGTTTCGTCTCTATGACTAATTACAAATGCTGACAATTAAACTGCATCCCAGCATAGAAGAGAAAGTCTTCATCGGTCAAATCAATGGGAAGGGCAAACTAAGCAGTTCAATTATCCACATTGCCTCTAGGATATGGTGTTGCAGCCGAGTATCTCCGCTCTGGCTATGATGTCATATCAAAGCCGATGTTAAGGCGGGAGCGGGGCGGTGGGGTGCAGAAAGTGGGACATCGCGCGGGTTATTTCGGGGCTTGAATTGGGGCGGCCCGTTAAACATCGGTGTTTTCGAGCCGGCTGGAGACGACTGAAACAAATAGTTAGTCGGTTATACAGCACACCTGAGTGGGCGGTTTTCCGATGAGCTAATGGATAGTGGACTCTCCACCGCCGGCGGAGCGACCCGAGCCACGAACGCCGCGATGTTCTCTGATAACCGCACAAATTGCTGCGCGATGACCTCGCCTCGCCGAGACAAAATCTTAGACATCTCCGCAACAGCTACTTGTTTAATTGATTAGCCTTGTCTCAAATTCGAGGTCGCTCTGGTCGTTTAGCTATCATTTATACTAGCTCGTACTAAATAGTATGCCAGGCTAGTATTGACATATATTTGGACTTGAATGTCTATTGTCGCTTTTTCACTGGAGCAGCTCATTATTCACGATTTAAATACATTTATTCAGTGTTTGCCGCCGCTGACACAGACATTTAGGAGTTGCGACGGATCCACATTTGGTAAACTCTAACCAATGTCCTAGGACCTGCCGTAAGTTCCCCAAATGGTTTATTGAAGTGCGATTCGAAACGGAACCCCACTCAAATCGGGGCTCGCAATATGCTGGACGATTCTGACAAACATTTTGTCGGATGTGAGCAAAAACGGGGTGAATATTTGATTCATGGTATGTTGGTGTCAGATTTGATTCATGGTTGAAAATAATTCAATTTATATGGTAATTGAAGATTGAATACAGATTCTTGGGCGATGTTAGGTAATTTACCTTATCGCTCAGCCTAATTCAATAATGCAACATTGAATTAAAGCTTTAGTGATTCTTTTCACACATTCTGTAGGATTTTTTGTGGTCGGCATTAAAATAAAAACAATTCAGTTTTAAAACTACTAATGTTAATTTGGACTGGTTCACAAATTACTACTAATTCCTCGAGATTATTCATTAAGAATTTATTCATGCTTCCCCTTTTTTTACTGAGACACAGGTTGCGCGTGCCAGTTTGTTAATGTTAAAAATATGATAATGACATTTACCACCGCTGGTAATGGCACAAAGCCGACCTATAATGAGTTGGTTAGATTAATATTACAGCGTATGATTACAGGTAATAATTTTGAATTACCAAACAATCGGCGAGCCCGAAATTGGATGAGCAGTCAAAAAATTGCGTCCCACGTTCAGAACACCGTAATGATACGATTGCAAATTGCGAGTAGTGTGGTAGTGAGCGTTGCGAGTTGCGAGTTGCGAGGTTGCAATGCCCTGAGATTTCGTTGGAAACATATTTTAGTACATTATCAACAAAACTTGAAATGATCTCGATAGTAATTAGTTCGCAAGAAAGTTTAGTAAGAAAAAGGCAAGTCGTTAGATATGAAAAAAAATCATCAACCAATATAGAATACTGCAGAAACTTTTGGTTTTTGTTACGTTCGAAGCATTTCTAAGTCGACAACGAACGAGTACACTTTCAAATCACGGCGTCTCAGTCCGTCCGCGCATTCCACGACTCGCTCACCCACAGCGGACCGGTCCCGAGCATTGTACGAAACGGTGATACGCGCCCGGTTTGGGTAGGCCATGGCTCGCAGGCGATTCCGCACTCACGACGGGCCACTCGACGGCGCCGGGTTATACCGACGAGGTGCGGGCTCAAGGTGAAGCGCCCGGTCAACACACGCCAGATCCAATCGAAGCCTAGACCAAATACTGCCGCGTGCGACCGCTATAAATAATACAGGTGCTATCCTACTTCGCGTTTTGGGTAGCGACCTCGTGCATTGTTTTAGTAAGGTCTCAGAACAATGGCTAGGAATGAACAGTTGGTTGAACCGAGCCGCTCCTCGTAACGTCGACAAAATTCGTTTTGGTTTACGAACAGCAGTAAAAATTTTAAATCTACTGTTACTGCTATTGGGCGAGTATTATCCAATATTAACGCATAACCATAAAAATAAACAATCCAAATTTCAAGCAGCACATTATTTCCTCCTGTATACTATAGGCTAAATAAAAACTTAAACTGAATTCGCCCCAGGGCGAGGTTAAAAATCCCATTACATGCCTCATTTTTTGTTGATCGTTCGTGTATTTTATCGGAGGCTACGCACAGAGACGGTTCTGAATCAACAGAGCCTTGGAAAACAAGTAGCCAAGACGTGGGTTCAAAAATTTGCACGCTCGAGACTCGCAACTTGCGTGAGCTAATATTTGCCTTCCCAAAAGTCTAAATATAAAAAATGTGACGATCAAGTGTTTAGAATTTCGTGTCAACACCCATGATCCTGTTGAGCAAATAAAGGTGCTTAGCGTACATATTCAACGATGGAATAATACAGCAAGACTTTATTCTTAGTAGAAAAACTATATTAGAAATTCGCAAACGTGAGTACTAAGTCTAACCGGTTCTCTGCATTGAATAACTCTTGACACGGAACATGTTTTTGTTGGCAAATTGTGTACGATCTTTCTGCACGTGTCCCCTAATTGAAAGCATTAGTTATTGTGCGTTTAAATACGCTTATAAAAATCAAAGTGGGGTTCTATTTCAAACGGTTTAAATCTAACCCTAAAAGATCGATGTCAACGGAGCGCGCGGGGCCGAGCCCGGCCGTTGACCGAAATAAAAAATAAACACGAGAAATCAGCTCGCTAGAGAATTGGTAAACTGGAACATGCTTCATATAATCGTATTGGAACTCACAACTGCTGCTGGTTCTGCGCTACGATACCTACTTCAATATTAGTTTAACATTGAAACATAAACATGGTTCCAAATTTTACTCTAAAAATCAGGTTATTATTATTATGATTGGTTACATAAATTACTTAAGCAGTCATAACGAATGGCTTGTTAACTGGTTTCTCTGCACTACATATCCCAAGTCACGATCGGAGACCTGTTTAACACAAACACCGCCTTCCTGCATCGCGTCGAGCGATTAACCACGATACTTGAAGAGAACAAAGTTAAAGAAAACTTAATTTTGTTACGGCTGCGCCGGCGCAGTGATTGACAATAGGCAGGGGCAGCACGGCCCACTTGCCCGCCGGAGCGGCACGCGGCAGATGTGAAAACTAGCCCGGCCAAGGTGATTCTATGTTACTTCGAGATACTTTAGATACCAAATAGACCCGCGACCCCACTTTGTACCAGCCCTCATAGGATATCCGAACAGTTGTTTTAGAATATATATACCTAAGTACTATTTTTGTTCAATTTGGTGGATTAAGACGATATAAAAATGTTGTTTGTGTTGCTCGTTTTGCTCGCCTTATTTCGTTTTGCGCAAAGCGTGTGCGACTAAGGCTTTGTTTTTAGTTTTTATTTTTACTTTGTGCTGCTTTGTATCACTTTGAGAAACGTCGTAGTTTTCTGTCTTTCCAAGTAATAGGTATTCTAGAATATAAAGTCAATAAATTCTCGATAAAATGTTACCATACATGTCCCATTTTAGCTGCCATTACTCCTCCTCCTTGAGTCGTTTATCCTCAATGTTGTGGGTCGTGACCTCTCTGAATTTATTTCTGTGGACTATGTTTCACCATTTCGGCCTGTCTTTAACGTTGTAAATATCACGCAATATTCTGGTGTAATGTATACCAACACAACACAAAGTTTTTTGCTAGATTTATACTCTGTAGTACCGAACTGATGCCTTTTTAGAATCAAGAAGAAGAAGAAGGAAGGGGATATTAGAATTTGCCATCAAATTAGTAAGACTTTCCGCCATCGCCGCCACTCTTTCTGGCACAGCATTCGACACTTCGAAACCTCACTTAAACATTTTCTGGATCTAACCAGTCATAGTTACCCAGAAAACGTTTAATTTATGAGAGCGATCATTACCAAATAGAAAGACGACAACAGAACTATAAATTCAGTACACCGACTGGTACATCCAATTGGAAACGGGTCAGCGGCAACTGTAATGAAGTAGTGTTACACGTTTAGGTGCATTAGCTGAATAAAAAGGCGGCCAGTCAGTATTGATCGGGCCCTGCGCCAATCCACGCCCCTTCAACAAACCCACAAACAGCTACTATAACAAGACTTATAAACGTTCTGTATTTGCGCAAATGTACTAAAAAATAACTCCAAAGCGGTTAGGGTTTGGCTTTAGCTTATGATTTCTATTTTTATACATCCTCCCGCAATAGGGATGAGAAAACTGTTGTGGCAGGATAGCTGATTGTTTTCCATTTGTATTCCAAATTCAAATATTTTGTAGTCCTATTCTTTCAATCTTGCTTAAATATCTCCTTCAATGAAACACTTCTTACAATGCAGGTAGGTTATAAATTGTCTCCAAGCCTGACTCGTTTCGCAGAACAAAGACCTGCAAAATCGTTTTGTGGGTTGGGTTCGCGTGACAGGTACGTACGACATTGTGGCAAATCACCGGAAATAGTTTTTCCTACCAAACTGACAAAAACATAATCGCCATCATGGGAAATCCTTTCAAGGGTGATTGAGTAATTCAATTTATTTGATGGGAGGAATACTGCCTATCTAAATTGTTGTTATTGTCGAACCTAAATGAAATTATCATGTTTGTTGTCTCTTGCTAGACGAAGTTGCCGTACGATCCATCTTTTGAGTTGGTCATTGTCCAAAGCTTTGAGTTGTGATAAATTAATCTATATTCAAACGATCTACACTGCTAAATTTGGCTTCATTCAGCGCTATCAACCTGGTAGGGTAGCATTGGCACATCGGTAGCACTTCTCAAATCTACCCACTAGATACAACCTAGTTACAGGTTGTAGTCGGCATATTACGGGAAACTATTTCCCAAAAAAAAGACTGAATCGACGCTATCAGCCATCATAAGTACCATTTCTCGCCACGTCCCCCAACTATTACGGGATTTACATAAGACCAAGTCTGCGAACAGGCGCCGCGTCGCCGGAAATGGTGTAAGTAGGAAGCGGGCTGGCTATTGATCAGCGCGGGGGGAGGGGGCAGGGCGGGGGCGCGGCCGGCGTTTGGGCGGGCGGCGCGGTGCGTGCCGTGCGTTCCCCCCGGGTTCAAGGCCAAGGTTGCCCATTCAGCTCGGAACACGTGCCCGAAAGTAAATATAGTACTCGCGGTCTCTCCGCACCACCCGTTACGGCATCGCGGTAATGTCGGTAATACGCCCGTCTTATCTGCTGGCTCGGCGATACGACGGGAATCTGGGCGGGAGACCTGCCTGCTGGCAAACGTGACGCGGCTAGGGCGGCACCGGTCGCCGATATCGATAGTGTTTACACCGTGGTCATTGTATGAGTAACTCGTAGTACTGCGTATCTATCTCATCTACGATAAAATAGCACTACCAAATTCTAAGGTTTTAGCATGTTTTGCTCCCTTTGTTTTGCCGTTAAGTAGATACCTACGTATATAACCTATGACAGTTTGAGCTAATCAAACCATGAAATCTAATTATTGTACGCGCGAAACGAGCAGTAAGTAGGTACCAGCACTTTTAAGTGAATAACGACACAGTCGTGGCACAGTGCTGGCTACTCATCGCGCCTACGAAGCGCATTGTAAGAATAGCGCATGTGTGTGAGGTGCTGGCTGTCGCCGTTCAAAGCACGCGCTGCAAAATAAAAGAACAAGGCACGCAGTCATTACAGCGGGCGAAGCGCGGCGGGCGGACGGTCGCGGGCGCGGGCTCAAAGCACCCAGTGCCTACGTGCTCGCCTATAATAAACATAAACATGGAAAACGCACAAAAGCCTCTCGGCGGCGTCGCCTCGTGTCAGATAAAGTTGTAGCGTTTCTTTTTCGAGACACGTACGGAGCTATGGGGGCGGGCGGCGAGTGCGAGTGGGACGCCGCGCCGTGCCGATCGTTAGCCCTGATCTTCAGCGCGCCACAAACACACAGCCCGACCGAGAGCGAAATTGCAGCGAGAATGCACCTAGCTGTGTTATTACCGCGCCGGCTCCCTTGCGAAACGGCGTGTTTCGCTCGCGGCGGCGGGCGACTCGCGCCGCTGGTGCGCCGGCATAGGGCTGATGTTCCTCTGCGCCGGCTTCAGAACCGGTTACAGTATCCGGGCAAGCGATTATGGACGCTAAAGTTGCGACACAAGTTCCGGCGGCGCGGCGCGGGAACGCAGCCTGTACGCTAGCCCGCATAGCATGCGCCCGCTGTGGGTGTATTAGGTCGCTTGCACGCACTGCTGAACTAGTCGGAGGGCTTCCTATTATCGATTTATGTTATTGTGGAGGACGCGCGACGCCGATCTCCACACGTTTTTGCGCCGAGTCTTTCTCGAGTTTTCCGCTGCATAGCGCACAGTTTCTCTTTCACAGAAAGCTTCGCAAGAAAACGGACGAATGGAAAATACGCTTTCACTTATGACACCGTGCGCTCGATACTCTTCTTTCGTACGGGCGTTACGTTCGACGCGTGTTTTATCATTCCCATTACATCTAAGAGTGTTGAACTTTGCGGGTCATTAATCATCATCATTATTAATGCCTACGTCCAAATTGGTTACACTCCTCAAAGCTGTCAGCTGTAGATTTTAACTCTGGATATAGCTATTTTGAATGTCTCGTGTAATTATTATGGATGTATTGACTCTTAAAACTAGTTTCTAACCGGTTTATCTTTGTGGATCTGACCAGCGATTGGTAGTTGCCACATACATAAAATCCGAGTAACTCCTCACTATTTTACACTTTAATACTAAGCCTTTAAAACTCCATTGGAAGTAGACATCTAGGTCTATAGCTCGAATTTCATCCACATCAATAACGGAGGCACGAAATGATGATACAGCTTCGCATAATGGCTGAGATATAGGTACGTCGATTGCATGGCTGAGTTGTAGGATCGTAGACACTTGTACGCCCTTTGGTGATGGATGGTAGATATAGGCTTACGCAGGGAGGTGTCAGGGGAGGGCAGGGGCGAAGGGCGTCACACCCACGCGCGATGACACAACTTCAAATAACCGTCTGTCCGTCGTAGGTACCTTGTATTATGAGAATTCGTCCGTCGTACTTTCTCATAATACAAGGTGTGATAAGCACACAGAGGGTAGGGTTGGCGTGGATTTGCTGCTGGGATATTATGGAGAAATGAATAGCTTGTAGGTCAAGTTGGTGGGTATTCAGTTGAACTACCAAAATAACATACATACATGCATACACAGTCACGCCGTATCCCATACGGGTAACCAGAGACTGTCGAGTGCCACAATTTATGATCCTGACACCTTTTTTGCCTCTTCCACGTTCATACATCTTTTCATGCATTTATGCCGGTTGAGGGTACTCCTGACCTGTCCATTTTGGAGGCTTACCAAAATAAATAGCAAAGTTAGAACTAATAGACTTGGAATTGATGTTCGATACGCTTGAATCACAACCACGCAAAGAGTGATGTGATTAATAAAGTTAAGTAGAAATAGACTCAAATAAAAACATCAATTCTTCTCGTTACATAGTCACCTAAGTTCTAAGCCCTGCAATTTATTAAAAAACACACTCGCCGTTTATTCAAATATAATTTTTCTCACAGTTAACGTATTATTCTGGCCGTTTTTACTATACAATACCTCAATTACATGTTGCATTTACGTGTACTCAAACTTAAGTGACACAAATGACTGGTCACCTACTAAGGGGTTCCACAAATTGCAGACAGCTGTATAATAACAAGTGGAAATGGAACTCACAAGTTTGTAGGGCGAATGGAAGTGTTGCGCAAGACCTTTCATTGCAAGCAATTGTAGAGCGATGCAATTTGCAATGTATTACTTATTCAATCTTTTTGACATTTAAATTAGTGTTTGTGCCATAAAGTGTGATAATGATAGGGAAAATAACAACAATAATTGGATAGATGTTTAAAAAATGAAAGAATGTTGAGGCTTGTTCTCTGCATACAAATACCTTGCTAAAACTACACAACTAGACATTGACCCGATTTATAACCAAAGAACCCAAACTCAATTATCATTAAACAAAAAAATACAAAGCCTCGGTTATACTTTCATGCCTATACTCATTTTCGTCGCCCAACCAATCTTTCCCTCGCCTAAAAAAATTCATTTCGTACCTAAAACGCCCAGAATCGATCGCGAAAACGAATCAATTCGCTTACCTACGCTACTCAAATAACTCAGTTACCCAGTGGCAGTGGCGGCCGGCTGGGCGCGCGTCGGCGGCCGTTCGATAAACGCAAACACGCCTTGTGGAGAAATGCACCGCTAAATATAGGCCGTCGCGAGCAGCGCAATTGCCGTCGGTTGTGCATGGTCAGGACTCCCCCCCTCCTGCACAGCCCCTTTGTACTCCCCCCCCGCGCTTCTCACCGCCCCTGCATACAGGGCCGGCAGGAAACCTAGGTCCCAAGGGCGTCGCTTGCAAATCGCGTTAGGTACGCACCGAGCCTCGACTATGGCATGCGTGTTGAGGCAGGCAGACCTCAGCGTAAATAAACAGCGCTCAACTTGAGCGCGAACTTGAGATCGTTTTCTTAGGTAATTCAGGATTATACATAATATATTCCAGAACTCAAATATAGTTTGTGTTTGAGTTTAGGGTTTCATTTGAGCTGTATCAAATTCCGTATTGAGAACGCTCTCTCAAGTTCGCGCTCAAGTTTAATGCGGTTTAATACGCCCTCAGTCAGTTCACTTACACTACTGTAAGGATACGCTTGGTTCACTTCACAGGATTCCGTGGTAACCAAAGATTTTGACGAAGTTGTATAATTAGTCTGTGGTGGTAAACATAGATTTTGACATATACGTGACGTCTGTAATTGTTTCGAATTAGATTAGTTTCTCATTGCATGGTGTAGAGGCCAGTCTTTTATTGCTGATGCAGTATAACTTATAAGTGGTTTTAATGACTTACTGATGCCGGTTTAAACTAAGTTAACTCCAAACAAATACAAATAGTTAATTAAAATGTTAATTGAAAAATAGTTTGCTATTTACGTATAAGTACTTAGTAGGACGCTGTACGCTATTACAACTTCATCGTAGATTAGAAATTAAAATTGTGAAATTGTTCTTACAAATTACCTAATTGTTTTCCGAGTTACAGAGGGCTAATGAATGGCACAAACTCTGAAACTTATTTATATGCATATATTATTTATCGAATTGGCAGACAGAAATTCTCGTTTTGCATCATTGCATTTCCGGCAGAATATATCGAGTCACCTGTGCCCATCAAGATTAAATCACTCTTTTAGTGTCGATTCTTCGCAGTCTAGACGAGCGAAAGCCCTACCGAGCGCATCTAGCTAGCTATAGTCTTACAAGGGGGGACGTGAAGTCGTCTACGAGTATAGCCTAGAGAAATGCGTGTGTGTGCGATTATGTGCACTTATGTTTGTGCACGCAATAGTATTCATGCGCGCATGCGTACGTTGTAGGTGAATATATAGGTATGTGTTAGGATACGTGCGAAATTAATTGAAACGATCACAAATGATGCATTTAAACATTTATTTATAGGTTTGGTAGTCTATAGTTCGATACACTTTATTACTCGCTTGTCAAGAAGTTTTTATTTTATAAATTAAATGAAAAATATATAATAAGAATATTAATAGATAAGAATGGGATTGCAGTGTCCTACTGCCATATCAGAGTCCCTTACCGTTGCACTACTATCGTTGAACAAATGGAATAGGCATAAAAATTATGGCACAATAATGTCCAATTTAAATTACGTAATCCTTCGCGAATCAATCTTCTATGAGCCAATTCACAAGAAACATCCATTGTAATATACTTTCATTACAAATTTAAAATTATGTTTCAGAAAGTACCCAATTTATTGAAGCAAATCCTTTGTTGCTTTATTTATATTCGCTGTTACAAATCGTAAAATAAGCGGCTTTCTCGGTCAATGGGACGAATCAACAGAGTGGGTGAAAATTTTGGCTTTGTCGTGGGCAGTTTTAGTAAACAGTTAGCCATTCTTTTCAATTTTGTCACTTACCTTACCTTACGTGTGTCATATAAGGCGACTAATGTCTTAGGAGTTACATATATACACACTCACGCCGTATCCCATAGGGCAGTGTTGGGCAAAATTTAATTGCAAGTTACAATTAAAAATAACAATTGATTAATTGTTAATTGTGAAATATCAATTAACAATTGATTAATTGTTAACTGTGACGTTGCAATTAACAATTGATTAATTGTTAATTGTGACGTTGCAATTAACAATTGATTAATTGTTAATTGTGACGTTGCAATTAACAATTAATCAATTGTTAACTGTTCTTGTAATTAAACTTTAATTAAATTTAAATAATGTAAATAGTAATATTATAAAGGTGCGTACGAATTAGAGGCAGCCTCAGGTTGAGGCACGCACGGCTCGCCCATTTGCGCAAATTCGTACGTGGCTCACGCGCAGCTCGCGGCGCACCGCGAGCGTGTGCGCCGCGAGCCGCCGATTGTCGGTTTTCTGTCCATGCTCAAAGGTGCCTCGGCGTGCGTGCCTCGCGATGTTTGGACGTGACTACGAGTGCGCGCGTATTGTTATTGACACTTGACAACTTTAATATTTTTATGTATTGATTGTGATTTATTTATTTTATTGGTTTAGTTGTAAACCAATAAAATAAATATATAAAATAAAATTATTAATATAAAATTAATAATATAAATAAAATAAATAAAATAAAATAAAATACATAAAATAATGAAAATGAAATAAAATAAATAAAATAAAATAAAATACATAAAATAATGAAAATGAAATAAAATAAATAAAATAAAATAAATAAAATAAAATACAAAAAAATAAAATAAAATAAATAGAATAAAATACATAAAATAAATAAAATGAAATAAATGAAATAAAATAAATAAAATATAATAAATAAAATACAAAAATATAAAATAAAATAAATAGAATAAAATAAAATACAAATAAATAAAATAAAATAAATAGAATAAAATAAAAGAAAATAAATAAAATATGATAAAATAAAATAAAATAAAATAAATAAATAAAATAAAATAAACAAAATATATTAAAATAAAATAAATAAAATATAATAAAATATAATAAAATAAAATAAATAAATTATTTGGAAAACTTATATAAGTACTAAACAACATGGTGAGCAGAAAAAAGCGTGAGATCGAAAAAACTAAAATTATTTTAACAATCCCATCAATTATGATAAAAGCAGCATCAGCATTTTATTTGTGCGGCGCATTTGTGGCTCGCCGCGAGCACGTTGCCTCAACGAACAAACAAATGCGCAACTGAGCAGCCTCGACGCGCGCGGTGAGCATCTCGCTGCGCGCGGCGAGCATGCCTCGGGCTGAGCCGCTCTAATTCGTACGCACCTTAAGATTAAGGAGTGGCACAGGGTAGGGCTTTCACAAGCTTGACCTTAATGGCCATGCTAAATCGTTCTTCATGATAGCCACACAGAATATATATACTAGTACTTAAGAATAGAAAATTCTTTCCGCAAATAGCTTTCAACATAATAATGCGTTTACATATTATTTTGTCTCTCTCGCGTCCTACTCTTACCTCTCAGCCATCGAGCGGCCCGATCGGGCCGCATAACAATATAAATCTGTGATTGTTAATTGTTAGTTTTAATTGTCTCTTGTAACAATTAAAAATATTATTTTAATTATTTTAATTGTCTCTTGCAATTAACGTGAGTTTATTTAAATAAATTAATTGCAATACGCAAATAACAGATTAATTGCAATTAAATCAATTGTGATTAAATTAATTGCAATTAATTTTTCAATCAATTAATATGATGATTAAAATATCAATTGTTCATGCCCAACACTGCCATAGGGGTAGGCAGAGACTATGGAGTTTCACAAGCTACGATCCTACCACCTGTTTTGCCTCTTTCACATTCGCCGGTTGAGGGTACTTCTGACATGCCTTATTTGTAATATATACTAACATTATAAAGAGAAAGGTTTTTTTTTGTTTGTAACGATAAAACTCAAAAACTAATGGACAAAGTCAATATTTGTATTTTCTTTTGTAATGAATAAACTCAAAAGTTTCTCCACAAATTTTAGTAATTCTTTCACTAATAGGAAGCCACTTTATTCCCGAGTGACATAGACAAATTTTTATCCCGGAAAAAAATAGGGTCCTTGGTAACGTTGAATGTTTTCAGAGAACTGTGCGCAGGTGAAAGCCGGGAACGGCTAGAAATATAGTAATTATTATGACTACTCAACTAATAACAGCAAGGAACAAAAATACAGAAGGAAGCGTGCAATCAATCCGTCCGTGAACAAGAGGCTTGTAATCGAAATACACTTGTAAATATAATTGTTTCTTAATGAAACGACCGCTGCTTTATCGGCAATAGATTATTACCTACTGAACGAAGTCTTCAATAATAATACTAGCTTCCAATCTATGTTATTTGTCCAAATTAATTGCATCCCATCGCTTTCACTTGTCGAATTAAATCGATCAATCGATAATAATTCGAAAGCACCTGCGAGTTTATAATTGTTGTGTTGTTGTCTACGTGGAGCCTGAATGAGGAAATTGCTTTTTGATTTTTATTTTACAACAGACGCGCAAATGACTCGAATACAATTTATATTTAATAGCTTGCTGTCTATCGGCTGTCGGTGAAGTTGTTGTCGTTTACGGCGCTGCCTTATTGAATGGCAGGAATGTAATTTGACGTCGGAATCTTTAACTGAGTCCACCGAGACTCCAGGTATTCCACCATATATTATCTACTTTTACTGGCTCTACCACCACTGAAAACGTATTTTTATTGTAAAATTTATCTACATTTTCATCATTATCATCACTAATAGCCAATAACAGAACTCTTTAGTGAGTCTCCTCCGAATTAGTAGAGGGCTTGACCATAATACCGTTGTACCATTACGTAGACCCTGTAGTGGTGTCTACGCGAAGGCTCGAAAGAACGTTCCTCGCTCGTGCGATTCGGATGTGAAATGAGCTCCCAGCCACAGTGCTTTGGACTATGATATGGGATCGTTCAAGAGGTATATTAGAAATCTCTTTAGAGGCTGCCAACGCATTGGTAGCGCCCCTGGTGTTGCTGGTGTCCATAGGCTGCTGTGACCACTTTGCAGAGCACAAATGGGTGGAGATCGTAGTGTTGAAAATAAGTAACTTAAACCCAATTGCAGGCGGCAACCCATTTTTTGGTATAGGTAGTAGGTACCGAAGTAAATAAACTTCAATAAACTTGTGTCAACAAGCAAGTAAACAAAAAAACCGAGGTAATAGATAGTTTGTTTATATTAATTTTACTAGATGACTTGCAAATATTATATTAGTCGCCTATTACGCCACCCAACATTAGTTGGTGGGGTTGGTCCTACATTCTACTCTGCCGGTCAAACCTGGCCTTCTGAATGCAAAATATATTTTTGCAAAAATAAATATAGCTTGACTAATTCAGCGGTCATAAAGTCATGTTTCGTCCTATTAAGTATACATAGGATATTTTACTACACAAGCTAATACTCGGTTGGTCAGACAGCGCTTAAAACGACTCTACAAGGGCCTTGGCCTGAGACTCCTTTGTTTCTAGGTGTGATAAAATTTTATTTTCACGTAAATAACTGGCTTTAGTGCCCCCACGACCGCGGAATGGCACACACTGGGACGGAATTTATTAAAATTATCGTCGGCAGACACCATTTTCAATTTAAAGGACAGCGTGGTCGGTGTTGAAGACGTTTTGTCGCGTACGTACCTGCTCTATGTACTTGGAGTGCCTCAGGGCAGTATATTGGGATAGATAGAAATAGGTAAGGGCTGAAATATTTAGCTTTATAAAAAGGGTAGTTATCAAAATGAAATGGTATGCTCCAGTTACTTTAAATTGTCTGATTGTACCTACAAAGTTTCATTGTAATCGGATTAGCCATTTTCAAGAAAATTCCACTTTTCGTCATTTTTACCATACAAAACGCTAATTTTAATACCATACATGCATATTATTGAGACCTAAGACCATAGATACATTTATGGTGACTTTATTTTATACCACAGTGCTCTTAGTTCCTTAATAAAACATAGTCTAAAGTGAGGTCGTATAGCAGAAAGAAATTCGCACATTGACCTTACTACTTGTCTCTGTCGCTCCATTATAAATATAATGCATCACGCTCGCACAGATTCTTGTCCTTGAATCTATACGAACGTGATTGCAGACAACAGCAAAAAAGCCATGACAAGTTTTTATTACCCAACATAACTTGTGTGTTAGATAGAACTAGGTACCATAACCATTCTAGTTTAAAGTTTCCGTTACTGTTTTACCTTACCGCCATCTAAGTTTCTATAGTAGTAGCAGTAATGATCCACTGGAAAGTTGCAAGAAACCCGCCTATTACCGAAGCCCTAAATCTGATATAATAGTTTCGTTTGAGACAAATAATAGACCTTATCCCTCTTTACATAGAATTCATAATGGAATCCAATAACTTAAATGGACTATAACTTGCGTGACTATTTGATCGATTGTTGACAGTAAACCATGGGGTTTTTGACCTCCAATGACGTCAGCCGACCCATTCCGTGTAATTATTATCTTTGACATTTAGAAATTTCATCGTAGTATGCGTATTGTAGGGTTCGTTCATATTAATGTATGTTTTTAAGTAAGTTATTTTCCATTACTCCTTTACTTCTAAATATCGACATGGTAACTAAACTATCATCATTTAAAAGAACTTTACTTCATGTGTTTGTCAGTTTTCTAAATACCTCTCACACATTTTATAGGTTTCCATCCAGCCTAAACAAAAACCAACTAAGATAAACAGTTTCCTCTCGTTCATAGACAGACAGACACAGACATAAATTAAATAAAAACCTGCCTACCACCAAAAAAACTCAACACCTACCTACGCTTACTAAAAAGAGGCCTCGATTTTTGTACGAAAACTTAGTTTCATTTTGCCAGTGCGATTGTGTGCCTCAAAACCTGTATGAGACGGGCTTGGAAGCCAGTCTCACACACACACGCGTCGCCGCTCATACAACAGCGACATACGGACACGAGTTGCGCGCGTATGTGTGTGCGTCCAAACATACCTACATGCATGCATAAAATACATTTACATGCGATGGACGTGCCGCAATATGGCAGTCGGCAAGGCGGCTCGAATTCTCGAGCAGTATGTCAAACTACTTACTACTTGCTTGCAGTGGCAGCGAGATGAGTTGATTTGATATTGCTCTGTGCTCTAATTGGGATGGGTTGGCCGTTGTTTCGTTCGACTTTTTGGATACTTCCTGGTTTCGCATTGACAACTTTTTATTAGGTCCTAATTTGTTATGTGTCAGTTTTTGTAGACATTTATTGGTGGTTACGGATACGATAAATAAATAGGCGTAGTATAGGATTTAAATGTAATTGGACCACAATCGCAGCTCAATTTACACGCTTTTGGTATTCGGCTACAATTAAAACGTAGTTTTATTTAATGTACGAGTACGCGTTTGACTCACAGACCTATGACACAGCTCTTTATCTATGGTTTAACCTAGTTATTTTCATATTGCTTAAGTTTTGGTGTAGAGTCTAGGAAATTGTACCCAAAATACCTAATACCACGTTGATGGAACTTTACTCGTGCTCTATTTAGTGAATAGTTCGGCCGCCATCTTTAGTTAACACATCGTCACTTTGTATTACCGACACAATATCAACAACAATGTCAGCACTTGTACCCTGCAGGCTTTGCTAATTGAATTGTATTGGCTACAGCGCGATGGCCAATCTAGTTAGAGCCGCCCTGCCGACCGTTGACATTGAACGAGAGAGGTCATTTTAGATTGGATAGATAGAACAAAACAGTTGCGTAAGCATCATCGTCGACTAGTGTCGTTTACCCCGCGGCCTTCAGTCGACGTTTCCCGCTTGTAGGGCTGAGTCGACACGCGCTACTGGCATGCCAGTGCGTCTCTGGCGTGCCAGTTAAGCCAGTGATGCCTAAGCCTTACATAACTAGAGCTGCACTTCCCACCCGCCTTAGAATTAGTAGTTTACAGCTCAGATCGACTGCTCAGGTGTAATTGATCGAAGGTTTACATGTAATTCTGCGGTTTTGCGCTTACGTATTCAATTAAGGAAATATTTACATGAGCTCAATCAATAAAAGAATATAGCTACTGTTAGATAGAAAATCGAGGACATGGGCCAACACTATGGCTGATTTGACGTTAGACGATATAGATCGCGCAACCCTAGTGGACACTTGGAATTACTAGGATAGCGTATTTTCTGTGTATCCAAAATGAAGTGCAGGTATTGTTAAAACATACATTCTATCTTTTACACAATCATAAGTGCTTACTCTTTAGTACTTCTTATCGACATCTCGATAACAAGGGTCAGCCCTATAAGCCCAGTGTGTCAGTCATATCACATTCTAGTATAGAAACCTTATCTGTTCTGTAATCGTACGCCAGGCGACCTGTGCCAGTAATCTTTACTATTTTAGCTGCGCGCGCGATAGCAAACTACCGTCAACGCTAGTGTTTATTTATGATCATCATCACAGCCCACAACAGTCCACTGCAGGACTTAGGGCCTCTCCCACGAAAGGGGAGGTTATTGCCGTAATCTCCACGCTTGGCAGGCGGGTTGGAGATCGCAGTGTTATAAATATAACGATGAAAAACGCTGCTGCCCATTTTCTAGCCTACCGAGACTTTAGATCTTTTGCTATGAAAACATTAGTTGCCTTGTACGACACCCACGAGTGTAAGGGGTTGGTGCTATACTACTCTGCCGGACACCACACGGCCAAGTCTATGATCAGTAGCGTGGTAAAAATAAGGTGCAGAAAACCGTGACGTGACGCTTAACTGTTTTGGGGGCCGGCCATGTTAGAATGTGAATGGGCTCGGCTCTATAAGAAAGTTAAATGGGAGGGAACTACAAGAATGTAGTTATTGAACTCTACAACTCCAGTTGTTTTATTTGTTAAGCGTTTTGGAAAGGAATTTTAGTTACAAATAAAGGAGTTCATCCACACAACTTGGAGCCAAATTGGTCGCGAACTGTGCGGTTCCAAAGGAACTTTTTCCACTAAGGTTGTGAAATGAACTACCTGGAGAGGTTTTCCCTGGAGAGTAAAACATAGAGTTCTTCAAGAAAGGGGTAAAAAGGTTTTTACGGGGTCGGCAACGCGTGGGTGATGCCCCTGGTATTGCAAACGTAAGGCAGGCCCCGTAAGCTTGTTTGCCACCATAGTGGTATAAAAAAATTAAAAAAGTTAAGGTAAAAAACTAGTTATATTTAAAAAAATATAAGGTGTAATGTACAACGCAATAAAGTAAATTAAATACGATACACAGATTAAGAATACAACTGTATAATTCATTACAATATTGAAAAAACAAATCTAAAAAGCTAAAACGACATGAAAGTTATTAGTGCCTAACCATTTTAATACATCGTAATTTTAGTTGCTTTTATTGTTATAGCCATATTACATATTCTTTTCCTAATGTACCATCCTCAAGTTACTCACATGTAGCATATCAATTTTAACCATGCAATCATCGCTCATAAAATAATTCCAACCAGAGTAAATTGATGTGCTGTATAGAATGTTTTGTTATGTACAAGATCGACTTAACATTCAATCAAATTTGTAAGGCGGTTAAATCAACGAGGATTGTGAATAATTCAATGCGCCCATCTACTTTTTAACCTGTCATGCTCACAGTATTAATTGGAACAATCCTAAACAGCGACCTATAGTTGAACGAATCGTATCATTGTAAGCAATTAAGTAAATCATGTTGTCTCTTGTTCCAGATTACAACGCCGCCCCGCTGTTTGCCTCGGAAAACGCCTCCAGTGGTAAGTTTCGACATTACGGACCACCTTTTACTTCTATTTAGGGGATCAACGCACGGGCAGAACTTAGTTTTCAATTTATGTAAGCGACCAAAAGTAAAAAATTAGAAACGTTGCATTTTAATCATACTTATCATTATTTAGTATTTATAAAATTATCGAGGTGCCTATAATCAGAGGTAGAGTTCATCATCACAGCCCATAACGTGCACTACAGGACTTAGGGCCTCTCAAAGGGAAGCATAAAAAATTCGGAGATATGTAAGTCCCCCGGGACAGTTTGAAGTTATATTTGAAGCCTACATCTAAACTGGGGAATGCCGCTGGGAAAAAACGGCTTAAAATTAATAATTAACCCAGTTTCTCTATTTTAAACTCTTGTATGATGTTTTGTTTTTGAGGTGTAGTATGCATTACCTAAATTGTTTTACTTTTTGAAAATACTTTAAGGTTTTACAATCTCGTGATGCGCCTATTACTATACTAGTCCACTACTGAAGATAGGACTCCCCCAATGAGCACTAATGTCATCGGTTTGCGACATACAGTCTCCACCTGCAGCCTTTTGCAAGTCATCACTTCACACTTGGCCGGAGGGCGTCGGACACGTAGCTTGCTAAGACTCGGTCTCCACTCAAGCACTCTTTGACCACAATGGTTGGCGGTTCTTTGGCAGACATGGCCAGCCTACTGCCACACTGTACACTATGTCGATAACATTGGTTATGGAATCTAACCAGAAGTAAAAAGATTTTCTGTCTAACGACATCATCATCTTAGTCTCAATATCCCGGTTGTGCTGTAGAGCGCCTTTTCTGTTTAATGACGATAATCGCAGAGTAAAATTAGATAGTAGATATGTTTCAGGCTGAAAGTCATCGTTTTCCATCTGATCTGATCTGGGCTGTCTGCTCGGTTACTGGAAATGTTAAATATAATTCAATAATAGAAAAACTACCTTAAAGCTTATGCGGCTATTGTATTGTAATGGATATATTAGTTCCCAATAATTCACACGAGTCGCGACTGAAACCAGGCGAGACGACATCCGTTACATTATTTATTATAAGTTCGGATAAACCTAAAGCCAGCTTACAGAAATCAAGCCCGGAGCAGTGACTCGGTGGGATAAATCACCTGGCTTGTCATATTGCTTTCTAGATTAAATTTTACCACGATAAATCTCGAATCGTGAACCACCTTGAGGTATACAGCATGCTTTATTAGCTCGTTATCCAACGCTTCTTATTTATAAGCTAATATTTTACAATGCTAGGTACGCTATAGGTATATTTATAAACTTATTATTCTGCTGCTTAGTGTTGTTTAAAATTATTGGAGTTGTTGTTTTCATATTATAACAAAGGAAGGAACGTAACTTTGTAGCTACGCTAGCTAGTTGAATAATTTTATTCCCTTTCGTAATTACGTTTTGTTGCTAATGTTGGCTAAAAGAGTTACACCGAAACAGCCAAGCCATACTTTTTCCTGACCAAAATGTACACTTTGTAGAGTTAGCGTGACTCTTTATGAAATATTATAACTTTTTTACAATGAACCATTAAGAGCTTACGAGGCTTAGCAGACCAATTTTACGTGAACTTTTTTGTGTTATAGACCTCTATAAAACTAAAACAAATTCTATCGAAATAGGCACAACCGCAATACCGTCGATACCGCAATATCGAGGTGATACCGTCGACATTCATTCATCAAATACCTCGGATCCGTGATACACGGATCCCCAAATCTCTGCAGCTTGGGCCAAATGGCGAGAACTCACTACAGTCATCTGTGACCCTAAAATCCCTGACACGCTCAAAGGGCTTATATACAAGAGTATAATTAGACATGTGATGCTCTGGCTGCGAAACATGGCCAGCGCTGACGAAACACGTTCGCTAACGAAATGAAAATGCTACAGCGGATATGCGGAGTTACGCGACTCAATCGAGTACGTAATGAGTACATCCGTGGCAGCCTTGGCGTGAGGGATATAGCAGATAAGATCAAGGAGGCTCACCTGTGCTGGTTTGGCTACGTGTTCTGTAAGCTCCAGGGATACGTGGGAAATAGGTGGCTGATCTTGCCGGTATCAGCGACTCAACAAGTGATAGATTGACATCGCTGAGTCGGATGCGAGAGCCAACGGCTTACGACAATGCCGAGGGAAAAGTGGAGACAAACGAGTAGGAAAGCGGATCCTGGCAGAGGCCGGGTTAAACGCTAGGACGATGACGATGATAATTCATATCAAATGCTTAGTCGAAACGGAAAAAGAAAAAGAAACTTTCATTTCTAACTTCAAATTCAAAAAAGTCCTCTTGGAATTGTTGGACAAATCTCCCTAATCCTTTAAAAGGTGCCATGTTGCTTATAATTAATTTATTCCGGCGTCGATCAGCGTCACCGCTGCGGCTTCAGCCCTTTGACCCAATTGCGAACTCGAGTGGGCCGGAGTCGGCAGATCCCGAGGGTTACGGCTCGAGATGCCGCAATTGACCCCAATCTGTTACACGTTGGTGGACACTTTTTAGTAGAAGCCAGTAGTCGTTTGGCATCTATTCTTGTAATCACATAATTAGACTGAGAATTGTTATATATTGTTATATAATTTTTCAATAAGACAGACGATGATAGTGGTTTGTGACGTAGGTACCGAAGTTGACCAAGGTCTTACGTTGGAGACCCTGAGACTGGTTGATCTCGGGAGCCAATTGGCTTGGCACCCCGTGACGGTATATTGTTATTTTTTTATTTTAGTACTTGAGCCAATATCGCAAGTTCAAGTTCCCCGGTTTTTGTAAAACAAACAGCTTTATTTTTGAACCTTTATAAATAAAATGCGTCATAACTACCGATACAATTTAGAGCAGTTTGTTACAAATTAGTGCACACTTTTCAGTATACAAGGCAGCAAAGTATGTAAGCATCAAGTTACTTTTATGGAGTTAAAGACCTTAGCACTAACTCCACAGTTAGAGCTTTTATTTAGACCATTCTAATAGCGGCCCATGTAGGAAATCTAGATTTCTGCGTGTAAAAATACAAAATAAAAAATTACATTCCCTAACCTTTTACAAGTTTCGTCACAAACATTATTAACGGTGTGCATCGTTATCTCATACAGCCCTTTACCTATACTCATTACCTCATACAGCCCTTTCTAGGTCGTTCAAATACACGTGCACCTACCACAAACGTAATAGATTAATCACAAATTAATTGCACCTACGTAATGCGACCGACACCGTTGACAAATCGAAACAAATGAATAAAGTGCTAACAAAACAAAACACAACACCGCTTGACATTTTGATTACCAGTTCACTTTAAGTCCGCCATTGTACGCACACTACTCGTTGTGCATCAAGTGTTCAATAAATAAATAAACAAACAAGCACGCGAGCGATAAACAAAAACGCTCAACACTCTCAACAAGACAACAACAACGGAATCTCCACGACCCAGCAGACAAGACGTTTGATAACGCTGCGCGTGATTGCGGCGATATTTCCAATAGTCGGCCGTAGGTTGTTAACCTAATAAGATAGCGTTTATCGGCTGCGCGCACGCGGCCTACATACTTCCGCGCGCTGTGTACAGAGTGCGCGCGCGCAGCTACCAGCGCTTCCAGCGAAAACGCGCTACCCAGACCTCGGAAAAGCTAGATTTCTGAAAATTGTGTGAAAATCGCCCCCAAACGTGCACGAAACGTACAAAAAGAAGCGCTCAAGCCGGCTTGCATCATATTCTTAAACGCATTTAATCGGATACTTAAACAAAAAACTTCATGGAAAAAAACGTTAAACATCATTTTTAACCGTATTTAAGAATTTGGTACAAGCCGGGCTAAATGTATAAAAACCGTTTCATACAAAAAAAGCGCTAGATCCAGCGCCGAACCCGCTAAGTGGGCAACACTTGAGCGCCGTTTTTGGAGCATTGTGCAATTTTTACAAACAAAATCTGTTGGCGTACCGAGTTTATCATCGGAGAGACGTAATTGCACAATTTGGCGGGTTCGATTCTATGTAGGCTTAGTTGCAGCTGATGTTCCGATTTGTGTAAATACTTTGGCAGAAAATTGTGTAAGGTAAGTGCTCTTGAAATGGAGAAGACGAGAAAGCCGATAAGTACACGCTACAATGCCTCTACTTACTGCCCGCAATTGCAAATAATAATTGTACCTATATTCAGTCGTAATAACACAGTCGGGTCGTCTATTGTTTTGACGGAGCAAAATTAGGTCGAGGATTCTATTCTAAACCAGTTAATGAGTCCAAAGAAAACTGAGTGACATTTATTAATATGTTCTGCATTTATGCTTCGAAGTTCTGTATGAGGGAAGTAGCTTCTTATATTATATTCGGCAAACTTTCGAGAGAGAGGTACTTGATGTCGTAATAAGATTCTTCCGCTCCAGCTGAAAATCATGCTTGTCAAGTTTAGCGAAGTTCCCACTCCCGGAATTCGATCAAGTTCATGATGTGAAATTAATGTCAGCCATGTTTGGCATCATGAGTGTCGTGATCAATTAGCCCCGCTCTCCCCCACGTCTGTGTGGTTTAACGAATCGTAGATTATTATCATATATTAAACATAATATATTGCCAATCGTTTGTTTTGCAAAGTATTTAACTGTAAGCCAATTTGTGTAAACAATTTATGTACGTTGAGATGTAAAGCCTGTTTGTTGGCTTGATGTGGGAGACACTTCAACAGAAATAAGTATGTGTTTATTTCAGAATAATTTAATAAAGCTTCACCCAGATTGTTCATCATTTAGATTGTTGATGTCCTAGTCCAAGGTGACCGCTTTCCATCAGGTGGAGTCTGACCGTGCGCCACCCTCGGCAACAAAAAATAATCTCCTAAGTCAGAAAACAATTAATTTTCTTAATTTCACTTAGGGTTCGTAGACAGATTAAAGACTCCTTAACTGTATGTGTTATGACCGACTCTAATAGTCTGGGGTTTGGGGACAAATTTGTGACATTTGTCACTGAATGTTTCAACTAAAGTTAACAGCACTGAGAAACGGATTACTGACAGTAACCAGAGTTATCTAGTATCATTCACATTGTATATGAATCCGATGTCTAAATTTCATCTACGGCGGAGGAATAGTTCCAGTTGCTATTTGGCTAGTGAATCTAAAAAGCAGTTTCGCGTCCTCAATCCACATTACCTAAGTACACAAATCTAAATTGCTTTTTATTTAAATAATAATCTGTGCAATTTACCACCACAATATGTTGCCAGGGCTCTAATCTGGTCGCTTGCGCCAGCGCAGGAATGGCGCTCATTACCGGGCCCACCGCGCCTGGTTCAGACGACTGTGGCGTAATTAAGCGAAAGTGCTCGTGTGCGAGATGCTTTACTAATATTTGCCTCGTTTAATATGAAAGTGGATGTTTTGTAATCTTGTTAGTTTAATAATAGATGTTTGAATAACCTTATAGGTACTTAGTTGCAATTGCTGCAGATCTGATTAGATGTTGCCTGTGTAACTAATATGGGTGTCACAAAGTACTTCCTGAAACTACTTTAAACGAAGTAATTAAGTTATGTCTAGCATTATGTTGCCAATAATAATAAGACATAAATTTAATAATAGATGTTAGTTATTGGCAACACAATGCAAGACGTAACTTAATTACCTAGTGTACGCCCGTTGTGCATTTCTCCTGATTTCTGGTATTGACCTATGCCTAATTTGTTTTACGCTGTCTTCGATTTTTTAGGGGAAAGTCGGAATAACTATTTGTTACGGGTCTAAGACAGTATTAGCTTGTCGAGTGTCAAAACTCGGGACTTATGTGTGGTCGCTGTAGATCCTGGCTACAAAGGAATTGTAGTGGTGGGTATGAGTGGTAGGGCAAAGGCAGTTTTCCTGCCGCGTACGATCATACTTTGGAATCTTCCCTCAGCAGTATTTCCGAGCTGTTACGACATTGGAGACGAGCCTACTCCTTACTCAGGCGAGCAACGCCTTCGCGACTCTCGATATGGATACCCGCATCAGGTATCCATCAGGTGTGACGGGTATCGATGGCCGGCAGTAATCACTTACCATCAGGTGACCAGCTTGATCGTTTGCCTCCTTCTATAAAAAGTAGGTAATTCCGTAGTATGTCTGTAAATTGGCACCTACAATATGTTACCTTTGGCGCCTATCTTTGAATTGTTTTTTTTTTAGTTTAGTTGGTTTGTTTGTAACGGCAAACTATAAATGTGTATGCTTCTATGTGCATGGCCAGCCACTGCGTTTAGGGAGTGTGCAGTGACGGTATACTGAATTTAAATATCCCTCATGTTTTTGACTGACTTTCCGGCGGCCATCGTTCATGTTTTCGAAACTACCGTATGAATGAAAAATGTTCTATATCACGCGTGTGTTCCGTTAGAGTGCTTGTCTGTCTGTGTGCAAGTCTCTGTGTAGGCGCCGCCGAACGGCCCAAAATCGAATAAATAAATAAACTGCGTCCCTAAACATGGATGTGAGGTCTTATCCCTTTGCATCTACTTTAATCATTTCAATAATTCATACTATGATCCTTTAGTATCGGCATTTGACTTTGAAAATGCCTATCCAGGTGTGTCTCGGCTTGTGCAGCGCCTACATTTGATCTGCCTACGTTTTAAATGTATATTAAATCTATTTAAAGCCCATATTAATGTTTCAACTATTCAATGTAACCACAACCGAGAGGCGGTAACAGTTTGATCACGAATTCTATCAATATTAATGTGTTTTGAGGGTTTTTGTAATATATTCCAAACGATAAACGTCGTCCTGTATTTCAAGTATGTATTAGCTACATACTTAATAGCATAACCGTTGAATTTTTTACCAAGTTTGTAAGAATCCTCTACGTGTTCCAAAGAGCTTTGTATAGTAACTCTATACCAATATGAAAGCTCTCTATATAAAAGCAATCCCATATTAGGATTCAACGAAGCTGAATGATTTCTCATGACAAGCTAACTAATCCTTTCTTCGTCTCACAATAAAACTAACTCATTATCCTCAATCTCAAGTGCGATGACGATGACGCTACATAAAACTTATCAATGACTAATCGCTGTCGCCGCAATACATTAATTTTACGGGTAAGTGTGAGAGCCTCGTATCGTATGCCTTAGCTACATTATCAGTGTGAAAGATTAGTTTGTTTCGAGTGGGAACACAATCATTTGTCCGGTCCCAAAGATAACTGCCGAGTACTGGTACTGCGAAAGGAAACACTGGTTCGGTTGTTTCGATGCCCTAATTAGTCTCAAGCCAATGTAGAACCCATAACGTTGGTTTGGAAAGATTTATTTTGTAAGCGATTTGGTCCACACAGATTTAGGTAAAAAGTTACTTGTATGTATATGGCGTTCCAGGTATCAAATCGCTATCATGATCATAATCATCATCATTTTGATTCTTATCATTGGTCTTCTGCCAGGTCAGCTTTTACATTCTTCCTCAACCTCAACTTCTATCAGTGATACCTGCAACTAATGAATCGAATTTGAAAACTATATCACCAACGAAGATACTTAGTACCTAGAAAAATACATAAACATAAAACATTTAAAAATTAATTTATCTGCTGTTAGAATTTTTTAATCAACAGTGTAAACGATTGGGTATTGTTCCAAATTATATTAACGTACGTACCAACTTAAGAATTTTTTCTTTTTCACAGCTAACAGAAGACTTAGTGATGATAAAGGCCCTTCAAAATTAATTACTTTGTTAGTCAAATTATTTTTAGAGAATCGCCAAAGTATTCGTTCTCCGTAAAAAAAACCTTAAATTAAATGAAATTGAAACATTATTCATCAAACAACGAAGGCTAAATGAACTCTACAACTTTTCGGAGAGAAGTAATTAAAATTTACTTGGTAGAAAAGATAATATTGAGCTACTCATTTGCGGCCATTGGAAAGCTTATACAAGGCTATATTAACAAAGGTCTGCGTATAAAGTATCTATTTCTTACACATCAGCGTAGTTTTACGTACATACTAAAAAGGTAATAAAACTTGTACATTCAGGCGACTGATTGGAATCTGGTCAAGTTCCCCTGCTAACAGGGTCACAGACGACAGCCCGGATCGTGGTCGGCGGACTCCGGCCCCCGTGCGCGTGAGCACAACCGGGACATTAACGCCAAGATGATGACATATACTAATAAAGGCTGCATCACAGTTTAAATAGCATTTAAGTGAATACTGTCACACATATGCGGCAGACACGACGCTCTACGATTCCAAACTAGCTTAAGAGCATGATTTACCGCTGATAACTATAATGTAACCCCAATATACTAATAACAAACTAGCAACTACTAATTGCACACATAGCTTCCTCGTGATTTCTCCTATTTATTGGTAAAAGCCGCATCTACCGTTGTATTGTTTAGAAGAATTTATCGGAGAAACTAATTAACACAGATATACTTTGTAACACGCATCTTAATCTAAAGTAAATTATCAAAGACTCGATTGCATTATAATGAAGTGTATTGTACACAACTGTAATGGTACGTAAAGTTTCATATGTGGGTGAAGTAAAAACATATGACAAACATGGCAATCAATTTGCAATAGTCGGCAAAAGCGATGAAAAACCGCTGAGCGCCGTGTGACGTTTCGCATGTGCTCCATTTCAGTTGTTAGCTACATGTACGATGCATGTAGATGTGTAGACATGTAGACATGATGATATGTAGGCGCGGCACGTGATTGGTTTGTGATTGCTCGATCAACGCTTATTCGACAATCTGTCAGCGGATATTGTCGACGAAGTCATGCGAACTTTTTTTTTTGACGTGCTCGCTAAGTATTTATCTGTCCTAGACCTAAGTATTAGCTTATTTCTTTTACTTTAGCGATTTCGAATTTAGACTTTGGAAGAAGAAAAAGGTTCTCTGATTCTGATTGAGGTTCTGATTGTTAGTTGTGGAGTTGGGTTTCTGATAGAGAAACTTGCGTTTACCTGTCTATTTTATAATATAAACATAATAGGTACCTACGATAGATTTTCTTTCTTTAAACACCCTCATCTCTCTTCTTTGTTTAGGTTGTTGGGTTGTTGGGTTGTTTGGTAACTTATTTTCTTAATCAAGAAAAAAGCTGATTAGATAGATAGATTGGGATGAAAATTAATTCGCATTCTCTCTCAAACGTGCTTGAAATTGATCCTTTGTTTTTGATATATTTGATATTTTTGACCTTCAACAAAGATTCTACCACATCTTAGAAGTCACAGCTATACACATTGGCTTTATCAAAACCATTATTCGTATAACACTTAACACCTTTCACCTATTTTCGTTTAGCATGAGTGAAACACTCGATACCTCTAATACTAACAATGTCGGACCCCTTTCTCGTCAAAAGGCGACATGTTATCTATTTTGCGGTGTTTTCGTGGGCGGGCCGTCGACCACGTGTATTGTCAGATTGACAAATTCTCCCTGCGACCTTTTATCATGCATGACGAGGCGATAATAGGCTCCAGACATGTCTAGCAGGCACGTAATCAGGCGAAAAATATGTTCTAAAATGAAAAAAAACGTTCATTATAATCTTTTATTGCGCGGTATAGTATCTACTTATCAATACCATTCCAAAGAGCCCAAACTCGATGGGGTTCTCTTATTGCGTTCATTAGTTCCTATGACCACCCTCCGACTCCATCTTCAGACCAGCTCCATGGTACCATATAAATGCATTGTCATCCAAGTTACAAAGGTACACAAAATTTCAGCTTAATCGGATACCAATAAACGGTGGAAAAATGGTTTGCGAAGAGCAAAAACCCTGTAAAAAGAAAAACGTTGAGCAGAATGGCAACTATTCAGTACGTTGTCCGCCGAATTCAATACGCTGTTGAACATAAGTGACTCCATGATATTGTCTATTTGTGTCTGTTTGTAGAAATCCAATGTTGTACCTACACCTACGTAAAACTGAAAATTTACTACATCGCCTTATCTGAGATTAGTTAAGACTAGTAGTAGTAGTCTTCTGTCTGAGATTAGTCCAGTCTTGTTCGTTACATAGTTGCATTTATTATAGATAACCCCATCGGGTTTGGGGGTTTGGAATGGTCTGATGAGTCCTATACCGCGCAATGAACGCTTGTTTAAAAGAATATTTTTTCATAACTCTTGTTATGAAAAAATATTTTTATATTTTTTATAAACTCTTCGGTGACACTGAGTACTAACTACGTCTCTGTCTTTTAGTATCAATTACGCGAAAAAAGCCATTGAGAAGGGTTAACGCCTTGGAGCGAGATAATAGATGTTTTTCTGATACTCGGTTTTCATGTAAGCAGAGAAGGTCATTAATAATGACACCTGATTGTAGACTATTCTATATGACGTATTTACGTGATCATGTTACAAATGGCTTAACACGCAATTTCGTAGTAATACCGAAAATTATAATATAATAAATAATTTCATAGTAAACCTACTTAGACTAAGTAATTATGTAAGTAAAAACTCACACACGCACACAAAACAAAATTGCGCGCAAAGGCAGTCTTTTAGCGATCGCTTCCAGACAACCTTTGGGAAAAGGTCAATACTAATGCGTAATGTTTTAAACTACCGCGGTTATTATCACATATTTTAAAGGTATGTTTGGCAGTTTCTTACATCATGGTCACGGGACGACGTCGAAATGTCGGACTACTCATCAACAAAGGTACGCGGTAGGAAAACCCGGAACATACCTTTAAAATACTAATGCAGTTCAAAATATATTTAGTGGAAAATATATTATGTGTGTGTCACTATGAAATCTTGTACCTAGAATTCTAGATAGGTCAGCTGCATTAATATGGAAAATTTATGCGTAGGAAACATCACAGCTAGTGACAGACAAGCGATTTATGAAGCAAATTCCCGCAAACGTTAAATAATTGAGCAACTTAGATGGAAATGATAAAGTACCCGCACACTGAAATCTAAATTCACTTTTTATGTCACAAGAATGAATAATAACATTTTACTAAGTGCCTTTCGGCGAAGGAAGAAAACAAATATATTTCTTCGAGACCTTCTCGCGTGGATGTCTCGCCAAAAGATAAATAACTCGAGACTAATTTTGATAGCTGTTTGTCTCATCGTTATTGTATTGGCTTTTTTATTTTTGCTGTAATTTGGGTGGAAATCTAGGTTATTTGGGTCAAAGCTATGTAGAGCAAATATGGAACAGAAAGGGAGAGTACCTTAAATTTCACAAATAAAACATGATTATAGACCTTAACCGGTTTTGCAGTTGAAAGAAAGCTTTATAGAGGATTGTTAGGTTAGGCATGTCAAAGGGAACAAGATAATTTTTGGGTTTTATACGTGTTTTATAATTTATGTTGTATTTGTTGACTTGTATAATGAAGGGACAGTGTCTACGGAAGCTCCTTAAATAAAGATGTAAAAAAAAAGTTTATCTATAAATCCTTCACATCGACTTAAAAAAATCACGTCGATCTATTTGCTACATTGCTACGTAATAGAAGATTAGAAGTGAAATGAGAAAATATTTACTGGATTAGTACTACGTAATGGGAATGAAAGGGAAAAATAAGCAGACTTATCCAGCCTATCTTACGAACTAACAAACTTGCACAATACATCAACAGCCTCATATTAGTCCACAGACTCAGTCCACCGAGACAGACTTGAGCCTCTTCCACTTCCGTGGATTTGCCATAATCTCCACGCTTGGCAGATTTCTTCATAACTTTTTTGTAAGGATTAGGAAGAAGAAAATTCAAAAACAATAAAAAAGACTATTTACAGTATCTACAAAAAGCGCAACCAAATAGAAAAAATAACGTTTATTTCTCACAAAAAATCCTAAAGAACATATAACTAGGTACAAAAACAGAAACCGTAGCGACTTCTGCCTTCCATTTCTTCTACGCATCCCACCTGAGGATCCCGGCTCCTTCGGGTAGGTCAGGTCATCCCGGGAGAAACTGAAAGTACGGGAACCAGTTCAAGTGCACCGATAGAGAGGCAAGAGGGGAGGGGACGCGGCCGGGTCACGCTTCACCCGGGCGTGCGAGATCGGGAACCAGAGGCCACTCCCTGTACAGTTTGAAGATCCTTCTTATAAGGTTCTCCGAGTATACTGGACACAGTTTTCAGATAATGCGGCGAAAATACAATAACAATAAAAAAGAAATACAAATAATTAGATAAAAATGATTTGAGTAAGGTTTTCTCCATTTTAAGTTTAGGAGAAAGCTATAGGTATGTAATGTGTCATCATCATCATCAGCCTATTCTAGTCCACTCCTGGACATAGGCCTCCCTCAATGAGTAATGTACAGTACAATATGTACAATGTAATGTGTATTTCACAGTTTTTTTTTTATGTCGTACGGTAGGCAAACAGGCAAGCGGGCCACCTGATTGAAGTTATTGTATAATGGCAGCCCACGCTCAGTTAAGTTGTTTTTCTTTTTAAATATATAAGTATAGTGTCTTAAGCTCGGATTTTCTTCAGACTTTGCGATTCCAACAGTGTTCGAATTTACCTCAACATCAACCTTAAACCTCCTTTCCAAATTGCCTGCTTTGTCTACCAGAATTCCATTACGCCGCCGTTGATTTATCGACGCAACATCTTCCTAATTCTTAATCATGATGCGAGTAAATAATTTAAAAATAACCTGAGTCACTTTTTCTCCGTTTTAAGTTTAGGAGAAAGGTATAAATAATGTGTATTTCACAGTTATTGTAAAATGGCAGCCCACGCCCAGTTAAGTTGTTTTTCTTTTTTTATATATAAGACACTAAAGCACACATACACTTAAGCTTGGATTTTCTTCAGACTTTGCGATTGTTGCGACTTGCGACGTTCGTCAACGTAAACCTAATACATTTCGTCCTTTCCATATTGCAAATGCCGATGCAATAATAATAAATTTGCATTTTCTTTATCTGCTGTATTAAACGGAGAATGAAAGCAAAATGTTTATGTTGGGAGGTAAAAACTAAATTTATTGGATAGATAGCGAATATTGAAAGATACATATCAATCACAAACTCTAAAGCAGAAGTTCTACCAATTTAACCTCTACAATACATTCTATGAAAACATCACAACGTGTAGCTATAAGCGGCAACTATTTGAAAGTATAAAAACTGCACTGTATATATAGGTCCAATCTGCTACAGTGCTAAATGTTAATAAAATGTCCTGACTCCTGTTGCCGAATATATTGGACGTCTTACGGAAAAATTTACATAAGAAAAGACGAAAATGCGCCTATCATACAAATATCTAATGAGGCCCAAGTTCAGAAACTGCTGCAAGTAACATGACTATCCATAAATATGTTCAAACCCAGTCAATTATATCATACTAATCATTACGAAATCCTGTTTTTGCTTGTACGGAAACTTATATCATATTTCACTTTACACAATATTAAGTTTATATTAATTTTTTCCACTGTCGCTAGACACAAAACTCTTCTACCTATATCATGCATTCACACAAACATTACACACAGACAAGGTTCTAACCTTAACACTAAGAATATTACGCTTCATAGTATCTGTATATCCTGTGTATCTTATTTGCCCTATATGTACTACAAAAATAAAAGCCCACTCCAAAGTATTTCATTTATTCACTATATAAAATATAAAAGTATTCACACAAATACAAAAACATACTTCATAGCTGAATTGGAAAATGGATAATTCGTTACAAACTTTAAACGAAATAGACGAATCTAAACCTGCCTTTTCCACGGTCTGTGACGTTGAGGACCTGAATAAACACATACCACACTCTGAAAAAGGAGTTACAATTATTACTCAGAATATCAGGAGCATCTATAAGAACTTAGACGACCTACAGGTCACGCTTTCACTTATAAATATTCCTATAGATATAATCATTTTGACAGAATGTAGACTTAGCAGCTTAAAACCTATTCCTATTCTTGCGGATTACTCAGCCTACTCTACTACTCGACATGTTAACAAATGCGATGGTGTGGTCGCCTATGTCAAAAATGGAATTCCAGTATCTGTAAAAGAAATAAATTTAACTCATGCATCTTGCCTGGAACTCAAATTTACAGAAAAAATTATTTTAGGCATATATCGCTCACCAGCAATTTCCAACGCAACGGCTTTTATAGACTCTCTAAACCAACATTTAACAAAAATACAATCAAATAAAAATATTATCATTATGGGAGACATTAACATAAATTTAATTCCAAAACCTGTAGAGCAATCAAACGACCGTAATAACAGAAATGCCTATTTGGACATGTTAGCAATGCAGGAATTATCACCAGGCCATACTCTTCCAACTAGAGAGAGCAATTGTTTGGATCATTGTATGGTAAAGTTGGAGAGGGATAGATTAGATGCCAGAGTCTTAGTCCTGAATACCTCAATAACAGACCACTGTACAGTTCTCCTTAACTTAAATATCTTCTGTAATAAGAACAAATGTAAAAAAACTAAAACTACTATAGACTATGATGGGGCTTTACTTAGTTTATCCCAAAAAAAACTCTCTCAGCTATTGGTATGCGATGACCCGAACATAGTGACTCAACATTTTATTGATAAATTAAAGGAATCTCTACAAGAAAATACAGTCGTAGTACACTTACCTAGAAATAGACGCATTATAAAACCATGGATCACTGCTGGCATCCTCCGTTGTATCCTAAATAGGAATAAAATGCAACTAAAGGTTCGCTCTGATCCCTCAAATGAGATTGCTAAAATTACTTACATAAGGTATCGCAATTTTTGCAATAACTTAATTAAAAAGTTAAAACGCAAATATGAAAGAGAGCAGTTAACTAATGCTGTTAAAAGTTCAAAAAGTTTCTGGAATAATATAAAACATATAACAAATTTAAAACAAAGTAGATCTGATAATTCTGAGTTGCTTGGCATCAGGTACTCACCTGAGGAATCTGTCCATCACATAAATGACTACTTTGCTAATATAGGGAAATCTCTAGCACAACAGATTACATCCAATGAATTTAATGTAGCTAGATATGACAGTAACACTATTTCACCACTTTCGTCTTTTGTTCTGCTGGAGGCAGATGAATATGAGGTCTACAGAGTGTTAAATAAACTTAAAAGTGATAGCGCTCCTGGGTGGGACTGCATTCCAACAAAATTTTTGAAATGCGCTGGGCCCCAAGTTATCCCCATTATAACCCATTTAGCCAACCTTTGTTTTAGACAGGGGGTTTTTCCATCTCTCCTGAAAAAATCAATCATAACACCTGTGTACAAGGGTGGTGACAAAGACGATGTCAACAATTACAGGCCAATATCTATTTTGCCTTCACTATCCAAAATTTTAGAAAAGCTTATTAATGATAGGCTAGTAAGTTACCTTAACAAATATAATGTACTATCCGAAGCACAATATGGTTTTAGGTCTGGAAAATCAACAGAGGATGCCATTACAACTTTAACGTCACACATCATAGATAATTTAGATAAAGGCAGAAAATGTCTAACCGTGTTTCTAGACCTAAAAAAGGCCTTCGACACCGTCTCTGTTACCTCGCTTGTGGATAAGTTGGAAAAGATTGGAATAAGAGGATTGCCGCTATCTCTATTTGAGGACTATCTCCGTAATAGGACTCAAAAGCTAAAAATCGGCTCCTATGTCAGTGGAGAAAGTGACATCACATACGGCGTGCCGCAAGGGAGTATTATTGGCCCAACGCTTTTCTTAATTTATATAAATGAGTTGACCAACCTGATGCTACCAAATGCTCATATTATTTCCTATGCTGATGACACCGCGATCGTGTTTCATGGCACCTCATGGTCAGAAGTCCATAGACATACGGAAAAAGGTCTTATCAGCGTGGCAGCTTGGTTGGAAGACAACTTGTTAACATTGAATGTGGCGAAGACTAACTATTTGTGTTTCAGTATTTACAATAACACTCAACCTGACAATAATTTTAATCTAAAAATTCATAAATGTAGCGATCCAGACAGCAACGATTGTGATTGTCCAAATCTTACTAAAGTGAGGTCGACTAAATATCTGGGCGTAATGATTGACCTACGGTTATCCTGGTATTCACATATTGATCTGATTTCGGGAAGGGTGAGAAAATTAATATGGATTTTTAAAAAACTAAGGCATATAGCTAGTAAAGAAATACTAGACCAAATGTATGTTGTGCTGGGTCAGTCTATTCTGAATTATTGTATTGCCGTCTGGGGAAGTGCTCATAAGACCAGATTTATTCAGGTAGAAAGAGCTCAAAGAGCCCTTCTAAAGGTGATGTACTTCAAACCCAGGATATTCCCAACAAATGAATTACACAGAATTGCCGACAAACTTACTGTACGACAATTGTATATTCTGCACACGATACTGAAAAAGCACAAATCCACTAAATATGACCCTAATATTTTATTGAGACGTAGGAATAATAGTGTGATTTGTTGTCCTCTGGTAAAAACCAACTTTGCAGCAATGCAGTACACTAGGATGTCGTCATTCATATACAACAATTTAAATAGGAATCTTAACTTCTACCCTTTGACTAGACAGGAATGTAAAAAAAAGGTTACTATTTGGCTTAAAACAAAAAATTACGAAGAGACTGAATCTCTCTTAAAGATAGTAAATTAGAGACTTGGGTAACGTATTTAATATATTTACATTATTTAACGCGTTTATTTATTTACACGTACATGCAAGCAAACACACACAGACACACACACACGCACACACACACTCACTCACTCACTCACTCACTCACTCACTCACACACACACACACACACACACACACACACACACACACACACAATGTGCGCACATACGCACATAACAATATGATTTTGATTGTAAGTTTTTGTATTTAATTTAAGCTTTGTTTTGGTCACGAATGTTATTTAGTGAAATTTAATTATGTAAAAGAGCGAGATTCTCCTGATACAAGTATTTATATACTTAATAGGAGATCTCCACCTAAATTGGATGTGTAAATTTAAAATCGAAATAAATCATTTTATTATTATTATTATTATTATTATTGCACTCGGCATCCATTTATCCCCGTCAAAAGATCCATTCCCCGTGGGCGTAATCCCATAGAGGCTGTTTGTAGGAATCTGTCCATTAGTCAACGTGAGAGTAGCGAATTCGGAACACGAAGAAGGCGAGCCTTGTGCCGGGAACGACATCCATAACTGTCCGAACGACGACGTGGATTCGACGCAACTCAATCAAAAGTTTTAATGAACTGCTCCTGAATCAGCCTTATCGGTCCGTTCGGGTGATGTAAGTGCGTATCGATTGGTCCCTGGATGTGGGTCGCGGCTCGCGGCAGGCTGGCGGGTCAAAGGTCACGGGTAGGTCACCAGCGACGTCAACATAACTCCCCGGCGTCCCCACTCGCCTCGAACCAAAGGAGACGCGGCCAAACCTGCCTCTACCGTCCTCTTTTTGCCTGCAGCTCGTAAAGTGGACCCATAAAATACAATGTAACTGCCTTGTAAATGGGATTGGTCTGGTCAGCGATGGTTTTCTTTGGTGAGTTGCGATTTCGAACACACATGCGGCCGATCGTGTAAAGGAAATGAAAAGAACAAAAAATTTCGCTGCGGTTACCAAATGTTAGGCCGCATTTGAGGGACGGGCCTTGTAATTTATTTTGTTTTTAATTAAATATTGCAACAAGAATTCAATCTTATTCAATTTTCTCGTTATAATCCCACAATCTTGTCGGGAAGCGATATTGAATACAAACCAAAATTACAAATTAAAATGAAGCATCTCAATAACACGTTCCGTACACTGGCTCCTTGGAACCTCATTTTAGATTGACTGGGCAGCCTCCTTTGAGCAAATAATAACACCAATCACTGGGGAAATTTACATTTCGAGCGCTAAACAACATCTCACTGCTAGCGTTCTTGTGTAAGCGAAATAAGTTATATGCGCTTTCTCACGCCCGCCTGCATTGAATGTACAAAGCCAATTTCCAGAATAGCAGAAACAACACAAGTTCAATTAGGTAAATGGGTTTTGTTTCGCAAAGCAGAATGGAGGAAATTTATAGGGGCAGCATAAATATAGTTGTCGGGATCCAATCAACAGATGGAGCGCGCGTACGTGTTTAAACTGAATCCATGCGATGCGCGCAGCAGTCGGAAGTTACAAGATAAACATATACCAGATTGCGCGGCTTCCTTTACATGATTTGATTAAATATGCGCCATATTCGCCATATACTACAGCCATACTAAAACATGCTGCAGTCTTCGGGGCTTGATTATCGAATGGCATGCTATGCTGCTGGTAAAGAGTATTTTTGTTGGACGTAGGGTAGGTACTTTGTAAATAACTTGTTCTAAATAATATTTATTAAGTTCTAATATATTTTTATTTTAGTAACCATTGACTTGACTTTAACTGCGAATCCTGCGAAGTAAACTCGATAACATTTTAAGTTATTGTTCACGTTTATTTTCCATATGGAAATGTGAAGTGACTACTCTACGTCGATAAACTGCTCACGATGGGAGTGCTTGGTCGTCAGACACGCCGCGTTATTGCCTTACGGCCCCAAACTATCGAAAAAGTGATCGAAAAATAGATTATCAAATTCCACTTCAATGTTCATTTCATGGTTTTTTTATTAAAACCAATCCACACGATATATACCTATGTGGAAACTCATTTTATATAATACTTACTTTCTGCGCTAACTCAGTGACCCAAAGTGGATTTTGGCCTCCGATACCAGAGATACTACTAATAATCCTATAAGAAATAAATTTCAGTTGAAGACGCTATTGTTATATTATTATTAAAGCAAGCATTGGTAACAAAGACATTAACCAGAAACGTCTGAAACTCGTAATATCATAATGGCAAGATTCTTTACAGATACGAAAATAGCTCGCTTTGTACTCTTGTTGGGAAGATCCGAACATGTAAAAGTATAAACAAGCTTGAGGAAATTAGATACCATTCCCGCTACACAAAAGTTCTGTGAAGGAAATCGAAATACCTACGAAGTCTTGCGATTTTGCAGAGGCGGATTGGATTCGAGAGAGGGTTTCGAGTTTCTTGCACCATTTGAAGTCTTATGATCGTTACGATAATATCTCTTCTAATAAGATTGTTTATATAGTTTTGGAAGGAAATTCCTGATAGGTACAAGCACAGAGCATTTGCCAGCCTCAGCCGTGAGGGTAACTAAGTTTCCAATCTTTTTGGGTACAAGTAACAACTTCACAGCTAGAATTTTCCATTTGCAATGGGTAATTGCGCAATGAATACTGATACGGAGGTGGGGGAACTTGAGGGGTAAAAGTGAAATTTTAAGAAGGGTAGAAGAGAGGATTTTAGCGAAAGTATTACGAATTAAATGCTTATTAATAAAATAAATACCTCCACGTTCTAGTGTTTTCACAACTATTCCCATGTACGTGGTTGTGAAATATATACTTAGTGCATCCTTGGACGAAAGGCACTACTGTGAACGATATGTCAGAATAACCAATAAACATGCATTCAAATATTCCGTTGACAAAGCTGAAGCAAGGATTTTGTAAACCGTCACAAGGTTACTTGGAAATGTGAACTGTAAAGAGAACAGCACTGAAAAGATTACACGACGCTTACAAAACTCAAGGTTTAAGCTATGCAAAGGATTCTTATTCAACTATTATTGTTTGTGATAAGATTCACGATAAAAAGGAAAAGCGTGTTAAGCATGCACAAACAAGTAGGGGTTAATTTATGAAGTAGCTACAACAAGAGGAATTCAAACCCATAGAAACGACCTTTCATTGACACCCACGTATTAATTTCATAAAATCAAGATATTAATTTACACAATTTAAACGGATTACAAACGTTTCAATTCACGGCATCAATTTTCACAATTTGAAAACAATAAACTGGATAATATTACGTTCTACATTATACTTCTTCATTTGTTATAGTTATGGGCGTGGACGTGGTAGCGATGTAGACAACGAAGCATCTATGATGAAATTATTTCCGTTAATAACGATCATCTTTATTTTTTAAATTATGCATATCGAACACGCTGACTATATTAACATCGATTCTGTCACTCTTCCATGGTTTCTGCATTTTGTTGACAAATCGCCGTAACCATCATGAAAATCCACATCAAGCTTAGAAAAACGGGACCCATACGTGGTCCGTGACGGATCCCACAGCCAACATACCTCAAGTTTAACGCAAAGGCGCCCCGTCTTCTCTGACACAGTCTGAGTATTATCTCTATCTCTGACACAATGCAGTTAGCTATTACCGATCCTTTTTCCGTGAATTGTTTCTTTGCTTTGTGTCCCCCGCATACAGCGGGGGCATGCGAAACGAGGGCGCCGGATCGATAGCGTCAGACTGGCCGCGTCGGCAGACACAACACGGCCGGCTAGGCAAGGCCGCGCATTGCGGGCCCCACTCGGCCGCCAAGGATCCGCCTGAGGTTTACGCGTTCACTCGGCTATAGACAAAGCGAGCGCCATTGTAGCGAGGGAACGTATACGGTTCTTTGCTTTGGCTACACCAGCTAGGACCTCCGGACACCAAAAAACGGGCAGCACCGTTTTCTATTGTGCGTATTCTAAACATTACGATCACAACAGCCTTCCCAAAGAAGGGTTTTTTTTTAAAGTCATGTAAATATCTGGTCAAAATCTGTTTTAAAAGTTATAGAAACAGATTGTTCATGTGCCAATCACACGTAGTGGGATAATGGCAAGAAGGTGATGATACAACAGCGAAAGTTGTAACTAAAATATGACAGAAATTTATCCCGTCTCCAAAAATATCACCAGATTAGCTGACTCTATGAGATTCTTACGTCCTCATAGGACTCTTACCCGTATGTAGTCCATTTACCTGAATCTCTCGTACAGTGGTTTGCGTCATGCGAGCCCTACTTCACGGTACGAATTGCGATGCGATGCAAAATGGGATACTTACCTACTGCGGAACAGGATTCGATTATTGACTGTTGCTAATTTTCCTGGAATTCGCTTAACTATCAGATGAAATGCACAGCTTGCATCTTAGTCTTCAAAGTCAAACGCATTAACTACTAGAGAGTTAATACGTTCCATCCACCATGTCAGCCCTCTCCTGGTTAAACTCCATTCCAATTATAATAACAAACCGCGTAACTAATAGCGGTTTGTGTAAATCATTCATTATTAGGTACTTACTCAAATATACCGTTGTATGTCTGATTTTAGGTCAGAAAGTTAGCCGTAATTAATGGTATGTTGGGAACTCCTATTTTGGGTCAACATTTAGTAGCTCCATTGCGTGTCCTCAATGAGGTAATTCCTGCCCATTTATTTTATTACTAAGATTACTTCCAGGTCGCCGCCTAGTTTTATATCTTATTCGTACAATTTCAGACAGAAAGACTTGTACGAATCATTTCTTATTCCAACAAAGGGTAATATGTTCATCGTACGTGGAACATTCTTTGTAGAAACTCGCTTACACAAAAACTAAGCATCATCTATAAAAATATGTAAGCGTTGGCTAACACTTTAATGGTTAAAGGGATTGTTTATATTCATAGCCTCCATAAACGGAAGAGGGTCAAGATATATGTCATCATCAATCATTTAAAGCGCCATTGGGTAGACAGCACTCTCGCAGCCCTTTTCACATTTTAATTTCTTTATGTATTCTTAATAACTGACCCGTAATTTTTCATGTCTTTATTTCGGTCGCTGTCGTTTCCAATTTTCTTGTGAATAGCAAACTCTTGCTTTCAGCCAGAGACAGTTCATTAGCATCAAATTACGATTTTGTTTGAAAAATTATTTTTCCTTTGAGAACTTATTGTAATTACATACTGACCTTGGATCCTTGAAATAAAGTGCTAACGGACATCTGTATTAAATTCAAAAGTTCAAGAGACTCGAAATTATGTGCTATTTTATAAGTTAGTTACACGTAGATGTTAAGTTATTTTCCAATGGGTAGACATACAGACCAGCGGGCCACCTGATAAAATTCTTTGTAAGATTCAGTTATAAATAACTATTTATATTAAACTTCAACATTTTTAATAACTATATAAAGAGTCAAGTAATCACGGTTTATTGTTCAGCCACGTAAATAATAAATATACGGATAATTGCACAATTCAATCCCACCTGGTCACATCTGGTGTGGGACGCTGTCGTCATAACCGATATTTAAAAGCCAGTAATTCAATTTCTACGCAATAAATCCTCAACAATGAAGTGGGTGGATATTTATGGGCTCCGTAAAAAGATGAACAAAGGACACAACACGATATGCCCACTGGCAATTCCGCCACTGGAATTGAACGCTATAGATATAGTCGTACATACCTCGATACATAGGATACAATAGATAGTAGAAACTATAGCTTGTATTAGATCTGTATTATTACGATCGTCTAAAATTGTGCCTTAGAATATAGCAATAGAAAAATGTCATGGGACCGTTCAAGAGGTATATTAGAGGTCTCCTTAGGGGCAGGCAACAAATTGGTAGCGCCCCTGGTGCTGCTGATATCCATAGGCGACGGTGACCACTTTCCATCAGGTGGCCCGCATGCCACTTTGTTTGCCGTATTACTGTTTAAAAAAAAGAGAAAATTGTTTGTTTTTGATTAAACTAATTCCGTGCTTATTTTTTATTTGATCTGAGTGAATACCGCCAGAGGATAAATTAATTTTGCCGTTGAGCGACACACTCCAGTTTTATCCCACTCTTTGATACAAATTAAGAGACGGGGGCGGGATGAAAAAAATGTAATGGGCTTGAACCTCGTCAAGTACAATTTAAACAACAAAACGAGGAACACTAAATTAAACATTGTTATTTATAAATAGCATGGTTATTACACTTATTTACCTTTAATAAAAGCAAAGCAGACAAGGATGCCAAGCGGCCTCCATTCGCCAACGCCCTTTAGTAAAAACTTTGTAACGAGTTGGCCTGAATTGGCTTTTTGATTGAAACTAGCTATTTTCCGCCATTTTCACTGGCTTGGCCAGTCTTTTTGAACGAGAACATGGGATCGTTCAAGAGGTACATTAGACATTCTCTTAGAGGCAGGCAACGCATTAGTAGCGCCCCTGGTGTTGCTGATGTCCATAGGCGGTGGTGACCACTTTCCATCAGGTGGCCCGCTGTTTGTCTGCCTTATTACATTAAAAAACGTGAATAATATCTTATTTACGCCCAAGTAGTGAGGACCAGGTACACAGTGACTCCCTAAGCGGAATGCTTTCGGTGCTCCTGACACACCTCTTTAGCTTTTTGCATATTCATCAATCACGTCATACAAGTTCATCGGCTCAGGGATCTCTTAACTGTTTTTTTTATAACGTTTTCGAAACACATATTTCGTTTAGGTAGGTACGCATAGTATTTTGATTACCGTATAACCGATTTAGTTATTTCATGACATAAGTTATTTTCTTTTCCTTTTTAAGTTATATGGCAGAAAGTTTTTATGTATGAAAATAGTTTACGTTTGCTCTGCTCTGCGTAAAATGAGAGATGCATTCTTTCTGTCTGATATAATGTTTTAGTTTACATATAACTTAATGTTTTAGTTTACATATAATTTACGTTCTATTGTTAAGTAAAAAGTTGTTTAGCATCCTAATGTCGTAAAATACCTCATCTTAGGATATGACTGACCTATTGCTACCTCCTCACTCTGAGGGCCTCGCGAGTCAACTCGCGTGAGGTGACACGAGGCGATGCGGGCCCTCTTCACTCTCGCGAGGCAGGTACTTTGTATTGTGCTGTGTTCGGGAATATTCGAAAGGGAATCGCGAGGCAAGGCGACCGATTAAAGGTGACAGTATTTTATTCGGATCCTCATTACATCCTTAACCTAAGGTAAGTAAAGTAAATTATAATTATTGAAAATTACATAAGACCAGCCAGTGATCTAACAAAAACCGAAATGGACCAGTCTCAGCATAATGCTGTGAGGGTTAATGCCTGTCACAGCGCTAGTTTTCAGGAAAGCCCATGCATCCCAAGCGCGTTACGCGAACGGTTAAAAGTATTATTTAATTATCAAAATCATTTCAACAAATATGCTATTCTTTATTGATAATTTCAAAAATATATATATATTTTAATTAAGAAGCTTATTTCATTCGTTTGAGTGTTTAGTAATTGAATTATGGTTTATACTCTTAGTAAATGTATTCAAAGGGCGGCAAAAGGTTTGTATAGCTTAAAATTAAAATAATTAAAGGAGTTAAACCGAAAAAACCACAATTCGCCGCTAGATGGCGTTGTTTTGTGATGTTGTGATTTTCCTTTTTCATTTCTTTTTTAGTTATTATCATGTAGGAATCCATTTCACGCGCATTTGACTATATTCCCTAACGGCCAATTACACAAACTCACATTAAAAACGTAGTTAAAACCCTTATTCCAGATTTCGAATAATATTCGAATATTACCAGCAAAAATATTCGAACACTTAAATTTTCGAATATTTGCATGCCCTAGTCACAACACCACTCTTTGCCCTTAAAAATCGCCATTAGAAGGTACTAACAGGAAACGTATTCTTTTATTCGATATGTTTATTTTTCTCCTTGCTAATTGAAAGAGAATGAATATCGTTTTATACATAAATATTGATTCTTATAGACGCATGGACGATCGAACACTAGAGGACCTTACCCGATGAAATAGAAAACTATTATTATCTTCATAGCATTGCAAAGTGCCACCTCTTTAAAATTAAGGAGAACCCATAAAAATGATATAAAAGACAGTGTCTTTATCACCTCTTGTCATCTCAGCCATAAAGCACTTAAATTCCTGATTTTCCGTCCAATTCAGTAGTTGGAACTTCTGACATAAAACCGAGAGACGCTTTGTTCAAACGCGTAAGTTGAACCGTTTGCATAATAGTTTTATTCGTATTCCATGTTCGAACAGTTCTTATATGCAATGGAATTTCAAGCTGAGTCGAATATTATACTTTGAAAACAACTTTTGAGGATAGCGTATACCTAAGTGGAAAACTTAGGTACGCTTACGTGGTAAGCAATGGTAGGAAAATTACATTCAAACAGGTAATCCTCTCTACGCTAAATCGTCATTGTCGACAACAGCTAAGGCGCTGATCCAATTGGCAACGGTCGTAAGACGGGCTCGCTCGACCTCAAAACCGCCAGTCGCCCGACCATGGTCGTACGACCGTTGCCAATAAGGACAGCGCGTAACAGTCCATTGCTGGATTTTAGCCTCTCTGCATTAATAATAGAGAGTCAATATAATAGAGGATACAGCCACGTTTGGCAAGTTGCTCACGGTAAAGTATTCAATAGCTATGCTGTTGCCCATTTTCTGCAATCGATGTTTTGTGTCTGTGACATTTGTCGGCCTTCAATGGACGGGATTGGTGCTACATTGTACTCTACTCCGCTGGACATGGCCCAACTAAACGGAAGTATATCTAGATATGCTTGGAAAATTTACACTAACAGAAACGAAAATTCATCATTTCAATTTTCGCCCGGCCGGGAATCTAACCCGGGACCTCTCCGGGGTGTTAACCAACTGAACCACTCAGGTCGTCTTTTATTAGATAGTTTTTAGATAGATAGTAGTAGATAGTATTATAATCATGGAGGCGACGGTAGATTTCCATGAAGGCTGAAGGCTTGTTTTCCACCTTTGGTAAGTATAAAAAAATGACCTTAGTAAAAACTATGTGTATAACTCTTCTATAAATAGAAATAATACGAAACACTCGACACTGCGTTCGTGACAAACAACGAAGCCAATCATTTTCGTTCACAAGTACTATAAATAGGTGTTTTATGTATCCTACAATAAAACCTTACGATCTAAATCTAATACATAGCGTGGTACACGTACAAAAGCACTCCAGACCACTTTAAACAGTAAATAGTTACCGAAGAAAACATGTCAATTTACAGCTGAATAGGTAACATCGTAGAATATATGGAATTCGCTATTCAGCTCTATTATATTCCAACCGTTCGTGGGAGTTGCGAACTTTATGAAAAGATATGAGCCATTGTATTTATCGAATAGGAAAGAACTTATTGGTATCTGAAAAGTATATGTTTTACGGCTATTCTTAGCCTTAGATTTTCTGTTCAATATCGTACCTAATGCTTCAGTGAGGCCGCCATTATTATGTGGATTGTAACTAAGGTTATTCACAGAATTTGTCGTAATGGCGACATGGAACCTACAGAACTATTTTGGTACTGTCTTTAATCCTCCACTGACTCGGGTATACATTTAAATATGCAAAATGTGCCCGTCAGTTCGTCCCCTAGTACGCAAAGCGACGGATTAACATTAATGATATACTTATAATTTAATTTATGGCCTGGAGCATGACATAGGCTACTTGTTCTTAAACTCTGCGAGGACAGAGCCGAGTTGCTGTCGAAAGTTAGTACATACTTAGTTAACAAAGACACAAAAGTGAGACTAAGTTGCGTATTAATAATAAATAGTCCACAAAGGCAGCTGTTAATATGATTTCGAAACATTTAACGAGGCGGTGTCAAACATAATCAGACCGGTACCCAGATCGTAATAAATTGTGCCCATATTAGTGGGTACGTTCATGGGTACTTTGGAAGAGCCATACTTGCATAAGTATGTAGTTGAGCAATGGAGGAATAAATGTGGTGCAATTCTAGCGTGAGAGATGTTTATGTCATTTTGTAATCGTAATTTTAGATATAGATTACAGCACCTACAGTTTAGAGAGCTAATAACAATTAGGGTGCACTCTTCGCATATTTGTTCACGAGCTACGCTCCGCTTTTATTGTCTACAGGAATAACGTATCGTTTTATTTTATGGCAGTGGTAAAACTGGTAGCGGAGCAAGGAAGTGCCCATTCATATGGCGCTACGGCACCGTTTCCTCCAGATAGTGTGTCTGATCGCCGAAACCTTTTTCCTTGAAGGACCCCCGCAGTGAAGGAAAGTTGGACGCTGCGACGCTCCGATAAAACAGCGACGTGATTCCAGCGCGTCCCGACAATCTCGCTATCAGCCGGATAGCGTCCGATGTTCTGCGACGCAGTAAACACACGCTGCTGTCATCTGCTGGGAAATAACCAAGAGTTCGCATTCAAACCGAGTCGCCAAATCGAATTATGAAAGCACTCCCAGGCTAGCGCCGACGCTCGCGGTATTGGCAGTTACCAACGTCTGGTGTATGGAAAACAGATTTATAATACACGACACTATTTTCTCAAAGATTCCCTTCCAATATCAACGTGGCAATTTTATTTCATAGTAGAGAAAAATACGTTCGCTATCGACAAAGGATCTTTTGTTCGGAAAGCAACACGCTTTCCCTTTTGCTGTGATTTTAAAAGAAAATAGCATCCGACAGAAAGACATCTCCGTCCTTGGATCGAGGACGTTGTCTGTAGAGAGCTGCATTCTTAATGTAAAGTGGGTTTGCGGAAAATGTCATTTAACTTTTTTAATTTGTGTAATGAAAGTCTTTTGTGTCGACGTTGAGAGTGAAACGTTTGCCCACATTCCATGCCCATACAGAGCAACATATTTGCACCCACTTAATTAACTTTCACTGACCAAACGGTTCAGAAATCTTTATTGAAAGCTTTCAATCTTTTCTTGTAGCAGCTGTATATAATTAACGGGCGACTATATGATCGCATGATTACTGATTTAAGCTCGTGAGAACAAAAGCAATTTGCGCATCGGTACCTGAACCTCGGGCCCATAATCGAGGCCGCGATTGGCCGTTGCGTCGGCCCGACGAGCAACTCCTTAATTGCGGCAAACAAACTATTTCCCCCACGGCCCGGTTATCGAACTCCTAGAAAACACCTACGTGACTATAGAACGTATGGAACAAGGCCGTCGGTACACTAATGACGCAACTGACGCGGCGTGCGAGGCGGCGCGGCGGCGAGGCGGCGAGGCGGCGACCTCGCTCAATATATCACGGCATATTCGCGGGGTCGCGCCACTCGTAAATTCTATTTCCGCGTCATCGGCCACGCCGAATGCCGTGCGCGCGGACCGCACAGCTTTGCATTTAGATGGCAGCGGACGCATCGGTCAAACGCCCGTGGCGCGCCACGCCGGCTCGCCACTATATCAGCCGCTGCCGCCGCGACGTCGCGCAATGCATTCCGGAACGTTCCCAGGACACTGCCACATACTTACCTTCTCAGATAACGCTCTTTATTCGGTTCCGGCGACGTCTCCGGCTCCGGAGCGCGCTTCGCGCGAACCGCCCGAGCGCGACTAATTTATTCCCTCCGCTGGATATTCCGCGCAATATAAAATCGCGCATAAATCCGGCGATCGCAATCGCAGCGACTCCCCGGATGAATATTTCTGACGGAGAATAAAGAGCCATCGGTTCCTCAGCGAAACGAGCTGGCACTTACACTCTTTCGATTGCTCTCGACGTGTTTTATTCTAACGTTATCGTAATGAGTCGTAAAAGTTTATTGCTGGAGTCGTAAAGCGAATTCTCTGGTCTGGTGGTGCCTCGTCGTGGAGGTGAACGGCGATGTTACGACGTATGCGCGGGCGTCGCTCGCCGGCGGTCGCCGCACGTCGTGATTGGTCGCGGTCGCAGCCACCGCCGCAATCAGCTCTCGCCCCGAGCGCTCCCAAGACCATTCGATTTTACGAACGGCGCCGCTGCTTCCTGGCAAAACCGTAATAGTCTCGTTACTGCCAAAATTTGTTGACGTCTTTTGGTTTCCCTCCCAACAAAACCATTTCAGCGCACAACAATTTTACACCATACATATTGTACTCAATTCGATTTTCTTCAAGGAATCTAGTCTCCACCGTAATAGAATTATAGGTTAAAGCATCTACTCGCTCGTTCCATAAGTGCTCGTGCGCGATATCATTTCAGCGAAACGTAATATACGAATAGAGGCAATATTAGTCCAATTTATTAATCGTTTACCTTGCCCTCCTTTAATAAATGGTACTTTTATTTACCCGTCTTATTTTAATATGGATATTACTACAACCAATTTGCGTCGACAATCCTGCGCAAGCGCCATACCCGCGCAACGAGATCGTCCGTCTATTAAGTTGTGAAACGCGAGGAGTGGAGAAAGCAAGGCGACATTGGGCCGGTATCAGCGAAGTGGGTCTGCGCGCGCGCAACTGGGTGAGCGTGTCGAGGCCGTGACGTCACGCGCTTTCTCCTGGCTGGTTGTGCAACCAGCGCCGCCGCGTGCGCCGATGTGAATGAACGATATCTCCGTGAGTCAGTGTTGTTGGTGTTACCAAGTTTTTTGGCCTTGTTTGAGGTAATTTTGTGGGCTGCTGGTTGGCTTGCGTCGATGCGGTGGCAGCGGGAGGCTAGATTATGAGTTAGTGCAGTTGGATGATAGTTCTTAGTATTGGCCCATAATCGTGTGCTATAGCTAGTGTTAATGAGGGATCACCGATTGAACCTATTTGAACGAAAACATTATATATCTATACTATACATCGTATAGAACAAAGTCGCTTCATGCCGTCTGTATCTATGTATGCTTAGATCTTTTAAACTACGCAACGGATTTGAATGCGATTTCAACAATTAAGGACGGTTTACAAGCAAGAAAAAAGGGAGGGTAGGCGAAAGAAGTCGCGTCGGCTCCACTAGTTACAAATATGTAAACCGAGCCTCAACTTTACAGAAATTAATAAAATATTGACCACAACATACACAGAACATCGTAATAAAAGGGATCACCAACAAGATATATGTAACATTATATGAAATTTCGTCGTGGAAGCTTTACGAGCTCTAGGATAAAACTAAACAAATAAATAACAAAGCGAAATAAAGTCAAATAAAAAGCTGTAGCGTCTAGCGCATCATGTGAAGCCCTCCGCGTGAGCAAAACACTGTGTTTGCATATTTATATTTTATGTTTCCTCGTAAAATGTTTAAAGTAACAAAGTTTATTGTGTAGCACATAAAATCCTGTAAGCTAACATACATACATACGTTTGTGTAGAAGCAGACCATTATAAAACTGCACCCATTCGCTATTGCTATGAAATGCAAAATTTGTTGCACATGGGTACCAAATTAAACGGGAACGCTAATTATCTTGGCCCAGAATGGCGTAGCAATGCGGATGTGCGGTTATTGTCTTGTTTAATTTCAAACTGGCAATCATTCAAGCTCACATTACTTTTAGTTTAGAGCACAAAAATAAAACATATCCGACAGAAAAACGTCGGGTACGACCGACATAGTACACATATAACTACTAAAACCTACTGCACCGATTCTAATGAATAGAATAGAATAGGTTTTTATTTGCATTAAATGTGGTAGACAGTTGTCAGGTACATGTTAAAATCGTTTCGTATCACACATTTAACCAATTACTCTTGGTATGCAAACTGAGAGAGCTATTTAAATTTAATAACACTAAAAATAACATATTTTTCATGCAATTACAATCAATAAAAATTAAAATTAGGAATAAACCACCACAATTTATTGAATTTGTCTATAAAATAGATGTAATATGGACAAAATTTATAAGCAAAATGTGTAAAAACTGAACTGTAATAATTATAAGTAGTCCAATTAACCGTGTCAACCCCAAGCCTTTGTTTCTATTAAAATTGCCGCCAAAGCTTTGCACTGGCTCCTTTGAAATCTGCCGATGCCATCGCAGATTAGGTACGGGTAACTATGAGAGCTTTTCTTTGTACTTGTTGAACAATAACGAGGTTGAAAAACAAATGGCTCCATAAATTCTGTAAAATTGTTTCTTCTTACAAAATGCGCCATCAACCATTATTCTGATTCCACGTTGAATTTGAATTTGCAAGAGATTAATAACTTGGGTTTAATGCTAATCGATCAACACGACTTAATAATCTTAAAGAAAAACAATGGTGAAAATATTAAAGAAAAACAATGGACATTCTGATGGAGTGAACGTTGTGATGCAGTTGACGTTATGATGGAGTGGACGTTCTGATACAGTGGATATTATAATGCAGTGAATATAGTGAACCATATGACCATAAGGTTTTAGAGTCTAAAACCTTTCCAAAAAGTCACCATAATTTCTAGCGGACAATTTTAGGATTCAACATCCGTCAACAATCTGTAAGGACCGTCGTTGACAGCATTGTTTCCATTGTCTGTTACACTATCCTAAACGATTAACCTTAGGTTTGGAATCCGAATCAGATGTCATTTATTTTATAACTATGTAGGTACATTGTTGGTCGTATAAAATGACTTAAAGCAGAACTTATAACAGTTTACCCAAAGTTGGGCGTACAATATCAAATTATAATTTTACGCTCTACTGTTACCGAATCAGTATACCTTAAACATAGCAAGTTCACTCTGCGAACAGCAACTCCCTCTGTTAAACAACAGTAGGTATAAAGAGACGTCTATTTACATAAGCTCTAATTTAAGATTCAAATAGATACTTAGCTAGCTTTGGAATATCTTCTAGGGGATTTCCTGAAAATTTTCCCGGAAACGGTATCAAACGGGGCCGGTGTAGAATATATAATTAATTAATTACATTTAATACAGAGTAAAGCTCAAAAGCCGGCAACATATAAGCGACTACCTCTCGGGTGTTGCAGGTGTTATCATCATCATCCGAGTGATCAATCCCGGCTTCTGCCAGGATCCGCGTGTTGCGGATATCTATGGGCGGTGGTGAACACTTTCCATCAGGTTACCCGCTTGCCAGTTTGCCACCCTCTGTTATAAAAAACAGGAAAAGCTACAAGAGACTAAATTTACAATCTCTTGTCAACAGAAGTGTGGAGCGCGGGCAGCGGCGGTGGCGGCACACCATGCGGTAGCAGTGGCATGGAGCTGAAGCACGAGGTGGCCTATCGGGGTCTCCCGGGGCAGGTCAAGGCTGAGCCCGGGGTCAGCCACAACGGCCACCCGAACGGGCATCGCGAATGGATGGCCGGCGCTGGAGGCTCCCCGTCCCCTGGGCCACCGCTGCAGCCCACCAACGGCTACTCCTCGCCGCTCTCCTCCAGCAGCTACGGACCGTACAGCCCTAATGGAAAAATAGGTGAGTTACGCCTTTTTAATAAACCTTATTGGAATGAGGTCTCAGCCACAGTGGTTCGTTTGGACTATGGACATGGGATCGTTCAAGAGGTATATTAGATGTCTCTTCAGAGATGGGCAACGCATTGGTGATATCCCTGGGTTTGCTGATAGGCTGCGCTGACCACATTCCATCAGATGGCCCACTTGCCTTTTGTCGCTTCAATATAATTATTTTTGTATATTATAACATAAAAGATAACTTTTATTGAAGCAACTAAATCGCTTGGTGTGACTCATGGTGCCACGCCGGAAGTTAGGGATAGCAAACATGGCGCTAGCCCTTCCTTTCGCTTTTTCAATGTGATTGAAACAACTACTGGCGCATTCGCTTTGGTTGTAAATGTGGCCTCAACCTAATATCGCGCTTACACGACCATCACAAGTTCACGCGAGGTTTACTCTAACATAGGTACTATGTAGGTGATGAGCAAAGATCGCAGATCGAAGTGATGTAAAAAAGGTGAATTGTAAGAACTAGCCCCGTTACCAGGTAAATTAGCTTATCTAGGGGCACGACTAGCGTTAACGTAGCCAGCAATTATCTGGGGTTTGGAAACTGACCAAAATCGAACGTAGAATATATTCAGTTACTGATAAAATATTAATTTGAAAATGGTTCAAGTTAGTTCATGGGATCGCGCTACATTTTTCCTAACATTTACGCTTGTTTTGTGTATTGAGAAACGATACTCGTTGCGGGATTATACTTAGTTGACATTCACAATAGCCAAGACAAAGAGCTCAGGATACTTACACGAGTTACATAAGTAGGTAAAAGTATTACCAAAGGCGTTTTGTAACGTGGTGCCCGTGTTAACACCTCGGAACAATACAGCCCAAACAAAGGCGCGACACACGGCCCACATATACCTAACCCCTGAAACATTGTTTCAGCGACCTCGTGGTTTATCGCGACCCAGCGAAATAGGCCGCATGACAACGATGTGTCATGAAATAGAAGTTAAATACAATACAATTGAAAAATGTAGTTTCAGACGCCAAAGACAATCAGAGTACGTGTGAAACGGATCTTGAAACACAAGCAGCGATATATTCATACCCAAAAGCATTCAGAGGTCCGGGCAAAGTGAAGGTGTCATTAAAAATGTGTCATCATGTCAGCATCGACATAAGGCTATATGACGATGCTGTTCCAGATACTGTTCCACTGCTGGTCCTCGGAGTTGCGTAAAAAATGTATGAGTTAGAATGTTGTTGTACTTCTTTGTTGTGAACCCTTTACTCATTTTATTATTTGATACTTCTTCTTTTGAGTAGAAGTCAAATTGTTATCACTAAAACATTATTCATTTCCGAAACACATAACTTGAATCAGATACTGACAATATGGCGTCATTGTCCAACGTGTTCCTCTTAAACATTTTATTGCCTATAAAATATATTCTTGTTACTAATTTAAAGTCCTTTTCGTACTATTTCCTTTAATTTTATGTATAGGTATATACACCGTATTTACTAGAAATCTTGGTTTCAAAATGTACATTATAATATACTAGTGGAACCGGCGCGACTTCGTTCGCGTACACCTACTTTACCCCTACCTACCCTTTTTCTTGCTTACAAACCTTCTTCTTGAATCACTCTATCTATTGTTGAAAACCGCATTGAAATCCGTCACGTAGTTTAAAAGATCTAAGCGAACATATCTATGTGACTACATAGCGACAGACAGCAGGAAGCGACTTTGTTTTATACTATGTACAGAAGTGACTTTGAGTAACTTGTAAGATAGCGACGTCCATGAAAGTATGCTGTACTTTGTATCCAGTAAAGAAAATGAACCACGCCATATCCCCTATCGCGTGTCAGCGGGGGCCGTAACACGTTACCCAGGGCTGAATGGCCAACCCACATAACATTATCGGGGCAACAAAGAACTACAGCAGTCCATTTCCTAAGGCTTAATTATCACCCTGGAGTAGGCGGTGGGGTTCAGCTGCGATCATGTTGCAGAGAACACGACTGCTCTTGGGTTTAACTTGCGATAAGTGCGTCATTTTCTTTAAGTACTGAACCTTGTGGGATTGATAATGTAGTAAGAGCAGTCATTTTGTACCTACTTAATGTGTGCGTGTGCTAGACTCGCCAGTCGCCACTCCATTGCGAATTATTCCTCTGCAGCACAATGATAACGACCGGAATATAACATGCTTGGCCAAGGACACTGGGTCAATATAACCTTATTTACATTAGAGCTATCGTGTTGCCACCCAAAACAGAATAAAGCCGCGTAATTTCCACCCAATTTGCTCACGAAAAAACATTAAAAATCGAATACCCCTCTCCCCGTGGCGTGTCAAATGATTGACGGGCCAGGTTATGTTGGTCGGCATTATCAGTTCGTCTGATGACGGATATTTTCAGTGCTTAACTGCCTACATGTTATCGCGTGATTGTAGGAGCAACGACCCTAGGTTGCGTGCAAGATAGTAACTTGTATTTGATTACGCGCCTAATGTTATTTACTCACAATAGTATTACGCATTCGAAGTCATTATTGCTGGCCATAAATCTGCTCGATAGGTCACCGCCTCTTCCTGCAAAGTAAATCAAAATGCCACATTAGTTGGTGTCAGACACAAAAATTAAAATACCTAACCGATAATTACCATAATATTAGCTCGTGGCGGCGTCGGCTAAATTAAAAGTAATTTATGAGTGTCCAATTAAGTTAAATTCTTGAAAAGGGTTCACCCAATTAATATTATATCACCAAGGTCATATGACTAATTGAGCAAGATAATTTATGATAGGTCAACTAGGGCAAAAGTAAACTAAAGTTATGCGAACAAATAAACAAGAGATAGTCTGACAGTCTGACAGTTTTGCCAGCCTTATTTATGTGAATGGATTGATTTATCGGCCAGCGAAATTCAAATTAGTTTTAACATGTCCACTAATGAATTTAGAGAGTATAAAAAATGGTTTCTAAGATAATAACAGATTTTGGGAATAGCTACGTCATGTGTACCGTATAGGTTTTAATTCAAAGAAGAAAATTCTAAGGCTTAAAGAACGCAATGATTCACCAAAATTTCCCCCGAATGACCATAACGCAAAAAGACAAAAACGTGGTTAAAGTTTCCGAGAACCAATTAAGAAAAAACTTGTCCTACCGAAAAATATTTGCGCCCGCACTCCGCTAAAAGCTTCATGCTGCTATACGTCCCTCATTATTTTCTCGTTAAGATTTATACGTCGCGCCAGTGCCGTCGCTCAGACTTTTTGTACCAATAAAAAGACTACAGAACACCTACATATACACAGTATAGGAGCACGAGTATAATAGAGGTACTAATATCATAATGCAGACAGCAAAAACCTAGATCTCGCTATTATATCGCTACCACAGAATCAGGACAGGAAATTTGCTCTCAAATTGCTGATTGCTTGATCTCAGGCATGAGTCACTGATTAAAAGATACAGCTTGAATGGCTCGGCAAATTGAATTCTGGCTGATATTGCATCAGCTTTCGGCCGCCCGACAATGTTGGTATCGGGCGAGCTACCCGGCTTGAAATAAAATTCAAATTATTTTCGTAAACCTTCGCTGTGAAGCCTGTGAATATTTAGGCGACGGCGAGACCGCAAACAAAATAAAAAAATACACGTAGGTAGAACACAAAACCATATCTCACCAAGTCGTTTGGGAGCGAAAGCTCGATATTTAAAGAATTTTAATTTGATTTCGCAAAACGGCAGCAACGAAATGCAGCAAGCGTGGGCTGCTGCACTTTTTCATGAGCACTATTTTTGTTGTTGGATATGAAAAAGTGTCCTGTCGACACATATTTTTATATCCACACAATACTTTGCATTGTACGGCTTTGAAATATGGATATGACTGGCTGTTAATGTTTGGAATAATTACGCCTATAAACTTGAATTTGTAGAATCAAAAGCAAAATGCGACATCAAAGGCAAAATATCGCATCGCAGCAATAAATTACCGGATATTCGTATTTCCACCATTTACGAGTCAATTATCTCGCTTGTTGAAACTGTGTCATTTTTTCGTGACGTGATCAAATTGGATCAGCGATTCAATACAACCCAACAACACGTAGAAATATTGTTGCAGCAGGTATTGTTGAGGTTATTATTTTCAATAAGGAGTACCAGCTTCGTATTTACTGCCTATCTATTAGGCAGGAACTAGGAACTTGCTATCAAGTTCCAAATTAATCACGTCTCAAGTCAATGTTCTCTAAGTCTATAGACACCCACGGTGTACAACTGTCCGCATAAGTTTACCATCATTACAAATCACTCTGCCTATAATCTCACTTGGCGTGCGACTAGAGTGAGGTCCAAAGTTAATCGTGCCACAGTATCTAAATCTGAACACGCCACATCTTTGATTAATACCCTCATTAGCGTATCCGACTAATTTTTAGCCATCTTTATTTTTATTTATTACTCAACTTGGCAAGCGATTAATTTGTGAGCATTATTTATCATTGCTCGAGCATTAGGTGTTATCGATTGCATAATTTATAACAATTATCCCGTTTAAAACCAAAGAAACGAACCGCAGTTTTCTCTTTGTTTCTAATTAGATCTTGTATTTCTGTTCCATTGTGTATTCGTTTAATTTGTTTCTGTTAAAGTATCATCTGTATATGCAAAATTCAACTTCAAGCTTTTCTCAAAGAGTTGTTCACGTTCTTTGTCCCAGTATCAAAGTAGGCCAAATTAGCGCAGTTCATTGATAGACTTGGTCTAAATTTGTCGATCTTTATTCTCATTTTCATTAGATAGATTTTGTAATACTTACCCCATAAAACATAATCCTACCTAATAAAACATTTCAAGTTTAAGCATTGCAATAAAACGAGGAACGCCTAGCTTTTCATGTTACATCATATTTTCCTTATGTTCCCTTCTCTAAACTGCAATCAACAAAACATATACTGCTGCCACCTCTGGGATGGATCAGCTAAATATCAACTGGCGGCTTTGGATTCGGTGGAAAAACGTGCAAAGAAGATAATTTGTGACCCGCGGTTGATTAAGGCTAGGCTGCAGAGCCTCGAACATCGGCATAGGGTTGCGCGTCTGTCGGTCTTCTACAGATTACATTTCGGAGAGTGTGCGAAGCAGCTGCACGACCTCATTCCGCCGGCCCTTTCCGCCATCGGGAAACGCGATCCGGGCGAGCGCTTCATCCTTATATCGTGGATCTTCCAGCCATCCGCACGAACCGCTTTGGCTCGACCTTTATAATGCGTACGGCTAAGGAATGGAACGCTTTGCCTGCGAGTGTGTTCCCTGATCAATATAATCTGGATGCCTTTAAGGCTAGAGTGAATAGGCTGTTCCAAGACGGGCATGCTTCATCTTCGGCCGCATCGTCACTTACCAACAGGTGAGATGGCGGTCAAATGCCCGACTTGCTTGTTATAAAAAAAAAAAAAACATGGATTTTATCAAACTTATGTGATTGAACCGTTAAATCGTGCATGAAACTCTTTGAGGGATATTATAGGCAAGGTGTTATCACGAAGTCTAGTGGGGGCCAAGGCCAGCTTTATCACTGCGCTGAACTCGTGTGAACTCCCTGCACTACGCGAGTAAACTACCTATCTAGTAGAGCTAGATAGGCAGCCTTAGGGTTCGATTTTATATCAATGTACTGGAGTGTCTTCGATATCGATATATCCTATTTATTTTTCGGATATAAATTGTCATATTTTTTCCACAATACAATATGTAACTGATTGGTTTCATAAATTATTTTATATTAGTATCGCCAAAATATTGAGGCCGGGACTTCCTGCAAAATTTTGTGTGAAGTCTAGAGACCCATGGAGACGTCAAGAGATATTTTTTAAATTTTGTATTTTTGTCGCATTTTTATAGGTACATTCAGGCACAAAAAAGCTAAATTTTGTTTAGAATTATTAATTCTTCTTTCCCTTAAATATTTATAATATCACAAAAATTTAATGAGAAACTCGGATAATTACAAATACACTAGTACCTTCATTCACAAAGTATGTGCTCCGAATCACATGTGTAACAATGGATGACACAGCGACCTTGCGTAGGAGACACGCAACATCACACAAATCTCACATGCTAGTACTGTCGACGCCGCAACGCAAATTCTTGCACAATTTTTGCACTCTTTTTAAGATACTTCGGAATAGGCAATTCGGATTTTCAGGCGATAAAAGGAATGTTTTTCACGCATACTCGACAATGTTCAATTATATATCATGAAATATCAACGGAAGCTATGGCTTTGTTACCCGTAGGAAGATAATACTGTATTAAACTCCCAAGGGAAGTTATGTGATTTGAATTTAGAAGTTCTAATTCGTGTGAAAACTATGAGCAAAAGGGCGAAGAGAATTTATTCGAAAATCGCAACACATTTTTTATCTCAATAAAATATTTTAGAAAACGCGAATGCAAGTACCGTAACTAAAGACTAGACTGAATCGTTTCTGAGCCCTAAATTTCTCAAATTGGGCAAATGGAAAAAAATAGAAGAAAGTTAATTAAAAAGTGGTTTAAAAGTTTCAACAGTTCCAAATCATGTCTAAACTTTATTATTACGTTAACAAAAAATGTCGTGAAGCGATACTGATTATTGATTTGACTTCGGAGTTTGTTGAATCAGACGCTGTAATTGCTTTATTTATAGTCTCATAGATGGTCTGAAATGTAGAGTAATCACCTCTAGGATAAAGCTGACGGCTTGACCCCTCCTTCACTCAGAACTCTATATGACTACCTCGCTGTGCTCGGGAGTTAACTCTAGAGTCCTTCGCTACGCTCAGAAGCCAATAAACCGCTCGTAACACTGCTTTATCCCCTTGGTATTCTACTACTATTTGGTTGGAATAAGACGATCTATTAACTAAAGTAGGAATCCAATTCAATACTTTATGTGCACCGAGTAAAAACTACCAAACGATTAATTGACATTTTCACGACTCGATAAAAGTATTTTATCGTAGAATTGCTGACGCTCATGCAAAAGGGACCTTTAGCCCAGAGTTGGCTACAAGAAAAAGCTTAGCTAAGCCTAACGATCATATAAAATAGCTCGCAACAGACCCAGCAAAGTACGTAGACGTGAAACTATTTTATGGGCGACTGTACAAAGCCCACGTAGGGATAATGTAGGTACTGGTGCGAGCACAATGGATTTGCAAAATTGCCACCAAGGCTGTGAACGTGAGAACTTCCCTCGCAATTTGTATGGCTGCGGTCTAACTTGTAATGTAGTACAAGTGATGGCGTGCCGGTTTTAGTAGTTAAGCTTAATGTTGCCATAGGTTTGTGACATTTAGCATTGCTTTTTGTTGATTAGCTTACACTTATTCTACAGCAGCTTCTCCAGGAACTAAACCATCTTCATTCAAGAATAGAATAGCATGAAACATCAAAAGGATTTAGCGAAGTAGGCGAAATGTCCACGATAACCTAATGATAATCGAATAGACAAAGACATGTTTGTCATTTATTCCAAGAAAAAATATAACAAACGACAATCGACATTCATAGAGACGAGTTCTCCCAGCCATAAAGTTAGTAACGATCAGAGTTTAATTCTTAGTATTGAAAATAACGTAGAGATCGTGCAGTATACCTACAAGTAATAAAACCGTAGACCTTCCGGCTCGCGTCGTAGCGAACGTAACTGAATAGGTACAAACAAACAAACAACCCAATTCTCGCTGCCCCAGAAAAACTGAAAGATGATAAATGGCCGAAACTCCTTTTGGCGACGCAAATAAATTACACAGAGATGAAACAAACAATCATGCGGCTAAAATCTGTGCTTGTGTCGTTCCAAAAAGCAATTTGTTGGCGGGGCAGCGGAAACCAGCGCCATGCGTGGGCGCAGAATATAACGCGCGTTATTCACACTGTAGTGCCCGTTCACGACAAAAACCGAACACTTGTTACACCATCAATTCAATACCAGAGAACCCGTGGAATACAACAAACTTTATTAGCATAGAGATAAAGTTGAATTTTATTCAATATAAGTGTCCGAATTGACCCTAAGCGTGCGCACGCGCTGGCCGCCATTGTTGGCGCGACGTGCGCGGAATTGATGCGCGAACAATCGCCTACATGTACATTATTGACATCCAGTGTTATTTAGTAAACGTAAATAAATCCGTGGAGCGCAAACGTGGATTGAGAGTACCTACAAAAAAATCATCGACGTTGTTGATTTTAACTTCAGACCATTACCTATGTAATTACGATAGTGAAGTTTGTGTGTTATTGGCATTTTTATAAATATATGTCGCACTTCATTTCAAAGCAATTAATTATCAATGCATTTATTTTGACGGGAAACGTCTTTAAAATCACACTAAAATATTATAGATACGTCACAATACTGGACCGTAACAAAAAGGTCTATATCGTCTTACCTTAATAATGGGCCACACGTGGGTACCCCAATGTCAGGCGTTGAGCGAGCGAGGCGTTTTTGAGAGCGTCTCAAAGCTGCCAAGATATGCTCGACGTCTACTCCATGAGCACAACACCCTCCGCCACCGACCCCGCGAGCATAAACGCAACGGCCGTATGTTCCGACTAGAGATGAAACGGATAGTTGTTTGGCCGGATACCGGATATCCGGCAATCCCATAAGCCGGTTAACCGTATATTTGGCAATACATAGTTCCTGAACAAGTCTGTGCAAGCTATGAGCACAGGTGGGAAATTAGTCAACTGCATGTGTTTACGTGATTTCAAGTCTTCGTTCAATACAAATAATTTGAACTTTATTCTGAACAATTCTTCCGACCTCGGGCGGTACCCTCGAGAAATAGGGGTAATTAGTACCAGCATCTCGGACCAGAGTGTAGTAAAAGATTTTTTTAAGCTCGCATAAGAAGACACACAAAACCGCATGCTACCTCTCAATGTAGGAGCAATTCGTATTTTAATACAAATTATAATAATTTTAATAATAGTTTTCCTTAGATTTACTTTTGATAGATTAACTTTGCAAAAAATATTTTTTTCGTTATCAGAGTGAAGTAAAAGATTTTTTTAAACTAGCATAAGAAGACACACAAAACCGCATGCTACCTCTCAATGTAGGAGCAATTCGTATTTTAATACAAATTATAATAATTTTAATAATAGTTTTCCTTAGATTTACTTTTGATAGATTAACTTTGCAAAAAATATTTTTTTCGTTATCAGAGTGAAGTAAAAGATTTTTTTAAACTAGCATAAGAAGACACACGAAACCGCATGCTACCTCTCAATGTAGGAGCAATTCGTATTTTAATAAAATTTATAATAATTTTTATAACATAAATCTAAGGTTACTTTTCATATATTAACTTTGCAAAAAGTATTTTTTTGGTAACCTATCTACTAAATGAACAACGGGTAGGTACCTAATCAACAGTGCCTTGAATGAATAAAATCACTTTTATGTACTTTTCATACATTTTTTGCTATCCGGTATCCGGCCAGATATTAGCGCCATCCAGCCGGATAGTAAATTAACGCCGGAAAGGCCGGATACCGGATAGTAACCGGATATCCGTTTCATCTCTAGTTCCGATACAGCCCCACCCGATATTTTTTAATAATATTTTCTCGCATTTCCCTGTGGAACCATGATCAAACAATTTACGCAGATTGGTGTTCACTAACTTATGACTACATTTGAGTGTTATCAAAATAATGGTAACGGATCGATTTAATGAGATTGCTTAGGATGGTATATATATCTCTACAAATAGGTACCTGCTAGCACTCAAGAAATACAACATGAAGTTCAATTGAGATCTAAGGTCGCAATTTGTTGCGTCAATATAGGTGGTCGTTCCGGCACTCGAACAGAATATCGATAAATATAACAATTGTATCGATAACGTTGGCCATTCGATACGAGCGGAGGCATTGTTTACAGGCAGCAGAGCGTGAAATTAGCAGTCTACATCGCTGTATCAGGCCTATGTAAAAATGTATATTTAGTTTTAGTTTACAAAACCGTCGCAAAATCATTCCTACGCATACGCATGCAGTCATTTCAAATACTTGTTTACTTCGCATACTGTACGAGGATCAGTTTTCAACGATTCATATTCCGTAAATAAGAGCCCTATTTCACTTATGCAATCCGAAACCGCGCTTTCAGTCCGTTCGCGGGATCCTTTTATTGTCCAAGTTTTCTAAGATAAAGTAATTACATAGATATGTCACTCAGGAATAGTGTAGCTCCAGTAGTGTAGCTTCCTATTCATCCTCATCATTTCAGCTGCAAGATGTCAACACATACCCATTAGTTAGAATTTCGTCTTGAGATACATTATAGTAAATATATAGACAGAAGGCGAAAACTTCTTCCATAATATCTGGCTTTGGTGATTTGGATCGTGTTAACTTATTACTGTTTATTAAGTAAGTAATTATTATTAAGTCTGAGGAGGAGGAGTGCCACGAAGGTCAAATGACAGTCGCTCCACTGTAATAACCTATCCAGTATCATGGTCTAGGCAGACCCCGGGCCCTTGCGCGGGACATTCATGCCAAGAAGCTTGTAGCACCGTTAACCAGAAAATGGGCATCATCATACTCTGTTCTGTATTTTCAACACTGCAATTTCTTATATCTAATAGACTAATATGTAAGAGTCTCCAGGCCAGGAGTGGGCTGATATGGGCAAATATTGATGAGACGCGATGACGATGCGATGTAAGGCACGCAACCAAGGAAAACGTATTCTGTCTTACCTCCAATGCATTTTTATTGTATTCGAATGCAGTAAGCGCTATCAAACTTGTATGTTTGAATTTGAAGCGGCTGTAACAATAACATGAGGATTATGTGGTAGAAAATTAATTGATCGACGTGAAACTTTGGATGCATTGCGTGATATGATCGTGAAATTTACTGATCTGTGCTGTTGATATCTATTCTCTTCTTTTCTTATACTTTAATTTTATTTTGGAGCAGTATGCTATATTTTGCAACCGACGAGCGTGTATGAAAATATTGATGAATGGATAAACCGTAGTAAATGGAACAATATGGTATCTGCGTACCCCTACGGGATGAAGGTATGGTATACCTATGTTTATTATTTTTCACTCAACTAAATTCATTTTAGAACACGTAATAAATTAGAGTGTAAATGATATTTTTTCATGGTTGATCCATATTTGGACTTTGAGTTTTTTAATACAAGGAACCGAGCAGGGCCAAGTATTGCAGTTTACTGCTGGACCGGAGACTCTTTCATTTGTAAGTGTATATTTTTCTGTATAAAAAATCCTACATAAAAATGCTTTTAAATTGCTTTAGCTCCCTAGCCGGTCTACCCCTTCTAATACATTAGTCGACACTCGTGCGGCGTGGAGCTCTAATTACCTTGGCTACCAAACGAGCAAACAAATATAACATATATATGGAAATAAACACTTAGCCCGGCACTATCTTCTATAGAAACACCTCGTAACCAAAGAATGGCACATTATACCGCGTTTTAACAAACGTGGATGTTCAAAAAAAGATAAATAACGGCGTTTTTCTTAATGGCCAGCAACAAAAGGGCACAAGCATTCCATCTTCCAACACCATCATCATTATGCAACCTTGGCAACGCAGCCACGAAGCTTAAAAACTGGCATTTAAAAAAAATGAAAAATGGCTACTTAGTGCACTAAATTGAGCGTTTTCTCGGCGCCAAGCACTTAGACTAAAAGTAACTAAGGTAAGGTAAGGTTACACTTGATTTTATTTTATTTCCACAGTCACGATCGACAGAGTCGTAATGGTGTCTAGGACCGGGGAGTCTTGCCAATTGTCGTTAGACCCATCGGCCATACACGAGGAAATCGTGACCGAGGTGTTGCGTACATTGTATTTGCATGATGGAGTCCCATTTAAACGCGCGGTCAGTTTGGCCTGCAAAATAAAAGCAGAAAGTATTTTATGGCCGTGTAAAAGTTAACGATTGAAGCAGGTATGGGCAGGTACTGTGGTTGATTGAGGTAGGTACGTATTTATGGCCAGTACCGAAATAACTGCTTACAAAATTACAGCATGTGGAACGGAAAATAAGTTTTGTTTGGGCAACGATTCAATTTGTGCAGTACATTATCGATTACAATTTTGAATAAAGATTTACGGGACTTTTTAATCGAATGTAGTGATCGCAGCTTTAAATCGGAATGTTTTAAAGAAATTATCAAGATTTTGAAGTAGGTAGCTATTCTGGTGACTTTTAGGTTATGTACCAATAAAGAAAATCTATTTCCCGCCACAAAGACACCCGACAAGCACCAAGAACGTTCAATCATATATATAGAGTAGGTATTTTATATATTTGTCTATCACATATACTTTGATTTATATTGCGAGTAAGTACAAAAACAACATAGCAGAATACCTTCTGTACAACGTCAAGTACAAATTAAGGTATGGCAAGCAAACAGAAAACACCGTATGACGTTAATAGTACTGGGCGAACTGTCAATTTTCTAACTCAAATTATGAATGAATGAATGAACGAATGAAAATTCTCTATTGCTTACACATAACTAAAACAAACCAAAAACAAAATGTCTTCCAGGCCAAAACAAAATATACTCTAGGACACATATCTTGGAGTATCTAGGCAAATGAATTCCAAATCAAACCTACATTGCGCTACACCGGCAATTATTCGCCCCCTGTTTCGGGGCGCCAATTAGTCCCCGGGCGGTTAGATCACTGCAGAACAGATGTGACGTGGGGCAGGTCGTGGCGACCTAAAACTGAGCGCGGCCTCGCGATGCCCTAGTTCTGCCCAGGGCTGCTCGCGGCGGGCATGCGTGTTCTCTGAGCGGGAGATAGCTACGGGCCTTTTGACCCTGTTTACTTTGCTGTGGAGCTTGGGTGGGGCTTAGGCTTTATTTTTTCTTTTCTGGGGTTGGAAAGGAGGTGTATGCAGTTCTATTTTCGGCAGAGGGCGTGATATAGGGATTGCAGTGGATGCAATTTGTGTGCTCGCTTTGCTCGTAGTTTTTATTTTTATTTACCTGTGTCCCGAGACCTCTTAGATAGTATAGTTCATACATTTTCTTTGAATTTTCAAATCTGTTCAGCGATTTAGGTGAATGCGTAACAGACAGAGTTAGGATTATTTGACGTTTTTACTGCTTTTGACAGCAGTTAAATACAACAAAAATAATACTTATATTTAATAGAGAAATGAGTTAACTACAATTAATTTGTACCTGGATGTCTTATTTAATTAAATCAAAACTGATCATAAATCATTAAATGAAAATGGAAAATTCATTAATCATACATCAAACGTAAAAACACTGTAGTAATACAACAAAAAAGCTAGAACAGTTTTACATACACAGTTACTGTGACTTACTATTGACCACACATCCCAAATCGTAGCCACTGTTGGATTTGAAGGCACGGGCAAGTGAACTAGATGATAGCCGTAAGCGCACTGCGCGTTTATTTAAAGAAGTATCTAAAGTATGTTTTATTCATACATGAGGGTAGACATCTACCCATATACCAGCTTGAACGCACACTGATGCAGTGCACTGCGCAGTGCACTGCACGATGTGGCAAAACTTGTTACACGCCGAGCAATTTGTATGCAAGTACATTGACAGATGGCGGAATGTCCCACTGTGCATCGCGCCGCGCGGCGCACTGCATGATGGGGCAACACCCGCAATTGAAGCCCGAAGTGTCAGTTCTGTATGAATTTTGTCTACGTTTTTCAATTTGACCCCATCGTGCAGCGTGCGGTGCGATGTCAGTAGATGTCAACATGAAACGTCACATCTGACTGTTTCTTTTTACCAACAGTTCGAATCTTTTCTCTTTATGTGACACAGTTGACACACATATATCCGTCTACTTTTTTTAGTACAGATACAACGCGTGTGAATGAAATAGGAAACCGACCTTGTCAAAGAAAGTTTGACAGCTGATGCGTAATCCCCTCCCCTTTTTCTGATTCTTTAACATTATCGAAGTTGTTTCGCTTTCGTGATCCTGTCGTCATTCTCTTCTCAGTTCATCCCGAATTATAAATAAGGCATGTTTGGTTCTAGAACACTAGTTTCTAAAAAGAAATGCTGGTACTCGTAGAAATCTACATTTTGGATGGCACCTGTCACACTTAAAACTGTAATAACTCTGAAACTATTGGTGCTAGAATACTAGTTCCTAAAGAGAAATGATAGTGCTCGTCGACATCTACATTTCGGTTGACAGCTGTCAAACTTAATACTGTAATAACTCTTAAACTATCACTTCTAGAACACTAGTTTCTGAAGAGAAATGATAGTGCTCGTCGACATCTACATTTCGGTTGACAGCTGTCAAACTTAATACTATAATAACTCTGAAACTATCGCTCCTTGAACACTAGTTCCTGAAGAGAAATGATAGTCGAGATCTACATTCCGTATGACAGCTGTCAATCTTAAAACTGTAATAACTCTGAAACTATTTGCCTTAAAACGCTTGTTCCAGAACAGCAAATACTTATAGATATCGACGGGCACTATCATTTTTTTTTAGGATCCAGTTTTCTAAGAGCAATGGTTTCCGAGTAATTTAAGTTATATTCACTCTCTTTATACTTACTACTGATGTTATACTTTGTAGTTATAGTTTTGAATGGGCCACCGTGGTATACACTCAGTTTAAGTAAACATTCGTAAAGGACAGAAATTCAAAATTCAAAATTACTACGTTTTAAAACATTTTGTCGTAATATTGTCCCAAAATCATGTCTTCAACCAGTTGAGGACAAATTTAAGCAGTGCGGTTTATCCTACAACAGAATCAATCAATGTGAATAAAAATTCCTAACATACCGAATCAATCTTCTGAATTTAAAAATTTTGAAGTTTTTATGTTCTTATATCCTCAAGATAATTTAATTGAATGTATTATCATAGAGCCTGTAACCATCGGACAATCAATACGCTTTTAACGAAAATCGGCCAAGAAGTTTTTCAGCTAGAATAAACATCCATACAAACATTCATATAAACATACATACACACAAACCCCTTTCCCCCGCAAGAGTACGACATTGACGACATACGACAGAGACGACATTGTTCCACTTGCTATGGTCCTGACAAATCTCTGTCGATTCTTCCACGTTTATCAACTTTACATACATAGATTGTTAACTTCATTACCCTCCCTTAGCTCCATCGTAGTCGGGTAAAAAGAATCATTTATAGTATAGTATTCGCGGAAGTTGCATGGTTCAATTTCTTTAGATATTACTGATGTTATACTTTTTAGTTAAAATATGGAATGACTTACCACGGTCTACAGATGGTGAATCTATGGACACCTGTCAGAAGTAAACATCCAAAGAAAAAATTCGTTTTCAAAGATTTTAAAGTAAAATTATGTCTTCTTCCGTTGTTGTTGGCCGTACTGCAGATGGTTAATATGCAAAAATGTAGACGACCTCGACGTAACTATTGGGTGCACCCTATATGGAATACCGGTGTAAAAATAGACTTACCAGTTGATGGTAAAACTGGAAATGTATCCGGACCGTTTTCAGCAGGTTTTCAGGATGTCACCATTATGTTATAATCAAATATTAACCCGAGCCAGATCAAGGTTACAAAAACGGCACACAAATTGTAATGTCAATGTAGCATTGACAATAAAATAAATTAAATAATCATCGTGGCGTCATTATGATGATGTTGACTTCAATATAATGTTTTATGAGCTTGTTGAGAAACATCCTGCACCATACGATTATAATCGATCAGATTACTCTAAACGGAACGTGAGAGACAAGATGCAGATAATGATAGTAAGGAAATTAAACGGCAAATTACGTGGGGACAATAATGTCTGACTATGCCAGCCCGCTAGGCACGGGAAGGAGAGTTCAACTCACGAAGCGATGGCTAGACGTCGATAAGAACGACATGTGTGCCAACAAACTCACCACCAAGGATACCAAACACCGAGCGAAGTGGACCAAGAGGAGTAGGAAGGCGGACTCCTGGCAACCGAAATTTAACACCAAGACGATGATAATGATGATCTTGGCGTCAAATCCTGTTTGTGCTCTCGCACGCGAGGACCCGGGGCCCGCTTTGACTATGATCCAAGATTTAGCAGATCAGGCAATTACAGTGAAACGACTGCCAACTGACCTCCATACATAAGGTCGACATAAGGTCAATAATCATGCGAGTCGTTTAAAATAACGCGCGTAAAAGCGTCGAAAAAGCTCTCGTGCAAACGTTGCCTAACTCACAATCATTCGTAAATCTCTCGTGCGATCATTGCCTAACGTGAAAAACCAGAATAACACCACCGTTTTCTTTGTTGTCACCGTGACGTGGCACTGCGTGGTGCGCCGCGCAGTGCACTGCACTGCATTAGTGGAGCTAGTCGCTAACATTAAAGGTAGGGTGATGCGACGACAATACAAGTTGTATTAATCAGTCGAACTATTAAATCATCATCGCACTAACATCGACTGAAATTGCCGTTGCCAACGGAATTTCAGCTGCATACAGCACAAATGCTTCAATAACCGGGCTGTGACCCGGCCGCAGCCTAGTTTCATGAGCCCTGGGAACGATGAATAATCTAGGATATGTAACAGGTTGCCATGGTAACCTCATGTCCTAGAAACAGTAGTTAACGCGGCGGGTCGGGTCGCTAACGTTTGTGATGCAACTTTAAAACGACATACATTACCATGCAATTTTATCTTTTGAGCCTGCCGGTTTAAAGATACCGACAAAATTGAGTAAAGATTGCTCGTTTGTTGTGTTTTTTGTTTTTCAATTTACCAGCTTCATCTCTTTAGCTTCTGTACCTCAACGCAGGAGGGTTAGGTAGTGCCTATGGATCGCAACTTGCTCTGCCCTGACAGAACTTCTTAGCCAAGCATAATTATATATCCACAATTCTTTTCTTAAGGTCTCTTTTTATATTTGCCACTTCCGACTCCCAATCAATTAGTGCTATGCTGTTTAGTGACATCTTAAACTGTCTATGTAATTTAATAAATAATCAGTCTACACTCACAGCAGCAAGTCCTTACAAGACGTATACGATTCTTTATAAATTTGTATGATGACATACATACATGATTCTACATCCCGGCTCCTTACATTTCATTTTTACTGTCGGAGGGACTCTAAAGTATAATATAAAGTGCATTCCTTCTTCAAAGCCTTCGTTATGTAACTGACGCTAACGTTATGGCTTCAGTTCATTTAACGTAGGGCTTACAGTGGCACACACAAATGTGTAGGCATACATCACGTAGCTTGTGTTACTCGTTTCGTAATAATGTAAGATGTTTATGTCTTTTTTATGCTACTCAGTGACAAACGAGCAAACAGCCCACCTGATGGTAAGTGGTAACTGTCGCCCATAACATCTACAATTCATACATTTAGATTGCTCGCAACGAAAATGCAGAACCTCAGGTGCGTTGTCACTGTGAGGACTAAGTTGAAATGGCTCATGCCTGTAATTTCGCTGGCTACTTTATCCTTGAAACCGGAACACAACAACGCACACACTGTTGCTTATCGGCAGAAATAGATAAGCTGGTGGTACTCACACAAGCGGCCTCTTCAGGCTTGACAGAGTTCTACCACCTGATAGAATCGAATCGTAATTTACCTAAATAAATAGAAATATTTATCTTAAGTTATACAGTTGAGTGGTTATCCAAGGAATCCCAATTTTGGCCTCTAATTTTGATTTCCCGAGTCAAATTATAATGTTTCAGAGAAGTCGTAACGGCGCCGGCGTTAACAATGTAGTTCATTAGTAAACGTCGCTTTATTTTTGGGATAAAATTTCCTAAACTGATGCGATTTGCCAAATTTTCAAATAAATTTTCATTTCATTTGTCGAGTTGTGTTTTTTTCTTCTCTGGGAAAATCCTTTGTGGTTCGACGAAGTGGAATAAAAATATAGAATTGTGGTATATTTTTGGATGTCGACAGGAAATATGCTTACACGAGTGTGAAGTATATTTTGGGATTGTCTTTGTGTCGGCGCTTTAATATTGATCATAACCACTTATGTTTGGCATAAGTTCTAATATGGAAAATGTATTGCGACGCGGTATTCATTTGAGATTTTTTTGTTTTTAGTCGATGTAGTTCCATAGCCTGCTGCTGGACAGAGCCCTCCCTACACTTTTGCTTTGTTTTAAGACATTTAAGATATCACGCCAGTTGGTACCATCGACGTCTAAATCATGAACATCGTCTTTGTGTCTAATCCAGCATGGACGTCGGAATATCATTGCCAATTCTTCATGTCCCATAGAATCTCTAACTAAATTTATCTCGCCGTTCAACAAAGACAATAATTGGGATTGGGATGGTCAGGTTGTTAGAATGCATCCAGGAAATCGTGCCTAAAAGGTGCATAGTTGATCTAGCCAGACTCGAATTCCCAGAACTCGTAGAACAAATGTTCTTTTTAGTCTGGGTGATCAGCATAGTAAAAAACTGTACTGTTCAGTACTCCACATTTCGGACGTAAACATCCGGTCTACCTATAACTTCATAAATATTCCATAGTCGGAGATGTACTCGTTCACAATATAGTATTTGAAACGTGACCAATAGATAAAACGTATAAGTGACGTCCAAGACAAGGTAGGGTAAAAGACACCATAAAATGGCCGGGGTAATATGCTCAAATTTACTTATTGGTGACTACCGTCGCGAAGAAGAGGATGTTATTTGACGTGTATATGTATATGTGTGTCTGTGGCACCGTAGCTCCTTACGGACGTGATTTCTTTATCTATTTAAAAACCACTCACCTTTATTTCATAAAATCGGTTCAGTAGTTTGGTAAATATTAGACTAGGTACTTTATGTGGAGTTTGTTTTCCAACAACTGTTGATTAAATTATTTATTGAGTGGGTAAGAGTTTACTCGTGCAGTAAGTAGACAATACAATTAACGGACTAAACTAATCTTAAAGGTAAAAAATGTATAAATGATTTAAATGGATGTCGCTAAACCTATCTCGTAACCGGTAAAATTTACGGCTTTAATATAGATAATGTATTTAGTACTTAAATTAAATACCCGTCAGCCTCTCGTAGCTACTGTAGGTACGTACAGAATACTAGGGGCGCTTTTCAATTATTTTAAGTACCTGTCCGTGTTCTTCTTTATCTACATAGTACCTATACCATATTTTTAACTCCTCTATCACTTTCCTATGTCATTTTGATGGTTTTTCACCATTACTTAGATAATTTCTTCCGGAAAATGTATACATACCTATGACATAATACATGCATATTATAGTAAAGTAAAGCTGAGAAACCCGTGCGAAGGTCGCTAGTTTCTTATAGGTATGTATAGGTGTAATAGGTTTTGGTATATCTACTACCAAGTTCAGCCACATTTCCAGTATTTGCCCGCGACGTTTTCCCCGTAAAATGTATTTCTTTCGAGATAAAAATATAGACGAGAAGTTTTGTGCCCCCATTGACAATAATAGTACACTACACTACTCTGTGGTACGTCACGGTTTCTCGGGAGCACGGCCGTTCCCCACCTCGGCCCGCCCATACATAAAGTATGAGCGCGGCTGACTCGGCTCATTCGTATTCAAGGGCGCTCCACCCGCTTGCAGCGCGCTGCGCCGGGAACTTTCTCGAATCTCGATGCAATTAGTGCTGGAAAACATCGACAAGTTGAGAATAAATATCGATAACGAATCTGCGTACCGTCGTTAGTTCGAGAATCGGTGGGAAACGGCCTGCTTTGGACCATTTTAGCATACCGGGTGCGCTATTGCGTGCCCCTAATAAATAAGTTGGCGTTTCAGCTCCATTGCGATGTACATATCAATGACATGGGTATTTTATCTACGCTGTTTGCTGGTGTACCGTACGGAGAAACATGTTTGTTATTTCCAACGGACAAAATGTTGGCATGACATCGCAAAAACCTCGAAATGACAATCAATATGAATGTGTGGAGAAACGGGGAAACTTTGCCAATTTGAATTATAATCGAAATTGAATATTGTTAAAATTGCATTGTGTTGTGTGCGAAGCCGCGACGGATTGCTAGCTAATTAATTTCCAAAAGAAAAATCATGGTCATATTAATTTAGCACCAAACCCTTAACAAATCTTCACAAATACCACTTCAGCTCTCGTCATTAAAACTAACCGCTCCAAAGAGTCTTCTCACAAAATTAAGTAACTGTAAAGCTCAGCGCTGAAAACGCGATAAAGCTGTGCTCCATCGAGCAAGCTTTACTGAGCTTTAAGCTGCGCGTTCACTGCAACGGAATCAGAACGTACGGAACGCACGGATCGTAGATAATCCCAAAATGTCTTTCAGATTGCCTGCAATCGGTTCAGCGTTTAGCAGATAGAGTGCGCGCAAGATCAGTCTGCACTTAGGTTATGGCACTATCATTGTTGTTGGGCGTTGTTCTAATTGGGTGCCTGACTGTCACTTTTAGTCCCTCCCTTTTCAGCCGCGAGCAAATTTATTTTGCTCGCACTAGCAGTGTACATCTCTCTCATAGATGATCGGGATTTGAATGACGGTCTGACTGAGAACGACGTAATCGACAATTGGATTTACCGGGCCAGTGCAGAAAAACGCAAAACATGAGCGCCACAATGATGATACTGAATGGTGCGTAAAATAGAACAAATATCCCGCCAAAACCGAAAGTGGCAACTGACGCCCTCCTCACCGACATTATTTTCGTTGTCACGCTTAATAGTTTTATCTTTTTCTATATATTTATCGTATGGCTTTTAAGTTCCTACTGCTACTTATCTATCTTTCTATGGAAACACACGAAACAGTGAACGCGAAGCTTAGGGTGCGTCCGAAACATGCGAATGCGCAGTTGTGCAACAGCGCGCGAGCGGCATTCAACATTAAAACAAAAGAGATTTTATTATCGTCAATAGATGGCGCAATTTAAAATTAACTGTTTGCATTTTTTTTTTTAATTAGGCAAGTTTTAAAGGTGTGATCATTTAACAACATAGGCTAGCTATACTCAATTTACGACGAAACTTGAGTGATATTTGCTCCTGTGACATAGCAGATGACTACAGCGCCATCATTTGCAAGGAGATCAAACATTTTTTCTATAACTGTCAAATAGAAAACCTCTAATTGAAGCGGTGTACGCGCGTCGCTTGCACGCAGCTCGGGTGCGAACCGTTGCCGCAACTGCGCATTCGTCGCGAATTCGCGAGGTTTGGGCGCGCCTTTACTGTGCTTAGAGGAAAACGTAGCCACGCATCGACTTTGAGTCTCGAACGTTAATATCTTTCTGCGGTGTTAAACTGCATTTCAAAGCTGAAATTAAAGCGTTCGTGGAATAATTGCAGCACAGTTTACGAGTTCCCATTATAATTGGTCCGGGTGAACAACATCGCCCATACTGGACCGTGGGTGGCTTAGCAAGGTGTCTACGGGAAATAGGATAAATTTATTTTTACTGTTGTTTGGTTTCCGAGTTGCTAGCAAGCATAGTGGCTTGTAATTTTTTAATAGTTTAGCATTAACATCTAAAAATCTTTGTATTAGCAAATCTAAAGTAAATTGCATCGAAATAAAGAAAAAATTCAATACGATACAGCCAAGAGACTATAATAATGTGTAAGTCGTTAGAAGCTAATCTTGCAAACGGCTCTTTGTAGCAGTTAGAAAGGTATTCTTAAGTTCCTGTACACTACCAAACCGACAATTATTGTAATGTAATGAACAAAATTGTACAATTTATGCCAAATAAAATTGTTTTCCGTAGAAAATAAAAATATTTTTGTCAGTCTACCGTATAAACGTGCATATTACCTTGAAATATCCGTCTAATATAGCCACTGACTTAAATTCTAGTCATAGGAACACCAATTTATGGCCAAGGTTTATCCTAGATAGACCACATCCTCCATCCGTCGGTACAATCAGACACGGCTTAACCTATGCTTATTCACTTACCTAGATCTAGATTTATGTAACAAAAATTGTGTCCTCACGTTTGTAGATTGCATGTGTACAGTGCGCTATCATTTAGGAGTGTACGTATATAAAATTCACTGTCAAGAATCTAGCCTTATACATAAACGTGGTCTTAAAATTAAAAACTTCTTTCCCATTCGCGTGTACAATTAATGGCGTGATAAATTAAAATTTAACACCAGTTAATCGCCAATTCTGTGAGCAGGTACCTCGATTGCTGTAAGAATAATGCGAATAACTGCGTAGAATAATTCCGCTCGCACAATGAGATGCTAGCTCACTTTATATTTCTAACCATTACACGGTATCTGATCTACTGAGATACTGGCTGGTGGTCCTTGAAAACTACTGCTGCATTGTTGCTCGTAACAATGGCCAGCACAAGGGACTCGTTCGCTTCTATTCTACTCTACGGACGAAGCGCAGCGAGAAATCAATTCTGTCATATCCAAATCCCTTTGGCGACTTCCAACGGCTTTGTGTATCTCTTTGCTGAACTCTCCAAGGGATGTCCGTGGAATTATAAACTTAGTAGCTATGTAGCTGCAGGCACTCCCACATTGAATTGTAAATAGTTATCCAAGAGGCGAATCGGAGATTGTAGCCTTGATAGTAATAATGTAGAATTTAGTATTCATTTAGCGACTTCGCAACGTGTTAATCTGGGATTGGGTTTGAGCTGCAATTACGTTGTCGTTGAAATGTTAGTGTAAATTATAATAATTTTCTGTATTATTTGTTACAGGTATGTTCATGAAAATTGAGTCTCTATTTCGAATATTGTAAGGGTAAGTCTAAGGCGTGAAACCCTGGAATTTGTGTCAGATATTTTGGCAAATGCCTAATATTCAAAAGGTATATTAGAGATCTCATAGGGCATTCGATGTGGGCAACATTCGGTGACGCCCCTGGTGCTGCTGATATCCTTAGGCGGCGGTGACCACTTTCCTTTCAACCAGGTGCCCCGCTGGCCTGTACAAGTACCTACTGTATGAGGTGGATAAAAACACCACACAAGATGTCAGGTACCTACCTGATTCGATGATCATCAAGTTAATATACAGTTTTCCTCCAGACATAGAACCACAAGACGTAGGTACATTAGAATATGATTGCAAATGCGGGCCACATGCACGGCTCATTTTGGCTCCACCTTATCCGACCCTTTAGCCTTCTCAGGTTACTATGGAAGAAAACAAAACAACCTACGTAACGCAGCGGCCACAAAACACAGAGAAATCGCAGAGAAAGTGTCGCGGTTTACCGCCGGAGACGCCCTCTTATTTAAACTAGGCATCTGGGCACCTCTCGGATATTATTGCTTTCGAATTGCATGGATTACGACAAGTTTTGCTATTTATTAACGACAGGTTGACAGACCTAAGTAATGCTGACATTTCCTGCTGTTACATGCAAATAATGTTTCTATTAGATTAATAGTAGCATACCAATCCAATTGCCAAGCCCTGAGATTATGAAAACCCTTCAGTCAAGGGCTCATTAGTTAATTCCATGACAATATTGACATGTGTATACGCAGTTATATACCCACCTACAACGTTGGATTAAAAATAAAACAATAAGGTAAAAAGTTTAACACAGCGCACTGTCGCTATTCAATATTCAGGTGAGTGCTGGCTGAATAATTGACTTTATTGCACATAGGTCATCCGCAGCGAGACATGCGATGTCCCCTGCTAATTCACCGTGAAATAGGTATATCATTATTGAAGGTGGTTAATTGCTATGGCTCTTATTGTGGCTGCGTCGCGCACCGTCGCGCCGGTGAGGGCGCGCCGATATTAGCGACGCAGTAATCGCAGCGGCCGCACCCACCATTGTGGAGTGACCTTTAGCTCTGCATGCAATTCGAACGCGTCTTTCCAAGCCACGCGAACCCGCACTTTAAATTAAAAGTATTAAAACCGCCGCAAATGCCTCTTTCAGGCGCGGGTGCGTGATCCCCAATCAGCTAAAAGCCACTGTTTTGCGTTCATTTGGATTTGGATTCGCCAGGAGTTTACTTTTTGCTGAGAATTGAAATCGATGAAGCGCTTTTAGGCGTTTCGGCTCGTATTTTACTTTCCTAGTTTAATTAAATGTCTCGGTGATGTAGGTATCTAGGTACTTCTGACTGTAAGTTAGGTAGGTAGGTATCTAACAAAATGGAAAATATTTGAGGATAGGACTACTTACTTTCTGTTGATCGGCTCGGTCACCACGGCTTATCACGTTTCTGGAGTGCTGAGCAAATTTCTCGCCACTCCAGCCTCAACAATATAATTCATCGGGCCTTCACTAATGTGCGACTGTATTGGAACCTGACGGCCTCATGCGTGACGACGGTAAAAGGCCCGATGGAATGACCCTGGTTCCGTGGAAATTCGGAAGGCCTTTGGTGTTTAACGCTACTTGCGTCAACACCCTTGTGCCTTCACATCTTTCCAGAACACAGGGTAGGGCTTGAGCGGCGTAATCCGCTGAAGCCCTCAAGAGGCTCAACTATAGTAATCTCGACTGTGGTTATTTATTTGAGCCTTTTGGGATAGAAACACTGGGTCCGTGGGGACCGGGAGCCCATCGTATATTTAAAGAAATATCACCGCCGAGGCAACTAAGACTTGTGACCAAAATGCTAGCCTTTAAGCGTCTGAGCATTGCCATTCAACGTGGCAATGCCGCCAGCATTTTTGGCACGTTGCGTAATGGCAGCGGTTTAATAGATTAGTTTTTTTTTTAGTTTGTATTAGTTTAAGTTATGTTTTCTGTATTGTTTAGTTTTTGTTGTGTTGTCGTTTAAATAAAACGGTCTCGTAGACAACTATAGGTACCATCTAGTTAGATTGTGTTACCTACTGTTTATTTCTATTTCTATTCTTGTGGCTTCGCTCGATTCTACTAAGTACGTACTATTCCTAAATTAGATGCAAGCCTGCCGTCTCTGACCTCATACACACAGTAAGTTAAGTAAAGCCCTCAATACACGCTCCGACTGCAGATGAGTAACGACCTCTCAGTCGATGAGATCACTTTCAAATTGCGCTAATTTGGCGCTCCTCCCGCCGCAGTGCTCGCAACAGAGTCTACAACTAGGTACCCACCAATTGGCACGATGTGGGTACCGCACTTGGCAACACTCGGGCATGGTTACGTATTAAAATTTGTTTATCAATAGGTTAATGCACGTAGGATGCCAACTGCCCACAAGGTAGCGTTTAGTAGACAATAAACACGGAGAATTGACCTAAATACAGTTGAATGGACGGTTGTTTAATACCTACTTAGCAGAAATCCGGTGTGGCAAACGCATAAACTGATCTACAATACTGTTTTGTCTCTCTTTATATCGACTTGCCAAGAAGATACAAAGTCAAGTCCTATTTTATCAAAATAACGTAAGTAGGTATTAACCTACCTAGCCCCGTAACTCTACCAAAACAACTGCCCGTGTAAATATCACGCCTAATTGTGCTACAAAATAAGCAATAATAAACTCTGAATCAGGTAAAGTTCGCATTTTGCCCAATTCCAATAACAGAAAGACCTTGGTGAAAGATAATGACGGCACAGTTTATTCACCCCACCACGGCGGATGTTTGCGCCTAGTAGCGCCATCTACCGCAAGTGCAGAGAACTTGGGCGCATTGCGCATTGTGCGTAATACTGACATTGACCGCTAGATGGGGGCACTGGTATGCAGTGACGTGAGCGGTAAACGAACGTTCTTGACTGCATGCCGCGGGTTCAACGCTACAGAAACTCGTGCTTTGCTTTGGCCCGCGTAACTTGTTATGGATAACTCTTCTATGACTAATGCGTAACCTACATTCTTATTTCCATGTTAATCGCCGATCTACAAATTTTAATATTTTGTTTTGCATGTAACCTTCCATTCCACGCGTCTTGGATTGTAGAAAAAATTCTAGATAATTATAATTGACTTTTGGACATAACTTACATACCTAGTCCACTACACTTGCTTCTATACGATGCTGTTTAAAAATAACTGTACACACTGTCCAAAACAAGTTAAGGGTAAAGCCGTTTAGTTAACGGCTAGTTAGCTACATTTTATTACAATTTCATACTTTTCCTTTGATTTTTTATCAAATGGCTACACGCGTACCTACGGATTTCACGTCACCCATCTGACACTGATATATGCGGCACGTCCGACAGATGGCGTTAACGACACCATAAAATCAAGTCGGCCCGTAAAATCGTCGAGGAACGTTTTTTACTTGACATTCGTCGGACGAGCACCCAAAGCAATAACCAACAAACGCCTCCGATATTTGTGAAGGTTTAAAAGGAAATTCCAGCTATTTATATTCGGAGGCAAATGTAAATAACGAGTAATGGAATATTCTCAATAATTTTGGGGATTTGTCGGAAATAGGTACGTTGTTATTTTCGAAATGCAACACAAGAAAATGAACTTAGGTAGGTACTTATAAGTAAATGTGTAGGTACCTAGGTTCAATTTTGTCACAACACAAACAGGTAGTTAGGACGTAAAACATATTTATTAGATGCCAGTTGCTACGATCAATGTTATCCATCTAATGATCCTCCCACACTGATATAAACTAGGTACGTGCAAATATGTAGGTACCTAGGTTACTTAAGTCGTACGACGTAGACAATCTATTTGCTAGGTAAAGTATATTTCGATAGAATAAGACAAAAATAGAGACCGACCACGGTAAGTGGGTAGCATTAAAAGAAATATAAGTAGAGAGGTACGTACCTATTTGACTTATTTAATGTAGATACCTATCATCATCCATGGAAATCTAAAGAAGAATCTATATTAAATAACTAAGTGTACATTTATTTATATTTCTGTGGATAATACTTATCTTATCGTGCTCTACTTTTGTCTATTTCTATTGAAACGAACTTTAGGTACCGACCTATTTATAAAAGCTAGACGTTAAAAATATTACTTTACCCGAGTAGCTGTGAGTAATTAACATACACGTAACAAATAAATAACCAGCCAAAAGCCAAACCACAAAGTTAGCTGAGTATTTTTGTAGCACCCGTAAAAAGAACTACTTAGGATTCCTAAACGACATTGAGTCATAAAATGTAGGTACCTATAATAAAAAATGTGTACGAGGCGTAGTTTAGAATTTTTATGTAGGAACGACAAGAACATAAAGTTAAAGGGACAAAGATTCCACGGGCAGGCCAGCTTAATGTGCCCGCTTGTGTACAACTTTGTTCTTTTTTCATCTGTGCTCTTAATGGGAGCCCCCAGAGTCAAGTGTCATCTTTTTTTTAACCGCTGATAAAAATTTTGGCACTGTACATGCAAATCTTGGGTTCTCCGAAGTGGACAATAAAATATCAGATTGTTAGAGACTCTCCTTTTTGTTTGAGGGCAACGGTGTGCAAGGAAATGCTATGTTATTTTATTGTTCATTTTGGTATGGTCCCGGCTGGATCGCATATGTGCACCTGCCATAAAATTAAAGTCTCTACTTCACCTTTTCATCAAAGGTTATAATCCTTTCTCAAAGATCTTGGTTCATCTTTGTCCTTCTTTTAAGATTTAATGGCCTGGAATCATGTTTGATACCAAATTCGCGCACGCGCAGGGAGCTGGCAACTGTCATGGCAGCGTCACTATCGATTTCTCGATCTATCGTATCATCGTAATTCATCTTATTATCAGGGGGTCTATAAAGGCCACGTTGACGTTTCATATGATACATATTAGAGTGCCACAAACTTATCTGATCCGGTAGCCAATACTGAAACTAAGTGACGCCATTTTGAATTGTCATACTTATCAATGTCAACAACAGCGCTGCAAATAATTTGTAACCAATTAATATGAATCATATTATGAAACGCTAATTTGGCCTTTTTAGACCCCTAGATCACATTATATTAGCTAATCAATCGAGAAATCAGTTCTATATTGAGTCATTAAACATTTCCTTCTGAATCAGAAGTTCGGGTGTTTCATTACTATTATATAAATGGAATCATAAAAGTCTAACTGATAACTCCTTCAAACCAGTCGGGTAGAGTAATACTTACCTCCTTTCAATCCTGTTTCAAACTGAACTTCACTGCGAAGAATGCCCACCCATCTAATTAAAGTAATGGCCGCTAGCTCTTCATTTCCATTGAGCAAATAATTAAATTACACGTTCCTATTGTTCTTTTAGGCTGTATATAGGCGTCTGTGGGCAGCAGAACTCAGCACGAGCAGGATCAAACTAATCTCATGAATATTAATAAAGATAAGCAAAAACAATTTTCTATTATATTTACGTAGAGAAGCTGTTTCTTTCATCTTCATTATGATGTTGGTCGTCTTTTCGTTCATACCTTGTTTATTATCAACAATGAGAACGATAAGTAATATTGCTTGCAAAAAATTACGAGAATATCAAGAAATCGACTCATTTACTTATTACTTTGAATGAAGCTTCGCTGTAATCTCAATAACCTACATGGCCAACAAGGCAAGCAGAACCAGAAAATATAGATGTCCATGCCCTTACTGACCCTTTCGTATCTTTCTATTCAAAGCTGACAAAGGTAGACATTTCCGCCTGGAATCCGCATTGAAAGCTTATTTATAAAGTAGGTACACTTGCGACACAATCTCCACATGAATCGAAAAAGGGCCCGATGTGAGTCTCGGCAAAATTCTGTAGAGGAAGTGAACAAGCCTTAAGTCATATAGCCTCAAGAGACACCAGTGTGCGGCTCTAAGCGATCTTCGATCATGACATTGCATTGATCGCTGACTGATGTACAATGGCCATGCCGCTAAGATTAGCAGTGAGCAACAATGGATGTCTCGTAAACTTTAATGACTGACTGGCAGTCAACCGCACCTCGAGTTATTGATTATGACCCGGGCAGCGGAGTCACCGTTTGGATCAATAGTCACCCACATGCGATACCTATTACGTGCAGCCGGTGCTGGTAAATGAATTAGTAGCAGTAGACGCTGCATTCGCGAAGGTTTTATGCTTAGACTTAGGCCCGATTGCACTTTGACGTTTCAGTAATCTGTATTTTTAATTCTAAGGTTTGTTGCTGAATCTTAGGCCCGATCGCACTAAACTTTGACGGTTATGAAGTAATCTGTTGTTAGTTTATGTGTCATCGCAATAGAAGAAGACGGAACGGCTTATTAGATGTACCTACTAACTAGGCGTTGTTAGCAAATTAAACTCATAGTTAAGTAATTGTGGTCTAACGAATGTATATCGTCGTAACTACTTCTTTCAACGCAATACTCAAACACTCCCTAATTCATGTAATTCAAAAATTTTCATTTATTTATTTCTTTAACCATTTATTGTACACAACATTGACAAAAAGTATATGACATAATATATCAGACACAACACAGTTACATGTAACTTTAAAATTAAAATAGATATTAATACAACCTATAAATTCATTATTGGTCAACATTATAGGTCAATATCAATGTTAGGAATTAAAAAAATATTGACGTCGATATGATGAGGCACATAGGAGTAAAACTCAGCGTATCTAATAAACGATATAGTGGCACAACTTTTATTTCTCCCGTTCATTGTCATAACATTGATACGAGTAGCATTTTTATCGGTCATTGACTCTAGAGTAAATTGAAGTCTCTTCATTTCTATCCCTGGCAGTCACGAAATATTTTATAGGCGCAATATTGCGTAGTGTAGGTAGGTGCTATCAAATATAATAACGTATTTGCAGCTAACATGCTGAAACGTTGAAATTGGCTTTCGCGAAATTCCCCGACATTTTCTAAACATGGCTTCCAACACAACTCATTCCCAATATATGGGTATTTGAAACTAGCATATATTATATAGGAGATAGATATTCTAAAGAGATAATGGTGCTTACAAGTACATGTATGAAAGACTTACATGTAAGGTAAACTTTGGCTATTAAATCAGTCAGGGATAAGAAGTCGTGGTGTCGATGGAAAACATCAACAGTAAAATATTCATCTTGGCGTTAATGTCCCGGTTGTGTCTCGCACACAAGGCCCCGGGCCCGCCTTGGCCATGATCCAGGATATGGCAGATCAGTTAATTACAGCGGAGTGACTGCCATCTGACCTCCGTGACCCAGCTACCAGGGGGGGAGCCTGACCAGATTGGATCATGATCACATTCAGTCGCCTGAATGTGCAGGTTTCATTACGATGTTCAACTCATTCACGAGCATTCAACTAATGTAGGTACATAACTCAGAAAAGAGTCATTGGTACATGGCCGCAGTGGGATTCGAACCCAGTACCTCTCGGTTACGAGTCGGATACCTTTCCCCTTTCGGCCACCGACGCTCTTAAAACATCAACAGTGATCCCGGAGAAATGAAACTTAGAATAGAAGTACCAGAAATCCATACACTAGATCAATAAAATGTTATTCTTTAAAGTACGTGAAATCTACACACTTGACCACTACAGTTTTGATAGAAAAGTATTGTTGTCGAGCTTAAATATTTGTAATTTTCCATTAAAAGATGGCAAATGTTAAATACCATGTGCTAACTACTTTTCGCAAAACAAAACAAGCAAAGTTCATTTGGTCACATTATATGCACGAGTTGACCTACACACACATTGCATGCGTAATAAATATATTATTAAAACATAATTTATTGTGTCGATCACAGGCTGCGCTGTGGAACAATCAATCATAATTGGCAGTGTCTGATAGAGCTTTATAGAGACGATATCACGTTGACTCCGGTTGTTTATAGCTATAACTTTATGAGCACGTAGAGTCCGCTGTACGCAGAATATACTAGAGGTTAATCTGTAAACAAACCTACTGCTTCTAAATTATTTCCACTCAGAAGCTACAGCTTACTATTCGTTATTAAGGGTGTGAAAAGGATTCGTAGGGTCGGTAAAGTCGATTAGATCGTGGGCTGCGGTAACGGACTTACCATCAGGCGGTCCGAATGAAGCATTCGCCGCCATGTATAAAATAATGAATTCAATAAATGTGACGGTCACTGAGATGAGAAGGTCACCATAGTATCATTACTCAATATTATTAGATAATGTGTCTACACACAACAATCAATCTTACTTAGTACGTACAGCATACCTTCTCTAGTCCTCAGTCATGTCGCGTCTCTTTGGTGGCGGGCTGGCAACTCCTTGCTGATGATCTCATTCCGCCGCGAGACAAGGCAGGAACATTGTGATTAATGCCCGGTGTCACAGTTCGTTTATAAATTAGCCCGGACGTTATCCCTCGATCGCTAATTAAGGGAATTGTGGCAATTTACTCACTGTGAGCGCGCAATGAATTGAGTGATTACACGGTGCAGTCGCTCGGTATTGGTACCCGAGTCGAGGCGTCGTAATAATAGATTGATCCCAGTGATTGATTGGTTCGTGTCATTTCGGTAAAAAATTTGTTCTAAGAAGAACATAATGAATCGGAGATTTGTTCTTGTAACTACGTAATTTGTACACGTTATTAATTAAGCTTTTAAGCTTCGTCCTTCATCTTATTATAGGGACTTTATGTCTCTCCTAAAATAGAATTAATGTTTTCTCCGTCCGCCTTTTTACTATCCTTAAAAGCACGTTCATAAAAATAATATTTTACATGGAGTTCTTTCTTATTACAACTTCAATTCTCAACCCCAGTATCTAACAATAGACCTTCGTTTTATTCAATGGTGCAAATGAAACAAAATAATTGAAGCTTGCTCGCCTAATAGGATACTAACCTCATATTTAATTGTCTATCATTAAATGTTTATCATTCCATAAAATATTTTATTCCTCCATACACCATTAAGTACATTATACACTATTGTATGTAAAAAGACAGAACAAGACATTTCATCGTTGTAATGCAATTGCCATGTGCCTAGTTCTTAAACCTGGACTGATGCACTGCACTGCAATGTTTCAATTTGTGATCTTAACAAACTTCACTTAATTAATCACGGGAATTTGTCAGTAGTTTATAAGTTATCTAACACCCATAACACAAGCTTTACTTACTTTGACGATGGCTAGATGGCGCTGTGTGAATTTGTCCTAGCATAATTATTTATTTTATTTATTCGTCATACATAACATTCGTCTTCAAATGATAACCGTGATGACCAACAATGACATTATTCCCAAAAACCATCAGAACCACAGAACTTAATTTCCACGATATTCCCACACACTCCTATCGACGTTCTCTTTTCACATAACTGAACCGACATATTTTACCACGACAGCAATGCAAGACGATAATAAAGCCTAGCCGAGAGTCCGTTGGCTAGTTTGTCGAAAGTACCTCCCTTTGGAGTTCTTGTTGGATTTTTTCCCATTGTTCCGCGTAGCCAGTACCGAATGGCCTCGCGCCTTCCGGCCTACGAACAGTCACGGCCGCGGATCTCCGAGCCAAACAAAAAAAAAACGCGACCACCATTAAATAGCACATAAAATTTAATGTCACGAGCAAATGAAGCAGTACCAAGAAACGACCAACTGTGGGAAATGGCGCGGCGAATAAGCGCATGCCCGGCCCGACTGGTAAAAGTAAAATTTATAGACGTGTTAACAGTCGGTTGTGTTCGTGGAAATTTTACGTAGCCACAGTAATTGTAGCTTGTACCTGAACCACGAATATCTGCGTAATTTTAACAAAATCAAAACGTATATTCATTAATTCGTTAAAAGATCTGAGCTAAGACGCCGCCGCTTCATTTAACTCCATTCCATAAAATGATCAAAGGATCAAAGCGATGCACAACGCAATACGAACTTAACCGCGCTGTAAGAAACAATAAAATAAAACAATTCTATCTATATGACATGGATGGCATTAAACACCATGGCATGCCATCAATGGAACCGGTCTGCTAGGCCTTGGCATTTTACTACAATCCGGGCTTCGTAGCCCGCAGGCGCTATTATCTCGCCACTGATGATATTTTGTGAGATCTCAACTTTAATTTCTACGGTAGAGGTGCCTCTACCTACGTCTCTCTTTGAGCACGTTATTGGTTATAGTTCTATACATTCGCCAAATATTCTGATCGACAAATTACTTTGTTAGGGTATCGTATCAATATCTCGTAAAATGAGTAGGTAAGCTTTCAGCGGTTCGAATAGAATCGATTTCAAGGTGAAACCACTCTGTAGAGTCAACATCGATAGCAAAAGTCAACATTATATCTGCCCGATTGCCTGAGAACTGTCCTTCGAGATTGGAATTTAAGGGAGTAAAAGCGATTTCCTCAACAAACTACATTTACTTTAACGAAAATATCTGCAGTAGAGTTATCTGTCTGCGTGATGAGATTTATTTTAGAAATAAGGTCTTTTCGCAGTATTTACATATATATATTTATTGTATTTCCTTTTTTCACGATTGTGTTTTTGTAGGCACTGATTGTATGGGTACTTTGTTAGCTTCAAAGTGGTTTTAAGTAGGTAGGTACAATAGCTAAATCGCGTATTATGAGATAGGACCTTAAACAAGAAAACTTTGTGTCTATACATATATTCCTACATACGAGTATATACCCGCGCGCAGTACGGACGCATCACTAAGTTTAGCTTAAAACACCTAAAGAATTACTAAAGCATCTTTCTGACACCTGTTAAAACACCCACAGAATCACCATAGCTTCTCTCAGACACCTAGACATCCCAAGACACAAAGTAGTCGAGAGATACGAAGTAAAGTAAGTCTGCTGTATCTCCCAGCGGGCCCGAAGTAGACTCTCGAGTAGCTGTGTACTGGCACTTTAACCGTGCCGGTTCAAGTGTACAAACACTCTCGCACATAATATCTCGAGACCGTTCCAGCGGTGTTTGCTTCCGATCAATTGGTTCAGCAAATACCTTCCTCGACTAGCGTGGTACCAAGACGCAACATACCTTGCTAGCTCGTCTTGTAGATGTAGGGACAAATTATTTAGTAGCTGCGTATTTGTTGGTTCAGTTTTCCTATTCTGTAACTGCAATTTGCAAGTTCTAGGTGTTCAGACCAAAATGTATAACGATCGTGTTTGGATTCAATGACCCCTTGTTATTATGTGTGTAATTGATGCATATTCTTAGAGACTACATATTATCCATCCATACCTATTATCCATACCATCTATTGCAATATTTTTTGTTCGCCGTCGAACATAGCAAACTCTTGTCTGAATTGTCTCCTCTTAAAGCCTTCGCGTCTGTCTTCGGCAACGACAGCAACATGCAATTTCGTGATTACATTGCAATGGGTATTGTAGACACAACTGTGCCTTTTTTCTTACACCTACTTAAATATACAGGTATATTCCCTGCAAACAATTAAAAGAAGCCAAAGACCACACCCGCCCAAAAAATTACGCAAGCGCTCGGAAGCATTATCACCGATTTGTCATCGGAGAGGTCTCGTCCAATACCAGCTGCGATTACCGATTACGATTACACAACGTAACCCACAAAGCGGAGGCGCGGAACATGCGGTTGCATCGCGGCGCATGCGCCGGAGAAAGCGACCTGCCGGCTGGCTGGTCGACGACCTGCGCCTGAATTCGGCCAAGGTCCGGGCCGCGACGGGCCCCCCGCTCTATTGACTCTGTTCTAGTCGGCCTGCATTGCATCGGCTGTCGATAAGTTGCAGGGATGCGTTGGTTTCGGCGTGTTCTGTGGCTACGTCGTTGTGCGGCGCAGTTGTAGAGCAATTTTAAAAGATTGGAAAAAAATGGTCAAGACAGATTGTGTCTGGTGATTGTGGCAACTAGAAGAGATGTTTCTAGTCGATGAAAGTATATCAACAATTCGATCGTTTTCATAAGCTCATGATCTATTCTGAAATGTAAATATTATCGTAAAACCGCCGAGCCTAACATCTGGCCGACGTATTTATAAAACGACCGGATCACAGGGAAGCAGAGTTCTCGCATGAACTTTATCGCCGGGCGGGAAAAGTTATAAAACGAACTAGTGACTCAATCGGACATCGATCGTCGAACCTGCGTTTAAAATCGGCCAAGGTCTCCCCGGTCGCCGGTCGCTGAACCTCTATTAGATTTCTAAGGTCTCCGTGAGAAAATCTCTGCGAGCGTACAGGGTTTCGCTGTTTCGAATTCCAATTAAAAAGAGTCGTGTCGTTGCATTCCGCGCAGCTGCAATAAAAGATCAAAATACGGCCGTCTAAAACAAATGGCACCGTGGAGTCCATCGAACCGCGTCTAAATCCAGCCAAGGTCTCGCGGCTGAAGGGCGCCTCGTCCGACCGGCTTTGTGCTGGTCGTTTACACCGCGCGATAACAAAGGGTTGGATAAATACCTACAGCCGACTGACTCACGTCTAGCTGAGATTGGATGGAACAACATCGTAAAGTATATTTGTGCATTAGCACTGCACACAATTAGCCCTCGCCTCGTGTTAAACTCCCGGCCGAATGTGATTCATTAGAACTGCACGAAAGCGGCCGCGAGTATTTCATATCTCGCTTGACGTAAGAATTCGATTAATATCGGCGCGATGCAGACCACCCGACGAGACTACACAAATCGTATTCAAAGAACTCCAAAACGAATTTAAAAGTGGTGTATGTAAGGTTATAAATATTCACACCGCCATTATAAAAAGGCCTCAGAGATACCAGTATCTTCTTCTACCAGCAAAAGAAAGCTGGAGAATATTATGGTTCTTGATTTTATGGGTGTACCTACCTATAATACAGAAAGCCGTCTAGACGTGGTTTTGCTCCGCTGAGCTGAGATATGCTCCCTATCGTGGTTGCGGTGAGCCTCCTGCGGCGTTCTCATCGACTTAGTCGCGATTATTACAATAAAAAGCCAAGATTTTTTGTTTTAGTAAACATGAACCCCTAACGAAACGAATGAAAAAAGTCGACAACGTAAACAAAACAAAACTTCGATGACGGTCGTGACATTAAGTACGACCGTTTGATTGTGAACGCTGGAACAAAACGCACATTATCGAGGGTTTACATAATAAACGCGACGCATGCGTTAGGTATATTGGATTACTAAAGTACACTGACCTTCCTGACCTGCAGCAAGTTGAAATTATTTTCGCATCGTTGATAAACCTCGTTAGTGCACCAAACTTTGCACAACACACAATCGGGCCGTTCGAATAAACAGAAATTGTTTTCCGGTACGCAAGCACGTACAATCGCGGTCCTTTAATGACCTACATTTTGTTCCCCCAGTGCTTTAGGGTTCACGCTGGAGTGCCTGCATTGCCTGTACCTGACCTACCCCAGGCCATGCAGACTTGCGAACTCAGCCAAAATAACCGGGGCACAGACAGTCAGCTGTCGCCCCGCCAATGCGACCACTTCCGCATCGCCGTGCTCATTCAGGGATTATTAAGTTTCACTTTTAGCATGGGTAGCATTACCATTACCTAAATAACTATTAGTCTACAAAGCATCAGGTTAATAATGTACTTATCACGCACGTTTGGTACGCATGTCGCTAACATAAAAAACAACGCAACACTGCGTCATTTTTAAATCACACTTTGGTATGCGATTATTTTCCTAGCTGCATTTATCGGAATACCACAAACTTTTACGTCACCTTCTTTATTTTTCATGAAAGTAGGTAAAAATAGTGGATTATCCATCTTATCGCGTATCTTGAACTGACGACGATATCGATTATTTCTGTACAAGCTGTTACTGGCTGGCCTCATGGCTCGCTGGCATCTATTATTGATTGGCACGAAATGCATCGCCGCATTGTTACGTGCTGGATCGATTCCTGCGCCGTGTCGCCCCCGCCTGCGTCTATTTTTACCGCTTCATTGCCTACTCCCCTCGCCCGCTTCCTGCCTTTTATTAAACTATCTGTATGTTAATTAACAACGGCCTCGATGCTAGCCCCAGCTCTGTTTATTTTTCTATTAACTTCTGAAATTCCCGGCCTTTATAGCGGTCTTAAATTATATCTATTCTACATATCTACAGCTTCGTAGCCTCCACTAATACATACAGCTGTTACTTGTTAAACATTCTTCGTCGAATACCTACTTGAGAACGGTTGTCGTACAACATCATATTAATTTTTTCTCGACCTTCAACTACGTTTAATTAGAGTCTCTGCATATTGTCTATCCCTCCCTTTATCATTCTTTCTTCTCTATCATTAATGTTGCTATTGCCAATACTTTTGTCTCTTTCTATAGGGGCATCTGGTACACATAAACCTGCCTCTGTTTACGTTATGTGTACACGTGCGGGGTGCGTGTGTGAGTGCGGAGGGGTGCGGGCATGTGTTAGTAGCGTGGCGTTTCGTCTACAGCTGTTGTGGGTTTGTAGAGCCACGTTGTATCAGCTCCTCTAAATTTATGCTTCCTCATGACCCACGCCCCGACTCTTACTGTAAGGCACAGAGGCACATTAAATTCTGGACTTGGATCTGTTTTAAATTCTATTCACATCGTTCACTAAGTTAGAAATGCCCATTCAAATGGTTTTCTTTGACATTTCGACGCTGTCTTAAAACTTAACGTCCGTGTCGTTACACTTTGTTTTGTCAGTTTGTTGCGAACACACCGTGGTTTGGTAAATTAGACCAACTTCCGAGCAATTATTCGCGGTCTCCGAAACGTGTGTGTTGACTCGGGGAGCTGACTCTTCGAAACAATTGTTTGCGCTGTCGTCCTCATTAACGCCACTGACTGTGTTCAAAATAATGATGTCATTATTCACGGCTCTTTTGTCACGGCTCGAAAGAAAGAGTGTACACCGGTGCGATTCCTTGGTAACCCGTCTTAGCTTGCGTCTGCGCCGGCTACAATAGGCAAACAGCTGGCGAGAGGTCAACGACACCGAGGAGCTAGTGCAAATTGTATACTTACACAATGAAGAAGCAAAAAATGACATTTTGTTGTCGGATCCGCTTGCGTGCTCAACACCACACTCAGAATTCGGGCGCGCCAAACAACGTATGTGCCATATTTTTGGATGTATCCTTGTCTCGACATTCGTTCAATCTACCAAATCACATTTCCAGATGGTTTAAAGTACAACATTTGAAAAACTCGTTGAGGTCGCTTGTTATACTGATGATAATATATTTCTTAATAACAATGTTCTATTTGGTGACATACGTTATTTTGTATGCACACACTCCCTGTCTGGGTTAGTGACGTCATCGTCCAAACCCTTGGGGTCGATGCTCGGGCCCCTATACCTGCATTTTTTGTAGCATCCCTCACGACAGTGTGCCTTTCATTACCACTGATTGGTTGCGGCTCTTCAGTCCCGACGGGTAACTCTTCCTGATATAAAAAACGAATCACCGAAATACCACTCAGTTATCTCATGTTTCTCTATTTTGAAAGCTTTCGGTCATCTTGTTCTGGTCACTATTTAGTAAAATTGTTAAAATCGTGTTGTGAGGAAATAATTTCGAACCCTGTTTTGTTATTGATGTTTGTCCAATTTAGGTACGTATGTTTCAAATAAGTATTGCCTTGAATCACTGACTTTGCTACACGGAAGCCAAACGTTGGCAAACTAGCAAATTAAAGTGTCCTCAAAGTCAGCACGATATATTGACGAGCAAGGTTGATTGTTTAGAACATTTTAAGTGTGATAACAAAATTCCAAAGTCTCCAGATTTTTTCGTCTTCGGACAATGGATCGTAAAAAATACATTAAATCTTTTATAGTGCACTAAATTATTCCGGCTGTGATTTTTGGTATTTGTCCAATAAGCTGTTTCGAACGATCGAAAGCGATCAATATAAATTTTAGGATTTTTGGTTGAGAACAACCAAGGATTTATGGCGACCGAAATTGTATGGCTACCTACGTTATTACTAAAACAACGTTATTACTATGTTGCCGCGTTTATAGGCTTCTACATATTATGCACAACACTACCAAATAACTAACTAATCTATACATTCTTGCACATGATTCATACGTAAGAAACTGAACGACCCTTCTAGAATCTAAAATTTAAGAACAAAACTCATCCCATACAGTCGCACAGCTGCCTTACTCCGATGACGATTGGCAAGGCGTCCCGTTGCGCAAGTCGGTCGCGCAGGTCGCCGATCCCGCACAACTGGGACCGAAAAATGTGTCAAGTTGAAGGGGTCGTTCACCCTGAGTGTTTACGTTTGGTCTGTGCCACTTTCGCGAGCCAGGTACCTCGGCCAGGTGAGTCTCGAGTTTGCAGCTCGCGTTCCCGATCCACTACAATCTTTTGTACCGATTCAATCGGTTAAAGTATCTACATCGTAACTGAAGGAGCGGCCAATTAATTGGTGCTAGTTGGTCTTGAATATTTCGAGTCTACGTCTACAGGATTAGTGATGAACGTATTGAAATTTTGCTAATTTGCGATTGCCTCCAATTAAATCCTACTATTTACGCTCAAGTTCATAGGATTATCAATCAATACAAAAATGCTTGAGCGTGTACCGACAAGGAGATAATGGAGCAGTGTTTTCGTTCTAAAAGGTTATTGTAATTTTATTTGTATAAAGTGTGGCGTATAGAGCAATAGATCAATATAGGTGGTCAGGCCAGGTCAGGTGGTTATTTTGCAAATGTATTGTAATTCGGATAAGAATTAATACAAAAATACGGATTTAGTGAGGCTCCGGACGCGAACAACAATACCGCCGGCAACGCCTAAAGTCTAACATTTTACAAGTTAAAACGGTACTTATTATTCACAAGTCGTTTCCCTCAAGTGGAAAAAGAAATAATTGTAATGGTTGTCTCTACGTGAGAAATACATAATTCATAGTGAGATCTTTTGAAAAATAAAATATCATGGTCGACGGCGCTGCCGCATTATACTTTTAGATCGGTACTCACCCATAACCGAGGGCAGTACCTATTTAGTGTTGCCAGTAAAAACTGGGAGATATTCTTAGACTTGGACGCTCTGTTTTATTCAAACCTATTACACGATTAACTTACTGAGCGTACATGTAACAACGTTGCGTTACACAATTTTACAAACATTAGCAGAATTTGCTGTCATAATAAATAAGGTATGGAACGCAAACAGATAGTTATAGGAGTGGCTTTCTTTAATAAGAATCATATTGTTGTTATCTTCGCCTTGACTTTGCCGCCAGCACGCGCCAGGTCTTTGCACCTGCGCCCGCGCAGCGAGACCCTTTGTCCGCACACTCGCCGGATATCTACATTGTTATCATAGCCCGGCGACAGCTGTACCCAACACGAAAACAATTAAAATTGTATACGTACGTAATTATACTCCACACCTATTAGGCCAATTTACCGCTACCGTTAGTATGTATTAATATTCTGTGCCGCTACGAGCATACGTCCAACTACATACTCGTATTACCATAGCACCTATACTAACACTAACATTTTCCTGTTACTTCAAGCAACGACAATACATTATGTTTCAAATCATCTTTTCCTGCTTAACGATGTCTTAAATAACATTACATACATAAAAACCTTTACTTCACGTCTCGTAAAACTAAGCGCTGGATAAGCAAGAGGTCATAATGTATGTCTAAAGGTTTATTGCCTTTGTTTTTTTGAACAAAATCGTCAGCATAAGCGATGTTTTTTATTATTATTCTGATTTTTGTAGATGCAGCTGACATTGCTGACAATAATTCAATCTCGAGCCCAGAAACATTGGAATAGTGTCGACAGGGCTGGGGTACTATTAAATTCGCAGAGTATTGTCTATTCAAGCCTATTTCTATTGTGATCTGTTCAGATAGAAAAGCACAATATTCATTGATACGGAGATAGGTCGGGTTGCCAGGCAACGGGGACACAAGGGTCGAACCAGGGGTGGGATCACCCACGGATTCTCTCGGCGGAATTCCCCCGGTGCACTTTTTTCGACAAATGTCGGTCCCACCTCATATGTGTAGCGTTGCGCCTAAAACCGATGTTTAAGTTGCGGTCGCCATTCCCTTAAAAAATATTTTGTAGTTATGACACACGTTATGCAAAGGTACTAGTTTTGTAGTTTTTGTCCGAAAGTTCTTGATTTTGTTTGAATATATGTAAGAGATGCTCACCCACCCCTATGCATACATACACGGATCGTTGCATCTCAATTGCAACTTGGGTCATTTAGCTCTAAAAGTTTCCTTCCAGCAGTCAATGCCGAACCACTAGAAGCACTGGGGAGGGTGAAAAATTCAACACGAGATGCCGGGAATAGAGAAAGTTTACATGAGAAACGATGCACTTTCATACTTTTAAGACACCGAGTTTGTCACTGAGATGCAAAAATGCGATGTGAGAACGGAGATAGTTTGATGCTCTCAAGTCTCAACAAACTTCGAGCTCCTCCGACGATTTCAGCATGAATACTTAAGTCGAGAGACGCGAGATGCAAGGTTTCCATACAATAGTATCTACGTCTTGGTTGGTAATGTTCATTTTTGAACGCTGCTCAAAATAAAAGTCCACGCTTGAGCGGCAGTATAAAAAACTAATCTAAAATGCGACGCGGACTGTGCACGGTGAACAAAACAACAAAGCTTATGCAACATCCTGCTGTAGGAGCTATAGCTCGGAGGGTTAGATCGGTCTGAGCTCGCATTCTGTATGGCGTGGCCTTGATTTTTTCGGAGCGGCCAGGCCGGCCTCGCAGGCAGGTGATTAGGTTACATAAACTAAGTCCTTCCCCACTTCCTGCTGGCGCGCCTTGCAGTTGTCGAAGTCTTCTAAGAAAAAGCCAAATTCGCAACCCGGCCCCGTCGTTTTGTTCTCGTTCCCTTTCCAGTTTGACGAGTTAGGCTACGTGTATACGTCCGGCGTTTCTTATTATTCACTTTCATAATTTTACTTTTCTTTGTAATATTGGCAATGCGCTCACGAAACATTTAGATAGTAGAATTCTCGATTTGATGTGAGTAATATAAAGAACCTACAACTCTCAATTACTCAAATCAAAAGTACTTTGTAGACTTTATACTGGGTATGATTGGTAAAAACTGTTAGTAAAATACAGACGCTTTTATTATGAATCTATTGAAATCTTTCTTTTTAAGTTCTAATCATTTACGTTCACATCAAAAGCAACACTTGACGAATTATTTATGAGGTCACTGTTGTAACTGGTCGTTCCTGTAATAAGTTAAATCACTTGGTACAAAGACGCCAGGGATAACATTTAGTGTAATGGACGCACTGCCTTAGGTGGAATCGAGACCGGCGGGGAACTGGTTTGGCCGCACGCGAGCGGAGAGACATGCAACGAATAAAAAGAAACCTAAATGCAGCTCTAGGAAACGCTGACCTTGGACGCAAAAGGCATGGCACCTGGCGTTTTTATCTGCCCTTTAAATAAATTGCGAACTCGCATTTTATAACATTTCTAATGCACGCTTTCGTGAACTGGTCTGGCTGTTAGATAATCAAACGTCCGTTGAGCGAGCTCGATGTGTGCTTTATGATGTAATAACATAGAAAGCTATTTGTTAGGTTAATATTTGTAGTTCTGTTAATGATCCGGCGGAGCCGTCGGACGGGTTTGGTGTTTGGCATTGTTTTAGTGGAGGAGGCTGGTAGCGTGGCGGCGCGGCTGGTTGCGTAACCGGCGCGGCCTGAGCGCCGCTCGTGAGGAAAGTGAATGCAGCATTTCGAGGTCGCGTAGAAAGTTGCCGCCGCCCGATCATGCCTCGTGGATCAAGCCGCGGCCGCGGACCGGGCGACATTACTCGACACCACTTAGCGATACTTTTACCTCTCTATACTCTTTATGCTTTCCACGAATCGCTCTGTGAATGATTCTTCCTCAGTAGGGTTGAGAATACTACGAGGCAAATTTTCGAATGCCAAAAGTCACGCTATGTTTTGCAACCAATTTGGATGACTGACGCTTTAATTCCGAGTATGCTTTCGATTTTATGAGTAAAAAACTTTAAAATAGCTGCGGCCCCATTAAAATGTTGCATAATAAGGTATTCAACCCAGATCCTTTTCTGAAATAGTATTAAAGAATTCCAAGGAGTTTTGCACAAAAAGTTACACGTGCCGGCCAGCTCAATCGCTTTGGGCTATTGAAATTTTGGCCGTGGCCAGGCGGCCTGGCTTGCATATAATGGACCATCAATCCAGTCTGGCAGTACTGAATTAAGGGACCGAAAGTTATTAAAGTCGAGACCGATAAAAAACGCTTTTATCTGTTTAGTGTTCGTTCGTGGTGGCTCTCCTAGTCTCGGATAACCATTTACTAGTAACCGTGAAGTAGTAAATCGATGCCGGTTTATTATCGATTCGATCTTCATCATTTTATCGCCGTATTTGGAAGGTATTTTATTGGCATCTCACGATACGAATGAGTATTCATATCGAGTTTACGATCACTTTCAGTGGGCCGCATATCGCCATCTTTACTGTGGCCGGCTTCATTTATCTCAGTCGCTATATTCCTATTTATCTGTCCACAATGTATCAGTGCCGGTACTGCAGAGACGCGTCGCATACTAAACAGTTCCACAACTTACAATAGCTGCTAAGCTGCTATAAAAAGCAGACTGTCCTGACTCCTTCGACATACGACCATTAAGTTCTGACCGCTGCGATGCATTTGAATCGCTATAATCTTAAGTCTTGAACTTTGTTTTTATTCTTATCTTGGTTATAGTGAGCTCTATATTTGCCGCTATACCCTTAAACGCTTTTTTTCGTTTTTGTATGATTTAGATATCCCTTTTACTTAGATAACGACTGGTTCGTTTGCACCGTGTCTGGTGCGGTCGTATGTATCGCGTGCACGCATCTCTGGCAGTTATTTGCATATGAAACGAAAGACGCTTTCAATGTTTCGATTTTTACTGAAGCTCTTGTATAGATCCCTTTGTAATCCAAGGTCCTTTCTTTAGTCGTGCGCTGCTCGTTTACTCAAAATAGGAGAGCTCGTTGGAGAAGTTTCGCCTTAGCGTATTCTTCTTATGTAAATAGCTCTTCGCTGGGTTCAATATGCAAAATTCAATTTTAAAAAACAAAATATATACAGCACTATACCTACCTAACAATCAAGTAGATATCGATTATGTTTATATGTGTTCAATAATGATTGCCATATTGACGAAGCAGTCATTAAAGACAAAAGCTTCATTGATGTTAAAAATTCGTTAAAACGTTCTCAAACTTTTCAAGTGCTAGTAATTGAGGAGCAGGAAGCCGTCGTTATCTGTAAAGTCTCACATCAAGTGTCCTGCTTATCTTCCCTCGTGTTTAATCAGGTGGCTCTGGCTTCAAGGAGGATTCCAGCCAAAGCCAACGCGTATTTGGACACGACGCTTCAAGGTCTCTAAGCCGCACCATTTGACCGTGAAACGCCTATCCTATTACAGTATCAAATTAAATTTTAGGGCTTCTGCTCGATTCGGGAATACCGAAAAAAATTTAGGGTGCAAAACAAACGTGTGCTATTTAATGTTTGATGATAGCGATGATTTGATGAGTTTCAAGAATTATCCTTAGCCAAGATCGAATAGGAATAGTGGCATAGATCCAACAAGATTTTGATTATAAATTTATAAATGTACCAGAACAGGCATCTCACCTCAATCGGAGTCGGGATCTTAATCGGCTTACGCCCCTGATGGACGGAAAATTGATATGTCAGATTTGCCGCTGGATTTATGAAGGTTAGACACGTGAACATGCACAACTCTGTCCGACTGGAATTCTCTGATGAAATGTAATATCCACTTTACATTATGTATAAATAAATTCATCGTTGGTGGATACAAAATAAACAAGACACGAAAAATAAATTGTTTAGGTCTATTATGTTATTTAAGTACCTACCTACTGTTGAACATAATCAGATTGAACAGGGGATGGCCGCATACGTCGTAAGATATAATTATGAGGCTTTTCCTGGTAAAGTTCCGAACAGAATGTGGGCCGGCGCAGGCGCATGATTCAGCGGACATTCTGCAACTTTTTACCGCTGGAGGAAAGCCTCCCTTCACCTTCTACGAATTCTACTTAAAAGGAAACACTTGCTTAATTCCTCTTGGCCTTTTGTGGTCTACAGTTTTTTATCATTGGTTAAGCATTGCCTATCTTGCTATTGTCTCAAGTCAGATAGTGGGCATTGTGAATCAATCAGTCTGTGTTATATCAACACACGATTTAATATGTATTTACTGAACCGAGCACTGTATTTTTTACTAAACATATTTTGTTCTACCCTTAGTACTGTAAAATATTTTAGATGATACGGGTCAAAATCCTTTTTAAGAAGGTGTACCCCGGGGCGCAAATAGATAGTCAACATCAAAGAAAGGACTAGTCACGGAATTGATAAAATGTGTCAGACGCAATGTGAACAATCTTTCTGGAGCCATCGTGCACTCAATTTCGTTTAGGTATCTACTTTATTTTAGTGTTATTGAACCTTTCCTCGGTGACCGAAGATTCGTTGACTTGTTCTTGTCTTAAAAATCTTGTTTATTTTCTATCCTTAAAAATCTATTTAGAATTCCGGACTGCGAAAGGTTTATAATATTGTAATTTTTTATATTTTTAAATTTTACAGTTGCTTCTTTCTTAACCTATACGAGTAGCGAGTAGTCAAATTAAAATATATTTTTTTCAATTTCTGCTCGGCCGGGAATTGAGCCCGGGACCTCTACATGGCAGACCGGTATGTTAACCAACTGAACTACTCAGGTCGTCAAACTTATTTCAATTTCTTATTAATCTGTAAATTGTATTTCCATGAAAGTACATGTCTGTGGTCGACGCCAATAAATGGCATACAAATAATAATCGAAGCCGAGACGGTTGCCCTGAAGATATCAATCATCATGTCCGAGGCCCATGGATTCATTATTCATGAACATATTATTTATAGACGTATATTTCGATTAAGAAAGGCTTTTTGGGTTACCGAAATGCAAAAATAATGACGGGTCATTGGATCTATTTATTTCATAAAAGACTTTTCGTTTACCTGAACATTGGAAGGAAAGGGTAAATAAAATTAAGAGGAGTAAGCTTAGTGGTCTCGTTACCCTGGATTTTAAACCTAAATCCTCTTCTTATAAACGTATTGTAGGAAAGGTCTTCCTGGAACAATCTAATTTCCGATTGGATCCGCTTTACCGAAAATCTTAAAGACATTTACAAGTTTTGTGGTAGTAACGGCTTTAACATTTATGCCACTATAATTTTACAAAAAATGTACTTAAAGTACAACGATAAAATGATATTTTGGGACTCAACTTCACTTGATACGAATGCGCTGTTCTATTTTGATATTTGTAGACAACATCGTCTAGAAGGCATTGTGTTCAATGGTTCCAGTGAGGAAATAAAAACAAAAAAGGTTCATTATCACGGATCCGCGATCGCGACTCGTGAACCATGGTAATCACGCGGCAGCGACTGTACAAAAACACGTACTCACTTCCCATGACTGGCATTTGATGCTTTATTTTTCATTACCAACACACCTCTATTAATTTAAGTAAAAAGGTGAAGCTAACCTTAATAAAATGTGCGATGATGTTGAGGAATTTATACATTGCACACACGAAATGCCTTCATTTATTGCTTTTCATTATTGCAATATCATTAATTAAATTTCCTGCTGAGCTGAAAACAACAGTAATTACAATCATTTCATTTGTCCGTCGTTTGATTAAACGTATTTCTCCCTTTGATCTGATTCCCGCAAACGACTCATAACATAACTACGTCAACAATTCATCTTCGCAAAAAATCTTAAAATAAAAAAGCAAATAACATTCTACTTGATTTTTTCTGCACTGCTAAAACGAGAACATTTAAATAAATATTTTTCCATACCAACGTCGAAATCCTGTGCGTCTCGCAATGGCACGTGAGACGAATTCGAAGGCACCAAAATGGCAAAGAGAATTAAAGGATGGCTGTGGAATTAACGTCCCGAGCTATAATTTCAGGCGTCATACTTCTCTTATTTTGTACACCTACCATTTATCTCGATCGATTCTTTATTCTTCTCATTTTCTTTCGCATCCGCATCTCGTGACTCGTGTAATGTTTTATAGCATTGTGTAGCTTCGTAGCTATCTACTTTATCCAACCAGACAGTGTATTTCTTATTATTTCCCGCCAATGATGGCCTTGATCGCGCTGGCATTGAGACCTTGAAAACTCGATCTGTGCGCGGCGACGTGCGCAGGGGCACAGAACGGTGGCGTTCACTAAACTTTGAGAGAATTACGTCACTTTGTATTTTGAAATCGCCAGATGAATACCCTTACAGCAGAGTTCTATGATCGAGATATCTTTGACGCAGTTTTTATTTATTTACCTTGCGATTAATTTATTCCTCGTATATCTAATAATTCTCTCATATCCTGTTAAGTGGTATTAAATAGTAACCATTTGATAATCCTATCCTATATTCATGCATTAATAAACTTATGGCCTTTGTTAAGTTACGAGTAACATGTCATCACTCCATGAGATCATTGCACCACCATGTTGAAATACATTAGTCACATCAAGTTATTCGTTTGTTCTTTTCTCACCTACGCTCCTGAGAGATTTGAAACAAATATTGCTATGTCACACCTCGTCAAATGTGTTTGACATACCTACACAGACTGTGACATATTTGAGCATGGACGCTAAGAAAAACGTTCTTACCGTCGTGATTGCCTTTCGATGCCCACTGATCGAATAAACCGTCGAGGTCGACGATGGTTTGTACTGCCTCAATAGCTCTTGATGTAATTTGGGAAGTCGCACTTACTCAACCAAGCAAAGAAACCAAGCGAAACCTAAATGTAACTATGATAAATCTCCATGTAAAATAAAAAATAAGGGAGAGGCTCGCGTTACCTACTTGCAAAAAGAAGCAGAGCCAGTTTCATTGGACCAAGGATAAAAATACGGTTTCATAAAACAATTCGATGCGTCGTGTATCTATGTGTTTGCTGATATGTATATACTTATCACTTATTTGTGTTCAGTCAATGTCACCGAGTTGCGGAGAGGGCAACGGACGGCGTATCTGTAAACATACTGATACCCACCCAGACATGCATACAAATGTGTTCACATCGACGCACACATCGCCATTACTGGCCGTACCTATAAGTTTTTCTATCTGCATGCCCGTAGCTGCAAAATGGATTATGGTATGACGCCGATAAAAAGTGGGTATTATAATTCATTGCCCTTGCCCGCTATCTTCAGTCGCGACTGTTTGTTACGTAGGTACACAATTTCTGGGAAATAGGCACAAGGAATGGAATTCATGTCAAGTTCAAGCCAATGTCAGTTTTATTCGTGTCGACGCGGCGTTTTAGCTGTGGATTTTTGTAATTCCTTTCCAGTTCACAATGTTGTTTCGTCAGAAATTCTTTGGCGTTAGGCGTTTGACCCCTTTATAAACTAGTTATAGGTCGACTTCTATCGCTGGCTACTTGATTCTCCCCGATTTTTGTCACGCGATTCCTTTACATTTTTACTTTAACTTTCTTATTTATTTTATCTTCTATACTGTTTTCGAACTTTATTTAAGGTATTTACGTTTTGTTTTGAGGGTATTCGGGCCGCCACGTGCCGCAGCGGACCGCGACGCGCAGGGCTCGGGATTGGGTCACGGGCGTGCGCTTGCGCAAGCGGCCAACTTGCCCGCCCGAGATGAACGTTTTGTGCTGTCATACCTTCCTTACCCACGGTTGCGCTCGTTAGCGATGCGATGGTATCTTCGAGAATAGCTCAACAAAAGATTAGGCAGAAAATAATCACATAGCTTTTATGTATGCTTAGATAACTTATAAATTGTAGTCTGGTTCATTTATATATTCGTATCCCGTTTTGATAATGTGTTGCAATAATCAGACGTCCATATCCGTATTTTAATATCTCTTAAGTAGATATAATACGAATCTAAAGTAAACAAAGCAGTCCCCGCAATTGAGTCTATACCTGCTTACAGATATAACAGAATAGACAACAAATAGGTATGCAGTAGGTACCTAAAAACATGTAGCACGGTGTTTTTGCGAATACGTGACTCATTGTGACAATGACGAACGTACATGCTAATGAACCTTGCATGATATATTTTGGCTGGCCAATGGATATTATTTGTGTATTTAGTCTAGATTCAACTGCACTGTGCTAAAGCGATGGAAAATTCCATTAAGTTTTTCAACATAATATAGTACAAAACTTTATGGTTGCTTTGCTAACATAGATTACGTAGCACAAGATCCAAACGATTTACATCGCCGGTTCGGCAGAGCCAATGTTTTTGAACCACGATATGAAAACGCGCCGTGTAAATCTATTCGATCTATAACTACGTATTAGTTCTATTACGGGTTTACCTGCCACAGAAATCAAAGGAACTTGTCTGATCAGACTTACCTACATGGATATAAAATCTTGGCGTTAATGTCCCGGTTGTGCTCTCGCGCACATGGCGCGGATCATGGTTACACATCCAGTCGCCTGAATGTGCAGGTATCATCACGATGTTTTCGCTGACCGTAAGAGCATCGGTTAGTATTCAACTAATGCACATAACTCAGAGAACAGTCATTGGTACATGGCCGGAGCGGGATTCGAACCCGGGATCTCTGACTTACGAGTCGTAAGTATACTCTAACCGCTCGGCCACCAACGCTCCCAACATGGATATGTTGTTTGTTAAACATTATTCTCAATATAATTAATTTAGATACGGGTAATTTATGACATGACAAACATGCCCATTCGCATAGCTATTTCTCGTAAAACTCTATATTTATAGCAACAATGACTCAGAAAACTAAATGTGATACCTGATGCTGGCCCAACCATTGCATCACAAGTTCCACAAATAGGTAGAGTCATTTTATTGCTTGTCGAATTGTACCCATAGCTAATCTGTGTCTTCTAATATTGTGCAAATCAGAGTCATATGCAATATATATAAAAGAATATAAAATGCTATTGCATTGCTATTCTTTTATATGAATATAATCATATAAAAGAATAGCAATGAGCTGTTTTCAAAAATAGCTTCTCAATAATTCGAAAGACTAAGGACTCGAAACATTATTAATCTTTTGACTATATGGGGCTACTGTTGTAGTTGTAGGTATGGCAAATCGTAAAGTATGACTGTGATCATTCATTGCCTCAGAACTTATTAATTTAACTTATAAATTATTATAATTTAATATTTGCTAAAATGCTATCATTCTAAGCTATAGTTCATTTATTTATTTAAACTTCATGGACGAAAATTTAAAAGGAAAACACTAAGTCCGTGATACGATAAACAAATTTAATTTCTTTGTCACGAAAGTCAAACGATATCCTATGCGCTAGAATTTGTCTAATAAATTGTTAATGCAATTCATTTACGATGCGAAGCGGTTCTTGCACATCAAATTCATCCCAATCTCGCAATCAAGACCCACGGAACGATTTGTTACTAAAATTCCGAGCTATTTGGAGGTGCCTCCGTTACTTCGGACGGTTTACTGTTAGTGTGGTCTGGTAGGTACACAACTTGTGTAAGTAACCCAGAAATGGAATAAACTGTACCATAGTCCATAGCGTTCATGTTCTAATTTTACGGTATGCTTGTCGAAATGCCTTATCGCGTATGGTTGACCGTTAAGTGCTTTGGCTTGCTAAGTCTATCTACATGAAATTATTTCTGTAATTGCATCATTATTACTAGTATTTACATAGAGTGTTGTAAATCTAAACACTAACCTCTCCTATAAACTTTGGAATACCGACATTTGATATTTTTAAACGAGATCTTTAGCACAATAACACCGTCGTTTTATAAATTCATCTCCAGTCGCTCAAAATGGCGGAATAAATTTTCCGGCAGGTTTATCTCGTATAATTATTTACAATTTTGTCTTTACGATTTTGAATATTAATTTGGCTAAATTGATATTTTCGTATTTGATTTCCTGTCTTGATTGCAAATTAGAGTTGTGATGGTCGTTCGCAGAAATAGACACATCTTTATTACTAATATACCCATATGAGTAAATAATAACTCTTCGTTGTGGCCACTTCGGTTTGCTAAAGTTTATATGTACTGCTTGCAACCCGCGTACGCGCAGTGATCGAACAGCTAAACCTCTGCGCAGAAATGAGAAGATAATCTAGTGGAGCTGATACTGGGAGGTGGCTACGAGGATGTTGAGCGTTTGCTGATTAGAAGCTGCGCCCGCGCATCCAAAATTGCATAGGCATTTGGGACAAAACGCAAAACGAGTGGTGTCCACTCTTCTTTGCCTCACACAGGCAACTCGTACGTTTGTACGGGCACTTAATCGTTTGTAGCAACCTAACTGGTTATTTATTCCGTGTCCGACACCAGTAATAATCCTAGAGTCAAGTCTCAAGCCAGCATTCACCTCCTACCTACCTACATGTAATGAAAATTGACGACTCTCCCTCACAGGTCTGTCACATCACATTCATTCATTATCTAGTTATTTATGAGTGACCGGTACATTCTGTGGCAACATTAAACACATTGTACTCGTTTGATAACTGTATGTAATAAATCATGTGAGATGAAGTTATTATTTCGCCTGGAATTTCTTCTTTTTCTCGTTTTATCGCTAGCCGTGGTCATTAAGCTGTTTTCGATGTGAAATATCGTTTGAACTGTGACCTTTGGACGCAGAGCGTCAAATGTAAAGTTATTGTTAGTTCATATTTCAGTTTAGTTATTTCACTAGCTAATAATTTGAAAATTATCGTATATTATTATCTTTCAATTGATCGGTGATGTCTAAAATTTTCCTAAATATCTTTATCATAGTGATCTTCGGTACCACTGGTGCGGTGCTGTTTCTCACAAATCTTGTTGAATTGTGGTCAGAGTTCACGTAGGTATATATTGTGGAAGTCCATCGATTTAGTTCAAGTGACCGCCTCCATAGAACCAATCACTTCTGTTCATAAATATTTTCACTCCATATTATTATGCACAGTTCTGCCGCTAATCTAATATTATTCTGAACCTATAGAATTTATTGCAGCACCATAATTAGCAACATCACTCCTGATGATGGCAGACCGTTAGGCAACGAGTGGGAAGTGCTAACTTCAATACATTCGGCAGGGTGAATGAACTAGTCTAGATTAATGGGCGATTGTCACATTTTAGTCCGAGCTTAAGTGTATCTAGTTAACAAACTGCTTGATACACGTAGGTTTTGTAATAGTTGTCAATGTCAATTATAACCAGGATAGAATGAGTTATCGTCTCTGCCTACGTATTATTTAGATTACTTATTCAAACTTATAATAACCTATACTATTTTCGATCATCGTTACATGATTCCATGGAATGTAATTTAATTTCTACGTTATACGGCTTACTGCGCTGGCTCAGCGACCCAAATTGGATTTTGGCATCAAAAGACGCCGATCCTGAACGGTTGGGAACATCTGAATGGGAAACGTCCTAGATACCGCTGGCAGAATTAAGTGCTGAAGGATCTGTTCGAGCTTCAGGCTCGAAATGTAAGGAAACATTATAGGGCTACATTGTTATTTTACTTTAGCCCGGTACCGTGCGATCGACTCGGCCACTGCAATGTACTAGCAATGTGCCAGGACTAGTTACAAGGCACAGCCTAGCCTAGTACAGGTGCAGTTACCACCGGTCGAGCCGACCACTACTATTTATAAATTCGAGTCAGGTGGCGCGGGCGCAGGTGCCGGGCACATTGTCAACCGGCGCAGCGTTTGCATAAAAACAGCGCAGTCGTTTCGCAAAACAGCCTGGCTGGAGAGGAACGGAGGGCTTTGCAAAATTGGAATGGCAAGTTTTGCCACAAAATAGAGAACTAGAGGGCCGTATTTTATTTTGTGGTTGTACCATCGAGTTGTGGCCCACCCTGGTGTTGCACAGATCACAGATCCAGCCTTCCTTGTTAATCTTTTATATTATTTAGTGAAAAGAAAATCATATTAAAATTCACTTCTATATTATTACTGCTACCTAAGCGAAGAATCAGATAACACTTTTTGGGAGACGCTTTGGTAAGAGTGGAGCGAACTTTTTGGCAACAAATTAATTTGTCAGACCCTCGCAGCATGTGGAACAATCTCACTATTCAATGTCACTAGTATATTGTGACAATGTGTTCTCTGCCTACCCTTAGGGAAAAAGGTGTGGTGTTATGTACCTGTTATGTATTTTATGAAATGCAACTTGTCTGCCTGTTCGTTGAAGTTTTTATTTTGTTCACATCATCCCATCAACAGCCGTAACAGTCCTGAGGACTTGCGCCTCTATGTTTCTATATCTACACAAATTCTTGGTAATAATGACCAGAGCTTTGATGGTACCTAAGTACCTACTCGTATTATTATTAAGTAGGTATTTATAACTATTGCTTGACCTGTGTCATTATTCTAATTCTATGTTATTATGTTGTTACAGGTATGTGTAAACTGACGCAGACCAATAATATTACCCGAAACGTAAGTTATTTACAGGTTGTAAGTTTATCAAAAAGTAATAAATTCCGCTTTAAAAGACTGTAAGTAGATAGGCCAATCGAACCGCACGGTGCGTCTCAGATATCTGGATTAGCATCTACATTGAAATACAAGGATTATGGCCCCCAATTTTGGTAATGCATACATAATCATTAAACTATACCTATATAAGTATTTCCTTTACAAACTAATACTGTGAATCCTACTTTACAAACAGTGCGTAGGACACAAATAGCCTTCGTATCAATTACAGCATTATCGATCGAATCATCCTAACCATTGAAACTATATTATTTTATGTCTCTTTACGAGACACTAGCTCTTTCCCGGTTTTCATCCGCGCGCAGTTAGGATCTCTGTAAACATTATATTAGGTGTAATGTAGCTTCCTTTAAGTGAATGAATTTTGAAACATAAAAACTTAGCTCTTATATTAGGTGTACCTCCTTAAAAGTGTAAATAAAGGTTCGGGTACATTTTTTTCCATTGAAAAATCCGGGCAAAACGTGTCGTGCCACGTGCAGTGTAGGGTTCCGTAGTTGCTTGTCATAATATGCGTGCAAAAGATCGCTTTCTGTTTCAAAAGACCTATCCAACGACACCCTACACATTGGACGATACGCAAAAGAACAAAATCAACTTTTAAAAGATTTTATTTTACAACTTTGTCGGCGTGAATACTGAATAGGAATGTATAAACGTACCAAATTTCTGTTTTAAAAATAATAATTTTCAGTAATAATAATAAAGTATAATAACTAAGGACGGACGGACATGGCGAAACTATAAGGGTTCTTTGGTTTACAACGGAACCCTAAAAAATACATCTAAGTATTGTAGGTCTCGACTCGATTGTAGGTACCCGACTCGACCGCCTACAGAATTATAAATAGTTTTTGCGGCTAATGCCGCAATTTATAGTGTATGTCTGTCTGTAATGTAATGACTTTGTAACAATTGGGACGCTTTTTGCGAGATCAAATTTTGAGGTAGAGCTTTGAGGTGGAACGGAAATCAGTTTTGAACGATCGAATCGAAATACTAATCGAATCACGTATTAGTATAACCTACTGTTTGTTTCCTTTTTACAAGCTTTTATTTGCTTTTATGTTTGTTCGTAATATAATCTTTTAAGTAAAATTTGATTCATTTCCCGGTGTCCGGTTGATCTGAAATTTTGCAAACTTCTGTAAGTTCGGTAACAATGCTATGATACCAACGAGCAGATCTGATGATGAAGACGGAAGTTGCGGTCATAAGAACTCCAAAACTACGCATGATAAACCCATCGAGTTTAAGCTAGTTTAATATCTCTTGACAAGTACTTTCATCATAGAGAAAGCGCGATAAAAGCTTACCATGAAAAAACAATTTTCATTTGAGAATGAGAACTTGTTTGTGTATAATGATTGATTATTACGCATAATAATTCTACCTTCATACATTATTAGATATTATACATTTACAATGTGTATTATTTACGTAAACCATATTATTTTATAAATATGTACGAACGACCTTCTTTCTGATAGACATCAGACGTGCGACAGGTACAGTTGTTTATTTATTTAATCAAAATACGTCCATTGCAATTGTGAATGAAGGTTTACTTTGAAGTGGAACAATTTACATTATATCTAAGATTTATGCAAATCGTTCCATTAATTCCGATTTCTGTCTATAAACGGCTACCAACTATTGAATTTCAATGGATTCGGTTCATTTAGACATTTAGACAGCTTGGAACCATCATAGGACTAAATATGATAGAAAACTGTTTAAAGAAATGTAGGAAAAGCCCTAAATATTGGGTAAGATGTGGTATGAGCTCTCGAAGTCTTTCTTTAGCACAACTAGGTACACGGTTTCTTCAAAAGGCACGTCTCTGTAGACCTTTGAGGTGCCTGTGCACCTCAAAGGCTGGCTCCGCATCTGCTTCCCTTAGGTTACAGATGTCCTGGTCGACGGTGGACCGTCTAACTTTGTTCATGCAAGAAAAAAAAAAAAAAATTCGCATAACCTAGAACAGCAAGTAATAATATCACGATACCTAGGTAAAGAGAATCATTTATCTGATGCCGCCGATATACCCGAGATATCGCTAAGTGGACCAAGGGCAGTGGACTCAGATAACGCAAGGTTACCGCGACACGGCAAAAGTGCAGTGCTGTAGCGATTTGCACTGAATCTTGAAGAAATATTCAGCAACATTTACCTAAAAACGAAAAGAATTGTCTTATAAACGTAAATAGTGACTAAAGTAGTACAAACATACATTGGCGAATGGCGTGGGATAATAATTTACATGTTTTGATCACGTAACGAAGTTTTCGTGCCTACCTAACTAATTGTAATGGATGTTTTGTTTATACATTTCGCTGTACATTTTGCACGATATGACGTCCACACATGCCATGGACTGCATGTTGTAAAGATCACAGGTCAATTAAATATAAAGTAAAGGTCGAGTACCTTTCTTTACCCCAGTAACCGGTACGCCGTAACCGCTGCAATTACTGAACGCGTTTCCACCAAGATTTTGAGAAAATAATCGGCCAGCATTATCAGGCGATAAATAAAATCAGGGTGAACCGGCCTACAGCAAGAAGGTTAAAGATAAAGAGACTGCATTTTGTTTTCGTTGTACTGAGGTTAGTGATAATGCGGCGGCCGCGACCTCGCTCGACACGGAAGCGCCGCCCCAAATATTATTTCACCAAATTACGATGATGTATCACCAGTATGTACCCCGGTCGCCACGGCGCGGCTCATATTTTTAGTCAGCTTAACTCTACTGGGTAAACATGCCGAAGGAACTCCAAGGCCGGCCTCCGATAACACGATAATTTGGGACATACATGTCTTTAATGTTAGTCCAAGTTGGGGTATTTTTATCGTGGTCGGTTCAGCTGCTCTTAAAATACCTTAGCGCTGTCGTGTCCGAACCCGAGTCAGATATCAAATATTTGAATATCATAAAGTTGGGATTGGGAGTGCAGCGTTGTACTTTCAGAAATAGCTCGTTGAGTAGAGTTGATAGAATAATACGCCGGCAGCCTTGCCCCGGTTCCGCGACCCAGATCGCGCGCCGCTTCCTGAGCAGGATGCGCTTTTTAAGACCCGGCGTCCACACCCCTGCTCCACTTTGGTTGGATTCAGTTGTTTGACTTTGAAAAATTCCTTGCACGTGACCGCACATATAAGCTACGAAAACCGCTGAACCTTCATAAATTAACCGTTTAGTATGCTAGGTAAACAAACTTCTGATAAGGTAATACGGCACAGCTTTATGCCTCAGTATGAATGGAAACTTTCGTACTCATTACTTGACGTAATCGTATTATACTCGCTCTGAATTCGTGTTACACAACTGTGGCGTCACTGTCCCGGCGTTCCCGGGCGTGCCGCGTGACGTTGCCGATGCGCCGGCGTGACGCGACAGATGAGTAACAAGTATAAAATTCCTTTGAGTTGTGGAGATGCAAAACTCGGTGTCTGTTTTATTCACGCTGGAGTGTAACTCAGGCGCAGCTAGCTATTGTGACTTTGAGCTCAGTGTGTGTTTCAGTTGCCGCTGTAGGTACTGAATAAACTAAAGTCGCATGGGTGTGAATGAGTGTCGGGCCAAGACATTTTGAAATTTGAAAATTGGGGGTGCATTTACGCATTAAAGAGTTATCTGTAAAAGTTGCCTGTTTTGTTTCTGCTTTCACATTTAACATAAAAATATTATTTATTTACATAAATAAATATTTTCGTTCCTCATTTGTACAATTTTTAACCGGATGAAGTCTCCATTTAAGTAAATTAAATATACCTCTGTTAGGAGACTTCGCTCTTCCTACCGATACGAAATACAATAATAGTTTATTTTAGGTAATATATTTTACTGAATTATAATATGCAGCCTACAAAAATGACATAAAATTCGTCTCCATTAAGATATAGATAACTTAAGCTACACTATACGAGAAAGTAAGTTAACCCAGGCAGGAGCTGTTACTAATGCGCAATACCCCTGACTACCACAATACATAAGTGTATTGTGTTACTACGGCGATGTCGCTGCGGTGCGCTGAGTCAACGCAGCGGGTCAAGGCTGCGCGGGCGCAGCGGAAAACGCCCGCTGGCCCGCATCCACAAGTTACAAGTTCATTATCTGGTAGCGCTGGCCGGTTCGGAAACACACGATTGTATCTACTAGACTGTCTATTGTATTGGTTGGCAGCTTAATCCTATTTGTTTTTCCTTGCTGTACAGATAAGATTCTGATGAAATTGCGCACTGTTAAGTGCATCGTCATCATCCGAACAGTGAATCCCGACTTCTGCCAGGGCCCGCTTTCCTGTTCTTTCTTCTCTACTTGGACCGGTCGATTCGAGCGTGATGTCTTGTACAAACACGATTATTGCAGACAAATGACTTCCAAAGTGCTTAAATTCAAAATTTTGATTATGACTGTTAAGTCTGTGTTACTTGAGAATGTTAAATTTATTATTTAGCATGGTCAGTTTTAAAGAATCAGGTAACATATACTATAGTACCTACTATAATCTACAGACTATTGTAAATTAGAGCCTACGTGTTATTCGGGGAAACTTCAATACAACACTGCAAAATATCAGTCAAATCCGTTCAATAGCTTTTGCATTAAATAACAAGCAACATTCATCCAAAGTTCCAACCCATCACATTTATATTATTTTATTTGTGAGTTAATTTCTCAACACACGAAAACTCATTTCGGAGGTTACTTTGGGGCGCATCCCCTTAAATGTCAGCAACACTTGAACAAATGTCAGTGGGTCACGCGCCATGACGTAGGTTTGCGGCCCAATGACCTAGTTGCAATGTATCAAATCTAGAATACCTATAGCACCTACGCTTTGGATTACCTTGACAGTATTGATTAGGCGTTATAAATGCGTATCAATTGCTATTGTGAAACCACAAATTCGCACATACTCGTACAAGTTGGTTGTGGTTGTAGCTACGTAATTCATGGTTGTGTTTTCATTTCTAATATAAACACTAAGAAACCCGACACCTGAAAACAATGCCTACGTTTTCCACCGCAACTCTTGTGCGGCTTATGCACGTATTTCGAACGGCGAGTACGTTCCTAGTACGCCATACATTACCTGTTCCATCGTTATGTAATTTATCTAATGGTTATAATGCCATATTAACAAGCCACTAATGCAGCTTGCTGACAAACGCTGCTTTATTTACTAGGGCTGTCAGGTGAACGATATTCCCTTTATGCAGGTTTAGTTTTAGTTTCTCATGCTCTCTCGTGAGTCTGTATGCTAGAGTATGTTATTCGATTATTTTGGAAAAGGACGTTTATCAACATAATGCTTGACACTACTTCTAGGTAGATCTGGAACACTAAATTGTAGCATTCACAGCAAAAATTTACACCAAACCTTCGCCCATCTGTTACTGAATAACATATTGTTGTAATAGGCTTGAAATTTTAAATAGTGTCGACAACAGAAAATAAATTCTTTTTAAATCCACATTTTATAAGAACGTGTCATATGTCATAAGATACAATAGAAATGTCTACTAATAGTACCTTTTAAAACATATTGAAATATTTGAAGTAGTTTCTGTAGGTGTCTTTCACGACACTGTAGGCGTAAGTGGGCTATTAGTAAAATAAGTTTTATAATGGCGTAAGGGCCTTTGATGCTGTGTTTGTTTGTTTATCGATGTATTTTTAAACATCGAAGTCCATATTTAGCATTAAAAATAAGTACGTGCTCACTGAAACTTTAATGCACACATATTTTATGGCAGAATCACCAATACAGCGTAATAAAATATTTTAATGACGACGTCTAATGTTCAAGTTTGGTGTTGAATGACGGGCAATCTGGAAATCAAAGCTGAGTAGCGCTCAAGTTATGCTCAGCATATTTATTATTAGATTCTACCCTCTGCAAATGAATAATAATTTTGTTTACTTTTGTGGTTCGATATTTATAGCATTTTATTGTTTCATGAAATACGGGTTTTGTTTTTTGCTCTTAAGCTTTTGATTGATTACTGTAATATTAATATTCTTGCGGGACGAGTTTTAAACGTCTTCACAATCTAAACTAAAATAATAAATGTAAAATAATTCTGTCTCTGCTACATTTTTACGCCTCATCCGCTGAACGGCTTTGGATTTAAGGCTTAACCCATCCAACTTTTTATCTCTAAATAAAGTAAACGTATTTTCCGCAAAATATGTAAAACACATAACGCAATGTCGTTGTTTTTGCAGAGAATTTTCAAAATCACTTATTTTCAAGCAGCAGAACGACGTGCCCTGAGATGGGCAACGCCTTGTTGACACCATTTGGTTCACAGTGACAAACTTCCCATCATGCCCGATTGCCTGTTATTCACATTACAAAAAATAATAAAAAAACGTATCCAGTCCAACCCTAGCTTATCTATCGTTCAAGGGCAACTCCAGCAGGACAGACACTCGCTAACGATCGCGCTGACGTCACGTGCGCACGCGCATACCGCAGATAACAGCCAATGTTAATGTCTTGCCGACAATACTTCTCATTATTTCTAACAGACAAGTGCTGAAAACCACGTAGATAGTTGTGTTCGGGGGATTTTTTTGTTATTATCGATAGCTTGTGACAGATATCTGTTAGAATGGGGTATATGGATGATGCATGTGAAATGAAGTCTGAAAGGGGCAACCGGAAAATTTATCAAAATTTAAGGGTAATGGCGAAAAGCGAAAACACAATTACAATCGATGAAAAAATTAAGGGGTTATGGTTAGGGAATTATAGCCTTTAATATGACTATTAATGGCCCTCCGATTCCTTATTCAAGACATTATTGTACGGAATGTAGCCATAGTAGATACTTATATGATGTTAAAGCTAAGTCGGAAGTCGTTGTCAGGACAAAATTTGGGGTGACGTAATTTGAGCCCCACATAATATTTTCCAAAAAATATTTTATTAAATTACTTATTAAATGTAGCTTCGCAAATAATTTATTTATTTATTTATTTATTTGGAAGATCATCAGCTTAACAAACAAATCAGTACTTAATGGTAAAAAACGGTTAGCTAATAATAGACCTTCACTAATAGATCTAGAATAGTTTATAAACTTAGCGTAGATAGATAGCCGAGGCAAATTCTGTAGGCACACGAAATATCAAATGACGTGATAAAATATTTAGCACTTAAATAACAAATTAGCAATTAAATGACAGAACAAAAATACCCACACAATACTTACTGCTCAAAGAATACGCTACTTAGCAATTTCCGCGCTGCGTGAACGCTCGTATTAAAAACATCAAGATCAACGCCCGATTCCAACAATGAATTACAACTCCTGGTCGCCCGAATAAGATACGAATTCTGTCTGTAATTAGTAGAGGCTTGGGGATACATAAATGGTACCGTGTGACGACCACCATGACCTCTAGGTACCCGAAACTGCAATTTACTAAGTAATTTGGGACAGTCTACTGAACTAGAAGCTATTTTTAAAATATAAGTTACATCTGCAATATTGCGTCGAAGAGACAATGGCATTAAATGGAATTTTTTACATAAATCTAAATACAGCTCAGACTTATAATAAATTTTAAGTCTATAGCACAGGTACTTCATAAACCTAATCTGAACACGTTCAAGTCTTGTTTTGTAAACGTCATAGATGGGATTCCATATTTGAGAAGCGTACTCTAAGGTACTTCTTACATATGCGCAATATAAGACTTTGAAAGTCTTTGCGTTTTTGAAGTCCTTGGTTACACGCATGAGAAAACCCAATGACTTCGATGCCTTGGCAACAATGCTCTCAATGTGGTAATTATAGACCAATTTATGGTCTAGTACAACACCCAAGTCTCTAATTGAAGTATCCCTAGTAAGTGGCTGGTTTCCGAGGAGATAATTATATATAACAGGTATAGGTTTACGAGTAAAGGAAACTACACTACATTTTGAAGGATTCAGATCAAGATTATTATCCGAACAATACTCGACAAGTCTAGTAAGGTCTTCCTGCAGTGCATTGGCATCATCAACGGTAGCTACACTTGAGAAAACCTTCATATCATCTGCGAAGCAGAGAAGATGTGAGTTGTGAAGGCAGCTAATAATGTCGTTAATGTAAATAGTAAACAACATAGGCCCGAGTAATGAGCCCTGGGGAACACCACTAGGAATTCCTACCCAACTCGACATGTAATTATTTACTACAACCGCCTGTGACCTATTCTCAATGTAAGATGCAAACCATCTAAGCAAGTCCCCACATATTCCCACACTTTCCAACTTTGTGAGAAGACGCCTGTGATTTATCCGGTCAAATGCTTTGGAATAGTCCGTATAGATAACGTCCACTTGCATGCCAGCATCTAAAGTTTCAGTTAGAAAATCGTTGAAAAGAGCAAGATTGCTGACAGTGGATCTGCCGGGTATGAACCCATGTTGGAAATCATGAAGAGATTGCTTAATGGCCGCATATACCTGCTTGTGAACCACTTTTTCAAACACCTTTGACACTATACATAATTTTGATATGGGCCTGTAATTGGTCACTTCCGTTCTTGAACCTTTTTTATAAATGGGGGTGATAAAAGCAGTTTTCCATAATGTTGGTACTGAACACTCCTTCAAGGACCTTTGGAACAGCAGACAAATAGGAACTGAGATGGTATCAGCACATTTTATCAAGAATATTGCTGGGAGTTGGTCGGGGCCAGCTGATTTTCCTTGATCTAACTTAGACAACAAAATTGCGACAGACTCGACATTCACCAATATTTTTGAAATGACAGACGTAGGCAAATCATGGGCAGCGCTAGTGTCAACCACCGGTTGCTGTTTACTTGAGTCGAGAAAATTGGATAGAAAATAGTCTGAGAAGACATTGCAAATATCAGTACCTGTACTGAATGTTACATTGCCATATGTAAGGTTACTCGGCATTACATTACTTTTTGTTTTAGTGTTGTAATAGCTCCAAAAATGCTTGGGATTATCTGTAATTGCTTCTTCTATAGAACGTATGTACCTATCATAACAGCTGCTTTCAAGTGCTTGGGCTCTAGCTCGCAATAATTTCATCTCCAGCTTATCTGCCAAATTTCCATATTTTATAAATTTACGATAACACTTGTATTGTTCCTTAATAACCTTCTGAAGCGACTTAGAATACCAAATAGGGTACTTACAGCCAGAACACGATTTGCGAGGTATATGTTTATCTCTGATTAAATAAAAAATTGAATAGAAGTAACTAACACATTCCTCCAATGACCTGTGCTCAAACTCACTTTCCCAGTTTACTTTTTCCACCTCTTCGTTGATGATGTTGTAATCACCTTTATTGAAGTAATATTTTATTCGCGGCGCAGCAATCAAATGTTTATAATTAGCAGGGTAGTATTTAATTTTTAATTATTAATTTAATTCATACATACACCCTTGTTCATGTTAATGAAGAGTTCCGTACCTAAAACAGCGCATGCAGCTGCCTAGTTTCTGGTCCAAAGAGTGCGAGAAGACCAACCTAGTCAGTAAGTTGGTTATATTCGTCTTTTCTACACGGCCGGTACCTACTTACATTTTTATCAAAAACACTTATTTCGCCTACATTTTGGTCACAATATTTATGCTTCACATGTGCCTCTATAACAAAAACACATAAAGTATGAGAGTAATAAACTAGGAAACATGTTCTTACAATTTATAGCTAACTGAATATAACAGAACAATGTAACACCAAAGCCAAGACCAAACAACTGGATATTACTACGTATACTTGTGTACGTTATTGTAGCAGGCGAAACCCGTGAAACGTCTTTAAAATCACACTGAGTACCAAGTCAGAAAACTGGACTGTAATGAAAAGGTCTGGTATCGTCTTACCTTAATAACTGCAAAACTATTAGGCCCGAGACTGCGCAAGAGCCAGCAAGAAATACAAATCACGGCTATCGTCGGAAAGAGAGGCCCATGGGCCACGTGTGGGTACCCCAAATGTCTGGCGTTGAGCAAGCGACGCGGTAAAAATAAATAGTGTAAATGAAATGGTCCTTATTTAAGGGGGAAAATTAATATTTTGGATAAATAGGTACTTTTACCACAATACTGTCAATGTAGAGTAAATTTTTAGGCTCTACATTTAAATTTAGGTATCATTAAAAATTACCATTAAATTACCCTGTACCCTGCAATTATGTAGGTTACCGATAATTTAAAAAATAAAGTGTAATTATTGTTTGCGAAAATTGAGTTATAATAATTTCCTGGCGGGTTTTAATTTTATTGTAGAGAATTAAAGATCAATAAAAACTCACGTCTGTCTTGCCAGTTCCAGAAATAAAATAAAGACGACTAATATGTGTTATTAAAAGCTTCATTAACGTTGGACTTGCGAGAGCAGGATAGAAGTAGCTATAATTACCAACGAGTGAGAGAAGGACGACGAAACATTGGAACCTGTCATAATTACAGTGGTCGTTGAAATGCCAGACTAAAGACGTTTATAAAAAGAGTTGCCATCCGTTGGAAACACTATTACTACTTAGGGTAGGTAGATCGTGGCTGTCAATAAAATTATAAAGAATTTTATTTCTAAAGTACGATTCGGATGTGGAATGAGCTCCCAGCCACAGTGTTTCCTTTGGACTATGACATGGGATCGTTCAAGAGGTATATTAGAGGTCTCTTTAGAGGCGGGCAACGCATTGGTGACTCCCCTGGTGTTGCTGATGTCCATAGGCGGCGGTGACCACTTTCCATCAGGTGGCCCGCTTGCCTGTTTGTCTGCTGAGTAACATAAAAAAAAAACTAAAAAAAATATTTGTAATTATCGAAGTTCCTAATTTGAAAGGTATTGGCTCTAAAATACCATAGGTGCAGACATACAGCGTGCTCAATCGTATATGCCTTTAATAAAATTGGCACCGGCGTTATTGTTATCACGATTGAGTGAATTAATTGGGCGTCTCGCGGCATGATTTACCAGTATTGATTAAAGGGCAGGCCTGCGCGAGCTATTGTCGATTACTTTCAATAATTAAAAGTCGAAAGGTTTCGCTGTGCGCCGTCGAGCCTTGTTTATGACTCGATGTAATTACAAGGCTCGTGTCCGTTCTCCAACAGATTCACGGTTGGACGGCTCCGCGATTTTTCCGCACAATATTTATTGAAAACCATTTCAGATGGGAGGAATTTTTACTCTGCGTCATATATCATAGCTACAATTGAAACGTCGTCGACGCGGTCAGGCGAACGATCCGCCGGCGAACGTCGCAAATACCCCGCAAACGAACACGCTGTCAAGCGACTTTATGCGGCGCAATGCGGTAGTAAACCCTCTGCGTTATAGCCCGAGGCATACGATTGAAAGAGAAGTTTAAACAAGTGCACTTATTGGCGTCGCGAGGCGGCATGGGTATGAGCATTCCACTTTTATTCCTAGCCCGAACAATAGGCCTGCCGGTAATATGGCTGGTTTTGTAGCCTTCGAGTTACGATGCTATAAATACGGCGAGACGTGCCCGTGACCCGAGCGCCCTGGCGGCTTCTGCGGCCAACACGCTCCAGCCGACATTGCACCCACACTTAACTCATATGCACTAAGTAGGTGCTAGTTCTTGTCCCCTAGCTAGACCTAACATTACTATACAGTCTCATGGTTGACATTAGCATAGTTTATTTGGCCGCGTTTAAGATTAATCACTTTACTTAAACGACCTTCCCAAAATCCAGGTTTACTTTACATTGTAAAGTTCCAAAGCCGGATAAGGGACCGTCAGTGAATTGTGTTAACCCAAGCTAAGCTAGGCCTTGGCTGCGATCCAGCTCAACTAGGACGCATTCGTAGGTGTATATCGGCGGACCGTTTGTTGGCGACCGTCGTAATAGGTTACGCTGAATTCCTCGCTGTTCACACCAGAGTCACGTGCGAAACTTACTAGACCCTGCAAGGATTACTTGTATAAGTATCATTTACTTTGATTTGATTTAAGTAAGTTATAGAATATAATGTAGAAAGAAGATGTATGAAAAGAGTTGTGGATATATGCGAAGAATTGTGTCAGGACAGAGCAAAGTGGCGGTCCATAGTCTCTGCCTACCCTACCTGTGGGACACAGGCGTGAGCTTTATGTATGTATGTATGTATGTATAGAATAGAATATAGTAAACAACAAAGTAGCATCCCGCCATCTATCCATCTGAATATATGTATGCACGATTTTAATCCGATTTTCAACAACAGATAGAGCGATTCAAGGGGAAGGTTTCGCGAAAGGAAAGGTTTAGGAAAGAAGTCGCGGCAGGCCAGCTAGTTATAGAATAAACCATGTTGTCGAAGGGAATACCAGCGTTTCATTAACACTAAATCTAATTTAAAAGGTAGATTAACACTGTTTGCTCTCAACGCAGTTCCACAACGAGCTACATGCAAGTGGATGCAAGCCGCAGTCCACCTTCCCATGTTGCTGCTTATTGGTGCTTATTGGCCATGACCGTGACTCGCAATTAGATGTAATTACCTTCAATTTGTGCTACCAATGTTATTCGCGGTGGTCCGGCTACCCCCCGCCCCGCAATTACTCTGCCTTAGCGAATTAGCCGACTCGTTAGCGACCGCGGAAGCCGCGCGAGACTCGCTCGAGACACTGTCCCATTGCCTTTTATTTTTCATCGCCCAGCCACAAATTGCGCTAACCACTGCCGCGTGTAATAAAGAACAGCCCCGAAGAATAATAAAGATAATAAATAACACGCATATTCGCACGTAAATTTTACGAGACGATCAACTTACCGCACATCTGCGCTACAAATTGCGGATCTAAATAAAACTTATCGTACAGTAATTCGCGCAAAAAACGCGTAAAATGTGAAGTAACGCCAGACATCTGGGCTTGTTTAAATAGAGACGGGGACGGGTATTATTTTGTCTAATTGCAAAGTTGGCAAGGAAGCGGCAGCGTCAGGGCCGCCGATTCGTTCCTATTATAACTCCTGGCTGCGCCTTTTGGCAAATTCCCGGTGACTGGAGTCAACGCTTCCCCTGACAGCCGACACGGCTCGGCGGAATGAAATTAATACTAGGTATTTTTAAAAACCTACGAAACGAATAAATAACAAGAGCGCTTGTCGTCGACTGATTGTTCGGTGTTGCATGAGTAATTTTTTCTAGGATTTGCCAGCAACTAATCCTCACGGTAATCCATTAACAATTCTATTATAGTTCACGGAATAAATCATTAGAACTAGGAGATCCACTATGACTCTTAATTTTTTTATTATTATTTTACTACTGCAATTGTTCATTGATCAACCACACCACACTGATTCATTCAGTGAACCGTAAATATTCCAAGACCTAGCGATTTTGCTGCAATCCTCCGTCGGCGTCAGGTGTGAGACCGCAGAAACATATTATTCCTGCTTTGTACTCACCCAGTATTTTTTTGAAACCTTGACTTCTTTTAAACCACTCCACCGTAGAGTGCCTGTATGCGATCCTACATCGCAAGTACGTATATCTAAACGCCAATAATGTATGCGTATTGCATCGGAGAGCGTCGCAGTCCACTCACGCGCAGCCAACGGTCCCCGGTCCCCGCCCGTTCCCGCCGCTGACCTATTTGCAATTGAACTCCAAGAAATTGTATTCATTTGCCTATTATTAGATCCTTGTCCCTCCGCAGTTTCCTTCGACAGACGTGGAAGGTGTTCTTTGAGGTTTTGAATAATATTAAATAGTTATCGAATGGTTAAAAGTGTAGCTAGATTCGGATTTTTAAAGAATCTACCAAATTAATGGTTTATTTAGAAGATTAGGTCCACTCTTGAAACAAGACATAGATGTCTAAATGTAGGTGAGTTCTTGTTTCCAAGATTAAAAACTGTGTCCTCTTTACCCTCAGTATTTTTGCTTAATTTTACTCAATATCTAGCCATTTTTTACGCAATTGCACAATGCTAAATCATAGATGACAGTGAATGACATCAGTGTGCCACAGTTTTTTGCCATTTCTGTGAAATAATTCTATTGCTTAGAGTTCAAGTGCGTCACGCTACTCGCGCATCCAGCGTAGCGCTTTGGAACTTAAAATAAAAAATGAAGTCTGTGATAGTTTTAAATATTATTAAGATAAAGATTTATCAATGAAATATTGATTATTTGAGAGGTGAAATTGTTATGTGATATGATCCAATAAATTTATGATAGCGTATGATTTCTGAAACGTTTTATCGAATAAATCATACATGGATATACACATTACATCTATGTTTCTTCTCTTAAGCTGGAAAAACCAATTCGGTATTCATGATATTTAGCATAATATTTTGTCAGCGGGTACACAACCGAGTGCCAGAACGAGTTTGTTCATGTGTGCTCGCGATGTGTTTAGAAGTATATTCATCTCCTACACGTGCCTGTTACATAACCGGGAAAGCCTATTTGAGAGACAAGTAAACACAGAAAGCGTTAGCAATATACTATATTAAGGTTACTGTTTACTGGGAAGTAAGGGGAACAGTAAAATAGAAACTTATTAATTCTGCAAACAAATATAATATTTGCTGAGGCCGCAAGTGGAGTTCTTCGAGGAGTGTGTGAAAGGTTTTTACGGGGTCGGCAAAGCAATATCCCTAGTATTGCAAACGTCGGCTACAGTAAGCTTACTATCAGGCCGCTTATTTTCCATCTTCCTATAAAAAATACATTTTATTATTTGTAAATAAATAAATAAGGATCAGCAAACTTGGTATGCTTAGTAGGTAGTTCGCTGGTTGGCATTGATGATTTGCCTTGCTCCCAGCACGCCGAAATGAGATGGTTAAACATAAATAATACATTTCTTTGGAATTTAAAGTACTGGAAAGACATAAGTGTCGACCAAAATTACATGCTTAAATTAATGATTCCTTGAAAAATATCCTAAGTGAAAAGGAGAGTAACTTAATTTCACTTAATTAACGGCTTCGGAGATGGGATCCAAACTCGCTCGTAGCTGCCACCAGCCAAATTGAACTTAACAAAACTTCGTAAAGTAATGTTTAAGTTAACACCCAACTGCTTTTATTTTAATTAAGAGTTATTACACTAATTTCGTGGGGCGGGCGGAATATCGGCACAAGTATTCTGCCACGACTCCGCACTGTTTGTTCAGGCACGTAATAAAGAGCCTGCACGTAAACACCAAAAACAAACATCGATATTTCACTTCGTTCGCTCTTCAAAAATAACTTATTCGCGCGGGAAAACTCGTTAATATGGTTGTGAACGTCGCCAGTCCCAATTATTACATCTCGTTGACTTTAACCGTTATTAATGGCTGACTGCAGCGACCGATCACAATCAGTTGTTAACTAAAAATGCTTCTATCTCTAGCAAATAACTAAATCAGTTACTCGATATTTCAAGTAGCGTTATTTTACGTTATCCCGTCGAAATTGTTAAATAACCTTGCCATAAGGGCGTAATTTGCTATATAACGATGTAATCGTGACTCCGCCGCTCCGGGATTGGAAACAACAGTTAACTTCATTTCTATTTAGCAGTGGTAATTGGCACGGACATGGATCAGTGCCTCGTTCGTGTTCCCAGGCGCTACAATGCGATGCGCCCGCGGCCGCCCGACCCCGCCGCCATCGCGCACGCAATTTCATATCACTGCTCGGACGCCATAGTTACATCACGTAAATGATACCTATTGCCAATCGTACTTCGGAAACGTCTTACGGATAAGCCTATGCCACGAAAACGGACTCTACCGGCCATAACCCAACGCTCAATTTCCTCTATCAACTGAAATTCAAAGCGAAGCCACTCGCGAATGCATGAAAGGTGTAATGCAAAATGCATGCAGGCGAAAGTGAAGCTAAACCTCAACGCTCAAAGGCGGGCTTCATCTAGCATCAGATAACATTGTCTAGGCAGCATTATGTAAGTTGCGAGGAACGGTAACATGGTTCCTTAGCAGGTCACGTTGGGCGAATGACATCAACTGTCAAGTGCATGCGAGTCAACGAACAGGATTTAGAATTATGCAATATGTGCATCGCCTTGACTTCCTTCAGGGCTTACTATTGAACGCCAGCCAAGACCATTCACTGACCCACTGAGCCGTGGGTATCGCCAACTCTCTTTTCTGATTAAAATCAAAAATGGTTTCCTTTGCCTCGTCATTATTATATTTAAGCGTATTTAGCTAGCTGCCCATAGCTGCGTAAAATTAAATGGAAAAGTGATTCTGTTTTATTAGAGAAGATTGCTGTCAAGATGATAATTTAATAACGCATCTGTCTTGTTTTAATCATTATTATAGCTGTGTAATTGCTAGGCTACCGGTATTAAGGCAGTAAAGTTGCAAGGTGAAGTGCAGCTAGACGGGTCCGTCGGCGTCTTCTTATTATGTCGCCGGCGAGACGCGCCCGATCTGGGGTACTTACGGCCGTGCATGTTGCGTGTTAACCCGGCTATTATCTTTTAATACCATCGGCTTCATTATTCGCTACATTTTTTACGCATGCGGCGAGGCGGCTCCGCGAGTCGCCGGCACGGGTTTGATAACCCGGAGACCTTGGTCTTAATTGCGCTTGCGCGGCCCATTCCGTCCAGTCCACTTTTTATGCGCCTGCACATCGCTAGTGAAAAACTTAGCGACGGTTACCCAGCCGTTTCTAAATGCCACCATAACTCGTGGAACGTGCGAACCAGTCTTGAACACTCGCCGCGGTAGGCTTGCCTCGAGTGCGCTCTACCGAGAAAGGTATACCTCGCTCAACTCACCACACTGATCCTTTGATATCTTTGCTCAGTAAATCAGATATGTTGTTTTTGTCGTCACCAAAAGGCGTAAGTTTGAAGTTAGACGTACACGTTTTGGATGAGGTAAATAACCTGATGGCACACAAAAGATTATGTTGATTCTCCTCTCGTCTAGAATTGTCTTCTAATCTATGAATGCTTCTTGCTAAATTAATGTCTTATCTTCCATTTGTTTATGCCATATTTTCTTTTGTTTCAGGTAAGACGGCAGCCACAGTTACTGTTCTGTGACATTTATCTAAGGACTCGTATGGCTATGAATATCAATATCAGGTAAAGCAAAAACAAAAGGTTTGTGTGAAGGTGCTTTTGTGTTTTAGCTTCCTATTCAGTGACAAACGAACAGATAGCCCACGCACAGAAATATACCTATTCTATGAAATGGAGAAAGTCGACGACTAATTAATATTTAATGTTTGTGTTATCTTTTCCCTTGAAAGCCGCAACAAAGGAGCGGATGGCTTAGCGCCAAAATTCAGTTACATAAATCATTCCGGCTATGTAAAACCCGCCATTTATAAATCTTCGCAATACATACTTGCCCAACTAACGTCTCAACACAGATTCTTCTTGAATTTATTGCGATTGATGAAAAAAGGAAACATAAAATATATCGCTCAGTAAAAAACGAGTTCCTTCGGCTGCTTTAAATTATGCAGATTGAAATAAAATAAAACCTGTAATCCTTATTTAAGTTCCTAATCAGATAGATTGTGTGCTACATTTGAATAAGCAGAGATGTCGAGACTGGTTGTGTTGGATAGCAAAAAATCCTTTTGAATTCGCATGACGTAAGGAGTGTCTTGTAAAATATAACCTTCGTGGCCCGGATTGATAGATCGACGGTAATTTACATTTAATGGATTCCATTCAAGCCAGAAGTTAGATTTGCTGCATCCAGGCCGGTTTCATCGACATTCGAGACTCCGAAGCTAAACCAGAAATTTTAGCGCTGATTTAATTTTTGGCTAGGAAATTCGTTGACATGAAAAATTGCGAAAATAGATTTCCATTATGACACATATTGGGTTGTCACAACTTTTCTCTTATTTTATTTATAATTGTAGGCGCTTTAATAATATCCTCTCTAGATTCCTTCTCTTATTTGCTTATGCGTGTATGTTTATAGATATTAACACGTTAATACATTAAATTTTACAAAGCAATAAAATCTAGTTAATTTATTAGAAGCAGATTATAATAGTTACCTACGTGAAGTTTGTTAATAGTTGAGGATATTATTTAATATTTCCTCCATCTTTATGTTATCAAAGTACACAAAAGTTTCAAAAATCGTGTCCAAGTGTCTGAACTTGAGCGACAGATAATTTATTTTTCATCATCCAAATGTTTGCTAGTTAAATAGGAAGTAGGCACTTCGTTGGTAACTTAAGGCCATAACTGCTAGACGGATCACAAGGCTGTGACGAATACTTAGATTAACCTTCTTACAGGAAACGAAGTAGCACTGGCATAGTGGACAAAGCATCGAAAATACGTGAATTGCTCACTGTAATAATATAATCTTAAACTATTTATTTATTGAAATAAAACTTTAACGTATTACAGGCGACCAATGCACTGTAAAATTAAAATATCTTCTAGTTAAAACTTTTATAATAGAAAATTGTCTCATTCATTTATCATCTCGCAGACTATGATGCCTCCTTGTGTGTTTCTGATCAAGACTATACTATAGCAAGTGGAACCATCAAGTCTGAAAACTTGTAGGAACCCAGGTTATCTACGTAGATAGAAACAAACCAAACCAATAAACTAATAAAGGATCCTCAGCTCCGTGAACCACCCAATGCTGACGTCACATGGGCGTCAAAAATTACGTCGTGGCTTTAACCTAATTATCTACTAAGCCATTTTTAGATAATTATGTGATAATATCATCATCACAGCCCATAATTACAGTCCACTGCAGAATTTACGGCCTCTCCCACGAAAGGAGAGGTTATTGGCGGGTTGTAGATCGCAGTTTTAAAAATATAACAATGGAAAATGCTGCTGCCCATTTTTAAGCCTACGGACACTCTAGATCTTTTGTCACGAAAACATCAGTCGCTTTGTACGACACCCAATAGTGTAGGTGAAGGGTTGGTGCTATTCTACTCTGCCTGACACCAGACGACCATGTAATAATATATCATAACATAATAATGAAGGTACTTAAGTAGTGAGTGACGTATTATTCCCTAGGTAGATAACCTGTGGTGTATTTGGTATAATTTTTCTCATGAATTTTTCCGAAAATAGTCCCTAAAATAGGCCTGTTTTATTTCGTTGCCGACGAAGTAATCAAGTAAAAGATATTCGGTTTATTACACGCATGATTGGTCAAGATGGCGTCCGCGTCAATTCAGTCGGTTTCACGGTAAATCCAACTTGTTTGCTGAAGAAGAGACACGTACAAATACAAGTTGGTAGTTACATACACTAGCTATATACACCTAGGTATTACTTGTAAAAGAGTCAAGATTTATTTATACCTAATTGTCGTTGCAATTGGTATACCTAGGTACCTACGTACCCAGGTGGATTTTCCACCGCACCTACTACGGCTCGGAGGATCACAGATTTAAGGAAGTGCCTTAGTATCGGCAAGCTGGAAAGTAAAAGAAGATTTAGTGACTAAGACAGAGAAAGGAATGAAACCGTGATCCAATTTGGTCAGGTTCCCCTGGGAGCAGTGTCACGGAGGTCAGATGGCAGTCGCTCCACTGTAATTATCTGATCTACCAAATCCTGGATTATGGTCAAGGCGGACCCCAGGCCCGTGCGCGAGAGGTCAACCGGGACATTAACGCCTTTACGCATGATAGAGAACGGAATGCTGAGTTGGTTTGGTCATGCATGTAGAGTGGATTAATGAGATGAGATTAACGAAAAAGAGTTAAGAGAGGTAGGGCATAGCGGGGTATCCCGTTCGAATTGGAGCCGCCCGACTGGAGAGGTACCTCCACCTTACAGAATACCGCAGCTACACAATACTCTTTTAAATAGTATTGTGTTTCTGCCGGTGAGTAAGGTCCCCAGTGCTCCATAGGGTGGGGATTTAGGGAACCGTGGCTTTGGCAGTGAAGGGGCATTTGCTCGTTTTGCTGCCAGAGCAACGTGCTACAGAGGAGGGCAACGCATTGGCGATACACTTGGTGTTGCTAATGTCTATAGGCAGTGGTGACCACTTTCCAACAGATGGCCCGCTTGCCTGTTTGCCTACCGTATGACATTAAAAGAAATATTTTTAAAGATGAAGACAGACGAAGTCACTAACTATCAAATCGGAGATATTTTATAGAAAGGTCAGGTCAAGAGCTCAAAATGTTGATGAATGTGGAAGAAGCGAGAGAGATTTGGTAAGGGAAAAAGGCGCGATATTATGTAGGTACCTATGTAAGAATTTATGTGTAGGTCCTACTTAGGAATTACTTAAGTAGTACTTAAAAAGTAATATACTGACTACATTTATACCATACCAAGGAGTGTAAATCATTAATGCGAAATTCGTAAATGCGATGTATGTCGCTCCGAAAATACACAAAGAATATAATTGCTAGATTTGTGGTTTACCTACCTAATTCCAAGGATTATCTACTTACCATTATTCTTATACCTATTCGTATAGATTTAATTTGAAAACCAGCGCGTTCCTGTTATTAATAGACCCGAAACCGAACGTAGTACGAAAATAAATCAACGACGAAATAGATCGACTACTACATCTACCTACATACTTACATCCTGTGTCGCAAATTAATGGTTACCCAATGGATAAACCAAGAATAATAAATTCAATCTTCAATCTATTCATGTACCTTACCTACCTATTTTTGCAGGTAATAAAAAGTAAGTGGAAGATTAAGTTTTTGATATAAATTTACAGCTTTACCTACCTATTAGAAGATCTTGTTCTGTCTCTAGGTATGAGTAGATTTCTTTTCTATCTAGTTAGGTACTACACTAGGTACTACCCTACTCCTCCTCCCACTTCCATTTCCTATTGCTTAAACACAATCAGATTAGTTTAACAACGTACAGTACCTAGGTGCCAGCCTAGACACAGAATAAATAAATAAATAAATAAATAAATAGCTGTGGACAAATTCACACACAGCGCCATCTAGCCCCAAAGTAAGCAAAGCTTGTGTTATGGGTGCTAGATAACTGATAAACTACTTATATACTTTAAATACATACTTATTATACATATAACACCCAGACCCGTAACAGAAATTAAAATTCATCATTTCAATTTCTGCCCGGCCGGGAATCGAACCCAGGACCTCTTGCGTGGCAGACCGGCATGTTGACCACTGAACCACTCAGGTCGTCAAATAGGTAGGTAACCTACTAATACTATATAATACCTACGTAGGAAGGACGCAAGCAACATAGAATGCGGACGGACTCCTTACTAACTTTTTAGCTATCTTGGAAGCCGAGTTTGCAAAGAAAATACTGCAAATAGGTGTAGATAGGAAAATGATTCAAAATACTACTTCAATCCGATGACTGGTGTATTTCCAAAACACTAAGGTCAATGTTCCGCGGACCACGTGACGTGTGACGCTCACCGCGCCCGCGCTCGCGTTTGCTGGCAAACATGGCCGCTGGCTCGCCACAAATCATCTCGTCTAGCTGCCACAGCTCCGTTCAACTATATACAATGCTGCTCACCTATAACAATCACACAATACGTACCGTCGGCGTCGAGCAATGCAACGCAAAGCTTATCAAATCTCGTTTGTCGCAAAATAGGTATCAAAATTAGATAAAGTTGATCGCCGCACCTTCATAATTTCGCTGAAGTGTTAGATAACCTAAATAAAAGTATTTTAGGTCAATGCCCCAATTTTGTATGTGGAGGACGGCTTTTATTGGTGTTATTGTGTCACGTAAAGTAGATTTCGAACAAAACAGCTTACACCTATCTACCTACCTACCTCCTGCTGCAAGGTGAATGTTGTGCGTATGTGCTGGCCTGGCTGGCTGATATCTATTGACCTAGTTAGAGTAGGATCAACATTGCGAATAAAAAGCTAAGGATTATAGAGATGGGCCTGAAATATTTGTTGTAGATGAGTAAAGGTCCAGAAACAGAATTTAGCCAGAGAGTTGGCTATTCTATTCACCTGGATTGGCTATTTAGATGAATCAGAGTGCAAATGCTTCGTTGATGGTTCCATAATGTTAACAGGGTCATGATGGTCAGATAGCATTCGCACCACTGTAATTACCTGATCTGCCAAATTATGGATCATGGTCAAGGTCGACCTGGGGCCCTCGCGCGCCAGACCACAACCGGGACATTAATGCCAAGATTTACCCTCCCCAAGCTATGACATCACCGATGCATTTAACACCAGTGTGACTATCCTGAGGACTTGGTGCAGCACACCTTTTACCTTCTACTTTTATCATATCCCATATGGTGAATGGTGATAGGAGATCATGGGAGGAAGTGATCTCTTTCTGCGAAGAGAAGGAGATGGAGACCGAAGAGCGGGAGCGGAAGCGAGATCAGCTCTCTCTACCGCTTCGGAGAGCCTATGAAAGTAGAGAGAAGAGGAAATGAGAGGTGCATTTCTTAACATCAAGCTACTCGTTAACGAGATTGAGGAGTGTGGTAGCTAACCCGTTGGTAACGTGATCTCGTTGAAATAGATAATAATATGAGGGTTACGTGGTGGTATTCCTCGGACGGTGGATTGGTATCCGTAAATGAATTTATCCCACGTATAAAAAAGGTTAAATACCTATCGGAAAAATATTCTAAATTTTCCCAAGTTACAGAATTCGGACACCTCTGCCCTGCCAACTGAGTACCTGTCTAGGTAAATAGGCACCAACAGTATTTATTTTGAAGATAGCTACTTAACTATTCAATAGGTGGAGACTATTTTAGGCTAGTCCACAGGAAGTAAATCAACGAATGAAAACTTTGTTAAGTTGACAAGGTAAATGATTAAATTAATGAAGAACGACAGGAAATGAAGGAGGAAGTCAGGAAAGAAGGGTAGATAGATTAAATACCTACAATAGGTACCTACGACCAATGTTTCAAATTAATTCGTGAAATTCGCGAGTTCAAAAGTTGCGTAACAAACAGTCTCAAAGTTTTGTTTGATAGAACGAGCAACTTTCAATTCATGGTGTTTTATCGGTTTGGCGGGCGGGCGCTACATTCTGTTGTGTTGCGTTCATGCGTGTGTGCTGTGTTGTGAGTGTGTGATATGTGTCGCGCGCTCGCTCGACTTTCTGTAGCTAACGCGGCATGGCTGCGCGCGGCGCGGCGGGCGCGGGGCGGCCGGGGCGCGGGCCGCGGGGCGGGTGACGTCACCGCCGCGACCGTGGCAGTGAGTAGTGAGAGCGGCCGCCGCGTCGCTCGCTCGCTTGCTCTTGCTCTACCGGCCGTATTCCGCTGACGACGGTCGCGCGCGTGAAACGTGTTTCGTGCCGGAGTCTAGCTCGCGACGAACGTCCGCGACCTCTGCGGCTCCGCATCACTCGCTCGGTCGACTCGTGGGACCTTCGTGCTCTTCACCTGTTGCTCGGATTGTGTTTTTCAAAAAGTTCCACGGCTGCACTCGTGAGACGCCAGTCTCAGCAGTGCACATAACAGACGAGACAGTGGATTTCGATTCGCTTCGGTTCCAACGCCGCATAGACGAATGGTGCAATTCCATCGAATCGCGTTTAGATAGTTTAGTGCAGGGGAAAAGTGAAGTGAAAGCGGGAGTCGGAGGATGTGCTTCGGCTCCGAAAGTGGAAATCGAGGCGTTTGACTCGCTGGTCGACATGAGACGCCGGTGGTCGAACAACGGAGGCTTCCAGACGCTGCGAATGCTCGAGGAGAGCTCGTCGGAGGTGACGTCGTCGTCCACGCTGGGCCTGCCGCCCGCCATGGTCATGTCGCCGGAGTCGCTGGCCTCGTCCGAGTACGGCGGGCTGGAGTTGTGGGGTTACGAGGATGCCATGACGTATACAGCGCAGCAGCCGCTGCTGGGCAACACCTGCACGCTGCAGCAGCAGCAGCAGCAGCCACCCACACAGACGCTGCCTTCGATGCCACTGCCCATGCCCCCTACCACACCTAAGTCTGAAAACGAATCTATGTCGTCAGGTGAGAGTTTTTCTAGTTTACAGATTTTTTAGGAGGTCAATTGGGGTCAAACGGAGTCAATGTCGCAACAGTCGCGCGCGCCCGCCGCGCCGCAATCACAGATTTCGCATCGCACTTTTTCAGAAGACACCAATTGCATTTGCTCTCCTAAAATGTTGAGGCGAATTTCATCTTTTTTATTTCGCAAATATAATTTTTTACGTAAGCCTATCTCTAATGGATGGAGGCTTTTCGGCGTTTTGGCGGGCGGGCAGCGCGGCGCTGCTGTCATCGACCTTTGCCCCGGATACCTTGACCGCGCGCCCGCTGTCTCCTTGCCCCGCGCAACATGTCACAATTCGCTTTGTTTACGCTCTCCGGCGACCTTTGAAGGATTATGTTCTTTTTTTAGCTGTAGGTCAGGACTTGAGGTTGCAGACAGCGCCTAACCCTAACCTACAGCTTCGTTATATTATGTTCCTATGTAGGTACCTAACCTACAGAGTACGCGCGAGTGCTAGCAGTTTGTTTGTATCCGTTTTAAGGGTTCCCTAGTAAATCAAGGAACCCTTATGGTTTCGCCATGTCCTTCCGTCCGCGTCTTATCTCAAAAACTATTAGTACAAGAAAGATGAAATTTTGAATAGATATACAAAGTTGTAAAATAAAATCTTATAAAAGTAGGTACGGGTAAAGCGGGGGATGATTTTTTTTCGCGTGTAGTCATTGTGTGGGGTGTCCTGGGATAGGTATTTTAAAATCATTTAGGATATACAAGGAACGGTTTTGGATTACATTTTCCGTTTTCGATATATTTAGCTTTAAGGGCCGGTGGCCCGTTTGTCTTTTGTTTATTTACACTGACAGATCAAACTGCAACGCATTGCTCATACAATAAGGGTCATATTTAACTAATACAAATATTTTTTTTGAGAATTTAAAGCGCTTATAGATTTAGATTATAGTTATCTTTGCAACAAAACATGAATAAATTCTAATTAGTACAAACGTAACAAGTTGGTACGTAGGTACGAGAAATATAAGAAGCACAAACGTACAAAGGAATATTATGCAGATCTTTGTACTAGGATTATGAGAGATTTATTCCTACTAGATAACTTTATTTAAAAGACATCTGTACCTAAAGAGGTTTTAGTACCCATCAAAATAAAAAGAGCTAGAGGAAAATTACCTACTCAGAAAAGCAGTTACGACGTTCATGACTTGTTGTCTTGTATTTGAATACAACCTGTTATAGTTTTATTATATAGCAAGGTAAATAAATTGTCATATTTTCCTGAAGGTTTCTTTATGAAGGTTCATTTTGTCTCTAACAGCTTCATATATTTTTCTAGAAGTAAACTATTTCCACTACAAAATAAGCATGCACCATCCAGGAATCCAAGTCGGCTAGTTTTAACTCACATGCTATTGATATGCAAAATTGGGTACCTACCTACCTATTCTGCAAAAACTTTTATAGACAGGTACCTATACTCATAGTCGAGTGTTATGGCGTTTCGGTCCACGCGTCACGTATTATACCACAGCCAAGTCCGGATCCAGATTAAAATTATTATTTCTCGCCAAGTGTTTGGATCCGCAATTAAAAATTCAATTAATTTTAGAAAGTATTTTTTCTCCGACCGTCCTAAAACCATTCTTAACAGCGGGCCAAACGCCTTCCAAAATCTACCAAGAGGCTGCCGTTACTCCACAATCGAGTTACAATGAGATTAGAAAATTCAATGGTAGGTACCTATGTCATTGGAAAACCATTGGTCTTAAATTAATAACAGAATACCAAAAACGTGTCATACTTCCTATCGATATCCAATTGAGATTTATTTCTTTCTCTCTCTCTCTCTGTAGTCGGTCCCTCATGACTGAGGATCGTGGTCTCATGAACACATCTTCGAGCACACGAAGTGCCTCCGACCGCTTCTTTCGAGATTTAATTTAGCCGTTCGCAAATAATTTTATATAACCTTTTTCGATTAGCTAGATCAATAAATTAAGTACCTACATTACCTATCAATGTCATGAAAGCTAAAATGAGCTATGGTAGCTAATATTAACTTCATTATAATATAAAAATAAGGCACAATAACATGTTTTCTTTCGCGTCGCGTGTGGGGTGTTGCACCATTATTTATAATACCGATGTGTGACATGACAAGCATTCAAGCCATGGAGGCTGTGGGCGTATAGCCCACACAACTGTTTGAAACATCCTTCCACTAAAGTGATATTGTTGTGCGGCTCGATTGACTACACAAATTATGCAGTCTTGCAATGCAACTGATAAGCTCGCGTAATATTTTATTAGAATTTTATTGTAAACTGGCTTCCCTGTCCACCGCGGGTTACACCCGTTTCCAGATAATAAAATAAAATATACAATATAATTTAGAGAATTTCCGGTAGGTTTCTATGCCATTTTTATTATTATTATAGGAAAAAAAAAGAGAAACTCCGAGTACACCCGTGCGAGCCCGCTAGTCGTCGCTAGTTGACTCTTAAAACTACTTTATATATTTATCGCCTAATAGACCCGGCGCGACCTAGTTCGCGTACACCTACTTAATCCTTACCTACCCTATTTTATTGCCATTAAACCTTCCCCTTGAATAACTCTGTATATTGTTGAAAACCGCATTAAAATCAGTTGCGTAATTTAAAATATATTAGCGTACATGGATACATAGGGACAGAGGGCGATTTTGATTTATACTATGTATAGATGTGACGAACAGCGTCTTTACCCTAAGCCGCGGCTTTGACGAATATGACGTTTGGTGACGTTTTGGAACATAACGATATAACTTAGAAGGAAATATATTTACAAATAGGTCAATATTGGTACTGCAAACGTCATAGGCTGCGGTGACTGCTTTCCATCAGGCTGGCTCGTTTTCCACCTTAGTGGTACAAAAAAAAGGTCACAAGATATAACAAAAAAGACTTAACAGAAACAGAGCGAATCTGTCAAGACGTCTAATCTACGGATATTAGCGCGTTGTTAGTGTCTGGGTATCTATTCTTAGTAAACAATGTTCTCAGGCACACGTTTGATTAGCGACCAGCGGCGTGGGTGGAATGAGTAACTCTTATCGCCAGGTATGTCCAAGGCTGTTGTGGAAAATTTATAACACGACTAGTTTGGAGCAAACCCTGGGGCCGTATTCTGCCAATGTTTCCAGCTAAACGTCAAAACAACCGAAAGAGATGGTATGTGACATGCGGCTGCGGTTGCGGAAATGTTAGAACTGAGGAGGCTCCTGCAGGCAAATTATGGTGTTGTTGCTGAACATTCTCTGATTTCAATTATTGAAATTGTTAATTTTTCGATTACGTATGATCGATTTAATACTTTCAGTTTATTGCAATGGAACTTCGTCAGCAACTGAACCCATGAAATCGATGATACGTACTCGCAAAAGTAACAATTTCAGTTTTATTTATTTATTTATAAAGGTTTGTCGTGTGGATCTGTTTTTTAAATTTACTATACTAGATAGTAGTATGGTATAAGTGTGCAATGTAATACTTAAATCACGTTATACACTATCGTAATTATCACCACTTGATACATTGTAATCGTGTTGGGTGACATAAATAAGGTAAATTCAGCATTTATGTGCATTTATTTGTCAGGAGTATGTAATAACCATTTTACAAAAGGGGTGCAATGCAGGCACAGTTGGTCAGAAATTGAAATGATGGAATTTTAAATTCTCGTATTTTGTAGGTACCTATTTGTCTTCTGTGTTCTACACGCACTTGGAATATATATCTACCTACCAGTAGTAGTTTCCACTACTCGTAGGTAGGTACAAGCACTTCAAAATATTGCAGCAACGTCTATTCGAGCCTCCTACTTACCAAGAACTCAGATCCCTGTTCCATAAACCGTCCTAAAAATAGCCTCGCAAGGAACGCCGAACATAAAACACCGTCTTTAGTTGATAGTTGCAAGCTGAGGCATACGAACGGCGCGAGGGATCTTTCCACGCGAGGGGTGCGCCTACCCCACAAAGGACACCGATCTAAAACAGTACCAGCCAGCCAGCAATCATGACAAAAATAGCACAGATCACTCCTACAAGTGACTTAACGAACGAAATTGCCCCCTCCCAACGATATTCCATTGAGCATCCCACAGACCGCCGTAATTTAGCATGAATAATATGAATATGGATCCTCACGTCACATCTAATATAATACATAATGAGTAGGTAGACGGCACTTTAGGTTTACAGATATTGATTTCTGTGTGTCGGGCGAAAGGACGTTGATTGTTGAGTGAATTTACAGCTATGGAATTGTTATGGCCTTTATTATTAAATTCTTTGGTTAGATCTTTGAGTTAGATTTACGCCTATTTATTTCTAATATTAAATATTAGAATAGGGCTGAGCCGCGCAGCGCAGCGTAAGTGCGTGTGGATCATTAAAATCATTATTTTAAAATGCATTTATTCGTTAATGTATACAAGTATTCCGTATTATTTTGTTTCTATGTGTTAGAGTTGAGTATACCTACCTAAGTCACGAATACTTTGCTAAACGCAGAAATTGTAAGACCTGTAAGGATATAATACGCTTCGGTAGATACAACACGCTTTAAACCAGCATTTGTTTAATTACTAACAAAAGATTTAATAACTTATTCCCGTATTCCAAGGTATTATAGCACTTAAAGAACCAGTTATTGTAATTACAAACTCGTATACTCCTTTCCTTCCATTTCAACTGTTTCAATTAGCCAAGTAACGTATGTTAAGTATAATAACGTAATGTGCCGTCGAGAGCTGTTCTGATGCACACATGGAGCTTCTATCTAATTCAACGTAGAGATAACCTAGAATATTAACAGAGAAATAACTTAGAACTATACTGTAACTTACATAAGTGAGAAACAATACGAGTAAATTATCAAACGCTATAGCGCAACACACAAGTAAAATAACTTGTTTGCCCCAAAACTTTTCCTCGCATTCTCCGAGTAAACAAGATGTCCGCACGTGCAAAACGAAAGCGACGTTATACCGTCACGTCAAGGTCACAATTGCCCTAAACTGTAATGTAATGTAGCACTATCCAGTGGTATGATATGCTTCTTAAGTGAGGCGGTCTTTGCGTTGTCTGGTCCGACCGGTTCCCACTTCGATGCTGATGGTAAATCGCGGCGGCGACAAGGCACGTAGCCGTGATAGCCGTCCAGATACGTCGCATGCGATATCCACAAAGCACTAACTCTTTGAACGGCGAGATTCAGCTGTCAGCTTAGGATGATCATGCATTTCATTCTTGGACGCATTTATTTTAGGAAATTTGTAAGTTTTTAAATGAGGTTTAGCATTCGTGGAGCAAAGTAAGTGTTCGAGTTTAAATGTACTAATATCTAGCTAGATATTCTAAAAGAGAAAGTTTGTATGATTGTTTACTGAATTACGCAAAAACTGCTGAATTTTTATCCTGAATTTAAATGTACTTAGTTCCCACGGGAACACTACACCATTTTACGCGGTCGCGTAACAAAGCAAGTAGGTATTACAAAGGTATTTTTGTCTTCTAAAGTCTTACCGTATTACTATTTCAGGTACTTATTGTCTCAGTATCGCTTTTTTTCTAATTGGCTTCTTACTTTCTTATGAAATCTAGTTTGCAAACGCTAGAGTAAATAGGCGGCCTCCGCAGATTTCCACTTTCTTTACGCGCGGCCATGCGATAAATTCTCGTTTCACACAACATACCTACTATTGAGCTAATTAACTTATTCTTTTCTGTTTCCAACCTCTTACAGACAAGCTGTAGATATCTACTGTTTGTTAACAGGTTATTGAAATTGGAGTCTGTACACAATACGGTTCCAGTCAAAAATAGAAGTCTAAAATCACTTGTAACAAAAGACTAATTATTCCTCTAATTGTAAAAGTCCGCTACAATAGCAAATCCTTCAAACATGTAGGAAGCGCAATTTAGCATACATCAAGTTTCATAGTCTGTTTGCTTAAAATTTTATGTGCGCTGACTATTTAGGCGTTTCAGGGTCTCTTCCTAGTCTACAGTGGCTCAATGCTAGCTCTGTTTGCCTACAGCCTCGCAGTGGCTTGTTACATCATTGCACATCACGAGATTATGGTCTCATATATTATAGCTTCTTAAAATGTTATGCAAAGTCATATAATAGGGTGTAGAGGCCATAAAATGTTGTTAAGAGGACTTAGTTAATTCTATAAGCATGACTGCCCGCATAGTTTTGTACTAGTTTCAGATAGTTAAACTTGGCACCGCTGCAGAGTCAGTTTATTGACGCATACGGTCTAAATTACCCATGCGGGCGGTTTTATTGGGGGTTGGTGCTAGGCGCACATTATTTTTACATTTATTACTAGGTTTAATTCCGTAAATCGCCAGACCAGTATCGTAGACGGTGCCGTCGCTTAATCCATCAAAGTTAGCAGCGACAAGGTTGGCCCCATGTAACGAATGAAAATGGAAATTTATATTTTTTGCGCAGCTAGCCGGGTGGGGGTGAACGACTCGAAAGGTTGCTCTATTAAATAGCAACAGCCTCCTAATTGCGTGGTTTAATTGAATTCGGAGAGGTTCTTTGTCGCTTCACTTTTTTTCCTTTTATTCTAGATGTCACATAACACTTTTGGAAATGGAAAAAATTACGCAGAATCGAATCAACGTTATTAGACAATCCTGGTAAGTGAATATCTAATAACTTTAAAGGCTTTTAACGTTTCGCTTTCCTTGGAAAATTCTTTTTTATATTCCTTTGTTGATAGATTCTTTGAAGTCGACTTTAATAAACGCTGACTTGTTTAATATTGAAATACGTTTTGTTGGTTAAATACAGGCGTCTTGTTATTCGCCCGTGGCGCGGCCGTAACTTGAATGTTCAAAGTAAATCGTTAAAGGAAAGTGATTTTTTATCGTGTAATTTTATATCCCTTGTAATGGAATGACTATCAAAAAGATTGAGGTTCACTCAAAGAAAGCTTTGTAGCGAAACGGAAGGTGTGGGTGGTTAGACAATGTGCTATTAATTCCCTTTGAGAAATTGACTTTTGGGTATGAAACCAACTCAAATATTCTATGGGAAAGCTCGTTGGCCGCAATATTTGTTGTCACATACTGTCAACACGTCTCTAGCTACAGGCTTCGTTCTCACGATTAGATAAGCAGCGGACGAGAAACGGTGAGTTTCGAAGCTTGATGGCGTGACGTGAGAGCAACATGGTCGGATCCAAGTTCCAAGTAAAGCCAAAGCCACGTTTCATGAGTCACGTAACAAGGGTCGTGTAAATAAACATGGTCATTTGCGGTCAATTTGGCTACTAGATGACTACCTATTCCGAACCCGCGGGCCCCAGCAGAGGTGAATGTATTTCGGCGCGCGGCGTGGGGGCGCCAAGGTCGCTCAGGTTTTTTGACACGTCGCCGTGTAAATAGTGGTACGCAATACGACTAACAAACATAATGTACATAGGGACGGACACGGCTTGCGATTATATTGACTTACGAGAATCGGGTTCCTCTCAATTCGGTTGCTCGCGATTCGCGCACAGTATTGAGGTCGTTAACTCTAAGAAAGGGAACTTTTCAGCGTCGGATGCCATTTGAGCGGATTAAACACAGATAATGTTATTTCATTAAAGGGCCCTGGCAATTTAACTAATTAAAGATCAATTACGGGGCCCCATCTTGATGTGTTTGCGTGTCGTTAAAGCTCAAGTCACGTGGTGGCTGCAATTATTCTAGCTAGGTTGTTGCCGGTCCGTGGAGCCGGAAATTATTTGTTTTCCAACTCGGAATAAATCGCCGGCAGGGTTAAACACCTTGTTGAAGGACCTTCAATTAATTTGCAAGTGTAAAATAGAGAATGGAATTAATGCAAATTGTCGACTCGTTTCGGCTGGCCATTAACTCAGTGGATGTGCCTACATTCCGAACTAGTTGTTTGGACAACCAATTTTAGTATTATTCGCTCATATTTAGTATTACCTCTATTTCTAGTCTTGGACCCCACTTCAATGTTTTTTTTATGTTATGCGGCAGAGAAACAGGCGAGCGGGCCACGTGACAGAAAGTGGTCACCGCCAGCTATGGACATCAACAACACCAGAGTAGTTAACAATGTTACCAACCTCTGATATTTGACAAGGAGTCCCCATTCTCAGTGTGTAGATTGCCGACATGTGATTTCTACACGAACAACATTAGCAGTGTGAAATGCGATAACCCTTTCTTGCGGGAGTCAAGTCGAGATTGATGATTCCTTAATCAAATAGGTCGGCGACCTCGAATTCTGTACTCGTACACAAACTGTTCACGACACAGATAGCATGTCATCATCTGTGAAATAAAACATTCAATAACCGCATTATGTAACAAGCAATGAGTAGATAACACCGTGGCGCTTACAGTGTTACAGTGAACTGTATCCACTTGATAATTGTTCCCAACATTTTGACACCAAAGTATTGCGGCTAATTTGCATACGAATCGGCTCAGCCTAGCAACCATCCGCTAATGCTATCAACTCAATGCCTAAGAGCTGCGGTGTTAGAATAATATTAATCTAGTACAGCTGCCGTTTTGACAATTGGGAGGGTCCAAATTTTTCTATTAATCGCGCTTTCAAATTTGGCAACCCTTTATGGCGGTAATGCCGGGCCTGAGTCCGGACCCCTTCGAAAATTTCTAAGTGCGCGTGTTAATAATAACGCTTGTTTGTGTGTTTGTGCCCCTTCCACTATACTTAATAAGATCCGTAGTCGGAGATAGTTCGACTGCAGACTTGGTTCGTGCATTTTTAATATCAAAAGGAGTCTAGTTCGTCCGTGTCTGGTCTACTTAATGGGCCATTGGTATCGATTTTAAAATCACTTGTCATTTCCCACTCGTGCCGCTGGGGTCGACGACTCGACTTGACACTTAGGTACACAGAATCGGACCACACGTCAGGGCGTGTGAATTTTTAAAATAATTTGACAGTATAATGTTATCAGTTTTCATTCTGTATAAATGTATGATGTGGTCCGAAAAACGGTAAGTGTTGTTTGTGTACTGCATCTCGAACACCACCTTTTACCGGTCTGAATCTTTCTCAGAATCTCAGAATGAGTCTTTTACCCTGAAACCTTTCATTGAGATAACATCTACAGTATTAACAAAGCTTTGAGGATTAATCCAAACAAAAAATCCAAAAAAGTAGATAGAAAATAAAAGCTTAATTTATTTCAAAACTGTACAGTCGCCTCCGTACACAGCGACTTAATTTCAGTTACATAATACAAAAATAAGCTCTGAAATGGTTTTGTGGAGCTATGAAAAGTGAAATAGGTAGCTTAGTAGGCTAGAGAAAGAAGTGGTTTTTCTCGTGGCGCGCTAAAGCCAGGGCGGATGTTCGGTCGAGCGGGCGTCGCGGTCGGATGCGCGCGCGCAGCGTCGCGTCGCTAGTTAGCTCTATTATCTCTGCCTCGAGCAACTCGCTGTGACCGCCTTGAGGTCGGCTATCTTGCTACAAATCACTGCTGGTGTAACGTGGCGTCGGAATATTGTCCATCGCAATGATTGTAAGAGTAAATGGTAATTAACTTAAACTTGGAAGTCCATAGTCTGCTAATTTACGAATGGCTTAATAAAAATAAATAAATAAATAGGCTTGGACAAATTCGCACAGCGCCATCTAGCCCCAAAGAAAGCAAAGCTTGTGTTATGGGTGTTAGATCTTACTTATTATACATACTACACCCAAACCCTTAAAATCTAAATCTCAATAGGAAGTTAGACACGTTTTTAGTATTCTGCCTAATGATTTGTCATTGACGTTCCATTGAATTGCCATTGGACTATTTCCTAGTCTGATTGTAACTATGTTTTGGACTAAAACTGCAGTCTAAGAACTATTCAACTGAGACTCAATTACAATCCCATTACGACTCTATTGATAAACGTATTTGCAGAATACCCAATTTATCTCCATCGTAATGGGGTCGCAATTAAATAGCAATAGCATTTGAGTTAAATAAAATTAGCAGTAATAATGTTCCAAAATGAATTGATTTTAAGTTTTGTTAATTCTTTGGAAATTATTCTACTTAATCTTAAACGACCCCCAGTGTTATTTTCCCAACGATCCCCAAACCGTCTTACACACTTATGCAAGTACCTAAGTTATAACACTGTGGACTGTGGTAATCGTAATATATTACTAATAAACACATTAAAAATTCTCTGGGTGTACGCACGCAGCCCCACAAGACCCAAGTCCACAACATTATGTCTGGCATCACAATATTGCGCCGACTGTACTGGACTACGCAACGTCGCGTCGCGGTGTGGTCGAGCGTCCATACCCCACTATGTATACAGTGGGTAATACGATTTGAATATTTTGTGACACGAAACACTTTTTCGTGTTTTCGAGACCAAGTAATTACCACCCGTGCGTCACTTGGGAATATGGGGGCCCATTATAACGCTGCGGCGTTGTTTAACGCGATATTTTGAGGTAATACTTGCTGTTACAAAGACCGCTTAGGTAAATTTGTTTTCTCACTTGTGACGGTAGTGTTTTCGTTAGAGTGAAAGAGACAACGCTTTCTATTATATGCAATCTACAGTACAACCACACGTAAAACTACTTATTTTATATGCGTTTGGGTAACGAAAATTAATTCCTCTTTCATAGCCAATTACGAAAACGAAATTTCGAAAATGGACCAGAGGAAAACCTCGTAGGTACGAGTAATTATGACATTTCGCACACACATAGTCCAATAATCCTGGAATAGGTCATAAGGTGCTATTTAACTCGGATAAACGATGTTGGGGAATTGAATTGAATGTTTTAATTGTTCTTGCCGAATATTACGTACAACACACTTAGAAAGAAAATTATAGACATAAAAAATTCACTATAATCCGCTTTATAGCCAAACTTTCTGCTCAAATCAGGCTACTTGATATTTACAAGATTCCATCTAAAATACCGGTTACCGTTTACCAAACATGATTACTGTAAATCGAAACATTGTTCTTCAGATAAGTATTAAAAGATGGACGAGATATGTACCTAAACAATACGTTTATTAATTTTTTCTCTTCTCATATTTCAATTTATCTTTAGAAAGCATCGGATTTCAAATTACAGACAAAGGTAGTACTGTTAAATGCGAGGTTAGTCACTTGCAGCTCAAAGAGGGCTTTGAGAGGCTAAATGTAACAGTACCTACACAAAAAATAAATACTTATTGCATTCCCATCTGCTTGGCCAAATCAAAGTAGGTATCGATGCCTCCAGAAACTTTTTTTTATTTGCAGTTGGTTATTTATTTTAGGGAGGCATACGGTAAGACTGTCAGACGGTCCAGCTGATAAAATGAGGTCATCGTCGCCCAGAACCTACATCTGCGACCTAAGTGGATGCCGTGCATGGTGAAGAAGTCCAAAAGGTATCTCCAAGGTATTCAATATGTTTAAAATCATATCAATCATGACTAACTCGTTATGTCACAGTCTCCTCGGATTGACTCGTAAAATGTCTGACTTGACATCTACCTAACTATTGCATCAGATTTTCACCAGTTATAACTTGAAACTTTTACTAGATAGTTGTTTCTTCACGTTCTTGAATACCTATGGTCTTCCCTCTATGACTTTTTTAACTAACTCGGATTCTTCGAAACCTTGTTATGATTATGATTATCTTCTACACAAGGGCCTCTTCCCTTATGCTCTGTATAGCCGATTCTTTACTTAACATAAGTCCATCTTGGCCGTTGTCAATCAAAGAAAAGAGGGTCCCTGTCACCTGACAGGATCTAACGTTTATTATAATCGCTGACCGGACAAACTTGTTATGTCACTGATTGACTGTTCTTGAACCGTACAATGTCAAAGGAACCCCCTTCTTGAATGCTTCGAATGTGCTGTTAACGTAAAATGATTGAACATTATGTCATATACATGTTTCAGATCATGATTTATTCGAACATAGAACATGTGGTTTGTAAAAATTTTCGAAGATGCCTCAACGATGAATGTCGTGAACCATTCTGTGACTACGATTGATATGTTCGAATGAACTTAACCGCAATGGTTTTACACAAACTCGTATAAAGTGGCAATTATGACGTATGATGACGGTGGTACCACAAGCGTTCTATTGTTAGGTCAGCTTCTGTTTAAAGACGAGCATATCATGCATTAGGTACGCGGTGTTTAACGACATTGGACATAGTCTGTTTTTAGTCTGTTTTCTTCCGCAGAGACCGTCACGAAGTCACCACCAACGTTAAGAGTTTCAACTACCTATTTCTCTAATAAAACATTAGATATTGAAGTTCCGTCATATTTAGTCAGATCATTTACCAACGCGGTATCAGATTATAGTCAGTAGATATCGAATGTAACCGTTACGCACTAGTGACGTGTGTGAAAGGTTAAATGTTTGTGTAAGTAATTGTTTTGCTTGCTTGTTTTGTTATCCAAAGTACCTATCTATTTGAATTTTCTTGTTTTGTATGGATCATTGTTCGTAATATTCTGGAGTTACGTCGTCGCTCAAATTTTCCAACATTTTGAATTCAGTTTGCATATCGTGGTATCAATTTTATTCTGGACGCTCACAAATGTGAAATGCGATAAGAGCAGGGAACTGACAAATGTGGAATGCTATCCATCTTCATCCTGATATATGAGATGCCATAAATTTATTACAATGGCTTTTGGTTATAGGGGTGAACCTGTAGAAGTCAAATTCACCATAGCTGTAAAAATTTTGAAATAAATATTGAAATAATAATAAACAAACTGCGTCAAAATATACTCCGAGCACGTAAACCTTACAGAACCACCATGCATGATTACTGATTACATCACGACACTCAATGCTGTCTGTATTTTATGTTTTATGGTTGCCTTACTGTGTCTATGGCACGTTACGTCCAATGCGGAACTACATTGTCATCATAGCAACGTGACTTTGAACTATGTAGGTTGGTACGATGTAACAACCATCATGTATTGTTTATCTCGTAATCTATCGAATGTCGTTTTGTTTAATGCTGTTAACGATTGCCCTCGACGCTCGTCTTTGGGACCGGAATAAAATACAAAATACAAATAAGTTTATTGAAAAAATCAATTAATACATATTATGTTGTTACACGTTTCCAGTACATCAACTAGTGTTACAGATAAATGGAAAGAAAAAATTTAAGTTAAAATGGTTTACCTTTTTAATTAACTTGTCGTGTGTTTGGTAAAACGAATTAATTGACGCTAGAGAAGGGCCTCGTTTTAGTATAAATTCCTACTATGTTTTTCTCGAAAAATGTTTGAGAGTCTGTAAAATGTTTTGTTAATCCCTAGTAATATGTCGTTAAAGACTCTTGTTCTGTAATATTTTAATTGGATATGCTAAGAAACTATGGCACGATTTGTAACGTGGGTGTGACCAATGTAGGTACTAGATACTAAATAAGATTTTCCTGTTTCAACAACATTTTAAATTTAATTACGTGAGCACAAGCACACAAAATAAACAGCATGAAATTTGTGACTTTTACTAATTTGTTTACGTCTTTGTTTGCATTTTATAATCCCCACCTATCGCAAAAAGACGATCGACGATTTATGACTAATGCAATGATTAAATTGCAAAATAAAGGAAAATTCCATCTCGGAATTGTCATTTGTGTTTTTAACGCCCGTGTGTTCGACTGCTACTTATGTAAAAGCTCACAGTTCTAATGAGAAGAACAATTTAAAACATCAAAGAAACGACATTGCTCTGCCAAAATTAATGGCCTGAAAATACGTGAACGCACTGAAACGCTGAGGCTGAAACTATTCGCCACTGTTTAAACGACGTTCTTTGCGAAACTAATAACGTTATTAATATCAATTACATTTTTAGATGCCTACCCCTTAGATCTAATTATGAGACTATATGTCAAAATATATTCTAACACTTTGCTTTCATATGTTTTTTAAATTGTCTCGCGTAAATCACAAACTTGCGGCATCTCTCTTCACCCCACGCGTAAGTGCGAATAATAATATAAAAGTTATGTTTGTGGCGTGTCAGATAACCTTCGCGATTGGTCTGAGCGATGCATTGTTGGAACTGTGTATAATTTGAAGCCCCAACGATAAATGCAGTGCACTGGCCTTGGTCCCCGCATCGCTGTTGGAGTTGGCATTCACCTTATCGTGTGTTGAACTGCTCTATATCAAGCGAAACCAGATTGGGGCCTATATTCAGCAATGTACGCTTACAACCGACCAGCGCAAATTGCTCAGCCGAATGTACCAGCTCCATACTAAACGCAGCGTTTATTGCACATCTAAATTCAGACGAATAATATTTGCCAGTCTTAAATACACTCGTGACGAATACATTCCTGATGGTAAATGTATTTGGTTGCATGTGTGCGCGCGTGCTGATATCCGAGGCAGTAGTCAAGGTCGGCAATGTCATTGTACGCGCGACGCCGCACAGAAACACATACAAACTTGCACATATGTGTGTGGTTGAGCATGCTATTGAAATAATCTTATCATGTAGGTCACCTTACTTCGTAGATTACAAACACAGTTACTGCAACTAGTGCTCTGTGTTCGATAATAAACAATTCAATTGCTTTCGAGACATGCCAACTTGCTTCAATGGATGGATATTCTGGAGTTTTTGATGGCGCCAATAAATTGTGAAGCGTTAGCGTGCTCGGCGAGTTATTATCTTGTATATTAATAAACGAGTGACTAACTATTCTTGTCTAATCATTACATTACATGTGGCTACGGTTTTAGCGGATCACAAATTTTGTTTCTACTATAAACATAGACATTTAACGATCATTAGGCGGCTCGTTCGGCGGAATCACAGACATTTCACAGCGCTGCTTCTGTCCCAACAATCCAGACATCTGTGACTAATAAGAGCAATAAGATTAAATAATACTACCAAATGGTACTTGGCACTTCCTTCAGCGATGGGAGGAAGCGCTATCATTTATTTAACAGTAGCGTTTTGTTCTTGGCATTTCTTGGCATCTTCACTACGTCGCTTTTATGTTGGACGTTTTGTTTTGTTGCAATCGTTTGGTCTTTATGGAATGTCGGACATTTATTGGATTTCGAGGGGTAAAATGTCAGCCATAACTTCTCCAAGTTTTAGATTCAAATATTTAACACCATAAGACTTTTGATACAGATCCGAAAACATATTTCACCTCCAAGTAATCCGTGTGGACGACCAAAATAGCCGCGCATTTACAATATGGCGGCAGCTCGTTGGCAAATGTATGATCTGCGAGCCTGAAATAGTACAACAGTAAGGCAAATATGAGAAAGAAACATCAATGGCTGCGCGAGGCGGGTACGAGCGCAGCGCGCCGTGAGCGATTGACGCAAGCATCACTTGTTTACAGTACAACCGCCTCAGGTTATTTACATCGGGGTCACAGACACGCCGAAGGAGACCGGGGTTCAATCGATATAATTATCTAACCTGTAACGCGCAGCGCGTACCTGCGAGCGCGAGTGATCGACGCCGCCGGCGCGAGGCGCGACAATGACCCCCTTCGGCATTACTAGGTCGTTTATGCAACTAAATTGCCAAGCGGGCCAAGTGGATAACTTCAGCGACGCTGCAGAATGAGAAGTGCCGACCTGGGCCGTTGAGTAACCGCATACGTTGCGATGTGCGGAGGCAAGTAAAGTTTTGATCGAGCGATTGCACAAGTGTTCTTTAATCTTTGGTGTCGCTTGTGTGCAGTCAGTGTTATCGTACTCCGAAAGCTATTGTTATCTGCATAGGTGTGATAGCGTCGATACGGACGTCACACGGCGGGGTCAACGATCCCGGCGCCACGTGGCGGCGTTATGCAACGGTCGTGTCCTCGCCAAATGTGCTGCAGTTCTTGGAAGGCGACCCGAACTCTTATTGGGTGACACAATGCCAAAGAATTGCGACTAATGAGCTCCATCCGCGGCGTTGCATCGATGCGTTCTGTGCATCTCGCACAGTGAAAGTAAGCGCTGTCGTTAGCCCGTGAGAGCGACGAGCCGTCTTACGAGTTTGCTGATTCTATCAGCATTATTTCTAGCTCCTGTCGTCGCTGAGCAACGCACACGCGAAGTAATAATGTCCGGCGATATCGATCAGAAACTGTCCGCCGTTCAACTTTCTTGAATACTTGTCCTGCGGCGATCCGTCACAACAGATCGGGACTCGGTTTGCGGCATTGATTACATTGTTTTACGGCTCCGTCAGCATATACGGTGGCCTAACGAGCGCCTTTGTTTGAATAACTGATCATTACTCGTACTACTGTCAGGAGAAAGATCCGCAATATAATTCAATGTTGAACATAGGCATTAGTCTTCTGTTTCGATAAGGCTGATGTACACCTGACAATGTACAAAAGTATTACCATGGTGTATCGTCTATAACGTGTAAACTGAGGCTGTTAAAAAGTGTAGCAAGTAAGATGGATGTTGTACAGCGCGTCTATTTATATCTGGTCCGGTAAACAGGCGGGAACCGGTCCGGCCGCTCGCGGAATGCTCTTGCTCTCGCGCGCTATCACGAGCGGCGATTGCAAATGTGCTAACAATATATTTTATTTCAGTAGCCACAATAAATCTGAGACGCAAAACTGGACGCTTAAATCTTGTCGATAAGTCAGCAGCTCCTCTATGGTTCGATTTAAGACTGTCCCATTCGTTTCCTACAATTTATTGGACTCGCGCCTTGAACGCTCCTTAACAAGGCCGCGTGATTTATAAACGTTGTATTATTGTTAATTTTCCTACACGAGGGGCGTGGGTGAGCCTCTTGATGTGATCACCCGTCATCGGAGACGAGGCCTCCCGTCCTCGCTTCATTCATTAACGAGCTACTGAACAAGGTTAAACGATGACGCCGCTGATGCGTACGTCTACGTGGACTACGTCAATTTGGTCGTGGTATTTTAGTTTCCTTTACACGGTTGTTATTTTTGTTAAATTAGGTAGTTGACATGGCTGGCTTGTTCGTTATTAATGGTGTAATGGTTGCCACTGTTGTGCCGGAGGCCAGCCTGGCGTTTGAACTCGATTCACACGAGGGTCACGGCCGAGCCTTTGCCTCTACCCCACCCGAGGTGCTTGGAAACCAACAGCTGTCACAGAATAAGTGACTGAACTTAGAAATAAAATTGTTCGATTTATACGTAGTTCTTGTTCGAGTAAACCCTATTTGAGCAGACGGAGACATTGCAATCGAATTGGTCTCCGTCTTCAATTGGTTTTTCCCACTTCAAGATTTTACTGACTGCAAGTAAATTAAGTTCGACTGCCTCTTAAGAATAAATAGATAGTGCTGATGGAGAGGCGAATGAGCAGAAAAATCTGTTTTAGATTCTTGCTTCATAATCGGGTTTCCATTTGCTGGAGCTAGCGGTCGGTTTGAAGATCTCCTGTGAATAGCTATCGATTAGGGTTTTTTAGTTGTAGCAGGGCTGTACAGAGTACTGGTGTATGAATGATAACGCTGGGATAGGAAGTTCGGCGCGGGGGAGCGGGGGGGGGGTGGGGGCTGAGTACGGGCACTCGCCTCGTCATCGCCGGGCCATCCATCACGCCGCCACCGCCGATTATTGCGGCTCGTACCACCGCGTATTCTGCTCTGTAAAAGGCGGAGCGGCGGCCCTAAAAAGGGGTTGATAACAAAATGATATTTCATCGCCTTAATGCGTTTCATTGCTAAGTACAATTTTTTCCAAGATTTGATAGCCATCATGCTGGAGTTGAGTAATCGAGTAATAAAATTAGTGGATAACTTGAAATAAGTCGAGAGGGTATTATAGTTTGGACATTCGATGAGGTGTCAGCGCGTAGGGCGGCCGACCTTCCGCGGCGTGGGCAGCCGCCCATGACACAGATCTCGCTGTGCCGACGCATCTCTCGGCCGATTATTTCTGTCCCATCGTTTTCACAAATCTACCGATAATTGTGTCCTTGCGCACGTACAATTAGCATCGCCATTACGCTCCTGTGACTTTGAGCAGACATTTGCGCGAGGTGTTTATGTGTGTATGAGTTGCCAATTTGCAGAGTCGCCCGCCGCCTTGCCACCGCTTACAAGGATCGTTTTTTAGCGAGCGGTCGGATGTCGTTTTAAAGTTTTTGCTCGTTACAGATCTGGTCACGCCGCTGGGGCCCGCCGGTGTGACCACTCTTTGTATACTGTACGATACCAACGTCGTTCTTTTATGTAAGTACGTGATTGTTGAGTTAAATTATACTTGCTGCATAACTCACAACGTCTTTGTGAGGTTTTACTAACAGAATGTGTACTTTCTTGGCAATTAACTGACTGAGAGTTAATTACCAGTTTTGTCTAGCTCTGGGTTTCATAAACAATCAATAACTGTCCTTATCAGGGACTTCAAAACGTTGGAATCGTTCCAAACCATTTATTTTGGCCCAATCTCGTCGCTTACGTGACATATTTTGCCATAAAAATTTCGTCGCTCCGCCCCAACCATTGTGTTTTACAAAATCGGCACAAATACCCGCTGACACAAGGCGTCGATAACGTATTCTTGGTTCGCGTTATCGCGTCGGAAGGTAGCGTAGGTACGTATGGTGAGGTGATCTAATCAGTGTTTTGTTGGCGTCGAAATCTGTGGAAAACAAAGCCAGTCTTTGTCGGTTGATAAAGAGTTTGGTCGCCGGCTTATCTGCGCGATACGCGGTCGTCGACCCGGCTCTCCCGACGGACTGCGACACATTAAACTACAAAGTTCTAACGCCAACCAGTACCCATTAGGCGGCTCAAGTCAAACACGCACCCCAGGCCAATTTAGGGCTTAAACTTAGCTGTGAACACGCTCGGCTCGTGAGATTATTGAAATGCTCGTCAGGTTGGGTTTTGACGCGACATTTCCTCTTAGTTCAGGATAAATAAAATTCTACGTTGCTGAGCATCACAGTCGTTACCTACATCAATTATGTACAGATATACTAAAGAAAGTTAGCGAGTTCGTAGAAACCAAAGTACGGGCCTTTGTTATTTTAGCCTCGATTCCGCGCAGGCCGGGACTCTCGACCTACTTACAGTTATATCGGATTTTCCTCGTCTTATTCACCGTTTTCCTGGAAATCGAGTGTTAATGACCTAGTTCCGTTAGGTTAGGTTGCGACCTCATTCCGTAACAAAACAAACCCAAATGCGAAAATAGGATGAAATGGCTCTCCCACCCACACGATACATTTTTATCAACCGACGTTAATAGAGCTGCCTCTGATACATGAAGAAATCCAACAAATCGTAGTATAAACGGTTACTCATTGTGTTATTCGAGGAATCATTGACCTAGATGGAATTTGTATTTGTATAACCTTTATATCAACGGCAGGACTATAAGGTGACGTCACGTGTACTGGCCTTGGCCTGGTTTCTTTTATCGAATCCAGGATACTTACTTTTCTGTAGTAGCGAATAATACACGTCAGAAGTGCTACTCCAGCGCCTTCGTAGTAGCGTCTATTCAGAATACAGCATTCTCATGGAGCATTGCACTAAGAAACGTTTAGTGTAGAGTATTCATTACGTCGTGCATACTAACAATTACTTCGAACCGTGGAACACACATTTCTGTTAGGAAAGCATGCTGCATTTATTCTAATTATATCTCCCTCCCTTTTCTATTTACTTACCCATTCCCATGTTTACTCGAGAGGCGCGCCGGAGCGTGGGTGCAGGCCTCTGTTAACTAAATTGGGGAGCCGACAGAGACAAAAAACCTGGCTTATCTATTAAGCTCGCCATGGGAAAGAGAGGGTCTGACACAAACCAGTACTTTGTCAATATCGGGACGATCTGTTAGGGAGTTGGAAATATCCATTACACGTAACCTATTCCATTTCGTGCTTTATGACCGCTACGGGAAGGTACGCGATAACCGGTGACCACTTTCTAATTTACGGCTCCCAACTTATGACGCAATGCGGTAAGAATTTTAGGCAACGTCCCTCTGCGGTTGATTTATTGGGCATAAACATAGAACTTGGACTCGGTGCCGATATCCTTATGAGTAACCTGAGTAACGCCGCGAAGTACCTACATAAAACAACTGCCCAAGTGTTTTTATTTTTCTTTTATCTTCCCTATAATATTACCTCCGTATTTCCACGTGGTGAGAATATTTTACCCATAGCTAGACTAAAGCACATGGCGCTCCCCACGGCCGCGGAATCCGGGCATGTGGCGGGCGGCGCACGCGCAGCCCGGGCGACTCCCGGCGGATGTAAACACTTCCACGTGCGTCCGCTCCACTGAAGATCCCTCTGGCGCGCTCATTAGTCAATTTCCTTTCGAATGGTACACGGCTACGCGCCGCCCGCCGGTAGACACCGCACCGTTTTCCACGCTAGTGTAGCGTGTGACGCGAAAATTGCGATTTTCACCCGCGCGATTTCTATTTCAATCCGATTTTCCCGACGCACGGAGAAACCGATCGCTCTAGTTGCGCCGGCTTCGGCCCACATCTCTAGCTAGAAAGTATCGTAGAAAGTAACATCGTGAGCCGATCTCCGCCCAGTATGCATCGATTACGTGCATCGCACTTTTTCTGCAATTTTTTATGACGTCCGACTCTTTACTGCATAATACGCACCGATGTATGTATCTTATCGACGCCTGCGCAGCGTGCGTGATTCTATTGGAATGCAGCTCGATTTTCAACACAGACATTTCTTTTTTCAATTGACTTCTGCAGACTAATGGGATTTAAGATTTGTCGGTGTCTTATTGATATTCAGGCGGCGTTTTCTCTTAAAACCCAGGGTGACGCGATGTTACAGCGCCTCGTCCGTGGGCTTACTTTCGCCGCCCCCGAATTTCAATTACTTACGTGTGCGGACCATGCGCAGTGTGGGCTTGTGCAATACGCACTTTTGGGCAACTTTCACTGCCGCTTACGCGTCCCGCTTGCCAAATGATTGCGTGGTGATTTCTGAGGTCACAGTGAAAGTTATTGTTTAACTGAATTTTAATCGCCATCGGCTTCCATTCCACCCTTCTTCTTTTTTCGTCAATACGCGAAAGTTCATTTATCAAAAGGGACATCAGTTACCAGTGAAAACACCGAGCTACACCGCGTTGTGCGTGCCAGATATTGAGTAGTTCCAACCTTTTCATTTTATTTCCTCTGCCATAGCTAGCCAACTTGCAAAAAAGCCAAGTCGCGTGAGAGGAAAAACGAGTTATTATTAGGTAGTAGAGAACCGCGAGCTTGCCTTGCTTCGAGCTCTGATGCTATCATAAATAATGTGGCTGCGCGGCGACTCGGCGAGCGAGCGTAGAAGCGCGGGCGGCGGCGGGGGCCGGGCGCGCGGGGGGGAGCGCTGCGCAAGAGTCAAGGCCGCACGCTGCCCCCGGTCGTCGCTCGCGCCGCAGCACGCCCCACTTGCCGCTCCGCCGGGCCTCTCGCTCGCGCGCCCGACCGCCGCCGAGCCCACACGAACGAACTAGACCTTCCATGATGCGCGCGCGCACACCAAACAGCTGAGACGTAATAACATAACACACTGACTCGGTCATCCGTGCATTCAACTTTTTGATTAGCTTTCTTTTCATGGGTATCTTGTGTAATTGGAACAGCTAAAAATACGTATTAAAAGAACAATTTAAAGTAGGTATTAAGTAAAATTATCAAAGTAGGTATACCTATGGTAGGTTTAAAACTACGTCAAAGTGTATATCATTTAAAATGTTTGACAACTACTATTCGAGTTCAGGACGTTATTATTACTTTGATATACGGTTACATGCATGGACCTATGTATATCGCAGTGGAAAAACTTAGTTCCTCGGCAGGCAAATGACTACGGCGAAGACTTGTTTGGGAGTCAACCTGAAACCAGTCTTAAATTGGAGACGAACGAAAAAGGCGCAAGATTGCTTCTGGCATTAAGTTTGGCTAAAATATTGTAGATATGTTTTATTGCACAAGTACTTACTTTTGTTTAGGTAGGATTGAAGTAATAAATAGAATTACTCGCGACTGCTGTCTAAATGTTTGTGATTCTTTCCACGTTCCTATAATTTATAGGCGGTCTATTAGTTGGAATCGAAAGCCGGTTAGCCGACTGACACTTTCTCCGACAGCCATTACACATTATAGAGGTCGGTCCATTGCGTCATCTCTTGCAACAAACTCGTTTTTTAAAATGGAGTCATCGCGGTGTGGTAATACTATGACTCTTGAACCCTTAACTTTGAGATTTCGATAGAGGATGAAGGTGCAACGATTACAAATAAATATGTATGTCCCATGCGAGCGAAAATATCTCTAGCAATCATGGTTGTCCGTCCGACGAAATTATGAAATTCAACGTGACCCCGATAGCTGAGGTGCTATTGTGTAAACGGCCATGATTTACTTTTTGCAGCACCAGAATGAGCTCTCCGGGTTTACTTGAGGTTTACTAAAGGGGAGGAGGCTTAAATCCAGCAGTGGACTGTAGTGGGCTGTTGATGTGATGTATGATGTGAATGATCTTTGGTGCTCGTAATCAATATTCTTGTCCCGGAGACGTGCGCAGGTCAGTTTATGCTAGTTCTGTTGACAAACATGATTATCCTAGCACCAGGCAGTTGTCTTCAAAGCTTTTATCCACGTAATAACACACTTGACCTCTTTATTAGGACATTTTATGGAGAAGAATATTTATGTGGACAGGCGCGCTCGTTTACAGAGAATGCAAACGGTCGGCCGTTCAAAAATTCAGCGGTGGAATTGGCAAGAGAAAAAGTAAACAAGGTCGCCGGCTCTCATTGGCCGGTGGAACGTTGCGTGGATTTCGCTGCGCGAATAGTTAGCGGAGATAAATCATTTTGTTAATAATAGCTGGATGGGTGATGTGGACAGTTCGTTATTTTAGAAAGACGGCTCCTTATGAGGGACGGGCGCTCGGAGCGTGGTCGTCGCTGGCGCGGATCCCACGTGGAACTAGTTTTTTGGCAGGAGCTATTTCGGCCGGTTGCGCAACGACCGCGCCGCGGCCACCGACCCGCGCAAGCCTAATGGACACAATAAAAATGTAAATAAAATTAATGACGAGAGAAGCTTAAATGGACCTTCACTTGCTCGGTAAAGCGTTAAATCCCTAAAACCGCCTGGCGCTTAGCTTATTTGTTACACCTGCTTCGTCTAGTTATGGGTGACTGTGACCATATAATCTGTTTGTTATGTTTGTTGTTGGAACGAATGGACTGGAAATGCGTATATGGCCAAATATACGCTACTACTAACGACTAGTATTGGAATTCTATGTGTAGGCGTAATAAAATTCTGTTGTGATTGTTTCTTCTTACTTTTTATGGAGTTCCGAGTGGTCGAGACAATTGCCGATTACATTTCCATCGCGCACCCACCGGGCCGGCGCGCGTACTCGCCGCATACCAAAGCGGGCTGTTACACTCATCAGTATGCTGACGAACGCCCTAGCCACCTTTGTTTGGGCAGGAAATGTCCGCGCTACTGCCGAAAATCACGCTAGGTGTAGGTATCGTTTCGAAAACATCTTCGACCAAAGAGCGACGCCCCGAACGTTGAAACGAAATAAAACGAACTTCACCCGTCCGCTTGCTCGACAAATGGTTCATGAAATGTATGCAAATTTTATAGCGTCCGATTTTAGACGTCCTCGGCACCCGGCGCCGCGGCCACCGGACTCGCCGCTCGTTTACTGCGCAGATGCTTTTTATCAGAACATAACTAATGCATCGCGGACTTGGCATCGGATTGCACTCAATGTAGACTTCGTTCAGGTTTTAAACATTTTTTTGCCCCGTACCTTACTACTGACGGCGACTTTCGGTTTAATTTCCTTATTAACTGAAACTAATCTTACCCTTCCTATTGTTCCAGGTCGAGAGGAGCTATCACCAGCGTCCAGTATAAATGGTTGCAGCACAGATAGCGACGCGAGGCGGCAGAAGAAAGGCCCGGCGCCGAGGCAGCAGGAGGAGCTCTGCTTGGTCTGCGGCGACCGGGCCTCCGGGTACCACTACAACGCGCTTACGTGTGAAGGATGCAAAGGTATGCACCATTGGTCATTGTACGAGTATCAGCTTCACGCGAAAAATCAAACCAGTGAGCGCTCAAAGTCTGGGCCTCCGCTCAAAAGTTAGTTGCATAAAGAATTTACTAATGATGATGTCGTGTTCAACTGCACATTAGCTGCCGTAATAGACATGCAAATGTATGCCATTCGGCCACTGTGCCGTGCCGGGCTAGACGACACAAACGGCCCTCCTACAATAATCGCCCACGAACGTGCCAATTCAGCGTTGAATTGGCTCATTGTGCCCATTGGCGGGTGGCACCGCGCGTGCACTCGGCCCGCCGCGTCACAATGCCCGTCTGCAGCCTGTCTGCGCTCCATTCACTGGACGCGCCGACGCCGCTGGAGCCATCAGACAACCTTCGATGCGCCCGGACAATCTCCGCACAATACGACACCGACACCGACCAATCCACGCGACGGCTCCGTGTGGCCAAATTACATCTAGCTACATCAATTACACTTAATTCAAGTAGTTTATCGTGTTTTGTCCTACACGTATTGACATCATACCTACGGAGCTGTCAATGACCCCCGTCTTTCAGGCGACCTTCCTATCTTTACAAGCTTTTATCTTATCGGTCGAACACATTAGCGAACTCCACGAATTTCGTCATTGCCATGTGAATGCTGATTAGAGTGTGATTGTAAACTGGTCGGATGGAAACAAAGGTTCCTCTAATTAAGATGTCTCTCGTTCGTTTCCAGGGTTCTTCAGGCGGAGTGTGACTAAGAATGCTGTGTACATTTGCAAGTTCGGGCATGCGTGCGAAATGGACATGTATATGCGGCGGAAATGCCAAGAGTGCAGGCTGAAAAAGTGTTTGGCTGTCGGCATGAGGCCCGAGTGCGTGGTCCCGGAGAGCGCGTGCGCGATCAAGAGGAAAGAGAAGAAAGCGCAGAGGGAGAAGGACAAATTACCAGTGAGCACTACCACAGTGGACGACCACATGCCGCCCAGTATGCAGTGCGACCCACCACCCCCAGAAGCCGCCAGGATCGTAAGTATTATCACTATCTTTCTAGACACATGGCTTTGTCCTCCCTGTAATAGGACCCAAGGAAAAGTTGCACTGAGTTCAAGAAATATTCTATGCAATGCAATATTTCACGATAATGTTATGGAGTAGTTTTAACGAAAACTCCAGGTATTTTCGACAGTATAGAAATACCGTTTTTTTTTTGTTTACTTCGGAACATCACACAACTTCGGAACATGCATCATACAACTTCGATGCCAGCCAAATCGAGCATCTAACTAACCCATCGAAGTCAGACCTTAACCGCTGCTTATTATTAACACAATGCTCTGGTATTTGAAGCTGGAATTTTTACAGCACGAAGTGGTCCCGAGGTTCTTGTCGGACAAGCTGTTGGAGCAGAACAAGCAGAAGAACATCCCCCAGTTAACCGCCAACCAGCAGAGCCTGATCGCGAGGCTCGTCTGGTACCAGGACGGATATGAGCAGCCCTCGGAGGAAGACCTGAAAAGGATTACTCAGGTACGGGAAAAGACAAAAACTTGATTGTCTATGATGATAACTAAGGATGACCGATCATGATAATAGCCAACCACGATGATGTTCAAGGACCTCTTATCCTAACCGCTATAGAATCCGCTAACTATCCACCACTTCTATTACTTAAAAAAGTAGATATCTACAGGTGAAGGTAACTAAACCCAAGCTGGAAACCCACACGCAACATCTGCAAGGTTTGCCGGACCATTCCGTAATCATGATCATCCAAGTTCAACTTATAGGGCAATCACCACTCGTCTCTGCCACCTTTTTACTTTCTGATAATGATAACATGTTACATATAACTCATACCAATAAGATCCGAAAGTTAGCTACCATAGCTACGCTGTGTATTCATATTTTCATTGGTTCATATAATACACAACAATATACTTCCGCTACCGCTCTGACTTGTCCTTTTTGCATGGACATGGAAATTCCTGTGTTAAGGAATTCTTGTATGGTAGCTTTGGTTTGGTTATCTTCTCCTAAACGTATGAGGAATGACCTCCGGTATCGCAGTTGCGAGCCCCAAGGCCTCGGACGTGGCCTTTGGCAACTGTTATCAGTCGATAGCCATCAGAAAGCCGACTTGTAGCTTCCACTATCTATTATATTCGATTAGCCATCATTAGCCAAAGCCATTTTGGTTTGCACCATAAACATAACGCTAACTGTTATTTTATAGCTGTTCTCTTGATGTCTTAATCCATGTAAGGAATTTGTACATTTCCATACGGTCGGAATTTTCCTTACCTTCATTGATTTTATTTTCGTATTGCCTGTACACATAGACTATAATTAATGAATAATGTGTAAAGACTTAGGCCAAATTATTAGCGTGTCTCAGCAACACCGTTTTCAAAAAAATGGATATTGTTATGTAAGGAGCATTTTGCGTAGCATCAGTTAGTTCCTTTGAATTGTTTTAAAGTTAGAAATTAACGATTCGATTATACCAACTTGTCCGTTTTATTAGTCCCAATTAAAATTTGATTGCAAATAAAGAGTGATTGCATTGCAAAGCTTTGTGACCCTGACGACTTGTGTAGGTTAGGTATGTACTGCGACTTACGATTATCATAAGTTATTATATCAATTAACATCTACTGTTTTTTACAACATTGTAATTCTATTGTTTCATGAACCGCCCGTAATAGTCCTGCGGAACTTGAAGCTTATCCAAATCAGTATACCTAATCTCCACGCTTGGCAGGCGGTTTGGAGATCACAGTGTTAAAAATACACAATACAAAAAGTTGCTGGCTTTTCATGTGGGATCCCATTGTTTATGTTTATTTAAAAAGGCGCTTCCCGTATCCATTTGCCTTGTACAAAGTTACACAGCCTACTGTACGCACGCGAGTTCATGTCCATCGGGTACGACCGTCTAACTTGAACGGATTTAACATCGCCATCTCACTCGCTCAAACCGCAACCGAGTGAGAAGGCGATGTATCGAGCCTTCAATAATTGCCACTCGAATTATTTAAACGCTCGTGCATGTTCGACATGAACTCGCGCGCGCTCAGTAGACACCTTTCTTAGAGGCCGGAAACGTAATCGCAAGCCCTGGTCGGGCGGGTATCACTGGAAGTGATGACTCACCATCAGGTGACCCGGAAACCGCTTGCGCGTTTGCCACAAAAAAAACTAAACTATAAAGGATCCTGTTTCGAATTCCAGACGTGGCAAGGCGAGGAGGACGAGGAAGAATCCGACCTGCCGTTCCGCCAGATCACCGAGATGACCATCCTCACGGTGCAGCTCATCGTCGAGTTCGCTAAAGGCCTACCAGGTTTCTCGAAAATCTCCCAGCCTGATCAGATCACGTTGCTGAAGGTTAGTCTGTGGTAGCTTTGGATGTTTGATAATTCCAGTTTTATGATAGTCATTATCATCATCATCGACAGACTGAAACAGAGTTTAAACTCCTTCACAAATCTGAAGGGTTTTGTCATAATCTTCACACTTGGTGGGTTGGGGACTGCAAAGTTGAAAACACAGTACAGAAACAGCCGCTTGTCGTTTTCTGGCCGTCGGTATTAGTTAGCCTAGTTAGCTAGCCTAGTCATTAGTTTTGTTGGTAATATTAAACTTTGCCGGACATCATACATGTTTAGAAATACCTTGATTGGCCTCATTGGTGCTGTCAAATCGTCGTGACTGGGCCACTTTCTCATTCCTGTCACATTTGAGGAATAAAAGAGATATTTAATGTCCTGCTCAATAAATTCAAAATTACTGAATTTAAAAAGGTTAGCACAACAATGTAAATTATTCTCAAGAAACTCATCCCATTTTCAAAAGTTCCACCATGATCTCACATAATATTAGTCATAGACACCACTATATTCGGTTCCACACTACATCCTTAACCTAAGGTTAACAGTAAATTATAATTGTTGAAAATTACATAAGATCAGCCAGTGCTGTAACGGAAACCGAAATGGACCAGTCTCAGCATTATGCTGTGAGGGCTCATGCTTGACAGCGCTGGTTTTCAGAAAAGCCCATTGGAATAGGCGATTTCTTTAACCGATTTCTCATCCCTTCCAGGCGTGTTCAAGTGAGGTTATGATGCTGAGAGTGTCACGGCGGTACGACGTGGCCACCGACAGCGTTCTGTTCGCCAACAACAAGGCGTACACGCGCGACAACTACCGGCGCGCGGGGATGGACTACGTCATCGAGGACCTACTGCACTTCTGCCGGTGCATGTACTCAATGACTATGGACAACGTGCATTACGCGTTGCTGACCGCCATCGTCATATTCTCAGGTGGGTTCTGAAGCCAGGGTCTGGGTTAGTGGAAGGATAAATTGTACTATCATATCAACCGCTGGACTCTGCCGTTGGACATAGATCGTGCCCAATTCATATTTACTGTAATCTACTTTTTTATGGTAAGCGACATATAAACCGGCAAGCGGGCCACCTGATGGAAAGGGTCACCGACGTATATGAACACCAGCAACACCAGGGGTATTACCAATGCGTTGCCCTAAAGCCACCTCTATGTCCCTAGCTGGTATGACTATTCTACTCTATTTCTACTGTGTCGGGTACGTGGCAGAAATTTCTGTAGACACACCGCAAAGCAGTTGTAGCAATATAATTCTGTCGCAATTCCAGACCGGCCCGGGCTGGAGCAGCCGCAGCTGGTGGAGGAGATCCAGCGGTACTACCTGAACACGCTGCGGGTCTACATCCTGAACCAGACCGGGGGCTCGGCGCGCTGCCCCGTCGTCTACGCGAAGATCCTGTCCATCCTGTCGGAGCTGCGCACGCTGGGCATGCAGAACTCCAACATGTGCATCTCGCTGAAGCTGAAGAACAGAAAGCTGCCGCCGTTCCTGGAGGAGATCTGGGACGTGGCGGAGGTGGCGACAGGCGGAGGCGCGGGGCAGACGGTCACGCGCGAGGCGTCGGAGCTCTAGCGCGGCCCCGCGCCCCGCGCCGCCCCCCGCGGCCCGCGTTGACGCCGCGCCGGTGCCGCAGTGCCGCCGCCCACCGAGGAGAGAACGCTCATAGACTGGCTAGTTTTAGTGAAGTGCACAGACACTCGAGTCGGACGTGATCCACGTATTTATAATGTGCAAGCAAACCTGTAAGTGGTAACCTAGGGCGAGCACCCGCTCGCGCGTATTCGGTGACCGACGACGATGATGTGCGAGAGATTAGTGAATATATGTGTTGTTGAACGTTTGGAGAATATATATTTAGTGTTGATCGTTCGGCGGGCGCGGCCCCGGCCGGCGGGCCCGCGGCCGCCGCTTTTCGTTTACGACTGGATACTGAGTTGGTCACTCGGATACGACTGTATGATAAGACTTCGATAAGTACACCTCTTAAATTACACATACGTACATACATTATGAGAGTTATAGAGAAAAAATAATATATATGAAAAAATGTTTCTATTGGGTGAGAGTTGATTATTACGTTATTTACGAAAGCGGTACGCGACGCCGCGGGCGGCGCGCGCCGTAGGTCGTACGAAGTCTATGCCAGACGTGTTAACGTGTCCTATCCGTTTTTAGTTCAGATTCATGTTCCATTGTCCTGTGCCCATGTCCCTTGATAAACAAATAATAATTTATTATTGCTGTGATTACATTTATAGCATGTTGAACTATCTTACGTAGGCTGAAGTAAGTGTGTCTTATTACGGTATAAAATTCTACTGTTGTCGGTAGCTTTCATAATAATGCAACTGAGTCTCGGTCTCTTTTTGTGTACTTTTTTATATGAAAAAAAAAATCTTGTACACGTGCTATACTCGGTCGGTGATAAATCAGAGATAATGTCGCAACCTGGAGAGGAAAGTTTTGGTTTAACTACGCTGCTGAATAGTACGATCTGGCTTGCGTGAAAGCCAAACTAAATAAAAAGTTAAAGAGAAGATAGGTTATCGTTATAGATATTTTATTAAATCTGCGTGGTTCAATGGGCAGGCTTGTCTGCCAAACATAGAATATTTTTAACAATCGCAAGTTGAAAGTCGTTGTCGCCGTAACATTGCGTGCACGTGTCGAGGCAGCTGTTATGTAGGTGTGAATATAGAAAGTAGGGCCCATGACGTTTTCTTTCAATGTTTTAGAACTTTGTGTTGTAAATATTATTTTAAAGATAAATAAATTTTATTTAGATATTACATTCCTTGAAAACTTTTTCAAAAAGTACAAAATGGCAGCTACTTTACCTCGTAAAAAAGTGAAATATTTCGGCCGAGCTTATAATTGTATGGGAACAATATTGGTATAGAGAATGTTGACAAATCAAATTTGTTGGTAGAACCTGCGTGCACGCAGCGTGGCATCACGACGCAGCCAGGCCTGCCCGAACGCGCATATATAACAGTCAAAGTACATACTATATTATAGCTTACACAATAGGGTAAAATAAATCGTAAACTGCCGGAACTAAAGCTATGAATCCATACGACATGCCTTATTTCGCGTTACCTGTATTGTGTACCTACATTGTTGACGAATGGAATATCATAGTATAATGTAGAACCTAAATTAACGATCTCAATTACCCGTAAGCGTTGTTAAACTTTAAGCGTGTTTCAGTTTACGCGCGGCGGTGGCTGCTGTGGCCGCCGTGGCTGCCGTGCGCAAGCGCGTTATCTCCGTCTGTTGTACAGTCAGTCTCGCTCGCTTCGCGGGCCGCTCGTTAAGTAAAGCAAAACACCAATTTAGTGCGTTGTAGGTTCATATTGTGTGTTGTCATTCACCATCACGGGTTCATCCTTACCATCCTTACATCGTACATAAGCGGTTAAGAACTAATTATCTATTCGGTGCGTGTGGAATGTGTCTTGTTTACATGTGTTGTACATTTACATAATACGTATGTATGGGGTTTTGGAAATGCATTTCTTATTAATATATACGTATGAATCCGACGTGAAACGAACGTGCTTGCACCGCGGACCGCGCTAGTCCGCTTTAAATCGATTAATTTATTATGATAGCATAGGCGATTACTAAACTAGAATTGATGCACAAAGTCACTTGAGTGTCTTAGTTGTCTCTCATTACTATAATAGGGGCGTATTGGACAACAACTCACTGCCATTATGACGTATAATGTAACGTGGTGCGACCTTGTATGCCTGAATAATTGGAGGATTTTTCTATTGATATGTTTCAGTTATGATTCGTAGTTGTTAGAGTGAACTGTCATGAATAAATTTACGCTGCGATACGATGCCTTAGGACGAGGAGGCGGGCGGCGGTCCGCCTACGCCCGCTTCCCGCGTTTGTGACAAAATAACTGCCATTCGATAAGTAATTTTATTATACATCAATTGACGCGTAGAAATCATAATAATAGCTTTATAGGTTTCGGCTTCCGTCGGTGCACAGCCGGTCGTATTTGATACATATTATTCAATTTCGAAATTGTAATAGAATTATTAAGTATGTAATAAAAATTAATAATATCTCACACGAGAAAGTAATAAGTAATGAGATACCTACCCTAATATAATTTGTGTCTTAGCTGATAATTGAACATTAGTGATAATAAGTTTATATCGCTTGTTGGGATAACGCGAAAAGAGACGGCACATCGGCTCCGAGACACGAGTTGGCAAGGGACGGTCGGGTGGCAGGCTGGGCTGGCAAGCTGGCAGGCTGGCAGGCTGGCAGGCTGGCAGGGACGCTCCGACTTCGACTGTTACAGGCCGCCTGTTGCCCTTTCAATGCCTTTTTATATTTATATTTTATTTATATGTACGAAAGCACTGAGTATTGTAGTGACCAATCGTGGCACGTCCAGTCTGATAACTAAGCGTGGACGGGGGATGTGATACTCCGGTCCAGTAAAACTGTACATAAAAACCTTTAGATTCTATTGTCATATGTTCGACATATGTTTAATTTTATTCATCTAAGAAAGTACAGATGGCTGTTGTTATTTTTATATTATTTGGGTAGAAGTATATTTTTTGTAAATGACCTCTGTATTTATCTTTTGTAAGCCTTAGGGACTTAGAATAGTGTACGAGCTACGAACATTGTGATTGCTAATTTCTTTGTATTGTATTTACTAAAATATTTTGTTCAGCGTACCTATAATATTCTTGGTTTTGACAAATTTTCTTAATAATTTTGTTACTTCAGAGTGCAATATGTACAAATATTTACATATTAAATATAAAATGTACAGTCAATTTTTAGTTTTAATGTGTCAACGCAATATCTGTTGCTATCATTCGTTGAATGTACACTGGAAGGCATAATAACTATATCACAAGTGGGGCGCCCGCGCCGGCGCCTCACTCTCACTATTGTGTTTTTCTAATACTTAAGTAATTAATTTTATATAGACGGATTAGGTGATCTTTGTATTTAAATTTGCTAATTTTTTGTAGCAGATTAGCTTTGTTTAATTTGATTAAGATGAATAATAATGTACATTTTGAATTTGATTTTAAAAGTGATTTAGTTGTTATTTAGAAACGAATTTTCTTATTAGGTGTAACTGGCAGGCTCGCGAGTCGCGACCGCGGACTGTCCGCGCCCGCGCCCCCGGTGCATGTGCAATGCTAGGATAGTCCGGCGCCGCGCCCATTCCGTTTCATCGAAATAATTTTTTGTATATTTTACTTACTTCGTTAAACTATTAGTAACTACCCAACATCTACTATTATTAATTTCATCCTCATACTTTGCCTTAGTAAGTCCTCTGTTACAATAACAGCAGTGGTGAAGCGAATTAGATATAGGGAACAGACATGACGAAATGTTAAAAATTTTAGAGAGTCAACTTTTATAAAAGATAACTACAAAAACAAACTAAGAAAAGGTGTGTACAAAATGAGGAAATTTGTATGAAACATTGTTACGCGAATAAACTTACACCTCAAGATAAAATTATAAAAAAATATCAACGTCTTTCATTTTGCTTAACTATTTTAAGATTTTTATTTGACAATTTAAACTGGTTTGCCCCGCGCATGCTCCCAACGCTGCCTGCATCTATCTTTATAAGGGTTTTATCATTATCATGCGACCGTAAGGGTCCATAACCGCCAAGGGAATTAACCCACGCTCCCTTTCGCGAACTCACTTCACCACCGAAAGACTCTGGCTTCACCAGAGGCTTTCGAGGGCAGGTAGGGGTTTTAGCCGGTAAGAGTCCGGCACTACCTGGGTCCCCTTCCCAGGTGTCCATGACGGATTTCCCCTGCCTACCAATTAAACAAAAAAAAAGAAAAAGAAAAAAAAGACCAAGGGAATGTAAAGCTACCTTTTTAGTACTTACCAAATGAAATTCAACTGAATTTGTTTTCGCATACTTACGACTTAGGTACTTACTTTCACAAATATAGGCCCGAGATATCTCGATTATTTCGCTATAAGTGCCCACAATATAGGCCCGAGACACCTTGATTATATAATTATATAAGGTAAGGTATAGGTAAGTACCAATTTCAGTAGTATGCGGATGCAGATAAAGTCTCATTTCATTTGTTGCATTATTAGTTGGTTGGGTTGGAAATTTGATCGGGTACAATTCCCGTTGTCAATTACGTGTTGGAATATGAACATGCAGTTTTTTTAACTCGAACAACAACCATAATTTCCATTACCTCCTTAGCCTCACTGACCCATGTAGATTGCCATAAAACAAAAATTGTCTACCTACAGAATGGAGGGCGGTCGAAGGATTAGGAAGAGTGACGTTATTTTTTCACGAGTTTTCTTGTTACGACAAAGCGATACGATATCAAAAGAACTGTCAACATTCTTTGGATTTAACATTCGTAACTAAGTAGAGCTACAAGGATCATTGGAGGCATTACCAAAATCAAAACACGCCGCCATCGTCTAAGTGCCAACCAAATCATCCATGTTTGTAGCCCTGGACTTACCCGAAAAGGTGACGGCGTCGCTGTTATTGACAACAAACTCACTAACTTAGTTCCAGTTTTGGCCACAGGTCAGATAAGTTTGTGGCACTCCTAGGTATACCTATCCTATGGAATGACAAGATGAGCATATTAGGGATACTCTCATGAAAGGCTTAGAGAAGAAAGCCCTTGACCAAAGGCCCTCTTCTACCTTAGTATTAGGTAACGAAAGACTTCAGAGTTCTACTTTACGGGGGAATATTAGGTACTAGGTAGCCGATCTTCAAAATTCAAAAAAATTCAAAATGTATTTATTGATTAGGACATTAAATATCTCTTTCAATCGTCAAAAAGGAGGGTACGAACGTAGGAAGGAAGCACACAGTGACACGCTGGCCGCCCCATGGCAGCAGCAAACCCAGCAGCTCAATCTATCAATACTTTAGTCTACCTGCGCCTTGTACGGTTGAACAAAGAATGCCCATGGCCACATCTCTGGGGCTCCTCGTCTCTGGCTGAAAAAACTAAATAGGTACGTGTAAGTTCTCATATGATAAACGGCAGACAAACAAGCAAGCGGGCCACTTCATGGGTGGTGATGGAAAAGCAGTGGTATAATTACAAAAATGGTCGTTGGTGTTCGACGCAGATCCGATGTTGCCGTTTATCCAGCGCAGTATTTATGGTATTATGCTAAAGGCTATGATCTATGAAGAACTCAATGCTGTAGAATTACCCATGGGCTCCGAGTAGTCTCACTACATATACAATACAATACAATACGAAACTCTTTATTTGCACACCAAAGAATACAAATACAGATAAAAAATATATGGTAGGTAGTACAAAGGGCGATCTTATCACTCATGTGATCTCTTCTAGACAACCTTGGTATAAAAAGATAACGGGCCGGCGGAATAAGGTGACACTATCCGGGCGAAAGCTTCACCCATATGTCGTGGATCTTACGGCTATCCGCACGAGCCGCTTTGGTGTAACCTTTGAGTACGGGTATGGAATGGAACACGTTGCCTGCGAGTGCGTTCCCTGATCATTATAATCTGAACCTTCAGGGCTAGAGTGAATAGGCTGTTCCTAGACAGGCATGCTCCATCTTCGGCCGCATCTTCACTTACCATCAGGTGAGATGGCGGTCAAACGCCTGGTCAGTTTAATATTGAAAAAAGGAAGATCACGTGAGGATAGAATAGTAACGTACATAATTATGCAAAGAAAGTAGTTACTTCCAGAAGCGCACAATATGCGATAAGTAATTGTGCTAATGATCAAATCGAGTTTATACTTTATTTTAAGTACCTAATAAATAATGATAAAGTTCCTTGTTCACAAGTAAAGAAGCTCAGTGCTTATTGGATATTCTTAGAAGGCGCACGTCTTTTTTACCTGTATTAAACAATGGCGTTTAATAAATTATTTGTAGTTATATTATTGATTCATTCATCTATTTTTGTTACACGTGAGTACCTATATAATTATTTCTTTCTCATTACTTGTGTTATTCGTGGTGTTGAGCTACTTACTTCATCTACATCTACTTACTTCGATGTTTGTTTGGATGCAAACTCTGACTCTGCAGCCTCTCTCATTAGTGTAACATAAACAGGAAAAATCGGCGCTTAAATATGAACGTGGATGAGGTATTATAATCTATTTACCTCATGTATACGTTCTTATACGATACATTTCTTTGAAATCCTTCTTCTTCTTTGAATGTTTGTATTTGTAACACGATTTCCTTACAGATGCTCAAAAAGACATCAAGTTCTTTCGAAAAGACTATACGTTTTTGGCCAAGTCGTTGGGTTTCTACAAAATCCACACAATACAGAGGACATGGCAAGAAGCCAGACGCACTTGTGCCCTAGAAGGAGCTACATTTTTCTTCCCGGAAGACGAGAACGAAGCTGACACTGTGTTAGCCTTTTGGAACGAGACACAGCCGTTCTTCTGGCTGTACATTGGTGTCAGTGACCACCTGGTTAAGGGAGCCTTCACGACGGTTGACGGTAAGTTAAACTTGAATTTGGAAAAAAAGTTAGTGCGAGACAGATGTGTGTTACGCGCACCTATGTGTTAGGGACAGTCTTGCTCTAGGGTAGGTATCTACCGACCAGGAACTACTTAGTTGCCTACTTATCACACACACATACATCAAAAGCCCAAAACAGTCCACCGCTGGACTTGAGGCTTCTCTACAGTAGTAGGTAGATAGGTAGGCTTATAGACTGTGAAGGCGCCGTAGATTATCCTACGTCGAGTACAAGAAAAATTCCACTTTGTAGCTATGGTAAGTATGCACTACCTGCTGATATAAATTTATTTTTTATTTTTGTTTGACCAAACTTCATCTTTTTGTAGCGATAATACTTACATATCCTCTTGTGTGGGTTCTATAAGTAAAAAAGGAACTGATCTGCCTCATATACACTTGGCAGTTTCGATTTTTAGCCACATTATAGTCACCAAAAAGAAAGCGAGTATAATGTGGTTGAAAAGGGAAACTGCCAGGAGGAAGTGAGGCCCGCTCGCGCGCCTACCCGCCGCGGTAAACGCAGTTTCGAATTTTTTTTAAATACCTAGTTGGACTAGCCAGGCATTTGACCGCCACCTCACCTGGTGATTAGTGACGATGCGGCCGATGATGGAGCATGCCTGTCTAGGAACAGCCTATTCACTTTGGCCTTGAAGGATTATAATGATCAGGGAACACACTCGCGGGTAATGCGTTCCATTCCTTGGCCGTACGCATTATAAAGGTTGATCTAATGCGGCTCGTGCGGATAGCTCGAAGATCCACTATATAAGGGTGAAGCGCTCGCTCGGATCGCGTTTCCCGATGGCGGAAAGGGGCCGGCGGAATGAGGTCGTGCAACTGCTTCGCACACTCTCTGAAATACAGCCTGTAAAAGACCGACAAACGCGCAACCCTACGCCAATGCTCGAGGCTCTGCAGCTTAGCTTTAATCAAATTAACTAATTAAATCATTATATCTACTTACACACATTTAATCAATAAATACCCCATTTCCAGGGCGTGATATAGGAGATGTATACAACAAGTGGGGCCCTGGAGAGCCTAACGATGTAGGTGGCGTTGAAGACTGCGTGGTGCTCCGACGGGATGGCACTATCAACGACGATACCTGTGACGGCAAGAAAGCCTTCATATGCAAGAAAGCCCTGGCCGACCTAAAATGGAACAGCCATTGCGACATTCCTAATACAGGTACAATACAATAACTCTTTATTGCACACCAGAGGACAAATATATAAACATCAACTCAGGTACCAATTAAGCTAAACTTTCGGGTCAGTACCATAGAAAAATTACTCCTTTAACGAATACCAGTAAGAATATAGATAGGTAGGTACCATATTAAGGTACCGCACAAGTGTAACCTTTTAATTTTAACTGTTTCAGATTACACATTCAACGGAGACCTGGGCAAGTGTTATAAATTCCATTTGACACCCAAGAACTGGACGGAGGCCTTCTTAACGTGCCGAGCCGAGCAGTCTTACCTAGCCATCGTGGAAAGTCAAGCCGAGGCCAACTACCTGGTCAACCTCACTGCTCAAACCAATAAAGATGGTGTCACTGGCAACTACTTAAAGGGAGCTGTCGCTTTAGGCTTCCACAACAGAGATGGCGAGGGCTGGAAAACTATTAGAGGTAAATAGTAGGCACCCAGTAGGTGTTCTTGGGCGATATGTTCTTGACAGAGCGGTCGTGGTCGCTATGTGTTGTGGGCTATGCTGTCAGTCGCCTCGCGATTTCCTGCCATCTTGATCTGTTAGCTGTCTTCTTGGTACACTCACCAAAGCATATTTATAGGACCGCCCAATGCAGATTTATCTGGTTGGTCTATCGCAGTCGGGTACCCTCCACTCTGCCCTACACGACAACATGCTCGATGGAGTCATGGTTTCGCCTCGAGACGTGCCCGAATAACTTGAGAATGCGGGCTTGTACGAGTGTTGACAGACGTTCCAGACAGTCCCAGACACCTCCATAGCTTATGAAATATGCTGATGACATAGTGCTGGTGGGCAGGCTAAGACAGGATTTTGCTTGAGACTAGGGTAATAACGTGGAAGGAAGTGCTAGAAAACGGTGGTTTAAAGCTGAACGTCGTCAAAATAGGGTAAGTACATGTATGGTTGCAGCGCGGATCTCGAAACCATATAGGGAATAGATAAATTCGAATACCTTGGGCAAAATGGCGGGAGGACCGTGACCCCAAAATCTTTGTAAAGTTCAAGAAAAATTTATACAGGAGCATAAATAGGTCTGTGATATTTTATGGCTGCTAGACCGGCCGGCGCTAACGAACACGTCCGCAAACTCCACAACAACGAAATGAAAATACTGCGGTGAACGTGTTACACGACTTGACCGAGTCCGGAACGAGTGCATCGGTGTTGTCAGAGACATTACGGATAACTTTGAAGAGGCTGCCTGCCCTGCTTTGATCACGTGCTGCGTAAGCTCTAGGGTTACGTGGGAAGGGAAGAGGTCCCGCGGGGCCAATGAAGCGATGGATTGACATCGTCGAGTCGGACGCGAGAGCCAACGGCCTACAACCTAATGATGTTGAAGATCGGGCGGAGTTAAGAAAAAAAAGTAGAACAGCGGACCCTGGCAGAAGCCGGGATTTACCACTCGGACGATGATTATGATGATTCTAGTAAATTGTCTAGAAATAGCAATGATCCCTAGCAAAGTTCTTATTTAACATCGCTTGGAGCAATGACCTATGTTTTTTTACAAATAGATGGGTTTTTTAGAAGCCACAAAATTGGGCTCGTATAGTTTTTCCTTCTCGATTACCATATCCGGTTTACACCGGCCGGTTACGGTTAGATAGGTACCAACGATATCACTGTAGTCGTAATTTTTATCAATCATCTAAAAGAAATTGCAAACATGCTCCTGTGAGTGCTAAAAAGTAAATCCATTTTCCAGGTACCCCGCTAGCCAACAGTGGCTACTCGATATGGGCGAACCAGCAACCTGACGGGGGAGCCTTGGAGCCATGCGGAAGTATGTTCTACAACGGACAGTATAACGATATTGCATGCAGTACAAATCTTTTCTTCATATGTGAGCACGATGTGTCGTCACTAGACAATGAGATTGACATCCGATTTCAAGACTAGAAAGTAGTGTGATTAAACACGATTACCCTAGATACAGTTTGGAAAGTCTAGGAACTATTAAAGAGATTTGGAAGTTGATGAACCACAGAAGAGTAAGATTTTCTCGGAATAAATTTATGGTTACACCACAAAGTAAATAATAAACTAAGTATCCTCCTTCTCCGTTCGTTTTCCCCATATCTGAGAGTCGTGACCTCTCTCCCCCATAATTCTGTCGCGGACAAAGGCACGCCATCTTCCCCTGTCCTCAGCACTGTGCAAAGCCTCGTGGAACGCAGTATGTAATGTGGTGCGGATCTGATCGGACCAACGCATTGGGCTACGACCACTAGGACTTTTACCATCTACCTTTCCAGTAATCATCAGTCTTTCGAAGTTCTCCCCGTCCTTTCTGGCAATATGACCGAAATATTCCAACACTCTTCTAAAGCAGATAGTGGTGAGCCTCTGCTTAATATTAAGCTGCTTTAGAATAGATGCGTTGGTCTGATGTGCGTCCATGGAATTCGCAGCATCCGTCCGCAACTCCACATTTCAAAGGCATTGCGATTGCAATGCACTGTTCTTTACTTAAGTATAACTAACACTAATTTGTACGACGCAATGTAGACTTTCTACGTTGTATATGACAATACAGTACTGCTGTGGTCCGTGTATAAAAGTTGTTGTCGTAGCTGGACTAAACTGCATACATCGTAATGTGCCCACAGAACAATATGAATATGACTGACTATAACATCATAATATTAGTACAGAAATCCGTGGTATCGAATTGATAGAGAATAACCTATGTGATATGATTCACAATAAATATAATTGCGTACCTAACATAAATTATGTTGCCATAGGATAACCTTTGAACTGCGAAAAGTATAAATAAATGTTATCTTGGTACTTAGTAATTGTTTGTGAGACCTTTCCCGTTAGGTTGTGTTACCTACCTAAATGTATAAATCGATCCAGGGTTCACTAACAGACCACATAGCTAACAACCACAACTATACAGCATGTGGTTACTACTTTTTATACCACTTATTGTCCGTGATGAATATGCCGTGTGGTGTCTTTCAGCATAAACCCTCTCGACTTTGGGTGTTGTCTTAGGACCTCTGCAGACATAGGATCAGTAACCTCACCGACAGAAAAGTGGGATAATCCCAAACAAATTAATTTACATAAACTCAAATATTTTCCAAACTACTGAACCGATTTTAATGAAACAAAGCTAATAACTATCTGGATTAAACTGGCCTTCAAATTGAGGAAACCGCATCTGTCCATCCGTTCGGCAGCTACGATGCCACAGATAGACAGAGCCACAGAGTCACATATATACACCTCAAACTAATAACACCCGTATTTTTCCGTCTGGGGTTAAAAATGGGCAGCAGCGTTTTTTGTGTTTTACCCACAACAGAATTCCTAAAGAACTTTACAACATGGCCCGGCCCCACGAAGTAGGAGTAGAAGTAGAGCATTATCTTTCCACTTGCAATCCATAATATTGTATATTTATAGGTATTTATTTAGTATTTGTGTTATTTATTATATATGTAGGTAATATTATTATTATATATATAGATACGTATTTAAGTAATTCAATTATATTATGTATTTGGGTGCACGTCATATCTGCCTCTCTATTCTAGCCCTCTCTCTTCGGTAAGTCTGCTGTAAGACATTTCTTTTTAGAAATAAGCTGAACCTTTTGTGATTGTTATATTTATGTTCATATTATTGTAACTTTCTTTGTGCACAATAAATGGTTAAATAAATAAATAAATAGGATGAAATGACGATCCACTCAAGTGACAAACGAACAACCAGCCCACCTAATGGAAAGCAGTAGATACTGTCGCCCATAATATCAGTCAATGTATTCGAAACTTGTTATATGTATATTTAACTATTACTACGATAATTAAGTTTAATTGTCTCTTGTAATAATAGGAAAAGAGTTTTATTACCCACTAGCTGTCCCCCGCGGTTTACAATTTCGGGTATCCGTAAACATTTCACTATCCCGCGGGGTCCTATAACTTTTCCGGGATCAATCCTGTCCTATGAACTATAACACTCGAGCATGATGTAGCTTTCTTGACGCCTAGCACAAGTTGCACTCGCGCGCGATAAGCGAGAAAAGGCGCGACATAGATACTCCTATCTCCTTCATCTTAGTATTGAGAGAAGGAAACAAACGCTCTCTCGCGGCGCGAGCTGTGTCGCGGACACACTTTTGCTAGCCGTGCTGTTTGTAAAAGAATTTTCGATATCGGTTCAGTGGATTAGGTCCCCCAGCACGCAATTTGCAAACATACAATATTTTCCTCTTTAGCTATCTTCATTATCATCAGCCCATAACAATCCACTGACGGATTTGAGCCTCCTTCACATAAGAGGAGGGCATTGCCATAATCACCGCGCTTGGATTTACTCTACTCGGCTTGTAGATTCAAGCAATAACAATATAATCATCTTGGCGTCAGTGTCCCGCGCACTTGCGCACGAGGGCCCGAAGTCCGCCTTGACCAATGATGATTTGGCAGATCAGACAATTACAGTGGAGAGCGACCATCGGTTAGCATTCAACAAATTTATGTAGATAACTCAGACAAGAGTCTTTGGTACATGGCCGCAGTGAGATTCGAACCCGGTACCTCTCGCTTACGAAACGGATGCGTCAACCACTCGGCCACCGACGCTCCCGTCAGTTCAAGCAACATCCACACAAAAAATCATCAATATTGAAATTCATCTTCGAAAATATTCCCGTAATTTTATGGTAACAATATTGGCAAATACACACACTTTATTTTGTAAACATTTTACTACAAAAAGGTTACAAAAATTAATATCTGCACTGCACCAATTACACATTTGAACATAGATATTCACAACTTATCGTTAGGCAAGGTAAAATACAATAAAGATTGAGTACTTACAAAGTTACTTTCACATTGTTATATACCTATTAATAACTGAAACAATATTATGTACAACATCGTGTAAGGATAGTTAAATATCTTATAATGACTATGAATGAGGTAAAGATAAGAGATACCGAACAAAACCCTAGGTCTAGGTATTTATATTTCGTTTACTTACAAATTCCCTACCCTTTCTTAGACTGACTTAATAAGTATCGAGTTAGATTTAACATGAAAGATCCAAGAAAAAAATGAACAAAATTCCAATAAATTTAAAATTTAAAAATTCCAATAAATGTAAAATACGACAAATAATGTACACTTCGTCATGAAATCTTCAGTGATCCCAGAGGGTACGTCGTGCCCCATATCATGTAGTAAAATTATATTAGTAACCAATTATATTAATATCGATTTCCTTTGTCCTGTTAAATTTGGGGAATAGTATTATTTCGACTAGGCTATTTGTTCTTCATAGTTCATCTCTGAACACCGTGTTGCCCACAAAAGGTAGGTGCCTGGTCACCGGATCACCGTATTTTAGTACCACCCTGACAAACTCGACGTAGCTGGCTATCCAGGACAGAAGCAGCAGATAAAATAGCACCGTCACTATTTTGTCCAACACGTATAATCTGTAAACAGAGACGACATACAATTAACACATATTTATCACATTTAGCGTGTTCTATGACGAATGTGACGGTATGAGCGTCGGTGGCCTAGTGTTAAAGGTATACGACTCGCAAGCGAGAGGTACCATGTTCGTGCCGCCATGTAGCAATGATTGATTTCTAAGTAATGTACATTAGTTGAACACTAACCGATGCTCTTACGGTTAGGGAAAACATCGTGATGAAACCTGCATATTCAAACGACTGAATGTGTAAACCATGATTCAATCTGGTCAGGTTCCCCTGGTAACAGGTATACGGAGGTCAGATGGCAGTCACTCCACTGTAATTACCTGATCTGCCCAATCTGAAGGCGGACCCCATGCCCTCGTGCGCGAGACCACTATCGGTACATTAACGCCAAGATGACGTAAGTGCCGATAGAGTAGAATAGCGGCAACTGCTTCCACAAGTATCATCGTGGTCTCCACAAACTCCACTGCTAGACATTGGCCACGCCATTTACATCCATCGACTTTGTGCCACTTCTATCTATCTGCTTCCCAAAAGTAAGACTGTCACAAGTTTGTTCGTCCATCATTTAGGGGGCCGTTATAAGCTGGTACGCCGGTACGTGGTTGCCACGCAGTGACCTTGCCGCCCTAACGGATAAACGGTTTTATGAACTACTCGTATGTTTTGTCCTTTGCAATTGAAGCTTAGTGATTTCAGAGCTACGACAGACTCAAGCTTTGTTGGTCTTATACGAATACATTATTGGGTCCTTACTACTCCTTACCTATGAAATAAGCGTTTTTTCGGAAGCGTACTCAAATATTTTCAATTGTAAATAATGTATCAAAATTAATACTTGATTTCGAGAATAGAGTATGTTTAGATGTCGCAATTTGCAAGTGCCGAAAATTTAGGAAAAAATATTTTCATGTTTTTATAAGAATTTAAAAATACCCCTTTTCATTTGTCATCAGTTTTGCCTCTTTAACCAGATGTAATTTTATGAAGGGGATAGTTATCACATTGAAATGTTAAGCACCAGTTAGCTTAATGTTGTCTGATTATACCCACAAAGTCTCATTGTAATTAGATTAGCCATTTTTAAGAACTTTAAAAATTTGCTTGTATGAAAATTACAGTTTCCGTCATTTTCGCCATACAAAACGCCAATATCATAGGTAAGGACCTAATATATCGTCCGTAGAAACAGAGAGACACTGAGCGTTACATAGTAACTTTTTCTAATCTTTGCCGAGCGTAGCTCTTACAACCGCAGGCTGAATGATTGAGCTTTCTAATGAGGGTAATAGTGGGGAACCACGTCTTTGCTGTAAGTCATCACTCACGAGTGTTTTGTATGGCGACAATGGATGGATGGTCTTTCATGTCACGTCTTAACAACAACGGTTTACAATCTACCGCCTGCCAAGCGTGGAGATTTTGGCAAAACAGACAGCTTATATCCGGAAGAACCTACATTTTTACAGGTTTACCTAAAGGCACTAGTGGAGTATAAAACGCTCGGACTAGAACTGTCGACAGACACTTAAAAGCCCGTATACGATCAATCATTATTTTGTAATGATGCTAATAGTTGTTGGGGCTCTGCATGAAAGTTTTACGTCCTCACTTAACACTGAATGCGTTGTAACCATTAATAGAAGTCGACGCTCGTTCGGAACAAACGAAGTGCGCTCATATTTTGTAGCTACAAGAGACGACTTGACATACCGTCGTCGGTACAATAAATTACCTTTATGCAACCAGTAAAATGAATGAATGCACAATAACTGTCATTTTACTGGATTGATGCAATGTTGCTGCTTGAAATTTTGTCGATTTCACTTTGTAGCATACATAACACATTTGTTATGGCATCACTTATCAATTTCATGGATATTCCTCATAAAATACATACAGGTTTTCACTCGCGTGCGTAGCATAGCATTCGACAATGCCAGCAATGGCGTTGAAGAGATTAATAAAAACACAATTTTGTAATGTAATAAAAGGCGGAGTATCAAGTGCAATAGTAAACTCAATAGTAAGTTCATTACGTAGACCCTCTAGGGAGGTCCACGCGTAGATTTGAAAGAACGTTTCTCGCTCGTACGATTCGGATGTGGAATGAGTTCGCCGCCACAATGTTTCCATTGAACTATGACATGGGATCGATCAAGAGGTATATTAGAGGTCTCCTTAGTGGCGGGCAACGCATTGGTAGCGCCCCTGGTGTTGCTAATGTCCACAGGCGGCGGTGACCACTTTCCATCAGAGGGCGCGCATGCCTGTTTGTCTGCCGTATTACATAAAAACAAAATCTTCTACGAAATACTCACATATTGTTCTGGAGTCTGGCCTTAGGCAGGTTCTCGAGTTTCTCCTTCATGCAGTAGAGTTTCCCTCCAATCATGCAGGTCTCGATGTAGGGCCCATCTTCTATGCATGCTAGGTCCATGGGGTATGTGTCCGCGTCAGTATCGTTCAAAGTTTTCACAAGGCCCTTGAAGTTGTCCGTGTCGAACCACCATTCACGGGTGGTGAAGTATTGCAGGACTTCCAGGCCGACAGTGATCCGGTTCTGGATACGCACCATGCTGGGGAATTGTAGAGTTAACATTTAGTAGACGTTGTGGAGGGAAGGCGCAAGTCGCACGGTCGTCAAAAAGGTGAAAATTGGAGAGGCGAACTAATAACTAGTGGCGCCACCAGCGAAGGTACCCAAAATCTGTAGATTGGCTAATCACTTGTCAAAATCAGCAGATTTTGGGTACCAACGCTTGTAGCACCATTAGCATTTAGTGTGACTCCCCATGAAAATGTATAAGATGAGGAGAGTTTGCTTGTATTCACTCTCTGAGCCGTGTGGTATACATTCATGGGTCTCGTAAAAGGCGACTTATATCACAGAGGGAGACCATTGACCAGCCAACATGCGTAAACTAGATAATGGGCAGCAGAGTTTTGTGATTTTCAAAACTGCTTATTGCCCTTCACTTATGTGGAAGAAGGAGACTAAGGTTCAGCAATGGCATGTTATGGGCTATTGATATGATCGAGATTGTTTCCTTGATGACGATGAAGTCTTTACCTTTGCTTCAAACCGGAAGAACAAAGAAGGTTGTTCAGTTGAGAAGTCGATTCGCCAGAGATTGATCCGTCATCCTGCAGAGGTTCCACGTGCAAGGCTTGGGGCGCTTGGGCCCAGAAGATGGTGGCTAAGCCCCACATCCCCCAAATGTCTAAATACTAATAATAAGCTTATCTTAACACAAATACACTCACAATCGCTTCTGCATGAAGATCAGCATGAGGAAATCGATGAGGTAAGCAGGTACGATGTGATAGAAGAACACGCAGAGGTTATGGATGAACTTGTTATGTCTGAGGTTCCCGTCTGGGTACCAAAGGGGACCTTCGAAGGGGTATTTGCGGACGGTGGCCTTGCCGATGTCCAGTACCTCCTTCCATGAGGTATTCTTCGTGTCCCCACTGGTCAGATTGTATACGGGGATGTTTTCTGGCCTGCAATTGTATGAGAGGATTGTTTAGATTGTAATATGAAATTAATGAATGATAAATATATTAAATTCATACTAGTAAGAATAAACCAATAAAATAGCTACCCCTCTCCAAGGAGAAAAATATATGTCAAGCGTTTTCTAAAACATCCATTCTGTTCTGCAGCTTAATGGCGAAAACAAAATTAAATGACACATAGTACGAGTCATACCTATTCACTGTTACGTGTTGTTAATAAGTACTTCTTCATAACACTACACAAGTATATGACTTTCTGTTTCGATTCAAAACAATTTTAGAACCCGTAGATACGCTACCTTGTTACTTTATGATTAAATACCAGCCTCATATTGTGTTTGTGTAGTTATATTCTTAGTTAAGTAGCATACGTAAATGTATTATTAAAACTACTCACAATACGCGTCACAACGTAATCTCGGATAATAATTATTATATGCTTGAAGTTTTCCTCGAACTTAAACAATAATCACCTACTGAGAGTAGACATAAAAAGTCCATAAAACTTACCTCCGCACGGTCGAGCCAACATTCTTCGCAATGACAATTATGGCATTGATGGCCCGGTCCACCGGGATGACCTCGGCATGGTAATGGCCGATGCAATGCATGGTACGAATGACCCCCTTGCCCGCTCCCACCATCAAACCTATGGGACCATTGAGGTTGTCCACCCATCCAGCTACCGGCTCCTTGTACGCAGGGGTCACTGTAAAATGGTCGGTCGACTTTACCCAAGAGTTTAAACAAGTTATGCACAAGTGGAACCTTTATATGCCACTGCATATAAAGGTTCCACTTGAGTGACAACCGGAGAGGTATGTAAATTTGTTGTGAAGTTATTTTAGTATTTAGACATCACTGTTACGTTATTGTACGATCAATTACTTGGGATGTAGGAGTATGTCAAAATAAGTTTGTTTATTTCTATAAAGACAGATAGGTAGAATATGATACTATACCTTTTATTCCCGGTCGTAACCACTGGGTATGATAAACTATTAGTTTTTGTCAATCCTAATGGAATAAGGGCGAGAGTAAACCTGTATGATACTATACATAAATTCTATTAGCAGATAACACAGAGACCCTGTTCTCGTAAGCGACTTCGTAATAAATAGTGTTAACAAACAAAAGGGGTGAAAGTCATTCGCCGTCAAGCGAATGAAAGAACTTTCTAAGCGATCGATTCACATTTGCGACTTACACAGGCTACATTAAGGCATTAAATAAGTAATACTTATTTATAACTTAATTTAGCAGCGTCGCCTAGTGGTGAGAGACTCGACTCGTAAGCGAGAGGTCCTGGGTTCGATTCCCACTGCCGCCATGTACCAGTGATTCTTTTCTGAGTTATGTACATTCGTTGAACGCTAACCGATGCTCTTACGGTGAAGGAAAACATCGTGATGAAACCTGCACATTCAGGCAACTAAGCCAAATGAGTAACCATTATCCAATTTGGTCAGATTTCCCTGTCAACAGGATCGCGGAGGTCAGGTGGTTGTCGCTCCACTGTAATTACCTGATTTGCCAAATCTTGGATCAAGGTCAAGGCGGACACCGGGCCCTCGTGCACAAGAGCACAACTGGGACATTAACGCCAAGATGATAATTTATACCTTAATTTATTGGCAAGAGTTTACTAAACTATAAGTACACAAGCATATAAAATCATGAATCTTATTTTTGAAACCGATCGCATCCACACGAGCGCTCGCAACTTACCACGAGTGTGAAAGAGAAAGGTAGCGCACACGAGCGCTTGCGTGGATGCGAGTGGTTTCAAAAGTAGGACCCATATCTCATATCTCTAAGCTTGCAGACTCAAGTATCGTTCATATTATAATTTATATACTTAGAGTACATGCCAAGGACACGTAAATTAGCGCGCACATTATCATTATTTTTGGGTAGGTATTGTAAAAAGTGTTTTTTTGAGATTTTAATTGACAACAACCGGTATTGACGTCATTGGGAGGTCGGTAGGACTTTAACCTGAGTTGCTACCGTTTTATCAAAATACGAATGTTATCGGCCACGGCACCTACTGTTTTCCTATGCGACGGTTACTGCTTTCCTATGAGCTATCTGTTCGTTTGTAACTGTAGGCTAATTACGTAACTCTGTTGTCAACAATTTCCTGATTTCAATGATTGAAATTATTTCTTTTGCGATTATGTATGATCGATTTTTTAGGTTCAGTTTATAGCAACTGAACCCATGAAATCGATGATACGGAATCGCAAAAGTAACAATTTCAATAATTGAAATCAGGGAATTGTTGGCAACAGCGTTACTTAATACCATACATATCTCCAAATCTCTAAAGATTGTATGGTGTCCCCTTTTTCTAGTGTTCATCTCACCTATGCTGGGCCTTACGACGCACGCCGGCAATTCGGGGTAGGCTTCCTTCACGAGGGTTTCAGCTAATCTCTTGGAGTAGGTGTAGGAGTTCGGATGTTTCCCCATGATGGTGGGTGTGAGGAGCTCCATCTGGCGTTCGGTGAGCCAGGTGGCGGCGCGCAGCACGTCGTGAGGGTTGTCCGGTGGATCGTGGACCTAGAAGGGACACATTTCGTGGGTACAGTCACGAGGAATGCCCTATTGTCTTAGTTGTTTGTGGTATTGCTTTGACTTGATGACTAAGGAGCGTCGGTTGCCTAGTGGTAAGGGTATCCGGCTCGTAAGCAAGAGGTACCGGGTTTTGAATCCTACTGCCCTCATGTACCAATGAATTCAGGCGACTAAATGTGTAACCATGATCCAATCTGGTCAGGTTCCCCTGGTAGCAGGATCACGGAGGTCAGATGGCAATCGCTTCATTGTAATTAGCTGATCTGCCAAATCCTGGATCATGGTCAAGGCAAACCCCAGGCCCTCACGCGCGAAAGCACTACTGGGACATTAACGCCAAGATGATTATTATTTTTACTATCACCTCGCTAGAGTTTAGTCAGAGGGAATTAGGCCTCATCTACATCACATCGAAACTAGTCTCGACTTGGCGAATTTCTTCTGTGATCTGCGCAAGCGCAGTTTTTCTCACTCGCGCAACAAAAGTTATGAAATTATTTTGAATCTGTGTCATAGTTAAGTTGTTTCCTAACATTTGTGAGTTTTAAAAATTATGAGTTTTAGAAATATAGATAAAGTTGGATATGTAGTACCGTATTCAGTGTTTACCTAAACGTATTTATTACATACTAGCTTTAGCCCGCGACTTTGTCCGCAAAAAACACTTACCGCTGGAACCACACTGAATTTAGAAAAAATCTTTGTGTTAATCGGATGTATAAGAAAAATAAATATACTTAGATAAATTACTATATAATTAAATAGATATATTACTGCTATCATCAAAATTTGTTCAGTGGTTTTGGAGCAGTAACAAACACTCAACCAAAGTCTTCTACAATATTAGTAAGAAGGATAGGTACGTATACTAGTTCAAATCGCGTAACGCTCTTGCGAAAAAAACAGGTGGTTTTGTAGGTACGTCAAAAATTTAAATTTTAGACAGAAACCTGTTTTTACTCGCCCATAACGTTTCGTAATAAAAAAGTAGTTATGTCATAGGCATGATCTCAAAATTCTGTATACTTTATAATTTAAAATGTTTTATAGTTTAAAACATTGGTTTAAGTTTTAGAATGAAGGGATAATACGAAGAAGAAGAATGAAAAACAAATATGATTGCCTCTTGATTAACGTTTGACCACAACAACAACACACATAAATTACAACTACAACAGTTACAATTATTAGGAGGGACTGGTTATGGTACTGCCTGTGCTCCAGATAACAGCTTTTATTAAGCCACTATCATTAGCTTAGATACTTACAAACCTATCAAATCAATCACACTTTAATCAAGGCGAGCCTCTTCAGTCTTATCCTTGATATCACTCATGCCACAGATATATCCACTCTAGCGCTAGACTAGAGAGTCCACAATGAAAAGGGGCGAGAAAGAGAGAGAATCTCTGTCTCCCTAATGTAGAAAGAGATTTCACACTGACCTGTTCAGCCAATTTATCATAATCGGGGTAACAGAAGGCCGTAGAGAGGTGTAAGAACGCGTCCAGCTTCTTCATCGCCCTGGCCACGTCCAGCACCCGGAGAGTCCCCTTCGTGTTCATTTCCAGACCCTCGAGCAGAGGCGCCTCCAGCCGGAGACTCGCCGCGAAGTGGAATATCACCGACACCTGGCAACAATAATAGTTAAAGATGACGATTGCAGTTGACATGTCGTTTTTAAGAACAAAATATCTTTTGCCTGCAACTTTGTTCGCGTAAAATTCAGTTATAACGTTCCGGTTTCGTTCCCGCGGGAACCGTATTGAATCTTTTCTTCTTTCCTCTTCTGTATAGTTTTCCTAAGCATAGGTTGGCCCCACGATACAGGCTTGCCCTAGTGAGGAGGCCATAATAACCTTTCTGTCTATCTGTATGACTGTTTAATGTACTGGGAAGTGTATGTACTTAATTGTTTCAATAAAACTTATTTGTATTTGTATATCGGGATATTTTTTTTTATGCTACTTAACTGCCAAATTTCATTACCGTTCAGTAGGTTTTTACGTAAAGGAGTACGAAACATTCAAACAATCTCTGAAAACTATCGCATTTGCAATACGTACTGGCTGGTGCCCGCGACTTTGTCCGCATAAAATTCGCATTCGCGAGGTAGAGGAATCCTCATGAACCCTAAAACAAATTACGTGTTTTGACAGTTCAGAACGACTCATTTTAGTTTTACGAAATTTGCAATTACTTCTTGGAGTCATATAAATAATTCAAGATTATGGTTTCATTGTTTCAGCGCATTATTGTACAATCAATTATTTAAAATGTCTAGTCTCAGCTAAGGTATGTAAGTGAATAATTATATTATGTATTAGTTAGGGTGCACGTAATATCTGCCTCTCTATTCTAGCCTCTCTCCTCCTCAGACCTACAGGTCTGCTGTAAGCCATTTCTTACCTTTACATCTTATTTCTTACATTTTGTACCCTTTATGTATTTTGTCTTTATGTTCATATTTATAAGTGTAACTTTCTTTGTGCACAATAAATGGTTAAATAAATAAATAAACTAGCTGTTACCGCGCAAGATTTCGAACAAGTAAGTATCTACATATTTCCTTCACCAAATCCTAGTCCATCTCAATACTAAACTTCATCCAAATCCATTAATTTGTTGGAGTATGATTGGGAACAAACACTTTCACAATTTTTCACATTTATGTTATTGCTAGATTTGCTAGTAAGTAACCGATATTTTACTCAGAATAAAGTTATCGGACAAATAATTGAATCTGTAGATATATCCTTTGAAATGGGATCCTGGGGTAGAAAAGGCATTACGTCCACCCAAAACCAGCAGGTATTAAAAGAACTAACATTCCTACGCGCATCCATAAACATACCAGCTCATCTTACACTGGTTTATGGTGCTCTACGAGTACACACCGCAGCGGTTTCACTGGCGAGTCTAGTTCGCTAATGCACAGTTAACTTCCCAGTTCAAGACCGGACCGCTTTCACCCTCGGCAGGACCTGTTGCCCACAGCTGGTGCATCCAATGCGGAAGCATCAACCTCTACATTGAACATAACTACGTTTATGCTCTAACTGACATTTGCCCGCGACTTGGTTCGCGTATAATCGCGGTTATAGTGTGGTTGGTGGAACGTTGTATGTAATATTTACGTCAAATAACGTACATCCAAACATTGTAACAAACTTTCGCGTTTTAAGTAGGTATACGTAATTAGACATAGGCGCACGGGGCCAAGGAGAAGGCGATACAATCGTCTCCTTCCTCCATCCTAGGGGGACCAGTGGGGAAGAGTCGGGGAGGCTCTTTTCCTGCATTGCACGGTTCCACATGACTGGGCGACATCCTAGTGTATCAGGATGTCTCCCTAGTGTAGAAACATCACAGTGCAAACTATGTATGAGGTACTGTGGTGTTTCAATAAAAAGCGGTTGTGGATAGATAGTTTTAAGGTACGTTTTCCCGTTTGTCGAATTCAGGACTTTGTGTTGTTTTGGGATATAAATGGAAAACCAAAGGTAAATACGGAATAATGTAATAAGGGAATCTACAGGTGTGAAAGAAGATAGAGAAAGGAATGTTTAGGAGCGTGTTAGACGTTGAATAAAAGGATATTAATGAAAAAGGTATACCTACTTGGCGGGAGTGAATGGAATGGTCGGAAGGGGAAGATCGAGACGCAGGTATTACGGTTAAATCAATGATAAGAGTAGGTTGTACCCTAAACCTGTATGAAAAGGATAATGAACGTGGAAAAAGCGAGAAAGATATGTGACGACCGTAGCAAGTAGAACGATGTGGTATCTTCTTACTTTTTTCTTAAATGGACTAGCCTGGCATTTGACCGCCATTTTACCTGGTGGTAAGTGACAATGCGGTCGATGATGGAGCGTGCCTGTCTAGGAACAGCCTATTTACTTCTAGACTTGAAGGCGTCTAGATTTTAATGATCAAGGAACACACTGGCAGGCATCGCATTCCATTCTTTAGCCGTACGCATTATAAAGGCTGAAATGAAGCGGCTCGTGCGGATACCTAAACATCAAAATACAATCTGTAGTTTTCGTGAATGAGTAACTAACTTCCATGCCATACATCCATCCTCAAGACCGGAAAAAAAATCGTGAGAAAATCTGCACACTCAGACGGCTCAAATGGGTCACTATGATCCATTTCACATAAATTGTCACTTAAATCAGGATTTTCAGCACGGTTAAAAACTATGAACCAATCTGGTCAGGTTCAGAGATCCTACCAAATTTTCGCATTTATAACATGTACTAGTAGACCCGGCGCGACTTCGCTCTACCCTACCCTACCTTACACCTACCCAACACCTGCTCTACACCTACTCTACACCAACCCTACATTTTTTTTTATACCACTAAGGTGGCAAACAAGCTTACGGCCTGCCTGATGGTAAGCAGTCACCACAGCCTATGGACGTTTGTAATACCAGGGGCATCACCCACGCGTTGCCGACCTCGTAAAAACCTAACCCCTTTCTTGAAGAACTCCATGTTGTACTCTCCAGGGAAAACCTCTCCAGGTAGTTCATTCCACAACCTTAGTGTGCGTGGGAGAAAGTTCCGACATCTACTCTACACCTACCCTAAACGTACTTTACCCTTACCTACTCTCTTTTTTTTCTTGCTTATAAAGCTTCCTCTTGAATAACTCTATCTATTGTTGAGAACCGCATCAAAATCCGTGGCATAGTTTTAAAGATCTACGCGTACATAGATACCACAGGGCCAGACGACGGTCAGCGACTTTGTTGTATACAGTGTATAGATTAAACACACGCCATTAAAGTAAACTTATTTTTGATGTCGTTAACGCTTTTTATTTAAGTGAGTAATAACAAAAAATCTTAATCAACCTCTTGATCACTGTCTGCTAGTACAAGTACCTGCTCACTGATTATTTTACCATTCGCTATGACATAGCCAGTTTTTTGTAGGCACAGTAGCAGAGCTTTGTATACTACTCTATCAACTGTATACAGAAACACTACTTGTCTTGTAAAATTGCCAAATATTTAAAGGTAATAAATGATTATTTTTATACGTTACATTTAAGACGTATCAATGAAGTCCAAGTCAAGAGAATGGACAATAGTACATACGTACAATGTATGTGTATTGTGTGTTATCTTAGCTTTTATGTAAGATATATATTAATACCTAACCCATTTCCTATTCATGACGGGGGGTTCATCCTATAGCTGTCTGTGCCTTCGCTATACATAGTATAAAACAAAGTAGTTTCCCGCCGTCTGTCCCTATGTACACTTAGATCTTTTAAACTGCACAATTCTGACTGATTCAAGAGGAATGTTTATAAGCAAGAGAAAAAGGGTAGGTAGGGCTAAAGTAGGTGTATGTAGAGGTTGGACGCCACGCGAACATAGTCGCGCCGGGTCCACTAGGCAAAGATAAGTCGAAATAAAGACGCCTTGATAAGAATTTTTGTATTACCTCGTTGCTCAATTTCTCCAGCTGTTTCGATTCAATGCCCAGATTGTCGTAGGATATGTCCCCCACCACCGGCACCAGCTTCTTCATCACATGCGGCTTCTCCTCCCTTATTCTTGCGAACATCTGTAAGCAACAACACGGTGAAAATGTTGAGTCAAGTCAATATGTTTAACGGCTTACGTTATTGACTGTCTCAGAGAGATGTTTGCACATTACCAAGTCAATTGTCCATTAATAATGTGGCATACAGTTATTCTAAAGTAAAAGTTTGTAACTAGATACAAGTAATTTTGTAAGAAATTGTACGAATGCCAGAGGCATTTCATATTATTGCAAAAGTCATTATCAGCTCTAATTGGTACAGGCAAAAGTAAGTGTAAGTATGTAAATAGAAATTGGTTCATAACACGACTGTATTATTAAGCACCTGACTACTATAATTACATAGAAAAGGAACTGGCAAACATAAATAAAGGAAATATTCAACGTAATCGTTTCCGTCTGAATGGACATGTAGCGAGCGATGTGAGCGATATATTAGAGCGAGGTTTCTCAAACTTATTGTGCCAATACCCCCTATTGCATTTTTTATATATATACTAGGTATGTTTACTATCAAGCAGGACGTAAGCAATAAGGTAAAGTGAAGGTGGATGTTCGATCGGATCAAATAAACTTGAATGGTTCTGTTTTGTTCCAAATTGAACAATCAATCTGTAATCTGACAATGCCGCATCTGAGTTATCTATAAGACCTTCATAGAACAATGTACAACGTCACTTTCTGTTATAAAGCCTTATGAGCGCTTGCCTAATGTTGAGATTACAATATATAGAGGAGAAAAAAAATGGAGGGCAATAGGAGTCCATAATATCAGTTAAATTCAACTAGAACCCTATAAAACCACTCTGAGGGTGTCGCGAACTCCATTTTGAGTACATCTGCAGCGCATCGCATCACTACCACAAGCAGAGCCACAGCACGTAGCAGAGCCACCGCCTGTAGTACCTACAATTTACCAGTCCAACTCACGGGCAGTTTCCACATCTCCTCGATGCGTGTCTCCGGGGTTTTCCCGCGCTTGGATCGCACCAATGCGTACACGCAGCCGATGTCTGGAACGCTGTATAGCAGTTTCTCGATCAGGACCTTGCCCATGAGACCGCATGCGCCGGTGACCAGCACCGCGCGCCCTCGGTACCACTCGTTGATCCCCGACGCCATCTTGTTTTGGTCTCGAGCGATTCTGGCGACAAAATGGAGTTGTTGTAGGTGCTGGATTTTGTAAAAGTTTTATTATAGCTGTTAACCGCGGCATTTTTTGGGATCGAAAATAAAGTATGACTATGACAAATGAAAAACTACTATAGATACAAACTCACAACACTCTTTCTAATATTAGTACCAACATTCTGTCATTCGAATTTCGAATGTTATATTAAATCTGTAAAACAACTATGTAGTTTTTATTTGAGAGGTGCGTAATTTACGAGCTATTAGTTAGGTAATTGTGTAAACAATTCGCACATGTTGACGCAGAGACAAAACGGAAAAGTAATGATATTATAGATTTTAATGTTGGCATGTTTGTTTCATTATCCATCCATAAAGAACAACAAAAATTCAAGTTGTATTGAAATAAGTGAGTAAATCATTAACATAGTATTAATTGATTTTCAAATAATGAACAAATATATGATCAGACGACCTGAATGGTTCAGTTGATTAACATGCCGGTCGCCACGCAGAGGATTCGATTCCCGGCCGAGCAGAAATTGAAATAATGAATTTTAATTCCTTTTACGGATATGGGTGTAGTTCATCAACTATTTAACACCCATAACACAAGCTTTGCTTACTTTGGAGCTAGACAGCGCTATGTGAATTTGTCCAAGAATATTATTATTATAGAGAAATTAAATTATTTTTCTTCCCGTTTAAGGGAGAACATCCCTCGGCAGAGGAGATTACACGGCCGAGGGTCAGGGCGAGAGAGAGAGGAATCGGCGGACAATCCTCGCGTTATCCAGCAAGACTAGTTATTCTTATTATTATACTTACTGTGCTTTTAATGTTTCGACTCAATGTCTGTACTAACTAATGATAGGATTCAAAAGTGCCGAGCCGAGATGGAAAAAATGATGATTGATGGATTAAATGAATGTATGCAAAACAATGCGTTTTGTTAAAGCCTTATTTTTACGTTTGTATCAATATCCTGTGCTTAAGTTTTTTCGCATGTACTAATTTTCGAATACCCAGGTAAAGTTTTTGTTCTGGTACACATGAAGGAAGTTGCGTACGGACGCCTAAAAGAAGTGGCCTAAACCATCACTGATCCTGACGCTTTCACAAAGCAGTTTCCTATTCTTAATTGTCTTTTAATTTGCACTTTAACATACACAACCGTTTAATTTGTTTACATATCGCAGAACTGTAAAAAGTTTTGGATCGAAAAAGATAACATTTTCAAGCCAGTCACGTTTGTGCAGCGAGCGAATTCTTCGGGACAGACTCGATACTGTTATCCGCTCTAAAAGTGGCTACATCGAACAATAACCTATTTATTATCAAAACTCGACATATTTTTATCGATATACTGAATTTTTTAAATAAATTATCTCAAAATTTACAAATTTATAGCATTATCAATTGGATCTCTGTTTCAAGTGTCATTCAGATGATGTCGGGAGCTGCTCTTACAAAAATATACCATACTAGTTTTGTCCCGTTATTTACGGTAGATATGTCATTTTCACATAATTAATAAGTCATCTCACAAGCAAATAGTAGAGCCAATTTGTCCTATTTACCTTAGAACTTAACGTGTTACAATTACAATTCACATGAATAATCAACAAAAGAAGAAAAATTACGACGTGAACAGGAAGGTTGCAGAGGAAACGAGTATTTCCTCGCCCGCGGCAGGAAAACGATAAATATGCACTAACAATGTTCACGAAAGGTTAAGACTTTCCAATTTAGTGCAGCAATAACCAGTCTTGTTTATTTACGATTTGAGCCACTGATTAGATCCGCGGCCTGCGAGTGCGTGTCCGTCCACTGGGTACGGGGGTTTTGTAACCGGCACCAGGGCTGGACTAGGGCGGGACCTCTAGCTATCTAAAACCACCTGGGTCACCTGTTCGACCCTTAGATTAGCTCTTTATGGGAAGCGATAGAAGCATATTACCGATTCAGACGGACCATTTAGGCCTAATAATAGTCCTGCTTAATAGTTTGCCGTGTGGTGTCCGGCAGAGTAGAATAGCACGAAACCTGTACACTCGTGGGTGTCGTTAAAGGCGACTAATGCTTTCGAGGTAAAATATCTAGCGTCTCCGTAGACTGGAAAATGGGCCGCAGCTTTTTTCATTATTATATTTCTCCAACCTGCCTGCCAAGCGTGGATATTAAGGGAATAACCTCGCCTTTCATGGGAAAGGCCCTAAGTCCTGCAGTGGGCTGTTATGGGCTGCGATGTTGATGAATACAGGCTATAGAAGTATATAAGTAGCACCAATTCAGATGGACCATTTAGGCTTATTAAAAGCCCTAAAACCGGCCCAAATTTTAGATTGATTAACAAACTAGTGGACCCAGCGCGAGTTCGTTCGCGTACACCTATTTTACCACTACCTACCCCTTCTCCTTGCCTATAAACATTTCTATTGAATGACACTATCTATCTATTAAACCACATTAAAATCCGTTGCGAATATTAAAAGATTTAAGCGTACATAGATACAGTCGGCGGGCAGCGACTTCGTTGTATACTAGGTATAGATACTTACTGAAAAGTAACAATGAAACTTTTAACAATAGATAAAGCGTCGTGCTGCAAGTGTAAAAGAATTCTAAGCTTCGTGTTACAGAATCTAAACCTGTTAATCTAATTTTACGCTCATCAGAATCGAGGTCCTCTAAAGAAAAGGGCCATAGCCTTCGCCAACACCCGACGCGTGACTGATCCGGTACTGACCAGGTGTATTGCAAGTGCAACCAGCGTCGTTAAACTGTAATACGGCGCAGGTAAACACCGCACGCATCCTAGCCAAACACGTCTAGAGTACATTTTTTTTTATGTCATACAATAGGCAAAGAATTATTTAGCTGCGATATTCTGTAAGGTGGTTCCCCAGTCGGGCAGCTCCAATTCGAACGAGATACCCCGCTATGCCCTACCTCTCTTAAAATATAAACCTGAATATAAACCTGTTACAGTGCCCCAGTCTCACAAACAACGGAGGACATCGACAGGTTAATCTAATTTTACGCTCATCAGAATCGAGGTCCTCTAAACGAAAGAAAAGAGCCACAGCCTTCGCCAACCAGCCGCGTGACTGATCCGGCACTGACCAGCGGTGTGTTGCAAGTGCAACCTGGATCGTTAAACTGTAATACGGCGCAGGTAAACACCGCACGCATCCTAGCCTAGCACGCCTGGTGGCCACATTGACCGCAAAACCTGGGACACCGAAATGAGCTTCTTGGTGTCAACTATTTCTGCGGTTGGATGCGACGATGGTTATGACATCTGTGTTTTTTGTTATGACATCTATCTATACATTGTAGAAAACAAAGTCGCTTCCCAACGTCTGTCCCTAAGTATCTATGTACGCTATTTAAACAACGCAACGGATTTTAATTTTTCAACAATAGATAGAGTGATTCAAGAGTAAGGTTTACGAATAAGAAAAAAAGGTAGGTAGGGGTAAAGCAGGTGTATGCGAACGAAGTCGCGCCGGATCCACTAGTCTTAATTCTACTGTCTTCATTTACGATTATAAAACTGTAAAATACCAGTGTCCATACATTGAAGATATTCCAGAAAAAACAGTCGGGATAGGATACTGTGACGTAAACAGTTTTTATTTTTTACTATAACTGTTTGCATTTAAGAAAATCAGACCTTCGCATTTGTAACATTAAATAAGGATATCCTCTACCATGCTTCAATAATTGCATTGCAAACACGTTTTCAAAATAATGACTAATTTCTGGGTTCCGTTTTCCTCAGCGAGACGGATATCAGATAAGACACTTAGGTACCTGTCAGTATTTTTGGTGCAATCTCTTTACTTTCGTAAAACCACAGCTCCAGCACTCATTAAAACTATAATTGCCGTGTACCTACCTACCTACGTTAATTACGTTGCAATTACTCTTACGTGTGACGTGAACATTGTAAAGCTACATCCGCTTTGCGAGAAGCGGAAATGCTCTCAATCTCGGTAACTATTGCAAATCTCTGTAACTACTGCACTGTCTAAGGTACTTATACTTGTAATGTTTGAACATTAATCAGGTTTAGTTTCTTTATAATATATCTGGAGCGACGGTGGCCGGGCGATTGAGTATCCGACTCGTAAGCGACAAGTACCGGGTTCGAACCCCGCTGCGGCCATGTACTAATGACTCTTTCCTGAATTATGTACATTAGTTGAATACTAACTGATGCTCTTACGGTGAGGGAAAACATCGTGATGAAACCCGTACATTCAGGCGACTGAATGTGTAACCATGACCCTGCTACCAGGTTCCCCTGTCCCTGGTCCAAGGTGGACCCTGGGCCCTCAGGCGCGAGAGCATAACCGGGATATTAACACCAAGATGATTATTATTATTTTATTTAGGATCTTTATAATAGAGGCAAACGGATAAGCAAGTGGGTCTCCTGATGGAAAGTGATTATCACCGCCTAAAGACACCCGTAACACGATTTTATTAGGTTTTCTTTAAATGAAAACCTGCTGAAATAGTAGAGTTAGGGCGGTTTTCATCTGGGATATTTTTACTGTACATCCCATCTTTCTGACTTATTTCTTACTACTAGGATACGCAGGTACTCCTAGTTTAGCAACAGGGTGTGCCTTCTTCATTCCGTATCTTCAAAAAAGAAAAATACAATATAACTTTATAACGTAACATAACTTTCGCTACAAGGATCATGCCCAAAAGCTTATTTTTTACTTACGATTAGGTAAATTTGTCGAAGTACGTAATACGAGTACACACACGAGTCCGTTACGTAAATACATACTTGAAATACGTGACCCATATTACAATATAGCGTGGCCATGTCAACGAGGGAAAGTAGCAGAATTTGGACATCAAATTCTCATTATTTCTACTATAAACATTGCGTTTACACATGCCTGCTTACTGTTTGGGCAAACAGAGATAATGCAAGTTGTCGATATTGTAACCGACTCATCTATACACTTCGTAAAAAATTAACATGTACCCATTCCAATTTGTAACGTAACTGTCGACGTTGTTCGACCTAATTGAAAATTACGTAAATATTTTTAGGCAAATAATGTAAATATTGAAAATATACACACACAACTACAACAACATATAACCAACCAACACGTATTTTACCTGTAAATGCGTAAATTATAAATTATCTACCTACCTACATAAGCTTTTTTATAAATAAGATATATCGAAGCGTATATCCGATCGACGTCACCGTTTCCATTATGATTGACGTATTTTATTTACTTACAAAAACTACAAATTATATACCTATCTACGCTTAAAACAAACACACCTACTAACAAAACCGCTGCCGTTTACACCACGTAAAGAACTTAATTTACAAGCATTTGCAATTGCATGGCATGAAGACAAGCACAAAAGATTTATAAGCGTCATAAAATTCTTTACGACCATCCCGATTCGCGCATCGGTACGTACCTTACCATCAAAGTGTATATTAATACCAATACACTTTTGATAGATCTACGTTATGGTCAAATAATATTGCGCCGGCGCAACTGTGCCGCTACTAGAGTTTTCCAATAAGTCATTGCTATAACCGGCGGTAGGGTAGGTAGATACGACATTGTTCCACTTGCTACGGTCTCTGCCTACCCCTACGGGGAAAAAGCGTGACAATATGTATGTATGTGTCGCAGCAGGATGGTTAAATTAGACGGTTAATGAGGAGTTTTCCAATAGGTATCTAAAGCATTCCTAACCACTCATTAGATGGCGCCCCGACAATTTTGGTAATTGATAATCGCTTGAAATAGGTTCTTAGCAAACAGGATATAAACACTGGGTACGTTGTATTGGATAATATTGTATTTGTCAATAGTTTTCAACAATTTTAGAGGTTGTAATAATAATGCAACATAGTGCCAACTTCTATAAATATTTCTTTTGACATTTCGTTCAACTTTTAACAGTTATGTTATTAATAAACATTTTATTTTTCATTTTAGTATTAGTTGGTTGCATGAAATCACTGCCACCATCATACAGATTAAAAAAGATTACCAAAATTGTAGGAGCGCCATCTATTGATGTTTTTGAAACCAACTATCAATACCTACTGGAAAACTCCTCATTAAACGGCTAGCTTTTTAAGCAATTATTTAATTTAAAATTTTCCAAATTCATTAGAAGTAACATCTAAGAAACGATATTACCCAGAGTTTACGGAGCTCCTCTATGCATTGTCCGATTACTAACCTAACCTAACCGGTTTAAAACCGAATGCAAACTATAATTATTTTTGTTTGAAATTATTGGGGTTAGTTTAGCGTCGTAACAATGTATGGATTAGCTTCATCAACTCTCATTAGTTCTTTCAACATTACTTACAAATTGCATCATCATCATCATCATCACAGCCCGTAACAGTCCACTGCAGGACTAAGAGCCTCTCCCACGAAAGGGGAGGTTATTGCCATAATCTCCACGCCTGGCAGTCGGGTTGGCGATCGCAGTTATAAATATAACAATGGAAAACACTGCTGCCCATTTCCCAGCCTACGGGGACTAGATCTTTTGTCTCGAAAACATTAATCGCCTTGTACGACACCCACGGGTGTAAGGGGATACTCTGCCCATGTTTTCTATTGTGGTGTTCACCACACGGCCAGAAAATTGGAAAATATACAATAAAATAATTGCTCTAAAAGCTAGCCGTTTAATTAACCGGCTAATTTAACCATCCGGTAGCGACATATACATAACCAGTGGGTTTTCCTCACATCATTTTTTATCAAGCTTTTGTTAACTCTCTACAACCATATACCTATGTGTTTGTGTGTATGTTTTGCCTACCGCCAAAGGACATGTTATCTTTATTCTTTCAGTGAAATGCTGTTTGGAATCGATAGTACTTGACTAGTAGTTCTAAGAATCAATAATTCTAAGAATTACTTAAAATTCATCCCCCATCATCAATGCGAAGGATGCTACCAGGGGTATGTTACGGGACGATGCCCATGACTATGGTTAGTGCTGCTACTGCTAACACGAAGTCTTTATAGTTCACAACATCAATGTTGTAGAACTCACCATAACTCAAATTGTTGAATAAAACGATAATAAGTATAATAACCCAACCGACGATTATCGGTAAACCCCAGACAACAATCTAATCTCTACACAATCCCAAAATATTTCTAAAGCCGCTGAAATCAATCCTAAAACAGCTTTAAAACCGGTCCATCAGTACGTGAGCTACGAGACAGATATACAGATACATAGTTCCACAGACACACACCAAACTTATAACAGCCTCTTTTTGCATCGGGATTTAAAAAAGCTTGAGAGTATAAGTTGCTCTTGAACTCTCAAAATCACTAATGCATTATTAATACCCTATGTGACCCTATAAAATGGGCAATAACTACCATGCAATACTATATACGTAAGTACCTAGATAAGTACATGTTATATTGGTCGTTAAATAGCTTTATTGGGGTTTACTTCGTCTTTACTAGATGTTAGTAAATTAGAAATCACTCTATTGGAAGTCGAGGTTGATGTCGGCATGACTTTTGGCACTAGGTAATAACCATTTGCGAGTGATAAAATAGTAATAATCTATCTTCAATATACATAAAATACCTACATATCCATGAAGTTGATTTTTTCGAAATCTGTCGATAAATTAAAGTTGACGCTAAATACATACTTACCTACTTATGTGTATACATACTACTATAGAGTGCCACGCTAAGTACAGTTAGAAGATGATATTCGTGCTAGATTATATTTCTATAATTATAAGAAGGTTACAGAGCAGATGTAAGTTATAAATAAAAGGATAAATTGTACACACATTGTACAGCCGATAACAGTCCCTGCAAGACTTAGGGCCTCTCTCACGAAAGGGGAGGTTATTGTGAGAATCTCCACGCTTAGCAGGCTGGTTGGTGATCGCAGTGTTATAAATATAATAACAATGGAACGCTGCTGTCCATTTTCCAGCCTACGGAGACTCTTAGATATTTTGCCTCGAAAACGTTAGTTGTTTTGTACGATACCCACGAGTGTACCCATGCTTACAGATGTAAGTTGTAAAATGGATTTGTAATCGGATTTGCCATTTCCAAGAAATTGAAAAAATTGCTTCTATGAAAATTACAGATTCCATAATTTTCGCCATACAAAACGCCAACTTCATAGGACCTAATATCAAAAAAAATATTTTTGTACATTTACACATACTAAGTCTCGCCTTTTCCCCGTCCCGTAGGGGTAGGCAGATACCGGACTGTCCTAATTGCTACGGTCCTGACAAAGCTTTCTCACTTTTCTCACATTCATCAACCTTTTCATTTGACTTCCTAACGTCTTAATTTTTTATAACACTTCAGTTAAGATATTTTTCATTAATCAACTTTCATTCAACCTCTTTACGAACTAGATAAGCATATTCTTTCTCTATCTTAGTCACTACATCTTTCACTCCAGGATGTTTCTTACATTGCATACATATAATTTCGGTTCTAACTCAAATTTTACATTAAGGAGGTTTCGAAATGTAAGTAGATACAATCCAGACAACAAAAAATCTAAACAAGTTTTACAGCAAAACAACCAAATCCTTACCAGACCTCCGATTCCAAGAAAACTCGAACCAAAACTCCGTCAACCGAGCCCCGCCACGCACCGCGGCTACCTAATAATCACGACGCACCAAGCGAAATAGGTAAATGAAAGTGAAAACTGGCTCACCGTGTCTCCGCCGTGCGTACGGTCGCTGGTTCACCCGACGCGGACGCAACAACTGACACCAACTGGCTCTGTAACGCGGCTGGCGCTGTGCGCGCGCGCAGGGTACTGCCGTTGTATAACGTACGTTCGAGCGCTACGAGCCGAGCGGCGTGGTATAGAGTAGACAACTTGATTGCTTGACCCGAGATGACTGCCGCGGTGTGCGGCAGGTAATAAAGATTACTACACGAGCTTGTTAAGAGTGTTATGGTTTGTAATGGATGAGAAAAATGTATCTAAAACGTCAATATATTTAAATCAATAGCTTGTTAAGTGAATTGTTTACTTGCATTTCAAATTGTACCATTACAAATTTTATCAAAATCAGTTGTCAGGCATAAATACACTCTCGTGTTCGGTCCTTAAAAAAGTATGAACTGATGTGGTACAAAAAGTTGAGGGCTTGATTTTGCGACCGCCACTGGCAATTTGAATTTTTTTGCTAGAACATCGGAAACAATTTAAATAAATACGAGGAATCTAAGTGAAAGTAAAAGCAATGCATGATTATAATTATGTACATATTGTAATTCGTTCATCCTGCTGCGAGCTTTACGGACGAGCCATTTTAGCTAGCATCTAAGTATGGTGTCGGGTAGATTAAACACTACCAAACTCTATTAATGTCTTCGAGTCAGACCATCTAGACCCGCTATACTTGAAAGTTGAGAATTAGCAGGGTTAAAAATGGGCAACCCGCCTGCCAAACGTGGACAGTTTCTCCACTCTCTGTAGTTTTGACACAGGTTCCAGATCAACTGCAGTCTTCTTCTTCATACTACCTATCTGGCTGGCCTAGGTAAAAGTCGGCCACGGTAACCCCATCGTCTGTCATCAGGTGTGCAGATGCTAGTGCAGGGCATAAAGAACAAGGAGAGGAGGTACGTGCTAAGATGTGGAATGAGCTCTCTCCTGAAGTCATTCCTTTGCACTATTACATGGGGTTCTTTAAAACACATGTCTACAGGGTGGCTCCGCATCCGCTCTCCTAGGTTGCACATGTCCTGGTAGACCGTCCGACCGTATACATCTATATCCTAGGCAAAAAAAGAATATCTACTTGTACCAACTTAGTGCGAGTTTAAATAGTTTTATCGAGCACGTTTACATAATACTGGATACTTTCAGGCACGTCCATAGACTAATTTACGAGTTCACAACGTCAAACAACGTAAGAGTAAAAACTGCAGGCAAACATGGGTAAAACCCATGGAACATGTAGCTAATAATTATAAATCCATGGGTGGGTGAGTAATGCGATATCTACCCGACCGTCGAGTGTTCATGCATGAGAAAATCCTACATATAGCGCCATCTACCGATACCGGCCCGTATGAAATTCAATATTGTGTGCTGTCGATGTAGTAACGAACGAATTACAATCTACTCTACCTATAAAATCTTTACCTACTCTGTACAGTAGATAGATGGCGCTTACTTAATAGAATAAAATGATTAACATGGAAGGAAATAAGATTTCCCAACTGCTTTATACCTAGTCTTACCATAAATATTGTAATTAAGAAAAAAAAATTCTGTTGCAAATAACATTTATTACTTTTACAATCATCATCACAGCCCACGAAAGGGAAGGTTATTGCCATAATCTCCACGCTTGGCAGGCGGGTTGGAGATCGCAGTGTTTAAATATAACAATGGAAAATACTGCTGCCCATTTTCCAGACTACGGAGACTCTTGATCTTTTGCCTCGAAAACATTAGTCGCCTTGTACGACACCCATGAGCGTAATGGGTTGGTGCTATTCTAATCTGCCGGACACCACACGGCCAATGTGTTAGTTTGTGTCAATGTTTAGCCACTTTTACAATGTGTTAGTTTAATACGTAAATATAAAACAATTTAAAATATTAAAAGCTTATTCGAAGTGGGCTCCAATTGCAATACAGTCCTTTAAACGTTGAGGCCAGTTATCAATAGAAACACGCACTCTTTCCATTGGAAAATTCATCACTGCCAATCGTATGGATTGTTTTAGGGACTCCAAATTATCATGGCGTTTAGAGCAAGTCGTACTCTCTAAAACTGACCATAAATCATAATCCAGCAGATTAAGATTGGGACTAGACGACGGCCAGTCTTCAGCGTTCGATTCCAACCAAGACTGCGTGGACCGAGCTTTGTGACCCGGTGCCGAGTCTTGTTGGAAGGAACATTCTTGGTTATTAAACATGGTGTTGTTAAGGGGCCTAAATACCTTCTCAAGAATGGTATCTTGATACACTTGTGCCGATGTTTTGATACCTTTTTCACAAAAGTATGGCTCAGTCACTCCTTCATAGCTAACACCCCACCAACCCATCACTGAAGTCGGATAATTAAGCTTTCTTAGAGCTTTGAGCATAAATACGGTCATTTTGTTTGTTAAAATGTTGCTCAATTGTAAAAAAAATCTCATCCGTAAACAAATTTTATCTACACTCATAGCATAATGTTCCAATTACATATTCGAAAACAGTCGTTTAAGGGTAGACTTTTTTCACGCCAGACTATAAAATTTTAAAAAATTACTTTTCGATACAGCATTTCCCATACTATTTTCATTACAGCTGTATCGTAAAATAACTTTTTAATCATTATGCAACACTTTCATTTTTTAATTTTTTGTCGGGCGCCGGGACACGGCGTAATGTAGGCTGAATACTTAGATGTCTTAAACAAATTCAAATTCAAAATTTAAATTTTCCTGTTTATATTCTGTGTAATTATTTTACCGCTAAACAGAATATTTATTGTAATTGTTGTAATTTGTGTTTGTGAATGTTTTTCCTTATTTTAAGCAAATAAATAGATAAATGTGACAATAGTTAAGTGAATTTCCCGCCGCTTGATATCCTTGACGCGTAGATACAACAGAACTGACTCGCTTACTTCCAGATAAGTTGAGAAAATTATAGGTACGATATTTTAACATAAAAATATGAGTGTAGATAAAGTAGTGTATGCAACTGCATATAATTAGGTATTAAAACACTCGTGTCAAACTATTATCATACTCGGCTACGCCTCGTATGATAAACAGACACTCATGTTTTAATACCCCCTTTTATATGACAGTTGCATAAACTACTATTTTCTGTGACCTCCCTTTGCGTACCGCTTTAGTAGTTGTTTCGATTTTACCACCCTATTCTTTTTTAATTTATCAGTTAAGAAATTACCAGTACGTCTCTTATAGGCTGCAACTCCTAAGTCATCTTTTAAAATACGCGACATGGTTCTAGGTGTTATCTTCATCTCCCGATATAAAATCTTTTGCTTTCGGACAGGATTTCTTCGAATTCTTTCCCTTACTGCTCTGGCCGCCTTTTTCGTACGGACACTACGTGGACGGCCAGATCTTTTTCTGTCACAAACAGAGGAGGTCTCATTGTACCCATTAATAGCCCGGTACACAAACATTTGACTAATACCAAGCGTATGGAGAGTTTTAAAAATTGCATTTGGCTCCACACCAACTTTATGTAATGCAATCACAGCGATTCGGTTCTCTTTATCACCCCACTCCTTTTTAATATCGCAAAATATTGTACAATGTTTTGGCGCCAAAATAAAAAAAGACAATGAAAAATCATATAAAAATGACAGACTCCAAATTTAAATGTAATATTTTGTTTATTTTTAATTGTAACAGTATTTATGGCCAGACTAAGTATAGTGAATATTATTATATTGTTTAGAAATGAGAGCGTTAAGAAGTACGGATGGAGTATCAATGAGAGATAAATATAAGGGAACGTGCTGGTGTAAAAAAATATGTTAAAGAAGAAGCTAAAGAAAGGAATGCCAAGTCAGTTTGGTCATATAGAGAGGATGAATGAGACGAGATTAACGAAAGAAATATACATTTGACATGAGTAAATGGAAGCGTATTTATGTAATACGACAGACAAACAGGCAAGCTATCCACCTGATGGAAAGATCACCGCCGGCAATGGACATCAGCAACACCAGGGGCGCTACTATATATACCTCTTGAACGATCCCATGTCATAGTTCTAAGAATATAGAAGAAGTGAGAGAAGTTTGCCAGGACCCCAGCAAGTGAAACAATGGGATCTCCGCCTACCCCTACGGGAAAAATACGTGAAGTTACGTACTTACTCGAATGTAAATTGTGAAGTACCTACCTACGTTTCAATAGATAAGAAACAAAAGAAGAGTGCGATAGCGATGAATATTATTGACAGAAATCTAAATAAATTGACTTATTTATTAAAATAAATATTCTACTTATTAAAATAAATATATATTATTCTTTAGATTTCTGTGAATAACGCGTAAAATAAGTCAATATACTATAGATTTCTGTGGACCTCCTCTTTTCGCCAACGGTATTAGAAGGCACACGTAGCTTACCTACATCTTGTTATCAGCCTTGCAAGCATGCTGCCACTAGATTGGGGCCGCTAGGGGCTATGAAATTTATATAACTATGTAGAAGTACATTCTACAACCTTCCGGTAAAGCACATAAATAATGATTGAGTACCTAGTACTCGAATTAAAGAGTTATGAAATTATTGTAACGCCGAATCAGTAAAGCGTCGTAATAGTGAAAGTCGTCCGCCCACAGTGCACCGTGGCTGTGTAGCAGCGTGCGCACACTGCGCACACGCAACTTCTTCTCATTTCAAGCTTCAAGCTTTAACGAGCCGACCTTATAACATTAAACTTCCATCTCTGTGTCCATAAAAACTACAAAGTTTACATGAACTTTACGTATACAACCATGGCCAATTTTCTGCCAGCAAGTGAGTGTGAATCAAGTGTCTATAAAATACGGCGTAAAATCAGCGAAGAAACGCTCGCGCAGATTAACCAGTGACCATTATACGAAGTGTGGTAAACAATTGACACTGGTGGTTTAATGTTTTGGAGTTAACAAGCCTCAATTTGTGAATCGTGAACAACGGATTATCCATGTGCTGTGTTCGTATCTTATTGATCGTCGTGGTTAAGCCCACGCAAAGTGTTGCGCCTGAATTTAATGTGTGAATTGTCAATAAGGCGCTCGTGCTCACCGTTGCTTATCATATGATATATCATCTGGTTACAGTCGGCCTTGTTATTCGATATGGAAATTTGATTCTACGAAACGCGATACGCATACAACACGGGGTAAGCTTACTTACGATAGTCCAGCACTTCCCAGTCTCAGTCCACTGCAAGAGCCATACTGTTCCGCACGCCTACAGCAAATACAGCAGATGCAATGCGCCGCAAAGATCCAGCACCGACGTATGGCACAGGCCGAGGAAAGAGTTTGATAGCGACGAGAGCTAACCAACAGCAGCAGCGCAAAATCCAGAGCCTGAGGAACCAACTGCCAAGAAGCTACTCTTCGCCCAGTTCCCAAAATGATCCGCTCGGCTACCTGGGCCATAGTAGTCAAAAAGGGTTCGTTCTGCGAAGTTTCTCCACCCCAGAGCCAAAGCAATTGGATTATAGACGAAACTCCGATTCATTTTATAGACCTCAATCTCATGGCTCAAGAAGCGAATTAGATTCAGACTTGGAGAATTACGAGCAATTTGAAGAGGGATTCCTCGATATAGACGCCGACCAAGAACTAAGCTTTGGTCCATATAGAAGGACCCCTGAAAGAGAGGAACCGAGAAGGGTTACGACGGCATTGCTGCCTGGAAGCGGAATCCAAAAAGTTTCCATTAGGCCTGTCTCTTGTGCCACTACGCAAACTTTGCAGAGCGCTCGAGAAGCCATGAAACAATTGGAAAAGGATAAAACAGGTAATAATTACAATAAGTTACTTAAATATAAAAAAAACTGTAATCATAGACACATAATCGTTAGGTAGGCCCTCCAATCGTAGCCAAACTATTGTTTTGAACACGGTCTTATTCATCCATAGCATTACTTGAATTTAAAGTCAGGATAAACAAACCAAATTTGCTTATCTACATCATAACATAAGTACAGTACTTATACATTTACATAATGTTATGTTTGTTATCTAAGTATACAAGGTGAGCAAAAGTTTAAGCCTTTTTTTATTAACTTATTTGCACTAAACATAATACAATTGGCGGACATAAAGCCATCAAGGCTTTATCTACCAGTCAATCAGTAGACCATGCGTAAGGCGAATGAGTATGTGCCAAAAGCGGAACAGAGAGCAAGTATACTTAATTAACTAAAAAGCAAATACTAATAATACGAGATATCGTAATAAATAAAATATTATATACCATAACCCTACAATAAATACAATACGATACAAACAATATACCTATTATAAATACTATAGATACATATACTATATCAACACATACTATTTATTATTAGGCCTTTTATCTTTAAATAATTTATTTACTAGCTTTTTAAAGGTAAAGCGATTTTGTGATTTTCGAACATCTTCAGGAATTTCATTCCAGAGACGCGCTGCCTGGAATATTCAGACGCAAATTACTGGAGAAACGTAGATTAGTTATTTAACATACATACAGCACGATCATGTGGTGTATGTATGTTAAATAACCCGGCGAGGAAGGATTGTCAAGAATGGTGAAAAGTGTTGAGAGAATACGAGACTTCCTTCTCTCGCGGATTTGAGAGATCTCGCTGGGTTAACCAACCTAGCTGTTCCCTGTATACAGAAATGTAGTCATACTTCCGAAGCCCATAGATAAATCGATTACAGATGTTCAGTAGGCGCTCTAGCTTCTTGAGGTAGGCTTCGTTCACGTCAAGGTAGCACACGTCTGCGTAGTCTAAGATGGGCAAGTCTAGGGTCTGCATCAGTATAGTTTGGTTTTTATTGGTAAGAAAAACTTGAAACAATGCAACACGCAGAGTACCCGTGACCTTTCTGCCTACCTCGGCCACCTGAACGTTCCAGCTGAGCGATTGATCCAGCCTTTCACCCTCCAACTCTAACGAGGGCTGTGTTATTAAAAAAAAAATCTAAAGGGCTACTTTGGTAGAGCTAGAATGTTGAAATTTTGTATGCAAACTAGGATTTGCGAACAAATAAATAGAAAATTAAAAATCTGTAGCTTTTACCCTTCAACTCTCATAAAGGGGAGAGGGGTGAAGGGGACAGGTCTATATATAAAATTAAACACGAAGTGCTACAATGCTGAAACTCTGTTATGCATGCTAGAAAGAAGTGGATCATCTATACTACACAAACAAATACATACAAAATATGAAATCCCACTAAAAACATTTCACATAAAATTGGTTCGCCAAGCCTGAAACTGTTTTCACCGTGCAATCGTTTGATCTTGTCAAATGACATTTCAAAAATGAATGCTTTATTTTTATTGTAGAGTTAGGGGCTTGCGTCTTCATGAGATTTGATATTTTTTCACAGTGAAATCGCTATGGCCTCGTAACCTTATACGAAGCTTGGCAAACCAATTTCTACAGGAAATATTTTTGGGTTAATTTTTAGGACCTAGTGGGATGAGGTTTAGGGAGATGATGACTTGTAACCATTACGAACCAAGAAGTCTTTTACGTTCTCCTGGAATAAAAAAATCATTATCATCATCATCCGAGCGGTCAATCCCAGTTACTGCCAGGGTCCGCTTTCCTGCTTTGCTTTCTCCACTTTGCCCGATCTTTGGCATCCTGACGTCGCAAGCCTAGAATAAAAAAATATTATTGTATATTTTGGAGCAAATACCTAACCACTCGACAATGTTTCAGCCACCAACACCCGTCCCAGAGCCCGACCGTTGACATTGAAGATGCCGTCGCACTACAGTGTGCAGGACCCGGATTACTCGTCGCAGGAGCTACAGACCTCACCACAGTTGGAGGTCGAATCCTCAGAGCTGGAGAGGGAGCTGGACAATGCTGAACAGCATCTGGACAAGGGTGTGGCAATGGCCACAGAGGAGAGTGACGGCGATACGGTAAGTGGATGTTATTATTTATATATATTTTTCTGCGGGGAATAATATTCCTCAATTTACGGCAGAGGTTTGATATTTGCATCAGAATCTACCGTTTGATTTTGTATACCTTAAAAAAAACTACTTCGGGCTTCAAATATTATGATGATGGTAACGGCTAAAATATTTCGTCTACTTTGAAACTCTTCTATAACTTGGCCATTTAATAAATAAATTAGCTTTAAAATAACCAATTCAGGGTCCGAATTTGATTTACCACGATATCGCCAAAGTGTAGCTTTGCGTATCATGGAATCTGAGTCTGTGATGGGCCAACACAGAGGAACTATAAACAGCTCGGCGCGGCATCTAAAATTGATTCGCCTAAAAGTTTATTTCACCGCCTGTGTGGTCGTAAATAGTTGGCTATGGCTGACAGTTGGCTAACCGCAACTTTATGGCTCTTTCTTAAATTAAAGACAGTTTAACGTGAACGTAAGTATACTACACTCCGTAGTGAAATTTTAATGAACGTTTAGGGTCATGACTACGTCTGAATGACTAAAGTATATTTATTTATATTACCTAAACTTATAAATGAGTGATTGGTAATTGATATATTGTAATATGCAGCCAGTATATTACATTGTATGCTTTTATTTCTTTATTGAACTATTTATTGTACACAAGATACAGAAAATGTAAATGACAGAAGTATAGAAGACACAACAGGCCTACTTATTTCTATGAAGAAATTTCTTTCAGAAGCCCTACAATAGAGAGATAGTTAATAGTGCAGTGACGAGCACAACTTAAAATAATAGCAAACAGCTTTACGTCACAGACATTAAAAAACATTTACAGCAATACCTCTGATTAAAAACTTTATTGTCTGTATTGATTATGACCTATATAAAGCCGAAACGTAGAGACTGACTGTGATACTAGTCCACAAGTTCAAGATGACACAGTGTGCGACGAAGCGAGCTATGTTCTGTCTCTAAGGGACATGATCCGGAACGAGGTCGTTCTACAGAAAAGTAGTCGTCATTGCTTAATGAATTTTAATAATAAAATGCCAATGGTCACATTTTCGCCATAGTAGAATCGATGTCTGTGGGGTGATCAATATAATCTGGATGCCTTCAAGGCTAGAGTCAATAGGCTGTTCCAAAACGGGCATGCTCCATCTTCGGCCACATGGTCACTTACCAACAGGTGAAATGGCGGTCAAATGCCTGTCTTGCCTTACATAAAAAAAGTATTCTCGAGTGGAGATCATGATAGTGCAAACGTAGGACGTCCTGTCTGTGGCTAGATCTACCTAAAACAACTAACAGTGACTGCACAAAATTACGCGCCTTGGTTCTTCATCAGTTAATCGCAGTCCAAACTCTGGAACCATCTCTCTCCACCACTTTACCATATTGCGGAATGTACATCAAGGAAACCGGAATATATTCAGAATAGTTTCCTTATTTAACAAGTAACTTTATAATATTATCATTGACCGTTCGCAAACTCTACCACATTGTAGAGCAAACTCTAACATATTGTAGAGCAAACGCTACCACATTGTGCAGCAAAGAAACATGAACATTTTCAGAATAGTTAGTTTCAATAAGGGTCTAGTTATTATGGTACCTACATTGCACGTAGATAAAATGATAAAATTGTAAATGTACATAATTATAAAATCTTGTGTCTGGGTTGAGAAATAACACAAAATCGATTTATACTCTCCAAAACAACAGTTCCAAAGAACTAAACCCATAACCAAAACAACAATATACTAAAAGTAATGGAATGGATAAATTAAATCATAATTGTTTAATTTCCAAAATACAACAATTAAGTACAGAAAAATACAATAGGTTTTCTTCTTCAGCGCCTAGAGGTTCATCTGCCAGCTAGGTAAAATTTACTTAAAACCGTTTCCTACCAGAATCCTTAACCCGCACAATCCTTTAGGGGAAAGGGCTTGGGCTCAGAGGATGGTGATAGGACCCCATAACCCCTAGGTTGGTAGGTACTACAGGATACTTATGAGGGTCGGCAGGGCAGAACCCTAAATGAAAATGATAGTAAAATATTATAGGGTTGTCAGCTTGACTGATTGTTGATACATAGGAAAATAATAGCAATTAACGGCGAGTAAATAAATTTAATTCGCCATAAAAATGGAATATTATCCAACTCTTAATTACCATTCATGTCGTTCTGGCGATAAAAAGACAATGAGGTCACGTGTGCATCGTAAAAAACTGCGTAATAGCTCGCCTTACATCAATGAGAGGTCAGTACCTACAGCTGTGATATAAGTCGACAGGCCGAGTCCAAGTGCTCATTGAACGTATTAATATTCCATACGCTGTGTTGCTGTGGCGCTGTAAAATGTGAGAAAGATCGAGCGTGCCAGGCCGCCGTGTCCGTGCCCTATTTCACATGGGACTATGTGATTGCGAGAACGCGCCGCTCCACGCGACCGCGCGAGGGTTAACCTACATATTTGTTAGAGAACGTTTACGTAATTTTAAAATGAACAGGATAATGTTGCTTTATATAGACATGTAGAGATGACGTATGTTACTGGAATTCTTAAATGAATTTCAATCATTATCTACTCCAATAGCTTGTGTAACTTTATACTCGTTCGTGCATTAATGTCAGTTTAACCCATGCAATGCAATAAACCTCGACTTCGTACGCGTTGCCATAATAACGGTGACTGTTAATTAAAAACAAAACATAGCTAAGTCACTACTACACTTCGTCCGTCAAGTCTGCGTTTATTTTATTCAGTATTTTATTTACGACGGCAATAGCGGCACGTGCGCTTCGCGTACCACCTATCGCGCGTCGGCGCGCAGGCACCATAGCAACCGCATACAATAACGCGCTTTGATGATAAACAAAGTGTTGGTACTTGTGACTTGATCCTGGCGTGATTTGCGAACTTATCGATTACTGTACTTAGTGAGCAATCGAAAGGTCTGCGAGGCGTGACGAGATAGGGTCGGAGGCCGTTCCCGTGGCAGCTGGGCGTAAACATCGCGTGATCGATAGCGGTGGCGGTCGCGGTGCTCGCGTGCCGCGTGGTGGGTAGCAGCTCTCGCCCCGGAGGGTGCGAGGCGCGAGTCCCCGGCGGGCACCTGAGCGCGGCGCGCGGCGGGACCGCTAGCCGCCTTGACCTTGCGGCGCGCGGGGGCCGGGGCGCGCGATGACGCCACCGCGGCCGGCTCGCGGCTCGGCTTTCGGGTGCGATCCTCCGCGGACGCTATCCGCGTAATCGGCGGTCAGCGCGATTTCGGAGTCGCGTCGAAAATACAGCGGTGGTGGGCGGCGCCTCGGGTCGGGGACTCGCGCCGCACCGGGGACGCGCTCATTCCGCGGGCCGGCGCCGACGCCGACGCGCTCCGAACGATCGACCGACCGACTCCCGCCGACCGAGGGCCGCGACATGCGCGCGCGTCGACATGGGTAATGTGCAGTGCTGCGCCAGCGGACGCTTCCGGGAAGGCAAGCCGCCGAAGAAGCCGAAGGTGAAGAAGGATAAGAAAAAGAAGAAGCTCGCCAAGGGCAGTAACGGTGTGGATAGTGGTAAAGGTGACGGAGGAGTGCATAAAGTGGTAATCGTGGCGGAGGACGCGTCCGAGCGGCGTGCGCCGGCGGAGGCGCCGGTGCAGACGGCGGCGCCCGCGGCCGTGGCGGCGGATGCGCCCGCGCCGCAGCAGCCTCCGCCGCCTTCGAACCCAGACCCCGACCACTCCGAAGCTGATGGGGCGCGTACCGAGAGCATGGCCGAAGCTAGAGAGAGATTTTTCGGACAGGTACAATAAATAGATTTAATTATAGGATTAAGGTCGTACAGAGCATAGTTGCTGTTCTAAAACTTCGACGTTTTGAACTTTTAATCGTGCCAAACAAATCAGTTATTCCTATCTCAGAAGCCACAGATGCTCTGCTTTGCATCAACAAACAGAACTAAAACCTCTCCTGATAACGGCACTTAGATCTGTTTACTTACGCGCATTATCTTACTTCGATTTTAAACCACCGACGTCAGAAACAGATGTTTGTTTGTGTATATTTTTACTACCTCGACTATTATATTACGAGTCAAACGGTAAGCATTCAAATGATGCTGTAGTGTACTCGTACAAGTTAACGTAATAATAACTGTGTAGATAAAACACAATGTTACGGAAAATGTTTATGAAAAACATTGTGTACCGTACAGCATTGAGTTCGTCCTTCAACGTAGAAACGTAAACAAAGTGTAATTTAAATCTTTAAATTAACATGCACGTTTTGTACACATAATTGATGGTACAACTTAAAACTTTGAATCGTCATTCGGTGTCAGGTGCATACATATATTACCTAAACCAAAGGCAACGTAGACCACATTATAATGTGTTCATCTCGACGTTTACATTTGATTTGTGTACCTTGCTTGAGGTCATTGGACAGGTTCCTCGCGATGATCTAACCTGGCGTGCATTGATTAAGACTCAAGGATCGCATGTTCTTAAATACCACACATTATCCACCAATAATATTCTTTCTACTTTGATATTCATCTTAATATTTTATTTCCATTAATTTACCTTGAATTCTACCTAACACGATAAAAATGTAAGCTGTTATTATATGAAGAAGTATATACGACTGCTCAGAATCAGTATATTTTTACATTTACAAAGAATTAAACTTAAACTGCGATCGCTAAACGTTTCCTTGAAAATTTTCCCTCTTTCTCTCCCAAACATTATTGTGAGTCACAACATTTCCTCGAGTTAGTCCGATATATTTCCTACGCGAAATCAGCGCGAATTAATGTTTCAATCAAAAATAGAACGTACGCAGAATCCCACCTACGCAGGTAGTAGTGTGCGATCCAGAAAGTCATCGTGGGACATGACAGGACTTACTCATTCCGAGTCATTGACTCAGGAGACTGACCGAGGGTTTCTGATTTGCTCTCGCGACTTTTGGATTGGCTCCAGGCGACTTCCCGAAATAACTCACTGTGTTTCGAGTTAATTCATGCAATATTTTGCTGGTTGCAAGCGTTTTGTTCCGTACGGTGGCTACTTTTCGAGTTTCAGTTTACGTTCCGACGCTTCCGATTGACCGCTCACGAATCGCTTTGTTTACAGCCATTTCACATCTCACGCCAACAGCCCGTAGTCCAGTGCTGGACTTGAGCCTCCTCCACTGTAGTGGAGGGATTTGCCATAATATCCACGCTTGGCAGGCGGATTGGAGATCGCAGTTTGAAAACACACTGCCACATGTTTTCTGGTCCACAGACTACGGAGGTTCTAATGGTAGTCTGCCTTTAAATAACAGTTTCCATTTGACTAAGACATGGGATCGTTCAATAGGTTTATGTCATACGGTAGGCAAACAAGCAACCGGGCCACCTGATGGAAAGTGGTCACCGCTGACTATAGACATTGGCACCACTAGTAGTTTCGCCACTGCGTAGGATATGAGTAGCGATCCTGGTGTTGCTGGTGTTCAAAGGCGGCGGTGACCACTTTCCATCAGGTCGCTACCGCACAACATAAAATAATCATTAGTAGCCCGACACCACACGACACGACACATTTATAGTAATGTATTTATACGAATTATTATATTTAAACAACGGTAAATAACTAAACGAGTATTCTTCGTAATTCTACGTACTTCCGTGCTCTCTCCTTGGCAAACGAGATAAAGCGAATGGACTTTGGAATAAACAAACATCAAACAAATGAGATTTATCAAATACCATCCCATTAGAATGATTTATACGTACATGTTAATTAATTTGTTAGATTACGTAAACCGTAAACCTTACCCGGTTATAATCATACTTCATGGTTATAATATATACAGACACAGTACGAGTGAAACTATTTAACACGTGCAGGTAGTTAGTTTTTAACAATACCTATGTGCTAAAGTGGCGTCCTTATAAGAAATATTCTTTGAAAATAAAATCCGCATATTATAACCATATTGTGTAACATTTATAAGCACACAACTTATTATAGAGAAACAACGTTTGTCTGTTAATTATGTACATGATTTATGGTAATGTGTCTTATGTTTCATTAGTTTGTTTCGCACTTAGACAAAGTTAACTTCTTTGCATTGAGCCAATAATAACACTCATACCTATAAAAATAATCATCTTTTGGCGTTAATGTCCCAGTCATTGGTACATGGCCGCAGCGGGATTCGAACCCGGCACCTCTCGCTTACGAGTGGGATACTCAACCGCCCGGCTACCGACGCTCTTAATAACTCTCATACCTACCATTATGTTTATTTATTTTCAATTTGACAATTGATATACTTACGTAATATTTTGTAGCTAACATTTTAAGAGACGAAACTCAAGCTTACAAGTATCAAGAATTGCCTTGACTACATATAGCTTGGACGTCACTTTTTGACACTCGGAGCTTCGTTCCAAAATATCATTCAATTCACTTGACAGAAGTAATTATCGCCTAAATTGGAAACCCATCTCGAGTAGTGCTACACATACATGTATCTGGGTATAATAGGTACGTTATTGGCTAATACCATTGAAATCCGTTTACGGCTGACAATACATAAACAAACCGCAACTTCACAAGTGCTAACGATACAATCATTTGCGTTGGTGTCGAAAACAGTTCAAATGTTTACTCATTAGTACCTACATCAACTCGCTACGTAAAATAACAATGAACAGCTTTTGGTAGAGTCGTTGAAACACATTTCTTAGAAGAAGACAAAAATCAATTATAATATTTACAAACTTAGTGCCAAAGTAAAGAAAGAAGATCAGTCGCCCGATATAGCTCATGTAAATTGCATTTTCATTTGACAAAAGTGTGTGGAAGAATTTATATTTTTTTAAATCTACTTCAGAGGAAGTCTTCTATAAAAACAGTTCTGGTAACATTATTCTGAGATTTTCAGTACATAGATTTTTATATTTAAGTAATAAAAAATCTACGTACTGAAATCTCAGTGCTAAACAAGCTTAACCCCCGTCTCAGCAGAACTATTTGTATTTGACATCTGGAGTAGCACCAAGCGTCAAGTTTCTTCGACAACAAAACACTAAGTAGATACTCAGCGTCAGAGCCTGGCACTCAAGGGTATTTGCTCCGACATTTAGCACAATAGAGCCAGCCTTGGGGCGGGCGGTGCCTTACTACCTCACTATTCATGTAGTAGGTAGTGATTAGCGATATGAAATGCTTATAGTCATGCCAGGGTTAAGCGTTACGGTAACTTTCTCAGGAAAGGGAACTATCCGGAACTTTTAGGAAGGGGACCGTCCGTCCGAGGCAATAAAAAAGCTAGAAACATGGCTGCTACTATCCTAGGCAATACAAAAAAAAATGGGAAACATTGCTGTACCCTAATTAGAATTTCAACACAGTAATTTTTTGTAGAAAGTGGAAAATAACAGCTTTGACTTTCCCAACAACTTTGAAATTTCCTAACCGTATCGTTTTGTTTCACTCGGGTTTCCCATCAGCAGCTACTTTGATGTATCGATCCCTGGTACATTCCTACAATAGATACGCTCTTACGTAAATCAGTCGAGAATACCTACACTAAAATTATTGCGGAGCAAATAGTAATCCGCAATCCGACAATAGTTAGGGATACTACGAGAAGTTCTCCGAACTGTCGGAGTTACGAATAGTAATATTTCTAGATCTTACGCGTTTACGGGTACGTGCATCACTTGTTTTTACTATTGGATCGACTTTATGGACACTGCGATAACAGCATTCAAACATGACTAACACAGTAGGCAGCTACATATTAAATGACCATATTTTTGCGGCTTAAGTAATAAAAAACGTAGAACAAAACAAGAAAAATATATCAGAGATCAGTGAAAAGCGCTCGGAAACCGTGACTGATTTACAATACCTTCTGAAATATATTAGTATCGACCGTCGGAGCGAGTTAGTTGCTGATCGGTGACAATGGCAACTTGAACAAGAATATCAACACTTTTATGGCAGTCTATACATACTTACATACATATAGATCACGCCTCTGTCCCACAGGTGGTATAAGCAGAGACTATGGACCGCCACTTTGCTCTATGCCAGTCTATATCAGGAAATGTTTGTATGCTTGTCAGATTGGTAATTTAGTATACAATTCGTCAAGACTGATGATAGTTCTAATTGGTCAAGCGTGTTTTACCGACCTAGTTGTTTTTATCTCTTCAAACATGATTTGTGTTTCGATGGCGACTGAATGTGCAGGTTTGCAACCATGATCCGATCTGGTCAGGTTCCCCTGTTATCAGGGTCACGGGAGGTCAGATGGCAGTTGCTCAACTGTAATTACCTGCTCTGCCAAGTACTGGATCATGGTCAAGGCGGACCCCGGGCCCTTGTGCGCGAGAGCACAACCGGGACATCCGCCAAGAGGATGAAATGATGATGTTGTTTACCTCATCATATCAGCCGAAAGACGCCCACTGCTGGGCATAGGCCTTCCCCACAGATCTCCACAAATGCCAGTCCTGTGTCTTCCGCATCCAGCTGGTACCTGCGATCTTTACCAGGTCGTCGGACCACCTTGTCAGGAGGTCTACCCACGCTGCGTCTTCCGGTGCGTGGTCGCTACTCGAGAACTTTATTGCCCCATCGGCATCTGTTCTTCGAGCTATGTGCCCTGTCCACTGCCATTTTAGCCTGGCAATTCTTAGGGTTATGTCGGTGACCTTGGTTCGCTTGCGGATCTCCTCATTTCTGATTCATGTTCATGAGTCATTAGGAGATTACCTATTACGTCGATATATACTAATAAAATTATTTGGCATTATTTTCGACCATGAGGATATATTTACTTCTACCTTTCAAACGAAGTCGCTAAAGCTAGAGCACTATATAGTGGAGTCTATAATCCAGAACATTATGCCAAAGGAAGACGTCCTTCGACCTCCATCAGGCCTGACTGGCCGTAGACGCGACGTCCTAGACGCGACCGGCGCGGGTCATCAGAGCGTGACGTCATGGCGTAATAAATTTAAAAAATCCTGAACCCGTGCGTGCGTGACTGGCGCGTGCGTGTGCGCCGAAAAATACCAACGCGACACGTCTGCGCCGCACCCAGAGAGCCGAACTGCCAAATCTCTGCGCAGTGCCACAGTACATACATCTGTACATCAAGATCGTTCCAGTACTATTTAAACGAATGATTCATCTAGGTATATCCGGCTAATGTTCATATTTTCGCTCAATTGCCATGATGCTACGTGTACGTGTGTACTCGTATCGCTAGTATTTACTGGTATTTTACATACATTAAACTACACTGTTTCTAACAGTTAAATATTGATTTTACTTGTGACTTCCATTTTATGCAGAAATTATGAGTGGCGCGCGGGTCGTGTTATATACTATAGTAGGCATATTTAGTACGTCTGGTCACATTACATTATACGGTTAATATTTCGAAATATGATCTTTAATGTTACTATCACTAAAAACCTAGGTACTACACTTTAGTGATAGGTAGATAAATTGCGGTTCAATGAAAATAACTAGTCTGATGTTTAATACAAAATCATAATGAAATTCCTGGAGAGGGCTTACCTAAACACATGGAGATTTTCAAGAAGGGTGTGAAGAGGATCTAACACAATTCAGGCTTTCACATCTAACGTCTTACAGGGCAGGGATCGTGCGCAACAGCGAGTGACTGCTTTCCTCCTAAATGTGAACGCATACTTATCCGAGCCAAACGCGTCGAATGAATCTAAGTCAAAGAGGCCTCGCACACCTATCCGCACCGAAAGAATCGCCCGCTCCGAAAGAATCATTCCCATTTACTTTACACCTTTACATGTTAAAGAAAAGGAATGAAAAAGCAGTATCCTCGCGCTCAACTATCAGCGTTAAAATACGAGCGCATTAGTCGATTCACTGATGATGTCACCCAATTTCATCCAGGATTTTCGGGGTTCTTATAGGATTGGATGATTCGGCGCGGACAGGTTTCATAGAAATTCATACAAATAATTCTGAAATTCGTTTCGTTTGATTCGTTCGGCTCGGATGAATGTGCGTTCACCTTTACTGGTTTAATATTATATAATTTTCTATAGGTACATAATATTATAGAAAAAAATAATCGTACAAATCATATTTAAGATTTTTATAACATATTTACCCGTAGTTTTGTAAGAAATCCGAGACATAAAGGTAGTATAAAAATAGAGGGAAATTGTCTTTAGAACTTGTTTTTTTTGTGATAAAATATTTGGCATAGGTAGTTAAATTTTGGACCAAGCGTGAATTGTTCCCAAAACTAAGTCTATCCTGACGCGCTTCACTACATATTATAAAACAAAGTTCAAACAAAAGTTCATTAATTTTTCTCTAAAATTTCACGTTAGCAATAAACTCAAAAACTACTAAACGAATTTTCATGCGGTTTTCACCAATAGTCAGAGTAATTCACGAGGAAGGTTTAGGTATATAATTTGTTAAGGTTTCCGATCAAAACCGAGGCTGGTCGCTTGTAGAAAAAATAATAATAACCTTCTTAGCCCCTTAGGATAAACCAGTTTGGCTTGAAATCGTGTTTGGCCTGTAATCTATACATTCTAAATCGCTACTGATGATCAACACTTCAATACTCGAGTCAGCGATAGCATCGATTATTTATAGTACGCTCTTAAAGTAACTAACTCACGTCTGTTCCCCAAGAAAGCCGTAAACAATTTATTATTCACGTAGCCATGACGTGAAAAGTACTTACCTATTATTAGCCATTTTTACGTCCAATGTTTCGATTGGTGTCGGAATCTTACTAGCGTAACATCGTCCGTTAATTTATTAAAAAAATATAATTAATTCTAAACGCCTTACACTCGTGGGTGTCTACAAGGCGACTAATATTTTCGAGGTCTAGTCTCCGTAGGCTGGAAAATGGCCAGCAGCGTCATAGTTTTCCATTGTTTTATTTATAACTAAGCGTGGAGATTATGACAATAACCTCCCCTTTCGTAGAAGAGGCCCAAGTCCTCCAGTGGACTGTTATGGACTGTGATGATGTGTTGATGAAATCTTGATTGAGCCGTCGCCTGTCATTTGTTTTTGACGACACATGGCGCGCCCTGCCAGATTCGCCTTTGCGTGTGCTTGCATTAAGAACATCTGTACTTGAAAAAGCGACTTACGACCTATGATAATGTCTATTTTATTCACCTTTTTTCATGAATCAATTAATCATTTGTACGAATTTTAGCTTACTGTATTATTATTACTAGTTTTTGCCCGCGACTTCGACCGCATCCGTTTCAGACCCGATCCCGCGGGACCCACATTGAATTTCGGGATGAATTATAAGCCTATGTTCTATTCCGGGCTTCGGTATTCGGGGCGGGAAAATCCGTTCAGAAGTTTTTGCGTGAAGGAGTAACAAACATCCTCTACATCTAGACATCCTTACAAACATTCGCATTTATAATATTAGTAGGATTAATAGTTATAGTATTAATTTGATTTACCTATCGTAAGGTACCGACAGGGAGTTTATCCTCACACCTTGGAGCCAAATTGGTTTCTCCCACGCACAATAAGATTGTGGAATGAACTACCTGGAGAGGTTTTCCCTGGAGAGTACAACATGGAGTTCTTTAAGAAAGGGGTTAAAAGGTTTTTACGGGGTCGGCAACGCGTGGGTGATGCCCCTGGTATTGCAAACGTCCATAGGCTGCGGTGACTGCTTACCATCAGGCAGGCCGTAAGCATGTTTGCCACCTTGGTGGTATAAAAAAAATAAAGAAAACCTACGGTAAACCGTTTCTCCTAAAGGAGAAATCCGCAATAATCTTTCAAAACCATATCGAAGTAAATTTAAGAAAATTCATTTAAGTGTTTTTGATTATACCAATACTAGAAAGGGTTCCATGAAACTTACACTGAAATTTCACGTTCAATATCATACAGCTAGCTCGGAATCCGTGTTCTAGAACTATTTAAAAAAAAAGCGTCCTCTCAATGAGGTTCTCAGCCTAATAGGTATTGTCTAAGCAAGATTAGCAATTTCGCTTATGAACGTTGCAAATGTCTCCTCATCCATTTTGGCAATATTTTATAGCAAGTAATTAAATCTACGCCGTAGTAAGCAAACCGCCTATTACCATACCATCTATGGCATTTAATGGTCAGCTAATTTCTGTGCAATCCGCAACATAAAGCAGAAGGTAAAAATTATTGTGGTAGTCTGAAAGGCATAAATAATTTGATTCACTGCACAAAGGTGTCAAATCATGTTCGTTCCACACACGAGATTGTATTAAGCTAGTTTGGCACCCCGACTCTGTCGTGTAAGAATGCGTCGCATGTCGGGCGGGATATAACACCCGCGTTTTAGGGTGAACCTTGCCCATACAAATGAGACGGCCGTAGTCGGCGGGTACCAACACCGTTATACGGTGAACCTCAGCTATACAAATCAGCCGACCATTTGTATGGAGATGCCAAATATGCACTTTACTTCTTATTAAGAAAAATTGTAGTTCCATCTACAAGATCCTTCTGGAACTTAGAATTTTCCCTTTATGACTTAAATTTAAGGTTTTTACTACGTATATACAAAAAATCAATATTAAAAAAGCTAAACCTAGATTACCGCCAGCAACGGAGCGAGGCCTAAGCTATCGGCGGTTTGGGCTGCAGAGACAGGAACCTAATGACGATACGCGCCGTGTTCAGAAGTACTGCCTTTTGTACCTGGCCCTTGACCCAATCATCTAGCGAGACTCTTAAGGCATTGGTCGAGGCTCTTCAATAAAAGACTGTTCACTGAAACAAATATCGGAACAATGATCGTCGAATCAACATCCCAAATGGCTGTCGCCTCATCAAGGTACTTACACAGTTCGTCCTTCTTGGCCTTCACAAGGTTTCCGTCATACGGGACGGTGATATGGACTAGCACTGCTCGGCACTTCGATCGACCTGTGAGCACGTTCTCAGTTCTAATGGCTACAATAGTCCTGCCAGTGATCACAGATCGATCCTAATAAAGCATGGCACGCCCATTTTCAAGAACTGACGCTGGCACATATTTATAATAAGACACCTCAGACTCCACAAGACTTAAAGAGCAAGTTGCTGGTGAATCATCCTGGCTACTAGTTGTCTGTGCAAGTACTCGCCGTTAGCAAGACGACCACAACCGGGTGTAATATGTCTGAGTCACTCTTCAGACAGATGTCGACCATACCGTCCTCCAGGATATACCTCCGGTAGTTGTTCGTCATCACAACTTCGTCAGCAACTGCACAAACAAAACTCTCGGTTTTTCCGAAGAGCACCGAAGCGTAGCAAGTTCACAGACGCAAGTAGATCCACATCGGGCCCTGTCAAGGCCCTGTGAAACTGCCCATGTAGCTGGTTGCTCTTCCATACGTCCCTATGGTCTATAGTACTCAGCACCTTGGGTTTGCGCCAGTTCTCGTTTGTCAAGGATAGCGGGGTGAGGCCTCTATCTACCGCCACCATAGCACTGTGCATCCCACAAAATTATCCCTAAGACACTTAAGAAGCCACGACTTCCACACTTATTATTGTTATAATGAAACCTGTCACTGCTTTTTAGATAATATCCCTGTACAGACAGACGTTTTTTTATTCAGTAGTAGTAATTGCTTTTATTTTCAATAAGTTATTTTCATTTTATAATACATTGTAGTTTATTTGTCACAGTCAGTTGAAGGCAGTTGAAATTCCAGTGGAGGTGGGGTTTTGTTACGACTTTCATACTCCTTGACATTATTATTTCCTACAAAATGGCTTTCAAAATCATCGTGTGCGCTTTCCTTTTAAAAACGGTGAGTCAATTAGTTTAGATAATATTTTGCTATAATTTTACAGTTGGTTTCAGTAGTATGGCTATCTCTGAGTAAGACAAGAGGAGTCGGTACGTTCAAATCAAAGTACTTATCTATCACACAAATTAAAGCTTTTTGCGGATTTTGTGCCGCCTTAATGTTTTTTCATTCATATTATTTTTATAAGAGAGGGAGGCAAACTGGCATGTTAGCCACCTGATGGAAAGTGATCACCGCCTCCTATGGACATCAGCAACACAGTTCTGTTTAATAAAAAATAACATAAGGGGACGACAACAGTAAATATTAATCACAGAAATCAAACTGACTTATTAAATGGATTATCCGTAGAAATTTAAAGAAGAATCAATCTAGGTATTTTTAAATAATTAAACATTTACACACTTTATGCAATTATATGAAGATTCCCATAGTCGCTTGTGACGACGACAATGTGTCGCATGTGACTAGGTTAGTCTTCAAACGTCATTACATAATTGTGTTAAATTGAAATTGTCACTGGTTCATCAGCACTTAGGGCCATGTCTCGCAGCCATAGGGCATCATGGGCCTAAATACGCTCTTGTATGAGCCTCTTGAGTTTCGTAGAGATCTTAGGGTAGGTACATGTGACTGTGGTTTAACAATCTCTTATACATGGTGAGGTCTTAGGTTGCAGATGTCTTAGATGACGGTAGCCTCTTTCCATCAGGACGGTCCACCCTAGGCAATAAAAAAATGTCTACTTGTTTTTTGGTACCGAATGGTACCTATTATTTAATACTCGTATTCTCGGTGCTACTATAAAACTATATTTATTATGTGTGTATTTTAAAACTTGCCGCTGATCATTTCTTATAATATTTACGTAACGAAAACCAGGAACGTCGGTGGCCTAGGTTAAGGTACCAAACTCGTAAGTGCTCTCGCTACCGGGTTCGAATCCCACTGCCGCCATGTATCAATAACTCTTTTCTGAGTTATGTAGGTTCATTAGAATACTAACCGATGCTCTTATGATGAGAGAAAACATCATGATGAAATCGACTAAATGCGTAACCATGATCCAATCTGGTCAGGTTCCCTTGGTAGCCGGGTCACGGAGGTCAGATGCCAGTCGCTCCATTACAATTACCGATCCTGCCAAATCCTAGCTAGACCATGGTCAAGGTCGGCCCCGAGGCCTCGTGCGCGAGAGTACAACCGGGACATTAACGCCATGATGATTCTTGTATTTTTTGTTTACGTAACCAAAAATTCTACACTAGGTTTTTGTCCGCTTAAAGTTCGGTTACTACGTGGGGTTCTCACTGAGAATTTTGAAGAAAGTTATAGCCTATATTGCTCGCTGACAATGTAGCTTTCCAGGAGAAAGAATGTGTAAAATATGAATTAAATCACCTTCATACACTAGTACCACTCACGAAGTCACAACATATAGTGTTAAATATGTATAAAAATGTGAAGTAGTTTTTGAGTTTATCTATTAGAAACAAACAAACAATAATATATTTTCTCTTTATAATATTAGTATAGATATAAAGTCAGTAAGTATCATCATCATCTCAGCGCTATGTCCCTACGTTTCATTCGCGACGACTGTGACTCCAATTAGCACTAAGGGAACAGCAAGCACATGACATCTAGGTCTATCTAGGCATACGCCGCTGCACCCTAAATCGAGATAGCACGAACACCGCCCACACAGCATTCCTAGACTGGCTGGATGTAATCAGCATTACTAAATTAGACGATGAAAACTCATGAAGTCATGACCTCCGTACCAGTTGGCCTTAACGTGTATCACGATGTCAATTACAGAAATACTTATAAATCAATTCAATTCGAAGCATTTATTGCATCTTACATTAGTATCTTAGTATTAAATCTTATATTGGTATCGCGTTTTATACTTGCCATTGTTTGTATGATGATTATGATGATGTAGATACAGTTAAGAGAGCATTACACAGGATAGATTACAAACAGATTAGTATTAAACATCCTTATCGTTTTATAGGACGTGAGGTTATGTACGTTTGTGTTTATGGCGAAAATTGTGAGAACTGTAATTACAAGCTAAAGTAATTTCTTGAAAACGGAAAATCCGTCACAATAAAACCTGGGTATGATCAGGTAGCATGACGTTAACTATCGAAGTGAAATTCTTTTTATAATAAATATAATTTTTAATAAAATTATAACGGGTTAAAGGAGCAAAACTGACTACAAATAAAAATTGGTATTTTAACCACCTACAAAACAATACAGTGTGCTGTGCTTAATTTAATTTTAGTAGAGATTATTCTAAGATATAAACTCTGTGGCCAATGCCACAGGTAACAATTATTGTTATAAAACAAAGTCCCGCGCCGCATCTGTATGTCTGTCTGTCTGAGTGCAGCTCAAAAAATACTAAACAGACTGAAGGTTAAGGTATAATTTATTAAGGTACTCTACCCGAGTGATACCGGGGCGGGTCGCTACTAATCGCTACTAAATACATATAACAAAAATATCGGATCAAGTCGGATCTTCAGATAACCTGTATTACAACCTACATAACAAAAAAAAACAATTATTGAAATCGGTCCCGCCGTTTTTGAGTTAGTCTCGCACAGCCTCTGATTTTATATATCTTTAGACGTCAGCCATGCCTTCCACAACTTCTTAAGGACATAAAATAGCAACTAGGTTAAAATACAACTATCAGTTTAAAACCAAATGCAACCTAACAAAACTGCTACCTAAACACACTCAGCTTCACACACACACATTATAATTCAAAAAACAACAATAACAATGTGCAATAAATTATTGCTTTGAAGGTTAAGTAATACATTGACAAGAGCCCATCAATACTAACTAAGAAGGTGTGCATATGTGAATATACGTCTAGTAGGCGATAACTCACGCCTCATGATATTTTCTGGTGTGGTAAATTCTCTAAATGTAGACGATTATGAATCGTTTGTTTGCACATCAGTTTGCGTAACTAGTTTTTGACGTGGCTAAGGTCCAAAGCCAATATCTGTTTCCATTGTTTACGTTGCACAATATTTCGGAAGCTTCTATACATAGTATCTACAAAACAAAGTCGCTTCCCGCCGTCTGTCCCTATGTATATATGAACGCTTAGATCTTTTAAACTACACAATGGGTTTTACTGCGGTTTTCAACAATAGATAGAGTGATTTAAGAGGAAGGTTTATAAGCAAGAGAAAAGGGTACGTTGGGGCAAAGTAGGTGTACGCGAACGAAGTCGCGCTGGGTCCACTACTTGCTAATAAACGCAAAATCTGCTCGGAAAAACAGGTGAATAATTAACGAACTAGATTTTGCCCGCTGCTTCTTTTACACTTAATTTGATAACATATTTTATGAGATACATATATCACCACGTTACCGTCATTCAGTTTTGATATAGCGTGATTAACAAATGTTCATATTTATAGTATTGTTAATCTACCCTGCCCCTGCTTCCTTATTATGTGCTAATTGGTTAGTTTTAAGCTTGAGAAAATGAAAATGAAAATGAAAAAGTATTTATTGAATTAGGATTACGTTAATTAATCTCTTTTCAAAAGTCAAAAATCTAACGGAAAACAAAGGGAAGTTAAGCGAGCTCATCCAGGTAGGGGGCGACGCATGCAGCGTCGGTAGCCGGGCGGTTGAGTATCCAACTCGTAAGCGAGAGCTACCGGGTTCGAATCCCGCTGCGGCCATGTACCATTGACTCTTTTCTGAGTTATGTACATTAGTTGAATACTAACCCGATGCTCTTACGGTGAGGGAAAACATCGTGATGAAACCTGCAAATTCAGGCAACTGAATTTGTAACCAAGATCCAATCTGGTCAGGTTTCCCTGGTAGCAGAGTCACGGAGGTAGGCGGCGGTGACCACTTTCCATCAGGTAGCCCGCTTGCCTGTTTGTCTGCCGTATAATAAAAAAAGAAAATTCTTTCCAATCGTTCAGGCAGTCTAATTTCTCTACAGTATCTAGGTACATTTTGTTCGACTGCAATTTCAGGCAACTGAATTTGTAACCAAGATCCAATCTGGTCAGGTTTCCCTGGTAGCAGAGTCACGGAGGTCAGATGGTACTCGCTCCACTGTAATTACCTGATCGCCAAATCTTGGATCATGGTCAAGGCGGACCCAGGGCCCTCGTTCTCGAGAGCACAACCGGGACATAACGCCAAGATGATCATTATATTCTGTTAGATTTCACTTTTTTAAATGTGTTATTGGGCCAAATAAAGATACGTCTATGTCGACACATTAAGAATGCAAAATTTTCCTACGAACATTTTTGCAGGCGATAGAAAACATCTCAACCAATTTTATACCTAGTGATTACGTCGGAAGGCCTCCATAAATTCAGTCCCAATGAGAGATAAAAACAGCGGTTTATATCTAGGCCAGCTTTGTACTAGGGGAATGCAGTATCGACATAAATCAACGGATGAATTCTACGTTTGGCCCAGTAAATGTAAATAAAATTTAAATTGTGATAGGTAATGGTGACGCGAATTGAAACAAGAGGAACATCATACACAGATCCAACTAATAAAATGTGAAAGTTAGCATGTTTGTTTGTTACTCAATCACGCAAAAACGGCACAGTGCATGTAGATGACATTTAGCACACAGCTATATTAAAAGCTATAATGTATTGAAGTCCACATGGACGAACTAGCGAGCAATGCTAGTAGGTAGAATATAAAAATTACCTATTTGAAAATTAAATTTAAAAATTTCTGGCCAATCTTTTAACAAGATCAATAAATAATTCGACTAGATTTAAGAATTTGAAATTAAAACAACAACAGTAAACCTTTTTCTATAAATAATAAGAGAAATCGGTGATGACGCTGTGTGTGATGATGTCTATATTGTTAATGACTTTCTATACTAATACCTACCAATACGTGGAGGTACATTTATTATTGATTCGAATATTGGTTCGCTAGACTACTCGTAATCAATAACCGCAGATAACAGTTAACTTTATTTAAACAACGTTTAGATACTGCTGCTCGATACTTGGTTCTTAGAATCATGTGTGTGTTCGTATCGTCTATTGCAGTGGAGACCGCCACATGTTGACAGTCAATTATCGCATTGACTTTTCACCACAACCGTGTGTGGTCGCACTATGATGCGTTCAACATTAATGAATTGAAATGCCTCTGACCCGAGGTCGTTTCATTCAGTTGATTCAGTAGCTACGTGTTGATTAACACTTGTGTCAATCTTTATAAGCCGCTCTGTGATATTGCGCGTCATAAGAATTGAACACATACTTTTTGTCGGTCGGTACGATTCGGATGTGGAATGAGCTCCCAGCCACAGTGTTTCCTTTGGACTATGACATGGGATCGTTCAAGAGCTATATTAGAGATCGCTTCAGAGGCGGGCAAGGCATTGGTGTTGCTGATGTCCATAGGCGGCGGTGACCACTTTCCATCAAGTAGCCGCTTGCCTGTTTGACTGCCGTATAATAAAAAAAAGAAAATTTTATACAATCGTTCAGGCAGTCTAATTTCTCTACAGTAGGTACATTTCGTTCGACATCAAAAGACGGGCTGGACCATTAATCGACAGCAATTTTTAAACAATGTCGCGACGTTGCGACATATTTGAACGGTTTCCAAATAGTTATCTATTTAGTTCGTTTTGCCAATGTTACGTTTTTTTAGAAACAGATGAAAGCTCTGTTCTATATCAGCTCTGAGTGATGGCAATATATCATTGGTTGGTAACGTCTATATTTTTAATATCTTGTATGTACGTCTATGACGTTCTTTGGAAATTATAGTATGTAGGTACAGTTTATTTCAAATGTTTTAGGGGTTCCATTTCCCCATAAATGCGTGGTAGGTAATTGTAACGTATACAATTACAACAAATCTTTAATTAATTTACTTTAATTGTAAATAATTATAGTAAATAAATAACTTACATTATATTGCATAAAATTCAAAATTGACAAATCAATTAAATAATTGTACCTATGTTGGTAACAAATAAATACAACTGCTTGCCATGCTTGATAGTCGGACTTTTACTGCCCCATTTTTAACTATTAATACGAAGATGACCGACTTATACTGGCGTTCTATTCCTGAAACAAAATATCACTGAATATTTTTTATTTTAGTCTTATTAGTAAACATAAATTAGCTTTTATATGCAAAAGTGTTGAGTAGACATCAACGAATGGTATTTAAGCAATTATAGTACCAACTAGTAGTAGATACCTAGATAATTATCAACTAATAAACCTTGTCCAAGATTTTAATGCAGCAACTGGAGCATCCGTAACCCCAACGCAAATTTACCTTAATCGCAATGTCTCGCATTATACTCTGTCGCAACTTGACACTATCATATTTCGTCTTCATCAAATTACCCTGCGCGTGCGCGTAGGGTTGCCGGGAAATGCGGAATTATCCCGCAAACGGGAGCTTTCCAGCATCTACTTAAGTGTAATTTAGCTTTCATCTACAGCCCATAGCAGTGTTGAAAATACTAAGCAGAAAACGCTATTGACCTATATTGCCGACGGAGGTCCTAACTGACCTCTCAGAGATTATAGTTGCCCTGTACGTACGAGACCCATAAGTAAAAGGGGTTGGTGCTATTCTACTCCACTGTACTCCACACGGCATTTTCACATTACTGTCCCGGAATGGGACATTTGATCTTAGTCCTTACAGTGTCAACGCACCTCGGGTCCTGCATTTTTGTTGCCTGCAGCCTAAATGTACGAGTTCTAGATGTTATGGTCGATAGTTACCACTTACCATCAGGTGGGCTGTCTGCTCGTTTGACACTCAGTAGCATAAAAAAATCGAAAACTTTCCCCTTGTCCTCCTTGGTCCCTTGCTGACCAGGAAAACCACTAAGATAGGTACATAAATCAAAGCCAACCAAGTATTTTCAATTGAACTCGCAGTCAAATTCACGATATGCCTTGTTCAAAACTGTAAAAATAAATTGTTTCTTTTTTATAACGCATACCTATTAATGACAATGTTGTCCCGAAATTCGGTATTCAGGATTCAAACACGCAAAACTGGCAACCCTAGGGCCGGTGCGTCCGCTGACGGCGCGTGGGCAACGGCCGAATTGGGCTTCCGACAGTTACTTAGCCGTGACGGTGGCCAGCTGAATTTCTTATCTAGCCCAGTCGTTAGCGGTCGGTTTTTTGAGGTCGCATCCGGTAGGTAAACAATAATAATTAGAGAAACGCTTTTCGTTTCTGTTGACATTTTGATTGACTGTAGGTACTTCGTTTAATTTTGCATTTTATTAATCCTACAGATAATTAATGACTCACGTAAAATATAGAGAAGTAGAGTCACAGAAGATTTTCAGAGATACTTTTGGAACTTGGAAGTCTCTCGACTTCCTTTCTCCATTTTCGTGTTATCACCCTAGCTTTTTGTAATCAAATGTATTCGTTTTCATGAATGATAATATAGGTATTTATATAATTTTAGCCATAGCTAGTAAGTAGCAAGCTACCATAATTAATTCAAGTTTTTAGGGCCTAGATTCACAAAACTTTTTGATCACTAGTAAGTCTGTTGCTGCAGTGAAAGGTATTTTTTTTAGTACAGGCAAATACAATATATTTATTAACACGCTTATCAACTCTCGCTGGCGGTTCCCAATTTTAATAGGTACCTAATGCTTAATGAGGAACAAGAGCCAGATAAGTGAGTTATTACTTTTTTTTTACATTACCTACCAGTAATTAAGTACTTAGTTTAATCTTTAATCGTAATTACACTGTAACGTATTACAGCCAAAACTTACCATGCTGACAACAACATGTTTTGACTAGTTAACTTTTCCCTTGCGTTACTATTTCAAAGATTTTAACTATCTTCGAAAGCAGATATCCATTTCATTGATAATAATAGAATTCCCAAAACAGTTTTATGCGATATACCTAATTTAGGTAGGCAATATTTGGAAGGAGCCGCTTGGCACCCCGTGCCAGGATATAACTTACTATTAATATTTGGATGAAAGTACAAAGTTGGGTATCTATATGCAAACGTGTCGACATTATTTTTCAATGCGCCTCGTCTAAGTTACGAAGACAATGCATGCTCGTGAAACTTTGCTGCGGATTATATTTCAGGCGCAAACTGCTGTTAAGCTGTAGCTTATATTAAAATGACCACAACAGTCATTACTAATTAGTGGCTTATATTAAAATTGCCACATTCATCGTCATTACGAATTAGGTATTTTGCTCCAACCCATATTATGTTACACAAAAATATTATTCCAGGAAACGTGATATAATGAATGAAGTGACAACACGCAATCCAAAGGTTTATTACCTACCTATTTTTCTTACGACTACCCTCCTATGCATTCAACATTTAACGATTTTTAATTTTACTTTTCAAGTCAACCCATTTAAGAGAAGTCTGGGATTTTTTGTAGTGCAGTAATCAGTATACCGTCACTAGATGAGACATGTTTATGACCTGCCCTTAGTTTGTTGCATTCATTCTAACAAAGAGAGTCGGTCAATAAGTAGCTATGTGTAAGTAACTAATCCTTTAAATAACTGTGCGCAGGCGTAGGCGCCGCCGCTCTGGCGCCTTTTCGGCAGGTTACAGTCACCTAACGCGACGTTTGTTCCACTTTCCCAATTTAATTCAACTACCAAATATAACATAGGTAGGTACTCACTAACTATACTGCTGCCCAGAGATACGTGAGAAATAGGTGTCTAAACCTGCCGGTATCAAAAAAGAGGTCCCGCGGGAAGGACAAGAAGCGATGTATTTATGTCATCATCATTTTGGGGGTCAATGTGGTCTCGAGTCCACCTCCCTGCCTTTCCTTGTCCACCTCGTTTTATCTTTGGTTAGGGTGTGTTTATGGGCACGCATGTCATCGTCAATATAGTCAAGCCCCATCCCATGCCTGGCGGGGGTGGCACGGCTAGACATTTGAATCTTTGTAATTTGCCGACCTGCACAAGACGTGACCACTGGCGGCACTCTTGCAGCTTATCTGCGATGTCACGGGCGTAAAGGCTACCTGGGCTATATGTGCGTTTCGAACGCGGTCTTTGCATGAAACTCCATATATTCATCGCAGCATCTTCATTTTCGTGATGCGATGATACAATATAGAGCACCCGTGAGAAAATCCGGGATCAAGGAATCCAATATCAACCGGGAACAGTGCAATCTATTGGTGAAGAAACTTTCGTGACTGGTGCCATAATTTCAGTATAATTATCTAGATAGTAAGTACAAATAATCAAATCTTCTGGATAATTTCTCTCGATAATTTTGGTGCAGCAGTAGCTGCAATATGTAATAAACGTACCTACAGTATAAAATCGTCTAAATCTGTGTCTAGTACGTAATTTGAAACGATGGCCCACGGTCCATGGAGCCATTGCCACTTCAGCGATTACAGCAACCATCCCGTGTCGCAAGATTCCATGGTATTCAGAGCCCATTAAAATAACTCCATTGGCTATTTATACTCGATCTTTCTGGGCGTCCCGTCTCGCCCGCCGCTGGATTATTTCCTTTACTTTTCATGTGCGCATTCTTTGTTCGGCTGGCCTAAATACCAGAGTCTGTTAAAACCTGTGGCATGCACTGCCAAATAACACGTCTGTTAGCAGTATGGTATCAAACCATCATAGTTCGGTTCAAACGACACAGATGACGCTATCTTGTGAAACGGACCCACGTAGGAGTCACGTGGTCGCGGGCCGGCCGGGCCCTGCGCTGAAAAGCAAGGGCGAGACATTCGAACGTTAGCTGTCAGTGAACCGAGGGGTTGTATCACCAGACAACCAATTCTTATTAGCCTTACTATTTCTTACGTTAATTGTTTTATCATAAGTTTATTATCATTAAGTTTGCCAAAGCCCAAGTTAATAATATACCGATTTAAGTAACACATGGTTTGTATATATTTCTGATCCTAACATATCAGAAGTGACAAGTGACCCAAATCAAGCGCCTATCGGTAAGTTTCTGCTCTTTACTTTGAACGCTCGCAATGGAAGTCTCATATACGCAATATAAGGTATGCTACTGAACCGACTGAATATTGCGTAATTATGTTACACGCAGAAAAATACGGCTTCATACAGTCTATGAACCGAAATATAGCCGATCCATGACCCGCCAGGGGAAAACCCTAAGGTACACAACTGTTAGGTATATCTACGCAAGAGCGTTTCTCGTCTTAAACTAAACCTTACGTATATAAGAGTGAAACTCTAATTTCTCTCGCATGCATAAAGAAAGTGATACTAAAGAAATTCCCATGTTTGTGTGTAGTGACCATTTCTAACAAAAATTATTTTACTTTACCTGCCTGTGTGATATACTACTACTAGTATCCTAGCCGGTTACGGCCAACGACTGTCTAGGTGAAGCAGTCCGATCCCCGTGTGATATACACAGGTGTCGATTCCCGTCCAACAAAGAATTAATTTCTAATGTTTCCGGTCTGGCCGTATGAGCCTAGACTAAAGTTGTATTTTGCCTCGTTGTGGGTCTAACCATAACACAATTATGTAGTTGCGACTGTTATGTATAATGAATGGTCTGTGAAAAAGTAAAATATTAATTTAATGCTCTCCTCTCCTTAGCCTAACCCTACCTACCCTAACCTTACATTCGTGTACCCTGACATATTCGACTTAAAATAGTATAAAAGTATTAACACTATTACATACTCGACGAAATGATGTCGGAATCCCAAACTCTTCCGATACATTCCCAGAACGACGACAACGTAGAGAATGCGGCAAAAAAACCATCCACTTAAAAACAAAACACAAAAAAGGGCGCGCTCGCTCACGCTCTACCACACGTTCGCGCCGTAGCTCGCGATTTCTTGTAAACAGATTGCATCGCAGTGATCACAGCTATCAGTTTGATACCTCTGAATCCGACGATTAGTCAACCTGCCGGGGCTCGATGCAGCCCCTGGAACGCGCCTGGGACGCGCACGCGTTGTCGTACATATAGACCTTATCGAAGCAGAAGTTGACGCCTACATTGTACCAGACGAATTCCTAAACTATGACATATTTATAGGACAGAACTTGACAGAGCGGCCTGACGTAGTAGTACATAAGGATAGCACTAGTCTGATACTACACTATTCAAATACACAAGATCCACTTAAGATCCAGTTGTACAACACTAATGACGTGGACATTCAGGGCGTATGCAGCATCGACTATACCTGTAGTGATACTCTCACTGGACATGTCTATATCTCCGGGAACTCATGTTTCAAAAAGGGAGAAGAGTTTATGATATTACTAATTACAGTTGGCACAGGACAAATAATAGTAGTCACTTTTTCGGATACTTTAGTTCGCTTAGGCAAGGGTAGGTTACTAACTCGCGCACATATGTTGCCGATTAACGTGTCACAAACAACTCTGCCAACCGAAGTCACAGTGAACAGAGTCGACACCACTTACCTTCCACATACTGAAACTTATAAAATCAAACAAATAACCGAGGACATGCTCAATATTGGACCAGATGTGTCAGACAGAAAAGGGTGAACTTCTCAAGCTATTTAACGAGTATCGAGACAGTTTTGCGCTCACGATAGACGAACTAGGTAAAACGACTATGCGAGATGCATATCAAACTGTCAAATAACTTGCCAGTAATATACAAACCTTATCGTTTACCGTACAGTGAGCGACTAGTCGTAAGAGACCTGGTAAACCAACTTCTGGAAAATGATATTATTAGGGAGTCAAATTCACCGTACGCGAGCCCCATAGTACTAGTGAGAAAGAAAAATGGCGAACCACGCTTGTGCGTTGATTACAGGGCTCTTAATAAAAAGACAGTAAAAGATTCTTACCCCATGCTCGTCCTAGACGATCAATTAGATCGCCTAAGTGGGAAACGGTATTTTACGAGCCTAGATCATAAGTCCGGATACTATCAAATTCCGCTAAGCCAAGAATCAAGACACCTCACCGCGTTTATCACCGACGGCCATTTTGAGTATACAAGAATGCCGTTGGTTTGGTTAACGCACCTGCGGTATTTCAGCATATGATAAATAAAGCGCTCGATGACTATCTGCGGCAACCACGGTAAGCAAAGGCCTAAGAAAGCTCAGAAAAATATTAAGTTCCCAACGTGAGGCCGGCCTCACGCTGAATCTTGACAAATGTTTCTTTTTCCAACGCTCCCTAGATTATTTGGGCTTTGAGATAGGCCATGAGGGACTGAGACCAGGCAAAAACAAAATCGAAGCGGTAGCCTCATTCCCAGCACCTGTTAGTGTACATCAGATCAGGCAGTTTATGTGCTTAACAAGCTTCTTTAGAAGGCTTATACCTAACTTTGCAAATACATCTAAAGCATTAACGACTCTTACAAAAGCTAACACACCATGGTGCTGGAGGGATGCACAACAACACGCGTTCGATACCCTTAAAGAAAAATTAATACGAAGACCAATACTGGCTCTATATGACCCGAAACATATAACGGAGGTCAACTGTGATGCGAGTAAAATAGGTACTGGTGGTATCCTTTTACAGAAGGCAGATGAAAAGTCTCTTCTCAGACCGGTCGCCTATTACAGTAAACAAACAACCAAAGAGGAAGAATATTTACATGAATTGGAAACACTAGCCGTCGTTCAGTCTCTTAAAAAGTTCCGCACGTACCTTATCGGCTTATACTTTAGGGTATATACAGACTGCAATGCTTTAAAATCAACTCTAACGAAGCGTGACCTCGTACCAAGGATCGCAAGATGGTGGCTCCTATTACTGGAATATAACTTTACAGTGGAATATAGACCAGGAGAGAAAAAAGAGGCATGCTGGCGCACTAAGTAGGAACCCAATACCGAACACGAGATATGACCAAGACGGTCTTGCAGATATTAGGGAGTTTGACATACTCAAAATAGATACGCTGGATACATCCCAATGGCTGCAAAATATACAAATGACCGATCCAAAATTGAAGCATATAAAAACTATTCTATGTCAAAATTGTACTGACATTAAGGATATATTAAATAACTATACCAAAAGGAAACATACCTTTCCATACCCTACACATGGACCACTTAGGTCCTTTCGTAAGAAGCAAGACAGGTAATACGTACATATTCGCAATAATAGATGGCTTCAGCAAGTTCATTTTTATTAGAGCGGTGAAAAACTTTAAGAGTAAGACTACTATAAAAATCTTACAGGATATATTCGATACCACTGGACAAGCTTTACCTCAGGAGTATTAAAAATGACATTAATTTCATAGGCGTGAAACATGTGCTAAACGCAGTAGCAACACCACGTGCTAATGGGCAGATTGAGAGGTATAACAGAACAATATTAGATTCCATAGCAGCGACGAATCATGGCTCAGACAAAAGAGACTGGGACACACAGATTGGAAAGGTACAGTGGAGCCTTAACAAAGGCACGGGCACCTCACCATCTGAAATAGTTTGTGGGCGAAGAACAGTAAATACGAGCGAAGGGGCTATTCAAAATGCCCTCCAAAACGAAAAGGACAAAGATGTAGCTGACGTCGATAAAATTCGTAATGAAGCAAAAGAACATACAGAACGATCCCAAGCCTACATGAAAGAGCACTACTATCAAAACAAAGCTCCTACAAAGCTTTTCAATGAGGGAGATTTAGTCATTGTCTCCCCGCTGACGGAAAAAGCAAGACACTTATCTAAAAGTTTCAAGGCCCATTCAAGATTACAGCTGTACTGAAGAATGATAGGTATGAAGTATCAAATGTACCTGGTATTAGCAAACGAGCCAATAAGAGTATATATCCAGCTTATCACTAAAAAAAAAATGGATAACATTTGACGATGACGATACTGTGTGACGGTGCAGACGAGGATACTAATAGCGATAACTACGACAGAGATCATCATCATCATCATCACAGCCCATAACAGTCCACTGCAGGACTTCGGGCCTCTCCCACGAAAGGAGAGGTCATTGCCATAATCTCCACGCTTGGCAGGCGGGTTGGAGATCGCAGTGCAGTTGATGTAAATCTACCAAGAAAGATGCTGCTGCCCACCTTTCGGATTTGTCCCTTAGTCGCCTCTTACGACACCCACGGGAAGAGATGGGGTGGTGGTATTCTTTGAGGTGGCGGCACCACACACCACAATAACGACAGAGATGACACAGAATAATAACGTATACATATATATTACTGATGACGATATCTACATGCGGGTGTATTATAAATGGTCGCCGCTTAACACGTATAGTCTAGCTCAATATATTGAATGCAGGGCTGACTCCGTGGAAGTTATAGTTAACTAATCGTATATAAATTTAGATTACAAGGACCACCCTCAGACTTGCTTCCTCTCCTTCCCCATTACCCCCTCTCCATCCACACCTACATATTATGTTACAGGGTAAAATACTACATGGTGCTACTACTGGTAAAAAATAAATATCAAACCAGCCTCAAATAGCAAAGCCTGAACCGACAACAATGCTATGATATCCATTCACACAAGAAACGATAAACATACGTACCCAGTACTAGCTACAAATGTTGAAGAAGAGATGTATACTGAAATGAAGATGTCATTCACCCATAAGTAAATCAGATGATGAAACAGTTGGACTGCTAATGATGCTCACAGTACTTGTGCTTGGCGAGGCCGGAGTGCGACGGCACATACGGTATCCACAATACATGTGAAATTATAACAACTCAGTACTCACAGTATATGTGCTTGGCGAGGCCGGAGTGCGACGGCACATACGGTATCCACAATACATGTGAAATTATAAAAACTCAGAACTCACAGTATATGTGCTTGGCGAGGCCGGAGTGCGACGGCACATACGGTATCCACAATACATGTGAAATTATAAAAACTCAGAACTCACAGTATATGTGCTTGGCGAGGCCGGAGTGCGACGGCACATACGGTATCCACAATACATGTGAAATTATAACAACTCAGAACTCACAGTATATGTGCTTGGCGAGGCCGGAGTGCGACGGCACATACGGTATCCACAATACATGTGAAATCATAACAACTTAGTACTCACAGTATCTGTGCTTGGCGAAGCCGGAGTGCGACGGCACATACGGTATCCACAATACATGTGAAAGTATAACAAATTGGTACCCACTCACCGTATATGTGCTTGGCGAAGCCGGAGTGCGACGGCACATACGGTATCCACAATACGAGTGAATTGAAAGCAAGGTGGTATTCACTGTATATGTGCTTGGCGAGGCCGGAGTGCGACGGCACATACGGTATCCACAATACATGTGAACTTTTATATCTATTTTACACTCCCACTCAATTTTTATTCTCGTTTCCCTAAAAACATAAAGTTGAAATCTACGTACCACACAAAATTAGAACCATTCATAACTATTACTGTATAATCTAAGTACAAGAAACACCCCCTAAAGTCACAACTATCATACAGTACAAGAAAGTTATTAAGTATTTATTACAAATAAAAAAAACACCCCTCACAACTATCATACAGTACAAGACAGTTACTAACTAATTATTACACCTGCACCAAGCCAAGACCAAGCAAAATACATAGGCGAGTACTCGTACTTACATTTATTTCTCACACCTACAGATAAAAGGCTGACCAAAAACAAGCAAATATCAAGTACTCGCCCTATAGCTGATGTCGCTCAGGGCACTACGAAGAACCCACGGCGTGACCCCCGCAGTCAACGAGTTCACCCAGGCAAACACCGCGACTTCCGTGTCGGCGAAATACACCGCGACAGCGGAGTACATTGTTTGCGCCGAACAGTATTTACACCAAGCAACTCCAGCTCTACAAACCAAGCCACGAACGTACTCATAACACTGTACTGTCCCCGAAAATCATGATAAATCGTAGTATATAGCGTCGCCGCTGCGCGCGGTCCGCAAAACCACTGATAGTATGTACACTAACTCTACCTGTATGTGTTCATAATGAGTTACATAAAACAATAATAAACGTTACATATATCACATTAGTACTCTAAATGGTAAACTACACGTAGGCATACCTACTATTAATTTTAATTCCTCTATTTAGATACTTAATTTCTTTTTTTGTCTCTTTTTTCCTTTTGTTACATAAATTGTATTTGCGTATTGTATAATATATAATTTAGGTGTACTACACTAAGGATATCGGAAAACAACTAAATTATCTAAGTTTGTGCATATAACTAAGTATGTACCTCTGTAATGTCCAATAAATTAATGTAAGTCAGCTCGACTGCAACTTGTACAACGATTGCTTACTACATGTACTTAGTGACTTTTATATAGTTATTATAATAATAGCACTAATTGTATGAGGGCATACAAAACGTTCGAATGGCCGAATCGCAACGGAATGGGGACATTCCGGGATCAGGAAGGCCGTCTGTTAGCAGTATGGTATCAAACCATCATAGTTCGGTTCAAACGACACAGATGACGCTATCTTGTGAAACGGACCCACGTAGGAGTCACGTGGTCGCGGGCCGGCCGGGCCCTGCGCTGAAAAGCAAGGGCGAGACATTCGAACGTTAGCTGTCAGTGAACCGAGGGGTTGTATCACCAGACAACCAATTCTTATTAGCCTTACTATTTCTTACGTTAATTGTTTTATCATAAGTTTATTATCATTAAGTTTGCCAAAGCCCAAGTTAATAATATACCGATTTAAGTAACACATGGTTTGTATATATTTCTGATCCTAACACGTCAAATACATATTACCTCTCGAATAAACAACGATAATGACTTTGTTATAGGTAAATTAGAGATATAGGTTGAGGAATGCGAAAATTATTCGGTTACTTTACATTACAAGTCTTAATCCGTCTCGGCAGTCTAGGCTAGGGCTAGATTGCTTTGTGTGAATTGTCGAAGATGCATTAGGTATTTTCTTTGTGATTTTCTCCAACTGCGACCTCAATTCGGTAATAGGTACTCGTATTTTAAAAAATGTTTATGGTTCAAACATTACAATTTCTCAACTTTCTGGAATAAAAAGCATCTTGACGTCAATATCCAAATATTTTTGTGGAGAAGGTACGGATAATAGGTATAATTAATGAACTTGGCGGTAATGCCCCGATTGTACTCTCGCATGCGAAGGCCCGGGGTTGGCCTTGACAGCGATTCAGGATTAGGCAGATCAGGTAATTACAGTAGAGTATTCCCTTACTGTTACAGTCAGAATTTCTGAGTTATGTACATTAGTTGAACACTAACCGCTGCTATTTCAGAAAAATGTCATATTAGCATAGAAATAAATAGAAGTCATTGCATATTAGTAGGTACAAGGCGACACAGGGGATCGAACTCGGTCCCTTACGGTTCTTTCTAAGTTGCTAACAAGAACTTTCCGAAAAAAATCGACCCAAAATGACTTCAGTTGACCCTAAATAACACCTAGAAACAGATTTGTACCGCCTCCGGGGATTTACTCACACAAAAGTGATCCTGACCGAAATTAACTTATCACAGTCTGGATTAAAAGAGCAAACTTATGAAAATACCATCCCAAACAAAACCAAGGGGATGTACTCTAAAGTCTATTGATAAGTTGTGCTATTACTAAGAAAGTAAACAAGAGTTTTACAGGCCCGCCGGGCAATAAAATTGACTAATCCGACGTGAATCAGTGAAACCGTGTTGTCATGTTCGAGATTTATTGGACATTTCCGACTACCTTCTAGTCAAAGTAAACCATCATATACAAGGACCGTGACTTTATTTTCTAGAATTTTGTAGATTACTGAGAAGTGCTTAGGTAAATTTCTTTACAAAATTTTGCCTAATTCTGCATTAGGGACACCAAAAAGGCTGATATGACATTTACCATTATGTTATATTATTATTATATTTAGATAGGTATACATATATACATAAAGCTCACACCTCTGTCCCACAGGTGGGGCAGAGACTTCCACTTTACTCTGTCCTGACACAACTCCCTAGCCTCGCATATATCCTCAATTCATTTCATACATCTCCTTTTATTATTGACACTTCCGACCATAGCTTTTTTGAGAACATTACTGATTATATTTCCATTGAATATTATATGCCATTACTCAAATTAACATTCTTCAGCACATCAGGCGCAGTCGCAGACTCTTAGACTGAACAAAACTGCTCATCTACGCTGCCCATGTTCAAGTGCTTCCCATGACAGTCACCAGACTGGGGCCACATTTCAAATTATATAAATTGTATATTGATTTGACGATTGACGTCCCTGACTCGCTCGAAATAGACTTTCATTTAGGTACCTACATATTTTATTAATGTAAATTCATTCATTGTATTCTTTTCTTAGGGTATATAGCTAAACCAACGATTCCTAACCCTATCAATCTTATTCCTGTCAACTGTGGCGGGGCCCCTCGAGGTAAACTCATCTTCAGATCGTACCAGCTTTGTCCTCACAGCCGCACTGAAAAAGTATAATAATGTGTGACTCTGCAGATCGCCACACCGATCGTTGATGTAGCAGACCTATACCTCTTTTTATAAAATCATCAATTATCAATAAATGAGAAGACTGCATCTATATACGAGCATATATCGCCCTTAACACCTACATTTAAATTACAAAATGTATAAGAAAATTCCGAGTCAGCTGATATTGTAGTTGCATAGAATTTGCCGTATATTCTTACACCTTTGGAATTTAAATTTCTCGAAAACCGTCAGTCAAATGGTTTAACTCAAAAAGCACACTAACCGCCCACCCCGTACACAAGCAAAAAAGTATTGTTGTTTGGCGGCAGAAATAAGGCAATGCGGTGCTACAACTGCTTATCAAATGTTATCTATGTGGAACAAAGGATAGGTCCATTGTTCCCATCCAAACAGACTTCTCTGGCTTGACTTATTACCATGGAATCTCAAGAATTCCAGTCATTTAGACATTCACATCTGCTTAAATATCTTATCAAGTGAAGATTATAATTGACATTGATATCGATTTGAGAATAAACGTTGTTATGTTTAGGAAAAATCCAAGATTCTAAGATTGAGGCTTAATACCAGTTAGTTACATGCTGTACCTATACTTTGTCCACTGTTCTAGATCTAACTGTGCAAAACATATACGTAACTGATCTATTACATATGTTCTTCTGTCTCGGTCTCGGTAAATGACTCACTATTTTTGTAATGATTCGAGTGAAAGGAATGGAATAGGTAAGTATAGGGGTTTGGTATTTGGGTATACTTTGTGGTGAAATATCATATATACCCGGTCCCTATAGAAAAATCCTAAATATGTAGTAAGAATTTTGGCCCCTATCCTTGAAATTCCGGTCATAAAAAGCCTCACCAGGGCTGCACCTTGGCTGCACGCGGAATATATCAAATCACTTAATATAACCAACCATGTACCTACTTAAGGACATAGTGCTATGCTTTTGCATTTTATTGTGATGTCGGATAAAACTATCACGGAAACTTTGAAAGTTATCAAGCACGACATTCCGATACCATGATGTGGTCCTCACACAAAACCAACTCATTCCGGATCTAGGCGTAGAATTTTTCATGCTTTCTTATCAATGTAACGTAATTTTAATGTAACATAGATAAGTAATCTAGGTACCTATCTATACTTCGAAAACTCGGAAAGAAAATACACTTTCAAATAGTTAGGCGGAATGAATCGCTCCTTGTGCCCATTGTTCGCTTTATCGTAACTTTGACGAACGATAAGTGGAACTATTGATAACGGATACCTATTTAGAATAAGAATTGTTCTTTTATTCTTTCAGTACAAGTTGGGCACAATTGTTTAATATTGCCGGCCAATTCCGGTCATTAGGCTATCATCAGACCGGACGGATGTACTTTATTCACATCACGAAGTTCCAATAATACAAAGTAAATGACTCGCCAAGGAAACTACTTGCAAGAGTTCTAACAACAAACATCATTCAAATAAAGAAAGCCGAAATCTCGCGAGCTACGATGTCACAGACAGACACACCCATACACAGATCCACATGTCAAACTTATAACACCCCTGTTTTCGTCGGGTAAAAAAGTAAAAAAGTGTACCCCACGTAACGACGTGGGGTACACTTTTTTTTATACACTTTTGTTTTCATTTATTCCCACTGGGAACGTACCTACTGGGTACGACCGTTCGCCTATCACGGCCTCTTTCGGCCCCGCAAATGTCCAACATTTCATCAAATCTTTGATTTTTGGGAAAATAAACAAATCGCATAGTACCAGGTCTGGACTATGTGCGGGAGATGGGTCTAGCTCTAGACTGAAGCTTTCATCCTTTTTGGCATGTAACAATATATCCTTGTTTCATCTCCTGTCACAATGTCATGCTAGTGAAATTTGAACGTCCGTGATCGTTCTTTAACAACATTGTTACACCAATTAACTCGAGTCCATTTTTGTTCTGTCTCGGGTGAGTTCATGAGGAACCAGCGGCAACCAAATTTTCTAACTTTTAAATGTTGACTTTAAATATTTTTTGAATTTGGCTCGCCGGATTCTTTAATTAGTTGCCTGACAGGAGCCACATTTTCTTCAGTGATCGCAGTTGACAGCCGATTTCATCATGGAGAGAAACACGGCTCATAAAAAATCATTGTTCCTTAAGGATAGGGGTTCCCAATCTTTTTCAAACCTCAACTCCGTTTACAAGCTGTAAATTTTTGCGTCGCCATTCTAAAAGATGATCCCTGTATGTGGCTCTAACGATGGGCTTACATCAGACGAAGATAAAGCAACAACAATTAAGAAGCTACATACTTTTAACGTGCCGTGTGTTCGGCAGGGCTACAAATTTCTGAATTATTTTCCCTTTTCAAAACTCCTTTGTTACGTGTATGACACAAACAATACATGACCTAACCAAGAGTTACCTATCGTGCATGTTTGTTTCAAGAAATCCAGTCAGGATTGTCATATTCTACGTAATATCAACGAAGACTTCCGGAAACCATTTAAGGAAAATTTTCATGAATGAAATTGACTATGATTCATTTGATAGTACGATGATTGTGTCAATGAATGATAGCATCACACATTAATGTGTTAAGACATTACGCGTTCATTCATAAAGTATTTGGTCGACGAATTGAGTGTCACATTCGACGGACTGAATATTTATCTTAAATAGATGGATGGAAGAGACAAATAAAACTTTACTGCATGAATTTGGTTATCGCGGTGCTGCTGGCATTTTCCATATTTGTTTACAGTACATGTTACACAATAAACCAAAAACCATTTAAAAGTAAGCCTTTTTCGTGCGAAATAGATTTCCGATATTATTTGTAATTCATTAAACTCACTTATGTAACTTGTCTACTTAATACTCGTATGTGTGGTAGGTGTTACAGTTCAACAGTTACTACACAATTTAGATTATGCCCTGCCGTGACCTGCTCCACCGACATACATTCGCTGGTGTCTTAGAGGCAGACCATTTAGTTCAATATTCTCCGTAGAAAATTAGCATTTTCTATTGTGAATGAAAAGCTTGGAAAAGGGCGAAACCCTCCAGTCCCGGTGGAGGCTCATATCCTTAGAAAAAAGGGACTATAAACGATGACGGTTCTAACATTACAGCGTTAATATAAAAATTAGGGTCGTACATTAATTAAAGTAGCCTGTCTTGCTACAATAATATTAAAAAAAAACAATCAGTTTAATAATTAGTACAAAGTTCAAAAAACAGCTTGGTAGCAGTGACAAGACAACCAAAAGAAACTAGACTCCAATATTACGTTTAGTTGTCTAACTGTCGGTCCGTTGCTGTTGCTGTGCAAAAAGCGGACCAGTAGGTACTGAAATAGCTAGGTACGTAATCAGTAATAACAAAATACCCACATTACTCGTAATTCTTAAGTAGATAATCATCTGCATTTGGCACAACGGCTGGTAACGTGATATGATAAAGCTGTGCTCGCGGCTCTCGGCTCGGGCATATCTAGAGCGCAGATGGGACCGTCAATCACTCAAAATATTGCATTAATTTATTCGAAATTTCGCTTACAGGTCCACTATAACAATTTTTTACGTAGGGAAAAGGAAAAATAGACTACTTTGGTAGGGGTCGAACGGACGAAGTCGCGAGCGAAATCTACCTTTATATGTGACACAACTTAACATGTATTACAGTCTGTACCCGTACGAAGTCGTGACAGGCGGCCGGTAAGCACAGCATAATAAACCGATTAAAATGTGGGTCAACAAAATTACTGTTCAGCGCGTCATAAACGCATTTAATACTTCGCCAACTCTGTGTTTGCGCCGTCGACTCCAGTGGAAGTGGGCAATAACCGCGGCACAATAAAACCTTAATATTGTAATCGCACGTGGGACGAGGTTAAACTTAAACAAATAACTTTACGACAGCTCTATTGGGATGTCCTGTGCGCCGACGCCGACGCGGCGCGGGCGGAGACGTGCAACGAAAAACACACTCCTACAGCCCGGCACAGGACACATCGCTAGCCAATTTTATTAAATAACCGGCATATCTTTGCGTGAAGATTTTTGTTTTGGGATCAATCAGCTGTGAATCATTTCCACTACTTATTTAGGCTACTTACGGCGTTGGCTCAGCGAACCAAAGTGGGTCTTGGCCCTACATACCAGTGTCATAATTTTAATGAAGATTGTTCAATCCAAAATTGTGTCCACTACTTCTATCTAATTATTTTTTCAATATATACGACCTCATATCACCACTCACGTAGTAAAAATTACTCTATACTTCATACGATCGCGTATATTATCGCAAAAACAGTTTTATGTTGCGATCGGCAAGGGCGTTTATTGATTTACCCGCTGATGAGCACATTGACTTATTTTTCAGTAGCGTTATGCAAGTTACGACATTATGGTTAAGACCTTTATTTCTAAAGTACGATATACTTAATGTATGTTTTGATTTGGTAAGTAAGTACCTACCACTAAACATTTCAATGTACTATACTTCTTTTAAGTCAAATTGTGAACTTTATCTGTGGTATCTCGTAAATGGCTGGTAGAACTTCTGCTATTGTACATATATTATTGTTGAAAGCTGTGAGACATACGAATACAATCAAAATAAAATTAAAAATAATTTCCAATTTATAATTAGTACTGATGCCGCTGCCGGACATCCTACGATTTCGTACAAGTTGACTCATGTTTTAAGTAGCAGATAAGCAAGGCTTTCTGCAAGCAAGCCGCCAAGCGCACAAACGTGTAACCTGAAATGGTCCAACAGTGGACTGTCATGAGCAGTTGATATGTGATCTTATGTATTGAATTACTTACTTTTACTAACTCCCAATTTTCATTAAACTTAAGGAAGCTAATAAGTTATTGTTATCTTTTATTTCTTATTTTCAGTAGACTACTACTACAGAAAAAAATGGTATTTGTAGCGGATTTCACATCAGTGTTAGATTAATGATGCCCCTCTCTCGGCCGCGGCTGTTCCCCATTCCATGTAACAATCTGCTTCAAATCTATAACAAACAGTAACAACCATTACAAATATTATCTTGTTTGCAGAAGAATTACAGTAACAATTTACAGAATTTTCGTAAAATTAATTATTATGTTTATCCAACGATAAGCAACGTTTAGTCACAAAGAGGATAAAACACATCCTCTGAACGATGAGATTATAGCAAATCCTTCGAATACGGAGAAGGCTAATGTCCAACAGTGGACAGAATGGTTGCTGGTGAGTGTTGTTTATGATGATTAGTGCAATATACAGGTAGGTACTTGCCTTAGCCTCCCATGGCCACATACCGCGATGCTCCTCTAGTTCGACCAAATCACCCTTTCAAACAAAAAAGTCGGCCTATACGTACATTTTATACACAAAACATCATCAAAGTTTAATCCGGAACGCACCCATCGCACGTACATAACTCTTCTAAAGCCAGAGCGCCAATGATGAAAAACAATTCGCGATTGCAATGTTTGAACAAAGCGTTTGCCCAAACGTATATTCCCAGTTGCAACCACTAGGAACGTAAACAGGGTATTATTCAAGAGCACCTAATAGTTGTCCCAGCGTATCGACAACACGCAAGTTCACATAGTAGAGACAATGAGCGCATTGCAAAACTGAATTAGCATTTAGATAAACATTGGTCCGCGTCCCGACGTGGTAATGAACGGTTTGTTTTGGTAAGATCTCCCCACATTTACTAATAACGCTAGCCTAGGACAATTGCGCGTGGGCAAATGTTATGTTATATGTTATCGTCAACGGTACGCCTTTCATATAGTACAGAGTATTTTGAAAACTTATTCATTCATTGGCGAAACAATATATTCGATGCTAGTGTTCCCAGACGCTATTTGGATTGTGTTCGGCGCAGTGTTCGCGGCTCATAATTTTAGTATAAGCATGTAGTGAATGCAAATTGACTAAATTATATTCGTATGTTCGAGGCCAGCGGCTGCAACTCCTGTTTAGATAGAGTCTATAGGAATATTTTAATGTTATGTGGCAGAGAAACAGGCAAGCGGGCCACCAGACTGGAAAGTGGTCACCGCTGTCTATGGACATCAGCAACACCAGGGACGCTACTTATGCGTAGCCAATAGAGGTCGCAATACCGGTATATCTTTTCAAAACCGGGATTTCCGGTATTAACCTGAGGTCAATACCGCTCTCTAAAAACTTATAAGTCATAGACAGACTTAAATAGTACATAAAAATCCAAATTATTAGAAGAAAAATCAAATTTGAATTTCCTCTATTATAGATCTCTCATCGATAGGTCCTTTCTTTTGCTATAGTATTTGAGAAAATGATATTGAGGCAAACTATTATACGTTTGTTAGTCTAGATGGTGATTAGAATATAAAATTGATCCTAATAGTGCAAAAGTAATATATAATTTTATTTTAACTGAATACCTAAAATCCCGGTTTTAGTAAAATGAATACCGGTTTTGAGAAGGCATATTTTTCGTCCAGGATCCCGGTGTTTTCGGTATTCGGGATCCCGGTTTGCGACCCCTAGCAGCCAACCTCTAATATACCTCTAACGATCCCATGTCACAGTCCAAAGAAAACACTGTGGCTCGCTCATTCCACATCAGAATTATACGAGCGAGAAACGTTGCGAGACATACAACAACATTCAGGCAGCTCGATCATAAATTACTTCATTTTATAGTCTCGCAATCAGCAAAAATGAAAGAAAAGAAAATAAGATACTCAACGCAAGTTATATTTTCCATCCAACCTATCCAAATCCATTACAATATAAATACTTATTATAGTATCTTAGCATAATCAGGCTTTTGCCACAAGCTAGATGCTGAATGCAAAGTAATCTGACACAACACCTGCGGTCAAATCGAATTGGTTGCACATTTGGAAGTAGTTCTGCACAATATACAAATGCAATGTGTACGTGATTATGATATTATGCATGTCATTGAATTTTCTTCATATACCACAGTAAAAATGCATAGCAGGTAATATTAAAACTATCCGATATCATGTAGTACGTAGAATATTATATTTTCAAACAGATATGGGTCAATACTGTTGACCCACTGCTTACTACTTTATTTACTTTATCGTATACGATAAAGATTCCACACACGGTCCACAGGAATACGTTATCTAATTTATCGACGTAACCATGGGCACGAGGAACGCATACCAGGTTTTTTTTTAACTAGAATAGCCAGGCATTTGACCGCCTATTCATCTGGTGGTAAGTGATGATGCTGCAGAAGATGAAACAAGCCTGTCTAGGAACGGCCTATTCACTCTAGCCTTGAAGGCATCCAGATTATTATGATCAGGGAACACACCCGCAGACAACGCGTTCCATTCCTTAGCCGTACGCATTATAAAGGTTGAACCAAAGCGGCTCGTGCGGATAGCTGGAAGATCCACGACATATGTAAGCCTTCGCCAGGATCGCGTTTCACAATGGCGGAAAGAGCCGGCGGATACTAAGTTTCTTGGCTCCGTTCCTCGCTTTGGATTCGATGTATATCTAAAGTTTAGATTGGTTGATAGCTAAACACCAAGAAGCTGTAGGTTGTCAGTAATTTCCACAGGTACATTCCTTCCTTACAGTGGCAACGCATGGCATGGCATGGCATGCATGTGAATCGTATATATAGGTGTTTTCAATTTTCAATCAGGTGGATGTCTGCTCGTTCGTCAACAACTTTGTTGACAGTAGGAGTGTCGGTGGCCTAATGGCTAGCGGGCCCGATTTGTAGATAAGCGAGGTACCAAGTTCGATCCCCAAATAAATGGCCATATCTACCTAAAACATCATTGAAACGAACTGACTACAACGAGACACTATAACGCAGATGCTGCAATCAGTGGATTATCTGTTATATACTGTAAATAATCTGTCTCAAACTGCCTGTAGATTTATAGACCAACCAAAGCCTAAAATCAAGCCAAGCCTATCAATGAATGATTTATTAAAAGTGCTACGTAAAGATTATGCAAGAAAGCAAAATGTCGCGCGACAGGCGCCGTGCACTAAGCAACAGGTTAGGTTACAGTCTACATTCATCGTGCTATTAAACACTCTAGGCCAAAAGGCACGTGCTAGCAATAAACTATAGGACTACATAACCCACTCACATGCTTCTTGTCATATATACAGGTTCTGTGCACGACCCGGTTCTGGGTCGAGTACGTATGCCGAGGCTATAAAAATCGAATCCCCATCAGCCACTATTACATACTCGTGAATCGATAAACATATTTTCGCAATACACTTTATATAAGCTTTTGGAAGACTATACAGAAGATTTTTCCCACCCGAAAAATTAACTACAAGACATGTTTTTTTTTTAAATCATACGGGAAGAGAAGGTAGTAAAGGGGAGATGGTATTATTTACTTATTTATTTAACATTTTATTGCACACAGTAAAATACATCGAGAAATATCATACATATAGACGACACAACAGGCACTACTTATTTCTAAAAGAATTCATGTTTTGTGGTAAATAAACAATGTAAAATCCGGCCCACACAAGAAAATCTATCTATATTTTAACAGTTTACTGGTAAAACGGTAACAGACAGGCTGTCTCCTGCATTAATAAGGACTTGATAAAAATCAAATCAGTACATCATTTTAAATAATTGCACGACCTCATTTCGCCGGCCCCTTTCCGCCTTTGGGAAACGCGATCCGGGCCAACGCTTCATCCTTATGTCGTGGATCTTCCAGCTATCCGCACGAGCCGCTTTGGTTCAACTTTTATAATGCGCACGGGTAAAGAATGGAACACGTTGCCTGCGAGTGTGTTCCCTGATCATTATAATCTGGACTCGGCTAGAGTGAATAGGCTGTTCGTAGACAATCAAGCTTCAGCTTCAGCCGCATCGTCAGATACTACCAAGTGAGATGGCAGTCAAATGCCTGACTAATGACATTTTAAAAAAAACTTTCATGTCACAGCCATCAACTTTATCGTTGAGCTCTGCATTGGGGTGAATGTGTGTGTCTATCTATGGCATTGTAGCTCGCGAACGGATGGACCGATTTCGATGCGGTTTCCTATTTTTGAAAGCCAGTATAATAGAGATGATTTTTAACTTTGTTTAATTAAAATGAGTTTAGCAGTTCAGGATATATTAGAGTATAATTACGTACCCTTGGTCGGCAGTTTAAAAATTTACGCATTACTCGAAGACGTCACACCTAAAAATCGACGTTGTTTGAAACGCACGTATGAGCATTCAACAATTACTTACACGCTGATAATGTATATGATTATTATGCAGATAATGCCACACCGTCATTACAAATTATACCCACTTATACCTACACTACCTACTTATTTAGGTAGACAGATAGACGGCCAGTTTACTTTATCATGTTATATTTTCCACATTTCCCACGGCATGTCGTAAAAGTCGAGCCTATGGCATCAGATTTCCCTTGCACAAGTGTTACAGTGATACTAGTTCTGCATTGTATGCTATTGCGCGTGTCTCGATAGGTAGTCGAGATTCTACCTATAGGTGTGCAGACTGATCGATTATATCATATTACATTAAGTAATAATGAATACTTGTGTAATTATATAATCTATTGGACATGAGAAATGCGGCATGCAGAAGCACGTGTATGTTAAATATTAATTGTTCTGCTCTCACATAATGATTACGAAAGGCTGATGGGAAAATTCAGGATGGCAAAGATTGTTCATAAACCCTTCTATAAAACATCAAAGACGGAGGCAATGTAGTTGGTAAAGATCCAATATCTAACACATTGCTCTGATACTACGTATAAAATGCCTTCAAGGTAGAGTTTTTGCCCTCGACTTCGTCCGAGTGGAAATCGTTTTTAGGGAGTTTATCTTTCTCCCGTACCACCATTATAAATGACCTCCCTAACGTATGAAAGCTAGTACTACGGAGAGGTCAAGCTATATCTCTGGTTCTACCCAAACGAATTAGATGAAGCATGGCCTACATTTTAAGTTTTACCCTAAACTACCAGAACGTTAAAAGCCCATTATAACTCCATTCGGCGCCATTTTCATATTTCTTATAGTTTAGCTGGTCTATTATGGTGATCCAGTTTAATAGCTACACAATAAATTTCATTCAAATCCGTCCAGTAGTTCCAGAGATTTGCGTGTACAAACAGACAAACAAAGACAAAATTTTTAAAAATCCTTTTTCTATTACTATTTCTTCATCGCCCTAAAATATTTTTCAATGTACAGACACACATTTTTTACTGTATTTTATATGTATGGATATGTTAAAATTAAGTTGATGGTCATCTTGACGTTAATGTCCCGGTTGTGCTCTCGTGGGCTAGGGCCCGGTGTCCACCTTGGCCTTGATTAAAATATTTAAGTTATAATAAAATTGTTCAAATTCCGCTCCTACCAAAAATTACGTCCACAATAAAATCGCAATGAGTTTTACTAAAAGTTTAGATACTCATTATCATTATATTACTCAAAATAAACATGTACAAAACTTCGCTCTTGATCCATTAGTTCAACTAAAAGTTACTAAGATTAATAATATACTAAAGTAGCGTATTTCATGCAAAGATATGCAGGTACACACAAGTCCGGAATCGCTGTCGGTGATGCCTCGCACTCGCACGTAAGGTACGTGCTCAACTTAAAAACAATGTTCACTAATATCTACGTGCGACCCAATTCAAGCCATCAGCATTTCTCCTCAACAGCTATCATTAATTGGAGTTGTTGCTATATGTATCTGTAACTGAATTAAACTAGTATTATTTTTTATTTTATTTTTCATTTATGTACTCAGGAATTGCCATCTCACCTGATTTGCCTTTTATCAGTTGATTTTTAGTCGTTGCATAGAGCTTAAATGTTAATGAAAACTTGACAAGTATTCTGTTGTACAACCTAGCTAGAGGTTACTAGTCGTATAATAAATATTCTTTAGTTGAAACTCTCGTTATATTCCGTAAAATATTCGTTGTTGACAGCTCAGTTAAATAGTTTTGTTACCTATATCCTTGCTAAGCATAGAAAAATAAGTAGTTCGTGTTCTGTATTGCTCAGCCCACTTTGGAAGGTTGGATGTTTGTTATTTATTCACGCAAAGACTACCTACTGAACGGATTTTGGTGAAATTTGGCAGTTTTGTATCTTATAACCCAGATATTGTAGGAATGAATCGTTAATGTAATGGGTGATGGTTAGGGTATCGGGTCCCTTGGGATTGCAAAAATACATTTTGTTGGCATCGTAACAATAATTGCGCCACTTTTGAGAAATAAGGCTATTAAAGATAAATTAGATACAATGGACATTTAGAGTATAGATATTCTGTGCATTTACATCACAAAATGGTGAACCATGAAAGGGCACATTTCCATAGATTGAATTTGTTGATAATAATTAGTTCTGGCAATACTATAAAGCATGTCCAAAGTGACCATTTTCGATAGATTCATAATCTTCTACCGAATTCTACGAATTGGCGTATTTAGTTGAATATGCTGTTTTGCATTTTGTTTAACGTTATAGGTGCATATTTGGCGAGGGCAACACGTCTACATTTGTATGCAATGCATAAAAGAAATTGCAATTAAGATTAATCACAACTCGCGACAGCTGATTTTCTTTTGAATCGCCAACAAAGTTTCTAGAAGTTACTGCAACATGTAACGCCATTTTTGTAGATCAGCGACATTAGTTTTACACCGAACACATACCAACTTTTATTCTGCTTTAAGTGCAATGACCGATAGAAATTAAAACATCGGCAATACAAATATGGGTACTGTAAATCAACACACTGACAGCTAATGGGCGTCTAAATAATTATCATGTCACTTTTATTACGGCTAATTCGATGGAGATTTGTCTCACATGCCATTTTCGGGTACCAGCATAAAACGGTATAAAATGTTTAAGCAAACTGGCATCACGCCATATTTAATCACAGGCTCCTTTTTCATTTGAAATTCTTCAAAGGAAAGCATTGCTAAAATGTGAAATAAAAAACATCAACAGAGGTCATTATAAGAAGCACGTGTCTGCCGCTCCAAATATACTCTAACCTCCACCACACAGTAGGTATGTTTTATGTCTGTTGTTTGTTTTAAGAAATTACAAATTTAGATGTGCCACTTTACGTTGCATAATGCCGGGAGCAAAGTGCGGATTCGCCGCAAAAAGTCGGTCGTGGAAGTGATTCGTGCTGATTTCAACAAAATGCACCGATTTTATTTTCTTGTCAGGCAGCAGTGCACAGCCAATCGTGTAGTGAGGCTAGTTGCAGCGCCCGCGCACATCGTGTGTTTATGTGTGCGATTGAAGTGAAATAATATGAAATTGAAGAAAACTGTGACATGCTGTGTGAGAGGGAACACCTCATGTATCAAATACACGATGAAAGTATTGCCACAGGTGAGCAACGTTTGCTGTGCTCGTTATTTGAATTATAGTGGTAATTGGGTTCTAATCAGAGCATATCTAGCTTCCGACAACCGAATAGCTAGGTGAGATATTTCTATTGGGTAGTGCGGCCACTTCTATATCACCTATCCGTTTTATTGATGGAATATTTCCATCTGAGCTCGCGAGAACCTTGCGCTCCAGTTTTAGCCGATTTCAATAAACTTCAAAAAGAAGAAGGTTCTAAATTCGACTGTCTTGGTAATAGGACTATAGCATTATGATTTATGATACTACACTAAACAAAATCGTCTTGGCGTTAATGTCCCGGTTGTGCTCTCGCGAGCAAGGGCCCGGGGTTCGCCTTGACCATAATCCAGGATTTGGCAGATCAGGTAATTACAGTGGAGCGACGGCCATGTAACCTCCGTGACCCTGCTACCAGAGTAACCAGACTAGGTTTGATCATGGTTGGATACTACACTTAAATAACACCAACTAATAATTGTTATATTTGTTTTTATGAGACGACGCGACGTAACACGTAAACATATTTTGTGAAAACGTAAACATGTATTGTGTAAATTGTCTGTTTGTTCGTATCTTTGTTACACATTTTTATATGAAAGTAGCTCGGACTACCTTTTAACTTTGTGCGAATACTCGTTTATAAATTATGAATATAATTATTTTAAAGCTAAAAGTAGGACTAGTTACCAACAATGGAGAACGAAACATAAAAGTTCCAACGCGACAGTGTACCGCACCCGATTCATTCATTTGAGGTAAAAAAATAACACCACCATACCAGCTAATTAAATATGAAACTATATTTAAACTAAGCGTGCCGACTGCCGGCCTACGTCACTCGTGGACCCCACCTCATTGATGAACGAAACATGTTTTTGTAACACTTGTCGTTAACCATTTTTCCTTTTTGTCTCTTTGTGCCTTATCAAATTGTCATCAAATAAAGTAGTCGTTACCTGCGGCTTTCAGACGCACGCAGTTCGGATCTCTGTGAATATTCAACGTTCCCGCGGGACGCTATGATTTTGCGGGTATAAAAAGTAGCCTATGCCACTCGGGAATAATGTAGCGAAAGAATTTTTAAAATAGTTTAAGTAGTTTTTGAGTTTATCCGTTATAAACAAACCGACAAACAATTAAATATTTTCTCTATATAATATTACTAGCTGAACCTACTAATCCAATTTAAAAAGGAATTAGTCATCGCAGAAAAAGTTTTGTTCACTATGTAAATTAAGAATAAGAAACAGAGTACCCCATTTTGTTCAATTACGTGTAAGACGACCATATTCTTACAATACAAGTACACAAATTAGCGTCATCAATAAAGCAAAATCAGCGATAGAATCTATTACAAAAACCGACAAACGCAACTACCAAACCATCTCACACCCTACCAAAAAGAAAAACCCTCCCCTGCACTACAGTTTAAGCGATGATAAACCCATTAGGTGTCGAGGCGACTGGCGACTGCTGTCTAGCTATTTATATGCCAAGACGCGATGCAAGGAGTCGGCTGCTCCCCCTATGTAGACACCGAGGGTACAGACACCGGCGACAGGGCGACAGGCAACGACGCCATTGCGGCGCCCGGCAGCGACGGTGTGTCAACCGCGTGTATTTTCAATTTACCGTACTTGTGTGTTTATACACTATTGCATAGGGTTGGTGTGGTCGTCTTTATGCGTTTGCGGCTAAATGTCGTGAAGGGTTTTGATTCGTTCTACCTCTATAGTAGCGGATTGCGTTGATTGATATGGCGTTGGACAGTGTTGGTTGATAGAACATAATATACTATTGTCAGTACACATAAAGCAATTATACGATACTAGCGACATGCCCCAGCTTCGCACGGGTAGTAACCTTAACAAATTATAGATACATCTACATTTTTTTTCATGAATCAGGCTGTCTATTGGTAAAACCGCATGTAAATCCGATGAGTAGTTTTTGAGCTTATCGCGAACTGACAGATACGGCGTGGGACTTTGTTTTACATATGTTGTAGTGATTTAGATAATCATAACACTTAAAAACTAGTGATCGTGATACTTACAAATATGAGAGACATATTGGCCCGCCCCACCAAATTGTTACCTTATGTTGCCGTAACAGCAGGGAGATGATTACCGTGATAATTACTGACAATCAGATTACCAGCCCATAACAGTCCATCGCTGGATTTGAGCCTCCTCGACATTAAACATCGGCTTTGGCATAATTTCTTCTTCTTGCGGGTTGGAAATCGGAAGGTTTAAAGTACGCAGCAGAAAACGCTGATACCCATTTCCTGTTCTGCCGAATCTTAGCTGGTTAGAAAGAAAGAAAGAAAGAAAGAAAATATTTATTACAAAGGACGCCACGACATAATAATTTACATTAAACACAAAAAAAAATAGTACATAAAACACGGAGATAATTATAGGGTTCCCAGTGGCATTTTTCGTGGGCATCCAGCGTAAATGGACCCTCCTCAGCATAATGTTGTGGCCGCTTGCCGCGAACCACAACGCTGGTTTTCAGTGGGCCCCGTAATATCCCACCGACACTGCACCGTCAAGCAAGCAATACCCACTTCAAATAAATAAATACCTACTATCCAAACAATAAAATGAATTTATAAATCATATTACTATTATAGAATAAACATAAATAAAATAGTCAAAAAACCAAATGTCGCCATATATATATATATATATAGATATAAAACGTATTACGTAAATAAAATAAACTAATTTGATTTGTATTTTGTGTATTGACAGTGGCTGTGTGAATCTAAACTATACCCTTGGGAGGGGGTAGGGCCGGGCGGCCAGTCTAGAAACTAGCGTCGCGCGCGCAACGCGTGTATCTTTGCAACACACTGGTCGTACCTATCGAATATACTAGGCAAACAAAATTTGAACTGTTCAGTCGAAAATTGCTACCATTATCATTTCAAATCCAAATGCAAGCCCATGGATGGAAAAATACGCGAAAAACCACAACAAAAAGTGTTTTTTTTCCTTTGTGCACGTGCTTGCGCAGGCACCCCGGTTGTGATCACTTTGCGTTAGTGCGCGTACTTACCCACCTCGTCCAAATCATCATTCAAGATCGTTCCTCGCCAAAGTACCACCGCCACCACACGGTTAGCCTTTAGTCACCTTTTGCGACACCCGGTATTCAGAGTATTCAGAGTTGGTACAATTCTACTCTGCCGGATACCACACTGCCTACGATATTACTTATCGAAAAGGAAAAACTCCAGCGAACGAGCAGCACTAATCATGCGCACGCGCACGCTTGTCACGGACCGTGTCACGGGCCGTCCCGACTGGCACCGGTGCGTCCTCGGGTGCGTCACGACTCCCTTTGATGCCGAGTGCATGCGTCCACCTTTACTCATTGGTAGGCGCCGATGATTCCCACTTGTAATTTATCTGTCTTTTCATCTACCCTCCTACTATGTCATATGTCAAGCCTAAGTAGTTTTTTTATATGTTATAAGGCAAACAAACAGGCAAGCGTGCCACCTGATGTAAAGTGGTAACCGCCGCCCGTGGACATCAGCAACACCAGGGGAGTTACCAATACGTTGCCCGCCTCTGAAGAGACCTCTAATATACTTCTTGAACGATCCCATGCCATAATCCAAAGGAAACACTGTGGTTGTAAGCTCATTTCACATCCGGATCGTACGAGCGAGAAACGTTGTTTCGTTTTGCCTGAAAACGTATCAGCAGCTCCTTATCTAATTCGGCCGCCAGGCATTCATGACAATGTCATTGTTAAAAAGTGACCAGATCTCAGAAAAAGCCAAGCCCCTAACTCTACAAAGCCTTGCTCTACAAATTCTATACCTTGGTAAAAAGGTTTGGCTGTTTCGTACGACACATTGTCTTTGCGACGCGACGGCCAAGGAATTCTTGATTCTTTCTCACAAAGGTGCTACAATTTGTAGAGTTAGCTTTGTAGAGTTAGAGGCTTGGCTCTTCATAGTGACAGATGTATGAGCTTGTGAGCCTCTACTTAAATAAATTATGTAATTAAGAAATAAATGACTGTTAGTCACTTATATCTTAATTATTGCATATGTTAAAAAATTACCACAAAGACTGTGTCGAATTTATTCGTCTTCAATCTTCAAAATGATTACTTTTTGATATACACCCATTGTCGCAGCTTTCCTTATTGAGCACAATGCGGCACAAAGAAACTGCGTCGCAAAATGTAATACTTATACCTACCTAACGGTACCATCATTATGCGCTTTCCTTGTATTCAATTTGCACTGGCAAGGGGAACTGAATTTACCTTTTGCTTGTTATTTGACAAAACTAAGAAGTTTTCAGTTTTTAAATCTAAGTATTTTTAGTACTTTAATCTAAGGAACCTTAAAATACTAAGCTTATTACCTACTTAAAAAGTTGCAATAAACCGAAGCGACTTATTCAAATCACTTTTTTCAGCAAAATCTTAATGAGATCAAAATTGTAAAAATTCCACAAAGTCATTATTATTGTCACATGGAGTGGTTACGGTCGGCTGGGAGAACTTATTATGACATTGGCGGCACAAGCTGCTCTACCAGATCGCCACATAACAAGTCTGCACCTCAGTTACGTGTACCATGTGTGAATACACATTACACACGCGCCGTCACTCCCGTACCTCAGTGTGCGTGACTGAGGAGGGCATGGTGCTATCGTTTTACACGAATCCACTAAATATGAGGAGCGAAAGAGACAGCGACGGCCGAGGGGGGGAGGGACGGCTGAATTGATAAAAGCAACAGATGGACGCGACTAATATTCAGTTTGGAAAGAAACGTGCGCGAGGTTGTATGTGGCGCGTGTTGTCGGTGCCCGCGGCGATGTTAATGTGTGATTTCGATACCGTATGAGTGTTCGGAGTTTTGTTTTTCATTGATAGCCAGTGCGGGCGTGCGATCGGTGCGAGTGCGAGCTGCGCGCGCGCTGACGTGGACGCGGCGCGACGCGGCCAAGGATCAAAACTTTATTGCGACGATACGAGTACACAGCTCGCACAAAAACTTTCGTCGCGGCTGACCCAACCCTGGCAGAACGCTGCAAATCATACGGCGTTCCTATCAATTCACTCTCACAACTGAGCACGTGACCGTCGAAAATTCTAGAAAACATAAAGGGAAACACATTCGCTTTTCGCGGTGTACGTTTCGCCTGGTGTTTACTCGTACCGGATTAAGTGCTTTTAGTCAAACTATGGTTGTATCAAAAGTCAACAACATGGCCTCGTATTCCACTTACACTGGGAAACCGAAAATGTTCTTCCCAAAGAAGGTAAGAATCTTTACTTAAATTGCATACTATAAAATAATAAACACTACCACAATAATAGTATCTAAATAAGTGACATGGGTAGAGCATACGTCGGCCAAGGAACTATACAACGCTTTACAAAATAGACGGTTAATAACTCTACATGTTTTATGTATGACGTGAAACTGTTATTGCTTACCTACTGGTGGTAGGTTATTAACATTAACATACAGACATAAAATTGTGCGGATCTATTCATATTCATAATGGCGGGGCGTCTGTGCTGAATGAGAACACCTGTGAGCTAAAATCGCTCCTAACTTGATTGCCCTGGCGAATGTCAAAAGTGTCAATGTAGCGATACTGCTGCCACCTCCAAACAATTTTTAAATGCGAATTCGCTAAAATTGTACTTCACAACATATCACCGAAACAGTTGGGTAAATAGTAAAAAATGGAGCAGACTGGAATTTCCAGTTCTAAATTTGGAGTGTTAGATAAAGACTAATTATTAACGAGTTGGGTCGGGTGCTCGCCGGAAAACGAATTTTTATCTCAATGGAATTATACTTACTAAACATATTTATAATATTATTATTTTTATTTTATCTTATAGTTAGGTAGGGTATTCAGTAGGAACATTGCCCAGCAGGGCATAGCAGTAACTAACTTTTAATTTTTAATCAAAACAATTCTTGGGTTGAATTTTTACGAAATTTTGACTCTAGTAGAAACGATTTCGAATGCGAGTTTACCAAAAAAAATTTTAGGCTTTTGCATTGCAAATTTTAAACAAATATTTTTATATCATGTATATCGTACCGGATTTTATATTAATGAGTTTTTATAGCGAGATAAAAAATTCACGATGTAGCTCTACCTACTTTGACATAAAAAAATAAACAGTGGAACGTCGATACAGCACGTAGGCAATAAATAAGAAGGAAAATAAGCGTGTGTTACAACATGTAAACTCTGTATAACTGTAGGTATATACATTTAGAGCTTATTTACTCAAGACTGATATATAAAGTTAATAATAAAAAACGTTAACTAAATAGCAAACGCATCTAATCATTAATAATCTACTTTATTATCAACAGCTGTATTATTTAACTTCCTTATGCCTAATTAAAATATAATCAGATGATATAAGTTATTTATAACATAACGTTGTAAGTTAAATTATGATATAATTTGATAAGCTCGTACGTGTAAATAGGGTGTGTATGACTTACTCGTATAATATGGCCTGCTTAAGAAATAGTTTTATAGTAACCTTGGTGGTTTTTAGAGAGTTGAAATCATAAATAAATTTAATTTAAGTATACATGTCCGGACGATTTCGTTATTTACTTACACTTGTCTTTTTTCACACTTAACGCTTTCCTAACTCGGATCTGATGACTTAATACATTTAACATGATTTTTCCGGCTTTTATTATATTAGAACTAGAAGAACTTAGGGCACCCATTGATGAATCAGCCACTGTTGAACTGGTGAAGAATAAGCATAAGATAAGTTAAATAACTCAAAACGGATATAAATATTTGTTTCTACTAATTACCTAAGACGACAAAGTATACTCGCACAATTTGGTATCTCCTGGGTTATTCATATGCGAGATCCGCATCCACGGCGCGCGAGTTGCACAAGGTCCTCTGACCTACAAATGCATCGACTCAGGCGCAGCCATTCAACCAATAACCTCCGATTTAAAGACCAGTTTCTCACATCTCGTGTTCAGGTTAAAGGGTACGTAAGTTCTCACATCTGTTGTATCACGAGCACATGTGAATTTAAACTTAATTCGCACAAAAATAGGAGATAATATTGTTCTAAGACGAACTGCCTTTGATATCGCCGCGCTGTCTGATAAGAACCGAGCATGCATGCTCGTAATGGCCCACATAGTTGCATATAGCTGTGCACCACCGTCGTTTATGGCACAAATTATAATTAATTGCCTGCAATATAGGTCATGGCTGCCGGCAGCTGACTCGAGATAGGAATCAAAGGACGCGGACCTGGCAATAAATTCTATCGCTATTATAATGGCGACAATAAAGACCTCACATGGAATACACATGGGCAGTTAATGTCGTCTACACAAACGTTTTTCAATGGCGCGCTCGATGTAACTCCCTACAACAGGGATCCGGAATGTAATTTAGTTTTAATAACAACTAAGAGCGATTACGGACACTGCAGCTTCACTCAATAGTGGTCTACTTAATGGAGATATAATTGAAGAATTATCGTAATTCTTTGCAAGGTTGATTTCCTGTTTGTTTGCCGAAGGTAAAGCATAGATTATTTACCACTGCCTTCGCTGTCAAGGTCTTCGTTTACAACATAAATCAGGTTTTTGAAATACCTCAACCATATATTTCTGGACGAATTTCTTTATTGCAGATAAATCAAAGCTTTCTATAAAGTAAATTGAGTACCAGTTAAAACTGCAACAATAATTTTAATACATTAATGCAACCTATAAGTGTCCATTCAGAGCTAAACGAGGTTGATGCGATGTCAATCAGTGCCGGTCGCCGTAGTGCCAACTAAGGGCAATTAGATAAAAATGTCGTAAAGATGTTTTCATTCGTTTCGCATCGGCATATTCTGCCTAGAGATTATAGACGGTTTACCCGAGAGGCGTCCGTTTTGCGGTTTTGAAAAAAGAATGAGCGCACGATAATTTCCGTGACGTCGGTTGACGCATCGGGGAAAAATGAAAGTGCATCCTGGGACAAATTGCTTTATGCAGCTTGCCTGGGGTTCCGCTAAATGACCGGTGCATTCCCGACGTGCCTCATGGGCGGGGGCAATGCGGGACCGCCCGGGACCCGCGCCGAGGAATGCGGTCAGGTATGCACGAGGCGTCTTCCTGATGTGTGGCTGTTATGGTTTTTGTTGCCAGGTGATAAAATTACGCAGTTACCCACAGTGCGAAACCTGTTATGACACGTGTGTGCGCGCACACTATCAATAATGGATGCCAATCAAAACCCGTGGGCGAATTGAATATGGTTTGCAAAAATACTCATGGTATTAATCATTCGAGACTTAAACGGTCTGTCATCAGTTTGGAACACAAAAATCATGAGTGACGTCTTTCAAGACTTTAGGTGATGTGAATAAAAACCAACTAAAACCTTCCATCCTCAACGTGCCTCAAGTACAAATAAATGGCATAAAGTATTAACTGAAAAGCGTTGAAAGTCATTTGTTTAAAAACAAACAATTTCGTACAAATACAGCCCTTGAATGGAAAGAAATATAGTATCAACAATTCTATTTCATAATGACAATAAGCCAATTACCAACGAAACAAATAACAAACAAAGGCGGCCGATGGCTCGGTGGTCGGCGGCATCGGCGGCGATTGTATTCAATAAGACTTTCCTCGGTGGAACGGCGGCGGCGGGCGCCAAAAATAGTATGTATTTCCGCCGAGCGCCGACCGACCACCACTCTAAGTAGGAAGTTAGCCACTCGGTCTTCCGGCCGCCTACAGCGTCTCGACGCTTATTGAGTTTACAACGCACTTATGAACTGCACTGCGCCCACGCATTGTCTCCTAAGCTGAATTAAATTGCTCATACTTTAGAATCATTGTCTGATGAGGATATCTCGAACATCGCTATGTGGGCTCCGATATTGTTCGCCACACGCAAAATGCAGCTTATCTTTGTGTTTAACTGTTTATTTCAGCATTTGATTTGCGCAAGTTATCGAGCCATTACATATCTATAGGTAGGTACTTAATACTTATTTATTAAATAGGTTAATGCAATATACAAAAGCTTGAATAATCTACACCCACAATCACGTTAATTCCCGGGGTAACGTGTGTCACGTTTGCATTGAAATCGCTGCAAACACTGTAAAAACCCATTTTAAAATAACTTCAGCTTGCATAATTAGGTATTTAGAAGTGTTTTCTTTTCCACGGCGGAAATGGCGAGAATGTCTTCGATGGAGCTAAAAGAGAATCCATTAAATTGGCTTTAGAGTTAATCATTTCCGAATTGTCACTTAAGCCCCAATTTGAGGGATTATGTTGAACGAATAAAGACTCCACCTGATGAAAAGAATCTGTCTTACTGCGTCGCCCATAACATCTACGAATCAAACACTCGATTAGGTTGGAGTAATTATGTGTAGAGTACCAACCTACGTAATAAATAAATAAACAAAACTGTTGCAAGTCTTCGCTTTTAAACCCCTGTTATATTAATATCTTGTCAGGTAAACGCACCATGAGTCATTTGCGGAGAAGAAACATTGGTATGATTCATCAAACAAGATCGATTATACGCATGATGTATATCTCGATTTTAATTAGCAGACTCGAGGATTTGTGTAAATGTATAAGGTACTATGAACTTAAGAATTGTGTACATAAGTGAATATTGACATTACTAATATTCCCCGACTTTGCCGCGTAAACGTCGGTTACGCCATGAACCCGTAGGGACTAATTTATTGACTTTCGGAATAAATAATAAATGTACATAGATAGTCTATGTAACATAAGATTGTATATCTACTATATCTATCTACAGTGTATATCTACTATGTACCTGTGACTTTCAATAAGTGTATTTTAAGAATATTTTTATTGAATAAAAATTATTGAATATTATTGAATAAAGTTACAACACTGTAAATATCACCAAAGTCCGTTCGATAGTTTTGCGTGTAAAAGTATTATTATTATTGTTAAACTCTTTATTGTACACAACATGCCTTACAGAGAATTCCTAAACCAAACACTCAAGTAGATAACATAAGGAAACATTCGTCCAAACATCCATCCTTCTCAACTTTAATATTGGTTGAATTGTACGTAGGTAGCTAAATAACGCAGGATGATTAGTAAGTCGTATATTCGCAAAGTCCTAGGATGATAGAAACACCGGTTAATTGGAAAATAAGTGATTCAATTTACACCAGATTATCACCGTTAGGTTGCAAGGTTAGCAATGCTGGATTTTCTTATAGTCCATAGTATAGTTCCTCTAATCGTGAAATTTGGATTTTTATTATTATCATACTACGAGCCAATGAAATTATATTAAGGATTTTCAATCCTATCTCCACGTCTAGGTTTTGCGTTCAAGGCCTTTAGATTTCACTGTAATAAAGTTCGGGGATGACACTATGCTTTATTATCCACCTTTATTTTAACTTTTGCAAAGAGTAAATAATAGATATGAATGTTGTTCGCCACGTCGAAATTTATGACGTTAACTTTTGCTATCGATACATGTATACAATAATTCCATTATGTCATTTCGTCGCTGTGACTCAGGACTTAAGGAGATTAAACTTCAAAATTTATAATATTGTTAATAAAATATGAGACTTAAAATAATAATAGGAAAAGAGAGCGCTATTATTTAAAGTTAATACCACGATTAAGTAAAACGCTTATTCCTGTTATTAAGTTAATAGAATCTTCGCGGAAAGTGAAGCGTCGGACGCTAAATTACCACTAATCATCATTATCATCTGAGCGGTCAATTCCAGCTTCTAGCAGGGTCCGCTTTCCTGCTCTTGCTTCTTCACTTTTCCCGATCTTCAGCATCCATGATGGATTTACACTCGGGTCTCCTGCGGGACCTCTTTCCTGATACCGGCAAATTTAGGCACCTATTTCCCACGTACCTACCCCTGTGGCCCTAGCACAAGTGCGTCCGCGACAAAGCTCGCGCCGCGAGGAAGCGTTTGTCTCTTTCTCTCAATACTAAGACGAAAGAGACAGCAATAGCTATGTCGCGCTTTTTCTCGCTTATCGCGCGCGAGAGCAACTTGTGCTAAGCCATCTGGGGCTTGCGCAGGTAGGCCTCTTCGAAGCTTATTTATGCTTATACCAGTAATACCCTTTATCTCCTGGTTGACTGGTAGATAAGGCTATTTTAGCTCTAAGTCCGCCTTTGTACTATTTTGTGCATGAAGATTTAATAAATAAATAAATAATACCACTGTCGAATACAAATCAAAATGTTAGTTCGTAAACGTAAGTCTTAGTAAACGCCGCTCTACGCAAAGATGATTAGTTCTTCTTAGTCACGATGATTGGTAATTTCTCGGTTTTTCATGGAGATTTCCGTCCCGAGATCGACGTACGATTTCTCGATAAGTTTATTGAAGGTAGATAAAGATCTTCACGCAGGCATAGTGCGGAACATCTTCAGCCTCACGCCAAACTAATCTAATCTTTCAACTAAACAAATATAATCGCGAAACCAGTAAATATCCCGGAGGGCCTTTTGACCAGGATTGGGCAGATGAGAAAATTACAGTAGAGCTACTGCCATCTGACCTCTGTAACACTGTTAACAGGGAAACCTAACCAATTGAATCACGGTTACACAGTCACCTGAATGCGTAGATTTCCTCTCGATGTTTTCCCTCACTGTGTCTTTTCTTTCTTTCTTTTTAACAGTTTTCGTTTCTAATGAAATGTTTGTTTAATTCCAGGTACGTTCGGAAGAGTCCCTGCTTGCCCCGGAAAAGGTTACGAAAACTGCACGATGGGTATGTTTGGCCTTGCACTAATACGGTGGCGGATAGTGTAATTTTCGACTGACATGCATACTAACTGCATGCATTTCTACTGTTCTGCACATCGACCTAAAAAAGACGTTAATTTCACGGTTGTGTTCTCGCGTACGAGGGCCGGGTTCCGCCTTGACCATGATCTAGGATTTGGCAGATCAGATAATTAGTTACAGTGGAGAAACTGACATCTGACCTCCGTGTCCCTGCTACCAGGGGAATTTGACCAGACCGGATCATGGTTACACATTCAGTCGCCTGAATGTGCAGGTTTCATTACGATGTTTTCCCTCACCGTAAGAGCATCGGTTAGCATTCAACTAATGTACATAACTCAGAAAGTAGTCATTGGTACATGGCCGCAATGGGATTCGAACCCGGTAACTCTCGGTTACATCGACCTAATCTATTCATATTATACATTTAGGTACCTGTCTACCGAATTTGGGGTGCATAATCCAAAATCTATGATAAATCGATTTCTTAACTATAAAAATTCCAGCTTCTGTCTCGGAGCCGCTTCTGAGAAACTAATGAATGACATATCTGTACATTTATAAGATTTGCACGTATACTAGTAGATGTAATATCTATCGAACGTGTGGCATGTGTTGTTTCGGCCTTTTGGCACCAATCAAGTATGACATTTGAATTTACTTATCTTTTTATGCGAAACCTTCGCTTTGGTACTGCATGACGAATAGCTGTCGATTTAGATCACATAAAATACTAGATCTTTTACTCAATTAGATAATTTAGGTAGGTAGGTATATTACATTACCTATAAATGACTTATAATTAGGAGGGCAGTGCCTCCCGCCAAGTCGAGCAGACAAGCACGGCCGTACACCCTTTTCTCGAAGCAACTCAACGCGTTTTCGAGCATATCTTTGGTAGGGTCTGAATTTGAAACTGCCTGAATTTTAAAAGGGGGTGTTGACAGGTTATTTGGAAGTCTGTCATTTTCTAAGAAATTTGAAAATATATATTTAAAGATACAAGATCGATAAAAATTCTAATAATAAATAATGATAATAAAGAACAAACATCGGCTTGCAAAAATCAATCATACTAGATACGTGTTCAATAGTCCGCCGATTCCTAGATCTGGCGATGTAGAAGAGATATCGATTATCCACAACACTTAACAATAAGTATCTAATACCGATTAGATTAGTAAACCGCGCGCTAAGTTCTTTGGGTCTAAGACTGGTCTTAGCACACGTTAAAGTGTCTGAGAATAATAATTTGTCTTTTTTGTCAAATTCTGGTATAAAGCCAAATCAGAAAAGTATCTTTAAAAATGAGATCAAATAAAGTTCTAAACAAGCATAAAATATATTGATCGTAAGTTTAAGTATTATTATTTACTCAGTATGTTTAAAAGAGATCAACGGTCCAGTTTGCAGAAAATTTATTAAACAAAAGTACTGTCAGACTTGGCCTAGTCAGCCCTTAAGACATTATATATTTTTAAGGAAGAGTCGCGAGACTTGGCGAATTTTACATAAAAATGTTTTTGATGGGATGTTACACTATACTTCAAGTCATACGATTGGGCACGACTTGACAACGACTGCTCTACGCCGTGTAAACAAACCTAGAAAACGTCACAAAGTTTTATAACTTGCGCGATAGCGCCACTTGCCAAGAACCCGGTGCAAATTGTATATCAATTTATCGAAGTTCCATAAATTGTCACAGGTTCGTAAAAATGAGCCTCTCCATAAAAGCCGTGGCACGATTCGTCACAAAATAAACAGAGACACTCAGTACGCCCCACGCGCCATAACAAGTAAGAGAATGCTAAATGCTTTTTTGCTCCCATTTTTCTTTTATCAAAACAATGGCACCACATGTGTTTGTGTTCAAAATGTGTGTACTATTTACTCTTGAGATATACGGAGCAATAGTCTATCTGAAAAACGACAAAATAGCAGACTGCGACTGGTTAACTAGTTTATCTTCTGAAAATTAATACAATTAATTTTTGTTTTTTTAAATAGACTATTTTATTTTTACTTATTACTTCTTGGTCTTCATCGAGTCAATTTTACTTATTACTAAAAAAAACAAAAGTACTTAAAAATGATACTTTTCGACCGCTTGGAATCTGATTTGCTAATCAGCTACTTTGCGTTTCTGATATTATGCGACTGAATCATTGCCCTTTATGTAGACCATTATATTGTAGTGCCAGGTAAGTAATTATTGTAATACTTATGTGCATAATAGATACTTAGATATATCAATAGCGCGGAAACAAATTAGCATTATCGAGTAAAAAGATTACGAATTGTTAGATTTAATTTATAATTTTTGTAAAGATTATAAATGCGTGAACAAAAAGAAAAAGAAATTGTTTTCGATTTTACAATTGAGCAGCACCTAATTTTTATGTTACTCAGTGACAACCGACAACAGTCGCCCATGACATCTACGCTTCATGACCTTAGGTTCCACTTTTGTGATATTTTTTTTTATTAGTATAAAAGCAATTTTTTTTCGCCGCGCTCTTAAGATTAGATAAACTCTTGGACGTTACCACCAAAGCTTTATCAACTTTTAACATCCGGATACTTAAGATAGTATTCTTTTATCTGAGCCTCAGAGTTCAGACTAATTCACGTCTTCCTCCAGGCTAATGCTCTTGGCAGTAAACAACGTTTTTTTTTAATTTGCGAAGAATACACGACATTTAGCGCTAAAGCGTTATCAGTTATCAGTCGTAGACTCCGTGGTGAGATTAAATATGACAGGACGGCTTTAAAGCGAACAAACACCACTTCGGACAGGGGAATATTTTGGGAGGATTTAAAGTAAATCGTATCAACAAATGTCTATCATGCCCACAAAGTTTTCTTACATTCGTATATAAATACATATGGTATCGTATTCGTATATAATAGTAGTTTATGCAACTGTCTTATAAAAGGGGGTATTAAAACATGAGTGTCTGTTTATCATACGAGGCGTAGCCGAGTATGATAATAGTTTGACACGAGTGTTTTAATACCTAATTATATGCAGTTGCATACACTACTTTATCTACACTTATATTTTTATGTTAAAATTTCGTACCTATAATTTTCTCAACTTTGCTAGAAGTAAGCTGCGAGTCAGTTCTGTTGTATCTACGCTTCAAGGATATCAAGCGGCGGGAAATTCACTTAACTATTTTCACATTTATCTATTTATTTACTTAAAATAAGGAAAAACATTCACAAACACAAATTACAACAATTACATAAAATATTCTGTTTAGCGGGAAAATAATTACACAGAATATAAACAGGAAAATTTAAATTTTGAATTTGAATTTGTTAAAGACATCTAAGTATTCAGCCTACATTTGTCCGTGTGCGGGCGCCCGACAAGAATTTAAAAAATATAAGTGTTGCATAATGATTAAAAAGTTATTTTACGTTACAGCTGTAATTAATATGGGAAATGCTGTATCGAAAAGTAATGTTTTAAAATTTTATGGACTGGCGTGAAAAAAGTGTATCCTTAAGCGACTGTTTTCGAATATGTAATTTGAACATTACGATACGAGTGTAGATAAAAAAGTATATAAGTAATTTATCAGTTACTTAGCACCCATAACACAAGCTTTGCTAACTTTGGGGCTAGATGGCGCTGTGTGAATTTGTCCAAGAATATTTATGTATTTATTTACATACCTATGAATAAACTATTAGCCGCAAAAAACTGATAATAAAATAATGTGATGCCCTTGATATTGGAAACGTCCATTATAATACGGCTACCCGCCACAATAACCGTTTAGTTAGTTCTTACAAGGTCCGCCGGTCAGGCGAGTTTACCATTGCCTTAGTGATTAATAGTATAAAAAAGTAATTACGACTATTTATTTATTGACAAAAAGTAATTAATAGGTGTTTATCAACCACAACTTTCCGCAACCACACAGAAATCATGCATATACCTAATTCGGCAGTGGACGTCCTCCGACGGAGAGATGACCATGAACCATATTTAGGGAAAATTATTTTTAATTTCAAATTTTAAAATGCAAGGTTCTGGGGACTGTCGGTGGTATCCTTGTGTTACCACAGAAAATCGCACGTAGGTAGATTAATATAATGTATACATAGTATAAAACAAAGGCGCTTCCCGCCGTCTGTCCCTATGTATGTTTATTTCTATAAAACTTAGATCTTTAAAACTACTCAACGGATTTTAATGCAGTTTTCAATAATAGATAGAGTGATTCAAGAGGCAAGTTTATAAGCAAGAAAATAAGGGTAGATAGGGGTAAAGTAGTAGTAAGTAAAGATGTACGCGAACGGAGTCGCGGCGGGTCCACTATATATAGATAGTGTTCTAGAAAATTTCTTCACTTCTAGTAGGAAATCTGCTGTTGCATCTGCGGTTGGTGCCACCCGCATTTATCATTTACTTACATGCAATTTTTTAGGATATTCACACTAAAATGTGGTACTTACAAAAACTATTGAAATATGTTTGTCGATAATTTCTTACAATGATGCAATCCTACTATTACAATGAATGACTTCATCATATGTTTTTATGTGAAATATTTCGTATAATACTTTGATATTATCGTCATTGGCCGTTTAATCTAATGTGACTCATGCATTTGAATAAAAGTGGTATTTTATCGCATAACTTGTGAACCCAGCGCGACTTCGTTCGCGTGGCGTACCCCTACCCACCACATACTCTACATCTACCCTACACCTACCTTATACCTCTATTCTACCCCCACCTACTCTTTTTTCTTTTAACAAACTTTGTACTAGGGATCTGAAATTTTTTGAAGATAAAATATAGCCTATGTTACTCGCTGGTAATGTAGATTTCTATACGTATGTGAGTTTATCCATTAATAACAGAAAAACCGACAAACAATCAAATCTTTCCACTTTAGAATATTAGTATAGATAGTGTAGATGATAATATGCATTATAATCAAAAGGAATTCGTCTAGGTATTGCAAATAAATAAACACGGCACGGTATGTTAATTTAATGACACGATAAGATATTGTATGCAATCAAGGTACAATCATATCAAGTAGTTCATCCGTATGAACTAAGGAATGTAACGGTATCACTTTAAGATCAACAATCAACAATAGGTACATTACATACCTACCTATCAGTTTAATAAGTTAAATTTGCAAATATATTATCAGCATGTGCTGGTTTGAAGTATAAGACTATCAGTAAATCCCATTATGAGTCATCATCACCATCATATCAGCTGAAAGGCATCACTGCTGGGCATAGGCCTCGCCCAGAGATCTCCACAAAGGCCGGCTCTGTGCCTTCTGCATCCAGCTGGTACCTGCGATCTTTACCAGGACATTTTGAGTAGGTAAATACTATGCACACTCCATTCATACTCCGATAGACCCAAAAAACACGCTAGCAGTTAACGAGCTTGTACGTCCAACTCGTACGCCGTTTGACGTTCCTAGTGACAGTAAACGAAAGCACAGACGTCCTCCGGCCGTTTTGCCTCGAGAAAGTCAAACAAGAGGCATAGCAGGATGTGCCGGTGACTCACGGCCATAGTCGACAGCACGCGCCGCAGGTAACATCTAATTGTGTGCCGTAATAACACCTCATACGAGCCAGTGCGATAACGCGCCACGTGAATGAACCATGAATCAGCCCGCGTCGAACACTTTCAATTGCCTGTTCTACATTAAAATTAAACATGACACGACTATTTGTTTGAAGACACGACAATTTGTATGCAAGATGCTCCTGTTATTGTTTGTTGTATGTGTTTGTTTTTGTGGTATTTAGTATCGGCTCGCTTTGATCGCGTCTACTTTGACACTTTGTGGGCGGCCATGTCAGCGTATTTGATAGCGACCACCAATCAAAGGTTTCTCTGAATGTCGAATAGACGGAGATATAGAATCGAAAATGTCATGTCATTTAATAACAAATAGAAGGTACTTTGGTTGTGTTCTGGCGTGTTTCTGGACTACCGTTATATACCTCTGGATGTACAGAATTTCTCTAGGTACCAGACGTAGTTCAGAAGCACGTTAGGCAGGACCAACTTAAAGCTATGGCTAATGGCTAAAATTTTCTATGCAATCTCTTAGTCTCTTTATAATGAGGAAATTTGTAAAAAATAGACAATAATATATTACATTATTAGATAATAGACACGTACTGTTCTGAGTGAAAGGCATCAAAGTTTTCAAATTCCTCTCGTTCACCTCATTCTGGAATGTCGAGGCCAAGAGGTGAAGAAGCTTAGGCTCGTACACCAGGAGTACTAGGATGACCACCATCATTAAAATCATACTGCTTTTTTACTAATTGAATGTTTACGGAACACAGCAACGCTTACTAAATTTTAGTAGGAAACTATATGTATTTATTAGGACTAGAAAACTATCTCCTAATACCTACAACAATATTATATGATGCCCATGCCTGAGATTTCTGGTTAAATTTCAACTAAATCTTTATAATGATATGATACTGATTAATTAAACAGATATCAAATGACTTACTAGTAAAACTACGTCATAATTTTATATAAACAAAGGCCGTTCAAGACATATATGTACGTCTACTTATTTATCTAAGATAGGGAGGTATCCTATCTATCATCAATAACATACTTGCTTTTTTATACTAATATAGCAGTGGGTGGATAATGAGACAATTTAATATTAATTGAGATGGAATTGTTATGTCAATTCATAAACTGAGCTAATATAAGTGACTCATTACATTTATAGAGAGTATTAGCATACCTGCGAGGAGACTGGTTCTGACTCATAATTCATGTAAGTAGGTAACATCAGCTGTTTTATTCCTTGACGGCTCTCACGAAAGTTGATGTTAGCTCAGTATTAGTCCCAGTGTACAAACGTTAAACAGTTCAAAATGAACATTTCTGAATAATCTAGGAATGAAATGGAAATGAAACGTTCCAGAGTCAATTGTCTCTAGAATATGAAGGGCCTTGTAGTTGTGCGCAAAGTTCTTCGTTCTTTTAAAGACCGTCGCCGAGTTATTCACAATCTAAACCCATATCAATTCAAACAAGATTTATAAAAAAATCAAGTTATAAATAAGTATAACTAACATATGTTATATCTAATCTATTGCACAATACATATAACTTTTTTGAATACACATTTTTATCTAAGAGTATGTACACTTCCGTACTGTTATCGGCAAGTCTCTATCACCTAAATTTCGAGTAGATGTCATTCTTCAATGATGTATGATGTATAAATATACACATATTAAAATATAATTTCATAAAAAGTCATTGTAACTATGTACAAAGATGTTACTATAGTAAATTAACTAACTACTACTAGGACTTGAAATACACTTCCGAAATTAAAATAGGACGTTATACCGCCAAAAAAGGCAAGAAATTGCAATCGCTACTTACTTTAAAGTGCATTGACATTGAAATTCTCCGATTTTACCACTGCTACGGCGAACTAGCAACCGAACAAGTTAATGGCAACCTTTTTATCAATAAAAATATAATTAGGAACGTAGGTACCGGCTAATGGCCAATTCAATTAGCAGCAGGTTGACTCGTAGCCGTTATCAGCGCGACACAACATCTAAACCGTACCGAAATCATCGCGTATGACGCTCGAACTACTTTTATGAATGAAACAGCTCATGGTGGTTACTCACGGCTCCGAGAAACTGTTACTTTATACGTAGAGGTGCATAAACAAAACGGCTCTGACTCAATCCGTGTTTGAGCAATATGGCAGCTTTAGGCATATGCTTTGCGACCGCAGCCTGCGGTGCGCAGGCTACGTCTACGTACAGTTGAAATGAATCCACAATATATCGAGGTCAATACATATTGTCTATTATTATAGTGGTTTTGACGTTAGGTAGCCGACGTAGCCGTAGGTAGTTTAGTGAAAAACCCCGACCAAAACAATCGAGCCTCGATAAGATCCATCATTCTTTGGAATTCCAATATAAATGATCAAGCAAAAAATTCAAAGCAATATAAATAAATCTTACCGTACTATGTTCTGATTAATCTTGTCGCAGAAATTCTCGACGCCCGACACAGGCAGGCAACTGATTTGCGATCGTTCAAAATGTCACAAGCAAATTAGTGAAGAATATGAATAAGCTTTGTTCCGTCGGCGATGACCCAGTTGGCATAAGATGACGATGCTTTTGCAAGTCCATTTTAGGCATAACCGCATATGCTATACTTAAGTATAGTATGGCTTGGTAACTTCTCAACAAAGAGATTCCATGATTACTGGGTGTTTATCCTCAATACTTATCTCAACGCGGAATCTAATAGAGGATCACAATATCTGATCGGACAATTTGTACGAGATTTCAAATAAATCCTGTTTTATATGGTTTTTGAGCAAGACAGTTGTATTTAGGTACCTATTTACCTTATTTGTAGATATTACAATATGTAATACACTGTACTGTGTTACTGTGTACTACCTATTTCATTTAACTATTGTCATATTACGCGCTACATTGCGCTCGATAGATATTTGTCATACTAACGCATTGCATCCAACATGTTTACTCTTGTTATGATGCCTATTACGCTGTACTGTGCCGGGTAATGGGTACCACGCCGTCTGATAACCCGGTGGCTGAATAAGAAACGCTTACTCACAAAATTAGTAAACATTTAATTTACTATGGGCCGCGACTAATCGTGCATTCGCTATACGTTGGTACCACTCACCGGTTGACTTCTGCTGGGAGTGACTCAGAGGGAGACCGTTGTTTATTGCCTTTTGGAAAACATAAATTCGTTCAGATGACCTGAGGAATAGCGGCATTTGTTTAGAGTTGTTTGTTAAAAGTACAAGTCAACTGGCGACTGTATGTAGCGAACGTGTGTAATAGCTGGGATTTCACATAAGTTATAGCCAAAAAAGAAAGTGTTGATTACTCATGTCATAAGAAAATAACCGGTTTAAAATAACACATCTCTATATAAGTCGGTATTAGCGTCTGTCTTTCTTCTAAACAACAGAACGGACTTTAATACCGTTTTCACCGACGGAATGAGTGATTCACGAGGAAGGTTTAAGGTTATCAATTAGGTATTTACGTAAAAGTAGTCTCAGTTTGTATAAACCGGCGAGAATCACTTGTTGGATATACATACTTTACTTTAATAATACTGATGTGATACAATTTATTAATTGAAAATTTCAAATAATAATGCAGCAACACTGAAAGAGGAAACTGGCGATCAATAGCTAACGAGTGCATCATCACGCTTTTCCTTATTTGTAAAGTTATGGGACTAGAAGAGTCCGAAAATGCCTAACATAAGGTTTATATCCTCAATAAACAAGACAGTTTAATATCCAATGAACCACCAGAGCGCAGGTATGTGTGTAACTGGTTCAATGTGGGAGTAAGCAAATACATTACTCGACTCATGCCAAGCCACTCGGCACATGGAATTAATCATTTTCAAATATCTACGTCGTATTTTCATCCATCGTGCTCTTAAAATCGACATAGAGCGTTTTTGTGATAGGGAATAGGTACACAAAATAGTCGAAATAAATAAAAATCGCCATAATAGAGGAATCTCTGTTCGGCAGACATATTTTACATTGGTTTAATTACGAGTCGATGATTCTTTGCACGAGTCTCGTTGACATTGAGAGGTCGTTGACTCCCCTCACGATAGAAGCCGATGAGTCTCCCCTTCTCTCGCTAAGTTTTTCAACCGTCTTACATACGAGGATAACATTTCAGGGAAAGCTCATGTTACATGTCGTTAATGTTGAGCACCAAGATTTGCACAGGCACAATAAAGTTTTGAGCGCAAAATTTGTTTGGCGACAGTCACAAGTTAAATAAGAGCACAATTCCGGATTCCAATTATCGTTGCAGATTCGTGTGACAAATGAGATAGGTATTTTACGGGCAGATGCAATTTTAATTACATTGATGAGCATTTAAAAGTCATCTCGTGAACATGTACATTCAAATCAATTAGGCAATCTCGTTACAGCTGTTGGCAGGGCAATTGATATGTGCCAGTCTGCCAATACTGATCTTGTCAGTATGGGAGGACACTCTGATAAGATCGGTGTGGTAGAGCTGTCCATGAGGCGGATGCGAAGGTCCGTGGGTGGAGCTCCCGCCCCGCGCCGCTCTCGGCTCGCCATTCTAATTAGCCCATTGTGGTCGCCAGTTGAAGTTCGCGTCCGACCGGCCGGCAGTCACGCCGCCGCCGCCGCCGCTATGATACGTGCCGCGCGCGCACCCTCGCTACCGAACACGCGCGACCGCGACTGTGATGACGATAAGTGACCGACGGCTCCCCTTGTTGACACCAACAAACTATTCGCCGCCACATGCAGGCACCACATGTGCAAAGACAACCATCGGTTCAGTGCTAAAGTTGTAGTTGTTGGCGCAACACAAGGTAAAACCATTATGCTCACTCGTATACCTACTTCTAAAACTGGCACCATTGTACGGCTAAACTGTAGCGCAAATCTATATTGCAAATCTGCAGCGGAGACCAAAATCGGTGTAAATTTAGACGAGCACGAGCTCGTTCCCACGAAATCAGTTTTAGTAGAGATTCTATTGCAAGAATCTGTCATTACTAATTCATGACTTTGGAATCAAAACGAACGACTGGTTATAAATACGAGAAGAACAAGGTTCTTTAAGCCGACCAAAGTAATCAACAAATCAACGAGATTGAGATACTGATATGAATAAACTAAAATTAATTTTGCTATGTAGGTTAGCAATTTGTGAAACACGTCTTCAAATAAATCATGGAGCAAATATACAATTAAATAAGTACAAAGTGAGGAATACAACTACAATTTCCTTAAAGTTTGCATAACCAGTCATGATTGAATCATTTCAATAAAAATATGTAAATTGGAAAAATCGAAAGTTGTTGAAATTGATATAAGGAAAAGAGGGACGCACGTCCGTAACCCCAAGATGTTCTTAATCAGTGCTTGAAGTATTTCACGTGTAGTTGGTAACATCGCTTGAAATCGCAATTTAATTCAAATGGTTTTCTATAATGATGCAACGGGTGTTTTGTCTCGCTTTATCGTGTATGTAATTATTATATATGCAGTACTGACCTTCGCCAATAATACTATTTGATCTTGAGTGTCAGCGCATCTAGCTCTTTGCTTCCCTATGCATATTTTAAACTTTATTGGTCCCTTCACTTGCATAACATTTGATCGCGGCAAATTATTGCTAGAACATGATACTTGAAATGTATGTAACGCTTTAAGTTTCTACTTTTGCTAAACTCTGGCTATATCAGGTGTATTTGCAGTCGCAGGCCATTAAGCGCGTTGTCTGACCCAAAACAAACACGTACATCTAATCTTAAAACAGATAATTAAGTTGTAAACCACGCATTTGTCGCGAAAGTCGTTCCCAGAACTAGCGAGCCACATTTGAATAAACGTGAGTTGACTGACCATTGACCGCATGCAGCATTATATCTATCAAACGATTACTATACTCCCGTTATTATTACAACATTAGCCATGCAAAGATGCAGTATTGTTTTGATATCGTAGTAGGCATCTTGCATCGAAGTAAACATTCTTGTCATTATTACTTGTACTTGGCAACTATTTACATTGTTGCTTAAGGCAGTTCAGTTGGTACTTAAGTTTATATGGTTAACCATTATTACTTCACAGCTATAATATTATTCACGATTATCAAGACTTATGTTTATATTTACCTAAGCAGTAGCTAATAGAAGTAGGTTATAGTCAGTATGGTGTACCGTGTAATAAATAATGTCTTGTCTTCCATCAGTCACTGCCTACGCAATGTGCTACTACCACAGGCAGATCTAACAAGACAAGACAATAATAGCCATAACAATTATTCAGATAATATATTTTAAATTGTATGGAAATTATGACTATAAGGTTACACAATCAACTTCTTCTTACAAAAGCTGATGATGATGATATTCATTACCAACAGCTCATAAGAGGAGTATTTCCCGACAATCCACAAGGATATTTATTGGAATGTGGATCACGTCTGCAAAATTTCATTGGCTTTGATACCGTAATATTGAAAATATGATCAAACTACGTTTGTATGGAACACAGTCAACTGACTGAAGCCTCCACTAATTTGGAGTTTGGGAGGATTTTGTCGGCGGGTTCAAGATCGCAGTGTTGAAAATATCAAATGACAACGGTACCTATGTAATAGTCCACTGTTGATCTTAAGTCTTCTCTACATTTGCCATAATCTCCATACTTGTCATACAGTCATAATGTAGTAAATATTAAGTAAATAGTCATTTTATATCGACTACACAGAAAACGCGCCAACACATCTATATTGTCTAACGTCAAATGAGTGAGTGTTGGTCCATGTCCTCGGTGTCCTATCTAACAGCAGGTACTAGAAATACTTGCTGCCAATTTTGGGGTATACAAGGTTCAAGACGGTTTGTAGTCATCAGTGGAATACCTACACACCACACAGCCAGACTGTATACAGTCTTATCATTCTTTTAATGTTTAGGGAGAAATACGGACTGATAATCCATCTAAGGGAAAGTCCAACTGCGATGCAGGCCTTTGAGGTACCTACAGGCAGGCCCTTGGAAGAAGTCTAAGTTGTACTATAAACGTAACGCATCGGGAGGTCATCGTACTGGATAAAAAGGCTCCCGATGATAGGCATCCAGATGATTTGAATGTGCGATGGCACAAAAGTGGTACGAAACTAAGCAGTTTATCGGATTATTCTCCGTAGTAGATACAGACGGTAAAGGACACAAAGTCAATATCTCTCCGCTCCGCTCTGTTGACTCTTTTTGTGATCCAGAGAGATCCAAAGCGTCTGCTGTGAGCAAGGAATTAAGGAGTTGGTATTGCAGTGCACCAGCCCATAGGGGCAGTACTTCATATGGGGAAGGACCTGTGCTTTGTAACAAAAGTCTGCGTCCCGGACTCCCGGTGTGAAGCATTGCTTGCCTTTATATTGTAAATGGGTACAACAAATAAAATCGTTGTTTTAAATTACTCTTCATATTTCCGTGACTGGGTTCAACACTCTCGAGAGTCGAGTGCCCGGTGTGCCCGTATCGATATATTATTAGTTTACTCTTCCCGTTTACGTTTAACGTCGTTGATCTAATTGTATTGCAGTGGCAGCGACAAATAAAAGACTTCTAAGAGGTACTCTCACATTCAAGGAAGCATTACTTAACAGACTATGACGAATGACATAAAGTGAATTATTTCAAAATAAGGAAGTCATGGTTCAAGTAAACGGAAAATATACTTAACATTACAAAAATAGCCACAGCGTTACCGTGTAATTGTTAAACACTACTTATTACAACGAAAACATTCGCTATCTATCTGATAGCACATGCGTAAAAGTTTTATCTTCAATAGCAACATTGAGTTCGAGTGCCAATCAATAGACATCCCGTGACGCATATTAGCCTGAACTGTCGGTATCACGTTGGCGTGTTACGTACATGCGATCATATCACGTAATTTATATCACACACATCGCGGGGATCTCGGGAACTGTGACGATATCCGCAAACCGTGACTCACATACAGCCACAATTGACCTGTTATGCTACGCGACGGTAGGAACTACTTTTTGCTTCGAGCGTTACTCATCGCCGCCGTCTCGGGATAACTTATCAATGAATTCAGCGGTTACGCAACCATCGGCGGTCACCGGTTTCACTCGCGCACGTTGCCTCTCACGCGAGGAATGTAAGAAAAAATCAACTGCGAAATCCTCGAGGAAAACTGGAGAACAAGTTCGTAGATTGCACAATATAGCATTGCCACTTGCGAGATTTATTTGGTTACATTTTGATTCGTATCAAAGCAATTAGATTAATTAGTGCGTTTCCATTCGCGCCAATTAAAACGTCTATGCGAGTAGACACTTCAACGGCTGGAAATACGGGCCCTATAAAATATGCTAATGGCAGAATTGTCTGAGTGTAGCGATGTGTATCGGTGACGCCGCCGGCGCCGGCCGGCGTGGCCATGACATCAGCATCATCCGCGTCACCGCGCGTCATCCGACGCGGCTGTGGTCTACGAGCAACCGGCGGTTAATCATCGCGTTGACAATACAACCAATCATCACAAATCACTGCTATTATTGTTGGAGTTCAACAGTTGCGAATGCGCGCCCTTGCAACGCAACCATCGTTTACACCGTGACCATAGACATACTAACTCCTCAGAGATTCTTTATGTTAACTCCAGTAGAAGTAGAGATACTCACTACCTACAACATTTCGTTTATTGATACCGGTTTACCTGATCTGACGTATAAGTCTAGGTAACAATAAGGAAATGTTGTAGGCGACAGGACCTATAGTGCCGAGGTAGCGCACGATTCTAGACCTATCATCATGCCAGGTGCGCATCGCCGCGATCGACACATCAGCACGTGATCTGGATACCTAATTGTCCCTGTTACAGAGTCCGGACTCTCCGGTGACTCACGCATCGGTATCGCATTACATAGCAAATAGTTCCTTTGACCCCGTTCAACGGGTTCAATAAGTGCAACCTATTGTCCTTGCTCTGAATTCAAAGCTTTTATTTATACTAAGAAATGTGATAAAACCCGGTGCATAGATAAAATAAAGGTTACAGGGAATCTATAAAAAGTTTAGGTGTATGGCAATACTTGCTGTGTGTTAGTCTGTACTATGTTACGTTTTACCTGCGTTTGCGCATAGAATAGAAGGGGAATAAAGGTAGCGCATGGTATGTCCTTCTACATCATTTAAACTATACTTGATTGATGCTCCGTATTGACATCATGGAAGAACCAAACCTGACTTTCACGTTTATAACAATTATAGTTTCTGCATACCACTAAGGTGGCAGACAATCAACAAGTTTCTGAATTAAAATAGTTTCATAAGAACAGTAGGCCAATTATGTAACACTGTTGCCAACAATTATCTGATTTCAATGATTGAAATGGTTACTTTTGCGATTCATTATCAGCGATTTCATGGGTCCAGTTGCTAAGAAAGTTCTGAAGTCGATCATACGTAATCGCGAAGTAACAATTTCAACCATTAAAATCAGGGAATTGTGCATGTCTACAGGTATCTCAAAGGTTGGCACCGCATCCGCTCTCCTTAGGTCTATATCCTGAACGACGTATGCCGCTTTCTATCAGCCAGACCGTCTCTGTGCCTACCAGAACAATAAAAAAACTTTTACAATCCAATAACCGTTAATACTTTATATGTATCGCGTACAGTCGCAGGTAACTAGCCGTAATTAAGCAGTCTCGTGCTGATCAATCGTTTAGATTAATCCGACACCGGCCGTCCGTCAGTCGTCGCACATGAACTGCCACATGGTCAAGGTTCTTTTTTACTCGAAACTCACTGTCAGCTCGAAGATAAACATTTTACTTGCCATTATAGATTACATCTTCATTGTCGTATCAGTGTTTTTGTTTTCGAAATTGAGATAGGAATGTAAATATGTATTGGTCGTGTGGAGACAGGAATAAAGCACTTTACTTACGACACTCCCTAGAAGGCAGCTAGACAGTTGATACTCATCCTTTCTTAATAAAAAATAAAGTCGCTTTTCGTATGCGCGGACCAGTCGATCTTGGTCGGTTGATCTCAGTCGCACCCGAAAGCGAGTTTTTTATATCGCTTAAGGATTAGTATCAGATATCTAGCTAGCTTTCTCCTGGGTCGGCCGAATACCCTTCCCGGATGTTGAGATCCGTAGGAATATCTTCCCTCATATGTTATTAAAAATACGTGCATTCATGGAACAAACGAATGAAAATTAATTTATGAATGTTTACCAATATTCCCGCTCGGACTAAGTTTTGCAACATATATTGTTGAATAGCAAAAACAAATACCTTTCATTTGACATATAACTCGATAAAATAACAGATGAGGGTAGATTGTCTCCATGGCAACCCCATAGAAGGATGGTGAGAGGTTGGCAACCCATATATTTTTTCCTAATTAAGTAGTATTCTTTCGTTTAATGCCCGATTTCTTTGAATAACAGATTCGGGAAGTTATTTTATGACCGGATCTTAGACCATTACGTTCTGTTGATTGGACGAACTTAATTTGGAGACTTGATCGATTTGCATCAGATAAGCTTTATCGTTTTAGACCGCTATCGATTAAAAAATCGATACCATCGATCATTGTTAGATACTAATTGATCTCTCTGACTTGTTACAGATACCAGAGTTCAGTGTCGATGGCAACAACAGCCTGAAACACAACGGGAGTGCCAAGGACCTGGCGTCTGTCATGGAGAACTTCAAAAAGAGCACATTGGTCTCCCGACAGAACCAGACCCTGAACACGCAAGTCACCAGCTCTTCAACACAACAGGTAAGGACTCGAACACCGTGTATTTTATTTCATGGCTTATAAGTGCCTAGTTTAGATCATGTACGGACATACACACAATTTCGGCTTAACTATAGTTGTTTAACAGTTTTCGCATATCTCTAAAATTATAAAATAAGTATAAACGGAGTTTCACAAGTTTTAATGGACTATACATACATATACAGTCAACAAGAATCAAACAACCCAATCAATATGCTACTGGCTGGCACTAGAACTGAAAGGGAAATGCTGCCAAGTGTTTGGTGGAACCGATAAAGTCTTTAATATAAATATTTAATTTATAGTTCTAGTACGTAATGTCGTTACGAGTTACGTATTAATCCGTTCCAAATACGCAACACGTAGCTACGTGTATATGCAGATATGTACGATAAATATAGACACGGACTATTTCGGCGCCGCCCCCGGTGTGTTCATAAAATTGCCGGTTTATTTTGAATTCGCCCAACCGGCAAGTTACGGGAAAAAATAAATAAAATAATTTGAAGGCACGCGGCGGTGGCGGCGTCGTCGGGATGGGATGTGCGAGTGCGTCTATTGTCGGCGCAGGCGACGAGGTCACCGGAATGCATAATTATTTCAGAACTATACGGAATTAGCCTTTGTCTTAAATTCGGTACTAATCCTTCAACAACTCACTCCACAACACAGACACTATCTGCGATCTATCGTTAGATTACTACTGTGGCAAGCAAAGTAATAAAGGTGTGGTGGTAACGCTTAGGTTTTTGTGCCATAAACTTGATCGGTATAACTTTCCATATTTATGTAATGGATAATCAATGTTTAACTTTATACCTAGCTCTGTTAGGAAACGCTTAAATAAACAAAACGATCGCGAACGGCGCAAGCTGGTAACAGCATGGTGTACTATTGGCGGGCCGCCAAACGACGCGACATGGAGTAACGTAGGGACTGCGACCACTGTTGTCATCTGCCCTTAAGGCCTTGTGCATCCATGTATTAAAAATAGCTTTCCCCGCTATTCAAACACTAAAACCCGCCTGGACTAAGCCACTGTTTTCCTCATGGATTGCTAGTTCTCGGTAAAACTCGTTTCGTGCGTTTCTTTGTATTCGTGATATTCGGCGCCCACGCTAACATCGCAGACTAATCTCTCGTACCAGCCAGGTACCGTCGTGTTTCGACGTGATTCCAAACTAATGTTTGGCTACGAGGTTCAAGGACATCATAATGCATCCCGCCTACGCCCGGTGAATCATTTGATTCGCTACTCAATCACAACGGCGAATTGTTAGAACCTGAATGAGAATAATATGTTTAGTTGAGACTTCTATACGCGTAGTCACCTACAGATAATACCTTTATGTAGAGTTACTTTGTTCGAAAAATCGTAGATTTTCTGGCAAATTCTGACCACCAGGTGTTACTCATTTGTTTGTATTTTCATACAAAATACCTAAGTAAAGCATATGTTGGAGAACCCGTAAGCGTCGCGAAGTAAGTTACGTAACAGTGTGTAAACGAGCTGTCGATAAGTGACTAATGTTCAAAATCCAGTGCTAAATTTAAAGGAGCGGTTATTTTAGTATTTCTATTTTGTCGTAGCCCTGACTTTATTTACTTCAGCAGTAGGTGCGCCAACACGCGTGACGCCGTGACGCTGCGTCGGACTTTTCTAACATTGGCACTGAACTCCACGTTTTGCAGCCACAGTGCTAGTCTAGATTATCGCGGACCACACGTGTTTCACACGCAACAGTGCCACAACAATAATACTATTCTGCTCTGATAATTTAAATTCAGTGCGCAATTGTAATTTTTACTTTCTATCGTGGACAGCACACGACCGTTTCTAGGAATTAAAAGGTTAGAGACTATCATTGTTTGTTGAGGGTTAACCGTAACGTTATAGGTGAAGTTTGACTAGATAACAGTACATTAGTATGATAATTTTTATTGCAGATGGTGTCAAGCACTACGTCGAGCAGTGCTGCAAGCAGCCAGAGGCTGCAGAGCTCGCAACGGTTGCAGCACATGGCCACCTCAGAAATGAAGGCCAGCTCCATGAAGTCAGACCTCACCGAACTGCAGAGTTCCATCTCGGAGATGAAGAACCTCAGCAATTCGTCGGCTTTAAACTTTGGACAAAGGTGCGGTAATTTTACGTTTATTTCTTGCTAGGTTTGGTTAACAGATGAATCACGCAACTTAATCAGAGTTGTGCAATTAATCAAAATTAAAAACATACACAGTCTGCGAATAAATACACTTATGGTATGGTAACCACGATTCCGCCGGAGCAAGCACACCTGAGCGGCCTTGGCCACCAGCCAACACGCTCCCGCCTTTTCCCTCGCCGTATTTGCAGTTCCACGCCGGCAAACAATAGCAACGCTACATATTTTGTGGAGAAACTAGCTGAATATTCTTAAAATCAATGCTTCAGTAATATTTAATCAACATTATTGACGTTTTAATATATTAAACGTAGAATTTTTGCAGTGTTTGTTACTATTGTGCGTGTTTCACTTTACAGACTGAGAAGTTCAATGGAGAACATAGTGGACCAAGATGACATGAGTGAGAGGCACTTGCCGGACATCCGAGACCTCAGCGAAATGAGCGACATGGGTGACATGAGCGACATGACTGAACTCTCCGGAGAAGGGCCGCTCGTGACGTTCCCCGAGTCGGATACGCCACCACCTGTTAGTGAAAAGCCTCTACTTACGGCCAGCGCCGCGTCGGTCGGATCCAATGCAGCGAATGAACTCAAGTATAGCACAGCGCGAGTATCGTCAGCCAGTTCTACTAAAGTGGTCAAAGACGGATTCAGCGCGTCAAGGTCCGAAGCCAACAGCGCTCGGATGCGAAGTCTGCAACACGGGGACTTACAGTACGCAGAACGCAGCGCTGCAGGAGCGTCTCGGCGTTTATTACAAGCCGAAGGTCTAACTGCCGAACAGAACGCCGCATACCTACAAGTGAGTACATACCTAATCAATTTATTAATATCTAATTACGGGCGGTAAACAGACTGATAGTTCTGCGAAATAGTTATGAAGTCTAGCGTGTTAGCCGACGTCGTGGCCATAAAGGCGCGCCGAAGGACGTGACCTCGCGTGAACTGCCCGATCGATATCCTCCACCTCGACGGCGCCGAAGCTCAGTATAGTCTGGCTCCTTGTCGCGATAGCATCAAAAACTTATCAAACAATACAGAGAGTAGTAAAAGTGCGTTGAATCATGTAAAATGTAAAACGGCCGCTTCGTGTAAACAGAATGACCAATCGTATCGTGGCTTGGGCCGGCAGGATACTCAGACGCGGAGGTTCACCGGGAGCGGTGAGCTCATTTATCTTCCGCTTATCGCGAGTCGCTCGCATCACGCTCCTCTCAGTCGGTGTCGGGCCGCCGCGCGCGCGAGCACACGAGCACGCGGAAGTCGAGCGTTGCGCGTGCGCGCGCTCTGTACACGAATAGTCTCGATTTTAAATATAGCAGGGGAATGTCGGCGGGAGGGGGGTCAGCCCCGTGGCCGGTACATCGTGGCGTCCTGTCGCGATTTTCTCCGCAAAATCCTTCGGTGAGATTACACTTCCACAGAAAGTTATTCGCGATCGACCTTCAAGCAACGTGACGTTTGAAAAACTTTAAATAATCTCTAAAAGCCCGCGAGTTCCGCGCTATTGGCCTATATCCAATGGGAACGATAGGATGTATAATGAGATCCATGACGTACGAATGTTTTCTAATATAAAAGTTGTTTCAATTCCTGTGCAAGCATTCAGTGTATTCGGACAAACAGTGAAACATGTCTTCGAAACGTCGCTCAAGGCCCAAATTGCGTATCGCCATAGCTGTAACTATCGTTTATTTGTTTACTGATTCATGGTATAAAAATAGTGTTAAATTTTTCCTATACATAAAAGTGAACCAAGTGATTTCGGCGATAAGAAGTGATCTCTAAGGTCACTTCATACGTAATTTTCATTATGATAGCTGGCGGTGTAATGTACTACATGTCTAAAGTTTCCGTTGCTTGCAAACGAGTGCTAGTTGGCAGTGCATACTAATAAGTTTCACCTCTATTCGTATTTTACGCGATGTATACGGTGTTTGTTTGTATTAAAGTTTAATAAGTGTGTCTGACATTACATCATTGGCGTTCCAGGAGCAGCGATCGCTAAGGGCAGGTGAGGTGTCAGCACAAGAATCAAACAACATGTCCAGTTCAAGTTCAAGACTGCAAACAGAAGCATTTAGCGCAGAAAAGAAAGCCATGGCGTCGGCACAGGCACGTCAAACGGTGACTTCTTCCGGAATGTTTAGTCATAAAGAACATTCTAGCGTCGCACACTCGACTTTTTCATCATCTAAATTACTATCTTCACAGGTGAGTTATTATATGCGATAACTCGATAGTCTCTGATTGCACGCAGGTCGCAGATGTACAATATGTAATTTCCAATAGTAATACCTATTTTATATAGTTATTTCTTTACATCTTCACTTTTAAAATTTTTACCACACACCTTAGCGCGTGGCAAAAATCAAAGCTAACTTTTTGCCACTGAATGCGCGACAGGCGACGTCCCCTCTCTTAGGGCCCGTCCCACGTAATTTTTTTAGTGTCATTTTACTCCATCAAATTAAAAAACTTGTGCACTATGTAGGTAGATCTACCCACATGCAACACTTATAAAAATAAACAAACATCATAACGCGTCTTTTTACTGTAGGGATTGGAGTCCACTGAAATAATAAAGTAATCGGTATTTTTATTGTGATTTCAGATGAGTCAATTACTGAATGGCACTATAAAACCTGGTGATGAAGACCTATCTAATTTATCGTTTGATGATTTGGAGAAGTTAAATGCAAGTTCTAATCAGAAAGACGTGGACATGGCCATCCAAAAATATTCATCGCGGATGAACGCATTTATAGCATCAATTAAGAATAACCAAATGGACATGAAAAATGCATCTGTACATTTCAATAAGCTAAATGAAATGTTGCGAAGAGCATGGGCAGTACCAACTTATGGTCACGAACTTGGATATTCTTTGTGCAATTCCCTCCGTGCATCAGGCGGATTAGATATATTAATGGCAAACTGTTTGGAATCAAGCAATCCTGATCTTCAGTTTTCTTCTGCGAAGCTTTTAGAACAGTGCCTCACTACAGAAAACCGAGCACATGTTGTTGAAAATGGGTTAGAGAAAGTAGTTAACGTAGCTTGTGTCTGTACTAAACACGCAAACTCGGTAGACCACTCAAGGATAGGCACAGGTATATTGGAACACTTGTTCAAGCACAGTGAAGGCACGTGCAGTGACGTTATCAAACTAGGAGGCTTGGACGCAGTTTTATTTGAATGTCGAAAAAATGATATAGAAACGTTGAGACACTGCGCTACAGCGCTTGCAAACCTTTCACTCTATGGTGGCGCAGAAAATCAAGAAGCAATGATAAAAAGGAAGGTACCGATGTGGCTATTTCCATTAGCTTTTCATCATGATGATAATATTAAATATTACGCTTGTTTAGCCATCGCTGTATTGGTTGCGAATAAAGAAATAGAAGCGGCTGTTCTCAAGTCTGGTACACTAAATTTAGTAGAACCTTTTGTTACTTCACATAATCCCTCGGAATTTGCTCGTTCAAATCTTGCTCATGCCCATGGTCAAAGTAAAAATTGGTTGCAAAGGCTTGTCCCAGTACTGAGTTCAAAGAGAGAAGAAGCTCGAAATCTAGCGGCTTTCCACTTCTGCATGGAAGCTGGAATTAAAAAGCAACAGGGAAACACAGAAATATTCAGAGAAATTGGAGCTATAGAATCATTAAAAAAAGTTGCTAGTTGTCCAAACGCGGTAGCGTCTAAATACGCAGCACAAGCGCTGCGTCTGATCGGGGAAGAAGTGCCACACAAACTGTCTCAGCAAGTCCCGCTTTGGTCCATTGAAGATGTCAGAGAATGGGTGAAACAAATTGGATTCTCTGAATATGCAACAAACTTTTATGAGAGTAAAGTTGACGGAGACCTGTTATTGCAAATAACGGAAGATAATCTTAAGGAAGATATTGGCTTACAAAATGGAATCAGACGTAAAAGGTAGGAACATATTTTGTTATTTTCAAGTAATTAAAATTCCAACTAAGTATAGATTAATCTTGTAGTTTAGGTCAAACAAAGAACCACCAGTAATAAAAACCTTCGAATAACACTGTTATAACTTATTTCCAGGTTCACTAGGGAATTGCAGCAACTGAAGAAAATGGCAGACTACAGTTCTCGAGATACTGGTAGTTTGAATGAATTTTTAATAACCATCGGTCCAGAGTACACGATTTACACATACTCCATGCTAAACGCTGGCGTGGATAAAGATTGTTTCCATGGATTGAGTGACGAACAACTAGAAAACGAATGTAGAATTAGCAACAGTATTCACAGACTACGGATTTTGAACGCGATCAAACGTAAGTTTAAATGAGCTATAAATTATTTTTATATTTCCTTCATATTATAACGCAAACACAACCATGTGACGCTGTTTTGTTTATGATGATTATCAGTATCATAAACCCATTTCTTGGTCTTCTACAAACAATGTTTGCATGAACAAGCAAATTTCAACTTTCTTATGTTGGTAAGATAATTTAAATTTGCCGTTTATTACAGTTTACGAGACCACGCTGTCAAGTAAAGGGGAAGAAAACATGGAGAAGAATTTAGATGTCTTTGTGAGTTATCGAAGGTCGAACGGGTCGCAACTCGCAAGTCTACTGAAAGTCCACCTACAACTGCGAGGATTTACAGTGTTCATTGACGTAGAACGTTTGGAAGCTGGAAAATTTGACAACAATTTGCTTCAAAGCATACGACAAGCGAAGCATTTCTTGTTAGTGCTGACGCCATATGCACTCGACAGGTGCAAGCACGATAATGAGCAGAAAGATTGGGTTCATCGAGTAAGTTTTTCTTTTTCATTTCTTTCTAGATATAAATGGTAGAAAGAAACCCATCCTAAGAAACACATCAACATCAGGTACAACGCCAGCCTTAAATAGCATTGCGATAATTTCTTCTCTACACTCGGGGAGTGATCTCATACGGTTCTGATACTGATTTGACTTATATAGTTAATGAGTACTGACTATACCGAATCGAATTAAAAATCATTATATTATAGACATTCCCCACATAATCGACTCTGTTTTAATAGCTGTTTTATGTTATTTGTTATCGTTTTGCAGGAGATAGTGGCAGCATTAAATTCACAGTGCAACATTGTGCCCATTATTGACAACTTCGAGTGGCCAGAACCAGAGGACTTGCCTGAAGACATGCGCGCAGTCTGCCACTTTAATGGTGTAAGATGGATACACGACTATCAAGATGCCTGCGTTGAGAAGCTCGAAAGGTACATAATATTCATAAAATTCGGCGATAAATAAACCAAAATTCAATAGCTTATTCATCTTATTATTTAAGTATGAATTGTGATCATAGACAATTACTTACATACATACTCGTACATAATACCATGCCTTTTTACAACGGTGTTTACTGAAACAATATTTTATATTTATCATTGCAGTTTCCTCCGCGGGAAGTCAAACCTTGCCAGACAGGATATGCTGATAAGAGGCCGAGGCGAAGTCCCGACTCCGGGCACCGCTACCATCGGCCGCGGCCAGCCCAACTTCCAACGCATGACCTCTTGCGAGAGCAGAGGGAGCGACAAGGCAGATTGACTAGAACCAATACACATTCTGCCACCTGTTCGGTAAGAGACTCGCGCCACTGCGCCTCTAATTCTATTTCTGATTGGTACATTATTCACTAGCAAGACGGATATCCCCCGGGCCCAAGCCAATCTCACCTGCTTGTGGTTCCCTGCTGACAGACGGATAAGACTCTGGTGTAGTCGCCGCATCAGTTATAGTAGGAAAACGCTTCCAAGTGGACAATGGCAGAAGCTGGAGTTGACCGTTAGGATAAGAATGATGATGACTAGAAAGACGGTATTAACTAATTATTTTTCATTTTCAGACCACGAAGAAGTCGCCGATCATCCTTAGAAAAAGCTTCGCCAGCCATTTCACAAAGCTATGACCAACTCCCTAGTAGTAGCAGCACCTCCAAAACCGCCTCCCCTGAGAAATCCTTGTACAGCCTACCTGAAAGACTCTCCGAGAGCTGTGACCATATAGACGCAAACGACACGGAGAAAAACTCTCGCCGATGCCGTAGCTGCGAAGGAATATTAGAAGCTGACGAACAAACGCACAAGCAACTTTCTTTACCCACGCCTTTAGATGCTGCCACACAAACGAAAAGAAAGAAAAATTTCATGGACAGATGCGTGAATAAAGTGAGACTATGCTGATGATTAGTGATGAAAACATTAATGTAACATGTGCCTGCAGAGTGTGTATTTTTGACCGCCTAATTGGACAATATCGCGTGTATATGTGAATCATATTATTTTAAAGTACAAAAGTGTGCACACTTGTAAATACTTTACATAATATCTACTATATCCGAGAATTTTAAATTTTATTTGAATACTAACAACAGATAATTTGGTATTCGTAAAAATGTAATATGTAATCTCAATGAGTGTTTTATGGGAGATTTATCACTGAGATGTGACAAGTGGATACTACCCTGCTGTGTTTCAAGAACATCGCATGTGGTGGCACCTATATGATTATTATAATTACTCAGTTTGCTATTCGTTGTAGTATGGCAAATTGCTTTACACTTCCTTGACTTTGGCAATGCTGAAATATATTATATCTCTCTATCTCTTCACTCTCTATAATTTACAACAAGAATTTATGTATAAATTTCTTTTTATTTTATCTTGCCAATAAAGTATTTCTAATACGATGTAATTTTTGCGAAAATATTATTTGAATATGTGATAGCTTAGATCTTTTTAGAATATATCGAGTTACGTAAATGTATAACGAAAGAGTCAAGATTTTATCTTAATTTATTTGAACTGCCTATTTCTATCCTCAACAACCACATTGTCATAAAATAGTTATTGAAAATTGTACAAAAATCTTCAGTAGATTATAATATAATGTTTAGTTATAAAATAGTAATTCATAAGAGTTAACCATTTCATAATTATTTTACCCCTTCGAATATATTTGTGTAATAACTATGTCTAACCATTATAATAAAATGGTACTGTAATCTTGTTGTTTTATTTTGAAATTGTAATTGTTGATAGACGAAATAATATCCACATCGGGATCTCCTAAGAATGGAATAAGGAGGAGGGGAGGGATACGGTTGCATATTGCGGGAACCCAATCTTTACTGTCACTGGGCCACCGATGCTCTGAACTAGGAGTAAGATGTTATACCCCCAAATTACTCACAAACGCATTGGATGTCATACGGTAGCAAACAGGTAAGCGGGCCACATGCTGGAACGTGGTCACCGCTGCATATGTCATTAGCAACACAAAAAATAATACAAAATAATAATGTAGTATTTTTTTTTTTTTTTTTATGTTATCCGGCAGACAAACAGGCATGCGGGCCACCTGATGGAAAGTGGTCACCGCCGCCTATGGACATCAGCAACACCAGGGGAGTCACCAATGCGTTGCCCGCCTCTGAAGAGATCTCTAATATACCTCTTGAACGATCCCATGTCATAGTCCAAAGGAAACACTGTGGCTGGGAGCTCATTCCACATCCGAATCGTACGAGCGAGAAACGTTCTTTCAAACCTTCGCGTGGTGACCAACAGAGGGTCTACGTAGTGGGGATGAGTACCCAGCCCACGGCGGGTGGTGCGATGGCGGAATTGTGCTGTTGGCACCAAATCGAAAAGTTCCTCGGAACACTCCCCATTGTATCATACAGTTAGGCAGAAAGAGTCTCGAAAGGGAGGCCAAGAGGCGGACTTGAGGTGTCTCCGAAGTAATACGACAGAGAACTAACGTTACCAGGTATAGCCCACAGAATAAGAAACTTGAAGTCTTGGCTATAGCCCAAATTGCTAAATAGTGGGCTGGCCCGATCTGCCGATGAACCTACAACCGCTGGGGTAAACGACTTCTCGAGTGGAGACCGAGACTCGGCAAGCGTAGTGACTACACTAGAAAGTGTACTAACGCTCCGGCCAGGTGGAGTGACGAGTTGCGAAATTATGGTGGATGCAGTCAAGGACATTATGGGAGATCTGTGTCCAGCAGCGGACTACGTCAAACCAAAAATGCTGTGGAATTATGCGCAAAAGAACTTCAACTGTAGGTACCTACTTAATGTTAATGCCTGACGAGTTTAGGAAGGGGCTTGTTTGCTACGAAATCATTCTGCAGCGTGAATAGGTAACTTTTACAAAATCCGACAAAATGCGTGTTGGGCCAGCGCCGGGCGCAAGGACATCCGCCGTAGTTATGGTTGTGCATCAAAATTGTCATCATCATCATCATCCTAGTGCGGTCAGTCCCGGCTTTGCTACGCTTCCGCCTCTACATTGCCCTGTTCGCGTCGTATGGCTCTCGCATCCGACTCAACGATGTCAGTCCAACGCATCTTGCGTCTCCCACATCACCAATACGACCGTCACAATAAGCGTAAATGAAGACTAATAATAAGTGCAAGTACAAAACTATGAAGTAACATAATCACACGAGATACACCTAGTTATAATAGTTCCTAAACACTTTATTAGTTTACAGAGGAGTCGTAGAATGAGGTTGAAATCTAACTTAATTTTTTTTGCGCTTAAAGCTAAGGAAATAGGCACCCTCTGGTACTGGTTGAGAGAGAGGAGGTGAACTCTCATGAGTACCAGCCGGTCGGCCGGACTACTCGCCAAAAAGAAACCTAGGCGCATACGTGCTAAACACCCCCTGGGAGCACATTTTTTTTTTTTTTTTATTAATAATAGGCTTGCATTTGACCTCAACTCACCTGATGGAAAGCGACGATGAGGTCGAAGATGTAGCATGCGTGCCTAGAAGATACCTATTCACTCTTGATTTGAAGACCCCAAGGTTATACGTATCGGGGAACAATGACTCAGGTAGAGAGTTCCAGTCCTTTGCAGTGCGCATAAGAAAAGTGGATGCAAAACGCTTAGTACGAGATGGTGGGACATCTACCATAAATGGATGACGATTTTTTGTCCCCCTCGTTGTTCGATGATAAAAAGGGCATGATGGAACAAGGTTGTGGAGCTCCTGGGAGCACTCACCGAAGTGAATTCGATAAAAGACCGACAAGCCGGATACTCTACGACGGTGTCCCAGACCCAGAAGGTGAGACTCGACAAGCGAATCATCACCAATCACTCTTTTGGCACGTCTGTCGATAGAGTCAAGAGCTTCTAGCTGATACTTGGCGGACCCATCCCAAAGGTGACCACAGTACTCCATACATGACCGGACTTGTGCTTGGTATAAATTTAAAAGCTGTCTAGGTGTGAAGTACTTCCTCACCCTGGCGAGGACTCCAAGCTTTTTCGAAGCCAATTAGGCTCTTGACTCAACATGTGGTCCAAAGTTTAGGTCTGATGATAGGGTAACACCAAGCAGCTCCAGCTTGTCGGCCAAAGGCAACGACTCACCTCGGAAAGACGGTGTTAGGTGGAAAGGGCTACGTTTTGATGAGAAGAGACATGCCTGGGTCTTAGAAGGATTAAACCTGACCAGGTTGGCTTCACCCCAGTCTGCCACAGCCTTCAGGGTCTCATTGATGCGCTTGAGTAGTGCTTCTCTACTAGCCCGGACCTGAGCCCCACTAGCTCGCGCGCTCGATAGGTACCTCTCTACAACAGTGCTATCATCTGCGTACCCAAGAATGCCGGGCTTTAGCAAATCGTTAATGTGGGTGAAGCAAGAAAAGTGTTGCAGAGAGGACGGATCCCTGAGGTACACCGGCATTGGCATTGTGTCGGATGCTTGACCCTTGACTACCACACGAAGCGATCGATCTTTCAGGAAATCGGCTATCCAGGTACAATAGCTGGGAGATAGTCCGTATGCAGGAAGCTTGCTTATCAGGCTGTCATGCCATACCCGGTCGAAAGCTTTGGAAATATCCAAGGACACAGCTAATGCTTAACCGTGGTTCTCCACGGCTTCACTCCATATGTGAATGGCATACGCAAGAAGGTCACCTGTTGATCTGTTGCTACGGAAGCCGTATTGTTGGTCACTCAACAGATCATTCGCTTCGAGATACGTCAGGAGCCGGTTATTCAGCACACGCTCAAGTGTCTTACATATGATTGATGTTATGGATATAGGCCGATAATTCGCCGCACTATGGAAAATGGTAGAACAACGGCACATCATAAATGGTTTTTACGAATGTCATAATCTGGGTGATATTTTGATTTAAATTGATACTCAAATAGTCAAGTTATAATATTCAATAGGATTTTGTTACCTAATATGCAAAATAATATTAGTTTTCATAGTCAGAAGTACATTGAAGATAGAGGTGCCAAACTCAAGTCTTTGGGTTCATGTTTCGAACCAATATTGTGAAAAAAATATTAAGCACAGATATGCAGTGTATTACATTTTTAGGAAGGTAATTTTATGTACTTTACGAAACAGCTTTTTAATTTTAATTTTATTGTGAGAAAGTTGGGAAGGTACTTAAAAAGGAACATACCCAAATTTTTCACAAAAAATATTTTCATTTAGAGTTATGACTGTTACCCACGTCTCCCCATCCGCTACTTTTTGTATTAGTTCATAGTCTAACTATTCATAACCAAGATACAAAAAAATCAGCTGCGGATATTTGCGGTTTTAGAAGAGAACACAAAAACAATTGATAAAAGTCGGGAGTAGGAAATTCGGCTCTTTTGCGGTTTACCACAAGAACTGTTCGCACGAACAGTATGGGCTTTATTGTTATATTTTTTTAATTATTTCTTAATAACAAAGAGGTCTTATCAAATTTGCACCCATTGTTGTAGGTACTGATTCAATATTGCAAAATAGTATACAGGGTGTTTCATAATACATGTATAAAGCCGAAAGGGTGTTAAAGTAGAGCTTTCAAAGAGTGCACTGGCGACTTCATTTTATCCGGACATTGAATTTTAATTTTAATAAAAAAAATTAATTTTTAAAGATAAATAACCATATCGACTACGTTGAAGCGCAGCTCTATTTCAAGTTGATGATCATATAAAAAACAGGTTAATAACCTCGTGCGACCCCTATCGAAACAAAGCAACCTCCTCAAGCCTACTACCAGGAGCCTAATGCTGCGTACACACCGGGCGATGTGTGACGCGCACCAGTTTCGACTAACGATTGTCCGTTGGCGTGTGCCAGCCGGCAATCCGCAGTGCAGCGTGGCGGTAACATCAAACGGATAGAAGTAATCATCCAATCGCAGTTTGGGCGGATACCGAAGGCCAACAAACAAACGTGCAAATACGAGCCCGAATCGGTTCCCAAAACTCCCAAAGATCGTTTGCTTGACCACGAAATGCAAGTATTAGACCTTAGAAGTCCAAATAATTCGGCCGACAGCCCTTCGTTGGCGCACGTTGAGTGTGTACACACCATAAGGACGAGTAATAACCTCGTGCCATTCATATCAAAACAAACCAACCTCCTTCATCTTACTACCAGGCGTCGTACTAAATGTTACCTACTTATGAATAGGCTCTACCAAATTAACTAGGAACTTGCCTACACTAATTATTTTCGATAGGTAGGTATGCTTAAATAGTCGGAGCGTCGGTGGCCTAAGGTTGCGGTATCTGACTCGTACGCGTGAGGTACCGGGTTCGAATCCCACTGCCGCCATGTACCACTAACTCTTTTCTAAGTTATGCACAGTAGCTGAATACTAACCGATGCTTTTACGGTGAGGGAAATCATCGTGATGAAACTTACACATTCAGTTCAGACGACTGAATGTGTAAGTAACCATGATCCAATCTGGTCAGGTTCCCTTGGTAGCAGGGTTAGGAGCCAGGAATGTCAGATGGCACTCGCTCCACTGCAATTAATTACCTAATCTGCCAAATCCTAGATCATGGACCATAGTCTAATAATTTTGTGGAGAGAAAAGAATTTGTTACAGTGGAGCGACTACCATCTGACCTCCATGAACCTGACTCGATTGGATCATGGTTACAATTTCAGTTGCCAGAATTTGCAGATTTCATCATGATGTTTCCCTCACCATAGGAGCATCGGTTAATTTCAACTAATGTACATAACTCAGACAGTGGCGTGCCTAGGGGTTCAGAGTAAGGCAAGCCGAGAGATGAAGTTTGTGTAGTTTTTACGGTTATTAAAAATAAATCCATCCCCCACATTACGGAAATAATTTGTTATTTTCTGAGAAATGATTATAAACTTTACCTTTTCCATGCAAATCAAAACTTGTGCACATTTTAAACCATCACAAGGGACTCTACTTCGTCTATTGTTAATCAATCTAATTAAATCACTTTTACTACAAAACACAACACAAACACAACAAAAAACTAATTACTTATCCGCCCAAACGGCTCAAACAAAACAATAGTGAAGTTGGTACGTATTACAGCATTCAACAAACGTACCTACTGCGCATGCGCGAAGTTGCCAATTTCAAAGATCCGTGTACAACTTCAAACGCATGCAGGGCTTAAAGTCTCGTACAATTTACGTATAGTTATATCTCATTATAGGACAGTTTTCATATGTAAGAAAGAGACATACCGGCCGGAATCAAAGCCCGCTTACAAGCCAGCGCGTGCGAGCGAGATGACTGACCGAGTCTCAATTTCCTCAACTTGCGTGTGCGTTCGGATCGTGTTTCGTAACCTGGGCGCACGATGGCGCTGCTTTGCGGCGCGGCAGTTTGAAATGCATTAGGAGCGCGAACTTTAAATACTTCGCGCTCGCATTAACTTTGATTTTTTATCGATAATTATTTTTATAAGGCAAGCCCGGCTTTTGGGCTTGTATGACAGTAACGCCACTGAACTCAGAAAAGAGTCATTGGTACATTGCCACAGCGGGATTCGAACCCGGCACCTCTCTCGCTTACGTCGGATACTCAACCGCCCAGCCACCAACGTTCTTGAAAAACATACTAAAGATAGCTACATAACTAAAACAGAATTCGTTCAATTGATAAATCGTTCTACACAAATAAGTAGGTACTATGTCCTACTAAAATGGTTCACTCATCTAGGGACCTACGTAGCGTAGGGAACCACTTATGAGACTAGTTTTGTTGAAACAGATTACAGACAGGTTTTACTAAATACCTACATGTTTTCATGAACAGATAAAAGCGTTGTCTTTTCTGCCTATTTCCCGTCGGAAAAGAACCTCCTAACGTTACGATTAGGTACTAGCTAGGTAGCATATCTTAAAGTCTAGCTAGAACCTAGACCTTTAAAGCATGTAGGTACGTACCTTTTTAAAGTTATTTTATGAAAACAAACAGCGTCAGGTGCCATACTTTCTTGCTTTCTTGTGGCTCGGATGACTGATAGGTATTAACTATCAAGTAAGCTTGCACTCGTATCGTAGCGTAGCTAGGTAGGTACACTCCATACACACAGATACACAACACTACGCAGGCTCTGGTTGCTATGCAATACGTAAATAGGTAGGTACCATGGTGTTTGGCCTACTGCTAGCTTGCATTCATACACAGAATAATGATTATCACAATACTTAAACGTTGAACGCTGAACACAGACAAGACTACGTTAATACTGGTACCTGAAGCTATAAATCATTCGTTCACATCGTTAACACTCTTATCACAGTTATCTTCACAATAGGTACTTAGGTATCCTACAACTACAACGCAACAATCATTTCGGTCACGCGAAAAGCTAAAAACTGAATGAACGAATACGACGCGAAAGTAGGCAAATTTCGTCAATGGAAGTCGCGCCGTGGGTCAAACCACAAAATAAAGAACGGCCCGCCAAAGTATTCTATTTTTAGATTTTGTAGCTTTCAGTTTCTATTTTGATGTCAAAAGCGCCGCCACAGCTCCGGCGCCGGCCTTGACCTTGACGGCACGTGCAAAAGGATTCGTACTTAGGGATCCGTGTTTTAGGGGTCTAACATATTTCGCCTTTTATGTTCTCTCGTTTTATGTTCTCCTGGTAGTTGCACCATAATGTTGATTTTTTTTTTATTTGTTAAAGTGAGTCTCAAGCGAATCCAACTGTGGGCTTAATAATAATCCTTATGGCGATGGCCTACATTTGCTTATCACGATTTTATCGGGTAGTTTGGTACAATGACAGTAACCTAGACAGTAATTTCTAAAATTGTGTTTGGGTCCGTGCTCCACCTAGGTGACCTAGGTTCTCCAATTGGGTGAAGCATGGGATATTTACAGGTAAAGCTCCATCAACTAAGAATCATTAAGTTAATTTTAGTTGATAAGAAATGTTCGTGAAAACGATAGGTACGATTACCTACGCGACACTGAAACATGACTGACAGACATGACATGAGAAAGCAAACTCGTAAAAAGACAAAGATGTTACATTAATTAGAGTTTGCTACATTAATATGCTACAGTAATTTGAATAAGACTACTTTGCTATTAGTTAGGTGGTGGTGCACTTTCGTAAAAACTATGAATGAACCTTTTGAATTAAAATCATAATTGATTACAATATTTTTTTGTACAGAACCCTCGAAACCAAAAAATACAAAACGGATTATTTAGACCTCCTTAATATTGCGCCTAGTACGTGGGGTGTCCATAAAATAAGCCAGTGCAAATACAGGCATGACGCATTTCATCTTAGTCCTCACAGTGACAACGCATCTGCTGTTCTGCATGTTTGTTGCCTGCAACCTAAATGCTTAAATCCTAGTACGTAAATAGTGTTGCTAGGTATTTTTTCAGCTATTCAAATTTAATATTCACCTTCTTGAATTCAAACATGAGTAGAATTTAATAATTACTATTAGATAGGTACTAAAATGACATCTTTCCTTATTTCGGAGCTGGCGGAAAAGTTCAACGAGAAATGCATAAACTTGTGCCAAGACTCACCACATGCATTCAACAGGATGTAAACTGAATGAAAAAATTGACAAAAAAGTATAACAACAATATCGTGTAGTTTTGCTGCACTTTCCAAAAATATTAAAATCTAGTGAATGTACTTTATGGACACCCTGTGATATCAGTATCTCGTACATAGTCCACCTGCTTCAGTCATGACTGCCTAGTACAATAGAAGATATGGCGCAGACGCGATATCAAGCTGTAACTTTTTTGCCTATTAATGTTTATTGTGTTTTCGCAATTAGTTTGAAGACTATGTACCTAGGTGCAACATTGTGTTGAAGGCAACAAAAAACAAATAAATTAAAGTAGAAACGAACATCGAAATGTCTTGTTTTTGTGCCGGACTGCTCACGAGCTGCTTGTAAAGGTGTGTCCAAACATAGAGCGGCATGTGTGCGCGGCAGCCGCGCGCGGCGTGCCGCGCTTTGTTTGGACAACAGCCGCGCGCAAACATTCGTCAATAGTCCTAACTAGAGCGCGGCAGAATTGTTTCCTGGACATGCCGCGTGTTGCTGCCGCGCTCGTGCCGCGCTATGTTTGGACACGCCTTAATAATAATTTTATTAACCAGCCACTTGAGGTATTGATCGTAGTGATCTTTAGATTGAATTTTAAAACTCATATGAAACGGTAGGTAGAAAAGACTTAAAGGCACAAAACCTATATCCTATCTGTAACTGGTAAAATTGTATTATTCAGTTGATTGACCTGATTATGAACTTGAGTGATCTATTACAACTGATTTCTAGAGATGCGGTCTTTCGTTTTCAAAATGTGATTATCGACATTGAAAAAGAAAAAGTTCGATAGTCATTTTCTCGGTAACTATTCCACGCACGAAAAAAATAATTGTACCTATCGTTTTAATACGTTTAGCACTCCATCCAGTTCACGGCTTTATACATGTATTATGAAACACCCTGTATAAAGTGAGGTAATTATTATTCCAGCCATTCAGTTCAGTGTAACTTCAAGTGAAGTAAAGTTCATTTACGGCTGTAATTACCGCAGATTGTGTATTATAGTTATACAATGTCTTCCTTCAACTGTACCAAACGAGATATCATACTTCCCTATATCGAGGGAGGTAGAACCGTGGAATCATTGTCCAAAGTTTTACTGAAAAAATTAAATGTTTCTGAAAACGACATATGTTTTATAATAAGTGACATACAAAGGCACATTCTTCCAAGGTTTAATAAGCGCTGGGCCCTGGCATCTCGGAAAAAGAATCATTTTTAGAGAAGAATAATACTTGGTTGGACACAGGGTATTCGGTGAATTTACCGGACTTTGATCAATATTCTACACCATCAACTTCTAGCCAACGACGAAGACCATGCGTGGCTTATTTAGACTCCTCAGAATCTACCAAGAAGAGGAAAAATACTCTTCTACTCGCAGAATACAGCTTTGAGCACATCAATAAAGCCTACGTGCAGGGACTACGGGCTATAAGTGAAAACACAGAAGCACATCTTGTCGAATCATTAAGGAACGCCGACAATCAAAAGAAATTTTACATTTCAAGTATCTGGAATGACTCAGACCAGTTAAAAATGCTTTCTGACCCGGAAGCATTGAGTGCTTCTATTGATTTGGATTTAACTAAAGCACAATATATGTACTTAAGGAACTTAACAAATGAACGAAAATGTTGTATATTTCCGGAAACAATTTCAGATGCCAATTTGTTCATCACTTCCATGGTCCCCATCAGATTAATTGATGAGCAGTCAGGTTTTATTATTTGGAAAAATCCGGTACCTTCATCTGTACGTTTTTGTAGACCCATTTCAATAGAGTTTTGTAAGGAAACTCCAGAGAAAACCAAGGCTGTTGTAGATGAAATTAGAAGTCAAATTGAAGCTTTACAACCATCATTGATTAATGAAGATAATGTTGGTATTCAAGTGAAACATGAACTCTTTCTAACAATTATAGATGGAAAGGTGGCTCAAGTGCTAACAGAAACTCCTTCTGGTTCCACGTGCACTATATGTGGGGCTACTCCGCGACTAATGAAAGTCGAAAGTTAGTGCCAGACCAGAATACGAAACTGCCTACCAGTACGGACTCTCCACTTTACACGCCTGTTTACACGCACGAAATGTTATTACACATTTTCTATAATCTTGATTTTGAAACTTGGTCTGCTACAAGTGAAGAAAAAAAGAGATTGAAGAAGGAAAAGAAAGAACTTGTTCAAAATCGTTTCAGGGAGGAGTTAGGATTGATAATAGGTAAACCTCGGCAAGTAGTGGGAATACTAACGATGGGAATACCGCAAGAAGATTTTTCTATAACAGCACATGCTCTGCCGAAATAACAGGTGTAGATGAAACCTTAATTAAACGCCTCTACATCATTTTACAAGTTTTATCTTCAAGAATGATGATCGATCCCGAAAAATTTGGCGTATACGCAATGGAAACTGCAAGAGTGTACGTGAGCAAATACAATTGGTATTACATGCCATCATCTATACAGAAAATACTTATACATTGAGAAAGTATTCTCAAACATTTCGCAGTGCTTCCTATTGGACAGCTATCGGAAGACGCACAAGAGTCGCGCAACAAAGACTACCGAAACATACGACTACATCATGCCAGAAAATGTAGCCGAAAAGCTACAAATAAAGATGTTTTTAAAACTCTATTGTACACGTCCGATCCGTATATAACAAGTTTAAGAAAACCATACGCAAAGAATGTAAAAGATCTTGAGGAAGAAGCACTAGGTCTTCTAAAAGTGGCACCACTTGCAACTGAAATGTGTATAGATCCTAAGTAGATAAGGTGTTTATTTTTCCAGTGTATTCATATTCACTCACTCTTAAATTAATTGTTAAGTGCAACATGACCCACATTATAGAGTAGATGTCAAAAAATATATTTTAAGTAATATAAGTTAAGTAGACGAAAGCGATAAATTTAAAGATATTGTTTATTTAATTTTTTTTATTGACATGACTTGTTCTTTATGGTTAATGTTAGTTTTAATTTTTATAATAATCATTACTTTGTATTTCACTTTAAATAAATAATTTACCACTTTTTCCTTGTTTATCCCATTTTTTGTCTTTTTACGCTATTTACATTTAAATATATAATGAGAAATCACTATAAATTCTATATCATTTGAATCTACATACATTACTGCATATGTGTACAAAAATTCATCACGATATGATAAAAAATCACGAAGTTATAGATTTTTGATCCGAAACTGACCTATATTTTCCATAGTGCGCCGGGTCAGCGCGACTACCTTTTTTTGGCACGGGTTGGACATATGCAATCTTCCAGGCCTTCGGTACTTTACCTACCTGTAGAGATAGGCGATATAGCCGAGTTAAGATGGGTGATAACTCAGGCGCGCAGTGCTTCAGAACCAATGCTGGTATGCCATCCGGACCACTGGCCTTGTTCACGTCGAGTTTAGACAGTTCCTTACGCACTTCCTTCTGCCGGATGGCGCTGTCAGATAGAACTGTCGATAGAACCTGTACCCAGGAAGGCTTTCCAGGTTTCATCGGATGCGACGCCCCGAAGGGACGGGGTGCGCTCAGCATCACTCCTTACGGAGCATACGCTGGAGAAATTATAGTGAGACCCCAGAAAGGGGTACCGCTGCTGTGGATTAGGATTGGTGGCCTACGGGGGCCGCTGAAACGGATGGGAAGGGGTCCGTCGGGTCGTCCTGAGCCTCCAAGAGGAGGTTCAGAGCGCTCGACAGTTCGACGTAACACAATTTTCGCATGCGCCCGATTGAAAGCTTGAGGTTGCCGTCACCGCAACAACAGCAGGAACCTACATGCTGGATTGATTTATCGATCGCGCGATCAATCTTGGTCCAATGCTGGGCTTAGGCCTCCCACAATGAGCGCCAATGCACCCTGTCCTCGGCTTGCCACATCCAGCACCCACTTGCAGCCTTTCGAAAAGCCACAAAGGCCGGCACTGCATCTGCTCCCCTTAGATTATCTCAGGTAGATTACCTTAGATATCTATCATTATAGATTAGATCAGGCGGACCATCTGTCCGTGTGCCTCCCTAGGCTATTAAAAAAGTGTGCAGTGTTGTTAAAATAGAAATATCCTCCTCATCCTGGCCCGGTTGTGCTCCAGCGCGACGTGCGAGGGCACGTCAAAAACTATCAATCAATCAGTTTTGCTGGCTGCGGATAACTTCATCATAACCATTACCTAGTCAGTACGTACTCCCGTTTTTTTTGTACTATAGGTGCCCTAGCCAAGTTTTTTGCCAAGAAGTACTCTGACCATGAGGATGAAGCAGTATCTTTCATAGACAAGAATACTGTTTGTACAAATTTTTTCTTATAAGAATTATTGGTAATAAATTCTGATTTTAGGCCAAGGCAATTTTTATAGTATTTTTATAAGTTGTGCAGACACATAGAGCAAGGCCACTTGACCATTCTGGTTATAGTCAGTAGTCATAATGTCCTGCGTCTGTGTGCATCTGCATCACCCAGGATACCAGGATAATATAATCGGTACCACGCAATGGTTAATGGTCTGGTTAATGTTAATAGATGAAAATACTTACAGAGGTTCCAGTGTTTATGATTCTTTCTTCAATCCTAATCAGTAAAAAAAATTTAAGTGATCAATTAAGAAATTAAGAACTTCAACCATTGAAAAGGGGCTTCCTTTACTATAAAAGTACTATCTAGAAACTTAACATTTTAAATGAATCAATTAAAAATTTTAGAAGGAAATGTGTGAGGCAGGTAAATAATGGGATTTTTTTTAATAAATACAATAAAACTACAGTATAAACAGATATATATTAAATAATAAATAGTCAATTCATATACAAAGATTTACTTTACTTTACATACTAAACATTTATAAATTCTACTAATCTTCAACATTTCACTTGAGTATAACTACAGTTTCCTGTATTTTTCTAGGGTTTTGTTTGAAAATGTGTTCAAATAAGTCAAAGGGCATTCCAGAGCATCAGAGTAGCCATATGACAATTATGCACTCTTGGCCCAAATGTTCATCAAAATACATTTATTGGTTTACATAATGACACTCATTAGACACTTCAAAATTTTGAATTGTAAATTATTTCAATGTTTAAAACCATAGAAAAAATATTCAGAACTACAGTGGACTCTCATTATTAGCCGTAGAAGACACAACACACATGGATTGAACTGCATTATAGCACAATTGTGGTGACAATAAGTGTTTTAACTTTACTACATATTAAATACAACCGCATATGTCTGTTCACGATAAACTCAACAACTACTGAACAGATTTTCATGCAGTTTTCACCAATAGACAGAGTGATTCATGAGGAAGGTTTTAGGTGTGTAACATAATTTGTTAAGGTTACTATTCATGCAAAGTCGGGGTGGGTCCTACTCATGCAAAGTCGGGGTGGGTCACTTGTATAAGTTATAACCAAATTGGTGCTCTTATAGAGTAGCATGAGGAGGGTTCCCACATTTTATTGGTCAAATCCCTGTAGCAGATGTCTGCAATTGTATGGTACAATCTGCAGCCACCCGCTTCAAGAACTGACCCTTGAAATATAACTGTTAAAATATATAAATAATCAATCATAGAAAATGCTACATTACACTACCAAATACACTATATCACATGCAAAGATAACATACAGTTGTAAGTACTTCCTAAGTCTAGCTAATTAAACAATTTAATCAGATATTAACCTGTATTGAGAAAGAACATTCATCACAACCAATAATAGACTTGCTTGGCTCTAAGTCAATTGGTTTAACTAAAGTATAAGTTCCACCACATCTACAACTGTAAGTATAGATGTTTTCACTATCATTATAATTCATATCCTTTATATTTATTGAGTCAAACAACAGCAGATCACTATGTTCGTAACAACTAAGTTCAGCATCGTATTGCTTTCGTCTGTCAGGATCCCTTAGAACTGTCCATGCTTTCTGGATAAGAGAAAATTTTTGTTCTTTATCATTACGGGCTTTATCTGGATGAGTTGATAAAGCTAAACGTTGATAGTTTTTCTTCAATTCGTCAAATGTAGCAGTCCTCTCCGACTGAAGCACTTCATACAGATCGACAAAATTATGTTCAGAACCCATTGTAAATAAAGTCATGGTTATTTTAACATTATTACAGGTACAATTTGTACGCGAAAAAAGAAGTATAAATAAAAGTTTGTTATTTTCAGAGAGTGGGAGGACTGAGAAGACGTTTTCTTCACATTTTCTTCAAAACAAAATAAACAAATATTGAAGTTTGGAGGTTATAATTTTTTTTATTTGCTCAATTTTAGCAAGCTAGGGTTTCTTGACCATACTGCCTAATATAGCGTCATGATTTTTTTCTTCTAAGGCCGCAAATAAGATAATTTTATTATTCTGAGTTTAAGTTTTATTTGCGTCGTTTTCGGCTGCAAATGTAGTCAGCCGGTAGCTCAAAAATTGTCCACACGCAGCGTTTGGAGTACGAGTAAACAAGTGGACCGAAACATCGACGCACGCTGCCAGCCAGCCGGCAAAAAAAAAAGTAAAGGGAGAATTTAAGGTTATGTTTCATCTAGGGTTTGTTATTGTTTTCTTTATTTTTCATGATAATCCTTCATAAATTGTTATGGAATCATAATTTTGTGTCGTGTGAGGTGTTTTCCAGTAATTCCAGTGTTTTCTCTTACGAATACTGTGCATAATTTCATTGATTAAAGTTTCCGTCTTTGTAGTTGGTTTGAGAAAGTTTGAGAATGCCTACTTGGAATCAAATTCAGTCCCAACTGCGAAATCCTAATAACCCCGTGGTATTTTTCGACGTGACAGTAGGAACAACTGTAAGTCTGTTATAAAGTACATACATAATATTGTCTCCACTATTATACCTTGCTTTTTGTAAAGGTCGTTTTGAAATTATTATAGATTTCTCCGTAAACTATGTTCGTAACAATTGATTTCTATTTAAGATCTAATATGTAAGAACTACTTTTTATTAAAAATACATTAAAATTTGCAGGAAATTGGAAGAATGATCTTTGAGCTATTTGCTGATGTTGTGCCTAAAACAAGTGAAAACTTCAGAGAGTTCTGTACTGGAGAATATAGGAGAGATGGTGTTCCATTAGGCTACAAGGGTGCAACATTCCACAGAGTCATTAAAGATTTTATGATTCAAGGAGGAGATTTTGTGAATGTAAGTTGCCTTTTTCTATTAAAAATTATTCTACATCAACATAATCCTAGAGATCAAAAAGGCTATTGAAACACAACACTAATATAGGAGGACAGACTAATTACTAATAGTTAATGAATAAGATCTGAATGGACCTTGTTAATTAATTCTGAATTTGGTTGACCCTCCTGTCATTCTAAAACACTTGTTAACTCACAATTGTATCATTTCAGGGAGATGGTACGGGTGTAATGAGTATTTACGGTGGCAGCACATTTGCAGATGAGAACTTTGGTTTGAAACATGACTCGCCAGGTCTATTATCAATGGCAAATAGTGGCAAAGACACTAATGGATGCCAGTTTTTTATTACTTGCGCCAAGTGTAACTTCTTAGATAATAAGCATGTAGTGTTTGGCAGAGTAATTGATGGATTGTTAGTAATGAGGAAAATAGAAAATGTGCCTACTGGTCCCAACAATAAACCAAAAATACCAGTAACAATATCACAATGTGGGCAAATGTAAATAAATTTTGATTAAGTAACAACATTAGTTTTTATTGAAAATAATGGGCTCTGGTATTAAAATACATCATCATTCATACCATTAAAACTTAAAAAATATGTTCAATTCCACTATTAGTCCTGTAATGAGCATTTATTTTACAACAATAAATTAAAATAACAATAAATTTATATAAATAGTCAACTCTTAAGGGTTTGTCCACTAATTAATAAATTTCTTGGGTGCATTGTAGCTGGTCCATTTCTTTTACCAGCTTCAGTTATGAATGCATTTTCCATTCTCCGGGCTACTTGATCAAAAAACAAATTTGATAATTGAGAATGAAATGCAGACTTAAATTCAAAAGTTATTTGAAAGTCTACAACACATGATCTTTGTTCTGTTTTAATTCCTGGACTGAACCTCCACAGTGTTAACATATGGTGAAATAGTCTGCCATCAGTACACTCGGCTCTGACTAGGTGCGGTTTGACAAATGTAACATTTGATGTATAACTTTCATTTATTGGGGGGAAACCAACAACTAGCTCTGCTCTCAACTTGCCAGGTAAACTTTTAGTCACCAATGACTTCTTACACCATGGCACAAATTTATGATAGTTTTTCACATCAGACACAACTTCAAACATCTGATCCATAGAATAACTGAAACAAAAATAACATATTGTATTATTCACGTCATTAGAACCAATGAAAGGGAAGCATGAATTGAACAATTATGTTAACTAATGTTATGCTCACTCATGTGCACAAGAAAGTGATGTGTACATTTATTATTCAATAGGTTTTAGTATAACCTGTGACATCACACTGGAGCGTCATAAGCAGTAATATCAAACTATTCACTGCTTATGACAATATAATATCGTCACTAGAGTTATCAATATCTGTTAACATATTGGCTGCGATTATAAAGTCATCATCACTTTCATTAACTTCAGAAACCACTCACCCAACTAACTGCCGGCCACAATACTCTCGTTTTCGATTCTCCTGAGGGAAATTAAAAAACGTTCTTTGTTGTTCCGTGGGACAACATTGACACTGAAAAACTGTATCATTTGTTCTATTTGCGTAATGACCCTGAAAACTGACGGAAGTATATTTGCAAAATTACTATCTCCTTTAAGAGAGAGAAAATCCAAGTTCAAGAAATATTAACTAAGTTACTTACAAAGGATTGTAGCGGATAAACGAAGTGGTTAACCGGATACTTTTATGTAATACCATTTTCTATCGAATAAAGCCTAGAAGGAAGAAAAGTTGTAGGTCGAATTCATTTTCTAATTGGTATATATTTTACAATATACTCATTCTATTGTACTACAAATAGCTATGCACATTTCTCAATGCATAGTCAAATATTTAGTACACCACAATATAAATAATATTTCTGAAATTCACAATTCGTACGCAAAATCACACGGATCGGTCGTATTCAAAGCAAACGTCAATGTGACAGTTTAACAAAGTTTGACTTGAATGTCACATTGACGAAGTTTTGAATGACATTTTAATAGTGTTGCCAATTTTAAATTGTAAAATAGACGCGTAAACGCATTAAACTAAGGGTGCGATCTATTTGATGTTCAAATGGTAATGTAGCGCTTGGATTCGGCGCCTTTAAGCATTCTATTTGGCACTTCAAACGCGCCGCCTACGTCACTAAGGACTCCACTGAACGCCTTTCCCCTAGAGATGTGGCGACTGGAGCGTCTAATAAAAATCAGGAAGTCGTCAAACAAACGGCGCGATCTCAGCATCGTCATCATGTTTGTAGAACTTGATAATTAGTATTACATGAATATCAATTTCTTGGCCCACGTCAGATTTGATAAACAGGGATGGTACAGCCTAACTTCAATTGAACGTCGTTATCTTGACCTATAGAATAACGTCACAGGGGTGGTACCGCCTAACTCAATATAGGTCAAGAATTAACGAAATAAATGCCATTGGGGAGTATTTATAACGAGCCGTTTTGATTTTGAAACATCGTAATGAATGAAATGCTAGAATTATACTTTATACTAGAATATTTTCAGATTAATTTGTTATTTTGTGTGCATCATTATCCGCTTGTTGGTAAGCCAGGCGTTGTGGTGTAAGGCATCAAGAATATGAGAGGAGAGCCTTGATCAAGTAAGAGTAGAGATTAGCTTGTGAACGGTCAGGAAGAATCTTTTGGTTACCGATATTAGTAGTTACCGCCCGGCCCGAGGCACTGAATTAGTTCATGAGCACCGAGTTACATGACTTCAGTTTTGCTCGAAGTTGTGTGTTATGGTCTCTTTATATGGTAAGGATCGACGTCGGTGAGTGCTGCGAAGATTAGTGGAACGTTTGCGGGCGTGTTTTTCGACATATCCTCCTTATGGCGGAGGTTTTAAGAAAGGTAGGGCATAGCGGGGTATTCCGTTCGAATTGGAGCTGCCTGACTGGGGAAGTACCTCCACCTTACAGAATACCGCAGCTAAACAATACTCTTTTAAATAGTATTGTGTTTCTGCCGGTGAGTAAGGTTTCCAGTGCTCCATGGGGTGGGAATTTGGGGAACCGTGGCTTTGGCAGTGGAGGGACATTTGCCATTTTGCTGCCCGAGTAACGTGAGGTGTGCAACGCCTGTTTGTCTACCGTATGACATAAAAAAAGGTTATGTTATGTTTTTGCCACAATTAGTTAGACGGGGCGTTCGGAGTTAGTCACATAAAAAATGAAACATTAAATAAACATTGATACATAACTCCTCTTGGAGAAGATTCAAACTACTCCACATAACTTAAAACACAGAGCTTAAAAGAATCATTGCATGTTGTGGAAAGCATGCACAGAAGCATAAAAGCTGTGATTTGAACAATCGTTATGTGAATTAAATTTTATTATTTATTTATTTATTTTATTTATTTCAGTTTACCAGCAATCTAATTATATTCAAAGTAGATACATAATCAAATTATAGTGCCAATAACTAAACTGCAATTTATATTAAAATCATCGAGTATGTCAAGATCCACTTCGGGTCGCTGAGCCAGCGAAGTAAATAAGCAAAATCATCGAAAATGTATTAAAAGATTGCCAAAATTAACTTAACGCATATTAATTAACTAGATTACCTTGAGGCAGGCCGTAACCTTGTTTGCCACCTCAGTGGTATAAATAAAAGATTATAAGTAGGTATGCATGCCAAGTCAAACAATTAAATTAATTTGAAGTAACTTAAATTGGCCTTGGATCGTAAATTTGTCCGTTTTTGTCTTGCTAAGGAGTGTATGTTAAACACAAATAACACACTTGACCAGTAACATACAATTTAGAGATCTTGGGAACAAGCGCATCTCTTCAGGAATTTGACAAAAGTTTAGATAAAATTAAACGAGTATCAAAACCGATTTCGTCCGTGTTACTGAAAAATACCAGCCCTAGAATTTTTCCCGAATTCCTAGTGAAACCCCACAAAAGTACTTAGGAAAATGTGGTTTCAGTTAATTTTGGTATAATTTTGATATGGTATAGAATTAAGTGCCTTGATTAAAAGTCCATTTGGATGCTGCCACTGTTTGCGGAGTTCGTTCCCGAGATACAATTCCACAATTTAATTTTGGGGGTCCTTTCCCGCGCTTATTAAATTTATTTAAAATAATGTCCCACGTTTCGTCTGTCTGTAAACTCATAAACTACTGAACGGAATCCCATGCGGTTTTCACCAATAAACAGAGATTCATGTGGAAGGTTTAGGTGTATAATTTGTTAAAGGTTCTCCCGTGCGAAGCTGGGGCGGGTTGCTAGTATTGTATAACAACAAGTGCGTCACGACCACGTTACAACTGCCTACTCACGACACCGAACCGGCTTTTCGGCCGAAAATTATTTTCTACTTTGTCAGAATTTCTAAGAATCTGGTATCACTCACAAATTACAGATGCGTTCAGTAAAAATATGAATTTTAACTTTATTTATATATTTTTTCGAAATATAACTTAAATTAGCACTCCATTATAATTTAGTCACAAGTAATTTATTTTACTTAAAGAATTGTTATGATAATGTAAAAATCCATCAATTAATAATAATCCTGACGTTATTTGAAAGTTTTGTGAGTATTATGAACGCAACATTGTAAATAACCTCAAAATTATAAATCGTGTGTGCGGAGGTGCGGACCAGTGTGCATTTTTTAATATCCCTTATTCTTCTTTTCTTTCAAAGTTTCAATTGATCGACAGAAGGAAAAGGCTTCATTCGTGCACGTGGGATAATAGAAGAAAGGTTATACTTATTGCCGTAGTCAATTTGTTAAAGTTATGGGTCGAAAAGCAAAGTTTGACGAAACTAAAAAAGTAAAAAAAGGACCTGGTAGAAAAGCACGAAAACAAGGAAACCCAGTGTTCAGGAAGGAACTTTGTAAGTACTCTTTTAGAAAATTTACTATGCTTAGTTATTCTAGAAGTATTACCATACTTTCTCTTAATTTGTCTGTTCAATATAACATAACCAAACATGTGGTTAACGTGTTTGTTACTCTTTAGTTATTATTTTAAATTGAGTTCGATCTTTTGGACTGGTTTTCCTGCCTAGAGAAGAACACATAACACACATTTATTTATTTATAACATAAACCACATGATTTACACACCTATAAATTTTAATTGCCAACAGCATAATAACTAATCTGCACTAAGTGTATTTAGTCTCATAGTAGAAAATGTTGATATAGGTAATGTAGGATAGGTAAAAGTATGTAGGATGATATACTACAACATAAGTAAATTAATGCTCCACACTCACAGCAGACCATATACCACAGTAGACAGTAGTATTGCCCCTAAGGTTAGAAATCAAACTAGGCTAACTTTATAGATTTATTTATTCGTTTGTACAAAGTCTCACTGCGGTGACTGCTTGTTTGCTACCTCCTCATCTTGACGTTAATGTCCCGGTTGTGCTCTCACGAGGGCCCGGGGTCCGCCGTGACCATGATCCAGGATTTGGCAGGTCAGGTAATTACAGTGGAGCAAAAGCCATCTGACCTCCACGACCCAGCTACCAGGGAAACCTGACTAGATTGGATCATGGATATGGCTTGTTTGCTACCTATGTGGTATAAAAAAAAGTAATGTTACTACAGTAATGTGTTGCACAAAGTAGGTAATAAATTACAGCTACTACACTTATTACTTAGGTAAAAATTTCAGATAACATTACAATTATTTCAAAAATATTTACTAGAGTATCAGCAAACAGATCACAGTCTGGTACCTCACACAGTTTATGAAGTTGGATGTGTGCTTTTACCAATGGTGCTTTGACTCAACTTCAATCAATCGGTGACTGCAGGGGTGCGTGTGCTTCTTGGGAACATATAGACAGCAAACTCGCTCAACCAGGTTGGGACAGTCCGATTCGTCTCCAGTCATAAGTAGATCAATACTATGTCTTACCTCTAAGGAATTGAAACTCAGAGTACCTAGTATTAATTTTGTTGGGTAAAGAAATGGATAATACCCACACCTCTTATAAAGAAACCGTAAGAAGGCTTTTTGTACTTTTTCGAGAGGTAGCTTATAAATTGTCTCATGCGGGCTCTAGACTGTGGCAGCTCTTTCAATATTGCTCCTTATTAGCGACTTATAAATGAGCTCTATTGCAGAGGGATCAGATAAATCTCTAGAGTTACAAATAACAAAGCCCATTTGGTGAACACACACTATGGATAGTTCACAAATATGGGTGTTAAAAGTTAATTTGGGATAAAATAGGAAAACTCCTAGGACTTTGACTATTTCAATGCGAGTGATTGGGTCGGATTGAAATTTGTGGCTACAATGGGATGCCATGCTCATGAGAATGTTATGGTACTGCACTTAGCTATGTTGAAGGAAAGGTGCACTTGATCTGTATCTACCAGAACCCAGAAAAAGAATAAACTAGACTCCTTAAAGCTCCTGAGACTCCGAAAGTAGATGTCGCGAATGTACACACTGACTCCGGAACGAGGTATGAACCTGTCTTCGAGAGTATATGCTGGGTAAACTGATGTACGCCGCGTCAGTCGGTCATCTGATCTGCGTCTCAGTAAGAAACAGCAGCTGCAGCTTTCAGTCTCGAGGTAGTGGTGGACTGCATCAAGATTTGAGTGCAGGCCTTGAATTGGTGTGAGGTGCATTTTGAGTTGAGGGTTTGCTGCCCCTGTTTATAGTTTTTTCTTTTTTCTGGTTTTTGAGTAAAAAGCACATTAAATCCCAGCATTGTAGTCAGAGTCCTGGGGCATGTCTATATTAACATCAATATTGATACAAAATAGCTCTACCTACTCCTATCACTAGTGATACCTGTAGCTCTAAAAACTCTTGTTATTTGTTACCACATGTAGATATAATATAAATAAATGTAATTTATAGTTATTTTTTAAATAGTTTATTAATAATTTTTTAAAACAATACACCCCTATACTCTATAAAGTCTCTTCTATAGGCCTGCTGGAAGAGATTTCTTCTTAAAAATAAGTAGTGTGTCATCTTAAATGTTGTAATTTCTGTATACTATACAGGGTGTAAAAAGACCGCTAGCATTAATTGAAATCCTATATTATACCCATGAAACTGAAACATACCCACGAAAATGACTTCATAATTTCGCTACCTAAAATAAATAATTAATTGCGACTCGCAATGTACATCGTCCGGCCCACGCCTCTCGCTCGCCCACGTGACCAGTAGCCACTGACCCCGCGTGGCCGGCCGGCCTGCACCCTTTACATTGCATACTAAAAGTGCATTTATTTCAACTTAAATTTGAACTTTGAGTGTCTAAATTAATTGTGAACGATGTAGTTATCGATACTTAATATTTTTGGTACAAACATACAACTTTTTTTTTAAAGAATCTATTTCTGCCTAAACAATGAGTTTCCGCGGGTATGTTTCTTGGGGAAAGTTGTTCAGTTTCATGGGTAGAATACAATTAATGCTAGCGGTCTTTTTACACCCTGTATATTGTGTGCAATAAATTGTTAAATAAATAAATAAAGAGTAAAGATAATAATAACAAATTTTGGGGCATGTATGATGAACTAGTATATATTTTCAGTGGATGATGAAAATGACTCAAAGAAGCTTAGCCATAGGCAAAAGCAAAGAGCAGCTAGGAGGGTCAAAAAGAAGAAGGACATTGTGGAAAAGAGAAAAGCCTTGAAGGAAGCTAAGAAAAAACCAGAAGTAACACAAGATGAAGCCGCTTCTAGTGGTTCGGACGCAGAGGACGTGCAAGGTAATGCGAATTTATAATTATTTTATGTATTTTTTTCTATGTTACTAGCCATGCGCATCGGCTTCGCATGGGTTTTCTCGGCTTTCTTTACTATAATATGGAGGTATTACACATATAAACCTTCAGAAGAAATTCTCTACTACATCAAAATACGTTGTGTCGTTTAGGAGGCGTAAGCGAAAATACAGACAGACTCGGAAAGCGACTTTAACTACTATACTATATAATATTATACTATGTACAGATGATATCACCAGAACTATAATCATGTCTTTATTGATTATTAACATTTTAAATTGATTAATCATAGGTGAAGTCTACCTATCTATATCTAGGCATCCTTGTATGTTACAGGATTCACAGATGATAATAAGGAGTGGTTGACACCTAAACCTAAAGTTAAAAAGCCTGTCAAAGAGCAGGACTCTGATGAAGAGCAGGACTCTGATGAAGAACAGGATTCCGAAAATGAGAGCAATGAAGATAGTGCTGAAGTAGAAAGTGATGAAGTTGAAGAAAAGAAAGGGAGTGGCAAAGAAAAATACAAGGTATTTAATCATATTTAGTTTCTATTTTTTTAATATGTTATATACAAATCAAACTATCGTCAACTGTCTGTAGAGTGGCATATTACTGTCTCTAAGATTATTTTTATTGAGACAATCTAATCTTAATTTTAAAATGTATGTTAGCAGTTTCTTTACACAAATATGTTTTAAACTTAAATAAATAAATTGCCTAATTTTTCCAGGTTGGAACTCTTGATGATTTATTTGAAGACTCTGACAAAGATAATGGAGATGTAGCATCAGAAGATGAAGAAGAACCTAGCTCTGGAAACTTAGCTTATAATTCTGATTCAAGTGCTGAAGAAAAAAGTGACTCTGAAGATGATGATGATGAAGATGGAGACATGTTGCCCATTGAAAAAGCTAATATAAAGCTGAAAAAGAAGCAGAAACAAGATAAAAAATTAGCAGATGAAGAATTGCAGTTAAATATTGCAAAGCAAGATGTCTTTGCCTTCCCATCTGAAGAGGAACTACAAAATCCAACAAGTCTTCAAGATGTACATCAAAGAATCAAGGATGTGGTGTCAGTGCTGACTGACTACAAAAGACTAAAGGAGGATGGCAGATCAAGGTGTGAATACACAGAGTTGTTGTTGAAAGATTTATGCATATATTACAGTTACAATGAATTTTTAATGGAAATTCTAATGCAGATTTTCCCAGTACAAGAGCTAGTCGAATTTCTAGAAGCAAGTGAAGTTGCAAGACCTGTGACTATAAGAACGAACAGTCTTAAAACTAGAAGGCGGGATCTGGCTCAAGCACTAATCAACAGAGGGGTGAATTTAGATCCTGTTGGTAAATGGAGCAAGGTTGGTTTAGTTGTGTACAGTGCTACTGTGCCCATTGGTGCCACACCTGAATATCTAGCTGGCCATTACATATTGCAAGGAGCTTCAAGTTTTCTGCCTGTAATGGCGTTGGCTCCGCAAGAAAATGAAAGAATTTTGGATATGTGTGCTGCACCGGGAGGCAAAGCTTCTCATATTGCCGCAATCATGAAGAATACAGGGGCTTTATTCGCCAATGATGCTAATAAGGAGAGAACTAAAGCTATTGTAGGTAATTTCCATAGATTGGGTGTAGTGAATGGTATTGTTTGCAACTATGACGGGCGAGAATTTCCTAGTGTAATTAAAGGGTTTGACAGAGTTTTGTTAGATGCACCCTGCACTGGCACTGGTGTGATAGCTAAAGATCCGAGTGTAAAAACATCAAAAGACCAGAAGGATATCCAGAGGTGTTTCAATTTGCAACGGCAACTTTTGTTAGCTGCTATAGATTGTTGCAATGCCAAATCAAGTACAGGAGGTTATCTTGTATATTCAACATGCTCCATTTTACCAGAAGAGAATGAGTGGGTTGTGAATTATGCATTGAAGAGACGGAATGTGAAATTAGTACCCACTGGATTGGACTTTGGAACTGAAGGCTTCGTGAACTACAGGCAGTACAGGTTTCACCCTTCACTTAAGTTGACAAGACGGTTCTACCCTCACGCTCACAACATGGATGGCTTCTTCGTAGCTAAATTTAAGAAATTCTCCAATGTTGTTGTAAGTATCTTTGTCCTTCCATTGATTGAGTATTTGTACAATAATAACGTTCACTAGCGACTTCTAAGTTCTCGATTCCTTGATATTTTTTAATACTTAGCAAGTGTCAGTGTCAGTGCTAATACAGAAGATTCAAAGAAAAATATTTACTATATTGATAGTTGAACATGACCAAAACTTAAATTTTATTTTTTAGCCTGAACCTGTCAAAGACGAGGACGAGGAAGAGGAAACTAATGAAAACCAAGAAAAGCAAGAAAATGGTGATGTAGATTCTGAAGACAACAATTCAGCAAGTGAAGGAAAAACCCCTAAGCAGACTCCAGTAAAGAGGCCAGCACAATCGAATGCACCAGGGCCTGTAATTAAGAAAAAGAAACCTACAGAAAAAAGGCATGTGCAAAAAGCTAACTAATTAAATGTTTACTGAGCGTCTCGCTTACACCCGTACGCGAGAGGTACCGACTTCGATCCCGAGTGCTACAGTACAGTCTTACAACTTGCTATCTGACCTATCCCAAGTTAACGATGATTTTGTACCAATAGACTATTAGTTTCACACGACTGAAGTAGTGTTTGCTTTAACAAGTAGATTACCGTGGCGAGTCGGAAGAGGCAGTTGTGGGCTCGACTACTATTTTAGTATCGTAGTGTAGCGGTGCCCTCTCTTTCAGTTACCTACTTGTTGTAAGCGTATTTTTCATTGTAACGATTTCCCTTCCGTCCTCTCGCGGTGCGAGCTGTGCCGCGGACACACTTCTGATAGCAGTGCATTTGTGTGTAAATGCTTTGGGGAGCCGTTTTAAATTCAAAAGTATGGTTAACAGTTACAGTAAGCGGGAAATGTGTACTTTTTGTTTTTTACGGGTTTACATAAAAAATATTCTAGTTACGCTTACCAATGCGTAATATTGGGCGTCAATTGTTTTATTTCTGATAAAAAAATTGTTTATTGTTCACTTACGTTCTCATAATATATCTTTAATAATGCTACAACAACTTAAATACAATGGTAAAGAGAAAGAAACAATTCTACCTATACCAACAAGGAACAAACCGGTGACTATCTCTTTAGTCGACATAAAACTTTGGTGGGTTAGCTAACTAGTTGTAATACTGTACCAAGAGTTAGTTGCAAGAATATCCGATGCTCTTACGGCGAGGGTAAACATCGTGATACCTGTATCTGCTTGCACTTTCAGGCGTCTGAATGTGTAACCATGAACCAAGCAGGTTCCCCTGTTAATAGGGCCACAGAGGTCAGACGGCATTCGTTCTATTATAATTACCTAATCTGCCAAATCCTAGATCCTGGTTAAAGCGAAAGCCATGCCCTCGCGCGCAAGAACACAAGCGATTTATTGACGCGAAGATGCTGATTATTATAAATTATATATGAAATTGGTTATTTTCTCACTCGGAGAGACTATACTAACAAAGTAGCCACTTCTAAAATTGAATATTAATAAAATTGTTTGTTTTTACAGTTCAACTGAACCACAGCCAACCAGTGCAAAGAAAAAGAAAAATCGCAAGAAGAAAAATAAACAAAAACTTGAAGATCAAAAGACTGAAAGCAGTAGTGGACAAAAATCGGTGACTGACAAAAGTACAGAAAAACTGAAAAAAAGTAAAGTTAATAAAATTAAGCAAAAACAAGGTGAACATGAAGATAAAAAACATGCAGTGAGCGCTGTGGCAGTAGACTCCCCTAAATTAAAAGATAACTCCAGTAAGAAGCAGCATAAAAAAAGAAGTATAGAAAATAATACAACTGTTCAAGTTGTGGCTCCAGTGCAGCAAAAACTTGCAAATAAAGCGTCACCTATAAATAACACAGATGTTAATCAAAGTCCTAATAAAACAAAACATAACAAAAATAAGAACAAGAAAAAGCAGTCAATCGATAACCAATTACAGCCAACAAAAATTGAAAATGTAACTGACAAAATTGCGATTGCTGCATCCCAGAAATTGAAAAATAAAATGAAAAAGAAACAGAAAAAACAAATTGGTAACATTGGTGATCAAAATAAAAATTTACCTCGACAAAATCAGCTAAAAGCAGGTAAAAATAAAAAAGCAAAAAGTTTTAAATAGTACCTAAGTACTAGATTAAGATGACAATGTTATGCAAATAAATTGAAATTTATTATTTTAAAAGCGTTTGTTTTTGTTGTAAGTAATTAAAATATGTGGACGCGAACTCCACGCCAGCGACATGGAAATACTGCGGTGGATGTGTGGCGTTACGTGACATGGAGAGCGTTTCGAGCATATCTGATGCTTGTCTTGGCGTGCGAGACATCGCGGATAAGATGGAAGAGGCGCGCTTGCGCTGGTCACGTATTGCAAAGTGGAGAAGAAAAAGTAGGAAAGCCGACATTGGCAGGCACTCTTATGATGATGATTATGAGAATATCCTATGACTCATCATCACAGTCCACTGCAGGACTTAGGGCCTCTCCCACAAAAAGGGAGGTTATTGCCATAATCTCCACGCTCGGCAGGCGTGTTGGAGATTGCAGTGTAACAATGTAACAATAGAAAACGCCCATTTTCCAGTCTACGGAGGCGCTTAGATCTTTTGTCTCGAATACATTAGTCGCCTCGTACGACACCCACGAGTGTAAGGGGTTAGTGGTATTCTACTCTGCCGGACACCACACAACATCCTATGACTATAACTCCGATATTCACCCAGTGCACCTCGAAACTATGTCTGTCAACTATTTCCTGGATCAACACTACCATTATTATGTTACTCCTGGTAGTGGCGTTGTGTGCTATTAGTGGGGTACCTAATTTGTGGTTGGGATAAGCATAAAGATAATATAATAACTTTATGGGGATAAATGTACCAGAGTTTTCGAAATCGGTAGTATACCCATAGAGTAAGAATATTTTGTGCCAAAAGTAGCTAACCTTTAAATAACACCCACGTATTGTATAACCATAATTTTGTTTATTTCCCTGCCTTACAAGTGCCACAAACTTATCTGACCCGGTGGCCAAAACTGGAACTGTGGAACAAGGGGGGCTCTACAATTTGAAATTATATGTTAATCACAATAACAGCGACGCCGTTACCGTTGCAGATAAATGTATGGCTTATCTAGGTCTTAGTTTGTGGCACTTGCCATATATGTAATGCTTTGACATTAGATGCTGGAATTTTTACTCAATGTGGTCACATAACGACTTTACCTGTTGGTAAGTGATCACCACCGACCATGGACACACCTGAGTTAGACTTTATAACGTAACAAGCATATCGTACATGCCTAAAATTTTCGAGGATTGCCCTTGATTTCACAAGGTTTCCATCATTAGATCCTAACCTGATTTTTATTAGATATTTTTATAGGACCGAAGAAGGGGAAAGAAGGAGGAAGAGTAAACCGTTAAAACATCATGTTACCCCTACATAATACGAAGTAGTTCCTGTCAACGAATTGCAGTACTATCCCCCAACTCTAATTCGTTAAGGAGTTCTGTGGCTTCATCATCAGCACAGAGGCATATCACATGATGACACCCTAAATTGAACACCTGAATAAGACATGACAACCGAACAAACACACCATACGTGCCTAGAATTTCCGAGGGTTGCCCTCGATTTCACAGTTTCCATCATCAGATTCCTTACAGTTAGGGCCAACGCTAAAACTCGCGCGGGTGCACGGAACGGGCGTCCGCTCCGGATGTCCGACGCGGGCCTGCGGCACGCTGCGGGCTCCGGCTGCGGTGCTCCGGCTGGTTAGTACAATTTTGGCCTCAAGATGTACAGACTACAGTTGTTCCGATCCGAACTGCCATAATGGATTATTTGTTAATTTATTATTTGGCAAAAAAACGACCTCGCCCGCCTCCCGCCACGCGTGTCAAACCCGCCGCACGCGCCCGCACTGAATGCTGCTCATACATTTTTACGAAACAAACACGCTGGCGGGCGCCCGCGAGAGTTTTAGCGTTGGCCCTTAGATACGTAACAAACTATACGTGCATATAATCTTGAGGGTAAAAAAGATATTTTAATATCGGTCCACAATTTACGGAGAAATCAGTGGACATACATAAAAAATGGACAATACAGTCGAACATAGAACCTCCTGCTTTTGTTTATTTCAGTCTGTTAAAAAGGATATTGTGTGTCCAACAGATTCCCTTCGGCCGTTTATAGAACCGGAGTTACGGAACTGGGTCTGTCAACAGAAAACGTGTATAAGTACCTTTTCAGATTTAAACCACGGAATACTTCATGAAACTTCTGAAAACATGAGTTAGTCGCGATAAATACTGTTTACAAACAAGACACACAATTTATTTAGTAAGGAGAAGACTTTATTATGAAACTACGGCGGGCCGTACCTTCACTGTACACAGACGTCAGCCTTCTTTTGCTTCTTATCTTATAATTTCACAAAATAGGGATTAGTGTACCAACAAGTACTTATTTACAGATCGAGAATCCTTCTAAAATAAAAGCTGATCAAACAGTGGTTATTGTCCTATTCTATGGCATTAATTGTTTTGCTGAGCCCTATGCTTTTCTGTTTAAATTTTTATAAATGGCTGATTTTTGTCTTATTTCGATATTGGTTCCATATAAAAGTACTTCAGGAAGATGTTGCAACATCCTGTCGCGATAAACATGAAATAAAAAATTACCCTTGTACGCTACAAACCTAGATCCATACTCTGTATTGTAATGGCATCATATACCATACTAGGGTTTTAAGTCAAGTACGTACATCACATCTTTTGGTTGATTCAACACAACTTCGGCAATACACTTTTTTAACACAAATCCTAACTTCATACGAACATTAATTTCTGTATCTTTATCCGCTGGTTCAATTGGAAGAGATGTATAACGCCGGTCTTCTTTCTTGGAACGCATAAAGTTATCGACATCTATACATGAGTAATTTATAGTATTTTCCATCTCTTTGTGTCTCTTTCTTACTTGTCCAACCTGATAATGAAAGTCTAAATCATCTAAGCAATATTCTGTTCCGAGGTAGTTGTACTTCACCGTAAATCCATTGCGATTAAAGACGTTCTCTGAAGTGCAATCACGAGTTTTGGCTACACATTGCGGCGCACCGAAGGAGGCGTAGGAGTAAACATGCTGGCCGACATCATTTATCCTTATATTTTTATCTTCACCGAGTGCAAATACACCTTGCTCACTCTTCATTTTATAGAGCTTTTGTCCATTCTTGTCCACCATTATATGTCCAATGTCATCAGAATAAGATTCTTTTAAATTCACTACACTCAATATAGAAACGATTGATTTACTTTCAGTCGGCCCTATAAAATTCCAAACCTTTAATAATTTTTCTACGAGCCGGACTCTATCTGGAGCAGGAAGAAGATGCTCAAATATGTGATATTTGGTAAGCGGAACCTGGCCATCACAATAGCTGTCTCTGTTTCTGAGAGATGCTAAGGATAATCTAAGATGCTCTCTTGACTCTAGTTTCTCTTGTAAATATTTTGTTCTGTGTTTTGATATCACAAAAATTGATTGACTACTCTTTGTTTTAGGATCGTTATCAATTATAGATTTATCCCCATCATTAGCTTTGAGTGAAATTGGGTTATTCAATTCTGTTATGTAGTTATTTTGTCGTGGTTCACTTACATGTTTGTCACCGCAAATTACTCCACATATGCGATGAAATTCTGTAGACAATTGTGAAGATTCTTCTTTTTCGGCCTTTGTGGATACTTCCTCAATAATGTCGAAAAGCGTTTTAGCGAGATCATTTAAAAAAAGTGTATGGGGTATCCAGTTATTAAGGTAGTTAAACTTGCTAACTGTTATTGCGAGATGATTATACATACTATCTAGCCAATTCATAAGTTCTTCAAATTCGTAGCTGATTTTAACATAGTACTCAGTGTGATCTGCAAGCAAACTTAGACAGGACCTTTTTTCTTCTACTACGTAATATAGAGATTGTAGCAAGCTATGAACATCTGCGATTATTGCTTTTCTTTCATCATCCGTCAACGTAGGTTGTAGAAGCCTCATGTATTTATCGAAATATTCTTGTCTAGTTTTGGCACACTTTTTGGTGTATTTTAGAGCTTTCGAAACAGTTTCTCGTGGGATGATGTTGCCTAACTTCTGCATGGTCTCGACTTCCTGCACGGCATTCAGCCAGCCCTCGTGGAAGTTTTTCACGGCGCGGGGCAGGCCCGAGCCCTGGGTCAGCGCCTCGTGCACCTCCATCAGAGATTCAAACACGCACTCGGCGTAGTCTTTCATGGTCAGCAGAATCACAGGGCTCTCAAATGACTGTTTAATTTCTTCAGCTATGGTGGATAGAAAAGCATCAGCAAAATTCGGATGGTTGTCCATTTTCAAATAATCTTCTAATCCAGGATAGACAACATGAAAAGTAACAATATGGGTTTGAAATGGCTAAAACATGGTTTTCTCTGTGATTGTGACAATATTGTAAATTTTGCTATTTTCTAAAAGGTTTCTGCACGGTTTCTGGTACTGTTCTGTCATGTTCATAGGTGATGAATGACATTTAAAAAACATAAACTATATTTTGAGCGAAACGATTTTTTTCTTCTAAGTGTGTCATGCACTTGTCACGCAGTAATTACATAAGTTTTGATATAGAGCAAAAAGATTTCATTCAATTTGTTGATGTAGGTAGAGCTACAGTAGAGCTCAGAGCCTCAGATATTGCACTTTGAAGGGTAAAAGGCACAATTCAAATAGGAGCCGGTGGTCAGGTATCATACACTGACGAGACAAGGACGCTGTTCTTGGTCGTCCATATCCATTGCATATTTATTGACGATTTTTTATAGCTGTCAATCACAGGGGCCACCTTCTTACTCTTTCTTCCCCCCCATTTTAGCTTAGTCTTCAGTGTCCTCGCGTTGTACGTCGTTGGCTTCAATCCTACCGATTTCCTACGCATCCTTGAGGTTCAAGCAGCACGTAGCCATACCTGTGCAGACGAGCCTCTTCAATTTCATCCGTGATATGTCTGACTCACAGATGTGCACTTGGTCAAGTAGTAAAACGGCTTGTATCAAAGAGCAAAAATTTAAAAATGAGTTAAAATGATGGTGGAAAGAGCCCAGTCGGCTCAGCTGCCTCCGTTATACGATGTGCTAGATACCGTGGAGGGTCAGAAGCTTATCTACAAGCCGGCAAATTCGCGACGTTAAGCCGATTTAACTGGTCAAGAAACTATCATACTAACAGAAATCATTGGTGCTGTAATTTCAAGTAACTATCAAACAAGACCAGTTTCTCGCCACCACCGCATCTGCTGTAATTCTTGGTTTGACAGGTCTCAAAACTCCTGACGAGGTGGAGAGGTCTTTGACCCGTATGAAAAACGGGTAGCTATGGTATGCAAACGCCTACGCCTGGGCCTACCAACCTACGCCCCGCTGCTGCCCGACCATGCTGCTGCTGCTGTATTGGGGACCCGAGCATGGCGTAGATCCGTAGGCCCAGGCGTGGGCGTTGCGTAGGCTTACTCTCGCTCACTGATCAGTTCAACAGGATAGTATCCATGGACGCGTGGAGAGTGAACGCGAGTAGTGTGGCAACTATTGAGCTATCAGATTTATCCAGGGGTGATCCTTGTCATATACTGCGAATGGTCAATGGTCGACTAGTTGGGCTTCGTATAGCGACGTCTCTCTCGCACGCGTGTGAGTAAATACGAAGACGAAACTTGCCGATGTGCCTAACTTGCCTTAGCCAGGGTCCGCTTTCACTTCGCACTTCGCTCAGTCTTCAGCATACTCGCGTCGTAAGCCGTTGGCTCTCGCATACGTCTCAGCGATGTCCATCCATCGCTTCTTGGGTCGCCCACGGGGCCTCTTTTCTGATACCGGCAGGTTCAGACACCTATTTCCCACGTTTTCCTGAAGCTTACGCAACACGTGACCAAACCAGCGCAGGCCAGCCTCCTCAATCTAGTCAGCGATTTCCCTCACGCCAAGGCTGCCACGAATGTATTCGTTAGCCGATGTGCAATATTTATGGCCGATACCTGTAGGTATAACGGGATCCAATAACTTTGTTGTCGGTCTGTGCGTCTATCTGTCCTCACTCAAGAGGATTTTTTACCCACAGCGGACGGAACGGCTTCGGAAAAACGGAAAAGCTTCTATTTAAAAGCTTATAGACAAGGTAAATCACGGGCTTTAAGACTTTCGTGGTTATTCAATACACTTTCACTACATATATTATCGGGTTTGTTACCACGGTGAGTATACTCGTGACCAGGGCGTATGCGACTGCGTCTATTATCGAGGTATAAACAATACTAACAGTGGTAATAAATCCGATAATATGGGTACTGAAAATCACGCGCATATCAGGCTTGACCACAGAAATCTAAATAAGCTTACTTATCTTACTTTGATTTTTGTGGGCTTACATAGTCAAGGGCGCTTTTATAATTCTGCACGTCAGGATATCTACGATATATCGTGGACATCCACGTTAAACTTAAACACGTTTTTTATAATTGTACATATTTGGACCATTTCCATTAGATTTCTACTTTTTTTAGTAGATTTCTGGAGGTAGGTAATTTTTAAAATATTTAGGAAGAATTAGTTGATTTCGGAATTCCTTAGTAAATGTTCGGTATAATCATTTTTCCATCTTTATAACATAATCTGTGTTTCTTTTTTTTGCAAGAGAACATTGATAGAGTATGGTATTAATGTTGCTATGTTTATATGTACATCGATTGTATGATTGTAATGACTATATGGACTTACCACTAAGTACATGGTAATGACATACAGTCGAGGGCATGACAGTATCGAATATCAATATGAAATCGACAACCACAGCCTCTCACGGGTTTCAGCAGTCCGTGACCTTGGAGTTCACATGACAAGTGATCGCACATTTTGAAGCAACATCATTGTAAGAAGGCTTTCAGGAATTTAGGCTTCGTGCTGAGACTTAGTAAGCACTTTTCGAACAAAGTACATCAGTTTGCTGGAATATTAATTGAAGCAGGAAAACCGGTTATTTGTTCTACAGTTCATTTCAAAAATGGAATATGTAATTAATTAGGTATTGATAAACATATTTTCATAAATAATTTCAAATAAGTTTATTTTGTCTGATGTAACTTTATATTTTAGTAAATAATAGTATTGTATAAACCATAACAAATATTAAATTAAATAACATTGACGTCAAAATTATCGCATTGGGTTAGCTGTAATGATAATGCTTCTAATAATAAATAAATAAATAATTTTTAGTGACAATTGTAACACAATAGATACCTAAGCACCCACAAAATATTTACATTACTTCAAATATGCATAACGTATTTAGAAGCACCTTTAAATCGATAGCCAGAATCGTCTACTACGCCTCTACTACTGTGTACCCAGTTTTTAATCACCGCATGCAAGCTTGAATGAATAAACGACGCGCCGTTTTCCCACGGGCGTAGCGTAGCGCGGCCCTCGGATAAATCCGGAGGCTGGAGGCTGAGCTTTCCTCGGCCGGGGCGGCGGGGCCCGGGCGGCGTCCCCGCGTCCTAATGGCCACGGACGCGCAGCCCCGCGCGCCGCGGAGGCTGCCGGCGCCGGCAGTATCCCGCGAACCGCGCCTCAGGCATCACACGCGCCGCACCGCTGTCCGCGCCTCCGCACACCGCTGTACGTTACCCCTCTGTTACTCAACCCTTGTGCTGTGTCATCACTTACAACTAGAAAGAAATCCGTTACAGTGCTCGTTCCATACACGGAAACGGAAATACGGGCTGGGCGCGAGCCGGGCTGGGCGGGCCGCTTTGTCCGACGCACTACGCCCGACCGGGGCTGGGGCGCAGCATCCGCCTCCTACCACCCGACGCCACCGCTAGGCGCATTCAACTTCGTTTTCATCTCAACGTAGCCCACCTTATCGCGGCTTGAATGCCCGTCGCCTAAACGATAACGCATCCACTTACCTATTGTTCGATGTATCCTTGTACTATCTAGTTATAGAAAGCGTTTCTAGCAGGTATCGCCAATCGCCCCAGTCGTTCCTTTAAGACGCGTCGGTCTAATTTTTAACCTACAGTGATTCTCTTTAAATTGATTACAAATCTGTTTAAATCTACAATTAGAACTACATATCAGTTGTGGTAAAATTAGACGCAAAATAATTGTCACTAGCAAATTATTATTCCTACCTCTTTTGGTCGTTATTTGCCTACGAAACATATTAGGTACCTAGGTCTAAGTACATGTGAGTACTTAAAATATTTAGTAATATAACTTAATTTTAATCAATAAAACATACACAGGCAAAATACACAGGGTAATTCAGTCTAATCGAAATATTAGGTGACTTTCCTTTTCAAGTAAACTGCACTCAACTGGCTGGAACCAGCGCTTTCTTTCACGTAAAACTGTGCCATCAGGTACTACGAATGTATAACTGAATTATCTGTGGTAGCATCAGTGTTCAGTACATCAGTGTTCAGCCTAGTTGGGCATAACCAGACTTGTGCTGGAACGTTACCTCACTTGTTATGCGCCGGTCTCGAACCTGCGCCGCCAGTGTAACAGCTAATTACATCAATTGGTTTGTGTGGCACTCATCGTTTTTGCATTATTGTTAGTCCTGTTTGTTCCAGTTTTTGTTCTAGCTAGTCGTTCATATTGTGAGTAGAGCGAAGGAGAAATGGTGTAGGTGTCCTATTTATATCCTTAACTTACTTTCAGCTAAATGCGGTCTCTAAAATAAATATAATAACAATGTTTGAAATTAATTGCAATGACATATAATTAGGTACGTACCAGTTACTTAAGTTATAGAAGCCTGAAGTATTACCTTCTGTGCTACTGGTAAATCACTTTCACTATGATTCGTTCGGGATCGTAAACGCGCAATCACTTTAACGATATGATGGCTGAGAGTTGTCTTGAGGTAGGTAGTGTTTATTTTATAGCCGCCTTTACACTTGCTGACTATGCCATTACCTAGAACTAGTTTTCTCGTGTAATGTAACTAACTCAATAAAATAATATTGTTCATTCACATTTCACCATAATGTTTTAAGTGTTTGTTTTGGTGTCTCTCTGCGACAGAATCGTTGCGATTTGATAATACATAATTCAGACGGCCTTCATATCAAATTATTCTTACAAATATTTCTTGGCCTACATTGACAAAGAAATACATATTGTATTCGGTTTATCCAACAGGTTCATAATCACTTACAAGTAAAATAATAGAATCGCAAAAATCGTTACAACAACAGGAAACAAAGCCACGGAAACGTTGCAATAAAAGCAGGTTTGTCTCCATTCATTGCATACGCATTTCAATTGCAGCTGTCTGTATTTTGCTGAGATTACGAAGAAAACAATGCAATTCTTGTCTCGTATAGCTTTCACTGCGTACGCGCATCACATGCACCGCGAGCGGGCACATGTTTATTGACAGTATTTTATTTGGAAGCAACTAATTCTTATTCACAATGGTGTTTGCAAGCCATAAGTAGTCGTGAAAGACACGATTACAAGTATCGTGTGCAACATCGTGTGTATCGTGTGCGTGTAGCTACGTATCCAACATCTGCTTGTATAACTTACAGGATGCTATTTATTGCTTTTGGACGGACTCCAGACAGGATTGCTAATCCTGCGCTTGAGTTTCCTTTAGGGACGCTTAATAAACATTTATCATATCTAAATTTCATCCTTGTTTACTTAATGTATGCAAAAATTACGAATGTTAACTTTGCATTTATCTGTGCTGTGCTATTGGTTATAAGTAGACAGCGTTTCATCTTTAAAGTCTCGGGGTTCTAAGCGAAACTTCAAAATAGCGAAGTATATAGCTAGTTTAGAGACAACAGCGCCACTCTACAAAGGTACTGAATGTTGAAACAGATTGTAGTAGTTAAACACGCACGATTCACGCACTGCGACTTAATGTGTAACCATGATCAAATCTGGTCAGGTTCCCCTGGTAGCATGGGGGCCAGATGTCAGTCGCTCCTTTAATTATATGATCTGCCAAATCCTGGATCATGGTCAAGGCGGAACCCGGGCCCTCGTGCGCGAGAGCATAACATTAACAAGAGCGTTAACGCCAACTGCGAATCTGCGTCAACAGCAAATAAACTGAAAGAATGGAAGATTAGGTATAGCAGTAGTTCCATGGTATCACCAGACAAATATAGACATCGAGTAGGCCGGCGAAATCCTGTCACAATATGTCGCAAATCGCGATTTCCGTTTTCTATAGATAGACGTAGGTACTTCTCTTTTAATGTGTTTAGCAGATGCCCTACCGCATATTCCCTGAGCGACATTCCAGTTGTCTCGCTCATCTGAATAAAATTCTGGGCATTCGAATGCTTACACAATTTGTCATATTCTTTTTTGAATTGTGAGCTTGGCAACATGTAGTAGGTACTAGTAGTTAGAGATATACCGCGTCGTTGTCGAATGCGTGAAGTAAACGTACACAAGACATCCGCTACTCGTTTCTTTTTATAGAAAATTCGCATTAAAACAGCATATGGGTGGAACAAAAACATAATAATAATTAATACACAAATTTGCTGTAGGGTAAATAATTGGCATTAGTCTTTCGCAGCGTGCTTGTGAGACCGATAACAAAAGTTAAGCAGCGCTCGCAGAGTCCGAGAAATGGATGGGTGACCATTTCGTACTTTGAAACTAGTCGAACTTCAGCACCCCAACGAGTTCGCCACTCGTTACGTGTGTCTCTTAATACCTGAGAAATACCTGAATAATAGTTGACCAAGGTCTTCTACTGGGTACCCTGAGACTGGTTAAACAGTCTGGGGAGCCGATTGACACCTCCTAGACGAAAACCATCCCTATTATAATCTAAAATAGGTACTATACTTCCTTGGTAAACTACTTCACTCCGGTATCTGTAATATTTCCTTCAAAATTAGATAAAATTGTGCCGTGAACCTCCTAACGGCGAAATGAAATGACATCGCATCTCTGCCCGTTGACGCGAGCATTTCCTGTTTGTCCACAGTGTGGAGTTTACCCGAGAATGTCTCAACCGAAATTCGATTTTGAATCATTTATTCTCTGCTCTCATTCGCGAACTGGTCTATTGTTTACTTGATCGAAAGGAAGACTTTCTTGTTTCCCATTGTCTAACTTTCATACCGTTAACTTTGCTTACGAGAAGCCGTGGGTGGTTTTCTCTATTATAATAAGTTAAAAATATCTGATATCATAAAACCAGGGAAATACTGAAAAGTAATTTTTTTTTTGTGTTTACTCCCTTATGTGCTGCTATCCACTACGGACTTAAGGCCTTGCCACATACAAAGCTCGGCGCGAGCGCGGCGTGAGCGCGGTGCGATATTTGCTAGGCAACCATCGCGCGGCGCGATAGTTGCTAGGCAACCATCGCGCGGCGCGATGGTTGCCTAGCAAATATCGCACCGCGCTCGCGCCGAGCTTTGTATGTGGCAAGGCCTTTAGAGAGTCCCATTCCCCATATTGACCATAACAGTCATAATATCTCCAGTTTTACAACCAAAAAAATCAACAAAAACCAAAAATCCCCTTATTCCCGTAGACTTTCGTAGCCACCCGCTACGGAGGCTACGAAGCTAAATTGTCGTAGCGAAATTTTCACTTGCCCACTTCCGCCGAGGTCGGTATACGTGAGACTGTTTCATTACAGTGGCTATTCATCTTTTATTAGCAGCCATTGTGGTATTCGCGCGCCTTTGTCGGAAACTGGGGCAACTTAAATTAACAGAGCTCTGTGCTGACTTGCCAGAAATATAAACTTTTTTTTTATATACAGCGTGCGATAAGTAGGTATATATCGATTTTTTAACCCCCATTTTTTATTTAATACGTCAGACAGGTATGCGGGACCTGATGGAAAGTGGTCACCGCCGCCTATGGACATCAGCAACACCAGGGGTGCTTCCAATGCGTTGCCTGCCTCTAAGGAGACCTCTAATATACCTCTTGAACGATCCCATGTCGTAGTCCAAAGGAAACACTGTGGCTGGGAGCTCATTCCACATCCGAATCGTACGATTCTTACGAATAAGGAACGTTCTTACGAATCTTCGCGTGACCATATTCATTTAGATAAACCCATGTCATTCTTCCTCCCCTTCAGACACTAGCATTATTTGAATTATTAAAATAACTATTGTAGGTAGCACAGAAAACTATGTACTTACTTATTTTTTAGATTTCTGTGGTAGGTAGGTGACAGCTCTTTTATAAAAATGATAGTTTGACAAAAACTTCTATATACTTATATCAATGTAGTTTGACCTATAATACAAATTAATACTTTCAATTAAAACCGTTAAATATAGTGTTCTGAACTTGATCCAATGACCTATTCTAGTAGTTAAAGGTTAGGTGCTTTATTTATAAAGGCTAGGCAATGCTATTTCTAGGTAATTATAGAGTAACATACTTTATCTATATGAATGTTACTAACGTTAATTTTGCCGTTATTTGTTACTTTTTATAATAAAATTGGTTTAGCAAAAATACCCCGAATAAGTATACACATAAGTAACGTATAATTATTTACAGTTACGTATAAGTTTAGGATTCATGAAACAAAGACAGTAGGTACCTACTTAATTAGAATTATATTTCTACGTTGTAGAATACAGAGCGCAACGATATTGTTTCTCTGTTTCTAAATAAGCATGATCTCTAGGGATATTATTTTTGATGTGGGTACACTGAATTCAATAGACAGCCGCCCGATCCTTTTACCTGTTATGTCATCTACGTACAGTTGGCTGCCGAGAGAATTTACTCATATATTAAATTTAGCTAGGGGGTTCAGTCACTCTGTAGCCGACTGTACATAGCTGAGCTATGAGAAAGACACCCAGTGTACATTTTCAGCTTAATAACCTACGCAAAATGTTGTTTATTATATTACATGAAGTAAATAAATAAAAAAGAGAGGGTTTAAAGTACGTTTCAATAGAAAAAGATAAAAGTAGAGCTCGATAATAATAAGTAAACTTATTTATTTATTTATTTATTTATTTATTAAATCTTCATGCACAAAATAGTACAAAGGCGGACTTAAAGCTAAAATAGCCTTATCTACCAGTCAACCAGGAGATAAAGGGTAAAGAAAAAGTAAGGCGGTGCAAGAGAAGCTACTAAACAAGATGGAGGAGGGGAACCGTTAATGCAATTATAGCCGAACCAGAGATAACAGTACAAATAAATAGATAGATAACTGAAAATAAGTAATATAAATATAATAAAGCTAGAAATAAACGTGAGTGAGTGGGTAATATCAATAACCATACATATACTGCACAAGTAAAGGAGAGACAAAACCAGAAGCTCAGTCAAACATGAGGGAGATCGGAGACAAACTCGTGAGCCCCAACACTAAAGATTATTGAGGTAATACTCACGAACAGCTTTCTTAAATGAGTATTTGCTGGAGAGCAATCTAAGATCGGGAGGGAGTTCATTCCAGAGCCTTACAGCCCTCAGTACAAAAGAATTAGAAATAAAACAAGTACGGTGAAGAGGAAGATTTAATAATAAGTTACTCGAGGAGCGAAGGTCACGGTCGTGGGTGTCAGAGAGAAACTTGAATTTAGTTTTAAGGTAGTTGGGGGTGGCTGGATCAAATAAGATGGAATGAAGTAGAGATAGCATTCTTAAATTACGGCGTTGGCGGATGGGCAGCCACTTAAGCTTGGCACGAAATTCGGAAATGTGATCGTACTTGCGCAGGCCGAAAATGAATCTGATGCAGTTGTTCTGAAGACGTTCCAGCTTTAGGAGGAGATCTTGGTTAATGTCAGAGCAACATACGTCAGCATAGTCAATAATGGGTAAAATTAGAGACTGCACAAGTAAGATTTTAGTTGCAGGAGGAACAAAGAATTTAAACCTGTAGAGGGAGCACAGAGTCCCAGTTACCTTCCTGCTAACCTCAGTCACGTGGCCTGACCAGCTAAAAGTACTATCAATGTGTAGCCCCAAATCCTTTACCTGGGGAGAATAAGGGACAACCACACCGTTGAAATGGATTGGAGGAACCCGGGAAATGTCGAGGCGTTTAATTTGATACGGGCTACCCAGAATAACGGCTTGGCACTTAGAGGGATTAACCGAGATACCGAATTTGGAAGCCCAATTCTGGACAGCATCGAGATCCTTGACAAGAGCAGACACCGCATCAGAGATATTAGCAGCCTCCGTGTCCGCATATATCTGCAAATCGTCAGCATACAGGTGATACGAGCAGCTGAGATCACGAGTAAGTTGGTTAATAAAAATTGAGAAAAGAAGGGGCGAAAGGATACCACCCTGCGGGACACCCGTCTCAAGGGTACACCAGCTAGACGTTAACCCATCAGCCGTAACCGCCTGCCGACGACCGCGAAGATACGAGGTGAACCAATCAACAACCGCGGACGACACACCGAGATGCGATAAGACAGCAAGCAGGATGTCATGATCTACGTTGTTAAAGGCATTGGAAAAATCAATTAAAACAAGGATTGACAATTTAGTGTTCTCCATACTCTCCCTCACATCTTCGGTAACCTTAAGTAGAGCAGTAGCCGTACTATGTCCAGGTCGGAAACCGGACTGGAACGGACTTATCAGATCATTGGAGAGCACAAAGGATGACAATTGTTTGTGGACAATGGCCTCGAGAATTTTCGACAGATAGGGTAGAATAGAAATAGGTCTAAGATGATTTAACGAAGTAGGAGAGGAGATTTTGGGAAGTGGAATGACCAATGCCTTACGCCAAAGATTAGGAAAGGAGGAAGTAGAGTGTGAAAAGTTGAAAATATGTGTTAATAATGAAAGGACAGAATTAAAAATGTGAAAGATCATGTCCCTGCCTACCCCATCGCATCCCACTGCCTTAGATTGAACGGATATCAGAGTTTTCCTGACTTCATCCTCAGAGACCGCGCAAAATTCAAAGGACTGAACTGAAGGCCTAGGCAGAGAAGCAACAAAACCGATAGTATCCGCCTTAATGTCCTTATCCAATTGAGGTGTAGCAGAAAAATGTCGATTTAGGACGTCAGGACAAAAAGGCAGCTTCTGCTCCGGAGCCCGTGGCTTGCCAACCCCAACCGTCTTGAGAAATTTCCATATATGAGCGGCGGAGGAATCAGTCAGGCTTTTGTGGAAGTAGCGGCGTTTCTCGTTTCTAACAATTTTATTGCTCAGATTGCGTGCGTATTTATATGATGACCAGTTCGACTCAGAACGATCCGCTTTAAACTTACGAAAGGCCTTGTTCCGCTTGAGCATGGCCATGCGAACCCCTTCAGTAATCCAAGGGCTTGGCGGATGCCTTATCCTTACAGTACGTTTGGGTGCATGCGTATCAAATAAAGACAAAATGGCTTCGTTAAAAATATGTATCTTCTCATCAATGGATGATGCAGCAAGACACGCACTCCAATCCAGACATGCCGCATCCACCCCAAGCGCGTCCAAGTCCATGCCCCTAAAACTGCGCAGATTAATAGTCACCGGTTTAGGATTACTTCAGAAATATAAATACATATCTAACTTATTTCAATAAATATAGATTATTCCTTTGATAGATGTAGATGTACATTAGTAATTTTTATACTTATTCTCAAGTATTTATTGAATTTTGATAATACATTGATATATACAAAATATACAAACTTAAAGCTACGGAGATACTAAATAAATAAATAAAAAATCCACTAATAAATTTACAAACAGACTCTAAATCCCTGCCAAACTAAAGCGTTCCCAGAATGCTGGGATTCCATTCAGTCAATTTATATAGATTTCTGTAGATAATGCTTACCGTTGTCTTGCTCTACTTTTGTTATTTTCTATTGAAATGTACTGTACGAACTTGACGTGTATCTGTCTATCTGTATGTTAGACCGATTTCGATGCGGTTATCTGTATTTAAAAACCAGTTAAAAATCATTCAGTAGTTTAGGAAATACACTGGTGGACTTAGGACTAGGTTTGTTGTCTGACTTTTGTAAAAAGGACTCAATCTAAGTAGCAAATTTTATTATATAAAAATGATGGATAACATTTGAAAGGCCTAAGTGACCTATTAGTAGCTAAATGATTTTCTGTTTTGGAAAAAAATGCGATACAAGCTGAAATGAGATATTTATTCAAAAGTCAGGCAACATACCTAGCGACGATTTTTAGTCCATATCTCAGTAGTCTACATGTATAGATACATACATACATAAAGCTCACGCCTGTGTTTCATAGGTAGGGTAGGCAGAAACTATGGACCGCCACTTTGCTCTGTCCTGACACAACTCCCTAGCCTCGCATATATTCACAAACTCTTTTCATACATCTTCTTTTTTCTTGCCTTTTCGGATCCCAGCATTTTTGAGAACATTACTGATTTGATCAGGGGGCTTACATGAGCTCTTATAGCAGGACCTAATCAGAACTGCTCTGCTTAGAACACGTGACACAAGACAGCGCGATACGTGTCAAATAAGCTTGTCTCGTACTAAGGAGGGCAGTTCTGTTTAGGTCCTGCTAAAAGAGCTCATGGTAAGCCCCCAGTAAATGTTTTTTCTGGGTCGTCCTCTTAAAGGCTTGTCGGAGGTATCCCGGCATCTCTCGGTTGTTATTTTACACAGTGGTAAATAGGCCCCGAGGGCTTTGCAATGACTCTTCTTTATTTGTTTTTATTCAGAAATCTTCTTTGCGCCCAGTTACTCTCGAAAATTTCATCAGGATGAGAGGATGGGAGTGCAAAGGAAAAACAAATATTGAGGGTAGCTTCACTCCTTTTATAAGCTAAACGTCGTCGTATGTCGTTCTGAAATGTTCAAGATATCTCCGTAATATATCAACTTTTAAGAAATTTTGTTCACACTGGCGGAATACTTATCTAACAACCAGATGGGTCATTTTCGTGATTTGTAAGACTGATTTCTCAAAATATTTATTTACTACATTTTGCCGATGCAAATTAAAACGATTCAAATAAATCAATTTTTTGTATTCGCTCTGCTTAATTTTCCGCGAGGGAAGTTAGAATTAAGTTGCGGATTTCGAAACATTATTAAGTTGTCTCAGGCTCCGGAGTCATAACACAATTACAAAATCTTCCAATGGAGAATGTGTCATACTAATTCCTCTCCAACTTTATAATATTAAGACAGGGTACTTTTATAAACGGAACTACGTGACAAAGTTACAAATACAGAGAAAAGTGGAAGGTCGAAAAGAAAAATAAAGAAAAGAATTTCACTGTTTGCTTGAAGAACTACTGCTTATAACTTTCTGCGAGGTTCTACCTAATTCCAACTCCACCTACCTTTTTTCTTTTATTGACTTTTCAAAATGCTATAATAAAAAAATCATTTGTATTATACAAATATCCTCATCATAAAACACATTTGATGTAGATATGCGTTTACTTTGCACAGCTCAGTTGCGTTGGTATTTTGAGCTTAGCTTGAAATATTTTGTAAGATAATATAAACCGCTTCGTTAAGAAGGTTGGAATTCAGGCGTATCACTTGCAAATCCTAGCAAGAGTGGCAACAGCCATAAGTCAGTTTAGATTTAGAGCGACAGACGTCTCACCTGATATAAATAGATAGAGTGATTCACTTCGCGTTTCCTTGTAGAGTTGGTCCTTTTTAGAGTTGAAATGAAATATGAAGTGCTGCAATTAACTGCATAATCAATAGTGTCTGACTGAAGGTCAATTTCTGGGCGAAACCGAGGTTTAAAAGCTCTAAGAAATTTTGTTCGAGATTGGCCTGATTTAAAAAAATTAATGTTGAAGTTTTATTGCCTTGATAATATTTGTCAAAAATCATGGATCATGATCTAGGCGGACGCTGGGCCCTCGTGCCGAGAGCACAACCGAGACATTAGCGCCAAGATGATTTTTAATCAATCAATTTCCTGGCCTGTTCCCCATTTGGGGTCAGCCCTCCTAATACTATTAATAAATAAACAATCGTGGCCAAATTCACATAGCACCATCTAACCCCAAACTAAGCAAAGCTTCTACTATGGGTGCTAGCTAACTGATATACTACTTACATACTTTTTTTAAAAATACTTATTTATTATACATAGAACACCCAGACCCGCAACAGAAATTAAATTTCGTCATTTAAATTTCTGCCCGGCCGGGAATCGAAAATAATGAACTAATAACCATCCTACGCCGCAACCGAAACCCGGCCGAAGCCGAAGGATTCGCCGAAGGTGGTTTTTTTGACCGAAAGTGGTCGAATCCGAAGCTTCGGTCGGACACTTATGATCAATTGATTTTGCACATTAAGGGCCAAGTTGCACCTTGAGGAAATAGAAACAATATATTTTCTATCGTTATTTTCTGAGCGCTAAACCAATTAATATTATAAAGCTTAATTTACTAAAATATTTTGCAAACTACTAAACAAATTTTAATGAATCAAAACTAAGAACCATCACGCTGAAACTGTTTTTTTAAACCGAAACTAATAGAAAACCGTATCGACATGTCTGTCTATAAACTTATTAACTTCTACAGGCCATTGCACTTAAGTTTAAACCAAACCATACCTATTACTAATTAGATTTAATTAACCAGAAAAATAAATTCTCAAGACTACAGTTTCGTTAGTTGCCGTAACTGTTTTCCAGACCAATGAGTTTAGCCAAATGAAGCAAAGATTAAATCGGATGTAGGAAGTCACAACCAGAACCGTTCCAGACCGTTTAAAATTTAAGGGAAAATATGTTTTCGCTGCTTGGCATAAACGCAATTTTCGTATACTCTCGTGGATCTCATGTTTCGCATTTAATTCAGGAAGCTACTCTTCAAGGGACGACCGGGAAGTCTTATATTTAACAATAAATTTTCCACTTTCGCTTTGCTCACTTCAGCTGGAGTGCTTGTTAATTTGTTTGTTAAATATTTGATGTTGTTAATTTGTGCGGGTCGTAACAATTTCCTCTGTCAATCCTAATTATTATAATTTTTTAACTTATCTTCGGTGTTCTTACCTGTGAGTTTAATTAGGTTTAATTCACATAATTGGTGTCATGATCTCAGCCGCCTATTAATTAGCACGACACGAGTTAAAAATTAAATTAATCCCTTGGTTAATTAGCGAAGTGACCTGGCATTTGTCGGTTGCTGTCACACAACACCGCTCCCCTGCCGTGTGCTGTCACACGGTACGACAGGGGAGTGTCGCTTATAGAAACATCCCATTAATGAACTTGGCCGGTGACACTTCCGTGCATTCATTTTTATGGCACGGGAGGGGATTGCTTTGCGATAGCTTTTGTTTACGACGCTAATAGCCGGGAAGCCGCGCCGCGTCTGTTTGCTTACACATCATTAAGCGTTAATTTGCTTGCCCAAAATCAACACGGTTGACAGCTTCTTTCCCTATTAAAAATAAATGTCGCGTGCTACAATCTGCAATAGGCATTGAAGAGCACGTTTAAATACAAAACGCAAATTAGAAACACGTCACACATTAGCGATAAGACGGCGCAAGCGCAGCAAAACATTGCTAAAATTTGCATAAGTATTCGGATCAGTGATAAGCACCAAGTGTTGCATATTGAAACAAATTTGCGAGGCGGCTAGGCGGGACGGATCTAGCGATCTACGTGCGTAGGCGCTTCCCCAGCGTACTGATTTGAGGCCACATCAAATTGTCCCCTTCCTCGCGCGGTGCCGCAAAAGATAATTGCTCTTATCGCCATTACAATAAGTCTCATAATCCATAAAACGGTGCCTCGGGAACGGGATTAAAGTATGTGACAACAGGAAAGCAGTAGAGTGAGGTGCTCCCCATATAAAGTTTGGTGTACAAAATTGCGAATACATTAAGGAGTTTTCGCGACGCATAGTCACCCAGTGTTAATAATTGTGAGTGGGTTGGATAGAGGCTTTGTGGTGCTCGGTGATAGAACATCATTGTACGTATTCCAATCATTATTGTCTGAAGAGCCTTTGACCCTTTTCGTGGTATACAGGTGTTCCTTTTCATTCGTTATTAGCTCATTGTACCGCTGGTATTTCGATTCCATATTAATTTTCTAGCCTTGACCTAATGTTGCCGATACGGGGATTTGGTACAAAATAATTTTTCGTCAAGTACGTAACGTGTTTCGTGATATTCACAGAGTAGGCCGCTATTAATTGTTTAGTGAATCGTTATGGTTTTCGGGCTGGCGGTTTCTAGGTTGTCTATAATTACACTTACGTGATATGATGCTCGTGTCAGGTAACCCAGTATTTGAGGACGATCACCCCTTACTCTATCTCTACATTTAATATTTATAACTTTCGTAGAGAAAGTTTTTTCCCTTCCCTGTTCTTAGAGATCTAAACTGTAAACATAAAATTTAAAAAGTTTACGTGTCATTTATTACTCTTAAAATAAATAAAGAAAACGTTAGCTTCGATAACGAATGTCTTAATGTATGGTAGCGTGAAACTATACAATTATGAAGAATTCTCATATTATTTTTAGAAGGTTATTGATGTCGTTTTATTTGTGATATAACATACTTTATATATCAATTTAAAGACTTATGATATCTCCGTATATAAAGAAACAAAAACCTCTCTACGAATGTCGGCCATATTTGCCTAGTCATAAGCCAATATGAAATGTATGTATGGGAGCGTTTAATGTAATTTGTACGTTTAATCTAATTAACATTTTGGATATTTATAGTATTCTTTTTAAAAAGGCCTCATTACTGTCATTTTACTCATTAGATGACTTTTTAATATTCAAGCTTTTTAATATTTCTTAAATTTACCGAAAAATCGCTCATTACAATCACTAGGTACTTAGATATATAGATATATTTACTTAAGTTTTTTCAACAGACCTTTAACAGCACCTGTTAGTACTCCAGTACCAATTCAACCCAATTTAATGAGAAAGTTGGGCATTTCGGTTCCAGCATTCGTTGTGGCTGCCCACGGCTACCCAACTTCATACTTTCCTCTCCTCATATGTCAGTTCTCATGACGTGCACTCATCTAAAAAGCAATTGTACAGTCTTAATTCGGTTTCGCCCTACTTCTAGGCTCATCCTTATTAGTGCTGCTTGGTTGTGTTACACAGACAGAATTGTCTTCCTCGGGTTCTTAGTTCAGTCAGTCAGTTGGTGCTTACAGTATGTGTGGACAACCTAAAAATAAACAATTAAAAATTATGTGTTCTCTGTCTACCCTTACCTTGTTATCTAAGTAGTTTGTAAAAATATAAATAAAAGATCTGGCTTGGGAAAACGGGCAATGTTAAAAAAAACAGGCGATCTTTTTGTATTTAAAAGGAAGTAAATTCATTGATTACTCGGTTCGGCGTTACTATAAATAACAACAAAATTTCAGTCAAATCATTTGATCAGGGCGAAATGTTATTTTGTCAGCAATATTTTTAGCGGGTAAATAACATGCGTTCGGGAGATACGATGCCACAGCCAGTTACACAGATACACTCTAACAACCCTCTTTTTGAGTCGATAGTTAAAAATAACCAGCGAACAACTCTAAAAAGAGTTGGCAGCAAAATTAGAGCACCGGAAACCTGCGCACTTGCAAAACTGGCTCTTTGGCTCCTCGAAATGCATTCTCCATTCCGCTTATATAACCACGTAGGTTGTTGAGGGTTCCGACCTCGTTACAGAGGGCGTTCGGGCCCTTAGCACCCCCTCAGCCTCTCCTAGTTAGGACTCAAGAAGGTCTAGTCTAGTTCTTTAGACGGGGACATGGCGCACGCAAAACGATGGGTTGTCTTAGCTGTGAGATATTTTATACCTTTCTTTCGTAGGTGAAAGGCGTTTTGTGCGTTGTGTATTGCTTTATGATTGCTGAATTTTGTTTATATTAATCGACAATTGTTTTCCCTGGAGAGTATAACATGGAGTTCTTCAAGAAAGTGGTGAAATGGTTTTTACGGGGTCAGCAGCGCGTGGGTGATGCTCCCGGTATTGCAAACATCCATAGGCTGCGGTGACTGCTTACCATCAGGTCGAGCGTAAGCCTATTACACACACAACAAAATATAAATGATAATAACTTGTTTCGCAAATTGTAAACAAAAAAGTTGCAGTTTCTTTGTAGGAAAAATTATAACGGTAATAGAGTACTTATGTAATATTAAGTGCAGTGGGTAATTAAATTAAGAACTAGAATTAGATAACATTTTATTATCTATTACCTAAAGAGGCATGAGTTTCCAGAAGCGTCTACGTAATGAGTATTGTACATTATTTAATATTTATTATTTCTTGCGTTCTTTAGTACAAAACAGGCTTTGATTAACAATAGGAACATCCACAATACATATAGACAGCGTATGTATGTCCCGTTGACCTAGAAAGATGTAATAAACCTCATTTAAGTACCTACAATATCCTAATGAACGAAAGGATGTTTTACCAATCGTAATGAACTTTGCTTTTAACTGAAGCTTGTGCTACCTAGCTCTACGGTGTTAACTCTACACTCATGGAGTCTCTACACTAACTTATTAAATAAACCTTATTAAAAACCATATCCAACCAAAATACCAGGTTTGGAACTGTCATTACTGTACACACAATCTATTGTTGCGAATAAAAGTTAATAAACTGATATAGCGTTTTGGATGTGACGTGAACTGATTTGATGTATGTAGTAGTCGATTTAATACTTAATTAAAGGACGACAATTGACGACATTCATTATTTGAGGGTCCTAGGTTAGCATTTCATACTGACTGACTATACTAACTAACTACAAAACCGTTTCAAAACAGATTGCTTTACTTAAGCTCTCCCAATAAATACGTCTACAATCTGTGCGAATAAAGTGAAGTAGAGATTAGTTTTCTTCCCCGTGACCCCGTGGGAATCGCGCCCACATTCGGGATACGGCGAGGCTGCGAACAAAAACGGATTATCCGACCACAACCGAATTATTGCACGCAAGCGCTTCGGGGATGCCTAATGGACATTAATAATGGACCAGTATTTATGTACAGCCACAGCGAATAGCTCATTAGGGATTCCGTGTTTCAATCCGTTTCAACTGAAACCAAGTTTATTAATCTGACGTCGAATTGGCGTTTACAAATATGAACTAATCAAGTATTAATTGTTTTTCTCCAAACAAGATTTTGAGATTGTATGAGTAGAGATACATGCCTACACCTAGCTTAGCGTTGCGTTAGGAAACGCTAACCTCCTATGAAAACCTAGGTAAAATGATATATTAATAAATGAAAATTTCTTTTGCGTAAAAAATAAATAAAACTAACTTATAACAGACATACAAATAAAACAAAAAAGCTAAATAAGTTACTTAAACAAAATAAGCAAGAACAAAGAAGAAAAGAAAAGAAATAAACGTTGAAAAGACCAAACGCGAGGTTATCGCTATGATCGCTGTACGTACTGTTAGGTAGTGACTCTTACTAGAGCTCCTGGCTTAGTTGAGTACGAGTGTGATTACACATCTTAGATCAAGCGAACTTCAGATAACCCAAACTAGTTTCACGTTGCTAAATTGGGACCTTATCGACGGTAAAATAGCATAAACTATTAGGTGACTTAGCTTAGCTTCCTGTAGGTACAGCAAAACGGCAATCCGGTCGCAGTCGAGTCTGATTTCCCGGTGCTCCCGTTTATGCGACCTCGGGGCATCCCCTCGCCAAGCGACGAATAACTAGGCTTTTAAGTGGGTAGCCTAGATTTTGCTCCTGGATAGAGCGTAGCATTGCTGTTAGAGATACGTTGTTTCAGAGAATAGTGATGGTGGTAATTTAAAAGTAAAAATTAGTAAAATGTAAAGATTGGATTTGAGTAATTTAGCTTTTTCGCTAAGTTAAATAATTTTAACGGCAAATAAGTTCTTGCGCGAAAAAGAAAAAGCGAAATTCTAAAATAATTCCTTTCCTTTATTATTATAAATTCCTCTTTCGTAGCTAATTATGAGAACGAAATTACGAAAACGGACTGAAGCTAACTATATTAGTAAATAATTATGATCATAAATCTAAGGTTTGTAATCAAATACTTATTCGAGACTTTATCTATTTTATTATTACCTACTTAGCTAATATAATAACATAGTTTACTTGTCCATTTTTTGCATAAATATTTTGAAAAAACCATTTCTACGATATCTCTTAAAAGTAATACCATTTTTATTTGGAATCGTCTATAGTACAAACGCGGTAACAAATAAGAAATGCTGGAACACAGTCGAGTCGGGCGTACTCGGGAGTAAGATAAAGCTAGTTGGAACGTGTCCCGTGTTCCGACGAGTGCATCCTATCCTCATTTAATTTCCTGTAGATATACGGATGTAGATACAGAGCTAGACTTGTAGTTCACTCACTACTAGCGCTTGAGACACAATACTAATGAGATTTAAGACTATAACAGCGTCATAGCGCCTCATTAGCTATCGTACTTGATAGGTAGGTTGGTACTTGCTAGCTTCATAATTTACACATGCCGCGGTGATTAAAACGAAGTGCGTGCAAAGTAAGTGGGTACTGCCATCATACTTCTAAAGCCGAACATGTGTGAGCGTAAACTCGACGAGAGCCACATGTCTATTTTCGGTCCGCTTTTGACTAGTGGTCAGCCGAGCTGTTTATAGTATAAACAACAGGAATATCACGGAGGGCTGTCAGTGCGGGCCCTTCCGCGGCGCGTCAAGCACGGCCAGTAATAATAGGTGGGGTGCAGGACATTGTCCTTCCGCACTGTCGGCGCCGTGCACCAGATTCCGACGTCCATTCGCCACTGCATTGTTTTATTGAATTAGTATAACGCCAGCGCTGTTAAACTAAGCTTAGTTCTCGTACCTAGTATTTCGTTTCTCGGTGCCCGAGCCCGCCCAGCCCGTCCTTAATAAAAACGTAGATCGTCACGAGGCCGGAACCCGCCAACGCGAGAGTCGGAACGAGCACTCCGAGAAGTACAACAATAAATAACACTTTAATCGCTTCCAGGTCCCGAAGTTCGTCCGGAGCTAATCCCGAAACTCACCGACGTCTTATTGGGAAAGTTGGACCATCGGGAGACAGCGTCGAGGACGTTGTCGAAACAATTGAATAAGTTGTGAACTCGTGAGTGTTGTGTTTGTGCACCTCTGTGCGCTTGTTCCTCCGGTGTCGCCGGGGGTAAGGAAAGGCCGTCAAAATCGCCAAGGTGTCTCCAATCAAGCTGTCGGCGATGGACAGTAACTCGGTGTCTCCGATGCCGGAGCTGGCCCCCATCGCGGAGTTTGACAAGTCCCCGCCTTCGCCGCCGAACGAGGAAGTCCCTATGGACGACCTCCCGCCGCCTCCGGCCACCATCTCCGGCTCCGACGTCAAGAAGCTGAAAAAGTAAGTGTTCAGTTTATTAGCTCCAAGTAATTGATATTATACTTACTTGTCAGTTTGTTCTTGTTGTAGTGGATAAATATAATATAATTTATAAATATAAAAGATTAAAAGGCCGTTTCACAACCTACCTACTGATAAGTTTAAGATATCTTGTTTGACAGATATCTGAGATACCGTCAGCTACCTCTTAGTAGTTCAAAATGAAAGGTGGTGCACCACAGATATATTTCAGTTGAGATATCGGGAAGTTATCAATAATTGGTGAAAAAGGCTTCTATTTCGAACTTGTTTTGTATGAAGCTTGCTATCGATAAAAATAACTTCTTGGCAATGTTTGCTGCAGGTACCCACATACATACTATTGTGCTTTTGATAACTTCATATTACATTCTGTTTTGAATATGACTACTTAATAGCCGGAAGTAAACCCGATTATCCGAATTACTCCTACGTAACCCATGTGTATCACCAACAGTTCACTTAGCACATGAAATATTCATTTCCTAAATTAATTCGGCAGTGATTCGGCGGGGTCATTAGCCAGCTCGAGTCGGTCTGAACTCTGGAGCGCCGACTGGTTAGCTTTAATATTTGATGAGATTATTATTACAGCGACGGTAATGACCTTAACGACCTATAACCTTAATCATATAAATGTTACAGGAAATGTATGTAATCTATTGACTGATAGAATTTCTAGAAAATGTATACAATGCCTAAAATCGACAGAAAATGCGGGAAATAAATTTTATTATACACTTTTCCTGGTAATTTCATACGTTTCCTAAACATGAATAGGAAATGTGTTGATATCACTGTTTTATTTGAAAATTTGTCAAAAGCCGAATCTATCAAAAACGTCGTCACAGAGGATTAGGTTGCGACGAGATAAACATTTTTCAGAAAGGCATTTTAAAACTGGCGCGCGTTTATAAAATTATTCTTGCAGCTACGACTCGAGCGCCGGAGCAGTGGAAATTATCCGTTTTGCTATTAGTCAAGATAACCTCAAATCATACATTTCCGGCTACCATTTAGAAACTCTCTTTATGTCACGCTTTTTGCATCTTGTGCTAGGCCTACTGGTGGTTTACGATACCACAATTATTACCATAATTATTTTATTTATTTATTTAATTAGTGGATACCTTAAAATAAAGTTGGCAACACTGTTCGTAGGTTTCGTACATTTCCGGTAACATAGTCACACACTGTGTTACAACGGTATGAAATGAAAAAGGTTTTCAGGCCAGGGTAAATAAGAAAAAGAAAGTGGAAAGACATAAAAGTTACACCAATTGAGAAACCCTGTAATGGATCAAACCATACAGTCAGATAGATATATGTAAAATAAAATAACCATGGTATGAGGGAGAGATATAAAGTTGAAAGTTAAAATATACTATTGGGATTTTTTAATAAAACCATTTATGGTTTCAAAGATATCTCGAAGAGGCAACAATGCGTTAATATTACCAAAGCTGATACCAAACACCTACTAATACTAGTCTGTATATGTCTAGTATACTAATCTGTAATGATCTATATTATTACAATAATGAAGAGGAAAAGTAAGTATGTTGGGGGTATTAATCTCCGGAAGTACTGAACAGATTTTGAAAATTCTTTTACTAATAGGAAGGCTTTATGGTACTTTTATCTCGGAAAAGTAGGATCCTGCGGGATAGTTGAGTGTTTATAGAGATCCGAACTGCGCCCGGATGGAACCCGTGGGTACGTCTGGTGATCTTTAAAAAGTAATAATGGAATCGCAAACACCTTGTTGCACTGATTGTACCCTGGGAAGGGTACTGGGGCCATTGCATTTTGAACTCGTGTATTTGTTTTTATAAATAGGAGCGTTGGTGGCCTAGTGGTTACGGGGTCCGACTCGTAAGCGAAAGGTACTGGGTTCGAACCCTAGAGCCGCGACGTACAATGGACTCTTTTCTGAGTTATGTACATTAAGTAGTTGACACTTTGTGTTGTGCATTGTTGATGGAACCCCTTAGAACCGGTTCGCCCTTTTATTTGATACCCCACACAACAGGTTACCGAAAAAATAATTTTTTATTACAAAAAGTTATGACGTCATAACTTTACTCTGCTATCACAAAAATTTGGCTCAAGCGACTCTCATAGCTCTAATAGGTCTACGAACACACTGTAATTACGTGATCTGCCAAATCCTGGACCCGGGCCCTCGCGCGCGTTATTACGACCGGGACATTAACGCCAAGATGTTTATTTCTTTTATTATTAAAAAGCAATCAGGTGTTCCCAGGAAAGCGTACTGGGGCCATTAAATTTTAAACTTAAGTAACTGTTTTTATAAATTCAATGTTTTCCTATTTTTGTAGCTATTAACACAAACTAGTGATGAGGGGAACTGTGCTATTACGTTTAATCTTATGACGGAAAAAACCTCCACGAAAAAAATTAACTTTTCTAATATCTTAAATTCTGTGTGTAACAGCGACATACTTTCGTTAATACTTAATTAAACAGAAAATTAGAATTTTGAGAACATTCGGATATCGAAATAACTTATTTTGCATATTTTTACATAAGTTTTGGTGCCATCTGTTTGCTCTTAGCAGTTTTAGAACTAAAACAATCACCTCGACACGCTGTGCTTACTGCTATGCATGCGGTACCGACCCACGCTCAGTTCAATCAATGTTATAAAAGTCACTGGGTATTCCGGTAGGTGGCGCTAGTTGTGCGCGCATAGATCAATTTGTATTCCAATAACTTTTTCAGCATTCATAAGCGTTACAAATGAATGATTTAAAGTTGACTTATTTTAACGTTTAATACGAGTACCTATTCAAAAGTTTATTATAATATTTTTAAAGTTTTGAGTTTCATTAAGTTTTGTAAGATCATCTCTCTCTATTGCATGGTGATGGAACGCGTTGTCTCTGTCTGCCACCTACGACTGGTTGGGCGAAGTAGGGCGCTGTGCGCGGCCGGTCCGAGTCGAGATCTCAACGAGTGGCGACACGCACCTCGCGGGGATAATGCTCGTTTGACAGATCGACGCCGCCAAACATTTTTTAAAATACGAACTCTTTTTTTTACTTTTTCGATCGACTTTGTGCCTGTGAATTGTGCCAACCTTTTTTGTAGAAAACTTTTCAGCCAGTGTTTAAGTGTGTTGTGTCAATATTACAGAAATGGCCAGACAAAAGAATCAAGGGTATGTTTATGTTAATTGTTTAACAAACTGCTGATTTATTAAATTCTAAATAAAAATATCGGTTTTGCATTTTAACTTTTCATTAACTATTACTTAAAGTAAGTAATAGTTAATAAACTTTATACATCAATTAAGTATGTATAGCGCCTTATGTAATTTGAAAGTTTGAACCTAGAATTAATTTACTTTATAATGATTTAAAAAATAAGTAAATACTTTTACTTTGTTTTAAATTATAGACCTGCCCATTCTGGCTTTAAATGATATATTTGTACATATTTATAATGTCATACAGTTCAGTTATAATGTGATCTCTAAATTATAAGCATTTAATACAAATAAGGACAAGCATATGGTACCTATAAATATTTATAGTTATTTAAATATAAATAGTTACATTTTTAACATTTGGGTAGTTTTGGTAGAGGTTTAATAGCCATTTTTTATCCTTGTTGAGGGAGCTTGGTTACATTAAACCGAACATGCCGCTCCATAATGTTACCCTTAAAAAAATGGTTATAGCATGTAACTCCTCAGTACAAACCACCTTATAAAGGCATGTCTAATGAAAGTACAGACCGTCCCAGAATGCCAATCCCGGCCTGTGCTAGGGACGTGATGAGCCATGGTCTGGCAATGATAGATGACATGCATACCGGGAAACATATAATTAAGGCCCATGTTGGCTTCCACGTTGCACGTGAACATGGATTACTGTTATTACAAGATGGTCACGATTGTTAGGTATCGTTGGGTATTTTGGTGGGTTTATACGGAAACTTTATGGATAAAATACGCACCTTCTGACGTAGTTACTATTTTGTTTGCTTATCTTTTATCTCAGCTTGGTGAGAATTGCTCTGCTTGATACTGTAGGTACCTATCTTAGTGTACCTAGTAGATACCTGTGTCAACTAGGTACACAGTCGTTAAATTATGACACAGAATATCTATTCTATGCTTAAGATGATCGTAAGTATGGTAGGTATGTGTACCGTCCATCACGGCACTAAGAGATGCAACCAAAAACAAAAAACCATAAATCATCGTTTTGTCTAATAAGTAATGTAAAATGTAAGTAGCTACTGAATTCGAATCAGTAAAAGAGACTGATCCGCTTACTAAGACTGGTACGAAACGATCAAGTCAAAAATCGATTTTCTACAATATACAACTGTCGAAGATAGTTGATTTAATATTTTTTGGCTGACATAGACATTTCAATATCATTATTAATGGAGATATGTGGCTAGAAAATATACATGTCGGATTCGTAATGTCACAGCAGGAGAATTGGGACCCTTATACGTCTGTCCTGGTAACAGGGTTCTATTTATATTTCTACGGCTAAGTATTTGTTTTATAATTATTGTTGTTGTATTCTGTTGGGTAAGGTTCCGAAGGATAAGGTAGCCAAAGTAATGGGGCATCGTGTAAGTAGGTAACAGTGGTAATGCAGTTGCATTTCCGCATTATTTATATGGGGTCTATCGAGTTTGGGCTTGTAGAGTTAGCTTTGCAATAGGTAGATACCTACATGAGATCTGACATCTTTTTCATACTTAAAGTAAGACGATCACTAATTACCTACTGTCTTCTTCTTGACAAAAATAAACAAAACATGTTTTTTGTTGAGATATGATGTTTAAAAATCTTCGCCCCGTTTGGGAATCTGACGTGGGGAACGGTTTTACGAAGGCATGCTGAAAAGTAATAAGGATTGTGCACAATTATTATGTAAATTGAGACCGTTGTTTAACAACCCAATGTGGAGAGCTGTTTCACAAACATACTCAGACGGAAACCAATTGAGAATTCGCTAAGAACGTGAAGAGTTTGATGTGGGGTAAAGTTTACTTAGTTAGGTACGTTACGATACTTTACGATAAAGATAATGCTTTAAGTTAACGTATTTTATTATGAGCCGTTATAAAGAAATCAAATTGAATTAATTATGGGTCTTTCATTACAGTGTAATCGAATTTCGCTCACATTCAATATTTACAAACATTTGGTTTGTAGAGTCCAACCCGTACCCGTTTTTATTGTTGGTAGAGGGTAGCGGGTCCTACTCGTCAGCGCGAGGTACAGAGTTCGAACCCCAGTGCATGTACCAATGACTTTTTCTGAGCTATGTAGGTATCTACATTATTTGCACACTAACCGATGCTCTTACGGTCAGGAATAACATCGTAAGGAAACCTGCTCATTCAGGATACTAATTGTGTAAAATATTATCCAATCTCCCAGGTTCCCCTGTTAAACCGATCACGGAGGTCAGATGTCAGTAGTTCTATCACTTTACTTTACCTGATCTGCCAAATCCTGGATCGTGGTCAAGGCGGACCCCAGATCCTGGCGTGCACAACCAGGATATTAACGCCAAGATTATTATTAGAGCTTCTAGTTGGTAGAATCTAATACCTGTGGGTAGAATTGTTTTTCGGTATTTAGGTATTGTATTTTATACTCCCTACAAATATTTTATATTCCCTACTCGTTTAACAGTAAGTATTTCATACTCGTAATGCCATCAATGAACATAGTTCATCATCTCTAGACACAGCGAGTAATCATAAAACAATTTATAACGTTTTATTGTTTATTATTAGTATTGCTGTTCTTTTTGTTGCAATAACTCACTTATTTTGTTTTCTCGTGTGCAAATTACGAGTAGGTATTCCCATTTCTATTTGTACGCCTATCAAGATCGAGTTACGCGTCCATTCTCCTAAAGCAACATTTGGTTGGGCTACTAGCCCTCAGCTTAAACATTTCACGATCCCAATCGCCGAAGCCGAGCCGTGCATACGGGTCCATTCGGCCTCACTGTTATCTGATTAAGCCAATAACTCGACTGGGAGAGCCTGGGCGATGCGCAAGCGCAGGAAATGAAACGAAATTGACGCCGGTTATAGCGTACTGTATCTGACGCGGTCGCTCGTCCCACGAGATACCTATTCGTACAGTCAGTCAGCGGCAGACCTAAACGTGACACAGTTCTAATTAGAATGACATTTGTCGTGAATCCGTGTCCATACAGAAACTGACTTTATGAGGTGGGAATAAGTTTTAAATTATCTTGGTGGTCCAAATCATTCATAATCCCAGCTCCTGCCTGGGTGTCCGCTGTCCTGCTCTTTCTCTCCACTTCGCTCGGTCTTCGGCATCATCACGTTGTTCAGATAAGTCTGAACTGTTAACTCGCTTAGCTACTTTTTATGCTGTCTGTACAGCTGTGTAGCGAATCACTATGAGAGGTCGACTTGACACGTCGTTCTGTTGATATTTTCTTTTGTACTTGGGATCTATTGTAATAATATTGTTTCTAGACCGCGTTTGTTGACGCTCAGAGTGAATGTGAATAACTGCCCATAATTATCTTGTTGGCGTTAGATTTGAGCCTAGTCCAAATTAGAGGTATTCAGGTAATTACAGTGGAGCGACTACCATCTGACCTCCGTGCCTGTACAGATCGGATCATGGTTACACATTCAGTCGCCTGCATGTGCAGTTTTCATCACGATGTTTTCCCTCACCGTAAGAGCATTGGTTAGTGTTCAACTAATATACGTAACTAAGAAAAGAGTCGTTGCTATATGGCGGCAGTGGGATTCGAACCCGGTACCTCTCGCTTGCGATACCTTTACTACTAGGCCACATACGACTCAGAATAATATCAATTAATCGATTTCTAAGATATGCAAGACCACAAAAACCAAAGCTCAAGGCGTTAACATAAAGTCGTTGGAACTTTATAGCTTGTTGTTTTAAAGTTCTATTATTGTGTTTTATATGCGCTTGGTGTTTACAATAGGATGTTATTTACTGCTTCGATCATAAAATTTATATTAAAAGAAATTAATAAGTTATTGTCCGTCGTTCAAAATACTTCTCCTTTTCGTGAAGGGTGGTCATAGTAATCTATTCCAAATGGCTGCGTCATCTATGTAAAAAACATTCACTATCATGTATATCTCAAATATTGGCCGTGTGGTGTCCGGCAGAGTAGAATAGACGTCTATAAAGCTAGCATAAGAAAGTGAGCAGAATCGTTTGTAATTCTGCTCAGAATTTAGTGCTAATTGAGTGCTAATTTAGTGCCAAATTCGCAAATTTGGTGCTCCCTAAGATTTGCAGAAAATACAAATACTGCTACCTTTTGATCAAGCTAGCAGAGTACAAGCCTAAATGCCTAAAACAGAATGACACAGCTTTACAATCAATGATATAATATTTAGTGCTAATTAAGTGCTCTTGATATATAGAGATGAGAATTTCAAAAATGCGAATAAAAAAATTTTTTTTTTAATAAGAAAAGTGCTAGTTTGACAGAAACAGCAAGTAATATCATCAGTATCGAGTATTTTGAGAGCATAACGATGGATGGACAGAGCGTAGGAATTAAGTGCTCAATAAGTGCTGTCGATATGAGATGAAAAAACAATAGATTTTTTTTTTGCATCGAGTAACTGCTCGTTTGACAGAAACAGCAAGTAATATCTTTAAAATCAAGTACTTTAAGAGCATAACGATGGATGGACAGGGCGTAGCAATTAAGTGCTCAATAAGTGCTGTCGATATGAGATTACGACATTAGTGCTACTAAATTCTGAGCAGAATTACAAACGATTCTGCTCACTTTCTTATGCTAGCTTTATAGACGTGTAGAATAGCACCAACCCCATACGCTCGTGGGTTTCGTACAAGGCGACTAATGTTTTCGAGGCAAAAGATCTAGAGTCTCCGTAGGCTGGAAAATGGACGAACAGCAGCTTTTTCCATTGTTATATTTATAACACTGCGATCTCCAACCCGCCTGCCAATCGTGCAGATAATGGAAATAACCTCCTCGTCCGTAGGAGAGGCCCTAAATCCTGCATTGGACTGTTGTGGGCTGTGATGATGATGATATCTAAAATTACGACGCTATCAGTATTCTTATACTTCATGCTGAACAATTCTTACTAAGGAAACAACTCTTGGCTTAGTCTGAAAATCAGCGCTGTGATTGGCTGCTGCCATTCATAGCATTATTAGTTAGTTAGGTCACTTACCGACCCCTTTATAGGTCGGTAAGTAACCCTTGGATAGATTTATACATTTAGGTAGGTATTTAACGGGAAAGGTCTGATGAACAATTACTAAATACCAAGATAACATTTGTATATACATTTCGCAGTTCGGTGGTGTCTATCAGCATTGCACAAACGTCCACGTCTGTGGGATTAGGACCAGACCGGATAACCTATAGAAATCAGCAGCTAAATAATACTCTTTTAAATAGTATTGTGTTTCTGCCGGTGAGTAAGGTCTCCAGTGCTCCATGGGGTAGGGATTTGGGGAACCGTGGCTTTGGCAGTAGAGTGGCTTTTGCCTTTTTGCTGCCAGAGCAACGTGTTATAGAGGTGGGCAACGTATTGGCGATACTCTTGGTGTTGCTAATGTCTATAGGCAGTGGTGACTACTTCCCATCAGGTGGCCTGCTTGCCTGTTTGCCTATCGTATGTCATAAAAAAAAAAGACAGAAAAAGTCGGATAACCCCCGACCAAGTTTACTTAAACTCAAATATGTTCTAAACTGCAGAACCGATTTTATTAAAGCAAAGCTAAGAACCATTCTTTAGGATTCTATTAGAAGTATTCTATCATATAGTTCTGTAATAATCTTGTGTACAATAAATGGTTAATTAAATAAATAAACCATCTCGATTAAACTGGCTTCCAAATAGAGAAAACTGCATCGAAACCATATGTTCGCGAGCTACGATGCCACAGACAGATACATAAAGCCACAGATACACACGTCAAATTTGTACACCCCTCAATTTTTCGTCGGGGCTTAAAAAGGCGGAAAGTACAACTCGCACTTGCCCCGTATTTTTATAAAGATATCAATCCCTTGCAAGCTCTACTCTCTCTATATTCTATATATATTCTAATCTATACGTTATATTATCCCGCAATTGAGTGCACGTTTAGTCTACAGTTCCGTGCTGAACCTGTGCGGTTGCTTACTTAATGAAGAACGTAAGGTATTAATCACAGCAGGTTGGATGTGGTGCAGACGTGCTTCGATGTTTTTGCTTGCGGGAGACCGCAAGGGCCCTGAATGTACTTCGTGGAACTTGGCCACTCGTGCACGGGCTTAAGGCAGACACTTTAGCGATATTTAGGAAGTGATTGTGTGATTTTTTTGCAGATTTATAAGTAGTTTGTGTTTCGAAAGGAGTCTTCGGCTTTATCTTAGTCTTAGGCTTTATCGAAGATGAAGTCGCTTATAGTGAATGGTGTAACAGAAAATACCGAATAATGTGGTGAACTGATGAATGATTCCGTGTAATGCCACAGTTCTTGGGGATAAAAATGTTTATAGTAATTGCATTTATCTACTAAAAATAATAAAAGTTAATATTTATTATAAACTTCGTCAGAGTATCCAAACAAAATTGGTTGAAGACAGACAAGATTGCTCTTGGAGCACAATAAATATGTAAATTGGTAATACAAAGTTATACAAAGTCACTGTGCCGTGTGCTAATAAAACTATTTGGCCTGTCGCAAACACGAGCATGCTTTTGCTCATTCGTTTAGCATTCACGTGCAGACAAGCGATATATTAAATCTTATAATTGAGACTTAATTCTCAATCAAGTGATAATGCAGTTAACGGAGATTTTTGTCTCTTCTCTTTCAATTACGTGTTAGGAATTGAGAACATGATCAGTTTCAGAATGTTCTCTTTTGATATGGTCGCCTTTTCTATTTAACAAATTGGGTTGGAATGTAGCGCTTTTGGGTCTAACTTCTTTGAAGACTACAATCGCTAATTCGGACTGAAGTTGGTATGTCGAACAAATATGGACTGTTGATGGCAATAAATCTATAATAACTTCTAGTCTACCTATTTTTTATCGAAATTAGTATGTGTTGTTTGTGATAAATAACGGAATATTATATATGAATAAAATTGCTTATGTTACCTATCAGATTACAGACCTACGGTTTCTTTACTTTTAAATTCTGGGTTACCTGCTAGAATTTAAAATACTTCGCTAGCTTTCGCTACCATCGAGTGTTTTGCACCCCGCGCGTAGTTAAGACGTCCAGTGCACTGGATGGCAGGGCAGCCCACAGCATCCGCGATCTCTCCGCTAGCACACTTAGTCTGATTTATTGCGGAAACCACACTCCTTGGTACGTGATGCTATCTCTTTACGTCCGTCTCTTTGGTACCTATTTGCAATGAATATAAACTCCTTTTTAATCACCGTCGTTTGTTTTCATTTGACGTTTCTGTAACGTTCTACGTTATTTTCATGTTATTACCAAAAGTTTGTGTAAATGCTTTGTTGTTTGCTTGACATTGGATACATTTGGCGCCAAATTAAAATGTCCACCTAATGATACCAATCTACAGCGGAAACTATAAACAGTCCTTGAAGCGATGACGGTATCTCACTTATCACATAATATCAATCACAGTTTTAACAAGTGGTAACTACCATTCTCCTTTCATAGGTGTCATTTACTTTTGACCCACATCCGAATAAATGTAACGTGTCAAATATCGTCCTGTTTTGGTACGACAATGTGATTTTAACGACTGATTCGGCGTACACATCAACACATTCATTACCGAGTGGTAACTGTTAACGGAATTTTGATGTTGCGTGACTTATGTACATGACATAAAAGGGTGGACAGGACACGTTCTTTCACCCACAGGTGCATTAAGGACCTGCCAGGGGGACGGGGGAGGTTTACCCCATCGTTCCGATATCCTCGCACCTACCTATCTGTCAGTGACAAATTATCACGCTCGGAGTGACTACGTACGTAGTTTCACCCTCGGATCAGTGTCACTAGTTTTTCACGTGAAATACATTTAAGGTTCCCGCGTATTTTTTGTAACCACGCGTTCGTGGTTCCTGAAATTGCTTTCATGCCTTGGAAACGGATTTGCGTCATTTAATCTCTGCGGTGTTTGGTTAGTCGCGATTTTGATTGATCCGTTTGAGTCGATCGTGTTTTCAACGCATTCCTCTGTGTTATGAAATCATCGGATCAGTTTTGAATTGGTTCCAATTCTTCTTCATAACTCAACTTGGGACGGGTGGAGCAGATAAACTGCTTTCGTGTCACCTTTTGCAGATTACAAGTTCAACAAGTCATTGTATAATGTAAGTATCTACCAAAAGTGTAATCGATGTGTGCTGCGAACCTTTAATAGTAGAGGGGTCAGGCCAGGTCTTTAGTGAAGCGGTACCTAGATTAGAACCCAGCATAGTTTATCTTGTTAGTCTTTCTATTAAGACAGACACCTATCATTGAGTCAGACCTTGGTGTAATCTTTTGTATCCTGTGAATGTGGGGCGTGGGTGCTAATTTTGAATATGTCCAGCAAGTGACTTTCGACATATATTTTGTCTAACTATGACCGGCAAGTTATTTTACTACACCATGTATAACGAAAAACTATAGGAATCTATGAGAGGAAAGATAAGAAAACGCTGAATCATCCGGTAATTCAAATTTCCTAATGTATAATAACAGGATAATTTATTGTTGACTTTGTAATGGTATCTCACCTACCACAGAAGCTTTCGTATTCTCAATTAAAATAAGAGAAAATTATGCTATTACATTAGGTTGTACGTAGTATTTTTTTCTCAGGCAACACAAAGAACTAGCGTAGTTATTTTTATTTCTTACCACGCTGCTCGTACTTTGTTTAAAATAGCGAAGTTGCAGGCTCTTTGTCCGGCTCTTCCGCCGATGCGATTACATGCCGTCAGAGGGACAGCAGACTGACAAGAATCTGCTCCCGCATTCAAATAAAACCCCCGAACGTTGCGCGGCGTACCTACCGTCAAATTTTCGAGGGAAATTCTTGTATTTCCGCTGTACTGTGCTTACACTATTCGTATAAGCACAGTACAGCGGAAGTAAGGCGGTTTGAGGGCCCGCTGACAATGGACCCGTGAATAGCATTTATCTTAGTGGAGAATAGTGTCTGACTGTTGCTTCTCGATCGTCCACATCGGCATTAGAGTACTCGTACAGTCTTTCATTGTTTCGGTGTGCTATAAATAGGTTGTATTGTTTTCTATCTTCGGAGTACAACTTATGGTTCTCTTTGCTACTTTTGGACTAATCGCTAGCGCTAGCAAACTATCTCAATCTAAAACTAGTGTGAGTCAATAATTATTAGTGTACTTAATTAGGTATGTAATTATTTAGGTAAATTACTGTGTGAATACATAGAATTCCTGCAATTGTACGATTTCAGGTACTTCCCCTACTTCCGGCTCCGATGTTCTAATTATAGTTATACTCCCCTTGATATTGCGTTGAACACGCTGGATAGTTAGGTACGTACGGTTGCCATGCCGACAAGGCCGGAATGTCCGGCACAAACCCCGTGATGGAAACTGACATGTGGGTAATGACGATGGCGTTTCGCACACGAGTAGAGACCGGAACTGTGATGAATTCGCTCGCATGGAAGTTTAGGGTCATAATATCCATCGTGAAACATATCTCTGCATAGTCTACATAGGGTGTGGCCGTGTGGCTCAAACGTCTGTTGAACAACGGTTTGTAGAACAGCAATTCGGGGTTCGTGGTGGTTACATCACGCTTGTTAGCATGTGTATTCATTTCCCTTTAATAATGAGAATAGAATGAAAACAATTGAAAATTGGTTCTTGTATCAGACAACTTTCTGTTCCAGATAGTATGAAGTGATCTGAGGCTTACGAGCCGCCATAGTAATGGGTATTGTCGCTTTATTGTTATCTTAGACCTTATATTCATGGACACACGACAATTTGCGATTTTGGATGTTCTGCTAAATAGGCAAATCGTGATTGAAGCCCTTTCAGTAGCAGCGATTTGAGAGACATTTGTAGATATCGATTTTTGGATTAGGATTTTAGGTTTATTTAGTTTTACTTAGTTAAGTTTTCGCCATGGTTTTTGTTTTGTTTATTTGGGTGTGTGTTGATGTCCATTAAAATCATATTTGTAATTGAAATTGTCCCATTCACAATATGATAGCTCCAACAGAAAGATCCCGCATTGGTCACATCAGTGCGCCATACTTACATTCAAACCTGCTTGTTTATCACAAGCTTGTAAACTTGCATATTTGGTCACGCTATATCTGCTGATAGAGTGCATTACTCATGTGCTAGTTCTATACAAGATAGATAAGAAAATTATGCATCTCTATTTCCTACTTGCCTTTGCCTTTTTGCTGCCAGAGTAACGTGGTATAGAGGTGGGCAACGCATTGGCGATAGTCTCGGTGTTGCTTATGTCTTAGGCAGTGGTGACCACTTTCCATCAGGTGGCTCGCTTGCCTGTTTACCTATCGTATAACATAAAAAAAAACTTCCAGTTATCACAGAGGTTACTTTGCTATATGGGTTTAATACTTTTGATATAACCTTATAAAACCTCAAAGCGTTAAAAAAACAATTAAATTCCAGTGAAAAGCAAAGATGCCAGTGGGCTTGCAAAGAAAGTGAAGTGGTTGCTAATGCAAATATTATTAAAAATATAACTTTCGTTTTGTTCTCACCTTTCTCTACCACAGATCAATAGACCTGAGGTTCGTCTGGCAGAGTCTGCTCAGAGTCTGTGGTTTTGTTATTTGTATCCACAGATTACCGGTATTTGCGTTTGTTTGATGTTGAGTAAAACGCCTAAGGATTTATTATATAGCATTACTATAACTATACTATCAATAAATATTATATACTAGTATAAAATAAACAGAAGTTTATACTTCAATACTTACAAATAAATAAATAAAATTATTCGTATTTATTCCAATAAAATGTCATTTATGGTCGTTGGTAGAGCCTAATCTATAGAATGTATTGTACGGATCTTCACAATTCAAGCAGTCAATCCCGGCTTACGCCCGAGTCTCTATATTCCTGGATGATCTGAAAAAGTTAATCGCAGTGATATCCAGGGTTACCAATCTGAAATATTTAAAATTTCCGAAATAAAACAGCAATTCCACTCAAATAAAATCCGTAGGGAAACAGTCAATTTTGTATAATCGACAGGCTTAAAATGTAATTTACACCCTGCAAGGTCTGCCAGCACACAATCTACCTATAATAGTAAAGAATCACAGTGTGCGTATCATTGTGTCCAGCATCAATCATGTTATGGCCTTGTTTACATTCCGCAATGGCGACAGGAAGTGTAGCTACCTACATTGGTGTTCGATTCGATTCGCAGCCGCCCCATGCGCTTGCGCACCTCCGCGATTGATTTCACTTTCGTCCGATGACTTTGACCTTCCGATGTTGGTTAGGCCAGGGGTAAAGTGCTGCACCTGCTCTTAAGTTCCTTTATAATCAAGTGCGTAGTTTTTGCGAATACGAACGAATTACCTTTTAAAACTGTTTAAAAACATGACTCGTGACAATGATGCATGCGATGCATGTAATTGCATCGGAATATTAGGCAACTCGTTAACCAAGGTACGCGGTAAGAATCCCGCAAAATACTTGTAAAATGAAAAATACAAGACATACAATATCAGTCTACACTGAACTAGAGCGTTCTCCATTCTCCAATGCAAAAATTGAGTCAATGGTAAAGCAACGAAAAGCATCGTATATCTACTAAAAGAGTATTCTTAGTAAGGTAGGTTAGGGTATCTTATCGTAGGATAGATATAGGTATCTTTGTAATTTTGTATGTGAAAGTGCATGGTCGTTGTTTTAAGTAGCTGTGACAAAAAAATACTTTGCGGTAAATTGCTGTCTTTGCTTTTCGACCGATTAAATAGTCACTATTTGACGAGATAGATAACCATCCATTCCTATAAGAACTGTACGTGCCTCTATTTAAATAAGAGAAATAGGCCGTATAAATATGATAAGTAAATAATTCTCACATTAGTTGCACAACCGTTGCGTATGGGTAGTTAAATGTTTTAAGATACAGAATAAGTATTACGTTTCGGTGTCCTTTACACAAGATCAAGATAATAATGTTGATAAGAGATAGACAGCTTGATGTATTGCTTTATGAAAATCTTAGTTCTCTTCTCTGACGTAGTAGTTTAATATAATAATGAGGTATTATCTAATATAATAATTAGGTTATATTTTTACTGTCTTGTCTTTTATTTTGTCATAACTTTGAAAGAGAAGCCCTTTAAAACAGTAGGTTTCTCTAACAACTATAATTCCCCATACTATCTAAATATCGTATGCAGGGTGTAAATTACAAACAAAGTCGCTTCCCCTATGTATCTATGTAGGTATATATGTATGCTTAGATCTTTTAAACTACGCAACGGATTTTAATGCGGTTTTCAATAATAGATAGAGTGATTCAAAAGAAAGGTTTCTAAGCAAGAAAAAAGGGTAGGTGGGGGTAAAGTAGACTTCGTTCGCGTACGCGAATGAAGTCGCGCCGAGTCCACTAGTTAGTAATACAGTACCAACCCGTATCATCCCGCTGCTGGAAAAAGGTGTCCCGCCGATGTCATCCACACTCCGTGATCAAGTAAATACCGCCTGCCATGCTTTTCCGAAGACCCACATCTCAGCTGTCCATTTTTGTCACAGACCCAAATAAACCTTGAAAATTATAACCCCGTTCGGCGCCGAACACGAATTCCGTATACCAAAATAATTTTCTTCTAAAAAATTGATAAAATACGCTTCTTCCACCAATTTTCGCGTCATTGTCAATGTAACTAGTCCAGTTTCTTCAAAAAATTGGGTGAGTGACTTAATAAAGGCGGGTCGCTGGTGCATAACGCATGCCAAATTGCGGAATTCTGGCCACCGCTCTACTGCGGTACAGTAAATACCTGCCCAAGTAGGCACCCGCAGACAAATTCCGCTTAGGCAAGTGCACGCCGTAATGTTGCATGGCCCACTTTAGAACAAGTACGCTGGCGGTTAAATGAACGATTTTGATTGATAGACCAACTTAATTGAATCGAGTAGTTTTCGATGTTTACAATACATAAATTGAGCGGTTAGGTACAGATTGCGTGTATTAGGGAAATTACTTTATACTCGTGTAAGTAGGTACCATTGTAGCAAAAAACGCTCCAATGGTAACTTTTTTCTTGTGTTGCATCTTTTATAGTTGTGTCCTTCTCTCGAATCTGAATTTCCCCATATTTTATTCCCCATATTTTAACCCCATTTAACCGGTACTCAGTTTGTAACTGAGTCTAATTAACGAAAGCACTTTGTTAATATTTTTACGTTCGCGTCGTTATTTTTAGAGGCGGTCATTAGTAGGCTGTGATGTGAATTATGAAACAGCTACGTAACGTAGTGAAATAAAAAACCTACATATTTAATATCCACGTACGCTGTTATGGCGTCAATAAGTGCACGTTGTCGCGTCATAATTTCCCCGGGATCGGTAGAAGTCAATTGGCGCGCCGGACCGGGCCTATCCCGCCTTAATTTGCATGAATTGGCGACGCGCCGCGCGGCGGCGGTGGGCGCGTCGCGGCCGGCGCCCGCGCAGTCGCGCACCCAACCGACAAACTGATACACGTTCTGCTGTAATGCCTAATTACATCCTCGCTCGCCGTAATTGTCGGACAGTTTAACACTTTTACGTGTTCCCAAAGTTTCCAAGCCAGTCGTGCGGACGTTTCGGATGCTACCTGCGGTGCGGTAGTGACGTCGCACCGCCCCCGGGGACCCTGTGCGGTTATCCAGTGCATAACCCATGTGTGTCTAGTCAGTCGGCGCGATGAAGCAGAGATATCAACTGAAACAGAGAACGTACGTATTTATTTAGCGATACGATAAGGCAAAGCTGGCTTCTGTCGCTCGAGTGTCGGAACGCCGTGCGGCCGAATTGTTTGATACGACGATTCGGACACGTGCGGCGCCCATAAAATGCTTTTTTCCAAGAGCACAATGGATAGAAAGTATTACATGCATCTCGTATGCATTCGAGGTGCGCGCGGTGCCGGCCTAAACAATGACATTCCTTGTTCCTACGCGCTCGGTCGACTCGATAACATCACTATCGGAAATGGGGGCTAAAGCTGTTTCGAATTGGATTCCGAGTCCTGATTAGATATTGCTCAACTTAACGTGGTTCGTGTACGTATGTACCTGTACTTGTGAAGGGGTTATGTAGCGAGAAACTTCGAGATGAACTGGTGTAAAGTAGGTAGATTTCCAATTGTTGCGGTCACGCAGGGTTTAGGTGCCGCGGGAGCTCGCGAATGTTTTGCAATATGAGACGTTGTTTGACGGAAAACTCCGCGCTGCGCACAAACAGCGCCCGGCGCTACCAAAGCAACGCCAAGTTCGCCTTTCATGACGACGACATCCATTATCATGCTCTTCGTACGTACTTGTTTCAAATTAATACCTTGCTCATAATTTCGTTTTGTTTTTGTTTCAGGTAAGTTGTCACCAACGGTGAAGAGGGTCGGGTAATTTTATTACCGTTGAAGGTAACGCTGTGAAGTTGTTTGACCTCATATTTTACCTACTTTGGTATTTAGGTAAGGTTTATTGTATGTTCGTTTATCACTGAGTATGAGTAGTTAAAAAGCATCTAAACTAAACATAGAATAATAAGCAATGAACGGTAAGAGTATGACAACACTACTGGAATAGGTAGGTACCCCAACAGAGTGGTATTTCTTAACGATATTTTATCAGCTCTTAAGTATAAGAACATAAAGATATAACATACCCAGCCCAGCAATAAGTGCACAGCAACAATGTTGCGTCGCTTTTGCTATACAAGAAATAACCTATCATTTCGTGTCCAAAAATAACCTAAGTCCAAACTGGAGAGAGAAATGTTCAATATGAGGATTGTGTCTTATGCAGAAGTTTAGGTAGGCGTTTAAATTTTATTTTTGCAAAACTCGGTTTTTATTGTTTTATTTAAACTTCTTTATTAGGTATTCATGCCATACCTAGATTGCTATGCGTCCACAGGACATTTTGTCACGTTGTTTACTCAGTCCCGGAATGTTTGTAACATTCTCTGAAATTAAAACGCAGTGTGATATTCGTGTGTAGGTAATTGGCCTTAATTGGCACGCGTAACTGCGATCCAGTCCATCACAACGTTAAGTAAGCCATTTTAATTTAAACACCTCGTTTATTCACCTTTACTACTATAATACGTGTATTATTTCTAATATTACTGCGTGAAAAAGGCACAGTGTTTACAGCTTTCAGCATTTCCTAACTACTTATGCAATACGTGTAGTATTTGTAGTGATGAATGATAGGTACTACAAATAGACATTTTTTCGTAATTATATGGATATCTGTCGGTTAAGACTAACACAGATATCGATTTTAGGAGCACTTATGATGATAGTCTTAGAGGCTGAACAAATATAGAACTAGAAAACGGGTGTGTTATAAACACTGCGATTTAAATATCCCGATCAGCATTCCTAGGAGTCATAAAACATGAAGCCAGACCTTTTGACAGCAAAACTCAAAAAGAAATGACTCCGACTGGGACGATAGATGATAGACTAGATTTGTCAAATACAAATAAATAAGTGTCTCATACCAGTTAACTAACAAACTAGAGAACAAGCTTTATCTAACAGAAAATTTAAACACATCTGGCAAATATAAATAACCTTACAATGCCAAGTTGATTTCAGACGTGAAACGATGCTAAACAATTTACGATGCCTAACAAACAATATACATAAGCGATACGAGTGCAAACGTCCTTTTATCATAATTATATATGCTATTGTGATTTATAGCTAAGCAGCAAGACATGACACACAATTACGCACAAAATTTATTATTACGCACATAACTTATCAGGGACCTAATCGAGAATTGCATAGATCTTACTCGAGCACTGAACGTGATGACAACTCTATTTGTTCCGGCTAGTGACATCATTTGCATGGCTCCATTGTGACACCACGGCTGTGGCATGGCGTAGCTAGATCACATAATAGACACTAATTTGTTTGCCACACGGCCTTGGAAGATCCAAATTTAACAGGCCACGTAAACTGTCCCCATGTTTTATGTTATGGTCGTGACGCATTTCGCAGGTGACTAATAAGTATTTAGAGCATTTCGGTTCGTTCAACTGTTCCTTCAAGACATACAAGCTTTAATGTTACCTAGTCTTTGAATTTTTCTTTCACCATACCTAAGTGTAGGTATTTACTATTTCACCATTAATTATGATATAGTGTGAATTATATCATTAAAAAGTTTTTCCGACGACGAAAGCCAACATAGCTTCTCCACAACGAATCGACGACCATATTTAAATTAAACCCTAGGTATAATGATTTTTGTTTACCCGGTTATTATAAAAGTAGACCATAGCCCCAAAGCTGTAACTAAAAACCATTACAAAGATGAAAATGACGGTAGTGTAAATTTTTTTCCCATCACGGTTGTCACTGAATAAAACAAAATAACTGCTACTGCTGGTTTACTGCTAGCATTACAAGACTATGAGAAGCGGATGAGGGCTGGCAGGCCAATTATTTAAGAAGTCGTTGAATATCTGATTGCTCCTTTATCGTCCTTATCCTGGTTGCCAGTGGCTGCTAATGAATTGGATTTCCTGTGCAGCCATCTCTAGGCATTTTTTGATTTCCAACACTTAAGGGCATTCGTCAATTTCACTTTGTATACCGAGTTTTATACAGGATAGGAGTTGTATCTAACGCCTGATTTCTGTTTGAGTTGGAACTGGAAGTTGAGTATTTTTGGACGGTTTAAAGGCATTTGAATATAATAATGATTTTGGTTTGAAAAACATCGCATAAGCACTTCCACATAAAAAAATACAATTTTGATCAATTTTATATGCCCAAGCGACGTACATTCTGAAGAAAAATAACAAATTGAGATAGGTATACTGTTTATTGGACATTCGTGTATCACATAGCTATAAATAGCAACATTTCGTCTGTCTACTTTTACTGAGGCGGTCACAATCTAGGATTTCTATTAATCTAAATTCGTGAACTTTCACTAATCTGATTTTATTACAAAATTTACCGCATTTTCTGTAGGAGACTAATTTAATTTTTAAATTCATTTAAGCGTGATGACACAGAATTAGCAGACTGAAGTGTCTGGCTATATCTGCAGAAGAATGGACAACCGCTGGGATACCTAAACGAGTTCTTGAGTGGAGACCGCGGCTCGGAAAGCGTTGTATAAGACGCCCTCCGGCCAAACAGATTGACCATTTGAAAAGGCTGCAGGTGCAAGTGGATGCTAGATGCGGCAATCCACATTGGCCCTTATTGGGGAAGGTCTATATCCATGAGTGGACCAGTATAGGCTGATGATGAAGAAGATGCGGTGGTTTCATATAACACCGAGTAGTGTAGGAAAAAGACCGCGCGGATCGCCTACCCGCTGGCAGGCCAAATAAAGACACTTACACTTTACTTAAGACCGCCGACGACAGAACCACATTGAAGAGTATGGTACAGCCAGTAGCCAACATTTCAGACTAGACACGATCTTCAGCCGACAAAGAAGAAGAAAAAGTGTAGCTATTACCTCGTCTCTATGTAGAGTCAAGCAAGAAAACTGCTCGCATTTTATAATGAGGTATTAGATTAGGTTAGCCTTATTTCAATACCGGTAGCCGGAATAAAAACAGACAAAACCCGAGGTCGGCTCATTAAATCGTTTTCACTAATAAACGGCCCGCCATAATGTTACAGGATGTAAGGAGGAGTTACTTTGTAACGTTAATTAGGCTGAGCAACAAATGATAAAGATTACCGAAATTTAAACCGGTATTTTCGGTTCATTTATATTCTACGCTGATGTTATTAACCACAAAATGAGAATATTTATTCGGAATTAAGCAAATGATTGAATCGTCCATTGCTCTCACTAGTCCAGTTGGAGGCATGCAACAACAGCATTTCACAATATTTGTAATAAAAACATGAACAGAAAATGACCGCCTTTCTGAGTTTCTTTGTTTCGATAAAGGGCAGCATTTGGCAATTGAGATTTTCTATTCACCAACAGTAATCTTGTCGAAATTTAATACGAATATTGTGACCGCAAATTCGGCCACGATAAATTATTTTTGTTATAATTATATCCACTTTCCTTCACAGGAATCATGTATACTGTACTCATAAGGTACATAACTCGTCTTTATCGTCACTTATTAATGCACTAACAATATTTTGAGTTCAAAAGTCGTCAACAAAAAGAAGCTCCATTCCACGTACTCCTATCAATACGATCAAAATATTCCGTGTTAGTGCTCTTTTGGGCCGCAAACGCCGCGGTGCACGTGATTTGTAGGCAAAGGGCAGCGCGCGTGGGCCTGCGCCTGCGCCGCCTGCGCCCCGGAATGCGGAATAGAGCGGCGGCGGGCGGACCGCGCCAATCATCGGGCAAAGGCTCCTTGTTATGCAGCCGCGGCCGGTTTACAGCTTACGGACACCCCATTTGGATATAAGGTTTATACATTTTGAATGGTTGTGTAAGCTATTATTGTAACAATTATTGTTTAGGTAGCTTAGCTGGATGGAAGAGTTAAACTGTCTGGCTGGCTGTGAATCAATGAGGTGTTAACTGCCAGGCAGAGCTGGACCGCGCTTGACAATGCTAGGTAAAGTCAGATCGCGTCCGACAATGCCAGCAGAGCAGGACCGTGCTCTACAATAAAAGGTAGAGCCGGATCGCGTCCGACAATGCCAGCATAACAGGTCCGTGCTCTACAATGCCAAGCAGGGCCGGACCGCGCCTGGCATTGTCGGGTAGAGACTTTGCCAGGCAGAGCCGGAACGCGTCGGACAATGCACACCGCAGCCAACGCTGGCCAGGCGCCCTAACCCTGATACGACCAAAAACACCGTGTGGTCCCAAGGAAAGAAAAATTATCACCGTTTGATGACATATTCGTGGGGATAGGAGCGGCATAAGACCAACAGAGACTTAAAATGTCTGTATATCGCGAAAACATAACGAAATATGCCGTTTTATATACAAATTCAAGCTTAATTCACGCAAACACTAACTCGTTGCAAGACTGCTAGTGCTGACATGTGAAATTGTGCGTGAAAGGAACGTATCAATGTACAAGGCTGCCTTGAAACATACCGTTCATTACTGAATACATTGGCTACATTGTGCAAATTGATAGCACGAAACGTTTGGGTGATTGTAAATATTTACACCGATTAGTGGCGAGTATGTGGATTGGTACAAATGGTTGTTCTTATTGCCAGTTGTTGCCAGAACGAACGAAATAGTAAAAATTAAATGTCACTTTGAATTAGTCATCAAGCAAACAGTAGATAACAATTACAACATCATCATCACATCCCATGACCGTCAACTGCAGAACTTAGGTCCTCTTACACGAAAGGTGAAGTTATTGCCATAATCTCCACGATTTGCAGGCGGGTTAGAGATCGCAGTGTTATAAAAATGACATTGGAAAATGCTGCTGCCCATTTTCTGTCATCTTTTGCCTCGAAAACATTAGATGACACCCACGAGTGTAAGGTGGTGGGTGCTATTTTACTCTGCCGGACACCACACGGCCTATTATTACAACATTTTCTTTGTCCATGCTACACCAGTTTGAGTGAACCGAGCTTCCAATATTTTGACTACACTCCAACTAATGTCTTTTTAATAGTCCTTGTTTTCAGTGAAGCTGACCGATATTAATTTTGGAGGGTGAGCATTAGTTCAATAAGCTCATTAGCTCAATAACCGGATGAATGGTTTCTCCTTTGTTTAAAATTAAGCATTTTAACTGTTACGATGATTGAAAATGATTATTTAATTAGTCACATTATATGTGAAAACACGAATAGGGCCGTTTTTTATATTGTGATGAAAGCCTCTCTGTTACTCTATCCTGGCCAAATCACTGCAGTAATTGTTATAACATTTGAGATGAAGATAGCTTGTAATTCAGCACATGGCAATATACTACCTACTAGCACTAGCTCTTGTCTGCTTGGATGAAACGGGCAAAAAAGTCACTTAAATAAAGTAAACTTATCACTACTCAGCTACTTCTCAGCTGTCTTTAGTTTCAAAACATTTTCTTGATCTCTTTTGAAACGATTACGTCTACGGAAGTAGACCGCTAGGAATGGTTAGCTAAGTATTACAAAAATGCAATTAATTCGTCATTAGCCGTTTAAATTTAGAATTGTTTATAGATCATTTAACTCAAGGCACTCCGCTGGAGCAGAAAGAATGCAGTACGCTTTCAATGCAATTACGTAGGTACCTAATATTGTACTCTGATTCTGAATTGAATAGTTATTTGATAACACGCGGCTAGAACTATCTATTCCATTCTAGAGTAACCTAGAATAAGTATCCGCGATCTATTTCATGTGGCTTTTAAGTCGTGGTCTGGTATTTTAGGAACATTTTATGCTACATAATGACAACAATGAAATAGCCCCAGTCAGGCAGGACCAACATCAAAATGAAAAAGATCTACGTATCTACAAAGTTTCGCCTTTATACTAATAATAATGGAACCAGCTTTTGCCCATTACTAGTCTGACCAGAATCTACTTAACCTAGGTAAATTAAATGTAGATAAGTAAATATATATAAAATTAATAATACTGTATGCTAACTAAACAAATATTTTAAATAAACCGCGGTTTCGTAACTGATTTTGCGGAATATTTCAGCCCTAAGGCGAAATCGAAGTACAACAAAACATACACACTTAAAATTATAAACACAGAATTGATGTTATATTCAACACTGAAAATTACATTTAACACTGAAAATTGAATGTTAGATTTTTTTTACATTCAAACTCTTGCAAATATAATTATTGAGCTGAAATTACACCAACTCATCTCGCATGCGAAGCTCGTAATCGCACAATGGTTCATTAGGAAGGAGCTCGTAATGAAAATATACACGGAGACGAGATACCACGATAGCTACATTAGGATTATTATGTGCAGAGGTCGATACCTTACCTATTAGGCAATGCCTGGACAGCATAGGTCAAAAGCTAAAAGCTGTAATCTCCCATGAAATGATTTGCGAACTCTGCAACGACTCGCCGGCATCTAGTTGCGTAACGCACAAATACGTACAGACGAAACGGAAAGCAATAAAGATGTATTATGATTGATATGCCACTTGATAATACATCGCAAATTGCTTGTCGGGGTTTGATGCGTTATATGGGTTTTGCTCTCCAAGATTGTCGGTGATAAACGTATTCCTTTATGAGATACCACAACTCATTTATAGCGAAGTAGTTACGGTATACGATTTTACCGAGAATCAGGCCACGACAATAGTCGCTAAATTGCACAAATTGGCAGATTTTAAGTGTTTAAATTGAAATTTTCCGCGAAAGATGATTCCGTTCCAATTAAGTTTTGAATTTGTTAAAGATTTGGTATATTATTAATCGGTTGGAGGTAGATAGTCGATGTTTTTACCACTGAAGACGCATTACCGATTCTATAATGAATTCAATTTATTGTGTACAGAACAGGTTTATTTAAATAATAAATATTTGTTGAGGGAAATAGATACTTAGAGGTAGTTAGTTACATATGGTATATTCCAGGTTCGGATAAATAAACCGCTAAATTAAAACAAACGTCTGTCCAGTATTGTATTACCTACACTGCTAACACTCCTAATCTATCATGATCTACCGCGTCGAATGCATCAATTGTCGTTGTTGGCCTCTGGCACACATTGGAAATGCCGTCTAGTCGCTGGCTAGGTAACGACAGTACTATAGGCGGCCATACGTCCCTCTAGTCCACGATTACCATTATCTGTTTAATCATCATTTTAACCGAGCTACCGAAGACTTTGTGGAGAAGACTTATTTATACACGTGAGCTCCAGTCGGCTTGTTGGCTAGCGTCGACAACCGATGGTGAGGGCCTCTTCATATCGACTTGTCGACCCTAAAGGTAATACATATCACCTTGGTCATTCTTCACTCATTTTCTCTTCGCGAATACCTACTTATGTATACATAGTGGCCTTATAAAGGGTTATAGCGGTTAGTGGCTTCGCCAATCGAGGCTGGGTGTGGTCTGAAACCTTCGCATGTCACCTGAGATATTTGACCCTGGCATCTGGAAGTTGGTATGTAATAATTGCTATTGCATATAATGTATGCAGATAACATGCTTCTAAAAATCTAAAGTGCTTATTTATAATCTGTGACCCCGGTCTCTAGGAAACCGCGTCATTATATTTTTATCGGTCGCTAACAAAAGACAGAACGACGCATGTATTGGTGTCCCAGTACTGATGTTTGTAATATTACCAATTATAATAACGATATACCTACTGGTCGAGACTGTATTCTCGCCAAGACTTCAGAATTGATATACTGGCACCACCAAACTTCAAATAACAAGGATGAGAACAACTGTATCGTAAATAATTACGATGTCGGCGACTAATTTTATTTACAAGCCGTGGTTAACATGAAACATATTCGGGCGCCCGTTTAGGCTTTAGTTTTGGCCTGGTGCCAGTCTAGAAGCACTGGTGGGTACCTACATTGGTCGCAGCAATTGTTTACAACACTCAGCCACAATTAGGGGAGAGCCAACAACTTGTGGAACTATCTCTCGAAGCGGAGTTTGGCCGTCGTGGACGCCGCCCGTTCGTAGAACTTGAGTAATAACTACTAAGTGCCTACACGGTGCTCAGGCCGTATCTAGAGATGTTTACCTGGAACCCATTATGATGCCTCCGAGGGCCCTAATCTCAGTTTTAGAGAGGCTATTAAATTTTGCCGGTGCAAACCATGTGGCATTAGTCTACGATGATTACCTTTCACTGACGATTTTGCTCACGTTCTGTTTTGATGAAACAGTCAGCCTCCTACAGCTATGAAATAATAAAACAAAGAATGTCGTTTTCCGGAATATTATTTCCCGACCCTTGTCGGAGTTATAAAAGCAGAAGACGTTTACAACATCATTCACCGAATTGATGGGTAATAAATTGTAAAATGCCGCTTGGGAGACATTAACATTACTTTTTCCTTCTTCAAAGGGTGGATTTCGTCATTACGGCGCAAGGCAGGATTCTGAGAAGGTAATAGTCTCTCGCTGATGTTGAAGATACCCCTTGAATTCAAAACTCAAAATTTTTTTTTTTATCAAATCACTTTTTATAAACTTTACTCCACCCACGTATTGTCATAATTATTTGGATAACTTAGATTATTTCTAGTTTTAAAATCACATCCTATCATTTTAAATTACTTGTGTCTGATAAATAAAATAAAAGTTATGACTTGGTTTGCGGCCTCAATCATATTTGTACTTTGAGTCGCCAACCATTCTTATCAATCATCTTTATATCCTACATAATAAACTCTAACGAAGTTTAGGCATTGTGTTATGAAGCATGTGAATCGCCAACATGTAGGTATCCCAGTTTTTATATGTCCCATATAGGTATAGTACCCATTAATATATTGTATGTGCTTGTATCTACTCATACTCGTTCCGATACAAATCTCACAAACAAACTACTCGGCCGTACAGTGAAGGAGCGGCGGCTCGTTCCAACTTCCAAGGAACTCAATTATGATTGACCCTTGATCCTTTCTGGAGGCAATGGGAGCCGAGTGCCCGCTGCTGTGCTCGGCGAAAACGCCCGATTATCGCGCTCAATAACGCCCTTTTATCGAGCAAAGTACCCTCCCGATCGCTAGTCGGTTTCTGTTACGGCCAGATGAGAATTTTTCAGATACTAAAAGTCACGAGGTATTACGGTATCTATGTATACCTACGGGCATTCGATCTAACGCTGTTTGGGGTTTAGAGCGTTGGTATTGATTGTACGAATAACTCGATGTGCTGCCTTCTGTGCCAATGCGAATTATATTTTGAGATATTTTTAACAATTGAATGACAAAACAATACATGAAGTGATAAATACACGATGCGTTGATAAATACTGTAGCTAAATATTTATTCATACGAGTAGGTACATAATTATAACAATCATAGGTCATGTATCGTGGATGGTATATGAGCGACAGTTACAACTCACCATCAGGTGGGCTGCTCGTTTGTCACTGCGTAGCTTAAAAAAACATTTGTTTAATTAGCAGCTAACCAATTGTAACGAAATAACGTTTGGAGATAGCTCGGTTCGTTGATATGGACATTGGCTACCTTCTGAGGGAAGGAAGATGCAAATAAAAGCTAGTGCTAAAATAGATAGACCGCCAAAATAATAAATTAACCCACTCTAGCTTTCAGTAGGCGTATTCAGCGGGTACCTTGCGGGGAGATACGGAGAGGGCTCCCCTCTCCAGGCCAGGCGTTAAAAGTGCAAATTAAATTCTCGGCAGCATCAAAGGCCGACCGACCCTATCTAAATTGCATGCCCTCAGGTTTCCATGAATAACGCAATATGGTGGGAGACGGTTAATGTCGGACGTCCCTTACCGGCGATGTGGACGAAAGGTTTGTTAATCTACGAGTATATACTCTCGCTTTTGATGAATATGAATTGTAAAGTAATGTTAATGGAGTTATCTTTATTGATTGTTATTATATTCTCCGTTATTAGTGGTAAAATTTTCCATAATGTCGTTGTTTTTGTAGGTGTATAATAAAAACTAACATTTGGCCCAATTTTAGAAGAGAGTCGAGATTGGTTGTGAGTGTCGTCGGTGGCCTAATGGTTGAGGCGACCGACTAGTACCCCGGCTTCGAACCCCAGTACCGCCATATACCAACGACTCTTTTCTGAGTTATGTACATTAGTTGAACACTAACCGATGTTCTTACGGTGAGGGACCTGCACATTCAAGTGACTAAATGTGTAACTATGATCCAATCTAGTCAGGTTCCCCTGTTAACAGGAGGTCAGATGGCAGTCGTTCCACTGAATTACCTGATCTGCCAAATCCTGTATCATAGTCAAGGCGGACCCCGGACCCTCGCCCTACTAATATCGCCCTATTAATGTGAGGCAAGTTACGAAATCCTTTGAAAATCGTACCCGATAAACAGTGGGGAGAGTAGGCAAGCTCTTACCAAGGCTTTTCGTAATAATTTATACGATGATCGCAGCTTCGCAGTTCGCACGCAGCCCGCGAAACATTTGTCATAGCCGCCCTCTCTCTAGGGCCACTATTGTTTCGCAATTTGGTTGGATTCCTACATCTCTGTTTTCCTTTTGCACAACCCGCTGCGTAATGCTATGAAATGTTTTATGTAATACAAATAGGTTAGGTGTTTCGCTTCTAGCTATGAATGAATACATGAAAGTAGGTATTTTCTAGCTACAGAAATAGGTATAAATGATACAAATATAACGCATCAACCGAGAAATTTCTATAATGGGTCAGTTTTCAGGCAAGTTATTAATAAGAATCTTAGATTAGGTACCATTACGTGTTCCAACATAACGACTGGTCTGACATACTATCTGGGTTACAGAAAGTTACGCTACAAATCTTTTGGAGGCCAAAAGGTTCGCTGAACTGAAACTGGGGTGTGATTATTAAATCTGTGATAATCGGAAATGTCGTTGTCCCTAGCGATCGAGCTTAAGAGTTAAGGTGAAAATTCCGAGAAAATGCTGTCTGGTAGTAGGTAACTGAGTATGCTTATATTCGAGTTCCAACCGAGAATTGTTTACTCCTTCAAATTTCCCGAGTGCGCTCCATTCAAACGTAGTTTGATCCTATTTTCAATATTGCGATATCAAATCCAATGAAATTTTGTAGACGTGATCCAGAAATTATCTATGCTTGTCGTTTGTCTGATTTTCGTTAACGTTTTAAAAGTGTAAAATTTTTTAACAAGGGTTTTAAATTATTAAGAAAATCTTAAAGTTCGGCACAACTTTGAAACAGGCATAGATATTGGTTTCTGGATCACGTCATATAAAATTTCATTGGCTTCGATAGCGAACCTAATATTGAAAATATGATCAAACTACGTTTTTATCACAGATCATATATTATTATACAGGTTTGTATGGAGCGCACTTGGGAAACACTCCGTTATCATGTGGCAAGAAAACTGTATTTCATAAATCAGACAAAGTGTATGTAGGAAGCTCGGCTATTGGAACGCCAACTTGATCTTGACGGGCTATAAATCTGTATTTTTACGAACTCTGTCTGATCGGCGCTTTTAAGTATTAATTTCCTAAATTACCGTTGTCAAACACATAACGAAATAGTCAACAAAACGAGCTATCTTGAATTGATCCATAGATATTCCTAGAATGTTAGAAAAGCGAACCGCTAGTAAAAGTCGTTGATCAGGGTCTGTCTTATATTGCATGGAAACTAGACTGGAAGACTTTTCATAAACGGGTATATAAGGTATATACATAAACTATGAGTTGTAATGGCAGTCTGGAAGAGATCGCTTTTAGCGAAAAGACCGCCTTTGTACTATATTGTCTTACTGTAACAATTTGTTGCTGTGCTTGTATGTACAATAAGGAGTTATAAATCAATAAATATGACTTCCAAATAAAACTATTTTAAAAGTCAGGCCTTACGTATTAGGCCAGTCAAATCTTACACAAAAATGGCCCTAAAACGCAAAGCGCGATGTAACGCTGAATTTTTGGTATGTTATTTGGACCCCATAAGAGAGTGTGAAACTACATTTTGCAAGCAAAAAAAAATTGTGCTTCCTGCGTAATACGTGAAAAACGGCGAAATTTTCGGACTTTTTTTACTTTCTGGTATAAAAATAAAAAACTATGCATTTTTCGACCAATGAAGCTTAATGGCTAATAAAGTTCATTATATTGGCCACTATTTAAGCTCAAACGCAGCTCTATAAAATGTACAGTGACCAAGTTATGACTCTTCGAAGATTGACATTTTTTCCGGAAAATTTACAATTTTAAGTTTTGCTCCCGTCCGGAGCAAATTATTGATAAAATCGCTAGTCCTATGATAAAAGTAACTAAAAGAAAGTTGTAGTACATTTAATTTACTTTCATTAAAGTAGAAACCGAACTAAGTGAGACTAATAGTTTACTTACAATCTTGAAAATGGTTTTTTGATGAATTCTGTGAATACTTATTTGTGTGAATGGTACCAAAGTGCTTATGCTATGCTTGTTAGAAATTACGTTTTAATAATAATTAAATACCATCACAAGGTGCCAATCAGCTTTCGAGACCGGTCTATCAGTCTCAGGGTCCAGTGGAAGATATTTGTCAACCTCGCCAATGAATTGCTCGCTTGGATTCGAGCGATTCAATAACTGAACCCAGGGCCGTTTGTATGTTAGTTTGAAGTTGCTTAGTTTTACCATGGGTTACTGACATTCTACCGAGTTCTATTAAAATCGTAATAATGTATTTTTTTGACATTACTTGGCTTTAGTGTTGTATCTACATTCATACGACGACGACATTAGGGCCTTCAAGGAACAAGCCTCTATGAACGAATTCTCGACACCACTGGCAGGCTCGGTAGAACAGTCCTTAGTAAGTACGCTTTATGGCGCCTAAAACTAAAAAAAATGATGGTTTTTTTCGTCCTATTGCGGTAGGGACTACCTACCGACGCCGGTTTTCCGCCCCCCGGCCCAGCAAATTACTTCCAGCATATCCAACTCGACTTTGGATCTCAAGGTGACGAAGCCGCCGTCCACGCCATGAGAACTTTCCTCCAAAGTAATAGTGTTGAAGTCGTACTGAAGGGTGACGTAAAAATGGATTCAACTATGTCGATAGAGGAGCGTTGCTTGGTCAAATACGATCTAAGTTGCCGGCCGCTTATAAGTTGATGCGGCAATGCTACAAAAAGCCGAGCAATCTTATATACAAAGGCTACCTCTTGCAATCAGTAGTCGGCTGCCAGCAATAGGCGACTCTTGAAAAGCTCAATTCTAAATTTAACGTGTGGTAGTACGACCTACTCAGAACACGGGATCCTACGAGGGGATGCAAACACGGTTTTACAGGATTTTCAGCTCCTCATGCGCGAGTAGAGGGTGATTGGTGTGCAGTCCGAGGGCTGGTACCATTTCTGCAGCTTTTGACGCTATTGCTATTACAATGTCGTCGACAAGGCGTGACTTCACCTTCTAGGTAGTTTTATTAATCCCTTCTATTGTTGTGTTTTGCGGTGTTGTCAACAATACAGTGAAACATATTCTTATATTTTAATTCTTAACATAAATCTCGATAATTTATCTTGGAAACAGATAGATATGGAGGTCTAAGCGTTAGGAAAGTTTCAGATGTGTCCCTGTCAGCTTTTCTGTCCTCGGTGCATAGTTCACAGTATCCAGTGTAGAAGTTATTATCTAAACTAGGGACTTTTATTACGGCGTATTCTATCGAGGCCAAATAAATGCCTTTGGCACGAGGCTTTTCCGTAGGCCGAGCTCTCAAAAAATTCCTGTTCCCAGCGGCTATGGGGCGAGCCTCGCTGCAGATTGGTGCGAAGCAATCTTTTAAGCGCACCAACCAACTCTGCAGAGCGTGCCCGTTTGCTGGCTGCTGGCGAGTGTAAATCGGGTCTCTAACTTCAGGCAATGTCTTCTAAAAATATTGGGACACTTCTCGACCGCGTTACGCACTATATCATCCGCCGGGCCTTCACCTCCGCTGGAGCACCCGCTAAGCTTGAGCCAGGTGGTTTGGCCCGTGATGACGGTAAGAGGCCCGAAGGGATGACACTCCCGCCCTGGGAGCTGGGGCGACGTTTGGTCAGGGACAAGAATAACGGCCAGATGCCGTCTCAACTGAAAGTGTCAAACGGCGCAAGTGTTGGTGGAAACCACATATTTACGCCGTTTGATTTGGAAATTCTTGAATTCTAGTGTCCATGCGCGCACTCCCTATTTCGGGAGCTAGCTAAGCGCTTGGTCGATATTACTAAAGACCCATAGGGCTGACTTCCACTTCGGACGGGGGACAATACGGCCAGCCTTCTGAGCAGCATTCCTAATAGTTCTAATACCGTGGACCTTGGACTAAATTAGTGATTGTTTTATTAAGTTAGTTATTATTTGTAATTTGTATTATGTCAGATAAGTATTTATAATATGTATAATTGTTATTCGTACCTAAATAAATACTTTATTTTTCAAAAATACATTTTACGTTCTTGTTTTTTTTAAGATTGTGAATGAACCATTAGTCTCACATAGTTCGTTCTGTACATCATTTAAAGCAAATTAAATGTACTACAACTCCCTTTTAATTTTTTTTATAATAGAACTAGCAATTTTACCAATAATTTGCTCCGGACAGGAGCAAAACCTAAAATTGTAGTTTTTCGGGAAAAATAGACTATCTTTAAAGAGTCATAACTTGGTTGCTATACGCTTTACAGAGCTGTGTTTAGGCTTAAATCCTTGCAAATTTAAACAATTTTAAAAGCTATTGAGCTTTGAAGGTCGAAAAATGCATAGTTTTTTATTTTAAGACCTGAAAGTGGAAAAAGTCCCGAAATTTCACAGTTTTTCACGTATTACGCAGGAAGCACAATTTTTTTTTGCTTGCAAAATGTAGTTTCACACTCTCTTATGGGGTCCAAATAACATATCAAAAATGCAGCGTTACATCGCGCTTTGCGTTTTAGATGTAAGATTTGACTGGCCTATATGGTGCATTAAACGCATTGTTTGCTTAGTAATTGTTTCTGAACGTTAAAAGCTTTTTCTTATGATCTAACGACTCTCTCTTATGACTCGCAAGTCGCAGGTAGCTTTTGCAAGTCATATGCTTATTTATTGAAAGCGGTGCTGTTTGGACTCTGTGGCCTATCTGATTGGTAAATGTATTTTTTTCTCTATGGTATAGGTCAATGGCTGGGTATTTATTACTTATTATTATCTAACTAACAATAAGTCCACTCAGTCCACAAGACTATAATTATATTGCTGGTTTCTTTTTCCTCCATTTCTTTGACGTTAATTAATTACCCTCATAAGTCCATGGTACTTACAGTGTTACTTATTTTGTATATTTATTGTAGGACAGCCATAATCTCTTATTAAGATTTGGATATACCAGGGACATGAAATAAATAAAGTCGGAAATACACGTTAAAGTTTTGTCAATTTTGTTACATTATTTTATCAATTTCCGATCTGACCTGTGCTATTATCAGGTTGCAATCCGGTCTCGCATCGGATTAAATGCCAGCATCCTGTGCGCATGGTGCCAGGTCGTCGCCCTTGGATTTCACTTTCATGTCTTAGTGGTAGGTGGCTGGCTATCAGAGCGTTGCCATGGCGACGGGCCACGGTCCTTGCACTCTGTAATTACGTAATCATTACCGTTTCCATAGAGCGCTACGGGGTTTTCACTTTCCAGCAGAAAGCGCGTCACGACGATGACGTACTTACATGTATGCCATCGACCAGATTGGAGCGAATTGTTTTCTGTTTCTTTAGAAATCAATTAAGTAAACACAATGTAATGTTCAACAGAGTGGAATCCTTTCTCACTCAAAGGTGTCGTAGCCCTCCACTCATGTGGACCAAACTCGAATCCAGCAGTGGAGTGTTATGTGCTGTTGAAAATTCAATTTAGGGCCCGATAAAGTAACATTAGAACGGACCTTGCGCTCATAGCCTTATAGGTTCGTACGAGTATAGTATGATGACAAAATCCTCTAAATAATGGTCTGGAAGCTAATGTTTACCAGGCGACGGTCAAGGATGAACTTGACTATGCTGAAAAATTTCATTGTCATTTGTACCTAATATTCAATAGACCACACCTTTCCAAGCTCACTACACACAATACTTTTCACAATGCGTTCTAACCGCGCATGAATACAACAATTCCTTTATCAGGTGAACGTAAAAGAACCCAAGTTTCGAGCAAACTACGACCACTAATCCAATCTGTAGGAGCGCAAGCCTCGCGAGAGCTGAGGATTTTCCCTCCTCCCGAAGCTTTCAGTCGTTCCGAGAGGGATTGCCCATCAAGAGAAAGTTTTAAATAAGAAAATGTTTCTTTGCACGCACGTACCGAGCTCTGTTGAGAAAATACTTGTATCTACCTACAAACACGATCGATCCACGACCCGTGAGGTTCTATCCGTCGGTTTTTACTTACAGAAAAGGTCGACGTTTTGATCGGATTACAAGCTTCTTGCGTATCGTTCGCTGCTTCTAAATATTTGTTGTGTGTACTTACGTCTTTTATCATGTTGAGATTCGTTCTTCGAGGAGGTCACGAGTCCTTTATAACAGAAGACAAATGTAGGCAATATATACATTGGAAGTGCAGCGTGTTAGCGCCCACAAGGTGGACTTGAAATATTTTCAAAACGATTGAACTGATTTTACTGAAACAAACTTAAGAGCCATCTTGATTAAACTGGCTTTCTACTTAAAAAACGGCATGCAAATCGGTCCCGGATGGACCTACAATGTCACAGACAGACACACAGATACACAGACACCGTGTCAAGCGCCTTTATTTACAACCCTCTCTTTTCGTCGGAGGTGAAAAATAGGCAATGGTTTAGTGTAAATCTCTGGCCACACTTAGGAAGAGTGTAATCAAGGCTAGATTGAATAGGCTGTTTCTAGACAGGCATGCTCCATCTTCGCCCGTATCATCACTTACCACCAGGTGATATAGCGGTCAAATGCCTGGATAGTCTAAAAAAATAAAAAATATATAATAATATTAAATTTCGAAGTTCGTTCCTAGTTCGAAGTAGTGACGTAATAATACACTAGGTACAGTACAAGGTTTTGCGGTACCGATACGACGCTCTGCGAAGCTGAACTAGCTGATGTGCATTATTTACTGCCTTGACTGGATCAAGGTCGAGGAGGACCCCGGGCCCTCGTGCGCGAGAGCACAACAGGATTATTACTGTACCTTACCTTTTAAACGAGTAACCCGAAACGGATATTCAGAAAATGGCGGGATGTTCCGGCCGCGTTTCGTTGAATGCGACCCGTAGTTTATTTCCATTTGTCAACAGGAGACTTCGGCGTCCTAGAGATTTATTCGCCACAATAGAAAGTCGTTATACTTGCCGTCGTCGGTCAAGTACGTTCGAGGTCGAAGCTCTCACCCGGGGTCGGCAGCCCGCCAAACTACGGGACTACGTGCTATCTCGCTCAGAAAATTCAGATGAATATGGAAGGAACGTTTGGCACGAGAATGTACGGGCAGAACTTATACTTTGAGTGTTGATCGGAGAGTTAAGAGCGTCAGTTGGCGGGTCCGATACGTAAGTGAGAGGCACCTACCGAGTTCGATCCCGAGTACCGCTATACACCAATGTCATTTCCTGAGTTATGTACGATAGTTGAACACTATCAGCTCTTACGGCGAAGTAAAACATTCTGAAACCTGCACATTCAGTTGACTGAATATAGTAACCATGATCCAATCTGGCTAGGTTCCTCTGTAACTGGTTTACAGAGGTCAAGTCCCTCTACTGTAATTATTTAATCTGCCAAATCTTAGATCATTGTCAAGTCGGAGACCGGGACCTTGTGGGCGCGCCGGACAACCGAGTCTATCTATCTGAGAGTTATCATATAAGATATCAATTTTAAAAAACGCTCTAGTAAACTTGCGTCGAATTATTATCTTTAGCGCCAGTTGCTCTTATGATAGTAACAACGAAACGTCTAAATGAAACTGCATATAGTCGAAGAATTTCATTCAACGTTGCACAGCCTCTCGCCAAATATTGACAGCTTTCTTTCTCTCAGCAACATGTGGTTTTGTTCCTCCCACTGTCTCTATTCACACGGGTTTCGTAATTCGAACATCTGGCACAATCGCTGATGTATGCGCATTTGCAATAATGTTTTTGTCGACATTGTCGGCGGGTATGTAGGCTGGCTACCGATGCGATCTTATCGTTACTACATCGCGCTTGGAGTACTATTATGGAGTATTATTACGTGTTTGGGCTCAGCTGTGCATGTAGGACGTCAACCCTTTGCCTTAATATTTAAAATCATTCATCAAAGTACTGGCGCTTGATGTTCCTGTTTCAGATACTCGAGGTTACACATTATACTACGCAATATTAGCATAATACTATATCAGTTTCTTGACAAACGGTCGCATTATTCAAGCTTGTCTATATTTAAGTAGGCTTGACGAAAAGCCTTTGTAGTAGCAACATTTTAAACAATACTTAATCACGCTTACCTTACAGTAGTTTGGTGCTAACATCTTTACTCTTCTCGTATTTAAGGTTGTTGCTATCGCAACAAACAAGGTCGAGATAACGTATCTTTACATCTTAAAAATACTGTTATCAAGCCTTGGAACACAGATTCCCATATCGTGATCACATGAAAATTCTGATTTTCCTCGGTCACGCCTTTTGATCGATTATATAATTATGAGTTTTCAATACGAGTACGGGTGTGGTACCTATATAATGCACGTTCGTTCACTCACATTAGTTGTTCTCGTATAATTATAGGTTACTTAACTTTATTGATACAAAAGTCATTACCCAAGAAAACAATAAAACCCCCACCACTTTCATATTGCATGTCGACCACATCTAGAACGTACTAACTTGCGATTTCTATATGCGAGTTATTAGTGTTGTCACAATCACAAGATTAACGACCATTGAGTGTTATGTAATTGAACGCTATTATTCTAAGTATGTGAAGACGACGAATCGTCTGCGGTGATAATGGGTTGTGTGTCATCGTTTCATTTATCATTCACATCATTCGTTTCGAGTTTATTTGGAAGGTACTTACTAACATCATTTTGTCTTACTGATCTGCATCTGTTCTATCGTGGTTTTTTACAATTGTCTGGATTTGTGGAATTATTTGTGTTACTTCTCGCATAAGAAGTACAAAGTGTCACAAGCTATGTTTTCAATATATTTTATACCATAGCACAGAATATTGATACTAACCACAGTTCTGCTGTGTTATCCGACGTAGTCACCTAGGTTAGTTATTTTTGAGTATTGACCTTGTTTACGTCATAAACCAAGAAGTTTGCCGAAATTGCCGGCAACCATAATTTTTTCACTACCAACTATACTTATAGGAATTTCAAATACTACAGACATGGATCATAGTAACGTTACAGAAAAGTCCGTTACAGGCAAACGTGGCAAATTAACACTCTCACACCAACGCATACCGACACCGTTAGCCGAAGACCGTTCATAAAGTTTACCAGTTTCACCTGCTATGCCGTACGCCCACCGGAATGCAGATTACGAGCTGCGTAGGCGCAGATAATTCATTACACCGATGTTCATGGCAATCGAGGGTTAAGCTCGACATAATTTGACAATACAATAACGGCTTAGCAGTAATTATTATACTATTAGCGACTTAGTGTTTTGTTCGTTGAGCTATGTAGGTGGGACTGTTAAATATGAATTGCGTAATTGTAAGTAATTCAGTTGTAGGTTATGTAGATTGATTTAATTGTAGTTAATACAATGTGATAGGCCGTCGGTGGCCGAGTGGTTAAGGTGAACGACTCTTAAGCGAGAGGTACCGGGATCCCACTATGGACTACCAATGACTCTTTTCTGAGTTATGTACATTAGTTGAATGCTAACTGAGGCTCTTACGGTGAGGGAAAACATCGTGATGAAACCTGCACATTTAGGCGACCGAGTATGTAACCATTATCCAATCTGGTCAGGTTTCCCTGGTAGCAGAGTCATGGAGATCAGATGGCAGTCGCTCTTCTGAAATTATCTGATCTGCCAAATTCTGGATCATTGTCAAGGCGGACCATGAGCACAACCGTACGTGAGAGTACAAATGGGACATGAAGACCTACATGATTAATTACTATTCAATCGAAAAATTCCCATTTGGTTCTAAATTATAGTAGACCAAGGCGGTGACTTCTGTTAGGTACAGTACCTACCGATGGTTACTGCATACAGATGCTACCACTACTAGGTTACGTACCTACTATCTCTATGGGTTTCGGGAGGCAATTATTTATCATGTGATCTTAACATTTCAGTTATAAAAAGTCCCTTTGTTACAATTTTTGTTGACGTATGTCGTTTGTTTACATGACATGTGGTGTTCCATGTTCATAAAAAAATAACTCGACCATTTTAAACTGGCGGGAGACTGACACGTCGCCAAGGAAAATTGCCGTCGATTTTGTTCAATGTTACAACAATGACGGCTCAAAACCGCAGCTAACAGTAATTTCGAAAGTAAATATTTTGATATCGTGTTTGTACACCACAAAATGCTTTCTGCATGGTGCAGGGTGTAGTATCTATATACAGTAAAATCGCCGGTAATGCTCTGTTCAAAGCGTGGAAAATGTGAGTAATGGACCTAACCTGTGTAGGTAAAAGTATTGCTACAGATCATATGAAATAACTTTTAAACTCCCGACTAGTTTTAGTAGATTTTCTGATTATGAAGTTTGACTGTTTAGCCATAACTTAACTTATCATAAGTTAAGAAGGTCATGGGCAATGTTAGTCGATGGACAGAGCTGCATACGATTTATCATCACAAATAAATCATACGCACATACTCTTTTTCATAGGGTTAGACAGAGAACATATTGTTCTACTCGTTATAAGAGGTAGGTACGATCCTGAAAAACCGCTTTCGTTGCTGCAACATCAAATATTTTGGATAATTTCCTAACCTCCAAAAAGCTCAGTCTCAGACAAATAGTAATCAACCAACAGATGTACATTCACACCTAACTACCTATTAGACATTTAAAAGTTTGTAAGGTCGGATGTCTGCTCTCTTTAGCAAATTTTTATGAAATTTTGCAGTGTTGTGGTTTATAATCTCCAATTTATCCCGGCACCCTGGACACGGCCTAACCCAATATTACGCGGACCAAGTCGCGGGCAAAAGCTAGAGTAACTGACTAATCAGAACTAATACGGGCAGAGCAAACACGCTTGACCAATCGAAACTTCCTTCGTACTTGACGACTAGTCCCCTTCAGTATTAGTGGGTATACATACATAACTTTAGGCTATGTTTGCGGCATTCCCAAGCAGGCATTGTCAATTTCACGTTTAGTTTAGAGAGTTGTGTCCTCGGCCCACGTAGCCGAAGGTACCGTACTCGGCATGCATGGTTGATGAGTTGATGGATGTTGCTTATCTTTCACCCCTCGTAACTGAGACCGCGAACAGGGCTATTTGTCTACATATCTTATTTCAAGCCACTATTTGTACCCTCTACGCACCTCTGGGTTTGGAGCCGGTACGTCGGTTTGTGCGGTATTGTTATCTTATTCTATTGTAGTAATTTGATACGTGAGTTGGTTGTTGGAGAGGAGTGTAGTCGTGTTCGGATGTACACTATAACGCCTATTATGGGACGCATAAATAAAAAGTCAGAATTTGACATTTTAGTACCAACATGATTTAAAACCTTATCCGTTAATTCATTATCATCATATCAGCCGAAAGACGCCGTGCTGGGCCATTTGCCTTCCCCAGAGATCTCCACAAAGGTCGGTCCTGTGCCTTCCGCATCCAGCTGCTACCTGTGATGTTTACCAGTTCGTCGGTCCACCTTATGGGAGGCCTACCCACTCTGCGTCTTCCGGTGTGTGGTCGCCACTCGAGAACTTTACTGCCCGATCGGCCAACCGTATTCGTTAATTACCTTGGCAAAACTTTTACGTCTGAATAAATGAACTGAAAAAAATATTTCTTTTAAAAAGGTATGTATGTATGTAATCTCTTTATTGCATCAATTTGTAACTTTACAGGTAATAAAAATACAGTTTAAGTAAGAAAGGTCAAGGTGGGGTAAGTTAGTAAGAAAGGTCATTTGCAGTCGTAGCCATCAACATAGCAAGCTATTATCTGATGTTAAGAACACCTTGCTCAGGCACAAAAACCGATAGTGAAATCCACAGCAGGCTATGCCTTGTAATTTGCTATACCGTTAGGGCCCGCCGGTCAGTGGGCCACTTTGTACCATTTACTTGGCCGCAATGTTTATGTGCCCATTTTGAATGTTAAACGTATATGTCGGGACATTTTTATGCAAACAAGAATTGCACTTGTTTGTAGAATGTTTTAAATGATAAAATACTTTACAACTTTTGTAAAAGTACTGTACTTTTCATGATATTAAAGCTAAGATCTTTAACCTACCCATTTGCTCTGCGAAAATGATTTTCTCATTGATAAAGTGTTTACTTTCTACTGCGAAAAATACGGTTCGTCGAAAACGTATCCATTCACATTACACCCACATATACCCCTCACACATGAGGTTAAACGTTTTATGTCCTCGAAACTAATAATTTAATTGCCGTTATTACGGGTATATCAAAAAAGGTCTTCTTGTATTATATCTTTATTAGACATTATTTTTGCCTTGACCCCCAGACGGTGGATCCAATGATCGGATGAACGGTTCCCACGATAATAGCTGCCGCGGGCAATCGCCTGTATAGGTACCAACTTTTTATTGGAACATAAACATTCGTAGCCCAAATTCTTTCGGCTGAGTAATTTAAACCTGTAAGCGATTAAAGTGATTGACAGAATCACCTGGTAATTTCATTGACAATTTTCTCATTGGATTAGTTAACCCGCACGAGATTTGAATAAGTAAACAGTCACATAGACGATTTTTTCACCCATCACGAACAGTGGGCATCAGTTTTGAGGCGGGCAACGCATTAGTGACTCCCCTGGTGTTGCGATGTCCATAGGCGGTGGTGACCACTTTCCATCAGGTGGCCCGCTTGCCTGTTTGTCTGCCGTATAACATAAAAGAAGTACGTAATCATAGACGATCAGAACCTCCTCTTAAAATCCGGGACCCTATTTTGTATCCCTCGCCTCGACTCGACCGTTTTTAAATTTTGATATTTGTCATGAAAATTTCGATATTTTATTAGCTATACTCTTTCGGTGTAGCTAATGTGATTTAAATTGAAAAATCAAAATCGAAAACCGTTCGAATCGAGGCGAGCGACTAAAAAATAGAGCCCCCTGAGGCTTTTGGTTTTAAGTGCGCGCATAATATAATTTGTCACGTTAATGACTCAGTCCCGGAATTATCTACAATTAGGTTTTTCATTCGTCTATGGCATTGTTTTTGTTGAGAGCTGTTCTTGCTTGTCTATTAAAATTTAGTTGCTCGACAACGTTCACTAACATCGCATATTAGTTGGAGTAAACATTGTCACGCTTTACATTGCGTATTTAATTGTACGAACGGCATGCATGTCTGGGACATCCGAATAAATCACTAACCTAACCAATTACTCCGGGGCATATATTCCCTTCTGGAGGCAAGTGGCGTGTATACGGGCGTCTGAGCGTGGGATATCATTCACATCGCGGCTTAGTCAATGTAACGCCGCCGCCTGCGCCGCTGAATCTGCAATTAGAGTTGTTTATTAACTCATTATTCGATTGCACGACGCCTCCCATGCGGCGTGGCTTCTCAGCGAGTCTGCCTCCTTATTTTTATATTGTTTATAGGTGAGTAGACATAATTTTGGTATTAATTTACAAAAAATTTGGTACAAGTAGCTTGTATTATTTTGGCAAAGTGGTGTAACATACATAATTGCAAAATTTGAGCTCAATCAGACGTCTAGAAGTGGTTCTATTAGCTTCCAAAATTTGACTTACACTAATATACTAACTAACACGGCAAGATACATAAGAGCTTGTAAAAATGTATATACGAATTTTTTTTTCTCCTTAATTACGTACTTATACTGATTGTTTTTTATGTACCTAGAAATACAATAAGATCATAAAGTGATGAGAGTTTACAGTTAACTGACCTGTAAGTTCGATGCTACTGCTCCTGCAGATACACAAGGAAGGATAAGGAGTAGGGTGTGTTGGCCATGTTATGGATTATGTCCGTGATGCAGTGGCAGTCGTAAAAGTTTACGATTAGGTACTCGCAGATATTGGCTCGGTTCGGTGATATTTTTGCTCCCTTTACTGCAACTTTGGCAGTAACGGAGAGCTGCTCTTTCTACAGAAGATAGCGAGTGATATATAAAAGTACTTTTCAATAAAGATTAAACAGATTCAAGCTATAAAAGTGAAATGAAATTTAATGCCCTCATTCTAATACCCGCCATCCATCGTAGATTGCATCTACACTTGCCATCAGGTGTGATGGCGGGCAAATACCTGACTATAAAACCTAGAAAACTGTTAAATACGATATGTTTACGTTCAAGCATTCACTAAACAAACAAGTATATAAAATCATGTGGTTCTGTACGTCCTTAACAGGTACAATATAGTGTGACGTAACTAAGCTGTAACTAGCTGAGTTTGCCCGACTGGTTTTAACGAAGCGCCGCTCCGAGCCTTTTGAATTCCGTAATTAAAGGACTCGAACAGAGATTCTGATTAAAAGTTTGTAAGCCAATTACATGTTGCTGCAGTTTATTTTCATACTATCATAGCGACGAACCATGCAGACATATATGTTGCCTGTAAGACGGCCTAATGTTGCTTTTATGCGTTTTCTATTGTTTTTTTATTAAGTGTACCTACCAACCTTTTTCTATGCAATAAAATATTTGCAATCACTCATTGAGCACATTCAGATCCTCACCAGAACCAGCCACACATACCAAATGTAACGGATAGAATCAATAAGCATTTCACTTTAATTCATTATTCATTCAAAACGACAACTAGTAGTATCACGCATAACATCTGCGTTTTATAAAAACTTAGGTATACATAGGTTTAACCGTGTGAAATACGTAAGTTATGGTGATATATCTCATGCCTGCCTGTCTATCTATCTATCTATATTAGCCCGAATCACCCCACTGCTGGGCAAAGGCCTCCCCCCGATTCCTCCACTCTTCACGATCAAGTGCCAGTGTCTATACCTACTCATAAGTTCAGGCCGGAATATAATACCAGCATTGTTGGTCGGCGGCAGCAATAGATAAGACGATGTTGCCGATCCAGACAAACTAGGGTTTGACAGTTCTATAACTCGATATAGTCGGAGTGTAGAGTCTTAAACAACAACGAATCAAGAAATTCCTGATGACTTATTTACCCTACAATTAGGAACTGCAAAATAAGAATACAAGATTGAATTATTACGAGCAGCAAATTTAGTCACGCGCGATGAACCTGTGGGAAATAGGACATCTTAGTTATGGCGAAGGGCAATGGGCGCGGACATGCAATGTAGCTCCATGCGCACGAGTGGAGCTTACAGAACTCTAAGCTTTGTGTTTTAATGAATGTTCTCGTCGGTTGCTGCATTCTTAGATGTATAGTATCTAACGGAGTTGATCTATATCTCAGAAAATGTTGTTTACCACGCTTCACAAGCATGGAAAATTATTTTAGTCGTTCCCGGTAGTCTTACTAAGTTCCAGTCGATATTTAGGTACGTAGGTTAAACTTGTCATTCGACTGTGCCGTGTGTTGTCCAGTAGAGTGCCTATAATAGCATCAAACCCTTCTTATTTGGGGTTTCGTACTGTCAACGAATGTCTTAAAGGCGGCAGTTTAGCCAGCTTTCCGCAGACCACCTATCACGAATTGAACGTCGCCATCTTGAAACGTTATGTTATGACAGCAATTACGATGGCGTTTAGGTACTTTCAATTTGAGTTAGCCGGTCTGGCCTCAGAAAACAGAAGTGTTTTCTGCCAAGTATACCTGACAGGATCACAATCTGCCTGCAGAGCTTGTTTAGGTCCAGCCATGTGTGTGGCAATACAACAGCTAAGGTAATCTAGTTATCTACATCTTAATCTATCTATAGCGTGCTTTTTGACTTGGTTGCAAAATCTGACTGGTTTGTTACAATGAAGTAAAAAAAGTACCAATAACGGTTTAATTGGGAAACTCGGGCCCGACTCGATGCCGAGCAATAATAATGAACACATAACTTGACTCGCTTACACATTCGGCGGCACCATAAAGCTGGAATTGAAACGCAAATCGGTTTATCTGTTCCAAAATCGAGAATGCGCGAGTAATTGACGCAATTGTTGGACTCCATGTTCGTGGGTAATGTAACTCGGAACGCTGAGGGGATTAGCCGAGAGCCATGCGCCCGAGATTACGTGCGAGCGCCGTTTCGTAACAATAATTGTAGTGTAGTACCACAGTACATAGTTTTTGTGGAACACTTCCTCATTAAATGGAACGGACTCGCTTTGTGCTGGAAGCGAGGCAGAGACAAAGCCACTGCGGTGGAGCGACCAACTAAATGCTCCCGTTCATTATCTGAATGGGTAAGGTAAACAGCGGTAGGTAGATAGGTGCTACCTCTTATTTACTCACTTTATTGTGTAGTACAAAAGAAATGTGACGCGAACAGAACGCGATGTCGTACGGATCGCTCTGTGAAAATGGATTTTTTCTATTTAATTTAGAAAAACGCCCTACTAAATTATTATTTTGCTGTTAGAATTTACATAAGTATTATACTTTCTTAACATTAGCACAATACCGCAAATTGGGTGACTTTGATATTACATTGATTACCCACTTTCCTCTGTATGTTCTAAGGGAACGATTTATTATCATATGTGTGGTGTGCTTCGTTTGCATGAAAATAACACTTGATTAATAGAGAAAAGTCAATGCTCAATGTAACCCCCAGACATCAATTTAACCTATCCGTAGTCTACTGAAACTATCTGATTCAGTCAATTCCTCTTTTTATAATTAATTGTATTTTTTTCCATAATTACTTATCACCCAAAATAAATGATTAAAAAACTGCACACGTCTATTCCCAAAAACGCTCGCCGTCTGTCTACGCAGCAGGTCTCTCCAGTGGATCGCAGCGCGTAAATATGGCCGGCCTAAGAGAGCGTACCTATCAGAGACATCGAACAAGACCTGTCATTTCGCACTTTCTATTTGCGAGAGGAACCTCAGCCTCGCGACAACTCACTGTCGGGTGTCGGCCATGTTTCCGCGCTCGGGCTTTCGCAGGGAGCCCGTTACGGAGTGACATCGAATTCCCATTTTTCCACGGCGACGCCACATGAATATTCACAAATGTGCTCCGATAGGAACTCAACATTCAATTTATCGATGTTTTCTGTGTTGATGTGATTGAATTTAATATGTAAATATGTAGGTATCTTATATGTATTTAAACTTAAACAAGTTCTTGTATAAAACCGGGTAAATGGGTTAAACCGGGTACTTAGATACTCATTATTTCGAAAATTATTAGCAGCATCTATCGGTCTTATAGTGTATTGCATGACAGTTTGTAAAAGGTATTTTACGCGGAAATTTAATTTTATCTTAAAGATTTTTATTCTAAATCCGTGAAATGGAACTTAAGGTTCCAGTTTTGTCCCACCTTCCTCTACCTAATAATAGTAAAGTACTTTCAATTGAAAAAGACAAAATTAGAGCACGACAATGGTAAATATTGTCCATAGCAATCTACAGTCAATTCATTTAGATTTCTGAAGATAATACCTACATAGGTTTCGTCGTCTATTTGTGTTTTATTGAAATGCGATTATTCTTCTGCGCAGTAGCGACTATGACTAATATTTTCACATTTTACCTGTGCCAAATACTAAATTCTTAAACGCATTTATGCTGATACTTAAACAAAAAACTTCATATAATAAAACGTTAAACGTCATTGTTTAAGAATTGGGTGCAAGCGGGGCTTACTTACCTACTTTTATATTTACAGATCTATTAGATTACGGAATAAAAATTTAAAAAATTACGGACTTAATCCGACAATAACAAATTACCTCAACATACCATATCTACATTAAACAGATGGCTCTTTCTTGCCATTTATATATTTGTTACGGCACAGCATCGTTTGTTGTTTTTTAATTTTGAACTAGGTAGAGGTATAGTCACGTAAAGTTACGTTCGGTGACCTAAAAACTTTACAAAGCGTATTCAATAGGTCTGTCGGTCCATTGGCACTGGAGATGAATGGTGAGTGCCTTCGACCATGTCAAAAGCTAGCTTGGACATAGCTGGCCCATGTTTAGCTGTTACAAGTAGGACAACGACCACAGGTTATGAATAACACGAAATTCGAAGTCGAGATTCGAATATCTCGTGCTTGAATGTAAAAAATATAATTTACAGTTTTGCTCGTGAATCGCTTAAACTATTTAAACGACATAGAAAAGTTCTCATTCATAAATGTGAGCCTTTACATTACAACCTATAAACAACAACATGCGAAACCTATCTAACTAAAATTAAAATAATCTGATCCAAAAATGTATATGTACATATATCCCCTAGATCGCTGCCACTGTTGGGAATGGCGCCCATAAGGCTGGCTGCATACCCCCATTGGATGGCTTATAAGCTCCAATATATCGTCAATAAACTCAATTAAAATTGACTTATTATACCTAGTATCTAATTGCTATCGCAATGCAATAGAAATTACATAAATCACGATAAGATTGTAACAAAGTAAAAAAAAGTGCCTTGTTTGCGACATTCCATTTATCTAAGATCTTTACGAACCACGACATTGGCAATCGCAATATTTTGTTTCGCAGTTTTGTTTGATAGCATTGTTTACTTTCAAATAAAGTTCCTAGTCGACTATGAAACGTGTTTTTTGTATTGAATGAACACGCAGATGTACTTACTTACTTATTGCGCTGGCTCAGCGAACCAAAGTGGATCTTGGCCTCCGACACGCAGATTTAGGTACATAATATTTTTTTTATGTAAGCACCAGATTGAAAGTTTAAAATTATCACTTTGAAGCTACAGTTTCTGCCAGTCTGTGCCAATTAAGGGCCTGCGTAATTGGAAAAGATGAAGTTTGTTTGGCGCCGGACAAAAGTAGCCTTTGTTATCACCGGCTCAGAGTCGAAACATCCGTTCCCTTCTGTCGCTGTTAAGGCGCTTAGTGGCCTAGCGCGATGATTACGATTGGATGAGGACACTCGAGACCGAGTGGCGAAGTTCCAAGAAGATCCCGAATGAGCGTGGTTAATTCAACGGCTTTTTGGACGGTTACGGAATCTTGCAAACATTTGTTGGCATAGGATTACGCCGGAAAATCTGTGAAAATGTTTGACTTAAAAGGACTTGGATTTCAACTCATTGCCGGTGTAACTGGCTAAACGTCTAAAGTATTTTGGCCGAAATTCAACTATGTCAGCTTGGTCCACACAGTTTTAATTATAACGCATCTACAGTCCTTGTTTGTTACACATCAAAAATACTTAGTGAATCGTAGTTGTAAGGACAATTGCTAGATTAGAAGGTTTTACTTGGCTGTTTCAACGTTCACGACGATTATTACCAGTTATTAGGTGTAACTGTCGTGCAGCCGGATCTCTTGTAGGCCAGGAGTACCACGGCCGGCGGGGTCAACGGCCGGCCCCCTCGAGCAGCGTCTCTACGGACCCCGGGCAACTGCGCCCGCGCATGCGCCCGGTCATCCGCTCAAGTGGTCCCGCCAGACGCATACACAACTTTTTCAAACTAGAAACGCCATAGCAGCACCACAAAGTTATTGCTAATTTCTAGTCGTAAAAATGTAACTTGTACAAGTATCGTAATGCGCTACGAGATTCCGAGATTAATCATCACAAAATTGTTTTATTGTTACTCTAAAGTTATGTGAGAACTCTGCATGAATAGCTGGAGAAAGTACCAAGCCATAATTTGAAGTATCTATTCTTTCTTCTCGTGGACCGCAGTTTGAGGCTTCAAACTTGCTTTTACTTACATGTATTCAATTGACCGTAGAATTTTTTGACCACGAATTTGGCTGGCCCATACATCATTTCATACACCGCAATCCTACTTTATAGAACTTTAAAAGAGGAGAATATTATAAAATTAATCTTGTTTTGTCCTATGTTGGTTATTTTCTTGCTGACGCTTTCCACGACCAGATAGCAAGTTCTGAATACATGTACCCGCCACGTACCTCGTTGCCTTTATTCTTTCCAGAGAAAATAGCGTTTGGTTCAATTGAAATGGCGGTTCGCAATTACTTTTGTAGGTAGGTAGGTACGTGGTCAATCGCGATGGTTAAATGGAGTTATCCGCGACGGATTACCGAGCGTTGTGGCCACCGACGTAGATAAATGATGTTCGTTTGCTCTTAATTGGAGCGATCGGATCGAGGGCCAGAGAATGCCTTACCAGACCAAAGGGAAAGGAAATCAATAGACGTAAGAAGAAGGAAACTTTAAAGTAGAATGTAAACGACGCGCTCCGCAAGCGCTGGTAAGAAATGAAACTTTTCCAATTTTCGTTGCCTGCATTCACAGTTTTATACTTTCCCGTATTCATCATTAAAATTGGTAATCTGCTGAATATGACAAGATTTGCGCTGTTCGCATAAAATGCAATACCTAATTTTACATTACAAAACGATATTATAAGTAAGTGCCTAGTTGATTAAAATGAACAGCGCGCTAAGGTTGAGTAAAGTAAGTCGCTAGAGATCGTAATTTGGTCGAAAAATTATCAATCTAGAACTCCGGTTTATATCGAGATATTCTCATGCAGCTAACCATGTAGGTATCAAACAAAGAGGTACCAAACAGGTAAGCCATCAGAAATGCCATGGAGTAATAACATATCGAAATCCGAGCGCGACGAGCGGGCGAGCTCTAACGACTGCCGCATTCAACCGGCTACTTTCACGGGTGACCTATCACAAGACCGACTGATCTCCATAGCAAGATGAGTCTAATACCTACCTAGTCAACACAGTTATTGAGCTACATTCAATTATCTATACCCTACTGCGTTTTGTTTACAAAAACTTTATTTAACAGGCAGTATCTTCCTTTACCTAAAGACTTATAAAGGAGGGCATTAAATTATGCGAAAGTTGGATTACGTGCAATAGAATAAATTATCTATATCTAGACGCGTCCTTAGCGCTTATTCGTGTTTCAAGTTTAGCTATTATTCACATATTTTATTGGAAACCTTCATTATAAATCTTCATGATAGATTGGACGGATGTCGCGATTGTTGAGTCTCAGTTTCGAAATTTATAAATTGATGGCCTTAGGCGAGCTTGCTCTTCAATCTTAACGGAAACGTGATTGTGCCGGCCTTAGCTCCGGCGATATCCTAAACATAAATATTTATAATATCCATCAGACATCCGTCCTGTAGATATGAAAGGTCATCGGCTAAGGCACAGACATAAGCACTGTGTTGAACACGAGCTTTATAGTCCGGTCGTGGAGCAACGGACGATGAAAGATAAGACGATAAAGACAACACTTAAATGTAAGACCGAACGCTTCAAATGATGGGTATTAGGATTACCTAATAGGTAGATCTAGGTACGTATCTTTATAATTGTAAGTTGTTTAGACTAGTTTATATTTTGCAGTTAACACAGGGTGTATTTTTTTTTAACAATCTAGGTACTTCAAATTTTTTAACCATTCTGACTGGTTCCTTGGTTTTCAATGGCGTTCAAAGTTTTAACTTAAATACGATGAGATCGCAAGTTTTGTGTTCGTCTTAGTTACTACTTCTGTCTACCTACTCACGCTGAGGTACCAAATATATAAATTAAACCTTTGGACCTTAACAGTTACCATGTTATGTTATAATGAACAAAAGTTAATTCTTTGATCTCTAGATGACGGATTGCTTCCACGCAATATCTCAATTATGTCTTTATAAATATGAAGTCTCAGACACGGGAACAAAAACGTCAAGAACATAAAACAATGATGTGATGTGTGTCACGGTGTTTCGACTGCACATGCGGCGGTGAAAGTCCCATGGAAAACGATGTGTCGTGAAAACGATATACATTTTCTAGACGCATCTAAAACAATTGCTTAAAAATAAAAGTGACATGCCATTTTTATGACTGAAGAACTTTAAGCAATTCTAGCAGGGTACTATACGGTGAACGACGAACATATTAACTATTAAGCAAAATATAGGAAATAATAACTCGTAGGTAATTTATATAATGCTTACCTCTCTTCATCGTCATCACATCAGCCGAAAGACGCCCACTGCTGATCTCCACAAAGACCATTCCTGTGCCTTCCGCATCCAGCTGGTACCTGCGATCTTTACCAGGTCACCTCCTTACCTCTACCTACAGTACATAAAGCAGATACTTCGTGTACTTAAGTGAAAATAAAAAAAGAATGTGGTCGAATCAGTGCACGTCGCCGTTACACGAGCAAAACATATTTATAAACGTGCCATCCCGAAACGTGCCAAACGGCTTCACTGGAACATCAAATGGGATGATTGCCGAAAGAGTGCTCGGAAAAACCTGCGGATTTGTGTTCGTTGGAACGTAATGCCGCTAAATACGGAGATCCTGTTTCGGAATCACCTCGTGATATTCACGAACTCGTTTCAATTTGCAGGTTTACTTTGTGGGTATGTAGTTTGTCAATGGTATGGAGTACTTGAACTGCGTTATATGCTCGTCATTTGCAGGATTAAAGACAGCAATATTGCTATGTATGCTAATAAAGGGATATGATTCTTAAAGTGATCATGCATTTAAGCTTTTGCACTTACTAAGTACTAAAAAGTGACTGTCACTTACGATATAGCTAACTAACTAAGCAACTAGCTACGTTACTTAAGCTATAGGTTAGTAGGCCCCCGTTAATCACAGTAGCAAACCTATACCAAACGTACCTATAGGACAATAACGCCTCAAAACTGGGCAAAACAAACTTACACAAAAAACCGTCCCGAAACCACACACAATATTCCAACGAAATATAAAACAAGCTTCTCGTATCCCCATCGGTATTAATGGCTGTGCAACGCAAGGCCGCATCAATCAGCGCGCCGTGACGCGACGCCGGCGCACGTCCTGCGCCCGCGCACCCACTCTCACGCACCTGACACCCTCCGTCGGACTGTAGAGATACAGGATGAGGTGGGAATGTCGTGGGTCGTGATGTAAGCTGATATTATTGTGGCATGTTATGTGTTTAGTCCTTGGATGGGCTAATATATTTTTATACACATAAGTACTCGTAGTTGAGCTTCAACTTCGGAGATGTGGTGGATACGACAGTCAGCCGGAATGAGGGAACATCGTCATTATTAGGTGCCTTTGGTGTTAATCCTGGACCAAGCGCATGAAGGCGAGAGCGGAAGGTGGCGATAGGTACTCGTCATAATATCTACGATGTCTTTTGTTCGTCGTTACTTTGTTGACGTGTTAAGGTGTTAGGTTATGTTAGGTAAGGTGTTAGTATAGGGCCTCGGTTCCGCTATTTTCCTATCCAAAAACTATCAAAAATGCGATCCTATTTCAATTCAATCGAGCTATTAGAGTGGATTTTGTATAGTGCTATAACACCTAATTTCCATCCCCATTTCTGATTCTAAAACATCCTATCTATACCTACTCATTCACAGGAAACCTCCTTTTCAATATTGCAGTTCCGAGGGTCGTACCCAGAGGGTACGGCCGGCAATAAATGGTTATATATCTGTCAGTCATAAGTTTCCTAAAGATAAATGAAATGAACCGGTTAACCATTTATTTATAAATGCGACGAGTATAATTTTATGACCGTAAAGTGCCGTTAGCAACAGAAATAGAAACTGTTTGAACATAGTCTTTTGGAAATTCGATGGTTGAACTTATGCATTTTTTGTTGGTTTTGGCTTGGTTGTGTTTATATTTAGGTTATATGAAATATTTAACATGTACTAAATATTTCAGTAAATCATAGAAATATATCTTTCCTTTTCCCGAGGTTATATATTATTTTTTTATCAAAATAATTTATCGCATTGGTCTAGGTACATGTGAATATTAACGGTCAGAAGACACATTTCAGTGTAAATTCGAATGACATTATATGAAAATAATAGTAATATTATAGGTACCATCACGGGGTGCCCATAGGCAATTAAATTCTACTCCACCATTACACCTACGAGTACATATTATCATGCCCCTCTACCCACAATTCAAATACAACCCTATTTGATTTAAGCCGTATTTGCGTTTATGCAAACACCCTGTACGTCTATAGAGGATGGTATAAGTAAGTACATAGTCTCTCTCTTGTATCAATAGCGCTGCGGTTACGTAGCTAACTAGCTCTTGCAGTGTACATTGAAGCTTTGAAGGTCTAAAGTACAGTCTGAAGCTACAGTATCTATGTCGGAACTTTACCTGCATAAATGATAAAACTGAAGGTAGGTTAAGTAGGTGATTGATAGGCAATGTACAGTTATATAGATAACAGTGATTGAATCACATAATTACGGGTTACTTTAGCTTTAAATTTTAGAAAAAATACTGTTTTCAATAACAACGATAACTTATGAGTAGAACACGTTAATAAAGGCCCTTAGGAGTACCTATCATATAAACACAGAACAGTAATTAATTGAAGTAGTGTAGATATTAGGTATCAGTCAGCATCTATCTCTGTATCCAAAAAAAATAATTGAGACGTATTACGTAACGATCAGGGTTACTATGAATCACGGGGTAACTTGGTGAGTATTATTCAAAACTAATTTTTATCTAAGCACACAAAAATGACTTACATTGGCAACATAAATAAGTGAGCAAACACTATTAATCAGAAATCCTTCCCTTACAATTTTATAGAGAAAATGTACATTCGTACTGTTCTAAAAACATATTGCGATGCTAACCCTACCCTCATGTATTGAATCAAACGAGTCGTCTGTGCCGGGATCAGTTGAAAGCCGGCCGCCAAACGGACCAAACTATCTCTACCTTTCTCTACACATCTCTACGGTATATAGAGCTTCCCGTGTCGGTTTATCGTAGGTAGAGTCATGTGGAGTTCAACTTAGAACCGCTACGATATTAAACAGATCGGGCGATGGTTATAATGGGAATATGTGGTAACAGAAACTAATGAGACGTGAATAGTAGAGACAAGTCCTATTCGAGTTCAGCTTAATACCCAGTCATACATTTTCAAAACTTTACTAACGAGTATTTATAGAAAGGTCAAAAATTCAATCGGATCCCCCTAGCATATATTTGAAAGTATGATAGAGTTCAGTCTGCAGCTGACTGTACCATTTATTGCTGATGTGAAATATCACTAACCAATTGAAAGAGTTAGCTGACTGTTACTGACACATTTTCTAGTTACGTACATTTTCCCTATTGTTCTGTGACGTTAGGCGTTATTGAAACCACGATTTATTTTTACGATTATTAACTTTGGAAGAAAGCGAATAACTTTTATCACCATTCTAACGGAATATTAATCGAAGCGAATTATTAACATTATACTACTCCATGACAAACGAATAGATAGCCTAATATTAGACCCACTCTCTAACTTAGCGTTCCCGTGTGTTTGAGTAATCAATGGTCACTATAGAGATTATCGATACTGATATAATAAAACAACGTTATCGTATGCCATTGCGGAATAAGGCATGCTATATCAGGGCCCAATCGTGAAGCTTCAGTACTCACCTATGCGTTATTCGGGAACTATGGCGCATCGTTACGATTATAGCAGGTCAAACAATTACAACATACTTTCTAAGCAACTTACTTTGATATCTGTCGTCTTCAGTAGGCTAATTACATAACTTTGTTGCAAACAATTCTCTGATTTCAAGAATCAAATTGATACTTTTGCGATTACGTATCATCGATTTCATGGGTTCCGTTGCTAATAAAGTTCCGGTGCAATAAATTGAAGCTATTAAATCGATCATATACGTATGATCAAAAGAAGCAATTGCAATTGTTGAAATCAGATAATTGTTAGAAACAGCGTTGCGTAATTAGCCCCCAGGCCCGACCAACCTTTTAGCTCGTCTGACCATAACCTCTTCTTTCCAGGCAACGCAGCCGCTCGTACGAGTCGGACGACCACGAGCGCGGTGCTTGCGAATGGTGCGAGTACTCGCTGATAATCACGCTCGCCACCATCCTGCTGATCGGCGTCTCGGCTCTGACTATCTTCTGGGCGATCTACTACCAGGATGGATTCGCCTGGCTCGATGAGCCTGATAAGCAGTTCAACCTGCATCCGACGCTCATGGTGGCTGGCTTCGTCACGTTCAGCGGCTTTTGTAAGTTTCTATATTTATTTTGACGCCACACGAGCTTAATTTTGAAGTTGTAATCAAACTGTTTGCGACGTCGTTAGAATGTAGCATTACCAATTTAGACCCACAAAATTACTCTCGTGCGGCCTTTTATGTGGGAACTGAGGTAACCGTTATTGTAAAGTTGTTAAACTCAATGGAGCTATAACCTACCTACCGACAGTACCTAAGTCATATCGCTTGTCAAGTTGTCGGATTCAATGGAATTTTGATCGAGATTTACAATCTTTTATTATTTTATATTTACTTTTACACGTCCTTATGTTTGTGCCTAATAAAATCTTGCATTTTACCATTTCCCGGTTTCCGATTGAGTTGAAATTTTCCATTGCAAATATAATGCAATGTTGTAATACCATCGAGCTGATCTGATGATGGAGATCGAAGGTGGCCGTAGGAACGCCTAAACTACGCATCATAAACAATATTCTGTAGAGTGTTTCATTACCAGTATTCTGACTGGTGATTATAGAACACGCGCGATAAAAGCTTGTTATGAAAAAATATTTTTAATTTGAGAACTTGTTTAAAACAACATAAACGGTAATGCAACCGCCTATTGCCCTATTGCCACAGAAAACAAGTACCTACCACTCAAGTTAAGGCTTATATTGGATTGGACTTCTTGCCTCATCCGCTCTGCCTCATCTTCAGACTCCTGACCCACCGCCCTTACGCTTCCAGCCGTGCTGCTGTACCGCATCTGCCGTTGCTTCCGACGGATCTACGTCAAGCTGCTCCACGCCATCTTCCACGCTCTGGCGTTCCCCTGCATCGTCATCGGATTCCTGGCAGTCCTCGACTACCACAACAAGAAGGGCATCAAGAACTTCTACTCCCTGCACAGCTGGATCGGGCTCGTGGCCATGGGACTGTTTGGTTTACAGGTATAGTACCAATTTTTTTTTTTATTATTGGGAGGGAAACGTACAAGTGTCACCTGATCACCACCTTTCATAGAACCCGCAACACCCGAGGTGAAACGAATGCGTGTCGTCAGATATAGGCAAGGGAGTCATGGGCTGTAAAAATCACTGCAGGAAGCTTTATGCTCGTTAGACTATTGGTACTCTGCGTATTGGGTCAACTAGATAACGATAGCCTATGTATCGGATTTCGGTTAAAAAGTCCTTTGTTCCACACAGATAACCAAGCATGATAGTGCAACACTTACTTTTAGTTTTAGCTTTAGCCACCGGGTCAGATAAGTTTGTGGCACTGTATATCTACTTTTATCAAAAACCTGATCTGCCAAATCTTAGATCATGGGCAGGGCGGATACCGGGCCTTCGCACGCAAATCACAACTGGGAGATTAACGCTGTCTAGACTTTTATCAAAATAATTTACATAATCTTACATACTTACAAAAGAATATAAGCGAGCGCAGGGTTGAAATTTAGCTTATGATACCGACATATTTTAACAGTTTGTGTGTTGAATACTACCTAACTGTTATTATAGCTAATAGCTTGGTAACTCTTAAATCAATGAAATCACAATTCAAAACCAAAAAGAAACAAGATAAACAACATGCGAAACGTTACCGGTGAGGTCAAAAATAATAGTTTATGTCGGATGTTGAAACACTAACTGCCGAATTATATCTCTAAACAGTAGCTTAGCCAACTGAACAATCTAACCAAAACTACTTTGCTACTTCTGAAGGTCACAATAATTGCTTAGTAGTAAGAGATTTGTTTACTTGCAGCGATTAGGCAAGTAATTAGACTTAAATTTATTATGGCGGTAAATAAATAAAGCAATTTTGGGCATTGTGCAAAAAATTTGCTAAGACTAAGCGCCTAAGTGTATCGTGGTAGGTATGTTGGTAGATGTATTTCACACTCTTACTTTAGTAAATCATGAAACCTTAAGGTATTTAGTTAATAAGTAATGTTGTACACACCCAAATATGTTACGAAAGATAATGTTGCGATCAGATACAACAAATGGTGCACCAACGCGTCGCTGATCCGACCGTTGCGTGCCTATACACTATTTTTGCTCAAGACTTATAATTGAGTTTAATAAATTAAATATGTAGTGTCGTGTGGTGTTCGGCAGAGTACCTAAGTAGAATATTGCACCCACCCCATCGACTTACGGTTACATAGACAGACATACTCGGATCAGAAATTGGCCTGAAACGTTGACTGTTGCATATAAATCTCCAACCCGCATGTCCGGCATGGAGATTAATTCAAAACCCTCTAATGGGCATGGAGGCTCAAGTTCAGCAGGATTTTATGAGCCGATGATACTTAATATCCTAATGAATTCTAATACAATGAGGTACTTGAGCAAGTTAATTCCATTTACAAAGTGAATTTTATAGAACAGTTACGGGCGTATAAAAAGATCGAGTCGTATAATTCGAGATTGCCTTAATTCACCCGGAGATCAGCTCTCTAAGTAAGTACAAGTTGAACAAACGCCAACACACCATTTCTTCTCATTCCAGTACGCAGTAGGTTTCTTCAGCTTCCTCCTGCTCCTGATCTGCAACAAGGGTACTGCTGGCTTCCGCGCATCCTTGGTGCCCATCCACGCTGCCTTCGGCATTCTGACCTTCGTCCTGGGCGCTGCAGCCTGCCTCACCGGACTCACTGAGAAGGCCCTCTTTATTTTCGGGTACGTAATCCTCAACATAATTCAATATAAAGTAGTCAGTAAAGTAGCCCAAAAATGTAATCAATTTTGTAATGAAGGGTTTTCCTTTAATCACCATAAAGTTTTGAGTATCTAGTTGTTTTGCACGTATCTAGTCACCGTAGCATGACATTAGTTTCAATCATATGGTTGGCTTGTGATCGTGGCACTTTTGCATTTTGTTTGTGATGTGTCTGTTTCTTAACTGCTGTCCAGCGAATAAGTGAAGTTCAGTTTAACTAAAACTTACAATAAATCGTTTGTAAACAGATATAGGAAAGACATAAAAACTAAACTGAATACCTACGACGGAAAACGCGTTTGTCTGGTATTAATTGTTTGTTCGTTGCTCATGAATATCATTGTTCTAATTTCCATAAGGCAGTAGCAGCCACTACCCAAATGTTGAGAAGAGAAACAGGCCTTAAGCTGTACAAACTTCATCTATTCGCTGGTCAGGAAAATCCTCCAGTTCCCTAAAATCCGCTTGTGTCCTGGTCACTGGTGTGCGTATTGTGTGTACCACGGCGGCTTATCTGTAGTGACGTATCCACAGAGAGGACCGATACAGCGGGCTACCAGACGAAGGAGTGATCATCAACGCCATTGGAGTGGCCATCATGGCGATCCTGGCTGTGGTCCTATACATACTGTCGAGAGACAAGTTCCGGGCGTCAGAAACGCGCGACCATCACATAAGAGCCTCCGTCGACCTCTAGATGATTGATTCCACATGTTTATTAAAGTTAACATTTTGTATTTAAAGTTACATTATTATAGGCGACGGTAACAGCTTACCATCGGCGGGCCTTACGCTTGTTTGCCACCTTTGTGTAGGTACGTTAGTAGTAGATAACAAATAGCAAATTCAGAATTATAGCTTTAATAAACAGTGTCCTGAAATTCATAAATAAATACTTACACCTTTTTGGAGCTCTATCCGGTGTTTAGTGCCAAATAAGGATGTACTTTGTTGTATTAGCGTTGGATTCGAAGATGCAGAATACTATTTCTTGAGATATTTTTTACAAACAATGATACCTACCTACTTAAGAGTTAGAGGTACTTAGATTTTTTTTTATATAAATAGATATTTGTTTGCGCGTGAATGAGATTCGTTAAGTATTTAGGTACCTACTGATAGATTTTAAATTAGGTTTAGGACTCAATATATTGTATTATAAATTAAACCTATTTATGAAGTACCTAACAGAAAAAATACCTACATATCAGAGGCTAATTAAACCATTATCAAATCAAACCTATCGTAGCTCATAAAGACAACATCACTATTACGTTACTAAGAATAAATCTAACAAACATATAATTTCACAGGACGCATCTAAAAATGAGGCTTTATTTACTTGAATATCATTATGAATTTATTTTGGTCTGTATCAGACCAACTTGATTTAGAATTATCTTATATTTATAAGACTTGTAGCATGTTTAAAAAATAACATATATTTAAGTGTAAGTTACACTGTATACTTTGTTGCATTACGAATAAATTAAGGACTATATTCGTTGACTTTTTTTTAATCTGTTTGCGTGACTTGCATGGGCTTATGGTGTAGCACGTTTGTTGTGATCTTCGTTTGTTTTGCACTGTAATAAGTAACCTTTTTGCATTATGTTATACTTATGTATATCTAGATTTTTTTTGGCTTAGGTATATTATAGTGTCCAGCGCCTGATGGATATATGATTCAAAAAACCATTAACGGTAAAAGATACGAGCCAATTAGAATAACTGCTTACTGAATGAATTCGATGTCAGTCGATAGACAGCTCAGTATTTTTACCGACGATAGTTCGTTGAATATTAGCCGAGCATACTACACTCTAACATAATTTTTTTTGGAAATAATTTTATATATCTCAAGGACCAATTTTACTTACTCACTATATTCATCTAGATCCCCCATTCACTATCGGTGTTGGCAAAAGAGAATCAGCCTACCCAACTCGCTAAGCCACTCCGACCTGTAGCTTCTAAATCACATTACTAACTTGGGGCATGCGGTGCGCAGGAAAACCGAGCCGGTGGTGACCCCGCCGTACTCCGAGCTGCCGGAGCAGGCGATCGTGATGAACGCAATCGGGATGGCCATCGTTGCCGTTGTGGTGGTGGTCTTGTACACTGTCCGCGGCACCGGAGGCTACCGCTTCCGCAAGGTGGCCGCACAACACCCGAGCTAAGCGCCCGGACCACTACCGATCCATAGCAATACCGGGGCGACAAACACCCAGTAGATCTGTAGGTATAGTATGGGAGCGACCTGACTACTTTTTGGCGAACGTCTGTGGGGACAGCTATCTGCTATAACCGTGTGTACTTCTACTTCCCACTGCAGTGTAAGATCATCGGTTCTGCGATCGACTTTTCGTTTGTTTCGTAAGTTTATACTGCCGGATATGCTGCCAAAATCGAAGATAATTTTATCAACTTTAGGTATGATTAAATGTACCTGTTAGTGTTTTATGCAGTTTTAAACAAGTACCTACGGATCTACGCTAGTGTGGTTGGCCCCAACGTTTGGTGACAAATTACTGATTCAGATGTGCAATCAAAAGGTAAATATTTTCAACGGCTTGTTTGCCTGGGAATAAACTAAGAATAAGTAACACTATTTATAGCTTTCTTGTTGGCAACACTAACTTCGTGTGGTAGTTTCCGGCGAAGAGGCAATGGGTCGAAAAATCTATGTAACGACTAAACATTAACGAGCTTAGAAGAGATAAGTGAAAACTCCTCTCTAGAGAACTGATGCGACACCTAGAAGGAATTTGTCCCCAAACGATGAAGAACCTACTTTACATTATGTAAAATTCGATTTTATGCTTATAACAATTCAATAATTCTAGAACACCATGACTAAGAATATTTAGTACCTAATAAATAAAGAAGGAGCATAAAGTCGAATTAAGATGCAATCTTCCATTTTCCGTTACGAATAATAAATAACATAGGAGTATGACATAGTTTTAAAAGTCAGTTAAAGGAATCCCCAGATACTACCTACTCAGTGTTTAATTTAACAGGGGATTAAAGATCAAATTCAATTATTGTAGTAAATTATATTTAGTATTGTTTAGCTCAATTTGTTAACTTTAGGTTTTACAAATTCTATATGGGTGAAGTTATTGATGTTTTGGGGTTGTGCGTTGTTCCATTTGTGAAATATTTACTTAGGTGTTTGTGAGTTCATTCCGTCTTTCAAAATTTATTCGACTGATATAATTGGGAGTGTAGTCCTTTCTTTTCAGTTCACATAGCTAACCAGTAAATTAAGATGTTACATAAGTAATCGTAAGTTATCCATGGAAAGCAATAGAACAGATGCACAAAATATCACTTTTTCTTAAACGCAAAAGAGGTTCTATGGTATAATTAAAACCTTGTAGCAAACTAACGTTAGATGAAAAAATAATTGCCGTGTAAGCTAAAAATAAAATGGACTCGTTAAGTAATCCGAAATACTAAGGTACAATCATATTGATGATCCGATAAGTCCCAGGAAGGTAGTATAATACCTACACAACTATCCAATACCATCACTTTACATCGTTGGTTTTCATCCAAAAACAAGTCAAGAGGCCATACACAACTTCACATACTGGGTTCAGTATTAACATATTAACTAGGTAATTTTATGACGACTAGCTAAGAGTATATTAGACGTAGGAACTTGTATATAAATTTTAATCTAATTAATGTAATGTGCGAGTGTTCGATAGCTGTAGAATGTGATCGAGTCGTAGAGGAAATTTACCATTTTAACTATTTATTTATCGCCGATCAAATGCATTGAAACTAGAGGCAATATTATATAGGACTGGGCTCGTATATTCTTGAGGTTTTATTAGATTTATGATTATTATAAATATACATACTGAATGTCTTCGATCTACTATATTCATAAAAAATGTATTCGAAATATTGAAATTTATTTCGTGGACAAAATGATGGCGTTTTGGGTCACGTTTTTGTATGGCATTAGATATTATTTATAATAAGACAAGTGTTCATTCAAGTTGCCAAATTCGATGTAAATTCATGTCATACGTTTGTTATAATCAATTATTACTGTGTACTACATACATAACTACGTGTAGCATGTTTATCATAAATCATAACTATAGGATAACGCTCAATGTGTTTATACGAGGGGTACATATTCTTTCCTTGTCTAGAGACGAGTAAATTTTCTATTAATTAGATATTATATTATCTAAGTGTATTCCATTTTGTAAATTGCATTCCAAAATGTTTGAGGGCTTTTTTAACAATCTTTTTGATAATATACAATCCGTGCAAAGACTGCATTCATAAGTAGGTCCTTTTGTATCGAAACTGGTTTTGTGACGTTTTCTCACAAACAATATTTACCAATTTTAAATATTCCCGATTTTATGGATCCCAATGCAAATATCGGGGCCAAATTTTTATATTATTGTAGAATCCCCCCTTGTACCGGTGGTTCCTCTAAGGTTCACTAAGCAATCTGACCCATCAATGCAATGATTTAGTTGAAACCAAGAGAATTAGTATGGTACCTGCTTATTAATGTAATGAATAAGGTTATTATTATTATGCTAAATCAAATTGTTTTAAATTTTATGGATCTAGTTGAGTTGTCGAACAGGCAATATATTGCTGTAACTTTTAATACCTAGTTAATTATTTCAGTATTTGCTATAGCGGCATTGACATATGATTTCGCACACTGAGTTGCGTTGGTTGCAGTTAAATTGGTTGATGAATTTTATCACTGTTTTACATTTTGAAATATTTATACGGCATTCATAATGGTACATTAAAATACTTGTATTGAAATAATTTGTTGTTTTATTTCGGTCTCCATCCACATAAAATAAATAAATATGATTGGGCAATTCACACAGCGCCATCTAGAACCAAGTAAGCAAAGCTTGTGTTAAAATAATAGTAAGATTAATAAATAATAACTCCGTATCGACATTAGAACATTTTTAATAATATTTTAACTTGATCTTTTAAATAGACTTAATTTATTGAACGATTTTCAATTAATTATTGGAATTAGAGTTAACAATTATTGTGCAACGCATAATTCACAATCTTGATGAATCACCCCACACTTTACGTGCCAGAAACACGTAAGATGACAAATCACCTTTTTAGATACTTTAGAGCGGTTTCCGATCAGAATCCGACTAGATTCTAGAGTCTAGTTTAATATCTAAAGTACATTTCAGTAGAAGAAAGACAAAGAATTGAATGCGACGACACTATACTGAAAGTGGCGGAGAAGAAAACTAATAAGCTGTCAATAGAGAAACTACACTGAAGAAAAGTACTGACGCGCGTCAAGTTGGCGCGCTCAATTGTCTTTTTCGACTGCTTTTTCTATTGAAACGCACTTTAGATGATTCGGACTGAATTCGAATTTCTTTTATGCACTAAGTCCGACCTCTATTACGAATTTGAATTTTCACGAGTTGCGTCACCACTCCCTCCGCCCGCCCCGACCCCGCCATTATCACCATAATCTGTATCCCCGATTGAGTGCGAGAGCGACTGAATTGCAAATGAAATTTGCAAAGCGAAAAAAAATCACATATGTTGTATTTCGATAAGCTAATTTCAGCCGTGTGTGGAGCACATTAACGTGGTTCGTCACCTATTTTAATTTCCCTTAAAATTTTTTGTTCCTTGAGTATTTAGTAATTGTATTATGGTTTATAATTATAGTAAATGTATCTGAAAATTGACCGTGAAATGGATTTCTACATGTTAATAATATAAAATAAAGCAGTTAAACGAAAAAAAAAAGAAAAACAATTCGCCGCTAGATGGCTTTGTTTTGTGATTTTATTGTATTTTTTTTTCATTGCTTTGTTTTATATTATTAACACGTAGAAATCCATTTCACGGTAAATTGGATTATTTTACTAACGGCCAATTGCACAATCGCACATTAAAAACGTCAAACCCTTGAAAGCATGTACATAAAAGTTTACATAAAAGTTGTATGTAAAACCTTCAGTTGCGTTTCCGTCGCTCTTGCCGTCAATATACGGGATAAGGATCATGAGGGTCACGAGTTCATACAAATAATACTATGGTTACATCGGTCCGGCAATATTCTGCTCCCAATTCGAGACTCGCGGACGACCGAGTCGGAGAGAAATTGGACGATGGAACTCGGAACTGGTGCGTTACCTGACACAGAAAAACTGAGAAAAAGGGGTGTGGCTTCTTCCCATTCTCTTACAGTAATAAAGAGCACTCACATTACATAGCATACACATAGTGCGCCATAGAGGACGCGCAATCACGTATTACTATACTATTGTTACATACACATGCTTAGTTATAATCTCACATTATAATATCGACATTGAGCTATAGTTACTTTTACTTAATGTTCACCAAGTCTTAAAACACATTCAAATTTACTCCAATTATCGATGAGTAATATTTATTGCATTTCTGAACAACCCATTTTACTCGAGTACCGAGCCCACGTTAAGCTAAAAGTATTTTCAACTTCAAGACTCGAGTACCTGAAATTTGACTCAGACCAAAGCTAAAGTAGGTATGCTACAAAAATTTGGCTTAATCATCATTATAAATACAGTGTGTAACAAACATCTTGGCCGCTCCGAAAGAGGCGGACTATAGATAATAAAATAACATAACCATGACTATAGACCTACATATTGCAGTTTAAAATTCGTATGAAAATTATTTAGTTTAATATGAATAAAAACTTAATCTTTGACATCATCAAACAAACAGCGCCGCGTGGTGTCAAAAGTACAGTCGTCGCTTTATTTCACCAAGCGCCTTTGTTCAAATACTGATTTTAACTTATTTTTTGAAAAAGATTAAGTACCTACATAAGGGTACCTACTATTTTAATTTTGTACAGCTCGGACAAGGGATTCGTTACACAGTGTGCACAATTGTATATTATATGTTATTTGGATTTCAACTTTTCAATACAGCAACGTCACGGTTGCAACAATTAATAATCGAAAGGATATAATATAAAAAGTATAAATAACTAGATAGATGAGAATCTCAAATACGATTTTAAAAGCGCTAATAACACTCCATACATTTTCACGCGCAATAGGCCCAATTCTGAAAATTGCAAGAAATGAAATAGGTAAGTGACGTTGACGAAACATTTACGAAGTGATGTTGTTTGCCAAACACACTCTTGCGAGTTTGTAGCTGAATGCATCCGGCATCGGAGAAATTAATTCTTCATAATAGCCCGAGAGGGCGCCACACGGTAGGTCAAACGTCATCGAGCATCAAACAGAAAATGTGGCTGAAAGGCGAAACTGCCAAGAAACCTACACAAGAGGATATGTAAAGCTCGTCTAAGCTGAAATGACGCGCCCCACTATCGCATTAACGCACACAAGCAAATTTAAAATATGGACGCAATACATATACAAATGCCGTTGTAATTGGTCATTCGGTTGGTGAGACTCGTAGCAGGAGCACGCGTCGTTCGATTGGAGCAGTCGACGCTCCCACACAGATGAAGTGTCGTTATTAATATTTGCACTCACACATCGAAATCAACTAATTAAGTAGTGGGGCGCGTCATTTCCGCTTAGACAAGCACTGTTGCTACGAAAACTCGAAGTATGAAGCATTCTGCCAGATTGTGCACGGGTGGACCAACGTTTTGTATGTCTCCTATACGTCCACTATCGGTACAACGTAGATTTTTTCTTGTACTTGATGACGTAGGATACCTACGGCGCCCTCACTGTCTATAATATTTTTTTAAAGTAATATCATTGTCAAAATATTTATTTTTCGATGCCGCCTGTTGTTGCTGCATGCAGCTATGAACTCGCACCTTTATCCATTACCTTAAAAAATTGTTTTTCTTTTTCATAAAGCTATACCAGCTTATTATCTATACCTTTCAATTGTCATAGGTGATAGGCTGCCTAAAAATCCTCTATTAGGATAGATCGATTGACATATACTTTGGTAAAGTATATTTTGGTAAGATGCACGTAGGTACTATTGAAGAAGATAATATTATTTTGTTATTTTTAAAATTACGATAACTGTCTTTATTTTAAACATGTATAACATTGAGTAATTTCTAAATTGAGACAATGACAAAGACATTTTATAACGATGTAAAAGTAGTTGATAAGTTTACAGTATAATTGTATATCTATTAAACACCCTGAAATGTTGGTCGATGGAAAAACTATAACAAGAACATACGTACATGCAAACATTTGTGATTACAATAAATTTGATTTAACTAACTGTCATAAACTTTAAATCGTTCATAATTTAAATTTCTAAAAATATTTTTAAAATATCCAATGATTTGATTGTACCATTTGATCATAATGAGTTTAGTTTCAATGTTACTAAATGATGACTAGCAAAAATAGTTTATCTGGATTATAAGTACGTATGCATGTTTCTAATACTAGACTTTAGGCTCCACTAAATGACTAAAGACCACAATAAATGCTGACATTCCGGAATGATAATTTCAATTGCTTGAGCTGAAAACAAATTTACACTACAATTTAGGCCATCCATAAGTAAATCTATAATACGAGAAATACCTATTTTACATTACCTACTTATTCTTTTTTGAGTTAATAACTTTATTGTTAAAAAAATGGCGGAATGTGAATTTTCTATTACTTACTGTACGTACTGTGTTTAATGGAACAGTTAGTTTTAAAGCATAAATATAATTGACTGATTTCCTATTTAGGAAACAAAATACTTGTGCGACTACACATAACATTCTTTGGTAAGTACATGGCACACTCATACATATAAGTCAAACAAACAACTCTAATACTATAATATGAAAACGTAATACCAATTCTTTCATAATTTTGAAAATAGAGAGCCTTAGAAAGACCACAAGCAATGAATTTTGTGAAAGGCATAACAATAATTTAAATTTTTGTATGTAATACTTAAAAATAATTTTAAAAGATTAGGTTTAGCAAATTCATACACAGACGAATGTTACTTTGGTAATTCTACATTTCATGCAGAATAAAAGATTGAAATCTTAATATTATAATATCTGTTTGAAGTGCATTGATAATAAATTACACAAGAATAATAAGTTAAGCACAAAATGATTTAAGTTTTAGTATTCTAACACTACTAATAAATAGTAAATAAGTATACTAAATTGATAATGTATTATTGGCCGAGCATTATAGCCAAACACACACCCGTTTGAGCCGAAACATAGTAACAATTAGAGGGCTCACACCTTTGTCAACAGCACAGCCAATATCGAGGTTTTTGCGGAAATCGGCCAAACACTCCACTGAGAAAAAACATGGAGAGCTATCGAAAACGTACCGACCGATTGACCAACAAAATTACCAGTAACAATTTTCAAGTTGAAAGCTTTAAATGTAATATCCAATTATCCGCCCTAGCACGAGAAACCGAACTATTTTATTCTCATTCTGATTATCGCAGACTCAGATTCGGCTTTTCACGAATCCTTGCCGAATATTCCCGATGTGTCGACACCATTCCAGGCGTTCAAGCCTAGAAGTTAGGCCTTGAAGTATTGAGGGAACTCGTTAGAGATGGCGCGGACTAAGGCTTGGTCTTCGAGGCTTGTCTCGCCCTCCTCGCAGAAGATACGCGCGAAACAACGGAGTAAGTCGTCGCGTCTGTGCAGGTGTGCCCCGTAGTCCGTGTTGCGGACTACGCCCTGCAGGATCTTGAGGTATTGTTGGCGGCGCTGCAAAGGATTAGGTTAGTTAGAGCACTTCTTCGTTGAGACAATTTTCAAAAACTTACATATAATCTATCTAGCTAGAATACATTTAGAAACAATGCACCCAGGAAATCCCCAGATCCCAGGCTTATTGGGAGTCTTGCCATCAGTAAACCTGACACCACACCACAACCTTAAGTTGGTGCTACCGACACTTTTCCGCTACCGCACCCTCCGACGATGGGTTGGATTTCATCCACACCATCTGGATGCCTGGCAGCCACCTAACGTAAGGGCATCGCGAGCCTTTTTGCCGCGCAACGTGTAAGATGTGGAATAAGCACAAGTCCCTCCCGAAGTTGGTCCTTTGAACGATAACATGTGGTTCTTCAAAGGGAACGTCAAAGACCGGCACCGCATCCGCTCCCCTTAGGTTACAGATGTCCTAGACGACGGTGGCTGCTTTCCGCCATGTGCCTCCCTATAGACTGTAAGGTCCCCGTAGGTTTTTATTTATTTATTTATAACACTTTATTGTACATTAAAGGAGATCGTAAAAATACAGTTTAAAACAATATAGGTACAAGGGCGGCCTTATCTGAGAGCGATCTCTTCCAGGCAACCATTTACAAATAAACAGATCAAAGAATATTAACATTTTCTTACATCATCGAGGCATACTAGGCAATAAAAAATCCTCCGAGTAGAGTATACAAACCAAATCGCCCGGCGAGAGGTCAGCCAGCTGCCTCACAATGATGTCGATGGCGACCTTCACATCGTTGGTGTAGAAGTGCTCGGCCGTCTTGCTCCGCCCGAACAGGTCGATCGCCAGCTTCAGCACCGAGTGCGGCGGCGCAGGCTCGTGCTCGAATATGCGCACTGGGTCCTCTGCGTAAGACACGTTTTTGCTTGACACAATTAATTTTAATGGTGGAGAGAATGGATGGAAATGGACGTCGCAGTCATTCACTACTTAATACTTTCGTTATTAACCGATCAAGTCCGTTGTCGCTCCGTGGAACTGATTTAGATGCGGAATACGCCTGAGACAGTTTCCTGCGCGAAATAGGCTGCGGGAGGGCTAACGCGAATCACTATTCCGCTAGATGGCACCACTGGAGCGTGAGGTTCAGTTGTCAAAATACGTCATGGTTAGAATGAAACGCTCAAAGATGGCAGTTGGATTTTAGTCAATAAAACGGCGGTATTTTGACAGTGACAAGTCCTTACTCGCTGGTGGCGCCAAGTGGTGAGCAAAAATACGTTAGCACCCTGAGTGTTGTTAAGTCAGATTTCAGATCCTCAGAGTCCTACTGAATTAAGCGCCAGTGGCTCTAGCACAAGTGTGTCCGCGACAAAGTTCGCGCCGCGAGAGAGCGTTAGCCTCTTTCGCTCAATACTAAGACGAAAGAGATAGCAATACCTATGTCGCGCTTTTTCTCGCTTATCGCGCGCGAGAGCAACTTGTGCTAGGCCTACAGGGCCGCTAGGCCTAAGTAAAACCACTCTTTACACAATAGGCAGTCGTAATATTTGTTGGATAATACATTTTATAGAAAAAACTGAATGAGATATTCTGGATACCAGCACCTGTATTATGACGGGATTTGTCGCGCGCGCGTGTACAATATAACTCTAGATAGCTCTTTCAATTTGCGTTAAGTAAGATAGACACAAATATCTCTTTCAATTTGCGTTTAAGTAAGTGTGAAAAATCTTTGATCTCGTGCGACAAAACCCGTCATGCTACGCAGGTAGGTTACATTAATTTTCCAACATCTTACGCCCGATTTCATTCTTTCATCCTCGAACCCGCCAAATAAGCACTTCCTCTCCCCCTTACAGTTTACCCCACACACCCTACCTTCTCTATTCAGAAGCAGCAACAGTTTCTCGCAGAAAGTCTTCGCGTTGTTCAAGCCTTCGAGCGCGGTAAGGAGCAGGTTCTCGGCAGGATTGTCGAACTGCAGATTGTAGGCCAACAGCAAAGTGAGGAACAGATCAGGTATCTGCTCGTCCAGATCTGTTTCTGGGGGGTTCTCGATTAGTTCCAGAAGGAACTGCGCGAAATCCACGCCGAGTTGTTCTGTGAAATAATATCTGTCTTTATAATTGTCATCAATGGACATTAGCATGAGTGAGACCGCCCAACTCTTTGCGATAGCTATATTGCTTCATCTCGCCCGCTCCTTTCGCGAGCGTACGAGATGAAGTATGTAAGTTAGGCGGCCCCACTCCAGGACAGCAAAATGTTGCCAAAACTTCATTAATGATAGGCGATCGCCTTATTGAAAATCCACAACAGAAAGAGCTAGTGTCCAATCTTTAATCTGGAAAATTAAAGAATGTGGGTGTTTGCGATTCCAAAATCCACCAGATGGCACCACTGAGGTGTAATGTCTGTTGTCATTTTCATGGTCTCTTATGATATTAGACGCCTTGTACTGTTTACCGCAAATTTCACTATTTCAGATAGCGCTAGTGAGGCGCAAGGCCTGTTTTCAAAATACTGTCGTTCTATTGGACAGAAAGAACTGCTGTAAAATGACGAATCTATTCCAACCAATGACAGAGCTTTTTTTTCCGCCATCTCACCTGTTGGTAAGTAACGATGCGACCGAAGATGGATCATGCCCGTCTTGAAACAGCCTATTCACTCTAGCCTTGAAGACATCCAGATTATATTGATCAGGGAACACACTCGCAGGCAACGCGTGCAACTCCTTAGCCGTACTAGTACGCATTATTAAAGTGAAGCCAAAGCGGCTCGTGGGCATATCTGGAAGATCCATGACATAAGGATGAAGCGCTCGCCCGGATCGCATCTCCCGATGACGGTAAGGGGCCGGCGGAATGAGCTTTATTTTGACACCAGACCTTACGTCGCAGTGACGTGTTCTCTTGAAATTTGGAATCGTGAAAACCCTCATTCTGATGGAAAATGGTCACAGCCGCTCAAAGGCATCCCTTTCTTTTTAAAAATCAGTATCATCTCACCTGGTGGTAAGTGACGATGCGGCCGATGATGGACCATGCCTGTCTAGGAACAACCTACTCACTTTACCCTCGAAGGCGTCTAGATAAGTTTAATTAAAGCATAAGCAAAGCATCACCAAAGATATTTACCGAAATGCGTGACGGGCAGCTTGTCGGCCATGGAGAGTACCATGGACAGTAGTAATGCGGAGTGCGAGAGGCGAGCCACGGCGCGAGGGTTGTCACGCATGTCTCGAGCTACCTCAGCCGGGAGCGCTGAGAGCGCAAGGGTCGCTAGGGCCGTGCGCTCCAGGCCGCACATCACGCCGAATGCCTGGTGAAGAGACGTGGTTTTGAAAGGTACAGTCGAGTTCATTAATATGTGAGCATTACCAAGGCTTCAAATATAAATGTACATGGAACTTTTTTTTTTGCTAGGTTTTCACGAGCAGACCAACGTTTTGTGGGTCTCTTAAACGTCTGCTACTAAGTGAAATTTTTCTTGAACTCGATGACGTACCTACGGCACTCTCTAAGAGGACAAGACTGTTCACTGATGTGTTGTTTATTTGTGGTGCTAGATTTGTTTGTTGACTAGTGTCTTCTAGTGTTGTGTAATGTGGATTATTTGTTATTATGAAAAGGCCTCTCTTTCTAATTTCTCACAAAAATAGTGATAACGACTAGACAGATCTCGTAATGGAAACTAGGTCAATATTTCATAACTTTTACTATACCTGCAAAAGTAACTGCCGCAGCGGCCACCTGGTCTCCATCTGGTAGTACTGCACCAGCGTAGTGACGTACGCGTATTTGTGGCTGCTGAGCACGTGCTGGGATATGTTCACATCTGCATTCGACTGTGGAGCGAAAGGTTCATCGAGTTATTAAAATATGTCAGTAGTCTACTAGTGTCGTGACCATGAAAAGTTTTTTATTTGGAATGTCTGTGCATCGCGTAATAGAAGAGAGTACTAGGTAAACTGCCATTGCGTTGGTGGCTGCCCGAGTGGTTACGGTATCCGATTCGTAAGCGGGAGGTACTGGGTTCGAATCCCAATGCGGCCATATACCAATGACTCTTTTCTGAATCATGTATATTAATTGAATATACATGATACAACCTATGCTGTTTTGTGAGGGAAAACATAGTGATGAAACCTGCACATTCAGGCGACTGAAAGTGTAACCATGATCCAATCTGGTCAGGTTCACCTGGTAGTATGGTCATGGAGGACATATGGCAGTCGCTCCACTGTAAATACCTGATCTGCCAACTCCTGGATTATGGTCAAAGCGGATCCCGAGCTCTCGATCGCGAGAGCATAACACGAAGACGATTAATACTATGTAAACTGCCATTGATTCTTCCAAACCCAAACCAAACTAAGCCTAAAACCTTACCATAACAGAGATCAACTCGAGCAGCTGCGTATGTATATCGTGCGCGTCGTCATGAAGCGCCCAGCCCCTTTGCTGGGCGTCGGTAGCTGCGCGCGCCAAAGCGCCCAACGCTGATGCCATCCGTAATGCGTCCGGAGCTCCAGCTACTGCGTGAGCTGGGCACGAAGCGGAGGCGCTGTGTGCGGCGCGAACTAGCGCGTCGATTATGGAGCGCGCCGCGCCGCCCGGGAGGAATTCCTGGACACGATTCTTTCGTTAGTCTTTAGTCTAATCTATTGGGGAAAGGCTGGCGCATTTTTCATGGTCAAAATCGTCTTGGTACATATATGTAGCCTACGTTGTCGCGTAGATGAGTAGCGCATCTGTATATAACATTTCGGGTCGCGTCACCTTCTTAAGAAAATGTTCCTCTTTGACTCTGCTTGTAAATTTTAGGCATCAATGTTGCGTTTGACATAGCATTTACAAGGTTAGGCAAAAATCAAGTTTATGTACTTACTCTGGGATTTATAGCCCAGAGGTTTCCTCGTGCAATGTGCATTGCACGTGTGCATGCAAATGTTTGTTAATTTTAAACAAACAATATGTGCTATTGTTGGTCTTAATACCGTGTATTATAGATTATAAATTTTTTATCCACTCATCATTTGCCTGTCCTTATCCCATTCGTTTGGGTACAGTATATTTTCTACACTAACACTTTTATACGCTACTGCTACTTTTATACATGTAACTTACCCTTAAAGCAATGAGAACTGTCTCCACAGCAACCTTGGACATTTCATGGCTAAGTTGTGTCTCCTTGCGTACCGCCTGCACAATCTCATAGATGGCATTCGGCTTAATACTCTCACTACTATCCTGGCTGTCATCTTGGTTGTCAGTATCGGAAGATACCTGAGTGGAAGGTGATTTAGTAATAGTGCGCTTTTTGGGTGTTTCATCTGAAATTAAATAAATATACTTCTTTCAAACCGAAAATCGAATACCCCAGTAATCACCATTCCAGTGTGCCATACAGAGGGCATAGTTTTGTGACTTCTAGTCCTTTGTAAGTGGAGTCGTACTGTGGGCTAATGGGTGTGCATTGTTATTATAGTATTTGTTAATCCATGTCATAAATTACACAAATTGATCCTTGATACAAACTAATATAAGACCAATTAATTATGAATTCATACAAACCTTTAGAGATATTTTTGCTGGTTGAAGCTGCAACTTTGGTAGGTGATTCTTTTTCTTCACTGATTTGCTGTTGAGACACTACTGGCCTCAAGTCAAACGATGGAGATACTCCATTTGGTGGTGTGCCATCATCCAGCCTTGGCGGTGGCTTTGGAGCAGGCTTTTTGGCTTGCCGTTTCCTAAACGTCTGCATCTGCTTTTTCTTTTCATTTAATTTAGTTAGTAGATCTTGCCTCTGCGGTGTTGTTGCGGTTTCACTTAAGTTTTTAATGCAATCATTGAGGAATGACACAAAATATTCTGGCTCCACCTGTGAAGACAGTGGACCTGATAATTGGATTCATATAGGCTAATAAACTTGAATTGTCAGTTAAAATACAGACTAGATTGAGAAATAATGTTGTATATACTGCAAAACAAATACAATTTATTGTATTATTGAAATAGGTACCGACCTAATAGCGACAATAGCGAAGCAAGTATAAAACAAATCATTGAACTTCACGGTTACACTGAGTCCTAGACAAGTTCACCAAACCTTGAAGACTAATATTTGTTAATTGGTCTAATACCATTGTTACTTACTATGACTTTAGCAACGTAATTGGATGGAACGAAGCCGTCGTTGCCTTTCCTATTGACAACATGCCACCAGTTCCTTTGCTTGGTATTACTGGATTGCAGGTAAAAGAATTCGCCTTCGGTGAAACTCAAGGTTTTTGACAATGGTGCCTCGAAGTCATACAAAGCTTTGAGCATCTCATTTTCCTCTGCAGAAAAGAATTTAAGTCATCCACAGTTCCACACCCATTGCAATAGAAACAGAAACCAGCAAATAATAAAACAAATACATACCTAAAGCAGTTAGTCCGTCGCCCATGGTTCTTCAGCAGGCTATTAGCCTGGCCAGTTGTTTGTCAGAAAAGGACGGTTTAAAATATTTGGGGAAGTGGTCACGAAACCAACTTTTACAAAGAATTCGAGCCTGTATCAACAAATCAATTCATTTCTTTTGATAATCTGTCAGACGTCAGAATAAGAAACGAACTGACACTTCTTGAGTAGGGTTACAAACTCCCAGAAATATTTTCCCGTAAAGCAAAAAAGTAAAAAATTCAACATTTTCATACAGAGCCTGGGATACTAAACTTTTTATTTTGTTTCGAAATTAATTCGCGAGGCCTGTTTTAAGATTTTTCAGATTGGCAGATGATATGATTACAAATAAATACTTTCCATGGCAAAATTTCCTAGCTTGCTATTTAAGTGAAATAATCGACTTCTGAAACATAATAAAACTTACTTTACTGATAAAAATAAGCTGTACCTGCTGTGTTGTTTTTCTTTATGTCAATATTGTATACCTGTTATTGTGCACAATAAACTGTTAAATAAATAAATAGGTATATAGAGGAAATTATAACTCTATGCAATTGAGTACCTAGTCTATAACTTTAGTAAGCAGCCTTGATTATTGTACACCTTCTAACATTTTGATGACAACGTCTAGGTAGGTACCTCAACTGTTGACACATTTGAGAAAATCATAATTCAATGAAGGAAGGGCGCTAAGTATTTTCTGATTTCATAATAGGAACATTTTAGTCTCTTTTGCTACTTTCCTTATTAACCATTGTTGGCGCATTGTTGGCGATATTCAAATTCTGTCACAGAAAACGATGTAGTTTTCTTCTTCTGGTTTTGTTATATGTATAAAACGCAGCATCAGCGCCACAATTCAAACTGCACCTCAGTTATTTTACATATTGTAATTATGGAATACATCAAGTCAATCCACTAAGCCAATACAATGTTGCCATCGTAATTAGAAACAGTTTAATCGTTGTTGACATTTGCATTGTTATTTCGGATGAATTTGTGATTTTTGGGTTCTTCCAGCAAGTGGCCCCGTGTAAAAATTTAATATAATATATGATTTGATAAATTGCTTCTCGCCTCAGCAACACAAAAATATCATCTCACTTATATATTTCCTTAATTTTGAGGGAAATCTCCTGTTGGAAACCCTGGACACATATGACGTCACATGAAAAACAATGATTTTTTAAAACTAAGGCTTTAACATCTAGGTCATTCTTTTAACATCTTTACTCAAACGTATTGTATCAATTTTAACGTTTCTGTGCCCAACCTACAGCGTGTTTATAGCGAGCTTGGAGAATTTTATTCTGAGTCCTCCCTCCCTAAAACAAATTTAAATAATTTTTGAATGCGTGATTTTCTATTAAACAAACTGACCCGGTGGTACATACTGTACCACCTGTGTAACGTCAATAACAGCGACGCTGTTAACTGGTCGGATAAGTTTTAGTCAGCGGGTCTACCTCTCTCTCCTCTCTCTACCAGCGGCTCACAGTCATCAGGGGTGATATAGATTATCCTACGTCATCGAGAATAGGCTACAATCCACTTTGTAGCGATAGTAGACGATTATTACTTAGCAAAATTAAGTGACTTTAATGAGGCTGAAAAGCGAAACTGCTAAGAGGATATTAATTCGATCGGTTTTCATAGAACTTACACAATAATTACTATCTATACAATACAATGTATAGATAGTAATACAATACAACATATACTATCGTTATGAAAAGTCAAAGTTAAGGTCACTAACAAAAAATTGTATGTGCCAATCCTGGTCTGCCAACCAACCAACATTTTGTGGATCTCCAAAACGTCTACTACGCTACAAAGTGATTTTTTTCTTGAAATCGATGACGTAGGGCACCCTGCGGCGCCCTCACAGCCTATCACAGATGGTGGTAGTTGTGGTGTGCCGGTAATTCATTGATCGGGAGCCGGCTCACCCGTCTGTGGGTATGGCGACTACAGGAACTCCCGGTTTAGCGGGAGCCCCTCCAGTAGTCGCGCGTGGTGTACGCGATGCCGTGGAATGTCGGTGTCGTCCGTATATGTCGAATTTTCGACACTCCAACATCCGGACGAACTCGTCACTCGATCTTGTGCAATGACGTGGTTCTGCAGCGTCGGTAGGCGCTTCTTTTGGGTGGAGGAGCACAGCGCATAGGAATGCTGGTGCGGCGAACGGAGTTGCATGTGCGGGCGGAGCCTTCGAAGGAGCAGTCGCTCAAACAGCTTTGTACTGAGCGGAAGTAGGGTGTTAAGGAACCAGTTAATAGGGACGGTCCTACCAGAACTTCGGTCTTTCCCGTCTTCCATTCGCCGGGAAAGTGTCTGATGTGCAGGACTCCGTTAAACAGCCTAGCAAGCACGACTATAGGAATCGGCGCGATAGACGCTTGAACGCGGAAATGGGAATCCCAAGTGTCCAGGCGCCTTGAACTTTTTAGCAATGTAAGCGATATGTATGAGTCTAGAATCCAATTTTACATGGAATGTTTTTGAGATTTCATTTCTTTGTGTATGATGCTTTACTTCTTTTTATATTTCTTGTGCGGCACCTCATAAGAAAACTTTCGCTTCGTACAAAATCATAATCAAAGTGCGTCACGTGCAAAGATATTGGACATAGAGCAGTCACGTGTATTTACACTCGTCATAACCGTCACTTACTTCCGGTATAGTTGGGTAAAAATATATTTTTACACGCCAGAAGTTTCTTTCTTCGTAGCTCACTCTCTTTTTCGTTGTTTACCTATGTACAGTCGCTAGTCGGCAGCAGAGTGACCGGACCGAACATCTACAGTACCTACAGAGGGCCAATTGCTGAACTCAATTGATTTCATTAGAGCAAAAGTTTATGGACGTTATCTGCTTGTTTCGGACCGCCTATGTGAGCTAATAGTAACAGTAAGCGCAGCAGAAAGCTGAAAGGCGCCTTAAGGGTTGGTCTGGGGCTGAACAAGCCAGGTGTTGTATCATATATGCATGGGTATCCTAGCTCCATGTCAAATTTCAAGACTCAGTTTAAGGGAAGTACCGAACAAAAATGGCTAATATCTAATTGCGTTGACATAGAAGCTTGATTTTTGAGGTCATCGAGGTATTTGATATTACTTTTAAGTTTTCCGTTCCAGAGAAACAGTGTCTTGAGTGTCGGACAGACAGACGGACAATAAAGTGATCCTATAAATAAGGTTTTATCTCAATCAATCTTACTCCCGCAAATGTACGTACTTACGACTACAAGAGTAAGTACCTACGTACATGACTTACTGTTTAGTAGGTGCCACCGACGCTCCTCGGTTCAATTATAAAGTTGTGTACTCTCATAAAGTCTATGAGCGTTTGCGGCGTGCACATGTACCTACAACTTTTTTATTCTCCGTCGGGTATAAAACCACCTGCTTAAGTGAACCACATAAAAATATCTTACAGTTTATTTTAGATAAAAGGAGCGTCGGTGGCTTAATGGTTAAGGGGTCTGACTCGTACTCCGAGGTACCAAGTTCAAACCTCCCTGCCGCCATGTATCAATGACTCTTTTCTGAGTTATGTATGTACATTAATTGAATACTCACTGATGCTCTTACGGTGAGAGACAACATCGTGATGTAACCTGCACATTCAGGCGACTGAATGTGTAACCATTATCGAATCTGGTCAGGTTCCCTTGTTAGCGGGGTCACGGAGGTAAGATGGTAGTCGCTCCTTTGTAATTATCTGATCAGCCGATCATGGTCAAGGCGGATCTCGGGCACAACCGGGACAATAACGCCAAGATGACTGACTATTTTAGATGAAAGCACTAGAGCATTGTCTATAATAAGTACCTATATATACCTAAGAGTGTAGCTGTTGGTGTACCAATGCAATATAAAAAATATTTATACTACATCAACAGCTGCATACCTAACCTAACAGGTTGACCTTGTGAGAGATAATGAGTTCGATCCCCAGTGCCTCCATATACAAAAACTTTTTTATAGTGCCTCTATAACGTATATAAGTTGTAGGTACACTAACTTCCTGTTATGGTGAGGAAAAACATTTTCAAAATTAACAGTAGTAAATCTCCAAGATTCTTTATCGAAAATGTTAGTTTAGTAGGTAGGTATTGTAGGTAGATACTCATAATGTTATCGACGGAGCCAATAGGAGCGTCGGTGGCCGAGTGATTAAAGTATCCGACTCGTAAGCGAGAGGTACCGAGTTTGAATCCCACTGTGGTGATGTACCTATGACTCTTTTGTAAGTTATGTACATTACTTGAATACTAACCTATGATTTTACGGTGAGGGAAACATCATGATGAAACTTGAACATTCAGAAGCCGGAATGTGTAAACATGATCCGATCCGGGCAGGTGAGACCTCGCACCACTGTAATTACCTGATCAGCCAAATCCTGGATCATGGCCAAAGCGGGCGCCAGGCCCTCGTCCGCGAGAAAACAACCGGTACATTAACGTTAAGATGATGATGATGACTCATAGTGTTATCAACGTTCGTTTAATTTAGGTTATCTCTGTTGTCTCTTTGAAATTACTTATTTTATACGTACACAATTCCTCATCTGTCTTATCTCATGCACAAAGTAAACAATCCGTTTCTCGTAATCAACACTCGGTACTTCCCTTTTCAAAACAGTGTAATGTAAATCACCTCCGGTAATGTACCCCGAACTTCCTCCAACGTTAATATAAAAGACTTACACGTCTTCAACAGCAATTAGTCCGAAAGTAAAACTTGAAGATGGCGAAGTCAACAGTATTGTTAGTGGTGATCGCCGCGGTGTTATTCGTTAATGTGTCGAGTCAGCGTATTGTAAGGCCCACCTTTAGGCCAGTTCACAGGCCAGTGATAATACGGCCCACCTTTAGGCCTAGCATTCACAAGCCAATTATAATACTACCCACGTACAGAACGCCTCTAAGCAGACCTGTGCTCAGATACGCCCGTTCAGCCGATAATGAAGAACCCAGATGGCTGTACAGAGACGACATACCTCGCGCTTCAGCCACCGGGGACCATCCACTTCTGCCTCAATTCATAGACGACGTCAAACTCGATCCTAACAGGAGGTACGCTCGCAGCTTGGATTCTCCCAGCGCCAAGCGAGGTGGTGGAAGTCGTGGTACGTCAAGCAGCAGCCGGGACACTGGCGCGACCCCTCCAGGATACAATCGACGCAATGCAAGAGACATCAGACCTGCCACGTTTAGACCGTTCCGACGAATCTTACCAAGACCGTACGACCCGTTCGATCCTCGACGAGGTTCGAAGCACATTCCGTTCCCCATATATGCAAGAAGTACTCGTGACGTCAGCTTCCCGGGAGCCAAGAAGCCATCGCATAGAGATGTAATCATACCAAATTGGAATCCCAACGCCCGGATCAAGCCCTGGCAAACTATCGGGGTACGCCGACCCAGAGACGCAGCGCAATAATAGTTTAAAGGAGTAGAGTACACACATCTGCTTGCTTGCTTGTTGCTTGAATCTGCCAAAAACCTCAGATGACATTAAAAAAAAACACCGTCATAATAATTATTCTCTTTGATAATGTAAAAAATTTAAATTAAATAATAGTGCATTTTGTAAATGATAAAGGTATCGTAATTTTACACTTAAATAACCAAAACACAAATATTGTTATCAAATACCTACCTGTTCAATTGCACATGAACTGGAAGGGGAATAAAATTCGTACATAATATGTATGAAAAGAAAAGAAAATTTCGGCGCAAGTTTTTAACCATGTTTCTTACATGTAAATTTGTTGGTATGATATCTAATGATTCTTTATTCATAACCAGAAATACAGCAAAATAGAAGAAAATAGATTAGCACTGCTGACAATACATTAAAAAAATACGATGCCAGCATTCATACGCAGCATAAATAAACGCAATTTCTGCATTCTTCCTCCACCTCTACCACCTGATTTAGAAAAAGCAATAAAGGACATTTTAAAGATACGTCACCCACACTTGGACGTCAAGTCGCGCATTCTTCCTCCATCTGTACCGCCTGATTTTAAAAAAGAAAAAAAGGCTACTTTGAAGATAAGTCATCAAAAACTTAACCTCAAGTCACGCTTTCTTCCTCCACCTCTACCACCTGATTTAGAGAAAGCAATAAAGGCCACTTTAAAGATAAGTCATCCACACGTGGACTTCAATTTTCGTTCTGACATCAAACCGAAGCCTGAGAAAATATCTTAATACACTATGCACCTATTCAGTATGTTAGGTAAACGTTATTTCTGTATTCTTCCACCACCTTTACCGCCTGACTTAGAAAAAGCGATAAAAGCGACTATTAAGATAAGTCACCCACACGTGAACCTTAAATTACGTTCGAGCGTCAAACCGGTTCCGAAAGCTATGCAGGTGAGAGTGAAAATTCCACCACTTGTGAGATGTCCTCCACCTCCTGCTATGGCCGTTACCCCCGTGCTGCGGCCAAAACCGCGTCCTCCGAACTTCGTGATACCAGTGAACAGAAATATAGTGCAACTGAGCAAACTGCCGCCAGTGCCAAGAGTTAAACCACCAGCCACTAAATATCTCTTCAAGGTCATCAGACACAGATCGAACCCAACGCAGCCAACAAAACCCCCAACCCAGCCCAGCCACTCACCAAAAACCCATCAAGTTCACCGTGCCCATATACATTGCGCATCGTGTTAGCAATAGTTTCTTCAAGCTTCTCCATAAAGACGAAACGGATGTATTACTTGCTTTAGTTATTGTAACGCTACGAATTAAGGTTTAAATAGTTTGGTCGTTTGTATTACCTCAAACTCTTTACCTATTTGTGAAAATAACTATATTGGAGCTGTGTAAGCAATATATACATTTATATTTATTTTAATGCCTTTGATTTTTAGTAAGTTGATGTAGTATGTATTACATTTTTTTATTGCAATTCTAGAGATTTTTTTTGTTATCAGTGCTTCGGACTAGGTATTAAGATGCTCATACGAAAACGCCACTAAGTCATGAGATATCATGTCTCTGAAACTATTTACTACTGCATTGGAAGACGTATTCAAGGTATTGAACTGTAAAGGATCCGGTATCAAAGTCAACGTCTTTCTCGCCTTCGGATTGCCGACAACATTAGAAAGTTAGGCACAATTGCTGAAGACCTCATAGTCTTTGAACATGTGGGGCGAATGAGCGTGTATTACCTGCCCCAGTTAATAATGAATGTATGTCGAATGTATGCGCCAAACATTCCAGTTAGGTTAGGTTAGAATCTAGCTCGGTTGGGCAGCATCTGGAAAATTGCCGAAGTCTCCCGTCTGATATACCGAATTATCTCAAGCATATCTCATAAGAACACTCAAGATCATTCAGCTTGAAGAGAGCTATGTTCAGAGTTTCACTATGAGATAGTATCAGAAATCAAGAAATTTGTAGCTGATAGCTATGATGACACGAGACGCACCTACCTCATATCTTAGTTAAAAAAACGTATAAATCGTTAGAAAATAATGTATGTTATGAGCTAAACACTCAAATTTCCTTCAGACACAAGCTGGCTACACAATTTAAGCCTCGGATAACCTAAGGAGACCTACAGATAGGTAAGTGAAACTCCCCCAGGTGACGAATTTCATGCAGGAGCGCACCAATAGACCTACCAATTATGAAAACATACGTAAGGTATTAAGGATCAAAATAGACACTGCATGGACTTCGCAAGCATTGTGACAGATGAAAGATAGACTTACCCTAAGGCACGTCGCCCGACCAATAGGAGACCTCGAAACCGCCTGTCGCACGACCGATGCCAATTAGGACATCGCTTAACCCGATGAAAAGGTCGCTTTTTTCATATTCATCAATGTGGACGAAGCGACAGAGGTTTTCGAGGACCGTAGCAAGTGGAGCAATGTGGCCTCTGCCTACCCCTACAGGAGAAAGACGTGAAGTTATGTATCTACGTAAGTATTATGCGATCCAATTAGAATGTACCGATTGATATCCATTCCCTTGGAATAGCATTAACATTTTAAAACTGGGTTCATACAGCGGCGGTCATTCTGTACTCGGATAATATCGCAGCCCGGAGCTGCAAGTCGATGAATTATTCATGAGGGTTAAGCGGACAAGATTCTCCTTGGGGACTGAATAAACTCCCCAGATATTGTTGATGGCTATGAATTTAAGAAAGGAAAATTTAATAATCGCCTCAAAGTGCCCTGATTATTTATTTACGGTACGGTCCTAGTTATAATATGGGAGTTATATCGTGTTGCAAATGTTGAGTCAATTCATTTGACATTAATTAAAAATAATCGAAATGAATTTATTGGACATAATTAATAATTAAAAATAATAATCATTCTAGCTGTCAATCCCAGCCTCTGCCAGGGTCCGCTTTCTCACATTTTCTCTGCGACTTCGCCCGACCTTCGGCGTCATGATGCATGGGGCAACGCCCTACCTCTGGATTCTTTCTCTATCACTAGACTCTTTGATAAGATCGTGGTGATTCGACTAATGTATTCGAGGTAAAAGATCCAGAGTCTCTGTAGGGTGAAAAATGGGCAGCAGCGTTACATTGTTTTATTCATAACAGTGCGATCTCCAACCATTTCCCCTTTCGAGGGAGAGGCCCTAAGTCCTGCAGAGGACTGTTATGGACTGTGATGATGATGCTGATGACTTATAAGTTTTAAATCACAATAATTTATTTTATAATATTTAAAAGTCAAAAGTATTTTTGACATAAGCCTTGTAACCCTCGTTAAACAGGTATTCAACGCTTGATCAACGTATGAACAACATTTATTACTAAGACGGATGGTATATAAGCTGGACTAACTTACTGGATACTTTTAATCAACCAATATGCAGATGAAGTTTATCTCCAGATTTTGAAACAGACTTGAATATTTCGTTGATGTCTTTTATGAAGCAGTCCGCTTTTTCCAAGATGAGTACCTACCGGGTTCTAATTCTGAAAAGTTCACGTTCACGTACGAATGCGCGAAGCGGACTTATATTCATAGCTGCGTAGGCGTAAAAAACTATATAAGGATATTGTTAAGACCACTGAAGCTAAAAGAGAATGGAACTTGCTGTTATGATGCTTGCTCTATTATAAAAAAGTAAAAAAGCGGTGTCTTTTTGACTTTTCAGAAAAAAATTGTCGCGGGAGGATAATATGAGATGTAAGCAGACCCAATATATTTTTTTTGGAATTTTGTCGTCTTGTATGTCTGTGCGCGCATCACGCAAAAACAATTTGGACAATTTGGTAGCGAAAGGTCCATATAAAAATCTAAGCTATCTAATTCGGTTGAGTAGAACCAGAGATACGGCTCTCCGTAGTACTAGCATTCGTGCACTAAAACGGTCCTTTAAAATGGTCGGGCAGGCAAAAGCTAACTGTCATAAAAACAATTTCCAAGCGGACAAAGTCGCAGGCAAAAACTAGTTTGACATCAAGTTATGATTTATGCTACTCCTACACGCTAACGTAACTCCTATTCCTAACGTTATGTTGGAACTGGCTATAAGTAGAGAAGAGTAAGATTAGGTAGTCATTTATACCTAGAATGTCTGCCGAGAACGGAATGAGTGCACACTTCTCAGAAATACCTGTCACAAAGGGCCTGTAACTTTACCTTTTAAATAATATTATCATGACGAGGCGCTAGTCGCACCTCATTTACATTTCATGCATAAGTAGCTGATTTTAGTCCTATTATGGCGCGCCAAATTCTTCCATTTATCAACCTATTTTCCACTAAAGCAATTATGAACAAGTCTTATTATTTATTTTTGTTTCTAGTTGTCAAAAAGTCAGTCTATTATTTACGCAGCGACTTTCGAAGGAAACAATGTTGTTAGCGGAAAGATAAATTGGTAATCTCGGCATGAGACGTCATTCACGGCGTTGTTACAAGGTTTTATTTAACATTACAAATGTTACATACATTACGGCCGTGTGGTGTCTGGCAGAGTAGAATAGCACCAATCCCTTACACTCGTGGGTGTCGTACAAGGCGACTAATGTTTTCGAGGCAAAAGATCTAAGCGCCTCCGTAGACTGGAAAATGGGCAGCAGCATTTTCCATTGTTATATTATAACACTGCGATCTCCAACCCGCCTGCCAAGCGTGGAGATTATAGCAATAACCTCCCTTTTTGTGGGAGAGGCCCTGGGTCCTGCAGTGGACTGTTGTGGGCTGTGATGATGATGATGATGATGGTTACATACATTGCGAGTTAGGCAGCAGGGGCGAAGGACAACCACTAATATGACATTAGCCGAACACGGCTTGGGAAAGCCTAACTTTGTTTAGGAGCATTCTTTGAAACTAGATAGGTAATAGATTTCGAAAAGGAAGTACTTATCTGCTCACTTAGTAAATGCTTACAAAACAAGTTTATGGCCTATTTTACAAACTTTTATTTAACTTGCATTGTTTGTATGTGTATGTATGTTCGGGGCAAATCTTTCAAGCCTAATTTTACCCACTTCTCGGTGTTCAATTGAGCTGAAATTTGGTACCGATACCCATGTAACTTGCATGACAATGCATTAATATGGCACCATAGAGTTGGTCTGATGATGGAGTCGGAAGGTGGTTTCTACTACTGAACGATTAACGACAAGATAACCCCATCATGTTTGGCCCTTTGGAATGGTGTTGATGAGTACCTACTATACTGCACGAACAAAGCTTGTTATGAAAAAATATTTTTCATTTGAGATCTTATTTAATTTCTTTCTTAGTTAGGTATGTGGTTGTGCCATATAGAGTTTAAAATTTAGTGTTACCCTAGGAACGGAGGACAAGACCCTGAGGCCCTAAGCGTTACACTAGAGATGCGGAGCTCTTGCAGAGGTCGAATGTGGCACGTACCTACGTACAACGTAAATACGATTTTATTATAGGTACCTTTAGTAATGTGCACGGATGTCAAATGTGTGCGCCGTGCGTTGAATGTCGACGGATTTACGGAGCATAAAAGCTTTAAAAAATTATTTACTGTGCCTTCGTGCGAAGTCATTTGTAGTATGCCTCTTCCATAGGAATCCACAATACGAAATTTTTATGACTCGAATTGTGGCTATACATTTTTTTTTATTACTTTACTAGCCAGGCATTTGACCGCCACCTCACCTGGTGGTAAGTGACGATGCGGTCGATGATGGAGCATGCCTGTCTAGGAACAGCCTATTCACTCTAGCCTTGAAGGCATCCAGATTATATTGATCAGGGAACACACTCGCAGGCAACGTATTCCACTCCTTAGCCGTACGCATTATAAAGGTCGAGCCAAAGCGGCTCGTGCGGATAGTTGGAAGATCCACGACATAAGGATGAAGTGCTCGCCCGGATCGCGTCTCCCGATGGCGGAAAGGGGCCGGCGGAATGAGGTCGTGCAACTGCTTCGCAAACTCTCCGAAGTGCAACCTGTAGAAAACCGACAAACGCGCAACCCTACGCCGATGCTCGAGGCTCTGCAGCTTAGCCTCAATTAACTGCGGATCACAAATTAATCTCTTTGCCCGTTTTTCCACCGAATCCAAAGCAGCCACTTGGTATTTGGCTGATCCATCCCAGAGGTGGCAGCAGTACCTACTCCATGCAAGATCTGCAAGATCGGACTTATGCTTGATATAATTGAAGCAACTGCCTTGAAGTGAAGTACATAATGAAAACTTGAATTATTATACTACAAAACTAAGCAATATTCAGATGGATGTTACCATCGATGAAAGCGATTTCATTTTGCCCCATTAGAAATCAGGCATTAATTATTTATGCTTTTTCACTTCTATTGCCAATGGTACAATCGATTGCCCTGAACTACTCGTAAAAATAGGTCTACGTACTAATCACCTGGGCTTAGGCATCATTATACATATAGTTAGTGTGCCACTTGTTACGCCGAATTATATAACAAAAATATTCTTTATTCGTGTTACCAACATGTTGAACAGCTTATCATCAGATATTGAATTATTCAACGGAGCGTCGGTGGTCGAGTGAATAGTATCCGACTCGTAAGCGAGATGTACCGGGTTCGAACCCCGCTGCGGATAGGTCAGGTTCCCCTGGTAGCAGGGTCATGGAGGTCAGATGGCAGTCGCTCCACTGTAACTATCTGATCTGCCAAATCCTGGATCATGGTCATGGCGCACCCGGGGAGTTAGTTAATCTTAGTACTTACTTAGTTACTGATTACTGACTTACTTTCTATTTTAATTTCATTTTATTCGGAAGATTAACAGTATAAATATCAGATCGGCCAAATCCTGGATCATGGTCAAGGCGGACCCGGGGCCCTCGCGTGTGAGAGCACAACCGGAAACTTTAACGCAAATGATTATTATTTTTTTATTGTATTGTTGTATTCCTTAATACAAGTCGTCGTACAATAAGAGTCGTTAGTAGTACTTTTATGGCGGCAGCTTTCCTTTCTAGGAAAGTGCTGCAAGCGAAAGGGTTGCCGGAGAACGCTAAATTTTCCGCTCAGTTAGCGGTCCTAGCGAATGCACCGCATTGCATCGCAATTAGCGTGTGACACAGCTGCAATTGCTGCGCTTGCTTCGCTATTGGGGTCAAAGAGATTTTTAACGAGGTCGATTTGCATCTCCGTGAGCTTAAGTGCTTATTTGGTTTACAAGTTGGGTTATGCATTGCAGTATTTCTTAAGTACTGAAAATCAACAGATAATGTGGATTGTATAAGCCTCTAGTGTGCGAGGTTCCATAGTTCTTGAGAGCGTACGATTCGCATGAATAGCGTTCGCACGAATACGCATCTCGGGGCTCTAATTTTGAATCGCTCGCTCCGATTCGAACGGCATTCAATTTTGAAGGCCGAAGTGTTACCGGCCCTATATTCAGATCCTTGCTTAATTATAGTACAAGTTTATCCCCCGCCTTTATTTTCGTGACTGGTAACCAAACAAGAATATTAATCCACGTTCATAACTGTGTTTCGTAACCAGCTACGAATCAACACCCCACTGTCATTTGAGCCTATAGATTCTGTATATCGATAACTTTAATTCTCTATCGAATTACTTCGTTGCGAATTTTCCAAAAATAGTTCTATCATTATTGAAATAGGATGGGTTTTTTACAATGGTACAATTGATTTTATCTAATCAATACGTAAACAAGCAAAGCGAAGCCAGCAACTAGTTCCGTTAACAATTTACACAGTGGGTAACTAGTTTACATTTGTAAACCTTATCTTCTAATCAAATACGGAAACGCAACATTGCTGCCTAAGTGGGGGACCAACGTAATGGCAGCTTTGTCGTGACTTGGTACCTACTATTACAGACTGCTTCGTTCATCATTGTACACGAAAGTTCTATACAAATGCATAAATTGTTTAGAGCTTCTTATTAAATAGGTACTACGTTTTAGCTTTGTTGTTTCGGAACTCTTTGCAATTTCAATGTCAATGTGTCACACGGAATCAATATATTTAGCTATACTTAGCCAACCACCCACCTGGATGGATGAAGTCCTGAAAGACCTGCACGCACTGGGCATTCTCGCATTGGCAGGAGATGGAGGATAGGAAGTGGCAATATCTGGTGTCGGAGGCCAAGATCCCTTTTGAATTGCTGAGCCAGCGCAATAAGTAGAATAGAATAGAATAGAAAACATTTATTTACACACAATATACTTAGCCAACAAAACACTCGAGAAGAGAATTACGTAGTTTCCCTATTAGTCAACTACAACATTAAGGCCTTCAAGAAACGACCCTATATCTTTATCAAAGACCAAAGTTTTTGTGAATCTCCGGGTGTTGCTGGTGTCCATGGACGGCGGTGTTAACTTTCCATCAATCAGGTTACATTTTCATCTTATCATCTTGCCGTAATGTCCCAGTAGTGCTCTCGAGCACGAGGGCCCGGGGTCCGCCTAGACCATGATCCAGAATTTGGCGATCAACCGCCCGGCCACCGACACTCTCAATCATGTTACATTTTACCTACCCTTAATAACAATTCTTTTAATCCTAAAAATATGATTCTATTTCTCTCTGCTCGCGAGTGTCAATATGTATAAATTGGAAAAGTCACCCTTTTGGGACATGGAAAGTCTTCGCGTTTTTCCTAATAGCCCCCTGGCCGTGGTTAACCTGGGCCTAGGGTGTTTTAATTAACCGTGCATGCCGTGCCAACTATGCATTCAATTATGCAAACAAGTGAAACGTGCCATTTCATACGTTTTATGCGGCCAAATTAGGAAGTAAACACCATTCGTGGCCTTTTTGAGGAATTATGCACGATGCGCAATTGTTTTCATTCCCGAAAAAAACAAACGAATTACTGTAAAATTTTGATTTTATTTTCAATTCAACATTGATAAAAAAATACAACTTGAAATATATCACGAAAAAACGAGACCTTATTCGTTCTTTTCCAATTTTACTTATGACAGTGGAAATAAGTAGAAAAAAAAGGTTTGAGTAAAGGAGTTAGAAAATTAGGACAATAAAAAATAATACAATCAAAGTTCTTCGTTTTTTCAGTTCTATTGAAAAAGAAATACCAGAACTTGAAGTTTCAGTTTTTTTCAAAGTCCTTGGTTATTTCGGTTTTATTGGAAAGAACATGAAATATTCATTCACAACTTTGAAAGTTAAAAAAACGGAAACCTTTCCTGCTTTTATTCAGTGCTAGGTGCGCTATAGCTAAGTATAATTTAAGAAGTATATTTGAAGAGAGGTAGGCCATAGCGGGGTATCCCGTTCGAATTGGAGCCGCCCGACTGGGGAAGTACCTCCACCTTACAGAACACCGCAGCTAAACAATACTCTTTTAAATAGTGTTGTGTTTCTGCCGGTGAGTAAGGTTTCCAGTGCTCCATGGGGTGGAGATTTGGGGAACCGTGGCTTTGGCAGTGGAGGGGCATTTGTCTTTTTGCTGCCAGAGCAACGTGTTATAGAGGTGGGCAACGCATTGGCGACACTCTTAGTGTTGCTAATGTCTATAGGCAGTGGTAACCACTTTCCAGCAGGTGGCCCGTTTGCCTGTTTGCCTACTGAATGACATAAAAAAAAAATTGTTACTTTTACTTTTCTTGTTACAGTTGATTCACTTTCGCTTCCTTAACGACATATTAAAACAATAGTAGGTACAGTACTTAATGATAAGGTTTAACGATTCTCATAAATCAACGCTATAAAATCTTCAAAACGACCAGACATGAAAAAGAAAACGACCTTATTGTCATAAAATTATACATACAATCGCTCCACGGCACACGAGGAAGAATTCAAATCATGCAGATACCATACATCTTTATATAACAGAATAGATAGGTACAGTGCAAGAGTAGGTGGTGGTAGGTAGGTGGTGTGTGGTGCCGCCACCTCAAAGAATAGCACCACCCCATCTCTTCCCATGGGTGTCGTAAGAGGCGACTAAGGTACAAATCCGAAAGATGGGCAGCAGCATCTTTCTGGGTAGATTTACATCAACTGCACTGCGATCTCCAACACGCCTGCCAAGCGTGGAGATTATGGCAATGACCTCCCCTTTTGTGGGAGAGGCCCGAAGTCCTGCAGTTGATTGATATGGGCTGTGATGATGTGCAAGAGTATAGTGTATTTATTTGGTGCAACTTTAGCTAAAATCAGTTTGCTAAAAGTACCCAGCATTAGGTGTCCCTTATGCCTAAAGGACTCGTCCTTTACCCCAGGGTATTTTTTATATAATAAGTAAAAATATCATTTATGAATGCTATAAGATAAGACTATTTAACAACTGCACTGTAGTGCAAAGAAGTATGATTCTTAAGGTGGTCATGCATTTATGCTCTTTCATTGTACATAATTGTCAATAGATTCTCAGTGGATACACAGAATATAAACTTCCCTTTACAGTGTAGTTCTAAATAATATCCTAAGCTATCCAGATCTAGTATTTCAATCACGCTCCAACCAGGTGCAGGTGTCGCGCACTGTGCAATATTAACAAGTTCGCTTTAGGTAAGCCCAGACTGCGCTTGCGGTAGGTCCATTGGTACTTAGGCGCACCAAACTGGATCGGTCACGTACAATATTATCGTTTCGAGCTTCGGCAACTGCAGTGTGTATTGCCAGCAATTTAGTTTATTCATCCCCTGCGGTTTTCATCCGCGTGTCCTACTTTACGAGTAATAATCATCAACTTGGTGGCAATGTCCCGGTTGTGCCCGTCCCGCCTTGACCATGATCCAGGTTTTGACAGATCAGATAATTTCAGTGGAGCGATGGCCATCTGACCTCCGTGACCCCGCTACCAGGGAACCTGATCAGATTGGATCATGGTTACACATTTAGTCGCCTAAATGTGCAGGTTTCATCACGATGTTTTCCCTTACCGTAAGAGCATCAGTTAGTGTTTAACTAATGTACGTAACTCAGAAAAGAGTTATTGGTATATGGCTGTAGCGGGATTCGAATCTGGTACTTCTCGCTTACGAGCCGGATACCTTAACCACTCGGCCACCGACGCTCTTACCTATTTCAATGTTTTGTGAACAGCTCGCCATGTTCTTTATTTTGGCAACGTTCTGCTTAAGCCTCCGTTTTCTAACAGTCAGATAAAGCCAAAAGAATTACTTTACAAAAACTAGGATTTTAAATGCAACCTAACATTAACTTGTTTTGAGAGCATTAAATATTTTTTTCGAAATCGGTTATAGGCACCTACCTATCTAGTTTCAGAGAATGCCGCTAACATAGTTAGAGCCGTCCCTAGCCGTGTTCGGCTACAACCACTGCAATGACAATATTAGTGGTTGTACTTCGTTCCTGCTGCCTGTCGAGTGCTCGCATGTGTCAAGCGTAGCCAATTTTTTGGCTTTAAAAATGCGGAATCAAGTTGGGAAGGCTTGAATCAAGTTCTCCAATGTTATAATTATAACATAGATAATCTTTATTTCAGGCTACAGTATACAAAAGAAACCTAAACAAATCTTAGAGGCCAATATTTTGTTAGTTTAATTAAATCTAAGGGTTGATAGTCATATATGCTACTGCTTTATAATTTTGCTCTTTTTCCGATACTAAAATGTCCTAACGGAATTGTTATCACTGAAATAGGTAGGTATCTCATGTAGGCAGAAACGCCTAATAAGCGTGGCGCTAGCGTCCATAGCTTCTTACTGCTTCTCAGGCTAGTCTGCAATATAAATGACTCATGAAACTTCAAGTAAGTACTAAAACGCGGAAGTATATTGCACTAGCCCCTAGTATACTCAGCAACTTAGATCGGCATACGTGATGTACGAGCCTATAACACATTAATTCGCCAATATGCAGAGTGGCGTAGGCGCACATCGTTCCCATTAAACTTACAGTAGGCACCCTCGCGCTGCCATGCAATTTTGGGCTTTACCGCCCCAAATTGGTCGTATAGTGGACCCGTCTAACGCGCCAGAGTGCGGCCCACGATAAAATGAAACTTTGCATCTTTACGTAAGCAAACGCTTAAAAATTTACAAGCAATTTTACAGCTAGCCTTTTCATAACGGCTAATATGTACGCTCCACTATTGCGGTGTAGGTGGCTAGTAAGTGAAATAGTTCGGGCTTCGTTATAATGTTGTTGGCGGTGTAATGTTAAAACTACCAAAGTTTTAACACGCCAACTAAAATGTTGTCGTAGGAGTTGCCCCGTCTGTCATGATCTTCCCGGTTGCTTCATGAGTTCTCTCACTGATTGAGACGAAGGGGTTGTATCTCGAATCCTGGTATGTGGAATTAGGCCGTATCCACTGCGCTATCTCTGGCACTATCGACTTCATTTTCTAAAGATAGGCTATCCAGGAAATTGTACCAAAATTTTGACATATAAATAAATAAATAAATTTATGTAGCTATATCGCGAGAGCTTTTTTATTTATTTAAAGTTCAAGCACTAACCTCCTTTTTCATAATTAAAAAAACCTACAAAGTCCATTTGCAGTACTGTAAAAATTAGAAGAAAAAACATGCTTCAGCAGCTCGCTGCTGCAAAGCATTATTATGTTGCAACTTAATTAAATTGTTATGTAAAATGCCATTCCGCGAAGTAGGACAATAGTCGCAGGTTTATCTTAGTTTATTACTAATGAAGGTATATGTAGGTAGTATAACGCTATATAAATGTTGCTTTTTTAAATTTGGCCAATTTGTTTTAAAGTTTGTTCAAATTTCCTCTTTGTATTATTACCTAAGAAATAATACAAAGAGGAAATTCGAACAAAAAAAAAACAAAGCGGTTATTTTAAAATGTTAATGAATATGTTTATTTGTTTAAACATTTTCATTAACATTTTTAAATATCCGGAACAGAATTATGTGATCTAAAGATACCTATTTACCTCCATAACTGTATACATTACTTATTTATAAACGTCTTATCTTGGAACTGACTGATCCTGGCGCCTCGTCTCGAAAACAAACAACTACTTATGCCCTTTTAATTATTCCTCGGCGGGAAATAACGAGAGATAGAAAAGTAAAGTTTTAGCATTATAAATTCAGCACTTGGCTTGTTGCAGCAAGCGTTGCAGCGGGCTGGCGAAGTTTAAGTGGAGATATTTTTCATACAAATTTTATGTAACCTTAATTATGTATTCTTTCAATCGTTTGACGTTTTTAATGAATGTTTGTGCAATTGGCCGTTAGTAAATGTATCCAAATGGGCGTGAAATGGATTTCTACATAAAACAAAGCAATGAAAAAGAAAAATAATGAAATCGCAAAACAACTCCATCTAGCGGCGAATCGTGGTTTTTAGATTTAACTGCTTTATTATGAATTATTAACCTATAGAAACCCATCGCAACATCTTTACTAAGAGTTCAATCTATAATTCTATTACAAAATGCTAAAACGAATGAAAGAATAAATTTATTATGGAAATCGAACCCCCTTAACGAACGCCTTCGGGTTAAGCAGTCAGTCGCAAATTGTGCGGTTGCTTCACGAGCTGCCGTAGTAACGCTGCGGCTTGTCCCGACTGGAGCAATGCGGACCTCCGTTTTATCTCTTCTCTAAATAGCGTAAATTCGAAGTGTTTTACTGTTTGAAGCGCTTACAAGGGATTATGATTATGTTTGTCACTGTGAAGAGTAATTCACGAGGAAGGAACGTAATTGCAACACCATTTGTACTCAGCCGGGCGCCATACGGCCACAGAATGAAAACTTCTTACGTGGCCGTGTCCAATGCTTTGAATTAAACAGTTTTCTGTATTTTCAAACAGACAAACATTTCCATTTAGGTGACCGACAACACTAGACTGACCGTACATTATTCAAACACCAGTCCAAACGAACTAGAAAGACCGATAACAAACTGAGAAAAATTTAATAAAATACTGTCGAGTGACCAGCTATTCATTCCATTCCCATGCTAAAAACCATTCTTTCATTTGTTTGAATGTTTAACATTTGTATAATGGTTTATACTCTTAGTAAATGTATCAAATTAACCACGAAATTGCTTTTTATAGCTTAATGATATAAAACAACAATTCGCCAATAGATGGCGTTGTTATGTGATTTAATTATTTTTATTTTTCATTGCTTTGTTTTATATGATAAACATGTAGATATTTACTGACAGACAGTTGCACAAACATCCTTACACTAAAAACGTCTAACTCTTGCATTAATGTACCTAACAGGTTACATAAGATTTGTACAAAAAACGTTCCCGCTTAAGGAGTGTGACTCCATAAATAACTAAGTATTTCTCCGAAATTGAGGAATTAGGCACAAAAGGAAAATGCGGATACTCTAAGGCGTCTTCATTTAAATTTATTGCTTCTTTTACAGCCATGGGGCCCTTGTATTTTAACAGGATATCATAGTTCTTCACGCGTCACGGTATATCTACCCATCTCTGCGCGTCGTTTATGACGCCCCAGGGAGGAAGGGGGTTACAGTGGCACAGACTTATCGCGCCCGGTGACGGCGTCGCTGTTGTTTCCACTCATGACATTTTATTATGGCGACACTTAGTTCCAGTTTCGGCCACCGGGTGACAGAAGTTTGTGGCATTGTACGTTATTTTAACCACAGACATGCGAGCGCCCATGTTTGTTTTGGTTATAAAAACGTTTCCGCAATTTAGGACAAGATAACAGGAAGGGGTTCTGTTAGTTACATGAATAGTGAAATTTTGTTACGTTGTATAATTATAGGTACCTATGAGGTTAGAAAATAGAAATTGTGAGTAGTTCCTTGCATTATCCAGAAAATGTGGACGTACCTGGGCTATATACAGCGTTTTTTAAATATTAGCCTAGCTAGGCATTTGACCGCTATCTCAACAGGTGATTATCAAAATCTAATGTAGGTACATGGTGACTAAATCACCATTCAAATAAATAACAAAAATCGATTAGATTTTCGACGAACAGTCGCCGATGTTTTCATAGAAAAGGGTTTCGCCAAATTTTATTAAAAATTTGGTTTTAAATTGCACCTAAACCAGACCCACAAAACTGGTGTCCGAAATGACTGGTAAGGAAAAAAATTTGATACCTTTTCGTTCTTCATTTTGAATTAGGGTTAGTTCAGATCGAACGGTAAGTACGTAACGCGACGCGAGCGGTTACAGTAATATTTATTAAATATATCGATATGTAAAAATTTACGATTACATTACTGTCCATCTGACATTCTTATAGCGTCATATGAATTTGATGACAGATTATACTACTTCCGGTGTTGCTACATAAAACGCACAACTAGCGCTACGATTGACAGGTCACCTCTGTCGCTGGTCAAGCTTTCATAGCTCACTATTCCTAATTAATCTGACATCTAAACAAAGGCGAAGCAAAAAGGGGAGACCGATACCCCATTTATAATCCGGAGCCGTACAGAACAAATAGAAACTAAGAAACATCGCGTGGTACCCCCCTCGTTACGAGAAAGACAAATGAAACGTTTTGCTTCGGCCGGCCCGTTTCGACTTTTTTCCTACGAGGGCTGCCTTTTCACATGAGTTATGTGCGGAATAAATCCAGGGCGCGGAGTGGCTGATATGAGTCGTGATCTCGACAACCCCTTTTTGAATTAAGTAGGTAGGTGCATGGAGTGCTTTGAGTGGCGCGTGACCTTGGCGGCTTAGCTGGCAGACAGGTTTAGCCTAGTGGTTGGGTGTATGGTCAGTTGAGTAATACTAGTAGCTCCGATTTGGCTGGAGCCGTCCAACAATAACGTCAGATGCTGTTATATTTAAACCGACTTACTATATACTTTACTTGATTTTTGAGTTTTGCATCAAATTGGCTGTAAATTGGCTCAAGCTTAGCAAAGGACTGTTGATGATGATTAGTCTATGTAACACCTCAGTGGGCTTACATTTGATAATAGAAAGATACCGCAGCGACATAACATAAACTACACACTGTAACGTAACAAACTGCCTAGCAGTGGGTCAGGTTCAGTTGTAAAATAAGGAATGCTCTGTTAGAGGTCAGTAGCAAGCTATTTTATGAGAGATTAATTGGAGGTCGGTAGCCGACCCCTTGAGCAAAGAAAACAAAAGAATCAGGGTAGTGGGTATGTATTCAGTCCATCAATATAATCTATTTAAAACAAGGAATTTATCAAAAATAATCTACAAAAGCACAAACGTTATAAAAAAGAGTTTGTCCACATAACCTTCTGTCCGGGCTGGCGCACTTATTTCACTTTTCAACGCAGACCGAAAGTACCGGTTTGTGAACTGGTTGAGCGACTACGTCAGCTTGGGATTCTTATAGGAGTTGGTGGTTCATGCGACTAGGTGCATACCCTTAGAACTGGGTCATGATCGGAGATAGGATTTGATGCCTCATAGCATATACTTTTTAGATTTATACCGCACACATAACAACTTTTGGCGATTTATTATCTCAAGGTAACGTCACGTTATAAACTATTCACCTCCAAGGCCGAAGGCTGGGAAAACAAAACTGAACTGAATCCCTCTCTGCTTCCTCTACTGAGGGCTCGGGTCCTCGTTTAAAAACCTTCTGGAACCATTTGGCACAAAGGAAGATAAGATCTTGTTGGCCAGTAGTCATAGTCAACCAGCCAGTTCCCGAAATGGTCCATATTAATTTTCGGACGGTCTGGTGTTCGACAGCCAAGAATATAATTCATGCCGACCTGATGAGGAATTGGATCCAGCAGTTATCTAGAATAAGAGAGGCACAAAAAAGATTAAAATCTCCTTTGACTATTAAAAATTTCACTTGTCATCAAATGACATGACAAGAGTAAAATAACAGAAAGAACCCACTCTCAATAAAAATGCGGATTTATGTGTATAATTCGTATTGGAAACTGTATATAAATCAAACCCTTGCAACTCCCGAAGCATTGGGGCCCGTCCGGATCCATAATATTTAAAAACAAGAAGTTACGAAGGTAAGAATCCAGACACACGCCATTGCCCCCTGCTTTTTATTCGGAAACCATTATTACTTTTATCATTTGGGTGTCTATATATCAAAATAACATTCCCCAAAATCTATTAGAATCAAAACATTAATAGAACGTAGTAATCAACATAGTCTGATATACAGAATAAACTTAATTTTCCAGGGAGGAATTATGGACAATCAGAGCCTGAAGGGCCAAATCCAAAGATGCCCAGATAAGAAGTGACAAATTGGAAATAAAAAACATCAACATGCTACACAAAAATGTGTCTAAAAGTCCTAATAACCGTAAGTACTAACACAAGTCAAAGCAAAACCCTATATTCTATTATATTCAATTTAAATTAAACACATTAGTAAAAACGTAGTTACATCAAATACAGAATTAACATATTTTCCAGGAAATAATGATTGACAATCAGAGCCTGAAGGGCCAGATCCAAAGATGCCCATAATAAACTAATAAAGGTGGAAAAATTAAGAATAAAAGTGTCAACGTGTTGAAAACAACGTTTAAACAGGAGTCCTCATAACTGTAAGTATTACATAAGGCAAAGTAAAATCCTACAACACACACACACACACACGCACGTACATGCACCCACGCACGCAAACACACAGTAACTAGTTATTTATAAAAGCAGTCTGTTTCCACAGCAAATAAACGAAATATTTCCATAGAAAATGAAGTAAAATTACGCGAGACCTCACTTCCTATTGAGATAGATATTCCAGGTGACCGATGAGCATCGCGGGAGCTGTTACGAGCGGTATGACTTCACTAAACAGCCGCGTCGGAAACTCCAGTGAATACTTAACTAAGTACTATAACGGTAGGACCTACACTAGGGTGTAATACAATTTTACCATTTGCCTGAAATATTTGTAAGAAAATGATGTTCATAAGAAATACATCAGGCAACGGTAGAATAATAAATAATAAATAAAATAAGAATAAATGTACTTGGACAAATTCACACAAAACCATCTAGCCCCAAAGTAAGAAAAGCTTGTGTTATGGGTAGATAGATAACTGATAAACTACATATACATACTACACTGGATTTCTTATACATACTACTGAATTTTAATTTCTGTTATTCGTAAAAGAAATCAAATTTTTTTTTCTTTCATTTTTCCGACCGTGAGTCGTGGAAGATCAAAAGGGAGGCCTTTGCCCTGCAGTGGGATAGAAATGGCTAAAAATAATAATTATTATTATTTCAATTTCTGCTCGGCCGGGAATCAAACCCGGGGCCTTTCCATGATCCAATCTGGCCAGGTTCTCCTGGTAGCAGGGTCAGATGGTAGTCGCTCCACTGTAATTATCTGATCTGCCAAATCCTGAATCATAGTCAAAGCGGACCCTCATGCGCGTAAGCACAACCGGGATATTAACGCCAAGATGATTATTACACTTTCTAGATATAACTATAATATTATCTAACATTTAACAGTAACTACACTCAAGCTAAGTTTACATCATCTTCCCCAGGCGAGGGAACGCTATGAAAACATTGGCTGAAGTCGCGCACTGTGCTCTACCCGAACTATCCAGGAAACTAGCTCAGGAGGTGTAAGCCAGTAAATTCCGCATACTCGTACGTAATACTTAGTTGCTAAGCAGTGCAGTGTCACATACTAACTGCTAACGTTATTTTATTAGTTTAATGAACGAAGTTGTCGCTTAACTGAGCCTCTGGAGATACCCAGGCTGGCGTAGACGAAATAAATCCGCGCCGTAACTCAGTCTTAGTATTTTAATTTAATTGTGAGTTAGCAGTTGTTGCAAGTTTAGGCCGATGGCTGTGACGTTGCAAATGTAGTTTTGTGATGACGTATTGCGTTTTATGTGAAGATTATTTTTAATATAGATGGACGATGGTATAGATTACAAGCGAGCGGCACCAGTGTAGTGGCAACGGAGACGGCTTGCCGCCACAATATACTTTAATAAATAATAAATATATTCGTGGACAAATTCACACAGCGCCATCTAGCCCCAAACTAAGCAAAGCTTGTACTATGGGTAATGTATAGTTACGCTGTACTTAGGCCGGATGCGCGGATGGTTTTTATTTTACTGTCTTTACTACTACTCAGGAAGCGGCGTTAGTAATAAATTTAGAGCTTATAGAGGCTTTTACAAAAAGGAAGCTCTATATTTGGCATATATAACTTATTATCTACTCAGTTGCTTCATACTTAAAGTTACGTAAGTTACCACAGTTTCAACTGACACCACCACATTGAAAACTCATTCTCAAAAATTCTACTCACATTTTCATCATAGCGTGCACTCACTACTTCCGAGTAAAATCGTGAAGTTTGTTATCACTTTGCCCCAATTCGCGGCTGTCTAAGTTTCAAAAGGAATCGTTAGTTTATGCAGGACCACGCCCCCGCCCCCTCGCACGCCGCTGCCTCACCCCCGCCACCGTCTACGCAAGTAATTCATCTCAACCTAATGTCTTTGCAGCTTCACGTTTTTGTGAGTTATAAGTTCAGCATCGACTGTACTTTATCTGTCTTATTCCGAGAACTTGTAACTTCTTTTTGTATCAGATTGTTAGTCGCTGGAATTCTATTCTATTCTAGTTCTAGTAAATCGTTATGTATTGGAAAACTAGAGTAGAATTTACGTTGGTAATAAATTTAATCAAAGTGTCTACGTGCACAAAACCTTAACGCTGCAAAAGAGGCTTTTAAAATGTTTTGGTGGTAGGTGCTCTTAGATAAATCCTACGTATTATCTACGGGTCAGAGGCAACTTATAACATTGCCTATTGTAGATAGGTTTGCCATAGTAGAGCCAATTTTGGTTTCATCACGTCACTTCTAGATATATGGAACTAATTTCCGAAATTTTTACCTACACAGGAAACGCACTATTCTCGAATGTTAGTCAAAACTTTTATACGTTTATAGAATGTCGAATTCCACACGGATGTACTCCACGGTGAAACAGAAGCTACACAAAATATTGCCTACGAAACGAACAATTGGAAACTCCCGCCATGCCGTCATCATTAATTATAATTAATTCGTACCACACACGTCGAGGGAAGTTTCACCTGGCCACTCGCCGGAGAATTCTTTTCAACCCTGCACGTTCATTAAAAGTTGCTAACACATACTTGGAGACGGGAATGGGATAGTTCGCTCGTTTCGAAACGCGAAACTAATTTAAATTTCTTACTGAGAATTTAACGCAATTTATAGTTTCAGGAAATGTGTATGTTTACAAGTTAAACTCTCTACTAATGTGGAGAAGGCTCACGTCCCACCGTAAGCTTTTGGGGTTTGCTGGTGAAGTTATTGGGCAACTTTGCGCTAGGAACAGTCTGGGGCGGGTTATTTGCAAATGATTGATCACTTACTGAAATTGTTTAATACCTACTTGAATGATTATGTTGATATTATTTATGTAATGTAAAAAAATGACAAGTGTGAAAAAGTAATTCTTAAAACGCCTAATTTTGAAAATAACGAAATCGGTTATAAGTCGTAAATTATGCATATCGAAAATGGTCTATCTAATCTTATTTATACTCGTAGGAGCACGTAGAGATACCTATAAATCGTTATATAAACATATCTCTCTACTTGTGCCGACATCAGCAAACTCTTTATGAAAGCAGTTCAGTTTCATGTCACGTCGCTTCAAATTGTATCCCATATTTCAGTGGTATTGTATCATTTTTTACAGTTTATTGTGTTATTATGGCAAGATTTTGTTTTACAGACTATTTGTACTGGCCCAGCGAAGATTTTAGAGTAATAATATGAAATACCAGTGTCTAGTAGACTGATTTAGTTCATCATCGGAAGGGTTTAACAAATAACTAGTAACTGTTACTTATGCCTATCGTCATTATCATATTAGCCGAAAGACGCCCACTGCTGGACATAAGGCTCCCCCACAGATTTCCACAAAGGTCGGACCTGTGGCCCGGTTGCACAAAACTTTGGCGATAATTAAGTCGGCGCCTTAAGGTATTCTAATATTTAGGCGGTACAAAACCGGTGTAATAAGGCGAGTTTAACGTACCGGAAGACGCAGCGTGGGTAGACATACCACAAGGTGGACCGATGACCTGGTAAAGATCGTACCACGTGGTGGATCGTACGTACCAGCTGGATGCGGAAGGCACAAGACCACAAGGCAAAGGCCAAGGCCTTTGGGGCCTGAAGGGAGGAGGCCTATGCCCAGCAGTGGCTGTCTTCCGGCTACCGGATAGATATAATTATGATGATAATAATAATAAATAAATAAATAAATGCTTGTGTTATAACACTAGACAACTGATAAACTACTTATGTACTTATATATACATACTTATTATGCATGTACGAGTATAACACCCAGACCCGTAACAGATGTAAAAATTCATCATTTCAATTTCTGCCCGGCGGGGAATCGAGCGTGAGACCTCTACATGCCAGACATTAACCACTGAACCACTCAGTTAGTGTTGGTTTTCTTGTTAGAAATATTTTAAATCATTTAGGTATCAACGTCACAGTTTAGCAATGGGCCATTAGTCTCCTACGGTTCGGCAAACATTGCTCGACCAACATGGGTTGTTCTCGATTTTGTTTTATTGCGTATTTTAATCAACGGTCTCTGTTTACAATGTCGAGAGCGAAGCCTCACCGCTTTTTATAATAAAAAATGTTTAAACTCGGCGAGGGAGTGGCGCGGTCTCTAGCGGACCGATTTTCATAATAAAACCATCCAGCTAAATGGACCCGACCAAATGTCGCAATTCCACGCTGTCCCATCCCAGACGCCAATTTGTTTCATGCATTTTTTTCTTATCTTCTGCCAATCATCTAAACTTAGATACTTATTGATTTGCCTTTGTCTGTTTTCTTTCGTTCGTAAGTTTGTAACTTCGTGAAGTAAAGGCCTTTGTTAACATTAAATATGTATGGTATGCATGATGGCGATTTTACTTTGAGTTAATAAATTATCTACAGTTCCACAATAATATTTGCGGATCTTAATCTAAATAGGAGCGTCGTTGGTCGAGTGGTTACGTTATCCAACTCGTAAGCGAGAGGTACCGGGTTCGAATTCCACTGCGGCCTTGTACCAATGACTCTTTTCTGAGTTATGTACATTGGTTAAATGTACTAACCGATGCTCTTACGGTGAGGGAAAACATCGTGACAAAACCTGTACATTTAGGCGACTGCATCTACAACCATGATCCAATCTGGTCAGGTCACGGACGTCAGATGGCAGTCGCTCCATTGTAATTAACTGATCTGCCAAATCCTGGATCACGGTCAAGGCGGACCCCGTCCCCTCGTGCGCAAGAGCATAACCGGGACATAGCATAGTGCCAAGATGATTTTATATTTATTTAATCGAAATAGTATAAAATAATAATGTTACCCCTCTAATGTTACCCCCCGTAGTTAAATTTCAATTTAAGTGAAGTAAAACAAGATGAGAAAGACGAATCTTCTCGGATGCATTTTAGTAGGAACTAAAACAAGTTTAATTAATTAATTTCCAAGTTTCTCGACTTGAGTAAACCTTGAAAGCTGAAGTTGCTTCAGGTCGTCGCTTCCTACTTCTGTAGGTATATTTATTCACTTCATAAAGCGTGCCAAGAAACCGAGTCCATAGCGGGCAAACGGATCAGTCGCCTTGTCTAGAGAGTCGCCAAAGAGATATATCGCCTTGTCTAGAGAGGGCTTTTTGGCTAGTTTAACCTATGGAGTCGATATACCCACAAAAGTCCAGTTTGGATAGCGGCCGTAAGTAATGCACATCGACTAGTTCGGCTTCGTAGATCGTCGTCGACTCACGCGTGTGAGTAAATACGAAGACGAAACTAGCCGATGTGCATTGTTAATGGCCGACACCTGTAGGCTAATTCCGTAAAGCTGTGGCCAACAATTCTCTGATTTTAATGATTGTAATGGTTACTTTTGAGATTTTGTATCATCGATTTCATGGGTTCAGCTGCTAACTATTCTATTGAAAAAAAATCAGAGAATTGTTAGCTACAGGGTTACGTAATTAGTCTATTGAAGTTTTGTAGAGGCACACACTGGAAAGTTGGTCTTTATTCCTGTAGGAACGCATTTTGCACACTATTGCTCCCTAATAACTATAGTATTTTGCTCAACAAAGGGCAATGGACGCGGTCGCATCGGTGTATACCGCCAATGCTGGTTAAATCGCTTTCATTCGAAACTCTATTACGCGGTGAGCCGTAACATAGTTTGCTATAGCCGCTCGATTCACGAACCATTCGCTGGTACGGGGACGCATTCAGGCAAAGGCGAAAGCAATAAATAGTTCACAGTTATTGGACCCTTGGAATGCCAGGTAAATATACGAAAAGTAAAGTTTTTGCCGCCACACTATAAGGTATTCAACGATTGAAGTATTATGGTAAGTAGGATATTGCAGATATTTTTAAATTAACATAATGTTTGAAACTATCACAAATTTTAAGGGTATGTTCCGGGTTTCCTACCTCGTACCTTTGTTATTTGCTACTCGTCAACAAAGGTACGGGGTAGGAAACCCGAAACATACCCATCAAATGTATTTTTAAATTATTTTCAGTAGAAAATAATTAATATGATAATATAAAACATAATTATAATTAATACCTAGTAAGGTATAATTTACAATCCACAATATAATAGTTAGTTTTTTGTATTTATGTGTGTTAGCTGATGTCCTTGTACCTAACCTAACTCATATGCATATATGTATACCTATAGGTCTTTGTAACAGGTAGGTACCTACATATTATGAGCTCACCTCCGTCACTGTTATAACATAATGTAATTTGTCTAACAAATAGTCAGTCGTTATCGCTAAGATACAACATTTCCAAGTTACTTAAATCTAGTTTAGTGGAAAGCTCTTTGGTTGGTTGGTTATAATAAAACACTTCCACTATCAACTTTTAGAAATACTCTATTTATTTATAATTACCGTTAAATTGGTTTGTTTTATGATATTTCAACTGTAATTGATGAAGTGCCCGGTCTAACTATTGTAACACAACGAACTCAAAGTAATAATTTCTTCCGAGAGCGACTCGATCCGTGGCGTAGAACGTAGGTAGGTACTAATTTTTTTAAAGTTCTTACTTATCCGCTTCGCAAGTGCTCTAATTTCCGTCATAAATTTTCCTAACCGAATTATATCTACGAAACAATAATGATTCAGGTAAAAAAATAGTTTTCAACTATTGCAGATATAAAAGTGAACTAAAAGGATTTGTCAATATTTCAGTAAGATGTATCAGTAAATTTGTTGACAAAAAAAAGAGAACTTGCGAAGCGGATAAGTAAGAACTTTTAAAAAAATTAGTACCTACCTACGTTCTCATACCATAAGCATAAACTTTATAAATTTCAGTACGTTCTACGGCAGGGATCGAGTCCGGCGCCTTGTAAACTTATCGTCTACAATTTCCCTCTCGGAAAATTCGATAATAAGTAGCTTATGTCCTCCGCCTGTGATGTGACCAGCTGTGTTCATACCATAACTCATCATAATCTATCAATTAGCTAGTCTGTGAAAAGGGGAACAAAATTAAAACAATGATTTATCACCTACCAGTTGTGTTATAATGAAAAATACATAAATAAACTTAGTTAATCAGTAGTTACCTTTTTAAATAAATGTTCTAGATATGCTTTTGGTTCATTGTATAATTTCAATGTTCAAACTGTTTATTCGTATGTGTATACTGCGTGTACATATATGACGTCTTTCGTCCATACATACGTCGCAATAGTAGACGTTTATCCCACAAAAAGTCGGTCTGTCCATGTACAATCTTCGACTTGTCTTTGCAATAGTACTTACACATTCTCTTGTGAGTAAAACAAAAAGACCGTTCTATAACTTAGCTTATAGCCTTACATCCTCTTGGCAGTTTCGCTTTTCAACCACATTAAAGTTACATCTCGTTTTATAATAATAATAATAAAACTTTTATTGTCAGACACAAGATCCATAAGATACAAAAGAGTAAAAAGAGAGAGAAAAAACAACAATATCTAACGTAACATAACTCTACCTTATGTAGGTTATCTCACCACAAATTACACATTAAGTTTTATAAAAATTAAATATAAAGGTACAAACAAAATAACACATATTCAATTACCTAACCTTACCTAAAATATTAAATTGAAATTACTACTAAGCCGCTGCTACTTGCCTACTTTTGGTGACTATAATGTGGTAACTAGATTTTTTTCCCAGGTTGTCCATCGTTTTGTAGGTCTCCTAAACGTTTACGATGATGTAGAATAACCTATGCCGTTCTCACAGTCCAACACTATTATACCTTGCATTACCGATCCGTAGATGTTTGCAGTAATTATTTTCGGTGCCCAATAACCGCCCTAGTTGGGCTTCTGGCTTTTTATGAGCATCGTCCGTCGACGACAGATTGCCATTTTAAGTGCGGATCTCGACTATGAATAATTCAGGACGCATTGCGAGCTGCGACTCGTTCGGATACGGAAATAAAATGTTGCCGAGAGCGTGTCTCGCCGCGTTTACGTACGTGCATTTAGTTAAGCTTAGCGAATGGCCACTGTCTCTTTCTGAGCTACCATAAAGTAGCTCAGAAAGAGACAGTGGACATTCGCCTCCTATAAAGGAGGGTTGGGAATTCATCCACGGTGTTCAACTCGTCAAGAAGCGAGGCTACACCTTTCTCCAAGCCAGTAACGCATTCTAGACGTTCGTGGAGCCCGACCTCCTAACTGGAAGTGAAGGCAAACGCTATCGGACAATGCATCGCCATCTTACTTCATTGCGGTTCGAGCGGATGAGATGATGATGCACCGTTAGGCGGTCGGGTCCTTGGGGCCTATTCTCGCACAGCGACATCTCGAATTCGAGATTTTCTCTTGCCACAAATTTCTGTTAAAACTCACTGAAACCTTTATGCTATGTAAAACTGCACATTCAGGCGACTACAAGCTTTAAGTCCACCTTTTTACTATTTTGTGCATAAAGTATTAAATAAATAAATAAATGTGTGACCATGATCCAATCTGGTCAGGTTCCCCGGGTAGGGTCACGGAGGTAAGATGGCAGTCGCTCCACTGTAATTATCTGGTCTGCCATACCCTGGATTATGGTCGTACGCTTGAGTACAACCAGGACGTTAACGCCAAGATGATTATTTTGTTTTTATAATATGCTCCATTGAAAAGGATGATTTATTGTAATTAAGTACCTCCTTCAGTATTTCAATTTTCTATATTTAAAACACAATACTTTTTAACGACCGAAAAGACAGTTATTTCAATTACACAAAGTCATTGAAAAGTTTTCGGGTGTTCAAGATTTTGTGTAAGTAATTATTTCTTCGGCATTGCCTTTACAACTAAATATTCCCGCCAAAAGAAAGTAGCAAGAATACCAAACAATTTACTAATTGCTTGGTTTTTCTGGCTGTTTTATCTGCGTGGAATTCTGTATTTGGTGAGAAGTTTCTTTTTCTTCTCTGACATTTTTCATTTTTGTTACTGCATTTATTACAACAAAAATGGGATCGTTTAAGAGGTATATAGGTGGTCTCTTCAGACGCGGGCAACGCATTGGTAACTCCTCTGGTGTTGCTGATGTCCATAGGCGGCGGTGACCACTTTTCATTAGGTAGCCCGCTTGCCATATAACATATAAAATAAATATTCGCTATTCGTTCGCATTCATTAAGGTACATTTTTAACTTTCAGCTAAAATAATTTAACAGCTACTGAAGCAACTTTGGATTGTTTGAGAACAAACTACAAAAGTACCAAAATCGACCCCGAATAAATGACAGACCGGAAAATTTGTAATCTGGAGAATCTCAACTTCACGAACAAAAAGCAGCATTAATTAATTCTTCATTTTACATAAAATTACACAATTGTTTGCTTAATATTTGTTGCTACAGATTGGATTGGAGCCACACACAACGCAGTCTCTCGTATTGAAAAAAAACCTAGATGGTTGACCTATTACACATTACACGTGCACCTCCAACCGAATAGAATCGATAGGAACAAATAGGTTGCATTCGAAGAACCTAATGCATCGGTTATGAGGGCTGGCTGACCTCGACAGCTCAAGGCCTTGGTTCTATTCCTGGTATAATCTATAAAGATTGTGTGAGTAATAATTTTTTGTAGGTCTCTACATACATATTAGATGACATAATTTGTCTAGAAATACAATAGGTACAGTCAGCTGCAGAGAGAACAGATCAACCAAGTATTGTAAGTATTGTGTGTGTGTGTGTATGTGATAATGTATTCCTTTTATTCTGCAGCTGACTCTACTATAAAAAACCAGTTCGTTTTCTTTCCACGCGATAACTTATACCTGACAAACTGTGATTGTAATAACCTCAGCATCAGAGCATCGATTCGTGTTCAACTAATGTACATATCTCCAAAAAGTGTTATTGGTACATGGCTGCACTGGGGATCCCTGTACCTGGGGCCCCTTAATCACTAGGCCACCAACGCTCCTAGCATATTGCATTACCTATCTTTTTGTAATAAATGTCCAATTAGGACCACCAAATTCTATTTCCGCCTGCAATGTAGTCAACAACATGAAAACAGCGCAGCATCCGTTTTGCAACGCTAATTGGTACAATCTTCACAAAGAATTACCGCGTACTATTTGTTAAAGTCAATATACCGGCTCCATATAACATTGTTTCCGTTAATTTACGAATGCCAGTTTATATTACGTAGTTGGAACAAATATTTGGAAGTATAAATAGGATAGTAAGTACCTACGGATTGAACAAGGTCTTCCGCTGGAGACCCGGAGGCTGGTTGAACAGCTTAGGGCCCTGTTAGGGCATGGATAGTTGCCGTTGTCAAAGAAAGATTGACGAAGGTCTACCACTGTCCCCAGCGGTAGACCTTCTCGTTGAACAGCCTCTGGAACCCTAAAACTGTAATTATTATGATGGTTAACCAGCCGTGTAGTGTTTGTCAGTGTACCAACCCCTTCCAGAGAGGTGTCGGGTAAAAGGCAACAAATATCTTAGAGGCAACCATAGTCGATCGATATATCGAAGCATTAAAGTGTTTGTAAGAAAACGCCATTGTGTCAGTTCGTCTCCAGGACAAGACAGCGAATAGTTAGACAAGGTGATGTCATATCACCGAAATTGTTCACCGCTGCAATGGCGGATGTTTTCAGGTTTCTGGACTGGGACACACTTGGCATCAATATTAACGGCGAGTACCTCACTCACCTTAGATTTGCTGACGATATCGTCATTATGTCTGAAACCCTAGAAGACTTGGGCAAAATGCTCGACGACCTCTGTAGAGAATCACAACAAGTACCTACCTAGGTTTTAAAATGAACATGGACAAGGCGAGAATTATGTCAAATGATGTTATGTTGTGTATATTCCGGTGACAGTTCAAAGCGCTCCACTTGAAGATGTTGACGACTATACATAACTACATTCTATAATTAAGAATTTTGTGCCGTGTGTCTGAGTGGAATAAAAGTGTTATTTCTTACTTACTTAAATAGTCCACCTAGGTAAGTGCAATTTCGAGGAAGAGGTCAATCGACGAATCCAACTCGTTAGGGCAGCGTTGGGGAAGCTACGCCATATATTTTCGTCCCAATTACCCCAGTGTCTCACGACAGAGGTCTTTGACCCATGTGTGTTGCTAGTGGTAAATATCCGTAGACTAGAATATAAACCAATAACAAATCTGCAAATCTACGAATGGCTCAATTAAATTTTATTAGGGAGTTTGGCACGTCATTGTTATTCTGCTATTAATTTAGAAATTCCCATTCCCAAATCCCAAAATCCCATTGCACTGCCATTGGAATATTTCCTAGTCTGGTTGTTACTCGATTATGGATTTTAAAAGACACCAATGCCTATTCAACTGAGAGTCAATTACAATTCCATTACGACTCTATTGATAAAAGGTATGCAGAATATTTATTTCATCCCAGTGAGGAGTTTTCCAATAGGTATCTAAAGCATTCCTAACCATTCACTAGATGGCGCCCCAACAATTTTGGTAATTGATAATCGCTTGAAATAGGTTCTTAGCAAACAGGATATAAACACTGGGCACGTTGTATTGGATAATATTGTATTTGTCAATAGTTTTCAACCATTTTAGAGGTTTGTAATAATAATGGAACATAGTGCCAACTTCTATAAATATTTCGTTTTACCTATCGTTCAACCTTTAACAGTTATTCTTATATTAATAAACATTTTATTTTTAAGTTACGTATTAATCGGCTGCATGAAATCACTGAAACCATCGTAACGAATAAAAGAAGATTACCAAAATTGTAGGAGCGCCATCTATTGATGCTTTTTGAAACCAACTATCAATACCTACTGGAAAACTCCTCGTTGTGCAGAATACCCAATTTATCTCAATCGTAATGGGGTCACCAATTCAGTTTCAATTGAATGTCAGTAGCATGTGAGTTATAACGACTGGGCCTCAGAAAATGGGCAGGACCTTTTCTGTCGTGTGTGTTAAACCACACTACAATCTTCAAATCCGCCTGCCAAGCTTGGAGTTGAGCAGGGGTCGTCCACAAATATGAAGGATGCTCGAGTTCAGCAGTATGTTCAGCAGATGGATACGGACTGACGTATGTGATAATTAACTTTATCAAAGTCTAAGGCGGACGCTGTGCCCTCGAGTGAAGCGCGGGGGTGCAACCGGGACGTAACGCCAAGATAATGATGATGATGATGAAAGGCTAATGAACAAAAAATATTCAATTAAATGTTAAAGTAAATTAACAGCCACACTAAATTATGGTAATACCTACTTAGATAATTCATTGATTAATAACATTTTTTATTTTTTGTAGGCAAAAAATAAAACCTATTAATTAAAATATTTGTTTTGAATATTATATTATTCAGTGTTATTTGAGACACTGCTGTCACAACGAGTTTGCGAGATTTAGTTCCATTTACTTTACTTACTACTAGTGGGCCCGCGCGCGACTCGTTCGCGTGGCGCTTTACCTCTAACCTACCCTTTTATCTTACATACAAACCTTGCCCTGATGATTATCAGGATGATTAACAAACACGACAAAAAAAGTATTACTTAAATTGCTGCCGCCGTTCTGAAATTATACGCAAACATGGATTCCTTGGGAAATTTTCCTATTGAACTATATTTTAATTTGTTATTCGCAGATAATGTAGCTTTTAGTTTATCCATTATAAACAAACATACGAACAAACCAACCAACCGACAAAAAATAAAATATTTCCTCTTTATAATATTAGTATAGATATTAGAAAATTTATCGATGTACACAAACCGTTCCCTTCATTTCTTTTACCTATTTCAGAATTCAGGACCGTGTTAAATATTTAATATAAAAGTTACACAGGACCCCATAACCTATTGAGATGGTCCCGGGCCTAAGAATGAAGCTATCTGGAGCAACGGTCACCCGATGAGGTGTTCCCGATGCTAAATGTATGGTCAAGTTATTTACGTTCAATGGATGAAACGATCCTAGGTCGATCTAGTCACTCATTACATGTCATGAAACCTAACGTGGACATGCGCCTCACGCATAACATGAAGCGGTCTCACCGTCGTGTGTGAGTCCAATACAAAATGGGTGAACAAAGACCGTCAACGACAGTCTATTTAACTTTATGAGATTCGGGTTTGATGATTGGTTTATAAATGCCTTAAACTGTGATGTTAATTGCTCTCTAGTGTTTATGTAAAATGAGATGACAGAAACTTGCAATAAAACTCCACTACGTCAATGGCAATGATTCGAGTGATATAATAAAAATATAATTTAATATAAGACAGCAAGTTGAGCCCCCTGAAGTGGGTCACAAAGGAGCCAGTCCCCTAGCTGAACCTTTGTCCAGACTAGGACCTTTTAATGTGTTCCTGCCTCCTTTCACGTGCTCCAAAGGGTTGCCACGATGGAGGGTGTCGATGCTTTCTTGATCCCCAAGGTTCCCTAAGCTTGCCTTGGCCTGGCAAGATAACTAGGTATATTCCTTGATATACCGCTGTCATTCTTTGTAACCCCGTAGGGTTATCATATACATATATTCCAATCACCTCCACTCTTCATACGAATATGGGGCCCCTGTATATGCTTTTTATCAATTTAGGATCCTTTGGACAGCCTTTTCCCTACGTTTTACGAGATGAAGGATCGCAACAACTGTGGTGTCTCAATCTTACTGAATATAGCACCAACTAGGGTGAACCAACAAAAAATTATTGGTTTAATCTGATTATCAAAACTCGAATGCCATGCGTTAAATCGCAAGAACTTACGTGGATATTTCTTATTGAATTCCTCTAAAGCAAATGAGTTTATTTAAGGCATTTAAGTACCATTATTTCGGAAAGTAGTTACTTGGGCATCTAATTCATTAGGTCTGGGTGATTACAGTCAACTTGGAATGCAATTTACTGAAAATTAGTCAAGGTATGCGGGAATATGAATTAAAGTCACAGGTAGAGTTTAAGGTATAGATATACGTTTATTTACTTAATTGTGACTCTACGATTGAAACTATTTTGTGATTTTCACCAGGGATTTCCAGATTAGAAAAGAATTATTAAAATCCGTGATGCTAAGGACACGTTTCCTAGGGCCAAATACCTATTGGAATGGAAAAAAATGTCCTTAGTACGAAAAAACCATTCCGCCCAATTAAGACGAATTATGATTAATTACCTAAGTAATTAATATAAAAATAATACTATTTAAACAACTATCTGTTCAAATCAAATAGTTGCATTAACATAATCAAAAGTCAAAGCGTCATACTTGGTTTGCAAAGTTAAAACATATAATCAAACATAAGCATAATTAAGTCACTTAATGTGAAACAATTAGTCGATATAAGTGCTAACTTATCAGTAAAGTATTCGACTCATTAACGCTGCGCGTTACCAACAGGTAGTCAGTATTAGGCTAGTCATGTGGGGATTGATTAACTCACACGCCTTTTGGCCTAATAATAATATAGATTATAGGTATATTCGTTGATTAGACTAGTCGTATAAGCTGGGACAGCCCATACGCCTTTTGGTCCAATAACATTATGAATAAACCGTTGGTTATGTCTATTAGATGTATTTATTACCAAAGTATATTCGTTAATGATATTGACTAGTCCTTTAAGCCAACTTAAAGGACTTTTCGCCAATATATCGGGACAGTAACCTAGTTCAGTTCTATATAGAATAATAGTTAATCATACATTTATGTAGAATATACCCAAACAATATATATCTTGGAGTATTCTTCATTGATGATGATTTCAATGTAAGTACATTACAAACTCTCAAGCGTCGCAGATTAGACATAGGTAGGTTTGGTATAATTTTATTCAAATAATACCACATTATGGATATTTCACACAGGGACGAGTTAACGTGATGATGAACGTTAACGTACACACAATACATACATGTACATAGGCTTTGGTTGAACTTAGTCAAACAATAGCACATAATGGTCTCGTATATATCAGACACATTAATTACTTGATTTGATGATGATAGACATAGGCTTCGGTATATTCTGTTCAAATATTACCGTGCTCTAATTATCTCATGCAGAGATAATTCATAGTTAATAATTACAGTTAAAATTGGATGCAAGTGGCAATTGATTAGGTGACTTTTCTTTCCATCTTGTCTAAGTTAAACAATGGTTATAAAATCTCTACTAGTGAGAATACAAATGAGAATTGATGAAATTTATAGATGAAATTAATCAGATCGATTCAATTAATACCTAAACCATATACATAAACATAAGAGGTATCAACTTAACTTTTGTCGCCGCTGCTAATATACACTGACTCTAATTAATTAGTAAATCAAAGTTTAATATAACTTTAAGGTCTGATCTCAATGAATGCTTTACTGCTCGTCCAGCCGCCTCGCTCCGCTCCGAAATAAGAAGTGTCATCCCTCTACCCCGTGATTCCTCTCGCTGACTTAATTATAATAGAGATGAATTACTAATTACAATCTTAGTATCTACGCTAATTAACATAAGGTTCTTCTTTGCGTGTGTTGTTTGGTGTTTTGGTTGTTATGGATGGCAATCAACGCCTGCGCATCATCCCTTGTGGTGGGAGTGCAATCTGCCAATCCCGTCGCTTCCCGCGATTGCGTCTCTTCAGATCAGCCAATAGCTATCGCGCATTTAAGATGGCCAACATTTTTGGTAGCGTCAACTGCCTGGACTCGTACCTGAAATTGGTCAAGGGTTTGCCGCGTAATATCATATTTGAAAAACATCCCTAAGTCGTAAGACTTAGGACACAGATTTATTTAAATGTAGTATCTGAAACCTTTGTTTTTATGATAGGTTTTTTATTCTTAGGCTAGCCTTGTTCGTTTTCTCGGTATTGTTTTTACATCGATATCTCAGCGTGAATTTATTGGACATTTTGGAATGCGAACTTTTATTTTTTCTCACACTTACAAGTGTGACCCTTGTAATGAAGCTCGACCTTCTTGGGAATTTATTGCTCACTCAAACTAACATAATATCGTGTGACAAATTGGTTTTGGTTTTCGGAATTTCAAGTGAGTGCCACGTGTTCGTGTTTAGCAAATTTAAACGTTCGAATGACGCCAATGGTTTTTACCCGACTGCGACAAAAAGGAGGGTTATGTTTTATGAATTTGAATTATTAGCGTCCCATCACACTATGGCATGCCAGACCTCATTCAGTTGAGAAAATAACTCTCTACCGTGTCACGACATTCGTGCTCGGGCTTATTTAATTGTTAATAATTCTACCTGACCTTTCAAAGTCTCGTCAGTTGCGAAGCTATTTGTGTTGTTTGTTCTGTTATTAATTCACTATCAAACTTGTTTCGGAATGCCATGTCTTTAATTCAATGTTAGGGTTGTAGCGTTCATGGCCGCATAACTGATGCGTGATCTATTATTCATCCAAATATTTTTATGGATCCGTAAGGATGAATAGGCTTCCTTTATATTAAAACCTACCTACCCTTTTTTCTTGCTTATAAACATCCTCCTAAGCGTATTTATATAGATTGATACATAGGAACAGACGGTGAGAAGCGACTTTGTTTTATATGCTATATATACATAGTATGTGGCCATTTATTATCTATAGACAATAAAGCAGTAGAGACAACTTTATTTTTTCATGTTACTTTTATAGGTAGGTTTAAAAACGCTAAAACTGCTTGGCCACATTTTATTTATGTACCTAGGTCTGTAAGGTTAGTATCTAATAATTAGTTGATTCCCCGACCTCATAAGGACAATCCACTATATGACAATATGGAGTAAGGGGGTCACAGAATTAGTTGTATTTTCAGAAGATTTTATATGCACCCACTGAACCAAACGAGCTCGTCCGCAAACTCACTACACCTAACGTTTTATTTCCTAAACCAGAACATCTTATCCGCATCAGACCTCAAACCCGAACCATTCCGACTCACTAGTCCGTAAAGTGAAATTATTCCGTAGATTAAATGCGTGTCTTTTACAATTTGAGCGAGTTCCAATGTTTCGCCGAATGACCTTGGAGGGTTGAGCCCGGGAGCCCTATTACGGGTGTATCCAGCTATTATTACGGGCCTATAGTCACTCATCACGTTATCTTTCGTACTAATGTAGTAGGCGAAGGCCGTAGAGATGTGGCGACACGCACGACAGCTATTTTTAATTGTAAGCAATTTGGGCACGTTTTTTGCGCCAGTTGGGTAGATACCTGTCGAATTTGTATATTATTTGGTAAATGCATTTTATCAGTCTTCAGTATGATTCACATCCCCTTTCCCTAAATCTAATTCTGGAGACGGATTTATTGGCACTAAAGCATCAAACAACAAATCTCCTCCAAATCCGCCATTTGTTTCGTTCGGCGATAAAGGAAACATTTTCGTAGCGATTAAACATAATCGCATTATTTATTTATTTGATGCCATAATGAAATATCCGCTGTACAAACGAATCCTTCTGCGGCCAATCTTATTTGGCTATCTCTTCATAATCCACTTTGGTTGTTATTAAATCGCTAGGTAACTGTATCGATTGTGGAGGGCGTCTCTTTCAGTCGACTGTTTATGTAACAAAAAGCCACGCTGCAATGTAAACAGAGTTCGTTATTATCCGACTAACACTTTAGCCTCGGCGTCAGCCAGATGGAGGAATTTCGCCCCCGATTTCAGCCATTTTTGTGGCTTATTTGGGCCACCGCTGTTTTTGCTGCGGACGACTGTGTTTGCTTCAATTACAGGGTATTTCCTGTTTTACTTGATTGTTCTGACATAAAACCAGTTTTTTCGCTAAATCTATACATAGATAGTATAAAACAAAGTCGCTTCCCGCCGTCTGTCCCTATGTATATATGATTTTAATGTGGTTATAATTGTTGAAAAATAGATAGAGCGATTCAAGAGGAAGGTTTACAATTAAGAAAGTAAAGGGTAGGTAGGGGTAAATTAGGTGTAAGCGAACGAAGTCGCGCCGGGTCCACTGGTAACTTATATATGCAATTTATGCTACTAATATTTACTTCTGAATATACCTATAGCTAAAGTAACAGCGTCTTGCGCCGATCGTTAGGTAAACATCATTATAACAACATTAATATCGCCTTACAGCCATCAAGCTAGTTACCACTACCTACCGCCATTCCGTAATCGTCACCATCGATTGACTTCTAATGGGTTTCTTGGAATGTGGCTAATTTTACACTCGTCAAATTGAAATAAAGGTTTATGTTACTATATTCGTGCAGCCAAAACTAGAGAGAGGGTAATTTAATCTTTGTTTACCTATATAAAAAGCCAAATTCCGTGATTTATTATGGTATGGCTGTACGTTAGTGTAAGCCGATTAGATATTGCTTGTTTGTATGTTAATCATTTATGTGGTTAAATTGACATGTTTTTCTATGATAAAACTGTGGTACTCAATTAAGAATAACATGGAACAGGTGATATTGTTTATCAATGACAAACATTACATTATAAGTGCTGATAATTTTTTTTTATCTGAATTACTCAGTAACTGATTGATTAAACCTCTGACATAGGGGTGAGACCTTTACTAATAGGTAAATAATAATAGTGGTTATTACAAAGTTTGTAAAACAGCACAGAGGAACAGTTTTAATTAGGCCAACTCAATGTAAATAATCACCTCAAGCATACGGCAATTTAAATACATGTCATGTTAAATTAATGTCAAAAATAAAACAGGAGTATCTATCTAGTACATTTTCTTATGAAATTGTACACCTCACCTTATTAAGAAGAAGGGGGAAGAAGAAGATCTGAGTAGTCTCAACTTAATATCTACTATTTTTAAGTAAGAGGACAATAACAAGGTTTACGCATTGCTTCTACTCCTATTCCCAGACAAAAGTCCGTTAAGTTTAACTAAACCTATTATTTTCTTGCCTCATGTGGATAACATAAAAAATATCGGGTCGGACGTAATGCGTAACAAAGAACGAATATCTCTTTATAACCAGGTACGAGTCCGCATACACAGCTATTGTCGAAGGCAGTATTTACAGACGAAACTAAATCTGAATTCATGAATATGAACGTTATACGCGCAGAGTCAACAGCGCCATTTGGATGACATCCCGGCGCAAAATAGTTAGGATTTATCAGCGAAATACTGCACCGTGTGGGTAGGTACTCTATCGTCAATTCCAGGTATCATAATTAGTTCACTAAATCGATATTTTGATTTATAGCGATTCAAGTATATGGATTACAAGGATTAAACTCTTATTGTGGGCAAAGACTTTGAATATTTGTTTGAGACACTGAGTGAATATAAATACTCTCACAAATCTAACGCATGACGTGATGTTGCAAATTTTGTGATATGTATTATTTAAATGCTGTTTCTCGTGATGAAACCAGGAGTTCAGACATTCAGGCGACCAAATGTGTAACAATGATCCTATCTGGTCGGGTCCCTTGTTATCAAGGTCATGAAGATCATGGTCAAGACAGACTCCGGGCTCTTGTAAAAACAACCAGGACATTAACGCCAATACTGCTTTGAAAATATAAAAGCACTAGGCTGGTGACGAAAGACCACAATAAACTGCAACAATATTAATGGTTCTAGCTATTTTTCACTAACTTTATGATGTACAGACGACACGGCGACTCCCCAACGTTCTTGGTTCGCGATATCAATATTTACGTTACGTAGAAGTCACCATAGGCTGAGCGCCTGTTGCATCAGTGAAACAGACCACGGGAACAAAGTGAGAAGTCGCGGAACAAATTGATCTCATTACTGGGCATCAATTTTACCTAAGTAAGTAAGTAAGTAAGTTCAGTAACAACTTCCGAAAATCTTGGCGATACGCCAAGAACTTCCTCCTTTATAAAACGATAAACAAATATATGTAGGTATGTCGGAACCGGACATGAGTGTGGACACTGTAATGACTCGGGAACGCACCGGAAATACATATTTTCGTTTATTCCGCATAGGTACCAACAACAAGGGTTACATATTTCTTAAAAAGATAAAGACCCGGCTGTGTATCGGTGGTACATAATGTCGAGACGTGAGGCAAGATCGTTTCTTGTGTACCCATCTGAAGCCGGGACAGAACCCCGCGTCCCAAAATATCCCCGGGCTATTACTGGAATTACAAAAAGGGAAAATTGAAAGCATTATTTAAAGATAACTAGTCCGTGGTAGAGCCAATATCTTGATATTGGCTATGTATAATACTTATTACTGTTTGTATTGTAGCTTACGAAATAAAGTTTATTTTATACTAAGAACCCTGCACATTCAGGAGGTTCCCCTGGTAGCAGGGTCATGCAGGTCAGGTGACAGTTGCTCCACTGTTATTACCTGATCGGCCAAAACCTGGATATGGTTGAGGCGTACCCCGGGCCCTCATGCGCGAAAGCACATCCGGGACATTAACGCCAAGATGATGACTTTTTTATGCGGTGAACCCTGCGTATGCGAAATCAAATCACTAATAGGCTATGATAAACTGGATCATGAGATTATTTCACGATGTAAAGGACTCAAGCCATAATAATACACCACTTACACATGCCACGGACGGACACAGCTAATGTCAACTCGGGGACATGAACCAAATTGTCTTTATGATTTCATTCACATCGCTTCGAAAGGTTAAACTGAACTACTTTGCTGAATATTGTATAGTATGAGTAGTGTGTTACCTAGTCAGACCTAACCAGGTAGAAAGCGATATACAATATATAATTTTCTGTACAAAATATACTAAATTCGGTTCTGTAACAACAACAACATTCGATTATTATTTGTATAATAGATATTTATTGGAAGATCGAGCTCTGTTTTCTTTTATTTTCACGCAAAAAAAGCAAACCTTTCAAGAAAAAGCAATATAAACAAATTGCATTTTACCGAGCGCTGGAGTAAAATCAGCTTTTGCATTCCGTACGTACTCTTCGCCTTAGTCGGAGCCGTAGGTACCTGCAAGGAAGATTATTTATAATGCTTACTTAATTTACTTATTTTAATAGGTATACGGAAAAAAATAGTCATGGATTTTTGTACCCACTTCCGATGTATCTAGCGCCTAGCTCGTTTCATTTCAATGACGTATTTAGCTGCTGTAAATGAAAGGAATAAAAAAAAAATACCTACACTCCAACTAATTACGTTTTATAAGCATCTTCAAGGCAAGAGAAAATATATATTCCATCCTCCATCTTCGGTTTCACCTTCTGATTACTTGCCATTTTCTAATGAAGTCATAAGTACATACAGTCATCATCTTTCTCGAGGGATTCTGTTAAAATAAAGAGAAGCACCAGCATCAATCTAAAATTTTAACTATTCAAATTGAAAGCAACCAAAGGAGGGACAAGAAAATTAAAGCAATCTCACTTAATCTCTTTATCTGCGCTGATCTTTAGTATATTTTACCAGCCTTTTGTTGGAAACGAGGCGTCGTTTTACCGTCGTGTCCTCTTTTACAAACTCTGCAATTGCAAAGTATTTTGTTACAAATATACACTTCTGCACTTCCTGGGTTCAAGTCGGCTTAGTCGGTAATGTAAAAAGCTTCCGCACACAGCGATCTGGAATGCTGTGAGCGGAAACTTTAGTTCGTACATTTAACCCCGTTTCGTATATTTGCTTTTAATGACTGATTTAAGATAAATATACTGAATAACTAGCTACACTACACCTACCGTACACCTACCTTGCATTAAAATCCGTTGCGAAGTTTATAAAACCTTATCGTACATAGATACATAGGAACAGACGACGGGATGCGACTGTGTTATATACTATGCATGGAAGTCCAGCGACTCTACAGTCTGGTATGTGCTATAGTTTGTTTTTTCATATCTTTTAACCACAAGAAACTTAGTCAACAATGAACCTCTAAAGCCAAAACAAGGAAAACAAACAGTTGCGACCTCGACGTAATCAAGAATAGGACGGACCACACTTAGGCGGCAATGCGATCAAGCGGTTGCTATCCGGGGTCCTAAGACTCACGAACCTAGGCAGGTTGTTGTGCGTAGCTTATTAGACTATGTTGTGCTAGATATTTGTGTCTCGCTTAGATTAATGCTAATCAAAAGCGCTAGCTAGAGTTACCTTCTTCTCTCGCACGGGACAAAACCGTACTACGCAAGCTGGTCGTCAGTTAGCCAATAAGACAGGGTTCGGGACAAAGTCGCACGGGCTTATTACATCATTTAATAAAATAAATCTATTTGTATTAGATGTCAAACCTCCGGTGCGAGAACTGTATTATATGTTACTCTGTGCATGCAACTTGCCTAAGCACACACAACGCATGGGATATGGAAACGGCTATACTTTTAATGTCTGATAGGCCGCTACCGCATCGCTGTCCCGCTGCGTTCAAATGTTGGCTGTTGATAATACAGGTAATTCGGCCTCGTAGAGCGTAGTCTCGCATCCGTGTGAGTAAATACAAAGCCCAAACTAAACTGGTATGCCTATATGTGGCCGACCCGGAACGCTATCGCACTCCGTACCGCACCGCAACCGCGTTACCGCAATATCACGTCTATGTGGCCCACCCCTAACTCCTACAGCCATGCCTAGAGAAAAATAAGTATAAAAACTTGGCGATTCACTCCAACGAACTCCGAAGAGCATCTCCTCATTCCCAGTTCATTGCAACCACTCCGAGATAAGTTAGTTCCAGAAGCGAGATAGTTCGATGACAAAACTGTACGAACGGCGACCCTCCCCGACTACGTAATGGTTGATTATGCTAATGCACAGTCAAACACGTAGATAAATGAAGGTCACACATATACAGGGACTGACTATAAATTTCCGCTACTGTCTTCTTATACGATATATTAAATGTTATATGATCGTTTTAATTAATGAAACGGCGATATCTGACAATATAATAATTTAAAAGCTAGTTATTATTAACGACTACTGATTTTAATTGCCGTGATTAATTACTAATTCTAGTACTTCTATTTAATTTTTAAGGTCTATTTAAAGTCTATATTAATTTGAAACAATACTGTTAAAAGTATTTCAACAGCATTTACCTCGTTTTGTAAAGAATTAAACAAAGTTAAAACAAGAAAACTAGAAACGTGAAAAGTAACCCCTTCTCCATGATAGATACGTAAGAAAGATCTCTCCACTCCAGAATCTTCCAAGTTTAAAATGGGATTTCGCTTGATTTATTTGAAACCGTCTTGCGTAGTTCCCTCGTTGTCTTGAGGTTGGTGCACGGGCATCGTAACTGTTTATGGATATGGATTCTGTTGTATCTGCCTTTCTGTATACATTTTAATATGTAATTCCGACATCATGCTTTTAACATATTTATAACTTTTATTATTTTGATAACCTTTCTAAGTGTTTCATCAAGCATTCAGTAAAAGTTGTGTCCTTATTATAACAAGTTAACATCTATCAGAATCCACGTATCTAAAGAGCAACCTCCAGCGGGAAAGAAAAACCCGATTAAACAAAACATCGAAGGGGCCATCAACAAATCACCCAACACTAAAACAATGAACAAAAAAACCGGTGCGTAACAACTGGAAGGAGTCGTTACATAAAAACGTAAGAAATACATCGCTATCATATTTCATAAAGATGCCTATCCGCGAGGCTGCCGTGGTGCCGGCGAGCTTTTCCCGCGCAATATCTACCTACGGAAGCACGAGTGGATGGAATACCAGAGGCGAGAATCGACTGGCAACACCGTGGTCGATTCGTCCCGGTCGACGCCAGCAATCGCGGAACCACGATTCTATCCCGCTTGCACTTGAGGAGTTCTACATTCGTGGGAGTATGTTGGAGTAGTTGGTTGGAGAAGCGCGAAGTCGGTGGAGGAGTAATCGTGAGCCAAGTCTCTAGTACGGCGTGTTTATGCTGGTTGGCGCGTATATCGACCGGCGGGCGCGCGCCGGGCCCAGTCGCCGCCGCCGCGCCGCGGGCCGAACACGTCCCCTTTGCCACCCGATGACAGCCGCGAACACAACCTCCTTGCAAAACAAAACTCACACCAACACCTTGCACTTGAAATAAAAACTGGCCAAACAAAATTGAGTGATCGTCTCTAAATTGGTGAATGGACAGACGTATTAGAAGTGTGAAGTGAGATCGTGCTATGCAAGGTTGCAGATATCCGAGCGGCTGTCGAAACGGTAAGGCTTTGAGATTTTTATGTGTTATGGTTTTCGGAAAATTACATATTTTATGTATACATTTTTGAAGCAATAGCATAATGCATCGCTCAAGTATCCTGGCTATCCAATCAAAAAACTTTGCAGTTATAATCATAAGACAACTTACATACCGAGTAAAAGCTCCAATCCGAAGATTCCCACGACTTTAGCTGCTACTTCTGTTTAGCCAGGCAAGAAACATAGCAGTGACCCAAAGAGACCCTGAGGCAGCTCGACATAACACCTATATATTTATAAATTCAGTTAAAGAATGATTTATTAAAATTCGATTGCTTTTGAAATCTATCCTCTAATCAAGGGTTAAAATTGAATCTAATAAATAAAACATGGTTGGAAATGTACTATGAACGGTCGCCTCCAAATCTAAGGCCAACTAGACGCTGTAGTGGCACTGAAACCAGCCACCTATGAATTTTAGAAAAGGTCAAGAACATCAAATAACCTTGATGCCACAAACGTAACTTAAAGCTTTCCGAGTAATAGACCAACGACGTGTTTAAATAAACATACACTACATTACTGGGTCGTCATTATTTGGTAGTCTGTTAATACGAATAGGCAGGTACAATTTGCATAATGTATGCACGCATGCAACGCAAGAATTCGTTAAGTATGACAGTGGCGAGGACATTTCATTTTGTCTGTTTCTAATAATGCCATTCTTTCAGAGCTACTTTATTTCAGCCAGGTACAAGTACAATAAAAAATAAAAGTAAGCACTTTTAATGGGCGTATGGCTTCCCCAGACTTGGCTCTGGTAGACGGTGTAAACCGTTTTTTGAGGCAGCTTAATCTGTAGGGTTACTACCAGCTCGCCGGGAGTTATCACGGAAAATAACTAATTATTTCTCACCACCCAACCGTCGGTGGCCGACTGGTTATGGTATCCGATTCGTAAGCGAGAGTTACCGGCTTCGAATCTCACTGCTTTTCTGAGTCATGTACATTGGTTAAATACTAACCGATGCTCTTACGGTGAGGGAAAACATCGTGGTGAAACCTGCATATTCAGGCGACTGAATATGTAACCACGGTCCAATGTGATAAAGTTCCCCTGGTAGCAGAATCACGAAGGTCAGGTGACAGCTGCTCCACTGTAATTACCTGATCTGCCAAATCCTGTATCATGGTCAAAGTGGACCCCAGGTTCTCGTACGCGAAAGCATAACCGGGACATTAATGCCAAGATGATACATACATACGGTAGTGAATGGTATGGTAGAAGAGGAATGGAAGTAGAATAAATGTGGTGGAAAACCGGCCCTTAAGAGGACGACCCAGAAAAACATCCACTGATCAGATCAGTAATGTTCTCAAAAAAGCTGGGTAATCGAAGTGGTAAGAACAAAAGGAGATGTACGAAAAGAGTCGTGCGAGGCTAGGGTGTTATATCAGGACAGAGCAAAGTGGCGATCCATAGTCCCCCACCTGTGGGACACAAGCGTGATATTTATGTATGTATGTATGATACATACACACGTTTCACATCACCCCACGGTTTATGGGAGAACGAGATCTAAGCCTATAGAACCGAGTAGTATCGACCAGCACAAATTTATTATTCAGAAATTAATAAGCTTTCATTTTCATCTAAATTTAAACACTCTTCTTGTACCGGAATATATTATTCAAGATACACTTGTTTGCTACAAGTCGCTTAACTCCGTCTTCTGGAATCGTCTGGAAAAACGTTGAAGTGTAATTGCTGATTGAGCGCGCGATAACACGTTCAAAACACATACAAGGTTTTCGTTTTCTTTTATTTTTATTTTGTAATTATGATTGTTTGCCTAAATACTATATTGACAACCAACATCATCTAAAATATTTATTTGTGAGGTATACAGGAGAATGAGAGCCTGAAGATCTATAACACAGGTTTTTATTAACCTATCACAGACTCCAGCTATCAATAAGGATTCGAATGCTACGTACAATGTATAATGTATCTAAATAACAATATAACCTAAATAAATGTTTTTGTATTTGTACATATTTTTTACTTATTTTATTCCATTTCTCTAGGTACAAATAAAGGTGTATGACCTGAGCTATTCGTAGTTATGTGGACAAAGATCGTCTTGTATTCGTAGTTATTTCTCTAAGACTACTACTACTACTAAGGCTACAGTGCGTGATTCATGGAATTAATAAAAGACTTCCATTCAATGAGGGCACAAATGTCAATGGCGGACTGTAACCAGTTAAATATGCATGAATATTTCACTTTAAATTGAATGTAGGGGCTACAGGGTGAACTGAGGCCGAGATTTCTTTTCAAGTGAAATGGGTAGAGAATACCTTTCTTGTTTTGTACTATTCCACGTGGAAAGTTCAGGCGCAAAAGTAAACCTTTAATTTATTAAACACTTTTTGCTAAATCTACTTACGCTGCGTATAAGCCCTTTACTTAGACCACTTGAAGCATTGGGAGAACGTATTGTTTAAATAAGGACAAATTCAATGAAAAATACTAATGTACTAGGTAATTACCTATAAATTGGCGTTTCTTTAGGCATTTACACATTTGCTTCAATATTTTCAATTCTACTTAATAAGTTTAAAATTAATACTTGATTACTAAAATAGAGTTGGTTATGATGACAGGAAATCCCTAAAGTTAAATAAAAAATATTTTTTAACGTTTTAATACGGTTTTGAAAATACCCCTTTTCATTTGTAGTTAGTTTTGCCTTTTTAACTAGATGTAATTTTATGAAAAAGATAGGTATCAAAATGAAATGGTATGCACCAGTTATGGAACTTTGTAAGTCTAATTATACTTACAAAGTTTCATTTTAATCGGATTGGCCATTACCAAGAAATTGAAAAATTTGCTTGTGCGAAAATTCCATATTCCGTCATTTTCGCCATACAAAACGCTAATTTCATGGATAAGGACACTAATATGTCGCAATATATAAACTACTCATCAACTCTCGGCCATTATTATCGTAGTCGCGATTAATTTCTTTGTCTTTTGCTATTAAAATAAATTATACGGCCGTTTAAGGGTCAGCTGCCCTCTTTCACTTTATTATTGTAACCTTAGGGGTCAGCTCCCTACTAACCGGCGGACACGAACGTCAAAACTGAAGACTAAATAATTGTAATAACTCAATCCTACCGTAGGAACGAACTTCGTAGCACCGCGTAGGCAGTAGTACATTGACCGCGTAAATCAGGCGGCGGTTACTGGAGTAGAGTCGTAGCACTTCCGTAGAGGCTCGTAGCAATTAGTGTCGTATTCTTTCATTCTTTACATTTCCTGCTTCTATACTGGCGTTGAACTAACAAGTTTAACCGTTGGCGTAGGTCAGGAGTCGGTTTGGGCACTCTTTGGAGTTATTGTTTGGAACACTCTTTGGATTATGCTAATAACTTTATTTGTAGTGGTTCGAAACGACTTCTGGGAATGGGGAAGTTTATCAAATTGCAACAGGCTATTCTGTATATCAAAATATCCTACTAATCTCATATCGTTTGTTTGCTATTCTAATTACTTAACGGATTATGATAACATTTTGGAATGGTGTAGCTTACATCCCATAATAACACATCTTGGCATTAATGTCTTGGTTGTGCACTAGCACGCGAAGGCCCGGAGTTCGCATTGACCATGATACAGGATTTGGCAGATCAAATAATTACAGTGGAGCAACTGCCATCTGACCTCCGTGACCCTGTTAACGGGGGAAATTGGTCAGGTTCCCCTGTTAACATCAGTTGTCTGAATGTGCAGGTTCCAACACGTTGTTTTACCTCACCGTAAGAGAGCTTTTGACAGTAAACACGCATTTTACCTATACTGGTAGAACTAGAGTTAGATTAAATTCCGAGCAAGTAATTTAATGATGAATACGAATGATAAATCAATATGAAACAGCCAATAAATAGTCCATTGACCGTCTGTGAAAGTTATGCATTTGTTGTAGTTTCCACTTATTTACCGTGGCACCATTAAATTGGCTCCATTGTTAGCCTCTTCGCTTGAGGGCACTTGAGCGAGTTGTGGACTAACTAAATAAAGTGCGCATGTTTATTCATATATGTGGCGAGGCTATTGGGGACTAGAATTATTTATAACTTCTAAAATACTAGGTAGGATCCAGTAGTCCACTGCTGGAATTAAGTCTCCAGTGGACACATCAAGTAAAATCCTTATGCGGTGATCACTTGCCAACAGGTAACAGGCCGTTTGCTTCTAAGAGTCAATTTTATATAGATTTCTGTCATCTGTCAGATTAAGAACATTTACATTGGATGCAGTTTCAAAGAATTTAATATTGTTTCTTGTGTAATAACCCACTACGTTTATATTACAATTAATGCAGTCGGCGCGTCTTCATTCGCGTGGCGTCCTACCCCTACCCCTACCCCTATCCTTACCATACCTTACACTTACACCTACCCAACACCTACCTTGCATCTACCTACCTCTATGCCACTATATACTTCGAATATTAGTTATCTGCCCAAGCGTTACTTACTTGTGAGCTAAATATATGGCACTGTGTGAATTTATCCAATCCAATATTCATAACATTTGAACTATGTGTTCTTTGCCTATCCCTACGGGAAAAAAGCATATTTAAGTATGTATAATATTATGTCCTTACCTATGAAACTGGCGTTTTGTATAGCCAAAATGGCGGAAACTGGAATATTTCAAATTTATCTTTTCGGAAATGGCCAATCAGATTACAATAAAACTTTGAAGGTATAATCAGACAACATTACAGACAAATGATAAGGGTTATTTTCAAACCCTTAAAATACTTAAAAATATTTTTTTTATTCATTTTTGTTACTGGTATCTTAACATACTCTATTTTCGAAATCAATTAATTTTGATACGTTATGTACAATTAAAATATTTTAGCGAATGTGTAATTGCGAAAAAATGCCATTTTCATAGGTAAGGACCAGTACTTACATATAAATATGTTTATTTTGTGTCAGTTGGAATAAGTAGAGAATGTCATTGACGATAATAGTGACCCCTAGGACTGTATAAAATTGCGTGGAAGGATTTATTTTTGGCAGAATCATCAATCAATGTGATTAATACCCATCGATCGGTCGTGGAACATTAATTTGTGGCCTCGAGCTACGAATGTTGACCGTCGACGCGGTTACGAGACAAGGCTCGTAGCGTTGTCTACGTCTAATCTCGTAAGATTAGGTACGCAGAATAAGTTTATTACCGACCAGCGAATTGTATGATAGATTTCTATGCAAGATATATAAGGGCAAGAACATGTTTATTTAACCATATTATAGTATGTACTCGTAAGGTTATGGGGCCCCACCGCCATCTCACCACCCAAGACAACCTCACCAGCTCGCGGCCTCCTCCTGACAAAAGTACGAGGCTCTGGCGAATCCACTTCTCGAATGGGTTGTGCGGGTCAAATAGCAGTTGCCGCACGTAAAAAGCCAAAATACCACAAATATTTAACTAAAGATTTTGGTAGGAACCGCATTAAGGAAATCTGAAATAGCTTTCCTAGTAGAATGCGGTCTCTAGCTAACTCAGTGGCTTGCTTTACCGCTAGCCATTGAAACGGGAATTATCGCTAGGAAGATGACGATATCTAGGAGGACTCAAATACTACTATTATAATATTATAAAAGTTTTCTATTACTAGAACTACGCTCATAAAAATACGGGCACACTAAATTTTCCTCAGCGTATTCAATTAGACCCTGTTCTATGAGAATCTAGGTATAGCATTGAATATTGGAAAACAATTATTTTACAAATTACGATCGTGATGGTCGTAGACGTAGAGCGTTGACCGTCTCGTCTACGAAGTCTACGGGCGTAGACCTCTCGTAGAGCTCGTAGCGCATCGTAGCATTTTTGTAGAAATCACTATTTGACAAATTAGTTTTTGTTGAGTTTGTAATTATCAGGACCTAGACTGTATGTATAAAACAAAGGATCGAGTAGAGGTATGGTAGGGTAGGTGTAGGCTAGTGGTAGGGTAGAGTTAAGGTAGGGGTAGACTAGGGTATGGTAGTACACCACGTAAACGAAAATAAACCGGGCCAGGTAGTAATTAATAATCAAAAATTAATTGTGATCTTCTATGGATTTTCACTATACATTGCCACGCGTATTGTGGTGAGGTTAATGCAGGGTGTTAAGTACATGGATGTCCAAATGGAAGTGAATTTTTACACTTATGCGCGAATGCACTACACTACTGCATTCATTCATTTTACGTTTCTCGTTATATTATTTCAAACAAATGTTGATATTATTTTATATAGAGCATGACAGAAATTGTCACGATACGACTTTTCAAACTACTCAGTGACAAAAGACCAATCTAAAACTAAAACCGCCTAAACTAAAATAATTAATCATCCATGGCTGAGCACCTGAATTTTTTTTATGGTAAACAAACAGGTAAGTGGGCCACCTGTTTGAAATAAGCTAATAGCCTGCCCGTCATTTTATTTCGAACATCCATGGACCTATCACCGTGTATATCTAGGTAAGATGTTACCACTTCTTAGCGGCGCTTATCAGCCTCCATACGTGGGGCATACGTGCTATTAAATAACTATTCACTCTTGTCTTAAAGAAACCCAAGTTGTAGGGAAAACATATGCAGTGTGTTAGTGCCGCTTGTCAGCCTCCCAATTTTCAAAATTTCCAATTTCCATTCGCCGTCTTGCAAATCCTCTGCTAGTCCTCCGGTGACACCCGTCCTTGGCCCTTTGACTGCATTAATCATGTGAGTGCGGCGCCGTACCCTTTATTTAATTAATGGCCCAGCCCGTCCGGAACCCGTTAGTTTGCTTTGTGCCAAAACTGTTAACAGCTTGAAGGGCTAAAAGTATCAACAGCTCGCTATAGGGTTAATAGTATCGACGATTCCTCGAGACCCATTGTCGAAGAGACAAGTGTGATTCGTTTAGCGTTTTGGTAGCGGTGATTTATATTCGGTTTCGGTTCTCGGTTGGTTGATGTAGATGACGCTGTATTGTAGGCGATTGAATACGACGGTGAAGGCCGAAGGGCGATTGTGCCGGTTGTAGGATACCAAACGTTGTACTGTAGATTATAGTTTGATTTCTATCTCGCTCCAAGGACGCGGTTATTCTAATCCATTTTGACATCGACTTTATTTACGAAAATAAAGGACAGGATGACTGTTACTCAACTAACTAGGAAGGACAACAAATAAAATGTAAAGTGAAAGAAGAGTTTATCACAAAACTCAGTGATTTTGAACTTTCACAATCTTCGCAGCTTGTCACCTCACAATCATATTTTGACACGTGACCTCGTTTCCACCAACGAATTCGATTGCTGGAAAGTTGCAACCGTTAATGATTACCGTAGTTCGGAACTGTCGAATTGCAATTGTCATGCCGGGCCAGCACCAAAGCTTTAGACAATTGCGTATGGCGTTGCGCATCACCTTGCACGTCGCCAATCGCCATACGCATCAATCATGCATAACAATATGACCAGATTTCGGTTGTCGATTTCTGCGTTTTCTAGATGAAAGCTCTCATTTTTCGGAATGGCGGTGTATTGATACATCAAGATAGGTGTTTCTGAATCGGAACAAAATTTCCTGCTTATACTACTAGTTGTGCAGTTAAAGAAAATTAGGAAAATTTTTACTGTAAAACTTGAGCTACTAATGTAAGTAAAATAGCAAAGCAATATTCAATAATTATTAGGTGGCAGCTGATTGTGATGTGGAAATTTAAGTCCATTGTCTAAAACATTTAAATATCGGCCGTATCTTGTGTAACGTAAAAATAAAAAATACACTTTTTTATATTACTGAGGTAGCAAATAATTAACATTGGACTGCAATACCATGGGTATCTTCGCGCACTGCCGACCCCATAAATATCTTTTCCCATCGATCTCCTAAACTCCATCCTATACTCTCTTGGGAAATACATATATTGATTAATGATCCACTTCCAGGTTACATACAACAAACATAAATAAATGCCTTTATCTTTTTAATATGAATATAGACAAAATATACCTCCATTGTCAGCAAAGATCGAGTTTCTGATAAAGTCCATTATACGTTTTTCTTATGGCTGTCCGCCCGTTACAGTGTTTTTATCTGAAGTAAAATAAAAAGTTATTGTACTTTTGGACCGTTGATGTGCCTTATCGAAATCTATATTCCGTTTCATTTTGTCGGTGAATATCTTTATGTCTATGTTCTACATTATCTTAACTTGAAATTAATTCAACCCAATTTCAATATTTATAGATAAATAAAAATGTACATGTCAAATACATACCTATATATTTGCTCTAGTACCTACTAGAGCTCTCATTTTATGTCAATTTTTTATTTATTTTAGTGTGTTGTGTGAATTTCAAATACATTACTTACACTTACTTTGTGCGAATAGATGTTTGATACTCTTACAAAACGGATTTTGACGAAATTTGACTATAAAATAACACAGGTAAAATTTTAAGTTTCCACTCTGCGACCGACAGAAGCTTGTGTATTCTAATAACATACAATGGAAACCAAACACTGCGTACCACTGCCATAAAAATAAAGCAATAATGTGGTTCTTGCTGTGCCACGACATCGACAATTACATAAGAAGATGCCCGTAGTGGCGTGTAGTTACGGTCTTGACGTCACGGCTGCTTATATAACAACGCATAACAATATTTACGAGCTACAATCAATTTGGCGGTGTCGTGTCGAGTACACATTACAGAGGAGACAACCAGGCCCTCTATATCGGTATACAACTAGTATCTTCAGTACGGCTAGCACAACTCGCTCTCGCGTGCGATAAGCGAGAAAAGACGCGACATAGATGCTATCTCTTTCATTTTAGTATAGAGAGAAGGAAACAAATGCTCTCTCGCAGCGCGAGCTGTGTCGCGGACACACTTATGATAGCCGTTTGCTCTCTATATCGGTATTATCGGTACACAGCTAGCATCTTCAATCCGTATTCCATGGGGGTAGGTCTGTTTTGCTCACCCATGGAGAATTCAAGAAGAGAGTGAGCGGGACGACTCGAGTTCAGGTGGCGAAGTGCACACGGCCATAATGTACCTGAAGCTTATATGAGTTAGCTTGGCAACTAAGGGTCACATTAATATCGAAATGTGTGATTGGATTTATGGTCTCGTTAACATGGTTTGGTGTTTTTTTTTTTTTTTTTTTTTGCGGGTAGACATTGCTTAAGAAGCATCAAATTATTGAGCTGCACTTTTGTAAATTCTAAAAAATAGTTTAATTAAATACCTTTATTACATGGCACTTAGGAATTAATTGTTAGTCACTTCACCACCTGCTGTGCTAATAGAATCACTTTTTCCTGCTAAATTTCACTTTCTAAAGCATTACTACTACACCACTACAATGGACGCATCAACAAAGTTTTCCAACAAAGGCGACTTGAACGAGTTATTTGCTCGAATGAGTAGTTTTGAAGAGCGTCTTGAAAAAGCTTCTTCTCCATCAAGTGCTCCAACTCCAGCATCGCCACCATCACCAGAGGTGTCCTCACTGGCCCGTGAGTTCCGTGAATTTAAAGCCTTTGTTTGGCAAGTTCTCAAAAAGATGAAAATTCAAATGGACCACTTGTCACTGGGTCAAGAGCGGCAGGAGGCGTTTCTTCGGAGGAAGATACTACTATTCCATGGCGTTCCTGAAAAGAAAGAGGAAAAGATAAGCGAGGTCATTGTGAGTACAATATCTAATAGATTGCATGTGACAGATCTTACCGTTGGTGATCTGCAGTCCTGTCATCGACTGGGTGTCTCCAAAGAAGGCAAGCCTCGCCCTGTCTTGGTGCGTTTTCGGGAACTGGAGCAGCGACGCTTGGTTTGGGACACAAAGACCTCCCTCAAGGACTCGGGAATTGTCATGTCCGAATTTTTAACTAAAGAGAGGCACGACGTATTCATGGCTGCGCGAAAACACTTTGGGGTCGGAAGCTGCTGGTCAGTGGATGGCAAGATAGCCATTGTACTTCCAAATAAGATGCGAAAGAAGATCGAGACCGCTGCCGAACTTCAAGGGCTAATCGTCAAGTTCCCGGTGGCTAGGGGCGCTGAGCCGGATAAGCAGGCTGTCAAACCTAATCCTTTAGTGGAGTCGGCGATTCCTGCGAAGCCCAAGGCTTCTACTTCCAAGCCAGCGGCTGCTGCCGTCGTGAAACGAACGAGAAAGTAGGGTGTTTTTGTGTTAGTTAAGTACGGCTCTCTTCATTTTGGTAGCTTAATCTTTTTTCAATTCCACACACATTTATAACTTTTATTTTTTCTTCTTTACAGTAGTCACTTTTATAAATTGTTTAACATTAAATGCAGGTCACTTTAAATATTTTGTCAATGTTATTGTTTGTTTGTTATGTCAATTCACTCCAAATCAATGACAAGACAATGACATTAGAGTTTTTTTTTTTTTTGCGTTTTGTTCATATAAAAGCATATTTTATTTTTTGGCCTAGCGTCATAGCAATTTCACCGGTATTTGTGTGTGTTCTTTTGATATTGTGATGAAATTGAAATGTATTTTAGTTTAGGCATTTAATCTCTTACAGCACGCTGCGGTGAGTGACTGTGATAAAAGCAAAATATTATTCGTAGCTTTAAATAAGCTTTTAGTTTATTGTGTATTTATTATTTATAAATTTATATTGATATATTTACTATTATTTAAGTAGGTAGTTTATATTTATAGGTATTGTATGATTAGCCCTCAGGAAATTAATGATAGTTTTTTCTCCTGCTCTTCTTCTGCTAACAGTTTTCTCAGTGCTGACTCTGATAGTGACGTTGACGGTGCCACAAATCCTTGTGTGCATGATCAGTTGAAGGCTTCCCTATCCAGATTCCCAAACAATTTTAATATCGTGCACATAAATTCCCAGAGCATTCCTGGCCACTACACCGATTTACTGGCATCTTTTAGCAACAGTCCTGTTGATGCGGTGCTTATTTCGGAAACTTTCCTAAAACCTTCTCTCCCCTCTTCTCAATTCACACTCCCTGGCTTTACACTCATTCGCAATGACCGGACGGGCAAGGGAGGTGGTGGTGTCGCTATATATCTTCGTGAAGACATTTTATACACTGTTGTCAGTGCATCACCGAACCCGTACTCGTGCTCTGCTGAATACCTATTTATTGAATTAACGCTCCGTCATAGAAAATTGTTGCTTGCCGTATTTTATAGTCCCTCTTTGCATATAGATTACTTTGGTTCTCTTGACAGTTTGCTTTGCAATCTCTGTCCCAATTATGATGATGTTCTCCTTTTAGGGGACTTTAATACATGTTTGCTCAAAAATGACGGGCGTTCAAACAAGTTACAGACTCTCTTGTCCTCGGTCAATCTGCATATACTCCCACTTTCTGCAACGCATCATTCTCCAAATTGCTCCCCTTCTCTTCTTGACCTAATGATTACTTCTTCTCTCGATAAAATTGCTGTTCATGGCCAATTTTCTGCCCCCTTCTCATATCATGATTTAATATTTCTCTCTTTTAAAATACAACCCCCCAAACGTAAACCGAAATATAACTTCTGCCGTAGTTTCGGGCGGATTAATTTGGAGGTGTTGAAAAATGACGCAGCGGGTATTAATTGGACTCCTGTTCTTAGTGCTGATCTCATTGACTTAAAAGTTGAAAAATTTAATTCCATTCTTTCACGGCTGTATGATAACCACGCACCTCTGAAAAGGGTAAAATTGCGACAAGCGCCCGCACCATGGATTACGGAAGAAATTAAATCTTTGATGGCGAAGCGTGACTGTGCAAAGCGGCGCTTTAGGAAATATCCGACCGATCAAAACTTTGAACGCTATAAGTACCTCCGAAATTATTGCAGTCGTCAGTGTAGGGATGCCAGGAGACGCCATATTCATAAGTCGGTTAATGGATCAGCCCCAGCAAAGGTCTGGGCGTACCTTAGATCTCTAGGAATTGGTAAATCTTCAATGTCTCTTGGTGGCTCTGTTGATCTAAATCCACTCAATCGCTATTTCTCTTCGCCACCTGTTACCTTAGACCCAAATATAAAGGCTTGTACTATAGCGCAGGTAAATAGTAAGCCACTTCCTCTGAGTACGTCTTTTTCCTTTAAATCTGTCACGGAGGAGGATGTTAAGAAGCATATACTTTCTATCACTTCTACTGCAGTGGGCAGCGACAACCTCTGTCCTCGTATGATATCCCTCCTACTCCCTGAACTCTTACCAATTCTCTGTCACATTTTCAACCATTCACTGGCAACGAGTTCTTTCCCGTCGGCTTGGAAACTTGCCAACGTTATTCCACTTCCAAAGATCTCCAATCCCTCTTCCTTTTCTGATTTCCGTCCCATATCCGTGCTACCATTCCTCTCCAAGGTCCTTGAACACATCATCCATTGTCAGCTCACTGAGTACCTGTCTTCAAACTGTCTACTTTCCACTTTCCAATCTGGTTTTCGACCAGGTCACAGTACCGTCACAGCACTGCTAAAAGTCACCGATGACATCCGTCTTGCGATGGAGGATAAGTGTTTAACGATTCTGACTTTGCTCGATTTTAGCAGTGCTTTTAATTCTGTAGACTTTGATGTTCTTCTTGCTATTCTTCGCTCTCTTAATATCTCTCCTTCCGTGATAACGTGGTTTGACTCATACCTGCGTGGTCGCTTGCAGCGGGTCCGCTCTGACGAGGTTTTCTCGGAATGGTGTGGTATAGCCGCAGGTGTACCGCAGGGTGGAGTTCTGTCCCCTCTCCTTTTCTCGATTTTTATCAACACGGTCACCTCTGTTATCCTTTCCAAGTACCATCTCTATGCTGACGACTTGCAAGTTTACTGCCATTTTAAAATCACTGACATCGAGGATGCTTTTAGTTGTATTAACGATGACTTAAAGCGCATTTGTTCCTGGGCCAAGTCTTATGGTCTGTTGGTAAACCCGAAGAAGTCTCAGGTTATGCTTATAGGTAGCCCGTATATGTGTCGGCGGCTTGGATCTGACACGGTTATCCCCCAAATTTGTTACGATGGAATTTCCATTCCGCTCAGCAAAAAATCAAAAAACCTAGGTTTGATTTTAGAGCCCAATTTGTCCTGGGTGTCTCAGGTCAATGAGGTCAGTAAGAAGATGCATTTTTCGTTCCACTCTATCAAACATCTCCAAAATTTTCTGCCATTGAAAACTAAAATCTCTCTTGCTCAAACTCTACTTCTTCCTCTTCTAGACTATGCAGACTGTTGCTATCTGGATGCCACTGAGGAGCTTTTGAATAAGCTAGAGCGGCTTCAAAACTTATGCATACGCTTTATTTTTGGCTTACGCAAGTACGACCATGTCTCAAGTTATCGATCCCAACTCAAGTGGCTCCCAATTCGACAGCGTAGGAATGCTCACATCCTTTCCACTCTTTACAATATTCTTTATAACCCGTCCGCTCCTTTATATCTCTCTGAACGTTTTCATTTCTCCCGTCCACTAGACAAACATTGTCGTCCCAGTGTACGAACCTCATTAGCAATACCTCCTCACCATTCCGATTTCTATTCCTACTCCTTTACTGTTCATGCTGCAAGGTTGTGGAACTCTCTGCCGTATGAAATACGCGATAGTAAATCTATCGGTATTTTTAAGAAACGTGTGAAAGAGCACTATCTCTCTCTTAGTTCTTGAAAATGCGGGGTACAATGCCTATGGATAATTTTTAGGTATCTATGTATTTATGTATTGGTTTATGTAGTTTATTATATTAGGTTATTATATATGTATGTATATTTAGTTAGATATTGTGCATGTCTAATCTGCGACTACTTATCACATATCTCTTTGGTAGGCCTGCTGGAAGAGATTTCTTCTAAGAAATAAGTAGCGCCTGTTGTGTCATCTATAACTCTGTATTTTTCATCAAAGTTTTATGTGTACAATAAACTGGAAAATAAATAAATAAATAAAATGGTTTTATGGAGCCGATCCTAAAGATGCCTACGGATTATATGGAACTGATTTTTGACGATATGATTTGTTACGCTTTGTTTAGGTAGTGGAATCTATGATAGGTAGGTAATTAATGAATGAAAGTGTACAATAGATACATTTGTTATTTTTCTATTTTGACTTTGCATGAAGCTTGTTTGAAGAGCTTGACAGCCTCGCAGATACACATAGGTTTTTACGGGGTCGGCACGCGTGACTGATGCCCCTGATACAGCAACGTCCACTGGCTGTGGTGACTGCTTTCTATCAGGCGGGCCGTAAGCTTGTTTGCAACTTTAGTGTTATAAAAAAACCCTGAAATCAGTCGTAATGGTGAAGGAAAAAAATTATTATTGAGATGATTGATGAATGAAAGTTTAAAATTTAGTGATATGGTATAGTATCTCTATATATTGAACTTCTGAAATTCATGTGAGGAGTCACTACAAAGTGAGCAGCAAATATCCGTTTTGTGCCATTTATACCTTTACACTTAATATTATGCTAATAGCTATGTTATCATCATAGACTGGCTATACAAAGTTTTGCTAAGGAATAAGGGTCTGAGCTTGGTCTTTTAGGTCGGTATTTGGCTAAACTCACAAAACCAAAATGTCTAATTCAGTCGTTATTTATTAAGACTGCGACATACCTATTGCGATCCATAACACACAACATCTAAGAAAATAACGCTAACTATATTTTAAGTCAACACACAAACCGGTTTAAATACAGCGTCCTTAGTTACCCACCTTTCATCTTTGCTAGCAAATTCCTTTTTTAATATATTACAAAAGGAAACTTTATGCTCACCTTTTTCTCCTTTTAGAGCTTTCGACTATGAAAGTAATAACATAAAGGAGCGATGGTTACTTCTTTCGATATAATAATATGTAATTTTTTTTCCTTTTACTTGAGTATTATTCTGTAGAATACCAGAAATCACATTTACCGTTAGAAAAATAAAGCTGTTATCTCGGTTGATTTTGTAGTATTTGTAAAATTACAATGGAACAGTCCTTTTATTTTAGAAATGTTTTTAGACAAAATGACAAAGAAAACGAGAGACGAAATTTATATCATCCATAGATATCATCAATGAAATAAATCTATACATAGTAAAAACAAAGTCGCTTCCCGCCGTTTGTTCCTATATATCTATGTATGCTTAGATTTTAATGCGGTTTTTCAACAATAGATACAGTGTTTAAGGAACAAGAGGCAGGTTTAAGGAACCGCCTAAGAAAAATATTGCATGGCGTAAAACGATCGTGTTGAAGAAATTTATTAAATACAGAGGCAATCATTATCTTATTGGCTAACAAACCGCGAAAACGGAATTAAATTCGAATACAAATAAAATAGAATTTCCATAATTATTAATCAGACTGATTAAAAATGTATTAAAAAACATGTAGGGAGCTTTTTCAGTTGGGAAATTGCACAGATCTCCTCTGAAATTTCGCCACTGAAAACCCTATGAAAACATGAAGATAGAGTGAAGGTTATGTTATTATTTGTGCTTGCTTTGGCATTTACCTGTCCGATAATAGGTAAGCTTTACAATGAAAGCGTGGTTCTTTACCCTTTTTGCCTCTTGCTCCCCGTGGTTCTGACGTAACAGTGTCGCCTGGTCAAGGTTCCGTATCTCAAAATATTGTCACACCAGGCACTGCTACTCCTTTATAAATAGCGGTACGTTACCAACAATACTCCGCAGCCTCTAATTTTGTTTGTGGCGCAATTTTGTCCCTGGGACTGAGCCAGGGATGCGCGCGTGATATCCGCAATATTATTTTCCTAATTTGGAAATGGACGGCCGTAAACTTGGACTGTACTGCTGGTATTGCCGTGGCGTTGTCTAACAAAGAAGCAGTGAACAACAGAGATGGACGATTTAGAATGAAATCTAACAATTAGGACCCGTTAACACGTCGCAGCTTATAAACCTGACATTCCGATTAATCGGTTTTCACCACAGCTGGCTGACGATGAAGCCTACAAGCCTACAATCGGTCACAATCAATAGGTTTTTAAATATAAATAATAATCGTGGACAAATTCACACAGCGCCATCTAGCCCCAAACTAAGCAAAGCTTGTACTATGGGTGCTAGCTGACTGATGTACTGCTTATATACTTTATAAATACATACTTATTATACATAGAACACCCAGACCCGTAACAGAAATTAAAATTCATCATTAAAATTTCTGCCCGGCCGGGAATCGAACCCGGGACCTCATGCGTGGCTGACTGGCATGTTGACCACTGAACCACTCAGGTCGTCATTTAAATGGTTTTAAAACTTTTATTGACTGTATAATATAGAAAGGTAATTTAAAACATCTCTAGAAGTTGATCTAGAGAAGATTATAAAAATTACCCTGCAAAGTTTGTCAAAAACAGTAAAGACCACCTTCAAGGTGTTTTTATTGGCCAAAGGTGGTCAAAGCGGAAGTTTTGGCCGGACCGTAGTAATTCCACAAAGACCAGAAGAAAAGAGACCAACGTTGTATAAACATTTGGAATAAATCGTGCAGAAATCGTGTACGTCTGTAATGGGTTCTTATTGTTGCGTAACATATGCTTTAAAATATAAATTATTTTTCACTCACCGACATTTTCTTAGGGAAAGGGTTATGTAGGCATCGATGTAGCAAAACACGTGTCACTACGATGATATCCTAGTGAACAGAAGGCTGTAGCTTAGAGTAACTATTATAATTTAATACACTAGTCCGCTGTACGGTAAATAAAGTATATCGTCTAATTTCGGCTTTGTATTTACTCCCACGCGTGTGTTATAATATGTTATTTTATGTCTATTTTTAATTAGTATTTAAAATATATCTTACTTCAAATAACAATTTAAAATATTTAGATACCTAACTTTTAGTCAATTATCACTAATTATTATTAATTACGATAGTTTTAATATAAAAATATCTTCAAAAAATGTCCCTGTTGTGCTCTCGCGCACGAAAGCCCCTGGGTTCGCCTTGACCATGATCCAGTATTTGGCCGATCAGGTAATTACAGTGGTGCGACTGCCATCTGACCTCCATGACCGTGCTACTAGGGGAACCTGACCAGATTGGATCATGGTTACACATTCAGTCGCCTGAATGTGCTGCACGGCTAGCACAAGGCTGTCAGCGACACATCTCGCACCGCGAGAGAGCGTCTATTTCCTTTACTCGATACCAAGATGAAAGAGACAGCAGTATCTATGTCGTGCCTTCTCTCGCTTATCGCGCATGAGAGCCCACATGTACTAGCAGAGCAGGTTACACCACGATATTTTCCCTCACCGTAAAAGCATCGGTTAGTATTCAACTAATGTACGTAACTCAGAAAAGAGTCATTGGTAGATGGCCGCAGCGGGATTCGAACCCGGTACCTCTCGTTTACGAGTCGGGTACCTAACCGCTCGGCCACCGACGCTCATCTTTAAACAATTAAAAATATACTAAAACACCGTATAAAATAACACGCGCGACAGAGGCGACGCTTTACGAAGCCAACTAGCAACATGCATTCATTACCTCCGAAATTTAAACCTACCGCACGTTATGCAATAATCATATTAACCCATCAAGGTTAACCTATGATATGTGGGTGGTTATGGAATAAGTCGAATATTTCATAGCTAGAACACACCGGCACGGCCTGTCCATCCGTCCGTCAATTCGCCTTACTAGAACACGAAGGCCTACCTATGCCTACATAAGTTATGTACTACATTGTCTTGGATTGGATTGAAAGGTCAGCAATAAAATCAAAATCAAAATCAAAAATCAAAATTTCTTTATTGATTAGGACATTAAATATCTCTTTCAATCGTCAAAAAGGAGGGGGGTAGGAAAGTAGGAAGGAAACACACAGTGACACGCTGATAACATATTGATTTCGACTATTTTGTTATACGCTGTACCTTCTGGAGTTGTAGAATGCGGGTATTCAAATTGATAAATGGAGTAATTTATCAAGTTGACCGCAGTCAATAAAGGTATGCTATTTTTTATATTGCAAAGGATTTTTCGCCAATCGAAGTTATCCTAACGTCTGCATCAACCGCGCATCATTATAAAATATTGTATAATGTAGTCGATAGTCTCAGCCGTCTGTGGATATGGGCGTGAGTGTGTATGTATGTATGTATTTTAAAACAAACCGACCAATCGGCTTTTTACCGCGTACAAATACCTTTTGACAAAATTTGTGTTATCTACCTAGTAAGGAAAGTATTACACAATGGTTTTGAGTAGGCGGTAAGATAAACATTCCTGAAAAAATAACTCAGAAACATAATTCAAATAACAAAAAAGCAAAACAAGCTAAACGTCGCGACTCGCAGTTACAAAATAAATAAGTACCTACATCCTATTTGCACTCACGATGTGAATGTTTTTTAACTTGAATTGTTCTACCAAATTTCGAAAGCAATATAACTTTTACCATTTCAGAATACGTGTGGAAATACAAAACAAATTTATACATGTTTATTTAAATCGGGTAAATAAGGTTTGCACTGAAGCAAGGCGCAACTTTGCTTTAGAAATAATACATAAATTTTTTGTATGTGTAGGTAAGTGCTATTTATGTGCGAAAGACAAAGACTTTAATGTGAACAAAATAGAGTGTCGATTAATATGCATGGCTTCCGTATTATTTGAAATATATACTTAGAGAATACAATTATAAAGTTGTTGTTTCAGCTGTGTTATTAACTTTTTAATTGAAGTAAATAAGAATATCGAAGCTCAGTATATTAATTAATACTTATTATTAAAATTATATGATGATAGTGATGATGGCCGTGTGGTGTCCGGCAGAGTAGAATAGCACCAACCCCTTACACTCTTGGGCGTCGTACAAGGCGACTAATGATTTCGAGGCAAAAGATCAAGAGTCTCCGTAGTGTGGAAAATGGGCAGCAGCATTTTCCATTGTTATATTTAAACACTGCGATCGCCAACCCGCCTGCCAAGCGTGGAGATTTTGGCAATAACCTCCCGTTTCGTGGGAGAGGCCCTTAGTCCTGCAGTGGACTGTTACGGGCTGTGATGATGATTATAATGATGATTATTAGTTGATTAAAAATGCAAAAGGTTGTTCCGATCGACCGCTTTTGGTCACTGAATTCCATAACATGTTCCCGAAGTCTGGTTCAATTGTAAAGATTAGGCCACCGTATTCCTCACAGCGTTTACACACTGCATCCGAGACCCCAAAGTTCTACTTATAGTTCATCAAGTTTAACTTGGCTACGAAACGCTTCGTCTTAATATGAAATACAGCACCTACTATTAAATTAGTTATAACACTAACTATGCCAGCTTCGTTCGCGTTGACTACAGGATGTTTGGTACATCTCATATTAAGTAACACCGTAGTCTGCGCTAAAGCACTCTTATCAAAAAATGAGCTTTTATGTAGTACATACATGTCTTTGTTTTTACTTTGGAGTTTACTTTGGAGTTTACTTGGGAGTTCCCAGATTGTATTTATCTAAAGACAGTAAGTCAGGTAGAGTTCCGTCTCGGTTCGCACAATAATAAATAAATAATCGTGGACAAATTCCCACAGCGCTATCTAGCCCCAAACTAAGCAAAGCTTGTACTAGGGTGCTAGCTAGCTAACTACAATAAATGAAGCAAAGTGGTTTGTGCGAGTAGTCTTTGTAATTTTGACTGTAAAATAGTATCATTTCGCCGAGGCTCTCCTCGTTTGGTGGTGAATCAAACATGCGGATTAGTTTGTGCAGTTCCATTGCAGTCTCCGAAATGTATTCGGTAAAAACAGACTTGATTGCAGAGATGTTCCAGGTTTTAATTTTTTATCTTAGCAAGAGAAGCCCTTTGAACCTCTGGCCTCGTTGTCTCTCAGTTGAATACGTATTTAATGTGGTATAAAAAATCTCAAAGTTCGCAAATAGTTTAATGTTTTTTCATAAATGCCAATAAAATAAAACCATAAATTAACTATCTATATAAACCATAAGTACAGTCAACTGTACATGGAGTGTAACATTTGCACTGCAAAAACGTCTGTATTACGTCGGCGTAAAGACGGTCCAAAAGTCAAGCTGTAACGCTTGATCTGCGGTTGACTAAAAATAATATTGAGAAAGATTGCAACAAAATGTCAATAAAGATCTATCAGAAAATCTGTTATATCATACATTCGCCGCGCAGAAATGAATTCTTAAAATGGTTCTCTGATTCTTATCCGATTTTCTGTAGCGCGATTTCAGGTTGATGATAAAAGTTGCACGTATTCCCTTTCTTGATAACCTTGTATAAGCATGCAATTAAAGCCGTACGTTCAAAGGTTCCTGTACATTCAAGGTTTCAAGTTATTCGAACCTTCTAATGCGGTGTAATTTCTGAACTACAATATCGATGACCTTGAAATATTGTGCGGGACAATTTTAAATTACCTACATTTCGAACTATGCCTTAATGAATTACAACTAAGTACACATTTTGACTTCTATCCCCTATTCCAAGGGAACCGTGATGAATTTCGGGATAAAAAGTATCTTGTCCTACCTCTTGTAAAATCAAACAATACCAAGTTTAATTTGAATTCATTCAGTAGTTTCGGAGTGATGCTCGGCCAAGATACAGACTACAAAATTACAGTTTTGGCTTCAGTACCGTTTATAGTCCAATAAAAAATTTCACCCTATCTTCAATATACAAATTGGGCCTGTTACAGTTTTATTATATGTATAGATAGATATTGTGGCTATAGACAATATCATAGTCTGGTCACGTAAAAAAATGCTGAAAACATGAGAAAGAAATTGGTGCTATGGAGGGGACAGACACATCCCATCCCACGTCGCTCAACGTTCTTTTTAAGTGACGAGGCTATCTCGGCAATGCATAAACGCTCTCATTGTTGCCGTATCATCATCATCATGATCCGAACAGCTAATCCCAGCTTCTGATAAGGTTCCGCTTTCCTGCTATTTTTTCTCCACTTTGCTCGATCTACGGCTACGTCGTAAGCCTTTCGTTCTCGTATCGGCGATGTCACTCCAAATACTGAATAACAAATTTTCATATCAACACGCAAATCACTAGAACAACTAGTGAAACTGGCAACACCGTTTGCATATTTAAACAGGCCCAATACAGCGGCACCGTTCGCTCTAGTACGGTATTTACAGTTCCGCGATATCCATAAGGCATTACCGTATATTCGGTGCCGCGAACTAAATTTCGTGGCAACTCGCTTTATAGCTTCCGTATTTATGGTAATAGGAACAAAAGCCCGGCCTGCTTCTCCACTTTACATGACGGTACGTTATGTCCGTATCTATACCGTGCCTTAATCGACATATAAGTCAATAATAATTGGGCCTTCGGCGCGAGATTCGCCCGCAAGATTGTCGAGGCCCATTCGCTTTATATCCATACTTGTTTTCTTTACGACGTCGTGATGTTAAAAGTATAATGTGCTGAAAGTTTTGTAGCACTTTTACTATAGGAAAACCTGACAAATATAAAAAGGGTTATTATTAAATTTAGACCCTCGAATCTTCGTGGAGATGATTTCGAACATTTCCAGGAAAATATTTGCTTTTGTAAGGGTTCGGATCGTATTGAAATTGCTTTGCCAGGGACATGCTCCACATTTTCGGCCTCACAATAGAGTAATCTAATATTTGCTACCGTATCTAAACTGTGGTAACATTTTATCTCGCAGTTATCTTCTTAATGTAGGTATTATACACGTTCACGACTAATTCAGAAGCTAAAATTTTACAAAATAAAATACAGCACCTTTTTTTGTTACAGGTGAATGGCGTCAAGGGTGACATAAACAAGGTCAGTGCTTTGTATTAAATAATATGTATTACGTAATGAGTAATAACCACAGATTTACAATAATAAGTATACTTACAGGAGGTAACATACCTCTATGTTTATAGTATATTTAGAGAGGTACACTATACCATACTCTTATGGCAACAATAATAGAATTGTCATATTTTACTAATTATTAACCTCCTCGAGGGAACAGCCAGTGTCAACCAGTGGGTGTTCTACGCCTGAAGGTGTGGATGACTAATTAATAAGAAACGGATCCGAGTTCAGTTTGCTAGGGTTCATAAGCCGCCCCCGATTAATATTATTATTATTATTACGTTTTTGTTATCATTGTCGGGTTTTGGAACTCTATGTTTAAACGATTTTCAAAAATTAGATTTTCGGCATGAATCATTGGAAAATGCCGAAAATTAACGACTCGATGCAGGCAATTCAAAAATAGGGCCCCTGATTCGAATCTGTAAAAGCACAAATCAAAATCCGTCTAATTTGGAACTTTCGTTCGTTTTCTTGCAATGCGACAACTTCACTGCCAATGCATAATATTGGTGCCTTATTTTGTATTTGACTGTAACTTTTTAATTGATATACCTAATAAGACAACTATACGTAACTGATTCAAAACTGAAAAAGTGAAAGTAACAACAGAAACAGTTCACAAGTTCTAAACTCTAAGCTGTCATGATGACTAACTCACATATTGTCTGATTTCACTTTATAAAGCATAATTCAAGTTACCTCTCGTCTTCGGTTATTTCTATCGCTACCTTTTTAACTTACTATCGATAATGATAAAAAAATAAACTTTCGAACCATCCACTACACCCATTTCAAGTGAAAATCCACTCAACAACGCAGCGTAACAAATAAAAAGGGGCCGATCATTACGAACGAGTCCACCTTCAAACCGAAAGGGCGTCCTCAGACACGTGTTATCTTTTGAACAACGGATCGGCTCTTGTGAAATCTGTGAAGCGTGTAAAAAAGGCGCGACGACACTATTTTGTTGTATTGTTGTGAGGCGAGGGCAAAAGGGAAAAGGCTGAATGGCGGAGACACGGCGAGGCGACCTTTTCGCGTTCAACAACGCGCCCTTTCCGCACAAAGAGCCGGATCTAGTCCGCTCCGGGCCGCCAGATATTGTTCATCGGCAATTATGTACACCGCTCTAGACACCCTGTATAAAGAGCTTAGCTATGAGGTGGCGCAGATGCATCACGACCGGCGAATGGTTGTGTTCGATACTGTACTTCGCTTTTACAGTAGGTTGTACTGTTTAGTACTGCTGCTGCTGTTTAATATATCAATGAGATTTGAAAATTTTATTTGTGAGGTACGATGGGAATATTTCGTGAAAATTAGTAGTACGTATTTAGTTTAAAAGTATGTATACCTGCAATAGACAATTCCAAAGAATCTCGAGATAAACATTCTAAATCTCGATAAGAAAGACCGTTTTGCTTCTTTACGTTTCGAAATAAAAAATACAAATGCGAGCGCGCATTCGTTTCTCGTTAAAACGTCCATTTTGAGCACTCGGGGAATGAGATTCTCAAGTTCAACCCTCTGGCGTATTTCAGACGTCTAAATTGTTTAAAAACAACTTCATAATGCCATGAAAAAGACGTACCAGACGTAGACGTAACTGTAGAAAATATATACAGTTATCTCTCGATGGCGCTATGTATCCTTCTTATAATAGAAATCTGAAAGTTTTGAGGTTTACAGTTTGGATCGATTATCAATCACAAGGCTGCACTCAGATTGACCATGACTCTAGAGGCCAAAAGGTACTAACACCTTACGACTACGCGAAAGAAATGGCGGAGGGAAGTTAGTAACGCCACGTACCTTACACAAGCTGCTATAACCAGCAAAATATTGCATTAATTAACTTCAGCCTTCCAAGGAAATGCATGAAAAACCTCGGCTTGACGTCTTTTCAGTACACATTTTCACAGTTCTTGGCCTTAAAAGAAAATTGCTAGGAACGCGAACACTGCAATATTGCATAGTACCGGAATGCATGACGGCGTTCGCAACTTTAATTAAATTGCATCTAGAAATTTCCGCTGGAACGTTGAAATGAGTGAATGCCATGATGGAGCTGCGAGATATAAATTCTTTTTTTTTTGCATCGGGCCACCTGAACAAAAGGTTCTTTGCTGTCTTTCTGACAGCAAAGAACCTTGGCTTGATTCTTGATTCTAATTTATCTTGGTTGTCTCACGTCAATGCGGTCAGTAAAAAGATGCACTTCTCGTTCCATTCTATCAAATGCCTTCAAAGTTTCTTACCCCAAAAAACAAAAATTTCACTTGTCCAAACTCTTCTTCTTCCACTGCTCGACTATGCAGACTCCTGCTACTTGGATGCCACTGAGGAACTCTTAAATAAATTGGAGCGCTTACAAAACCTGTGTATCCGATTCATTTTTGGCCTGCGCAAATATGACCACATTTCAAAATATCGTTCTCAACTCAAGTGGCTCCCAATTCGCTTGCGCAGGAATACTCATATCCTATCCACCCTCTATAACGTCCTTCATAATCCTTCCGCTCCCTCATACCTCCGTGACCGATTCCACTTTTCTCGTCCACAAGACAAACCGTGTCGTTCCAGTGTTAGATCGTCGCTGGACATCCCCATCCACCATTCCGACTTCTACTCCTACTCCTTCACTGTACATGCCGCAAGACTGTGGAATTCTCTTCCGCACGAAGTGCGCGATTGTCAATCTATAGCAATCTTTAAAAAGCGTGTAAAGGATCATTATCTTTCCTTATGTGCCTGAATGTTCTACAATACCTGTATATATTTTATTATGTATATATGTATGTGTATTTATATATATACTATTGTGTGTATTTAGTATCTTAATTATAATTATTTATGTAGTTTATTAAATATGTATATATTAAACTATTGCGCACGTCTCATCCCCTATAATCTAAATGTCTCTCTTCTATAGGCCTGCTGGAAGAGATTTCTTCTTAGAAATAAGTAGTGCCTGTTGTGTCGTCTTTAATTTTGTAATTTCTGTATACTTTATATTGTGTGCAATAAATTGTTAAATAAAGTGGTCACCGCCGCCTATGGACATCAGCAATACTAGGGAAGTCTCCAATGCGTTGCCCGCCTTTGCAAATACCTCTAATATACCTCTTCAACGATCCCATGTCATAGTCCAAAGGAAACACTGTGGCTGGGAGGTTATTCCACATCTGAAATTCCACATTTTCGTTAACATCGGTGAAATTGCGATACATCACTGAGCGACAGGGCGCCGAAGTACGTAGCTCTTGAATGGATAAATCCGAACGCCCAGTTTGATATTATTTATTAGCGCGCCAGTGATTGAATACTTTCTTTATAGCTTACGCAATATCCGAATTAAAAGGTACCAGTGAACCCGGCGCGAGTTCGTACGCGTACACCTACTTTACCTCTACTTACCCGTTTTTTCTTAATTATAAACCTTCCTCTTGAATCACTCTATCTATTGTTGAAACCGCATTAAAATCCGTTGCGTAGATTAAAAGATCTAAGCGTACATACATACATAGATACATGAAGAGCGTCGGTCACCGGGCGGTTGAGTATCCAACTCGTAAGCGAGAGGTACTGGGTTCGAATCCCGCTGCGGCCTTGTGGGTACAAGGCCTGTCTGTATGACGGCGGTAAACGACTTTGATTTGTACTATGTATAAATGCATTATAGATTTCAAAGTTCTCGTTACTATGTTCTTTATAGTGTTTCTCCACGATTATTCCCGTGGTTAGCCCAAAAATGTTCGAGGTAAAGTAGATACACCGTGTGTACCTCTAACTGTCCACCGGTTTCGACATTTCTAATATTCACATGAACATAACATATTAAGTTTAGAAACCAATTTATAAAGTTAGTGTTTAGATACTGTAACACTAAAATCAAAGTTATTTTAGATACATGTAAGACACATTAGACACATGTAACGGTCCAACTGATCCTCGGAGAATTAATGTTTGCGGTGTATTTACCTCAGATCACGAGAAAGCTAACAACGGAAGTTTTATCAAAATTATCAAATCCGCCAACCAACTTAATTCGGGAATGAAGCGGCCGCGTCACGTAAGAATTACCGGAACGTAACTTTATGTGGCGCTCTAAAAGGCTATTTTATGATTGCTCGTAAAAAATAGGCGTTTGTGGCCCAATTTCATTCTTTAATTAGGCTCCTAACATTCTCGCTTTATAGACTGTAAAAGTGGAACTGGGAGTGTAGATATCGGTATTAAGTATATCTTATTCCGTCCGTCTCAAGGTCTAGTTTAAACGGGCCCTGGGGTCCGATCTCTGAGGGAGGCCAACGTCTGCGAAACGGATGGACTCACGCCTAGAACGGTTCCCGCCAAAAATTATCCTACAAATATTTAAATTGCTAAATTAAATTAATTGAGGGCGTCGCAAGTAATATTTTTGTAAGGTCCGAATGTTAATTTAACAGACGCGTACAATTTTTGAGCCTTCAGGTAGTTTTTTGTTCTAATAAAACGCAGACAAAAAATACAGTTAGCAATTTTGAAATAAACACAAAAAAGTGTCTACGAATTAAGCAGGAATGTTTCAGAAAAATTTAAATAATCCAATTCATTAAAATTGTGCGCTGTCACTATGTGGACTAAGATGAAATGCCTCATGCCTGTAATTTCACTGGTTACCTTATCCTTCAAACTGGAACACAACAATGTAAGCATTGTTGTTTGGCGGTAGAAATAGATAAGGCGGTGGTACTCATCCAGGCGGACTCCTCAGGCTTGATAGAGTCCTACCATCTGATAAAAATTGAAATTAGACTAATTGAAGAATTATATCAAAGATTTTGACATATCCCTACATAGAAGATTTATATCAATCGTCGTTAGAGTCACCGTTAGTATTTCAAAAGTTGTTGCAAAAATCGAAGGGGATCAGTTTATAGATATTTCTTATAAAAATGTTATGAAAAGTGAAGAGAGTGGAAAATCGCCATTATGAAAACTTATCCCCTATCGCGTATCTACGCGTAGCGCAAGTTGCAGCGAAGAACTGTATACATACAAAGCAAGAAGTTTCCAACTTGTGTCGAACTCTCATCTCAAGTTTCACTATGTATTCATCGATCCTCGAGAAGAAAACATTTTGAAATAAGTACTTAGAGTACTTTGTGGAGAAGTATGACGCCAAGATTATGATGTGACTTTTAAATAAATGTACAGACCACATACAGACAGACACTACTTATCTACCTATCAATACTAATATTATAAAAACGAAAGATTTGATTATTTGTCGGTTTGTTTTTTTGTAATTTGATAAACTCAAAAACTACTTAACCGATAAAATTCAAATTGCTTTCACTATCACAGCTACATTATCAGCGAGTAACATAAGATATATTTTATATATAAATAAGAGATCCTTAGGAAAATTGCAATAATAATTGTAATATAACCCAAGGTTTTGATACCAAGGTTGCATGTTTGCGCATAATTTCAGAACGAATGTAGCTATTTAACCAATTATTTTTATTGCGTTTGTAAATTTCAGTACAAAGTTTGTATGCAAGAAAAAAGGAAAGGTAGTGCAGGTGTAAGGTAAGGTGAGGTAGGGTAGGTATATGGAGCATGGAGGGTATAATAGATCATCTAGTAGGGGTAGGGGTAAGATATGGTAGGATGGGTGTAGGGAAGGGTAGGGTAGGAAATGTTGGGGTAGGTGTGGGATATGATAGGGTAGGGTAGGGTAGCGCTACAGTAATGTCACGCCCAGAGTGTATCATGCTTATAGCAGCTCAGCCCTTACACATCCGCTTTCTACTAGTAATAAATGTTTTATCAGTTCATTAGCGATGCGGAGAAAAGATATTAATGTTTACTCGGGTACTTTTAACAACCGTAAAAAATAATAACGCAACTTACTACAACTTTGTACAAAAGAAAATTGCCCCGCTACTTTGGCGCAATCAAATGCAACGACCTTCGCATGCAAATAGGAATAACGTAGAGCTATTGGTAGCTAGAACGTAATACAAATACGGTGCATCCGACCTTGGCCTGGCCTCAGTTGCACCGTGCCACCGACTAATATTAAACCAGGGTAAAAATATACCCGACTCATGCGGATAATCCGGGCTCGGACGGGTAATTTGTGGCGACACGTACGAGTTTATTTTCATTTATTTAAAGGTCACGCTGGAATTTTAAACCAATTTTGGCCTGGCCTTTCGTGGTGTTAAGCACGGTGACGTACGATGGCCCGGAATTCCCGCAAACCGAGTAGCCCGCCGTGAATGGGTTCGCAAATTGCAGTAATGGGTTTTTCTACGTACAATAAATTAAGTCTTTTTTTTTGTAATCCTGCTTTTAATATTATGAGTAGTATTAGCTGACCCGCCGCGACTTCGATCGTGTGTTGTCCTACCTGGTAAATTTTCCTCTTGAGTCACTTTATCTATTGTTGAAAACCGCATAACATAGATACAGAGTATGGCGGGAAGCGACTTTGTTCTATACTATGTATAGATGTACATTTGTTTGGATACCTGTCCTTTTATTGTGGTTTGTATGATTCGCACAGAGACAGATCAGAGTTGACAGATGTATTTTCCGTTGCCCCATGATCCGTATTCCCCTTGACGTCAAGAGCGATCAAAATGCAACTTAATGTGCACCGCATACGGATGAAATTGGCCTAAGGAAATAAAATCACCTTTTGTCTCTGTACCAAAACCAAACCAAACTAAAACCAAGATCTGTAATAGACATGGACGACATTTTACCGAGGGCTCCCCGACCAAACTCTCCAGCTAAAGTTCGTCGACTAGCGAACTAACTTCGTTTAAGAATCAAGAGGGTGCAGTAAAACCGGACAGCATTCAGGTCGGCCTTCGCGTCCGTGAAATTTATTAGCAGATGCAAATCTCCGACAGTCCTAGTTGAGTTAGCACCAACCCTTCCACGATATTTACCGGTATTTATTGCCCCCAAAGACCGTTAAACGTCGATTTAACCGGTAAATAGTGAAAAAAACTCACTCAGTACCCTTCGACTGAAATGTGGCTGGCTATCGAATCGAACTAGGGGTGGGAAATTTCGCTGCGATTGGAGTTTCAGACAAAATTTGCATATTTCAAACTTTATTTTAATTTGAATACCTATAGTATGTTGACAGTCAAAACCATAACTTCCCCTTTGGCGCGAAACTTATTTAAAACAACACTTGTTTTATTTCGCTATGCCAATTTTAACCGTATGCGGAGCTCATTAAGTTGCATTTCAATCCCTCTTGCCGTCAATGGGGGAAACAGATTATGGAGGAAACGCGAACACCCTTATAAAACTATTTATTGCCCGTGGTCCGATCGCGAGTTCTACTGATCGATCCAAACTACTACGTACATCTATATTTGTCATTTTAGATCGACAGAGAAAAACAAATATCGAATTGTAGTTGTTACTGAAAGTAATTCAGCCAGTTTGACAGCTACCTGATGGATGTGCTGGGTCGATGGAGATATGGCTGTGCCCGCCATACATCGGAATATAAATTTACCGAGATCAAAAAGTCACTAAAATATATTTTTTTAAAATCTTGGCGTTAATGTCTCGGTTGTGCTCTCGAGAACGGGGGCCCGGGGTCCGCCTTGACCATGATCCAGAATTTGGCGATCAGGCAATTACAGTGGAGCGACTACCATCTAACCTTCGTGACCCTGCTACCAGGGGAACCTGTCCAGATTGGATCATGGTTACAAATTCAGTTGCCTGAATTTCCAGGTTTCATCGCGATGTTTTCCCTCACCGTAAGAGCATCGGTTAAAATTCAACTAATGTACATAACTCAGAAAAGAGTCATTGGTACATGGCCACAGCGGGATTCGAACCCGATACCTCAGGAGTTAGATACTCAACCGCCCGGCTACCGGCTACACTCTGAAACATTCACTAAAATATTCAGTTGATTAGGTATAGCCACCGACGTCTTTCTCAATCTCTTCGTTTTACATAAATAACAATGGGATATAGGCCTGGGGCGGGCCATTTTTTACTTTGTGGTATAAGTATTAAATTAAAACGAATTCGCCTTTTTTACATTTTTTCCCTGGATACAACATGGAGTTGTTCAACAAAGGGGTCAAAAGGTTTTTACGGGTCGGCAACACGTGGATGATACCCCTGGTATCCGTCCATAGGCTACGGTGACAGCTTACCATCAGGCAGGCCGTAAGCTTGTTTGCGACCTAAGTGGTAAAAAAAAGACAGACCATCGGAAAATAATATATCAAAATCGATGAAAAAAGTTAAGTCCTTATAGCAGCTACTATGCGTGCATAAAAGCTCTGTCGGAAGTCCTTGTCTACAGAATAACTTTGAAGCAACATAAACCCTACATATTTTTGGACTCATCTTTATAATTATAGATACTCAAAAAATAAATAAAAATATGTACATAGGGTACCCCATTACAAAACACTCACATTGAAAAAGAATTCAAGTGCAAATACGTAAATCGTACACACGATCCTCAAACGCCCAAAATGGCGGAAAGCATTAACTTTATAGTTGTCATTATACGAGGGTTCGCTTTTCGACCTCCACCTACACAACATACTCAGCTACTTAACCTAACCAAGTATGCTACCGCCGAATTCTCTTAACCCTCCACTTATTTTGTGGGTATTTTTAACCCACTCTACGCAGTGGCCGTACTGGCACTGTCACGCTATTGGGGAATAATGAATTATGCATAACCCCTTATGAACGCATAAAACGCCCCAAAATTCAAACGGGAGTTGTCTTGTAACCATGACTTGGGAATTCGGATGCAAATGTGGCCCGATTAATGGCGTAGCAAGTTGCTCCACTTTAATTAAGGGGTTTTATTAAGAGTTAATAAGCGAGGAAATGTATGTGGTTAGTTTGTTGTTGTTGCTAATTATGGTCAATCACCTTGTGCTTGTTAAAAATTACATGAGGTCTTTGTTTCTATTTGGACCTATTTCGATCCCATTTCAAATAAAGACTAACCGTACAGTAGCAGTCCACAGCTGTATCTGTTCAGCAGTGGAGGGTTTTCCCATGATCTCCACGCTTGGCAGGCGGGCTTGAGATCGCAGTCTCGAGAACATGCTGTAGTCATCGGAGGATCTAGCTAACTAGCCTGCTATTAGCTGGTCCGACCAGCCTGGTCTTCCTCTAAAGCGCTATCCTAAATAGCAATGGTTGTGCGACGGGCGGTTTTGAAGTCTCCTATTGGTCGGTCTTGGTACGGCCATGGTCATTGGTCGCACGACAACGGTTTCAATTAGAACAGCACCTAAGACATTAGTAACCTTGTACAAAACTTGAGAATGTGAGGAGATGGCTGACAGTATGTACCTAATAAATACCTTTATCTACACTCATAGCATAATGTTCGCACATATTCGAAAACTGTCGTTTAAGGGTACACTTTTTTCACGCCAGTCTATAAAATATTAAAATATGTAAAAGCGGGTATTAAAACATGAGCGTCTGTTAATCATACGAGGCGTAGACGAATATGATAATATTTGACACGAGTGTTTTAATACCTAATTATAGGCCGTATGGTGTCCGGCTGAGTAGAATAGCACCAACCCCTTACACTCATGGGTGTCGTACAAGGCGACTAATATTTTCGAGGCAAAAGATCAGAAGTCTCCGTAGTCTGGAAAATGGGCAGCAGCATTTTCCATTGTATTATTTAAACACTGCGATCTCCAACCCGCCTGCCAAGCGTGGAGATTATGGCAATAACCTCCCCTTTCGTGGGTGTGGCCCTAAGTCCTGCAGTGGACTGTTACGGGCTGTGATGATGATGATGATATGCAGTTGCATACACATTAAAATTTTCCTATTTATATTTCTGTGTAATTATTTTTCCGCTATACGGAATATTTTTTTCTAATTGTTGTAATTTGTGTTTGTGAATGTTTTTTTTCTTATTAGAAGCAAATAAATAGATAAATGTGAAAGTAGTAAGTGAATTTCCCGCCGCTTGATATCCTCGACGCGTATATACAACAGAACTGACTCGCAGCTTACTTCCAGCAAAGTTGAGAAAATGATAGGTACGATTTTTTTACATAAAATATGGGTGTAGATAAAGTAGTGTATGCAACTGCATATAATTAGGTATTAAAACAGGAGTGTCTGTTTTAATACCCCCTTTTATATAATAGTTGCATAAACTACTATTCTATTTTACCGGAAACCATACGACTGGTTGGCCGCCGGTTTTATATTCCACCTGATAATAACAATAATATACCGGTACGTTGTTTCATCGGCTCCCGGAACTGTTCAACCAGTCTTAGGCTTAGTAGACGTTTGTCAACGCGAGCTAGTAGCAGTGCTGAAGTTCGACTACCCTCAAAGCACGAAACGGTCACCCATTCAGTTCCCGGATTTTGCAAGCATTGCTTAACCTTGGTTATCGGTCTCGCAAGCATGCTGCCACTAGAGCAGTGTCGCTTCCTTAACCACCACCTCACCTCCCCAATACATACTGAATTATAAAAATATTAATTTTCCTCGTCTCCCGAATATTTGGGTCACCCAAAACGTAACGCCATAACCGCAACAGACAGCGCATAATAACCTCTCAAGATAAACCGCGTAATCTCGATCGAGCATGGCGCCGCGCCACCTCAGATTTCCCTCCGTCGAGAACAAGGGAAAAAAAAGGGAAAAAGGGAAAAAAGCCAGTCGCATCACGCCTCTTGCTTATTTTTTGTGTGTTGAATAAGCAAAAAGCTTTTTACTTGTAAGAGCTTTCCAGCCCAAAGGCCGACGACGTTCCGCCCTATAAATTAGACAGTAGGTAAATAAATATACATTCTCTCTACCGTTTGGTGCTTTATCCGGAATTGTATTGAGCGAATAGGTATTTCAGTAAGTGGTATCCTCATTTTTATGTGTAAAAATGATGATAGGAAACAATTAGGTTGCCCTGCAGAGTTTCTTATTTACTAACGTTATTCTTACTACCTAGGAGTGTCGGAAATAACAAAAACACTACAACATATGTAGTAGGAGAACCAAAGTGTTTTCGGCGAAAATTAACCCACAGAAAGATGAGTAGTTTTTTATGTGACCACGCGTATGCGGCAGTAACTGTAACCAGGGCCGCGGCAGGGCAATCCTGAATATGGCGTTGTAAAAGTGTTCACAGACGTTTGTGTATATGTGTGTACTGTTAATATCACACTCACGTCCGTATCCCATAAGGGAGGCTAACGAATTCTTCTGGCAAACCTCTTTTGCCTCTTCCACATTCATGTATGGGATTATTCATAGTCTATGTTATAGTATAGTAGGTATTTAAAAGTATAAATTAGTATATCAGTTATCTAGCACCCATAGTACAAGCTTTGCTTAGTTTGGGGCTTTATGACGCTGTCTTAATTTGTCCATGATTATTTATTTATTAATATATCTTTGACTTAGATTAGTTGCAATAAATGAAATAGTGCTGACCTAAGTATGACTTTGTGAAGCAGCGTCGTGCTTCCTACTTCATCATCATCATCATCATCTCAGCTGCATGACGCCCACTTTTGGACATAGGTCTGTCCCCACACCTTCCACACCGATCGATCGATGTGCCTCTTGCATCCATCGGCACAATTAGGGATCAAAAAGTACCATAAGAAGTATAAACACCACAGTAAGCAGAAAACAATTCAGGCCAACAGTCTATTTCCAGGGAAAATAAACAACTTAAACAAAACCACACAGACAGACACTAATTCACAAAAATGCGTGAACCTAATAGAAAGCCGCGTCTTATTAAAACTCTCGCGGCGAGGCTGTCTCGACTCTGCACCGGTGGTGTTAAGGGTCATTTCCGCTTGTCCCCGGATCATCCTTTAATTCCGTCACAGTTGGAATTGCTCCAAGCTCCCAACTTCGTCACTGGCATCGCCGCAACAAAGGTGGGAATGTGTGAAGGGAACTTATTTGGGCGCAGTCGTAAAGCTGGGCGAAGTGCGACGGGCCCGCGTAAAGGAGCCACCGTGATTTCCCATCCACCCAGCGTTTAACCTTCCGACTAAACTTTTATATATGTAATAGAAATCTTTATGTACAACGTTCAATATTCACGCCCAACACCCGTCATCGCATTCGGAAAGCAATCATGTTTCCCCCTTTATAAATAAACGGTTTTATTTGTTGCAGGCGGCGTTGCAGCGGATTCGGAAACAAATCGGAAATATGGTACGTGCTTTGCGATTTCCTGTTATAAAAGCTGTATCTGACACGTTGCAATATTACATGCGATCTGACCTTTCAAAATGACTGCAGAGACAGTCCGCGCCCCCTCCATACAGCAAGGGGTGCGGTTTCTTTATTTACTCGTATGGCATTAATAGCCGAGTCGCTAATTATAACCTATTATTAATTCAAACTACATCAAATTACGTCAAATTACGTCGATTTCAGCCCCGCCCCTAGCGCTCCAATACCGCATCAGGAACCTATTTAGCTAAACCCTACGCTTGTAATATGCCAGTTTTTTAAAGTACCTTGCTACTTAGTAACAAACGATCAGATAGCCCACCTGATGGTAAGCAGTACCTATCGCCCATAACAGCATTGACTTAAGCACTTGCATTCAAATGCAGAATGAGAACGCACCTGCGTTTCCTTCTAGGATGCCCGTAATAACACTGGCTGCCTCATCCTTCAAACCATTACACAACAATCCAAATATGGTTACATGGCGGCAGAAGTAGATAAGGCGGTTGTAGGATTGACAGGGTCTTGTCATGGACACCTGATAAATTGGTAGGTAATGTCATTGTTACAGAACCACAAGAAGAGACAGAGAATAATTTACACTTGGTAGACGGTGTATCTGCCACCAACATAGCAATGGCTTAGAGCCTATTTCAACCCGGAGCGCAGCAGATGGCAGCCGCATGGCGACGCGTACGCAGATGAGTCAGACGCCGCCGCTGAAGCACCGCCCGGAGTACAGGAGCTGCGCGCAATCGCTGCCATTGGATATTCTGTAAGTAAAGACTTCATTTTTTATTGTCTAGGGAGGCACATGGACGGACGGTCCACCTAATGGAGAGTGACAACCGTCGTCCAGGGCAACGGCAACCCCTGCAACATCATCTCATCATGAATAATTCATCATCATCAGCGTATGCTAGTCTCCTAATAGATATAGGTCTCCGCCGATGAGCGTCAATGCACCGTATCCTCGGCAAGCCACATCCAGCCACCTGCAGCCTTTCGCAAGTCGTCACGTCATCTGGCCGGAAGGCACACTACGCTAGTTGAGTCGCGGTCTCCTTACAAGAACTCGTTTAGCCGAGCGGTTGTCAGTTCTTCTGCAGACATAGCCAGCCTCTTACCAACTTTTCTGCCAACAAATTCTGTGCGCTACGTCGATAACCTAGGTTCTTTGTCAGAACACTTTGTTGCCAATTTTATTCTTCAAACAGATTAAGAGCATAGCGCGTTCCATAGTTCTCCTGACATAAAATTCACCTTCAACTGGTGAAGTTTACGTCGGGGATTAAAAATAGCGCTTAGCGACCGCGGCGGTGCTTGCGATGATTGCTACCTTTACAACACTTTATACGGAAGAGAAGGATTCGCATTTTCCCGCATACACTAGGCGTTCCCTTCGCTGTGCATTTGCTGACCTCGTGTCACACCCGCAGATGGTTGCCGCGCTCCGCGTTCCGGCCGGCGGAGGGCGAGCTGGCGGACTGCGTGCTGGTGGTGGGGGTGTCGCGGCCGAAGCTCGCCGCGGCCCTCCTCTCGGTGACGCTGCTCTCGCTCTTCCTGACCTTCCATGTGCTGTACGACAGCGCCCTCTACAGCATACAGGTAATTACTTACATTTAAAAACCTTTTATTTTCCTAGCTTATTCTCTACAACAGAAAATACCAAAGGAAAATTCCGTGCGTTATTCTTAAATTTTGTTACATGAAACCTGGTATTTGCATGGGAAAACCGAATTACCTGGGAAGCCCGACCGCTGAAGTGGTCGATGTGCCCACTGAAACCCCATTGAGTTTTACCAAACCCCAATTTTTTACCCAATTTAACGTAATCCTCTTGAAAAATGTTAGTACCGCTTTTGTTAAGTGGGCTCTCTGCTCGTTTTAGCGTCAATCCACACCGCAGTGGCAGCGGTTGCCAGCACAGCTTCCGCATGTTTCACTGTTGTACCATTTTAAAGTTTTATCGTTTGAAAGACTCGGCCGAACACTCGGACACCTGAGGCGCACACAAGAATATAGAGTGTATTGGGTATTAGCGAGACTCCGCTGGCAGCTTCTGACATGAATTAAGCCTTACATATTTTAATTAAAATATCTTTACACGCCGAATTTTTCACGAAAAACCGTATGAAGTGGTCATTATGGCCGCTGAAGTTTCAGGCCGCTGTAACCACTGAAGTCCCATTGAATTCCAGCAACCCAACTTGAAAAATGTGAATAAAGATATTTAGAAAATATTTGAAAATGAAACTTTCTTCCATGGAACTTTCTTTCATAAAGTTAGAAATATTTTAGGCCTTAGCAAGAATTTTAGACCAACTAAAAGTACCTTTAATTTTTAAGTAGGTAAAGGTAAAGTATAATTAGTAATTCATATTCCAAATTTTGGACTCTAGAGATAATTAAGTGTACTTATCTTTAGAGAACTCTGCTGTACTTGAGATTTGATCCCGTTGTTTCTGATTTAGGACATACTTTTTAAACGGTTTCTTAATTTCACTCTTCTTCGTTCTTAATAATGTAAACAATTATTGTTTCTTTTGTCTTAATTCTGTCTAAGGAACAGTTTTAATGGAGCATTTTCATGAACACCCTTCCTTATCGTATGACCAGATCCGGTCTCGACATTTGGAGTCACCCAAGGGACCTCCAAAGTTAAGACGACTGCTATGAAGCCACCGGGGCCGGCCACAATCGCATAATATGCTTTAAATCTTACTATAACTCGCAGGGGCGTTGCGAATCACACTCAATTACCTACGTAAGTTGGTTGGCTGTAATTAATTTGATATATACTGGCAGTCGTATGTAACCAGTTCATGCACTAATTAATCTCTGCAGTGGATCGGACCACCGCTATAAATTCCACCCCGCCCCCGTCTCAATGCAAATTACTAAATGTATCTGCAGTTCAGTTATCTCGCACGCTATGGATTGAAGTTTTAGACTAGTTACGTTGTTATAGTATGGCATACAATTGATTTTCATAAAAATAGTGTTGGTAATGCAGGCAGACTAAAGAAAAAGGTCTTTTTCGACATAAATTGGTAATTTGTCATTTTAGCGTGTTTGCGCAAGGGTCCGACTTCCGCCTTGACCATGATCCAGGATCTGGCAGATCAGGTAATTAGTGGAGCGACTGCCATCTGATCTCCGTGACACTGTTAACAGGGGATCCTGATTAGATTGGAACATGCTTACACATTTATTCGCTTGAATGTACAGATTTCATCACGATGTTTTCCCTCACTGTAAGAGCATCAGTTAGTGTTCAATTAATGTACATTACTCAGAAAAGTGTAATTATTGGTACATGGCGGCACTGGGGTTCGAACCCGGTACCTCGGAGTACCCAATAGGCCATCGACGCTCCTTCTTCAACTTAATTGTAATTGCTTCCATGTTAATCATATTCGGAAGTTTGAGCTCTCTGCTCAATTGTCAATGAGCAGCATTACAAAATTAACATAACATAACACAATCCCGAAGTCTTTATTTATTTCAAGACATATTTCCCTAAATCCTGATAGAATTGTAACGTAAATATACATTATTATTATGTTCTATTTGGGATAATTCCCTAATTATTATTATGTTCCTTGTGAATATTTGAGTGCGGCTTAGGTAATGATGTTATTAACGTGGAAATTAGGAAGCTTGATTTCCTTTGATCTCGAAATGAGGAGTTTATTAGGCGGCTAAAATAGACACCGATGATTAGTTATAAGGAACTGGTATTACGTATTAAGAAGTGTTATCGTGGAGGCCATAGTAACACATAGACATAGACTAACGACTATCTAACTGGAAGAATGTAGGTACCTTCCTATTAATAAGGAATTTCCGCAATTACATCTCGATCATATCACTATATATTCAGTAACCATCTACCAACAAAACTGTTCGATGCCCAGCTAAATTTCACATTCGATATGAAGCATTGACCTACAAGATAGGAATAGTAACCAACCCCAACATATACTCGTAGTTACGATCCTGAAACATGACCCGACGTGTCGAATATGAGAACCAAAACTGCATTCAGTGCTCGGTCAAACGCGGCCAGTGCTATGCAGTAGGGCCTGAAAAGAGTCCCCAAACATGAAGGCATTCAGTGGTAGGCTATTCAACTGCACTTAGCTACTGTGGAGCATAATAAATACCATACAGCGTAGCCGCTAGTGAGTGGTTTTGATGATACAGATATAGAGAGATTTAAATCGAAGCTTTATTTGCCGGATTTTATGCAACAATTGATTAAAGGATCACCGCGATTCTTTGCAGGCTACTTCCGCCCGTATTTACTAGACAATTGTATTTAAACGAAAGAAGCAATATACAGATATACCAATATACTCATAGGAATTTGTGTAAATTAGATAGATAGATGGTATCGCAATAAATTGAAAACTGAATATGGACAATAGCTGTGGATAGGATACGTTTAAATGAATAATACAAGATGCAGTAGAACAATCAATGCCACTAAAATATAATAAGAAGAAACTAAGTATTGGACAGGATATAATAAAATTAACAAAGTGTAAACAGGTGTAATGGAAATATTAACCATATTTTAGCAAGGAAAGCCTATGAAACATAAATAACAAAATTGTAACAGAAATCGTTTAAAGATGGAAAGATACGCTAGCTATTAACTGCTAATTACCGACCTGTAAGCCTAACGTCCATTCCTTGTAAGACATCTTAGAGACCACCTATCAAATGAAAAGATCATAACTGAAGCTTAACATGGATTTGTTGACTACTGGACGAGTAATTAAAACGAACATAAGCCAACAGATGTTGTATATCTGGATTTCGAGAAAGCCTTTGACCGAGTACCCATTAAAATGCTGGTCGCAAAGCTGGAGCCCTTCGGATTTCGAGGGAAATTTCTGAAATGGATCCGGGATTTTCTGTGTTCGCACTCACATAGTTCAAGTGGGACAAGAGTACCCTCAGCCACATAACGTACTCAGTGGTGTCCCGCAAAACTCGGTACTTGGACCGATCCTATTCTGTTTTTATGTGACATAGGAGCCCTTATAAAGACAAAGTATGACCGCGTTTTATTTTCGGAATCTACTACAAATGAGGTGAAAATCTACTAGATTCTACTAAATAGAAACTATACCAGAAATCTTCTGAAACTATGCCGAATTCTGGGCACATTCTGGGGTTATTTAACCTTTCATATTTTAATAATCTTTTATTAGGCGGAGTTATTCTACTAGACAAGCCAATCCCAACTACCACGCTCCTTTATAGTTTTTTACTAAAAGAAGACCAGAGTTAGATACGGAAGGCGGTATCATTTCGTCAAGAGGTTTTGCCTCTGCAGCCCTAACCACCAGTAGCTTGGGCCTTGTCCCGTTGCTGGCGACACTAGAGGATTAGGTTTTTATAATATTTATTTTTCATATATATATTGTAAAAAACTTAACTAAATTGTAAAAATTGTCGAAACTTAACACGAAACCAGTAATATAAACCCAAGATTGACATCTTATAAGACGGCCCTAATTTTTCCAAAACTCTTCATCATATTCGAGTGGGACACGTATGCAATCTCCGGCGTCGAGGCTGTCTCGGGGGCCCATTGAAGGGCGCGAGGCCCCGAGTTCAGGCGGGCGTGGCCCAAGGCCCTCCGCCTATCGCAGTAATCGTAATTAATGTAGCCGCTGCTCCTGCAGATAACATGACAGCCCACCGCCCTGCTTTATGACACCCTTGCTTTATAAAGTTCGTGCCGTGGGCGCAGTAGGTTGTCGTCTCCGCGAAATGGGCCTTTAGATACAGTAATATCTTAATAGCTGAAGATATTGTTTGATTGTTGGTCGCGCTACTTTCTGTATTAATTTATAGGTCTATGATTCTATTTTTTATGCTCATTTTGTACGCTCTATGCAATAGATTCCACAATCATAATCAACCTGCATCGTAAAATTTTTTAAAAATATTGCATTTTGTAGATACATCGTTGTTTAATTTTATTTGTAGGTGAAGTATGGTTTTATACAAGCAAGTTTCTTGGAGACGTTTCTAATCTTGTCAGTAACCCTCTCTACATATGGCAGTACAGCAGAAAGTTGCTCAACTGCGGATGGCCTGCACAGAGATCGGAAAAAGAATTAGTGTTGCCTGAAGATAGCTAACTTTTCGGTCTCTGTGGTGGCCTGACTCGAGATAGGGAGGGGAGGCAAAGAACTTTAACGGTTAGCTATAATATGGTCCAAGTTGTTTGGGAGGGGGTTTCTGAATGCAATGCTGTCGGTATATATTGTAGGCCACGCTGTAGCAAGTCAATACATAATATTATAAAACAAAGTCACACGCCGCGTGTGTCTGTCTGTCTATTCGCGATAAACTTAAAAACTACTGAACGAATTTTCATGCGGCTTGCTCCATTAGACAGTAATTGATGAGGAAGGTTTAGGTGTATAATTTGTTAAGGTTACTACCCAAGCGAAGCCGGGGCGGGTCGCTAGTTGTTAATTAAGGCTGGCATGACGAAATATAGTAGGACTATTCATTTTATTAATGTATACTTGAACCGTTTACTTTGTAAACGCTTCTTATAGTTGACCGTAATAAATATTAATTGGACCGGTTTAAATCTTTACGAGAGTCATCAACCTTAATTATAAGTTCGTACTTTTCGGACCGCAGTCGCTACACTGCTTTTACATATACACATACGACAACTTTGTTAGGCGGAGAGTTTTAAATGGTCATCTTGGCATTAATGTCCCGGTTGTACTCTCGCGAGCGAGGGCTCGGGTTCCATTTTGACAATGATCCAGGATTTGGCAGCTCAGGTAGGGGAGAGACCGTCATTTGACTTCTGTGACCCTGCTAACAGGGGAACCTGACCATATTCCATCATGGTTACACACTCAGCCGCTTCAATGTTCAGATTTCATCACGATGTTTTCTCTCACCTTAAGAGCATTGGTTAATGTTGAACTAATGTAGATAACTTAGAAAAAAGTCATTGGTACGTGGCAGCACTGGGGTTCGAACCTGGTACCCGACGCGACGCTCCCTCTTGGAACGTTTCAACTGTATTGGTATAATTGATATACCTACATTACGTATTAACAATAAGTATATCAATTAGAGCGTCGGTGGCCTAAAGCTTACGGGTCGGATTCGTAAGCGAGAGGTGCCGAGTTCGCACCCCACTGCCAACATGTACCAATGACATTTTCTGAGCTATTTAAATTAGTTAAACACTAAACGATGCTTTCACAGTGAGGGAAAACATCGTGGTGAAACCTACACATTACGGAGACTGAATGTGTAACTATGATCCAATCTGGTTCGTCTATTAAAGATCACGGATGTTAGATGACAGTCTACTGTAATTACTTGACACTAAATGCCTATTACATGAACCTTTGGTCATTAAAGCAACCGCACACTACACTAACACACTCAGTCCCATATCCCAAAGGGGTAGGCAGAGACACACTACATTACAAAAATATATCTAAGCTCGAATAACCTTATAGCGTAAATATTACGCTTCGATTACTCCGTATAAAACATAGGAAAAACAGCTATATACTGCCTTATTATAAACATAACTGCTACCTGCCGCTAGCGAGTTCCGTGACAAGTTATTACTGTGGTTAATACAAAAAGTTTCCACGAAAGAAAGAGTCTGAGTCACCAGCTTTTATTTATCTTCGATGCCAAGACGATGTATAGCGTCCTGCCCCGAGGAAATCGCGTTTTTATTATGTTTGATACGGGGCACGGGGCTGTTTCCTTAGGTATATCAGAGGTAATTAATGTTACCCTAAGGAAAATAATAAGGTTTTACTATTTCTTATAAAGGAGGAAACAATAAACAAGGATAAAGAGAATGGTAGTTGTGTGTTTTTATTACAAAGAAACTCTTATTAAAATAAAGTAAAACAGTCTTTTTAAACACAACATTGCTCTAGTATCACTTTGTTTTGTTTCTTAGAATAAATTAACTTGAAATATTTAATAATTCCTTTTTGCTAAAGAAATTGCCTGGAACTAGTTTCTTGATTCAGTTATTCTCACTTGCTCTTTTAAAATTGAATAAATAGGTTTCTGCTTGTTTAAGACAGCAATTTTATTAAGAGATGTTGTTTTTAGATTAAATGCTGTTAGAACGAAGTTGGCTAATATTGAGCGAATTGTTTCCGAAAATAGAAACCAGTTTCGCTAAATAGATAACTATATTTAGTAGAATATTATGTAGATGTCTATTTACCTAAATACATTTGTACTTTATGGACATGAGGTACGAGCGAAGGAAGGGTTCGCGAGGAGGTGAACGAAGTCACAGCGGTCCAGCTAGTTCATTATAAGTGGATTCTCCCACATCCACAGTATTTCCTTTGAACTATGACATGGGATCGATCAAGAGGTATATTACAGGTCTCTTCACAGGTGAACAACGCATTGTTGACTCTTCTGGTGTTGCTGATGTCCATAGGCGGCAGTGAGCACTTTCTTTCAGGTGGCCCGCTTGACTGTTTGTCAGCCGTATTACATAAAAAAGAAATTCTAACTGATGTTCTCCCCCCCCAGGCGGCAAGTATGGCATCGGCGGCCAGCGAGAGCCGCAAGATCCTGCAGAGCCAGGAGAGCCACACGCACACCATCAGCCATCCGATGGCGCTAAGGAAACGAGCGCGCCCGCCGAGGCCTGTAAAGCGGTTGCCGCAGGTAAGGCATTGGATCTCTATGAACTCAAAAAACTCTTTTTAGAAATAAGTAGTGCCGTCTTTCATTTTGTAAATTCTGTATGCTCTTTATTGTGTGCAATAAACTGTTTAAAAAACTAGTTTCATCGTGCCCTTTTTTCTATCGGACACGGAAGGGAGACAAAAACCTCAAAGGCTAGCTAGGATAGCTTCCACTCCCCCTAAGTTGCAAATGTCGGACGACGGATCGTCCGTCCGTGTGGCTCCCTTGATATTAAAAAAAATATATACATTTGCATCTATAGGTACATGGTGGACGTACTACTCAACGACTTGTATCCACTTTTTTTATGCGCGGTACTAAAGACTTGAATTCTCGGCCGAACTTAGTGTTCTCCAAAAAACATAATGTTGGGATCTTCACTCAGGTGAGATGAGGTCAATTTGACGACCTGAGTGGTTCAATGGTCAACATGCCGGTCTGCCACGCAAGAGGTCCCGGGTTCGATTCCCGGCCGGGCAGAAATTGAAATGATGAATTTTAATTTCTGTTACGGGTCTGGGTGTTCTCTGTATAATAAGTATGTATTTAAAAATATTTAAGTAGTATATCAGTTATCTAGCACCCATAGCACAAGCTTTGCTTAGTTTGGGGCTAGATGGCGCTGTGTGAATTTGTCCACGAATATTTATTTATTTATTATTTATTTTAATTGCAAGCCTATTGCCCACAAAAATATCTTCATATCGGGCATTATTTCGCAGTGGTCCATAATTTTCAACAGAAACTGTTACGAGAGCATTTCATAAATTATAATTAGAGTAGATACACGTCGGCTGTAGATACCTACAACAGTCGGAGAGTCGCGTATAGAGAGTACAAATACTGCACTTGCAATCCCTGTATACCGTCGACATCTGTGTATATAGTAGATTATTAAGATCTCTGCATTATCTCCATAAATTACTATGCACTGCTAAATTTGAATATATATCACATTGGTGGGGTTTAATGTCTTGTAAATTTTGATTCGTTTGATATGCTTTTCGTTAGAGCTATAACTATCTGCGCGTGCTTCTAAGTAGTATTCCGAGAAAACGCTCGGCTTTGTTGTCTGATTATACAATAATATATCAATAGAATATATCAATAGAATAGAATATTCTAGGTATTTTGTGCCCAGCTTTCACATAGAAGTATACGTACCACGTCTGGTTAGATTATTGATTATACAATTTTTCAAATTCATTGAGCCATTTGGACTGCAGCTCATAAAAAAAGAATACAAATACATACCCACATGTAAACACTCTTAAAATAAAACCCTCCTTGTGTCGCAGTCGGGTAAAAAGTCCTTAATCCTCCGAGCAGTCAACCCCGGTTTCTACCAGGATCCGTTTTCCTTTTTTCTTCTTCTCCATTTCACCGATCTTCGACATCCTAGGTCGTAAGCTTTGGCTTTAGCACCCGACTCGGCGATCCATCCCTTTATTCGGTGTAGGACAGATTCTGGATTGGACAGATTTAAAATTCGGCAGATTCGCTACTATTCTTGGAACTCCCGTGGGACCTCTTTCCTGATAACGGCAAGTTATACAACTATGAAACTCTTCGCTAATTTAATATGTATATTATCTTATTCACGTATTTTGTCCACAGGCACTAATAATAGGCGTAAGAAAATGTGGAACCAGAGCGCTTCTTGAAATGTTGTACTTACATCCAATGGTACAAAAGGCTTCGGGGGAAGTCCATTTTTTCGACCGAGACGAAAACTATGCTCTTGGACTAGAGTGGTACAGGAGCAAGATGCCGCTCTCCTTCAAGGGCCAAATTACCATCGAGAAGAGTCCAAGTTACTTCGTCACTCCAGAGGTACTTATTTACGTCCAGACTATACGTACTCAGTCTTCTCGTTATCGAGCACCCATAACACAAGCTTTGCTTACTTTGGTGTTAGATGACGCTGTGCGAATTTGTCCACGATTTGCTATTTTTTTTTTGCGTTGGCGAAACAAGGACCATGTTATTTCAATGACGAATGACGTCATAAATGGAAATTTATATGATTTCCTCCCCTCCCCATTCGACTCATAGGAAGGACCCAAGGGCACTGGCACACAATAAAAATTAGTGTTTATTTCAGATTTATTGTACCGGGGTAGTCCTTGGAGTAAAATTTATTAACTTTTTTAGTATTGGTCGTGCTTGGAGCCACAGTAACATAGGTATTATTTTTAGTATCTGAAAGCGGGCACTTTCTCATTTCTACACTACTCGTACTATGATGCAGAGAAAATATTTCATTGTTTTGATTTAATTTGACGAAATCGCAAAAATAACATCGACACATTGTCACATGTCACCTACCTAGACAGCAAACAATGTTGAAGAATCTGAGTGAGTCTGAGCTATGAATTCATCACGACGGCTGCTCCGATAGTCAGTCACAAGTAGGTAGGAATATAAGTAGGTATATATAGCCTATTCAACTCCTAATTTTTTCCCTTTTTCTCATCTCTTAGGTACCCGAACGAGTCCGAGCAATGAACTCGTCAGTGCGGCTCCTACTAATAGTCCGGGAGCCAGTCACGCGCGCTATCTCAGACTACACGCAGCTGCGCAGTCGCGCGACGCCGTCTGCGCCCGCGCAGCCCCCGCCCCCCGGACACCCCACTTCGGACGCCACCAAGCCGTTCGAACATCTAGCCATAACGCCCGATGGATCGATCAACGTTGCTTATAGGTGAGTATTAAGTTGTTTTGAAGTGATGTATTTTCTTTTATGGCGGTTATCATTTATGTTTCTGTTATATTCGGAATACGCCCGTCCCGAAGACCAATTTATTTGACGTGAACCTAGATTATAAATTCCTATTACAGCCTCTATTAGAACTAATAAAGCCAATTATTCGGGTGATAAAAACCATTTGATGAGTGCACTAAAACATACAATAAAAGAAAATTATTTCATTAATAGTCATAGACAGGAACGAAGTAAATAAGAATCGTAAGTATATTTTATCGAAATTATATTTCTAAGAAAGGGAATAGGAAACGTGGCACCGCCTCTGGGTCACGGCTGTTCGGGAAACTCGGTAATTACTGGAAGATGTTAAACAAAATACGATCGATGTTCCCTAGAGCCAACGTAATTACATCAAGTTTCAGCAAAATGTGACTCACGTAATAGAAATAAATAACGGCCAAGTTGCTAAACTAATAACTCGTTCCGTTACACCAAATATCACTCCTGTTCATTTAGATCACAATTTAAAATTAATTTCCCGAAATACGCTCAGAAGGAGGCTTGTTGCGTAATTTCGCGAGTTTACATTATTTAATTATGTTAATGAAGTAAACCATTTTTCTACGGAATTCGCGTTGGTGCGCCCTAAATAAAGCGAAAGGCGAGATAAACCATCTCCGTTAATGCTTTTAGGACAATCTGCACGGCGACGGTGTTTTTAGCTGCGATGAAAACGTAGTGTCTGGCCGGTGCTCTGTTGCTAAGAATATTTTTAATGCTGTACGGCTGTAGTAATAATACCAAAATAGGTGTTTATTCGCGACCGTTTCTACATGTTGAATGTAAAACAAAGATAGATCGAATTTAAATTGTGTCTTGAATATTGCGTTCTCAAATATCTTTAATTGTACAAAACAAATCAAAATTAATACTTCATTTCGAAAATAGAGTATCAATCAAGTTTTTGTGAGAATTTGACCTAAAGATTATGATGATGTGTCAAATTATTTGGTTTGCCCAAAGACTTCTATATACTAAGCGTAGGTTTGCCCCTTTTCGTTTGTCTTCAGTTTTGCCTCTTTAACCATGTAATGTAATTTTTTGGAAAGGGTAGTTATCAAAATGACATGTTATGCACGAATTTGCTTAATGTAGTCTCATTATACCTACAAAGTTTTATCGTATGCGAATTGGTCATTTCCAAGAAATTGATAAATTTGTGTTACATGCAAATTCCAGTTTCTGTCATTTTCTCCATACAAAACTCTAATTTCCAACCGTGTCCGAACCAATTTTTATAAAACCAGTAGGTTTATCGGTCATCCGCTTTTATACTTTTCCCGGGTTTTCTCTATTATAACGTGCATGTATTATATTATAATAAACCTTCCGGAATAAGTTATCTAAATGATAGTAAAACGGCATCAAAATCCGTTACGTGAAAACGTCTTTATTTTATGTTTTACTTTAAAGTAAAAAAAAACTTTCTTTATTTTTCAATGTGATAATCACAATACTTTCATAAAATTTTTAAAAGTATTGTAAAGTATTGAATAGGTACCTTAGACCAATCGCGTACTCTAAACCAACAGACGTACAAATTACATTTAACGTAGGTACTGATGAGTAAATGTAAACAATTTTATTTCTTATACAACTCCATCGAGTTAAGTTTTCACCCCACGGTCACAACAAAATCGATACATCATTTGTCGATGAAGGTTTAGATAAATTATTCTTGTCGTTCACTTCCGAGTTGCCTTCTACGAGTAGTAAATATTATAAACACGTATTTGTAGCTGTGGTTTCTAAACAACTGTAGAAAACTCTAAAAACGCTTTTCCTTATATGTTTTTTGTAATGGATAAACTCAAAAACTACTTCATAGATTTTATAAATTATTTCACTTAAAGAAATCTACATTAATAAAAAAATTACCATCTTGTTGTTAATATCCCGCTTGTGCACGAGAGCCCGGGGTCCACCTTGACCAAGATCCAGGTTTTGACAGATCAGGTAATTACAGTGAAGCGACTGCTATCTGACTTCCATGACCCTGCTACCAGGGGAACTTGACCACATTGGATCATGGTTACACATTCAGCTGCCTGAACGTGCAGGTTGCATCACGATGTTTTTCCTCACCGTAAGAGCATCAAACATAACTCTGAAAATAATCATTGGTCCATGCGGGATTCGAACCCGGTACCTCTCGCTTACGAGTCGGATACCTTAACCACTCGGCCACCGACGCTCCTATTAAAGAAATCTACATTGCCAGCGAATAATACGGGAAGTAGACGTTTATTTAAAAAAAAAGTTTGCCTCAGCTTTGGGTTTGGAAAAACCAAGGAATCAAAAAATTACATTGAACCCATACAAAGCTGTGGCGGATCCCCAACTCGCCACATTAAAATACCTAAAATTTACTTCGTAACTCATATAAAAGTCATTTCGGCTATCTTAAAGCAATCAAATCTCACTTCGTAACAAATGACAATTGAATTTTCTCCTAAATAATCAAATTGTCACCATATTCTCTCCAGTATAGCTGTCCCTTTTATATACCTATAGGTATTCTAATGAGGAAAAGGAAGACAATTAGTACGCGGGTCAGTGGTCTTCGCCATCGATAGACACTGGTCACCATCGACGGCCTAACCCCACTGGCGTGGAGGACCACGTCGGTGGACTTTGCTGCCATAAGCATTGCGTATATGCGATAAATAATGCACATCGGCTAGGTAGTTCGGCTTTGTAGAGTGTCGTCTCTGTCACACGCGTGTGTGACCCATACTAGTGTCCGACCGAAGCATCGGCTTCGGCCACTTCGACTATAAAATCACCTTCGCCGAAGCCGAAAACTATTTAAAATATATCCTAACGTCGATATTGACCAATAATGTATTTATAGACTGTATTAATTTCAAATTTAATTAAAAAATGACATGTAAAATTTTGAGTTTTATGAAATAAAGAGTATTTGAGTATTTGCCAAAAGTTACGCCAGAGTTTATTTTTAATATTTTTGACGAATATTATTGCAAGGTAATTTTTTTATCATCTCTAGATCAACTTCTAGAGATGATTTAAATGACCAAAAGCCAAGCCGAATGTTGTGGCGATACCCGATTATTCGGCTTCTGATTCGGTCATAAATTTACCTTCGGTCGGACACTAGTGAATACAATACCTATACCTATATTTATCTAGGCCAGGGCGTAACCGACAAGAGTATAAGTATGAGTCCCGATAAATGTAATAACAGAAGTATAGACAGGTTTACCTACTAATTGTATACCCCAACCAGAACAGTAACCATTAACCTCTCCCACCAGGCCGATCGCCATATCGCTGTACCACGCGTACTTGCACCGGTGGCTGGAAGTGTTCCCGCGCGAGCAAATCCTGGTGGTGAACGGGGACCTGCTCATCGAGGATCCTGTGCCGCAACTAAGGAGGATCGAGAAGTTTCTAGGACTGGAGCATAAGATTGGTAAGTAAGGAGAAGACGAGTCGAACTGTTTTAAATTTTGATTTTCAGCAATTTTTAAATTAAATTGGCAACACCGAATCGGATGGTTCAAAAATAGGGAAAATCGGAGTCATGCAGAATGTTTCATGCCTGAAAAAAATAGGAGCGAAACTGGCAGAGACAATTTCGCGAGCGCGCTGAGGCATTTGCCGTAACCTGCTCTCTTGGCATATGCCACATGAACATACTCTACAACTTGTGGCATTTTATGTTATATTACATAACGTATGTCTACATTTTATTTTAGTAATTAGTAAAAGGTGGAATACTTAATTTATATACTCAGAGAGTTGACTTTAATTTCGCTGTTCTTGTATGATTAAGAAATACAATTATTCAAAACTAATCCAGCAATAATCAACAATCTCGGCATACCAAAATCTATACTCTTAACTCAGTGCAACATTCGGTTGATAAAGTTGTTATTCCGCCCAAACAGGCCGGAGAAACTTCTACTTCAACGAGACGAAAGGCTTTTACTGCCTTCGCAACGACACCACAGACAAATGTCTTCGGGAGACCAAAGGGCGGAAACACCCACGCGTCGACCCAGCAGTCGTCACCAAGCTAAGGAAGTTCTTCGTCCAGCATAATCAAAGGTTTTACGAGCTAGTCGGTGAAGACCTCGGATGGCCTGAGGACTGAGCTAAGTAGCTGCGCTGAGAAAGCTAGTAGGTTATGGCTTCTCAGTGGTAGCTCTATAAAGGTAATAGCCAATCAATGTAGACCACTTACTATGTTACATAAACTACAATTAAGTGATTGTTTGATTTAACGAAGTCAGCCGTAAATTCGTTCAGTTTATGACTCTTTTATACGATGCCAATATTTTAGCATTACAGACTAGTGTTTAACTAAATATGTGTGCCCGTCTAATAGCCCACGGAAATCTGATCGGGTAAGTGGTCTACATTATTAATTACCACTAAAACAGTCCATCATTCGATGTAATCGCGGTGGACGTACAATGTGATCTAATACATATCAATGTAATTTATACATATCAAAGTAAACTTACATATCATTTAGCAGCTAAGTTTTTTAAAAGATTGTTTATGTATACATCTAGCGTATTGTTAGGATAAGTGAGGTAAAATTTTTAAATTTTTTTAATTGATTGAAACTTTTCTTTTAATGACATACCTAATTGTTGGATTCCTTTGACTAGTTCAAAGTTAAATTGATTCACGATTGACGTTTAATTGTAACTAAAATTAAGTTGACAAGCTTTCCCTTTCACACAAATTATATTTTCAGTAAAATATGGGAACAACTTTAGTGGATAAAAAACATGATTTTACTTTAATTTTAGAGTGTCATTATGATTAACCGTTCATGCAACACTGCGTCAGTTAATTAAGATTTAATATAATTATATCCAACAGGAAACCATTACGCACTGATTTGATAGACCGACCCACTGTAACCCTGAGCAATATATTTTTTATAAATTATAATTAAGTATCATGTGCAATCTTTATATACAAATTTATAATACAGATATGAATTTTACCTGTTTGTGATCTTTATTTAATTAGGGTTAAAAGAATAATTCGTTCGTAGCTAAGTCTTGACTTGTCACTTCTAAATGTAAATCGAAATAACGTTACGTGAATGAATGTTGTACATTTTTCGCTTTCTCTTTTTAGGTGTCGTCATTTTGATCGTGCAATGTCTTAAATGTTTTTCCTTTATTAGTGAATGTGATTTCCCAAATCTTAGATATTTACTCCGTGTTTTCGAATTCGATAATTGGATAATTAGTAGCTGAAATGTTGTTGAATTTTTATATTAGGTCCAAATTTTCCAGAGTCTAAACGTCTATCTTGAAAAGTTTACGTACTTAATAACAAAGTATCAGCTACTTCACTGTTTCCGAGTATATTGTTTTGGCGAGTCGGTACTGTACGCTGTACTAGCATCACTGGACACGCTAATTCTAAATCACTTGCTTAATTTTTATAAATGGGAAGAGAAAAATTGGTTCGACGCGGGATCTAGAGTATTCTATTTAAGTGTAACGTCCAAGACTGAAGAGTTAGATGAGTAAGTCTAAAATATTACCTTTTAGAGTAAAAAGTCCATATCTAGGTAAAAAGGAAATGGTACCGCTAGCGCCCGGGCTGGCCAGGCTGCGACTGACGAAAGGCTTCTAGTCACGCTTGTCTTTCGACATACTCACAGGTAAACAATTATGCACCTCAAAATTTATCTTCTTTGGTATGTTACCACGGTTTGTATTCTGTTACCTCGAAGTGTCAACGCAGTTACATGCGTCATGGTCACCAGTAAACTCGTATCACAGTGAGAAGTCGCTCCTAAGGACACATACAGACAAATATTTAATTTTAATTTAATATCGGGGTAAACACAGTATTAACCATGGTAACAAACCCTAAATATGTGTGATGAAAGGGTAGTAAACAACCACGAAAGTCTTAAAACCTAAAATGTAAAGATCCTTCAATGTGCGAAGTATCCTTTAATGTCGGAGTTCGGAGCTCGTTCCATAGATTGTGATTGCTTGTATTCCATAAAATGCCTTATAACTAATAACGTAAAGATATCCAGACGTCTGTCGCAGTGTGAGCGCCGCCTAAGCACTCAGCCATTCAGTCAGTCGCATCGAAAGAACGAAGGGCATACTTTCCAGATATAAGGCAAGAAAAGAATCAGTAGATTATTCGCTTCCAAATCCAAATTTCAGAATCAACGAATATTTATATGTTTTTATAACCCGAAATATAGAGCTAGGTATATTATAATAATAAGCAAGCGTACTTCACAGAAAGTAACACGGCAATTCGGTAACGTGATACGTTTAGGATCGGTCGAACAAGTGATAATCATAAAAACCTTAGGGTAACATGCTGGGTATTAGTTGCTGATAATTCATTGACTAAATAGCGTCATTTTACAGTTTTCAGCAACTCGTGCGCAGCACAAGAATATCAAACATAATCAATTTTAAAAACGTCTAAGTATAGTGAATTTATTTAGGTAATCTAAGTAATTTAAAAACTATCCATAAGAAGGATTATTTGTTTGTCTAGTCTTAATTCATTAGTTAATAGATAATAATTTTAATCACTGTTAAATGTTGTGCACGTTCCATAAGGTGTAGTTTTAAATTTTGAATAGGGCAATAATTTTATATAGTTTATTGTTTAGAATTATTGACGTTTTGTATTGATCTGATTTCAATATTATTAAGAATACCTGCGAAGGGACTGATTGCACCTGAGAACTAAAAAATAACTGGTTTTTAAGTTATTTCTTTATGTTGTTGTGAAAGCCTTAATAACTATAAATCATATCTTGTATAAATACTTTAACATGGTACAGTAAAAGTCGTGCAATCTTCTCTTAACAAAAATAGAAATGACGTAAATACATAGTACCTATTGTTCTACAACCAAAACGCTACGCTTTCATAATTGTAGTTATTTTTAATCTGCACGCTATAATGGTGAAACCAAATTTATTTTCTGAAAAGGTTTCAAATTGATATGTAAAATAATATTTAGGTACTATTTACAAATTGTTTTTCTGCAGCACATTATATTTTACGAACGATCTTTGTCTGAAACTTACATGTAATTCCTTGTAAATAACTTCTCATATTTCTTTGAATATGTTAATTGTACAATTACCTAAATCTTCAATAAAATTATGAGAGTAATGTGTGAGTTTCACTTTGTTGTACACTACTATACTAACCTAACGACAAATGGAACAGACATATATTCATTTACGTGGCGACACAATATGGACAAGGATGACGTAGGCCTTTGAAGATTTTATGAGTAAATGACAGGTTCAATACTTTACCATAGAACACACATAAATACGACTGATCAATTGAAATTGATTGAATTGATCAACTGAAAAAAAAAATTTATGACTTTGAAATATTAGGTAACCCCGACCCAAATTTATGTTCCGAAAAAAGGAAATTTAAAACAAAGTCGGGAAGATACATGGGAAGCAGCAGGATACGTATCTATATACGCTTAGATCTTTTAAACTACGCAACGGATTTTAGGGCGGTTTGGTGAGTGATTCAAGAGTTTCCTCTTTTTTTATTTGAGTTTTGAGTTTATAAGCAAGAAAAAAGGGTAGGTAGAGGTAAAGTAATACGCGAACAAAGTCGCGCCGAGTCCACCAGTTCGTCATAAATGAAACGACGCATTACACCAATTATAATCAATCAAGGGCTAATATTACGTATTCTTAGCTTCTGCATCAGTTTAGCACTCTGTGACTGTTAGTGACACAGGTATGTTAGAGAAAAGCCCTTCCTGAATCCGATGCGGGTGAAACGACGTGGAAATATGAGGATTTAGTATCGGCACACTACTCAACCGTCTCATTTAGGATTACTACGGTCCTGCGTCTTTTGCGTCCTGGGGCCCCTTTTTTGAAACCGCTCGTATCCACGCAAACGCTACCTATCGCTTTCACACTCGTGGTAAGTTGCAAGAGATAGAAAAGACAAGCATTAGATGGGTGGCGCTCGCGAGGATGCGAGCGGTTTCAAAAATAGGGCTCCTGAAGTGGTCCGCACCAGACTCATTGTTGCCACCTTATTGATCAGCTTGGCCCCCAAGGCTTGTCGTGCAGCAAGAACGTCGGACGCATTCTTTGATACGCGGACATGTGCTGAGCCTTTACCTCCCGTACTGGAGCCTAACGGTTTGGTCCATCACGATAGGATGGTACTTCGTCTCGAATGTCACATGCATCTACACCCTCGAGCGTGTTTAACTGGGACCAGTGCCGCCTTAGCTAAAACCTTTAATAATTTCCTTGAGCAGTGAAGAATAGGGGCTGACACCTGGCCATCATCACTACAGACCAGCAAGCTGGTCTCTACTTGGGTCAGTGGATTCAGTGGATTAACCTCACTATCCAAGGGGCAATGCGGCCAGCTTCCTGGGCAGTTGGGCACCCTTCCAGAACAGGGAACCTGGATAATTATTTATATATATGTAGGTTTATAGTTTATTGAAGTTGTTATGTTATTAGTGTAAAAATAAAAAAGTAATAATCTTGGCGTTAATGTCCCGGTTGTGCTCTCACGCATAAGGGCACGGGGTTCGCCTTAACCATGATCAAGGATTTTGCAGATCAGGTAATTACAGTGGAGTGAACAGTCAGATGGCGTCTGACTCTGCTACCAGGGTAATCTGACCAGACTGGATCATTCAGTCGCCTGAATGTGCAGGTTTACTCACCAGAAGAGCATAGGTTAGTGTTCAAGTAATGTACAATACTCAAAAAAAGGTCATTGGTACATGGCGGAAGTAGGATTCGAACCGGTACTGCTAATGCTAGCTAAATACGTTAGGTATTTGAGTACAACACACATTTGGTAGACTTAATTATTCTGTGCTAGCCCAGCTCATGTAAGTAAGTATACTCCAAATTTGAATCAACAGGCCAAAACTGAATATATTAAATATTTAATAACAACGTTTATATAGGTAAGGCACAAATTCCACGAAAACCATTAAGTCCTGAAAATTTGGTAAGCAAATAATCTTCTCCGTTTTGCCCTATTTAAGAGTAAAACGCTTCATACTCTTAATTACTTCATCTACGTTGAAAATAATAATCTAATATTTTTGGTTTGCCTGCGTTAATTATCAGTTTTCATTATCCCACAAAGTCGCAACTTTCATTGCCAGTCATGGTTGATTCTCGCTCTATTTAGGGCCCAACAAATTTTAAGCCTATATTATTATGACAATGACAAATTATCGATCAGCAGCAATATCGACAGCTAAGACACGACAATTCCTCAAACGCGGCCCACGCGGCGGCGAGAATAATCAGTAATGGTATCGTTATCCATCTTACTAGTTGATTGGATACGCTTTTTGTCAAGAAAAGCCCCAAAGGCATACGATATATGTGTATGTGGGAGTCGTAATTACCTATAATTGGATCAGAAAATAGAACAACAGAAAAAGGAGCGTCGGTGGCCGAGTGGATAAGGTATCCGACTCGTAAGCGCGAGGTACCGGGTTCAGATCCCACTGCGGCCATGTACTAATGATACTTTTCTGAGTTACTAGGTACATTAGTTGAATGCTAACCCATGCTCTTACGGCGAGGGCTCTGTGTACGTCATATGGTAGTCGCTCTACTGTAATTACCTGATCTGCCAAGTCCTGGATCATGGTCAAGACGGGCCCCGTTCCGCGAGAGCACAACCGGGACATTAACGCCAAGATGGCTGACAGACTAGATCAGAAAATAGCACTCAAATTGCCAGCGTTAACAAGTTTCGCCAAACATACAGCAAGGAGCATTACGAGAAGTAGTTTATTTTCAGTGCAACCTGTTTTGAACTGGACTTTGATTGAGACTGAATTTTAAAGTCGTTTCGAAGGGGAGAGCTGCATCGTGGACGAATTAAATAGCGGAGTGCGGTCGAGTTTCCCAAAGCCCGTTTCCTAATGGGCCACATATAACTTCCGACCCAGTCTCTTGAACTTATGGAAAATCGTGAGAAATAAGGTTAAGTACTTAGCTTTGTGTTCTGTATTTGGTTCTGTTTATATCAGCAAAACTCTTTGATTATGAGCGGTACTTATGGGTTTACATATTAAGCGTCGACCGCCAATCTTCTGTCTATTTGTAGTAAAACAACGTCTACCTATCTTTTCAATCAGAGATGCCTACATTTTAACAGAATAAAAATTCACTACATTTTGCTCTACAGGAGCTCGCTTTACGCTTCACTTTTCCGAAGAATAAGTTTTAAGTAAAGATAACACAGGACAGAGGCGTGACAGTTTTTATCTAAAGTACCTAATGGGAAAATTGCACAGCGTCTGATAAATAATGCAATGTGAGTAAAGAATCATCAGGATCTAGAGCCTCAAATGGATGCAAGTATTCAGAAGTAAAAGTTTACGATAACGCAAAATACCTAATTCGTGCGACAATAGTACCTACCAATACCAAAAAAGTACCTACCTATGCCAGTATACCAAATAAAGAAACAAAATTGTTTTAATGTCAGGTTATTTAATACTAGGGTTTAATGAAATGACTGGTTATTATGAACTGTTACTGCCTTCCATGAAGATAGGCAGGGAATTAAAATTAATTCCACTTATAATAGCCACCAATGCCGCGAAGCGAGTTTGTTTTCTTTGCCGAGGCAATGTTTGTTTAATTTAGTTCTCTCTGTCACACCTATTCAGAAATTCATGGCACTGAAAAGGATTCAATTTTAAAGAGCTTCCGAAGCGAACACCTCAAAATAAAGGGGATTACCGACGCCTAAGTTACCCCGTTCCGCCCACGAAGCCTGCTAGAGTAAATAAACACAGTGATCTTGAAATTGTATGAAAGGCTTTTATCGACACGTGAATTGAGTGGGCAACATTTTACATACAGGAATGCGGAGGCGAGAAGGCTGTCTTAACACGAATTGATGTTTGCCTACATTTCTTTCTACTTAGCCGTAAGAATTGGAAAGAAATTTTATATTCGATATACGTGAGTGTAAGTTACCATTCAAATACTAAGTATACGGCGTTTTTACTGTAAGAAATATTCTTTCGAGTTACTTTCAACTTTTTATATATAGATAAGTATATTAGTATAATTAAGGCTGCTGATCGTTGAGGTATAATAACATTCAATTCCGAATCCATTAACGAGTGTGGGCGTTGTCTCGGTCTCATCCCTCGTTTCTGTTATCACTTTGTAACGCACTCTGCAGTTACATAAATTCCAATTACAGTTCCCGCTAATGTATGTAATGTATTATAGTTATGGGTCATACTACAGACTCACACATTCATATTTCATCTGTTTATTGTGATTAAATACCGTGCCAAGGCCATTAAACACGTGTAACTGTGTCATTTGGATAAATCACCTAACTCGGAATAGAACAATTGTTATTCTGGAATAATGTTACTGTCAAAATAATGTTCGAACTTGCGCGAGCTAGGGAAGCAAACGAGCACGTCCAGACAATAAACTCATATACAGCGGTTCCAACTTTTGACAGAGCCTATCATGCATGAGGGAGCTGTTCATTCTTCTAACCGATAAAGGAGGGATTGTTTTTTACAACTACTTTCGTGATAATGGAGGTTTCAGTACCTATCTAATGTCTTTCAATAGAAAAAGATAAAACAATCTGGGATCGTGAAACAGTTATATTAATAGAGGGTATCCATTCTACGTGTACTATATTTCCATTAAATTAATTAAATTTATAGTTTTCAAGATTTACCAGTTGAGACGCCCCGTCCAAATCATATTCACAGACAGTTAGATTCAGGTTTCCGCATAAAATATTCATTATTCAGGACTGATCTTAATGAGACAATGTATTCCAATGTCTGCATTACCGAGACAGAGGGTGCTGCGAAACTGCGCCAGTATTTAACCCTATTGCTAGTTAGTATCTAAACTAACTGTGATGCTCTAACGGTAAGCTAAGTTCCTTGGAAGTTTACAAAGCACAAGGTAACTCTACAATCAACATGAATAACACTTGGCACATTCATTACTAAATTGTGTCAGAAAACATAACCGTACTATTAAGTTAAAAATTCAATTGATAGAGTAAAAACAAAATTGAAACAATATTTGGGCGTATACTTCGGTTTTTAATATTTAACGAAAGACCATAAAAATCTGAAATTATTTCTAACAAATACATCAATTTGTTAGCTGGCTTCAGACAATCCGCGCGCATTTTCAGCTTAAGTTACTCCATTCAATATGTTACATCAAAGGAGGTTAAACCGCAATCGGAACGAAATCCGAGACCGACATTTTTCTTTTTCTTTTTAACCTGTCACAGCGGTGAAACATGAAAACACTGGCTGGTTGATATTATCTCCGTCGTTCGCCGCACCTGGCATCCTCGCCCCCCCGGACTCAGAAACCTCACGGTTCATTTTGCGGAACAAACGAATGCTTTATGCATCAAGTTTTAGCTGCACCACGGCACCGGGACAAAGGACATCGTCCCGGGCTGTCCCGCATTAATCCCGGGCGAGACGCGACCCGAATCCCGGGGCCCGGGCTCTGTGACGCATTATCGTCGACTGCAGATAGCGGTTCACACAAGCAGCAGTGGGAATTTCTCAATTAAATACGAGGCTAATCCGAGTAAATCGGTCGTAAGCTATAGGTATTATGGTACATAACATTTGTGTTAGTTTAATTTCAGAATATGATTCTTAAGATACGGCGAAACATTTTGGCGTAAATGTCCCGGTTGTGCTCTCGTGCATGAGGGCCCGGGGTCCGCCTTGACCATGATCCAGCATTTGATTGATCAGGTAATTCCAGTCATGCCACTTGAGCTCCATATATCCTATACTATACGTACACTCATAAGTTGATACTCCGTACTCATATGAACATAGAGTAGGTACATAAACACAAGCACAAAGAAAATAGCAATAGGTATCATAAAATTCAAATTAAACAAAAACAAGGATATAAAGTAGATATTTAATTAAAAATGTTCTTTTTGCACGTGAGTTCAATCGCTGGGCAGCGGGAGGGGGAGGGGGGCTGGAATAGCTGACGGAGGAAATTGCTCCGGAACAGCTTGCTAATAAAAATATTTGAAGTGAATATTAGAATTTTATTTTCACGTCACAGAATATTCTTTTGAATCCTAGTTTTATGTGTAGCTCGTAGCACCACGTAGCAACGCGTAGCACGAGCGCTACGCTCATCTACGTATTTAATTTATTTCGATGCTGCTTTGAAATTCTATCACAGTGATGGATTATTGGCGATTATTGTACTAAAATGTAAAGTTAAATAACTATCGACATAATGTATTTAGGAGCGACAGTAGCGAGTGGTATCCGACTTGTAAGATAGAGGTACCGGGTTCCAATCTCACCGGGTTCCAGCCGCCTTGTAACTATGAGTAATGGCTCTTTTCTGAGTTATAGTTGATTACTAATCGAAGCTATTACGGTAAGGGAAAACATCGTGATGAAAGGGAAAACCTGCACATTCATGTGTAACCATAATTTAATCTGGTCAGGTTCCCCTGGTAGCAGGGTCACGGAGGACAGATGGCAGTCACTCCACTGTAATTAAATGATCTTCCAAATCCTCGTGCGCGAGAGCACAACTGAGACATTACGCCAAGATGATTAGGATTATTTTTACTCAATACACGCCACGATGATGTTGCTAACTTGTACCAAAAATGGAAATCGATACTCCATATTTGTGTATATGTTGTACTGTGTATGTTGCATCGAAATGTTAAAATTTTATTGAATTGAGTTAAGCAACTTTAACAATGTAATATTTAAATTGTTAGTATTTGTTAGTAGTATATAGTTTGGCTTAAACCATACTTTTATCTGTTTCACGTTCCTATTACAAAACTAAGCTACCCAGGTTCAACGAAACTACTCTAAACAGCGACCTCGCTCCAAATACGGAATTAAGGTATCGCAAATTATCTAATTAACTGCAAATTACGTGGGAAATGTTGGAAAATTTATCAATGAACTGTATCCGGGAAAGAGGCTGTCGCCAGTTTAATTAGGGGGGTGGTGCCCCCCTCAGACCCTCCCCCCGCCCGGTGCACCCCATGTTTACCCAATTCCGATGATTGGACGGGCAGGTAGCAACCTCTGCAGTTAGTAAGCCATGGATTTAATGCTAGGAGCTTCACCTATTCACTGAAACTGGCGCATAAGATTCTATGAAATTATTATTTTATAAGTTTTATCACCACGACCAGGTAAAGATCGCAGGTACCAGCTGGATGCAAAAGGCACAGGACCGACCTTTGTAGAGATCTCTGGGGAAGGCCTATGCCCAGCAGTGGGCGTCTTTCGGCTGATACAATGATGATAAAGTTTATCAACACTCCGGAAGCTACACTGTTAGATTTAACTACTTACAATATTGGAGTATATCAGTGAATAATTGAAATAATGGTAATTTATAAATCTATTTGTCAAGAGAATGCACATAATATCCCGTTAACGACATTCCAGCGTCGATAGAAAATACACCTTAATACGGTTTCATAGAACTTGATATTGGATGTAATTAAACACCCAACTTTATTGTATATTGTAACTATTGTAAGTGCTAGTAATCAAATCTGCGGCGACCACTGTACCAATATAATTAATTTGAACGCTGCCAACACCGCAAACTCTAATTTGTAGCAGAAGCTTGTATAATTACTTGCGGGTAAATGTAAACCAATAAAATAAATAAAATATTATAAACGACGACCTAAGTAGTTCAGTTAGTTGACATGCCAGTCTGCCACGCAGAGGTCCCGGGTTCGAATTCCGGACAGGCAGAAATTGAAATGATGAATTTTAATTTCTGTTACGGGCCTGGGTATTGTGTGTATGTATAATAAGTATGTATTTAAAATATATAAGTCGTTTATTAGTTGTCTGGCACCCATAACACAAGCGTTGCTTACTTTGGGGCTAGATGGCGCTGTGTGAATTGTCCTAGAATATGTATTTATTTAAAATAAGAATTACGTATTGAAATATATATCATCAAAGGGAAAAAGGAACAATCTCAAATTACCAGTGTAGCAACCGCTTCCAAAATTTAACCCCAACAATATTTTTTAAATCCTCCGTCATATGAGACAATACGTATAAGACGTACTTATATCTTGGGAATAAATTTACTAGAGTACGCGTCATAACGATTAAATCAATTACAAAAGTAACTCTACTCCGTAAGGTCTTGACAATTTTACAAGACTGTCAAGTTCCATTTTCAGCCGCGTGCAAAATTGTCTTCGCACACTCTACACTTCCACTTTTAATTAAAACAAAGACACAAAGTGTTTAGCTACGTACGATGACTGTCTTCAAAACAGAGAACCTGAAAGTGCCGGCCAGATAAAAAAATTGTAATTTTCAGATAGAGTATACAATTCCTAACATTTTATACTATGGCTTCAAATCTGTAAGTGCGCCCACTACCACCTTAAATGAATTTAAAGGTCCATAAAAAAAATGTATACCCTACAACTAAGGTAATTTAACAACACCATAGCTGGTATCCCTACAAAATTCATAATCCGAACAAACAAATAACTACTAAAATTCTGACAACGACAAAAACAAATGTCTTCGTCCTTTTTATTCCAAGCAGATTTTGTATGTTGTGATCGCGTTCATGAATGTTATTATTATTTGCTTGTCATCTCCATATTATTCCCCCTCTACGGTAGTGAACTTTCTATTATCACTACTTCGTACAACTCAATGTCAGTTAAGCAGGTGGGCTGCATGGACTTACCACCCAAAAGGGACTGCGCACTGCTTTGACTAAAACCGGGCAGAGCAAGAGTCACCATAGATAGTCCTTTGTCCCTTTCTAACAGTGTAAACACAATGTTATTGGCATAATCACTGTCATTCTAAATTGACAAGTGTCATGTTTGGTGTTGCCATTATTGGAGAAATATATTTTCCGTGAATTTGGTATTATTATGGGGTAATCCGTACAATCCGAAAAGTAGTTGTCAAAATACCTTTTGACCTACTGAACGTTTCTCCGACAAACGTCGAGTTGATATAATTATTTACCTACGACATTTTGTTCCACAAAACAGATAAAAGAGTTCGGTAACGATTTATCCTACAACACTAATTTCTAAAGAGATATGATAGTACTCGTCGAGATCTACATTTCGTATGACAGCTGTCAAAGTTAAATCTTTTGATAACTCGGAACCCATTGGTCCTAAAACACTAGTTTCTAGAGAGAAATTATAGTACTTGTTGAGATCAACATTTCGTGTAACAGCTGTCAAACTTAAATGTGTTATAACTCAAAACCCATTGGTTCTAGAACACTAGTTTCTAAAAAGATATGATAGTATTTGTTGAAATCTACATTTCGTATGACAGCTGTCAAACTTAAAACTGTCATCCGAAATGTAGATCTCGACGAGCACTATCATTTTTCTTTAGGAACTAGTGTTCCAGTAGCAATAGTTTAGGAGTTATTTCAGTTCAAAGTTTGACAGCTGTCATACGAAATGTAGATCTCGAGGAGTGCTATCATTTCACTCTAGGAACTAGTGTACTAGGACCAATAGTTTCCGAGTAGCAGGGTAGCCTTGGGCTGGACCCTGGTGAAAATATGACCTTGAGATTGCACCCGGTCCGGCTCTGTCTGGCCCTGATCGGTAGGTCGGTGTCCGCGCTAAGTAATAAAAGTAATTCGAAATTTGCATCGACAATGGTGACAACACTAGAAAGGGACACAGGACTATCGATGGTGACTCTCGCTCTGCCCGGTTTTAGTCAATGCAGTGCGCAGTCCCTTTTGGGTGTTAAGTCCATGGTGGGCTGTCACCTGATGGAAAGTGGTGACTTTCGCCCGTACCAAGTACGTACGTACGTATTTCAAGTAACAAAAATGAAAAACGCGGGTACGCAGGGACTAGGGTTGCCAAAAATTTTCAATAATAATATAGGAGATTTCTATTTAGGGTGTCAAAAAAATAGTGACCATATTAAAAAGAAATTCCTTTATTTTATTAATTTATGTAAAAAATAGGAATTTTACGATATTATATAGTAGATTTGGTGACTCTAGTAGCGACATTAACACTGTGAGATCTAGCCAAGTTGATCTGTATAATGCCTGTCTCAGTACACCGGCTAAGTCCTTTTTCTTCAAACGGGAAACTGCAGCGTAAGCATAGCTGCTTGGCGACAAAAACAGATAAGGCGGTGGTAGTCATCCAGACAGACTCAAATAGCTTTAAAGCGTCCTACCTTATTTAATTAAGGTTGTTGAATGAATACCTGGAGAGGTTCTTCCTGGAGAGTACAACAGTTTCTTTAAGAAAGGGGTTAAAAGGTTTTTACGGGGTCGGCAACGCGTGGATGCCCCTGGTATTGCAAACATCCATAGGCTGCGGTGACTGCTTACCATCAGGCAGGCCGCAAGCTTGTTTGCCAACTTAGTGGTATAAAAAAAAAATTAAGCCAGATTTAATTTAAGCGTACGTGTCATTGGTAGTACAGTGAATAAATTGTTTGATTTATCAATTACAACTACATTAATTTAACAATATATTATACACTAGTGGGCCCGGCGCAACTTCGTTCGCGTGACGTCCTACTGCTACCCTACCCTACACCTACTCTACCATACCCTACCCCAACCCCTACCTAAACCTACTAGAGTAGGTACACCTACTGTATACCAAACCCACCTACTGCACTACTTTCCCTTTTTTTCTTGCATACATCTCGTCTTGGAAATTACAAACTCAACAAAAAAAGAATTCGTTAAATAGCTACCTTTGTTATGAAATTATGCGCGAACATGCTATAATTTGTTATCTTGGATAAATTATTGCAATTTTCCCAAGGACGTCTTATTTTTTTTTAATATATACGCCTATGTTACTCGTAGCTTTCTATAGGTGAAAGAATTTATAAAATTGGTTACGTATTTTTTAAGTTTTTCCATTACAAACGAATGTACAAACCGACAAAACAATCAAATCTTTCCTCTTTATTATATTAGTATAGATTTATGTTTAAAGTAACGCATACTCATTTCTTAGTATGAAATATGCATGTACTTTACTTTTGTTTAAGTAGGTAATTAGAAAAGTTATAAATTCTGTATAAACATTGTAAAATAACATTGGGTACAATAACATTAATTAGTATAATTTTGTGACACTGAATATCGTTTTGAATATAAATTACTTCCATGAATACTTAACTTTTGTAATTGACACCGTACATGACACCATCGCTGTTATTCTGCGATCGTATATTATAATGAAGAGATCCAATTAATATTAAATTACTGCATAGGAATCACTCTGGCTTCTATACGTTCTACAAAACATTTCAATAAAGGTTATAACTTGGTTAGTTACATATGGTTATAGACTTAAGGCGGCTTGCACTAGATTTTTAAACGCATTTTAACTGATATTCAAATAAAAACCTCATACAAAAAACATTACACGTCATTTTAAACGTGTTTAAGAATTTGATGCAAAGCTGGCTGAAAATATGATCATAATTATAGGTTTTTCACTTTTTGTTGTTCTTATTCAATGTAGCAAGGTAAAATAAGCGTTTAATCACCGCTTTATGACGATGCCTGTCGCGATCAAGACATCGTTTAGTACTAAATTACACTAAATTTGGGTTTAAATTAATCCATTAGATTAAGAGCGGCTTGCACTAAATTGTTAAACATATTGTTAAATTATTAAACATACTTAAACAAAAAACTCCACACTAAAAGCGTTAAACGTCATTCTTAAACGCGTTTAAGAATTTGGTAGAAGCCAGACTAAATGGATTAATTGATTGCTACACTATTCTAACCGTGAACATTGAACACTTAGGTACAATTAAGTAAGCTTCATCAATTTTGATTACAATTAATTCGAGCTAACAATATAACACTCAGACACTTTGATAACAGCCTATGCTTGCCTGGGATTTATGTGTTTTCTGTAATAAAGCTGTCTCCTGAAACACATAAACTTATAAAAAGTTTAAGTATATGTTAGGCTATTTCATAGTTGTATCGACAGTTACCTAGTTTAGTTTTCTATTCAGTGTCTGTCTGCTCGTTTATGACCGAATAATATAAAAAAATGGAATCGATCAAAAATATTTACTACTGCGAAAGATAAAACATTTGAATTAATATTGTAAATCTAGCAATATAATAAAGTAGAAAACCATCACGAAATACTCTCGTAACTTCTTTACTACTTACGACCACGACATCATAACTATATCCTAACCAAATCACGTACAAGGTACGAGGACATTAATTACAAATAATCAGAAATCCAAATTAACAGAACGACATACAATTGCGTCACACAATGCGCACCGGTAATCACTTAATGCCAGTGTAGCCTCGTATTAAAGCACGACAATCGCACACGTGATTGCTACATTAGCCATGAAGCCGCTGAATAGCTATGGACCACCATTAAAAGTCACTCGTATTTCATACTAGAATAGGCGGTTTTAATGTGTCTAATTTGTGGACTTGTCTCCCTTTTGTGAATTTCCACACCATTTTGTGGAACGTTTTTGTTGTTATGCTAATAGTGGCAAAGGTCGTGAATGAGCAACGCATTACACCTACGCACATAAGTTTCGCTTATTATTTGCTCCTATTTTGTGGTAATATAGTATAAGGCCCTAATAACGATACAGAAGTTATTATAACTAGGCGACGATTTCTCGCTAGTTCTGGTTGTGACCCTCAAGAGTTGACCTCGCGATCAAGGCGCTAGGCGGAGGCGTAACTCTGTTACTACGCGCCCTCGACGCCGGGATGAATGGACGGACGCCCACACGCTGCGGAATACGCGATATGACGCGCCGCCTACGCCGTAGCAGCGTAGCCCGTAGCGCTACGCGGTGACGTCAGCGACGCCTACACTCTTACATCGGCTTATGTAAGGCTGCGCCGTGATTCTTTGTTTCAATTTGATTGAACGACTGTCGTGCTTTTGTGAGATAGCGCTTACGTTTGGTATTTGTAGTTCTGCAGTCTCTATTTTACTACATTTTAGAACTGATATTTTGTGAATAAAATCTAAAATGAACTGTAAAATTTTAGAATTGGCTGTGAATGCCGAGTTGAAAATCTATACAGACAAGAATCTGTCCAGATGCTTCGGAACGGTGCTGGCTACGCCTCGGCACTCGCTATGCCAGCGAATTCATTCAAAGGCTATAACTTCCTTTAATCTACTCAATGTCATGACATCAAAATTTAACATTCGCAGTAGCTACAATAACTTCCCCGAAATATTCTGACATCCGTGTATTATCAAAACAAACGCGAAATGTAAACGTTATAAAGTAATAAATTCTCTTTAATTAAATTTTAAACCGGGTGAAATATCAATTTACCGACGGAACACTTAAGAATTAAGAAATCCGAGTTATTTTTAAAGTTCTATTTCAAATGTTTTGGTATTCCTCCGCTTATTTTGTCGTATTTACACATATTACGATGTAAAGCATTCATTCTATTAATACTATACACGACAGTGCTTAAATATGTGACCTGGTCGGTCCGTTTCTTTTAACTGCTTAGCTGATTTTGATTAGGATTAATAAAATAGTAGATTGGAACTTAGAGAAGACAATAAGGTAATCGGAAAGCATAACAATATTCAATACAAAGTGAAAAGAAAATCTAAACCGATGAAAAACATACATGATATGACGACAAACTTTTGTTCGTAGGGAAACCAAACTGATTTGAAAAGTATTTAACTGTGAGCGCTAATATAAAACACAAAATAAGTTATAAAAAATAAAACCGACTTCAAATCGAGGCGAGCAGTTGAAAGAAAGATCCCCTGCTCTAGGAGAGCCTCCCCTCAGCCTCCCCTCAAACTATATGTTGCACTTGAATATGCTAATCAGCTTGCAGTAGGCTCGGGGCCCCGGCTCAAAGGTCTGGGGCGTCATCAATCTTGTCAGATTTACGGCTCAAGCCGTGTCCGGTTTATCTTGCGGACCGGGAGTTCGCACCCTGTCCGTGCAATAACAAAGACGTTTATTTATTGGCTAGATTTTACAATTTACCTGATATTCTAATACAAGGTTTGAAGTCGGTAGAGTTTGTGTCGTGCGGATAATGCGAGTTCGGGTTGTGGTAATGGGTTTCTGATCTGTACAGAAGGTAACAAAAACCACTGCAATCTTTGAAAGAAAAAAAGAAAAATTATTGTCGTGTAGTATACTTATTGATCCAATGAAGATTGGTATTGCCATTTCCCACCACAATTCGACAATTTTACGTAAGACTATCCCATCTAACATACAATCAATGTTAATATTATCAACCCTTATGGTGCCTACTCACCGCTTTGACGATGTCAGTTGGCATGACATGAGGCGAAAGGACGGACGTCATAATAATAATAATAATCATGGACAAATTCACACAGCGCCATCTAGCCCCATCTAAGCAAAGCTTGTACTATGGGTGCTAGATAACTGATATACTACATATATACTTTTTTTTTAATACATACTTAATGCCCGCATAAGCAAACCTATTTTTATTATGCCGTATGTCGTCAGGATGGTGAGTGGCCACCATTAGACAAAAGACTCAAAGATCCTAAGATCGTAAAATAGGCAGCTGCGGTTTTTTTTTGGGTCTACCACCCATTTCCACCGCTGCAACTCCTGTTTAGGTAGGATCTAGAGTGGCGACCCAAAAGACCTAGATTATGGTATGATGAATTGTGGTAAGCTTCTGTAAATATCTGGGCACCTCGTCTAGACACAGTGCCGTGTCCGAGAATCTAGCCCAAAATAATCACGGTCTGCAGACGACGACTATAAACAGTACTTACCCATTTTAAGCACATACAAAACGACATATATATAGGCGGTGGATGCTGCACATGTTTCAACGAGCCATTATTGAATTCGTGTTTCAATAGGTACGTCCCGGCATTCTGATTGCAATCGAGGTTCGACAAACATACGTACCGAAAATTGAATTTCACTATGGAGTCGGGTTAATTACGAATGCAGTTATTGCGATGTTATTGTTTTAAACTGTGTTTCATTAACGCAATTATGTGTTATAAAATGTGAACGTGTAATCCGTGAAGGGTTTAATTAAAACTGTACATTGTTTTAACCTGTATCGATGTCAGGGGGCCTGGTGATCTGTAAAACAGGTATTTATTACCTAGTGAAGACACCAGTCTCTCGCGCAGGTTTTTACTGTACGTACGTTAAATTGTCTCTATTGTTTGATCCACCCACCTATGTGATGAGAAAATAAATATTTTATTTATTTATTTATTATACATAGTATAAAACAAAGTCGTTGCTCGCCGTCTGTCTGTACGCTTAGATATTAAAAACTACACAATGGATTTTAATTAGAGTAGGGTACTAGTACGTATACCGTACCGTACGTACCACTAGTATGTATATAAACGGGAACTCTGTGGTTTATCTAAATATAATTAACTTAAATATTATTAAGGGTTTGCAAACCGCTTTAACCCCTTTGAATTCTTGACGTTGCCTTTGTATTCCTGTCGGAATATTATAACTTCCAACATCAAAGTGAACTGTTGCATTATTTTGTAGGTAGATAAAAAAAGTACCAGTTGCGCTCTAGCGTACGAGTGCCCGGGGTCCGCCTTGACCATGATCCAGGATTTGGCAGATCAGATTATTACAGTAAAGCGACGCCATCTAACCTCCGTGACCCTACTAGGGGAACCTAACCAGATTGTATCATGGTTACACATTCAGTCGCCTGAAGAGCAGGTGTCATCACGATGTTTTCTCTCACCGTAAGAGTATTGGTTATCATTAAACTAAACAGAGAAAAGAGTCATTGATGCATGCAGTGGGATTCGAACCCGGTACCTCTCACTTACGAGTCGGATACCACAACGATACTGGCGTTCCTAAATAAATTATGTCGATAGTTATTTAAATTTATATTTTAGTACCATAATCGCCAATAATCCATCACAGTGATTGAATTTTAAAGCAGCATCGAAATAAATTAACCGACGCTTCTGACGCGCTGTGTGGGCTTCGGGGAGTTCGGCTTCGTAGAGTGTCTCTGCTGCACGCGTGTGTCTAAATATAAAGCCAAAAATAGCCTACTGTTTATCGCTGAATAATTTAACATGAAATAAATGACAATTAATTTAATTTAATAGTATTAGGTATATATACCTCGGCCGTGCGGTGACCGTTACATTATCATAAACAGTCCACTGCAGTACTTGGGCCTTTCCCAAGAAAGGGTAGGAAGGACCGCGGGACCTCGTACGCGAGAACACAACCGGGACATTAACGCCTAGATGATTATTATTACTATGATGCATTATTTATCACTAACTAGGTACCCCTCTGGTGTATCCATAGACAGCGGTGACCACTTTCCATCAGGTGAATCGTTTGCCTGATTGTTTATTGACTAATTTTGTGATTATTTGCCGTGATATATTCCAAACGTTAATAGAAGAGCAATCTCATCTCGCAAAACAAAGCGACTGCGCCCTGGGGACTCGTCGACATAATGTGACGAATGGGGCTTTACTCGGACCTTCTCATTTAATACGTGAAACAAGCAGCAAGGCAATGACTGATGATGGCGTATATAGTGCCACAAACTTATCCGACCCGGTGGCCTAAGCTGGAACTAAGTGTTTCCATTTGAAAATGTTATGTCAATTCTAACAACAGCGACACTGACACCTGATAAGTTTCTTGCACTATTATCTTTAATATTTCCGTATTGAAAAAAAAAATTTGGCACTCCATACATACACATACCACTTATAAGTAACACAAAAGAAAAAATGTATTTCTGACGACGGACTACTGACTAACTAATTACTAACTTAAGCCGCATGTGTATGCTGCAGTAACGCAAAAAGGTCATGGCTCAGCACAGTGTTGCTTTGGAGAGCAACCCACTGATATCCTGCCAAGACCCTCAAAGAAGGGTGCACGGTAAAACTACAATACCATTAACGAGGTGCAACTACCCAATTATCAGCAGTCTTGTAATTTGTGTAATGTGTGTGTGTATTGACGTATTCTGTTACATAATGGCAGACTTCTATGAAAATAAAATTATGTGCCAATGGATCCAATCCAGGATACATCAGTCGGAAATCCGCGGCTTTACATTAGAGCTTTTCCAGTTCTAGCCTACTACAACAGAAGGAGTGTGGGTTATTACAAATAGAAAATCCACACACAGCTTCGTTTAAAATACTTTTCCGGAAGGCATACATCTCAGTTGCGAATATCGCATTAATGAATTACACTCCAACTTTGGCAACGAAATGAACTTAAGAAAACTTCCTACTACGAACTACTGTATTTTTTATACCACTGAGGTGCTGCTAGCCTATTATGATTAATTTAATAATCTGCCAGGAACTAATAATTTATTGTCCTTTTTATCAATTAAAAATTTTCAAAGATTTACCTGCATTGTTGGCTTAGACAATAGAAAAACAATCAGCCCTTACACATAATATGTGTATAGTAAAAATAAAACATACGTGTCAACTTCTATGGATGCTTTTCAATTGATATAGAGTGAAAGAAGACTTATATATACTAGCATAGTGAACTTCATAACTTGTTTGCTATTAAACATAATGTACACATACTATTGTCATATTAAGGACTATCGGCTTAATATGTAAGATATCCTATTATATACCTACACTTTAGAAAATAACCAGTCATCCCTAAGTTGCATAAATCTGTTCGGAAAGCCTGTAACTCAAAAGAACATTCCTACGCAAATTTTATCCCTCTACGAACAAAGATATTTTGCAAAATTCATTTCTTATCTACTTTGTACGTGGGACATAAAATATTTTTATTTTTCTCTAAAGAATTTGTTCGAATGAAACGAACTAGATTATGTGTGTTGTATTGTGATGCACTGCTTGTGTCTAGCATACTCGTAAAGTTATTGTTCGAACAATGTAAGCTAAGTAGTAACAAAGACTTGCTGCTTTATTGTTGTACCTATATTACAACTTTAGAGAATACGAGTAGAGTAGAATAGTAGTCGTTCAAGAGGTATATTAGAGGCAACGCATTGGTGATTCCTCTGGTGTTGCTGATGTCCATAGGCGGCGGTGACCACTTTCCATCAGGTTGCCTGTTTGTCTGCCGTGAAACATAAAAAAAAAATTTGAAATAAATATATCATGTTTTCATGGCGAGAATATATTCTAAACTTACCAAGAGACGTAGTATCTTTTACCTCTGGTCCAAAAGTTGGTCGATAGCTACTAGAGTTAGAGATATTATTTGTACCGGGAACTTGCGAAGAATTGGTCGACACCACAGGTGACCGAAGAGCTTGCAGCTACCTCGCACAAAGAATAAGCATTGCTATTCAGAGAGGTAATGCTGCCAGCATCCTGGGTACTGTTCCACACGGCCCAAATTTTTTACATATTTTAAATTAGTTAACTTCTTTTCCTTTTTATTGTACATATTTATTTTTATGTTAGTGACTAACAACTAATCAGTGTCACATTATGGTGGCCCGAACACCACTTAGACACCTTACATTTCTAATATCTACAAAAAATCGGAGCATAATTGGTGCGACTACCAAAAAAACTCTCGGCGAATCCCTCGTCTTCCCACAGTGACAGTTAAATCCATGGAGATCTACTAAAGCGGAAACTTTCTATCGACGTGGGAGTACTCAAATCGTTTTACTTTACAACCCCTATTCGTCATGAAGTTTTTTTTTATTCCTGTTCCAATTCCTACCCTTTTAATTTGATGTTGCCGAGAATTTACAAGTGAAAAGTTTCTTTGGAAAATTAACACGAGCGAATTTCTTTTGATTCTCTTTGTCGATCGGTGTGGAGGGCGTGGGTGAAGGCATAATAAGTTCTACAGTGGAGGTCCGAATGCTGCTGAGATGGTAATAATGGGGTTCTTTTCTTTTGTGGGTACCTATTACTCTGAATTTAGGTGGGCGTTTCAAAACCTTCTGTACCTGTTCGGAGTCTGTGTGGGCGCTAGTTGGAAACAAATGTCAACATAGGGTATACCTAAATCCAACCTTAAAATGGATGATAAGAATATAATTTTAGTAGTTTGGATTTTGTTTTCGGTGGCCTCATGTTTTTGAAGTACTCTAGCTCATTCATTAATGTGGTCCTCTCTTTTTAGTCTCCGAGCTAAAAATGCCTGAACTAGCAATGCAATTCGCAACACAGCAGGTCACTGCAAACGGTGACATTTCATAATTTACCTAAGTAACGGCTGTTAGTTTTGAGTGGGAGTACTTGGAGCGTTATTTCAGCAAACACTCGGCACGGATGCTCACCCAGACGTACTGTATGACGAAAGTCATTAAACACAGTTGGGGAAGTGTGCTTGGGTTTAAAGATCTTTATCATCCTGTTTTTAAATAAAATGTCTCGTAGTTATGCATGTAATTATTACCCGTAAACCAAGATACGTGCTAAAAATGGAAAATACTTTCAAAATGTCTCTAGAACTAGATATTGACTCCGGTATATCTTTGATTGTCGACACCATTTAGCTCCCACCGAGATCCAATCTTAAACTCCCGTATTCCAATCTCACACCCGTAGTCACAAACAATACGACTTGTCTATTACTATGGGTTCTCACAGTGCTCGTTTGTTACGTAAAGGAACTGCGTTCAATACGGCTCCTATGATTGGTCAATTGTGTTCATTTTGACGGACGCATATTTATTTATTTAACAATTTATTGTACACAAGAATATTAAAGAGATAGTACAAATTAGATATTGGACAACAGGCACTACTACGGCATAGTGCCGATTGCCACTCAAGTATTCTCAGTTGGAACGTTATTCTCCCTCTTATTGTATACAAGTAACAGAAAACGCAATTTTCTGATTTCTGTATTGATCTCTACGGCGCTGTCCTAATTGGCAACGGTCGTGCGACGATTGTCGTACGGCGGGAGGTTTCGACGCCTCCGACGCCGGCGACGTCCGTCGTACGACCATGGTCGCACGTTAGTCGTTAAAACACCCGTCAACGGAATACAACTCTGGTTTATGTGGGTGGCACCCATTAACTACCTACGCCATATTTCCGAGAAAACACTCACAATTAGTAGGTAGGTAAACATTTTTGAAACAAACGACCTTTGTAATGTCAAATCAAACGTTTCGCTAATTAAGGTGGAGAGGAATTAAACTCGACTCGCCATTCCCCTCCCCGTCCTATTCATAGCCCGAGGAACGCCGACGGACACTTTTTGGAATCAATTTGCCTAATTACTACACAACTTGGGGTTCTACGTTTTACGTTTAGGTGATTAACATGTTCCTTACGCTTGTTTCGGATGTACAATGAGCACACGCCTCCCCCACAATGCGGCACTCCACTTGATTAATCTACAACTTAAACGTTGTTTTCTGTTGAGTCTACGGTAGACATTTAAAACCGACGTTCGTGGCAAATGTTGCCATTAAGCCGGAATGTGGATTAAAAAAATAAAACGAGCACCTCGTAATTGTATTTTCATCGCTTACGTACGTTTTTTATTACTTTATTAGATTACATTTTCCCATTTCATTGCAGCGAACCAAATTGAAGGTAGATCTAATATTTGGGCTACTTGACCCTCTTGCCTTTATTATAATTTCGGGGGTAGGTCAAGATTCGCACCGAACAACAATGGGAAATCGACAGGGGTCGCGCTACGCACACAATGGCCGCAAAGAACCTGTAGCTTGTAGATACCGCTTCATTTATTTTTTTATTTTTAAAAGGAAAGGAAATTCTATTTCTACACGTTGCCGCCGTTTATATAATACTAACTAATCCTACTAGATATATTGTCATTGTGACACGCAACTTAAACTCTCATAAAGTAGAGAAAACTACATTTAACGGTTGAACTTTAATTAGTGACTTTCCAGAAGTAGGCGGTACATCTCATGAAGCCTGCAGTGTACGACAGTTTCGTATATTCTTTTGTATTACTACTAACGTGATCACAATTGGGAAAATTCTAAGGACTATATTTTTTATGTTTTTCTATATGCATTCTCTCATTATGCACCTACATTGCGTTCTTTTTGGATATACATTGTATGTAGGTACTTACTTAACATAGGTGGAGTTAGAATGCACATTGTAGGTAATAAATGATGAAATCCCACTGCGGTGCGAGGCTATATCTATATGGCCTCCTTTCACGAATCTCGAAGGAAATTCGGAAACTTCACGTCGTTGGCGAAGTAATAGTTTAGTTTCAGGTTCCTCGTAGCAGCTGAGGTTGGCAAGGAATAATGTGCTGAAGGGGGTAGGTACCAACAACGTACATTTATATAAATTAGATATAGAATGAAAATAAACTGATTAGTGTTTATCAATAGAATAAAAAAGTGGTACATAAAACGTAAAGAATAAGCTTTAAATCATACAATACGAGTAAGTTTAGATATTTTTATTTTTGTACTTTGGGGGATGGGGAGGGTTTGTACTTGGTGCAGTCACTGACAATACTGCAATCGCCATATTTATGCCTATAATATTTGAGGAGGTCCCTCAATTTCTCATGGATCCCATCATCAGATAAGACCAAACTTAAAATTATGACAAATATAAAAAAAAAACATTCAACCGAATTCAGAACCACCTCCTTTTTATGAAATCGGTTAAGAAAGAAAGATCTATAATAACTCGAGTTACAACGATTATATCGGATTTATAAACTAAGTTGAACTGGTTGTACGTAAACCTTTTTTAAAATCGTTTTAGCCTTGTAACAATTGAATGGAAAAATACAGATACTTATAAGAGTAATGATTATTAAATTTCGATATTTTAACACAACACTATTAGACCCACTGATTAATGTGTCCGGAATATGAAAGAGAAGTAAATTCTGATAACGTACTGACAACTAGTATAATAGCTAGCAACGTTGAATTACGGCCCCTATATAATGGCATGGCACCACTGTCCTAGAAAACCATGTAACGAACTGGTTTGCTCATGCATGTTTTATAATGAGCTATAAAGTGTTTATGTACACTATGATATTATAAACAGAAAAGGGGTCGTGACCAACACTGTAATGAAAAACAGATAGTTTCATTACGAGCACTCTAAAGCGCGCTCCACATGTGGACAGTTCCGCGGGAACACGAGAATGTGGAGGTAGTATTCGTGTAGTCCCGTGCATATTTGGCATGTCTCGCCTATTTCATAGACTAAGTAGAGATAGTTTGTTGTCGTCTCGATTCGATCGATTTTATATTTAAATTCCTAGCGTTTTATCCCGTAACAGGTTCGGGGTACTCTTGACCATGATCCAGGATATTAGTAGATCAAGTAATTACAGTAGAGCAGGTGCTATCACCTCTGTGACCCTGTTTACAGCAGATTAGCGATGTTACACCGATGAATCGATATAATGTCGACGCGTTTTGACACCCACCACATCCCTAATAGGCGAGAATGTGGAGGCCGAGCAAAGCCCCGGCAAAAGTTTCGCCGGAAGTTTCGGCGAACATGTGGAGCGCGCTTAACTTCAGTTGTCAAATGTTCAAAGCAGTTAAGCTCGATCATTTATTGATAAAAATCGTGCAAGATTCTAAGGGCCAATTCATTCTTTTTGGACTCGGTGCCAGCACAAATACATATTTTCAAGCCAATACAATCCGAGCTCGTTGCGCTCGCTTATTCACCGCTCATTTGCTTACAATTATTCCAACTATCCCAGCTTTAATAAGACAAATTAAAAAAAAATTTAGCTAGCTAAGCTCGGTTGTTCATTAGTTCATTAGTTCGGTTTAGTTATTTTTATTACGGTTTCATTAGCCAAATTGCAAAATGTACGATCTCATTGTGTGAGTTAAAGAGACAAGACACCGGAATGTTCAAAATTTTAAGCTGAATGCGCTCGTTGTATGTAAGTTATTTACGGCTTTATTAATAACCAAATTGCTAGATTTTTGAGCTCACTGCGCTCGCTCCTTCGGTGAGGTACATTATTTTCATTAAAGACGCCAGAATATCAAAAATTTCAAGCTCAATTAGCTCGTCTATTTATTGATATTTCTATAAAAATCACAGAAAGTTTTAAGAACCATTATGGCAAAATTCCGAGCTCCCTGCGCTCGCTCAATCACCGTGTATTTAATTACTTTCATTACGGACCACCGCAGCTTTTATGATTCAAGAGCTCACTGTGCACTTATATACTACGTATTTATGGGGACAACCGATACAGTACTTGAGGCAGTCGCAGGCAAAAAATCTAGTCTACTATATTGTTCTACAACAGTCACATCACTATACCCACCACTCTAAACTAATAATAACAAACACTAACGCGACAATTATTATCTTAAGACTTCTCTTGCATAAACGCTCTCCGGGACAAGACGCTCTCGAGAGCAAGAGCAGTTAGCGAGTCCGCCCGTTACCGCGCATCTGGAGCACCCAAGGCCCTACGTGCCTCGGACCAGGGCCAACTCGGGCGGCCGCCCCGAAATCTTTGCACAACAAGAAAACAGGCTAAATTGTTGCAAAAATCATGCTCGGGCAAGTGCCAAAGGTGGACGTAAAATGTTTAAAAAGTTGAATTTTAATGTCGCTCGCTGTTTCATTCAATTGCGCTAGTTTCAAACTGCTGATATTATGGCAGCAAACTTGAGAAGCAAACCAACGAAATTCCGACCAATCGACCGTGGATTAAGGTATAGTGATACACCTATGTACTATTTCATATCCTCTATTTCGTGGCTACTATTGGACAGTAAAGTAAGTAAGAGACGAACTGTGTTCTTAGGTGGTCGTTTCATCATTAGTATACCCACCTACTTGGATAGACGTTATTCTCACAAATCTGCGACCCACGTTTTGAAACCGGTCGCATCCATGCCAGTATCTCTTTCAAATTCGTGGTATGTTGCCATATATGGAAAAGACAAGCATTAGAAGGCGAGCGCTCGCGTGGATGCGAGTGGTTTCTAAACAGGGCCCCTGGGCGAGATGGAACGTCTAGATTAACAAAAAACACACATGTGCGAATTTTCAGATTATTAAACAGAATAGAAGCGGTCGTTGTTAGGTACAGCACGACATAATGGTCTATATGGAGTATAGAACATATGCATCAGAGTTTTAGCCGTTAAATGTACATCTATTTCAATTATTTATTCACAAAACAAGAAAAAAATTACTTTCACATTTTTTACTCCTAAGAATGGAGTTATCCCCTCAATTATTATTGTTGACAGGCACAGCTTATCAAATAAGTTGTTCACGTTTAATTTTATTTGTCGTGTGCGGCCCTTTATTAAAAGACGTGTTCTCAAAAAAATACATTAAATTACTACTGATGGTACTCATCCGAAATCCGTCGCAAAATTAAAATTAAATTGAACAGACGCTGCGCTGGTATAAAACTGGATTTGCCGCGTATCTAGGATATAAAGTAAGTACATTTAAGCTGTCTAGAGGCTATGAAAGAGGATTTTCCTCATATTATGAGGAGGTAAATCCTATACAAGAAATACGTGCTATAGCGTGCCTTGATCTCTCGGTCAACTACCTATCTACTGGCATTATATAAAAAAAAATACACAGTAATAGTTATAAACTTTTCGATTTGGTTAAATTGTAACTACTATTTAATACAGCTTAGAAAGTAGTATGTACTTAATTCTAACCGAGGGATCAATGTCCGGTATTGCCAAATTATTTAGCACAAACTATAATAATATTGGATCGCCTTTCTATAAAAAATTTCAACATTTCTAAAACAACACATGTATGCTCGCCACAAAAGTTGAACCATGACACTTACAAATGGACTCCAAACCCATAATATTCTGCTCCACAAAATTTCAAACCCTTACCAGTATCAAACTAAACACTAAACTGTAGATACACCGATAGTTTCCAGTACAAACCTGCGACGCGCGAATACTCGCTATTCAGTCCGCGTGTGTCGTGGGAGGATCAAATCTCTCGTCGGCACGCCCCCACGCTCCCGTAATGACGGCTTGATACTGCTTTGTCATTGAAATTACTCCATCCGCGTTACAAAGTGGGGCCGCGTATTAGATTACACACCGCCGTAGCTCACCTGCCATGGCCAGAGGTGTCATCAACCTCCTGACGAAATTGAGCCCCGGCGCGGGGTTAGGAACGGGGGCAGATACGGCGGTTGCTTTTTTATTTTGCAAATTGGCGATAGACAATTATGAATAAAAACGTTAAAGTGTGGGTGCATTGTTACCGCAACGACAAATTAGTAGGGGAAGGGGTCCAAAGAAGGCAGCAGCGCGATTCTCTAAGACAACTTTAGGCGTCTGTGTGGCGTTCGTACCTAACTGTAAATTGTTATTTCAATGGAAATTTGTCCGTTGCTATGGCAAACTTCGCCACGATCTGTCTGTTATAGAGAATCGTACTGTAAGCTAAACTGACACCGAAGTACCGGAAGTGGTGTACATGATCAGAGATATTACCCGATCCCATCATTTTAATGAGTTATTGATCAATCAGTCAGTCAGTCTTTAGTCAAATATCTCAGTAACTACTTGATATAACTTCCCAAAATTTTGACAGACGTAACTAGACGTAACTATAATACTTACGGCAATTTACATACAAACTCGAATAACTTTATGTAGAACGATAACGAAGTTATGATAAAGTGAAAACAAGCTGAAACCTTTTGTACTCACGTGTACTGACTGCGTACGCACTGCCGGAACTTGGCCACCGGCACCGAGTGCCTCGATCCATATATACTTTGACGTACTCAAGGTGCTACTTTAGGTGACGTAGGTTACCTACGTCATCGAATACAAGAAAATTTCCACTTGGTTGCGATAGTAGATGATGTCAAAGTTTTGTTTACTAAAAAATATGTTTTGTTCCAGTTTGTGCAATGGCAGACCAACGTTTTGCACGTCTCCTCGCGATGCACCTACGCCACCCTCACAGTCTAATAGACTTGACAGTCTATCTATACCATTAAGGAAAAGTAGTACATGTAGACTCCACGGCGTCGTATCTCACCTGTCACGGACAGGGGTGTCGTCAAACTCCAGACGAAATTGAGCCCTCCGCGGATGAGAACTATGACAGATGCGGCGTTCGCTACATTGCTTTGATCAAAGCGGTACTAACGAACTGGCTGTCAATGTTTATTCGCGAAGGTAAAGGCCCAGTGCTAAGTTAATTAAACCCAATTACAATGATCATGGGATATGAATAATTCTATTCTTCCAGGAGGAAGAATAATCCAGAATAATAGCGAAAACAGGAGAACAATAGTTTTTCATGGTACAGTGCCATGAACTTACCTGTTCAGTAGACAAATTCGGAACTAAAATGAAGCTTGTATCTACTAAAATGTCAACAACTTCTACATAGTTCCGATGTTGTCTAAAATCTGTCCAGACATTTGGTAATGAAAATTATGTATTTACATTATATGCGTTTGCTATCATATATTACAAGAATCTATACACAATGTACGTAGCGTGATTGATACGTCAAGGCGTGATTTTGGGTATTGTTTGTTCACCAAGCAAGGCAAGTCAGTTTTGACATATCATAGATACCTACTGAACAGATAAGTTGGTGGCACTCTTGTGGCTCTGTTCGGTATTTGGGTAATAAGATAACCCTCAACCTTCCTAACAACAAGAACGTTCTTTCATGGTCAATGGTCATCAGTGAGATTAAAAGAAATTCGTCACAGGCGTTGAAGAGTATTCCGGAAGAAGCTTACGAGGATTGTTTTGCAAAGTGGAAACACCGCTGGTAAAAGTGTATGATAATTAGGGGAGCGGAGAGCTAGCGCAAAAGACGAAAAACGAAAATAATTTAATGAGGTTCCGTTATTTTTAATCTACATATAAATCTGAACGTGTGTATTATAAAAGATGAAAAATGTGTATTGTAAAACATGAAAAATAAAAAAAAATCATGAGGATCCGTTATTTTTCTAACTGACTAACAGTTAAAACTAAACGTATGTATTATAAATACACATAATGTAAGTGTGTTTTAACTTTTTCTCTGGGCTTTTTGGACTCGCAACTTTTCGCAACGACTCGCTTTTAAAACATAGGTGTACATCCACAGTACAAGTACACGCCCGTCTATCCGCGCGTATAGTCCGCGATCTCCCAACACCTAGCTCCCTCAGCGCTGTAACATATCCATTTACGAGATGAATGGAGATCGGAGCCTGGAGCCTATTTCACTGGATGGTTTTATCTATTAGCCCGCCATCAAACTACAAAGGTGGCCGGCTTAGGGCACTTTTGCAAGGCGAGATAGAAAAGGTTAGGTATATCCATTGTCCGTGGCCAATAAAATTGTACCACCTACCAGCGATCTTTTAGTAGAATCTACGCTATTGACAGCCATTTTTTAATGTGAATGACCGATCAATTTATTACACACCTTCACATAAATCGAACTCGTGCGGTAATGCAAAATTGAAAGCAAGCTCGATAAATGACGATGTTGAGTGCGGGTTTACAATAGTATTATAGATGAAGATACACGTACTTGTATCCCAATATTTCTAATACTAGCTTTCTACCCGCGGCTCCGCCCGCGAGGGCTATACGTTGAAGAGGGGAATAAAAGTAGCCTTTGTCGTATTCTAGATCCTACCCATATCCGTTCATCCGTTTAGGTGTGAAGAAGTAACAAACATACGGACACACACAAAGTTTCTCATTTAGTGGGATTTAAATTGTCCGTTTATAGTCAAGTATGTAATACTAAACAATTTCATTGATAACCGACTAGTTTACATGAGTGAGGGAGGGCCGACAAGGCGCCCAGAATTTCTGACAAGTAAATTTGTGTACTTATCCAATTAAGTAGTCAAAACACGTGAATTTTCAGGAAATGTTTCAAAATCACATAGCTATGTTTGCTATCTACACACCCCGAATGTTATCTCGAATATCTTATCAGAATGTAACAAGATATTTAAATTTCATTCTACACAGATGAACACAATCTCCCATAGCTGGGAGAGTTTACCATTATCGCCAAATATCTAATATTGGCCAATTGGAGATGATAGTAGGTCCTGTAGGACAACAGTCATTGCCATTTTCGTGGAATACCGAAAACTGACTAGACCTATTAGACTGTAAAGGCGCTGTAGGTTCACCTAAGTCATCGACTACAAGAAAAATTCTACTATGTTGTGTAATTTGTTATTATAGTTAACTACGACTTTTCAAAGCGATAGTAGTGATAGACTTACATATCCTCTTGTGTGGGTTCTATACGTATAAAAAAACCCTGACCAAAAGAAAAGTGACTTTAATGTAGCTACACTATCGCAACGATAATTCTAAGATTGGGTAATTAAAAAAAAATGTACGCTGCTCCTTGGCCAGACTACACACACCTACATTCAATAAGCACCCCCGATTTATTTCTTCCTGACATACCTAGCACATGGTTGTTCGAGCTTCAAATTAGCACTACCCACGTTGGAACCCTCTTTCAAGTTCCCGATGGGCAGCAATTGGAACAAATGAGCCGATTAGACAGAGCGGGAACAAAGAGCGGGAGGGGCTATCCATCACGTCACTGAGACGTGCAGTTGCCGACGTGTGCAAGTAATTGATAACCCCTCCCGTACCCCGCGCGGGGTCCTAGTGACGTCCTCGAGAATTTCATTTCCTGGTCAAGAGACAACGTACAGTTGACTATTAATCACCCGCTGATCATGGTGAGCGAGCAGGGTAGTGTTATTAATTTCGAGTTTTGACATTTAGCTAAATGTCGGTGACTTCGCTTATTAACCTATACAACGTAGGCGAAGTCATCTACATATTATAGACATTAAAGTAAACAACAAGTAAAGGTGCAGTATGTAAATGTCTTATGGGTCGCCGGTGCAGCTATGATGCTGGCTGCACAGGAATTGTAGCATTGGGAATAAGTGCTTGACTTTCCTTAACCACGACCCGTTACCTCCATACCATGTTACTCCTAACACCGTTTGCTCAGGTTCGGTGCATACTCCGTCAGGCTGACAAGGCAGCGCTTGCGTGAAGGCGATTATTTTTGCACGGGCGTTTACGGAGATTGCCCCGGCGGTCGTTAGCCCGCAGACACGGAACCTGAGGGAAAATAAATAGCAATTATTAGCAGAATCGCTTACTCACTTCAAAGAGAAAAAGAAATGGGAGCACCGTATTGTTATTATCATTGTTGTTTGGCTCACCTGGTTTCCTGGAGGGCTTTTAATCTTGCAAGGTATTGTAAGTTGGTAATTAATGTATTCTCCAACGAGTGCCGTTTGCTTCAAACTCGATTACGTTAATGGTGAAGATATTACGTTTCCTAAACAAAATGGTATTACTGAAGACGTATCTTAATTGCCAATATTTACCGAGATCTAAAGGAATTGCGGAACGCGACGCTTATCTCCGCGTGCACATTACATCGGGGTGCATAAAATATTAAACACCCGCGATACGGTACGTTGGAAAGACGTAAAATTAGAGTATCGGATACAAGAACCCGTAACGGCTCCGTGTGATTTAGTCCGCGAGCGCGGCGCGAGACGTGAATTCAAATCGACGGGACTCAATACAAATATAGCGGGTGTGGAATTGAACAATATCCCCATATTTCACCCCGATCCGCCCCACCGCTTGAATATTTCACGGGCGTAGCTCTTGTGTGCTTACGTGACTTAAGTGCCTACGGTAATGTGTGCTTACGCCGTATGCCGATACTCGACTGAACCGAATACCTTTCGTGTAGGCATAGTCTCGGGCTTAACATAATAACCGCATTTCAACGGCAGATACGATATACGGCGAATTTCAGCTGTTTGATTTCGATAATGAGCATGAATGGCAGCAATGATGAATTGGCAGATTCTACCAATACAGTTCGAATCGACGTACCCTACACAGTACTCTTGAAATATGGAGGGCTTCACGTGCGGCCATAAAAAGCTTTTCTCTTTACAATTCAGAGTTAAGACCTAAGTGCAAATCGCCATCCCTCTTGCGTAATGTACTGCAATATCCACTTAGTACGGTGCTTTCTAGATAAAATGTGACCTGAGTCTCTAAATATCTTTTGACAATAAAAATTCAATGTCCGCCAATAGGGTTGGAGTGGTAAATAAAACGAGTGGGGGGGGGGTCAGCGGGTGGGCAGGGGTGCAGCGACATGATAATGTCACTGCAATTTCGTGCACCCGTTGAGTACATGTGGGAATACTATTTCGTATTTCAGCCCGCACAAACGAACCAACGAATTCGTTGCCACGAGCTATTCTATTTCTACAATATTCGCGTATTTACACGTATTTCCTGACACAGAGAGAAATTGTTTGTTACTGTGGCCGGTTAAAATACGTTATAAAGATCCAATGATATATGATGTTGTAAAGTAAAGCCTAGGCATGTCGCTAGGTAGACAAATGCCTAAAGATGGAAACAGATGGAAGTTCGAAATTGTTCTTTGAAATAGTTTCTTCAATGAAAATCGATTTTGAAATACTTGGTTGTTTGCTCTTGACATGTTTAAAAATATTCAACCTCGACGTCGTCTTAGTGACATTTTGAAAGTTTTAATGTTAATAAATCAACTTTTTCAAACTTTCTCATAGTACGTTCAATGCTACTATTTTGAAGCTATATTCTCTCGGAATCCAACAGAATCATTATTGTTTTATTATTATTATTTAGTAAGCGAAATTTTATTTTTCCCCAGACACTATATGGTTTTAGAGTCACAGTGACCGGGTTTCGAGGCGCGCAGTGATCAAATTTTAAAAGCTGCACGCGGCGACGCCCAGCTGCGCTACATCGCGGCTGGCGATGCGGCCATGTTTTTATTTCGTCGTATCGGATGTTCAAACTTGCCCGGACAAAGGTACGGTTTCAAAGCGCTATCGTGTTTTATTCCTGTCGGCTTTGTTTTCCATTAGGTTTTGTTCGCGGGGACCAATTTTTGCTCATTCCGGTTCGTTTTACTTCCCTGTCAGCGTTTTTTGTATTTGGTATGGAGATAGTTGGGAAAGCACAAGGCTACTCGCGCGTACAAAGTCGTATGAAAAGGCTGGATGCACAAAGTACGGAAGGCGGTCCGTCCCATCTTTATTCTGTTCTAAATGAATAAAAAAAATTATCTCTTACTGATATGTCCGCCCCCTCTGTCGTACATTTGTAGTACTAGTATTTATCTACAAGCGACAAATTTTCAGTGCCCAGGGAGGCACACAGCCAAACAGTCCACCTGATGGAAAAAGGCTACAACCGTTCAAGGATATCTGCAATCTAAGTGGCGCGGATGCGGTGCTGACTTTTGAGGATGATCCGGTACAGCTGTACACATGCCTTGTCAAGAATCTGAAGTTGTGGTGCAAAGGTCTTATTTCTTTTTCGGAGTTATTCCTGTAGAGCCGTCATAGACATAAAAATTAAAAGCGTTGAGATAGAAAATCAAGGTCAGATTGTCATTGTCGCCGGATATGCAAAACTGCAAACCATATATACTTCTACAATGGTTTCAAAGCGGCTTGGTGTTTTATTCCTGCTGGCTTTGTTTTCCATTTGACGCCATAGGTAATCCTTCGCACGGCAAGTCTGCAATGCCGAATGTTATTTGCGTTTTGCTTTCCGCATTCGAATTGACTGCTACGGGCTGTTGTAATACTAATATACCTTAAGCAAGTAAGGGACTTTTTAATGTGTGTTTCAGAAGTGATGTCGTGATTTTTATTTTATTTCATGTTCAACTATATCCCTGTCAAAGAGTCGGTAGTTTTGAAAAGTACAACAAAAATAATGTACATAGCTCGAGACGGAAAATAAGACTTACTCTAGCTACTTACCTACCTAAGTTATTGCTATAGACTGACGATTCGACATCATCGAGTGAAATTTTGCAATTACGATTTAACAGGATAGTAATAATAATGAATTTCTAAAACAATATTTAATGTATTATTATTGTTAGTACACATTACTAACATTTGAAGAAAAAATTGGAACTAAAATTAGTTCCAAAGTCCATGTTAACAACATCCTTAGAGCAAGTAAATAATTGAAGCCTTCTGGTCGTTACATAAAATGGTTCTATGATAATATACAATATAAATTGAACGCTGTTTCACCTCAAACTGTTTAGATGCTACGGTATATGTATAGTGAAAGGAGGGTTTACTTTAGGCTAGACGTTTCACCTAAACCGAGGTGCGCCGGCCAAGTTTAGACAACCTGATAGTAGCCAAAGTTAGCTCGATAGACGCTTGCAAAACGTTATTAGAAGGTAAGTTACGTGTGATGTCTAGGGGAAGTTCGTACAAAGCTAATCGAAATTCAAAGTTGAATGGAGCAGTTAAGGGACCGGAAGGAAAGTTCCTCTATTGTATGTCGAAGGTCACATTTCATTCATAATAATAATATAATAAATTAAGGAGGACCGGCAGAATTGTACGGATCCCAGCCTATATAATAACGTTGAGCTATATGTCATTGGAAAAGTATTTTCATATTTTACAAGTTTTACTATGGTGACCACTCTACAATCGCTGTGGGATTAGGAAAAGTTGTAAAAAATGAAAAACCCTTTCCAATGACATATTGCTCAACGTTATTGGTAATGTAGGCTGAGCTGTCCTGACCTCCTTTTATTTCATCTGGGTTGATCTCACCCAGTAGACAAAGATATTTTGTCTGTGTGGAGAGATCGCTCCTCCATAGCAATTATCTTACGTTACTAATACGTGATTTAGAAACAATGAAATAAAGAAAAGTAAACAACTTCATATTGAAAGAAGCCAAAACAAAATAAACATTCTACGAATTTTTTATGATTCGTGGCACAAAACACGGTGTGTACCTACTGAATGATGGACACGTGAACTTAGAATAATAAAAAAATACGTAACATATTCGGTAAAATATGATATTAGGTACATAGAAGGAAAATGGGATGGAATTTTATGCCAAACTCTAATAATATTCGATCATTCTTATGATCTTCTTCCAAGCGCTTTTTCCCGTATCAGGTTCGGGGTACGCTTGCCCATGATCCAGGATTTGAATGATCAGGTAATTACAGTAGAGCGACTGCCAACTGTCTTCAGTGACCCTGTTCAAATCAAATCAAATATGTTTATTGTGACACACAGGTTATACATTAAATGCAGGTCTTATATAAATAGAGACTAGAGCGCTGGTGTCTACCTTTAGGCATACAATATAAAATTAGAGTAATAAAACTGAGCGCACCCCGTCCCTACGGGGTGTCGCATCCGATGAAACCTGGAAAGCCCTTCCGGCTACAGGTGCTCCCAGGCGGTGTTTAGCACGTATGCGCGCTTTTTGGCGAGTCGTGCATAACCAGTCCCGCCGGCCGGCTGGTACTCATGAGAGTTCACCTCCTCCCTCCCAACCGCTATACCGGAGGGTGCCCATTTCCTTTGCGTTGGGCGCAAAAAAAGAAGTAATAAAATAGAACAAAAAAATTTCAGCAATGGTCATTAATTAAATAAATAAAATTTCAATAAAATTCAATTAACAACAAAGTGAGCCATTAAAAAATTCTCCTAAGCTGTAGTAATTTTTGTCAATTAAATAGTCAAAAAGTTTAGTTTTAAACATTATGATATCCTTGTTATGTGCCCTAATACTGGCAGGCAATTAATTATATATTTTAAGTGCCATAGTTACAACACTCTTCATACATAGCGTGGTTTTTTGCGGCTCCAGACACAACTGGTCACAGCATCGTGCTCGCTGAACAAATGAGAATCGATCAAAGGGCCGTATTACAAAAACTGCGGATTCAAAAATGTATAGCGATGGTAGAGTCAGAAGTTTGAGTTGCTTGAAATAAGGTCTGCTTTCCATTCTTTTTATGCCCGTTATTGCCCTTAAGCATCAAGGGGAACAAGGGGAACCGGGCCAGATTGGCCTTCCCTTACCGCAAGAGCTTCAATTTGTGTTTAACTAAACACAAAAAAGTCTTTGCTACACTGGGCATCCGCTAGCCGACACTCTTAAATATACTACTTATTTCTTAAACTTACAGACGAACAGGCTCTATAAAAGTGCGTCTTATTGCATACAACCCCAGCTACCTTACCTTAAATTTGTTAAACCGTACCTGGTTGCAAAAGAATGAGTAACTACATAATGAGGTAGTAATCCAGCAGCTTAGGAGGGCTCCTCGCACGGCTCGATGTCAGCGCGGCGCCCGGCGCGCATCCAAACCCGCTCGAGCGACACAGCACGCCACGGGGCAGAGTTCATGCAATTTAACTTTTTACTCGACGCCGAGAAACTTCCTCTTTGTCGCTGCTTATTCGATTAAGCGCTGAAATTCGAAATCGTAGAGGTACATTCGTTTTGTGCTCGCTCGTGACGCCATTTTTCGCGGGAAACTTCGGCCATTTTAATTACCCACACTTCGTGTTTCATTACAACGCCTCCGCCGTTGGCGCCATAAAACAACTCCCATTACGGAATCCTCGCCGATGAGATAAAAAATCAGAAAATGTAACGAACGAGACGTTATTTGATTTCCAATGTTTTTTCAACGCATCAGTTTCCGTATCATTAGGCTTCGGTTTCGGTGACTGATGAATTATTAAAATTCATTGTATAATTTCGTACTGTAGGTGTATTATGTATTCTGTGGCTTGGCTCAGAGGACTTGTTTGCGGACTGTGGTACGTAAATACAATATTTTTCTCTGTCATAATACTTAAATACAGCAAGCATATATTTGACATTTAATTATTTGCGAACTGTCAAACAAAGACATAATTAGATTCTATAACAATCCATCTGTTACTGTATAGCGGTAATAGGTGTTATAACACTATAACTACACAAAACCTATTCGCCCACGCACGGGTATCCATCAACCGTCTTCGTATAGAAATTCATTCATTAGAGTCTGCGACAGACAAAGGTCGTGTGGCCATTCCTCGTGTATTTGCAGTGGTGAGGCGTGAACGCGTTAACCAATTAATGTAGTAAAGACGTAGCGCAGAGCCGTGATCCCGGGCCTAGGCCTCCGCAAATTGTCCCGTAGGTAGCGCCCGCCGCCCGGCCACCCGGCCGCTCGCACCCGCCGCCCGCAGCCGTCTCCGCCCTCGTTAGTTCTTAGCCAAATACTGCTAATTGAATCCCATTCGTTAGCAAGAACAAGCAAATATACTTCCCCAGTTTCTCAATAGTGGACAGTTTTTGATCGAATTGGAGGTACGGACAATTTAATTAATTAGAAGAGTCGTCATTTCAGCACGTGTAATATATATGGTGATTAAATTTGTGGGGCTATGAACTCGATACTTAATTTGTTTGGTGATTCGTTATGAGTCGTAGTTGTTTTCACTCGTTATTGGCGCAAATTATAAAATATCCGTGTTAAAGACTTTATAATCTGCGCCAAAATTACACTTCTAAAGATAAGTTTTTGGATCACCAATCAATTCAATTTAGGACTATCATTAGCAAGAATTATTAACGCTAATGTGTAGTGAGTGACTTCACTTACTTAGATGAATAGGTGGGTCCTTCCAACATTCCCGTAGTTACGAAGGCGGGGTATCAAAAATGGCACAGGAATAACCTAACAAAAAGAACCACAAAGGTCAGTGCAGTCGAGTCACGTCCGAATTATCATAACAGAGTTTGCAGACTCCAGACCTTGCAGAGCTTTGTCGACAATCCGGCAATCTGATGACGAGAATGCGGGGGCGTCACTCGCACCGCACTTTGCTAGGTAAAATAAAAGAGTAGATGTACCTACCTAACCTACCGTTCTATGCTTGTATCTAATATGTGTGTGTGCATCATCCATCACGCTTACTTATCTAATAAACAGATATACTATTAACTCTGGTCTGAATCATTCCGACAATCCTTTGCGTTGTTTCGCCGTGGAAAAAAGATTCTTCTCACTAATCGTGGTTTAAGGTTTTGAATTTCACAAAAAACTTTTGTTATTGACGCATCCGCTAAAATAAAATACAACGTCCTTTTTGAAAGCGGCTATAAAAATGTACGTTATAAAAGCGTGAAAACTATAGACATACATCGAACGTAACATCATAAAGTCGTTTCGGGATAAAAATAAATGCAAAATTTTAATTGCACCAAACTCCGCAACGGATTTTCCGCGAAATACTGGTTGCACACGCCCGGCATTATTTCGGAATAAAATACACATGCGAAATTTTATTTGCTTTTATGCATTCATCACGTATTCCTTTAGCTGTTATGATAAATTCATTTTTAAATAGTTACTCGCTTTGAAGACAATTGGTACACTTAGTTGCATTTTGTTTACCTTCACTGGTAGGAACACAGTGGCGTTACTCTGCATTCGCCACACGCGCCGTCCGCCTGAATATTTGCAATTAGATTACCTTCAATGTGTACAGTGGCCAGATTCGAATTGTTGCGCGTCGCTATGTGGCGTTAGGCGCTAAGGATAAAATACACATTTAAATATTGGGCTTCTACTCAACCAGTTTAGAGTTATAAATTCTACAACCAAATGTAAAGCAGTTGTCGTCTATAACATCATTATACGACTCAATCGTTTGTTAACTAAAATGCAGGATCGTTGGTTTTGCGATCACAAATCTTTTTTAGGTGTTCTTATGGGGCTTGAATATAACAATGGAAAAACTGCTGCCCATTATTCAGCCCACGGAGACTTTAGATCTATTTATAGTTTCATGAATAGAATTACTAATAGTTAATGTCAATATTAAAATACAATTAATTAAAATAATCTAAAATCTATAATCAATTATCATGATTCAAAATTGTCAAGAATTAAATCAGTATTACAATATCAAATAATAATTATGTCAAATGTTAAATAAAATAATTATAAACGAATGCTTCAAAAATGTCAAATATAAAATTAAATCATAATATGAAATGCCAAATACAATGTTCGAAAACTATATATCCAATATTAATTAATCGAAATGTCAAATATAATGTTCAATGAAATAAATACTCGCCCGTACTCCTCAGGCTTGAACCACAGAAGTTGAACCAAGCAACAGAGTATCTAACAATCCCAACCTAATTCCATATTGCCTAACAATCTTTACGCATCATGTAAAAGGAAAGCATTCCTTACCCTTCCCTAGGTATAATTTCCATAAAATTCAAATGGACCTGAGACTTATAAATATGACGTCCTTAGTCAATGTACGGCACCTTTTCCGCATATTTTACAGAATTGACAAAACTTGGCCGCGAATAAATTTCGCCGGTGGCAACAGCAGCACTTGTTGAATAAATTATAAGTAACTTTGCCAGCCATTAGATGTGAAGGCGTCTGGGGGGTGGGGGGGGGGCGAATTAGGGGCGATCGTGGGCGCTGATAAGCACCGAGTGTCACCTCGGTGATTCGGTAAATATTGGCGATGGCCCGTAACTCGATAGCGAGCAAACAGCGTAGATGACATTGGTGGTTAAGCTATTGGCTCGGCTGGTCGAGGTGCTAGTCTTTACGGGGCTAGTTTGTAGTGGTCGATCGAAGGTAATTTTTTGACTGAAGCCGAAGCCGTAGCCTAATCAGCTATAGCCACAACCGTCGCCGAAGCTGAAGTTGAAGCCGAATCTTTAAAAGATCTAAGAAAATTTGTACAAGATTGGCCACAAGCTGCAATTGATTTTATCTCTATCGTTCAATGAATTTAAAACTTTAATATTGAACTTTTGTTGGCTTATATTGAAGTATTATATAGAAACGATTACTAAACCATCTCTAGAAGTTGATCTACAGATGATTAATAGTAGTTTATGCAACTGTCATATAAAATGGGGTATTAAAACATAGAGTGTTGTAATACCTAATTATATGCAGTTACATACAATACTTTATCTACAGTCATATTTTTATGTTAAAATATCGTACCTATAATTTTTTAGAAGTAAGCTGCGAGTCAGTTCTGTTGTGTCTACGCTTCGAGGATATCAAGCGGCGGGAAATTCACTTGACTACTTTCACATTGTAAGAAAAAACATTCACCAACACAAATTACAACAATTAGAAAAAATATTCTGTTTAGCGGGAAAATAATTACACAGAAATATAAATAAAAAAAAATAGAATTTTGAATTTGTTAAAGACATCTAGGTATTCATCCTACATTTCGCCGTGTACCGGCGCCCGACAAAAATTTAAAAAATAAAAGTGTTGCATAATGATTAAAAAGTTATTTTTCGATACAGCTGTAATGACAATAGTATGGGAAATGCTGTATCGAAAAGTATTTTTTTTTAATTTCCTCGACTGGCGTGAAAAAAGTGTACCCTTAAACGACTGTTTTCGAATATGTAATTGGAACATTATGCTATGAATGTAGATATACAAAATTAAACAATAAAACCTTGCAATATTTATTATTTCTAACAAATATGTTAGAAATAATAAAACCACCTTCATCTTCATCCCGAGTCCGAAGCTTTCGCCGAAGGTGGTTTTTTGGCCTTCCTTACATTATGGCCATAGTAATCTCCACGCTTGGCAGGGGGTAGAGATCGCAGTGTAGACAATCAGAGATTATATTGCTACCCAAATTCTGGTTTCCGGAGGTGGTCAACCTATGACATTGGTCGCCGTTTTATGACATCCGTCACATTGGGGTTTTAAGAATTCCACTTCGAATTATATCGGGCCCGGTACCGTCGATCTCCGATAGAACGCCGCCATTTTTACCCAATTGAGACCATTGATTGATAGAGCCAGAGCTGCCTTGCTGCGATTGGTCCCTACTTCATTGGACCAAAATGGCAGTGTACTATAGGAGATCGGCGGTACGGCCGCAAGTCTCATGGCCTAGTCCATCCATCCAAATACGCATCAACATCAACCATAGGTCTGACATACTCGTATATAGGCATATGGATGAGCAAGAATATGCCTTTACACAACCACGGAAGCATAGCGTGAGTTGGCGAATTTCATGCAAATATCTTTATCGAAACTCCTGGAGCGTGGCCTAATGGCGAAGGGGTCCGACTCGTTTGTTGGTACTGGGTGCGAACCCCAGAACAGCCATGTACCAAAGACTCTTTTCTGAGTTATGTACATTCATTGAACACTAACCGATGCTCTTACGGTGAGGGAAAATATCGTGATGAAACCTGTACATTCAGGCGACTGAATGTGTATCCATTATCACATCTGGTCTGGTTCCCCTGCTAACAGGGTCACAAAGGTCGCATGGCAGTCGCGCGCGATAACACGACCGTGATAATAACGCAAAAATGATAATTCTTTATGAAAACCAGATTGTCGGAACTTGTTGTTTTCCCCGTAGGCACTCATGTTTTCTTACAAAACAAACATGAAAGTGTTCTTGCCATTCACAACGTTCCTCGCTCCGGCATTGATACGCGAAGCACTTCTCGAGCGTCGTGGAGTGACGACCCACTCGGCTCTCACATCGGATCCTGTCCAATATCAAAGGAACTTAAAGATTCGTCGTCTCACGTATTATTAGACTGTGCCACATAGCCTCCAATGCGCAGGTGCTCCGATAAAAGTGGTTCTAACAAAAACTAAAAAGGAGAAGGTTCTCGATTCGGTTGGATTTTGTTTTTATATGTTACTTATATAAAAACTATCAATAAGAGAGAATTATATTTATAAGCTTTTAATTATATGCGACCGGTTTCAGTCACCATCTTCTGGCAATACTAGTGTTTAAAATTGTTTTAATCAATCATTCTCACTTATAAATAGTGTTTAATGGATATAACCACAATAGGAGGAGTTCCATCAAGAAGGCACAGCACAAAGTGTCAACTACTTAATAAGAGAACTTGGCACACGTAGTGTAAATCTTGTTCGGCTGTTGTTTAAAGTGGCCAGGACCCGGACGCTGTACAAGACGCCTTTAATTACACACACGCGAGCCGTGAGCAGCCGCTGGTTAATTAGAGGGACTCTGTGCGGCTTCGGCGACCCTCGACCACTTTGACACCTCCTGTCCCTGGTAATAGTGACTATTCTTGCATTGAACTTTTGAAGGTTCGAGTGGGTGGGAAATTGAGATTGTTGTATGGCTGCGTATAGTGTTGTCAAACCTTAGAAGGGTTACAAATTTAATATGCCGGTGTAGATGTTGGCGCTAAATAGGGGTGTTTCTTAAATGTTAAATGGGGTAGTTCGGCTTCGTAGAGTGTCGTCTCAGTCGCATACGTTTGAGTAAATTCGACGCTTAAACTAGTCTATGTGCTATATTTATCGCCGTTACTTGTAATTACCGATCGAAATCTCGGTCTCGGTCTTGGCTTCGGCTATTCTCCGCTAAAATCCAGCCGAATTCTTGGTCTCGGTTCTCGACTAAAAACGGCCGAAATTCCTATCGAGAGCCTCTATTATTGTCTCTCGCGCCTCGTGTCGAATGAAAGTGGCATGAAAGTTTCAAAATATTTTTATTTTTGGCGGCACCAATAGCGAACGGTTCAATAATAGAAATATGCATAAAAATATTGAATTATTCATGCCACAAAATTGAAAACCGTTCGAATTAAGGTAAACGGTTCAAAAATGGGGCCCCGAGACTCTCTGATGAGGTATGGCCGGACCGGACCACATAACCCCTGATATATCCATATCGACCATACTAAAATGGTTTCGTCTATATTCTTTATTCATATAATTAACTAAATATTTAAATATTTCATTTACAACTTTCAATTTAAAAACGTAAGTAGATATCAGTAAACTTTATTTACATTAAAAGATATATTTACAACTTAAACATAAAATTACATGTAAACAATAAAATCCTTTATTTTTGTATACATACTTAATTAGATACACTAAACGAAAATGAGTATTTTTCTCATTTAAGGGAATATTTCCGTTTTCGGTCTCGGTCTCGGTCTCAGCCGAGAATCCATATTTTTCTCGGTCTCAGTCGGCCGAGACAAAAAAAAATTGTCTCGGTCGGTCTTTACTTGTAATTACGACGAGATTTTGTGTAAACCTAAGCTAACGCCTAAGCACACCCCTCAATTATTGGGCCCAACTTACTTCCGTCACACTTTCTGGTCGAGTGTGGACTAACAGAGAAAAGGATCCAAACATAGTACCACCTAATGTGTGGCACGTAGCCGCATGGTTTGCATGACCATGGAAATTATTTACAGCACGCAACGTCTAATCTAGCAAGCGGAGGTTGCTTAAAACCACAAGTGAGCCTTTAAAGACATTGCATTTACTTCCTTATTGCCACAGCGGAGAGTGCACCACTTAACCCAACCGTGTGCGGTAGATGCTAAAGGTAGTTTTCACGTCAAACACAGCACCTCGCCAAGCCACTGTAGAAAACTGAAAATAACAATGTTTTACTAGTTAAGTAAGCTACTACACTTTTTTAACAAAATTGGAAATATGAACACAAAACATAAACAGGGTGTAAAAGACCCAGAGTGTAAGAGGGTGTGACGAATAGGTACCCACATTGCATAACCATTACGGATGAGGGCGGTAAATAATGACATAGGCTTGCCTTTAGAGCATTCCTCAGAAAAGCACACGCAGGTGGCGCGTATACATATTTGAGGATTTCACAAAATAAAGCGACAATAATGAAAGTTACAATGTATACTGGGTCTCTATTTTTGAACTGCTCGCCTCGACTCGAGGAATATTTCATGCCGAAAACCTAAATTCCGTTCATTGTGTTATTGTGCAATAAACTTTTAAATAAATAAATAAAATTGAAAACCGTTCGAATTGCGGCGAGCGATTCAAAAATAGGGGCCGCTCATAAATGTTTGAATATCGAATGTTATAGGTATTTTTTATACATAAAAAACTCAGTCAATCCTTTTTTTTCAAATGGCGAGAAATCGCGTGTGAATTGTTTTTTATGAGTTGAAGTTCGTCGGCCGTAGCAAAAATGGAATTAACGCTAAGAGGTTCTAGAGCTATAACTTTTATGATTTTAAAAGTTCACTGTCTCCGCAAGACCGCACTGCTCGTCTTCAAAATGCTTTTGGGAGGGAAGCACATTTGAGCACCGTAAAGCCGAATTTACGTAATGAAACTAGTGGCAAGAATGTCGCGACGTAATTTCAACATTGATTTCACGTGTAAATATGAAGTTTTACAATGCATATATTAATTTCATGCCACTAAATTAGTTTCGTGTCATGTTCAGTGTTTTGGTAAAACTAGTGTCATGATTTCATCATGTTATCGCGCAGGAAACTAATGTCGCGAAACCGCTTGCACGGAATGCCAAGAATAGGCTGTATGGCTCCGTTCCATTGCCTTCTAAATAAAGCTTTAATGCTGACGGAGTTGATTTCACGATGCTATTTTGTATACTAAACTAGTTTCACAAGTACTGCAACAAGTTTCGTGAAACTTATTTCATCACGCATGACAACTAATTTCGTGTTGTAACACATTTGATCGTTGCCGTGTTTCTCTCCATTATGAAATTCGTGAAGGTTGGCCCTAAACTGCAATCACTGATGAAAATGTGGCTACTGTCAGGCAACTTATTGAAGATAACTGGTGTATCACCTATGAGGAGATTCGAGAACATTTGGCCAAAATTCCAAAAATCTTACATCAACTTTTAAAAGTTAGAAAACTTTGTTGTCGCTGGATTTCTCATGAACTTACTCCGGAACAAAAATGGACTCGAGTTGATTGATGTAACAAAATGGTTTTTAAAGTACGATTACGGACGTTCAAATGCTGTGTATGTTATTGTGACAGAAGATGCAACATGGATATATTGTTAAGCAGTCGCATTCTATTGCACCATGACAATGCTTTGTCGCACACCCGCGAACAAGTCAAAGTTATTTTTGGCTTCTGAAAAGGTAGCTAGTGACCCATCCCGCACAAAGTCCAGACCTGGCACCTTGCGATTTCTTTATTTTCCCAAAAATCAAAGATTTGATAACAGGTTTGACATTTACGGGACCGGGAGAGGCACTAATAGCTTTGAACCAGCACGTGAAAAACATGCCCTCAGACAAATGGTCTTCATGTTTTGACCGAAAAATTTATAAAAATGTTTAAAATGTAATGAAGAATACTTCCGAAAAAACTATAGCTAATGTTACCCCCTGATAATGACGCTTTCTATAGGTGTAAGAATTTTTGAAATCTGTTATGCAATATTTAAGTTTATCCATTACAAACAAACAATCAAATATTTCCCTTTATAATATTAGTATACAATCCATACTATACTTTAGATAGTAAGTATAGGTAGATATAACACCCGGGGAATTGCGAATGTCGTGAATGCTTTGCTCGGCGGTGTAGGCACGTTTATTATACGTTTCAATATCGTAACGGTTAAGAAACACGGCAGCCGCAAGCTCGAAAGGAAAGGTTTTTTATCTGAAATTGATCACCTTTAACATGTTCTTTTTATTTTCTAATTTCCACACCTTAATTCATGATATAATTAAATATGTAAGAACCCAAAATGATAAAACATGGACCCATATCATATGCAATTCTATATTTTAAGTTATTTAAGAGACTATCAAAACAGTACGTACTGTAGCATGTGTGCTCTGGCAGTCCTTAGGTTAGGACGGGCTCTAAGATAGGTAGGATTTCGGGATGGGTTGGTGGTCCCATAGGGTGGCCTGGGCTTTAGTAAAACAGGTTGCAGCAAGTAGGATGTAGGTCTGTAGGCTGCCACTATGAGCACATATAGCACTGGCTAGGTAGGAATTCAAATGTGTTCCATTTGAATTATAAGTAAGGTGTCTTTTATATTTTATGGCATTCAACATTATACTTTCTACTAAGTGTCTTTTAAATGTGAATCAAGACCCCCCCCCCTTCCGGAGTTACAGTACATAATTTTGACGACCTGAGTGGTTCAGTGGTCAACGGTCTGGCACGCAAGAGGTCTCGGGTTCGATTCCCGGCCGGGCACAAATTGAAATGATGAATTTTAATTTCTGTTACGGGTCTGGTTGTTCTATGTATAATAAGTATGTATTTAAAAAGTATTTAAGTAGTTTATCAGTTATCTAGCACCCATAACACAAGCTATGCTTACTTTGGGGCTAGATGGCGCTGTGTGAATTTGTCCACGATTAGATTAGATAAATGACGTAATAGGTAGGTATTTATTAATAAATCTATTTGTTTCATAATTTCATCCCTCATACATATGGTTACTATAAACTAATGTAACAACGTTTTATCAGAATCTGCCAGGATTAAAGGACTAGGTACGAGGGTTACATATAAGTTAACATGGCAAGTGTATTACAGGAGTTCTACTACCCACTCCGGGTCTCCCTAGTACTTTGCAACTCGTCTTAGAGTTCCCAGCTGCGCTGAACTGAGTGTGGGAAACAAAGTGTTATAGGGTGACAGTTTGTTGTGTACCTACCTATGTATTTATGGTCTATAATATGAGTATGTGGAAAATGTGCATTTTAAATATCTAAGTGAATGTGTTTTCGAATTTTGAATGAAGTACGCTTAATATTAGAGGTAAGTTTTATTTTAAACAACAACACTAAAAGCGTTTGAAGTCAAGTCAGTCAGTCAGTGTGAGGCAAAACGTGTCTTAAAATCCAAACTGGTAACAGAAACGGTCTTAAAATTGTACATTAGAAGACCTATTTACAGATTTATACACTTGATTCATCATATTTGAATACCTCAGTGTTTATATAAGAAAATTGCCGTGTTATATGGTTGGTTTAGAGAGCCTATTTATAGATGTACACGTATAAAACATAATAATTCAGTACATTAGTGTTTAAAAGTAAGAAAAGCACGGCAGCTGATGGAGCGTAACTTCTTCATCGACATTACCCGTCTTGAAATCTAAAACGGCAACAAGAACGGTCTTAAAATTGGTATATGGTCTGCTTAGGGGGCCTATTAACATAAGAAGCGGTACTCTTCAATGTAAATTATTTATCAAATTCTGTGATTTTCGACTTATCACGTTACGGGGGTTACGATCTTTAAGTATATAAATGGGGAGAACTTTATAAATATCACAATGCTAAACGATAACCTTTTTAGTAATTGTAATTTGAATATCCACAGGCGACCGCACTATTTCTACTGAGTTAGTTATTAGCCAACTGAAGCACTGATTCCGAATGGGGTGCAAAATCAATCTCTTCAAGAAAGGGGTGAAAATATTTTTACAGCACGTGAGTGATGCTTTTATTGCAAACTTCTATCGCCTGCGCTTATTGTTTACAGGTACATACAAGGTGTAATTTAAAGGTATTAAAAAAGGTGCATTGCTACCCAGGCCCAGCGACGGGACTAGGACACGAGGGAACCCGGGAATCCCGTGAGATTGATGCCCCGCTCTCGAGGCAACAAAGATATATTTTGTACAACATCAACATTTATAGGTCACATAAACGAGGTCTCTCGAATTGGGGGAGTGGGACTAATTTAAACCGCGTACCGCGCGGCGCGGTAATGTTACGCGAATAAAGGACTCCTTCCTAGGGGTGGTGGCTAGAAAATATGAAAGTAGTTTCATGGGGCGGCTCAAAATATAAATATAGATGCTTGTAACATCACTTTGCAAGGACATTATAAAATTATCTTGGTGTTAATGTCCCGGTTGTGCTCTCGCGCATGAGGGCCCGGGGCCTTGACCATTATCCAGATTTAATTACAGGGGAGCGACTGCCATCTGACCTCTGTGACCCTGCTACCAGGGAAACCTGACTAGATTGGATCATGGTTTCAGCATCAGAATAACAACCTCACACAAGAGCATCGGTTAGCATTCAACTAATGTACATAACTCAGAAAAGAGTCATTGGTACATGACCGCAAGTGGGATTTGAACTAGGTACCTCTCGCTTATGAATCGGCCACCGACGCTCCTGTGCAAGGATATTATAATGTTACGCAGATATTACTCTTAGATCGATACTATTCTAAAACAAGTGCCTGCCTAGTAAATGCTAGGCAGGCACTAGAACAAAAAAATATCAAAACAGAGACTCATCTTGTTAAAATTTTATCAATATTCATTCTTCAGTACGCATCATTATTTACAATATTACGCCTATGCAAAATAAGTATTGTCGGTATTCACTTACTGACCTCCACTACAGAGGTTTCCACATAATTAGGTGCTCACGGGCCCCGGGGCCCGAACCCTCGACAATGCTCCCCGTACCCAATGAGGCAAGCCACCTGGCACTAATTGCATAATATAGTTGTAAAACGTATACGTGGAAATCGTGTTCCTGTAATATCCATTTCTATACTTATACATGTAATTACAAAGAGGATAGTTTTACTCACTATATTAGTTTATAGAAGTTTATAAGTAGATACTTTTATTAAATTGAATCTTTGAAAGTTTGAATGCTGGCAGTAAGAACAAATTTCGAAAATTCTACTATATGAAGCTACATGAGGCTACACAGTAAGGAGTTTCTGTAAGTTCACATCTCCTGTACATAACAACTTATTCTCTATGGTTCACATTGTTCACTGTGTAAAAATGTCCACTACACTTTCACTACACATGTTATCGGGTATGTTACCACGGTTAGTATTGTTTTTACCTAGAAAGTCTTAAAACCTATATTTAAAATGTCCACTTTTCCGATATATCCGCTAAATACGTTTCAATAGAAAAAAAACAAAGGTAGTCCACGATAGCGTTAGTAGTTGACACTTTGTGTATGCATTCTTGATGGAACTCCATTATCTCCACTCCATATCATAGATTAAAACACTTTTGAACATATTCTAATTTAGTGGAACTAGTGTATGAAAGTATTTTAACTGTAATAGCGATAAGTATTATCGCTATTAAAAACTAAATAAATTGACACCTGCGCCTTTGCGCGCATATAAATTGTTTTTCCTTTTTTTTCTGTTATGTATAATTTTTGTGTGTGCAATAAAGAGTTTTACTTACTTACTTTTTACTTTACTTATTTATAAATATAGATTCTGTAATAATACAGAATCTATACGAAATAAAAGGTAGAAATATAAATTTCTGTGGATAATACTTACATTGTCGTGCTATACTTTTGTATTTTTTTTCTGTCCGTGTTCTACAGCGAGCCTGCCACCCGGACCAGCAGCATCAGGGACGTGGCTTGAGGATCAGCTGGGGGTAAAAGACTCTACAGTAAAATATTTTTAAAATATGTTACGGGTTTCCTACCGCGTACCTTTGATCACGCGTAGCCCGATATTTCGACGCAGTTGCATACATCATGGTCAAAGGTAGGTTCGTACCACCATTCGTAAGTAGGCATAGTGTTCTAAAACCAAACATGCACTAACCTTTATGGTCGCAGTATATGTACTTTCTGAACAAGCCTCGTAATTCAAGAAAATGACGTTTCATACAAAAGAGTTCAACGCAAGAAACGCTCCCGTTAATGTCTTTTATATGGATGTAATTAAAATTATGTGTAAGTTCCAGTTTTCTATTGCTCTAATCTTGAGCGCTGTTAAGAGTTAAATATTTTAGGTTTCCGTACCCGTAGGGTGCATAAGGAAACCATTATCTCCGATACCGCGGGATAGCTAAATGTTTACAAAGATCCAAACTGCGAGCAGATGAACACCGAAGATTAAATTATGGCCGAAGCCAAGCCGAGGTATAATAATAATCGGCTGTATAATATAGAAATGTAATTGAAATCGTCTCTAGAAGTTGAACTAGGCATTACAAAAGAAATCCTTGTAATTTATTTGTTCGTTCAATAGATTGTTTAATTTCGCCATTTGCTAGGAATCTTTGGCGAAACCGAAGGTTTCACCGTAGTTGAAAGGTTTTTAGCTGAAGGTGGCCGAAAGTGACTGAAGTCGGAGCCTAAGCTTTGGTCGGACAGTGGAGGTAACTGAATAGTTAACCTAGATGTAGATAGAAAATTATAGATCAGGCCAAACTCTAGGGCCCTCTATGCCTGCAGCATTGGTGCAAACAACGCCGGGGATGAAATCTTACATACAGTGCGATATTACGAGTGGTCGGATTTTGTGATGAAGCATTATTATAAGAAAAAATTCAGCGTGATGCACAAAAGCTGTACAAATTACCCACCCGATATTTCATCAAAGGTCCTAGTAGATCGATTAGTCCTATAAGTATAACAGTTAAACTTTTGCTGTTTAGGAAAAGGCTCATTGTACAACTTTAACTTAATAATATAGGTAGACAGCACCAATTTCGCCATGAAAAGGAACTACTGAGATGAATTTCAGTGAAACTAAGTGCTTCTGCTGTTAAGAGGCGCCCTCAAAAAGTAAGTAGGTATCATACTTAATACGATCTTGTACAGTAAATCATTATGTATTTCATTATTTTATGTAGTAGACACAAGCTGGCTCAAACACCAATCACTAAACAACGAAATGCGTTCCACATGATTAGATAAAAAGCACATGGTCTTATAGATTTTATTAGAACTAGTGGCCCCGGCGCGATTTGGTTCGCGTACACCTACTTTACGCGTACATACCCTTTATTCTTACTTACAATTATGTACAATATTATATACAATTGACCTTACTCTTGAATCACTCTATCTCAATAGATTAAAATTAACATCCGTTATTAAAATCCGTTGCGTAGTTTAAAAGATACATAGTACGTACAAAATCAAATTTTTTTATTCAACGTAGGTACATTCAAAATACACTTATTGAAAGTCATAAAATACCTAACAAACAATGAGCATCCATGTAATAATGCGCCGCGCGCGGCACCATCCCCGAGCATCACTTATTATTAGAGGTCAGTGGATCAAACCCATCGAAGCGTGAGTTTTATTCGTCTGTGGCCATGCCTCACATCACCATGCTAGACCGACAAAAAAAATTAAAAAAATATTGTCAATTAGAGGTGTCAATGAATGATGCCGCCCACGAGAACATTGTACGTAGTAGTGTAGTAGCGTATATAGATACAGACGGCGGGAAGTGACTTTGTTTTATACTATGTAAAGATATATCATATATCTAATTAAGCTGTAAGTTTTCCAAATAATATAAATTTTCTAAATTCATTGTTTGCCTAAAGCAAAACTTCTAATGGAAATGTAGAGTAATAAAGAATTCAGGAAGTTTGTTGTTGCTTGTTATCCGTTTCCTTTCTACTACCATTCTCTAATTAGGTAGGTACCTACCTACTTTGTTAATGTTAGGTAACATGAGGAGGATATGAATTAATTTAATGAGAGTAATAATTGTATTATTGTAAGAACTCTTGTTAGTTAGTTAGAACTGACCAGTCTACCATTAGACTTGAGTCTCCTTGCAGCTCGGAATGTTAAATAAACACAAGATAGCCCTCTGCTCATCTATCGATAGTATAAAACAAACTCACTTCCTGCCGTCTGTATTAATGTACACTTAAATCTTTTAAGCTACGGAACTGTATTCAATGCGGTTTTCACCGCAATAGATACAGTGATTTATAAGGAAGGTTCTAAAGCAAAAAAAAGGGTAGATAGGGGTAAAGTAGGTGAAGGCGAACGAAGTCGCGCCGGGTCCACTAGTGTTCTTTATAGTTTATGATGACGTCTACAAGCGTTTGCTCTAACCGGCTGAAAGATACTCTACTACATATTATAGGACGCGAAATAAGGCTTACTAGCTAGAATCTTTGTTACGGTCTCCTGACCTAAAGTACGGTCGTCATTTTGCTCTTAAGCGTAACCCCATTAAAGCTATAAACCTTCATCTTATCGGTGGCCACGCTGCACTTTTCCACATAAATTGCTTTACTTCCAACGTCCTCGTTTATAGCTCTCACACTCGCCGCGAAGTAAAACTCCTCGTAAACGCGCCACGAACTGGGAGCTGGCTGGCTTGGGTCCTTAATAACCTAACCTAACAGTTATAAACGTAGGAAACCCCCCCGCCCCAACCACTTTTTTGAGAAATGGTTCGGATATTTCTCAAACTAATGAACCGATTTTAATGGAACAGAGCTAAAAACAATTAAACTAGCTTTCAAGTAAAGAAAACCGTATTGCGCTAGTAGCTAGTGCGCTTACGAGCGGTCGTCTGCGGGTTCGTTGTAGTTCCGCAGATGAGGTTAATTTGAACATAAGACTATAACCCCGACGCTAGAGGGTTTGACGTATTCTATAAAAGTTCTAGCTAATCATAACGCAACCGCAACGGAAAGTCACTACCTGTACGTAAACCTTAGATTTCAAATGCATGGGCATCGGCATCGACAGACGCGCAAAAAGTAAGTTGGCGCGTGTTTCCAGTCTAATTTATTTAATTTCATACTAACATAGATTTTAATGCAACACAAAAGTATTGTACTGCTATTGCCAAACTATCTTCCAAGCGTAGAGATTATGACAAAACTCAACTGTGAGTACTAATTTAGTGCAGCATTTACGTGCAGCAGTGGTCTGTCGCGTCACGCCGTCACGCACTGCATATTAAGATTTTATTTTAAAATATAAAGATAATTCCCGCTCTTTCATCAAGATTGTGAGATGTTTGAAAAGCAAAGAGACACATCACATTATATTTTCCTCGACGAGTAGGTATGACGACATAATACTTTCAGCTTAATACGGTCCAGTAATTGAAAACGTAGGGATTATGGTCCCATGTAAGTCTTATTTATTAATGGTAAAGTTAATATCCTCTATTACCGATCAAAGCAAGTGGGCCCTGTATTTATATTATTATTTAAGATAATTTAATTTACGTTGCTATTAAATAACGAATAATAGAATAGAAAGCATTTATTCACGCGACAAAATCACCACAATCATTTGAAACATTCTGTATGTTTCAAATTATTGTGGTGAGGAATAAAAAAGACACAGAAAATCTTATCAAGTAGGTAGAAAATACAGAAGATAGCATCCCAACCTACCCTGTTTAGACTTGGATCGTCTCCGGTTTGTACGCACATCCATCCGCATAGTTAGGAATGATGGCCCAAACTATGACCTCATTTTATACTGGTGGTGGGTGGTTGTTCTGTTTGTATGTAATTATGGATGAACGTAATTCAGTGGTTTAGTCGTGGTAGAGCAACGCTGTTAGCTATGTTTGCTAGCAGCACGACAGGGTCAGCTCAACCGGGGAAGTACCAACACTCTCACAGAATATCGACATCTGAGTTTTCGGCTGCTATGCTTCGTTCAGTGAGTGAGAGCGCTGGTAACCCAATCATCCCCTTTTCGCTAAATATGGTAGCGGTTTCGCAATATCAACTACCCTAGGAAACTTACTGAAGAAAACGTCCCTGAGCGTTCCCGCTCAGGCTGACCTATCCTATCTGAGGAGGGCAAGATTCCGTTTGTCATATATCTGTCCGAGGCAAAAGCAAGACCAAATTCACCCCCGTCTTTGTTTAAAAAAAATTAAATTAATTTATTTCAGATATTAGAATGTCAACGTTATGAGTACAATGTGAAATAATTAAAATATAATTCATTATTAGTTAATTACAATTAATAATAATTACAATTAATTGTCCTTCGGTGAAAAGCTCGCAGTCCCTTATAAATAAGATTTTGTCAAAACTGGGGACGTTTGAGTCCACCAAGGCCAAAAATGCTTGGCAGTTGGCTTACCCGGAGTCGGACCCTCCGGCTAATCCTTGCTCGCAGCGGCTTTGGGACGGGCCGCTCTGCAGATTGGTGCGAAACAACCTTTTGAGCGCATCAACCAATTCTGCATAGCGTGCTCGTCTCCTAGCAGCTAGCGAGTGGGAGTCGGGTCTCTGGCTACAGGCACTCTCTAAGAACAACGGCACTTTACTCGACCGTGCCACGTTTAGGATTGCCACGGCCCTTCGTCTTGGCGCACCCTGTAGCGCTCCTCATCTATGCAGCTGTGGTCGTCCTGTAGACCAGGTCGGCCACCACGGCTTGTCTTGCGGCAGGAGCGCTGGTCGCATTCCTCGTCACTCGGAATTAAACGATGTCATCCGCCGGGCCTTTACTACCGCTGGTGCACCCGCGGTGCTGGAACCGATTGGGTTAGCCAGCGATGACGATAAGAGCCCCGACGGAATGACACTTACTCCGTGGAAGCTGGGACGGCCTCTAGTATGGGATGCTACTTGTATCGATACCCTTGCGCCGTCCCATCTTCCAGTGACCGCGTGTCAGGCTGCGACGGGTGTTGCCACAGCTGAGAACGCCAAGCGGCGCAAATATGCAGTGGCGATTACATATTTGCGCCATTTGGCGTTGAAACACTTGGGCCGTGGGGACCAGGCGCACATTCCTTATTTCGGGAGTTATCTAAGCGCCTGGTCCAAATTACAAATCACCTGACGGCTGGCCTCTTCTTGGGTCAGCGTTTAAACCTCGCTATTCAGCGGGGCAACGCGGCCAGCCTTCTGACCTTTCCAAATTCGGGGGACCTGGGTCAAGTTTTTTATCTTTTAGTTTAGTTAGAATTTAGGTTTTTGATGTAAGACTTTTTTTTAAATGTTAATAATTGTAATTTAGAATGTAAATAAAATATAGTTAATTACAATTGAAATGTCAAGATGTAAACATAATATCATCTACATGTCAAAAAAAAAGAATTATTTATTTTATTATTTATTAATTGATTATATTAATTATAATTGTAGTTCGACGCACATTTTTGTAATATAAATTTGGGGCATTCACTATATTATGAATCCCATCCACTGCCACCTGGAAACGGAGAAGCTGGCCTTGCTCTTTACCCCGGAACCCGACCACAAGCTCGAGCACAAATTTGTGCCTCAAGCAGATGTATGTATCTTTACATTAGGGAAGATATCTGTATCCGTCGAATTTCTAAAACAGTGACCTGTTAGCGGGATCATCTGGAAGCATTACGACTACTACGACCACCCTAGCGTCTATGCATGCCACAGATCCAGTCCCACAGCGTTGGCGTAACTGGCCGACTCAAGGAGCATATCGAAATGGCGACAGATTATCTTCTTTTTTTTTACTCGGGGAATTCGAGGACGGAAGACCTGTGTGTGACTCCCAACAGTCGCCGGTTTACCGACTAAACCCCGCGTTGCTCCTGCACCGCCTGAAAGGAGGCTTCGAAGAGCAGATCAGCCGAAGCCTTGTCATCCACGACACATCCAGCGATCGCCTTACACGGCGGGCCCGCCTTGCCTCCCGGGGAGCAGCTAGGAATAGCTGGAAGTGCCGAACTATTCCCATTCGACGTAGGTGTAGGCCTGTGTAAAGCAGGCGACGGTGCCCCTGCCGGCTGGCCGCCACCGGGAGCAAGAAGTATAACCGCCTTCTCACTCCTCTTCTGCGTCTGAGGAGAGGTGGCGCATCTTCCCTGCCTCCTTTTACGAGATTATGTCCTCACAGAAGCCGGCCACAGCTTTCCAGGCCCAGGCAAATTGTCGCCAAACGGATACCGGATACATGCCACTCAGTGGGAGACCCCGGACCACTTCGTCAGCGGCGCACCAAACGGGCGTAACATATTTCGTATTGCCGTGTATGTTTCAATAAGCATCTGAATAACTGCATTCGATTCATCTTCGGCCTGAGGAAGTATGACCACATCTCTGAATACAGAGATAGGCTGGGCTGGTTAACCATCCGCGAGAGAAGGAAGTCACGTATTCTCTCCACACTCTTTTCTATTTTTGATAATCCTTCCTCGCCTGGTTATCTTAGAGACAATGTAGTCTTTTTGCATTCAACGCATGAGCGTGAACTTCGATCTACAAATAACTTGCGACTAGATATTCCCCTCCATCATACGAACTTCTACAGCCATTCTTTCACAGTCCAGGCAGCACGTCTTTGACGTGAATGAGATTCCTGATGATGTGCGTAAAGCACCGAATCGCTTTATTTTTAAAAAACAAATTAAGAAATTTTTTATAGATAAAAGGCCATAAAGTCAATATAAATAGTATAAAGTATCTTTATTTTTAATATATGTATGTATGTATAGTATTAAATATAATATAATATATGTTTATTCTATCTTGATGTAGTTAGTATTGTATTTTGGTAAGTTACAATCTATCATCACGCTTTATAAAGCACCTACTTACTCACTTTCTGCATTGTCTACTGGTTGACTGGAAGATAAAGCCTTAATGGCTTTAAGTCCGCCAATTGTATTATTGTGCAATAAAGTTTTTAAATAAAAATAAATAAATAAAACAATAGATGGCGGAAAAAATTAAATTAAATTAATGATTCTTTATTCATCATCATCATCATCACAGCCCATAACAGTCCACTGCAGGACTTCGGGCCTCTCCCACGAAAGGGGAGATCATTGCCATAATCTCCACGCTTGGCAGGCGGGTTGGAGATCGCAGTGCAGTTGATTTAAATCTAGCCAGAAAGGTGCTGCTGCCCACCTTTCGGATTTGTCCCTTAGTCGCCTCTTACGACACCCACGGGAAGAGATGGGGTGGTGCTATTCTTTGAGGTGGCGGCACCACACACCACATTCTTTATTACTTATACATAAAATAAAACAAAAACAGAGGAAATAAAGAAAAAGCAACCGGCGCCCTTATCGATTTTAGTACTTCTTATTTAAATCTATATGATTGTGGTCGTGATGTCATGCAGCCAACTAATATTAACTAAATAATAAAAAGTTTAATAATATAAACATTTATTAGCGTTAAAAGTTGAAAGAAATGTAAAAATATATATTTAAGTAAGTAGGCACTATGTTTCATTTTCATACAAATCTTTTATATTTAAATAAGCAGTAGACCGCCAATACACGGCCTGTCACGGAGACGGCCGTCGGGACAGAAGCATGCTGGCATTGCATCGAGATATCCGGGGAACTCGAAGATCCCCAGATTGGGTTGGTCGACACTTCAAATCCGTTATACCAAGGGCCACGGGCTTTACCAACTCCCGCCCGAGCCATTGTTAGTACCGCCTCATATGTCACGCCCCTTTGCGGCCTCCAGCTTAAGAGTCACAATGACCGCCACAGACTTGGGTGGTGCTATCCTCTAGACTTTTTCGGTCGGGGATGTTGCTGCCTTATCGTTACCCTTCTTGTTACCCTTGACCGTCGACTTAGAAGTCAACGGTTTTGGAGCCGAAGAGAAGTCGCCTTCCTTTTCTCTGCCTTCCTTTTCTGCCCACGGTGGTCCACCCATCATAGGCGGCAGTAGAGGAAGGTAACATAGTGTCTGCCTCAGGCAGGGCCTGAGAGGATTATTATTATTATTATTGATGGATACACTAGCAGCTAATGCTGATACGTGTATATCACTGCACTTTAAATTGTTACTGATAAAACTTGTCCAGTCTATTTTTAAAAGAGTTCACTGATGGAGCGCTTATAACGTCTTCGGGTAATTTATTCCACTCCAAACATATGCGATTGGACATGAAGTGTTCTGGGATTACTTGTACACACGGAGCTATCGAGTTTCAGTGAGTGGCCTCTCAAATGGTGGTTCTGATTCCTTTTGAACATATGCTCTAGCCCTGGTAGGATTTTATAAGTTTCTATGAGATCTCCCCGCTTCCTTCTTTGCTCAAGTGTTGTTAATCCCAAAACTTGCAGGCGCTTCTCGTAGGACTTTTCACGCAATTCAAAAACCATTTTTGTAGCCCTACGCTGCACCTTTTCCAGCATATTGATGTCCTTCCTAAAGTTGGGTGTCCAGATCGGGAAAGCATATTCCAGCAGCGGTCGGATGTAGGCTTTGTATAGTCTCAGAAATAGTACTTTATTTATGTGATTGTATGTTTTACGAATTATACATCAACGCGTTCACTCTTTTCGTAATTTGTAATATGTGGACATCCCACTTCAGGTTATGGGTCATTGTGACTCCCAGATCCTTCTGACTTGCAACCGCCATCAACGGAAAAGTATCCAGAGTATAATTCAATCTCGGGTTATTGGCGCCAATGTGGAGCACAATACACTTCTGCGAATTGAGTGTCAGCAACCAGTTACGAGATCATTCTACAATGTGGTCCAGGTCTTCTTGGATAGTAATTTGCCCATCTAGTGGATTTCCCATTATTTTAGTGTCATCTGCAAACGTGGATAACATGGACTTTATGGGGTTTCCCATGTCGGCGACATAAAAACAGAACAGGATCGGTCCAAGTACCGAACCCTGCGGGACACCACTAACTACGTCATGTGGCAGAGAGTACTCTTGTCCCACTCGAACTATATAAGTGCGATCGCTGAGAAAATCCCGGATCCAGCTCAGCAACTTCTCCCGAATTCCATAATGCTCCAGCTTTGCCATCAGCCTTTTAATGGGTACCCGGTCAAATGCTTTCTCGAAATCAAGATACACAACATCGGTCGGCTTATGATCGTCCCAATTACTCGTCCAGTAGTCCACACATTGCAACAAATTAGTAACAGTTGATCTTTTTGGCACAAATTCATGTTGAGTTTCAGTGATGATCCTTTCACTTGATAGGTGGTCTCTAAGATGCTTAGCTATAATTTTTTTATGGTTTTACAAGGAATAGACGTTAGGCTTACAGGTCGGTAATTAGCAGCTACAAGCTTGTCACCCTTTTTGTATATAGGTGTAACTACTGCTTGATCCAGTCTTCGGGCAACTTTCCATCTTCAAAGGATTGGGTCATGGTGTCAGCAAGTTTCGTTTGTAGGACCTGCCTGCATCTCTTCAGTAGGATTGCTGGTATTCCGTCTGGACCCGTAGCAGTATCATCCTTGAAGGTCATGAGTGTCCGTCCTACCACATCTGGAGTGAACTCAATCTGTTCCAGAGAAGTTTCCACAAGAGGTACACACACTGGAGGTATTGGTACATCACTAGGTTCAGTGACAAACATTTTCTCGAACTGTTTAGCAAATATGTTGGCAACCTCCTGACCCCCACTAACCACCACTACTGCAGGTCCCTTCAATGATGGGGGGATGGATACCTTAGAAGATAATTGTTTACGAATGTAACTGTAGAAACATTTAGAATCACCATTAGCAATCTCCATTTCATATTTTTTCCTAGATTTCCGAATTTCCGTTAAAATGTTGTTATTTATTTTTCTATAATCTTCATAGGCTTCCCTTGTTTTAACATATTGATAATATTTCCATTTCTGCTGTTTACACTTAGTTAATTTTATTATCTCTATATATATTCTTATTATTGTTCTTATTAGAATAATATTTTACTGGCACCGATTGCTCAATATCTTCTTGTATTATTGATTTAAATGTATCCCATCCACCGCTGTCGTCCATATTAAGTTTTGTAATTGATTGTGATACAACGTCATACTTAGTCACCATTGTAAAAGTCTCTTCGAGGAGGTCTTGTCACATTACTATGTAGGGCCTCAGTATGAAATTGCAGAGTATACAACAATACCAAATGATCACTCTACCCTATAGGAGGAAGGTAAGTAATACCTGTGCAAAGATTCTCATCATTACAGAGTATAAGATCAAGTAGTGACTCCTCATTTTTGCGTTTCCTAGTTATTTCCGTTACCAATTGACACAAATTGCTATCCGTATACATGTTTATGAACTGTTCATGGAGCATATTATAACCATTTAATTTTTGAATTGGCCATTTTATGTCAGGTAGATTAAAATCCCCCGCAATTATTAGATTTTATTTTCTACAGATGCGTTAATCATTTTTTCAAATAAAATTCGGTCAGAATCCTGATAAGTGTAACTAGTAGTACGGTAGACACCTCCAATAAGTAGCTTCAGATTGCCATAAGTGATATTGAACCACATTGCCTCAACATGTTCACTATTGAGAGTAGGATGGAGAGTAACTATGAAAGGAATGTTTTGATAATGATGTGCGACATAAATAGCCACCCCACCTCCCAAACCCTTCCCTGTACAGATGTATATTTAGACGTGATAGATATCACGTCTAAATATCCTATAACCATTCACATTTATCAAACTATCTGGAATCTCAGGTTGTAACATTGGCCTTCGATGGATCCGGTTTAGGCGGAGCAACTACCTACGACTTTGGGAGTGGTTTTTTCCATGGTGGCAATGCTCCCGGAGCCTTGGCCCCTTTCGCCGTCGCGGATTTGAGGGCGGACGACGTTAATACGCTGGTCGACGTTAATATCTTTACCTTTGGTTGGTTTCGGTGTCTTAACGACCACAGCCTCAGCAGCTTGAGCAGCCCTCTTTTTGGCCGCCGCGAGGAACTGCGCCTTTATTTCGACCAGATTCTTCTTCAGTTTCTCTACCTCGGCCTAGATTTGACCATTGGTCGCTTGCAGCCGCTATGTCTCTTCAGAGGCCGTACTTTCACTAAGCTATAAGTATACATCTTTAACACCTTATGAACAAGACCTTCTGCGAGGTGCCCTTCAATCGGCTCGACTTCAATTATCGTCTACGAGCCAGCCTTGATCATCGCCTCCAGATCAGGGGTTGTCTTACCTATATGGTTCGTTCGCCGCTATTTGCTTCTGAAGCTCCAGCGCATACCCCTCTATATGAAGCTGGTTAAGGTCCTGCTGGGTCTTCGACAAACTCACGGAGTGCCCCGTAGTCAGTTTACGGTCACGTTAGGACACCGCCTTATTCGCCGCCTTAACCCTGTATGGTTGAAGGGGTCTCCGGACTTGAGTGTGTTTGCACAGATACTTTGCGAGTTTGCCTGCGCCAGCAATGGACGAAGCATCCGTCAATGTTAAGGCATCCGTACCGTACCCGCCAATATATTTCCATCGAAAGAAGCGACTGCCTGAAGCAACCGGCGCTGAAGCGCCTTCGAAAGATACCCGAGTGCTAGCACTGGGGTGTAAAAACTACGCACCAGAAACCAAGTCCTCGGACGGCTCCAACGGGTGTTCCCGCTTGGTGTCCGGTTCCAAAAAAGGTCAATGCCAGATCAAAAATAAACCTAAGGTGACCACAACATAAACACCCAATACACATCAGAGCAGCAATCGCCGCCGAAAACCCGCTCAACCAAAACATGAAGAACGGAGAGCGAGAGAGAGTTGAGAGAGGATATTTGAATATAAATGACACCACAATTGCCCCACGTATGCGCATACGGCGTTCGTTCACCCTGCCACTGTGTTACCGCGCACAGGAAAGGGTCTAGAGAAGACGACGTGGACATACCGTATGCACCGTGTAATCGCACCTAAAACGTACCGAAAACCACTCATGGGGCCCAACTTAAGCTCCCCCAGACAACAAATTATCTGCTTCAACAGTGCAAAAATAGCGTTCCTAGATGAATTTAATGCGTGGTAGGCTGAATGACTCCGTTCACATAGGACCGATCATGCATGTATAGGTATCCGGTATTGGCCTATTATTGTCTGATGTAATAACTTCACCTACGCGAGTTCGTGATGTGGAAAGCTGTAAGCCTTCACCTTGAATCTGCTACTGACCCACCCAGACAACCATAAAGTCTCCGTTGACTGCTGCTAGGCTCATTACACCACTGCCTGATTCGAACCACAGTTTCCAACTGATGATGTCAGGTTTTCGAAATCCGTGTTTCCGAGTCTCCCAAAATTCCTGAAAATATGCGATAAAATGAATAAATGAAAGTTATGGCTTTACATATTTTGACCCTTTGCCTTTCTCTTTTTTTACGAAGACAAGACAAGTAGCTAAGCCACCGAATAAAAAAAAACATGTTTGTTTTGACTTTTGTTTTGGTTTTGATTTACCATAATAGTTAATTTCTTCAATTATTTAAATATTTTGTGATTTGTGGTATTGGTGTCTAAACGTCAAGCATTTCACAATTTATGTTATTTTATAATATATTTATATTTGGCAATGGTTCGACGACAACGTGAACAGAGTACTACAGAAGATGAAATAGTCATCGGTAATGTCTAGCTAGAATAAGTTACATATTGTACATATTACGTATGTTATGTTATATATTGAATAACTAATTTGTTTCCAGATACTCCTCCCTCTAAGAAACACAAAAAGCACAAACATAAAAAGCATAAGAAAAGGCGTATCGAAAATGAGTTCGATAGTGACACATCTATAGAAGTTGCTTATGAAGATGCAATGGACAAGCCATACAAAGCCAGAGTGAAAGTGGGTAAAGATTTGCCTGGAACCTCAGCTGCAGACATATTGAAAGCTCAAACTATGAAATCATCGTCAGACTCGCGAAGATCGATACCAGGTTCATCATCCAGTACCCCACCAAAAGCGACTGCAAAAAAGAAAAAGAAAGGTCGTGACAGTGGAACATCAAGTGAAGAAGAAAGATGGCTAGATGCTATCAAATCAGGGAAACTTGAAGAAGTTGGTAACAAATAATGATCAATAATTGTATTTTTAAACCATCTTGCTGTGTGATCCATAATTAAATGTAATATTTTTACAGGTGGATGAAGAACTTAAGAAAATTAAACCTAAAGACCCAAAAATGATGACAGCAAGGCAAAGGGCCATGTATGAGAGAGGTACAGATAAGGAAACAAGTCCTGGAGGTGAAGTTTTGCTTGCGCTGCCTTCCGGATACAAAGAAAAAGTCATGACCGCTGAGGCCATACAAAAAGCTGCTTTAAAATCACTAAAACGAAAACAACTAGCAGATGAAAAAAGAGAAAAGGACAAAAAGAAAACAATGGACAGGCTTCTCAAGAAACAAGAATCAAAGAACTTAAAAAATGCTCATAAAGGCAAACCTGTTAAAAAATTGGAACCAATGATTGTTTACAAAAACAATAACAATATGATATCTCTGACCTTACCACCTGGTGTTCCATTTCCATTGGAAAGCAAAACTCCAATTGAGGCACCAATTCCTGTTATGTGTGGAGTTATAGGGTGTGAAAATACAAAAATATATAATTGTTCTAAAACTGGAGTACCATTGTGTAGTTTTGAATGTTACAAAAAGAATTTACAGTCTTTAGAGTCCGCTGTATGAATAAAGAGAAGAATTATTAAATATTTATTGTTGAACAACTGTCTAACAAATAAAGCAGTTTACTCATTTCGGGTTTACAATTTATTTAAATTTTAACTTGCCTTTCCTTAAACATATATTTTTAGGTTGCTAAATTGCCAAACTGCTAAATTTCTGTTTATAACATAAATTATATTATTACCAATGTTTTGCAATATACACCAATGCCACCGACATATCTTGACATTACTTACATGAATACAAATTGAGTGGTCTCTGCTGAGAGTCAACTGCTATGGTGTGTGGCGTGTAGAGTCCATGATAACATCATCATTATCTTCATCATATCAGCTGGAAAACACCCACTGCTGGCATAGGTCACCCCCAGAAATCTCCACAAAGGCCAGTCAGTCAAAGGAGTCCATTCCATCTAACTCCAACTTTTCAGGATGTTCCTGTGAAAATGACCGACAACCTACAGCTTCTTGGTGTTGAGCTATCTTTAAATCTCAACTTCGGTCAGTACATCGAATCTAAAGCAAAGACTGCAGCAAAAAAACTTGGTATCCTCTCGAAGGTTAGGCGGTACTTCACTTCAAAGCAATTGCTTCAGCTATATCAAGCACAAGTGCGATCCTGCATGGAGTACTGCTGCCACCTCTGGGATGGATCAGCCAAATATCAACTGGCGGCTTTGGATTCGGTGGAAAAACGTGCAAAGAAGATAATTTGTGACCCGCGGTTGATTAGCGGCTAGGCAGCAGAGCCTCGAACATCGGCGTAGGGTTGCGCGTCTGTCGGGCTTCTACAGGTTACATTTCGGAGAGTGTGCGAAGCAGCTGCTCGACCTCATTCTGCCGGCCCCTTTCCGCCATCGGGAGACACGATCCGGGCGAGCGCTTCCTCCTTATGTTGTGGATCTTCCAGCTATCCGCAGGAGTCGTTTTGGCTCGACCTTTATAATGCGTACGGCTAAGGAATGGAACACGCCTGCGAGTGTGTTCCCTGATCAATATAATCTGGATGCCTTCAAGGCTAGAGTGAATAGGCTGTAACAAGATGGGCATGCTTCATCTTCGGCCGCATCGTCACTTACCAACAGGTGAGATGGCGGTCAAATGTCTGTATTGTCATACATTTAAAAAAAAGGCGTTTGCCTTCCGCACCCAGCTGGTACCTACCCACACTGCGTCTTCCGGTACATGGTCACCACTCGAGAACTTTCCTGCCTCATAGGCCATCTGTTCTACAAGCTATGTGCCCTGCCCATTGCCACTGCCATGATAATGTTTTACTGCCTTTATCAGAAACTAGTGATGCACCCAAGCTTCACACCAGTATCGAGCTGCATAAGATTACTCACTGAATGTTAGCATCAATATTGTGTGCCACTGAGCTGATCTAAAGACAGCCTAAAAATTTCATCAAAATTGTTCCAGTAATTTCAGAGTACTTATATGACGTCTCATCACGTCATCGTACGAGACCTTTGTAATCACCATTCTGTAAAACCTCATTATACCAGTATTTACAGTTCACTGGAGTTTTATTAATTAATTATAATTGGTCCCGTATGACCCAAACAGTAAGTTCATTTCTAATTAGTCTTGTCTTCATTTTGGTCACAGTGCAAATCTGTTTCAACTCATCACTTTGTCATATAGGTAATCACAAAATATGAAGGACATTCTGCCACTATTTAATTGCAACCAATGGCATAATTGGTTAGGTCCAACAATGTATGATTATGGGTAGTTAATTGATAATCTATATATATTAGATCACAATTTTATGCAACACTCAATGAGAAAGAAATACCTGATAGGTTACTCGGTAACTCATTGCCAGTGCAAAGATGGCATATAATATCTACGTACTTAGAATTTCAGCTTATAAAAGCTGCTGCTAAATACCATACTTTACTAACTACAAGTTTTATCAAAACCCATTCAGTAGTTTGGGTAAAAGCACTATACCCTAATAAAAAGCCTTCCATCCTCAAAAGCTTTAGCATTTATAACAATCTTTACCTCCTGACACAGGTTTGCTTACCTAATAGGTCTCAACTCCTGTAACTAACCCCTATTATTAAAGATTATTATTATATTATAATCTGTGATTTTTAGAAGAGGGCTAGGTTATAATTAAACAAAAACTTAGGACAGCTAAACAGTGAGCATATATTTCATAGTTAATTAAATCATTTTAGTATGGGTATTAACAATTGAATATAATTCAATGGCTTATTTTGTCACAGCATAGGATACATGACGTCTAAAACAAATCCTAAATATAAAGACCTGAAAAATAATATATTGTCAACAAGAAGTGAGATATCATAGTAAGAGGATATGAAAAAGAATACCTTCATCGGGTAATGTTGTAATTTTTAGCAATAGGTAAAGTCAAAAAGTAATGCGAATATTATTTGGATGGTGTAATAAATTAATATTGGACTAGACTGCAGTTATATACATTTGCTAGGAAACAGTATTGTTTCCTCTTTAAACATTATTATTATCTAACATTCAATACTTGAACATCGAATACTTTAATAATAAGAAACCACAATCATTTATTACAATTAATAGTGGCATGATGTAATGAATGAGCTTAATGAGCCACACCTTAACATCTAATACGACACTGATTTGGCAATTTACTTGAGCTAAATGTTAAATCTTGTTTTACATATAACTACATTAATGTACTGAAAAGCTTGTACATAATTTTGATACTTTCTACATAGTTAAAAAGTTTTTACATTAAGTTATATCTTAGACACAGAGAAAAATACAATAATCCACATCAATTTCCATTTTTACTTACTTCATAGACCTTGATAATAAATACTGTAGGAAGTTAGAAGTAAATTTGAAATTGAATTGTACAATTTATACTGAATTGATATATTCTTAAGGACCTACACTAAAGACCAAGTTTCTTCCTGAAGAAAAAGATATGTGAAGTATTTGAACTACTGATTTAGAAACAACAAATATGTATATCCATGGAATATTTATGACTAAACACCAATTAAGTTGTAGACACAAACATCAGTAAAGATGTCCATAGAAAGTTCCAATGTAAATGCCCGTTATTCCCACACTTCATTCACTCACTGGAGAGAGCTCACAGACAGTAGTCCCACAGAAAACAGAGCCGCTCAGAACATCAGACCTGAGCACGGCAGACAGCAAAGAAATGAAACTCTGCCACTTTCTTGATATCAGACATTTGTCCTCTTAGAGTTTCTGAGGCGTGCCAAGCCTGACTGTAACCGCTAAGATTGATTATTCTGCTTATTCGACCTGAGACGTGCAAGGCCAGATCGCTCCTCTTCTTCATCACTGGTGCACGACAGGCCACCAACGGCTCCTCGGGATGAGGTGGCCTGAATCAAATCCTGGTCAGGACCATTTCTACTTTCATAAAGTAAAATGCCCAAAGTCTCTTCATAAATCCTTGCTTCAGGAAATTCTACTTTGGTATGCTTTTTGTCTGTGGCATACACAATAGATGTGCAGCACACTTCAGCGCACTTTTTGCCATGCCCGAAGAAAGACCAACAGCAAATTTCATTCGATCCAATGACATCCTTTATAAATAGAACTCTGCCACTGAAACGTAGAGACAACTTGTCAAATAGTTCAATATTCTTCAGCAAGTTGTCATCTGATGTACTTGTGTATGAATATTTATTATTGTGTCTGTTAATGAGCAGCTTGACCACCGGCTGAAATAAATACAAAAATTATAATGTTTACCATTATTGTCACTGCTTCAATCAATCCATCTAACAAGATTGGAGATTGTGGCAAAACCTACCATGTTGAAACACATTGTTTACATTCACAGAAGACAGGAACAGAACAGTTGAGTTAAGGGTGATCACTAATAATGATCAAATTAGTAATTTACAAATTTTATTTGTTATAATATGACCAATATTAAATTGAAAATTAAGCCAAAATCTGTTTTATTAACTTTATCAATACCTAATTATAACATTTGAAGGATTCTATGTATGATTTAGTACACTGTAATTCACCTTGGATGTTGACATTATCAGCAATTGTTCTTCCTTGTGCGATGTAATGAGTGGTACCCTGCAAATAGGCTCCGCTTCTCGCTCTTTCTTAGCTAGAGCCTGCTGACATGATTCTGTAAGTTCTTCAATTAGGAAATATTTGGCTTCCGCAAGCAGCTCATTTATCTCACGATAGCTGTCAGGAAGCGCGACTGTACCATCGCGGAGGTAATTCAGAATTGTTCCGAAGTGCTTTCCACACCGGTCAATTAATATCCATCCTGAAATGCGACAAGTTTAGAAAACTATTATCACTTGTAAAATGATTGGAATTAAACATACCTATATAATCAAAAACACACTATACCTTCTGAATCGGTAAGTACTTCCATCCGACCACTGAACATAGTTCGCAACATATTATCACTCTTGGTAAGGGTGCCGATAGTCGTGTAAAATAGCGTGCCGCCCACATTTAGTTTCACGTATTGCGATGGACTACCTTTTATCAACGTTTTATGATCGCCCGACATTATGGCAGGACAAAATATCGAAATGGATGGACTCAATTTATCAATCAAGAGATAACACTTCTGAAAATTCACTTTATCCCCATTATTTAGTTTATAATGCCTACTACGCTAAACAGCACGAAATATTTTGGATTATATTATTGGAATTACAAAGAATCCTATATTGGAATAGAATAGATTGGATGGATTCTGTTAAGAAATTATTTTACCGAATCAAGAAAGAATGAACATGGATGACACAGACAGAGAGGTGGGCAGGAGGAGGGAGGGCAGCGGGGTGCTGGACCATATAACTATCAAACCATAACCACAAACTATGAATTCCCGAAACCTCCGCAATTACCATCGAAATAATATGTACTCACGTACACCTGGAATGCGCACTAAGCTGAAAAAGCGGTTCGATAGAGATAGTTGCAACACCATAGTTCCATCTCACTCTATTAGTGTCCGACCATAATTAGACCAACTAATGAGACATCCCTGGAATCCTCATTAAGAATTATTATTTTGTATAAACAGGAAAGTATTTGATCTAGAAAGTTAGTGGACTTAGCAGAAAATTAGCAGCCGAGTCAATGACATCACAACAAATTCAATGTCAAGGCTACTAGAAGTTTATGTTTAGTTGTTACGTAGAAGCGGTCAATGGCTTCTCAATACAACTTTGGAATTTACTACGTAATTCTAATAAAAGTGAATTTTATTCGAGATTATATTGTTTACTACGGATGTATAAATAGCGACTAGTGAACGAATTAAAATCATAGTATATAGCTTTTTGAAGATAGAATTAAAATTTTGAACAAATCTCTCTGCATAGTAACAGATAAAGATTCGATGCTTCATAAATGTAAGTTATCAACAAAATTAAAAATAATTAGAGAGTTATTAATGGTATAGTCATCAGAAAATACCAATTGATACGGATTTAAAAAACAGGAAAACCGCGTTAACTTAATGCCTACTAAAAATAAACGAAACAATCGTTTGGTTATGTAGCATGTATTGTTGCTAATGAGATTCTATTTATCGCTCCTTTGGGAAATCCAGGGAATTTATTTGTTGGCAACATGCCCACTTGTACGATAGATAGGGAGCTATTGGGAAACTCCGGGTTTTTACCAGTAGAACTATTCTATCTAAATAAAAATTATCGATATTTCATTCTCTGAAAACTGGAACGTTAGCAACAATTTATTGGTTGATAAATTGGTGCGCGCATTCTTGGAAATTTTCAATTTTCCGTTTAATTTTCAGGCTAATATTTATAGAGGTGGAAATTTTTCAAAGTTTTCTACACCTATCTTACCTATCTTCATGAAATTGTTGTTTGATTGTTAACTTTTGGTAATAATTAAAGTAAAATTGAATTCATTACCACTTTTCAAATTCAATAACTATAGTTCACTTTCATTTTGATATTTTGAAATGGAAAATCTAATTAGAAATTGTCTTATATAATTAGCATAATATCGGTACAATCAAATTTTGGTACGGTAGCTATTATTTATGTTAAAATCCATTTGTTTTGCTTTGCAGAGCAACATATGATATAATAACATTTACTGTGGTAGCATAAAAGGAAAACATTGAACCCATTGTTATATTGGTTTATTGAAAATAAATATAGAACGATATCTTTCAGGAAATCCACGCATTGTAAATCGCTAATATAAATTGGCTTGATGCCAATAGTACTTATTTAGAAATAACTTAGCTTCAGTCCTACACTGGCATTGCTTAGGGACAGATCAACTTTTCTTCTCATTTGAAATAATGGAGTCTCTTTTAATCATCAGGGAAATATTCGGTGCAGTGGACAGCTGGGGAGACAATTTTCTCCATGACATTTGTGACCAGGGGTGTGTGACCTTACTCTTGCGAGCTGGATGTTGGTTGGCCCTTAACAACAAATATCTGCTGTGTGAGTACAATTTTCAAGGATATCAGTGTGTCCATATTGTAGCGCGAAGTCATAGAGGGCAAAAGGCTGTGCTGTTGCTGGAAATCCTGATAGAGATAGGGGCAGACCTGAACGCACCAGACAGAATTTCTGGAAGTACTGCGCTTCATCATGCTGTCGTTAATCAGGATTACGAGTTGGCAACTTGGATTTGTAAGCAGATTGCCGTCAATTTGGAAGCGCGTGACTATGGAGATCTAACTGCTTATCAGTTTGCTTGGAAAAGAGGTGACTTCAAAATGATGGACATCCTTATGGAATTCGGCGCGGACTGTCATCAGCCTTATTCAAGTGATAGTGAATGTAGTGATAGTGAAAATTAGGTAAATTAATGTTTAAGGTATCTAAAGATTAAGCTAGAAATTAAGTGTTTTTGATTGTGCTAATATTAGCTGAATTAGCGTGTAAGTTTCATAAGTTTCAGTTAAGTCTCATATATTATAAGCAATGTCGTATATAAGATCAATGATGTCTATAGTTGTAAGAAGTTGTATATTTTAAAAAGAAAATCAAAATTATTGTACAAAGTTTTATTAAAGATTATGAAGAAATCAGAGAATTTTATTTATGTTTTAAAATTATTTTAATAAAAGACTAATTTTATATCAATGTAATAAGCCAATTTATCGAAAACTACAAAAGCACAAGTAACAAAGGAACAAAAGTTCAAAGCTTTAATCCATTTAAAATTTACAGTTTACAAACAAGTAATTAAAGGTTAACGCCACCTACATGAATGTCCATCATGAGACATAGCTGTAGGTGAACGCACGAATTAAATTAAGTTAATGGTCTGATATGTGCGCAGTTTGCATTGGGCACGATAATGAGTATATAAATACTAACACTGTTAAATGGGAATTAGTTTAAAAGCGTTATCCTCTCGATATGAACAACAGTGAGTGCTAGTTCGAAATTAAAAATACAACAAAAATGGCAACTTTGCCTATGAGTGGAAATGATTTTCTGCGTTTTATGAGCAAACGTGATTCACTAACAAGTATAATAGCGGAATATTATTCTATAGTGCCCAAACGAAAAGAAAAGTTGCTGAAAACTTCAATCCAGAGGGAAGATAAGAGTGAAAACAAAGGTGACATACAGCTTGAGCGCCATCTTAATCGTCGCGTAAAGCTCAAAAGTAACGAGACAATACTTGGTGCTACTTTCATCGATGGTTATAAGACTGAGCGGAAGTATATTTGCATCAAAAGCTTGCAAGAGAATTTCTGCGGAAAATTTTGGGAAATGGTGTGGGGTTTCAAAGTCCAAATCATTTTGATGATGGATCGATTCAGTGACAAGAGGAGTAGCCAAAATTTTTTCCCGGATGAGGGTTGTGTGACAGTGCGCGATAAGTTTAAGATAAAGACGTTGGAGATTAGTACAAAACCGCACTATAAGTTGACTCTGCTAAGTCGGACCGACCAGTCTGGCCACGAGCACAAAATATCCCACTGTCAATACACCGCTTGGCCGTGGGATAATTTTTCCCATCAGCCAGATGCATTCATAGATTTTTATTGTAACGTGAAAGACTTGTGCCTTCAGTTGGAGAGACAAGCTGGCAAGAAAACTTCTCCCATTATTGTGCAATGCCTGGACGGGCTCAGTGGCTCTGCGGTTTTTTGCGTATTTGATATATGTGTTGCGCAATTTGAGAAAACGGGAACTCTATCAGTGGCAAGTGTTCTCAAGAAAGTAAGGCAACAAAAATACGGGTTCATGAACCGTTTAGAAAACTATACTCTGTGTTACCAATTGCTTGGAGTTTATATCAAGAAGAATTTATTTCCGCAACCTGTTATCTAAGTTGTATATCATTTGTAATCGAAAACTATTTGTTTGTACTTAAAATGATGTCATATAGGTATTGCAGACTGCAGTTAATTTGAAAATTTTGAATTTAGCCTTAGGTATAGTTATTTGCAATTTGATCGATTTTGGGAATTTACATTATACTATCTTTGAAATTTTTTAATGCGCACGTCAATTTTTTCTACTCTAAAGTTTAGAATTTATATCATTCTGACATATTTGAAATAAATTTGATACTTGATTCGTATTGTGAATTCTTAGTCTAGTTAATGAAATTACTGTATAAGGCATTGAACTCCTAAGCGCTGATTATCGAAGTGCCGTTTGACGTCACAAACGACCTTATTGATAAAGCTGTTCGTTAATTAGTAATTAAAGTTCAGAATCGAGCAGCTGCCCAATTTTAAAACACAGTAAGGGACAAAATTAAAATTTTAATTTAATCATGTTCACATGATTTCATAGGCATGAAAAATGCTCGAAAATTGATTTTGAAATATTTTTTCCTTACGGTGTTCTGAAATTAGGCAGTCGTAAGTTTCTCAATGCTGTGGGTTTCATAGAAAGCGATTTTCCAAAATTGTAATTTCTTCAAATTGTAAATTATTTCCGCACACTTCTGTGAACAAATACCGTCCTGACAACTTTTGCAATAAATTGTATCATAAATAGAAATTATGAGTGTGATTATTTCTTTAGAAAAGCAGCCATTAAATTTCCATCTCTGATTTCGGGAAATCAGCCTTACAGAAGGACGTTCAGTGACTCAACAATACATTCCATCAAAATAATGTTTATAAACAGACCACAGCGTCTTTTACTCTTAGTTTGATACAGACAGTGATCGCGAAAACATCGAAATGAGTACAGAAAGTGTACAAAAGTTTGCAAAACGAAGGGACCAGAGCTTCCAAGAAATAATGAAAAGTGAACACTATTTAATAAACCGACTTACTTTTGACGATGAAAGTACACTGAAGAAAAGTAGAAAGTGCGCCCGCTTATCGATCGTGGGAAGTATTAACTTCGACATGTTCACTATCAACTATATCGACGGATACCACGTCAAGGATAAGTTTTTGTTGATCAACAATCCTAAATCAGAAATGGATTCGTATATTTTTTGGAGCTGGATATGGGATTGTGGCTGCAAAGTGATTGTAAGATTTGATCAAAATAAATCGAAGAGACACAATTGGCTCAATACCAACGAATATACTGTCGGTGAGTTTATAATTCGAAAGGAAATTATTGTTGATAAGTACTACACACAATTGGAATTGACTGTAAATAATTTAATGGAAAGAAAATCGAAGAAAATTTTACATTATCTGTACCATGAGTTCCCGGACAGAAATGCCACTTTCAATTCTCGACAATTGAAAAGTTTCCTGAAGATGATTAATGAAAAACAAGGCAGTTGCTGCGTAACAAGAATGGAAGGCAAGGAAAGTACATATCGTCCAATTGTGATTCATAGTGTTGGATGCTTTGAAAGAGCGGTGACAATTTGTGCGCTGGACATCTGTTTAGATCAGATAAGAACATCGAAATCAGTGGCAGTGCCTAATGTTCTCTTAAAAATTAAGAGCCAAGTGTCCTTTGAATTTTTCAGTTTGGAGGAATACATTTTCCTTAATCAGATTTTGTTGGATAGTATCAGTGATTTGAATTTGAAGAATGACAAACTTAGAGACAGTTCTGAGAGTGCTTCTTTCAGACAACGAGTTAGAAAATATTGTTTGCTCTTTAAACGAGCCTCTGTTCCATAAGTTTTCTGTACTACACATAGAGATAAGGTTGTGGCATTGCTGTAAAGTTAAAATTGTGATGATAAGGATAAGAGAAGTTGTGAAATTTCTAGTTTTTGTAATATTACTATGTAGAATTGTATAATAAATATATTTAACTGTGTATGCTTTTATTTTGTTCAATTCAAATAACAAGATCTAATAACTATCGAACATCAAAAGTAATCTGTTCAGATGAAATCATAAATCTTGTATCAATTGGTCAATTGCAAGTCAAAGAGAATACTATTTTGATATTTTTGAACCATAATACTCCAAGCAGATTTCATTTCATTGATTCATGAGCTTGTTAACGAAAAATTTTCAAAACAACTTCTTTTTGCTATTTGGCTTATAAGCTATTTGGAAAATTATAAAAGCAAATAATCCGAAAATGCCTAGACATGAAATACCGTATATAAAACCATACAATAATATTAAAAATCCTAAAAATATTGCACAAACTTTTAATGACCATTTTTTAAATCAAGTAGAACCATCAAATATAAACATGCATAGCAATACATGCAGGTACGATAGTCCTAAGTCAATGTTCATGAGTCCAACGGGACCCTTTGATGTTTTCAAAATAATAAAGGATCTAAAAGATACAAATAGTACAGGATACGACGACATATGTACTAAGGTAATCAAATCGGTAGCTATAATAATTGCACCAATTTTAAGTGACATTATCAATAAATGTATAGAACATGGAATATTTCCTGACAAGCTTAAGATCTCAATAATTAAACCATTATATAAGAAAGGAGATAAACGAAATTTAGGTAACTATAGACCAGTTGCGTTAATTCCAATTTTTTCCAAAATTATTGAAAGGGTTATGTACAATAATTTATATTCATATCTCGAGAAAAACAATATTATATGTGAAGAACAAAAGGGATATAGAAAAAATAAATCTATTGATTCGGCATTGTATAGTTTCTTAGAGAAAATATATTCATGTATGGATGCGGGGAATCCAGTCCTGGCGCTTTACATGGACTTAGCTAAGGCATTCGACTGTGTCAGACATGATTTGCTGTTAGATAAACTCAGTGTCTATGGAGTTAGAGGGAAATGTTTACAACTTATAAGTTCATACTTAAATGAAAGAAAGCAGATTACATGTATTACTGGTCTTTGTCAGAAAACTAAAACAGAAAAAGTTTATTCGTCTACACCAGGGGTTGTGCGGTATGGAGTTCCCCAAGGCAGTGTATTAGGACCACTACTATTCCTAATATACATTAACGATTTTCCTAAATCAACACAATATTTCATGGCTCTATTTGCAGACGATAGTACTGTCGTGTTTACTGGTAATAATTTAGAGGACATTGTCGATACCATTAATAGTAATTTAAAGTCCATGACTGATTGGCTAAAAGCGAATAACTTAAAAATTAATATAAATAAAACATTAATAATGGATTTCCGTCAAAGGCAAAGAAATAATATTGAACTTGGCATTAAATATCAGGGCATAAAAGTTGAAGAAACGAAAGTAACAAAGTTTTTAGGTCTGTTTATAGACAACAACATGAGATGGCAAACTCAGATTGACATGGTATGTAATAAAATTCACCAGATGTCATATGCCTTATACATGCTAAGTAAAGTTGTGAATAAGAACGCTCTAGTAACGGCCTATCATGGCTATGTGGCATCCGTAATAAAATATGGGATCATTTTTTGGGGAAACGCTACCAATAAGGAAGCAGTGTTTGTAGCGCAGAAACGGTGTATAAGAGCAATTTGTAACCTAAAACAATTAGATTCATGTCAACCACATTTTAAAGAATTAAAAATTCTTACAGTGCCTTCATTGTATATCTTGGAGGTTGCTACATTTGTAAGATTGAATTTACATATATTTACGTTTGTTACAAGAAGCCGCCGATGTGACCAGTTATGTTTGATTCCGTCGAGAACAGCCTTGTTACATAAAAGTTTATTTGCAATGGCGCCAAAAATTTATAATAAAGTGCCTAAACGCATTCGAGATGCCGAAACTTTTAGCGAATTTAAGAGACAATTAAAGAATTTTTTGATGGAACGATGTTACTATTCAGTGAATGATTATTTATCTGACACGAAAATTTAATTTAAGTAGGTACCTAATTGAAATTGTTTGGTAGAGTAATTGACATTTGTTAATTTATTTGTTTGACATATTCAATAATTAGTTTGTAGATCATTGACATTTTATTTACATATTTGATTATTTCGGTTTATTTTGTATATTAATTGTTAGAATTAGACACATTTAATCTCAATTAGATTGACATATAATTATGTAACTCGCTAAGCCTTAAAAGGCAACTAATGTGATCAAATATTTGTATTAACATTAACACCAATGTAACCATTAGAGAGCGAACGAATAAATGAATTATGAATTATTATGAATTATGAATTATGAATTTTTAACGAGTTTTCTTCGAACGGAAGCTACTTTAAATCTTGTACAAAAACAGTCATTTAATTTCTTCGCAGATTACTGTTATGAAATTCCATATTTTACGATCATATCAATCATACTTGTATGATGTTTACTGTATCATAAAAACAAAAAACATGAATATCAAAGGCACGATTTCTTGATAAGTCAATTTATAAATATTGAAAACACTTGAAGACTCAAAGTTCTTGGAAAAGAGATTTGGAAAAGGGTTTTTAATGCTGTTGACAGTTAATTACTAACTTCAAACAACAATTGGTCAAATGCCAATGTCAAAAAAATAATTTTACGTTCGGCGTTTCAACCTTGAAAATTTACAATATTACGACAAGGTCAGTGACTGCAAGTAGATTTTCCTCATAGAAGTAGAGTTCATTAGGAAAAAATATTCATAAGAAACGTGAATGCAAATGAGCTTGTCAAAATCATTTATCTTTGTACTGTCAACTGGGACTGAAAAATGAGAAAAATAAATCTTACGTATGAAAAAAAATCCAGCTACGATAGATAAGAGCAATTTGTATTTTCAGTGCTTTTTTATGCAACAGATCCAGTTACAAATTCACAACAAATTTTGGGAGCAGAAAAATTTTTTTTAAAGTTCATGATTTTTTTGGATTTCAATTTTTAAATTTCGGCATGGCAAACCTTCCTGTTAAATATATTTTTCAAATGGCATTAAGAGACATTAAAAATAAAAAATGTAAACATACTATTGTCAATTTACAAAGTGACTATCCAGGGGTGTAAAACCTTTTTTATCAAAAGTATTTATGTACCAGAGATGAAGAGAAGCAGTTAATTGCTGTTTCTCAAACTGGAAATTCCATTTTTTCCCACTGCTGCGATATCAATTTTAAATTCAGAACAGATGCATACAAAAATTAAAAACACCATGGAAACATCCAATACCTACCGATAATCGCGCGATTTCGAGAGCATTTAACAGAATTTAAAAATAATATTTTTAGTTTTTATATTTTAAGGCTACTGCGCCATGTTACGAACAAAATATTGTTTGCTTATAGTAAACTTGTCCATTCATCTCGACTAACAAAAACAGCGAACAAAACAGTTGTGCCACGCCCCATTTGGTTATAATTACATATAATTTTTATGTGTTAGCAAAACACGAAAACAAACCGCAGCTTAGAAATTTTTGTTTTAAAATCGAATACTTAAGTAATTTCGGTATTCATAGGTATTCATAAAGATAATTTATAACTTTAGGTATTAGATTTATATTTGAATAAAAACCGACCGCGGTCCGATAGAGACGTCAAGCACAGAATCAGTGTGTCCTTTGACTCTGTGCTTGACAACTGCCAGGATATGGTTTTGTACATTTTCGTAGTTTTCGTACGAATAAGGAAAAAAATAGGAAGTACCCTTTTGCAAGGTAGAAACTTTTATTGTGTATATTTTCCGTTAAATAAAACATGTTCTTTTCCATGAAATTATTTTTTTAATATGACAAATACAAAAAAGTAAGCATTGGTACCTCGTGGTAGATTTTAATAATATGGTAACATAGATTTTCATACTGCGATTGAGTGTTTTAGTTTGGTTCGTGTTTCAACTTTACGATTCACAAAAACATTAACTTTATGATTTTAAAATCAGCAGAGGGGATTACCCTCAACATACTTTATCTCTTTATAGTATTAGTCTAAATAGGTAGAGGATGTCAAATAGTTAAATATAATATATTCACCGACACACCGTCGGAAACTTGATAAATAACACCCGGGGAATAACGATGTGAACAGTTTATTAGGTTTCACGATAATAAGTCTAGGTACAATATTTGAGACGGCGAGCGAAGTCGAGCGACTGAACGTTTGGTTCCAAGCGATTGCAGCGCCACTAAACGTGCGTTTACATCACCTGCTATAGTATCATTAGTTGGTCAAATTATGGTTATACACTTGACGGCGCATCGAGTTATTGGTCGTGATAAGATGTCTATTGGTTAGATACTCTTTAGCTGGTCCTTGTTTGTTTGTTTGTCTGTGGTTAGTTAACAATGGCAGCGCGCGCACGCATTATTGTGCGCTGTGATGTTCTTGTTTTGATTAACACCAGAAATCAAGCACCCACGAGGAATTGCTATATAAGTCACGAATACCAATACCATAGCCTTTAAACTAACGTCGTTGTAAGTTTGTGTCGTGGTGGACCGCGGGCCCTCATGCGCCGAGATGGAAAAGTCGGCCCTGATGTTAAAATGGTGATGATAGATCCAATTATAATGATGTCGGCTATCTAGACTCTAGGGCGCCGATATCAGAAGTAGGATCCAACACGACGCCTACTTTAGGAGATGAAATCTGAATATGATAATCACACCAAGGTGAAGTCGTTCCTATGGAAGGTGAGTCTTACCAACAGACAACTGGTTACCACTGGACGTCTGATTCCTCTCTTATTTGATGTATACGAGTCCCGCTACAATAAAACAGAGAGCAAATAATGTTGTTGTCAAATGGCTCATGCCTACAAGGAAGAGAAACGAATGTGAGGTTCCCCTCATTGTGATCACATCGTGTTAGAGATCAACAAAACAGAGTATAAGGTTTGTTATTGTGGTAACTATGGTATTCAGGTCCGGTGTCAAATGCTATTTTATTATATTGTCCCGTATCAACAGTTTAATTGGTCCCATTTTTATAAATCCTGCCGTACAGGTACAGAGCCTACCATCATAAATTGTGCTCCTTTCGAATGTGCTCCCAAGTCTACCCAGAATCCAAGTCCAAGAATACCCAGTCATGGTACCTATATTGATTTGATTATTTCAGTAAATATCCAAAAGAATTTTATACATTGAATTTAATTTCATAATAGCAGAATGATGTAATAAGTTGAAGATTAAGTTGTAATAACCTACCTATTGATTGTTGGGATAGGCCCTGTCAGAGCCGAATAGTATAATTATGTTTCTAAGAGGCTATGCCAATGGATTTGGGTTGGATTCCCATTGTTCCCATGTTGGAACGGTTTAAGGAGACTCATTTGAAATTTTATTGTAAGGGTTGTTATTTGTGTTTTTATTCAATTATTTATTTGGAATATGTGTGGTGTATGTATGCAGATACTATAATGTAATACTGATTTACATAGTTAGTCATGATTACATTTATCATGTTTCAAGTTTTCTTGTCATTAAGTAACCTATAGAATAAATAAGCAATTCTAATTCTTAGATTGCCATGGAGCTTATTTCTATTCCAAACGAAACTCTCTGGGAGTGTCAGTACCATGGCACCCATAGCTATTTGTGCAGAGCTTAATACAAACAATTGATATTGTAGCAGCAAGTATATTATTTACAAAAAAAAATTATGGTGAAGAAGTTTCAAATTGAATTTAATTGCAGGTGCATAACTACCTATATTGAATTTAAGTACTGATTTGAACCATTTGCGATGTACTTGCCTACTTACACTCTTTAATATTATGTTGCTGGTATTATCATAAATCCATAATAATGTTGTGACCGCTGTGTCAGTTAAATTGTGACCCTGCTGCTGCGCGGATTCTCCCTGCCCAAGTGGTCCATAGTAGTCTTTGTTGGAAACAGAAAGTTGTTTTGTATCACCACACCATGTTTTTGCCTTATTGGAGGCATACAAACATTGAATTGGATGTACGAGTGTGAAATAATTATTTAATGCTTTTGTGCATCTCTATCAACATTTTGTCAAGAGCCTTAAGATATTTAGGTTTTTGAGATGGAAGCAGGTGGACGATGATGATTTGGGTGTTTATTTATTTATTTAACAATTTATTGCACACAATAAAGAAATACAGAGATATAACATAGATATAACTGACACAACAGGCACTACTAGAAATTAGTGTTTAGTGATTTTACACTAAAGGTGAAGTCAAGGCTCACTATTTCAAGTTTTAAATAGATCTACTTAGGTTTAGATAATTATTTGTGTAGTGTATTCTTAATGGAATTTCATGTTAATAATAAAATATTTTTTGAGCAGGTGCTTGGTCATGCGCAGTTGATCAAGCTGTAGGTGGGGTGGGTGGCAGCCTGTGCTATACCACCAGCTAGCGGAAATAATGTTCATTTTGCCAAACAGTGCTTTTGAAGAGAACATTGGACTTACAAGCTAATAGCATTCTATAGCATTATTTTATACTAATGTATGTGTATTTCATTGTGTTATGTATTTGGTGGAACGTAGGATAGCAGGTAGCTAGTTTGGAGGACGAATTGGGCACTCGACGGTTTCATAGGAGAGGTTCTGGAGCCAGTTTGTGACACATGATAATATATTATTGATGATGACGAAGATACTGATGATGATTTATTAGAAACCGGTCGCAATGTGTAGAGTATATTTTGATGATAGTGGAACTTGTGAAAAATAATTATGTTTTAATTGATTATGCTAAGGCTGTAGTAGATACTTACTTTGTGTGACTTAATTTCGTAATAGGTAATAATATGATTTAATTTCGTAATAGCCGATCTTATAAATGAAATGCTATAAAAGAAAGTCTTAATTTTACATGCTTAGGGGAACTAGATTGATGGACGTGGTAACTCGACAGGACGAAATTGATGATACAAAGTGAGAACAAGGTGACTGTCGAGGAAGGTTACATCAATCAATATGTGTGTTATGGTTTATTTTCTTAAAGTTAACTGATGGCTGACGTACCAGACGGGTAAGTTTTATTAGCTTAGTGCCTAGTGGTCGTTTGGGGGCTTCGGTGGTGTTTCGGCGAGTTGTTTTAAGCCTCATGAGAAAATCTTAATTGATAGTGTGACATAGTTTGGTTGAAGATACTGATTTTATATCATATTATCTTTGGTCAAAGCGTGTGGTAAATCACATGCCCTTGATAATTGTAAATGAGTAGAATGAGAGGAGCACGTACTTGTTGAAAGTTAGTTTAGACTTAGTTACAGTTACGGCATAGGCTTTCCTCTTGGTCGATCATTTGATGCAGAGTGTGGTAACTCCTACCTTTATCAACTTACTGCTTCCATTGGCTGCGTTCCGTCGCTTGGTACAGTGTAGCGCTGACTGGAGTTTCCAACTCTTCGGATATCTGCACGACATAGTTGTCGACTCTTTTAGTGTGTCTCATTGGATAGTTAATGTTATGCTATTATAATGATACAAAGAAATCAATTGTCGCGTGATAAAAGTAGGCTAGGAAGTCTTGATCTGTATTTTGTTCGTAACTCATAGACCCAAAAGATATAGATACCAACCAATCAAGTCAACACTGAGCAAGCGCGGTTGAGCCTCAGGAATGCAACATATGTAGTTACAGACATTCACTACTCGGTTTAGCAAGAAATGTCAATAATTATTATTATTACTTATCTTACTCTAGGAGCTTGACATGTCTTTTTGAGTACTTCTCAGATTTTGGTTTAGGTCTCAACAAACATGTTCGAATTTACGTGCAAAGCTTTCCATCAATTAACAACGTAACGTTAGAATCCTCTCTCGAGAGAAAGGGATCTAGGCTTTGAAGAGGGAGTCCACACTGACAGTATTTTGTATGGTAGGTTAGGATGTAATAGATCATCCTCGTTTTTCAAGATAGTCAGGAAAAAGTGATCTTACTTACGAGTAAGTATTTGTTGTTAATGTTGATTAGATAGGTACGTTACCTACTTACCGCAGCCTTGAGAGTTGTACCTGCATAGGTACTTTGTTGTGCTATAAATATCTTGGATGACATGATTATAGCAGAAGCGTGATCTAATTATCACTCATGTCACTGTATTTGATACTTGACGGCAATTTTGTCATTGAAATAGTTCACCAATTACTTTAATTAATTTAGTCTACTGATGTTATGGTTTTTGACGGATCATCAGAAGTCCGCACTCGAGGCCAGCGAGCCATGAAGCGCAGTATCTTGAGAGTCAAATTGTCGGACCGTATAAGAAACAGTGTATTGCGCTCCAAATATCAATTCGCCGATAGGGGTAAAAAGCTGCCAACCTGAAGTGGGACTGGGCAAAAATATCTATGATGAGTATCGGAGATGGCGGGACGAGTTGGACGCCTTTTCTAAGGATTCGCCGAGGAAAGCATTCGACCGGGAGGCCTTTGGCCTGCAGTGGGACAGAGATGGCTAAAAATAAAAATAAAATGTTTTGGTAATTTATTCCGAGCGTTCATAACGCTATTGTACAGATAGTTGCACCTAGGATTGGAGGTCCTTAATGATCATAACAGTGATAAAGAGATCCTCTGTGTAGAAATGGATATTGTGTACGAAGTTTCATAATACGATGTAGTTAAGTTGGACAGAATAACGGTCCTGTAAGACAATACACAGGCGTTGTATTAGTTGGTATGATGGTACCCTATCCTGGACACCTGACGCTGTCATCCGAACCATACTCTGTGCTTGAGTTGGTATAGGAGTCAGTAATTAGAACCAGATAGTGTATGTGTGTTTATGTTTATTCTGGACACCTGATGCTGTCATCCGGACCATACTCTATGCGGGAGTTGGGAGAGGAGTCAGTAGTCAGAAACAGATGGTAGATATATGTTTGTGTATCCTGGTCTGTGCCGTCGATATCCAGATCCTGCCCTGTTGCGGGGTTTGGTTTGAAGGATTCAACGGATAGAACTAGCTGATGTTTATGTGTACCCTGGTTCTTAGCCGCTGATATCCGGATCCTGCCCAGTTGCTGGGTTTGTTTTGAAGGATTCAACGGATAGAACTAGCTGATGTTAATGTGTGCCCTGGTTCTTAGCCGCTGATATCCGGATCCTGCCCTGTTGCGGGGTTTGGTTTGAAGGATTCAACGGATAGAACTAGCTGATGTCTATGTGTACCCTGGTTCTTAGCCGCTGATATCCGGATCCTGCCCTGTTGCGGGGTTTGGTTTGAAGGATTCAATGGCTAGAACTAGTTGTTTATGTGAGCCATACCGGGTATGTGCGGGTTGGTTTAAAGGAACCAAAGATCAGGCGCAGACGATGACTTTGGTACGTTTAAGGTTGATCTAGAGTTGCTTGTTACATGGTCACGATGTTCACGACGGCGAAGTAGATAAACATGGATGTACATTGTACCTACAGATAAATTTGGTTGATGGGTGCACATCAACACTATGGGGCTGTTTCATTGGACGCACATGATCGGTCCGTGTGCTTTACTTAGACGTTGTTGATGGTAACTGCAAATTAGGTTTAGTTTGCAGTTCTATATGTCGGGCTCGAGTCAATGGTGGAATGTTGTCCTCTTGAGTTCGTTTGAGAAATAGGTGACAATCATAGTAACAAATCTTGATTGTCAGGATGATCGAGCGGATCACTAGCGGTGAAGCTGTTAGAACAACTGATCGCCCGAGGACGGTCGTATTATCAGAATAGCCGTGACGGCGCATCGAGTTATTGGTCGTGATAAGATGTCTATTGGTTAGATACTCTTTAGCTGGTCCTTGTTTGTTTGTTTGTCTGTGGTTAGTTAACAATGGCAGCGGGCGCAGGCATTATTGTGCGCTGTGATGTTCTTGTTTTGATTAACACCAGAAATCAAGCACCCACGAGGAATTGCTATATAAGTCACGAATACCAATACCATAGCCTTTAAACTAACGTCGTTGTAAGTTTGTGTCGTGGTGGACCGCGGGCCCTCATGCGCCGAGATGGAAAAGTCGGCCCTGATGTTAAAATGGTGATGATAGATCCAATTATAATGATGTCGGCTATCTAGACTCTAGGGCGCCGATACACTAATAGATTGGGATGAAATTAACCCTTATCGGCTGGTTTTTCAGCATAGTGCGCATTCCAGTTATACGTAGTATATATTATTTCGATGGTTTCTACCGCTCCAAATTCAAAGAGTTGCCAATTCATTAAATAAGCTTGATTTCGGGTAAAAGCATGGAAAAAGAAAAACCAGAAAGGAATGGGTTGTACGCATGGAAAATAACTTTTTGCATGTTGTACGTTTATGTTCAGAATGGTTTATGTTTATTTTCACAATGAAACATAAACCAGAATAAAACGAACCTGATAAATTAGTTATTAAAATAACTCGCTGAATACCATGTAAAGTGCTACAAAAAAGATTAGAAATGAAATAAAATGGAACTAAGGTATTTCAATACAAAATACCGATCTGCCAAGTTATTATAGGAAAAAAAAATATCTATAAAAGTTTTATGTCTGTGCCTCTGTGGTCTATACGCATGGACTTATTACCCAAAGGGTAGTAAGTCCATGTCTGTACGTGACGATTTTGACAAGTTTATATTTATCGTGGCGCCCTCATTTTTTGTAGTAGTTTGTGGCAGTAGCGACTGGCGCCCTTTGCTTAGATCTAAACGAGAAAAATAAATGAAGTGTTTCCAACTCAATAAAAAAGCTTGATTTCGGGTAAAAATTAAAACAATTAACCACCTAAACACAAGATATACCTCCCGAGTATATTAGCATGGCAGCCCGTACACGTTCAATCTGAAACGCAATCGTAGCTTTGGATCGCGGTCAATGATCATGGTATTGTGCCGATTCGCACCTTATTATTTACATGGTCTATCTTTATATCGTCAGTCCATGTATCGTAGGTAGCCGCGACGTGATCACCTGTTGTCATGGATTTACGAAAAGATAAAGCTGTATTAATCCCTTATTTTGGCCTTAACATTTAATAAAAGGATTCGAAAAAAACGTTAAGTTCAAACACTGGCTACTATATTTAAATTTGAAAAAACTTCTTCAGAATGGGGAGAAAATGTTTCGATGAATTATCCAATAATTAAAGTAATAATTTTTAAATGCACGGCAAGGAGTGACCCAATCCTACGCTTACACGTTAAATCTTAATCACGATTAGTGGATCGTAATCTTGATTTATTTTCTTTTATTTAGATATTTTTATTAAACTGCCGTCAATCTACGTAGTACCCAGTCAATCTAGAACGCGATTGATCACGATGCATACGAGATTGACTGTGTACGGGCTGCCACTCTCCGGAACTCTACGCCTACGCCCTTTTTTACGTGGAGTGTGGAGTGAATTATTTGGGTATGTTATGTTACTGCCAGCCCAACTCCTCAAGAAAACTTGAAAGACCTTTCTGTCCTCGAAAGATCTCCGGGAGAACAGGGCGTGAGCAGCTGTTTCTCTTCTGCCTCTAGGCATGTGCAGACGCACGGGGCTGTCCGTCAAACCTTTATTTATAGTATAAGGATGTTTGGCGGTGCAGGATAATGTTGCCGCCAATGTTGGCAAGCGAAGATGGTGAGAAGGTAGAAAAGGGTAATTACCCACCTGGCCGGGTGTTGTGACCAGGGGACCAAGGGCCCGACAGTTGATCGTCGGAAGTTGTATATATGCCGTGGAAGTTGGCACATTTCTCCAGCGCGATGCAGGACGGTTAGCGCCATCTATGTGCGGATGCTTGCCAACCTTGTGTTCGTGTACTCGTAATGTGAGTATCGTTGAGTTTCTCTAGTGGAGCGATAGATGTCGCTACAGTTGTTTATCGTAGAAGCCGTGAATTGTTACTGCTCAAGTGACCATTCGGAGCCATTTCTTTCATTATAAGTTGAGGGGGAAATTAAGGGAAGGGCCTCCCTTGCTTGTCTGCAGTTCTTCTGCAGTCCTCTCAAGACGCAAAGTTACGCCATTTGTCCCTATTCTAAAGCATAATATTTAAATATATTTAATAGTCCATAATCTCTACGTACCCCACCTGTGGGACACAGGCGTGAGCTTTATGTATGTATGTAAATATATTTAATAAACCAATTAAGTGAAGTACTTAAGTAAGTAAGTTGAAGTACTTAATGAAAACAAACAGCTGTAGGTATATTTGATTAATTATTTATTTTGAACATAATCATATTTTTGTCCACCAAAATTACGGGCATCCTCTAATGTCTCGGGAACTCTGGTATTCTTTGTTTCTGGTAACAGGTATGATAATATTATTCCTAGTATTGAAACACTAGTCATTATTAGGCTAGGATAATGTTGATAATCCGTAGTACGGCCCTGAAAAAAAATTAAAAGAGTACTTTTCCTGTGAATAGGTATATCTACGCAGGTAACCCATTTTACAAGAAAATATTTAAGAGGTAGTTCTTACAATGTATAGCAAATAAGGAGCAATTGCCGATGCACCACTCGAAAAAACATTTCCTAATGACATTCCTGACTGTCGCAAACAAGTAGGATATAGTTCCATGTTCAATAAATTTATAGTATAATATGAGATAGTCACAGATAATCTCGCCATAATAGCTGTTATAGTGCTTACCCACCAAATGTTAATCCAATCGAAATTACCTGTAAACCGAAATTAAAATAAATTAATAATCAATCAGTAGGGCTATTATGTGAAACACATTACTTGAATACAAACCGATGCTCTTACGGTGAGGGAAGGCATCGTGATGGGACCTGCACGTTCAGGCGACTGAATGTGTAACCATGATCCAATCTGGTCAGGTTCCCCTGGTAACAGGGCCATGGAGGTCAGATGGCAGTCGCTCCACTGTAATTACCTGATCTGACAAAATCCTGGATCATGATCAAGGTGGACCCCGGGCCCTCGTGCGCGAGAGCAAAACCGAGACATTAACGCCCAGGTCTATTATGTGAAACGTTCGTCAACGGATCGGGATCGGTTCGTTGATCGTCGATTGTCAATTGTCACCATGCTTGTGAACGGAACATTTTGGAGATATCACACTGCCACTATTTGTATCAATTTAGTCAACCAATTGTAGGTCGTAAAACATGGCATTTACATTGGGTTGACATTGCATAGTTGAAATCACTATCATTATTGTTGCTACTACGTAATAACGAAACCTAGGTATCTACATATTAATTTCAACTTGGTTCTTAAATTTTTTTTAAAAATATTATTTTTACACAGATGGACTACGAAGTGCTCCTTTAGAGTTTTCATTCATTATTTTAAAATACAGTGGAGTAATGATTATGTCTATAAAGGACCTGTACTAAAACCATTTCACATTAAATGACTTACTTACCTTGGTCTCGGAAAGTCATTAACGTCCACATCAGTGCCGTCACGGAGTAGGATAATATCCCAGAATATCGACGACCTAGATGGTCTGCTAACCATGCCGCTATGAAATAACCTGGAATCTCAGCGGCTGCTTGCAATGCAAAATCAAGAAATGGATTTCCATCTGTTTTTTCTCCAGATTTCATCATAAGTAATGTGTAGTTTAACGTAACACAAACCCTGAATACAATTTACGTGTATAGTATTTAGATAATTACAAACGTACTTACTTTAGGTAACTTAAGTACCTACTCTATGTATAGGTACTAATATTATAAAGGAGACGGTGTAAGTTTTTAAGTTGATTTGGGTGTTGGGGGTCGAAAACACTGAACCGATTTCGGACACTTTCGTTAACTATTCCCGAATGTCATGTATAGGGCTACACTACAAATGCTAAACGCCGGCAAAACTACAGGGAAATTATGGGATAAATTTCAATTTATGATAATGGCTTTATAAGTCTCATATAAGAACTAAATAGGTATTACATAATATGTATGTATATTGTGTAATTAGATTAGCCCTGACAAACAGTATCAATCACACATTGCCTTACCATAATAAAAGTTGCAGAATTGTGTAAAATGTTAATCTCCATCCCAAAAATAAAGCTAGCGGTCCATAATTTTTAGGTTTTTTTAAAGGCTGGACTTCGAGTAGTTCTTTTTCCGTGTCCGTCTGTAAACTAGAGTTATTTAGTCTGGCAATCTTTTTCAGCAACTTAATGCAAGCATCTGTTTTACCTTCTACCCAAAACCATCGTGGAGATTCAATCATTTTCCTGAAAATAGTGGGATATAGTTTATTAGGTGCTTACTTCACTAAGTAGTTAAAAGATCATTCACTTTATATTTACCAAGAAAATACGAGATATGGCAGTAGTAATACAATGTTTATAATGAAAACTAGTTTCCATTCTCTCATCCACCAAAAGATTAAAGCCATTAGAGATACACCGCAGCTGAACGATGCAGATCTCATGGTTGCCGTAATAGTTCGTCTTTCGGAAGAAGACATTTCAAAGGAAATTAACGTTACACTTTGTACGACGGTCCATGATGGTAAACACGCTATTATACAACCACTCGTAAATAATGTATATGAATGACTACCAATTAGTGATAAAAGACGGCCTGAAACTAATAAAGTTAATGCCGCTATGTAAGTAGGCCGACGCCCGTACCTGAAATTTAAAATTAAAACTCAAGTTTTACATACCTACATTATTTCTTTTTTTTCATTAATTCATGGAATTATTACTTATCCTAATATACTCACACATCCCCTAAATATCCAAATAATATTGACCCGACAATTTCACCAATTCTACTATACGCATAAATATTTGCTACATATAATTCTTTATCACAAACCCAATTGTTTTCCGAGGCGACTGTAGTTTCATACCATGTTTTATCGTAATTATATTCGTAGCAACCTAGAAAATAAAAGCGCTGATTACTTCATAATTTTTATTGTCTCATGTTAAAATACCTGTTGTTTTTATTACCTGTTGTGTTATTGTCATTAATATTAACAAATTGTAAGCATTCACTGAGCTTAATGTTTCCATTCAAATCCGCAGCCCTGATTGTATACAAATATTAGAAGAAAGCATTCATATTATTCAAGATTATTAATTTCAGTTTGATGAAATATTTTGTTAACCCTTGATTTAATATTACCTTGGAATATATTTCATTTTCCAGTCATACTCTGTTATATTACTAGGTTTTACAGGTAATTTACAATGATGTGGGGTGACTACTAGAGCAAGAATAATATTCATGTAAGACATAGCCCAGGTCCCCACTAAAAGTCCATTATAAATAATATCAAATTGTTTTTGAAAAGTGTTACTGGATCCAACTTCAATTAAAGCTCTATCGTAAACTGATTCCATCATGAATTTCTTTTTTGCACATTCACCAAACACTTCTTAATTACAAACGAAGTGAAATAGAACTAAATATGCTGATAATTGTTATCTCCACACTTACTAACTCTGTGGTAGATAAGATCTTCTTTTTATCTGGCTACTCTACAGTAAGCTAACAAGATAAACTATGCAAACTGAAATTGATGTGTAAAATTATACATTAGAATAAGTAGTTAATAATTAAATATTCTAGGTATTGTGGACAAAATTGGAACAGGTAGTGTCCACGCGTCGTTTTGTAGGTGAAGAACTGTTAACCTTTTTTGGCGTTATTGGATTGCCAGATAAATATCTCCTTTAAGGTTGTCTTTAGTGTGGAAAACTAAAAGAAAATTTAAGTTTCAAGTAAACTTTAAAAGTTGTTGGTGTAACGGTGGTGTGAACTCGTCGTTTTCGTTTCGGTAACGTGACGGTTTCGGGATCGGATAGATAGTTGTACGTTTTAATTTCGTAACAACCATAGAGAAAAAAAATTATCTACAGAAGCAGAGAGAACCGAAGATATCGAATTTCAATGAGGAGTTTTCCAATAGGTATTTAAGGCATTCCTAACCACTCACTAGATGGCGCCCCGACAATTTTGGTAATTGATAATCGCTTGAAATAGGTTCTTAGCAAACAGGATATAAACACTGGGTACGTTGTATTGGATAATATTATATTTGTCAATAGTTTTCAACCATTTTAGAGGTTGTAATAATAATGGAACATAATGCCAACTTCTAAAAATATTTATTTTTACACTTTGTTCAACCTTTAACAGTTATGTTTATATTAATAAACACTTTATTTTCAAGTTTAGTATTACTTGGCTGCATGAAATCACTGCCACTATCATACAGATTTAAAGAAGATTACCAAAATTGTAGGAGCGCCATCTATTGATGCTTTTTGAAACAAACTATCAATACCTACTGGAAAACTCCTCATTCGAGACAAAAAGTCACACATCTCCAAAACACACACACTAATGCAAATGCAGGGACGGAACAAGACAGCCCATCTGCAATGTTATATTTTGCTACGAATATCCACTCGTAACGAATAGAAACAAAAACTTGTCCTTATAATTTTATATTGACATTATAATAAAAGGTAAGGTATCCAGTGAATCAAACCCACGCCCTGATACCTACCACCAACTTTTTGATCTCTCGATCCTACATACCGTGAATCGGCAGTGCTTGTTTTTGCATGAAGGAGGGTTTTGAGGATTTTGACCGGTATAAATGTTTATTTGTTGTCTTATAACTTCTAAACTAAGTAAGTACCTACTTACTTATCGTTAGAAGTATCTTCATTATCCACAGGTTGGCATATGTGACTTCACAATCAATTGAATATGATGCCCTCTAGAGGACAAAGTCATAAAAAAAAATGAAATGGATAGGTACATTAATATATTAAACAGGCAGCATATTCTTTATTTTCAGTAACAATTCGTACAATGATGATACACCAGGACTGAAGGGACTTGCATCTACTTATTATCTTGTTCTTCAAAATGTTTACAACGCAACACTTCTAATTTGCAACCCAGACATAGCCATGTCTGGTCTTTAGGAAAACTAGAAAAACAAATAAATGTAAATAAACGTAAATACGCGATTAATCCGTTAAGTTGTTTCATAAAATGTCAGAACATTAAAAATGTCATTTAGGTACATTTTTGGTATGAAACCCTTATTCATACATTTAAAATTGAGGCCCGCTATTTACAAGATTTGAGGATTAAAATTTTATACAATTTAGCATCAAAATATTTTCAATTTTAAATCTATCTTTAATGGCATGTTGTTTTAAGGTATTTCAATTATTGCAAATTCACACAATTACGATTCATATTTTTGTCACGATTTCTAAAATTGATTCCCGATAGCCACGACCACGATTGTTTACTTACCGTTGAAAGGATAATCCAGGTGTATTTCCATATTTTGCGCTTTCGCATAACTGTGCACTATATTACACGGTCTTTTAAACGGTTTTAAACAACGGAGAACAGGGTAAAATCTAATATTAATTTTTGTGTTTTACCCTGAGCATTGTGTGCATTTATTATTATTTTGTTGGTTTCTTTTCGGTCTTAGGTTACTGGAAATTTAATTTTATGATGTTTGGTATATGTTTACAATTTATTTTATATTTGTCCGAACTGTTAAGATTTTTTTTTATACCACCAAGGTGGTAAACAAGGTTACGGCCTGCCGGATGGTAAGCAGTCATCTCAGACTATGGACGTTTGCAATACCAGAGGCATCACCCACGCGTTGCCGACCCCGCAAAAACCTTTTAATCCCTTTCTTGACGAACTCTATGTTGTACTCTCCGGGTGTTGTAAATTATATGTTTATTGATGATTGTTTGTGATCTGTCCTGAGTGGTGCCTTTATCATGGTTTGTGCTTACTGGTGATAGCTGCTTATACTTTTATTCGATTTTTTATGTTGTCGAACTTTTACATATACTGTTTTTCTGTAGTATTTTTTTAACGTTACAAGATATATTACGTACCTAGGTGAGTAAATTTATGCAAGATTTCACTAAATTATTTCAAGCATCATCATATCAGCCAGAAGACTGATACTCAAGAGAATACTGCTGGGCATATTTCAAGCATAATCTTATCCAATCCGAAATATTGAAAGGTTTATTTGAAAATTTAACACATCATTTTAAAAATACCCGCCAGTTTGCAACGTAAACGTAAATATAAATAAAGCTTCCTACTAAAGATTCGGTACCCGGAATAAATAAATTTTTAATAAATGGCAACACAGCTCAACACAGCTGACAGTGCGATCGAGAAAATGGCTCGACTATGGACTTACCACCCAAAAGGGACTGCGCACTGCTTTGACTAAAACCGGGCAGAGCGAGAGTCACCATTGATAGTCCTGTGTCCCTTTCTAGTGTTGCCACCATTGTTGATGCAAATTCCGGATTACTTTTTTTACTTAGCGTGGACACCGACCTACCGACTAGGGCCAGGCAGAGCCGGACCGGGTGCAGTCTGAAGGTCATATTTTCACCAGGGTCCAGTCCAAGGTTATCCTGCTACTCGACGACGACGACCTGAGTGGTTCAGTGGTCAGGTCTGCCACGCAAGAGGTCCCGGGTTCGATTCCCAGCCGGTCAGAAAATGAAACAAGTACTATCATTTCTCTCTAGAAACTAGTATTTTAGGACCAATGGGTTCTGAGTTATAACACATTTAAGTTTGACAGCTGTCACCCGAAATGTAGATATCGACGAGTACTATCAATTCTCGTAAGGAACTAGTGTTGTGGGATAAATCGTTACCGAACTCTTTTATCTGTTTTGTGAAACAAAAAGTCGTAGGTCAATAATTATGTTGACTCGACATTTGTCGGAGAAACGTTCAATAGGTCAAAAGGTATTTTGACAACAACTTTTCGGATTATACGGATTATTATAATAATACCAAAATTCACGGTAAATATATTTCTCCAATCATGGCAACACCAAACATGACACTTGTCAATTTAGAATGACGGATGATGACGGTGATTATGCCAATAACATTGTGTTTACACTATTAGAAAGGGACAAAGGACTATCGATGGTGACTCTCACTCTGCCCGGTTTTAGTCAAAGCAGTGCGTGTCGCGGCGCGAGCTGTGTCGCGGACACAATCGTGCTAGGCCAGCTGAGGAGGGAACCCTCCAAAAATATAATTAGATTTACAGAATACTTCACACCCAATTAATGTATTAAACATAAAAATAACACAATAATTTATTAGTGTACCTACCACAATTGGGCATTCAAAGTAATAACTAAAATTACCGCTGTGGCTTTGGTTTTTCTAAATTCGTTAAGAAACGTATTGCTTTTCCAGCTAATGTGTTCCTCGTGCTTCATCTTCGGGCGTTTTCAGCTGCATCGTCACTTACCTTCAAGCCTTTAGGTGAGGTAGCGGTCAATGCCTGCCTCTAGCAATATTCCAGCAATGAGCAGTTTTCCAATAGGTAGCATTCCTAACCACTCACTAGATGGCGCCCCGACAATTTTGGTAATTGATAATCGCTTGAAACGTTGTACGCTGGGTACGTTGTATTGGATAATATTGTATTTGTCAATAGTTTTCAACCATTTTAGAGGTTGTAATAATAATTTAACATAGTGCCAACTTCTATAAATATTTCTTTTTACACGTCGTTCAACCTCTAACAATTATGTTTATATTAATAAACATTTTATTTTTAAGTTTAGTATTAGTTGGCTGCATGAAATCACTGCCACCATCATACAGATAAAAAGATTACCAACATTGTCGGAGCGCCATCTATTGATGCTTTTTGAAACCAACTATCAATACCTACTGGAAAACTCCTCATAACTAAAATGTGCTAACTAATACATAGACATAGACAGTATTTAATACCTTGTATGGTACTACTTTACCAAAGTGCGCACAACCCTTAATCATTTAACATATGGCACGGCATCGCTGAGAATACAAACAACATTTTTTTGTAAATTCATATGCCTCCTCTACACCACTCACAAAGTTCCTCGACGGAGTAGTCGGGAAATAATATATATAATAATATCTTTATTTCAGGCTATTAGAACCCATATAAATTATTACAAGCAATAGCTTATTATAAGATTACAAAAATATAAAAAATAGTATTTTAGTCAATAGACATGTCAACTTAAAAAAAAAATAGTTTGAAAATAATTGAAGCTTACAAGAAAAGCTCACAGGTCCCAATTCAGTCACAAACATTATTTCTTGTTCAAATCATGGTGTACGGAAAGCCAATGTCGAAAAATAGAACAATTCATACTCTCGGACATCGCGATCAAAATACCGTGTTTAGACGAACGAATACGGCTCCAGAAACCAGCCACACGTGAGCGTATAATCGCAAAATAGTCGGGAACTCTGGCCTCGGCAAACATACTCGACGCGCTACAGAATCTGGGTAGTTTCATTAGAATGCGGAATGCGTCATTATACTGCACTCTAATCGTTCGCAGATCGCGTTTGCTGAAGTTCGTCCAAAGCTGACATGTATAGAGGCATAGACAATATGCCCTAAACAACGTCACCTTAACTGACTGACTGCACCTCGCAAACCTACGCGCGAGCATATTGCAACGTATAGCCAGGGCCCTGCGCTCCCGCTCTATGTCCTCGTCGTCACGGAGAGTCTCCGTCACAATGTGGCCCAGGTACCGGAATCGCTCCACCCTAGTCACTAAAGCCCCATCTAGCGTCACCGGCGGGACCCGCTCCGGACCTCCACCAGACTTGAACACCATCATAACGGTTTTTTTGGTATTATATACTAAGCCATGCTCACAGGCATAGCGCTCGCATATACCCAGTAACTTTCTTAAACCGTTTATCGAGGGGCTGAGAAGCACCATGTCATCCGCATGTCGTTGTTCACAGCAGGAAAGTTGACTAAAGTCCAAAGTACGTCTCTACACACTCGTTCAACTTCGTGAGGATCACATTCACGTGGCAGCGTAGGCACCACGCGCATTCTATTCATCGTGATGCTCAAGTAGTAGCTGCCGGTGCAATGTGCACTCTCGCGTATTATAACTATGTGCATATTTATCATTCAAAGAAAATTAAAAAGATAGAAAGAAGTAAAGTCAGCCGAGTAGTGTAGAAGGGCACTTCGTGTGGGAACTTCGGGCAACTCCGAGTCCTTTGACTCGGGCGCAAAAACCGACAACAATCAGAAGTTGTCGAAGCAAGGTAAAGTTGGACGAAGTGCCTCCCCACACTCTCTTATTCGCCTTACCTCGGTCAACTTCGTGAGTAGTATAGAGCTATAATAGGACAACACTAAGTCCGAATCGACTGACAGTGGTAGAAATTATAAAGTGTGGATATGGCAATATCGATTGGATAATCTGTCCTTGTCAGTCATTGCCCATTATTAATTAGGTGATTCGCACACTGGAACGCAGCACCGTACGGTTGTGCGTGACGTGCGTTTGTGCGTGACATAAAGTTCTTTGTGGAACACACACATAGTAGTGGCTGAATCCACGGGATGTCCCTAATGAAATGTACAAAATATCTATCGGCGCCCTAGAGTCTAGATAGCCGACATCATTATAACTGGATCTATCATAATCATTTTAACATCAGGCCCGACTTTTCCATCGCGGCGCATGAGGGTCCGACGTCCACTACGACAAAACTCACAACAACGTTAGTTTAAAGGCAAGTATTAGGAGTATTGGTATTCGTGACTTAAATAGCAATTCCTCGTGGGTGCTTGGTTTCTGGTGTTAATCAAAACAAAAACATCACAGCGCACAATAATGCGTGCGCGCGTTGCCATTGTTAACTAACCACCGACCACAAAGCAAAACAAGGACCAGCTAAAGAGTATCTATCCGATAGATATCTTATCACGACCAATAACTCGATGCGCCGTCATATCTAATTCTTTATGGGGAAATTTTCTGATTGTTCAATGCAATATATAAAAGCCAAGAGTGTCATGTACCAAAGCTTTAATATCTATAAACTGACAAGGATCAAGAATACATCATAAACGTGGCGTAAAAAGGAACTAACGGTGCTGCGTTCTAATGTGCCAATCGCCTTAATAATATTTTTAAGGCAGTCAAATTCTTTGTTATGACTTTTATGAATGACGGATAAAAGACATGGCATAAGTTGCCATTCAGAGATTTTTTTTGTCTTTTTAAAGCGATTCAGATATAGCGTGGTCTTATTATAGCAGCACAATATCTATCGTGTCATGACACTACTAGAACTACCTAAATACTACTAGAAATACTTCAAGAAAGTCAGACATTCAAAAGACTATATTTATCTAACTTGCTCCACTCAAGACTAAACTTTTTTGTAGCCTAAGTAGGTAAATTGAAATCCTTCACTTGCTCTTTTTGGGTAATGAAAACGAAGGACAGTGGTAAAATATAATTATTACATTGGCAACTCCATTTATAGCGGTTGACTTGACCGTACCTCCTGCGACGGCTGTCTGTACCGCTGTAGGTTTTTTACCTTGCCGCTGCCGCGATTTTGATATACTTTCGCGCCTCATTTCTTATAATTTATGTTATAACTACGTTTTATGTCTACAACATTCCAAAATGGGTGCTTATTTATCTGAACCTGTGACTGAAAAAGTATCCAGCGATGAAACAAACGATAAACTAGAATGCAGTGCAAGCTCCATGCAGGGATGGCGTGTCAATCAGGAGGTACAATTTAATCTTTTCATTTCGTTATTTAGGATTGTCAGTAATGTAACTGTAATAAAATAGATGTTAGAATAGCCTATATTCCTTTTTAAATTTACTTGAGCCTATCTTGGTAATAATGGGTCGTACGGTAGCAATGTATGCATTATGTGCTATGCTATTGTTATACACCTCACTTAGACCTATGCCTATGCGTCAATGTATTCATGTAATACGTATAACACGTCAGGACTACAGTCTGTGCTATGTTTTTAGGATGCCCACAACACAATCCTCGACTTTGATGTAAACACATCACTTTTCGCTGTTTATGATGGCCACGGCGGCGCGGAAGTAGCTACATATTGTTCCCAAAATCTTCCAAATTACATAAAAAATACTGAAGCATATAAATCAGGAGACCTAGCAAAAGCATTGGAAGATGCATTCTTGGGATTTGATGCTACAATCTCCACTAAAGAGGTTATGGATATTCTGAAAGAGTTGGCAGGTAATTTAGTTTTTACTTACTCATACTGGTTTATCTTTTAGAACTTGACACATTGAGAGAATATGTAAATTACATGGAAGGATACTATATGTATGGTACTATAGATCAGAAATTGGTTGAAATGATATTGAGCTACAGGAGGTTAGGAAGAATACATGATAATATTAAACTATTATACCATTTTGCAATGTTATTGATTTTATGCATAATTTTACATTTGGGATAAGTCGTATACATAACTCTTTCAATAAAATAATAAATTGTAACTATAATTTATTGTTTGCAAGTGGCTCAACATTCAATGCACATGTTTAAAATTACTAATAATTTTATTTAAATAAATTTTTAAAGTTGTATTTTAATCTAATGAATATGATTTTAGGTGAAATCAATCCCCCAGGACCCAGTGACAATGAAGAATCAGAAGATGAAAATGTCAGTAATCTGTATCAAGAAGCTCGGCTTCCACTGATGGTATTGTGATCTGATCAGATTCAATTTTAATTATGATTTAATCTATATTGCAATTCTCCTAAATGTCATAAGAGAAATTGACTATAATTAAAGCTAATTCGATTTTTATTGAACTATTATGGGTTATTATTATTATTTATAGGTGCAGAAGTTAAATAGTACCTTCCTACAGTATTTGAGTGGTGTAAGAGAGGCTCATTCCTCAATTTAATCATCCAAATTTTCAATCAGACATGCTTACACCATATTGTATTTCATCCCTTCCCACTCAGTTCTGTTACTGCTGGAATGTATATGTTAAATACTGCATATGTATTAGATTGAATTTGATAATGTATTGTCTAATATCCTTTTTCTTACACTGAATTTATTTGCAGGAAGTATTGGCCAAATACGAGAACAAGCTTAGTACTCTGCATCGGGCCAGGCTTGGTGACACAGCTACACCACTCTCACCGTGCTTGAGGGCTAAGAAGAACCAGGACGAAGCAGGAGGGAGTTCAGGTGTGTAGGCTTTGTAGTTCTGACATTTCTTTTAGTATATAAAATATTTATTTATTCATTATAGTTAGAACCTGTTTTTTTATTGTGCAGGATTAGCAGGTGCCTCTAGTTCTAGCTCTGGAGCTTCTTTTGCAGCTGGCTCAAGTTCAGAGCCCATAGATGATGCTGCATCGTCAAGCAAAAATGGATTGCCATCAGAGACAAAAGAGAATAGTGAAGAGGATACTGGAGGAGTTTCATCTACTAACTCTAATGATGGAGACAAAGATGTAAATGGAGAGGTAAAACCCACAGTTCTAAGTTAAATACTGATGAAATACTGCCTTATTTTTCTTTGCTAAAATATTAATGTGCCATAAATCTGATTACGTTTCTAGGTATCAACAAGTGAACCAGAAGAGAAAGTCACAGAAACTGAAATGGAAGTGGATAAATGTACTGCTACTGCACCAGATAGTTCAGGGGATAACTGTCACCAACCTGAACAGAGTGAGGCGGTCAAAAATGCTGTTCCAGGCAATGGTGCTGGTGATAGTTGCAATGGAGAAGTAACAGAGTCTAAACAAATTGAAGGAGGGGACTCTAGTATCACTTCTTCAAATGGTGGTTCCACACCTGCCAAGTCTGGAAAAGCTAAAGGTATGTTTTCTTTGTGTTTGGTTTTCTCAATTATTCATTTGTATTGTTAGGATTGGTGTTATGGCATATTCTTATTTGTACAATATACATAGTAGTGATGCCTTCTTATTTACATATTTACATAGTATGAATGTGACCATAACATTGTGACCTTCCTGTTTGTTATTTTTCTTCTGTATTATATTCTTTGCCCTGGCTATGGTTTTTTAGAAGATATAATTTTCTTCTTATAACTTGATCTGCTGCCTGTGAATTTATCAATCACTCCAGCTTTTTAAAACCAAAGAGTTTACAAATTTCGAGCTCGCGTCTCCCGCTTATTAATTTACTTCAGTTTATTCATACTATTTACCGAACTTTCAAATCCTAAAATTTCGAGCTTGCTGCGCTCACTCAAATATTCATTTTAACAATCACCCAGCTTTTAATAACTATAATGTTAAAAGTTTCGTGCGCGCTCCGATTGCTCATTCCATAATTTATATTACTTTTATTACAATCAGCATCACACATCATCACAGCACCTAACCTAAAATGTCAAAAACTTTACACAAGCTACAGGACCCAAAATATCAAAGATTTCAAGCTCGCTTCACTTGCTTATTCATGGTTTCAGTTGTTTTCTTAGCTTGCGCCAAGCTCGTTGCGGTCGCTCATTTTTTGATTTCCCTAAGTTACTTTTGTAAAGATTACCCTTTGCTGTTTAGACCAAAAATGTCAAAAATTTCGAGCTCGCTCATTCATTCGTGATCACCTCTTACGTGACTTTTATAACCAAAAATGTCAAGAATTAATAGCTCGCTTTGCTTGCTCATTCATTCATAATCACCCCAACTTTTACGATTCAAAATGTAAAAAATTTTGAGCTCGCGTCGCTCGCTCATTCACAGGTTTTAGATACTATTCTTATCATTCACTTAGTTTGATGCGGTCACTCAATTATTGATTTTCTTCAATTACTATTGTGAAGATCACCCATTGCTGTTAAGACCAAAAATTACCAAAATTGCGAAATTGCGAGCTCACTCCGCTCGCTCATTCATTCAATAATCACCTGAGGCTTTTATAACCTAAGATTGGGATTGCTTGCAGGAATAAGTTTCATCAAACATTAATTCCCTTTTTTAACATTGCGGCTATACTCTTCTTTGGCTAAACCATTTAAGTGTCTTCTCTTCAGCCACAAGACTACTATAGTCTCCTCCAGAATGTTCTGTGCTAATTGATTGGAATGTCTCTGTAGCTATTCCTAGTATATATGATTGTATGCTTCTTTTCTTATGGGTGGAAAATCAGTATACTCAAGTAATTCAGTAATTCTAGTGAACCAGAGTTCTTTTGTGATGATTTTCAGTACCTTATTCTGAAATCTTTATAGCATATCAACGTTTAAGTTACTTGCAAATCCCCACAGTTCTACGCCATAGGACAAGACTGGCTTAATTATACCCAATGTTTGTTATCCAGGGAAAGTTTGGATTGGGACCCTATGTGCCAGAGGAGAGTGCTATAAAGTAGATTGCATTCCTTTCTTTTTGCTTTTTTATGTTCTGCCAGGATAATTCGCCAATCCAAGTGAAGGCCAAGATATTTGATATTTGATTTAATAAGTAGTGTTTCTCTGCACATCTCAGCCGCCCGCGATTTACCGATCAACCCATGCAACCCATACATACCCACTTTGCAGACAAAACGTCGCCCGTGTCAAGTTCCGAGAAGGCTGCGCCGGAGCGCCCTAAGAAGTCCAAACTGCGCCGCGCCGCCGCCGCAATGTACGAGACGCTGCTGCGTCACGCGGGCCAAGAGGACGAGGATGACACCGACTCCAACGACGAGAATTTCGAGGGCGGCGAGTTGAACTCCTCGGACGAGGAGAACGTCAATGGGGTTGAGGACTCTGATGAGGAAGGTTGGTTCACTTCGGTTTCTGAAATTTCTTTTATTTTTTATTGTTGAGGATTTCCCCGAAATGCGCTTTTTATTTTAGTAATGTAATGCGTATTTATCTACTAACTACAGAAACGTAGAGCATAAAAGTAATGTCTTGTATGTCGATAATCTCGAAATGTCGACGAATAACCCCCAAATTAGAACGAATTTGCGGTCTGGACGAGTGGTCACCTAAATAAACACCGTAACTGGTAACCGCGCGACTTTTTTAAAGACATGGCGTGACAGCCCAATGTCGCGTCTCAGTATATATCAACCACGCCTTTCACAGAAAGTTCCTTACTCATTGAATTTCTTTTGGTTCAATAGAAGCAGAGGAGGAAGAGGATGATGAGGAGTGTGATGAATGTGAAGACTCAAGCGACGAAGATGGCGAGGAGGATCTCAGCATGACAGAGGAACCTGGAAATGACAGTGGATGCACTGCTGTAGTCGCGCTGTTACGAGGTAAGCTAACAAATATAACCTGCAGATCCACTTGATAATAAAAACATTAGTATAATTTCATACCACAAGATATAAACTCCTCACTCACAAACATTTCCTTTTAAATGTTGCAGGTAATGAACTGTACGTGGCGAATGCGGGCGACTCGCGTTGCATCATCTGTAGAGAGGGCAAAGCGATCGACATGTCGATAGACCACAAGCCGGAGGACGCGCCCGAGCTGGAGCGCATCACCAAGGCCGGTGGGAAGGTGTCCAACGACGGACGCATCAATGGCGGCCTCAACCTCTCACGCGCCGTCGGAGACCATTCCTACAAGCAGAACAAGGAGCTGGATGCCAAAGAGCAGATGATCACAGCCCTGCCAGATGTGAAAACTCTCACAATCGACCCCGAGAAGGACCAGTTCATGGTGCTCGCCTGTGACGGAATCTGGAACTTTATGTCTAGTCAAGATGTCTGTGACTTCATTGTGCCCCGGCTCGCTGAAGGCAGGGAGAGGTTATCTCAGATTTGTGAAGAGGTCAGTAATCTTATTTTTTCTTTATTTATTAGATGATATACAGGCTGCTGCTGATGGAGGTTGGAAGCCGAGGACAATCTGAACGCAGGAAAACGGGACAGGATAAGTATGGCCTACGATGGTTTTGACAAAGGCCCCAGTTTTGGCTTACATGACCTGGAAATCCTGGAATCCTAGCCTCTGGCACAGGTTTCGATCTTAAGCCCTATTTACATTGGTGAAACGAAGTTGATGAGTACAGTGGTGTAAAGCTATCGAGCAGTAGCGAGTATCGGGCAAGCCAACTTGGCTTCTATGCTGTCTTGTAAGCCTTAACTAAATCGAAACATAATCACTTTCTTTTCTTTGAGGCAAGTGCACCCTTCGGCGCAGTATAAATTTAGTGTATGGTCGCCGGCCGTGTGGCCGTATTACGAGAATTTTGCACAAAATTGCACGTATTTGTTGACGTTGCTCGTCCATATCGACAGAGAAATGGCACTGTAGCCACGTAGTGTAAACAGTCACTTTATATAGATGTTCTGTCCAACTAGATTATCTAGTACATCCTAGAGCGGAGACAACTGCGCATCCGCCATCATTTTAGATTTGCGCTTTGCTCATAAATACACTTCTCATGCGACGCGAAGTTACACTGCTATTTCTTGAAGCATGTATTTTTGTTCCTGACAGCTGTCCTCACTATTCTTCCGCTACTTCCTATTTTAAGGATAGACTTCCGAGGATCAATTCGATAAAAGATACAATATAAAATTATCGATTGATCGAACACATTATGTAATGAAATATTTGAGTAGGTAAATAACCTTTATGAATTTTTCAAATCCAGTTATCAAAGTTTGGAAACGTACGCCGGCCGAGCGGAATGTGCAGTGACGTCACGAGATAACTACGCCCGCCGCTTGCCGCGCCGCTCGTATATTTATGTGTCTAATTGTGGCATCGTAACGCCCAACGGCTAGACCGATTTCGATGCGGTTTCATTCATTTGTAAACCAGTTTAAACGGGGTGATTCTTAGCTTTGTCTCATTATCTGGTTAGCAGTTTAGGACATAGTCAGGAGTTTTCCGACATCGGATAAAAATCCTATTGTCGCCTGTGGTAAGGGTTGTCTGTCACGGTCTGGTTTAGTTATTCGGTCCGGTATGGTCGAGTTCGGTGATCAGGTCTACCGATCGAGCACCAGGCCCAAGACGTGGACCTGGATCTGGACACTTAATAGATGCACGTTTCGCAGCGTTCTACAGACAGTAGGCCGTCTAGTATTAACCCGGACTTCTGATTTGGATGACCTTGTAGTTGGATACAATGGAATTAGCAGGTAGTCGATCTGTGATTGGTGCGGACCATTTTTGTGGGTGACACGTGGCGTTGAGGTTCAAAGGATGGTGTATGTCGGTTGATGAGGTTTATGGTTGTCCCCTCAATCAGCGCTTTGATTGGCATAAGTCGGTCACTCACTCTGCTTACCTCCTAGAAGGATTTTCAATGATGTCATAATTGGCATTCGGCAGCTACTATTTTAGTACCGCAAGGAGTGGATGTCTTTGGCCAAATTTCAGTGGAACATTCGCGTTAATTATAATTGATCATCATCATCATCATCTTGGCGTTAAATCCCGGTTGTACTCCGCGGCTTGGGGTCCGCCTTCCTGCTTTTCTTAGTCCACTTTGCTCGCTCTTCGGCATCCTTAGTAGTGAGTCGGTTGGCACGCATGTCACTCTTAACGACGTCCAGCCATCGCCTCTTGGGCCGGCCTCTCCTTCCCGTACCTGGCGGGGGTGGCATGGCCCGACATCTGTTCCCCACCGGATAATTATCAATTATGATAACACAGTGCCGTTTCGCAAACCCTCCCACACTACTTCGCTCGATTCCCTATTTTGACTCATCGTTTTTATCTTCCAGATGTTTGACCACTGTTTGGCGCCGAGTACTATGGGTGACGGAACTGGATGTGATAACATGACAGCAATCATTGTGCGTTTCAAAGACGGGCTTTTAGTTGACGTGGGCAAGCACACTGCCAACGTTGAAGTGTCCAAAAAACGACCAGCCGAAGAAGAGCCCAGCTCAGAGGAGCAACAAGACAACAAGCGGCAAAAGGTTGATGATCCCCTCTCAAGTTCAGTGGTGACTTCGAGTGTCTAAATATTCGAACGAACAGTGTTCAAGCAACATAAAGTATTGGAACATATTTGGTGGAGACTATAAATTAATTGTTAGAAGTATTTTCGTTATGAAGGTATTCATTGACAATTTTCTTTCAAAGTCTTGAAAATGTTGGACATAAATACAAGAACCATGTTTTAGTATAGCTTAAATGTGGTGTTGGAACTAAATTCCAAATACATACATTATACTTTTGAGCAATTTCCACAAAGGTCATCTCTCTCACTCCATTTAAGGGTAAATTAACACGATTTGCTTGAAATATGAAATCGCAATCATTCCTTCAGTTAAAATATCTGTTCAATACATTATTTTGTTATACATGTAGATGCGTGTTGAACAAAAGATAGACATAAATTAATAATGCATAGAATTAGATTGATTGTAGTGTTGTCAATGTCTTTATAGTGAACGACTTTAGCTACAATAAGTAATATTGGCCACGAATATATTCGTAATACTTAAATAATAGCAGTTTCAAATTCATGTAAGTACTGTTTACAATTTAAATGTTAATAGTAAAAGGTTCAGTCGAATACCTCGAATGTATTCTACGAAGTTGCCATGTGCCTGTCCCACAGTCTGCTGTAAAGAGCTCTGTGGGGCACGAATAGTGTTATATGCCCACTGAGAGTGGCTGGTGAGGGACAGTGAGGTTGCTCAGTACTGATTTGTTGACGATAGTGACTAGTTATCGTAAGTCGTAAGTGTAAGCTACAGATAATTCATTCTCATACTATAGAAGAGCAGGATTCTTTTCTTTGCTAATGGAGGCATTTTTGTTTTGACCTTTTCTAGTTTTAAGCATGTACGATATAATTTGTCTTAGGTGTGTTATCAAACAAAGACTGTAAGGTTGGTTACCTTATTATTTTATGTGATGGTATAGCGCCTAAGACATTTTTTGTAATACTATCTCGATTCCTAATTGTTTTATAAAAGGGACAATTATATAATAATATTACCGTCAGGTGCCAATCGGCTCGGGAACTGTTCAGTCAGCTTCACGTTCCCCAGAGGAAGATCTTGGTCGACCTCTCTTTGCCGTGATGGTATATTATTATTACAATTTATATAAATGTATGTATTTATGAATTCCTTAGCACATCAATATGTTTTAATAAAATAGTATTACTATTTCATTCGTCAATAAACTCGAAAACATTTATTTTTTTACTATGATCTGGGTTTGATTACATTTGTGAATTAATTTTCGCCATATAAGTGTACTTGTTTGGAATAATAAAACGGTGACTTTATAAAATTGTCAATATTGTTTGTGACTAAGCCTTTAGGCATGTTCCTAAATTTAATTCAAAGTACTACTAGGTGTTTAATTCAATTTTATGTATGTATTTCTGAACTAGTAATAGGTAGCTCTATTTTTGTAATCAATCACAGATGTTGAATGAAACTCATTACTTATTTTTTTGTGATCAAGGTGGCATTGGATATTTTTTTGTAATCATATTTTCTTTATTCCGACATTAAATCTATACAATTTGTAGATAACCCCGTAATGATAATAATAAAATTTGACCATCAATCTGTTTCCACATCAATGTTACAATGAAAATTACATTTTTTACAGACTGAAATTGGACTATCTTATTTGAGTCAGATACTCTATTGTTTCCATCTGTGTCGCCTCTAAAATCTGTAGTGCGTCGTATTCACTATCTAGTTGTTCGAGAATCATCGTTTTGTCGTTTATCTCCGCCTGTAACGTTAAAATGAATCATCGATATAGTTGTGCATGACAAAGACTGCGAGGGTGACGTAGGTATTACGTCATAGAGTACAAGAAAAATTCCACTTGGTAGCGATCCACGTAGTAAACGCTTAGGAGACACACAAAGTCACTTTTGTTTTGGGTGACTATAATGGGGCTGAAAAGCGAAACTGCCAAAATTATGTGAGGCCGACCAGTTTTTTTAATTATAGACCCACAAGAGGATATGCAAGTATAATCGCTACGAAAAGTCGAAGTTTGTTAACAAAAATTTTTTGTTAAGAATTTTTCTTGTACTCGATGACGTAGGTAAACCTACGTCATCCTCGCAGTCTAGGCCACAGTCTAAAAGCTGTACAAATGTACATCTGCCTGTAGTCTTTAGGTTCATTAAAGCAACTCCCAAATACAAAGTCTACTAATGCACGCACACCCACCTGTAATTTCGCTTGCTCAGATTCTCGTTCTTTAGCGATTGATTTCAGCAGATTCATTGATCCAATTGCCGCCATTTTTTGATTTTCCACATTGTCACCCAACTCCTTCAAAATCTCCAACAAGGCGTTGATGATTTTCCCAAACTCTTGCACTTCTATAAAAGTCGAGGGTATGAAATATAATTGTTATACAAGTATACCTAGAAGAGCTGACTGTCGGTACTGACTTGATTCATAATCTTTGCTGGTATCCTTTAGATCTTCTGTTTCTTTGAGTACTGTGTTTTCGATGACTCTGATTTTATTTATATCATCGTAATACAGGTGAGCTTTTTGTAGTTCTTCTGCCATTTTAGGAGACCTGAGTTTGTCCTTTGGCCTTGCGTAGTACGGGCCAATATTTCCCTTTTCAGTTACGACAATACATAACGCAGGGTAAACTTGTTGGACAACGATAGATTTGTTTTGTCTTTGTTGCTTAGCAACAGAAGTGCTGTCCTCTGCGAATAATTGACGTTCCGATTCGGTGGCGCCGATTAACCGTCAGTTGCAGTCATGTTGCAATCGATTCTATCTAACTAAAGATATTCGCTTTTGGAGGCGCGGACGAGCCGACCTTGGTTGGAAGAGTTTATACTACGTAGGATTAGTCATGGGAATAGTACTCCAACTGACGATTAGTCGGTGACCCATCGGCGCCAGTCAAACAAGTGGAGTGGCGTCAAAGACGACGCGATCTCTTTAGTAACAAATACAGGTTTATTAATGGACAATAAGAATAGGCATTTACAATGAAAGAAGCAGAGGAAAAAAAACACCAGAAAGTCGTGTTGCCACGTTGAATAGCGATGCTTATTCTCTAGTAACAAATCAAATGCAACCTTATTTGCTTCTCAGTATGGTTCAACCCCATAGCGCTGACAACCCCTTATCATCCAGGGCAAATTCTTATGTCTGCTCATTGTGTAACCGAAGTTCTTTCCCGTGTTAGACTCTACAGCCGTTGGAGAAAGTGGCGTACACAAACCTCTAACGATGACGCTGTTCTTCATCTTCAATAGATGTTTAAAACCAATGATGATGGTTCAAATAGGTACAGTCGGTTCCCTAACTTAAGTCGCCAGTCATTGATGGTTTTGAACGCACATTATAGGTGATAATGTAAGATTGCACTGTTCTTATAACATTAGAATAGAGAAACAAAGGGTAGAGGGTTGGAGTTACATGATTCATGCTGCTAACAGCATATAGGCGCCAGTCGGACAATATATCCTCATCATCATTTGTCTTCTGTACCTAGTGGTGTAAATAAAGTCAGTCAAAGGACCATTTGCCACAGAATTCGTTATTATTATAATAATGTGGCTATTGGTGGGGCCGAACGACGCAGCGTGGGTCCCACGCAGTGGATCGACGACCTGGTAAAGATCAGGGGTACCAGCTGGATGCGGAAAGCACAAGACCCGTTTTTGTGGAGAGTTCTGGGGGAGGCCTATGCCCAGCAGTGGGCTGATATGATGTGGCTATTTGGTGTAGTAGTCTCACAGAAAAAAGAATTGCCAGTCTTAACGATGAAGGTAGCTAACTTTCAAATCTCTTAGATTCGTGTGATGAGTATTTAACAGATGTGTGTGACATAAGTAAGGAACAGACTGTATCTACAACAAATCAAACACCCGCGCGCGCGCGGCGGAATTACCAACAGCCTCCGACCGAGCGCCGCACGCGCCTGTTGCTTTCTGGAGACCTGTAATACAGGATAAACCTAGAGCATGCTTCAGGTTCCCCGGTTTTGTACTCTATCCTATTCTATGTACAATTACGAGAAATAAATACTTTATACTTGTTGCGTAGGCTGACCAATGACGGAAGAAATTCATTACTCCAGTTTAGTTTCTTCTTTCATTGTGGCTGACCGCCTGAGCGGAATGGCTTAACTGTAAAACAATTTAATTTGGATCATTATACGAATGAATTTTGTAGCACGACGACAGGCGGTCTCTGAATTGACTCGAGACTGCACTGCAACCTTCGTCGCCAAGAGCCACTGCGTCGGGCTGCTTTGACTCTTACCCTCTATATTCTTCGTAGATAGTAAATAATCCTAGATATTCTTAGCCTTAGCAAAGGTCGACGATTCGAAGTTTGATATTTTTTGTCAAACCCATGGACGGCGCGAATCTCGACGGAACAATGAAAATATGTTCCTTTGCTTTACGTTTGCAATAAAAAGAAGCTTGGCAGCTTTCATATCTAGTATGACCAAATTAGCATACTTTTCGAAATTTAGTTAAATTGAGAACACAGTGCGCCATTGTCAAGTCAACGTGGCCACAGAACATCTATCCTAACGTAATATGCGCAGAAAGGAACTATAATATACTGGAATATGAATCTTATAACAGAGAAGACATTGGATGTCTTCGCAATCCTTCGCGTTTAAAGTAAATGTAATATTTGGTCTAAACTAAAAAAATGTAATAAAATCTCGCTAAACGTAGTGTTTCTATGCTTTTTGAATCTAAATCACAGATAAAAAGATCTAGTTTATTTTTATTTAGCAATTTTTGAAAAGGAGCAGAATTTAAATATCTGGTCCTGGTTACACTCTTGTTTGACGTTTGCTTGTTTTGTACTTCGCTTTGTGTTATGTGGTGTTTGTAACTTGAAACTTTGTGCTGTCTGTTTGTATTCATTCTTTTCGTCTGTGATTCATATTTTCACATTTTTGCGAGCGAAATCTTTCACGATAGACGATACCTGTAACTGTAATAATTTCAGTACTTTTTCATGATTGTATTCGACGGTAAAGAGTATGGAGGGATTGAGTCAAAACGAGAAGATAATTTGGTCTTGTTGGGACGAAAAATCTCCGAGAGATGTGGTCCGAGAAGCAGCTGCGAAGGGCAGTCATATCAGCCTTGCAGTCAAGTATCTTATGACCAAGAATAGTTGGACTGAAACTGTGGCTAATGAATGGTTTCTCGCAGAGGTAAAAGTTGTTTATAAATACATACCTACTACACCACAATTTTAATATACCTACACTTGGTATTTACAATAATAGCAATCTGGTTCTTCTGTTCCATTTTACCTCATTATAATTATGGCTTTTCATTGCCCAGTTAAAATTATATGCTAGTATTTGTAAAACTCGGTAACAATATGAGAGCTGAAATGATAGTTTATCTACTCTATCACAAATAAATTTTAAGCAAATAAGTAGTTTTAATTTCTTAGTCCCGCTTGCGCCAGGCTAGGTTATCATGATTAACTGTGAGGTACATGCTAGTTTTGACTAAAATTCTAATAATGTATTACACCACCAAGAGTAAAGGGCTAACCTTGAAGTTAAATTTTTGGGTTAGTCATCTAATTCTGGGCTAATGATGCCCTAGATGGCCGTGTAGTGTCCGGCAGAGTAGAATAGCACCAACCCCTTATACTCATGGGTGTTGTACAAGGCGACTAATGTTTTTGAGGCAAAAGATCAAGAGTCTCTGTAGTCTGGAAAATGGGCAGCAGCATTTTCCATTGTTTTATTTAAACATTGCGATCTCCAACCCGCCTGTCAAGCATGGAGATTATGGCAATAACCTCCCCTTTTGTGGGAGAGGCCCTAAGTCCTGCAGTGGACTGTTATGAGCTGTGATAATGATGATGATGATGCCCTAAAAAGACATGTCATTTCAAGTCTGACCGAAAAGAATAATCATAATCAAACTTTTAATTTTATTATTATTCACCATTCATAGCTTGGGTTTTGGTATAAGTGGTACAAGTGGGGTTAAAATAAATAGTATTTGTGGAATTACTATTTACTTTCACCCCTTCTTTCAATTTCCCATTCCCTTTAAAATAAACCTTCTTGCAGGTAAAGTCATGGACAGTACAATTACTCCAAAGAAAGCAAATATTTAAAGTTCTTCATATTCTTGGTAAAGCTTCTATAAATCCTGAGCAGCACTTAATGACATTGGCCTTGGAGACTCCCGAGATTGTATATAGAGACTTCATAGTGGACCAGTTGGAAAAGATATCCCAAGATATAATACCAGAGAATTTAAGCAAATGGGAGGATTTCAAAAAACACTGGAACTTACTTCGCTATTTAGAAAAGTCATTTGAAATGGATGGAACATTTAAACAAAACAAAGTATTCGGTGTCGGTAAAGAAAGAATATTTGTTAACGAAAGTGAAATAAAAGCTTTGACAATAGACAAGATTATGAAATACCCCATGCAATGGAAAAGTACAATAGCAACAGCACTGTTCTTTGATAGCTTTGGTATGTATATTAATAGTTTAATTGCACTGTTGTGCTAAGATTAGCAATTTAGGTCATTATTTTATCAATAGCTACCTAACGTAGCAATGGCAGTTGGTATACATTGATATGATTGACATATCCTATTAATATTATAAATGTGAATGTTTGTATGTTTGGATATTTGTTTTAATTATGCAAAAACAGCTGAATTGATTTGGGTGTGGAGTGTTCTAGCTTATCATCCATAAAATATATAGGCCACACTAAATATGGTTTCGTGTGTACTCACTGTACCCAAATTTTGCACAGGTGAAGTTAGTCGCACACAGGCAAAAGCTAGTATTTTATACATGGCATTTCATCAGGAAAATATTATTGTTGTGCATGTTATGTTTTTTTATACAACTAAGGTGGCAAACAAATATATAATTCAACAATATTTGTGTAATTAAAACCATGGTAGACATGATGTCTTTATAACTCTACACCTACCCTACAACTACCCTACCCCTACCATATACCTACCCTTCACTGATCCTTTATGTATCCTACTCTACACCTGCCCTACCCCTACCCTACTCCTGCCCTATCCCTACCCTACACCTGCCCTACCCCTACCCTACACCTACCCTTCACCTATATTTCACCTATCCTTCACCTATCCTACCCTACACCTGCCCTACACCTACCCTACACCTGCCCTACACCTACCCTACACCTACCCTACACAACACCTGTCTTACACCTACCTGTCTTTTTTCTTGCATACAAACCTTTTCCTGAAAATTACAAACCAAAAAAAATATTGTTAAATAGCTGCAGGCAGTTCTTCTGAAATCATGCACAAACATGCAACATTTTTATACCTTGGGTTATATTATTATAATTTTCCTAGGGATCTCAAATTTTTTTAAAGATAAGATATAGCTTATGTTACTCCTGTGCCTTTGGTGAAAGAAATTTAAAAATCATTTCAAGTAGTTTTTGAGTTTTTAAATCTTTCCTTATTATAATATTAGTTATTATTTCTTTACAGAGTTTTCTCTTTTAGACTTTTCAACATCTGTACAGATTTGGAACCATTTAGTACAACACAATAAAGCTATGATATTGATCCGGTGGATTAATGTGCAGACCTCGAAAGTTGTAAGGGACATGAATGCTCGTTACAACTTCTTCAACAACGAAGGTTTTGTAAAAAAGCTCCTGAACATTGATACAAAAGGATTCTATAGGGAAGCTTTAGATAAACTGGATGATGTTTTTCGCACTTGGCCTATCACGGATGAAATGATAGATAGTGTTGCCAGTAGCAATTGTTATGCCTTCACTAAGATGTGTATTTATGACACATTGTGCTCTTATGGCATTGTCAACAATGATGAAAAGAGCAATTTGTACAACATAGTGGCAAGGCTTGCTAGAACTCAGAATCTGAAAATTGTAGATGAAATTTTCAATGAAACTTGTTCCACTATCTCCAAGGAACATTTTTATGTGGAACTGGCAAAGTATTGTGTAAGAAACCAATTGTATAATGTTTTGACAATGTGTATTGAGAGCAACATATTACTGGAATCAGACTTATCTGATGTTGACCAAGAGGCTCGAGAATGTATTGAACTTTGGCTGTTATTCAAGAGTATCGAGCAAACATCTGACAGACAAAGCCATGTTGTGCCTGTCTATAAAACATGCCATCAAATAACGAAGAATGATGTTGACAACTACATTACTTCCAATCCTCATTTAGTGCTTGGAATGATACTCTTGGAAGATAATGCTAAGCTATTTGACATATTTAGTAACCAAGACTTCTTACAATTTAAAGACTTCAGATTGCCAAATAAAGGGTATAAGAATCAGCTTCCACATTTGTATAGTGTTTACAAGAAATATACCGATGTAAATTATGTTTTTGATTCTAAAGATGTGAATGTTTATCAACTATTATCCGATTATCAGGGATTGGATGTGTCAAAAATTTTCGAATTTCAAATAGTTAACCAAAACACGAGCAATATGACTAATGATAAGCCCGATAGACGTAGCTTGGGCAGCCTGATGTCCAGCGACGTGGATGTGAGCCCCAGTATCATTAAAACATTCACCTGTCCACAAAAAGAGATGGACATGCCAGACTTCGCCAATGAGAAGCTGATGAAGAGATATGGGTACGTCGCCAAATTGAACCACGTTTATTACTTGAAGCAATACCGGCCTTGCAACGCGAGCCAGGCCTTCGTTGCGCAACAATATCAGACGTACAATAGATTGCATGACAAATGCATAAAAAGCGCTTGTTGCGAAGCTCATGCGTTAGCATTGGAGAACTGGACCGACGCTGCCATGACGGCTTGCGCTGTATCCTTCGTGGCTATGATTGGCTGTAACCCCGCCAGGTGCAGGGTGCACATGTCTGCTGCAAAAATGATTAAGCAATATTTGATAGCTAATAAAGGACTAACTGAAGATAAAGCAGGCAAAACTGTTAACGACTACATGTCGAAAATGATTGAGAGTAACGACGAGGCTGCAGAGGAGGTGCTGCGCCGCCTAGAAGAAATAACCCTGGAGAAAATCAATGAGACACAAGAAGCCGAAGGCAAACTAGATATGGCTACTGTTTTGTATGAATCACAGGCCATGGTGAAGTTTGCTGCTTTACATGATCTGAAATTGCCAGAAATGCTGCTTAAAGAATTTGTTAAGAAGGATATGTGGTTCAACTTTTTGCTTTTCGGCGACGTGTTCCGTTATCCTGTCTCGCAGATGTTGCAGCTGTGCCAAGACTTTGGAAAAAAGTCGTATGCCGAGCATCTGAAATACATCATGCTGCATCGGAACGCCGAAGAAGGCTCCGACAAGGACTTTAAAATCGGATCAAGTAATGGACAGCGTCGAGTCTCAAGATTGAATTCTGTAGAAGTTGTAAGTATTTTTATAATGCAATTTTCCTTCTTACTCTCAATTCGTGACTTCATTTGTTATGTAGGATCAAATAACGATAAATATAATATATCCATAAGAAGAAAAATGAGAATCGATATAGGTAGCCTTAAAGTCTCCGTAGGCTGGCAAATGGGCGGCAGCGTTTTCCATTTCTATATTTACAACACTGCGACCACTAACCTGCCTGCCAAGAAGGGGATTATGGCTAAGCTGCCTTCTCATGGGATGGCCCTAATCCTGCAGTGGACTGTTATGCGCTGTGATAGTGATGAGTGACAAACGATCAAATAACTTTCGCAGCAGACCGCAGCCCAACCGGTGGCAGCTGAGCCGTGGGCGGGCCGGGAGCTGTGGGAGGCGGCGGCGGCGTGCCACGGGCCCGAGGACCCGCCGGCGGCGCTGCTGCGGGCCGCCATTGCCGCTGGGGAGCCGCTGCTCGTGCTCATTGCTACCTGCTACGAGGTACCAGCTATTTGTCCAAAATTAATCACGAAAATGTCAACTCTACCCCTGCCCCTACGACAACATTAACCTACCTTGTCTCAAATCAATTTTTAATGGATTTATACAAACCACGTTTACATACCTTGTCAATCCGCCAAAACAAAAAAAAACAGATGTGAATTCACACCATGTGTGAATTCATTAGTTTAACATTGAATTGAAATGCAGTGTTCGTTTACATCCATTGAAAATTGATCTAATACGAGTGATAATACGTGATATTTTCGTTTTAAAAGTTGCGGGTTCAATTCGCGATAACTTTCCAGCTACCCCTAAATCTCCGGCCAAACCGGCGCAACCAAAGCGCTTCCCGTGTTATCTTATGGAACTTTTTCGGGGCACCTTTCGCGAGCGAGCGTGATGTACTCAAAAACGACTGCAGCTGTGAAAGCTTTCGAATTAGGTTGCCCCAACTGACCTACTTACTCATTACCCTCCTTCCATAATAAATAACAAAATAAAAAAAACACCAATCCCCGCCCAGCCGAGCGCAGTGGACGTGTTCTGGGTGCATTGGGTGCTGGCGTCCCTGCCGGCGGCTTCGCGCGGGGCGGAAGCGGACGCGCCGCGCGGACCCGCGGCCGAACAGTTCCAGCGAGTTGCGGAGCTGTGCCTGCGAGAGGGATACATCGGTACGCTGCATGAGTCCATGGTGATCTTTATGCCGGTAAGTGGTGGTTAAAGGTGGATGCTAGGTGGTCGATTGTTAGTGTGATATGTGGGTTGCGATTCTGGATCATGATATTTATCGAACGTGTAGTTAAGGTTAAGGTTAATGGGCTCCTCTTTCCGCACTTGAACTCAAACTTGGTCCTTTGTGCGTAGTTAAGGCGTGCTAGTTTAGCCAGCCCAGCTCCCTCCAGAAGTCCAGCAGTCTCTTCGGACGCTCGCAGATCTCTCGGAGGGACCCTGTTCCTAACGTGACTTTTACCCTGTGGTCCTTAAGTCCCTCACACTCCAGGACCGCATGGGCCGCTGTTTCCTCGTCTACTAGGCATCCCCTGCATAAAGGGCTGTCTGTAGCTCCTATTGTGAACAGTAGTTTGTTCAGGGGGAGGTGTCCTGTTATTGTACCAACTACTGTCCTGAGTTCTGTCCGTTTGAGATCTAGCAGTTTATTAGTTAGTCTAGGTGATCGTTCGGTCACAACCAACTTCGTCTGTCTACATCCTATTGTGTTTTGCCAACGTTTATTGTGCTGGTCCGTAGTGTGTTTGCTCACCCATGCTCGCAGTGTGTTAAAAGAGAGGGGCAGGGACGGAGGAGGACCAGCAATTTCCGTCCCTGATCCCTTTCTTGCCAGCTCATCGGCGGCATCGTTCCCCATCGAATTGCTGTGACCCTTGATCCATTGTATCGTAACCCTGTTTGTCAGGGAGATATCTTCCAGTGCCTGGTGGCACTCCAGGATTAGGGCAGAGTTTATGCTGTTCTTTCCCAATGCCTTCAAGACTGACATGCTGTCCGATAAAATTCGGATACCTTGGTCGCTTATACCAAGTCTCTTTACTCGCATGGCGGCCTGTGTGATTGCTACACACTCGCATTGGAATATGGTACTATGTTCCCCTAATGGTATGGAACTCTTAATATTCAGATCCAGCGAGAAGATCCCTGCACCGGTGCCTTGGTCGGTCTTGGATCCGTCCGTATAGATACGGACTTCTCCTATTCCAGACCAGTCTGCCTCCGTTTCCGCAGTTTGTATCTGGTATCTCTTGCCAAATATGAACTGTTTTGCGATTCGGTCACACTTGGCCTCAAACATAGGGTTACTCTGAACCATTGTTTCCCATAAGGTTTGATGGGAGCCAAGTTTATTGTTCCATTGTCTTGTTATCTTAAGTCTTAGAATTGCCATCTTTGCCTCCTGCTGTATATGCAGATCAAGAGGTGGCAGTCCCAGTAATACTTCAAGTGAAGCTGATGGTGTCGAGCGCATACAGCCCGTTATGGCAGAGCATGCCATTCTCTGGAACCGTTGCAGCCTGTTGACCGCTGTATTGAGCTTGGTTCTGGACCACCAGGCCACCGCGCCATAGGCAACGAAAGGCCTCACCACGGCTGTATACAGCCACCTGGCAATCCTGGGGGAGATTCCCCATGTTTTGCCAAGCAGTCTGCTACACTGCCACATTGAGATGCTGGCTTTGGCCAGTTTGTGTTCCAGATGTTTGTTCCATAACAGTTTGTTGTCGAAAATGACCCCAAGGTACTTGACCTCGTCTGTTAAGGATAGTTTGGTACCGAATAGCTTGGGGAGTCTGAGTTCTCCCAGATTCCTCTTGTGTGTGAACAGGACCATCTCTGTCTTGGATGGATTGACCGAGAGGTCGTGCTCACTGCACCAGCTTTCGACTATTTTTAGTGCAGACCTCATGAGGTCGCACAGAACGTTCTCAAATGGTCCGCTAATAAGTATGGCTATGTCATCTGCATAGCCAGTTGTATGGAATCTGTTGTCATTTAACCGGCTTATAAGCTCGTTGACTACAATATTCCACAATAACGGAGATAAGACCCCACCCTGTGGGCATCCCCTAGCGACCACTGCTCTGGTTGTGTTATTTATCGTTATTCGTACGGCCCTGCGTCTCAGCATTGAGTCGATCCATCCGGCTATGGTATCTTTTACTCCATGCTTGATCAGTGCCTGATTGATGCTCCCAAAGTGTGTTTTGTCAAAAGCACCTTCTATGTCTATGAAGACTCCTAGAGTGGATTGCTTAGACGCCATAGCGTGTTCGAACGTGTAGTGTTTAGTATCTTAACATTTTGCACACAATGCCACCATTATTTATCTGTTCAGTAGACGGCGGCGCTTGTAGGTACTAAATAGCGCCTATAGTTCTGATTTTGTCTACTGAAAAGATTAGTTTAGTGTTTGTGTGGTAATTATGAAATAGCCAATAGAGGTTTTCCTTATTATCGCTCAACATTATAGTATGATTTTTTTGTTCCAGGAAAGCCCATTAACTCTACTGACATCGTTCCTATATCGGTGCATCCGACTTCGAAATTTCGACACCGATACTTGCAAATTACTGTCGAGTTTCCTACAGCATTGCCAGCGAAAATACAGCATGGACTCCAGCGCGTCGCCTATACAGATGTCCAAAGAGGCTATGCAAAAAGTAGCCGTGTCTCTAATCAAGATATCTTTGAGTCAATGTTTTGATAGCGCATGCCACCAGCGAGAATTTCTGAAATGTTTATCTACAGCTCAATTTGATAAAGGTCTTTCGGGTAAGTAAGCAGGTCATTAAAAAATACTGTTTACACGATTGACATATTTTAATAATCATATTTACAATTTCAGTTCCTTCGCCTAACTTTGGCATGATGTGCGAGATACTGCAAATATCAATGGAGACTTCTTTGGTTGTCAACATATCAAAAATGCTCCATCCCGATGCCGAGCAATATCTGACGCAGTGTGTGGAAATGCACACAGCCAATCGGAACTACGACGTCGCGCTGAAGATTGCCAAGCTCGCGAAATTACCAGTCAATGACATTCTACTGGCTGAGTGGTCTCACAAATACGAGATGCTCCAAATGAAGGAGGAGGCAGTGGAAGACAAGGACATGACTCTGTTCGTGGCACAGTGCAGCGAAGCTTTCAAGAAGGCCTCCGTGTCGTTCAGTAAAGCGACAGAGTTTCTGGTCGGCTACATCTGTGGGATACTGGATACCGTGCAAAGGTTCTACTGCTACCGAGTCGTCATGAGCTGGTTCGAGGAGCATCTGGAGTACGGTCGGCGGCGGGAGGAGATCGAGCACCTGATGTGGGACGCGTACTTCCAGAGCGAGTATCAGCCCGAGATCTTTCTGAACAGCTATCAGAGTACGCTGCACTATATCCTGACCGGGCAGAAGGACGCGAATCTATCGCGGAAGATAGGGCTCGTGACGGCCGAGAAGCCGTTCTCGATGACGCTGTCGGAGATCGAGATCCAGTCCGACGTGGGGAACATAGAGACTGTGGTGCAGCTGGAGGATTTGGAGGCGGTGGATAACTGGAAGCGGGTGATAAATCAGCTGTTGGAGTTGAAGTTGTTGGTGGAGGGGTTCCGGCTGTCGGCTCTGTTCCGGGCGCCGCCGGAGTTCCGGCACCGGCCGGCGTGCCCGGCGCAGATTGTGAGGACCTGCCTGCGGCTAGCAGAGGAAACCATCTCGCCGTACGAGTTGCCGCAGGAGCTGAGGCTGGTCATATCGTCCTCGTTTTTGCAGAGCAAACTGTCGCGTAAGTGTTTGTTTGATCTGTGTGTAATTTGTTGACGACCCTCTGGGTTGTCACTGTGTATTTGGTAGCTTTTGCTCGCGCTTTTATTCTCGTAGTCCGTAATAAAGTACCCTTTGTCGTTCTTCACACTGATCAAAGTATATCTATGCAAAAAGAAACGATTTTTAGCCTGTTAAAAGAGTCGAGGGCGTCGGGGAGAAAGGAGAAAGCCTATGTTCGACAGCCTACCTATGTTCGTGTCCTGCAGCTGAGTTGATGATGATGAAATGAGCAGTTACACCATGAGCGTAGAACAATACTATTGCCCATAATTGATATAAGGTAGCACCAACCCCATCCGTTGTTGGGTGAAATAAAAAGCAGCTACTGTCAAGGAGGCAAACCGCTATAAATCCGTTTAAAGTGTTTTTTTTTTAAATAGACGCGAGCGGCTGATTATCTCCGTAAACCAGAAAAAGGGCAGCAGCATTTTTATTTGCAATACTGCTGATCTAAAACCCGTCTGCTAAGCGTGCACATTATGACAACACCCTACTCGGCTTTGAGGGGGAAGGAGGAGGCTACCAGGCGGAACAGCCTAACAGTGGACTGAAAAAAGCATCTTATTGATGACGAGTATTTCCCTTTAGTGGGATCCGAGGCGTCGGACGCGAGTTTCGAGGAGCTGGTGGTGATACCCGAGGCGGGGGCGGCGGCCGCGGGGGCGGAGGGCGCGGGGCACCTCGCGGCGAGGGAGGAGGCCGACCGCTTGGCTGCGCTTGATGCACTCGCCGTCAGGTCCGGACTCACTGTTGCTAAGCAGGTAAGGAATCTCCGCAAATACTCACTGTTACCAAGTAGGTAAGGAATCTGTACATATTTAAGAAGGCTTCGCTGCATTTGGATACCCAAAGAGTGTCAGCGTCTGGCAGAGGGTACGAGGTAGGTGGCGGCAATGAGGTCAACTCATTCCGCAACGTAGCATATTGCTTTTTCGATACATTGAGTCGAGTTTCGAAGTTATAGTGCAATGGAAAGACTTCAGGGATCAGGGAGCTGGTTCTACATCTGGCTCGCGATTCCCTTATGTTAGTTGGATGCCTGGCATCTAGCTAGCTGAGCTACTTCAAAAGTCTTCCAAATACAAGTAAATAACAGACTGACAGAGTTGATTTCGAATTTAATATACAAGCTTAAGCCCGCTATTTCGTCTGCGTACTATTTAGTTCAGTTCGCTTTTCCACGACAACTACGATGCCCTTTAGTTGGATATCTGACATCTAGCTAGACGAGCTCCTTAACAATTTGTCTAAATACTCATCGCAAAGTAAATAAAGTAACTGTCATTCATGGGACGTACTGATCACAATGGTATCCAGGTGGCGAGCTACTTCCGCATAGCGCTGCAGATCGGCTGGAGCTACGGCGCGGTGGTGTCGCACGGGAACTGCGCGGAGTTTATCAACCAGGTCAGCGGCCGCGCGCGCCTGCCGCTAGCCAGCCTCGTCTTCCGGACATTCAATATTCCTTCCAAGCAGGTGGGTGACATTTTTTGTCTCTAGTTGTATGCGTTCGTGACCCACAGTGAAGTTTCGGCATTTATTCAAAATTAAGGTTTTACGAGATGCCAATACATTAGACGCTAGGGGGACGTGAGGTCACTGTTTATGCCTGAACATTATAGCGATATTTTACAGCTGCTATTTTACCCAATAGCGTATTTTGCAATGCACTGTACCTCTTAGTAGCACCATCTGGTGGATTTTGACATAGTGAAAACCGTCATTAAAGACCGAGACTAGTTTTTCTTGATGTAAACTTGTTTTCTGTCCTTTCTGTTTTGAGAGCTTTTTTGTTATTTAAATATCACTCTTCTTTTTCTGCTGCGTTCGGTCCTTATGTTCGCCAAACACGCATCGTTGTGTTGTATGCGACGCTGTTTTGTGATCAGACTATTGTATTTGGATGTAAGCAAACAAGGACCTTCTTGGAGGACGCTCATGTACGTGCAGTATACCGAATGTTGGTCTTGTTATTATTCATTCGAGACATTAGTCGCCGAATATAAGCATAAATCACTTTCCAACTTGTTTTTGGCAGGTTGCCGAGTACCTCTGCCGCGAGATGGTGACCGCTATAATATCACCTCATCTGGTCAAAACCTCAACATTTAGACAGAAAGAGCACTTCCAATACACGCTCTGGGGATACACGCTCAACTCTGACATCGAAATGTTTTTGAACATGCGCCCTGACGCCTGCAGCCAAATCGGCAGGCTCATATTGGACCACCTTATGGCCTTCCAGAAGATATACAAGGCCACGACAGTGCCGAGCAAAGTTCCAGACAACACCTTCGATGACAGCAATCTCGATGTGGAGACCTTGATAGACGAAGAGTACCAGACTGTCGAAGGAGACGAGGAATCCGTCGTCACCGAAGAAGGGACTCTAATGTCAGCGGACACAGAGTCCGTTTTCTCTGTGTCCACCGTGTATACGGTGGGTGGTAAGATGACCAGGGACACTAGGAGGAATCTGTTCGACGCCATCACCAGGAAAGACGTTCAGATACGTTATGAAGTGAAGTCAAACATCAGGAAACTAACTAAAGGCGCAAAGCTGTCCACGAAGCAGGTACGAATTATGATTTGATTTTTAGTTTCTGGTGTAATTAATAGTCCCAGTAATGCTATAATTTGTCCTATGTCGTTTACTAAACGTCCCATTATTACCAAAATGACCATATGGATAGATAGAAACCGCATCGTTCCGCTGGCTACGGTCCTGACAGACCTTTACTTAAAAATATTGAAAAGTCCTTTTACGTTGACGTCTACAATATTTGATAACGATTCCACCTGAATCGCTATCGTTTCGAAGATTTCGTTGGATTCCTAAAATGGATCTTGTTGTGGCCGTGTGGTGTCCAGCAGAGTAGAATAGCACCAACCACTTACGACAAATGTTTTCACGGCAAAGATCTACAGTCTCCGCAGGCTGGAAAATGGGCAGCAGCGTTTTCCATTGTCATATTTGCAACATTGCGATCTCCAAGCCGCCTGCCATATGGCAACAATCTCCCCTTTCGTGGGAGAGGCCCTAAGTCCTGCAGTGGACTGTTATAGGCTGTGATGATGATGGATCTTGTTCTATGGATACCTCCCCAGGTGAACATAATCTCGATCGAGCTCCTAGTCCTGGCCCACGAGCGCGTATCGTGCGCGTGCGACACGGAGAGCGTGGCCGTGTTAGTTCACGTTCACCACTTGAATGACCACGATTTTATCTAAATTGCTATCGTTTCGAAGATTTCACATTATTCGTAATTTTTTTGCCGGAAAAGCATGGTAACCTTCCACGCCTACCTCCCCAGGTGAACATAATCTCGATTGAGCTGCTGGTCCTGGCCCACGAGTGCGTGTCGTGCGCGTGCGACACGGAGGGCGTGGCCGTGTTAGTTCACGTTCACCACTTCAATGACAACGATTTTATCTAAATTGCTATTGTTTCGAAGATTTCACATTATTCTTAAATTTTTTTGCCGGAAAAGCATGGTAGGTAACCTTCCACGCCCACCTCCCCAGGTGAACATAATCTCGATCGAGCTCCTGGTCCTGGCCCACGAGTGCGTGTCGTGCGCGTGCGACACGGAGGGCGTGGCGGTGGCGGTGGTGTCGGCGCAGGCGCTGGCGCAGCGGCTGCTGGCGGCGCGCTCGTGGCGGCTCATGGTGCGGCTGCTGTGCGGGCTGGGACGGTATGCTGATACCGCCTACATATTCCAGGTGGGTGGGATAGTGTTGTTCGTGCCGGGTAGACTGATTACGTAACTCTGTTGTTCCGAATAAATTCTCTGATTTCAATGATTTAAATTGTTAGTTTTGCTATTATGTAATATCGATTTCATGGGTTCAGTTGCTAACAAAGTTCCATGCAATGCAATGCACACGCAAGAAACTGCAACGATTCAATCGTACGTAAGCAGTCAAACGTATTCGCGAAAGTAACAATTTCAATCATTGAAACGTAATTAGCCTGTAGATCTCTTGGTTAACAATTGGTATTATTTCATGAAAAATATGTAAAAACTGTTATAAGTCTTAATATTTCGTTATATTTTGTCGAATACGACTATTTAAAGCCTTACAGCTATCGCTTTGACCGCATAGAAATTAGTTCTGACCGAGAGATCAATGTCCGCTATTGCCAATACATTTGCTACGAACTATAGCGACTAGCGACACACCCCAGGTGCGGATAGGGACCCTGATCCTGCGGGGATATTATGATATATTATGATAAAAAATATTCTGTTACTTCTGGATATTGTAGTTTATTTGTAAAAGATTTTTTGAAATCAATTTAAGTGGTTTAATATTGATACATTACAGACAAACTGACGAACAATAACAATTTCTTTCTTTGTCATGTTAGTTTACTCGGGGTTTGATTCTGGGCCAATTTTGGCTGATCTCCTTTAAATTAGCCCATAAAGTTCTACAGAAAGTCTGAAATCATCATTATCATACCACCCAAAACACGCTTACTGCTGAGCATACGCCCCGTTGAAGGCTGAAGTAAACACAGCCTATATCTGCTACTGTACCATTCCAGGCCCTCCGAGACAACCAGCAGTTCGAGTTCCTCCTCGGCCAGTTCGACTACATGCTGGGCAGCCAGCCGGAGCGCATCGCGGAGTTCAAGCAGGGGCTGCTGGACTACCTGCGCACGCACTGCCCGGGAGACACCGACGCCTGCGTCATGGTCGCGCTGCACTTCAATATGTACTCGGAGGTGGGTGGGGATCGGCTGTTAGTCTTTTTTTTTAGGTTATGCGGTAGGCGGACGAGTTGGTGGCCTGATGGGTTGTGGTACGCTGCTCTAATAAAACCATAATCATCATCACAGCCCGTAACAATCCACTGCAGGACTTAGGGTTTCTCCCACGAAAGGGGAGGTTATTGACATAATCTCGGCAGGCAGCCGATGCCAGCAGCATGGAAAATGCTGCTGCCCATTTTTCAGACTACGGAGACTTTTGATCTTTTGCCTCGAAAACATTAGTCGCCTTGTACGACACCCATGAGCGTAAGGGGTTTAAAACCCTAATATATCGTAATAATTATTATAATTTTCTGTACTCACCTTGGGTTAAGGATATCATGTGGAACCGAATAAAATGCTGTCTATGTCTATTTAAGTAGGTTGCAGTGCGACAGCCGCGCTACTCTCGCGTGACTAAATCGCGGGTGCAACGGGTGCAATGCCGCGTCGACGCAAGCGATTAGTCAGCGCGGTATCCAATACTGCCTCTTCACTTTTTGTATTGGACGATGATGGTTTCGGAGAAGTAGAAAGAGGTGCTGAAAGTGTGTTTCCATCGGAATCTATATTGGTAATGAACAGATCTAGTCGGCCCACGACTGTCGCGCGTCTGCAGCGCGTCGGTGAAGCGCTGCTGTGCTGCTGAACGACATTTAATTTATGTGAAAGCGCTCTAAAATATGTGTTTGGTATAAAATCTCTCGATATAATATAGCGCTGCCTCCCTTACTATTCAGTAAAACATTAATGTACAGCATACACAATCAGCATGTTAATCATGCCAAAAGAATTGAATTTCGATTGTGCTGTCAAGTATATCTATCATGTCAATCCATACCTACAAACGGTCAGTTTTACTTGACCTAATCGGCAGTTTTATGCCAATTGGACAATAAGCACGAACGTTATGCAGACCGTACCTGCATAACACATTAGCTTCTTATTGACCATTTACTCACTGCTAAGGAACGAAACTGCATGCCTCCATCGGTTCCAATCTGTCTCTTGCCAAAATTTTGGGCGTCTAAAATATGATGTCTTTTGTCATCGATTCGCTAAGAAAAAGAATCAGTCACTTGCTGATATTATCTTCTAAGCACCTCTCACACTCGCCAGGCGGCAGAGGTACGAAAGAAGCAAGCGCTAAGCCTCATAGCGCGGCGCTGCCGTGGCCCGTGCTGCATCATACGCCGCAGACACGGCTCGTACCGTGCACTGTCATTTGCTCTCACGCTTTTTGCTTATGAATTTAGGCTACTGAATTTGTAATAAGCATATAAGGGACATGATGAAGGCGTCCAGTCCTGGTCCTATTCCAATCTGTCGCTTGCCGATATTAGCCTCAAAGCACCTCGCACACTCCCCAGGCGGCAGAGGTGCGAAAGAAACAAGCGCTGGGCCTTATAGCGGATCTAGAAAAGATGGCTACTACAGCCCTGTTCCAACCTATCGCTAGCTAAAATTACCTTCTTACTACCTCTCACACTCGCCAGGCGGCAGAGGTGCGAAAGAAGCAAGCGCTAGGCCTCATAGCGGACCTAGAAAAGATGGCGACCGAAGCCGCCCGGGCCTCTGTGCGTTTGCCGCGGGGTGCGCCGCCGCCGTGGCCAGTGCTTCATGACACGCCGCAGACGCGGCTGGTACTGGACGCGGCGCTCGCGCACTGCACCGACGCCGCTGAGTGGTATCTACAGGTAGGTGGAGTCTGTTTGTGGCTAGTGTGGAAATTTGTGGTGGTATTATTAGGGGATTTGAGCCTTCTACAAGATGGGTGGGTTCTGTTTTTAAAACACTACATATTTTAAAACAAAGTCCCGCGCCGCGTCTGTCTGTTTGTCTATTCGCGATAAACTTAAAAACTACTGAACGAATTTTCATGTGGTTAACACCTATAGACAGAGTGATTCATGAGGAAGGCGTTGGTGTATAATTTGTTAAGTTGCGAAACGAGACAGTTACTTATATTCAAAAGTATAAATAGCTCTGCTGAAATCTCGCATGCAGAGCTATTTATATGTACTAACAACATGCGTCTAACAAAACGGAAACCCCTTGATTAGTTGAACGTTCGATTAGAAAAGATGGCGATTGAGGCACCGTCGCCAGGGGTACTAATCTTAATCGGCCTATATTGACCCCATGAACGACAATGTGTCAAGATTCAAAACTCAGCCATTGTTTCTTAAAGTTGATTTTATGTTAAACAAGCGCCTCTACTAGGAATGGAATTAGCTATTATTTCTAAAGGTCGATTTTAACCTCTACTGGGAATTTGGGAAGTCGCCATAACTGTCTTTCCTACTCCTTGCCTGTTACTTCATAATTAAATTTGTTGCGGTCCCAAGATAGTTTAGCTTATCCTCGGGCGTGCCTGAGTGTCAAAACTCAGGTCCTGTGTGTGGGCGCCGCTGTAGATCCTGGCTACACATAAGTGGGAATAAGTGGTGGGGCAAAGTCCGTTAAAAGCGCCTCTACTACTTGGCTGCCTACTCAAAAGGTCACTTCTAGACTAGCTTTACCTACCGCAGGGTGGCGGATTGGGGCTGGCAGGGGACATGGCGTCCTTGGCTGCACTGGTGGCATTGCAACTATCGCTGCTGGCTGCCTCGCCCACCCGGCTCATACTCAACCGCACCACCGACCAGATGTACAAACTCGTCACCGAGTATTTGAGGTTAGTTTCGGGTGGAATTTTGAACTGACTGAATCGTGGCCCCGAAACCTTTTCACAGAAAATGTCATAGTGTCATCGTTTGGTAAGTAAAATTGTTATGACACTTACTGTGAAAAGGTTCCACTGAGGGTCACGATTCAGTTGGTTCGACTGTACCACCCAGCGTATACCAATATAACTTAGGGAAGTCTAATTTAAGGTCAGAACAAATAAGCTGAGGGTGGCTTGAAGATCGACACTGTTCTCCCTGTTTGCCGACAATATTCAATTAAAGATATTTTCACAACTTATAATAAAGTTTGGAGGTAAGGTGTTATTAGTACATTCTTGATATTCGTAGATTCAACTACAAAATTTCAGCGCAGTCAAATAAAAACAGCTTATGCCACTATTCAACCGAATTCGAACCATGAGCTATTTGTATGCAGAGGATAAACCAGGAATCCGACAAACACATTTCGTAGGAACACCTCTTTATTGATTTGTGGGGTTAAGTTAGAACCGATCCTTCAAATCTAAATCCAAGGATCCCCTGTGATTCCAGCTTCAATTCTTTCCAATTCCAGCTTCATGGAAGGCCTGGTACTCCTATCCGGGCGTAATGGCGAGGCGTGGCGCGAGCTCGCGTACCGCCGCGCGCTTACCAACGACCAGGCGTACCTCAGAGACATGGCCACCTATCGTCCAGACGTCGCGTACGAATTTCTCAACAGGTACGTTCTATGAGCGGAGATTTTGTGAAAGAAATTGAAAACTATCCTTGTTTATATAACTTTAGGTTTCCAGAGTAAATAAGTAAAAGAATCACTCGATATTATGTATGTATGTCCTCTCAATTAGGAGTGTATGCTGCAAATTAAAAAATTGATAAAGTTTTCAGTAGCGCAATGAGCGCACCTCGAGTCGCTAACTAGTATTTAACCAATATTCGGCTCAAGTATTGTATCTTGGGAGTATCGTAATGGGATACGCGCCTAAGGATTACCATCCCGTTTTTTTTATCATTCTTGCGGGACAACAAAATATCCTCTACGATGATTTAATATGCAGTTATAGGAACAAACTATTACTGAGAAGTTAGTTATAAGTGAGAGAACAGTTACTGAGAAGTTGTCAGAATACTGCCGTGCTATAGGATAGAAGTCACTACTGAAAAATTAAAGATCGATTCCAGCCAATGGCAGAGGTTTATTTTGTTATTAGACCTAACGTCTGAGTAGCGCCATCTGGTGGAAAATGAGGATATCAGATCATTGATATAGATAATTTTAAAAATATCTATCTATCTATGGTTAGACTTATTCTAATTCTGAACTAAAATAGTCTTACGGTAAATCTATTAAGTCTTTCGTTATATGTTTTGGATTTTTATGTGAATTCCTTTCATTGGTTGCTCGAATATCTGTTTTATTTGTTTCAGATTCAAAAATGAAAAGACAAAGACGCCGGTGGCTCAGCTGGCGATGTCCGAGCTGCGGTCGCTGTGTCGGTGATACTCGCTCAAGTAATACGTCACCTCTAGACCTAGATCTCAAGCTGCATGTGAGCGTAGTCTAAATAACTTAATTCGTAAGCTTATACCAAATAAAAATGTATATCCTGCGGGCTTCGTATAATCATATTTTTATAAGAATTAACTAAATATTATTGTTATGTATATTCGTCGACATAAATGATGTTCTATCGCTAACATTTAATCTATTAAGTCCTTTACTGTGATATGCTATTGACTGATTCAGATTATATTTGTATTTTTTTTTTCCAAAACGCAATAAAATTATATTACTATTGATTGTTTGTTTGTCTTATCCATTTACCCTAATTCAAATTCTATTCACAATTATTAAGGCGGTGTCCGGTATCTCGCCGGTGTAAGCACTCATGCGTGCTGATCGGTTTGCATGCGTCGCCCCCTACCTTAACCTTTGCTTTCCTATAGATTTTCACCTTTAAACAGAGATAAAGTAATCCTAATTCAATAAATGCTTTTTCATTTACCTAAATCATCTTTCAACCAAAGTTACACAAAAGGTAAACAAAGACAGTGGATTAAGTTGTGTGCCGTAAGACACAAGGGCGGTTTTGTATACAAAATGTATTTTTGAAAGGTTGTGTACCTCTTGTCACTGGCCACATGAGGTTGTCACGTCGTCACTGGCAACATAGATACAAAACTTTTGCCATTTGAGACACCCGAGTTATTGTAGACAATAACGCTTACCGCACATTTCCTGAATCACGGTATTTTTCTATCATTTTAACCATGTTTCAATCGGGAAATTCTATAGGTTTTGATATCTTAAATGAAAGGTAAGCGTTTACTTAAAATAGATTTTAATATAAATTAACACAAACCCAACACAAGACATTGTCTATATCCAACTACATAAAGTGAGAGAGAATATAAAGCCCTAATTTAGGGTACAAGTGAAAAGAACCTCAGTCCTTCTAATACTTGAACATACTTGCATTTCAGTACTTCACTGAGTAAACGTTTTATAAAATAATAAAATTATATAAACAATAAAAAACATACAAAAAATATGTAAAAAATTCAAATATCGATTGTATCATATCATAAAAGTGAGATTCATTTTTACATTCTGAAAAAGAACTGACTGATAAATAAAAAAAGGATTTTTATTACTTAATTGTCAAGACTAAAAAAACGTAACTTAAAACTTAAAAAACTTTAAAATGAATACGGAACCTTTAAAAATTGGTACGTGAAATACATACAATATTGTGGTAAGCTACCAACTTAGCTGCCACATACAGGTTATACCTTGAGCAACCTATAACATGCTGTCGTTACGTCTCGTATTTTTTAAACTAGCTACATAACCACAAGGCACGCTACACCTTCCAACACGCTCGCTCCACACGGCAACGGACTGAGGGCTATATCGAATACAATTACTGGAATGTATAAGGAATAAGTTCATATAAATAAATGCCGTTAAGTTACGTATAAAAACGCTCATAAACTGAGTTATTAAGGTAAAAGTTCCTCTTTGATCCCGAAGATTGGTACAATCGACCAATATGATAAAAAATACAATATATACAGCGTTTATATTGGTTGTCAAAATTGTGGTCGATTATACCAGTTAAATAGAAAGGTGGTAGAAATATTGTATGCTAAAAGTGTATGTTCGTATCTATAGCTACAACATTATATTTCTATTTGGCCTAATACTCACGCAAATACATATTAAGTAGAATGGTGTGGAATGGAGTCAACGGGGACTAATTAACATCTAATTCGAACCTCCGCGGCTGCATCGTTAGTGTTTCTAATATAATTGACTCCTGCGATGCTGTATGTACTCTAATCTATTAACTAGTTATTGTACTTAGTGGTAGTTTCACAAGTCTTACATAATTATCATTATTCTTTATTAATTGGGATAATACTATATTTTAATAAGTAATCATATCGAATTAGGGAGGTATTTTGTAACATAATTGCTTTTTATTGAGCAAATAATTTTTTAAAATTAGTTTAGTTGTCATCGCTCGGGTATTGTGGCCTGTTTTGATAGAATATGTTGTCATTGGACTACAATAAGACAATGGTGTTATGTAGTGCGAAGTCACTGGAATATTGACCAACTACGATATGTTGTGTTGAGGGACTAATATCATGTTTCTATGGAACATTAAATGATGAAACTTACTTTTCCTAGTAGGTATATACAATAATAAAGATTAGATTATACTATATCTTAAAGATTCCATTCAAATAACCATAAACTATAAACTTTTCTCTTACTTTAAAAAAATATTTCATTCTCTAACATCATCACAGTCTTCTCACATTTCATTTTACTTGATAATATCAGTTATTCACACTGATTTATCAACTTATTTTAACAACAAGATATTTACAAAATGTTAAAGATAAGTAAGTAATAGAAATTATAATATTTTGAGTTAAGTATGTAGCTTTTGAGTTACATAGGTTTTTAGGAACAGAGAAATGCATGTCATGTATACTTTGTATGCACGTAGCGAGTCACGAAATATGTAAATGAAAACCGTAGCTCTTATTTTACATTTGTCATTTTGTTTTTATAGTTGTGAAAACGGTTTTCGATAGGGGAAGTTACTGGCTGGCAAGAAACTTATTAAAAATAAATGCTGCATAGTGTTTGGCAGTGCTGCACCAAACTGTTCGTCACACAATTCATTACTGTCTTACGGTACTCACTGTTCAATATGTTCACATGGTCATAGTTTGGTTTGAAGCATGAGATATACTTATGGCGATTTAAAAATGTTCAAAGAAATACCTAACATCCATAAAAATTGCAATATTGACATAATTGAACGCGTGAGTGTGCCTACAGGGGCCTGATGACATCTCGAATTCGATATTTATTCTAGCCACATAGATATCTCCATTAACAATGACTTTGAAATGTCTAATCTAGCAAAAAAATTCTTTTTCAACTATCTTCGACAGACGTATATTGCCGAAGATAAATTTCAATGAGGTGTTAACATGGTTTTTGGGTTAGAGATAATGTTGAATTTGAGATGTGACAGCGTGAGAATCGGCCCCAGGACTCATGGACAGTGAATCTGTTATTGCTGAAAGATAAAGATAAAGCCTTCCGCCTTTTCTTGTGCTATTTCAGCAAATATGCTGAAACAATTAACAATAACTGGTTGCTTTTATTCCACTTGTGAACCTACGTTATTCGCGCACAACTTCGTTTGTAGAGAAACAAACTCTGATTCCAATCTCCCGTTTTTCTTCTTCTTGATGGCAGCAAACGTTCTCACTCTGCAACCGTTCTCATACTTACGTATTTCACATTTAAACATTATCTCACGTCATATTTTGTAACACAATGAATTGCGCCCTCCATTAACCTATATTCGTCAGACGAACTTTGATTTCTTTATTAGAACATCACTAGCTTTAATTAATTTGATCATTAGGTGCAACGTTTTGATTCCTGGCTCGTTTCACGCTCCACAATGCACCTTGTATCTAGTCCTTCGAATCCGAGATTCACGGACTTGCTACGTGAATTTGTTGCACTTTTAGTCTTTACAGCTCGGTCTACACGACCTGTGTGACCCTGTAACTAGCTGCCTTCTCCTGTAGCACGGTTTCGATGGTCTTGTGGACGTTTTCGGGAAGGTGGTCCAGAAGCATCCTGGGCATCACCTGCAACTCCATGAAGTCCTCGGCGCACGCCCAGCGCATCTCGTACGTGGGTTCTTGCAGGCGCACTTTCCTAGTGGGAGAAAGATTGCGTTAGTGGCGGGAGAAGAAGTGAGAAAAAGACGAGCTGCTAGAGTTTAGAGTAGCCCAACGAAGGGAAATGTGCAATTGTGGTTCAGAGGATGTATTTTATTGGATTTTTTAATGGATTAACTGAGAGAGAATGCTAAAATTTCATGCCAAATCAAGGCTTTGAAGAAAATGGCAGGCGCCATTTAAATGTGCTTTATTACGTACGATGTAAGGTTAAGATGACTGATGATTACGAAAGCTTGCATTTCGATATTTAGGCCTTTTCGTCTTGGTCGGCTAATTTTTTACAAACATGTATCTCTCTAATGCACGGAATTTAAATGGTTAACAATTCTAATTTTTTTTATATTTGGCACGGAAATTAATCGTAACAAAAATTACCTTTCCTCATCGTCCTGACTGTGTTCAGACATGGATAACAACAAGAAAGATGAATCATAAATAATGCTTCCTTAAGTCTACGAGTTTAATGAAATATTTTGTGGTCTTGCCGGTGCCAGTGTTCTATGGGGAACCCTGGGTTTGGTAGTGGAGGTGTCTAGCATTTGTCTATTTTCTGCCACGGTAACGTGTCCCGGTTTTGTACCGGTGGGCAACGCATTGGTAATACTTATGGTGTTGCTAAAGCCCATAGGCAACGATGACCCCTTCCCATCAGTTGCCCCCTTGCCTATTCGACCACCGAATACCAAAAACAGAAAGAACGCAATCTAAAACCATACTTACTTCTCAATGCCCATGCGCTTGCGCCGCACGATGTGCAGGATCCTGCCAGCCGTGAAGAGGCGAGCGGGGGAGAACCGCCGCGCGAATACGTTACGGGACACTAGAGCTGCCTCCTGGAAATTTATGGGTTATGATGTTAGAAATTTGGGGAGCGTCGTCAGTGGTTAAGGGGACCGACTAGGAAGAGGGACCGGGTACGAGCGTCCGTGCTGCCTCGTAATAATGAGTCTTTTCGGAGTTATGTACGTATTTAAAACGTTACGGTGTTAAATCGACAGCGACGGTGGGGGTGGTTAAGGGGAGCGACTTGTGAGCGAGTGGTACCCGGTTCGGACGCCAGTGCGGCCATGTATCTGCCAATGACTCTTTTCGAGCAAGAGGTACCGGGTTCGAAGCCAGCCGTCATGTACCAAAGAGTTATGTACTTGCATTAGTTAAAGACGTTAGCCGTGTGGTGTCCGGCAGATGGCCGTGTGGTGTCCGGCAGAGTAGAATAGCACCAACCCCTTTACACTTGTGGGTGTCGTACAAGGCGACTAATGTTTTCGAGGCAAAATATCTTAAAGTCTCCGTAGGCTGGAAAATGGGCAGCAGCGTTTTCCATTGTTATATTTACAACACTGCGATCTCCAACCCGCCTGCCAAGCGTGGAGATTATGGCAATAACCTCCCCTTTCGTGGGAGAGGCCCTAAGCCCTGCAGTGGACTGTTGTGGGCTGTGATGATGATTAGTTAAAGACTAACCGAGTTTTTACGGTGAGAGAACATGACATGCACATTCAGGCGACTGAATGTGTAACCATGATTCAATCTAGTCAGGTTCCTCTATTAACAGGTTAACGGAGATCAGATGGCAGTCGCTCCACTGTAATTACCAAATCTGCCAAATTGTGGATTATGGTCAAGGCGGGTCTCGCGCGCGCGAGAGCAAAGCGGGAAATTTACGCCGAGATGATTGTTTGATTGTTGATGATGATTTGACGGTGTTGAAAACTTAGAAACCACTTGCAATATTGGCCTGTTTTTACTCGCAGTTGGTGGGTCGTACTCGCCGGGTGGTACTTTGTCGAGTGATAGGGTTAAAACAAGTTAAATGGAAGAAAGATGGCCCGACCCAACCTAGTAGAGTAGGTGGATGATGATTGGCCCGCACTTCAGTTTGCGTTTCGCATGTTTCGTATGTTACGAACGTACGTCTCGCACGAATTAAATTTATTGAGCACCCTTGCATCCAGTCTGCGAGACTTCATAGGTAGAGGTCGAAGGGTCAGGATTTGCTCCGTACGAAGTGCATTCGCGTACCTATTCGTAATAACGCAACCAAGGTGCGACCGGCAATTAGGCATTAATTTAAGACGAGTCTAACATAATGTTTTGAACTATCGCGGTCATTACCATTATCACATACTTTAAAAGTAACATCGTCTGGCGCTCGCAGCTCTTCAATCGTCCCGTGACCGCTGCGTAATATCGAGCTAACAAAGGTACGCGGTAGGAAACCCGATACATAGGTACTTTTAAAATATAAGACTATTTTAAGCATAAATATAATGTTAGCATATCATTATCTAGTTCTAAACACACAGGTGCAGTATTGCTGCAAATTATATTAAAAAATGTATTATTTAAAAACAAAAATAGTTATAAAGAAAAAAATGCTTTGATGGTACCCAAAATTGTAATGGAAAATGCGATAAAATAACGAAGAATATGTCATTTTCAAATTGTAATTTATGTATTAATACTTACGTATGTTAATATTGGCTCTCTATAGATACTTACTTGTGTATACCTACAGTTACTTTCTACGTTTTGTTTTAGCATACAATAAAATCGCTCTGTTTTCTTATTATCTGGTTTAATAATAATATTTATTCGTAGCTAGTCATCCTAAGTGGGATTGAGAATTGATCCTGTGCCAACAGATGTAAATTTTGACCAGAAATTAAATGAACGTTAACCTACCGTAAAAAATGAATTAACTAACTAAGTACATACCCATAAGGTAAATGAAATCCCCAAAAATACAGAAATCTGTTAATGACAAAACAATAAAACACAAGTGAATTCTCACCATCAGGCAGGCCGTAAGCTTGTTTGCCACCTGTGTGGTAAAAAAGTTAATTCTTTTCAACTCCCAAATAAAAAAATTACCACAAACAAAGGAAAAAAAACTCCCCTCCCCAAATCCAACAAACCAAAAAACACGTACTGGCCTCTAGCGCCAGTGCTAGCATAACCGCAAACGATACCAAAATAAAAAAAAGCACTGATGAGCTGAGCTGAGCGGCGATTGGCTGAAGCATCACATCACACGCCAATAAGGTAGGGTTGTAACTGACAGCACTCACGGTGGACACGCTTGGCACTAGCAGCGCGTCCGTGGAGTCATCCGAGTGGTTGGCTTCCAGGTCCTCGGGCCTCCGCCAGGTGGACTCCAGGTCGCGAGCTGGCACCCCGAAGAAGGCGTAGCCGAAGCCGTTCAGCATTATCCGGTACTGGAATAGGCGAATTGGAGGGGTTTAGGTTGGTGGTCTATTTAATTGTTTCTTTTACTTGTTTTGTTACCTACTTAATAGTTACTTAAACTAGCGGTAAATAATCCACATCGGCTTGTTTTGGATTCGTATTTACTCACAGGCGTGACACAGAGACTACGCTCGATGAAGCCCAACTAGCCGATGCTAATTATTTACCGTCGTACAGGTACATCAGTAGCCGTATTCACAATGATTCGAAACCGTTTCCGAACGATTAGACACGAAATTCGTGAGCGTCGAATCCGTGTCGATCGATTCGAAAACTGTTATTCAGAATCCCGATAGATTCCACGGAAACTCTACTCTCTATAACATATGAAAATTTCATCAAAATTAACTGAAACCACATTTTCCTAAGAACTATTGCTGTCCTTTGTCGATTCCGTATCCGAATCCGATTTCCGAGCCATTGTGAATACGGCTACTGTACAGGTTTCATCTTATTTAATTGTTTTGAGTGACAGTAAAACATACGTTTTGATTATAAATAGTCGCCCCGGCGCGACTTCATTCGCGTACACATATTTTACCCCTATGGAAACCTACTTTACCTGACGACTTGATTGGTTCAATGGTCTGCCACGCAAGAGGTCCCGGGTTCGATTCCCGGCCGGGCAGAAATTGAAATGATGAATTTTAATTTAGGGGCTAGATGGCGCTGTGTGATTTTGTCTACGAATATTTATTTATATTTACTTTACTCCTACCTACCCTTTTTTCCTTGCTTATAAATAAACCTTACTCTTGAATCACTCTATCTATTGTTGAAATCGCATTAAAATCCGTTGCGTAGTTTAAAAGATCTAAGCGTACAGTCACAGATACAAACGACGACGACGGTAAGCGACATGTATGAGATTGGTGTATTATATGAGATAACAATATAAAACAATCTTTTCTACAAAAATAATTTTATCTACACTCATATCGGAATGTTCCAATTACATATTCGAAAACAGTCGTTTAAGTATACACTTTTTTCACGCCAGTCTATAATTTTTTTTAAAATTACTTTATGATACAGCATTTCCCATACTATTTTCATTGCAGCTGTAACGTAAAATAACTTTTTAATCATTATGCAACACTTATATTTTTTAAATTCTTGTCGGGCGCGCGGACACGGCTGAATACCTAAAATGTATACGGCCAAATGTAGGCTGAATACCGAAGATGTCTTTAACAAATTCAAAATTTAAATTTTCCTGTTTATATTTCTGTGTAATTATTTTCCCGCTAAACAGAATATTTATTCTAATAGTTGTAATTTGTGTTTGTGAATGTTTTTCCTTATTTGAAGCAAATAAATAGATAAATGTAAAAGTAGTAAAGTGAATTTCGCGCCGCTTTATGTGAATGTCCTCGACGCGTAGATACAACAAAACTGACTCGCAGCTTACTTCCAGCAAAGTTGAGAAAATTATTGGTACGATATTTTAACATAAAAATATGAGTGTAGATAAAGTAGTGTATGCAACTGCATATAATTAGGTATATGACAGTTGCATAAACTACTATTTATTGTCTTTGAAAAAATGTTACTGTAAGGTAAAAAACTAGTATATGGAATTCTTTATCGCTCGACGATTTACATAAAACGAATGGAATGGAACGCGCATCGCCACTTTCCATCAGGCGAGACCGTGAGATTGATATCAAGAGCAATTACCTACCATCAGTTTTTACAGATAATAGCGCGCAACGCACCATAGCTAATTAGTGTAATAACTCGACTAGTCTCGAGACTTGGAATTACCAAGTATTTTTATTAGTATTGTTTTTCATTTTAGGTAATACTACACTTAGAAATTACGCCAAGGCAACAGTCCACTATTGAATTTGGTAAAGGATTTTTGCTATTTTTGCCGTAATTTACGTAACACACGATAACTTCACCTAACGGAGAGATGTCGGGAAATATCCGACAAACTCTACAATATACTCAAATATTTCCCGAAACTACCGAACCGATTTTAATGAAAGAACCATTTGGATTTAACTAGTTGTCAAATAACAAAAACCGCAACGAAATCGGACCATCTGTTCGGGAGTTACGATAAAACCTAAACTACCCCTATTTTGCGTACAGTCTTAAAATGTTATCAACAAATCCTTCACCGTCTAGGGCAGTTTAGTGGCATATATGGTCTGTGAGACCTTGGCGCTCAAGTTCTCGATGTAATGCAAGCTGAGCCCCATCACGAGAGTAACTATCCAGTAAAATGTTGGACTGAAACCTCTTCCACATTAACCAAGTACTTTTGCCACCATGGGATCCCATAATTTCCTCGAGACGGGCTGTTCAATTGCGAAAACCCATAAAAGCCTTATCTACCGTACTTACCTGATCTGCCAAATCCTGGATCATCGTCAAGGCAGACCCCAGGCCCTCGCGTGCGAGACACAGCCGACATTTTTACGTCACAACCACTTCCAACTGTACCCACCTTTGGCAGCTTAGTGGCGTGTATGGTCTGTATGACCTTGGTGCGCAGGTTCTCGATACTGTGCACGCTGAGCCGCATCACGAGGTCATCGCCGACGCCCACCGTCAGCACGAAGCTCTCCGTGTAGCGGGCCGCCTCTCGGCTTATGAGGCCGGCTGGGGGTTAACATGAGATATTAATTTATTTGTTTTATAAACAGAAAAGTAGTTTATCAGTTATCTAACACCCATAACACAAGCTTTACTTACTTTGGGGCTAGATGGCACAGTGTGAATTTGTCCTAGCATATCTTATAATCATCTTTACTAGCGTCCGTATTAACTTATTACCTTAACAATGTGGGAAACATATATAGGTATATGCTAGGACAATTCACACAGCCGCATCTAGCCCCAAAGTAAGCAAAGCTTGTGTTATGGGTGCCGAAAACCGTTACTCTTAAATATTTTTAAATACATACTTATTATACATACAACACCCAGACCCGAAACAGAAATGAAAGTCCCAATTTCAATTTCTGCCCGGCCGGAAATCGAACCCGAGACCTCTGCGTGGCAGACCGGCATGTTAACCAAGTGAACCGTTTAATGTCAACAGAAGCGACACTGGTCTAGTGGCAGCGTGCTTGCGACATCGATAACCAAGGTAAAGCAACGCTCGCAGAATCCGGGAACTGGATGGGTGACCGTTTCGTACTTTGAGGCTAGTCTAACTTCAGCACCGCAACGAGCTCGCCACTCGTAAGTTGTGCCTCGTTAGCGAAGTGACCAAGGTCTTCTGTTCGGGACCCTTAGACTGGTTGTAGAGTCTGGGGAGTCAATTGGCACCTCGTCACGGTATATTATTATAAAGCGCTTTCCTACTAGAAGATCGGATCCTGACAGCAGCCGGGATGCTACAGGATTAAAAATTCATCTGTTACGTCCACTCAATCGTATTACGCAGACTAGTGAACTTGGCTGTACAGTCTGCGTAAATGATTACGTAAATCAGTTTCACATACTTATGTCTTAATTGTTAGGCTGCTGCTTGCTTGCTGAAGTGAAATCGTGGCATTATTTTCGGCACTAACAGTATTATAAAATGTGACTAAGTATTGTTAGTGGTTTCATGGTACTTATTTAGTCCCGAAATCTTACCTGGCGTCGAAAATGCGAATACTTTAAGATGAGGGTATCTTGGTCTTAATTTTAATGCTACTAATACTGCTACTCCAGCACCCAGACTGTGACCTGAAACATTTAATAAGGACCCTGTTATCATTGACAAAAAACTTGATTGTCATACAAAACCTATTTAAATCTTTCGGTACGTAACTACTAAATGAATGCAAAATATTTGTGAGACGTAAAAACCGGCCTAAGAAATCTGATTAGACCGAGAAAATTACAGCACCTAGCTTTATTTTTTCTTAGACGTGTGCGTGTATCGCATTTAATAACAGAACAAGGCCGAGATAATTAAAACTAGCCTAGTAGGTTCAACGTAGCGTGTTTTGTTCGCTATTGATGAATTGAGTCTGAATGAGACTGGATGTTAGTAGTTTCTATCTATTTCAAATAACAACAGGAAGTGCTAAACCATTTACAGCACGTAATGTAAGTACTATAGGTAGCATGAGTTAGTTGCTGATATGTTTTAAATTAATGTTTTCTATTTTAAGAGTACTAAAACCTATTAATTATAAACATAATAGGTATCCTATTATAAACATTTTGATGCTTTGACTGGTTCGATAAAAAATTGCGAGGTGGGAAATATCAAAACGAATTAACAATGTCTTTCATGAGACTTTTTTTTGTATAACGCCACGCGTTTTTCTAGTAGTTTTTACTAGGCAGAAGCCACCTTATTCCACTTGCTACGCTTCTGACAGACTATTTATTATGGCGCGTAAAAAATTAACTTTTACCTTTTGCAGTATTTTTATTACCTTCAAAATTCTATAGTCAGCATCATCAGGTGGTTTCTGTACATGTGGTAGTCAATCGTCATATTGTATATGTTACGGGGGACAATTATACTTACCAGGTATCATTTCTTACCGAGTAGTTCAAACAAATCGTGTCCTCCCTATCCTCATATCCTCACACAATAACTTCCTTAACATCACACGACAATCTGCTGCGTACCTGTCAATATGAGGTCATAATGCGGGAACTGCTGGAAGGAGCGCTCCAGCACCGGCGCCAGTCGCCGCAGCATCTTGGCGGCACCCATTGACATGCCTTTGTGTGCCGCCGTGTCTTCAGGAAGCCCTGAGAACAGAGGTTTATCTATTTACCCTAATACGCTAGAATACCTGTCTCAAAACCATGTATTCCTATTGTCCAAGCATGGGACAAAGTTGCAGCTTCTTAAAACGTCAGTGCCACTCGTGCCACATATCGACATGTTGGCCAATGTTTGCCAAGTGTCATCATTATGAAAATAAAATGGCCATGGCCCAGGAAACCACGCTCTCCTTTCCGTATAAAACGGGTTTGTAACGTCATGCGACGCTTGGTTGCGGCCGCTGTGTGCTTTGTACACACAAATGCTCAATTTTAGCTTGTTAGTAAGTGAAAACCTTTTTTGTACCCGTAGCTCTGTAGCACAGCGATGTAGATACGTAGAGCGGATGCACGTCGTGCTATGATAATTTAAGAAAGAGAGTCCTAATTGAATTACCAAGACAGCGATTTTCGAATTCCGAGCAATGGCACTGACATATTTCGACTTTACTAATTGCTTTTATTACTAATTACAGTTATATTACTCCGAGCGCTGGAGGCTGGGATTTCATATTTTGAATTTATTATGAATCTTAGGAAGCTGACCTGTGCGTTGTTAACATAATCGTAGGTAATCCTTTTGGGCATTTCGTATTGATTAATAATGCAAGTAGGTACCTACCTAGGTACTTACTTATCTACTAGTTTATCTAAACAAATATTTCGTTTTTTGTTATTGTTAGTTGATGTTTTCGCCCATTTAAACTATGTAGACAAGGTATTAAATAATTACTTATGCAAACGATTATCAACGTAATATTAATCGCTTTGAAATGATTAAAAAAGCGATAGCATTACCTACCTACATTTTTCAGTTGGTTTGATTTGATACGTGGTAGATACTTATATGTCAAAATGTTAATGTTAATGTTAAGTTGGTTAGAAATGTAGCTTTAACATTAGATTAGCCTAGAGAGCTCGCAGGATAACTTGGCGCCTAAAATATGGCGTGCCTGTCATTGGTTGTATTGGGAATTGACCTAACCTAATATTTATTTTTGTTGGCTGTCTGTAAAATGTTCCATTTTCAGCGACGAGCCAAGTTTTATAGAAAACATGTTATTTCTTTGGCCAAGGTATTTTAAACAAAAATAAAATCAATCATTAACATAAATACCTACTTTGCCTGAGTTATATAATACCGAAACGAAACCGTTAATAGTAGTTTATGCAACTGTCATATAAAAGGGGGTATTAAAACATGAGTGTCTGTTTCATACGAGGCGTAGCCGAGTATGATAATAGTTTGACACGAGTGTTTTTATACCTACTTTATCTACACTCTAATATTTTTATGTTAAAATATCGTACCTATAATTTTCTCAACTTAGCTGGAAGTAAGCTGCGAGTCAGTTCGGTTGTATCTACGCGTCAAGGATATCAAGCGGCGGGAAATACACTTAACTATATTCACATTTATCTATTTATTTGCTTAAAATAAGGAAAAACATTCACAAACACAAATTACAACAATTACTAAAAATATTCTGTTTAGCAGGAAATAAACAGGAAAATTTAAATTTTGAATTTGAATTTGTTAGAGACATCTAAGTATTCAGCCTACATTACGCCGTGTCCCGGCGCCCGACAAAAAATAAAAAAAATTAAGTGTTGCATAATGATTAAAAAGTTATTTTACGATACAGCTGTAATGAAAATGGTATGGGAAATGCTGTATCGAAAAGTATTTTTTTTTAATTTTATAGTCTGGAGTGAAAAAAGTGTACCCTTAAACGACTGTTTACGAATATGTAATTGGAACATTATGCTATGAGTGTAGATAAAATCTATTATTGTAAAATTACCTACTGCGGAAAGGCGTGAAGCGGTACATTACGTGGAAATGACAGGGAAAATTCAAAATTGGTCTGCGCTAATGGCGTCGTGGGCCTGTCTCTAAATTGTGTCTCAATTTTGAAGTCGTTATTCGCATCACCTTGTCTCTACTTTAATTTTTTAAATGCGTTTTTTCAACCAGTGCGTCCTACCTCAATGATGGTATCATGACCTACGGTGCTGAAACATGGACATTTACAGTATCTACGCTTGTCACCACTTTAAGGTCGCTCAACGTGTTATGGAAACCGCGCTATACTTGGAAACTCTGAAAGGTAAGTAGTCTGACACACTGTGTCAGCTGGATGAAGTGGCTGTAGCTGGCCGTATCTGCCGAAAAACCCGCAACCGATGGGGTTCCTGCGAGTCTAGACTCAGGCTAGATGTAGTGACGATTTGCAAAATGCTGCAGGTAGAGGCTGGATGTGGGAAGCCGAGGACAGGATTGCGGGAGCGCCAGTAGTGGACTAGACCTATAAAGATAGTAAGTACAGGATGATGACGATGAAACGAATTTTATAGGTAAGTACTTACTTAGGTATTTACTGTGAGAAGTGGAATTGGAAAGATTGGAAAGTTAGCTACCTTCACGACTAGCAATTTGTCTTTTCTCCTCCGTGTTTTACCTTCACTACCATTACAGCCTATCTAGTAAAGCCATAGGGCTACAGGTGCTACAATACTATAACAAAAAAGGTATCATATCTTACCATCGGCTTCAAACTTCTCCGAGCCCGCCGTGAAGTCCGTGAAGATGTCCCTCAGCGAGATGGAGCCGCGCACCGCCACCACGATCGCCTCGCGCTCGTGGTCCGCGATCACGCAGAACGGCAGCTGCGACAAGACAAGTGCTGTAAGTATCATTTTACATACAAACATACATACATAAAGCTCACGCCTCTGTCCCACAGGTGGGGGGGGGGGACATTTTACTATTGGCAATATGGCCCATTGTTCTTTCTTTTGCGCCCCACGCAAGGGAAATGGGCGTCTGTGGACACAGAACGGGAGAGAGAGGGATGAACTCTCATGAGTACCAGCCGTTCGGCCTACTGGTTATGCACGACTCGCTGTAAAAAGCCTAAGCGACTATGGGCCATGGCCCAGGGCGGACAATTTATAGGAGTGGCCCGGAGTAGCTCCCCCTTAAGTACTGTAGGCCGACCCTAAGAATTTAAAATTCCAAGAAATAACCATTTATATGGCCCGGGGAGGGTCTAGACCTAAAGCCTAAAAAGACCCAGAAACTTGACTAGGGTGAAGAATATAGCTCAAACGCGACCTTACCAACAACGGTTAATCAGTGCGCATATGACAATTGTTTAAACAGAAGGTAAACGGCTGTGTAAGAGTCTGATCAGCAGTAGATAAGGTAAATAGTAAAATAATTTGAACAGTCGTTAAAGACATAATCGATGTATTAAAATTTAAACAGCTGGTGATGAAAACAGTCCCTATAGACGCAACCTTGGCTAAGATGAAAACAAGTCAGTTACGCTAATGAAATAAAGTTTCAACTAAATATCATTGGACTTGGCCCTTTGCCGAGCCTTCGTTTCGTTTAGTTTTAGGTTTTACCGCTAATTACAGTAGATATTAAAAATAACCAGGTAGGTACTGAGGCCCATTTTAACTTCTGTAAGTACTTAAATATTATGAAAGTGACCTTAATCAGATCGAGGTTACTTTCAAAGATTGAGTCAATCTACATGTGATGTCTGCAACATAGGTATGTAGAGGCATATGGTAAAGGTTCTGAATATAAACACACGAACGTTTTCCAAGAGGTTTCTATACCAAACTACGTGACAAGATGTCGTCTAGATAGCTAATTGGCCGACAAAGCACCACGCGGATGCTTATCTTTATTATTCGTTCATTTTTTATGACGACTGCTCGGGATGGAAGTCGCTACGACGCCATGAATAAAAAAGCTAAATTACCAAATTAAATAGGTAGGTAATCAGAATTGGGTTCTTTAGCGACATTTTCTTAGCTTTTTGTGGAGAATATTTAAGCAGGTCCTACTTATTGTATTTATTACGTGGTACACTGAATGTTTTGCGTAACTCTTTAATAAAACAATTCACATGTAAAGTAATTTATTAAGTGCTTTTCGATGTACTCTCCATTACATTTTAATAGTAGTTATATAATACCTAATTATATGCAGTTGCATACACTATTTTATTTTTATTTATACTCTTATTTTCTTGTTAAAATTTCGTCGGCTCAGCTGCGTCGAGTCAGTTCTGTTGTACACACGCGTTGTGGATATCAAGCGGCGTGAAATTCACTTCACTACTTTCACATTTATCTATTTATTTGCTTCAAACAACAATTAGAAAAATATTGTTTGCCAGAAAAATTATTCCAAACTTTCCATACCGCTAAAATAGTATTGGAAATCTGTATAATAAAGTAATCATTTGCTATAGGATGCGATTTCTTGGTAGTTTTCCCTAACTTTTTTAAAGACATTGAGCAAACAAATGGGATCGCGCAGACAGGACACGTCCGAAAGACAAAACCGCATACCTTTTTGCTTTCGCTTCTCGCCTGCCTGAGTTTTTGTTATTTAATTCTGGTTAATTCCATTTTTGCTACGGGCGACGAAATTCAAATTGTTATAAAAACAATTGATACGCGATTTCCCGCCAATTTAAAAAAAATCAATGACAGAAATTCTTTTGTTTTAAAAAATATAACATTTGATAAAACATTTATGAGCGGCCAGGAGCGCAGAACTTTCAGTGTGCTCTATGTATTAGATTCGATACTTCTCGTTTGGTTATTACATGGTTGTCATGTTCAGCTTTAGTCATGTTCTAATTTAGTCATCGTGTGGCTTGTTTTAATTTATAAATTCAAACGTTAGATTATCATCATGACAACCAACTTTATTGCGGTTCTCAAGATGAGCATCGGCATCCGGCAAAGATATTTATAATTGTCTCTTGCCCATATTGTTTACCTATTTTATTTTCTCTTGCTTGCTGAATAAATTTTATTAAACAATATTTATAATAATAAACACTATTTTTTTTATTTTAATATACTGTGTGTGCAGGAACAATGACGCGATGTCATCACGAGAACACCGATACCTATGACTCATGCCTATGATCGCACTGGATACATTCTCTATCAAAACAAAACGTAATAACGCTATCGCCAGAAATAGAACGCTAAGGCATGACAGAGTTCCAGTCAGCCGTCACAATCTTAGCCGCAGAACGTCCCCCAAAGGTTTCTGCACCGATCGCCTCTGGTACATCTTGCATCTATCGGCTCCCAAGGATTCCCCTAGGGGTTGCTGATCTAGAAATCTACAATATATCTAGCCAAACAGTCTCTAATAAAAATGTTACTGGAAAACGATATTCGACATTAAATTAAAGAAAATTAGAGATCTGTACCTAGACAAAATGTGGAATTGGAGATGTCGCATGCGAATAGAGTGCGAGCTTTGTAACTCTTTCGAGTTTCGTTGAAGTGTGAGCGAGACGATATTTAAATCAAAAAGACAAAGCTGCATGGATTAGATAGTAACCTGTGTAGCAAAGGCATGCTATACAGGCAGATCGTTCGTCCACCAGTGGCGGGCAGTATTAAAATGGTATGTTTGAACTTACCTCAAACACCCGGTTGTTGAAGGAAGCGAAGATGATGTCGTCAGCGGAAAGTCTCGACATGTACTTCACGCCGGCGAAGTGGCATAAGCAGCAGTTGTCGTCCGTCACAATAGAGTTCTTTGGCCTGGGTCGGTGCATACAAAGATATTTGAAAATGAATTCTCCTGTTCAACAGTTAAGTAATTAAGTAGGTGCAATGCAGTTAAGTGACAACTATATTTTGGTTGGGAAATAATCTAATAATTAACTTAGTTACTGTAATATTGATAAACTGCTAGGATTTAGTAAGATTATTGTCACCTCATCGCCAGTCACATATGCTGTGACAGCAGTATACAAGATTAATAAGATTATGGTAAAATGTAAGTAATTATCAAAGTCGCTTCCCGCCGTCTGTCCCTATGTGTGTATCTAAGTACGCTAAGAAGTTTAAAACCACACAACGGTTTTCAAGAATAGATAGTGTGCTTCAAGAAGAAGGTTCATAAGCAAGAAAAAAAGGGTAGGTAAGGGTAAAGTGGTGTACGGGAACGAAGTCACCCCGGGTCCACTAGTTAGTTATAATAAAACAAGTGCATCTGAAAATCACTTTACATTTCCATTTGTGGTTAAGCGAATTTTCGGTTCGAAACAATTTAATTAATTGAACCAACCTCGCACTCAGTTTACATTACGGATAAATTCGGCCTAATGGCAGCTACCACAGCACATGAATTAATCAAGTTGATAACTTAATTAGCGTAAAACGAATTAACGTATCATAGCAAATGAATGTCGACGGCGGGTAATATTTTAATTTAAACATCACATTTGCGCGATCCCTGAGTATTATATGTAATTATGTATGTTATGAATCGAATTTACTTTTCAACGGATTAGGTAGTCATTATTATTATATCACATTGGGATTATATCACATATTAACCTCAAAACTCAAGTGTGGAGTGTGGAGTGTGGAGCTACAGTCGCCTGCAGAGAATTAGTAGGCACCTCTCTAACATACATACTAGTAGCAGAGAGGGGTAAATTTTCTCTGCAAAAGACTGTATTACAATTGTACCAAGTCATGTATTACACTAACCTGCAACAGCAGCAAGTCAGATGTCGCGCCAGCTTGCAGAAACCAGTGAAGCAATGGCGGTATAGCACGTAGGGCCACCCGTAGGCAGCTATAGACAGCTTCAGGTAATGGAGAGCATCGTCCAGGTTCATCCAGGGCGGCGTTTCTGAGAATATCTTGTTCACGTCCGTGGTGTATATCGGCTCCTCGTCGTTGAGCATCTGTATCCGACGCATTTCTCTGGTCTCTCGCTTCTGGCGGACCCTGAGCAGTACGCAGCCAGCTACCACGTCCGAGGGCACCAGGTCCGTTGAACGGAATAGGGCGCTGAGGAGTGCTGCAAGATAGGTACAAAGGGGTTAGTTTACTGTTCCGACCAAATGTTGCATGGACCTTATTCTAAATGTTTCGTTCGATACGGCCTGAATTCGGTGCGAGGGTGTGAGACTTGAGACCTTTCGGAACGAACCTATAGATCCGATAATTTTGATTTTCGGACCGAATCGAGGCGAAATCGGATCGAGGGTCTCGGAACTTTCCGAAACCCTGACCGATTAGAATGTTTTTGATGTTTGTTTTTAGTTAGGATCATATGTTTCTTTTCCAGAAGAAAACTTACACTTATTTTAGCTGATCAATAAGTTGAAGTTTGTTCCACAATATTTTAGCTCTAAAGTACCCAAAATCCTAGAAACCGTCTTACAACTCATTCAACTCTTCTAACCCTTTCCAACCCGGAGACTTACCCGCAACCTGCTGGAAGGCCTCCTTCCCGTGCTCGTCCCGCTTCAGCCAGCAGAACGCCCACCGGAACCTCCGGGACCACAGCCCCGTGACCTTCCGGTGGTGCCGGACCTGGTTCGGCGTGTCCTGGCAGTCCCCGTAGCTGACGGAGCCAAGGGGGTCGAACACCATAAACAGCCCGAAGATGGTCAGGCCAAGTTGCACCCAGTTGAAGAGCACGATACCTGGCAAGATTATGGCGTTTTAGAAAAGGATTTTGGCTGGTGAACCCGCGGGCTGAGCTGAGCAACTAATGGGTCGAGTCACCTTAAAAAATCCAAAAGAGGCCAACTGAACTATATGGATCCCCCCCAAAAAGGTTGTACTGTGGGCTCCATTAACCTCGAAGTGGGTCTTACTAGCGAGTTTTGGTATCTACTCAGTATATGAAACGATGTTTAATTATTGAGTGGTTTTGAGTGTCTGGAGTTTGACATCATTTATTTAGATAAGTAAGGCGCCTATGTCTTATAGTTGCAGCGGATAACCTAATCCACTTAAATTCACGTTATCACTATAATCACAGGCTCAAATCGTACGTCCCCGCCATAATCTATCTAGCTAAATCTAAAATAGTGACTCTATATTTTAGACTTAGCTATCTAATGGCAAAACCTACCTCAAATATGTGCCAAAGTAAGCCTTAAATATTATCACTGCCTAGTACTAAACCAATGGTTAAGTGAAAGGTCTTAGTGCTAAGCCGGCAGCCTTTTATCATATAAGTGTACCGTAAAGATGTTTATTTTTTACCATATATTCACTTTTATAGTCTAAAATAAGTGTGTACTTCAGCTTAGCGCAGGTGTGCGGAAAGTGGCGTGAATATCAATGCGCATAAAATATATTTGTTGGCTCTTACCCGATAAAAATTCATACGAACACCGGTCGTCTGAAAAAGTTTATCGCATCTGTTGAACGAAACAGTTTTCAATAAAGAATCCTTTTGTCCAAAGCGTTGAAGGCGCTGCTGGTGCGACCCATACTGAAAAAGGTCTTTGTGTTCAAACTTTGCCCTTTGAGAATTTGAGATCATTAGATACCTATATTTAGATTCTTATTTAACTTTTGCTAGAATTCCTAGAAATGTACGACGTTAACAGTAAACATTTTAATAACAACCATGAGTGAGTGAGTACCAAGTCTCGCGTAACTTTAAGTATTATGGGAGGTAGGGCGTATAAATAGCGGTGTATTCCGTTCGAATTGGAGCCGCCCGTCTGGAGAAGTACTTACAGAATGTCGCAGCTAAAATTTATATTTTAAATACATAGTGTTGTCGGTGACTAAGGTTGTGGCTTTGGCAGTGGATGAGCATTTGCCTGTCTGCTGCCAGAGCAACGTGTTGTAGAGGTGGACAACGCATTTCGTTCACAGATTACTTCGAGTTTCGTTATGTTTTGGTTTAATTATTTTCTCAGTAGGTCATTGAACATTCAATTTGAAACAATTGCAATTGACGCCTTCCTTAACCATCGATTTTAAATGTCATCGACGTGGAAGCTGAAATACATACCTATTGTTGATAAGGTTTAATATGTATAAAAATGAATGCATCCTTTCATTCGGAACTCAGAACGACAAATAGTAAAAAATCGAATTCAACTTACTTTGTATAACGATGCTGGAGAACTTGTCTTGTACCGAGCACTCGATTACTTCGCAGAAAATCCACATGGTACCCATCACGTTCAGCGCGATCTCCGGCAGCACCAGCAACACCCTGCGGAAACAAGTATAACTTAATTTTCATACAACATACAACACTTGATGGAAAGTTACTCGGCTTTCGACAGGATGGTTGTATCAGGGAATAATGTTATGTTTTATCTTTGGGCAGCGAGACAGGGCAGATATGGGGAAGATCGCGCCGTGAAGAGAGCCTGCTGTCAGGCTGGGAAACGTTTTGTGGGACGTCCTAGGTACTAACTGTACGTGCTGATCGATTTTCACAGGCCCAGGTGCAAGGAATCTGTTCTGAATGGACACGAATGGCATCCTTTGGTGTCGAGAGCCAAGATCCTCTTCGGGCCGCTAAGCCACCGCAATAATTAAGTAGGTATTTACTTATGATTTATCTGTTATTTTAGAGCCTTGTAAGCAAAGACTTATACTTATATATCAATGCCTGTAATTAACTTTTTTTACATAGTCCATGGTGGTGTGTGGTGTGTGGTGCCGCCACCTCAAAGAATAGCACCACCCCATCTCTTCCCGTGGGTGTCGTAAGAGGCGACTAAGGGACAAATCCAAAAGGTGGGCAGCAGCATCTTTCTGGGTAGATTTACATCAACTGCACTGCGATCTCCAACCCGCCTGCCAAGCGTGGAGATTATGGCAACGACCTCCCCTTTCGTGGGAGAGGCCCAAATTCCTGCAGTGGACTGTTATGGGCTGTGATGATGACATAGTCCATGGTAGACTTTACATAGTAGGTATCCATTTATACACGAGTTAGGTATATGCTGACGGTAGCTATGGTATTGTTTGCTAACAGTTTCCGGTTTTATTATGCTAAAGTCATTCATTGATAGACATCATTGTTGCAAAATTAAATTATAATTAACAGTAACAATGCATTTAGTCACCGAAAGCGTGACCATAAAAATGGACCATTGTGGCTCGTTCATACCTTGAGCCCTGAGTGTTCCATACAAACAAAAGATCAACAAAACGCTTTGCTCTTTGAGAAAACCTTATAAATCAATCTCAATTTATTTCGCATTCCGTGTGTTCATAGATGTTACAAAAAATACAAATAAGTAATGTAAAATTATAAAATTGAGAATCAACCGTCTCTCTCGCTTCGCTCTAGTTCGTTTTAACATAGCGGCCCAATGATGAAAGACACTGCTTTATCCCTTGGTTAATAATAGGTAGGTATATATCAATCACTCAATATTTATCTTTGTCGCACTCAATATTTTTCTCCCGTTATATTGAAATTGGTGTATCGCCTACTACAAGAATTCCAATCCGAGTAACAATATCGATACGCACCTTAATAATTAAAAGTACCTACCAACCGTCTGTAGATTGATCGTTTCCTGCTTTCAACATTAATTTCATGTTCAGTATTCGATATGGCCGCCTGTTGCTTATTTTTTATACCGGTTCTGTGTGTACACAGTTTATTCCTATTTTGGGAAGCAGGATAACAGGATAACTGTTTTGTTCTTATTACACCTGCCATTTAACATGTACCTTACTGTATTTTTATACTAAATAAAGCGTATTAAGTCATCATCAAAGCCCGTAACAGTCCACTGCTGGAGTTAGGGCCTCTCCCACGAAACGGAAGGTTATTGCCATAATCTCCACGCTTGGCAGGCGGGTTGGAGATCGCAGTGTTTAAAAATAACAATGGAAAATGCTGCTGCCCATTTTCCAGACTACGGGGACTCTTGATCTTTTGCCTCGAAAACATTAGTCGCCTTGTACGACACCCATGAGTGTAAGGGGTTGGTGCTATTCTACTCTGCCGGACACCACACGGCTATGCCGGACACCACACGGCTAATTAAGTATTATTATGTATTTCTTTTTATTATATTAGGTACCTTCACGGCACTATCCCTAACCGTCGTGATTTGGCTATAATGTGTATATATAGGTAGGTACCTATGTACGATAGCATTGAAAATCCAGGTGAGGAAATCTAATTAGCGCAATAAAGGAAGCTATAATAATATCTTTGTGAGGAATAAGTAGGCAAATATCTAAGTCTAGCCTATGCCTAAAGAGATATCCGTTCCGGAAATACCTATACCCAATTAATAACATCTACCTAACTCAATAATTAGCTTCTTTACTATGAAAAAGGTCAGTTCACCTTGGTATTAGTGTATTGTGCCTTGGCGTTGTTTGTTTAATTAGGTAAGTACCTTCCTCACGTTGTTATTGTGGCCGTCTTTTTATTTTTTGGTTTTGTTCATAGTTTAAATTACAGTTCAGTTGTCATTCCATTTTCTTTCAATAGCAATTCAATACATTTTGTTTTCACTGTCATACTACTTTACAGGCAATCAACACTTAAGTATTTAAATAAAATTTTAAAAGCAAGAAGTGGAACTTCCTTCCCGCGAACTTAACAATATGAGTATTTGTATAAGAGAAACCTTTTCGAGGGGAGCGGTTCATAAATAGAGCTCTGATCATACGACCACAATGCGGTTGGTGCTTGGAACGACTCCTTCGGGTCACCAAGCCGTCGGTCGAAGCTACCGATTGGAAGCAGTGGTCATAAGCCACATCTGATATACCTAACCTATGTAAAAATATCTGATTATTTTCTAAATGTTTTAATGAAACAATCCAATGAACCGGCTCGATTAAACTGCCTATCAAATATAGAAAACCGCATCGACATCGGTCCATTCGTACGGGTACTACGATACCACAGCTACACATGCACTTCCACACATATAGAGAGACACAGATACACACATCAAACTTGCAACATCCCTCTTTTTTCGTCGGGGGTTCAAAACGGCAGCCTTGCCCACTATCACATGACTACAAAATATTGAGAACAAGAAAAAAACTAACTTGACAAGCAGCAGCGGCGCGACCATCCTCCTGCAGTCCACATCCGTGATGGTGCCCTGCGCGGACTGCTGCGCCAGTCCTGCCAGCAGCAGCATCAGCATCGCCTGCAGCGTCAGCGTCCCGCAGAGGTACAGCCGCACGAACGCGCCTCCATGCCAGCCCTCGGTCTGGCACTGCCATGTCACGGGGAACAGCACCTCCACTACTAGGGCTATTAGCACCAACCTGCGGGAGAAAGGACCTAATTGAGTAGGGTGTTAGAGTATGTGGGGTTTGTTTGGTTATTTCACCGTTAAGGTGCTACCACTTTGGCATTGAAAAGCTTTTCTAAAAACATCTGGTGCGGTAGCAGTAAAAACTAAGTTTCGAAAAGTTTTCGATACGGGGCGCTTGGAAAGTTCGTTGCTTAAGCAGGAAGATAACTTTTTAATTTATTTATTTTCTAACGTACTCTTCCCTGCGTTCAATATACTTTAATATTAAATAATTCCAGCGGTCTGGCAAGGTAGTAAACCTTTAAAAATCCTCATCTAAGCCCTCAAAATACTTATGCGTCACCAGCAGGTTTGAATGGTTCATTTGTGAAAAACTTTCAACCTCCTAAGTGGTATGCTATTGTCATCATAGCCTAGCTACTATGTGGTTAGACTAGGATGCCACACGGCCATGGCAGAATAACAGCGGCTGCTGGTTTCACTGGCTGCCATAGCTGAGCCTTGGACCAATTTGTTTTGATATAGTCTGTTAAATTTTTTCTTACAAATGCATTTCCTCTTTGTACAAAAGCAAAACAAATAAACATTTTCATTTTCATTTTAAAGTCATTGTAGTGGTAAAATGGAGCTGGGCCAGGTAAACATGGGGCGTAAGGTAACAATTCAAAGCCACGCAGATGGATTTCTGCCGTGCTTAGATGTACTCAGGCATTTTCCGTAACTCGACGACCTTGCGCCTCTTTTACGTGATGGTAGGAAATTTCTGCCATGCTTTCAACTGATGTGTGAACTCGCGCATTGTCCTGGTGTAATAAACTTTTTCTCGTAACAAAACCAGGCTTCTGTCTTTCATTTATTATTTATTATTATAGTAATTGGCAATAATCACCCTTTGAATTCCATACAACTGAATCCATTACTTTTCACTTAGATAAAACCACATTTGCCTGCATTGGAACAGGAAATCTAGTCCTTTCCACTGTTTAGTTCAGACTGTACTTTTGTCACAGGGGCTTATGAATGTTCCTATAATCTGTCCAAACCGATTTGTCTTATTTGGTTAAGGAAATTATGTATTTAAATGGATAATGTGCAGCAGTATTCGCTGAAATTCGCATTCTATGTGTTTCTTATATAATTCTCGACACAACACAATATACGTAGCGTGATTGATACAGCAAATCGTGATTTTAGGCATTGTTTGTTCACCAAACAAGACAAGTCAGTTTAAACAGATTATAGTTACAAATGTTTGACAAAACATAGGTATATGACGTTTTGATCTACGTCAGGCAACGATCTTTTCAAACACTCCTAGTATATTTTACGGCTATGGCTTTTATAAACAAAAGGAAACTTTAAAAATATTTGTAAACACCGGTGTGGGAGCACCTAATAGTTTCAGATACAATTAGAATTTTCTATAAACATTCCCAAAGAAATAGAAACAAAAGGAATCTTTTTGCAACATATTTTGTAAACACCGATGTGGGAGGACCTTTGCATCTTTTAAATCGTCGTATCTACAACTGTGTTTTTCTTTTCCGACAAACAAACTATTATAAAGAGGAAAAGTTTGTAGTTCGGATGTTGGGAGTAATCTCCGTAACTACTAAACCGATTGTCGAGTCTTTCACTTACGGGACCCTAAGTATAGTTTCCCGTGAGTATGATACTCGAGAAACTTTTGATCTCGGTAAAATATAACAGGATCCCGCAGGATAGTTGAATGTTTGCGGATATCCGATAAACCGCGGGAGTCGCTAGTCAATAATAATTTGATCTTCGCTACGTGGTGGATTTCACAAGATTTAGGGGACCGTGTCAAGATAAGCCCTTATTTTGGCACATTACACCCTGATATCTTTCAAACGACTATGATTTCATCTTTTCCCAATATATTTCGGGAAATAGAAACGGTTTTCACGGGTGGTCTTGCCAAGGTGAGGCACACGCTTTTTGGTAGATCGCAGAATAGATCGTTTGTGACGTCCCTTAGGACCAAGATTTATGTATTTAGCTTCAAAAATCGAAAACTGTACGTTTTATTGACGTAAGCAATAAATGTAGACAAAAATAAATTCTCAAACTTTCTTAGTAAAAAGCCTTCGCCTTCGTTCGACTTAATAGGTATACATATTCGTAATACTTGCAAGTAATACATACTTACTATTGTGTTATAAAACTCACATTTAAGTGTCTTATTAAATATCGTTTCCCCGACTCCCATGCGCAATAACAATAAAACGAAATATCCGCCCGCTTGAATATGAAAGGGGCAGCAAAATATCATCTACTCGAAATTGTTTTTGCTCGACGCCTATTCAGTAAAAGGGTTAAAGGACACTGTCAGTGCGCAGTGCCGGGCCGAAGTTAATCAAAATGTCAACGCTACAATTGAAAATCTGTTAAGAAGCAATGATGTTCAGGGTCGGAGGTCTTGGCTGGCCGTTGGTCGCTTGAATATGCAATTTTTAGACAGTGCCTGCCCATGCATTCGATTTGATTGCAATACCGACGAGCATGTACTATTGTCGTTAGAGTTCTAACATTTGCATTTGATTTGATTGCAATACCGACTAACATGAACTATTGTCGTTGTATGTTGGTTCGCTTAATTGTATTGTATTTGTTGTATAGTAATGTATATTTACCTATGTTAGATTTCTAACCAATACAAAGAGACGAATACAATAGATAAGTTGGTACTTACTTATTGTTATATTTGTTTTGACAAAATAATCATTTATTACGTTATCTGTTTACATCATATCAACAGTTCGGTACAGAGCCTCCTACACATTAGTAAAGAGTTTTGCTATTTGTAGCAAAATAGCGATTACTCCAGCTTGGCAGAATGGTTGGATATAGCAGTGTTGATGGCACACAACAGAAAATGCTGTTGCCCCTTTTTCTGGTGTACCAGATCCCAGTTGGACTGACTCCAAGACAGTACTAGCCTTGTGATACCCGTGACTAGAAGGGGTAGGTCCTATGCTGTTCTGACGGACACCAAAGGGTTATAACTACGCTATAACTGTTTATTCCATCCAGAGCATCCTTTCTGTTTATAGGGTCTACTACTATTTATTATCAAAATGTCTAGGTACTTTATTAAATTGACGGCTCTATTAAAATGTCCACATTTAAATCTTCCTCCACCCTACCGATACATCCATCTACCCTACAGACAGTAGTACCGATACATCCATCTACCCTACAGTCCTCTGGGGCCTTAGTTGTGAACTGCTCGCCTCGAGTCCAACGGTTTTCAATTTATTTGTCGTCATGGGAAATTAAATAGTTTGAAGCATAGCGCTGATTTTCCTTATATTATATGAACCGTTTCCTTTCTGTATTGCGAACGTAATTTAATAATATTCGATTTTTTCGAATAAAGACAAGATTGAAATTGTGCAACTCGAGGTGAATGGTTCCAAAATAGAGACCCTGTATCAAACTGTTCACTACGATAGTTAACAAATGTTAAGCAACGTAAGCCGATACCGGTAGGTAACTCGTATGGGCCATCATTTCGAAATTCAACACCGCATCGAGCTCCCCACTCGTTCGTTAGATGCGCCTCTTCATGCCGTTTACGAAGCGAGGTTGACCAAATTTTTCCACTGAGTGCTGGTTGAACAATTTGTCCAAAGAAAAGCTGAATTTACGAGTATTGCACGGAAAGTAAGCAAATCTAACGAAACAAAGGAACAAAAGAAGTGACGACCGCCCGTTTAAGTGAAACGAATCGGCTCAAAGCGGCACTCGGCGCGGTGATTTCCTCGGAGACGCGTCGCGGGTGCATTCAACCACGAGTCGAGTGGCGGGAATGGCGGGATAGTGTGTCAATGTCGCGACCTTCGCTCCTCCCGCATTTCCATTTCCCGGCGAGGACGGCTGCGGTCCGCTCTCCAAATGTCCCTGTTTCTCCCAAATAGCCAAACTAAGCGTAGGATTATCGTTTTGTTTTGATTACGCGGGAAATTGATTACGGACCACTTGCACCGTATGTTAGATGGGTGGTTTAAATCTTGTGATGTCAGTATTTCACGAGTCTGTTTAGATTTTGGAAAGACAGTAGATATATTCGTTATTCGTAGCCCCTATAGTTTTATGACCTGATTGGTTCAGGTGGTTAACATGCTGGTTAGCCATGCAAATGATGAATTTAAATTTCTATTTGTATTAAGTTGTATGTATGATATGTAAGTATTTAAATAAAGTACTTTAAAAAAGTTTTGGTACCCATTGTTATGGGTACCAAAAAATATAGGCTTCGCTTACTTTAAGGCAGATTGATGATGATGATGAGACGAAAGAGGATTAAATTCAAAACGAAATAAAAAATGCCAAATCTCAATGAAAAGTGGGCGACTATTTTCGGAATCGGATTTGTTTACTTAGACAGCTCTTAGTTCAAGTTTCATTAAAAACAATGTCATTTTCCTGTTTGGATGCTATTTTTAAAGAGGAGGCCAGGCTCTCCGGCCTCCACCCTTGTAACGTCCCAGCGCCTACGCGTCTCCCCCGCCTTTAATGTTATTAATCGTAAAATACCTACACAATAGTATTTTCTTGATGCCCCGTCGTTAAATCCTTTTTTAACCGTGGCCGTTAATTTTGATTTATGATCAGTCTATTTATTAACTTTCTTATTAAGACAGTAAACAGAATTTAATATACTAGTACTTATATCTACCGCTCGTCTCAATTACGTTGCTACATCAGGTACATAAAGTATAATAGTAGTTTATGCAACTGTCATATAAAAGGGTGTATTAAAACATGAGTGTCTGTTTATTTGACACGAGTGTTTTAATACCTAATTATATGCAGTTGCATACACTACTTTATCTACACTCATATTTTTATGTTAAAATATCGTACCTATAATTTTCTAAACTTAGCTGGAAGTTAGCGAGTCAGTTCTGTTGTATCTACGCGTCAAGGATATCAAGCGGCGGGAAATTCACTTAACTATTGTCACATTTATCAATTTATTTGCTTAAAATAAGGAAAGACATTCACAAACACAAATTACAACAATTACAATAAATATTCTGTTTAGCGGGAAAATAATTACACAGAATATAAACAGGAAAATTTTAATTTTGAATTTGAATTTGTTACAGACATCTAAGTATTCAGCCTACATAACGCCGTGTCCCGGCGCCCGACAAAAAATTAAAAAATAAAAGTGTTGCATAATGATTAAAAAGTTATTTTACGATACAGCTGTAATGAAAATAGTATGGAAAATGCTGTATCGAAAAGTAATTTTTTTAAATTTTATAGTCTGGCGTGAAAAAAGTCTACCCTTAAACGACTGTTTTCGAATATGTAATTGGAACATTATGCTATGAGTGTAGATAAAGTTATTTTACGATACAGCTGTAATGAAAATAGTATGGGAAATGCTGTATCGACAAGTAATTTTTAAAATATTAAAGACTGGCGTGAAAAAAGTGTACCCTTAAACGACTGTTTTCGAACATGTAATTGGAACATTACGCTATGAGTGTAGATAAATATATTTACGAAGGGTAGGTAGGTTATTATTTATTTTATTTCACAACATTAAAGCATTCGCATTATCACGTATTGATAACAAAATAATTAGTTAAGTAACTAATTTCGTTGATTGCGATATGATTATTAATGCCCCATCACCTTAATTAAGATAACAAAACATTACCCACATAATAACGTTTTAAACAACAACATTTTAATTCTGTTGTTTAGGCACGAGTAGATACTTGATTACCGTTTAAAAAAACGAGTCAAGCACGAGAGATTTGTTTTAAAAATAGGGTAAAATTTGCAAAATTTCGTGGGCACGCTTAAGACGCGTGAGGGGGCCGGTGTCACAATATCCAGTGGCTGGGTGATTTAATTATCTAACTAATTGGGCAGTGAAAGTTAACCGTTGACGTAAGCGGCCGCGGCGCGCGCGCGGGCGCCCACAGCCCGCGATCAAAGCGCGATCTCAATGGGCGTATCGATCTGATGTATTTACGACCCAGACGCCTCTATTCACATCATATTAATAACTGAGCGACCGATTTACTTAATGGCTCGACAATATTTGTATATTAACACGTTGATAGCGGTAAAAGGGCGTGAAGTACCTGTAACTATTTAAATTGTTTAACGTTAGCCAAATCCGTTGAAGATATACGATTATACTATACTTATGTCTGCTGGTAACATGCTCATCTACATTGCTAAGTAGGTATATGAGCAATAAAAAATGGCAATCGTCGTGACCAATATGAACGCGTCACACCTGTACGGCCAATGAGTACCTATGCAGTACGTAACATATTAAACTCATTGGACCCGGGTTCAACATCCAGCTTTGTTTTATTTTATATTTAAATAGGTACAACAGAAACATGGCTGAATAACGACCGAAACTTACGCAGTTGGATCTTTAAGCACAGCTGTGCCCTCTAATCTCAGGGTGAACACACTCTACTTTTCTTGTATTTGGCGGTGTAAGATTGCCGGCACCTACGTAAGAGTTTCAGCGAAGTATTTAATAACTCAAACACATGGTTATAGCATGTAGGTGACCCCTTACATGTAAACTTCGTTAGCATCCCTAGACCTATACTTAGAGGAATTAGGTAACTTCTAAGTAAAACATTATTGCACGTGATAAAGACAAACTAAACTTCTCTGGTTGAGGCGAATGTTAATCCGAACCGTTCTTAACCGTAAATCTCAACTCCATACATAGGTCTAGATCATCACTGGCTCTGCTTTCGTCGTCAAACTTAGATATGAAGATATAGAAGCAGTGCCTGTTGTGTCATAATCTTCTGTTACATAACTGTATGCTCTATCGTGTGAACAATAAACTGTTAAATAAATAAATAAATAATATGATGACAAAGAATAGGTACCTACCATTTACTAATATAAAGCAGTCAACTTATGACAAATCGATTTGTTGACTCCAAAATATCGCTTACCTACCAACTATTTTCTTGTAAATCATTACCTAAACCCAAAACAAAACCCATTACTTACCTATAATTTACAAGCTTAACATTTAGTGTAATATTGCTGCCTTTATATAATCATATCTACGCAACTCCTTAATTAACATTAATTTAGTACTAATATTCAGTTTAGTAGGTACTATTAACATTAAATTATGGGCTTTGTATACGTAGCACGTGTAAAACTTGTAATCTTATTTCCTGAAATAAACGTTATTTTGATTCTTTTATACCTGCTCTTTAGGGAATCTTAGTTTGACATTATAACTGAGAATGTTTTTTAAAATACCTGTACTGCCGTCAGACATAGTAATTTCGAGGGAAACCTAGATATTTAGACCAAGAATTTGCAAATTTAAAGATTTTGTGTTTATTACCCCTCTTTTATCTGAGTATCGATACTAACCACACGAATCTGAAGAGTAGTTCGAAGATGCTGGGGAACACCAGGTCGTCGGAGCCGGCCAGCCACTTGCGGCCGAGCAGCCGCAGCGCCGGCATGCTGTGGACAAGAGGGAAATCAAGTTTATTATACAAATACAAAACCATTTATTATATTGCTAAGTAGATTATTATGAAGAGGTACATATCACGGCGATAAATAATGGCTTGTTCTGTAAGTTTTGTATGTTTGATGTAGGAGCGTAAATAATCTCCGATTCGATTTCAAAACCTTGAACTTTTCCAGCTCAATCGTTCAGTATGAGTCAATAATATTGCTATAAAGACTTGAAAATAGATCTTATGGCTAATGCTTTTGTTTATAATGTTACTAGTGGATCCGGCATGACCTTGTTCGCGTATACCTACTTTACCCCCAACTACTCTTTTTTCTTACTTATCAACTATTGCTGAAAACCGCATTAAAATCCGTTCCGTAGTGTATAAGATCTAAGCATTCATATATACATAGGGACAGATGGCGGGAAGCAACTTTGTTTTATACTATGTATAAATAAGGACAAAATATGAGCTGTAACAGCATCAGAATTAATCACAAAAACTTTATCTATTAAGTAAACCTTCATGATTGGTACTACTGGTACCCTATTTCGGAGTAATAATGTTTAACAAAAGCAGAGAATCGCAAGCGTGTTGTCGTTGTCACTGTGGGGACCTAAACTATATGTCTCAAGCCTGTAATTCTAGCGGCCGTATAGCCGTATAATATGTTGTTGTTCCCAGCATTGTTCCCTGACGCGGGAAATAGAGTGCTCGCAGGTTGGTTCGCATCAAGACTCTACTTAGGCTTGAGCTTAAAACTTCATACTGAATAAACTTAGGTCCTACCACCGATTATAAAACATGGATGCTAAATTTTTAATTTAGATTTCCTTTTATAATTTTTATTTGTAGTATCAAGATTACCTACCTAATTATACTTTGTACCTACAATCGGTTTTGAGTTGGTATGGCACGGATTGAATTGTTTCTTTGTTAGTTTTCAAAGTTCACGTACGATAAGACGCGATTAGATTAAATTTATGATGTCACTGTACAGGAGACTTTTTTTTAATAAGTACTTGTTAAGGTTTGCCACCTTACTTCATAATAAGTAGTTTAGAGTGTAGCGTAAGTATCTATAAGATAGTAGGTATAGGAAGTATACAGTTAGTGCAAACGGGCTAGTGATGTGAAATATGAATCGTTTTAGTACCGATTTTAGAATTTAGAATAGTTAATTTTCCAACGTTAATAGCCGGGAATCGTACTTAACCGTTAGTTCTAGAACACAGTTCTTAAAAATGAATGATTGCTACTAGTGTGTTTTATATTTTTTTCTAGGGCCCGTGACTTTGACTGTATAAATGTCTGACCTAATCAAAATCTGACGTAGTCCAAGTCTGTCTAAATATGAAACTAACTACCACAGAATCTGATTTACATCGTCTGAATTACATTCGTCTAATCTTGTTGAAATGCTAAGTTGCTCCAAAACTTTAATCCACTTTTTCGTAATACGAAGTCGTTAAATGTCGTGACACGAGCGCGTTTCGCAATCTGCTAGATAATTCTATCTTAAGATTTGTGACAAGTCAATTCGTCTTTCCACGCTAAAGTTACGTCACAAGTCTGGCAAAGTGTCGGAAGAAACAAAAGCGCAGTGAGTTGAGTCACGTTCTCGTTAGTCTGTCAAATCGGCGGCACGCGCCGCGGCCGGTGCGCGCGCGCAGCCCCCGCGCAGCCCAGTTCCCGCCGCGGTCGACGAACCCTCACAAAGTATTTCAGGAACTCGAATCCCGGATCTAATTCCCGTCCGCATTTCCCCACTATGTTTATTGTTTACCCGAAACACGAATCTTGCAATAACACACGGTCACTGGGTGAAACCGTCAGCTATTTGCGTAGCGACGCACCAACAAACAAATGGCACTGTTGTTTGTTCATTGATGCGAATCGTAACCTTTACCCGAGTCGAGAGCTGATTTTCTCGTCCGTTGAGAATTGTCATTCCTTTGACTAACCGTGCGAGAGTGGTGCCGGGGGACCGTTCTCAACTCTTGGGAAAGTTTTCTCGTCAATGATGGACCGAGTTTTTGTAGCCGCTTTTCACATAATTGCTTAGTTGTGCGTGTTGGTCAGCTGTCAACATGATGGGTAATACCGAGTTCAGTGTATTCATTTATCAAGAGCTGGTTGTGGCTGCAAATTATGTATTAACGATTAAGAAAATCGATAGCCGTATTAAATTGATGTAGGTACCTGCGCTTAGATTGTTTGAATCTGCTTAATAAAATAAAGTGCGCAATAATTCGTAATGGTATTCATATTTTAGAAATACGGCCCGGCCCATCGGATAGCCGCTGACAAATGACCACATTCTGCAGCGACCGGGAGCGGCCTCAGCGACTTGGCCAATAACATTTCGTCATCGGATTGTGTGGGTTCCGTATACGACCAAATTTATATACCTATCGGCTCTGATCTATAATAATAACTGTGGCCGATATCGTAAAAACGAATGGGTGTTTGTGTGCGTCCATATTTCACGGTTCAGCAGAAATCTCCAGTCGTTTTCTTGTTCATTGCGCTTTACTTGCGCAAATATAGAACTTGAAATTTTTATGCGCTATACCTACTACAATTGAAGTCTGAGATAGGGCATAATCTCTGATGAAGGTACGAAGGTACGTATTTTAATTTACTTTCTTCATTACTTATTTGACTGTTATCTTAATTTAAACTTTAAAACAAAGCAATAACCTACATACCGTTTATCGTAACCGGATAAAGGCGAATCTCTTGAGTTATTGGTAAAATACACATTACATAGGTATTCAGATTCTCAGTAATATCAGATATTGAGTAGATAAGTACCTGTCTCAATGTTCGTCGACTTACCTTGTTCCGAATACGAAGGAGAAAGTCAAAATGGTCGAGCAGGGAAAGCAATATTTGCACCATAACATTTTCAGTACAGTTACAGTGAACAGGGATGCCATCAAATAAAGAAATATGAAATATTACCTCATTCAGGTGTTTATTTAAAAGAAGTCATCATCTTCGTAATTGCATTGCTCGTCTCCTCATAACGTTGATAAAATATTGTACAGGCCATATTGGCGCCTTGTATTTTTTATCATGTTTTCATTTTGTTAATACTGATTTACATTATTTTATGCGTATTAAATGCGGAAGTGTATTTAATATTTACGTTCTTTTTTTATATATAGATAGTTTATCCAAGAAGTGGGCAAAATGATAGCTGGAATACGGGACATCCTGTAATAGTACATTATGATACAAGCACCGAGTGCGTATAATTGAGCACACGCGTTTCATACGGCGTTTTTCATCACACTTGCGAACTGTATTGTTATTCACTTTTAATTAATGAAACAATTACACGGAAAATGGCGCGCCGTTTTATTTTTCTTCGCGCGCAGGCGCCAAGGCAAGGGCGCGAAAAGAAAAATCAACATACAGCCTATTTATTGAAAATAGTGAACATTTTCGTATTTATAACATAACATATTGGGAATTATAAATAATTTGATAAAATTGAATGTTTATTTATCATATATAATTAAGGAAATACATTTTATTGATTCAAGAAAATCTGTATCTACTATTTTCAGCTGCTTAAAAACTCTTTGTTGGTTCTAAAAAAAACTTTATTGAATTATAAGTATTCCCCGATTTAATTTCAAATGCTTGGTAATGTGGCTTGCTCTACATACATATTACTTACAGTGCAGTACAAAACTTAAGTTAAATGGGGATATCATTATGCCTAAAAAGTACTAAAGTAAAAAGTACGCGTATGTAATATCTAGGATTATGTGTTTAAAAGTAATGCAATAACATCCAAGTTATGAGCAAGTCTGATGAAAAAAACAGGACAGTTGCCCAGCCTAGCCGTGCGGCATTTGTTTTCGAGAATATTGTAAAGATAATCGCTTGATTATCGCGTGATTGCTACTGATTTCCGAGTGCTCACTTGGTAATCAGTACCACTCGGCGATCAATTAGAGCAAAGAAATTTGGTATGCCTAAGTACTACACTTTTCAGTAGTCATGTGCTGGATAAGATAATTTGGTGGCTAACAAACTTATGGCCTGCCTGACGGTAAGCTGTTACCGCAGCCTATAGACTTTTGCAATACGAGTATCATTGTCGTGTAGCCGACCCTGAATAACCATTTCTTGAATAAATTCTTGTTGTAAATACTTTCGAAGTCTTCATGGAATTCGTGAAAAGAGTTTGTTTTGAAACCGCTTTCGCGACCAATAATTTGTTTCAAAAGTTGGTTAACAATAATCACCATCATTTGCTTTACTCGTTATATCAGCATTCATTGCGATGTCGATGTCATTACCAGCAGATACTATTTTTACATCGATGAAAATATTATTAATGATGTAACTTGATGCCCTCTCCATACAAGGTTTAGGAATATAAATTGTTCCGTTGACCCTAAACAGCGTTTCCAACATTCACGTTGAACTAGGTATACTACTTGCCGGATTCGTGCCAATTTTGAGATTGGTCCCGCTACATCACATATGATTTTAACCCTGTTCTATTAAGTAATATTGCCTGCAAATAGTTACAGGAATATACGCTATTGATTCTTTTTAGAAAACACACCAAATAAACAACCCGTTTTTTAAACAGTATTGTGTTCCGGCCGGCGAGTAAGGTTGCCAGTACTCCATGGGGGGGATTTTGGGAACCGCGGTTTTCACAGTGAAGGGGCATTTTGCGGTTTTGCTGACAGAGCAACGTGGCCTGGGGTATTAGAGATGAGCAACGTAATAGAGACACCCCTGGTGTTGCTAATGTGTATAGGCTGCGGTGACCACATTCCAGCAGATGACCCGCACGCCTTTGCCTTCTACTACTGTATGACATAAATAACCTAACCAACAGAAAACGTCGGATAATAAACTGAAATCTTTTCTTAACTACAAAACGGATTATAACGAAACAAAGCTCCATTAAACTGGCTTTAAAATAGAGAAAACTGCATCCAAATCGGTCTATCCGTTCGCGAGCTACGATGCCACAGACATATACACAAAGCCACATATACACCCCTCTATTTTCTTGGGGGTTAAGATAAACATGTTTCCTCAATATAAAACACAACAAAAGAAAGGGAAACCAGGTATAAAGGTAGGTAAACTGAAAGCCCTCCGTAAAAAAACCAACTATAAAACGACTACGGTCGCTTCGGTCGTGATTTTATTTCGATGATCCTCCATATAATTATATGAGTATTGTACACGTGAGGCTCATTCCGTGTACAATATCGCGAAGACCGAGACGGTTAACAGGGAACTTTCGTATTTAAAATACAATTAAACTAATCGTTTTTATGTATATTTATCCTAGAGGCTCGCCCTGGCTTCGCATGGGTTTTCTCGGCTTTCTATATTGTTATATTCGGAAGAGATTCTGGTAATAACATATGGTAAAAACCGCATCAAAATTCGTTGCATGGTTTAGGAGGATTTAGCGGATACACAGACAGACAGACAAGTAGTGCGACTTTATTTTAAATGTAAAAATTGTACACAAAAACAGCATTATATTTATTTTTTAATCGTATTAAAGTTAGGTTAGTCACGACGTGGACGAATATTCTGGAATTAAGTATTAGGCATATTTAAAACTTTGTCTAAGTAAGATAACAGGTATCTGCCGATTGAAACTTTCTGCATTAAAAACTTTTCGTATCACAAGTACGTAGGTAAGTTTTGATTAAAGTCTGTCCGCGCCTCTCATATTTGTGCGTAGGTTGTTCACAAACATTTATTATAATACGCTGTAAAATCTACGATAAAAACATGTTTACACCGCATAAATAAGCCGCAATATTACAGCGTAGAGTTATTGAAAATATTTTTAATAACTTTATACAATATAAAACAATCTATGCTATATACGTTCGTAGGTATCTATCTTATCTACCTAACCTACCTCTATAACTGTCGTAACAAAGGTAGTCTCATTCTTTTTACATGGTTTAAAAACAACCGCGTTTCTCAAAACAAAAACATAATTTTCGTAGTCTTTACAAAGGCGTGTTGATTTTTCTAATATAAAAGTTTAAAAACAAATGAACTCAATGAGCAAAATAAATATTATAGTTACGAGTGAATCCCCTCCGTAGTTTAAATTCCATTTTTGTTATTAAAGGCTCGATTCTTATTTTTAGCGGTGTATATTTGCTAATTTTCGTAACTATATGTATGCTAACTTAAACATAAAATCACGTACGATTTATACTGCTGCTAGGGACAAATATATTTATTGAATATTTAAAACTGGTTGCTTGCTGGCGGAGCGGGCTCATCGATGCATTGGTAACTTATTGTTCAACTCGCTCGGGCCATTAATAACCGATATTATGCTTATAATGTAACCTATTAAACACGACTGCTTTTTGGTCAATCGTGCGGAAAATGAATAATCTATAATTTATTTATTCCATGATAGTGTTTGGATGAAACTAACTACCCTGTCGGTTAATAAATTACTGTACCAATATCACCATTCCCTTGAGTTATAGTACGTTTAATGCTCACTTTATGAAATTCTAGCGATCCGCCCCAACTTCGCACGTGCACTTGGATTTTCTCTATTATAATATGAACATATTATACACATAAACCTTCACAGAACAAATTCTCTAAATGATAGTGAAAACCATATCAAAATACGTTGCGTTTAGGAGGAGTTAGCGTACAGATAAGGAAGGAAGCTCAAGATAAACATGCCTACGGAGTATTGCTTATTTGGCAAGTGGATAAATGCAATGGATACAACATCTGCGTCAGAGCCAGTCACTGACCCTTGCACCCACTCGCTCACTACGGTACTATCTAAGCGGTCAATCCGGGCATCTGACAAAGCAACGAGTTCCTGTTCTTTCTTTTCCACTTCGGCCGAAATTCAGTCAGCAACCTCGCGTCGTAAGCCGTTGGGTCACCTCACGCGTTCAACTTGGCGATGTCAATCCATCGCTTCTTGGGTCTCAAGCGGGCATTGGCGTATCTAGGGCTATTTTCTAGGGGGGGCCTGGCCCCTGAGGTGGCCGATGAAGCCGAGTCAATCGCCAATGTACAGCCAGTGAGCACCCCATCCTGGGGTGGGCACAAGACCATTCTGGGATGGGCACGGCCCACCCGCCCCCCCCCTCTTCCTACGCCTATGCAAGCGGGACCTCTTTCCTATTTCCCATGCCCCAGGGCTTACACGGCTTACAATAAGCAGCCATATTCCCTAGCCTACACAGACCTTGCCTTCCTATCTTTGTCTGCGCGATGTTGTAGAATAGAATGTAGCACCCACCCCTTCCACTTAGGACAACCATCTTAGAGGCAGACCAGACAGACATCCGCAAACCATAAAATTGGTAGCAGCAGCAGTTTCTGTTGTGTGTGAAACACTACCAAGCGTAAATTTTATAGCACAACAATCCACTACTGTAGAGCAGGCTGATGTTCAACCAGTAATGAAGAAAATATTGGTTAGTTGCAAATAGTAAGTATACGTGGGATTTACATCAATATACTTTGGTTTTGTCTTCACTTGGGCTGCTTGCACCAAATTATAGATACATAAACAAAAAATGTTAAATGTTCTTAAACGTGTAAATTCGTAAAATAATTTGGTGCAAATGGGGCATAAGGCGGACTCATTTTTTGGTAATCGAATAATGAATCGAATTGATTAACTCAGCTATAATTAGACTCATAGCCCTTACTGTGACCGTGAGAAACCACACTTAGTTACAAAACAAGACACATTTACATGTATTGCGTTAATTTATGTTTCTAATGTGAAACTTCTCGCGTAGTTGCATTATATCATGGCCAAGACGGTAGATATTTCCGTCGTGCAGGGTTTTGGATTATTTTATTAATATATATCCTGCTTATTTCACAACTAGTAGAGAAGGAAACTGGTAAACCTACATGTAAACCTTTTGAGATAAAAAACTCTCTAGATTTAAGAGGAGGCACAAGTTCAATATTGGGCTCTTATGTTATGTTCACGAAGTTGCTGTCGAGCGTATCAGGTAGCATTAGTGGTCAGACCCCGAAAGTTGGTGTTAGGTAAGGTTAGGTAAGGTAAACACAAACAAATTCTCGAGAAGCCTAGTAGACAAGCGAGCGGTAACGTAAATTAGCTTAAGACATTGTTGATACCAATTAATTTTAGTAACGGCCGAGGCTGCCAGCCACTTAATATGATTAATCTAATTATAGCCTCCGGCTTGAAGGCGAGATCACCTGTCTGGAATTAATTTATATATTTACATAAACTTCTTAGTTTCCGAATGCGTAACGTATAGTTTATTACATCTAAGCGTCTCTATTTTCATAAATACGGGTATCCTATCATAGATGGAGTGTTAATTCTATCATTTTTTTCTTTTGTAGCGGATGGTAGCTACAGCAGTGCGCGGTCTCATCTCTTTCTGCTGGCAAGCAGACAATCATTGAGGTGTGTATTCCCGTTTGAAAGAGAAAAGAGCTAGAGTAATTAATTACAGTTTAAGCATGAAGCGTACAAACAAAGAAAGAAACTGCCCTTCAGTGTATTAGCTATTTACTTTAGTCACCCATGTAAGCTGCATGAAGTTTAGAGACAGGAAAATGGGCAGCTATTTCAGTCGTATATTTTTAAAACTGCGATCCCAACCCGTCTTTGTGTGGAGATTATGGCTAATCCCTCCACTATACGTAGAGGAAGCTCGAGTCTAACAACAGACTGTTACGGGCTGTTGATGTAATGATATCCACAATCATGCAATTCATTTTAAATAATTTTTGTGTAATTATTATAATATACAGAGAACCTCTGCGAACATTCTACTATCTCGCGGGATAGTAGGATATCTGCAACCTCTCTGGGACACAAAGTACCTTATGTAGATTTCTATTAGTGAGAGAATTTTGTAAATACATAGTTTTATGGATTATTATGTGACAGACCGTTTTACATTAGGTAGGGTATCTGCTAGTTAGGGTCAGACTTGTATTGAACAATAGAACAAAATCTTGGGAGATTGTATGTGTACTAATTTTCAATGTTAATAGCATCGTAAACATATTTGGAGTTGGATACGAACAATGGTGCTCGTTTTGTAAGTTTACGAGTTTATTTATAGAAGGTATGCGTCTATATATGCACAAGTAGGTCATTGTCACTATTACATTACCCAAGACGTTAAGCTGTCTGCAACATATTTGTACGTACAAAACCTAAATAATTTCTACTATACAGTCTTTAGCATCATCAGATCGTGTTGACGCATGGGTCTCCTTTTCACAAAAGATGGTAACTAATGTTTCTTTCAGATTAATGGATTGCTTTACTATGTGTAGGTATGAGGTATGGACAATATTTTCCTTTCGTGGCATACATAAAATCTCTAATTTAAATATCGGAAATAGATCCGTAGTCCGTAGCCCCGAGCGGAACATGGACCTGCATTGTGCGCGTATGCTAAAATCTGACGTAGTCCGAATCTGACTTAACAAAAAACTTACTACCTCAGAATCTGTTGTCCTGAGAATCTGTCCTACATCGCCGAGTGCCGTGGGAAGACGGTTAGACGGCAGGAGCTATTTGGCTACCACAATTTTAATTCTGTTTTCACTAGATGCCACTGAAGCCACTCTTAACGAGCGCCGAGCTCGTTGCGGTGCTACGTTTCATTAGCCTTGAAGTAGGAAACGGGCACCCATCCAGTTACCGGCATCGGCATGCGTTGCTTAGCTTTTGTGATCGGTTAAACACGCTGCCACTCTGGGGCCGCCTTTCTATGACTAAGAAAAAGCCGTGTCTCTGGACATGTCGTGCGACGTCAGGCCACAAGTGTCGCATAACAATTTTATTGTCCTTAGTGTATACCTACTAACATAGAAAAAAAATTGCTTAATGTAGATAATCAAAGATACCTCGATTAGAACGGTGTTCAATTTGAATTTTCGGCATGAAAAATTCAATATTTTTTAAACCACATTGGCAAAACCGAAAGACTGCGAAGTTCAAAAAAGAGGAAAAATCGGCATCATGCATCGAATTTAACATATTATTATGTCATATCAATTTATCGTACCGACAATCGAAATTGAAAACCACGAAAATCGAGATTCGAACGGTTTTCTGAAAATTGCCTCGTCAAGCAATTCAAAAATAGGGCCCTAAAACTCCTGACCTGAAACTTTTAAAAGGATAAAAGCATAGTCTAATTTGGCCCCGAAGTCAGGCTGATGTGAATCTACGGGACTGCAACTTAACTGTTATTTAGGAGGGTTTCGAACCTCTGCCTCTCCCGATATTGTACATCAGTGACGTGCCCGCCTTCCCGAATGATCCTTTCAGTTGGTAGCCAACAACTTGTTTATCCCTTAAGCTTTCGTGTTTCAGTGTATATCTCTTTTACTGTACTGGATTAGTTCGCTCGTATGTAATCAATTCAGAATCCGAGTTCCATTCGGTACCTAACCTCTATACCAGATTCTGTTTGAGATTCAACAGAGTGCACGTGCTTGAGTGCTGTCTGTAAATTTTATACTAGATAGCTTTGGGTTTATTATGATACAGTTCCCTCCACCACGCTCCAGCAGTATGGTATCTATAGGTACACAGCAACGTAATCCAATTGTGCTGCATATTGTATGACTGTACGTAATGAGAAAGGGCAGTCGAATATAACTTTACCCAGTAAGGAAAGTCTAGAAAAACCTCTTCTAGGACAACAGTATGCAGGATGTTTAATTGACTTATTTCTTAGCTCTGTAAGAGCTGTCTTACGTCAACGTGACCATGAAGTAGGTAGATGCGAGGTAAAATAAAATAAAGTAAAATGGTTCTAAATTCTCCGTACCTACTTATCCAAAGCTTTGTTACAGAATTTTAAATCCAAATACACAACAAACAAATAAATGTGTAAGTAACTTCCTAAGTATTATAAGATCAAAAGAGCAAAATACATAAAGCCAACGGGCTTAGAGTTAATATGCAGAGGCAATTTTATGAAAGTTAATAAACGTCTCGTACACAATTATAAGAAACTCGGCGCTGCCTACATAAAATATGAGTTGAGAATTTGGCGGCGCGCCGCAGTCGGGGCAGTGGTTCGCTTTAATATTTCAAAAGGCGCCCCTACACAGAGTATAAATCTGTGAACGTCCCAAAATTAACTACTTTTTCGCAAGGAACAGAGGAAATTGCGCTGAATTAATAAGTAGATTAGTAGGTATACCTTAATAAGTTCTGTGAAATACCAGGTACCGTTAGTCCAACAAGTTTGCCCAGAGGTACCTAAGAATGTACATTATTTTATTTTCTAGAGTAAACAATAATAAAAATCATAAGTATTTTAAGTTCACCAGGGAATCTTTACACATATAGTAGAGGAATTATAAGCCGTGCGACTGTACTGTGCGACTGTTGCGACGTTTCTCAATAACACGTAGTCCCGTCGTCGGGTAACATTACACCCTGGGTTGAAGGCCGGTCTGAGGACTAAGCTTCTAATATTTTTCATGTTCTCGTAACAAGGGATAACGAGGGGTAACGGGACACCCCATTACTAATAAACATTGACCTACCTGTATACATATAGCATTGCATTATTTATGGCGAATAACTGTCTAGGCCAGAATTTTGAATTATTTATTAAAGAGTCATTTATAAAATGGGATTCTGATAGACAACGGCACTGGTCTATTGGCAGAGTGCTTGCGAAACCGATAAACAAGGTAAAATGACCGGGAACTGGATGGGTGACCGTTTTGTATTTTGAGGCTAGTGGAAGTTTATCATCGCAACGAGCTCGCCACTGTCTCGCTCGGCCCCGTGACGGTATCTAATTATTTAATTTATTATTTATACTGACCTTTCTATGTTATAAGTCAGACAAACAGACAAGCAGGCCCCCTTATGGAAAATGGCTGAAAATGAACACAGTGGGGCTTGGGATGCAACCAACGTGTTGCCCACCGTGAGGACTAAGATGAATTGCGTTGACTATCTTATTCTTCAAACCGGAACACAGCTATGCAAACATTGTTGTTTGGTGTCAGAAAGCCCCCAAAACTTGATAATTGGCTGCTTAACATTTCAATTGCTTTCTGCGTATAGCCGAAGCCGCAAGAGGTAAGACATTCCCACAGAAAAGGCCAGAAAATGATTGGGAAAATACAGAACCTAGTCAACACGGACGAAGTCGCGAGTAACACTCGTCCATATGAAACGTACAGACTGTATTCCACATCTTTTAAAGTTATAACACAGTCTACAAGATATTAGAATAATTTGTCCCAAAAGGTTATGCAAGTTTGGTTTCTACTTATTTTTAAACAGTGGCGTAGCGCCCTCATAGTCACCGCACAGCAATCCTGTCGTACCCGCATACTCATGGCAGACAGTTTGTTTTGTGTCTGGTTGCTCTCCGTTTAGTAACGCGTAGTAGTGCGGGCATGACGCGTTTGCATTTTCTATCCGGTTTGCATGCGGTGACGTAAAAAGATCTTGATTTTCAGATGATCCCAAGACACTTATGATGAGTGTACAATAACAGATTATTTATAAATCATAATTACCCATTCTCTATTGATAACATAATTACAGTAAGTAATCTAGCGTATTTCAGTACAGCATGGAGTTTACAGTAGGCTTTCACTTGAGTATTTTATCTCTTGGCCATTACAGAAACAGTCTCTCGACATTTAAATAGCTTGGGCCTTCCTTTGTGGATACCTACAGCGCTCCACGATGAACATAAAGAGATTTTCAACTCAAATTCACGTGCTTCACATTAACTTCAATGTAACAAAATGCTAATTTACCAACTAAGTTTATTTAAGTATCCTGTATTTGGAGGATTCAGATTTATTTCAGAAATTCATCTCACTCTTCTTAATTTGAGTAATAATGGACACATAAATAGGTAATCCATCTCAGGGGCCAGGCCCCCCTGGAAAATAGCCCTAGATACACTAATGGATCCAACTACAAAATATTAACTTAACAAAACTACTTACCTATATTACTTACTAATGGATTAGTTTAGTGTTATGGTTTTAAGGGGTAAAATAAAATAATAGATATACCTAAGTGTAGCAGTCCATAGTTATAAATTAGATAGATAACGAAGTTAATATGATTCATAATAGGTCTAGGTGAATGGAGGTACGTTTAAATAAGTAAATAGGACTATCCACGTTATTGTGCTCTTTGACTCTATTTTTGAACCGCTCGCCTCGAGTCGAACTGTTTTTTATTCAAATTTTCGGCTTGAAAACACAATTTTTCAAAAATGAGTAAAGTCATCGTCATACATCAAAATATTTAATTATTCATGCCGGAAATAAAATTGAAAACCATTCGTTTCCAGGCGAACTGTTAAAAAATAGGGCCCCTGAAACTTATATTGATGAACTAGTTTATAAACGGTAGAGTTACAGCTTTTATTTCTCCCACACGTAAAACAATGCTTGGCTGCAAAAAGTTTGTTTTAGCGAACAACGAGTAGATATGAAAATAGTAGTTGCAAGAATGCAACTTGCATATAAAAGGGGGTATTGAAACATGCAGCCTTGTATGATAATAGTTTGACATGAGTGTTTTAATACCTAACTATTTGCAGTTGCATAAACAATTTTATCCACGCTTATATTTTCTAGAGGACATCAAGCGGCGTGAAATACACTTCACTACACTCACTCGGGAGCTGGCTGTACTCACAAATGAAATCTTTTTAAATCCAAATATGTAGTAAAAGTTAAATTCACCGTTGGACTTTCAACACAATCAATTGAACCAACCCACGTACATCCAAATATTTTCTCACAATAAAAATATCTCTATACACTTACCTACCTATCTGACATGCATTCACCACAACGAAATTGATTTCGAAAAGCAAACTCAGTGTTCGACGGAACGCACAACTTGGCCATTCCATTAACTGAAACCACTCGTGACGGATGAATACCACGAATAAATATAAATAGGTAAGTATTTATACAAAGATGGCCTCAGCATGCAAACTGCTCAAGTGCTCACGTTAATTTTAAAGCTGTAGTCGCGAGGTGTGACAATAGAGAAAAATCAATAGATGATCAGTATTTACAGAACAGGTGCAAATTATGGATTCGGAATTTAAAGTGGACACCCACTCTCCGTCTGCTCTACTTATTGTGAAACAATAGGAATAGAACCTATTTCGAGACTGCTTAGGTAACTTACTCTACCACTTTACAATTGCTGTATAGTTATTGCATATCTTTATCTGTTCTTAAGTTACTTTAAATTAACTGGAACTTGATATAAAGTTAAAATCGTGGCATCAAAGTCGTGTTATTTGAGATTCTCGACTTAATACAAATTGTATTTTTTTATACCACTAAGTTAGCAAACAAGCTGACTGCCTGCCTGATGGTAAGCAGTCACCGCAGCCTATGCCGACCCCGTAAAAACCTTTTCACCCCTTTCTTGAAAACCTCTATTTTTTACTCTCCAGGGAAAACATTTAACGTAATCGTCTGCCGCCGGAACCCAATATTACATCCAAGTCCATTTGTAGCTATCCAAGATTGAAATCTCAATCTGTATTTTTATTTGAGTGTGTCAATATCCTATCCGCAGATAACAATAACTATCCGTGGATGCAAACCATCCATGGAATGCCCGATCGCAGCTTGCGGATTGCCCTCTGTTCGAGAATGACATTTCGGGTGTGTCCGATCTTAAAATTTGGACGTCTCGTCGGATCGGTGTTTTGATCCTTTGTAATCTTGCTCATGAAACAAGTAACAAAACGAGATGATTAATGTATATATTTATAATTCATATCAAAATGTTATACCTACGTATTTACTTACCTACGTATTCGGAGGTACGTCACATACTCAGCTCAGTCATCAAAACAGAAACCGGTATTAGCAGGTGTTCACATTGTGTGTGAAATGAGAAAATGGTGTGAAAAGTGACACGGGCGGGCAAGAAGCGTTGTCTAATGCGGATAGGTCCCACTTTCCACTTATTCTGCACACATTATCCCAACATTTATGAAGGTAATATTGCAAGAGCCTCTTAAGGTTTACGAGTTGAAACCCACTGCAGTATCCATCCACTCAGGATATAGAGTTAGCCTAGAGATGAATTGGATTATTCAATTTGCGTCGTGCTGCCACTTAATTTGACGTCCGCTATGCAGAGCGGAGTGCAGAATTATAGCTAGGTAGGAGATAAGAGATGGTCGTTGGTTATTGTTATTGAATTACAATTAAGGAACAAAAAAATAAAAACAAACTTAAACTTTGACAAATTCACACAGCGCCATCTAGCCCCAAAGTAAGCAAAGCTTGGGAGTTAAATAACTGTTGAACTACTTATATAAGTATATATGTATGTATACCGAATAGAACCGTAACAGAAATTAAAATTCATCATTTCATGTTTTGCTCGGCCGGCAATCGAACCTGGGAAAACTGAACCACTCAGGTCGTCACTAAAAAGAATAACTATATTGTTTGCATAGGCCAACATAAATTAGCCAATTAACTTTGTATAATTAAGACTGAATTATGGCTGTGGACTTTTGTAAACCAGTTAACTTTACAATTATAAAACTAGTAGCTAGTTAAACATTCAATGTATCACTCGTAGTGGTTGAAGAGAAAAACGAAACAGCTTTTAAAAAAATACAGATATCATTTTCATTTCAAGACACAGATTAATCACTTAAAAATAAAAAATAACTAGAATTACCTAATGTAATCTGCGCAGAAATGTAAATACACGGAAGTAATCCCGAATTGATTTGTACCCATTTGCCGTAAATAGGTAATATTGATGTTGTAATATATGTTTACGATTTTGTTTGAATAAAAATGGTCAATGGGCATTGTTATTGAGCATTCTATAATTCAAAGTTTCGTACAGTTTTCACGGCCATACATAACCGTAACAAAAAGATAAACAAGAATTTTACGAACCACAGGATCTCGCACACGAATGGGTGGCTCACATTTACGGCTGTACTGGTGCTTAGCTAAACTATTTTCCGCCGCCTACACGCGCTATCGCACAGTAAATAAATCTCGCATTTGCTCCCTACTAACAAAATCAATATGGCTGGAGATACCGCGTGGGAGTCCAGGCGGGCGATTTAACCCTTTAACCGCCAAGGTCGGATATATCCGACAAAAATTTTCGTGCTCATTTCGCCAAGGACGGATATTTACGACCAAATACCACTACTCGGTTAATCTGCCTTTTTGTTTGATAGCACTGTATTATATTAAAATTATGTTCATAATTTGGTAAATAGTTGATGAAGTAATCATATACAATTGCTTACACTTTAGTTTCTTAATTAGAAGACTTAAAAATAATGTCTGAAGTTGAATAAATTACTGATAGTATTATTCGAAAAGTGTATTGGTGTCCAGCGCCAGTGACGGAAAAATCCGACAATAAGGATGGGACATAAGCAATGATTTACTGGTAGAAAAATCCACATAAATTAAATTATTTCTGTTTATACTTACTGATCACTACATAGTATAAAACAAAGTCGCTTTCTCTGTCCCTATGTCCCTTTGTATGCTTAAATCTTTGAAACTACGCAACGGATTTTGATGCGGTTTTTTTTAATAGATAGAGTGATTCAAGAGGAAGGTTTTTAAGTAAGAAAAAAAGGGTAGGTAAGGGTAAAATAGGTGTACGCGTACGAAGTCGCGCCGGGTCCACTAGTTTATTATAAAACAAATAAAGCAAATGTTACTCTATAGTAAACACATTTATTTCTATAAATAAATGTGTTTATTTTGTTTTATTTATAATAAATAAAGCTTAAAAATGTCAGTGACTGAATCGACAATTCCCATCCCTAGTCTGCATGTTTAGAAACTAATGTTGCTAGTACACCCAGCGCCACGGACGGAAAAAGACGACCGCTTCTGACGTCATAAACGAGTGCCGCCTTCTGGATTTTTCCATTGGTGTTGTGCTTATGCGTGTTATTATTATGTTCGTGTTATCGATTAATGTGATTAAACATGATTACAGCTGAAGAATTAATACGTATTCTGGAAGGTGATCTGTACATCATAATTAGAATAACATAACATATAACATAACATAGATAACATCATTAGAATCTGTCAAGGTTCGATTCGGTAAACTGATATTAATATTGTTGAATTGATTGAACATGATTATCATGTTTGTTAAAAAACTGACCAATGTTGTTTGTTAACTATTGCATTTAGATAAAGAATACTCTATAGGACTGCATTGAAAAATAAGAATAACAAAATTCTTTTCATGACCAATTTTATTGTGCGGAAATCAATAAATCTTTCAATATCTGTAAACGCTTTTTGTTTCATTGTGTTACCAAAATACCTGCTAATATTAGAAATAAAATTACCAAGTAACGTTTTCTATCTACTGTCTGTTACGATATTTAGATGAAATTGTAAGCGTTTGAAGGGGAATTACCCATATCGATATACTATTGAACATCACTATTTGTTGTAGGTATTTATTTTTCGTTTTACTGTGCGTGGCGCTGAGGGCACGCCAACTGATTCTAAGCGTGGCGGTTAAAGGGTTAAAAACACTCTGGAGTGTCGGAACACGAGGCACTTGTCCGCTTTATTGGCACCTAACGAAATCCTAAACCAACAGATAAAAAGATAGCCACTAGTTAAGTAAACGCCGTCGTTAGATTGAAGGGACAGACATTTGGACAGTGAAGTACCTACTACACACACTACATGCTACACCTCTATTTGTGTGTACTAATGCTTCTTTATCTATAGTATATAGTATAAAACAAAGTCACTTCCTGCTGTCTGGCCCTATGTATATAGGTATGAAGGCTTAGATCTTTTAAAGTTTCAACAATCGTTTTCAACAATAGATAGAGTGATTTAAGAGGAAGGTTTATAAGCAAGAAAAAAGGGCAGATAGGGGTAAAGTAGGTGTATGCGAACGAAGTCGCGCCGGGTCCACTAGTTATTACTAAATTTAACTGTATATTATGTACCCTAGTCATTAATAACTGGTGTCTGAGCTACAGAGATACGCTCGCAATCTAAACAATTTTATATTAGGTTGACCTTTTTGATCCAAAAGCTCCTCTAGGTAACCGAAGTCGAACCTGTAATTTTCCCAGACACCAATTACCTACACATAATTTACTTCATTGTGATTTTTGTCCTACGCAAACAGGTTCAAGCTTTATATCAAGTTGCCATACAATTATTTATTATTTATTTATGAGCACACATAATTTTATTTTCATCATCCAATTGTAATTAGGTATGAATTAAATCACTTTTTGTACACTAGTTCCACTTTAATATACAATTTTATTAAATTGCAACCGGTTTCGAATTACTCATCTTCAGGCAATTATTAAGGCAAAATAATTATTGCCTTAATAATTGCCTGAAGATGAGTAATTCGAAACATGAAGTGACCACACAAAGTGTTAAATATGTAATTAGGTACCTACTTACCATGTCTTATAATATAAAAACATAAAGTACAAACCAACAAACAAGTATTGTTGCAGAAGGCCTATGGAAATAAATGGAATCTGAATGACTGGTTATATATTCGACGTCATTTGACAGAAGTACTGTAGAAAATATTATTGCATTTTTTTCTATAGGCAGAGAGAAGTAATCATAACTTAAGCGATGATATTACGTTTATCGTGATTCATTACCCGCTGGGAACTGTAACACTAACTATTGGCGCAAACGCAGCCGGCATCATAATGAGTGTTATTATTGCGTACATTCGCAGGACATGCTAACAAGACGTCGATTCCACGTAAAGTGTACCATGAACTTCTGAGCGCAGCTGTTTTAATAGATTTATGACAGCATACAATGCACAAGGTAATACCTATTACAAAGTCTAACCTCTTCGATACCTGGCGGCAAGGACTAATGCGGCTTCATTGCAGATCCGCAAGCAGCAATAGAAACAGTCTGCACGCATCATGATCCACCTGGATGAGCTCGGTCTATTTCCTAATAGTTTTATTTCGGCGTTTGATGAGATTACTAATCTTATTGTTTGATAATTACAATCTCCTGTATCAAGTAAGCAAAAGTTTGCTTTAACGAAAGTATGTAAATTCGCTTTCGAATAAATTATGGACAGGTTGAGTAGTTAAGAAAAACAATGTTTAACCTAAATAAATACTCTTGGCATCCCGCGGCCTGATTGACACTGTGAAGGACCTCGTGTAAACTGACCGGTTTCTTAATTGGGTATAATATACTTATCATGATCAATGCGTTCTCAATCCACGACCTCCAAGAGCAATTATTACTGTACCGGTATGCCAATTCTGCATGGATAAGTTCTTGACGACGGGCGCCGAAGTAGCTCTCAGAATGCAGCGAATTATAAATTAATATTAATTTGCAACAGAAAAACCCAGCCATTTTTTGACGCTGTTCTAGTTATAGCCAATGGTCGTGCGACAGGTGGTTTTGAGGTCTCTTATTGGTCGGGTGATGGCCGTCGTACGGCCATGGTCGCACGACCGTTGTCAATTGGGACAGCGCCTTACACGATTCCTTTACACGAAACGTAAAAGTTGGAACAGTTGATATTTTGGACGATAGTATCACTTTCTCCCGTTTGTATACGGAATTGCGTAAAATTCCAACCAAGTCCAAACGTATACAAATCAAATACAAGGGTACGCGCTTTGTGTCATCAAATCAATACGCTTACACGCATTGGTTATTGATTTCGAATGCCGTAGACATATATGTATCTACTCGCGTCGCAGGTACACGCAAATCGATACAAGGTCACTATGAAAATTGCTAATTGGCCGTTGAAGTACCTGTACTGCAGCAATTACTTGATCATAGTCTGTGGCGACCGCGTACTTATAAGCACTCAACTATCAGTCACTCTATCTATAGTGGCTACTGTGGCTGTGGCTACTGCGCTACTTGTAAACATTGCTGACCAGTGCCACCGCCTATGTGATTAACCTAAGCAGATTCGAGTCAATGTCAATCGTACTGGAACGTTCATGTTTTTATTTTAAGTGTATATAGTAGGTGCCAATTTCATAATATCTTGCCAAGTCAGTTTAAGTAGGTATTCGATCCTCGAGGCCTCAATCAGACAGCGTATACCATGAATTTGTATTTGTAATAAGAACGTATTGGTTCTAAGTAAGCTAACCACAATATGGTATTATAGATACCGATATTTTTTAATTTTTTTATTACTCTACTAGCCAGGCATTTGACCGCCACCTCACCTGGTGGTGAGTGACGATGCGGTCTATGATGGAGCATGCCTGTCTAGGAACAGCCTATTCGATACCATTGAGTGTTAGGTTTTTCCTGAGATGTAACTCATATAGTACACATTATAGACTGTCAGTGTGTCGTAGGTAATCCTACGTAATCGAGTATAACCCGCGTCACGAAAGAAGAGACTAGTCAAATGGCAGGGGAGGGGATTTAGCGCAGTTAATCGTATGCAGCGCAAGTCGAACCACGTGACCCGCCAAGTCTCTTCTTATTTGACACTAGCTAAACACATTGTAGCGATTGCAGAGATTTAGGAGACTCACAAAGCGTTGGTCTGCCCGTGCGCAACATGACACAAAAAAATTATTATCATTATCAAAAATAGTGACCTAAACTTCGACTTTTCTTAAGTACTCACTTATTTCCTTGTTTGGGTTCTAGAAGTAAAAATAACCGGGGTGCCTCGCATCCCCTTGACAGTTTCGCTAACCTGCCACGTTAGACACTTTTTTAAGGAACTCCGGTCTTTCTTTATTTCTAGAACCCACACAAAAGGATAATAAGTAACCACAATAAGTAAGTAGTATTGTGTTCTAAAATTTTCATACCATGTAAACGCTTATGGATTTTTGTGATGTCAAAATAAATCACGTCTATGTCTATGTCTATCGCTAATAAAAGTCGAAGTTTCGGTTACAAAAAAAATATATTTTGTCCCAGGTTGTGCTCTACTACTGCTACAAAGTGGATTTTTTCTTGTACCTACTCGATGACGTAGAATAACCTACGGCGAACTCGCAGTCTACTAGCAGTAACCTTGCAGGTTATAAAGTTTGTGTCCGGTCTATTTACGAATGCAGTCGCGCTGTTTACTGTATCTGGTAGTTTATTCCACGCATTCGCAGTTCAAATATTATATCTATCTGGGCATAGCTCTAAGCATTGCCAGACTGAAGTGGCAGTGGGCAGGGCACATAGCTCGAAGAACAGATGGCCGATGGGGCAGTAAAGTTCTCGAGTGGCGACCACGTACGGGAAGACGCAGCGTGGGTAGGCCACCTACAAGGTGGACCGACAATCTGGTAAGGATTGCAGGTACCAGCTGGATGCGGAAAGCACAGGACCGGCCTTTGTGGAGATCTCTGGGGGAGGCCTATGCCCAGCAGTGGGCGTCTTCTGGCTGATATGATGATGATGATAATGATGTATCTGGGTATGCTGGGATTCGATTATTCTATTGGTTAAATCCATTATATTTTAGCTTTAAAAAGTAAAAGTAAATCACTTTTATTCCACTCAGACACACTGCACAAAATTCTTATGTATTCATAGAGAAAAATAAAAGTAAAACAGAGACAAACGAAAATAAAAAGATAGCTACTCTACTCTTTACTGGTATCTGTTTATTTTCATGATAAGATGGCTTTGCTAGGGAATGCGTTTAGAATCCAGTTTAGTATGCTGTCCGGTAGGGTCTTTCTACCCTTTTAGGTACCCAATTGGGTTTCCTTTAACAGGTGTATTTTAACAGGATTACTTATTCAAGGCAGGATGAAGGACCCTGTCCCGACCTTCAGTCAAGGATTATAGGTACAAGGTAACTAATCTTATGTTGGACCATCTCTTTTATTTAGTACTACATTTTGCCTGCGACTTCTTCGCGTTGTTTTAAAATATAAAAAGTAACATATTCCAGCCCTCGCCAAATTTTATGTACCTTAATAATTATGTTAGCTGAGAGTGCCATACAGACGGAGTTACTTTCGCTTTTATGGTTGGTATTTGCACTTAATAAGTTTGAATTGCTGAAAGTTCACGTCACGACCGGCAGCCGGCTGTGAACGACGACGAGTTGTTGATGACGCTTGTTGTGTAGACATACATCACAATGTTTATTTAAAATAGCATAATCCAAATATGGTTAGAGATAAGTGTATTAAAAGAACAGCAAGTCAGTCCGTGCTTAACTAGTGACCCGCCCCGGCTTCGCACACACATTAGGTGCATTAGGTATAAGTGTAAAATTTGTTAAGGTTACTTTACTATCCAGTATCCTTAACAAATTATACACTTAAACCTTTCTAATGTTCCTTCATGAATCACGCTGTCTATTGGTGAAAACCGCATGAAAATCCGTTCAGTGGTATTTGAGTTTCTTGCGCACAGACAGGCAGACGCGGCGTGGTATTTTAATAATATGTGTAATGATAATTAATCTGATAAAATTTTGTGGTAGGTACTTATCACGTTATCAATAATTTTTTTATGGTTATTGACAATTGTAACTTCAGTAAGTGCATACTTATCATTAAATCCATTTTAACATGTTCACAATGACACTTGAATTTCACCCGATATTAAAATTGCAGTAAGTAGGTACTTCGTTTAATTGTTACTGGTTGAATTGAGCTGAAAGGTTTGAGTTTACAATTATGGATGTACGCCATCTCACTGGCAATCGGCTTCAGCTGAAAATCAGCGGCGCAGCCTCGGCTGTGGCAATATGCTGAGTATGAACCGTTTTGGCATTTTATTACTCAGTATAACTATTTACTAAATGATTATTCTATTGTATTTTAAATTTGGCATGCACCTAACTAGGTAGGTAGGTATTAGCTCTAAACGGAGTATAACGAGACGTATACTCGAACGCATCTGTATAAAATTTTGCTTTATTGAAATTTTGATTGAATTTCGTCCGTGTGTAGGTAAGGTAGTAGAGGTAATTAATTCCTGGGTAGGCTTTTTAACACCAACTTATCAGTAGTCCATACATTTTCTGCTGTTTGCGGAGCTCCGCGTCTAACCCCCGTCTAATTTTACCCCTTTCATCACCTAGTCCTAAACATTGTCGCGTGAGATGGAGCCTCCGTAAGCCTATTAAGATCATAGCGCGCAAATATTCGCGATTAACCTCCATCGTCAAAATAAAAAGCGTGGGAATCATTGTAGCAAAGTATTATATTGTATTATAACTTAGAACATTGTTTCCTTTTAAATTGAGGTAAATTGTTCTACATTTAAGTAAATTTACTTTGTTAAAACATGTAGGTATTAGAGTTGGGTCCCATTTGTAGTTTCCGAGCGGCTCAAAATTAGAGTTTTTGAGCACGGTAGAGTATATCCTGAGATTATTTATAATAATATCTAGGTACCACTCCAATTCACGTGAAGAAGAACATCTAATAAAAATGGAAAAGGAATGAAATTACAATATCCACATACTGAATGAAAATTTAGTTCTATTATCGTATTCAATAGAAATTAGAATACTTATACTGTTTGTTTTTCGTGACCGTACAGTACAGAGACGAGCTCGTAAATCGTTAGACTTGCCTCTAATACTGTTAGCGAAACCAGGTTTATGAAGGTTTTGCCTCAAGGGATCCTGAAAGTGTTTGAATATGCCGTGACATTACAGAATAAAACAACATGGAAGCTCATCATCATCTTATCCAATTTCTGGTTATTTAGGTAAGTTGATATTTAAATTCTCGCGGCTGATCCACCGATTCTATCCTATTTTAGGCCGCAACCATCCAAAGTGTAGTGCAGAGTCCTTCAGCTAAACCTTTACAACTTTTTCCGGTTGAAAGCAATTTGCTGTTTCGCGGGTCGGCGCCTGTTAATATTGAACACCGTACCGTGAGAATTACAGTGCGCCACGTGAAATTATTCAGCGGAAAATTACGTTTCAGCCTGAATAAATGGAGGCGAGAAAATCTTCTCATTGAATAAAGCGAGCGTTGTTTGTCGATTAGCGGACTCAGCGTTACGAAGCGCAATAATTGATCTTTGATACCCGCTGCCTAATGATAAAGGATGTTTGACTACAATAATATATTTATAATTGCTCGAATTCTTATGTACTCATTACAATTTAAAAAAAATATTACAGTTGATCGTGAGTATTTTTCAACATTTTGTAAGTATCTATCTCAACTATGTTATTAAAACAAAACAAGGTAGGTACAAGGCTCTTGTGGCGCTGCTGTTAAGAGCCATTTCACAGAACGGTGCTTTATTAAGTTTCGTTAGGATCGCGTCGACGATACGGCGTGGGCCGATGTCAAAATTGACTGTCACCGTAGGCGGGGCGTCATGTAAATTAATGAAATTGTCAGGACGTGCCGAGCGCCGAGCGGCCGAGAGGAACGCCGTGTAACCTTCGACGAGCGACCAATGAGGTGTGAAAAGCTGTCAGCTTTGATGAAGTCGTTGCCAAAACGCAGCGCGAATATGATCGGCGAGGCGGCGGCACCGTGGGTATGAAGTCACTTTCCACTGGTCGTTGGGCAGATGAACCAATAAGTTTTTGTTAAAAGGATGCTTCAACGTGACATAAAACTTTACTCTCTAAAAGTACAATACTTTACTTAAAAAGGAAGGAAATACAATATAAATATGCTCTAACCCCAAATAAGGCAAAATAAAGAGTTATAAAAGATTTAGAAGGAAGTACTTAGATTTAAAAAGGGAAGATAAAATCTTTAGTTTCAACCTCTCTTTACTTGAAAATAATTAAATTTCGCTTTCCTAGAGGAAGCAGGTCATGCATAGAAAAATGCTAACGGTAAATACGATAATGACGATATTGTACTCGTTGTATACTCGACAATAGCTGATACTTTGCATCGGATAAACTTGGCTTTATTCATTCCAATATGGAAGTAAAGACTAGATTTTTTGAATAAAAGCGGCTTAAGTAGATAGATAACTTTAAAATATACATACTATTAAAATGTTAAATAAATCACATTTTTTAACAGCACATGTTCTGAGGCACGAGTGGTTAACACGTTTTGTTAACGTATTTATAGGTATATACTTTTATTAAACTAGGTACTTACGTAATCGTATACGTATCTACATGTCATAAGGTTCATTCAGAAATACCGGTGCGCCTACTCTATCAGAGCTGTCTCTATTCATGAGAGAGACAATTCATGTGTGTCGTCACCCACAACTTTGATCGAGATTCTATCGGGCTTGAAGTTACGTACCTACTTTACGCTCGTGTAACAGTCAATACATGAAATGGGTAAGTATGCGTAATAGGTAGGTATCTAATTTTTACCAGAAAGTGCAAAACCAACCACAGTGCAAAGAACTGTGACATATCTGTAGCAAAAGAAACAAAATAGTTATAATGAATAGTAATGACGAATAATTAAATATAACAAAAGGGGATGGACTTTGCTGCATGAATGAACCAGGTAGTTGTAAGGGAACCGCTTTAACGGCCGTTTTGTAATAACCCAGCTGAACGTACCGAACGTAACGTGAACTATTACAACAATATTTAATCATTATTTGAACTGGATAGCTTGTACTATATAGCACTACTCAGTTAGTTCTGTTTAATCTCTAAAAGGGAAAAATATTAAACAAACAATTTATGAATAAGTTGGCACCAACTTCCTCATTATTGCAACTGATCTCGAAAATGTTTAAGTAGCAAGCGAAACTGGACCTTAAGTAAATAAATAAAAGATTAAAAACCAAGCGAGTGGCCTTATCATTCATAAAGGTTATAAATCTCTGGTGTTTACACGCAAGTTTGTGCGGCGCAGCGTTTTGGCGGGGCCGTGATCGTGGGCCAGTTCTTGTACTTCTTAGGTCTACTTTGTTAGCTTAGTCACTCTCGAGTTATTTAGGTTGTCGTCTAGATTGCGAAAAGTTAAGTTTGCTGCGTACTCACGTTCAGAACAACGCGTTCGTACAAAAGCGAACGAGTTAGCGACCACGTTGGGCGCCAGGCAGCTGCGTGGCTGCCACGGGTTGAAGTCACTCGGTTGGTATCATCGTGGTAGACTCCAGGTGGTCACTCTAGTCATTAATATTAGGTTTGTCTTTATGTTCTTTATTATTCACTCCAAACACACCAGCATCAATTTAAACTATCACCTAAGCTATTCATCATTATCCACTATCATAGCTATGTGGATGCCTACAGGCAGTTAAGGCACACTTCCACACACTCCGATCCTTTCACTTAGCACGCGGTGCAAAACACCTAACTTGACATTATCGATGCACCTTCCACAAATGATGTCGACCGGCCTACTCGATTGTGAAATACCGCGGCCGGAGGAGTTTCTATAAACTGGAGACCGAGAGCGCGGCGTTCGAGTGTCCTTTGACCGGTTACCATTGAATAATAAACGTGTTTCTGTCAGGTGAGTAGATTTGTTTACTATCGGATGAGTGAGAGGAGCGGTCGGCGGCGGCGCGGCGCGGTCGGCGACCGGTTGCTGACTGGAGAACGGAGCCACCGTTACGGCCCGCCGCCGGCACCGGCACCCGACCGGCCGGCGAGCGCGCCCGAACACTCCCGAACACTTCACTCGCATATACACTTTCCTATTCACTCGTACCATTTGTATAATTGGAGTGAAAGATATCAATGTACTAGAGAAAAGCAAGGAAAAGGCAACCCGCTAACGCATCTGCGATCGGGGATTGTCTAATCTACGTTGCTCTAAACATCAATCAGTGTCGCTGTGTACTCTCATTTTAAATTTAAGTTTTACCTGATATAGATATTACCTGTTTAATATGTAGGTAAGTATAAGTAATCACTTAACACGGCTGTTATAATGTTCATAGTAGAATTCAAACCAATGTAGCCCGCTTGCAAGACGGACGCTTTCACCACTCGGCCACCTCGGCTGCCATGGACTATTTTACGGCGGTAGGCTTATCTCCCCCATCACGTATGGTTGAGTAAGTAAGAAAAACGTGAATGTATCTTTTATGCACATCTCTGGCCATACAGTTTAGAGAAGTAAGGGGAACTAGCTAGATGCATAAGAAATAACACCTTATAATGTCTAGCTACTATTCCTACGTCAGAGACACCATGCACTCGCTCAGTCATAGTAAACACCGTACGGCCAGTGGACGTTAGACCACAAGGCCAACTTACTAATAAGCAAGTACACAGTAGATACAGTGCAGTGGCACGGAATACATGGTATAAATTAAAGTAGCTTTCCGCGTCTGTCTGTATGTATTTATATATAACACCTAAACCACGCAACAGATTTTGATGCAATTTACACAATCAGATAATTTCTTTCGGAAGGTTTAAATGTATACATGCATATTAGAAAAGCCGAGAAAACTTGTGCGAAGCCGGGGCGGGTAACTAGTTCTGTATAAAAAGTTGTGCGACTGCCGTACATGTTTACTAGTAAGCTACAGAGTGCCAGACAGAGTGCAGACCACATAAAAACAGTAAACATTCACTGAATAACATCTCATGGTCACTGTATTACCCATAGGTATATTTACAATTTACGTCAAAGTGAAATCAATTTCGTAATTGAGCTTTAATGGTCTGTGCCAATATGACATGGTCATTAGTAATATCTCCGCGATATTAACTTCAACAGAAATGAAATGGTGTTGACAAGGAGCTCTTTGTACTGAATACAATATTCTGCTTACTGAATAGTGCAGACGTCTCGTGATGACCGCGCATCCACGTTTATTAATCTTGATTGGTCCATTGTGGCTGTCCTTTTGTCGTAATCACATCATGCCAATTGTTGCATAGATTGTAGGTATATAGACAGACACGTAGCGACCAAATTGTGGAATCTGCCGTACTAAAACGGATTGGTATTACGTATACCTACTAGGTATAGCATTTGACCACAATCTCATCTGGGGCCTAAATCTTGCGCGGTGACATCTTGAATTCTAGCCGCAAATCTCCATTAATAATGACATTGAAACCTCTATTGCAGCCTAAAACATTAACTGAACTTTTTTCGACAGTCGTATATTGTCGACGATCAACTTCAGTAACGTTTTAATACAGATTTGTGGCTAGAGAAATATCGAATTTGAGATCTCACAGCGTGAGAATTAGGCCCCTGATGCTAAGAAACAGCCTATACACTGGTAAATTTCGATACACATAATCACATTAATAGCGTGTACTAAAATAACTTTAATAGCGTAATTCTAAAAGCTGTCCTTCACTTTCTTTCTGGTCTACGCCGATCCTGACGTGTCTGCCTCTATGACATTAGTCACCTTGTAGTAACTATACCCACGCATTAGTTTCTTCTTGGCGAGTCGATGGCTAAACACATTATATACATATTACCCATTAGTCGAAGAGGTTAGAGCAATATTATATATCGACAGTATTGCTTTCAGTAGGTACTTATAATGTGGTAATTTTACTAAGTCCCTTCGTACATTGTCACAGTTATATTAGCGAATACTGTGGCCGTGTGGTGTCCGGCAGAGTAGAATACCACCAACCCCTTACACTCATGGGTGTCGTACGAGGCGACTAATGTTTTCGAGGCAAAAGATCAAGAGTCTCCGTAGTCTGGAAAATGGGCAGCAGCATTTTCCATTCTTATATTTAAACACTGCGATCTCCAACCCGCCTGCCAAGCGTGGAGATTATGGCAATAACCCCCCTTTCGTGGAGGAGGCCGTAAGTCCTGCAGTGGACTGTTATGGGCTGTGATGATGACGTGTATTGCAAACGGCGTCGTTTTGTTAGAGAGCCTACTCGTATATAATACCTAATGCGGCCGATTTTTCAAAATGGCGGCGGTAGATACCTTCCATAGACTTTGCATAGATTTGATTTTTAGATTGTTGAATAAGGAATATGGTTTCATTGCTCAGCTTCAGCTCCAAGTTGAATGTTCAGCCATGTAACATGTTATTTATAACAGTGTCATTCCTAGAATATCTTCAATATACATAAACGAATTATGTTTTATATATTTCATAATGTATTGTACAAGCTTGTTATAAAAATCAGTTTATACAGTTCAGTTATTCAAAACATTCCTACACTTCACATAACACCACATGATGTGTAGTTTAACTATCTCTACATGTACCTAGGTACCGTGTATAATTTTACTTACATTCTAAAAGTCAATCTAAGTCTTAAATATAACCGCTTTGCAAATTGCATTAAATTTTATGTGTGTAAATTCTAAGTTCCACTGACGACATTAGTTCGCAACAAACGTACGTCAGAGGCAACCGGTTTGACGAGTGGTTTTAGTTTTTTAACGCGGTATAATATTCTAGATATGCATAATTTTATTTTTATTCCATATACAATAAGTTAGACAGACAACATTTTAATGTTTTATGTATCATAGGTCAAATTTGATAGAGTAAACACTTAACCGTAAGCGGATGTGATAAACTCGGGACTAAAAAGACACAGAGAAGGAAAAGCTGATACACCTTTGTAAATAGACTTACTTGGACTCACTATACTAAGATTGGTGGTCAAATAAACAAAAAGCTGTAACATCCTTGAAAAAAACCTATGGAGATTCTAAATACAATTCTTATCGATATCGAATAGGTTTAGGGAAAATGTGTGTTGAGGGTCATACAACATTTTGTGGGTGTTTTAAAATTAAACGAACTAAATACACATACTTTACCCCTACCTAATCTTTTCTTCTTTCTTGTAAATTTCTTCTTGAATCACTCTATCTCTTGTTGAAATCTGCATTAAAATCCATTGCGTAGTTTAAAAGATCTAAGAGTACATAGGAACAAACAGCGGGAACCGGCTTTGTTTCATACTATGTATAGATAATCAATCATCTACGCAAATCAGTAAAGACGGAGAGTTTGCAAATCTTATTCCATCCAAATTTCAAGGATAAATTTTGTTAGCCAAGTTCGATTGTGACGTAGATTTTATTCTGTATAATAAGTGGGACGTGCCGCTCGGCCGGGGCGTGATGGGGCTGCGATAACGTCTCGACCCTTCGCCCCTGAGTCACGCTTCACGCACTGAAAGGGGACGCCGAACGCGGAATGATAGCGCGCGTATCCGGGACTCCGCGGATCCTGCTCTCCTTATCTTATCTCTAGTAGAGATAAAGCCTCGTACGTAGAACGATTAGTCCAGATTACGGCGCGACGTAGTAATTACGCTACTGATTTTGTGGACATGAAAGTACTTGCTTTCAAGTTTAAGTACCTACTTACTACTGTAAACAAGTTGGAACGTGAAATATGAGTTTTGTTGAAACTTATAATTTTTATTATTATTACGCTACGTTATTTTCACGATTGTAATTATCTGATCTGCCAACAATCTGGTCAGGTTCCCCTGGTAGCAGGATCACGGAAGTCAGATGGCAGTTGCTCCACTGTAATTGTCTGATCAGCCAAGTCCTGGATAAAGATCAAGGCGGATCCCGGCCCCTCGTGCGCGAGAGCACAACCGTGGCATTAACACCAAGATAATTAACCTTCAAGATTAAGAACGAAATTATACCTATTGAATTCCGGTTTGCGTCCTAAATTAATGTTTGCGCAAGCAAAGAGGTCGGCGTCTCGATGAATCGGTTCTTCGAACGGCACGAGTACTATTTTGATTGTTCAAACAGAAGTGTTTAATTTAATCACCGGACAACCGTCGTAATTGATTTTATTTTCCATCAATAAAAATAAATATTGCACGGTAGCGGTGCCTCTTAAACGGACCAAGTTTATGGTGCAACGCGGCGCTTGGAGCCATTTCGACAGGAGTCTCAAGTTTTAATGCCTCTCCGGTCGTTATAAAATGAAAGTGTGCAAAGGAAGACCAGTACCAAGATGTCTAGGTTCTCTCAATATTAGTAAACAAACTCTAACACAGCGGCACACTTGACGCTCGGCACGCAGCCAACACGAACACGACGCACTTCTTGGAACTATGAGTATTGAGTATGCACAACGAAACTAACACCTATTTTAAAAATAATACTATCATCTATTTAAAAAATGAATGTTTTACAAGTAAAATAAGAATTAGAGAAAATAACTGCGTAAAATTCTCTATTAAGTTTGTAATTATTCTGACACGACTGCAGCTGTTACAACTAACTTAACGTAACTTGGTGTGTCGCCGACCGGCTGCACTGTATTTAATTACTCCGTAAGTATAATTTTATTACGTTTTATAACCTTGTCGCAATGGTTGGTCATTGCCACTGATAAAATGTTAACTTTAAGCTATTAATTCTATACAACGTTACGGGCTAGATTTGAGTTACGATCGTATTCATACATAAAATGCAAACTTCACCTGCAGACAGTTAACACAAATTGCACTTACTTGGTATGTACGCGGATTCAGGCTTACATAAGCACTTGTACCCGTTTTTTACAGCTGCATGAGCACGTTCACCGAGCTCCTCATAAACCAGATTTCAACACTTCAACACTTATCTCCATTGCGACACAACACGACAACACAAGGAAAACACCTACACAACCGAATTCCGCGGTCGGCGCGAGCGCGGCCCGCTTTCGCCGAGCGGCGCAGCCTCCGGCGCGGGAGGGGTGCGGGGGTACGGGGATCCCGGGGGAGGCCGGAGAGCTGCGGCGGAGGTATCACTGGTGCACTATTGCTGCGGGGCGGCGGAGCGGCTGGCGGGCTCGGGTCGGCGCGTGGCGCGGCGGAGGCGGAGGCGGCGGGCGCGGCGCGGCGGCGAGAGCATCGGGCGCGGACTGGCGGCGGGGCGGCCGCGGCGGAGAGGTGGCCGCTCGCCGACGCTCTCCACGATCTCGTCTGACCACAACTAAAATACGGCCGCGGCCGCTGCCGGCGCCCTAGAAACGGCACCGCCGCCGCCCGCGCACTCGCTTCGCTGCCCGGCTGCATAACTCACTTTCGCCGTCAGACGTCCCATTTTCATAACTAGATTTTCCCTTGAAGCCGGTTAAAATTACACTCAGCCGTAACAACAGGGCCTATTGACTACCCTGCGCTAGGATCAAAGGAGTACGGGCAGGTAAAGCTGTACCTACCGTTCTTATAAATAAATGAGTTACTCGTAAAATTATTTTCTTTGAAGTTAATGAGATTATATCGGATTTCACTGAAGCACGATACTTAGTAAATAATAAGATAGATAGTATACAACCCAATACTAATGAAATAAATTAGGTATAAAGCTCCTTGGTCCTAATTGAATTTTCATATTATTATTCATATTCATATTATTGAACCAAAACTACGTTCCGTGAGTATTCTGTGCCGTATACCCAAATAATAAAAATCTAAATGAGTGCCTATCAGAACACAGCCAGCAAGCTGTGATTAAAGGCAGTGTGTGGGTAAACAGGGGAATAAAGTAAGATTAAAACTAATGCGGGATTAGACTAGTTGCGGGAGCGGGGCTCCGGGAAGATTAATTAGAGCCATCAATCCTGCTGGCTCTGGTGACGAAGTGTTTTTCCTAGTGAGCCGTGACCTCCTTACTGAGACTTAAATTAATACATCGGAAACCTTGAACGTTGATATGTCAACTTGATGATTAAACACCGACATCGTTAGTTTAGAATGTAGGTATGCTAAGTTGTTAAACTCGTATCGACATTGTAATACATTGATAATACACAAATAATTATATTTTATTCTCATACTAAGTGGAATAAAATCTTCGTTTTAATGACATCTTTATTTTAATTTGTGACAAACTATAATAAAGAATGAATAGAACATTTTTTAATGCGTAAATGTGGTTTACAATTGCTCTTAATTAAGTATAACATTTTTGGTTCACAGACTTTGCCAGAATCTGGCATGCAATATGTATAAATATTTGATACTCACATTGATAACGTCAAAATAATAGTACAAAGTCAGTTCAAATAATAAAAATCATTAAATCCCAATAATAAACAATTAAGTATCCAACAAAATAAAAATATGTCATTAGAGAATAAAATAACTTGATATAAACATATTTATTTACACATAAAGATATTTCAACATCTTTTTTAATGTTGAAAGTACTAAAAAATACCTCCAAGGGGCCTTAAGCTGTTCTACCATTCACCAGCTCCCTAGTGGAAGACCTTGGTCAACCTCGCTTCGAAGGCACACCTAACGAGCGGCAAACTCGTTGCGGTGATGAATCTCGTCTAGCCTCAAAGTATGAAACGGTTACCCATCCAGTAGACCAGTGCCGCTCTTATTACGTAGGTGCCACAAAAAAGTGTAGAGCATTATTTACCACACCAAAAAATTGCACTAAGTAGTTACAAAAAATAGCTACCTACCTACTAGCTTATTTTATTAAATCTCTACAAGTAGAAATCTATTCTACTCTGATTTGATCTCTTTGATTAAAATATATTATTAAAAACTCTTACAAAATGAAGAAGGAGCTCGCGTTGAACTCTTTTCTATGAGTGTGTCACGTTCATAAAAAAGATTTCAACGAACTTCAATGTTCAAAGTAAATATCTCATTGTATAATTACAACGTCATGGAAGTCGATAGAGTGTGTATAGATTCATTGTACGAGCATCTAGGTATACTGTATGTTTATAAAAATAGAAACTGACTAAATGATTTGAATCCGCGGATATTACTACTAAGTAGGCTAGACTTTGCAACTAGATTATGTATTTTATAATTATTCGTATCTGCATTTCTTAGCTAAACATCTGCCTTCTGTAGGCCTGTTGGAATAAATATATTTAGTGTCAGTTATATCTATGATATATCTCTATTGTGTGCAATAAATAATGGATTTTTAAGTAATAATAATAATAAAAATACTAAATATTCGTGGACAAATTCACACTGCGCCATCTAGCCCCAAACTAAGCAAAGCTTGTACTACTAATAGCGATCATTATTTTGAATTAAATCACTTTGTGTACACTCACGATCGATACGATCATTATTTAATAATAGCGAAGTTTTAGATGACGTTCCTATGACGAACATCAATGGTGCGGTATCACAAATCGTAGTCAAGTGCTTAATTGGTTGACGTCTGTGACTAAAACCTCAGCACGCACGATTCCATCTGCCATCGGGTGTGAAAAAAATTGTGACGAGTTTCTGGCCAAATTGCCACCTTATGGAAGAAAGCAAATGGTTATCAAGTTCTGGTATTAATAGATCGAAGATTATCGATTGTCATAGAACTTGGAGTCGCTCCTATACTTCCTTATCTAATCGCCCCATGAGCTATTTGCTTCGTAAGCATGTTATAATTAATACACACTAGATTATAATGCGTAAGACATCTAAGTGCTACTGTTACTAAAAGTACGGTCTAATGCTTACCTAGATTTTAAACAGAAATAAGGTAGCATCTCAAGCTCTGTTTCGCAATTATGTATACCCAGTAATCTTACTAGCAGTGTTCGTTTATTTATATCTTTAGAGATACCAGGTGAGGTGGAGTTCAAATGCCTGGCTAGTCAAATAATAAAAAAAAAGTGAATAATGGAGCTGAAGGTGGTTGAATTTATACTGCAATTATAATTTATTTGTCTAGATTTTGTCTGTATATTGGTAGCATGCTTGCGAGACCGATAACTAAAAATAAGCAATGCCCTCAATGTCGGGAACTAGTTTGTCGGGGACAGTTTCGTACTTTGAGACTAGTCGGACTTAAGCACCGAAACGAGCTCGCCACTCGTTATGTGTACCTACTTATGCCGTTGGCGAAGCGAGGTTGACCATGGTCTGCCGCTGGGGACCCGGAGACTGGATGAAATAGTTTAGGATCCCTGTATTTTCGAATTTTATATTTATTTTTAGGTTGCTTAAAAAAGGCCAATTTCTTCCTAATGCCAGTATAGGTATACCGCCTGTAGTTTCCGGAGACCGTTTCCTTTTGTGTATTTTAACACTGCATACCTACGTTCTCCAACATGCCAGTTAAGCGTGGAGATTGTAGGAAAACAAGCACCACCAGGCACATATTCTACTGTGCACTAAATGGTAAGCTGCTGCATAAATGCTAGGTAGTAAGTTAGTTGTTAGTAGTATGAGTTGCACTGAAATCCAGCGCGACTGCGTCAGCCGTGGCATTACGCTGAGTGCGGCCCATTGCACTTCTCCATGGCACGGCTAGTACCAATTTGTATTTTTATTTAAATATTGTTTTGTTTTGTACTTTTTGTACGTTGAAAGTAAGTACAATAAACATATTTTACTTACCTACCTATTTACTTACTTCATTACTTAATTACATAATTATCGTCAATATTTGTGCTCTCACACGGCGTGCAGGGGCGCGGTTTCCGCTTTCCTACTCAGTTTTCAATGTTTACGTCGCTCGTTCTTTGTCACTCTTGGTGGTGAGTTTGTTGGCCCAACACTATTTCTGAACATTGTTGTGCTCCGGTTTGAAAGACATTTCATCTTAGTCCTCACAGAGACAACGCACCTGCGGTACTGCATTTTTGTTATCTGCAATCTGAATGCATGAATTTATGTTACCATTTACGTCAAGATCAAGTATGCTGTTTTCTCGTTTGTCACCGTGTGTCATCCAATGACACTAAGCCATCGCTTATTGAGCTGGCCTTTCATTGCGTATCGCTCCGTATCAAATTAATCATCCCACATCAGTCACACGGCCGGCTTCTGAATTGAGAATTTGAAGTTGAGAACGTACTTAGGTATGACTTAAGTTAATTTTCATTTATGAATAAATTTTAAGTACAGTTTGATCATAGTTTAAGTATTTGGACTTGAAAAATCTAAATTTTGACAGTCCGCTATCTTATCTTGTGCTCATTTTATACTTAACTTGAAATTTGGATTGTGTACTCATTTGACAGCGCTCAAAGGACTCGTAAGTCAAAGTTGAGTATTGTCAAGTTAAGCATCGTATTGTCAATTTAGCTACTTAAACTCTACTAACGAAATACACATCAAATTGCAGAGCCGAGCAGAAAATTCGGATTATCGATTATTTTAAATATAAAATGTATAATTCAATGGCATTTAGGTTGGTTCGATTGTATTTTTCAGCACTGAAAAATTTTTTCAACCTAATTCTAGAAGACGGCAACAAAGACAAAGATAGTAGTATTTTATAACTATATCTTTGCACTGCAATAAGCAGACCCCTAGGCCCTGGCCAACTCTCTAAAGAAAATTCAGGATAATTTGGAGTAACCAAAGACAATGTAAATTACGGCATTTCTGAGAAATTAGCTCAACAAGACGTTGTTCTTGAGATAAGCCTCGCCGAAAATTATGAATAACTAGTTAACCCAGCGCGACTTCGTTCACGTGTTGTCATACCTTTACTCTAACCCTACCTATTATAGACGCAACATTCCTAGTTAAGAACTAAGATAAGTTTTAGATTTCTCAAGCCCAAATACTGAAACTATACTTAAAATAATTAAGAATTAACTTAAGTCATACCTAAGTACGTTCTCAACATGAAATTCTCAATTCAGAAATCAGCTGTCAGTCATCTGTCGATCTCTACAACGCAGCGAATGTATCTTCTACTCATTTCAGAAACCTACTCGTATCTAGATCTGAACGTACGATCAAGCGACGGTGCGGCGTAGTTTTCACAAATGCATGGCGAGGAAGGTGTACTTAACGTTGTAGGTATAACCACTCGTGTTATTACGCATTGTATACAATTATTGTTCTCGGTTCTAAATTAAGCAACTATACACAGAGTATTGCCGAGACTGTATTGTGTTGAAAAAGTCAACGTTCTGTAACGGCAACTACTCACTATAAATACCAATTTAAGTGGCAACAAAAAAAAATCCTTGTCATGGTTCTCGCTTTAAATGACCACAGGAAAGTTACCAATGTTTTGTTTCTGTTTATTGAGTGGTTGAGTTACGAGTGCTGTATAGTCATGGCTCCCACGCACATGTCCTTGCGGTTTTGCCGTGGCAATTTATAATAATAAATTACCTGATATAGACACGTTTGGTGGTTGGAATATTACCGGCAACCGTTTCACAGATAGAGAGCCTTAAAATAGTGTCAGAGACCTTTCTATAGGTACCTACACCACAACACCATAGTTTACAACCGTAGCTACAATGCCTAAACATAAACAATAGATCATGTAAAAACTGATAGGCGCGAAAAAAACTAACAAAATTTCTAAAAATCTTGTGAAAAATGTTATGGGAGCTTTTGCGTAAACATGAATAGGTAATAGGTACCTACTACCTATTCATAGTAATAGTTATTTTACAAATAGGTATATTCTACTATATAGAGATATCGAGTATTATCAATAAAATGTCATAGCATCCATTCAAAATTTCACAACACAACTTCTATATCTTAGGTACGCTCTACCTACTAGGTAAGGACCTCATTTTTTATAAGTACGTGCAAATTCGAATTAGGTGTACTTGGGATACAAAAAGTAACATTCTGTGCAAGAGATTTATCTTCATGTAAAAAATTCCACGACACTCAATTTTGACGCCCCACATTGACGTCATGGGGTTATCCACCGTTGCACAGACCTGCCAATGTGGCCTCTAAGTGGAAGAAGGAAGGACCTCTACGCAGGTGGCTGTTCTGATAAAACATTAGCTTTTTTGTTAATCAATATCGACTGGTTTAATTATCAGAGTAGCGACTTATTTATAACATGTTAATACTTAACATCTCCCTTATTAGTTATGGATGTATATATTAACTTAGTTACCTACTAATAACTTTAATTGTTTTTTAGTCAGAAAATGTCATTGATGCTGATGCATGCTGATGGAGGCGAAGTGAAGATATACGTGTTACCCTTTATATTGTTATAACTAGCATGCTATGAAATACCTATAGATACGTATTAAGCAAGTACATCAGCGCTCAAACTATTCCTTGTATCCGCCTAAGAACCTCTACAGTCCCTTGGCACGAATTCTCTTGAAAACCCACAAGAATCCACTAACAAGAAATGCCATTGCGTCGCGGATGATAAAAATCCGCTTTGTTAAACCACGAGAGGTTGTATCTCGTGAGCAGTCCTGTTTGTTGAGGAAAATGGTGCGTCGACAGCGCCATTATGCGGTCGTGGCGAGCTGCAAAGAAGGTTACGACAAAGGGCAGAAACTAGAACAATTTGCGACGTAAACCGCCGCGGCACGCGAGCCCCGGCCTTGCCCTTCCTAATGGTCGCATTGTCGAGATAAACGCCGCGCCGGCAATCCCCGTAATAAGCCGGATTATGTCAGGTGAGACGGACGGGCCTTTCATTGGAACCGCGCGGAACTAGCCTTTTACTACCTACTACTCAGTGACATACGAGCAAATTGCCCGCCTGTTGATGAGCGATATAGAATTAAGTAAATAATCTCTTAATAAACGTCAAAAAGTTTAACGAGCTCATCCAGATGCTTAGGAGTTATTCTGTGGTTACCTATATGTAACAAAAATACAGAACGGCACTCACTGGGAGGATGAAGATGAAATGCCTCATGCAATTTCAATATTCTATGCTCATGCCTGTAATGCCCATGCCAACAATGCAAATATTTCTGATGCCCCCAAAAACGCTTAGCGACGCCACCGACAATATTCTAAGAACACGCCAACGAACAGCCTGACTAGTCATATCTTTATATTTTCATTTATGCGGGACATGGCTAAATTTGCATGCACCATCTGTTTTATGGCGTACTACAGTGTGGCTTTGTAATTAGATAGTATTTTGCATCAATCTTGAAGTGTTTGTGTGTGGGATTCGTTTTTATCTGCATGAATCACTGTTATAGCGTTTTTTCGTTGTTGGAAACCTGAATTACGTACTTACCTACGAACGTGATAATGTAAACAAGAAATTCGATTTGCTTTGTATTCTTAGAATCCTTTTTATTTCGAACATAGGTACGAATAGTCGTATTTTGGACGAAGATTTATTCATAGGATAATCCTGATATTTCGGTCAATGCCGTATGACTCAACTCGGTCAAGGGTCAAGTTTCATTTGTTTTATCATTTTAACACAGTTTTGAACATTTCATAACAGTATGGGCTCACGCACTGCCGTCGTCGGTCACGAAACGACTTAAATCAAATAAAACGAAATCGTTTATCAATAATACTCTTTATTTTTAGGTACACATGGCCAATTTTCTCATTGTATAACCTTAGTTTATTAAAAATATTCTTTACAAAAGTTGATATAGCATACAACATGACATGTGTTTTCCAAGTTACATACATACACCTACGCATTATGTACATTATAGGCACTTCGGTGCAAATACTTGTTTGCAACGACTCACATTCAGACAATTTGTTCATTTATCTTAGCACTAACACAATTGATGTGGATGACGTTATAAACTAAAAGATAGCTTAAACCAGATTAATCTCAGCTTAATCGTCCAGGGATAATATTTACAATGACAACTAGCCACTCTTGATAATATGTAACTCTATAATCATATCACCGTAATAAAATAACTATACTTAAATCTTAAAATAACTAATCTACCGATATCACAATAACGAATGTAATAATTTTGAATATTCCAAATTTCATTATTTGAAAGGGCAGGTAATAATGTCTTACGCTAATACCATTGCATTGATGTTGGTATAATAATTATGTCAAGGCTGTTTGGAAGCTATTACATACGTATCAATTTCCATACGGTCCAGTTTCCGAAACTCCTAATTATCAAACATCCTAATCATACCTTCCAACAAACATTTTTTCTCACAATTGATTAATAAATAGCTTCAGTCATATCATATATCAAAACATCGTTAAGTATCAGATTGTATTTGATATTTATAACTCTAATCTAAATTTAAAGCTTCTTTGATTTATAAAAGTAAACTTCTAAATAGAGGAATGTATATGCAATATACACCACATTCACTTGAAGAGAATACATCTACATGATCAATCACTAGTAAATAATTATATTTAAGTATCAGAGAATCACTGCCATTGTAACGAATGAAGTAGGTATAAATAAGTAGTCCTAAAACCTATATTAGCATCTTATTTATCTTTAGCCCTTTAACGTTTTACTATGACTGTATACTTCATACACTAACTACTATGGTACATTATTTTACACGACACACCTGAACCTGAATATTGATGGTTCAAATTCAAACTCGACTTAAAATTGTAAATATATCCAACTGTGTGAGTTCATTCTGGCGCAACCAAACCAGGCGCCTTTAATAGTAGGTATATGAATATCTGAAGTGGGTTATCCATGAAATGTAAACAGGAATATTTAATGCGAATTTGCGTAAACTAGTCAAACGTTATGGAGCAGATTAAGCTTTTACAATAGCAAATCCGCTTTATCTATGCGTTCACTATAAGATCGACCACACAACTGGTATATCGCCCGCGGTGAGGTAGGTGGGAGGGGGACGTTTCCGTGCTGAAGGCGCGGGCGCGGGGCAGGGAGCTCAAATGCTTTTCCGGGAAACGACATTAAGTGATGTTTCGTGGAACAAAAATCATACAAAAACATGTTCCCTGCTCCGCTCCCCGCGTTCGCCCATCCACCCCCCGCAGGCGATGTTTTAGTTGTGTGGTCGATCTTAGGAAGTCACTATGGTCGATCTAGGCTACCTAATAATGAAAAATAGTATGGAAGTATTGATAAACCTTATATTCTAGACATTAGTGTACTCGTACAGTCATAATAAAGTTTCAGATCATACGAAAATAAGAACTAAATAAGACTATGCACTTGATGGCACCACGTTCGAGCCATTTTTTATGCGTTTTTTTTCATTTAATGTACTTTCTTGGAAAACTCAATTCCTATAGCGAATTTTAAAAGTAATAGCTTTAATTACTTGTCCATAGGTGGGAAAATATAATAAGTCGTAGTACTCAAGGCTTTACAGATTGGAGCTTAAAATATCACGAGGTAAATATTTAACATTGTTTTTAACGAAAATTAATTTAAATACTGACAATATTACTACAGAAAAGAAAATTATGATATTTTTACAAAATCGCCAAGATTTAAGTAAGTTGATTCAATAAGGTTTCAGTAACAAAATTGTTGTAAAAAAATTAAGTAGTTGGTGAACATTATTAGTGATCCTAAGTTTTAAGCCCTCTATCATATCGCTGTATCCTGCGCGACTATGATATGGCCATCATATTTTTTATGCGCCAGGCTAAAAAGCCGCCCATGAGTCATGACGTTGCGAAGACTATAATACTGAATCCTCGAAGACTAATGCGTCAGCGCATCCGTGCGTCCGTGCGTCAGTGGTAGTGCGACAGCTTCCCGGGGCGGCGTGGGGGCGCGCTCTCGTATTCGTAGTAGTTAGACTGCGGTCTCGCGGCCCCTCCCTCTCTACAGGAGCGCTGAGAGTGGTAGCCAGCCCCTGCACGGCGACTGAGGACAAAAGGAAACAGTAAGCATTGTGATACCCTCTAGCAAATGACAGCGACAACGATTCCATTGGTGGATTGAAAAGGAAAAAGGATATCCATAGATCCACCGGTAGAGCCTCGTCGGTGGATCCTAGTGGAAAGAGAGGTAGTAGCCATGACGGGGGCGTGTATGGTATAGTTTCGTTCATTTTACGCCATATTCAGTATTGTCGTTATTGTGCACAACTTATTTTGTATTTTCCTAATGAAACACACTAAGGTAGGCTACACTCTAAGCCCACCCGAAAATATATCCGTACGAAGTTGAAATTATAATAAAATTCAAATAAAGGGTCTAAGAGGACCGTGGACCTGGTAAAGTTTATAGGGAGCCGGTCGATCGGAAGGGTTGAGAAGAGGCCTATGTCTGGTAGTAAAGTTACTGCGGTTGGAATGATATGATGTAAGAATTACGAGTACGTAACACCTTTAATTTCGGTCATCGGGCTTAGAGTTAATTCAGTATTACGAAGACAAACCACTACAACTAATCAAATCGCAATTAACTTGTTTATTGAGACGTGCTATGTTACAGCCTTTAACAATGAATGAACTGACCAACTGGTCAGTGTTCACTCTACTATACACAACAGTATCGTAGTGTGAGTTTCATAGAAGACAATCACGTGTAAAAAGTGTTTTTTTACCGAGAAACGTTTCTAAATCAGTAGTGCTTTGACTAAAAATATTTTATAGCTTCACACGCGTACCTACGCAAGTAAAAGTTAACAGTTTGGTAGAGCTTTCACTATGTTTATTATCAGATTTTGGTAGGTTGATACCGAATGAATGCAAGTGAATCTCAGTGAGATTTTTAATATTAATTGAGATTTTGTGGCTAAAGATACTGTCGAATTCGAGATAGCAGCACCAGAAACGGCCCCCTGGGCCGTCATATTGTCATAAAATCAAAGACTTCTATCTACTAGCATAAAATTGTGTTTCATTTTAAAGTAAACAAAATATTGGATTGTTTTCAAATTCGGATAATTACTTTTCAAATATTTGTTGAAGTATGCCAGTGAAGCTTCCTATAAAACGAAAATTTAAAACAAATTGCCTGGGTAGGGATAGCTCATAAAATTAAAACTACGCGAACGAAGTCGCACTGGGCAGTCATAAATCAAAGTATTGGTTAATTTTATTATTTTTCTAATGATTGCCCTTAGTTGCCTTACCCATGTAGCCATTTTCCCTTAAATTAGCAGTGCCTTTATTTATTTTCTAGTGTCTTTATTAAGTCAACTATGAATAATTATACGGAAAACAGTTACCTAGTATTATAGGCCAAGAAAATTACAACACAGCCTAGCCGTACAGCATCTACAATTACACAATCTATTGTTGTCTATCGAAGAACCTTAGGTTATTAAGCGGTATTTCCGCTAAGCCATTAATCTATAGCCACTATTACACATCAAATTATACAAAGGCATGTCAATTAACCAGATATGAACTATGTGTGAGGAAATTGATTAACTAGCATGATCGACAGATCGGGTTTACCAGGTATGCAATCTGTTGGTGGCCGTGAATTGTTTATAGCAGTTGTGAGCACCAAGAAATATGTGAATAAGGCGACAATGGATAAATCACATTATAATGTTAGTTATAAATTGACATTGAATACATTAGCACAGCTTTGTTAATTAATGTAACCGAAAACATTATCAAAACAAAATTCCGGTAAGGTACAATCATGGGGTACATATAAATACATAAATGATGTATAATTAATTTATAAGCAAGCAAGAAGTTCTTGAAGATTTTATAACCAAAAGTTTGAAAATTTGAAATATTTATATTACTCAAAGGTAAATAAACACTGCAAAACGAACCAAACTAAGCAAGCCGAGCATGGATATTATGACGATTCCCTCCACAAAATTGAAGGAGGTTGAGTCCAAATTAATATTCTGTGGTCCAGCATTGGATTGTTGATGTAATGCAATGATGTGAAAAATAAAATAATAAATAAATAATTTCTTTATTTTTCTCACGATAGATAGATATGTACTTAAAAACTAAGATATTAAGCAGATTCAAATTAGACAGCTAAAAATTAGGCAGATAGTAGCATAGCCCTTCCAATTTTTTATCTTACATCGTCAGTATTGGCAAAATAAAAATAAAAGCTAACATGTGAAATTCGCAATAAAAAGAAACCTTCACGGCTTGACGTAAAACCCGATAATCATCACGAACGACTTGACGTCAATTTGAATTAAACACTTTACGCATTTTCATGTTTGTGTGAGTTTATATTTAATTACATCGACCACCTCGTGCGACCACAAGATTATGGACTTGAAACTGAAAATATTTTTTGGCATTGAATAAGTAATTAGTAAGAACCAAACAGTATGTCTGAAATTGCTTCCTATCTATCCATTAAAGGTATCCATCGGAAAAGTCTATTACATACTTTTTAGCCCCCGAGGCTATGGTCCAGTCCAAGGTGCCTGCCAAAACCTTATTCAATGCAATGGTTTTAAAGGCTGGAAAATCTAAATGGCAAGAGTCTACTTTATATAAGGAAATGTACGTAACATACCTTATAACAATTTACAATTTTTTTACAATTTAATGAGTATTTTCACGATACCAAATGGTGATGCGCTTGATAGGGAAGACGTGAACTTTAAGAAAATAATGATTAGGTACTGAAGGACACATTGAAATTATTATTAACCGCTAGAAAATTGTTTCTAAAAAAATTTTACCTATATGTCCAGTAAAAAAATGGCGAATAAAAGTCACCATTGCCACTTTCTATGCTCCAATTGTGACTATAGCTACACGCAATTCCATTTGTATGTAGGTAATAAAAAACATTGCTTCGTTGCGGTTTATTTTTTGTTCGTAACGACGTCTTCCGAGCTAATTTGTTAACAAATGTACGTTCTCACGCCGAATTTTTTTTCATAAAATTATAAATGATCGCAATAATTTGTAGTGTAGAGTGATATTTTTATTATAGCAAAACCTGGTAGATAAGTGGTATTGTAAGAATACCTGCTAGAGATGTGCCGACTATTTGGCCACATTGCCGACTAGTGTGGATTAAGTGAACCTAAAGGCAAAAGCTGCCGACTAATCGGCTCTTTTCTTTACTTATTTAAGGGGTAAATCATAATCATATTTCTTTTCATGCAATCCTTTTGCTATCTGTAAACTATCTTCTATCTATTTCACTTGCTTTTGCTTTATTGAGGTGCCTTACGACGGTTCGCAGAAAACTGCAAGAGATTGTGTCTGAATATTGCGATTTTATTACATTGAACGTCAAATCTCAATGCTGATTGCAGTCGAGTGTTCAATTCAATTCTATCAAAACGCAAACGTGTTTGTGTTTTGCACCAAACGGAGCTCATTCCATTTTCCTTCACTGCACATCAAAAGCAAAAACTACAGCAAAAAATTTCGGCATCCCATCCCATCGGCAAAAGGTTAGGCTGTAGCTAACTAAGCACATATTTGGCTGTTCAACTAAGACCAAACGGTCTTAGTGGAACAGCCAAATATCAAGAGGCTGCTTTGGATTCGGTAAAGAAGACTGTTAAGAAAATTATCCGTAATCTAAAGGATATTGACGCTACAAAGCCTGAGATATCGGCATATAAAGCGAGACTGAATATCACAGTTGGAAAGGGACCTAGGTCTGAACTTAGACGTACATTCCATGATGTAATCAAAGACATTCAATTAGGTCTGGTCAAGATTAGAACTGTAAGTACCCTAATCAATCCTAAAAGTTGATAAATGTGGAAAAAGCGACCGAAGTTTGTCAGCAGTAAAACACGTTATAGGTCTATAGCAAGTAGTGTGGTTTCTGCTTACACCTACAGGATTACCGATGCATTTGAATTTCGCCTACAACAATGATCGGCTTGGCCGACTAGTCGGCCAAGGCTATAGTCGGCCCATCTCAACTTATCAGCCTTAACGGATTAGGTAACCATCATGACATACATGATATCATTAGTGGGACGATCCAATTTCCACAAATATTACTTTCCGGAAGTAGGTACTTATTTTATTGTTCTTTCTTCACGTTTCAAAATCGTTGTTTAACTTATGCGGTACAAATAGAGGAGCTCTATTTGTTAACCATTCGCCTCGACTCGAATGGTTTTAAGTTTTTATTTTCGGTATAAAAAATTCAATATATTTTTAATTACATTGGCAATACCGAAAGCGAGCGGTTCATAAATAGTGCTCCTACGGTCCCGTAGTCAAGCCTGCAACGGGCCAAGTCGTGACAATTATGAGAAAAATATATAACAATCTTGGTCATGGACTTTTTAAATCATATACCTAAGTAAAATAAAATCAAACACGAAATCGGACATCCTGTTATGGTTTTTAACATACAACAAATATTAACTTTTCATCGAATTTTTTCTGTAACGGGAATGTATATTGCTGTAACATGTTTACTCATCTGTAAACAACAGTTTAAAATTAAGATATATCTGCCTCAGTTCTAAACAAAACGTTACGTTATATTGCCTTAAGTATTGCCATCACCCAACTTTAACCGACTGTACAGAAAAAAAGTACTTACTCTTTTTAAGTAAGTGACGTTAGAAGTTGGTTCGTCGTTCAGCGTTTAGTCTGGACATTTGCATGAATAACTTTTTTTTTGCCAAACATTTATTAAAGTATATTCTTCTGATTAATTCACAACTTGGCCAATCACCCGTTTAAGGCTTGACGATGATAAACAGGGCAGCCTCTATATTTTTCTTATTATTGTTCGAAGATATATCAGCTCTCATCACCAAGAGATAAATACAGTCCACTGCTGGACATGAACCTACATCACTTACACAGAGTTCCCTTCGAAGTATTAATTTATTACTTACGTGCGTATTACTACCTACATGGCGTCAAATACAGGTAAACATATTAATGGCTGTGCCATTACTTTTTTGTAAAAAGATACCTAAGAACTTCTTTCTTGGTGATAAATTGTGTTTAGAATGTTTCCATCACTACATCATTATTTATAGTATAATGTACCCCGTGACTGTACCTTGCCATAATAACTACGCTTGGCAGGTCGCAATGTCCTATCCTAGTGTTAAAATACTCAATAAAAAATGCTGATGCTCATTTTATAATTTACGAAACTACAGATTCTATGGTCTAAATTACATTAGTTCTTTTTTATGATACTCGTCACTAGATGCCATAGGTTGGTCATAGCCTTCATCAGATGAGTTGGTGAGAGTGCTAGAGTAGGGACCAGTTAAGATTGCTTTGAGGTTATGGCGTCCCTGTCATTGTTTGCTTATGTTGTGAGTTGTTCTTGTTGGCTCTCTGTCAAATTTAGTTCCTTTGGCATCCGCGAGCAATACTAACTAACAAGTAATCTGCAAGGATCATTTGGCACTTGGATGAGGGCATGGGTATGAAACATCAACTCCAGCTTTTTGTCAAAGTGACGCTTTACACATTGGCAGCGTTAGTTCTGATTTCGGATACATGTCAAATGATTCTTGTAGCTTTGTACATTTTACTATGCAGGACACAGGTGGCCATATTTATTTTGCTGTTCTACCTCTACATATTAAAATCATACTTAGTATATGTATATGTCGCAGCAATCTGGTTAAATAAGAATGAGAATTTCCATTCTCCATTTAATGAGAAGGCTACTCCGTTAATTAAACGCCGGCATTCAATTGATTGCCTAGGCCTATCGTTTAACTAGTTGGCTTATAGTAAGCTAGCTCTTTAAAGACAGCTGACGTTAAATCAGGCAGTTGATTTAAATGTAGTTCAAATTTTATCCTCTTCAAACTAAAACTCAAACTCCAATACGTTTATTCAGTTTAGGTTTTCACAAACACTTATGAACGTCATAATCGGCGCTGGTAGTGCCAAAACGTCAGACAGCTCGCACAGCTGTTTTTGTATTTTGTTCGTTTTAACTGTGATACCTATAATATGTTTTTAAGTAAAAATTAAGATAACTTAATTTGTTCAGTTATATTATTATATTATATTAAAAACATAAATGACTGTCAAAGTTTCGTGCCTTAGTTTTTTTTGTGGTAAATGCAAAGGTACTCCCAATACAATTGTTGAATGAATTTGTTGCCACTAATAATTTATTTATTAAATAAGTTACGTCACTCTAAATAAACGTCCCCTTTAACAAAACTTAACTAACTAACTAGCTTAATGCTACATTCAACTACTTGGCTAGTTGCCCTTTAGCCACTCAATTGAATGCCGGCGTTTAACTAACTGGCTAGCCTTCTCATTAAATGGCTGATTTAACCAGATGGCTGCGACATAACACGTGGAATGGTTATATATTTCTTCCTAGCAAGACAAAATTACGTACAGTACAATACGAGTAATGATAGCTTAGCGCTATAATGCCTTCAGTAAATAATGAAGTCATTACAAAGCACGAGCATCTTACCGGAGTCAAAGGTTGATGTGTGCGGGCGGAGCAAAACAAACAAATTAATTTTTATTTTTTTTATGTTAGTGTACCTGTAAAATGGTTATTGTTTGTGATATTTTCCATAGTAGGAGTACAAGATAACTGCAGAAAAGATACGAGTAGGTACATACATACACCACAGGTGCCACATTATAGTCACCAAAAAGAAAAGTGACTTTAATGTGGATAAGCCAAAAATGCCAAAAGGATATAATATAATAAGGAACCCCGGCTTTTTTACTTCACACAGGATATGTTAGTACTATTGCTACGAAAATCGAAGTTTTTTAAAGTATTTTTTAAGTTTGGAAAAGTATTATTTTTATCTCTTATTATTAATTTTATAAGTAGTATTTATTTATTTATTGGTGTACAAACATTATTATTATTATTTTGGGACCAACAAGCCAATAACAGGTCCTCGCTAGTAACATATTGTTATATAGGTTCCATTTAGGGATCGCAATACCGGTATATCTTTTCAAAACCGGGATTTTCGGTATTAACATGAGGTCAATACCCCGGATACCGGTATTTTCGATATTTTCGGGATTTGGAGAAGTTGCTAGTAATTTATTATGATATTTTAATTATATATTCTTTATTGCATAAAATACATAGACAAGACTTAAATAGTACCTAAAAACGCAATCGTTTCTAGAAGAAACATCTAATTTTAATTTCCTCTATTATAGATTCCCCATCGATAAATATTTTCTTTTGATATTGAAGCAAACTATTATGCGTTTTGTTAGTCTAGATAATGTTTAGAATATAAAATTGATTTTAATAGTGCAAAAGTAATATAATTTTATTTTATCTGAATACCGAAAATCCCGGTTTTTTGTAAAATGAATACCGGTATTGTGAAGGCGTATTTTTCGTCAGGGATACCGGAATTTTCGGTATCCGAGATCCCGCTTTGCGACCCCTAGTTCCATTACTTTGTTTGGATATACTGTATCTTTAATTTATTTTACAAATTCGTATTATATCTCTGGGCCTCCGTACCCTGATACAAATGAATGGATTAATAAATAATATGATGTATAATATTCACCTTTCCTCCTCTGCCTTGGCTCGTTGCGCGTGTACCTGCCGCCGCATCTGTCCGATCTGCACCTCACTCAACTTCTCTCGGCGCAGGCTGGGATAAAGGGTAGCCGTTAGTTTTTTTTACGTTTTGTGGGCTTACGTCCAGGCTGATGGTAAGCAGCTGGGCTATCACTAGCGTAGAATGGAGATGGGGATATGAGAAAGTTGTAAAAGATAGTTGAGTGCATTTACTACGATAATAAATAAATAAGTATGCGTGGACAAATTAACACAGCGCCATCTAGCCCCATAGTAAGCAAAGCTTGTGTTATGGGTGATAGATAACTGATAAACTTGATGAAATACATTCATGGTTAAACATATTAACGATGAAATTACATATAGTACTGTATCTAGTTAAAGCTAGAGTAGAAATAATTTCAAGGAAAAAATTCACAATTTTATTTATGCAAATAACATAGTCGCTGTTTGAATGCCACATTAGATGACGCGGGGAAAAGATATATTGTAGGTATGTTAAATATCTACTGTGCTGTCAAGAAGTTTCTCGTACAACAACAACAAAAAATACCTAAGCGAATAATTAAATTTTTTGTCCTAGTTTTTTAGCTCTGACCCATTCCCTGTTTGTCGACGCTGAAAAAGTGTGATATCGGCAAGTAATAAACAAACAAAAAGTACTCACTTAAGGTTTTGTTGTATTTCGTCAAAATTGGCGTAGTGGCCGGTTGGCCCCCATGCGCTGTCCATTGCCTGTCGACAACAAAAAATTAGATTAAAAATGCAATTAACTAGTCTTATTAATGATATTGGAGTTCTTGTGAGGCTTTTATCGATAGATATATAAACATGACTAGCAAATATGCTAAGTAGATAATTGCTTGATTTGCATAATTCAATTAGAGCTGAGAAACATTTTTTGCGAATTTCGTACGTGCTTACGTACGAAAGAAGCTTTTCTTAGGAAAAAACCGCTGTTTCCACTCCGATATCTCGTTCCAGCACGACGATCAACCAACCCATGGCTACGGCAATACTTATATCGTCTCATCCGTAGAAAACAATTAAAAATAGAGGGGAAAAATATACGTGCGAAAAAAACGCCAATTTCATTTCCACCCAGACCCAATTCCTTTCTTATTACCTGTTGCGCAGGATGCGTGATGGGCGCCGTCCGCGCAGGCGGCGAGCGGTAGGGTGGCGCGGCGTGCGCGGTGTGCGCGGCGTGTGTGGCGTGCGCGTTGTGCGCGGCGTGGGCGGTGTGGGCGGTGTGGGCGGTGTGGGCGGCGTGCGCGGCGTGTCGTCGGTCGGCATGACCGCCGCTGCCGCTACTGCTTTGCCGCGAATGTTGGCCGTCCACCCTGGTAGTGAAGCATGTATTTATCATGGGATGCTGCCTTGGTAGACTGGCTTACGCTTGCTGTAGTTTTAGGTGGTGTTTCTTAATTTTACTAGACATATTTATATGATATATTGAGCGCGGTCCGGCTTTGCCTAGCATTGCCGGGCACGGTCCGGTCGTGACTGGCGTGGGGTAAGTTTGCTGCTGCCATGGGGCGGCCAGCGTGTCACTGTGTGCTTCTTTCCTACTTTCCTACCCTTTCCTTTTTGACGATTGAAAGAGATATTTAATGTCCTAATCAATAAATAAATTTTGAATTTGAATTTGAATTTGCATACATTATCCTTTATCATTTTTTTTTTATTAATTTCATTTTTAGGTATTTATTATTCTAGCGATCAAACCCGGTTTCTGGCGACTGCTTTTCTACTCTTCCTTCAAGGATGTACGTTAAAACCTACACATAGTCGCTTGCATAAAATGGTCGATTTTATTTTATTGATTTAGATTTTGAAAACGTTGTCGAAAAGTACAACCAGCCAGACCTACACAATGCATCTGTTGCGGATTGCGGATATTGCGAATGTAATTGTTGACACGTCACATCTACTGCCCTTGGGTATATTGTGATTTTATTTAAATAAATATATAAATAAAATTCGATTAAGCTATTAGTACTAAAATAACTAAAAAAACTTTTTTTTTAATGTTTTTATGTTACTCAATCACAAGCGAGCAGACAGCCCACCTGATGGTAAGTGGTATCTGTCGCCCACAACATCTACGATTCCTACATTTAAGTTGCAGGTAATAAAAATGCAAAACCGCAGGTGCGAAGTCACAGTGAGGATTAGATAAAATGCCGCATGTCTGTAATTGCGCTTGTTGCCTTATTCTTCAAACCTGAACAATGCAAGCCTTGTTGCTTGGCGGCAGAAATAGATAAGACATCTCTACCAGTTTCATTAAGCCCCACCCCTCATTTGTTCCCCACACCTTACCTCTGCAAAGGCGAGACATCATCCTGCCGGTCGCGGTCACGGTCACGGTCACGGTCACGGTCCTGCGAGCGGCTCTGTCGCTCGGCGGCGTCGCGCGATAAGGACTTCTCGGAGCCGCGTCCGGGCCCCGCGCGGCCATACAACTCGTCCTTCTTGCTGGGTTTCTGCTTCTTACTACTGTGGGGTGGGGAAAAGGATATGATATAAACCAAAAGCCTTAGTGGTTGTTTTGCCTTAATTTCCTTACATGTCGGACAGGTTAAAAACGCTGTATATGAAAACAAGGTCGTGGTTGATCAGATGCCTTGTACGGGGTTAGTAGACAGAAGGGCTTCGGTGGTACCCAAAAAGATTGAAAAGTTAGCTACCTTCATGGCTGGAATTTTTTTTTGTTAGACAAGACAGACATTTGACCGCCATCTGTCACCGTCACCATGTCGTCATCCGTCACCTGTTGGTAAGTGACGATGCGACCGAAGATGTTTGCTCTTTAATACTATCTATATTCTATTCTGCTCAACACCATAGATCACCAGCCAATACTCAATGATCATCCGACCGGTCAATCCCGGATCCTCCCAAAGTCCGCTTTCCTACTCTTTTTTCCCCACTTCGCCCTTTCTTCGGTCACCTCACGTCGTGAGTCAATCCATCGCTTCTTGGGTTTCCTGTTGGACTTCTTATCTGCATACGAATTCAAAAGAAACCGACCATCTTGGAGTCAGACTTACTCAGATTTTCATATAAAGTCTAAACTGGCAATATCCGAATATGGCCTGCGCTGCTTAACGTGTCACTTCTCAGAGCACAATAGTGTATCGCGAGAACAGTTGATAACAATAGATTAGCGGGTATTTGGGATGTGAGCGGTTAAAGGCCAATAGTCAAATGATGAAGCCGTTGACTTACCTGAACATAGTGGAAAGCGACTTGAACAGCGAGGGTTTCTTGTGGGACAGCGAGGACTGCTGCGGGGAGCCCCGCACCATGCCCTCGGGCCCTGGTTGGTCGTCGGTCAGCCAGTGTTTTAGCGCTGAGGAGAAAATTAATTATTATATAAAAATAAAAATAAATAAATATTCGTGGACAAATTCACACAGCGCCATCTAGCCCCAAACTAAGCAAAGCTTGTACTATGGGTCTAGATAACTGATATACTACTTAAATACTTTTTAAATACATACTTATTATACATAGAGCACCCAGAACCGTAACAGAAATTAAAATTCATCATTTCAATTTCTGCCCGGCCGGGAATCGAACCCGGGACCTCTTGCGAGGCAGACCGGTATGTTACCATTGAATCACTCAGGTCGTCAAAATATATATATCTACTCTATATGTATATATCTACTCTCTTATAATATAGAGCTGTGACTGTGGGAACATAGTGAATAAAGTCGATTGCAATGCCATTGGACGAAAGTCAGAGATCGCCTTTAAAATCCACATAGTAGAGTGCGCGCAATAAGTCTGCACTTAGGTGTGATGTCCATGTGATTATTTTTGTTGGAAGCTCTTCTTATTGCCTTTACTAAGTCTTCACATACATTATACTGATTACGAGTTTTATTGACAAACCAACAGCGATACCGTGCTCATGCAACTTGGACGGTCCAAGTTCTTTGTACTGGACGGAAACTGCTGTTTATTTATGTACAACCAAAAAAGACACGAATAAAAAGGGGAAACTTACGTGGATGCGCGCGCGCATAGATGGGCTCGTTGCGCGGATTCCTTTGGTTTTCCTGCATAGCTGTCTGAAGGGATTCCAAGCTCGAAGACTTTCTCATGCCGAGTGAGGGTCCCACTTGCATGGCTGGATAAAAATACATTGATTAGGGATATGCTGGTATTTTTTATAAGAACTTTCATATTGTAATAAGAGCGAAATTGAAAGAATGAATGAAAAATGTCATTTAAGTGCATTTTACCGAATTTTTTCTAGGATTGTAGTGCCACCTCGTACAGTCAGCTGCAGAGTGGCATAACCCCCTTAGCATACATTAAATGTATGGTATGTGGGTCTGTCCACTTTGCAGCTGACTGCACCTACTCGTTGCAACTGCTTACTACGCTGGTGGTTTGCGACACTAAAATATGCCAGTCGCGTCGACCGGGTTATTGCAACTAAATATCAACTAATTACCATAGCTACGTGGTACTGCTGTCTCAAACTATTCTTTCCTATTTCTATCTCTAAGCGTGAAAGCGTGTATACTGGATAAACACCCGACCTAGAATACTCATCATATCAGCCGGAAGACGCCCAATGCTGGGTATAGTCCTCCCCCGGAGATCCCCACAAAGGCCGGTCCCGTGCCTCCCGCATCCGGCTGGTACCTGCGATCTTCCGCCTTGTGGAAGGCCTACCTACAACCTCTCACCTCTCAGAACACTACACACCACACCCTCTGCCCCACGCCTTCCCCTCCCACTCACCGTTGATAGCCTTGGTCTCCTTAATCTTGCGGTAGGTCCCGGTCTGCTTGGCGTCCATGGCGGCGTGCCGCTTCTCCGACATGGAGCGGCGGCCCACCGCGTCCCGGCTGAACGCGGCGCCCGAGCACTCGGAGCCGGACTCCGCCCCCGCCACTGCGCCGCCGGACGCGCCGGATATGCTGCCCCTGGGGGGATTGGGTGGGGTTAGATGGGGTTGGGAGTTTGGGGGGCCTTCTACGCCTTCGGGCCTTCATAGCCCCGAGCTAACCTCACCTCAACAAGGGCGGTATTTCCTTTTTAAATAGTATTATATTCCTGACCGTGAGTAAGGTGCTGTTTTAATTGGTAAAAGTCGTGCTACTATAGTCGAACGACGGACGTCGCCCGATCAATGGGAAACCTCAAAACCGTCCGTCTCACGACCATGGTCGCATGACCGTTGCCAATTAGGACAGCGCCTCAGGTTTCCAGTGCTCCATGGGATAGGGATTTGGTGAACCGTAGCTTATGGCAGTAGAGGAAAATTTGCCTTTTTGCTGCCAGATCAATGTGGGTGGGTGCTTTGGCGATACCTCTGGTGTTGCTAATGTCTATAGGCAGGGATGACCACTTTCCATCAGGTGGATGGCTTGCCTGTTTGCTCACCGTATAACATAAAAAAGTGGGAAATCCGCACATCGGATAAAAGTGACTTACCTCGTAGTCGTTCCATAATCCTCTTCAATAATAACATTGTGATGCGCCGGCGGCGACCGTGACATATGCACGTGTCCTAAATTCTGCCTGTAATGGTGTCCGTTCATCATAGGATTCACCGGCGCATCTGTTGTCTGCGTTGCCATATAGTAACTCTCATTCCTCAAACCCGTCAACCTATCTATCACTGGATTCCATCCGTCCAGACGACTCCACTCAAAGCTGTCCCTCTTTGGATCATGGGGTACGGTATCTTTATCTCTTTCCAAGTATCCTTTGCTATCGTCCGATTGGTTGGACACCCAGCTATTATTGTTATTTATCGTCACTATCGACGCGTGCTTTTTACTACTCCGTCCGTCTGGATTGTCGAAGGCCCGTTCTTGGTTCACTTCCAACTTCTGCGTGTAGTTTTCGATGGGTTTGTTCTCTTTATCCATGGAATTGTATATGACCGTGTTGTAGTTCTGAGAGTTACTGTGGTCATTCGAGTTCGTGGTGTCGTTGCCGTTGGGCGGGGTGTCGTCTTTCCACCTGGCTAGGCTGTCTGTACTGTCTGTTGATCAAAAAAGAAAGATATTAGATACTTTCAGAATTGATGCCCGTGGTAAACATTTTTCGGGTTATCAAATAATAATAATAAGATGTATGGATGCAGGCATTGGATATTTAGGTAAGGGGATTCCGATTTCATTATTGCTGCCAAAGGGTAGCATTTTAAGCACTTTTGAAATCGGAATTTCTTGCCCGTTTGTGCCCCTTTGTTACAAAAACTTTGTTTAGGGCTTAACTAAGTTAAAAAAAACCGAACTACCAAAGGAATTTATTACTCAAAAATGATCACAAATTTGACGCGAAGTTATCGAACTTCCAATCAATTCGGATGCAGTCATCTATCCCATATAGATAGGCAGACACTATTGAGTGCCACAAGCGACAATCCTGACACACTTCTTCCACATTCGCACGTCTTTTACTACATTTACGTCGGTTGAGGGTACTTCTAACTAAAAAAAGCTACTATGCTGGAATAGAAGACGTATTTATGACGTCGAAGATCAGCTGATCATAGGGTCCTGGCCTAGGGAGCTGGACTCACCAGTTGGAGTAGGGAGTGGGAATGGGAAGTGGTTGTAGGGAGTGGGAGTAGCGAGTAGGAGTGAGACTGGAAAGTGAGAGTAGGAGTGAGACGTGAAAGTGGCGAGTGGGAGTGGGAGAGAGGCGTGAAACTGGGAGTGAGAGTGGCAGTAGAAGTGGGAGTGAGGCGAGAAACTGGGAGTGAGAGTGGAAAGTGGGAGTGGGAGGGGGAGTGTTAGTTAGAATGGGGAGTAGGAGCAAGACTGAGAGTGAGAGTAAGAGTGTACACTGGTCGTGCAACTCACCAGTCCTTCTAGCAATAGTGAGTGAGATGCTGCCGCTGACGCTGGGCCTGGCATGCAGCAGCGCGCGCCGCAGCGCCTCCATGGCGGCCGCGTTGCTCTGCCCCACCAGCGACACGCCGTTCACTGTCAGCAGCTGGTCATTCTTGGCTAGCCTGGGGGGAAGGGGAGGGCTTTTTTTATGTATAGTTCTTACAATATAGTGTATAGTGTGTAGTGTATTTTTATTCTGTACTGTGCACGTTGTATCTGCGTTTCTTATGTAACATCTCACTTCTGTAGGCCTGCTGGACGAAATTTCTTTTTAGAAATAAGTTGTGCCTGTTGTGTCGTTCATAATTGTGTTTTTACCTGTATGTTTTATTGTGTACAATAAATAGTTAAATAAATAATAGGGTGTAAAATACATTGTGAGACCGGAGGGGAACATATAAAAATAGTATAGTACAGTCGGTACTGGCAGTCAGCTGCGATTCTCAACGCCAATTGACGCTTTTGTTTTTGTTACGGGACAATATTATCGTAACGTTTAGAGGTGAGGTAGCACGAAAGACGTGTTTGAAAGGGATTAGTCAGATAATCGGTGAAATAACAAAACGTCTTAAGACGACAATATTTTTGTTCTGTGGCAACCTCGAAGCAAAATCGCTTGCACCAAAACGTCACATATGTCATATTAAATATGGAGGACCCGTGGACGTCCACGATAACATCGTCACATTTTAATTATAAAAACGCCCATAGAATGAGAAATCTTATTACCTAATACCACTGACTTTACGTTAGCGAACTTCAAACTATAGATACCAGCTTGAAGACACATAGCAGATAGAAGTTTGCGAAGTACACATTTAAATTTTTTGCCAAATTTAGTCTTTGGTAACATTGAGATATCGATGTTATAGTTAATAGGAACCATGGACTTTGATATTTCGTTACGCAATTATCATTGTATCGTAAAAGTAGGTAAGTACTGAAGCAAGTGTGTGAATAAATCAGAAAATATTTGCTACAAACTAGAAAATATCTGTCAATCAGAAAACAATGTACAATTAACTAAAGGAAATAATTAATGTTAGTGACCAGTATTTTAACCATATGTGCTATTTTACTGTCAATTTGTTGAAATGAAATGATAGACATTTATTGCTTGTTACATATAAATCATATTCGCTTACCTGCCATCTCTAGAAGCTGCTCCACCGTGCAATACTGATTTGATGAAAATACCTAAATCTTGAGGATCGGGCCCAACCGTGACTTTTCCTTTCACGCTGATCCCGAGGCCGGCTTTCTCTGAATCGTACACTGGGACATCTAATCGTAGTATGAGACGTTTTCGAAGACTTAAAACCTAGAAACAGATAAAGGAATTGTTTAATAATGTTGCCCCCTAGTGATTATTAGATTATATAAGTTTTAGTACTGTCTGTTATACGAGTTATCTGACCCTTCACACTAAAGTGTCGTAAATCGAAGGGGGTCAGCTAACTGCTATAGCTGACTGTACCAATAGAAATAGCAAATTCATAAAGCAAATTAAAAAACTCACAGAATTAGACGAGGAGTTGAGTGCCTCTTTCACAGCGTTATCTAATGAGGTATCTTTCAAGAGGTCATCTTTAGAGCTACTCTTCGGTATCAATCCACGCATAGAGTTGTTGGTCTGGCTTTGGTTGATCGCGTTGACTATGCTCGACACGCGACCGTTCTCGTTTTTCACATCGACGGAGTTCTGGATGTGGTTCGGCGTCCCTATCGCCTTTTCCACGAACTTGCCTGGATTCTGTTGGGGCTCTACCCTCTGGAAAGATAATTGGAAGTTTTTGGTTTATGTTACATATGAGTAGAGATGAAGCGTTAGGATTAAGATTATTAAAATGAAGAGCGAGGTTCTTGAGATCCTTCTTATCTCGATACACACGATCACACAATGATTTAAAGTAAATAAAAAGGGTTCCCACATGTTTTAGTGTGATCAACTTTTCTGCGGGCCTTTTGTGATTGACGACTTGTCGGCTACGTCAGTTATATGTCGATCTACGAGCGCTGGCCGAACGTAGCCGATAAGTTGCGATCTAAAGTATGAAGCGTCAAACTACCGACAACGCCTGTCGCCACCTCGGCCACTACCGCGCACAACTTTACTACTGCGTAATAACTGTCAGATGTCAGATACTGTCAGGCAAAAGATGACAATCGGATTATCTGCGCGCACCCCATCCCTATCACCGGGTATTTTGGTACATTGGCTCTTAAAATCTGGGTTGATTATGCGGGCAGCATCCATGTATAAAGAAATGAGCGAGCGTAGCGTGCTCGTCGCATTCGATGAAATCTAAAAAGCCTTCCCGGCTATAGGTACTCCCAAGGCAGAGTTTAAGTGGTAGGCGCCTAGGTTCCATCATAACCAGCTGACTGCGCTGGTACACTGATGTAAATGTATGTGTTCTGTGCCTCCTTCCCTCGATAGTCCGGGTTATACACTTTGCGGGTCCTGACGGTTCCATTACACACTATCCGGTAGGCCCAAAAAAACCAGATTATCTGCATGACGATGCGTCACGCGCCTGTAGGACTTCTATTGACTTAGCTCATATCGATTTCTGTGGGGGCTACCTATACACAATCATGGAGTATAGACTGATGATGATGATGAATACAGGACGTCCATTGACATACTTACCTAATTGCTACAAATGTAACTTGCTCCATGAGTTTTGTATTATGAGTATTGTGATGTCAAAATATTTTTTTTTATTACTTTACTAGCCAGGCATTTGACCGCCACCCCACCTGGTGGTAAGTGAAGATGCGGTCTATGATGGAGCATGCCTGTCTAGGAACAGCCTATTCACTCTAGCCTTGAAGGCATCCAGATTATATTGATCAGGAAACACACTCGTAGGCAACGCATTCCACTCCTTAGACGTACGCATTATAAAAGTCGAGCCAAAGCGGCTCGTGCGGATAGTTGGAAGATCTACAACATAAGGATGAAGCGCTCGCCCGGATCGCGTCTCCCGACCTATACCCGAAAAACCGACCAGTATACCCTGATTTTTAGGACGAATACTAACCTGCGTCCTACCCCCAGCCACTTGTCGTTCCACCACGATCTCCACAGTGGACTCCGTGGGGGTGTTCCTCAGTAAGGCCACCACCTGTTGCTGGGTGAGCCCCGTCACGGAGACGCCGTTGACTGAGACCAGCTTGTCGCCTGCTCGGAGACGACCGTCGGAGACTGCTGCGCCCTGGAATGCAGATATAGTTTATCATCATATATTTAAGAGTATGACTTGTCGGTGGAGCAATCGCCACTATATAATCACAGACATATTTACTTACATATGATAAAACAGTAAGAAAGTGTGTCTATACATAGATTTTTTTTCCAAAAAAAATAATTAGCTTATGAAAGATTTCTTAGGGATAAATAATTTAATACAGAATCTATTGACCTCTTGTAGAACAAATGACAGCTGTCAAACTGTCAACAGATAACAGACTGACTTAGGGCCTGCAGTACCCTTGGACGGTTGTAAAATTTATTTTCGGGGACACTTTTAGTGGACGTGTGAGTGTATAAATGAATGTTAACTGGTAGGCTTCTAGATAACCAGCACAACAGTGTTCTAGATAACTAGAGAAGAATCACTAGGAAAGTGGACCCTGGCAGAAGCCGGAACATAAGGATGATCTAGAGGTAATAGGTGGGATGGCGGTCATCCACCAGATAGCTTTGCTGCCGTGCTCATGGACAGATACAATAGCTGTAAATTGTCAGATTAATTCTAGCCAATAAAACGGTTTTATTTGAACGGCAGACATGCGCCAGACCAAGTGGCGCTATCTGAGGAAGTTTTGAAATCTGAAAATTCTCATCGGTACCTATACCCATCGGTCGATGCAGATGTAGGGCCATTTATAACTCCGGATATTGAAAGTGATAATGGAAATTGAGGAATCTTATTTGATTGTAATCACTACTCAATTTAATGGAACACCAATCTTTAAAACTCACTATTCTAGGACAATGCATTAACTTCCATGTAAGTATTTAATAGTTTTTAGCTCATATCAATAGGTCGTTCAAATGAGTAAACTCTCAGAAAGAACATTAAACACTCCCACGCATCAATTAATGTGGTCCGTAGAGGTACTCAGCGAACGGTACACCTCTTAGTGGTTAGATTGATATAGATAGACAAACTGATGGGAACGTGGGTACGTTCAGGTACCTGCTTATAACCACTTTTGCCACAGAGAAAAAACACTACATAAAACATTTGCTGACAAGTTAGAGAGGGCGAGTTGAGAATGACTAAAATCCTGCTTACGTACACTTGAACGGGACCCAAGTGCCCCTAATCCATGTCCAGTACGACTAGCACAAATTGCTCTCGCCGTGACATAGTTACAGCTATCTCTTTCATCTTAGTATTGAGAGAAGGAAACAAACGCCTTCTCGCGGCGTGAGCTGTGATAGCTGTGCTGAATGTTACGTACCTTAGGCAGTATGTTCTTGATGTAAATGGGGCAGATTCCTCCGGTGGGGTTATCTCTCGTAGTGATGGTGAACCCGAGTCCTTTCTCGCCTTTCACGAGCGCGACTCGTACAGCCTTTGCGCCGCCGCTTACGCCCGTTGGCCCTTCCAAGCCCGTTATCGCGCGCTCGCTCACACCCACTGCGAATGGTATTTTTTGTCTCATTTAATGCCTGTCACTAACCATAACGAGGCTTGTCAAGTGGCATGACGAAAATAGGTTAAAGCCAGCCCATTTTACTTCACACACCGGCAAGTGGCATGCCACAAGTCTATGTTTGCCATGCCACTTGAGTTGACAAGCGGCATGAAGGTGGCCGGCATAAGTTTTCATGCATTTACTAGCCGATGAAGACGTAACGCGTGCATGGCATTCAGTGGATTTTGAGTTTATATAAGTCTTATGAATTTAGAACTAGGCTACGCTAATTTTTCATACCGACTGGACTGAACGTCGGCATTTAAGAACAAAGGAAATCCGTTCAATTCGTCGTGTGCCGTGCGTGAGATGGGATCGACTAATCAACGCGTATCTTTATGGTTGGCGTTAGAATGATAGCATTTGATAAACTTAAGCAATACTGGGAGACAAATTACTGCCATTTTCATCATCTCATCTTGGCGGTTGTGCTCTCGCGTATGAGAGCCGGGAGTTGGGGGGTAAGCTCATTCAATCGTAATTTGAAGTAAATTATTGGAGCATTTACCTTCAGGTAAGAGATCTAGTGGGCGTTCCTGCACAGGATGCACGCTGGCTACATTGTTCACACCCGACACCCACCGCAACATGTCTTCCACTCTGCAACCAAATATGGAAGTTAAAATAGTGGCCATCCAAACCGAACATTTCCATTAAACACTTAAAACACAATAACAAAACATTTAAAACTGAATCACATACCTACCGAATTCAAATTCCGACGAATTCAATATTATTACGTACCTAATTGCGCGATTGATTTCAATACAATTGTCAGTGACTAGGTTCGGTGCGGTATAGTGTTTTCCTGTTTATAAATGAATAACAACGCCGTGGAAGGTTTGGTTCGAATATATTAACCGCGAATTATGAACAGACTTCGATTTAATGAATGAATAAGATTATTAATTTTCATTACTCATTTCATTTGTAGGTATAAATATAATCGTACTATAAAGAATTGAGTTTTAAAGGCAAGACTGTAACCTATTTAGCTATCGTGAATAGTCAATGAAGTCGTCGCAATTAGTCGGAATCGTGATCAAACATGCAAATCTGTGGTGGAGTCGTGGCTACGTTAGATACTTATCGTTACCCAAGTCAAGCTGTACCCAAGTTAAAGTTTTGCCCGTACAGTCTAAGATGTCATATTTGATCGATTACTAAATAAGTACAAATGCGGACCATGTGTCTGTCGTGTATGTACAGTACCCATTCACGCGAGGCCTTAATACTTTCTTAGTCTTCAGTCGTTACTTCTCCCGGTCGTCAGTAGCCTCGCGTCATAGCCCCCACAACAACCAAACATTCGCTACCGCCTCAGGGGCACAAGAGGCCGGCAGACGGTCCGCGCTTATGTAGTAAATCTTTATTAGGTATACCATACCAGCTATCAGCACGAACAGCCTTGGCTAAAGCTTTCTAATGCATATGGCTAATTAACACTGCTCTGCCTGCTAATGTACTTCCGAAAAGAAGAACTTCAAAAGTGTCTATCGCTTGATGCCAAAATTATTTAAAAACAGGTTTTACTTTATTATATTTTTAAACATACACAAAATAAATCTTATTTTTACCTATAATAAAAAGTGTCTAGGGGCAAAGTATGTTTTTGTACAATTACTAGTTATTTAGCCTATTTTTTAAATTGTAATGAAAAAGTCCGATTTCTATTAGTTGGCTAAAAACTACACACTTCCAACAACAACAAAAAAACCAGTTTCCCACCTGTGGTTCTGTTGGTCAGGAGGCGTGTCCTGCCCCAGCGGGTCCCGTCGCGCGTCCCTCGGCAGGCTCTTGCTGCCGTAGCTCTGGATGCGCTCGGACGCGTCCAGCCACGCGCCGCTCCTAGGGAACAAGGCGAGGTGTGAGCGTGCTTTGTGGGGTGAAGACTCTGGTGTCTGGAGTCTGGGGATGGTGCCAATTATGTGGCAGGAAAATGGGCTGTTGAGGGTGCGAGCGTGCCGAAGCAAAGGTAGTAAAAGATCAACTCTCAAATAGAAAGGCAAACTAGAAATGCGCGTCCCGCGACAGGGTCTTGCTGAAGTAGGTCTAGATGCGCTCGGACACGTCCAGCCACGCGCCGCTCCTAGGTGCGTGCTTTGTGGGGTGAGTGGAGATGATGTGGTGGTGCCAATTGTGAGAGGAGGAAACTTGGGGTGATGAGCGTGCCGAAGCAAAGGTGGGGAGCTGTGGACTCTTAAATAAACAAAAACTAGAGGTTTAGGTTTTAATGGGTTCGGCAGCACGTTAGTGATACCCGGTATTTCAAACGTCCATCGGCTGCGTTCATTGCTTATCAACACGCAGACCGTGAGCTTGTTTGCTATTGAAAATATAATATGTTCTTGAAGTCTGTGTGAAAGTAAGTTGAAGTGTGGCCGTGTCAGGTTAGTAGAAGAATAGCATTAACTAATTACACTCTTAAGTGTCGCATGAGGCGACTAATGTTATCGAGGCAAAAGATCTAGAGAATCTGGAAAATGGGCAGCAGTGTTTTACAATTGTTGTATTTACAAACTGCGATCTCAAACCCGTCTGCCAAGCGTGCAGATTATGCCAATAACCTCCCCCCTCTTGTGGGAGAGGCCCTAAGTCCTGCAGTTTACTGTTATGGGCTGTGATGTGAAGAAGAAATCAGACCGAATAAAACAGTTTGTTTATTTAAATTGTCAGCTGAGTCAGCCGTACTATATGGTATTCGACAGAGTAGAGTAACACCAACCACGTCCACCTACACACGAGTACCAAATAAGGTGGTAGCTAAATATATCAGAGGCAGAACGTCTAGGGCCTTCTTAGATAGGAATTTCTGTTGTATTTTTTTAACGCTCTATGGGCGTCCTACGGCTGAGATTATGATAATCTCCAACAAACTGGAAATCTGATAAAATCTTCCAATTTTGTAGGAGTCTCTTGAGATGAAGGAGGATGACCGCGAAACAGTGAATTATATATTATTAAACATTATTAGTCGAGTTTAAATATAAATAACCAATTAAGATCCTTATTTACATCTAAAAATGTATGGCTTGCTAAGGCATAAAGAGACATAGGTGGAGGAACGTGGTCTCTGCTTCATTAACTCCTTCGAGAAAAAGGCGTGACGTGTAGGCATGTATGTATTGTGCGAAAATATGTATAAATGTGGAAGAGGCAAAAGATGTTTATCAGATAGTCTCTGCCAACCCTAGTGGGGTGCGGGCGTGAATTGTATGTATAAATGGGTATGTGTAATATCTTACCCTGGCCCAGAAAACTGCATGGAGAGCCGGTTGGTCTGCCGCTGGAAGTGTCCGGGCGTCTCCGCGGGCTTGGGCGGCGCGCGCGGCTCCTCGCGACATACAACTGCCGCAGACCACCGCTTCGTTTGGTCGGACGCCTGCGTGGAGGCGATATGAGGTATAATAAGACCGTCGTATGTTGAGTGCTGGGATGTTGATGATGACAAAAAAGATAATTATCGTGGCGTCAATGTCCCAGTTGTGGTCCGCTTTGACAATGATCCAGGATATGCCAGATCAGAGGTTATTACAGTAGAGCGACGGCCATATGACCTCCGTGAGCCTGTTAACAGGGGAAGCTGACCAGATTGGATCATGGTGACACATCCAATCGCCTGAATGTGTAAGTTTCCTCACGATGTTTGCCCTCACCATAAGGGCAAGGGACGATAATGATGTTTTGCGTAAAATTTCAGGGAGTCCCATTTGAACATTACACATGTTGTGTCCAGTAAAGTTCAACGGGTGTCGCCTGTCGGGCGAGGCAATTAAGATGTCTCAAAAGTTCCAAAGCACGAAGATTAGACGGGAGAAACTAACAAGCGAATAAGTGATTGATCTCCGTAGCGCATAAATTCACAATAATACTAGTCAATGAACATACAGTAGTCCTAGTCCTACTACCAGTGGACCCTCCAAGCAACGGGCCACCTGACGATAAGTGATCTCCGCCGCCAAAGAGCTCTAATCGCTGTGAGTACATGCGACCACCAACCGACCTTGACCAACCCACTAATTTGTTCGTAACTACGACATACCGGTCGTGGCTGCGGCAGCGTATCCTGGTGAAGAGTTGGCTCACTGCCGCGGCGCACCTGCAGCCCGGCCGCGCCGTCCTCCCGGCAAACTTCCACGCTGGCGTCCGTTGCTCGCATACTGCCGCCCACGCCGTTACCACCGCCCTGATGACCGACGAGAAAGCTTTATTAGATACCTACCACTACTACATAAAAATAAACAGCTATAGTTATAGCTAGCACGGCGAGCACAAGTGAGCTCCCCCGCGAGGTTAGCGAGAAAAGGCGCGACGTAGATACTGTTTCTTTCATCTTAATATTGAGAGAAGGAAACAGACGCCCTCTCGCGGAGCGAGCACACTTAGTCTTGTGCTAGCCGTGTAGGACACTAGGAAGGTGCTTGACATCAGAAATAGTTGCCGGTGGTATCCCTCCCGAAGGATTTTGCAGAGTCTTAAAGGAATGAATGACTTATCTTCGGTAACTAAATATGAAAAAAATGACTTGGCCGCACCTACCTATCCGTACCTAATGGAAGTATCGGCTGGTCGAGTCAAATTATATCAAACACACCGAAGACGACGCACAACGACGCACTTCCTGACGCACCTCCTGGTGACCTAGGTGCGTCAGTTAGTCATCATCATCATCATCCTTGCGGTCAGTCCCGACTTCTGCCAGGGTCTTTCCGACCCATTATCCTCCATTTCGCCCGTGGGTGCGTCAGTTAGTATCGATACGTACCTATATTATATATTTTATGTAGCTACAAAAACCTACATTCACAGTAGATACTGTACATAGGTGTTTATTACTACATATTTACTAGCTATAACATTTAAGTCACCATAGAGCTATCTAACAAGCTTAGCTGGCGACGTTGGGCGACGTGGGCCGCCGGCCGCAGTAATCCTGTTAGCTTGTCCAGCCCGCACTCTTATCTCCAGCTGTGTCGCTGATAGAGTATCGATGTCACTGGATACCCACCCATATGTGATTTGTGATTCATTGAACACCTATTTCCTAAGTTAATACCTAATACTGCTAATAGAAAATTTGTTATATGTGTATATTATATGAATGTGAAAGAGGCAAAAGTGATGAGTTGGTCAGAAACGTAGCTTGTGGCACTCGATAGTCTCTGCCTACCCCTATGGGATACCTACGGGCGTGAGTGTGTATGTATGTAGTATGTATGTAGGAAAGTTCGTTTGGATGTTTGATCGTCAATGAGGAGTTTTCCAGTAGGTATTGATAGTTTGTTTCAAAAAGCATCAATAGCTGGCGCTCTTCTAATAATCTGTATGATGGTGGCAGTGATTTCATGCAGCCAACTAATACTAAACTTAAAAAAAAATGTTTATTACATAAACATAACTGTTAAAGGTTGAACGAAGTGTAAAAAGAAATATTTATAGTTAGCACTATGTTTCATTATTATTACAACCTCTAAAATGGTTAAAAACTATTGACAAATACAATATTATCCAATACAACGTACCCAGTGTTTATATCCTGTTTGCTAAGAACCTATTTCAAGCGATTATCAATTACCAAAATTGTCGGGGCGCCATCTAGTGAGTGGTTAGGAATGCTTTAGATACCTATTGGAAAACTGCTCATTAAATGTTTAAAAAAAGTCGCCGATACGTGGGCTACCCAGATAAACCATGATTTGATTATGGAGAAATAACTATAGTCTGCACAGACTAAGCGACTAGGTATAAAAGTTAGGTACTAAACTAATTTTAGATATTGTTTATTATTTACTTAATTTGGTTTTAAACATACAAGAACATAAGTAGATCCGTATACCTAGTTATTTACATAATTTACAACTCACCTTTTTAGGTTTTCGCGTACAAGAACAACTAGAAATACACGCACCCATGTTGAAACTACAATTAAAAGATAAACGAGCTTGTTTTCTATCGTGCGACATGTCACGAAAAGTTATGAATTGTTAAATGTAACTTTATTGACAAAGTAGTTGTAAAATCTTGCAAGTTGCGACATGAAAATCTTCTCATGAATGGAGGGATAGGCGAAATTTTCCCGCCAACAGACCAATTTTTTTTTCTTTGACGTAGAAAAAATATTCAGCCAGTAGCAATTGTAACGTTACCTAGTATTTGGTGTAACGGAACGTACTCAGTATGTTTATGAAAATATTTGTGTGCCTAGTCAAACATCAATTCTGTGGCCCTGGTCTAGTGCTTGCAAGATTGATAACCAAGATTAACCAATGCTCGCAATGTCCGGGAACTGGATGGGTGACCGTCTCGTACTTTGAGGCTAGTCGAACTCCAGCACTGCAATGAGCTCGCTACCGTGTGCCTTTTAATATCTACCGTTAGCGAAGCGAGGTTGAGCAAGGTCTTCCGCTGGTTGAACAGTTTAGGACCTCGTGACGGTAATTTTTAGAATGTAATTGTATTTTATACATTATAATTCGTTCAATGAAGCAAGAGGTTTGTCAGGACAGTACCATGAGTAATAGGTACGGTATCAAGTTAACCATTGTGGTCTCTGGACTCTGGGGCTCTCTGCTAATTTATACCTACGACTCGAAGGTACGGAAAATAGCGTGGCGTTATGTGGACATACCTAAATATTAGAAAAGTTTAAATATTGTTTCCTGCACAAGCTATATGCATATGCCTACTTGTTGTTGTAATATATCTAGATATGATAGTAGTTTTAATCATTGTGTTGGTACCAACCTACTTAAAATATTATAATTTATGAATGTTTTGCATAGGACCGCGATAAACAGCTCTTTCGATGCAATGTGAATGATCTGCGCTGCGCATAAGCAATCATGGGGTCACAATGGTTGCTGTAATAACGGCTGGCTCATGCTGCCTTGTGTTTATGGGGCCGTCTAGCTAATCCCCGCATTGCGGTCTGTCTGTCACTCATAACGCCGCACGTAATGTATGGCCGGTAAGAGTAAAAGGTAAATTCTGTTTGGATGAAAGTCGAAAGTTCTGCCACAACGGGCTCACTCGCAAAACATTATCGTAACTATAAATATCTGCTGTACTAATAAAAGTATGGCGTTATTTTTATTCGTGTACGCGTGAATAGGTATGCGTGCTGGTGGAAAAGTGTCTAGTGTTATTAAATGCTGACTAAGGCAGTAGCAGTGAGAGATTTAATATACGGATTGAAAAAAATAATAATGGGTATAGTACCTACGGCATCGACGACTTTTATTAGTGGAAGTATTAGGTAGGTAGTATAAAGAACTTTTCATGTCCACTAGGGTTGTGCCATCTATATCGTCTCGTCAAATCAGCCATAGTGATACCACAGTGTCCCCGATTTCCCTAACAGTAGGCACGTATGTCTTCGAATACATTTACAACATACTAAAGATTTCACATCCCACGAACTCATAATAATAACTTCTTCTGGGGACCCTGAGTCTGGTTGAACGGTCTCAGTCTATACTAGTAAACATTATTGTCTCGTATCTTATCAAAATTACATCCGTTCGTAATCCTTGTCATCATCATTTAAAAGTTAGGCTCTTGTCGATGAAGTAATTGCCATTCTTCTCCCCTATCTTCTAGCCTCCTAAAAATCTAATATTAAACCCTGGCAACACCTACCCTGAACATATCAGGCGACGCGGTGCCGGCCGACGAGCCGCTCGCGCCGTCGGCTTGCGCGGCGCGCGGCTGCGGCTGCGCAGCGCACTCCGCGGTCAATGTCTCGCGGTCGTCGGCGACGTCGCGCACGCGGTCGTCCGGGTCTAGGATGCCGCCGGAGCTGGCACGCAGCGCTCGGACCCCCACCCATGTCTCTGGGCCCTGTGGAGAGGATGGAAGGTGTTATTCAAAGATGTTGAGAAAAAAATTCGGTGGAAGCGGATTCGTATGTGAGTAGGTAGGTACGAACGCCAACAAATGGTTCGGCATCCATTCACATTGCGCTTTGTCGATTGCTTCTATCCCTTTGATGTTACCGCCACGCTTTGGATCGCCGGCACACGCCAATGAACGATCATTGGCGTTTGCTAAACCTCCAAATAGGGCAAACGTAGGTCAACAAAACCCATTCGTTGACGTTCGTTGGGCCGATGTGTACACAACATACCTAATACAATAATTTCGGGGTGACATTATTGTCACTCCGCATTCATGGTGTGGTTATCTAACCACACCATGAATGCGATATGACGACAAAGTTTGCAATGTAGCGATCATCCGAAGTCCCAACGGGAAACGTACATAAACATGAGAAACGTAATAGGAAATAATACGGACATAGCTATAGCCAGCAAATTGACGTGCTTTTCATTATAGACTCGTTGTTATGGAGCGAAATAAACAAGAACATCAAATGTTCCCACACATTTTTGCGCCATTCAATCTCTACTCTATTCAGTGCAATGAATGCGCGGGCTTCAATGGTGCTCTTCAACTGTTTTGTCTGTTTGCTCGCAGCTTTGTGTGTCTGTCACGAGCCGCGCTCTACTTCACGATTCATGGCAGAAGCGAGTTCATAATGCGAACTTTTATTTGCGCAAATTAAATGGAGACGCGTCAGTTATTCATTACTGGTGATAAATGATTGAAAAAGAAATAGAATTTTAAAAAATAATTTTTTTTTTATATTTTAAGAGTATACCCAAGTGACAGTCCTTTTCGCCCTCTCCCTGGCCGCAGCAAGCCTCGCTATCTTCTTGAACCTGGGAGGCGGCACGGGGCTCGCCGCCGACACTGCCTCCATATCTCCTTGCCATTCGACGGCTGGCTCCAAACAAACGTGGGCAGTACGCGAGTCACATCACACTATCTCCAGTCAGCCGTTAGCACATCACTGGTGTGCCAAAAGTTGTGCAACATCTAGCAAGTCTGATTTCACTCACTTTGGTCAGCAAAGTCGGGAAACAAACCGCACTTCTATTACTCGTAGGTTAACTTACGCACGATAAAGTATTCTAAACGAGTTATTCTATATATTCAGTTACATTTTTCACGAATATTTAACGAAATTATCATTTACAAGTTTATCAGATAACATGAAACACTTGACTTCATTGAGCAAATCAAGCGTAAGTACTAAGCAAAGCGTAGCATGGGCTGGGTCAGCGCGGATGGGGCCTTGGCCTTCATGCTCCACTGGACAAACACAGGTCTATGGCTCACGCGATTTGCACCAGATGCACGGTCCATAAAAGTAATCATTGACCAATATGGACAAAATAGAATCTTCTAGGTAGAATCTAGGACATTATAACTAGCCATACTATAAGTATTGAAAGGATATCTAATATATGCAATTTATCATAAATGGATTAATGGAAATAATTGGCTTTCATATCGTTACAACGTAGTCCTGTCATCCTCAAAACACAAACAGAACTTCATATTTTCGGTTCCTTGAGTCTTACTTCTCTAACAGACATGTTAAAAAACCTTGTTGAAACCCTCAATTTGCAGCCGTAGGTAATCAACAACCTCTATGTTAATTAGAACACGAACCGCATACATCAGTGCAAGTAGTCGCATTTCGAGAGAACGAAGCGACCGCAGCGTGCGCGCGCGCACCAACACGCGATTGTGTTTTCTTCCGAGAAGACAGAGTAAAAAAGCAAAATATATTTCCGTACACTGCAGCTAGCGTACAAGATTCAAGGTGTTTCTGGTAATCGGTAGTTTCTGTAAAAGCTGGAAATAAATGTAGTAGGTTCAAGCTGTGATTGTCTTTTTTGGTAGGTTTACTGTTATTAAGTTTAAATTAAAACTTAACCAAAACATCCAGATAACCAGAAGTCTATCGAAGTTTGAATAAGATTACAGCAAGCCATTCAACTTCATAATGTGGTGGTAGGATTATGCATGCGCTGTTTATTATCTAACTTGACTAATTTGTCGATGGCTAAATACGGGACAAGCCAGCGGAAATGCAGGCCTTTATGGCGCTCCGCATGCGTGGAATGTTAAATAGTTTAAACTGCGTCAGTTCTTTTTGCTCTAATACAATAGGGATTCACAATTAAAAACGTTTTAAATATGACTGGGGCTCCGGTAAACTTTATTGTAATGTAACAGTAACAAAGCAGCGGAATAAAATAATACAAACTTTTATTTTACTAGCGGTAAATGCATTTACAGGTTGTCCATCGAGATAACTTCACAATCGGAGTGTGGTTGTTATTTGCGGTTTAAAACTTATCGTCGGTAGGATTGCTGCGTTGTTTGGGAATTGAAAGGCTGGCAATCAATCTATGTCACCATTCGACTGGTTGTTTTAGTGCGAGAGATCGTCGCCGGGTACGGTTTAGAGGCAAATACATCAGTCTCAAGGCGATTCGCGAAATTGTTATGCAAATACTCGCTGACCGCTGCTGCTTGCACATACTCCTAGTTAGTCAACATATAAAATTTATCGAATGCCCTTTATTGCCGAACACGTAAGTGTTAATCAGGTAATTCTTCCACCTAAAACAGTTATGAAATTCAGTTACCAATGTGATAAAAAAACACTTAAGAAATTGACCAGTTAATCCGTATTAAAATATCTTTGTAGTTCACTGACAATTGAAGGCACATTCTAGTTACGCGTAGTTTCCGTGTATTTAGAATAGAAGCACATGTGTTTTAAACTTTTTCAGTCACTTTGCGGTACGATAGCGAACAGCGCGTAGGCGTGCTATGCACGGTCGCGCGGCGCGACGGAGCGGGTGGTACTGAAGCCGATACAGAAGACCGCACAAATAAGAAATGCCGGTGTGTATTGAAATTAGTGGTAGTGCTGCATAAACATCTTAGGTGGACGAGCCTGTAATTGCGTTCAGTAACAGTGTTTGTGTTGTTCTAGCTAGATGCTTCTGCCTTACCGTATAGAAGTGAGTGAGACATTTACGTTTTGCAAAAGTGCAAAACATCAACGATTTTTTGTATTTACAAACAAATTTTAGATAAGAACCATATCTAACTAATTTATAATAAATACCTCTAAGGTGGCAAATAAGCTTACGGCCTGCCTGATGGTAAGCAGTGCCCGATAAATAAATTTAGCAAAATTGCAAGCCTTACTTAATAAATAAATTTAAACGCATGAAATAACTACTTCATTGTTGTAATGTCATGTAATGTCATGTCGTTGTTGATTAAAGATACCTACATACAAACACAAAGAAATACTTTATCAACAATTTATAATTTTCTATCTTTATCAGCATTTTATACCACAAGGGCAATCAAGCGTACGGTCCGCCCGATGGACAACATTTACTTGCAACATAATAGTTATCGATTGCTTTTAAATATTTCAATTCAACCTTACCTAACCAACAAGTTTAGCGGTAGCCTTCACGTCCGTGATATCGCAGCGCAGATGAGTTGCAAGAGAGCAACTCGTCTAACGTCATGCACATTCGTCTATTTTGAGGCCGTCTTCGATGGTATGGCTACTGGAGCAACTGTCTGACCATGCCACCCCTACCAGGCACAGGAAGGAGAGACCGGCCCAAGAAGCGATGGCTTAACACCGCTAAGGATGACAAGCGTGCCAAGAAACTCACCATGAAGGAGGCCGAAGACCGTGTGAAGTAGATATGGAGAAGTAGTAAGGTAGACCAGGGGCTGAGCACAACATGTATATCTGTGTCATTGTAGCTCCCGATCGAATGGACCGCTTCCATACAATGCAATTTTTTAAATTAAAAGTCTGTTACGATCCTACAAGTACCTCGTACAATACGTACACATAAAGTTTTCTAAATGTAGGTATGGGTACGGCTATAGAAGAATGCCACGAATAGAAAGCATTTAATACATGTTCATAAAAGCCCAACCTATCAATTTCTCAGAAACGAGCAAAACGCATATTTATGGTTAATCAATAATACATAACCGGTCATAAACGTAAACAAAAAACAATTGAATACGAACCCAGACGTAGATATTTTTTAAAGTGACAGGTTAGCTCAGCTCAGAAATAATTTAATTCCGGTTTGGATGTGTGAATACCAGAAGACCAACTTATTATTATATATACTATAATAACCAAGACAAAATATGCATACACTAAACTTGTAATAATAAAAATGTAGAATCATAGAAACATTAAGGTTCCCCTACGGAACGGGGCTCTTATTTTCCTGGCTAGCTAACATCTACGAAAATGGAAAATATTCCCATCCCACAAGGGGATTTTTCTTTCTCTAGCTACGAGATTAAACTTCAAAATTAAAGAAAATATTCATAATTGTTAGTAGGACTCTCTCAAGCCTGAGGAGTCCGCCTGGGTGAGTACTATCTATTTTATCTATTTCTGCCGCAAACCAACAATGCTTTTGACGACCTGAGTGGTTCAGTTGGTTGACACGCCGGTCGCCACGCAGAGGTCTCGGGTTCGATTCCCGGCCGAGCAGAAATTGAAATGATGAATTTTAATTTAATTTACGGGTCTGGGTGTAGTATGTATTTAAAAATAAAGTATATGAGTAGTTTGTCAGTTATCTAACATCCATAACTCAAGCTAGATGGCGCTGTGTGAATTTGTACAAGCATATTTATATTATTATTATTATTATTGCATTGTTGTGTACCAGTTTGAAGGATGAGGTAGCCTGCAGCGCAATTACATTTTTTCTACGGTTTGTTCTTATGGTTTTTACGGTTTTACATTTTTGTTGCTTGCAACCTAAATGCAAGAATCGTAGATGTTTTGGGCGACAGTTACCACTTACTATCAGGTGGACTGACTGCTCGTTTGCCACTGCGTAGCATAAAAACAAGAAGGGGCAATTTTTTTCCCACTATCTACGACTTTTAGCTACAAACAACTGTGTTCAATTAATGAGAGAATCGTAACGCTGTTATCATGCTACACATCTCATCTAGTTGGAAACAGTATGTAGTATCGTCTCTCATCATCTCAATTTCTTTACGTCCTACAATGGGCAGTTTTCGAACCAGTTATTACGCATTGTGCCTTACACACTGTTGTATATTTAAATTCGATAACCACAGGGTCTTGTTACATGCAGTCTGGTCATCCTCATTATCATCCGAGCGGTCAATCCCGGGGTCTACTGCCGGGGTCCACTTTCCTCTACTTCTCCCGGTTTCAACATCCTCACGCCGCCGTAGGCCATTGTCTCTCGCATCCAACTCAGCGATGTCCATCTCTTCTTGGGCCTCCCCCGTTTGCACCTATGTTTCATGGAACCCTGGGGCTGTATTGTTCAATTTCTGGTGTAGAGTGCCTAGAAGAGATCGCTTCTAGATACCAACGTAAATAAGACCGTCACGTATTCGATAGGTACATCGTTAGTTATACCTATAGTGTAAGCATTAGTGTTATTTACTTAATGGTAAGATGCAGTTACATAGGTAGGTACTGTCCTTGGCAAGTTCATGTTTGTTACGAGTATTATTACAGTAGATTTTTTCTACTAGATTTCAAGCGGTCACTTCACAATAGGCGCTGATGCAATGTTTGTTATGTAAAAAATATGTGACCAAAAAAGTATATGTTACTTCTTTACTATTTAGGCTATTTTTATTATTGACAATTGCTGTAGAGGATATTAAATTTTTAAGGATATTTTTTGACAATAAAAGTTAAAAATTAGTATTATAATTAAAATTAAAAAGCAAAGTCTACCTTTCCAGTGAATACGTCGAAGGTTCTAAAAGAAATTATTAATGGAAACTCAAAACATGATGTGCATTTTCTCTTCTATCTTTGATATGAATGACATATGTCATCTTCGCTTCATGGGTCTTTACATAATATATGGATAGGTACATAATCGAGTGAGTGTACATATTCTCCCAAGCGATTCATTATGTTGGGTATGTTTATAGAGGCAAGGCAAAAAATAATGTAGTCTTCTTTTCTAAACCTTGTCTTGCACCTAGACTACCTACATAGTTTGCATACTTAAATATATACCAATATTTGTTAATTGAATAATAAATAAGTGACATAGGTGGACAAAAATCAAGGTCACATTAGTAGGTACAGTCATGTACATCGAATTAGCTGACTACAATTCAAATTGTATATGGATTATGTCTGGTTTTGTCTTTTTATTAGGTACATGGTCAGGTGGTCAGCTAATAATTCGTTGAAAGACCTACTCTTACAGATCTGGGGGCACTATTAACCTTTTCTCGAAGCGTTTCGTCGGATTTTCAGACCCTCCTATCTTCGGTGTATAGATTATGCCAGAAAGCTCAAATTTTCATGATAAGATGTACGTAGCAGGCTTATAAAATACACAAAATTTCACATGTCCAGCTTTTATACTTGGATTTTCAGTAACTTAAATAAGTAGATTTTGTCATTGACTGGCTGATTCACTGACTAGTTCTCCAAAACCTCTAGGGTACTTCCCGAAGTTGTAGGAAGATGAAATTTAGCCTGCGGCTAAGATTTGCACACAAATAATTTATAATTTATAAATCTGTAACTTTTACAATCCAACCCCTAAAAATGGGTGGTGCAGGGGTCTTTATATATATAAACTGTACCTATAGGTAATTATAGTCCTGAAGTAAAATCAAATCAAATATGTTTATTCAATGTAGATTTCATAAACAATTATGAACGTCATACATCATTAATAAGAATAAATTCTAGAGTTTAGAATTTGCACACAATTGACAAGTAAATTAAGATTTATTATGTACAGAACAATAATTACATGCCACTACTACAAGTAAATTAAAAAAAATCTTTTTAGTCTCTTATACCCATAGCGGGTCTTTCCGAAATGTTAGAAAGTATGCATCAAGGATTTGTAGAAAAAATAAATTGAAGAATCGTACCAATAGAGAAAATATACACAAGAAACTGTAAATGCTCTTCTACATCTTAAATATAGAGCAAGTATACCCAGTCGATTTCAAAGTTAGTGTGAATTAAAATCAACCATCGCCATCCCGTCAAGAATGAATTAATAAAAACGACTTAATTTTGACTAAGGTTAAGCCCCTTAAAAAGTAACCGACACCTTAATGCTCTAGCTACATCAGTATTGTATCAAGGTGGCATGAAGATAGAAATATGGCGGCAGGCATTAATAAAGCGATTATTAATGCCTAACGACAAAATAATTCATTTATTAATTCGAAATTAAGTAAATAGATAGCTATAATCTTGTGCAACATAATTTCGCAGGTACCTAAACTCACATTTCGCTTTGCACAGGTGCGCGTACCTGTATCGCGCACCGGATGCGGTTTTGTGAATAGCAACAATGGCGGACCCGCACACTCACGGCCGAAGGTTGCGTACCCATGAGATACCTACATACTCCAATATAACGTTGACATGAGAGCGTTCAATGAATAGAGGAATAAAGCTTTACCTTCAACAGCAATCGCCTTTAAATCCCGTGAGAAACGCAACGGTCGACATACATCGCGCGTTTGTGTCAATGCGCGTGAAGTAAATTCCCCAAGAAACGATGTGAAGCTGTCGTGGTGTGAAAATGTGTAAATTCTACAATTTTCTAATTTCTCTTTTGTAGAGACAAATGTGCTTTACACGAGGACAGATATAACTCCGTTTTTGGAGCGACAATGCGATTACCTATATGGTCATAATGATACACGGTATGTAAGTCTCAGGTATAAAACTAGAATAATAGAATATAACGCAAACCCATTTTAAATTATGAGGTGTTACGTAAACAAGGGCAATCTCATAGAGGCAATGAAACTACCTATAGGTAATATGGTCTATTATATCAAAACGTCCACTGTATCAGAATGGCCACTGTATCAGAATGTCTACTATATCAACATGTTACTGCATCACAAAGAGGTCAGAGTAGAGTAAAAGGTAAAGTAGGAGTACAGTGCATTCAATTGAAATACGCGACTGAAGTCGCGAGGGAAAACTAACGTTAAAAAAGGTTAAAAGGTAAGGTTAAAAAAGGGAAAAAAGGTTAAAAGTTTATAAGTTCATATGTTCTTGGGAGTAATTTCCGAATTTACTGTACTAATTTCGAAAATTCTTTAGGTTAAGTTTGACAGCTGTCACCGGAAATGACGACACGGAGGACTATTTTGTACACACACACAGTTATTTTTTATTCTTCTTTAGTAGTGTGTTATCTTTCTTACCGACCAAGTATTGACGTTGATATGATGAGCGTATTACCTGTAAAATAATAAAAAGATAACATTATTGAACTGTGTATTTTAGTTACACGTACTGTTGCATTGTTATAAAATGTTAACGATTATTACACAAACAATATAATATTTATTACACAGTTAACCGAAATCGGTTCGTAGTACCTGTCCACACTATAGGTATAAAAATAAATTACGTGTGTTATCACAATGGAATGCGATAGATTAGTCCTGCCAACAAGTTTGGACCAATTAGCAATCTCTGATAAGCGCCAAACATATATTCAAGGCATGTAACTACATACCAAGAATCGATAGCGCTGCTACACCTAAATTATGTAAAGACGACGATGACTAATTATTTACTGATAAATGTGTAATGTTTTTCTACATTTGATTACGAACAAGTGCTAGATAAGTTACCAATGACACACCAGGCAGACATAAACATAGCAGAAGAAAGAATGCAAAAAACGCGTCCAAGGAGCAACGCATATAAGAAACAAGAAGTTGGAAGTGCCTCCCGGTACCAACAGTTCATTGACCGAGTCGCGTGAACCAATACTAATGTGCTAGTGCAGCCGTAGCACCATCGACAGCGTAATTACAACCTGCGGTGCGCTGATTTAATGAAGTGCTTTCCAACACTCAACACTTTCAGATCACAAATAAGTCTGTGAAAGTAACAGCCAACAATGGCGCTGGCTGACGTACGCGTCGTGTATCGGACGATCTATGAGCGTTTGAAGTTTGTGGGAACTCGAAAAAACTAATTAAAGCCTACGTTTTAAGCAAAAAGTGAACTTAAGCGGATTGGCTTGCTAAATAAACCGTCTCACTCTGGTAAAGATGCTGTAACAAAGTCTATAGGCCAAACCAATGGTTTGGACAACCCTGCAAAACAAGTAATGGTTTGCCATAATAGATTATCAGCATCATTGATTAACTGGTCAGTTGCATTTGCAGATAAAAAGCTGAAAATGTTTAGCTAGTAAAAAGGCCGTTACGCTCATTTTTTGGTCTTCATAAGTTCTTTATAAGTACATTTGCCTTATTAGTCTAAGTCTAGCTTTAGCATAACACTTATACAGTGTTCCGATCGTCTCACCTTATTAGTTTCGCTTTGTTTTGGCACAATGTTCCTCTGGAGCTTCTGGACCGGGTAGGTCTGCCGCCACCCGAACAGCCGGACCAACTTGTCGGCTACGTCTTCACAATGATGGACAGAGTCCTTCATGGTACCAACAGAGTTCTCACACTAATCATTATTATTCACACTGCGTATTAGTTTCATAATTCCGATTCACTTTTGGGTTTCCAATTCCCACGATCCAATGTCACAAACGAATTCACCAGACAAACCAGAAATATTTTAAATGCTATAAGTAGTAGAAATATAAAATAAATTTAAACTCTGTCTTCAATTTGCGCAAGTGGAAAGTGCAACTTGAAGGTCTTGGAAAACTACACCGAAACCTATAACCGCACTGTTTACCGTCACTTGCTCGTATTTTGTTTACGTTCACACTATCGGTCGACGGGTAGCGAACTTGATATTATCACCGATTTGTTTCATATTACCGTGTAATCTGAGACTTGACAGTGATCGAGTCATCGAGATAATTATCTGCTAGAGGTTAGGTACCGCTAGGAGTCGGACCGGCGGCGCGGTGTTATTGGTTAAAATCGGTGTTTTGGCGGCGGCGGGTGTCGCGAACGAGCGCGCGGGGTGCTCTTGGCGCGCGACAACTATCGGCGCTCCACGTTATCTGGTCGCGCTCCGCCCCTCCCGCTGCCGCCGCGCTGCCCGACACTCACTACGTCACCAAGGCACCTAGGCGACGCAATCCGCGGCGTGCCCACTCTATCTAGACTGCAGCGTTGCAATCTCGGACCCCGAGGCGCACCATATCTATCATCTGCATTCTCGAGCCCCCACTCCGAACACAGATTGATCTGAGATATTCGAAGAATTCTCACTTTAGAAGCTAGGCGCTGATAAAATTGCACATATTTTCGCGGCGTACAAAACTATGTTTGAAGCGCCATTGTGTTCGTATTGGGATAGCTATGTACAAATAGACAGAAAACTTTAACGCAGCAAGCCTCGAAATTCCATTACAACTAATTACAGGGGCATGCTACTGCCACCGGTCACTGCACAAGTAGAACAAATAAAGAAAGCCTGACAGGCTCGGGCGTCATTAGCATCTGTGACATGGTGGACACTTTGTATTAACACGCATTTTAATTGCATTTAGGTTAACGATGATGTATAGCCTATACAACAGTTTGTTTGTAGTTCTCTAATGAATAATCTTCAATAATCTTTTCGGTTTTCTATTTAAAATAAACTTGTCTTGGTAAGTAAACTAAGCAATCTAATGATTTTTGGGAGTTCATAAAAATTGCGTAGGCTTACCATGGATCGATGAAATCGAATATGGCAGTGAAATCTAATAAAGTAGCCCTGCCCAAACGGTCAAAACCAGTTTTATCAGATGACTGTCAAATCAATTTCGCTTGAATGGTTACAAAGCCAACAATTACGAAACCATTATTGTATCTCAAATTAATTGAAACTTATCATTGTTAAAATATATTAAGCCCTATTGAGGGAAGTCGAAGAATAAATTATAGCCGACATTACTAAAATTTTGGAGACCAGCGTCAGATGGTATGACTACCTTCGCAATTTGTACGTAATCGCATCACCATCACTTCATCGCTCCTGTCTTGGTCCAACAATGAACTATTAGGAGAGGGTTTTTGCCATAACCTCCACGCTTGGCTTCGCAGACAGAAATCGCAGTTGAAATTAAAACGCTGCCCATTTCTGGTTAGAACGAAGAAACTGATTTTTTAGGACTTTAGGACTAGACACTAGGAATCGGAGAGTGGAGTGGAAACGTGTATAAGAGATATATATTTAGGTACCTGGCCTTGGGGGACAGCGGGAATGATCGGAATTGAAGGGGTTGGTGTGCTATTTTCTACTGATATAGGATTAAATTGGCAGAGCCCTAGTTTAACTAACATACTCGCTATTACGACAGGTGCGGATTAATTCTCTAATATTATGACGTGGTCATGTAACGAAACCCGTCCCTGCGGTGAATAGTAAAACAAGGGAACAATCGCCGATTGCCCCACGGAATCAGCTCGGTCCCATGATAGTCCATTGTGGTGCCGGTGGGGGCAGCCAGCACGTGAGAGCCAACCTCAAACGCCAATGGACGCATTGTTGAACAGATTTTAATTGTGCATTCGCATTTAATTATTTACAATACAAAAGAATGTTATTGCGAGATTTCTGGGACCCTTTTCAAATTAGCTTTTGTTGGTGAACAAAAGCCTTTTCTAAATATTTAGTAGGACTGTAATTGCAGTTCTATTAACCTAAAAATAATTTAGCTACAAATATTTCTATTAAACGCCACCGACTCCCTAAGCAAGTGAATAGATTCTACCGATACAAACAAATTATCTCGTCGAACAAGTGTCACGACTACTTTCTAGATTTCTATCCAGAGATCTGGGTATCTGGTTCGACGCAGCCGCTATTATGTCTGCGGGCCTAGGTAACAATGCCGATAGAAACCCGTGGCAATGATACACATTAGCTACGCTGCAATCATTGACAATGACAAGGCGGAGCAGTCTCCCATAGAGAGCGCACCATGGCTAGTTTTGCTCACTCTTTATCTAGATCGTCGTGTTCAACGTAACAGATTCCTTACAACAAAAGTGTGTCGCACGACTTCTGTAATTAAGAAACTACAGTTTTACTACATACGTAGGCACAAAGTTACGTTTGTCGTAACAGTAGGTACGCGATACGTGATAACAGCGCGTTGTAAATATTTTCAATAACCTGTTGGTTCTAATTCTTTAAGTAAAACAATGTAAATGATATCAGTAGGAACTAGGAGATGAGAGGCCTCTCGGGCTCTCGGAATCCACGATTACGGCAAATTACGTTATCCATTATGGTCGGAGGAATTCGGCTTCGCGTGCAGTCATGCAACACCGATAAAAATTGGGCAGATACCTGCGGAGTGCTAGTAAGTAGCGTTTTAATAGTCAATTCAATCATAATCTAATGACTACTACTTGTATGTAAGTAGGTTTAACAATCAGTATGTAATATGACCTTCTGGTATCTACAGCCGATTTACGTTATATAATTATTGTCCTGTCAAGTGTGAAGATTATGGCAAAACCCTCGACCGATGTGTGAATTCAACAGTTGACTGAGCGACGGGCTGTTGATAATGATGTTAATTGAGCAGGTGGATGTCTATATCTAATCAATTACCAGCTAGGTACGTCTTTGTGAAACCTAAAATTCATTTTTGCATAATGTATTATCTAAGCAAAAAAACAACCAGCAGCGCAATGGCAAATGGCACTCACAAAGCCTTCAAAATCAGAACAATACGCCGTTCCGTACGGCCACGTAAATAAGAATTAGGTACTTAAAACAATATCAATGTAATTCTTGAGTCACTTTCCACTTGCGGTATCGTTAAAACGTTTAAGGTTAATTTGCACTGTGCTACAACGTCACGTAATATAATCGATGTAAATAAACAGGAGGCTGCGCGGCCGCGGCGGGCGACTGGCTCGGATTCTGCGCGTGCGCCGGTGGCCGCGGCTGCCGGGGGGCAGGGGGGGCAGGGGGCAGCGGCTGCAGGTCGAAGCCCCCCAGCCCCGCGCTGGCGGCGAGGCGGCGTGCGGCGGCATGTAATGTAAACATTCACACCGGTACACCTGTGTCACCCACCACTCACCAGCAGAGTGGAGTCGAGCGAGCGCTAGCCTACCGATCGACCAAGTAGCCATGTTGACAACGTGAGACGAACTCTGAAGCCACGCAAGCTGCACGTCCAGCAACGAAAGTGTCAAATGAATAATTCAACACTATACGGGCGCCTGAACGAAATCGAAATTGAGTTTTTACAGAAATTGGAACAGGTTTCCACGGTCAAGTATGTTATTCAATGGGACATCCGCTATCTGAGTATTCTACGAACTGAAGATCCGGTTGGGGTCTTGATTAAAAGTAGGGGACGACGGGGTTCCCTCCAAGGGTGGGCAGGGGCGTGAAACTGCGGCGGTCAATTCAGCGCGCGGGCAGTCGAGCGCGACGGTGGCGGCGCGCGCGCACCCAGCGGAACGATACAGCAGCGGGGTGCCAGCGTATACCTACTATGATGACCATACTAGGACATTTAGTTTAGGGATTCGTTAATAAGCTGCTTACCAAATAATTTTCAATGGATTCAAATATGTTGTGCTTGTTACTAAACTAAAACGAATCTTATTGATTGGATTTTTAAGCGAGACCGGTTAAATTCACTTATTCCAATATTCTCGTCTTCAAATTGGATTTTCCTAATCTGAGATCAAATCTTTTTAGGAAAATCCACAAATAAACGGAAAAGAATAAAATTATTAAATAATAAAGCTATTGATGTAAATGCGCATACTAACGCCATCTATCCATTGTCTTTAACAATTCGTAGAAAGCTGAGATGTTGAGAACGACAATGAGCACGTACACGAACTTCAAGTTTTTGTTACATTGCTAATGTTGGCATTATGTAACTAGATGGCACTATATTGTTATTCAAGTTATTATTTAGTTGAAGTTTTGAAACAAGGAGTAAGTTCAAGAAGATAGAAAGAGACACAGTAGAGTCAGGTAGAGTCTCCATGTATGTACGGCAGGAAGCCTGTGAAAGAACTAAGTTATTGAAAGACATAACTTAGTTACTCCAGAAGGGGGGAATTTCCATACATCACTTCTTAATGCTCACTTTCCTACATGATAATTTATGAAACCTGGAGGATTCGTATGACGTAAAAACTCCCCAAACGCTAGTCGAGTAGTAATTTATGTAAAAATCCAAGGAGTTAAGTGCGAGTTAACATCCGTAGTTACGAATAACGGGCTAAGAGACAGGGGCGTAGCTACCGCCGTATCTGCCGTATCAATTATACGGGGCCCCCGGGCCATAGGGGCCCCCAAACGTGTTTAAGCAAAAACTCGTCCATAATTTCAGTTAAACTTTCCCTATTTCCCGATAATAATAATTATTTTATAGAATTTCAGATCAGGGTCGGAGGCCCCTCCGCAAAAAAGACAATTGAGATCAAGTGATACAATCCGTTTTCATTCACCTTTCGTTTAATAGATATTTATCATTTTCATGGAACATTAGGTAAAATGTGCGCCTATCAGATGGCAAAAATGGCAACAATTTTGATCTCATATTGAAAATTTTATATTTTAAGCACTATCGATAGCACCAATGGCTTAAGAAACTCCTTACTCCGTTCTTTCTTAAACGGGTCATATGGACCTGGATCATAATATACCTTGGCCCACACGCCCACACGCATAATCGTCTTGGCTCACACGCAATCAATCTTTGAATTTGTCTGTTTTCAAGTTAATAATCCGCCGTGTGGTGTCCGGCAGAGTAGAATAGCACCAACCCCTTACAGTCATGGGTGTCGTACAAGGCGACTAATGTTTTCGAGGCAAAAGATCTAAGCGCCTCCGTAGACTGGAAAATGGGCAGCAGCATTTTCCATTGTTATATCATAACACTGCGATCTCCAACCCGCCTGCCAAGCGTGGAGATTATGGCAATAACCTCCCTTTTTGTGGGAGAGGCCCTAAGTCCTGCAGTGGACTGTTATGGGCTGTGATGATGTGATGATGAAGTTAATAATGGAACGTTTTGATAGCCAAAATATCAAGAAATTTCGAGTTCTTACGCTCGCTCATTAACTGTTCGCGAAGTTGATTTTATTATATAATCTCGTAAAAAATTTCGAGATAGCCCGGCGCTATCGTCATATTGCTGATTTTACGGAATTTTTTATTTAAATCGCGCAAGGTTTTAATTGATAAATTACAAAAATTTCGAGCTCGCTGCGCTCGCTCATTCAATGATATAAGTTATAATCGCGCAAGGTATTAATATAGCCAAGCCAAAGGCCAATATACCAAGATACGGGGCCCCCGAAGGGCACGCTACGCCACTGCTAAGAGAGTAGCTCTCATAGGTATACTCAGTAATATTGCTACTCTAGCAATAAGATCCCAAGATTTTCGATCGAATCGATTTTAATGAATCAAAGATAAGGAACCATTTCGATATACTATAGGTTCCAAATAAAAAAAAACGCAACAAAATCGGTCCTTCGGGAGCTTCGATGCCACCAACAGACACACAGATCAACATTTACACAAAGTTATAACACCTCCCTTTTTTCGTGGGGGGTTAAAAATATAGGTTGGCAAATAAGATAAATTTACTAAGCAAACTAACTACCAAGTAGAATACAATTTTTTAAGAAGAATTACAACAAAGGCTTAATAATAGATCTACAAAGTCCTAAGTAGGCCTGTAGGTACCTTCTACCCAGCCATAAGCCATTTCGATTTTCTACATAGCAGAAGCCTTACAACATACGATCTAGGTAGGTACTTCTAGAGATTTGCCATTCTCATGCTAGCCACTCGAGTTACAGTACGTAATGTGCATAATAGTCGGGTATCTATAGGTTTAATGATTTCAAGGGTTTCATTAAATAGCTGCTTTGAATCGATGTCAGTCTGTACATTTAAATGCTATCTTTGTAATAAGTAGGCTATAGTTTGGGTCATTTTACGTGTCATTAACATAATTCGCCATACGATCTAACGCCATTCGTAACAAGTTTGTTGACCTAGAATTAAATGTGGTGATATTTTTTGCGTATCAAGCGAATCAAACGTTGTATTAATGTGTTTAGGTAGGCAAGTACCTAGTAGATACATTTTAAATAACTATCCTGGTGTTATAGAGGTGGGCCACCCATAATTCAACCCCTGGTGTTGATAACATTGTTTATTTTCGTTTTATAATATCTACATATTTTCGGTTTTTAGGTTACACACATAGGTGATTAATGTACGGGTTACTTACACGGGCTTTAAAGCTGTTTGCACGATTTTTGATACATCGAAAACGATTGATCTAAAAAACGATAGTACGAAGTTTTGTTACACCGAAGTAATTTTTGTGCTATGTAACGTTTCATCTAATTTATTTTAATCTAAATCTGTTTGTGCTATTCTTTGTATATCTAACTAGGAACAAACTTTTTGTTGAGAGCCCGCGTAAGTAGCCCATAATATACAGCATGTAATTGTTTGTTTGTTTGACGGCACTACGCAAAATATGGAAAAGGCCAAGAAGATCAGGGGCAATCTGAAAAACAGTGCTGCAGGGCTTCAGCCCTCAGCTTTCACTGAGATTGTGCCCTTCCACACAGTAACTATTTTTATTAGTTATAGAACTAAGTACCTATTTTCTCTTTGTTGCTTTGTCTCTTAATATGTTCCTATTACTTTTATAATTTAGCTTAAGTTCTATATACCTATGTTTGTGTGGAACAAAATAATTTGAAAATTTGAAATTTGATTATGTGGCGACGGTGGCAACTTTTTATAAGGTGGCCCGATTGTCTGTTTGTAAACAGCTATAAGTGTTAAAAAAATTAACTTTCAAACAAAGTAAAGCTTAGTTATACAAGGTACATTTCATTCACGTGTTACCATAATTTTCCATTATCTAGATATCTCTTTCTAACGAAACAATAGAGAAAAGAAACAGAAAAGTTTACACTCATAGGTAATGTTCATAGACATTTCTCTCTTTGCTTTCGACTTTCACGAATTGAGAAAGAAATTGTATTGATTGATAAATCACAATATAGATACAGTCAGCTGCATAGTGAAATATCCCCCTCAGCTGACAGGGGCCTTTACTTCTCGTCCAGTCCAGTCCAGTCGCTCGGTCTTCGGCATCCTTGGTGTTGAGCAGCCCTCATGGTAATGGAGTCCACTTTTATAACATCGACTAAATGGCTTATGCTTAGTGTGACTCCGTTGCACGACTTCCCATGGCACGGGTAACGATACAACGCTATACCATATCGTCGTTACTGCTATTATTTCCTTTTCTTTATATAAATGTACCCGGTGTGCCATGTGATTTAGTGTAATAAATGCTTTTTGTTTATTTATTTATAAAAGCTGCTTTCAACATGTTATGAAATAAGTTGCATACTCAATTAGGACGCTCTAATGGGTATTTTCGTAAATTTTGCCTCTTTAGTCAGGTATAATTTATTGAATAGAGTAGTTATCACAATAAAATGACATGCACTAGTTTGCTTAATGTTGTCTGATTATACCTACAAAGTTTCATTGTAATCGGATTTGTCATTTCCAAGAAATCGAATAATTTGCTTGTATAAAAACTACAGTTTCCGTCATTTTCGCCATATCAAACGCCAATTTGATAGGTAAGTAATTAATATATAGTATTATTAGTTTTTTTCTCTGTGGTATTAAGGTACCTTTTTTTTTTTTTTTTATGTTACTTAGCAGACAAACAGGCAAGCGGGCCACCTGATGGAAAGTGGTCACCGCCGCCTATGGACATCGGCAACACCAGGGGAGTCACCAATGCGTTGCCCGCCTAAAATGCATGCACACCTCCTTCCTATGATACAAATTACAAGCTATTATAAAACCTTATTTTTATTTGTATATGTAATGAGTACTCCTATTCGACAGTCATTGCGATAAAAACTACATGTAAACAGACCTATAGGTTGGATACTATCTTCGAGGAAGTAGGTTGTGTCGGCCAAGGCGTTCCATCAATTAAATTGACACAGTCTAAATCACATTAACCCGCACGTAATATAAAACGCAGTTATTTTGTGAAACGGCAAATTCCTTTTCTTCGTTGGTGACAACAAACATGCAAGCGCTGTTTATTAGACCACTTTAGATACCACCGCTCATCCAGTTTAACAACTTTTTTGTTGTTACTGAATTAACTTTAAATTAGCTACCAACCACCCGCCCGTATGGTGATGGAACTCGGCAACATGTACTGGCCCAAACAACTCCTCGGAAGACTCCCCGTGACATTTACAAAAGGTAAAAGATATGACGCAACATATCTCCGCAATGCCTGCCGAGGTCGAGACAGCACCTCTGCGTCAACAATTCGGATCGCCCGACGTTGAACGAGATGCCCCGTCCTAGAGATGGGAACAGTACTCTATGAGTGCCGTATAGCTGATATTCTGTTGTGTGGCCTTAACTTTTAATCCTAGCGATAAATCCCGGTTCAGCGGCTAGCGGACCTGTCAGCCAGGGTCCGCTCTACCACCGGTAAAGCACTTTCAGATTTACTAGAAGCGGTTTCCAACCAGAATCCATAATTACATTTTTGGACGCTCGTTACGTGCGGCGACTGTCTGACCCGCAAAACCCGGAGATGGGCCGGTTCGCCAGAACCTTGTCCATTTGCCTGCAGGGGAACTCCGTGCAGGTGAGGTTGAATTGGGCCCGGAGGATGGTGGTGGTGTACTATGCTTCGGCCGTGGCTGGTCACCACCCTCCAGACTAAGCCGCTTCACCAAACCGCGTTCCAGGGCAAAGTTTGAGGTAGGTAAGTTTGTGTATTCGCTGCGCTTCGGCCAACTCAACCAAATATCAGCTGTCAATTTTAAAAAGAAAGTCCGTTCATAATTTGAGTTTTAGATGAATTGACAATTCTTTTGATATAAGTAGGACAAATTCTTGCCGATCAAGGGCTTAGACAGCATTCTAGATATAAACATTTTATTTAAACTGTATAATTGCTGTATAAGTTGGAATGATCGATATAAGAACGATAAGTTTATCACGCGTGGCGTGCTAGCTCACTAGCTAACGCGGTGATCCATCACAATCCACGGACGAGGTTGACGACCGGTCTTCGGCACCACGTGTTAGAGATTCTACTGTCTCGAAATTCTGGTTCTACTGCTTTGGATCTCGCCAACGTTCATTTTTTACCCAAAATAGTTCTTACTAGGTTCATGATTACGTAACTTTTTGTGCATCATAGGCAGGAACTATATGACTAATTATGGTAGTAAATCACTAAAGCACGGTTGTTATTCTAATGAGTTCCATGGTACTTGTAACGTAGTTAGCTGTTAATTTAATGGGGAGGCCCATAAAATACTCCTGTTCGGCTCTAGGATCTGTTATACCTTCAAAAACCTGAAAAGGCTTGAAAGTCGCGGCACCTTTAATTTAGAAGTTGATAACCGAAAGCCCTCGATTACATTGAAAGAATACGTTTATTGTTGTCATTAAGGATTGCTATTAAACGAGCGAAATTAATATTGTAGACCTACCAATATTAGCTAATATGGAAAAAGGAATAAATTAACCTTGCAACGAAGAGGTATTTTGGTTTGACTAGGATTACAAAATCGAAAAGCTGTCTAATAAATTCACTTACCTAAATTAGTTTAATAAATTGCGGAATATGTGGTGGATACCATTCACGACGGATTAAATGACAACATAATGCTTTATAATATCTATCTGGAACATGGACACATTTTGTGGACATACCAACGCATCATTACACGGCTTAACGCTGGGGTTTTACAAACAAATCAGAGTATGTGACGTATGTATAGATTAAATAGCAAACGTAGGTAAAAGAGACCTCATTTTAAAATCCAAAGTAATTGGTGCCGCTATAGGTGTTTATAACACATTAAAATGGGTATATTTTTTGTATGCTACACGATCGAGGTTTTGTACGCTACCCACCTGATGGAAAGCGGTAACAGACATAATATCTACGATTCACGTACTCTTTCTCCTTCACAAATAAAAACGTGGCCTAAGACCCTACGCTCCATAAAACAGCACCGTAACACTTTCGATACTTCCATCAATACCGAATCCAAGAATTATCAAAAGCAACTTCATTTAAATATGTGACTAGGCACTATCTATGTACGGTTTACTAGTGATACTCGTATAGTCTACTCATACGATAAATATAAGACCACTTTCGATGGTGCCGTAGAGCGGAAACTGGCCCCGGTGTAGCCGGAAAGTGGGTAATTGTACCGGCTAGCGTGCATTCTGGGGTCCGATTCTATTAATGCAATGGTCTCGAAATTTGGTTACAAGTCGAACGATATAAAATTTGTTATGAACCTTAAACTCTCTTCTACTAGCAAAAATTTGGAAAAACTTAAGTTAGTCTTAAGAATTGGGGGTAGCTTATTCGTCCACACTTTCACTATCAAAGCTACGGTTCTCTACCCCATGGAGCACGTTAATCAACGACAGAAACAAAAACTATGATTATGATTTCCTTTTCTAAAGCCATCAGATCGACATTCCATTTTCGCGTCAACGCACCAGTAGGATCAAGGCCCCGGCGGCGTGGACGTGAATTTATTCCGCGGGGTGCGCACGCGCAGCCGAGGGTGACCGCCGCGTGGGAGAAAACGAGAGTGATCACTCGGCTTGGGAAACATTGCGTTTTATTATTGCGCATATCTGGGTAGGTTATAGCCACTACTTATCAATAGATTGGTCTCGTTTTATTTGTAGATCGGTGCATTCTATTTTGTGGCCTTATTTGTTCTTGTCGACTTTGTTGCAAGTATTTTGATTAGGTAGGTAATTTGGTATTTATACCTTTGCAAGTCTGTGACTCTGGTTTTATTATCATAATTAAATTAATCATATGTACGAGTATTAAATAAACAAAGAGACTACCTCACACAACAATTTCTCGGATTCGCGGATTGGACGCACTGCATAAGCACCCTCAGTAACAGTATCTTCGTTAGCGTTAGCAATAGTTGCGTTTTAATCTTCTGGCTGCTGAGCACCGTATGTGGGCCAGCAGAATGACTACAATTACGTAATTAAAACGAAATCAGCAGAACCGCCTGCCGTTCGCACGTTTGGCATGTCGTCGAAACGCGGGGCCTAATTTGGAGCTCTCTATCTATTTTTTATCGGGCGTTGGAACTGGAGCGCAAGTGATAACTGTAAAACTGGCTGATCCGTTCACACCAATTTTCATATACCTACCTACTGAACTAAATAGTTGACGTATTAAGCGAATTAAATTTTTCTTGTAAAGTGTAATTATCAGGTGTTATCTGGGAAGGTGGGAAAGTCTAGACAAAGGCGCCACTGTGTTGTAGGCCCTTCGGCGCATGCGCCGCAATTTAGATGGTGATAGCAGGCCGCCCGGCTCCGGAAACAGCCCGCAATGCCCACAATAGTGAGTAGCCACCACTCGAACAATAGTGCTCTGCACAGAATTACACATTGTTTTGAGTTCAGTACCTGCGCCGTACCCTTTGTTCCTGAATCATAAACGTTGGGAATACAATAATAAAGGTGTTAAATATACAGTGCGCCGCGAAATATTTTCAGTTAAACAAACATTCGAAAAAGTATGGGCGAATCCCTTTGAGAACAGAGGATGTCTGTTGATGTACTTATAACCTAACCGACAGAAAAATATCGGAAAGTCCCCGACCAAGTATACTTATACTTAATATTTGTTAAACTTCTGAATAGATTTTAATGCTAGAAACTGTTTTTAAACAAAGAAAACCGCATCGAAATTGGTCCATCCGTTCGGGAGTTACGATGCCACAGACAGATACACAGATAAACACGTAAATCTTAAAAAAAAAATATTATTCCAGACCCTCTTTTTTCGTCGGAAGTTAAAAATAAACATAGCTACTTAAAACAGATAATTCACGTTGTTCATAAATTATTCGGTATTACGATTAAATTTCAATTCTAGATAATTACGGCACAGGAATCTTAATCCCACCTAACTCAATATATCACAATGATTATACTATTTACTATGAACTATTAATTTTTCCCTGCCTAATCTAATCTAGCCGTTCTCAGCAGGAAATAGTTATTAATCCTTCACTATTTTATGGCTTTTAAACCTGAAGGTACCTAATACACTTACTTATCTACGAGTATACATAGTGTAAAACAAAGTCGCATACCGCCGTCTGTATCCATGTACTTACGTTTGGATCTTTTAAACTACCCAACGGATTTTAATGCGGTTTCCAATAATAGATAGTGATTCAAGAAGGTTTATAAACAAGAAAAAGGGGTAGGTAGGGGTAAAGTAGGTGTACGCGTACTTTGTCGCGTCAGGTCCACTAGTCTAACAAGATACCTATAATATATTATAGGTATAATGGTTTTAATTATAATTAACAAATTGTAATTGTAATTATAATTAACAAAACCATTCTAAGAATAGTAAATTATTATCTACTTGACCCGGAAAATGGAAAAGGAAACAAATAAAACATAATTTCGTCCATTCCAAACACGGAATACATGTTTACCGTTTCCTCCAGTTACTTAATTGTAATTTGTAAAATAGCAACAACCGTTCGTGTGTCCATTTTTGTGAGTCATTTTGATTGGGTACTGTTACGAGTACAGGGCCCTAATTCTCTCGCTGTGACATCTCGAATTCGACATTTTTTATAGCAACATTTCTAGCCATTAATAATGTCATTGAAATGTCTCAGATGTTGCAGATAAATATTTTTTTTAACCATCTTTGACAGTCGAATATTGTCGTAGATACATTTCAGTTACGTTTTAATACAACTTTTTGGCTAGAGAAAATCGCCCCCCCAGATGATTCAGTTCTCATTAGTAGGAATATGAAAAAAAATTACAAAATCAAAGATATGTGTGTGCAAAATCATGTAGGACAGCCTTCTGCTCGGAACGCAATACGATCATTTCATTCGATTATGTTACTTTTAGTAGTACAGCCGGTAAAGCGGCAGTTTTTATTACTAAGAATATGAAAAAAGTACAAATATCAAATATATATGTGTGCAAAATCACGTACAAACCTACATACCTACCTAAATAGCCTTCATCGGAACGCAATACGATAATTTTATTCGATTATGGGCCTACGACTCTCGCGTTACAATTACCTTGGCAACAGATACGTGAACGTTTAATTTGATAATCGCAGAGAGTGATGCATTATGCCCACGCGCATCAAACTCGGCCTCGCCTGCACTAGCGGTCGCACCCACACTCCGGCACGGAGCACGAATCTCGAAGGATCACGTCCTCTAAATATTCATGTAAGAGCCGAGGAATGAACATAGACACTTTTTTTACTATGCCTTCAAAGCTTAACGGACAAACTATTCGTTTTGTGTTGAAATAGGCAACTAAACTCCCACTAAGTATTAAAATAAATAAACAACTCATAGTCTTAACACTGTTGCGAAGAGGGCTTTTTAAAATATAAATAAACTAATGGACTTCGTTCGCGTTCACCTACTTTACCCCTGCCTACCCTTTTTCCTTATGAATCACTCTATCTATTGTTGAAAATCGTATTAAAATCCGTGGCGCAGTTTGAAAGATCGTACATAGATATATATATATATATACATACATAGTTACATAGGGTTCGACAGCGGGAAGCGACTCTAGTTTCATAGGTACTATGTAAATATAGGTTTGCATTTGGCCTCACCTCACCTGAAGCTTCCTTCAGGCGATTCCGTGATGGATTATGGATTTGACATAATCTCCGTGCTTGGCAATGCTTGAAAATGCTATTGCACATTTCTATAGAGGTCCTAGATCGTCTGACACTAAAACATATCTATGGGCACCGAATTTGCCGCCACACGAGCATAAATGAGGGGTAACTAACACACTACCTACCACCTTTTCTCGGAGCGTTTCGTCGAATTGTCAGACCCTCAAGTCTTCGGTCTAGAGTAGTCTAGATAATGCCAGAAAGCTCAAATTTTCAGGATTACGTATCACCTTGAACAACACCCTAGTAGGTTCTATAGTCTACCTGCTCTGACAGACACCATACGGTGTACCTAAGCAAAACGCCGTGCATCTGGTCGGTTTTATAAAATTATCGATAAAAAATCTTCTACTGCCGGTCAATTATAAAGATCCTATGTTAAGCCGGACTTACTTGACAAAAAAGACAGAAACCGCCTTAGACGAGACGAACTAAACAAGAACTTGTACTACCGGGTACAGAGTTGAGAGCGCATCTAGGGGCGGCCCTGTGACTCGTAAGAGGATGGCAGGTAGCGGCAGCCGCCGTGAGTAATTACACCACGGACATAGATATGGACAAAAACCATTTCTCCTAGAGGCAGACACTCTCCAATAAATACGGGCCCACTTAATAGCACCAGACACGAATGGCCATTAAACGAAACTAGTAGCTTCTAGTATGGATGAAAGGTAACGCGTACCTGCTATTGATGCGTTTGTGGTTTCAAGGGGTGTATTTTTGGAGTTTTATTTATACTACGGCACTTGTTAAGGTCATGGCCCTAAACCTAAATGCAGATGCTGTACTTCGAATGTATTTCTTCAACAATCTGACGTTTAACAATATAGTTTTTTAGATTTATTATACAGAAAACGATCGAACAAGTTACATATCTCAGAACTTATTTCTTCAATAATTTTATTCATTATTACCTCCCAAGCGGAACACTATTGACTTTTTTGTGCTCCATCAATGAACCTACCACGAAGAGCCGTAATGATATCTAATTTAATCGAATTATCCACAACGATGCACAACATACCATAAGGGAAAAGAGATCAAGAGATTTCGATGTGGTGCACGTTATTTAATATTACATTTTTTTCTAGTCATCAAGCCCGGGTTCCTAGAACAAAAAAGCGTGGAGAATGTCGTGCTATAGAGGATTGTTCTGTGTGAAAAGCCCGTTAATGGCAAGGGTGTGCTGAGAATGCTAGATTGCTTTACCTGGGAACAAACAAACGCATTACTTTGCTGGAGTGCAGTCGAGAGAACGCCAGGTATCTATTCCTGGAAAGTGAGGAGCATTGTGTGGACGTGTTTGCTTTTTACAAAGATTTAGATACTGCCACATAATTATTTTCTTATTTTTGCAAAGTACCATAGTATTTTCTACAGCTCTCTATCGTATACTAGTATAAACTGTATAAAAAATACGTCGTTAGAATAAGTGATATTTTTAATTGCTAATATATAATAAGTTATTTTTGACACGACCTACATTTGATAACTTAGGTAACTGTTCGGGTTATCGTGGATGGAATTGAATAAGCTGCAGGTTTAATAATTCGCAGTTCAAAGTAGGGCATGCCAACATTGGTTTTACGGTTTGTAAGTACTTCAGAAGTGTGCCCCGTCAAAATATTAGGTAAGCAAGCCAGTGGCCTTGGGACCGCGAACGCAATGTAAACTAAGTTTAGTAGGTATGTTATTTTTAGGAAACGCCTCCATGATTAACTTTACCAATGTTTTGTTTCGTCCTACCGCCACCTATTGTTGTAGCTTCTATTTACACTTAAAGATTATCATCTTTTACCACGATACCGGTTCTTTTACAACCAAGCAAAGAGCAAAATTTTAATAGTTTATTTTATTGTTTTGATAAGAAGTATACCGGCTACTCGTACCGAGCGTATTCCGATTTCATAACCATATGTAATTCTATTACACAATTGGATATTGATAATATATTTAACTACCGAGTTTAAAATACCTATCTAATAAATCTATAAAACATCAAAAAGGCCGCATTGATTATACAAAATTTTAAAACACCATTAAATTCTTTAGACGCAATATAACGCTAAAAATGATAAAAAAATACTATTAGGTTTTACAAGCATTATGACAAGACAACGGGTAACGAGCAGTCCTCTCGCCCACGTTATGGAAAGCTTTATATTACAGCGCTCATAACACATTATTTCCTTCCGGATGTAGAGATAGGCTTTACTTTCCTCTCCAAAATAGTAACATTCCATTGTTAGGCTCGAATCTCAGATGCATTAAGGAATATGGCTAAACATAATCTTCACGCTTGGCAGGCCAGTCTTGCAACCTCGTTAATACAAAGCAGAAGATGTTGCTGCTCTTTTGATATAGGTCGTAGCTGGTCTGCCATGCGTCAAGAAGGATGTGTGACATCATACGGTTAACAACAGATATTTCCAATTTCAATTGATTGTTTCGAGCTTGATAGCTCTCTAACTTAAGCTTAGATATGTAGGTATATTTATGTAACCTAACCCACCAGGCGGGGACAGCATGACATGTCTCTCTTTACCAATTAGTCACTCGCCATATCGGTATTAAATTTTTAGCTTAGACTTCGTCGTCCCGCCCAGCACAGCTCGTACACCGTAAATAAGCTCCATCTTGTTCATTTGTCGCATAATTGGACATGAGGACATCCATTGCACGTGCGCGTGAGTCAGCCCCGCCGTTGTAGTACCTACGAACGCCCACGCCGTAGTTCATTGTTAACTCTTCTAAGTAAACTTATACATGTCCGTGATCGAGGCTTAATTGAATACCAGGAGGGTATTTTAAAATAATACCGCAAAACTTGCAAGCGTGTAATATATTTGTTTGTATCCATTTAATTGTGTTGATAGTTTTCCTTATTATGTTCCTCCTTCTTCTAAGTATAGTTTGATTTATTTAGTACTCACTTATGTGGTTTATTACGCTTATGGTTATTTCTAAGAAAGTTAGGACTGCCACACAATAATTTACCTAATCATATTTATTTTTGTGTTAGCACAAGTAAGAAAGAAAAAGTTACATAAAAATATTTAGAAAAGTTACAGGAAGGTTCCTAAAATTCCACATAAACATTGATTATTACCACAATTGCCATTCATTGCTTTAGTAGTTAATATAAAATAGTAAGGTTGACCAACATAAACATAATCTGAAATCAGATCGCACACAGACAAGCAGTGCAATTCAATCACACACAAACAAGTAGGTTAAAAGCTTTACCAGCTGTACTTGATCTGCCATTAAGGGAGTGCGTAATTGGTGCATCCTCTTGATACTGTGTCAACCGATCGGTCAGTGTGGTCGTAAACGGAGCCCGCATCCGTCACAAGTGCAGTTCCACTCTTGGAGGTGCTCCTGAGCGTGGGAAGACCGCCTTGTGCTCTAGATTTGACCATTCGAATATTCCCTTTTAGTGCCTATCTGCTGCTACGAACTGGTTTCGGAATACCATTGCATGACTGGAACTGGAATCCAGTTTATTGTAATGGAAATGTTGTACTGGCTGTGCACAATTGTTACGGCAATAAAAAGCAAATAGATTATTTGATAGACAGGCCGATTCAATGCACCTACTTTTCCTACAATCTGTATCAGCATTTTTAACGCAAGTAAGTCTTTTTTATCAAATGGACGTGAATTGGGTCATGCCGTAACAAATTCTGTCATGTTCGCTCTAAGTTAGCGTATAACTAATTTATGTAACATCCTGTCTAAGTAGTGACTTACTTAACATTGCGTTTATGAAGTCTCAAATAACTTCGTTACGTTAAATTTTCTTTGGCAAGCCGTTCCTAAGAAGGTAAACGTTACTCGTGTTCAATATGAACCCACTTGAGGTCGATCTTCTAGCTAGCATGTGTAAGCTATTAAACCAAATTACTAAAAAAATATCCGAGACTTTCGGACAAAGACCCCGATGTATCCACTTGACAGGAAACTCGACATATGGCGTGGCGATGGGAAGATCATTTTGTTATTATTTCCACGTTCTACAAAACAACCGCCAAAATTAAAACTAAACTGTCTACAAAGACTACTTCTTTGTTGGGCGAGGTGCTCAGGTAACAATAACGTAACAAAAAATAAAGATATAGATTAACGTGGATTTACCTGAGATAGTGTAAACAAACTCACTATAATACTAGAACAATCTGAGAAATCATGAGCTTATTCTATGCTGAAGCCATAAAATAAATAGGGTACTAAAGAATAGACAAGGTTCTTGAGTTTTACAACCTTTTTTGGAAACAAATAACAAGACCCTTTTGTTCTGCTAAGCACGGCGGGCCTTTTGGGACCACCAGACTGAAGGCATCGGCTACCTACAGTTTAAATTTAGAGAGCATGCGACTTTTATGCCGGAGCATAAATATTTAGGTTAGATTTATGGGAACTTTGCGTGATTCACGCAAATTCTTGTATCAATAGGTACCCATACCTATCAAATTATAAATCGTTATGTACATATGCTTTACCGGTAGGTACAACAATTCATAACCAACGGACGTCTCATCGTTTTACTGAGAAATCCCGGTCGATGATCAAGATCTGTATGACACGACAACAATGGGTCGGGCGTTTCAAAAATTCGAGGGTCGCGTTTCTTCTTATCCTGCACATTCCTGAACTGTTTAAGTGTCCCTTAACAACAGCTGTTTTGTTTTTTAAATATCTTTTTGTGTTATTTTCCACCTGTGAATTTCGTTGCCAAACAATACGTGACCTGACAAAAGACTTGTGCCGCAGTTAACAATAATCTTGCAGTAATGGAATGATTTACTGGACGATGCTTTCGGAAAAGGTAACAGGAGTTTCTCACATTGTACCCTGGTGGGAACTGCATGTGTCACAGGCGGCACATCGTGTCATCGAGCGCTAGTGGAGCGGCAACAACGTTTAGCCGGCACTTTACCTCCCGACCTTATAACATTGTGCAACGCAGCCAATCATGCAGAAACACTTGCCAAAACAAAACTGGATCCATCAATTCGCTTTTTGTTGCAACGGTATCCGTAATTCATATGTTAATTGGAGTAGTGAAATCTTTTTGCTGGTCGTTAACAATTAATGTACTACATCGGAAAGTCGGTTTTACGTAAACTTTATTAGAAACTTCGGTCTAGGAAACATACATCAGAAATATTATTGCATTGCACGGCACATTCATGCAAAACGTACAAAAATGTTAACTGGCAGTTAAAATTACACACCAGTAAGTTAAACTCTTCTCGGTCAATATACTACAGCAGTAATTGACGCTTTGTTTACTTGAGCAAGTAGCAAATATGCAGTAAAGAGTGTTAGAACATGCCAATGTGATTATGAAGCAAGGTCGGCCGCTTCCTACGAACAGACTTCCAAACGGTCGTAGGTTGCAGCTGCTATAGTGCAGGTGAATGTCTGTTTAGTATACCACCTGCTTCACACGCATTATTGATATTATCTAACTTTGCAAGTATTTTTGTAGAGTTAAAATAGAAAAGACCATATTTCTATATTCACTACTAAATACTAATTAAATACCTTGTAAACCAGTTTCATATTGTATTAAAATTTATATTATAATTTGCGATACGAGTTACTAAGTAGCATTAGCACTTCATTTACTACGACTCCGTAGGTAGATACTTACATCCGATGCTTATTCGAAGCGATTTAAAATTTCCCAAGCAGCGTTTTAACCGTGTTTCCTTCATAATTGCATTTCCTTTCCAAGTTTCACTACGGACGTTTACCAGCGTTTTCGTTGGCATTTTGGTTATTAGTCAATAATTTGGCTCCATAGTCCATAATAGGATTAACGACCTGTCAGAAGTGTGTCGCGGTGGCTCGTGGAGCCGTCGGTATTTCGAAACTGCGTCTGTGATGGTGTCTGTTCCAGTCTCGTGTCTAAGCCGCTAATGTGGCGTTGCATTATGGTCTTGAGTGGACACTGCGAAAGTGGTTCTTGCTCCGAGAGCGATCTTGCACGCGCTTCTTGCGTTCGTTACCACGACAATGGCAAAAACCAAATGCAATCCAGTCATTACGCACTATGTTTGATACCGTTTGTGCGTGATGTGATCAGGTAGGTAATTATCATTATAGTATAGATTTATTGAGGACATTTTACGTTACTTTAATCATTCAACATACTCAAGCCCTTATTAACTTTAACAAGTTTAATAATTAGGTAGATACTGAAATTATGTTTTTGTTTACAAAGTACGTTCTGTGGTATATTTTCATTCTACCCTACATAGTATTATGGCTAACATTAGTATTCTATTGACATTTAAACACAATTGTGTTAGGCAGTTATAATTAAACAACACGCATGTAATGTTATTATTTAAGTCGCAATAATAAAGTTCCGTTAACTGGCAGATGGAGACTGACTCAACGACGTGCGTAATGTATGTCCGGCCAAGTTAGAATTTGTAACAGTTACTCACATTATGGCACTCTACAATTTATTTACAACTACATATCATCAGTAGCACGACGCTTAGTAATCAAAATTCAAATAACAACTGACGTCAACCAATCAAGGGTCGCGGAAACCGCGCGAAAACATCGACTTGGACGCGACTGCACTTCATACCTACGCGTTGAGAAGGTAAAAAATTAATGAGTAGACCAACCTGTCCTGTAGCTTTGTTGTATCGGAGAGTAGCTTCCCGCACAAGGTCCCTGACCAGCAGGTCGCCCGCGCCGCACGGCACCAGCACCCGCACCGGGCCAAAACACACCGTCACCTTCATATCACCACTATGAATCACCACACTGCGATCACTCACCACGCACCAAGTCACAGGCTGGCATATTAGTTTGTACACAAACTAATAGAAGCACGACACTATCTGGTGCACATGGCTAAGGTAACCCTGCGTCGAAGCCACTCACGGTGAAACAAAAAGGACAAAAACACTGGCCCGTTCGTGTGCTGACATAGCGCAGGTCCTCCTCGCTCAGCACCGGGTCCGTCCACCGGCACAGGATTCACTCGCGCACTACACACGCCGATTGCATTCAGCAATGAGGCACATTTCGATAAGATTACGCGAAACTCGGGCGTAAAAGCAAAGAGCGCGCGCTATCAGCGGCAGCAACGGTCGTGCCGAGGAACATGAATAAGAATTCGTTTGGAAGTTGTTTGTAGCGTGGTGCGGGGCGCGGGGGGCGCGACCGGTTCCCGCGGCCAATCGGCGGCGGCGTCACCGCGCGCCGGGCAGCTGCGCCTGTCTGTGGTGGTACGCCGTGCCGCGTCATACCTGCCTTCCTTCGGTCGGCTTGTATTTCACTCGCATTCCAACTATCTCGCATTATTTTGAATGAAACTGCCTCTGATTACAGCTCGTCTGAGTCATGAGCTTAGTGCTGCTAACCTACGATAGGTTTGCGACTGGTTCAGTGTGCTAGCCTCTCACAAAACGCTTTGAACTTTGAGTGCACGAGTACTTACATCGGCAAGTCGCGGTATATTGTGTCGATATTTTACTCAACGTACCATCATTTATCTAAACTAAACACATCTATTATCTAAACATTCCACATTTTGATCATCATTTTTGTTTTAACTAACTCGAAATACTCTTACATTGAATATGTAGATATGTCTCCTCTGGGTCAATACGATGCATTTTTGGGTTAGTTTGGTCCATGTTGCCATGTCAACCGACATGCCATGCATACATTTTGCAACATTTATCCATCTACATAATTACCAATGTTACCAACTTAGACGTCTGTACGGAACATAATCCCTATGGAACTCTATCCTAAATATTTAAACAAGATAAGTTACCTCTGTAGGTATAATCTAAGCTCGTACATATGCAAATTATCATACATTACATAATTCCTATCCACACAAGTAAACTTTTAGATACCTACCTATACTTAACAGGTAGGTAGTCCTGTTTGATCTGATGGTGTGTTAAAAAGACGTTAAAGGTAACTTTACGACGTCCGCGGCGTCTCTGTTCCAAGAAGCGAAGTTCAAGGGAGCCACTCGCATTAGTATGCGGAAGGCAATGTGTAACCGCCACACCATACCTGACCTGCAAACGTATTATGTGCTAGGATCGTACAAACGCCTTCCAATATGGTAGCTAACATTGTCAAAGATCGACATGTTTCTATGCCCTACTTGTATGTGATGTTTGTGGAGTCGTAATGAGTTCATACTATTATCATAATATGCCTATAATCGGTTACTGCATTTCAGAATATGAATGCTAAACGTAACTGCAGGTAGGTAGGCCACATACTTAATAACCTAACTGCTAACCTACGTACGTATCTAGTACCTACCTACTCATATATTTCCAAACTGTTGAACCGATTTTAAATTATGCAAACCTTACTGGTTTTCAAATAAAAAGCGCATCGTAATTTATCCATCATCCGATCGGAAGACACGCACTTATAACACTACTAGGTTACCTACTCTTTTAGCCTCGGTGGATAAAAACGTCGAACAATGAATCCATTGTGCTGGCCGGTACCTATCTAAATATACCTAGGTATCAGGACCTAACGCACATCGAATTTGGAAATTTGTATCTTCAAAGTTGCACAGCTGATATTTTCTATATTGAAATGTCCGCCTTACCGCTATGTCCACCCTACCATATCTATTGTTTATTGTAGCGATCTGTCCACCAAGCAAATCCCCTAACCCATCGAAACGACAACCTATAAACCCCACATTACGAGACGACGAGAAGGGACGAGTGTTGAGGATCAGCTGGGTAGAAAACTGTACAGTAAGGATCAGCGCCAACGCCGATGACCTAATTTAGTAACTTTTTAAGTAAGCCTAGCTACATTAAAAAGATAAAGAAATGAAAATATGTAGTACCAAAACAAAAGTCGCGTCATTAAAAAAAGTTATGTTTCGGTTGACAGCTGCCTACCTTAGGACCAAATTAGACAGCGTTTCATGTTGAAAGTGTCGTGGTTATCAGCGGAACTAATACACAAACATTAACTAACATTGGCTAGAGGCAACAGCGCCACTCTTCATTGTACTAAATGATTATAACTAAACAAAGCAATTTTTTCTTCTCATACAAAAGACATCAACGGGCAGGCGTCCCTCGCGTTGAAATATTTTCAACTGAAGTATTACTCAAAAAGAGTCATTATTATATGGCGGCAGTGGGAATCTACCCGGTACCTCTCGCATTGCGAGACGGATATCGTTACCCCTAGGCTACCGATGCTTCATGCGTTATTTTAATTTTGCATTAATATTTGTTCAGTAGTTTGGAAGAGGCCGGGATAAGCGCTAGAACGACGACGATGATTAGTTTAGTAGTTTGTGCGTGACAGTGTCATAAATATTACCCCGACATACCATCTATCCTCACTTTATCCTTAAGGATTATAATGTTGGACTCGATAATTGAACGCTGTATCACAGATCTGTATACAGATCACACCATCATATTCCTTGCTTCCTAAGTTTGAGGCTAGATGGCGCTGTGTGAATTTGTCCAGTGTCTACGATGATTATTTATTTATTTGTGGGGGACATTAAATCGTCGGACACATTTAAGACAAGACCTATTTATATGCTTTTAGTTTTTTTTTTTTATTTTAGACTCCAGGCATTTGACCGCCATCTCACCTGGTGGTAAGTGACGATGCGGTCGAAGGTGGAGCATGCCTGTCTAGGAACAGTCTATTCACTCTAGCCTTGAAGGCGTTCAGATTATAGTGATCAGGGAACACACTCGCAGGCAACGCGTTCCATTCCGAAGCCGTTCGCATTATAAAGGTTGAACCAAAGCGGCTCGTGCGGGTAGCTGGAAGATCCACGACATAAGGATGAAGCGCTCGCCCGGATCGCGTTTCCCGATGGCGGAAAGGGGCCGGCGGAATGAGTTTGACTGCTGCCAAATATCTGTGTCGTTTATAATAAGGATTTAACAAGATTTTCCATTTAATTGAAGTGTGCCTACACATGGCTATTAAAAATGATTTAAATTATAGATATGTGCCTAAGTGTAATTAAACAAATATCATTGTTTTAAATTTGTTCGTGGGAATGTCTTTCAACTTCAGATAGATCAGTGCGAAACATCTGCTGTATCTTTAATTGCCTGTTGACCCTCGCTTTCGACGTTCTCATACTTACGATAGTAAATGTTGTTTGTTTGTGAATTCAACAACACATTACTTTTGCCTATATGACTTTACAATTATTTTGTGTCATGCACTGACGCTTTTCATAAAAACCTTCACAATAGTTATCTTTTCTAACGTGTCGTCATTGAGCAGAACGGTATTTATTAAAACAATGCTTTTATGTAAACCACTTTAATAGTAATTAATAGGTATTGCTTAATTGAATTGAAATTAAAAATAAATACATAATAATACGCTCCCTACTTAAGGCGTTTCAAGTAACTACTGAAAACAATATTGTAAGTAAGTTTGGTTAGGTACATGTAATGCCAACTAATTCACTTCACATCAATATTATAATTTTAATTATTGTTCACAGATCTGTGGTGCAATTTTCTAATAGTATAAATATACAGGATGTTTGTCTGGCAGCAGCGGATTTAAAAAAGAATTTACAAATTAAAAAAAAATTGTACTATTTACTTCATTCATCGTTTGAGATATGATTAACCTGTGATGCTGACGCTTTCACGGCAAAGATTTAATTTTTAAAACCACGATAGTTATTGTTAACTCTCTGTTTAAGCCAGCCTTTTAACAATCGGGTACCTAAACCTTATTCCGAAAGCCGTATTCAGTATTGAATCGAGCATACTGATTTTTGAATTATTTTGAACGTTTATGGAAAGAAATTTAGGTTGGTATAATAAAAAAAATTAAATCGGCATCAATACTCTATCTATTGTATCGTATCTATGTACTCCATACTCATTGATTTTGCATTTAATAATTAGTTAAACACAGTCTCGAGAGCCGATTGGCACACCGTGACGGTATCTTTAGTCTTTTCTTTCAATTTTGCAAAAAAAACATATCTACTGCCAGACACTCTTTACTTTGTTGAAATTGTATATCGGTGAATAGGTAATTTAACCGAAAAAATAAACATAAACTTACAGAATACAACTAGTTACATGACGTGGTGTTCTAGACAATCATTTTAAACATCATAGTTTGATTTTCAATAGTAGTAGGTATTACTCTTTACAGAGCCACAGCAAAAGAAGAAAAAATTACGTTTTCTATCTAATGATCTAAGTACGTAGTTTACATCATAAACATCAGATCTATAAACTTGTCCGTTTTAAAAATGTATCACCACAACAATCTATAAAAACTATTACAAACATATTCCATGAAGCATTCGTATATGTTACGTTGTGTACAAGCGTTAAATACATACAATATTTGGCACTATGTGTAAATGTAACAAGAAAAAAATTGATTCGAAATACTGACTGTAAAAATAGCAAACAAGAGGATTATTATTAAAAAAATAGTGAAATCTCTTCACAGCTTGGTACGCTTATTTATTAAAGTGGAATAGCACTTGACAGATAATTAACAATATTTACAAAGATTAACAATTTTCTATATCTCACTGGAGCCCATCGGCTCGTCCTATTTACAAGACAAGGTTCGCAATTTTCCGCGAAGTTATTATACTTCGGCTAATGTTATGTCCTTGGCTATTATCGAATTTATATTATGTTGCTGGATAAACTCTCTATACACCTATTCTAAGAAACAAGATTTAAAATAATTTAGTTATTTTTTCTATTATTATCTTCATATTAATAATTTATATAGCTTCATTTTTCATATAAATAGCAGGAGGTTCAGACGCAGGGGTAAGAAAAATCAATGTGCTCCCACGCCGGTGTTTCCACAATTGCCTTTAGTTTTGTTTTATTTCAAACACTCGAAAAACTAGAAACTAGAAACTTATTCATATTCCATTGCGACTTTTGTATTTACTCGTATAATGTTTACAAATGTTGCAAAAAGTTTAATTTGGTTTATAAATGTTTCAAAGCTTCCACAACGGATGATTCAAAAAGTTGGCAAATGTATCTAAACACCGGTGTTAACATGCAGATGTTACAATTCTACTCATACCATAATTTTACGAATAAAATTTACCACGACAATGGAAGCAAAAGTACCTACATTAGCCGGAGCATAATAAGAAATTACAATAATTCATTAAGAAATTATACATGTCGAGAATAACATTGATTAACAAGTAGTTTAAGATTAGAAAAAAATATGCCTCAGGAAGTAATTTTCGTAAACAAATAGAAATTCTTATCACTTAATCATAAATCTTCCTGTAAAATATTTTGTATTCTTGCAAAATTAAGTACGCGTTTACACACCAGCTTGATATTATACCTAACTAATGATAAAAGGAATTTAAATGAATGTAGAGATATAAATAAATAATTACACTGGTACTTCGATATACTGTATGAATAAATAACAATGATTAGTATATGCAATTGACCATAAACTTATATTAATCTGTAATTGAATCTACTATTTAGAATATTCTATAACAAATATTCGACTGTAGTGTTTATGTATTGGTTGTACTTTTAAGTCTCACAATTGTACCTACATATCTAATACTAAAGGGACGCATAGACAGCTGGGTCAGAACTAAACGTAGATTCCAGGAGACATGACTAGAAATAAAGAAAAAAAACTCCCAAGGAAAATGTCAATTAAAGGTAGGGGGATACCGAGAGGGTTAGAGGAGTTATAACAATCACCACATAGTTCAAGAAAAGGTATTAAGGGTGTACCATCGCTCCCCTATGGTTACTGCCGAACCTACACTCTAAAGATAAATTGAAATGCATTAATTATATTTACGATCTTACTTAGCTATATATTCATAAATATCAAATTCTTTCCAAAATTGCCCGTCGTTTTCACAGCGTACAATATAATCTGAAACAATCTCCTCTAGATTTTATTTTACAGTACAAGGGACCAGCCCAGTCTTAATCACTGACGTTTACAGAAATTGGTCGCACGAATTCAAATTCTAACAGCACTTATCACAAGACGAATCATACATAAATACTAAGTCAGAGCACCTTATAATTGTAGAGATCATCACACACTCCTAGATGACGCGTGAAGCCATCACATGGCACTTTCGGCTGTACATTGAATATCATACAGTGTTAGTTACACACATAGGTACATATCGACATATTTTACAAGTACATATCAATTGAAAGACAGGCACGTCAGCTTTAACTTGATGAAAGTTACCGCTAAAGCAAATCGTTTTCAAATAGAGACATTATAATAAAAAAAATTCGAGTATTCATCAACCTTAATCCCTTTAGAGAGCCAAGTATAATTTTGTTCATTCCACATTTCCGTTACTTTGGAATCGCTGTCATGTATTGGGTATGCGACAATTTTCGCTGCGGTACTGGGCAAGTTTATCCCGAGTCCCGGGAAATCCCGAAAAAGTATTCACGGAACCCCTCAGGGGCGCGCAGAGGTGGCTACACGTCGCTCTCGGCATCGGTGACATGCGCGGGCTGGCCGAAGTTTCGCGTGATGGACTCCGAGACAGTGCGTATGTTGGCGAGATAGCGGTGCGCCGGCTCGTCTGAGTCGTAGATCACGCTGAGTGATTCGAGAGAGACCAGAGCCTCGGAGTCGAGGAGTCTCGAGGAAGCACGCGAGGAGACGTCGTCGTCCCGGTCGAAGTAGCAGGAGTTGACGTCGCTGAGAGCCGCCTCCGCGTCTGTCAACCCCGCCTCGTTGAGCATAGAGATGTTTTCTAAAGCTGGGTCGTCGGTCGTGTACCCCGTGCTCTCGGGCTGGCAACACTCCCCGTCGCCCTCGCCTTCCGAGCATGAGGAACTCCACTCTGATTGGCTCTCCCCGTAGAGGCCCACGTGGTTCGTGGTCACCTACAAACGATGTTCAGAATATTAGTATGGATAATTTCAGAAAAGTCAGGGAAAGGTTGATATGTTTATTCAGACGTACCCGGTTATGCAGCCTCTCCTGGATCTCCTTTTCCTGCTTCTCTTTCTCAACTATTGGGTCTGGTTTCCTAGCACTTGGTGGGCTAAAAGCAAACCGTTGAATTAGTTACATTAAATTTTACGTTATTAATGTCATGTAACTACAAGCCTTAGCGCTTACTTCAGCAGGTTTCTACAGTGGTGGAGACCGGCCGAGCGGTATACGAGTAGAAATATTTCTGTCACCCAAAAGAACGCTCATAATTAAGTTGAGATCGTCACCACCACAAACAGCGCAAGAGTTTGGCAGAATCCTACTGACTTAAGTTTTTGACCTGTCAATCACATTCTAAACCTCACCTCGAGCCATGTTCCCTCGAATGCGTAGGCGAGGGTAGTTCCACCACCACGTCAGTGGGCAGTACCCCCGGGAAGTCCCCTGGCAGCCTCGCGGGCTCCTGCCTTGCGGGGCCGGGCTCGGGCCTAGCCAGCTGCGTAATGGCGGCCAACCCGACGGCATGGAGGGGACTGCTGTTATTGTTGCAGTTGCGGACCGGGTCAAGAGCTAGGTTCTGGCCTCTGTGGATTGGTGGGAGATGTTGTTAATACTTTTTTGGAGCTTGGTTACAACAATTGGTTCTAGGAACAATCGAAGAAGACTACATTGAATGTTCCATACACAAAATCCATTGGAGCCTTTGCTCCACATTTTTGATATGAATGTTAAATACAATAAATTACTCAATAGAATACAACGTGCTAAAATTACTGTTTCCATATTTCTAAACATGGAAATTGAAAGATCGGCCTATTGGGGTCTAAGACTATCTAGTGGTAAGAAGAATACGGACCTAAGTTCCAGTTTCAATTCCTTCCTCTCGATTTTCGGTGGATTGCTCTTTATAAGATTCTTATCGTCGAGAAGTCTTTGAATCTCTCTCTCGAATGGCGGCACGCACGCCACATCGGTGGGGCTGCGCTTCGTGAATACCTCCTTGGAGTCGTGGTTGAGATGCTTCAGGTTATTTGGCCGGCTTCCAGAGCTGGAGAACGAATTAGTCCTCTGACCGAGCCGGCTCGCGACGTCCTTCTTACTATCTGTCTGACTGCACCCGTCCCTCTTAACGGACGCCTGCAACATGTTTATTATACTCCTCTGCAGCTTATCGTCCTCTTTCTGGAAATCTATACTGCCATCGGCGAACTTATCGTCCAGCGACGGCTTCTTGTTCAACTTGTGTTTCGCGTACAACTCGTTTATGTTGTTCAGGATAGGTTTACTGGCTCGCACTGGGGGGTAGTCGTAGGGGCTGGGGTCCACCCGCTGCGGGCGGGAGGAGTAGGCCGGCGGACGCGGGGGGGAGGGGGAGGCGTCCGTGGTTCGGGAGTAGCTCTCGTCGGAGGAGCTGAGGCTGGGGGATCTGGTGAGGGAGCTGAGTTCGTCGGCCGAGGAGTGTACGCGGGGGCTTCGAGCTAGGGGGAGGCTCTCGCTGGATCGTGGTCGGGGAAGTCTTGCCGGGGGTCGTCGCTTGTGGGCGGCTGGTGGGCGGGGCTCCTGGGGGCGGGGCCAGGGCGGCACAAGCGCGCGCGGTGGCGGCCAGCGTGGGTTCCCGGGGAGCCCGTGCGGCGGCGGCGGCGGCGCCTCGTCCGGCTCCTTCGTACGACGGTTCTTACTGCCCTTGTGGTTATTCCCGTTGTGATTGTTGCCGTGCCCGTTCATGGGTAGCAGAGGCTCGTTCTCGGCCGGCAAGGAGGTCTCCCTAACGGGCGGCAGCCGCGACGGCTGCGAAGCCGCTCTTCGGGCAGAGTTCTGCAGCATGGCCAGAGGTGTCGCGACCCCCCCGTACGCAGACGGCGGCCCCAGCGGCTGCCCATTGGTCGGGTTCGGGACACTGCCGTTGCCCGGCGCTCTATCGGTTAAAAAATACGTCGTCATCTCCCCCTTTCCTTTCACCTTCACTTTTCCTCTGCACACGAATTGGTAGGGCAAGTCCTTGAGAACCTGGTAGACCTCCTCGGTCACTTGCGTGTGGTTCGGGAGACCGGTGGAGTCCATTCGAGAGGCGACGTTCACTGTGTTGCCCCATATGTCGTACTGTGGTTTCCTTGCCCCGATGACGCCGGCTACTACTGGACCAACATTTATGCCTGGAAAACAAGGGCTCATTAAATATTTGTGTATAAGGCCCACGTGGGCGCTGCAAGGGTGTCAGTCAAGTAATTACACGTGTACTAACCGACTCTGAGCATAAAGTTGTTATAAGAGTTGTCGTTGATGTCCTTCAGTTTATCCCGCATCGCGAACACGAACTCCACTAGAGTGGCCATGTGCTTCTTCGCGCTGGGCTCGTCCAGCATCTTCTTGTCGGGGATAAGTCCGACGGCCGCCATGTAGGTCGAGCCGACTGTCTTAATTTTATCTATCGCGCTGAACCGATCGTCGCCCAGCAGCTAGAATTTCACAACAAATTAAGTAGGCTCCTCATCAATCCTTGATCCAATTCACTCGCATCCAATTCCTGTTACCTCATCAAAATCGGCGATGATCTCGTTCAACAGCCGCAGACACTCCATCCCCTGGTTGTTGCCGTCGAGCTCCATGTAGAACTCGTGGTAGTTGGTGATGGAGGCGAAGACGACTCCCACTCGCTGGTACGACTGGTGGTACAGGTCCTGCCAACCGCGCCTCTGGCGTCAGCGAGTCGTCGACGGCGCGTGCAAGCCATGCAGCAAGCCAGGCGGGAACAGTGACAGTTCGCATTTTACCAAAACTACCAATCTATGTAGCTAGGTGCACCGAATGGGGGCTACCGAACGAGCGGAATTACACAAGATGGCGCCACCGGAACGTGAAGTTTTCTTTCAAAACATGTTGTGCTATTGGTCCGAAATGAACACTTAAAGTTGAAATTTGGAAGCCATTACAAAACTTATACATTGACAGCAACTTGACCTTTTGCCAGTGGCGCCAACTAGTGAGCAAAACGTTAACCCCCATTAGACGGTACTTGCTACTTTCGAGTGTACGATAACTCTTCGTCGTTAGGTAGGTGACTTCCTGTGATGTGACTGATACGAGGTTTTGACTTCGTTGAGAGTACAGCACATTGTGGTGATAACATAGACAGCTCGCCCACAGGACGAGTGGTGGGAGTGGAGTGTAGACCCTGTCACTGCGCCCAGTCCAGTTGCGGTGCGACACAAATAAGCGAAGTGCACACAATGACGTGATATGACGTGATCTGACGTGTTATGGTACATGGATGATGACGCTGCAGTGTTAGTTTTGGCAACGGAGAAAGCGTTATGATATGAATGATGTAAGCACGCATGGACGATTTTTTGTGAACACAAAATTATGGTTAGTGTGATGATATTATGCAATGTGACATGGTTAAAACACTGTTATGCAAATTCGATTGTCATGCAATTTTTTTACCGTTGTAAATAGCAATTCAATAAAATTTTACGCCTTATTATTTATTTATTTTGCGACAACTAATGAATGGTGAAATGTCCTTTGCAGTTATAGTTACCATGTTTGTCCTAAATTGATTATCCAAGAAGTGCGTAGCGACATGTGCTGGCAGTAGATTGAACAATATTCTTCGGTTTGATGCCTGAAATATGTAAACATTATATGAAATAATAAATACATAATGTATGAATATTTTACTAAAACTAAATTGAAACTGAAACGAATAATTTATATACAAGCAAGAAATATTTCCATATAAAAATCATTTTATTATATTTTTAAACTCTTTTCAAACAAATAATCAAATAAGACATTTGTATTAAGCAGTGTAATTATTAATATAAAAAAGAGAAAGCGAAATAAGAATATAGAGGAAAAATGAGAGATATGTAATAGAGAAAGAGAAACAGAGGGAGATAGAAACAAAAATAAAGACAGAGAGCGAAGAGACAGAGGAGACAGGAAAGACAAAGATTGAGAGTATAATATAAAGAAAAAAGGCAACCTATTCGCGACTTGATTGATTGATTGATTGACTTGTCCAGGCATTATGTGTGTGGGCGGAAGTGATCAAATTTCAATAGGAAAGATGCATAGCTTGACGGGCCTTATTGCGTGATGGACAAGTTGGCGTCTCGCTTGCTTCAACTAGCTTTTAGAGGTTTTAAGACTCGTAGTTATTACACTTTCACTAATATCGAGGTAAAAACAATACTAACCGTGGTAACCAACCCGATAGTATGTGTAGTGAAGGTGTAGCTTTTAGAGACCTCTCGCTATCTCGCGCGCAACAAAGCTCACCAAGTTACGGGTGCTGATTGCTTCTATACCATCCACTTTTTCAAAAAAATATAGAGCCAGGGGTGCAATTCTCAAAGAAACCTTGATCGTTACGATGAAACGCTATGATATTCTGTCAGATAATTGTAATATTTCAACATAAATTTGCGCGTCGCTTGGCAACCTGGCCACTATCTGTCACGTTTCATTCTTCCCCTGACGTTGTCATATCGCCCAAAATACCATCGCCTCACCTTTTTTTTCTTTTCTTTTTATACCACTAAGGTGGCAAACAAGCTTGCGGCCTGCCTGATGGTAAGCAGTCACCGCAGCCTATGGACGTTTGCAATACCAGGGGCATCACCCACGCGTTCATCATCACAGCCCGTAACAGTCCACTGCAGGACTTAGGGCCTCTCCCACAAAATGGGAGGTTATTGCCATAATCTCCACGCTTGGCAGGCGGGTTGGAGATCGCAGTGTTTAAATAATACAATGGAAAATGCTGCTGCCCATTTTCCAGACTACGGAGACTTTTGATCTTTTGCCTCGAAAACATTACAGACCCACCCACGCGTTGCCGACCCCAAAACCTCACCTGCAACGCGTCCATATCCCGCTTCTCGTCCCTGGCCTGCGCCTGCCAGAGGAAGTCGAGCCGCGCCGTCCACTCCGTCTGGCGCGCGTGCAGCAGCACCGCCAGCGCCAGCGCCAGCGCCCACGCGCACGACGCGTACGCGGACCCCACGCCGCCTGGACTGTGGATGGGGTAGGGCAGGTTAGAAGTGATTGCCTTGTAATTTGGTTGTTTGTATGTAATGCGCTTATATGCTTAAATTCAGTGACTAAATTCAGAAATCAATCAATGTGGAATGCATTGCTCATAGAATAAGGTCCATTTTTGTATCTCGGTTTTTTGAAAAGCGGAGCGACGCGTGACTTAATGTAAGTGATACAAAAATAGACCTTATTCTATGAGCAATACATTCCACTTTGATTTGCTCTCACGCTTTTTGTTTCTGAATTCAGTCACGGAATTTAGGAATGCGCATAAGGCGTGCTAATTTAACCAGTCAAGATCCCTGCAAACGTCTATCAGACTCTATGGACTATCAGACGCAGACCTCGCGGAGGTATTCCGTTCTCATTATCATTTAGCGTACATAAACGTATGAGAAATAAATTTTTATTCGCGTTAGCTCCCATTGTCAAAAACTAGCCATACTTCATAGTCCGTGAACTAGGCTCCTGTAAAGCGGAAGAGCTTATTCATTTCAAAGGTATACCCGGAACATACCTTTAAAATGTGTGATAATAGCCGCGATAGTTTAAATCATTATGGAAGCTTATTGTTTATCTTCAGGCAAGAAATCAAGTTTGCTGGGTTCGCACTGAAAACAAAACCCTACGAGAAGTCCGAACCGGACAATAAATTATATTACATTTTTGAGTGCGACAAGGAACTCATAAATGAGTTCAATAAGTTCATTTGCTATTGATCCATGAATTTTGGTAATGGTATATTTATACCGCCACGGCATTATAGCAAATTATTTGCTCATTTTATTCATGTAAGTAAGCAAGTAGATAACTATTTATTAAAACTTACTCGGTCATCAAGTCGTAGCAGTCGAAAAGCGCTTTGTGGTACGCCAATATGACTGCCATGTACCCGGCCGTCATCACAGCTAGGAGGACGCCCTTCACCAATATCGGTAGTCTGAGGAATACGGCCACAGCCAGCATGCTGAGGCAGCATCCAAGGGTGATGTAAAGAGGTATGGGACAAGCCAAGTGGTCGTCCCGGCTCCAGAGAGTAGCAGCTAGATTATAATCGGTTTGTTGCCGAATCTTTTCCATTGTTGTAATGTTTTCTGTCAGATTTCGACACACGTTTACTTCTCTGCAGGTGATCTGGAATTGTTGAAATTGGAATCAATCACACCATTACATGTAACCAATTATTGACAAAAGATTAAATTTCGTATAAATTACTTTTATTCCAGCGTTTTCCAATAAATATTGGTTTAGCTCGGATTGCACCAAATTCTTAAACACATTTAAGAACGACGTTTAACGTCATTTTGAATGAAATTTGTATTGTAAATGTGGGTAAATGCGATTAAGGATTTGGTGCAGGCTGCCCTTAGTCGATAAGTATCAGTCTGAGAACTATTAGAACCTATCAACATCTACACAATCATTTAGCTATAGATGACGCTGTCTCTAACCACACAAAAAAACTCACCACGTTGACCTGTCCAACGGCATACCCCAAAACAATGGTGAATGTAGTAATAGCGTTCCTCAGTGCGAATGGCCTCGACACATCGCAGGGTATGCACCGGAGGCGAGCGGCCAACGTCAGCGCCAACACTGCGGCGGACCAAGCGAATGCTGTCACGAATAGCAGCAAGAGAATCGTGGTCCGAGGGAGGATCGCGGCTTGTAGGGCTCCGGCGGCCGCTAAAGCGCCCAAAGCGGCCCCCAGAGACCCCGCCCAGCCACCGTCGGTTGATGCTCGGTACTGGAAGGTAAATAAAACGGGTAAATGGATAGCTTTTGGCCGCTAAAGGGGAAAGAGTATAGGGCTGGGCCGCAGTGCAGTGCTGGTAAATGCACAAAAACTCCATGTAAGTAGTCTTACTAAAGCGAAGTGGACACAAAATTGCTGGATTTTACCGAAGGCAAGATTGACAATTGATTAGGTATAGCTAGTGTCAAATAAGAAGAGACTTGGTGGGTCACGTGGTTCGAATTGCGCTGCATACGATTACCTGCGCGACATCCCCTCCACTGCCATTTGACAAGTCTCTTCTTTCGTGACGAGGGTTATACGTTGTTGTGTTGAGCGATAAGATAGCTTATGTGAGGCACATCAATCAAGTTTGGCTTCACAACGTTATGTACACTAACGGTGAATGCTACCGCATACCCCCAGATGCGCTCTCTGCTGCTTTAATTTTTAAGTTTGCTTAAAAAATCTTCAATATGAGAGCCACACCATGTCCAAGATAAGTATAAAGGTGACCAAAGAACTGGCTCGTTCGTCGGTCAGAGAATAAGCATTGCTATTCAGCGAGGTAACGTAGCTTTCTGGGCATAAATCCGGGGAACAGCGGTGTGGACGACATTTTTAATTTTTAATGCGTTTTCCTTTTCTTTTTTATTGTAAATACCCTTTCATTTTGTTTGTTTTTTGAAGAAATAACTAATATGTTTTTCTACATAAATATGTACAACTCGTTTGTCCGTTACCTGCGCCTCCTTGACGCTATCCTTGAAGCAGAGCGTGAGGAGATGCACGTGCGTCGCCTTCTCGCGGTGCACGGAGCGCGCGTCGATCGCCTGCCCCAGGTACTTGTTCACTCGGTTCGTGGGCTGGTGGTACACAGACGAGTGACGCTTTTTCAGCGGCCTCTTGAACTTCTCAGTCACTTTATTCTGAAAACGAAAACTTCAAGGTCACACATCTAGTGTAGACTGGTCCTTATTTCAGCTACAGGAGCACCAATGGAGAGGGAAGAAGAACTGAAGACTTTATTAGCTAACCATTTAGAGTTCAGACACAAGGGAGTCGAGGTCAGGGCACATATGAGGTCCACGGCATGCCGACTCCATGCTTCATCCAAACATCGAACTGACCTTAGAATGAAAAGTTCCGGTCTCCGAAGCAGCATCACATTATCAGAATAGTAAAGATGTATAAGACACAGAACATAGAGAAGATATCAATAGACATGTCGGAATGAAATTTTTCTGTACAAAATGTATACAACTGAATTTACATTTAGGCTAGGGATAAAAATATTACTTTCCTCAAGAGAATTTACTATATTATTTTTCCGAGTAAACTGAAGAAGCAAAGTAGACAATAACAATAACTGTTTGATTATTTCTGTTTGACTAGGCAGTCATACCTAATATAACTTCTAAATAATGCCAAATAATCCAAATAATGCCAAAAGACTTCAGAAATAATCAAACTCGGCATTTTATACAAGTTCTTAAAACTAGATATAGTATGAAATCTGAAAATCATTCCATGCAGTTAGGTCGGGCGGCGGGACGGGCGCATGCCATGCTCAGTGTCGAGTGGCGGAGGGTGGCCAGTGAAACACAGTTCGGTGCGGTCGGCTTTATTATCAAACAAAATCGATAAAAACCAATATCAAGTACACAAAATTTGACAATTCCGAAAGTAAAACAGTTCCAATAAGAAAGTAGTGACAGTGTCGGTTCTGAGTGCTCGTGTTGCCCACGCTTGGTCTCATTTCGCCTAGCAATGTCTAGAGTGGGAGAGAAAGAACGTTGTCGCTCTGTGCTTGACCCACGAGAACTCGGGTGGTCGTGGCGTACCTACGGCATAGTCGGGGTACACGCGGTGTACGGTGGAAAACATTAATACACATTAACAACATTATGTCTGCGCTTACGGTTTCAGCGGGATTTTGATGTGGAAATAAAGTCCAAGGGCGGAAAATCTGTAAAATAACGAGCAGACGTCGCAAGTTAGTTGCTGGTGTATTTAAGTCTTCCACGCATTGTTTGTAGCACATAGTGAGTTTCGTACGAGATAACACGCCTTCACGATGGGATGTATTCTCAAATGTTGCTTTCTAACACACTCACGATATGACAAATATCAAGTTCATGTGTACTAATCGTAAAGACAAGGGCGAACAATGAGTAAAAGTTTTAACAAACCAGCAACTTGGAACATTAGGAAGACTCGATTTACTAAATAGTAGATGACATTCAGAATTTGATATATTGCATAGAAGTTTGACAAAAATAGTGACTTTTAGTGAGTTCTTTAAAGTGGTGTATACATAAGAATTTATATGAGTGATCGCCAAAAAGAGGTCAGAATTGTTAAAAAAAGAAGAAAATAAAAACGTGATTTAGTGCGAAGCGATTGTTCTTTAAATCTGTAATTTCCTCGCGAAATATTTTCAATAGTAGGTAATTAATAAAAACAAATTAATGAAAGCTTCACTGCAAATCTTAAGATTGAACACAAGCAGACTTAGTAAAAACCACCACTCAAAAACCAAACTAACTACTAAGAAACCATTAAGCGAGGTTATCACCGTACACTACACAAGTGTAAAACGCATTTTTCTCGAATGCCTTCCGTGTATGTTTCGGTAAAGCGTAAATCATCAAACACTAGCGAAATAGTAATATGGTTACCCGATTTTAATTCTAAACTATCAAGCCTAGGGAGAACCATATTACAATTCGCCCTCTGTGCATATTTAGGACGTGCATACTGTTCCTGTTATCATTTATATTTGTTCGTATGCGCGTTCTGTGTAAGTTATAAATACTTAAACGCATTTATCTGTGCATTGATATATATTTGACACGGTAATTCAGATGCGACGATGCAACTAATGCAAGGGTTTGACTATATACGAGGCGATAGCAAAGAAGTGGTGGCATATACAGCCATCCACTTCGGTAAAAATCCGAACCGGATACTGCTAAATATAAGCAACCGATCGTCGTCGTCAGCACAGATAAAGACGCGTCGGTATGTGCGTGTCGTGCGGGCCGGTGCGTTGCGGGTTGCGGGCGGGCGGCGGGCGGCGGGTGGTGAGCGGTGAGCGGTAGTGCGGTGACCGTGTGTGGTTCGGGGGCGGGGTCTGCGAGGCGCAGGCGCGCGGCGCGGTGCTGCATGACCGCGTCGAAGGTGTGGTGGTGCGGGGCGGCGGCGGGGCAGGCCGCGGGGGCGCGGGGGGCGCTCACGTCTTCCGCGCGGAGGGCCGCCAGCCGCAGCGCCTCCGCCGAGCCGGGCTCCGCGTGCAGCGCGCGCCGCAGGTCCAGCACCTACGCCACAACAGCCTGTCACCGGGGTGCGACGCCGGCAGCGCACTCTGGCGCTCCAGATGCCCAGATGCGGGCAGAGTCGACAACATCAACGCGTAACGATGGCGCCTAAGGCACCTTTGTACAATTTACAGGCCAGCAGCGTTGTTAATTACCACGGAACTGAGTGCCAGTTAACAGACAGGCAGTTACGAACTACTGATGCAACCAATTTGTTCTCCATTTAATGCATAACTAATTAGTGATCATTGTCGATTTATTTACATGGGGGCATGGAGATATAACGATAGTGGGGCCAGAGCTTCGATGGACTTCGTAGTTTATGTTTTACTATTTGAAAGTCAAATGCTTTTCCCTATTACTTGTTGAAATCCCTTAAATATTTTGATGTATTTATTAGAGTAAAATTAGTCGGAAATAATAAATTGAACTGCACTTACTTTGACTGGCGTAGTCTTCGATGAATTTTGAGCACTCGTAGACATTCAAGCTAGAAGGCGGACATATCGAGCTTTGTCCAGTAACAATGACAAATAAAAAGCTCTTCATACAACACTATCAATTAATAATGAATAATAATGTTGGAAATACCTACATATAATATAATGAACCTCGAAATAAGTATATACAAACTAAATTTGATACATTTAAAAAGGGAAATATTAAAAAATAATAAATTTTCTGTGTACAAGACGTAAAATAATATGTGCAAATAAGTAAGTGAAATGAACACGTGCATAATTCCCATTCAATACGCAAATCTATTGCTGAAAATCTACTCGTGTACAGCAAGTCATTTCCACAACTGTTTCTCAATGAGCTTAACCAAAGTGTCATTTGTGTATAGTTATGTAATGAAACTGTACCTTCCTGGCTGCGTTAGCCTTAAGCTCTTGAGGGGAGGCGGCCATGTTCGAGAAGGGGACATCGACGTTGAACTTGATGGAGTGCAGGAGTTGCACCACAACGTTGGACACGTTTTTGAAGCTGAGTTTCCGTCGCGAGCCCGTGCCCAGACCCACGCCGGCTGGTAGGCACATCTGAGAACAATATTGAAAATTTTCATACACGCTCTTCAGTTTAACACAGGTATATGCTTATCTAATCTTGACCTGATCTTTACAAAAATTAACATTGATTTTATCATGATAATCTTGGTTTTCTTTTTCCAAGATTTCGAATCGCCGTTGCCTCGCATACCTACAGATCTTTTTCGTAAATCTTAATTCTTTCAGTATTCCTCTGTACGTCCATGCTTCTTATCTAACCTAGTCACTACATATTTTTTAATACTCCTTCCATACTTCTTAATGCTTATTTATTTTGCATTTCTTCATTTACACTTTAGCTTCCATACATACCAAAGTCTTCCCGCTTTACAATAATATTGGCATGGGCATCGCTCTATGAACGGCCTGACGGGCCTTGCCCCACTACCTAAACTACCTAAGTTATATATGGGTATAATTGTAAATATAACGCTGTAAATAAAGAACATAAAACAGCAAACGAAATCAATATTTTATTGAATGAAATAGAAAAGAAAATGCACCAACCAGTTATTAACTTGTCAATAACTAGAAAAATAAACAAACATCGGTCGAAGATGTCAAGGTTCAAAAGCTTCGTTCGAAACATTTGATTTATAGCGAGTAGGTCTGTAAAATGAAATATAGTTTTATTGACGTAAAATGTATTTAAAATCACACTAAGTACCAAGTCAGAAAACTGGACCGTAACGAGAAGGTCAGCCGATGATCTTACGGTGAGGGAAAACAATGTGATGAAACCTACACAATCGGGAGACAAAATGTACAACGATATTCAAATCTGGTCAGATTTCTCTGTTAACAGGGTCACGGAGGTCAGATGGCAGTCGCTCCATCGTAATTTAATTACATGATCTGCCAAATCCTGGATAATGGTCAAGGCGAACCCTGGGCCCTCTTGCGCGAGGGTAAAACCGGGACAATAACGCCAAGATGATTACTATTTAAAGTCACAAAGTCACTAGAACTGGAATAAAATATATTGGAAATGTCACAAAGTGGCCTACAGATAATCTCGTCCTCATTTTATTGTCGTATATTAAATGATAACCCGATATGTTGAAGCGTATGCCAGAATCTGAATTTATGTGACATATCCCGACGCACATTGGAAAAGTTTTTTGATATATGGCCTTATGGTTATTCCAGGTTAGCCAGCCTAGTTTCAGTCCTCAGTATCGGGAATATGTCGAAACTTCAGGCAAAGCAGCATCAATGTTCATTTAGGGAGTGTAGTTGTATTTATTGGGGCCTTACCTATGAAATTGGTGATTTTTTCGCAATTACTAATTTGCTCTAATATTTTTAATTGTACATAATATATTAGAAAATAATACTTGATATCTAAGATAGAGTAAGTTTAAATGCCAGTAAGACCCTAAAATTTTACATTTTTGTTTTCTCTAGTTTTATAAGGGTTTGAAAATAAATACCCCTATTCATTTGTCGTCGGCTTTGCTTCTTTAACCAGATGTAATTTTATGAAAAGGGTAGTTATCAAAATGGAATGACATTCACCAGTTAGTTTAATGTTGTCTGATTAGACCTACAAAGTTTCATTGTAATCGGATTGACCAATTCCAAAAAATGTGCTTTTATGAAAATTAGTTTCCGTCATTTCCGTGCCAACAGCTAGAGCTAAACCTGATTTATGATCATAGTATAAATAAACCAATTACTACTGACCTTTCTTCTCCGAGGTGGTGGTATGATGAAGTAGGTCTGCACCGAATGGTCGCGCAGGTAGGCGTTGCGTCCAGCACCATGACCTGCCTCCACTTCGTATGCACCACCAAGACATTCCAGGGTCGCTTGCGTTATATGTACTCTCCTGGAAATGAAAGAAGCGTCATAAAATGTTAGTGTCTCTAAATGGTTCACCATTATCTCCTTTATTATACGGGCCAAGATTTGCTTATATCTCCTATTTGCTAATAGATCTACCTATAACATTTCCTTTAACATTCTTGTATTATTTGTTTTCTTTTGAAGGACGGTTGGTAAATCTCATTCGACTGATGACGTTATAAGCAGTCTTACAAAGCCAGATTGAATTAGCTGTACCTAAACAAGCATGTTCCAAGTCCGGCCACAACGAAGTATGACGTACCACCTGGAAGCTGATAAATAACCTACTAAATTAAATTAAATCCGTTACCCTGCCTCGCCGCCCGCCTCCATGTTGTTGGCGAGCGTGACGTCGTTGGACCACACGTCGTACTGCCATTTGCGCAGGCCCAGCACGCCGCAAAGCACGCGCCCAGTGTGGATGCCCACGCGCATGTTCAGTTGCACGTCCGTCGCCTCCACCACCGACCTGTGCAGATGGGGATTGGTCAAACTCCTCATTATTTCAGCTGCAGGATGGCCACTGCTGAACATAGCCCACCGATACACATTACGGTAGATGTTTCTATGTATGTATGTATGTATGTAAACTCTTTATTACAATTAAAAAGAAATACAGTAATGAGAAAAATATCAGTTTACAAAGCAAAGGCGGGCTTATCCCAAAATGGGATTTCTTCCTGCCAACCTTCGTCATCATCATCATCATCAGCCTATACTAGTCCACTGCTGGACGTAGGCCTCCCCCAACGAGCGCCAATGCACTCAGCTTGCCGCATCCAGCCAACCACCCAACCTTAGACCCTCTGAAAGGAGATCTAAAGAGCGGTGGAGGCAAAATTGAGCACTTATAACTAAATTACTTTTTACTTCTATCATATCTACACGACACGCATAAGAGTGTTCTCGTGCGCGATAAGCGAGAAAAGGCGCACAAATTACTGCTATGTCTTTCATCTTAGTATTCAGAGAAGGAAACAAACTGTTCCTGTGTTCCTGGGCAGACTTGTGCTAGCCTATTTAAAATCATAGAGAAAAGACTGGTTCTGGACAGGCATGCTCCATCTGCGACCGCATCGTCGCTTACTATCAGTCTGCCTAAAACTAAACGTTAAAATTAAACGTTAAATATTCCGACAGCGATACGGGCATTACGACCAAAGTGCCATTAATTAGGGAGTTTGATGCTTAACTAGCTATGTACTTACTTCGATTACTGAAGCTATAAAATGGGCTTTCCCGAAACGTCTCTAAATATTGGACCCTCTTATATTTTTTACGTTTGCGTATGCCTACGTTTGTTGGCAAGAGTCCCGTAAATTCCGATTTAAAAATTTTCTTAATACATAGTCCTATTAAAGAAGTCGACAACATAATAGATTATTTTTCAACAACTCTCGGCGAATAGGTAGGCATTACCAAAATTTATTGCGGCTAGATACATTCGTATTCTTTTAAATTCGTTAACAGACACTTAACGTTGAATAAAAACAAGAGGATGATCAAGAGTTAAGAGGTAAAAATAAATCAGAAAAGAAAGAAAAATAAGCGATGTGTGTCGGCGTATCTTTCGCCGCTCCGTTAATCAACGACTAACACGTTGAACATAGAGTGATCATTTGTTTTCATTGTTACTCATTATTAAGAGTAAAGTAACTTGCGAATTACAATAAAATATACATTAGTTAACACTAACCGGGAACTTTTACGGTGACGGAAAATATCGTGATGAAACCTGCACATTCAGGCGATTTAATGTGTAACCATGATCCAATCTGGTCCGGTTCCCCTGGTAGCAGGGTCACGGAGGTCAGATAGCAGACGCTCCACTGTAATTCACTGATCTGCCAATCATAGTCAAGACGGACCCCGGACTCTCGTGCGCGAGAGCACAACCGGGATATTGACGCCAACATGATTATTATAGTCTCTTTCCAAAAGATAATGAAATGAAACGTGGGAAATCCTACTCCCCAGAGTAGCTAACCAGTGAAATTAGTATGATATTACGACCGATATCCCAACAATATTTGAGATGTGAATAGCTGCCAGTGACGCAAACATACGGATTCCACAGATTTTTATGAAAATTCGCACCTTGATATTAATGCTTTTTATTGACGATCACATGAACTGAAAATAGTTTATTTTATAATAAAACCAGCAAACATTTTTTTACTTATTTTTTATAAACACGAAAATGATTCAGCTTTATATTATTATTGATTTTGAGTGAGTCCCAACAATTGAGTACTTATATAATTTGAATGCTTTACGTGTGCAAATTATTTTCACGTACAAAGCTGGACCAAAACGAAACAATACTGCGAACATTGAGGACGTGCTCCGAACACTAATGATTAAATTAACATCATTAAATATTGGCCCATAGAGCGGTGACGATGACGTTTATTTACTTAGACAACAATGTAAATACATCGAAATTTATTGACGGTTTTATTATCTTGTTACAGTGAAAATGGAGTTCGATTGAATCGACTTGATTATTCCCAGGGTAAATATATTCAGGTACCGCCGCCAGCAAATCTAGTTATCTATTAGCCATCGCTTGTCCCTTTGAGTGTCGATTTAAAAACCTCTTGTGGATAAAACGATTTTCTGGTCATTAGTCATAACAAATCAAAGTAATGAACAGAATTAACTTTATTGCTCCTTTGTCGCAACTCACAAACACCATTCAGTTGATTTTTATTGCATGCTTCATAAATACGGCAGGTATTTTTATTGGGCGACAAATTGCCGCAATTTACAACTTTTTTACGATTTACTGTTTGTTTGTTGGGCAAGCAAAGGCCTATATAAATTAATTGATGTTTTATTTAACGTCTTCAATGAAAACGACCCTCGGGAAGTTGTGCAATATAGATACTCATTTACGCGAAGTTGCTAAGACCTACGAGTAATTATTTATTCGTAGGGTAAGACAGTTACAAAAAACAACCCTAAAATAATATCTAAGGGTTTATAAATTCGCCACAAAGTAAATTCGTCATACTTGTATATTGAATACATTGAAAGTAAACTCGCCACAAATCTCCATTTTATACCGATATTACCATTATTACCTACATAAAGAAACACCCGCAACCAAAGTTCTAAGTTTTAGCATCTGAAATAAAATATAAGTATTTCAATAAACTAATGATAATTTAGTGATTAATTATGTATGTACTTATACCTACTTTTATCATCCCAATAAATAAATTCAATACTTAACCCTTACCTATAAATAAACAAGATTATCAGAATTAAAGGTACGGTAATTGCATTATGCCAGTTCGTTTGAAATGCATCGACAAATGGCTTATTGTCTGGCTGTAGGGCGATGCCGACAAGTAGGTCAGCTGCCGATACCAACCAGAGTCCGCTCCCCGCACCCTGTCACTCGCAGACACTGGTTACGCAATGGAAAAATGGATTTCTAAACAACCACTTTCCCGTGATATTACTTTTACATTAATTTACAGGTTCCTCATTAGATTCCCTATCCGTTGGTGGAAACTGATACATTTATAAACTGATAAATTTAACTACTACAAATAACATTAATTTAGGAGAATTTATTAGTTCGACAGCGTAGTTACTTGCTACCGGTATAATTTATCGTACTGTGTATTTGATCAATACCTAAGTAGTTGATGATATTGTACTGTATACTTTAGTAAGAACTAAGAGTACATACTTGCAGTGTAACTTCACACCGATTTATGCACCGTTTCTGTGTTATCTCTACAGGTATATCTGGTAATATGTCAGAGTCATAATATCTGGCATTATGTACTTATCATCATCTCAGCCGGTTTGGGGGCGTCGGTGGCCGAGCAGTTAAGAGTATACGACTCGTATGCCAGAGGTCCCGGGTTCGAGCCCGCTCCGGCCATGTACCAATGACTGTTTTCTGAGTTATGTACATTAGATGAATACTAACCGATGCTCATACGGTAAGGGAAAAATATCGTGATGAAACCTGCACATTCAGGCGACTGGATGTGTAACCATGATCCAATCTGGTCAGGTTCCCCTGGTAACAGGGTCATGGAGGTCAGATGGCAGTCGCTCTACTGTAATTACCTGACCTGCCAAATCCTGGATCATGGTCACAGAGAGCACAGCCGGGACATTAACGCCAAGATGACAATTTTTTTTTTTTTTATCACAGCCCATAGCAGTCCACTGCAGTCCCACAAGATAGGTGATTATTGCCATAACCTCCATTCTTGGCTGGCGGGTTGGAGGTTATAAATATAATAAAGGAAAACGCTGCTACCCATTTTCAACCCAACGACAACCCAAGACTTAGATCTTTTGCCTCGAAAACGAGTGTAAGGGGTTGATGCTATTCTATTCTGCCGGACACCACACGGCCAATATAGCCGGTAGCCAGCGAAACAGGTACATCTTACTAATCAATTACCTGTTTTGCGGATGACGTTATAATTGGATATTACATCAATTATAGTAGCAGACGCTCGCAAATGTATTTCAGCAAGCCATGTGTTTGTGTACAGTTGATGTCAAGCCAAATTGAATTATAATCTGGGCCGTACCCCGCGAAGGCAGATGAGAAGGTAATCCGAGGATGCCGCAATTATTATAAATGTTAATTCTGCTTTGTTTGCCGCCGGCAACAAACTGGCGATGCTGATATTAAACTTTGGTCAGGCAGGGGGAGCATTCTTTCCCAAAAAATATTGGCCGGGCGAAGTGAAAATTATTACTTACACGGATTTGTTTGGAGTTAGTTTGCCGTCCAAACTCGTGTAGTACTAGGTACTTACGTAAATATTTTTGTATGTTTACTGGAATAATAATAATGGAATACAGCATTATAGAGAGTAAGGATGCGTATGGACATTCATTATGTAATTCATACAAAATGAGCAAGGTGTCGTAACCTTCTTCCCATGGGGATTATATTGAAAACTATCAAGGGGCGGGTTTTATAATATCAAAACATTATTATACTGGTCACGCAAAAAACTACTAAACGAACTTTGATTCGGTTTTGATAGTTTGGTAGCTTGAAGTCCAGGGTGCAATCCTAGCCATGTTTTATCTAATTCGGATAAGTAGAACCAGAGATGCAGCTTGATCTCCCGTCTACTAGCCTTTATTCGGGCAAAAGTTAAACTGTTTTAAAAACTATTACCACGCGTACGTAACGGGCAACTCCTTATTCCTGTTAATAACTTACCTGATTGACTAATACCTAGTTCGCTGTGGTTCAAATTTATTTCCCGGAAATCTGCTCTTTGAATTTAGATATTGATTGTTCGACCTTGTATTTACTTAGTAGGTATATAAATATTACCTACAGTTTCATAGTAAACTAATTTTCAAGTACATATTCCTAACATGAAGATGAGAAATGTCACAATCTTGTACACTACTGGTATAATATTCCTATAATAAACATAACTTCAAGGGTTTTTGCTCATATTTAACAAAGGATGAAGATGAGACATAACACATTAGCACGGTAGCCTGCGTAATATCCATAACTTTCCTTGCTTATTTATAAAGACTTCCCTGGCGTATCTATTTCAATAACTAACGCACTATTCGCTATACGAATAGCCGTTGAATGTGGATGGAACAAGCGGAGCGAACCGTCCCGGAAGGAGCTCTATTTACTCACTCATCCCTGCAGAGGATCCTAATAAGACTTTGATGTCGATCCATCATGGGAACGAACCGAATACTCAAATGATCCCAACAGTGTTGCCTGATTGGGGTAATTTTTGCCATTCTGGCGAAAGTTAGAGATTATGTGTCAAATTTTTTTATGGATTTTTCATTCCATTGTATCCTTATGGCGAAAAATAAATTAAGAACTGGTAATATGTTTAATGTGCTTCTCATGGAAATGTATCATTTTAGCGAAAAATAAATTGATAACTGGCAAAATTTCGAAATACCTATCTGGCAATCCTTATTCCTAAAGTATGAATAAGAAATACCCAAGTAAAAAGGTTTGCCAGCAAAGTTTCCGGCAAACAGGCAACATCAACAATTGTTTTCAGAATTACCTCCGCCGGCGTCAAAGTGCTTTCCAGTATTTTTAACGACGTAAACATTGAACGCTGAAGATATCTCGCTCGACCACAGTACCTTCAAATTAATGTATTAACACGTCTATAAAAATACCCGGATAATAAAAATAAATACACACAAGAACATGGAAGTAGTAAAAAGAGTTTTAACGCCCATAAATTAACATCAAAATAAACGTATGTGTCGATATTATTTAGGAAATATTTTCCGTGGTAATTACCTATTCACTACTTGATTGAGATTCCTAACAAACATGACATTTGAATTATTCTTTGATACTAATACTAAGTACTCAGTGAATAAATGAGCAGACAGCTTCGAACAATTACACCGATGAATGGTTTTTCGAGACACAGTTCTGGATGCGATGGAAAGTGTTACTGTCGTCATTCCTGTGACATCTACTATTCATATACTTTAACAAAACTGGAGAACCTCAAGCGCGTTCTGACTGTGGGAACTTAGTTATATAATATGCCTCATGACTGTAATTTCGCTGGCTACCTTATCCTTATCAATGCAAACAGTATTGCTTGGCAGTAGAAATAAATAGATAAGAAAGAGGGTGGTACCAATTCAGACGGACTCTTCATACTTGACACAGTTCCACAAGCAATTTCTTAATTTGTCATGTTCTCGAAACAATTTGGTTTAGAAGTCTATTTCGAAACTATTTGTATTAAACAAATAAGTTTAAAGTTTGGATGTAAGTAGTAAGAGTTGTAGCTATTTCATCAGTTAGCTGCAAACGCAACAACAAACACGTTTAACTGACGAATAACACGCTGTAAATATTCGGTGTAGGCATCAATAGGAGTTGCTAAGAGAAACACGTCAATATCAAAGTAACATTAACAGTGAGCAGAGCGGCACATACAGCGCGAGGTAGTACAGTGGTAGTACCTAAGCTTATTCGTATTCGGGGAACATCCAGTGCGCCTCGCTACACCCACCTACGACGTGAACTCTGAAATATACATCGCTTGCCCCTTTTAAAAGCCGAGGTAGAATAGCGCTGAAGTGAAATTTTCTGAATACATTCGTTGTGAGTTCTTGTTGGAAAATGCGATTTTACAGAATATTAACATCTACACGCCAGAGCTCGTTCGCAATAAGGCAAAAATAGGAAGGTTGCGCCTATCTTTGGTTGGAGGTAAAGGCGACCGGGCATTTTCTGTGGAGTCCGGTGCAATGGCGTCGAATCATTAAATTTAATTTATTAGAAAGTTAATTTTTTGAGCTTAGGTATGTTGTTTCTATGGTCATTTTGTTCCGCGAGAAATAAGTATGGATCTCTTCCGTCCATTTTCCATTACTTCATATAAGTATTTTCCGCATCGTTATTTCAGCAAACAGGAAATATTGACCATTCAGTACCTATTTGTAATGAAGTGATCAGAAACACCGCCCTTTTCCCATCGCGGGTTAAAAACGACCGTGTCGCAGGTCGCTGTAGAATACCTAAATTAGTGTTCACAATTTCAATTCCGCAGAGCAAACACCAAGTTGGGCAGTCCACACGGGCTCTGTCAACAAATTGCATGTTTGAATTAAACGTACTGGTTCGCCAGCGAACACAGTGGCACATTACAGCTGTGCGATAAAACGCCACTATTTGCTTGTGCATGGGGTATATAAATGTATGGATGCAAAAGCTAATGCGTCGACTGCATCAACACAACGGACAACGGAACAGCAGTTCCCTTGTTATGTGCCGTTTTCAGTCCGTTTGCTCGCACAGTGACAGTTTTAGAACTGACGCGGCGTTAATTGCTCTGTAGGTTTATACTAGATTAAACACGAGGACATCAGCCAACGTTTTCATTAGCCGTTTACAACAGAAATTATGAGAGGACGTCAGCGAAATGTTTTCAAAGTTTCTTTAAGAGTAAGGTCGGAATATGTCCTAGGAATAATATTTAAGCCACAATTTCAATTTTGAAGACCGTAAAATGCTGCAAAAAATGTGATGTCGCTGCTGTTACATACTGCTGTTATATTTGTATGGCAAATTCTGTATCTACACTAATATTATAAAGAAGAAAGATTAATTGTTTGTCGGTTTGTTTGTATGTTTGTTTGTTTGTGTATGGATAAACTCCTTAATAGATTTTAAAAATGCTTTCACCAATAGAAAGCTATATTATGAGCGAGTAACAAATTATCGCTGGAAATATTGCAATAATTTAACCTTATAATATAATCAGTTTTGTGGTCACTGAGACCAGCAGGGTTGATCTAATTTGCAGTACATTTACAAATGCTAGAGAGTTCAGCGTATTTTTGACATAATAAAACACAATCGTGCCGCCTTTTTATGACATAATGCATATCGAATGTCACAATTTAAAAGAAATACGCATGACACCAGCCGTAACGTCATAATGTGCCCTCCGCTATTAACCCCAAACGTCGTTTTTGCGTTGAAACATGACATTATTAAAGTTTAAAAAAAGATTCTAGTTAGCTACAACTTAAAAATGATTAATATGTATTTCTTACATACACAATTATTCACGTTTACGTATATAAATTGATTAGGTATCTATTAGAATAATATCTAAAACTTAACACCTTTTCGTTTGTAAACCAAGGTCAATTTCTAGCATTGTTTGTTGGTAGACCAGCTACACGCCTGCTCTCTTTGTTAAAGCATTTAGGTCAAGATCAGAAACGTTGTGGGTTCACAAGACGAACATGACGGTTTGACAGCCACCCGACTTTATATTTAGTAAACAAAATCGCAGTTTTCGTAAACAACGTCGAATGAATTCTGCCAGTTGGTTGAACACGTCATATTGTAGGACGTACAGTATCCCGTACCGTAAATTATTTTTGTGTTTATCTGTATCAAATTAAATATGTCTTTGTTAGCGGGTAGTTAATACTAATCAACAGCTAATCCTAATAATATGTATGTTTGAGTACCCGCGTGGTGTCCGGCAGAGTAGAATAGCATCAACCCCTTATACTCGTGGGTGTCGTGCAAGGCAACTAATGATTTCGAGGCAAAATATCGAGAGTCTCCATAAGCTAGAACGTTTTTCATAGCTATATGTGATCTCCAACCTGCCTGCCAAGCGTGGAGATTGTAATAAGCGTGTCGTGTATAGAGAGACCTTACGTCCTGCAGTGGACTGTTATGGGCTGTGATGATGATGATGATTGTATGTTTGTTACTCGATTGAATGCGTGATTACGCAAAAACGGCTCAATAGATTGGGATGTACACCACACATATAGTTTAAAACCTGTATTAACACATGGCTACAATTGATCCTGAAATTCAAAGTAGTTCCCACAGAATCACACAATAACCCAATTTCTAAATCCATAAAAGAAGCTAGCTAGTTTAAGATAAAATATATATTTAGAACTATACGCATATTTATACGCCCCTAGTTAAGGAAAGCTTACTAATTAATATGGTTCAAAGATGAGAGAAAAGCACTTGCTGTGGCAAGCTTGTGTGCATATGGTGTGTGATATACATAGAAAAAATTTACGTTCAACAAATGATCTAATCTGTTTTCTCAAAAAAGCTTTAGATCTCTACTAAAATCCCGCACTGACGGGACCTATAAAAAAGTACGTGTAACCATCGTGTAACACACGATACAACGTCACAAATAAAGTAGCACGCCTACACATATTTGTTCGAAATGTCAGCACAGCGTGTGTTCCTCAAACTCCAATGTAACATTTCCATCCCCAAATACCCCAATCTCGAACCTATCAAATTGTAAATGAAGAGACGTGCCATTGTAAATACATCGCCTCCGTGGCCGCCACCGCGTTCGTTCCGAAGACCCACGACGTGTTATTAACGCTAAGGTGCTGTCGTAAAACCGAGATCACAGAACTTTTTGAATTTAAATTGTGTATTCTTACGCAAATGTTGGTGTAAAAAAGGATGATAAATGTATCATTGCCTCCCAGATTGCACAAGATACAAGTAGTTGACAAGATATTTTTCTTTTGTTACACCTACGCCTTCTTCAAGCTCTATGGATCGCTTTGAATTACGGAACGCGTACGCCGCATCTCTTATTTCGACTCGTATATTTTCCATACTGCTACACGCCTTCCAAAGCCAGGAAGACAGTTAGATTGACAATATACAATGGTGTGGCGGCAACAACACGTGTGGGAGGCGTGTCCCCCGCATTCCGGCGCCGCTGCGGCTGCGGTCGGCCGCGGGGTCGGGTGTCACCCGGCTCCGCTTACCCGCCGACAGTTACACCCTATGCAATCTCCATTGCCAGTTTTGTGGCTATAAATTAATAAAGTAAGTTGATGTTTGACGGCGTGTAAAACGAATCAGCGCGTTTTACATTCACCTTTTGCCACGCAATCACTCAGCATGGATAATTCTGCTACGACTTAAAATAACCTAGGTAAACGAAGATAAGAGTTACGGAAACACGGTACACGAATTGATTTAGATTACAAACCAATGGCTCCAAATTATTGATGTGTCAAATCGTCTCTTGAAAGGCCTGAACTGGCTCCATCTTGAAATAGAACCGCAAAAATCTGAATAATTTCCATTTCAATTGAAACTGAACTTAATTTATTGATCTTTCTTGACATCGATGAGACTTCTCCCTTGCGCCCTTTACGCTCCCCGAGGCGTCTTCTATTATTCCACGAGCGACTTAAAGCCCTAATAGTCATTAAGTGTAAGGAAAATTGGTTTTCAGCGATGGCACGCCCAATTTGTCCAGGCAAAAGTAAGTAACTTACTGTCACTTTACGACGCACATTTACATTTGGAAGCGCGTCGCGACGGCTTTATTAGGTTAGTCACGTTACTGTGCCGTTTCCAATTGTTGTACAATACAAATAAGTCCCTGTTTACGGGCTATAAACGCGACAGGGTTATCTCCAGGCCCGCTGACCTTCACAGGGCGCGTGGCTGCAGCCGCTCGCCGGCGGGCAGGGCCCACAAAGAATATATTTAGCCACGTTCCTTTGATGAGTAAAGCGCAGATAAGCGCGTATCAAGACACGCTCCAGTGCGCGCGCTCCGCTGGCGTGTCGCTGCGCTCCGCCTACCTACTCCACTGCCTACCTGTTCCAGATAAAAACCGCTGTACCGGCTAACAAGTCTAATTTGTCTCTAATTAACATGTCCGGCGAACTCAGCATGTCAAAGCAAACGAGACCGGATGAGCGGACCAGCAATAAGACGATGCGAGCCTTTGCTGCCCGCCTACGCCGCGTCGGCTCGGATTAGCCTTTGCAAGACAATGAAGACACTAACAAATAACATATTTTCTGAATAACGAGAGTCGATATTGTCCGCTGTGTGTATAACGCAGGAATCGTAGAGCAGCAAGTTTATATTAATGGCATTTTATAAAACGTCTAGCCATTTTTCCAAATAATGTATCTATCTGTATTCAGTAAGATTGGGCACGTTCGTACCATGAATCGTGTGCGAGGATGCGCCGAGGAGGGTTCTTTGTCAATACACAGTATCAAAATTATCAATCGAACAATTGAACCGTCTCATAAAGGGTTATTTGTAAAAAGGTGATTCTACTATTCGAAATCAACATACAAGACAATAAATTATCTGGCAACAAGTACATACTCGTATCCTACTTACCTAAGCCCAAAAGGCTTAAACCATTGATCCCTTCAACCTTTCCTTTCTTACTTGCTCGTGTTATTACTAATGACGGCCTACCACTCCGTGATGAGAAAACGAGTCCAATTGAAAAGGATCAGATTAAATGATATTATCCCTGAAAATCTTACAAGGGTTGATTTTGTTTTACAGGGGTGACTATTCGGCTTAGCTAGGTGACATCCGCGAAAAGTTCCTGCTTTATATCCTGGCTTTGCCTAATGGAATAACGTTGTAGCTCCACGCCTCATTGTTATGATTGATCTCATGGTAATAGAGAAAAAGGCTACGACTCGGTTACGGTAAAGTGAGGTACTGTGAGACAAATGATATTCGCTTCCTCGGTCTTATTCTTACTTATGTAAACTGCTTGTAAATTATACTAATAAAGACATCCTTTTTGTGAGTACCGATGTTTGCTACTAAAACTATTGAACGGATTCTTGATGTTTACAGTGTTGTAGTTTTGTATCCCAGAATAACACATAGGCCATAATTGAGCCCAAAATTCAATATTGTTTCTGCGTTAACACGTCAAACTAAACTTTGCTTAGACGAAGTCGCAGGCTACTGAATGAAGCGAGGGGTTCAAGCCGCCCAAAACTAATTATCCCAGAAGTAAATACTTTTGGGATAGAGGCGTGAGCTTTATGTATGTTTGAATACTTTTCACACTATTTGTGAGACAATAAAATATTAAAGCGACTGTGTTAGCAAACTCCGGAGTCAAATCAGAAGGTATCGCTACACAACATTTTCCTGTCAACGTAAAAATATAATTTGAATTTGTTAAAATAATAATTTTAACAAATTATTGATAATAATCAAGAAAAAAATTTAATAATTCAAATTTTAAAAATGCACCTCGTGTATTTTTGTTTCAAATAATATTAAATTATACACCAAGGACACAAAGCAGATTTTTCCGCCATAGGCGATATATTGGATCCTGATCGTAGCGAAGGATAGTAGAGTTAAAATTTGACTTCTGAACGAATCGATGGAGTTATCTAGAGTACCTACTAAGTAAAGCGAGGAGTATAAGCCGTCCAAGACTAAGCCCGATTGCACTAAACCTATGGTGTCGCCATAAAATATTCCTAAGCATTTAAGGGTCACAAAGTCGGTGTCATAAATTTAAGAGTGACTTAGCGTGTTAAGTTTTTACATCAGGTTAGGGTTGGTACAATACTTTTTCTTGTTATGAAAATTTTAAATCAAGTTAGGAGTAGCTTAAAGTTTAGTGCAATCGGGCAGAAGAAAGCTTTATGCCAGGGATGAAGACTGTACTTTTCACACCATGTGTAAGACAAAGTAATTACAGCGTCTGATTTAACAAATCCAGACATATTTTGAACTGAAAATTAAAATAACACGAAACACATTTTTTCCACATTTTTTCAATTGCAATCACGTCTATGCAGCCGAAGTCGCGGTCAATAGCTAAGTGCTGAGCAGTTCAGTTTCACTATTGATTAGATTTATTTATGACGCAAGCGTAATTTGCTTTGCCAATCCGTCGCACGCACTTGACATAAATGTTAATCAGTCAATCAACCACTTATAGGAGTGGACACAAAGAATCGTAAAATGATGACAAAGTATGGGTACAACATATCATTTAACTATTTGCATCACAAATGGGAATGCAGCGTAACGTCATCGTGGCTATTTTTAAGGCGCGGAATTGCTTTTCTCAGTTTTTTTAAATGAATCGTCTTTTAAATCACACTGAGTACCAATTCAGAAAACTGGACTGTAACGAAAAGGTCTACCATCGTCTAACCTTAATAACTGCAAAACGATTAGTCTTTGATTCTAGTGTCATTGTTTAGCGTATATAGTCAGCTTGCTGTTTTGACCTTGAATTTGCATTGAATGGCGAAGTTATCATTGAGACAAACATCAAAGAGGTTTACTAATGTGTTGTTTTTGTGAATAAATAAATCTATATCTTATCTATGTATGAACGAAACGCCGTCGGCCTGAGCCCGTGCAAGAGCAAGGGTATTGTCGGAAAGAACGTGTCCACGTGTGGCTTCTGAATGTATGAGTCTATGAGAAAAGAGTCCAGAATCTTGATGCGAAATGGATAGGTACAATAAATTGTACCTTTCCGCTTTTAGGGCGCAACAAGCGGCCGTAAATTCCACCGCTTTGACTCGACCTTTCTAATGTGACCTTTCTAATTTTCTTTTTAAGGAACCGTAAACATAGCCTGTCAATGTCAGGCCAAAGTTCATCGGCTGTTTCTCTAACAAGCATGCTCCATCCTAGCCCACATCGTCACTTACCACCTGAAGAGATGGCGGTCAAATGTCCTCCTGGTGTAATGTTAAAAAGGATGTTGAAAAGGTAACTCACGCGATGGCGTCGATCATATCGAGTCCCATCTCGACGGTGCATCGCGCGTGGTCGGAGCGCGGCTCGGGCAGCCCGGACACGCAGTAGTAGCAGTCGCCCAGGATCTTGATGCGTAGGCAGTGGTTGTCCTGCGGCAGTGGATACAGTCATACTCAAGACAATAGCATAGACACAGATAGAGATACAGTATAATCTGGACTCCTTTAAAGGCCGGAATGAATAGACTGTTTCTAGACAGGATGTTCCATCCTCGGACGCCTAGTCCGTCACTTATACCATCGTATGAGATGGCGAAGTGCTTGCCCAGTTTAAAGTAAAAAAAAACTATCTGTGAGGAAGTCCCTGATCAATACATATAATCTGGATGCGTTCAAGGCTAGAGTGAATAGGCTGTTCCTAGACAGGCATGTTCCATCATCATCGGCCGCATCGTCACTTACCACCAGGTGAGGTGGCGGTCAAATGCCTGATTAAAATTAACTAATTAATAAAAAAAAAGTCGTATCGGTATAAGAAATCAGTGTCACAAAAGTGTTTTAAGGTCGTTTAGGTTAAACAGTGAGTGTAAACAGGGTATAACATATATAGAGCCTTTTTACCGCATACATGCAAGATGTGAAAGGAACTCCCTCCGGACTTTTCCTTGCGCTACGGGGTTCTTCTTAAGGCAGATCTACCTTAAAAGCCGGCACCACATCCGATCCCCTTACGTTCCTGATGTCTTGAATAACAGTGACCGCTTCAACCACGTGGACCATCTAACCGCGCTCCTCTCTTCTTCTTCTCAGTACTAACACTCTTGGCAGAGTAGTCGTAGTCCTTATGGTAGCGCACTTCACTAGTAACCGCCATTCCTACCTACGGCTGCTTTCCTTGTGCACTCGTGAAGGGATCTCTCTAGCCAATAAAAAGGCAGGTATAATGTATGTATTGTGGAGCGGGAGCGGGAGCGGGATCCGCTCTCTCTCTGCCGATCCGGAGAATGACGAGCCAATTCATTGGCATAAGCCTTCAGGCTTAACTTAAGCCCGTAAGAAAGAAAAATGAGAGCAAAAGAAATAAGAGGATGTTTGCCATAGCAAGTTACTCATGAACGTGATTGCGGAGTGTGCGAGTCCCACATAATCTCCGTTTAGATATCCGTAAATGGATTTACCCCACGTAAAAAAAAGGTATTATGTCCTCACGTTAGCCAGCTGGTCGAACCGGCCGAAGAGCTCGTTGAGCAGCCGCACCAGCTCCTGCGCGCTGCACTGCGATGCGAGCACCGTGAAGCCCACGATGTCCGCGAACAGGATACTGCGAGGACAGATTAATATCAAATAAATAAAAAATTTGGCTATGACAGACCGAGACAACCTATGGGGTAAATAGTACCTAATTCTTATCCAATGAATAATAATTAAATATCATCTGGGCGTCAATATACCGGTCGGACTCTGACGCGCGACGGCCCAGGGTGCGCTTTGACCGTAAGCCAGGATATGGAAGATCAGTATCTCAAGGGTAAGTGTTCGTACAAAAATTCGAATACAATAGTTCGTACAATAATTCTTTGATAACGTTAATCGAGCTTACTGCATACGATCTGTTTTTTCCTATTTTGTATGAGAAACTTGAACAAAAAGTATTTGTAACAAAATTTTACTAAAGTAACACTTGATGTTTGGCCAGTGAAATTCTGCGTTTAAATGGTTTACGTTGATAATAATTGTTTGTTGTATTTAATTAATTTAATAGCAAACTTAGCAAATACTTTATAAAAGATATTAATAATTACTCTAATAAGGTTATGTTTCTTTATTCTTAGCACAGATAAATAAAAAGAGCCTGTTTTGACCATAGAAATAGTGGCTCCTATACCAACTCTATGGTTGGAACTACTTTCGTCATCGGCAAAACGAGGTTTCCCGCCAAATGAATTTTTATTTGTCTTCTTTACTTTTACAAAATAAAATGAAACAAAAGTTATTCATTGATTTAAATGTATTACCCGTATAAATTAAAAAGCTTCATCAAACTTGCTCCCGAGCAAGCTAGATCGAAATGAGCGTTTTGATTAAGTCGTATAATTTTTACTATACTTTCGTCCAAGTGAGTACGCAAAAATCAGTTAAACGAGATGTTGGTAGTTACACTCGTATATTTTGTTTCTATCACTTTCCGCTAGAGGCGCTGTTCAAATTTTCATACAAAATTGGAACTAACGCAACTGCAGTAGTTACGTTTATAACGAATGTACTCTTATATATAGTTCATAGTCTCTCTATAGTTCTAGTTCATAGTTACTCTCAGGGTGCAGGTAATTACAGTAGAGCGACACACAGTTACAGTTACACATCCAGTCGCAAATATGTTCCATGTGTTTCCACACAATGTTTTCCCTCACCATGAGCATCGGTTAGTATACAATTGTATGGTGGTAGGACTCTGTCAAGCCCGAGGAGTGAGTGAGTATCACCTTAATTGCCTTCACCGCTCATCAAAGGTCTTCTCGGCTTATCAAAGGTTAGCTGGAAGAAATCCCGTTGTGGGATAAGCTCGCCTTTGCATTTGAAACTGTATTTTTATTTACTGTAATGTTATAAATTGATGCAATAAAGATATTACATACATACCAACGCCATAACTATTTCTGTGCCAAGCAACAGTGCTTGCATTGTTGTGTCCTGGTTTGAAGGATAAGATAGCCAGCGCAATTACAAGCATTAGGCATTTCATCTTAGTCCTCACAGTGACAAAGTACCTGTGCCGCAAATCCTGCGGTCCTTGTCGCCTGCAACCTAAATGCACGAATCGTAGATGTCGTGGGCGACAGTTACCACTTACCAACAGGTCGGCTATCTGCTCGTTTATCACTGTGTAGAATACAAAAAACGTAGAAAACGACATTGTTACATGGCACCACTGGGAACCGCACTCGGTGCTTCTCGCTTACGAACCATTAGGCCACCGATGCTCTCAGCGTGAGAAATACGAGATTTCAAAATTTTAATTTTTTTTTATTACATTACAATAATCTTGACATTTAAAAGTTGCAATTTAATTTTTTTTATTGGACATTATATTGTGTACATTGACATTTTAATTGGAAATTTTTATATTTGTATCTGGAAATTTAGTTATTTGACATTGCAGTAATAATATTTTCTTAGACTAACATCTTAAATCTGTCTTTCATGTAAGATATGGACTAATATGTCTGAAGAAATGAATTTTATTTATTTTTTATTTATAATATGAAATATTGCCTCATCAAAGGATATATAGTTATAAGACTTTCTGACCCAAAAATCACCTACTTTTTATTTACCTACAACTGTATAGCGACAAAAGACCAGAGAGCCCGCCAGGCGGGAAGCGATGGGTAGCTGTCGCCCACGGTTCATTATAATATTTAGATTTCATAGACCTTGTCAAACAATGGTTGCCTTACCTTTCAAAACAGATAAATATATACATTCATAACTTCACGCCTACAACGCTTGACGGCAGAAATATGTAAGGCGATGGCAATAATACCCAGGTAGTAACCAGACGTATTTCTCAGATTTAACAGAGTCCTACCAATAACGTAATTCGCTATTATGAAATATATGTTTATCGAATACAATTTGGTACAGTCAACATGGTTTAACGTTACAAAAACCATTTAGTTAAAAGCTGAAATTTAAAATGTATATTTTTCATTGTTGTGTTTGACAAAGCGTGAACTTTGACATTCCGAAATGCGTGTTTGTTTGCGCATTGATCGTGATCGCTATTACTTAATTGTAAAATATTCTTTGTGAAATAAGTAAATATTATTAAAACTACGGGTTAGTATATTCTAAAATTATATTAGTGCCAAAGCCAGGGTCGATCGAAGTTTTTAAACTCTGTACATCAGGGTCGGTTGCCTAAGTGGTAATAAATAAAAAATTTAAAAAGGAAATAAATTGACATGCACCCTAGGGCTCGTTAATCCGTGAGCGCTTACATCGCGTACGCGTCGCGTGGCGAGCGCTGCGCGATTGTTTTTCACTTTGCCCAGTCTTCGGCGTGCCCATGATTGCAACAATGATTATGGGGCTGTATTCTTGTTATTTCCTTTAGCGATTCCCCTCTCCCTCCTTTTGTTTAATGCTGTGATGTGGCACTACGGATACGGCACTGTCTGCACGCCCACCTAAGCTGTATCTCTGATGATGTATCTCGCTCAGCATAAGCACAAAGGAGGTACCTAAATAAACCGAACTCTCTGTGGTATGAGCTACTGCCAGAGCCGCGGCGCTACACTTGTAAAGTTTTCCTAGAGACTGCTGAAATGGTTAAAAAAAATCAACGTGACACGTACAAAGGATTATTTTATTTTATTTGCTTATATCATGAGAATCGTTGCCTGCTACACACCCCGTAAAATAACATTTTCCACATTGGATAAATAAAACGTACGAAAAAACAGGTTAGTGTGGGACCGCGTAATCCTCTTACCAAATGGTGCATATTAAGTGGTGGTAAACTGTGATACAGACAGCATTGCTTGTGTTTTGAACTGAAAGGATACCCATCTGAATACGCTAGCGTGTTAAAAATATTACTCTCTCGGAGATCCATTTCTGCTACCAAAAACAGAGCTCGAGTTGTTATATTCCGATTTAAAGGATTCCCAAATAATTTATATGGAACACATGAACCAAATAATCACAATGTCAAAACGCACCTGAGATTCTGAGTTGAAACACAAAATGAACGAAGCGTAGATAAAAATAAACCAAACTATAATTTTGTTTTTATTTGTTTACTCAAGACAAACTTTGAGAACTTATCGCTTCGGGGCACACCACACCCGAATTAATAAATCAAACAAAACAGCTTCAAAAAGTTAATTAACGAATTTGAAAACCTCACTTCGGCTTGCCTCTACAAATACGTACACCTGCGTCATAAGAAAATATCGGAAAGAAAACACGTAGACTCCATTACTGTCGCCAGACAAAGCTACTTCGAGGGCTATCAACTATGTATTCATGCAATACAGACCGCAGTCCAGACGGTAAGTAGCCGCCAGACAGACAATCCCATCAGCTACGTATCCGTCTAACCTAAAAGGATCATACTCAGGTGACTTCCTGCCTATGTGATGTCACTCCCTGTATGGCAAAATTGCGCAAGCATACAACGCAGACGTGATTGGAAAGCTTATATCTACATAGGAAGGCGCACGGATTACATATTTTATTAGCCCTCTACATGCTGTTTACATAGGTAATGCTATTGGTGGGGCTGAAAATATTTTATTTGACCCGTCTTATAACGGGATTTCGGGTTTATATGGAGTTTCTAAACGAGGGGTCATGTTAAATTAATAAGGTTTTCCTAATACGTCAATTATAAGTTAGTTATAATTATATATTCATAGCATAAAACAAAGTCGCTTCCCGCGGTCTGTCCCTGTTTAAGCAACAAAACAGGGCAGATAGAGGTAAAGTAGGTAGGTATACGCGAACGAATTCGCGCCGTGTCCACTAGTAGTTTATATAGTTCTAAAAAGGAGCCTAACAGCCTACCTAAGAATACACGAAAATCTTGGTAGGATTTCCTAAATCACCTACAAAACAATTTAAAGAAGTATTTAAATACAGAATAGCAAAAGTTTTGTTACGGAGCTTCCAGAAAAAGCGACGTAACTTGCCACGAACCCTTTGCAAGTATAAATAGTACTCTGGCGCTGTCGCCAAGTTTTGATGAAAAACAAATTGAATTCATTACAGAACAAGAATTGTTCGGTACTAGGAATCACACGGTACAAACGTCATAGCCTACACGTGTTTGAGGCTAAGGTTTCAAGAGAACGTGGTTGGTATTTGGTCTAATGTATTTTAGGACTTAGGTGTAAATTAGCTGCTAGTGGAATTAAAGAAGTAGAGACACAATTATCAGTAATACTTATCTTACAAACAACTAGCCACTCACTATATTATGTCTTCAGACAGGTTTATGTAGCTGAAATCTAAAGTTTCCTTGTGAATTACTACATAGTAGATATGGCTAGAAATATTTATTTTATAAAGAACTATAATAGTAGCACAAACTCCTTTACCGGAATTAACTAGCGCTAGCTAAGTACGCTTTATTTGAAATAACCTTGATTTTTTTACCCTTTATTTTAAGTTGTAATCTTGGTATCTACTGTTGTAACTACCTACTACTTTTGTCATTTGCATTTAAGATTTTTATTGGAGTAATTGACTCGTACGCGTGAGGTACCAAGTACGATCCTCAGTGCCGCCATGTACCAATGACTTTTCCTGAGTTAGGGAACACACGTAATGAAACCTGCACATTCCGGCGATAGAATGTGTAACCATGATCCAATCTGGTCAGGTTCCCTTGTTATCTGGGTCGCGGAGGTCATAAACTGTAAGGGCACCGTAGGTTAGTAGACCCACAAAACGTTGGTCTGCCCAAAATGGCAAGTTCGGCGACACAAAAAAAAATTGTTTGCGATCAAAGCTTTTCGTAGCAATAGGTACTTACTTATAGAAGTAAAAAAACGGTCTGCCTTACATCCTCTAGGCAGTTTCGCTAGTCAGCCTCATCAAAGTCACCAAAATGTGATATTGACGCCCAGATGATGATGATTTGAGTAAATGACTGTTACTACTAGTACTTGTAGTAGCAGATCCAATTAGTATACGTACCAATGTTTAACGGACTGCCAATAAAAATGATAATGCACGAAGAGTACATGGATCCGAACATGCGCAAAGTTAATTTGAAGGATGTCACGATAAATCTCTTTATGTTCTATAAATTCTGCCTGGAGAATTTCTTACGCGGTCTTGATTTAATACATCCTTTCAAGTGAGATCGGAAAATTCTACCTACATAAGGTTTTATTACCTACATAAATAAGATTTAGCGGATCGCTTTAGGTACTCTATTGAAATCGTTCTGATACTATTGCAGTTTGAGGGAACCCATAGCGTAGTAGCTAACTAAACCAGCTATAACATAAATCTTCCAAAAACATGTAGATTGTTTTAAGCATAAATTTGATAAAACATTTTAAAAAACCTGTACGTTATTATATGTGGAATAAAAAACAAACCGAAATAAAAGAGCCATAGGTAATTTGTTTTACCTGCCTGTTTAACACGACCTACCTATGTTATGTTATGTTGTTTGGTGTTGTTGTTGCTATGTTGTGTGTTATTTTTCAATTTGAGTTATGATTATTTTTGCTGTCGAGTACGAATAAAATAAAGAATTTTCCTCTTAAAGGGTTGCAAAGGGTTGTATTCTGTGTTGAATATTAAAGACCCTGAATGGCTCACAGGCACTCAATTACCCCAATAAATTTACCTTTGAATTTAATCTCGGCCTGTCCCACATTCATCCAATGAAAATGGAATGTCAACATCGGCGATAATTGCAATTTAATGGGCGTAAATATTTCCTCAGATTTCACGTTACACTTCGCGCAGACTGCTCAAAAGGTAATTTGTGGCCAGATAAGGCTTTATTTGTTATTAAACATAGGTAATCACTAGTTATTAAACGTGGACTCGGCGTAGATAGAGCCTACCTCTTGAACCGAGGCACCCAGCCACATAGTCCTGTAATTAGTCTTACCAGACACAATTTGCAATTTGTTAACAACATGTTTTTTCCAGACTCCAAATAACCCAGAAGGCAATCTACATAAAATTGCAAATTAGGTAAGTTTTTTGCCTATCATACGAGAGACTAGTCATTACCTTTTTTTGGAACCAAGTTATAATTACAGTGGATCATTTATGAAGAAACAGACACTCGTATTACCCACCAATTCGCAATACGAACGATTCAATTTCGATACATCACAGTAGCAATCCATCGCCAGACAGACTTGTCCTGGTGGTATGATGGATTAGCACTCGGCATAATGCGAATGCGATAAACAAGCGGCGGGGCTGGATCGATCCGAGTGACCGGCCGCGACGGCGAAGGGCTTCGCAACACCTGCACAGTCGCAGCTATCGGTGCGATGCAGCGCGTCACTCATCACTCCACGGTGCCACCTCACACTGAACTTTAATAACCTCGATTCAATTCATTCGTAACGGGGACACGCAGTTTATTTATAAATTATCTGTCTGTAACGCCACGCGCAATTAGTTTTAATCTTAAATTGCGCCCAAAAATTGGCTGCGGCTCATGTTGTCATCGTAAACGTTCGTTAAAACTGAAACGTTGCAGTATCAACTACGTACGAGGTGCGATTACTAAAATATTCTCATGGAAACATACCTAGCGCTAGAGTGGATCGCGCTGCGCTCCGCAAAGTAGCGATTGAACACGTTTCAACGGTTTCCGCGTGTCTGCGAACGGGCGAACGCGACGCCAGGCACAACAGTGTCAACAATGCACGGAACAATGCACTATTAGCAGCTTTTGTCCGCTGTCATCAGCGAAATTACATCCACGACCACAATAGACTGCAGCTAGCTTTAAAAGCAAACTCCAATAATTTTGTCGGCAACAAACTCTCGGAAGTTACGAGACGTTTACAGCAGTCTCGATAAGGCAAAGTTCCCAATGTGACTAACTTTTGTCGAATGGAATTTGGGACAGCTGAGACAAGTCAGTAATAACTTTATGGTAAGTTTCCAGTAAGGTGCGTTTGTAAGTTCCGTGAATCGCGTTATCTAAGCGTCTACTCGCCTAAACAACCGGAGCACGGGTGGGCCCGATCGGTGGCCGGGGGTATCCTTCAATTTGATTATGTAAACATTGTGTACGTGAAATGGGCCGAACATCTATGCTAATATTATAAAGGTGAAAGGATTGTTTGCATGCTTGTTTGAAGGTCCTAATGCTTGGAACCACGTAAGCTATTCTGAAAATGATTTCCGAGGAGCGAGGATCCAACGTGATAATTGAAAGATGACAGGGCTTCGAATTGCACCGAGTGAACACCGCTGGGGCCTTAGCAAGGAATAATAGGATTGTGTCGTCGTCCCCTGCCATTTTCATAATAGAATGTGATTCGGTATCTCTCCAAGTATCGTTTTTAAGGTTCCATATTAAACAGCTTCGTCGAGTTCTTCTATCTGTCTGTCCGTGGTTTAACTTGGAGGCTATTGGTACTAAATAGATGAAATTTAATATGGTGATACATACAATATACATCCATACTAATTGTGACGACAAAGTTGTAACAGAAACAGGTAAGTGTAGCAGTATGTGCTAGCAATTTAAGTTTCTCTTGCAAATCTTTTTATTTTCTTTTTTTTTTATGTTGCCACCTGATGGAAAGTAGTCACCGCCGCCTATGGACATCAGCAACACCAATGCGTTGCCCGCCTCTGAAGAGACCTCTAATATACCTCTTGAACGATCCCATGTCATAGTCCAATCGTCAATAAATTCACGATTTTCATTGAAAATATTGATTTCTGCTTGTTGTGAGGTGTGTGCGCCGTCAGATTGGCTGGAAGCCAGGTACAAGACAGACATGCGGACACGTCGTGCGAGTACGAGAGCTATTCTCAACTGTTCAATGAAACATTTCCCGTTTTACCCTCGAGTATACCAAAATAAACACAAGTTGTATGTAATAATATCACGGTATCGTCTGAAGAAATCTTATGCCAAAATCAGATACGTTTGCTATATTTACTAATATCAGCTGTTTTATTATAAGTAGGTGTAGTGAATTAGAGTATACGGAGAATTGTTTTAAATATGGAACAGTTATGTTTTACACTACTAACACAGTATAAAAAGCGCCTCCTACTATTCCGGCAACAATTTCAATAACGGAGCTTAACGAATACCAAACTAAGTTATTGGATTTAGTTTTTCGTGTGTGGGAGAACAAGATTAAACTATTTCGGAACAACTTTCAAGCAGTGTCGGAGCAGAGCCACAAAAACCGTCGGGATGCCTAACGACATTTTATCAACCGAAAAAGCTTATACAAAAATTCGAATAGTGGTGCACACTGTGCAGAGTTAACCATTAAAGAAGAAAGTATCTTCTTCTTTGGTCATTTTCTAACGCTAGAGTGTAGTTCTCCGTCAATTTATTACACAATAAAAACAAAACATTTTGGCGTTAATTTCTCGGCTATTTTCTCGCGAACCACAGCCTGGGGTCTGCATTGACCATGATCCAGGGAATTACAATGGAGCGACTACCTCGCGACATTCGTGACCCTGCTACCAGGGTTACGTAAATTTGCAGGTTTCATCACGATGTTTTCCCTCACCGCAAGAGCATCGGTTAGAATTCAACTAACGTACATAACTCAGAAAAGAGTCATTGGTACATGGTCGCAGCGGGATTCGAACCCGGTACCTCTCGCTTATGAGTCGTCAACCGCGCGGCCACCGACGCTCCGGGAACCTGACCAAATTGGATCATGGTTATACATTCAGTCGCTTGCATGTGCAGGTTTTCTCACGATGTTTTCCCTCACTGTAAGTGCATCGGTTAGTATTCAACTAATGTACATAACCGGATACCGTTACCACTAAGCCACCGACGCTCCTGAGGCTCTCGCTAACCACAATAATTCTCTAAATTTGTTGCATTTAATGTCTGGAAATAGCAAAATTTCATTTAGATAGCAATGTTTTAATAGACTCCGTCTTAGAATTTAATTTTGGCTAAAACTTTTATTTTTTGTTTCGTTATAGTTACGTCTCAGAATCCTATCCCGACATTTTTTTCAAAAATATCTTCAACGTACACACGAGGCTTTTTTACAGTTTCATAATAGTATAGATGTATCTACACGCGATAGAGCTAAAACGTTACTCAAAGGCTTCCAACTTAAGACCAAAAGAGGTGCACATTTGCACAAACACTAAAGACAATGGCGAGAGAGCACGAAAGGCGAACAATAAAACGCTGCACTCCAGGCGGTAAAGCGTCGTGCCTCGGATGTATGCAGAATAGCAGAATTTCACTGTATACAGTCACTAGTTTAATTAATACGGCTTTAGAAGTTTACTTTGTATCTATGTAACCGAAACTGACACGCTCAGTGGAATCGGATAGAGACTGCAACGCCCTTTGATCCACCAAACAGGATTAGTTAGCCCAGCTTGGTTACGGGAGCAACTAAATTAGCAATGCAACATCCAGAGCACCATTCTACCGTACAATGACACTAATGTTATGTAACTTATGATATGACAATCTGTAATTCACAGTCACTAAACGCATAGGCGTAAAGCATACAATGTAATGAGAATGAGTAAATATCCTGGGGCAAAATTAGCACAATGATTCATTATGTCGCGTGTTACTGAACCGCGCTGATGGTAATCTATTCTAACGCGTCCATATCCGCACAAAAGACAATGCGTTCAGTAATGAAGCCGCTTTGGGAACGCTTTACATTTAAAAAACAAAGAGAAATGTGTAACATTAATTAAAGAAAATGTACTACAGTCAATTGTATGCATAATGGCAAAAGTACTGGTCCCTAGAAAACAAACAGTGCGTGTTCGCCATCACTGAAAGGGCCCTGTTTTTACCCTTTACAACGTGTACTTTCATTAATAACTCCATTGTGTTTCCACCTAATTAATTTCTATGTTTGAAGAATCGTGTATTTTCAAACCGTCTAGCTACTGCTTTAAATAAAGCTTACATTTCAGTGATTACGAAAAGAATGCGGCAAAGAATATCAGAGAAGACTCGTGTAATCCCACCCAGAGATTCTTGATGAAATAAGCGGAAACAATAAAAACAAAAGCACTAAACATAATATCCTAAAAGAACACGGCCGAGAAATGGGTGATGGGCGACATTCTGAAATCCGCTTATTTTTATGTTGGTCCCTTATGGTTCTACTTCCGTACTGTGAGCACATATAAAAACAAAAAGTTTGCTAACATGCCAGTATCCAAGATCCCTTACGCTGAGACAGCAAAGTAAGTAGTAAGTAACTTGCAAGTAACATTGCACAGTTATGAAAGACATTAACCTAGCCTAATCACTTACCGATTATGCTGAAGTAAATGGAAAATATGTTATTATTTTTAAGTAGCCGAGATCAGTACGAAAACGAGTGACTACATTCATAATAAATGACTTCATTCTTTTAACCCAAACAGCGTTGAACATAAATAAATTAAAATTATCTCAGAATTATCATACTTCGTGAGAGGCTAGCGCTGAATTCTCATTCATTATTTGCGTCATAAAAGAGTTTGTAAACAAAATTAGTGATGTGATGTTTTTATAGCTATTATATCTAATATATTTATGTAATGTATTACGGTGCCGTCAAAACAAAATGTCAAATAGCACGAGCCGTTGGCAGAGGCAGCGGTTGCGGTCGTCATAGCTACCGTGAGAATGCCAACTTTTCCAGTGATCATTTGATAATCGAGCTGTGGCATGGAATGATATAATAAGTACTCTCGCTACACTACAGGAGGTACACCGATAAAACGATGAGAACTAACCACGGCTGGATAGACTCCTTCAACGAACTCATTAGACTTACCTACGCAAGCTGTCCACGCAATATGTGTGTTAGTGAAGACGATGTGTTCCTAAATGAAATCTAAATATATGAAAATATATTTTAAAGAATATTTAATTAATATTTGCCTATATGTTTGTAATTGATAACCCAAAACTATACTCGAGTGACATACTGTACTTTAATCGCAGCCGGACATTCCGGACAATTCTGAACGAAAATTAAATAGTGTTTATAAAGCAGAATCACGAACACCAATAGCCATTTAAAACATATTGTTATTTCATTTCACGGAATAGACCTCTAAAAAGATTGGGATTGATTTAATCTACAAGAAACCGCTTATTGCGAAACAAAAATAATTGCAATCGAAATAAACTCTTAATTTTCCACGTAAACAATGCGTCGTTAATATGATATGTTATCTGCAGCTACAAGAGCCTTCTCGGTAACTTATAAGCTAAACAAACATTAACTACGATTTGTAATAAGCAGATGTTTTAGAAAAAATATTTAAAGATCTCGCTCCAGCACACATGGCCCATAACAATACCCAACTGGATTACAAATAGAACCTCCACCTAATTAATAATTCAGCTTAACTCAATAGTCAAACAACATAGACCTAACTAGTCATACAGGTATCTGACATGACTTTCACGTAATGAACACAGCTGTTAATATTCGATTTATTGTTCCCTTATCGAACAAAGCCGACGGTGTCAATGCTCCCGTGTGAACATTTTGTAACTCTATTATTATTACGTAATTAGTTATTTTATTACGCACGAATCTGAGTACGGAAATATTATCGGACTTATTCACGTCAAGAGCGACCTCTGATCTTATCTCGTGACTGGAACCGAGTGGCGGGAACGGACGCTTTTTAGGGTATCGTAAACAACGGGACTCACGACTACGCTTCCGGTGTCTGCCTGTTTCTTTGTAGCCCTTTGTAACCAAACCCTACAAATAGAACCACCTCAAAAGCTGTTATAGTGAGCTCTCTATTACTAGTAGGTAGGCAATCTCATACGAAAAGCTATAAAAATATGATACTATAAGGTTTTTTACGGGGTCGGCAACGCGTGGGTGATGCCCCTGGTGTTGGTGACGTCTATAGGCTGCGGTGAATGCTTACCATTAGGCAGGTCGTAAGCTTGTTTGCTACCTTAGTGGTATAAAAAAACTATACGTTGATATATCTGGAAATACTAAAGCAATATTGAAAATTTAAGGGAACTAAAGGCTATCCACTCTGTGCATAAAACTAAAATGCAACGAGTCGAAATCGAAGGCTACGGATATAACAGCTAGTCATACATTTATGCATTTGAGCCCACACACGACATATAGTAAAATAGTCATTAAGCCATACACAATTCTCTTGAGGACTCCATTCCATTACAAGAAGACTCCGCGGTTATAAAGTTAAAGACTGGGTATTTTTAAATTTTTCGCTGGACCGGCACCTCTCCTACGTTGAACCGACTCGTACTTGGCCGGCTTTTTAGTTCTTGGGTTCTTGATAAACGTCGACTGCCGAGCGCCAAGAAAATGACTCCTAATTAATGCAAAAATCTTGATTCCTACAAATTAAGGCGACGAAAGATTGATTGGGGCCATTTATAAAAGTGGATCCTTTGTTACGGTGCTCAGTTTTAGGGAAATTGGTCTACGCTTCCTGTTACTGGCTATAATTAATTTACGGGGTATCTTACGATCATAAATAGCGAATAATGAAGATTTTATAAATTACTTGCAAGATTATTTATATATCGCTATGGTAAAGGTTGAAGATAATGAAGGTAAGAGGAATCAATAGCACGACCCGCATTTGTAATATACTCGCGTATTTATACGCGACTCCGTAACATTTGTCCATAAAGACTTTTTTCAATATTCATAGATATAATCACGTATGTGAATTATAGAGGTTTCCTACCAATATATTTATTGTAGTTCGCTGGAAGCTTCTATACTTCTACACGTACGTAGATATAAAATACCTACGTACATGTCTGTAGAGCCAGTATACATCTTGCTTATACATTTGTAAGTAAATTAAATGGCATGCGAGCCAAATTGGGCTGGAGTATGAGGCTGACAGCGCATTGAGACATGATATATGTATGTGCTGCGCATGCGATGATGTTGGGACGGAATTCTAATACGTTTACATGCTTGACATTATTGCAACAGCGCAGGTACCTTGCCCATTTTACAGAGCATTTCATGTTGTACCCACTATGAATAATACAAAGGTAAAATTCGTTAGTTTGTAGTGTCTGTATGTTTTATACTAATGTATAACCCCATAATGTACTTCAAAAAGTTCAAGTAAGTAACCCAGAAGCTCCAAAGAATGCTGTCAAAGTAATTACTGGCGTTTAACAGTCTAATCTTAATGCGAGTCGCACTTACAACAGCTGGTGATAAAATCGGTTGACTGCGTTACCAGAACGTGCCTATGCATATCATCATCACAGCCCATAACAGTCCACCGCATGATTTAGGACCTCTCCCACGAATGGGGAGATTATTGCCATAATCTCCACGCTTGGCAGGCGGGTTGGGGATCGCAGTATTATTAATATAACAAAGGAAAACGCTGCTGCTCATTTTCAGGCCTACGGACACTAGGTATTTTGTCTCGAAAACATTAGTCGCCTTTTACGACGCCCACGAGTGTAAGGAGTGGAGGGTAATACCAATACATATACCAGGTAACTTTTTTTACGTAACTATTGCGATAAACGACCCACCTGATGGAAAGAGTCTGTCACCCATTCATTATAATACCACAATTTTCACAATTACTACTGCAATTAGTTAACGACATAAGTTCGTTGACTTTACTATTTTTGGAACTAAATATCAATAAGAAAATGTTCAAACACATTAACCCACGTGTTTCTTGACCTATCTGTGTCATTCACCGTTACAGGTATTGCTATATGTTCTTACGTAACCTTTAAACTATGTTACAAATAGTAAGTGGGTAGTAAATAATTAAAATGATGTCAATTACCAGTAGTGCAACGGGTCACCGCGTGCCTACTTTGAAACAACATTATTAACACCTGTAAATTGCAGCGGTTGGTTGGTTATCTTTAAACGAACTGAGGACGCTATGAGTAATTAATTGCTTTGCACCGAGTGCTCTCTAGGCAAAAACAAATGTAGGTAAATGTTCTATACCTCTATTCATGTTATATTTCTAGAAAATATAAGTAGAACAAAGAACATTTCGCAAGTTGTTTCGTTTGAACTTAACTCTGAGCAGTACTTAATGTTCACTAAATTTATACAGCGCAATCAAGCCCCAAAGTAAGCAAAGCTTGTGTTATCGATGTTAGATAATTGATAGACTACTTATATACGTTTTTAACTCCATATTTATTATAAATACTACATTCAGACCCGTAACAGAAATAAAAACAGAATCGAACCTGGAAATGCGTGGCCAACCAACTGAACCACTCAAAACGTCATTGAACGAACGATCCCAAAATAAACTTGATTTCATAAATCTAGGCATCACCCAATAACTATTAGGCTAGAGGCAACAAGATTATTATTTCTAAGACGAATGTATAGCACTCGCATTAAAGCATGCCAAGATAGCTAAACAACTGCCTTTACGCAAAACCGATTTGTCTCTAGCCTGGGTATGAGCGATTGCCAACTGGCGGACGTAGCCCCTGAAACTTTGCCACAACATCGGCGGAATGTAATAAATGACTGATTTTACCGGTCTGGACGTGGCCCTTTGGGCGCAGTTCGGATTCAGACAACATGGACGGCACATATGAGATTACTTACGCATTCAATAAGAGAAAATGCTGTTAGAGGTAGTCACAGTACTGTTTCTGTAATAGCTTACGCACTAGATATGCGAGTCGCGTTTCGAGTTTAAGTTGTCGAGTGGCAATAAAAATAACTAATAGACGGAGCGTATCGAATGTAGATGGTGCCGCCTTAGGACACCACTCAAACTTGACGGGCTATAGCTCTGAATTTTTACGGGCTCGGATCGGATGCAGTGCGTAAACGTCCTAAGCTCCACCAGATTCTAACTTCAATATGAAACCACTCGCCAGATAAGTTAAACAACACACATCCTTATCCTCGTGAATCGCGCCTGGACTCGCCCCCGCGTGTCCATTCAGTACAATTATTATTATTCCATCCACAGACCTTTTTCATGTACTGTCACAGTCTAAGCGAGCCAAGAGTGATAGGGGCTGACAGTCTATTTTTGGCTTTCTATTCAAATATAAAAAGGATTTTTTAAGCCCTGATTCACCCTGAATACAGCTCCTGTGTATACATTGGACCTCTGTGGAATATAGTTACTTTTAAAGCAGGTTCGAAGTACCTGCCTGAATTAACAATGAATAATTTTTATTATTTTTCAAAACGAATTTCTGAAAGAGCCATAAAAAACCTACTAAAGTAAGTAGATAAACTACTTAAATAAAGTAAGTAGTTTCTGTATGGTTTCAGAAGCAGCACTTCCTATTTAGAGATAGTCGAATAGCGAAAGAGAACTAAGCCAAATTTAATTGTAATTAAAAACTTTCAGTAAAACAAACGGGCCGCAAGACGAATATTGAGTCGAGGGAGTTTAGGTAGTTACCGAATTTGGAGTCAGGCCAAAACCTTCGCGGTCGAGATAAGATGCAGTATCCGATCCATTAATATCAAGTGGTTCAAACGAGCACCTTACAAAATATAGGATTACACGTTCAATCATTGTCTTAAAAGACGTTAATAATAATAAATTAATCAAAAACATTACCATAGCAAACAAGAAATCAATTAAGAGCTAAAGGAAAAATTTAGACTTGTAGGTATCTAAATTCGTTAAAAAAGTAAGATTCAAATAGAAGGAATTTATTTGATCGTCCGATTCCCTAAGGGCTGGCTGGGTACAAGAAATAATTGAAATTAAATCCGCTTTCTTAGTATTAACGTACAGGGCGGCATTAGGTAATATTACGGGCAGCGTACGATACGCCAGATAGGTAATTTTGGCTGTGTCACTTACCTCACTTGTTCGTGCTTTTGGATGTAGATCTTGTGGAACTGGCCTTCTACAGGTGATATTATGTCGTTCTTCATCTCCATCGCCACATGCTGCGGCAACACGGACAGCAGTAGCCGCTCCTGGACAGACAGTAACAATCAGGGACGTTATGGTGCCGTAACCGATACTTTCGGATTTAGATAGGAAATCGAAGACATGGTCCAATACTACAATATAGTGATTTGACGTTAACCGATATGCACTGTACAGCCCTATGTGACAATTAACTATTACGGCGCATTTCTGTGAAGTCGAAATAGAGTGCAATTTTTTATGCTACGCAGTGACAACGAGAAGTCGGTGATTATTGGGTGAGAAAGTTTTTTCTCTTCGTCTAATATTGTATGCTCTATCTAAGCTAGAGAAACACGAGTTTCGAGTTTCGAGCGTCGGCCTAATGACTTGTAAGCGAGAAGCACTGAGTTTAGTCCCCATGTACCAATGACCGTTTCTGAGCTTTTTTTTATTCTACAAAGTGATAAACGAGCAGACAGCCCACTTGATTGTAAGCGGTAACTATCGCCCATAACATCTACGATTTATATATTATGGTTCCAGGCAACAAAAATGCAGAATCGCAGGTGCGTTGTCAATGTGAGGACTAAGATAAAATGCCTCATGCATGCCAATAATTGCGCTGGCTACCTAATTCTTTTTACTGGAACACAACAATGCAAGTATTGTTGCTTGGCAGCAGAAATAAGAGAAGGCGGTGGTACTCACCCAGGCTCCTCAGGATTGACAAAGTCCTACCACCAGATTATTGTTATAAGTATATTACATTATACATTTCATTTTTTACTCTCAGTCATTGGTACCTATACTTAAATACTTTTTATCCGTATCCATGACCGGATCAGATATACATAATCGTTTCCAATTATTCCGATGGGGGTGGAGTCTAAACGACTTTCACCGTTTTATTTTTGTATTTGTTTACAGTACCAAATCAATAACAGTTCACTGCAGGACCCGAGTCTCCTTCACATACTCCACGATTGGCAGGCGGGATGGAGATTGCAGTGTTCAAATGGCACAATAGAAGACGCTGTTCGTCTACGGAGGTTCTAACTGGTCTGCGTCTAAGTGCCTTATCAACACCATATCAGCTGAAAGAGTTGATTTTATTTTCTGCTATGCTGTATAAGTCTCACACAGCAGTAGCAAATGAGAATTAAATGAATTTTGTTTTCTGATCGTAATTCTCAAAAATCGATAAACCTTTACTAACAATTTCTAATCTGAATACGTAACCGAAACTTACGTGTATTTTAGTAACACATTTGGCTTTAATATTTAATTAAGACTATTATTAAATCTACGGTGGAATGACAAAGTCGCAGCGCACCACGTTGTTTCAAGATTGAGTAGTACTAAATCAAACAGACGGCAAGCAGACCTCGTCACGACGCCACCTTTAATTGAACGCCCCTCTACAATTTGCCTTTCATTACGTCGGTAAATACTTAGCGACAATAAAATTATACGAGGCTTCAGTAAGAACGCCATGAATTTAAAGCCAGTCAACGAGTGTTCCAAAAATAAAACGTAACGCCTTGCCTTGTCATCAAACAAAATTGCCCGCACCAACATAACTCCGATAGCGAATTGAAAAGCGAATTCTTTATTTTCACCGTTTTCAGTTTGCCGTAAGGATTTGGCATCGCCTCAGGTCGGGCCACGTCGATATTACTCGCCTCAGAGTCTCGAACACTCAGCAGTTCGCTCAGCAAAGAATTCCGGGTGGCAAACTAAAATAACCCATTTAAAAATGGGGGCCCATAAAATTGAGCCAACTTGTACTTACGTTTTAAATTAACACGCATTTCGAGCGCGTTACTGCTTTAATATTGGCCATAAAGCACATAATTATTCCGTCAACCGCTTGTAACTATTGCATACGGAATTTGAAAAATTAAAAGGCAATTTGTACAGATCATGACGCTCCGGCGCTTTTTATAGCTACTTGCATTTTTTGTTGTAGTGTCGGTAGCTTATTCGTTAATTTCGTAACGAACTTGTTGGCTATCGGTAGTAAATCTCTATAGAGACATTGCAATAGGATTGAACCGTGGCCAGGTGTCCATTTTAGTCGCTAACAACATGCCGATTTTGTGTTCGCGAGCGCGATATGGGCGACCGCCGTGAACTTCTTAATTGGTCGGCATGTATAAATAATCGATCACCGCTTTATGCGCGGGAAAATGCAGCGGATAACAAATATGACATAACTTACTTTACAAGTTTAGTTATGAATACGGCCTAGATTTAAAGCGTATTAGGAAAAATGACGAAATAAATCCCAAATGAGTAAGGAGTTTCTTTTATCATTGATTAGGAATACAGCAAATTAATTACCAGTATTGGATGAGCGGCTAACAATTTAAATAGTATATCTATTATTTAAAGACTCTTGACGTTGATGTTTTTAAAATTTTATTAGAACAGACACTCCTGTATAAATATAAATCTGTGTTTATTCACCTAATACTGTTCGTACTCCACGTCCAGGCAAATTAGAGCACAATATCAAATCAAAACTACCTCTTACCAAATATAGAACCTATCGCTTTCATTAATATTAATACTTTTTTTTAACCCGATATGTTTTATGGCATGTACCTACAGGCTAGGCAGCTATCGTTGAACTCATATTTTACCCACGCTATCATTGTCGTTCAACGAATGCTTCGTAAGCGCGTCCCTAGAGGACGTTTTCACCGTTTTAGGATCCATAAGAATAGATTCGATGAATCCGGGCGTTTTCCGCAATCCGGCGATCACGCTCATTTTTTGTGAGAATGGTAATATGTTCCTAGATACACTATTGTTCCTCCAGTGAAGTGCAACAGGCTTTTTAGCCTTAAAGTAATTGTAATAAAGTATATTTTTATTTATTTATTTTGGAAATATAACAGCTACAATAGGTACAATATGTATAGGTAGAAATTTATTTTACAATGGATTGCCAATTAGAAGCTTTCACATATAGTATCTACTTAGAAACCTGCGAGATTATAATACAGAGTAAACATTATAGCATGATTAACAAATTAAAAACTATCAGTATGGTACCCGCCATATGACCGGCAGCCGGCCCCCGGCAAAAGGAAGCCCGGACGGCGAACGGTTGGCGAGAGATTTAGCGAGAAAAAAAATCAGCTTCTTAACGTTAGTTTGGTGCGATCGTCACTTTTCCGAAAGCGCACCTTCCGACGAAGGGGTAGATTTCATCCACATCACCCAGATGCCTGGCATCCAAGTAACGTACGGGTATTGCGGGCCTGTTTACAGCGCACGTGCAAAATGTGGAATGAGCTCCTCCCTCCCCTATCGGAATCTTTCCTTTGCTCTATAACATGAGGTTCTTGTAAAGGCGTGGTTATAGATATCCCAAACGCCAACATCGCATCCGCTCCTTAGGTCGCAGATGTCCTGGATGAAAGTGACCGCTTTCGATCAAGTAGACCTGTACACCCTGGGTTAATCTACCCGTGTACCTCCCCAAACGATAAAAAAGCTAGTCTCCAACTGAACTTACCAGTTTCTCGTTCTCGTCCTCCATGTCGAGCCTGGCCGCGATGCAGTTCCTGGTGTCGAGGAAGGCGCGCCGCTGCGCGGTCTCCATCAGCGAGTGCATCAGCGCACCCACCACGTTCACGCACACGAACACCACCACGTTGCCCACAATCTAGAGGGAAAAATATAGTTTTTATTACCAACACTAATAAGCGAACGTCGCCCGACATATCGAGCGACATGTGTTACGCAGCTTTGTCATAGAACGGTATTGCGCGACAATTTACACACAGAGAATAGCTTCCCTGATTTCGTGAGAAAAAAATTATCGGCTTTCTAAAGATATGTCAGGGAAGTATTGTTGCATTCGATAGTCACTTCCTACCCCTACGAGATACCGACGTGAGAGTAAACGTATGTAAAGTATTGTATCAAATTATTGCCATATTTTTTTACCATAAATTGATATAGTTAGGTACTGCACTCTGCTTGCAGTCCTTTTACTTTTGTATTATACAAAAACATGTAGCACCTGAAATTGGATTGTGACATCTCGCCCGATACAGAACAAAGTGCAAGCTATTACCGTTATAAAACACCCACAAATAAAATGACCAGCAGCAAATCGAGTGCAATCAATCAATTCAGCGAAAATAACCTGTCAAATGGAGGTTCCATTTTATCATTCGCCATTACGGCGGAAATTGCGGGTAAATTAATTTCGCAGTCGAATAAGTTCAAATCATAAGACTGCGATTTGTTGATGAATTGCTCGAAAACCTGTGTTTATGTTCCATTCCGTACACAGGAGAACGTGAAGTTTCGACGAAGTGCAGAAACAGTGCGAACAGGAATTCAATTAAACATGTTCTGAAAACATTCGCTCCTTTTCACGCGAGCGGGCGCCGGGGGGCTTCCGGCGCACGGCCGACGCCAATTTTAAATAGAACAAAACGCAGCGAACGCAGGGCCACTTCTGGAAGCTCATTACTTTAATTAAGCGGCAGCACGTTCCGATTTAATGAGTTCGTTAAAACGTACCGAAGACGGCGGCGGCCCTGGCCCTCGCGGAGACAAATCACTGCCTACACGCAGACCTCGCATCTATCGAATTTCAATTAGTCACGCGGACGCAGACGGATAGCTAGGGAAAGTAGTTTTCTCTTAGATTTATTGGAAAGCAGGCTGCTATCATAAAGAAAATACTCAAGAAATCCAATTTAATATTACTGCTTTAGTAGTTGTCAATCCAGGTTTTAGTACCTATCATGTTCAGAAGCTCCGGCGCCGTAATGCGAATAGAGCAGACAATTCCTAATATCCTATATTTAAATATTGAATATATTGTTTATAAAATCACCGTTCTGTGGCCGGGGTCGTGAGCGTTTAATTTATTTATAGTCCGAATGCTCCAGGCAGTGGGGCGTGCATCACCCGCTATGCAAATAGAACCTGTCAGCCGCCTCCGCGAGTTGGCTCACCTTGCTGCTGCTATAAAACACAACGGTTTCCCCAAAGTTTGGACCATTCATACGGTCCAGCGTAGGCGCTAACTACAAATTGGCGGTCGTTATCCACAGAATATTGGAATAAGTACTTAACTTGGCTCACATTTATTCTAACTTTGCAGGTTTGTCCACACCTTGTTTCATAGAAATAGTTTTGCCGAAAATAGTATCTACTCAGCCTATGTATTGTTATCGTTCAAATCTATTTAAGTATTCGAAATAGTGTTAAAAGGCAAACGTGTAAGAACGCGACCCTACCTAATAGTATAGTTTTTTATACTGTACTAGTAGGTATGTTATTTTTACTCTATCATTAATGTGAGTTTAATTGTATGTTGTGATCCTATTAATTCTTGTATACATCAACAGCGCTAATGTGGACAAGGGTCAAGTCCAGTATATTCTCGTAAGTAAAAGTTTGACCCTTTTAATAATTTATACTCAATCACGAAAGAACCGTAGAATGGATATGGCTGTTAGGGACACATATAGTTTATAATCCGTATTAACACATTCACATGTATTACGTAATTCAAATATTATTACAAACGTACAGTTACGCTGTGTATATAATTATATAAGTTATTTAATTATGATCCGCCTAAATGAGTAGCGCCAGCAATACCTACTTCTGCTGCCAAACAATAATGCTTGCGTCGCCATGCTGCGGTTTGAACGATAAGGTAGCCAGCGTTAATACAGGCATGAGGCATAACAGCTCCCTCATAGTGATTAAATACTTGCGGTTATGCATTTTTGTTACTATTCGATAGTTACTATATGTCATCAGATAGAGTGCTCGTAGGTAATTATGCTTGAGTTTGACTTATTATAGGTCTTTAGATATCATCATCATCTCAGTTATCTCCACTGCTGAACGTAGGCCTCCCTCGACACCTACATCAATCGATTGCTTCTTGCATCCATCGGCTCTCTACAACATTCACGATGTTATCCGTCCATCGCGTGAGGGTCTATTTCGGGGGTTATTATAGGTAGTATATGACAATAGCTGTATACCATAATTAGAACAGTATACCAAGTGTATAATTGACTCGTACACGAGGCTTGAAAACTTTACCTATTACTCGAATCGAAATGTCCATCAATTTGTATAGGAGTTACAAATGACCAACGTCAAGACCACCGACGGTAGCAATCGGGCATGCTTGTACTTTCTGATGTACTTCGCGATAGTAGCAGTAGCGTAGATAACGCCAGCAAATAATCTAACGGTTAATTAAGAGGTATATTTTTGTAGTGTCATAACTATGATCTATTACACAGGTCAATTTACACTTAATGAATACATTGGGTGCTACCACTGATTGGATAGATTGACATGCTAATTTGTATGACATGCGGTGTAGCGACTTATGAGTATCACGTATGTAAATTTTGATTTACAGCAGAACTAACATTTTGTAGGGAGATATCTTCGATTTGCTAGAAACTAAATACAAATAATATTTTACATAGTTACACTACAATATTTACAAACTTAAAACTACAATTTAGAAAATGTCAAACAAAAAAATTACATTAAGCCCCAATAAAAATTACTTTCAAGAAATATCCTGACAGTAATTATTGAAAAACTTAATAAAAAGTTTTATGTTGAAGTTGAAACAAATTACACGTGATTGTTCATCGCAGTCAGACCTTATTACGTATATAAGCACGTAATCCATTTTTTGTTCAGTGACATCATGGCGACCTTAACGACCAACCCGTGTGTAAATAACGACCAACTGTGAATAATTGTACGCGTCCGCGCCACAGCGAATCATTATTATTATGTTAATGTGAGGTGAGCTTACGCGGGAGTTCGGGGACACCGCGGGAAGCGACGCCAAAATAAAGATGACCGCCCACCGCCACAAGTATGCGGGGCTATGAATAAATTTACGGATATAGAGATAACACTTTTTCAACTTTCGCATACGTCCGCCGGGTTACGCAAAAATATTTTCTGTGCTACGAAAGCGCTGGCCAAATTGGTAGTCGGTTTCGCCGCCGAATTCCTTGAAGCGTCATATCGTTTAGCAAAAGACCACTTTCCGCCCAAAAACAAACGTTCTTTTTGTAAGACGAGAAACGGAAATTCTATTCCATTCAGTTGGCAAACGGCCTTCGCAGGGGGAAACGTCGCCGTCTCCCTAACTACGTCGCCGGACGATTCTCCCAAAGGCACGGTGCGTAATGGACGGAGTCCTTACAAAAAGTTACATTGTCGGCTAATATTTAGCAAGTGATTGATTCGATGAAGTGCTTGGTTTTTGCGCCGCGCGACGCTGCCGAGTCGTAAGTCACGTTTGCTCGATTCCGTGGCGGTTGACTAATTGCGTTCTCCGACCGTTTTCTGGTGTACTGAATCGAATTCGCAACTCGAAACGAGCACGCGAAGTGATTTAAAGCCGATGCGAAACTGACGCGTAATGGTCAATGGCGGCACTCAAATTGTTACAAACAAACCGATGGCACCGCCGTAGGACCCGACGAGCATCATCACTCCAATCCATTATGTAACAGTCATAAAGCAACAGCTGTAATGTTCCAATAACATGATTTTAGATCTTGGAGATTCAATACGGATCGTACGTTATGTCGGAACGAGCCCAGTAATGGGGAAAGATTATTGTGATTATATGTGATTATCTGATTTCGTGTAACTCGGCCTATATTTCTATTTTTGTTCGTGAATGTGAGCCATTAGGTCCGAATTGGATGTGCCGAGAAGTAACTTCACTTTAGTATCAATACTAGTGGACCCGACTCGTCTTTGTTCGGGTTGCGTCCTACCCCTACCCTGCCCTACCCCTACCCCCACCTCCTTTGATCGATTAATATTGAAACACGGGAATCCTTAGTAATGAAGTGCCACAAACGGTTTGTAACTGTGTACTATGTTTACTGGATATAGATAGAGTCAGCTGAGTGTATTGAGGAGAAGGTAATTTGACGTATGCGGGCGGATAAGCCGGTAACGCGACGCCAAAGCAAAATATTAAGGAAAACTATGTATAGACTAGCTTTACCCGCGGCTTCGTCCGCATAAAATTCGCTTATACCGTATTCACACGGGAATCACAAAAAATGAATGAGCTATCTACATCTAACGATAAAGATGTTTCTTTATTTCGTCTAGGTTTTCGCTAAAGGAGACTGAGCAAAAGTGGTCTATGAACCAGCAGCATTACGGTGTTGACTTATGAATTAGGGTGCCTCAGCTGCATATTTGTACAAGATGGCATCAAAATCGGTCCCGGCAGTTTCGAGAAAAAAGCATTTATTTGTCACATTTGTATGACAAGTGCCGTATTCTTTGAACTAGCAGTGACATGGTTCCGGAGTGTAGGTTGAGCACTTTCAGCTCTGTTGTTATGCCGCATGACATCAAAATCGGACCCGGCAGTTTTGAGAAAAATGCATGTCTTTCGCACAGTTGTATGACAAGTGCCGTATACCAGTCTCCTTTCTAGCGGACAGTGTTTTCTGTAGTAAATTCGTCTACTAATCCCAATTCCAAGTTTTACAGCTACGAAAGTGACTCAGACTTAATACCCACATTGTACATTTTATGCTGCTAGCGAGAGTGATACGTGTTTAATGTTGTCAACTAGCCGGATTAACACTAAACCTGCTACACAATAAATGAATACAGTTTTATTGTCCACAATGTGCCCCGCTTTTAAGCCAGAGCACGACAATTGTATAAAATAAAAACATAGTAGACGTAGTGTTGGTTTATTATCATGTAGATATGTACAGTACGCGTTCCGAAGTACATAACCGCTTTTAGGAAAAAATTTAGCTACTGCCACATACAGGATATTAGATGTCTTGTTAAACAAATGGAATTGACTAAAAGAAGGGCCTTTTAGCTGTCCCTTAGGCACAAATTACTCATTTTTAACTACAGTTTTTTATTTATTTAATCAATTATAATTGCTGTATTGAATTTCTATACTTTGTCGTATAAATGAAAAAGGTATTTTTTTATTTTAAAATTCTTTGTACTATATTCCCTGTCATGTAGAGCTCGTCTATTCTAAAATGACGCGCCCCACTACAGTTAGTTGATTTCGATGTGTGAGTGCAAATATTGATAACGACACTTCATCTTTGTGGGAGCCAATGAACGACGCGTGCTCCTACGTTTAAATCTCACCGGCAACTGAATGACCAATTACAACGGCATTTGTAAATGTATTGCGTCCATATTTTAAACTTGCTTGTGTGCGTTAATGCGATAGTGGGGCGCGTCATTTTAGATTAGACGAGCTCTACTTGTTTATGAACGCGACCGTACCTACAAAAACTTCACAAAATTTCATACAAAACTCAATAACGTCTTAAATTTGCTGAAATATTGATCCGGCCGACTTTGTATCGAGCACAAGAATGAACGAACCGCAAAATTAGGGTAGTTAAAGAGCCTAAGGTATCTGTTTATAGCGAGAACTAATAAAGCGGGGTAGCGCAACACGCGAGCCCTCGCCGCCCTATAGTCGCGGGCCCTCGCTGGGCGCCATTGGGGCAAGGCTGTGACCTCCGCGGGGTAAAGCCACGGCCAAATACGGACCTCGGATACTATTTATTGATATCGCGATAGTACACCTTCATTATCAAGGTTAATATCGCTAGAAGTCAAGCAACAAAGACTGTAAAGATGGTCTTAGAAAAGCTAGATTCCGGGCTGGATGACGTAACCAAACGTTAAATGTAAACGAAATTATTGAAAATCGGGCGTACATATGACTAAAACAATTTGCAGGCCGAGTATTTTGCATTCCGAAAATGTTAATCCTTAGTCCTTATTTGTTACTGGGTAGGATTCAAGAAAAAGCTGAACCGATATAGCAACACTAACTTTATCCTTATCTATATCTACCGCCAAGCAACAATGCTCGCGTTGTGTGTTCCGGTTTGAAGGATAAGATAACAAGTGTTATTGCAGGCATAAACGCGCCTGCGAGTCTTCGTTATTGTTATATGAAATGGACACGAAGCGTTGATATTATCAACAAGGGTCCCGAAGACCGAGCGAAATGGACCCAGGAGGAGCATGAAGGCAGGCGCGCGAGAGCGAAACCGGGATCTAACGCCAGGATGACGATAATGATGAGTGAGTGAGAAGAATTGTAGCTTGAGACTGTCTGTCTGCTCTTTAATCACAATAATATTAAAAAAAAACAATAACCTGTTGCCAGACGTGGAACGGGAACCGCTGGGCGACGAGTGCGGCGGCTACGGTGTGCATCGTCGGCAGGAGAATTCCGAAGGAGGCGGCGACTGGTGCGCCGACCGGTAGGAGCGCGTACGCCGCGAACACCGCCCACACCACGTGCACCGCGCCCTCGGCAGCGGCGCCCGGGGCCCAGGCGGGGAGGGAGGCCGCTAGGGCTGCGCCACCCCCGCCCAAGGCCAGCCAGCAGGCCCGTGGCAGCCTCCGCTCGGGGGCGTTGCTGTCCGCGCGACCACACCACCACGAGAGCGCAGCGCATAGCAACGCGTGGGCACTTAGCACGCCCACCTGTATAGAATAAGGGGTGAGTTAGGGCGAGCAATATCGGGGTAGCTCTGGTGTATCGGTGTGGTATCGGATAAAATTAAAACGACCAAAAAAGATTAAATTCGGGTAGATGGTTTAGCAGGAAACGCGCAGTAACAGCGTATAGTGAATTAGATTTGAGTTTTACAAACATATTTATACACGATTTAAATGGAGTAGTATAAATAATTCACTGAAATGTTTCATCACCTGCAGCGCGCGCGCCCAGCCCCGAGTGGCGTCCGCAGCCGCCAGCGCCGCCGCCAGCAGCGCCCAGAGCGCGAGCGCGGAGCCGACCGAGGTACGCTGCAGCTTGCAGGCGTATCTCGCGTACAGCTCCTCCAGCTCGGCTGACTCGAACCGGCGACGGGCCACCAGCCGCGCCAGCGGGCCGCGCTCCGACATCGCCTTCACCGCGTGGTCCATGCCTGCGCGCCTCACCGCCGCCGTCGCCACACCCACCGACGCTTCATCTGCAACGAAAAGCTAAGGTTAGATTGATGGGAAAATTGCACTTTTATGATTGGCGGAATGTCCCATCGGCGAAGGTGGTTCGATATGCCGGTCTGACTTCGTGACCTACTTACGAGTATATATATTTGTTATGTTAACATAATATCTCCACTCCGCCAAGCGTAGAACGAAGGCGTAGAGATTTCAGAGGTTATGGCAGACCCAGGGAGAGACTTTATTTATTAGTGCAGAGTTTCGATCCCTTGATGATTACGAAAGCATTGAATTTTAATCAAGAGAACAAAATGAAAGGGCTAAAAATATTCAAGCTATTTTACCCAGTCTATGTTAAAATGGCGCGCACGAAGCTGTTCAATGCAGAGTTGAAATAGTTGAATGTGAAACAGTGCACTTTGAAACGGGCGGTGGCGGCTAGGCCCGGACTACGTAATAGGTACTCTCATGAAAATTGCATGCTCAGGGTTGCATCATATTTTAGTTATTTTTTTAAAAATATCGGAGTTCAACCTTCGTACATTTGTGTGAGTACATAATTTTTAAAAGAAGAACCCTTAATATTTCCTCGCCTTGAGTGACGCTACCTGCTGTCAGATAGTTAATTTGAAACACAGTTTGATTTATGTTGCACTTATGGCACTTATGTCAGTTAAAGAACAAGCGAGTTACGAAAATGATAACAATGTATCATTTGCCCGGATTTTTTATATAAGTGCCACTTCCTATAACAGCGACATTGTCACCGTGCCAAATGAGTTTGTTGCACATGTCAAAAGCATTTTGACACTCGACAAACTAGCGTTCAATGCTTGATCAACGTAGGAACACTTTATTATTATTAATAATTCATTGATACCACAGCAAAGTCGTGCACAATATTATTATCTATGCAAAATTAGAAACAATGTCAGCGTGACAGCTCGCAGCGTTGAAGAGGCAAAAGGTTGACACACAATCGGGCCGCGAGCGGCCGAGAGCGCCGCAAATACGATACGTGTCCGGAATGGAAACGCGGAGGGAAAATAAAAGGGAAGTATTGATGCAGCAGGTCCTTGTGATGGGTACCGTATATGGGTCATGATGACAAAGAGAATACTTGAGACGCGTTACCGAACACACTACGCTACCACAGATCGATGAAGTTATAAAAATACTAAGAATATCTAGGACTGTCTTGTATTGTATTTTAGCGGTATACATTTATTAGTATTGTTTAAATATGTCTCAGTAATGTTTTGTAGAACAGACTTACCTATCTAGTTTCTTTTTTCTAAATACAACGCAGTGACAAAACGAGGAGACAGTCCACTTGATGGTAAGCGGTTACTGTCGGCCATAACATCTACGTTTCTTTCGTTTAGGTTGCAAGCAACAAAATGCAGAACCACAGGTGCGTTGTCACTGTGACAGGACTAGATGAAATGCCTCGTGACGGTAATTGGCTGGCTACCTTATCCGTCAACAAAACAATGCAAGCATTGTTGCTTGGCGGCAAAAATAGATAAGGCGGTGGTAGGTACTTCCCCAGACGGACTCCTCAGGTTTGACAGAGTCCTACCACCTGATAAAGAAAGATACTGAAGGATATAAGTACCTATTCCAGAGCAATTTTTCTTTACTAGGTATCTAAGGTCGCCTGGAAAACATCGCTATAAACGATAAGGATGCCGGTTGCATTTTATTCCTTTGTTTCTTTAGGCAATGCATTAATACTTGTATTTATGCAATAAATAATTTTAATTCATTAATTCGTGTCCCAATCGTGAGTGTCGTAGGTAAGACGACTAATGTTTTCGACGGTTTCGAAGTCGATTTTCCTTATTTTGATCGATTTCCGTGGAAATCCCACAGAAATATTTGAGGCATATTTTTAGAACTCCATGGCGTAATATGCCCTTCTGATGGTGTTTTTTGGCTACATTAAACATTGATGTCCTCAAGGCGAGGTTGAATACACATATTCTGGGTAAACTCGGACCATCTTTGACCTCACCGTCACTTCCCATCAGGTGTGATTGAGGTCAAACGTAAACTCATTCTATTACGCCCAAGAGCTACCTATTATTGTTTGATGTTGTTTGTTTGTTTTTGTGATGAAGTAATCTATTGGAATTAGGTTGTTTTGTGTAACATTTTTATTTAGTTTTTTAAATAGTATTTTTAAGTTTGTAGATATTGTAGTGTAACTATGTATGAGGTAGGTATATACTTAACGTTATCTAATTAATAAAAGCACTAGGTAAACCGATTTTAAAAATATGAATTATACTCAAAATATGAACAGTGCACTCACATTAAAATTCTCCATAATGGAAACCGCAGAAAAAAGATGTAACTATAAGGACAGAAAAAAAGAGAATACAATTACCCACGATAAAAGTGAGCCTCTTATCTTAATAATAATAAATAAATAAATATGCTTGGACAATTCACACAACGCCATCTAGCCCTAAAGTAAGCAAAGCTTGTGTTATGGGTAATAAAAATCATTGCTGTTTGTTCGTATTTTATGCACTGCTATACCATTTGTCAACTTATTGCTTGCACCAAGCGAAGTTATAGGGGTTGTAAGTAATAGGTGATAGGGTTATAAGAATGTTAAATATAAACATCTTGATGTTAATGTCCCGGTTGTGCTCTCGCGCACGAGGGCCCGGGGTCCGCCTTGACCATGATCCAGGATTTCGCAGATTTTATAGGTTATAAGAATGTTATAGTAAGAAAAAAGGATAGGTAGGGTAGGATAGAGCTAGGGAAGTGGGGGTAGGGTAGGGTAGGGTAGTGGTAGAGAAGAGTAGGGTAGTGGTAGGACACTATGCGATCGAAGTAGCGCCGGGTCAGTTAATAAGTAAGTAGTATTTTTATTAAAGCGCCTGTAAGATCCTTCAGACACCATTACCCTCTTTATGTTCCCGAAGCTACCACCAACTATAGGAGAAATACCTTTCTGTTACGAGCAACTCAAAATTTTAACGTCTAGTCCAAAGTTGTTGACCTTGACCTGTTTAATATAAGTTATGAATCGGGGAGGAATCGTGTACTTAAGTATTACTTTGATACACTGTAACGTAAGTGATTTTATTGATTGAGTCGAGCAAAGATAATTTTTAGGCTTAAGTTGTTGTGTCTCATTAACTGTTGCACTTCGTTTTAAATGTTGTAATTTTATTAGTAGAAGCCTATAATTGGCTATATAATGCTATTATTATTTTTATTGTAACAACTGCTGTTGGCTTTCCTTAAGTAAAAAAAAAAAAAAGTAGACAATTTACTTCGTTTTCTTTAGCGGTAGCAAGACTTGGTACCTACAAAGGGAAGTAATCAAATTTGCATATCTTATGCCACTTACGCAGGCTGGAGTTTGGTATTCAGTGAACTTCACTTACAATTTGTTACGGTCTGCACCGGCAAGAGTCATACAAACTGGGAGGAAGGAGAATAAAGGAAAGTTTTAGCTATTAAAAACAGAAAATACATCAAAACCATCTACATAATAGTACTTATATTTTTAGCTAGGAAGCGGATACAAACATATGGAAGGATACCTTGTGTGAAGATAATATTTTCATTTCTGGTCTGTTTGAACTACCGAAGTGATACTTCCCGATATCTTGAAAGAGATACTCCAACGCGCATTGAAAGGAGCCATTCCGTGTTGCAACAGAACACCACCAAATTAGAAATAAAAGGGAATACGTAGGGAAGGCCATTAAGTAGAGATACATTTATCTTTATTGAAATGAAGAACATTACGTGGATAAACGGAAAACGTTTTGTGCTCGTTCTATATTTACTTTATAAATGGGAGATGAATGTGGGGCAATTAGTCACAATTAAAAATAAATTGGTTTTTATGCGATACAATTGCTGCAAATGTATGCAGTACCTATCTATATATGTATATACATAGTTACTTTAGGAGCGGCGGTGACCGAGTGGTTCAGGTATCCGACTCGTCAACGAGAGGTACTGCTTTCGAATCCCACTGCACCACGTGCCAATGACTCTTTTCTGAGTTATGTACATAGTTGAATGCTAACCGATGATCTTGCGGTGAGGGAAAACATCGTGATGAGAGAGATATTCAGGCGACAGAATGTGTAACCATGATCCAATCTGGTCAGGTTTCCCTGGCAGTAGGGTCACGGAGGTCAGATGACAGTCGCTCCACTGTAATTATCAAGGTTATATGGTCAAGGCAGACCCCGGGCGCTCGTGAGCAAGAGCAGAACCGGGACATTAACGCCAAGATGATGTTTTTATTATTTTTATTTTATTATTATGCACGAGCATACAGCCTATTTGATGAAAAGAAGTACCTAACGGTCAAAAATAACTTTGGTATTTATCAAATCAATTATATAGGTACCTAGTACCTACCAACAGATGATCCGAACCTCAATAATAGGGCTTAGTTCAAACAAGCGCAACGCAAGCGGTTCATGATTGCGAGAAGATTGATCGAACATTTGATCCGATTACAACACAGCTACAATTCGGTGTGGATTATCCTCCGTGAGAGATGAGCCAGGTCGGTTATGGAAACAAATAAACGATGGTACGAGCGCGAGTCGCGAGGCGTACGGGGCGCGGGGGGTCATGGTCGACGGGTCAACAACCGCGGCAAAGCACAGACAGATGGAGCGCTGGCTTCCCCATGAATTTCAGTGAATGAAACCCTGGGAGGTACCTAGCGCCGCGGCGGCCCAGACAAGCGCACCATTATTACGAATCCCAGCTGCGGCTCCAGCATTTAGATATTATGCATTCACAGTCTCGCGGAGTTTTAAATTGTCCCCAGCGGTGTGAACATGGCATGGGTGAGCGGGAAATGTTTGCACAATGCTCGCAGCTACCTGGTAACTATGTGGTTCACTGAGCTTCTGCACAGTAATTAGGAAGGTATTGTTTTTATTATATACACGTGCTTTCTCAAACAAGTGTTGGTGGTAATAACAGGATATCCATAATCTCAGCATCTAAGTGAGTCATCTGTCACAGCCATAAATCGTGAGGATTATTATTCATCAGGTATGCGAATTTGCATTTAAATACCCAGCTCTACCTACCAAGCTGTAAACAATTGTGTTAAACCAATGAATCCCTAGATTACGATGCAATTTTATCGTCTTTTTTGTCTTTCACTTCGAGCTTACAAGAATTGAGATATAAAAATACTTACGGATTTAGATTTATTCCTCTGGGTATCCTTATACCTATAGAGCCTATATGAATGCTTGTTTTAATAGGTACCTATCTATATACCCCGCCGCATCAACCAGAACGTAGGTTTGCCAATGAATAGATTTGAAACAGTGATTCTAGAGTTATTGTTTGTCACCAGTTTATGCGATTAGGATGACATATTTTTTGTTGACTTCTTCAGTAAAGTATAAAAAATCCTTGTGTAATCAAATATATTCTGCGTTGTAACAGTAATATCCAACTACCTATCCACCCACTCTTCCTCGCTTACCAGCAGGTGAGCATAAATTATCGCGATTCCAGTCACGTAGCACCTGGCTTACAAACATTATTACCTCATTACCTCTACTACTGATTCTATTATTTTATTGGGTTGTTTTGCTATGAATAATCTCCTATTTATTTATTTATTTATTGGAGTACCAACAGCCATATAAAACATCATAAATATTACATTAGAACCAACAAGCGTAGTGCGGAACGGAACGTAGTGTCCTAACGTAAACAAACCGCTGTTCAAAATACTATAAAAATAATTAGAAATCCAGTAGTAATACTTACAAAATTAGTGTTAAAAGGTGCAGTGACATCAGGAGCAACCATTCAACATTTTGGTTCACAAGGAATCGTCGATTTACTACATAATTTTCGGCAAGTATTCCATAAGATATACGTTATAATACAATATTTGAACCTTGGTAAAAAGTGTATTATCGAATCACAACATATCTTCAAAATTAAAACAGCTGATTGGAGGTTAGAAAGACGCTTATGACGTGCGCTTTGACAGAAGACAACTGACAGCCGAGTTACGGAAGCGTTCACAATTAAAATTGCGTTTTGTTCTCGCTGACCACAGTATCTGTTTCATTTCACGCATGACACTTATTTATTCATTTTAAAACAAAGACTTGAAGATCAGAACACAAAAATGACACCAAAAATAAAAAAATGCTCCAAATGTTTAAAACTAATAACAAGACAAGAATTTTTGACATGTATTAATTGTAATTTAATTTATGACACAGAATGTGCAAATTTGACATTAAAGAAATTTTATATAATGTCACGTACACAAAAGTCGAAATGGGAATGTCAGGTTTGTACAACAATAAAAGAAAAGACACAACCAATAGCTAATGAACAGGAAGTATTGGACAAAACTAAAACACCCACTAGAGTTAATTTCGTACGCTCACAATCGCAAAATGATTTAGAAGATAATATAAATAGCGTATCTGTCAATACTGTCGATGAAGATATCACTTCTCGAAGTTTTGACCTATCAACATACAATAGTTTGAATAACACGGAAGATGAGTTAAGAGAGGAAATCACTAAGCTTAAAGAACAACTAAATAGTACCCAAAACGAGCTCGAGAATCAAATTTTACAGAACATGGATTTGACAAAACAAATAACAAATCTTGATACACAGATTAAGTCTTTAAAGGCCATCTGTATGTCTCCAGTATCGGCCGATGCTATCAATCGCACCCCAACAATTAAAAAGAAAACAAAAAATAAAAGACGAAATTCTTTGATAGATAACAAAGTAATAGAACGTTATAATGGAATAGAGACAAATGCAGAAGAATATGAACTAAATATTAAACAGACTCAATTAAAAACAAATGACATAAAAAGTAATAAACAAATGACTGACACAAATATGACAACTACGAAAGAGGTGAAAAAACAGAGCGAACAAACAATAAAAAAGAAATACGAAGTTGATAAACCAAAGATATACATAATTTCAAATAGCAAACGATATAATATATTGCGAAATCTAAAACAAAACATTTTCTACGATGACTATGAAACGCTTCACTACATAACGCCAAATGTGGGAGTAGATATTTTAACCAGTAATGTGAAACAAAAGGCTACAGGTCTAACTAAGCGGGATTACTTTGTTGTCATGATCGGTGAAGAGGATTTCAAAAGATCGCGAAACTACAAAGCATTAGTGGACTCAATTAAAAACAACTTACAAATTATAGCTAATGAAACAAATGTAATAATAGTCTCTCCTAGTTATATATGTGGCACATATCTATTCAATTGGCGAGTAGAAATGTTTAATAATATACTTATACAAAGTACATCAAAATATGCATACGCCATGTTTCTTGATGCAAATAAAGATCTACAGCTGAACATGTTCTCTGCGGTTACTGGGAAAATAAAAAATACAGGAGTGCAAAACATAATCCAGAACATAGCGGAATATATCAGCTTACTAAAAATTGACAACAAAAAAGGTGAGGAAGACGATGACATTGACGACAGCAAACAGCAAAATTTAATTAAAAATAATAATTTTTTTCTATTACAATAACATTCGAATACTCCATCAAAATATCTCAGGACTATTAACAAAAACTGATGACCTTATAGTCAATCTAAGTGTGATAGCAGATCACAGCATGGGTATAGACGTTTTATGTATAACTGAGCACAACATGATTCCAGACAATGAAGCACTCTTAACTATACCGAACTTCACATTAGCAGCTAGCTACTCAAGAGATAAAAAAAGAGGGGGATCATGTATTATTGTGAAAAATGGACTTAGGTACAAGGTATTAGAAGACATAGGGAAGTTGTCCGTGCAATGTATAACTGAAGTCTGCGCAATTGAGCTGTGTGATCATAGTTTAATAATTTTGTGTATGTATAGAGTTCCTAACACTAGTTTTAATATTTTTCACGATATTTTAGAACAAAGTTTAAATAGAGTCAACTGCAAAACAAACAAAAAAATTGTACTCTGTGGAGATTTCAATATAGACACGCTAAAAGACACTCCAAAAAGTCGGGAATTTATTAATCATTTGCTGTGCCATAACTTAAATCTTGAAATTAAACAAGCAACAAGAATCAATAGCGGAACTTGCATCGATAACTTTGCTCATAATGTAAAGGGATCAAAAGCACAGGTAATAGATATGGCTATATCAGATCACGCTGCACAAATCTTAATATGTCCTACGAAAAAAACGTGTGCTGTAAAATCATGGTTTATTAAACGTCGTGATTACAGTACGGAAAATTTTCAAATTTTCAGAAAATATGTTGAAAGTTTAACTTTTGCCGACGTGTTTAATAGTACAGACGTAAATGAAGGATACAATAATTTTATTGATATATTTAAATGTCTCCATGATTTATGTTTTCCCTATAAAACAATAAAAAAAACAATAATGACAAAACCAAAGTGGCTTACAAAAGGAATAAAATCATGTTGTAGAAAAAAAAGGGAAACTTTATGGCACTATCGGCGAAATAAAGATGACAAAACTAAAGTGGCTTTAAAATCGTATTCACGCAGACTAAGAAAAATAATAAAATTAACACAAAGATCACAAAATGCTTATTATATAAATACTTCCAAAAATAAATCTAAAGCTACGTGGAAAATTATTAATAGTACAAAGAGCAGCTATCCAAAAGAGCCAATTACCGGCGTTGTTGTAAATGACAAACATATTACGTCGCCATCACAAATTGTTAACTCATTCAATGATTTTTTTATAAACCAAAATAATGATGTAATACAAAATGACAATAAAAACTATGACATTAATATACAAAACAATTTATATTCAATATTTATGGCTCCAACTACAGCTACGGCCGTATACAAAACCATCATGGCGTTAAAGAATACGAATAGTGTAGGTTGTGATGATATTAGCACAAAGGCAGTTAAATATGTTGCAGATCTAATTGCCAATCCCTTAAGTCACTTAGTAAACCTATGTTTATCTACAGGTACCTTTCCGAATAAACTGAAAACGGCTATTGTTGTGCCGCTTTTCAAAAAAGGTGACGAAAGTGACATGTCAAATTATCGTCCAGTAGCTCTTTTACCAGTAATCTCAAAAATTTTTGAAAAGATTATTCACGAAATTTTTTATAATTTCTTAGAGAAACACTTTATTATTTTTAATATTTATTAATGACATTGTAAAATCAAGTAAATATCAAATGACACTTTTTGCCGATGACAATACAATATTTTTTGACCACAATAATGACACTGATTATCAATTAGAAATAAATAATACTTTAAATAATGTAATAAACTGGCTTGACATGAACAATCTAAAAATTAATATTGAAAAAACTAATATAATGCAATTTACACAGAGAAAAAAGACCGACACGCTAAAAATTATACATAAAAATCAAACAATAGCCGAAACACAAACAGTTAAATTTCTAGGGCTCTATGTAGACAACAATATGACATGGGTAACACATTCACAGGACGTTTGTAAAAAATTATTTAAGTTCTCATTTGCCTTATATAAATTATCCAAAGTAGCAGACCGGCAAACATGCCTAACGTCATATTATGGATTTGTGATTGCAACTTTGCGATATGGCATAATTTTTTGGGGCAACTCTTCAGAGAGGGAAACTGTGTTTAGGGCTCAAAAAAGGTGTATTAGGGCAATGTGTGGCATCAAACCTGTGGACTCCTGCCAGCCCCATTTTAAATCAATGAAATTATTAACATTTCCGTGTCTGTACATTTTGGAGTGTTGCGTATTCGTGCATTGCAACCCAAACATATTTAAAAAGAAGCCTGTAGTTGACTCCATTAAGCTTAGACCCAGAAACATTACAATAGAGACACATTGCTGCAAAACAGCAATGATGAGTAAAAATATTACTGAAATGGGTCCCAAACTATATAACAAACTACCAGAATGTGCAAAATCTCTAGATGTTAAAAATTTCAAATTATTTTTAAGTAATTTACTAATTGATAAATGCTATTATAATATTAATGATTACCTTAGTGACATCAATTTAAGAAAACTTTGACATTTGGATATTTTAGCATTCTATTTGGTAGGAATACATTTTAATTTTATTTTTATTTTTTTAAGGGCGATGACATTATTTTAATAATTCAGATTGACATTTTTTTAGTGACACTTTATGGAATAACTATTAAATTTGAATTATTATTACTTGACATTTTATATTTTATTGACATTTTATGAAATAATTAGTACATTTGAATTATTATTATTTGTCATTATAATTTAATTGTTTTAACTTAAGACATTCAATTTTAATTATTTGACATAATAATGTTTAGTGATTTGACATTTATTTAATTTACTTTTTAATTGTATTATAAACAATCAAGTTCATGTGAAACTTGTAATATTTAGTATGCTTTAAGGCGCATCATGGAGCCGCTACTATTACTATTTACCACCTTTATGTACCTGTGATGACTGAATAAATGATTATGATTATGATTATGATTATGATTACAAGCCAATTACAGGTCCTCGCTAGTAACTAAATATGTAAAGAATAGGTTTCCTAATAATAATAACGCCAGCATGGTCACGTGTAGTACAACGAACCAAGTTTGAGTTCAAGTGCGGAAAAGGAGCCCATTAACCTAAACCTAAGTGGACGCGTAGTGCCCATCAGAGTAGACGCGTGACGATTATGGAAAAATCCTTCGCCATTGTGGAAAACGTTCAGCTGGTTTTATTATAAAAGAAAGGCTATTTTCAGTCCATGTGAGCGTCAATAAAAAGCACCGTATCCATTAATATCAAGGTGCGAATTTTCATAAAAATCCGTGGAATCCGTATGTTTGCGTCACTGGCGGCTATTCACATCTCAAATATTGTTGGGATATCGGTCGTAATATCATACTAATTTCACTGCTTAACTACTCTGAGTTGGACGAAGTAGGCTCTCCCATGTTTCATTTCATTCACTTTAACAAAGAGACCATAATAATTATCTTGGCGTCATCGCGGATCTACAAAATCCTCGAACGAAGTTGCGAGTAAAAGCTTATCAATGTCATACTTGAACACCTTCCGAACTTCCCTTGAAATTAATCTTTATCACAAATTAATACGAGATTACCCGCTCCACAGGCGCGTTCATGAATTCGGATTGAGCTCACCGTTTAACGGAAATTACGAATACTTACATAAAAGTAGAATTTTCCGTTACATTGTTTCAAATAATGAATTTTTAGCAGGCAATTATTTACACACATAAAAGGTAAAACAGGCCGTTGAAGCCTCACACATGTTTTCACAAAAAAATTACTGTTTGCTAGTAAAAGAAATTAAGAATACGATATCGTACAGTGTCTTTAAAATTATAAACGTAGGAACTTATTTGAAGCACTACAAAAATGTTCTTAAAGTTTTACGAAGAGCATGGATTTCCGCAATTCAAAATAACAAATGCCTAGTCAAAAAGAACATAAAATTAAATATATTTGTTTTATATACTTCATTTATGCAAAGTATGCATTTTTGACAAGAAAAATTTAAGATTTCAATCGCGATTACTCGTAACATATCGATGTAAGGCCAATTCCAAACTTCATAAAAAATGCAGTACCTCTGTCCATTTACTACATTATATTGAATTTAAAATTCTCACTCTTGAGAAAAGCACGTTCTCTGTGCGAAAAGCGCACGTCGGCGCTATGTCTCTTAATTTTGTACCTAACTTACCTAACCACTCATCAAATTTTACGTCAATGGCTAGAAAATTTCAAAGGATTCGGAGCTGAAAACTGTTGAGAGAGAGTGAAGGACTACAAGTTATTATGGATACTCATTCGCACTGTGCTGCGGACAGGGGAAGATGGCGTGCCTGTCTGTAACAGGATTATGGGGTACATATGTCACGACCCTCGGATATGAGGAATACGGACAGAGGAGGCAGGATTCGTCTATGACATTAATTTGACGACCTGAGTCTGCCACGCAAGAGGTCCCGGGTTCGATTCCCGGCCGGGCAGAAATTGAAATGATGAATTTTAATTTCTGTTACGGGTCTGGGTGTTCTATGTATAATAAGTATGTATTTAAAAAAGTGTATAAGTAGTTTATCAGTTATCTAGCACCCATAACACAAGCTTTGCTTACTTTGGGGCTAGATGGCGCTGTGTGAATGTGTCCACGATTAATCGATGTCCACGATTAATTAAATTATGTAGGTGTATATAAAACGCGTCCATATGTGTCGTTTCATTAGTACGCCACAGCAACGCCGGATGATAAATTGAATCGATGCGCGGAGCTGTCAACGCGGAACCCACAGCGTTGCGGACGCGACACTGCGAAAATAGACTTACCTCGAAATAATACGAAAACAGTCCGTGGAGTGACTAAAATAAAAATTATGGAATACCTTCCAATCCGTGGTATTTATAACGCACAAAATAATATCGGATAGAAATAAATCTGTCATTAGGCAATTAATCAGATGTCTGCTCTAAAATTTGTACGTGAATCTTCTACGCAACTTATCTTCGTCTATTTCAGTTTTTACACAAATATTTGAAACTATCAGAAGTCGTTTTTCCAGATACATTAAAGAATAAGAAAGAAATAACAATACGTAATACAGAAACTAAAAAACCCGACTGCTAATAAAAATAGGAAAGCAAAAAATATTTTAAAAGTACTTATAAGTGGTGTATATTTTTGAAATCGCCTTTTGGAGACCTTTATTTTGATACCCTACTCGATTGGTTTTAGTGAAAAATTATTTTCGACAGACAATATGGCACCTAAAATCCGCAATTTTCATTATTTTATTTTTTTAAGAATTTTAATGTGTCCATTGGCACTCGTAAGACGCCAAGACAAGTAAGAACACCTCATAATTATCTTAAAATCCATTAAGCCGTTAGGGCTACATCCCTTGCCAAAGAAATAGATACACATACACACATAGATATACATACACACAAAAACATACCTTCTTCTGACGCAGTCGGGTAATAAATAAATAGGTATCTACCTAGTTCATGTATACAGACATTTGTTTTACAATATGAACTATTATTTCTTCTAGTAGTATGAAGCCTACTTAAGCCGAAACCACATGGTTCTAAGAAACCTTGTTCTTTTACATTCATTATTATATATATGCTCGTCGGTTTTATCATTTTACTCAGCATTTAATCTAATTATCCGAAGACCGAACAAAGTGGGCCAAGAAGAGTAGGAAGGCGGACCTTGGGCCCTCGTGCGCCGCGCGGGAGCGCAACCGAGACATAACGCCAAGATGATGATAATGATGAATTTAAACAAAGTCGGATCTCACCGTCTGTCCCTCTGCATCTTTGTATGTACGTACGCTTAGATCTTGTAAGCTACGAAACGGATTTTAATACAGTTTTCAACAATAGATAGAGTGATTCAAGAGGACGGTTTATAGAGTAGGACACCACGCGAACGAAGTCGCACCGGGCCAGCTAGTATACTATGTGTCTGACAAATTAACTACGCTCTGCCAGCGTCAACAAACGGCGTTTCCCGACATATGTCAAGTCGTCAGCATGTTGTCTTTGGCCGAAACTCAAGGCGAGACAAGCACGGTCGGGGCCAAGGGCAACTATTCCCGACCGCATGCAATTTACCCAACCTTATCGATCCCCACCCCCCGGCTCTGCCTAGTGCCTGCTCCGAAATAACAAGGCCATGGAAAGTGCACGCACGGCTGGTTACGGCACGGCGCGGGTCTCAACCACGCCCTACCTCTGTACCTAGTTCCACTTAAGAGTCTAGCAACTACGCCGTACTGTCTATTTGAATCGATTTAGTTACAGATGGGTTCCGCCATTCCCTAAGTTGTAACATTGCTATAAAAGCACCTAATTGACAGAAATAAAGAGCCTTTTAACGTCCACTTTACTCTCTGAAGACAGCTAGAACGTTACTTTGTAAACTTTATCTGTCATCTTACTTTCAGCGTTACTTTGTTTGGGAAATTGAACTGAAGTGCGTCGCTCCTTTATCAGGTGAACGTTTGCTTCACAATACTCGGCACGAGGCCGTAAAAATAGCGGGAAACGACCAGCAGTCCATAAAGCGAACATTATCCACTATAATAACCTCGCTCGGGAAGATATGGTGCCACTGTTTCTAGAAAACTTTGCATAAACTACCTGGTTTACGTTGGTACTACGAAATACGAGGGCCTACCTGCAACATTAGATTTTGGATAACGTTTTGAATGTGTGTTCCAGTTTAGAAAGAACGAGTAAAATATATAGTATAACCACAAACAACAAAATAACAGCATGCAGTAAAGAGGAAGCTATCGGAAGAAAGGGCAGCGGTCGTGAAATATTCAGTAAGTAGGTTTGAGTCGGCCCGAATGACAGGTGAGCGACGGACCGCCGCAGTCTGCCAAGACCCCCATCATGGCGGCCGGCAACTTGGAAGACCGATGCTCTTACAAATATAAAAACATATAGCTATACATTCTAGAGTTGTGTGGCCTACTATACTGTTATAAGTAAATGCGAAACGTTGCGAGGATGGATCATCATCACAGCCCGTAACAGTCCACTGCAGGACTTAGGGCCTCTCCCACGAAAGGGGGGTTATTGCCATAATCTCCACGCTTGGCAGGCGGGTTGGAGATCGCAGTGTTTAAATATAACAATGGAAAATGCTGCTGCCCATTTTCCAGACTACGGAGACTCTTGATCTTTTGCCTCGAAAACATTAGTCGCCTTGTACGACACCCATGAGTGAAGGGGTTGTTGCTATTCTACTCTGCCGGACACCACACGGCCAATGAGGCTTTATGTCCCGAAACTCACAGCAGTTCCAACGAGAACACTAATACCCACATTATACACGAACATAGTGGCATAAAGAGCGTTTCTGAAGAAAATAAATTAAATATTGTTTTTTTTATTTTGTTGAACCTTTTGTCACACGCATCTGATTCGTCAGCTACATCCAATAGCCTATTTTAATTTTTTTGTGGCGGAGAACTATAATTGAAATGAAACAAAGAAAAAGTATTTAGTGTCAGTGAAACTAGCTTTATTGGAAAGATTATTTTATGGTATTTATGTTTGAATATGATTTCGGTCATGTGGCCGTCGAGTGTTTCACTGATACTAAATACTTTTTTCCTTGTTATATTTCAATTTAAAGTTCTTCGCCTCTAAAAAACACGATATATTTGTTACTATACATTATATTTTACAAGAGATATATGAGAGAACTCTTCGTCTAATCAAGTTATCAATCGGACTTACAATGCACTCATAGACGTGGCGCCGACGTCCGTAAGTTGCGTGCCGTACAATCCGATACTAATCCTCTTACCACCTATTACATAAGTAGTTAATTGAGCTTTTCAGATAGCAATGTAATCACTACCCAAGTAACTAAATTAAGAGATTAGATTTATCGTGAATGGCATTTCGTTGAGAGGTAAAAAGATAATAAGAATTGAGGAGTTTGTAGATACGGATGTGGTGCCATGTCGACCTGTCACGAACAGTATGTATTATTTATTTAGTTTCTGTCGGTGGAAACCTATAATTGGCATTGTGATGCCAGTATTATTTTATATTGTAATCATTGCTGTTGGTTTTCCTTAAGTAAATAAAATAATTTTAATTATTATAATTATAATAATATTATTAGTATTGTTCAGTAAGAGAGTATTATTTGAGTAACAAATATATATCACTCCCACACACATAAGTTCACAGAAGTTGAAAGGTTTGTGCACTATTATAATAAATCAATATCGAGAGGAACAGGTAATTTATTATACAGAAACTGTTTGAAATTACAGAAGATTCACAGCGAAAAGCTTTTAAAGTAACGGAAACCGTCGAAGTCGATAAAGGTAAGCATCGGTGAGAGCCGGGAAATGCTCACAAAATTTATTGGCCGTCTGTCTGCAAAATAAAATTTCTATTTACAAAGAAGATGTTGAATATTTAGCACTTTACATCGGCGCATCAATCAGCCGGCCGCTGATTTATTTAATTATCCACCCACGAGATAATTCGGTTGCGTAAATAAAAACGTAGGCAGATTGCAAATGCAGGATCAAAATAAATCTTTAGAGGTAATTTACAATCCGCCAGTTCGGACGCGAATACTCTACCTAGCTGCGCAGGTTATTTTCTGCATACACGGGAATTTGATCACTTCCGTAGAACATCGAGAAGCTATGAAGCTTCCACTCGATATATGTAACTACAACCTACAACCTACAACTTTAGTAGATAGGTACACATACCGAGTAAGCTACGGTTGGTGACTACGCAAACGAAAAATATATTTAGTCTTCACGAGCGAAGTTTATATTGCGAAAGTAGGTCAAATGGTAATTGAATGAATGAGTGAATGAATGAATGAAAATGTTTATTTGTTTTGCTTAGGTAATAGTACAAAGAGGAAATTCATTTATAAGAAAAAATTTAACAAACTAAATCAAAACATATTGGTCCAAGGCTCAGCTTTAGCTGCTAGTGAAACCAGCAGCCGCTGTTATTCTGCCATGGCCGTGTGGCATGCTATTCTAACCACATAGTAGCTAGGCTATGATGACAATAGTATACACACACACACACTTAAAATTAATACAAGAATTAATCAATATTCCTATTCCTAATTAATTTCATTCATTTATCACCACAGGTAATCTGGTGGAGCTCTGGTATTTTTCACTACACGATATACCTACACAAAATTCAAAAAAATATAGGTGAAGAATCAGTAAATTATGTAAAGTCAGTTTTGGCGACGAATCTGACAGCAATAAATTTTGTGGTAATATGGTTGTGTCACTGTCTCGTCTTTCTTTGGCATTTCGGTGGTGTACTGAGAATTTGCCACAAAATCTGACTACAAAATAAATCACTCATGATGGGCTATGGATCGACGGCGTTCTTGCCCTGTCTTCGCAAGTTGAAATTGCGAAAGAGAATATAATATAAACAACAAATATTTTGAATTAAACATTATGGTGCGTCCAGATCAGGCGTGCGGTTTGCGAGCGCCACCAATCGCAACCCGTTCACGAGATCTTTTACTATGAAGAGAGGAAATGCGTTGAAAACTTCTCGACAAGATTTGTAAGCAGTGCTACAATTCTAGGTTGATGTTAATGATGATAAGTAATACGATCTTGATCTCTACGATATATATATATATTACTTTTTTAAATTGGCTGATCCACAGAGCGCCGTGTCTCGGCCGCCCGTCGCTCTGGCTACTGTCACTGCCGCGAAATGAGAAAACGTTACACTTTTATGAACTCCAAATTACTTTGTTAAAAAAGAATTTCCTCGCAAACGCAATGTCTCCCTCGGCCTTAATTTAAATAAATGATCTCTTTATTACAGGAACGAAGACAGCTTGACGACTAATCTGCTAAATAAAAATAAATTGGAGCGCAGTTAGTTTCCCTATGCTTATTTTTTAATTACTCATTTTTATTACATCAATGTACCTATATTTCGTACCTTCCTACCCTTTTTTTTTTGCTTATAAACCTTCCTCTAGAATCACTCTATCTATTGTTGCGTAATTTAAAAGATCTAAGCATACGTAGATACATATGGACAGAAGGCGGGAAGCGACTTTGTTTTATACTATGTAAAGAAGACGATTCAAGGGTAAAATCCATAGGTAAATTCTCATTCAAAGTGAAACTTTCAGTTCAATGTCTTCATATGTTAAATGTTATATATTTTCAGAATAAAGTTGAATATAGGATGTTTTACTTAGAGGCGAGGACTTTAAATTGAAATAAAACAAAGAAAAATGTATTTAGTATCAGTAAAACTAGCTTTATTGGAAAGATAATTTTATGGCATTAATGCTTGTATTATTATTTCGGCAATGTGGCCCGTGACTGGCGCGAGATGGTCAAATGTGGATATTCCATTTTCATACACTTTTCGCGCCAACTGTGGCCGTATTTCGCTAATAACTCACCGAACGTTGTGTTCGATCGTCTCTGGCTTATCAGTGTAAAAAAGTGACTCGACATATTTCCAAAGAAAATCATGTAATGGAGTTGGAACGCACAATCTTGGTAGCCAATGTAAAATTATTCGTTGATGTTCATTTCTTTCACCAAACAAAATTTTGTTCGGCGAATTTTTTGAATGATCTAGTTTCGTTGAACACACGACAGCCACATGACCGAAATCATATTTAAATATAAATGACATACAATTATATTTCCAATAAAGCTAGTTATACTGTCATAAAAAACTTGTTCTTTGTTTTATTTCAATTTAAATACCCCGCCTTTAAAAATCACCACTTACTAGCTGTTACCACTGCAAATATCTACCCATCTTAACGTTCGATTATCTTGATGGTAAATCTGAGCTTGCCATCAGCAATTAGTGAGCCTCCGGAAGCCATTAGAGGCGTCTGGGAAGGGGATAATATGCCCTAATCGAGTTACCGAGGTTCCGGTTGAAGTTACAGCAAAGTTGCTTGCGGCCGCGGCTTCGCTTGCGCAGAATAATAGCCTCTGCGGTGTACGATTGATCGAGTATTCGTAAAATTGTAACAAACAGAACAGATAGATAGACCATTTTACAAATAATGCATATGCTGTAAAACTGTGAAATAAATGAATTATTGCAATTAGTTTGTGGGTGTATAGCGTTTGTCGGCGATAAAATATTTCATGTCCTTCCCCCGAGGGCAAACTGTTGCAATAACACATAAAATTTTGGTGCATCCCTATAAAAATTTTGTTTAAAATGTTGTAGGAATTAATACAAAAGTGCAATATTCCGCTGAAACACCACTAATAAAATCTCAAATATTATAGGAGCTGTATGTCACGTACGTACTTGTACACATAATTTACTTATTTTTATACAAACACCGTACGCTGTTAACGTTAAAATTCATAATATCAGCGTCATTGTGACGATGAAATTACTCCGCTGTACGTACTTTATGACTGTATTTCATAAATAATTCAAAGCTCTGAATTCTTGTACTCGTACCCCATTAGATTAGAATACGCTCGAGCAAAAATATTTAATAATTTATAACTACAAGTTAGAAAAATGCAATATCTAGTACCAAGCGAAAGTATCTGCCAAGTCGAAAGTAAGTATGTAGTACAATAGAAAGAAATAAAAATCACCGTAAAGAAATAATTCAATATCAAATACGGAGTTTGTTTTTTAAACATTTCCAATTAGGTTTTAAGTTTGTATATATAGGTACTGTTTAATTATAATATTTTATATTAATAAATGTTATAAATACGTTTCATGTGTTAATGGTATCTAATTCTAAATCGTTAATACAAAAAAGGTTATAAAATTAGGGTTTTAAATTAGGGTTAAGAAGTTCTAAATCTAATTCCATGTTCCTAACGAATCATCTAGAATCTAGACCTACGTAGGTGATTTGGCTGCGTTCGCAGCCGTGGCTTCGGAGAGAGACAATGGTTACGATGTCGACGACCTCATTCGGAAGGCCGGCGCCATTTGTGCAAAGATGTTGGAATATAATTAATAATAAGTAATATGTTGCAATTCTAAAAAGTAAAATATTCTATAGGTCGTAAAATGGCTACCTACTTAAGTCTTATAGCTGCTATGTTTAAAATGTAGGTTATTTAAAGGTATTTTTAAAGACTATAAGAATCATCTTGGCGTTAATGTCCCGGATGTGCTCCCGCGCACGAGGGCCCGGGGTCCTCCTTGACTATAATCCAGGCTCCGCTAGATCAGATAATTACTTTGAAGCGACTGCTATCTGACCTCCGTGACCCTGCTACTAGGGTAACCAGACCAGATTGGATCATGGTCGCCTGAATGTGCAAGTTTCATCACGATGTTTGCCGTCACCGTAAGAGCATCGGTTAGCATTCAACTAAGCTGTTTTAAAGATTAACCGCTTTATATTCTTGTTTTAATTATCGACTTATTTTTCACAGCTATAATATGTTATCTTATCCCCAAAATGTTGAACCCCATGAACTACATTACCCCGTTTTAATTTAAAGAGGCCAATAAGTACTTGGAGCGCGTTATCCACATCGTACATGGTAACTTGCAATGTGTTCGATTCCCTCTAAAAATAGTTTCCTTACCGTTGCGCTACGGAAGTGGAAATAAACCTTACGGACAAATTTGTATGTACGAAACGCCACAAATTGTTATTCACATGGTGCCCCAAGGTGATCCAAAGTGTAAAGGTCGCCGATAAATCTAATACTTTAACACGTATTCTGTGTATACTCACTATGGTCTGCTGTGCATAAATATTAATAATCTGTGCTAAAAGATGCAATTTGCAGATCTATGTGAACATTATTGTTTAACGATGAGACGATCTTTGTTGATGGACATCCGTAAAAAACTTCGCAGATAAGTACTATACTTAATATGGCGAATGGAGTTCGCATTCGTGAGAATTTCTTTACATCCCATCTGTTCCAACTAAAACAGATAAATAAATTTAATAGTAAATAAAACAGCAATAAAAAGTGGAAACTACAAACATCCATCGGTGAGGACGCATAGATTTAGAATGCAACGTGCGTTCCACTTAGGCTGGTTTACGATTATGTTTTGACGACTTGCATGCGCGGTTTGAGCTTATAACAATATACCGCCGTCAACGCGCACACTCATAGCGGTTTCCCATAAAATTCAACCTCAATGGGGCTTCGAAGTATATTAAATACAATGGACTATAAAATCCTTGTAATCCTGTCGTTGATGCTGTGATATAGTTATTGCTTCCCATACTTTATTAGGTTTAGCACGAACAGAAAATTTTTAAGATTACGACGTGAGCAGGATTTCTTTTCATATTATTCAAGTTAGTATTACCTAGAACTTACCGGTATCAGGAAAAAGGCCCCGTGGGCGACCCAGGAAGCGATGGATTGACATCGCTGAGTCGGATGCGAGAGCCAACAGTTTACGACGCAAGGATGCCGAAGACCGGGCGAAGTGGAGAAGAATGAGTAGGAAAGTGAACTCTGGCAGAGGCCGGGATAAGCGCTGGGACGATGATGATGAATATTCAAGTAAAAATAAAAATATTGCTTGCTTGCTTTATTAATTAACGTATAAAACAATAAAAGGAGCATTAACAGATTTCACGTGCCCAAATGAGCCTGTGTTTTTATCCATCATTCAACGATACCTGTGCAGTGATCGAAAGCTTAACAGGCACACAGTTAGTATGGATGTACCGTAACGTTACATCGCCAATACATTACACGTCAAAATTAATTATCTCACAAATCTTTTCGAACCCGTACGTATCCGAAGACGTCCACTATGTCCGAAGCCAAAACTTTGTAAAATATAGTGATCGTTTCCCATAAATAAACATGCAAAGAGTGTTACATAAAAAATATTTATACACTCAGACATAAACAATAATAGATACTAAAATAAGTTAGTGTGCAGAAACTTTATTTCATAGCCGTACATATTTATATACCTACAGTACCTACCTATTATAAACCCAAATTTTTTTTTTAAATAAACACATTAAAAAGGGTTATATATCATCATCATCACAGCCCATAACACTCCACTGCAGGACTTAGAGCCTCTACCGCGAGTTATTGCCATAATCACGGTTGGTAATCGTAAGATATAAAAATGGAAAACACTGCTGCCATTTTTTGAGCTATGGAGACTCTAGATAGATCTTTTCCTAGAAAACAATAGTCGCCATGTACGACACCCACGAGTGTATAAGGTTGGTGCTATAGTACTCTGCCGGATAGAATAGCACCAACCCTGTACTTAGACGTAAATGAAACCATTAATTCATATCGTTTTCACACGCATTGATTCTGTTACTTTTAGGGAGATACTTTTCCGGAACATTTGTTTGTTTGAACGGTCTAATCTCCGAAACTCAATTCAAAACCGCTCGTCCGTTTCCCAGTTCGTCAAATCTATTCAAATCCGTTCGTCGATCTAATGCATTGATTCGTTTACTTAGGAAGATATACATTCTTACCGAGTTTTATAGGATACCATTTATGTTCTGGAAAAGTAACAGAATCCCGCGATATAGAAGTAATGTTAGCCGTTTCGACGCGAAAACAGATGAAAACCGCGAGTTTTTGTCTATAAATTCTATACTAACATTATAAAGAGGAAAGAGTTGACTGTTTGTCGGTTTGTTTGTAGCGGATAAACTTAAAAAGTAGGTACTTAACCGACTTTGAAAATTTTTTACAAAAACTTTTTATCCCGGAAAAGTAGGGGGCCTTGCGGGAAGGTTTACTGTTTACCGAGATCCAAACTCGTGAACGCCGCTGGGAACGGCCAGTATTTTATACAACTCATTGTCAGCGACAAGCAGACGTTAACTAAAAAAGGCTGGTCGCGTTTAACACGTTTCGTACTTTTTTATATAATTTACTACCGAAATGTCGCGACTTCGCATGGGTTTTCTCTGGGTTTCTCTATTATAATATGCAGCCCATGCAGATTCCAAAAAAATCTCTAAATGATATAGTTTGGTAGTTTTTGAGTTTTATCGCGGACAGACCGACAGACAGACAGACGCGGCGTGTAACTTTGTTTTATAATATGTTGTAATAGTGCGGCCGAAGATGGAACTTCGACCTACCTAGGTAGAGACTCAACCAACATGATTGGGGCTGATGTCGTCGTAGCTAGCAGTTGATTTGTTGATTGTCTCTGATAGATCTCTATGAAACGGCCAAGCTATGATAACTTTTTACAGTGAAACTGTTATGAGCTTACGAAGCTTGGCAACCGATTTTACATGAAATCTAAATCTGGTCCGATTTAACTTTGTGTATTGGATTCACAAATCATTTAAATACAAAACCAATAAATCATTCTAATACAAATACAATAAATATATTATCAATAACGTGAACGTTTTTGAAAATGTATGGATGGTGGGTGTTTTGGGATGTTTGAAAAGATTTTGACTTATACTTGATGCTTTTTAATTTTTCAGACAAAACTACGTTAGGTACAGCTTTTAATGTAACTTGAATTTAACTTGTATGCCAGAATTCTCGTAATGAAGGTAGAATTTATACACTACACATGAATTTTCCACTGTCGAAATCGATGACTATTGCATCTATAACTGAATGGTCGGAATACGTTACAAAGTAGCAACCAAATAAGAAATAATAGTGCACATATATTATTAGACTGAGATAATACACCTGTACCTAATGGCACCCGAATAGAATTGCACAACTCTTCGATTAAAAGGTGTCCTAAAAGGCGCCTAAGTCTTAACCAGCAAGACCACCAGAAACTGAGCAATCTGCGATCTGCGACCAGCCTGCCAAGCGTGGAGATTACGGCAAGTCTCTCCACAATTGAAGGAGGAGGCTCAAGTCCAGCTGTGGACTGTTACGGGGTGCTGTTGATGATGATAATTAATGAGATAAGTCAGCGCATCCTCGCAATACAGTAATGTAACACTTGGGCGCGCTCAACTGGCCTAAATCATAGTCCGACACACTTAGTACGAGCCAGAACTCATAGCTGATCTGCTGTATGACATAGGTTTACAACTCCGCGCAATGAATCACGAATGTTGCATAAACATCGACGTTTAAACCGAGCACGCCGCTAACATCGCTTTATAGTTTACCAAATCATTGAAACATAATGTGCTTTACCAAACTAGAAATTCTGTAAACAAATTCTATAATCAGGTTTACCTAGGACCAGGGTTTCGTGTTAGCAACCTTGATTCATATTTGACTCAACGAGCGTAGGTTTCAAAGAGGATTTCTCAATGTGATTACTCGAACCCCTCGGGATTCAACATATAGAACTACGACTAGAATAAGCATTGAAAATCAATGTTCGTCCGAAGACCGAGGCCATGTTCGACATATATCTATGTACGGATCAATTACCCTTTGCTATAAACGTTATATGTCTCAGCGCTGAATATAAAGTTTTTCCAGGACTGAAGAGTTTGCTCCCATCCGTTAGGTTCAGGCAGATTGAGTAGAAAACACGGTAGACATCGATCGCCTTGTATTATAATGAATAAAATAAAGTCGATTTCCACGTCATTCTGTATGTATATTATGGATTTAGATGCAATTTTCAGTATCATATAGATAATTTCTATAAAGTTTATGTTACATGTATTTATAAAAGACAAAAGCCGAGCACTATTATTACATAGAGAATAAAATTTGATAATTTTCTATGCCTACATTTCAAAGTCAAATTGGTTCGCAGAAGTATAGGACATGTTATAGGGGTAGGTACGAGTAAAAGTTTGAGATACCCTAAACTGAAACACAATTTACTGTTGTATGGAGTTACGAATAAGCTTGTTTGGTTAAATTATCTCATATTATCTCGAATACTAGAAATTGTCGGCGTTAACTAAACTTGTTTGACGACTACTCTGTTCAAAAAAGCTTACATCACTTCCTACCTAACAGTGACTTCATCGGTGTCGTATTGTAATCCATGTAAATGCCTATTATGTTAATTTATATGAATTTATTCTTTAGATAAGATAAAATAAGGTACGGCTTAGTTGGATCATCTTGGCGTTAATATCCCGGTCCTCTGCCACTAAAGCTGCCAGGTAGCAGGAGGTAGCCAAAGATGGGAAGGAGCTAGGGTATCTACGCAGGTCGCATCGCACACCAGGCCTGCCCTGCGACCCGGCCACAAGAGTCTGCCATCAGGCCATTTTAATCGTCCTGGGCCAGCCCATTGGGTTCCAAAACAGCTGGGACGTTGACAGTGACAAGAGTCTGGCATGTGATTATTATTTGATAATATTTTCAACTTGACAGGAAGTGGTAGTAGTTACTAGGTCTGTAGTCTAATGTCGGAGAAAAGTAAGCAGGTACCGCACGGAGAGTGAAGATGGCACTTTTTAGGGTTCGTAAAAAAAGGAATCCCTTATAGGACGTCGGTCTGACTGTCCGTCTGTCACAGCCAAATTTCTCGGAATCTACTGGACGTACTAAGTTGAATTTGCCACACAATTTACTACACATATTGCAAACTGCATCCCCGCTTATCTGAGAAATTAAAATATCTAAAACTTTGAAAAGATACCAAAATTAGTTCTTTACTTTTGTTCGCACTTGACCGGTTTTCTAATATTAGAAAAGGTAGGTACCTAACTAAAACGAAAACTAATAAAATATCACAATATTTTTCCGCACGCTGCGGACAATGGTTAGTATAATTTTACCTACCTTTTCGTTTTTTTAGTAGCGTAGCTAGCAATATATAGAATTGATTTCTTGCGTAGGGATCATTTATGGATCGGTGACTGACGAAGGCCATTTTTTATGGAAGTTGTACCCATGGACGGAGAAACCTCGAAAGATGATCTAAAGAAGTTGAATTAAAATAATAGTATATATTCTGCATCTATGCTAGTCTGTATTATTTAAAAAAACATTTTGTGCTCTCGCGCACGAGGGCCCGTGGCCCGTCTTGACTATGATCCAGGATTTCGCAGGTCAGGTAATAACAGTGTAGCGACTGCCATCTGACCTCTGTTACCCTGCTACCAGAGTACCTGACCAGATGTAATTGATTGATTGATGATGCTAATCGGTAGTACAATGGACATCTAAGAAAAATGAGTTTACGCAGCACAGAGAAGCACTTGCACGAGCCCGGACTCAGGCGGGCGCGGGGTGCATCGTGACCCGCAAATTGGGTTACCCGCCCCGCCCACCCTGCCCCCGCCCAATCCCGCCGGGGCAGCTGATCCTCTTCACTTTTGAGCTTGCTTCCAGCTCCAGTAATCTCTTGAAACCTCGGACGCTGGTGTGGGTATAAGTGGGTCGACCGTCTCGAATGCATTTATTTTGAATGGACATAGTTGTTTTAAACTTAGGGATATTTTATTATTATATCGTATTTACATAGGTAGGCAGTATTAAAGTTGTTTTCATTTTATCCAGTCTAGATGCCAGGTATCAAACATGAAACAAACATGAGATAGATATTATCTCCACCTGCCTATCAATCATTTAAGTAGAAGTTAAGTTAAGTTCTACCTAAAAAGTACCTACATAATTTATTTTTAAATCTTATAAGAAAAACAATACCTACTACGCTAGATGCGTACAGGTAATTCGATCGATTTGTTATTTGTCCCAGTTCCGACAATCAGCGGCGGGGTAAGTTGGTGCGTCCAAACAAAACGTTGATCCACCGTAACCGGATTTAGTGAAACAGTAAAACTAAAACTACGGGGATCGGGAAGGAACCGGCTTTCGTCGCGCCATAAATTACCGTCACGGTGCCGCCGCCGGCGCCGCTTTGTGGGAGCCCGGAGCACCCCAAGCTCGGTCTATAAAAACTTAAAATAATCAAGGCTACAACTCATGCTTACCACTCTAAGAAGTCCTCGGGGGCGACGTCCCTCCAACAAGCACGCCGATCGGAACCTGCGCTGCGTTCCAAACATAAACACTGCACCAAACCGTGGAAACAATTGCTATAATCGTATAATTCTGATTAGATTATCATAACATTACACTGTCACTAGGTTTGATCACTGAAATCCTTGTGGTTTGTTTGTTTTTAGTCACAATTTAGGGATAAATAGGCGCGCATGTCATTTGAACGTTGTTCGATAGCGTCGTGAGCGTAGGGCTGCCTCGCGAGAGTGCCGCTCGATGACTGGACGGGCGCGCGCCGGTCGCGGCCGCGGGGGGCACGGCGCGGGGGGCGGCCGCACGCGACTTCCCTCAATAGTCGCATTATACCTACTAACCGATACACTATACAGGAATGAATTACTAATGAGGGTATCCAGAACAAATCAAAAACCACTCAAGCGAAGCGAATAATTTGTGACTTTGTAAGTTTTTCTTTTAACAAATTATTTTACAAACATCTGTTACTAATATCAACAGTCCGTGCCTATACCTATGTTGGTTAGGTACGTGCCTCTACCACTCACCACTGTTGTACAGGAGCTTCATCCAGGACATAACGGATTTTGCCAAGACATATGACGCCGTAAATGACATAATCAACAAAACATCTTAAACTGTCATATAAAAGACATCAACGAGCAATTATTATCTGTCTTACAAAATACATCAACGTACGATCCTAAACTGCTATACTTACAAGAGACATACTATACTGACGGGACAAACATCACTGAGAAAAAAAAATTGTCAATGTAGCTAACTTTCCAATCTCTTTGGGCTATCCTAAACTGGCTTATAACAACTTTAAAGATCTATTCTAACTAGCCATTTAAAAACATCCAAGATTTATCCCAATCTGCCATATAAAAGACATCAACGAGGTAATTTGTACAGTCTTACAAAAGACATCAACGCGCCATTTTAAAAAGTTGCCTTTGAGAATGTATAGTCGGAATTCAAGCAATCACACCTAGTATTTGCCTATTTACTACTAAAGAAATGGTGATGTCCATAGGCAACGGCAGACAACGGTGACTACTTTCCATGGTTTATCTACCGACTGAGATGAGACATAAAAAAGTATTAAAACGCGTGAAAGTACATATAATATTTAAAAAAAAATTAACAATATCTAAAACCGACTACAAATTGTAAACGTTGCACCGCGTTGCCTGCACAATGTTCAACGTTTGCTCCGGCGGGAATTCAGGAATTCAGCACATTCGATGCCCCTGCGCTTTAAATTGGGCGCAATTGCTGCGAAATTGGAGAATTAACCGGGCCGTCCGCGGAGTGCGTTACAATTGGACAGATAATGAAGCCATGATGAATTTTAACAGTTCATTTAATTCCATGTACATATTATGTCGCTGTCGCTACCGTTGACCTATACTGATTGCTGATTGTAATAGATTTACAGACTGAGTTTTGTTTCATTTCACACCAAAGTTTGACACTCGTTTTATATTTTTTTGACGGCAGACTTGTGTATAATTTTGTTGTCACGAAGCTCCAGCGCGGGGATAGAAGGAATACGTATCTATTTCGATATGATGGAACGACAAACAAATAAATGTATACTTCTACTGGCTTAACGACTACAACATTAGTAAGGCAAGATTCTGTAATTTCTTTCAGTTAAAACAACTTAAAAACAACTAAAAACAAAAGAGGTTTTCAATATTATTTTTAAAGTAAATAAAAAAGGTTCTCAGTTCTCGGTGCTGACAGATATCAGTGTTGTTAGTTTCACCGACAGGCTCCGATTGCTTGCGCCGTGCAAGATACTTTCCATGTTAAATGTAAAATGAATTTGTTTCTCTCTTTGTACTATGTATTCCATCTTGGATTCGCATCCTATTATTCCGCAACCGCATCTTATTTATTATTATTTATTTATTTCACTTATCCTCGTGTTTGTTCATAATAAAATCTTGCAAGTTCAATGAAAAAGATGTCCAATTGAGCTGAAATTTCATATATTTAAGTAAGTTGGTGACAATACAATGCTAGGATACCATCGAGCTGATCTGATGATGACGATGGAAGGTGGGAATAGAAACTTCTAAACTACGCATGATAGACTCATCAAGTTTGAGCTCATTTGATTAATGTTATTAAGTTCATTGACTGATCATAGAAAAAGCGCGATAAAATCTTGCGGTACGAAAAAATATTTTTATTTGAAACTTGTTTATCAATATTATGTTATATGTTCCGATTTTTTATTTGAACGAATATAGTCCTGAAGTGTTCCCATTTTCATCAGGTTAGGTACCTACTGATGATGACATCACAGAAATCATCAAAATTTGTAGGCACCTATAGTGTTTGTTACGTTTCCATAAGTTACACATGTGTTTTCTGTTGGAAATCATTATCCCAAGCTGCTGAAGTGATGATGAAACCATAGAACTCCTTAACGATTACGAGTTAACGAATAATTCTGTGATCCTGTTTTCATCAGGTCAGGATCTGATGATGGAATCTCAGGAAAATTTAGGGCAACCCTCAAAAAATGTTCATAAGTATAAAAATACTATGTGTTTGAATCTGACGGCCAACCACCAAAAATTAAATTTAAATAAAATTTTGACTTAATCAAAATCTAACTTCAAAAAGAATAAGATACATTATGTATCATTAATTTTAGAGTCGGTGCCCCCTTTACCATCGTCTAATGCTCACCAAATGGTTAAGTCCATACTCAATGAACATGCAGGTACATAAAGTTTGATGGTTAAACTACTAATTCTCAAATAAGAAATATGTTTACATAGCAAGCTTTCATTGTGCGTCGTTTAAGAGTTCCAAGAGCCACCTTCCTTCTTCATCATCAGATCAGCTTGATGGTATCATAACATTGCATTGTTACCGAACTTACAGAACTTACATAAGTATGTAAAACTCAATCGGACATCAAGAAATGGGTCAAATTTTACTTGCAAGATTTTATTACTAACAAACACAGGGACATGTAAAACTAAATAAAAGCTTGTAATAATAATGAACCAAGGAATCGAATTAAGAAACTTTTTCGTTCAATTATTTAATTTTGAAGTCGGTTAAACACACATTACATACATGTCACTAAATGAACTGTTATTAGTAGTTTATGCAACTGTCATATAAAAGGGGGTATTAAAACATTAGTGGCTGTTTATCATACGAGGCGTAGCCGAGTATGATAATAGTTTGACACGAGTGTTTTAACACCTAATTATATGCAGTTACATACACTACTTTATCTACACTCATATTTAAATGTTAAAATATCGTACCTATAATTTTTTCAACTTTGCTGGATGTCAGCTGCGAGTCAGTTCTGTTGTATCTACGCGTCACGGATATCAATCGGCGGGAAATTCACGTCACTACTTACGTCTTTAAAGCTAGCATAAGAAAGTGAGCAGAATCGCTTGTCATTTTGCTTAGAATTTAGTGCTAATTTTTGTGCCAAATTCGCAAATTTTGTGCTCTATAAGATTTGCAGAAAATACAAATACTGCTACCTTTTGATCAAGCTAGCAGAGTACATGCCTAAATGCCTAAAACAGAATGACACAGCTTTACAATCAATTATATAATATTTAGTGCTAATTAAGTGCTCTTGATATATAGAGATGAGAATTTTTAAAATGCGAAAAAAAAATTATTTTATTTTTTCAATTAGAAAAGTGCTAGTTTGACAGAAACAGCAAGTAATATCGTCAGTATCGAGTATTTTGAGAGCATAACGATGGATGGACAGGGCGTAGGAATTAAGTGCTCAATAAGTGCTGTCGATATAAGGAAAAAAATTGATCTGTGAAACTAGCAGTTCTCCAATGAAAAATAAATAAGTAATATTTTTTTATTGTTTTTTCTTCTATCGATTCTTCTAGCACTTATTGAGCACTTCATTCCTACGCCCTGTCCATCCATCGTTATGCTCTTAAAGTACTCGATTTTAAAGATATTACTTACTGTTTCTGTCAAACGAGCAGTTACTAGATGCAAAAAAATAAATCTGTTGTTTTTTCATCTCATATCGACAGCACTTATTGAGCACTTAATTCCTACGCCCTGTCCATCCATCGTTATGCTCTCAAAGTACTCCATTTTTAAGATATTACTTGCTGTTTCTGTCAAACTAGCACTTTTCTTATTGAAAAAATAAAATATATTTTTTTCGCATTTTAAAAATTCTCATCTCTATATATCAAGAGCACTTAATTAGCACTAAATATTATATAATTGATTGTAAAGCTGTGTCATTCTGTTTTAGGCATTTAGGCATGTACTCTGCTAGCTTGATCAAAAGGTAGCAGTATTTGTATTTTCTGCAAATCTTATAGAGCACAAAATTTGCGAATATTTAATAATATTTGGCACTAAATTAGCACTCAATTAGCACTAAATTCTGAGCAAAATGACAAGCGATTCTGCTCACTTTCTTATGCTAGCTTTATAGACGTTCACTACTTTCACATTTATCTATTTATTTGCTTCAAACAAGAAAAAACATTCACAAACATAACTAACAACGATTAGAAAAGAATATTCTGTTTAGCGGGAAAATAATTACTCACAAATATAGACAGGAAAATTTGAATTTTAAATTAAAATTTTGAATTTGTTAAAGACATTTAGGTATTCAGCCTACATTTGACCGTGTCCGGGCGCCCGACAAGAATTTAAAAAATATAAGTGTTGCATAATGATTAAAACGTTATTTTACGTTACAGCTGTAATGAAATTAGTATGGGAAATGCTGTATCGAAAAGTAATTGTTTTTTAAGTTATGGACTGGCGTGAAAAAAGTGTCTCCTTAAACGACTGTTTTCGAATATGTAATTGGAACATTACGATACGAGTGTAGATAAACTTCATTATCTGTCCAATTGTAACGCACTCCGCGAACAGCTCGGTTAATTCTCCAATTTCGCAGCAATTGCGCCCAATTTAAAGCACAGGGGTATCGAATGCAGTGAATTCCTGAATTCCCGATGAAGCAAACGTTGAACATTATGAAGGCAACGCGATGCAACGTTTAAATCATACGTTACAAGTGCGTGCATTCTGTCTGCTAATCTGCTGTTTGACAGTTACCATTCAAATGTCCGCAAATAGCCAGCACCGACGTCATTGCCGCCCGGCCGATGCCCCCGCGGCAGCAATGCGCCTACAAAGATTTTATTATTGTAACCGCTCCACTTCGGCAGTATCAATATCACACGGTCAGGTACTAACTGCACAGTACTTTGCCAACTGTGATGGTTCATTCGCTAGTACATAAATCTGTTAACCTAGAACATTCACAAACTTCTCCCATTTTACGTCCCATGGCAGAAAATAGTGACTACGGTTAGTAGTAAACATGCAAGACAATAATAAAGCAGTAAGCGACTAATTCAGTTGCCATCTCCACGTATTTGCAACAAAGGACTCGCAATACAGCGCATCTCCTGTTTTTACCCGGCTGCGTTGACTTGTTGACATTTAACTTGTGCCAAGGGACGTTAACATTAATTGGCTTGTTCTTGCGTAGGTCTGCAAACTGCTGCACTTTAATGAAAATTCCTCCGCAATGAGCATTCAGACTTCCTACTTGATTAATTATTGACCTTCGTAACATTTACACTCTTTGTGTAGGAACTTGAAGTAAGACAGCCTGTATTACATGATGAACGTTTTCGAATTTTACGTGTATTAGATATTATTAACAAAAATAAATGGAATTGGAAATGTTTTTTACATTTTTTAAATCAAACCATTATTTAAAATCAGTGACAAACAAGCAGACAGCCCACCTGATGTTAAACGGTAACTGTCGCCCATAACATCGACATTTCTTACATTTAGGTCACAGGCAACAAATATGTAGAACCGCCGGTGCGTTGTCACTGTTAATGAAGAATCTACCTAATGAAGAATAACTGTATTATTTCGAAATATACCGTCTAGGTTCCAACTGTAATGTTGTTACGAAGGAGCTCCGTCGCGGGGCTGTGTTTAAATTACCTGTGTTAATCAAATGAATCCCTCGTTATGCCAAACTCCGCCGTATTTATAAAATAGCAATTCTACAATTTGGCCGTATAATTCAGTATAGGATTAATGTTTACCGTCATGCTTCAAAATAGGTACTACCTTACAGAAGAATGAAGAAAATTGTGAATGTATGCGAGCCTAAAGAGCTATGGCATGACAGAGCAAAATATCGATGAATAGTCCTACGTTACAAAGGCTTTTATGTATACAAAAAAATCCTGCTTCCAATTTCACGCACAAAAATGCAACGCCAACGCAAATCGTTGTTGATAAGAAAAGGCTTCACAAGCACAGTTGTCAGGCCTTTTAAAACGTCTTTGTGGAAATTGCGAGCGCGGCTGATGATGCAGCCGACGATGTCGGCATCCTAAATTGTCCACTTCTATTTTCTGGTGGCCCGGCCTCTGCAATGGGGAATGTGCATTTTTTCAAATTGCATATAAGAACATTAGTTAAGCTAAGTTCTTCTTATAATTACTGTCTAGAGAGGATCAATCAAAAAGATTGGAAAGTTGCTAGGTACCCTAGCAAAATCTTTATCTGCTCTGTGGGCACAAGGTCTTATGGTCCACCTGGAAGCGGCTACCGCCTTCAAATATAATAGCAACCTAAGGTGAGGTTTTAACTTTAAATAATAGTATGGCCCAAGTTATATTACGCCAAAGTTATTAGTTAGACAAATACTTTAACCGTCAAATTTCTGTACGGTCATACATCAAGTTTTCTTGTAAAAAGGAAGACAAACTACTTAGGTACGGAAAATTTTGTTTGTACATAGCTTGTTTAAAATGCCAATTTACTTGCCATATTCCTTATCGTACACTTAACTATTTTCTGGCGGTCCAGCCTCTGCAATTAGTGGAACGGCCGCGTCGCCGCCGCCCTCGGGGAAAATTTTCCTTATCGTGGCAAGGGTTGGCGTTATATTGACGGAATTTTATTCTTTACCAACCAGTAAATTTTGCTGAGACCTGTTTACTAAGCGTAAATTAACGAGTTGCTGTTATATACTATGTACGTACATTTCGTAAATGAAATGCGTCAATATCCTGCGGCCCTATTTTCGAAACCGCTCACTCGCTCGCTCTCGTGTGTTACCTATCTCTTTCACAGTCGTGGTAAGTTACTAGAGACAGAAAAGACAAGCATTAGAATGCCTGAATGGTCCCTGGTTCGATCCCCAGTGCCGCAATTTGAATACTAACCTATGCTCTTACGGTGAGGGTAATTACCCTCACGATCATTATCGTCTCAATTAATCATCGATTGTGTTACCATGATCCAATCTGGTCAGGATCCCCATCATAGTCACTGAGGTAAGACGGCAGTCGCTCTGCTGTAATTTACTGGGGCCCTAATTTCAATCGCCCATCTCGATCCGAACGGGTTTCAATTTTGATTTTCGTCATGAAAATTTAGATATTTTTATGCATGACATTTTACCTATTTTTGAACCGCACTCTTTTGGTGTTGCCAATGTGATTTTAAAAGTATTGAAATTTTATGATGTAAATCAAATTTGAAAACCGTTTGAATCGAGGCGAACGATTCAAAAATAGAACCCCTGAACTGTCAATCCTGGATGGTTAAGGCAGAACCCGGGCTCTCGTCTCGTGCGCCTATCGAAATAGAGTAGGTATTATTCAAAAACGTATCCAGGGCGTTTTTGAATAATAAAGAAATAAGCTATAAATACAATGAATTCTTGAGGATGGATGTTTTCATGGATACACGTTTGTTACCTCATCACCAAAAACTATTATATTCTGAATGGATATTGATTTGGCAGTGTTGTATCTTATGGATTTTCCAGAATAATATATGAACTACTAGCCTTTTCAGCAGCTTACTCCGTGCAAAATTCGATTATCAAGTTCCGGACCAAGAATGAAAAATTATGGTATAAGTGTTAATTTATTCTATTAGCTTTATTCCAACAAAACATCAAAATCCGTTTAGTAGTTTTTGCGTGAAGAAGGAACAAACCAATCATTCGTTTAAACTTTCGCATTTATAGTATTCGCATATTATAGGGATAAATATAATATTAGTATATAGAATAGGCTAATTTACCCCGAGATTCAACGTAGTTTCTACAGCAAACTCTAATTTTATGCGAAAGATGTCGCGGGCAAGAGCTGTTACATAATTATTTCTATAATAAGTACATATAACTGCAGAAGCCTGGCGAAATGGAGGAAAATGACTCGGAAAGCGGACACTGCCTGAGCAAAAGCCGGGACTGACCTTTTATATGACGATGGTGTAAGTACCTATAGCAAAATCAGTAACATATAAACTATGCCTTTCATGCCTTATCGTTGATATCTCTGTAGATATACTTATTGTACCTACTGAGCTTTTTCAACTTTAAACTAACTCGCTTGACAGTGAAGCCATCATTTTTCAGGAATTCGATCTACACTTATCTTTAATTGAATAAAAAATATATGCCGTCCATGGGACCTTTAAACCTTATATCTAACTTGCGTGCAACCCTGCGGCAGCCTGCCATAGCCAGATGTAGTGTCCAGAATCTGCAATGTTGGACAAACTCCAGATCTTCGCGAGCCCTCAACTAAACGCAGCTCGCTCAATAGTCGGCAAATTTCTATTGCAATCCTTGTATGTGTAAATGTTACCCGTGTAAGCTTAACGACGCTGTTTATTACAAGTAGGTACTATTAATTAGATGTTCATGTTCCCCGTACACAATCTAATAACGTATCTCTGTTACATAAAAATAAAAAATTGGTATCCGTTGAGAATATGTAACGCGGTTTTTAATATCTTATACCGGATTACGTTGGCGCTGCGCCGCGTCGCGGTGTCCCGCGGAATCAAATTTGTAGCGTCGTCGGCGGCGGTAATTACCCACAAGCTGCCTCGTATTTTCCACATGGAAATGCTAGTCTCTATGTATGAATTAAAGAAAGAAAAGACATTTATAACACATAGCACATTTTACTAAACATTGAAGGACACGTTTCCGTTACAATCATATTACCGCTGCGGGAATTTTTCTCCGTACAGTAAAATACATGTGTCGAGAAAAATAGAGCAGTTTTGACGCAAACAGATCGTTTAAATTGTAAAGGAGAACATGGATTAATAAATAATCAATGTTCGTAACGGTAATCGATACACTGACAAAAATAACAGCCACATGACTTTACGCGTACACATCCATGGCATTGTCTTGTCTGTTAGCGTCGTACTAATGTCCACACTTTTTCCTCGAGTTAATGGAATGCAAACATTGACTGTAAACGGACCATAAATATCGTTGGACGCCACGCCATGAACGTAATGCCTGGCGTCATATAGCCCGTACGTATCCGGTCGCCGGGATACGGATTGAATTCGGATTGCAGTCATTAGTGAATACGGCACAAAAATATGTTAACGAGACTCATTATGCGACAGTCCGAGACACCTTACAAAAGGCAGGCTTATACTGAGATTGGAAGATTACGCGGGTGGTGGGTCGGAAGGTCAACGTTCGACCTCCCGCCCACCTTGGGCGCCCGTCCGTATGCGGATCACACCCGCTCTGATGCTCTCAGCATCGCATTACCCCGCGACATTGACGTGACACCTCGTCAATACAATCGCTAATGCCGCGCTATGCACTCCTAATTCTTACCAGGCACATTTTCCTTGAGCACCTGGTACGTTCTAGAAACAATGCTGTCACGTTCACTTCGCTTCCTCTATTACCTAAGTTCCTGTATAAATGCATGTGTGTCATTGGTCATGTGTCAGGATAATGTGCTGGATGCATAAGTAATATGAATGTTTCATGCATTAAACTTTGCGTATGGTGACAGATAAAAATTACTGGAATAGTAAACCGTTGGTACGATATTATAGTGGTACCAACATGTATGGCGCGTAAAATACGACGCAGGTAAAACGGTAGTCCTGGACGGTAGTTTCGCAGGAAACCCGATATCGAGTCGAACGGAAGCAGCCTGCGCCTCGCCGCGAGCAGCCGCGCTGCAGCCTGCAGAGAGCGCATCCTCACCCGCACCCCGCTTACCCCGCACCGGATCGAACGAAACTAATCAAATTAAACGGTCGCATACAGTATGTAAAAACCCTGTCAAATTAATGGTGGTAGGGTTAGGTATCGGTATAAGAATCTTGTAGGGTCTTGCCCTGATGAATGGTGTACTTACAGTAATTAGGATTTATTTTCAAACAACTGTTCAGGTTCTTGAAACATTTATTTTAAATTTTAATGTTATTTTCAGTTTTATTTAAGTACTTGGGTTTGGCAATTCAGGCTTTAATGACTCTCCAATTATTATATTATTTTCTGAAAAAGAGATGATACTATGTTTATTTGGATGCGACCATTATTTTAAATGGTCTACGAATTATGTATTTCTAGACCACAGAAATGAAACAAAAACAGAATCCATGTCTCCTAAATCATGAATGAAACATACAAATGGCCGCCATTTTATATGGTGCGTGATTTGAGGGTTGCCATACATATAATCCATTTTGCCCTCTTTACTAATTTATGTATTAGGTTAGCAACACAACCATACAATAATAAATAAATAAAGTTCTTCATTTCTGACTTTTAATTCTGTAATTATAATTAGCAAGTAGAACGATGTGGTCTCTGCCTATTCCTTTGGAAAAAAGGCGTGTAGTAATTCTTGATTTTTAAAAACCTTTTGTAGGTATACAAAGCAATTCTCATGTATTGCAGTGGGTATTAAAATATAGTAGCTTATGCAACTTTATGTGATAATACTTTGACACAAGCGTTTTGATACCTAATTATATGCAGATGCATACACCTTTATCTACGCTCATATTTACATGTTAAAATTTCATACCTATAATTTTTTCAACTGTGCTGGAATTACCTGCAATTCATTTCTGTTGCCGTGTCGAGGATATCATGCAACGTAAAATTCACATCACTACTTTCACATTTATCTATTAATTTGCTTCAAACATATAAAAACATTTACAAACAAAAATCACAATTAGAAAAAAAAATGGTGTAGCGGGAAAATAATTCCATACAGCGCAGTTCACTGACCCTCAACGGTATGCAACCAACAAAACGTGCCCGACTAGTAATTAAAAAATAAAAGTGTTGTATAATGATTAAAAACATTGAACAAAATACATTTTTTAAATAGACTACCTTTTACGAGTATGTAATTGAAACATTAAACTGTGAGTGTAGATAAATTTAATTAAAGGAGAGGAGACCCGAGAATCAAAGGACCCAGCCAGTTTAGACTCGATCACGCACATTGGCGTTCTTCTACGTTCTACGTTCATTCCGACTGACCGTCGTAAATGCAAAAATATGATTTAGATAGTTAAAAAAAATTGTTCGGATTCAGTTATTTTGACCACTGTTGAGCAAAGTCGTGCTTCCGCCCTACTCCGATAAAAATATTATGTTGTCTTATTCGGATTCCAGATAACGGATTCGAATTCCAGATACGGATTCCGAATTCGGCTTTGGATGGCGAATTCGGATTCCGGTATCGGATTCCGGAATCGGGTTCCAAATTCGGGTTTGGATTCCGGATTGAGATCCCGTATTTACTTCAGTCACATAAATTCATCAACATCATCGTAGCGTTTCTTTCGGCTTACGCCAGGTCCCTCCGCTTTCCGACTTAAAATTCGTCCGTCGTGCTTACAGGCACTATAAATAAAAAAAAACATTATGTTCTTTTGAGATACGGAGCCCTAAAAACTTCGGGACCTGATCTGACTGTCTGAGTCACAAATACAATAAATAAAGAATTCCCCACGTTTTTAGGGAAATTTTCGCATAAAAAAGCGAGCAACATCTTAGCATCATCTAGCATTTTTTTTTCGAAATTTACACAAATGTAAATAAAGCATAATTATGAGAAATTAGCATGAATCGTCGTTACTTGTGCGTCGTAGGTAATTCCTCCTGATTTTTTAAATTTTTTCACGTTAATTTTATAACATTTGACCACATATGACGGCATTTATAAATAATTTTCAATAAGGAAAAATACGTGTTATCGGTACGAAATGGCAGCGCGTTGTAAGACCTGTAGGCCTAGCACATAATGCTCTCGCGCGCGATAAGCGAGAAAAAGCGCGATATAGGTATTGCTATCTCTTTCGTCTTAGTATTGAGAGAAAGAGACAAACGCTCTCTCGCGGCGCGAGCTTTGTCGCGGACACACTTGCGCTACGGCCACAGATGAGTGTATAGTGGGTCCATAGGTCATGACAACAAAGGATTTTGTCACACCTTGCATGCACCCCATGTCTTTAAGGTATAATGGATTCTGTTTTTGTTTCATTCCTGTGTTCTAGACGTACTTGTTTTGATAATTTGTGAATTTGTTTTCTTTTAGCCTTGGAGACGAAATTTATAATATATAATCATAGAAATAAATACCCTATATAATATAATAATTTTTATATCTAATACTTATATTGTTGACAAATTGTTGTGAAGTTGTCAAGCAGTGATGAACCACAGATCGATGCCATGATGGCAAAGATTTTATTTCTATTTGCTGCCCACGAAAAAGACTGGGACGGCTAGAGAAAAGGATTCAGACTGTTGTCGGGGAGTCGTGAAGTTTAGATGTGAAAAAAGTGGAAGCTTTTTCATGTTAGTTTACGAAAACAGCCTTCGAACTAGAAGGTGGATAATTATAACGCAGCAGCAGCTATTATTCTCAAACTAACATAGTCTGTACTTTTCTTTGTGGTACTTTTCGGCTTGTGATTCGTCCCTGTGATCCTGTCAGAAATACGTGCAGTCACCGTGCAGTAGACTTTTTTAGGAACTTTAGTGCTTTACTTATTTTTTTAACCTTTATAAATTTCTATAAGTTTTCCGAACTGAAATATTATAACCCATTACCCTGAATCTTTGTTTCCTTATTAACTGAACCTGGCACTGTCGGTGGGAAAATGTTACGTTACAATCTAAACCTATACACTATTTATATATTCCATTATTATTATTTTTTCTTTTCTTTAATTATCAATCTTTGTCTTCTCATAGCTGTTGCACAAATCACTTGTTTTAATTATTAATCATGCTGGTGAGTGTAGGAACTCAAGGTAATATTAACTCTTTTTTATTTTTTTATTAGTTTTATTTAGGTAGCTTATATATATTGTTTAAAAGATTTCTTTTCACGAGCCAAGCTCGGTTATTTACTAAGCACCCGCCCCGAGACCCTCAGGGAAAAGGTTGCTCAGACTCCTCCTCATTAATAGATATACCCCCTCGATTAACAAACACTGTATCTCCAAGTACCTTGCTGATGATGGTTACTGTGTGAATGGCTGCTTGTTTTTGAATAATGTGTATGTTGATGTGTGAATCCAGTTTGTCGAATTATCTGTGTAAGCTTTTGGCAATTATTCCTGTGGCGCCAACTACAATAGGTACGACTTCGGTAGGTGTTTTCCACAGCCGGGTTACCTCAGTTTTAAGTGCAAGGTATTTGCTGAGCTTCTCTATTTCTTTCGCGCCTATATTGTAGTCGGATGGTACGGTAATGTCTATTAGATATGTTTTATTTTCAAGTTTATCGGTGTAAATGATGTCTGGTCTATTGTGCACTATTGTCTTGTCTGTTTGAACTGGTATTTCCCACATAAGTTTGGCTGTGTCATTCTCTTTAACTTGTGGTTGCTTTAGTTCTTGTTTCCACCAGAGATTAGCAACGTCAAACCCATGTTTTTTCGCCAATGTCCAATATACATATTGCACGATATTGTTGTGTCGCCTAGTGTAATAAGTACCAGCCAATTTTTAGCAGCCCGAGATGATGTGTTGAGTAGTCTCGTCTTTGGCCATACATAATCTACATCTGCCATCTACTGCCCTCTTCAACACATCTCTCTCGTGCTGCTTCGTGACAACGGCCTGATCCTGGATCGCGAATATGGAGGATTCTAATCGTCGCGACACAGGTTGCTTTTTCAGCCATTTAAATGAGAAGTCTTTATCTATGTTTTCTTTCTCTATGACCTACTTATAGAATTGCCCATGTAGCGGTTTAGCTTTCCACTTGTTTATTTTGGTTTTTATAACAGCGTCCTTAATTTGCTTATCGGAATGTTCATCTTCATTTGTCAACCCTATTTCTGATAAATTTACTCGAGATTTCTGGCTATTGAGTATTTGTCTCTATTTTTGTCGTGTGTGGCTATTGCTTTTATTAGGTGGTCTGGTTCTGTGTCTAGATATTTTCTGTATTTAATTATTTGTGTTTTGTATAGCATTTCAAGATTCATCAATCCTCTTCCTCCTTCTTCTACCGGTAATTATAACCTTTGTACTTCTGCTTTTTGCTGATGTCCTTTACAAATTGATAGCAATTTTCTTGTTTTTATGTCTATTTTTTTAACACATTAGTTTTGTAGTTAATTATGCCGAAAGTATATAAAAGAACCGGTACGGCGTAAGTATTTATAGACTTCAGCATATTGCGGGCATTCAAATGTGAATTTGTCAGACATTTTACTCTCGGAAGTACTCTTTTTGTATTTTCTGTCTAGCTTCATTGTGGTATATTTTCCCAGATTCATGTACACCTAGGTATTTATATTGATCACCGACTTTTAACAGCTCAAACTCCTCTCCGGTCAGCAGTATGTGTCCCCTCCCATTATGGTCTTGTCTTCTATCTTTTACCAAATGTAGAACATTGCATTTGTCTAATCCGAATTTCATCGCGATGTCTTTTGTAAATATTTCAGTGCTATCTATCAGAACCTTCAGATTATTTTTATTGTTTGCGTATAATTTTAGGTCATCCATATATAGCAGATGGTTGATGTAATTATTATCTTTCAGTTTATATCCTTTTGTGTCGTAACTATTTAAAATTTGCGAGATTGGGTTGAGACCTAGACAGAACAGAAGAGGTGACAGAGAATCACCTTGAAATATCCCTCGACGAATGCAGATGGGGTCTGTCGTAATGGAAGTGTCAGCGCCACATGCTGTCATAACAACTTTCCAGGTGGGCATGACTAATTTTAGAAAGCCTTTGATAGCAGCTGGGCATTTATATAGGTCTAGAACTTTGAGTAACCACTCATGTGACATGCTATCAAATGCTTTTCGGTAATCAACCCATCCCATACTTAAACTTTTTTGGCTTTGATGTGCGTCTTCTAGTATCGCTTTATTTATCATGAGGTCATCTTTGCAGCCTCTCACACGACGTCTGCAACCTCTCTGTTCCGGTGCTAGAATGTTATTTTTGTCGCAATGTATGTATAGCTCATCAGCCATTACAGATGTCAACAGTTTGTACATGGTTGGTAGGCATGTTATGGGGCGCCAGTTTTGTGGGTCTTCTGTATTTTCATTTTTAGGTATTAGAACTATTAGGTAGCTTATTATTATATATTTAATTTAAATATTTATTATTATTATTTTATATGGATTTAGGCGATGACTTCTTTTCTTGCTCTGCGTCATCTGAGGAGGGTTTCCAAGACGCTCTTAGCGATAACTCTGTGCAGTTGGGTGACTTACTACAAGCACGCTTTTCTAACTCTCCGAAATTTCTTAATATTATTCACATTACTGCCTAAAGTATCCCGGCGCACTATTCTGATATGCTGACTAGCTTTGACTCTAAAATAATACATGCAGTTTTGGTATCTGAAACTTTTTTGAAACCTGCTCTTCCATCCACCTAGTACGCTCTTCCAGGCTTTCGACTATTACGTAATGATAGGACGGGCAAGGGTGGGGGTGGAGTGGGGATATATCTTCGTGCGGACATCGATTGTAAGGTAGTGGATAGCTCGCCAGGTGCGTACAGTGGTTTAGCGGAGCACCTTTTCCTGGAAATAACTTTTCAACAGACTAAGGTGTTGCTAGGTGTTTTTTATAGTCCGTCACTGCGTATTGATTATTTTCCGGCACTGGAAACTAAGTTGGACTGCTTATGCCCTCTTTATGACCATACCATTATTCTCGGCGATTTTAACACATGCTTATTAAAAAATTATGCTCGTGCATTAAAACTACGTTCCCTGGCCTCCTCGTTGAACATGAGTATCCTGCCACTTTCGGCGACTCACCACGCTCCTCTATATATTGGTCACTCGACAATATGGTTGCTACTCATGGTCAACTTCCTGCTTCATTCTCCTACCATGACCTGATTTTCTTATCCTATAAAATCCATCCTCCCAAACCTCGTCCCAAATTCCTGTACCTTCGTAGTTTGTTTTATTGACTGGTTCAGTGTGGTTGGCTCGGACTGCTTGGACGAGAAGGTTGCAGAGTTCACGGCCGCCATCACTGGTTTGTACGACGAGCATGCTCCTGTCAAGCGTGTCCGTGTAAGGCATTTACCGGCGCCATGGTTATCGGACGCTATAAAAAGGATGATGGCGAGGCGAGACAAAGCCAAGCGTCTCTATGTCAGGGATCGTAGCGAGATCAATCACTCGGTTTATAAGAAGCTTCGTAACCTTTGTTACGCACCGCAAAGGCTCCATATTCACCACTCCATAGAAAGCGTTCACGCCTCTCAGGTATAGAAGTTCCTAAAAACTCTTGGTGTTGGTAAGTCTACCACTAATTCGCCTATCTCCCTGGATCTTGATCACTTAAACGATCACTTCTCGCGAACTCCGGTCCCCTTGAATGATCCTGTAAAATCAGAAACAATAAATCATCTTCTCCGGAAACCTCGCCCTGATTACACTTCTTTCTCATTTCAGTCTGTCACGGAGGGTGAAGTTAGGAGATCTCTTGAGGCTATTTCCACCAAGGCGATTGGGGTTGCTGGACTCAATATTCAAATGTTTTCCCTACTGTTGGATGAGCTTGTTCCCATTAGTTCCCATTAATAGGCTCTTTCTCATCATTATGAAAGAAAGCACTTGTCCTTCCACTGCTTAAGAAATCCAACCCTTCTTCCCTGGGAGATTTCCGTCTAATATCTATACTTCCCATCCTATCCGAGGTGCTTGAGAGTTTGGTGCACAAACAACTTTCTAGGTACCTTAGTGAGAACCATTTACTGAGTCAGATCCAATCAGGCTTTCGTCCGGGCTGCAGTACTCTTGCGGCGCTGCTAAAGGTATCGGAAGACATTCGACTAGCAATAGATAATCAGCAGCTCACCGTGTTGACTTTGCTGGACTTCAGCAGCGCCTTCAATTCTGTGGATTTTGATGTACTGCTCGGAATTATTTCTTCTCTGAATGTTGCGCCACCGGTGATTGACTGGTTTGGGTCATATTTACGGAGACGCTCTCAGTGTATCCGTTCTGACGACCGCGTGTCAGATTTGTGTGACCTCACGGCGGGTGTGCCACAGGGCGGGGTTCTATCACCTCTATTATTTTCTATTTTTATAAATGAAATTACTCGGATCATATCGTGTCGTTACCATCTCTACGCAGACGATTTACAGATTTATTGTCACTTCAAAGTCGATGAGGTTCAGCAAGCCATTGCTTTGTTGAACAATGATTTGTATAGGATCCGGAAGTGGGCGGGTTCTTATGGGCTTCTCGTGAACCCAGCAAAGTCTCAGGATTAATGATTGGCTCGTCACTGTTACGGGGTCATTTGGATCTGGCCTTTTTACCGGCGATCAGTTATGACGGGACGCCCATACAACTTACACCAGATGCTAAGAATCTTGGAGTTATTTTCGATTCTCATCTATCTTGGGCTGGTCATATAGCGCTGGTAAGTAAAAAAGTGCATTACACGTTTCGTTCACTCAAGCGTCTCCAAAAATTTCTGCCTTTTGAGACCAAAGTGGTCTTGGCTCAGTCGCTGCTTCTCCCTCATCTTGATTACGCTGATGTCTGTTTTCTGGACGCCACTGAGGAACTTTTGAATAAATTGGAGCGGCTGCAGAATTTGTGCATCCGGTTCATCTTTGATCTATGTAAGTTTGATCATGTATCTGAATTTAGAACCCAACTGAAATGATTGCCGATACGTCGACGCAGGGAGGCACATGTTCTCAGTACACTGTTTAATGTTCTAAACTAAACAATCCGCGGACTCCTCAGTACCTCAGTGAGCGTTTTGAATATTTGGTGCCCAAGGATAAGCCTGTGCGTTCTGTTCGATCCTTACTTTTAAAGATACCATCCCATACATCTAGCCGGTATGGTGGTTCATTTACTGTGCACTCCGCGCGTTTATGGAACTCCCTTCCTTATAGCATTCGGAATAGGTCCATCTATGAATGTTTAAAGAAAGAGTAAAAGAGCATTATCTCTCCCTTTAGTTTTCCATATAGGTATATATAGTGATATGTATGTATATATATAATATTATGTATGTATAATATGTGTTTATATGTAATATGTATGTATTTTTAGTATATGTTTGTGTAAGCAACTGTGTTTATCATATCCACCGTACTAAGTTTGAAAGTACACTTTAAGTACCTGCATTTAAGTTAAACCTGTTCCTATGACTCCAAGGTTTGCTGGTAGAAAACTCAATTAATGAGTTAAGCTCGCCTTTGTACATCTCTGTTACTGTACTGTATCATTATGTCATGTTTGTGTACAATAAAGAATAAAATATTCCAAAAATAAGTGCGAAGGTAAGAAGCGGCGGCGATGCTTTTGACACCGCTCGGTGCTGTCTTTTTGGTGGTGTTTCCCTTTTTTTTGTTTTTATATAAATGTAGTTCGGTAGTTCAGACTGGGTAGAACAATAGGTGTTGTTTAGTGAACTTTAAAAATAGGTAGGTTCGGTCAATGTAACAGCGAAATAAATAAGTTCTTGAATGTCGCGAAATTCATCGCGCGGTATAGTAGGTAGGTGCTCCTCAAGACCATTCCAAAAAGTCTTTGAGATTTTTAATTTATTTTAGTAGTTCCTTTTGTCATTAAATCAATTGATCGCCGGGAAGTGGGCCAAGTACGGCTAGCATGATTCGTCCCCAATATACACAAATATTGCAAGTTAAATAAATCCGGCATTAACTATTTACCAGTATGTTTATTTTCAAGAATTTTAATAAAATGTACTATTAAACATTTTGAAAATAAACATACGCCAAGGGAATAAAGCAGTGTCTTCCGTCATAGGCAGCATATTGAATCCAGCACGGCTAGCACAAGTGTCCCTGCGACATAGCTCGCGCCGCGAGAGAGCCTTTGTTTCCTTCTGTCAATACTAAGATGAAAGAGATACCAGGATCTATGTCGCGCCTTTTCTCGCAACAGTTTTTATAATGGCGCCTATTTTTTTAAATAAAAGAAAAATTGTACTGTTTTCAAATACAAAGTCTTCAGACGAATTTTAACATTCCAATTATTTTAAAATAACAAAATTATAATTAGGATACCTATTATTTTCGATCGGACGATTGTTCTTTTTTACACCCTGTCTAACCTCTATCATGTAAATCGCTATGTAGATACAAAAAAATATCGTCAGTTTCAATTCAAAATGGACCGTCGAATCGAATACATTTGGCAAATAGAAATATTTTAATATTTATCTGACCTTTAGGCGTCCGTTCAAATAGCATAATATCTTGTTTATAAAGCAAATCTCAAAGGTTGCTGCTTTAAATTGTTTGTGCCCCTCTTGTTTACCTATAAACAAGATTTTGAGATTATCCTAGATATTGCTTTATTTAAATTTACAACGGGCTGGCTTTACCTCTTTACAGGATGATGTCGACAAACGGAGAACACCATTATGGAGTATGTAGATAAAACAAGAGAGCGCCGGGATATTGGTCACTATTTTTAATTTCGAACGTGTAACAAAAAGTTCTTCGATGTTAGAATAAAGAGAAATTCATTCGGTCACGAAAAACTACGAAATTATTTTCAGTGGTACCTGTATAGTATTCTGTGGTACCATATATTTTATTTCACAGAATAAAATGCGAAAAGTAGAACATGAATGCCTCGCTGGCACACAGAATAATTCTCAATACCTACGCTTTGGAAGATATCTACTTAAAATAGGGTACTGTTTCGTCTTCTCTCTACTGTGGTAATCCTAATTGGTATATTAACATTACATTGCTGCTATAAGTAACTAGGTACAGAAATACCCAATCATACCGAACCAGCCAGTCGCAATAATACCGAAAGAGATGTCTCATTAAAAGTGTATACACGAGTACATTGTTCACGTTGTTTGAATAGAACTTGATGTCACCTTTACAAATCCAAGACCCGCGTCTTCGGTCAACAACGTTTCCTCGCGAGCTTTGTGGCCCGCGTTTGTGACAACAACAGCTATCTGTCAATGTCAACGACCACCGTCTGGGAAATCCATTTGGGTAACGGGATACCGTCCTTAGATAATGTTTGCATCGAGTCAACCAATCCGAGTAACTCCTTAATTAGACTCGTTATAAATTAGTAAGGGCAAATAGGGGAAAAAAACTTTTTACTACCCATTATAAAACTTCGGCTAGGTGTTCTTGTTCCGTCTAACGGCTTATCTGGCCCACGCAGCTAACAAATGCGCACAAGACCCTCATTAGATTCACGGAAAACTATACCGATTTGCAGTATTGCTTCGCTCATTTATTTTCTCAAGGAATGGGCTCCGATCGGTCTGACGTTAGCGAAACTGTTGTTCGTCGATTGCCAATAAAACCTTTAGGCCACTTTAGGGCTGTCAAGGGGAGGTCCGGATTGGCAATTACGTGAGCGGAGCCGCGCCGGCAGACGAGTGCCTGATTAATGAGACCGTTGTTCAGGCCACAGGCGGTCAGCTCAGAGGACATGCTTCTGATTACTGACCTTCGTTGGTTCAGTATTGGTGAAATAATTGTAAACAAATTTGGGTTTTCTGTTTAGAACAATGGAAATTCTAGACCAAAATAATATAGAGTAGAACTAATATATTTTTGTAATAATAATAATTGTTATTGATCTCTATTTATCATCACATGAAGAAACTCGCATCTGAGTGTCTAAAAGACTAGGGTTCGTAATAAGGAATTCCCGCGAATTTAGCGATCCTAACGTGATAAAACTCATATACTCGGCGCTGGTGCGGAGCAAACTCGAATCAGCATCGATTATTTGGAACCCATATGAGAGTTCTTACGCCTTACTTCTGGAGAAAATACAAAAAACATTTTTACGTTTTCTCTATAATAAAAATTATGGATATTTTTTGTACCCCACTAAGTTCTTGCTGGGCACTCTTGGCTTCAACTCTCTGGAAGTAAGGCGTAACTTCAGCTTACTCGTTGAGGTGTGTCGTATCTTGCGTGGCGAGGCGGACTGTCCAGCACTTGTCTCGCAAGTTGTAAGACTGGGTGTCCCGATTAAGCCGAGGATGCAACTGAGAGCACGTCCAGGTAAACTCCTCGCGACTCCGGCCTCGCGGACCGTGGCACGTGCACGCTCTCCCCTTCTTCGCGGCATGGACATGCTTAACGCTTTTCAGGCATCAGCACCAGAGTGTGACATAATTGTGAGTCGATGTATGCAAGCGCGAAATTCATGTCTGAGGTTTAGTGAGTTGATGGATGAGTGAGTGTATCTTAATTCTTTAATTTGATTATGTATTTAATTTTGTTTTAATTTAATGATGTTCTTAAGTTTTGTATATTTATTGATATTTGCTGTGTATTAGTAATTTGTAAGTACTGTAACGCTGTAAATTTATGGTAAATAAATAAATAAAATAAATAAATAACGTCGCCGTCGGTGGCTTAATGGCTAGTGGGTTCGACTCGTAAGCGAGAGGTCCAAGTTCGAACCCCAGTGCTGGAGTGCTGCCATGTTCCAATGACTGATTTCTGAGTTATATACATTAGCTGAAAACTAACCGATTTGCTTACGGTGAGGGAAAACATCGTGATGTAACATTCAGGCGACTGGATATGTAACTATGTTCCAATCTGGTTAGGTTCCCCTGTTAACAGGGTCACGGAGGTCAGATGGCAGTCGCTCCACTGTAATTACCTGATCTGCCAAATCCGGGAACATGGTTACGGCGGCAGGGTCCACCCGCGAGAGCACAACCGGAACATTAACGCCATGATGATTATTTATTTTAGTTATGAATGTGGCGAGAAAAATTATGCTAGGTAAGTACTAGGTTAATACTAAACTTATAGATTTTAAAATTAAGAATTAATGAAAAATAATTAACTCCACATACCATGTTCCAAAGGATTTGCAACAACTAAAAAATCCTTATTATTAATAACTTTTCAAACGTATTTGTATACGGGACCAGCTAGCCGTTTTATATAAAAAGAAATGCCATTTAGCTATTTACAATTTTGACTGGGGCATACACTCCACTTTTAAACTTAAACAAACAAAAATCTTCATTTCTTGGAGAGTCACATTTTCACACGACTGTAATCAAAATCTCAACTCACCTACGATAATAGGTGGTATAAGTGTCAAGGCTTGCGGCGTTAGGAAGGTTGGTTACGCAACCGAAATAAAGTACGAACTACGGAATAATGGGTCCATAAACTGAGCTTTAGCACTCCGGCGGGCTGCGCCTTCTCCGATTAAATTTGAGCTGGATCGGCCGCCGGGCGCCGGTGACGGCATTGACATTGTGCAGGCCTCCGCGGGGGGCGGAGTCCCAACACGCGATCTGTCAATTTCCTACACCTCCGCCGCTCCACCGCTGACGAGGCCAGATCGACAACCGAGATAGGGGTGCAGTTTTGATTTACACCGACAATTTTCCCAAGGTGGCAACCAATAATAAAGTGACCTTTGCACAGGGTCACGGTTAACAGTTTATCACGCCACGGAACTTCGTTTTGCATGATTAGCTTGCTACATGAGCTTCTTACATAAGAATAGTTTGTTTCGGCATCTATTTCCGTGTAGTTTTAACTTTGCTGCATCAGCTTACGTCGATAAGCTGATGAGGCAAAGTTAAAAAGCAGGTTTCGGCGGTCATCATTCTACCGACGTAAAGCAAGATACTAATTGTTGTAGGTAGGATTTAAGTATAATTAAGTATCTATATGGTGTACCTATGCTTACACAATGGTAACTATGGTGTAAGCATTCCATAGAATAATTTTTGTAAGTGTTATGATAACAAGACTCGAAGCAGCCACACTACGTACGTATTAGACATCATTAAGTACTGTAGCCCATTACATCTACGATAACGTTAAAGTGAAAGTGCGTTGACACCGTCAGTATTTTAAGCGCATCATTGTAATGTGGTAGATGTCAAACCTTGCCTTTCGAACTAGAACAGAAAAAAGTAGAAAATGTAATGGTACAAATGGTCTATACCCTTGACGTAGAAATAGGAGAAAACGAAGCGAATGTACCAGAACCGACCCGTGCGTAACTCCCACACAACCGCGTCCTATAGTCAATGTTAGGGACATTGACTCGGGTACAAAATGATGTCATCTTATCACATCGACAGCTGCTGGACATCCACATTAGAGAAAATAGGCAATTAGGTTCCAAAATCCAACGCTTGGCAGGCGAGAGGGACTTCGTCTTGAAAACATTTATCCCTATAAACAATTGCCGTAACAAGCCTGCTTTACTGAAAGGCGTGCAACACATTCGCAACCCCCAAGGTATTGCGGGTGTCATGGGCGACTGTGATCACTTTCTATCACGTAAACAGCATGCTCGTTTGCCTGTCTCTATTATAAACAACCTAACCGACAGAAAAAGTAGGATAAGCCCCGAGCAATTTTTCTTATATTTAATTATTTTCTAAACTATTTAAACGATTTTAATCAAACAAAGCTAAGAACCAGCTCGAATAGAGAAAATAGTTCAAATAGAGAAAGCTACGATGCCACAGACAGACACACAAAGCCACAGATACACAGATAGACACGTCAAACTTATAACACCACTCTTGTTTCGTCGGGTGTCGAGTATTATTACTAGGTTTTTATTTGATTTTGGAAATGTAAATCTGCAGCCAGACACCCGTACAAAGCATGAGTATCGCGTGCAGATTTCTTTCGCCTTAAAACATTATTGGACAGTTATTTGCACATTAGTTACAGTAGATTGAAGCAGTAAGATTCAAACCTGCGACTCGCATACAAGGAGCGCTGGGCATACGTCACAAATTAGTATTAGGCTTCTGCGTTTTCTCAGTACTTACATCTATACATACATCACGAGCTTAGCCAGGTTTTGGTTTTGGAGGGGTTCAAGATCAAAACATATAAATATCGATCCGTACCCGTTCGAAAACCCGATCCGTTAAAATATGGGGTAATGTAATAAAAGTAACTGAAAATAAATATTTTTATCCAATTTTGGCTCAATTGACTCTGGGTGAACATGATATCTAATTACGAGTATAACAAAAACCAATGACTGAGTGTGCGCAGCGAGATCGGCTCGGACTTTTTGGTATAACTACATATTGGTTCTTTAAGTCAGAATTAAGTACGCGGCGCGATTGGTGTAAATATTTAATAAATGAGCGAGCGCAGCAAGCTCGAAATTAGTCAATTTTTGGTTAAAAAGAGCTGGAGTGAAACTTATTAAAGAAGTTTTGGTAAAAATCTGGATTGATCACGAGGCGCAGGCGGTGGGAAATGATTTCGCTACGCCTATGACGTACATAGTATAACAAAGTCGCTTCCCGTCGTTTATCCCTATGTATCTATGTACGCTTAGATCTTTTTAACTACGCAACGGATTTTAATGCGGTTTTCAACAATAGATAGCGTGATTCAAGAGAAAGGCTTATAAGCAAGAAAAAATGGAAAGGGGAGGTAGGGGTAAAGTAGGTGTATGTAGGAGTAGTACGCCACGTGGACGAAGTTGCGCCGGGTCCACTACTTTTTATATAAAACCATACTACGTGTCACTCATTCATTATTCTCCATATAATAAAAAATCCGTTCCATCACACCGGCTTGAATTGAACATTATAGTCACAGGTAGTTGTTTCCTGATGGAAGCTAACGGATCGTGTCGATCTAATTAGGCACACAAGCGCATTGTAACAAGAAACGGGTTCAGGTAGGTTCGGTTTGGGGCTGGAACTGTGGACTGGAATAAGGTCAAGAGCACGGCTCCTTTCGCTCGGGTGGGCATGCACATCAAAGCCTGGGCCCTCTCAGGCGCACACGGGGAGCTTGAGGAATTCAACGTACCATTTTAACGAATGCATTCTAACGATGTTCTCATAGGAAGCCTCATGAAGATATCGTTTATAATAAGTTCATATGTATTATTACAATCAGTTAACTGACAGAAAAGTCGGATAACCCCCGACCTTGTTTACATATACTCAAATATTTTCTAAACTACTGACCCGATTTTAATGAAACAAAGCTGAGAACCCTTTCGATTAAACAAACTTTCAAGTACAGAAAACCGCAGCCTTTCGGGAGCTACAGACAGACACACAGATAAACAAAGCCACAGATACTCACGTCAAACTCATAACACACCTCTTTTTTCGTCGGGGGTTAAAAAGGAAAGAAAAATTGAAATAGGCCGTTGTGCTGTTGGATCACTTACATGATAACGTCACGTCTTTACACGCTACACGCTTTTGGATCACGTAACACTGAATAATATGTTTCTACTTATGTGTCGTGGATGACTAAGGTGAGAAAGAAGATGAATACTATAGACGAAGAGATAGTATCGACAATCGCTAGCACGCAACCACTAGACCAGTGCAGCAGGTCAATCCCGGATTCTGCCAGGAACCGCTTTCTTGCACATTCTCCCCCACTTCGTCCCGTTTTGGGAATTCTCGCATCCGAGTCAGCGATGTCAATCCGTCGCTGCCTGGGCGTCCCGGGGGACGTCTTTGTACCGGAGCATGGGGACGAAATCAGCGCAGACAACTCTTCAACACTATCCTCAATGTCTCTCACGCCAAGCCTGCGTAAGTAATTCTTATAACAAGTAAGTTTCGATTAACAGTGAAGCTTGGAATAGTAGTTTATGCAACTGACGTATAAAAATTCAAACTCAAAATTTAAATTTTCCTGTTTATATTTCTGTGTAATTATTTTCCCGCTAAACAGAATATTTATTCTAATAGTTGTAATTTGTGTTTGTGAATGTTTTCCTTATTTGAAGTAAATAAATAGATAAATGTGAAAGTAGTAAAGTGAATTTCGCGCCGCTTTATGTGAATGTCCTCGACGCGTAGATACAACAGAACTGACTCGCAGCTTACTTCCAGCAAAGTTTAGAATATTATTGGTACGATATTTTAACATAAAGATATGAGTGTAGATAAATTAGTGTATGCAACTGCATATAATTAGGTATTAAAACACTCGTGTCAAACTATTATCATACTCGGCTACGCCTCGTATGCTAAACAGACACTCATGTTTTAATACCCCCTTTTATATGACAGTTGCATAAACTACTATTATAGACTGGCGTGAAAAAAGTGTATCCTTAAACGACTGTTTTCGAATGTGTAATTGGAACATTACGATACGAGTGTAGATAAACTTAATTACGTCTTTAAAATAGGTTGATAATTGAGGTATTCAGTAAACACGTCTGTTTTGAACCCATGTTGAGTTTTCATTACTATAAATAGGTGAGTGACGAGCGAATGCTTTTACACAAATTAGAATTACCCTCGACTCGCCCCCGCAATTGCCTCGCACTGTCACCAGCTCAGTTTGTTGAAGATATATTGGTATTTGGTAATAACAAAATGTCTTACTGCGCTTCTATACTTTCCTAACTTTACATACCTACTTATATACCTACTGCGTCGGCTTAACGACGACCCAAAGAGGATCTGGCTCTTCGTGTTACTTTGGAAAACTTCAACTAAATAGTTATGTATATGTATTAGCAAATACATAAAATAATAATTTTGGCGTTAATGTCCCGTTTGTACTCTCACGCTCGAGGGCCCGGGGTCCGCCTTGACCATGATCCAGGATTTGGCAGATCAGATAATTAGAGCGGAGCGAGTACCATCTGATCTCCGTGACCCTGCTTGGCAACCTGAGCTGATTGGATCATCGTTACACATTCATTCGCGTGAAGCTGCATGTTACATCACGATGTTTTCTCTCACCGTAAGAGCATCGTTTAGCATCACATAACCCAAAAAAGAGTTATTGGTACATGGCCGCAGTAGGATTCGAACCCGGTACCTACCTCTCGCTAACGAGTCGGATACCTTAACCACTCGGCAACCGACGCTCCCGAGTATTAGCGAATACATACCTACCTAAATGTAGAGCTTTTGCGTACTCAGTAAGCAGAAAACCCACCTGATGGTAAGTGGTTACTGCAGCTCCATCTACGATTATACCACTTATATGTTTCATGTTACAAATGTACAATTGCAGGTGCGTTGTCTCTGTGAGCACTAAGATGATACACGTCACACATACATACACACCGTCATGCCTTTTTCCCGTACGGGTAGTTAGATATGTCATTGTTCTACATTGTTCACCTGGGCGTTATCATTGGCGCTTCTTTTTTCCAGGCCCCTGAGGTGGCCGATGGAACCGAGTTGATCGATTGGCAATGTACAGTCATTGAGCCAGGCGCGGATCCACGATTTGGTTGAGAGGGGGGGGTCAAAAGTCAACATTATAGGTATTCTCTACTCAACGTGTGGGCGCGCTGAGTAAAAAAAAATATGCCGTTTTAGTGGGGTGAACGAGCGGATAAACGAGTGAGCGAAGCGAGCTCAGATATTTTAGGTTTTAAAACGTGAGGGAGAACAACGAATGTGTGAGCGAGCGGAACGCTTGAAATTTTTGACATTTTGGATCTTAAATGCTGCGGTGATTAATGAATGAGCGACCGGACCGAGCTCGAAATTTTTTACGTTTAAGGTCTTAAAAGCTGGAGTAATCATTGAATGAATGAGCGGGCGGAGTGAGCTTGTAATTTGCGATATTTTAGGTTACACAAGCTTGAGGTGACCCTTAAATTAATAAGCGAGCGCATCGAGCTGGCCATTTTAAACATTTTTAGTCTTAACAGCAAAGGGTGATCCTCACAATAGTAATTTAAGGAAATTAATTAATAAGTGACCGCAACGAGCTAGGTAAATGATAAGAAAAGTATTTGACACTTATGAATGAGCAAGCGAAGCGTAAAAGCGAGTCGTAAAAGTTGATGTGATCAATGTATTTTCAGCATTTTAATTTTGTCATTTTAGCTTTGGTGCTGGATGATGTGTGATGCTGATTGTAATAAAAGACAATAAAAGTGACATAAGTTATTGAATGAGCAATCGGAGCGCGCACAAAACGTTTAACATTATGGTTTTTATAAGCTGGGTTGATTGTTAAAATGAATATTTGAGACAAATGCACCCATTTCCCTCCTCCCCCCCACCCCCCTGGATCCGCGCATGGCCTGGACACCACTGGTACCGCTCTAGTGACGCTACTAATGGCGAGCCTCAACAGGGCAAATACTGTTGGAGGCTGCAGAGACTGCGCGGGGGCCCGCGGTGCTCGAATTAGCATAAATAACTGTATCAGGAGTAGGGGCGTCGGTTAAGGCGTAGGGTCCCACGATCTGGACATTTCTTGGGTCAACAAATATCACTCGCCGTCGATCGGGGGATCATTTGACTATATTATTCACTGGTGGACTGAAAAATTTTCTCTTAAGTTTGTGAACCGACTTTTGGAAATATAACTCAATCTAGCTTTGATTGTAATTTAATTTCATTGTAATGAAATTTGCTTGTCATTAAAAGGGCTAAGTGTCCTTCTTTCAGAATTCGATCTACAGAAACCAAACAAAAGTTTGTGGATCTCTCAGTTGTATTTCATTGAAATTATGTTTGGGTGAAGTTTTTTATGTGTCCAGCCCAGAATTTCGTATCGGTACCTGGTTTCGGTATTCTGGGGTGCGCACGAACCCCCCCCCCCCCCCCCCCCCCGCCTTTCTACGCCTATGGGCGTCATGCAATAATAAATAACATTTATTTCAGACCATGGTATATACTTTGTACACGGAGAACAAAAAATAATACTTATATCTAATGTTATCTAAAGTTTGGGTATTGTATTTTACATTAAAAATAAGGGGTCTGCCCCCAGTATGGACATTGTTCCAGTGTCCTATTATAAGACACTGAAACCGCCCCGCTATCGGTTGAAGGTTAGAGTTGGCGCTCCCCCGGACTCGGCTCAGCAGCGGATCTTTTACGAATGGCTGCTTGGAAGCAATCGATTGCGCCAACTTTTTCGAGGTGCTTCAGTATCGGGGGAGCTCCAACAGCATCCTCAGTGCTTGTTGTATTGCACTCTCAATGCATTATAATTAAAATAATAATAATCATCATCATATCAGCCGAAAGACTCCCACTGCTTGTCATAGGCCTTCCCCAGAGATTTCCGCAAAGGCCGATCCTGTGCGTTCCGCATCCCGCTGGTACCTGCGATCTTTATAATAATAATAGTCATAGTTAATGCGTTAATTGTACTTTCTGGCTACTTCACCTTTCAAGGCACTCGCAAGTGTTCCCGAAATTAATAAAGTTTCTTGCGAAACAACTAAACGAGTCCCTAATCAATATTTATCACATTACGACTTAGGAGCCTCCATCAGTAGTTATAATATCGGACGTGTTGTAACACGCGGCCTAATAAGTCTGCCACAAGTTGGATAACTTTTGTATGAAAGTACCAACTTTCAGAAAAGTTTGATTCGCTGCTCGTCTACCACACGAATATTGAACTTTCGAAAACACGATATAGACCGAATTAAAAATTTAAAAAGGCTTCCGTTATGAGTCTAGAAGCAAATCGTATTACTTTTTGGTTAATGGTATTTTCTTACTACTTCGACCCCGCTGAATCCAAAAATGACGTTTACCAACCCCTTCCCTCCCACCTTCATCCTCTATTCCTATCCGAAATATCCCTCACCGTGTTGTTTTTTCATTTTATAGTAAAACGGTTACGGATAGGAGCAAATTGTCAAGGAATAACTTAATCTACATTAATATTCCCAAATACCAATGCTAAATTTATACCGATACGGTAAGACATAGACGTATCTTTATTTGGTCCAATAACACATTCAAAAACTTAAAAGTAACAGTGTGGAGTGGGGGGGGTTTTGTTATTTGGTAAGCATTTTTTTATCTTTCTTCTAAATTGGTGGGAAAATTTTTACAGGCATTTTAAAGCTTATGAATTTACCTACAAATCGACATCTCATTCATAATTGTATATAAAAGTTCTCATGCTACAGTTTACCATGTAAAAAATTCAGTCAGTGCCCCAACAGCGTACGGTCTATAACTCTAGTATACTCTTGTATTTAAGGTTGGGGTGTTCACGACACAGCTACCTGGAAGCTTAGGGACGCTGCACTGCAAGATCGAAGACTTCGCAACTAGTTGTATCATTCTGCACGCCCGGTGTCAGCTTACAATGGTAGTGACGGTCACTGAGCTCTCAAAAGCCCGTGGAAACATTCACAGCTTTCTAGGGTTCATGTGGAGTGGTCACGGCCTAAACAAAAGCAGAAGTTGTCAAGATCTACGTTACGAAGTATGTGCAACAGTCTGTAACTCCTGCAATATGCCTTAGGGGCAAGCCACGTATAAACCACGAAGCCAATCACTTCTCTCATCGGTCTCTACCGGAAAGGCCGGGTTAGGAGTATGATTGTTATTTCCTTTGTTCGCTGAAACCCATACCTATCATCAAGCCATCGATTATTATTTTATTTATAATTATGGGGATAATAAGCATTAAGATAACAAGCATGAAAGCATACCGTACGGAACCGCAGTATGTACTCATGTTTTGAAAAAAGTTGACCATACTTACACTTTTCATACTTACGCTTGTCGTTCGAACAGTAGACTCGAACGTTCATAGAGCTCGACGACTAGCCTATTCAGGAAACTACCAAAAAGTAAGCCTAAGGTAGATTGTAACTGATGTAACGTTACCGTTACCTAGAGCTAGGAAAATCGTAACATAGACGGTTGCATGTTCCCAGTATACCGAAAAGTACATCTAAGCTGGGCACATGTGTCAAATGAAAAAAATACAAATAGAATCAAGTATTTTTTATTTCATCATATCAGCCAGAAGACGCCCACTGCTGGGCATAGGCCTCCCCCAGAGATCTCCACAAAGACCGGTCCTGTGCTTTCCGTATCCAGCTGGTACTTTTTTATTTAATGCAAATTAAAAAAAGGAAGTGCATCTACATACATTGGTCCCTCATACAATGCAATACGTGTGACATGTAAGCATACATGTCAGACGAAAGAAATACGAATACAGTCATGTTGTAGATGCAAGACACTAAATACATTGTAAAAGCGTTATATAAGAGTATACAAAAAGCAAAATATTGAATGCACTTGCAATACACACAATGCAATACGTGTGACATGTAAGCATACATGTCAGACGAAAGAAATACGAATACAGTCATGTTGTAGATGCAAGACACTAAATACATTGTAAAAGCGTTATATAAGAGTATACAAAAAGCAAAATATTGAATGCACTTGCAATACACACAATCATAGCCTCGTAGATGAAGGAGGCTATGACACAATGCAATACGTGTGACATGTAAGCATACATGTCAGACGAAAGAAGTACAAATACAATCATGTTGTAGATGTGAGATACTAAATACATTCCAAAAGCCTTATAAGAGAATACAAAACGCAAGATATTGACCGCACTTATACACATGAGCCCCCCACAAAATACAATGTACGTAGAGGGCTTAAGCACTCATCTGGAATCAGATACTAGATGAGATGTGACGCGGCCTACATCAGCGAACGACTTTCTTTAAAAAAAGCCGCGTCCAGCTTCCTTGTGTATCAAAAAACGCAGCTCGTTTATTTGACGCCTCGCTTCTAGTATCTCCATTGCCTTCCTCTCCGCCATTTATTTATTTATTTATTTCTTTTATTTAACCATTTATTGCACACAATATAAAGTATACAGAAATTACAAAATTAAAGACGACACAACAGGCACTACTTATTTCTAAGAAGAAATCTCTTCCAGCAGGCCTATAGAAGAGAGACATTATAGATTATAGGGGATGAGACTTGCGCAATAGTCTAAAATATACATATTTAATAAACTACATAAATAATTATATATAAGATACTAAATACACACAATAGTATATATATAAATACACATACATATATACATAATATACAGGTATTGTAGAACATTCAGGCACATAAGGAAAGATAATGATCCTTTACACGCTTTTTAAAGATTGCTATAGATTGACAATCGCGCACTTCCTGCGGAAGAGAATTCCACAGTCTTGCGGCATGTACAGTGAAGGAGTAGAAGTAGAAGTCGGAATGGTGGATGGGGATGTCCAGCGACAATCTGACACTGGAACGACAAGGTTTGTCTTGTGGACGAGAAAAGTGGAATCGGTCACGGAGGTATGAGGGAGCGGAAGGATTATGAAGGACGTTATAGAGGGTGGATAGGATATGAGTATTCCTGCGCAAGCGAATTGGGAGCCACTTGAGTTGAGAACGATATTTTGAAATGTGGTCATATTTGCGCAGGCCAAAAATGAATCGGATACACAGGTTTTGTAAGCGCTCCAATTTCTTTAAGAGTTCCTCAGTGGCATCCAAGTAGCAGGAGTCTGCATAGTCGAGTAGTGGAAGAAGAAGAGTTTGGACAAGTGAAATTTTTGCTTTTTGGGGTAAGAAACTTTGAAGGCATTTGATAGAATGGAACGAGAAGTGCATCTTTTTACTGACCGCATTGACGTGAGACTACCAAGATAAATTGGAATCAAGAATCAAGCCAAGGTTTTTAGCTGTTTTACTCAGGGGTATTGGAATACCATCGTAGACAATTTGGGGGATAGGAGAGACAGAACCAAGCCGCTTACACATGTATGAGCTGCCGATAATCAAAACCTGAGATTTCTTCGGATTTACTAACAGCCCAAACGACTTTGCCCAAGATGATATTCTATCCAAATCAGCATTAATACAGGCAACAGCATTATCTATATCAGACAATTTAAAATTGTGGTAAATTTGCAAGTCGTCGGCGTAGAGATGGAAATTCGAAGAGATAACATAAGTAACAGTATTAATAAAGATAGAGAATAGAAGAGGGGACAGGATACCACCCTGCGGTACACCTGCAAGCAAGGCATGCCAATCCGAGAAGGACTCCCCAGAACGGACACGCTGCCGGCGACCGCGAAGGTAAGATTCAAACCACGCCACCACGGGAGGAGATATGTTAAGAGAGCGAAGAATGGCAAGAAGAACATCAAAGTCTACAGAATTAAAAGCACTACTAAAGTCAAGCAGAGTTAAAATCGTCAAGGACTTATCCTCCATCGCGAGACGGATGTCATCAGTGACTTTTAGCAGTGCTGTCACGGTACTGTGACCTGACCGAAAGCCAGATTGAAAAGTGGAAAGTAGACTGTTAGATGATAGATACTGAGTGAGCTGACTGTGGATAATGTGTTCAAGGATCTTGGAAAGAAAAGGTAACAGCGATATGGGACGGAAACCAGAAAAGGTAGAGGGACTGGAAGTTTTTGGAAGGGGGATAACATTTGCTAGTTTCCAGGCTGACGGGAAAGAGCTCGTAGTCAATGAGTAGTTAAATATGTGAGTGAGGATTGGTACGAGTTCAGGAAGAAGGAGGGAGATCATCCGGGGACCAAGGTTGTCATTGCCCACTGCAGTAGAAGTAATAGAAATAGTATGCTTCTTAACATCCTCCTCGGTGACAGCTGAAAAAGAAAAGGAAGTACAAAGAGGGAGCGGTTTACTTTCGATCTGTGCTATTGTGCGCGATTTACTATTCAGATCCAAAGTTACAGGTGGTAATGAGAAATAGACATTAAGTGGGTTTAAATCTACCGAGCCATCAAATGACACTGAAGATTTACCTATACCTAAGGACCTGAGGAATGCCCAGACTTTTGCAGGGGAAGAGTTGTTAACAGAATGGTGAATGTGACGCCTCCTGGCATCCCTACACAGACGACTGCAATAATTTCTTAGGAGCCTATATTGATTATAATTGTAATCGGAAGGGTACTTTCTATAGCGTCGTTTGGCACTGTCTCGCCTAGCCATAAAACTCCTGATTTCATCCGTTATCCACGGTGCAGGCGCTTGCCTCGACCTAACCTTATTTATGGGAGCGTGCTTATCGTAGAGCCTTACAATTATAGATTCGAGCTCCCGAACCATCACGTCAATGTGGTCAGCACTAAGAACAGGACTCCAATCTGTATTTACCGCGTCGCGCCTCAAAGCCTCCAAGTTAATGCGGCCATAGTTGCGCAAATAAGAGAATCTTGGTTTACGCTTAGGAGTTCGGATTTTAAAGGAAATAAATACTAGATCATGGTAGGAAAAGGGGGCGGGAAATTGACCATGAACAGCTATCTTATTTAGGGAAGATGTGATCATGAGATCGAGAAGTGAGGGGGTACAATGTGGGGAGTGATGCGTAGCAGAAAGAGGGAGGAAATGCAGGTTGACCGCGGACAAGAGAGACTGTAACTTGTGCGTTCGCACATCGTTCTTGAGCAAGCACGTGTTAAAGTCCCCTAACAGGAGGACGTCCTCGTAGTTAGGTTAGACAAAGTTACAAAGTAAGTTGTCCAGAGAATCAAAATAGTCGATATGTAAAGAGGGACTGTAGAACACGGCAAGCAACAATTTCTTATGACGTAGTGTAATTTCAATGAAGAGATGTTCAGCGGAGAACGAGTACAAGCTTGTTGATGTGTACGAAATATCCTCGCGAAGATATATCGCGACACCACCGCCTCCCTTGCCCGTCCGGTCATTGCGAATAAGGGTGAAGCCCGGAAGTGAGAACTGAGAAGAAGGGAGAGAGGGTTTTAGGAAAGATTCAGAGATAAGCAACGCATCAACAGGACTACTGCTAAAGGACGCCAGTAAATCGGCATAGTGACCAGGAACACTCTGGGAATTTATGTGGACAACATTAAAGTTGTTTGGGAACCTGGAAAAGGAAGCCTTCAACTGTTCATGCACTGAGAGGCAAGCGGGCGTGTCATCATCGTGCTCTGAACCAGCACTCAAGAAAGAGTCTGTAGATGAGCATGAAAAATAACTATCACTAATGTCCTGTGGACTAATCATAAAATACAATACCTATATATGATATAATAAATATACAACAATATAACTACTAAATATCTTTGCGTTTACGTTCATTCTTAGCTTCTTGTTCCTTACGTTCACGTTCTTTCTTAGCTTCTTGTTCCTTAAGTTCACGTTCTTTCTTAGCTTCTTGTTCCTTTCGGTCACGTTCCCGCTTGTCTTCTAGTGCCTTGGCGATTGACTTGAACATACTGAAAGGTCTTTGCTTCTTTATTGGTCACTGATGAATTAGCACCGCGGGGCTGGTCGAACCGGAGTGAATCTAGGAGTTTGTTTAGATTCGGGCACAACGTGTGTTGCCTGGAAGAGCTGAAGCAAAACTGGTACCGCTCGTCATTGATTATCCTGTTTTATAGCAAACCGCGAATGCGTCACGCGTTGTACGTGACAAATATTAACTGTATAGGATAAATAAATGCCCATTAGTTAATTACGATAAACAATCGGGTAATGAAAGCGGGGGAGGGAAGTGGGTGGAGTCCGCGCCTAGTGGGAATATTGCCCGATAGCGTAAAGCCAAAAGAGTGGAATTTCAATAGTCTTTATTTTAAATAAAAGGCTAAGGCTAAGTGTACGGTTGTTGGGGGGAAAATGTTTAATTATTAGATCGAACACACTAACTACCTAAAATGTATAGTATTGCGGTTAATGTTATTTTTCTATATACTTGTTGTCGCATGGTTTTTACACCCACAATGAGATTATACCTACGTACGTACATAACAATGCTTATTATCCCCATAATTATAAATAAAATAATAATCGATGGCTTGATGATAGGTATGGGTTTCAGCGAACAAAGGAAATAACAATCATACTCCTAACCCGGCCTTTCCGGTAGAGACCGATAAGAGAAGTGATTGGCTTCGTGGTTCATACGTGGCTTGCCCCTAAGGCATATTGCAGGAGTTACAGACTGTTGCACATACTTCGTAACGTAGATCTTGACAACTTCTGCTTTTGTTTAGGCAGTGACCACTCCACATGAACCCTAGAAAGCTGTGAATGTTTCCACGGGCTTTTGAGAGCTCAGTGTCCGTCACTACCATTGTAAGCTGACACCGGGCGTGCAGAATGATACAACTGGTTGCGAAGTCTTCGATCTTGCAGTGCAGCGTCCCTAAGCTTCCAGGTAGCTGTGTCGTGAACACCCCAACCTTAAATACAAGAGTATACTAGAGTTATAGACCGTACGCTGTTGGGGCAGTGACTGTATGTCATGTTGTCCTGGTTGTGCTCTCACGCACAAGAGCCCGGGGTCCGCCTTAGCCATGATCCAGGATTTGGCAGATCAGGTACACAATTACAGTGGAACGACTGCCATCTGTGACTGTGTTAACAGGGGAACCTGACCAGATTGGATCACGGTTTAATCACGATGTTTTCCCTTACCGTAAGAGCATCGGTTAGTGTTCAACAAATATACATAGCACAGGAAAGACTCATTGTCAGACTCAAGGCTGTATTACAAAAACTACTTATCGTGTTGTGATGAATTTAACATTGATGTTTAGGTAATTTTATGTGAATTAACTTGACGATCGAAGCGGGGAAGGGAGAAGTTTCCAACCGGATTCTTTTTATTCAGCGGGATCGAATTAGTAAGAAAACAAAAAGTTCATTGCTTCTAGAACTTATAGCGGTAAACTGTTTCTCGAAAACCATTGTTCACACGACTATGAATTAGATATCGTTTTCCAGGTAAATTTATTAGCTTAATAAAATGTCTATAGGTACTGGCGACTCTGGTATTTTTAAGCCAAGACCTTTATCGTAGAGAAAAATGTAAAGAATATCATTTATTTCACATTTTCATGCAATGTTAAATGCTGTATTTAAAAAATCTACTTAGTTACAGTATCAATATAAATTTAGTTTAGGAACTTTAATGTAGATTCTACTTCGACAATTTGCTCCTCCTATCTGTAACTGTTTTGCGTAAAATGAAAAAAAAAAACACAGGGAGGGGGACACTTTGGACAGGGTAAGGGGGTGAAGGGCTTTCACCCCTTATACTTTCTGACCAAAATGTAGTGTTTGTAGAGTTAGGAGCTCTTCAGAGCTTAGCGGAAATACCGCTTAATAACCTAAGGTCGCTTAATATCGAAGACGATAGACAACAATAGATTGTATAATTGTAGATGCTGTACGTCTAGGCTGTGATGTAATTTTCTTGTGTTGTAATACTAGGTAACTGTTTTCCGTATAATAATTCATAGTTTACTTAATAGTAAATCTGATAACTTTTTCTCCGTGAAACCTTTAAGAGCTTACTTTTACTCGTTTAATTTGTATACAGACCTGCACCCTCGTTTATGGGGGTTGGAGGTTAAAAGTTGCAGATTTCTTAATTTTCTTGTTTTTTATGTATCTTCAGTTTTCATTCGGCAGCCGGTTTCAGATTTTAGAGCTTCCTAGAAGTGAGTCAGTGAATCAGTCAGTGTCGAAATTGGCGTATTTTAGGTGTTAATAAAATCCAAAGTATAAAAGCTAGATAAGTAAAACTTTGTGTTCTGCCAAATCCTGGATCATGGTCAAGGCGAACTCTGGGCTCTCGTGCGCAACTGGAACATTAACGCCAAGAAGATTATTATATGAAACTAGTATTTTTTGAATACGTATAAGTTGAGCTTTCTGGCATTGACTAGACCGGAGGGCCTGAAAATTCGACGAAACACTTCGAGAAAGGTATGTACTGCCCTCTTCTTTTTGCTTGGCTTGGCGGAGGCACTTCCATACCCCTAGATCTTCGATACGTCCACATAACGAACTGTACTTCGGTCTGCAAATGTTTAACAGACAATCAGTAAAGAGGATACAAATGTAAACGCAGAATGTAAATATGCTTAGCAAAGTTAAGAAATACATAGGTAGGTGTACCTACCTACATTGCATTATGTTGTTATGAGTATACCCACTTACAGCTAAGAACTAATAATTATAAGAACGCTGGCTATATACATATAATAGGAGGTACTTAGACATACTGGCGATGTTTGTGGCAATAAAATGCTTTATGTAAAAGTAAATAAAATATATAAATAAACGCTCTATAGGTACCTATAACCTTGGGGAGTTTTAATGATACTGTGCATAATCCTGTTCGCCTAGAGCGATTTGTCAAGACCATGAGGTATTTTGTCTTAGTCCTCACAGTGATAACGCATCTGCATTCTGCATTTTTGTTGCCTGCAAATAAATGCTCGAGTCGGAGATGTTATGGGTTATGGATAGCAGTTACTGCTTATAATCAGGTGGGCTGTCTGGGTCTTGAGTCCCCTAATTTGCTTCGCTCGATTGAAATGTAATAGGATCGCAATAGCAGCTCAATGACGTAGCAAAATACCAAAAACGCGTAGAACTGCCATTCAGCTGCGAATGCAATGCAATTACAATTCAATCGAGCTATTGGTAACACTAGCAGAATATAAAAAAAACGTGACAAACTGCCATTGATCTGCAATTGAGATCTTATTACAATTCAATTCAACCATTAGTAAATTAGCGGAATTGATACCCTGCTCATTTGTCACCGAGTAGCATAAAAAAGCTGAACTTTAATAAAGAAACTAAAAGGTCAAAAATAAATGGAGTAAATTTTACTGTAGTATACACACAAATTACTTTTGTGCGTAGTCATAAAGTTAGTATACATACATATAGGGCCGGCCCGTTCATATAGTACGCAAACTACACAACTGCCTTGAGCGCTCGCAGTTGGGGGCGGCATTTGACGTGAAGGCCCAAAGTAAGGTCGATCCTGTCATAGAGCTAAAGGATCCACTGCTCCAGGCACCAAGACTAAAGAGGTCATCTGGTTATAGGTACTTTGTACGTCTATCACGACGTGAGTAAGAGCAACCGTTGTTACTTAGCATCTGAGTTTGTGGTCGGAGTTAGGACGGCCCGTCATACTTCGCATCGGGATTGATGATAGATGTCTGGGTGCCCCTTACCTTTCGTATGTACGCAAGTTATACACATAATTCATTTTAATTTATGGATTTCATTTATCATGTTGTATGTGCTTACATACACACATAAAGCTCACGCCTGTGTCCCACAGGCAGAGTAGGCAGAGACTATATATGGACCGTATATTTTGTATGTCTTCGTCAATTTTTATTTATTTGTTTATTTGCAAGCTACATGGTAATATACAATGACAGTAAAACTTTAAACGAAAAGGATGTAGACTTCCTAATGTATAACAAAGTGGGTTTCGTTTATGTTTCTGGAATTACATTTTATTCTGTTAGTCGTTAGTCTTTTAAATACAATATTCTAATTATTCCATTTCTATTTTCGCAAGCCCAGCATTAGAGTCTGTCGAGCAATCTCTAAAGCGAACTGAGTTAAATATATTTTTTAATTATTAAGTAGTATTTATTTATTAGCAAAGAATTTTTAAATATTATTATAAAAAAAATTAATTAGTAATATTTTAAATTGTTTTGTAAGTGAAGCTGTTGTCCCCAATAATTTAATTTCATTTGGGATGTTATTAAAAAATTTTAGGGAAGTTTTTATAGCCATTATATGTGCGCTGGAAGAATTTATTTAAAGGCTGTATTCATTTGTTTTTGTTTCTATTATTATACATTTATTTTTATTTTTGTTGTCTTCGGAGGTTTATATTTTTCTTACAAAGGAGGCCGAAATATATGGACCCCAGCCTAATGACTAATAACGTTGAGCGATATGTTATTGGATAGGATTTTTCATTATCTACAACTTTTACTATGGCGACAACTCTCGAATCTCTGTGGGAAAAAAGTTATGTCATATAGGCCGAATTTTCCAGTACGAAATGGAGTTTTTTTCCCACGACTCGAGAGTTGTCGCCATAGTAAAGTTGTAGAAAATGAAAGATCCTTTCTAATGACATATCGCTCAACGTTATTGGTCATATAGGCAGGTTTGTCCGGACCACCTTTGCATGATTCCAGAATATAAAGATATGTTAGTGGTAGTATTTTAGGAAGTATGGTCGATATGGTTCTATTTGGTCCATGTTAGTTAAAATGCGAATGCATTTCTTCTTTAAGATACAAATATCATCAATATCTCTCGAATTTCCCCAAATAATTATACCGTAGGCAAGTCTACATTAGCATAGTACGCAAACAAAGCTGTTTTAAAGTTCGTAACTTTTTTTAATTGGTAGAGTGCAAATATAAATGAGGGCAGTTTGCTCAATAGTTTATTTAAATGAGCTTTCCAATTTAAGTTCGAGTTCAATTCTACAACTAGGAGAGCAGCTCGATTCGTAGTTTCAGTTTCAATGTAGTTTTATTTATAGTTAATTTGTAAAGGGGATGGGGGGGGATTTTTATTAGGGCCGCAACGTAATTATTCGCGTTTTATTAAAATTTAGTTGTAATTTGTGATTTTATAGCCATTTTATTGTTTTACTTAGTGCGTCGTAAAAAATTTCGAGCTTGCGTCACTCACTCATATAATTGTTTATTTCAGTTACCTACTTTTATTACGGTTATCCCAGTTAAGACCCAAAATCCTAAAAAATCTGTGTTTGCTGCGCTCATTCATTCATTTATTTACGTATGTTACTTCCTTTGACAGCAAAAAGTAAAAAATTAGGATCTCGCTTCGCTAGCCCATTCATTGATTTCAGTTACTGTAAGTACTTTTATTACGACCGACGAATCACGTTCGCGAACTCCACCACAACGAAATGAAAATGCTGTGGTGGATCCTTTACGCGGCTTGGCCGAGTGCGTAACAAGTGCATCCGCATAGCAGCCTTGGCGTAAGAGACATCGCGAATAAGATGGAAGAGACCCGGCTACGCTGATTTGTTGGTCACGTGTTGCGTGCCTGAGCCCCCGGGACACGTGGGAAATATGTGCCTAAACCTACCGGTATCAGGAAAGATGTCCCGCAAGAGACTCAAGCATCGCCGAGTCAGACGCGAGAGCCAACGGCTTACGACGTGAGGATACCAAAGATCGTGCCAATACGAGAATAATGAATGGGAAAACGGCCCCTGGCAAAAGCTGGGATTGATGCTCGAAAGATGATGATGACTTTTATTACGATTTTTTAGTTTTTAAGTGCCAAAATGTGAAAAATCGCTTGCTCATTCGTTGGCTTCCCTTGCGCCAGGCCATAACAGCCAAATGTATTAAACAATTCTGTGTGAATAAATATTTTTCTATCTTCTATTCTTTTTCAAGCTAGCTTCATTCGCGCAGTTACGATAGTTTTTAAGAACCAAAATTCATAGGTAAAGTTGACAGCCCTTTTGACTTGATGTCGACGATTAGCTGACATTAGTATAAAACAAAGTTATTCCACGCCGTCTGTATATATGTACGCTTAGATCTTTTAAACTACGCTCGGATTACAATGCGGTTCTTCAACAATAGATGGAGTCATTCAAGAGGAAAGTTTATAAGCAAGAAACAAGGGTAGGTAGGGGTAAATGTATGCGAACGAAGGCGCGCCGAGTCCACTACTGTAATATAAAGTCGTTACTGCCTACAGGCAGTCCCAAGACGGTGTACAAGGTAGGCGCTTAGGTCTTTCACAGCGAGTCCTGCATAATAGCCGGCCGCGCTGGTACACATGCATATACTCTGCCTCCCTCCCCCGTTAGCCCGGAGAGTGCCCATTACCCATTGCGGTGGGCGCAAAAAAACGCCGTTTGTCTTCTTCAATGTTGTCTTTAATTAAAAGGACTGTATTAACCACGCTAAAATATAAAAATATCAGCAGCCGCGACGGAATCCGTACTAAATTATTTTATTATCGCGATGGAGTTAAAGAAGATGGTGCACACACCGCCAACATACATGTCTATAGGCAGTGGTGTACACTTTCCATCAGGTGGCCCGCATGCCTATTTGCCTGTATGACATAAAAAAAATACATGAACGTCGGTTTACGGTAGATACTCTTGATCGGTTAGGTAACATACATACACTTAGAAGTAGGTACCTATTTTAGTAGTCCAACGGGGCCACTCTATATTGTGCGGAAAGCTAGAAGTACTTCAACAAATCGAAAAGATAAATAACCATGATGAAAGCGAAGTCTGCACTGACCTCGGTAAAAGGGTACCTACCTAGCTTATCAGAATAGCCCGAAACTAATAGCCCTAATATATTTTTGTAAGTACCGACACACACCGCCCGCCGTGTTTCCATACGTAATACGTTGGGAACCGGCGCGATACCGCTGAACCGTTGTGAACCGAGCCAAATACTCACGACATTGTATCACCACCACCGGCGGAATGCAGATTATTGCAACATATAGCACTTTCGGCCAGCTCGCGGCGCGCATAGCACAATTTGGAATCGTTACGTACACCTTCGATAGCTCAGTTGGTAGAGCGGTGGACTGTAGTTGGAAAGAGCGGCGGGCATCCATAGGTCGCTGGTTCAAATCCGGCTCGAAGGAGATTTTTGTTCATTGTGAATTAACTTCTATCGCTCTACAAGTAACAAAATAACAAATGTATGGAAATTATTGTTAATTTAATTGTTTGTCCTCGTAATGGAAATCCATTACAAAATATCTACGAAGATATAAGATCATGGAGGGCGGATACGGCGCCAGCCTTTGAGGTACCTACCTTAAAATGCCTTAGATATCCTTTTGTTGAACCCCGACCTGTAGTGCAAAGGAAAGATTTCGAGAGAGAGATAATTGAGCATAATGTATCACATGCAAGATGCATGCAAGATGCATGTGATACATACAAAACAATTTACTATTCAATATGTTAAGAGGTACACATCGGAAAGTTAGTTAATTGCAGTAATTTTTATGCGAACTACTAATTAGGTACCTAAGTATTTTATTCGTACCACATAAGATTGTTTATTTCATATATGTTTTAATTTTACATTTTAATAAGCAAGCAATAGACCGCCACCGTCTAGAAACACGAGATACCACTTTGGCAAAGTATCCAACTGTAAAGCCCAACACCGACTTCTTGTGATGGATCTGTGCGTGAAGGTTCGGGGCAAATACCGGGAGTGTCGTGAGCAGCAGAAACTCATTTGCAAGTTAGCAGGATCGAGGGTGAAAGCGAGACTTCTCCAAGTAAGCAATGATGTTCACAGTACCTACCTAATCTGATATGCGACGACTGCGCGGTAAAGGAGATGGCGCTCTATTTCCACGAACTGCTAAACTAACTGTTAAAGAGATATTGGCCACCGGGACCTCCCTCCGAATCAAGGACTTGCGCCTAGAATAACGCTTGATGAAGTCAAAGATGGCTCTTCACTCTTGGACATAGTCGGACCCGATAGTTACTTTTAAAGCATGGAAATCGATTGGCTTGTGGAGAGCATCCTAACCGACCTTTATAATTTATATAGAAATTAAATGTGATTACTACACAAGTAATTAAAATACCTAACTTTCCATACAACATTCCCATCCCACCACATTTACGCCTGCCCACGGATTTTTCTGTTAGAGAAAATTATCCGAAATCGGCTCAGCAGGTTGAAGAATTCAATTATTACAAACATATCCTTCTTCTTGGTTAGACACAACCTTACTAAGTGTAGGTACTTACTGGGAAAATCCAAAATACTTGGTTATACTTAGAAAGACTTCAGATACTTACGCTTTTTTCATATCTCGGTCTCTCACTCACGACTTGCACTTCCATTTTAGTTTCCAAGTAAGTAGCCAAGAATCAAAAACTGCGGCTTAGCAAGCAGCCTCGGGCGGGGTCAGCACTCTCCCTGGAGCCTTCCCTCGAGGGCCATTCATGCGGAAAACAAAGCGCTAGTTCCGCACACCGCATCGCCCCCGCTGCGGCCGACTGAAAATGCATCTGGCCGTCGCCTTGTAGAGCTAAAAATAAAAGGAAATGCATGCTTCTGGGTAATACTATACTGTTTATAAATGTGATCTCGGTTACGGAACTGTATATCATAACTTTTTCTAATATATAACATGACAGTTGGAGATTTTTATGCCTTTATTTCTTATGCCAATTATTTTTCTTTTAGGCTCACTATACATCCGTAACATTAGTGTATGACTAATGAGTTACAGCTGTTGTTCTGCAAATTATTAGACACAAAAGATTGAAAATTTAGCTAGCATCATAATATGATCATGGTTTTACGCTACGCTTCATTGGTTTATGATTACGATCAAACCGATAATTGCTTCGTAAATTAGTTGAAATTTTGGTGTACTGTTTTGGAAACAGAAACTCCGCCAATTTCGTAAGGATATGTTAAACTAACTTTATTGAGGAAAATACAAGGGACAAACAAGTCGATATCGCGCCTTTCATTATAGAGAACCGTAACCGTGCCCCAAAAAATATACTTATATAGGTCAATGAGAAAACATGTCCTATATTAGATAGAGCGTATATAGAGTCAACATATTGTCAATGAGAAAACATGACCTATATAAGATAGAGCGTATATAGAGTCAATTCAAGATATCAAAGAATTAAAAAATATCATGTCTAAGAAGCGGCCGCGCTCACGCTAAGAAATTGAAAAGAATAATCATAGGAAACTGAAATCTATAAACCTCTTTACTAAAGACTCTATAGAATCCAGTTGCTTTCAATTCCACACATTTTTACGGTCTCCATCATTCTCGTATAGGTATTAAATCATATAAATGTCTCTTATTCATAAATTATAATTAAGTAAATGATATTTACATAACTTTTATGTATACCTACACACATTTTGGGAGAAAAGTGTGAGTACAAACACAAAATGGACTTTTAACACTAGAGGCACTAATTAGAATGTCCATTACTGGTATCTGTAAGAAATGCGAAATCATCTCGCCGAGATGCTATGTTATGACTTCATATTTCTATTGACATTGTCATGTAACATATTCACTGCAAAAACAAACAACACCAGCTATTCCCAAATAAACGAACTGATAAAAAAAGCAAATTTAAAAATCAATATATCAGTATACTTGTCGAATATGAAATTAATTTGGAGTCAAATATTATAAGGCTCTTTTCAAAATTATTTATTGACCTCTTTAGTGTTTATTTAACACTGTAAAATGATTAATATTTTATACATTACCTGTAAATGACAGATCAAGAGTTGCGACTTAAATAGTATAGATTATCGAAAGCATGTTGGTTAACAGAGCTCATAAGCAAAACTACACAAACCTTTAAATATAAACTTAACATAAAAACGTAACGTTATCGTGAAACATCGGCATCAGATTCTTGAGCATGGTTGTCATTAGACACATACCTATTTTAAACATAATATGTGTCAATTGTAAGCTCAGAAGCTTAAAATATAACTACCTAGATACGTTTATACTTTTAACAAAATGAAAGAATTTACAGCATTCGTTAATCTACACTGTTTAAGTACACTCGTACACATATTCTGCTAGCAAGTATACAAAACCATTGCTGGTATTTACTTTCTCGGTATTATAAACTAAGTAGCAACACAAACCAGACACTGCTACTGTAACGCCATACCAAACATCACATAACATTTGGTATGGTGTACACTCGTAGGTGCTTCGCGTCCGGTGTGCATTGCGCCTTATTCGGCATCTCAAGATCAGTGCAGGTGACTATGCTGAATTTACAATATATGCTCCATGTGGTTACAGCTACATAAAATGTCCCTATGTACTCTGATAACCCATTATATACAGACACCCACAGTATGAAACGATACCCTTTATTTGTGATGGATGTTACACTTATCTTTTACAACACATGTCATTTGCAAACAATTGAAAATGGAAGTTAACGATATAAAAATATTGTCAATTCTCATTCTAAACAGCACAATATCAAGCCCATATTCGTCTCAATCCTTATACTGACGACTTCACCCATTGGAATCTATAGCAACAGATCATAAAGTTCAACATAACTATACATTATACAAGTAAAACACTAGTCCACTTCGTACGGTATCACACATCGTCCAATACCACCTTCATAGCACTCACTTTACATTTGTACACTTCTAAATGATATCATTATAATTTAACATTAGGAATTAAAAGTCGTTCATTAATATTTTTAACTTTTTAATAGGGATAACTTATATAATATGCAAGGGATAGTCCCAAGGATCTTCTCTAGTGATAAAAGGATGAAACCTCACCGCCGGAGAATCACATTTTATCACCTGCTCAATAAATACAGTCAACAGTAAGCATAATCTTAAACAATTTTTTTTCAATCTGTAAATGATATTTAGTCATTTTACAACTCTGGATTAACTGACAAGTTTGGAAAGTAAAAGGTGCGCGTCTCTGCGTCTGCGTCCGTGTACGGGGGGGTTCCGTGTCGGTGTGGGGGACGCGCACGCTCGGTCAGTGCGCCGCCGGGTGCTTGGGGCGGCGGCGACGCGGCTAGGAGCTGGAGCCCGCGCCGAACAGGTTGGCGGTGAAGGCGGCGGGCGCGGGCGGTGGCGCGGGGGGCGCGCCCGCGCCGCGCGGCTTCGGCATCGGCGGCTGCAGGTACTCGTGCCGCGCCAGCCCGAACACGTCGATGCGCTCCTCCTTGCGGTACGCCAGGCACGCGCGGATGAAACTCTGCAACACAACGATATAGCAGCATTGGTAAGTATACTAGACACGCGCACGACTTCGGTGGACAGGGTGCATCGGCACCAGCCAATAGGCGTGGGCAGGCTGATGATGATAATGACGTCTTCGTTGAGTCTCCGAATAACAGCTACAATATAAACTGTATATTTTTTCATAACTATCTTTTGCTTTTAATCGCTTAGCAATAAAACGAAACAAATTTTAATAGAACTGCACGTCTTTGTTGCGTGTTTAGACGAATTGTTTCGAGTTTAGTGCTTGTGCTTTATTCAAAGTTCTTGGGTTTTATCCTAAATTCCTAATAAGGTTGATAACTTCATACTGAGGTGGTGGCAAGTATAAAAATGATAGCCAAGCCTCCTAGAGACTCGCATTTAGCAATACATCAATATTTCAGACTATTACTATGCCAAACACGTCAATATCATTATATATTTCAAGATCCATACCTTAGCCTCGTTGCTGACTGTGGGTTTGTTGGCGAACTGGACCTCAGTCGCCTTAAGGATGGTGTTCTCCTCCAGTATGGTAGCCTGGCTCTGGTTGTGGCCGAAGGGCTTCTTGCCGTATAGGCACTGGTAGAAGATCACCCCCACGCTCCACACGTCCACCTTACTACTTATCTTTGGTGGGTTTTTGCCGACCACGAAACACTCGGGCGGGAGATACCTGCGGAGAGTAAAGTCGACCGTTAGCTTATTAGTAAAAATAAAATACTTTACACAAATATTCTTATCATGATCTTTATAATGAATGATCAATTTATCTCATATTCTTTTATGAGAAAATCTCATTTGCCCCTATACCATTGGGTTGTGTTCTGTTCTATTTAAACATTGCATAAAACAAAGGCGCTTACCGCGGTCTATATACGTACGCTTAGATCTCTTATACTACATAACGGATTTTAATGCGGTTATCAACAATAAATTGAGAGCTTCAAAAGGAATGTTTATAAGTAAGAAAAACAGGGTAGGTAGGGGTAAAGTAGGTGTACGCGAACGAAGTCGCGCCGGGTCCACTCGGTCCTTATAATACAAACAATGTTTTACAACAAACTGGAAGGATGACAGATAATGCAGCGACCTCTAAACTTAACAATTGGGCAGCTAAGCTAAACAATGACTAAAACAGATCAAACTCACCAATAGGTACCAGCGCCCTGGCTGGTGAGATCCATGCCGTGGTCGGGGTTGTAGTTTTCCTCGTCCATCACCTTCGAGAGGCCGAAGTCCGTGATCTTGATCTCGCCGCAGACGTTGCCCTCCGTGAGAAGGATATTGCCCGGTTTCAAGTCGTAGTGGATCACTGGCGGCTTGATCTCATTCAGATACTTGAGCGCCGAGACCACTTGCATCACGATGGACCGCGCCTCACGCTCCGGTATGGTTTTGTGCTGGAAACGTGACAATGTCGACGACATTAGTGAAAATACATTGTGAATTTTGAATTGAACGTTGCGTGCGATACGTATTCGTAATTGGTTGATGGTAGTTGTTGCGCTTAGTGGTAACTTTACAAGCTACATGTTAAAGTAATAAATGTTTGTATCACACCTTATTTAAATTTTTCACATGAAACCAAAACTTAAATACTACAGGCATTGCGCTTAACTCAGTGACGAGCGAGCACACAGCCCACCTAATGGAAAGCGGTAACTGTCACCCATAGCATAGATTCATGCACTTTCTTTTTTCCAGTAATCTAGCGTGCAGAACAGCAGACGCGTGTGCGGTATAAAATGATATGCTTCTCGCCTGTAATTGTTCTGACTATTTTATCCTTAAAATTCGTACGAGCACAAGTTTGCGCGCAAGATTGATAAGCGGGAAAAGGCGCGACATAGATACTGCTATCTCTTTCATCTTAGTATTGAGAGAGGGAAATAGCGCGCGCTCTCTCGCGGCACGAACCATGTCGCGGGCACACTTGTGCTTGCCAAACTGGCGGGAGAAACAGACAAGGGAGTAGTACCTATCTACGAGGAGGCCTCAGGCATGACAGAGTCTTACCACCTTAGTAAAACTTTACTAATACGGTACTGCTCCCAAACCTTGTTTTACTAAAAACTAGACGTATTCACTCCAATTCTAGACCTACACCTATCTATCTATGACAAAAAATAAGCTGTACATTTACCTGTTTCAGATAGAAGTCGAGATCGTGCCCGTTGCAGTACTCGAGCACCGTGCAAAAGGAGTTGCCGTCTATCTCGAACACGTCGTACAGCTTCACGATCCGCGGGTGGTCCAGCGCCTTGTGGATGTTGTACTCCCGCAGCGCGTGTCTGCGGACAGGGCGCGTTAGTACAACCTGATCGCGTGTAGGGGGCGTTAGTTTGGTGGTAATGACAAAGAGGACAATTGGAAAGGTTCAGAACGTTTGCGGAAGTTTCAGAAATGGCCAATTATGCCGTGTTAATGTTTGTATTACACAAAATTAACTGGCATCTTCAGAAACAAATATCACAACTTTGTTACTGTATATTTATATAATTCTAAATGCCTAAGACGTTATTTGCAACTGATTCTATATTTAACGATACCAAGGTATTGTAAATGTCTGTCGGCTACGGTAACTGCTTACTTACCATCGGGCAGCGGCCTTATTTGCCACCTTAAAAACACCATAATGAAACTATGAAACCAATACGTGGTCTTTCTCGTAACTGATTCTAAACAACAATAAACCATATTATAAAATCCGTTCCATATCCAGTTTAGAAGCAGCGATCACGACAGAGATTCAAATCCGATAGCGATGATGATAATCAGACAGAAGCGAACATCGCCCTCGTCTCGCTACTTACACTAAAATTGAAAAAGGACCGCCACCCCATGTATACGGACTCACTTGATGTAGTTGGCCTTCTTGTCCTCCTTCCAGTCCTTGTTGAGCTGGTGCACCTTGCAGGCGGTGTAGCGCTGCTCGCGCAGGTCGAACGCTTTGTGCACTTCGCTGAACCCGCCCTTGCCCAGTAGCATCAGCAGCAGGTATCTGGGAACGAGGGGTGCGGGTGAGCGTGGTGCTTCAGCATACAGACGTCAGTGTTGCTTCTTCATACAGACGTCAAACCTGATGGTACTCTAGTGCGGCGCCCGAGAACCCAGGCGATTCTCGCCCATTATCTCTAGCCGAAAACCTATATTAAAATATCACTGAAATTGATCTTCAACAATATACGACTGTCGAAGTTACTTGGGAAAATATTTTTTGGCTGCAACAGACATTTCAATGTCATATCTCCAATATGTGCCTAGAAAAAAATCGCGAATTCGAGATGTCACAGCGCGAGAATTAGGGCCCTGGGTGCTTATTTTTTATTATTAAGTACTTATATTTTCCCAGACCAAAACCGAGCAGCGCGGATGGCACTATCGGATATTCTGTCGATGTGTGGTAATTCAGGAATCTCTAAACAGATGGCGCCACTTTAGGTTGGAAGATATGCCAGCTATCAACTTCAAGGGGTGTCAAAATTTTGTACGAAAAAGTTTACGTTACAGTACCTCCACGACTATCAACAGATTGGTAAGAAAAAAGTGCGCTTGACCCAAACACGCGAGCGCCACTGGTGATACCGAAGAATTTTAAATAGATCACCTAAATCAGTTGTCCACTTTGGTTGGATTCAATAGAAAAACATGTTAAGAGGTCTATAATCTAGTCACCTTCAAGGCAGAGAAAACAGGTTTCTAGACATGAATGCGACAGAGAGAAAGAGAGAGAGACAGAAATAACAAAACAAAGATGTACAACAAGAAAACGATGTCGACCCGATTATAAAACCATTTGCACTCCAGATGACGCGGCCTGGCTAGTAAAAAGCAAAATAGGTTTTGTATTCGATGAGCCATAGGATGCCACGTAACTGGGCGTTTCTTCATTGACCGTCCCGGCCCGACACATAATTCTATTAAATTGTTCCACGCTGTCTCGGTCACCCGGTGCAAGAAACGCCCATTTGTATTATTAAGACGTCAAACAGCAGGTACGTCATTAGGAAACAAACAAAACTTTGAGTATTGTTTTGGGGGTCAACCTTTTTAAACCGAATAAAACTGTCTGTTTCACACGATTTTTACCGCGCGACGCGTTTCTGGACCAAGCAGTACCCTATGTGTAGCCAGAAACCCTTCAATTTTCCACCGAAAATGTCATTAAATCGATTTACGCCCGGTTCGAAACTAAAATTACCTCGTCAATAAACGAACGACGGTTCAGTATTCTTACCGATGGCAGTTTTTTATGCTACTCAGTACCAAAGGCAGCCAGGCAGCCCACCTGATAAATATCTATCTTCTTTGCGTCAATATCCCGGTTGTGATATCGAGCGCCTCTGATGGTTAGTGGAAACTGGGATTCATTAAAACCGCAAGTGCGTTATCTTGTCACTGTGAGGACCAAGATGAAATTCCGTATGCTTGTATGAGAATTTTCGCTATTTTAATATTAACAAGATGACGCTACTGAGGCGTAAGTTCTGATGTCAAAATAAAGCCCTGTCATTGGCTGGAGTCGATTCGTCCGTTTACAGTTGGTGTTTCTGTCCAATAGCACGGCAGTATTTTGAGAACGGACCATACTTCTTAGTGGCGCCATCTGGCGGATTTTGAAATCACGAAAACTCACATTGCGCGCTGGCTAATATAATAGTTCGTTTAATATAAGAGCTAGGCGTTATGCTAAGATTATCCCGGACAGACATCATCATCCTCTGCCCTTATCTCACTAGATGGGAGCAGCACAGCATTTCTCTTCATGTTGTTTGGCTATATATTTTGCGACTAGCAGCCAGCCTGAGGTCAACCCGCCTTGGGAATGCTGTTGAGATCGCAATGTTTCGATAGAATACACAAAAGAAAACATGCATTTTCTGACCTATGGAGGCCCTAACTGGCTAGTCTCGAAGAAGAAAGGGGTTGTTGGAACATTCTAATCTGACGGAAATTGAGATAAAAATAATGAGAAGAGATTGATCAGGACTGACAATCGAACCCTCTGCATAATAGAGACGATGAATACTGTGCCACATTGGCAATCAGTCAGCTCAGCGGCGCACCAATGAAGATATTCTGCTATTTGCGGATGGAATGAGCAGAATTCACCTTGAAAACCTAAAATACCTTTTCCATTTAAAATCCTAGATTTACACACAAACTGTTGCACACCACAATAAAATTTGCATGAATTTTACTAAAAAAGTTCGATAAATCATGTTACAAGGTAGGTTCACTTTAGGACCCTGAGACTGATTGATGAACTGTCTCGGGAGTGATTTTCACACCGTGACGGTATATTATTATTTCTAACTTAGAAATCGAAATAGCGACACTTTATTTGAGACGCAGGCAAATACATTTTAAAACCATTTATGACTCTCACAGTGAATTTTCTGGATAATTATCTTTTTATGGCCGTAATCACTGCGTTCAATCAGTATTAGGCTTTTTTGTTGCTAAAATTAGTCAAAAACCCCATTATAATACATACTATTTACATACTTTGACAGATTGTGCGCCAAGATATTTATAACATTTTTTAAATTCTGCACAGCATACCTCTCAGAGAGCACTGGATGTTGCGAGAACCGACTCTGGTCTTCGTTGTGTATTCGCTTCAACTCCCTAATGTGGAGATTCCGCTCCCGCTCTAGCTTTTCCATCTCTAGCTGCAGGTCCGCGTCTTCCTTCTTCAGTGCACTTTGTCTCAACTGGAACAAGGACAAAATAGTTTAAAATATTTTGTGGTGTACCTCTATACTAATTTGTATATTCGAGCAGATTTCTGAAATGAGAGCATCCTCTTTTCAATTAAAAAGCTCTGCTGAAAAGATAATACGCAAGTACTTATATAAGATTAGTCCTCGCTCTGAACAGAACATTTATATAAACCTGCGCGTACGCAATCGCTAAAAAAAGTTTATCTAAAGAATGTGAGTGACTAATCAGTCGCACTTCCGAAACCGCAAGGGAAAAAACAAGATTTGCGTAAATTGAAATGAGTAAGCATTAAGGACTTCTCGTCAAATTCCCACTGGGAGAGGATAACAAGTGTCTCTTCAGGCTTATAAAGTCGCAGGCAAAAGCTAACATCTAACGCAACATTCACAAAACAAATATAATATGTAAAAAATCACAATATTAATAAAAATTTCGTAACCTTAATTAATCATCAAATAAATCGTAACATTAATCATTGCCTGAACCGAAGCAAGTTTGGACATGCATTTAACTTACACACCATATTCAAAGACAAAACCTGAATTGATGGAACATGTCCTTTCATGTTTAGAATACGTTAGCAGCACTCTGCCGGCAGTAGCGGTAAATGCGGTAAACTAACAAGATGGCGGAATTTTTAAACTAAGCGTTACAATGTTCTGCGACTCGGAGACGGACTGAATTGCTAGGCGTACAGAGAAATTTATGATAATCGTGTGCAAGGAATTCGAGACAAAACGAGTGCGGAGTGATCATAAGATGCAAGCTTTATTGCCTGAATGAACTGTTTTCCTTTTATGACCAACTCCACTGCATTGGTTTGAGGAACAAGTTTCCTTGTCCTTAAGGCAAGTAACAACAAAAAGAGAGCGGAGAATTTTCCCTATAAAAAACTTAGGGCTAAACCCGAAAAAAGACAACAATATACCAACTTAAATAAGGCTAATTTGCGTATATTACAAGTTACTATACAGTACAGTCACAATCACTCATCAAGAGTTTAACACAGCTATAAATAAATACGGCTTCAGGACTGGGAACATTCAAATAGAATTATGCCTATTTCCCACAGCAGCTGGTAGAGACAATGGACAGTTTGTTTCTAGAGAAGTCGGAAAAACGACATCATCTGTGACTGGGGTTCATCACCATCACATCACAATGTCATTCATGATCCCTGTCCCTCTCTGTATCAAGCAGGGTATAGCTAGATACCAAGTTACGATTAATCTCTGTATCAGGAAGTAAATAATACATAAAACCATCTGTCTCCTTGTAAAACAAGATGTGGGTAATTATAGCGATCCTGACACACTTCCGTTGCCTCACAAATGAACACGAAACATTAACAGCCCATATCAGCCTAGTGTTGGACTTGAGCCTCCTCTACATTAGAGAAAGGTAGCCTCGTCCACGCTTGGCAACCGAATTGGATATCGCAATGATGTAAACATTGTAAACACACACAGGAAAAGCCGCTGCCAATTTTCTGGTCTAAGGTTTAGTTAGACGGCGTTTTACTATACTCTGACGGACCCCACACAGCCAACATTTATACAGTCATCACTATCATCGAAACTCAAGACAGAGTACAGAAAAGCAACACAGCACACATCATCTAAAAAAACTAGCAATCCGAAACAAGAACTGCCGCCTCCTCAACGGTCTTAAGATAGTTATTTCCTATCCTTCACACTGCACGGCTTCCGAGTTCACGAGGAGGGCAATGGAGCTCTAGTTGAGTGAGTGTGGTGAAGTGAAGTGGTGGGTACTCACCTTGAGTATCTCATCGGCCTCGTAGTACTCCTGCCAAGTCATGCTGGGTAGCGGGTCGGGCTTCAGGAAGGTGGGCGCGTCCGTGCCGTTGTGGAGCGGCGGCGGCTGCGGCGTGGCGGGCGCGGACACGCTGGACGTGCGCTTGCCCCGCCCGCCGCCCCCCTCGTTGTTCGACGGCCGCTTCTTGAACAGCAACTTCTTCTGGCGATCGATCTCCTCCTTCTCGGCGGTGATCTCTTCTTGCCGCCTGCAAGGGGGAAGGTGACGTTAGTAACTTTTCGGAGAGGTTTTCCCTGGAGAGCACAACATGGAGTTCTTCGAGAAAGGGGTGACAAGGTTTTTACGGGGTCGACAACGCGTGGGTGATTGCAAACGTTTATAGGCTGCGGTGACTGCTTACATCAGGCAGGTCGTAAGCTTGTTTGCCACCTCAGTGGTATAAAAATACCAAGAATACCTAGTGCAGTGATTCGTTAATTACGCGTAGGAGTACGGGTAAGCGGAATGAGGTTCCACATTGCGAATACCTCCCGCCAGGTGGCGCATCGTCGACAGCGCCATTGTCAACAGTCAGTTTCATACATTTTGTTGTTTTTATGTTACAAATTGTTGATTTTAATCTTATAAGATACCAATATGTTCCTGTGTTCTGTACCAGGCTATCCAATCGTGGTAATCATCTATTCCCAAAAACCCGGCTGTTTTTGCCAAAGTGAATTTTACCCTTTAATTAAACGTATTATGTGATTAGTTTATTGATATTTTTGTGTCCATTTAAACAGCTCATTCGATAATATTCAAATGCATTAGTCAATAAGCATCACTACAGAAGGAACGAACAACTAAAGCAAGAAGCAGTTTTCACATCACTGCACTGTTCCAGATTCTTTCCTTCTCGTTTCTTTAACTCACAATTGAGTTCCAACTTGAATGCATGGTGGCGTTTTTTTTTTTTATATTATACTAGCCAGGCATTTGACCACTATCTCACCTGGTGGTAAGTGACGATGTGACCGAAGATGGAGCATGCCTGTCTAGGAACAGCCTATTCACTCTAGCCTTGAAGGTGTCCAAATTATCAGGGACGATCAGGGCAGCGTGCAACGTGCAAGAGGCAACGTGTTCCATTCCTTAGCCGTGCGTATTATAAAGGTTGAAAACGAACGGCTCGTGCGCATAACTGGAAGATCCACGACATAAGGATGAAGCGTACGCCCGGATCGCGTTTCCCGATGGCGGAAAGAGGCCTGCGGAATGAGGTCGTTCAACTGCTTCGCAACTCTCCGAAATGTAACCTGTAGAAGATCGACAAACACGAAACCGCACGCCGATGGTCGAGGCTCTGCAGCTAGGCATCAAGTATAGGTTCCAAATTATGTTCGCATGTTTTTCAACCAAATCCAAAGCGGCCAGTTGGGTGGTGGAAAAAGAAGCCAAACAACTGGTTTTCGCAAAATACTCTCGACACAATAACAACAAAGCTTGACATGTTCGGACCGCCGCTAGCGCCATCAGCGTTTTGCCTGTGGAACGTGGACTCCCATTGCGTCAAGGGTAAGTAATCGAACATTATAGAGTGGTATGAATGGATTCGCCACAACTTATCACATATTCACGAACTGTTTCGCAGCTTGTCATATTCGCAACTCATATCGTTATGATAATGCATGTAACTGCGTCGAAATTCGTAAGCCAAGGTATGCGGTAATAAACGGGAAAATGTGGTAGACTCACACACAGATTGGCATGTGTATTGTATAATGTCAATAATTGTGATAAAAACAGGAAATTCACAAACATTCAAGGTCTAATAAATATTAGTAAAATTATTAGTTTACCACTGCCTATTCATTTCTCAATTATGCAATTTGTGCTGAAATATCAAACCTGCAAATGAGTGACTCATTTACACCGACAAGTCATATAAACATGTCGACTACATCATAGGTTATATTGTAAACATACCTTGTTAGTTCTTGAAATGCATATCCATCAGTCCAATTCTCCTGGAAGGTAGCCCCCACGCGCTGCGTCACAAACTGGCCGAGCCGTAGTCGGTTCTGCATGCATCGCTGCCGAGCCTCCTTCTTTTCAATAGTACTCTTCTCATTCAATAGTTTCTTAACCACGTCTATACACTTATTAATGTGTGATTTATGTTGGTCTATTACCTGGAAATTATTTAACGTATTGTTAACCATGCACTCACAACAGAGACAGTACAATGTAACTTGTTTACTAAACAAATCCTAAAACGTCAATACCTTGCTCTGTGCTTGCACCTGATGCTTCAGTTCTTCATTAGACCTTGTTAATTCGTCTATCCTATTATTTCTTAGTTCTAAATCAGAAGACGCTTGAGTTTCTAACTCTTGTATCCTCTGACACGTCAGTTCTGTTTGAACCTGAGGAGCAAAGCATTTATTAATTACACACACATCAGTAACACACCAGAGAAATATATTTTATCATAGTTAATGTGGAGTTAATTGAACACACACCTGTTTAACAGTAGTATGAGGTCTCTGCTGAGAAGCCGAACTTAAAAAGGCGGCTCCCGAAGGCAGTAATGATGAGGGTGACGGTGGGTACTGCACAAACAAAACATGCTTTGTGACCCTCATGTAACATTTTACAAAATGGTACTCAAGGTATAAGTAACTGAGAATGAATATTGTGTTAGGAAGTTCTACAGATATGATGATGTTAAAGTTATCGTTTACATGGATAGTTGACATACCATAGGGTAGTTGGCGCCCTGAGGCGATGGCGACTTTGCGCCGGCATGCCGTACTGGGCTGGAGGAAGGGTGCTTGGAGAAGTATTCACGGATATTCTTGTCCGAGTTGTGTCTCTGCTTTATGCCGCCTCCCCCACCGCCCCCTACGCCTTCTTCCCCTGTAAAAATTACATTTAAATATAGGTAATATTATAAAGTTATAGTCAAACATACATAAAAAATATACTCAAATTACATTGTTTATTTTTCAGTCATAATACTAAACCTTTTGTGCATGTGCAAGGTATTGCAAGAGTTATATTCTACTAACCAACATTATTTGATTTCATCCCTCCATTTAAGTTTGTTTTTACCTTTCCTAAATACAATTTATCTTAATGTTATCTTAAAAGTAGTAAATACTAAAAAGGTTTACTTTTAAGAAAATTCATATTAATTAAATTACCTTTCCGCTTTCTTTTTCTTTCTGGCATTGCTATAGTAGGGGTAGCCCCACTGGGTGGCACTAAGGCACCTGTGGGTGCTGCAGTGGAACCTCGCATAGCTGCAGATTTCTCAGGAGTTAGGGTATCTACTTCTTTGTCACTATGCGAAGACCCTGAAAGTAACAACATTACAAATTCATTTATTTGATCAGTTTATCAGCTATAATGGATATGCAAGTGTTTATTATTTTCATCTCATAATAACAGGGAATAAATCAAGTCTTCTAAGTCTGCCTGGGGATTAAAATATTTTGAACATGATTACGTTTTAAACCTGAGAAAATTTAGAACATGAAAGAAGCTTTCTGTGACAAAGAAATTGAATAACAGTATTGAATGACATTGTAGTAGACTGGGTATGGTGTTGACCAATTAAGTTTGTAATATTATTTAATTAATAAATCCGAAATATAAATTCATCCAGGGGTGAGAGTGAAAATGAAAATGTAAGAAACAATGCCCAAATGTAAATAATATATTTATGACTTATAAATTTCTATTGCTTGGCCAAAAAGTTTGTTGCAAATGAAGGTGCTACTATCATACATCCATGTCAATGAAATGTCAGTCACATACTGTCGACTTAAAAAATAAAAGTTGTTGCATATGTCACCACGGCAAACCCTTTCTTGCCAAGCTGTAAAAGTGTCACTAATTTTTCTCATCGAGAGGAATGAAAAGTACAATGTGTCACTGTGTTGGTTACTTTAAATCCCTCGCTAGCTCAGCTAGGTTTCTACTTCACTGCGCTTTGGATTCATAATAGCACCATATTCTTAAAAACATCATTTTGCTCACAACCAAGCACGCATATTTGTAAAACCTTTTTGTTATAGAAAAATTACACTATGAGCAGGAGCCAATAAGCTATATACAAATCAAAGAAAATAATGCCATGTATCAATATAAAAATTTTAAGAACAAAACTTAGTATGTCTCCCTAATATTTAAATTTAAATATTTTTTAACTGTGCTAACATTTAAAAATAATAATTGAATTCTGTATTCACATTATTATTTTTGTTTTCACCAAACTGTTCTGTACACAAATATCTAATAAGAATAACTAGTGAATATGGTAAACATTGGAAATAAATATTATAAATTTAAGAAACATACCTACTATTTGAAGAAAAAATTTGCATTAAGTCTTAACTTTGAATTTTCTAACTTAAAGAAGTATATACCTACAAAAAATATGTATGTTTACTACTTTTGTAAACTCACTTTTTGACAAGGAGTTCAGTAGGCCGACGTGGTTTACGACAGTTCCACAATTGTGGTCATGCATGATGACAAACTGCTTTGAATCTCGGGAATAAATATGACACTTTCACGGGTCCCATTCGGCATTATACGAGGCAGCGTGACGTCACAATCCTTCATTTGTTAGCAATGTTTCACTCAACTTTGGAGGCATTACTTCACAAGTTCGTAAGCACAGGTTAGCCTCATTTGAAACCGGCTCCGTCAACACTTCGATCACTAAACAATCCACATCACAAAGTTAACCGCACTTCACCACTAAATCACAATTTACCTGTGCTCATATTGGAATCCTGACTGTGTAGTGGCTGCCCCGTGTTGACAGTAGTTTGTGGTGCCATCTGAATTTGTGACCCAGCTGACATCTGTAAAGAAAGATGGCGTCTTTACATATGATTCGCCCAGTTTGCTAGCTTTTTTTCACATTATCACTACAGTAACACTAGTTCACGGATACTCACAAGTTGTTTTGTAAGTAATACGTTCATATTCTACACAATTCAACATGAGTTTCACTTTAGTAATCTAAATAACCTAACTAGTTTGACAAGTTGTAAACGAAACGCCAGCCGCGACAATCGGATACGCATCCGCGCGGGGAGCGGCGGGTTGTGCGACGAGGGGGGCGGAGATCGTCACGAAGTTTGCTCCGAATGTAATAATAATACCGACGACGGGCGAGGCGCCATTTTACAAGGATACAAGGCCGAAACCATCGTTAATCCATTGAAAAAATATTTACTTCACCGTTCGTGTAATAGGCACTGTGCGAATAAATCACCAATATTGTTAGGGGGTTTCGCAACTCACTCGGCGGAAACGACCGCGGCTTCATTCGCATTCGCACGACAGCGCTACGAGTTAGCGGCAGGCAGGTCAACAGCCCAAGATTGCGATCAAGCTTCTTGTTGACCAACTATTATTTTTGCACAAACTAAGGTGGGATTTACGGAATTTAGTTTCAATAGGAGAGTGTAAATATCGAATGTTGTATTAGTTACACGGAACGAACTATGTACTCGAACGGTATGCACGAAAGCGACTTGACCGATTATTCCCGCAATGAGGTGGCAGCGACGGGTGGCGGGCCGGCGGGCGGAGTGCCACCGAGCGCCGACCTGCGGCGAACGAGTACGTGATATCGGCGCTCGTGCCCCACAACAAACTGCTTACTGGACGTGTTACGTAGGCGTCTGTGCCGCGATGTGCCGACATAAACACAGATAGGTGTAGTAAGTAGCCAACCAGCCACCTAAATGTATTTTATCCAGCCAAGTTCGCTACGCGGCCCGCGCCGCGTGCGATAAACAACTGAGGTAGATAACTGACTAACATAATACGCTAACATTAAATTAAATATAGGTAGTTGGCAACTTACTGCTAACTTTAGGTACTTTGCTAATGAGTTAATACTGTTTCTACTTATAACGTGACTGATATCCGTTTTAATTTCACTTTTAATAGGTATGAGATCGTAGCTCTTTCTAGTCCTACCTACCTATGCGACTAATTAAGTCTCGGCCCTATTCGATCACTTCGGTACCGACCGAGTCGACCTAAAGTACAGCACTGCGAGTGACATACAATCAGACGAATTTCACTCTACACAAAAACGTTTGTACAGTTACGTGATATATTATCTTTTACTACTCGATAGAGAACGGATTCCGATAGCATTATTCACACGTAGAGCTCATCATCATTTGAAGGTTATTTGCATGTAGATACTAAAATATTGTTAACTAACATTCATTTCATAAATCGATAGATATAGGTACCTATCTATTCTTATTATCTCGAAGAATTCTACCTAAAATAAATAATTAAAAAATAGGTAGGTATACAGCGATGTTATGGAAAATAATTTATTTTACTTTTCGCGATAAGACACATACATATTAATTAAAAAGATACTTGAAATCGATAATATTTTATCGCATTAATTTCAAGAAGAGACGGAGAAGGGAAACATGTACTTGAAATCGATAATATTTTATCGCATTAATTTCAAGAAGAGACGGTTGAAATAAGAACATTTACAGTTTACCGCGTAACAAACAATATTTGCGTTAAATAGTAACATCACTTAGCTATACTTAGTCGAGTGTAAAATGTTCTTTCTATTTATTTACATTCGTTTATAGTTACGTTTGAGTACTACAACTCGGTAACTATTTAGTAAAACAAGGGGGCTTTGATATAATTTTATTATTACACACGATGACACGAGGCGCGATTGCAGATAGATAGATAAAGTTTTTCAATATCGAACGCAATTACAACCTTTGAAATTTTGGTAGCCAGAGACGAAGGAGAAGGTGTACGCTTATAGGTACCTGATTAACCTAATGCCTTGAGTATGTAATTCAATTACAATTTACCAAGGCTAACCAGTTTCAAACGACATTTTTCAACTCGCTTGTGAGAAAAATATGGAAACGCTTTAGACGAAATAATTTGTGAAAAATTGCGAACCAATAATTTTTTTGCATGCCCGCTTATACGAAACTGCCAACACATAAATAAATAAAGAAAAAGACAATAAACTGCATATTTGTGTGTTTATTACACAGAATAACGGTCATTTAGTTGGAAGTTTGGAACATTAAATTTAACAATTGCGTCAGGTTTACTATTTTTAGACGAAAAACATTGTTTCATTTCATAAGTAGAAAAAGATAGCTGGTATTTGGAAAAAAGACCTCGTGCCTTAATGAAGCCTGCAATCATTAAAAAACCGTGTTTTAAAACTTTTATAGTCTACTTTATAAGACAATAATCAGCGCAATAATGGCCACTTTACGAGCAAGTGTGTTGGCACCATGTTTATATTTTGAATATTTATGGCTCTCAATACCTACATTAAAGATGCTATGGACTAAAACTGCGTGTCGACAGACAGATAGCTAGCTGCATAACTGCGTGCCCCACTATCTGCATGGCTGATTTCGTGGAATGCTTTCACCATTCCAGAGAGCTATGAAAACGGTAAGTACATAAACTCGTATATAACATCGCAAAAAACATAAGCAGGCAGAGAGAGACACCAAGCACGAGCATATTAGCATTACCGTCGTAACGTTGCCGCTCTGTACTCCCTTCGGCGCCTCTCGCCCCCTCTCCCGATCACAAAGCGGCCACGGCTAGGCGGCTGCCTCCCGTACTAAGCTAGCACGGCGCCGCGGCCGCGCACCGACCGACGCCTTTCCATTCAGTCCAAACGACGATAAGGAAAAATAAAGGGCGATCACGTGACGCCGACACTACACTACATGCCAATACTGCAAGTTTCACTTATTGATGACAAGGCTAACTGACGTAATGAGTGTTTTATTTCAGCTTAGCACGGCCCGAATGCAGATAACATAGCATTATAAACATCATGCGTGAGTTGAAGGATGTAATATGTATACTTGTGAACGTCTAACGTCCTACTTCTACCAACCAACAAAGTCTAGGCCTACATTTCTAACTTGCAAAAAACACAATACGGCGATCCCGCTCAATATTCAACACAAATCAACCAATGATTTGCCTGCGCAGTGCTTACTGTCGCGTCTATTTTTAGCGCACCTAGCTTCGAATGGAAAGTTAGCGAGTTGGCAACATCCATGTAAGTAGTCATATAATACACACAGCGGAACGTTCATTTAAACAAAGCGTTATTGCACGCCGACGTCACGATGTAGTGGTTTAATCGTAGGCCGTCCTCTCTGTACGCGCATTCGATGCAGCGAAACATTACGAAGGAGTTCCATGAAAAAAACGGCTAATTTTAAACCATTTCGTGCGCTAACCAACTACATTTTTCAACTAAACTGATGTAATCCAATCTAAATATGTGTAGATACTACTAGATACATAATATATTTTAAAGTAACAAGGTAGATACGTATGTATATTTCAGTCGCAGTAAAATCGTTTTATCTCTCATTTATCTACTTATACAGAAACAAACATGTGGCCAAGGTTAACGCGTATGATATAATAAGCGAGGACTTAAATACCTGGCCGCGTACGCGAACGGTTACACTAAACTGAATTACATGGGACATAAGGATTAGTTTCGGCCGCGTGCACAGCGGGGGCGCAGCAAACTGCGTCTCAGCCGTCGTGAAAGATAATCAATACTCAGTCACATCCCTGTCCCGCATTCATTGTAGAAGCGCAGTTCCGCGGACCCCCTAAAATCCCCTCTTCCGGTGCGGCATCAGCCGCGTGCTGTTTAACCCAATTTTCTAGTGCGCGGGGGTGCAGGGCGCGGGGGGTCGGAGCGCCACCCGCGGGTGTGCAGCGCCACAAGAGATCCCAGCGGCTCTGCAATATCGACCACGCTATCCATCCACACACCGGCACACAAATCACTACACCTTCGCTGCCAGCATAACGGAACCCGCATGCATTCACTCGATCAACATACACATACAATAACATAATGCCTAGGTACCGATCCGCCCACATTGAACACATTAAATGATGAAATATGCGTTACGCAAATTAAATCGATTTATTGCTTATTTATTGAAATATGAGCTACACTTTTTCAACACAAAGGAAAACAACACATACCATACACTCTCCAACTGCAACTACACATGATTAACTCGTCAGCATAAAAAACACTACAATCTTAACACAATACAATAATTCAAACTAATATAAATAAAAACGATTTGAATTGAATCTAATTCGCTAGCAACATCAAAAAGTAGTCAGCTGAGCGTGTAGATAACTGCTATTGTCGGGTAATATGATATCAAGACACTAAACTAAGAATATTGATAACAAGAAATTTAAAACGATAAGTGACAGATAATAGTGAAATGTATTCATTTGTATCAGTCGCTATAAAGTGATTGCCAAAACAATGATTTTGACAAATACATAGTGCAAAAGCCACAATGTGCATGGAAAATGTTGGACCTAAAATAGCTCACCTTTTCGTTCACGGTTTAAAATGAGAAAATATGTAAACAACTCTAATGACATAAATTGCATTTGAAAGTAAAATGGGATTAAACCCATGGGTCTTCATTATTAAAGGGGAGTGCTAGAAAGCTGAAATTTGGTGTGCAGGATAGGATTTACAAAAAAAAATACAAGAAAATTAAGAAATCTTTGACTTTTAGCTTCCAACAAAAAAATTAGCGTAATGTGATTATTCACTGATAGAGCTACGTTTAAATCTATAAAACGGCGCCTATACTTTGTGACCAAAGCGTAGTGTTTGTAAAATTACAAGCTTGGCGCTTTATGAGATCTGATAACTTCTGATAACTGAAACCGTTAAGAGCTTAAGAGGCTTGGCCAACAAAACATGAAATATTTTTGGTGGGATTAATAATTCCGAAAAAATCTGTAGAGGAGAAATGTATGGAGTCGAATCGTGGATCGTGGATATAACTAAAGCGATGATCAAAAGGCTAGAAGCTAGATTGTGGATATACAGGAGAATAATAAAGATATCGTGGATGGACAAAGTATCCAACGAGAGAGTCCTGACGATGTTGAACAAAAAACCTTGAATACAGTAAAAAGTAGAAATCAGGAGTATTTTAGTCATATACCAAATAACCAAGGATAGCCAACCTCCTGTACAAGATGTCACTTCGACACAGAAGAAGATAGGAGGAAGAGTACGAAACTGGAACGATGGTAATCTTGGCTAGGGTCCGGGGTCCGCCCTGACTATGATCCAGGATTTGGCAGATAAAGCAGTTGCAGTGTAGTGCCTGTCATCTGATCTCCGTGGCCCTGTTACCAGGGGAGCCTGACCAGATTGGATCATGGTTACACATTCAGTCACCTGAGTGTTCAGGTTTCATCACGATGTTTTTCCTCACCGTGTGAGCATCGCTGCAAAGCTCCACAAAGCAAGAGGACCGCTGGAATGATGATGATGTATAAACTGCGAATCAAACTCTCACACCTCCCTCACACACAATATCATACAATAAAAATGATTAACCTACTCATTTAAGATTTATATTTAGAAAGCTCAGTTGAAAGAAGTTGCCACGTAAGCGAGCTGTCTAATAAGGCTTCTCTTCGAGCAAGTGACAATTACTTATGTCAACATGGGTAGGACCTACCTACTTTAAAATTTATTTTCGTAACCACTAGAGTATACCACTTTTCATGAAAATCCATGTATTTAAATTTAATTTTAATATAATTTTATTTGAAAATGTGAACTCGGAAGCACTGTCGCGTCGGCCAATTGTGAAGTGTACATAAAATGTACCTCTATTTCCATGTTATATCTATAGAGTAATTAGATCGTAATTGATAGACCTATATCACTATGCTCTGTGCCGTATTATATCTGGCTATTACTGATAATATTTGGCCGGCAACGCCGATATAACATTTATGTGTCTAAGAGTCTTATATAACACCGACAACTAAAGCTAAAATGCGTAAAACAAATTGAGAGAGACCTTACATTGGCAGTATATTCGCAGTGGTGATAATTGATTATTATCAAGTTTGCGGTACATCTTATAGCCAAATCAAAATTTAATGACGGCAATGAAGTGAATATAACTTTGTAGTGGCAGCGGGCATGCGCGCGGCGCGGCGTGGCTTCATTCACAACAACGTGGCGAGGGGCCGGGCCTCGGCGGGCTTGCCGGTTGCCAGCGACGGTTATCGTAGCCCACAAAGTTGGGTTTTGCATTACAATTATAATTTAACAAATTGGAAGTAGTCCTAGTAATGAAGTGAGTAATATCGCTAGTATGGGCTGAGGTTGGTGGTTAGCGCGCGCGCCCCGGCCGCGGGCCGGCCGCAGTGGGTCAGGCGAGACAACACGGGCGGACCTTGCAATGTCGCGGCGTGACGCTCAGCTGACGGGCCGGCGGCGCGCGCCCGCCCCGCGTTCATTGCCTCCGCGGCGGCCGGCGCGAGCACACGCCTCGTATGCCACCGCCGACGCCGAGTTCGCCGCTACATTGCTACGCTCATATGCACGGGGAACAGCTACCACGCGACCACCGAGCCGACCGATGTGTAAAATACTGTGAAAATCTAGCCGTATCGATTATCGTGTGTGAGAGGTGCGTTGATAAAATTAGTTATGCTGGAGTGCGGTGACGACCGGTGCGAAAGGTCGGGCTGTGTAAAAATAACTGCGGAACCGGGCGGCAAAGCGGTGGAATGAGGTTTGACGGCACATTGTAGCCGAGGCGGGGCGAGGCCGAGTGCGCCATGTTATAATTTCCCTTCGCGTCGAATGTGCAAACCGACGACTGAGTGAACACTGCTCCGTGCCGACTTCTCTTTCTCTCAGTGCGGAATAAGCATGCCTGTGGGACGACAGACTAGACGCCTACCTGGCCTGTAATCTAACAGCCATGCACCGCACGGTCTAACTAGTGCCACTGCGGTTACAGAAATAACACACACGGCAACAGTCTCTACAAAATGACGAGTTCCAATTATATCTAATGTGAAATTCTGCGATTCTAATATTAACGACCGGCGATTATAAATGTGTCACATGGGATTGTTCAATTATATAACACTGTTGCTGATAAATACTTATTTTACAAATTTTGAGATTAAACAACGCGAGCGCGTTGAACTCTAATACAGTGCTTTGCGTCTCTCCGTACGAAAGACATCAACGCGCGCCGTAACATTTTAACGATAAATACAACATTTTTGTACGATTTCTTTTTCTATCAAGTTTTCGTGTTGGCATCAAAAAAAAATCGCTTGTTTATAGTGCTGTGTATGAAAATATTTTGCGAGTGTAATGAAATAGGCTCGGTTAAATAAAGGGGCACGGGGCGCGTATGAGCTAGTTGGCTCGCCGCCGGCCGCGATAGGCCGCGATGTCGCTGACCCCGCAGCGCCGCCCGACTTACTTTCCTGCTCGCTTTATCAACCACAGCCATTCAATTATTATTGTAATGCATCTAATATGCAATAATTCCAACACATGTTCCACAATTTTCAGACCATTGAATTATAACTCGCCGTGATTGTAGTCCAGCGGTGGACTGTTATGGGCTGTTGATATGATGTTGATTGCAGCTTATGGAGTGCATATCGTATTGTAACATATGTACCTAGGTGCTACGCGTTGCGTTAATATGGCATGCATGTAATTTAAATACGGATCTAACTTTTTACAGGATTAGTGGTTAATGTGGTTATTAACAAATAAACACAAACATCTACAAAGTCAAACAAATTAATTTAAAACAGAAACTAGGTCAGAGTATTCTTGTAACACTCAAAAATGCGTTATACAATATACATACACGAATTCTGTAGCGCACGGCAATGATTAGCTATACATTTATCTAGTTGAGAAAACAACATGCTTCACGGCTTGCAAGTACCGGTGGTAAAAGAACACGATAGATGACGTTACTGCGGAACGCGCTATTTTGAAACATGTTTACACTAGGCACACATTAGTTACAAGTATACTCGGGCGGGATGTGGCGCGCTCTGTTATATCTAAGCGATAAAACACCGCCGAGCGTGCACCTACTTCGACTAAATACACTCCAATCAGAATAATGCCATCTAGAGTTAACGCAGAAAATCAATAGGCAGCTTGTTGACGACGAAAGCCTAATCGATATCAAGGTGACTGGCGTCGTAAACGTGGCATGATACTTCACTACACGGTCTATTATTAGCGCTGCCATCACACAACGGTTTGACACAGGCGACTACACAAGCAGATTCGGCCGACGTCGACATTATCGCACGCATAAGAAAAAATGTGTAACAAAAAACAACAGGCCACTGTAGCACTGCGGCAAAATGTGTGAGTTATAATAAAGTCAGTATGCAACTTACCATCTTGCATTCGGGCGCCCGCTGCGTTTTTATTAGAATCTCCCCAGCGTTGACCTGCGAACACGCGATCAATGCGCTCAGTGTACTAATCCAGCCCCTTTGTTTGGTCGGGGTTATGGGGTGATTTCCTCACTTAGTAATGAGTCAGGCGGGCGCCAATACTACTAACATGTGTAGCCAATGATAAATATTACTCAATTCATATGTAACTTATGTACCTATGTAAATAGAAATGGCATTCAATTGGTTATTAGTAACATTTTTTTATGTATAATTTGTACAAGTTACTAATAAGGCGACGGGTTTTCTACGGTATCGATGAATGCAAAATGTAAATAAATGAATAAATCAGCGCTCACGCTGTGACGCTCTGATTGCGTTCAGGCAGAGAGAGCACTAATCTGTTTGTAGGTCGATAAGTCACAAACGTACATTGCCGGCAGACTATTTATGTCCGGCCGCCATCTTGTCGTCCAATGACGAAATGTAGACTCACGCACCAGCCTTTGACGATCGACTAAGCACTGACTAGCTCGAGAATGTGAATTTTATTGTCTTAATTGAAGAGAAAGCGAGTCGATCCAATTTCGAATGGGTTTCGATCGGCTACTCTCGGGGGCTGATCTCGGTCGGAAACAATAGGTAGGTACTAGTGATCGATAGCAGGAGCATTTGAATAACAAATAAAACAACAGAGGTAAGTATATAAAAGCGATGCCCCGGCGCGGCGGAGTGACGCGTTAATAGGGCGACAGCGGGGCGCGGGAGGCGGGGAGGCGGACGGAGCCGAGACACATAATGGAATTACATATCCACATCACTTGGTCGAGACCGCGACGTGTGCGCTCGGCGCAGCGCAGCCGCCGCCGCGCGCCGCGCCGCGGGCAGGTGGGCACACGCCGCCATATTCAATCAAAGATTTCTCGTCACGTGATCCAAAGTCGAACGAAACCCACCTAATACACACCAATCTCTACATTATCGACCTACACCGATAACCACTTTGGAATATTGTTTACTTGCGAGAGATAACACCGAATATATTTAGTAACAACGTCTGCCAGGAATGTTCACACTTTTGCCGTGCAACAACTCATTACATTATGCACGGAATTAACGACTCTAAACCCTGACCAGAAGAGCGATTGTTACACTGTGCCGAGTTAAGGAGTCAATCGTATGCGAGCGAATCGGCTCTTTGTGTTTTCGATAGATACGCGGCCATTTTCTTTTGTATACCTATACATATAGGCAACTTACGTATGAGTGTGCGCGGGTTTGTATCGCGGACGCGGGCACTGCGGAGCGGCGGCGGCGTGACGCCGGCCAGTGATACATGGCAACGCCTCTGCGTTACCGATAAACTGAGCTAACACGACCTAACAGCACGCAGGAAATGCGCGAACAAAAGAATCGCCACCAAACCAAAACACTCGCCGGGCCCGATTAACATGCATTCTCTACTTAACAATGCTTATCATCGTTTTCTAAAATATGGCGTATCATATTCAGATTCACATTATATTCTAAAAGGCCGAGCGATTAATATCAACATCGAGATCGAGATGATCGGAGTCAAATTGCTGTTGGCCCTCACGATATGATTATAGTAATTGAGATACACAGCTGTTGAATAATACAAGTGCAGCAACGTGTAATATAAGAGTATCGGTTATTTAGTGAGAAGACGAGTATATTACTGTTGTGACCTCACGATCTAGCCGATGCTCGCTGTTACAATACGAGTTATCTGCGAGACACCGTTACTTTCCCAGAGCAGCCCGCGCCTACGGGGTGTAACCAGCATGACGAGCCCGATCCATGGACACATCAACGCACCGACCAATAAACAACATTAAAACCTCAAGCGCTAACTGGTCCTTACATGCGCGCCCCAGTTTAAATTATCTTAGTACATCTCCGTGAATGATACACATACGTGAGCGTTATAAATGAAAATTGTTATGGAATTAAGCCTGTCTCATTGTCCAACGTCAAACATTATGTAACTTCTGAATAGGTGGCCTATGTGTACCGACATTTCAATAACATGGTGCAACTGTGTTTATAAACGAGTGTGCTAGATCGGCTCACCTTGGCGCCCAGGAATCGCGCTTCCAGCAGCTCCTGCTTGCGAGGATCCAAGGCCGCTTGGAAGTGCTCCATTTTGACGCCAGCGCCTGTTGACAAAAGATACCGGTACTATAATATTTGACCTTTTGAATAGAATACTGACCGGCTAGCATATGCCGAAATCGCTGGAATTTGTTGAAACTCAAAAACTGTAATTCCCACGGGAAGGTCACGAAACAGAGTTGGAAATATTGTTGGGAACTACAAATATTTACTGAAACGGCTAGCAAAATGTCGTAAGCCCACTTTATATAATCGTAAGCAAAAATCGTACCCAAGTATGATAAATTGCAGCTCGCGTAGATAAAATGTAGATAAACTGGCCGTGTAGCAGTTTCGTAGTATCGGATGCTACTGCTACACAACAATTAATCCATACTAAATTAGTTATCTTTTGGTAAAATTTACATTATGTCATCATCACATAGGTACATGATGAACACAAAGACGGTAAAGATACGTCGCAGTTTGAATGGAATTTTTCGTAACCCAATTAAAAATATTTATACCACTATACACATAGCACCGGTGTTATACTAGTTAGATGAATTTTGTACATTAGTGCCGCCAAAACGTTTAACGTTTTGAATACGTGTAAAAGAACGACTATACCTATTTACATAATAGTGTAACCAATGACTTGTTCATATTGTGTTATTGCTGATAATAATTCCTACATGGTGATAACATGAAATAAAACACGACCACAAAAAGGTCATTGCCGGCGACGAACCTGCGAAGGCTCAAGTATTGATTTAATAATTTCGGTGAGTATGAGTCCTGTAGATAGGGATACCTATTTCTTTTCAGCAAGAAAGCATTGGCAACAAGCGGTCGGGGGTGGAGGGGGAACGGGGTTTTGGCGCAGTATCTGGAGCAGACATTCGAGTTGGGAGAAGTTAGGTACGGTTATTTATATAGGTACGTATGTATGTTCAATGTACATATCGATCGCCTCCCAGGCCACTCGCCACTATGATCTCACCTCCATCCGCTGGAGCGCCGCCCCGCCCGCCCGCCCTCTCGCCCCCGAGGCCTATAATGAAACGGGTGTCGCGGCCGCACCTACTTCAGTCCAAATAACTGATTAATTTCGCGAATGCTTCACGGAGATCCCGATATTAAATGCCATTGCTCCAAGAGCAGTTGTTATTGTAACTATTACTATTCATTCGGAAAATTGTACTACCTTCTCTTGAACATAAGATCGACAATCAACGAAAGGACTGTTTTAAATTATTAATTGTATTTCTTAGAGATTAAAATTTTTGCCCTTTCAATAAAGGTACAGGTAAAGTGCTGGGGCGTTTACGCATTGACATGGATCCGGTTCGTATTCGATACGTGAAAAACACGGACGGGAAATTCACGTTCTAGCGTTTAGGGACTTATCCGTATTAATCCGTATTCGAGATTTAACTGCCCTCGAAATACGTAGTAACTCTTCGTTCATAGAACGTTTTCATGTTTTGTCTTTCGTCCTTCGTCTCCCATCTACCGTCTTCCATATTCATCCTCATGCTGCCGCGTGCACTTGGCTACCAATTTTCACCTTAGAGTACGAACAATGTGTACAGCGGCCACTTCGACTCAGTTTTGATCCGAAGTGAGAATTCACATATCGAAAACGAACCGAATACGTGTCTGTGCAAAGTACAATTCGTACTTTTCCGTTATGTATAATCATCGATAGAAAATTAAAATAGAACGATTAGATTGTGTTATTACTTCTGTTTAAAAGTTTTTATTTTATTTTAAACTAGAACAGAACATAGCAATTCGAATCCATCTATAGAAGACACTAAAGAGCTGTATTAAATATCCATTTGTAATAAATCTGAAGGTTGTTGTGTTCAGTTCAACTATAACCTTGAAATGAAGCAAGGCACCCGAGGGCTCTGCCAACTTGGCTCTGGTGTACCTAAACCTGAATAAAAAATCAATTATTATCTAATTGTCCAGTGACTATCAAAACGGAAGATTAGAAATTTTTTACAGATAAAGAAGTGCAGCAGTGTCCGAAAGTAAGTAAGTCTAAGAATAAGTGTATAATTTTTTTAAGTTAATTAGCGATATCATTACGAAAAACAAGATTTAGATATAATAACGGATAATAGTTGAAAATATTTTATTCGCATTTTTATTTTATTGACGCAGAAAAACTACATAATATTTTTTTAAGATAACAATTTATTGACCAATAAAGCAGTGTTTTATTACTATTAATCAAGGAGTAATTAACTTTCTATAATAAATGTAGGGACGGTCTGTCACCATGCTTGACGGGTTGCTAAAAATGTTGCTGCCCATTTTCCAGCGACACGGATCTTATCGAATACCACACCCTTGAATGGAAAGGGTTGGTACAACAACCTAAGGGACTTAATAGTAACTTTCCATAAAGTATGGATCAAGTGGAAAGAAGTCAATTTACTCATTTTGTCTAATCGGTCTAATGTAGAATCAGTCAATTATAGAATCGGTCAAATGCAGAATCAGTCAATTATAGAATCGGTTAAATGCAGAATCAGTCAATTATAGAATCGGTTAAATGCAGAATCAGTCAAATGTAGACTAAACGAATATTACTCAAGATTTTGAACAAGATATGAAAATATCAATGTAATATTTCAAGGTTATCAGACTATTCCACTAAACTTTTATAAATACTCAGAAGTAAGACATCAGATAGTAGCAAAACCCAAACTATCGACACTGGTTTATAAAACAATAAAGTTCAATTACCTACTATCTATATACATTTGACCTTAAATTATCTGGGTCAACCAACACAGGCAAAACCCATGGCCAATATGTTGGGCAAATATATCATCTAAAATCAACGATGAATGCTTTGAAGATAAAAAGCATAAGGAAAGCGAGTGACGATATAGCAACGTGGCTGTTTTTTTTTTTTGCAGTATACTTAATTTTTTTTATATATTTAGACAAGACAGGCATTTGACAGCCATCTCACCTGTTGGTAAGTGACGATGTGGCCGAATATGAAGCATGCCCGTCTTGGAACAGCCTATTCACTCTAGCCTTGAAGGCATCCAGATTATTTATGACATAATAAAACATGACATAGGTACCCACTGAAAATATTTTAGAATTTAGCTACCCTAACTTGCTGCTTCCCATTAGGCAAGCCGTAAGTTGTTTGCCACCTTAGTACTATAAAAAAATACTTTCATAATTTACCTACCCAAACTATAGTGAGCGCTATCGCAAAGAACTGTTATCAGCTAACCCTATCCGTTAACGACAACCAACGCCGTTAAGTGATCGGAAACCCGAAACTTCCACAAAATGTTTTTACATAAATAAATATTCGTGGACAAATTCACACAGCGCCATCTAGCCCCAAACTAAGCAAAGCTTGTACTATGGGTGCTTATAATACATAGAACACCCAGACCCGTAACAAAAATTAAAATTCATAATTTCAATTTCTGCCCGGCCGGGAATCGAACCCAGGACCTCTTGCGTGGCAGACCGGTATGTTGACCATTGAACCACTCAGGTCGGCAATCAATCAGTTATTTGGCTACCATCACACCTGATAAGTGTAGATGCAGTCTACGATGAATGGAGTATACCTGTCTCTTAGGAAAGATATATGTCAGTTTGATGAAGAGCTAAACCGTTTGTTTGTTCGACGAATCAACGATAACGTACAATTGCCCAGAACGGTTTCCCTAAACTTCACATGCAGCGAGAACACTGCGCAAGTTTTTTGGAGAAGCAAGCCTGGCAGGAGTTGGTAATAGTCTACGTAAGTGTTTGTGAGCGTCATTTCTCGTCATAAGCGAAGAGGTCCTTCTCTATATTAGTGTTGAGGTCCTTCTCTACTTTAGTGGGGGAGTACACCTCTACATTAGGGCCTTCTCTATAAGTGGAGGGGTGGGTCCTCCTTTACATTACTGTAGCTCTTCTACCTAATTAGGGCCTCTATAATAGTGTTGGTATCCTTCTCTACTTTACTTCAGGTGTCTTTATAAAATCGGTAGATTTTCATGATCGGTAAGGGCTAAATTTCGTAAAATCGCTTTGTTATTAATACATAACACAAAACGCTTCTGCGCTATCGGGCATGACGGAATACCCGTAAGAACACCCATAGAAATCTGGAAAACTATTACAGTAGAGAACACAAAGAGAACCAACGTCTCCAGGTCAAAGGGATCCAAACCGCCTGTGAAAGAAAGTATTCAAAATAATGGCAACTTCTGCCGTATGAAACGTATCCACAGAGCTAGACCATGATCCTCAGAAGGCTCACCATGAAGTCTAGTGATCACATCACACTTCCGAAGGCCTATTTCCGGTGCACAATAAACTGTTAACTAAATAATGGAATTTCATTGTTTATAGTAAGTAAAAAAATTGTCGAACCGATTGGCACATTATTTTATTATTAAAAAAAAATATATAAATGGTGCTACTATATTTTTTTACTAATTTGAGCACAATTTTTTGACATAATCAAAACAATGAAAGGCTGTTAGCTATATGGACATTTTTGATAGGGGTCCCTCGAGATAATAGAGAACGTAACTATAATAATCGTAATAATAATAATCGTGGACAAATTCACACAGCGCCATCTAGCCCCAAACTAAGCAAAGCTTGTGCTATGGGTGCTAGCTAACTGATATACTACTTATATACTTTTAAATACATACTTATTATACATAGAACACCCAGACCCGTAACAGAAATTAAAATACATCATTGAAATTTCTGCCCGGCCGGGATTCGAACCCGGGACCTCTTGCGTGGCGACTGGCATGTTGACCACTGAACCACTCAGGTCGTCAACTATACTAATCATATTGCGTTAACATCCAGGTTGTGCTCTCGTGCGCGAGGACTCGGATTCCGCCTTGATCACGATCCAGGATTTGTCAGATCAGAATATTACAGCAGAGCGACTACCATCTGACCTCCACCTGACCTGTTAAGAGGGAAACCAGCTTGGTCAAGTTTACACATTTACTCGTCTGAATGTGCAGTGCCAGGGTTACTATTTTTTCGAATTATCTGTCAAACTTTACTAAAAATGTATTATAATAATTTTAGAATGTTAATGGTATCCTGAAGCCTTTTGAGCTGTTTCGCCAGACATTTTTATGGGATTTTTGAGAGTTCTTGAAATAAAAAAAACCTATTACAAAATCTCTGCCCTGTATTATTATTCCGTTTAATTGACATTTGCAAAATTTTTGCATGCACATTGGAATAAAAATCGTAATTCATCAGGGCAAAATCAACCAATAATGTTCTAAAGGAAAAAAATATATGGAAGTGTATAAGCCAAGCCAGTATTATTTAACAAACTATTAAAAATCTGCACCATGTTCATGAAAAATTAAGGAAAAATGCACCGTACTCCTTGTACAATAAAAATACTGAATTACATTGTAAAAAACAAACTTGATTAGTTGTCGGATAATATGCATGTTCAGGACCGATGACGCACGGCTTCCCAATGTTTGTATTTACAACATATAACACATATTTTTATTATTATATTACTACAACCAGAGCAAACACAAACTATACTATGTAATAAGTTAAATATCCACCTGGAAACAATGTTATAAACATGTTAAATTAATATTTTTTGCACACGCTCTGACGCACTTGTTTTGTTTTTTGAACAGACAGTAACCTAATGTTGTCAGCTTATTCGGGTATTCTCAGATACCGCAAGAACCGTTTGGGACAAATGATCACAATTTAAAAGTAAAAACTAAGCTTCAGTCTCCATCCAAATTGGGATGTAGTCCTATCAGTCCTGATCTAGAGGCTATCTCAGTTGACAACTGAATTTTACATCTACACCTAAATCTCATCTACATCTAATTTTGAATCTTACACTACTCTAATTTGGTAGACGCTATAGCCAGTGGCCAACGTAGATGATGTAGTGTAGAATTATTTAGTGTCAAATTCAGTTGCCAACTGAACTGAACGGGATAACTCAGAAAAAAGCAATGGTACGTGGTGGCACTGGGGATCGAACTCGGTACGTCCACTGGCGACCCTGACCCTGAGCCATTACGCCACCGACGCTCCACCTATTATAACTAATACCTTGTACCAAATCTGTTCAAGAGTTTCACGACGTGTTTGTAACAGGAGGTGGACCTAGTGACGCAGTGTGGTGAATAACTGCTATCATAGACATAGAAGAATAATGCAATTAATATTTCCGCATGATGATAATGTTTTTTGTAAATGTATTATTTTGTGTCATTAAGTGCCTACTGATAAAATCTTAATTTACCGCTTCTTTGGCCGACGTTTTTCACAAACAATAATTAAATATAGTATAATCGTATTAACACTGTCGTGAGCACCTACAAGTCTACAACACGGAGTTCTTCAAGAATAGTTTTATAATAGTTAAACAGGTTTTTACGGGCTCGGCAAATCGCTGATGATACTTCGTTTCAAACATCCATTAATTGCGGAAACTGCACTTTCCATCGGGCATGCCGTACCCTTGTTGTCAACTTAGTGGTATAAAAATAATTTAAGATTTCAGAATGGTAATAAGTCGTCTGTATCAACAGCAAAACTCACAACGTTTTTTAATGTTTGTGTAGGAAAACAGAGAAGCAGGCCACCTGATGGAAAGTGGTCACCGCCGCCTAAGGATATCAGTAACACCAGTGTGTTGCCCACCTCAAATGAGACCTCTAATTGTATACCTCTTGCAGGATCCCGTGTCATAGTCTAAACGAAACACTAGAAACGCTGAATATACCGTAAATAGTGGATAAAAATGGATACTACTCGTTATACTCGGTTGACCTGAGGTCCCATTTGAGGGCCCAAGCACCCTGGACTCCAAAAGAATAATTTTGTAATTTCGTGACTGTATCAGAGCCGCAGCTACGAAAATGGAAAGAAAAGTCCTGTACCGTAGCTGACGCAAATTAACATTTCGTAGCTGTTTATTTATTTATTTATTTAAAATAAATGCAAACTTACAGACAGAATCCAAAACGTTTACATTTAACATTTAAAAACATAATTCATATTACATAACAATAAAAAATATAAATGAATTCATAATATAAATAAATTGAATCACTACATTAATACAATAAAATTAAATTAAATACATTAAGATATACAGACACATTGACAATTTAATTGGAGCCGCAGCTACGAAAATAGAAAAAAAAAATCAAGTACCGTAGCTGACTTAAAATAAAATAATTTCGTAGGAGTTTCGGAGCCGCAGCTACGAAAATGTAAAAATGGTCTGTCCCGTATCTGACACAAAGAACATTTCGTAACTGTTTTGGAGCAGCGGCAATGAAAATGAAAAGAAAGATCGTAGCTGTAGCAAAAATCCCCCCAAGGGAGTGTGTTCCCTGATCAATATAATCTGGATGCCTTCAAGGCTAGAGTGAATAGGCTGTTCCAAGACGGGCATGCTTCATCTTCGGCCGCATCGTCACTTACCAACAGGTGAGATGGCGGTCAAATGCCTGTCTTGTCTAATATAACAAACAAAAAATTACATAATTTCGTAGCAGCAGCTACGAAAATGGAAAAAAAGTCTTGTTCTGTAGCTGACGCAAAGTAACATTTTGTAGGGGGCGCCTGCTCTGCGTCGGCTGCGGTGCGGATGGCATAGGACGTGGCGTGGCGTAGGGTAGAGGTAGGGGTAGCGTAGGATAGGGGTAGAGTAGGACAGAGTAGGGTACGTAAGGGACTACCCTTAAGTACGTCGTGAGATCAATTTGATTTTATTATGTTTTAGCCGTTTTCAGGACTATCATTGGAACTCAGTGGAACTAACCCAGTTAGACTCCTCAGATTTCCTACCACCAGATGTCTGTTTGTTGTTAAGCAACAACTATTCTATGTGGATGATGTTAACATTGTACTAGTTCACGAAGACGCTCGAAATCACCCGAGTCCACCCCATTGTCTATTTTCTCACCCCACGCTCGCATCTTGCACGGACTTATTGACTATTATATCTTGTATGGCTTGTATGCTGGCCGGATATCCGGTATAGCTAGCCAAATAATTATTTGATTCATCTCTAGCTTAAATGTTATGGAGAGTTCGCCATCGGGGGAAGCGTTTTTCCAGAAATGGGTCAATATTGTTTTAGATTATTATTGCCAAATCTAAAATTACTAAAACACGGAAATAACCGTTACGATAATAATCATAGTATTCGGCCTCAGTATTTGTTATGGTATATCGAAAAGTTATTTGGAATACTTAAAAAGAAATAAAGATTTATTTATTTATTAGACTCCATCAATGTGAATACTGCTAGATGAACACTTACTCATGCTCTTACGGTGAGGGAAAACGTGATGAAACCTGAACATTAGGTGACTGACATTCAGTCAACAATGATCCAATCTGGTCTGGTCCCTTCTTAATAGTCGCTACACTGTAATAACCTGCTCTGCCAAATCCTGGATCATGGTCAAGGCGGACCGCGGGACCTCGCGCGCGAGAGCACAACCGGGACATTAGCGACTCAAGCCCAGCAATGAACTGTGTGCTATGAACTGTAAATAAAATGAGAAAAAAGAATATTGTCGTTATGGTGTCCGGCAAGGTAGAATTAATCCTTAGACTGTATGTCGTAAAAGGCGAGTAATGTCTTAGACCAGAAAATGGGCAGTAGAATTTTCTGTGTGTATTTGATACACTGCAATTTCCCATCCCGCCTGCGAAGCGTGGGGATTACGGCAAAGGCCTCCACTGACGTGTAGAAGACTCAAGTCCAGCAGTGGACTGTTCTATGCTGTTGATGTGAAACAAGAAGATTTATCACCTTAGAAACTAAAAACGCAGAAGGACGCAATTGTTGTATGGGCTGCACGGCTAGCACAAGTGCAAAGCTTCGAACAGACTTCTAAGAGTAGAGATTATGGCGAAAGCCTCCAGCTTCGCAGGAGAGAATTCTTTCGACGGTTAACGACAACTTCTTAAAACGACGACTGGTTGTAACTTAAGCGTAGACTTAGACCTGGGCCTAAGTTTTAGTGGATCTAGTACAGGTTGACCAAGTTCAATCCTGCTCATACAACCTGTGTTCTACTGGACCTATTAAATATTGACTAAGATCAACCCGGTCAACGCTTAAGACCCCGAGACTGCTGAGACTAGATGAGTAAGTTGGTTGATTTTCGTTATTATTTCGGCCATCTTGTTGTTATACTGTTCTAGAGTGACCCCTCGGAAATGCATTAACCTCCTCCAGCGATGGTCCCATCCCTTAATCTAAACTAAATATAACCTGTTGTGCTATCGGAAAATTTGTTTATTTTTGACTATCTTGCTAATAATATAGCTTGTCGTTTGACGAAAATCTCTACACTCCGACCGTAACTTTTAACAGGGGAAAAAAATCACTTGGAAGTAGATCTGGTTAGATAGGGACAGTGATCCCGTAATTTAACTCTAAAGTAATCGCGCCCTCCCGAGGAACGTGAGTTGGCCGCCCATAGTGAAAACGCTTTCTTTTCTTGATTTAATATGTGACATTGAGTTGTTCTTGACACATGTATTCTTTTCCATTTATTTTAACTACGTCTACGTTCTGTTATACCATTCCATGAAATTCTTTGATGTGAACTTGGGTGATGAGTGACTATTTTTGGGCGTCCCGTTACTTCATCGCCGCCCAAGCTGGCATAACCACGTTTATATTAAGCTACCGAAAATGTTACCGTAGTAAATAATGGTAGTGAAAGCCTCGTAAGAAGCACACAAATCGATACTCATATGAGTCTTGATGCTCGGGTCTCGATGCTCGATTTTCTTCGACTTTAACTCAATAAAAAAGCGTGTTAAATATAAATTAAGAGTTCAAAATGACTAAAATTTAGTATGGTAGCATCAAAACGTATGCACAAACATACATACCCCAAATTGTTATTGATGCGAGCTGCCATTTTTATAATGAGGCCAGGTAAATTTCATCTCGCCTACGTATCCCTCCTACGTATACCTCCTGTTTCGAACAGTGTGAAAGATAGAGATAGAGTTTACTTACTTCCGATAAAAGCACATACACATGAAGAAGTGTAATTTATTTGATTGACGTAGGGCCTAATATTCTTTGGGACAAAACATAAAGTTAAAGCCCTATTTGTCAAATTTAAATGGAAATTAAGGATCATTTTGAAATTTGTAAGGTCCTGGCTTTTTTGTTAAAAGAAATGCGATACAAGCTGAAAAGAGTATTTTTTTAGATTTTTCGAGTCGATTGTTTAGTCCACCACTATAATTTTGTCAAGAGTGTTGTTTACGTTGCCTGATGATGATTTTATCGAAACCGGTCGCAATATTTTAAGTTAAATTTAATTACAGTGAAACTAGTCTAAAAAGTGTTTTTTAATTTATCAGTTTGTCAAGAGTTACAGGGTCATATAATTTGTTTTGTTATGCTATGCGACAAAACATTATTTTGACATTTCTTTAGCTTCACATAAATTGTATCAGTTTAGTTTACATAGTGGTACCTGAGATCATCACTAACGATCAGAATAATAACCATTAAGGGGATTGAAAGAAAAAAAAATACTATTACAGATATTTAAAAAAGAAATGAAAATTTATGTTTAGACGATACTATTTTGAAAATTGAACTCATTTACGTACTCTATTACCTCATAGGCGGCCTCTAAAACGACTAGTAGCACAATATAACCACCCGAAAGAAAATACGTATGTGGTACTAATTTTAAACTTTCAAATTAGAAACGATGCTCTCGAGGTTTCAAAACGCTTATAGTTATTATTTCGATGGGCGATCGTAGGTACCAACAGCCTGCTCCATACTAGTAGCCGGACTTTTTTGATCAGGCAGACTTTAAAAATACCGGTTTCCACAATGCATGAATGTGTCTACCGTGTGCATTTTATGTGTCTTTTGTTTTTCTGCTATGTGCTACGTCGAGTTGTCGCACAGGTTCCATTTCTTTATATTTGAGTAACGATTAAAAATATTAAGTAACTTTGCAAATAACTCATCACGAAAATATTAAGATTATTGTTAAAGGGAGAAAATTAACTTTCGGACACTATTCATACACACGGATCTACAAATATACCCAAAAGAAAGTAATTTAATAAAATAAAAGTAAAGAGAACTTATTTTCATATTGAAAATCGAAGTCTATGTTCAATAACAAAAAACAGCTGATCAGTGTTGTCATAATTTTTGATGAGCATGGCCACAATTCTGTCAGCAGCACATCAAGCTACGAATTCGTCGGTTGTTTCTACATTTAAAAGAAACACTTTTGTGTTGCTTAATATAACTTCGTTAGAAAATTTCCCCAAAAATACAGTCCTTGATATTTGTTTGCGTAAGTTGGGATGTCTCTGGTAGCTGACGTATATTTTTTGTAATATTGAAAGAATTAGTGAGAAGGTGGTTGTATTGTGGTGAGTAATGTTATGGGCCGTCGCCGCGGTCCGAGCGGCGGCCGGTGGCCGGCGGATACAGCAGTGGGCGCGCTGCCGGGCCGCGGCGCGCACGTCGCCGGCACCCACCTTTGCCGCGGGAGTTGCGGCGGCCGCGCTCGTTCGGTCGATCGCTCATCGCGAACGACTCCTTGAAATGCATCTTCCGACACCTCTCCGCACTCCATCCACATTCACGTGTAGCATCAGCGCGCTCTGTACAAGATCCGCTCACTGTCACCGACACGTCACCGTTCCGATAAATATCACAGCACTGCCGGCCGACCGGCCGTCACCCGGCGCGGCGGACGCTCGGCGCGTTCGCCTGAACGTGTCGCATTTTCGACTCGGCCGCCTCGCCGGCAGCCAACGAAATATTGGACGGCGCGGCGCGAGCCGGTGCGACACTCGGCCTCGGGCACACTGGCGCGCTGCGAGCGGCCGCGCGCCGCCTCCGCCGCGGGACCGGACCTCGCGTCTCGGGGCTCTCGGGGCGAGGATGCGGGAATCGGCTTCGGCGCAATACCCGTCACGAAAATAATAGGAACGGCGAGTGCACCTCAGAGGCACGACGCGACGCGGTCGGTGTGAGCGAGACGCGGATAAACACCAGACTGTTTACTTACGGTGCTCGAGCGCGGGGGCGGCGCGCGGGGCGCGGGCCGCGGCCGCTGCAATCCGCGCGCTGCAATTACTGCCTCTACTCCACAATTTCATCCTAACTTGGATCAAGTGCTCCTTTCCTTTGGGTATTTACGGACGCGCGACGCCACTTATAAATACCTAACAAACGGCGGAATGAATTTAACTCGGCATATACGCATTGTGTTATATAAATAATATCTGCGTAGACTTATAATAAAATCGCGATAAGAAATAATTTAGTAGGTTTATTTACATATTGCATTGTAAAAACTACTATAACGATTTGTTTAGAGTTTTCAGTTTCGACGAAACGCTTACTTTTGACTTATTCAATCGTTATCGGAAAACTTAATAAAAAATAAATGGGCTTCCTCAAAGCGGATGAAGCTTCAGGGCCATAACTGGATTGGATAGGTATTTTGAGTAGTGTAAATATTTATTTGTTTTGTTATGGCTGGCTACAGTATCGAATTATTACTTCGACTAGACAATCTAATATAGACTGAATTTTATAGACTCGGAAAAATATAATAGTTAAGGAAGCCGAGAACTCTACCAATATAATTATATTGAAAGGTATAGAATAAATATTCAATAGTCATATAGGTATATATAGTTTAGACTTTAGAGATTATATATAGTTTAGACTGTTTAATTTATTTACAGTTTTGTTGAATATCATCTTTGCTTAAAGTGTTACACATGTACTACTGAACCTAATTTAAGTTTTTTAGGAGGGAGGAATGATATACAACTTTTTAAGTGGATTATCTAATTAATAACTTATAATTATGTTAATAAATGTGTTAAGCTATATCTGGGAAAAAAATTTAGACTAAGTAGTGTCCTGAAAAGTAAGTTAGTCCGTGCTGTAGCTGTATTTTTGTTGCTGGTTATTTTTAACTTGTATGAGCTCTTCCGCAGGTAAGAATTAGGCGACTAAATGGAGCATGCGCTACGGGAATAACTACGAGACGACGAGAGAGAATACGAGTGGGTGGCCTCAGTGAGCGAGGTTAACATTGATGGGCTGGGCATTGGCCATGTCGTCCGGACCGGCAGCGCGCGTGGTGCACGCGGCGTGCGCGGTGCGTGCGGCGCGCGCGGTGATCGCAGCGAGTGGCGATCAATCGCGGCGTGCACCAGCCGGTGGTGACTGCATTCCGCCGCCTCACCCCCCGGCCTTCCGGCGCTGGTCACGTGACGCGCCGATTAGCCGCCCCGCCCCGCGCCGCCCGCGCGCGCCCGCAACCGAAATAGAGCGCGCACAATCTAACATCTCGTTCAACTCGGCGAAAATCTCACGCCTCTCTTGTCTGCCAGCCGCCGGCCGCCGGCCGCCAGCCGCCGCGTGGCTGCGGTCTACGAGCGCCGCTTACACCTCCCGGCTCTAGACTCGACACCGCCGACGTAACGCACAATCCAATTTCAACTCGCCTAGCCCATAAAAAATAACTGTACACCCAAAGACATTAGCTCCGGCGACGAACCTACTAAATAAAAACCGAACAGTAAAGAAATTATAATCTGTTCACGATTTCAAGTTAAACGGAACGTCTACGTAGAGCCCGCAGCCATATTTGCCGAAAATTAATATTTAGAAGCCTCAACGTTGTATCTAAGTACGAAAAGTAAGTATCTCGGATTGTGCTAAACGAAACTCGCATCCCAGGAATGAGCAGGATGGTTCGCACAATTATCGAACACAACGTGAGTGAAACAGGTTATACATACTTCAGCATGTACTATGTAAGGTGCTTCTAAATAACGCGCACAGAAGAGGCAAAAGGGCCTCGGTGTATGTGTGTGTAGAGAGCCAAGTATATAATATTAGGTATTGTTATATACTCGCGAGCAAGCTGGGTCGACGGACGGCGGGCGAGCGCCGCCACGACACCGCCGCTTAAAGATCACATCACACGCCGTGTCATTCGCGCATTTCGGTAACTAGGTAGGCGTTGTTGCCTGGCCTGCATGCGTTATGTCGTACTTTAAACCTATCCCCGTAGTCGCTAATGGTGACATCATTGTTATAGTGTCCAAATTTAGACGAGGTATTTATCAAAATGAAATTAGCTTAAAGTGATTATATGACACCGATAATAATATCTACGAGGTCTCGTCATCGATCACCGTGTTGCGAAGTTTTACAGCGCCCAACACGGCGAAACATACTGACGCTTGAACAGATTTTAAACTCGTAAAATACTTTCATGGCGAACATTACTAAATGGTTGGTTTTTTAAATTATTCAAATCAGGTTCATGCCGGCCGATTCCCCGAGTTAAGGGCGTGGTAAAAATTGTTGGTAATCACGCAGGGCTGCCGCATTTAACAGAATAAGACGACGGGATCAATACGGGCTGCAAAATGTACACGTGATCGCGTCACTATATAACTCCCTCCTACCACAGACCGCACCCCCTAAACACCCTATTTCTCCCTTCCCCCAATGTCGACACTAAAGGATTTTTCTTTCTTTGCTTCCTCTGTCTGACACGTCACTGAATATTTTGGCTAAGCACCGTCGATAAGAAACCAATTAATTCAAGCGAGTTTCAATCAAGGAAAGTAAAAATTAGAGATAAATAAAATTATACTCCTGGGTAGCCGCAAGTTGACAAACACGCCCTGAAACCAGTTCCCGTGGGCGAAAGGTTACGAGCGGCCGATTGCTGCCGCTCACAATAGGGCTGGCACTTGCCCGGTTTCGCCTAGTCTACGACACAGTGAAGTCCAATAAACGTCCAAAGGAAACTTTTCGCCAAAACATCTATTGTTATTGCGCGTAACGTAATGGAAATTCAATATTGTTATTATGTTTGTGTAAGTACCAGCAATTATATTTGACCAAGAACGGAATTATATTATGGGTAATGGTTTAGCTCAAGGTGACGCATTCTGACTTTTCTTCTCATGATGTTTTAAGGAAACTAGTCAGTATTCGTTTGAAATAAATCAGCGTCTCTAGTGAATATACTTAGAGCGAGACGTGAACAGTACGTACGGTGAGCGTACGTAGTGAATAAGTAAAGCGTGGGCGGGTGTGGCACCACAAAGGGTTGCGTCGCAAACTGCTGTCCGCACGCCCCCGGTCGATAAGGACCGCGAAAAACGCGGCATCCGATCCGCCGGCTCCACGGTTACATCACCCAATTCTCAAATGCGGACAAACCGCAACCACAAATCGGTAACAATAAAAAAAATACTATCCATTACAATTACTTCATTTCGGAACATCGCTGTAGGTACTTACGTAAACATTGCAGCAATTATTTCTTTTTTTATTGCACAATCGATCAAGGATTCGATTCAATCGATTACCTATCTTCATTAAGTATTGGCAATTTCTGACACCTCAACCCTGCACAGCCCTAATGAAGATAATTTTCTAACAGATTTAAAGAAAAACTTTATCGACATCAAAGATCGGTGCCTATACCTACCTACTAATAAAATATAGATCGACAATCCTCTATTCTTAGCAACACGCTACAAAGCGATATCATCAACTTTCTATTGCTGGTTGACTTACCTACACCGATTTCTTTTGAGCGCAGACAAGTTTTTCGCTTGTTTGAATGAAAAAGTGGCGTATTCACAATTCAGTGGAAAGAATTAGCGGCGGCGGCGGCGGTGGCATGGCGGTGCGATGCGCCGCGGCCGCGCAGTATTCGCAACGGATGCAGCGAAATGAACGGTTCGTTGAACTCCCGCAAGCCTGGTTTCACTCGTAGAGCGCCCAGTTCAGTGGCCCTATTATAAGTTGCCATGCCATCACAACTTTCTTTATTTTCTCACACAAAGTCACTTAAATTAGCCCTATCTGCAACCTAACAAACGCATTCGCTGACTTATCGAGCAGGCGTTATCGTATACTTAAAATTTAACTACGTAGATTTATGTAGTTAAGACTGATAAGACTGAAGTAACACCGAATGCACAAATAGCTTCGAAATGTTTCCACGATAATATTTAAATACCGATGGCAACATTACCTTGCCAGTTAACTGTTTATAAGTACATAACCTAATAGACGTCTATCTCATAAACTAATGTAGTTAAATATTATTATTTGTGACGAACTTTATGATGGCTTTAACCCGCGAGTCTACTACACATAATTGAATTTTATGAAATTACCAATCATCTTACATATGTACGTATATAATGTCACGCCTTTTTCTGGTATGGGTACTCAGAGTCAGAGACCACATTGTTCCACTTGCTACGATGCTCCCTGCTAAACCTTTCTCGCTACTTCCACATTCATCAATCTTTCATACATTCTCGTCAATTTAGGGATATAGGTATACCTACTCTTTTCACCTGACCTTTCTTTAAAATATCTCCGATTTGATCGGCATATGTACATCTAGGTCGTCTCCTTTCAACACTCCTATTCCCTCCTGGACTCCTGCCATATTAATCATCTTAACTCTAAAGGATTGTAATGCGTTTGAAATTCGAGTACTAGCTATCTGAATGTTAGTAATGTAAGATGCAAGGCACCCATTGTATTGCGCAGAAGTGTGGCAGGTAAACGTGGCAACAACGCAATCGCTATTCAAGTGTTCGCCACTCGCCAATATCCGCCAATGCAATACAATATCGAGTTACACAGTGTGGAGACAATTATAGAACCGACGACCAAAATATTTACTGTCAGACTTCACTCATTTACTTTGTCGGCCTCTTTTTCGATTCCAATTAATGGAAAGCTAGGTACTTAAAATTCAAATGTTCAATATATGTAACTATGTTAATTGTTTTCATTAAAAAAGAAACAACAGGAATTGCATTAACTTGTAGTGTGCTTATTAGTCTTGATAGCTTCCATGTACTCGATTTGATAACTATCGTCCACGTCGTATTACCACGAAATAATGTGTGTTTAGGTATAATGTGAGATATCAAGTCAGGCCGCGTTGGACTTGTACTTAAAGGTGGGTATTGTGCTCAGAGACAATCAAGTTCGTCACAGTTTATCAAGGTCAGCTCAGTGCGCATGTGCCACCAGTTGGATGTTTTAAAGATTTTTTGCGTGCGCCACTAAAACCAATCTCGGTATATTTCAACTGCGCCTAATAAACTCGCTTCCTACGTAACCCGGTACGGAAAACACCAACTCCCGCACAAATTTCTACATGACACATCCCACACCTGTACATATTACAGTTTAAAAAATAATAAAAACAGCATAACACAATGCACCAGTTAACTATAATAGGTCTCTAACTATTGTAGCGTATTAAAGACTATAAGAGTTTATAAATGTGTGACATCATAGTGGACTGTTTGGTACAAAAATTTATCAGCTTACATGGAATATTCCATTTCGTATTAGTCATAGAGGTTGGCATATATGTGCCTACTACATATTGTTTGAATGCATTACTAGATCCAATGGGTATGGTCGCCGCTCCGTTTGCGAAGTCAAGGCGCGAGTGGCGGGACTCGGCTTCAGAATCGATCCGTGTCTTATGTGCCTTTACATACTTCCTACTCTCATGTTATATACGGATTCATCTGCTATGCGTCAAACGATGGCTAGGTGGTGTGCATCGCGCCTTACCTGCGCCCTATGAAAGGTAGCGGTTATGCAACAAAGAGGCGTTTTAATCTGCAGTGTTAAAAACATTCAAGAAAGGAAGCCATTTCGTAAACGTAGCTTACCAGTAAAAAATGCACTTTGTCAGAGACTGTGCGAAATAAGCATATATAAGTTTTTATAGCTACTCAGCAGCCTTGGAGACTGACCTTTCGTATAAAATTACAGCACCTATTTATTATTGCGTTTATGGATGCAGCAGTAGGTAGGTATCTCATGCTGAATCGGTAAAGTAGTGAGTTACAATAATTTTAATGTCTTTTGTCTACATTTTAATGTCATGTTGTTTACCTGTTGCAATTGTAAATATGGTTTTATGTACGATAAACCAAACGGTTTTAACGGAATTAGTAGTTTTAACGTTGTAAGACCTAATTAACTGATAGACATAACGTAATTAGTAGTGAACTTCGACTGACTTCGATATACCAAAACCCTTAATTTCACGAGCTGCAAGCCCCTGTACTAGAGTTCAACTTGGTGTCGTTAAACATTTTAACGACTTTATACAGCTAATTGACGACGGACTCGCGCGCAAGTTGTTAATAATAAAAGTTTAAATCTGTAAAATATAAATTAAATCCATCATGTCGAAGATGCCATACCTACCGGAGACGTGATACGTGTATTTACGCAGTAGTTCGAATGTTGAGGCCGATCTTTTGTGTGCGCCCTATTAAATGTGAATAGCAGAAGGAGCCGCGCGGTCGCGGGGAGGGCGACGTATTGCGTAGTGCCGGGGGACGCGGAGTAGCTCGGAGGGATACCTACTAATCCCCACAGGCGTGGCAGATTCGACGGGACAGGCCGGAATGACCTCGAATCCTTATTGATCTGCTGACGGACGACCCGTCAATGACGTCGAGACCACGTTACCAACATGTACGTACTTGAACCAATATGATCGGCAACCGCGATTTTATGCCGATGTTACATTTGGATTTACCAAGTTAAGCATCTAAACAAGTAATGTACCTATAATTATCATAACTTATAGCATAACTTATATAGGGTAATAAAAAATAACTTACCCGGGTAAAGAATTTTCTCCGTCATTCCTACAGGGCTAAGGCGCGCTCGTAACAAGTCTGTAAATAAATAAGTTTTGTTACAACTCGCAATTTCTAGCATTGAATATATAAATTGAATCGATGATTAAAAGAATTAAGCTTCCTTAAGAGTGATTAGCTAATTAACTATTCATTTTCTGTTACCGGGTCGCGGTAACGCATTCAAAAACAGGTAAAATATGTTGATGTCCTTGAGTATTAGGTTCGCGAATCGCATCTGTGGTCTCGCATTTAGATACGTAGATAGCTAAATGGTACCTAGGGTTATTCTGCGTCTTGCAGAGAGCTGAAGGGTGGAGCGGGGGGCAGGGGGCGCTGGGCACAAAGAGATAAAGAGACCGCGGCTTTATCCTCTTTCCGCCCCTTTATGTAACGGAATTACGCAGGTATAAAATGCCAATTTCAAAGCAGAAATAATGAATAAAAAAATCAAACTGCAGGCTTCTATAATAACCGTTTCCATTTCATGATGAGTGGGTATAACTATGTCTAAAAATAGTTTCTCAGACACTAAAACACTACTGACAAGTAAAAATGTCTGTGACTTTATGACAAAAAATTGTCTACTGTAGCCATAAATACAGCTCTAACTGGGCTGTGTACAGTACATATTTGTATGATAAAATTTAAAATTGGCATTTCCTACAAAGAGTTCCTGCTATTTAAAAGTACCCTCGGCATGTTTATAAATTAGAATTATAAGATAATGAGATATTATTTTCCAATTTAAATAAAAGTTATCATAATCAGTGACTGATATCAAACTAAGTAATATACATAAAATTTAATCCAAAAACATGATTCATATCTGATATGACTCAAATTAATAGCTATAAATAATACTTTGATTCTATTTCACACATTTCTCTACATTCTTTAAGGGAATAATAGGAGGCTTCTGAATGGGCTATATTTTTGGCACTTCATCACTCAAGTCAAATTTCACGTTCAGTAAAAAAGTATGCACTATGTCTCTACATTATAGTGCAGCTGAAACAACAATACAAAAAATGGAAAAATTGATTCTCTGAATCCCAATTAAGAGCATTTTATTGACACCCTGTTTCAATTTGTACAGTCAAGGCAAGACAGTGCAAGACAGTTTGATAAAACTTCCTATGTAAACAAAATATTGCTAAGGTTATCAGTTATCGCTTAGGCTATCAGAATATTTACGCAAGGGATTACCAGATTTCCATCTTTGTTCATTTATGTGTGATTCAATACATTTTGTAATAAACCTATTTTGTTCACCAATTTTTTTTATTTGATTATTGAGCACAAACATTTTTTATAATAGAAAAAAATTTTTTTTTTATAATACAGTTTGGCAAACAAGCAAGCAGCCAAGCAGGTCACCTAATGGTAAGTGACCATCGCCACCCATGGACACTAAGGCTGTTGTGGATCAGGGTCAATGTGCCTAATTTACCCTTTATCTCCTGGTTGACTGGTAGATAAGGCTATTTTAGCTTTAAGTCCGCCTTTGTACTATTTTGTGCATGAAGATTTAATAATAATAATAATAATATTTCGAAATATAATCAAGTGAAATCTGATTTACTTCTTCAGATTTCACCAGAAAACAAATGTGGCACGGTAATAGGTTGATATCAACTGATGGGGTGATGCATATTAATTGATTATATTTAGAAAATATTTATTGCATTTGTCATTAACATCCTGTTAATAATTAACCCCTACAAAAATAATTTTACCTTCTATGTAAGCCTAGGACATGATGATGGGAGGAAATAGAGCAGGAGAGCGGTTCTGGCAGAAGCCAGGATTGACCACTCAAATGATAATGATTAAAACTTCGATATGTAGGTAATTGTTGACAAATAAAACAATTATTTACTATTTACATTTATTATTTACCTCTCCTCTTTAAATTTTTGCATTTATATGATATAAAAACCAATTGATTTTCAAAGAAATTTTCCTAAGAAAATGTAACATTCTTGTATTGCTATGAGTACTTAAGTACTATCCTCAAGTAAATTAATAGAAGCATATCTTAATTGCTCAAACTAAAAAAAATGGATTGAAACGTTATTTTGAGTAAAGGATTACTAGATATTAAGGTACTAACAAATTTTCAAAACACATGAAATCAGTAAAGTGAATCAAAAGTTCTAAAATATGCAAACTCACAACAACAAAGTAAGAAAGCAAAAAATACTAACCTTACAAGCCGAGTGTATATTCATGATACAAATCAACCCAGTCGGCAAATTTTCTTCAACAAGGCTCAATAAATTCGTAGATCCAAAAAGACCAAATCGCACAACGAATAGGTAAATCTTCGATTCCAAAATATCAACACTTCACTAGTGCGAAAATGGCGACGAAAGTTAGTTACCAAAATGTTAATTAAAATCTAAGCGGAATAAAGTTATTTTTACGAATCTTTCTGATCTATAACACAAAAGAATATAACAGGAGAATTTATAAAACTGAAAACGGCACAAAACTACCTAAATAATAAAGAATGTAACAACAGTTTTTTAGAACGCCTGACAGCTTATTTTTCATTCAACAAACCACAATTTTTCTACAATTTTCCCACACACCACATTACGTTTGACAACTTTGACACCGAGATGGAGATAGGTATAAACAAAACTTCATCAAAACAGTGAAGTGTAACAAGGATAGATATCTCATAATGCAGAGGGAATGTAGAATTTGGATTCCTCCATTTTCGAACTGTAACAATGAGAGTTGGTCTGTGGTCAACCTCTTTGTGAGCATCTGGATAGCGGGTACAAACGCCGGATTCATATGAAATATAATCTAATATTAGTACATACCTATAAGTATGAGATCGAATTATTAAATATTAAAAATGTAAACAAATGGGTTGCTACTATAAAAAAAATAACCCAAATGTTGGATTATTTAAATTCATTAAAATATTGATTAAAATTATTACATTGAAAATGAAATAAAATCACATGTATATTTCAAAATATTTTACTGAATTAAACTGGGAACTATGTTTTTTTTTGTTACATATTTGTGTTGTTTCAATAAAATATGGGTAGTTGTAATTTATGCCACTTATAATGGTAAGAAATTCTAAACCTTTGGTTCGTTGTTACAGTACATTTTTGCAAAGGCCTGGAAAGTTAGAGATTGACCGACGCCGAGACTTATTTAATTAATTTCTCAAATAACAATACATAAAATAATATAAGATTCAAAATGGCGGCCACTTCTTTCTAATATTGTATTTTTCTAACTAGTGTTCTTGGACTAAAAGTTTCTGAGTTACTTATTACGTTTTTAATCAATTGAATAAATAGGGGTAAATCGATTTTTTTCGTTTTCGAAAGTTTACCAGCTATTGTAAATCACAACGAAAAGTGTGCATGATGCATAACTATTTGGTTATGCAAACCAAAGGTTTTATACCCCTGAATAGTCTCTTTGACATTGACAGTTGTGTGTTTACATTTTTTATCTTAGTTTCATATCCAACTATAAATGGATGTTAACCCATTGTTCTTAGGCCGCGTGCGCTTAGGGGCGGCGGTAGCGTCGGTGCTCTGTCGTCAAGCGGTGCCTGCACGTCTGCGCATAACGTAGTGTTGTGCGTTATATTTGTGGTATTTTAACGATGTTTCTTCCACACAGATAACCCAGTTGAATAACTAGTTAGTGGAGAAGAATGGGTAGGAAAGCAGATCTTGGCAGAGGCCGGGATAAGCGCTAGAACGATGATGATGATGATGATGATGGACTTAACCGAGTTTCATAACTAGTTTTTTATTATTTTCTTTATAGCATGGTACAAAATGGTACAAAGATGGACTTAAAGCTTATTAGCTTTATCTACCAGTCTACCCGAAAACTGATAATTAAAATTAAAAAACAAATTTACATTTATTATATTATAGGAGATGGCTTCGTGGCCGTATAACTGAGGGGATACAGCTGATAGACGCCCACTGCTGGGCATAGGCCTCCCCCAGATATCTCCATCAAGGCCGGTCGTGCGCCTTCCGCATGTGGACCGAAGACCGCGACCGTGGAAGAACGGACGCTGGGTCCTCCTGCAAAAAAATGGCCGACCGGCAGACTCTCCAGCGGGGTACCGGCCCCTTGTGATGCTCGATGAGGCGGGCAAGCTGTTTGTGCGAATCATTGTGAACCAGCGCGTCCAGCACATGACACTAGTAGGGCCCGACTTGTCGGAGAAGCATTTTGGTTTTCAAGCGGGCAGATTGACCCTCGACGCGATCATGCGCGTTACGGCACTGGCTGAGGAAGCAGTCTCCCAGGACGAGGTGGTCTTAGCGGTTTCATTAGACATCACCAATGCCTTTAATACCCTGCCCTGGGCATGCACCATGGCGGCACTATTGTTCTTTAGGGTGCCCCTGTACCTGCGCCGCATTATAGTATCGTACTAGACCCTTCCCTTAACTGAAAAAAGGTTCTTTTCCGGAAACCAGCACCATCTTGTTGTTATCATATATTGTTAAGTATGTTATTCTAAATAAAAAACAGCCGGAAGACACTCTCTAAAGTGCTTGGTTCTCCAGCGGTGACGTCATCAAGATGGTGCCTCTGCGTTTTGAAATCTGCCTTTAAAACAGTCTGTATTGTACTAAGAAGAATGTGGCAAAATAAAATATGCTACAATATTGTTTATACTTTAAACTTTGTCAAAATTATAGTTTGAGAGATATTCAAGACAATATAAAAATTTTGCAAAAAATAAGTTGTTTTTAATTTTTAACAACTTAACCGATAACTTTAGAGCAAGTATATGGACTAAAAAAATAAAGGCACATTATAAAGCTATACAAAACTATTTTTATAATCCCAATCGATTAATAAATAAGCGATTTATTGTAATTTTTCCCTAGCAACGGGCACCACTTGAAGTGCCATACAATTGCTTTAATTTGCGTAAATTGCGTGAACTAATGACTAAAAATAAAAAAGTTAATGAAAAATAAACGTATTATAATATTATATGTAACAATTAACGTATTATATTACATAGTTTGGATTTATCCTTGAGTTTAGTTCGTATTTCATGCACCGACATTTTGTGCGCCGCTCTTTGCACTTGCAAGACAATTCTTTGCAACTGACGCTAGCACCAGGTAGTGTCTTCTATAACCGTTGTTATTATTTTGCCATCCCCAACTGCATGGATCCAGTACTTCGAGGCCTTTATTCAGACAGTGAGTACAAATTTAGGCCTGGTATGCCGCTCTTTTTACATGTTGAAGTGCGTCTTGCTTTGGAGGAATATTCATCCATTGTGTCACTTCATCATTACAGCCCATAACAGTCCACTGCTGGACTTAAGGCCTCTCCCACGAAAGAGAAGGTTATTGCCACAATCTCCACGCTTGGCAGGCGGGTTGGAGAACGCAGTATTGTACATTTTCCAACTTACGGAGACTCTAGATCAGGGATCTCCAAACTATTTTGGACAAGTAACCCCTTTTCCAAAATGAACTGTTACCTCAGACCCCCCTGGCTAAATTACCTACTTTTAAGATCAACCCCCTTATTTATAATGGCTAACTTAAAACAGCTGCTACAGAATGTTATTTTTCATTCTGACTTAGGTCAATAGAAGAAGATAGGGGGATTAAGGAATAAATGGACCTATCTTTAGTTTTTTTCTATTGATACAAAATACCTAGGTACTAAGGTACCAATTGGAAAACTTTGCACTTGTTTAAGTGAGTAAAGTTGACTTCATTTTCTCATCATAATTTAACAAAATAAAAAGACATACAATTCAGTAAATATCAAGTTTAATTTATAATGATTATTACAAATTAAGTTCTTAAAGAATCTTAAGTAGGTGTTGCTGATGTCCATAGGCGGCGGTGACCACTTTCCATCAGGTGGCCCGCATGCCTGTTTGTCTGCCGGATAACATAAAAAAAAAAAAAAAAAAGGTAGGAAATTATATTTAAAAAAGTATTAATTCGCAAAGAGAAAATAAAACATTCAGTATGATGGATGAACCTGGTGACTATCTAACAATCTAGCTACATCCGGTTTAATATTGGTGAGTTGCAGCCTTAAATCTCCACGTTCGTTGATTTTCAAACGGTTTCTTTGTTTCGTCAAAATGTTTGTTACCACACTGAAGCTATTTTCAACTAAGTATGATGATGGAAGAGCGATAAGGTATTTTTCTGCAATTTTCCACAATGTAGGATACTGTGTTTAAATCTCTTCGTCTGTGCTGATGGTAATCAACTCTTCTTGCATTATCACATTGGCTTCTTCTATGGCTGTGGTATTGTACGGATTTATTGTCCATTGAGGAATTTGTAAATCTTGTAAATCCTCAAACCTCTCCGTAAAATCCTTGTGTAATGCGTCCAAGTGAGTGACATATAATAAAATGTCATCATCTTGAAGCATTTTTGGTAATTTTGACAAATACGGAAACTGCAAATATTCTTTTCTGCCTAAATTTAGTTTATAAAGGATTAGTTTACCCGCGAAGGCCGATATTATTGATTTTGTTTTAATCAAGTTAAGATCGTCACCCAGCAGTTGCAAATTAACTTTGTTGAACATTCCAAAGATATCAGTCAAGTAATAAATATCTGTTTTACAATCGTTCAGATTTTCTTTCAAATTCGGATCTTTTTCTTGTAAAAACTCCAACACAGATTCAAAAATGGCTGCAAATCTTTCTAAGCAAGAGCGTCTTGATAGCCAGCGAACTTCAGTGTGCAGAAGTAATCGAGTAAAGACTTCGTCGTTTTCCTCACATAGCTGAGCAAATAACCGAGAGTTCAAAGAATTGCTTCGAATCTTGTTGATAGCATTTATTACATATTGTAAAGACTTATGCAATCTAGGACTCAGCTTTTTTCCTACTAAATGCTGCCTGTGTATCACGCAGTGAATTACCAGTACATCAGGCAGTTGTCGCTTTAAGTGAGCTATAAAACCACGATGACGACCAACCATAGACGTTTATAATTATATACATAATTTAATAAGGGTCGATTTTTAGACCTCGTCGACCACCAAAATCAGTTTTCGTTTATGTCGACCCCTAGGAAACCACCTGTTGACTACTTTGGGAATCCCTGCTCTAGATCTTTTGCCTCGGAAACATTAGTTGACATTAGTCACCCACAAGTGTAACAGGTTCTTGCTATTTTACTTTGCCGGATACCACACAGCCAATTGTGTCACTTGTGAACCACAAATTCTTTAATTAAGGCGAATTCGTGGCTAGTTTGACATTGTTTCATCCCACAGGAGTATGCTTGGATGTAAGTAAAACTAAAAGCAAACTGCAAGATGACGATTGGTACAGGAGCCTCTAGGTCAGGACAATAGTCAAGCGGGACTTGGTGAACGCTGTTACAGGCCACATCACGAACTTTGACTGCCAGCTTCTTTCTGCCTCCGGCCAGCCAATACCCGTCCTAGAAGAGATGTCAGACACGATATATGTAGGAGTGTCAGCGTACATTCAAAAGGTCATCGTGGCTGAAATTATGGACAACTGCATATTGGGTCTAGACTTTATGAAGAAACATAACTGCAAAATCGATGTTACTGATAGAATTTTTAAGTGTGGTAATGAGGAGATACTTGACACTTCACACTTTGAGGAACCACTGGGAAAGTAACTTGCCTGAATAAAATTATTCGTAGTACCTGCACGAGTACAGGCTCAAGTAGAGGTAAAGTTTACATCGGCTAGTATGAACGAGCCGAATAGGTGTGTGCTAGTGAAGGATACACTAAGAATAGTTCTGCTATTATCGAACTTCTTAATGGATGCAAAGGAAACCTTAGATATTCTCTTCTTACTTCTTACCTTTTGGTACTAGGATTGCGCTTGCACAGTCCCTGCTTTTGCCGATATTGGATTATGCGGATGCCAGCTTCTTAGATGTTACCGAGGCCCAGTTTAATAAACTGAAGAGGCTGCAGAATGTCTGCATCCGATTTATATTTGGGCTCCGCAAATTTGATCACATCTCGGAGTTTCGTTCCAAGCTATGCTGGCTTCCCATCCGTCTTCGCCGGAATGCTCGTATTGTCTCCCTTCTTTACTGCGTGTTGTTCGGGAAGTCATCGCCGAAGTATCTCGGGGAACTTTTTGTATTCAAAGCCAATACCCAGAGCCGCTCTTTGCGTGCATGCCGTGAGAAGATGCTCGAGATTCCTGCCCATACAACTGACTTCTATCACAAATCGTTCGCACTGCAGGCGGCTAGACTATGGAACAGTCTTCCCCGAGATATAAGGTGTGCAGAATCGTTGTACAGTTTCAAGAAAAAAATAAAACAACATTACTTGACTTTAGTGGGGTGATTATGGGTGCTAGGTTACTTTACTAGCTTTCCAATTGTTTTTGTTTTCATTGTAGATTTTTGTATAGTTTTTGTGTGCACTACCTATCAATGACTAAAATACTTTTCTTTTACTTTCCATACCAAGGTTGTCTGGAAGAGATCACGCTAGTGATAAGACCGCCCTTTGTACTGCTTTTTATTATGTATTTTATCCCATGTATGTATCTAGTGTGCAAATAAAGAGTTTTTGTATTGTATTGTATTGTATTCTCAGAGCATAATCGGCAAGAGATCCGCTACGCTTCGTTAATATCTTCTCTTCCCAAGATGGAAGTCTTGGAAGGACTTCGCTAGTACAACACAGGATCGACACTGGAAGCGAAAAATCTATCAGTCAGCGAGCAAGGCAAAACCGATTGCAAAAGAAAAAGAAGTTCAGGAGTTATTAGAAGACATGAGAAGCAATAAGGCCATAGAACCGTCTGCAAGTCCATGGCGTTCACTAGTCGTCTTAGTCGAGAAGAAAGATGTCAGCACACGATTTTGCGTGGACTACCGTCGACTAAATGTAATCACAAGAAAGGACTGCAATCCCTAGCCTCGTATCGACGACACATTGGATACCCTGAGTTTCTCAACCTTGGATCTTAATCCTGCTACCTGGAAGCGGAGATCCTGGCGCACATGTACCGCAGAACAGCTGAGGTACGCCGCGACGAAGTGGAACCTGTGCCCCAAGAGGCGATACAGTGGCGTTAGGGCGCCAGTTATAAAGCCATTCGCGTATGCGCGGTACAATTAGAGACACCTAGCGCTGGAGGGCGCACGGTGGCGCATCCGTCCCGTTCTCAAGGCATGGGTGGATTACAGAAGAGGGTCGCTCATCTTCCGGCTAGCGCAGATGCTCTCCGGGCACGGTTGCTTTAAAAAGCTCTTGTGAAATATCGCCGGAGGGAGGAAACGACGTGCTACCACCACTATGGCTGTGCTGAAGACTCGGCACAGCACACATTGGAAGAATGCCCGCAATGGGCGGTGCCGCGTGCGGTGCTCGTTGAAGTGGTGGGAGCCGACCTCTTGGCTCCAGCAGTGGTTAAATCCATGGTCAATAGCGAGAGATCATGGGCGGCACTAGTGACCTCGATCTCGCAAAAGGAGGTGGCAGAACGGGTGAGGGAGGACCTCGCCCTCGCGAAGTCGATACGCCGCCGGAGAGCCATGTGCAGGAGACGCGAATATCTGCGCCGCTTTCCCTCTTAAACGGGAGCCTAAGCTCCCGAGATGGTTTGACGTGCCGCTATGTCCTGGTACGTCACCATAGCGTATTGTTTTGGGAGTGAGTCTAAAGGTCACTCCCCGAGTAATTGCTGACACACCGCGAGACCCGCCGGCGGAGCTCGGGGTAATACGTAGAGCTTTCTGCGCAGGTATCGTGGCTCTGTCACTCTGCAGCGAGAAGGACACCGTCAAGTTTTAGCAGGACCTTTTCACATCAACACGGGACGAGAGTTCCACATACCGTGAGACGTTGTACTTCTCCTAACGAAGGAACGATAGCATTGTCCCTTTCTCATTGTTTCTTGTATACTGTAATATGCCATGTATTGTGACCAAAGTTACTGTGCCAGATAGATGTAATAAATGATTTTTATTTATTATTTATTTATACCCCATTCCGTTTCCCTGCGGATGGGGATTCGTAAAATAATTTATTGACTTAAAAAGAGGTGGTGAAGGCGTCTAGGTGGCTAAGGGGCTACATTTTGCAGCGGCATTGAGTGACTTGATGAAGTACACTGTGATGTCGGTGTAGAGCGCCGTCGCCCACTGGGATGTCGGTGAACGCAGCGTAGAGAGCCGGTGAGAGGCAGCTCCCTTCGGGCACGACGGCGAGGACCCGGCGAGGCGTCGACAGTTTGTTCTCCACTGCGATTTCCTTCTGTTGAGCAAAATTATTAGAAAGGAGGTCACGACCTTGATGATCCCCGATAAGTATAACCTTGGGGTCTGCAAATAAAGAGTGAATAGGTATCTTCTAAGCACGCATGCTTTATCTTCGACCAATTCGTCACTTTCCATCAGGTGAGTTGAGGTCAAATACAAGCCTATAGTTAATAAAATAAATAGTGATCGATGATACAACAATCTCATCAAAAATTTTTGGTATAACAATGAAACACTTAAGATAATTATTACTTTACGAAATAGTACCAATTAGGTACTAATATTAGACTATATTTCATCAGAATCGGCCGCTAACACCCGCTATCCTGATGTTCACTATTTTTTGACGTTTTGTACTTTGACACCGTGAACTCTGTGGATTGTCCTTTGTGGTCTCTGATTCTGATTGATTGGAGTCTGTCATGAGTCTGTCTCTAAATTCTTGGTTCTTGGTCTCAAGTCTCAACTCAAATTCGGGTCGGGGGAGCTTTTTGTTTTGCATTTGCAATATTGAGTTAGGTACAGTAATAAAATAAATGGACAAGTGAATATGGTACAGGATTCGAAAATGGTTTGGAAGTTAAAATTGTAGGCAAATACAATATATTATATGTCAATATGTCGTTTATAAGTGAACCAGTTCTCAACATCATTGTGGTAGGCTTTCATCACAAAAAAGGATGTCAGGTATGTGTACAGTATGTAGGTGTGTAAGTTTCATAATCAATAAATTATACTGTAAATTTGAAACCCTTTTACAATGAAAAGTCGGTGTCGAGCTTTTCAGTATTACGCATAATCAATAATAAAGTAACCTCCGAAAATGTCAAACATTTTTTTAAATACTCGAAACAAATTAAGGGCCACTTGAAAATTTTTATATCCAGACCGATTTAATAATTTTAAAGCATTCTATAATGGATAATTCTTTGGTGTGGTTTGAGCCTGAGTATTAAAAAAATGAAATGAATAAATAGGTATATTATCATACATAGGTACATCTTATTACTTAACCTTTGGTTATACATAATACTTAGTTTTAAGTATATACATTACTACATTGCAGCGTACCTATAAATGTACTACAAACCATTGCACATACAACTTATCAAGCAATAAATATTGAATATTGACATTTTGTAAATTTAACAGTAACATTGTTTTTGTATTAAACCATTATATTTATTTATTTAAGCACTTAAATTTGCCCAATTTTAATATGTTTTTGTGAAGTCAATTTAAGTGTAGTGTAAGTCAAATGGCTAAATAATAATTAATAACTGTTATTAGCAACTAATTGTGATTTAGAAAAAAGTATTCTATCTGTTGCAAAAGAGGAATAATTTTATAAATAAAAATGACCAGTTTTATTAATAAACCAAGTAGCAATACTGTATTTATGACCTTAAGCAAGGAGATGTACAATGCCAAGTGCTACGTATAGTGCTTGCCCTGATATGTGGGCTTACCCTAAGATCCTTGAACACATTTGACGGAGAGGTTTAACCAAAAAAAAAATTTTCATTGTACAATAACATAAGAGAGCTTTGAGTCACTACTCAATAGCTTTGAGTTTACTATAGTGTACCATAAACAAACTTATCCGACCTGGTGACAGAATCATTGAAGTACTGCCCTTTTTCCACTGAGAAATGCAAGATACACATTATTTTTAACCATTCAATTATTTTTATTAATGATTTATTTTATCAGACTTTTACATGTCAAAGTGATAGGTATATTCTTAAAATGTAAACAATTTTGTAGTTATTATGATTTTTGTAAAGTTTCTAGACTCCTAAATTGTTTGAAATAAGATCTCACCTATGTTCTGTACAAATCACCCTTATTTTGTTTTGTTTAGTTTATTTATATTAACTTTCAATTAATCAGGTGGAGCACTGCTACCCTGAGTTGGTACCAGGATACCCCACGGAGCTGCCTGCAGCCTGGCGCCATCTGCCTGCACTTGCCCTGCCTGATGGATCACACAATTATCTGTCGGACACAATATTTTTTAGCCTTCCTGGTCTAACTGATCCTGCACATACTGTCTATGGTGTGTCATGTTTCCGACAAATTCCAGTAGAGGTAAAAATTTGTCTATTCTAGTATATTAAGTACCTTTATAGAAAATTAACCTTATACCACCATTGTCTGAATTATAAGACATAACCTTAGCACCACTGTCTGAAAAACAAGACTGTCTAACTGTTCTTCATGTGATTTGTGTGATTGTTAGTTTTTTTTTATATTAATTAGACAGGTATTTGGTGAGGGTTGGTTCGAAGAAAAATTTATCTAAATTGTAGATAGAGATTGTTATTTAAACTTTTCTATTGTTATTTTTATTTTCAGTAAAAACTGAATGCTAGGCATGCTGAAACTGCTTTCTTACCTAGCTCCCTTCTTGATCAATCTTGTCTTGTTAATGTCTTGTCTTGTTATGCTGACAGTGGGGCTGATTTTAGTCTGTCAAACTGAATTTTATATGATGTTTGAGGGGACTACTAAATCACTTTATGTGCACCATTTTGGTATAATAATTTTAATGTGTCTAATTGCGATTGGCGATATCGGCCCTGATGTCAAGTCCCGAATCTCTGCAGCTTGGGCCAAATGGCGGGAACTCACGGCAGTCACCTGTGACCCTAAAATCCCTGTAAAGCTCAAAGGGCTTATATACAAGAGTGTAATTAGACCGGTGATGCATTATGGCTGTGAGACATGGCCAGCGCTGACGAAACTGCGTTGGATGTGCGGACTTACGCGACTCGATCGAGTACGTAACGAATACATCCGTGGTAGCCTTGGCGTGAGGGATATCGCAGATAAGGTCGAGGAGGCTCGTCGGCGCTGGTTTGGTCACGTGTTGCGTAAGCCTTAGGGATACGTGGGAAATAGGTGCCTGAATCTGCCGGTATCAGGAAAGAGGCCCCGTGGGCGACCTAAGAAGCGATGGATTGACATCGTTGAGTCGAATGCGAGAGCCAACGGCTTACGACGAGAGGATGCCGAAGACCGGGCGAAGTAAAGAAGATTGAGTAGGGAAAGGGGGATAAGCACTAGAATGATGATGATGAATTTTGATGTGTCTAATTTGGGAGAATATCTCACAGAATCAGACCAACATTGAATATTAACAATAATAACTTATAAAAGTAATCATATTCGCGTTAATGCCCCGGTTTTACTCTCGCGTACGAGTACCCGGAGTCCGCCGCGACCAAGATCCAAGATTTGATAGATCAGGTAATTACAGTGGAGCGACTGCTATCTGACCTCCGTGACACTGCTACCAGGGGTACCTGACCAGATTAGATCATGGTTACACATTCAATCGTCTGAGGTGCAGGTTTCGTCACGAATTCACGGCGTTTACCCTTACCTTAAGAGCATCGGTTACCATTTAACTAATGTACATAACTCAGAAAAGAGTCATTGGTACATGTTCGCAGTGGGAATCGAATCTGGTACCTCTTGCTAACGAGTCGAATACCGTAACCACTCGGCCACCGACGCTCTAACAATAATAATTGTAACTAAATGAACTATTATGAATTTTAGCAAGTGGTGCAAAAAACGGAAGATATGACAAGAAGTTCCGTTCAGAAGAGTGTTTGTGTTATTTGCCGAGCACCATTATTTGGCCGCCTAGCTGTCAAAATGGAACTAGTTGTCCGTGCTTGGTTTTTGCAAGGAGATTTCTCACAAACCAAACTGTTGGAAGATGCATTTAAGCATTTAAACAGCTGCCCAGTCCAGCAAGACCAAACTCTTGAAGGTACGTATTCTTCTAATTTTGTTTTAACCTTCTTTTTTTTTGCTTAAGTTATTCTCTTACGGGTATGATTCAGGTGCTCAGCAAAACAATTACGATTATATTAGCTGAACAGAAAATCTAAGCTAAACTAACCAATAGTTAATGCCAAACTACATGTGTATAATCTTGCTGATACCACAGTTATGGCTGACTTCTTATTTCAACTTGTCGTCACTGCGTGTCTAAGATGCCTTAAGTCCGTAAGCACCTTTCTGGGACCGATGCCACCTCAGATGACAACGCCTACACTAGGCGCGTCGCATATACACGTGACTTGGTGTTGTCAACATGGCGTGAAAGCACTTGATATGGGGGCAAGCGTACTTATAGGATAGGGAGATAAATAAGCGGCATGTCGATATCTAAGTACCAGAAGACCTACCGCCTATCTTTTTACGATAGCATTTGCGATAGCTTTGACTTCATCACGCTCCCTCCCTCGCTCACCTTTCACGAGCGAACGAGATGTCAAGTTGTGAGCGATAGAGATCGAGTTAGGCGTCGGACCCCAGAAGGCTAGCATCTACTTATGTCAGCGTATTAGCCTCGCCATCTAGGGGAAATAACACCGCGCAATGCAGTACCATAAACATACCAATCATCAACCTTATATTTTTATAATTAAAAATATCCTTGTTTCTAGGTTTATCTGTCTCCAAATTAGTGGATAATTGGAAGCATAAAGCTCTTCTACTATTCAAACTGCTTTTGCTGAGGCGGAAGGTACTAATATACGGTTCTCCAGCGGGCGCCCTCTCCGCCGCCTTGTTGACGCTGGTGTCTTTGTTACCGCGTTGTTTGGAGCACGGATTGACTCGCGCCGCCAATATTACGTAAGCATCAATTACACTAATTGTTTTGTACATTATATCGCCCTTAAAAAATAAATTTTCTTATCGTCGTCGTGGCAATTAGTTTTGAGGTAAATTATAATAGCGTACCTATATATTATTATGGAGTATAAGCTACAAGCTCGTTTGCTTGAAAAGAGTCAGACCATCCATCTATTTATAGTTACAAATTTTCTCGTTTATAATGTAGCACATCATATCCACTACACCAATTACATAAACATTGTTTAGATATTTTAAAGTGACACATGCAATGATGATTCATAATGTTATCAGCTCATCCAATTTAGTACTTCCACCATACGCATTTTATACAACAATTACAAGGCCTTTTAACCTTTTCTATGCGGATGTCGTGTAATGACGTTCTCACTAGTAAACTGAAATATGCGTGAAAAAAAATCTGCAGTTTGAAAAGCAAAACTGTAATTTCATTTTTAGTTGTACACTTCTTAGGTGCTGCACGGCTAGCACGAGTTATACCTTGTCTAAAATAGGATGATAATTTTGACAGATCACAGTAGGGATGTGGTTGTGTAAAATCGTTAATGAATCTATTCGATTATCGATTATCGATTATCATTCTCATAGAACTTGGAATCGATAGTCGATAAATCGATGGTTATACTATACGTATTATACAAAATAAACTATTTATTTTCTTCCGAATTATTAACTATTATTATTTGACGACCTGAGTGGTTCAATGGTCGACATGCCGGTCTGCCACGCAAGAGGTCCCGGGTTCGATTCCCGGCCGGGCAGAAATTGAAATGATGAATTTTAATTTCTGTTACGGGTCTGGGTGTTCTATGTATAATAAGTATGTATTTAAAAAGTATTTAAGTAGTATATCAGTTATCTAGCACCCATAGTACAAGCTTTGCTTAGTTTGGGGCTAGATGGCGCTGTGTGAATTTGTCCACGAAAATTTATTTTATTATTTATTTTATTAATACGACATTAAAAACCCTTCTACAACGACGATTATGACACGATTTTCTATTCGGTCAGTCATCCTATTACGTAGAATACCCGCGACTCGAAATTGTTGTTGTGGAAGGTCTCTTAAGGTGAAATCCAAACAAAGAATAAGAGTTTAGTTACAAAAAATAATAAGGTTACCTAAATGTTTATTTTAAATATTCGATTATATTATATCAATATCGATTTTCGATTGTCTGTTGTTATTCGTTATTCGTGGCACTTCACTAAAGGGGCGGGGCCTGTCTATGAAGTACGACATTTTCCGTAGTACATTTTACCGAAATAAAACACGAAACTTCATAGGCGTGCGCCAAAGACCAATAATTAGTGAGCTGTCAAAATTATCATCCTATTTTAGACAAAGCATAGCTTATAGGTCGACAACTCAACTGGTATATCGCCTGCGGTAGGTAAGGTAGGTGGGAGGGTAATTTTTCGTAGATGAACGCGGGGTTGCGGGGCTCGGGGCAGTGAGCATTTTCTTCCGCGAAACGTCAGTTGATGACGTTCCTCGGAAAAAGAACGCACACGAGATTATGCCTGAACTTGTCCCAAGATTAAGTATAATATCCCAAGACGAGAAACCTAATCTTTGCCAATGGCTTTTAAAACTAAATCTCGATTTTTAATTCTGTGCAAAAAATTAAGTTTTTCTTCATATTTATTTTACGGCTCACTGTGGGCCTTATAAGAAAAGTCGCTCAAAGGGCGATGGAAAGGGCTATACTTGGCTAGGGCTAATCAGGAATGACGAGATCTGCAAGCGAACTAAGGTCACCGACATATGTCGAAAGATTGCCAAGCGGGCAGGGTATATAGCTCGCAGAACAGATGGCCTATGGGGCAGGAAAGTTCTCGAGTGGCGATCATGTACCGGAATACGCAGCGTGAGTAGGCTTCCCACTGGGTGTGCCGACGATCTGGTAAAGATCAGGTGTAGCTGAATGCGTAAGGCGCAATACCCTTTGTGGAGATCTCTGCCTATGCCCAGCAGTGGGCATCTTACGGCTGATATGATGATGATGATTTAATATGTACAAATGAACATCTAAGTTTAGTTTCGAGACGAGAAGATGGGAGCGCCTCACAGCGCCCCTCCTTCCTCTCCACGGCGTACAATTTGAAAACCCCTGTGCTTCTATTAATTTTTTTAACAATCATTTTCATGCCTCCACCTCGGGATTTATCATCGGTAAATTAACCTCGTGTGCGTTATTCCGAGAGTCCGTAGCAAAATAACCAACCGCGCTGTGCGCAAGGCGCACTGAGTAACGTCCCTTGTGCTCCCTGTCCCGCGCCTGCGCGCCCTTGCGCTCATCCCCGAAACGTCACATGACGTCACCCATTCTGGCCCCGTCATACCGCAGGCGATATACCAGTTAAGTTGTCGACCTATAGCGACATAACTCGCGCCTCGAGATTCTTTATTTCCTTCTCTCAATATTAAGATAAAAAAGATAACAGGATCTATGACGCACCGTTTCTCGCCTGTCACTCTCGCGCGCACACTTGTGCTAGCCGGACTGATGACGAAATAACTCGTCACTCAACGAGGTTATGATGAATTAAATCACAGCAAAAGAAAATATTTGACGAAAAAAGTGAGGGCGGATGGGCCGGATACGTTCGTTGCTTACTTTTAGCTTGTGCCAACACTAGCTGCTAAACTCTGTTCGCTGGGAGTTAATAAAAATTATATATAAAATCAGTCTCGTATACTCATTAAAAAATGCGATCCGCTAATTAATTTTACCCTGTCCGAAGGACTCGTCCCGCCGTTCACCGGCGGCCTAGCGCTTGTCAACGCCTGCGTGCCTCTCACGACATCCATCATACCAATTGCGATAATTAAGCGACAGTCCCTATTCCGAGACCTTTCATAATATTTATGGCGAATATACCATATATATGTACCATCGATATTTGTAATGCCGGGATAACGGACGGAACTTTTTAAAGGAGATATCTCGTTACTCGCACACAGTCGTTTCGTCAGCTCGAGTACGATCCACGATCCCAATGTGAACCCGGCTTTTGAGCACAGGATGGCTATATTACATTTTTCACTGAAATCCTGCCAAATCCTGAATCATGGGCAAGGCGGACCCCGGGCCCTCACGCGGCAAGAGCATACCCGGGACATTAACTTCGAAATGACTTATAACTCTCTGGTGTCAGCGAACCAGTTGCAATGAACCCCATTGTTGCGTTCCAGTTCAAGGCACCTGGAGTTCCGCATTTTTGTTAAATTAAACTAAGTGCATGAATCTTAGATGTTATGGGCGATAGTTACCGCTTAACATCAGGTGGGCTGTCTTCTCGTTTGTCACCGAGTTGCATAAAAAAATGAGAGTATAGCGATTTAATTATTTTCAGACTTTCCCGACCATTGTCCCCAGTTCCCACAAATACCATAGAAGAAAAGGATCACGATGATGATGAAATTGATCATAGTGAGGTATTAATGGAACCCTACATAAATGGCAACAGTCAGACAGAAGAGCTTTCCCCTAAGGAAACTGGTAACATGTTAGATGAAAAAGACAGATTAAGCAGTCAAAGTTTTGATGAGAATACATTAATTGATGCGGACAAGCAGGATTTGTCAGGCAGAGATAAATGTCACAGTATTGGGGACAAATATAAAACGCATAAAAGTGTTGTGGAAGCCCAACAGAGCCCCACTATGGCTAGAGATATGAGTGTAGATGGCCTGTACAATATGATTGGTCACATAGATCAAGCTGAATGTGGATTTCCGTTGCCCTTGTTTGAAGAAGGATATTTATGTTTGCCATATCTGTCTCTACAGTATCTTGATTTATTATCAGATTCCGCCGTGGAAGGTTTTGTTGTTGGCGCTTCTAATGTGTTATTTAAACAGAAAAGACAACTATTTGATGTGCTTGTTGAGCTAAATGAAATGAGGATAGAAACAGGAGACATGTTACTTAAAAGGCAGCTGACGCTTAGTACAGAGGATCTTCGTTTTGCTGACCATGTGGTGCGCCACGGCACTACGCAGGGCGATACATGGATTCGAGACCAATTTGCCAGTTACTTAATATATCTTCTAAAAACTTCGTTATTACCAGGTAATTATTAACACCTGACTGCGTAACATGGCGGGTTTTGTCGCGCGAGTTGTGTATCGTTTACTTCAACACTTAACGAAAGAGCTAATTAGAGTTAACTCGCTCGATTGCGCGCGACGCGACAAAGCCTGTCGTGCTACAGGAACCTCACATAACCTAACAATGTTTTATATGTTTTCTTTCTTCATCTCTCAAGTTGATAGGCTTCACAAAACTTACGTCAGTATCCATATTCTAGAGTTATCTCGCTCGGTCGCGCACGACAATGAGTCTAACACGTTTATTTTCTTTGTCTTCATTTCATTTATTATTTTTCCAGAGGGCAGTCGAGAACTTGATTCTTATAATGCTCAGTTTGTTGCTGCTTTCAAATTGACACCGGCCTACCAGCAATGGCTAAAAACTACAAATAATGGAAATATTGAAGCATTTTCTAATATTGTCCCAATTCATCCATTCTATGGGCAGCTGTCCGTTGCTGATATGAAGTTGAAGTTTGCACAGTAAGTACGATGTAAAATTAGAATTAGCTTTACCGCTGACTGCGCATTATTTGTTTACTGCTAGCTTGAAAAATAGGTGTATCATTGTATGTGCAGTATTTGAAATGTAAACCGCACTCCGCAGTACGATGTCAACGACGGAAGGTGGGCGGAAGGTGACCGCGGCGGTGGCGAGCACGGGCCGCGCGGTGGCGACCACTTCCCGGGCGGTGGGCGGCGCCCTGTCGCAGGCGCGCGGCGCGCTCTCCGGCTGGTGGTCGGCCCTCACCACCCCCGCGCCCGCAGCCCTCGACCCCCTAGAGCTCCTAGAGCAGGCGGAAGAAGCCTCCGACGAGCCTACCCTCCCCGACGAGCCTGCCCTTCCCGATGATAACCGAATCGAGCGTTCAAACACACCGGAGCCGCCCGACAAGGCCATCGACGACACCGCTACCAACATCAGCAAAATTCAAGTCGTCTAACCCGTAAAAGATACTCATCTAGTTTTGGGAACGTCGACAGTCAACATTGTCACCCGTGATGTGTAATCGCGACGCGAGAATGTATAAAAATATTCCGAATTTCGAATGTAGGTACTGTAAATAGGGTTGCTATTTGTAAAGCACAGTTGCGTGTAGAATTTGAAATAAGACGTTTTAGTGATTCGTAGTTGAAAATGACGGTAGTTTGCTTTGCTTGAAAATGTTACTTCACATTTTGGTAAATAAGCACTTAATCCATAAATAAATAAATTGTTTTTGTTCCTTAATATTAATTGGTTAATATAATTGTTTCGAATACATATTTTTTTAAACTATTGTTAATTAGTGTTATGCACAAGTAAGGCTGTTAACTAGATTGCGTTGTAGTGATAATAATAGAGATTGTAGTTAATAATATTCGCGCTCTTTTTATAATAATCAACCTAATAATATAAGGACGTGCGCGTCTGTCTGTTAGTTACGCCGAAACAGCGCTGCGTCTCGCGAACAGACGCATAGAGGGTCTGTTTCTAATCCATTTATACTAATATTATAAAGATTAAAGATTTGTTTGTTTGTTTGTAATGGATAAGCTCTAAAACTACGGAACCGATTTTAAATATTCTTTCACCTATAGAAAACTTACATTATCACAGAATAACAGTATAGTTTTTCCGGAAATACAATGTGGTTCCGACAGGAATGGGTCCGGAATGTAGTTACCGAATTTTACGCGGGCGAAAAAGCTAGTTCCGAAAAAAGTACATACTTGGCGCGCGCGATGCATGGCCTGTAGTGACAGTACTTTTTTGTTTCATATGATATTAAAAAAAAAATACCATTAAATAATAAAAAAATTTGAAACTTCCTCATTGGCACTACTGAAGTATCAGCAATGGATTAGAAATGGTGAAACACGGCTGTAGTCGTGGGCAAAGGCACGAAGTCATTATTTAGTGCCCTGAGTACAAGAGTTCATAAAACATATATTTTCAATCTCTATGGTTTGAAGCCTTGGTAATGCTCACATATTAATGAACTCGACTGTACTTAGGTATATTATTAAAAACAAAAGTTTTGCTCTTATGCCATTGGAAGCTACTGCGGATCTATCCAACATGATCAGAGGGCCTATCGGCTATATCAGTGGACAACTGAATTTGACATAAAAAAATCTGACACTACTCTAATTTGGTAGACGCTATTGCCAGTTTTCAACGTAGATGACGTGGTGTAGAATTATCTAGTGTCAAATACAGTTGTCAACTGAGTTAGCCAATAGCCCCGCAGGTAGTGATGTTACCGAAGGTTGGTTTTGCAGTCGACAAACTTCCGTACTTATTTTAGTTGATAATCTGTATGTATAGAAGAAAATATTGTGTATTGTATATCTTGAGTATTTTAGATACTATTCTAATTAGAACGATACTTTGATACAGTTTTGTGATCTCTGAAAGATTAGATCGTGTTTACATGTTAGTTCCTGATGTGCTGCAATTTATATTATAATATGTTGAGTTATTTAAAATAAGTTAATAAGTTCGTATTTTATAGTATTTTTTATTATTTATTTTCCTGTTTATGCTCTCTAAAATATTTATCAGAGTTTTAGATTGAGCAATGATATCAGAAATGAAGAATAAGTTTTTAAATCGTCAATTTTGATGTACATGATATTATCTAATCATTCTTGATATTTATTTCACGTTTAATAGTTGTTAATGAAAATATATAAACAATGACGATACATACTGAAGTACGACTTGTATTAATTTCTTACTGTTACCCAGTTTTAATGATATTTTACAATTTATGGAGGGGTAGACCTCATAATCTCATCGTATAATCTTCATAAATCAAAAACATTTAGAGTGAACGTTCATTTTGCCGTCAGGATGACTAGTCATAAATCTCATTCGCGTAAATATATTACTAAGAAGCTGGCCCGGCACGACTTCGTTCAAGTGGTGTCCTACCCCCTACCCTAATCCTACTAACCTTACAACTACCCTACCCCTTTATCCTAACAATTACAAATCCAACCAAAAAAAAAACAAAGAATCAAATAGGAACCCTATATATTTACGTCGCCGCCGTCCTCCCGTTCTGAAGTTATGAGCGAACATACTCGTACATTCGGCATACAATTTATTAATAGATGACTTTAAATATATGTGCTCGTTATAACAGACCACTTTTATACTATGGCACCTAATCTGAAATCCCGAAAAAAATCAGCTGCTTCATACATTTTGGCAGAATTGGTATCCAATTGAATGATACAGCTTTATCTCGCAAGTCCTCACAGCGCGGCCACTACCTATCACATGCAGCATGTGTGATGTACCTACGCTCACTTAAAATTCTGTCTGGCGGTGGCGTGGGGGCCGGGTCGCTCTTTTCCCTAAATATGGTTGAATTGGACGATGGCTTGGCCCTGCGTTATACTCGTGAACGGGTGCTGCCTTGGTGGACTGGCTTACTCTTGCTGCAGTTTTAGGTGGTTTTTCTTAATTATACTAGACATATCTATATAATATATCGAGCGCGGTCCAGCTCTGCCTGGCATTGTCCTGGGGCCACCTTCCTGCTTCTTTGGCATAATTGGTGGTGAGTTTGTTGGCAGTCATGTCATCTTCAACGTCGTGTAGCCATCACTTCTGAGGTGATGAATAGAATATAGATTGTGTATGTATGTGCATTTGAAAAGAATGCCGAGATTAGGAGTGATAGGATAGTTGCCAGCCCTACCTTGCGGGATAAGGGCAGGGGAATGAAGATGACACAGCGTTGCACAAAGATCCCCAAATATTCTGCATCCTTTCTCTAACGTGGTTTATCACCCATACTAAACTCTTACCATTCTTTCATTCGTTTAAGTGTTTAGTCATTGTATTATGGTTTATACTCTTAGTAAATCTATCAAATTAACCGCGAAATAACTTTCTATAGCTTAATGATATAAAATCATGGACTTACTACCCAAAAGGGACTGCGCGCTGCTAAGACATACGAGCTCGTAAACCGAGCCGAGCGAGAGTCACCATCTATAGTCCTTTGTCCCTTTCTAACAGTGTAAACACATTGGCCATAGCCTCCTTCATAGGAGGCTATGCATTGGCACAATCACAGTCATTCTAAATTGACAAGTGTCATGTTTTGCCATTATTGGAGTACAATCAGAAAAGTAGTTGTCAAAATACCTTTTGATCTACTGAACGTTTCTCCGACAAACGTCGAGTCGATATAATTATTACCTACTATTTTTTGTTCAACAAAACAGACAAGAGTTCGGAAACGATTGGTCCTACAATACTAGTTCCTAAAAAATATGACAATACTCGTCGATATCTACATTTCGAGTTATAGCTGTCAAAGAGCATTGAACATTTTGTATGGAGAGAATCACCACCCACTTTCCGCCATTTTGAAAAAATATCGATTTTGCGGCCTCTCATAAAACTTATGCCAATCGATAGGAAACTTTATGTTCAAAAATGTCGAAAACGGTATACCTTGCGAGATATCGCAAGTCAAAGATGTACATTATCTACCGACACATGGGGAACAAATACCTCCTACTAAGTCTACTCATAGTCAAATATATTCTAAACTACTAAACTGATTTCGATTAAATAAAGTTAGGAATAATTTCGATTAAAAGACCTTTCAAATACAGAAAACCGCATTGAAATTGGTTCATCCGTTCGGGAGCTACAGATAGACGGATACACGCGTTAAACTTACAACAAAAATTAAACTAAAATAAAGTAAGATTATGTGTTCACCAACACACAAAATACTTTATTTCATAATAATATGCCACTCGGCTCTCGAGACTGTTCAATTAGTCTCCGGTCCCCAGAGGTAGACCATGGTCAACCTCGCTTCGCCACATACCGTTGGCATTTGGCACGCCTAACGAATGGCGAGCTCGTGGCGGTGCTGAAGTTTGACTAGTCTCAAAGTACAAAACGGTCACCCATTCAGTTAAAGGACGCTATGAACATTGCTTAACCTAGGTTATCGGTCTGGCAAGTTTCTTTATTTTATGGAATAAGATAATTAAGTTAAGTTGCTTAATGCAGTGCTTACACTGTAAGAGCAAGCTCCTCAACTCTAACTCAGCTAGCAACTCCGCATAGCACTTGGCGTTGTACATACATCGCCTAGCACTTGCCATGCATAGGACGTTAATAATGTGACCAGATCCCAAAAATCTATTTCTGTGTTTTTAGACAACTTCTTTTTTTTGGGATGGGACATATTTACCCAAGTAAATTACCGACTTGCAATGCGAGAGTACCGGGTTCAAATCTCACTGCCGCCATGTATCAATGACGGGCAGATGGTAGTCGCCGCATGTTAAAAGCCAAAACACAGCAAAAAATGGAATGAAAAGGTCCTCTGTTTGAAGTTAACACCATGCTAGGGCGTTGCCGCTGAACGACGCGCAGGCATATTGCCCTACACCTGCGATAAGTGGGCTAGGGCTACCCTGTCACGCGCGGGCAAGGTTAAAGAAGTTAGCGCCTAACAGTAGGAAGCTCCGCTTCGCCACCCTAAACGTCGATCTCTGACCGGCCGGTCTCGAGAGTTGGCTGACTTGTTGCACATGCGCCGCGTTCAGGTTGCATTCCTGCAAGAGACGAGGTGGCGTGGCTCCAAGTTTAGGGAAAACGGGCAGGGATACAAGCTGTTGTACACCGGATCGGCAGAAGGGAGGGATGGGGTCGCTATTGTGGTGGGCGACGAGTTCCGGAACGGCATTCTGGAGGTGAACAGAGTGAGCGAGAGACTCATGGTGATCAAGGCGCAAATTGAGGGTTTAACAACCAACCTCATTAGCGCCTATAATCCCCAGTCCGGCTGCGCCGACACCGAAAAGACTGCCTTCTTTAACACTTTCAAAAATACCCTGCCACGTATACTATCCTCCAAACAGATTGTGGTTGGTGCGGACCTCAACGGTCATGTGGGCCAAAAGAGCGAGGAGTTCGGTCGGGTGCACGATGGATTTGGTTATGGCCAGCAAAACAGTGAGGGAGAAGATATTCTCCGAACCTCACTGGCCGCCGACTTAACCGTAGTCAACACCTTCTTCCAGAAAAGACCAGAACACCTCATAACCTATAAAAGTGGCCCGCACCAATCACACATGGATTATCTGCTGATCCGAAGACGTGAAATCCGTCACGTATTCCAGTGCAAGATCATCCAGGGGGAATGCCTCACTACACAGCACCGAGTCCTTGTCATGGTCGTCCGCGTGATTAGTAGGCGGCCTACGGCAGAACGCTGCGTGCCGTCTATTAAGTGGCGGACTCTGAGCAGCAGAGTTGATGGAGGCAGCCGAAAGCCTCGATTAGAGCGCAAAGGGTGAAACCTTTAATGAGCTCTGGTGTCACTATCAGAAATCCATCCTCAAACTCGGACGAACAGTACTCGGCACGTCGAAAGCGTCCGACGAATTGACAAGGATACGGGGTGGTGGAATGGTGAGGTGCAGGAAGCGGTTAGGGACAAAAAGGCATGTTTCAAGAAATGGCAGCACAGTAACTCAATATCGGAGAAATAAGTGTACTTGGGAGCAAAGCGGTGATCTAAAATGGCGGTGGCAAAAGCGCGGTCGGCCCAGCTGGCTCCGCTCTACGATGCATTGGATTCTGTGGAGGGGCACAAGCTCATCTACAAGCTGGCAAAACCATGGAGTCGAGCCAGTCTGGATGTGACAAAGTGTGTTGCCATAAAAGGTACGGATGGCGTTTTGCTTACAAGTGAAAACTCTATTAAAGACCGGTGGTGCTGTCATTGTCTAACGATGCCAACAACTACGTACCACCACAGCTTCCTGCAAACCTTGGCATGATAAGCCCGATCACCCCTGATGAGATGGAGAGGTCTCTGGTACGTATGAAGAACGAAAAAGCTATTGGACATGACGGAATACCCATAGAAACCTGGAAAACAAACCCGGGGCGTACTCTTGCCCACTGAACTATTCAACAGGATTGTTGCTACGGGGCTTATAACTGACGCGTGGCGTGTAAATATTATCACGCCAATCTATAAAGGAAAAGGCAGTGTGCAAGAGTGCGGCAACTATCAAGGTATCAAACTTGAGAGCCACACAATGAAGCTATTCGAACGGATTGTTGACCAGAAACTTCGCCAGGAATGCTCCTTGTCGGAATGCCAATACGGCTTCAGGCCGGGCTGCAGCACCATGGATTCAGTCTTTGCTCTCAAGGTCCTCCAGGAGTCCCATTGTAGTAGGAATCAACCGTTGCATTACGCATTTCTCGACCTGCAGAGGGCTTTCGACAGTGTCCCTCGGGAGATAATCTGGTGGGCTCTGAGAGCAGTCTGTGCCCGAGGCCTACATTTCTAGTATACAGGACATGTATGCCAATACTGGAGCTGTTGTCAAAACCATCGTAGGCCATACTAACCCTTCCCGATTACTGTAGGTGTTCACCAGGGTTCTGTGTTAAGTCCTTACTTGTTTTGCATAGTGCTCGATGCCCTCTCTGCGGAAATTCAGGACATGCCTCCTTGGCTTATGAAGTACGCTGACGACATTATACTGGTGAGCAAGCTTAGGCAATATCTTGAGACCAGAGTAAACACGTGGAAGGATGTGCTAGAAAACGGTGGTTTGAAGATGAATATCGCCATAACAGAGTATATGGCCAGCTGCAGCGCGGATCCCGACACCATCCGTATAAGTAACGAAGCTGTCCGAGTCCGGCGATATCGGCCCCGATGTCAAATCCCGAATCTCTGCGGCTTGGGCCAAATGGCGGGAACTCACGGCAGTCATATGTGACCCTAAAATCCCTGTAAAGCTCAAAGGGCTTATACAGGGTGTAAAAAGACCGCTAGCATTAATTGAAACCCCATATTCTACCCATGAAACTGAACAACTTTCCTAAAGAAACATACCCGCGGAAATGACTTCAAAATTTCGCTACCTAAAATAAATAATTAATTGCGACGCGCAATGTACAACTTCTGGCGTACGCCTCTCGCTGGCCCACGTGACGTGAGTGGTCACTGACCCCGCGCGGCGGCCGCTTTGACGTATTCTACCTAACTAGTACGGGGAAAAACCTACTGCACGATGGTTTTTCCCCGTTAGTGGCCGCACAAAGCAAATGAGGTTCTCGTCAAAATGGTACCACCTGGTACCTAACACCTGTTAACCAAAGCAAATAAGGCACAAAATTCCCTTATTTAAACCTAAATAACTGCTAAACCATAAGTTGCAGACTGTTTTCGATTGGTACTTGCTATCTTCCTAACTTTTGATGGCGCAGACGGTGTCAAAATTTCAACCTTCTGTCTTCAACTGTTCAGAATTTTAGTACCACATGCTTTTTGTTTAAATTACATTACAAAATTAAGTAGGTACAGATGGCAGCACATCAACCTATTTACCGCCGGTATAACATGAGCTAGCATCACTATGCACACACGTACAAACCGAAGATAACAAGCAAAGCAATGTACCTAGGTACTTACCTACTCCACGTTTCGCGAGCGCCGAATTAGATGCGGCTCAAATTGGCACCATAACACATTAGCATGTTAAAATATTCCTGAGCATCGTAACGATGTCTTTCATTTGCACAAGGCATCACAAAATACCTAACACACTTGAAAATACTTTTTAAACTTGTGAGAACACAAATCACTTTCGCCGTAACAATGTCGTATTTGTATCGCGTTTGCAACCGAACTGAAGAAAGAGAGAAGGAAGAACAGTCGCGCCGCCGGTGTCGGCAATTTCTTTTGATCCTAGTTTCGGTAAAAACCCGCGCGCGCGCATCCTAAGGCTGGTACACACTATCGTGTCGTGACGTGACGCGGCAGAAGCATACCGGTGGTATACATTTACTTTGGTTAAATAACACATTAATGTGAAGTGTCGTATCGTAGCGTGTCTCTATCTCTTTCCCTCTCTCTATCGCTTTACCATAGTAAATGTATGAAACCGACATACTTTTGACGCATCACGTCACTACACGACAAGGTAGTGGCTTTATCATCGCGTCCAAATTTGTATCATTTTTAGGAATACGTATCCAAGGGCGAAACGTGACCTTTGTTCCATTTGACGTTCCATTCGTCTGTCCGTCGTCCATTCGCCGTCCGGCTATCACAGGATTGTATCTCTTGAACCACTCTTGAACACTTTAAATTTTCGGCTCATACCCATTGTCCCCCGAATATTGACACCCAAATCTACCCTCTCTTTCACACTGGTGGTAAGTTGCGACGAGTGTGAAAGGGATAGATAGATAGGTTAGGGTGTGGGGATGATTTGGGGGACAACGGGAATTATCGAAATTTTCACGGTATAACATCATTGACATCATATCATCATGATCAGCAAGTATCATTTTCAATGTGATTTTTCATAAGTACCTGCCTTCTACGGAACCCTTCATGTGCGACTCCGATTTACGGGCGTATCATATCAGGTATTTCCTAATAGTGTCAACATCGCTTCGATTTGGCTGGAGCCGATCAACCGTCAGTTGCAATGGATACTAATTCGCTATAAATTAAGTCGCTTTCGGATGATCGGGCGAGCCGACTTTGATCGGCCGTGAGACTACGTCAACTTTATTTTATACTACGTCAGTTTCAACTGCAACTAACGGTTGTTCACCCAAATTGGAAATTTATCGGAAATTTTAATTACGGACATTCATTTAGCCGTCTGCCGTATCGTGGCAAAAATCGACCGGACTGATAATAAAATGTCATGATCGTGACGTACACACGTCGGTATTGGTGCCACGCCATTTGCGGAAATGCGCTACATCAAAATGTTACAATGTAGACCCAGCCTAACACAAAGGCGACGCCGCCATTCGGGGCGAACTTCAATTCGTTCACTGGCTTTTCGACTTGAAAGTACCTACGTTCTGAACTGAAGTGAAGTAGGTAAACCTCTTGTTATCTGATTGAGCAATTACAATTAAGGTAGGTATTAAGTCATCGATCAATGACCTGGGTTTAATACTTATTTCTTCTTAAAGTGTGTATCTTTTCTCGTGTCGTGCGTGTCTGACAAATGAATACCTACCTAGTTATTTTTTTTTGCCTTAGTCTCCACGGTTCGGTCGTGTGATAAGAATTGGGAATGTTCGTAATACGAACATGTTGGTTTGGTATCCGGTCATCCTGTCAGCTGATGACAAGTGGTAGGTAGGTACTACCACAGGTACTACGTTCAATTCTCATGTTCCTAGTAGGTATTGGACTATCGATCGTGAACTTTACTGCAGATATCGACAGTAGGTAGGTGGTAGGTACTGGGCTCGATTCTCGTATGATGTGAATGTCCGTAAGCAAACGTGTACGTAAGTTAGATAGGTAGACAGCTGATCCTGTGCCTGATCATGCAAGTGCGCGCCACGGTAGATACCTACTACGTTAAATTCTCATGTAATGTGAATGGTCGTCATACAATCATGTACCTAGGTAGGTAGGACTTTCGATCGTGAACTTTACTGCTGCGAAGCTCTCGCCTACTTGACGAAATGTAAATTGAAAATTTAAGTAGCAGTAGGAACTTAAAAGCCATACGATAAATAAATAACTGCTGATATCGACGGTAGGTAGGTGCTGGTATAATGTCAATGCCCGTAAGCAAACGTCTAGGTAATGTATTAAGGTAGGTATGCGTACCCCTGTCGTGTTGAACTTTACTGAGTGGTAGCATGGCAGAGCTACTGCCCCATGGGCATGGGCCCACGGGCGGCCGGTGGCGGATTGGCGCAGGCACGTCCGCTGTAGGTAGTACCTAGCGCGCGGCACCGAGTAGGTGGAAAGTTAGCGCCCGGCAGCTAGTAGGTAGGTAGTTAGGCGCACGTGTACGGCCGGCCAGCCTGCACGCTATCCATTGCGTGCTTTTACTTAAAGTGCATTTATTTCAACTTAAATTTGATCTTTGAGTGTCTAAATTAATTGTGAACGATTTAGTTATCGATACTTGATATTTTTTAGTACAAAAAAACAACTTTTTTTTTTTTTAAAGAATCTCGATTTCTGCCTAAAGTATGAGTTTCCGCGGGTATGTTTCTTAGGGAAAGTTGTTCAGTTTCATGGGTAGAATATGAGGTTTCAATTAATGCTAACGGTCTTTTTACACCCTGTATACAAGAGTATAATTAGACCGGTGATGCTCTATGGCTGCGAGACATGGCCAGCGCTGACGAAACACGTTCGCGAACTCCACGCCAACGAAATGAAAATGCTGCGCTGGATGTGCGGAGTTACGCGACTCGATCGAGTACGTAACGAGTACATCCGCGGCAGCCTTGGTGTGAGGGATATCGCAGATAAGATCGAGGAGGCTTGTCTGAGCTAGTTTGGTCACGTGTTGCGTAAGCCTCAGTGGAAATACATGGGAAATAGGTGCCTGAATCTGCCGGTATCAGGAAAGAGGCATAAGAAGCGATGGATTGACATCGCTGAGTCCATTACGAGAGCCAACGGCTTACGACAAGGGGATGCCGAAGACCGGGCGAAGTGGAGAAGATTGAGTAGGAAAGCGGACCCTGGCAGAGGCCGGGATAAGTGCTAGGACGATGATGATCCGTCTATCTGTAGCTCCCGAACGGATGAACCAATTTTAATGCAATTTTCTGTATTTGAAAGGTCTTTTAATCTAAATTATTCTTAACTTTATTTATTCGAAATCGCTTCAGTAGTTTAGAAGATATTTGACTATGAGTAGACTTAGTAGGAGGTATTTGTTCCCTATGTGTCGGTAGATAATGTACATCTTTGACTTGCGATATCTCGCAAGGTAGGTAAGGGCATTTTCTCTTGTTATATTTAAAAACTGCGATCTCCAACCCGCCTGCCAAGCGTGGAGATTATGTCAATAACCTCCCTTTTCGTTGGAAAGGCCCTAAGTCCTGCAGTGGACTGTTACGGGCTGTGATGATATTTTTATATTATTCAAATAAAAAAATCATGCCTGCGCCACGTCCTCCATCCGGATTTTAGGAGTAAGAATTTCACTAATGTAATCCATTTGATTAAGCGTTCCGATTAACTGAATTCGGTCTAAATTTTTAGATTATAAATTATAATATTTCTTTTAATATTATAATTAATAATATTTCGGTAAAACTTTTTGGGTATATCAAAGTATCTCCTCTTCCCTCACACGAGGACATATTTGGTGTCGGATATTTCGAGCCGCTCAAAGCTCCTTCCGGCATAAGACGACTGCTATTAATCGGTAGTTCATTTGTTCACAGCGCTATAGATCGCTTGCAGCGATAAGGCCACCTTTGCCCACAACAATTTATGGGTTTTGTCGAAACGTTTTAATATAATTATTCTTGTGTGAACAATACAGAATTTATCTATCTATCTATCTATGGAGTAGTATAGCTCGTGGAAATAAATTGATTACACTGCTACTATACCCCTTCCATACAGCAACAACCTCCTGATTAATGCCTAGGGGCAGGCAAACGAGCAAGCAGAATTTATAGAATTACAGGTACAGATATTTATCCAGCTCTGGAGTAAAAAATTAAACACGATTGTGATTAAGTACAATGTAATATTTTCTATACACTTAAGGTTACAATATCACAATTCTGGGTAATTATTAATAATTGTAATTAAATGCAATCTACGTGGATTATGTCTTCGTAATAATTCGAATTAAGTACAATAACTACTGCATCTGCATACTACTGTATATTTGAATACGGTCAGCGTAAAATTAGGACAAACGTGTCTCGTCTACTGAGTACGTGAAAATAAACGTACAAGTGCTGGACGTCCTTGGGGGCGCGTCCTCGCGCGTCATCGCAACAGTCGGCGCCGGGGCGGGCGCCACCAGAATAACGGACCATATAGGTGCGCGCGGCGCGCTACACAGCCGAGTCGGGCTCCTCCCAGGGCCAGGGCGGGCCCGCGTCCAGCGCGTCCTGCCGCCACAGCGCGCGCGCGTTCTCGGACGAGCCGTGCGCCAGCAGCCGCATGTTGTACGGCTCCACCATGTTGGACAGCGAGCCGGAGCTGTCCCGGCGCGGGGGCGCCACCGCCCCGCCCCCGCCCCCGCCCGCGCCGCGGCCCGCCGCCGCCTTGCCCTCGGGCAGCAGGTCGAGATCGGCGGCGGGCGGCGACTCCAGCTCCGTGAGGTCGGAGCGCGGCGAGCAGTCGCCGCCGCGGCCGGGCGGGCTGCCCACCAGCGGCGCGGCCTCGTCGCCGCTGCCCGCGTCGCGCGCCGCCGGGCTGCGCTCGCGGGACCCGCCGCCGCCGCCGCCGCGCAGCAGCCGCCCGCGCAGCCGCGATAGCCGCTCCGCCGACCCGACCTTCTTCAGGATGTCGGCGGTCCTCCGCAGCCCGCGCAGCTTGAGGTCGGCCGGCGGCGAGGCGGCGGCGGCGCAGGAGTCCTCGACGGAGCGCGAGCGCGCGCCCAGCCCGGCGGGCGCGGGCGGCGCGGCGTCGTCGCCGAGCAGCAGCGAGGAGGGCCGCGCCGCCCCGCCGCGCCGCACGCTGAAGGTGATCTGGCCGTCGTCGGAGTCCTCCTCGTTCTCGACGACGAAGGTGACGGCGGGCGGGTCGGGCGCGGGCGCGCGGCGGCGGGCGCCCCGCAGGATGGAGGGCTCGCGGCGCGGCGGCGGCGGGCTGGCGGGCGGCGAGGGCGCCGCGGGCCGCAGCCGCAGCTCGCTCTCCTCGTCTGCAAGGAGACGGGGGGGCCATGAGTGGGGCGGGCGGGGCGGGGGGCGGGCGGACGGGATGGAACGGAAGTCACCTGGAACTCGCGGCGCCGGGGCGGCCGCCGCGGGCCGCGACGGCTCCCGTCGGCGACCTAGGACAACTGAAATCATGCGACTAGGACTGAAATCAAACAACTGCGTGTAACTTTTGTATATTTAATACATCCAAAGAGTTTTAACATTCGACTTCGTAAGGAATGCTTCGGACAGTACAGTAAATTATCACAAAAAATCCTAGAAACATGTATTTTCAGATCGCCGATAAATAAATTATCTACTAAACATACTATTAGGTGTTTCCTCCAGAAGATCGATTGACATACATACTACAAAACAATTATAAGAATAACTATCAACATTATTTTTAGGCCAAGGATATGTATTTAAGAACACAGGGTATACCCATTTCAATGCATAAGAATATTCGTTATATTCATGTGTCTCAGTGAGGACTATATACATCTAAATACCTACAACAAAGTAAGGCCATCGTAACAACCAAATTATGCATTACAGGAAACAACTTTAAATGATTAAATTACATTTTAGCCTAAACCTACTTAGGAAACATTTCATCAAAATAGTATTTGGCAGCAATGGCTTACTAATTTTTCTATGTCCTTAGTAAAAAATAAGTCTAGTAGTAATAAACAATGAACAAAGTTAAGTACTAAGTAAAATATTTAGCCATTAGGCATTGGTCTAAGGATGGAATGATACTATGGAATTAAATGACATAACATTACTATGCGAGATCTATCGTTACTTATTCGGAAATGATTCGATATTAAGTATAACCACTGTAGTGTATGTATAATACACAAAATATTCTAGAGATTTTTTGTACGTCAGTACAAATAACACTTTAATTTATTAATATTATAAAAAAATAATATTTGTTAAATTGACATTTAAGTACTGAATGAAATTCACTAGGAATATGGCACACAAATAAATTACAAATAAATAAAACTGTCTATCATGAGTTGAGATCGCATTACAAGTTATGCACCATATTTCGACAACAAATTTAAATAATGACATTACCTAAATAACCTAAATTGTATGTAAAACATTGTAGCTTTTGTTTCCAAAAAAATCGACTTTCGAAATACAACGATACAATTGCTGCTCGTCGGTTCAATACAAAGCACAAATAAATAACTACATCGCAAATACAACTAGCTACAGCGCATCAAGTCTAAATAGCCCTTCGGAGTAATTCTGGCAAAGCAGGTTAGAAGGAATTTTGTACCCGCTTTACCGTTGATGTACTAAAAGTACAAACGCGTCCGAAAACTATTAGAAGACTTGTTACACTACAGTTTTAAAAGCTATGATACTGTTCTGAAGGCCAACTCTAGCTCCAGTATATGAATTACACTAAAAATGCGCAGCAAGACGACATAATCCATAGCCAAGGCAACGAAGGATACAGAGTCGGCAGTGTTGTGATTATCTAACTCTAGTCTACGACAATCAGGACGTGTTCGGGTCGCTATAGGTGGCTGCTCTCGCAGTTACGAATATTAACTCTCACTTAAGCTTATGAGTTGGTCTGAGCTTATGAGCTCATGAATTATTTATTCCTATTTTGGCTCTCTCTTATCTCTTAGGTGAGTGATTGACGCAGCTCAAAAATCGTGATTTTAAAGTTCGCGAATTTACTTCGGTTGACATTCGGTGACACACAACAATATAACGCAATCATCTCATTGCTGACCGGAAAATGTTTTCTGGTATTTAGCTTTTATAAATGAAGGATTCAGGAGAGTGGACTGCACTGGCGGGATGTCTTTTGTTTTAATTTAGATTAGAAGCTTACGAAGTACCTCATCGGATTAAGGCCATCCAATAAAAAAGACGAAATCAGCGAGCATGGAGGAAAAAATAACTAACGAAAAAAGGGATTATCGAATGTGAATTTAGTTATGAAAATATGACTGAAATAACGCTAAGAAAAATAAGTTCGCGGTGATAACAGACATTTGAGCCAGCGACCGGCAGCTGCGAGAAAAATTTGAAACCAGCTAAATCACCAACGAGCACGTCACTCAAGCGGACATTGTTCGGTATGCCACCAAAATAGCACGACATGCGTGGCATTGCATATTTTGAGCAAGTCCGTAGTCCGCACACAATTGGAGTTTTATCGCTTTGAACGTATCCGTCGAATCATATTACCTAGCTTAGAGATTACCCTACATATTCATTATCTGGTTGGTGCCAATGACGCAAATAAGGAAATTAAATCATCTTCGATTTTGCGCGAGCGACGCCATAGTAGGAAAATTTGAATATCACCAAAAAACTATAACGAAACGAATGCGTTCCGATTATTCCGTCATAGACTTAGATAATCGCTCATCTGATATTAGGCTGATCTGTAGCGTTCACTAGCATCGATACATTCACATGAAGACGTCGTCATGTAGGGTGACTACCACGTGGTCTGGCCGCTGGTCCTCTTGCGGGGCTGGGAGGGGGTCCTGAAGGGGTTCGAGGGTGGGGGCGGGAGACGGGGGTGAACTCTCGCTGATGGTGCGGAGGGGCTCACCTGGGTGGGAGGGGGGCTCCGATTGCAACACGTCCTCCATCGCCTCCTCGTTGAGTGTTTGCAGCGCGCCGCATATCATCTGCTCTTCAAGCGTCACCTGCGGGTTGGGAGAGGCTTTTAGTGTTTTCGCCTCGGATTTCGGCACGGTTGTCGTGGTATCGCAAATGTAGGAAAATAATGATTAAGTTCTAAGTTTACTGGGTACTTATAACATTTGGAACTCAAGAGTTATATTGTGTAGAGTAGAAATACGTTGCGATATTGCAATGAGGGTGTTTGTAATACAAAAATACATCCGATAGATACATAGAATGGATCCAGTCTGAGCACGGCAATATTTTGGCAGCAGACCTACACCTCAGAAGCGCCACCTAGTGCTTTTCTAAACCGCATATGTTGCAATGAAGGCATTGTGGACACAAAAGCAATGTCCTTTCATTATTTTGTTTTATTATTGACCTTTTTATGATGGGGATGGATGAAATGGCGGCAGGTCCCCGCAACATGCGACCAGCGGATGCAGTTAAAAACTTTATGGTATTTACAAGACGGTCATTAAACCTGCCGTAATGCATAGATCAGACTGAATGTTGGGCATGATAAAAAGAAGATTCTTTTTCATAAAAGAAATGAAAATGTTATGATGGATGAGTGGAGCGACGAGAAACGACGAAATAAAATGTGTACATAATGGCTGGTTTACATCGGTCAAGGACAGTGTCAAGTGACAGTGACAGGTGCCACAAACATATCTGACCCGGTGACGTTATTGGCAACGACATGAAATTCCAAAATGGCGACACGTTGTTCCAGTTTTGGCCGCCGGGTCAGTTAAGTTTGTGACACTTGCAAACCAAGTTGACTAGCTACTGTCCAATCGGTTTACACCGGTATAGTTGCTCATTTTACTTGTTAAGCACTTGACAAATGCTAACCAGCCATTACAAAGTTTGAAGTAGCGCACGTGCCGGAAAAGATGAGGAAGCAATAAGCTAGCGTGGTATGGACACGTTATGTGGATGGATAAAAGTCATGTCACAAGGAAGGCAATGAATATGAATGTGGATGGATATTTAAGTAGAGGGCGACCTAAGAAAAGATGGATGGACTGTGTGAATGATGGCAAAAAGGAGTGAGTACCGAGATAACGAGTAATAGGGTGGAGTGGAAGAAAAAGGCTAGTTGTGCCGACCCCACCTAGTGGATGATGATTGAACTTTTTAGTCAAAAATACGGCCGCAATATTTCATGAAATAAAATAGAGTTGCGGTTGAATTTCATGTTCTAGAGAGTGTTTCGTATTGTAGAGAGCCTTGGTGTCAGGACCACAGCATGTCCACCATGCAAATAGACCAACTATAGGGAAAATTCTCGGAATACCCGGGCCATATAAAGCAACCAGATTTTACAGTGGTTATCGCTATTTTTGGATATTTAACCTATTGGAGGGTTATTATCAGACAATTAACATTAGGATACCATTTCAACCACTGCATACAGCGTGCCATGATCAAAACAATAATGAAAAAATAAATAAACATTTAAAAAAACTATTTCATTCACATACATTAAAAAACAAAATCAATCTACTTATGGAAAACTATTTTTATGAAAGGTCTAATATCAAAACGTGGAATTTGAAAAACAAATAACAAAAGCTCAAAAATATATTTTACTAATTGACTAAATTAGACACTGTTATTTGACAAAATTGGACAAATTAGACATTAGCAACAAAAATTTCAAAATCTAACTAGTAGTACCTGATACTCCGCATAAGGCTGTGAATGCAGAGTGGAAGCAAATTAATTCACTTTATCGTTGCCGTGTTTTCAGAACTATAGCAAGTGGGCAGTGCAAACTATAGCCCATAAAATCTACGATTTATGTAACAAAGGGCAGACCCGCAGAGACGTTGTATGTAACTGATTGAGTGAGGATTAAGCCGTTTGATATAACAAAATAACTCGCTCTTGCCTGAATTACTCTCGTCACTAATAGGCTAATTAAGTAAATATGTTGCTAACAATTATCTGATTTCAATGATTGAAATTATTACTTTTGCGATTATTCCGTTGCTAACAAAGTTCCATTGCAATAAACTAAAACTAAGAAATCGATCATACGTTGATCATCAGAGCATTGTTGGCAACAGAATTACGTAATTAGCCTATCGGTCCTTCATATGAAGACAATAAATTATTTGAGCAGCGAGTAATGAGTGAGTGAATCATGGTGGCAATAATAGATATGACGAGTGTAGCCACCCACACGAACTCCTTCGGCTTGATAGAGCCGGTAATCGGTAAATATCGGTAAAATTTATTAAATAAACCGGTAAATAAGTATTATACATTTTATTAAACAATTTACCTGTTTCTCAACATTTGAAGGCCGGCTGCGCTGGTGCTCTATAACGGGTCTTTGCTTTATTGTGTCAGGTTCACTCTCCGTTTTATCAGGTATAACTAGAAAATAAAGATATTTTGTAGTGTGACGAATTTGAGCCAAGCTACATAATGTAATTCAATAATTTTAACTATACACAGAGTCGTGTGTTGTTCATGAATCATCATTGTGAATGTATACGCCCACACATTCGAAGTTTTTAGCTGTGGTTGTTAGTTTGAAAGTGAAGTTATTTCGATCTCATTTCAATGAGGGTTTTCGCGATTTCCAAACCCATCAGATGGCGCTACTGACACTTGAGGTCAGTACGCTTATTACGTAACTCTGTTGCCAACAATTCCCTGATTTTCCCTTCTGAGATTCCACATAATCGATTTCATGGGTTCAGTTGCTAACAGAGTTCCATTGCAATAAACTGAAACTATCAGTCATACGTAATCGCAAAAGTAACAATTTCAATAATTAAAATCAGAGAGTTGTTGGCAACAGAGTTATATAGTTAGCCTACTGATCTAAAGCCCTGTCACTGGCTGGAATCGATAAGTTATTTCTGTCTGGCAGTAATTTGACAACGGACTTTATTTAGTTAGGTAGGTTTGGGAGTAGCAAAATCCCTCAATTTGGCTTTAATTAGGAACTCATTTCACGCCGTCGTATGAGCCAAACAGCAATTTTATATGAAAGTAAATGCAGCGCAAAGTTGCATATACTACACGTGACCTACATTATGCAATTATGTCCGTTTTGACTCAAACAATGATGCTCATGGTGCTTGATCTGTAACCCCAACAGTAATGAGGAGTTTTCCAGTAGGTATTGATAGTTGGTTTCAAAAAGCATCAATAGATGGCGCTCCTACAATTTTGGCAATCTTTTTATAATCTGTATGATGGTGGCAGTGATTCCATGCAGCCAACTAATACTAAACTTAAAAATAATTTGTTTATTAATATAAACATAACATTGTTAAAGGTTGAACGAAGAGTAAAAAGAAATATTTATATAAGTTGGCACTACGTTCCATTTTTATTACAACTTCTAAAATGGTTAAAACTATTGATAAATATAATATTATCCAATACAACGTACCCAGTATTTATATCCTATTTGCTAAGAACCTATTTCAAGCGATTATCAATTACCAAAATTGTCGGGGCGCCATCTAGGGAGTGGTTAGGAATGCTTTAGATACCTATTGGAAAACTGCTCGTTATAGACATCATTATGATGAATAATTAATTAAAATTACTTTAATAGTATGAGGGTTTTTACGGTTTCAGATGGCGCTGGTGAGAAGTAAGGTCCGTTGTCAAAATACTGTTACACTATTAGACAGAAACTACTGCTATGAAATGACAGGGCTTTATTTTGACGGCAGACCTTACGCCACAGTAGCGCTATCTCGTGGATGTTGGAATCGCGAAAATCCCCATTGAACAGATATGATAGGATACAGAACTTGCCTAAAAGTTTCATGATTGTGAGTGTTAAATAACTATAGACAGACATTGAAAGCGCTATTCGCTCAGTGGACGACTTACCGTTAACAGAGGGCGCAGTTGTCGGCATGTTGGCCTCTAACTCCCGCAGATTTGTAATGAGCAGCTGGAATAGTTCCCAGTCACCAAAGGGGAGGTCCAGAATCTGAAAATAATGTGAAGAATAGAGTATATATAGTTTATGGGGGTTAGTCCCCCTCCTTATTATTCCATTTCGTCGTATTATTCCAAAAAAGATTTCACTCACTGTGTCTTCCGTTAAGGACAATGAGACTGATCGAACAGTTTCGGGAGTCGATTGGCGCCCCGTGAAGGTATATCCATAGATAGTATAAAACAAAGTTGCTTCCCGCCGTCTGTATCTACTTATGTACGCTTTGATCTTCTACACTACGCAACGGATTTTAATGCGGTTTTGAACAATATATACGGAATACATGGACGACCTAACTGATTCAGTTGGTTAACATGCTGGTCTGCCGCGCAGAGAACACGGTATGTGTTCGATTCCCGGCCGAGCAGAAAATGAATGATGAATTTTAATTTCTGTTGCGGGCCTGAGTGTTGTATGTATAATAAGCATGTATTTAAAAATGTATATAAGTATCTATCAGTTATCTATCACCTATAACACAAGCTACATTTACACACAAGAAAAAAAAAGTACGTAGAAGATAAGTAGTTGTAATTTCCCACGCGAACGAACTCGCGCCGCGTCCACTAGCCATTACCATCTACTTACCGGTTTGAGGTCCGGTAGCCGGCACACGGCGAGCGCGAGCCCGCAAACCCGATGGCGTTGCAGCGCGGCGCCGGCATCCGCGCCAGAGGTGCCTAGAGCCGCACGCACTACGCTGATGACTCGTTCTACTGACATCGTTGATAGACGCAGGTTGGAGACGTCGGTCTGGGGAGAAGGGTGGAGGGTTAGCGGTGTGTGTTGGTTGTGGTGGGATGTCCAGATTTTAAGAACATAGTTAAAAGTCCCACGCGATATACGCTCGGTCTCGCTCTTCGAGAAATGTTGAAATCATCATAAAAGGGAAGTAGTGAGAAATGAAGGTTTTGCGAGATGTCGCTACTGCGACGTAAGGTTTGCTGTCAAAATAAAGCTCATTGACTGAAATAGAGTCGTCATTTTACAGCAGTTGTTTCTATCCAATAGCATGACAGTAAATTGACAACAGATCTTACGACTCACGAGCGCCTCTGAGCGCATCTGAAATTGTGAAACCCTCATTGTAAAGAAATACTTTCGTGAAGATATTCTTTCAATGAATGAGCAATCGGGACAACAGAGAACATCAAAATTAGTTCATATTAAAACAATAAATTCAAACACCACTCACCAATCCCGGAAAAGCGTTCTTCAACGTCAAATAAGGGTTCGCCTGCTGGTGGTGCGGCGGGGGCTGCGGCCCGAACGGCGCGGGCAGGGTGGGGAAGCCGCCGCCCGTGTTGGCCCAGCCCACCCACATGGGGGGAGCGCCCACCCCGCCCGGCATGCCCATGCCCATGCCGCCCACTGGCGGAACTGGGGCGGCCGCGCGCTGTATACGGGAATGGTTAGGTTACGTCGGACAAATACATAAATATAATAAAATATAACCTAACCTACAGATGTTGGAATAAGTTAGATGTAATCTAGATATACCTGCTCAAATATTTCCCATACTATTATTATTATTTATTTATGTAAAAGACAACAATAGTAATCAAACAATTGGTCTGTCAAACTGCTAGACAGTCTTAGGACAGAATATTCTCTTAATACCGATACCGAATTTCATGAAACAACCAAAACCAAATAAAGAAAACCGCAACAAAATTCTTCAACAACACATATTTTCTGAAACTACGAAGCCACAAACAGACATACTGATACACACTTCTAACTCATAACACCTCTATTTTGTGTCGGGGTTAAAATACAATTGAGCCCTATTTTGAAACCGCACGCATCCACGCGAGCGCTCGCGTGCGCTACCTTTCTCTTTCACACTCGTGGTAAGTTGCTAGAGATAGAAAAGACAAGCATTAGAAGGCGAGCGCTCGCGAGGATGCGAGCGGTTTCAAAAATAGGGCCCCTGGTGTAGTGTGTAGGTAGTGAAGTAGACTGACGATAGGCAAGGTCATATTCAAAGGTTGTATGCACTTACTTGTTTCCTCTGCAGCAGTTTGTGCGGCGGCTGCCTGGCGGGTCCTCCCCACGCCGCCGCTGCGCCCGCGCCAAATTCCTCGTCCAGCCCAGCGGTTTGCAGTTGCTCCTCTGCAAGCACAGGGAGGTTACAGGTAACTGACGTCATACAAAACTCATGACGTACGCTCGGCCAAAAAGAGGTCTATCCGTTTTGAGAAATATGTGTATGGATACGTGTGGACAAATTCACACAGCGCCATCTAGCCCCAATCTAAGCAAAGCTTGTGCTATGGGTGCTAGATAACTGATATACTACTTAAATACTTTTAAATACATACTTATTATACAAAGAGCACCCAGATCCGTAACAGAAATTAAAATTCATCATTTAAATTTCTGCCCGGTCGGCAGACCAGCATGTTGACCATTGAATCACTCAGGTCGTCAAACTTCCCGATTACATTGGACAAGTGCTAAAATAGTTGAGAAGTGAGCAACTACACCGGTGAAAACCGATCGGCCGGTAGCGAGTCCGTACAGCGTACTGTCACTGTCACACGCCACTGTATTTGACCAATATCAATTGGGGATAAGAGTGAGCCTAGAATATTATTGAAAGGGAAAATAAATATTCTTGTTTTATGACGTACAATAAATCTATGGATGATAGATGACATTTTTGACCGCCTGAGGCTGTACATAATGTATACTCATCATCCTCGTATAAGATATCACCTTTGCTATCGGTTGTCGAGATGCTCAAAGCGCCTAGAACGAGGCTTCTAACGACTGACTACGATCGATTAATTGTAACTGAAAGCTACGGCTTGAAGCACGGAGCAAGTGGTGATTTTTTGCTGTGTGCTTCCTTCCGTGCAGACGTAATGTTAGAAAAAACCTACTACAGGGACTGGGTCCCAAGTGGAATTCGAACATGAGTCATGCCGTTAGCCGGCACAGTACACGGCTCGCGCTGCCCCTTAAGTTGCGCAAAAAGCCTACAAAATTTCCACTCACCCTTGATGACCTTCTTGATGTAGGGGTCCAGGTTGATGGTGAAGGGCAGGAACACCTTGAGGTCGGCGGCGGTGAGCGTGCTGCGGTGGAAGCCGAGGAACACGTCCAGCTTGCGCTCGTCGCGGTCCAGCTCCTGCAGCGCGCCCGCCTCGCGAGCGCTGCCCACTAGCGGCTTCACCCTGGGATCATGATCGAGATGTTGTTGTTGTATACTGGTCCATGGTATGCAAACAGGCAAGCACGCCACCTGATGGAAAGTAGTCACCACTGCCTATAGACATTAGCAACACCAAGTGTATCGCCAATGCGTTGCCCACCTCTACAACACGTTGCTGTAAGTAAAACGACAAATGCACCTCCACTGCCAAACCCATGCTTCCCCAAAACCCCACCTCATGGAGTACTGGAGACTTTACTCAGCGGCAGAAACACAATATTACTGAAAAGAGTATTGTTTAGCTGCGGAATTCTGTAAGGTGGAAAGTGCTTCCTCAGTCGGGCGGCTCCAATTCGAACGGGATACCCCGCTGTGCCCTACCTTTCCATTGCAGGGGTCTAAAAATGCCACATTAGCGTTTCATAGTATGATTCATATTAGAGTGCCACAAAGTTATCTAATCCGGTGGATAAAACTAGAACTAAGTAACGTCATTTTTAGCTATCATATGAATGTCAACAACAGCGACGATGCAGATAAGTTTGTGACAATATAGTATGAATCATATTATAAAACGCTAATGTGGCCTTTTTAGACCTCCAGGACATCTAGCACAGATATGGCGCTCAATGGGCCCGCCACAACGTACCCTGTCCTACCTCATCCAGCAGGCAGATTTACTAAAGGCTGCAGAATTTTACATTTTATTGTAGTTTATGTTTTCCCAGTATGTAAACTTGTCACGCAGATGAGTTTTAAGTAGTCTTGTTCCCCGATTGCCAGACGGTCGTATTAGAATAGGCCAGAAATTGAAGTTCTAGAAGCAAATCATATTACTTTTTGGTAACTAACGTTTGGTACTACCGGTTGGTAACCGCAACTTGTCGAATTAGTAAAAAACATCGGTTACCAAAAAGTAATACGATTTGCTTCTAGACTCATAACAATGGGACCATTTGCTAACTATACCACAATGTTTCGAATACTGCGTATACTAACTATACCACACTATAATCGAATTTCGGACACATTTGAACTTGATTCTCCGTATATGACTCGAGGCTTTTCATAATCTCCACGCCAGGGAGACTGACAAACTACCAACAGATAACCCAACAGCTGCTGCCCACTTTCTGGTCTTCAAATAATTCGAATAGGTTGAACTCACTTCTTATAGATAGTCTTGAGCGACGTGGAGTCATCGATGTGCTCCTCGTAGGTCTCGTGGTGGTAGATGATCCAGGACGTGCGGAACGGCCACTGCTCCGTGAGGTTCACCCACGACGCCAGCTGGTACCAGTTGAAATCAATTTGGAATGCTTTCAGGAGGCGGCCTGTGGAGACAATGTATGGAGTGTGAACCAAAAAAACTTTTTATTAATATTTAACTATCTTTGTGTACTATCAAAGCTTTTTTACTCGTAACTTTAAACTAAAGAAAATGCAGTAACAACAGATAATTGTTTACAGCAAAATTATTACGCACTAACCCCTGTGTACATGTAAAAAGCTAAAGATCATAGGCTAACTTATTTCTTTTCCACAAGCAATTGAACTCGTATATAAAAGCTTAGGGGACCTAAAAATACTGCCTAACTAGTAAAAAATTATCAACATATTGCACTCCTACGGCGCTGTACTAATTGGCAACGGTGGTGCGACGGGCGGTTTTGAGGTCTTCTATTGATCATCGACTGTGGTCACACGACTGCTCCCAATTAGGACAGCGCCTACTATTCGATTACACACACAACGACAAAATCTTACCAGTAACATACAGCACGTTCATGAGCCGCCGCATGCTCCTCGGATTGACGTCGCTGAAGTAATCGTCGGTCAACAGCACTCGGTTGAGGTCCGCAGCGCCCCCTGACGGCGCTGCGGCCCTGTGCAGCCCCGAGGCCACGGACGAGGCCACGGACTCCGAGGGCCTCAGGCGGCGGGCCCGCGCGGCCAGGGTCCCCCCGCTCTCCTTCTGCGATTGGCCCTTGATGCGCTCCTGGCTCGACATTACTTCGGAGGTGGAGGAGAGACGGCGCGCTGATACCTGGTGAGTGAGGGTTTAGGTTAGGTTTTGGGGTTTAGACTATTTTTCTGTTGATACTCTTTGCATGTAAGAGGATTGGTTATTACAGTCAGTCTAGTTCCTTAAGATTTGGACACGTTTATTGATTTATTATCGAAAGCGATCTTGTATGTGCAGACGTGCAAGAAGCGTCCATTGGATTTCGGACCCTTACTATTTTTTTTATCATTCAAACCGGAACACAGCAATGCAAACATTGTTGCTTGGCGGCAGATAAAGGCGGTGGTAGTCACTACTAGGCGGACTCCTATGGACCCTCCTCCTCCTACATCCTACCACCAGATACCTTTTTGACTGACACGGTCATACTAGCCAGGAACATGTCAAATATACATAAAGCTCACGCCTTTGTCCCACCGGTGGGGTATAAATGTCAGTCTATAATGTCAAATATAAATTATAGACTAATAGCAAATAATTTAGAATTAATCCCAGTTGTTCCAATTGGAACGTTTCCAGTCGGGAAAAAATTTGCGTTCCGTCCCACTGTCATTCTTATTTCCATTTTATTCTAACTAGTGACAGAGGTAAATTAAAGTTTTATTCGGATTTGGTGCCATGACTGATGATTTTCTTGAACCTAACCAACTCACAGATCTCTGCATCGACGTGGAGAAGTCCTCGTTCAGCGCTTGCAGCCTCCGCGCCGCAGTCTGATGCGCAGTGTTGACCCTTCGCAGCGCAGAGTTCTGCAGGTAGAACGGCAATTGCACCATGTTGCGGAGGTAGTCCCACCCGCCGATGTTGCTCTCGGAGAACGCGCGGCGGCTGTTCGCTTCCACGGCCTAGGTTCATGCGGAGAAGAGGAAAAGTGGGGAGTAAGTTTTATGTGTGAGTGTGCGTGGGGCATTGAGCGAAAAGTAGTTTTCTTGTCACTCTTTGACTTATACAATCGTACTAGCCAGGAATATTTAAATATAAATTATAGACTGATGGCAAATAATTCATTTTTTTATTTCATTTGCCAACAGAATTACACAATTGAAATGTTACGTGAAAGATCCCATTCCCCATTCCCATGAGACTTGAGGTTTAGATATCTTCCCAGTTGTTCCCATTGGAACTATTCCAATAAGGAAAAAATTTCCGTTCGTTCCCACTGTAATTTTTATTTCCATTTTATTCTAACTAGTGACAAAGGTAGATTAAAGTTTTATTCGGATTTGGTGCCATTTAGCGGATTTTCGGCCTTGATTATTGGAGAAAAGAAAAATATAATGTACAATGTCACGAGGTGCCATCGGAAGACCTCTTAAGGTCATCGATCCCAAACCCAGCCAAAAAACGCGACGCAATAAAATTTCTAAATAAATGTCAAAAAAATAAACAGTTAATAATCTAATTGTTCACACTTCGTAAAACGCAAAAATAAAAACCATTAAAAGATTTTAATGGATGTATTTACACCTGTGACAGATAACTAACATGCAACACCGAAACCTAAAATATTGATATTTTGGGTAAGAAGTTACTGTCTCAAATTCACATTAATAAAAATCATGCATGATCATGATACTTTGGACACCAAACGAAATCGTCATCTCACAACATCGACAACAACTCATCAAAAACGTAACTAACCTCCGTCCAAGCAACCTGTTAATCCATTGACTATGTTAATTTACTTGTCAGTTTATGAATTAAGATAACATACAAATTCTCTTACAAAGGATTACATTTAGTAACGACATTATATAATTATTAGTTTATTAGAATATAACGTTGACCCAAAAAGCCACAAAATATTTTAAACTGGCAGACAGGGGAGACAATAAACTTAGGAAGCCTCGGTGTTAGCTTATGCGCTTAGTACACGTAGCTAAATTCAGTTGACTTAATTTAGAAGCAAAAAGCGTGAGACCAAATCAAAGTGGAATGTATTACTCATAGAATGAGGTAAATTTTGTATCACGCCTTTTGGAAAGCGGAGCGACGCGAAACCATTAAATAAGTGGTACAAAATGAAACTTTTTCTATAAACAATACATTCCACTCTGACTTGCTCTCACACTTTCTGTTTCTGAATATAGACAAATGTAATAAGTGCCATAGTTTGCTTAGCCAATGTAATAACCGGCATTATGCAGAGTAGACACTGGTGCCCTCTGTAATAAATATGCCTCAAAATTACCGCTTAATAAGAGAAAAAAACAGCGCCATCTACACACAGCCCCCGCCAACTTTCACACCGACATCTCGCTATGATGCTCACCTTGCTAATAATATGTGGGTCGATGGCCAGCAGCAGTATGAATGGGCTCTTCGGGTCGGAACACAGTGCGTGTACTGCGTTCAGTAACGTCAACACTTTCTCTTGTTCACAGCTGTCCAATGCGTCTACGACCACCACCAGACGAGTCTGCTGCCCCGTGAACGCGTCTAAACATGATACCTGCGGAAATAGGGAAGGGATTAGGAATAAAAATAACTGATATTACGTCGAATGAAGAACTACACTAGAGGTGACTAGTTTCAGTATAAATCGTTCAGTACCGTTTTAGTAGATTATAAAAAGTTGCACTCGCGAAATGGCAAGTGGAGGAGTTCGTTCTTGGTGTTGTTGTTCTGTCTCTTTTCTTCGAATAGGATGTGAGCTATCGCCATCGCCATAATGACTAGCTTATCTACAACGTCAACTTAGAAATAATTTCGATAGCGGTTGGGTGTAGGGGTACCCAATAGAGGGCAGGTCTGTGCTTACACACAACAGTGACATTTATATACATTTACATTTAAAGTTAACCACGAATAGCGAAGTAAGCTACGTTGATATTTATGCTCAGTGGGTGTAATGGTGGGTAGGACAGGAATGAGGGTACCGCGTACAAGTTGGCTAGAAGTTCGCAGCCGCAGAGAACTGGACACGCCTTGGAGTTTATCACTAGAGACGTGTAGCGACATCTATCGCTCCAATAGGGAAACTCAACGATACCCACATTACGAGTGCACGAATATAAGGTTGGCAAGCATCCGCACATAGATGGCGCTGACCGTTCTACATCGCGCTAGAGAAATGTGCCAACTTCCAACGATCAACTGTCGAATGGTCCCCTGGTCACAACACCCGGCCAGGTGGGTAATTACCCTTTTCCACCTTCTCCATCTTCGCTTGCCAACATCAGCGGCTACCTTATCTCTCACCGCCAAAGACGTATCCACTTACTATATGCGTAAGGGTCTGCACCTCCGGCCTCAGTGCTATCGGGGGTGCGTCCCGCTTGGCGGCGGCGGCGAGGCGCGCGCGCGGTGACAATGCGAGAGCGGCGAGCACTCGCCCCGCCGCGTACAGATTGGCCAGGAATGCGCAGCCGCAGACAGCCGGACACACCATAGAGTCTATCACTACAGACGTATGCACTTACTATATGAGTGAGGGTCTGCACCTCCGGCCTCAGTGCGATAGCGGGCGCGTCCCGCTTGGCGGCGGCGGCGAGGCGCGCGCGCGGCGGCAACGCGAGAGCAGCTAATACGCGTCCCGCCGCATACAGATTGGCTAGGAGTGCGCAGCCGCAGAGAGCCGCCGCGCCCACGGACACGCCTTGGAGGATGTCGCGGCGTCTGGGGGATGGGACGGGTTACAGTAACTATAGTTCATTCGCGATAAGAAAATAGTCAGTCATCGTTTCCCGCCAGCCTAACCTAACCCTGCCCCTCGACCAATCGGGTCGCAGCAAATTAGAAAGCTTTATTTTTAATTTAGACAATTAAGTTAATTTTCATGCATTGGCATAAACATTTTTTAATATAAGTTGTTTGAATTTTTACTTCACTGTGAAAAGACCTTTACTGACTATTTTCTTGACGCGAATAGACTAAAGGTATGTTTCGAAATCTTATGTAAGTTTGGTGACAATGCAAAGTTATGGTGCCATAGAGCTGATCTAATGATGAAGGGAAAGGTGGCTATAAGAACTCCTAAAGTAAGTACTAATGATATACAGTTAAAATAGAACGCATGATAAAAACCTGATTTGAAAGTGTTTTTCATTTGAGAACTTATGTATTTCGACATCTACGTTAGTTTGTGAACATTATAGATCAACACACTATCAACACTGTATACTCACTGTTGGCTGGCATCGGTCTCAGTGAAGAACATGATGAGCGCGCACAGCCCGATCAGGGCGGCCGTGAAGCAGAACTCGAAGATGATGATGTGAGGCACACAGCAGACACGCCGCCACCTGCATACATAACATAATATAAATATTAGAATAAAAGCAGGCGCGATTGCACACCGAACTGAAGGCGAGGGTGTAATGTCATACGAACTATTCTTGTATGTGTTCATGACAGTTGTCACCTACGGCACGATTCGACACGATTTGAATGTGGGTCTAAAATCTCTGCACTATGGCGCGCGGTGAAAACCCAAGTATCTAATTGTCTCTAACCCATTGCGGGTTTGACATTGACGAATGGTCTGAAACCAGCAATGGAAATAGAAACGTCAATGTCAAACGGGTGCACTCGCTCGGGCCCCGCCCGGCGTTTCGTTGGGTCTTATACTCCTGCTTGCTGTTCTTCATATCCTCCACTGAGTCTTACTTGATCCATTGCGATGTGGCACCCTCCGCGGAGTCTTGCCTGGGCTACTGTGATGTTCAAGTATTAAGTAAGCACCGTTCAAAACAGGTCACGGTGGTAGGCGCACACGAGTCGCGCACACGCGGCCATACTGCGCTCGCAGAGCCACAGCCGGGTTGCTCCCCTCCCTGATACCCCTCCGGTACTCACCGCCATCCCGAGGTAGAGGCGACGGGCCGCGGCCGGAAGGCGCGTACTAGTCTGGAGCACACGCGGCCGTACTGCGCTTCCAGAGCCGCCGCTAAGCTGCCCACCATCGCCACCACCAGTGCTTCGCCCTCCTGCCCGCCGCTGCTCTTCATGCCCTCCGTGAAGTGGAACCTGGGTGGGAATTAGCCCGAGGTTGTAGACCATAGTGTACGGTACCGTACGAGTAGACATAGATAAATATTTATTTGGTCTAAAGATACATTTTGGGAAATAACAATCTAAGATCAAAAGTAAGTAACGCGTTGTAACTGGACTTTATCCTGAAGGTATTAGATATGGAGCAATGTATCCACAAGAAAGTAAGCACAATAAAAAATTAATAGGGCCGATGTAACCGGATGTTATCCTTAGGATCGTAGATATGGAGCAATGTAAAAGGGGGATATGGAGCAATGTATCCACAAGAAAGTAAGCACAATAAAAAATTAATAGGGCCGATGTAACCGGATGGTATCCTTAGGATCGTAGATATGGAGCAATGTAAAAGGGGGATATGGGGAATGCTAGCACGATCAAAAATAAGTAGTGCAATGTAACTGGGCCCGCACTCAACGAATACATTCTATTTTTAGTGTAAGTGTAAATTTTTTTCGCCAATGTGAGTTATTTACTTTTGATCCGGGAAAAGCAATCCCTCAGGATAGTTTAATGTTTTCAGAGATCCGAACTGCCCGCGAGTAAAAACTAGCAGGAATGGATAGTACAATTGTAAAATGGTCTGTGTAGTGTCCTGATGCCTGCTCACCTGATAGGCGTGGCAGGCAGCGCCCTCGGGTCGTCGGGGCCGGGCGGGTGGCAGAACATGACCTGGAGGGCCAGCAGCAGCGCTGCGAAGCGCCGTCCCAGCGCGCTCGCCGCGCTGCCCGCCCACCACCACTCGTATCTGGGGGAACATTCACACATTATTCACGACCTATCTACACTCAGTTTTATAATCTCGTATTTAACTTTCCACACGCCCTGCACGCAGGTTTGATGACTTCCAGCCTCCAGAATAAGCCGCAGCGTGGAAGGCCTCCCAAAAGGTGGGCCGACGATATGGTAAAGATCGCCGGTATGTACCAGCTGGTTGCGGAAGGCACAGGACCGGCCTTTGTGGAGGGAGTCGTCTTACTGTATGACGATGATGATAATTCCTCTCACGACAAGTGTGTGTTCGTAATAAAATCTTAAAACATTTCTCAAAATTTCTTCAAAATCTCAAAAATAAACAAACTTGACCCATTTCCCGGTATCCGACAGAGCTGAAATTTTCCATACTTTATGTAAGTTCGGTGACAATGTAATGTTATGACTACTTATGATATTATTGAACTAATCTAACGATGAAGACGGAGAGTGACTATAGAACGTCCTAAATTACGCATGATAAACCCATTGCGTTTGAACTCGTTTGATTGACAAGCAGTCTGACTGGTCGTATATGGTATCTAATTCAAAACTACCAGACAAACTCACCCACTCTAAGCTATTAACGCGTAGAAACAACAACCCACCTGTTCCCCATATACCACAGCATATAGAAGGCCAGGTAGATGAAGGCGAAGAGGGCGAAGTGCACCCCCGCGGCGACGTGCGGCGGCGCGCCCGCCAGCGCCGCCGCGGCCGCCGCGCACAGCGCCGCGTGCCAGGCCGCCCACCACACCGCCCACGACCACGACCACCCCGTCTCGCTCCACTGCCGGGCGAAGTTCTTCATCTCCTCTGGGAACGGGGTGGGTATTATTGTTATTATTATTCGATTTATTTTGAATGCAATAAATACATTGACTATTGAACCCAATATCTATTCCGATAAGTGATGTGGCCACATCGACGGATGTGGACCTGGCAAGCCCTTTTTAAAGGACGTATTGCTAAATGTTTTGCAAACGGGTCGCAGAAAAGAGATACTATATAAAATTAAAAATATCGTCTGGTTTCCACCAAGCTGTGGATGAAGTGTCCTCAGTTTGACATCACGGCACGGCACGAACACGCTGACAACTCCTTACTCATGTCTAGCTCCTTTTATGAAAAAAAATTGTCTTTTTACATGTGGCAAACGGGCTGATGAAAAGGAAGCATATAATTAAATTTAACGCTCCCATTTATTTAAAGAAATCGCGAGAAGGGTCAAAATGCAATCGATAACGCTGAGTCGGATGCAAGAGGCAACGGCTTACGACGTAAGTGCCGAAGTTAAGGCCAACCCGAAAAGCGGACCCTGGCAAAAACCAGGATTGATCGGTGGGATGATGATGATAATTTAATTAACCACTAGCTTCTATAGCAGACGACGGACGTCAAATAGGCCGTCTTAAAAGCAGACCATTTAAAATCTCCATAGATAAAAAAGTCACCAACGTTTACAATTGCGAATTTTTCACACTGCGATCTTAACCCGAGATCCAGATAAACATGCCGCTCGAGGAGGCTCATGTTTAGCAGTAGAACTTTTAGAACGTACCTAATAACACTAAAACTAAACGAAACCAACTTACCCTTAAGTTTATTGAGCAAAAATGACTTTCCGGATCCCCATCTCGCGTACAATCCCACCGTGATCGGCACAGAGAGGCTGGGCTCCGACAACATATCGGCCAACGCTGCACTGTACAATTCATAACCTAGCATATTCTCATTGTCTTCATTAGTATTGAGTTTTCGCGCGCCAAATATCTGCCCCAATATGGTCTTGTTGTAACTCATGTCAATGTTGTAGGGTGTCTCGTTCAACTTGTTGGGCTTGTACAAAAGTTGACTGTTCTTCGGATTCCTCAGTAGGATTTCCACGATTTGCTGTGGAATGTGAATAAATAATACGGATTAGTAATAGTCGTGAAAAATAATACAGTGTGTGTACTATCAGAAACTACTAGAGATTATTCGCTACAGAAAGAGACAGGAAGAGAGAGATATCTATTGATTTCAAACCTACAGAAAGCACATGAGATCTTCTGTCAAAATAAAACCAACAACTGTTTAAGAATGTTTGTTTAAGAATTCATCGTATTTTATGGATTTTTGGATAGATTAAAACTTGGACAATCCGTTTATGAACTTTATTAGTGCGGTATTGATAGGACGGGACGATCTTGTTGCGATGAGCGTGTGTTGTGTTGCCGCGGTTGGGGAGTGGAACGGTCTTCGCGTACGGGCGGGTGGGCGTAGAAACAAGGATCTGGGGCCTAAAAAGGTCACATTACCGTTTCATATTTATTTGTCGCAAACATATCTACAGCGTCGCTGTTGTAGACATTGACATGCCAATAGATAATCTATTTTTAGTTATAACTTTTGTTAGTGTAAATACTTACAAAGTTCGTCACTTCACTAACAAAGGCGTCACTAGTTCCATTTTTGTCTACCAGATCAGATCAGATTGCAGATTGTTACACTCTAATATGAATCATAATATGAAGCGCTAATGTGGCCTTTTTAGACCTCCTAATCCCTGTGAATCGGTGCTACGTGTCATACCTTAGACCTCGCCCGCATGGCGATGTGCAGCGCGGTGTCGCCGCGGTTGTCGGCGACGGCGACGCGTGCCTTCCGCTCCAGTAGCAATTGCACCGTCTCCGCGTGCCGCGAACGCACCGCGCGCAGCAAAGGGGTGTCGCCACTCTACCACATACAAAGGTATTAAGTAAACGTCCAGACGGCCAAGTGGTCCACGATCATGAGAACTAGTCGTTCGGTTAACCGCAAAGCAAGGAGTGTGTTTGTTCCTTTGCTGAACCCAAGCCACACGTGGTATCGAGAAATGGTGCTGGCCAGCGCTCATTGCAGGAGTTGACACTCTGTGGACTGCTTTCTGTGCTATAGGGACGTTCTTTATGGATTTCGTGCAAGACATATTAAAAAGCGAGGTTTTCTGCGTCTAGATCGAGCTGGTCTGGTTTCGCCTAGAGTGCCTCCTGCACAAAGGACAAAGAAGAGCCCTTTGAGGTATTACGTTTTAGATTCTAATAAGTTATTTCTATAGTGACACTCTAGCGTAGCATAAGGTCTTGGCTGCCTGATGAAAGAATTTAACAACATTTATCCTTATTTAAGGCACACATTTACGATTTTTCGCCTAAATAAAGCTTAATCAGTTGTCCAACTGCCAATCAACTGCAAACCAATATGAATACTAATAGATATACGTACAACAGTACAATGCTCCAGGTCTGGGTTTGAAGCTAGCAAAAGCTTCAGCACGGCGACGTGTCCCTTCTCCACGGCCGTGTAGACTGGAGTCTTCTTCTCCTTGCCCGGCAGGTCTACATCCACGTGCTTCTTCAATAGAGCCTCCACTATGTTCTTATGGCCACCTTTCACTGCGTGGATGAGAGGCGTGTCTTTAGAGTGGTCCTGGGGAATTGATTTAGAAGAATTTCAAATGGGGATAATCGAATGGGTTTTAATAGTTTAATGGAGGTCCTAAACGTGGAACAATTGCGGAAATCTTCAACAATCGTCCCAAGAATTGCCAATGCTGTAATATTAATATTTCCGATAGGCTGCGGTGACTGCTTACCATCAGGCAGGCCGCAAGCTTGTTTGCCACCTTAGTGGTAAAAAAAAACCTACGACATAGGTACCCACACAATTTTAACATAGATTTTGTATTATTATTACAATCACTATTTCATTTCAATTTCTATAATCATACAGGAACTGAATATTAAAAATTATTACCTGAACATTGATATAAGCACCAGAGTTGATAAGAGCCAAGGCTATGTCATAAAAGCCCTCCTTGCACGCAATAGCGAGCGCAGTGTAGCCGTCCTTGTCTAACGCATTGACGTTAGGCTTGTTTTCCAGTATCATCTGGACTATTTCGAAATGATTTCCTGAAAATATAAGTAAAATTGAATGAGACTGGTTGAATAGACCCGGAACTGATTGGCACCCCGTGACGATATACTCGTATTTTTATTAAACTGAGATTTTTATTTTAAGAAATCACGCAGGAACACGGTCGATTACTTGCAACGATTTTGCACGCTGAAGAATATGGAACAATATAATCATTGTCATTGTCATATTATCCTAGCTCAGGCAAAAAAATATGTTTTATTTTTACCTTTTACGTGTTCTTTACATCTAAAATTGAAATGTATTTTACAAGATTTAATAAACTTTTTATTATTATTATTATCGAAAAGACCGGGTAATTCAGTCAGGTATATTTTTGAAGTTACATCCTCAAGATTTAAATCATGTAGTCCGAATTCTGTTCCGCTGCATCCGCACACATTTCAGAGTATAGCTTTTGTCATTCAAAGGTTCCTCGTTCGCCCTTTCCTCACCTACTACTGTTCTTGACATTTTATTTCAACGGGGGCAACAGGGGGTTCAAACATATTGAGGCACCGACAGTGTCATAGGAGGCTACCTATTGTTTTAATTTAGATATTTTAAGTATAAATGTTTCCGTTGTCTATAATTGTAACTATTATTGTGTCGTGGTGTGCTATGTGTAATACAGGTCTTTTCTTTCTTCTTTCAGTTTTTATGAGCATGTAAACATAGGTACATTGACGAAATATAAACAAAAATGATTATACGCTAATTATAAATTTAATCACAATTGAAAACTGCCTGGGCAAAATTCTGTTTGCATTAGATTCAACAAGTGGCTGATTATAAAACTTAGCAAAACAGGTCGAATTTTCAGTCCAACCTGCGGTCTTTTTGATGAGCTCGACCGGCACGATCGACAAGCCCGCGCGGCTGGCTGCGGACGTAAGGCGATAACAATAGGTGTCTCTCAGGCGGTAGATACAGAATACCAGATGTTACAATGATGTTGAGCGGTAAAAAGGGGCCACCAGGCTTGACTAGGCCAATAGGGGATAAGGAGTATACCGGATTATTTTTCGAACACATTTTAGTAGCAGAGAAAATGGAGGAATTGCATAAAAATACCATTGATCTCATCTTACAGTAAATGCGTAAATTTTAAACGCTTCAGGATCCTGTTTCCAGAAAATATAGAGTTTACATTTGGCGTTAAGCCTAGATAGAATAGGTCTAGGTATGTTTGTCCATATTTCTCTGCAATACGGTTGAAGTTGCTAATATGCAAGTCCCACTCTGTATCGATATTACAATATCTAGGTGCCATATTTCTCTAGTTATATTATTTATATATGAAATGGCAGTGCCATTATCTATACCGATCTATACTATTAGATATTTTCTGTGATGCAAAATAACTTAAAATCTAAAAATGCGGCTAACAATTCTAAATGTATGTGATATTTTACTTCCTGCGCAGACCAATGTAGTCTCACCATTGCATGCCGCGCCCGAACCAGTTAATGATGCAACAATATAAATAGTTAATTGGAAAAAATCTCTAAGTATTTTATCTGATATTCTCATCAATGTTTTGCCACCAACTCAAATCCTCTTGTAGGGAACTATGGAGCACCATTTAATTTATTTATTTATATTTATTTGCTTCCACAAAGTAATTACAGTAATAATGTAAATACAATATGGACCCGGTAGGGCGCAGCAATTTGGCAGGGAGGAGGCTTATGTCATAATATAGCACAATAAAGTAGGTAAGTACTATTTACTTTTACATATTTAAACTTTATACTATCAGTAGTATCAAACTTATAAATATAATTTTCAACTTTCTACTAATCTAATAATTTATTTAGACTATTAATTACATATAATAGTGGTATTTATTATCATAATTTTCATCAAATCTTAACAACGCTATATATTTTTGTCGTTCGAAAGATTTGTATACATCCAAAGCTACTAGTATGGACAACAGCTGAACACGCAGCTGTAACAGTGCCTATAAATTTTGCAAAGGCGAGTATCAGTTTTCTAGCATCAACTCTAATTTTGTAAAATTTTTCATCGGATAAATGTATATTATAATATACTATAATATATAAAAATCTGCATACTAGATTTGGCTGTAAGACACTTTTTTCCCAATTGGCAATTAAGTTTCGAAATCTTTGCCAATGCATAGGATGTCATCTAAATATGAAACTAAAGTATAACCTAACACTAGCAAAAATAAAGTTTAACACTAAATAAAGAGACAATAGCGGTTTTAATAGTTTAGTTAACACTAATGGAGTTGAGCTAAGGCCATTTGGTAGATAATTAAATTTGTATAACAAGTTACCGAAACTAAACCTTAAATACTTCTTATAAACATTGTGGATAGGGAATAAAAGGCCTCCTTTAGGTCGACAGTAGTCGACTCCGATATTAGTTTGGTTGCAGTACGTAAGTCTTCCAGTTTAAAATGTTGATTGACTACGACTTTATTCAGCGATTTTAGATTACGGATAGATCTAAACTCACATGTAGACTTAGGTGTTAAAAATATGGGGGATATCAATTGTCCTTATTCATCTTCACATTGTGAAATTGCGCCCAGACTCATAAGTTTGGAAATCGAATTACTCATTTCTTTATAGTCATATGGTGGATTGATTAACTCGACATTTAAAAGGTATTTTATAGCCGTTGACGTAACACAATATTAGGCAGTATGTTTGCTTTTCCCCATAAAAACGAATTCTAAAGGTAATAAAGGTATGTAAACAAAACTTGTTAACGTAAAACGTGTTAACGATGCTGCACACGAAAAACTAATGAAGTAAAAGTCAAGAATGGTGAGTGACCGGGTGAACCTTTGAAAGACAAAAGCTTAATTTTGTTCTAAATAAACTACTTATATCCTTTTGAAATACTTACTTACATATATACAAAACACCTAGACCCCTAACAGAAATTAAAATTCATTTCAGGCATTCAGGTCGTTAAACATAAATAAAACATAACAGTCTTCTCGTTATAGAGGTACTCTCACTTACAATTTGTTCCACCAGTATTCGGCGACGCATATAACATTTGGACTGGCCTCGAACAAGGCCCTCATTGTGCAATTTTTAGGACACGCCGAGCATGAGATTTGATTTAATAGTGAAGCCTTCTTCGAATATGTGCCTTCCTAAAGATTTGACGCCATCTGTGGCTATCCTCGGCGAGATTAAGCGCATCATAAACATTATCAACTACTACCATAGCATAACCACCGGTAAATTTACTTCACATTAAGTATAAACAATACATGTTACGCTAAGTGGTGTGTGTACCCGCATTGTAAATGTTCAATGCTGAGGCCAGTGATTAGCAACTTTGCATATTATCGATAACATGTTTAACATTACCAGCATTCAGTCTTATATCTAGAACTGGATTCCTAATTGTTTCAATGGTAATTCTACTAAACATTTAATCAATCAATAAATCGCGACACTTTGGCTCATTGCTAAACATTGACATACATTGTGCCACTCCATCATCATCGTTGATGTAACTGAAGTGGCTGAGGACTGTTCTTGTGTAATTAACTACTTCAATTACATTTATATCGATAAATACACATGAACGAATATTGTAATAATATTGTATAGTATATACCTATATCTAGTTTTAGATGACCGAAGATAAAAATGAAGGAGCTTGTGACCTATCCCTCCTTTGGAGCAAAGGCGTGAGCTTTAAGTATCTCCTAAACAAGTGCGATAACGCGTTAATTTTTTTCGATATCTATTCAGAGTACATTTTGTATTAGGGCAAGAGATCCTACACTGATTCCTGCGTCCTGCGTTCGTAAGATGTAATATTTATTTTGTATTGTGTACACAAATGCAAAATTGTGTAAACAAAGGGCGATAATAACGCAGCAAATTAAAAGAACGCGGAACGCATTATCGCTACACCTCATTATATAACATCGCGCGTTATACAGGTTGGCCGAACCAAGGACGTCTAAAAATTAAAATTAGGTCCCTCGTGTCGTGGGGTATCTGAATCACCCAATCACACAGTCACTATGAACAATTGGATAACATTAATATGTTATCCAATTGTTCATAGTTTTCGAGTTATGAGTTTTTCTCTGAATTATTCAAAACTTTCGACCCGATCAACATAAAAAAAATCTAAAAAAGAAGTAGAAGATTTTTTCGAATGTTTTTTTTTGAGACTGAATCTTCACGAGTTTTACTTTTATGCATAAAATAATCAGCTTCGTTACTTTGGGAAATGTTATGAAAATATTGGCCTAAAGTGAAAAATGTAGGCTCAGCGAATTATGACTTAAAGTTTCAACGTTAAATTAAAAATTAAACAGGTGACTTCGTGGTTTTTTTGTAGGCCTCAAAAATGCGGCAAACACTCAGCTGTCATAAACATTGACAGTTGAGTGTAGTAGTAGTACTTAATGGGCTGCTTCGGCCACAATCGGCCTTCAACGACAGCTAGGTTGAACATTCTTATCCTCGGATAACATATATGGGGGTGATTCAGATACCCCACGACACGAGGGACCTAATTATAATTTTTAGACGTCAATGGTTCGACCACCTGATTGGGAGAGCCTTCATATAAACTTCTTTGCCACCTTAGTACAAAAATAATGTATATACGTAAGCTGTAATAACCTTGCGTAGCCTGCAACAACGGCGTCCAGCAATACATGCCGGCGGTGTTGGCGTCGGCGCCCGCGCGCAGCAGCGCCGCGCACGCAGCCACGTCGCCGGCGCGCGCGGCCCACGTCAGAGCGGACGTGGCGTACTTGTCACAGGAGTTGGGGCGGGCGCCAGCGGCGAGCAGGCGGTGGACCACGCCGCTGTGTTTACGCCCGGCTGCCCATACAAGGGAGCTGTGCGGATTTGTTTGCTGTTAGGTTTTGGGTGGATTGTCTTTGGTACGGTAGTATTGACAGTAGGTAGATATTGTTCAATACATATTGTATTGAAGGAGGCCTACACCCTAGAGGTTGAAAATGGCTGAAAAGAAGAAGAAGAAGAAGATATTGTTATTTTTTTATTTATTAAAGCTTTATGCACAAAAGTAAGTTATGATCGATGTTTTGGCACCGATCGCCGAGCGGAAGGATAGGTATTATATTACATGTATAAGCACTGCAAGCAACTGCGTCCTCAGCGGCCGCAGCCCGCGTTGTTTTAGGACTTGGGAGGACCGCTCGCAACAAGTATACCAATACAACGCCGATGTACTTGCCCCCGCGAGTTTGACATTTGTTACTTTAAATTGGCAACATGATTCAAAAACATATCATGATTTCATGGACTTTTGTTTTATATACTTTTCTATATGTTACCTATGCTATGTTTTTGAGTCATGTTGCCAATTTAGAGGCCGAAAAGATGTAAAGACTGTGTGAATGTCGATACGCGTATAAAGGGACTGCATGCCGATATGCCGACGAAGAGAGATACATGTTATGCCGACCTAACTTACTGGCATAAGGGCACTGGGATCAAACAGACATATATCACTTTTTAAATAGGTAATGGCTGTCTGTCGTTCGCACATGCATAAATATTGGCGACTCCGAACGCGTAAACAAAAGCATATTAGCAGCTGTCAAAGCAAGACGTCGCTGACGCGCGCAGCCCACGTCAGCGCTGTTGTATACATTATAAGTTTAAACTACCGCCATGTATTTATAATGATGTACCAATGCGGGTAAGCCTAAATAAAGTCAGTGTTTAACTAGCAGCTCGTGTTTTACCTCATGGTGACAGCGGTGGTACGATTTTAATAGAAATCGTCCCGATATAAGTTTAAAAAGTGATAAATATTAAATATATAGTGATAATATTGATATTGTGTTATGGAACACGCACGGCCTCCGTCGGAACTAAGTGTGGAGGGCAGTCCCGCAGTGCGTGCGGCTGCCTGGCAAAAATGGTGGACGCAGTTTTCTTTGTTTTTGAAAGCGTCGGGCGTAAATAAGGAGCCGACGGAAGTGCAAGCGAGCTTGTTGGTTAACCTCATTGGAGCGGAGGGTTATGAGATATTTTCAACGTTTAGCTACGAAAAGGGCGAGAATGCCGAAGATTTGTCATGTTTGAAAAAAAAATTTGATGCGCATTTCGGCACGAAGGTTAATGTTACGATGTTACGATTTAAATTTTTTACCCGCAACCAGAACGACGGTGAAACAATAAATCAATACGTAACAGCGTTAAAGTTGCTAAGTCAAGGATGTCAATTCGAAACATTGACAGATAGTCTCATACGTGATCGGATAGTTTGCGGATTATCGAACAACATCGTCAGGGATCGTTTATTACGAACTGATGATTTGACGTTAACAAAGGCCATACAAATATGTGAAGCGGATGAGTTGTCAAAAGAGGAGAACAAGCAAATTGTACAACTACAAAGTTCGAGTTCAAGTGTGGTTCAAGTAGATGCAGTCTACAATCGGGATAATGGTGTCGAGGTTCGCGGGCGCGGGCGCGGCGGGCGCGGCGGCGCGGGCCGGCGCGTGCGGCCCGGCGCGGCGCCGCGGCGGCCGCCGTGCGCGCGCTGCGGCGGCGCCTACTGCGACGCTGGGAACCGTTGCCCGGCGATGAGGGCGACGTGCTTCGTGTGTGATATGCGTGGTCATTTCGCCAAGGTGTGCTCTAAAAGATATGCCAATCGTGTGCATAATGTGAGTATTGAAGAGTATTCGGAGGACTCGGGCTCGGATGTTTTGTACGTAAGTGTCATTAATGAGCCTCAAGGTTCACCCAAACGGTCACGGGAATGGTATGAATATCTACTTGTTAATGGTAAGCGCATTCAATTTAAACTAGATACAGGATCCATGTTAAATATTTTGTCTGAATCGCAATATAAGTCACTGAACGGTAATTTGTGCGATTTAACACCTTATAACAAGCGAGTTTATTCCTATACAGGCGATTTGGTGCCAATAATAGGCAAGTGTGAGTTACTAGTTAGTAAAGAAAATATTAAATTTAACTTAAATTTTGTAGTAGCTTCTATGCGTTGCCAGAATATTTTAGGTTTAGAGGCCTGCACAGAGCTGGGAGTTATTCAACGAGTGGACACTCTAGAATTACAAAAATACAGTGAATTATTTGAGGGTTTGGGCGAGTTACCTGGTAAACATAAAATAACGATTGACCCGAATGCACAGCCGGTCATATGTCCAGTTCGTAGAATACCTCTTGGCATGCGTGACAGGTTGCGAGGTGAATTAGGTAGAATGGAGCAACTAGGCGTAGTGAGGAAAGTTAATCATCCTACACAATGGGTTAGCCCGATAGTGATTGCTGCAAAAAAGAACGGCGATATTCGCGTATGTTTGGACCCTCTGCACCTGAACCGCGCGGTGCGGCGCGCACACTTCGCGCTGCCCACGGTCAGTGAGCTGGCGGCGCGGCTGCGCGGCGCGCGCTACTTCAGCGTGCTGGACGCGCGCTGCGGGTTCTGGATGCTCAAGCTGGACGACGCGAGCGCAGACCTGTGCACGTTCAACACCCCATTCGGTAGGTACCAGTTCCTGCGGCTGCCCTACGGCATTAACTGTGCACCGGAAATGTTCCACGCAAAAATAAGGCAGTATCTGGAAGATCTGGAGGGGACAGATTCGTTCATAGACGATATAATAGTGTGGGGCAGCACGAAAGACGAGCACGACGTTCGTTTACAACGTCTGTTACAGCGATCTAAAGAAATCGGCATTAAATTTAATAGGGAAAAATGCAAGTTTGGACTTACTGAAATAAAATACTTAGGACATGTATTTGATTTTCGAGGAATGCGTCCAGATGAAGATAAAATACAGGCCATAGTCGCTATGCCGGAGCCTACTGACCGACGCTCGTTGGAACGTTTTTTGGGTATGGTAAATTACCTGTCTAAGTTTATACCCAATTATTCAGAAAGCGTAGCCGTGCTGAGGGGACTCCTCAAAAAGAACACTGAGTGGGTATGGGACCAACACCATTCAGATGCCATTATGTCAATAAAACAAAAAATATCGTCAGCACCAGTGTTGGCGTTATATTCAAATAAATTGCCTATAACACTGTCCGTTGATGCCAGCGCAGAGGCCCTCGGGGCGGTCGTGTTGCAGAACGGGCAGCCGGTGGAGTTCGCCTCGCTGACACTAACGGAAACACAACGTCGATATGCTCAAATCGAAAAAGAATTATTGGCCATAGTCTTTGCTTGTGAACGTTTTCACCAATATGTGTTTGGACGTCGTGACATTACTGTACAGACAGATCACAAGCCTTTAGAAGGTATTTTTAAGAAATCTTTATCAGCAGTCCCCGCGCGGTTACAGAGAATGATGCTACGGCTACAATGCTATAGTTTCAAGGTAGAATATACTCCTGGCAAATATATGTATATAGCGGACACTTTATCGCGGGCGGCATTGCCTACGCTTATGCACGAACGACTAAACGAGGAGATCGAGGCGCAATCATGCTTTTTACTACAGCAAGTCCAGTTTAGCGATGAGAAATTAAAATCGGTGAAAGAGTATACTAAAATGGACAACCAGTGTAAATTAATAATGAACTATATAAATAACGGATGGCCTGAACATAAACGCAAGGTTGAAAATGAAGTGAAATTATTCTGGTCATACCGGGAATGCTTACAAACCATTGACGGTCTTATATTTAATGACTATAAGGTTTTTATTCCAAAAGCTTTACGTGGTGAAATGTTAAACCGTATTCACGAAGGGCACTTGGGAATCGACCGGTGCAAGCGGCGCGCGCGCGACGCCATGTTCTGGCCGGGCATGTCGCGCGACGTGGAGCGCGCCGTGCGCGACTGCGCTGCGTGCGCGCAGCTCGCGCCGCGGCCGCGCGCCGAGCCGCTGCTGCCGCATGCTGTACCCGACGTGCCGTGGTACAAATTGGCCTCCGACATATTCGAATATAAAAAGAAATATTACGTCATATTGGTCGATTATTTTTCTAATTTTGTGGAGGTTAATCAAATTAATCACATTAATAGTAAAGCGGTTATAACAGCATTAAAGGAGCAGTTCTCGAGACATGGCATTCCAAAGGAATTAGTGACGGACAACGGTCCGGCATACTCTTCAGGTGAATTTAAAAAATTCATTAAGGTTTGGGATATTAAGCACATAACCTCTTCACCTATGTACCCTCAGTCTAATGGCAAGGCTGAACGTACAGTTCGTACTGTAAAAACTATTTTAAAGAAATGTTTACTGTCTGGTGGAGATTATTACATAGGTCTATTGAACTATAGGAGTACGCCTAGGGATAACATCGACTCGCCGGCTGAAATATTAATGGGTCGAAAATTAAGTACCCGGCTACCGATGCATAAAACGCTATTGGAGCAAAAATCTAACAATAAAATGAATCACCAATCAATTCTGAATAAACAGAAAATACATAAAAACAATTACGACAAGTCAACCCGGAGCCTCCCTACACTACATAATAACGACAAGGTAGTCGTAGCGGACGGTGGAAGACGAGAGTTCATGGAAGTCGTCGGGAAAAGTCTGGAGCCGAGGTCTTACCTACTGCAAGATGCAGCAGGCCGTAAGTACCGGCGCAATAGGCGCCACCTAATAAAAAGGGAATCACAAAGCAGAGTCGAAGTCGCGCGATGCGCCGGCGCCGACGGCGGTGACGTCACCCAACAGCCGGCCGCCGAGCCGCCGCCGCCGTTCGGGAGGAACATGCCCGCCGCCGCGCGCACCACGCCGGCTGCGCCGTACGGTGCTGTACCTGTGCTAGAAATGCCTAAGCATAGCGAATTAAAGTCGGAAGCAGTTGGTCCGATTACAAGAAGTAAAGCAAAATATAAAATACCAGAATTTGATTAACTTACCTCGCTAGTTCTAAGTTCTTGATAGGGTGTTTATTTTATTCTCTGCCTAAGTATTTGTTAGGTTAGGGTGCCTAAGTTGGTTTGAGTTGTTTATTTTAGTTTAGATATTTTGTTATAAATACGGTCAAAGTTACCTAAATGCTAAGACTGCCTATAGGCTAAAGTATACCTATATCAAAGTAGGTACTTGTAGATAACCGCCGCACCTCAGGTATTAAGTATTAGCCAGTGCCTACTGAACCATTGTGTACTTTCTATTAGTATTAAATAAACTAGTTCTTAATAGAAACAAACTGATAAATACCTATGCTTATTATTGTATGCTAAATCAGTTTTTTTTTGTTTAATTTATTTCCTACCATTGAAGGATGTAACATAAATGTAATAATTAACTCACGAACCTACTTTGTAGGTACCTACGTTTAGTAGTGATCAAATTGCTTATGTAACTAACCTATTCGATATCCTTAGATATACCTACGGTGGTAGTTGTGGAATAGTATAACGATCCAATAGGGTTTAGCGGTTATATTTAATTCTGTAAGTAGGTATACCGCTATACATTGTTCTAATACCGTACATGTAAAATCTTGGTTTCGAAATTATATACTTACCTACCGTAGTTATGTTAGCTTTAGTTTCTTTGTAATAGTGTAATACTGTTGCCTGTTTTACTGTTTATTGTTTTTATCAGTTGGCACTGATAAGGGGAAGATGTTGTATACATTATAAGTTTAAACTACCGCCATGTATTTATAATGATGTACCAATGCGGGTAAGCCTAAATAAAGTCAGTGTTTAACTAGCAGCTCGTGTTTTACCTCAAGCGCCTACGTACTTGTCACGCGAGTTATGTCGCGCCCGAGAACAGCTGCATGACGTTGTACAGTTGAACAAACAGAGAGCTACACAAGCGATGAAATACGACGACAACTGACAACTGTTGTCAGTGGCAACGCACCTGCAGTTCCTGTAACCTGCAACCTAGATGTATCAATTTTAGACGTTATATTTTAATTTATAATTCATTTATTCAAGTGACCAGACTCGTGTTATGGGCGACAGTCACTAAATATTATAAAAAAGACCGGAGGCCCGTACGAGACCTGCACGGTGGTACGGTGTTTTATGGCAGGTTTCGGGTGGAATCGTTTTAATCAATTTAGGACAAGTTTAATTTAATTCAACAATATTATTATGATTGTTATTGCAATTTAGGTCGAACTAAATATCATTAAACCTTAAGATAAGAAAAGTACTACCATTTCGGTGCATGACTGGGGCAAACTAACTTGCCAGATAAATAGAAAATTATATATGTATGTATTAGGGTGTTGAGGTAATTAACACCTTTGCGATAAATTGTGAATTTTGATGTGTGAATTTGTCCACGGTTTATTTAAATATTATGAACACAACCTTCAAATTCAATAACACACTTGATATGTGTTGAGTTGTTGTTTGAATAACAAAACAACTACGATTTGGTATATTTCTACACAGGACAAGCATTCATGGCCTTGAAAACGTATGCATCATCAGCTCTTAATATTTGCGCTACTGGAGATGAACTAAATATTAAAGTAGTGTGCAAATTAACATTATTATCAAGAACCCATATTCGTTGAATGTTGGACACGAGCCAAAGAACGGAGGGATTTTCCATAGTCTCCGTGATTGGTAGTGTTGATAAAATGATAACAGCAAAGGAAAACGCAGGTGCCCATTTTCTAATGCACGGAGTATTGAGATTCAAACGTTATCTCTACAATATTAGTCTTTGTCTAATATTCCGCCATATTATTTGGTTATAAGTGACGATGCGGACGACGATGTGGCATTCCTAAAACATTATGTTAAAAAATAGTGTCTATTCTAAAACACACATTATAAAGGGCTCCCAAAAGTCAACCATATCCGTTGGAGGGCTGATAAATTATAAAACTCATCAACTAGCATAACATGCTTTAAAAATATGCCTATTAAACTGCAAAAGCAGTGGTATTTCGTCTGCGCTACGTCATTGTAAAAACAGAGAAAACTGCATGCTGTCAGCCGCGTGACGAGTCTGTTTCCAATTCACTGCGGATATAGTATGCGTCGCATAATATGTTCGAGGCTTTGTATCTTTAACTAACTAAACTATAGCTGTGTCACCAATTAATGTTAGCATGTTTTCCAATTAAGTCTAAGGCTGCCAACTGGTATTTAGCAAATCCATCCCAAAGTATCAGCTCTACTCCATACACGAATACATTTAAGCCTGACATAGTTGGAGAAGTTGCCTTGGCACCTATCACTTTCATATGGATTGTTGAAATAGGTAGGGTACTTACTTTATGTTATAGTTGCCATGTGCGTGGACATCCGCTCCTTTTTCGAGGAGGTATGCCACGATGTCCTCGTGGCCTTTGTAAGAGGCCCACATCAATGGAGTCCAGCCAGCCTGAAACAAGACACATGAATTGAAACGGCTATCAATAAGCAAAGTGTTTGCTTTGGCATCTTCATACTGTTTATGCGGTGAAGTTCAAACGATTTCTCACGTACAACGTGCCATGTGGTATGTGTGCCCTAACACCTGCATAATATGGGGACCAGGCCAGGTGAAGGCCACCGATAGCGTTGTCAATGTCTACTTTAGATCACAACTTGCCTGTCATCTATACGCAAGATATAGAATAAAACTATAAATCAGTTACAGAAATTACGTTGTCTTAGTTTCGTTAATTGGTAATACAACTCCGTTTGCTGTGAATTTATTATAGGCGCTTCGCCTTAAACAAAATCTTTAAAGGATGGCTTCCCTTTAATAGAATTTAAATTTATTAGATGAGCAACGAACGATTACAATTCAATTCGTTCAATTCGTCGAAATAGATGATTGTCGACGATAGGTAAAAGAAAGTCTGTTGCGCAGTTTAGACAAATTGTACCTCCACATACGCAGACGGATATAGGTTTTATACTATTTAAAGACTCGAGCCATAATTACTAGACTCATTATTAGTGTCCGAAGGTGGTTACATAAGCAATTAGTGCAAAATAACTCCCAGTGTACTAAAAATACAACAGCACTGATTCATGAGCCTTGTCCACAGCCACACAGCTGATGACAAAGATATTTTGACTGGAGATAAGAATGCGCTTTACTGTAGTGGATGTCACTGACATCTTGGCAGTCTTCCACGGCATGTATAAATATGCTAATTTTGAGTACCACCGTCCAGTACCACGCAGTTTGGTCATTGCTCTATCACACTATATGGGACATCTCATATGAAATCAGGGGGCAATCTTGCGCTGCGACGTCTCGCATTCGACATGATATCTAGCCACAAATTTCTGTCACTGAAATATCTACTGCAGCTAAAAAAAACTTATTCGTGGCTAAAGATCATGCCGAGGGTGAAATATCGCAGCGCGAGAATCGACCCCTGTTCTAACCTTCGAGAAATAATATTAAAATGCCCAACTAATCCCACTATACATTAGATATATTGGACCTTCGAAAATAAATTTATTCGGTAATGTATGTAAGCTATTAATTAGGAATTCGGTACATAGAATACCAATTTACTTAAAAAATCGATAATTTAACAATTTGTGCAACAATGTCTTGTGCTATTCTGAAATCTTATGTGTTGCAGAAGCAACACACGACAATTAATGCACGACAACGCGCGTCCAAGCCACCCCACGCATTTTCAGTCAGAGTCCACAAATATGTTTTGAAACATTTCTGAGCAGATGTTCTTTGTTGAGACCATTGTAAACAAAATGAGTTTACAAGGGAGTTGGGCAAACGGACACAATTAGCACGACTGCTTATTCGTTATAAGGACAGTAAAAGCAAACGGACTATTCAATTATTTTAACACAAATTTATTGAAATTCGAACGGTATCATGTCATGCTGTTAATTGTAACAGCATGACATGATACCGTTCCGTCCCTTCGGTCCGTTCGGATACGACACCAGCCAGAAATACTTCTGCAAGGGTGTATGTAGGTCATGTCATCTGTGATTCTGTCGTCTGTACTTGTATTTTGATCAACGGAGCCCAGCGGGTGGCACGGGTGCCACCCAAAGAACTGGTTTGCTCCGGATACCGTCACGGACGTGGGAGTTGTTATACTTTAGCGACACTACACCTCGTCTCGTACGTGGATGCGAGGGGAGTGTAAGGCTGTCGCAGTCAAGATGGGAGCGATAGGAGGTGGTAGGAACTGGGAATCTGTCCCCGCGAATTGTATATTTTATCTGCTTCCTTTTTCATCGGGGTCCTGTTACTTGCTAACTCTTTCCAGGATTCTTTAGATTTCCTAGTGTAATTGGCTATGTCCTGGTCCAATGAGTCCTCCCATCTTAAGATCGGTCGGCGACTTTGCATTGGTTTTCTCTGTACTGTCTGGCAGCGGCCGAAGTACGATAGTCTACAGACTTTGATTATTTTTATGATTGTTTTACCTTCTAAGATTTGCCATATTTTATGGGGTTTGTCGCTACAGTTAACGGCATGACATTACACATATGAAAATAATTTTATGATTCAATAAATCACGAGTAAAATTATACGACCATAAACTTTAAATTAGTAAAGGCCACAAGGAACGAATACAATCGGAAAACAATCGTAAAACAATGTACACAGTCCTCTGTGCTAAGGGTTGAAGACCAGGCGAAGTGGGGGAGGGAGCTTTATACAATTTGGTCGGACAATCGCATAAACGAATGCATTATAAAATAAACTTTCCTTACATGGTATATTGGTAAAATCTCATCTCAAAGTTTGTTTGTTTGGCTCATTATAACGCTCTAAGTAGGCAAGCGGTCAAAATATTCCACACATCGGTCAACACTAGCGTAAAGTCTACATCAAGGTATCAGTAGGTACCTTGTAATGTCAAAACGCGGCGGGTTCGTCATCACGTCATATGAACATCATCATCGTAACATAACAGTCGATATCATATAAAGAGATGTGCCTCACATTGAAAATTAAAATTCAATATCGATAAAATAAAATAATTATCGAACATCAGCACCACAACGAGCTTGCCAATCGATTGGTGGCGTTAGGTGACTCCTAATACCACATTAATTGACCGATGACCCTGAAACTGGAACAGACTTGGGAGGCGACGATACAGTATATTATTGTTAATTATATTAGGTATTTAAAGCTGTATACACGAGCATCATTAGACTTGCGATGCTCTATGCTTACGAAGCACGTTCACGGACCACGAACTCCATGCCAATGAAATGAAAATGCTGCGGTGGATGTGCGGCGTTATGCAACTTGACCAAGTGCGTAATGAGTACATTCGTGGCAGCCTTGGCGTGAAAGACATCGCGGATAAGATCGAATAGGCTCGGATACATGGGAAACGGGTGCCTAAACATGTACAGGAATGCATCAGGAAAAAGGCCCGCGGGAGACCCAAGAAGCGTTGGATTGACATCGCCGAGTCGGATGGGAGAGCTAACAGGTGGCTTCAGATGTGATTTAGGTTTCTTAATACAAACATATAGCCAAAACTATAAACTACGAGTATAACCCCTCTCTTGGGGGCTTCGCCGCAATCGGAGTAATAATAAACCGTCATAAATTTAGATAAATCACACAAGGGGTAGAGAATATGAAAAACATGTAAGTGTTTTCAGGCGTCCATCATATTGAAGTGTATTCATTTCACGGTCATCATAACTGCTAATCTGAACTCACGGTGAACGAGGAGCTTTTGACAGCGTGGAACAGATTTTATATTTGTTTTTTATACCTATTAGAATCCTTGTGGGTGTTTCCAAAACTCAAAAATTCACTAGCGGTATTGTGCATAGCTTTGGCTATTTGGCATCTGTACTGTTATTTTTTATGAGAAAAGAAAGATGATGGTGAAACCTATAACTAGTTATTTATGGAAGTAATTATATTTAAGTTTCGATACTTATACAGCTATATAGCTACTACACCAGCTTACTAATAATAAGTACTACGCAAGTAGGCAGACGACGTGTATGAGGGGATAGAGATGAGCTTTCCACCTGTCCCCACACAAGGCTGTGCATCTTCTATTTGGTGGTTTAACCCAAAATAATAACACGTGATGGTCCACCGATTGTGACACTACACGATGCTTTAAGAAAATAGTCGGGAGTGCCATGAAGGTCTGTAACGTGCTTGCATCATTATATACCGGTTTGAAGGATAATGTAGCGAGTGTGACGTTCAGAAATTACTGATTTTGAATAGGCGGCGAGCAGAAGCCGCGCGCAGAATGGTGTGGGAGGGAGAGGTCACATCATAACGTATGTAATACGATAGTGGCGATAGTAGTGACACGTCATATAGTTAACCTTCACGTAAAACGCACCTTATAGAATACTGGAGCCAAATCATATTCTTTTAAATACTATTTGTAAGTATGTAGTTTTGCCGGTGAGTAAGGTATTCAGTGCTCCATGGGGGACCTAAACATGTGCTGCCAGAGCAACTTATCCCGGGATTATAGAGGTGGGCAGATCGGTGATACCCATGATGTTGGTAATGTCCATACCAGCGGTGACCACTTTCCATAAGGTGGCTTATGAATATTTGTCTACTAAATTAAAGGGCTGGTACTCACGCAGTCTCTGGGATCGACTCTGGCGCCGGCGTCAAGCAGCTCCTTGACCACCGCGAGGTGTCCTGCGCGTGCGGCGAACGCGAGCGACGTCCAGCCGTCGAGGTCTGCGGCGCATGCGTCCGCGCCCGCGGCCAGCAGTAGCCGCGCCGCCGCCGCGTGCCCACCCTCGCACGACACCATGAGGGAGGTTGTACCGTTCTGATGGGGAAACGTGGACATTTAAAGCGCTCCAGCAACAGAGTACTCAGAAGTGATGGATTTTTGACACGAAAATACTAATGCTCCTAATTACGTCACAAAGCCAATTTTTTTATATGTATTTCTTCAGTCTTTCCTTTAATAACTTAAAGAGCGTAACCGGTCGAAGGAAAATTTTATCGGTAAAGAATATTTAAAATTATGCTCCTCAGTTTTTTTAACTGGTCAATAACTTGGACATTAAGCGCTCCCGCCCTCGAACGACATCATGAGGGCGGCCGTGCCGTTCTGGTGTATGATAGAAACGTGTATGATAAGGGCCTATTTTCAGTGGACGAAAACTTGGTCCTTTATATTGATAGTTTAACCCGCATACAGAGAAACCCAAGAATGGGTACATACTTGAGCTGAGCACTCCTCCCACAAGCTCTCCCTAGCTGCCAGGACTTTAAGCATTTTTTAAGTATCCTGAACGAGTTTCTGAAGTTTGCCCTTAGATAAAAAAAAAATTCAATTAGATCACGCAAGCGCTCTTTTCCCCCTTTGACCCTTTTGTTAACTGGAATGAGACTCTTTTTAGATCCAAAAATTATTATTATCAGATATTGGATGTAAATAGAAATAGAAACATTTATTTACACACAATAACACCACAAACACATAACAAATGGCTCAAAGGGGTTGAATCACTGACCTCCAAATATGTATTTTTTGAGGTCAGTGGCTCGTCTCCAGAGCAACAAACAACATGAAATGAGGAAATAGAAGAAAAATGAAGAACAGAGCCGTTGCATGTGGATGTGGTGTGGTGTGTAAAAGGGACATCACTCAGCTTCATGCCCTGGCGGAGACCAGGGCGCTGCTTTTCAGTGAGACCTGCTGAGTGAGGCACGGACGAACACAATTTAAATAGATAAAAACAACGTGTGGAGTGTAAAATACGTGTTTAGTGTTATGTGTAATTTAATGTATGGATTCAACAATAGTCAACAATACAATAACGACTTATGTACCATATGTCATACCAGATGTCATAGAACTGGACTCTTTAGCATACTAGATGACATTTTAGAAAAGTAGACCTTGATAGGTGTTACGCATTTTCATTAGATATTTCGAAGAAATTAATAATATAATTATGTAAATTTATGCAACCTATTCAAATTAGCAATTTAATAACCATCGAACGATAAGTCTATAGCGCATAAATGACGGTTGGCGCCAATGACGATTGGTGATGTCATTGTGGCGTATTTCTTTAATATTTCAGTGTCGCAACGCAATATAGAATTTACTACACGTAGTGTAACACCAGCGTCAGCAGCTGTGAAGTCACACCGAGCCATTAGTGTTTTCGCGTGGTGGTAAAAGATGAAATGTGATTTCAATACAATTATTACAACCATCTCAACGGCTTCTCCTATATAAGGCTCAAGTCAGACCCCATTTGGAGTATTGCTCCCATCTTTGGCATGTATAAAACATAACATAATAGTGTTATTTTGTTTGTACCCATGTATTTTTTGTGTTGTTAAGTTACATGTGAGATGTTATGTTATGTTAGGTGTTGTTTTTTTCTCTCTTTTTAATCTTTTGTACCTACTTATGGATCTTGTAGTTGATAATAAAAGGTTATTATTATTATAAAGACTAGCGTTGGAGATTCTCCTGTGTTTCTGGTCTATGGAGGTTTTAGTAAAATGATCTCTAAGACATTGATGGGTGGATTTCTTGGCCGCCCCTTTTGCTAATATGGGTCCTACTCGGTGTCTGTACCCGGCGCCGGCGCCCCGCCGATCATCGTAGGCATTCGCACACGATGCTGCCTACTTGGATAAGCTCGCTTACTTTCCCTTAAGTTAAGGAAAACTGTTTGACCTTTGATAATTAATGAATTAATTAACTGGCTTTGTTATTCGTTTTAATTTAAATTTCATTCCGTAAAACTCAAAGGCCAAAATGTAGAAGTTGATATGTGCAATTCAGTCGAGATACCTACACCGAACGTGTTCCTACGCAAAACCCGTACGAATGATTAGTCACCCCTTGCCTTCTTCTCTCACAGATTAGTCTGATTCATGATTAATTCTTGAGAACAAGTTTAATAACAACAAAATACATATTAGTAAATTACCTATCAATAAAACCGGTGGATGATGATTAGATAACGAATGAAAATTATAAATTTTATTTCCTCATAAACTGATGATATGGAAACACGTGAATAAGACCGTTTTCCTTGAGTATTCTGTTTCTTTGTTTACGTATTGGGTTCAAAGCATTCTCCAAGAAACCGGGTTTGGTAACCGGCTAGCGTGACGGTGGGTCAAACTACAGCTTTTGAATGAAAACGTCACATTTGCGTCCGAACCGGTGTGCGAATCGTATACGCCATACCGCGCGGATGCTGCAATGGAAGCCGTCCCACGTGTTGTAGCTAGGGCCGAGTCGTGTCAGCAGAATTAACAGCAAAGTCTATGTCAATATTAATGTAGTTCATTCATAAAACCAATGCCTACACTTTCAAAGGCGTACAAGATGCATATTAACAATGTAGATAAGTAAACCAAATGAAACCTCACAATATTAGAGATACCCTAAAAGAGATACATTGACCCGAATACATGACACCGTTCACAGTGTTCTTGATTTCCTAATGTGGATCTTAACCGTTTCACATTTTATCAAAAAGGATTGCAATTTCAATATGGCATCGACCTTAGAGATAAAAAAAAACACTTTGTAAACTCAACATAACCCGGTTTTTGATGCAGATGCACCAAATGAAATACCACGAAACCGTGGTGTAACAGGAAAGTCAGTTACCATAATTAATTAGAATCGCGAATGTTACCACCTTGTACAGAATAAATAAAAAAATTAATTAGTTCTTGGCACCCGGTATCGATGTTTACAACAAGAAGAAGAGCGAGCTCAGAGCTAGATGTTTAATTGGATATTATAAAATTATGCCTTAACAGATTAAATATTTAACACTTGTACAAAAACTGATTTAATTTTCGATCGATTTATTAGGTAGTGGGATAGCTACCATAAACAAGAGAAAACAAAAACAATTTGTGTACAAAGAATTAGCTGGCGTCGAAAAACATTTGGTCAACATACAGTTGGGTATGCGAAATGCGTGCGAAAGAAGAATGGGGTCCAAAACTAACCTCATCTCGGTCGTCGATGTTGATGCCCTTGTTGGCGGCGAGATACTGCTGTAGCTCTGCCGTGTTCTCATTGTTGGCCAGCTGCGATAGCGTCTTGTAACACGCCAGCGACACCATCGACTCACTGCGATGGAGGCTCTGCAAGAAGAAACACGGGTCATTAAACTCGTCTCTCTCGACATAGCTGCAATTGGATCAAAGAGCACAGTATCAAGTCCGTATCCCGATACTACGAGATACGATGCGCTATTTGCACGTGATGAATTCGTGTTAAGAGTAAGCAGCAGGGCTTTAGAGTTAGGTAGGAGTAGGCTTCTAGATACGAGACTTATTCACGAGAGTATTTCTTGAGACAAATAAAACACTGCTCATTAGTGCGAACCGCAAAGAGGAAAACATAGATGTTGTACCTAGTACAACTTTGATGTGTAAGTACCAATAATTATAAATGTCGGGGACAATAATGCAGGTGGGTCATGATATTATTATTAACGAAAGCGTATGGAATGTACCTATTAAAATACAAATAAAGCAGAAGTTTATTTTAAAACATTTATTAGAAGTGTTAATTTTGTGTTATTACATATTGCGCAACTCAAACTAACACAGTTTAAATTTAAATGCAATTCGAAAATGTAATTTAACTGAATTATCCATTATTCGTTTAATTAAAAAGCCTCACAATACGAGCTAATTACAAATTTATAAAAACACGCGTTTTATAATTGACTCACGATAGCTAAATAAAATAAATTTAAGAAACTTCACAAAAATGATAAAATACCTCGTTATTATGTAGACTCCAGCGCAACATGTTGTAAACGGGATGTTTTATGTAACTAAATGACACAATGAAGAAGGTACGTAAGTAGAGTATACCTTACAATGTTTTGTCCACAGATTATTAGAGCAAAATTTCTAACACGATTCGTAAACAGTAAGTAAACGTTTAGTCGGCGTGCTTGCTACTTATAATGAACACAATTTATTGATATAATGATAAGGATGATATCACAATACACAAGGTAGCCCAATAGAGTGTCGGCGCATGTATTACCAGATTATTATTAAAATCATATTTCTAATAAGTATATTCAAAGTATTTAACGTTTTTAATAATCCTAAAAATGCATGTTATTTTGTACGTACACACGAAGATTTTTAGTGTTTAAAGGCCTAGTGCGACACGACAGTGATCACAACATGCTTGTCAATTGTTAGTAAACAAGATTTTCAAACGGATCGGTTACCGGTGAAAGGTCAGGACACACAACTGGAATGCCACACATACATGCAAACGTTCCCAGACCGTGTTCGAATGTCGTCGAAGAGCGAAACCGTGGAAGGCCGATAAGCCGTGGCTGAAGGCATGGCTGTGGCGGCGGTGCGGCTCTCCCGGGGGCGCGGTGACCGTGAACCGCGGCACGGACAGGTGCGAGCCGGCCGACAGCGGCCCGTCGTTCTCATGCCCGCCCATGTGCAGGTGCAGGAACGATGGCCGCCGCCGCTTGCCCGGGCCCGCCGCCGCCGCGCTCGCCGGCGACAGCAGCGGCGACCCCGAGATGCTGTTGCTCTTTGCGCGCTGGGTACTCGCCACCTCCCCCGTCACCGTCACTTCTGATTTGGCCAACGACTGCCCACTGCACTCTGTGTCCGAGGACGTCGGGGACTCGCGCAACACGTCCAACGACGGGCCGTTCTCGGCGATGGCCGGCGGCCGGCACACATTCCTCGGCTTGTGTATATTCGCGACCAGGCAGCGGATATGCACATACTCGTCGTTGTCGGTCCCGGTGGCGGGCGGCAGTTCGGGCGGCAGCGACATGGTTCCTCGGGCCGCATAATAAGACGAGCGCGCTGAGCGGCGTCCTGTGACAGATTTGTAAGCGTGGTGACTAAGTCGCGTAGCGGCGTGCGTGAGCGCGGCGGCGCGTCTCGCGACGCTTCGGGACGGTTATTTAGGACGCGGCGTAAGGCGGGCGGAGCGGAGCGGAGGGCGGGCGGCCGCGCTTTCTATGAATGAACGCGGCGCGGATACGTACGAGAGAGTATGAGCTGCAGTTGCGCAGCGATAACCGTTTGATCATGGCAGCAGCGGTGCGCTGCGCGAGGCGCTCTGGAGTCAGCATGGCGAACGTGGACGGACTGTGGCGCGCGCGCGCTGCGGGCCGCAACTTCGCCTCGCCCGCGGAGCCCTCCCCGCGCGTTATGAACGCCGTAACTCACACTTCATGTCGGCCCATTAATTTTATTGATACCCGTTTCGACGAAAATTTTTGTTGTCTGCGATTTACATTACGAGAACGTAATACCTATCACAAACAAAATAGGAGGTTATGGTTAACCAACTCATTGAGAAGTTGTTAAGGCAACAATTATGTGCCTTAATATTAACCTTCTCAACAATAAACCATAAATCAAGCACAAATCCATTGTATTTATAATGAAGCGAAATGGTATTGCTATTGGTAAGAAAGTCGTAAAATAAGAAATAAAAGAAATATATTTCTAACAAATTGCTACGCTGTCACAACGCTTCTACAGTTTTAGCAACATACACTACACAGGTCTCGGTTCTTCCACAGGTTATAATTGCAGTACCCAGAACGCATTAATAGCGGTTGGCTATAATTAAACCCGGTCCCGAGTCCAGTACAAAAAGTGAAAAAGTATAGAGTTGAAGATCCGCAAAGCACGGAGAGCAAAAAAAACTAACGGCGTTACAGGATTCCATTAGGTCAAGTGGACGTGCGGTCACCTGAGGGCGGCGCCAGCTGCACCGTTACCGATATTATGGCATTGCCAACATTCATACATGACACCAATTAAACCTGGTCTGAAGTAAAACGAGAAACCTCAGTAACAAACAAATGTATTTGATATTGAGAATAACTTAATTCCTTTCCTATATCGTGATTATTTCAGCAGGTTGTGATAATAATAGCTGATATAATTAAGTACGGTGAATTTTATTAAAAATCTATCTAATCGAAGATACATCAGCAGCCCAGACATATAATGATTAGTCAAAGTAGTTTCAGATCATAGGTAATTGAAGTAGGTACGTAGTGGTGAGTTACTGATATTCTTAGAAATGATTAACTTTATCTTAATATCCTGTTCCCTGGAGTCAACAGTCAAGAAGCCAGAATATTTGGCTCCGCCCGCAGTAGTCAAATGGTTTGCTTCGCGGCTGAAAGATGTTTGTGAGTGATTGTTATTAAGTGATTTTTAAGGGCTGCTCAGGCGACGATAGAAAAGGAGTTACTCTGTTACATACATTACGAATACGGTACCTACTTCTACCAGTAAGGGTGATTTTTAAAGGCCAGTAATTTAAGTGTTATAGACGAGAAGTTACTAAATCGGTATTTCACTTTTTGCCAACGTCGGAGATGGCGATTACACGCACCTACCTCAATATTCTACACCTACATAACATGATTGACGGGAGGAAGTTAAAATATATTGAGTTTTATTAAACAAAAATTAAAAATTCAAATCTTTATAGGTTTTAAGACTTTCGTGGTTATTCACTACACTTTCACTACACATATTATCGGGTTTGTTACCACGGTTAGTATTGTTTTTACCTCGATATTTCGACGCAGTTGCATGCGTCATGGTCACGAGTTGACTGGTGCCGCTGTGTGAAGTCGCTCCTAAGGACAGACATATCGGTCCACCCTCTTTCGGATTCGACGATTACCCTCACTTTGAACTCTCGAACCACTACCATTGTTACTCGCTTGATTCCCGCGACACACGAAACTCACTACGTCTTTACGCGAAACTATTGAGGTAAAAACAATACTAACCGTGGTAACAAACCCGATAATATGTGTATTCAAATCTTTATTGAGTAGGACATTACATACCTCTTTCAATCGTCAAAGAGGAGGGGGTAGGAATTAGGAAGGAAACACACAGTGACATGCTGTCCGCCCAATGGCCGTAGCACACCCACCCCCCGCCGACAATGGCCGGACCATGTCCGACAATACCAGACAGAGCCGGTCCTCACCCGACATAATATATCCTATACTAAAGGACCCTATACTATACTTAAGAAAAACCACCTAAAACTACAGCAAGAGTAAGCCAGTCGACCCAGGCGCAGCCATCGTCCATTTCAACCATATTTGAGGGAAAAGGCCAACCCGGCCCCCACGCCACCGCCAGACAGACCTTTAAGCGAGCATGCATCACAGATGCTGCATGTGATAGGTAGCTGCTCCCTTACCCTGCCCGTAGCCTACCCCTATCCTACCCTACCCACCCCTACCCTTACACCTACCCTTCCCCGGCCTACCCCTACCCTATGCCCCATATATCTACCCTATCCCTACTTTTCCCCTATCCTATCCTACGCCATCCCCACCGCAGCCTGCGCAGAGCAGATGCCCCCAGCCCCGCTACGACCAAAAGACACCAGTGTGTGGGAAGGGAAGGAAAGTTAACGCCGCTTCCTAGGTGGTCCTTCGTGGTAAAGAAACGGCAAGAAACCCACTAAGCCTACGTAAATTCTTAGTTCTTTTTTTAAATGTCTTGTAACTAATACATTATATTTACCCTAACCTAAAACAAAATTAATACCTGTTTAGAACTGCAGTTCAGTTCCATGGACTTTCGTCATTTACATTATTTTTTATAGTGGCTTTAAATTTATTCAATGTTAAATTCTGTAAATCTGTTGGAACCTTATTATAAAAGCGTGCACATTGACCCATAAATGATTTGTGGACTTTGGCCAGACGACAAGAACTAGTAACAAGTTTATCTTTATTTCTAGTATTCCTACTATGAACATCACTGTTCTTCATAAACAAGTGCATATTTTTATAACAATAGATCAAGTTCTCATATATGTATTGTGATGGCATTGTTATAATGTCAATATTCTTGAATTTATCTCTAAGTTCTAGGTCCCAATTGGTAAATCACGCGAATAGCCCTTTTCTGCAGTACAAATACATTATTGTAGTCGGCAGCTTTTCTCATTCTTCTTTTGCTCTGTATTATATTGATTTTTCGTAAAATGTATTGAAAATCAAGTTGATGAATGTTTTTTTTAATATGAGCGATACAGAACCTGTTGATCTATCCTACTTCAGAAATTCTTTGCCCGACTAATGGAGTCCGGCCGTAAGCTTGTTTGCCGCCATAATGGTATAAAAATGCAAGTATCGGAAAGATCGGTGCAAATTATTAAGATTCAAGTGAAAGCGTCGTAAATTGACGCACGAGAACAGATCGTAATAATACCGTATCGGTACAAATGAGGCCCATTTGCCAAATGTGTTAGAATGCGAGGCCAAAAGAGAATTTTGAAAATATTTTTATATATTTTGAAAATGAAACTGTGACAACAAAATAAGCCTTGCGTTTATGATTCAAATAGAATCTACCTTTATAAACATGAGTGGGTTAACTCGTTCTTAACTTACTGAAATTGCAATTACGTAATAAGTTTTATCTACTTTCAGCTGTAATGCAAGAGTATTTTATCTACACTCATAGCGTAATGTTCCATTTACATATTCGAAAACAGTCGTTTAAGGGTACACGTTTTTCACGCCATACTATAAAATTTTAAAAAATTACTTTTCGATATAGCATATCCCATACTATTTTCATGACAGCTCTACCGTAAAATAACTTTATCTACACTCGTATCGTAATGTTCCAATTACATATTCGAAAACAGTCGTTTAAGGGTACACTTTTTTCACGCCAGACTATAAAATTTTAAAATATTACTTTTCGATACAGCATTTCCCATACTATTTTCATGACAGCTGTATCGTAAAATAACTTTTTAATCATTATGCAACACTTTTATTTTTTTATTGTTTGTCTGGCGCCGGGACACGGCGTAATGTAGGCTGAATACTTAGATGTCTTTAACTAATTCAAATTCAAAACTTGAATTTTCATTTTTATATTCTGTGTAATTATTTTCCCGCTAAACAGAATATTTTTTGTAATTCTTGTAATTTGTGATTGTGAATGTTTTTTCTTATTTTAAGCAAATAAATAGATAAATGTGAAAGTAGTAAAGTGAATTTCCCGCCGCTTGATATCCTCGACGCGTAGATACAACAGAACTGACTCGCAGCTTACTTCCAGCTAAGTTGAGAAAATTATAGGTACGATATTTTAACGTAAAAATATGAGTGTAGATAAGGTAGTGTATGCAACTACATATAATTAGGTATTAAAACACTCGTGTCAAACTATTATCATAAAACAGACACTCAGGTTTAGTACCCCCTTTTATATGACAGTTGCATAAACTAATATTTATAGTAATTGCAATTTCTAAAAATCTTTTTTACTAATATACCTATTTCACTTTTAAAAGAAAACAATTTCCGTGGCGATTATTTTGATAAAAAGTTTAATAATTCGAGTTTTAAAGGTTCACTATAAAACAATTTTTTTTTTAAATCAGTGAAACTAGCTTTATGGAAAAGATAATTTTATCCTACTTTTTGTTTGAATATGATTTCGCAAGATTGCGCAATCTGGATGTCTAATTTTCACACACTTTTTGCAACCATTGCGACTATTTGCGACTGTATTTAGCTAATAACTCGGATGTTGTGTTCAATCGTCTCTGGTTTACCAGCGTAAATCCCCAAAGAAAATAAACCGGTGGCCAATTAACAAACTCCGTTCAAAATATTGTTTTGTGATGAAGGTCACTTTTGGCTGAATAGATACATTAAGAAAACACAGACACAACATTTATGCCGCAAAAAATACATGTTCAATAAATCTAGTTTCACTGTTGTTAAAAATATTGTTGTCCAATTTATTAATTTCAAGTTGTGAACCTCTAAAAACACCCTTCAGTAAAGCCAGTTAGCTAGGTACAGTATAAACGTGAATGATGTTTTATTGAATGTATGATGCGTTTTTCACTAGATAATTTCTTCCGTAAGGTTATACATGCATAAAGTATGGGGTGATAAGGTTAAATAAATACATGCTTATTATAACAGAGAAACCGATGCGGGTCGCTAGATATAATAATAATATTGGCGTTAATGTAACGGTTGCGCCCTCGCGCACGAGGGCCCAGGGTCCGCCTTGACCATGATCCAGGATTTGGCAGATCAGATAATTACAGTGGAGCGACTGCCACACATTCTGGTTCACACTGGTTACACATTCAGTCGCCTGAATGTGCAGGTTACATCTCGCTGTTTTCCCTCACCAAGAGCATCGGTTAGCATTCAACTACTGTACGTAACTCAGAAAATAGTTATTGGTACATGGCCGCTGTGGCATTCGAACCCGGTACCTCTCGCTTACGAGTCAGATCCTTAACCACTCGGCCACCGACGCTCCTGGGCGGGTCGCTAGGATTATATGAAATAGTCTGTACCTGGCCTTGAGTATAGGTCCGTATAAAAGATGCTGCGCGCAACATCTTGAATCAGCAGCATCAAGGCGAAATAATTACAAAGTAATATTTAAAACAACCAAAAATCACAACCCGTGATACTGCTATAGTTTTCAAAAGGTATTTAAGATTTTTTAGCCACTGGTCATGCTCTTATATACCGGCAAATGTTATTGCAGAGCTTAGCGATGTTGGTATTGGGATAACACTATGGTTTTCTCAGCACAAAGATTGCAAAGATAAGTGGAAAAATATACGATTATTACACCACTGTTTACACAATCACCATAAAGTATGGGGTGATAATCATGTTTGCCGTTTAACGTGGAAACCGATTAAACATACGTACCGTACCGTCGCTTAGATATCGGGTATTTATTAATTACATTTTCATCCAACTGTTTTCATTTACCGATTTTAAAATGTTGAATTGGACTTAATGAAGACGACAGAATGTTCTGGCGCACATTGGACGTTGGAGCCCGTTTTGGAATTATATAAATAAGCTAAATGATGATGATGACGCTAGAAGTACCTGACGTACCATATGTCACAATTACGTTAACGTTCACTGTAAGATATGGCACGTCCACTATCAAAGTCTGACTTAATCTTAGACTTTGCTATAATTTTAATTTTCTTGCCTTCCGTACTACGCCCATGAGAGGAAAGGTAAAACGTTACTCTACTCTGCCGGACTCGGCCAACCATGCTACTAACTAACTTTACCCTTACACGAAATTACCTACGAAAATTACAATTTAAAACAAAAACCTAGAAATGGCCAAGTGTGAGTTGAACTCGCATAAGGGTTCCGTTAACACAAATTCTCAGGTAGTAATAAATTCGTATCTAGCTAGAGCCATAAGATGTAATGTAATTCATAAAATTATATCATTTCGTAACTCTAATGCGCGAGTCCAACTCTCTTTTTACCAGATTTTAATATTATGTGTTGCTATTATTTAGCACTACGTGTCCGGCGCTACTTCGTTCGCGTGGTTTCAATTTAATGAACTCTACCCCTATTTCTAGCCCTATTTTAACCAAGCTATTACGGTCCTATGGTCCCAACGAGGTCCCTGTAAGTGACAAATAATGTATTAATCTTTATCAAAATTAAATAGATATTATCGGGATTGTTACCACCATTAGTAATGTTTTTACCACGATATTTCGGCGCAAAAATAAATATAAATATCGAGGTAAAAACAATACTAACAGTTAATATGTGTAGTGAATAACTACGAAAGTCTTAAAACCTATAAAATTAAATAGCAACACATATTTTGTAAAATCTCAAATAGATCCAATCTGTATCCATCCAAAGATACAGCTCTGTGAAAGACAGACAGCGGAGGCTTAGTAATGGTGTTCCCTTTTTACCTTTACTTCGGGTACAGAACCCTAACAAGGAACTGTCGTATCTGCAATTACAATTTTATTGGCAGATTGGCACACAGATACAGATTTCTGCTTGGCATTTGAGAATCAGGCTAATCAATCAATCACAGGCTGACGAACGGGCGACAAATGCCAATGCCTCAGTACAAATAAAACAACTGTACACTGTAGTGACTGATGGATTGGCATTTAGCATCCAATCCTTCGGCACTCTCAAGCAACTGGGGATATTAAACGTAACAATTGATTTATTTTGGTTCTATTTCCTATAATTCGGTATGAAGACATTCACTGAAGCAGGTGTACGTAGGTAGGTACTTATAACGAAAGCAATTCTGTTTCCTTTAACTAATGACTAAACTTGATTAAAAAATATAAATTATGGGACCTTATAATAAATGTGTATGCAGATTCGTGAAGTAGGAATACAGTTTTACTTAATTCCAATAAAAACTTCTATAGGTAACCTCAAAATTAATGACTGAGGCACGATAGGCCTACGTAATGTGCAAGGTACCTCTTGGTGAATGGTTTCCGAGACGGTGTCCCTCATGAATCTGTAATATGGGAACAGACTTCCGTAGCTACGAGGGATCTTGAGTGGCAGGATCAAGGGTCGCCTCTCTGCCGGAGAACGGGAGGGACCAGCCCTCTCCTGCTGGGACATAACGTTAAACAACCACGACCAACACCAACACCACCGCTAGTCCGATCATTAACACTGAACTGACACATTATGAGCCATATCCTCATTTGCGGGTATATGGTCTCCCGTCTGCACTTCACTATCCAATTTCTTATAAACGCAACTTGATGGCGACAGAAAAAGGGTAGATTTGCATTTAAATAAGCTAGAGACACGATAAAAGGTGAATGTTTGTGCGTTGACGAACCAAATACTGATTCAAGTCCTGCGAGCGGAATTAAACTGAGTCTAGTTGATAAGATTTGATGGAAGCAACATAGTATTGAATTAGTAGGAAGGACTGCTTATCAGAGTTATCGGCATGTTTGTAGAGTGCATGAGTATGGAAGGACTGTAAAATGTCTTCGACGCTGCGTTTACGCGATTAGGTGTGGACCAGAGCTGTGACCCAAGTCGCAATCTAGACATAATTCAATTTTAATCAGTGTTTATATGCAAGTTTAATTTAGAAAATCGTTGGCAACCCGCAAGCGATGTTCATTTAATTGGTATTACAATTTAATTTATATTATTTTATAACATAAGTTTTATCAAGGTAAATTCCGCTTAATATTATCTAATCAAGTTAATATTCGTTTAGATATAAACACAAAAAATACCTACTTCACACTTTTTGAACATGTTATGCCACCTATCGGCAAATGATGGAATTATTAGTAAAAACAGCAATTTGGCCTGCGCATGAGCATCGACACAGACAATGTCATCATAACTCATATCGCTTAAAGGTTAACGGAGAGAAATGTAGATGGCGCTGCAGGTATCGTTAAACATGGCGTTATTTAATAGCAAAAGTAATAAGATATTATCATTGTTAAGATAAACAATTAACCAGTATATTTTTAAAGCTAATACTTATACACTTATCTACACTTACACGTACATATTATAATTTAATATAAGATGAAACTACATGCATGTAGGTATATTCGTACATATTTATTTAATTTAGGTATTTACAATAAGCAAGACATGTCAACCGAGTGCTAATCGCAAGTAAAAAGCAATAAGTGCGAAGTCACGCGGAATGACTTAGTATTTTCATGGAATAATAAACAGCAGAGTAAATAACGATTTTAAACTGGATAAAATTTGTTATTTATGGAACTATCTGCACAAAAAACTATATCCCGTTACAAAAATGTTTATGCACTTGTTGTCCTGGCAGTGCGGCGCAGAACGACTCCATTTTTGACGAAACTGTTTGTATTATATTGACCGGAATAAGCAGTTATCACGTATCACAGTTTTCAAATAGAATGAAATCAAGTTTGACACACTGTGACGATAGAGATATATGTATGTATAGTCCTTAGCAAAAAAAGCCCCGCACATGGGTAATTTTCATACAATCGAGAAAATTTGGAGACCTTTAATCTCCCCTGGGAACCTACTGGGTGCATATCTAGAGTTCGCAAGGTACCCAAGGTTCCTTTGGTAACTGATCCAAAAGGCCGTTTACGGTTGTATGGAATCGAAATTCCGGCGCAATCTTTCCCGCTGTGGTGTAAATGGCCTTTTCAATCGGCTAGGTACCTTTAGGAACTCTAGTCCTCCATCCATGCTCTAGTTGTGCATAATCAGATTGCACCCATACAGTAGACAGTGGAAGGTTCAAGGTTTCCAATTTGTTTTTATAGAAAATTTTCCGAGTTTTTTTTTATAACAGGGTTTATTTTGAAGCTGATAGGGATATCAGCTTCAAAATATCAGACAGGTTTTTCTACGCTGTGTGTACGGTCACCAACATCCCCAGACATTAACCCAATCGATTAGAGCAGGGTTTCTCAAACTTTTGGCGCCACGTACCCCTGTCAAAGTTTCCAGATGACAGCGAGCCCCTTCCAAAGAAAACAATAAAATTCGCTGTTTATTTCAATAAAAGGAAACAAATAAAGTACAATAAAATATATTTTTAATATTAATTTATGGGTGAGCTTATTTGCTGTCGCACATGACAATTTTAGAAGTCATTTTGGACAATTTTAACCACAATTCTGAATCAGCATCAAGTTGATTTTTGTATTTCGTTTTTATCATGCATGAGAAGGTGTGAAAACCCACTTTCACATATTATGCATTTTGTGGCGAAGGGTACCAGGAAATTCCCGCTTTGCGCCAACATGGCGCACGCGCCTGCCAGTCATACAGCCGAATGGCGAACATCTAGGGGTTCGTGTACCCCACTTTGAGAAACCCTGGATTAGATCATGGGATTTGCTAAATAAAAAGAGTTAAATGCAGAACACAACCCTCCACAGATTGGATGAACTACGAAGTGCGTTGAACACCTTTGAAGAGTGGTTCACTTTACCCTAATCAACCATAGATTTATCTGCGATACACAGATGGACGGTAATTTAATTTTTACAAAATTTTACTAAATAAATACAAATAAAATAAAAAATTAAACCGACTTCAAATCACAAGAAGTAATAAATAAGCTAACATACAATACGAGTTAGTTAGATATAATTTATTTATGGACTTAAGTAATGTTCGTCGAGGAAAGAGACGGCGTAAACTTTTAGGGTAGGTCCCGCGGTAACTTACACGTAAATAAATAAAAATAAAAATAAAAAAGCCTTTTATTTCTAGCAAAAACAAAATTACAATTACAAGTAAATAGTAAGGTATGGTTAATAAGTAATACTTATTTATTAGGTTAGTATTTACCTACCTAAACACATGTTTTTCTAATTCACTACAATATAATAGATTTTATTATAATTTACTTTCTTATTTAAGTATTACCAGATTTCTCTGCTAGAACCCCTCTACAGGTAAAGGCCTCCTCCAAGGATGTCCAGTGCTCTCTACATTTAGCTATTTGAAGCCGATTTGGCCCAGCTGTCTTTTTTATTTCATCTTCCCATCTAGCATATGGTCTGCCCTTCTTCCTTACGCCTTTCGGACCTGCCCATTCTGTCACGTTATTAGTCCATCTCTGGGCTTGAATACGCGCTATGTGTCCTGCCCACTTCCATTTTAACGATAGAGCCTGTGCTAGCCCGTCTTTGGCTTTGGTAATGTGCCTAATTTTAGTGTGGCGTATTTTTTGCAACTTTTTGATGTTCAACATACTTCTCTCCATGCTTCTTTGGCATGTTACTAACTTATTGCGTACCTTATTGTTGAACTTCCACGTTTGGCAAGCATAAGTTAGGCATGGTATAAGGCACGTGTTAAGCACTTTGGTTTTTATATTTATGGGCATTGTGTTGTTTTTAAAAATTTCTTTTAAGCTCCAGTATTTGTTCCATGTTAGTTGCGCTCTTCGTTCCACTTCCCTCTCGTTGTTACTTCGGCTAAAGCTAATTTGTTTGCCCAGGTAGATGTACTGGTCCGTGTACATAAGAGGCTCACCATCGACGGATACTGTTATCTTGGAGCTATTGGTCATCAACTTTGTTTTTGATAGATTCATGTCTAGGCCTACTGCCTTGCTAGCTTCATTTAAAGTTTCTATCATGGATTGGAGTTCTGAACCTGACTCTGATAATAGCACCAAGTCGTCTGCAAATCGTAGATGACTTAGGTATCTCTTGCCAATCCTAATGCCGTATCCTTTCCAGTCCATTTGGTTAATTATAAATTCTAATGTAGCAATAAATAACTTTGGTGATAGCGGATCTCCCTGTCTTACACCTCTCTTAATGGGAAACCATGGTCCTGTCGACTCTAATTTTACTTTGCTTTTGCTACATTTATATATGCTTTTGAGTACTGCTATGTATTTTTGTTCTACATTTTGTTTTGTTAGAGTTTCCCAGATGCTGTCATGTGATAGTGTGTCGAAAGCTTTTTGGTAGTCAATAAACGCTATGTACAGTGCTCTCCTTTTCTCATGATATTTCTCAATGAGAAGCTCTAGGGTGTGTATGTGGTCCAGCGTAGAGTAGCCTTTTCTAAATCCCGCTTGTTCTATAGGCTGACTTACCTCTAGTGTAGTACTTAGTCTATAATTTAGAATTGAGGAAAACAGCTTATAGATGCTTGATAATAAACTTATCGGTCTATAGTTACCTATATCGTTCGGGTCACCTTTTTTGTAAATTAATTTTATAGTAGACTCTGACCATTGAGTAGGGGTTTCTCCTGTTTCCAGTATGCGGTTGAACAGATTTGTCAGAGGCACAGCAAGTGTTGTGGAAGCCGTTTTTAAGGCTTCGTTGGTGATGTTATCCGAGCCTGGGGTTTTATCCAATTTTAGTTGTTTTAGTGCTGTTATGACTTCGATTACTTCAATCTCTGGTACTGTACTTTCGTTTGCCTCATACGTACATTTCTGGTTTCCATTGCGGATACTATTTGACTGCTTAGTGCTATATAAATTTTGGTAATATTGTGATGCTACTGCGATGATCTCTTTGCGGTTGTTTACAGTTTTTTCTCCCCGTTTGAGCCCGTCTATCCATGTTTTGTACGTTTTCAGCTCTTTGTACGCCTTTTTTGTACTTCCCGTTTGGCTTAGGTGTTTATTGATGGTATTATACCTATGATTTGCATAGTCTTTCTTTATGTACCTGCTAATTAACTTGTAGAGCGCTGAAATTTCATTTTTCATAGCACGGGATTTTGTTTTTGTTTTCTGTAGATCTTGCCTTCTCTTTATCAGTCTTGAGGTACGTTCTGACTTACACGTATTGTATGGTAAAAATCTTATTTTTTAATTTTTTGTAATGTGAGGTCGGATTTTTACTTTTAGTAAAGGTATCTTTAATACTTAGATATAGTTATGAAATTAAAGTAACAAACAAAATAATGCATATAATTGTCCGAAGGTTCCCCGCGATGACCCTAAAATTTCGTGACTACACTTTGTGAAAATTAGACCACCTCAGTAATAGTATAGCTGCTAAGATGATGACTTTCAGAAGCAAACACCGGAGTAAATTACGATAATGTGAACACACCGTAAGTTTCTATAATTGTCGAAAGTTGCCCTAGATTTCAAATGGTTTCCATCAGATCCTAATCTGATAAAAAGGGGGGACCACCTAAATTTTAAAATTGGTTATTGACGAATATGTACCTCCACCTTACAGAATATCGCAGCTAAATAATACTCTTTTAAATAGTATTGTGTTTCTGCCGGTGAGTAAGGTTTCCAGTGCTCCATGGGGTGGGGATTTGGGGAACCGTGGCTTTGGCAGTGGAGTGGCATTTGCCTTTTTGCTGCCAGAGCAACGTGTTATAGAGATGGGCAACGCATTGGCGATACTCTTGGCGTTGCTAATGTCTATTGGCAGTGGTGACCACTTTCCATCAGGTGGCCCGCTTGCCTGTTCGCCTAGCGTATGACATAAAAAAAAAAAAAAATTACGCGAAACAAAAAAATTATGAGAAACATTCAGTCGAATAGATAACTTCCTCCTTTTTGAAAGTCGGTCAAAAACCTGAAACCAGTAGTAGAATTTACTATAAGCTATCATTGAAATATTCTATTAAACAAATAGGTAATGAAGTAACCTAACCTTCAAAAAAGTCGGATAAACCCCGATCAAGTGTACAAATACTCAAATATTTTCCAAACTAATGAACCGTGTATATGAAACAAAGCTAATAACCATCTGGCTCATAAAATGGCTTTCAAATCGGCCCATACATTCAGAAGCTACGATCACAGACAAATTTATAACACCCCCCTTTTTCGTCAGGGGTTAAAAAGGAAGTATAAACGATACTGGGGGGGGGGGGTAATGTTGGCACAGCCAAGATCTCTGAGTGTAGAAGCTAATGAGTGACAGCAAGAAAAAAAAACAGTTCGAAGTGGTTTTTAAGCTGTTTCGATTTTAGCCAGTTATTTACCGCCAAGCTAAGCGTCATGCGTCGTGAAACCTACTCGTATTGTCGTAATTCTATGATTGTCGCGCTCATTTTGTCACATAAAGTGCGTAATAAGTTACACATATCTCGGTGATAATTTTGTCACGATTACTGAGTGCCTATCTTTGGGGCACTAAATGTAATGTCATGATCGTAATTCTTTACTGGCGGATGATCAAGTACGTCACCACACAGACTGTACGCCGCAAATTAACAATCAGTTGAATGTCACATCGCAAGGCAACACCAATGTGATTCTGCATGCCTGTTACATGTAAATGCATATTGCATGTGCATTTGCACATTTAGCCCCTTTTCAGAGCTACTTGTATGTTTTAGCAAACATTTTGAAACCATGCATATTCACGCTCGCTCTCGATCTCATTCATCGTTCAGAGGGCCTAGTGTGAGTTTCGCTTCGATTTTACTTTACTATCGCGTTTGCGTTTACGTGAAAATTAGTATGAAAAATATATAGCGCCACCTAGTGGTACGTAAATGAAGTTTTTTTCTTCATACTAATTTCGACGTAAACGCAAACGCGACAGTAAAGTAAAATCGAAGCAAAACTTGCACTCAGCCCTCAGATAGATTTCGCATAGTGACACCAGAGATATTCGATCGCTTAACATGCGTAGCAGACTGATTCGGCCTAGTAGGTAGGTACTTAGTCGTATACATTTTTAAAGCAAAATTGTAAACTTCATTATTAAATATAGTTTTAATAATAGCTTTTTAAAATAAAAAAACATTGACAATACGATTTTTTTATTATATCATAATGCATATTCTGGCCCTTTCTATGAACTTTCTTGTCCACTGTTCGACATTTGCTTGCTATTTAGGGCTTTTTAAGTTGCGTATAATCTGGTCTCTTAGAATTATTCTAGTCCACAGGAAAAGGAACACAGATAAATATGTTATTAACTGTGTTCCTTTGTATTATGAAATTTAAAATGTTCTCAAATAAATAACTATTTTTATGATTATAATTCGCCCCTGAAGTCACACTACATAGTGTTTGATTCTATAAATACACCTAATTTTTAACGCACAATGTCAGGCCCAATAGAGTCGGATAAAAATCTGACAGATTTTACTGGATGTATAGAATCATGAAAGGGAACATAATATAAAATTACTTTATGTACCCATTACCTAGTATCTTTGTTACACTCGCAAAAACCAATCGCGAGTAGGTAGACAAACAAAACAGCTCGAGGACAAAAAAATAATAGCAGCACAGCAATCGTCAGACGTAATTGTATTTTATTCTTTGTAGGCTCTGTTATTGGTCAGCATGATATAGAGATAGCCTTAGGTCGTCTGGGAATATTCGCTGCATGCTAATGATAAAACGGCATGCGAGCGATGTACAAAGATCGAACGAGGAAACTGGTAGTAGTTCTGTACTACATGTTACATCATAATATGTACTTGTGAGGTTGTGAGTATGTGAATGTGGCCATTGCATCGTCGGCTGCAGATAAAAAGAAGATCCGATTGTAATATGTATTTCATGGTATTTCTAAAGTCAATAGTACCTATATTGCAGTTGTAGCATTATCTCTACACTGTGTATCCTCTAGTTTTTTTTGTTACGGATCACCGCGATTAATGTATTCCGACTTTATTTGCTTAAAATTTGAAATAGAACGGGTACGGAATAGTTGACTGTAATAAGAAATAAATTTCGACACGAGTTTTAGCTATGTTATCGGTACTGTGCCTACGAGTTATTGTATTTAAAACTATTTTTCTCCATAATAAAACTAATGATATTTGTACCCAGTCGGCAAGTACGGCATATGCGGGATCTTAAAACATATTTGCGGATTACTAATGCGGGGTTATACATTCGGCATCCGTGAGATTCGCGGGACTAAAATAAAAATGGAATTTGAAGATAAATAGGCACACGGATTCGTTCATGGGCTTGGTCTTGGCCCCATTAAACAACTTTCTTAAGGAAACTTATAATTTTGTTTCTAATAATGAGCTGATAAATTGTTAGACTTTGTATAAAAAATCGTTTCTTCATTCACTTTAAAAAAAACGTTGTTTAATTTCTATAAGTAAATTATTTAATTTTGTTTCGCCTACTATACTAAGCAATACCTACAGCACTTTTACGTACTGTTTTAACTGTGTCGAAATAGCGGGCTACACGTTAGCCAGTATATTTACACATTTCAATCATATCCTATCTTACTACCTATGCCAAATGCAAAAGTTTGTAAATACATTTGGATGTTTATTACTCCTGCACTCAATAACTACTGTACGGATTTTGATAGTAATATGGCTTATTGCCCACAGCTTAAAAGCTATATTTTATCGCGAAATCTATTGTAGTTCCTGCGGGAACGGGTCCGAAACGTCATCGCCGAATTTTACGCAGACAAGTCTCAGCAATAATACTAGGTGACAACCTCGCTTCACTAATGGCATTGGAGGCACACCTAACGAGTGGCGAGCTCGTTGCGGTGCTAAAGTTAGTCTAGTCTCAAAGTCCGAAACGAGCACCAATCCAGTTTCGGGATATTGCGAGCATTTCTTAACCTTGGGTTATCAGACTCGTAAACACGCTGTTACTAGGCCAGTGTCGTTTCGTTTAAACAAAATATTCCTTTAAGAAAAAACAACGATTTCATCATACTTTTTTGCAATCCCGCAAATCCTGCGTATCCGCGGGATTGATGACCTCGATCCCACAGACTGGCGGGATTGAGATATTGATGCGGGATCCCTTTCATTAGGGGTTATCAACATGGCTTATACTTGTTCTATATATTTTTGTATAATTTATTTAATATATCAGCCATGTGTATAACCTCTTCGAGAGTCAATGCTGCTGGTTGACCATGAGGATGGCGATACAGTTTTGTTTTAGGTCTTTGAAAAAGCTCCAACTTGGGAAGTTCGTTTCCTACTTTTCGAATATTGTGATGTATATTCCAGTTTCTAAGATGGCTTTGAAGATTCCTAAGCAAACAAGGAACTCTTATTCTACCATCCTTCAATCAAAGTTACAGAAAGGTTAACAAAAAGGTGTAGTGTTGGGTTGTGTTGTGCCGTAGCTATAATGTGTAGTTATGTGAAATCAATTTAAATATTTGCATCGTCGGAGAAGGAGCTATAGGACATGTTAAATATGATGCCAGGATTTGTATGGACTGTGGTACCCATTCCAATAGCTATGTGTAATACGTCGTTGGATAGCTTGAATAATGATTGTATGAATATTGTGTTCGAGGAGGAGAGGGGGTTGGTTGGAAACTGGTCACCGCTGTCTATAGACATTAGCAACACCAGGGGTGTCGCCAATGCGTTGCCCACCTTATACATACACGTTGCTCTGGCAGCAAAAAATTAAATACCCCTTCACCGCCAAAGCCACGGTTCAAGAAATCACCATCCCATGGAGCCCTGGAGACCATAATCACCGGCAGAAACACAATATTATTTAAAATAGGTATTATTGTTTGGCTGCGGTATTCTGTAAGGTGGAGGTACTTCCCCAGTCGGGCGGCTCCGATTCGAATGGGATTCCCTGCTATTGCGCTTATTACACATGCCTAAATTCAGTTACTTAATTCAGAAACAAAAAGAATGAGAGCAAATATCAAAGTGGAATGTATTGCTCATAAAATAAGGTCCAGTTTTGTATCACGGATTTTTGAAAAGCGGAGCAACACGTGACATAATAAAAGTGATACAAAAAAGGACCTTATTCTATGAGCAATACATTCTACTTTGATTTGCTGTCACGCTTTTTGTTTCTGAATTTAGTAACTGAATTTAGGCATGTGTAATAATAAGCGCATAAGCCCTACCTCTCTTAAAATTAAAAAACTAATATAAATAAGATGTAATAGTGAGAGAAAAAATGAAATTATTTATTATTTATTTATTTGTACAGCTTGCAAATGGCTATCGAACAAACGTATTACACAGCATGAAAATTAATATAAGTTAAATGAAAGTTACGGTGACGGAAGGAAGTTCCTCTGGGTAGTATAATTATTTACAAATGACGAGAGAGTGGAAAATGTAAATTACACACACACGCTTTATGTATTTGGCAAGTATAATAACAAGGGATGGGAAGAGCTACGAGGATATTAAAAGGGGAGCAGCAGAGGTGTCCGCAGGGAATAGTCAACGGTGCTGTGTACGCGGTAGTGAGTAGCCAAGCGGTCTCACATAAGGCCCGAATGGCTTTTCACAGTGGCGTGCTGGAACCAGCGCTTATGTATGGAACTGACTGTTAGGTTTGACAGAAGAAACATGGAAGTCGAAATGCTGTCTATGGAGTATGTGTAGAATCACCCTACAATCTACGTGATAGAATGAGGAATAGTGTGATAAGAGTTCGTTGTGAGCTGAAGGATAATGTTGTGGCTAGGGTCTAAGGGGATATCTGAGACAGTTTGGACACATGGAGAGGATGGATGAAAGACGCCTTACGAAAGGTCGATAGGGGGCGCCCGAGAAGGGCATGATCAAACAAATGACCTTCTCCAAAGTGGACAGGTCTGGAGTATCTACCCGCTACCGGCATAAATGTATGAGATAATGTATGAATGTGGAAGAGGTAAAAGAGGTGTGTTAGGATCGTAGTTTGTGGTACTCGATAGTCTGCGCCCACCCCTATGGAATATGTGTAGAGTGTAAGTACATACCTATGTATGACTAAACTTTTTAGTTCGAAACACTTATCTGCGATGTCTCTCACTCACGATAAGGCTACCATGGAGGCACTTATTATGTAGGTAAATTCTCGTAACTCTGCACAATACATCCACTAGCATTTTCATTTAATGCCAATGGGCGTAGATTTAGTGAACGTGCCTCGTGATGCGCCGGCCAGGCACGCAGCCATAGATCATCATAGTAAAAAAAGTATCTCGATCAATTTTCCACCAATGTGTAGGTGGTACAAGTCTGGCAGGGGACAATTAGGAATAATTGGACTGTTATAGGCTGTTGATGTGATATGAAGGAGATGGACGGCAAAATATAAAAGAATAGCCGTTCTCAGCGGCTGTCACCCGCGTGCAGATGATCGGATCTCTGTAAACTATCAACTTCCCCGCGGGAATCTGTTATTTTCTTAAGTAAAGCTGAAAGCTGGGATCTGAAGTGGCAAGAATAAAAGGAGATGTATGAAAAGAGTTGTGGATATATGCGAGGCTAGGGAGTTGTGTCAGGATAGAGCAAAGTGGCGGTCCATAGTCTCTGCCTACCCCACTACATGTATGTTAAAAAGTAGCCTATCTTACTCAGTGACAATGGAGCATTCTATTATAGAAATATTTTTTAAATCGGCCTAGTATTTCTTGATATTAACGATTACGTTACAAACAAAATTATAATGTTTGTATAGATGGTCCACGCCGACTGAGTTGCAGCCAAAAATAATTTACTTTGTAGTTAAACTATAATTCGAGTGGCAGATATAATTTCGAGAATGTCCAAGTAACGTAAGTAGTTGTACAGTGCCAAGTTATTTCGCGGAGCTACGGTACAAATCACATGGACTTTAATCGATACTCAAACAACGGACCTTTATGATCATACATAAAATGGGCGTCAAATTGTTACGGCTGCTACGAATAGTAGCAGTTTTAGGCGTTTTCGTAATTTGTAACAGAGTGACTGACCGAAATATGCTTTTTAAATGACTATGATGGATTTTACGTGACTTACTTTATAGGAAGAGAAAAAAATAGAACAAAACATAGCAAAAAGCATTATAATCATATATAGCTAAGGGATTACTCATCCAGTCAGATGTCCTTTGCTTACGGAAGCGACATTAGCATTACACAAAGCAGTTGTATTACATTAAATGCTATTGTATTTTATACTCGTATGTGTAAATGATTTGTTGCACAGACACACATTAACTAGACAGCGAACAATGGGCGAACAACACGTAATTAATGTAATGGTGCTTTAAACGTATACGTATTGGTGCCAAATCAAGATCAAACAGAGAAAATACAGCAATTGTAGATGCTATCTACTAAAATGTACAGTACTGTTTTTTTACATTGACCAATCAGAAACTCTATGATACTGTACTTCAATCAGTCAATTCCAAGACAGTATCATTGAAAGCTATCTGTTGTTAACTAACAGGCAATTGAAAGATGGATGGCAATTGATAAACCAGATAATGTATCTTGGTTTCTTTATAAAAAGATAAACAAATATGCAGCAAGATATTCAAATGAAGGACGAGGTATTCAGTGTTTTGTACGTATACATACCCTGGCAACGTTTAACGGTCGCACTCTGAGGCTTGATGAGCATCTGGCGCAGCTGGAGGTGGAGCTAGAGAATATTAAGTGGCATGTTCTGGGTTTGTGTGAAGTCCGTAGAGAGGGGGAGGACACCATAACCCTTGAGACAGGCCACCTTCTCTACTTTCGCGAGGGTGACCAAGCATCCCAGGGGGGTGTAGGGTTTCTCGTCCACAGGGCCCTTGCTGGCAACGTTGAGGTGATCTCCAGTGTGTCGACCAGAGTAGCGTACCTGGTTCTTCGGCTATCAAAACGGTATAGCATGAAGGTTATCCAGGTATACGCACCGACCTCGTCACACTCGGATGAGGAAGTGGAAGAAATGTACGAAGACATATCCAAGGCCTTGCATAGCACCACAAAGGCTCACTTCAATGTGGTTATGGGCGACTTAAACGGCAAAGTGGGAGCCAGGAGCGGCAACGAATCTAGAGTAGGGCCGTATGGTTATGGAGGTAGGAACCACAGGGGCCAAATGCTGGTCAACTTCCTCGAGAAGGAGGGACTATTCTTAATGAATTCATTTTTTAAGAAGAAGCCACACAGGAAGTGGACATGGCGAAGCCCCGACGGTGTGACCAGAAACGAGATCGACTTCATTATGACGGACAGGAAGCAAATATTTAGAGATGTCTCCGTGATCAATAGGTTCAATACCGGGTCTGATCACCGCCTTATCCGAGCGTCTCTTAATATCAATCTCAGGCTTGAAAGAAACCGTCTGATGAAGTCCACGCTCCGACCAAATCCACTCCAAACCATAGCGGGCACCGAGAAATTTCAACGGATTCTCGACGAAAAATTTGCCACAATGGATACTCCAAACGACGTGAATGAGGCCCTACACAACGTGGTTGAAACGCTGAGAGACGAGGGCATCAAATTTTGCCAGAAACAGCGTAAGGGTAGAAAGTCCAAACTCTCCGAGGAGACCCTACGACTAATGGCACAAAGACGGGAAGCCACTCGAGCCACTTCGTCAGAGAGGTCAGACCTTAACAAGCGGATTCAAAAGATGGTACGGCGTGACCTTCGGTGCTCAAATACACGCCTGATTAAAGAGGCTATAGAGCGAAACCGAGGGTCCAAAGTATTCATGCGGCAGCTTGAAAGGAGCCACCTAACGAAGCTCATCACACATGATGGCAGAACCGTGATGTCAATGTCTGAGATCTTCTCTGAGATTAAGGACTTTTACGACCGGTTGTACGCTGCACATGCTCCTTGTTCCCGGCGAGACAACCACGATCCTAGAGCCACCCTGACGCGGCACTATACCGACGAACTGCCGGATATCAGCCAAGAGGAGATCGTGTTGGCTCTGAGGCAGCTAAAAAATGGAAAAGCCCCTGGTGAAGACGGAATTACATCCGAGCTTCTACAGGCGGGAGGAGCTCCTGTAGTACAGGAGTTACAAACGCTCTTCAACTCCGTCTTACACTGCGGGAGAACTCCTAAGGCGTGGAACAGGAGCTTGGTAATTCTCTTTTTTAAAAAAGGAGATAAAACACAACTAAAAAATTACAGGCCCATCTCACTCCTGAGCCACGTCTATAAGCTGTTTTCCAGAGTCATCACGAATCGCCTCGCTCGGAGACTCGACGAGTTTCAACCACCAGAGCAGGCCGGGTTTCGAGGAGGGTATAGCACCATAGACCACATTCACACAGTGAGGCAGATTATACAGAAGTCCGAGGAGTATAATCAGCCCCTGTGTCTAGCTTTTGTGGACTATGAGAAAGCCTTTGACTCCATCGAGACCTGGGCTGTTCTGGAATCCCTACAGCGATGCCAAGTGGACTATCGTTACATCCAAGTGCTGAAAAGTTTGTATGAAGGCGCCAACATGATTGTCCAAGTACAGGACCAGCAGTCTAAACCCATCCAATTGCACAGAGGAGTGAGACAAGGGGATGTTATCTCCCCGAAACTGTTCACAAACGCATTGGAGGATATGTTCAAGACGCTGGACTGGAAAGGTATGGGCATCAACATAAACGGCGAACATCTGACGCACTTAAGATTTGCAGATGACATAGTCCTAGTGGCGGAGTCGCTGGAGGAGCTGCAGCGGATGCTGGCTGGCCTAGCATCAGCCTCGCAGCGGATAGGTCTCGGCATGAATCTAGACAAAACGAAAGTCATGATTAATGTCCACGTTAACCAGAGTCCTGTAGTCGTAAATGGCCTTCGCCTTGAAATTGTATCTGAATATACATATCTGGGGCAAACCTTGCAGTTAGGTAGAGGCAATTTTGAGAAAGAGGCCAAGAGGCGGATTCAGCTGGGCTGGGCGGCATTCGGAAAACTTCGCCGAGTCTTCACGTCACCCATACCACAATCCTTGAAAACCAAACTTTTCAACCAGTGCGTCCTACCTGTCATGACCTACGGTGCCGAGACGTGGACACTTACGGTGCGGCTTATTCACCAGTTCAAGGTCGCTCAGCGTGCTATGGAACGTGCTATGCTCGGAGTTTCCCTGAAAGACAAAATTCGTAACGAAGTAATCCGACAGAGAACTAAAGTGACTGACATAGCGCACAGAATTAGCACGCTGAAGTGGCAGTGGGCTGGCCATATCTGCCGACGAACCGACAACCGCTGGGGTAAACGAGTTCTTGAGTGGAGACCGCGACTCGGCAAGCGTAGTGTAGGACGCCCCCCGGCCAGATGGAGTGACGATTTGCGAAAGGCTGCGGGTAGATGCTGGATGCGGCAAGCTGATGACAGGGTGCATTGGCGCTCATTGGGGGAGGCCTATGTCCAGCAGTGGACTAGTATAGGCTGATGATGATGATGATACACGTTATCCTTTTTAGTGCGAACGATGTGATTTGCTATATTTGCTATGATAATATGTGAACAGCCTTAAGGGTATTCAGAGTACACATTGAATTAATGAATAGATAGATTGATAGACATGTATTCTGTGAAAATATCAGATGTCCACAAAGAGCGTGACATACAGACATGCCGCGGAGATTTAGAAATAAGAAGTTCCCGTTGCGTTGGACAATTTGGGTGGATAAGTCATCGGAATCGGCTCGTCGAAATAACCTTAACCTTCAGTTGGTGATGTCATGAGGGCGAACCGGCGTCGCTTCAGGAGAACATTAAACTAATAGACGCCCATGCGGCGATTCACTTATCAAACATCGGCAAACCTCTAAAAGCCGAGCCTTGGTTTCCTTGTAAATATATACAATACGATAGATAGGTATCTTACACTGGCTTGTCACTGTTTACATGGGTAATGATTGTCTGACTGTGAAATGAAAGGAAAAGTATTTAACATTCCGTAGTAGACAAGAAACCTTTATAGTTTGGCCATGTCCGGCTGTCTGTCTGTCCGTCTGCCTTTTAACATACATACACACTCACGCCTGTAATTTATAGGGGTAGGCAGAAAGTATCGAGTGCCACAAGCTATCTTCTCATATAATTACGCCAGTTGAGTCTACTCCTGCCCTGGCCTTTTTGAAGGACTTCTCGGGCGCCCTCTACCGTCTATTCACATTCGCACGATAGATACCTTTCGTAAGCCTCAGCATAACTGTTTAAACCTACTAGTCACCACATCATTATCGGTAATAAAGTAGTATTCGATTGGGGAGAAGCCTATCTAGTGGCATTCAACACTACCAAAACACAGGCGTGTTTGTTTTCCGTTAGACTTTCCGGAATGTATCTGTAGAAATTACCGACAACCTACAGTGTTGAGCTATCAACCAATCTCAACTTTGGACATCATATCGAATCAAACGCAAAGACTGCAGCCAAAAAACTTGGAACCTGCTCGAAGGTATGCTCTATCATCGGCCGCATCGTCACGTACCTACCACCAGGTGGGGTGGCGGCCAAATGCTTGGCTCCAATTATAAAAAAAATCGTGAAAGGTACTTTTTTGCACAACGCGGGAGTGGCTTTATTTTATTTTCTCTTCTATTCCATTTTGTGGGATGTTCACGTAACCCCCTCTTTATTTCAATTTCTTTAAAAGTAATTAGAATACCAGTGACGCAAATATCGTGGTAAATTTCGTTTAGAACGTCGGAGCAATTAAGGGCAGGTGGCCCGTTTGTCTTGTGTTTATTTACACTAGAATAAGGGTAATTGTCGTATCACGCATTTGGAATACATAGCGATGCGTGTGTACGAAAAAGTGCTAATTTTGATACATTTATGCTTGTTATTAAAAAACTATCCCCAAATTAAAAATTAAATGTAAAATTTGAGTAGTTTAGTCATCATATTAAGAAACATTAGAAAAGGGGAACTTTGGGCTTGTAAGTTTTAGCGATTTTGACTAAACAATATTCTTAACTAATATTTTTAAAATAAACATGTTTTTTTTTTAATTTAAAAAGCTGTCTTCTATGTCTCTGATTGTTTGAAAAAGCCCAAAGTCTAGGACACCTGGCCGTTAGTATTTTTTCCTTGGAATGGTATAAACAGTATTCACTCGTGAAGACTTCAAATATAACTATGTATTTTATTTACTGACAAGATTATGATAATGAATGATAAGATTTTAAGTTCGTCCCGCTTATCATGTAGATATGCACACTCTCACTCTTATAATCGGTTAGTTTTAAGAAGTTTAAAATACTCGTCATTGGTTATTTATTTTGGCACATAAAACAAGCAGCTAATTTTATAGCGAGTGTGAAGTGTTGTAATACGAAACTATATAAATATTCGCGCATAAATAACTTCGGAACGGCTGCACCTATTTCACTAAGTAGCTAAGATTTTATTTAACTTGCACGGTATATAAATTGTCCGTTAACATTTGCAAACCATTTTTCGACTATTTGTTGGTATCCGATTGAGCTGAAGTTTTGTATAACCATGTAACTTTGATGACAATGCATTAATATGGTACCATGGAGCTGATCTGATGATGGAGTCGGAATGGTGGTCATAGGAACTAATGAATAACCCCATCGTGTTTGGGCTCTTTGGAATTGACTTGAAGAGTATGTACTTATTAGTACTAGTATACAGTACTTATTTTGTTGGGTAGTGTTTGTCAGAACAAGGTTTGTGTGAAAGAAAAAAAATGGTAGGTAGGAGTAGGGCTTACGTACTTAGGTAGAGTAGGAGTGGGATAGGTAGGGGTAAGTACGACACAACGCGAATGAAGTAGCGCCGGGCTAGCTAGTCAGTACAACAATAATTCATGTCTTGTTAATATGTATCTTAATGTGTTATTATTAATTATTCAAGGCTATGGTAAGTTTATGTACAATGTACTACGTACTTAAACGATTTTTTTATTGAACGGAGAGCACTGCTCTCTGGGCAGTTAACATAAGAGTACCTAAAAAATCGACTCGTCAGTATGTTAATGTGGTTCAGCTTTGACACCATTGGAATAAATGGTATTGCGCCCGTCTTGTTTATACGAGTACATTACAGAGGTTCGATTACAAACTTATGCGACGATCGTCGTGGGGAAAAAGGCATGGGGTTAACACTGGCACAGCCGCTGAAGCGATTAGAGAATGTAAGCTAGTGGACTGTAATTTTTTTATGCTTTATTGGTAGAATTCCGCCCGCATGGACTTACACGTAATATCGCGTGAGGGGGGGAGTAGCTTATGTCTTATCCCCGGCCCTAATCCAGCTACGTACCAAATTTCACCCAAATCCGTTTATCCGTTTAGGCCTGCAGAGGTAACTAGACCGGGCGCAAGAGAAACATTAAATTATTAATCATTAATATATTCATAAAATTATTTCATTACACTTTTACATGTCGAAGTGATATATTGTAAAAATGTAATATTTTTTGTCATTGTAATTTTAGTGAAGTTACTAGACGCTTAAATTGTTTGAAATAAAATCTCACCCATGTTCTTTGCAAGTTGCTAACTTTGAAAATTAAGTATGCAAACGGAAATTTATCATTAACACTAGAAACGTAATGGATACAACAATGTGCATACAAAAAGATTGGGTGGATGGGTCACCTCCAGCTGTCATATCCGCCCGGTCTAAATAAACATAACACATACACAAACTTTCGCATTTTTAATATGAGTGGGATATATTAGGTATTTTTGTTCAGTGCTATATAGTTCCATTCGCCATTTAAAACATATTCAATACTACGGTTTGCCCAGAAAAATACAGTTAATAATAGTAAGTTAAGAACGTAAACTTGTTTGTTTTGGAAACCATTTTAATTTCGTTATATATTTTGTTATAGTATTACGGCTATTCTCATATTTTGTTAATATTTTAATGCTTCTTCTTCCTCTCGGGGGCTAGCAGTAAAATATCTAACAGCCACGTTAAATTGCATTTTTACTTCTGTGGTGTACCACAGAAATAATATGGTTCTACTAGGAAAGCGCTGTTGTGTCGTCTATATGTATGATGTTTCTCTATGTATTTTACTGTGTGCAATAAAATGTTAAATAAATAAATAAAGCGCTTTTAGATTCACTGAAAGCTGTTTTCTATCAGCTTAATTAAAACTTAGTGGCGTTTGGGTTTTTTACGTGCGGCGACTGCCATCTGACCAGCACCACACAAGCAAAGTATTGAAAAGTCGGTTCGCTATAGCTTCGTCTGTTTGTCAGCAGGCCGCGTGCAGGTGACGTTCGTTTGGGCCCAAATGATTTTGGTCGGGCCCCATAAACACCCCAAAGTTTTCCTCTTCTTGATATTATGGTGATACCATTATTTTGATCTATAGTTTAAACAACAGTATTTTTAATCTAATGATTTTTTCACTACACAGTGACAAACGAGCAGACAGCCGGCGGAAAACGGCGGTAACGGTCGCCAATAACATCTACGATGCAAAGAAACAGAACCGCAGGGGTGCGCAATCTTGTCACTGTGTGTACCTAGACCTACTATGAAGATTAATTGTGCTAGCTATCTAATCCTTCAAACCGGAACACAGCACTGTAAACATATCGATGACATTCAGGTAGATTAGTCACACATTGAGTATCAGGCAAGTACCCAATTATTCTGGGTATTGTATTCAATTACAGTGCGCGCACGCGCAATTGCTTTCCATGTCAATCTTTGAAATAATTGCCACAATTCGTTGCGGAAATTTTCATACTGCGTCGGTGAGCTCATCGGCGCGGTCGAGTCCCACTCCGTTAGAATGACTAACGGTTCGGTGTGTTACAACATAGCCCTAATGGCGATTCCAATAAGTCGTTTGCCTGAATTGTGTGGCTCCTAGTGGGAATAAAGCGGGCTACAGACCTTCAGTTTTAACTAAACAGTTGAACTGTTAAGTTAAAATCTCAACTGTCATGTAAACACCACACGTTAAGTTGAGATTTTACCCGACGCGTTAGATGGAGGAAGGGTAATTTCCGTTGTAATCTCTTTTCATTTGAAGTAACCTAGCCTCATTTAACACGCTTTTCAAAAACGTAAAAGAATGAAAGTAATATAAGAAGGTATTAGTACAACAACTGCGCAGTTTTTGCTACACACACATAATTACACTGAACAGTTCGACTGTGCAGTTAAAACTGAAGGTGTGTAGCCCGCTTTAGTGAAGTGAGGCCCAATGCGTTGTGCCTCTGAGAAGCCTTAACTTCGTTTGTCTGTACTGCACCGCCCCATAATACCGATTCTAACGACAGATTGACTGAAAAACGTAGCTGGCCTGCTAAACGAGTCTTGATTAACAATCGCGTCAGTAGCCAATACCTACACATCTATTCTGTCAACGACGGTATCAATTGGTAGACAGCGCGGTTGCAAACACGACGCTAATACAATTAATTCCGCGATCGAAATAAACATCACACGTTTACAGCTATTAACATTTTTAACACCGCTCTTAATCTGTAGAGCAGAGAAGACTCTTGCCAAAGAGTTCACGAACATGCAGTGACTAACAGTCGGCACGTTATAATAACAAAGTACCTAGTACATACTTGAATTGCTGTACTACAGTGTACTTCATCTAGGGTTGGCAAACAAATTCAATAAGAATATATGAGTTTCCCATATAAAAAATAATGTATCCTTTATTTGTTATTTTTCAGCAGACTTTTTACAATAAGTCGTCTTGTCGAATGAGTTGGTGCTATTCTACCAGACACCACATGATGAAATGGTTTTAAATAACATATTTAAGAAACAAGTGCATTTTCTAACCAAATGGCTCTTATCATACCCGAAGAAAGTGTTGCCGCTGTATTGCTAAAATATAGTAGATTTGGCTACTAATCAACTGTAGGTACATAGTATCTTGACCCCAAAATATAGTAAAAATGAAGTAAAAAATATTATTTCCACTAAACACAAATTGAGTACACTTTTCGGTAGGCTCTGCACTAAGATATTATCTTGTGTCGCAGAAGCCTATAGTAGGATGGATACTATATTATACATATAGTAGATTTGGCAACCCTAACTTCATCGATACAGTAGGTAGGTACCGTGGTACCTAAAAAAGTGAATTATTCCATTGGTATTTAAATGACCTTCAATACGTTTATTAACCATTAACCCTAAGATATAATTTTATTCAAGTTGTAGACACTTTACACGAGTTCTATTCCAACAATGTTTACGTTTGCTCGTAACCTTTGCCAAATATAAAAAGAACATTAACACACAGGAAGCAATTCGGACGGCAACTAAATAATTTCAATAGATCGCCAGAAAACGACCAAGATGATCTTGATATCTAGTTTCTTGTGATATTTTTAACAAACAAAAAACTTCTGGGCGATTATATTTATAATACAAGGTAATAAGAGTAATAACGCACTTACATAAAAATGCTAAGTAAGTAGGTACCTACCTAAGTATCTCTACTGCCTCACATCGATATCTAAAGGTCAATGTTTTTAAAGTGGTATCATCTAGAGATTCACGTTTTATTACTGCTAAGACAATATCAATTTCATTTCTTTTACGGGTGACGCATATCATTTAAATCACTAGTATAGTAAGTACCGAGAATTGGTCGAGATAAATGCAGATGCGTGGTCGTTTGATTGTTAGATTGGACGAATGGCCGCGTCTTGATCTCGAGCAATTTGTCGGTCTGAGCGCGACAATTGTGGTTGCAATACGGTCTGCCGCCGTCGCATCGGCAGTGTAAATATTTACATGGGGACATCGTTGGTTTGCAGCAGTCCAACACATAGTGGCAACAGCGCCCGAGCCCGCATGTAGGTATTATTGGCACAAAAATACCGCTCATGCTAATCAGCCACGCATCCGTTAGTCTTATTTACAAATATGATTCTCTATATGAATTGTACGTTGAACTCGTTTACGTGTTCTAATTTTTTAAGTTTATTTCTGTATTTAAACTTCATGCTTATTAAAGTACCATGGCAGACTTAAAGCTTTATAGTTTATCTACCAATCAACTAGAGAGCAGTTAATAGCTGAAGTATAGGTCTCCGTAAATATTGATACCGATTTAGAGACTGTTTATTATAAGATTCTTGATAAATATCTACCTACACAAAGAAGGATGGCTCCGGCTCCTAATCGATACATCAAAGCTTTTTTATAGGTCCAATACTCAGCCGACCATGTCGTCCACGTTGACAATGACATGGTTTAGTGATGCAGAAATTCAAGGGTTAGTAGTCATAGCCAATAATAGGAGCAAGGTTGTAACTTTGTTAAACTTAATTCTCATAATATTAGAACAATTACTTTGCTATGTAAGTACCTACCCACCCATGTTGTTAGCGTTTTACGGGGCAAGGTGAGTACTAAGTGTATGTCGTGTCGAAGCGTGTTCACATTTCGCAATAATACCGTGTTGTCATATTACTTAATTTCAATTATGGAGTTTCATTACACAAGTGGACTGGAAAAGTTGCATTCAGAGCAAAGTGGTCTTTAATAAGAAATCAATGTGCACTTAATTTCTCAGTAGAGACTGATATAAACACAAAGATAATACTTACAAAGAAAAGAGAGACATATTGTACCTAGCTAGTCTTGAACGAAGTTTGAAACAATAGGTTAATTAAACAAACGTCGTGTTGTATCATCAGTTAATGTCTTTTATGGTACGTAAGTAGTAAATAGACATGCAACATTGTTTTGAATCTACATAAAATGCAAGTAGGTACCTCATGGCCTTTGTGTGGCTCTCCGTGCCAGATATCCTTCCAGTGGATAAGATGCGAGAAATGATTGATATAGTGGTGGCGATGTCCGTGATGCTTTTTGCGAGAGTCAGTGGGAGACGGCGGAGCGGTCAAAGACTCCCGGCGTCCCCGCGCCGCCGCTGCCACTATCTCCGCAGGCAGCTGCGAGCTGAGCAGCCGCTCCGTCTCCGGGCCGTCATCAGACGAAATGCTATCAGAGAGTATTCGAGCCGACCGTGACGCATGGCCCCTGCTCAAACTGGCCTGGGAGTCACGTTTCTGCATGGCGAACCCGACACTGACGCGTTACGAATAACTGAACTTTTGAAAACAAAGCGAGTTGGGCGAATGTTGAACAACTCGGAACGATAACATTGCGCGCGGGATCGAGAGGCTGCGTGATGCAACGGCGACGTGTGTCGCGCGAGGCGGCGTGGCGAGCGACTGGCCGCCGAGCGAGCCGGAGCGCCGCCGGCGGCGCGGCGGCCGCACGTGGCGCGCGTCCGCACCAATAAACTATTGTTTCGTCCGATCACAGAACATGCTATTCAACTTACGTCTCTTGTAATTAGGTACCTCTGACTATCTAATTAGATTCATCAACAATCATTGTTTAAGAATTAGGATGAACTCATTAAAAATACTGAAAGATATGCCAAATGAGATGATGGTCAACTCTAGGTAGGTACCAGCTACACCACCTCTACCAGTTAATTTTCGTAATTTTACAAGAATTAGGAATTTATCATAACTCTTGTAAAGACTTTGCTAACAATAATCAGAATTTCAGAAGCTGTCAATAGGACAGAAAAATTAAAATACCTTGGATCCGTGCAGCACGAGTTCGGTGTTGCTTGGGCCAAATGGCGGGAGCTCACGGCGGTCACCTGTGGCCCTAAAATCCCGATAAATCTCAAGTGGCTAATATACAAGAGCATAATTACGCCGGTGATGCTTTACGGCAGCGAAACCTGGCCGGCGCTGTAGAAGCACGTTCGCGAACTCCACGCCAACGAAATAAAAGTGCTGCGGTGGATGTGGCGTTAATCGACTTGGTCGAGTGCGTAACGAGTACATCCGTGGCAGCCTTGGCGGATAAGATCGAAGAGGCTCACCTTCGCTGGTTCGGTCACGTAAGCCCCAGGGATACGTGGGACATAGGTGCGTAAAACTTCCAGTATCAAGAAAGAGGTCCCGCGGAAGGCAAAAGAAGCGATGGATTGACATCGAGTTGGATGCGAAAGCCAATGGCTTACGACGTGAAGATGTCCAAGAGCGGGCAAAATGGAGGAATAGGAGCCGGAAAGCGGATCCTGGCAGAAGCCGGGACTGACCGCTCGGATGATGATGATGAATCAATGGTCACTCAATATAGTAACAAAAAATAAATAAAAAGTAAATTTTGTAAACTTTATTTAGATACTGTTAAATAGAAATGCATGCTGTGGTCACTTTTAAGTAATTTAGCACTTAGCTAAGTTTGTAAGTGAAATTCTGTGTAATACTACATTACATATTAATGTATGAGTGCATAAATTGTAAGTGATCCTCAAAAAAAAAAAAAAAAAAATAATAATATATAATTTTATACAAGTATCAAGATCAATATATACATTATTTTATTTTGTAAAAGATGCAACAATAAGTACAAGGGACCAAGTTTGAGTATCAAGTGCGGAAAAAGGAGCTCATTAACCTAAGTACAAGAATGATTAGAATAGGACATTAGTGACCCACTCCTATTTGCATTATCGTGGTGGCATCGCATTAAGATTGTGGTGTGCTGTCGCCAGGCCCCGCAGTCCGCTTTGACCATGGTCCATGTTAAATTGTAGTGGATTGAGGCATATTAAGATTGAATAAAGCTTTAAAGAATATTAACGAATGTTTTATTGTTCACCATTACAAGAATAGTGTCAGATGACATCGGCTTAAATATAGAATTAAATACAGAATGTATGCAAAGAGATTGCATCAATACAAAGAGTATGTGATACTCTTAACATCCACCTCTGTTTGAAACAATGCCGGCCATCTTCTTGAGTGTTTCAGTTCTGGGCCCATAAAGTGGTTTGGTCAGCATGTCAGCAATCTGCCTGGCTGCTGGATCATAGCAAATGCTCATGCTTCCGTCTTGAATGCACTCCCGAATGAAGAATGATCGACTTCTAATATGTTTGGTTCTGTTATGGAACTCTGGAGGATTCTTAGCTATTCTAATAGCAGATTCATTATCCACACATAGCGATGCACGACATTCTTCGCCGGTAATGTCCTTCATAATATTTTTAAGCCAGATTATTTCTCGAGCGGCTTCACTGGCTGCAACAGTTTCTGCTTCTGTTGAGGAAATGGCGACCGTACTTTGTCTTTTTTGTATTGTTCGACTTCATCGGGTTTGGCGGATGCCCCAGGATGGGTTGGCATTTTCTTGATGCCTTTGATTACATCCATAGTGCCTGGATAGCTTTTGAGTAAGCGCGTAATTCTAAATTTCCATGTCTGCCAATTTTGGCCGTCTAGTCTATCAATTTGGAACTTTACACCAGCTGTGGATAGCATGATGATGATCGTAAATTGTTTACTATAAGTACCTTTTTTGACTTACGAAAAAATATTAAAATTTTACTTCTCTTGTTAGCTTCCTCCCAATTATCTCACACGATTTAACGCTCACGCTCTGCTACCATGTTAAATTGTAGTGGATTGAGGCATATTAAGATTGAATAAAGCTTTAAAGAATATTAACAAATGTTTTATTGTTCACCATTACAAGAAGAGTGTCAGATGACATCGGCTTAAATATAGAATTAAATACAGAATGTATGCAAAGAGATTGCATCAGTACAAAGAGTATGTGATACTCTTAACAGTCCAGAATTTGGGAGATCAGGTAACTACAGTGGACTACCTTCAGACCTCCATGACCCTATTAACAGGGAACCTGACCAGATTTGGCCCATTTATGCTTTAAATACAGTTTACAAAATTCAGAAGCAAGAAGCATTGGAGCAAGTCAAAGTGGAATGTTTTGGTCATGGATAAGGTCCTTTCTAGTATTACGCCTTTTGGAAAGCAGAGCAATGCGTAATAATTATATAAGTGACAATTTGCTCTCATGCTTTTTGCTTCTGACTTTAGACAACTTAATTTAGCCAAATGCAATAAGTGCATTACATAGAAACAATCAAACATTATTCTATTGTTGCAGAGTTTAACTATGTTTGTTATGGTTGTACCCACATATTTTAAACTAATAATAAATATTTCTTCAGCAGAGTAAAGTCCTGTAAAGTGTAGTGTTCTTAAAAGAATAAAAAATCTAATTATACATAATGTTATTGGGCAAGAATATACTAATAATAGTGAAGTGGAACGATTTGTATTTAACTTAGGAATAATTATACTTAATTATATAATATAGTCATAGAGAACCAATCACTCCCAAAACTGGTTTAGTGAGGTACTATGCAAATTTCACATATTTTCTGTTAAGTTTAGTAAAACGTGATAAAGTTGGAAATGACTATGAACATTTTTAATTTTGAACCATTTCACACGGCCACTGCAATCATTATAATAATAATGCGAGATTTAAAAAAAATCTCCAGTTATTTAACCATAAACTCCCGGCACGAATAAGAATATCAATAAATATAATACCTTGTAAAATAATATATAAATTGAGACTTACCAATAGAGATTATTTTGTATCCTTACTTAAAATCTTGTATTGTAGTAATTTACAAACACTTATCATGTCAAATATTTACAAGCACAATTCATAAAATTCCTATAACTACCATTTATGCGATTTACGTCCTAATCTTCCCCATTTCAATAGAAATTTATTGAAATAAAACTTATTTTTCTCTTTGAATCAAACAAAAATTACCAGTCAGCGACATAAAGATTTTGATTTTTGAGAAGACATTGTCAAAGATTGGTCAAAGAGGCTCTAAACATATAAACAGAGACGCTATAAGCAATGAGGAGTTTTCCAATAGGTATCTAAAGCATTCCTAACCACTCACTAGATGGCGCTCCGACAATTTTGGTAATTGATAATCGCTTGAAATAGGTTCTTAGCAAACACGATATAAACACTGGGTACGTTATATTGGATAATATTGTATTTGTCAATAGTTTTCAACCATTTTAGAGGTTGTAATAATAATGGAGCATAGTGCTAACTTCTATAAATATTGCTTTTTACCTATCGTTCAACCTTTAACAGTTATGTTTATATTAATAAACATTTTATTTTTAAGTTACGTATTAATCGGCTGCATGAAATCACTGCCACCATCATAACGATTAATAAAAGATTACCAAAATTGTAGGAGCGCCATCTATTGATGCTTTTTGAAACCAACTATCAATACCTACTGGAAAACTCCTCATTATACCTTGTCTAAAATAGGATGATAATTTTGACAATTCACAGTAGGGATGGGGTAATATAAAATCGTTAATGAATCTATTCGATTATCGATTTTAATTCTCATAGAACTTGGAATCGTTAATTGCATGTTTATTCAGTACATGTTATACAAAATAAACTATTTATTTTCTTTTGAAATAATAATTTATTGATACGACATTAAAAACCCTTCCACAACGACGATTTCGACCCGTGCGTATTTTTTATTTAATCAGTCAGCCTATTCCGTAGAATACGCGCGAGTCGAAGTCATTGTTGTGGAAGGTCTCCTTGGGTGAAATCCAAACAAGGAATTAGAGTTGTAGTTGCAAAAAACAACTTCATTATCCAAATATTAATTTTAAATGTTCGATTTTATTATATCAATACTGAATTTTCGATTGTCTGTTGTTATTCGTTATTCGTGGCACTTCACTAAAGGGGCGGGGCCTGTCTATGAAGTATGACATTTTCCGTAGTACATTTTACCGAAAAAAAACATGAAACTTTATAGGCGTGCGCCAAGGACCAACAATTAGTGAGCTGTCAAAATTATCATCCTATTTTAGACAAAGCATACTTTGTTTTGCTTTGTTTGTTTGACAGCCAGCACAAGGACCAATAACTTAGTACATATTTGGTCTATGAAGATAACGCAAATAAAGCCCATCCCAGACACACCGTTTTAACCCAGGGCCTTACCACCTAACTCGAATAAGCCCTTTTCAAGAATAGCTTCTCAAAAATTCACATAGATGGAGCGCTCTAAGGAGTCAAACATTAATATATCAAATAATAATATTTTGACTATATGTTAGTATTGTAATTATATGGCAAATCATATGTCAACCAGAAATCTATTAATAAAATTTGTAGAGTTCCAAAGAGCACTGACATTCAAAAGCCTTTAAATTAATAGATCTAAAATAAATTGCATCGAAATAAAGATAAATATAAATACCATACAGTCAAGAGATTATGATTATGTCGTCATTTGTTAGCGCGCCATCTATTTGAATTTTTAGGAAATGAGTCTTGAAATCGGCTCTTAAGCGTAGTGCTTGCCCGGAGGTGGTACCGCCGATGTGCAATAGTACGCCGCCGCCATCTTGATCCCTGTGTAAAAACGTCACAACATCTAATTCGATGGCGCAACCACAATTTTGGTAATTTATTTTTATTTTGTGTGATTGTGGCAGTGACGTCATCCAGCCAATTAATACTGAACTTAAAATAAAAATTTGAATAATATAAACATTACTTTTAAAGGTTGAAAGAAATGTAAAAATAATATTTATATAAGTAGGCACTCTGTTCCATTTTATTACAAACCTTCTATATTTGAATTACGTAGCGTCCATGAAACGAACTTACTTTGTATAAACGATGTTTGTTTTGTTTGCAATAATTTATTAAAGCCTCTAAAATTCTTGAAAACTATTGATAAATACAATATGATCCAATACAACATATCTAGTGTTTATATCCTCTTTGCTTAATACCTATTTCGAGCGATCTTCTATTTTTCAAACCAAAATTGTCAAGGCGCCATCTAGCAAGTGGTTAAGAATGCTTAAGATACCTATTGGTAAACTGCTCCTTTAAAAAATACAATGTTGCAAATAGTGCAAAACGAATCGTTACTATACTCCCCAACTTCTCATTCGCTTCGTTCATTCTAACCGATACTGAACGGTACAAATTCTGTGACGTTATTCCACATAATGGGATCAAGATGGAGGCGTTCAATGAGAAGTTTTCTGGTACGAATTGTCAGTTGGTTTCAAAAATCATCAGTAGATGGCGCTTCTACAATTTTGGTGTCTTTTTATAAATCTGTATGATTGTGGCAGTGATGTCATGCAGCCAACTAATATTAACTTAAAAATAAAAAGTTTATTAATGTAAACATAGCTTTTAAAGGTCGAAAAAAATGTAAAAAAATATGTTTATATAAGTAGGCTCTATGTTCAATTTTAATACAAACCTTTAATATTTGAATTACGTTAGCGCTAGCGTCAATGAAACGAACTAACTCAGTCTTATTGATTTTTTTTGTAATAAGTTATTAAAACCTTTAAAATCTATTGATATGTACCATATGATCCAGTACAACCCAGTGTTTATATCCAATTTGCTAAGTACCTATTTCAAGCGATCTTTAATTACCAAAATTGTTGGGGCGCCATCTAGCGTGTGATTAGGAATGCTTTATATACCTATTGGAAAACTGCTTATTATGTTTCTTCGAAACACACAGCGTTGAGTGAAGAAGCTGTCTAAGATTTTACCTTAATAAACGATGCAAACATACCAATCAATCCGCATATTACCTGCTTGTTGCTCATTCCAGCAGCAGTGCGGCTTTACTACTTCCATTGAAGCGCGCTGAAACTTGTCATAACATGTTTACCTCATAGCGTCTACAGATTTTGCCGGCAATGAATGCAAAATCTTATATTTGTTAGAAAAATAGTTTTTTATTACTTATTTCGGTGCGAAATATGTATTAGTGGTGTTATGTAATTTGGTAACTACGTTTTGATGTGTTTTTGTGCAATAAGCGTGCAAAATCGGTAAGTCGAGGCCGTAAATACTGATGCCGGGCGGGTGCTCCGGACGAAGCTGTGTTGCTGGGCATACCTCATCGTCTTTTAGCCAATAATGAGGCGGATGGTGGGAGCTCAACATCCTCGGAGGATGAAGGTGTAGCTTCCGCGCACCACAGCGTCCGTGTATACTTGCCACGCGCGCATTGTCTTTCTAAATAACTAACAAGACAGGTTAGTTGCGTACATCTTGCACAGTTACCTCTTATTTGTGAAATTTATCTGTGGTGTCTCGTAAAAGTAAATTATGGAAGTTATGCTCTTGTACTTATATTATTGTTACAAGGTGTTAGACATCCAAATAATATAAAATGAAATATATGTACAAAATGTTACACAGAAGAGGACTTTTGACTATAAGTCAATGTAAAAAAAAAAAAAAAAAAAACTTTCCTGGAGCTAGTAGTAAATAACATGAGAGAGAACGACAGACAACTTCATTGTAAATTCAGCAAACAGCTATGTAGGTAATATTAGTACAGAAATTGATAAAGAAGTAGTTGAACTGAAGACTAATAAGAAGGATCGTAGATCTTACTCCCCTACAACAATTTGGCTCACCGGCTTGGACGAGTCATCATCTTTCCCGGCTTATGCCAGGGTATGCTTGGAGCAGTGTTCATTATAAATCTACCATAAGGTTGAATACCTAAAGCGACACCAGGATTTGTGCAATGTGATGCTTCTAGTGTTGTAAGTGTCCATGGATTGCTGTACCTGCTACCATCAGGCTGTGAGCATGTTTGCCATTTTAGTGGTATAAAATAAATTAAAGTATATAACAAAGAACTCTCTCACATTTATAAGACTATGGACTATTTAGCCATCACAGAGGGAGTTTTGCCTGGTCTCTCAAACATAGGTCTACCATGAACTAGTTATTAAAACAGGACCTAGTAAATTGGGTAGCGGCTAACCCACAAGATCTCAATCCCAGTCTCAGTCTCAGTCTTCATAAGTATACCTCTACGTTCAGAGGATCTATGTAGCCGGGATGCTCTTTCACCTCTTATTCAATTCCTGGCAGGTAGGCAGACCTGGTTACATGCTCCAAATTACTTTAGAAAATAAAAATAAAAAATTATTTAAAAAAACTATAATACTTATAGTTAAGTATAAGTACTGATTGAAACTCAGTAAAAAAAAAAATAAAAAAAAAATAAGGAACATGTGCAGGCAAATACAGATCCATTTGGAAGCAATCCATTTATATGGAAGATAATAACGGGTAATCTATGTAATTTTCCCTATAAATCAAACCATTGCAATTTCCCATTTGTGGAATAATTACTATTTACTTACTTTGATGGTACAGTAACCCAAAGTGAGTCTGGGTACTGTAGGAATAACAATTCTTTTAAAAAAAAACAATTTACACTGATAAGTCAGTCAGTCAGTAATGTATGCTTACTTCCATATCCCAATAAATATTTAATGTGGCAATAATGATTACTAGGAGTTAATGTGGCCTAATGAGGGCCGACCCCCTGAGGGTTGAACTCCGACTGTTAGCAGCGGTCACCAGTTGGATGATAGAGAGGTAGAGATGCATCTCACTGTCTCATCGGTGGTCTATTTTGCTGATATTCTAATAGCCCACCAGAATAGGGTGACACTGGAAAACCAGACACAGTGGCAATTTAAGAACTCAATTTCTGAACCAGTCCTGGAGCTGGAATACCTGGGGCTCTACCTCAACCTGTACACAATACAGTGATAAGGATAGGATATATTAGAGGTACTATCTAGGGATACATTTTTAATAGTTAGCTAACCTAACTATTCCAAGGCTGCTTACATTGTCGTCGGACTCAGGTCTTTCTGAAGTCTTTAGACAGGGCAGACCCAGAGAGAGGAGGTCGATGCCATTGCAAGCGTTATTTGAGATTTTTGGAACGTGCTATAAATAACAGAACAGCAAGTCTCCACAAGTACCCAGTAACACACTTACCACAGTTGCAGCGGATGCACGATAGCTTACCTAGACAATCTGAGTCTGTTAGACATCTGGACATCATATCAGAGATGATGGTGTTACAATCTGAATGGTGATGTTTGCCGTATATGGAGCTGTAAAAGTCCATGAAGCAAGCCTTCAGTGTGCAAACATTCTAGATCAGTCCATTTAACAGGACATTACTGTATGTAGTTGCAGGTCAAATCAGCAGTTTTAAACACCTGACAAGATACAGAATTTGTATGCAATACAGACTTGTAAGCTCACTGTCAAATGGGCACTTCTTTAATGTTTTATGTGGTTTAAAACATAAATAATGGGATTTTCTTTTTATCATACGCTGGGCGAGTTTTAATGTAAAACTCAAAAACATTTGAGTATTGAATGTAAGTTCTTTAACGATGTTACATAATTTAGTTGCCACCTAGGTAAATAGCCTTTTACAGCAGACGGAGGTACTCATTCCCGCGCTCTCCTGAATTTGACTGCACATCTCACTGACAGCGGTGTACCTTTCGGGAAGGTACAGCGGCATAGCCGACCGCCTTTTAAAAAATGCTCTTGCCGGAATGGCATTTGTTGCCCCAGCCCTCGAAGGCCTTGATTCGTAAATAGTATCGGCTCAATATCACCCTTACAGTGGTGGACATCTGAGGAGGTACAACGGCATAGCCGACTGCCTTTAAGGAAACAAACCTGTGCCAAAATGGCATCTGTTGCCCCAGGCCGCGGAGGCCTCGTGGGCGTCCCAGACTGTTGACTCGGCCGTTGGGCGAGAATATGTCACTTGGGACTCAAACGATGACTTGACGAAATATTGCGATGCATTCAGTATGACGGAAATTTCGGCTAGTGTGGCCACCGCCTAATCTGATAACGCGAGTTCTCAATCACATGAACACGGCAGAGAGACCTTACATATTAATTGCGCCGGACTGGACTCAGTGCGCCTGGATGCCCTACCTGGGGGCCCGAGCTCTGAAGGAGCTGGTACCAGTAAAGAATCAGCGAAAACCTGATAGATCTCGCAATTGGGAGACCCTCACCCCTCCACAAGTGGACAAACTGCAAATCTTGGCTTGGAAAAGGAGAGGGGGAGGGGGTGAAGCTACTCAGTGTAGTTTAGAGGAAAGAGAGAGAGTTATGCTCTCATAAGTACCTATAGGTACTGGTTACTAAGATGTAACAAATTGTTAATTCAGGAATTTTGAACTGGAATATGTATAATGCAATGATCTGAACTTGTGCCACAGTATTATCCTTTCCTCCTCCTGAGTAATATTGTCTGCAGAAATTTCCAAGTGTATGCTTATGCAGATGTCTTCCTGAGGCCAGAAGAAGAGTCAAAGCCGTTCTTCTTGACATGTCATGCAGTGTGCATAGGGAGATGGTGGACTATTTTAACCAGTAATATAATAGTTTTGTGTCAAACACAGGCACTCTTTTGGGCTGTGGTTTACTCAGAGAAATAGCTTTTAGAATCTGCTGTATGTAAAGGTTTATCATATATTCTCATTTAATGGGGCACAATGGTGGAAATAACCAACTCGTATGAAATATACCTACTGTACAGGTTAGAATGTCTTTTAAAAATAATGTAACTAGAGATAAAGCTAGTTCCTGGCCTTCAGAAGGTTTAGGGTGATGTAATGTGAATTAAAAGAAACATTTATTAAAATATAATTAAAAAGGAATTTCTAAATACCAGTCCCTCTAAATCTTTATTTATGGAGAACATGGAGGCACCAACAAGGAGTTTCCTAGAGAACAACCCTTAGACAAGTAGGGAAAACTGGAAGAGTTATATAATGTACAAAAATTTTACTGTCATCAGGTTGGCAGAAAAACAGACTGAGCTCAGATTTTATATTGTTTTTTACTTTTGGTAAGGTGTTCATTACCTGATTTAAAACCAGAGACTGTTGTGGAGTGATTAACTACATATTATGTGTAATTACTGTTAAAGTTACTATTTATTTTAAGGGCTTCCCTAATAAGACTCTTATATTCGACTTTACATTGTTATGGTTATTGTTAAGGTTACAATTGTTGCTGATGTCATTAGTAATATAATATGTTGATTTGTGGAATAACATATAGAAATTTATAAAATTTTAAAAATAGTCATGGTATTTGTGACATACTAAAATGTTTTACGTTTCAGAATACCTAAACTAAACATTAAAATTGCATATTATTTCAGTTATTTGATCACATAGCGTCTGCGTCTTTCACCAGCAGTAATCAAACAAGTCTTCACTCAACGCTGTGTGTTTCGAAGAAACATAATATAACTGTTTTGCATTACAACAAAACAGATATTATGTGTATGAGAAACACACAGCGTTGTAGCAAGGTTCTTGCTGGTGGATCATGAAGACTTCTATGAGGTAAACATGTTATGACAAGTTTCAGCGCGCTTCAATGGAAGTAGTAAAGCCGCACTGCTGCTGGAATGAGCAACAAGGAGGTAATATGCGGATTGATTGGTATGTTTGCATCGTTTATTAAGGTAAAATCTTAGACAGCTTCTTCACTCAACGCTGTGTGTTTCTCAATTTTCTCATACACATAATATCTGTTTTGTTGTAATGCAAAACAGTTATATTGGATATAGGCGGTACCACCCCTGATATAATGTGGGCGCCCGCCGCGCCGCCCGCGCCGGTGTGTTACCGGAACGTATCAAAACGGTGTGTTTGTGGCGGTCCTCATTAGACGTCAGTGTTATTTGTTAGAATATTAATTATTGTTCCGTGGTCTTTGTTGATATTTTTGATTGCTTCCCTTACCATTTTTAAATTTTTGCTTTGGTTGGTTATTTGATTTCCTGAATACGTCCGTCTTATAAGAATAAGTGAGACAAAGACATCTCAGAAATCAACAGAGACTAATATTATGTCCCTACCGCAGAAAAAGTATTATCGCCAACGTGCTCATTCTAACCCCATTGCCGATCATTGTTTTGATTAGTAAGTTTGGTTTTACTATATATGCACTATAATACAATTTGAAGGAAACTTTTAGGCACCATATTACTTTCAAAAAGAATACATAAGCTTAACCTGAATGATAAGAAAGCTCACTAATGCATATAGCATATATCCCTAAACTGTACACAAGGTCAACGGTAAGGGCTATATTCGGAGTTTCACTACACGATCAAACCCTACCATCAACGGTAGCCAATAGATTGCCAGGCTCAAGTAGCGGTAGGTAGGGTAGGACTCAGAACTGATGGCGTCTGGTCTGGGGCAGTAAAGTTCTCGAATGCGATCTTCCCACCGAAAGGGTTAGAAGATACCAGGGTGCAATTGAAAAAAACAGAAAAATCGAGAAAAGGAACACGGGAGGGTTTTAGAAGTTTTTTATTCCTCAGCGCCCCCTTTGCTACACTCCAATTGTATACTAATGTTAAATAAGAACTGTGTATGAATTCTGTGTGACTGTAGGTGTTCTTAGTAGGTGTTTTATGAAATGGTTTGCCTTTATGTTTCATGCTTCAGTGCTGGTGATGCTGGTTTGCCTGCCTCTATAATATTATTATTATTATATTAGCCTGAATCATCTCACTGCTGGGCAAAGGCCTCCCCCTGATTCTTCCACTCTTTACAATCAAGTGCCAATATATAAAAAAATGGTTAAAAAGTTTTTCATTATACTTACCTACACTAAATTAGTACTTTTTTATTTATTTCCTTTTTTTATTGACTGTGTCATAAAACATCACTTCTAGCTGGTTATTTGAATTTTATGTTTTAATTTTTAGCCCTGCACACCCAGATGAATATGATTGGTCTGCACTCTATCCCACAATAAAAAGTGGTGATGTTCCAAATCAAGTAGAATTTTTAGATGTTGGCTGTGGCTATGGAGGCCTATTAGGTAAGATTAGTAATTTAAAATATTCTGTAATACAATATGCATAAAAAAAATTATATGTATGGCAGTTTTTTTGAGCAAATTAAACTTTTAAACAAATAAATACATATAGATAAACCTGCCATAGGACGAATAAAGTTAGCAATGAAAAGGTAACCAGGAAAAAACCTAACCAGATAGTTAACTACAAAATATTTAATATTTACATTAACAGTGTAATCTTATTGTTTCAGTAACTTTGTCACCTATGTTTCCAAATAATTTCATACTGGGCCTGGAAATCCGGGTTAAGGTATCTGATTATGTGAATGATAGGATCAAGGCTTTGAGAATTCAACATCCTGAAAAGTATGGTAACATAGCTGTGTTGAGAACTAATGCTATGAAATATTTGCCAAACTTTTTTCATAAAGGACAGGTAAGTCCCTCAATTCTATGTCTTATTTTTAATGTATGACATAATGAGACATCACATTTCGCATACTATTATGGCATGTGGTCATGAAAATTGTGTGCCAATGTTGTGTGTGTGCTATACATGTAGTGTGTGTGAAAGTAAAATATAAGTAAACCCATGATAGCTTTCATGATGAATTACATAATTATTATAATTTATTTTCCAGCTCAAAAAGATGTTTTTCCTTTATCCAGACCCACACTTTAAAAAGGCCAAACACAAATGGAGGATTATCAATAAATGGTTACTATCTGAGTATGCTTATGTCCTTGCAGAAGAAGTAAGTATAAAAAATATTATAATGTACGATTTACATAAATCTACTAGATGTCTCAAGTAAATAATGTATATTATTTTCAGGGCATAGTTTATACCATTACAGATGTGAAGGATTTGCATGATTGGATGGTTCTACATTTTGAAGAACACCCATTATTTGAAAGGATATCAGAAGAAAATTTGGTAAGATTAACATTAACATATCCTTACGTGATTCCGCGGAGTAGATTTGAACCAAAATGTGAAGATAGCTATAATACCTTACGGCTTCGTGTCACCCAAGGTCCTCTTTCCTGCTCTTTCTTCTCCACTTCGCCCAGTCTTCGGCATCCTGACGTCGTAAGCCGTTGGCTCTCGCGTCCGACTTGACGATGTCAATCCATCGCTTCTGGGGCCTCCAACCACACTTTTTTATTATACCTGGCATGTTTAGGTACCTACTCTATTTCCCACTTTTCCGCAGTATGCGACTAAATTAGCACAGGAGACCATCTTCAATTTTACCGATTACATTGTCTCTAACGCCAAAGCTGCCACAGATGTACTTCTTTCATGTTACGTACTCGGTCAAGTGTGTAACGTCGCACGTCCACCATAGCGTTTTCAATTCGTTGGCATCGAGTTCGCGGACATGCTTTGTCAGCGCTAGCCATGTCTCGCAGCCAAAGAGCATCACTAATAATGGTCTTGTATAAACCCCCTTGAGATTGACAGGCGTTTTAGGCTCGCAAGTCCCGTGAGCTTTTGCTGTTTGGCCCGAGCTGCAGAGACACAGGACTTCATATCGGAGCGGACTTGATGGTTTTAAGATCCGTATTGCAGCCAGCCATGTAATCTGTTTTATCGACGTTCAGCTTAGAATGAGCTTTTGCTTCCACGTGTTTACTCTGGTCTCAAGACCTACGTTTGCTCGCTAGTGCGATATCATCTGCCTATTCCATGAGCAATGGCGAAGGATTGTCCGGAATTTCGACTGAGAGGGTCTCCAGCAGAACAAGATAGGACACAGAACAGAGCCTTGGTGAACTTTGGTAACTGGGAGCGGGGCCTAAGATGATTAAGACAACGGCTGTACATGCCTTGGATACTTCCAAACGTTACTTTTTTCTGAACCACTTGTTTATGGAGATAATAAACGTAATTGCGAATAGTTATAAATATACCGAGTCACAAATTATAAATAAAAGCAACCTTATCTGCTACTGAATGAATATCATTGAAATTGGTATAGCTAAACAAACAATATTGTTACGAAGATTTATTCTCTTGTAATGAAATGAACTGTACTGGTGCCGTGTTTATACACCCCGGCCCCGATACTGTAGCCGTATTCACAACGGCTCGGAAATCGGATTCGGATACGGAATCGACAAAGGACCCCACAAAAGTTCTTAGGAAAATGTGGTTTCAGTTAATTTTGATGAAATTTTCATATGTTATAGAGAGTAGAGTTCCCGTGGAATCTATCGGAATTATGAATAACAGTTTTCGAAGCGATTGACACGGATTCCACTCACGAATTTCGTGTCGAATCGTTCGGAAACGGTTTCGAATCATTGTGAATACGGCTACTGGAATGTTCTGGTTCCGACGCTGTTCAAGAATAGCCGCGGCAACACAACCGGGTATATTCCAGACGACCGTGTGCCAAGCAAACTTTGAATCTTATCTCTCAGTTCATAAGGTACATTCTGGCTTGTCGCGCACTTATCATTAGCATTAAGCACTGACCTGACGCCACGGCGCGCGACAGTATGATACCGGCGCGCGGCGGAGTAGCCACAAACATGACGTCGACCGTCGGGTTGGCGTAAAAGTGACAAATTAGTAATATTTGATAGGCAACGTAATTTGCTCCTGATGACTGATTTTAGTATAAATAATGATAAAATCATGGAAGGCTCGGTGCCGCGCAGCGGCTGTAGGTAGGAGTCGCGACGCCTTGCTTAGTGTAGTTTATGATCCGAGTATACTCTTGAAGAGCAGTTCTTCCCCGCTACTCTCTCGGGTCTCCCCAGACTCTAAAGGCTTTGGCAAACAGTAAGCTCGGCAGTAGCGTGGCGCTAGCGGTGCGATAGTCACACTGTAGGCAACACGTCATACCGCGCTCGCGCCCCATCAGCGTTTTTAGTGTCATTTTTGTAATATTTATTACTTTGATCGTAAGGAATGAGCAGTTTTCCAATAGGTATTTAAAGCATTCTCAACCACTCACTAGATGGCGGCCCGACAATTTTGGTAATTGATAATCGCTTGAAAAAGGTTCTTAGCAAAGGGGATATAAACACTGGGTACGTTGTATTGGATAATATTGTATTTGTCAATAGTTTTCAACCATTTTAGATGTTGTAATAATAATGGAACATAGTGCCAACTTCTATAAATATTTCTTTTTACACTTCGTCCAACTTTTAACAGTTATGTTTATATTAATAAACATTTTATTTTTAAGTTTAGTATTAGTTGGCTGCATTAAATCACTGCCACTATCATACAGATTATAAAAAGATTACCAAAATTGTAGGAGCGCCATCTATTGATGCTCTTTGAAACCAATTATCAATACCTACTGGAAAACTCCTCATTGAATTTTGGCGTTTCACATCTCGGCGCGACGTCGGCGATAGCATGGCGTGTTTTGGCCACGCTAGCGTCGAGCCCCGCCACGCTCGCTGTTTGACAAAGCCTTAACAGTTTCCATATTTTACAAACTCATGATCATCTCAGCTGCAACATAACATAGGTCTTCCTCCACGTCTTCGATCGGCTCTGTGCCTCTTGCAACCATCGGCTTCCTAAGACCTTTACAATGTCGTCCATCCATGGGTTGCAAATTAATTAAATTTTTTTATTTCAGAAAACTGATCCTATCGTAGAAAAACTCTACGAGAGTACAGAAGAAGGTATGAAGGTCACTAGAAATAAAGGCGATAAATATCTTGCAGTTTTTAGGAGAATATCTGTAATTAATGAAAAATTAAAATAAGTACGTACAAATAAGCCTTTTATTTTGTCAATGAATACTTAATAATAATATATGCAATCGTTTATAAAGATACTTAAGTATTTTAATACTATGAATTAAATATGAATTCCATAAAATTAACAACTTCAATATCCAACTTGCAACTTTTTCTCCATAAACACCACCCACCTGCTCAATTGGCGAGATATTTCCAAATGTTTACGCACATGACTTGTTGCACCCAGGATCCAGTCCTTTCTTTCCGCCCAAGCTTTATGCGGCACAATAGACAGTATGACTGCAGCCCATATTTCTGCCCGATGGGGATGTAAATGTAGGCCTTTTTTAGCAACTAGAAAGGCCTTATCTCTATTTCCTGCAACGTGTTCTGCGACACTCGCAGTCGCAATGATTTTTCCTGAATCATATTCGTTTTCATTACTACATAATGCTCTCTGAGCGCAACTACTTGCCGCTCTGGCTTTTAAGGTAGAAGCTTTTAGTAAGTACTGTGCCATATAAAACCATAACAGTGCATTGCTAGGGTGATCATGGAGGCTTTCGCTCAACACTTTAATAGCATCATCCATATTGTTTTGAGAAACCGACAAATACGACTTCAAAAAGCCAATATCAAATCCAAAATTAACGTCACTTTCATATTTATGTAACTCGGTCAGGGCAAGTTTTGACAAACTCTGGTCTGAGTGTATCAACCCTAAGGAACATATTGCAAACAAGCTGTAAGCAGTAGGTTTCTTTTGGGAAATTTGAATGCTATGGAACAGCAATGTTTTTGCATCATCAGCTCCTTTAAACATATAAACAATGCCAGCCATAGCAACTAAGAGATCAGCTTTCTCAATATCTTCATTACTCAACCAGTGTAAGGCTGTGTCATACACTGAGTAAGACTCTTCATAAAGACCGTTTTTATAAAGGGCAAGTGCAAGACCACTTGTTGAATTTAAACTGGCTTCAGTTATGGCTTTATAGACCTTTATGGCTTCCTCGTATTTCTCTAGCCTGACCAAAATGCGCCCCATATTCAACAATGCTATATTTTTTTTGTCATCGGGAGCATACTGTAAAGCCTTTTCATGTGATTTCAAAGCTCCTCGAAGTAAGCCACTTCTTTCTTGTAAAATTCCAAGAACAGTACAAGCATACGCATTATTTGGATCGAAGTTTGAATACCATTCTACAGAATCCATAGCACAAGTAATGGCATGAAGCCCATCAATCTCATATTTTAGCTGAGGATCAATTTGGTACCCTTGATTCTTCAATGTCCGACATACCCAGTCAGCATATCCTAAAGCACTTTCAGGATGGTAACCGAGACGGGACGCATGACGAAACAGATCCATTGCCTCTTCTTCTCGAATCTCTTCTGCAATCAAAGCTTGGCCTATCCAACTTTGAGGATATGACGGCAAAGTGGATTGCCCTCGCCAAAAGCAGTAATTCGCAAGTTTGTTGAGTTTAAGTTTCAAATACAAGGTGCCAAGATTACACCAAACTTTGGCTATGGACCATTTTCGAGTAACTAATAAGGCTTTGATAAAACAGTGTTGAGCAAGGTGATACTTCTTTATGAATAAACAAATTTTTCCAAGAAGATTCCAGTTACGCCAAACTAAAGGCTTCTCCCTTAGACAAGATGTGGTTAAATTGAATGCAATATAGCAATTTCTTAAAATTTTTGTTTCATGATAATAGTCCAGATATGTTGTAGCCAAATCATACGAAGCAACTTGATGTTTTTGTCTGGCAATTACAGAGTAACAAGAAATGGCTTGTAGATAAATATCAACTTTATCTTTCTTTATTACTTCATCTGTTGAATCGAAAGATTTTTTTGTATAAACATGGGCATATTTATTTGGCAATTTTGTAATGAATATAAGTGTATCAGCTAATAACTTCCAAAGACATGTAAACTTTTGTTGAATAGAGAGAGCTTTTGTTATGTAAGTTACTGCATGTTGAGCACAGTCCTTTGCAGTGCCATACATTTTGGCAGTCTCTTTTTTCTTAGCGATTCTGATCCAAGTTTCAGCTATCCCTTTCAATGCTAAAAGAGACTTTGAGTCAATTTTCAAGACTTGTTCAAAAGTAGAAACAGCTTCCTCGTATTGTGTTAGCAAAGAATAAATATAACCTTTCCTTGTTAGGCAATGAGGAATTTTTGTAGAGTCCAAACCCATAACTTTATCATAAGCCCTCAAACCTGACGTAAACGAGCCGCGGGAGTAGTATGCATCTGCTAAACATTCAAATGCCGTAACATTGTTAGGGTCAGTTTTAATAACATTACGAAACTGTACAATAGCAGTTTCCCAATCTCTTTTGTTCAAATAGTGCAATCCTAAACGGAAGCTAATCCAAGACATATTTACGGAAAAGTTTTTCTGTGATGTAACCAACAGTTCAAAGTCAGAATCTCTAAGTTTTAAATTTGTGTAAACATCACTTAAACTTCTTACAATTTCATGGTCTATGTTGTTAATATTATAGGCTTTTTCATAACATTTCTTAGCTTTCTCCAAATCTTGTTTGTATTCATTGTAATAATGTCCCAAATAAAGAAAAATATATGGATATTCAGAATCAATTTTAGCAGCTTTAAGTAAGCTGACAAGACATTTATCATATTGTTTAAGTTCCCAATAGGCTTTCCCTAAGTAAAACAAATTCACTGCATTTTCTTCACCATTTTCCAATAATATTATTACTTCAGAATATTTATTTTGTTTAATTAGCCTTAATGACTGAAGTCCTGTATAAAATTCAGTGCCTTCTAACTTTTGCATCAAATCATTTACAGGCTCATTTGACTCAATTAAGCACTCTGCTAAAAGTGCTTGATCTTCAACAGAAAATGTAGTATCAGGCACATCTTTAGCTATGGCAATTGCTTGTTTCCATCTCTGTTGCTTAGCCACAGCCTTAAATAAAAATATTCTTAATTTTAGATACAACAATTCATCTTTAGTTTTTGACATAAAGTTAACTGCAAGTTTCTGAGTGACAGGCCATTTTTTTAATCTTATGGTGCATTTTAAAATAAAAGTGGCTTCAGTAGCGTCAGTTTCATGATAATTTATCAAGGGGACACAGGATTTGTAAGCTTCCAAGTACAATCCATTTTTATACAAAATGATAGATTTCAATAAGCCAGGATATTTTGAATTCTCAATCCCTTTTACTATATTTTCTATGTGATCTTCTACAGGAAAATTCCTGAATGATTCATTTTCCACATATTTGTCACATAAATATTTACATAGATATTCCCTCAAAATAACATTTTTAGAAAAATAAGGTAAATTTATTACTTTTTCTATTGCTGCAGCAAATTCGCTTTTTTTAATAATAGTTTTCGCAATGATTAATTCAAGATTATCATTTGGATCTTTAGCATATATTTTGTTCAGTGTGGCTAAAAGTAATGGTATTTCTTTTGCAGAATAAATTTCTGCTTTTAACAGTTCAATTAATTGCTTTTCAGCCTCTACCTGTGGTTTCCCATTTAGATCACTACTCAAATATTTTGCAAGTATGTCCACTGAGTCAGCAGAGTTTAATGTGCATCCAATTTGGCCTACTTTAGTTATTATTTCGACTGCCTTTTCTTCTTCTAATTGCAATTTTAAAATTTCTTCATATATATTCAACAGTTTGGTTTTATTTGCAATATCATCCTTTCTCTCATAGTAATTAGCTAATCCTTGCCAAGCTAAAATATTATCTCGTTTGCTAGCTATTGCTTTTTGATAAGCTAATGGAGCTTGGTCAGAGTCTTCTAAAGATTTTCCCAGCAGTACTAATGCAAAATAATTTTGTTTATCTTTTCTTAATATTGCTTTGCAACACTCTTGAGCTTCCTTGTAATTTTTTTCATCTATGAACTTTCTTGCCTCTTTCAAAAGGGTTTTTATATCAGCCATCTGGAAAAAGGTGGGATACATATTTTTAGTTTAAGTCTTAATAAAAGTTTTATTTTCAGGATCATGGAGGTCGGATGGCAGTTACTCCACAGTATTGCGCGTCTCGCGATTTTTTTTTATTAACTAAAAAAAAATCTCTGCTTTTATCAGACCAATACTGGCTCTGTTATGCTCATTTTTCTATTTTCGTTCCATCATAGCAATGTACTCTGTAAATTATGATGTGGCTGGAATGGATAAAACATGATGCCTACTTAAAACATTAAAAATTATATCCTAGCCCATGATTCTAAATTCGGCAGATCAGGTAATTACAGTGGAGCACCTGACATGTGATGTCTGTGACCATGCTATCAGGGGAACCTGACCAGAGTGGACCATGGTTACACATTCAGTCACCTGAATGTGCAGCTTCCATCACAATGCACATCATGTACGTAACTCAGAAAAGAGTCATTGATACATGGCAGCAGTGGGATTCAAACCTGGTACCTTTCACTTACGAGTCGGAAACCTTAACCACTTGGCCACAGACACTGATAAAAGCTGCATTTATGGTGGTTTGTAATTAGATTGCTATCATTATAAAGCATTCTTTAAAAACTAATTAAGAGATCAAAGCAGCAGAAAATACTTATTTATAAAATAATACAATCTATATATAAAAAGGAAAGTTGTGTTAGTTACACTATTTGTGTTACTCTTTTTATAACTCAAGAAAGGCTGAACCTATGGGGAGGTAGCTTAGAACCAGGAGACGGACATAGGATACTTTTTATCCTTTTAACTAGGGGTAGGGTGGTGTAGGATTAGTACGCTACGCAAACGAAGTTGCGCTGGGTCCACTAGGTGTAGGGTAGGGTAGAACTAGGGGTAGGGTGGTGTAGGGTTAGAACGCTACGCAAACGAAGTCGAGCTGGGTCCACTATTTAATGAAAAGTATTCCCTATATTCCTATTTTTATGGAATCCGAAAATACAATATTTGTTCAAAAAAAGAAACACTGCCAGTCCAGTTGTAAATCTTGGCTAAACAGGTCATTTGAAGAAGTTGTAGACATGGAAATCATGGAATGGGTTTGCAATTTCTTTATTCATCATCATCTTAGCCTTAGTCGGGTTGTGCTCTTGCGCGACGCGCTCAGCTCGGTTAGAGGATACCAAAGGGTGCAACTAGCTCAGTAGTGATAGATTACTATAGCACAAAAACCTCTTTTTATACTACTCTGTGACAAACAAAGGTGCAACCCACCCCATCGAAGGGAGGTAAATGTCGCCCATAACATCTACGATTTATGTACCTCTTGCCTGTACTATTATCCTTTAAGCCAGGGCACAATAAATAATGCAAGCACTGTCGGGAGAAATAGAATGAATAGAATAAGGGCAGGCAAATTATCACTGTTGGGAGAAATAGATAAGGCGGTGCTATCCATCCAGGGTTGACCCCAAGCTTAAGAGAGTCAAACCACCGGCAGTCTAACCTAAATGAAACAGATTTCTTCAATTATACAGTTGAGAAAGACTTACCACGGCTAGAATCCGGGGCAGAACCCGAAATATATTCTAATCTATCAAGAAGGGATACAAAATAAAAGCAAAAATATATGAGAAATAGTCTCTATTACGGTTGCGTTCTAAAACTCTCTGCAGGGCTGTCCAACTTACATTTCCTTGATGTGTACAATAGAGCTCTGGAAAAATAAACTAGGATGTCTCCATCTCTATTTACTCATACTAAAAAAAATGTGTCCCTTTCCCCCCATCCCGTGCACGACGATAAATGAAAAGCGACTTTATTGTTTACATTATAAGGGTTAGAATCAACTGTAGTAATTGCTTGTAAGAAAACAACTGACGACCGACTAAACAATGCATAGAGAATAAATTTTTTTCCGCGATGGCGCCAAAGTAACAAACCAATGTATAATACTTACACCCGGTTTCTGAAACGCTTGTCAAATCATTGATTAGCTAACAGACTGTCACATTTAACAAGCTGTTAAATCACCGTGGGTTTCTGAAAGGCCAATCAATCTATTGTTAGCTAATCGACCATTAACAAGAGATCAATTTTTTCGTCTGGCTACCCCTGCTAAAATCAGTCACATTCATTCACTCATATATGTTTTGTTTCTGTCTAACGCATTGATTTGTCTCTGTCCCTAGCGGCCTTTTGATAGTGGCGGGATATTCAACTTTTAGATGAAACTGATAGCGATTGTATAGTTTTCGTGTAAAATTGAATATTATAAAAAAAAATATATACAGAGCGAGAAAAGATAAATTATAACAATATTTATGTTATAGGGTCACGGGTTCCAGTGAATCAGTAATCCCATAATCATCATCTTTATTCAGTTAGGTGAGTCCCGGTCCACTGCTGAATACAGTCCTCCCACGGCTTCGGACCAGGTCCTGGTTCAGGTCTAGGTACTGGCCCCAGACCAGGTACTGGTTCAGGTCCAGGTCCTGGAACCGGACCACTTCGTGGTTCAGGTCCAGGTCCTGGCTTCGGACCAGGTCCTGGCCCCGCACCAGGTCCTGGTTCAGGTTTTGGCCTTGGCCCCGGACCAGCTCCTAGTTCAGGTCCAGGCCCTGGACCCTGACATATCCATGGTTCAGGTCCTGGTCCTGGTTCAGGTCCATGTCCAGGCCCCGAACCAGGTCCTGGTCCAGCTAATATTTATGGTCTATGTGCTGGCACTGGTCTACGTCCTGGTTCTGGTTCAAGCTCAAATTATGATCAAGGTTGCAGTTTTGGTCATGATCCTGGACCAGAACCTGGACCCTAGACCTGAACTTTGCCTTGGACCAAAACTAGGACCTGGACCAAGGCCAGGACCAAGACCTAGACCAAGAAAATCGGATATAATTTCTTTTGACAATCGGTTAATTGGTCGATTTTCGCTAATTAAAATAACAAGGCGATAACATACAGTTAACATGAGAAAAAGCTTTCCGGAAACCCAAAATTACATTAATCAGCCGTTAACTGGAGATTTGACAATCCGTTGACAAGCTGTTAACAAGCCGTCAATTGGCCCTTTCAGAAACCCAAACTGCATTTAATCAGAGTTTAACAAGCTGTTACGTGATTTTTGCGTTGACAAGCGTTTCAGAAACCGGGTGTTAATTTGTGTATTTTGTGTGCCCTGTGACGCGACGGACGCTGTTTTCACTCCTAAGCATTTACAATTTTTTAATTACTATTAGTTATTGAAGAGTTCAGTGAAATTAGGTTTGTGTGGGAAGTAATGAATTTGCAGTGCGTTTAGCGTTTTAAATCTGTACTTTGTGTTCGTGTTCGTATTAAGTGTATTTACGGCCCTTCTGTAATTCTGTATGTTTTTTGATTTTGTGAGTATTTCCCTTTGATTTTTCCATTCAATCCTCCGTTTAACAAAAGTTGGTAAAACTTCAATCTAATTCTAGATTGTTTGCAATCCCGTACACAAATAGTTCTCGTTTACAGGTATGGATAAACCATTGTCGATTCTTGCTCGACTATCATCGTAGCCAGTATAATAATAAATTAAAACACGTAAACGTGTTTGTGTAACACCCGGTTTCTGAAACGCTTGTCAACGCAAAAATTACGTAACAGCTTGTTAAACACTGATTAAATGCAGTTTGGGTTTCTGAAAGGGCCAATTGACGGCTTGTTAACAGCTTGTTGACAAATTGTCAAATCTCCAATTAACGGCTGATTATTGTAATTTTGGGTTTCCGGAAAGCTTTTTCTCATGTTAACTGTATGTTATCGCCGTGTTATTTTAATTGGCGAAAATCGACCAATTAACCGATTGTCAAAAGAAATTATATCCGATTTTCTTGGTCTAGGTCTTGGTCCTGGCCCTGGTCCAGGTCCTAGTTTTGGTCCAAGGCAAAATCCAGGTCTAGGGTCCAGGTTCTGGTCCAGGATAATGACCAAAACTGCAACCTTGATCACAATTTGAGCTTGAACCAGAACCAGGACCTAGACCAGTGCCAGCACGTAGACCATAAACATTAGCTGGACCAGGACCTGGTTCAGGGTCAGGACATGGACCTGAACCAGGACCAGGACCTGAACCACGGACATGTCAGGGTCCAGGACCTGGACCTGAACTAGAAGCTGGTCCGGGGCCAGGGCCTGAACCTGATCCAGGACCTGGTGCGGGGCCAGGACCTGGTCCGAAGCCAGGACCTGGACCTGAACCAGTACCTGGTTCGGGGTCAGTACCTAGACCTGAACCAGGACCTGGTCCGAAGCCAGGACTTGGACCTGAACTACGAACTGGTCTGGGTCCAGGACCTGGAGCTGAACCAGTACCTGGTCCTGGGCCAGTACCTGGACCTGAACCAGGACCTGGTCTGAAGCCAGGACCTGGACCTGAACCAGGACCTGATCCGGGGCCAGGACCTGGACCTGAACCACGAACCGGCCCGTGTCCAGGACTTGAACCAGGATTTAACTAATGGGATTATTGGGAGAAACTCACAGAATCGATAGCCGATGGGGCGGATGTTGTTGAGTGGCTTTCTCTGGATGGCCTCCCAAGAGATGGACGGACGACCTCTTTAAGGTCCTAGGGAGCCGATGGATGCAAGATAACAGAGTCGACCAGAGTGTAAGCCGTGGGAGGCCTGTATTCAACAGTGGACCGGGACCCACTTAACTGCCTAAAGATGATGATGATGGGATTACTGATCCACTGGAACCCGTGACCCTTTAACATAAATATTGTTATATTTTCTCTTTTCTCGCTCTGTATACATATATTTTTTTATAATATTCAATTTTTATTTACACGAAAACTATACAATCGCTATCAGTTTCATCTAAAAGTTGAATATCCCGCTGCTATTTAAAGGCCGCTAGGGACAGAGACAAATTAATGCGTTAGACAGAAACAAAACATGTATGAGTGAATGAATGTGACTGATTTTAGCAGGGGTAGCCAGACGAAAAAATTGATCTCTTGTTAATGGTCGATTAGCTAACAATAGATTGATTGGCCTTTCAGAAACCCACGGTGATTTAACAGCTTGTTAAATGTGACAGTCTGTTAACTAATCAGTGATTTGACAAGCGTTTCAGAAACCGGGTGTAAGTCCGTCATTTCGCTCCTGACGATATTGCTATAAAACGATACTATCATCATCATCATCATCATCATCATATCAGCCGAAGGACGCCCACTGCTGGGCATAGGCCTCTTCTATCAATACTCCACCCCAAAGTTGCTTAATTGTTTAGATTTCAATATTTATTGCTTCATAAGTTAGGTAAACATTATTAACCCTTTACTGCAAATATAAACCTAAAAGGATTTGCGTTATCTTAAACCTCCAAGTTCCAAGAGGCTTTGTCCAGAATTGACCTCACAATTTTACAAGTCTTTTTTCCTCAGCGCCCCCTTTGCTACACTCCAACCGACTTCACTTAATTCTAATGCTAAATAGGTGTTTTAGGTTGTAGATTTTGCCAAATCCAATTTTGCCCTGCACAAGCGCCCCCCGCAAGAGCTACATCCATCTGTTGATGTGCTAAGCTCTTCCACAACCCAATGTGCCCCCGTTATGAGAACTTTGATGAGTTTTATGCTGACCACCTCTCAACACCGTCCACATCTTTTGATGTGGGAGCCTGTTTGAGAGAACAGTCAGTCTACTGTTCACCAAGGCCTTGTACATCTACAGATCTATTGAGCTCTGAGCAACAAGAGTGGCCTTTCATTGTTAGCTCCATACCTCTTTGGGAGTGTGCTACTCTTATTCGTAGGAGTAGATGTAAAATGAAAAGGAAACCTGATGAAGGAACTTTTGTTAAATATTCCTAATATATCTTAGACTAGCAACGATTTTATTTTCCAGCATTTGACAGACATTTCACCTACTAAATCTGAATCAGCCAAGCTGTGTGTTTTGTTGTTTGATGAAATGGTTATTAGTAAAGATTTATCTTTTAATTTTCAAACCGGATTAATAGAAGCCTTTGAAGATCTTGAATCCAGAAAACTTTCTTCAAATGTTGCTGACAAAGTAAGTTTTCATGGCCTCTTTAGTAATTGTAAAATACTAATAGCTTTTTATTTTGTTGAAGATGGTGTTAAAACCTCTAATTTCAAGAATATTAATGTCAGCTGTTTTCAGTAATGGATTTTCAATTAGAGTCACAATTAGTGACCAAGGATCTGCCAATGTTGCGGCAATAAACTCATTGATATTAGATACTAGAGCTGAACAATTGCATAACACTATAGTAATGATGCCAATATAAATAAATAAATAATCATAGAAAAATTCACACAGTGCCATCTAGCCCCAAAGTAAGCAAAGCTTGTGTTATGGGTGCTAGATAACTGATAAACTACTTGTAAACTTTTAAATACATACTTATTATACATAGAACATCCAGACCTGTAACAGAAATTAAAATTAATCATTTTCAATTTCTGCCTGGCCGGGAATCGAACCCAGGACCTCTTGCGTGGCATATCGGCATGTAGACTACTAAACCACTCAGGTCGTCAGGTTGGGGTTGCAGGAATATTCTGCAATATGTTGTAGACAACCAAAAGATATATGATATATATGTGTCCCAATTATTAAAATGTTTCTGAAATAATTTCCAGAAAAAAGATGTGCTCCTTAATGGAAATAGCGCATAGTGTTCTTTTCTAGGGACACTATAAAGCAGATGGTTGTGGTGGCAAAACCTGCACCATCCATTTTACCGACAAGCATCAGCACCCAAAGTTATATGACAGGTTAAAGGTATGTATGTATTGTTTGTTATTTGTACATATGTTTACCTTATTGTTTGAACAGAAGACGGCACATCAGCCTATCCACCACCAGTATAAAATCTAAGGTCTTAACAGGGTAGGTCAAGCGCCTTCTGTACCTACAGTATTAACACATTGTATAACCACAGACCATTTCTATTACAACTTTTTAATGGCCTGATGCAAAAACTGTTTTGTGTACATTTGACAACTGAAAACAATTTTCATTTACTTATATTATGCGACGTGCCTGGAAGCACAGGTGACCTTAACCAATTAAAATTATACACCAAAGCCTTCCGCATGAAGCACTCTGTCTGTTGGTGAAAACAGCATGAAGATCGCGAATAAACAGACAGACGCAGCGTGGGAATTTGTTTTATAATATGTAGTGATACCATTTTTACTATACCATACCATTTTTTAATTTATATATTTGTTATATTTAATTATATTAGTCATCTGGGCGTTATTGCCCCGGGTGTACTCTTGCGCACGAGGGCCCGTGGTCCTCCTTGATCATAATCCAGGATTTGGCTGATCAGTTAACTATAGTGGAGCGACTGCCCTCTGACCTCCATGACCCCTGCTACCAGGGGAACCTAACCCGATTGGATCATTCAGTCGCCTGAATGTGCAAGTTTCATCACGATGTTTTCCCTCACCATAATAGGTTGGCATTTAACTAATGATTCTTCGCGAGTTTTTAAATATTTATTCTACATCCAAATACTTTAATTTTATGATTGACTAGCTTTCCGCCCGCGTGGACTGTTGTACCTATATCTTGGACAATAAAAAGTAGCCTATATCCATCCTCAGGTGCCAAACTATCTCTATTCTGAATTTCATCGAAATTTGTGCAGTCGTTTGGCCGTGAAAGTATGACCGACAGAGTTACTGTCGCATTTATAATAATTACTGGCCTTACGCCCGCGGCTCCGCTGGCGTGGACTATTGCACCTGTATCCTACGAGTGTAGGAGAATAAAAAGTAGCCTATGTCCATCCTCAGGTGCCAAACTATCTCCATACAGAATTTAATTGAAATTGGTGCAGTCGTTTAGCCGTGAAAGTAGAACAGACCGAGTTCCTTCGCATTTATAATCCTTACTAGCCTTCCGCCTGCGGCGCCGGTCGCTCGAACTACACATTATGTGGCGCAAGTAGGAGTAAGGTGGAAAAAAGGAGCATATGTTTTATCCATATATAATATTAAGAGGATTCCTCAAACGGTATAAAATAAAGTCGCTTTCCGCGTCTATCTGTCTGTATGTATTTCCGCTAACTTCTCCTAAGCCATGCAATGGATTTTGATGCTGTTTTCCTTATCATTTATTAGAATATCTCCCAGAAAGTTTTTATGTAGAATACATGCATATTGGAGGTTGATATTTCAACCTAGTTATTAAGCGCGTCGGTGGTCGGGCGGTTGAGTATCCCAACTCGTAAGCGACAGGTACCGGGTTCGAATCCCGCTGCGGCCATGTACCAATGACTCTTTTCTGAGTTATGTACATTATATGAATTCTAACCGATGCTCTTACGGTGAGGGAAAACATCGTGATGAAACTGACTGAATGGGTAACCATGGCCCAATCTTGTGTGTGTATTGGTAACCAGGTAGCAGGGTCACGGAGGTCAGATGGTAGTCGCTCCACTGTAATTACCTGAGCGCCAAATCCTGAATCACGGTCAAGGCAGACCCCGGGCTCTCGTTCTCGAGAGCACAACCGGGACATTAACGATAAGATGACTTTTTTTTTATATCAACCTAGGTATTATGTTATAATGTAGGTACTTTTGGATTGCTTTGTTAAACTACCTAGTTAATGTATGAATCAATCTACATTAAATAATTAATACAATGTATTTAAATAAAAAAAATTGTCGAGATGCTGAAACTTTAACTAGGGATTCATGTTTAGATGTAGTTGCTGATTCGATTTGAATAGGTGCCTACTTAGTTAAAATTATAAGTTTCATTCTAATTTGTATATGGTTCTTTCTTCAACTGGACTAAAATAAAGACATGGATTGTTTCGTCATTTAGTAATTATTTATTTATTTCACAGTTTAACAGTAATCTAATTCTATTTAAACTAAATACATAATTAAGTATTTATTATGTATTTCATTTGTCTTATAAATGGATCATCTTGCTTTTTTTAATAATATTCACGCAAGTAAGATATTGGTCATAATTGAACTAGCTTCTGCCCGCGACTTGGCCCGCGTGGATTTATGGCGTTGCTAGTTGGTGAAACCGACGGTCCCGATTGCTATCGATTGATAGCAGTCGAGATAAGCCACACCAGAGGCCTCTTGGGCAGCACGATACTCCGACACCAGAGGTTTCACACGATGAAATAAATGAATGCCCCCATTTCTAAACCGATGTAAGCGCCTCAACGACTAACGTCATGGAGACAGGCACTGTGCAGTACCATGGCCCGAGGACCCCCTGCCGGTCTTCAACGGACGAAGAAGACGATGAGGAGCCACAAACGCAGCCTGTAAGTATGCTCTTTTTTTTTTATTTTCCTAATATTTTCGTTATATCGATTACCGAACACGATGTGTCGACATATCCGTAATGTTTCTACACCCTGCAGCGACAACTCAATAATTCGATTTTCGGACGTTATCATTAGGTTTAGATCAGACGCCTAGATACTGCCTATTCCTAAACCCCTACACCTATTCAAAATTTCACTATAAAATGGGGAACAGGATCGCAATGAAGTAACATATCTTTACTTGTAATAAAACTGTAACAGGTATTTTATAGATGGCCCCGTAAATATTTTAAGATCATTGATGTTGTAGTTCAGAAATTACGCCTCATTAGAAGGTCCAAATAACTAGCGTTTGTATGTACACGGCTAAAGGTAGTCATATTACAACAAAATGTCATTTGTCATGTCAGAACCGGAAATTTTAACTTGTGTATGGAAAAACAGATTTTTCTGTTAGATAGCTCTCTATTGACATTTTGTTGCAATGTTATTCAATATTATTTATGGTTATTTAAGTCAATCGCAGATCAAGCGTAACGCTTTGACCTTTGGACCGTCTTTATACCGTTGTTATAGACTGTTTTACAGTGCAAGTGTTACACTCTGTTTATGGCATACTAGCGACCCGCCCCGGCTTAGCACGGGTAGTAACCTGAACAAATAATACACCTAAACCTAACTCATGAATCACTGTCTAATGGTGGAAACCGCATGAATATCCGTTCCGTAGTTTTTGAGTTCACGTACACAAAACATACAGACATACAGACGCAGCGCGGGACTTTGTTTTATAATATGTAGTGACACTAGGAAAAAAAGCATTCAACTATTGGAGTATTTTGAGTTATACCACAATAAAACCAGCTAGAGACTATGTATTGAGGCAACGAGGCAAGAGGTTCAAAGGGGTAAAACTTTCATTGCTAAGATAAAACGCTTTATCTAAAACCTGGAACATCGCAATCAGTCTGTCTTTGTCTAACCTATATATTTTTACTGGATACGTTTCGGAGACTGCAAAGGAACTGCACAATCTAATACACCATCTTCGTCCCACCACCGAACCAGGCAGGCACTCAGCGAACACTGTTTTACAGTCGAAATTACAAAGACAGGAGAGACTAGACTGGGAGTTTTCAAATGCAAAGTAAAAAGCTCCTCTTTTGATAAGATTGCTTCACCGCAGATCAGTGTTACTTAATACGAGACTTACAAAACATTTGTAATCCAAACGATAGAAGTCGCGGGCACAGCTAGTATGTAAATATAGAGCGTCGGTGGCCTAGTGGTTAAGGTTGGTTCGAATCCCAGTGCCGCCATGTACCTATGGGTCTTTTCTGAGTTATATACATTAGTTGAACGCTAACCGATGGTATTAAGATGAGACAAAACATCGTGATGAAACCTGCACGTTCAGGCGACTGATTGTGTAACCATGGTCCAAACGGGTCAAATTCTCCTGTTAACGGAGGAAGGTCACGGAGGTCAAATGGCAGTCGCTCAACTGTAATTACCTGATCTGCCTAATCACGGTCAAGGCCCCGGGCTCTCGTGTGCGAGTACACAATAATTATTACTTTATGTAAATATATGATGATATTTAGATGTTTCTAAGTTTTAAAAATCAAATGAACAATGAATTGTAATGAAAATCTCCCTTTTTAGGTGTCCTGTGCGGTAGGCAAACAGGCAGTATTTGTTGTTAGTTTAGCCTCTATAACCACATGAAACTACGGCGAAGGCAATTATGAGAATAGCAAAATATTATAAATTAATTTTAACTGAAAATTACAGTTTACGCAATTTTCATCATTGTCATCATTTGATAGCCCATAATGTATCCGCCTGCGAACGTAGGCTTCCTCTCCAATGAATGAATGAGTAACACTTTGCCTTTTATCATTATATCATCATCACCAATGTGTTCCAACCAACTTGGCCTCTCCTAATAAATGTATTAAACAATTATATTTCGGATTAGAGTAAAAAAACGCACAGGTATAGGCATTTTTTTACTATATATGCAGGGTTTTTGTGGGACGATTCTAATACAAATCTTATGTTAACAGTGAAAGTCGACTGTGGTGGCGTCCGAGAGGTGCAGGCTTGCGGAAGCGGCGGTGGTGGAGTTCTGCAACTACTGACTACTGTAAATTAGATAAAGCTATAATAGCTTTTCACCTGTCCCACCCACACTTGACACTAAGGCAATTCTCCCATTGCTTGACATACAATTTGGGTTCGTTTTCGTTTTAAATTGTAGATTAGATTCAATTATTGATAGTTTACCAGCCCTAATTAAAATACAAGCAATGCCTACAATTACCGCCTTAACGAACTTAATGATATCTCATGGTACGTACAGTTGTCGAAAAAGTCGAAAATAATTAGCATTATTAGATATAATTATACCAAGTCTTTTGATTTACAAGTCTCCTGATGCACAACCTGCATTTAGTAGCCCCTCTGGCGAATCTTGCATCAACGGCACTCTTTCTAGCGGGTACGTCATAATGCAAAACTGGCGCGTCATGTCAGACACGTTGTATAGTGACCATACCGCGCGATCAAATTCAAATATATAGGGAATCAAATCGCAAATATTGGCAACAAAATGTCACCCACATTTAGTAAGTTATTCATTATTCAGTGTCCGTGGTGCACAGTATTTGTAACATAAGTTAACTGTAAAATTTGTTTATTATCAATAATATAAAGTTTAATAATAGAACCAGTTAGAATGCTAACACTATTATTGTTGAAATGTCTAATCGCCAGTAGGATGAGAATGCCGCATAGTAAAGCAAAGAGTATTATTGGCACTAATACTAAGGACAAGAATATTTATAATATTTACCAGATACCCGTCCCGGCTATGCACAGGTTTACTTGACTTTTCTTTACTATATTAAGCATGTATGTTATACATATGTATAAATCATCGTTAATAAATGTTCTAACCGATGGTGAAAACTACATCAAAATCAGTTGCGTATTTACCCGGAAATGCATTCAGACAGGCAATAATATGAATTAAAATCGCTTTCTGCGTCTGTCTGTCATTCTGTAGGTATGTATTTCCGCTAACTCCTAAATCACGCAACGGATTTTGATGCGGTTTCCACCATCAGATAAAGAATTTCTTTCGGAAGATTTATATAAAAATTCGTTTATATTATTGTAAAAAAACCGAGATAACCAGTGTGAAGCCGATGCGGGTCGCTGGTATAGTATAAAATGTAAGGAATATATTTGTAAAAATATCTAGTCAATCATTATTGACCTATAAAAGACTATTAAAGTATAGGTACTTGTACCTATAATACTTTTATTTATGTGACAAAAGTTCATGGAACTGAACTTCTATTGTAACTTTTTTACTGTCATGCTTGTACGTTGTAACAAACATTAAGTAGGTATATAAGAAAATATTTTTTTAGAGATAACTTGGCTCTGTAGGTTTCTCGTCCCTTCTTTCCCTATGGATATATCCTTTTGTTGAAGCGGTGTTCGCCTACCTTTTCTTCCCACACTGGGAGCGTCCGCTCTGCGTTGGCTTCGGGACGGTGTAATAAACGGTGCCGCCGGCCGTTCGCGCACAGTGTTGTGCGGGGTGGACCTTTACCTGTATGCTAAGTGTTTCCGTTGTAGGCGTGGGAATAGTGGCATTTCGGCATCAGAAATAACGAAAATACAACCTTGTGTTTCCTTCCTTCTGATCCTTTATTACTTCAAACGTTACTTTAAGTACATATAAAAGATTCTAATTAAATAAATAATTTTCAATTTTGTACTTTTTTTCAAGAATGCATGAAACCCTTTTCCATCACGTCGGCAGGGCGACCACTGTTGGACACCTTTCCCTTCCCTTCCTTACTGACTTTATACCTCTTGCATATATCGCATGTCCGTGACGGCGTCGAAGGCGATCTTTACGGTCCCCCGTCCATCGCTTCGACGCCTGCGGTAGGCCACCCTTTGGTAGAAAAATTCCCTTACCTTCCTTACCTCCCTGTGTGCGCTAGTTCTATCTAAATTTTCTTGCTATATCTAATTTTCTTATGTACAACAATTTGTTTTATCTTTCTGTGTAAAGATAAACAACAAAAATAATGATAATTCTATACATTTGCAATAATTATATGCATTATTACAAGCTTACAAGTAACGCCATCTATCGAGACACGCTGAAAGTAACTTATTAAAAGCGTGCTACTGATCGAACCCCCGCGAGCAGGTCAATAAATAAAAGTATATAAACACGTGAGCCAAGTACGCCGTCAAGGGTGGTACCTCCAACATCTGATAGTACGTCGCCATCTTGAACCCATGTGGAATGATATCATAGCAATTCGAATAGGCTCTTCCCAGTAAAATGGATTGAAATGTATGATTTTGAACGGAATAGGAATTGGTTATACTCGAACTTCATGGGTGTGAATTTCAAGTTCCGTTCTACTAACATAATTTTCCATCTTTACAGTTTGTTTTTATTTGATCTCGTTTTATAAATAAATTTAAAATTACAGAATACCTACACCCGGTTTCTGAAACGCTTGTCAAATCATTGATTAGCTAACAGACTGTCACATTTAACAAGCTGTTAAATCAGTGTGGGTTTCTGAAAGGCCAATCAATCTATTGTTAGCTAATCGACCATTAACAAGAGATCAATTTTTTCGTCTGGCTACCCCTGCTAAAATCAGTCACATTCATTCACTCATGTATGTTTTGTTTCTGTCTTACGCATTGATTTGTCTCTGTCCCTAGCGGCCTTTTGATAGCGGCGGGATATTCAAATTTTAGATGAAACTAATAGCGATTGTATAGTTTTCGTGTAAAATCGAGAATTATCGATAAATTATAAAATTATCCATCGGCTCCCTAGGACCTTAAAGAGGTCGTCTCTTGGGAGACCATCCAGAGTTCGCCTCTCAACAACATCCGCCCCATTAGCTCTCGATTCTGTGAGTTTCTCCCAATAATCCCATTAGTTAAATCCTTGTAAGAGTCCTGGACACGGACCGGTACGTGGTTCAGTTCCGGGTCCCGGCCCCGGACCAGGTATTGGTTCAGGTCCAGGTCCTGCACCCGGACCAGGTCCTAGTTTAGGTCCAAGTCCTGGTTTCGGACCAGGTCCTGGCCCCACACCGGGTCCTGGTTCAGGTTCAGTCCTGACCCCGGACCAGGTCCTAGTTTAGGTCCAGGTCCTGGACCCGCACCAGTCCGTGGTTCAGGTCCAGGTCCTGGCTTCGGACCAGGTCCTGGTTCAGGTCCAGGTCCTGGTCCAGCTAATGGTAATTATCTATGTGCTGGCACTGGTCTAGGTCCTGGTTCTGGTTCAAGCTCAAATTGAGATCAAGGTTCCAGTTTTAGTCATGGTCCTGGACCAGAACCTGGACCCTAGACCTGGACTTTGTCTTGGACCAAAACTAGAACCTGGATCAGGGCAAGGACTAAGATCTAGACCAAGAAAATCGAATATAGTTTCTTTTGACAATCGGTTAATTGGTCGATTTTCGCTAATTAAAATAATCAGGCGATAACGATAACATACAGTTAACATGAGAAAAAGCTTTCCGGAAACCCAAAATTTCATTAATCAGCCGTTAATTGGAGATTTGACAATCCGTTGACAAGCTGTTAACAAACTGTCAGTTGGCCCTTTCAGAAACCCAAATTGCATTTAATCAGAGATTAACAAGCTGTTACGTAATTTTTGCGTTGACAAGCGTTTCAGAAACCGGGTGTTACCTACACTCAAAATAACAAAATACGAAAATGGTCTGAAAATATTTTATTAAGTTTATGAAGACCGATGTATTGATTTTATATTTTTATTTCTAGCTTTTTCCGTAACAGGTTCGGGGTACACTTGATCATGATCCAGGATTTTATCACATCCGGTAATTACAGTAGAGCGGCTGACATTACCTCTGTGACCCTGTTTACAGCAGAACCTACCAGTTCAGCGATATCACATTTTGACATCTACCACATTCCTAATAGGCGCGAATGTAGAGGGTCGACTAAAGTCTTGGCAAAAGTTTCGCGTTTTACTTGGCAACACTGAACTATTATGTACACTATTATGTACTGGCAATATTATGTACATTTTTCTCAACGAAATAAAATGTATTTACGTACCCACACCTGGCACGCACGTACAATTATATTGCAATCAAAAACAGATCTTACCATGTCAGCATAAGACTTGTATTTAAATGAAAAAGAGCCGCGGTCCGATAGAGAGGTTTACCACACAGTCAATGTGTCCCTTTCCAATAAAATGAAAATCGTCAGACAGCTCTTCAAAAACAAGTAGTTCAAAAACCACAATAGATAGTGTTAATTCGACACGATTTTCATGGTCTAGCTTCAGAGTCACGTCCTGGACTTGCGCGAGCGTGCTACAAATATATTTACACGGGGGCAAAAGAGACAAGTAGTTACCTGTTCCTCGAGTATTTTAAAGTATGCGTTCTGGGGGCTTACCATGAGCTCTTATAGCAGGACCCAAAGAGAACTGCCCTGCTTAGAACGAGACAGAAACGCTATACTTGTCACATAAGCTTGTCTTGTTCTGTTTAGGTCCTGCTATAAGAGTTCATGGTATGCCCTGTGTTTACGACGTTTTCAATAGAGAAGCTCGTGTTGTGTTTGAGATTTTGGATATAGGATCCACAGGAACAGCGATCCGTTGTCTGGGGACTCTACCTCATACTCATCATCATCCTAGCGCTTATCCCGGACTCAGCCAGGGTCCGCTTTCCTACTCAATCTTTTTCACTTCGCCCGGTCTTTGGCATCCCCTTGTAAGCCGTTGGCTCTTGCATTCGACTCAGCGATGTCAATCCATGCTTCTTCCCTGATCCCGGCTCTATGATTCCTCTCCCTCATACTCACACAGGCTTAACTCTTTTTTCTAAATTGCAAATGTAGGTATTTATGTACATATTTAAATTCTTGTTTTTGTGTAGGTAGGTAGAACACAGTCAGGCAAGAAAGTCGTGAAAAGGAATGAATTTCTGATAAACTGAGTACATTTGCAGTCAAGTGAGATTGGTGGCAGATGAATGAAAAAAATTGTCGTAGACAATAGCTATAAGATAACTATATAATGGTATATAGGTATAAGTTTTTATTTTATCATGTATAATGGCACGTTTACAGAATGAGGAGTTTTCCAGTAGGTATTGATAGTTGGTTTCAAAAAGCATCAATAGATGGCGCTCCTACAATTTTGGTAATCTCTTTTTAATCTGTATGATGGTGGCAGTGATTTCATGCAGCCAAATAATACTAAACTTAAAAATAAAATGTTTATTAATATGAACATAACTGTTTAAGGTTGAACCAAATGTAAAATGAAATATTTATAGAAATTGGCACTATGTTCCATTATTATTACAACCTCTAAAATGGTTGAAAACTATTGACAAATACAATATTATCCAATACAACGTACCCAGTGTTTATATCCTCTTTGCTAAGAACCTATTTCAAGCGATTTTCAATTACCAAAATTGTCGGGGCGCCATCTAGTGAGTGGTTAGGCATGCTTTAGATACCTATTGGAAAACTGCTCATTGCTTGACAGAATTCGGTTGCAAGGCGTGTTTTCTATTTCTGTCATCGAGTTTTAACACTATAATTCGTCTAAATGCTAAGTACGTACATGTTAATGAATGTAAACATGCCAGCGCGTGCGCACCCATACCATCCACATACTATATCATACCCACCTACTACACGACCTGAGTGGTTCAATGGTCAACATGCCGGTCTGCCACGCAAGAGGTCCCGGGTTCGATTCCCGGCCGGGCAGAAATTGAAATGATGAATTTTAATTTCTGTTACGGGTCTGGGTGTTCTATGTATAATAAGTATGTATTTAAAAAAAAAAAAGTATTTAAGTAGTATATCAGTTATCTAGCACCCATAGTACAAGCTTTGCTTAGTTTGGGGCTAGATGGCGCTGTGTGAATTTGTCCACGAATATTTATATTTAAATGTATCGTGCTAAAATGACTTCATGTTCTCAATTGTGTGATCCATTGTATTTGTAATTTTGTAGGATTACATACATACATAAAGCTCACGCCTGTGTCCCATAGGTGAAGCAGAGACTATGGACCACCACTTCGAACCCCAGTTTTTTAAAGAACATTACTGATCTGATTTTGTAGGATTTCTTCAATAAAATGATTTCTAGAAATAAAAATTGCTTGTTTTATTTGAATTTACAAACAGAATGTTTGGTTAGGAAAAACTAGAAAATCGGAAACCAAGTCTCCTTGGAAACCGAGACTCCTTGGTAGCTAAGCTGAATAAAACCTACTTACAGAAAACTCTTTTTACCTTCCTGTCAAATTTGTTGCACTCATGCACGACTGAGGGAAAGAGATAGAGCTACATCCCTTAAATACACAAGGTTTGAGTGTGTGCGTGCGCACACACTCAAGCCTTATTGTGCACAGTATTTTGTATGAAGACGGTCGTCTGTTTATTAGTTCATAGTTTGTGACTCTCTGTATTCCGCCGTAAAATGAAATGTCAATGTCAAACCAAGCACAGACTAACAGCAGTTTTAGAAAAGAAGATGAAGCCATAGAGATTTTTTATTATCTTTATGTCTGTGGTGAAACCAAGTTTTGGTCCTTTCATTTAAATGTCAGATGGATGGATGGATTGAAAATTGAGTCGTCAATAGAAGGCTTCACTTCACGTATACAAGTCAGCCGTGGCAAGTTGGTGCCTTTGCTTGCCGTTAAGTTGGAATAAAAAGTAAAATATTTTGAAATTTGTAAACAAACAAATGCACGAACATAATAACGAAAATGAAATAATTTTTTATAATAAAGGCTACAAAAACGACTTACTGACTTAGTAAATTCAATTTCTTTATAGTTTTTTCAAGAAGTCATGATATGGCGTCCACTGGAACTTTATCAGCGTATATTAAAAAACTGGGTAAGCAAGCAACTTGCTGAGCAATTCCACTATAAATTCACAGTATAAATTATTAACCTTTCTACAAAAATGTATGAAACGTGTTCAACTAATTTCTTAGGTCATCCTTTGAGGGAGATCCGCGAACGCGCACTTCAGCTGTTGGCAGCTAAGTTTCGTTTAGGTTGGCAACTTGATGATGAACTGGCTGGTACGCGCGAGTTGCTGGTAGCATTGTTAGCATGGTTTGATTTGCCAGAACCAACGCTGCAACAAGAAGCTCTTCAGCTGCTCTTGCATGTTATCAGGGTAGGGTGAGGCGTTTTTTACTAAATTGTGTAACTTAAATGGTCTTTCTTAACTACATTACTGAATTGTTGTTTAGTCAAAAAACAATCAAAACGTTTTTAAAAGAAATACAGGTTGGAGTTTAGCAAAGGGGGCACTGAGGAAAAAAGACTTGTAAAATTTCGAAAGAGTTGCACCCTTTGGTATCCTCTAACCGAAATACACAATACTCATAGCTCCATGTTCCAATACATTATGGCTGTAAACAATTTCCATCATGATCCAATCTGGTCAGGATCCCCTGTTAACAGGGTCACGGAGGTCAGATGGCAGTCGCTCCACTGTAATTACCTGATCTGCCAAATCCTGGATCCTGGTCAAGGAGGACCCTGGGCCATCAGATGCAAAAGCACAACTGGTTCATTAATGCTGAGATAATGATGGCTGTATACACTTTGCTAATAACTTATAACTTTAGGTTGTAAACATTAAATAATTTTATTGGTAGGTAACATGTACACCTTTTTCTTTTTACAGACAGAAACTGGCCATTATATAGCTAAGGAATATGGTATAAAGAAAATAATATTACATCTGAATAAATGCAAATCTAAAATGAACACTGCAGAAATTGAAACATTAGATGACGTTGCAGAGACACTGCAATTTCAAAAAGCAATTGTTTCTGAGGAAAACATTAATATCCCACCTCTTACATTAAATTCTGTTGGAAGGTAGAATATAATATACTAGATCACATATAATACCTACCAATTATCTTTCAATACAACCAACCATTAATTATGATTATTTTACAGTTCAGAGAGTGATGATTGCTCTGGGAGCAGTTATTACAATATAGGTCAGAAAACTCATGGCACAAATGGATCATCTGTTTCAAATAGTGGCACAGAAAATATTGAAGTAGAGTAAGTCTAAATTTTATTATTCTCTTTTGAGAGATTGACTTTTTCCTTGTAAAATTTCTATAAGAGATTCTTTTTGTAAATTCAGTTGTCTGTGTATAAAATTTCATCCAAATCAGTTGATATTATCTATAGAGTAATTGAAAAACAATTGAAAAGAAACAATTTGTATTAAAACACCAGGTATTTTACTTCATAGTGGACCCTGCTTTGAATAACAAAAAACTACAATAAGTGGATCTAGTAGTAAAGATTACCAATATGAACAACCCTTACCACATATTGGTATGTCTGATGGAAGGAAGATCCCTCAAGACTACACAACAATTTATTATTGTTTATTATAATTATGTGCCAACTGCTAACTAAACAACCTACTTGTTGGTGATTTACAGTACAAAAGCTGATGCTGTGAAGGTTCTGCTGTTCCCTTGGGTCGAATTAGGTGAATCTGACTGCAAGACATTGAAACTTGTTGAAGATGCATTGAAACTTATGAAATCAACTAGACGATGTTGTAGATTCATCTGTGACGTGTTTTTGAGAGATTTTCCAGCAGAAATATTTCTCAATAGGCCTGTTATAGTTCAGGTTTGTTGTAACCTTTTTATTTTTAATATAGCTACTTTCTATTTACTTAGAACTCTAATATTTCATCATCATCATCTTGGCGTTATGTCCCGGTTGCGCCCCCGCGCAGCACGTGAGCGCCCAGGGCCCGCCTTCCTGCTATTCTTGGCCTACCTCGCTCGGTCTTCGGCATCCCTAGTGGTGAGCGTATTGGCACGCATATGGTTCTTGACTACGTCAAGCTATCGCTAATTGGGCTCGCCTCTTCTTCCCGTACCCGTCGGGGGCGGCATGCCAGACACTTGCTCCCCACATAACAGACAGGCCATACCATCGAAGGCGGCACTCTTGCATCTGTGATGTCACGGACGCCAAGGCTACCCCGAATGCGGGCGCTTCCACCGCACATCCACACATCCACCGCAGCATCTTCATTTCCGTGACGCGCAGCTCCTGCTTGTGTCGCTCTAATAGGGGCCAAGTCTCGCTACCGTAAAGGAGAGCAGGTCTAAAATTGGTCTTATAGACCTGTCTCTTCAACTTTATCGGCATTTTGGGGTCACAAATCATACCTGTTACTTCACGCCATTTGGCCCAAGTAGCGGATATTCAGGCCTTGACGTCGCCATCGATGTCCCCGGTTGAGCTAAGCACAGATCCCAAGTACGGGACCCGCGGAAGACCAGCGCCGCGGCATCGGCCGCGGCTCATTCTGCGCGATGACCCTTTATTTACTGGGAGGGCCACAGCACGTCAATGCCATCTCGACACTTTTAATATGGCAACAATTTGTCTGTAGTTATAATAAATGAGTTATTTATTTATTTATTTATAAGTATCTGACCTGATCCGTGCACTTGACTTCCTCATCGCCTATGCGCATGGGTAGGGGATCATTATCATGTTTTATTTAACTGCTGTAAAACTGTGAAATGAACTAATAAATATATAAATGTTATGTTTTCATTTCAGCATTTATTAACAATATCGGAAAACGGTAGTAGTGGACGGCGAGCAGAAGTTTTGCATGTTTTATTGAGCATAACTCGCGCATTAAGCAAAAGACTTTGCGAACTGTCTTCATTGGAATTAGTTAATGACATGAATCAGGTATAATTTATATTCGTAAAAGTTTACCGTATGTGATGTTGGTTGTTTTTGTTGTTAGTTTGTGGTGATTTAATAATGTAAGACACCACGAGAACGAAGTCGCGCCGGGCTAGCAAATTACTAATATATACCACAGCTTAATGCGACCTCCGATCACGGAGTGCGTGATTATCATATGATCTGCATGGAGGCATTATCCAAATCTCCTTGGTACATACATGGTCGATCATACGCAATCACTACATAGTATAAAACAAAGTCCTACGCCGTGTCTGTCTGTTGATAAACTTAAAAACTACTGAAGGGATTTTCATGTGGTTTCACCAATAGACAGAGTTATTCATGGGCAAGGTTTCGATGTATAATTTGTTGAGGTGTCGTACGAAGCCGTGGTGGAGGATAGTGCTATTCGAAACTAGTCGTCCGCTTGCATTTGGACGCTTTCGCTACTCTACCACCACGGCTGGTGGAATGACTCGATTTGTTGTCGCGAATGTTCAATCTGTATATAATGCACATTCAAAATAGCAGTCCTTGCTATAAAAGTTCATCATCATCATCATATCAGCCGAAAGACGCCCACTGTTGGACATAGGCCTCCCCCAGAGATCTCCACAAAGGCTGGTCTTGTGCCTTCCACATCCAGCTGCTACCTGCGATCTTTACATGATCGTCGGTCCTCCTTGTGGGAGGCCTACCTACGCTGCGTCTTCTGGTGCGTGGTTGCCACTCGAGAACTTTACTGCCCCATCGGCCATCTGTTCTTCGAGCTATGTGCCCTGCCCACTGCCACTTCAACCTGGCAATCCTTACAGCTACGTCACTGACCTTGGTTCGCTTGCGGATCTCCTCATTTCTGATTCGATCGCGCAACGAGACTCCGAGCATAGCCCTTTCCATTGCCCTTTGGGTAATAGTGAGCTTTCTTATAAGGCCCTTAGTTATAACTGTTAATTTGTTTCAGATTTGGATAGATAGCAAAGAATCAGATGACAGAGTAAACTTGGCTTTAGAAGATGAGGCGTTAGATATTGCTGGAGATTGCTTAGATATACAGCCTAACGACGATCTAGCGGCTCTCAAGCAGCTACCGGCTCCCATGTATTGTTTAAAAACTTTGCAAACAGTTTTAACTATATTGTCCAGAGATATAGTGTTCAGCGACTCTAGTAAGGAAGTTCTTGATACAGTAAGTTTGGTTTGGAACTGGTTACTAATTCTATTATCTTATATTTATTATGGTTCATATTAGATATTTATCATGGGATTTTCATTCATTGTAATTTCCAGAAAGAACTGAATACTTGCTTAAATTTGGCGGACTCTTTGCTTGACCTCCTGCTGGAATGTGTTGCTGATGGTTTTTGGAGCATTGAACATAGTACTAAAACGCATAGAGACATCGCACATAAGAGTACTATGGCTATGCGTATCTTGGGAGACCTCATGATGAAATACAGGTGAATTATTTATTATTTGTCAGGTATCCGTTGTCACACTATGTCCGTTTTTTAAGTAAACAATTTTAGTGCTACAGCAAATTCACCAGCGTTTTGTAGAGGGGGAAATCCGTCACACTGTTGTCACGACCAATTTCCTCTCGATTTTCACACGAGGACAGTATAAAATTTTGGTTTAATACTCCCCTACCTTTCCACTGAGATTAACGCCCGTAACCCATAGGAGTAAGCAGAGACTATCGAGTGCCACAAGCTACGACCCTGACACGTCTCTCTCGCCTCTTCCACATTCATACATCTTTTCATGCATTTACGCCGGTTGAGGGTATTCCCGACAGGCCCTTTTTGGAGCAGATCATTTATCTGATCAGTATAAGTACCGTTAAAACCATAAATTGGTTTATTGGACGATCAGTGATGATTTACTGGGGGGCTATTAGCCATGATTTGCGAAATGCAAATACTATTGAGTATAATAAAAAATATAGATAGAATATAGATGAACCAAAATAGTTTTACAACAAATATTATTTTTAATTCATGACGTGTAAAAGACGGTAAATCACCGCACCTAACACGCTACCCGCCTCCCCCAGGAAGCAGTACTTCTCAGTACACGAGGCGCACTTGGCGCGCGCGGCGTGGCTGCGGCTGGCGGCGTGCGCGGCGCGCGTGGCGAGCTGGGCGCGCGCCGCCGCGGTGCCGCCCGCCTGCCTTGTGCTGGCTTTGCAGGCTGCCAACCTGGACGTGGCCGTGGATATCCTGTACCCCGACCTGGCTAAGAGGGTCGCGCATGTTTTGGAGGTACGATACGTTATTATAAATGTTTTTGCGACTCCAACCCTCTAGCCACCCTATTTTGAAGGTCTCGTTTATGAAGTGTGTCAAACGGCATGGACCTATTTTGCCAGTACGTCCGTGGTATTTTCTATGGTGCTCATACCAAAGAGAGAGAAAGAAATATCAAACTTTAGAGAAGCACTTATACGAAATATAAAAATGACATGGATCATAGCCTCCTTCATCTTACAAGCCATGCGCAGAAGTTTGAAAACGTCGCATTTTTAATTTTAGTGAACCTGAAAATTACTGTAAAGCTTTCTTCGCGGTCGTCGTCGTTTAATGTTATTAGTTATTTAAGTGATTAAGTATATGCATTAGTTAGATAATATGAATTTGGATTGACTCCTGTACTATTTACCTATCTATTTACTTGCAATAGTATTATATATCCTATTATAAATGCGAAATACAATATGTATAATGTATGTTTGGTTTTGTATGTAATGGATGTTTGTTACTCCTTCACGCAAAAACTACTGACCGGATTTTAATGAAATTTGGCAGTTATATAGCATATAGCTTAGAATAGCAGATTTGCTATAATTTATCCCGAAATTTAATGTGATTCCCGGAAACGGGTCCGGAACGTTATAACAGAATTTTATGAGGACGCAGTCGCAAAAGCTATTATGAAATGAAATAATCTATGCCAGCCAAAATATTGCCCAATTTATTCACTATTCGGTATAATACATTTTAAACATTCTTATTTAAGTATCTAAGTATATGAAAACTAACTACTTACTTACCTATTGTACCTATCTACTTTTACAACGGTCCCATCATCGTCGATAATTAAAGATCGTGGTTTAAAGTATTTGTGATATCTTTTACACTGCGAAAATGTTTGCTGCACGCGAAGGATCCTTCGATGGGGCTCCAGCATGCTTGGGGAATAGCAGAAGTCCATTTGTTTAAAACAACTTTCTCACTAATCCGATAGAGCAAGCTGAGTTAAAAAACAAACAAGCAAATAAACAAACAACGTAACTGCGGAAGGTTGTAGGTAGAGGCTGGATACAGCTAATCAAGGAAGGATGCTTTCAAAGCACCCGCTTTGATTCGCTGACCGCCCAAGCACTGCTTTGCCTATAATATAGCTTGATGGTAGCCGGGTTCCAACACTACCAACACCTTTTCTGTTTCTGTTGTCGAAATAGAAAAGGTTACTTTGTTGAGCCCCGGTTTGATACCACAATGTCATCCTATCATGTAAGATTTATGCATGTAGCTTGAAAGAAACAACAATGCAGAACCTCTTGTGTTGTCGCTGTGACCACTGAACAGACTTGGTCTAATGTTATAAACCTTGTTTTATTTTGTCTATAAAGTGTCATTACATTGTTATGCTTGTTGTATTATTGATTACAGAATGCTAAAATCACAAATCAAGAACATAAAAGCAAAGTGAGGGAACTGACACAACTGTACGCTTCCATGGAAGGGGCGGCTCAATTCATGAAGAGCAAACAGAATAGAAACTCCAAGAAAGTTCTGGAAGTAATCAGAGATTCTCTGCCCGCACTGGAGCTGCATCTGAACGAGGATTACTTGTTCGATGTGGCTAATATTCTACTGGATAAGCTAAAGGATTTCGACCTTAATGATAATGGTTGGAGTGTCGCTCGAGGATTGGCACTGAGTCTCATGGCGCATAACGTGGAATGGGTGCGCGTGAATTTCTACAAGCATTTGTCGGAAATGGTGCGGAAGGTGCTCGTCAACGGCGACGTTGGGAGCCAAACTGACATCGAGCAAAACCTGACGCTGATATGCGACGTCGGGATACTGACGGAAATATGCTGCCACGGTCTTTCTTCGGAGAGTGACGAGGTAATTTAAAGTAAATTATGATATTCTATACTGATTAAATTTACTAATAATAATATTGAGTATCGCGAACTGTCATCAATCCATCATTGATGTGATAAACGTGGAATGTGGCGTAAAAAGGTACTAACACACCGCCGATTAGACTAGTGATATTATTTATCATTATCACCCATCTCTAGTACTTATTCGAGTGAAGTTAATCAACAGCCTGCCCTATTCTTATTTTAATCGCATAGTACGTAATGAAATATTTCGTAAAACTTTGCGCCCGCATAATAGTTCGCGGCAGTGATTGCGGTTCGAAAATCCATCAAATAGTATTAATGAAACGCAAGATCTGATGTCAAAGTAAATCCCTATTGTTACTTTACAGCAGTTGTTTCTATTCAATAGCACAGCTGTATTTTGACTATGAACTTTATTGCTTATAAGCGCCATCTGGTATATTTTGAAACCCCATTTGACGTCACCACACTCATACCGACCGAACCTACTGTCATATCTTTTTAGTACCCATGACATACAAATTATGAACTACATGCATACTATATTAACCAAGCTGCGGTCCTAACTTCTATTTTACGTAAATAACTCGACGGTCCTAACTTCTGCTGAATTAGATGGCTAATGACCAGGACCGTAGCAAGTGGAACCATGTATGCATGTATGCGGCCCTAAGAAGCCCTTTACCACCAGGTATCCCGGAACGCGTCCGACATAATGGTGTACCTAGTCCGCGGGCGGATGGTGCTGTCCGAGGCGGCGTGGTGGCGGCTGCTGGCCAGCCTGCTGCCGGTGTTGCCGCTGTTGCATGTGTATGCAGCACACGATACGATGCTCGGTACGTTCTTCAAGACAATTAATTTTATATGAATGTATGAAGCGTTTTTGACGGCAGCTAACATGATAATAGGTCAGAAGTGACAGTTTTAATGAAAACCAACAATAAAAATCGACTTTAGACGCGTCATTATGGCACATGATATACTTTGCCATCACCCGATTGATTGAATTGCAACTTAATTTGTACAGCATACGGCTGAAATTGGCGTAGCAAAATTAAATGTCACTTTTTTTATTTGAGTAAGCTAATTTTGGCTACATGCAGAGAATATTACAGTGCATTTCGATCGCTCTTTTTGATTCATCATCATCATCCTATACTAGTCCACTGCTGGACATTACCCGCCCCATTCCAATGATCGCCAATGAACTCTGTCTCCGGCTTGCCGATTATTTTATCGAAATCAATTGTGTAGTTAAAAGATTTTGGAATATAGGTATAATACCAACTTGAGTGTTTCGTTTAACTTTCCCTGGGGCCTATTTCATTCAAAATAATAGCTCGTATTATCAGTTCCAATTATTAGAGCGCGCTTTTTACTAACAAACCCAACGCGATCCAATATTTTGTTATAGCACAGGTAGCTAAAGTTTCGATTCAAGATTCTGAAATATGTCCCTGGGGATAAATGCGAAGGAGTACGCTTTATTAGAAATAGCCTAAAAATTCGGGCATTGAGCTTTAGACTGGAGGGTGGTGCGATATGGCTAGAACATGCTAGGCTTCGGACAGTTGTTTATAATATTTTTCCACCTCCGTTGGCCTTGCTTTTAGTTTACAGCTATCCGCATTTGCAATGTGTTTTAACGAAAACTTAACCACATCAGGACAGGCGATTTGCAAGTCCCTAGAGCCGGACATAGCGGAGTGTATGGGCGTGTCCATGTCCGAGGTGACCATGGGCTTGGTCCGGCTACTGTTCGTCAGGTGTCCATCGGTACAGCTGGATGCTGCGCATACATTGTGTCGGTTACTAGGTTGGTTATAAATACAGTCTATATCAAAACGTCTAGCATGATAAATCCGTTTCTAATCGAATAAAAAACATCTGAATGAGCGACTCGCTAGATGGCGCTACTGTGATGTGAAGTATGCAATCAAAATACTTCGACAGAATGTGCTGCTCATATTTGTCATATTCATTCTATCAACTTTTTAGCTTTAAAATAAATTCTATCGACATCATAAAATAAGTAGCTACATTTTGATATAATATTACTTACGACAGTGGTTTAAGTAGTGCCATCTAGCTTATTTTAATAGAATGGTAGTTCTTTTTGGAAACCTATTACTTTTTTCAAACCAGTTAAAAATGTAGACGATGTGCTGATCTTTTTTGTATTTTTTAGACGATGAAAAATATCTTCCGCCCAAGGAATCGTTGCGTACAGACGTTTTAACGAATGCGCTAAGAAGAGTGGATCCAACGGATTTCAACGTTGACTATACGAGCTCTCCATCGAAATGCCCACAGGTAATCCATGTTATGATGATGGGTCTAGCAGCACTTTCTTCTGAGCATCGCGATAGTTTTTGTAACGTATAAAATTTAGATCCAGCTCCAAGATGTAAGCTCCCTGCTGCTGCATGTTACTATTGCGATACTCGAATTGGATCTTGAAACTTAATAAGAGGGTCGCCAAATATAGCCACACCAATATTGCTTGCGCCTGACTATAAGTTGGCGTCAATTATTGGTTTCACCACAATTGGTTACATACCGTGCCTACTGACTTGTTACACCGATATGTACGATATTCTTAGGTGATTTATGTTCACAGATTCCCATTCCGACTAGTCTTACAATTCTTTAGTTTCCTCATGTGTCATCCATCATCAATAGTCCATAACAGTCCATTGCTTGCTACAGTGACTTTAACCTCTTCCAAATCACATTAGTGGAGGATTTAGCTACAAGGTCTCACTGAAAACCAGCGCCCTGGTTTGAAGCTGAGTGAGGTCCCTTTTACACACCACACCACATACACATGCAACGGCTCTGTTCTTCAATTTTCTTTTATTCATATATGTTTGTCTAGTTGTTGTTTCCTCATTTGATGTTGTTTGTTATTAATTTTGTTTGCGCATTTTTATGTCACTTATTCTTAATACTTTTTTATTTTTTGTTTTACGGCTCTGGAGTCGAGCCACTGACCTCAAAAAATACCTATTTGGAGGTCAGTGATTCAACCCCTTTGAGCCATTTGTTATGTGTTTGTGGTGTTATTCTAATCAATGTTAATACTGAACAGCCAGGTTAAGAGATGTTGATGTTAATTACAAAATAGAAAACGCTGCTGTTATTTCCTGACCTACAGAGGTCCTAGCTAGCGTGCCTTACTCGCCCAGACCACCTTAGTTATATTCTTTTTCATTGTATAACTTTCCAATAGCAATTAATATTTCCTCACTTTCACACTTTCTCCCAGACATCAGGCCTGATCCAGATCCTGGACGTGTTGAAGCAAGACATAGTGTCCTCGCCCCGTGGGCCTTCGACCTCGCGGCCCGCGCTGGAGCCGTCGCTGCGGCGGAGCACCCTACAGCAGTTGGCTGTGGTGGCGAGACAGATTGAGCATCACGAGGCCTTCCTACAGAACGATGGCGTTGATCTCGTTGTCACTATACTGCGGTAAGTACAGTGTATGGCTATAGGATTTATACAGCGCTATCTAGCCCCGATCTAAGCAAATCTCTGAACGAGAGAACACAGGTCAGTCAATCGGCGCGGGTAGTGGATCTCGACGTCAGATCGATGCGAATGGGCCGAAGGGCTTTTGCCCTTGTGTTTTTGTGTTATTACTAAGCCTCCGCCGCTGTCGTCTGTCCGTCTGTCACAGGCCTGTATCTTTGGAACCGTGACATCTAGGTAGAGCTCGTCTAGTCTAAAATGACGCGCCCCACTACTTAGTTAGTTGATTTCGATGAGTGAGTGCAAATATTAATAACGACACTTCATCTGTGTGGGAGCGTCGACTGCTCCAATCGATCGACGCGAGCTCCTACGTTGGTGTCTCACCGGCAACTGAATGACCAATTACAACGGCATTTGTATATGTATTGCGTCCATATTTTAAACTTGCTTGTGTGCGTTAATGCGATAGTGGGGCGCGTCATTTTAGATTGGACGAGCTCTACTTGAATTTGTGTTTCTGTCACAGAATATGTGTTTCTATGGCCGCTATAACAAGAAATATAAAAAAATAAAATTAAAGGGATTTTCCCCTCTTCGAGAAACATGCTGTTTTCGCCGGTTTTCACAGTTTTATTTATTATTTAGCTAACCTTTTTATACGTAGCTTTAAGTCCGCCATTGTACTGTAATGTGCATCAAGTTTTAAATAAATAAATACATACAAGCACCAAACGTGCGATTATAGTGCTAAATAATAATACTATAACAACAAATGCCAAAAACCGGTCAAGCGTGAGTCGGACTCGCCCTACAAGGTTTCGAATTTATTAAATTTGACGAATTATATGTTGCTCTGGCATCAAAATCTTGTTGTTGGTAATAGTATAGGAACCCACATACAAAGAGCTCCTCTTTGTATGCGGGTTCGACTCGCACAAGACCGGTTTTTTACAGTATTTATATCATTCATATGACATCATACATTCGTATTTTAAGCGCGGTCTCGCCAACACTCGTGTTCCGCCATCCGCGCCGCTGCCGAACGGCTTTATACGAAACTAGTGGACCAGGCGCGACTTCGTTTGCGTACACCTACTTTACCCCTATCTACCCTTTTTTCTTGCTTATAAATCTTCCTCTTGTATTACTCTATCTATTGTTGAAAACCGCATTAAAATCCTTTGCGTAGTTTATCTAAGTTAATCTAAGCATACAGATGGCGGAAAGCGATTTTGTTTTATACTATGTAAAGACTATGTGGATGGGGAGGCCTTTGCCCTGCAGTGGGACAGAAATGGCTAAAATGATAATAATAATAAAGACTATATGTATGCATAGGTCTGATCGAATTCCACCGAGACTGGTTGAACGCTCGGGAGCCGATTATCACCCCGTGACGGTGTAGTGTTATTATCAATACCGAGAAACAAGTGGTCGTCGTCTAGAATAATTTATGTTTTTTGTAAAGACTGTCACGAGTACGTATATTTTAAATAGTGTATTGTATAGCGTGCAATATCATTGCAGTGGAACGAAAAATGAACAATAAGACTTGGTAATACGGTCTAATTGTCCATGTCCACGCGATAAACACGTTCCGAATGTATAATTCGTACAAAATGACTGAAACGTTAATTAACTACGCAAAAAGAGATTCCCTTTTTGTGATGCTGATTTGTCTTGGAGTATAATTGTTGTTCCCAAACCGTAACGATAACAATACCCCACCCCCACTACAGGGGTAACCATTTAATGGTGCCATTTCCATACCAGGGCAATAACCTCCTCTTTCGTGGAAGAGGCCCTTAGCGCTGTGATGATGATGATGAAGCCAGATCGCCCCCGTATGATTCTATTACTAGATTAACGATTGAACGATCTCGCAATGGGCCTATTTGGCAAGGGGGACCTTTGGAAACGGGGCGATCTGGGAATAGGGACAATTCGAGAATGCAGTTTGACAATGAGATCAATTGCTACTAAACCCTTAATTTGAATCGAGCGTTTGCAACAATAATAACAGTACTGGTACCCGTAAACCCATAAGCGGTATGAGGCGGGCTTAAGTTCATATATATTAAACATTGATCATCATCATCACAGCTCATAATGTCCACTGAAGAAGAGGAGGTTATTGCCCATTTTCCAGCACACGGAGACTCCACAACTTTTGCCTTGAAAACATTAGACACCTTGTACGACACCCACGTGTGTAAGGGGTTGATGCTATTCCACTCTGCCGGACACCACACATCGTAAACATAAACATCCTTTGCTTCAGGATGTCGATGATGGTGGACGATTTCCTGGCGTTCCCCGAGTGCGCGATCAGCTGCGTGTCGGTGCTCAACAGCGTCAGTTTCGCGGCGCGACACACACTGGCCAAGATACCGGACTTCCCCGCGTTGTTGTTGAGAGGTTTGTGTCGTTGCAGGATATCTTACATTACATATCGACACAGTGTCGCGATACGCTTCTGCATTTGTATTCGTTTAGTTATAAAATGAGCATCGGATTCTAACTGTTTTTACATTGGTAAAAATTAAACGAACAGAATTCCATTCGGATAGAAAGAGAGCTGTTGTTGAGAGGTTTGTGTCATTGCAGGGTATCTTATTTTTTATATCGACACAATGTCACGATAAGCTTCCGCTCTTTGTGTTATTAAAAATATGCATCGGATCTAACAGATTTTACATTGGTAAAAACTAAACGAACACAATAGAAAGAGAGAGAGTGAGAGTGAGGGAGAGAGTGAGAGAGAGAGAGAGAGAGAGAGTGAAAGAGAGAGTGAGAGAGGGAGTGAGAGAGAGAGAGAGAGAGAGGAAACACGAAGCTGGGGCGGGTCGCTAGTAACTAGAAAATAGAATACCTAGCTCCACATTTGTAGATCCACCACGACGCCGTGGATTGGTTTCTTAAACCGACCACCGCGTGCGGTGGTTACACACGTGGTGACCCGTTTGCCTCCCTTTAACAAATCAACATAACATATTGCGCAAAGACCTGTACGATTTTCTCTAAAAAGAAAACTGCACACAATATAATCTTTCCCATCGGCAGTGATCCTGGTGTTCCCGGCACACGAATCAGCTGTGGGATGGTGTGCGCAACTCCTGGCGCTCACGGCCTGGGCTGGCTTCGCGTTGCAAGAGCTGGACGCGCGCCGCCGCCGCGTGCCTGCGTTGCCTAAGGCCATCGTGCACCGGCTGGCACTACCCTTCCATGCTACGACGTATTGGAACCAGAGCCCCAATAAGACGCACTCGTCTGTCGGTCAGTGGCTTTTTAGACAGATACACACAAGAATAATTACAATAAAAGTAGGGAAAACCTTATCTAGTTGTAGACAAAGGCGGCCTTATCGCTGCTTTTTACTGTATAGAAATTTATAAAGCCTACAAAGTCGCAGATTCACTCGTCTGTCAGTCAGTGGCTTGTGACTATAGAAAATAATTTAGCTTATGGTGGGTCGGTGTACACGACTATAGGGCGATGAGGCCGTTGTGTGCGAGCCTCCGGTGTCAAACACAATCTGGCCGCAGCGATACTCTAGCGCTGTCAAATCAGCAACATAAATTGTATCCATGGAAATAAATCTTTAAATAATGTATAAATTCTTACTGTCTAGATTTTTTCCCATTCAATGTAATTATCCTTAAATTAAACTCAGCCGATTAAAATAATCATCATCAAATATTTTTATGGACATCTTACGCTTGAACAATTCCCAATTCAAATTCTCGTTTATAGATTCGAATATCTCTAGACCCTATTGAAAAAACAGACTTAACTTTTAATTAAGTATGTATTAGTTTATCCAGTTTCTATCGGTGCAAACTAATAATTTAGAAACCTGTAATTGGCTCTGTGATTCAGTATTATTTAACATAATAATTGCTGCTGGTTTTCCTTACATAAAATAAAACACTGTACCCCTTCCCAACAGAGTGGGTGATGTCGGACCCCGATTGCCGCATGGCGCTGCGCACGCGCTGGTGGGTGTGCTTCGCCGGCGCAAGGGGCGTGGTCTCGGGCGCGGCGCCGCCCCCCGCGCCCCTCGCGCTCCGCCCCGCCCCCGCCGACCGGGACGCGCTGAGGGACGCCTGCCCGCAGTACTCCTGTACGCGGGCGCTGATGCAGTTAGAGAACGCCACCTCGCATCGGCAGGTCATCGAGGCGCTGGGAATGTTGGAGACGTGAGTATTTACAGTATGGTTTGTTTTTGGTTTTCTCGAAATAGGATGCTTTGTGCGCGCCCTGCTCCAGTGCTCTTGTGCGAGGGCACTGATGAACCTATGAAACGCAACCGGTCTGACCGTGACTGCACAGGTCATCGATGTGCGAAGTAAATCGTCTTGTTGCGTACTTTTGTGCTGTTCTCTGAACAGGATGCCCTGCGTTACGTCTGGTCCCGCATAAAGACACATACTTACAGAAAATAAAATACGGGTTTTTTCGTAGATGTAAAATAAATTGTAAAACAACGTTCGAATCAAAGAATTTACAGTAAAACTCGCTATCAGCCTAAGAGAATAAAGGAAATCCCATTATTTTACGACCTCAGTTTTAAAAGTGGAAATCCCTTTAATTATATTTTTACATCCATATAAAACGTTGAAGAGACGCCACGTGACGTCACGAGCTTGTATTGCATACAAAATTCTGTTTTTTTACTTAAACTCAAATAAGTACCGAATTTTCTTTTTATGAATTTATTTAAGGCAATATTTTTAGGCCCATTTGAGGCCCATATTTATAAATACACACATACAAATTATTTTAGATTATAAACTAATACATACGAATAAAGCATTAAACTTAATCTACACTTAACATCACTTTAGTTAGTAGTATTGTTGGGTCATCTACCTGCTACCACTGAGTACCTCCATAGGTACGTCCGCCTCCTGCCGTGGTCGGCCAACGGGTCGGCGGCCCACGCGCTGCCGTGGGGCCGCTCGGGCCGCTTCCTGGCCGCGCCGCCGGCGTCCCCGCGCGACGTGGCACTCCTCATGGCGATGTTGCAGTTCTTCCTCGCCTATATGGAGAACGTGCCGGATGAGGGTAGGTCACTATTGTATAAAAGAATGTGGGGGATGCGGGTAGATGACTGTATTGTTTAAAAGAACGTGCCGGATGAGGGTAGGTGACTGTATTGTGTAGATAACATACACACTTATCCCCGTATCCCACAGAGGTGACTGATTCTTTAGACATATCCGTCTACTGCCCCAATCGGCGAAAGGCCGAACGTTTCGAATGGGACAAGGTGACATACTGTTTCAATGAGGGTTTTTCGGTCAGACGAATCCCCCAGATGGCGCTACTGCGGCGTAAGGTCTGTTGTCACAATATTGCCGCGCTATTGGAGGGACACAACAGCTGTAAGTTGACGGTTTTATTCTAGTCAATGCCAAAAGCCAAAGCTTTTTGACCTTACGCCACAGTAACGTCATCTGTGGATTTTGTAATCGTAATCGTTGGTTAAAAGCAACAAACACAAAATACAAGCGGCAAAATTTACAGTTGATTAAAGCCCAAAATGACTTTATTTTTGGAGTTACAAGACCTACTCTACAAAGCTATGCGAGATGATGTGTGCACACTCCTCCAAGACACCTTATTTTTGACTTCTGCATAGTAACGGTCACCGCTCGACATTCGTGCCTCGACCTGTAACTGCTGTTTATGACGTCAAAATTACATATTTTAACATAAATTGTAATTTAAATTAATTCCTATTAATTGTTGTCTTCACCATCTCTCCACAAAGGTAATGCAATGTCCTGGATCGTATCCGCGTTCCTGGGCAGCGAGGCGACTGTGATATCCCTACTGAGCCGGGAGGAGTTATACCCTCACCAGAGCGCTCATGACCGCATAGAAGTCACCCAGTTACAAATACACATAGTGAAAGTGCTGCGGCAATGCGTCATGGCATTGAAGCACGAAGATGGCTACCAAGATGGCCAGATAGAGAGCCTGCTCAAAATATTGTTGGCTTGCTTGGAGCGCATCGATCTGAAGAACTTTCATATGCTTGGTGAGTAGTGTGCTTAGCTCTTTCTATATGCTTTTGATGCGGCTGGCATTACATCTCGCATCAACAACGGTTTGTCGTCGTCACGGTGTATATTATGATCAACTTTTGAAGTAGATAGTTTAGATGCAGATATTTGTGCAAAATGAGCAGGGTCTCTATTTTTGAATGCATGAAATTTTCAATATTTTTTTAATCACACTGGCAACACCAAAGTAGTACAGTTCAAAAATAGGGAGTATCTTGTATCAAAATATCGAATTCATGCCGAAAATAAAAACTGAAAACCGCTCGTATCGAAGCGAGCGATGCCTTTTACCTTGACGTCATTATTATATTGTCAAGCAATTCACTTGCTTATTCGTCAGGAAATTGGTTATCTGTACATGTTCTGACATCATTTGTGATTTCACAGGATTGCTTAACGAGTTGCTGCGTTGCATTAGATACACTCTGTATTCGGAATATTGCAGTTTGTCGGAAGAGACTGTCTTACATTGTATGAAGGTTATAATAGCCACCTTGAGCGGGTGTGCCTCAGGCGGGGGTCGGAAGGGCCAAGCTTGCCGCCTCGATGCAATGGTTTCATTGCTTGCTCTGTTACAACAGGCTCATACACAAGCGATACCTGTGCAGGTACGTTTATCTAAACTATATTATTTGATGTTCTGGAGGACGGTGGCTGCTTTGGTGTGCCTCTCTAGGATATAAAAAAAGATAAAATATTTGTTTTTTTTGTAGGTAGGTTTTGTAATGCATAAACTCAAAAACTGCTTAACCGATTCAAAAAAAAATTAATTACATTATTAGCAAGTAACATGGGCATTATTGAATTTAAAAGAGAATAGCGATTCCTATAAATATTACAATAATATATCCCATTAAAAAAATTGGCAATACAAGTCGTATGTTGGGGATAATCTCCCAAACTGCTGAACCAATTTCTGGGTGTAGAATAGTTTGTGAAACAACGTTAGATTTAAAGAACTTACAGTAAAATATTTAGTAAGACTGACAATAAAGGAAATCCTATTATTAATATTTTTCAAGCCACATAAAACGTTAACAAGAAACACATTTGACAATGACGTCGTCACGAGCTTGTATTGCATACAAATTTCATACAAACTTGGTGTTTTGACAGCTCGTAAAGAGTTGCCGATCTGATTTGCAGTGAAATACCGCAGTTCTTAGGCAGTTTGGTGTTCGGCAGAGCACCAACCGCTTACACTAGTGGGTGTCTTACAAGGCGACTAATGATTTTGAGGCACAAAAGAATCTTCGTAGACTGGAAAATGTTCAGCAGCGTTTTCCATTGTTATATAAAACACTGCGATCTCCAACCCGCCTGCCTAGCGTGAAGATTATGGCAACAACCTCCCCTTTTGTGGGAGAGGCCCTAATGCGCTTATTACATTTGACTAAATTCAGTAGCCTAAATTCAAAAGCAAAAAGCGTGAGAGCAACTGAAAGTGGAATGTATTGTTCATGAAATAAGATAAATTTTTGTGTCACGCCTTTTGAAAAGCGGAACGACGCGTTACATAATATAAGTGATACAAAAACGGGCCTTATTGTATGAGCAATATATTCCACATTGACTTGCTCTCACGCTTTGTGCTTCTGAATTTAGGCTACTGAATTCAGTCAATTGTAATAAGCGCATAAGTCCCGCAGTGGACTGCGATGGGTTGTGACGACCGTGTCGTTTGCTAGAAATGGTGCGAGTGGTGGTCGGGCGCGGGCGCCCGCGAGCTGGTGCGGTGCGCGGGCAGCGCGCGCGCCGGCCTGCGCGCCGCCGCGCTGCGCGTCGCCGCCTCCCTGGCGCTGCACGCGCAGGCCATCCCGCAGCTGGAACAGGGTGAGTGGGACAAAGGGTCTATTGTCTAACTCATTTGGCCACTGAATATGATATTAGATAATTCTGCACTAGGTCGTCTACGTTGGCCACTGGCTATAGTGTCTACCAAATTAATTAATTAATTTATGTAATTTGCCCACAGATTTACATGTTTTTTACAATGCTCTACTTAATTTTTCAAATTAGAGTGTAAGATTATTATATGTCAAATTCAGTTGTCCACTGACTACTTTTACGCGAATCAACAAAGTTCACAATTTTGACAAACTTTGGAAATTCGCGGCTTAGTACGGCGCGCGAAAAGTATGCAAACATTTATCAATTACACTAGAAACGTAATCGATACAAGAATTTGCATACTGTAAAAAATTTACCACTATTATATTTCAAGTACTTTGCCCAAGTATCTAATTCCTAATTTTGATATAGCTTACTAATCTTGTTATCTAAAATGTTCTCGCTTTGTAAAAAATGGGACACCTGCAACTATCGCGTCCGCTCAGTCTAACACATACATCTCATCTAGGAATTTTAGAAATAATATGCGGTGCCGTGTGGTGTCCGGCAGAGTAGAATAGCACCAACCCCTTACACTAGTGGGTGTCGTACAAGGCGACTAATGTTTTCGAGACAAAGATCTCCGTCTTCGTAGGCTGGAAAATGGGTAGCAGCGTTTTCCATTGTTCTACTTATAATACTGCGATCTCCAACCCGCCTGCCAAGCGTGGAGATTATGGCAATAACCTCCCCTTTCGTGGGAGAGGCCCTAAGTACTGCAGTGCACTGTTATGGGCTGTGGTGGTGGATGCGTCTTAAACTAATTAGGTGGTAGTGTTGCTAAGCTTTATCATAAAATTTTGGATTTTTTGCTTTAGGGTTTAGGCTGTGGGAATGCAGAATTGAGCCCAATAATTATCCATGGAATTATCTATTGATATTATCACCCGGAAACACAATATTGTTGTCGACATTGTGATATTGACAATACTAATCTTAAGCGTAAGTGGCAGTGGGCAGGGCACATAGCTCGCAGAACAGGTGGCCGATGCGGCAGAAAAGTTCTCGAGTGGCGATCACGTACCGGAAGACGCAGCGTGGGTAGGCCTCCCACTAGATGAACCGACGATCTGGTAAAGTTCGCAGGTACCATCTGGATGCGGAAGGCACGAGCCCGGCCTTTGTGGTGATCTCTGGGGGAAGCCGATACCCAGCAGTGGGCGTCTTCCGGTTGATATGATGATGATCAACAATATGATTGCCTTCCGCATACAGCCATAGCGAAGTTCACTTACAACGTACAACCTATATCCAAACAGCGATACCCGCGGAGTCGCTGACCGAATACGCGGTCGGGATACTGTGCGAGGTGCGAGAAGCCAACGCCGTCAGGACTGCGGCGGCTTACCTGATCGTCAGCATCGCGGCCAGAGCATCGCCGCACTCTGAGGTAAGGAATCATCATTACATTTGTAACTCGTAATAGTCTACGGCGTTGTCCTAATTGGCAACGGCCGTGCTACCATGGTCGTCCGTCGGGCGGTTTTGAGGTCTCCTATTGGTCGGGCGACGTCCGTCGTACGACCATGGTCGCACGACCGTTGGACACAGGACAGGGCCTTCTTTTAGACTCCTTTATTTTAACAGAATGTCTACGACTGGCGCGTGCTAATATGCCAATACTGCAATCATGAACCCGTAGAGTTAGATATCGCAAAAAGAATCAGATTCGAGTTGACGAGGCTCCTCTATGATTGTCGCCACACTAGCCTAAGCGAATTTAAATACACTCTGCGCCACAACAGTTGGCCTAAATCCGTCACAAATTTCTAAATAAACTGTCTAATAAAAACCGTTTCGTTCACAAATTCGTGATAAGGAGTTGGGCCACATTTTGTGCCGCTGGGTCTATAACTGTTTGGTGATCCAATCAATACTGCACCGACACACTTCTTTACAATTCAATCGCTGAGTTGTTATATTTGAAGCTGATTCAATTTATTAAAATATCCGGTTTTTTGTGAGTGGTGGTGAATTATTAGTCGGGATTTTTGTTGGTGTTGTTAGTGTGTAGTTCAGTGTAGTTTTTAAAGTCGTCCACATACAAAATAAGGTGCAGCTACATCCGAGCATCGCTGATGCCATGCAGAAGAAAAGAGACGCAAACATACGGACGAATTCGCAAGCAAATCACATTGTGGTGCTCTTGTGTAAATGTGTTGCGGGAAAGTAGCAATGCATGCTGACTTTTGTACAGATATCGCTTCAATTAATTCTGTTCATGATACGAGTGTATTTGTGGTCGAACAGACTCAAAACACTGAGTTACTCTCCATTAAGCTACGAATCAAAGCTTCACTGTATCACATTGTATTCTAGTTAGATGCAAACCAACAAATCAATTCTATAGATGAGAGTTCTTTCGTCCATCATGGTGCGAATAGATATTCGTAGCTTGACTTCACCATCGAAAAGTAGAATGAATGAGGTTTGTGCAATATCTAGTAAATAGTTTAAATCGTTATTTAGCAACACGAAAAGCATATTGAACCCTTGATTTAATCCAGATAATTCATACATAGTATAAAACAATCGCTTACCGCCGTCTGTCTCCCGCGGATCTTGGATTTAAATGCGGTTTTCACTATCATTTAGAGATATTCTTCCGGAAGGTTTATATCTATAATACGTGCATACCTATTATAATAGAGTAACCTCGAGAAAACCCGTGCGAAGCCGGGGTGGGTCGCTTATGTATTTTAAAGAGTGCATTATCAATGTGAAACTCGCAAAAACCCAATTTTTGTAACGGTAAGCTATCAGAAACATTCTGTAAGTCTATATATATCGGCTTACTACTTTTTGTTCAGCCACACTTTCACGTGACAGTGGTAATGCACCCAATCAAGAAAATTCATTAACACATTCCTCACTGATGGCTCAGAAAGGAGTACATGCTAAGTATTTCGTGACGCACATGCGTGCCTTTATTATTAGACTAGATTATTCATTATTACATTATTGATAGGCGATACGTTTCTTGAATAATTCAAGCGTTATTTAACTTGTGTATGGTATATGGGGGTCCTGGGGAGTCACGGACGCGGGGCGTCACTACGGCGGCCTCGAGTGCGCGGGCGATGGCGGGCAGTCGTTGCCGGGCTTACCTGGCCGCGCGCGCCGATACCATTCACTCGATCATCGTGTCGGCGCTCGCGTCTCGCCGCTGCTGGCTGCCGCCGAATGCACTCCCCGTAGTGGTAGCCTCGCGTACCGGTTGAAGTTTACGATTTTTCGTTACGCATTGCGTTTCGTGACAATGTCTCTAAGTGTTGGAGTGTTTGTGGTTCTCCTTTCTCTCACGATTTTGCTCGCAATATATCATTACACGACGGACAGAAGAAAGTATTGGCTGAAAAGGAATATTCCCCACAGGAAACCATGTCCGATATTTGGAAATTTCGGAGCAACCCTTACGTTGCGACAGAGTTACGCCCAAACTCTGCAGCATTTTTATGACACTTATCGAAATGAAAAGTTCGTGGGCCTGTTTATGGCTCGCAGACCGACGTTGATGGTGAAGGATTTAGAGGTGATAAAGAAAATATTTTCGACGTGCTTCCACAATTTTAGCGACCGTATATCGGCAGCGACCGACACTCAAAGAGAGCCTCTGCTGCGTAACTTGGCCAACATGCGAGGCGCCGAATGGATGGCGATGCAGCGCGCGGTGTCGCCCACCTTTACCCCCGGCAAGCTGAAGGCCATGTTCCCGCTGGTGCTGGAATGCACGCACGGCCTGAAGGAGGCCTTCGCGCAAGAACGAGATCAAGTTGAGGTTCCGCGAGTCATGACCCGTTATACAACTGATGTCATAGGAAGATGCGCCTTTGGATTTAATCCCGGCTCACTGCAAAATCTGGAGTCGCCCTTTTTTAAAATATCTCAAAAAATGTTCAACAGCGCCCGCTCGGCTTCATTGAGGCGTTATTGTCGTGTGTTTTTCCCTCGAATATTCAAATTGTTGAATCTCAGAACTTACACGCCTGACGTGGAAGCTTTTTTTACGAAAATCATGAGACAAGTACTGGAAGAACGACGAAAGCCAGGAGCCGTAAAGACACACGATTTTATCCAGTTAATGTTAGATGAACAAAAAACTGAAACTGGAGCTCCGATAACGGACGAATTGATAACATCTAACTCTTTCATATTTATGTTAGCCGGTTTGGAGACTTCGGCGACTACTTCATCGTTTTGTTTATATGAATTGGCTAAAAATCAAGAGTTGCAAGAGAAACTAAGAGTGGAGATAAAGGAGTGCGTCGCTCGCCATGGTGGGTTATGTTACGAGGCGGTTGCAGAGATGCATCTGGTAAGGCAAACGATACTGGAGACTCTGCGGAAGCACCCGGCGATACCCATGACTACGCGCGTGTGCACACAACCATGCACTTTGACAGGAACAGATTTGCACATAGAATTGGGACAGCCAGTTCTAATCCCCTTTCACAGTATTCATAACGATCCTCAATATTTTCCGGATCCAGATAAATTTGACCCCGAAAGATTCAAGGATGATCCAAGTCCGCCCGGATTCATGCCGTTCGGAGATGGACCCAGGATATGTCCAGGTAAATAAATAAAAAATTCTTAGTAACAATGGTTATTAATATCATAGAGGTACCCCATCTAGTGTGTAATTTACTAGACTTTTGACCATCATCTTAATCGATGGTAAGCGACGTTGCGGCCGGCGGCCGAAGAAACGGCCTATTCACTCTGGCCTTGAAGGAGTCCAGCTTATATTGTTCTGGGAACACATAGGCCAAGGCACCGTGAACCGGAAGACAAGTGTAAGGGTCGAGCAAATACATTGTGCGAGCGTTTTCAGGAGCGAGATTCGCCCAGCTGGTCGTGGCTGCGGCTCTTGCGGCGACACTCAGCACGCTGTCAGTGGAACCATGCGCGCGCACCACTCCACGTATAGACTACGCCACGCGCGGTGTAATGCTCAAGAACAAAGGAAGTATATGGCTCAAGTTCACGCCACTTTAGAACAAATTCGCTGATTATACGGTAATAAATCGATTTAATGCGGGTCTTACTTATATACTATGTACCGTGTCTGAATTAAACCTTGTTTTTTGTATTATTTCGTAATAATGTTGTTAATACATGCAAAAAATATCATGTTGTCACTAAAATGTTTCCCTCAGATGGGTTTTCTGCTCGTGTCAAGTATGAAAGAAATAAAATATTTTAGATAAATTCTTAATTTTTGTATTATTCATTTGTATGATATTATGGACCTTAATGACTAGGCCCCATTTCTCGAATAAAAGTACTGAAATGTGTCTGAACGAGCAGACTGACTGACGAGAGCTTCGATCCACGACTTTTTATGAAATTATCCATCATCATGTCAGACGCCAGGCTCGCACTACTGAAAATAGGTCTCCCCTCATACCTTCCCCGCAGACTTTGCGTGTGACACTTGTATCCTTTGGTGGGCGACATTGGTGTGTAACGCCTATTTGGCTTTTTTAATGTGGCTGATAATCAGGTACTATTAAAAATCTGTTTCGTAACCGTAAGTAATCGTTGGTAGCACACTCTTCAAACTTAAAAAATATAACGTAAAATGGGGTCCCGTTTTTCTTTTACTTACTAACCAACTTGTTAACCAAAGTAAATACTTAGTAATAGTATGAGTTTTGTGATGACATCATGCCTGTACGCTGCGTGCACTTCGGATCTGTGTAAACATTCAACTATCCCGGGATTCTTGCTTTTTGGTACAAAAATGTAATGCTTATGTGGATTGACTTCTCTGTTTACGCAGGCGTTAGAGACTGATGTCTTGAATCATTTAGCCGAGCACAACTTCGTCGAGATGTGCGTGGAAATCCTGATTAACTTCTGCAATGAAAAACAATACCAGACACACATCGGTAAGTAGAAGTATACTCTATATAAAAAATTATAAACATTTACAGTTACAGTATTAGCAAAGGTAACTTAATACAATTTAAATTACCGAATACGAGAGATATATACTGTGATCAACAAGTAAGGTGAATTTGTATAAAATGTATTTTTTTTTATTGTTCCAAATCTATTTCATCCCCTTTAAAGTAATCCCCGTCCGATAAAACGCACTGTTGCCAACGCTTTTTCCAGTTCTCGAAACAATCGGAATAGTCTTTTTTTGGTATAGCCTTCAAGACCTTCTTCGATTCGGTTTTTATCTCCTCAATCGTGTCAAAACGGCGTCCCCGCATTGGCCGTTTGAGTTTGCTGAATAGTCAGAAGTCGCATGGAGCCAAATCAGGCGAAAACGGTGGTTGCGGAACGATATGAATCGAATTTTTGGCAAAAAAGTCGCGAAGAACCAATGCAGTGTGAGCCGGTGCATTATCGTGATGAAGGAACCAAGAGTTGTTCACCCATAATTCCGGCCGTTTCAGACGAACAGCTTCACGCAAACGACGCATAACGCTCAAATAATATTCTTTGTTGGCAGTTTGGCCCGGCGCGGCGGAAGGAATTCATAGTGCACCACACCACGATAATCGAAGAAAACTGTCAACATAACCTTGATTTTCGACTGACTTTGCCGTGGTCTTTTCGGTCTTGCTTCACCTTTTGCACGATATTCGCTGGATTGGTCAGTGGTTTCAGGGTCGTATGCGTAAATCCAAGTCTCGTCTCCAGTAATAATGCATTTCAAGCGGTCCTGATAGTCAGACAGCAAAGTTTCACACACAACAACGCGACGCTTTTTTTCCAAAAAATTGAGCGTTTTTGGCACCAATCGAGACTTGACGCGTTTGAGACACAAAGCATCCTTCAAAATGGTTTATGCTGAGCCAAATGATATTCCAGCACTATCAGCGAGGTCTCTTATTGTCAATCGACGATTTTCAATCACCAAATCTTTGTTATTTTGAAAGAAAGAAAGAAGAAAGAAAGAAAATATTTATTACAAAGGACGCCATTTTGGACGTGGCCCTCGTCGGTAGACGTTGATGGTCGACGACGATTAGAGCGCGGTTCGTCTTCAACGCGTTTTCGGCCCGCTTTGAACACGTTGTACCACTTATAAACGTTTTTTTGTGCCATAGTTTGATCACCAGAGGCCTTCCGCAACATTTTCAACGTGTCCGCACAAGAATATTCGTTCCGCAAACAAAATTTGATGCAAGATCTTTGCTTATCAAAATCACCCATTGTAAAAATCGAAAAATTTACTTTTGATTGTTTAAAAAAACACGTGTAACTCGGAGATAATCAAACCTTTTTACAAACAGACGCTTGGCAAATGTTATAGACAGTCCTAGAGCTCGTCTAATTTAAAATGACGCGCCCCACTATCGCATTAACGCACACAAGCAAGTTTAAAATATGGACGCAATACATATACAAATGCCATTGTAATTGGTCATTCAGTTACCTTTAAGATTCAAACGTAGGAGCACGCGTCGTTCATTGGCTCCCACACAGATGAAGTGTCGTTATCAATATTTGCACTCACACATCGAAATCAACTAACTAAGTAGTGGGGCGCGTCATTTTAGACTAGACGAGCTCTACCAACCTAGAAAAAAAAATTACCTTACCTGCCTTCCTAATGCCCGGAAGTTTTAAATGACAATTTCACCTTACTTTTTGATCACAGTATTATTAGAGGTCTCCTTATAGGCGGGCGGGCAACGCATTGGGAGCGCCCTTGGTGTTGCTGAGACATAGGCGGCGGTGACCACTTTCCATCAGATGGCCCGTTTGCCTTTTTGTCTTAACGGGTTTTGCCCCACCACTCATTCCCACCGCTGCAACCAGCCAGCTGTGTTGCTGGCTGGTTGCAGCGCTGTGTAGCCAGGATCTATAGCGGCGAACACACATAGGTCCTGAATTTTGACACTCAGGCACGCCCTAGGACAAGCTAATACTGCCTTGGAACCCGCAGCAAATTGAATGCCTGGTTGTCGGCCGTATTACATAAAAAAAAAACGATTACCCTGTCTGTACAGAACCCAACGTGCCCCCCTCAATGCTGGAGCGTCTCAGCTCGTTGGAGGTGCGCGCGCGCAAGTGTGGCGACGTGCGAGTCTCGCCCGCAGTCCCGTTCTACGGCCGCCCACCACCCACAGCTGGGCTGGTCGCGGCGCTGGCTGACCTGATGCACAACCTGGGCCGGTTCCCCAGGTTCCCCGTCCAGATGTGGGACGAGAGGGGCGTTTATAGGCTGCTGTTTAGGTGAGGTGATAGTTTGTTTGGTGGCCCGCCGATTATTTTATTTGCAACTTCATGAGCAATAGTGCACAGCCGCGTAGCACGTACGTATGTTTGTTGTATGTATGTGTATTTTTTTATTGTGAGAATGTGCCTTCCGCCGATGAGTCTTCCACCTCTCTCGATATTTTACAATCACAATCAAGATATTTTTTTAAGTTGACGTGGAATAATATTATATAAATAATCGTGGATAAATTCACACAGCGCCATCTGGCCCCAAACTAAGCAAAGCTTGTACTATGGGTGCTTGTAATACATAGAACACCCAGACCCGTAACAGAAATTAAAATTCATCATTAAAATTTCTGCCCGGCCGGGAATCGAACTCGGGACCTCTTGCGTGGCTGACTGGCATGTTGACCACCGAACCACTCAGGTCGTCAAATATTGTGTAAAGAAACGAACCAACGCCGTGTACGGGCATCAACGGGCTACTGAGCGCAATCTTTAAGACTCGCTCGCGGCGGTACAGTTACAGTTACAACTACTAACTAACAGTTACAGGCTGCGGTGACTGCTTACCATCAGGCAGGCCGTAAGCTTCTTTGCTACCTTAGTGGTATAAAAAACTTTGGATAATCTCTGATCTGATCAACAGCGCTTAAGAATCCAAGCTTCACCACTATTGGTGATCTTGTCAGACCTGTACGTACATGGATGCAAATAAATTTGATTTGATTTGATTTGGTGGGAAGCAAACCTCACTAAAGAGAACGCACACCCTCAGATGCGCGTCATGGGCGGGCGGGTCGGCGTGCTCGGCGCTCGCGGTGCACGCGGTGCGCGCGGCGTGCTGTCGAGCGCTCGCCGCGGCCGCCGCGCACCGCTGCGTGCGCGCCACGCTCGCCAACGCCGCCGACTGCGTGCACGCGCTTGTGGCTACCGTCGCGCTGGTTGCGGACGGTACGTCCTATACTAGCAACAGGCGATTTGGCTGGAGACGACCAACCGTCAGACGCAGGCGATACTAATCCTTACATAGTACAAAATAAAGTTGAGCTAGTTTTACTTGACTATTTACCGAGGGCCAGCGCGCTACGAATCACACTTTTCCACTAAAATGTAGATGGGCCCAGTGGCATTACTGTCATACAAGCCCAAAAGCTGCCTTGCAAAAATTGCCTTGCCTTATAATTGTAGTTTATGCAACTGCATATTAAAGGGGGTATTAAAACATTAGTGTCTATTGTACTCTCCTGAACACCAAACGCTCCAATATAATCGTGCCAGAAGTATATATATATATACTTACATTAGAACGTTAAGTGTTCAACAATTACGTGGAAGGTTTTACGCCTTTTTTCACCATTCGAAGTTCTGTTAACAACCATGACGCGCGATTTCTAATCAGTACAAACCTTAGATTATAAAATGATACAATTGGTCAGCGCTGTTAATTTCCTACATTAGTTAAATACTAGCCGATGCTCTTACGGTAAGGGAAAACATCGTGATGAAACCTGCACATTCACATGAACGTGTAACCATGATCCAATCTGGTCAGGTTTCCCTGGCAGCAGTGCCACGGAGATCAGACAGGAGTCGCTCAACTGTAATTGTGTGATCTGTCAAATCCTGGATCATGGTCAAGGCGAACCCCGGGCGCGAGAGCATCATCGGGACATTAACGCCAAGATGATTACTATTGTTGATTCCCAGAGGCATACACGCGCGAGTGTCAGTCGGCGCGGACGCAGGCGCTGTGGCTGCTGGGCGCTTTGTTGGCGGAGCGCGGGGCGGCGGCGGCTGCGTGGCGGACGCTGGGGGAGCGCGCCAAGGCTTTCACGCACGGCTTGCTTCAGGCTTTGCAGTGGGATAATGCGGGTAAGAGTCTACAGTAGCCGAAAAGGGGTCGGCAACGGGATGATGCCCCTGCGGCCTTAGCCAAGAGGTTTTGTTAATCTACAATCGTTTGTGGTAGAAAATATTTATGGGATTTGACATAAGCTAACGTTATCTGACATAAGCAGTTTGTGGTAGAAATTCTTGGTCCATAGACAAGTCACGTACTTTCGGTGTACAAAGAGGCGGATTGGCGGATGATCCTACACAATCAGAGTCAATGTAGATGTTGGTAGAAATAGTCGAACTTCAATTTTCTACCATACACGTATCATGCAAGTGGAGCTGACAAAGATGGCTAGACGGGCTGGTATTGCAAACATCCATAGGCTGCGGTGACTGCTTACCATCAAGCAGGCCGTAAGCTTGTTTGACACCTTAGTGGTATAAAAATGGTTGTGGTGGCTCTTGTGTGGAGACCGCGACGACGCTGTCCAGCAGCCGTACCGCCAATTTCCGATAGTACGCCGCCATCTTGGAACAATTGAGTTAGGATCAATCGCAGCGAGCCAGTGCCAGAGCTATCGTGCTACGATTGGTTTAAACTCAATTGCAGCAAATGGCGGCGTATAATCGGAGATAGGTGGTACCACTCCAGGTAGAGTAACGTTTTTCAAAGGGCTGCTGGATGCTGGATGGAGGACAGGGTGCATTGACGCTCATTGGGGGAGGCCTACGTCCAGCAGTGGACTGGTGTATCCCGGCGTAGTGGCTACCACCCGGCGAAGTGGTCGTGGTCTCTGTGTTGGTTTGCTATGGTCCTGGGTTAATTTTCCGACCGAGCAGAAGCTGATAAAATAAGTTTTAATTACTGTTAAATGTCTGGGTGATACTTGTCTTTGTAAGTGTCAATGATACGCACGACACAAGAAATCTCACGATAAGGCTGTGTGTGAAGAGAGCTATTTTGGAGTCAGGAGACTAATTTTTATATTTAAGTGTATTTTTTTGGCGTGGTGGAGCGGCTATGTCAACATCATCTTTATGTTAAAATAACGCCGCTTTTCTAACCAATAGTGCGACGTGTTTTAATAACAGACCTTACTCGCCAGTGGTGCCATCTACTGGAATTTCGAATTCACTTTAGATGCCATTGAAAGATTGATTGGAAATACGTTCAATCTTACTAAAAGTTTACTCGAGGAAATCGGTTTTTCATACATTATAGCTTATTAACTCCTAAACATTTCAGATCTACAACAAGCGGCGTTATTCTGTCTAAAGCAGTTGGCACAGTCGGTGACTAGTAAGAAGAATGCGGACAATGGAGAGCCATCTCGATTGGAGATACTAGAAAGCCTGAAATCCCCTTTTCTGGAGGAGGATTTGAAAGAACACGGCGCAGGCGACTCGGCGCGCAATGAATGCCGCCCAGACTATATGATCGAGGAGCTGTGCAAGGCGTTGATGAAATATTATGCGACACTGTCGTCAGAGGCGAACTTCTTGAATAATCAGGGTACGTTTTAACTGTTCCACCTTTCTAATGCCTACTGCTAAAGAATGGAGTTAACTTGCGAATTCATCGAATAATATAATTTCGTACACCTGTACACAGAGCATAGGCCATAGACCATAGTCTCTGCCTACCTCACCTGTGGAACAGGCGTGAGCTTTATGTATGTCCACAGTCAAAATCCGGATCCGTCATTTCACAGAATATGTTACGCGGCAGTATTTTGACAACAGAACTCACATCTCAGTTGCTCCATCTAACGGAATTCAGCTATGTTATTCTTTAAGACAACATCCGTGAGCGCAACGATGAAACGTGACAGATTGTGGGCAGGTTGCCAAGCAACGCGCAAATATCTATTGACATATTGTTGTCATCCGATAGAACAGCCTGCATTACATCCTTGCGATCAAGGAAGGACACGTATAATAATTATTTTACCGTTAATGTCCCGGTTCTGCTAGATATTCTGCTAGAAGATAATTATAGTGGAGCGATTGCCATCTCACCTCCATGACCCACGACTCCATCCATGACTCCATGCTACCACGAAAACCTGACCAGATAGGATCATGGCTACACATTCAGTCGCCTGCATGTGCAGGTTTCATCACGATATTTTCCCTCACCGTCAGAGCGTCGATTAGCATTTAACTAATGTTATGTACTCAGAGTCACTGATACATGGCTGCAGTGAGATTCGAACCCTCGCTCACATTTCGGATATCTTAACAACTCGGAGCGACGTACTTCATGTGATCCTAAGTAGGTATTTTTAAGTAAAATTGTGACTGTATTATATTATGTAAGTTTATTCTGTGCTAAAGTAATGTTATTTAGGGTAGTTGTAGGTCTACAAGCTTCGAAAATTCATGCAATGTAACATGACTGTTTACTACCTGAATGAAATAAATAAATACCCTTACCTATCGTACCCCCCAGAAGACAACTGGAAGATGGTATGCGCGTGCCTCTCTTCGGTGCTGTGCGCGTCGGCGCGTGCGCGGGCGTACTGCGCTCACAGCGGGCTCCCGCGAGCCTTGCTGGCTGGGATGAGGCGCGTGCGAGACGCACGGTCTTTGCATGGGAATGCTGACGCGATGAAGAACGCTAGTAGTGTGAGTTGGGTTCTCTATATATTATTTTATTTCATTTATTAGGCTGCAGCGAGGTGTTAGACAAGGTGATGTCATATCACCGAAGTTGTTCACCGCTGCATTGGAGAATATCTTTAGGCTTCTAGACTGGGACGGACTTGGCATCAATATTAACGGCGTGTACCTCAGTCACTTCTGATTTGCTGACGATATCGTAGTCATTGCTAAAACCCTGGAAGACTTGGGCAAAATGCTCGATGACCTCTGTAGTGTCTCTCAACACGTAGGTCTTAAAATGACCATGGACAAGACGAAAATTAAAATGAAATAAAATGAAAAGTTCTTTATTGCTTATACATACAATAAAACAAGAACAGGAAAAAAGAAAAGCAACCGGCGGCCTTATCGCCGCTTATCGAAAATTATTTCGAATGGTTATATTGTGCCTACTCCAGTGACAGTTGGAGGCATTCCACTTGCAGTTGTTGATGACTATACATACCTAGGACAAATAGACCAGCTAGGTAGGTCCAATTTAGAGATAGAAGTCAATCGACAAATCCAACTTGATTGGGCAGCGTTTGGGAAGCTACGCCATATAATTTCGTCCCAATTTCCGTAGTGTCTCAAGACGAAGGTCTTTGACCAATGTGTGTTGCCCGTGATGACCTACGGAACTGAAACGTGGCCGCTCACTATGGGCCTTATAAGAAAGTTTACTATTACCCAAAGGGCAATGGAAAGGGCTATGCTCCCTAAGGTCACCGACATAGCCCTAAGGATTGCCAGACTGAAGTGGCAGTGGGCAGGGCACATAGCTCGAAGAACAGATGGCCGATGGGGCAGTAAAGTTCTCGAGTGGCGACCACGTACCGGAAGACGTAGCGTGGGTAGGCATCCCACAAGGTGAACCGACGACCTGGTAAAGATCGCAGGTACCAGCTGGATACGGAAGGCACAGGACCGGTCTTTGTGGAGTTCTCTGGGGGAGACCTATGCCCAGCAGTGGGCGTCTTTCGGCTGATATGATGATTAGGCACATACAACAAATTACAACCATACACCAATATTGTGCATAATTTATTAAGTGTAAGTACTAGATTATAATTTTTTTACATTATGTGCACAGCATGGCAAAATATGTTTATGTATGCATGTATATACAGTGTGTCCTTACGCTGTGGACAAAGCCGTGCAGTTTGGTTTTAAAAACTAGTTGAGTATTTAAAACCAAACTGCAAAGTATCATAACAATCAGTCCAGTATTTACCGAATAATCAACGATTTTAAATTTATCATTCAGGAGCAGCCTGTATGTAGTTGCATGGTCTAAGAAGTACCCTAAACATTGCAAACTTTTTTTAATTGTGAATTAAATCACTTTTTGTACACTAGTTCCACTTTATTATATAATTTTTATTAAATTGCAACCGGTTTCGAATTACTCATCTTCAGGCAATTACTTTATATTTTATTTTAAACCGGTTGCAATTTAATAAAAATTATATAATAAAGTGGAACTAGTGTACAAAAAGTGATTTAATTCATAATAATGGAGTTCCATCATGAAGTGACAACACAAAGTGTTAAATATTTTTTTAATTGCATTAAAACTCCGCGCCAGATGACAGCTTAAATGAAATAATTTTTTTTATTGTAATTTGACAATAATTTGAAGTGTGACATAACGTCACTCGCTTTTCATGTGTTATGTCATAGCCTCCTTCATCTTACAAGCCATGCGCAGAAGTTTGACAACGTCGCATTTTTTAATTTTAGTGAACCTGAAAATTACTGTCGAACTATTGTCGCGGTCGTCGTATTAGTTATTTAAGTGATAAAGTATATACATAAGCATATACATTAGTTAGATAATATGAAATTGGATATATTCCTGTACTATTTACCTATCTACCTACTCGCAATTGTATTATCCTAATGTTTTAAATGCGAAATATAATATGTGTTTCGTCTTGTACGTAATGGATATTTGTTATTTCTTCACGCAAAAACTACTGAACGCATTTTAATGAAATTTGGCAGTTACATAGCATATAGCCCCGAATAACACATATGCTATAATTTATCCCGATATTTAATGTGATTTCCGCGGGAACGGGTCCGGAACGTTATAGCCGAATTTTATGCGGACGCAGTCGCGGCCAATAGCTATTATGAAATAAAATAATCTATGCCAGCCAAAATATTGACCAATTTATTAAATATGAGGTATAATACATTTTATCTACACTCATAGCGTAATGTTCTAATTTCATATTCGAAAACAGTCGTTTAAGGGTTTACACTTTGTTCACGCCAGTCTTTAAAATTTAAAAAGATACTTTTCGATACAGCATTTCCCATACTATTTTCATTACAGCAGTATCGTAATAGTAGTTTATGCAACTGTCATATAAAAGGGGGTATTAAATCGCCAAATATGATAATAGTTTGACACGAGTGTTTTAATACCTAATTATATGCAGTTGCATACACTACTTTATCTACACTCATATTTTTATGTTAAAATATCGTACCTATAATTTTCTCAACTTAGCTGGAAGTAAGGTGCGAGTCAGTTCTGTTGTATCTACGCGTCAAGGATATCAAGCGGCGGGAAATTCACTTAACTATTGTCACATTTATCAATTTATTTGCTTAAAATAAGGAAAACATTCACAAACACAACCATTACAAAAATATATTCTGTTAGGGGGAAAATAATTACACAGAATATAAACAGGAAAATTTAAATTTTGAATTTGAATTTGTCAAAGACATTAGTATTCAGCCTACATTTCGCCGTGTCCCGGCGCCCGACAAAAAAAAAATAGCTGTGTTGCATAATGATTAAAAAGTTATTTTAAGGTGTACCTAATCATAATTTTACTTGCATTTCTCAAATGCAAGTAATCCTTTGCAATTGCTTTGTTAAGCCTTTGCATCTGTTAGAGAAATATTACGATTATAAAACAGAATTTGATTTATGAAATAAGTAAAAAACTAACAACAGAAATGGTCAAGTGTTGTTTTTCAAAAATCGTATTTATCCAATTTTAGCACAATTGTAAATATATTTACTTTTATTTACCTTCGTAGATGGTCTATACAAACGTTTTCATTCACAGTTTTATCAATATATTTTTAGTTTATCGTCATAAAATTCATAATTTTCCCGCACATTGACATGTAAACAATGAGTAATGGGCTTGTAAGATGAAGAAGGCTATGGTTATGTGTGATCAATTAATTCGTGTTGTTGTGATACAGTATGTTGAAATTGTTGCCGATTAAGTTACAATTTAATATGTTAGAAAAAATAGTTATATGTTTTTTTGTCTAATTAAAGAAAGACCAATTTTATTATGCTACTGAGTAGCAGTCTTAAATAGGGTTTCATTATTTGTCCAGAGGCTAAGGTCACCTGCATACCGGATTTTGTCTTATGACGTTATACCAAATTCTGGCTCGCGTTGATACGTTGGTTTTCCAATTTAAAAAAGTTAGAATCAATCAAAGCTTAATGTATGTCAATTTGTTTACTTGACGATTGTAGCGTCAAATGCATTGTCCACAAGTTTGCCTGGTAGTATTTGGTAGTCGTAGAATGAACTCAAAACTATTCTACTTAGGGTGTCGAGTATAACTGAAGTCGTAGCTCGTCTGATGACTTCCGTAGATCAGAAAACGAGTACCACAGTGTTTTCTACCCACCCACCAGCCTGTCAACTAGAAAACTTCTCCTAGTCGATATGAAGCTCACCTCTACCAACGTACGGATAATTTCAACACCCTAGCCTAATTCTTACGTTCTCTCCCATCCCCTTAGAACCCGACGCTGACGGCCCTATACTGGCTGCTGACGCTGATCACGTGCCAGATGCTGGAGCACCCCGCCGCCAAGGAGGAGTTCGCTGACGAGGGCATCGCGCTGTCGCTCAACCGGCTGTGGCCGTGGTGCATGCTGACAGAGCAGTTACGCGAGGCTGCTATGCGACTGTTGCTGACTTTTAGCAACGATTGTCCGAAAGGTGAGTCTAAGGGTTTCTACAGCGGATCTGTGTGGCTATCACGGTGAAAATATGAACTGGCTGTGGCCGTGGTGAGTTTCAGCAACGACTGCCCGAAAGGGTGATTCTAGAGAGATGTGGTATCCTTTATGTGCTTGTTTGGGTTCGTACGGCGGATCTGTGTGGCTATCAGCCTGGAAATATGAACCGGCTGTGGCCGTGGCAGCTGCGCGAGGCTTCTATGCGCTTGCTGCAGACTTTCAGCAACGATTGTCCTTATGGTGATTCTAAAGAGATGTGGTATCCTTTTATGCTTGGCAGGGTATCTGCACCGGAGCTGCGTGTTATCATGTGATGTCACATTGGAAATAGAGAGACGCATTGGAAGCAATGTCGACCGTCCTAAAAAACGACTTGGTCCACTTGGACCTTGGACCGGCATTGCGACTTCCTGTTCTTTTTTCCTCCATACAATGTTTTACTTAGTACCTATAAAATTCCAGCTTGGGCGAGCATGTCGGCATGCGTATCGGGTCGCACGCTGATAGGCGAGGCGTGCGCGGTGGCGGCGCGCGAGGCGGGCAGCCCGCGGCGGCCGGCGCCGGCTTTGCTGCTGCTCGCGCTGCGGACCGTGCACCGGACTCTGGCGCACCATCAGTGCCGGGCTATCGTGCTCAAGGTGGGTATGCCAGCGGGTGGGTAGAGCCGCTCGAGCTCGTTGGTAGGCGAAGTCTGTTGTAATCGGTTCCACCTTCAATACCATATGTCCTCCCCTCCAGAGCGAGGTGCTCCCCAAGGTGCACCGCGCGGTGGTCCGCGAGCGGCTGGGGCTGGGCGCGGCGGGCGCGCTGTGGGCGGCGGCGTGCGAGCGCGCGGCGCGCTGGCCGGACGGCGCGGCCGCGGTGCTGCCGCTGCGGCCCCCGGCGGGCGGCGCCGCGCGGGCCGCCTTCATGCCGGCGCTGGCGCACGCGGCGAGGCACCGGCGCGCGGCCGTGCTGCAGGCGCGTGAGTATACACAGCGATGTGGTGCCCGAGGTCCACCGTGTAGTGGTCCGCGAGTGGCTGGGGCGTTGTTGGCGGGGGCATGTTGGGCGGCGGCGTGCGAGCAGCTTTCATGCCGGCGCTGGCGCACGCGGCGAGGCACCGGCGCGCGGCCGTGCTGCAGGCGCGTGAGTAGACGCGTTGCAGTTTGATAGGCCTTAGGGACGGTGTGCGCCAAAACCGCTGATATATTTTTAAAGTGTGACCAGATATGTGAGCACGACATGTTACGGAATTTTCAGAACTCATTTCTTAAACTGACAACAGCAAGTCTTGACAACCCTTATAAACATCCGTTCTTGATCCGTGGATACAAACTATAAACCCCTGCGTAAAATCCATAGGCACTATTGTGCTAGGTATACATGTCGGAAGCAGAAACAATAACGTTTCTATTGTTATTAATTTCTTGACTCTAATCTATACTACCTATATGTGTATATTATGAGCGATCGTTACCGCCCTCTTTCCGATTTGGTGTTTTGTCAACTGAGAAGTCAATGACTGCACGATAAATGTCAGATCAGTGACAATGCATCTGCATTTTTTGTCTTGCGCGTTTGTCTCCCACTATTACATAAAAAAACAAATTTCATCAAATGGACTAACTGAGCGCAGACCGATCATAAAGTTAATAGTCTCCCTTTGTATTTACACTGACTGTTACATTGGCAGCGGACATATTGGAGCTGCTGTCGGGCACTCTACTGGCAGGCGACACGGCCGAGGTGGTGTCGGCAGCGCGCGCCGTCTGGGCACTCGCTGCTAATAATCATAAGGTAAGTTGTCTCGCATCATTAACGCAATGACGGGTTTAGATTTGATAATAAAAACTGATCTGTTATCTGGAATAAATAAATTAAATGGAATTTATGATAGGTTCTATCGAACGATCGAACGATTTATCGATTCGATTACCCCGATCGATCATTGGGTCTGTCACGAATATGGGTAAGGGAATGCAAACTATTGAATAATTATTTGTTGTCAGGCGGTACGGCCCGCCTCTCTAAAGGCATAAAAATTGACGATGTCCCGTACCGTAATACGCTGTCCTAATTGGCAGCGGTCGTGCGACCAAGGTTGTATAATGGGTGACGCCTGACCAATAGGAGACCTCAAAACCTCCCGTCTCACGACCACAGACGTACGACTATTGCCACTTAGAACAGCGCCTAATGCGCTCACGTTCATAGTGCATAGGTGCCAGTGCCTCGTCGGCGCGAGCGCGTGCATTGCATTTCGTACGCGCCGGACGGTTTACATTACATCATCATCATCACAGCCCGTAACAGTCCACTGCAGGACTTATGCCCGTTTTCACCAACCAGTCCTAAAGTATCCCCTTACTAAGGCATCCTTATCGTAAGGTATCCCCTAAACCGTTCCTTATCATAAATTCATTTTCACCAGCTTATGGAGCACATCTCTAGGTGACACTTACCTAAGTGACATAAATAGTGATTTCAAAAACCGTTATTATGCCGGTAAAATTTTCTTGACATGATTTAACACACTATTTAATTAAAATATTGCAAATTAATATTAAAACACGCAACAACCTAACTAAAATTAGTAATTCTGATATTAAAAATGTCGATTGTGTAATTTTACGGGGGAAAATGTATAACATGGCTGTATGAGCGTCGGACGTATTTGTAAAAAAAAAAGTTGATTTACATTTCTTTGTGGTGATACCTAATCTTTTCACGCTGTTTGCTTTGTATATCTATTTTATTTGCTAATTCCTTACACTTACAAGTAATAATGGCAAAAAAAAGAAAGCGAGGTCAAAACTAAATAGAAATGGGGAGTAGTTACTAGGTAGTTACCCGTTATCTGGATATTCTAAATATTGTTCTATTTTTCAAGCAAAACCATGCCACTTTGCTTAGATAACCTAAAGCGGTTAAAGTCTATTTCGTCATATTTCGTGAAAAAATCAGGTCTCTCACGGTATAAACGCCTCCAAGTAAACAAATGAGGCCTTTGTATTATTTCGACAGCCTCAATACTGTCAATAGCGTCCAAATAATAAAAAAATCTTCTATTTCGCACAATTAAATATAAACTTTTCTTTGAAAAACGGTCATCTAAGTTTAAGGGCCCGACATTTGGCCTCCTAAATTTAGGGGGTCACTTAAGACGTTAGGAAACCCTTAAACATTGGTGAAAACGAAATTACTTTTAAGTGGCTCTTAATATACGTTAAGTGTCACCTAAAATTTAGGGATTGTTGGTGAAATCGGGCATTAGGGTCTCTCCCACGAAAGGGGAGGTTATTGCCATAATCTTCACGCTTGGCAGGCGGGTTGGAGATCGCAGTGTTATAAATATAACATGGATAACGCTGCTGCCCGTTATCCAGCCTACGGAGACTAGATCTTTTGCCTCGAAAACATTAGTCGCCTCGTTACGACATCGACAAGTATAAGGGGTTGGTACTATTCTACTCTGCCGGACACTACGCCGCCATGACAATTACAATTACGTGACAATATGTATTTTCCAACCGAGATGAGCTCGTTTAAGGATCCCTTTGTTTTCCCATAGACTTCTGACGTAAGATAAGAGATTATCACTTAATTCCTATTTCATTTATGTTTGAGTCGTGAGTTTTGTAAATGCCTCCCCCCCCCCAGGCGAAGTTGGTGCTCCGCAGCGCGGGCATCCCCGCGTCGGTGTCAGCAGCGCTGCAGCGCATGCAGCGCGCGCCGCGGGACCCCGCCGCCGCCAGAGCCGCCACCTTACTACTATACACGCATACTGTGCTGCAGGCCACGTGACCGTGACACGTGACGAAATATGTGACTGACTTTTTTAAATTATTTTTTATATGTTGTACGGCAGAAAGACAGGCAAGCGGGTTACCTGGGGGTTTACATTGAGTTTCTTATAGCAGAACCTAAATATAACTGCCCTGCTTAGAACGAGACAGCGCTATATGTGTCACATAAGCTTGTCTTTTTCCCAACTGAGCTGCGCGTGCGAAAGTGGTCAACGCCGCCTAGATATCAGCAACACCAGGGGCGCTAAAAATGCGTTGCCCGCCTCTAAAGAGAACTCTGATATACCTCTTCAACGATCCTACGATTGAACGATCCGATGAGACTAGAATTTACAATCACACACCGGATTCGCTTGACTCAGACGCAATCACACACAATCGATCGGCAGTAAATTATGTTCGTCTAGTTTCGGCTTCTAGACGACGCCCTACGATGCCGAATTGATTTACCACCGGCATCGGTATATAACAGACACCACACAGAAATGAGTCGGATTTGCTTGACACAGATACAAACACAGTCGGTCAGTTACACACACACACACACACACACATTATTGTCACAACACGGATTTATTTGACAGACATAATCAGTTGGTCGATTGCTTATACACTCATACGGAGACCATAATGGTCGCAGCCTTATTATTAACGAACGTGTGCCGACCCCCAACGCCGCGCGCCGCGCATATTCTGCTAAATACGCACGCCGTGCTGCAGGCTACTTTACAAAGCTGCGCATCATGGGCCAGACTAGATTCTGGCAAGTGAGTGTGTGATCTACAATTTTTTCAACCTGATATAAAAAAAGTCATGCGTCAGTCATCACAAAATCGTCTCTCTGGTTATACCACAGTCTTAAGGCACAATCAGCAATTAATTTCGGCTATATTCCATATTCCCAAGCTCGTCCAGGGAACGCGCAAAAGTTGCATAGTTTTAATAAAAAGAGATCAAGCCATGCACCTTCAGGAATAGAGTTCTCGTCAAGACAAAACATACGAGCCTAAACTTGATAGAGATGCATCGTAGTTTCTCTTACCATTTTCCATCCCCATCGTCAGCTCAGTTCGCTGATACCGTAATATTGCATTGCCATCTGACTTGTATGATGTTAAATTTCAGTTCAATCGAATAGCAGGAAGTGGGTCAAATACTGTGTATAGTAATAACACATAATATAGAGTGCCAACTTTACTTTATTACTATATGACGTACACAGTGTTTTAACCACTTCCGAGTATTCGATTATATTGAAATTCTACGTAAATGACACGCTGGTTACTTCTGTACTGTGGTTATAGTGAGTGATATCACATGAAGATTTTTATAATATACCGGGTTTTTTAGGATACGCTTTCATTTGCCAGAATCTAGCTTTACATTCATACACATATGTACGTAGACATAAAGTTTGCCCTAAAGTTTTAGTTCAAACTAGTTTGACTAAAACTTGAAATCGGGTTGGGCGCTAACATATTCATTTTATACATTGACTAAGTAGGCTGTGTAATGATAAACGATATATTGCCTTGTCTAGAATGGTTAGTTTCTATAGAAAGACTGAATTATTAAATTGACAATAAATTTTAAAACACACTGTTTGTTGGTATTCCTAGTTGAACTTAGTATTAAATAATTTATTTGTTGAAATTAGTCGATATTGGGCACGGCCTTTTACCTAAATATCTATTGCAATGGGTTGCGTTCGTTCGCTCGCAGATTCTAGATCTCAAGATAACATGACACAAATGTTAGTTTTATCTGGATAGCGATCTGATTATTTTATACGCCACGCAGCAAAATGTAACGCTTTTGGTATGATGAGTTGTGTGAGTTATTTTGGTAAAACCTTTAATGGAAGAATTTATTTTTAGTGTTCAGTGAACAAATTAGGATGTGTGAGAAGAGAACACCTCAATACCTGAAGTAATACATATTGATGATTACCAATTGTATAAAAATATACCTACTGTATTTATTAATATCTATTTGAATACTATGCATTTAACTATGGTAACTGTTTTGCCTTTATAAATTGTGATAATTAATATTAACATAATTATCTCAGATCAAATAAGAAATAAAGATGGCGCGCTGTCAACGGTGATGTGAAGCCGGTTTCGTAAACCTGTGTGACATGGCGTAGTTTGGTTGTCAATAGCACCCAACACTTTGGTTTTGTCAATGTGTACATGTGTGTGACCGTGTACGTACACACCTCCTCCTTCTCCTTAATCGGTCCCTCAATGCTGAGGATCGTGACTCTGCCGTCGTAACAAGGACGTTCTCGTTCTCCATGAGCTGCGGTCCGTGGCTTCTTGCAGGGCCGCGCCCACCGGCATTTCCAGACATTCCGACACTTGGTTGAGCCATCGCTTGGGGCTTCGGCCTCTTGGTCTTCTGCCTTTCACGGTACCGGTTACAATTAGTCTCTCCTGGTTTTTGGTATCGCGGCGAGCAATGTGTCCAAAATACTGGACTATCCTGTAGAGGCAAACAGATGATAACCGTTGTTTGCTCTCACGACCCAGCTCTTTCAGTATGGAGACATTAGTTCGGAAAGCAGTCCAGGGCACCCTTAGCATCCGCCGTCAACACCACATCTCAAACGCATCAATTCGTTTTCTGTCTGCGGCCTTTACCGTCCAGGTTTCAACCCCGTATAAAAATATCGAGAAGACAAGGGAGCGTACAATGGAAATTTTCGTATCTCTCATGATGTTTCCGTCTTTCTATATTCTATTTAGGTGGGTCATCGCCGTTTTAGCCATACCGATGCGACTTCCTTACGCAGTTCGCAGCTTCCTTTATTGTTGATATTGGAACCGAGGTACTGAAACTCTTCCACGGTTTCATAGTCGTGCAACAAGTTGATTCGCTGGATGGCTGCAAATCTGTCGATCACCATCAGCTTGGTCTTATCCTTGTTTATGGTAAGGCCCAGTTCACGGCTAGTTACCTCTAAACGGTGCAGTAACTCCGCCATCTCTGCTTCCGAGGAGGCAAACAATGTGGGTCATCCGCGTAGCGTAAGTTGGATATTTTGATCCCACCCACTTACGTACACACAGCATGGCGTAATTTTGCGTGCGTCAGTATGTTGTTCGCATAATTCTGTCTTTATTTCTTATTTAGTCTGAGATAATTAAACAGTACGTTTAATGACTACACCTGTAACACAAAGTTAATTGTGATTAATTTTTAAAGTGTAAATATAACTCAATAAATTCAATAAATTTTTAAAATAATTAACAATGAGTGTTTTCATTTTACAATTAGATTCCTGACGTGTACAATATAAAATATTATAAAGGAAGGCGTTTGCCTCGATCTATATACTAAAACGGCGATATTTACCGGTGTATTGCACACAATAATAATATATTTCTCGTGAATCAATACAAAAATAAGCTTTATATATTATTGAATACCCGACCAACCCGGAGCTCAAAATACGCTGTCGCTGCGATAACGCGGCATATATTTGGCTCATCGGCTCATGCGTCGCGTTTTTGACGTCAACTGTCACACCGGGGCTCCAAATACGCTGTTATAACGCAGCTCATCGGCTCAAACGTCGCCTTGTCTGCCTGTAAAACAAGTTACGCTTGAGCCGATGAGCTGCGTTATCGCAGGAAGTAACAACAGCGAATGTTGCGCTCCGAATTTCCTCATGCTTGTTAAGTAGTACATGATTGTGGTTTTTATATCGGCGTGTTAATGGGAAAAGTGCCCAAACTACACAAACGATATATTTCAATTCAAAGGTTTAATAAACAATATCTCTCGATAAATATAAAACAATTATTCGATTTATTAGTTCACTAACAGTTGTATTCCTGAAGTCTCTTGTTATACCATAAAACTGCAACAATTTAGTTGCTTTTCCCTGTCCAACACAAAAAAATAAATATAATGGAAATAAAACTTCAGTAAAGTTTTGATAATAGTTTATAACCTATAATAATAATTTATCGATTCATTATTGTGTTTCATCTTTATAAGCAACGCAAAATAAGTAATAATAAAAAGAAACGAAAATTTTAGTTGATTTTACCTGATTATTCATCGGGATAAAGTGAGATATGACCTAAAATAACTTCCTGAACAATTACTTTTTTAACAATATTGATATTGTAACACCCCTAACAGACCACAACCCCAAAAGTCAGACTTTCTTAATCAACTTACATTAAACTCGCTAAAATCACATAATTGATTATCAGAGAAAAGTACACTTTTTACATTAGAGAAAATTTAATTTCATGATTAAGTAAATATAGAATGAATTCATACTAAATGTTACTAATGTATAATGCGTACTCATAGATATAAAATAAATAACGATAATTATGTTTTGATAATTACTTTTCACGCTAAATTTTTATGAATAATTCCAATTTAGTTGTTATCCCTTTCACTATCTCTTTACTTGCATTATACATAGAGCTAAGTGGGTTTTCCCAGTAAATAGTATTTGATTTTCTGAGATATACAGTTTATCTTAGAAAATTGACAGAATTCTTAACTCAATTTGGCAATAATCGCGAGTTACATGATTTTTCCATTTACATTGCGATATGAGTGTAGCTTTTGGCCGCGATTTCTTTCGTGTTGGATATCAAGCTGTTTATGTATTGCGTAAGCAGGATTTTAGACATTTTGAACTCCACCACTTGTCAGCAAAACTAAGCATAGCTCTTACCACCCCTCTTATTCCTACATTGGCAATGGTATAATTTCCACAAAATCTGTTAGTTTATTGTTATTCTTGAGCATGTATCTTAATTTATGACAATGAAATATTGCTGAATATCAGTCTTCCCCTCCCCCTTTTTACTTACGTAATACTTGAACGGACTGTTTTGGTTATTTTTAGATATATAATTACAAAGTTATTGGCTTTACATGTATGTAAATTGTTATTGTCACTATACTTTAAGAGCATTGTAAAAAAAATGTAAATATGTTGGCACATTAAATAAATAAAAAATTAACTGCTTGCCAAATTTTATACAAATTAGGCGTGAAACAAACAAACAAACAGTTACTTTCACAATTACCATATATTTTTTTCTTTAGCATTTACCCGTCCAGCTTTGAACATGTATGCCTCCCCTAGGTCCTTCCGTGCTGATCGATAGAAACTGTATTTTATCCGACCACTTTAGTGATGCGGTCGGATCATCGTATATTCTTGCCTTTGGTCTTAGTTTGGATACAATGGACAGTTCATCAGCTCATCTATTACATTAATTACATTATGATAAAGTTTTGTAGTAGTTTAATTGCAGAGATTTCTGCAAAATGAATAAGATACCCTGTGCTCTGACATAATAATGTTATCTATCAGTTCAATGACTTGCGTGTTCGACAGGAAATTTGTTATCTATACGTGTTCTAACGAAATGTTTATGACATCATTTGTGATTTCACAGGATTTCTCAATGAATAGATATAACTATGCCTATTCGAAATAAGTAAGTTGTTGGAAAACATAATAGCCACCCTGTGCTAATCTTGCCGCCTGAATGATTTCTTTGCTTTTACAGTACTGGCACGTGCCCTTATAATGTGTTTAGTACGAAGAACTTCATTATCATCCACCCATAACAGTCCACTGCAGGATTTGAGACTCCTCTAGTTATGTATTAGTGGAGGACATAGCCATGAGCCTAACACCCGGTTTCTGAAACGCTTGTCAACGCAAAACTTACGTAACAACTTGTTAATCTTTGGTTAAATGCAGTTTGGGTTTCTGAAAAGGCCAATTGACAGCTTGTTAACAGTTTGTCAACGAATTGTCAAATCTTGAATTAACGGCCGATTAAGGTAATTTTGGGTTTCCGGAAAGCTTTTTCTCATGTTAACTGTATGTTATCGTCTTGTTATTTTAATTAGCGAAAATCGACCAATTAACAGATTGTCAAAATAAATTATATCTGATTTTCTTGGTCTAGGTCTTGGTCCTGGCCCTGGTCCAGGACCTAGTTTTGGTCCAAGACAAAGTCCAGGTCTAGGACCAGGTTCAAACCCAGATCCAGGTTCAGGTCGAAGAACAAATTCAGATTGTACCTTAGTTTTGGTCCATTTCCAGGCCCGTGTCCAGGTTCTGGTCCGAAGCCAGGACCTGGAGCTGAACAACGAACTGGTCCGGGTCCAGGACTCGAACCAGGTTCTGAACTTGAACCTAGGTAGTTTTGGTCTTGCAGGATTAAACTAATGGGATTATTGGGATAAACTCACAGAATTGATAGTCGGTGGGGCGGATGTTGTTGAGTAGCGAACTGGATGGCCTCCCAAGAGATGGACGGACGACCTTAAGGTCCTAAGGAGCCGATGGATCTAAGAGATCAGAGTCGACTCGAGTGTGAGTCGTGAGAGGCCAGTTTTCAGCAGTTTTCCGGACCTACCTACCTGCCTAAAGATGATGATGATGTGATAATGGGATTACTGACACACTGGAACCCTGGACATTAATATTGTTATAAGTTCTCTTTTTACGCTCTGTATATTTTTTTCAATTAAACTATACAATCGCTATCAGTTTCATCTAAAAGTTGAATATCACATACGATTTTGGCTTCAAAAGGCTCCTAGGGACAGAGACAAATCTATGCGTTAGACAGAAACAAGTCGTAGAGAATTATTTTTTGTTTTCAATAAAAATTCAATGACTTTTTAATATATATTTCTAGCTAGAGAAAATGTCGAATTCTAATGTCAAAATCGCGAGAATCTTGGCAGAGGGTTGCAGATGGCAGTGGTGACAAATATGAAAATACTCAATAGAAATGCTGCTGCTCATTTTCGGCTTTCAGGAGTAAATGATGGTATGCCCCTGTGACATTATTTCCTTTTGCGATGAGATCAGTGCTATATTCTACACTGCCTGTCAGATACGACGGACTGTAAGAAAAATACACGCAGCAATACGAGTACAATAGTTGATGTACTGTTACCACTATTTCTCGAATGTGCGAAGGCCGAACCTAAAAGATCCATGCATCCTATCTTATCCTATCATATCATGATCAAACTTATGATTGACGAGTGCTGAAATTCTGTTTTACCCTTGCACTATTAATTGAGAGTAAGCCTTCAGCTCTACTAAAATGACCTTTCTAATATCAACATTTTATTAGCGTGCAATAATGTAACGGTCAGCAGAGCCCCATTGACTTAGAGGGACTTTACATTACTGTCATACTCTGTAATAAACTCCCTTTACTGAAATGAAAAAGATTCTGTCGAATCCTAAGGCCAAATCCATAGTCACCACCTATGCCAAATCTTATTGAATTGATGCCCAGTGTCTCGCCGGCGTAAGCATCCTTCTGCATTTTAACCGCCTGAGTGAGCTCGTTTATCTTTTCCTTTGCATCTTTTAGTGCGAACTAACACTCGTTTAGAATATACAACGTTTTAGGTTCAGCGATGCATCGGAGTCGCTGACCGAATTCGCGGTTGGGATATTATGCGAGGTGCGGGAAACAAACGCCGTCAGGACTGTGGCAGCTTACCTGACTGTCGCAGCACTCTAAGGTAAGATAATTAAAATAATCATTCAAAATGATTATTACAACAAAAAACATCACGATTCACGACGCAATACAGTAAAAAAGAAAAATAATATACAGTAGATAAATAGAATGCAAGTTATATTCACGGAAAACAGCTTAACCTATCTAGACTATCTAGATATCTCGACTATCTACCTAGATATTGCATTGTTTTACTGATAGCCTGACCAGGTACTTCCCGCCATCTTCGTGAACGAGGGACGAAAAGTGACGACGCGGACGGCGTGAAAGATAAATCATGCCATTGTGGACTGTCTCTATTCACTTTTAACTTGTAGGTGCTTGTATCTACACTGTTTTCCATATTTCGGTTATCAAACTGCGCTTCATAAATCTATTTTTGACGACCTGAGTGGTGCAATGGTCAACATGCCGGTCTGCCACGCAAGAGGTCCCGGGTTCGATTCCCGGCCGGGCAGAAATTGAAATGATGAATTTTAATTTCTGTGACGGGTCTGGGTGTTCTATTTATAATAAGTATGTATTTAAAAAAAAAAAAAATTAGTATATACCCCCACCCAAGGGTGGCTAGTCGCAAGCGCATGATAGTTTGGGTTCACACAACCACTGTCAATACACAAAAATCATATCCAATTAGTTTATTTTATTTACTTCATACATTTTATATCTGTATATATTGCGACATTTGGCTTTTTGACTATTTTATTTATGTTTGTTCTATAATTCATTTTATTATTTAGATAGTAGGTATTTATTTGATGGAGTATTGCTTGCTTGACGGTGCAGTGTCGGTGGGATATTACGGGGCCCACTGAAAACCAGCGTTGTGGTTCGCGGCAAGCGGCCACAACATTATGCTGAGGAGGGTCCATTTACGCTGGATGCCCACGAAAAGTGCCACTGGGAACCCTATAATTGTCTCCGTGTTTTATGTACTTTTTTTTTTTGTGTTAAATGTAAATAATCATGTCGTGGCGTCCTTTGTAATAAATATTTTCTTTCTTTCTTTCTTTCTTTCTTTCTTTCTATATCAGTTATCTAGCACCCATAGCTTTGCTTAGTTTGGGGCTAGATGGCGCTGTGTGAATTTGTCCACGAATATTTATTTATTTATTTTGAAGTATGTTTTTGAAAGTTTGCGTACTACATAGTGTTAGGGCTTTCATTACGAGTTCGAGAACAAGTAAATAAATTGTAAATCTCTTGTTTGAACTCATCAACGTTATTCTCAAGCGTGATTTGATTTTTGAACTGTGTGTCTGCCTGTGGAATCGTAGCTCCCGAACGGATGGTCGATTTCGAGGCGGTTTTCTTTATTTGAAAGCCAGTTTAATCGAGATGATTCTTAGCTTTGTTTTATTAAAATCTGTTTAGTAGTTTAATAAATATTTGAGTAAATATGCATATTTAGTCGGGGATTTTACAACGTTTTTCTGGTTTTCGGTTAGATTGTTATTCATCCCTATACTTAGACAGGACAAAAACTTAAAACAAGGCTGCCGTTATGAAGCAAATCATGTTACTTTTTGGTAATCGATGTTTTCTTACTAATTCGACTCCGCTGAATCCAAAAATGCTGGTTACCAATCCCTCATCTTCCCCCTTCACCTCCCGAAGTTTCATTTTGCAGTGAAATTGTTACACATAGAAGCAAATTGTCAAAGAAGTAATTAATCTACATTAAATATCAATAGTAAATTGATATCGATACCTACTATAAGTAGTTTTTGGTGTACAGCCTTAGACATTGCATTAAAAAGTGAAGTAAATGATTTTTTAAATCTTTTTTCTCATTTTGTGGAAAGTATACGAGAAAGTTGTCTATAGACATTATAAAGATTAAGAATTTGCCTAGAAAACGACATCTAAATCAGTTCATTATGTTTAGGTTATCATATCCAATGTGGTTAAGTTCCCCTGGTATCAAGGTCACGGAGGTCAGATGGTAGTCGCTCCACTCTAATTATCTAATCTGCCAAATCCTGGATTATAGTTAAGGCAGACCCCGGGACCACAGGGCACGAGAGCACTAACAGGACATAACGCCAAGATGATAATTTTTATTCTTTACATCGCGGGAGAGACGATCCGCGCAAGAACAAATACCGAAGGCTGTATTTGAAAAACTACTTATCGTATCGATATAAATTTAGCATTGATGTTTAGGAAATTTAATGTAGATTAATTACTTCTTTGACAATTTGCTCCTATATATAACCGTTTTACGGTAAAATGAAAAAAAAACACGGAGGGGGGAAGGGGGTTGGTAACCAGCATTATTTATTGCCATGTCTAATACACTAGCCAAGCCATGTATAATAAAGTAGGGGAAGCGTCGTTTTATTTAAAAAAGTTTTTTATACCATAACTAGTGGACCCGGCGCGACTTCGTTAATAATATTCTGCTGCCCATATTAGGTACATATATAACAAACAGTATTTTAGGTACTTTTGGAAAAAAAAGCCTCTTTTTTCCCACTGCTACTAGAGCTGCTGACAGTTAGAGCATATCATGTCATATATATTTACTTCCTCAAATATCGTTTGTCTTTTAGGAGGGAAACTAGGATATTGTGGATTTTCAAACGACAGCGAACTTTTTTTTTATATATTTTCTCCTAAAAATTTTACAAAGACATTTTATAATATCAAATAGTTTATTGGGAGACAGGAGTCCAAACTAGGTTAACCTGTGTTATGGACCTTCTGGTCCCTCGCCGCTGGCCTGGAACTTGTATGCAGGGTGTGCAGAATTTAATATTTATATGTCTAGTCTCGTAAAGTTTTAGGTACTATTATTCTCTAATTTCATCGAATTTGCGGAGACTAAATGATAATTTATACTTAACATACCTAATATAAATAGTGATCGATTACAAGATAATAGTATCAAAATAAAATTCGCATACTCATAACACAGCTCAGAATGTGTTCGTTGGTTTGGATATAATGTGCGATAAATATGCGATTGTAGTCGCATCGATAATAAATAATGGCTCGGACCACACGCAGCTATTCTCAAAACATTATTTTGAGTTCAATGTCTCCATTCGTAGTAGATTGTTTTAGTAAAATGGCAATATTCACATATGTGTATGTTGATAAATTTCTACTTTTGCATTTGTCCTAGTAGACCACGAGTGGTTTCGAAAAGCCTCTAGTGAACATATTATTAGGAGATTGCAAACTTGTCACAAAAAAAGATAGCCAAGATGGAGATCTTTAAAACAATGTCAGTACACAGAATAGGCAATAAATAGTAGCTGCTAAAGTACGAGCTAGCTATAGATATATGAAACCTCATGAAAATAGCGTATTGTACTGTAAATTTAAGTATTTATAAAATAGTGTCAGTGACATAAATTATTAAACGTGTTTGGTATTGTCATCTGCAGTCTTAAAAGCATACGTATCTTACTCACGTGTAGTGTAGACAAACGATAACTCACCAACTTAAACTGATGAGTGTTAACGGTTGAGTTACAGTAATATGTAGTTGAATGAGACTCGCAGATTATTATTTAGCTGTCCACTGGTGACCACATAGTTCGTTAAAATCGGTTCATCCGTTAAATAACTACGAGTGTACAAAATCAGTCATACATACAAGCCAGAACCCCTCTTTTTGGGTTTCAGCGCAGTCGGGATAAAAAGTTTGCTACGCCGACAAAGTCACGAAGAAACTATTAACTAATAGGTATATTTGGAATTTTCGAGTTTTTATTAGTAAGAATATTATCGTGTGTGCAAAGCGAAGATGTGTAACTTACTACTTTAATCAATGTATCACATATGAGTTATGACACGTTACTTACATTAAAACCGGTGAAGCATCATAATTTATGAATGCTCTATAATTGTTCTTAGGAAATAACAATAGTGTCGTAAATGAAGCGGGTATATGCGAGTCACGGGCGCGGCGCGTCAGCACGGCGGCCTTGAGTACGCGGGCGCAGGCGCGGGCAGGCGCTGCAGGTCTTATCTGACCGCGCGCGCCAATACTTTTCACTTGATTGCCGAACGCCGCCGGCGCACGCGCCTCGCCGACCACCGCCACCGATGGCATTCCACGGCGCACGCTGATTTGTTTACAAGCGATAGCCCCGCGTACCGGTCGAAGTTTACGATTTTGCGTTGCGCAGTGCGTTCAGTGAACATGTCTCTAAGTGTTGGATTGTTCGTGGTTCTCTCCAGTCTCACGATTCTGCTCGCGATATTCCATTATACGACGGACAGAAGAAAGTATTGGCTGAAAAGGAACATTCCCTACAGAGAACCATGTCCGATATTTGGAAATTTTGGAGCAACTCTTACGTTGCGGCAGAGCTACACTCAAACGCTGCACCATTTTTATGACAAGTATCGAAATGAAAGGTTCGTAGGACTGTTTATGGCTCGCAGGCCGACGTTGATGGTGAAGGATTTAGAGCTGATAAAGGAAATATTTTCGACGCGCTTCCACAATTTTAACGACCGTATATCGGTGGCGACCGACACTCAAAGAGAGCCTCTGCTGCGAAACTTGGCCAACATGCGAGGAGCTGAGTGGACGGCGATGCGGCATGCGGTGTCGCCCACATTCACCTCCGCCAAGCTGAAGGCTATGTTTCCGCTGGTGGTGGACTGCACGCACGGCCTGAAGGAGGCCTTCGCACAAGAACGCGACCAAGTCGAGGTTCCGAGAGTAATGACCCGTTACACAACTGATGTCATAGGCAGTTGCGCCTTTGGATTCAATCCCGGCTCTCTGCAAAGTCTAGAGTCGCCCTTTTTTAAAATGTCTCAAAAAATGTTTAAGACCACGCGCTCGGCTTCATTGAGGCGTTACTGCCGTACATTTTTCCCTCGAATATTCAGATTGTTGAATCTCAGAAGTTACACGCCCGACGTGGAAGCATTTTTTACGAATATCATGAAACAAGTACTCGAGGAACGACGAAAGCCAGGAGCCGAAGAAAGACACGATTTTATTCAGTTAATGTTAAATGTACAAAAAACTGAAACTGGATCTCCGATGACGGATGAACTGATAACATCCAACTCTTTCATATTTATGTTAGCCGGTTTGGAGACTTCGGCGACGACTTCATCGTTTTGTTTATATGAACTGGCTAAAAATAAAGAGCTGCAAGATAAATTAAGGGTGGAGATAAAAGAGTGCATCGCTCGCCATGGTGGGTTATGTTACGAGGCGGTTGCAGAGATGCATCTGGTAAGGCAATCGATACTGGAGACCCTGCGGAAGCACCCACCAACGCCCATTACCACGCGCGTGTGCACACAACCATGCACATTGCCAGGAACAGACTTGCGCATAGAGGTGGGACAAACAGTAATAATCCCCTTTCACAGTATTCAGAACGATCCTCAATATTTTCCTAATCCAGATAAGTTTGACCCCGAAAGGTTCAAGGATGATTCGAGTCCGCCCGGATTCATGACGTTCGGAGATGGACCTAGAATGTGTCCAGGTAAATATCCAAATATTTAGACTGAGCGGAGACGACAGTTGGAGGTGTCCCATTTTTTACAGTATGCAAATTTTGCGAGAACGTCTTAGATGACGAGATAAGTAAGCTAGCTAGATCAAAATTTTCAAAGTACACAATTTGGACAAAGCTTGAAAATTCGCGTAAAATATATCGCCATTTTCATAGAGAACATCAAAAGAGTCCCAAGAATACATACTGTAGGTATGGATTGTACAAAATTGAATCTCAGGAGCCGACTCGGAAACAGTGGTAGCATCCAAAGAGACCTTTAAATCAGGGCACTTAACTCTATAATATATCAAAATTCCATCAAAATTAACTGACACTACATTTCCCTAAGAACTTTTGCGGGGTCCTTTCCATACTGTCACAAATGGGAGACCTCCAACTGTTGCGCCCACTCAGTCTTATTACAGTATATTTTTAGCATTATCATCTTGTATTTATGGTTGCTTCGCGTTATTTATACATTTAAAATAGTACATATTATTTATTAAGTGTACGACCATTGTGATGTCAAAATGATTCACAGCTATTTAAAGTAAGTATAGTTATCTCTGGAACAACTGAGCTAATTTGGAAAAATATTTAACTACTATTTCTGTTGATCACATAAATACACAAGTATAGGTAGGTATAATTCGTGATAATCATTAAGTTCAAAATCACCATGAGTAAATCCTCATTGGATATTATTAGGAACAACGAAAATATAAGTATTTTCTTATGTTTTATACTAGTCTATGCTAAACGATCCGTAGAGATAGTCCACCTAATGGAAGGTGGTAACTGTCGCCCTGTAATTGCCTTTAGGTCTCAAAAATACATAATGTTAATTGCGTTGGCTACCTTATCCTTCAACTTTGCTATGATCTAACCATTTGGACTTGAGAAGTAGATATATTTTAAAACTTACTTCATTGTTACGCAAGGCTTATTGTTTGATGTCCATAAGAACAAATGGCATGTTTTCTAAACATTAGTTAATTATAATATGACAGTCTATTTCTGATTTATACTACCATTGTGTTGTGTTCACATTAGGGTAAGTCCTGTATTATGAATACATATGAGTCGAGTGCTGATTTAGATCTCTTTCTGTAATCTGTGTTTGTGAAATAGCTGGAAATGCAATATGTTATCAATGTTTGTTTTGTTTCTGTCGGTATTGCGACTGCTGGCGGCGGAACTGTATGTATCCAATATACAAACTCACAGTTGAGTGAGCTTGTATATTGAATAGGCGGTTTCGCGCTATACGATATCACCAGATGCTCTACAAATTACTAACTAAACGAGTCCGCGTTGTTTGTAGCCGACGGATGGGTGGACGATTACTTTGTCGGATGCCATACTACGACAGAAGGATGTTCTCTCACACATCAGAAGCTCCAACTAATGTTTAAGGATCGAATAAACCGTTATTGTGTGGTATTTTCAGGAGCAAGGTTCGCCAACCTGGTCGTGGCAGCGGGTCTTGCGGCGATACTCAGCACACTGTCAGTAGAACCATGCGCGCGCACGACTCCACGCATAAACTACGACACGAGAAGTGTCATGCTCAAGAACAAAGGAAGCATTTGGCTCAAGTTTACGCCGCTTTAGCGAACAAATAGGAAGAATTGTCAAGAGATTTAATGCTACGATTCACTTACTTGCGTTCGTGTTGTTGAATGTTTATTGGGTGTCTTACTTAACCCATTCCATCCTGATGTCGAGGTTTCTCGTTGAAAAAACTTACTATTGTGTACTTACTGCGGCTATGAAGATAGTATTGATCCCTCGAACTGGGCTGGGAGGCTAAAGCAAGAAGTGTATAAAAGAAAGGTTTTACTTTAAAAAACTCAGACTAGAATATTTAGAAATTTTATAGAAATACGTTTCTGTCATGGAACTTCTTCGTTACGTACGATATAGACATAGACATATTGTTTATTTGGCAGTTAGTGACGACAAAACTTGCCTCAAATTGATTTCACATTTTTTTGAAGAGATAAATCGTCTATTGTTATCACAATAGCACTTTTTCAAACGAGATACCTAACTCATCACCAGTTTGTGGGATATTTTTTCTGCTGGTGTGATCCTCTTCAGTACGCAATATGTTACTTCATTACATTACATCATAGTAAATTACAACCATATTTTTATAGAGTTCGCAAGTTGAAAGGGTTAAAAATTAAGATTGGGTATTAAAGCGTTTGTGAGTGAATGGAAGTCAGATTGAACAAAATATTGATAGTGCCATTTGTTGAAATAAAAAAATACTTGCTTCTATTATGTTTCTCTGTTTGTCGTTCACAAATTTTCATAGATATTATGTTTGTTATTTAACTTTGACTTAAGTTTTTACACAATTGATAGCTAGGCATTTGTCTGCCATCACCTCTAATATAGTATTGTTAAAATCATGTTAAACAAATGGTTTGTTCGACTGAACTTAATTATATATTTACAATATGAAATGATTGTTATAAATGTTATGACAGTATGCAAAATTATTATATTAAATTGTATTTTAGTAAGTACTTATATTACTAAATTTTAAGAATAAAATATAATTAAATAATTGTGTTATTCGGTACCTACCCGACCAATCGGTACCTACACCTATTTTAACTAGGCTAGAAAACCTATTTTCTTTATCTAATTTTAAAAGGCTTTAATTAATAACCTATTGGTTAGATTTACATTATTTGTATAAAAAAATACAATACATGAGAATTAAAATAATTAAATTGAAAAATGCCCGTCCTCGATTGTGGCTAGGTTTCCTCGGAGCATAGTTCCAAGAACGCTGGCTGCATTGCCCCGCTGAACCGCCAGACTCAACAACAGACCTATTGGTTGATTCACCTAAACGCCGTAAGCCTTAAGTTTGTAAGTTTAGAACCCTATGCATCTATGATGAACCTAATGCAGTCTCCCTTTTTGAAAAATCTAAGGTCGGGGCTCTCCGATAACTTTTTCCAGAGTGTTCAGTAGCCGTATTCACAATGATTCGAAACCGTTTCCGAACGATTCGACACGAAATTCGTGAGCGGCGAATCCGTGTCGAACGATTCGAAAACTGTTATTCAGAATCCCGATAGATTCCACGGAAACTCTACTCTCTATAACATATGAAAATTTCATCAAAATTAACTGAATCCACATTTTCCTAAGAACTTTTGCGGGGTCCTATGTCGATTCCGTATCCGAATCCGATTTCCGAGCCGTGAATACGGCTACTGTTCTTGGTTGTTATTATATAGGTTTGCATAGTTAGTTATTTGTCCTAAGTTATTTTTAAATACCTAAACGAGCACCACGTAGCTTCCTTATTCTGCGTCCTTCTTTGCAGTCCCGGGGAGGTTTAGTGCTGTTCTCAACGTGATTATTTTTTATCTTTGGATCTGGTCCAACCACCTGAGCCTAACTCAGTAAGGAAGAATTCCAGCAATTTACTATTTCAGCAATTTGTATTTCCGGCTAGTTATTTATATTTATACAACGTTTAAATTTAAACAACGTAGATATTGAATTAAAAAAGACTGTCGATTTAAATAAGGTTTTGTCACATACTTCGTGTACTTTACGATGTAAGTTTCCGCGAACCTTCGTGGTCATTAAGTACTTAATTATGATTCACTCGGTACTTAATCCTTCTTTCAAAGATAAACTTCATAATTTTCCTTATCTTAAGTCTACAGTAAACCAAGCTCTAATGTAAACGGACTTTGTAAACGTACGTCTCCTTTTGTTATTTGCTTTTGGTTAAAATACAGGGAAATGGAAACTTGTGCATTTTTCTTTGTTTTACAGACATTAGAGACCGATGTCTTGAATAATTTAGCTGAGCACAACTTCGTCGAAATGTATGCAGGAGTCCCGTCAGAAGTCCTGCAGTGAAAACTTCTGTACTGAAAACAATACCAAGCTCACATTGGTACCCCACACAATGTGGAAGTGAACAAAGAGCAATAACAAACAGCTACCTACCAGTGAAGCCAACTTTGCGGTGCAATGCAACGTTAATATTAGGTCAATTGCACTACCTTACAGGTGGTGAGGTAATTATGCATACTCGTATATCGTAAGTGCGTAAACTTGCGATATCTCAGGAATGGCGATTCGAAGAGAAAAAGTATTCAAACAATTTTTGTAGACAATATCATGATTTATCCATTTTTTTATACGATAAACTTGCAAAAATGTTTTTCCACTTTATACTTTCGCGAAAATTTATTCCACTTAATTTTTGTTATTAAAGATGCCCACTGCTGGGCATAGGCCTCCCCCTATGCCCATATATACTGGGCTAACATTCCGTTTCAGTTCAGTACTGGTAAAGGTACTGAAGGTACTAATCCTTTACTAGTAAGGATTACCAAGCTTAAGTAGCAGAGAGCACTGTTCGCAGAGCAGAAAGTTCTCGAGTGGCGACCACGTACCGGAAGACGCTGCGTGGGTAAGCCTCCTACTAGATGGACTGACCTGACCTGGTAGCGATAACAGGTAATAGCCGGATTTGGAAGGCACAAGACCGGTCATTGTGGAGATCTCTTGCCTATGCCCAGCAGAGGGCGTCTTCTGGCTGAAATAGTGATGATGTAAAGTACCTCAAGTTAGTTAATATTTGCTCCCGGTTCCGTTCTACGGCCGGTCACCACCGGGCTTGTCGCGGCGCTGGCTGACCCAGAGCTACCGCGGGCTAGTTGAACTTCAGGACTGCATCGAGGTCATAACTCGTTAGGTGCGCCTCCTAATACCGTTGCAAAGCGAGTTCAAGGTCTTCCCCTGGTTAAGACTTCTAACTGAGAGTTGCGGAAGTCAATTTTCATATTGCATTTACTGTGACGTCATAAAGCGTAGTTCATCAGCTTGACACGCAGCAAAGCTGGAGCGCGGCCGGCGCAACTCAGTCCTACGATTAAAGGCTACATATTTTTCTACACACACGATATTACCCATCATATCACTTATTTATTTACACACATATAATATATAGTATTTAAAACAAATGTCAATGATTTATTTATTACGTGTAGCAATTTTGTCCGTGTATCACATAGCCCACTGAAAACTAGCGTGACGGCGTCTGTCGTGGCATTTATGCTAAGTGTGGTCTCATTTCATCCTCCACATGGCACCGGTAACGACATGAAAGTCTATTTTTTTCTCTTTATATTTGTCTGTTTTTTTATATGAATATTTTTGTTTGTCCACTCTAACGATACCTCATTCGCCAAAATCGGCCCAGTAGTTTTTGAGCTGCGATCGAACGGTTATACAAACATACCTATTATATAGGGTTATATATATATAGAGTATTAATTTCATTATCCTTCCTCGACCCGCCGTGGTCGGGAACCGCGATTTCTAAATATGTGCGTAGTATTTAAGGGGAAAAAATTCTAAAACCTATCTGTGTGCCGACCAGTAGAGAATAGCGTTTGGGACCACGGTTAGTTTGGTCACAAATAAAATAATATTATGTTTGGTTTTGTGAATTCAAATTGCTAGTTGGTCGGCGTTGTTAATTTGCAGAGGCATATATATACGCGCGAGTGCCAGTCAGCGCAAACTACTAGGGGTGTTGCTGGCGGAGCGGGCGTAACGGCTAGATTCAAGCTTTCCTATACGATACAATGGGTCAGTCAGTATATATACATCTACAACGTCATCATATCAATAGATTAAAACAGATCACAGTTGGACTTGAGCCTCCTCCATACTAGTAGACGGCTTTGCCATAATCTCCATGCTTGGCAGGCGGGCTGGTCATCATAGTGATGAAAATACTCAATATAAAATGTTGCTGCCCATTTTCTTCTGGGCTACGGAGGTCCATGCTGGTTAGTCTTTCAGTCAATAGCCTTGTACAGAAGATAGCACATCGACCTACCTACCCGTATAAAATGAGCTAGCATCGTGGATTGACCTCTTTCTCGAAGTATAAGTTACCTAACTGGACCGTTTGTGGCATATTCGTCGGCAGACATATTCGTCAACAACTTCGAGAATAGAGTTCTCAGCCATTGCTGGGGTTATTCCCAACATTATGGTCTTGTCCATGTTCATTCTAAGACCTACGTTAACCCTTTAACCGCCAAGGTCGGATATATCCGACAAAAATTTTCGTGCTCATTTCGCCAAGGACGGATATTTACGACCAAATACCACTACTCGGTTAATCTGCCTTTTTGTTTGATAGCACTGTATTATATTAAAATTATGTTCATAATTTGGTAAATAGTTGATGAAGTAATCATATACAATTGCTTAAACTTTAGTTTCTTAATTAGAACACTTAAAAATAATGTCTAAAGTTGAATAAATTACTGATAGTATTATTCGAAAAGTGTATTGGTGTCCAGCGCCAGTGACGGAAAAATCCGACAATAAGGATGGGACATAAGCAATGATTTACTGGTAGAAAAATCCACATAAATTAAATTATTTCTGTTTATACTTACTAATTTATTATAAATCAAATAAAGCAAATGTTACTCTATAGTAAACACATTTATTTCTATAAATAAATGTGTTTATTTTGTTTTATTTATAATAAATAAAGCTTAAAAATGTCAGTGACTGAATCGACAATTCCCATCCCTAGTCTGCATGTTTAGAAACTAATGTTGCTAGTACACCCAGCGCCACGGACGGAAAAAGACGACCGCTTCTGACGTCATAAACGAGTGCCGCCTTCTGGACTTTTCCATTGGTGTTGTGCTTATGCGTGTTATTATTATGTTCGTGTTATCGATTAATGTGATTAAACATGATTACAGCTGAAGAATTAATACGTATTCTGGAAGGTGATCTGTAGTTAAATATCATTAGAATCTGTCAAGGTTCGATTCGGTAAACTGATATTAATATTGTTGAAATAAGTATAATCATGTTTGTTAAAAAACTGACCAATGTTGTTTGTTAACTATTGCATTTAGATAAAGAATACTCTATAGGACTGCATTGAAAAATAAGAATAACAAAATTCTTTTCATGACCAATTTTATTGTGCGGAAATCAATAAATCTTTCAATATCTGTAAACGCTTTTTGTTTCATTGTGTTACCAAAATACCTGCTAATATTAGAAATAAAATTACAAAGTAACGTTTTTTATCTACTGTCTGTTACGATATTTAGATGAAATTGTAAGCGTTTGAAGGGGAATTACCCATATCGATATACTATTGAACATCACTATTTGTTGTAGGTATTTATTTTTCGTTTTACTGTGCGTGGCGCTGAGGGCACGCCAACTGATTCTAAGCGTGGCGGTTAAAGGGTTAAGAGACTCCCCCTTCCTGGGAGAGTAGAGGCCTCTTCTGAGATCTTCTGGCATTGTGCCTAAGTCTTCCGAAGATTATGCAATGATAACGTAATGTGATGTCGTCGGCAAATCAGAGGTAAAAAATATACTAGCCCGCCATTAACATTAACACTATAAAGCTTAGTTATGAAAGTATAGCATAGAGGTCTGCGTAATATAACGTTGTTGTGATCACTGTGCTATTTAGATCATCATCAGCCCATAAGTCAGCTCTCCCATAGGTCTACAAATCTCCGCGTTTGGCAAGCATGCTGGATATAGCAGTGGAAAACGCTGCTGCCCATGTTCTTGTCTACGAAGGTCCTAATCGATGTGCCCCTAGGCATTTGCCGCCTTGGCAGATATAAAACTCTTAAGTGGTGCCACTTACTACACGATGTATGGGAATGAGTCATCATCACCCTCGTCCATGTCGTCACCCCTAGCTAGGATTGGCACATCAAGGTATCATGATACGACGTCTAAGTAAAGATATCTGTTGCTTATCGGTTATTTTGTACCCATTGTATGTACTATCGGCGTGTTTGTTATGATTTGCATGGAGGAATGTGATAAACAATACTCATCGCAGATATTTATACACTGATTAAAATGTTGTTTTTCATGAAAGTGAGTCGTAAAATTGCATGAAATTTTAGGTATTCAAATAAACATGATTGCGACTTACTGATCGTTTTTATTTCTTCTGTTATTATAATACAAATACAAAACATTTACTCTTTTTTACAGTGTTTACCTCGTAATCTGAAACTATGATCATTTCAGCATAGGTTACAGCGCGCCTAGGATAGCTTACCAAGTCGAAACTTGCGGGACTTGGCAAAAATAATAGAGGCGAATTCATTAAGTGAACATATTGTTCTCTATTGATGTATTAGTGCTGAACGACTTATGAATAGAATTCATATTATGCAGCTTTATAAATTTTGAACAAAAATCCTGAACAAAATTTAAGATACCTATATAAAAACGGTTTCTTAATAAGTTTTTTGAAGGACGAGTTTAATGAGTAACATTGACCTATAGTATTCATTTTTACGCATTTTCGGAGATTGACACTAATTTCGAGCGTCGTTAAATTCTATAAAGGTTTATTACAAGTGAATAATAAAAAAGGGGTATGAACGAGCTGTCCAGCATAACGAGTTCAAAATCGCTCGGGGAAAGGTACTACCATGTCCTTTCATAACTTTGCAGTGGTGTTGTGCGTTTTCACTGCAGGAGTATCATGTAAGTATTTTTAATCTGTGATATTAAAAAAGTGGCCCAATGTAATATCTAGGTGAATTAAAATGTACTAGTGTCGCATAGCTTAAGGGAAGAGCATTCTGCGCGATATCGAAGAGATCTGGGTTCTATTTCTAGTCCGAGCTACCTGAATATTTTTTCGGTTCTTCTAGATTCCCATTGAGAAGATCTCCTACTTTTCGGCTTCCCGGTTTCCAAATTTCGAATATATATTCTTTATTGTAGCTACTAAATGTCATTATTTGATTGTTAAAATTGTTTTAGGGATACACGCAGCGCCTATACAAGCAATACCAACTGAAAACGTTATCAGCCCGACCTCCGTATGACAAAAAACCCATTCAATGTTGGTGAACACTGAAATCACACAAGGTATCCCCGAATTTACCATGTCGGGTGGTTAAGAAAATCAGGTTCAGAGTTCCAGGTCTCCTAGAAAGAAGCGAGGACTTTTTGACTGGTATTATTGTAAAAAAGCTGATAAGTCATCTAGGGATCCTCGAATATGGTGTAAACTAGAATGGTTTAAGAGCGATAATAAACCTTCACAGAGCAGCTCAGCAGCACACTGGGATTACTATTGACTGTCTTATATTACTATTTTAGTTTTTTTATGCGCACCAATCTGCCCTGTAATCAATTTATGTAAATGCTTTTATGTTATAAGTTATATTTATTTTAATTATCAAATAATAACCCCATTAAACTTAAGTATATTGGGTTTTATCAATGAAGTGATAAATATTACATAGTATTTCGAGTATACATTGAATTATAATGGTAACAGTTAAGTTCATAGTGATAAGATAATACGGGTCAGCTTCATTACTTAGTAATCGTCTTTCGATCGAATCAGCGCTGTTTGATGAGACATCTTCGAGTCTATAGGGTGTTTAATGCTGAGACTTTTAATACTTCGTAAATCTTAATAATATCTACAAGACTTAAAAAATGAACAAAAATCTAACAGGTTTGACACCAGCTGTCAGGTCTTACAATAGTTACGTTGCATGAGTGTTGGGTACCTAATACCGCGCGACAGGTTAACTAAAAGTTTGCTAAATTAAATAACTTTTCACTTAATAAATTGACGTCATTAGGTCTCAGACAACTTTACCTATGTGATAGATATAATTTTTATCTATCGGAGACTTTTGAAGGAGTTGAGAATAATACGATTTATCGGCGTATTATAATATTACTGAAAAGTTATTGATAGGTCTACCATAATGTATTTTGAATAAGGAAAATGGAATGTATTTATTTAATTAAAAATTCCTAATAGGGAAATTGAATAATTTAGGCATCGAAACAAAAACGCTAACACCATGGCTTATTTCATAATTTTACTTATATTTGTGGAATTTTACATTATTTGTATTATTATTGGTTATCAGAAAATCTAATAATAACAATGAAATTATGTTTTAATGAGCAGAAATAAGTGGGTAGAATAATAATCACTAGCTCATCCTAAAAACGAGAAGGTGTTCTCAGAGTTTAAAAGCCTCTTTGTTTACTAAGAAGTGGGTATGAGGTGTACTCGATAAATTTTAATTTCATAAAATCTTGAGATTTAACAGCTTAGCTTAGCTTAGTCTAGTAAAAATAAGAGTTTAGTAATTATTAATTTTAAACAATATGTATCATGTCACACGAGTGTCTTATTTGAATAGGTCAATTGGGAAAATACAGTAATTGAAGTTATATCAGAACAGGATAACTAGAATTCAGTGTATGACCAGAATAGGTATTTGTAATGGAATATAATTAATCTCTTTTAGGTAATTCATATCATTTGAAGTTTAAGATCTAAAGTTACAGTTTTGAAAATGATTGAATTTCTATTATTCATTATACTCATAATAAAGCGCGTAGCTGAATATCTTATAAGCATTCAGACTATGTATAATTTGTATAAAAATCTTATGAAATATTGGCGTAGGAAGAAAAAAAAGAAACGCAATATGGAATTACCGTAAGTAGAGCTCTGAATTGATTTCCTAAATCTGTATTAAAACTGAATTTCTGTTGCAGGAATACGATTATGAAGGGAATCAGTGTGTTTACATAGTTGCAAGTAGACATAGACAGCAAGATGCTGTGAGACTACTGGCAATCTTAGTTGGAGTTAGAAGCAGACTTGAACGCCCGGGACATAACCTCAGGGGCTACTGCACTTCATATCGCCGTCTTCTATAAGGATTACGAGCTGACGACTTGGCTCTGTCAACAGCCTACCGTGGATCTAGAAGCAAGAAACTATGCTGAGTTGACGGCTTACCAGATGACATATAAGCGAGATGATACCGAGATGATGGATAGCTTCTTGAAATACGATGCAGATTGTGATCAGCCGTACTCTAGTAGTAGCGATAGTGACAGTAAAAGTTAGGGTTATACGTGTTTTTCTTGATTATTGATAGTACTAACAAGTTTGATAGCATGTAAGTAGAAACAAAGTGTTATTATGGACATAGATTTAACCCCAGATATGTTAGTCTTCAACTGACATGCAGTTATGCTTGTAAAAAAAACGAATTAAAATTAATGAGCTTTTTTACATTCGAAGTCCTAAGTTTCGACTTGAAAAGCTCCCCTGGCGTTGCCCGCGGGCGGTGGCCGACGCCTCTGTTACTGCTGTTCTTTATATCATACGCATATCGTGGGTGGCATGCAAACCCAAGTTTGTCAACCTCGACTCCATCCACCTTCATGTACATTTACCACTCGTAGTGTGTTTTTAGCACAGACAACAGACTAGACACAAATCACAAATATTTCCTGTTCGCTCACTCTACAATGATTATGAATCTTGCCATACTGTTTTTCCACCCATAGGAACGAGCCTGTCAGAAAGTGAAGAGCGCAATGTTTTCAACGTTCACCCACGTTGCTCTAGCTAATAACGACCAGACGTTTCTTTTGAAACATCGGCGTAAAGAGCATTGAACATTTTGTATGGAGAAAATCACCACCCACTTTCCGCCATTTTGAAAAAATATCGATTTTGCGGCCACTCATAAAACTTATGCCAATCGATAGGAAACTCCAATATCTATCGATCACTATGTTCAAAAATGTCGAAAACGGTATACCTTGCGGCGAGATATCGCAAGTCAAAGATGTACATTATCTACCGACACATGGGGAACAAATACCTCCTACTAAGTCTACTCATAGTTAAATATATTCTAAACTACTAAACCGATTTCGATTAAATAAAGTTAGTAATAATTTCGATTAAAAGACCTTTCAAATACAGAAAACCGCATTGAAATTGGTTCATCCGTTCGGGAGCTACAGATAGACGGATACACGCGTTAAACTTACAACAAAAATTAAACTAAAATAAAGTGTATTGTAAGATTATGTGTTACCAACACACAAAATACTTTATTTCATAATAATATACCACTCGGCTCTCGAGACTGTTCCCCAGAGGTAGACCATGGTCAACCTCGCTTCGCCACATACCGTTGGCATTTGCCACACCTAACGAGTAGCGAGCTCGTGGCGGTGCTGAAGTTTGACTAGTCTCAAAGTACAAAACGGTCACCCATTCAGTTAAAGGACGCTATGAACATTGCTTAACCTAGGTTATCCGTCTGGCAAGTTTCTTTATTTTATAGAATAAGATAATTAAGTTAAGTTACTTAATGCAGTGCTTACACTGTAAGAGCAAGCTCCTCAACTCTAACTCAGCTAGCAACTCCGCATAGTACTTGGCGTTGTACCGCATACTACATCGCCTAGCACTTGCCATGCATATGACGTTAATAATGTGACCAGCTCCCAGAAATCGATTTCTGTGTTTTTAGACAACTTCTTTTTTTGGGATATTTACCCAAGTAAATTACCGACTTGCAATGCGAGAGTAACGGGGTCTAATCTCACTGCCGCCATGTATCAATGACGGGCGTATAGTAGTCGCCGCATGTTAAAAGCCAAAACACCGCAAAAAATAGAATGAAAAGGTCCTCTGTTGGAAGTAAACACCATGCTAGGGTGTCGCCGCTGAACGACGCGCAGGCATATTGCCCTACACTAATAGCTTTCGACAGTGTCCTTCGGGAGATAATCTGGTGGGCTCTGAGAGCAAAGTCTGTGCCCGAGGCCTATATTTCTATTATACAGGACATGTATGCCAATACTGGAGCTGTTGTCAAAACCATCGTAGGCCATATTAACCCTTCCCAATTACTGTAGGTGTCCACCAGGGTTCTGTGTTAAGTCCTTACTTGTTTTGCATAGTGCTCCTTGGCTTATGAAGTACGCTGACGACATTGTACTGGTGAGCAAGCTTAGGCAAGATCTTGAGACCAGAGTAAACACGTAGAAGGATGTGCTAGAAAACGGTAGTTTGAAGATGAATATCGCCATAACAGAGTATATGGCCAGCTGCAGCGCGGATCCCGACACCATCAGTATAGGTAATGAAGCTGTCAATAGAACAGATAAATTTAAATACCTCGGATCCGTGATGCACGAGTCCGGCGATATCGGCCCCAATGTCAAATCCCGAATCTCTGCGGCTTGGGCCAAATGGCGGAAACTTACGGCATTTTAGGGGATAATGATTTTAGGGTCACATATGACATGTGACCCTAAAATCCCTGTAAAGCTCAAAGGGCTTATATACAAGAGTATAATTAGACCAGTGATGCTCTATGGCTGCGAGACATGGCCAGCGCTGACGAAACACGTTCGCGAACTCCACGCCAACGAAATGAAAATGCTGCGCTGGATGTGCGGAGTTACGCGACTCGATCGAGTACGTAACGAGTACATCCGCGGCAGCCTTGGTGTGAGGGATATCGCAGATAAGATCGAGGAGGCTCATCTGCGCTGGTTTGGTCACGTGTTGCGTAAGCCTCAGGGATACGTGGGAAATAGGCGCCTGAATCTGCCGGTATCAGGAAAGAGGCCCCGTGGGCGGCATAAGCAGCGATGGATTGACATCGCTGAGTCCAATGCGAGAGCCAATGGCTTACGACAAGGGGATGCCGAAGACCGGGCGAAGTGGAGAAGATTGAGTAGGAAAGCGGACCCTGGCAGAGGCCGGGATAAGTGCTAGGACGATGATGATCCGTCTATCTGTAGCTCCCGAACGGATGAACCAATTTTAATGCAATTTCCTGTATTTGAAAGGTCTTTTAATCTAAATTATTATTAACTTTGTTTAATCGAAATCAGTTTAGTAGTTTAGAAGATATTTGACTATGAGTAGACTTAGTAGGAGGTATTTGTTCCCCATGTGTCGGTAGATAATGTACATCTTTGACTTGCGATATCTCGCAAGGTATACCGTTTTCGACATTTTTGAACATAGTGATCGATAGATATTGAAGTTTCCTATCGATTAGCATAAGTTTTATGAGTAGCCGCAAAATCGATATTTTTTCAAAATGGCGGAATTTGGGTGGTGACCGAAAGGTACTATGCTATTTTATAATTTCCCAATCAAATTTAAATCAAACCATTTAAAAGACGGTGTAATGTAGTGCACAGTTATGTGAAAGCGAAAAGTATGGAAATACACCTGGATTATCCTTTTACCGGTAAGTAAATAATCGTGGTCGTGGTTATCGGAATCAATTTTAGAAATTGTGATAAAAATATGCATAGTAATAGTGTGAATTTGCAATAATTGAAATCTTTATCTTAAAACAACATGCCAATAAAGACAGATTTAAAATTATTGGCAAATTGAGTTATATTTCGGTGTCTAAATAGATATGGAAATATTTAAATGTAAACAGGGTCGGATTTAGTATTTGTTGTATAGAATTTTAATACTTAAATATTGTACATAGTGGTCCACAATTTTATATTTATTAGGGTTCCGTGCCAAAAATGTACCTAAATGATATTTTAAATGCTGAACATTAAAAAAAACCTTTAACGGATTAATCACGAATTTACGTTTATTTTCATTTATGTATTCTTCTAGGTTTTCTGAAGATCAGACATGGTGATGTCTGGGGTCCAAGTTGGAAGTGCTGTGTTGTAAACATTTTGAAGAACAAGATAATAAGATTATGCAAGTCTCTTCTGTCCTGGTGCCGTACCTACCAGAATTACTGAAAATAAAAAATATGCTGCCTGTTTGATATATTTATGTACATACCCTTTTCATAATTTTTTTGCTCATGACGATGTCCTTTGGAGGGCATGTTATTTATTTATTTATTTAAAACTTCATGCACATTACAGTACAATGGCGGACTTAAAGCTACGTAGCTTTTTCTACCAGTCAACCAGAGAACAATTACCAAAAATTACAAGGCGGTGCTACAAAAGCAGAAGATAAAAGAACATAAAACAGACTAAAAGTAACATTAATTAAATAAGTATATCAAACATTCACAGACCAAAACTTATAGATAGTATAATAGGAGAGAGAGAAAGAGAGAGAGAACAAGGAACTGAGCATAACAAGCTACTGGCACACTCAACAACACTGCTGCCCAAACACTTAAAAAAAAAAGGGAAAAGAGAAAGACTATGTAGGAAAATATATAAGATGTTACAGAGACTTAAGGAAATAACTATATTATTCACGGTATGTAGGATCGAGAGATCGAAAAGACGGTGGTAGGTATCAAGACGTGGGTTTGATCCCCAGACACCTTACCTTTGAAAATGGTTTTTGTATTATATGGATTCAAATAATTTATTTGGCTTTTCAGTAAAGAAAAATATCGTGAAAAAACTTGCTTGATTAATTCGAATTGTGAAGTCTGCCAATCCGCATAGGGCCTGAGTGGTAAACTATAGCCCGTTCTCTCTCAATAAGAGGACAGATATATTTCCTATTAGTTTAGATATGTATAGGCTGACGACGGTGATAACGATTAGGTGGGCACCTTCATTGCACCTTTATTATAATGACAATATAAATATGCCCACAAGTCACATTTGTTTGTGTTCGTAGTAAAAAATAACTTATCTGCAGATGGGTTGCCTTGTTTCGTCCCTGCATTTGCCTTAGTGTGTGTGTTATAGAGATGTGAGACATTTTGTCTCGAATTTAAACTCGGTATGTAGTCTCTGCTTCTGTAGTGTATAGTATAATATTTAAAAGTTATTAGACAATTATCTAAAACGCCTAGCTAAATGTATAAAGCAAATTTTCAGGTGTTTAGAATTGCTACAACAATACAGTATGTTAGAAGGTATTATATCTAGCTTTTGCCAGGGTCTGCTTTTCTGACTTTCTACTAAAATTCGCCCAGTCTTCGGCATCATCAAGTCGTGAGTCGTTGGCTCTCGCAGCTATGTTAATTCTTGGTCGAAGTCGTTTCTTTGGTCGGAATCGTCTGTTTATATTTGTGTATTAACATTTACAAGTAAGGCGAAGTGCGTAATCACTTCATATTTCATATATAATCATATTTCACCCATATAGAATGGCACCTGAGATACTTTGCTTTGTAAGTGTTTTTTTTGAAATGTACTATGTTGTTGCAATAAAGAGTTTACATACATACATACATACTCTTTTAAAGGAAACCTTTTCTATAATTGATAGAACGACACCGCCAGACTTCGTTCCGGAACATGTCCGTCCGTTTGCCAACGTGGCTTAGTTTGGAGGGTGGTGAACAGCCACGGCCAAAGCCTATCACCGTATCTAACGCATTCTGCTAATCTGCATTCCGCTAATCTGGCATTCTGCTTATCTGACATTCTGAAAAGCGGACATAGTAAATACGTCAAAACGCCTGCTAAATGTATAATCGAGATACCCACATCGATTGTATATAGCTATTTGCTAATATTATAAATGCGAAAGTATGTGCGTGTGTATGTTGATTACGTTTTAGATTAAAGGATTAGAATTAAATTTTGTAGGTTAGGTTGGGTCTGAAGGCTATTTTTTATCCTCCCAGCCTGTGTACATGGGTGCCCACCTGCGCGATATAAAGTGCAGTCCACTAGAGAATAGAGTAGAATATTTCTTCCGCTTGGATGCTGCCTCCGAGCGCATCCTCGCTCTTGTAGCACTGGAATACGGATTGACGTTGACATTCACTTATTTTCTGATTTCCAGGCGAAGCTTGTATTCCGCAAAGCACTTGCGCAGGCGCATCTACAGACGCAGACCGTGCAGCAGCGCACTTGTCATAAGGGGGACGGTCATCCTTTACTGTCCTTAACACAGAGAAACCCGCCGTACCAAAGAATTTTATTGTAACTACTTGTAAATATTGAATGTGTCATTTCGAGTATGTAATTAGTAAATAGGAGTACCTAGTAACTACCACAGACCCCATATATGACCCACGGTCCGAACCGGTCGCGGTGCGAAACGACTAAAGACCCACATATATGTGGCGTGTGGCATAGAGGCGTCGGTGGCCGAGTGGTAACGGTATCCGACTCACAAGCGAGAGGTACCGGGTTCCAATTTCACTGCCGCCATGGACCAATGACTCTTTTCTGAGTTATGTACATCAGTTCAATAAAATAAAATAATAAATAAATAAATACCAACCGATGCTCATACAGTGAGAAACCATCGTTATGAAACCTGCACATTCAGGCGACTGAATGTGTAACCATGATCCAATGTAGTCAGGTTCCCCTGGAGACGGGGTCACGGAGGTCAGATGGCAGTCGCTCCACTATAATAACCTGATCTGTTAAATCCTGGATCATGGTCAAGGCGGACTGCGGGCCTAGTGCGCGAGAGCACAGCCGGGACATTAACGCCAAGATGATGCGTGTAACTCATTTTGACGACAGGTACTCCACTGGCTCAAACTTATCTGATTCCACAAGCCGTAACTATTTTTATTTGATGTACTAGATGAATGTCAAACTTTGATTAACAATAATTAATTATAATTCTAACTAATAGTCTATAGTATTATAAAACTGTAAAAAAGCCGTGTTTGTAAATTGAAGATATTTCAGAAATAGAATAGTCTAGGACGTAACTATGGCCATAAATATTTATTTTAAAGTTTTTGTTTGTCTGTTCGCGCATCACGCAAAATCTACTGAACGGATTTTGATTCTGTTTTGATAGTTTGGTAGCTTGTACCTACAATCTAAGCCATGTTTCATCTGAGGGTCACAGTTCAGGAGGAAAATGCTCGAGCATTTTTAGGTGGTAATTAAATTAAATATTAACTTTATTTTGGGACGTTCTTTTGAGCGAGGTTAGAGAGAAGCTGCCTTCTCTGTATCCTTTTTTTCATCAGCTCTATCACTCCCCTTCGAATCTTTTCTATGACGAGACTCTTCTTCTGTCCCAGGTTGTCGCTCAGCAAGGTGATCCGCTTGGTCCCTTAGCTTTCAGTCTTGCTATTCATAAAACTATTTCAGACCTTAAGTGTATGGTACCTGGATGATGGTACACATGGAGGACGCCCTGTAGTACAGCAAGATTTGAATGTTTTACTAACGCACTTGCGTAGACTGGGTCTAGAGGTTAATACCGGTAAGTGCGAATTCTTCTCCTGCAGTGAAGAGTCTCGTGCTTCCTTTCCTTTTTTTTTCTTCCTTACTTCCGGGCCTCAGGGAAATATCTTCATCGTCATTTAATCTTCTGGGGTCGCCTATTTTTCCTGAGGCCATTCCTGAAGCTTTCGAAGAGAGAAGGCAGCTTTTCCTCGTCGCTCGCAGACGACTTGAAAATCTGTCAGCCCACGTTGCCCTAATTTTACTGCGGGTGTGATTTGCAGTACCTAAAATCAACTATTTTCTACGTACATGTCCTGCTTGGTTGTTCCCGGACAGTATCGCTGACTTTGATGAGGTGCTGACGGATTCGGTGGAGCGGATTTTGAACGTCTCTCTCGGCGCGTTGCAGTGGAGCCAGGCATCCTTGCCTATCCGGGGCGGGGGTTTGGGAGTGCGGCGTTCTCGAGACGTAAGCCTGTAGGCCTTTCTTGCGTCGTCGCATGGGGTTGTGAGCCTTGTCACTAATATTCTTACTGTAAATGGTGGCAAGGTGAGCATTCCCTATGTCGACGATGCACTGACGGCCTGGGGGCTCTCGACGCGACCTTGCTCATTCCTCGCCCGGAGATTCAGCGATCGTGGGACGATTGTGGGATCAAAAGGGTGCTAAACCAGCTCGAAAGTGGGGCTGCGAGTTTGGACCTTGCGAGGCTTATGGCGGTGTTGAGTGGTGCTTGAGTCAGGTGCATGGTTGCACGCTTTGCCGTCACCAAATCTAGGCACTCTGCTAGATGGCGACTCATTGCGGGTGGCGAGGGCTCTTCCCTGGGCTGCGACATTTGTGAACGTCATCAGTGCACCTGCGGTTCCATGGTGGAGGCCAATGGTCACCACGCTTTAAGTTGTTGTCGGTGCTCGGGTAGATTACCGCGTCACCACGCTCTTAATGATATCGTCCGTAGAGCGGTGGTTTCGGCTCATATCCCTTGCGCCCTGGAGCCACCTGGACTGAGTCGGTCTGATGGCGAGAGGCCTGATGGTTAAACGTTGGTACCATGGCAGAGGGGCAAATGTCTGTTGTGGGACACCACATGCGTCAGCACCTTTGCGCCCTCACACCTTAGTCGCATAGTCAGGGTGGCTGGAGCGGCGGCAGAGTTCGCGGCCCTAAGAACAAGGGACAAATATTCTGAGTTGCAAGGCCAGTACTTATGTATCCCACTCGACGCGGAAACGGCAGGTTGCTGGTGTAAGGACGCGAGGATTTTCTTTAAAGATGTGGGCCGTCGAATGAGGGAGAGAGGCGGCGACCCTCGCTCTGGGTCATTCTTGCTGCAGAGGCTGTCCATTGCTATCCAGCGTGGCAACGCTGCTAGTGTGATGGGCACCTTTGCATCGGGAGTGTCCAGGAGTGTGACAATTGAAGTTTAGACGAAGTGCTATTTGTTACGGATGTTTAGTTTATAGTTATGTTTAGTTTTATATTTTGACATTGTAATAATCTGTTATGATATCTGAATCTGAGTAATATAAATAAAGACTTTTTAATTCTTAAAACAGCGCTCAAGCATTTTTCCGCCTGAACTGAAATGAACCAGAGATAGCTTCACCTCCCCGTGGTCTAGTACCAATATAAATACAGAGGTCATTAGTCAAACAATGCAGAGGTCATTTAAAATGGTAACGCGGGCAAAAGCTAAACAGTCATAAAAACTAATTCCACGCGGACGAAGTCGCTGGCAAAAGCTACTAATTTTATAAATGCGAAAGTAAGTCTATCTTTTACCTTTTTACGGCTCAACCACTGAACCGATTTTTACCAAACTTAGGAGGAATATTCTTGGCAAACTATTCAATATGATAGCGACCGCGATGTAAATAATAGTCCACGCAGAAGAAGTTGCGGACTGACAGGTCCTTCCACATTGATTATGCTTCGTACCTATAGCTGTTTGTAGGTCTGGGCAGGGTCAAATGCTCTTAAATAAAGACGTTTAATTAGAAGTTTAATACGTATATTGTTGAATAAAACAGCTTAAATTACAGGCTCGCATTTGAAAAACGATTGGCAAGTTCCATTTAAATTTGGGCTCGGTATTAGGGTAATTACATGCCTAAGATGCTCGCGGTCGCGGTCACATCTCGATATCGATACTCACTGTTTACATGGATGTCGGTGGGTGTATGTCGGTTCAGTCCCACTAGGGCCAAGCTCAGTTGCCCAGTCATGTGTTTAGCTGCACTCTACATTTTCCAGAAGAAAATGTTGTCTCTTGTTAATGAAAGTGTCGATGATTTAATGTCAGCAAGTTGTAAATGGCTACTTGCTTAATTCTCGGTAAAATATGTCTGTTGTGATGGTTTTTCTTCCGGTTATCCCACAAAGCAGGAATATTAGAAATTAAATAAATTAGTGTTTCATTGAATTCACATATTTTATATGTAAACCGAACGGAAACGGCTTGAAAGTGAAGCCGGGATGAGGCGAAGCGAACTTATTTGACCAATCACAAGCCATATCACATCGCTGCTTGCGGTCGACCGCGATGTAAAAACAAAATGAAGACCTGAGTGGTTCAGTTGGTTAACATGCCGGTCGCCATACGCAGAGGTCCCGGTTTCAATTCCCGGCTGAGCAGACATTTAAATTGTGAATGAGTAATGTATCAGTTATCTAACACCTATAACACACGCTTTTGCTTACTTTGGGGCTAGATGGCGCTGTGTGAATTTGTAAAAAAAATGTTTTTAGCTAGGCATTGAGGTAAGTATCCATGTAGACCGCGATGTATCGTTCGGCATGTGCATGCTGGTCTACTTGCATACATTTGTTTTACATAGACATCGAGATAGCGACCGAAATTGCGACTGCGAGGTATCGCAGATTGGCATCTGTGGCATGTTATGAGTTCTTTTCCAATAGGTATCTAAAGCATTCCTAACCACTCACTAGATGGCGCCCCGAAAATTTTAGTAATTGATAATCGCTTGAAATAGGTTCTTAGCAAACAGGATATAAACACGTGGTACGTTGTATTCGATAATATTGTATTTGTCAATAGTTTTCAACCATTTTAGAGGTTGTTATTATAATGGAACATAGTGCCAACTTCTAAAAATATTTCTTTTTACACTTCGTTCAACCTTTAACAGTTATATTTATATTATCACTGCCACCATCATACAGATTATAAAAAGATTACCAACATTGTAGGAGCGCCATCTATTGATGCTTTTTGAAACGAACTTTCAATACCTACTGGAAAACTCCTTATTACCCTTATCAATAATATATTCTCTGTGCCTATATATATGTCGCAGCCGGATGGTTAAATTAGCCAGTTCATGAAACGGCTAGCTTCTTATGCTATTATTTAATAGAAAATTTGCCTATTTCAATAATTTTTAATGTAATGTATGTAAGAACGAAATTGACCCGAGTTTACGGAGCTCCTCAAAATATTGTCACAGTGCTAACTTAATCACAATAATCTCAAACAATAATAATAGTTTGTATTACGTTTTAATTCGGTTGGGTTAGGTTAGTGTTGTGACAATGCATGGAGGAGCTCCGTAACCTCGGGGCAATATCGTTCGTTAGACGTAAGTTTCAAAATTCATGAATTTGGCAAATATTCAATTAAATAATTGCTGAAGAAGCTTGTCATTTAATTAACCGGCTAATTTAACCATCCGGCTGCGACATATAGACGGTGGCGCCGCGCCTCGACCGCACCGGCCGTTCTTCGCTACGCGGGTTCTTGCGCATTGCCGACAGATATTCTAAAATAAAGTCTCTTTCCGCGTATGTATTTGTCTGTATATCCTACTAAACCACGCAACGGATTTTGTTATAGGTTTCAGTATCATGTAGAGAATTTCGGAAGGTTTATGTGTATAATATATGCATATTATAATAGATAATTCCCAGAACACCGTGCCAAGATGGAGCAGGTCGCTGGTTTCCTACAAATTGTCCATATAGAGTACTAATAGAGTGCGACAAGCAAAATTGTGAGAGTGGGGAAAACAGAAACTAACATGCCGCCAATATGGAAATTACTGACAAAAAGATACTGACGCCTCCCTCACGTTTATTGTGAATTTGTACAGCTGTTGACCGCGAGGGAATTTATTAAAAACTACCTGTGCCCGTGACTTCATTCGCGTGGACTTCAGGATGTTTGGTATGTCTAATAATAAGCAATACTGTGGTGTGACGAAGCATAGAAAAATTAGTTTTACTTTATGATTTGAAAACTCTCAAGTTGTGTTTATCAAAAGACAGTAATTAGAGAGTTCTGTAGCGTTTCGTATAAGATGTTGAAGCAAAGTGGTTTGTGCGATTAGTGATTTACTCGACTGAATGTGTAACCATGATCCGGTTCCCTCTGATCAGATCAGGTTCCCTGGTAGCAGAGTCTCGGAGGGCAGGCGCTCCACTGTAATTATCTGATCTGCCAAATCCTGGATCATGGTCAAGGCGGACCCTGGGCTCTCGTGCGCGAGAGCACAACTGGTACATTAACGACAAGATGATTATTTTAATTTATAAAGTGCACACTCCAGCTTAAGATGAACCGTATAAAGGTTTCTGCACATTCTGGGTTTCAAGTTATTTGCACCTAATAATGACGTGTAATTTCTGAACTACAACATCGATCATCTTGAAATATTTACGAGAATATCTTTAAAGTTTGCGCTAAAGAATTATAATTGCCTGTTACTGCTACAGACGTAGACCTAGCTTCATAAGAGTCTTGGGTGGGACTGCCTAACTCGAATAGCGATTTGATGCTTCGTGTCGTCGAAAGCTATAATCAAAGTTTTAGGCGGTAGCGTGCCTGGGAACTAAAACGAAGTATAATATATGTTACTGGCAAACCATAATAAAAAATATGTTAGATTCTTGCTAGAACCTATCTGTGAATCTGAAGGGTAAAATTTGTAACATAATATAGCATAATGTTACCTAAATATATACACAGTAAGAAAATTCAATTAGTAATAAGTATTATTTATAAATTGATACATAACAATGTTGGTGGCATCATTAGCAAGCCAAACACACGGCTAGTCATAATGTTACTGATTTTACTGGCACACATTGCCTGACCGTACTTGGATGAGATAATTATGTATTTAATTTTGTGACTAATGACATATTATTTGTATTCCAATAGATCGACCGCACAACCTGATCATGTGACGTTAAGGCAAGAACGCGAGGCGCGGGGTAGGGAGCATTTAGTAACAAAACACGAGCTCCCTGCCCCGCGCCCCCGCGTACAGCCCCGATACAACCCCTACCTCACCGCGGGCGATTCAAAAGTATTCAGTTGTGTGAATGTGAGGTCAATTTATAGTACAATCTAGGATTATGTGATTGTTTTATTAAAATTAACGTTTTAGGTAGGTACTGTGTACCTATTTACTAGACTATAGTAGGTTTGTTTACTGTAGGTACTGTGTTGCGTTCGCTCGCACGCATCGCTATTCATTGCTCATTGATCACTACAACGTGACACGAATGTTAGTTTTAATCTGGAAAACAATGTGGTTATTTTTGTACACCATACAACAAATTGTAACGCTTTTGGTATGATCTGTTCCGTGGTTTTATTTTGGTGTAGCCCAGTGGACAAACTAAATTGTATAAGAATAGGTATCAACTTGGCAGTAATTATTGCTCTAAATATATACTTATAAAATAATTTTACATACAATTTAATTGTATGTACTTTGTTTATTGCATTCAATGATAATAACTTTGTTGCTTTTTTAATGACTTGTGTTAAGCTCTTCTGTCTCATTCTCTCTCTGTTTCCCCACTATTAATCCTATATGGTAGTGGAGTTGGTCTTCCTTAAGTTCTTCGTTGATAAGAAATTGTAAGTACTTAAGTAAAAAATGTCCACAGAAGTATCACAAACTTCATTGTAAATATGAATTACCAAATGTAAAATAGTTTAAGTGTAATTATACCTAAAAGGAAATACATTAAAAAAATTAGTTCGTATGCTTAGCTTTTATTATTAGATTCCTGACGTCACAATATAAAAGAATAAACAGGAAAACATTCATGATTTATTACAAATGAACCTGTACTGAAATAAGCTTTGTACTCGTAATAAAACGCAGTCGTTAAACAACTATCGATATCGCAAGTGGGGACATATACTTTACACGTTTTAACAGAACTTTAACCAATAATATATTAACATCGCTCGAGTTCTATTGCCCGTTCGTTCAAGTGCGTCGAAGAGGTTTGCCTGCGTTTATTTTATTGGTAATGTAGGTAAAGTACAAATAAGGGCCGGTGAGGTGATTGAATACCCGCAGTTCCCGGCTCGGAGCGCGAGGGCCGCACGGTTATCTAGCCGCGAGCGATAAGGCCTGCCGCGACTACGCGGCGCGCGGGTTCCCGCAGTGGACGTACGGTACGAAATATATGCGGTGGGGCATTCAGTTTACTTTAATTATTATCGCGCAAAGAGCAGTCAGTATTGATAACCGGCGAGTGGGGCGCCGGCGCCGGCGCAGCTCCCTGCCCGCGCCCCGCGCCACCGACGACGCGCCGCTCCGTCTTCGCGCCGCCGCAATAAGGAACAATGAATCGCCGGGGCGGTTACGGCGAGCCGACCCTTCGGCCTGTAGTGTGGTAGTGCCGCGCGTGAGAACCCGCGAGTGTTGTGCGTGCCAGTGGACCGCCAGTACCAACACGGGAGGACAATGTCGCCAACGGCGTTTAGCTTCCCTCCGCAGAGCTACTCCGCCGTGTACGCCGGCCCCGGCGACGGGCCGACTGCCGCGAATGTGAGTAGCGTAGTGTCGATTGGCGTCGTTATCGGCGGCCGCCGGGCGTGCGCGCGCGCAAGGTCACAGCGCGCACATTGGTGCATTCAACTTGTTTTGTGGAGCTGACCAATATTCGCGCGGCGGACGCCCGGTTCTTCAGCTTCACTTGCCTTTCCCATCGGTACTCTTACGTAAAACTAGAATTCGTACATTGTACTATCATGTAATACACGCTGTAGGTAATTAGCGCAATGTAATCCCAATAAATTGTTAGATATATACAAATTATACAAATATACAATATTTATCTATACAAATAAGTTGTTTATAACATTACCAACACCATCGGTTGCTGTGATATGCTGTGAACTGACATTCACGCATACATTTCTCTACCTTCATTCCAATTTCGCGATATTATTTGCCAAAAACGTCCGTTTATGTTCCAACGAATGTGTTTGAGCACGATTCAGTTAAGCCACATGTGGTTCCTATTGTTTTGTTAAACCAAGGTCGCCTACGTTCTTGTAGTTACTTGACTTTTCAAAGCGTCATCAACTGGATATGGTCATGCTAAAAAGTTCTAAATCACATAGGTGAGTGGCTAATCAAATGTTTTTGTATAGGTAGGTAAATTACATTTAAATTGCAAACTCAGTTTTAATACAAATTTTGCATATCATGTATTCTACAAATTTGTAATCAATGTTTGACTCATACTCAACTCATATCCATATGCTAATGAATATACTTTTGACAAGTTTTAAAACGATAAGTATAGGTATCTGTCTATCTGTTGACCACACCACGTAAGTAGGTAATTTAGGTACACAACGGACATGTCAGTTTCAGATTAGATTTCAGTAATAGGTTTGCAGAACACATAAGTTTTAACATACTTTTTATTACCTACCAATATCGAAACAATGCAAGATGAACTGTCTTGGGTATAACCGGTGACTGCTAATGAGCTTGCTTTAGTTATAACTATTAATCAAGCACAACATAGCATGAGATAGCATGTGATCCTCTGCAATGTCATGCAACTGCCCATATCCCACTAGGTGGGGTCCGCACAATCGTCAATGTTGTCGACCCCGTTTGTGCTCTCGTAAGGGCCCGGGGTCCGCCTTGACCATTATCAGATAAAAAATTACAATTGAGCGACTGCCAACTGACCGCCGTGACCCCGTTAACAGGGGGACCTGACCAGGTTGGATCATGATTACACATTCAGTCGCCTGAAGTGGCGAGTTGGCGACTCCACGGACAATACCCAGGCACCTCTATGGTTTGTTATATAGTGGATTTTCAAACCTGTCTTGAGATAACAATTGGGTATAACGTTTACTCCATTTTATGTTACCGTGTAGGTACCTTTCTTGTACTAAAGTTGCAAGCAAAGCAAGGTGGACTCCTCAGGCCCTTCACAGGTTAGGTTAGGTTAGAGGACAAAATACACACTTCAGCAACCGGTTACGTACCAATAATTATTCCCATCTCGGCACTCTACGTAGTTTTGAAGAACGGTACTGCTCATATATTTCTTACGACAGTTTAAGGGACAACGTTTTCGCGCAGCGTAGGTAGTTACTTATAGTGGCCACTCACCGTCATGCGGCTTGATCCAGTGACATGATCTTAAAGCAGCATTAATTTGGGTGTCCTACTGGATTTTCTAAAGGGCCATTTATAGCAATTAGGGTGTGTTAGCGGGCCATAACACCATACTCTTTGTTTATGCAGTTTGGATAGGATGAGGAGGAGAGATAGTTAGGTACTACAATTTTTCCCTATTTTCAAAGATACGGCCTGCGGCGGCGTCCCGCGACTCCGTGGGCCTTATCTTTGACATGACTGTCTTAGAGGCCAATGGGCCCTATTTTTGAACCGCTCGCCTCGATTAGAACTGTTAACAATTTTGAATTTCGAGATGAAATATTCAATATTTTGATTTAACCTGTTTCTGGACCGTTCGTTTTCGGTGTTGTCTATGTAATTAAAAAAAATATTGAGCTTTTCATGCAGTAAATCAAAATTGAAAACCGCTTGACTCGAGGCGAGTGGTTCAAAAATAGACCCCTGATCAAGCCAAACATACCCTACACACCGTCAAGTGGCTTGACGTCCTTCCAAAATTTCTCCCCACACACGATCAGTTTGGCTTGATCATTTCTATTTTTATCATGTTACTTGATCAAACGGTATGATGGTGAATGGCTACTATCTTTTGATTTGTATTTTTTCAGTCTGTAAGATCGTCTTTGTCGACCTCATGCGAAACGGCGACAGTGGAATCGCCTTTCGAAGACCCAGACACACCCCCGCCGACGATTTTTAGTTGTTTCTATTGTGCTGTAAGTACCTAAATTACCTGCTTTTAATAGATAATTCACACATATTCATACAGATCTAGCGCTTAAACTAGAATCCGGCGCAAAGGGTTTCATAAAGGGTGTTTATTTAGTGGCGGAAAACTTTAAATTGAAATAATAAATTAAAATACCAAAAAATATTTTCTATCAGCGAAACTTGCTTTATTAGAAAGATAATATTAATTGAATATTATTTTAGTCATGTATCCGTCGTGTGTTAATGATTGGACCAAAGGTGAGCTTCATCGCCGACCAAATTTTGTATGAGGAAATTTTATTTATTAATTAATATCAACGAATAATTTCACGTTGGCTACCGAGATCGTGTGATCTAACTTTATTACATTATTTAAGTTATTAGTTAAGTATTTTTTTCTATACTGTTGGGGTTTTCACGTATCTACTCATGAATATCGTCTATTTTAGTGAACCATGTGCATCAACCCCCCATCGCTTCCCGTGGGTGTCGTAAGAGGCGACTAAGGGACAAATCCGAAAGGTGGGCAGCAGCATCTTTCTGGGTAGATTTACATCAACTGCACTGCGATCTTCAACCCGCGTGCCAAGCGTGGAGATTATGGCAATGACCTCCCCTTTCGTGGGAGAGGCCTGAAGTCCTGCAGTGGACTGTTATGGGCTGTGATGATGATGATGATGATGATGATGTGCATCAACTTATTATACATAGAACACCCAGACCCGTAACAGAAATTTAAATTCATCATTTTAAATTTCTGCTCGGCTGGGAATCGAACCTGGGACCTCTTGCGTGGCTGACTGGCATGTTGACCACTGAACCACTCAGGTCGTCTACATACTTAGTAGAGGTATTTTAATATACTATAAACCTGTTACAAATATAAAAATGCACCTAACTCCTGTACAACTTGTATGAAATATTTGCTAATCCAATTATCTACACTTTATAAGTTGGTTGACTATTGTTTTGCGATGTAACTACAAATTTACGGTTTTCTAATTTTTCCTCTACTTGTGCTACATGGCATTCCTCTTGTCAATTCCTCATCATCCGCTTGCCAAATTTCATGATTCTTGATCGACGGGAAGTTCACTATAAGATTTGATTCCCTTGCGAGCGTCAAAGTGTGCGGCATAAACGACTGTATCTTTTGATTGCGTTGACTTAGAAGTTTGATTTTTTCTCTGTTTCAAGGAATTGCAGACTTAAGTATTTGATTTTAATTACAGCTTGATATACGAGCCTCTACGCGTTCCCGAGAAAAGGGTCTTGACAAACGGACGGACGGACAACAAAGTGATCCTAAGGGTTCTGTTCTATTTTCTTTTGAGGTAGGGAACCCTAAAAATTCACTGTAATTGTTTCTGAAGTGACAAAATCTAGATGTACTGCTAATATCTGAAGCACATCTTACAGAAAAGGCTTCGATTCGATGCGAGGGATACAACACTTACCTGTACCACATTCCACCCTGATTGTTGAGCCCATGCAGGTACTGAAATACTGCCAGAATACACAGCGGAAATACAATTTCGGCACGGCGAAAATACAAGCTACATCAGTAATGGTTTATGGTTCCATAATACTGACGTCATTTTATTGTCCACCTAAACAAAAACGAAATCCTGTAATTACTGAAAGTGACTTTTTCTAAACTCATAGCGTAATGTTCCAATTACATATTCGAAAACAGTTGTTTAAGGACACCCTTTTTCACGCCAGTCTATATAATTTAAAAAAAATACTTTCGATACAGCATTTCCCGTACTAATTTCAACACAGCTGTAACGTAAAATAACTTATTAATCATTATGCAACACTTTAATTTTTTAAATTTTTGTCCGGTGCCGAGCGAACGCAAAAAAAAAGGAACACGGCGAAATGTAGGCTGAATACCTAAATTTCTTTGACAAATTCAAAATTCAAATTTTCTTGTTTATATTTGTGTGTAATTATTTTCCCGCTAAACAGAGTATTTTTTCTAATTGTAGTAATTTGTGTTTGTGAATGTTTTTTCTTGTTTGAAGCAAACAAATAGATAAATATGAAAGTAGTAAATAGAAGTGAATTTCCCGCCGCTTGATATCCTCGACGCGTTGATACAACATAACTGACTCGTAACTTACTTCCAGCAAAGTTGATAAATTATAGTTATGAAATTTTAACATGGAAATATGAGTGTAGATAAAGTAGTGTATGCAACTACTTATAATAAGCATTAAAACACTTGTGTCAAACTATTATCATACTCGGCTACGCCTCGTATGTTAAACAAAGACTCATGTTTTAATACCCCCTTTTATTTTATTTATTTATTTAACTATTTATTGCACACAATAAAGAAATCATCATCTCAGCCCATAACAGTCCACTGCAGGACTTAGGGCCTCTCCCACAACAAGAGAGGTTATTGCCATAATCTCCACGCTTGGCAGGCGGGTTGGAGATCGCAGTGTTATAATATAACAATGGAAAATGCTGCTGCCCATTTTCCAGTCTACGGAGGCGCTTAGATATTTTGCCTCGAAAACATTAGTCGCCTTGTACGACACCCACGAGTGTAAGGGGTTGGTGCTATTCTACTCTACCGGACACCACACGGCCGGGCACACAATAAAGAAATACTTACAGTTAATATGACAGTTGCATAAACTACTAAGTATTTCGATACAGCATTTCCCATACTATTTTCATTACAGCTGTATCGAAAAATAACTTTTTAATCATTATGCAACACTTTCAGTTTTAAAATTTTTGTCGGGCGCCGCCCCGGGACACGGCAAAATGTAGGCTAAATACCTAGCTTAACAAATTCAAAATTTTCCTCAACGTCTTGCCTACCTGTCAACCAGTAGATTGTCAGAATCTACTATCTAGTAAGATATTGCCTATCCTACAATCCAACACAAATGCTTGATTTACTCGATTTTTTTCATTTATAAAGGAATGTAATCACTATTAGAAAGGATTTTAGAATTGTGTGTTGAAATCTATAGTTGATGCACATCATCATCATCATCATCATCACAGCCCATAACAGTCCACTGCAGGACTTCAGGCCTCTCCCACGAAAGGGGAGGTCATTGCCATAATCTCCACGCTTGGCAGGCGGGTTGAAGATCGCAGTGCAGTTGATGTAAATCTACCCAGAAAGATGCTGCTGCCCACCTTTCGGATTTAATAGATATTTAAAAGTATATAAGTAGAATATCAGTTAGCACCCATAGTACAAGCTTTGCTTAGTTTGGGGCTAGATGGCGTTGTGTGAATTTGTCCATGATTATTTATTTATTTATAAAAAAAAATTATATATACATATATATTGACAGGCAACTACGGAACCATAGTCTGCACGTGCCTCAACACGTCTTGGTCGGTTTTACTTGCCATCAGACCATCGATATTCCATGTTGCAACACGATGGGTTATTTTTATTATATTTCTATAATACTTTTATGACTGTTGTTAATAGGGTCATAAGAGTGCTCATTTGGTCTAGCAGACGATCCAGCTTTTCGGCTTATTTTGACAGGATATTTTCCAGGTTAGAAGGTTTCACTAATGTTCCTTCTGCATACCTAAGTCTTGTTCATAGTAGTGTGGATAGATGTATTTTTCATAAGTGCAGGTGGATTAGTTTTAGTAAGCAGCTCACATGTTGTTAAATTATTTTATTTCCATGAAGCAAACCAGAATACCTAAATTTATTACTTCAATTTATGAATTCATCATCATCACATAGAGTTAAACTCTTGTCAGTGAAAGACTATGAATTACCTACTAATATATTCGTGTGATTTATTTGAAGGTCTAGATTGAAACCTTAGCATTTCAGGGACAAACTATAACAATACGTTATTGCTGGCCCTACTAAACTGAATGGTGGAGCAAATATTTACCGAACTTGTTTTTATTGGCCCCACCATTCCATTTTAATCGAATTACTTTTCGTTTGCCGTACTTATAACAATGACCATGGGACAATCGGGAGCAGTTCCTTATCAGAATGTTCCAATTTCAATTGTCTCTTATTGGGTCAAGTTCCGACACTTCCGCCACATTCTGATTATGGACCGGAAATATTCAGAAGATTCCTGATCAACAAAGTTTTAAATGTACCTACCGTAATATAATATCTAACTGGTACAGTGCATTCAACATTAACCATGACACGGATTCAGTATCTTCTTGTTTTCGCCGATGGTGCTAATGCTAGCAGCGTTTGCACACCCATATCGGGTTGCAATGTCCCTGTTTGCGCGGTCTTAAGGATTGCTATTGAATCTCGGTTTGTACACACATTATGTTTTTATGGTTGTTTGTCGAGAGACATAAACCTTGCCTATAACATTTACCAGTTCAATATTTCTCTGTACTTATACTAGTTCCTCATTAATTTTCTGAAATAAACATTATATTATATTGTTATTATTAGCGGCAATTTCATTGGGTGTGGGGGTGATCACTACGCATCACGGTGGCCTGCATGCTGGTTTGCCTCCCATTATAGTAAAAAAATATAAGTTTATGTTATTAAAGGCGTAGCTCGGCGTATAAAGGTATACAATTTTTCGCTGCCTGTATCAAACGGCGTAGCGGACACTAGCGGAGCTCTCGCCCCAACAACGCGCACCCCAAACATACCAACGAGCATCTCAGACCCATAGCCATCACACTCATTCGAACTTTGAATGTGATTTCTTACCCGCTAAATTCGATTTCAATTATTCAAAAAACCATATATTACTTTTTTTTTTGTAACAGTCTACATGTAATTGCCATCCAGTCATTTTACCCATTTCAATATTTGTTAAGACTGAATTTTATTTAAATAACTTTTTTTTTTTATGTTATACGGCACACAAACAGGCAAGCGGGCCACCTGATGGAAAGTGGTCACCGCCGCCTATGGACATCAGCAACACCAGGGCAGTCACTGATGCGTTGCCCGCCTCTGAAGAGACCTCTAATATACCTCTTGAACGATCCCATGTCATAGTCCAAAGGAAACACTGTGGCTGGGAGCTCATTCCAAATCCGAATCGTACGAGCGAGAAACGTTCTTTCGAACCTTCGCGTCGTGACCAACAGAGGGTCTACGTAGTGAGGATGAGTACCCAGCCCACGGCGGGTGGTGCAATGGCGGAATTGCGCTGTGGGCACCAGATCGAAAAGTTCCTCGGAACACTCCCCATTGTACAGCCGATAGAACACACACAGGGAGCCAAAGTCCCTTCGGTTTGCCAGTGGTTCCAACTTGCGTGTTAGTATGGGATCATCGACAATTTGTACGGCGCGTCTCTGTACGGAGTCCAGAGGATTAAGCAGGTCGGCAGTTTCGCCGGCCCAAAGATGGGAACAATACTCCATATGTGGCCGCACTTGTGCCTTGTACAGCAGCAGGCGCTTGGACCGGTTAAGCACTCCAAGCTTTTTCGAAGCCAGTTTGGCCTTGCCTTCCAGGTGACTCCGGAATCGCACGCTATCCGATATGTCGACACCGAGGATCCCAATACTTTTTGAGATGGAAAGGGGTGTTCCTTGAAACTGCGGCACTATGTCAAAGGAATCTTTTTTGGCGGAAAATGCGCAGACCTGTGTCTTTGAGGGGTTGAATTGGACTAGGTTTAGTCTGCCCCACTGAGCAACTGCTCACTTTTTAGTGCCGAACTATTTTTGTATACCATTAGGTATACAAAAATACCGACGGTGGGTTAGTTATAGTAATCGGCGGTAGCCGAGTATTTAGCAAACATCGTTTTTGCACATTTTCAAGTTGCGGTTTGCCTCTTTTAGCCTAAAGCCCTATACCACAGAATAATATTGATACAACGTAAATTCAACATAATGTTTTAAACTATTGCGGTTATTATTACAAATTTCATGTATGATATGGCTCTCATGTGTATAGCATGTGTATACTGTATAGTGTGTAATCTTTACTGTGCTATTTAACACAGTTAGTACCTAATATTATAGAGATATTAGTCGCCCTGTACGACCCTAGTAAAAGGGATTGGAACTTATAAATAGGTATTCCACTCTGCCGAAAATCACGCGGCGCGATTTCTGGAAAGCACACAAATAGCGTTTACGCACTGACTCCAATTCGGTTCGAATTCGAATCGTATCTATGGTATATTAATGCTATGGTCGTTTACGCGCTTACACGTATTCGGTTCGAATTAGATACGTGAATTCTCACTTCGAGTCGATTTTTAAGGATCCACACCATAGAGAAAATATTTAGTAACGTAATAGAGCAGCCATCACAAACAAAAATATTGTATCAACCTGTCACGTGCGGAAGGTGCGGGGGGAGGCTGCTAAGTCATAGAATGACCGATGAAATGTTATCATTTCTTTATTTTTGGCCCTCGAATTTTTCGTACAGTTTTTAATGCACAAGATGGCGTTTTTTTGAATATCCAAGCCACTGTCAGATTGGTCCGCGTCGCGCAATGTCTCAGAACTGACTGCGGCCACTGTTGTCCATGGACCGCAAAGCGTGGTTCAAAGAAAATACTTGCGGTGTCTCCTCTATTACTTTAGTAAATATTTTCTCTATGATCCATACCGAGTTGAAGTGGCCGCTATACAGATTGTACATACGCTTGGCGCACTGCACTTGGTTCGTATTCGGAAGATGAAGAAGAATGAAGATGAAGAGGGAATGGGGATGGGTATAGGGATGATGATGAGGGTGAGTATGGAAATGGATATGTAGACGCGAGACGCGAGATGCGCGACAGGAGATGACAGATGAAAGATGATAATGTACCATAGAGTTCTACGTACTCCAAGGGGAGTTTATTTATTTATTTATTCGTATGGCAAAATACGAGAAACTCATTCAAATACAAATCCAAGGGGAGTTAAATCTCGAATTCGTATAGAATTCGGATAAGTGCGTAAACGCGAGGACTTGAATTTCCCGTCTGTGTTTTTACGTATCGATTACGAACCGAATTTCGAGTCAGGCAAAAAAACCCAAACATCAGACGACGTATGAATAAACTATCTGATCTGACGTTAGTACTTAATTAACATGTCATTTTATTTTGTTTCAGTTTCGGAATAGTATTAAAGTTATTAGAAAGGATAAGAAGAATGCAAATAACGTAAGTACCTACTCATAACTTACAACTTATTTAGATGTTTAATTATTTATTCTTATATTGAAGTAATATTAAATTTTTATCGATACACAAAAAGTAACAAAGTAGGTAGTCTTAAAGTACGCCATCTACTTAATTGCTTTTAAAAAGCCTTCGAAACAGACCTTACACAAGTGTACGGAGGCAATAAGAATTTGTGTATCGTTGGAAACTATTGCTTAATAGTAGAAAACCACATGCAGGATGAAATAGGTTTTTAACACGGCTTGCGTAATCACTTGTACTCGACGTACTTACATTAGTAATTATAGGCGTGTCTTTTAGTTACTTACTTGCAGAAACTTTGTCATCATCATCGTCCTAGCACTCATCCCGGCCTCTGCCAGAATCCGCTTTTATACTCATTCTTCTCCACTTCGCCCGGTCTTTGTCATCCTCTCGTCGTAAGCCGTTGTCTCTCGCATCCGACTCAGCAATGTCATTACATCGCTTCTTGGGTCGCCCACGGGGCCTCTTTCCCGATACTGGCAGATTCAGGTACCTATTTCCCACGTATCCCTGAGGCTTACGCAACACGTGACCAAACCAGTGCAGCAGCGCCTCCTCGACCTTATCTGCGATATCCCTTAAGCCAAGGCTCCGTTTCAGCGACATTCAGCTTCAAACCACCGTTTTCTAGCACATCCTTCCACGTGTTTACTCTGGTCTCAAGATCCTGCCTAAACTTACTCATCAGTACAATGTCGTCAGAGTACTTCATAAACCCGTGTGCTGTTTTACATTGCATATATGCACTCGTGCGGTTATGTTTATTTAGCTTGGAAAAAAATCTAGATATAATTGTGGATAAATGGACACTGACAATTAGAATTGAAAATAAATTAAAGTATATTTATCTCCCAACTGAATTACCGCTAGTTAGATTGCATCGTGTGTAAGCCCTTTAATATTGTATCCACCGAAGGTATTACCGGTAATGGTAGGCACTTCTTCTAACGACAAAAACGCGCAACTAGATGCGTTGTCACTATGACATTATGAATAAGATAAGTCGTTACATACATACCGTCACGCCTTTTTCCCGAGACCACATTGTTCCACTTGCTACGGTCTTGACGAACCTCCTCGAATGAACGAATGACCAAACTTTTTATACATGATCGTCGGTTATGACTTTAGGGTACTATTAATCTGACCTTTCTAAATATCTCGGATTTGATCGGTATATATTTGTGTCTTCTCCTTCCAACGCTTCCATTCACTTCTACTTTATAGATAGGTAGATATATAATTTTCGTTAATCTGGTCTAATTCGAGTGTTCAGTCGTATCGACCCGGTCTGGTTTTCGTCCGCGGGCCGAAACACCTGATTAATTATATTTCTATTTTTCCCCAGGCGTTTGGGCCTGCCGTTAAAATTATATTTAAAAATGTTTTTCCTCGACTGTTCTATAACAATTTTCAAGGACATTTTTAACTGTGGGCCGAACGCCTGAGTAAAATAATAATTTTAATGCATCAGGCGTTTCGGCCTGCGGGCTAACACTAGACCTAGCCGAAACGCCTGAAGACTCTCTCATTCATCTACTGTATGTACTTATTATAATTGATTGACTATTTACAAAAGGTAATTTAAGAAAGCATTTCTTTTTCTTTGAGAGCCTAGGTATTTATACTTACCTATATTCGATTAACAAGAGATCGCACGACGGCGCGCAACTCACACAGGGTTTTGTAGTTAGATACCTGTGTAATTAATTGACTGGTATTTCCACAACGACATCTGTCAAATATGTACGTACACGTTGGACACTTGGGATTTTCCCACTTATTGTAATTCTAATATTTGTCGCGGTATAATATTAATATTTGGCACGTTTAACAGAGGAGATTGTGAATAAGGCGTGGTCGATTGTACAATATTACCTACTTACATCTTTACCAATGTTGTAATTGTAACATACAGTATGTATCGATTTACATATATTTTTATTCCCGATGCATAAAGAGGGTTCTATGTTTGAATTTAAGACATGGTTCCTAACTTTGTTTCATTAAGATCGGTTCAGTAGTTTGGGGAAAATACACGTGTAGGTACATGTAGGGTAGACTTTGTTTAGGTTGGTAATGTTATTATGTAATTCCTATTTATGGTAGGTACGTTGTGTAATTATTTACAAAATAACTAGTATGTAGAAGTTCTTATACATGTTCATCATTCATAGATATATTTAACTCAGTGCTGGTTTTGCCACTTTCTCATCATTCGCATAAGTATATTACCTACATCGAGTGTACAACAACGACAAAAGAAAGAAAAATTAATATTAAAATACATATATTAATATTAATTTTTCTCAGATTTCGTTCTTCGCTTCACGCTTCCTTTTCTTTTGCATACGTTTTTTTTTTCACTATTTACCCAGCACGGCGGGAATTCCTCGCAAACATATTACTATTCCGCAAATACATACATTAGGCAAGTATATTCAGAGTAAACATTTATCGATTTTTTTGGTAAAATATTTATCACGTTAGTGTCGTTGATGCTCTTACAATATGAAACATTACCTCCTTGATCCGTTATTTTAAAAACTCGCCCAAAATATATGGTTCGCACATTTTTGACGCTCTGTACAAACTAAGGGTTTATGTAGGGGTATACCTACCTAATCTCTGGAACTTAACCGATTTCCAAAATTCCCGAACGATATAGGCTACCTACATTTTTCTCTGATAAATGTTTTTTACAAGTCGTCGGAGGCCGAGCAGCTAGTGATCCGACTCGTAAGTGAGAGGTACCGGGTTCGAATTCCTCTGCGGCCATGTACCAATGACTTTTTTCTGTGTTATGTACATTAGTTTAATACGAGCCGATGCGCTTGGTGGTGACGGAAAACATTGTGATGGATCCTGCACATTCAGGCGACTGAATGTGTAATCTTGATCCAATCTGGTCAGGTTCCCCTGGTAGCAGGGTCAGATGCAGGGGCATGGAGGTCAGATGGCAGTCGCTCCACTGTAATTACCTGATCTGTCAAATACTGGATCAAGGCGGAATGCGGCCCTCGTGCGCGAGAGTACAACCGGGATATTAACGCCAAGATGATTATTTTATATATTTAGGCTGGCATTTGACTGCCATTTCATCTGATGGGAAACGACGATGCGGCTTAACTTGGAACATCATAACAGCCCATAACAGTCCACTACAGGACTAAGGGCCTCTCCCACGAAACGAGAGGTTATCTATAGAGGTACCTTGTTCATTTATTAATTTTTCTTTGTTTATAAATATAATTTCTTTAAAAATATTTTTAGGTAATAAATTATGTAAATCTTGATACAGATTAGTAAATCTTGTTACTATTAATGGCTGAGGAATTACTATTTTGATACCCGCCATGACGGGTTTGTTAAGCCTCTAATATATTGTGATGTAGGTATTTAAATTGTAAAGAGATTTTAATGTTGGAGAATTTATTCATTACGTTTCTTAGTGGTGGGTACTTGGGTAGCATAGCAATGGGATTGGTACAGCATCCGCATATTATGCGGCGCGGTGAGTGACCGCCGGCGACCGGCGCGGGCGCACCAAACTCCACCGATACGTTTTTTCATGAGGTATCCTCTATACTCGGCCGAGCGAATTTCTCTCGTTTCATAAAGCTCCAATAACACACACACACATGCTATACATCGTTGGTGTGTTCAGAACCGAATGCTACTTAACCCTGCCAAGTGTGCTCATATTAAGTTCAGTCGAAAACGAGAACCTACTGACGCTACATACTACATTAATGGTGAGCCACTAACCGAGGTCGCAAAAATTCGGGATTTGGGCGTGACAGTAGATAAAAAACTTGACTTCCGGGAACACATCAATGGTATTGCTCGCCGAGGAGCTCAGCTATCTGGCTTTTTGGTTCGTCAAACTAAACTTTTCCGCGAATCCGGTATATCGATACTGCTTTTCAACTGCTTTGGCACATCAATCGGCTTTATAAAGAAAACATTGAACTTGTGATCGTGTACCTGTATATGAAAGTGTTTAATCTTTAAATTCTAAATTTATTTTGTGTTTTGTTATTATATAATTTAGTGAAATTTATGTGTTAGGTAAGTACCTCATAAGTAGTGATATATATGCATGCTGTGTCTACTTCGAGAAGGATGTACACTGTTTTCTACCATACGAGCTTTGTTAATTAAGTCTTCTATCTTGTGTAACATCTAGTTTAGTAGACCTAATAAAAAAATAAAAAAAACACGTGATTCTAGGTAATTGCCGCTTATATTAGATTATACTCCAAGTTAAAGTGTTTATACAGCCATTTGTTTTTGAATGACGACATCGGCTTTTATATGTTGCCGGAAATGTGTGAAACTTAGGGGTTGTATGCGTTTCATAGAAAATTTGTTTGCAACAATTTGTAAATTCGGTGGTTCATAACAACTAATATGCTCGTCGCTTCGCTTCTCGCAACCTTACTGCAACCTAACCCTCTGTGATAGAACGACGTTTTTGACAGATTAGGTTTTTTGACAAATCTATACTTATAATTAGATTCCTTCCAAAAAAATAATTTACTGTATTTAAAATGAAACATTTTTTGTTATGTAGCTATTAAGACTGGGCGACATAGAGGGTATAATTGATTTTGGAAAGTGGAACACCTGATGTAAAACCAAAATACATATAGAAATATGGAAATGGCGCTGAACGGATTATAATGGGAGTTTCACGGTTTGGTAGTTTGGGGTTCAACTTAAAATCTAGGCCATATTTCATCTAATTAAGTTGGGTACAACAAGAGACACAGCTTGACCTCTCCGTAGCTAGCATATATAAGGGAGGTCATTTAATGGTCGCTCGGGAAAAAGATAAACTGCCCTAAAAGGATTTCCTCGCGGACGAAGTCGTGGGCAAAAGCTAGTTTTCAAATAAAACAGTGAAAATAACATATTGACCGATTACATACATTTTCTGTGACATATACATTAATTTATAGAATATTGACCTCCAGGTAGAATTTGCTAGAATGGAAGGTTCTGTAGAACTCCGTGAATACATTAGTACGTAAAACGCAGACTCTCGTTTATTTTTATTTATAAGTATGACGTCTGCATTATTAAGACATTAAATGAATCCGCGTTAATGATGTCTAAAAATAGTAAATGATCATCATGGCATTAATGTCCCGGGTGTGCTCTCGCGCACGAAGGCCCGGGGTCCGCCTTGGCCATGATCCAGGATTTGGCAGATCAGATAAATACAGTGGAGCGACTGTCATCTGTCCTCCGTGACCCTGCTACCAGGGGAACCTGAACAGATTGGATTATGGTTACACAGTCAGTCGCAGAATGTGTAGGTTTCATCACGATGTTCCCTCACCGGAAGAACATCGGTTAGCATTCAACTAATGTAAATAACTCGGAAAAGAGTCAATGGTACATTGCCGCAGTGGGATTTGAACCCGGTCCTTCTCGCTTACGTGTCGGATACCTTAACCACTCGGTAACCGACCCTCCGATGTCCAAAAATAGATGCAGGCAGGTTTACTTGCGATCTATATTTAATATGTGTATTGAGCGGAACTTGTTTTTTTATGTCATACGGTAGGCAAACAGGCAAGCGGGCCACCTGATGGAAAGTTTTCACCACTGCCTATAGACATAAACAAAACCAAGAGTATCGCAAATGCGTTACCCACCTCTATAACACGTTGCTCTGGCAGCAAAAAGGCAAATGCACCTTCACCCAAATTCCCCAAATCCCCACCCCATGGAGCACTGGAGACCTTACTCACCGGCAGAAACACAATATTATTTAAAAGGCTATTGTTTAGCTGCGGTATTAAGAGGTGTAAAAAGGAGGTACTTCCCTAGTCGGGCGGCTCCAATTCGAACGGGATACCCCGCTATGCCCTACCTATCTTACAACTAATCTCAGAAATGACTTAAGCCTTTAATATATTTTAAATTTCTGTCAGGATTTGTAAGCTACATACCTCCCGAGTGTCATATGGTAGTTTAAACACGGAAATGTAATGCCGGCCACTGTCCTTCATGCCGCTTGACGAGTGACTTGACGTGTGGGGTATAATGGGCGAGATCAAGCCTTTTTTTGTCATGCCACTTGACAAGCCGCATGACCGCAGTGGCTACCATGACAGTATCCCGCGGTATAGCCGAATATTAGCAGAATCTAAATGCGTATGAAAACCGCTGTGGCATGCTTATTAATTAGTAACGCATAATGTATAGGTGTCAATAAACTAAAATGAAACGGATCAAAAGTAGTTAAATATATGTGTTTAAAATATCCACAGTGACACTATTCTTTTTTTCTTTAAAGATCCCCTTTGTCGAGCAGTGGACTGTAATTGGTTGAAGATGATGACGATTTCTTAATCAAATCTAGACAAATTAAAAAATCCCTTTCTCTTGCGTAAAAATTTCAATCGATAACAATCGTTGTTGAACTTCAAAATAAATTAAATTGTCAGCGAAACTGGCATACTCAAGTATGTAATTCGAGCTTTGAAAATATTTTAAAGTGGAAGATATATTGATGGGTCGAGTTATTTGTTTATACGTAATATTTTTTTCTTCGTGACTATGTTATCTACAGCAAAAACGCGTTTTTAGTTGCACCATGTTTTTCCTAGTTAAAAGTAGTTTTTACTAAACTGACTATATAGAAATCTGGTAAAATTGACTATATAGAAATCTGGTAAAGATCGTAGACACCAGCTGAATGCGGAAAGCACAAGACCGGTCTTTGTGGAAGTCTCTGGGGGAGGCCTATGCCCAGCAGTGGGCGTCTTCTTGGCGGGAGTATGACTCAATTGAAAGCAATTATAAAGCAATTTTAAATGTTGGTTGGCTTTTGTTTTAATTTTATTACCAAATACCATACCATAATATTTATTAATAGTTTTCAGAATGCCCGTTTAATAACGAGAACACTGAAAGGTGATTAATATTTTAGACGTGGGACGAGTTCTTTCTCACGCTTGTACAATTTGTAGATATTATATTAGCAATAGAAAGAAATAATCTACTAAAACGCCGTATTCTAGATGAGCGGTTTCATTGTGAATTCCGATACTACACATTTCTACAGCGGTTCCGTATGCATCCGCGTCAACACGTCGTTACTGCGATGTAAAAAGTGCGCTATTTATGTACAGTGTCATCTTGTGATCGATTCTAAAACTTATCAATTTACATAATATTATTTAATAATTATTTTTATTCTTCACAAACATTCAAATTTGTATATAAAATTGTGACGAGACTGTCTCGCGAGATACAACATTCCATTTTAAAGGGGCATTAAAATGTTACATTCCTTTCAAATAAGTTGTTACCTAAGTGTAAGTTTTTACACTTCATTTAATAAGGCATCAAAGTAGTTCTTTATTATGTGAAAAACAAGCTAATATAATAATCATGTCATGATCCTCTATTAAGAAACAACAAAGTAAGTATTTTTGTATATTCGTCCACGAAGGTAAATAGGTACTTGCTCTAGCAATTTACGAATGATGTGTAAAATAATTTTCATTAATCTAAGTTTGTGTTGTTTGTCTTATCAATTCACGTATTCATTTTCTATTCAGTGATTGATTTGAATAAGTAACCAACTGGTTTGTTTGATTCGGGAAAGCGAAAATTATACAGTCACGTGTAGATAATTTGATGCTTAACTTAAACGTACAACTAACTTTGATACCGATCTGACCGATCGAAGCTTCGATCGATATTATCGTAGGATACCTGTGATAAAAATATGCTAACTACCGATCTTTATAAAACATAAAAGCTGACATTATCATGTACTGTGATGTTTCTGATTTCCTGTGACCTGAGGTAGACGGTCTAACGCCTCCATAAGAATTCGTCGTCACATTATTGTGTTTAATGAGTTAGAAGTTACCTACCATGCACTTCACAAAAATCCTTACTGAAAATAAAAACAAAATGAACTTTACCTCTTCCTCAGCATGCGGGCAAAGGATGGAGAAACCAATGAATTATTGAAGACCTCTGTAAAACCCATCTCTTACGAATAAAATAATTGAATCTTTGAATCTTTAAGATTTTTACTTGGCTTTCTTACCATGTAGTAATGTACCAACACTAGTAGTGTTTTCAGGAAATGAGTCGAAACGAAACATGTATGCGTAAAATGGCTATCCATTAGCATTTTGTATTATATTGTTAATAGAGGTTTATTATCCTACGAAAACTCTCTACTTATTTTCCGCTATTATATCATCGTAAAGTAGCCGACGTTGGCAGAAACCGGGATTGGCGGCTAGGATGATGATTATATTTCTAGGAACCAGATGCGAAAATACTGGGCTATAGCCGTAAATATTAATTAATCGGAAAATGGGTGAAGAAAAGGATGTCGCCATCTTTCTCACTATATTTTTTATTTTACAGTCTGTAGAAGAAGCAATATATTAAAATATATATTTTTATCTAAACAGTAATTAAGTCCACCAGTCCCGTTTCAATTTAACTAATAAAACTGAACATGAAGTTATTTTTATTAACTTATCTGATCCGGTGGCTTTAACTGGAACTAAATGACGCCATTTTGAATTGTCATGTCAATGTCAGCAACAGCGCCGCTACTGATAAGTTTGCGACAAATTAATATGAATCATAATATGAAACGCTAATGTGGCCTTTTTAGCCCCCAGGTCAAGGAAGATGTATATGTCAAAATCTTTGGGTCAAGGTAACTACGGATACCTTTCTGTGGAGTCATCGTTTAAATTTATTGCTCCTGTTACAGGGCACACCCTGTATATGGCCCAGATCCCAGTAGTCACGCTGACATTATCATGGTTAAAAACTAATTGAAGTGTGCATTTCATTTGCAAGTGCTGCGTGCACCAAATTCTGAATCGCATTTAAGCTTAAGATAAACACAAAATTTCATACAAAATGACGTCAAACGTCATTCTTACATGGGTTTGGTCTGGTCACAAAGTAAAATACGGTCCTTGATTTGTTGCAAGGTTAGCAAAGACTCAGTTTTGTTAGTAACTCCTAACAAAAATACTTCAGAATACCTAAGTAGGTAGGTAAACTGAAGTCTAAAAATAGAAAACGTAAATGACCGTACTTGTCCGGCTTTACTTCAATTATTTTAGTGACCAATGAGATACAAAGCACCTAACACATAACAATTAAGTTTAACTTCCTATTGTTCCCGTAATATCGTCTGAAATCACGCGAAGATCTCGAATAACTTACTTCATAAGGCGTTTGTTTAAAGCACGTAAATAGTTTCGCTAAAGCAAAACGTGTAATCCCTATTAGGTATTCTTATTTTTAGCGAAGCCTAAGTATAATAAAATCTAAAAATAAATTCGCCAATTATTAATTTTACATTTATCGCTGAGTAACATAAAAAGTAAAGAAAATCTAGACTAAAATATCTAGGTATGGAGCTTTTGTGGTTTACTGGCTATTGCTAGTAACATTCTCATTTCCCAGCCTCATTTTAATAATTTGAGGTCGCCCTAGATCATGATCCAGGATTTCCCAAATCACGGTAATTACGTGACATACGTGACCCTGTGCAGGGGATTGTGATCAGCATTCTAATTTGGGATTCGCTTCCGAAAAATACTATTAGCCGGCTTTCGGTCTCTAGAAAATTTCGTATACAAGAGATAGTTTTCTCTTGACTAGCTTAACATCTTCTAAACATAAATAAGTAGTCAAAGTCACGTGTCTTAGGACATGCCCGATCGAACTTGCTAGACTTTTGCTGAAGCTGATTTGATTACCACGTAACGGATTTTTGTGCGTTTTTTAGTATCAGTAAAGAATATTTTCTGGAAGGTTTATAGTACAATACATGCATATTATAATTGAAAATCCCCGAGAACACACGTACGAAGCCGGAGCGGGTTGCTAGTAACCCGAGTAGTTAAAAGTACCTAAAAAATTACGAGTGCATCCCCCAGGGGTAGACAAAGATAAAGGCTAGTTTGCAGAAATACTAAATTGACTTAAATGTTATGTTGTAGTAAGTATCTGTCTACCTTCGTGATAAATATATATCTTCATTTACTTTTGTAATTAGGTGTCTATGATATGTCTTTTGTAAGTAGGTATTTGAAACCTTTATTCACAAGAAAGAAAAACAACACAAATATAAGAAATGGGACCGTGATGAGTTTATTATTAATTGATACAAGCTTTATTTGTTTTATTTATAGAAAATTCGTTTTTGTTCCATTAATAAGTTTGCATTGACGTCAGAACTGCTAAAAATAGATGAGGTATTTATAACTGGCGAAATGAAATCGAATATGGAGATTCGACGGCTCATAATTACCATAAAGTGGATTATTATATGTATTACCTTATCCCGCGGCTTCTTTCACATATTATGTCTTAAAAATTTGCCAAAAAGCATATGTAGGTACTTTAGGTAAGAAATACAGTTTACACAGTCGAGTTTACACAGTCTGGTTTGTTTTATTTGTTAAAAGTGTATTCACCCGCGTTCACTCCGAAATTCTGCTAACATTCGACTATTTATCCCGCGGGATATTGCAACTTTCCTGGGACATAAAGAATTTTCAAAATCGGTTTTTTAAATTGCCTAAGGATAACATGGACGGACGGTCCACCTGATGGAAAGCGACCGCCGTCGCCCAGGACATCTGCAACCTGAAGGGGTGACGGCCTTTGAGGTACCTGTAGACATGACCTTTGAAAACCCCCATGTTATAGGGCAAATGAAAGACTTCGGGAGCTCATTTCACATATTACACGTGCGCTATAAAAAGGTTCGCGATGCCTTGGTTAGTTGGATGCCAGACATCCAGGTGGTGTGGATAATCTATCCCATCGTCGGAGATTGCGCTGGCGGGAATGGAATTAGTTTAGTAGTTTCAGAGTTTATCGCGTTCAGATAAACGGACAGACAAACGCGGTGGGGGACTTTGTTGTATGTACAAATCAACAGCAAGACAGTGCCGTTATTCAGTCCAATGCTGGAATAGAGCCTCCTTTACATTAATCTACACTACTTACTCAGCGACTCATTTCTACTTCCTATATCATACCTATACCATATTTAAAAGTAACTAGTTATTTATTGTTCATATTCTTTAATTGACGATTGAAAGAGATATTTAATGTCCTAATCAATAAAGAAATTTTGATTTGATTTGATAGCCATATGTTCGCCTCGTACAACAAATATTACAGATTTACTTAATATATAACAGCTCGGTGAGCGTCGGTGGCCAAGCGGTTAGATGCGGCAAGCGGCATGATCCAATCTGGTCAGGTTCCCTTAGTAGCAGGGTCATAGAGGTCAGATGACAGTCGCTCCACTGTAATAACCTGACCTGCCAAATCCTGGATCATGGTCAAGGCGGACCCCGGGTCCTCATGCGCGAGAGCACAACCGGTATATTAACGCCAAGATGATTTATTTTTACTTAATGTATAACAACATTATTTATATATTATTTGTATAAAATTTTGTGTTTATCTTATGTTTAATTCGACATACTGTTAAAAGCCTTCTATCTAAACATTATACAGAACATTTCAATAGAAAGTACTAAAAATAGAGCACGTTATCGAGAAGTATTGTCTAAATAAATTGACTTATTTGAATAAATATAGATTCGTAATACATTAAATAAGTTCACAGTTTATTTAGATATCTGTGGAAAATAACTTCTGTAGTTTAATGTGTTCTACTTTTGTTATTTTCTATTGTAACGTACTACAAGTGCTTAAGGAATAACCTTAATTTTTAATTCGTCCGGTAGCGTAAAGTATTACAAGGAAGAAATTTGGTAATAGCCAGTAGGTAAGGTAGGTAAGCGTCGCCATTGACAGCACTCATGTATATTATATCAGATGCAGACGCCTGTTTTTTAGAATTTCGTCGCTGTCATGTCCCGTTTGATGTACCTCTACATTTGTTGCCCCTACCTACCGCATTTTTGTCACATTCGTTTGTCGCTTTAATAAGGCTAATATTTATTGAGGTAGGTTTGGGCATAATATGTACTTTGACCTTCGATGTCTATCGATTTGTCTCTATGTTGGGTTTATCTGACAGTTTTTATAGCATTGCTATTCTAGCGTTCCTAGAAGTCAGTGACATCAGTCAGATAAATCTCACTGTCAGTTAAACTGGGTCACTTTGAAAGTGCTATGTCGTTAAAAATTTGTGTATCTGTTATCCTATCATATCTTCGAAATCTTAGCGATTTTGATAAAATCGTTTTAGTTATTGTAGATTTAAAGGAAGGATGGATTTACCAATAGAGTCACATCTAGAAATGCTTACAATCTAAAAATATCGATCATCATCATAAATTTAAGAGCCTCGCTCTGGTCGGTAGAACAATCTCCATTTCGCTCATCGTCACTTACCAGCAAGAGAGATGGCGGATAAAAATATCGCCTCGGGGTGCCAAGTCGGCTCCCGAGTAATAAATTACTTACTAATAAAACTAGTGACTACCTATAAAAAAATATTCTCAAACCAGAATAGACTCAATATTTTTCCGTGCGCGGATAAAATTTAAAGATAGATTCAAGGCTAGAGTGAATAGGCTGTTCACTTACCACCAGGTGAGATGGCGGTCAATTGCGTGGCTAGTCTAATATATAAAAAAATGCAGTATTTTGGTTATGTGGTTTTATATCAAAGCAAATTCGAGCGACAATCCGCCTAAATCAGCTGGTATCAGCCCATAGTAAAAAAATAATAATAAGAATGCAAGTACTTTCTTGAGCAAGTACTTAATCATACACAATTGATCAAACTGTAGGTTGTTACCTATTGACAACAACCTGTGCCAAACAGTACTTTTTAAAGAGAACTTTAAACTTACAAACTAATAGCATTTGAAATAGGAAAGATAACACGGGAGGCTCTAAAACTGCTGCAATTGATGAGACCTGGCGAAGTGGAGGAAGGTGAAGGTATCAGGTGGTAGGACTCTGTCAAGCCTGAGGAGCCCGCCTGGGTGAGTACCACTTTATCTATTTCTGCCGCCAAGTAGCAATGCTTGCATTGTTGTGTTCCGGTTTGAAGAATGAGGTAGGCGGAGGAGGAGCTGGCGTAATTGTGAACTTGAAACATTTTATCTTAGTCCTCACAGTGACAACGCCTCTGCGGTTCTACATTTTTGTTGCCTGCAACCTAAATGCATGAATCGTAGATGTGATGAGCAACAGTTACCGCTCTCATGAGCCACAGTTACGTATACCAGGTGGTATGTCTGCCCGTTTATCACTGCGTAGCATAAAAAATAAGGAGAGTGCCCCCGCCATGTCGAGCAGACAAGCACATTCCTGGATACATTTTTATCGTTGTTTATTTTGATAATCGGAAATACGTCGTCATAAACAGCTTTTATGTTTTTTTTAAGTGTATAGGTTTTATCACGGCGCAAAATAATATTGTGTTTAAGTACGAGTTTGAGCACAGATTATTCGGGTATGAAAAATGATGTCATGGAAAATATTGAATTGCATTTGTTGTGTATTTTTGTTGGGAAAAAGCTGGGGAGGTTAAGTTTGAGGGGAAGCACTATTGGGGTAGGCCTATGCCAGTGAGCGTCTTTTAGCTGATATAATGATTATGATTATTTATTTTACAAAATCATAGTTTTTGATATGCAGTTAAATAGGTACGTACTTTTGTTTAATTAAACAAAATTATAGTAGGTACCTACAATTCACGTTGGAATATAATTATTTATTAAACATTAGAACAGATGATAACTACGTTGGATTTGGTTGGTCATCTATACTTACAATTAAAATTAATTTGTGCACAAGCCCAATTTATAGTCTCATATGTTTACATAGTTTAACCTTATAACCCAATTACGGCGAAATGTCCGCCATTTATATTCGTCCGTGGTCGTACGCGCAGGATGGCTGTAACGAGCGTATTGGCATGCTTTAGTAGCTGCGTCGGTATTTCGGCTCAGATAAGCAGGCAGGAGGCAGGCGCGGTACGGCTGCCAGAGGTCAGTATTGACGTCAATGGCCATGTGACCGCCTTGTGGCGACGACTGCGCGAGTGTGCTACCTACCGGCGCCCGCGCCGCGCCCCGACGCGTCGCATGCAGACCCGCGCAACAGAATGCAGCAACACAACCTCTTTCTAGCCAGCGCACTGGTAACGTTCTAGCCTATTCTATTTTTAAACAATCGTTAACAAGGAAATGGCGGGTAGAGCTTCTAATATTTAACTGGATTAATGCAATAATAATGTTATACCGTTTTGGCAAGCTTTGGTAATCGTATTAATAAATAACTTTACGCGTGTTACTTTTAATTGTTTCTTTTGCACGTTTAAATACATAAATCATATTACCAAATGAGCACACTACTATTATTATGTTAATTATAATGTTTTTTACCTCTTAATTAGCTTGCTACCTTATCACTGACCGTATCCTTAAAACCGTAGCGAAAGCGCTGAGCTGTTGCTTCAAAAATGAGTCACATCCAACCATGTGTAACCTTTCATCCAATTCTAGCTAGCTCTTCCTACAATCTTGATAACATAGAACTAACAGTGTGTCCTCAGATTAAAAGTTTCTCTAGTACTTTTAGCATTTATTCGAGAATGCACTCTAGACCGGTGTAGAAAAGATTGCTTTCTCATAGGCAAAAATAAATTACGGTTTAAGACATTCCTATGTCCTTCGTTTATTAAGCCCGACTTGCATCAAATTCATAAACACGTTTAATAGGTACGTTTATCGTTTTTTTGTAAGAAGTTTTTTATTTAAGTATCAACTTAAATACATTTATGAATTTGGTGCAAGCTGCCCTAAGTAAGGTTAACGTACAACACCCTGGGTAGAAATGAAATTGCAGCGTGATTTCAATTCCTATTCAGTTTCGAAATTAAACAGCACCGTCTTTATCAATTTAATCAACATCATCTACTTGCACATTTTAAGGGTATGTTCCGGGTTTCCTACCGCGTACCTTTGTTGACGTCCCGTGACCATGATGCATGCAACTGTCTCGAAATATCGGGCTACTCGTACTAGTTTAAAACATTATATCATCTACTTGGTATTCGCTTTTGTGAAATTAGGTTATAACTTTCTTTGCTCGTTCCCGCAGGAACCACATTGAATTTAGAGGTATATGTGCGAGTTAGGGCTATCGGCTATATTACTGCCAAATTTCATCAAAATCCTTTCAGCAGTTTTTGCGTGAAAGAGTAACAAATATTCAAACATCCATTTATTTTTAGAAAATTTTTCATTACCTACTAGTAGGATTTATTCAATTTACAAATTTCGTCACTCATTCTTTGATTAACAAAATGTTGCAAGATTTAAAATGGGTGACTTATTTGATCAACACGAAGCCCAAACTGCTAATCGAATACGACTTTTTAACTGGAGGTGTCAAAAGATTTTTGGATTTCTTTTCCTAAGGCGTGTATAGGAGGCGTGTACGTTTGCTTACCATAAACTAGGGAATACTGAAGGACTGGAAATAGATACCTACGCTATTTCAATCACTACTTACATGTACATGTGTACTTTCTATTCAGAAAATTTAAATTAGTAATAACCTAATAATATTCTCTTGTAACTGGCATAATGGTAAATGAGTGTCGTGTTCTGGAATGCCGTGACCGCATTCTACCAGGATAAAGGCAAATATTATGAATCGGTCAAACTGTTACATTGCTTATAACTGTTACGCAGGCGCTACTGTATCAATCGTTGTAAGAGATAAATGGTTAGGTTAGTTAGAGTACGTTGCGTGTATGTACGTAAATATCAACTATAATACATCGCGGAAGTAGACTATGGACTTGTATTCTTTTTGTTTTCCTTTTTGTGTAGAAAATTACTAGATCTGAAGAGGAAGTGAATTTAAATACATAAGTACATGAGCAAAAAATGGGTAATTCATTACATTACTTCTATTTTATTGCATCCAATGCCGGGCTGTTTGATATTGTCGACGATCGATCCCATAGCCACAGACGGTTTGGATCCCTTATGCCTCCGGAGACGTTTGCTCTCTATGTGTTCTATACTGTCTGTAAAATGAGGAAAGTTTCGAAGAATTGTTCAACTTGGTGGCACTGTCACTTTTCCGCCACCGAACCCCCCGGTGATGAGATATATTTCATCCACACCATCTGGATGCCTGGCAACCAACGTACGGGCATCGTAAACCTTTTTACAGCGCACGTGTAAGACGTGGAATGAGCTCCCTCCAGAATTATTTCCTTTGCACTATAAGATGGGCATCTTTAAAGAGCTTGTCTACAGGTACATCAAAGGCCGGCACCGCATCCGCTCCTCTTAGGTTGCAAATGTCCTACACACGCCGATGGCCGCTTTCGTGTCCGTCAGTGTGCCTTACTAGGCCATAAAAAAATATTTTTTCGAAGATTGCACCCTATTTCTGTTTTTTTTCTAAAAAATAATTTAGAGATGCGTCCGCAAAAACTGTGACAAAAGAGTAGGCAGTATGGTTACAGGACCTTAAACTTCTCAAATTGTGCAAATGGAGATCGTGTGGAATGAAAAAGAAAGTGTTTTATGTTATTATAAATTTCAGTTCCAAATTATATTTTAACATTGTCACGAAAATGTCGTGTACCGATACTGATTTAACTCCGGAAAATCAGACGCTGTAAGTGCTTTATTTATTGTCTTACATGTGGCTACGCTCGTGAGTTACCTCTAGAGTCATTTAGATCCAATGCTGCCCATGACGCAAGACGCTGCTTTATTCCCTTGGTATATTAACCAGTAGTAGGGCCTTTACTAGTAGCAAGGAGCAAGCAGTATACCTGCCTTGTAGCGGTAAGGGATATGCTACATGAACGAGGTGCTGTAATGTGGAATTGAATCAATAATGACGTATCGGAACTACCTGCTAGCTAGACCCATACCCCACAAAGTACATATCCAGCTAGGCTTAGCTTGGAGATTGGTAACCACCGCTGAGCCCTACCTAGAACTACTTGTTTGAACCTATCCAGGTATTACTTTTGGGATAACGAGGGTTAAATCCACGGAAGCGAGCAGTTTGGACCCCCAAAGTTGATAAATAACGTCCAATACTAAAAAAACTAATTGAAATAATAAAAAAATACTTCTGACTCCACAAGCAATCATAACATTGGCATAAATCGTTTAGAATGTTCGAAAATGAAGCGCGCAGGTTTTTATAACAAAGCAAATTAACGACATAGTTGTTAATTGAGCGGCTACGATCGCATTAGCTCGTAAGTGATTCGAGGTATAATTAGTCAGATGCAATTAAATGACGCTCGATTGAGGATTGGGAGGTGGTACCGTGCGCCTGCGCCTGCCGATGGTCACGTAGCCGCCGCCACTGCAGGTGGGCCGGCCCGTGCGAGATAATCGCAACGCGCTTATGCGACAGTGCACCAGCATATTATATCTTGACTGTTATTATACGGAACGTTACTAACAGGCAAGTGTTCTATCACGACGCCATTGGTCATTCCTAGTTCTCCGGCTCGGAGTCCGCCTACGACCATCGATTTATAAAAAATAAAAAGTAATAAAGGTAAACAAGTCTTATTTTTCTTATCACCACATGCCAGCTAATGCACACTGTAAAGTTGTTCCCATGCAATTCACAAACCATTTACGGCATAATATACAGTGTATAACTCAGTGTGTAACGTCCTCGTAAGCCCTTGGCATCCGTCTAGGCGATGTCGATTCATAGCTACTTGGGCCTCCAGTGGGACCTTTCTCCTGATATCGGGAGGTTTAGGCACCTATTTGTCACGTTTTTCTCGAGCATACGCAATACACGATCGGTTAAGCGCAGACGAGCCTTTTCAATCTTATGCGTCATGTCTCTCATCCGCCGTGTGTTGGTCACGGACTCGGTCAAGTTGTGTAAAGCCGCCCGTCGACCGCAGCATTTTCATTAAAACCAAATTCAATAAAAAACTAAACATTGCGCGCGTAAAAATTGTTTTTATTTTCCTATTGTGTATAACTTTTGTGGGTGCAATAAAGAGTTTTTACTTACTTACTTACATCGCAGACGTTTACTTAATTTCCTGTTTACGCATCGCAGTTACTTCTACACTCCCCAAAAATAGATATAAACTTATAGAGAATATGCAGTGCAAAAACTCTATTTAAAGTTTTTAAATACTTTCAATACAACAATACAAAAATATTTAATATCTCTCTTGAAAACTGTACCAAACGATACCGTAAGAAATATTGTTAACCACTAGGAGACCTCACAGATAAAAAGATTGGCCACCCCTGTTATATACTTACCTACCCAAACGAGTGGTAATGTTTTTATTTATACAGCTGAGGTGGTAAGCAGGGGGGACCCGCGCCCTAGCGTGCCGTGCGGGATGATGATGATGTGGTAAGCAGTATGGTACTTACCACCTACATGCTTATTGGAGCGGCACAAAAGCCTAGTCATGTGCAATTTTCAACCACTTTACAATTCCATGGATGTTTGCTACGCGTTAGCAGTGTAGCTAATATCAATGAAAACCCGAAATTCAATCATACAATAAATTAAATTTCAACAAAAACTAGAACTACTGCACAAAAAGTTGATCACTTCTTTTCAAGGTATGATTTATCGATTTTTAGTGACATCATCATATCGATTTGAACTTCTATAGGCGAAGCTCAAACCGACGCATGGTATGATCCGACCAATAATTTCAAAAAGTCATAGAGTGCGTTCACCGTTGGTTAATGATAATCGGTACCCGTTGTACCTTTGACGTCAGCGTCATATCATTTCCCTCAGGTATAACTGATTCAGATGCGATGTGTGACCGACGGTCAAAGGTAGCCATCGGTCCCTGACTTGACATGACCTACGACGCGACGCGGTGCATTCGTAACAGCGTAATACAGGAGTTCGTTCACCTTCAGAAACGTAGTGACTACGTCAAACTGTCGAGTACGTCGACTAATCTAGAAGAGAAATACCCAGTATTTTTTACACGTTCAGTTTCGAGATACTTTTAATTTAATTATTTATCTTACCTCATTAAAAATTTAAGTTCACGAGTCAAGTAAACGGATTAACGATATGTTTAAAAGAAATATGACTAATAACGACCAATGGCTGTAAATTTAAAAAGTATGTAACTACCAAATATTTTGAAAACAATGACAAATTCTTTAAAAACCTTAAATATATTTTAAAAATCATAATACATCTCTGCATAAAGCCATCCACGATCTGAAATACGTCAAAGATACGCTAATGATAATGACATCAATTTTGTTGCGATGATTTAAATTATTGCAGATTATTAAGGACAATACGATTGTTTTATGATAGATGCCATTAGTAGCCGACGGCGATATTTGGAAATCCTGAACGTACGTGACTAAATGCAACTATGTCAGCACATTAAGTTCACAAGGCGGGTTTAATGAAATTGGTATTTAATTGGTTCTTAATACTGATGATGAAATATTTTGATATTTTCCTCATCACGTAGCCCTGTGTTGGATCGATCTTGGGGTGTCAAAACAAACGGAAATTTGAGTACCGCTAGCAAGCAATATGGTTGGTAGGTATAGGTAAACCGCCACGGTACTATCCCTAAACGAATGACAAAAGAAGGATTTATTGAATTAGGATTACTATAGGTAATAATTAATGATCTCCTTTCAAACGTCTTTCATCAAGGACGTCAATTAACGTACCTATTCATGTGATTACCTATATATTACGTCCATGTGATTGCTTTATTACCTGCCAATAAATTCTGTTAACACTAGCTTTAACGTTAGCGAAATCATCGTCTAGTGACGTTGGCAGCCATTATTTGAAACGGAGAAAATGGTGTTATTTCTATTTGTCATATTTAAAAAAATTATGTGCAAAGAAAACCTTTTAGGTTTTTGAAATATATTGAACTTATACTTCAAAAACCTAAGTAAACAGTAGGTAATATCTGCAAATCTAATAATCTGCATAGGGCTCGCTGTCTCTGCTACGACGTCACCAGAGACATTTATGCGTCTAAGACTGTAGGGCAAAGGGCAATGATCATCCTGATCGGGAGCATATTTTAGTATGCAGACGTCTCAGGGTAAACGTACTCGGGACATATACATAATGCATCGTTGCAGCGATGACCGATGCCCGGCTGCAGGCGGCCACGAGCGGCCCTCCTGATCTCTGATCCTTTGTTGTTTTTACAAGGAAAGAGGAAAAAGTGCGATAAGGAAAATTTGGCCGCCATATGAGGCGAAAATTAATGGCACAAGTCGTGATAGTCAAGGCGTTTTTGTGCCAGTAAGTTAATTAATATGGAGGAAAGCTGTGACCCCCATATTTGTGTGTAACGGATGATCATAACGATGATTACATTGAGTTTCTGTAATTACTGACAAGGGTTCCTCAATGAAGTTACGTAAAATCAATTTAATTATATCGTGTACCTACATTGTTTGCTGTATGATTAACTTTGTTAGTATCAGATAAACTTTTTTGATATAATGAAACCACTCGGACGAACACGATTAGGTAGAAAAACTAATTAGAGAGAGCGAATTCTTTTTGTTTTGTTTTGAAATCCCTTTTTTTTATACCACTAAGGTGGCAAACAAGCTTGCGGACTGCCTGACGGTAAGCAGTCACCGCAGCCTATGGACGTTTGCAATACCAGGGCCATCACCCACGCGTTGCCGATCCCTGCAATCACGATGATATAATATTGGACGGTTAATTAATTACCTACGTTATACTTTTTTGGTTCTGTACCGTCCGACGATCGGATCCAATCAGTATACAAAATGGGTCTGCGTTGTCTTCAGTAGTGCCTGTGTGTGCCGTGCCTTTGTTATGTGCTCATCTACTAGGAGTTTGTTTAATTTATTGGATTGGTAGCAGCAGAGCTTTTGACCACGACTTCATTTCGGTAAATTCGGTTATACCGTGTACCCGCGTGAACCACATTGAATTTTGGGGCATAAGTTATTTTGTATATAAAGTGTTTTTCTAAGATATTAGCAAAAGTCTGCAAAATTATCCCAATATTCTTATAGTAGTGTTTGCGTGAAATAGTTAACATACTTCCATACAAACCCAAACACCCATCCTTAAAAGTTATTAAATTAGTGGTAGTATTTATTATTCTCTTTTTCGTTTCCAATCATTTTTTGGGATTTATAGTACTAAATGAGCTTGTTGCTTCCCTATATTTACACTTAGGTACCATGATTTTGTTAACATGAACTGTACTAATACCTACCCCAGATAAGAATATTTATATTATCAACAGGAAGGATGTTACTAATGCACATGGAAAAATACAGTTTCAGCTCTCGTTTTACTGTGCAATAACATGTCCTTTCAATAGCTATTTTCGTGACTCACAAAACCATTAACTTAAACTAACAAATAGAAATAGCTAAACCATTAACTTGAACTCACAAATAGAAATAGGTTTTCTTTCAAGACAAATTGCTTGGGCAATTTCTACAAATAGTTGCGTAGAGGGAAAACCGGTGACGATACAAATCTGTTACTCTTTACCTATAAATATTCCTTATGAATTTCAATGCCCCCGACGACCGTTTTATTTTCCATAAATAAACTGAATTTAGAGTTTATTTTCCTCAGACAATGCATCAACTCAAAATGAGGCATTTTCCTTTTATCTTACCGCATGCGATGTCCACCTGATTTAGAAATAATTTTTGTGATTGTTTTTTACTTTATATCACACTTGATGTTGTGTAGAGATAGTCTACAAAGGAACATAGCTGCCTTTTAGGAAAGTAGTATATTGCACTGAAACGTCCTACAGATCGACGATGACGTGTTAAACCCAACTGCCCACATAGACCTCAGAAATCTTAAGTATTTACTTATTTTTTAGATATCTGTGTTCCAGACTCACTTCACGAACGGCTTCCCTAGATTTCTATTTGAAACACGAAGCAAGCCGAGTCTAGTTGTTGATCCTCCTAAATAAATGTGCGGTGTATTAAAAACTAAGCCGTGTGGTGTCCGGCAGGGTAGAATTTGGCACCAACGCCTTCTCTTCACGGGCATCTCGAATCGGGACTCGTAAATGGTTTAGATGTAGATCTACTGTGCAAAACTAGGCAGCAGGGTTTTACGTTACGTGTAGGTATTCAACACAATAGAAAGCTTTCTTTTCTTATGCGCGCTGTTAAGGACTGGAACTCTCTGACTGCGTCTCTGTTCCCCGAAAAATTCATTATATAACTATATAACTTTGGGGTCTATTAGTCAAGAGTGAATATGTATCTTCTAGGTAAGTATGCTACAACTTCGACCTCATTGTCGATTCTCATTAAGTGATATGAGGTAGAATTTAGGCCTATATTACAAAAAAAATTAAAGCCTGCCTGCCAAGCTTTGGGATTAGGCAGAACCCTCTACTGATATGGCACGTCCAGCAGTGGACTGGATCTGATGATACACTTATAAGTTGTTATACACAATTTCATATTTAATCATAATCTACCTCTATAAAGACACACCTTAGAACTATGTACGTTAAAAGATTGTATATTCATATTAATTTATTTATACTCGTTGTATTAAATATACAACGAAATCGTCATTTCAGTTATCTTTAGAATAAAATTAACATATTTCATTAATTTCAATATTAATAATATTAACATTCATTAGAACAATAAAAAATTATAAAAATTTAATTAGATTAATGATAATAATTATATCATAATATTAATAAAATATTATAAACAATTCATTCAAAATGTTAGTTCATGTTAATGACATAATAATAATTAAAAATATAATTAGCAATAGTTAATTTCATCAGTCAAAAAATGAACATTATACCTGGTATAATATGGTAATTTGCTTTTCCTGAATTGTACGTATTACGTGGTACACGCAACTGTGCGATACATAGAATCCCTACATAGTAACCGATTTATATTTTGTAAATAATTAAATGCGTCCGCTCAAAATAAATGTTGTTTTTGTTGATGATTCTTCGGTAATGTACTGATGATTCAGCTCGCTGGCGCGCGGCGGCGGCGCTCCAGGATGTAGCACTTCCAGCTACGAGCTCTCGCGTCATAGAACATCCGCTACTACAAAATTAAAATACCTATTTAATATATTATACCTAATTAATATCCTACTGCGTATTCGAAGTGCTTGTTTGTCATTTTTTAAAAAACGTACACACTTTGATCTGCATGACCATACTTTATCCAATCGGTAAGTCGAAGCAGAATTGAGATTCTTCTTAATGCAATAGAATCATCGTGTATTATTTAGTGTTTTAGCATTAGTGCTACTCGAACTCAACTATGACGATTGTCGTAACCTACTTTAATTAAAATAAATTATCTGTAGGCTAAGTTGATTTGTCCTATTATAAGCAAGTGCTACAAGTTAGGACATCTATTCATAGTATAAAAGAGTCGCTTCCCGCCGTAAGTGTGTATGTACGCTTAGATCTTTTAAACTACGCAACAGATTTTAATGTGATTATCAACAATTGATAGAGCAATTCAATAGAAAGGTTTATAAGCAAGAAAAATGGGTAGGTAGAGATAAAGTAGATGTTCGCGAACATCCACTACTAACTAATAAAAATACATATTTCTCCTAGGAAAGGCCGCAGCCAGAGCTTGCTCTTTCCATGACTGGGCAAGAATAAAGTTGAGGCTAAAATATTAATGTCAATGTAAAGAGGCGTAACGTTGGCAAATAGGTACATACTTACAGGCAGGACACAAATTAAGCGTCCACCGACTGGAAAACAGCTAACCGCTATTGAAAAACTGGTTACGCCAAAGAAAATTACGATCTTACCGCAAAATCATAGGCATTGTAGTTGGTGGTGTAAAAAGTGACATCTAATGGGGTTAAAGAGTATAATTAAGGTTGATGTGGCAGACGGGATCAATTTGCATGAAGTGATGCTAACGCGCACGCTTGTGTCGCGTGCAACGCGATCATAGATTCAGCTAGATATGTGAACGTTTTAAAGATAGGTTTTTACTTATACAAACGGGTTTTACGTTTGTTTTCTTACAGGTACTTCGTATGTTTCGCGGTTATAACCAAAAGTCCAAAATTAAGTTCAGTGTGGGCACTATCTTTTATAGTTTAGAATCACGGACTAAGAGAGCCAAGGTTAGAGGGGGTCTATTGCCTTTCCTCAAATAAAGTGTCCAAAAGGGACGGTTGTTAGGTTATAAGTTGTCAAATACTCCTCCATAAGCACTGCTATTGTCTTTGGCGGCCTTAGTCATTTTAATGTACTAGCTTTTTGTATGATATTGTGTCATTACAAATTCCTCAAATTACAAGTAATTCATAAATAAGTACTAATGTTTAGTAAAAGAAGTAGCTAGTTTCAGAAACGAGCGTCGGTGGTAGAGCGGTTGCGTATCCGACTCGTAAGCGAGAGTTACCGGATCCCGCTGCGGCCATGCACCAATGACTCTTTTCTGAGTAATGTACATTAGTTAAATTCTAACCGATGCTCCGATGGTGAGGGAAAACATCGTGATGAAACTTGTAAATTCATGGAACTGAATTTGTAACCATGATCTAATCTGGTCAGGTTCCCCTGGTAGCAGGGTCACGGAGGTCAGATGGTAGTCGCTCCACTGTAATTAAATGCTTGATCATGGTCAAAGCGGACCCCGAGCCCTCGTGCTCGAGAGTACAACCGGCTCATTAACGCCAAATGATGATTCTTATTTTTTTCCGCCCCAAGGTATTCTACAGTCTCCACACGTACATGAACTTTCTTCATGTCTAACAGCGATAAAGTATAATAAATCCAACGATTTAATAATATCTAAATTTTGTTAAAATAACGTATCTAAACATAACGTATCCATACTAAATACAATTAATCATCATCATCAGTACGTCAAAGAAGCGAAGCATTTAACATACACAACAAACCCATCACAAGAAACCTACACAATATCTTCACTTATCTATTGTCATGCAACATGCACGTACTGACTACGCTACACATTACGCGTAATGATATTTGGGTATATGCCTCGTTGGAAGGTTAAAAATAAATTGCCACATTGTTTGTTATGGTGGGTTCACACTGGCACAGATAATAAGGACTGCTTTACATATTTTCCTGAAAATGATGAACTCCTATTACACGACAAATGCATCGAAAAATATGGGATTTTGGTAGTTTTCATCGTAAATTAGGTTTTTAGATATGTATGTTGTGGTTTACGTAGGCGTATGGCACGCGCTAAGTGGCAATCGTGCGGGGTCGGCGCGCGCGCAGCCACTCGCTTCAATCAACGTGATTGTGTTCTACCGCACACTTATCCATTTGGAATCTGTCTATCATAATATAGGTAAATACCTGTTGTCCGCGATTCGGACGGTGACCGGCACGCTCCCGGTGCGTGCCTGGACGACGCAAATTGATTTGAACGCCTGTTTTTAGTACAGGAATGTAGGTTCGTAAAGAAAATCGTTATACGGTTTCGGCAGCACTAGAAGTGATGTCGAGAAGCTACGGTAACTTACCATCAGGCGGGCTTGGCGGGTATAAATATTAAAAAAAAATACGATTAGTATGACGCGTTGAAAAATGAACAGAAAAAGACCTTGTCAAATGTATCACTCAAATTTTTTTTATTGGCAATTTACAGCGGTTAACGTCGTCCGATCTTAAATGGCCCACTCCTAGCCATTCCCGGTGCAATAACACTAGCAGCGTTGCCACGATATCTAAATTAAATAATATTTTTACTCCTATGCCAGTGAGTATAAGACACAAACTAATAAAAAAGTATAATTTTACAATTACAATCGGTGGGTATTTTATTTCATAATGAAGTGCTGACGACTTTATTGTGAAATAAAATAGAACTTGATTTGCAAATGTGAATATTTAAATTAGATTTCTTTCCGCCTTGACGTATTTTCAGCATAGGTAGACACTATGAGACTAATTGAAATGCGGATGTTAGCGATTTACGTTCGTTTAAGGTGAATTTTTGTTGACTCTCGTGAAAGTAAAATATTCCTGAAGGCTATATTATAGAGTACGGACAGAGTGAGCCCACTTATAAATAACGCATATTCTTAGACGCGTTCAACTTAGATTTTTAAACGAACCTCAAAAATCTTTTGAGGTCTCGCGCTGATGACCAGAGTTCCAGTGACGGTTGGACGCTATCTACGACAACGTTGGCAACGAACCTGCCACCCGGACCAGCAGTACTAGGGTCGGGGCTTTAAGGATCAGAAGCTATGATTATATAAAATTGTAATACAAGAAATTTTTTACTTCCATACAAAAGAGTTCAACGCAAACAACTCCCCCGTTGATGACTTTTATATGAATGTAATTAAAATTGCTTTAATTTTGGGCGCGGTTAATGGTGCAGTAAGGCTAGTTGATGTAAGTTTTTATGGAGCTAGAACTCTATCAAAATCGTTGAGCTAGACGCATTTGAGCGGCGCGACACGGCACGTCAAATCCGTACAAAATCCATTGCAGTGAAATCCAGTGCCGCGTCGCGCAGTGCAGCGCAGCCCAAATGCGATTGGGCGTTAAAGGGTTGTATGCTTCTTAGGATTCTGTACCCGAAGGGTAGAAAAGGAACCTTATCACTAAGCCTCCATTCTGTTTACAATTAAACTTCAAAGAATTTTCGAAATCACTTCAGTAGATTCGGAGATTCCCCCAAGAATTTACAAACTTACAAACTTTCGATCTTTATAATGTCACTTAGTTTAAACGGCGCAACTTCGTTTGTTTATTACTGTACCCCTACCATTTACTATTTTACATTTACATTTACATTTCTAGGTACGGTAGGCCCTACCCTGACTTTCTGATGCAGTGGATATTCTCTCTCTGACTCTGACTCAATTTTAAGAACTATCTTAACATAGCGCTTGAGATGCTGGTTCATTTGAGTACTACGCGTTTGAATTCGGGATTTAATCTGCATCACGTCACAAAATAAAGAACGGCCCGCGGCAAGCAGAAGGATCGCTGGAAACAATGCGCCATTTCCGTCAGGCACACATTGACGTTACGTTTACAGGCATTCTCACGCAGTTTCAAGCAGTGCTCGGTCAAGATTGTTAACGCGAGAATTCGTTGTAGTGTCGACTTAAATTCTTAAACGATATTTTTATTGATAAAATAAAAGTACTTGTACGTAACTAAGGTTACTTAATATCATTCAAACAACGCACGCAGAGTCCAAGAACTGATGGGTGACCATTTCAGACTTTGAAGCTAGTCGAACTTCAGCACCGCCACGAGTTCTAATGCCGATGGTGAAGCGAGTTTGACCAAGGTCTTCCGCGAGAGACTCTAGGAATAGCTGAACAGGTTTTGGCACCATTTGACAGTTTTTAACATAATAAAAAAACCGTAATGGCCACCTTTATGGTTTCTAGTCGGAAATGCCTGTCTAGTCTAATATTTAAAAAATATACTAAGTAAATAATATACTTAAACTTATGATCAATATATTTTATGCATCTTTGTTGTCTAGAACTTAATTTGAGCTCATTTATAAATATATTTTTCTGACTTGGCAATCACGAAATTTATTTGTTTGTATAGTTATAGCATTTTGGCTATAATTTTCGCTAAGACCAGTTTTTGTAATTGTTAGTTTTATGCATTACTGCTATTTTTTATTATGATAGGATTTTACTATCATGATATTGTGGGAACCGTACCACGTTGCCTGAATATAATATATGAATTATATTATTTTACCAGAATATAAGATAATTAATTACTCACAATTGACTTGAAATTATCTGTATTAACAGATAACCAAAAATGATAATAAGGAGAGTATCACGGCAGTTTAAAATGTGGCATGGCCATTAGTATTTTTGAGATGGTTTTGTTGAAATAAAGCTTCTCCGCTCTTGTTCCATATTACATACACCGAGCGTGTATCACAACTGAGATCCTAAGTCTACACCACTCATATACGAACTGGATATACCTAGTTCAAACCAAATGTTCCATCGATGTAAACAACCCACTTTTTCATCGATGGGAAATTTTTCAACATTTTCCTTAAGTTTTGTAAGCAAAGGAAATAACCACTTCTAACTTAAAACACATCACATATTATTACAACGTGTCCCGTAAATCAACGTCAAATCTGAAATGGGTGATAGGACAAATCGTGACAGTTCTCAGAAAAAAAAAAGTTAATTCTGAATTCTTAAAAAAAAACGCAGTGTTTGTTTACATCGATGGTAAATTGGTTTGAGACGGACTATAACAGAGCTACGTTCCAAACAGAGAAAATAAGTCAAAAAGAAAGCCGTTACATTATCCAAAAAATCCTTATTTGTAATCGAATATTTTTATTTGATTTATTTTATTTTTTATTTTATTTTATTTTATTGATTTACCAACAGATGTACACTACATCTAACATCAAAATGTATGGTATTACAATCTTTTTGTTAGTGCCTATCCAATTACAGGTAAACACATAATTTACAAAAAAATCGTTATATTATTTATTATTCTGTTATGATATAAGCAGATAAATAAATTAATATAAAGCTTACGCCTTCGTCTCACAGGTTGGTTGGCAGACACTATGGACCGCAACTTTGCTCTGTCCTATCACAACTCTCTAGCCTTAAATCCACAATTCTCATACATAAATTATTTATCCTTCCTAAAATATCTAAGTACATATACTATTAATTAATGCGTGTAATGAATTGGGCATAATTAATTGTCCTGTCAAATGTTGTTGATATTTGGATAAAGCACAGTACAGTGGCAGTGTAACACAGGCAGTGTAAGCTGTCGAGCTACCTAGCCCACCTACTTACGGCTTTAAATTAAATTGTTGACTACATTATCAAGATGGACGTTGCGGTAGTGAGCTTTGATGCGATTCATTATTGTTGGTACGATATGGTGGAAGTTTCTGGACGCGTGTAATAATGAGATGATGGCGGCGAGGTGCGCGCCGCGCCGGCGCAGGTCAACCGCCTGCCGGCTACATGTCGTTACTGTGATTGCTTCCATACAGGGGTATTCTAAGGGGCTTCCTATTAATATTGCAACAGCGGCAGGCACGCTGCATATTCAGCGCGGCCTCGGACAAGGACCGGTCATTCCACAATGCGGGCACGTAGGTACGATACGATTTCTAGCCGTGAAGTCAGGCGCCACTATAACGTGCGGGGGGTTGAAACTTAACGATAATATTGAAATATATGTAGCTAGAGTCAATCGGCTAGCATCGATAACGCTGTGAAATTAGTTATTCTGCTAGTGAGTACGGAGTTAGGTAAAGTTGGGCTGAAGTTGTCCCGTGTGTAGCTAGCCAGGCCGCCTCCACGCGGCGCCGTAGCCGCAGGGGCCGGTTCAACGCTCCAGCACCGTCTCATACGTCCGCCCGCCGCCCCACGCAACTCATTCCTAATCATTAATTCACCATTCTAGTATAAAATACATAATATAAATGTTAAAATTTCTACAAACCGACATTGACCTATCACTCTGGTGACGTTGCGTTTCGTCGTTACTCATGGAAACTACTACCTACTACGAGCGTTTCCGGTTTCGGCAACTTAGCGAATTATCAATGAATATAAGGGTCGTTGACTTAGTTGTTGTATTTTAAGTAGGCATTTTGAGGTAGTTTAAATTTTACCCAAACTAAAAATGAACAATGTAGGAAATAATTATAAATACCTACATATACATACACGTCTCTTTCCCGTACTGTAGGGTTAAGCAGAGACCACATTGTTCCGTTTGATACGGTCTTGACAATGAGTTACGCGGATGCAACGTAATGCAAATGTAACAATTAAAATAGTAGGTGTGTGATGTGATACCTACAATGAAGCCTTGACATACAATTTAGCCGACATATTACCTGTGTATGTTCCGAAAGTCAGCGTCACGAAATTTTCTCATTCGTGTCGGTGATTCGAGATTATTGCCCGTAAAGATTTTGAAGCGTGTTAGATATCTGTATCATCGTCAGTTTACGTTTATGATTTGAATGCCCTTGTGCTTTCTGGTGGCTTTTACCTAAGAGAGCTTTTATGTTAGCGTTTTAGTCACGCTGCAGCAGCGCTGCACCAGCGGAGCCCTTCACATTGCCGCGGCTGCAGCGCGGCTTAGTCGCTAGCGATTATCAAAGAGGCTGTAAACATTCACGGCTGATCACGATTCTATCGCGCGGCTGTCATATGTATGGATACCCAGCAGCGCTGCTGTAGCGCGACACACAGACAGGCCAAGAAAGTGCTTTATGAGTTGTGAATGTTAACTGTCAGAATATCATTGCAAGAGAAAATGGACCTTGTTGCTTTATAATACAACTGAAGGGTGATAAAATAAAAAAATACTGAAAAGTGTTTGTATACCGGCACTTGTCTTTTTAAATAAGCTGGTTTGTATACAACCGCAACCATACCTCATACATCAATACTACCTAATCCATACCTATCTATACATAAATATGAAGTACTTACTAAGTCAAGTCACAAGTAGGTGATAAAACAGCAATATAGAAATTTCAGCATAAAACATCTCCTTAAAATACATTACTTCATCGTCAACAACATTCCGAAACTATTCCAGAATAATCTCGGCAGAACATACTGCGTACGTGCTACATACTACCTACCTTAGTACAATTGCGCTGTAAATATTCCCATATACGAGTACAGTGGAGTGGAATAAACTTGGATCTTTGCATGTGTCCGAGGTTTCTATAAATAGATATGACGCGGTGTCCCTTGAATTGCAAGGAATAGTGCGACACCTAAATCTTCTTAATAGCGAAATTGTCACAGATTACCTAGGTACCTCTCTCGACTTGGTGTGGTGGGTGTATGTCATTTACGGTAATTCAGAGGTTGCCCACACGGTTTCTTTGTACCTACATACTTCGTTGTTATCGTACGGAGTCCTGTAGGTACTTGGGCTTCGCGAGCAAAATACACTTGCGACTAGTTGTGATGGTATAAATAAATCTGAAAGTAAGTTTAATTAAACAGCGACTTCAAGTAAGGCTTCAAGTAGATTTGGTAGAGGTTAACTTCGGCTTCTAGGATGTGCAGGACAGCACGCCGCAGTCACTACTTTCTTTCTTTCTACATTTTACCTAATTGGACTAAAATATTAATAAATATCCGCCTTGTCACGTTTAACGTCGAATCGGTAAAAGGATTGGTGTGGCTGCTATTGTGGTGGGCGCCGAATTCTGGAACGGCATGTCGGAGACTTACCTCCGACAGAGTGAGCAATCGACTCTTGGTGGTCAAGTCGCAAAATGGGGACAATACCGCTTAACAATAAGAGCTTACGACGTGAGGATGCCGAAGATCGGGTAAAGTACATAAGAAAGAGCAGAAAAGCGGACTCTGGCAGAAGCCGGGATTGATAATTTAATTTTATTTAGGTTACAAAACTCTAAATTTACCCTACAAAGTGCATGCAGTTCACCACACGCTTAACAAATTTTCCTGATCGTAGTTTTAATAATACGTCATTTAGTAGGTATGTAATCTTTACAAAGTTATTTTCTTAGTTATATTATGTGTAAAAAATTTAGCCTCTGGTTTTCCTTTGACCTAATACATGACGTATGTTGGGGTAATTCACAGAATGTCTTCAAGTTCATCAGTTGTGGGTTTAAGCTTGTACGTAGTATAAACGTATTAATGAATTGGTAAAAAAAGACTTCACCGCAACCTCAAATTGCATTAACTTTTAATTGGAATAGGCTTTATGTTGGACCAAAACCAACGAATAATTCAACCCCATACAAATTGTGATAAATAAGGAAAGTTGGATATAAACAGCGAATACGAATTGATGAACTTTATATAGTGAAATAAGTAGGTACCTAAGTAATTATGACGATGAAGTAATTATTATCTTGTTATGAAATTCGTGTTTCCTTTTTAAATGCCAGAAAATGTTCTCAACACGGAAGCAAAATATTAACATTGTAAACGTAATTTCAGTATCTTCGGCACATATTTGCTATAGGCTGCCCACACAGTGTTTGCCTACTAGATTTTTACAATCTACTCTTAATTTATGATCTCATGTGAGTGTTATTATCGCAGACCAATATGTATGGGCAAGTTCTGTGTTCTGTTTTCGTGGTAGTATCTAATTAATTCTTTAAAGGAATGACAATTAATTTTACAGCTTTAATTGTTTTCCATGTAGGTATTTCATTCCTGGAGATACTAGGTTGTGTGCAAGCATATGCATGCTAACGTTCATAGTTGATATAAATTATGTCATCATCAGATTCTGCTGAACAGCGTGCAACCTGCAACCGTCAGCTATTGAAATTAACTATTTCTATGGCTGGACTGTCTAAAATATTGGGTAGCTGCCGTGTTAAAAATGTTCAATACTTACAACATCTTGCCCATTTTCTGTCAACAGTTTTCTGTGGCTTTGTGGTGACTAGAATACAACAACCTCATGCATTGACGGGTGTCGTAAAATACGATTACACACCTCCTTCATAGAGAGGCATCTCTGTCAAGGGGTGTTTTCTCTTAAATGGGAAGAAAAATATATTTTAATCTCTACATAATAATAGTACGTGCCGTTCAGAGACTGTTCAGGCAGGTCTATTACCTTTGTATAGGTACCAGAAAATGGGGTGCATGGAACGTAACGGCGGTTCGCAATGCGAGAGATACCGGGTTCAAATTCTACGGCCGCCTTGCACCATTTACTCTTTTCTGAATTATGTACATTAATTGAATACTTACCAATGCTTTTACGGTGAGGGAAAACGTTGTGATGAAACCTGCACATTCAGGCGACTGAAGGTGTCACCATGATCCAATCTGGTCAGGTTCCCCTGTTAACAAGGCCACGGAGGTCCGATGGCAGTCGCTCCCCTGTCATTAACTGATCTCTCTAATCCTGGATCATGGTCAAGGCGGACTCCGGGTCATTAACGACAAGATGACCAGAAATGGGGAGCATTTTACGTGAGCTGTTGAGTATTTCATCCCCTGCGATCTCCAACCCTAGCCATTGCGATATTATGGCAATACCGTCTACACTAATATTATGGAGGCTCAAGTTCTGCAGTTAATTGTTATGTGATGTAGTATGTCTCTAAGACGTTGGTTGTATTTTAGTTAGTATGATACCCGTACGATAACCTACCTATTCTTAGGTACAAGTGCATGACCATCTTAAGAATTTTATAGCTTTCATGAATTCAATTTATAAAAATACCTACAATGGGCAAGGACAACTAATGGGCCCTTAGTCTTTTAACAAAATCATTTTGGCTAAAGATGCACCAAATGCTCTGTAGGTACGTTGCTGTAGCTGCAAATTAAAATTTTCTTGTGTAATGTACATTATTCATATGTATTTAAAGTAACTACGTTATGTATTATGTAAGTAGGTACCGCAAAATATTTGTTTGTAAGGTTCAGGTTGATTATTTTCGTGCTAAACTTTACATAAAGGACTTGTGAATCACCGTGAGAATGGCGCAGTTCACACTTGCCTTTTGAACAAAAACAAAAACACTTACTCCGCATTGGTAACCTTATACATATATAGCGGTTGTGACGTCAATATGAAGTACCAAGTACTCACGACTCGGCATTCTGTGAAACCTTATTCCATATTAGGTGAGTTTCTGCCGTAGCGCCATGACATAATTGATTCAAGCATTAGGGAAACAAAGTAAACAATGTAGTTCTATAATAATTCCACGCTTGGGGGTCACTTATACTGAAACTTGTATTCTTCTTCTTATCGAGTCGATGGACTAAACTCTGACTTACACTTTATTCGCCCAGTATTCGGCGACACATACAGCGTTTGTACGGGCCTCGAACAAGTCCTCCATTGTACAAGTTTTAGAACACGCCCAGCTTTTAACTAGGTGGTCCATGGTTTGCGGAGATATGCCACAGTCGCACTGAGAACTGTCATTTGTATATCCCTTGTATTATCGTTAACTTTGGTGTATAGACTAGGTAGTTTTGATATTCTGACAGCAAAAGGTCTTCCTTTTAGGTCCGATACGTGCTTAGACATAGAATGGCATAGAGTGACGGGGATTGATAACCATATATACTCGTATAGTAACCATATATAACAGATATCTCATAACAAAATAAGCGCGATTTGTAAATTTTGAAATTCAAATCGATTTAATAATTATAAAGCTTGTTTTTACTGGACTAACCAGCTCACCTGGTGGTAAGTGCGGACAAAGATGGAGCATGCCTGTCTGGGAACAGCCGGTTCAATCTAACCTTGAAGACGTCTAGATTATGACATACTCGTAGGCATCGTGTCCCATTGCTTTGTCGTAAACGTTGAGCCAAAGCGACTCGTGCTATCTGGAAGCTGATAGCTGGAAGATCCACGACATCGCGTTTCCCGAAGGCGGAAAAGAGTCGGCAGAATGGGGATTCTGTACCTAATCATCATTCTTTTGTGTGGCGATAGCCTGAGTATTAAGAAACATTTTGTAATTTTACCACTCGCATAGCTGTTGAATTTTTTCTAACTATGAATTTATTATATCCTATTAAATATCCTAATATCAAAATAAAATGCGTTCGTATGGTGTCCTACCCTACATCTACCCATACAGTTACCCTACACCTACGCTGCCTACGCCACGCCTACGCGACACTAGTGTGTTTTTGCCGCCATTTGTTTATTTATTCATATTTTACAGCAATAAAATTTAGTTAAAGGGGTTTAGTTTAAGGGCCGATTGTTCAATCCTCAGATAAAATGTCTGTTAACTAATCAGCGAATAAAATTATTAGGCTGTTTATCGGTCTGTTAATTAGTTGTCTATTTTTCAATAGTCGTTTACCTCATGGATAACTATCTGACGGAAAATTTCAATTCTGGCAACACCAACTTCAGAGAGGTGAAACAAAAATATCGGTTACACAATTGTTAGAGCAGGATAGACTAACGGAGCTATCAGTGGCAAGCAAGTGTCATTTTTAGGGTTATTCCACAGAAAAGAGTTACCTTATATTAGATGGAAGGTTATTCATTAAATATTCGTGCAATTTATCGCAAAAGAAAATAAAAAGTAGAGCGATCTGCAAGTTTCACAACTGCCGAGACTCATTTATTTGTCAGTTCTGTCGGCAAATTCTCTCTTTTCCGCGACGTGAATTTATATATTCGTATATTATGACCTCTTTTTTTATTGCTAGGTCATCAAGGCTTTCGAAAACATCCATATTATTTACCTACTTCTTTCAAAACCTGCACAATAGAACGTCAAACCAACTAATCTATCAATACGCTATTTGTCGAATAACGGCTATCTGGCGCTCAAACAGGCAGATAGATTTATTCCCCAAATAACGGTTTTATTCGTCAAATAACTATTAACTGACAGTTGAAAAATTCAAAAACTTGCTATCCGTCGAATAAACGCTAACAGACTGTTTATCTGAGGATTGAACAATCGGCCCTAAGACGTTAAAAGTTAATTTAGCGATTTTTTTCAATGGAAAAACATATTTACAACCAATTTGCGATTTTTTTTTGTTACGAATTGAATTACGGCTATGGAATCATTGAAAATATGGCAGTAGTGTTTTGGGAAATACTCTATCGAATGCAAGTATTTGTGTGGAATGAAACATTCAGTGATGGTCTTGAGAAAAGGGTATACAAGTGATCTATCCACCTCCGTTAACGATGATAACATCGAAAAAGTGAAGAAAATTGTCCTCGAAAATCGTCGTATTGGCATTAGAGAGAAGCGAAGGCTCTCAACATATCTTATGGATCGACTCAACAAATTGTGTATATGATGTTTTGAGTATGAAGCGCATAGCTGCCAGACTCGAACCGAATGACCTAAATTTTTTAAACAACAACGTCGAGTGGAGGTTGCGACCTCTACTCGACGTTGTTGTTTAAAAAATTTAGGCTATTGTTGTTGTATTGTTGTTTAAAACAGATGCTTGCCAACGAAGTTTTTTTTTATGACATACGGTAGGCAAACAGGCAAGCGGGCCACCTGATGTGAAGTGGTCCCTACTGCCTATAGACATTAGCAGCACCAGAGTATCACCAATGCGTTGCCCACCTCTATAACACGTTGATCTGGCAAATGCCCCTCCACTGCCAAAGCTACGGTTCCCCAAATCCCTACCCCATATAGCACTGGAGACCTTACTCACCGACAGAAACACAATACTATTTAAAAGAATATTGTTTAGCTGTGGTATTCTGTAAGGTGGAGGTACTTCCTCAGTCGGGCGGTTCCAATTCCAACGGGATACCCCGCTATGCCCTACCTCTCTTAAAAACTGATGAACGGATAACGAAAACCGATCGTTTCCATAGTAAAAATCGCCAGACAAACTTTTCGCGTCGTTAACAAATCGCGAAAAAACACATTAATGGACGTCTATGCTTAAACTTACACACGCACGAATGTCAAAGAAGGTTGCAAAAACTAAAAAAAAAAAACGGTTTAGTCGGAATGCGGTTTTGAATCGACCAGTATGGGTCAGATTTGACTACCTATGAAATTATAGGTTATATAAGTTTATGGATTATAATGTAGTTGTAAAAGAGACATCTACAGTTAATTGTTATGTCAGCAGTAACATTACAATTTAATTTACGTAACTTAAGTATTAGTTACCGATCTCATATAACGGAACGACGCGTCGTCGACTGAAGTTGTTATTATTTAAAAACGATTACAAATATTAACTACGTACTATAAGTGAGCTTGTGCGTCTGTAATGACTAGTTCCGGTACTACATCATGCCATAGACAGACCGCAGGGTCACATCATAAGATGCGCCGACAGACACTTTGACAAATTGACACACTCATTACCAGTTTATATACTTACCTAAAATTTAAATTATAAAAAATATTGTACAACGTGGGAAATACACAAGACGTCGATAATTATTATCGAAAATTTCGTTTGACGTCAATTAACAAGTATATTTGCTCGGTAGCTGATAAAAGTCGTTGAAAGCATATTGAAATGTAAATAAATACTTAACAGAAACGTTGCCGCAAATTTTCTGTTTTAGGGAGGTCCAACCTGTTTTGCCACCCGTAATTGAAAGTATTAGCCTTATTAGGTAAAAGTATTTTGTGTTCATAGAGCAGAAAAAGGTCTAGGGACAAAAGTCTAGGTGAAGGTAGCTAACTTCCCAATATTTTTGATTGTGTTCAAGGATTTTACATATATACAGGCGTGCTGCAAAAATTGTAAATGCAGTTAGTTGCACTTTTACGTTGCGTTTTTACGCTGTCGCGCTTTACGCGCTTACGCTTACGCTCGCGAGAGTAAGAATCGAATACCCGAAATTTTTTATTAGAGTTGCCATGCAGTCAGAAAGGAATGAATTTTTCAGTTCACAAGCAATAATATCAGAGACATTGGAAGGGTTGGAAGCAGATGTCAAAGTAAATGGTAGAATCATGAAAAATGTATATGCTGATGACACCGTATTGTCGTATTACATAATGTGTACAATATAACATTTCTGGTTGTGTCAAGTGACCATCTGATTTCTAAACCCGAGCTGGAATCACAGTAACTGGATCTGATACCGAGCAAGTGCGGATGTTTAAAAATCTTGGCGTTTGCGTGAACGAAGAATACGATAGTTTTTAGCGACAATGAGCAGGAAATTCGGACCCGAATTGAAATCGCTCTTTAAAGCGGCAAAAGTTTTGTGGAGTTGCAAATTATCCGTAAGCTTCGAGTGACAATGCTCCACTGTTATATCTGGCCTGTTGTAGTTTATAGTGGCGAAGTTTAGACTCTGGAAGCTAAGACTCAGAAGATTCAGAAAACCTAAGGGATGTGGTTTTATCGGCGAAAACCACGTAATAGCTTGACACAGAAGACTTCCAACTTTAGGCTTCGGAACACCCGAGAATGAACAGGCGTTGCCGGCGTGGAATAAATATTTCGGTTAGCACAAGGTAAAAATAAGTTCGCTGAGCTGATGGCCAACATCCAGCAGTGAAGAGTCACCAAAAGCAGTAGAAACTCTATATGAATCAAAGTCCCATTTGTGATAATTGTATCCTAAAGGTAAAACGTAGAATAATTCAACACGGCTGGCATGTGGAATTCTAATTCCACTCGGCCAAACAATAAATTGAATTTTGCGCTAAGTACATATACAGTGTTTTTAGTGCAATAATTTATCGTCGTTACCGTGACGGACACAATAAGTGATTACCAGTTTGTCTGCGTTTCCCTCATCACGTCGTCGCTGGTAAACAAAACAGCTCTCTCAGGTTCTTGGAGAAAGTGCGGGGTGGCGGCCGCCATTGACGTCACAGCAGCTACGTTTCATAATCCCACGGCCGCCTGCGCCGGCGCAGCGCACGTCTCGCACGCCGCGATAGCCGACACCTCCCTTCACAGATAATAATATTACGTTAACTTTGCTTAATTCCAAACGCCGATTGACGTCATACACGTCAGTGTCAGATTTGTCAAGTTGTTACTCAAACAGCAAATTCTTATCGCACTGTCGCCATCGGAAGTTGTCGTTGGCTGTTTACTTCGTAATTGCGACTTGAAATAATTAACTGTTTGTTATGTACCATACCTAATTATTTTAGATTTACTGAAACGGGAAATGGGATGATAATAATAATAGATAATTCATGAACATTGTAATGTTTGTAATGTTCTAGCAGTTGTTTTTTATTCGAAGTAGTAATAAACGCAGCCAGTCCATCTGATGGTAAGCGGATATTTCAACCAAGTCATTTAGGTTGCAGGCAACAAAAATGTAGAACCGCTGGTGCGTTGTCACTCTGAGGACTAAGATGAAATGCTTCATGTCTGTAGATATTGCGGTGATATTCACCTAGGTGGACTTTTCAGGCTTGACCGGGTCGTACCACCTAATAAGTTTATCTTTGACGATGAAGAATTAATACCAATTGTATACGATCATAAAAAAATTAAGTTTCAGATACGTACCTAACCATATACATAGTTATACTACAGTATGTACAAACCTGAAACTACCATTTAGAAACCTTATTGAAAATGTTACAAATTTATACCTATATATATATATATATATAAAGCAGATTCTAGATCGCTGCCAAGCGGGAGCGTTCCCAGAATGCCGGCGGCGTTACCTCATTGGATGGTCAGACCAATACTTATATATATACGCGTCAGCGCGTTACTCTCTTAACCGGGTATAACTCTTGAAACACCTTTTTAGCACTAGTATTAATGTTTCAACCCTAAACGGCGCAAATAAATACCCCTGACCTAGGGATCCATATTTGCGCCACTTATGGTCTTCGGTTGTTGATGCCGAAGCGCCACCGTTAGCTGAGGTAGCCCTGTATGGGATGGGGCGACGGCGTCTACCCAGGTCGCATTCCACACCAGGGACCGCCCTTGTGACCAACCAACGAGTGTCATGTCGTCGGGCTTGTTTTCATCTTCTTTGGGTTTCAAACAGCTGGAACGTTTAGGACATATAAATAAAAACATATTAGATAAATTTATATGGATCATCATCTCGTCATTCAATCCCTATCTTCGCTCGCAATCACGCACTACATGCAGTTTTTTGGTCGGTATCTATTGGTGCCACATTTATGTTCAGCATGACATGTGCTAACAACCCAACCATGCTAATTTTCATTACGTCGACCTTATAGATTGTTTACCAGTGCATGATATCAATTTATTCGAACAAATAACAAATTTGCGAATTTGTCAAATTGTTTAAATGGTAGCGCAAGCGTGCCGTACGACGTAAAAGAGGATAATTTACTTGTAATTTGACTGTATCATCGTGACATCGGATAATTTCTGTGAAATCATGAAATTATACGCCAATTCATCTCGATAATGTGTGCACAAAATAGATAAAATGAAAGAACTCATTCTTTTCACACCCTTAATACGCATCGCCACATCGCCAGAAATGCAAAATATGCCTGTTAGGTAGAAAGCCAGAAACGTAAAATACAGAAAGTTTTATATCACTTTTATTTCTTAGTTATATCTCGACTTTTCGATCACTTTTCAGTTATCATGGTCACGGGCCTTGACGTCTGAGTCACGGTTAGGTTGCACACAATATTGCCATTTGGCACACAATATTGAGTTACGTAACTACCCCATAGTCCATTTTGTTATATCTTCATCTCCCAGTATGGCGATGGGTGTGATATGGTAGTTGACTGGTAATCTTAATTAAGGGATTCCATACATAATGTAGAAGAAATTTAATAGATCTCAGAACACGTTTATTTGGGAGGTTGGAAGTATGTTTAATGGGCATCCTTATAATCTGATGTTACTAATCCTGACAGTAACCCTCTCTACATATACTGTAGGTGGCCTAACTAGGTTTCAGTGCAAAAATAACGTACAGGCATCACCAGCTTTTTTATCACGCACGAGCAAGATGTGGAATGAGCTTCCTCCCAAAGTCTTTCCTCTGCATTGCAACATTGGCTTCTTCAAAAGGCATATATATCTACGGCCGGCACCGCTTCCTCTCCCTTTAGGTTGCAGATGTCCTGGACGACGGTGGCCACTTTCCATCAGGTAGTTTCATTTAAAAAATAAAATTTCTTTTTTGTAATAGGTACTCTGATTCCACTTTGGGGCCGACGATTTATTCGAGTTATTTCATATATTATATATACAGGTAGTCTCTAGGTTAGTAAACAACGTGAACATTTCCTTCTTGGCAGCAAGCGAATTGAATAGCACATAAACTAGGCTTACGTAAGTTACATCGCGTTAATACTTTTTATAAAGTAAACCCTGTGCAAAAAGCTTGCTGCAGTCCGGTCACGTCGGCTTCCGCAGTTTGAATTGAATGCTGCGTAATATAGGACCCACTAGAAAAGCCGCGACTATCCGCTAATCGATATATTATTCGGGATTTCACAGCACTCGCAATTTTTTTTCATTATTCGTCGAATAGCGGATAATTGTGCCTAATAAATCGGCGAATATTTTTCAAACATATTTTCCTGAACAATAAATCTACAGACAGGCTTAAAAATAACCAGACTATAATAAAATTGTCCTCTAACGATCAGCATCATTCATTAGAAAAGACACATATAATTAAAAGCAAATAAATATTAGATGACTGCAATATCATGGTATCTTTCCCGAAAGAGTCGAGAGGGCCGCCATTAAGATGATATTATTAAAAATACCCTTTTATTGTGTTTTCAGCAAATACAAAACTACTTGTTTAAATAACTCAAATAGGTTTAATTCATTGTCCATCCTGTACAATATTAAAAATTAAAGTACGAGTACCTACCTAACTATTTATTTATGTAGTTTACCAATGACGTTAATAGAAGGCGCTTGGTGCATCTCAATTGCGTCGTCGACATGCGTAATGCAATATTCATTAAGTAGAATTAACGCAGATTGTTTTTGTGCCAATTTCCAACATTTGAATAGAACAAAAATAATAAATTAAATAAAAATTCTGCCGGATATATTTTAAGTATCCATAGGCAAGAATATATAGGTACAAGGTATGTGCACTTAGGTACACGTAAAATGTGTTGAGATCACTGATTAAAAGATATAGACATTAGAGTTTAGATTTCGCACACCATAATTCAAGAACAAAGCACTTGTTTCCTTTGTGGAGTACCGCGGCGCATTACTATAGTCGATTATTCCTTCTTATTAAGGCTCATCGATTCGATAAGTCACAAAACAATGGTGGTAAAAATTGTTTATCTAGCGGTTGTGACGACAAGACCTTGAACGAGAAAATACATGCGAACCGCAGAGGAGCTGGGTGTTTACGTGCCATACGAGTACCGTATGAATGCTAGGCATGTGTCGGTACTTCGAGAGGTAGATTTATTAAAGATTTTTTCGACGCCCGTCGTATCGGATTTCGTGCTCGTTCGTCTACAAAAAGCCTATTAGTTTTGGTAATGCCCCCCGAGGGCATTCCAGGAGTTTCATATTTATAAGAATATTTTGAATTTCAGTTCTCCCCCACGTCGACGTAGTATTGGGAATACATTTTAATGGTGCTCGTTCGTATTTACGTCAGGTTCAACGAACTCGATGCCTATTTAGGCGAAATATACGAAATATATGATTATCCATACGCGTGCTACAAAGTTCAAAAAACAATTCTGTGAAATCTAGCAGCTTGAAATGAAAATGTAAGCAAATCAAGTCGATCGGTATTTTTTATCGATAGGACGCAAGTTATTTACAAAATAAAATATGAATTCCCCTGAATTTTTCTGTTGTTTTTAGCGCAATTTTGTATTCCAGGACTTTCCTTGTATTTTAGCTATGTCATTACTATAAATATTTAGTTACATGTTAGATAACATTCGGCTACACTTCTGGTAAGAACTTCTAAAATATTTGTTAAAAATAGATATAGATAAATTATTATTCTTCTTATTATTATTATTACTTCGATCTGGATTACCAGGCAAAGCATTGCGTCCCTAAACAATGTTGGTGGTGGGTCGCCCGCCCGCACCGGAGTGGCCAGCGCGGGGTAAACGTCCGCAGGGCTGCGCGCGCGCACCGCCGCCGCCGCTAGCCGTAGGTAGCGTGCGCTGCAAAGGCCGTTGACGTCAATTGGACATCTCGCATTAATATTAATCAAAAAGCATTTTGTTATTCATTTCCAGGCTAACTAAATGTAATCGAGCTGGCGACAGGTATATATCCTGCCTGATATATGGGTTCTGTGAAACATATCTACATCACAGTATATCTACATCTTAAATAGACATTGATGTGGCGCCCAACGGAAATTTGTACTCGGAATACTTACCTGTGTTGACGATAAATAAAACGTACCTAAAAAAATATAAGTAGTGACGTGGTTCGACATTCGCTCCTTGAAAATAAAGCCATCTCGATGTAACCTGTTTTCCAGAAAACACGTGGCATAATCAGAGGTAATCCATATAGAGTTTACGCTTTGTCCACCTCGGCGGGTCTAATTGGGCGGGTGGTTCCAGCGTTGCTTCAAACGGGGTGGGATTTGTCGTTGATATCATTTAGTAATCTAACTATAATCGATAGTTAGTAACTCGAATAAATAAGTATACTTACATAAACTTCAATATTTCCTAAACTACTGAACCGATTTTGATCAAATATAGAAAACCGCATCGAAACCGGTCCATCCGTTCGGGAGTTACGATGTCACAGACAGACACACACATATCAAGCTAATACCCCCTTTATTCGTGGGGGGTAAAAAAATAATCAAAATAAACCTTTTGTAATTTAATGCAACTTAATATCTCGAAGAAACTTGATCATGAATGTCGCATATTTTGACACAGCAATACTGTTGATGCAATAAATAACCGTGTCTAATTAACGATTGACGTAAGAAACGATTTACATCCTGGCCTTAATTTACAAACGAGGCAGTGGTGGTCATATGGTTAGTGTGATCGGCTTGCATTGAGATGCAGCTAGTTCGAATGCTACCTGGGGCTAATAGGTCGTCTGCTATTAATTAATTTATTAGCTAATTTCACATTTTACTATGATCTTCTATAAACTGAAATTTAAGTGTAATTTGTTTCAAAATTTTTAAGAAATTCGAAGGTTATGCGCCAGCGCGGCTTGCTGGATTCCCCTTATGATTTTAGGCTGTCAATGTGATGTTTTTATGCAACCTAGAAAATGTTTGTTTAAAACATTCAGTGGCGCCACGCCACAGAGAGTTTTACACATAATTTTCATATTATAATAATTTTTGCTCGGTGTTAAAATATTAAATTAAAAAAAAAACAAATGTTGGGGTGAATTACCACGGCGTAGAACAGGACATTTGAAAAAAAAACATATTGGCAAGTAACTCTGCTTCAGCACGCTTCCTATATTTGGCAAGGTCAAATAAAAATGGACGAGTTGAGATCGCCAGTTTTTGTTACCTATTGTAACTAAAGCAATACAATGACGCACAAATACCGAATCATGAAATTCGAGTAGGCAAGTGCTCATCATAAATTAAACAATCCTTTGCGGGACATCAATTCCGCCTTACAAAGTAAGTGCTTATTCATACTAACGTCACACTGTCCTAAAAGGTAACTAGTTCAATACACACTTTTTAGAATAACAAAATTAGATACCTAAGTGGGAAGTTTATCGGATTGCGTGTGACATCAAGTATTCTGAGAGTTTACGTGTACCTATTTAGGTTTTTTCCTAATGAGGTACACGGACGAGCAAAATGGCGGCCATAGTCTACGCCCACCCCACCAGTGGGACACAAGCGTGAGCTTTATGTATGCATATACGTCCGTGTACGGTACGGTAGACCTGATGGAAACTGGCCACTGTCCATCTGCAACCCTCCGGGAGAGGATGCGGCGCCAACTTTTGAGGGGTACCTGTAGTCAGGCATTTTGAAGAACCCGATGATATAATGCAAAGTAGACTTCGGGAACAGTTCATTCCACATCTTGCAAGTGCAATGTATTGTCATATTCGTAAACTAGTGGACATTCAATAGATTGCATTTCTTTTTTACACTGTTTGTACTAAATTACAGCGAAATGTCCTCATAAAGGTTATAATGAACTCGAGACAGTATTCAATCTAAAGACGCTAATCTATGTAGCTAGATTAGCTACTTCAGCAAATTCCAGACTCGCCTCTATAAGAAGATTTACTTAGTAACAAAAAGAGTGGTGCTGTTGTAAGGTTTGCGGTGTGTATCTGTGGCATCATGACATCATAATGACAGTAGATGGACCAATTTCGATTCGGTTTTCTCCATCTCAAAGCCAGATTTATCGAAACAGTTCTTAGCTGTGTTCCAAAGAAATCGGTTCAGTAGTGAATATATGTAGATTTGGCCGTAGTTGTACTCGTATTCACATCACACATGACAGTCCACTGCTGGATTTGAGTCTCCTTCACATTATAGTGGTTTGCCATAATCAGGCTTGGCATTAATCGAAATTCAGAAAAGACCCATTTTCGGTCTACGACGCCTGTATACACTTCGATAATGACGATGCTATGACACGATACCGCCAGAATTTGTACTAATTTATTTGAAGTTAGTACTTAATTTTCATTATATTTTCTTTAAATCAAGCAATTGTTTACACAACCAATTCCAGAATTCGCTGGTTGTCGGTGCGGCACCGGCGGCCGCGGACCCGTCGTCAGTGCCACAGTTCAACCATTGTTTACAAATTTCAGGAATAATACGTAAATGCAGTAACCCATTTTAATCATACTCACCTATTCGTGACTCATGCGGCGCTTGAATGGCAAATAATTTGGAAAGTACGCTAATGTTGTTAGTTTATTTTCGGCCTGACAAAGTACTTATACGCTCGTATTTTCGTTTCTTACAAGACAATTCATAATGGGTTTTGGTTAGGGTTTTGTCTGTACCTACACTGCGTCTTAATATGGTAAGTCAAAAGGAACACAACGTTTAAATTTTTAATGAAATTCAGACGACGACGGCACTAATTCGAAATGAATCGTTATGTACCTAATCACATTTAATTACTACCATAGGTAACAACATCGTGATACCTAATTACTCCGTCTACCTTTCCTTATGCCCCTCTGCCCTCGCCTTATATTTTTAAGATAAAAAACTTACGAAAAGTGGAATGGTGTCAATGCCGCATCGCAGTAAGCTGCGCGGGCGCCGGCAGCTCTGCGCGCGATAAGGGGTCGCGCCCTGTCTAGGGGACCGTCTGGTTTCTCACGTAATACTTGACATAATTACATATAATATGACCACGGTAAGTCCGAATCAACTGACAGTAATACAATTTATAAAGTGTGGATATGGCAATAATCTGGGGATATTCTGTCCTTGTCAGTCCTTCTTGTAAACATTCAGTTATTTGGTCACGATTAGCTTGAACTTTTGTCTAAATTATTAATCATGGTGAAAATTATCTTCCGCACTTCCTTAATAATCATTTTGCCCATTATTTAAAAATACTTTTCTTAACTTAGGAGCGTCGGTGGCCGAGCGGTATGAGTATACGACTCGTAAGCCAGAGGTCCCGGGTTCGAATCCCGTTCCGGCCTTGTACCAATGACGGTTTTCTGAGTTATGTACATTATTTGAATACTAACCGATGCTCTTAGGGTGAGGAAAAACATCGTGATGAAACCTGCACATTCAGGCGACTGAATGTGTAACCATGATCCAATCTGGTCAGATTCCCCTGCTAGCAGGGGGGAGGGAGGTCAGATGGCAGTCACTCCACTGTAATTACCTGACCTGCCAAATCCTGGATCATGGTCAAGGCTGACCCCGGGCCCTCGTGCGCGAGAGCACAACCGGGATGATGATGACGGGACGGGGATGATGATTATGACTTTTCTTAACTTACGAACATAAACAGTCCTACAGAAATCAATTTGTTTGTTATGACTTTTATGAATGACGTTCTTTGACGGATAAAAAACTTGGCATAAATTGCCATACAGCGATTTTTTAATTTTTTAATGTGCGATTCGGACTTAGCATGGTCTTATTATACGAGCTTCCACTTATATTGAACCCAATTTTTCATTGATAATTCATTTGGCCACGCATGCGCCCTTTGACGCTGTCGTAACGAACACTAAGTATCGCATTCTATTTTATCACTCGGTACCTTCCTACCCAAGTACTCATTAATAAACATGCCAACCCACCGGTTTGGTATGCAACTATATTGGCTACTGTTGACGTAAATGTACTTATTTATATGATGAACAATGTAACTACTTACTGAAATCGAATTAACATTATTTATCAGAGTAAAATGTGATAATTTCAGAATTGTAACAACAACATATTTGGTAGGGTTTCGTAATAAGGGAATTACTGGAGTGAAAGAAGATGGTAGTGACTAGACTAGAGAAAGAAATGCCTAGTTGGTTCAGTCATGTAGACAGGATAAATGAAAGGCGATTAACAAAGAGCATGAATTATATGGCATAGCATGAGTGAATGGGAGAGTTGGGAGGAGTTTTTGGAAGAAGAATACCAATCACGTGTACCCTAACCCGACATAAATGTACGAAAAGGCTGATAAATGTGGAAGAAGCGAATGATGTATGTCAGGACCGCATCAAATAGAACAATGTGGTCTCGGCCTACCCCTATTGGAAAATGGCGTAACGTTGTGTATCTACGAGTACACAAACCCCGCCGATAGATCCACGATTTCGCAAATCACAGTAGAGCAACTCCCGTCTAACGTCCATAACCAACAAGGGAACCTGACCAGACTGGATCATGGTTACTTAAGAATTTGTAGGTTTCCTCACGATGTTTTCCCTCGCCGTAAGAGCATCGATTAGTGTTCAACTAATGTACATAACTCAGAAAAAGTAATAGCGGCACTGGGGATCGAACTCAGTACATCTCATGTACGAGTCCGATCCGCTAGCCATTAGGCCACCGACGACGCTCGGTATGTAATAATTTATTTACTTTAATTACCCGAAATATTTATATATTGGTACATTGTCTGAATTTGGTAACCACAACATGTCACCGCGTAGGGCGTGTGAGGGTGCCCAATGTTCTGCATGATTCCTTTCTACTCTCTCAGCCCTGTCCTGTTTGACGTTTGAAAAATACTTCGAAAACAACAATGAAAACGAATAATTACGCAGACATAATCCCTCAATGGGCTGCGCGTGTTGCACTCGGCGCGTTCCCACGCGACGTTTGCAACAACAAAAGCGACATTCGACGCTAACGATAACCGACTTGCAATGTAAACGGGAAGATGCCCTACTTGTCGTGAGAATGTTTGTTGTTTTGGAACGCACTCGGGCTACACTGGGTAGCTAGTTAACCGAGCCGTTCAATTCGTTTTTGTTCCTTCCAATCAGTAAAGTAACCATCTTGGCGTCATATTTCAATATCCCGGTTGTGGTCTAGCTTGACGTCCCGCGGTCCACCTTGAAAAGATCCAGGATTCGGCAGATCAGGTGATTACAATAGAGCAACTGACATCTGACCTCCGTGGCCCTGTACATATGGGTACCTGACCAAGTTGGATCATGGTTATAAATTCAGTCGCCTAGATATACAGGTTTCCTTAAGATATTTTCCATCACCGCCCAGCCCGTTAGTATTAGCTAGCTCACTTTCGAAAACGACCCGCCACTAGGCTACTGACGTTCTTCAATCCGTGGGTACCTACCTAAACCTAACCTAAACCTTGTTTATTGTCTATTACGGGTTGGTTGAACTCGTAGCTATTTCAAATGTTTATTTAAACTTTTTTTATTGTTCCGCGAGCGAATACCTAGGTTTACTAATTAATCCACATAGTATCTATCATATCATTTGATATCTACATTACATTCAAACAATAATTCGATTTTCTTATTCATTGAACTAATCATTAAGTAAGATTCTAATTGCATAGGTGCATAATAAATAAACTGTATGCTGTAAGCTAATTTCGAGTAAAATACCTACCGCTATTAACCACGTAATTAAAAAAATTATTTCATAAATAAGAAATCTTCATACAGAAGCTATAAAAATAAAATATGATAATGTCGAGAACGAAGTACAATGGTAATACGTAGACAGATGTGTAATTAACTTGACGTAGGTGCAAACGCAAAGAAACATGTTGTGCTAACCGATATGCTCTACAATTTACACGATGGCAACTAATCTTTACTTGTCCGATTTATATTAAACTAGCAATATTTTCCGGCTTTGAAACTGAGACTTAATTCATAAGTAACTTTATGCACTTTGTGATAAAATAATTGAAATATCTTTATTATTTCTCATTTCATTGTTAGGTAGGAATCTCTATTTAATGGTTACACATCCCGTTTAATATTGATCAGTATTTACGTATTTGTTCGTTTACCTATCGATCGATCGTTTTTGTTGCTTTTTAGTTTGTTTTGCACTAGCTTGTTTTTTTTTGGAAGCTCTTAAATTTCCGCCTTACTTATGCTTATTGGAATTCACACATGTTTATTAGATTTGTTTTTATATAACTCAGTGAATCGCGCGTAAAAACGGTTGTGTTGTTAGGTTAGGTTAGGTTAGGTAAGGGTAGTTCCTTGGGTTATTTAGTCAAAGTTTTGCAAATAAAATATAATCTTTGGTAGATACCTAAAGTCGTATTTTTTATTTCTTTTATGCCGTTGAACTTGAGTTACGACTTAAGTGGCCATTAAATTAGTTGCCTTGCAACACGTGCTTTTAAAGCACGTGTGCTACTTAGAAAATACCAAGCTACGTGTTAGGTACATGTGCAGTATCTTAATACATTATGTTGAAGCAAATTTAGATTTTACTGCCCATTTTCCCCGTGGATTATTTATCAACACTTTTCGCGCGACCAAAGGTAAGTAGCCATTGTTTGTAGGTAAATTAAATTATTTAATTCTGAGGTAAATAATCGGAAATTGAAATTTCTTACTCTTTATCATCCTAGCGGTCTATCTCGGCTACTGTCAGGGTCCGCTTTTCTACTATTTCGTCTCCTCTTCACCCGGTCTTCAGCATTCTCGCATCATTCCCCGTAGACTCTCGGATTCGACTCGGCGATGTCAATCCATCATTTCTTAGGCCTGCCCCGAGAGCTCTTTCCTGATACCGGCAGGTTTAGGCACCAAACTTCTTCATTTGGTATATTGCAGTTATGAACGAATAAAACCTGGTGCAAAACGAATGAATTTCGTTTTGATATTATTGATTGATTCCTTGCGATAATATCTCTATATTATCGCAAGGACTCTCTAGTCATACAAAAATAACTTTACGTTACTGTGCAGTGCAATTATTACGAACATAGATACCAACGATTCCATATCAACGATGGATACTTACTACAATCTATCTAAACCACTGACTGCTTGTGGTTAATTGTAATCTGCTACATAAAATAGTCAAGTTGTTATTTTTAATGAACCAGCTACATGCATGGTGAGGCTGCAGCGTGCATTGCCACGTGTGTTCTCCTACGTTTCGCTACAATGAATATCTAATGTCATAATGACATATCTGCATTCCACACCTATTATAGTTAGTCACACTGTCACTTTACCACTATATATACAGGTATACAGGGCGGATGCAGTAAGTTTGCCGAGACGATGAATCTGTAGATTACGTTAGAACAGACTCGTATCAAAAACAGCGTCACTTTAAATTGATAATGGCTAGACTAATATTGTTGACATTCTTGAAGGCGCTTTAGTTTCGTTATTTTAATAGATATTAAAAATGAGATAGTCGAATTTCAGTACCGCAACGAGCTCACCACGCGTTAGGAGAAAATTAGGTCTTCCCCATTGGCAGCCCGTGACGGTATATAATTATTTCTCTTGTAGATCAACCCCTCTCAGAACATTGTACTGGTTAAAGCCAAGTGAATGTCATGGTGTTGTGTACAATTTAAGGTGTAGACACATAGAGGGGAGGGTTATTTGGGGTTGAATTAATATTAATAATAATTTTGAATAAAAGAAAATGTATGAATGTGGCAGACGTTAAATATGTGTGTCAACGTACCTTGTGGCACTCGATAGTCCCTGCCCACCACTATGGGATACGGGCGTGAGTGGAAAGTGTGGATCGTGTGTATGTAATTTTAAATATTTCTACTGTTATATATTTAAAAAAATGTTTTTGATGCTATTTTACTCATTAGGCAATATACTTCCTACATCAGTTTGCAAGTTTTCATAGGTAAGTATGTCAGTTGCAGAATAAATACTATTTAAGGGCGTAAAAATCCCGGGACCTCGTGCGCGAGAGCACAACCGGGACATTAACGCCAAGATCATCGTGTCATTTGCAGAATATTACACTCTGTATACACAGACTAACGACCCCGTGCCAGTTTTTGCGAAGCATTGTTGTGGTCTCCCACTTTCCGTATCACGGTCCACGGCGTGTCTCATTAGCCAAGGCTCTTTTGCAGTGTCATATTAACCTAGGTATATTTTACAGTAGACAATGTGCTTAGAGCCAATATGAGTATTTAATTATATAAGTAATGGGTGTGCTACGAGCTTGAAGCTATGGTTACGCCTACAAGCAATCATGTATATACGCGTGTATATCATTAGGTAGGTAATATGCAAATATTATATGAGTATATACTTACCTACTTATTTCTTCATCGTGAATCACACGTGTTATAATTAAGATATTAATTGATTGATCGTGATTAATTGGCCAAGTTATGGCATTAACAATATTTGTACCTGTTAGCGGTAGAGTTTAAGTTTAGCTTCGGCCACACACATTTTCGTATCAACAACTAATGCAAAACGACTGACGGACTACATTTAAATATTTATTCTTATTTTAAAATTTGTAATTTTAAACATAAACAGAGGCATTTGAGCATCCTTTATAAATTATTGTTCTGAGACATACACAAGAAAATTTACCTTAAGGATGGATCCGAATTCACCGTATCGTAGTTCATTCCCTTTAAAATGTCACTTGTGACGTGTCTATAAGTGGCTTAGTTACTAGGCTCAATTCGTTTATCAATACTATTTGTGAACGGAATTTTTTTTTTGTATCATGCCTCGATGCACTGACAATCATTCAAATATGAGCAAAAAATACGTAATGATCATGTATCTCATGTATGATTTCGATACTGTGACAGGTTAATTACTTTAATAAAATAATTATTAAGTAGATATGTTATAATGACTGACAGTTCAAATTATGCTTTTATACCTTTACACAATAACAACAATGTTGCTTGGTATCATCTCAACAATTATTGAAAGTTTTAGTTCGAAATCATATTGATTGGTTGGCTGAGATACCCGCCCAGCATATGCTGTAAAACCTCATCCCATGCCACAGTCCATACCGTTATTTATTATTTATCTTATGGCTTGCTTTTACTTCTACCTTAATTTTTAATGTTTGGCGAAAAGCGAGACAAAATTTTCTACTTGCCAGCGATACCTATTTGGTATCGAACCGAAAACTTTTTGTGACATAAAATAGTACCTTGACACATCCCAGGCTACTAGCTTTTTAAATAACTGAATAAATAGGTACTCAGTACATGTATATAAATAAGGGTTTACTTTAGACGGACACTTTCTGCGTGTTTGTGAAACTTATGTCTTTTTACATGCCATATCTAATTTTTAATGTTGTAAATAAATAATATTTAGATTACGTTTAACCATTAGATAAATAAAATATTTTTAATTCAAAGTTGCATACAAAACAATAACATTTGATCAAAATTTTGTCTTGTCTAATTTGGAATGTCTGATTTTACGATCACCTAATTTCTCGTAAATTACAGAATGTGCTTCTTCGCCATAAAGCACGCACATACATTACAGTGTAGGTATTTACTTAAAATCTAGGTTTAAAGACTTTCGGGTTACTTCAAATCTGTACATCGACCAGTTACCTACTTATGACTAGTACAATCCTCCAATACCTATACGAAACGCGACTTACTGACTGCTGTAGGGTTTCACTCAGTTTTTCATTCACGAATATCAAACATTATCTTTAGTGGAAGGGCATAGAATTTGCCTATTTGCAGCCGTCGCATCGTGTCCCGGGGCTTTAAAGGCGGGCAACGCATTGGTGAGAACCCTAGTATTGCTAAGTACTGACTGTCGATAATCAACGGTGACAACTTTCCTTCGGATGACCCGCTTTCCTGTTCGTCTATCGATTTACACTAAAAGCCCCGATACAATTCGTGTGTCCGAACTAGTAATGGTCAGTTCCTGTCTGGCTGCCGGTGGCGTGCGAGGCGCGGGGTTATCGCGGCGCTTGCTCTCGGCTGTTTCCACTGCGCCGGCGCATCGAGCCTTGCCTTTACCCAGAGCTAATTAGAGCATGTGATTATGCCATGTCCACGATCGTATTATTTGTTAAAAAGCAATTAAGACGAATTGTATACATTCCGTGTCCGATCAATTAACACAGGGGTGGGTTTAAGCCGATTATGTTTTGGGTACTATTTTCTTTTCGTGAAATTGCCTAAACTTAGTTATAATTATAAAAAGGAAAAAGAATATGACTAGTTGGTATCACATCACAGCGTCAGCTTATGGCAGTCTTCACTTCCCATCAGGTGGCCCGCTTTCCTGTTTGCCTACCATATGTAATAAAAAAAAACACTTTAGTAAACAGCATTGCCATATTCCTTGCGGTTGGCAGACGGGTTGCAGACCACAGCGTCGAATATACTCGACAAAAAATGCAGCTCCATTTTTTATCATGGTCTACCACTTTTCTGCAACTTTCAAAGATATTGGTTTGATTGACCGATCGATATGTTATAGGGTTTTAACTGCACATCTTCTTCAGCTACCTATTAATGGGTATGCTCGTGGTCTCGAAGCTTTATTGTCTTTTTATTATTTACCCAGTTGGCCCGGTGCGATATCGTTCGCGTAGTATCCTACGTCTATCTTACCATACCCCTGCTCTACTCTATCCCTACCTTACCACTACCTTACTCAACACTACTCTACCCCATCTTACCCTACACCTACCCTACATCTACCCTACACCTATCTACCCTTTTTTCTTACATGCGTACCATGTCCTGATAATTACAAATCCAAGAATAAAACTATTAGTTAAATAGACGCAGCCGATCTGAAATTATACGAGTACGTGAACGCGAACATGAAATATTATGATACCTTGGGTTATATTATTACAATCTCACTTAATATTTAAAATTGTTTAAAGATAAAATATATCCTATGTTGCTCATTGATAATGTAGCTTTCTATAAGTGAAATAATTTTTGAAATCGGTTAATTCGTTTTTGTGTTTATCCATTACAAACAAACAAACCGACAAACAATAAAATATTTGCTCTTTATAATATTAGTATAGATATAGATAATTCAATGTTCTTAAAATATTTAATATTGAACTTATCTATTTGACATATTATTTAATAATACCGTATATGTTGATACATACAGTGGAAACTACCGTTGTTAACATGTTTTTAAAATATCTTTCTTTGCTTACTACGTCATCTTTTATTTATACATAAATTTGCAGCGGGTGACATTAATTATTACCAAAATGCTAATTTTTAAATGTACCACAAGTTTCGTACTTTCGTCATATTTCAATATTTGATTATTCTTTCAGCGACACTTATATTTCTATTTTTGGGTACATCCGATCTATTTCAAGATCTGCGGATAATTGTAGTTCACGAAGATATTTTAGTTTCAATTTATGACTGTCAATGATCCTGATGACCGCTCAAATCTAAATTTGGCGAGTTTTTATCACCATATTATTTACGATGAATGTGCCAAAATGACGAATCTGTCATGGGAAAAATTGTGCTACAATTGGTTGTAACTTGTTTTTTATTGCAAAGTCTCTGGTTTATAAAAAGGGACGTTTGAATCAATTTCTTTTTCAGTATCTGGCTGCTTGCAACTTTTTTTGTTATCAGTGGGCTGACTATCAAAACTTAGATCTCTTTGTGTTGCTGCTGTAGGTCCGACCGGGCTAAATTGCCTCCCTATTTTCTCCGTTACAGTTACTCTTGCATTCCACCGAAAATATGGAGCTATGAACTTTCTAAGTAAACATTGATTTGGGTTATTATTGTGGAAACTGGGACAACCTAACAACTTTTTTAAATGTTTAGCACAGACAATTTTAATCGGTTAGCCATTTGGTACCCGACTAGCACGTTTCGATCCCGTGTGATGTGTCGTAAACCACGAAGTAAGCTCGTGAAGGCAACTAAATGTAACGTTTATTATTAACTCTGTGGTTATATCAAGACTATATACTAGACTCTAGTAACTAGAGGGTTTTTTTTTACTATTTGACTAGCCAGGCATTAGACCGCCACCTCACCTGGTGGCAAGTGACGATACGGCCGATGATAGAGCATGCCTGTCTAGGAACAGTCTATTCACTCTTGCCTTAAAGCAAATTTGAATTGAATTTGAAGTGAATTTGGGTGGCAAATGAACAAGAACCAATTGATGGAAACCGATCACCGCGCCGCGATATGTGTTCCTTGTTGTTGTAAGTGATTGATATTGTAATATTTTATGAGCAAAAGTGTTTATCTATCTATCTATCTATAACCGCCGTCCATAAATACCTACAACACCATTGGAGTCGCGAATGCGTTACCTTTGAATCATCATCATCATCACAACCCATAATAGTCCATTGCAGGATTTAGGGCCTCCCTACGAAAGGAGAGATGCCACGCTTGGCATGCGGGTTAGAGATCGCAGCGTTGTAAATATAACAATGGAAAACGCTGCCCAATTTCCAGTCTACAAAGACTAGATCATTTTCCTAGAGAGGCATGGTCCATCATCGGCCGCATCGTCACTTATTACCAGGTGAGATGGCAGTCTAATGTCTGGCTAGTCCAATTATATAAAAAAACCTCGAAAACATTAGTCGACTTGAGTGTAAGGGGTTGGTGCTATTCTACTCTGCCGGACACCACACGGCCAACTCAGCCAATTTTCCTTTGAATGTTGTATATTAATTTGTCCCAAATTGACTTAATAAGTTGTTGATAGATAATTAGTTATCATAAATAGTTTTATGGGTGTGAAGTACCGCGAGGGGTCGCGTCTTGCCGCATTAATTTGTCGCCGATAGCCGTAATGGGGCTCGAGGATCAGTGAACTGGACTAAACTGCTTTGAACTCGTTCTACTGATAACGCCCACGCGAGGTGATTACAATGTTGGATGCTGAATTTGTAATTTACGTTGATGTACTACGTAGTACCTATTTTGTTTTCATTTGCAACTTCAAACAAACTATCATCATCGCAGCCCGTAACAGTCCACTGCAGGACTTAGGGCCTCTCCCACGAAAGGGGAGGTTATTGCCGTAATCTCCACGCTTGGCAGGCGGGTTGGAGATCGCAGTGTTTAAATATAACAATGGAAAATGCTGCTGCCCATTTTTCAGACTACGGAGACTCTTGATCTTTTGCCTCGAAAACATTAGTCGCCTTGTACGACACCCGTGAGTGTAAGGGGTTGGTGCTATTCTACTCTGCCGGACACCACACGGCCATATTGCCGTATAAACAAACATTGCCATATAAACAAACTATATTGTCGACTTATTTATAGACTGCTTATTTCCGCTATAAATATGAATAGTGGAGAATGACCGTAACGTCCGGAACGAAACATAATGGGAATATTAAAGTTAGTTGACAACTGTTCTATAAATAAATTGCAGGACAAGGCGAATAATGGATGCCGAAGGCAGACCGACTAGCATTTTCTAGAAGAAAATATCCAGGGAGTGCGTTTTTCGTTCAATATTGCGATCTCCAACCCACCTTTTTTAGCGAGTTGTCCTCACCACTCATTCCCACCGCTGCAACTTCTGTGTAGTACAGGATCTACAGCGGCGATCTCAGGCGCGCCCGAGGCCAAGCCAATACTGTCTTGGAACCGGCGGCAAATTAATAAAGAAGTAACAGGTAGGAGTAGGAAATATAGTAATTCCGCATACCCCCCTCCAAAAGCGGCATCCAACCCACTTGCCAAGAGAGAAAACAGTGTAACATTTTTCTATTAGGGTCTTGTAACATCCATGTTTAGTATTGGACGTTATGAGCTATTAATTGACCAAAAGAAAATAATACTGTAAGGTTTGTTGACGTGTGAATGTTAGGAATGAACTTTATTCAATGGACGTACGAAATTTGAAATATTTGGTATTACCTAGTATTTGAGGTGGTAATACCTCAATAAACTTAACGTGTATTCTTCCGTTTTTTTTAAGTAACGTAAAATACGTTTATTCCATTTTATAACTTTACTTTTACATTGTTCTTTGTGTCGAGATATTGCTTTGACGAAGTTGCGGTTTATAATTTTTGTTTGATTGTCTGATTGACGTGCGGCGTTATGATGCCATCGCGTAGTGGTTTACGGCAGGTTTCGAAATAGGTTTATTTTTAGGTTGTAACATAGCAACTAATTACTACGTGACTAGCAAACACAATCCTTGGTCGTTTCAACATATTTGATAGCCTTTCAGTTATATGGGACACGAACTTGCGACGAATGAAAGTCAATAAAATTTACTCGTAAAAAGGTAAGTAATTAATTTTAATCTGAGATAGTAGTACCTGTTTGAACTTTACAAAAGCATGACGCACGACTTTGAGAATCACATGTCTGTGCATTTTATAAAAGGTTTGCACAGCATAAATGAATTATATATGATTATATAAATATACCGTGGGGGTCAAAGACAAGTTCTCTTTTAACAAACTCATTTTGGCTACCCAAATACCCTATGTTGCTGCAGCTGCAAAGGACAATTTTATTGAAGTGGGAATGATAGTGCTCTTGTACTGTATATTACGTCCATGTGAAGGAGGCTCCCGCTCAAGTGACTCAAGTCCAACAGCGGACTGTAACGAGCGGTTGTCATAGTGACGAAACACCTGCGGGTCTCCATTTTTGTTACAAGGAACCTGTGCATGAACCGTAGATGTTACCGCTTTGCATCAGGTGGGCCATCTGCTCGCGTGTCACAGTCAATTTATACTGCATACATTCCCATAAAGTTCATTTCAGAATAAATAAATAAAAAACAGAATTTTCAGCAGAGCCCGAAAATTAACTCAAAATAAAACATTAACAGTACGCAGTTTAAAAAGTTGTTGGGCAGCTTTGTTGGTTATTTATAATCCGCAGACAATGCAGTACCGGACCATTGTTAGCGTAAATATAATTGTATCATCAATTAAGTTAATAGTTGCCGGTTTATTCAGACCTCGTGCGCGTACGCTTATCTCGTGCATGATCGCGCAAACCATTGACGTCAGCGTTGCGGTCGCTCAAAACATTTGGTATGGCATTCGTAGGCTACAATTTACGTTTGTGTGTCCATCCAATTAGGTTAAAAAACAATGTTTTTGTCGTCGTGTTTTGGAGCGTAGAGGAATGACAGTGGTGACAAACCAACGAAATAGGCGTCGTTACTTTGTCTACTATGAGGTACATTGATACCGGCCCTCTGTAGTTGACTATAATCTCTAGCTGGTAATGCATAATCTTGTAGAGTACATTTATTCATCTTAAGCTATTGTAATAACTTGTAATTTATAGTATTATAATATTGTGTGATCTTTTTTTATTAAAATCATGAACTATGAAATAATAACATTAATAACTGTCCATTAAGAAAGGCATCAATTAGAAAAGTGCTAAAATGTTCATTTGATCGACAGGTGCAATGCAAAAAAATATGCTTGGGCAAATTCTCACCATGCCATCCAGCCCCAAACTAAGCAAAGCTTGTACTATGGGTACCATTATATACGTTTTAAATATTATACTTTATATACACACACCAAGACCCGTATCAGAAATTAAAAATTTATCATTTCAAATTCTGCCCGGCCTGGAATGGAACCCGGGAACTCTTGCGGTGCAGACCGGCATGTTGACCACAGACCCATTCAGGTCGTCAATATGATATTGGCTTCCCCAAACCTCTGGAAGACGATGAGCGTGGCGTGAGCCGTCCGGCTTTTAAAAGCAGGTATTAAATCTGCAGTAGGCCGCCGGCTTACTGCAGATTTGCGTCATCATTTTGCCGTCAATTTCGCAGTTGTACTCTCGCGCGTGAGGGCCTACAGTGGAGCAACTGCCATCTAACCTTCATGACCCTGTTAATATGGGAATCTTAAAAGATTGACTCTTGGTTACATATTCAGTCGCCTCAATGTGCAGGTTACCCTACGATGTTTTCCCTCACCGTAAGAGCATCGGTTAGTGTTCAACTTATGTACGTAATTCATGAAGAATAAATCATTGGTATGTGTGCGATTGTACGTGAACGTAGAGCGTGCGCTCTTCACCTGGCCATTAAGGTACCTATCGAATAATTAACTAGGTGGTAAAATTCTAATCTTGTATTGATCCACCCATTCAAGTAGTTTATGTGGATAATGTTTGTTTATTATGATATATATCGAGTCTCGTACCTATGTCTGATCGAGTTTTTTAGGTAACTTAATTTATCTACCTATGCAATTTATGACTATTCACAATCTGTATTGTTTTATGCCAGTTATTGTTAAATGTAGGTATAATAGTGACACAGTATTATATAATTTAATATTATTCGCCCTTGGCTCTACAATACTCTACATATTACGTAGGTACTATTAAATGCATAGTTGAGATTTATTTATTGATAAAATAACATCGCGTACTTAGCTCGCGTTCGCTACGACCTCAGGGCCGTTGCCCCAAAACGCTTCTACAATTCAAATACCTACTAAAAAATCGAATTTGTAAAGATAAACCAGTAATCGTTTACAAATCGCACGAAAAAACACAATTGGCCCCATAGAAATCGCAACATTCAAAGACGTATTACATAATGATAGATTGCGTAATCATAGGGAGGTGCATAATTCATAGTTTTATTTTTTATGTCAATAATTTGTTAAGAAAAATCTTTACGATGTTTATCTAAAGGGCGACTTTATTTCAATGAAATTTTGACCGTGATTACAGGACATAAATTAATATGTTGTCGGCGAATTACAAATAATTCTCGTAAACCCGATGATTCAACCTCAAATTTTTATCAAAAACACATACTCATAAACAAGTTCCCTCCCGGATTATCTTATATTATCGACTTGTTATCTGGAAGAAATTCCGTTGTGGTACTTAGCCTGCATTTGCAATGTAAAATGGTATTCCTTTGTACTATTTTATCTTTACGTTTACTGTGTGTGGTAGCGGGCCACCTCATGGAAAGTGGTCACCGCCGCCTATGGACATCAGCAACACCAGGGGAGTCACTAATGCGTTGCCCGCCTCTGAAGAGACCTCTAATATACCTCTTCAACGATCCCATGTCATAGTCCAAAGGAAACACTGTGGCTGGGAGCTCATTCCACATCCGAAACGTACGAGTTATTATTATTTACGGTTATTCTATTTTGCACATCACTTTAACTCAACTCTACGCAGGCACTACTTACATCTAAGAAGAAGATCTCTTCCAGCAGTCCAGCAAAGGGAGATAAATACTTAAAAACAATAACGGCCATAACTTTTTAATTAACTTAGTCAGAGGCCTGATTTTTGGACAACTTGTTTTGGTCACCGACCTTACATCAAACAACTTAATATATTTACCCGTAATTAAAAAACAGCGTATTTTGTATGTGGCAGACAAGCAGGTTCCTAAATCCAGAATCCTAAAACTGTGTAAAGTGGGTCTAAATTCTATTGGCTTTTCGTTACTGTCTAGTTAGCACTCTAGCTAGACACCAACTGAATAAAAAATATTATAGGTAGAATAGGAGGCACTTCCGTGTCTCTAAACTTTACTTTATTTTTCGTATAAAAAGAAATAACCTTTACAATATACTTGAAGTGAAATGCACAATACAATCTTTTTGTATGGCAATATTTTTAAATTGAAGTCAATATAAAATGACATTAGCAATGTTAGAGTTAAATGCTGAAGTCGTGACTTGGCACTTGTTCAACAAGGTACATCTTTTAACAAATCCTTGAAGTTCCAAGGCCCCATCAACAAAGTAATATTCTTCGTGTTATATTTTCTCCTTTTATTTGCCTTTCTTATGTGGTTAACAATAGCAGAGAATTTTACAATTTGAACATACATCCAGACGTCACGCCTTACTCCCGTAGGGATAGGCAGAGCCATTATTCCACTCGCTACGGTTCTCATTACAACCTGTCTCACCTCTTGCACATCCATCAATATTTTCTTATACATATGTTCATCGGGTTAGGTTACTCTTGGCCTAACCTTTCTTTAAAAGATCTCCGATTTTATCGTGATATTTACGTAATGTCGTCTTGATCTTACATTTCTTAGGCTTCCATTCACTGCTCGTCATCATCTTATTTGTTAATCTCATCTCCTACATCCACTCTACATGACCAAACCAATTTAAAATTATTTTCTCTATCCTCGGCACTACATCTTCTTTCACTACATTATTAAATGGTAAATAATGTACCTAACCAGATTCCGTTCCGGTATTTCCAATATTTGCTTATGGCGATATTTTTTGCAAAGTATGTTTATATGTATATGCGAGGTCTAATTCATGTCGTTCATTATTCATGTTACTTCAAGCAATTCTGTTTTTAAAACAGCTTTTAACGCCAAACAAGCTAAAAGTATGATAAATGTTCGCAAATTTTCGCACACAATTATACTGTTTAAAGTTCCAATTTTCCAAATTAGTAAGTGTTAATCAAACGGCGATTTGAGCTTATGAAATATAAGCTGAATATCTTCTTCGTTATCGGCTATTTTATTAAAGAGTAAAGTGTAACTAAACTCTTAAGCACTTTACTTATCGACCTAGTTTCACGACGCACGTACATCAATAACTGTGTGTTGTGTAAATATGGGTAAGGCTGTTGTTGCTCATTCCGTGCTTGCACTTTCATTACGTCGTTGAGTTATCTTAATGACTCCCTGACACTTTCCCTTTTCCAAAATATTGGTCTCGAATCGTCCACATGTGTTTGTTTCGGATCTTTATTTATTCAAGTAATTCGTAATTCTTTATTTCTCCCTGTTGCGATTATTCATCTACAACTTCGCATAACGTACCCAACATGTGCCAAATTCGTCTACTGTCCAGTTCAGGTTCGCTGTGACATCTTCCCGACATGGATACCGCAAAGCAATATGGTCATTATTTCCTCCGTGCTTGCGACGCTTTTTCAAAGGAAGCGTTCTCGACAAATCTCACTAAGCTCGACTCTATCTATAATAAGAATAACCGCTACCCAACGGGACGCCACCAGCGCGCGGCGCGGGGGGCAGGAACAGACGGCCCTTTGCTTAGCATTTTGGTCCGATGCATTAAACCCGTTTTAAATTGTTTTTATCTGAACACGCTCTTGCCAGCGCTTGTAATCTCCATCGAACAGTAAACATATCGGAAGAGTGCAGTGAAAGTTAATTGTTTCATTCATAATTTTAGAACTGTGCGTGATGTCGGCAAACGGAGAGGTTATGTTTACAAAGCAAGGTTACTGGACGCCAGCGAGTACGGTATGCGTTTGTTCCTTATTCTTAACACCCATCCGTATAAACATATGCTTTATATTGATTACTAATATGATAATTTTGTTTACATTAGCAGTTAAGTACACAGAATAGGTGTAAACAAACTCTGTAACAGGTTGATATCAGTGGTGTTTGACCTACACGGTTTCTAACAAAAAACTCGTTTAACTCGAAAAGCAAGGGCTTCGTTATATCATTATGTGTAAACTGTGAATGGTCACGTAGGCAAATTTTATGATATACGACCTCAAGATTCTTTTACCTGTAAGTAATTAAGTTAATATGTTTAGGTAAATAATAAAATGATATCTCGAACGTTTAGTTATCTACATTTCCTATCAAAGTTCGTGGCTCTGAATTAATTAAATTAGTGAAATTTGTCATTGATAACCTACCTAGATATGTTGCTAGCTAACTACCTAATCATTATATTAATAAATAAGTATTACCACTAATTAAGCGTAGTCATTCACCTGTGAATGCTTTGTATTGCAATTGATATTTTCTTCAAATAAAACATATACTTCTCTTAAATAATTTATCTTTGAGGACCTGGTTTCCACATTAATTGTGGACGATAACTCTATTATACATTTGATTATAACAAATAGGCAGCACTATAGCCAAGTTTTTTTGCAGTTAAGCTCGTAATACTCCCGATTTCTGGCTTTTACCATTTTTGCATGGCTTTGTTACAAACTTCTAAATTATATAATAGGTACTCTGTGTTAAAAGTGACTGACAGATCCACCACCATTGGAGTGATCGTGCTGAAATGTAGACACTATATACCAAGGTAGGTAGGTCTGTAGGTATATGCAAAGAGGATTATCGAAAATGTTCACGTGGAAGTATTGAAACGTGGGCGCAAAAGATAGACAGGAAAATATGGAAAATATTCTAAAACTGGTCTACGCAGATAAAAGCTAGTTTATTATATTTAAACACTAATACGTTTAGGTAGGTGTACAGGCACTGACCCATAATTTTTTGCCGATGTTATTGCCTTTACCCGCATTGGTGTTCGGAACAAAGTCGCAGTTTACGATTATACCGCGCGGTGATGTAAAAGCGAACAAGGCCAGAGATTAACAACAGACGAAAATCAAGTTCTCGCATATTAAAATAATGCATGAAGTCGTTATGCAAAATAAAAATATGACGTCAAGAATTCATAATGAAGATAGCATTAGCTATAAATTAAAGTGTAGTGTCGGTCCGCCATGCCAGTTTTGTGGCTGCTCCAGCGCAATGGAGGCGTTTGATAAAAATCTTGTACGGCTTAAATTACTCCTCGTACGACCCGGCGACGACAGTCTTCTGCGTTTAACCATGTTGCATGGCATGAAAATTTATAGGTTATACTTATTTCAAGATACTTTGAATGAAATATTATATACGGCTTACCTCGCATCTCAAACTTGACCTAAATTTGTTAAAGGTGACGAACGACACATTTACTTTAAACGTCACAAATACTTAAGTAGAGATACAATTTCGTAACTCATAAAACACGATAAGTTCTACATAATAAAATTCCCGTTTTGCTCTATTATTATGTAGGTCTACCATAATTTTGATAGCAACTACGCTACTTCCAATTAATAATTATTGTGGTGCGTTATACTGGTTTACACATACCTACCAGTAATTCGATGATTGGTGCGGTAGTTGGTAACAGTTTGAAATCGGCCGGTGGCCGGCGCGGGGGCCGGGGCGTCTGGTCGTGACGCACGAAGAATACCTGTTCAATATCTACACATATTTATTGCTAATACCAATGCTCTCTAAATTACAATACCTATGAATTATTCACCGGGGAGCCGCAACCTATCGATGCAGTGCCCGAAGATGTTTTGAATAAAAATGGAGTCGGGTGTCGCAAGTGAATTTTATCGATAAATCCTTATCAGGACGCTATGGTAGCGTAATCCGTCACACGAATCGAACCATAAAACATGTCGTCGTAACAAGCGTTCATCTGCCGCGTTCGAAGTTCACCGATGTTGATTATTCCAACTTGGCGGATGATGTGGTCATCTACCGGGCTTGATGGAGACGAGACCTGCTTAAGTTTTGACTTTATAAACTTTTCACCTTGGTTACTATATCTAGACAGTATCTAGTGACTTACGGACTTACAATCGATATATTCATAAAATAGGAGGGAGGATCATCTTTAGATGTATGAATATGGACTAGGCGAAAGAGTTGTCTCAGGATTAGGTAGCTTGTTGCACTCGATAGTGTCTGCCTACCTCTGTAGGATACGGGCGTCAGTGTGTATGTATGTAGGTATGTATGATAATATTTAGCAATCATATAAATCACACAAACGTGTGTACTAAACACACCATCCCTTTGATTCGCAACTCGTGTTTTGGGATTAACTTTGACCGTTCATACATCACCCGCCGTACCGGACGATTTATTAAAACTTGTTTGAGAATTTGATTTGAGAATAAATATTTGAGAATAAATAATATTATACAATAGCGATAACAATTCGGCGAAACAATCAAGCAGTAGGTAGAACTGACGTCGACGTCAATGGGAATGATAGTACAAGGGAACGGACGGAGCTGTCCGACAACACATTGACTGGCTTCCAACTTGACTTTCTTCGATGTACTTGTATCGAAACTTATAAATCAAAGTTTTGTATAACGTTTTACATTAATACTTACTTTTTCGTCACACTTGTTCGTTACTTGGATGTTATTGTATCACTTTTAAGCCCATAATCCAAGATATTACGTACGTTATTTTACTATAACGCACTTGTATGTTATGATACTCCCATTTAAGTTTGTACCTCACTGTAAGTAATATGTATGTATGTATGATCTGTCCAGACTGACTTGTCTTATTTGGTGAACAAACAATACCCAAAATCACGACTTACGTGCATAGATGTCTTAAATTGTATAAGAAACACATCGAATGTGAATTTCAACGTATACTGCTGCATATTATCCATTCAAATATATAATTTCAATAACCAAATAAGACTAAGTCAGTCTGGACAGATTTTAGACCCAGCATTTTTAATTTAATCTGGTAGTACCTATAAATCCATACATATTTTTAGGACCAACAAATAGTTTTATGCGACTGAAAATAGAAGCTACAAATTTTCTTGAATAAATAAATTGTATTTCCTTTGATAAATAAACATTCAATTTTATCAAACTAGATAGATACTCTACATTTGAGTGTCCACTCCAAATCATAATTCCGACCGTGTTGAACTCGTGATGATTCATTAGTTGTTATAAAATGAATATTTAGTTTGTCCCACCTGCCAATAGCTTACCAAACTATACTTGTTGATTTCAATAATTTATTTACTTTATTTAACTACTTAACCTAACTTATATTAAAGGTAAAAAATTTGCCCCTGTTCCCCAGATTGCGAAAAAGTGGCCACGTTGCCCCGCTGGATAGCAAGGCTTATACGCTGACCCAAGTAGAAGCCAGCCTTCTGGTCATTACTAATGTCGATTTTCGATATTTTTATGGATCCGGACCTCTAAAGTCATGGAGAGGATCCCTTATGAGATCACTTTATTGCCTGTTTATCTGTCGGTCATTGAATACAATTTCTCATGAACGGGTAATGTTATCAACTTGAAATTAAAATTAAAAATTTGTGACCTAATTAATAGTAGCTATAATTTAGATTATAGATAATAGCTATAATCTTGTAATTATCAACAAGTGAGCTCTTATAGCACAAGTATAAGAAAAATCAGTCATGAACTCATTTATATAGACACAAATAAGTTAATACTTATTTTGATCCCTCTAAACCACAGTAAAGAAAGTGAAACCGGAAACCACAAAAAATAAATTATAGCAGGAAATTGCTTTTTTCAGTTATAATGTCATGTAAACGGTTTTTAAAAATTTACTTGAACATTTTAACCAAATAAAATATGTTTTATATTTATTCGTTCGGAACCCTTATGACGCAGGTTTCACTCGTAGGTAATTCTTGATTTTATCAATATTACTAAAACTACGTACAAAAGTATTTATATACCAATAATTAAAAAAGCAGTAATAGTCGCTAACAGTAACCGTCGAAAATTATACGTGGTAATAACTACGTCTTAATCTTCATTATTATGTAGGTATACTTTACTACTATTGTAAAAATATTGTATTATGCAATCGATGTATTTTATTACACGATTTGTTTCGACTACTGTGATATGCGATGTTACCAAGTATTAAATGATTAAGATAAAAATAATTTTGCATAAATTTTCTTAAGTCTTTCTATGGAAAGAAATCAATAAACAAATAATATATTTCTTTTTACATGTTCATTGTCTGTTCGATATCCATTTGAATATCGAAGTATTCTCCAGATGTCCGTTAGATCATCGGCGTGTTGAATGCGCCGGCGTCACTGTGCACTTAATTACAATGTGTCGATCAATTGAATTACTCGCTAGAGTCGGCGGTAGGTAAGTACTTGTCGGACCACTAGCCGAGCGTGTGCCGAACCATTGATATTATTATAGCTACGCAAACGTTTTATTCTCTCACGATTCAGTGTAATGGACGCCGTGTACTTGCATACGTATTACAACGATCTTCTTTATTATCCGAGTCGATGATTCACATTAGCAGATCGTTAAGTGGTGGGTACCTACTACGTCAAACATGAGGATATTTAACCACAAGTAACTGTAAACATTGATTCATTTTATGTCGAAAATAATAATTAATTTACGTTCCAATGATTCTGCGCTGCGGCATTAGCCTAGAATTGCTGACGGACGTAACAATCCTTCAACATTATGCGTGGGCACGTGTCGAAATGAACCGCATCCTCTCGTCTTATCGCTGTTCCAATAAAGTCGCATCATAATAATTATCATGGTAGGTACATTATTCTGTAATAAGTAATGCATGTTTTCAATATACATAGTTATATCAGAAAATATTTGGTATTTATGTTATTTAGTTGATTACAATATCATTATGTAGAAATTCACGTGTATGATAATAACGTGAACTGGAGACTACGAGTACAAATATAATGGAGCCGTTGAAACAATAGATCGAATTAATTTGTATATTATAATCTCTACTGTTTGATAGGCTGTCGAATTCCTATATCGTCTTTTAAAATTAAAACTGATAGGAACAGAAAAAGTGGCTCGTTCCATCTCTGCATCGATTACTCTTAAAGACGGCGTATGGGCTTTCCCACGTTAGTAAGTAAAGAGTACTCGGTAAGCGAGGAGAAAGCTCCATTGTGTCGGAGTGTCGAGGTCGGGTACTGTCAGTTTCCGGGTGTGAGATGGCGACGGCGCCAGCGTACTCGCACTCGGCGTGGTGCGGAGAGGAGCAGCCGCAAAAGCGGGTCAGGTCGGCGGCCGGGGCCAGGGAAAGTCACCGGAGCGTGGTCGGTGGTCCGTGTTTCGTTTTTGCAAGCGGGCTGCGGCGCGGCGTGCCGTTGCGCATGCGCGGGGCGCACCGGCCGGCGGCGGCTCTGCGTCAGTGTTGCGTGTAGCCGACGTTCACTTCGGACGCGCGATTGGTGTTAGCTGCTACGGCCGCGGCCGGCGACAGCCCGCGGTGCGCGGTGACCGGTGGCGTGACTGCACCATGAGCGGCGGGGTGGCCTCCCGGGCCGCCGAGCCCGTGCCTCTGACCGCCGAGTTCCCCGTCCGCCTCTACCTGCGGGCGCTGAGACAGTACCACAAACTCCTCGACCTAAAGCGACTCACTTCCAAAGACAAAGTAAGCTCCCATTAAGTTCAAATTCAGTGCAATGCGTGCACTGGCTGTCGGCGTTCGGCGTCACGCAACAAGTTAATATTTAATTCGTTAATGACTTCTGCAATTAATGTCAGCTTCACGTTCTCGCTTACGTACGACGTAAGTTAATATAACCTATTCCAGCTTCGCCCGTCCGACATACTGGTGGAACTGTAACTTCCTCTATGTAAATGAGGTATCAGTTGCAACAATATTATACAATTCTCCGCCTAGCAAATTTAACCTTGATTAAATGTGCGAGTTGATTCACTTGCTAATACGATTTCAATTTAAAAATAACTTGAGTTCAATATTTTTAACAACTGAACATTCATGTTAAACTAATTCATGACGTCAATGATTCGCGATCTTTTGGTATGAATAATTTATTAGGTTCATTTTTAACATATTCTTTGCGCCACCTTTTCCACGGCTATTAATTGTGAGATAGGTATAGTAATCGTACATCGTTATGTATTTGTGGTCTGAAGCCGACGTAATGAACGCTGAACTGTATTTATTTTTATATAGCCGACATGTTCTAACGACGTAAAGAGACCTGATTTTATGTCTTAACAAAAACTATACGTACCTACCTACCTACTTCATTTTTTATACCATTTAAAAAAATAAAAATACGTAGGTTCTGACGTCAATTTGCCTGGATGGTGACTAAGGGCTACAATTCCGCATTTGAGTCTCCCATAATATGGATAAACAACAAAAACAACATTTTAAAGCTGCATTGTGAGTAGTACATAAGTACTCGTAGTTACTTAAGTGCCAATTTTTTGGCAGATAACACATCAAGACTACAACTTGAGGTTACACATGTAATCTCCCAACAAAACAAGTTCTAGCGTTATTATTCCACTAAAACGTGATTTAACTGCTCACTGCAATTAACGTAAATAAGTAATAATAATACAAAGCTAATTTAACAATTAAAAGAGCAGCTTTGCGACTTGTTATCCGTTCTACGATCTAATTACCACTTTAGTTTTTTTCTTCTCAATCTGCGTAAATAGGCCTCGGTATTTATTGAAACACGTTCTGAAAGAGGCGGGTTGCTGCGTTCTTCGTACCGTATTTGACTCATAGTTATACTATCGATATGAAGTGTGTATAAACGGTGTATAGTATGCGATTAGTCTCGACATGGCACGTTAGATGCTTGCAGGCCGTTCTTGCTACTTTCGCCCTAGTACCTAAGAGGTTTGTGTTTATAATTGCGTACGCCAGCGAGTACAGATGGTGTAAATCAACTGTTGGATTGTGCTTGCGTCAAGGTTGTACGCACGCCGCCCACAGCAGGCGGTAAGCTCAAGGAATTATCCCATTTATTACAGTACTCAAACCGTCGTTTCAAATGTTATTAGTAACAACAACTTTGTAATTTCAGAGAACATAATCTAACATATCCATATGTATTACAGTAAAAAAAACATAAAGCTATTGCTACTGAATAAAGCTCTACCGAATAAAGCTCTACACAGTATTTAAATGAATGTTATAAGAAATATACCTACTAGTGATTCCAGATTTCTACTAGTACAATATAGATATAACTAAAGTTTGCACGTAAAACACGTGCTTGAATAAGTAGATGCATTTTGAATTTTGATTGACCTATTTTTTTTTCTTGAATATCTTCTTCATTTAATGTGATTTTTTGTTGATTTCTGGTTTAGATTATTAATTGTAGCTATCCTAATGTATCAAAGAGCTACATTGATTAATTTTATTTCACAAAACCATTTGCCCTGTCGAAATATTTGGAACTAAGAATATTTACATCAACTGATCATTGTTATGTTAACACCAAAATGGGATCACGTCTGTTCATTGCTTACAATTTACATATTATTGAATGGTGGCATATGAATAAATAATATGCTAAAATTAATAATAGGTATGCGGCAAATTTGTATTTTTATTATATTTATAAACTACGCGCACGAGGCAGGCATTCAGGATGTTTAAAAAAAGAACACAAAAGTTCATGCTGGAATGACCTCATGTCCTTCAGAATCCGTGGTATTCAACATACATCCGAGTAACTGACTCGAGGTTCGAGGAAAATGAATAAGCATATCTGGGACAATGAGCTCCTGGGTACCGATTCTGGTGTGCAATGCAGTAGTTATTATGTTGCAATGTTACTGTGATGTTACTATAACTATGTCGAGGTATCGAGTCAGTCCCAGCATCACCCAGTTAAATTGCAGTTAAATCATTGTTCGACCTTTGACACGTTTTAGTTGACAGAATTGAAGGCAGTTTGACAACTAAGAAAGATGCAACTTAGTTATTTATTTATATATTGGAGTACCAACAGCCATATAAAACCATAATGCAACTAAAGTACCAGAAAACGAATTGTGGAAAGTTCGAACTCATGAAAGTTGCAACTCAACATCTGTCATTTGAATAACAATGACACGTTGACATGCGATGCAATTGTCATGTTACTCCAACTGAGACGATTTATGTACCAGAATCGAAGCCCGTACTATTGTTACTAATTTTGGCAGTTTTAATGATGTCAAACCGTCCTGCATTAATTTTTATTGAGGCATGACATATTTATAATATGTATATTAAAGTGACAACACACCTGCGGTTTTGCATATTTGTTAAATGAGACTAGAATGCATGAATCGAAGATGTTATGGGCGATACTTACCGCTTTCCACGTGGGCTACAATTGTCAATACAACCTAAAACAAATTTCAACTTAGTTCCTACTTACTCGGTAACAGCGCGAAGAATATCATGACGTCAGGATAAACAACGGACTATGTAAATCAGTCAATTTGTACTAATTATGGGTTTATTCTTTTTATAGCTCCCGGTGTGTCTTTTTTTAGTTACTCACAGGGTATTTGCGTCATCCGTCGCGTTAATCGCGTTAGGTACTTCGGTTTTCGTAATACTCGTCGCTTCTGGGCATTATCTAATCAATGAGTGTGGTCACCGCGTTGTTGTAGGCCGGCGCCCGCGCCGCTTGTCCGCAGTCTGCGCCTGCGCACCGTTCCGCGTTCAACTTCCTGCCAGCCGCGGTCGCAGTCTCAACTCACCATGCTGCTGATTAGACACTTCCGCACGCATAACCTAGCGTCTCAATAGCACAGATAAATATCGCACTGTCAGATTTGCAACGGGCGCACGCCAACATTGTCACGAGGGATATTCGTAAGCAGCTTTGAATGAAGCTCGATCGATGGTGGTAGGCGATTTAAGGATAATAAACAAGTATTGGTTTCGTAAATTTCATTTAATTTTAAAGGCAAAGACGTAATGTCAATAGCGTAAACAGAATATAAATCAGTGAAGATATAGCCTTTACTTTCGTCTCTTATGCGCTTATTACACATTCCTAAATTCAGTAACTGAATTCAGAAACAAAAAGCGTGAGAGCAAATGAAAGTGGAATGTATTGCTCATAAAATAAGGTCCATTTTTGTATCACTTATATTAAGTCACGCGTCGCTCCGCTTATCAAAAATCCGAGATACAAAAATGGACGTGGAACATTCCACTTTGATATGCTCTCACGCTCTTTGTTTCTGAATTCAGTAACTGAACTTAGGAATGTGTAATAAGCGCATTAACAAACAACTTATTGCACAGAAATCATACGGTCGTCAGAGCATAATTAAGCTATATCAGAAGTTCTGGTATAACTAATAACTTTAGAGTGGACTAATTTGGACATCACATAATATATTTCAAAACATTCTTAATATTTCACTACATCTAGCTTCAACATTTTAAAAATCATGTATTACTAAATCGTGTAACAAATTACGACTATTAAAAGCTGAAGAGATCGTTTGTTTGAATTAACGAACCCAGCTCGGCACTTATCAAATTGTACGTGTGTGTGTTCCTATATTAAAGTAAACACTGTATTACTTATATAAACAGTATAAGAAGTGTTTTGCAATGTTAACATTTACGTATTTGTAATTCTTATGTCTTGGATCTATCAGCAGCGTATTTGTTTTGTCTGACAAGGCCGGCTGGAGCTTTTCGCTGGGAATTGGTTACTGTCTGCCATTAATAAAGCTTGTGGAGAAATTACTACACTTTAACTATAAAATAAACTTATTTATAAATAAAATCGAGTACGAAAACGAATCGCAGTGAGCGGGTTACATTGTCAGACGCGGTCCAAGTTCCAATGTCCAGTCAAACGAAAAATGCGCCCCGCGGTGTCAAAAGCATCGATACTTGTAATTTTCTCACTTTATTATTAACGCAATCAATTTTGAGGTCTTTACTTTGTTTCTCTTCTCCTTTGTCCAACCCAGTTCCCAGTTCTTATGAGGTCGGGTTTCCTTGTATATTTGCGCCAGTGAACTCTACTGTTGTCTGGATAGTAAAGTTATTCTTGTCGATTTCTTTCATGATTTTCTTCCACCAAGTTTAAAAATGCATATTCGTGACTCATATAAAAGACATCAACGCGTTGATGTTTTTTTTATAAATATTTTTGGCCCATAATAGAACTAAATGTACGAATCATATTGTAATCGCATAATATGCAGTTCTCACCCATAAACTGTAAAAACTAACTACTTATTAACAACTAATTACTGAGCAGGAAGGCATCTTTTGATCTTCAAGAAAGATAACACGTTCATGTCTTTCATATGACATTAGGAGATTAGGAGCAGGCCCGTTGAAGTCTTTTGTATTAGAGTTCTGGATATTTATTTACCTATTAAACTTAATGAGTTGGCATCGTATTACCGAAACATGTTCCAATTCTGCTCAGTTCACGTTTTTGTAGGCGTGTCTGATGTAGATCAGACACGTGAGCCGGATAGGGAGTCTATGCAAATCATTTATAGTCAAAGAACTTGATATTTTAAATAAAAATCTCTTTAATCGTTCTCATCAACAGTCGATACCTACCTGTGGTGATTTTTCTAAGTTGGCGAGGTAGGCGCCGCCAAACCAAAAATGAACACAATAATTAAAATATTTTATCTAGTAAATTCAATAAAGTTTACACGCTAAACAAACATACCATTAATTAAACATACATTTTAATTTACCGCATCCGGCGCGACGCGCGCATCTTTTCGCAAGTTGCGGTTGGCGTACGGGGTGGGCGCCACCAAATGCCACTACAAGCGTCCGAACCCGCGCTCGTTGTACGCGGCTAATTGGCGAAAATAAGTTGGTAAATTGTGATGTTTGATTATTTGCCGTACGTTTTCGACTTGTAAATAGTTGTAATGAAAAAAATTCGTAACGAGATTGAGTATTTTTTTAGCCAACCCAAGACTATTACCGTAATCCCCGCGCTTTGCGAGTGCTAATCTCATTGTCTAGTTTACTAATCATTGATTAACTTAACTAAAAAATGTAACTACATTGACTTGTAATGTTTCTTATATTTTGCTAATCAATTCAAATTATTTTTTACATATTTGCGATCCACCGACTAGCGCGAGAAACTAGCTCATTTCCACTTTTTATACAATTTCTTGAATTCTCAGTTCTCAGACTCAATTTGCATAAGTTATCATTGTATCAAAATTAATTTTTATTACTAAGTATAGTTCGCTTTACCCGCCCATAAAAAGATAACAGCGCACAGTAAATCGCTGATCTATCGCTTCGTTTTTCTTATATTTTGTGACATCTGAAAGCGCCGGGTGTCCGGCCGTTTGACGTCACAATGCTAATTCCTTCATACAAAGGGGATTAGCATGCGTTCCACTTTCGCTGCGGTGGCGTGCGGCAGCCGCGGCTCATGAATACTCGCCTTTGTTCTCACGCTGCCATTAAGCATGCAGCACCCACTATTTTTAGCAATTTATGTAAGGAGCAAGCGCATTGAACAATGCCTCTCGGTCTCGGAAGACAAACTGGCCGAGATGAGCCACCAGCCACGCCGCCGGCACTTGAAAGTTTTGAGTAAACAACTTTTAATTTTGCAAAGGTACGCAATTTTGCAAGTCTGTAGTGTAGCCAAAGAAGAGAAGCGTCTGTGGCGGTTTTTGTTCACATTATCATTCGCTATAGTCCGTGCCAAATAGATTGGCAATAACGTCCCTTGATCTCCCGGTCAACTACTTGCATTATTTCATGGAAACTACATGAAAACTGTTAAAAGCGGTTCTATTTCGTTCAATTGTAATGAATACGACGAGCGTTGACCTCTTACAAGCTGAGAGATCAACGTCCACTATTGCTAATCCATTTGGGACGAACTGTAAGAAGTTTGTATGAAAAATGTATATTAAATTTGTATTAAATCTTTCTCCTTCTTCACATTAGGTTGTTTACTAAGCTGTTGGCCTTCAGAATATCTTCAATAATCTAATACCCTCAATATCCGGTTATCATGTAGAATTTTAAGTGACCCAAAGACTATGAGTACAAGCTTGGTGCTAACGTACTATGGCATTAATATTCATAAGTTTGCAGAAGTGTCACTTTTTACTGATACGATATTTGGATGTAGGTAGCTACGCTATTGACATCGCATGTATTTGCTACAGTGGCAACATAAATGACTAAAGACCACAAAATATTCAGGCGTGCCCACTACGCGTATTTGCTTTTGCGACCGGTTACCATGTTTCTATTTGGTTGCTCGGCACTTTATACGTGCAACTATTTACACAATTTATAAATCACCTCTGTTGGATGGGTATAGAGTTGAGTGTCGAAGTTGGTCTATGTAACAAAGTAAACTATGTAGAAGTTTATTCAAGTGACTCAATCAAGCTAAGTGTTTTAAGAATAGAAATACTTACCGCCTACTAGGTTCGTAGACTACGAGAACATTCAGTACAATTTTTTTATGTAATAGGGCACGCAAACATGGCCACGTAATTAGGCGGGAAAAAAGCCACACGACAAATAGAGTATTTGAAGTGAAGGAGAAAAAGAGACGACTTGAATGTTGACTTTACAGAATGATATGCGAGCGGCAAATATTGATACGGATATGACCCAAAATATGGCCTTGTGTCGAAAATGCACAAGAAGTACTGACCCCAAATAATATGGGAATAATATAGCAAGGCCAAAGAGGAAAAATACGCCGCCTAAGGACATCAGCAACACCAGGGGCGCTACCAATTCGTTGGCCGCCTCTAAGGAGACCACTAATATACATCTTTAACGATCCCATGTCATAGTCCAAATTTAAAATCCAAATGAAAATCTAATTTCTTTTAGCATTTTTTTCTACTGTCATAATTTTCTCCACGTGCAATTATGGAAAATACCTACTCTTCACTCCGAAGAACCGAAATGACTGATCGCGGGTCAACTGTGACGTCCGAAGGACGCTAAACCAATGTGCGAAAAATTAGGGTTAATTAGATTAGTGTTGTGACATTTTCGTATGATCATAACATCATAACAACATTAAGTTCTTAAAAGATAAAATATATGGATCCAACAGCGCGGCCACAGTTCATAGTCTCATCACAATTCGGCTCAAAGTCCATCAGAATAATCTTTATGAACTAATGATGCTAATTAATCTATATTGACACATTTATTATTTTGTAAATTAATTGTGCAGTTATAAAATAACATTATGGTGCCGAAACGCGTTGAATAGGTATTGTTTACTATTATATTAGTATATTATTAGGTAGGTGGTAGTAATACTATTATATTACGATTTTGTGCTGCCTAACACTACATATGATAAAATTATCCCGCTTGTAACCTCTCCTTTACTTCTGGATCAATACTGATTTTTTTGCAAAGTTTCAACAGGCATAACTAAAGTTCAGGGGATCAAAAAGCTTGTTACGTTGTCTTAGAAAACTAAAACTCAGGCTACATTTAAACATACATTTAACTATTTTACCTAAGTAAAATATAAACAAAGCTCAAGTTATCTTCTTACCACATCCAGTTGCGTGTTAGTTTCCAATGTCACTTCATAATAATAACAAATGATCCAATGTCGGCTTTCATTGTACTATGTATGTGGTACATAGCCGTGTGACACAGTTGTGTTAGTAGGTATAATTATGTACTCGTAATTATACGTCTGCAAAGGCCTTGTAGGCCTACAAGTGTACAATGTAGGTAATAGAAACTTAACGAAATAGAAAATGTTATGGCCCGATTGCACTAAACTTTAGGCGACTCCTACTTTATTTTGAATATTCATAACAAGAAAAAGCATCATACCAACCATTTCACATTAGTGAAAACTCACTTGCTAAATTTATGACACCGATTTTGTGAACCTAAATGCTTAGGAATATTTTATTACATCACCTTAGAAGTTGCCTAAGTTTGATACAATCAGGCTAAATCAATTTTCGTGTATTTTTCATGAAAAACTGGCAGTAGTTGACCGAGAGATCAAGGTACGCAATTGGCAATCCATTTGGCGCGAACTATAGTCGATCCATGTGCATTATGTTCCACTATCATCAGTATGTGTTTCAAAGTTATTGCACAGTCAAATAGCACTGATATCTACGTCAATATAAGTATCGCCCGATTACGAGCGTTCGAGATTTGTTAACTTAGCTAATATAGAAACATGCCACGCATTTTCGTCATCAAGTCAGGCGATGCTCCTTCCACTCATAATAAAACATTAAGTTTAAGATAGTGGCAAGCTCTTATCCGCACCAACTAAAATAGAATAAATGTTTCTCATTCACTGTGTCACGCAATCGATAACCTCTGATACTATAAAGTACATAATGTTCGCTATTGTTATATATTCAAAAAATATTTACATTTTTTATTGATACGGTCTGATGTATAGCTGTTGCATGGTTTCCGATTATGTACTTCGCTGGAAACTGTTTGGTTTCTCATACTGAATTCGCATCATTAGTATGAACGGCAATATCGTCGAAACGAGGCTATCTTCTGTTGTTGTGATGCGTGTGACGCAGGACGCGGCTATCGCGGGAAATATATTGACAAAAACTCGCTGTGTGAATTGATAGCGCCACTTAGATACAGCGGGTAAACAAACAGGCACACCCGCGTCCAGGAGCGTTGGAATCACTCGAACCTTACTTTATTAATTAAATAATTATATTTTCGACCGTTCAGTGGTCAACTTATCGGGTTCGATTCCCGGCTGGACAGAAATTGAGGGGATGAATTTTAATTTGTTTCGGATTTGGGAATATGGAAAAAATATATATAAATAGTTTATAAGTTGTCTAGCATCCATAGCAAAAGTTTGCTTAGTTTGGGGCTAGGTATTGCCGTATTAATTTGTCCAAGATTATTCACATTATTTATTTATATTCACTAGCGTACGCTAGGATTTTACACAGTTAAATTTGTATCTACTCCCAATGACCTACGCAGATCATGAAACCGGTCTCTCCATTACATGTTGAATAGTGGTAGATATGTAGTCAGTAGGTAGTTTCTGAGATGACGAGCTTCAAACTACAATTAACCATATGATTGGCTTAGATTGTAGAGTTACGTATAACTTTAGCTGTAAGAGTCACGCATTGATAAAAAGCGAACCTTTATTTTTATGAACACGTTTATCACGAAATTACGTATTGTTATGCCTATAGCTACCTTAACAACTATATTTCTTATTATTTTCTACCTTACCAAAGGTTATCGATTATGTTTCGTTTTGCAATGATCGAGACAGTGGATGTCGATAGCAACAGCATAATAATAAAATTACCACAGAAAGTAGGTACCTATTGGTTCTTTAATATAAATAGTAGTGGACCCGGCGCGACTTCGTTCGCGTACGCGTACTTTACCTACCCTTTTTTCTTGAATTATTATATCTATTGTTGAGAACTATTGACTGACTGACTGTATTGGTTGACTGGTAGAGAAAGCTATGAAGCTTTAAGTCCGCCATTGTATGTAATAGTGCATGAAGTAGAAATAAATAAATAAACTATAGTCCACTAAGTTGGAGGACGCTCAAGTCCAGCTGTGGACTTATGGGCTGTTGATAAGATGTGAAGTGTAGTTGAAGCCAATACGCGTAGCTATGTCCACGCGGGCCTGCGCTTGCGCAGCAAGTTGCTTCAAAGGATATCGGTCCGTGGATCGAATAAATAATTTACTTAATGTAATCAGTGTACCGAGTCAGTGTTTGTAAATGCGCTCCAACGCCTTCCTAGAAGTGAGAGCTATTGACGTCATCCGCGAACCTACATGCATGCGAAGCGCACGATTTTTATGCCCTTTATTCCGGCAAGCGGAATTGAGAGTCTCCGAGAGTAATTCCATAAAAAGTAATCTGTACATTATAATAATCTGTGTTTTTTTAGGATTACGTGTGCTTGTATAAGGTAATCTAGAACTGAAGGTAATGACGGTATTTTTTATTATGGGAAATATTAATGGTTAAGGAAAAAAGATCAAAACGTGAATTCCATGCGAAAACCCCGGTGAGTTTTCTATAAAATTATAGTAATCTAAGAAACACCTACAAACCTACTTTTAAAGTTAATAACTTACAATTACTTGCAACTTGCAATATAATAAACAGTTAGTCACATGCCAACCGGCACATTCCTTGTAGATAACACCGGAAACGGAGTTTGCGGACTGTTGGTACTTCCTCGTAACATAGACATTTGAACCCGAGTAGGCTGGTAAACAAACTGCTATAAAACACTCGTTATTTATTGCGCGTCTAAGAATGCGCTTTGATGACGGTTAGTGGGTTAATTAAGGTGGCGGAGGTAGGTATTGGTTTTTAAAACAAGTTAATTATGAGGGACAATTAAGCCTGAGCTCTAGCTGGACGGCTTAATAGTTTGCTACTATTTTACATATCTTAGCTACTATTTTACATATCTTTGCTACTATTTTACATATCTCTACATAGTAGAAAACAAAGTCGCTTTCCGCCGTCTGTTTTTTTTATACCACACAGGTGGCAAACAAGCTTACGGCCTGCCTGATGGTAAGTAGTCGCCGCAGCCGTCCTGGTATTGAACGTTTGCAATACCAGGGGCATCACCCACGCGTTGCCGACCCCGTAAAAACCTCTTCACCCCTTTCTTGAAGAACTCCATGTTGTACTATATTTATGTACACTTAGATCTTTTAAACTACGCATCGGATTTAATACGGATAGAAGAGGAAGGTTTATTAGCAAGAAAAAGAGATTTAGTAAGTGTAAATAATGTAGGTGTACGTAGGCGAATTCGCGCCGAGTCCACTAGTAACTTTGCACTTATATAAGGTGATAAACGAAGTTTGCGAAAGTACACTACCAAAGGCACTATTTTGAAATGATTTTATGGGCTTCAATACCTGTATACCTATAAATTTTCATTTAGCGGAATTACAGAAAAATACGCACGTAGGCGCGAATTTGTGTGCTGATTATATGCAAGCGCCAGCCAGGTAAATATAAACAAAAAACTCGTTTATTTTTCCCGTTTATGTATTTAACATACGATATCATGGTGCGAAAGTTGCAAAACATCGGCGACCGTTTCGATTCATTTTTTATTAATTCATGGCTTGGCGTGGCGTGTTTGTGATCTGTTGAATAGATTCTTGCAAGTTACTTACTTCTTTTTCTTCTCGAGTCGATGGACTCAACTCTGACTTACACTTAATTCGCCCAGTATTCGGCCACGCATACAGCGTTTGAACTGGCCTCGAGCAAGTCCTACATTGTACAAGTTTTAGGACACGCCGAGCATGGAACGAGGTGGTCCATGGTTTGTGGAGATATTTACTTGATTTACTTTAAAAGTTATTGTTATGGATGTCCTTGTAGGCACATATCTAGCAATTGAAACACATAATGTTATTCAATCTACCGTGCGTTGATTGCATCTAAAAATAACTTATTAATTGTGTGCACATGCTCAATTGTAGTAATTGAGCAGTAACGAGTGCGCCAGCAGGTAACGCGATATGAATACAACATGGTTAGTAGGTGCATTTTAATTAAAGCCAGGTAAATATTCATCTGTTGACAACATTCCCGTCTGCCTCGAGAACATTATTACCAGTTAAATATTTGTCCAGTCCAGTTTCGTATTCTAAGTCAAGTGAGGCAAACCAAGTTTTGTTTAGTTATTTTATATTGTAGCCACGTACTGCTATTTTTAAAGTAAACTTAAGATTATCGGCTTGTATGGAAAGAATAAATAATGGCGTATAGAACCTACCTGCTCCAAGAAGCAGCTATCAATTCGTGAATTGAGGCGCCGCCGCCGGCCGACTGGAAACATATGTAAAAATGAAATCTCATTGTGTAAAAAACAAATTCACGTTTACACTAGTCTCTGCGAAAGAAAATGGGCTTCTCATTATCGTGTTGTTAACCTGTAGATATTTACTTTAAAACCTACTAAAAGTAAGTTATATAAAAAGGCTTACAAAAACTAAGTTTTTACCAAAATATTATTTTGGTTCCAACAAAGAATACATCAACCAATAAAAAGTTTCTTTTGAATTGCCAATTTTATACCTACATATATAAAAATGACATTCAGTGTGGTGGATCATACGAAAGAGTTTACGAAACACTATAATGTTGTAAGAAAAAAAAAATTACCTCCATAGGTACTCCATATGGCCCTGTCAACGAAAAGTAGAGTGAATGTCTCTACTAACATACAAAGGTTTATTCATGTAAGCCGTTTGTATAGTTGTAAGTTTTGCATACCTGTTATGTTCACATCAAACAACAAAATGGCATCAAAACTTGATCACAACATGTAGATATCAAGGTAAAAAATAACGAAATTTAACCTTCCTTCTCCTTGGGACATACCCAAGCTACGACATAATTTTTAACAGTAAATCATTTTGGCATTATTTACGTGTGGGGAAAAAATGGTTGAATACATACCCACTGTTTAAAATATTATAAAAAAAAATATTTTTTATGCATGTCCTTCGTGCCAGTGCACTCAGTGTTCCAGAGGTCGATATCACAGCGAACGATATTATAATATCATTTTGGAGTTATAGGTAGAGCACGTGTTTAAAAATAAAGTTTGCAAATCTATTTAACATATCATTATCGAGATTTGTTTCCGTTCTCAATGAAGATTCCTGATACACCTACATAACATCCATATCAAAGAAAAAAAATGTAAACAAATATTGCCAATTAAAGGAAGTAATTTGAATAGTGAAAAGGATTTAGAGGTTGATTGATTCAATGTTTATTACAGCAACATGCTTTCAACCAATTTTATTGAGAATTTATGTAGCTAAGCACGTGTTTATTTGTGATTTAAGTACCTACTTTGATTGCATGTTCATTGTTGCGTAATTCGTGCATGTCAGTTATTTGTTTAAGTAGGTAATTTTTTATCTCTGTCTTTGGAATGAACAGCACAAAATTACTTCATTCCATGAATGACACAAACATAGAATATTTACATTTGAGTTTTTCGAATAAATTATGTTCTCTAATTCTTAAAGAATGAGACTACGAGAAAGTTCCTTAAAGAGTGTCGGTTGTGGTTGTTGGCCTTAAAAACAAAAATAACTTAGTCCTACGTCTTTACTCTATGCCTATGCTTTGAATTCCTCGAAGAATCTTACTGTTTGCCGCCCAATGCCTCTTCAATCTTCCCACAAGACATTGAAATAAATACGTCTGCCGTAGCAGCGTTAGTTTTATAGGAAAACTCATGTTCGCCACACTGGTGCCGGCAGACGTACCGGATAGATTAATTTGGGTCGTTAGCCGCACACGTCATCGAGTGACGCGCCGCAACGCCGCCGCCCGCCGCCACAATCCGAGTACGGGGAGTACGCGCGGACTCGGTGACTGGATACTGGGAGGTTAACCTTGTATTTATTTTTATTTTTTTACCAACGGGACGAAGATGCCTTATACTGTCATACTGGTTGGTAGACAACACTAGCTGACTGACTGACTTTTATGCGGATAAACTTGAAGTATTTTTTTACTGACTCACATTTAGTGGTTTTTTTTATTATACTTACCTTAATTACTGAATAAGAATTAAAAAGTTTGTTTAGAAATTCCCACGTGTGTGAGGGGAATATTGCACGGAAATTGTACGGGAAAAAAAATACGCTGCCCACGCGGGCGAAGGCGTCGGCGCAAGATCGTGTCTATAAAATCTTTTGTAAATTCGAAAATTATTCTATAGTGTAGTTACACTATAAGGAAGACTTTCAAAGAAATGCTAATCGGCGATCAAATCCAACAGGTTCGCGATCGACCGGTTTCTTTGAGTTCACCCAGTGCAGACTTGACATCGCATTTTATCAAACAGCTGATGTCCTCCAGCTCGGCACGAAATCCAATTTTTCCATTGTGATCTTATCTATTAATCAAATTACCTACTAGGTGTTAAATCGCAATTCGTACAATTCTACTAACTCTATGAAACAACGATATTCAAGATACCTATTCCACGTTGGTCCGCTGGCTGACGGCTTGCGTGACTCATGGCGTGGATGCCACCCACGTTCAATTAACGCGCCTCTGCTATTGGTATTGTTATAAAATTACATAAAAAAGTCTCTCGTCCTCATGATGATTACCCTGGCGGATGCGCGCCTCAGATTGAGACCCCGCGTCATGATACTGGTATTATTATTACTAACGGACCTCGTGCTGTCGTACAAGTGGTCGGACCAGTGTTTATTGATATGTGAAAAAAATTGGCAAATGCTTACCTTATTATTATTACAAGCTTTTATTTAACTTGTACAGTTCGTATGTAAGTTGTTTTTTAAAAATTAGCAAAATTTTTTTTGACTATTTGTTGGTACCCGATTGAGCTGAAATTTGGTATATCTATGTAACTTGGATGACCTGGAGCTGGTCTGATGATGGAGTCGAAAGGTGATCATAGGACCTAAGGAACACAATAAGATAACCCCACCGTGTTTGGGCTCTTTGGAATGGTCTTGATGAGTAGGTACACTACTTCGCGCGATAAAAGCTTATTATGAAAAAAAACCATTTGAGAACTTATTTGCATCAAATTGTATCTTACTACTTCTTATCTAGACGGTTAAAGCGTAGAAGTTGTAAACAGGATACTTCTTGGCGAACTTTGCAATGGACGTCGGGGAATAACCTATTATGTAATATAATGTATTTGTATTGCAGAAAAGAGCTATTCGCGCGATTTATCAATTGAGACCTAGAACTTCACTAAGAGATAAATTCAGGAATATCGATATAATGACAATGCCGTCACAATATATATATGAGAACTTAATGTATGTTCATAAAAATTTACACTTATTTAAGAAGAATCGTGATGTTCATAATATTAATACGAGAAATAAAGATAAGCTTGTTGCTGGTGCTTGTCGTCTAGCCAAAGTCCACAAATCATTTATGGGTCAATGTGTACGCTTTTATAATAAGGTTCCAACAGATATTCAGAATTTACCATTGAATAAATTTAAAGTCGCTATAAAAAACAAATTATGTCAAAAAAGTTATTATAGTATATCTGAATATGTAAATGACAAAAGTCCATGGGACTGAACTGCTGTTCTATACAGGTATTTACTTTTAAGATAGTATATAGGACAAATAATGTATTAGTACATAAGACATGTTTAAAAAAAAAAAGAATTAACGTAGGCTCTGTGGGTTTCTTGCCGTTTCTTTCCCCCACAGAGAACCACCTTGGAAGCGGCGTTAATTTTCCTTCCTCTCCCACACATGGTGTCTCCTGTCTGCGCTAGGGTAGGGGTAGGGTAGTAGTTAGAGTAGGGGTAGGGTAGGGTAGGAGTAAGATAGCGGTAAGGTAGTATAGGGTGGGGTAGGGGTAAGATAGTGGTAGGGTCGGGGTAAGATAGTGGTAGGGTAGGGGTAAGGTAGTGGTAGGGTAGGGTTAAGGCAATGGTAGGATAGGGTAGGGGTAAGGTAGCGATAGGGTAGGGATAGGATAGAGTAGGGTGGGAACTACCTATCACATTCAGCATGTGTGATGCACGCTCACTTAAAAGTCTGTCTGGCGGTGGCGTGGGGGCCGGGTCGCTCTTTTCCCTCAAATATGGTTGAATTGGACGATGGCTGGGCCCTGCGTTATACTCGTGAACGGGTGCTGCCTTGGTGGACTGGCTTACTCTTGCTGTAGTTTTAGGTGGTTTTTCTTAATTATACTAGACATACCTACGAGTATATAATATAATATAGCGTTCCGGCTCTGTCTGGCATTGTCGAGCCCGGTTCGGTTGTGGTTGGCGAGGGATACGTTTATCTAGAGACATAGGGCGGTCAGCGTGTCACTGTGTGTTTCCTTCCTACTTTCCTACCCCCCTCCTTTTTGACGATTGAAAGAGATATTTAATGTCCTAATCAATAAAGAAATTTTGATTTTGATTTTGATTTTTTGATTTTGAATGTTAAATAATTTCTATTCGTATTGTCTTTGCATTACTTACATAAATTATTACTTTAATTTTACCTATAGGTACGTGATAATGTTCATTATTATTCCAAACGATGTAGATTTATGTTTTAGTACAAAGTGTACGATACTTATATCAAAACAGCCAATTTGTCAAGATGTCCATTGTTTCAGAAGGTTCACTCAATCCGAATGTCCACTCTATGCAAACCTTAACTCTATGAGAATTTCCACTTTATCAGAACCTCCAGTCTATCAGAATGTCCACTTTATCAGAACTATCCGGTGCATCAGTATGTCCACTCTACTTCTCGAAATCGATAGTGACACTAGTAAAACCCTCTTGAAAGTAGACATACTCAACCCACGCCCTTGACGTTAGCTAGAAGCTACCTACCTGGAGTGAAATGCAAAACGGGGGGATCTGTCGTTTCGGCGCGGCGGCGGCTGCGCGGGCGCATTAATAAAGATAGATCATCACGTGGACGCTTGCGCAACCGCTGGCGCCACGGCAAGTGCACGTGTCAATATACTCTTTTCTACCTTGGTGATATAATGTATACACCAAAACCCCTCATTTCCCCAAATGTTTTCACAAATTTTTCGTAAAATTCGACATGTCCGATCTGTTTTACATAATAATACAATACGTAACTTCTTACTAGAGTCGAAGATTCAAGTCGACCTACTATGTAGATCGGTACTGAATAAAAGAGAGTTTTACTTGTCATTGCTTTAGGTGTTGGAAAGTTTTGTTGTGGAAGATGTCTTTCTCTATACTTGTTGGTACTAAAACTGAGATACAATGGTAATGGAAAAGTCTAATGTAAATGAGTGTAACTATTTTTGTCGTACATAAACGCGCGTGGCCAATTTTCTGTGATTTGTAAGACGTCATTGCGTCCATTTCTTACATTATACCTTTTGTAAGACATTTTCTTGTATTATTCCATGCTTTGTTAAACTGTTTATAGGTTACCTACGTCTATTGAATTCCTAACTCATAAATATTTCCATTCAATTTAATAATTTTAAGTCAATCATTTTAGGAGGTCGTATTATTCCTAACGTCCTCTGATCGTCTCATTATACCAAAGAGTTTGGTATTATACATTATACCTAATATATGCATGGACGTTAATACATTCCAAGTGTAGGTACGTAGGAATATAGGTAAGAACAATTTAAAAAAGTATACTTTTTAATTAAAGTAATTTTTCAATATGTAATGTAATATATCCCAGTTTCTCTGATATAATGGTCACCATTTCTTCATGAGTATACAACCTATTATGCAATGCGAGATGCCGTTTCTTTTCTGAAATACGTAATTTGAAAGGAGTTCACGGGGTGTAAAGTAGCCTTTAGGGAACAAAAAATGTAGATAAATATTAATGGTCGTACGAGAAAATAAATTTGCTCGAATGTTAAAACTTTTTTCTGAATAAATGTGAAAAGTGACGCAAGTTGTAGCCTTGCCGAGATGCGCCCAATTTCATAAGAATTATAAGCCCGTTGGCCACGAGGAAAGGCTCAGGTTGACATACTTATTTCTCATCACAGTACCACTGCAAGGATAATTATGCTTGCAAAGACGTGCGCACGAGTCTCTAAGGTTTACCTGTCCGTCCGCTGAACCGGTTTCGAAGGAAAAGTCATGTTCGAAAAGCGTTTATTACAGTATGATAGATAGCCTAACAGGATAGAGATTACAATCAAATTATCAAAGATCAATACATTTTTTAAATAAGTAGTATAGTATGTTTTAAGTTACAAGTAAGTACTTTAATCAGACCCATGGATAATTTATGTCGTATTTGTTGACTTGTATAATGGAGTGACATTGTCTTCGGACAAAGCCCCTAAATACATTTGAAAAAAAAAAAAAAAACTATTTCGTGTTCAAAAAGACGAGGTTTTGATTTCGATAAGTAAACATATTTTTCAAATTATTATAAAAAAAATTTTTACTCGTGGACGTTGTTTATTTACGATTGACAACATAGTAGTGTGTCCCATTAGTTATACATGAAACCACACGAAGGATGCGGTACAGACTTCCCTCTTCCGAGATGTCTCCTGAATTTTGATTTAAACAATTTGGCGCACTAAAATGTGCAGACAGCCATACCTAGTGTGGTATGACTAATAACTTTATGTTGAATGACTGATCACTTCCTAGTAATAAAGGGTGTTTTACGAGTAAATGATGAGCAACGAACTATGTAAACTCTTTACTATTTAAACATTTCGGGATTTTTAACGACGACTATTAAATCGAGTGTAACTTCATCAGACACGTCTCTTACTATTGTATATATTTATAAAAGAATCGGATTTCTTACAAAGTAGTCGTTGAACCAAAGTGTCCAAAAAAGAAGTAGCCATTAGTAATTCGCTCTGGTTAACCGCATTGTCACGGCAATCACAACGAACTCTGCCATTAAAGTTCTCCGCACAGCCGCGGGCACCTTGACCCTGCTGGTATCCTCAGACCGGCCACAGCCTCAGTTCCGCTTCGGAGCCTCCGCCGCCATCGCCGGATCACACTTTGTATTCGCGGGTGCGGGTTTCCGCTTGTCGATATCACAAATTCGACCCCGAACGGTACGCGGCGACACTCGAAATCGCGACACACCGCTAAATTGACGATAACAATTATTAAGTAGCCAAGTCACATACGGACATCTCATTTGCGAACGTACCTAGCTAGCGCCCACGCATAACCGTTTTTGCTGCAGCGAGACTCGGCTTTAATAATGTGGTAGCTAATAATTTTGGGGTCTATGGTCAAAGCAATGTATTTACTGGCCATGTAATCAAGGGATTTTGAGGAATGCAAAAAAATTACGACAAATTATTATGTAACTTGTTTAAACAACGTGTACTTTCATATTTGTTAATACCACGTTGCTAAACGTAGGTACGTTGCTACAGGATAAAGCATCAAGCTTTGGCGGGCTGTATCATGTATCCTGTTTCCTGTGATATCTAACCTGGATATATAACCAACTAGTACCATTGAAGGCCAAGAAATCAAGCGTAAAGTATTACCTAATAGTATCGGCATGTCTGGTTTTGGGTGACGGCGACGGCGGGCCACACCGGCAGACATTGTTCGGCGCGTATGGCTGCGCCCGCTCAGCCTTCCCGCCGGCTAACGGCCTATTGTACCTCGCCTTTTTGCCCATTGTTTTTCGATTTGCTGCATAAATAATGATAACTCATTGCGAAGTTTTTTTTTCAAATAGTTGCGCGTCGCGTCTGCGTATTCTTCCGACGTCACAATTACAGTGGGTTCGTCTGTTACAAAACAAATCAGCGTAGATATTGTGTTGTTAAACAAACATACAAAGTAGTAAAAAGCGTTTGTTTACAGTTCCGTTTCGCTGAACTGCTGCGTACTATACAATAGCAGAGGAAGCATTCATCTTAAAATAATAAGGAAAAACTTTGATCGGAACGAGTAGCATATCCGCTGGAGTCCCAAATCTTTAACATTCCACGCTGGTGAGCTGTGTTCTGCTGGTATGAGTCACGAACAGAGGTTACATTGAAGCAGAAAGAGCGCCAGGCGGGCAGCAGCGCTGCAGCTGTGTCAACACCACCTGCTCCGCCCTGCGTCATGTGGCTTATTTCGACACCAAAACACCCAGCATTGAATAACATTACGCTGTTGTCATTAAGCGAAAAGGCATTATTCACCGAGCGGTTAGCACAAAGCGCCGCTGACGTCGCCGCACCTGTTTTAACGGATGAATGAAAATTGGTCGGCCGGTATTGCTTAGGACTGAGCCTAGTTAGCGGTTTTGTGAGTCAAGGTGGCCAGTAATTTTAGATTTTACAAATTGATACAACTGTTATCAATGATCGGGTTTATTTATCATTAATTTTTTACAACTTAAGTCTCGTGAATAACCACGAGTCTAAAAAATACATAAGAAGCTTGCTGTCAACTTCGTATGTTCTAAGTCGTTAATAAATGCCCTTTACCCGGATTCTACTCAACCGGTAGGTATACATACGATTATTAACCAAATCAAAATTTAATCAAATTAGAACAAAATTTGTTTTTAATTTGAATGTTAAAAAAAAATGAATTAACGTAGGCTCTGTGGGTTTCTTACCGTTTCTTTCCCCCACGGAGAACCACCTTGGAAGCGGCGTTAAATTTCCTTCCTTTCCCACACATAGTGACTTCTGCCTGCGGTTGGGTAGGGGTAGGGTAGTAGTTAAAGTAGGGGTAGGGTAGGGGTAAGATAGTGGTAGGGTAGGGGTAAGATAGTGGTAGGGTAGGGGTAGGATAGTGGTAGGGTAGGGGTAAGATATTGGTAGGGTAGGGGTAAGATAGTGGTAGGGTAGGGGTAAGATAGTGGTAGGGTAGGGGTAAGATAGTGGTAGGGTAGGGGTAAGATAGTGGTAGGGTAGGGGTAAGATAGGGGTATGGTAGGGGTAAGATAGTGGTAGGGTAGGGGTAGGATAGTGGTAGGGTAGGGGTAAGATAGTGGTAGGGTAGGGGTAGGATAGTGGTAGGGTAGGAGTAAGATAGTGGTAGGGTAGGGGTAAGATAGCGGTCCCATTCGTCATGAATATTTTCTTCAGGAACGCGTCAGGCACCAGGTCTGAAATCCTTTGAAGCAGCAATAAACTTCAGTCTACAATAAAACTGAAATCAAAAGATACGGCCGTTTATGCTTCGTTTATAAAGCATATTTTGACGTTTGCAAGGGAGTCAAAACGTATAGAGTACTTCCCGTTGACCTAGCTAAAATCATGAAATTTGAGAGCCCAAAAGGCCCTCTTACATCAACTGAATGAGATTCCGTGGTCTCGATAGAAACTCCACTACGCTTCGCAAATATCGGTCGATAGTCTGCGTGGGGTTAGTGGTCCACGTCGATGTCGGACACCTATTTGCCTAAGTATGACAGGATTAACGACTACCTATTCACAAAGAAAACTCCACCTCTACACCGTAATTACCTGATGCTAAATCCAGGGTTCAACCTGCATTTTGGCCCCTAGTTGATAATTATTAGAAAGAAAACTCCACAATTCCCAAGATTGTAGTTTCTCTTAGCACGACAATCGTTATCTTGGCCTCTAAAGCCAAATCAAAGTTTAACTGGCTCCCACCAGCAATAGCCTCTAAAGATTGACTGGCGAACGTCTAAGGCTTTTAACCTAGCTGACCGTTTGAGAATTACTAGATTTATCTTCGTTAGGGCATGGTAGGGCAGACGTAAGGCTCTCTCTTAGATTCACAAAAGGTAAACGAAACACAAATATTTTTAGTTTACAATGCTTAAAAGCCTACAATGTAGGTACCGTTCTATACAAATAGAGTGTCACCGTAAGCCTGCGCGAGTCTCCGTCTTGCCACTGAGCAAACTGCCGTAATCTAATTAGGGGGCTGTTAAACATATTTGATTTGGACGGTGTGTGGTGGACTCGGAGAGCAAACACCGCCGGCGCTTCAGCAAACACTGGAAAAGTACGGAATAATACAATAACAATGCACGTGAATGCACGCTTTAGTTTTCACTTCTAAAAGACTCAGTTCATTGTCGGACTTAAGGATTCTTTATATCAAAAAAGTCTAGCTGTAATCTCCACGCCTTGCTGGCAGGTGAAGTCGAGATCGTAGTGTTGACGATATTGAACAGAAAATGCTGCTACCCATTTTCTAGTCTACGAAGGTAGGTTTTGCCTCTACTACATCCGTCAATGAAACAGGTTCGCGCTATATTCGCACGCGTGCGTGGTTCTACACTGCCGGCCACGGCCAAGTTGTAAGATAATGCCAACAATCTTACCGAGATCGATTCATTGTTATCGGCTAACAATCAATTAGTTGAGGTACACGTCTCTGAATGTTGGTCGCTGGTCCGGTGCGGGTTAGAATATCGCTCAATTCTTGATTTAATTATGTTATAAGTAGACTAACGAAAGGTTGCTCATAATGTTTTCTTTTGCCATAGCAAATGCTACGAAATACAAAAGAGTAGATCATGAAAATACACCAATGTTAAGTTCCCAGGCGGGATTCAAACCAGCAGTAATTACTTGTATAACCGACACCATAATGATCAGTAATGTTAGACCACGTAGCTGAGAACATTTAAAAACATAGTTTCACTACAACACAATATTGAGTAATCTAGAGCTCTGAAATGTCAAGTCTTCATGAAACTACACAACATTCCTATCTACTTATACAACAAAATCGTACATAATCCGCGCCGTGAATTTACCAAATCATATACCTAACCTACCTGCCTACACTCTGCATTCGGGTTTAAATATGTAAGTGGTCGCGGCTGCAGCGGGAGGTGATCTATGCACCGGCAGCGCGCCCGGCGCCCTCGAGACGCGCATTAAAGCCACGCGCTGCGCAGGCGCATTATGCGCGCTGCAGCTGCACCTGCGGGTCCCCCGCGACCTTGACCTCACCAACGGGTTACAGGATAGAGCGCGAGACATGCAGTTACTTGCATAACGCAAATTTGCTTAGGGGATATTGTGTTGACAAGTTCAAGGTGATTGTCGTTACCTACCGCAAGAATAGAAGAATTGCAAATTTTCAAATAGGTTAGCGGAAAGAAAAGTTTAGGTTCTAATCTTAGTCGCATGACATAATTGTTATCCCGACAGACCATATACCAACACTATTGAAGTAAGTACTACGACTAAGGGAACTGCCCTGTCCGAGTCCTACGGCTTACCAAAACTCTCAACTAGACGCTACATAAAAAACGCTACGCTAAGTAGAGCAATTTGCGAAGATAGCGCGACTGCTGAAATATTTATTAGATGATATCCTAATCCTTAATACAGAGCTTTCATCTACAAAATAAAATCGACTGTAAGCATAAAATTGACTTGACTCTCCATAAACTCCTTTAATTTAAATGTTTGTTTCCAGATTTTCCTCAAGGAAACATAAAGTTGAAAAATATTGTACATCATTCTGTTACCATTAGTGGTGTCATTTAGATAACAGCTACTTTTTATTTTAATAAGATACCAGAATTCATTAAGATTATAATTTATAGGTAGGTTAGGTGCCTATAATGACCGAACAATTTAACAATAACTTAATTACCGTAGCTTTCATCGAGTTTAGAAAGTGTTACAAAAAGTAACATATTAGGTACCCTTTTCTATTACCTTCTATCCTGCGCTTTAAACATAAAATGAGGTTTTATGACAAGACCATTTTAGCATTCCTCTTTTTACGAGTGTGTTTGAGTGGAGAAATGATCCAATTCGATTTTTACGGTGCCATTCCGGAGGACTGTCGTTTTGTTTCTGAGATATCTCTGCTATGAACTTCGAAATGGTCCATTCCTGGATAAGCCTGCTTTCTCTACGGCTCTGCTTCTATTGAGTATGGTTTCGGTATACTAAAAACAGGTCTCAGTGTGTGCGAGTTGCCTAAATCTTAAGTTTGAACTTAATTCTAATTAAACCCATATTAGTGTTGGTTCACCAACACACCTCTGATTTCGCTAAAGACATATTATTTGACTGCCAGCACGCTTATTTTTATCACTTATCACTTCCTATTTTTAATAGGCTTTGAACAAGCATACGGGCACGGCAGTTGGAAGAGGCGGTATGAAACATATTTCCGTACGACGGTTACGTATTTAGCGTAATTGCTCAGACCCATACCACAAACGGCTTCCCCAGACTTCGCTCCGGAACAAACAATTCTGAACTCGCACATTCCCATCTCAGAAAACCGCGCAAGTTCTTCGGCAGTGCGGCTCAGGTAGTCTGGAGAGTTGGAGGGCGGTGACCAGCCACGGCTGAGGTCACGGCCATAGCAAGAGAACAACTTGTTTGACACCACCCAGGGCTCACTTGTGGGGCAACCAGGGTTAAACAAATGGATGCGAATAAGAAAAATCTTCCCCAAAACTACGTATCTATATTCATACATAACAGCGGATTTTAATGCGGTTTTCAACAATAGAGTATTTCAAGAGGAAGGTTTTTTAGCGAAAAAAGGAGAAGTAGGGATAAAGGGTCTACGGTAGGGGTAGGACGCCACGCGAATGAAGTCGCGGGTCCACTAATACAGAAATAATCACGACACAGAGAGAACCTTATTCCGTGAATTTGAGCCCCAACTATCAAAACGCACCAATCCTTTTCGCGTTCAGAACTCGTAATCTCAAACATCTCGCTTTTAGCGACCTCGATCGCCGAGTGAAGTTTTCTCGCTGTTTGGCTACGATTACGCGCAGTTACGTCACGCGCGAGCGCCACCCTCAAGGGTAATCACCACGTCATATTTGGACTCGCCGCGTGGTCACAGCTTCCCCTTACGTCACATATTGAGGACAAGTGCTTTTCTTACGTTCCTTTTGTGGTTCTCGGCCGCGCCATGCGTCCTAGCCGCGTCATTCTAAGCTCGGGAATTATGACTGGGATACATAATTATAATACTAACACGTCATTCGCGCGGTGTCGTGTGTCATCTGCTTAGTGTGTAACTTTGTTTACGTATGTTTTTACTAAGCATTTGCATGGTTGCATTTGATTAAATTGTTTAATGCTTGTTTTGCTAATTGTGGTGATACTTAAGCCATAACCTAGGATCGTCTGGCGACAGGACAGAAAAATTATTAGTTTAATGATTTGAAATTATGTTATTATGCAAAAGTAAGAAAAAAACTTTTAACGGATTAATCCCGGTTTTATATTTATCATTTTATCCAGACCGACCCCCGGTTTGAGTAGGTTGAGTCATGTGGAGTTTACGCGTGACCACTGAAAAGTGTACGCCGGGATAAAATTATAATTAAAACCGTGATTGATCCGATAAACGTTGTTTCAAAATAATTATTGTCTTAGGTAAATTAGTTTTATAACATTTAATTTTTAAAGAACTACTTATTTTAAGAACTATGATTCACATCTAGTAAAAGTAAGTTAAGGTGTTAATAATGATGATTGGGTAAGTCATATAATAATGCGACTGGATAATTTATTTAATGACGAAAATTTTGCTACATTAACTAGGTACTTTAAATAAGTATTAGGTACTTGAGCGTATTACGTATTATATTGGCGTGTGGTTAATAGAAAAACGTAAAGCTCTTCAAATCTTTTAAGAAATTTTAACGTAAGTATTATCTTAGAAACCCAATCCAGCATCCTAGGAAAACAAAATAGATACTTACCCAAGTACCAAACGCAGCGCTACGATCAATAAATATCAGCTAGGCGTTTGATATCCATTGAATTGACAAAACAGACAAGTAGCAGTGGTCAAGTCGAATCAATCAATGCAAGCAGTGCCAATACATTTGTGAAAAACATAGGCACTAATGGGAAAACTCGCCCGAAAGCCGCCGCGGGGGGGCGGGGCGAGAGGGGGCGACGTCACTCCGAGGCGAGGTCTCTATATAAGGCGCGGCGTCCCTCCCACCAGCATACTCGTTGGCCTGCAGTCGCTCGTGCGCACGCGTCGCTGTCCACTGCCCCATCGCGCTATCTATCGCTCACTCGCAACCGCGCGCTCGCCACTCGCACTCGCGCCATGACCGTCACCAGCAAGATGAACAGTGTCTCCCGCCAGTCGGTGCTGAGCCGCCTCGGCCCCGGCGGCCTGCTCTACGCCGCAAACAAAATATTAGCGGTACGTGTCACCTCTAGTGTGAATTAAAAAAGTGCTTCAATTCGATAAAAAGTTGTTTTTCCGAAGTGTATAGGATAAAGTGTTGTTTCAAAGTCGTGGTGTTTCAATGTGTGTTTGTTTGGTTGTCCTCAGGTCGCTGTGCCTGGCAAGGAGGATGAGCGCTGGCGTAAGGATGAAGGCGTCCTGTTCAAGCGCTGGCGGCGCACCCCCGCCCCGGTTGCCGACGCCGCGCCCGCCCAGTCAGCGCAGCCTGCACAACCCTCGGATCTACTCAAGTTCCTAGCTATTGTAAGTATCTCTATTAATTAAAACCATTGCAATGCTTAAAATTAAATTATTTAAAATACTACATTTTGCCATTAAATCAAAAATTAAATTTTAAAGAATTTTTAGCTTATCTCTAAAATCAACTGAAGGGTACTTAATTGAAATTTGTACTAATTTATTTTTGCTTGTTGTTACAGAATGCCCTAGAATTATCAGCACCCGCTTCGGACGCGCTTTTGAAGTCGCGGTCCTCGGAGTGGTTCCAGCTAGCCGGGCACCCCGGCTCGCTGGCGCCCGCCGGGCCCGGCACCGTGTGGAAGCGGCGCGCCGCCGGCGACGGGCCCGCGCACAACCCCGAGCGCGACGCCTACGAGGCGCTCGCCGCCTGCCCGAGCATGCGCGGCGCTATCCCGCGCTATTACCGCGAGCTCGAGTACGGAGGCGAAAGGTTCATCGAACTCCAGGACCTCCTTCACGGGTTCCGCGACCCCCACGTCATGGACATCAAGATGGGCACTCGCACCTTCCTCGAGGAGGAGGTGAGCAACGCCCGCGCGCGCCCCGACCTCTACGAGAAGATGGTCCGGCTGGACCCGAGCGCGCCCACGGCCGGCGAGCACGCCGCGCGCGCCGTCACCAAGCTGCGCTACATGCAGTTCCGCGAGCAGCAGTCCTCTTCCGCGGAGCAGGGCTTCCGCATCGAGGCCGTGAAGCTGCCGGGGCAGCCGCCGCTCACCGACCTGCAGCGCGTGCGCGCGCCCGCCCAGGTGGCCTCCACCGTCGCGCGCTTTCTGGGCGCCGACGAGCAGGCGCGCCGCGGCATCGTCGCGCGCCTCCGGGAAATAAGAGATCTCTTTCAACACTCCGAGTTCTTCAAAACGCACGAAATCGTCGGCAGTAGCATATTTATCATATACGACGACGAACGAGTCGGAGCTTGGCTGATAGATTTCGCTAAGACGAGGCCTCTGCCTGAAGGTGTTCAAGTAGACCACCGTACCAGTTGGGAGCAGGGCAATCATGAGGAAGGATTCCTGTATGGATTGGATAGATTGATAGAAACCATAGAAACTGCCAAACTGTCGGCCGACGAGGCGGCGTCGGAGCCGGACGTGTCGCGCTGAACATCTCGCGAGAGGACCCTGGACTCGCCTCGCGGTGGCCGCCGCCGCCGCCCGCCCGCCGCCCGCTTGCCGCCTGCCCGGCGCCCGCCCGGTCGCGCCTCGCATCGACGCGTAGACGCTCGGAGTTGTACGAGTTACGTACCTATTTGATGAAGAATGCGATTGATCGCTTGTTTTGATTTGATATTTTTCTAGTCCTTAAAATAAATGAGTATTTTTTTGTGAAGTAATTGGTTTACTTTTTTTACAAATAAACCTACCTATTTAGCTAGCCATTTGACCACCTGATGAAAGGTTACGACTGTCCGAAGATGGAGTCTATTCACTCTGGGTTTGACTAAACCATACCAAATAATCAATGTTCGGATAAGAACACGCTCTCAGGAGTTTTATGACGAGCACTCTATTAAAGTTTCTTAGTCGTACGAAATGTAGAACCAAGTGGTTCGACGTGAAACGTAATCCCCTACTTTTACTCAGGTGAAAATAATATTTTGGACATTTCATTTCTGTAAATAAGTTCACCATTACAAGAATAGGATAATAAACTATTAGATAGTCACCGACATTGGTTTAGAATCGCAAAACTGAAGTGGTAATGGGCAGGCCACCCACATAGCTACCTACTTAGCAGATCCAATGGCCGATGACGCGGACAGGGTCTCTAATGGCGATCACGTACCAATCGCAGCATATATAGGACGGTCACCCGATATGGACGTACGAGCTTATCTATGCAAGAGGCACAAAGTCGATTGGTATGGAAAAGTTTGTATGTTAGGAGAATCTCCGAAACACTAACCTGATTTCGAAAATCCCAAAAACACGAAGTTACGCTATTGCATACCCTATGGTAGGTATTTCTGATTGCTAACAAATAATACGATCTCGCTAGTTGTTTCAATGTTTATGGAGATCCGAAATGCGCGCAGGCGAAAACTACGGGGAACGGCTAGTGTTCAATAAAAGACCCCCAGCGATTGAGATGATGAAGTAAGTAAGTATGTTACAATGGTAAGTACGATACTGTATTAGGTTTAGGGCAGAACCTAACCTACGGTCACGGTTTATATTTTAAGCCTACGAAGTAAATGACGATATCATATTGTCAAGACAACAGACTTGAACAGTAGGTAGTCCAAAGGCGGCCAGGGTAGTTGACTTCATCATGACCATAATCACATACGCTCGACCGGAACCACTACCAACCCCTACACGTTTTATAACTACAATTTATTATAAAAAAAAACTGATATAGGTACAATCCTCGCAAGTTTTCAAACCCGATTACTTGATATTTAGTTTAATTGGAGAGATACTTTTTAAGTTTCTACATGAGAAGTAGACCAATCAATTAATTAAACAAACACCGGGATTGGAAATAGATACGACTTTTGTAAGCAGCGCTACCTGTAGCACCAAACTTAGGAATTAGTTACACGAAGTCCAAAATAATCAATAATAGATAGCAATCTGGAGAAAGACGTAGGCTATCTACTTCAAAAATCAATCTGAAGGGGATGAAATAGTGGATGCATGTCTGTAACAGAGAATGTCAGATGTCTTACAGTGAGGTAAAACATCGTAACCTGCATCGGTGAAACCTGCAAATTCAGGCAACTGAATTTGTAACCATGATCCAACCTGGTCAGGTTCACGGAGGCAGGGTCACGGAGGTCAGATGGCAGTCGCTCCACTGTAATTACCTGATCGCCCAATCCTGGATCATGGTCAAGGCGGACCCCGGGCTCTCGTGTTTGAGAGCACAACCGGGACATTAACGCCAAGATGATGATGATGTCTGTAAGAGAACTTGCTCCATGTATCGAACTTCTGATTTAACTACCCGGTAGCGCCATCTATCTTCAGCGTTACACAACTTGATACAAAACCAATTTCTTTAGTATGAAATTAGCCCAAAGCAAAGTTAGTAGAGCTCGTCTAGTCTAAGATAACGCGCCCCACTACTTAGTTAGTTGATTTCGATGTGTGAGTGCAAATATTAATAACGACACTTCATCTGTGTGGGAGCCAATGAACGGCGCGTGCTCCGATGTTTGAATCTTACCGGCAACTGAATGACCAATTACAACGGCATTTGTATATGTATTACGTCCACATTTTAAACTTGCTTGTGTGCGTTAATGCGATAGTGGGGCGCGTCATTTTAAATTAGACGAGCTCTACCAATAATGGAAAAAAATGCAACCTGAGTAATAAACGAATTTCGAAAACGAAAAGGATGCGTGAGCCAATGGCTTACGACGTCATGCCGAAGATCGGGCAAAGTGGAGAAAAAAGAGCAGGACAGCGAACCCTGGCAGAAGCCGGGGTGAACCACTCGGATGATGATGATGACCGAGAGCTCTGTATTTTGGCACACTTGTTTAAAGCAGATTTACAACGTGGTGCCCACTTTTTCAATTACAAACAGTACGTGCAGAATATCTGGTTGCTGGTGGGCTCGCCGCAATTAACAAGGCTCGACACAATTTAAACGCCTCTATTCAAGTTAATAAGTATGTATTTAAAAAGTATTTAAGTAGTATATCAGTTATCTAGCACCCATAGTACAAGCTTTGCTTAGTTTGGGGCTAGATGGCGCTGTGTGAATTTGTCCACGAATATTTTTATTTATTTATTTAATGGTGTGTATGACTGTATGTATGTTCTCTATGGAGTCCGGAATAGCTGGACCAATTTTTATATAAATTCAGACCTTATCATGTCCTGTGGCAACCATGCTCAACATTAAAGCACCGTTTTTTTTATTTCTTTGGTAGACGAACAGGCCAGGCCATTTTCCTACAATTTTGTTACAATTCCATTATTACCAATACGCAACAAATAGCTGGGTCTCTGAGCCACAGCCAACGCCACGGTTCTCGAGTGGAACATTGAACAATTTCTCGAATGTTGTACTAATAACAGAAATGCTACTTCACGAAATAAGTACTTCCCTAAGTTGTAATTTCATTAGGTGCCTACCTATAACTATAAAGACAAGAATTGGATTAAAAACAATTACGCCTGCCCAATTTAAATAAGATATTGTAGTACACTGTTGCCTCTACAATTTAGTAGGCGCTTGCGTACATATAGAAGCACTAAACTCTCTTATTATAAGAAAACAGTTCCGTCAACAGCTTACTGTAGCTTATTGTTGGACGAAGGTTTAGACTAGTCCTCACCTCAGATCTTCACTTCAGGTCTACAGCAACAAAAAGTCCCACGTTCGCCGTTCGCATTGTAGTCCACTCAGGAACACTTCCACTATGTAAATGTTCCAGTGAAAAACAGAAGCTAAACGTGTTTACTCCCAAAGTATAGATAGGTACTTATAAACAGTATTAGCAGTAAGCGTTCACCAAGCCGGAGCCAAGGGTGTGTGTTCTATGTATAATAAGTATGTTTTTAAAAGTATTTAAGTAGTTTATTAGTTATCTAGCACCCATAGCACAAGCTTTGCTTAGTTTGGGGCTAGATGGCGCTGTGTGAATTTGACCACGAATATTTATTTATTTATTAAGAAAGTGTAATCTAGCAGCAAAAATTAGTTCGCTATCTTTCCACACGGCAATCCTAGGTTAGAGACGCTATCGAACTTAAGTTCAGTAAAACAAAATTTTATCAACTTTTACGACACGGACTACAATATTACACTCAGTACAATTAATTGCTTCTCTGTAAGCCAATGATTGTTAACTCGATTGTGTCTGCGATAATCATAATTATAACACCGATTATTATGAGCGTGTCTTACTCGTCATCCTAGCAGTCTCAGCGGCAAGGGATAAATCTGCCAGCCACTCTTCTACGAAGAAAGTGTCTAATACCAAAATCCTAGCGCTGTTTGTGCGCACTTTTTACGTGCAGCGACTGCCATCTAAGCCACACTACCAATGCACAATCCGTTAGGATAAGCCGATTCGCCAGAGCCTCGTCCGTCCTCGGCATCCGTCTGTCAGCAAATTAGTACGTGTATTAGCCTAAAAAGTTCTAGAATAAAAGATTCATGTAATGTTAAATGATTATGTATTATTTATATTAAAATCGAATACAAACTAATTCTAACACCTTATGCAGCAGGTGTTAGTATCTACCACTAACAAGACATTAGTTAATCTACTCTAAAACTATAGATAACATAATTTTATATTTAAGTATACGTGAAAACTGTACATATAAAAAATAAATGTCAATTAAAACAATATTTGTGTAGTCACACAATTATTGATACAATTAAATGCGTTGCAGTGGTTGAATGAACATACACAAGTCGAAGAGACGTCAACATATGAAAAACATTTACTATGGGGTTAAGCTAGTGGATATAAATTTTGTACAATTGTTCTGTCCGTCATGTATTTGTGTATGTAACCGACGAAAACAACGTGAGCAAATCTCTTACAAGGAGATCGATCTTATGTAGGTCAAATCATTCTTTGGGACATCTACCCTATGACCAAAGGTCGACGTGTTCTAAAACTGCTCTAAACCCACGACATTTTGGCATAAAAAGCTTAGAATAACAATCAGATCTGATTGATCTGACTTTTGAGTAGCTTTATATTTTAGAGCAAAATTGTACAGTTTGAAAACTAAAATCTTATATGGTCAGGACAAAGCTATTTGCAGACAATACGTGGCAGCGCGTGCGAGTACTAAGGCTTCAGTTCATTTGCCGAAAGATGGCGCGACCTGACATGGTACGCATTTTAAGGCAGCAATGCCTGCAATATAAATTTTCATTTGAATGCCCATAAAGCGACTCGTACTCGTTCTAAGCAAAAATGTGTCCAAAAAAGGTCTTCGCGATTCCAAAATCCACGAGATGGCGCTACTGCGACATGAGGTCTGATGTCTAAATAGAGTGCTGTCATTGGCTGGAATAGATTCGTCATTCTACATCAATGTTTCTGTCCAATAGCACGACTCTTTTGACAAGAGACCTTACGCTTCACTAACGCCATCTGAAATCGCGAAAACCCTCAATGTGGTAAGTTGAACGCGCAATATTAACACTTGCTACCGCACACCGCCCGCAAGTGGCTTTATATTCGAATGACCAATTGCTTTTGGGATATTAAAATCCATAAGGCCTATTAAGATCTACAAATAGAGCGCTAGCCTTTAAATACCTTCAATCGTAGTCGTCTTAAGTAGCCGCTCCCGTGTTGTCCAGTGGGAAACCTACTGAATTAAGCGCACAGCACTTAAGCTAAGCGGTGAAAAAATATTCTTACTATGAGTTTGTATAGAGATAGACGTGGCCCCGAGCCGCAGAACAGTGCCAGATTGATTACTATAAAATATAATATAAACAATTACCACTAAAGTTCACATTTAACAAAAACATAGTAACTACGTAATTTGTAATCTAGATATTTTGTAGCAAATACATTAATATTTTGCCATACTTCTTAAATTGTAAAAACAAAGACAAGTAGGTACCTAATTGGATTCTAAATAATCAAAACAAAATATTAATCATGTCATACATAAAAAAAAACATAAATGTACTTTATGTGGTGGTGGGTTTAGACTTTCTAGTCGAAATGTTGCAAATAGATTCTCAGAATTGATGCCTGTTTGTAGATGTCAACTGGTAAACTATGTGTCAACCATTGTTAAATTCTTTTTCGCCTTGACTGTTCTGCAGGTATTTACTTTAGTTGCAAATCGTAACGAGTTCAAAGTCTCACTAAAACATTCATCGAACTGATTGATATTGACCAACATCAAAGTTTTGGAGTTACCACCAAGACTGGGCATTAATAAATGCGTCAATTTCGAATTTCTGTAGGGTATGTGTGCCTGGTTTGTTTGTAAAGACAATATAACTTTTGACAATTCTGAGAGTGATCTGTTGATATGCTTAGTTTCATCCATCCTTTGGGTAGTTTTGCCACTTTCAGATCCAGCCAAGTCAACTAAGTTCAAGTTACTTGTGAACTTTTCTTTGCGTTTTTCATGAATAGCTGATATTTTGATTTGTGCCACTGAGTGAGACCGGGAACTCCTTTCGTTGTTAAGGGTGGCAGCAGTTTGTCTGTTACGTTGGGCAAATATCATCAGCTTGATGAAATCATGCGAACTTTTTACTACTTCTTCTTTCAAATTTGATACGTAGACATCAGTTCCTTTCGAATTAACCATTTTTATGTCATGATGCTCTTGGTCTTTACTAGAGTTAAGTAAATCATAAATTATTTCATTATAGATTTCCAAAAAGGAAGCTTTAATGGTTAATTCCCAACCCATTTTCTTTAAATCTTCCATGCACGTAAAAATCATGTTGAAGGCTCTTGGTATGATACCATATTTTTCTTTTCCAGAGCCACCTTCCATAGTATAAGTTTTACCAGATCCAGTTTGTCCATAAGCAAAAATACATACATTGTATCCATCTAATGCCGACTGCACCATAGAAGATACCTCGGCGAAAACGTCTTCTTGTGCCGAGTGTGGTGTAAAAATACCATCAAATGTAAAGGAATATTTTCCCTTCCTGGTAGACTGAAATAATTCCACTTTTTCAACTTCAATAGAACAAGCATCTAATACATTCAAATTGAACAATGGTTTTGTGTTTTCAGATTCTAGTGGTGGTCTTATTCTGCAATAAACACGAATGTTTCCTTTTAAATCTTGGACAGTATTTCTAAGGTCTCGCTGCTCTTTATACATGGTAGCGAGAATATTTTGCAATGATTCTACATCATTAACACTTTTCGTTAGTTTGGTTACGGTTTCATTGTAGTCAATTTGTAATTTGTCATGTTTTACAGACACCTTTTTTAACTGTTCTGTAAGAACTGTAAGTGCATTAGCTTCCTCTTGAAGACTATTAAAGCGTCTAGTCAAATCATCAAATTCTCGCTGTAGTCTATCCAAATCTGCTGATTTAGTTTTTAAGCTGCTGGTAACTTCTTCCAAGACTTGAGTCTTTCTGTGAAGGTCTTCATTTTCATGTTTCTGAATATCAAAATCCAGTTTTATTCTGCTGAGCTCAGATTCTTTCTCTCTCAAATCACTAAGAGCTTTAAATAATTTCTCTTTTAGCATATCCCTTTCATTAGCATAAGTGTGGCAATTTTCTTTATTTTTCTCGTACTCTTCTGATATTTCATCATGTTTTTCTTTTAATGCTTCAAGATCAGTTTTAAGAGTTTTGTGTTTCTCTAATAAGTTATTGAACTTTGCTTTGTAATCATATGGAGCAATCCTTGTAGTAATGGTGGCAGGTTTCTTTTCTACTTTGGCAACTTTAGCTGGCACAGTGCTTGCTGGAACAGTCTGCGCTCTCTTAAGCCGCATTGCTGCCACAGTAGAAGTGGCTGCAGTTTTGTTGGGTGCAACAACACCATGGTTGCTGTTAGTATTAGTATTTCTCAGAGGTCTGGTATGTTGAAGGAGCAAATTCTTTTTGTCCTCGTCATTGAGACCATTAGCAAGTGTTCTTGAGGTAGGTGGTGGTCTGTACCCAGCTTTGTTTAGAGCTCCCACCATTGGAAGCTTTGGTATTCTTGACATCTGAAATATTTTTTAAATAAAATGTTATGTGTGGAAAAATCACCTTCCCTCTTAATGTAATTAATAGTATATTGTCTACAGGTCGCGGTACGTAAGTCGAGCGGTTATCATAAATATGCAGAAGTAAAAAATAAGGTATTGTGGAGGCGTGCACAGGGCTTCCGCATGTAGATAACATGCCACGACCTGTACAACTCTTGTGCTAGAGTAGTATATTCTTAATAATTTCATATTTGAGGATATACTGTTTAATGCACTGACCAGAAATTAGGTTTCATTGATCATTGAGTTATAATTAACTACCAATTTTAAGAATCATCAAGAGATAACAATTATTAAATTTAAGCGACATTAAACATGTGAACACAATTTATTACCATAAAGGCTATTATGAGAAGTATCAAGTAGCAACCCTTGTATTGTTATAGTGCAGTGCACAGAATACTGAAAGAAAATTCAATGTTTTTCTTCTTTAGGAGCAGTTTATCAACAATACTACGTAAAAAGTCCATAAATAAAGTATCATTGTGTATTTTTCACTATTCCATATGTCCCGCATAATGTTTAATTTTTTAGGTACCAGTAACTGAAAAAGTCTTACCGTGTTGTACTCAAATGCTTTCTCACTTTTTGTGTTATTCCTGTAATATATTAGGTAAACTAATATTAGAAACGCATTACATTGATAGTAAGCATTTATTTTGTTATTTACACAACGTCACAAACAGAAAGGGAAACGAGAAAGCACTTTAAGAAACGGCTAGGTATTGCAGTTCGCATTTTCAATCAAAATAGACACAATGATACTCACGCTATAAGATGGAAGTTCACAAACGAAAACTTCACTTTAATTGCGTACAAATCAATATTTTATTTAATCACTTCCCAGTCAAATACCAAATAAAGAAAACACAGAAATACACACGAGAAAACGCTTAGCTTTCAGTAAGCAAACGGCTATTGCAATTCAAATTTCAAAATTGACAGATTCGAATTTAACTGGGTTGCCCAACTAAAAAAAAAAATTACAATCCGACATGATCAGACGGTACGATAACAAGATCAAAGCTCTCTGTTCACTGTTTGATTTAGTTATAGCGGACGTACGACTTGCGAAAGCCATAGAGAAGAAAATTTATTTACAGAAGGGGAAAGCAATCATGCTCACTAGTAGGGTGCTAATGGGGTGAATTGAGGATGCATGTGCAAAATCTTGGGGCTCATAACGTGGTATAGAATGTGGGAACCGATTTACGCTCCCGACGCACTAGTACAGTCCCGTTTTAGTAGGTAGAGTTCGTCTAATCTAAAACGACGCGCCCCACTATCGCATTAACGCACACAAGCAAGTTTAAAATATGGACGTAATACATATACAAATGCCGTTGTAATTGGTCATTCAGTTGGCGGTTAGGTTCAAACGTAGGAGCTCGCGTCGTTCATTGGCTCCCACACAGATGAAGTGTTGTTATCAATATTTGCACTCACACATCGAAATCAACTAACTAAGTAGTGGGGCGCGTCATTTTAGACTAGACGAGCTCTACATCTTTATTTCTATAGTTTTAAATACTTGTGGCCGTACTACTGGCCGTGTGGTGTCCGGCAGAGTAGAATAGCACAAACCCCTTACACTCATGGGTGTCGTACAAGGCGACTAATGTTTTCGAGGCAAAAGATTAAGAGTCTCCGTAGTCTGGAAAATGGGCAGCAGCATTTTCCATTGTATTATTTAAACACTGCGATCTCTAACCCGCCTGCCAAGCGTGGAGATTATGGCAATAACCTCCCCTTTCGTGGGAGAGGCCCTAAGTCCTGCAGTGGACTGTTACGGGCTGTGATGATGATATACTTTTTTATGCTCAATAATATTTAGTATATTTATTTTGTTAAATAAATATTATATTTTTTTAACTTAAAGCTTATCATTTATCTTGTCTTTAAATCAAATTTCACAATAAATAAAATATGGGTATTTATCATTTTCTAATCGTAAATGAATTAGTATCACCATGTTTTTCCCAATAAAGGGTATAAATATAATTAATTTTAAAAAAGCTACATATTATATTTCAAAACAATTAACGATTAGCAGAAGCATTGCTATTCAGAGAGGTACCTAATGCTGCCAGCATCTTGGAAACGCTTCCACACGGCCCAAATTATTTACATATTTTAAGTTAGGTAATTTATTTTTGGCCGTGTGGTGTCCGGCAGAGTAGAATAGCACCAACCCGTTACACTAATGGGTGTAATATAAGGCGATTCATGTTTTCGAGGCAAAATATCAAGAGTCTCCGTAGTCTGGAAAATGGGCAGCAGCATTTTCTATTGTTATATTTAAAAACTGCGATCTCCAATCCGCCTGCCAAGCGTGGAGATTATGGCAATAACCTCCCCTTTCGTGGGAGAGGCCCTAAGTCCTGCAGTGGACTGTTACGGGCTGTGATGATGATGATGAATTTCTTTTTATTGTTCATATTAATTATTATGTTAGTTGATATAAATAAATAAATGAGAAGATTTAACTATACTGAAAATTACCATTTTATTAGAAAATTATTATTTAAAACATTTTTGGGACAATCACTTTTTTATTTATTCTCTTATTTAAATTCGAGCAATATATTTCCAAACTTCTTTTTTTATAAAAAACTTAAAAATAAGATTACTTTTTAAATTATATTTCAAAAATTTTACTTTAGTAATTCATACCATTGTAAATGTTTTGTAGCACAGATAAACAAGGATAAAGGAATTTATTTCAATATTAAGATGAGAACTGTTTTTGACAGGCGGACAGGAGTAGGATGTTTCGATAGGAGTAAGCAAACTTTGCTGTACATATATAAATTTGACAAGGTTCCATCTACTGCTAATAATATAAACTGCCTTAAACACAGCGTTTATTTTTCGTGGAATATTAAAGTATTATATTTCTCTAAATGAATTAAAATTCCGCCATATGATTTAAGTTTCGTTGAATTATTAAATAATATCCCAGTTTCATTAACAATTTATTAAATATATATGTATATTTAGTTAAATTAAAAAAAAATTAATGTGTTACTTACCCCAAATTTAAAATTTTTATTTACATAATTTTAATTATACTTATAGTAATTCACAACAGCTATTTGTCTCTAATCATATACCCCTAACCTGAATGTATCATTGTAAATATTGGGTGTTTTATAAATCAACATCAAGCCTGTAACGGATGATGGAAGTGTCAAGAGAATCTGCCGGGGGTGTTTCTTTCAAATGTTAACTATCAAAGGAAGTCTGTTATGAGTTCCTTAAGGAAATCAAATCGGGTTTTGATTTTTCCCCATTGTGAATCCATACTAAACGTGCTAAGTTTTAACGTCATATGCTAAAATAGATTAAGTAATTTTTTTTCTGTACAGTTGGTTATAGTTGGCTCACGTAATTTTGAATTAAACTCACATTTTTTACTCTAGTTTATTGTGCACAATAACAGGTATACATATTTTATTTAACACTTTAGCCAATTATGTCTTTATTTTAAGCTGTCGTTTACGGGTGGGTTATTCACGGTTACAGGTCGCCGGTTATACATACAGGTCACCGGCTAATATAACCAACTTCATGTTATTCAAAGTTATACATTTCAGTCCATTTCCGATTATCCGAAATGCATGTTGTGACGTCATTTCACAGGGTGAGATCAAAATGTAAAATTACGTCGATGCTATCGGAGATTAGTGGTACCGCTGCGGAACGGATGAAAACGGCTAGTATGGCCCAGGCCTTAAACTGTCGAAAGAGACTGTTTTCTTAAAATAAGAAAAATAAAGATGGTGTCTTTGGTTCCTTTTACATTGTTTGTGGCCAGACTAGGAGAGTGTCATTAGGTCATGTCAAAAATGTCACGAATGAGTGTGTGTGTGTGTTGGTTTGTGTCAAAAGCGGAACAAGGTGCGGTAGTATTGGGAAAAATTGATCGTTTTGTACAGCTGAGAATCGTGAAGATTAACATTTTGCGAATCCTAAGTGTTTCAATCATAATCTATAGTAATTAAGAAGTAAAGTATTCTAATATTTAACAAAACAAATAGTATTGTTAACCTGTTTATCACTGTTGACGGATGTCCTTGCTCGATTTTGCAAGTATCAAAGTGGCGGCAATTTTGATTCCTCAGATGTCGTAGTTCTATTGTTGAAAAAATGGGTAGCGAAGAAAAAAGTGTGGTCATTTCTAATGAGAAAAGTGAACTAAATGTTACTGAAAGTGAAGTAGCCGGTGATGTTTCGGAAAGTGAAGTGCCTGATACAACAGATTCTTCTGTCAATGTGTCTGCTGGTCAGTCATTTGAGGTAAATGCTTCTAAGGAAGGAGAGGCCAGTGGAACAGGTGGATCAAAAAAGGCCAAGAAAAAGTTTCGCCATGGGAAAAAGGGCCATGTTCCATCCAAAGAGAATGCAGATAGAAGTACTTTGCGTAGGGTTCATTACCCTGCAGCAAAATTCAAACAGGCAAGGAAAAGAGCACAAAGTTTTCCAACAATATCAAAATTCTTTCTTCCTCATAAAAGGCCAAGGAAAGATGCCTTCATTCCTCCAACCAAATTTCTATTAGGCGGAAATATCTCAGATCCTTTGAATCTGAATAGCCTTCAAGATGAGGATATTAATCGTGCTATGAATGCTGTTACCCCTGAGTCATCTCCATTGCCCACACCTCCGAGACATAAGGCTAAAATTGATGTTATCATTCCCCCAAACATCAGAGATCCGTTAAACCTTATGGAGCCTTTGGATAATGATGAATATGAGAAGCGATTGGAAATGCAGCGGAGGAGACCACGTAAGAAGCCAAGGTTACGGCGTCGCACAACTGATAACACTACTGCTCCTGTAGAGGTAGAAATAGAAAAGGAAGAGGGAATTATGGAGCCCCCACCACCCGAGCCTTCTACATCCAAGTCAAGAAAGAGATCATGCAGTGATAGTGACAACACTTCACAAAAAGGAAAAGAGGCCAAAAAATTGCGTCGAATGGACTCCTTAGATAAGATAGTAAGCCCTGTGGTGCCTCAGCCAGGTGCGTGGATGCGTGCACGGCCACAACCTCGTGGTGCTCAGCCGGAGCGACCTGCATCACCACACCGTGCTAAATTGAAGAGCCTATCTGAAGGTGAACAAAAGCTCCCCACATTTCACCCAAAAAACACAAGATACCAGTATGGAAATTATGATAGGTAAGTGCTAGTTTATTGTTTAGCAATTGCAGGGTTAGTCACCTTAACAAATTATATGCCTTTCTCATCTCACCTTTCTCATGAATCTCTCTGTCTATTGGTATAAACTACATGAAAACCTGTTCAGTAACTTTATATTTAACGCAAACAGACAGATAAGGCATGGGACTTTGTGTTATAAAATGTAGTGCTGTGATAGCGATCTTAGATTGAAATATTTTTTGAAACCAGAAATTATAGCGCAGTGCACTAAAACTTTTCACAATTACGTTACAGGTATTATGGTTATCGCAACTTAAATTCAATGATGGACGTTCGTCTTCAAGTATTTGATATGCATCGGCACCTCTTTCAAAATAAGGACGTTCTTGATGTTGGCTGTAATGTGGGTCATATTTCCATTGCTGTGGCACGAACCCTTGGAGCCCGTTCCGTTGTTGGCATTGATATTGATCCAGTTTTAATTGGTGAGTATTTAATTTTTAATATTTTTAAATTACCCTCTATTGATGTAAATTTACATATATATTTTTAATTTAAATAATTTTCTATTTATTATTAGTTAAAGTAGGTAGGTACTTGTTACAGGTACCTATATTTTAACCATTATACTTTTCTCTTTTAAACTCACCCTAATTCAAAGAGAGAATCACACCATATAAAACTATCACATATTAGTCTTTTTTATCAGACAGTGGCTCTAGCTTGACATGATGTATCTTGTAATCAGACAGAGGCTGTTAAAAGTTTAAATTAATTCAAGTAAAAAGTCAAAATCAATCTTGGCTTACCTCTAGATAGGTTTGGTACTTACCCATTTTACACAAGTTGCTTAATTTTGTGCAAAGATGTCTAATCTAGAATAAACATTAGTAAGACTTGCACCATGTTGTGCAAGTTGGTTTGGCAGTAGCAGAAGCAAAGAGCCTTCAGCACACAATCAATGTTACTCGAGTTACATTATTTAATTGCTTTTTCGTTTCTTAAAGCTTAACCAGGAGAAATTTCCCTGCGGGATAAGTCCGCCTTTGTACGTACCATTGTATATTTTGGTGCAATAACTAATTCATTCTGAATTGAAATGTAAAACAAATCTTCCTAAATTGCAAATTATCCTAAATACATAAGTCATGTTCAACACCACTTACACCACTCAACTCAGTGAATAAGTTGTACAACTTTAAGCTATGATTGCCGATGGTGATTACGACCGACCCTTAAAAGAGCCATCTAGTATGAAATCACATTGTTGGAAGAAAAATGTTATAAAGATAACTGTTATGAAAAGAGTTACATTGGTTGTACAGATAATCTAATTTCCATTTCTTTGACGTTATTTTATTTACTACTCTCATTGATTACCCACATTTTCGATGAAGCATTCTTGTGAAATTGTGTTGACAGGTGTATTATTTATTGATAATACAACAGTCCACTGTAATGATATCGTCATTTATAGACATTAATTTAATGTGACATGTATTTAATGCTTAATTATCTTATGGATATGTAAATTTTTATTTCCATAAATAAATCACTCAATATACCTATACGATTAACGAATCCTAACTTCTGTGCGTTGCAGGGAGGGCGCGCAAGAATCTCCGTTCATTCATTCCTGTGCCCGCTGAGGCGGCGAAAACCGAAGAAGAGAAGAAGTCTGAGCTGGAACAAGATAAGAAAGTGGAGTGCGACCGTTGCAAGGAGGGGAAGTGTACCGAGTGCCAAACCCAGGATGTTTCTGAGAAGCAGGAAAAGGAGGACAAAGAGGACAAGAAACCATTGACCGGTCGCAAGATTCGGCGGCCGCGTAAGAACAGGAAGGCAGTGAATAAGGATGGAAGGCAATGCTTCTTCCCGATGTCAATGTCGATGCTGTACGGCCCACTCGGAGATCCGGCCGCCGGCGCCTTGCCGCCTGCTTTCCCTTACAACGTCACTTTTAAGCACGTACGTAATTTACATAAACTTAAAGTTTATCTGCAGCTAAGCAGGCAATTCCCACCTATTGGTAAGTCACGATGTGGCCGAAGATGGGGCACGCCTATCTAGAAATATAAAATATTCACTCTAACGTTGAAAGAGTCCAGATAGTAACGTTCAGGGAATACATTGGCAACGTGTTCAATTTTTTAGCCATATTCATTACAAAAATTGAACACGAGAAGAGTGTAAAGCTATTCCCGAAGTTTAAGCCTATGTGGTTTAGGTATGTTATCACAGGATTTTTTAAATAGTCTCCGAGGAATTTTAGAAGTACACACAATAAAGTAATCTTGTAGCATAGGTGCGCTTACGGTCGGTGCGCCGTGTTTACTGTACAAATACGTAAGCAACTTATCATATTTATAATGTTATTGCAAAAACCAATGTGTTCGTCATCATCGTCATCTTGGCGTTTAATATGCCGGTTGTAATCTCGCACGAGGGCGTAGTATTCGCCTTGACCATGATTCAGGATTTGGCAGATCAGGTAACTATAGTGGAGCGACTGCTATCTGACCTCTGTGATTCTGGTATTGGCAGAACCTGACTAGGGCTTTGAGTCCGCTAATTTACTAAAGGCTCGATCGAGTTGTAATTGGTTCGCAATCACAGTTCAAGACCAATCATATACTATTGGTTTTAGATTGGTTATTGGAATCGTAACTCGATTAGATTGTGTAATAAAACGGTGATCTTCTCGCGATCTGTTTGGGGCGTTTCGAACGCGTAACTCACGCAATTCTTGAAAAGTGCGCACGAGTGGCTCACGCCATAGACTTATCTAATCTTATCTATTCTTGACCCGGGTCTAGCCTGAACCCTGGTCAAGCCCCAGGTTAACCAGCCAATCCTTGACCCGGGTCAAGTCTTGACCACGGTCCGGGCTTGACCCGGGTTAAGCCTGGCCCGTGGTCAAAGCTTGACCCTGGTGGCACTGGTGGGGCACTAAGAAAGCATTGCGTGAGTTGCTCGTTCGAGGTGCAGCAATCGTGGTACGATTATATCACCAATCGAATGTGATTGGTTTTTCAATAGTAGCAGAATACTAAAAACGTGCCGTGAGTAAAACTGCCAGCTTCGAATGCAATTTAATTACAATTCGACGAGCCGTTAGTAAATTAGTAGTTGCTTGAATGTGCAGGTTTCATCACAGTGTTTTCTCTCACCGTAAGAGCATCGGTTAGTATTCAACAAATGTACATAACTCAGAAAAGAGTCATTGGTAATAGCCATGGCGGGATTCGAGCCCGGTACCCTTCCCTTACTAGTCGGATATCTTACGACTCGGCCACCGACGCTCATTGTGGGAATAAAAACCAGTGTTTTATTCCCATACTATTAGACACGAATAATATCATCATCAACGTCGCCTATACTAGACCACTGCTGGACATAGGCCTACTCTCAATTCACCCTATCCTCGACTCCCTGGCATCCAGCGTCATCATCACTCCGCCTGCCTGTTGCCAGCCTGAAGCGACGAATAATATTTATAAGGTGGTAGGACTCTGTCAAGCCTGGACTCCTCAGGCTGACAGAGTCCTGGGTGCGAACCACCGCGTTATATATTTCTGCTGCCAAGCAACAAAGCCTGCATTGTTGTGCTCCTGTTAGCCAACGAAATTACATCATCTTAGTCCTCACAGTAACAACGCACCTGCGGTTCTGTATTTTTGTTACCTGCATTCTAAATGTAGGAATTGTAGATGTAATGGACGACAGTTACCTTTTACCATCAGGTGGGCGGTCTGCTCGTTTGTCGCTGAGTAGAATAAAAAATAACCATGAAGATAAGTGAGCGTGAGCGCAGGCGCTCTTGGACATGTTAATGCTACATGACGTTTGCTCGGGCGTACTTGACTGTCCTCAACTTACGGCTAAAATATTGAGTATTCGAGCACCTAATACAAGGCATACAGCTCTCTTCCATAACCAAAAGAGCCGGTCGAATTATACAGCAAATAGCATGACCAATCGCTTGCCGCGTTCATATAATAGACATTTCTCGCAACTAGATATATTCTGTTTATCCAAAAATTGTTTTAGACGTGCTATTATATCAATTTTCATCGACAATATTTTCGGCAAATTGTAATATTAAAAATAAAAAAATTATGTATAATAATAAAAAAAGAAATTACCGACATGGGGCCCTAAACTAATTACATAAAACACAATAATCGACTTTGTGTAATACTACTTACTTTGGGGTTGGAACCCGGTATCTCGGGGTTCGGGTCGGACTCCGTAACCATTAGGCCACCAATGCTCATTGCCATGTGAACCAATGCTTATGCGCTTATTACACATTCCTAAATTCAGTGACTGAATTCAGAAACTAAAAGCGTGAGAGCAAATCAAAGTGGAATGTATTGCTCATAGAATAAGGTCCATTTTTGTATCACTTATATTGAGTCACGCGCAAAATCCGACATACAAAAATGGAACATATTCCACTTTGATTTGCTCTCACGCTTTTTGTTTCGGAATTCAGTCACTGAATTTAGGAATGTGTAATAAGCGCATTATCGAGCAAAACATATCTCGCGCCGCCACCGAGTACCTACACTGTGTTCACTGATCTCTCACACATACCTACACACACCACACTTACCAACACTATACAAAAACACACTCATACCTTACATTCACAACTACTTCTCCGTGCAGGGAGATTTGTTACGAGTTAAATTAATTTCTACCTCCTATTTAAGGTTTAATTAAAATTAAACATGTGCATGTACATACATACCCATATATTTTTAGAAACAAAGTGTGAATCAGTAATTGGCTTATGTATGGAATAATATATACATTTGTAACAAAAGAAAGCTGTTAATAAACATAATAAAATGAAATTTCTTTATAGAAATAAGTTGGCCTGTTGTGTCTAATATATTATGTAATATACTTTTTGTAACAATCTTGTGTACAATAAATGGTTAAATAAAATAATAACCATTACAAATATTTTCGTTTCCAGGGCAACTACGTGCCACGCGAGGAGGTGGCGGTTGGGTCTGCCGAGAGTCCCCAATTCGACCTGATCCTGTGCCTGTCTACCACAAAGTGGCTGCATCTGAACTGGGGCGATGCGGGCTTGAAACGGGCCTTCCGTCGTATGTTCGCCGACTTACGCCCCGGGGGCAAACTCGTCATGGAGGCACAGAACTGGGCCAGCTATAAGAAAAAGAAGCGTTTGACGGTAGGTACACTTTGAGGTCGTGGTTTCGTTAGGTTTATTGCAGATAGAAGCTTTAGTTTGGTTTTGTAACAGTTCAATACTTACTTTTGTTGCTTCTGTTGGATCATTTTATATGTAAGTAACGATTCCCAGTGGCTTCGCCCGCCTAAAATTTGGTTTTAACCTTCCGGTGGGAATCACATTGAAATTCGGGATTAATTATAGCATATATGCTATTCTTGGTTATAAGCTATATTTCTGCCAAATTTCATCAAAATCAAACAACAAACATCCATCCATCCTTACAAACTTTCGCATTAATAATATTATATAGTAGAAATTCGATTAGAGTTACTACAAAATCTTCAGTTTGCAGATTATCACAGTTATAAAATTCCGAAGCACGAGCCGAAGCAACAGTTTAACAATATAATATCTTTATATTGTACTACAAAAATCAGCCTCAAAAATAATGCTTCCGTTTACCATTTCCAGCCCACCATATACGAGAACTTCAACTCGATCGAGCTGTTCCCGAACAAGTTCCGCGAATTCCTGCTGTCGGCCGAGGTGGGGTTCAGCAAGTGTTGCATTCTGGGTGTGCCGCAGCACGCCAGCAAGGGTTTCCGGCGGCCGATCCAGTTGTACGTGAAGGGCGACTTCACGCCGAGCAAGGCGCGGTGGTCGGACGCGCACGCGCCGTCCTCGCACCACCGGCCGGAGGCGGAGCCGCCGCGGCGCACCGTGTACGCGCCCGTCGCGCCCGCCTACCGGCCCAGCGACGACGCGCCCTCCTGCGGCGCCGCCACGCCCTACTCGCCCAACCTGGACCCCAGCGCGGACGACTCGCCCTTCTACAACCCGCGCAGCGACTCGTACGCGCCCTCGTACCAGCCGCCGCGGCCCACGGTCTACGCCACGCTGCCCTCGCCCCGCGGCAGCGCCTCCCCCGCCGCCTCGCCCGCCGCCTCGCCCGCCTCGCCCGCGCCCGCGCCGCCCGAGCCCGCCGGCCTCGAGCCCCCCGCGCCGCCCCCGCCCCCGCCCCCGCCCCCGCCCCAACACCGCCTCCACGACGACTGAGCGATCACCTCCTCGCCCAGCGACAGTGACCGCCTTCACTCTTATCCATGTAAATATCGGTTTAGAACCGTTAGAGCTATGTAATACGTTTTAAGCTGAAAAGTATTTTATATTATACTCTTATTAACGTATTAATCGAAATGGTCTCTTTATTTCACGTTTCGCTTAGATTAGTCCGTGTTTGGTGTTCGGAGGGTCCAAAGATTTGGGGGATTTGTGTGTCGACGAGCGGAGTGATCGAGTGTCGTAAATGATTGCATGGCCATGGTAACTGTTCCTAAGGATCCAGTGTTACAATTCTGCCCGTTTTCGTTAATTGGCTTCTATTTCAAGTGAGACACATAGTATGCATGCATGTACTTCAGTACATGCTTGGTTTTTATGTAAGCAATCTAGGCAATCTCGAGTGACGACGCCAAACATTCTATAAGAATAATTCCTACGTTTTCGCCTCTACAAGCGTTAAATAATATGTTGTTTTATTATCTAAATACGTTTTGTTTTAGTTTATTTTTAATAAAATATTTTAAAATTTTATTATTTCATATTTTTTGTCTATCATTTAAAAATCTGATAAGATTGGATTGATTGAATTTTATTTTTATTTACTTGCATATTTTATTTTGTATCGGCTTTTACCTTATTAACAAAAGAAGAAGAAAATAAGTCAGATTGAAGACTCGTAGAACCTCCGGATTTCAAGATTTTAGCTGCGGTTTGAACTGTGTTGTGCGCTATACAATGACCAAAGCTATTTAAATTACTATAGTACTTAGTATATCTATTCTGTTCTAGTATATAATTTTCTCTGAGGTAAGCCAATAAGTTAGATTGGTTTTAGAGCTTTATAGCTTAGTAGTAGAATTTGAGAAATATTGATATACTTTTTGCAAGCTCTTTGATCCTGTTTACTTGTACCTGTTTCTTTTTTATTTATTATAACTGTTTCATAAAGCTAAAATTCTTCAACAGAAGACAAAGAAATAGGACTATTGAGTATATATTAAAATAACAAACTAATCAGGGGGTTTAGTTTTTTATATGTTTGTACAAATTTGCATTCAGTTGCCAGACTATAATCAGATAGGTTGAATGATCAGGCTGTTATAGAGCAGGAGGCCCACCACCACATTTTCATTGTTACGTAATCTAGAGGCAAGCCGATTGGGATGTCAGTTGAGGCGTTCAACGAATTGCTTCTTATAGCGCTCTGTCTCTGAAGCCACCGTTGCGATATTCAAATACTCATGTATTTCATCATTCCTCGTGAACCATAGGGTGTTGACAATATTTCTTAATGTTGTTTTGCACCCTTTGTTATACATACAATGTTAGCCATATCATTTTACTTTTGCTGGCTCTTTTCCATATCTGGATACGGTACGTCCATATGGGTTTTAGAATGGTGTTTTACTTCAGAAGTTTATTGTCCAGTTACAGCTCCGAGATTCTTTCCTTCAACCAATCCAGATGTTTAAACTTGTGGTTTACTTGATCTCTTTTGTATTTTATATGAATATTCCAGGACAAGTGTCTGTCCAGGTGTAAACAGAGATATTTAACACAGTCAGATTGAGGCAAAAAGTTACTTCCTATACGGACCGGAGGACATTATTTTTTTCTGACGCTGAGAGTAATATGATTTGATTTCTGCGCATTTGCTCGTAAACGCCATTTTCTAAGCCAATCTGTGGGAATGTTCAGCAGTTGTTGGAGCTTCGCAAGATCATCATCCACGGCCAGAAGAGCAATGTCATCGGCATAAGTACCAATTATTACTTCGTTAGAAACTGGAAGGTCCGATGTAAAAAGATTATATTAGACTGGCCCAAGGACAGATCCCTGCGGTACACCAGCCAGGATAGGGAATAGGGTGGACATCGAATCTCCGTACTTGACTTGGAATAGTCTATCAGTGATGTATATATTCCAGGATGTGGAACACTGCGTGTCGTAGTTTTTCTTTAATTTTGTAGAGCAAATCCTTGTGCCAAAGGCGATCAAAAGCCTGCTGCACATCCAGAAAGGCAGCAGAGCAGTATTTCCTGTTCTCAAAGCATTGTCTGATGGCACGGTAGACACCATGCAACTGTTCGACGGTCGAGTGAGCATTGCGGAACCCAAATCGGTACCCGGGTATAATGATCATTTATGAATTTGTTAAGTATTTTCAGAAATATCCTTTCCCACAGCTTCGATAGAACTGAAGTGAGGCTTATAGGTCGGTATGAAGAACGCTCATGAGGTGGTTTGCTATCCTTATGGATCATGACGATCTGGGAAATTTTCTCCAAATTCGGGAAATGAGAGACTGAAGATGGTATTGAATATACAGGCTAGGAAGCTAAACAGAAATAAGTTGTTTCTTTGATTCTTGAACAGAAGTGTAATGATTTATGCAATAAAGAGATTACAAACAAACATACAAACAACACCCAAAGAAACTGGACTATCGAGAAGATTAAAATAACTGACTAATCGAGAGTATAGTGCCAGTTAGCGCCACGTAGGTATTAAACTAATTCGTGCGCGCTAAAGAGCCCTTAGATAATGGCTGACATGTTTTATGAGGATCATAACACCCCTCCGAACACCCCCTTCGATCGGATATCAAACACAAACACGAATAAAGGCACGAGCAAGCCATTATCGGCATATCCGGTTAGAGAGCAGCATGGCGGTTGTGGCAGAGTGAAGTGTCATCAAACCCACGGTTCCATAAATATGGGGAGACCTGAGGACAGACTTTAGAAAGTTGTTTTATTTTATTTATATGTTCTGATTAGAGATATAACGGATATCCGATTACTATCCGGTATCCGGTCTAACCGGCGATAATTTACTATCCGGCCGAATACCGGATAGCAAAAAAAAATTATAAAAAGTATATAATAGTGATTAGGAGTCCCAAAAATTATAAATATTCCTTTATCGAAGCACTGTTGATTAGGTTCCTACCCGTTGTCCATGTAGTAGGTAGGTTAGCAAAAAACAAATATTTGCTAAATTAATCTAAGGTAGATAAAGATAAATTATTATAAAACGGGTTAAATTACGAATTGCTCCTACATTGAGAGGTAGCATGCGCTTAAGAAAGTCTTTCACTACACTCTGGTCCACGATGCTGGGACTAATTACCCGTATTTCGAATGGAGGGTACCGCCCGAGGTCGAAAGAATTGTTCAGAATAAAGTTCAAATTATTTGTATTGAACGTAGTCTTAAAATATTTGAGTAATGAACATAATTATTGTCTAATTTAGTCGCTCATAGCTTGCACAGACTTGTTTAAAGACTATGTCCTGCCAAATATCCGGACCCGGATATCCGGCTATCCGGCTCATGGGGTGGGCGGATATCCGGTATCCGGCCAAACAACTATCTGTTTCATCTCTAGTTCTGATCTTCGAATCAACTGAACCGATTTCGGTTATAAGTTTCACACCTGCCACATAAAATGGCTTCAGCACAATTCGACCAAAAAGAAGTAGTACGTAGAAGGGCTATAGGTATGTTATACCAACAGAAATCTAGTTTTGGCTCTTAAAACCCAGGTTTTTCTATTTCTTTTTTATAAATTTCACGCGAAAGAGCTGGGGCGACTATAATAAAAATAACAAAACCAATGAATTAGCGAGCGCAGTGAATTTTTACGTACCTACTTAATCTTGTTTATTTTATTTTTTAATAATACAGCGGCAATGGAAACTTATTCCACGAAAATTTCAAGTGTCTATCTATTACAGTTTCAAAGATTTTGCCTCGTGACAGACAGACAGTTAGCGGAGGCTTAGTAACAGGGTACATTTTCTACCCTTCGCGTAAGGAACCCTAAAAATAATATTTAACCCTTTAACAGCTCAAAATGAGAGCAATAGAAAACTGGTACCTACTTAACACATTATCTTAATAACCTACAGTAAACCTGTGGCCAACATCTTTACAAAATACATCAACGGATACTTTCTCGCGTTGAACACTTTTGTACGATTCAAAAGTCATTATTTTAATGACTATGTATGTATTTATGTATGTAACCCTTTTACCTTTAGTTGCATTCCAAATTAGATTACCTATCTAATAGAAAACTAGTATACCTATACAATTTTAATTAGATACATATTGAAGACATCAACGGGGGCGACGCTCGCGTTGAACTCTTTTGTATGAAAGTCAACAAGTTCTTAAATTACATTTATGATGTAAGATTGGCAGCTGTTTTCCGAACCAGTGTCTGAAACTACGAACGTTGGAGTGAGGTTGGTATATATAACCACATAACATAAAAAATGTTTGGTTGGTGTTTTCAAAGTTTCAGCCTATTTATGCGTCTCACAGACGTCTAATGAGACCTATTGAAGAATCCTACCCATGTCATAATCCGAAGGAAACACTGGCTGGGAGATCGTTCGATTAGAAATTTATAAAAACACTAGGTAAGTACTTTCATGTTATCAAGTTTGATGATCTACCAATTTTATTATTATTATTCCTGAACAGACAGGCAGTTGGAACAACTGATATGTCTGTATCTCATTATCCTCAACCAATTGACATTCTCAATTAATTAATTTTGGTTTTCTTTAAATGATCATCCAATCGATGATCCAATCCATTTTCTGTACGGTTCACTTTTCAGACAATGTAGGTAGATATTTCTTCCAATATGTAATTAGGTACTGGCAACATATTTATTTACCATTTTGTGTAAGTATCTACGTATTAGGTACATCTAACTCTGGTACCGTATTTCGTTGGGTCATGTAATAGCCAAGTTTAATATTTATTACATCTTAATTGAACGAGGTAAGAGGTTTCAACTAAGGATATTATCCTCGAATAGGTAACGTTAGTAGTTGGGGCTTGGGTAAATTAGTTTAATATTGCTACCCACGTATAACATTTGGCTGAATCTTGGTAGATCCTTATTCGATTATGTGGAGATTATGTACACTCGGCTGAGGTACCTAAACTCGAATTCGAACTCTATTCGAAGTACATAGGTAGGTACCTAAAAGCCCATCTGAAACAAGCAATTATCTTAAGGTGGTATTGCTTTACTGAAAAATGACTACAGTCAGGATTGAGATTACGAACGTTTTCAAGTAGGTAATTTTATGCTAAATAAGTATCTGTCTTTTACTCAACAGCCTTTTCTTTTGAAATGTTGTCGCGCTGTCAGCGAGATACTGTTAACTAATCCGTTATGATTAATTACACTTTTAAATTATTTTTTGAGTTCCGTAACTCTAAAGAAAAAACGGAACTCTTATAGGATCACTTCGTTGTCCGTCCGTCTGTCTGTTCCAATGCCTGTCTGTTCGAATTTCTGTCCATCTGCCAAAAAAATTTTTCTTAGGGTCGCCTGGAATAAATATCGAATACTCAGGTCTGCAATCCCTTGGAGCAGTGAGATTGTGTTTCTGCCGGTGAATAAGGTTTCCAGTTCTCCATGGGGTGGGAATTTGGGGAACCGTGGCTTTGGCAGTGGAGGGACATTTGCCTTTTTGCTGCCAGAGTAACTTGTTATAGAGGTGGGCAACGCAGTGGCGATACTCTCGGTGTTACTAATGTCTATAGGCAGTGGTGACCACTTTCAATCAGGTGGCCCGCTGGCCTGTTTGCCTACCGTATGACATAAAAAAAAATCAAACTTCTAAGTCATCGCAATCAAATGTTACGGCTCTTTATGCCGTTTATTTTGACTCTCGCAAAGGAATCAAAACCAAAAATTGCTAGCTAGAGTTATGAAGTTTGGCAAGAAGCAATGCCATGTAGCATAAGTAAAGAAAAAAGATCCGAAAACCGTAGTAGTTACATCACACAACAATTGTCAATCAACTTATAAAGGGTAGTTGCATTAAAAAATATTTCGTACAAGTTGTATAAGAGCTAGGTTCATTTGCAACTTTGTAATGTGTTTGTAGTATCAAAAGCCCTCTTTCAAGAAAAAATCCGAAAACCATAAATTTGTAGTGACATCACAAAAAATTTACAACTAACTTATATAGTGTAGTACAGGCAACTACGGAACCCTACACGAAATGTGGGCCGATAAGTCTTAGCCGGTTTTTTGAAAATTTTCCTCAGTAGGTAGGTACTTTGTGTTGAATCAATTCGTGTTTTGATTTGTATGCAATTACTTGCCCGTAAGGTGTGGGTAAAGTTCCAATAAACAGGCCAGGTGGGATTACACTTTGATTGGGTAAAAATAATTATCAACTTGGCGTTTGACGACCTGAGTGGTTCAATAGTCAACATGCCGATCTGCCACGCAAGAGGTCCCGGGTTTGATTCCCGGCCGGGCAGAAATTTAAATGATGAAGTTTAATTTCATTTACAGGTCTGGGTGCTCTATGTATAATAAGAATGTATTTAACAAAAATAAGTATTTAAGTAGTATATCAGTTATCTAGCACCTAAGTACAAGCTTTGCTTGCCGATGGCGCTGTGTGAATTTGTCCACGAATATTTATTTTAATTATTTATTTATGTTCAGGTTGTGCTCACGCGTACGAGGGCCCGGGGTCCGCCGCAATAATGCAAATAGTGGAGCGACTGCCATCTGACCTCCGTGACCCTGTTGACAGGGGAACCTAACCAGATTGGATCATGGTTACACGTTCAGTTGCCGAAATGTGCAGGTTTCACCACGATGCTTTCCCTCACCGTAAAAGCATTGGTTAGTGTTAAACTAATGTATATAACTCAGAAAAGAGTTTGGTTTTCTGTACTGTTAGCTGCTGAGCCGTGATTTTTATATCATTTAGGTGGCAGACAAGCTTACGGCCAGCCTGAAGGTAAGCAGTCACCGCAGCCTATGGACGTTTGCAATACCAGGGGTATCACTTACGTGCTATCGAACCGTAAAAACCGTTTCACCCTTTTCTTGAAGAACTCCATGTAGTACTCTCCAGGTAAAACCTTTTCAGGGAGCTCATTCCATAACCTTTTAGATTTACCACTAGGATGAAGCTGAATAATAAATAAATATGCTTGTTTGGGCAAATGCAATATTCAATAGCCCCAAAGTAAGCAAAGTTTGTGATATCTGTGTTAGATGACTGATAAACTACTTATAGTCTATTTAAAATACATACTTATTATGCATACTACACCCAGGCCCGTTATAGAAATTAAATTCATCATTTCAATTTCTGCTCGGCCGGGAATCGAACCCGGGACCTTTACGTGGCAGACCGGATGTTGACCAACTGAACCATTGGTTGTCAATATTTGTAGTGTAAGGAGTAGGCCCCGTGGTAGTACCAAGAAGCGATAGATTGACATTGCTGCCGAGACGGATGCGAGAGCTAATGGCTTACGACGTGAATATACCAAAGTCTGGGCGAAGTGGAGAAGGAAGAGTAAATCGGATTCCAGCAAAAGCGGGATTTGTAGTGCAGTTACTAGATGTCTGCAAAACATCCTGGATATATACTTACTTTGTACCTGCTTCACTTTCCCTACCCACATGTCTATTTATAGGAACTTACCTACCTACAAATATAATAAGTAGGTTAACCTATCTTAAACCCTAAGTAGAGAACTGAAATTGAGTCACAGTACCAGTTAAAGAATTTTTAAAGTTAAACAAACTGCTATAACTATCTGACGACAATGACAACGTCACGACTGTACTATTTGACGTAAGCGGTATCATACGATACCCAAGTCTCATTGACAAGTTGTAATTAATTTCAGGGGAGACAATACTTTTGCCAACTTTCTGTCGAACTGGGTGTCCTCAGAACATTTAATTAAGAAGTTCCAGGCGTTGTTTCTCCCAAGTTAAATATAAAGTTGAGCGGAAAGTTAGCGTCTTGATTGACACGTGGCAGACCCTCATAAGTGAGCGTTGATTGGACACTATCATATATATAGTAATTTATACTTGCGACTATTATACATCGATGTTGCACGGGTATTCTTGGATTTACTCTATTAAAGTATGCATGTGTGCATCGTGATGAAACCTGCACATTCAGGCGACTGAATGTGTAACTATTATCCAATCTGGTCAGCTAGTAGCAGTAGCAGGGTCACGGAAGTCAGATGGCAGTCGCTCTACTGTAATTCCGTGATCTAAACCGATGGACGATGGACCGATTTTGATGCGGTTTTTTCTATTTGAAAGCCAGTTTAATCGATATGGTCTTAACTCTGTTTCATTAAAATCGGATTAGTAGTTTAGAAGATGGGTTATGTAAGAGAAACCCTTTACTGGTGATGTTCATTGCTTAGGAACATACAGGGCACCTACCCATTTGTTGTATCGATAACCAGATATGACTTGGCTAAAAGGAAGGGCCTTTAGCTAACCCTTAAATATAACTCATAATTGATCCTAGGATTTGTTAGAATGTTTACTTAATTGCCGGAAGACGTCCACTGTCAGTCAAGGAGCTTGCCCTAGTTAGATCTACCACGAGGATAAATCTTGTAACAGTTTCCTGCGACCTATAGGTAAGTAAAATTGTTTCACCTGCCCACGCCGCCACTAATATGGGCACGGATTGATGAGCAACGAGATGAGCTTCCGGAGACACCCTCGCAATAACTTATTTTTAAATAATTTGTAGTCGGTTAAAAATCAAAGAAATGAGAAGGATTAAAGCTCATGGTGAAGGTGGTAAAGTAATTATAAGAAATAGAAATAATCGAAACAGTAATAAAAAAAGAATTTTTGAATTTTTTTGTCTTTCTGTTTGTACACGCTAATCTCCTTAACTACTGGATGGATTTGAATGAAACTTTTTTGTCGTGTAGCTATTGGACCTGGGCAACATATAGCGTATAATTGATTTTGGAAACTGGAACACCTGATGTAGAACCATAATATACCAGGTAAATCATAAGAAATATGGAAATGACGCTGAACGGATTTTGTGAAGTACCGCCTAACTTTCGAGAGGACTAACACCTAGTCTTTGCTTTGGATTTGATGTACTGACCGAAGTTAAGATTTGTAGATAGCTCAACACCAAGAAGCTGTAGGTTGTTGATAATTTCCACAGGAACATCCCGAAAAGTTGGAGTTAGATGGAATGGACTCCGAGTCGAGCTGGTTTGAATTTTGATTTTCGGCATGGAAACATAAATCTTTTTTTAATTACTTATGCAAAATCTAAAATTAATGGTTTAAAACAGTTGGTTCAAAAACAGGGCCCCAGATTTGGTAGTCAATTAACTATAGTACTATTGAACTCCGTGTTCTCCTGACTGCTTAAGGTAAAGGCTTAGCTCCTAAGCATCGTAGCGTGATGTTAATAAAAAAATATATGCTTGAACAATTCACACAGCGCCATGTAGCATTAAAGTAGGCTAAATTTGTGTTATGGGTGCCAGAAAACTGATAAAATACTTACTTATATGTTTTTAAAATACATACTTATTATATATGTAACATCCAGACTCATCACGCAAAATCAAAATTCATCATTAAAATTTCTGCCCCGCCGGGAGTGTCGAATCCGAGACGTCTGCGTGGCAGACCAACAAGTTAAACAACTGACCCACTCAGCTCATCCTGCCTATATAGCCTACCTATTTGATGAATTGAGTAGAGAGGAGTGGATTGCTCCACCGACAAGAGTTATACTCTTAAATATACGATAGTTATTTGATAAATTGGACTGTGAAATGTGCTTACCATCAGGCAGGCCGTAAGCTTATTTGCCACCTTAGTGGTATAAAAAAAGTCTTTTTACGGTTTTCCTTTTTCCAGAGATTAGTTCACACTGTTAGCACGTTAAGAAGTCAAACATTTCGGCTTAATGACAATGTTTTACTTACTTTGTATTTATAAATTAGTATCAAATATATTAGGGTACGTACACGGCAGAATTTGTAAATCGATAGGTACAGATAACAGTTCAAAAAACTTAAATATTACTTACTTTTTAGTTGAATGTGGCAACGTTTAGCTATAATTTCATTTTTGCACGAAATCAAGCGACTTTTTCAAGGCAACGTAAAAAGTTTCCTATCCTAAAAACAACGAACAACTTGTGTAACACAAAGCCAAAAGTTATGAACCTTTGTTTTTAAGCTTCTGTAATTTTTCAAAGGCATAATATCAAGATGAAGTTTTCTGTGCCTATCTGCTTGCCAACATTTTCGCCAATGTAGGAGGTAAAAAATAAAATTTCATCGAAAAAGTTTTGTCTTGGCCGCCCGAAGTTTCTTCTTTCCGAAATTAATTATGGTAAAAACTTTTACGTCGGAAAGATTGATTTACCTGTACAGAACGAATTAAAACGGTGGCTGAGCAGTAAAATCGGAAGATCTTAGCAGGCTCTGCAATTTTCTAATACATTTAGTCAAAGTCTTTGAAAACATTATGAATCTCTGTCTGCGAATCACTGACTGGCTTGACTTTGGCGAAATCAGTCTGATTGATTATGTCAACCATAGGTACTTAATATGAAACGCAAAGGATATTTGAAAAAGAATGAGGACTTTATAGTTGTAATAGAGGTTTAAGCATGAAGCTGCAATTTTTTTCGACCATATACATTTGTTCACGTTTTTTTAAAGTTGTCTATAAAAATTATGATTGATTAGGAAAATAGAGTATAAATAAAATATATTTTATCAATAACTCTTTGTATTTGTCGTCAGTTTTGCCACTACAATATATACAAGATAAAACAGATATATTTTTATGACATATGTAGGCAGTTATGATAAAACAACATTCTTCTGTAGGCCTGCTGGAAGAAATTTCTTTTTAGAAATAAGCAGCGCCTGTTGTGTCTTTTGTTCTTTTATATTTATCTGTATATCATTATTGTGTACAATAAACAGTGAAATAAATAAATAAATAAACATTTGTATTGATTTACGTATAATTTACTTAATAATTTTAAAGTTCATCCCAAAGTAAATTGAACTTAGTTATAACTGTGTGGGAAGCAGTTTCGGAAACTCGATCGTTCATTAAGCAAGGTACCTAAGTAAATATATTATCTTTGCGTAGGGAAATTTCTATTTAACCTGATGGAAATCGGAAACTGCCGATAACATCTATGGTCCGTACTCTTATTACATTCATAGGAAGAACATTCCTTATTTTGGTTAAGGATTGATTAGTGTCTCTTATCATTTGTGCTCTTATGGACGGTTGCATGGCTGATGCCGGATGCCTAAGTCAATTTAAGATATTGATAACAAGAAAAACATCGTCTCCCTAGGCAATCAAAAAGTACCACCAGAAACCCTAGTTTTGAACAGTTAGCCTCGATTCGAACATTTAAAAAAATTTAATATTTTGATGAATGATGCTGATTTTTCCGTCCCTATTTTTGAATTATACTCTTTCGGTATTGCAAAAGGGATTTAAAAATATTAAAATTTCAAGCCGAAAATAAAAATTGAAACCTCATCTCACTAAGCTATTTTGTCAAATATAAAGAATTTCAACAAACTTATTAAAACCTCCCGACCGGGATTGGACGCAAGTGATTCGCATATCGGTATCACTGAACTAAACAAGGTAATTCAGATTCAAGTGTATTGGAAGTCACGGGCATAAGTTAATTTCCAGAATTAAATTACGCTCTACGCGTCCCCGAACTACATTCGGAGGTTCATTGGTAGTCATGGAGTATCAGCGGCATGTCGACACGTCTCACTGCACGCATGTAAAATACATACTCAAGTATTCGTTTTTTCCTATGTTAATAATAAATACCTTAATAATATTGGAATTGTGTAGCTAGAGCCTAGAAAAATAACAATTCAATTCACCTCTACATTGTGCGAGCGCTGGCATTGTTAATGGTACATTATTTCTTGTATTCAAAGGATGTTGTATTATAATAATGTTTTCTGTATCGGGACCTGGGAGTATTCCCTCGTCAATTAGGTAGGTACGGCTTGCAAACCAGCTCTTTGGGTGAGACCCGTGACAACCACTGGGCTTGGTTGCTCAAAATACAAGTACAGACGACAGAACCACCGATGATGGCGACGCCGTACCTAGATTCTGCTGATATGATCTACATACACCCTTGCGAAGCATTTCCGGCTGGTGTTGTACCTGAACGGAACGGAACGGAACGGTCAATTAGGTAGGTACGGCTAGAATACGAGTACTTAGGCCCTATTTGTGCTAACGCAGGAATATAGACGTACTAACCGTGGTAACAAACCCCATAATATGTGTAGTGAAAGTGTAATATAGTATCTTCAGAGTCTCTAATTTCCTTTTTGTAATCACTAGGAGAATTAATTGCCGCACCAATCTAGACTTTGATTAGAAAAGATAAGTCTGTTAAATTAAGCAAAACGTTTTAGCTTCTAGAGTGCTCACAAAATAAGTCAGCACTTGGGTATGGCATCCCCGGTCATCGTTTCTGTTGAGTTGTTCTTGTTGGCTGTATATCTTTAGTTCCAGTTTCAGCCAAAAGCAGAGTAGAATATACCACCAAACCAACGTCCATTAACGAGTGTCGTAGTGTCGAGGGTCATAGAGCCAGACCACTTTTATTACCTTCGTAAATCAGACAATTTACAGCAGCATTTTTTATTTTGTAAGTTGAACACTGTTATCTTCAAGTAGGCTGCCAAACTTAGACATCATAGCAATTCACCAGGAGGCTGTCCAGCAGTGGACCGGGGTAATACTTGGATGTATGGTTTTATCACGTTTTCTACAGCAGAAAACTTGTACATTTTATCAATTGTCAAATATTATCGTATACAGTTATCGTTGTAATGCCCGGAAGAGTACAATTACCCTCGACTGGGTGTCGTAAAAGGCGACTGATACCTTATACCGGAAAATAATTTTCTGATATATGTTTTGGATACTGCGTTCTCCAACCCGGAGATTATCGCAAAGCCCTCCACGGTAGTGGAGGAGGCTCAAGTCCAGCACTGGACTGTTATTGTGATCTGTAATAGTCTACATAGGTATGTAGGTACAGAAATATTAATTATAAATATAATATAACTACCTTTTGCTCGCGAATCCGCCCGTCTTCGAAATATTAAGCTTATATGTTTTCGTGTTTGAACTACAACCTACTATAGATTATTCAAATCCTTAATCCGGATTATGTATAAGCACAGAAATAAAAATAAGATAGGTATTGATTTATATGTGTATAGTCACGAGTGACTGAATCATACCATAAAATACAACTGTGCCCCAAAATACAAACATGTTTTTCGGGCAGATGACAAGAAAATTCTAATCTAGAGGCATGTAGAGTCCGTGTTCTGTGATGGAAACAGTGGCTTGGGGTTAATTAACCTTTTTTTAGGTTATAATAGGCTTCTGAGAGCACGTCCATAGGCTGCGCTGCCTGCTTACCATCAGGCAGGCCGCAAGCTTCTTTGCCACCTTAGTGGTATAAAAAAAAGTGTTAAGAGTAATGCAAGGAGAGTTTACTTTTGGGGCCTTGTCCCTTATATTTAGGTATTCCGTTTATCTTTGGTACCTGTGGTCCGGATGGATTTGAGACTTGAGTTTGGAACAGCTTTACTCCCATGGAATAGTATACGCAGTCAAAAATTTATTTACCTTTTTTTATACCGCTAATGTGGCAAACAAGCTTGCGGCATGCCTGATGGTAAGCAGTCACCGCAGCCTATGGAGGTTTGCAATACCAGGAGCATCACCCACGCGTTGCCGACCCTGTAAAACCTTTTAACCCCTTTCCTGAAGAACTCCATGTTGTACCTTGTTTGAAACTTCGACTTTTCAGTTTTGTTTTCCAAAACACATTTAAATAAATTGAAAATAAGACATTTAACTATTAAGTAATGGGTATGGCATATTTTATCACAGTGCAGGTATAGAGATAACGTTATATGGGGCCAGATTAATTTGGTAAATGTTCGCGAAGAATTTTCAAATGTATTTCAAAAATTTTTTGCCCTTATCCCATTTATTTGGGGTGGACATAGTATGTTTTCTTTCTCCATTCATCCTTATCGGCTGTCATCTCCGCGCTCACCTTTCGCTCACTAATATCGCTCATCACGCAATCCATCCATCTTTCTTTGGTATTTCCTTTCCTGTGTATCCATTACCATCCTATACCCGTTCGGTGACAAGATTTTCAAATGTACGTATCTTTCAAAAATCATATTGTATTAACATTTCAACCTGATTATAATCGAAGATATTATCCAAATATCAAATTGACTCATTAGATTATCAATAGCTTTATCACCAACGACTCAAACTAAATTCTAAAGGGGAGGGTTTTTGCCATTATCTGTTATATACATATATTACATTATTAGAATTTTTGTATATTAGCTTCGATATACAACAATATATTACAAATGATTTAAGAAGGTCGACGCTAATGCAAGATTTAAGGTCTTCTCTCGTGAAAAACATGAAAAACCCGTGTTCCGAAGAATACCCTAATACTTATCCATGTTAGTTTTCAGTTGTAATTTTGTAAATTTTTGTCTTGTTTAGAAAATAATGGCGTTACCGTTGTAGGAGGTTGCATGCTGGCCTCGTTACCAACAGACCAATCAGTTATCGAGTCGATAATGTTAAACTATTTGATAGAAACTATTAGGTACTACCTAAATATATTTGTAACAAATAAGTATTCCAATAATTACGACGACCATTCTTACCACTGAAGTTTTTGAAATTAACTGTGGTAAACGGTGCTGGTGGCACATTCATAAAGAGCTATTTAAACCTACTCTTTAATTTTAAGACAAAATGTACCACTGTTTGTTAATCCGAATAAAACGAAAAAAAAAAAACAACAAAAAGTCAAGAAAAGTGTGGTCATTCTATCCTTACCCTCCTATTTCTTTACTCAATTTGTATTCTACGAATAGCATTTCTTTGGTTTAGTTAAGACCTTAGCTTAAGTTGTCGCCCTGCTATCTTTACTACTATGACCCTTCTTAGCGTTTTATTTCCCGTCTTATTTCACGCGTTATTTATTTTGATGAGAATGTTGCATTCTTCTAGAAGACCTGCGTATAAAATGCTTGACAATGCGGAGTTATAAGGCTAGATAGGTAAAACTTGCTGTAAATTTTTTTGTTACCAGTCCGACCTATATATTAAGGCAGCACGTGCCTATATAATTTAAGTAGATACCAGAGTTAGGGTTGAGAGCGGCTTCAAAAGAAATTATTTATTCATAGCCTATGTCGCTCGCAGATTGACACAACCATTATGGACAAATGCGATTTGCTCATGTGGTCGTGTGGTATCCGGTAACCACTTTTCAAGGTTTATAAGGTCAAGGTTTATAAGGTCAAAAAGAGGCCAGCTACGGCCTTCGTTTTCAGTATTTTAATACCACGATTGCCATTTTGCCTGCCAATAACGGAGCTTGTTGTAGAACTGTCCACTTAGATGGCGGAGGTCCAAGTGCGAGAATTGATAATTGCGGTCTGTAGATGGCTTTGTTTGCTTATTAGGTAAAAGAGCAAGTATATAAGGTAGGTACGCATTTACTACGAGCGCGGCGGGTGCGTTGTGTTTTTCCTAAAGCTTATGCAATGTTGGGGTCTGTACTAATGACAGAAAGCTTTCTGTCATTTGTACTAAAATCTTTCCACATACATTTTTACGCGCTACGCTCGCGTAGCCCCCACAGCCACCATGTGGCATTCGCTAAATATCCGTGTACCCACTCCGTAGTGACCGCATAGCCACCGCGTGGCACCTGCGTAGCATCCGATAGCAAGCCCGTAGTATCCGCGTAGCCTGTACTAGTACTCTGGGCCTCAAGTTCGCTAATTTACTTACAGCTCGATGGAATTGTAATTGGATCGTAATCGCAGCTCAATGGCTGTTTGACGCGTTTTTGGTATTCTGCTACCATTAAACTGCTATTGCAATCCAATTACAATTTCATAAATGTATGTATGTAAATAAGCGAACTTGAAGCCCCGTTCGGTCGCTGGGCGTACGCGGTTTGTAAATAAATAAAAGCATTTATTTACACTAAATCACGTAGCACATTTACATTTACACAGGTACATTTACATAAAGAAAAGGAAATAATAATAAACTACAATGACAGCAGTAACGACGATATAGTTTAGTGTTGTATACTTATCCGTGCCATGAGAAGTCTTATTCTGTATTGTAGAATACGATGGGCCCTTCAGCCCATCGTTATCAGCCGAAAGACGCCCATTGCTGAGCCCCAGAGATCTTGAGACATGTCAGAAACGGGCCCTTACTGTTCTATTACATTAGATTTTGAGCAGCAGAGAGTTTGACTATTGGTTAATATTAACTCAAAGTTAATCGTTGAGTTCCAAGTTTATAACAATAGACGAAAACCTATTGTTCGTCACCCGATATCGAGTTGCCCGATATCGAGTCGCTTACTGGGTCTTGACGGATTAATTTTATATTTTTGAACTGTTTGACCGATCTTGAATTACATCAATACTGTGAACTTATTTAAATGGAAGCCGAACTTTAAAATCTAGATGAAAAAACAATAATAATTGTAGTAACGCCCAGTTACACCTATTCGCAGTACTTTAAGGATCCAATTCTATGCATATACAAGACCTTTGAAGGTACAGTCGAGTTCATTAATATGTGAGCATTATCATGGCTTCAAATATAAATGTACATGGAAGGGTACTTATATATCTGAGCAGATTTATCAATCAAACATATGTACATCTGCTCAGATAATATATAAATACCCTTCCATGTACATTTATATTTGGCAATGCTCACATATTAATGAACTCGACTGTACACCAGTACTTAACTGAGTAGCAGGTAGGTACTATGTGGTCTTCAGGCAAACAACATGTTTTCGTGTACCATGTAACTAGGTAGGCTGTGATGTAGTAAAAGTAGTTCTTTTAGATGTTTTGTCCGTCATTTTTATTGTCCATAAAGTTTTAGTTGTAGCGCAATGTACTTACAAATCGCTCTGGTTACCAAAAAAGGAACACGTTACCTGCGAGTGACATCCCATCGCATTATATTCTGGACGCCTTCAATCTTAGAGTGATAGACTGTTCCTAGACAGGCATGCTCCATCTTCGGCCGCATCGCTTTTAGGTAATTGCGTTCCTGTCATTGTTTATGTTGTGAGTAGACAACAAGAACACTTGTTGGCTGTCTGCCTTTAGATCCTTTGTCATTCCGAGCAATATTATCTAGGATCAAGAATCAAATGGATATGACAAGTGCGTATACCTGAAAGGGACAGACTCAAAATACGAGTGTTGAAACTAGTGTTTACTAGACTATCAAATCTAGTATCAGCTATAATAACCTTTCCATTTATCTGTAACACTAGTTGATGTACTGGAAACGTGTAACAACATAATATGTATTAATTTTATTTTTTCAATGAACTTATTTGGATTTGTATTTGTAGTTCCAGTTCATTATCTTAGCGCACTCTATACATCGGTTTTTAATTAAACCAAAAACAGGAGTACAAAGCGTTAAGTCACGTACGATGAGTGTTCAAAATAGAGAGCAAAAGATATAATTCATTTTGGACCAAAAACTCGAAAGTGCCAGCCAGAAAGAACTATTATAAGTAGGTAATTTTCAGATAGAGTATACAATTCCTAACATTTTATACTATGGCGTCAAATCTTTAGGTACGTAAACCACCACCTGTATGTATCACTGGGCGTACATAAATAGATAAATTTAGGGTCCATATAATAAATGAATACCCCACAATTAAGATAATTTATCAGTACCACAGCAGGTATCCCTAAAATGCTTGAAACACGGACAAATAAAAAGTACCATAAAATGCCGGACTGAAGCTTGACTTAACTTATTCCCAATTTGGTCGAATAGCGATTGTTGGTCGCAATTGCGATTGCGACCAAAAAAAATCTCATATTCCGACAAGGACAACAAATAATGTCTTCGTCCTTTTCTTTCTCAGCAGATTTAGTATGTTGTTCTCGTTGATCTCGTTCATGCATGGTATTATTATTACCTTGTCATCTCTATGTTATAGTCCTTCTACGAATATTATGACAGTGAGGTGAGATGGCAGATGGCAATTAAGTATCAAAAAGAAAGAAAGCGACGGCTAACTCAAGAGATTGAACATCTAAAAAATGCAAACATATTATACCTAACTAGTGGGCTAGGCGCGCGTTCGCGTGGCGTCCTACTGTAGCGATCTCCATAGTGAATCAAAGAGAGCTCGCACACACGAGTTGGCAAGACAATCAGCATTACAGCAACTGTCAAATCTACATCGCGCTAACGGAGTGTTCCATCTACAACGCTTATATACAAGATCCAAAGAGCGTCCATTGGACTTCGGTCCCCTGGTCACAGCAACTCGGCCAGGTGGGTAATTACCCTTTTTCACCTTCTCCATCTTCGCTTGCCAACATTGGCGGCTGGAATTCTCTCCTCCACATTACCGCCAAACTACTCCTACCCTACCCCTACTCTACTCTATTCTTCCCTACTCTACCCCTACCCTATTCATTCTCTACACCTACCCTACACCAACTACACCTGCCCTACACCTACTTTACCCCTACCAACCCTTTTTTCTTGCTTACTTGCTTAAAAACCTTTATTTAAATCCATTGCGTATCGCGTAGTTTAAAAGATCTAAGCATATATAGATACATAGGGAAAGACGGCGGGAACTGACTTTTTTTAATAGTATGTAATAAATATGGTAAGTTTGCATTTATTAGATAGAGATCTATACGCTCCCCCGCGCTCCCTGACTTAAGGGAGTCTGGGCCTTAGTTGGAACGTCCTACAGTAACACGAATACTTTAAAAATACACACGCCACTTTTCTTACTGCTTACGTATTTGCACGGCTGCCTACTCAATTTACGCATTAAGACCTTTGCGTAACCAGTTTATCACCAAGTCTAATTGAGATATCGGATTGCCGCAAATCTTACGCCGTCTCTTGATTAAAGAAATAACTATCAAGTCATTTTAGAAGGAATAACTACCAAAAATATTGTAAGACAATGTCCCCCAACAATATCATTTCGGTTTAAAGAACTTTATTCCTCATAAGAACATGGTTCACTTAAAACGAGGTTACAAAAATTAATTGTTTAACACTACATATCAGTTGCAATACAAGAAGCCGCTAATACAATATTATATTGCAAGTTACAGTTACTTATGACAAAGGATTTCACTTCACTTTTGTATATGATATTTTAACTTGTTTTTAAATTCACCTAAAGTTTCAGCATTTCATATTTCACTTGGTAAATTATTATAAAGCTGTGCTTCCTTAAACACTATGGTCCCAGTGTGGCCGTGCCACGGGTCACTAAGAGGACGGCTACGCAGCGACAGAGGTTAGTAGCTGGTGGACCCCTCCCTCATAGTCGAGCTGGACGCAGCCGTGCCAGTGGTGGCTCCCTTGGCTCTATATCCGCTCTTGTATCCGTATTTTAACGTTCTTGGTTGTGGAAGCTGGAGTTTGTTAGTATCTCTTAGATTACGTCTAAATATTCTCTTAGAAAATTCAAGATCTGTGTGGATGGTACCTGATAATATTCTCCTAATAACTGCCCAGTGTGGCCGTGCCACGGGTCACTACAAGGACGGCTACGCAGCGACAGAGGTTAGTGGCTGGTGGACCCCTCCCTCATAGCCGAGCTGGACGCAGCCGTGCCAGTGGTGGCTCCCTTGGCTCTATATCCGCTCTTGTATCCGTATTATAACGTTCTTAATGGAAGCTGGAGTTTGTTAGTATCTCTCAGATTATGTCTAATTACTCTCTTAGAAAATTTAAGATCTGTGTGGATGGTACCTGATAATATTTTCCTAATAAGTAAACATGTGTTGTAAGTGTAGATTTGGTTAAGGTTAAAAAGTTGTGTGTTCTTGTAAAGATATTCCGTAGAAGTAAGATAGTCGTAATGGAACAATACTTTAATAATCTTATTTTGTGAGACTTGCAGATCTCTTAAGACAGTTTTCATTGCAGATCCCCATAACTCTATTAGGCATTCAAGGTGTGACTGAACCATTGCATTATAAATCATTATTCGAGTTGAGTCGCGATGAACCGAAACTACTGAACCTATTTCGTCAATTCTTCCAGTAATAGGAACCTACCTACATTCTGCTCGTGTAAGGAAAAACATCGTGATGAAACCTGAAAATTCAGGCGATTGAATGTATAATCATGATCCATTTTATTCAGGCTTCCCTGTAAATAGGGCCACGGAGGTCAGAAGGCAGTCATTCCACTGTAATGTTATCTGATCTGCCAAATCTTGTGTCATGGGCAAGGCGGACCGTCGCGTTCGAACCATAACCGCGAAATTGACGCCAAAACGACCAGATGACCACCATTCTTCTCGCGTATCATAGAATATCTACTTTATATCCTGGAAAAGTAATAGAATTAGTACAATTTCTGACAGAACCTAGGGGAAAATCCGGGGGCCGCTAGTCAACAGATCAAATTACAATATAAACTTCTAAACACATTACGAAAATTAGAACTGTCTAAATATTAGGAAACACTGACACACATTTATACATATTGTGTTCTGTCGGTGACGTACGTGTTTGTTCGCGGAATCGACGTAATAATAATTACAATCAGCCCACGACCGCCCACGACACATGCCCTGGCCACCTTGTCAAACATTTTTAGAGTAGGGAATCGCGTTGCAGGTAAATGTTGACATTTACGGATTTCTTTTAATCTATGCGTATGCTCGTAGCACTAACATGGAGTCTGTAGATAGATCATACAATAAACACCAACCCACCTAACCTAGGCCTAATGGGTAGTCATATGTACGAAATTGACGGAAATACCAAACTCTTGGCCAACCGGCTTCAATAAGTAGGTCTTGCTTGACATTAACACTTATATATTAATGGTTAGTCGTCCTTTGTAAGAGGATAAATAGTGCCGCCTCATCCCTTAGACAAACCCCGTCCTGTGAGGACCGAGATTGCTGACTTAAGAGCATTAAGACTGGCTCTTTGTTTTTGTTGACAAACAGAAATGTAGGGCTCTTAACATAATTGCTTGTGTACATACACATGTCAAGGTTCTCGTGAGTGCTGTCAGTCGACATAAATCCGCAAATCCTCGGGAGCAACGTTCTCAAGTGGGTTTTGACAAGTTACACAATTTAGTTAACGCTATATTTGTACATTGCGACTAGCGATACAGCAAAATAAATTGATAATAAACTACCTAAGAAGTGCGTAAAAGACCACACCCCAAATATTTTTGACATGACAAAATTTCAACGACACTTCATACGATAAAACACAATAGCCTGACTTAACCTGAGGTAGGTACCCCCGACTCTCGTGGATAGCTCTAGTAACGGTCTAGTAAATAAAGACTTGAATCCTTTAGCGACCCAGAATAGATTATCCTGGCGAAAGGCGATTGTGAGAGCCGACCCCAAATAAAAATAGGAAAAGGCCGGAGAAAGAAAAGGAAGGATGTACCTCCATACTTTTTATTATTATTTTTATTATTCATTCCCTAGGGAAGCACACGGACGGATGTTACACCTGATGAAAAGCGGCTACCGTCGTCCTGGACATTTGCAACCTAAGGGTGCGGATGCGGGGCCGGGCTTTGACGAACATTGTCAACCATATCAAAGATTTCTCTAGTGCCAAGACTTAGGTTCTAAGTTAAACAAAAACATTTATTTCTCTCAAAAAGGTATCAAATTATTATTTAGTTACATTATACATAGCATTCGAATTCTTATTAAGAGTGGTTAATGAAAACCTGTGTTATAGATCTCCCGGTTCCCAACCACCTGTATCCCTTACAATATTTTAGATGATGCCTTAAAGAAAAAAATCCCTTACAACTAAATATTTTAGATGATGTTTCAAGGCATATTTAAGCAAACAATCATAATAACAAAAAAAAAACAGGACAGGTAAACAGCCAGACGGAGTTGGCGAAACAAATAAGGTTCCTTATTTTATTACGTAGCCCTAAAACAGCACATTCTAGTGGGTCTAGGCTTTATTTAAATCCCTCAGCTAAACGCTAAACTCATCGTTTACAATATTTACGAGGGAGGCATAACTATAACGGGCACACACGCTGAGTCAGGGCGGGTTAATGGTACCTCGCATACATCATTGACTTCATTGAATCGATCTCATCTTTTGCTCCAGATTCACCGCTTAGATTTTGTACTGATTGTACTGTAATCTCACTGGAGGTAGATTAGATAGCTATTGTGGTTGTATGAGAAGGTGTTTTTATTTCTCTGGGTTTCTTACCGAGACGTCGTCCCTAATAATGGTGCATGTAACTGGGGTGAAATATCGGACTAGTCATAAAACAATTACAAGTAAGGAAACGTGGAAAATGGCGTTGAGTAGTCACAACGCCATTTCTAGGGTATTCGAATACCCGACTTTTTTAGATACCCCCGGGTATTATTATTTTTAATACTCGGGTATTAACCCATTAACCCATTTTTTAAGAAAATGTAAGTAAAAGGTATTTGTTAAAATCTTTTGATTTTAAATTAAAATAAAACAAAGAAAAATATATTTAATATCAGTGAAACAAGATTTCGGTCATGTGGCCGCTGCGTGACATCCAGATTGTGCAATCAATTGGGACGATAGAGACGGGGACGATAGAACATAACCTTGTACAGAACAGAACACCCTGTTCCTGTTGCGAGTGAATGATCTACTCGTGTCCGGTGCTTTTCGGTATGCAAATGGCACTACAGTGATGGACAGGTTTCATCCAGTGCAAAGGCCAAGAGAGAGGATGTCTTGTCGAGAGTCCCTCATTGATCGCCTGGAGCAAGCTCTTGAATGTTTCTGATTGGGGAGCTGCCAATCTTGTGCAGTTCAACGCGTCTAAATCACAATAAATGCATATTTGTTCACCTAAATACGTGATAGCGTCCGCCTGCTGGGCATGGAAGTGTCATCCAAGTTGGACTTTGGTGGTTATATTGAGTCCATAGCTAAAGCTGCTGCCAAAAACTAGGAATCCTCTCTAAGGCAAGGTGGTATTTTTCATCCGAGCAGAGGTTGCCACCATATAAAGCTCAAATTCGACCTTGCATGGAATACTGTTGTCACCTATGGGACGGATCTGCCAAAGTCTATGTGGCTGCTCTGGACTTGGTTGAGAGACGCGCCAAGAAACTGATAGACAATCTCCCGTTTGTGCAGGAAAATCTACAGGATCTGGATCACCGCCGTAAAGTGGCATCATTTATGTGGGGGAATTACATGAGTTAGTTCCACCAGCCCCATTCGAGGCAAGGAATTGCAACTCGCTGCCTGCACATGTTTTCCCTGAGCGGTACAACTTGGGTCTCTTTAAGACAATAATAAATATGTATTTAATAGACAGGTATGTGCCATCGTAGACTGCATCTGCACATCAGGTAAGATGGCAGTCAAATACTAGAATATTTTCTATAAAAAAAAATTCTTTGAGTTAATACTGAAATACTAATGTTTGCTGTGAAATGTGTGAAAATTAGACGTCCAATTGGACGTTGGGCCATCTACGCGTCAGTCGCGGCGGCCACATGGCCAAAATAATATTCAAACATAAATGGCATTTCATTATCTTTCCAATAAAGGTTGTTTTACCGATATTAAAACTTTTTTTTATTTTTTATGTTACAACATGGCAAGGCGTGGTGTGTGGTGTCGCCACATAAAAGAATAGTACCACCCCATCGGCCCCGCTATTCCGGACTATGGTAGCGGTCACGGTAACGGCGGGGCAGGGGGTGCGAAGAATCACCGGATGCGACCAGGCTACCACAAAGCACGACCACTGGCCCTGGCCACATACAATGTCCAGACACTGCGGACCGACTTAAAGCTCGTGGAACTGGAGGAAGTGGTAAGCATATTACATTGGGATATTATAGAGTTATCTGAAGTCCGAAGAAAGGGGGAGGACTCGATAATCCTAAAGTCCGGAAATCTGCTTTACTTTCGGGAGGGTGACCAACTGTCCCTAGGTGGTGTCGGGTTCCTCGTCCACAAATCCCTCGTAAACAACATCGTCATAATCGAGAGTGTGTCGTCTAGGGTAGCGTACCTTATACTCAGAATTACCAAGCGGTATTCGTTGAAGGTCATACAGGTCTACGCACCGACTTCGACTTACTCCGACGATGAAGTGGAGGCTATGTATGAGGATATTTCTACAGCCATGCATACCTCCAAGACACATTACACCGTTGTCATGGGAGATTTCAACGCGAAACTGGGCAAACGAAGAGGAGACGAGTTGAGAGTGGGGCAATTTGGAGTTGGAAGTCGGAACGCCTGTGGCCAAATGCTGGCCGGCTTAATCAAAAAGGAGGGACTCTTTATTGTGAACTCATTTTTCAGGAAGCCGGATCATCGCAGAAGGACGTGGGTTAGTCCCGATGGTGTCACAAAAAATTTTCTTCATCCTATCTACGAAACGGCATATATATTTAATGATGTCTCGGTGATCAATAGCTTTAAAATTGGCAGTGATCACCGCTTGGTAAGAGGCACATTGAATATTAATCCCCATCTGGAAAGATCGAGATTGATGAGGTCCACGCTCCGGCCTATACCCATCCAAATCCAAAACCCCGAGAGCTTTCAACTCGAATTACAAAATCGCTTCGAGTGACAAGGAGAGTGCGTCGACGTGGACGACTATAATAACAGGTTCGTGGAAACTGTCTATACGGTCAAGTCAACTTTTTATAAAGCCTGCCGTACAAACAGAACAAACAAAATCTCTGACGATACCCTCAAACTCATCTAAGAAAGACGCGAAATGACTCTGCAATCCCCTGAGGATGTCTCTCAATTTAGGCGACTTAATCGACAGATCTCCAAGTCTCTGACTCGCGACAAACGCCGCTTCAATACTACCAATATTGAGGCGGCGATCGAGCGGAACAAAGGTTCTAAAGTATTTGCGAGAGATCTGTCGATTGGACAGAGCCAGTTGACTAGACTGAAAACAGATGTCGGCAGAGTTGTTTCGACCAAGTCCGAGGTTTTGAGGGAAGTCGAGAAGTTCTATGGACAGTTATACACGACAACACGGGCATCTGTAACCAATATGAAAAAGAGCCAGAGCCAAGTTGACCCTACACTACACCGAAGATATCCCGGACATCAGCTTGTACGAGATTAGTATGGCTCTCAAACAGCTTTAGAACAACAAGGCGCCGGGTGATGATGGAATTACGGCTGAGCTTCTGAAAGCTGGTGGCAAACCTGTGCTTAAGACCCTTCAGAAGCTGTTCAATTCCGTCATCCTCGAGGGAAAAACGCCAGAAGCATGGCACAGAAGCATAGAGATATTGTTCTTCAAGAAAGGTGATAAGGCTCTCTTGAAGAACTTCAGACCAATATCGCTGCTGACCCATGTGTATAAGCTGTTTTCGAGAGTCATTACGAATCGTCTCGCACGCAGGTTTGATGACTTCCAGCCTCCCGAACAAGCCGGATTCCGAAAAAGTTTTAGTACCATAGACCACATACATACGCTGCGGCAGGTTGTACAGAAGATCGAAGAGTATAACCGGCCATTATGCTTGGCGTTTCTGGACTATGAGAAAGCCTTCGATTCGATCGAAACTTGGGCGGTGCTCCAGGCTCTACAGCGGTGCCAAATCGACTATCGATATATCGCAGCACTGAAGTGTTTGTACGAAAACGCCACTATGTCAGTTCGTCTCCAGGACAGGACCACTGAACCTATTCAGCTGTTAGACAAGGTGATGTCATATCACCGAAGTTGTTCACCGCTGCACTGGAGGATATCTTTAGGCTTCTGGACTGGGACGGACTTGGCATCAATATTAACGGCGAGTACCTCACGCACCTCAGATTTGCTGACGATATCGTAGTCATGGCTGAAACCCTGGAAGACTTGGGCAAAATGCTCGATGACCTCTGTAGTGCCTCTCAACAAGTAGGTCTTAAAATGAACATGGATATGACGAATATTATGTCGAATGTCCATGTTGTGCCTACTCCAGTGACAGTTGGAGGCACTCCACTTGAAGTTGTTGACGACTATACATACCTAGGACAAATAGTCCAGCTAGGTAGATCAAATTTCGACAAAGAGGTCAATCGACGAATCAAACTCGGTTGGGCAGCGTTCGGGAAGCTACGCCACATATTTTCGTCCCAATTACCGCAGTGTCTCAAGACGAAGGTCTTTGACCAATGTGTGTTGCCAGTGATGATTTACGGAACTGAAACGTGGCCACTCACTATGGGCCTTATAAGAAAGCTCACTGTTACCCCAAGGGCAATGGAAAGAGCTATGCTCGGAGTTTCTTTGCGCGATCGAGTCAGAAATGAGGAGATCCGCAAGCAAACCAAGGTCACCGACATAGGTCTAAGGATTGCCAGACTGAAGTGGCAGTGGGCAGGGCACATAGCTCGAAGAACAGATGGCCGATGGGGCAGTAAAGTTCTCGAGTGGCGACCACGTACCGGTAGACGAAGCGTGGGTAGGCCTCCTACAAGTTGGACCGACGACCTGGTAAAGATCGCAGATCGACCTCGTGATCAATAGGTATTTTTGTTAATATCGACGTTGGAAAATAGTTATCAACACATCACTATCGCACGCCCGACTCAAATTCATTTTACATATATTTTGGGATTAAATACCAAAATATAGCCGTAGGAACTACCTAGTTATGAATTATCAATGTTTTCAATTATTTTATCAATATAAACTGAAATAGTTTGTTTACAAATGTGACTTTGACTACCAAATTGATCGTAAAGCTGACGTTTGGCACGCATTTTACCTTAGAGGGCCGCTCTGCTCAGTCATGAAGATAGATAACTTTCCAATTGTTTTGAAAAATCCCTTAGTAAATGTAAATGGTGTAATAGAGGTACTTTTGGATTGTTGACATTACTATCATGGATGATTTTACTATATAACAAAATTATGAATTAATCTTAATTATAAAGTGTGTATGCGCTTCATTCATGCCAAAACTTGTCCTTTATCTGTAGGTCACTCTCTTATCGGCCTCTATCATACGGCCCACAGAATTAAGGCGAACGAGACGATCGAAGACAAATTGTCATTTTTTTTTATACCACCAAGGTGGCAAACAAGCTTACGTCACCCACGCGTTGCCGACCCAGTAAAAACCTTTTAACCCCTTTCTTGAAGAATTCCATGTTAAACCTCCAGGAAAACCTCTCCAGGTAGTTCATTATCATTATCTTCATAAAGACATTATCTTCATTTGTCGTCGTTGGAAGACATCAAAACGCAGATCATCTGTGCGATTGTTACGTAGAAATGAATAGCAGAAATGAAATGATCCCGTCTTGAAATGTCTTTCTTAATCCACCATACAACATATAAATACAATAAGATGATGGACAGATGGATATACAGGCGGATCGATCTTAATGGGCCAAAGGGATAACGTAATTATTTCAAAGGAGCCACGAGGCCGATTTTAGAATAAATATGACCCGCAATAAAAAAAATTACAACTCACACAAAACCTCGAATCTAACCCGATTCAATGTTGTAAAAATGAAATGTAAAATGCTTAGATAATTAAAATCAGTTTTCTAAAACACGAATTAAAAAAAAATATAGGGATGTATACAATTAAAAAAAAAATTTAATAAGTAGATATTATTTTTTCTAAAATCGTGTTAGAACGTGGTTCCTTAGAACAAATTTCGTAAGCTGTTTAAGTTTCAGATTACTTCTTACTGACCCATTTAGATTATTCATTAAATGGCTAATATATTAATTTACGTAGTAAATTCTGAGGTATGGCGCTTTTAATAATCTATAAGTAAATTGGTTCCATCAGCCAGGTAAGGTTATCCATCCAGGGACTTATGGCATTGCGAGTCTTATTAAAAACATGATTAGTTATGGGCGACGCCATGCTGGCATCGTGTTCGCCTTCTAAAATATTCGCTAGAATTATTTCCAACAACGCGAAGCCAATTTTCTCTATTTTAATTGGAGCTTCCAAGGAGTCGATACTAATTCTACCAGGATTGATATTTTTGGTGTCAAAATATTTATGTATTGCAAACTGGGGTAGAGCGTCGGTGGCCGAGCGGTTAGTGTATCCGACTCGTAAGCGAGAGGTACCAGGATCGAATCCCGCTGCGGCCATGTACCAATGGCTCGTTTCTGAGTTATGTACATTAGTTGAATACTAACCGATGCTCTTACGTTGAGGGAAAACATTGTGTGAAACCTGCACATTCAGGCGGCTGAATGTGTAATCATGATCCAATCTGTTCAGATTCCCCTAGTAGCAGGGTCATGGAGGTCAGATGGCAGTCGCTCCACTGTAATTACCTGATCTGCCAAAATCATGGTCAAGGCGGACATCGGGCCCGCGTGCGCACAACCGGGATATTAACGCGAAGATGATCATATAAACTGGGGTAGTTGTGTTTTTATTTGTCATTCATTTCATTAAATTTTTACGGATTTTTTTTATTTTTTTGTTAACCGTTGTCATCTAACCTTGATTTAGGGAACATTCTATATAAAAGAGGACATTAGTAGGAGGTCCTTCGTTTAAATGTCAGATGTAATTAAAGCGTACGCTTCCCGCTTAATTTTCCTGCCCTACGCAAAACAAGAAACGTAATGACTCAGCTTTTCCGTGTGATGCGTGTTACCACAGTGTTACATAGAAAATTATTTATATGTACCAACCTCGTGCGAGTTGTAGGCGGGCCGCTTTTTGAACTTTGTGGTTGCGCATTTCAAATGTTTAGGTGCTAAATTTACCTATTTATATTTTTGGGCCTATAGGTATTTAAGTATTTTAACTGGGATTTTATGGGCAAATCGGGCACCATAGAAGACAGTGAGAAACCGTCTTTATTAGCCATTAGCACTATTAGAATCGAGATTGCATTCACTGGTTGCGAAGGTACTCATCTAGAAAGAGTGTCTGAGAAGTCTCTATTGTATTTAATTATTGTCATAAATAACTGAAGGGGAACGTTCGACAGTTGGAACTAAAATAAATTGGCGTGTAAATTCAGCGTCGGTAAGATGGCTGCCTTTATTTGGTCTTGTTTCCTTTACAATGTTTACGTTTCTATTCAAAGAAACATCAAAACACTATAATATCAACATAATTACAACAACGTTAGTTGGATTGTAGGGTATTCATGTTGGTAGAGGTATTATTGTATAGTATATTGGTAGAGGTAGTTACATGAAAAGAGATACCTAAGGCTGGATGCCCACTCATGCAGTGCAGTGCAGTGACAACAAAGAAAACGGTGGTGTTATTCTGGTTTTTCAAGTTAGGCCACGTTCGCACGAGAAATTTACTAGAGATTGTGAGTTAGGCAACGTTTGCACGAGAGCTTTTTCGACGCTTTTACACGCGAAACGTACAAAAAGGATACCATTCATTTTGGACTAAAATAATAGTTGGTGGTGGAAAAAAAAAACAATTATACAATTTTCAGAGGGACCATACAATTTCTACCATTTTCGTGAGCGACCGTTTCGAAGTTATTCCAGTTTTTAGCTCAACAATGTAGATCGCTACGAGAAGTATAAATTCTCTTGTGTTTTAGGACCAAAATAGTTTCAGAGTTATCACAGTTTTAAGTTTGACAGCTGTCACCCGAAATGAGGATCTCTATGCTATTCGAACGGATTATTGACCAGAGATTTCGTTAGGAATGCTTGTCGGAATGCCAATACAGCTTCAGGCCGGGCTGCAGCCGGGTTCTGTGCTGAGCCCTTACTTGTTTTGCATTGTGATCGATGCCCTCCCGGCAGAAATTCAGGACATGCCTCCCTGGCTTATGAAGTACGCTGACGACATCGTACTGGTGAGCAAGCTTAGGCAGGGCCTTGAAACCAGGGTAAACACGTGGAAGGATGTGCTAGAAAACGGTGGTCTGTGGTACCGACACTATCCGTATAGGTAACGAAACTGTCAATAGAACAGATAAATCCAAATACCTCGGATCCGTGATGCACGAGTCTGGCAATATCGGTCTCGATGTCAAGTCCCGAATGCAGCCTGGGCAAAATGGCGGGAACTCACGGCAGTCATCTGTGACCCTAAAATCCCTCTCAAGCTCAAAGGGCTTATATACAAGAGTATAATTAGACCTGTGTCTATGGCTGCGAGACATGGCCAGCGCTGAAGAAACACGTTCGCGATCTTCACGCCAACAAAATGAAAATGCTGCGCTGGATGTGCGGAGTTACACGGCTCGATCGAGTACGTAATGAATACATCCGTGGCAGTCTTGGCGATACTGATGACTCGTAAACCTATACCTGTTATGTATAACTATCCCCTTGGAAACCATTCACTTACTAGGGATACTTCAATTAGAGACTTGGGTGTTGTACTAGACCACAAATTGGTCTATAATTACCACATTGAGAGCATTGTTGCCAAGGCATCGAAGTCATTGAGTTTTCTCATGCGTTTTCAAGGATTTTTAAAAACACTAAGACCTTCAAAGTCTTATATTGCGCATATGTAAGAAGCACCTTAGAGTACGCTTCTCAAATATGGAATCCCATCTACGACGTTTACAAAACAAGACTCGAAAGTGTTCAGATTAGGTTTATGAAGTACATATGCAAAAGACTTACAATTTATTATAAGTATAAGGAGCTATTATGTAAAAAATTCCATTTAATGCCATTTTCTCTCCGACGCAATATTGCAGTGACTTACATTTTAAAAATAGCTCTAGTTCAGTAGACTGTCCCAAATTACTCAGTAAATTGCAGTTTCAGGAACCTAGAGGTCATGGTGGTCATCGTAAAGTACCATTTATGTATCCCCAAGCCTCTACTAATTACAGACAGAATTCGTATCTTATTCGGGCGACCAGAAATTGTAATTCATTATTGGAATCGGGCGTTGATCTTGATGTTTTTAATACAAGCGATCACGCAGCGCGTAAATTGCTAAGTAGCGTATTCTTTGAGCAGTTAGTATTGGGTGGGTATTTTGTTCTGTCATTTGATTGCTAATTTGTTATTTAAGTGCTAAATATTTCTTAATTTTTTTTATCATGTCATTTGATATTTCGTGTGCCTACGGAATTTGCCTCGACTATCTATCTACGCTAAGTTTATAAACTATTCTAGATCTATTAGTGAAGGTCTATTATTAGCTAACAGCTTTTTACCATTAAGTACTGATATGTTTAATAAGCTGACGATCTTCCAAATAAATAAATAAATAAACATCTCGACGAGCACTATCATTTCTCTTTAGAAACTAGTGTTCTAGGAGCGATAGTTTAAGTTTGACAGCTGTCACCTGAAATGTAGATCTTGACGAGCACTATCATTTCTTTTTAGAAAGTAGTGTTCTAGAACCAAACATGCCTCATTTATAATTTAGGATGAACTGAGAAGAAAATGACGACAGGATCACGAAAGCGAAACAACTTCATTAATGTTACAGAATCAGAAGAATGGGGGCTTACGCATCAGCGGTCAAACTTTCTTTGACAAGGTCGGTTTCTTATTTCATTCACACGCGTGGTATCTGTACTAAAAAAAGTAGACAGATATGTGTGTGTGAACTGTGGCACATAAGGAGGAAAGATTCGAACTGTTGGTAAAAAGAAACAGTCAGATGTGACGTTTCATGTTGACATCTGCTGACATCGCGCCGCACGCTGCACGATGGGACCAAATTGAAAAACGTGGACAAAATTCATACAGAACTGACATTTCGGGCTTGGATTGCGAGTTTTGCCACATAGTGCAGTGCGCCGCGCAGCGCACTGCATGAGTGTGTCTTCAAGCTAAGGTTTGTTAAACTTTAAATGAAACCAATTGCTTTTATTCTTCATTTACCAATCTAAACCTAATAATTTATCATTGTAGACGTTGATAAAAAGTGACCATTCTCATACTACATTAGGCACAATAACTCAACAAAACAAAATCATGTACTTGTTATTATCTAGGTCTCTTCATTGCCGCATAAAAAGAAAATCCACAAATTGCTTTCCCATGTAGTCATATAACCCAAAGAATTTAACATATTTGCGGTAACCATTTTAGTCATTACAATGAGAGGACAATGTAACTACAAGCAAATTATCTATGTGTAGATATGGTACCAAGTTCAATAGGTGTGGCATATAAAGCAGTTTTCCAATAGGTATTTAAAGCATTCCTAATCACTCACTAGATGGCGCCCCGACAATTTTGGTAATGAGGAGTTTTCCAATAGGTATCTAAAGCATTCTTACTCACTCACTAGATGGCGGCCCGACAATTTCGGTAATTGATAATCGCTTGAAAAAGGTTCTTAGCAAAGCGGATATAAACACTGGGTACGTTTTATTGGATAATATTGTATTTATCAATAGTTTTTAACAATTTTAGAGGTTGTAATAAAATGGAACATAGTGCCTATTCATAAAAATATGTCTTTGTATATTTCGTTCAACTTTTAAAAGTTATGTTTATATTATATTTTTAGGTTTAGTATTAGGGGATGGATATCACTGCCACAATCATACAGATTGGAAAAGAATTATCAAAATTGTAGGAGCGCCATCTATTGATGCTTTTTGAAACCAAATGACAATACCTACTGGAAAACTCCTAATTACTTAAAGTGAAGATCAGATACTCCAAACTGGTAACCCTCGACTCGAATTTACATTTGGAATTCTCCCCACTCAACTAGGTCGCGTAGGAGGCCCTATTTGGATATTTACTTAACTCAAAATTGCAAATTAAGGGTTCTGTGGGTCAGAGGGCCCTCTCCGTTTCTAATCTAATAATTTGAGAATTACTACGCCCTAAATGCTGACGAATTACGGGACACATTAGCTTCTAATTGACTGGCAATTTGTAGACTTCGCGGCGTAACTTTTCACAGACAGCCACCAATTGAGAAAACTCTAAATTAAGAATGATTTTTCAAAATATAATCAAAAGGTTTGAACATCGCTTTTCCTGTCACAATTGTGTATAATTGAAGTCTGTGTTTAATAAATAATGTGTTGAATGTCAGTTGTGCGGAATCCATATTGTGTAGAATCGCGAATAGGTAGAATTGCGTTTGTGTTGTATATCGATCAATCCGACCAAACTACAGTTTGTACCAGCGATAACTCTATTCCACGAACTTATTCTGGAATAAACAAAAAGTCGTTCTTCCATGCAATCAATATTCTTGGCACTTCTTGGAATGACTATGCGCGATTATCCAAGTGAATGATGAACGAATGTAATACTCTGCCAAATGAAGGTTGTACCGCAGCAATATGCTTAAAATCAAAGGTTATGTGTACTGGCTTTTGTCTCATTATAGCATGAAAAAGTAGCTGTCAAGTGTCTATGACAGTTCAAGTTACATTTCGAAGATCATTCTGGTGTTTGAGACGCCATTTTATTATTCTTCGAATAAGCCCTCTAATAAAAGCAAATAGGTGATATAGTGTTGTGGTAAAATGTAAAATTGATTTACTCTCGTATAAATATTAGGTATATGGCAAAGATTTCAGTTAGGCAAATGTCCAGGTCCAGATCCAAGTCCTTACAATCCTGTGCTGGTAATTTTGACTGGAGAAATCTGCGACAGGAAAATTATAAAGAAAAAAATTGTAGCATAAGTATGAGCAAAAGGCATGAATAGGGGATAAAAGAGAATGGAAATGACACTACGGGCAAATATAGCATTAAGAAAAAATGGCACTGGGAAAATATGGGAATGGTACAAATTGCTCCAAGATATAGATTTGCGCCATACTCGTTCAATCTAGAGTTAGGTGAAAAAGACAAAGAAATTATACGGTTAAAAAATCCTTGGTGTAAGATAATTTTGCTAGCAGGTGAAAATGGCGGCCAGAAATTAATATTGTAATTTTCAGATAGACCCAACATTCTCCATTCCCCAACAATTTTACCTTTGCCGCGAAGCCTTTCAGTTGTTGGGTTTTTAAAAGATTTTAATTTCTGACCGGCACCAGTCTTATTACAAAATATTCTATAACTTTTGGTTTAAACCCGAACTAGTTAGTCTACGCCTAAGTATTTAAGCTTGACCTTATTACAAAACTCGCTAAACCTCAAGTTTATCAAAACTCTAGTACTAAGAGCCGTGATACACTACATACAAAATTTCATTCACTCTTTCTTTCAATTTATGGCTGTATGGCTGTAACGACTTTTGCTTTATACTTTTATGATGTCAAATAAATGACTATTCGAAATTTGAAATTATTTATTGTGCTGCACGTAATAGTAGTTTATCTACACTCATAGCATAATGTTCCAATTACATATTCGAAAACAGTCGTTTAAGGGCACACTTTTTTCACGCCATACTATAGTATTTAAAAAAATTGCTTTTCGATACAGCATTTCCCATACTATTTTCATTACAGCTGTATCGTAAAATAACTTTTTAATCATTATGCAACACTTTTATTTTTTTATTTTTTGTCGGGCGCCGGGACACGGCGTAATTTAGGCTGAATACTTAGATGTCTTTAACAAATTCAAATTCAAAATTTAAATTTACCTGTTTATATTCTGTGTAATTATTTTCCCGCTAAACAGAATATTTTTTGCAATTGTTGTAATTTGTGTTTGTGAATGCTTTTCCTTATTTTAAGCAAATAAATAGATAAATGTGAAAATAGTTAAGTGAATTTCCCGCCGCTTGATATGCTTGACGCGTAGATACAACAGAACTGACTCGCAGCTTACTTCCAGCTAAGTTGAGAAAATTATAGGTACGATATTTTAACATAAAAATATGAGTGTAGATAAAGTAGTGTATGCAACTGCATAAAATTAGGTATTAAAACACTCGTGTCAAACTATTATCATACTCGGCTACTCCTCGTATGATAAACAGACACTCATGTTTTAATACCCCCTTTTATATGACAGTTGCATAAACTAGTATTATGTTAAAATATCGTACCTATAATTTCCTCAACTTTGCTGGAAGTAAGCTGCGAGTCAGTTCTGTTGTATCTACGCGTCGAGGATATCAAGGATATCAAGCGGCGGGAAATTCACTTCACTACTTTCACATTGATTTATTTATTTGCTTCAAACAAGAAAAAACATTCACAAACACAACACAAATTACAACAATTAGAAGAAATATTCCGATTAGCGGGAAAATTGTTACACACAAATATAAATAGGAAAATTTGAATTTTGAATTTGTCATAGACATTTAGGTATTCAGCCTACATTTCGCCGTGTCTCGGCGCCCGACAAAAACTAAAAAATTAAAGTGTTGCATAATGATTAAAAAGTTATATTACGATACAGCTGTAATGAAATTAGTATGGGAACTGCTGCATCGAAAAGTATTTTTTTTTAATTTCAAGACTGGCGTGAATAAAGTGTATCCTTAAACAACTGTTTTCGAATATGAAATTAGAACATTTCGCTATGAGTGTAGATAAAATGTATTTTGCGTGTTTTGTTGTAATTAATCAATAAAAACATGAAATATTACCAAATCACAATCAATCCCCCACACAGAAAAACCAAACCTCAAAACATTGTTGTCAATGTCAAAACTGAGATAAACCACACAAAAACTAGGGCGGTCGCGGGTTTATCTTTAGTACCACAGTTAGTCCGGGACGAAGCGTTAAACCATGTTTTGTAAAAAGAATACAAGTTGGGCTATGGTTTAAACCTGTACTATCTTTTGACTACGTCTAAACCATGTCTTGTAATAAGATGGTTTCAGTTTTGTAAAACGTGAATGATGTCTTTTGATAGACAGATAGAAATAATAAATGCGTGGACAACACTTAATAAAAACAATGACAGGGGCGTCTTATTCTAAGTGTAGACATATTTCGTACCCTATACGCTTCGTATGTAAATAAGTTTTTTATGTATTGTGTGTATCAGCATTTTGGAGCGTCGGCGGCCGAGTGGTAAAGGTATCCGACTCGTAAGCGAGAGGTACCGTGTTCAAATCGCACTGCGGCCATGTACCCATGACTCTTTTCTGAAGTTTTTTATATTAGTTGAATGCTAACCGATGCGCTTACGGTGAGGGAAATCTGCACATTTAGGCGACTGAATGTGTAACCATGACCCAATCTGGTCATACTCCCCTGGTAGCAGGGTCAAGGAGGTGAGATGGCAGTCGCTCCACTGTAATTATCTGATCTGCCAAATCCTGGATCATGGTCTAGGCGGACCCCGGGCCCTGGTGAGCGAGAGCACAACCGGAACATTAACGCCAAGATGATTATTTTTAATTTGTATGTGTATCAGCAATTTTGTCAATAGTCGATCAAGAAACGGGAAACGGTGCTTGTCCTTTTATCGAAAGCTATATTGCCGTTCATTGAAGAGGTTGTTTTATAGAAATAAAAGTTTATATAACTTTTCATGCAAGCAAAATGGAGCTTACTGAAAATATTATCTTCTTTTAGCAGTTATTAGATATTGATTAAAAGTGTTTCCGCCGTGGCTGTGAGGATCGTATTTCCTGTTAATTATATTACGAGACACAAGGTGCCTGATTAATGAAAGGCGATTTCACTAGTGAAGCCGGTTGTCGAGAGCACACCGTTAGACATGAGCCTTCTCCTGCGGATTTGCCATAATATCTTTAGGCGAGTTGGTTGGGCATACTTGTTTATTGAGAATACTCAATCATTCAAATCTTTTACCTCGCGATTTCGTCCGCGCTATAGCTCTGTAAAGAAATAGACCAAAACCTGGCGGTTCAGCAGTGCATGCGATCCGGACCCGAAAAAATGCAATTCGAGCTAGCTACAGCACTATTTCTGTACTGCCCATCCGGGTTATGTCGTCCGAATGTGTTTGTCAATATTTGGCATCCTCCCGTTATCCGACTCAGCGATATCAATCCATCGGTTCTTGTTTCTCCCGCGGAATCTCGTTTTTGATACCGGCAAGTTTATATCTATTTCCCACCCTTAAGGCTTACGCAGCACGTGACCAAACAAACGCAGGCAAGGCCCTTTGATCTTATCCACGATGTCGATGTCAAGGCGCCCACAGATGTACCCGTTACGCATTCAGTCAAGTCGGTTAACGCCGCATATTCACAGCAGAATTCGTCGCTTTCCATCAGGAGAGTCAAATGCAAGCCTATTGAAAAAAAAAAGAATTTTCATTTCGTTGGCGTGGACTTCGCGGACATGATTTGTCAGTCTTCCAGCCAGTGTATCACATGCCTAATTATGCTTGTCTAAGATCCTTGAGCTTGCTTGGGATTTTATGCCCGTAGTTAGAGCCCGCCCTTTAGCCCCAGCTCCAAGGCTTCGATGTCAAGTCTCTTATCTCAGGGACTTGCCATCGCATCCGATATCACCGGTTCTATTGACGACTTGACCGCTTCGTTCGAATGGTTTCAAAATCAGTGCTGCTGGCTATTTATGACTCGGGTACAGATTTTGACCCACACAGCCTACAGATTACCTCCCTAAGAACACTGTCAAACGCTCTTTGCAGAAATTTTATTATGAAATGGAGCGGTTAATTTCTAATGAAAATTTTCATAAAGAGGTATTGGACTTAGGCTCTTGTATTGTACTTATCTACTGAGTATGTGAAATGTCACAAATATCAATTGCTTTAAGTTTGTAGACAGATATTCTTGTGTGAATCTGCTCTAATATTGTGTTGTCTATTTCATTCATTTCGAGGCGTCTGTAAGAAAAGTTTAACATTGTTCTTACAAACAATATCAAACATATGTGTTCTGAATCATATAAAGTTTGGCAGCGTATAAGTACTCGCATAATGTTGTATAAAGTCCTTCTAAAGTATTTGGATGTCGTAATCGTAACTTTGGGACAAAATCTGCTGCGAACATATTGAGCTTTGGAAACTTGAACGTTGCATGGACCTGAAATATTTCATGTGCTATAAAATGGTTATAAATAATTATGTACAAGATGACATTTGCCATGAACGAGTACTCGATTAGGTATGCTTAACCTTGAAAATAACAAGTGTTGTAGTTACTAGGTACTTACATTATTTGCTTTTACTAGGCGCGACTTCATTCACGTGGCGTCCTACCCCTAGCCTTACCATACCCCGAACCTACCTCCACATATATCCTACACCTACCCTACACTTACTTTACCTACCTATTTAGTTTTTTTTGCCTGTAAATCTTCCTCTTGAATAATCATCATCATCTTGGCGTTATGTCCCAGTTGCGGCCCCGCGTGGCACGCGAGGGCCCAGGGTCCGCATTCCTGCTTTTCTTGGCCCACCTCGCTCGGTCTTCGGCATTTGCGGCCACCTCGCAAATCTTCCTCTTTAATCACTCTATCTATTGTTGAGAATTAAAATCCGTTGCGTAGTTTAAAAGATCAAAGCGTAGATATATACAAACATAGATACATAAGGGCAGACGGTAGAAACGACTTTCATACTATGTATAGATTTATTTATCTTCCAACTCCCACGACACACCAAAAAAATTGTCTTATTCCGTAATAAATTAAAATGGTTTCATTTAGAAATTCCGCCCGTCGGGTCAATAAAAATGTTAAACGATCCCAGCAGACTTAGCCAGCTGATCCCCACAAAATTGTTGTTTTTTCCCGAATGTCACATAAAGGTCCAGACAATTTTCTTTCTGCTCATTAACTGCTGTCATAAATTCTTGCTTATCCAGGAAAGTCATAAAAACGAGTAATTTCTGTGCCTGTACCTTAGCTTAACACCTGTATCTAGAATATCTCGGCCAAAGTCTTACCTTAAAAACCTAGGGTAAAAAAGTAAAGTAAGTGAAAAGTCTTTACTGCACATAAAAAAGTGAAATTTACATAACAGGAGAAAAATCCACCTATATAAATCCATCAATATTGCCTTATTTTCTCTTCCAGACAACCTTTGGGAAGAGGTAAGTTATCACAGTAGACCATTTCGAAAATGCCTGACATAAATTTATTTAGGAAGTATATTTATTAAATAGAAATTCATAATTACAAACACGCAACCCGTTCTAGGAGAATAAGGTCGGCCAGTATATAAAGTCCTTAAAGTATAACTTTGACTGAAGGCCTTATAGGGTACCGTGTTTGTGTTTCAATAAAATTATGAGCTGAGGGTATGAACTAGTTAATGCTAAAATAAACTTACTAGTGACAGATTGACAATATATTAAATAATACTATTTAAACATTTTTGCTATCGTTGTTGCTGAACGCGGGCTTAAAACAATATACTTGCAAACTGTAAGCGTTACTTACAATGCCTATACAACTACTTTTGAACAACAATCAGCTTGAGTTGAAATGCAAATGAATAATGATGTTTAAGGTGAATGATAAGGCTAATGTTTTCTTCTTACAAATATAATATTGGTGACAATTAAAGTAAGGATAAGTAGTAAGTAATAATTTATCGGTAAACTACAGCATATATAAAGTTTTAAAGCTTACCACCAGGTGAGATGGCAGTAAAATGCCTGGCTAGTCAATAAAAAAAAAGCTTTAATAGTATTAGAGCTTGTTAAGGTCCTTATTATTGGAACATCTACAAAATCTCTTCGAAATATATTTTTGAATTTAAAATTTTTATATTGTTTCAATTTTGTCTTATTAATTTGCAAGTAACAAATTACTTAAGTATGTGGTACCAAAGTAATTTTTTATTTCCTGAACCAATCATTATCATCTCATAATCATCATGTCAGCAGTATAATGATCCGTGGTAGTGGCCTCCTTATCGGGAACTGAGCTGAGAGAACAGTTCACATTATTTTCCTTGAGCTGGATTACCGGACCGAAACGCCGTACTGGCCTAGTTACTGTTTAACATCTATCTAACCCGAGGATTAGATTAATTTTCGAACAGAGCATTTATTTTGGTGTTTATTCAATATTATAACTCGTTGCGAGTAAGCATTGACAGATCCTACTTACCTAACCCAAAAATAATGTTTACCGTCTATTCAAAAATTTTAATATGAAATCTTTTACCTCTTGCTTCGGATTATGATACAACGTCGCGTTTTAATAAACTCATCTTAAATCTTCTAAAATGTTACTACTTAGTAACGAATATAATAGTAAAAGTTGTCGGAGTTGTCGTTGTTGTGAGTCATTCTACAGGGTGCCGTACAAAGCGTACTCAAGAGCATACAGACATACGCAATTTGTCCCAAATATTATGCAATTTTGGTTTTTATACGATTGGCACAAAACTAATTTTTTATTTGTAAACAATCGCACAGCATCCGCCTAGTTACCGCGCAGTCTTCGCGTCGCGCACGCCTAGTCACCGCGTCATCCGCCAAAATGGTAGGCTGCGCGATTTAAGCTAGAACTACACTAAATCGACGCCGTGCTATGCCGTGTTATGTACTTAAAGAATAACGAACCCTATTTCCTTCCGTATAAAGTAAGGTACACTATTGTGTCGCGTATGTGGCGTAGCATTGCATGGCATGGATCTAATGCAGCTCTAAGCGATTAGTCGCCATATACAATGTATGGGCTATGATCAAGCACGATTTCTACGCGATGAGTAGGCGATATGGAAGCGGCGCCGTATAAACGACCCGTTGCCAAATACAACCATCTCATAATAAATTAAGTTTAATAATACTCTGAAAATAAATACACCAAACTCGGAAAGTTGTGTAACTAACAGCTACACTAAGGTGGGAAACAACAACAACTGTCGACAAGGCGCTACGAGCGCAACAAGGCGCTAAAAGCTCCCTCTCTTATTGCTCCCAAACTTAGCAGTTATTTTATTTTATTTTTATTTTATTTATTACACCTGAAGTCAACAGCTTATTTACAAAAATGTTAAACGAAACATCATTACTTTATCATAGGCCAATTACAGACTTCTATTATATTACTTAAACTAGTAAACAAATAAGGGTAGGAGTAGAATAAAAAAAACAAGTCGACGTCAATCTACCTACCCAAAGAAAATTAGAAAAAATATTATTTGCATGGAGCACAGTGTGTGATGATGTGATCTGTTAATGTGATTGTGTTGTGTTAATGATTGATGGTGTGAGTGTGCGTGTAAAATCCTTCCGAAAATAAACAAAGGTAAGTTTTAAGATCGGTTCACATGTCGGCATTATGTTTTAAAAATAATTAATAATGATAGTAATTTTTTATTAGAAAAAATGTGCTTCTGATGGCATAATCTAGTGGTTCCTTATGTAGGTAACTAAATCAAAGTATCCGCACAACCATCATGTCTCCTACCCAACAGTACTACTCATGCAGATTTGCCAAGCAATGCGCGACTCAGTCAGACACATTCAATACGTAAGTACTGAGTATGAGAGTATGAGTACTTACCCAATGCATCACTTATTATTTTTGAGTTTGTATGTTATTTGCTTTAAAAAGTGTTTCTTAGGAAATCGAAATAGGTCAATATCTGAAAATAATTTGTTATACGTCTTTGGGAGGCGCACGGCCAGGCTGTTTGCCGCGTAGTTGGTTCGCGCCTGCGGAACAGACAGCAATGCTGTGTGACGGGACCTTTTTGTAGTCGCGCATAGTTTTAACATTGTATTTATTAACTCAGGACAATCAACGGTACTAGATACTGTATTATAAAGAAGTGACATATCTTGAACAATGCGTCGATTTTTCAGAGTTAGCAAGTTATGTGTTTGACATGATTGTACGTAGTCACCATTCGGCATGCGAGAACGATAATTTAAATGTTTCAAAAATTTCATTTGTACCCGTTCCACAGCAATTTCATAAGTAACGTACTGCGGGTTCCATATTGAGCTACAATATTCAAGTTGAGTTCGAACATATGCATAATATAAAATTTTGATACACTCTAAATCGCAAAACTCTTTGGTGACCCTGTGAATGAATCCTAAATTTTTGAAAGCTTTGGACACAATATAATCTACATGAGACGAAAAAGTGAGCTTGTTGTCTAAGATAATACCAAGGTCACCAATTGAAGTTTCCTTCCTCAAGAGAGAGCCGTTCAGACTATATTGGAACTGCAACGCAACGCCGCGAGTAAAGGAAACATGTACACACTTATCGGTATTGACGTTTATCTTATTTACGACATAATAATGAGAAAGTCGATCTAAATCATCTTGCAACATTTGATAGTCTTTTTGAGATTTAATTGTCATGTAAATCTTAGTGTCATCAGCATATAGTAAAAATCTTGCGAACCGAAAACATAACCCTATGTCATACAAATATACCAAATAGAAAAGCGGACCCAATATAGAACCCTGGGGGACGCCCGAAGGTATACCGACAAAGTTTGATCTATGGCCACCCACTACAACGGCCTGTTGTCTTTTAGTAACGTACGACTGGATCCATCGCAAAAGATCTCCATGTATACCCAGCCGGCACAGTTTTCGCAAAAGAATGACGTGGTCCACCCGATCAAATGCTTTTTCGAAATCTGTATATATAACGTCCACCTGCGACCCAAAACCCATGCCACTGAGTACGTCATTTGTAAAAACAGCCAGATTAGTGTTTGTGGAACGACCCTTATAAAATCCGTGTTGTTCGTTAGGTAACCCTTGCTTAACGACAGGCCAGACGCGATTATACACTAAACGCTCAAAACATTTACCTAGCACATTCAGTGAGGAAATAGGGCGATAATGTCTCACATCATTCTTTGATCCTTTTTTGTGAATCGGCACGATAAGTGCTTCTTTCCAAATAGACGGAAAGTGACACATATTTAAAGATTTATTAAATAATATAGTCACTGGTACGGTCAAAGATTCAGCGCATCTTTTGAACAGAATAGCCGGAAAACCATCACTGCCGGCACCCTTGTGTTCATCAATGTCTTTTAAACACTTAAATACCTCCTCTGATGTCATTATCATGGAGTCAATGGTACTGGAGAACAAGAAATTATGCGATTCCTCGACTGGATAAGAATTGTCTGGTTGTACAAACACACCTTCAAAAAAGCGGCTAAATGCATTACATATTTCCCCTGCAGTTGTAAGCTTTTTCTCCTCATACGTCATAGTGCTAGGATACCCTGTCGCGGACTTTCGCTTCGAGTTAACGTAAGACCACAATGCTTTAGGATTGGATTTAATTGCATCTTGAGAACGCTTAATATAGTGTTTATAACATTCATCCTGCATTTTTTTTCCCCTGGTGCGTAATAGTCGAAAGGTATCCCCGTCTCTGTCATTACCATAACACTTCCAGCGAGCGTGTGCCTTAGCTTTCTCTCTTAACAAATTAATTAATGCTTTACTATACCATATAGGATATTGACGGGGGCCATTTGATGTGATGATTGGCACATATTTATCAACAACTGTATTCAACTCAGCGTAGAAAATATCAACTACTTCCTCCACGTTCTCAGAGGATAAAAGATTAACCCAGTCGACTTCATTCAGATCAGAGTTCATTTCGCAGTATCTACCTTTTCTGAATTGACGTTTACGAATTAACAACTTAGGTAAGGGCTGTATTACTATGTCGGATGCGTCGATGTCCAAAGTAGTATGAAATCTATAATCTTCCATTACAAGGGGCGTCATACACTGAGTCACATTAACACCGAAGTTGCAAAAAAACAAATCCAATGTATTTCCAGATTGGTTTTTAAAATAACTATACTGATCTAAGCCTAAAAAGTTCAGTTGGTTTATTAAATTTAGTCCCTCGGTTTGCAACTCCGTGCTACCCCTTTTTATGAAAACTGGACTCAGTTAATAAAACAATATGATGATTTATATTTAATAAGTTATTATAAAACTCTAATGTTTTCGTTCGTATTCCGCGCAGATTCTGATACATAATACTTAAGTTAGTCATTTAAGAAAGTGAGTCGTAGTGAATTGTGCATGTAGGCAAAGCATTGTAAATATGGTTCGAATTATACTGTAGGCATGATCGTGGGTGTTGGACACAACCGCTTTATGTAAACGTGTGATAGTATATGTATGACTGTGAAATAAAAAGAGGAAAGTATTTATAAGTGGAAAATATACTCTCATAGGATTTAGGAATTTGTAATGGATATTGTTTAGTGTATTTGTATGTGAAGTGTTAGTTTTGTGGCATCCGTGCAAATGTATGCTACTAAGGTATAGGTTACAGTGCAAAAATACATAGAATAGGTACGTTACAAATAATTCATTTATACAATTCCTTTTAAATCACACTCTTTTGACACAAGAATAAAAGGCGATCCCTTGCATTTCCTTGTATATATACGACAGTTTTTGGTCCATACATACTCGTATCCTTTTTCTTTGGCTAGGAGTTTACACTTGTTGAGTAACTGTTTATTTTTCAGAGTAAGATGCTCGTTCACAAAAATTTTCGAAGGGTCACCATCAATTCCGATGTCATTTGAGGTTAAGTTTCGCTCTTTCTTTAGTGCTGATAACAATTTATCCTTGGTGATTCGATTTCGGAAACGCACAATTATAGCTCTAGGACGACCAGAGACCGGTCGTTTAGCTTGGATTCTGTGGGCGAACTCAATTTCACTGGCATCAATCGGCAAACTTATACGACTTGCCAGGTTATCCATCACAGTAAGCAATGTAATTTCAGTGGTTTCCGGCACGCCGACTAACTCAATATTTTGAAGCTTTGACCATTGTTCTTGTTTGGCAAAAGAATCCTCTTGGAGCTCAAATCGATTCTCCAACACTTTGATTTTATCTTGAAGCACAGCATTTTCAGATTGCAATTTTTTCATAGCAGCGCCTTGAGTTTCTATAGATACTTTAAACTCGTCATACTTGTCACTTATATGTATCACAGACTGTTCAAGGGCCTCCAACTTCTTGGTAAACGGCATGAGAGCCTGTTCTACTGCAAATTGTATTTGTTTCGGCAGTTCCAGTCGAGCGCTCAAGATACCCTCCTGAATAGAACTTAGCATTTTAGATGTGTCGTCGTCATCTAGGTCAATTAAGTTAGTGGTTTGCGAACCTCGTTTGCGAACCTCATTTCATACAACCGGAGGCAGTACTGCATTTAATAGTGATGCACAAATTATGTTGCGTTGATATCTTTAATATACGATAGATTATAGTAGTGCAGGGATATTGTGTTCATATCGCTGTCTAGGTCGCAATTGTGGTCAAATAATTATGCTTTAATAGTTTTATTACACTACATTGATTTAATGTTATTATTGTGTCACATAGGCTTTAAATACGCGTAATATGGATCTTTTTCGAGAGTGCGTGTGTATTTTGAAAAAACAATCCACGGACAGTAATGCAAGTTTTAAACTTCGTTTATGATATCAGATACCAAATGAAGACGCTAAGCTGGACTGACGATTGTAAAAGTTACCTTAAATGTTTGAAATTGTTGAGGTTAGGTTGGAATGCGGGGTCTCCAGACTCGCTCCGGGTACTTGAGAATTCGAGACTACGTAGTATATAATAGCATATTGCAGAATTTCACCTTCCAACTTCCAGAGCCTCATTATATATCTACAAACCGCATAGAGACCAATAGCGATGGCGCAGCCACCGTATTGAAATCAGAAGACAATAAGTGCCCCTATAACTGTATGCGAGCATATCCGAACATTTTTTTATATTCAGTCTACCGAGGCACTAGATCTTCATTTCACGTGGTGGTAAGTGACGATGCGGCCGATGATGGAGTAAGCTTGGTCTAAGAACAGCCTATTCACTGAAGCCTTGAAGGCGTCTAGATTATAATGATCAGGGAACACACTCACAGATACAATGTGTTACAAATGTTTCCTCGCGAATTTTTGGCTTATCTTTGCAAGGTGTTTAATGAAGCTATTTGCAATGGGCAGTATCCAGACGTCTTAAAAATTGTAAAAGTCATACCAGTCTATATGGGTAATGGTAGTTGAATTGAGCTGAAAAATTATCGGCCAATATTTCTGGTACCGGCGATATCAAAAATGTTTGGGAATGGTATTTGCTCTAGACTCGCCGACTGTCTCTCGAGCAACAACTCGCTGTGTCCGCAGCAACACGCCTACCAAGCGGACCGCTCCACCCGCGGCGCGGCTGGTGCAGCGCACCGTGCTGCGCCATCTGTAAGCGAGGAGACGCGTCGCGGCTGTATTTTGCGATCTGTCCCATGCCTTCGACCTGGTTGACCATTAACTGATCATCGCCAAACTTGACCACTATAGCGTACGCGGCGTACCGCTTAAACTTATAAGGGCTTTCCTGTCTGACCGTATACAGGTGACCGATGTAGGCAGCAGTAGGTCCGAACCAGATATAATCGGCGACAGATCGGTTCCCAAGGGTTCAAATGTTGGCAACATCTTCATTTTAATTATGAATGATCTGCCTTTTAACTTTTCTTATGTAGACTTCCTCTTGTACGCCGATGATATCTGTGCAATCGTTCATGCGGAGGACGAGTGCGAGTTAGGTATCAATGTTCAGTCAGTAATACACGGTGGCGGAGTGGTCGCGTGCAAACGGAATGCAGATAAATATTGCAAAGACCAACCTGATGGAGTTCTCGTTGCGGTGCGATCCAGGTCAACCCTGTCCGTGCGGGTGGACGATGTCCCCATTCCATGTGTGGATTGCGCTCACTTTGTGGGCTTCGAGTTCGATCGTCACCTTCAGTGGCAGGATCTGGCTTTTTTCTCGAAACTGTCGAGAGCAATTTTGATGTAGTGTGGCATAAGAACATAGTTAAACCTACACTTCGTAACCATATCGCTGCTGGTTCAAAGAATACGGAAATTGCCATACAAACATGTGATAAATGAATGTTTTTTTCTCGAAACTGCCGGTTATAAGAATAAAGTTGAAGGTGATCAAACCGTATACTGTAACGATAACTCCATCGGTTCATAGTAAAGGGCACTTCCCATGCAAAATGTGCCAAGTAAATACCTGTTTTTTTTTATAATTGCCGGTCAGATTTTGATGCCCTTCTCTACAAGGATGTATTTGAGGATGCTAAATGTAAGTAATATACCGATATTGTTATTATGATAATTTTATTAAAGTTTTTTACATTAAAATCCGCTTTGACTAAAAAGGACGGTGGAGTGAGACCTCTCTATCGGACGTTTAGCGGCCAAGCTGGCCTGCCGATTCGTTAAGGAGTGTGGGATGCCACGTGCGTGTGCACTGTCACCGCCAGTCACCTCAGCTGCTCGGTCATCTCGCCAGCTGCCGCTGCGGAGGATGCAGCTTTGTGCCCTTCGCTGTGGAGACATTGGGCAGTTGGTGTTCAGAGGCGATAAGCTTGGTACGCGATTTAGGCACTCGAATTAAGGATAGCAGCAGTGACCCCCGCTCTGGTTGGTTCCTAGCGCAGAGGATAGCCATTGCCATACAGCGCGGTAATGCCGCTGGTGTAATGGGTACCTTTGCGCCGGGAACAATCAGGGGCGGGTTATTTGATTTTTTGTAATTATTTATTTTTATTATTAGGTTAACCGTTAAGTTATTGTTATTTGGGTATAGTCCACTTGCCCTACATACTTACCCAGTCTCCTTTATGCATTTAAGATGCCGCGGTGCCTTTAAATGGATAATCTACAGCAACCAGTGCGCTCTCATCACGAGTCCTTGAAATAAAAACGAATCACGGCGAAAGGCTTCTCTACAGTACGTGTTCTCATAACGTTTTTGATAAGACATTGCTCTGAGCGCTTTATTCATTGTAAGATGCTCGCAACAAATGGCGGAGAAAGTGGATATCCCGACCTTCTCCTATCAGCAATGTTACCTTTTATGAAAATCACAATGCTTCACATTTCAGAACTTTAATTTATTCCTCTTTGTTTGTGTGATTATGTAATTTAAATTAATAATAATAACAAATTAAATTACGCCTTAGCGTTAAATTTGTCTGGCAAATATCGGGATTAATTTCTCAAAAGAGAGGCTTTAGGAATATAATCGAATTGCTTGTAAAATTCCTCTTGAATATAAATTGAGTGGATACATTTTCCATAGTGGATACTTTCCTATAGTTAGGTACCTCTATTTTAGTTGTAGTTTGAAATCCAACTGCAATTTTTTTGAAATGAGAATTACTTATCAGTATTAATGTATTTAATTGTTGTTCATAATCTGGCAAAGTGTGTGAATTAAAACTGTAAACTATATTTTAGGCAATTAAAATATAATATTCTTTTCGATTAAGTTTTAAGCACTGAATAAGTGCTTGAGTCGCTTTCGAGTAACCAATTATATCATAATAAAACGTAATTTGGGGGATTTTATAGATCAACATAAGGAAATATTGGACGCTGCATATTTTTGCTGGTGGAGAAAATAGAAATCGGTTTATGTCCTGCGCATCCTCGCAGGACAAATAAGGTGGAAATATACCCATTACAAGGTTATCAACTTATTTTATCAGGTTTATTACCACGGTTAAAACCACCACCATAGTATCATGTGCGATGAAAGTGTAGTGAATAACCACGAAAGTGTTACAACCTATGTTGTTCAATGTTGCTTAACATAATAGTATATATTGGGCTAGAAAGGTAGAAATACAAAGCTTGATCACAGTCTTCCACTATTGCCGGATGCCTATTGGCACTCCATGACGTATGTACATATTATTTATGTAGATATTATTGTTAATTAAACGATTCTAGGTTTGATCAACTTTGAAGTAATCCACCAATACTTATGACATTGCAATTAGAAATAAATAAATACCTATAAATCTATATAAATTCCATAAAAAAGGAATGGGTTTAAATATCATAGGTTAAATATATCTAATTTATTGTGTTTGCTGTTGGCCGAATCGAGTTTGTCGCAAATATAATAACATTCGCTGTACTTAATAAGTAAATAAATTAGATTCATTAGTGGGACGGGAAGAAGAAACAAGGAAAAGGAACCTAACAGAATTATGTTCTTCTCTAACAATATATGTAAGTAGGTATATCAGAACTTTTGCACTCGTATGGCGTACAAAGAGAGATTACACTGTGACGTGAATTTAAGATGAGTAATGTTATTAGTTGTGTTCGTTAGTGGAATATTAGTATTATACACAGTTGCTACCACAGCATAACTGCTATTTTTTCTCCTGAAAATACAAAACATGTATTATTTCAATCTTCAAATTAAAAATTCTTAATTTCTAAGATTCAAAAGTCAAGACGCAACTCTGTCGGTGGCAGTCTGGGGTAAAAATCTTTGAAATTGTGAATAACTTTTTCATTCAGCAATTAGCGGCCGTGTTGAATATATCTCAATCAAAACAAATTCAAAGAAGCAGGCAGCCCTCGTGATGGTAAGCGGTACCTCTGTCGCTCATACCATCTACGAAACATGCACATATGATCGTTGTCACTGTGTAGACTAAGATGAAATGCCTCATATCTGTAATTGCGCTGGCTACCTTATCCTTTAACCGGAACATTGTTGTAACTTGTCTGCAGAAATAGATAAGGCGGACTCCTCGGACTTGGTAGTCCTACCACCTAACATGTTTTTTTTTCTTTTGGTGGTGAAGTAGGTACCTATTTATATCCCGACCAAAGAATAACATTGTTTTCACAAATTATGACAAAAAAAGGCGAGCAATATTTTTTATTTATTTATGAAATTAAATACTTACTGCTGCTGACAACCGCGACAGGCAATTAGGAATATGGTAAATTATTTTAGATGTTTTATCCGACATTCGTTATTTTATTAAATTACGTACTTACCTAAATGAAAATATTTTTCGAAACACTTGCTTGTAGAGGGGCAACTATTTCACCTATTTTTAGCTAACGACAACGTAGCTTGAGTAAAACAAGCGTGTTTTTTTATAAGCTTTTATTTAACTTGCACTATTCATACGTAGGTATGTTTGTAAGTTGTCCGTCAAAATTCGCTTACCATTTTTTGACAATTTGTGTGTATCCGATTAAGCTGACACTTGATATACCTATGTACCATGGATGACAATGCACTAATATGGTAATATGGAGCTGGTCTAATGATGGAGTCGGAAGGTGGTCATAGGTATAATGAACGCAATAAGATAACCTTCTATCATAATGTACCGACAATGTTGATATTTGGATAATTTAATTGTAACAATATAGTTATAATTTCATAATGCTCAGCTATGTCAATTGACATATTAGGCCAGTCAAATCTTACATCTAAAACGCAAAGCGCGATGTAACGCTGCATTTTTGGTTGGCCGTTATTTGGACCCCTTAAGAGAGTGTAAAACTATTATTGCAAGCAAAAAAAAATTGTGCTTCCTGCGTAATACGTGAAAAACTGCGATATTTTGGGACTTTTTTCACTTTCAGGTCTAAAACTCAAAAACTATGCATTTTTCGACCAACAAAGCTTAATAGCTTTTAAAATTGATTAAATTTTCAAGGATTTAAGCCCAAACACAGCTCTATAAAGCGTATAACAACCAAGTTATGACTCTTTAAAGATGGTATATTTTTCCCGAAAAACTTTAATTTTAGGTTTTGCTCCTGTCCAGAGCAAATTATTGGTAAAATTACTAGATCTATTATAAAAAAAAATTTAAAGGGAGTTGTAGTACATTTAATTTGCTTTAAATGATGTACAGCACGAACTATGTGAGACTAATGGTTCATTCACAATCTTAAAAAAACGAGGAGACCGTAAAAATGTATTTTTGAAAAATAAAGTATTTATTAAGGTAGGAATAACAATTATACATATTATGAATACTAATCTGACATAATACAAATAACAAAACTTAATAAAACAATCACTAATTTTGTCCAAGATCCACGGTATTAGAACTATTAGGAATGCTGCTCAAAAGGCTGGCCGTATTGTCCCCCGTCCGAAGAGGAAGTCAGCCCTAATGGGTCTTTAGTAATATCGACCAAGCGCTTAGCTAGCTCCCGAAATAGGGTTTCCACACCAAACGGCTTAAGTATGTGGTTTCCACCAACACTTGCGCCGTTTGACACTTTCAGTTGAGACGGCATCCGGCCATTACTGGAAGATGGAACTGTGCAAGGGTATCACTACACGTGGTGTCCCTGACCCAACGTCGTCCCAGCTCCCAGGGCGGGAGTGTCATCCCTTCGGGCTTCTTACCGTCATCACGGGACGAACCACCTGGCTCAAGTATCGCGGGTGCTTCAGCGGAGGTGAAGGCCCGGCGGATGATATAGTGCGTAACGCGGTCGAGAAGTGTCCCAATATTTTTAGAAGACATTGCCTGAAGTTAGAGACCCGATTTACACTCGCCAGCAGCCAGCAAACGGGCACGCTCTGTAGAGTTGGTTGGTGCGCTTAAAAGATTGTTTCGCACCAATCTGCAGCGCGGCTCGCCCCATAGCCGCTGGGAACAGGAATTTGTCGGGAGCTCGACCTCCGGAAAAGCCTCGTGCCAAAGGCATTTATTTGGCCTCGATAGAATACGCCGTAATAAAAGTTCCTAGTTTAGATAATAACTTCTACACTGGATACTGTGAACTATGCACCGAGGACAGAAAAGCTGACAGGGACACATCTGAAACTTTCCTAACGCCTAGACCTCCATATCCATCTGTTTCCAAGATGAATTATCGAGATTTATGTTAAGAATTAAAATATAAGAATATGTTTCACTGTATTGTTGACAACACCGCAAAACACAACCATAGAATTGGAATTTTTTCTTTAATGAAGTCCGAGAGGGATTAATCAAAACTACCTAGAAGGTGAAGTCACGCCTTGTCGGCGACATTGTAATAGCAATAGCGTCAAAAGCTGCAGAAATGGTACCAGCCCTCGGACAGCACACCACAATCACCCTCAAATCGCGCATGAGGAACTGTAAATCCTGTAAAACCATGTTCGCATCTCCTCGTAGGATTCCGTGTTCTAAGTAGGTCATACTACCACACGTTAAATTAAGAATTTAGCTTCTCGAGAGTCGCCTATTGCTGGCAGCCGACTACTGATTGCAGGAGGTAGCCTTTGTATATAAGATTGCTCGGCTTTTTGTAGCATTGCCTCATCAACTTATAAGCGGCCGGTAGCTTAGATCGTATTTGACCAAGCAAAGCGCCTCTATCGACGGAGTTGAATCCATTTTTACGTCACCCTTCAGTACGACTTCAACACTATTACTTTTGAGGAAAATTCTCATGGCGTGGACGGCGGCTTCGCCACCTTTAGATCCAAAGTCTAGCTGGAAGTAATTTGCTGGGCTGGGGGGTGGAAAACCGGCGTCGGTAGGTAGTCCCTACCGCAATAGGACCAATGAAACCATATTTTTTTTAGTTTTAGGCGCCATACTTGGCGCGTACTTTCTAAGGACTGTTCTAACTAGCCTGCTAGTGGTGTCGAGAATTCGTTTATAGAGGCTTGTTCCTTGAAGGCCCTAATGTCGTTGTCGTATGAATGTAGATACAACATTAAAGTCATGTCAAAAAAATACATTATTACGATTTCAATAGAACTCGGTAGAATTTCAGTAACCCATGGTAAAACTAAGCAACTTCAAACTAACATACAAACGGCCCTGGGTTCAGTTATTGAATCGCTCGCCTCTATTCGAACGATTTACAATCGATGTGAAAAATTCAATATTTTTAAAATCACATTGGCAACACCGAAAGAGGGGGCCGAAGTATGGTCAAAAATAGGGAAAAATATGTCATTTTTCATAAGGAAAATTAAGATTTAAAATCGTTCGAATCAAAGCGAGCAATTCATTGGCGAGGTTGACAAATATCTTCCACTGGACCCTGAGACTGATAGAACGGTCTCGGAAGCTGATTGGCACCTTGTGATGGTATTTTATTATTATTAAAACGTAATTCCTAACAAGCATAGCATAAGTACTTTGGTACCATTCACACAAATAAGTATTCACAGAATTCCTCAAAAAACCATTTTTAAGATTGTAAAATAACTATTAGTCTCACTTAGTTCGTTTTCTACTTCAATGAAAGTAAATTAAATGTACTACAACTTTCTTTTAGTTACTTTTATCATAGGACTAGTGATTTTATCAATAATTTGCTCCAGACGGGAGCAAAACTTAAAATTGTAAATTTTCCGGAAAAATTGATCATCTTTGAAGAGTCATAACTTGGTCACTGTACATTTTGTAGAGCTGCGTTTGAGCTTAAATAGTGGCAAATATAATGAACTTTAAAAGCCATTTAGCTTCATTGGTCGAAAAATGCATAGTTTTTTATTTTTAGACCAGAAAGTGAAAAAGGTCCGAAAATTTCACAGTTTTTCACGTATTACGCAGGAAGCACAATTTTTTTTTCCTTCAAAATGTAGTTTCACACTCTCTTAAGGGGTCCAAATAACATACCAAAAATGCAGCGTTACATCGCGCTTTGCGTTTTAGGGCCATTTTTTTGTAAGATTTGACTGGCCTATATTTGTATCTTAATTTTTACAAGGGGTGAATGAGGTGAGACATTGTTATACCAGCTATGAGGTGGGTATGTCATACCCGAAACTTCGATGTTACATTTTTGATACTATGATTATGTAATTAGATTTTTTTATTTCGACATCTTAATTATAGTATCCGTTCAACACAACCAGTAAATAAAATACGTAAATTAAGAACAAAAATACTTAAATACTTACCAGCCTTATTTATAAGGTGCCGCACCCGAAGGCCAAACGGAGCCCTATGAGTCGGTCGTCTGCCACAGGCCTGTATCTTTGTAACAGCATGAAACTTGAAATTTTCACACAATATGTGATGCTGTACCCGCTATAACATCTATAAATAAAATGTTTAAAATGTAAAATTATTAAGGGAATATCATACAATAATCTTTCTTTTTTCGATGCATTTCAGATGTTTTTTGTTATTTATCTTGTAACGTTGCTGAACAAATCCCTTAAAGGGTCCGGGTTGAGGAAATAAAAACACTTTACTTTACAAATATAAATAAACTTCCGGTGGAACCGTGTATAGAGACATCGAACCCTAAAATCCCTTCCGTCTTATATAAATTATATCCCCGTGACGATAGCGCGATCTAATTGACGCACAACGACATCTAGCGTGTGCGTCCATTACACATATGACATAACGCATTAAACATACTGCCCACCAAGGACAACTGTTTTACAAAGTTGTCCTTCACAATAGAAATTAGAAAATAGAAAAGTACAACATTCATCCAACAAAACCGAAAACATATTAAGCATAAACCCAAATATTTTAAATACAGAATCCTAAAACCATAAAAACAAACTACACAACTTATTACTATTTAAGTACAGAATTTATTCTATTACCTAAATATATACCATTATACATATCCAAATTGTTTTCTAATTAACCATTAAATAAACAAAAAAAGAAATAAACGTCCGCCTATTAACTTATTTTTATGAGGGAAAGACAAGTCTTCCACAATAACCTAACTACCCTATCTCAGTCTCCTGAGACTTATTGATCACACAATACCAAAAGTTTGCGTTGTGCTGTGCATCAATTGCCACCGTTGTCTCCCCTTAAAATCGGTTGAAAGTTGTCATTTTTATCCTTCACCTTTATCCGCTTATTAGCCCATTTCGATTTATCTTTAAAGGGGAAATTACAGACTTTCCGAGCTGAATCATCCCTGATAGTCACTGAGTTATTCCCAGATACATGACCCTCTATACTTTTTCTGGTGGTTGGTGAACTCATCTCCATTTCCTTTTTCATAATAGTTTCATCATGTCTCAAATGCATCACAACAGGATATGACGAAATGCTGTCATTTAGTTTCACCACGCCGCCGGATCTAGCCTGTTCTGTTCCTGTTACCGTTGTGCCTTGCCATGATTTCCCTGCTGGTGCTACCCTATCACTTTTTAAATGCAACAGTGTGTGGTGGTTACGATAACACAATCGACACATAGAACTCCGGCAAAATTTGGCAGAGTGGGTAGTACCCAAGCACCGATAACACAAACTGTTTTGCTGTACAAAATAACGACGAGTGTCAACCGCCTGTGCTGCATACATCTTACAGTTGTACAGCCTATGATTCTCACCGCAATAAATACAATTCATCCGAGTAATATGAAAAGTTTGTACCCTATTCACTTGACCACCTTGAACTTGAGCTGGATTATTAGATGATAAATCCAGAAATTCTAACGCCCGATACCGATGATTGAGAAAAGCCTTAAATTCTTCGAAAGTCGATAAATCATCCGATGCCATTGTCGCAGAAACATGTAGCTCCCACTGTTTCCGTGACTCATGATCCAATTTTAATGACATCAAATGGATCACCAGTGTGTCCCAATTAGAAACATCGATCCCAATAGTCTGCAATGCCGCTAAGCAATCTGTAGTGGTATCCACTAGTTCTTTTAGAAATTCAGCCGATTCAGAAGTTGCATCTCTTTGACTCAATAACCGAGCTAAAATATTGTGAGTTAAGAATTGTTTGTTGTTGTACCTACTCTCTAACATTTTCCAACACCTTGCGTAATTCGTGTTAGAGCTTGGTATGTGCCGAAGTAATTGCTCAGCCTCTCCACCTAAATAGCCCTTTAAGTAATGCAACCTTTGAACATCACTCAATGAACCATTATCATGTACAAGAGATGTAAACAAGTCTCTAAATGTTGGCCATTCCACATACTTTCCCGAGAATGTTGGAATAACAATTTCCGGTAGTTGAATTTGAGATTGAGAACTGTGTTTTGCAACTAAATCCTTAAGATAAATCTTCAATTCCGATTTGAAGTCTAAGAACAGTTCCTCAGTTGCCTCATACAGATCACCCTTCATGTATTCTGTTTCGTTCAATTCAGTAGCGTTTGAGGTTAGTATTAACTCCTGATGAGTTGAATTGAACCGTTTCCAATAACTATCTAAATTCTCTAACCTAATTTCCACATGAGATGTAGTTTTCCGCTCTCTAGAACCGTTTTCAAAATTCATTCTAGCCTTAGAAATTCTATGATAAATTTCCTTTTGTAAATTTATTAACCCTTGCATATTGATAACAAATTAAAACCGAAATATAAACAATAATAAGAATCAAAACAAAATTGCTAGTAGTGTACCGTTTCCAAATTATAATAGACAAGTTAAAACCGCATCACAAACTGAATTTAACTTTGAAAATACTTACAACTTTGCTAAGTTCCAAAACCGAAAAATAACCCAAGTGTTTGACTATACAAAAAAAAACGAAAAATATTCTAAGTGTTCAAAATATAGCACTTATAAAAATCGGGCATGGATTTCCCGTATTTCACAAATTATTCTAAGTCCAAAACTACCACAAAAAGTTTCTAAGTTTTTTCACTGTACCAAATAGAGTTCAAGTTCGCTTACAGTTTTTTGTCTTCATACGTAAACCTGAAGACACCTTCCTTGGCCTGTAGCACTCCGCCCTGTCCTACTCCTTGGTCTCCAACACCAGCTCCAGGCTTCTTCAGGCACCTCCTCAGTACCTGATGCAGTGTAGACCACCAGCTGAATCCAAGTTCTTCAACTCCTGGAGGTCCGCTGGGGCCAGCGATCCACAAGTGCTGCCGCCGCCGATCCGATATCCGCCAACGAAGGACCATGAACAAATCCCTTAAAGGGTCCGGGGTTGAGGAAATAAAAACACTTTACAAACCGTTTGGAACCCGTTTACTAGAAACTTCCGGTGGAACCGTGTATGGAGACATCGAACCCTAAAATCCCTTCCGTCTTATATAAATTATATCCCCGTGACGATAGCGCGATCTAATTGACGCACAACGACATCTAGCGTGTGCGTCCATTACACATATGACATAACGCATTAAACAGTTGCATTTATTATGAACGTTCCCTTTATTTCTCCTTATTTTTCTTTTTTTAAGGCTGCCTAGCACGTCCCTTTGTCAAATTCAAAATTTATTTAAAATTCTTTTATCTCTTTTTTTCTTATTTATTTATGTATCTGCTATCCCTTTCTGTCGCTCTATCCGCAATTTTCGCGGTAGACGCCAGAAAGGACGCCTACTCACTGCGCAAGTCAGGATATGACTGTCTAGCGCAGTGATACCACTCTTGTCTGTTGCCAGATATTGTGCCATTTTTACGGCATAATGTCTGGTTATCCTATAGTTTATGTATTTATATTTCTTTTATTTACTACTTTCATTTATTTATTTAGTATTTATATGTATCTAGGTAACATGGTATAATTTTTATATCATGTTATCTCTCTTATATTGTTAGTTTATTGATTTTTATATTTATATTTTCCCACATTTTGGTAAACCGTTTTGGGGTAATAATTTTGGCGTGCTAGGTACCCGATTTTTGAAGGCGCTTTTAGAGGCGGAGATTCATTTATTAGACTTTTCACAACAAACTTTTTTAGACTACAAGTTTACCGTATAAAATGTGTGGTGATGGTGATTAAAATATAAGTAAAGTCCTAATACCTGTTTGCTGACGAAAGTCAGATAGGAAGAAGTGGAGGGAGTGCTCCATTTCCTGGAGCCGGGAAACTCAGTTGAAACCTAATTTAAATTCAGTGACTAGTTTTTTTTTTTTACACCAATTTGTCACAGTTTTATCCAACTTTTTACTGACATCTTTTGTCAAGTTTGGTATACCACCACATTGAAAAGGGGCTCAGTTTTATGCCCTGGCAGTCTCATGGGCGATACCCAGGCTGCCTCACCAAAATTCCGTTCAACAAATCCATGCCAGATCCAGCCTTTCCGTTCTTGTGTTTGACCTGCAGCTCCACCATCTCAGAAAGCTATCCCCCACCTGCTTTTGCTTCTTTAGTTATAAGCTTTGTTTAGTCATAAGTATTACAAATTTTGTGTATGTTGATTTTTAAAGAGAGAGTAAAGAGGGACCCACTCTGATGATAAGGTTGATGATTTTCATTTGTATTTTCATGTTCAGTTGTTGTAATTGTTTATTGTTTTGTATTTATCTTTAATTTCACATTTTAAAATATAAATCTTATACCTTTTATACCCTCTCAACCTTAATTTGCTTTTTAAAACCCCTTAGTTAAGTTCTGTTCAGATTATAGTCTGACAATCTATCGTAATAACGGCAAAACATACAAGTACCAAAATTTGAATTCTTCTTTTTTTTTTTGCTTTGGTAGCAGTTGGGAGGGAGGAGGTGAACTCTCATGAGTACCAGCCGGCCGGCCGGATTGGTTATGCACGACTCGCCAAAAAGAAACCTAGGCGCCTACGTGCTAAACACCCCCTGGGAGCACCTGTAGCCGGGAAAGCTTTCCAGGTTTCATCGGACGCGACACCCCGTGGGGACGGGGTAATAGTGATAATATTAAAGTATAACAACAAATAATAATAACCGGTCAAGCTCAGTTACACATACAAATCAGCATAAGAAAGTCGCGTATTTATAAAAATTGTCTTTACACAAATTGATCAGCAACGCGTGACGTCCGTCGCCGCCGGCGCAACACTGAAAACTAATGCTGTACTCGATCTTCGGACCCTTATCTCTCCAGCTATACAACGACAGGACTCGTACGGCAACAGTAACATTAAATAATCTACGTTTAAAAACTTTTCATGTATGACATACCCGACCTCACTCACGCTGGGTAATTTTATAATTAAAATGCTTGTCTTTTCTATCTCTAGCAACTTACCACGAGTGTGAAAGAGATAGAGCGCACGCGAGCGCTCACGTGGATGCGAGTGGTTTTAATTGAAAATGTTGTCCTCGTGATAAAGTAGCTGCCATTCCTTAATTATTTATGACTCAGATTTTGTTCATAAACTTAAAACACAATCTTAACTTTTCATAACGGTAGCATAAACTTTGCCCATAATGTACGGAGCCCAAGAACATTCTCCTTATTGAAATTGAACATTTTGCGTATTGAACGTTTTTCGTCGAGAACATTATGCCTCGCGAGGGAATAGAAGTCGGGTTAGAAAACCATACAATTTAAATACCAGCATCTGAAAGATCTGCTAGCGATTTAGTTTTTGTGGCCTTCAATAAAATGTAGATAGACAATGACGGCATTCCTGTATACGAAGACTTTAGTAGGTAGATAGGTACCTATCTATTGCGTGATTTATGAATACTGTAAGAAGGAATTAAATAAAAACATAAGTAAATGTATTCCTGGTGGTAGGCACGTCTCAATATGTTTCGTAAAATAACGGTACTACCGTCTAGGAAATATTAAATAATAGTAATGAGTCCCAAAGACAAAGATGTTGCGACGCGAACAAGCCTGAAAGCTCTACCTTGCATTTAGCTGCGTTGTGGTGAATTGTGTTCAATTAACAAGTGTGTGGTTGGTCGTTAAATACTATGTCTGATAAAACTATGTAAAAAACTTAAATAATTCACGAAACGAACATTTTCATATTTTTATTTTTTCTACTATTTGCTCCACTTCAAAAGCTTGAGTTTTAAATGATTAAAAAATATATTTAAGACAATATTTCTTTACTTCAATCCATGTGCGGACTTGCTCTGTTGTTCATTGCGTGCTTCATAATTAAGATAGTTATAACGAATGATATAACATTAAAAAATAAATTCATGGACAAATTCACACAGCGCCATCTAGCCCCCAAACTAAGCATAGCTTGTGCTATGGGTGCTAGATAACTGATATACTACTTAAATACTTTTTTAAATACATACTTATTATAAATAGAACACCCAGACCCCTAACAGAAATTAAAATTCATCATTTCAATCTCTGCCCGGCCGGGAATCGAACCCGGGACCTCATGCGTGGCAGAGCGGCATGTTGACCATTGAACCACTCAGGTCGTCAAAATCGTCAGGTCGTCAGGTCGTCATTTACTCATAGCTTGTCTCTACCTCATGTGGACGTAGTCTGTTATGATTTTTCTGCTACATCAGTTAAGATAGATGATTGAGTATCCATTACAGGACCGAAGCTTCGGTAGATATAGGCCGGCCAAGCCCCAAATCGCTGACTAGATATTGAAAGGGATGACATTCCGAAAAAGTCGGAACATTCCCGACTCTTTAATTTTATTTTCATGAAACGTTAAAAATAAATTTGTGAGTAGGTATTAGAGTTTACCCGTGGTTAATCTCGAATGTATAAAAAAAGAGGTAAAGGTTTGGGTAGCTAGAAAGTCAGCCAGCAATCGCTATATTTTTGTGAATTCGATTCGTTCATCGGAATTACATCCGAACATTTTTCAAGCGGGATGGTGGATGTGGATGGCTGCGAAGTAGAAAAAATCAACTTTCGGATTCCCCGCTCGGTATTTACGCCAACATGGTTAGAACTCGTGTTCTTCTTTTGGGCTTCTTTCTTTTTAAAACGATGAAGACGTTGTCTCTCCACATCTCAAAGTAGTTTTGGTCGGTCGCAAACTCCTTTATAATATAGGAATAATTCCTTTAGTTTTCACAATATTTTTCTTTCTAAGTTTCGGTCTCTCTATTTCTGCGTGCCAATATGTTTTTAATAATCCAATAATTGTTTTAACTTAAAATGTATTTAGGTTTTAATCCACTAAATTCAGTTTTTTTGTTGAAATCCAAAAAGCATGGGAGCATGGGAGGTGGGGGTAATTTAAACATATATTTTTGCATTGTCGCCACACACAAATAACTAACATTTTTCTAAGTTTTAAACTTTAGGAGTATTATGCTTTTAAAAGTATCTTTTGTGACACAATTTTTCTGAAGTCTATGCTGGGACGACGAGGAAGACTTTCATCAAATTCACGACAAAAGGTAGCCTCTACCTTCCGTTCCTTGAACTACGTAAGGTATAAGTATAAAAAAGTTACCTACAAGAGTCGCCATTTCGACAAGATGATAGGATAAATCCTACGCTTGGTTAACCGTTTCAGATTCAAAATAAGATATATTTCACTGCTACTATCATGAGATGAATTTCAAATAGCCACAAAGGAAAACCTGCTCAGATTGGAATTTATGCCAGTCACAGGCGCGCTCGGCGGCCAAAGGTGCATTCGACCACTAAAATTGCGCTACGTAGCAAAGTAGTTTTGGTGTACGAAAATGCCCAGTTGTAAACAAATGGCAAGGCAAAAACTTGCACAAAAGTTAGTTTTGGTGTCGGCACCGCGCCCTAATCTATTTTCAACGCACATCATTCACGACAAATTATAGACTTCTAAGTTCTAAAAACGTCTTAGTTACACTAGCCAGGCATTTGCCGATGTCTGACTTACTACTGAAGTTAGAATAAGTATATTGTTGAGTAATAGCCGCAGTATGTTATTTCTCTATGGTGATATTTACGTACGTAGGTGTGACGTAGGTATTAAGAAGTGGTCAGAGATTGATAAAAAATATTCGTGGGTCTCAAACTATTCGCCTCAATGAAAGGTAAAGCTATATTTTACTTTGAAAGGAAAACCAGAGAGTTTCGTCCTATCTAAGCTTGTTGATACCTTTGATAGACTTTATTTTATTTATAGCACATTTCGTTTGTGTAATCCTGTAGGGACACCTGGTCAGCTCTGAAAAGGGATGTTTTTTGCTACGCATGTTATACCTACCTCTGTAGAACATCGGAAAATTACCCAATAGGTACATTTTAATGTCTACATTAGAAGTGCAATTATCATTTAGTAATAAAGAAAATGTGTTATTTTTCTGTTTCATTATGTGTCAATATTAACAGATAATTTTAGATTTGAAAGCCCTATTTGAAACTCCTAACTTTACATTTGTGAATTATTTTCTATTTTTCCGTTTTCTCGTAAACAAACATCTGTACAATTCTCTAAGTGAAAATAAAATAAAATTTTAATATTGTTACTTTTGAATTACTTACCTCGGTAGGTACGTTTTACGAGTTTTTTTAGCCTTGCCTTAGAAAAATATTCCCTTTGTTTTGGAATAATCAAGGAGTAGGTACGACCGAGAATAAAATAAATTTCATTTTAGTTAGTTAAATGTGGGTTGTGCCACGTGTCAGTATTATTTTAGTTAATAAGTACTTTAAACACGAAACATGAGTAAGTAGATAAGGTAAATATTGCCCCAGACGGTGCTAATAGTCATCGGTATACAAGAGTTCGGAAACCGTGTTACTTAGAAAACAGACTATTCTATTTACATGCATTTATCATCATCATCATCATCATCTCGGCGTTAAATCCCGGTTGCGCCCCCGCGCTACACGCGGGTGCCCGGGGTCCGCCTTCCTGCTATGTCTAGTCCACTTTGCTCGGTCTTCGGCATCCTTCATAGTGAGTCCGTTGGCACGCATGTCACTCTTAACGACGTCCAGCCATCGCTTCTTGGGCCGGCCTCGCCTTCTCGTGCCTGGTGGGGGCGGCATGGCCAGACATCTGTTCCCCACATAATTTGCCGGTCTGCGCAAGACGTGGCCATACCATCGAAGGCGACACTCCTGTAGCTTATCTGCGATGTCACGGACACGAAGGCTACCGCGGATGTGGGCGCTCCGCAAGCGATCTTTGCGGGAAACCCCACACATCCACCGCAGCATCTTCATTTCCGTGACTCGCAACTCCTGCTTGTGTCGCTCTAGTAGAGGCCAAGTCTCGCTGCCGTATAAGAGAACAGGTCTAATAATGGACTTGTAGACCTGTCCCTTCAGTTTCATCGGCATCTTGGGGTCACAAATGACAGCCGTCACCTCCCGCCACTTTGCCCAAGCCGCGGATATTCGGGCTTTGACGTCGCTGTCGATGTCACCAGTTGCGCTTAGTACTGACCCCAGGTATCTGGCCTGATCCGTTCGTTTGACCTCCTCTTCACCTATGCGGATGGGTAGGGGGTCTGTACTGTTGCAAGCCATGTACTCTGTCTTCGCCACATTTATCTTCAGACCGCCGTTCTCAAGCGACTCCTTCCACTTTTCCACCCGTTGGACAAGACGCCCCTTGTCAGAGTCTGTCAACGCGATATCGTCAGCATACATGAGTAGCCACGGAGGTACCTCATGATAGTCTCGGATGCTGTCTGACAGTACGTCTAATATCACGTTGAACAGAAGTGGGCTGAGCACAGAGCCCTGGTGTACCCCAACGGTAATCGGGAAAGTGTTGGTATCGCCAACAGCAGTCCTAACTATGGAATCGGAATCGCGGTACATGTCTCGGACTATGTCAATATAGGCCTCAGGTACTGACTTGGACCGCAACGCCCACCAGATCATCTCACGAGGGACACAGTCAAAGGCCTTCTGCATGTCCAGAAACAGGAAATACAGGGGCGTGTTCCTTGATCTGTATCCCTCCATGAGAGTTCTTAGGGCAAATACGGGGTCCATGGTCCCACAACCCGGCCGGAACCCATACTGACAATCCGAGATTGTACACTCCCGTCGGATTCGAGAGTCCACAATGCGTTCGAAGAGCTTCATGGTGTGAGACATCACCTTTATACCGCGGTAGTTGGTACACTCCCGCACTGAACCCTTACCTTTAAAGACTGGGGTAATTATACTCAGCCTCCATTGGTTTGGAATCTTCCCGGTGAGGAGAATGCGGTTATAAATATCGGTAAGAATGCTCACACCACGAGAGCCCATCGATTTCCACGCCTCAATAGGGACTCCATCGGGTCCGACGGCTTTCCGATTCTTCATGCGGCGAAGAGCCACCTCGACTTCTTCAGGCGTTATCGATAGCACGAGTCCTTGTTTGGAGGGAGGTCCGGTGGATGCACCTCTTTATGCTGCTTATTCAGTAGCTCGTGGAAATACGAGCGCCATCTCTCCTTTACCGCGCGGTCGTCGCATAACAGGTTACCTTGAGGGTCATTTACACAGCGACAAATGGAAATATCCTGTGCCGCTTTGACCCTCGATCGTGCCAACTTGTAGACGAGTTTCTGCCCCTCAGACGATTCCAACTTTTCGTACAAAGGACGTAAGTGGTCTTGTCTGGCTCTGGCTACCGCTCGTTTGGTGGCACGTTTGGCATCCCTGTATGCAGCGTGGTCTTCAGGAGATCTGGACGCTTGCCACTTTTTAAAGAGGGCTTTCTTTACCCTAATCTCCCTCTGGACTGTGTCGTTCCACCGCCAGGTCTCCTTGTCAAGCCTGCGTCCGCCCCTTGACACCCCCAGCACCGTCCTTGCCGCCCGTACGATAGCTGCCTGAGTTCTGTCCCAGAGTTGTTGGATGGATTCGCCGTCTGTCGCAATACTAAGATCGTTGACAGCAGCGGCGAACACATGGGACTTGGTTCCTTCAAGCAGCCACCACCGGGTTTCACGACGGCACTGCTCCCGGTATTTGCCTCTGGGCTTCACGCGCAGGTCCATCACAAGGACCCGATGTTGGGCAGTGAGACTCTCTCCGGGTATGACTTTACAGGTGGCCACTTTGCTAATATTGTCTCTCCGAGTGAGAAAGTAATCAATCTGGGTAGCGCTCCTCCCACTCTTGTAGGTGATCAGATGCTCGGATTTCTTTTGGAAAAAGGTGTTCACAACGGCCAGATCGGCAGCCATACACGTCCGGAGAATTTCTTCCCCTTCAGCGTTACGGCTCCCAAAACCAAAACCGCCATGAACACGGCCAAACTCCTCACACTTCTCACCCACATGACCGTTCAGATCGCCACCCACAACAATACCCTGCGACAACGGGACGTTACGTAGTACTTCCCCGATTTGCTCCCAAAACAACGCCTTGTCCGCGTCGCTGCAACCGACTTGTGGAGCGTAGGCGCTTACCAAATTGGTCACGACCCCTTCGATAAGCACTCCCACAACCATAATGCGGTCGCTTACACGCTTCACGTCCAAGACGCAGTCCCGAAACTCCTCAGAGAGCACCACCCCCACCCCGCTATCCCCACTCGGAGAGCCAGTGTATATTAGCTTGTAGCCGTTCCCGATGTTACGGGACCTGTTGCCTCTCCACCTGGTCTCCTGCAGAAACGCTCACGAGCACGCCCGGTCAGCGTGCCAAGGTTCCAGCTAGCAAAGCGGACTTTTCTTTGGGCTAGCTTCTTTAACCGGGTCCACCCTTGGCCCGGTAGCCCTAACCCATTTAACACAGAGGTAGGGCGATTCCCCTGCGCGTCGTTTTGCGGCGACGCCCTAGCGGCGATTATCTATGTCGGGTTTCCGTGCTTGCCTTTCCATATTTTTTTTGGTGTTTGGCTTTTTATGTGCGGCGACAACCATCCGACCCACACAACCCGTTAAGGAAAAGCCGGTTCGCCAGAGCCTCGTCCGTCTGTCAGCAGGGGGACCGCGGGCAGGTGAGGTTGGCTTGGGCCCATAAGATGGTGTTTGGGCCCCATACCCCCCACATGCATTTAAACCGTAAGTATTTATACCGACATAGCCCTAAGGATTGCCAGGCTAAAGTGGCAGTGGGTAGAGCACGTAGCTCGAAGAACAAATGGCCGATGGGGAAGTAAAGTTCTCGAGTGGCGACCATATACTGGAAGACGCAGCGTGGGTAGGCCTTCCGCAAGGTGGACCGACGACCTGGTAAATATCGCAGGTACCAGCTGGAGGCGGAAGGCACAGGACCGGCCTTTGTGGAGATCTCTGGGGGAGTCCTACTCCCAGCAGTGGGGGTCTTTCGGCTGATATGATGATGTATTTATAAAAATGATTCGATAAATTTTGAGCAATTAAAATAGCCACCAATTTAATGTTGTTTCCACTTTCTTACAGGATTAAGGTACTTTCGTAATTAAGCTTGTTAGTATTTCACCCCGGGGCACCATTACCAAGGTAAACAAAACATTATTTGCTTTATTAAGGTTAAAATAAACAAAGCATTCCTCAGAGATTTCTAAAGCTTGGATTTATAACGCCCGCGCCAGTTACCAAGTGAAGCCAATAATAAACAATAAGCAGTCACTAATGATCGAGCTTCCGTGAATATATTAAATACTGGAGAACACGGGACCGATACTCGTGCACCGATACTACGCCCTATGGACGTTTGCAATACCGTTTGCAATATTGCAATATTAGCTTACCATTAGGAGGCCGTAACCTTTTTGCCACCTTTGTATATTTATACATACATTTATAAAAAGAGATATTTATATATACATACATACATGTCTACATAACACAGCGCATTTACCCCTAGGGCTAGTCAGAGACCACATCGTTCCACTTGCTAGAAATTTACGCTCGTATATAGTTTATTAGCTTTCTATCCTCCGTACGAATTCGGGAATTACGTGACGTGAACCAAGCATCCGCACAAAATATTCTGCAAATATTCTGCGATCTCATTGACAATATAGCCCAAGGGTGAAATTAGGGACCGTGATCGTAAATTATGCTTTAGGGAATCTCGTTATGTCGCATCAAAATGCTTTGCTTTGTTTGATTTTTTTAAAATACTTTGTTTATTTGTGATATATAGATATATATATTATTTTTTAAATGTTTGGAAACAGTCAGTGCTATAAATTTAAATTCTGTACCCAAACTCGTACTTCATAGGTACTTTACATTTACGTATCGCATTTGAATACGATAAATTGAATAAGAGAAAATATGAATCCCATTAACCTTACCAATCATGATAACTCTGTAACAGGAGGCTTTACGTAGGTAGATATGTATCGGTTTCTCATTAATCATGTACATGGCAGTGGGGTGTGGTATGTGGGTTGAATTTACTAAATTGAGTTTCGAATGAATTTCACTTAAAAAATTATAATTCGATTTAAAAATCTGGGTTACAGATGTGTCCCTGCCTAGACGATCCGAAAAAAGGGCTACAGCCTTTTCTCGAAGTGTTTCGTCGAATTTGTATGAATAATATACTCTCTAGTTCAGATTTTGTTACTTAGTCTGTTTTATCACGAATGCTTTGCTTTATTAATCGTGGTTTCGGCCTTTCATCGTACCTATGTATTTTCAATGGAAAAAGGAAAAATTGTGATTTTCCTGTAATTTACGCCATTCAAGTGCGTTTTTTCCTGGTCGGAAGGTACGATTAACTACTATAGTAGTTTATACACCAAGGGAATAAAGCAGTGTCTTCCGTATGGGTAGCATTTGTATCTTGGGCGCTTTAGAAACTTAACTCCTGAGCGAAACGAGGGAGTTATGTAGAATCCTGAGTGAAGCGATGAGTTGAAGCATTGGCGATACTCTTGGTGTTGCTAATGTCTATAGGCAGTGGTGACCACTCTCCATCAGGTGGCCTGCCTGTTGCCTGTTTTCTTACCGTATGACATAAAAAAAATAAAAAATTCAAGCCGCCCAAGATTAAGACAGTTTTATTCCAGAACACTCTACTTTTCACACAAGAATTAGGGCTTTATTAATAATTAACCAAATTCGTAAACACATTTAATCTTATGATAAATACAGACTATCAAACAAAATGACGTTAAACATAATTCTTAACATATTCGTTGAGACGTGTAAGTAAGACAGTCGACGGGTATAATTTAGTATGCAAAGTTCTACAGCCGCTTTGCTCTGTAGCAAGTGCTTCATGTCAGCGCATGTGTTAAATGTGGTTAAGAATTTGGTGCAATCCCGGGCTATGGCAGCTTTATTCCAGAGGTGAATAATTCTTACACAAACTGTTAGACAATAAATAAAGCAATTACAGCGTCTGATTTAGCAAACTCCGGAGTTATTCAGTTTTGCTTCACGAGATTTTCATATCAATATAAAAATGTAATTTTGTTCTAAAAATTATAATGACGAGAAACCTATTTTTGATTACACACTCTTTTTATTTGAATAATTTGAACAGTCTTAGGTCTTTAGTTACAGTATCTGCAATGGCGCCTTGTTTTCTTGTTTTTTTTTTGTAGAAAGAAAAATAAATGGTGCGATTTTCGAATAAAGTTTTTTTACAAAGCCCGTAATAGTTAAAATACGAATTTTAACATTTCAAAATCAAATCTAGGAAAGTTTGATACAATATGTATTCCCATTCCCTGCGGTAACAAGGCCATGCTTTAAGGTGACATTTTATGATACATAATTGGACTTTGTCGAGCAGAAGGTGTGAAAAGTTAATTAATGTGTAGTTAGGCGGATATGTATAATTAGAAGCTCCTTTTGTATTATGTATAATAAATTTGAAGACTTTGTAAGGTGAAATTGAAATGAGCAACTATAACCTGAGATCAAATTAAAGATAAAAAATGTAAAAAAATGGGTTGCCACTATATAAAAAACCCAAATGGTAGATTATATAAAATCATTGAAATATTGATTAAATTATTACATTCAAAATGAAATAAAATCATATGAATATTTAAAAAATAGTTTACTGAATTTAATAGGGAACAATGTTTTTCTTTTAAGTATTTGTGCTGATTCATTGGTGAGAAATTCTAAACATTTGGTTCGTTGTTACAGTACATTATTGTAAAGGCTCGAAAAGTGAGGGATTGACCGACGCCGAAACATATATACTGCTTTTCTCCAAAAATAATCCAAGATTCAAAATGGCGGCCATATCTTTCTAATATTGGAGTTGTCTAACAAGTTATCTAGGACTAATAGTTTACGAGTCTTTACGTTTTAAATAAAATCAATAAATGGGGGTAAATCGATTTGTTTCGTTTTCGAAAGTTTACCAGCCTTTTGGTAAATAAATACAATCGTCGATAAAAATGGTTTTAGACCCCTGAATAGTCTCTTTGACATTGACAGTTGTGTGTTTACATTTTTGATCTTTAATTTAATCTCTTACTTTAATTCCTAATTGGCAACGGTCGTGCGATAATTAGGAGAGCGCCTTACGACAGCGCCTTCAACCTCCTTCGATTTGTGAAGGTTTTACCCGTAATAGTTTCGTTTTGCAGAAGGTTGTATTCGAAATTGCAGCCTTTTAATATCACTTTGCCTTGAGTCACACAGCAGAAAAAAGTTGCCAGGCTATAGAGACGCCATCTTCATACAAAAATGCGTGCCGGGTCAGCGCCAAAAATAATGAAGTCATGAAGGTAGCTAACTTTCCAATATAATGACAAAAGTTATAGTTATGCCTGAAACTCTATAATATATTATAAATTTGTAATATTTAATTATTTTATAAGTAATATCAAATTTGAAAATACGACGAATATCGTTATAATAACAAAACGCTAATTTTATCTATAAAAGAGCCCTTCAGAAACCGTTTAAAGCGACCCTTGGCCTACTTATTTTCAAGAAGACTCTGTTATAAAGGGTGAAATTGAATTTTCTCCAATTTCAAATCATTACGACGGTACCCCGTTTACAAAAAAGGGAAGTTTCTTGAACTAGGTAGATATAGCATAGCTATTAACGTATCCGTATTGTCTTTTATCAGGAGCGTCGGTGGCTGAGTGGTTAAGGTATCCGACTCGTAAGCGAGAGGTACCGGGGTCGAATCCCACTGCGGCCATGTACCTATGACTCTTTTCTGAGTTATGTACATAACGAAGCCCTTACGGTGAGGGATAACATCGTGATGAAACCTGAAAACTCAGGCGACTAAATATGTAATTATGATTCAATCAGGTCAGGTTCTCTTGTTAACAGGGTTACGGAGGTCCGATGGCAGTCGCTCCACTGTAATTATCTGATATGCCAAATCTTGGATCATGGTCAAGGCGGACCCCGGGCTCCTGTGCGTGAGAGCATAACCGGGACATTAACGCCAAAATGGCCATTGTCTTTTATCAATAACTTGACAAAAAACGTAGTTATTCATAACATCAGAATGAATATCTGTAGATAGGTTATCTAATGTTGTAGACTCTCATAACACTAGCTTATTACTCACATATATAAGTTTGTGACGTTGTCCTTTATATAAGTCGCGCGTAGGTTCTGTTCAATTACACCAATAATAGGAGGTGGATCGCATCTTTTTCTTTGTGTCGTATCTTACAGCTGTCGCGTTTATAAGGTTTCTTTCAACAAACTTGTTATGTTCCTCTCCTCTCTTGTATTGTATGGGTAAGGGGCCTTCAAGGGTGGCATTCGCATTCCTTTCACACATATGCACAATTCTCTATACTAGCCTAATGATATATACAGGTACCTACAACAAGTAGGTACTAACTTTTGGATTGAAATACGGACTGTATTGGAATAAGATTGTATGCGAGATTTTTTTATGAAATATTTATGCCATGAGGCACGGGAGTAAGGTATGGATGAGTGGCATGACTCACTCAAATATGTAAATTGAATTAGGATTCATATCGAGTAAGGATGTCTAGCCTCTGGTTTATCGGCGTAAACTAGTATGGTTGCCGGCAAATTTCGTTGTGTGCATTTTTGCTAGTTTTTATTTAACTTGCACTGTTCGTATGCATGTTTGTATGTTGTCCGTAAAAAATTGGAAACAATTTTTCGATCATTTGTTTCGACCAATTGAGCTTAAATTCAGTATACCTATGTAACTTGGATGACAACGTATTAATATGGTACCATGGAGCTGGTCTGATGATGGAGTTCTGACTTCCGATGGAAGGTAGTCCGTAGACAAACTTATTGACTTATAAGGCAGGACTTAGATGCCGTACAGTCGTACGCGATTTCTGCGCACGTTGTATAAGATTATTACGGCAATTTTGGTTTCTATACTAATGACAGAAAGCTTATTTTATTATCTGTCAGCAAACGTGCAGCGTCCTCCTAGTCGTCGCGTCGCGCCCACATTCTCCGCGTCGTAACCGGGCACAGGGTGGTAGGCTATGCGTTTTCTGTTCGGTCGTTACGCTTGACTAGGCGAACATGTAGACGAGTCACCTCACGTCATGAGTAGAGATGAGCCGAATATGGCATTGGCCGACTTGTCTGCCAAGCTGGTCATTGTTTTTGACAAGATCCCGTAAGTTCAAGCAGAAACCACATTATTCCATCTGCTATAGCCTTACAAACTTCTGCCGCTTGTCCAAATTCATCAACTTTTAGTTTAGATTTAGGGTACCTATTATTGACCTGACCTAATTCTAATGCCCTCGATTAGGTCATGGAATGTACGTCTAGGTTCAGATCTATAATAGCTCCCAGTTCAACTGTCACATTTCATATTCAAGGATATTCAAGGCTTTGTAGGTTAGGTTAGGGTAGGTCAATATCCTCTAGTTTCCGAATAAATTTCTTAGCTCTCTTTTTTTACCAAATCGGCAACATGAAATTTGACTGTTCCATCTCAAAGCTGGCGGCAGTACTCTATACAAGACCAAACTTGTCCTTAGTAAGCTACCGCCTATCCTTTAATAGGATACCGTTCTTTTTGCTACAGTTTTTGCTTTGGCTTTGAAGTACATGCCTAAGCAAGATGGAATGGGCACCAATCAGCATCGAGATTTGACATTCATCACAATGAAATTGCAATTTTCACAATCTCTAGCAGTCCTCTCTGAACATCCATTAGGCACCTCAATTAATCAAAGCGAGTGAAATAGATAAGATAATTGCGAAATAGTTTTATGGAAATAAATATGTTTTTTGTTCTTAATGATATAAGTAAAGAAAAGAGCCGATTATTCGGCTGTTTATCCCGTATTCCCGGTTTAGTCGGCACATCTCTAGTCACAAGACGTAGACGTAATGCAACTGTATTTGTATGTAATGACTCTAATATGCAGTCACGTATATGCTCAAGAATTTTGCCGGGATTTATAACGTAGTAAAAAGTACTCATTTCACTACAGTCACAGAATATTTGTAAACATAGTATACGAACATCACAGCACCACAAGGTGAAGTTTTTAGAATTATAATAGTTTAATAGGTGACTACGCGTTAGTAGAGCCTCGTAGCGGTGTAGGTCGCGTTGGAAGTGAGGTAGGGGAAAGTCTACGCCAGCGCTACGGGCTACGGCCTACGCATTTTGTGGTAACGCAAATAATGCTTGTGTAATAAGAAATGGGGAATCAACAGTTTTATTTATTTATTTGTAACTGTAGTTTTATGTATAAACATAAATCTAAATCCATAAAAACATAAATCTAGGGTGATAGTTTCCTCTGTATAAAAGGTACCGCCAAATTACATACGAGGGCAGACGGAATGTTTATTCATTTCTTCCCGGTGTCATTAACTTCAGAAAAGTACAAGCATTGGTTTAAGTATCTGTAAGCCGAAAAATATGTACATAACAAGCGGAATACCAGTGGGCTAATGGCCAATGAATCCAACTCGTAAGTGAGAAGTATCGCGATCGATTCCCAGTGCCGGTCCCAATGACTTTTTATGAGATAAGTACGTCAGTTGAACAGTGAGTCAGACGGCAGTCGCTCTACTGTAAATACCTGTACTGCCAAATATTGGATAATTATCAAGGCAGACCCCGGGCCCTTAACGGGAGCACAACCGGGACATTAACGCTAAAATGATAACTTTTTATACATAACGTCACGCCTAATTCCCGTAGGCGTAGGCCACATCGTTGTATATTATCTTGTTTTTAAAATTACCATTAAATCAGATATAATACTAAAAAAATTTGGAGCGGTTCTGTTTCTAGCACTGGCTCGCAGCGTGCTTGCGAAGCCGATAACCATAGCAATACACATAGAGGATGTAAACCTGGATGGAATGGATGGGTAACCGTTTCGTACTTTAAAGCTAGTCAAACTTCAGCATCGTAACGAGCTCACCACTTAGACCGGTTGAACAGTTTCAAGTGCCGATTGGCACCCCGGTACGGGTAATTGTATTATTTTTCCGATAAAGCCAATATATTTGATGAGGATTATATCATACTGAACAACATTGATTGGGCAAAGTCTAAAAACGCGTAATTCCACCTCTGAGTGAGTTTCTGTAATACCTATATCTGAACAACAATCAAGAACAAATCTAATTGGAACTGAGTTACTGGCATTTTAGTCGCAAATGGATGAGGATTCAGATACCAGCTCCATTAATACAATGACTGATATTAATTGTATGTATGTTCAACTGAACAGCTTTAAAAATATTAGGTATATGCAAATATGAATATGTGCCTACGTGTGCCGGAGCGATTTCTGGGAAAGCTGAAACTTGATTTAGAATGTCAAACAAGATCGACGATTCGCCCGCGTTTGAAATTTATCAAAGGCAGTTGCGCTGAACACTTTACTTTGGATCAGAAGAACGTTTCAATACTAGGGGTTCTATTTTTAAACGGTTTTCAATTTTGATATTTGGTCAAAATTGGCAATACCGAAAAAGTATGGTTCAAAAATAGGGAAAATCAGGATCATGCATCAAAATATCGAAGTTTTCAACCCGAAAATCAAAATTGAAAACCGTTCTAATCGAGGCGAGCGATTTAAAATTACCCTGGGACCCTGGGTCAACTGCTTACATCCTTTACCTCATACAAGTTGATATGTTTCATCGTAGCTAGGCTGCATCCATACTTAAGAGACAGAAATCATACATTCATCACTTTTTATTTTTTTTGATGATCCTTCGTCGCCATTTAATCTAGCGATAAGATCGACTTTTTATATTCAACCCATAAACGTGATCTCCGTGCCTCCAATAATTTACGTCTAGATATCTCATCAAACTAATTTCTACAGTGACAGAGCTTTTTATATAGTCGTGTGTCTTTCATAGGCCAGGCAGTGCCTACCTAAACACCAACCTTCCACTCAATTCAAAATTCAAAATTTCTTTATTGATTAGGACATTAAATATCTCTTTCAATCGTCAAAAAGGAGGGGGGTAGGAGAGTAGGAAGGAAACACACAGTGACACGCTGACCGCCCTATGGCCGTAGATAACGTATCCCTCGCCAACCACGACCGAACCGTGCTCGACAATGCCAGGCAGAGCCGGAACGCTGCACTGCCATTGTACTTACAAAATTATTAAGTAGTTGGAGTAGAAATAAATTGTCAAGGGGCTCATGTACTGAGACTGTGATTAGAAATATGATCTATTTATTAACTGAACATAAGGCAATAATTAATAAAATCTCTGAAAATAAAAATCCGCTGTCTTTTATTTCTGAAGGAAATCGCATTCATAGTTCAAAGTGAACGATGTTTATTTACTTATATTTTTAACTTTAAGTCCGCTATTGTACCATTTTGTGGAACGCCACGCCTCTTTCTCATAGGGGTAGGCAGATACCACATCGTTGCCAATTATCTTGTTTTTGAAACTAGTATTAGAAGTAGTTCTGGTCCTGGCCCTGGCTGGCAGTGTGCTTGCGAGGCCGTTAACCAAAACAATACACATAGATAGAGAATGTTAACCTGGATGGAATGGATGGGTGACCATATTGTACTTTGAGACTAGTCAAACTTCGGCATCGTAACGAGCTCGCCACTGAGACTGGTTGAACCGTTTCGAGAGCATTATCTTTTCGATAACGCCCATATATGTGATGAGGATTACATCATACCATACAACAATGATTGTCCAGAGTCTAAAAACGCGTAATTCCACCTCTGAGTGAGTTTCTGTAATACCTAATCTCTGAACGACAATCAGCTTGTGATTTTATGGAAATATAGGTACCTATGTAAATTAAATCTGATTGGAATTGAGTTACTGGCATTTTAGTCATAAATGGATGAGAATGCCATCGGCTAAATTCAATGATTGATATTAATTGTGTGTATTTGCAACTGAAAAGCTAGGTATAGGTATAGACAAATATGTGCCTCCGTCGGCCGGAGTATAATATTATTTTATCTACACTCATAGCGTAATGTTCCAATTACATATTCGAAAACAGTCGTTTAAGGGTACACTTTTTTCACGCCAGACTATAAAATTTTAAAAAATTACTTTTCGATACAGCATTTCCCATACTATTTTCATGACAGCTGTATCGTAAAATAACTTTTTAATCATTATGCAACACTTATATTTTTTAAATTATCGTCGGGCGCCCGGACACGGTCAAATGTAGGCTGAATACATAGATGTCTTTAACAAATTTAAATTTTCCTGTTTATATTCTGTGTAATTATTTTCCCGCTAAACAAAATATTTTTTGTAATTGTTGTAATTTGTGTTTGTGAATATTTTTTCTTATTTTAAGCAAATAAATAGATAAATGTGAAAGTAGTAAAGTGAATTTCCCGCCGCTTGATATCCTCGACGCGTTGATACAACAGAACTGACTCGCAGCTTACTACCAGCAAAGTTGAGAAAATTATAGGTACGATATTTTAACATAAAAATACGAGTGTAGATAAAGTAGTGTATGCAACTGCATATAATTAGGTATTAAAACACTCGTGTCAAACTATTATCATACTCGGCTACGCCTCGTATGATAAACAGACACTCATGTTTTAATACCCCCTTTTATATGACAGTTGCATAAACTACTATTTTCTGTGCCCGGAGCGATGTCTGGGAAAGCTGCAGCTCCTACTGACGACAAGAGATTTAACCACGACCGGCAGTGAGAGGTCTGTAACGTTCCCACACCTGGTTCAACTGCCAAATACTTTATCTCATATAAGTTGTTATGTTTCATCGTAGCTAGGCTGCACCCATTCAATTAATTTAACAATGCTTTTAGGGTGTTGTTGGGGCAGGCTTTTGCAGTGCGTCAATGTTTGCGGAGGCGCGTGTCGATTGCTTTTATGTGATGATGCGCAAACGGGCCGCTTCACTTATGCGAAGCATCCTGACCATGTTAGCGAACAGGCCTGCCAGTATGTAAACCACTGTTGTTTGGTTGACGTCACTAGACGTGGATGGAAAAATGTTTTCACGTAAAATATGACTTGTAATACTATGTGACACTTGTTAACATAATAATAATAACAATATTTATTCGTGTAAATACTTATACACTTATTCTTACGTCTATACTTATAAGCTGATAACAGTATTTGTCTGTGGTTACATAAAAAATCTGGTGACTAAAATAGGAGAAGAAACTCCTGTGCTATAGTCACCGTCATTATTACCAGACATAACAGTTCAGATGTAGCAATATAAACGTACTCATGGTTTCTTTCTTAAACACTAAATTAAGTTTGATTAAGACATTATCATAATAAAACTGTTACTCACCTAATTTTTAGATTTACTAACTACATATGATTTCTGATAGTCGAATAAATGTTTTTATCAATTTAAATCACGAGTTCTTTCATAACTTTTTCCATTTTTGACGAACCTCCCGCGCCAGGTTAGAGAACCCATAAACGTGATCTCCGTTCTTCCAACTATTTACGTCTAGATATTTCCTCTCCAGCAAACTAATTTCTACAGTTACACAGCTTCGTACATAAGTATATAACAGTGTCTTTCCCCCTACCCAACCACTGCAGTTGAACTTAAAAAATCATTCAGTAGTTGAAATAGAAATAAACTATATCTGAGAAAAAATCCGATTTCGTATCTTTCTGAAGCAAATCGCATTCATAGTTACTATTTATTAAATCAAATAAAACTGCTTTGTGCATAACTGAGTGATTATTCACTCAGTTTCCAGTTTCAAGTCACGTTTCTGCGGGTCGCTTGGCGATCTCATGGTGAGAAACCGTTGCCCGGAAAAATGTCGGCCTTTCTACGTCAATTCAATTCCATTGCGATTCCATGCGTAGGATATTGGTTTCTGTTGTGTATGTGTTGATTTATTAAGATGAAACTCACCTAAAATACTCCCTGAAAATCAATTCGACCTGCAAAAGGGGTCACTTCTGCCATGACAACATTTTTTTCAGTATTAATTAAGAATTAAGCGCGATCGATTCTATTGTGAACGTAAGTTTGTCTGTTATTGGATTTATATTTAAGCGTTAAAAATCTCTCATAAGTATTATATTTCAATGTAACAAAAAGTGTAAATCTGTTGGTATATGAAATAAATAAATAAATATACATCATTAAGCAAGGTTCAAGGGACGGAGAAGTGGTTAAAGTGGCTAGGTACCTAGGCTCTGACACCTTTCACGCTTAAGAAAGTTGCTAAGGAAGTACAGGGGTGCGCGGGTTAATGAGAGCGGCCGGGTAATGGCAGGGACGGCGATTGGGTTTCCGTCAACTATCGAGAAAGTTCACCTGAGGTTAACGAGTGTTGACATTTATCCGTTGAGTCACGAGGGACCGTACTGTCTTTCGCTCTGCGCGTAGAAAAAACTGCTGATTGCCAGCATGCAAGTAAGCATCAAGATCTATTCATGTATGTTACATACTTAGATTCATCCTATTTCGAGCGTCACTTATTAAACTGTGATTTAAAATCAAATATAATATTGGTGTCTTGTTCTTAAAAAAGTGGCAACGTCACCTAGCAATAGTAAGAACATCTTTGAAATGATGTTCGTTTTTGCTACATAAACTATCAATACATATAAAAAGACATTTTCTAAATGGAGTTGTAATATTATTTCCGCGGTGCCACTTTTCTGAGAACGATCCCGGTCGTTTTACACTTCAAAAGGGTGGTCAGCGGGTAATAGGAGCCTCTGGCCTTGTTTCAATTCAAAATGAATTTTTATTACATTTTTTTTCAAAGTCAAAGTCATTATTTGTGACACAGGTAGGTGTTTTATGTTGTTTAGATGTCGTGTAAAGGAGATTGTACTCGTACAACAACAAACGCTAGATGAAAGAAGAAGCATAACTGACGGCTCATATTACCGTATAGGTATATGGGGTGATGATAGCAATTAACATTTTTTGTAAAACATTTTATTGTACCTTAATATTTCACTGTCATTGATTAAAACTGTGATAAAATCATAGTCAAATAAATGAGGTTAAAGTTCCAAATAAAAAAATATAAAAATTAATACAAAGGCTTTTATCAACATTTTCTTTTAGTAGGGGCTTCCCAATTAGGGATAAGAAGGATTATTTTACAGCTGGGTATTTTTTATTTTATTGGTAAGTCGAGCATTCGTTTCGTGACAGTGAGGTTCCTGTGCGCGGGGTGGCATCATGAATTTGAATTCAAGGTGACCTGAATAATGTTCAGGCGTTGTATCATGGCCCGCGGTAGGCGTGTACATATATACACTTGTTTATTATTTATGTATTACTCCATCTATGATAAGCATAGGTACCTTATTCTATTACGCTAACGGGCACATTTCCGAAATTCTGCTGAGATATAGAATCCCTTCCACTTATGGGTGTCGCTTTTTTCTTTTATTCTTTCTAATAATATTTATATATTCCTTTATATTTGACGATTTATTTAACAAAAATTTATGTAAATGTTTCTTAAATGTATTGTCTTGTGTAAGAGTAACAAATAAAACACACAAGTAAAATATGTTAACAAGTCAATATTTGTTATTTCTTATTAACCATAAGTACCTCTGGGGCATTTTTGTCTGGAACAGCAACATCAATAACGTTATTTTTATTTATTATACAAAAATAGAACGTAATATCCACTCCATCAACCAATCTTGTAAGCTTTGCAAATAATCATTACCCTTAACGAAAACAATTTTGAGGTTGAGTAAGCTTTAGGCATGTATCTTAAGACAGAGACGAATTGCAATTGAACGAAGTTGCTCGCTAACAATTTCTAATTAAAACTGGTAGGTTCGTAACTAACAGTTAAGTATTTAATTCAGTAGTTTTCTCGTCGCTGTGCCTTTTAAAGTCTTAACCCTCCAGCGGTCGCGAGCGACTACTCTGCTCTGCTGTGCACCGACGTGCTCCAAGATTAGTTTTTGTCAAATATATTTTGAGCCGGAATGCGGAAAGTTTGCAGGGAGATACAGGAGCCCTATTTTTGAATCGCTTGCCTCGATTCGAACTATTTTTATTTCTGGCATGAAACATTCCATAATTTGATGCATGATGCTGATTTTCCCTATTTCTGAACCGCGTACTCTTTCGGGGTTGCCAATGTAATTTAAAAAATATTGAATTCCTTATGCAGATTATCAAACTAGACAACCGTTCGAATTGAGGCAAGCGATTAAAAAATAGTCTCTAAATACGTTGATTTCAGAGTAGGAAACCTTCACAAATTCGTGTCCAACACGCTCAGAGCAAAATAAGTTTATCAATACATGTATAGTCTACTTACTTCAAGATATAGCCGGTGAGTTGAATTCAGGCTCGATCGACGAGTATCTATTCCAAAGTAAAGAAAAAATGGAATAGAATTTTTTTCAATTTCCGGTTGGTGCGGGAAATATTTTGCCAAAGTATAATGCCTTTTATAATGTATGTATTCAGTGACGTAGTGACTATATTCCATCTAGAATAATAATATCGAATATTTATCACAACATTTAAAATATATTTGAAATTTTATGCTATTACGGAATCGTGCCAGATATTTGGAGGAAGAATGCTACAAAAACGATCTAATTTTAGCTGAGTCATCGACAGCAAGTAATTCCAAATACTTTTGGTCCTGTGCCTAATGGCTAGCTGCCTTAATTATAGTAGGGGTGCTTGTAACACTGAGAAGAATATCTGCAATGCCTTTTCTACTTATTTTCGATCTACTTTTTTCGATACAGACTTAAACACACCTAATACTATATCACAAATATGAGCTCTTCATGCCTGCTGTAATGTGGAAGTTACTGGCTGACTTGACGCTATTTTTCTTATCAAAGCCTTCACTATAGCTGTACCGATATCAATTATTATTTACGAAGTCACTACAAACGGGTGCTGGCTGTGCCAAAGATCTGGAAGCAGGCCCATATGAAGCCGGTTCACAAATAGGGGTCTAAAATAAAATTACCAATTCCACAATTACAATTATTACAGTACATGCCTATTTCCAAATTATGCATTATATCATGTTTTTGAAAGGTTGGTCTATAAGGTTTATGCCTCTATGTGTAGTTCTTTAAGCGTTTCTCAGCACGGATTTGTAAAGGGTCGTCCTACGGTCTCGAAATTACGTCTTTTTAAATTAAGTTTCGTACGCTTTGAAGAGTACTGTAGTACTAAGCAGCAGGATCATAACCCTGCTAAATGCTCAGCTGTATGGTCGTAAGCGCGACCTAATATATTGTAATTACGTCCTCAGAAAGAAAATCTTGCAGAGAGAAGCGGTGGGGGCGTTCTACATAACTCCAATCTCATTTTTTATCAACATATCAATGTAATAACAGCTAAAGAATATAACGTACTTGGGTACATTATTAAATGCTTTAAAGAATTTAACTCGACAAAGACTATTAAAATATACTATTAAATATTTATTTATTTATTGTTATATACAGTATTATACACTTAAGACTAGATAAAAATGGTACACAAATAAAAAACAGACTCTAAATCGCTGCCTTGCGGCAATGTCCCCATAAGGCTGGCAGCGTTATCTCTCTGAATTGTCAGACTTATGCGCTGACCGAGGTAAGCGCCAGCACGTGGGTCTCCGGTAGACTCAATTAGCTAGGTAGAGATCTCTTGGAACACCTTTTTCACGCTAGGGCCTCAAGGTCCCAACGTTTCTACCCCAAACGGCGCAAATAAATAACCCTGACCTAGGGATCCATATTTGCGCCGTTTGAGGTCCTCCGCCAAAGAAGCAGCCGCGCCAGCGTTGGCAGAGGTAGCTCTAATGTGGGATGGAGCCAAGGTGTCAACACAGGTCGCATCCCACACCAGAGGTTGCCCTTGTGACCAAGCAACGAGCGTCATGCCGTCGGGCCTCTTGTCATCATCCCGAGCCAGCCCATTGGGTTCTAATACAGCTGGCACGTAGATGGTAGCAAGGGCACGGCGGATGACGTCGTTGAGATTGGCGCGGTGCGACAGCCGACCGGCACTTCGTTGACACGAGAGGCCATGGTGTCCAAGGATATCTAAAATACTTCCGCAGTGGCAACGATGCAATTCATTCACCTTAAGGCCATGTCGCAAGCACACTGAGAGTGAAAGTGTAGCTCCGGTGAGTAAAGTATTGGGTGATGGAATCGGATGAAGCCAATATCCCGCCGCTCTCTGAAACGGCGAGAAGACGAGCTCGATCTGCAGAATTGGCTAAGATTTCTAAAAGTGTGGAGAAGGCCAATCTGCAGAGTGGCTCTTCCCAAAGCCTTTGTGAGTTAGGGTTGGCGGGAATATCGGCGTTGGGGCAGATGAAAGACCATGCATTCCTGGCCTCCAACAGGCATGATACCTCGACGCCGCCCAGGGACGGAGAGATAATTTTTGTTGTCAAGGTGTGCGTGCTATGTATGGAGGACAGGAAAGCTGGTAGCGATAGATCAGAAATTTTACGGATACCCAGACCTCCAAACCGGATGGGCAGATAACTGGGTCCAGGAACGAGCATCAAAATCACAGTTGAAGATGGATGATAGGGCAGTTCGTATGGAGGCGTCGAGGGAAGAAAGAAGATGTGAGTATTTCCACTGGGACTACAGCGAAGTATGTACATGGCATTTGGAGCAAATAAACAAAAGCGGATTATGGTGATGGCGGTATGTCGATGGATTTTTAAAAGCCGGTCATGTAAGCTGTTGCACTTATAAGTTAGGGAATTAAAAAAAACATTTAATATCCAGACCAATTTCTTACGGATTATTATTTTGCGTGGTGTAAGCCAGTGTGTTTATAAACCATTTGTGAGTTTAACAGTAGCATAGTTTTTTAATTAGACCATATAGACTATGTTTTTTTTTAATACCCGAATTTTCCTGGTTTTAGAGGCAATTGAAGAGTGTATTCTAACCTATGCTGAGTTAGGGCATAACATTGTTGAAGAGTTTGAGGATTCGAATACATTTGGACATGCAAACCACCACCAGAGCCATAACCAAGTGTGCCATTCGTAACGGGGTGTAGCTATTAAACTTGGTTTTCTTCAGCGCGCAATCCCGAATGCTTGGAATCGATTTCTAGAGATTGGGAGTATAACCAGAAGACGGAATTCTGACATGTACCACTATGACGACCTGAGTGGTTCAGTGGTCAACATGCCGGTCTGCCACGCAAGAGGTCCCGGGTTCGATTCCCGGCCGGGCAGAATTGAAATGATGAATTTTAATTTCTGTTACGGGTCTGGGTGTTCTACGTATAATAAGTATGTATATAAAGTATATAAGTAGTTTATCCGTTATCTAGCACCCATAACACAAGCTTTGCTTACTTTGGGGCTAGATGGCGCTGTGTGAATTTGTCCACGATTATTTATTTATTTATATATTTATGTAACTGCGGACAGAGAGCGAATCGTGACTTCTGCTTACAAAACCGTTTGTGACAGACGAACGGTCACACGCATCACACGTGTGTCTGTGCAAATGGTACCATATGGAGTTTTATGGCCTTCTTAATGAACATCCCACGAGGCTCTGCACTGTGCATGAGGACAGGGAAAGATGGTCGAGGGAGAAGAGAAGAGGGAGAGGTCACGACCCTCAGATACGAGGAATACGAACAGAGAAGTGACATTGTACACACTGCGGTTGGTTAATAAAATAATGTGTTTGTACCAAAAGGTTCAACTAAAAGGTTATTGCGTACCCTTTTAAACATTACGACATTCCCATAAGGACCTATACGCCTACACACTGGTATCAATACTTGAAGTCACCTAAAGTGAGATTCATTTTAAATCCTATAACGCGACCACCCCTTTACTGAGAGCCTGTGCAGTTGTTGGAATATTATTCTATTTTTCAATTCTTTATACAATTGTGTATGCAATTGGTTCCAAATTACTTCAGATATAGTACTACTGTACATTAATTCCAAGCCTGCACCTACCATACCCATTAATACCTACACCTACTTCCTTTCAACAATAATTTATATTTATAATACCGTAACATTTCATTGCTTACGTTGACCTATTTCTTGGACATTTCTTTTACAGTGACAACTTTTACAGGATATTTCGATTCAAAGTCAGTAACGAGCGAAAAAGCCGTAAGTAGACACCTAATTATTTCCCTCCATATTACTGGCACTACAGAAGCGAAAATATTAGATAAGCAAACGAGAACTTTTACGAAGTGAAACGCGAGCAACTTTGTCCGTTCTAAGTTATAAAAAGGGTATAGTCGTTAAGTGGCGCGGGTAGGGATCAATCTCGTTATTTATGGCTAGAAAACTCAGCCTTGTAGCTTCATCACGAGTATGTTAACGATTTGAAGAGATAAAATCGTAACATTTTATTTGTACTAAAATCTGTTTAGTATCCAGTTTGTTACGTGTTTTTGTAAATTACTTTCGACTTTGGGATTACGTACTTTTAATAACCCACGTAATAGACCTACGTGGGTTATTAAAAGTACGAGATAATTACCGTACACTTCAGACGCAAATTGATTTTTTTATACGCTGCGAGTACTAAACGTAATAAGTAATTTTTCTTTCCAACATTATATTCAGTACTCATCCTCTTCTCTTACTCTGAAATTGTCACGTTCCTCTATTCTTTTTATACGCCTTGTAAAAATAAAAGAACCACATGTCGTAAAAAGCATACGTGCGGCATGTTTTGTAATTTCGCGAATTAATTGTCGTTCATTTGTGATGTTATACGTGAAATGTTGGTTTTATGAATGAAGAATGTCTGAGGAAAACAGTCGTTTATCAATAAGCAAGTTTATCAGGTGGTAGGACTCTGTCAAGCCCGAGGAGTCCGCCTGGGTGAGAATCATCGCCTTATCGACTTTTGCCGCCTAGCAACAATGCTTGCATTGTTGTGTTTCGATTTGAAGGGTGAAATACAGGCATGAGCCATTTCATCTTAGTCCTCACAGTAACAACGCACCTGCGGTTCTGCATGTTTGTTACCTGCAATCTAAATGTATGAATTGTAAATGTCATGGGCGATAGTTACTACTTACCATCAGGTGGGCTATCTGCTTGTTTATCACTGAATAGCATAAAAAAAACTAACTGATCGTCAGCAATCGTGATCGTGAGCCATGGGCTTCGATATTGGTTTATTGTTTTGTCAAAGGCAGAAGATATTTTCGTTTCAACTAGGTTATGCTAGGTAACATGGCGTTATTAGTCAATGTATTTATGGCATTCATAAGATTATACAAGTCTTACAGTGTTTATGTACTTACATCCTGAAACCCATACGAATATGGCAATAGTAGATTATGTACCAAGGGTAACAAGCAGTGTCTTGCGTCATGGGCGGCGTATTGGATTCTGAGCGTAGCGAGGAACTCTAGAGTTGTGTAGAGTCCTGAGTGAAGCGAGGGGTTCATACCGCCCCAGACTAAGATAAGCTTTATCCCAGTAATGAATAATTTACTTCTCACACCATCGGTGAGAAAATAGATTAATAAAGCAAATTACAGCGTCTGATTCAACAAACTCTGCAGGCAAATCATTTTCGTGTCAATTTAAAAATTAATTTGGAACTGCTCATTTTTCTGTTTTTTTTTTATTAGCTGAATTTGAGAAGTCTAGTGTTCTGCAACCATACAGGTTTGACTATAGACACAGTAATTGTATTCGCTCGCTTTTTCTCACAATAAAAAAGTAAATAAAAGGCACGATTGCAAATAAACTTTATTTACAATGCAGGGTTGCTCAGAGTTATTATACGAATTGAACGGTCCAAATTCAAATCACGTTATTTCTCTAGAGAATTTCATACAACATTATTTCCATTCGGGTAACAAGGCCATGCTTTACGTTGACATTTCATAATATGTCATGTGCATTGTCAAGCAGGGGGTGTAAAAAATATTTTTTATAAGTTAAATACTTGAACAGAAATAAGTGGATACGTAATTGGAAACAATACAGGCGTAGGTACATCGATGACTTTCTTGGATTGAAAATGTATTAATTAAGCTTCTTTTTAAATACATTGTAACTAGCAAGCAACGTAAATAAGAAAGTAGTGACCAACTTTCTTGTGTGTTGCTATTTGTTGAATTTTTTTTCTGATAATTGCATATTCGTAGCCGAGGCCAACGGCCAATACATAATATTAATCAACGGCCCACGGCGGCGTCTCCGAGGAAATCTTCTCTATAACTTAATGTCATTCGCGTGATAGAGTCCCGCTATGAAGCGACCTTATCAATTATATTTTATATTTTCTCTAAAAATTGCTATTACGGTTAGCTACGGAGTGTGGCTCCTGAAACATGAGTAATAAATTAAAATGTTGGTCCTTTTAAATGTCGGTCTGCATGACTTTTGAATTAAAACTGGATATGTCTGTAATCGTGCCAAATAGGTCAAATTTTTCTTTTTTGTACAATTTAGCCTTTGTATGTTATTTGGTATGTAACAATAGCACGATGGTATTGATCCACGACGACTATATCGTCCACTTATTTTTTTTAATTTAGGTACGTAAGAAATCGATACAGATAATAACAACATAAATAACAAAATATGAGTATAGGAAGGTTGTAATAAGAGGAGGGAGTAGGTATTTGTGTTAGGTATAGGTAGTGATATTTCAATCCAGCCATTGTCCAGAAAGCGCAAAAACCCAAAAAGCGATGTGCGAGAGCCATACTGGCAGACGGTACTACACGGAGGGTCAAGTGTACTCCAAACTCGTATTCGTCATTCATTTTGAGGAGTAATATTTTTCAGCGAGCGAATAAGGAATGGAATGAAAAAATTTCAAAGCGAAAATACAAGGCTAGCATGAAAGCAATTTCATTTATCGCTCTCAGGGCCTCTGTAATTTTTTCTTTTACCCACAATATAAAATTTTTCTTTTTATTTCGTTACCAGTTTTAAAATGTAGATATCGACGATAATTTTTTATTTCAATATTCACTCGATTGACTAGTAAATGATTAGTTTAAGTCGTCTGTTTCGTTTAGTTCATTGTACATAGTAACTAGGAGGTGTTTTCATAAAACTCGCCAGATTAATTTCTGTGTCTGAGAAAGACTTATCCATTGGAGAACTCATTATTCTGACAGTATGAGTTAGTGGACGGTAGCTGAGGTGGTAGTTAGTTAACTTCGTTACGGTTTTAAAGGATAGTAGCGAAATGTAAATAAGTTATTATCATCTTATATCATTATCATATATCTCAATAAGCCAAGGTTGTTTGGAAGAGATCACGCTAGTGATAAGACCGTCCTTTGTACTGCTTTTTATGATGTATCTTATCCCATGTATGTATCTAGTGTGCAAATAAAGAGTTTTTGTATTGTACTGTATAAGCCGGTCGTCCGCGTGACACCAAATATAATTGCAGTATATATAATATAACACCAAATAGGAAAATATAGTTCATGCTAACGCTGATAGTCCCGTGACGCTGTCACGGCACTATTAGCGCTACTGAACAGCGGATGTAATCCCTGGAAGGGTGTGAGTGCAACGAAAAATGCAATCGTTTCTTTCACTCGAAGGGGTGAGACGGGCCCCGCGCTCGCCCACACAAATTCTGTATACACTTGCACCAAACAGATGTAAGTTCACCACTTTGTTGTTATTCAAGCACGTGTTTTGTTGAAGGTGTAAATTAACACTACGAGACTTAGTTTTAAAATTTAATAAATCAGCGAGACGTCTATACTTTATAAGAACTTGGAGATAAGTGTCTCTTTTTGTTTTTCCCGAACAGTACCAACTTAACCATCATGACTTCTCGCCAACATAGTGTTTAAAATATAATTACAACAGACAATGGGTTGTACCCATTTTCTGGTCTACAGGGAAACTAGCTGAGGGATGTTAGGAATCCGTTTCGGATAACTTTTCATTGGTTGTGTTGACTCCATCCCTCTAAGAAATAATTCGTTACTTTTATTTCAGTTATATTCATCTTGACGTTATGTCCCGGTTGCGTCCCTGCGCAGCACGCGAGGGCCCAGGGTCCGCCTTCCTGCTACTCGTAACTTTAATTTTGGTATTGCTTACGAATCGGTACTGACTGATATTACATAATTAAAGTTTTTAATTTTAAGGCCACAAGCTACGGTAGGTACCGTAGCGTTGGGAATACCCTACCGTACCGCTGGGTTGGACTTACGGTTGGGCTTACCGTCAGGCCATGCTTGAAATGAAATGAATGCATAAATGAAATGAAATGAAATGAAAAATTCTTTATTGCTTATACATAAAATAAAACAAGCTTGATTGCGATAGCGGTATAAAATAAAATTTGTTAGATCCGGTTTCGGTTATGGAACCCATAACACCCCTACTCTAACTCTAGCATTACATTAAACTCTAACATTAGCCGTTTAGTTATATTACCTAAACGTGCGACAACTTTTAGTGGACAAGTTTCGTGTTAAACTAAGAGGCTAGGTACATTACAGACCTACATTTACCTACGTACCTACCGCGCCAGCCAATACAAAGGCTGGGCTTTTAGCGGATTGACTCAAAGCGTAACGAGCCGTTATTTTATATAGGTACGCTGAGGGGTCCGCTTACTCTGCAGCTGATTGTACTGACGATATGGGTATCTGTGTATATGCACCTATGTGTGAGTATGATCTGACTTATCGAATCCATTCCAAATTGTGTTTTAATGGATGAATAAATGATTGTGTTGCTTGCAACTTAGCCTAGATTGGTAGAAAACAAATTTGTATACCTGCCTATGTATTTACCAGAGCAACACAAACATCAACACAATACGACCCCATACATACAATGCGAATTGCATTATACAGTACTAGCTAGAAGTGCCTCATGGCTGGTTAGTTTGACAAGTGGGTACTTACCTAATGTAATTATAAAAATAAATATCTTTATTAAAGGCAATAAAAAACCCAATATACAATAAAATAAAGAAAAATATAAAAATACAACAATAATAATGGAAATTGAGTGTAATAAAAATACACTTTCGTCTGGTAAGTAGCTACCTTGATTTCTTGTTCCGGTCTCTATGGACAGATAGCCAATATTTTAAAATAGGACGAGTGAGTTCCTCAGAGACGGCCCTGAGTATGCTGTTGCCAGAAGTGCGCAGCGCGCTCTAGAAAGAGGCTATGCGGGACCTGACGATGGCAAAGTAATCCGGCACGCGGTGTTGGGCGAACATGCCCGATGCGCTGCAGTAGCGCGGCATACCCATGAGAATGCGAAATGAGTCATTATATTGCACTCTCATGGAGTTACGCGATTTACTAGAGAAGTTTATCAATAGTTGACAAATGTAGAAACACTGACAAAAGGCTTTAAAAAGTTTTATTTTGATTTCTTTATTTCCCTTAGCAAATCTGCGCGCGAGCATGTTCGCCCTCACCGACAACGCCCTCCTCTCCCTCCCTATGTCAGCGTCGTCCCTGAGCTCCTCTGTTAAAAAATGTCCTAAGTATTTGAATCGCTTTAAACCTGCACTGCCCCTGGCACCGTGTCTGGACCCCTTTCTGCTCGAAAAACAAGCATTCGGTTTTCGCCACATTATATTTCAGTCCATGAGCATTGGCATAATGCTCACAGACTGAAAGTAGCTCTCTGAGCCCGCTAATCGAGGGGCTGAGAAGCACCATATCATCCGCGTAGCTTAGACTGTTCATATTTATACCACTCATGTGACAGCCTATTCTAGTACACCTCAGCTTCTCGATCAAACCATTGATATAAAGATTTAAGAGTTCCGGAGAAGTTACACCGCATTCTAATTTGTAAGCATTCGATGTCGCGTCTCCCCATTTTACGCAATTTGTTTGGTTGTCATACCAGTACCTCAACAGACTGACCACCTCGTTGGGAACATTTGAGCCGCGCAGTTTTTCCCAGTTTTAAAATATAGATTATTCATGGAATGCTAAGTGTAAATAGGTACCTAACAAATACCTCTTTGTTTTTATACCGCACTAAAGTGTCACAGGGATACTTTCCAAATTTTCAAACGTTCCGTATTTAAAACACACTTCAAAACCTCTAAGAAATCAATCGCACAAGTATCATATTAGATCAAAAGCGAAGCTTTGACTCGCCGCGGCTTTTCATCTCACCGCCCCCTAAAGACTGTTTCCATTACGTCCCTCCTTACGACGCACCCTGGATGATAGGGGCTTTTATTCCTTTTACTAACTACCCACTCCAAATACAACTCAAATGGCAAGTGGATTCCTCCACAGACATCTCAACAAAAAATTGCATATTAGTTTTAATGTTAAATTATAAACTTAAATAATATCTTTAACCGTTCGCGTAACGCGCGTGGGATGCACGGGCTTTTCTGAAAACCAGCGCTGTGCCAGGCATGAGCCCTCACAGCATTATGCGGAGACTGGTACTTTTCAGTTTTCGTTACATCACTGCTCACGCTGGTCTCACGTAATTTTTAATCATTATAATGTACTGTACTCACCGAAGGTTAAGGATGTAATGGGGATCCGAATAAAGTACTGTCTATGTCTATAGTGAAACCACGTACAATACCTATACCAACTCATTACATTAGGCAACTGTAACTGGAAGGCTTTAAGGGTTTACATTTTGTTGTTGTTAATTTGATTAAGCTATTGAAACGTAAAACGGTATCTTATCCCTAAATGCCATGTGGTTGACATCCCAGTTGTGCTTGCTGACTGGGAGGTTTCGAACTCCAGCCAGCAATAAAGGTCGTCAGCTACATAACTATATTACCTACACTCTAATGAAAAGTCATTAACGTACGGGTCGTTATAGGTCTTTTAAAATGCTTGCTCATTGATCGTTGTTAGCTCTATTTCCTATAATACATGTTAGATATTAGGAGCGTCAGTTCCTACTCGTAAGCGAGAGGTTCTGGGTTCCAACCCCAGTGTCGCCGTGTATTAATGACTCTTTTTCTACGTTATGTACGTTAATTGAGAACTAACCGATGGTCATAAGTTGAGGGAAAATATCGTGATGAAACATACCCATTCAGGCGACTGAATGTGTGATGAACCATGATCCAATCTGGTCAGTTTTCCCTGTGAACAGGGCCATGGGGGTAGATGACAGTCGCTCCATTGTAATTACCTGATCTGCTAAACCCCGGGCCCTCGTGTGTGAGAACACAACCGGGATATTATCGTCAAGATGATTTTTTTTACGTTAGTGTAGATATTCTGTGAAATTATCAGAACTTGGGCAAACAAGCTTAATACTGAATACTTTCATACCAAGAAATGTTATGAAAGTATTCAGTAGGTATTTATTGTATTTAATCTTATATCGATATCGATGGAGATTGTATCGATATAAATAGATAGACTGGTGTGTTACCTTGGGGCATTCTGATGTAGCAATTATACCGTTATATCTTATTTCAGGGAACAGTATCCTGATATAAGGCGTTTCAGGACCGTCGAGGTCGTTTTCTTACGAATAATGGCGTGGTAGCCTTTTATGCGTGCCTCCTGGAACACACGCGACATGGCAAATGCATCAGTGGAGTGGAGCAGAAAAATACACGTGGTGTTTACGACGGAGTTCATTCCAGAAACTAAAATACTTTTCACATTCTATCTACTGAGATAGAATGTGAAAAGTACTGGTACTGGCCTACATTGGTAAAAAATTGCATTCCTTGCATCTCCCGGAATCTACATCCTGATTTTCACTACGGGTGCTATATTGATATGACACGCTTTTTTCATTATTTAATTTACTTCTATCTTGTTTATATTTATTTTAATAAAAGTTGAAAAGCAGGGGCTCTATTTTTTATCGCTCGCATAAATTTGAACGGAATTTTAAATTTGCAATTGTGATTCTCGGCATGAAAAATTTAATATTTTTTTTAGATCACACTGGCAACACGGAAAGAGTACCGGTTCAATAATAGGTAAAATCAGCATAATGCATCAAAATATCGGATTTTTTATGTTGAAAATCAACGTTGAAAACCGACCTAATGGAGGTGAGCGATTAAAAAATAGGACCGAAGACTTGCTATTCAAGAGTTTTTTTCCGTGGAAAATTCTATTTATCACGCTTATTGTGACCACCCATGGTATTTAGAATATTTCCATCCGTAGAAGATTCAGTAATGTTTCCTTAAGTTTGCTATCCTACTGCCCTATTATACGAAACTGTGTTCGGTTGCTCAGCTAACAGCTACTAAGTAACTAAGTACGAGTAGCCACGGACACCTGTGCACAACTGTTATGTATTCTATGTTCTGCTTGAGATGGCAGCTTATTAGAAACTCTGAGTGCTACAATATAGGAAAGAAAGAAGACAATTTCAGGGAAAACAAAAAGGTTCACATTTTTTATCAGTGCTGTTATTCCTATAGGTGTAGGTTTTGTCGGGTATTATACGATGAACATATGACTTAAATTGTTGAGATATTATTTGTTAACATCTTTATTTTTGCGATAGAAATGAATTTTAAATACTTTGAAATAAAAATACATCGACAGCACGTTCTAAACCAGCTATTTGGAAACACATTTAGTAATAAAAATTGTCCGAGTCGTTTGATAATATTGGCCATCAGAACTGATGACGATGCATATTGTCGAAAGAATAATATATTCAGTGGGTGTAATACATGGGTGCGAATGCCAAAAGCACGAATAACGATAGGGCGAAGACGATTGCCCGAAAGCTTGAATGCGCGATAGTTCATTTGTGCGAAAAATCAATTCATTCGTCTTCGCGCTGTCGTTATTCGTGCTTTCGGCATTCGCATCTGTGTATTACACCTGAATTCAGCAGATTAGCTTGACATATAAAAAATAATATTATTAAGTTTAAAATCTTCTACATAACCCTCTTTCAATTAAAATGACCTCAATAATACTGGAGTTGCGAATACACATCATCCTATATTTTGATGATGGTCCATGAGACTATGATGAACAAGGCATTGCTGTGCAGGTGTTAAAACATAGTTCATTATCACAGCCCGTAACAGACCACTGCAGGACTTAAGGCCTCTCCCACAAAAGGGGAGGTTATTGCCATAACCTCCACGGGCAGGCGGGTTAGATATCGTAGTGTTTAAATATAACAATGGAAATTGCTGCTGACCATTTTACAGACTACGGAGACTCTAGGAAACATTAGTCGCCTTGTACGACACCCATGAGTGTAAGGGGTTGGTGCTATTCAACTCTGCCGGACACCACACGGCAAACAAAGTTAGTAATTACTTTATTATGGGTGACCGAAATATTCTCAGAACTTTTACCCATGAATTAATCTGTATTTTATGTAAGTAGATTTATTTAGTAGGGTACGCTTATTTACGTTACAGTAAGTAATGGAGTACACATGCTACGTTAGCAAGCTAAGAAACTACAAGGAATAATATTCTAAAACCATCATCAGTAGTTAAAAAGCGATTATTAAATATCTACGATATTAACTACTACTAATACAAAAACGCACAAAAATCCGTTACGTACTTTAAGAGATCTAAGCGTACATACAGAGGGACAGATGGCGGTAAAGATAATAAAATTAAAGATATTTCGGCGTAAATTGCGTAGATGTTGACTTGTCGGATGTTGGCAACATGTTGATTCGAATATACAGCCGGCCCAGCCATATTTCCCACGCCCTACGCCTCGACGCACCAACTGACGTCTACATTATCTCATTGGCGTTGCTCTGATAATAAACCATCTCGATTTGTTATGCTGTGTTTTATGAGAAACATTTGTCAGGCTCCCGGATCCTCGTACGTGGAAGCGGGTGCCCGAATCCTGTACAGAGAACGGTTCAAATTAAGCATTATACAGAATACGTTTTGTTAGCAGTGGAGTTGTTTGTTATATTTAATATAAAATAAAATAAACAAATAATCTAGCACCAAATTAAGCAAAGCTTGTATTATGGCTTTTATTAATTTCCGCTATGTTTCAAAACAGACTGGGCCTGGAAAAGTTAAACTTGAGTTTGACACTTCTAAATACACAAATCAACACTTTCTAGGGATATTTAAAATTATTCTGGCAAGAGAAGTCATTTTCGTTGCTGGCACATTAAATGTGGTACAATGAACACTAATTTTGTGTTCATTGTTCCAAATTTAAATTTAAAACAAAGTAATGCCAAGACGTCATGACTTGTAAAATTTTATTATATTTTTCTTCGTCTTACTTAATATTTTGCGCTCTGCGCTTTCACGTTTTTCGTTGTTTTTACACGGACGTAAAAGAAATATCTTTTACAGGATCTTTAATAGTAGTCCCTTTTATGCAACTCGCATAAAAGGGAATATGTCTTCTGCCGCGTAGTGGATGATATCAAGCGGCATGAAATTCACTTAGCTACTTTCTCAATTATCTATGTATTTCCTTCAAACAAATATTCACAAAAATGAACAGCTACAATCAGAAAAATATTTTCCTTAGCGGGAAAATAATTCCATACGGCGCAGTTCACTGACCCTCCATCCACAGATAATGGAAACTGCGGTATTCAGCCAATTAATCGCGCCCGATCTAAAGTAAAAAATAAAAGCGTTGTATAATGATGGCATCTTTACTTAATATAAATATAATTAAAAAATTAACGAAAAAGTTGCGAATTGATTTTGAAGATTGTAATTCTAAATTGGTACGTGCGCAACAAACTCATACCACGGAGACACACGAGATGAATAAAAAAATAAAAAAGTTGCAAGTAGACTTAAAGATAGTAAATAGAAAATATAAAATAGCACAAAATGAAATCATTACTTGGAGAGAAGCTACCTCTGAAATGGTCAAATTGTCAAATGAAAACACGGACATGATCGAACGACTGATGACTGCCAAAGAAGAGGAATGTGAGTGTGTCGCTTCGCAGCTTCAGCGCCCCGCGCCCCAGCCGCAAAACATTGTCGTCGCCCCCGAGGCGCACGCTGCGAGCACCGCGGCTCCTGCGGTGAACGTCGAGCCCGCGGGCGCCGGGTGTAAGGTGTTGGCCGCCCCGGCCGTCGCGACCACCTCTGCCACCGCGGCCCACATCGTACCTGCTGTCGGCGGGTCCCCCAAAGCCTCAGCCGCCCCGGCCTTCGCGGCCACCTCTTATGCCGCCGCTGCGAGGAGAACGACGCGCTCTACAGCCCACGCGGCCTACATCCAGCCCGCGGTCGACGAGCCATTCAAGGCCACAGACGCACCGGCTATTGCGGCCACCTCCTATGCCACCATAGCAAGGAGATCGACGCGCTCTACGGCCCCCGCGGCCCACATCCAGCCCGCGGTCGTCAGGCCCCACAAGACCCCAGCCGCCCCGGCCGTCGTGGCGACAACGAGATTGGCGGGCACTACGGACACGGCAAAGAGTTCAATACGCACCATAATATATTCCGATTCGCTTGGCAAAGGCATGGGCATATTAATAAGTAATGATGTCAATACATCTGTTTGTAATCATTGTTTGCCAAACCGATCATTTAATGAGATAATAAATGTAGCTAGTCAACAATGTAATGAAGACCGTACCAATATTATAGTAATGGTCGGAAATAGCATGGGAATAACTAGAAATGATATCGTAGAGAGTTTTCAAAAAATTCAGTCCCATAATTTTAATAAAATTACTTTGTGTGCTTTCCCATATACAAATAATGACCCTAAGTTAAATAGACGTATTCATAGACTGAATACATGTTTATATAATTTGACTCGTTATAGTAACGCATTTACATTTTTTGACATCAACAAATTTGTTGGCAATATTATTTGTACAAATGATACATTGTATCTCAAGCAAAAGGACAAAAAGTATATTACTACATTGTTAGCTTATAATATTAATTGTTATAACAATATTAGCGTAAGTAGGATTGACCAGGGCTCCTGCATGTTATCATCTAAGGACAAAGGATGCTCTTTAAACTAGATTTTAAGACAAAAGAAAAGCCCAAGAATTGTTTACGATTAATTCATCAAAATATACAAGGTTTTTCTGGCAAAGAACATGAAATAGAATTATATTTAAAGAAAACTCCTGTAGAAGTTTTATGTTTAACTGAGCACTGGCTGAGGGAATCTGACATGTCATTTAATTTATTTAACTATAATATAATTAGTTGTTTTAATCGAAAATCTATTTCCCGTGGTGGTTCATTAATTGCAGTACGGCAAAATATTAAATCGAAAGACCGGAAAGATGTTTCTGGCCTCTCAGTTGAACATAAGATTGAGTTATCCTGCGTGGAGCTAGAAAAGTGCATCATACTTTGTGTGTATAGGCCACCATACAATGAAAACTATGAGATTTTTGAAAAAACTATGGAACAAGTTTTAGAAAGACTTTGTACGTGTAAAAAAAAGGTAATCGTTTGTGGAGACTTTAATGTTAATTTACTAGAAAAAACAACGTTTAGTAAGAGAATAATAAGCTTATTTCGTAGTTTTAATCTTAATTATGTATTTTTAGAGCCGACACGATGCACAGAATCATCAGCGACTTGCATCGACAATGTATTCTGCTGTTGCGAGGTCAACGAAAAGGCTATTATAAATTTTACAAGATCTGACCATAGTGGACAATTCGTTGTTTTTGATTTTACGGAACAATGTAATATCAATGAAATAATTACAAGACCAATTACTCAAAGGAGAATTGAACACTTCAAACAAGCCTTATCGGAGACCATTGCCGGCCTTTCTCTTAATTCTCATGACCCAAACATTCTATTTTCTGATATGTTCAATTCTGTCAATAATGTTTATCAAAGTGTTTTTACGCAAAAAAGAATAAAAAGTAACTGTAAATCTAAATTTAGTGATTGGGCTACTTTAGGTATCCGCAAAAGCAGAGATAGAATGTTTGAACTATACGGTCAGCGAGCTTATTGCCATGATAAAGATTTTGTAGAATATGTCAAAAAATATTCAAAAACGTTTAAGAAAGTTTGTCTAATTGCAAAATCACAGCATTATAAGAAAATTATAAGTTCGTCTTCAAACAAGGCTAAGACTGTGTGGAATGTAATAAATAAGGTGGCAGGGAAAACAAAGCCTCGTGATACACATTATGAAATCAAAACAGAAACCGGAACTAGTACCGCAAATAAAGAAGTGGCAGAGTTGTTCCAAACATTTTTTACCGAAATACCGATTAAAACTAGCTCGCTGCTAAACTCGTGCCCAATTAGTGCAGAAAACTTGTTAAAAGAAAATATAGGTGCCTGTGAAAATGGCTTTTGTTATTCCGAAGTAGACGCTAAAACTATCATTAAAGCTTTTAGAAGCATTAAGTTGAAAAATACGGAAGATATTTGGGGAATGTCAGTTAGAGTTATAAGTACTGTTGTTGATATTTTAGCACCGTATTTAGCTTACATTTTTAATGCTTGCGTTGAAGTAGGTGTTTTCCCCGACCTCATGAAAATCAGTAAAGTGGTGCCATTATTCAAATCAGGTTGTAAAAATAGTTTGAATAATTTTAGACCGGTATCCATCCTGCCCGTTTTCAGTAAAATCTTTGAAAAAATCATGTTAAGTCAAATGATTGTGCACTTTAACAGTAATAAATTATTTCATCAACAACAATATGGCTTCACAAAAGGCCGCAATACTACCGAAGCTGGTATTAGCCTCATTCAACAAATTTTTGGCGCTTGGGAAGAACATCATAATGCAGTAGGTGTTTTTTGCGATTTGTCTAAAGCATTTGACTGTGTAAATCATTCAACACTATTACTAAAATTAAAACATTACGGTTTTACGCATGATAGTCTTGAAATGATGAAATCATACTTAGAAGGTAGAGTTCAAAGAGTAAATGTAAATGGCGAGTTATCTGCGGGTGGGAAAGTAAGCATTGGAGTGCCACAAGGATCTATATTGGGGCCGTTTCTCTTTCTTGTATATATAAATGACCTTCCATACATGGTGCAGAATATTGCTGGTATAGTCTTGTTTGCTGACGACACTTCACTGATATTTAAAATTAATAGGAAAGATAATAATATAGACGAAGTAAACTGTGTTCTTCAGAATGTGCTTCATTGGTTTACGATTAATAACTTAGTCTTAAACTCTAAAAAAACTAAATGCGTTCATTTTTGCCTCCCTAATGTACAAAGTAATCAATGTAATGTTATATTAGATAAAACGCAACTTGAGTTGGTAGAGAAAACTACTTTCTTAGGCGTTAATATAGATTCAAAAATTCAATGGGGCCCACATATTGAATCATTGGCTAGTAGGTTAAGTTCGGCTGCATTTGCCGTGTGGCGAATAAGGAGGCTAACGGATGTGAATACAGCTAGATTAGTTTATTATAGTTATTTTCATAGTATTATGTCATACGGCATCATACTATGGGGCAAGTGTGCTGATAGTGACATCATTTTCAAACTACAAAAGCGAGCTGTAAGAGCAATATATGGATTACGTCGACGTGATTCGCTCAAAGAATTGTTTAAAGAAATTGATGTATTGACTATCTCAAGTCAATATATATTTGATAATATTATGTATGTTAGAAAGCATATTACCCAATTTGCTAAAAATACTGATATTTATAATGTCAATTTAAGAAACAAAAATAAACTGGTAACACCGTTGTTCAGACTAAGTAAAGTAAATTCATCTTTCATGGGTAACTGTATAAGATTTTATAATCATATTCCTGAATGTATTATTAATTTGCCTGAATTACAATTTAAAGATAAGGTGAAAACAACTTTAATGAAAAAAGCCTATTATAAAATTGATGAATATATCAATGACAAAAATGTATGGTGTACTACTAGCTCTTCGAAATAGGAAGTAATTTATAAATTTACAATTTTGGTAATTGGGTGAGGATGATTTGATGTGTAATGGTCATTGAATAACAAATCTTTTTTTAATGTGTACGGCATTGACAGCTCATGCTCACTTAAAAGTCTGCCTGGTGGTGGCATGGGGGTCGGGTCGTTCTCTTCCCTCAAATATGGTTGAATTGGACGATGGCTGGGCCCTGCGTCATGCTCGTGAACGGGTGCTGCCTTGGTGGACTGGCCTGCTTTTGCTGTGCCATTTTTTGTTTTTGAATTTATTTTTATTTTTAGTTATCTTGACCGATTTGTAGAGGTTCACATCATATTCCAATCAAAACAGGCTCACTCAAATTAAATTGACAAATGTATCAATGCAATGTAATCATATTTAAATGTACCTGTGGGTTTCTTGCCGTTTCTTTTTCCCACAGATGGTCATTTTCCTAACTGAAGCGGCATACTGACAGACAGACGACATTCTTTTTACTTATTTGTTCCGAGCTCAGGGGGCGACGCGGGTAGGCCGGCTGGTGCGTGCGGGTGTGAGCGCCGGCGGGCTGGCTGGGGCCGGGCGCGCGCTGCACATGATTCGCCTAGGCGGTTATGTGCGTGGCGTGTATCGGTGCCCGGTGTCTCGCCGGAGTAAGCCCTCGTACGCGCTGATCGGTCTGCATGCGTCGCCCCCTACCTGGATGAGCTCGCTTAACTTCCCTTTGTTTTCCGTTAGATTTTTGACTTTTGAAAAGAGATTAATTAACGTAATCCTAATTCAATAAATACTTTTTCATTTTCATTAAAAAGTTATTTTATGCTACAGCTGTCATGAAAATGCTATCATGAAAAGATCATTATACATTTTAAAAATTTATAGATTGGTGAAATAAAAGGTTATCCTTGAACGACTGTTTTCGAGTATGTAATTGGAACATTAAGCTATGAGTGTAGATAAAATACATTTTAAATATTTTATAGATGCCGTGAAAAATATTGATGGAACATTGTGAGCACATGTAGAAAAAAATACAAACAGATGACTGTGCCGCAATTCGCGCGGAAGAGAATTCCACAGTCTTATAGTTATACTTATTATAAAGTTCTACATATATCGAGCCGTGAGTTGAAATCTAGTAAGTAATACCTACTGGATATTTAGTGAGACACTGTTGTCCAAACGATCTATCACCGTTTATTAAATAACTATTTATGGATAAAAATATGCCTAAAATCAAACTGGCTCAAGTTTCAAAGTCGAATTTAAAAAAGGCGGGTGCTGTCGTCGATTCATCTTCAACGGATTTTAAATTTAACAGAAACAATGCATTTTTGATAAGGCAAACGGCTAGACAGCGGCAACATTATAATTTTAATTCGTCTTTTAGGTATACCTTGTATGATACCTTTGCCAGTTGCGGTATTTTAGCAGTACTCAGATTACTAGTTGAGCGAATAATTACAGCGATGTTTTGCTCATTAATCGGCGTAAAAGCTAGTCTTTTGCTACGTTTTGTGTTCGGATTGCGGGGTCCTGTGGTTGTGACCCTTTTCCAGTCTGATGGGCCTCACCGAAGGTACATTATGTGGTTTGAGCCACCGCAACTTTGATTTATCCATATCCCTTAGCATCTCTCAATTACAGATGTAGATTTCGGCTCTGTATAGGTACATGACGTTGATGTAATGCCGTTTCATAATGGCTGTTACCCGCATTGGTTGTTGTTGTATTTGGCGAAATGAACCCTTGTACATTATTCTTGTTCAACAAGTTATTTGTTTTCTGTTTAAATTGTAGGTTAGAATCATTAATAGTAGTTTTTGCAACTGTCATATAAAAGGGGGTATTAAAACATGAGTGTCTGTTTATCATACGAGGCGGAGCCGAGAGTGTTTTAATGCCTAAGTATATGCAGTGGCATACACTACTTTATCTACACTCATATTTTCATGTTAAAATTTCGTACCTATAATTTTCTCAACTGTACTGGAAGTAAGTTGCGAGTCAGTTCTGTTGTATCTACGCGTCGATGGTATCAAGCGGCGGGAAATTCATCTCAAATCTTTCACATTTATCTATTTATTATTGTTGCATAATGATTAAAAAATTATTTTACGTTACAGCTGTAATCTACACTCATAGTGTAATGTTCCAATTTCATATTCGAAAACAGTTGTTTAAGGAAACATTTTTTTCACGCCAGTCTATAAAATTTTAAAATAGTAGTTTAAGCAACTGACATATAAAAGGGGGTATTAAAACATGAGTGTCTGTTTATCATACAAGGCGCAGCCGAGTTGACCCATAGGCCAATGATGAAGCACAAATGTCGTTACACCCGGGCGTGCGCGATCAGTGGCTAAAAACGTAAATATTATTGTTGATGATTTTGATATCAGATGATAAGACGCCACGCCGCCGTTGTCGCCACAGCAACCGTTCCTGGGCAAATGTGTCCTGCGCGCGCAGTAGTGCAGCAGCTTTTGTTTGTCATTACAAGCAATATAACGAAGAATATATAAATTTGGATAAAAAATTATAATGGTGAACACAGTGTGATTTTTGTGTAAATATAAACAAAATGTGTATATATAATGTGTGTGTGTGGTGCTTATGGGTATGAAAAACTGTCACCAGCCTATACCCACAAGTTTTAAGTTATCTTTTGATCCATTTATTTCTTTAGTTAAATATTGCTATATATATAGGGTCAATGCCAACTCAGAACGATGATGATTTTCGAGGGAATATTAGTGATGGAGTCCTAACTTTCCAGTGTCCCCTTTGCCCCCAGGCGCGCTGCTTTAATAGCAAGCATGGTTTAAATATTCATATAGGAAAAAAACATCAAAATCCATATCAATACCTTGTTCATGTCCATTTCAAAATAGCGCCACTACATCCCCTACTGTACACGACGAGCCCCTGTGGTCGTACTTGGCAGAACTGAAGGAATCAGTTCCTGTTATAAAAAGAGTACCACGGGGCGCTCACATTGCTGTTGCACAAAATTTAACCAATATCATTAAAACCACAGTAAAAGAAAATTCAAAGCGCGCCTGGACCAAACTATTTACATTCATTTTCGAAATTTTAAATGTTGATTAAGAAAATTCCTCGTCTCTTACAAACAAAATTGTAACAGTCTTACCAATAATCGTTTTTTCAGACCTAACCACAGACGCATTTTTAATTAAGTAAGTAAAGTTGAGGAAAAAGTCAGCGAAGGGGACATAAAGGGGGCTGCACACCTTCTTTTCTCTCAAGACTCCCATGCCCCTGACTCCAGGGAAACTCTCGACGCGCTGAGAGAAAAGCACCCGTCCGCACTACAGTCCAACCTGACTGCCCCTGACCTTTCCTCCATTCACCTCACCGCTACATGTGATGTTTTGTCGGCGGTGATGTCCTTTAAAACGGCTTAGCCGGTGGCCTCGATGGACTTTCACCACAGCATTTAAAGGATCTGTTGTGCAAGTCCTGCGGGGACGCCGGTATCAGGATTTTGGAGGAACTCACCGCCCTCATTAACGTCATGTTAGCGGGAAAGGTCAACACACAAGTGATAGATATTTTATACGGGGCGAATCTGTGCGCCCTAATGAAGAAAGAGGGGGGAGTCAGGCCGATTGCTGTGGGCACTACCATTCGGAGACTCGCCTCCAAAATTTGTATTAAAAATTGGCTCCTAAATTAACGTCTATTTATCAGCCGATTCAGCTTGGTTATGGGAGCAAAGGTGGCTGCGAAGCCGCAGTACACGCCTTGCGTACTTTTATATCCAGCAACCAGGATGAAGTCGTCTTGAAAGTAGACGTCAAAAATGCATTTAATTCGGTAAATAGAGACACCTTACTTACAGAAATTAAAAAACAATGTCCGGAACTTCTTCCCTATATTTGGCAGTGTTATAATTCCCCTTCTAAATTGATGTATAAAAGCAATGTATTGAATTCAGAAGTAGGGTGACCAGGAAGACCCACTCGGACCAGCTATATTTAGTTTGGCAATACAACCTATTATTTCAAAATTAAAGTCAAAATTAAACGTATGGTACCTAGATGACGGGACACTTGGAGGTGGAGTTACACAGCAACAGTTTTAGATGATCTACAACTTATATCCACTGAGTTTCAAAATATCGGCCTTTCCTTATATTTTTCAAAATGCGAGCTTCATTTGGACCCAAATTTGATCAACAAACCTGAAATTATAACAAATTTTGACTCAAAGGCCCCAGGAATCAAAATTTTAAGTGAAGAAACTCTCCGTCTTCTTGGTGCCCCCATTTTGGACAAGTCTGTCCCACCATTTATACTTGAAAAACAATTATAATTCCAAATTTATTCTGAAGAACTACTTAAAATACAATCACACATGGCCCTATTTTTACTCCGTTTCTGCCTTTTCGTCCCGCAATTTACGTACTTTTTACGATGCAGTCCTATTTGGCGATATGACAGTTTAGTAATACCTTTAGATAATGGCATTCGAACAGTAATTTCCAAAATTCTAAATTTAGATCTTAATTCAAGAGCATGGTCGCAAGCTTCGCTACCAGTTCGTTTAGGCGGAATCGGAGTGCGCAAAATTTTAAGTGTTTCTCTCCCGGCTTTTTTATCATCTGTTCATAGCACCGAAAATTTAGTCAGCAAAATCCTAGGACCTCACACAAGTTTTATAGACAGTCCTTGCTGCACAGATGCTAAAAAAGCCTGGATGAGTATATGTCCAAATGAGTCTCTCCCAGAGTCTCCGATGCATCAACGGCTATGGGACGAGCCTTTATGCAAAAAAAAATCTAAAAGATTCATTAGTTTCTTCGGCCAATCTTTCGGTCTCCTAGCCGTGACAGAGCGAGAGTCAGGGTTCTGGCTGCAAGCAGTTCCCTCCTCGAATATCGGCATCGTCCTGGACAACTTATCGTTGTCTATATGTTTGGGTATAAGACTGGGGGTCAATCTGGTTCGTCCACACTACTGTCCCTGTGGTGCGTCTGTGGATCCGCTAGGGCACCACGGTCTTTCGTGTACCCGCAGCCGAATCTCCAGGCGCGCGGCAATCAATGACATCATTCGTAGGGCACTTGTCACCGTCAACGTACCGGCCGTATTAGAGCCGAAAGGTACCGTACGTGACGGTGGGAAGAGGCCCGACGGCATGACGCTCATTGGGTGGCAGCGTGGGAAGGCGCTGGTGTGGGACGCTACCTGTGTGGACACAGTGGCGTTACTGTCATACAAGCCCAAAAGCCTGGCTTGCCTTATAAAAATAATTATCAATTAAAAATCAAAGGTAATGCGAGCGCGAACTATTTAAAGTTCGCGCTCCTAATACTTTTCAAACTACGCGCCGGGAAGCAGCGCCATCGTGCGCCTAGGTTACGAAACACGATCCGAACGCACACGCAAGTTGAGGAAATTGAGACTCGGTCAGTCATCTCGCTCGCACGCGCTGGCTTGTAAGCGGGCTTTGATTCCGGCCGGTATGTCTCTTTCTTATATATGAAAACTGTCCTATAATGAGATATAACTATACGTTTGTTTATATAGTACATTGTACGAGACTTTAAGCCCTGCATGCGTATGAAGCTGTACACGGATCTTTAAAAATGGCAACTTCGCGCATGCGCAGTAGGTACGTTTGTTGAATGCTGTATGTAATACGTATCAACTTCACTATTGTTTTGTTTGAGCCGTTTGGGCGGATAAGTAATTATTTTTTTGTTGTTTGTGTTGTGTTTTGTAGTAAAAGTGATTTAATTAGATTGATCAACAATAGACGAAGTAAAGTCCCTTGTGATGGTTTAAAATGTGCACAAGTTTTGATTTGCATGGAAAAGGTAAAGTTTTTAATAATTTCTCAGAAAATAACAAATGATTTCCTTATATGTATTCCTATTATACCTATTTCTCAGATTAGTAAATCGCTTATAAGACAATTTCATAGATAGGTTTACCAAACTCATTGAATTGTTGGTTGTCTCTCTCACAAGTTATATTGCTGGTATAAAACTGAAGAGTGATAAGTGAGGATTGATCAGTAATGTGGCAAGGGGATGGATTTATTTTTAATAACCGTAAAAACTACACAAACTTCATCTCTCGGCTTACCTTACTCTGAACCCCTAGGCACGCCACTGTGTGGACACACTGGCGCCTTCGCATGTGGCCTCCACTGGCAGCTGCGCAGGGGCTGCGGCCTCAGCTGCGGAAGACCTCAAGCGGAGGAAATACGAAAGTCTAGCGCAAGACTTCGTATTTCAGCCGTTTGGGGTGGAAACGATGGGACCGTGGGGCCCTGGTGCGAAAAAGTTATTTGCAGAACTTTCCAAAAAATTTAATGACACCACTGATGACCGGAGAGCTGGCTCGTTCCTCGGGCAACGGATTAGCATCGCTATTCAGCGAGGCAATAATGGTAATGGTAATGGCATTAATGTATAGGTATTTTTATTTTAACTGTAAATATTTTAATGTCAGTAATAAACATAATGGAAAACAAATTATATGCAGTTGCATACACTACTTTATCTACACTCATATTTTCATGTTAAAATTTCGTACCTATAATTTTTTCAACTATGCTGGAAATAAGCTGGAAGTCAGTTTTGTTGTATCTACGCACCGAGGATATCAAGCGGTGGGAAATTCACTTCACTACTTTCACATTTATCTATTTATTTGCTTCAAATAAGAAAAAACATTTACAATCACAAATTAAAACATTTACAAAAAATATTCTGTTTAGCGGGAAAATAATTACACCAAATATAAACAGGATGGCAGGTGGCAGGTTTAAGAGAGGTAGGGCATAGCGGGGTATCTCGTTCGAATTGGAGCCGCCCGACTGGGGAAGTACCTCCACCTTACAGAATATCGCAGCTAAATAATACTCTTTTAAATAGTATTGTGTTTCTGCCGGTGAGTAAGGTTTCCAGTGCTCCATGGGGTGGGGATTTGGGGAACCGTGGCTTTGGCAGTGGAGTGGCATTTGCTTTTTGCTGCCTGAGCAACGTGTTATAGAGGTGGGCAACGCATTAGCGATACTCTTGGTGTTGCTAATGTCTATAGGCAGTGGTGACCACTTTCCATCAGGTGGCCCGCTTGCCTGTTTGCCTACCGTATGACATATAAAAATATATATATATACAGGGTGTTTCATAATACATGTATAAAGCCGTGAACTGGATGGAGTGCTAAACGTATTAAAACGATAGGTACAATTATTTTTTTCGTACGTGGAATAGTAAGCGAGAAAATGACTATCGAACTTTTACCTTTTCAATGTCGATAATCGACATTTTGAAAACGAAAGACCGCATCTCTAGAAATCAGTTGTAAAAGGTCACTCAAGTTCATAGTACTAGGCGCAATGATATTAAGGAGATCTAAATTAGCCGTTTTGTATTTTTTGGTTTGAGGGTTCTGTACAAAAAAATATTGTAATTTTAATTTAATAGGTTCCTTCATAGTTTTTTCGAAAGTGCACCACCACCTAACTAATAGCAAAGTAGTCTAATTCAAATTACTGTGGCATATTAATGTAGCAAACTCTAATTAATGTAGCATATTTGTCTTTATAAGTTTGCTTTCTCATGTCATGCCTGTCAGTCATGTTTCAGTGTCGCAAAGGTCCTATCTGCTATGAGATTTTTCAGTAACTACACACACATATTTTTGTATTAAATAAAACAAATAAAATACCTTAGTGTAATGAATGAAACATAAATAAAACAAAGACAGCAGAGAGTGGAGTTTAAGACAGAACCCTCCACTAATGTGGGGAAGGCTTAAACTCTCAGAGGACTGTTATGTTAAAATCCGTACGATTTCACGAATATTTCTCATCAACAAAAATTAACTAAATGAATCTTAGTTGACGGAGCTATACCTGTAAATATCCCGGCGCAACAACCGCCGTATCAGCCGTATCAATGATACGGGGTCCCAAATCGTTTGTAAGCAAAAATACGTACTGTTATCCTCAATTTCAGTTAAACCCTATTTCCCGGAAAAAAAAAATTCTTTAGTGATTTTCAGACCAGGGTCGGGGCCCCCTCCGCCAAAGATGCAAATGAAATCAAGTGATACAATCCGTTTTTGTTCCCCTTTCGCTTAGAGATAATTAACATTTTTAATAAAAAACAACAACTTAGAGCCCCTCACGCGCACTCACTCATTACTTCATTGAAATTGTGTAAAAATGCACCTATAGCAAAAATGAGAAAAATCTTGATCGCATGTACAACATATTCAGCACTATCGGTGAGATCATAAGATTTAAGAAACTCCTTACACTGTTCATTGCTCAACGGGTCAGATGGACCTGGCTCATAATAAAATCGTTTTGGCCCACACGATTTTCGAATTTGACTGTTTTTAAGTTAATCGTGAAAACTTTATAGCCAAAATGTCAGAAATAGAGCTCGCACGCTCATTAATTAATTGTTTGCGAAGTTAATTTTATTATAAACCAGATGTCAGAAATGTCTACATCGTATAGTCCATTTACTGATTTTATGTTATTCGTGCAAGTATTCTGAAGGGTTAGTTTGTGAAACTATCGAGCTCGCTACGCTCGCTTATTCAACAAATTATGACATTTTTATATTTATCACGCAAGGTTTTAATATACCAAAGTCAAGGGCCAATTTACAAAAATTCCGATGTCCACCCCGGCCTTTAAGGAGATTCTTGTCATACAAACTACCAACATAAAACATTAACAAATTATACACCTAAATCTTCCTCAATAGACAAAGTAATTCCACTTTGTCAATTGGTGAAAACCGCATGAATATCCGTTCAGTAGTTTTTGAGTTTATCGCGAACAGGCAGACAGACGCGGTGTGGAACTTTCTTTCATACATATGTTATTCTTACTATTAAGGTGATTCAACGCCCATACTAAATTTCTCTCGATATTCTTTCATTTGTTCGAGTGTTTAGTGATTGTATTATTATTTCTATTTTTAGTAAATGTATTCAATGGTGCGCAAAGTGGTTTTCTTTTCAAAAGCAGTTAAATCGAAAAAAGCACAAATCGCCGCTTGATGGCGTTGTTTTGTGATTTAATTATTTTTCTTTTTCATTGCTTTGTTTTACATTATTAACATGTGGAAATCTATTTCGCGCACAATTGAACATATTTTCTAATAGCCAATTGCACAAAAACGTTACATAAAAATTGTATGATAATCGTACCGCCTTAACACGCGAATGGCTTGGATTTAAGTTACTCATTAGCATCCCTTGTAGCCGTGTGGTGACCGGTAGAGTAAAATAGCACCAACCCCTTACACTCGTGGGTGTCGTACAAGGCGACTAACGTTTAGAGGCAAAATATCTAGTCTCCATAAACTGGAAAATGGGCAGCAGCGTTTTTCATTGTTATGTTTGCAACACTGCAATCTCCAACCCGCCTGCCAAGCGTGGAGATTATGGCAATAACCTCCCCTTTTGCGGGAGAGGCCCAAAGTCCTGTAGTGGACTGTTATGGGCTGTGATGATGATGATGATGATGATCCCTTGTAGTTGGGGGTACTAACTATGGGGCCCCAGACAGCTATTGATACGGGGCCCCTGGAAGGCAAAAATGAACCTGAACCTGAGCCACTGAACCTAGTTCACCTAGGTGAAACACGGACCCAAACACAATTTTAGTAATTACTGTCTGTACAAATTACCCGATAAAATAGTGGTAAGCAAATGTATTCCATCACCGACATCATAAGGATTATTATTAGTCCACTGTTGGACTTGTTTGAGCCTCACTTTATTAAATAAACACAATCAACATTACGGTGCATCTACCAGGAGAACATAAGAGGCGAAATAAGTACGACCCCTAACACGCGGATCCCTAAAGCCAGTGTTACCAGCAGTAGTTTCCAAAAAAGTACGTCTGGGCTCTTAAAATAGTACGAAAATGGCTAAAAAGTTACGATTTCTTCTTATTATCTTCTATATTTTATCGGCCTTGGGGGGGGGGGATGATTTTTAGTCAATTAATGACGTTATTTTGTTGCCGGTGGCTAAAATCAACCCTTCCTTCCCATTATTTTTCAGTATTTTGCGCACAGGAAAGGTGAAGCTCAGCTAAATTCAGCATTTTGTAAAAACGTACTAAATAGTACGATGTGGAGCAAAGTACGCTTAAGGTACGACAGTCGGCCAAATAGTACGTAAATCGTACTAAAAGGTACGATCTGGCAACGCTGCCTAAAGCGCTGCCTGCTGCCACGCCTCCCGCCTCGCCTCCCGCCCCCCGCCGCCCCGTGCGCCCCGCGCCGAAAGTCGCGGGAAATACTCCGCCACGAGGCCCATGTGTCGACACGCCGGAATTTTGGCAGTGTGCATGCTGCACTTGGGTGTGTCGTTTGAACCGCTGACGCCGACAGCGTGGCTTTTTGTGTTAAAATGTACCTATTTTCGAGTCGTGTTCGTTTATTCGGTTTTTAGCTTTTCGCGTGATCGGTGTGATTGTTTGTTGCGTTGTATGTATAGGATACCTAAGTACTGTGATAAGACTGTAAACGATATGAATGAATGAATGATTTATTGCTTCAGGTACCAATATTAACGTAGTCTTGTTTGTGTACAATGTTCAACAGTTTAAGTATTGTGATAATCATTATTCTGTGCATGAGTGCAACCAAGCAGTAGGCCAAAGACCATGTTACCTACCTACTTACGTATTGCATAGCAACCAGTGCATGCTGTAGTGTTGTGTATCTGTGTGTATGAGTGTATTTACCTATCGGTCATCGAGCCACAAGAAAGCAAGAAAGTGTGGTTAACTGCGCTGGCACCTGACACTGTTTGTTTCCATAAAATAACGTTTAAAAGGTACGTACCTACATGCTTTAAAGGTCTAGGTGCTAGCTAGACTAGGAGACGCTACCTACCACCTAATAGTGACGTTAGAAGCGCAACCGCCGCGCTCGGTTCTTTTCCGACGGGAAATAGGTAGAAAAGACAACGCTTTTATCTTTTCATAAAAACATGTAGGTATTTAGTGGAACCTGTCTGTAATGTGTTTCACCAAAACTAGATTCATAAGTGGTTCCCTAGGTACGTAGGTACTTAGATGAGGGAACCGTGTTAGTAGGTACCTAGTACTTACCTATCTGTGTAGAGCTATTTTGTCAATTGAACGAATCCCGTTTTAGTGTAGTAGATATCTACTTTAGTACGTAGCTGACTATGTTTATTTTTATTTAGTTTAAGTACCTGCGGCAGTCCACACCGCGGGTCCGGCTGTCTTCCAGACTGATTAACATGTTTTGTTTTTTATTTACGTAGGTTCCTACCTACCTAACCTACTTAGATACTGTTTTTAGGCCTTTAGTTAATAAGTACCTAAGTATTATGATTTTAATTCTTATTTTACTTTTGTTGTGCTGGGGTGGTTTGTTCTGTTAGGTACCTACCTAGTAGAAATCATCTCGGTGTTAATGACCTGGTTTTGCTCTCGCGCACGAGGGCCTGGGGTCCGCCTTGACCATGATCCAGGATTTCGCATTTCTGGTCATTACGTCTGACAGTCCTGAAACCTGCCTGACCCTGCTACCAGGGGAACCTGATTACCTGACCAGATTAAAATCATGGTTAGACATTCAGTCGCCTAAATGTGCAGGTTTCATCACGATGTTTTCCGTCAGAAAAGGTCACTGGTACGTGGCGGCAGCGGGTGTCGAACCCGGTACCTCTCGCGTACGACTCGGATACCGTAACCTTAGGCCACCGACGACGCTCCGACTATTTAAGCATACCTACCTATTGAAAATAATTAGTGTAGGTAAGTTCCTAGTAAATTTGGTAGAGGTTATTCATGGAGATAAGTAGGTAACATTTAGTTCGGCGCCTGGTAGCAAGATGTAGGAGGTTCGTTTGTTTTGTTATGAATGGCGAGAGGTTATTAAACTCTTCTTTATGGTGTGTACACACTCAACTTACGCCAACGAAGCGTTGTCGGCCGATTTGGATTTCTAAGGTCCAATAGGTAATTGTATTTCGTGGTCAAGCAAATTATCTTTGGGAGTTTTGGGAACCTATTCGGGCTCGTAATCGCACGTTTGTTCGTTGGCCTTCGGTATCCGCCCAAGCTGCGTTTGGTCGATTGCTTCTATCCGTTTGATGTTACCGCCACGCTGCGCTGCGGATCGCCGGCCGGCACACGCCAACAACGGTGCGTGTGTACGTAGCATTAGGCTCCTGGTACTAGGCTTAAGGAGGTTGCTCTTTTTTCATAGGGGTCGCACGCGGTTATTAAACTTCTCCTTCTAGGATCATCAACTTGAAATAGAGCTGCGCATCAACGTAGTCGATATGGTTATTTTTCTTTAAAAACGAAGATTTTTTATAAAAATTAAAATTCAATGTCTGGATAATATGAAGTCGCCAGTGTACTCTTTGCAAGCTATACTTTAACACCCTTTCGGCTTTATACATGTATTATGAAACACCCTGTATATATATTTACGTTTTTAGCCACTGATCGCGCACGCCCGGGTGTAACTACATTTGTGCTTCATCATTGGCCTATGGGTCAACTCGGCTGCGCCTTGTATGATAAACAGACACTCATCTTTTAATCATCATCACAGCCCATAACAGTCCACTACAGGACTTTTGGCCTCTCCTGCAAAAGGGGAGGTTATTGCCATAATCTCCACGCTTGGCAGGCGGGTTGGAGATCGCAGTGTTGCAAACATAACAATGAAAAACGCTGCTGCCCATTTTCCAGTTTATGGAGACTAGATATTTTGCCTCTAAACGTTAGTCGCCTTGTACGACACCCACGAGTGTAAGGGGTTGGTGCTATTCTACTCTACCGGTCACCACACGGCTATCTTTTAATACCCCCTTTTATATGACAGTTGCATAAACTGCTATTACTTTATTCTTATTTTTTTATGTCAATGTCAATCGGTAGACAACAGGGACACTATTTTTGTACCGCACGCATCCACGCGAGTGCTGTCCTTAACGCCCGTCTTTTCTATCTTAAGCAACTTACCACGAATATGAAGACAGGTAGCGCACACGGGCGCTCGCGTTGATGCGAGCGGTTCTAAAATAGGGCCCCAGGTCTTAGACGTTAGCAATACCAGGGGCGTCATCAATGCGTTGCCCACCTCCAATACACCGGGACACAATATTATAATTATTTAACTGCTCTCATTCAATTACTTACTTTTTATATGCTATTCCTTGCGTAGAGGGACCTACGTTCTGCAAGAGTTACTGTACATTTAATAAAAAAAACATTTTAACCTTGCTTGTTTATTATAAATCTACTAGACAAAAAATCCTGCTGTCACTAACTCTTGAACCGTCCAAACTTTATCGATACTGTTATAGGCAAGAGCTAAAGTTTAGCCTCTAATTAAAATTAATAAAGCATAATTTAGACGGAACTCCCTTGGCCTCTGACTTTCAAAGTGGTCTCCAGTCAAGCGGATGTACTACGCACAACCAAAGTAGAGAGTTTGCCTAATGGCAAACTTCAAGGCAGGGAGGAAGGAACGAAGGAGGGAAGGTAAAAGCTGTGTCACATTGCGTAGGTAGTATGAAAATATTTTTTGTATTTACTTTTTTACATTGAATAAAAATACAATGTGAAGGTTGTTTTTAAAAATGAAAGCTTTTTTACGATAAGAAAAGAATTAATGTGAATATTATTTTCAAAACCAATTAAAAAACAAAATTTTCAACTTCCATTTTTGATTTAAGGCTTTCCAGAAAAATAATATGTGTAAGACGTTGAAATTATATTAGAATGGAACGGAGACGATGAAATTACTTTTAAAGTTTTGTTTACATTTCTGTTGACTTAACGTTTCTTCTTGTTACTTGACGTAGAAAGTTTTTGAAACGGAAAGTTATGAAAGCAACGTAAATAAGAAATTATCGCCAATGAGACGTCTGACATTTGGCCTGAAGTGATTTTTTGCAATCCTCATGAATAAAAAAACTACAGAAGTATGTGATTTAACTACATCATATAACTATGCATATGAGGGCGAGTGCATCAGAAATTATAGGTAGGCAATTACCAACTAGGTAAAGCCCGTACAAAGTGTTCGCTCGTGTTTTAACACATACATTAGCTCTAACGGTCCTGTATTGGTTCACCGTATGGACTAACTAAACCGTATGGACCATGACATACAAACCTCTCCACTGTGCAAGGTCGACCATCCAGTCACAGGACATAAAATTGTTTTGCTTATGCTTAGGTAAAGCACACCACCAAACAACTTGTTCCCACAAAAAACTTTTGCAAAAAGCCGTTTAGAAGTGTTCGAGGATCATCGAGCGCTTTTGCCTCTCGGCTGCGAGGTCGCGTATTATATTATTTTCTTTATTGTTACAGAAACCTTCGCGTTATGACTCGCTCATGGTCCTCGTAAACGCGGTACGTGACTTCCATATAACGGCCAATTTTGTCGTACAGCCAAGATGGGTAAATAATAATATTTGTAGTAAAAGGCAATCGTTTTATCTTATCATCACAGCCCATAACAGTCCACTGTAGGGCTTACGTCTAGTTTCTGAAACGCTTGTTTATGTTAATCATCAATCAAAACTCTTTCCGTCTCTGGGTACCGATTCTGGTGTGCAATGCAGTTGTTATTATGTTGCAATGTAACTGTGATGTTACTATTACTACCTCGAGGTATCGAGTCAGTCCCAGCATCATCCCAGTTAAATTGCAGTGAAATCATTGTTCGACCTTTGGCACGTTTTCGTTGACAGAATTGAAGGCAGTTTGACAACTAAGAAAGATGCAACTTCGTAATTTATTTATTTATTTATTTATTGGAGTACCAACAGCCATATAAAACCATATTCAACTAAAGTACCAGAAAACGAATTGTGGAAAATTTCGAACTTTTGAAAGTTGTAACTCAACATCTGTCATTTGAATAACAATCACACGTTTGACATGCGATGTAATTGTAATGTTACTGCAAATGAGACGATTTCCATACCAGAATCGAAGCCCTGTGCACAATTAACAATAGATAAGGACGGCCAATTTTAATTTATGATTAACACGAGATTAACGTACGAGAAATAGGCCGTTATGGCCATAATCGGCACGGTTCGCAGGCGAGTTGGAGATCGTGGTGTTATAAATATAACAATGGAGAACGCTGCTGCCCATTTTACAGCCTACGGAGAATCTAGAAGTTTTGCATTAGTCGCCTTGTACGACATCCACGAGTGCGGCTTCACGCTATCCACGGCTTAATGCTATTTTACTCTAATGGACGCCAGACGGCCTAATCGATTTATTTACGATCCTATTATTAAATAATAGTGAATTTTGAAGTGAAAGCAAATTGTTATTGACTGATTTTCGATTTCCAAGGTTAGATTCAAACTTTGTTATTTAGTATGCCTCAGGGCTAGACATGTCTATTAAAATAAGATTAACCTTGCCCTTAACCTTAGCTAGTATACTTGCTATACGTCTTTGTTATTGAAATTTATCCGTATTCACGTACTTAATTGAAATTTTTTATAAACTTATTATGTACCTACTCGACTGCAATGAGAAATACGCATATGATCGAGGAGAAATACGATGATGAGAAATACGCATATGAAAGGTACTGCTGTACCTGCTGTACCTATCAGACCTACATTGATTAAGAAAATGTTCGTAATAATAATATTATTGCATTGCTAGACGAGGGATGCTGTTTATGTCTCTGTTATCGTTAGATTTAACTTAAAATTAACCTAACTAGTGCCTGTTGTGTCTTTAATTTCGTAATTTCTGTATACTACTTATATATATTGTGTGCAATAAATTGTTAAATAAATAATAAAATTAACTTTTCACACCTCTCGGTATAGAGTATCTGTATTTTAATGGTACTCTTCATCTTTAATTTTAGGGTGCGTCCAAATCTCACGAACGCGCCGCGAATGCGCCTTTGCTGCAACGGCTTGCGAGCCGTTCGTGCGCTTGAGCTGCAAACGGCGCGTGCACGTCTTCAATGGGAGATTTCCAGATAGATTTAAAAAATGCAAAAGGTGTAGTTCGGCATGCCTCCCTAGATGGCACTGCTTAGACAGGATTCTCAAGTATTGAATTTGGTAACCGCAATTACTCCGAAAAGTGTTTCGTAAAGATATGATAGTTTTAGTAACTTTCCTGAGAAGACATTTTATATATCTGACGGTCCCATTTTGATTTATTTTTGAGAACCGTGTCTTTTCAACGCCATCTATTTATTATTTAATCCTTTTTTCTTTTCAGTCGCTTGCGGTACGCGAGTCGTTGCTGCAACTGTACATTCACAGCGCGTTCGCGAGATTTACCGCGCCCCTAAAATCTATACCGAACTTTACAGTCACCGTAATGGAGGCTCCTAGCTACGTTCTATTCGCCAATATCTCGATCTGACTCTTACAATGACTCGAACTTTACTACTTTGTCCAACTTCCGGAAACTGCCTATTCATGGCGGACTACTTCAGTAACTTGTTACTGTAATAGTGACAGAGTTAATTGGGTTCGGCTAGTACCTCTATACCTATAGGCATAGGCGATCGAGGATATTGTGAAACTGATCGACTAGCTATCTAGAGCTAGCACCGTTAGAGAACGGTTCTCTTACGGTGAGCATTCTGGCGACTGTTCTCCTGTTAACAGGGTCACGGAGGTCAGATGGCAGTTGCTCCACTGTAATTATCTGATCTGCCAAATCCTGGAGAATGGCCAAGGCGAAGCCCGGGCCGTCTCTCGCAAGAGTACAACCCGGGTATTGACGCCAAGATGATTATTATTTTATTAGGGTTCCAAACCAGTACTGGTACAGGGGAACAAGTCGAAAGGGTTGGAACTTGAAATGCATACTTTATGTAAAAGGGTATTCCATTTTGCAAAAATTCGGCGACTCTCGCATATCTTCTTGCAGTGCGCTGGTAAAAAGAATTACGAAAACTAGCGAAAAAATGAAAATAGAATACCGTTATAAAGCTAATTATTCGCGATACTTGCATGTAAAGAATAGATCAAACCCGACTTTTCAACTACCATCTACGGGTGCGGCGGCGGGGTCAATCGGCGTAAGGCAGTCTCGATCACCAAGATGTAACTGCAACTGCTTTTCCGTCAGAGAACGAGACCAGCTCAACATCCAGAAGTAGCCAGGCTATACCCGAGAGTCACAGTACACAAGACGTTTCACGTACCTACTCCATTACGGCTGCTTTGCCGACACAGCCTAATCGGTTTTTTGCTCTTCCTTCACGACAGATTTTTGGCACCGATATTGCTCAAGGGACGAATCCCAGGCGAAGGGATTGTATACTATTATTTATAGTGTAATTCTGTTTGTAACGTTTTTCGTCTCTCACTTATCTTTCGTAGGCAACTGATATCGTTATCGAAGTCACGAAGAAGTGCTTTATCAATATAAAACATTTCTTCGATATAACACTCTTTGGGTACTGACCTAACAAAAATAAAAATGTAAAAGCTGAGATCCGTTCTGTACCTTTTTGCGAGACTTTTTCTGGGAACGATCTGCCCTAAATGGAATGACTATGATAATTGAAAGAGATTCCACATTCCGTTAGCAGAAGGGTATTTTTTTTAATCCAATTCTGATATTAATATAAAATAAATTCCTAAAAGATGTACGGTTTATGGTGGCCGTAAAGTCTTGTGATGTTGGTTGCTGATATCTTAGTGACATTTTCTAAGTCAGATGGGTATTTCTTGAGAGCTAGTATGCTTGGTTACTTGATACTGGTAGCACAGTCACTTAAACATTAATTATTTTAATATACTTTGTATTATTACAATGGTAAGGAGCGTCTTGTGGTAAAGGTATCCGACTCGTAAGCGAGAGGTACCTGGTTCCAATCCCACTGCGGCTATCCCCTTTTATGACATGTATTTGTTAACCAGTTCTTTACAAAAAATATTTATTTTGCTTTACGTTACTTTTCTTTCTGAGTTATGTACATTAGTTGAATGCCAACTGCTGCTCTTACGGTGAGGGAAAACATCGTGATAAAATCTGCACATTCAGGCGAGTGAATATGTAACCATGATCCAATCTGGGGGATTATTTTCTTATTTCAGCCGTTTTCCTGAATTGATTCCGAGCGTTCGTTTCTGCAAGGCAATCATATCACCGTTAAGTTTTGCTCACGAGTTTGCCATGTCAAAGGCCATGTATTTGATTCACTTATTTAGTATTAGGTTATTGGTAGAGGTGTACGCACTGTTTGGTGCTCAGTAGACAACTAATTCACTATTAAAATTTAATTATTATGTAAAGCAGGTTCAATTAAGTAGTGCTGACTCGACAGCGCGCTGAATGTACGACGTTTGCACGGTACAAAACTAAATATTCATTTATTATCGACTAGCCGTTCCCAGCGGTTTTCACCCGCGCGCTGTTGGGATCTCTGTAAACATTCAATGTTCCCGCGTGAGTAATATGCCTTAAAATTAGAACAAGAATTTTTAAAATAGGTCCAGTAGTTTTTGAGTTTATGTGCATTGTTCACCTCAGACACCTGCAACTAAGGAGTAGGGGACTGAATCGTGCAATTGTGATTGATGAAACAAGGCAATATATCTTGGAATGGGAATTGTAAAAGATATAGAGAAAGCCATATCCGGTTGTGCACGCTGCCTGCTAAGGCTTGGTTTATGGTGGCCATGTTGGAATTTGTTCCGCTTGGCTGGAGGCAGAACGATATCTAAAGTGTCAATTTCGTATGTCATAGATTGAGTAAATATATAGACATGATTTTGAAGATATGAATCGGGAGTTCTGAACGTTTTCCACTACTGGGGCCGCATATCTGCGAATAACGCAGTGAATGTTGATTGCCAAGTTAAAGATTGCAAGGAAATATTGTGATATAAATACTGTGACCGAAGAAATAAGGCAAGACCTAGTTTATAGTAGATATGTTATAGCAAGAGATGGCAAATTCTCAGCGCAAAGTCCGTTTTCATATGATCTCACACGTCTCTATGCATTTTGACCGTGCACATCCACCCATGGACCGTCTTACTTATTTAAGAGCTAAGCTTTGCTAGATACTAGATACGTACTCGAACAACTAGGTTGGACCAAGTTTTAACGAAATATTTTTGTGGATATCTAACTTCACACGTAAACTATAGTTTGACACTAGTGACCTTGCGTTTATAACTAAGTAGTAAGTGATAACAGCGATAGCTGAATAATTTAAGTAGCCGTATTGTTATAGCTTAATGAAATACAGCAGTTTTAACAGTTTACATTTATTTTTCATGACGAAACGCCGTTTCTTGACCGAGTGGTTAAGGTTACCCTATTGCTAATCGGTTTGGCACGTACGATACCTACATAATGTATCTAAAAATATTGAAAGCCCAGAAAAGCTTTAGTCGTAAAAATTCGATATGAGAAGTATTACCAATGTATAAAATTTCAATATGTAGAATTACATGATCAAGTCCCTTTTTGGGTGCCAAAATGTGAAAAGTTTGGCGCCCAAAAAGGGACGCAAACGATGTCAACCAAATCACCTATGAGTTTGAATGACACATCCGCCATACCTACCTCGTTCTCTGCCCGCCAAAATCCAAACAGAACGAGCTACTTTACTGGGTATTAAAAATTTGTCTTAGCAAATCTCACGAACGTGCACCGAATGCGCAAGCGGCCTACGTGAATGTTTTCAATTGTTTCGTACGATAAAATGGTACAAACGGTACAAACGCGCGGTGCACAAATGGCGCACGAGCTGTTTCTGCAACAGCGCATTTGTGGCGCGTTCGCGAGATTTGGACCCACGAGAAACGTAAATAAAAGTCAGATTTTTTCGAAACCAGAGATTCGAGATTATGTCATTATTAACATCGAATAGACGTTTCCCTTTCAGTCCCTACAAAATTAAAATAGCGTTGTAGCTTTCTCTCTTCTTGAAAAAAATCGTTTCATATAAAAGGCAAACTCAACATTATTTTAAAACCTATGTCGGATAAAAAAACCTGAATAATCCTTAAAGGTGTGTTTAAATAACGATGTCATCTGCGAATCAAAATAAAAACCTAGTTTCAATAATACTGTAACAATAGTCCGATGTGGTCCCTTGACGCATTTGCGTCAAGGGACCACATCGGACTATTGGAATCGGAATGAGTTAGAGGTGTGTTGCCGGCGAAAACTTCTTCAACATGTGACCTATTAGAATGGAACAAATTAACAATGGAGGTTGTAGCGCGAAAATAGCCTGAGTACACACGTAATTACTCCCCTGACTACACACCCAGAAAGAATGTACATGTAATTGTATTACGTGAAACGATGTGGTTGTGTGGATGTGAACGCCTAATTACGATTAAATTTGGTACATTTATTTTACACATACATACATGACATCCTGCCTCCTCCTACGGGAAGTAAGCGTAAAGATATCTAAGTATAAATAATATAAATGTACCTACCCAATTTCGTCGCAATTTGGCGAAGGTCTAATCTACCAAATGGAAGCGGATGTCACAAGACTGGCCTTTGTGGAGATCTTTGGGGGAGGCCTATACCTAGCAAAAGATGAGGGTGACCCAATTTGATAATGGTTTTAATATATGCAGGTAACAATAGATTTTGCCCGCTACTTCATGCGTATAAAATTAGTTTATGCTGTGTTTCCGTGGAGACCACACTGAATTTCGGGATAAGTTATACTTAGGAGGCTATGTGTTATTTTCATTTAGCTACAAATTTGTCAAAATTCATTAAAAAATTCTGTGTACTTTTTGCGAGAAACCGCGCTAGGTTTATTGTTTCCATAGGAAACCTTTGCGGGTTATGGTCAGTGTATTACGCCACCTCTAATCCTAGCAAGGAAACAGTTAATGAACCCGGCCTTTAGTCAATTCAATGGCTAACGACATGGTTTGTTGCTATAGTTGCAAATTTTATTGTTAAAGTTAACTCAGACAGAAAAAGCGCTGGTTATCTATCATCTAATGGTTCTGTTTTATATTATTACTTACCATTATTTAAGAATGCTCTAAATTTCCCAATTTCTTTATTGTAATTGTCTCGCTATCGCTCGACTTTTCACTAGTATTGGAAAACCACTAGCCGAAAAAGCCAATGTTAGTAACTCACAATCAATTAGGCCACCGTAGTCTTCAATCCAATTTGCAAAGTTGAACTCCTTTGCCGTAATTGAAACGGACGAAAACGAAGTTAAAATATTATAATGACATTAAGAATTCTTCATATCTCCGTAACCTCTTTCACTTCTCCCGAGACCAAGACAAACCCTGTCGCTCTAATGTTAAATCGTTATTGGCCATCCCTATCCATCACTCCAATTTCTTTTACTATTCCTTTACTGTTCATGCTGCGAGACTTTGGAACTCTCTTCCACATAAGGTGCGGGACAGTCCGTCACTACAGACTTTTAAAAAACGTGTCAAGGACCATTATCTATCTCTGCCTAGTTGTACATAGATATGTATGTATAGTATTGTATGATTATTATAAATTTATATTATATTTATTATATTTTATTTGAGAAGATAAGTATGTTTAAGTATTTTAGTATGTATTCTATATCGCGCACGTCGATCTGCTTTACTTATCTCATCTCTCTTCTGTAGGCCTGCTGGAAGAAATTTCTTTTAGAAATAAGTAGTGCCTGTTGTGTCGTCTATATGTATGATGTGTCTCTATGTATTTTACTGTGTGCAATAAAATGTTAAATAAATAAATAATAAATAAATAAGAATTGACTGCGCTAGTGGCATTAATTACATTCCTAATTCGTTTATTAAAATTCATAAAAGTATTTAACGCCTTTGTCCCATATCTTTCATTTATGCCTTTTCCTAAAGTGTTAAAAAGGCCGTCATTAAACCCATTCACGAAAATGGCGATAAATATTGTGTCAAAACCTACCGATCTTACTTTCCATTTAATCCAAAATTTTAGAAATAATTATCTATAAAAGGCGTTTAAAGTACCTGGAAAGTAATACACTTTTATCACTGACGCAGTATGGCTTTAGATTTGGATGATCCACTACGTCACAGTAGACAACCCAACTGATTATCTTGTCAGACAACTCGACTGACACAAAAACTCGCCAAAGCCTCCTTTCTATACAGTGACTATCGCTATATTTCTGGATAAACTATATACACTGGGTATACGAGGCCTGTCTATCGTCTCATAAAAGATTACCACTCTAACAGGACACAACGCGTTTGTATTGACAATATAATTAGCGAGGAACTCTATGGAATACGGCATTCCTCATGGCCCAATTAACTTCCTGATATACATTAATAAATAATAATCCTTTGTTTTGTCCCTCTTGCTAATGGCAAAATCATTACTTACGCAGGATAGTTGGAGTATAGGAGGAGTATACTGGCGCAAGCAGGTTTCCTCTCTGTAACACAATAGATTAGTAAACATGCGCACAGTACATTATATACTGACAAAACACAGCACATAACTTTCTTTATAGTTTTCTCACTCAACTGCCTCCCAATATGTATTTAATAATAGCTCATTCTTGCGCTCTCAACGACTTCCTAATCTTAAGTAAAATCTGTGGTTGTTTCGAACGTGGCTCTACCAGTCATTTAAATTTTAAACAGCATATTGACGTCCTGTCAACAAGAATGCGGAATCTAATATACGTGTTAGAAAATATTAGACACGCAGCAAACAAAAGTTTACTCAAAGCCTTACTTACAAGTATATCTTGCTTTATTTTTTTTTTTTTTTTTTTTATTTATTCATTTATTTCAGGCAACTAGGCCCATATTTATAAATACACAAACAACATAAATACAAAATAAACTGATACAAAATACTGACAAAGATAAAACCTATACCTACATACAAATTATTATAAATTGTAAACTAATATATAAAAATATAATTTATTAATATCATAAAAAAATAACTGTCATCTAATGTCGTTCGGCGGCACCGGAAATTCTGGGTCGCCCACGGAATCGCCGGTACACCACACCCTTCGGCCAATATTCTTCCCTCATGAAGAAATCCAAATCTGCGGTGGGAACCAACGCCACGAACGAGTTGAACGTACGTTCATGGCTTGATTCCAAGAGCTGGACCCTCACGAGGAGTACCTCGCACAGTAGTAGCACATCCGCATAACCAAGAAGTATCTTGGTTATGCGGATGTGCTCCTCCACGTCCTTTGCCGTCACCGTGTAATGAAGGCGGGACAGGTAGAGCGCAGTCGTAGGTGTCGCAGGGCGCAGCAGGAAGTTGGGACCAGTTACTGCAGTGCCGCGAAAATTCTGAGCAGCACGACGTCTACTCTTCTTCTGGACCGTGACAAATCCTTCCTCATCACGATCCCCGTCAAGGGCGCATGGGGGCTTCAATGCCGCCGATTCTCGCGGAGTTGAAGCCTCCACGCGAAGGTGTTGGCGCGTAGTCGATGCGCGGACGGGAGCCGCGGGCGCGGTGGGCGCCGGCGTTCGAGCGGCGGGCGCACGCGAGCGAGCGGCTGGCTGCGGCGGGCGGGGCGCGGGTTGCGCGTCACGCGGCTGCGGCGGCCCGGCCGAAGCACGCGCGCCGATGCGGGCCGCGTACGTGTCGGGTGTCCGTGCGGCAGGCGATGGCGACAAAACTGCTGACTCGAAACTCGAGCCCGCGAGGTCGACACTCGCACAGCCGCGCTGAATACACACATTAGCAGCGTCAGCAGGCGACCCGATGACTGTAATAGAGTTGCGCAAGGCGTTGACTTCCTCCCGCAACTCAACTACAGTTTTTTGGGATGCCTCAAATTTTGCTCCCATTTCGGCCAGATTTGCCTTCAGGAGCACGATGTCCTTCAGCAACCGGGTGACGTCGACGTGGTCGAAGGTGACGGGCGGGAGCTTATTCAGGTCCCTCGCCACAAACGTTGGCACGTCGTCTGGATCTGTCTCTTTCAGCAGCGTGATGATGTCCTGTATGCTTTTCGGTGTCCCATCACGCCGTCGCGACACCATCTTCTCCATCACGTTGAGTGAAGAGTACAGTAACACCTTGGCTTCAGATATGTCCGCCTCCGAGAAGTTGGTTTTGCATATCTGAACGGCACTAACCTCGTCCATCACGTCTAATTTTTGCTGTAAGAACGCGAGGAGCTCGTTCACAATGATGTTTGTAGCCATCGCAGTGACGCACGCGCGACGGTTTGCACCGCCGCCTCAATAAAACACTAATATTACAAAGTTGGCACAACACGACCTACTCACATAGCGCATACTGCGAGACTGATTATATCAGTTTATACCAGTTCTTACGAATCTACTGCAATACATCATGGGGTGGCATTTATAAGACTTAGAAAGAGCAGAGAGAGCTAATCTAAATGTAAGTTTCTTCCATTCCTTCCGCTACCCGACGACACAATTGCTCACTGAATGTGATGTTTTATCAGACCGTCAATTATTTATTGTGCATAATATCATGAACACTCCCTAGTGCCTAGTTCCAGACCAGAAATAGACGAATGAATATTGTTTGCAGCAACGAACTATTCCGCACACAACATTTACATATATTTTTCTGCTTCATTGTACTCAAAATTTATAATAGGCAGGTTACTTTCAAATTTAACTATTGTTTGGCAAGAAAGTCGTGAAACGAATGTTTTGGGAACTACTGCTCTCGCCTAAATTGGTCACACCAAAGTACTATCAAACTTAAATATTCCATACCTATCTGTGGTCAAACTGACTTCGGCTGTAACGTCAACGACATTGACGTTGTTTTGTTGTTGTTATGTTTAAGTTGATACGTGTATATTTCTAGATTTTTACTGCTTTGGACATTTATTTTCGCAATGAATGCAAAAACAAATTAAAGCGGCACGAGAAATGTAATATTTGGAGCATAAATGTATGACCGAGTTTAGAGCAGATAAGTTGATGTGATATTTGAAAGATGTTTAGGATATTAAAGATTATCGGTACGTAAAATGTATCTCAATATTGAAAATATTGAATGAAATGTGATCTATTGGAAATCATTTGAATTCCGGTAAATTAATGTGTTTTGTAGTATTGGTTACCTTTATTTAAGGTTACACAATTAACCGTCAAATTATAGTGTACTATTATAGTTTTGATCCTTTTGTATTTTTTTTACGTCTATGTATATAATATTCATTGATATTTTTGCGTTCAGATGTGTCTAAAAGCAATTCGGCGCTTTTGTATTGTAACAGAGACCTATATTATCCAAGTATATTACGCAATGTACGACTATTCGGGTTGGAGAAATGAAACCCCGGATCAAGGAATTTTGAAAAATGTATTAAATTATTAAGATTATCAAAGTCGCTGGTCGACCAGACAGAGAATCAGAAGATATATAACAGTTTGACATTGCATCGTTCCGTGCATCAGGGTTGCTGTTATAAAACTAATAATAGTAAATATATACCAGACTCTTATTTAATTTTCAATAGTTCCCCTTATTCTTATTGTGAAGATAATGTGACAGCTGAAGTGGGTACTCAGTTTGACAGTAGGTAACTTATTGTTGCAAGAGCAGTATTCCCCAAATGCAAAAACTATACTATTAAATATTACCTACTCTTCATCATGATACTCTAAATTACAAGGGCTTTGTAACGAGATCTGTTGACATTTTCAGATTATTTTGAATCTGATTAAAATGGTCATATAATCTCCCATTTATTTCATCTTGCTATCTTACATGGAGCTGGCCTTATGTTAATCTTGATTTTACTATATATTACCAATTAGTGAGTGAAAACATTTGAATGAATGAGTAACCATGGTCAAATCTTGTGTGTGTATGGGTAACCTGGTAGCAGGGTCACCGAGGTCAGATGGCAGTCGCTCCACTGTAATTATCTGATCTGCCAAATCCTGGATCACGGTCAAGGCGGACCTCGGGCCCTCGTGCGCGAGAGTATAAACGGGACATTAATGCCAAGATGATATATTACCAATCCCTTTGTCTATACTAACTATACTAAACTAGTACTTTCGGCTGATGTAGTTTAAGCCCAGCGTTGGATTGTCGTAGGTAGGTAGACGCGTTGTAGTCGTGCGATATGATATAAAATTTTCTAGTCGAAGCATACTTGACACAGCTACAAAGAAATTGGAATTAAAGGCAAAGCAAAGACGTGAAGATACTATTTAATAAGTAATTATAGACGTAAGTTGCTTGGATAAATTATTTCATAATTGTAGTTCATACACGCGGGTTAGATCAAATAATTAGATAAGTACCTACTTACAAGGTTGGCACCTGAATCTACCACTCTATATTCAAGCAATTACTTATACAAATAATAGTTTATTGTAGTACTTAGGTCAAGTAACACTTAAACCCTTATCCCGTTATAACGTAGGCGTTGAATTTGGTTATAATTAAATTATGTCATCCTCCGCACTCTGTACAAATAGTTCAGTTAATTTTAGTGTGGTGGCCTGGAAAAGTACGTGATCACGTAACTAAATTATAACTATTGTATTAATTTATTAATTAATAGCAGTTATCCCAAATTTTCTAGTCCTGTCAAATGTACCGTTATATTTTAAAACAACATATTTATAAAGTCCGCCCTGCAGCGTTCTGCTGCAGTTTACGCTGAGCCGGCATCCCTTTATCTAGAACATCGCATTACTCCATATTGTATTCGAATCGTTTTATTTACGTAGGTTTTAAATAAGATGTAGAGCTTAGATTTGTAACATAATACCATGTATTACGAGTATTGCGATATCAAAATAAATAATGTCTATGTCTATTATTGTCTATATGACAGCGAGAGATTATGTTGTGCCGACCACATATAGCTCTGATATGTAAAAGAGCCACAAAATCACAAATTCTGAATGCAAGCTGCTGAATGTTGCTATGAACGGCGGTGGTCACTTACCATCAGGTACCTTTTTTTAGTGTCTAGAGAGGCACGCGGACGGACCTAATGGAAAATAAATATATTTACGTCGGAGACAGTCATGAGTATCTTAGTCAATCTTTTTGGCTTAGACTAATTTTGAATTGAAAACGGAACGTCAATCGGTGCGCCAATTCCCGGATGGCTGAAACTACGGGGAACGTCAGATTCGCCTGCGGCCGCAAGGATCTTTGACTATGAAGTGAAAATATTAGATAAGTAATATAAGAGCGAAGAAGTGTAGATCTTACTGCGTTGAAAAGTCGCGTAAAAGCTCTAGAAAGTAGAAACGTTAGTACAGAATGTACTGTAAACAATGTGTAGGGCGTCAAGCTGTGCGTACGTGGCAACTAGCAAGATGCTCGGCGCATCTCCCGCGGATTGGCCTGATTAGATTGGCCATGGGTGATGGAGGGTTTTGCACATAACCCGCGGGTTTCGGCTGCAATTGTAAACTCGTAAATGTGGCTTAAATTTGACAATACATTCTTGAACCAGTATAGAGACCCCTTTATTGCTACAAAATACCGATAAATGCGTTTTGGTGGCCATTCCTCACTTATGGACGAGTCTTTCTAAGTCTTATCCCGACATATACAATTATAAAATTTGGCATCAAGCAAGATTACAAAATATAAAATATGTTTGTATAATGTTTCTCATATTATCAACGTTCCATAACTAACACAGCTGGACTTTAGTCTCCTCCACATTAACGTAGGGGTTCGTCGTGAACTTAGTAATCAGTTACAGCTTATCGTCAGGTGGTCAAACCGCTTGTTTGTTACTCAGTAGCATAGAAAAAATCTCTTTCACAACTCACGCATGCTACCGCTAATTTTCTGATCAATAACGGTTATTAATCTATTCCTCGTTTGGAATGAATTGCATGTGCAGACCATAAGTGAATAATTAGCTTCCGCAAGCGGCTACGTCATTGCAAAATACAGTTACATGCGCTTATTTGACTAAATTCAGTCGTCTAAATTCAGAATCAAAAAGTACAAGAGCAAATCAAAGTGGAATGTATTGCTCATCCAATGAGGTCCATTTTTGAATCAATCATGAATTTAGTCAAATGTAATATGCGCAACAGTGTGGTACCGTTTAACTTTTTTGCTACTTTATAAGCTACAGGTATCAGCCATAAAATGTACATCGGCTAGTTCGACTTCGTACAGCGTCGTCTCTGTCGCACGCGTGTGAGTAAATACGAAGCCGAAACTAGTACTGTACTTACTACGGTTTTTAGATTTAAATATATATTTTTATTTTGGAAAATAAAGTAACCCCACGTTCTTCCCCAAGTTGCAATCAATCTTTGCCGAGTTTTATGCAAATCTGTTCAGTGGTCTCTGGGATTCTGGACCATTGTGACAGTTTCAACTCATTTTTTGTTACCTACATCCTAAAATTAATTGTAGATGTTTCTGGGATAGTTACCATTTACCATCAGGTAGGTACCTGTCTGCTCGTTTGTCCCTGGGTAACATAAATAGAAAATATTTTCCAGCATTACAAATAAGTTCAGACCTGCGTTGCCAGGTGTGCGGTTTATTACCGACTGTTCGGTATTTCAGCCCCGTGTTCGGTATGATAAAAATTCCGTAGTATGGATGGTTCGGTAAATTAATTAATAAATGAAGCGCGGGCGGCAGCGTTGCAATTTAAAGTTTTCAACATGCAATGACTTTTTTTTAAATATGGGAGATAAAAAACCTTTGCTTAAAGCTGTAAGCGATAATAATAAATAAATATTTTAATCTAGTTAATTTATTTTATTGAGTTCAACGGCATCAAATCCCGATGCCAGGTACTGTTCGGTACAGGCCCAATGAATCCTTTGTTCTCTGTGAACCTAATTCTCCTACTGTATGTATATGTACTTGACAGTTATGTGTTAATTTAAAAATAAAAAATTAAATGAACTCCGTTAAAAAAATTTGCGACTTCGTCCGTTTTTCACAGGTAAACTTTTTTAAAGGGTAGAAGAAAAAGTTGAATAACATTAAAAAGCGCAAAGCCCATATCATATATCGATGAAAAAGCGACTTCAAATTGTATTGGAATAGATAATTCTTTATCTTCAGAGTTCTATGGGCACATCTTCAGCCCAGCAACACGAGATGATGACTCTCAAAGCAAACACCTAAGTAAGATGACAACTAACAGCACACTATACCTAGGTGCTTATAACTTTTGAGGGTTGCTCTCGATTTTCATAAGATTCCGTCATCAGATCCTGACTTGATGCTCCTCCACCTCATGAGTACCTATACCTTTTCAAATATGAAACAGAAATTTAATAATCGTACCACAATTCAGTCGAATTGATAACCTCCTCTTTTGTGCAGTCGCTTAAAATATTTGTATTCCCTCTCCTTTGAAAGGCAACCGCTAGAGGGTCATAATGGTAATAACGGTAATCCGATCGCAACTCATCTGGGGGCGATTCTCGCACTTTCGACATTAGAATTACAAATTTTCTCTAACCTCATATATTAAAAAATCTGAATCTCTATTGCAAGCAAAAAACTTATTTTCAACGATTCTCGCTAATCCTATAATGTCGAAGATCGTTTTAAATTACATTTTTAAAGAATTTCAAATCCTAGGTGACACCTTGTCAATTATGCCCCTGTAACCGCACACGCCCTAACGGTGGCAAATAATGTACATCGGCTGATACGTCTATTTACTATTTATCCACACACCTGTAGAGACACACAATAGAGACGACGTTTTATGAAACTCAACTATCGATGAGAATTATTTGCCGCCGGTATCACCTGTACTTACCTATTATAACTACAATACCAAGTCTACAGTACTCGACTAAGAGTAGAATCCCAGTTGAGAACCTGTTTTTTTTAATAAATACCCACCTACGTACATATTGTACGATTACCACGCGATCCGTGCTTGAAGGCCGTCCTCCCCATTGCTAGCGGCAGTCAGTCGTCCCTTTATGCGGCTCGAGTGAATGAACGAGCTAGAAAAATGGGCCGATAGGCACGCCCCCTATTATTTTTAAATGGCTTGTAAATAGCTAAATTGTGGATATACGTATGCTTCTTTGACGTCTGGTCTCCCCATTTATGAATGGTGCCGTGAACGAACCAAGTGACACGGTGTGCGATGGAAAAATGCTCGAAATTCGCCTGCGTGATAACATCAACGGCGATATCCACTGCGAAGCCAAGGCCATCGACATTCCCGTTAAATTGAAGTGGTATTCGGCATATTACTAAGTCTTCAAATCCAATGGTTGATGACACGATAAGAGTCGCGAAGGGTGGCCCCACGAGATGAATGGACGACTTCTCGAAAGTCGTAGGATACCTTTACCAAACCTCGTGAACGCGCCGCGAATGCGCTGTTGCTGCTATGGTTCGGCGCGCGTGCAAGTCTTCTATGTTTCGTACAGTGAAATTCAGCGGCGAATTCGATTTAGCAGCAAAGGGAAAGACCAAATGTCAAGCAGTTCAGTTCTGACTGATGATGATGATGGATGATCAAGACTTACAATTACAAACGAAGATATAGCGAAGCCACGCGTAGCATTCCGCAACAGCGAGTATAAACAACTTTTGTCTTTTTAATATAGACGTTATTTATATAGAATTTCTGGAATCTGGAACACAAAAATAACATTTTTCTTGAACGAATATCTTGCCATTGTTCCTTTTATCTTTTCCTCCGTCTACCCAAAGTTTGAAGGGGGAAAAATAAAACAATTGAAATAGTTAAAAATGTTAATGGTATTACTTTAATGAAACTGTGCAGGTAGTCAAGTGAACACCAACGAGTTTTAGTTGAAACTGGGCAAAACTAGGTACAATAATTAACTAGATTTGTTCCACATTACATAATTAAGTATATACAAAGTTGGTTATAACAATGATATATTGTGCAACAGTTATGTATAAATGGATATGACTATAATATTATGTCCCAAATAGTCAAGGTAAAAAATTTATGTAAATCTACGTCGTGTACGACAGAATAATTATTTAAATACGACAATTTATCATGAAAATACATTTTATACCTAAAAACAATACTTACTTATTATATAAATTTAGAAATAAATTCGTCTAGTATTAAGTATTTGATCATTTTCATTCTTTGGACCCTATAGAAGCAAAATGACTGCTCTACCTACTCGTTTATAAAAAAGAAATCCTTAAATTAACTCCATTATAAAAATAAGTATCAATATTTTACTAGAATACCATTTAATATATACAATTGCGTAGACAATTGTAATCTTTACGTCTTGGCTCAAAGACGCAAAGACTAGAATATACACAACTAATGATTTAGATTACACTTAAACTATATTTGTATTGACTTCATAGATATTTTTACATAATTATTAAATACAATAAACCTATCATAATAATACTAAGTAAGTATGAAATGTATATCCACATCTTATGTGCTATATTTACAGAAACATTTGAGTGATGATAACATAATTTACTAATTTTATTCGCAATAAATGCACGATTTAGAGAGCGTAATGGCAACCTGTAAACAAAAAGAAAAAATTTAAGTAATAACACAAAAGTTAACTCTTACTCCGGCTTGCATAAAATTATTAAATGCGTTTATGAATGACATTTACCTTTTTTGTATGAAGGTTTTTGTTTAAGTAACAACTTAAATGCGTTTAAGAATTTTGTGCATACCGCCCTTAGAGTATTAAACGTTCTTCTCAATACTACAAAAGAAAATCTTTGATGCAAAGTTGAATGGACATCTGAAAGGAACTGGCAGGTGTTTATCCTATGTTTACGTTGAAATTCAATGCATGATATTGATAACAAAGCTATTGTTGTCCGAGACATTAGAGGAGATGTTATGGATCACATATTGATGGGACCAATGATCTGCTAATAGTTGTATCTACCTACAATTAATGTACTTGGGAAATTACGTTGTGAGGAAATTACACGTGTTGTCTTTCTTTGCCGCGGGTGTTGACTCGAACGTTTTTCATATTAGATTTTCGGCATGAAAAATTCATTGTTTTTTTAAATTACATTGGGAAAAACGGAGAGCGAACGGTTCAAAATCGAGAAAATCAGTGAAATATCAAAATACTGAATTTTTCTTGCCATAAATCAAAATTGGATAACGTTGGACTCGAGGCGAACGGTTAAAAAGTGGGGTCCCAATTAGTTCCTTCGTGACAAGTGTGATTATTGAAGCTACAATAAAACAGTAGTCTATTTTGGGTTATTTGAAGAGAAGTGACTTTTTAATTAGTAGCAAATGGAGAAAGGTACGTAACTATTAATAACCAGAACTAGTTACAGTAATAGGTGTAAAGTAGTGTTGTTAATGAGGACTTCTTTAATTACACAACCTCCACAGACACGACGACATACGTAGCACGTGTAGTATGTTAATTGACACATTACTGTATTGGACGTAATTTGCAAAGTGTTTTAATCAACGCGCTACGTCGGTCGTGTAGGCTGAAGTTGTGTATAGACACATATGTAGAGGTTAATATGTGTCAGCCCAAATTACGAATATCGTACTGATGTACATAATACAGGTATATCATTTGAATGGGAATGCGTGGTCGTGGACCTTGGTTACACGTGGCTAGAATGGCCGCTATAAGCATGTATCCCAAGTTGTTGGTAGGTATTTTTTATAGCATGGACAGGCGGTCCACTGGTCATCTAAGAGGAGCGGATGTACTGCTGGCCTTTGAGCACGTAGATGTACGGCTTTTAAAAAACCTCAAAGAAGTAAGTGAAAAGACTTCCGGAGCTCGCTCCAGAAATCTTTACAAATCTTGCACGTGCGCGGTAAACAGGCTTTATACTTTCTTACATTATATTATCACAGTATAAAATTGTGTTAGATCAACAACAACTAAGCATTAAAATGGCATAATTGTCTCTAGACGACTAGCGCAAGTAGCCGCCTAAAGAATAAATGAATAGCTGATAAGCTTTATCGAATCTCGTTACACAAAAGACAATAAAGTCAGACAGTTAATCAGGGTGAATATACGTTAATGCCTTTTTAAATCGTTGATTTATTCTTCTAACAACTAGATTCAAGCAAAAAATATCAGTGATATTTAAACTTGAAACATTTTCGTTTTTCTTACGCTTCGAAGCAAGCATTTTTGGTGAGAGAAAAAAAGGTTTTTCTTTTCCTGTTTTACGAACACCTTTTTTTTCTTTGTTGCTTTTAATAAAGAGAAAACAGAGTGGAGTTTTTCATTGAGCGGTACCGAGGTAGGTGCCGTGTTCGGTTAAGCGTTCGGTTATACAAACAGTGTGGGCGATGGGCTTACCTGTCGATACTAAATGATGCTTTCCTCTACCACCCTTAGGAGGGCGGGGATCGGTCGCTATAGCGGCCCGGTGACCTGCGGCCAACGGAAATGATTAGTCATCTTGAATACGGCGCGGGACAAATGACCGCGAAGCGCCATCGTACACCAACCTAATGAGGATATGATACCTGTATGAGGGAATGTTTTACATACAAATAAGCAATTGCCGTAAATGCTGTCAAAAAAGATGAGGGAGATATATGGTCAGTTATATAGTGATGTTTTAATGGGAAACATGAATCCGCAGGTAACAGGTTCGTTTCGTTCAGTCCGTTAGTTTTGTTTTTGCACTTGTCTTTGTGTAGTTTCAGATTTTGGTGATCATATTTTAATCAGACTATTTGAAAACAAGGTAAACTTAAAGTTTATCAACTTTTGCCTGCGAGAAAAAGGTAGTCTATATCCTTATTTAGGTTATCATGAACCTCCTTGCCCTTTATCAAATTCCGTTTAGCGGTTTAGCCGTGAAAACGTGACAGAGTTATTTTCTAATTTAATATATTAGTTTTGGATAAAACCGGTTTTATGCCACATAAATACTTAAACCTACATATTTTATAAACGCGGATTTCGCACCCCACCTTAAGCTTTAATAAACCATAGTATAAACCGAGATATGTGAACAAAAGACTCCCGCAGCTCTTATAATCCAATTAAGCTCTGATGAATGCATTCAAAGTTTATTACGTTTTATCTTGTTTAAGCAGCAGGCTGTTAAACAGCCGGGTTTCGAACATTTTCGGACGAAATAAAAGATACTTAGAAACACAATGGAAATATTTCGGGGAATATGCTTATTTAAAAATGTCTGTTTTTCGACATGGAATTACTACATAAACTACAAAAGTGCCTAAGTTAACTGTATTATTCTAATCCATTTAATTAGCGACTGACGGATATGCCTATATTCCCCATATTATACATTGCCTATATATGAATGAATCGTAGATGTCATGGGCGACAGTTACCACTTACAAGCAGATGGGCTGTCTGCTCGTTTGTCACTGAGTAGCATAAAAAAATCACAAAAAGAAATCTATTACCTACGAAAAAAATACCCAAAGAACATCGAAGATGAGTTTATTGGTAAGACATGTATTGTTGTTTTGGTAATAGCTTTTCCCATTGGCGACATTATGAGCACGTTACAAGTCAATATGGGCACTCTGGGGATGGCACAATCGATTCCGGCGGATGCCTCCTTTATTCTTATTCGGCGTACGAAACGAATTATAGTCTGTCGCGGGGGAAATGTGCTATAAGAACATGTCAATTTGCCGCACTAAGAAGATTACTGCGCCCATTTTCTTTCCTCGCGTCTTGTGACGGGAAAGGATTCGGTCTTGTACTTTACGAGTCTCAACAAGTTGATTGTTTTCCTCACGACAGGTCCTCGATCATGACCCCAATAACATGGGTCGGTATCGCGTAGCTATCGAAAAGGCTTACATGAGGGTTTTGCGAGAGCAAGATTGCGATGTTAATCCCGGAAACTTTGACCCGAACATCATAAACCTGCAATTTCGAGGAGCTAAAGTTCTCGGAGTGCTACATAAATATTTATCGCGAATGGGCCGTGATTGCCTCTCGCTCTCTGATACAATAAAGAAATAGGAATGTTTTTATTGTATATTTTATCCGTACGAGGAACAAGGATTTTGGGGAGCAAATTTACAAGGAATAAAGTTAGGGAAGTACTAGAATTACTTAAAGGAAACAGTTGTACTTTAGGGGTTTTACTAAACTTTTTATGTGTATTAGTAATATAAGCATCCTGCTGCAGTTATATGAGAATCGTCTAAAATTTTGTCAGAATTTGTTATCTATACAACTTATATTTTTAATTTCACAGCACATGTGGTAAATCATATTTTTTTTACGATATTTCTGCTGTTGGATTGGTTATCTGCATAAAAGGTGACTTATTTAACAATTAGCATTTGCCCGCGATTTCATCCGCAAATATTCAATTATAACGTTCCATACCCGTTCCCGCGGGAATCACATCGTATTTTGGGATAAATTATAGCCTATGTATTATTCACGGATATAAGCCATATTGCTGTCAAATATCATCAAAATCCGTTAAGTAGTTTTTGCGTGAAAGAGTAACAAATATCCAAGCATCCTTACAAACTTTTGCAATAAAATAGGATTAAAAGAACCGACTATTTCACAAATAAAACTTTCCGTAATATTATATCCTTTTAATCATCATCATCATCTTGGCGTAAATTGCGAGACCGGCTGTTATCCCGCGCGGCACTCGACCCGGCTTTCTCATAAAAGATTTATTTAGATAAAAAACCGCAGAAAATTATGTGGTTTCACACCAAACATTGTTCGCCAGAGATGTAATATATAGGAAGAGGATAGCCTCTTCCTCCTTGCGTCGTATCTCCTCAATGCTGTGGGTCGTGACCTCACTGAAGCACTTTTTTGTTCACTATGGTCCTCGGCGATATGGGTAATATCTATAGGTAGATAAGTACTATACTACTCTTCAATCGACGCAGTGTGGGTAGGCCTCCCACAAGGTGGACCGACGACCTGGTAAAGATCGCAGGTACCAGCTGGATGCGGAATGCACAGGACCGGCCTTTGTGGAGATCTGTGGGGGAGGCTTATGCCCAGCAGAGGGCATCTTTCGTCTGATATGATGATGATGATGGTGGCTCTCCAATCTACATCCAAAATGATACCTGCGTGGTGGGTTCCAGTTTGGTCCCGAACTTGGCTGGCTCCTCTGTCGCGGAGAGCATCCGGCGGGCGAGCCTCGCGAACGTGCAGCGAAACTGCCGGCTCATGCTGCAGTACAGCACGAAGTTCACGGAGGACGTGAAGAGTGCCAGCACGTCCATCAGGTCCCCTGTAAAGAGGGATGTTATGAGACCGCGAGAAATTTTATTGTTTTTGTAACTACGTACAGTCAGCTGCAGAGTGACTGGATCCCCTAGCAAATATTAAATGTATGGTCAGTTCTCTCTGCAGCCGACTGTACCTAATATTCAGACTTTTGATTTGTGTGCATACTGATTGTGAGTGATTAATGATTATTGAGAATTATGTTAAACTCTTTCATGTACACACACTGTTACATAAATGCATTACAATTTTTTTTACAATGGCGATTTTATCTCTCTTCCAGCTAAGATAGATATTAATAGTAGTTTATGCAACTGTCATATAAAAGGGGGTATTAAAACATGAGTGTCTGTTTATCATACGAGGCGTAGCCGAGTATGATAATACTTTGACACGAGTGTTTTAATACCTAATTATATGCAGTTGCATACACTACTTTATCTACACTCATATTTTCATGTTAAAATTTCGTACCTATAATTTTCTCAACTTTGCTGGAAGTAAGTTGCGAGTCAGTTCTGTTGTATCTACGCGTCGAGGATATCAAGCGGCGTGAAATTCACTTCACTACTTTCACATTTATCTATCTATTATTTGCTTCAAACAAGAAAAATCATTCACAAACACAAATTACAACAATTAGAAAAAATATTCTGTTTAGCGGGAAAATAATGACACAAATATCAACAGGAAAATTTAAATTTTGAATTTGTCAAAGACATTTAGGTATTCAGCCTACATTTCGCCGTGTCTCGGCGCCCGACAAAAATTTAAAAATAAAAGTGTTGCATAATGATTAAAAAGTTATTTTACGTTACAGCTAATGAAATTAGTATGGGAAATGCTGTATCGAAAAGTAATTTTTTAAAATTTTATAGATTAGCGTGAAAAAAGTGTATCCTTAAACAACTGTTTTCGAATATGAAATTGGAACATTACGATACGAGTGTAGATAAAACTTATTTGGATACATTTTTGAAATGTTTTCACGTTTATTTTCTAAGCCCTTTAATGTACAGGGTGTCTTTACGTTATGGACAAGCAGGACGAATACTACTATGTAGTTCAGTAGGGTATTTAAAACAAATTCGGAAAGTATAACAATCGGACCATTATTTATCGAAAAATCAACGATTTTGACGCAAACCGAGACATCGATTTTCGTGTCTAAATCCTACCTACACAGTATATTTTTTTTTATACCACTAAGGTGGCAAACAAGCTTACGGCTCGCCTGATGGTAAGCAGTCACCGCAGCCTATGGACGTTTGCAATACCAGGGGCATCACCCACACGTTGCTGACCCCGTTAAAACCTTATTACCATATGTTTTATTTGTTGACGATTAAATTACAATTAAATGTAGGTTTTTTCTCATTAACGAAAAAGCAATTTTACGATATTTCTGAGTAGCACTCCTATGCAAGGTTTCATTGTCTGTCCAGAGGCTAATGCCACCTTGTTTATAGCTAGGGTAAAAACCAAATAGCAGTATTTTCTCAAAATATTTAGAATTTCAGTAATTAAAAGGGTCGGAATTCCTATTAAAACTTAATAAAGGGAATCATAAAACTGAATCTGGGACGTCAAACATCGGGGGCAATGATGTGGTTTTATACCTCTACAACATAAGCGACAATCAAGTATATTTTTAGGTAACTTAAATGCACACAACCATCATGTAGAACTGCTAAATCGATTTTCATGAAAGAAAGCAAACCATAACCATTTCGCTTAACAGTTTAAAGTGAGTACTTTTAAATAATAAAAAGTCCACTCTTAGTTGAGTCCGGGGTGTACCTTAAAGATAGATGTCAGAAATCCTCGGATAAAGTCTAAATACACTCAAATATTTACCAAACTACTGAATAAATTTTAATGAACCAATACTATAACCATCTCGATTAAATTGTTTTTTAAATACTGAAAGCCTTATCGAAATCGCCTGCGATGCTACCGACATACCTACACGTCATACCCGCAACACCACTCTTTTTGAATCAAGTTAAAATGTATCTGAGTGCATTGTCACGGGATGTGATCGTGTTTCCCATAAGGCGATTTCTTGATAGTACCTTGACTAATCAGCAGCGGCTGTACCCACAAAATATGCATATACAAACCTTCCCTCTCTACGTCAAAAAGCTATGACGTTTTCCGGCAGCTGCACGTGGCTAGGCTACTTCATCCTTTATCGCGTTTGAATAGCTGCATTGTTGCATTGCAGCAGAGAAAATTAAAATTATTTTTTCATGTTACATCGAAGTAATCCTCATATTCATTTATTTAATAATTGTGTACTTTAACTAAAGATTCTTAGAAAATTCTCCTGACAATAATAATAATCTTAGCGTTAATGTCCCGGTTGTGCTCTCGCGGACGAGAGCCCGGGGTCCGCCTTGACCATGATCCAGGATTTGGCAGATTTAGGGGAGCGACTGCCATCTGATCTCCGTGATCCTGCTACCAGAGGAACCTGACCAGATTGGAACATGGTTACACATTCAGTCGCCTGAATATCACTATGTTTCCCTCACAGTAAGAGCATCGGTTAGCATTCAACTAATTTACATAACTCAGAAAAGAGTTATTGGTACATGGCCGCAGTGGAATTCGAACCATTTACCTCTTGCTTACGAGTCGGATACTTTACCCAGTCGACCACCGATGCTCCTTAATTAGAGTAAATTCTCTTAATATCAGATACTTAAGCTGTTCACCATTAGACGTAGGTCTTCCCAACACCGATCGTTCTTCAATTTTCAATAGTATTAAATTATTTGCATACCAGTGACGCTGCTAATGTTTGTATACCTACGATTTAGTTAACCTGATACTTATCAGTTGAAATAGAGAGAAGAAAAAAGTTGGAGCTTAAAATAAATTGCTTTCTTGAGCAAGATAATAAACTTCTCACAAATAGGTATCACGCCCACACGAGATAGGTATGGCATCCTTCGTAACGCTCGTGCCATAGGTATTAATTAGTATGTAGTTATTAAATGTAGATGTTGTCATTTTATGTGACCTTTGATAAGTTCCAGCTTTAACTATGAAGTGCTTAGAGATTTAAATCTTTGAATAAACAAGTTAATCTCAGTACCTACTGAAGGAAAAAGTAAAGAAGAAAAACGCTTTGCTGAATCGCATTTAGCCCGGGCATTTAGCTTTTAATGTCGACTATAGGTACTGAGCTAAATATCTTTAGGTGTCTTAAGCTACCTTACTGAAGCCTTGATTGTGTTTGTAAGTAGATTATATCGTGAAAGCCCCGTTCCTTAATGTGGGGGGAAGGAATGGGTATATAAATAAGTATGTAAATTTAAATCGGTTATTATTAAGGAGTTTTCGCAGATAACTGAGCACGGTTTAAATCGAGTTTAATTTAAGCGGGCTTAAACGGCTTTGAAGCGAAGTTTGATCCGGTTTGATTCCGGTTTCTTAGCGCTGTAACTTTGCCGTTGAGCAAATCGCGCTGTAACAGATGTGCATTGGCATCATAAAGTTTGGCAGTTTACGCGAAGGCACAGCCCATGTGACTGTGACGATGGCGGTTAAACAAATTGTGTTGTTTACTTTGCTGGCGGGCCGGGCGGGCGCGGCTTCTGAATGAACGCCACGAGAGATTAACTACTCCCATTCAAACACGCTTAAGCTGATGGGTCGTATTACGCGACCGTGTACGAAGACATTGCTGCCATGCACGATTGAGCAGATATATAGGGCAGCGATTTTATAACGAGCGCGACAGTTTGCTCGATATGAAATTGCTAGTTGGTTCGGAATGGAATAAATAAATGTCGGTACTCAATGAAGTCAGAATAGTAGAGTTGAAGCGGTTGAACAAACAACGGCGCTTAGGTACAGAAAAACATAAGCTCTGTATTATTACCGTTGCCGATGAAAGAAAAAATATATTTATTTTGAAACGGAGAGCATCGCGGCCTTATATTCATATTCCGTCCATTATTACGTTTTTGAATAAGAAATAAAAAAAATCGAATACTATTGAACATGGTATCGAGGTTAATGAAGCAAAAAATAAACGATAAATTCAAAGGCAGTTGCTTCGTAGTAGGTATAAAGTACTGTAGTGTGCTCGGCAGGGTATCAGAACACTTAAAATTGTGCTTGAAAGAGGATGCCTACTCCTGAGGTGGTCTCTTTTTCGTGGCTGGAATGTGATGACAGAATTTACGATACACCGAGGGAAATCTCTAATATTTGATTCTGGCTGATCTCAGGTCTGCAACGGTTAGGCTTACTGTGAGGTAGGTTGTAGGTAGGAATAGGTAGGTATTAGGGTGCGAGCATTATCTGGATGGTTGCGCTGACAACGTCAGGTAGAGTGGGGTAGCTGGTACGTATAACATTAATTACCGCACCAATGAACACACACACATCCCCTACTGAAAAGAAAATCAAATCTATTTTCAAATAGGTAAGTACTCGAATGATGTATTTTCTCGAATGATGTATATGAAAATGTTTGGTGCACCGAATGTGAGAGAGTTTATCACTATAAGTGCCTTAACATAACATCTGCATACTTTAGAGAACACAAAACTGATATACAGAAAATCGTATGTCCTAAATGTAATTATGCTTCTTTTAAATTAGGAGTCCCTTCTGCACTTGTGACCAGTGTACTGGCACCCGAAAACTGGGCTAAGGGTATATGTATAAAACCATGGAAAAATCATTTTGGTGGATTTCGGAATCAAAAAACCGAATAGTGTGGACAATAATAAACGACCTATTGTAGCACTAAATCGCAATCACTACCTCAACATAGTGTATCCTCGTGCTACATCGTCGCCACTAATTGGAGACGAAGACCCAAGAAGACTTGTGGCTTACATTTCGTGTAAATAATGTAAACTATTTTGTGTGTGTTGTGTATATTCCACCTAATGCCAACGATAGCCATTATATGCACTGGTTTCAAACTGTAGAATCTAAGATTTATTCACTGAATGGCGAAATGGAAATTAGGAGATCTAAATTTAAATAGTGTAACTGTAAGTATTTCTAACTATTACTGTAATTTCTTAATTTTTGTAATAGAAATTTTATTATGAATACTTTTAATGGTGAACTTGACGTAGTACTAGTACCGGAAAAGATAAGCTCTGTTACTGTGCATTTGTATTGTATTGTATTGTATAAAATTGATGATGGAGATTTAGTGCCCCGGGCAGACCCATATCATCTCAATACCTATCGAGTCAACCTCTTCGCGTGACAATTTTTTAGCTCCCAGCAACATAGATAACACTAGAGACTGGAATTTTCCTAAAGCAGATTTCGATTTATTGTACACACTTATTAATAAAGCTAATTGGTCCCCAATACTTAACACATGTGACGTAAATGATGCTGTGGAGGCTTTCGTTTGGTACACGAAAGATATAATCTCTGATTTAAAAACTAAAGCTTATTATCATCGCGCCTGGAAAGCATCGGGAGAACGTTCAACGTACCAAGTTTTTAGCACATTGCGTGCCGATCTAAAGAAACGAATTGCAGATGCCTACGATAGATATTTATTAAAAATACAACAAAATCTGAAAGTAAACTCACAAGCATTCTGGCAGCATATTAATAGCTTAAAAAGTAAAGGTGGTTTTGAGACATGCGTTACTCACAATGGTACAAAATCTAAAGGTCAGGATGCGGCCAATACTTTTGCAAACTATTTTTCTAGTGTTTTCTCCACCCGGGTACCAGATCTAAATGCCACCCAACTCAAAGAAGAGAATCTCCCTTCTTGTAGTCGGGTACACATTTCCGATGTGAGTATCAAAGAGGTTGTCTCTGGTCTAAATAAATTAAAACCGAAAGCTCGATTGGGCCGGATAATTTACCACCAAACATTCTTAAGGCTTGTCAGAATTCGCTAGCTTATCCCTGTCAACATATTTATAACCTATCCATCAAAACTGGAAAATACCCAAAATTATGGAAGCTATCCCGTGTCACTCCCATACCCAAATCTCCAGATAAAACCAGCGTTGAAAACTACCGTCCTATCGCAAATCTCTCAGCAGCTGCTAAAGTCTACGAATCGATAATCTACCACCAAATATTGCCCCAGGTCAGTCCCTTTCTTTCCGATTGCCAACATGGCTTCAGGAACCGGCGTTCAGTTAACATTATTCTTCTATCCCTAAAAATCTTGATGAAAACGTACAGTAATTTACTTCGACTTTCAAAAAGCATTTTAGCGTGTTGATAATGACATACTCCTCTCATAGCTTAGTTCCCTTGGCTTCACTCCATCCCTACTAAGTCTGTTTTCCGATTACCTTCGGGATCGAGAGCAATGTGAAGTTAGGTTACTACGTATCTATGCCGTACCACACACGATCTGGCGTAAGCCAAGGATCTGTTCTGGGTCCTCTCCTATTTAACTTAATGATCAATGATCTCCCATTAGCAGTTACAAACCCTATATGCCTACTTTACGCCGATGATCTAAAATTAATACATAAGATTAAAGATGCTTCTGACATTATTTTACTCCAAGCCGACATTGATTCACTTCTGAAATGGAGCAATAACAATAGCCTTTCCTTCAACATAGCTAAGTGCAGTACTATGACATTCACACGAGGTAGGCATCCCATTGTAGCTACTTAGAAACTTCAATCCGACCCAATCACCCGCGTACAAATAGTCAAAGACCTAGGAGTTCTATTTTACCCCAAATTAACTTTTAACACCCATATTTGTGAACTAGCTAAAGTATGTTATCGCCGACTGGGCTTTACAATTCGTAACTCTAGAGATTTTACTGATCCCTCTGCAATAGAGCTCATTTATACCTCGCTAGTAAGGAGCAAAATTGAAAGCGCTGCCATAGTCTGGAGCCCAAATAAGTGCAAAAAGCCTTCTTACGGTTTCTTTATAAGAAGAGGTGCGGGTATTATCCATTTCTTTACCCAACAAATTTTTTATAAGGAACTCTGAGTTTTAACTCCTTAGAGGTAAGACGTAGTTTGGATCTACTTATGACTGCAGTACGTTTGTTACGAGGCAAATCAGATTGTTCCAACCTTGTTGAGCGAGTTTGCTGTCTATCGGTTCCCAGAAAACACACGCGTCCCCGCAGTCACCGATTGATCGAAGTGTAGTCTGTGCGAACTGTTTCGCATTTTAACTCTCCGTTGGTAAGAGCACGCATCCAACTTAACAAATTATTGCGTGAGGTACCAGATTGCGATCTGTTTGGCGATAATTTATTGAATATGCATACAATAATAGCAATGTTTTCTGAAAATTTTACTTAAATGATAATTATATTGTATATAATAGCTGTAATTTATAACCTAATTTGTGCAACGCATTAGTTTTAAGCTGTAATGTTGTGCAAAAGTATGAATAAATAAATAAATTTTGTTTAGGTTTTTCATTTCTAGAATAAATTCCGCTGAAAACACATCTTAGTGGCATTGTAGCCTATAATTTACGAAAATATGTTTTTCTTGGTGTTATTTGCATATTTCCCCCATTATTTCCATTCCCATATTTTCCCAGTGCCATTTTCCCCAACCCTTTATTTTTCTATATACCTACCGTTATTTATATTTCCCGTTTTACCTCATTATCTGAAAATAAGCGAAGCTTATTTCCCCGTAATAGTAGCTCTACAGTAATTACGTTGTAGCACAGAGCAAAAACCCACTACGTAGGTAGCGCGCGTAAAAACTCCACAATTCTTCCTAATAATGAAAGTTTTAATTTTACTAACCTAACTAAATATAATAACCTACAAATGTATAGACTATTGAATTTCATGGTTTATGTATGGCTTTTGAAACAGTTTATTTACATGAGATGAATATTTAGAGAGGGTGAAATACTCCAGAAAACAGAATTAAATTTTAAATGGGATTCGCTTATAATATGTACTTACTGGCAATTTTTTTAGTTCAGCGTCATTAATTGGGATGGCGTGATTCCGAGCCCGGGTGTACATGTCATGAACTCCAAAAATATGTGAGTACGTTCGGATGACCTTCATCGGCATTCTAGTCAACAGGGGGTTTTGTAGTCTAAATCATCATCATCATCATCACAGCCCATAACAGTCCACTACAGGACTTTGGGCCTCTCCCGCAAAAGGGGAGGTTATTGCCATAATCTCCACGCTTGGCAGGCGGGTTAGAGATCGCAGTGTTGCAAACTGAATGAATGAATAGGAAAAAAAATTATGTCGACTGGACAGTCGGATCACGTGGACAGAGGGAGTTTTGGTTGTCGGCATGGAGAGAACGAAGGAACATGGGAGAACAGTGGAAACGTTGGGACCTTGGGGCCCTAGCGCCAAAAAGGTGTTCCAAGATACCCGGGTAATTGAGTCTACCGGAGACCCACGTGCTGGCGCTTACCTCGGTCAGCGCATAAGTCTGACAATTCAGAGAGGTAACGCTGCCAGCCTTACGGGGACACTTCCGCAAGGCAGCGATTTAGAGTCTCTTTTTTATTTGTAATTTTATTTTTTATTTGTGTACAATTTTTATCTAGTCTTAAGTATATAGAATACTGTAAATAACAATAAATAAATTATAATTTATTTGGACTTTATTTTTATCTTGAAAAAGGATAAATAATTTGTAATTGGTATTTCTCTTTCTGTACGTATTCAAAAATGTCGCTAACAGTTTCCTATAATCGACCCACAAAAAATCCGCAAGTATAAAAAAAAACTACTTAGTTGTAACAAACAACAGGGCGTATCAGGCGCAAATATGTCAACATATTTGTTGAACATTGAACCCTCAACATGCTCAGTGCCTACTATATTACTTGAGTTTGTATAATTAAATAACAAAAATATCGATTCAAGAGATTAGGACAAAGGGTTACCCATAACATTGTTGTTAAGGGTAGTTTTCTTTGTCCCTAAGGTTTGTCTCTTTGTATATGTTTGCAAGAAGTATTGGCAGGATATTTAATTAACAACTGAAGTCAATAAAACTCTCTCTGATTGTTTTTTTAATCAATTTCTATTGTATTTCTTCTACGTAGATACTGAGAATAGAATTCTCGCCCGCGCCCCACCGTTTTAGACTGCATTCGATTTATTTGTGCGGCGATATTTTTAGTTAAGCTTTATTTTCTTTTTATAAAACTACTAGCGACTAGTCTAGGCACGGACTTTTTGGAGGTTCTACATATGGATGTATTATACGTATAAATCTTTCGGAGGAAATTGTATATTTGATGGTGAAAATCGCATTAAAATCCGTGCCGTGGTTTAGTAGGTGTTAGCGGATATACATATAGACAGACGCTGTAATCGATATTAATTTATACTATGTATAGAAGATATAAATAAAAGGCATACAAGTGTATGGCCCAATTGATGGTAAGCATGTACCGTAGCCTACCTAAGGGCAATAAAAGCCAATATTGCCTTATTTATATTCTGGTTTCAGCCTAGATTTGAAATAGATTCTAGCTATATTACACAGACAAAGACAAATTGTTTGTATGTACGCCCATCCGAAGAAACGGAAAATCGTATTAGCCTGTTTTTTTGGCAAACGTATTAGTTGAAGGGATGGAGAAGAATGCTGCCTTTTTTTCCATGCCAATGAAGCGATTTGCTTTTATTAAACATGACCTTATTGAGCCCAAGCCATAGTTTTATACGCCATATGTTAAATAAATATGACAAGAGCGTCGGTGGCGAAGTGGTTAAGGGGTCCGACTCTTAAGCGAGAGGTCCCGGATTCAAATTCCAGTGATGCCACGTACCAAAGACTCTTTTCTGAGTTACGTACATTATTTGATCACTTACCGATGCGGCGAGGGAAACATCGTGATGAAACCTTCCCATACGGGTGACTGAATGTGTGAGGATTACGAATGTTAGATGGCACTACTCCACTGCACTGCTATAACCTGATCTGCCAATCCTGGATCATGGTCAAGGCGGACACCGGGCCCTCGCGTGCGTGAGCATAACCATGATGATTATTAATATTTCAAGAAATTTTAATTTCACAAGTAATCGATATTTAACAACGCTTCAATAAATCTTCATATTACAGTACCTTGGGCGATCCCAAATAACAAAAAAACAAAAATACATGATGATAAACTATTAAAAATACACGACTGTTTATACCCAAAATACTGCCCGATCCGCAATTTAAAAAAATAGGATATCACTCCAAACCAACGCACGGTGTCAAATTAAATTTCGAGATAATTCATTTTGTTGATTGTCTGAAAACACAAACAGATTCGAATACATCGGTACCTATAGATATCGAACTAACGATCGCGGTTATCGTACTGTATACTGTGGTAAACAATTTTGCGTTGCTAAAATCAACAATCAACAATCAAGTGTAAAATCCGAACTGTAGCAATTCTGTGAGAGCAGAAAGCCAGACAAATAATGGAATCTTCCAGTTTAAATTGCAAATAAATCTACGTTTATCTATTGGCCGCCTAATCTATCGTCGTTTGTACGTTTATCCTAGCCTATACTAACTAGAAGTATCTTCTTTACATACCTAGTATAAAACAAAGTTGCTTCCCGCCGTCTGTCCGCTTAGATCTTTTAAACTACGCAACGGCTTATAGTGCAGTTTTAAACAATTGATGGAATGAAGGTCACGTCTTCCTGAACTCGGTCTTCGCAGAATAATATTTATTCTGATGAAGTATAATCTAAACTATAGTACCTTTAGCTATAAACGTATAGTACGTTTTTGCAATATTGTATAAATGTAGAGTAGGTAAAGTGTGTTTCAATAAAAATACAATCGATCGATTAACAATCTCTTCTTCAGCCTTTTCTTCGTTGTAGTAATTAGCGGCACATTAGTTCCTTTGTAAGCCACATTCATTATAATCGTTGTCGCTGAATAAAACATTTAAAATAAAAGTTTCCTCCAGTAAAACGAAATGAAATATTAATTGAAACGCTTGGCGTATTTTGTGTCCTTTTCCATGCAAAATACTTACCTTACTTACTTACCTATAAGTTAATTATTTAAATAAAAAAATAAAAATTCTTTCGATCGTCTTCAGTTTGATATTTCAATATTTTTGATGAAATCATCAACATCTGAACGGTCAATCCAGGCTTCTGTCAGGGACCAGGGACTGCTTTCTTACTCTTTCTTCTCCACTTCGCCCGGTCTTCGGCATCCTCATGTCGTAAGCATAGCTCGCCGTAGCAAGCGAGCATCCGGCTCGGCGATTACAATCTGTCACTTCTTGGCTCTCCAGCGGGACGTCTTTCCTGATACCAGCCAATCTTCTCCGCGATTTCCAAGATTCTAGGTAGGTACTCTGGTTTACGGGTTCCCAGGTATCGGTTTTTTTTTATATTCCCGGGTATTCCTTTTACCTATTTGCCTATTTGCAAATGAAGTTCCCTTATTAATTGTACGTTTCAGAATAACAAAAATAAACTTCTACAGAATTATTGTCTTTTAGAACTAATATAAAAAACAAAAGGAACATTGAGCTAAAGATCACATCAAATAAATCAAAGTTTTTGTGTAGAAAAGTAAGGATTTCTGAATTCATTAAGTGTACGAAGTTTTGCAAGAAAAACAAGCCTTCAAGAAAACCATTACGTTTAAAGAGCGATCGAAGAACCAACAAGAGAAGAGAGTAAACAAGAACTTTAACTAGTGGATTTCTTTTATTTAACGGCCTAGATTCTAGGCTTTTGGCCTTTTTTGTCTTTTGGAAACGGAACAAAATGTGTTGAAATAAGTTTATTCCCGGTTCGGAAATCCAGGGTACCCGGTACCCGGGACTGAAAACCCTAGTATGTGCTCGTTACGGTCAACTCGTGTACGCCATGCTCTACAGCAGCATTTTCATGTCACGCAGGCATAGAGCAAACTTAATTATGCTCTTGTTTAAAAGCCCCTTAACTTTAATAGGGATTTTCACATAAACTATCTTAATTAATCAAAGTAACGTGTAAGGTGAGTTTGATTCATGTTTGATATTACTATAAGTAATACATTATGGTTCGTTATTGAACCTACTATGCAAATTTAATTATAACTTATGATGATTTATTTAAAAGCAAGGTATGAACAATGGTTTGCATGTTGTTAATTTCACTATAGCATGCATGGATTGCCTTCTTCCGACCTCGTGAATTTCAACCGTTACGTATTCATGGAGGTAGGTATGTTTAATTGTTGGTTTATTTGCGTTGTGAATGTGTGTCCTTGGCTTTATTACAGCTACTTAGAAAATTGTATCGTACGTAGGATAGAATATATGGAGAAAATGCAAATATTACACCTACGCATTTTAAAAATTATGCTGTACCTACCTACAGCGAATATTTAAATATTCAACCATATTCAAAAAACTAACGAAGCTCGTAGATCCAGATCACAAATTAGAAGAGGCAAATAGACTGATATAAACTTAGATAAAACGATTATTATTTCCATATTATTAATCCAGCTACTACAACTTGTAATAAAAACATCATTAGAAAATTAGGTATTTAGAGAACCGGTCTTTTTGCGACTCTGCGCCTAGCACCAGTAATCTATAGATAGTAATATATAAACAGGTAATGTAACCCTTGGATAATATTTAATGTTTTTAAAATCACAATTAAATATCCGCGACCGAAGTCGCGGTCTAATTCTGTACAAAATTAAAAATAAACATTCTATGTTCGACAGTAAAAATAGAAACAAATGACGGCAAGAACTGTGAGTGACAGTTAATGTGACTCGCTGTGACATGGAATGCACATACTTCAGGTGTTATTGCCCGTAACATACATACATTTTTATATTTTGTCTTATTTTTTCCCACGTGATAAACGATTTTGAATGATAAATCGTGTCTCGTTATTCCCGTATCAGCGCACCAATAAGTTCGATCGTCCTATTAAACAGAACAATGTTGTTAAAAATAAATCGTTATCATGCCCCAGACAGCGTCCTTGACTCGGTTGACCGATGGCATCGATTGCATTTACTTCCCAGTATCTACCCTTGGATACAGACAACCCTTCATAACCGAATTAAATAATATGGTGGCAGGAAGTGCCTGCCTATTTCGAATATGACCTAGACTAGAAAACCTTACAAATTGAAATTACGAAAGAAAAAAGCCATTTTGTCTCGCCGTACTTTAAAAAGCTTTTCGACCAGGAAAGGCGTTCCCTATACGTCCGTTGTTCAATACGTCGTCGGCCGTCTCTTTGTATGTATGTAATGTATGCTTAGGTCTTTTTATACTACGCATTTTAATATGATTTTAATGATGTGTTCAACAATAGATGGAGTGATTCAAGAGGAAGGATTATTAAAAGCTAGGACAACACGCGAACGAATTAGTGGCGGGGCAGCCAGTATATTATATTTGTCATATCTTTCAATATTACTCTAGTGATTCCTAAGAGCAATGCACAAATACTATTATAATATTTAATAGTACAAACAAATTGTAAGGTCCGTGTAAGTAGCAGTAGTCCACTATTTTGTGTTGTCTTTGGTCTGAATATCTCGGTAGCGCAGTGGAACTATGAGTAAAAAAATTACCTGTGGTCTCACAAGTAGTGGGGCAAAGTGGTGGGGTTACGGTTAAAACTTGAAATTACGTTATACAATCAAAGAGATAACATACTCAGTAAACGGTAAATATGTTTAATAGATACGATGCTGATGAATAATTTCAATTTCAAATTTCATACAGACATTAATACTGAAGTACGTACAAACTAAGAGTTGAGTGACCTAACTGATTTACTAACTATATTACTTTATCAAACAAGGACCACCTACCAACTTTTTAATATAATAACAATGTTGGTGTACTGGTGCTTTTATGCATAATATGGGTCAACAACACACGCTTGTTTATCGTGTAAATTTTCCTTATCGGACATGTCACTGGTTAGCTATAGACAGACAGCCATTATTCCATACCACTCTGAAAACTGAAAATCTGGGACACCGACCAAAATCTCCTAACCCAGTTAATTTTCACATTTCGAAGATGAAATTAGCCAAAGAGGCTCGGCCTTCAGAAAAAGGAGATGGTAAGGATAATTAATGGGTAATTATGCCGGCTGATAATTATACGACGATAGATTTTATACGTAATATTAAGGGTAGATAAGCCAGAGATAGACTCTTTCGTGAACTAGTAAGAATGAATGCGACAAGGGTACATAATAACACCATTGAACGTGATTCTAAAGAGTGACGTTTTAGATAAGCACCTTTCAGGGATAGTATAGGTGTCCAAACATCGATACGTTTTGAGCGGCATACTTACTTAATAGGCTTTTATAAGTGGAATGACGGGTGATACTTAATTTTTTGTGCGAGTAGAATGTCACTACCTTATCATTTACTTGTGAGCATATTTAATTGATGTGCCTGTTTTCTAATTTCTAATCAAACTCGTACAATGTGCACAGAGAAATGTGGAATTTTGTCGAGTATTCCTTTTATAGATGAGGAGAAAATATCGGAAGGACATTCATTTATTAATAGCTCTTAGCGAAGGTTGTGAAGGAAAATCAAGCAATTCTTTGAAATAATTAGGTCGTATTAGATAGGTCAAATGGGGAAAAGGCAGAGGGTGATTGATTTACTTCCTCTTTCCGATACCTGTGGTCAATTAGAATCCCTCCGATGTCGACCTTCATACAAAATTTTAATTTAAAACAGTCTATACCATTTCATACGAAGACAGAGCTAACATTCGAACCTATTAATAATAATGGATCGCGGGCAGAGAGTAGGCACACATGCAGATCCGCGATAATTGCTTTACGTTAAAAAAATCGAATAATCATATACAACTCTGCTACCCAGGGTATTATTGGAAAAGTAATTCACACATAAATAAATATTAATAAATAAGCAAAGCTTGTGTTATGGGTGTTAGATAACTGATAAATTACTTATATACATTTTTAATACATACTTATTGTACACACTACTACACACAGACCCGTAGGTAATAGAAATTAATATTCAACATTTCAATTTCTGCTCGGCCGAGAATCGAACTCGGGACCTCTGCGTGGCAAATGTTAACCAACTGAACCACTCGACCCACATAAGTATTACATTAGTACGAGTTTGACGCTCCATTGCAGAGGCATCTAGGGTCTTTGGTCGGAACACAGCCTACTTTTCGGAACTAAAACTAAAATACAGAAAATAGCTTGTTTTATTACGAAAATCCGTCTTATATTCCAATTATCCGGCCCTCTGCAATCGTCCCAGGAATTTCCCGACGACCCGTTTATCCTACGACATTTCAAGTTCAAGGCTCAAGGTTCAGCAGTTGTCCTGACCGGCAACATTTGTTACACGAACGAGCAGATGTTGCGTAAACTTTTATTCGCATCGCGAATTCCACCACAATATTTCTATTACAAAAACAAACTTGCGGAATAAATGCTCGCAATCCGAATTCGCACAGCAAACATTTGCCAGTGAGGTCAAACCTTTACGGGCTGTTATAATTGATGATGATTTTTATGATTATTGAAATGGCTTCGCTCTTAGTATGTATGTTTGCGTGGGATCCGGGGAATTATAATATTAGGTGCCTTTAAATAAAATTGGGTTGTGTTGTGCACGGTAACAGTTAACGCGAAGCGCTACGGGTTCACCTAGACGACCGTCGTCGATTTTTAATGTTGTACGGTAGACAAATAGGCAAGTAGACCACCTGATGAAAAGTTCCATCAACAGGGGCGTCGCCCACCTCTAAAGATACAAAAACAAACGCAACTCACCGAACATCCCGTAGCAGCTCTTGAAGAACTCCGGTGCCAGGGCGCTTGCGAGCCCTAGCAGCCCCTGCGGGACCTCCGTGGACAGGAACAGCCCCAGCACGGCGAGTAGCATGCGCGTCGTGCGGTCCGTGCGACTGGCGCGGCGCGCACACGACTCGTCCGCCAGGCACTGCTTCTCGGGCTGCAAAGGGTGGGGAGCATTGAATTTATATATTTTTACTTCCGGGCGTTGTAGTGTTCTGTAGTGTAGTGTAGCCTCGGAGGCGAACTTCGCAAAGCTAAGAGTAATTGCGTACGCATGGTACAGTGTGAGGAGAATGGAGGAGGAATAGGGGCAAAATAAAAGATTGAGGAGGGAAGCAGGATGGGAGCTACGGGGTAGTAGAGAGTGTGTTGTGAAATGAGCCCGTTAAGGGAGAGTGCTTACGGACATCTGGATTTGTGGCTGTTAAGAAGTGCGCACGACCATAGAGTCATCGGAAAGTAAGCGTGCGCACAACCCGTGATTAGGTGTGACTCGGTCCGTATGACCAAGAGGTCGATAGAACCCTGCGTGGAGGAGGGTCCCGCTTCCGAGCGTTGTAATAATCACGCGCGACCTCCCCGTACGTCGCGCAGCGTCACTATAGCGACTTTGACGGCCATGACCTACGTCTAAATACGCCGGAGACGAGTCCAAAAGTCAAGCTTGGGACAGAGTCGAGCGACGCTACTGCTTGACAAGGTCGGGCGGCTCCAGCATTAGTAATACTGAGCGAGACTCGCCGAATCCGTGTAAGGATTGCTACCTTTCGTGCTATTTTGTCACTAAAATTCGTCGCTATAGCTACTGCTTCGGTAGGAATTCGAGAACATGGTCCAACACTATGGCTGATTTGACGTTATATGATACAGATGGCACAACCCTAGTGGACGCTTGGATTTATAAACGTAAACATTTTTTTGGAATCATTAAGATGGTGTGTTTTCTGTATAGCCGAAATAAAGTGCAGTTATTGTTAAAAATATTCCTCATACATGAACAGCTCTTTAACCTACGTATTGGGTAATTAATTTCCTCTTCTGTAACCCGGCTACAAAATGTAGGTAGGTACAAAATGGAAAAGGTACCTACTTTTTCACATTTTAAAGTTTCGTTTCATAGTTAGCTACGTAATAATAAGGGGAATACATGGGAATAAGTACAAAGAAATTATCGGAAGGAACTGGAAAACATATCGTGCAGGCTGCTTAAGATTACAAATTCCGTAGTAGTCTGCGGAATTTGTAATCTTTACAATCCGACATTGTTTAGACTATCATCCATGCATTGTACACATCCAAAATTACGGGGCATATTGCTCAGGGGCTCTATTTTTGAACAGCTCGAAAGCAAGCGAACAGTCGAGTGCGCTATGTCTCTTTCACAACCAAAATCACGGTTCCCCATGGAATAAATTATTTTTTATTATATAATCAACAATATTTTTTATTATAAGTCGCACGGAACCTGAAATGGCACAGTTTAGTTTACAGTTTCGTAAATGGGTGGTCAGGTTCTAATACAAATAGTTCGGATAGTGATCGACCTTGTAGTAAGTTTGAGGAGGTTCAAGCGGGGAGTCAGCTGTAATGGGCTGTTGATTTAGTTTGATTTGCCAGTTTCCAGTACCTACCTATAGAAGACAAAAACAGGACGCATGCCCGATTGCACGTAGTTGATTTAAAGTATTCTGAATCAGTGCATGAAATAAGAGCTGTTTTAAGGGCAATAAAAATGAAATAGATGGTACTCTCCATTGGTTTAAAATATACACTCAGCGGCAGAAAATGTGGCTCAAGTATGTATTACGAATTTTGAAACAAACTGAGTGTCGGCCGCGGGGTGTCCGGCAGAGTAAAATAGCACCAACCCGTTACACTCGTGGGTGTCGTACAAGGCGACTAATGTTTTCGAGGCAAAAGATCAAGAGTCTCCGTAGACTGGAAAATGGGCAGCAGCGTTTTCCATTAATATATTTATAACACTGCGATTTCCAACCCGCCTGCCAAGCGTGGAGATTATGGCAATAACCTCCCATTTCGTGGGAGAGTCCCTAAGTCCTGCAGTGGGCTGTTGTGGGCTGTGATGATAAGTGTCAAAGGGCACCACCGTTGCGACTATTTGTAACACTGCCGTGAAAACGGGACCATCAAATTGCCGCACTCCATCAAACAAAAAACGCTTCCGTGCATTGATTGAAACGATTAGATAACATACGAATATGACAATAGGACCGTTTAGATTTTGTATTGATTGAATTTATGCGAAATTATGTTATTAGTAAATGATTTGGTATACAATGCATAATATAAGTACTAGGTTGGTATGTTAATCAATAGGTATTAGTTGTTTAGAAAGAATATTATTCACACTAAACATAAAATGTTCAAACAGAGCTCAAAACATGGGCAGCGCCCAGCTTGATGTCCGATTGCAGTATTGAATTAAACTTAGACGATACTTAAGTCGACACCTAAATTATTTAAAACTAGCTGGCCCAGCGCAACTTCGTTCGAGTGGTGTCCTATTCCTACCCGACACTTCTACTCTATCCTACCCCTATCCCTACTATACACCTGCCGTACACCTATCTGACACCTAGGTACCCTACACATATCCTGCACCTACGCCACACACTCTACACCTACCCCTTTTAGTTTTTCAAGAAACCTTGTTCTGACGCTTACAACTTCATTAAAAAAGATTTAGCTAAACAGGCGCAGCCGCTCTGCAATATTTCGATACCTTGGGATACGTTTTGCATTTTCCTAGGAATATCTAATGATTTTCAGATAAAATATAATGCCTATGTTACTCGCTAATAATTTAGCTTTTTGCAATTTTCGTAAGGATCTGTAGTCTTTTTGAAGATAAAATATCCTCGATGTTACTCGATGATAATATCGCTTTCTATATTTGTAAGAATGTTAAATCGGTTAAGTAGTTTTTGTGTTTTTAAGTTAGATCTGAGCAGGGATAAGCAAATGGAAAGCGTGAATACTCGTCAATTATAGTCAATATATAGATAGCGGTTTCTAGAGCCTTCTGTCGGCAACGGTCCCTTAAAATCAATTGACAGCCTTTTGAATGGCGATGTCGCTTTTATGAGCGTCCCGTTATTCTTGTGGAATCGAGGCTTCAATTCAAGCAGATGTCATTTTCAATTGAGTACGATAAGTTTTTGTTTCGTACCTAATTACGCATTCTCGTGACCGCCGGATGGCACAGGTTAAAGCCTTGCCACATACAAAGCTCGGCGCGAGCGCGGCGCGTTATTTGCTAGGCAACCATCGCGCGGCGCGATGGTTGCCTAGCAAATAACGCGCCGCGCGATGGTTGCCTAGCAACTATCGCGCCGCGCGATGGTTGCCTAGCAAATATCGCACCGCGCTCACGCCGCGCTCGCGCCGAGCTTTGTATGTGGCAAGGCCTTTATTGTAAAGTGTTCGTAAATTATTTCTCATTGTAGATGACGCTACCAGATTGGTACGAAGCAGAGTATTAGCAGCTTGATTTTTTTTCCTGGGCGGTATACGATATCGAATTTAAAAATAGATAGCTCAAGTCTCTAACGTTGTATCTTATCTTTTTTAATTCTAGGCAAATGTGTCTGGTCAAACATGTATGACACAGACTTCTGGAACGGTACCGTCAATCTCCAATCGCATGATACTATTACTCTGGAATGACGTCATAACATGCAATTCGGGTAGGCCTATCCGTGAAAATGTACGAATTTGAACGACCACAAAGTAGAGAAGAGAGATTGAATGTAAAATTTTAGCTGGTCCATATTAACCTATGCGCCGATTTAATTAATTTCATAACTATCCATACCTTGGTACAGTTTTCATACTTTTATTGTGTTTCTTGTCCATGGCCGACTTTTGCTAAAATAGCCAAAGTCGGCCATGGACTACATAGAGGAAAGAACGTCCAGAAACAACCAACAATGACATTCATTATGTTCCGTTCCATTGACACTGTACACTAACATAGTTTTCACGCTTTTTAATTTTGATTTCATAAATAAATAGAACTTTGCAGATTGGATTTCAAATACTAAAACTAACAAAGTACGAATATAATTTAATAATATTCTATTATAAAGAACAGCTCTAGCACTTAATTGAATTTAAAAAATACAATTTTTCAAAATAAAAGTGCGAATTGGATCGTTACTACGCTCATTCATTTCGTTCATTTTGCCGGCGGTTTGATCGGCGGTACGAATTCTGTGACGTCATTCCGGAGGAATGGTATCATGCGATTGGAGTTAGGCGGTACCGTTCCTGATCTGTGATGAGACGGAATACTCTACCGCAAAGAAACCGGCGCCATCTCCTGATCGATTCAACTATAGCTGTAGCTTCTTTTCCGACTGCAGGATAATTCCGTTCGTAAATTGATAGCGTCCGTGAAAAAACAGCGATTGGCCTCCCGTCTTTTGTTAAAGTTCAATAGCAAAATCCGATGTATTGATTTAAACCGTAAAAGGAATTTTGTTATCAATTACATGTAGCGTAGAATCTGCTATTTCATTCTTAATTAGATTGAATGCGTTCGTAGCTATCGGGAACAGGGGAAATGTTTTATGTGCAACAAGTGGGTGAACGTTTTTCGAAAAATTGGGGATCCATTTCAAGTAGTGCGCGAAATGTCTCAGAGTTTGCAGAGAAGCTGTATTGACAGGAATAGGGAGCGAGGCTAAGAGTGGACCTTGTCGATCGTGAATTTTATACACCAACATATTGACCTGATGTTTTAAAAATTCGCTTTTCTCTTATTCAGGGTCAGTTTATACCGGATAGCGACTTCTAGGAAATGTTTCAATTTGTTATTATGATCTTCTTGATCGTGTCCGCATACTGTAATTTCATCAAGATATGTATTCAGTTTAGTATTTATATTCCAGTAGTAGAGATTTTTATAGTCAGTGAATAATCAATGCAAATTCTCCTCTTATGATTCTCAGTCAACTGAGCTCGCCAGGGCGATTGGCTCGGCTCGATAATTTTGTCATCCAGGAGCTTCTTAACTTTCGCGGTGAAGAAGCGGCGTCATCTGGTGAGTGTTTTCTTGACTTGATGGCTACGGGTTTGCAGTCCGGCAGAAGGTTCAGGAACAGACTTACGGGTTCAATGTTAGCTGTTCAGAGGGTAAGTTTTAAGGGCGCGTGCGGCCCGCCAATGTGTATTTCGAGCGCATTATGTTTCTTTAAGATATCATGTCCGATGATGACGTCAGCGCATAGTCCCCGCAGTACTAAGAATTCGGCCTGAAAACTTTTTCCCAGAAGTTCATCATTCTATTCATTTATTCATTCCTTCGGAGAAACCACGTGTGTCGCAGCCATAGTCACATTTTGTTTACAAGTAGTCTTGTTTAGTTTGTAGTTCTCGACAAGCCGACTTTTGATAAAACTTGCAGAGCTGTCCTTATCGATGAGTGCTTTGGCAGATATACTGTTTAAGGTAATGTCTACGGTTGCTTCGCTGAGACCATTCGCGGCCGCGATGAGATATTAGTAAAATATCTGGGTTGAATTCAAGGTTTTCATCGCAGCAGATTGCAGAGACTCTGCTTTTGAGATTTACTTTTGCATACTTTAGCAAAGTGGCCCTTTTTACCGCACGCTAAGCAAGTAGCGTTGAGAGATACTCGACGTAGGTGTTTTTAGCTCCACAAAAGTAGCAGGTGTAGTTTTGCGAAGCTTGTTTTGGCGCAGCCGTAGCATTGACTAATGTACTGGTAGACGGTTGTTGATAGTGTTCGTTGTTGGTTTGTGCTATTTCGAGCGAACGAATTTGCTTTTGAGCATCATCTAAACTCAGAGAGGTGTAGGCCTTTTTCCGCACTTAAACTCAAACTTTGTCCCTTGTACGTAGAACTCTGAGAGGTAATATCTAGAAGTCTCTGACGGATCGCAGCCGATGACAAGCCTGCTATAAATGCATACTACACGAATTCACTCTCGTTTACCTCAGCAGATACAGATTAAAAAGCACAGTCTTTAGCTAGTTCTTGAACATACTTATCTATTGATTCACCTGCTTGTTGTTGCCTTTTAGACAGTTTGAACTTTATTGGCCGGCCGGACAAAGAGAGTATATAGCTAGTAGATTGAGTTGTCGTATGTCTTCTCGTCTCGAATCTAGGAGTACACATTGGCTAGATGATTTACTAATAATTGGTATTGTATTTCGTCGCTGCACTTTTTGTCGAAAGGTTGCCGAGGCGAGAAAACTTTGAAACGATTTCTTCCAATTGGTCCGCGTGGAATCGCTGGGCGTAAATATTTATCCATTTTGATGAATAAATTGTGATGAATAAGAGTATTACCCGAATTTATTAGGCTTTATTCAGCAAAAACATTGACATCGTGTACATCAAGTATGAATGACACTGCAGCAACCACAAAAATACAAATCTTTGCTCTTTATAATATTAGTTAGTTATTAGTTTATTATGTTAGATATGGATATTCTTAACGAGAAACGTATTAAACCAACACCAACCTCAAGGGAAATCTAAACTCAGTAAATTACTCTAACGATTTTGTGACTTAGGGCGGCTTGCAAAAAATTCTTAAACGCATTTAAGTTTATACTTAAAGAAAAAACTTCATACAATAAAACGTTAAACGTCGACATTTTTATAATTTAGACTACTGTCAGTCAATACGGACTTATCGTGGTCCTATTATATTTTCGTCGATAGGTTCAGGTCTGGCGTTTGTTTGGTTCTTTATAATTTGAACCGGCGCGCGAACCGGGCACCACTTTTGTCATAATATATACTTTTTGCTCTACTTATTAATTTACTTATCTACTTAGGTATAAATTAATTATTATTATTAGAAACTCATTAATAGAAATAACGAAATTAATATCTGATGATTCTTGTTAATTAATAAAATTAAAATTTTGTGATCATCTGAGTATCTTCAATAGTTAAATTAAAGGTATAATTTCAGGAGATAGATAAGCGTAAGACAAAGGATGTCGAGCCCATAAGCCATTTTCTGTAGTAAAATCTTCAAACCCCTTTATAGGTTTTAGTGCATGACAAGATCGCTTTGTTGTCTGTCCGTCTGTTCAGACCCTTTATCTTATGAATGAGTAAAGTCTCAATTTCAAATTAGGGAGCTAAAATAGACTACGGATTATTACGGTACTTACAATGACAGGTGGTTCCTTAAAGTTCTTGTATAACTCCACAACTTATTTGACTCGGAGACGAAAACTGGAACTAAGTGTTGCCATTTTTAAATGTCTTGTCAATTCCAACAACAGTGTCGCTGACACCGGGTGAGATAAGTTTGCTGCACTATAAGCATAACATATACCTGCGGCCCTATTTTTTAAACCGCTCACCTGGAGTCGAACGGTTTTCAGTCTTGATTTTAGTTATGAAAACTTCTATATTTTGCCGCATGATGCTCATTTTCTTTATCTTTGAGCCGTTCACTTTCGCACCAAACGTTTTGCTTCTTTGCCTGTAAATTTGTTCCCCAAGTAATATATTTTGGGCCTTCTATCTAACTAAAACTAGATTTTGTCGTCTCTTCTCCAGGTGTGATGGCGGACAAATGCATGCCTACATATAAAATATATAAAAATAAGCTAAGTACGTGATAGTAAAAGTATTGTAGTCACTCTATTATTGGACACAGACTCTCTCAGGCAGGCGCGATATAGGTATAGAGCAATATTATCGCTCTCGTTTTTACCAAAATGCGTTCCGCGTCCTTTTCAAATAGCTGCGTTTTAATAATCCTGTAACAGCTATGCCAATTGCCATATAAAATTGTGAGGTAGGTGTCTTAATGGGAGCGAAATAATAGATAGCGTTCGAAGGTGAACCCAAATGTTTAATATCCGCCCAAATGTATATATTATTATATCGGAGGGTGTCGACAATTACAACGCAAACAAATATTTACACAAGAATAGATATTTCCGTAGAAGAATTATTAGTGAAGTCAGCAACGTCTGTTGCTAGGCGACTCAGTATGCTGGCCCCACAAATTGTATTTTATAATCTCATTTTGTGTAAAACTCATTAGGCATTAATATGCCTAATGAGATATACACAAAAATTTTATACGTTCTCTGGTTGGAGGATGCAGGATGTTTTATTCCTATTTATGCACCGGTATATTACACCGGTGTGTAAGATTGCATGAGTCCTAATACAAACACGAACAGATATCGCAATAACATGCGCGATATAATCGCGCATATCTGTGAGAGGCTTATATTAAAAAAGTTGTCATCTGTCATTATTAAGTTCGTAGAAAGCTAACGGAAAGTACTTCCGGCTTAGTTGGCCATTTTACGATGCATTAAAAACATCATTTTATCGCTAAATATTATGAAACAAAGCTCCTACTTCTACTTGTCAGTTTATGCGCTTAATATTTCAACCAATATGTATATTATTAACTATCATGTGTACAATAGACTGAAAAATAAATAAATAAATAATACTTTAAATCGTGAATTTTTTTTATTATTATCTGGATATTGGGGGTTACTAATCTCCTAAACTACGAAACTAATTTCGAAGATTCAATGTATCTAAAAAATAATAGTCTCCAACTATTCTTTAAATGACCCGAGAATGTTTATAGATATCAAAACCCGCGCGCGGGTGTAAAGCTCGAGGGACTGCTAGGTTGTTCATAGTAATAAGGTTTTCTTCAGTTAGGAAAGGTTTTAATTGGCCATACTAGGCAGTATCGTTTGATATAAGCTATTCCTGGGATGTCGAGTGTTATGATGTGAGATGATATGTATAATCTTGTCACTAAAACTGAAATTGGTAGGTTACTAAAATTAGTATAGTAAGCATTAATTACTTGGTTTTCTAACTTCGTCCACCAGACAGTTGAGAACACTAAATTTTCCCTAACTCATATTAAGTTTCTGTGAAGTCTACCTTTGGAGTACGATTTATAATAACAGTAAAGAAAAATATAAAAAGGATTCAAAGACACGAAGAAAAAGTCGATTAGGTACCTATATAATATCTACGCGTGCAGGCTAATTAGCGCGAGCGAACGCTTACATCAGCAAACTCCGGGCACCAAAGACAACACCGTATGCATGAACCGGCCTACCTGTGACACTGGTACTTCTTCCTACGGCCACTGGGCCTTACACTCCTTATATTCTACGGTACATTGATGTACTTACGTGTTACGCTTGAAAATTCATATTTGTAGATCGAGGTAACATCACATGCATAAAGAGAAAAAGAGTCATTATTCTTACAAAGATATGCCAAAATGTCACGTACTTCTTACTTCACGAACAATGCGTGAGACCAAAAAACGTTGTTTATACTCGAGATTTACCCGAGAATTCTCCAGGGGCGCACACAATAAATGACTGACAAGTACCTCGAAATGGACCGCCTTCTCTCGACAATGCGCTCCGAATGTGTCCTTATACATGTATTTATTCTATTTGATGGTCCTGTGCCGGAGCCACAGATACGGTACGGCAAGGGAGAGCGTGATTGGGCTTCATAGTTCATTTATCAATTGTGTACCACAAATAGGATCTAGATTGAAATTGATTTGTTAGTTTAGGATCCCTTGTTTACCCCCCTTAAAGCTCGTTTATCTTGGAAGCATTGAGAACATTGACTGGATAGTAGATAACTATAAATAAACTTTGGTTGAAGCCCACGTAAAAACGTGATGTAGAATATGGAGCCCAGTATCAATGCAGTATCATGCAACGTAATGCCATTCTTGTTACCGGTAAACCTATATTTTCAAGTTAACAAAGTGACGGTTTGACTGTTTCACTGTGGCGAATCAAGTAATTATATGTTTCCGGGATACAACCTTGTCGTTGTTTTTTAGACATATTTTTTATTTCGGTCGATATCATCTTATTTCATCAGCTAATTCATTACTTTAACTTTTGATGTAGGTATGCTTTTTAGGTTCTTACTGATACAAATAAGCCGTCGTGGTGGTAAGATAGGAGGTTTAAAATTATGCATTTATGAAATGTTAATCATAAATTTCGAGACTTTAGAGTCAAGCATCCATGTTTTACAATCTTGTATAATCAAATATGCAAGTATGTCGAGTTTAATTACAGTCAAGAACCGAGTTAATTTTAAATTTCTATACGGTTGGAAAGGAACCCTTTCTATACACTGTGTGTAGTGTAAACCCATGTACACCACTGGGTCACGAAGGTCATTAAATTAAGACTTTCATCAAACACCGGACCGGACGTGTACGAGTAGAACGCGCTCTCAAAGGGTTTCGCTCAAACTTAATGAGATATTTTTAATTACACATATATTGGGTCCTTAAGTATGAAATTGGCGTTTTGTATAGCGAAAATGAGGGAAACTGGAATTTTCATACAACATTTTTTTTCAATTTTTTATAAACGGCCAAATTCGATAACGATGAAACTCTGTATATATATTCAGACAACATTTAGTTAACTGGTACATATGATTTCATCTTTATAACTACCCTTTTCATAAAATTACATCTGGTTAAAGAGATAAAACTTTCGATAAATGAAGAGGGGTATTTTCAAGCCATTAAAAAACCTAAACAACTTAACTTTTATTTTTAATAAATTATAAAGACTTACTGGCAATTTAAACATACTCTTTTTTCGAGATCAAGTATTAATTTAGATATGATATGAATGTAACTGCGAAAAACACGCCAATTTCCTAGGTAATGACCCAATAATTTTACTTAAAGTCGAACCCAAAACTATCCTATATGTGCAGAAACTAGTCAATTAGTATCAAGATAGTCGGTAGCACAATTATTTCTTAGTATTAGAGTCTAATGAAACATTACACTCCTACGCACTACATTCGATCTCAGTTAGTAAAAATACAGATACATTCGTCAACTTTATATTCCAATTGCGGCGACTTCTAGGCACACAAAAAACACTAATTTACTCCGTAAATAGAAACAGTCCGAATAAGAAATACCGTTTGGTCAAAATTAGTTCATTTTCTTACCACGATGTCAATATTACGCTATCAAATGAAATTTTGTAGGCGTGATCCATAAACAGTATCTGTGCTTGTGGTTTATCAGATTTCCGTTTAATTATATCGTTTCAAAGTTGCGCCGGGCTTTAAGATTTTCATACTTGAGAACCCTAGTTAGAAAACGTACCACGTTTAAACGATATATTTAACGAAAATCTGACAAACAACTGGCATAGATATTAGTTTATGGTGCACGTCTACACTATTTCATTGGTTTTGATAGCGTAATATTAAAATATGATCGAACTACGTTTGAATGGAGCGCGTTCGGGAAACATTCACCTTATTTTGATGGACTATTTAAAACTCGGATTTTTAACTTAACGCGTTAACTGTCACAGAACAGCATTTTCTCGAATTTGTTTCAGTTGCAGTGCGTAATTGCTTTTACACAGTACAATAGCAGACAACAATAGCTACGATTTTCTAAAGAAGTCTGCTGGAAACATCAACAACAACATACAATAGTCCTCACATACGTGAGCTAAACAATATATTTGAAATCGTCGGAAGCCGCAATGTGCCTGGATTTTTCTTGGCTGGGAAACGGATTACTATCTTACTCGTATTAATGGATACTTCATTGGCAGAATATAGTTCCTTGGAAGTCCATAACAGCTATCTAGAATGTTTACGTGTGCTTTTGTAGGTAATATAACACATCTGTTACAGTTCCAGATCCAATCACGGGTATCATCCAAGTGATTGCGTGTCGTCTCCTCTCTTAAGCAAGGAAAATCGATGGCAACGTTTTATCGAATGAATTTTTAAAACTGATCCGTCTGCTAATGGAGACTATGAAAAAAACTCTTCAGTCTCAAAGGGGAGGGGTCTATTATTAGACGGGACTTGCCGGTCTGCCACGAAAGAGGTCCCGGGTTCGATTCCCGGCCGGACAGAAATTGAAATGATGAATTTTAATTTCTGTTACAGGTCTGGGTGTTCTATATATAATAAGTGTGTATTTAAAAGTATTTAAGTAGTATATCAGTTACCTAGCACCCATAGTACAAGCTATGCTTCGTTTGGGGCTAGATGGCGCTGTGTGAATATGTCCACGATGTCCACTTACACACGACGTGCCTTTTCGATTTGTTTTCCCGACGTTTCAGTAGGGTTACACCCACCGTCACGAGGAGGTCACGAGCAGTCTCTTCACGTACGTCGAGTGTAAGTCCCGTCTAATATAATAATATGTGTAAAGAACGCAAGTTTAGTTTGAAACAAACACAGATTAGGTACTTAATAAAAGATTCAAGGTAGGCAACTATTAAAACCAATAAACTTTATTACTATTAATATTAAATTTTGCTTGTGATCCGATTCTTTACCTAGTCACAATATTTTTGATGACTTGTTCCTACTACTATATTTCTAATTAAGCTTTTGCTTGCGACAAATTCCGTGTGAGATATTTAGTAGGATATTAGTAGGATTAGGGCCCGTTTATACGTAGTCGCTTACAAATCGCATACGCGTAGGAATCGCGCCTAAATCGCGCAGCCCCCAACATTGGGGCGGTAAGTAGGCGGCACGGTGATGCGACGACAGCGCGGTGACTAGGCGGACGCTGCGCGATTGTTTATAAATAATTGAATAAGCATTCTATCTGTGTATCTGCACAATTGGGGTTAACACAGAGATACTCATAATCATGATTATATCCTAATGAACTGTATGCCTACCTGTGTCACAAATAAATGCCTTTGACTTTGACTTTAGTATAGAAACTTAAAATGCATAAACATTTGGGACAAATCGCGCAGAAATTTATAGCAGGGTAATGGGTATAATCTTGGCGTTAATGTCCTAGTTGTGCACGTGTGGCACGCAAAGGCCAGGGGCCTACCTTGACCATGATCCGGGATTTGGCAGATCAGGTAATTACAATGGAGCGAATGCCTCTCTAACCTCCGTGACCATGTTAACCGGGGAACCTGACCAGATTGGATCATGGTTACACATTCAGTCGCCAAAATTTTCAGGTTTCATCACGATGTTTTCCCTTACTGTAAGAGTTCCTTGGTACATGGCCGCAGTGCGGCGGAGCCTCTCGCTAACGAGTCGGACTCCTTAACCACTAGGCCACCGACTCACTTATATGACGACCATATCTGATCGACAATATCGACACGTTATTTAATTGGAAACAAATACTAACAAAATATCTTAAGTAAGTAAGAAATGACAAATAATGACGATTTTTGTGCACATCAGCGTCATTGGTTTTGTTATTTTTTTTGGTCATGTTGTGGTGGTCTCACCTAGTGCCAAGTGTCGATACAGACGTAGCGTAGCGTACCATTATTGGATTGGTATTGGATATTCACTCTTCAAACATTAGGAGACAGATCCGCGGAAAATGAAATCCATTTCCAAATCGGATTTCGGATTTAACATTACAAATAGGTTCAAAATCTAACCACATTCGTTCAGCCCTTTTCATAGGCCCTTTAGGAACAGACGATTTTTTTTATATCAACTTAATATTGAGATTCAGTATTAACTGAGATTTGAATGTCGTACCAACGTCATATTTCCTACTGGAACGAAAACTTGATTATTAATTATTTCGAGAGTATTCACTCAAGCAGCCTGTCTTCAGGCTGCTTGAGATAAACTCAAAGTTTCTTTTGATCATCGCTGTGGATCCTTATAGCATCTTAGAGCTTCTCATAGTAAATAAACGAACAAAAAAGATAAAAAATATACTAATAAAATAAAATAATAATTTAATTAATTGTATTACCTATCTCATTGATAGAGAATAATATAAATAATAGACACAATTGACTTGAATGGAACCTAAAAAATAATATTTTAAGCTTCTCTACAAAAAAATTAAGAATATATTCGTGCATGAATCGTGGATGGGATGGGCGACAGTTATCATTATCACTTACCATGTCTGTTCGTTTGACACTGATAGTATAAAAAAAAGTTTGGTGTGTTCCTTGTTAGTAAAGTGTATGTCCTATACTCCTATTCTAGATGAATAAGCATCTAAACACACAAAATGTACAAATTTGGATACGCTCACCGGCAGGAAAAGGTGTCAAACTTAATACGAGAAGTAATTAAAAATTCATTGTCTTTTCCTACATTTTTTTGTATAGAAATGATTTTTTAAGCCTTTTTGATGATTGCTTGTTATACCGATTGAAGAATAAATAAAAATGACACTCACTCTGTTTAAGTTGCTCAGATCAGGCGGTATTGACAACCGATCGGGGACGAAGTCTAAGTTAGGTGACTGCCCATTCTTAATGTACCGGCTACCACTCCAAGAGTTGCATTTAAGACTACACTATTATTGGACGGCTTACGATGCGAGGATGCCGTAGTGGAGAAGAATGAGTAGGAAAGCGGACCCTGGTAAATGCAGGGATAAGCGCTAGGACGACGACGATGATGATGATGTAAGACTGAACTGTTATACACGTCGAACAGGTTGTGGTAGAATAAGTTCGGCCGCGATGACCGATTCGTTTTGACGAATCCATTTGTGCCATTGTAGTAAAATCGTTTTCTTACCGCAGTTAAGATCAGACGGAGACTTCAAGCGGAACATTATACCATTGTTGTGAACGCACCATAAGACGAAGGATGGAGTAACATTATTTTAAGTACAAAATGTACAGCCCGAAGGATTAAGCTTCGCTCCTGAATGCGTGAATTGGACTATCGACAAACGAAACAGTCGTATTTACAGATGAGTGGAAGAACACAGGTGGTCAGTAGAGATTCGCATATATTCGTGAAATAAAATTGAAAAAATTCTGGCACACATTGTTAGGGAATGTGAATAATTATTTATACAAGTAAATCTCCAACTACTTCTCTAGGTCACTATAAAATATCTGCATTAAAACACTCATTATATAACACACAAATTGGGGTACTTGGAAAACTTTTTCTACCCTGTGGTGTCCAGCCGAGCAGAATCGCATCCCTGGGTGTCGTAAAAGGCGACTAATGTCTTGCCAGACTTGTCTTGCTTGAACTAAAAATGGGGCACGCTTTCTAATGTGTGTTTTGGACATTGCGCCCCGCTTGTCAAGTGTGGACAAAGCTCTTTACGGTTGTGGAGCAGGCTCTGTGTGGACTGTTATAGGTGATGTGTGAGTGTATTTCTAACTCATGTACGACATTAAATATTGCGTCTAGAAATCTCTACGAGCTTTGCATAAATAACATTACTCAGCTAGCTTATTCAAGAATGATATTGCTTTTAATGCTATCCCGTGCTGAGAACGTATACGTTTACCTACGGCAGTTTTATCACTTAATGCCTTAAGCTAGTCATAACATAGCTATTTTCTTTTTATTATTATTTTAAAGTCCCTTATAAACTTGTAAAGCTTTACTACGACCGCGTACGATACTTCGCTCTGCAATAAATAAGACCATTCTCGAGACCATTGAAAACTACTAAGCCATTGAAACTCGAGTGAGTTATTCAACTGCTTTCAGCAATATTTTAACTTCTATCAAAGTTCTGTATAAATACGATAAAGTTTAAATATTTTTCAAAAAGTTTTCTCACCTCGTTGGGGCCAACCGTCGACCGCTTCAGTAGTTTCTGCCTCTTTCTTTCGGTCGTGGTTAACTTAGATATTAGACACGTACTTAATATTGATAAAGCTATACTTGGAACCAGTTTCAAAATAACACTGTAAATCCACATTATTGCTGTTACCAATTGCACATTTTTTGACATTTCTAAAACGTAGACGGTCCGGTTTTGCGGCAAGGACAGGTCCTCCGCGAATTCTGAATTATTTTGTGGCGTCACTTCACTGGGCACTATATTCATCGCGAAATAAATGGGCAGACACAGAAAAGGGCATATCACGTACGCACTCACAATGGCGATTATAGTGTTCCTTTTGTTACACCATGTCCTGTTCTGGGGCATAGCGATGGCGATGTACCGCCACACGGCGAGCGTGACGGCCAGCCAGATCGATATCGTGTGGAAGGTCTGGCTGAATATGGAGTGGAAGTAGACGAACACGGTCCAGGCGTAAGTGTTCTTGTTGACTTGGGGCCCGATCTTGATGTTCATGTGGAGGGCGTAGGGGATGTACTCGAGCATGACGAGGAGGTCGGCGACGGCGAGTCCGGTGAGGATGGAGTTGGTGGTGGAGCTCATCTCCTTGCGGCTGAGCACGGCGATGTTGATCGAGTTGGTGGCGGAGCCGACGATGCAGATGACGAGGGCGATGTAGCCATGCAGGCGGCTGTAGGCGCGGTTGAAGTCGGTGGCGCCGGGCACGCAGAAGGCGTCGGTGGCGTTGGCCATAATCGCGCACGCCCGCGGCTGCGGCTCGCCGGGTCGGCGGCGCCGGCGCCGGGCGCCGAGCGCGTGCGCACTGCGCTCGCCACGCGCCCCTCACCTCGTTCCCGATTCTTCATTCATCTTTACCTGAAACAAAATTTTATATTCTTCATCGATTGTTAGGTGCTCTCAACATATAATTGTACCTATTTAATTAAAATATTATCTTGACGCTATTGTATTGTTTAGTTATTCTAAGCCGATTTGGAAGTAGTACCTATCTAAAATATTTTTATGTAGATAGTGTTTGTCTATAAAACAGCGTGAAGGTTGCAGTCAGTGGAGTGTATTGTGTTCCGTTGTGTAATACCTATTCTATGGAGCGTTCCTGCGTCACAAGATACGTAGGTACATAATAATAAAAACATTCCAACGCTGTAACAAAATAAACTTTCATATATTCACGTTTCAGGTTTGCAGTAAATCATGTATGAGTTGTAAATCAAATACATAATAATAATCACATGATTTCATCTACAAAAATATACTATGACATTAAAATTTTATTGCAGTGTACGTGAACTATTTTTACATATCTCTTTACGTATTGATTACATACACAACAAACTCAAATTTTCAATACCTATCTTTTTTTACCTATCTACCTTGAGATTCATATTTATATGCGTAGGTATTATAATAATTGGTTACGTACTTATCGTACTTCTGCTACACGCAACATAGATTCATCTCAAATATTAACATTTTGCAAATATCCACTAGAATCAAATTTTCTGGAAAAGGTAGACCGATCAACAATTCGATACACCTACGTAACGCAATACCTTATAAAACCTTTGAACGTGACCGAGGCACGCCTGAATTTAGACAAAAACAGGCTTCATAAATACGTTACCAAGGAATGGTCTGAATAATAATAGCTCAGAGTTTTAGGCCATTGACATCGTGTTTTGCACAACTATATCTAACCTGAAATAGCTAACCTGAGTTGGAAATCATGTCCGTCTGAAATAAGGTATAAGTTATTCTGTTATATTTCTCTGTATTTCATTATTGTGTACAATTAACAGTTGTTAAATAAATAAGGTAGTGGTAAGTTAGTAAGATAAACAGCACCCTCCGAATAGCTCGCCATAGAATATTCAAATAGAAATAGCAGATATTCAGTGAAGAGCGAACACAGATAAAATGAGAATATAAATGATTGTTAGTAATACGTAGCATTTTCGTAATAGGATATGTAGGTAGGTATACCTACATGTATTTAGCATTTATCACAAAAGCTGTAAACAGCTTTTCCACTTCACTTGAAACGAAACTGACGTTAATTACTTTGCTGTAATATGGAGCAAGGTCGTTATCTGAATTTTTTCCTGTTTAATTATATAGAAATAATAAACGTTTCCCTTTTAGGTTAATTAAGTCTGTGAATGTAAAACGTGAATTTATACATTATTAACTTATAATATCCCGTAATTGGGTGGATATTTAATAAGATAAAGAAAAAATACATAAACATATTATACAAAGAATACTACTTGGAGTTTTTTTATGTGTTATATGAGTTACACCACCATCTCAGGGGCCCAAGCCAAATTAGCAGTTACTAACGTTTGCATCTCAAGGGTCTCCCGTGTCACCGACCCCCGGAAGTTGTGGACATGTTGCCTGCATAGGTAGCACGATGTCAAACATGACCTTAATTTTAAGTGGTTTCACTTAGCTTTGGATGATGTGAACGTATTTAGACTTGTGTGGTACATATAATTTCAAGAGATTTTATATTCCAATATAACTAGTGATAGGCAGTTTATTACTTTGCCATCTCTAGAATGAAATAGGTCCAATAATTTTTTTTCTTCTGAAGCTTCTATAAAATCAGCTAAATGTTTTTACCATTTTTTTATATAATACTGGAGTTGTAAATAAGCAACCTTTATTTTATTTGTACTAATTTAAGTACGTAGTTAATATTGTAAGTATGCTCATTTGTAATTTTTTATTTAATTTAAAAACAAAAGTTAAGAATCCGTCTTTTGTTTTTCTTATAAGTATATTTATGTACCTACTGTAACTCTGACGATCCCTAACTGAAAACACATTTTTGACATATTTAATATGATCAGAATGAAATTGTATTTACTTTTGGGAAATAAATGAAATCTATCTAATTTATTTCTTACATTTTTTATTTTTTTATTACTTACGGTAGGGAAATAGGCAAAAGGGCCACATGTAATTAATATTATTCGTAAAAGTTGTGAATATCAAGAGTCCAATAGTCCGGATTCTCTTTTGTTACACCTGGTATTATTACTACTAACTCCTTTCATTTCACTTTGATGAATCCGCGCGCTTATCGTACAGAAGCTTTGATCTTTCTTTCCAAAACAATTCATTCTTAATGCGATTCACCTGTCCTAAACACAACATGCGCTGTTCATATCCGGATCTGTCTTCTTCCAAATTCCGCCAAACATTTAAAAATCTGCTTCACTAATACAAATTTACGAGGTCTATTAAGTTACCGCATAAAATCCACGTGCTTAGAAACAGGCATATGGATGAAAGTTAGCGAGCGTGAAAATAAACAGGCTGTGCGTAGGTACATGTTAAAGGGCACTAAAAAGGCAACGTCATGTACACAACATATATGAAACACTGTCGGGTCTCATTTCGCCCGAGGCATTTGCTCATCCTCGACCGTGATTCGCATCGTTACACCCTGCCTGTTTACCTGTCAGCAGTCAAACAACCCCTGTTAACTTCATATTCGCAAAATTGTCTTCTTCACCCCACCACGCGCCGCTTTACCCGAGGCGTCTAAGCCCTCCTGAGTCTAATGATGCGTTTATTTTTTTGACAAACAAACATGTGCGGCTTGTAAAAGGTCATTAGCATATATCAATACCAGTCACCCGTATCTTCGTACATTTGCTCGTATTTTATGTGTTTCTACGTTTTCTATATTGTGCAGACTTTCATCTCGAATAGAATTAAGTGAATTCACTCATACTTTATGAATGCTTCTCCTAAACGAATACATATACAAAGAAATGTAAGGGGACATCGCCCGAATGTCATCAACAATGATTGTAGGTAATAAGTCACAATAAAGATGTGAAAGACCCAATTCAGACCGTCAAAAGGAACATTTGACAAACACTATAATATAGAAGATGAATAACATCCTGTCCTTAGGCCCGAACTCCACTCATGCAGTGCAGTGCGTCACGATGACAACAAAGAAAACGGTGGTGTTATTCTGGTTTTTCAAGTTAGGCAACATTCGCACGAGAGATTTACGAAGAATTGTGAGTTAGGTAACGTTTGCACGAGAGCTTTTCCGACGCTTTTAGGCGCGTAAACAAGTGATCGCAAATTTTTTTAAATCTCCCGACTGAAATGCAACGAAGGGAAACGTACAAAAAGGATCTCATTCATTTTGGACTAAAATAATAATAGTGCCGGCCAAAAAATCATTATACCATTTTCAGAGAGACCATACAATTTCTATCATTTTCGTGAGCGATCATTTCGAAGCTATTCCAATTTTGAGTTTGACAGCTGTCATCCACAATATAGATCGTTACGAGAAGTATAAATTCTCTTCAGGAACTAATGTTTTAGTACCAGTAGTTTCAGAGTTATTACAGTTTTCAGTTTGTCAGCTGTCACTCGAAATAAAGATCACGACGAGCACTATAATTTCTAATTAGGGACTAGTGTTCTAGGAACAATCGTTTCAGAGACATCACAGTTTAAAGTTTGACAGGTGTCACCTTAAATATAGATCTCGATGAGCACTATCATTTCTCTTTAGAATCTAGTATTCTGGGACAGCTGTCATCCAAAACGCAGATCTTGACGAGCACTATCATTTCTCTTCTGTTTCAGAGTTATTACCATATTAAGTTTGACAGCTGTCATCCGCAATTAAGATCTGGTCGAGCACTATCATTTCTGTTTAGAAACTAGTGTTCTAGGACCAATAGTTTCAGAGTTTGTACGGTTTAAATTTCGACAGATGTCACCCTAAATATACAGGGTGTCCCAAACCTAGACGTCAACCCAAAATCGGGTGAAAAGGCAAGTCATGCTGGTTGGCAGATAAATATTAAAAAAATTTAAGTTGCATGATTTGATGACAGACTTTTCAGTCCTGTTGCCACAAATCTTAACTTTTTCCCATTTCTTTTTACTGTGTAACCCTGAATAATGCTTGTCTAAACTGTAATCAAAATTTTAAAACCAGCTGCTTAAGCTTGCATAAAAATAAGACTTATCTCTTAGAAAAAATTTCAAAATAAAAAATCGCCTAGGTTTAACTGACTGTATTGACTGTAAAAAGTACTACACGAGTTTGGCAAGTTATGTCAAAAGTTGGCGCATTTAGTAAGGATTCCAGAATGGTATGATACTTGGTAAATTGTAGCTGCTATCGTTGACAATTTTTTTTTTCCTTTAAAACCCAGTTTTTAACAAATTTTTGTTACTTGGTTAAAAATTATTCTAATGGGCGCAAGGTTTTCCAAACAGTTGTAAATTGTCGCTTGAGATGAAGGAGTCATTCTAAGAAGTGAGCGAGATAGATATTGACGCTTAAGTGACTGTGACGGAGAGAGTCATCTTACCAAGTGCGAGCGAGACAGAGAGTGACGCCAGGTATTCGCTATTGTATTTACACATCACAACACAATCACAAATTAGTACGTTACGCTCCTTCGTTTACTGTGCTTGTTTTCGTATTCGTTTGTGTTGATTTCGTACTGACTACTTTTGGCTTCGTATATGGACTTGTGATTGCTTTTGATTTGGATTCGGACTGTTTATTTTCCCTTAACGACGACTTTTGCGCTCTCTGGACTTTCGTGTGACTAGTGCTAAGATGTCTGCGTATACCACTCGTGAATACGCTAATATGCACTTTATTTATGGAGAATGCAGATGTAATGCCAGTGCTGCCGCCAGACTTTACCGTGAAAGGTACCCAAACGCTGTTCGTTACCCCGATCATCGAGTGTTTACGAATGTAAAAAAACTAACTACTTGAAAAATGAAAAAACTAACTATGAATGAATAAAATTAATGAAAAAACTAACTACTTGTTAGGTTGGAGTAGTTGTAATAACTTTCACTGCGCGAAAATGTTTGCTGCACACTCAAGGTCCTTCGGTGGGACTCCAGCATGCTTGGGGAATAGCAGAAGTCCATTTGTTTAATAGAATTACATCTTTTGGAAAGCAAAACGTCGGCACAGCTTCCTTCCCATTTTTAAGGCTTAATCATAATTTTACTTGCATTTTTCAAATGTAACAACGCCTTTGCGTCTTTTAGAGAAAGATTACGATTATAAAACAGAATTTAATTTATGAAATAAAAAAAAACTAACAACAAAAATGGTCAAGGGTTGTTTTTTAAAAATCGTTTTTATCAAATTTTCTTGCAATTATGAATATATTTAGTTTTGTTTACCTTCGTAGATGGTCCATACAAACGCGTTAATTTACGGTTTTATCAATATATTTTTAATTTATCATCATAAAAATCATAATTTTTCCGTACATAAGATGTAAACAATGAGTAAATCGGTTCACAGCGACGTTGCCGTTCCGTGCTATAGCATGCTGTAGTACGGAACGGCCTCCTTCCTTCCTTGAGCATAGCGATGGGGCCAAATAGAAAAACGTGGACAAAATTGATACAGAACTGACATTTTGGACTTGGATTGCGGATTTTGCCCCATCATGCAGTGCGCCGCGCGGCGCGCTGCACAGTGGGACATTTTGCCGCTTGTCAATGTACTTGTATACAAATTGCTCGGCGTGTAACAAGTTTTGCCACATAGTGCAGTACGCCGCGCGGAGCACTGCATCAGTGTGTCTCAACACTTACACGGCACAAGTGTTTTGTAAAATCTACCTACTATTCAAGATATTTGTATAGAAATCAAGTCTAAAGTGCGATTTATTGGTAGTGAACATTGCAGACACAGTGGGATTGCTAGAGCCAACCAATAAGAATCCACAATCTATAATCGATAAGGGCAGGAACCTGCTAAGCTATATTTTTTTTTTTTTTGTGATTTTCTACATTAAAATTTTAAAAATAGAAGTATTTTTATGTGATAACTAGACGTATAGCCTGCATTGATTTACTACCCAAAGTAGACTGACAGGATCCAGCCAATTCTAAAGTCATCATTATCGAGACAGCCCATACCAGTCCACTGCTGAACTTTAACCTATACTACTTCAGTGGAGGGTTTTCATAATAAATAAATAAATAATCGTAGACAAATTCACACAGCGCCATCTAGCCCCAAACTATACTACTTATATACTTTTTTAAATACATACTTATTATACATAGAACACCCAGACCCGTAACAGGAATTAAAATTCATCATTTAAATTTCTGCCCGGCCGGGTATCGAACCCGGGACCTCTAGCGCGGTTGACTGGCATGTTGACCACTGAACCACTCAGGTCGTCAACACCAACAATCTTCGTAATAACACACCAATAGACAAAAGTTCCAAAAAATTTATGATCGGCTTAGTTACGTCCCAGAACCCTAATCCGACTTTTTGTGAAATGTCTTCAATGTACACGGCGGTTTTACAGTTTTATTATAGTATATATGTCGCAGCCGGATGGTTAAATTAGCCGGTTAACTAAACGGCTAGCTTTTTGAGCAGTTATTTAGTTGAAAATTTGCCAGTTTCATAAGATTTTAAAGTAATGTTGAAAGAACGATATTGCCTCGAGTTTACGCAGATCTTCCATACATTGTTCCAATGCTAACCTACCCACAATAACTTCAAAGTATAATAATAGTTTGCATTAGGTTTCTATTCGGTTAGTTTAGGTTAGCATTATGACAATGAATGGAAGAGCTCCGTAAACTCGAGGCAATATCGTTCATTTGACTTTACTTTTAAAGTTCATGAATTTGGCCAATTTTCAATTAAATAACTGCTTAAATAGCTAGCCGTTTGATTAACCGGCTAATTTAACCATTTGGCTGCGACATATACAACATAAAACGATATTGCCTTTTTTTGGCCTACGGATGTCCAAGCCGCCCCCTTCTCCAAATATATTAATCGCCTTTAGATGCAAAACTCTACTCTGCGGGTGACACGGCTCTTGTGTAGTCACCTGCAGCGGTGTCCTAAAAGCCTCTCAGGATATGTAGAACTTCGCTAACTATTAGTTGAACAAAACATTCATCGTGTAAAGAGTACGACGTTCGGGTTCCATAAACTGCTGAAACAGGGTAAACAAAGTTTCGACGGGATTGCATCTCAGTCTGGCAATCTATCTTCTTTAAAATGTACCTAATGGATTTACTGACGGTGTATTTTAAACTGTTCAACAGATAACAGGCACTTAATGGAATGAGAAACATGTTTGTTGTTTTTAAATATGTATAGGTACCTACGATATAAACTTGTGTGCGCAACTACGTCCGTAGAGCTCGATAAAACGTGTGGATTCGGCCAAATGGATTGCTCATGGAAACGACAGACGAGGCGAAAACAAACAGAACATACTTTCGCAATTACAATATTAGAAAAGATTTCTATAGACGTTTGTTTGACCGTCGGTGGCCGAGTACAGTATCCGACTCGTAAGCGGGAGGTACCGGGTTCGAATCCCACAATCCTACATCAGTTAAATACTAACCGACGCTCTTACAGTGATACAACATCGTGATTAAGCCTGCACATTTAGCCGGCTCAATATGTAACCATGATACAATCGGGTCAGGTTCCCCTGGTAGCAGGGTCACGAAGGTCAAATGGCAGTCGCTCCACTGTAAATACCTGATCTGCCAAATCCTGGATCATGGTCTAGGCGGACCCTAGCTCGTACGCGAGAGCGTAACTGGGATATTAACCCCAAGTTGATAGTGTTACCGAACCAAGTAGCGTACGGTCCGTCTGAAGATGAGAAGGTCTACCTACAGTCTACCTACAATCTATACACATTAGCTGTACCAGACATGGATATCAATCACGTTTTGCCAATCCCGTACTCCTTTTCACTCTGTTCGGCATTTTTGTTACATGTTGCATGCATGCCGTTCCGTTCCGTTTCGTTCGGGTACAACGCTAGCCAGATGCTTCTGGCTGTTGCTGCAAATGGAGTTGGTTAATGCATTATCCACTGAAATGTTAAGATTAATCTATATTTAGGTATTTAAAAATGTCAATTGTTTATAATTATGTGGATAATAGTTATAGTTACCGTGCTCTGCTTTTGACGTTTTTTATTGAAACGTACTTTACCACCTTGTTCGAGACAGTAGACACCGATTTCAAAAGCTAAGCTCCGTAAAACAATCATCATCCCTGTAAGTTCTCGCTTTGTTCTTACTTATTGCCTATAAAAAATATAAAAATATATATTATTGTTCTATATTATACATAGTAATATCTGGTAAAGTTATTAGAAGAGCTTTGTAAAAAAATACAATCTGTAGGGTCTGTACTACAAACAAGATTGGGAACCCCTGACCTAAACCATAATACAAAATAAACAACTCATTATAATAACCGCCCATATTTTTGTTAGATTTTCAATGTTACCTCAAATAATAAGATACGCGAAAATAAAATTACCCCAACGATAATAGACAAAATGCTCTGCGACGACTGTAGGTACAAAAATTCATAACTTTAATGTCTTTATTCTTGCCGAGTTTTATCTTCCTAACATTTTAATTTGGGATTTTATAGATTTGTATGCGGCGGAGGAAAAAATATAAAAATGCCGAAGGTTTTTTTCATTGGGTCGCCATGGTGGGTTCCCATGATCTGCCAAATATAGTACAGTAGTGATGTACCTACACATTTAGTAACACGTACCTATATATATTTGATTCCATTAATTATGTACTTTTCTGTTATAATCATATCTATAAACTTCATCTATCGTCCGCGTGGTCCCCCAATTTAACGGACACCACCATACAATTGACCATTGGTTGCCCCCCATTATTAGGGTTCTTTCTCTAATACGATATTTACCGTAAAACCCGTCAATCCTTTATTAAATGTACGTAAAGGCAGAAAGTGACGGTTGATAACATAAAATACAACATAATAAAACGGGGTAAATTAAACCGGGATTGTGTTCAATGGAGGTATAAATTATTCGGAATGGTTACGCCGAAATTAAAATCAATCACGGATCAGAAAACACGTAGAATTTTCATTTTCCTCCGTTCCCTATGGCCTATAGAAAGCTCAAAAACAAAGGTCTGGCTCAAAATTATTTGCAATCGCAAAGTTTGAAAATCCTAGCTTTGAACTGTATTGGGCGAGCGCTGAAAACTCTTTTTCAGCCTTCTTTTTCATTCCATCTATTCTAAACGTCGTTCCAGTCTCTGTGTGGAATAAAATTGTTTTTAGAACATAAACGTTGCGTTCCTCGGTAAAGAAATGTAACGCCAATTATACGAACGACGTGACAAGCAAAGTGATGGCGCCCGGCCCTGGCGCTAATCAAATTTAAAAAGTTGATTGTAGTGCAGTTTTTTCAAGATATTTTAATGGATACAGTTGTTAGTTAAGTATTTTTTTTTGTACACTAGGTAGGCAGTTAGGCGGACCCTGGGCCCTCGCATACCGTGCGGGGGCGCAACCGGGACATGACGTCAAGATGATGATAATGAGGTAGGCAGTTTATAACTTTTGGAAGTATGTTCTTGTACTAATTATACTGTATTAATTAAGACTAGATATCTCGTTAAAATCGCATTCTGTACCAAAATCTAATGAAATTCACTAGATTTTGGTACAGAATACGATAGGTTATTTCAGTAGATCGATTTTTTACAATGGGGATTTTACACTAAAAGGCAGTTACCTACAAGGCAGCTTTTATACAAAAAATACGTTTAACAGTCTATGAAAAAATCGGTCTAAGGAGTAAAAGTTAACGTATTGAAATCAATTAAATACAGAGGTAATCATTGTCTTATTGGCTATCAAACCGCGAAAAACTAATTGAAATTTATTTTGTGGATATTTATGAAATTAAAGACTGATTGGATGTCCAGAAATGTGTGAGCGTATGTGAAAAAATATACTGCAGTCCGATAATTAATCTAGTAAGTGTAGTATTCTGTTACCGAATGAACCGCCTACAGTGCGACGTGAATCTTAAGGAACATGGTGGCAAAGTAAACTAAAATATATTAGATGTCCCCTACCCTGCGCTGCCAATATAAATTGTCATTATGGAGAGGTGTGAAAAACGAGTTCTTCCTTGCTCGGGATTCTAATTCTGGATTCAAAATAACGCCCTCGCCATAAAAATATTATTTTTATGACGAGGGCGTTATTTGTTATATATCATTTTGCATTCTTTTCATCTGCTGTATAATCGGTTATTCAGCGAACATTTTGTGCCACATTAGGGAAAAGTTTCCGCTAAATCACAATTAGATATCGTGAAAAATGAATACGAAAAAATAGATTTAGAAATCATAAATCCCCGTTTCTGGGAATAGCTGCCCTTGCTTGAGCCAGGCGTTAGACGCAACTTTGTCTACGTTATCACTGGTCAGGTCTCGATGATGTCGCCCATGAAGGGATTTTTGTCGCCGGGATGTATCTATTTTTTGTTTAGTTGTACTATGATTTTATGAAGTGGTGAGATTTCAGCTTGACTTTGGAAGAATGTACGTAATTTAGTTATTTGTTTGTTATGGAGATTCTTAATGTCTATTATACCTCGACCTCCATGTAGTTTAGGCAAGGTTAGTCTTTCATAGCAAGGCGTGGGTGATGTTTCCTGTATTTGGTCATTATTGTATTAACCACTCTCTGGAGAGTGGTAAGGTTGGATTGGGACCATTTGATGACACTAAACGAGTACGTGATTATTGGAATGGCATATGAATTGATTGCTTTTGTGGTGTTTTTAGCGTGCAAATATGAGTTCGTAATTTTGTGTAGTCTTGATTTAAACTTTTGGGATATGTTAGATTTTGTTTCATTCTAGTTCCTTGATGAGCCTGCCTGATAGCCTATTTATTTGAACCCTGTAATATCTTTCCTTTATGGACTGACTGTATTTGACACTTATCTAAACCAAATTTCAAATGTATGTCTGCAGAGAATGTTTGTGTAATGTTTGCAAGTTTTTTTAATTGGGTAAGATTACTATTGTACAATTTGATATCGATCATGTACATAAAATGTGTAAAATGAATTCATTCGATCAATTATTAGTGTGGAAACCGGCTTTACTATCGTTTAACAAATTGGAAAGTGGAATTAATGCCAAACAATACTTAGAGTGTCTCCTTGAAACATACCGCGTTGGATCCTAATTGGCTCGATTTCGTCATTATTATGATTATTAAGATTAAATTTTAAAGAGGTACTCCATTTACTCATTATATTATGTGGAAAATTAACTATTGTAGGGTGAATTTATAGTGTTAAAGTATGTATAACAGCCAAGTATGTGGTACGGAGGTACATTGTATAAATATTAAGTTTTTTGCTTAATGCTTGTTTTGAGGCAACTGAATATTATTAACTGATCTTTACAGCCTTTACTGAACTGGCGGCAACATTTTAACTGTTCAGCAAGGATGTTGTTTTATTATTATGAGTGATAATAGTCTATGTAATCGTGATCAAGGTTTCGTTGATTTCATACTGAACCCTAAGGCCAAAGTAGGTACAAAAGGAACACGGCCAATGGAATAAGACGACATCGAATAAAAGTATACTTAATAAATAACATACTTAAGACAAATATATTTCAAAAATAAGTAACCAAAACTGCTTGCCTGCTTAATCTAGGTAGATCTATAGATAACGTAGAAATGTACAGAAAATTTTCACTTGGCTGATCGAAAGTCCTCTTTTGTAAGCGACTGGATGGAGTACATTTTCTCAATAGACTGTGAAGGCACCGCAGGGCGTAGGTTATCCTACAAGGTCATCGAGTACAAGAAAAAAACCACTTTGTAGTGATGAGCTTTAGGAGACCCACAAAAGGTTGGTCTGACCGTGCACAACCTGGCACGGAAAAAACGTTTTTCGCGACCTAAACTTTCGACTTTTCGTAGCGATAGTACTTACTAGGGTTTTCTACCCGGGTACCCGGGGTCGGGTATACCCGTATATTTAAGGGATTTTAGACTCGGGTAAAATCTGAGTGCAATACCCGGGTACCCGAGTATTTTAAAAAATATTAGAAGTCAGGATAAGTTCATGTGTAGTTTATTTTTTGATAATTGTTTTCTTTTCTTATAGACCTTTGGTTTTTAAATTGAAATTAAACAAAGTAGAATAGTCCATACGCGGCGGTGACCACTTTCCATCAGGTGGCCCGCTTACCCGTTTGTTTGCCCTGTAACTTTATTGGAAGGATAATGAAATGCCATTAATATTTTAATATTATTTCGGCCATGTGGCCGGCGCGACTGGTGCGTAGATGGTCCAATGTGGACATCCAATTTTCACACATTTCGCAGCAGACGGTAGTATTTCACTAATAACTAACCGAAAGTTATTTTTTTTATAGAAAATAGTCAGGTATTTGACTGCCCTCTCACCTGATGTTAAGTGCAGATGCAGTCTACGATGGCGCATGCCTGTCTATTAAATACATATTCACTCTTGTCTTAAAGAGACCCAAGTGTACCGCTCAGAGAAAACATGTGCACCGAGTTCCAGTCCCTTGCCTTTCGCAACAGACTAGAGTTAGAAAAACGCTGAGTTGGTGGAATGTCGACAATATAATGATGGTACGCAGACCTACACCTGGAGCACCGACAGAGTTGCCACTTTACGGCGTTGGTTCAGATCCTGTAGATTTTTCTGCACCAACGGGGGATGGATCTATCAGTTTCTTGGCGCGTCTCTCAACCGAGTCCAGAGCAGCCAGATAGACCTTGGCAGATCCGTATATCACGTATTTATAGGGGCGCATCCTGGAAAGTTGAAGTCCGACGGAATGTACTCGTACTTCGCTTGGCGGTGAACAAACATGCCTGTGTTTTAGACGCGTTGAATTGCACAAGATTGCCAAGTCCCCAAACAGAAACATTCTGGAGAGCTTGGTCCAGGCGATCAATGAGAGGCTCTCGACAAGACTCGACATACTTTCTCTTGGCCTATGTACTGGATGTGTACCTGTCCGTCCCTGTGGTGCCGGCAAAAACACCGGACACAAGCAGATAATTTACGTGCAACAGGAACAGGGTGTTCTGTTCTGTACAAGGTTGTAATCTATCGTCCTAGTCCCTAGCGTCCCAATAGATTGCACCATTTGGATGTTCAACGTGATATTTATTTTTCATTTATGTTAGTTTATTCTCCATACAAAATTTTGTTAAGCGCTGAAGCCAACTTTTGGTGTATGGTTTTGACTTTTGTTAGAATAAACACGCAGCGGCCACATGACCAAAATCTTATTCATTGGCTTTCCAATAAGGCTAGTTTCACATATATAAAACTTTTTTTGTTATATTTCAATTTGAAAACAAAAGGTTTAAAAAAATACCTTTTACTTACATTTTCTTAAAAAATCGGTAAATACCCGGGTACCCGGGTATTAAAAATAATAATACCCGATACCCGGGTATCTAAAAAGGTCGGGTATTCGAAAGCCCTAGTACTTACTTCTCCTCTTCTGTGGATTATAGAAGTTACAAAAAAACCGATCTGCCTTACATCCTCTAACACTTTCGCTAATCACATACATTAAAGTGGTGACCAGCGAAACTGTCAAGAGGATGTAAGGCAGACCGGTTTTTATACTTCTATAATTAAATACTATCGCTACAAAAGTTTCCGTCGCAAAAAAAAAATTTTTACTGTACCGAAAGAGCAAGGTTGTGCACGGGCATACCAATGTTTTGTGGATCTACCATCGGTAAAAAGTGGAATTTTTCTTGTACTCGATGACGTAAGATAACCTACGGTGCCCTCAGAGTACACAAGGACAATTACATAAGTATTAATAAGTGTAAACGAGTAAAGTCTAAATCGCATTTTCGTCAAAATGAAAATAAAAAATATGAAAATGAAAATGTTTATTCGTAAAATGTAGGTACAACGGGCGAAAGTGAATCCAGGCTCTCTAATACCTTTCCAATAAAAAAAGTTGACTGAAAATTAAAGACTATACTTGTGGCTATACTATATAGCTTATTAGAATTTACAATGAATATTGTCACAATTGAACTTTAAAATAATTTTCTTGATATTATTATAGCAAAAATAAGTGTAAAACCGTGCAAAATTAAATCGGTCACTTTTATTACCCGCAAAATGGCAAAAACAGAAACACATTATTTTACGGTGTCTGAGTCCACAGAAGGTAATTTCGTCGCATGAAACGAGTAACGTCCAACAGAAATTCTAAAAAAAATACACATTTTCTTTTATTACACGAATTAGGAAGAGCAACATTTAAATTTTAAAAGCAGGGTCACGTTGTTCTGGGGCTTCCCCAGCCAATGTTTCCAATGTCATTTTTCCTAAAAATATCTTCAGGTTAGTATGTCACTAACCTTAGTCGGACAATATTGCGTATACTCTTAGTGTTGGAAATGTGAAAAACATGGAGTTCTATAAGAAAGGGGTGAAAAGGATTTTACGAGTTCGGCAACGCGTGGGTGATGCTCCTGGTATTGCAAACGTCCAAAGGCTGCACTGACTGCTTGCTATCAGGCAGACCGTAAGTTTGTTTGCCACCTTAGTGTGTAATAAGAAACATTAATTGTTATTTTTGAACTGCCGTGAGCCATGAGTCATTTGAATTACGTTACTATTCGCTCTTCGCTAAGGACGCGATACCTTGTGTCACCTTGAATTTCACGTTTTAATTTAAACGATAAAACGCTATCTCGAGTTGCTGTGTTATTTTTTGTATGCGTGACGTATTTAAGTGGTATTAAAGGCAAATATTAAACAAACACGATGTCTCAAATACATTATCGCACTTCCTAAAACTGTTTGTGACAGGTTTTTCAAGTTCAAATACGCATTTGTTTGAATAAATTAACACATCATTGGCACATATTAATTAAGAAGTGTTTATATAGTTTAATTTGCGGTATTTAATGTTGTTTGTGCAACAATGTGTAACATAATGAAACATTTAATACGATTTTGCATACGAAATGTTTAATTAAATAAACATACTATAAATCTTACCTAATAAATAAAACAAATTCACAAAATTATAGCGAATAATTTTATAATAAGAATAACACCAAGTCAGTTGTTTTTAAATTGGGACCTAATTTTCTTTGAGTTTTTAACATAATATCATAAGTAGGTTTATGTAATAAACTTACGTGGGCAACTTTTGTGCCGTTGAAAGCAAAGCTATGTCAAGCTGAAAGGGTAGGAGATAATAATAACACCTACATTTAGCCAAGTAAAAAACACGTATCTACTTTTATATTCTAATGTTATTTAAAATATTTGGTCAGCGTCTTCACACTATAATAAAATTATTATAAGTGATTGACTGTTGTAAACTGCTCGCGTCTGGCACCTTCTTGAGGGATGAGTTGAAGGCACTTTCAGAAAAAAATCTAACTTTTTAAAAATGTTTATGAACTCGATTAGACCGTATTCCCGTGTGCGCCCATGTCTCGCGGTTTTAGAGGTGGTCAAGAAAATTATGTAGTGTTAAAAGGCGGCGGTGATCACTTTCCGGTGGTCTGTTTGTCTACTGATTGACTTCAACGAAGAGACAATGACTATTATGGCTTGAAGAGAATACCCACGAGGTCGGGGAAAACTTCTACTTTGACGCAAGCATTAAAAATGTAAGCTAAATACGGGGCTAAAATATCAACAACAGTACTTATAACTCTGACTGACATTCCCCAAATATCTTCCGTATTTTTCAACTTAATGCTTTTAAAAGCTTTAATGAAAGTTTTAGCATCTTCTTCGGAATAACAAAAGTCATTTTCACAGGTATATTATGTTTTGTAACTCTGCCACTTCTTTATTTGCAGTACTAGTTCCAGTTTCTGTTTTGATTTCATAATTTGTATCACTAGGCTTTGTTTTCCCTGTCTCCTTATTTATTACATTCCACACAGTCTTAGCTTTGTTTGAAGACGAAGTTATAATTTTCTTATAGTGCTGTGATTTTGCTATTAGACAACTTCCTTAAACGTTTTTGAATATTCTGTCATATTCTACAAAATCCTTATCATAGGAATACGCTCGCTGACCGTATAGTTCAAACATTTTATCTCTGCTTTTGTGGATACCTAAAGTAGCCCAATCACTAAATTTAGATTTACAATTACTTTTTATTCTTTTTTTTGGTGTAAAAACCCTTTTTTAAACATTAATATTAATTTAATGAATCAATTATTGAATACTGATTAGATTAATTGAAATATAAATAAGAATTGTTTATTAATGAATATGTGATAGGGTACTTTTGGTCCCGGAAAAATAATAGTTTCTTGTGTTATTACGGGTATACTTTATTTTTATTTATTTTATTTGCTTATTTACAGATCACAGCAACATAATATTTATCATACAAATACACTATAAAATAAGTATGTGCCAATTAAGATCCGCAAATTAAAAAAGAACATTAAAAATTATTCATGAATTTAAATATAAAATTACCTAAAGAAGAAATAGATTTATTAGTGTTGTCTGTTAAATATCATTTAAAATTTATTTCTATATTTCTTCTTATCATGTCAATATTTCGATAGGTCAAACTTTTCCAGCCCAAAACTGGGCGACGCGGATGGCATTCTTTGAGGCGCAGGTGTCGGAGCTGGTTGGGCAGGTTAGAAAATGCGCTATGGGCTGCGGTGAGGCTCATGCGGTTGGCGATGTACCCTCATCAACACAAATTTTCTTTAGATCTACCTATCTGGACACGCAACCTATTAGCGTCTTTCAAGTCGGCCAGGGTAATTTATGTCCGGGTGACAGTTTTTCCTCGAGTCGGACCAACAATTGCAGAGTGTATTTTTCTCGCCACAGACTTTCTGGCTATCTGAGCATCGTTAGTAGCCTTGGCAGTGGCGACGAATCTTTTGCGGCCCAACAACAGGAGTTGGGATGGAGTTGTGAAGAGGGTATTTCTCATTTTTATAGTGCTCAGTCACAAACGACTCAAACGAGTAGAGACTCGTTGTCTATCGACAAACAACGGTACAGTGCAACCAACTTATCTGACCCGGTGGCCAAAACTGGAACTAAGTGTCGCCATTATGAAATGTCACTTTGTTATCAACAACAGCGACAACGTCACTGGTTCAAATAGGTTAGTGGCACTCAGTGGCGTGCCTAGGGGTTCAGAGTAAGGCAAGCCGAGAGATGAAGTTTGTGTAGTTTTTACGGTTATAAAAATAAATCCATCCCCTTGCCACATTACTGATCAATCCTCACTTATCACTCTTCAGTTTTATACCAGCAATATAACTTGTGAGAGAGACAACCAACAATTCAATGAGTTTGGTACACCGATCTATGAAATTGTCTTATAAGCGATTTACTAATCTGAGAAATAGGTATAATAGGAATACATATAAGGAAATAATTTGTTATTTTCTGAGAAATGATTAAAAACTTTACCTTTTCCATGCAAATCAAAACTTGTGCACATTTTAAACCATCACAAGGGACTTTACTTCGTCTATTGTTGATCAATCTAATTAAATCACTTTTACTACAAAACACAACACAAACAACAAAAAACTAATTACTTATCCGCCCAAACGGCTCAAACAAAACAATAGTGAAGTTGATACGTATTACAGCATTCAACAAACGTACCTACTGCGCATGCGCGAAGTTGCCATTTTCAAAGATCCGTGTACAACTTCATACGCATGCAGGGCTTAAAGTCTCGTACAATTTACTATATAAACAAACGTATAGTTATATCTCGTTATAGGACAGTTTTCATATGTAAGAAAGAGACATACCGGCCGGAATCGAAGCCCGCTTACAAGCCAGCGCGTGCGAGCGAGATGACTGGCCGAGTCTCAGTTGCCTCAACTTGCGTGTGCGTTCGGATCGTGTTTCGTAACCTAGGCGCACGATGGCGCTGCTTTGCGGCGCGGCAGTTTGAAAAGCATTAGGAGCGCGAACTTTAAATAGTTCGCGCTCGCATTATCTTTGATTTATTATCGATAATTATTTTTATAAGGCAAGCCCGGCTTTTGGGCTTGTATGACAGTAACGCCACTGGTGGCACTCTGCCTAAGTGTCGAATAACCTGCGACTCGTTCATTTATTTTAACGTAGTTTTATGATAAATTAACACACAAAATACGTTTGAATATATTAGGCACGTACATTTTTTTTATTTTAAGTAAACAGGTTAAGCAAAAGGTTTCACAAAAATTGCGTTAAACCACTATTTGTATGCAAAATAAGGCTACATCACACTAAAATTACTGCGTAGGATGTACCTGCCGTAAAAAAGTGAAGTGAAGTTAAAGTTAAAAGATTGTGATAGATATTTTTTAATGTTCAGGACTGAATATTACGGTTTTTCCTGATTACGATAAAGCTCGGGCAGCGATTTTTCTCCGACTGAGACTCCGAATTAGATCTGAAAGCTTATTTCTGTGAAGTTTAAATATAGCCTATAGTAGTCAGGGACAAGGAATATAAAAAAAAAAATTAGAGGTCTCTTTAGAGTTTTATTAGACTGACTGAGACGACATGTACGTTGTAGCGTAGCGTCCATAGAGAGCGGTGGCCATTTTCCATGAAAAGGCCCGCTTGCCTGTTTTTCAACCGTAGGTATAACATAAAAATACAATTCCCCATTGCTAAATAAGAGTACTCACGTCTTAGAGAAAAACACCTAACGCTTCTTCATATTCATTAACGTAGATTTTTAATGAATAAACTTTTAGAATCGCTAAAATATTCAACGTTCATTGCCGCACGGGCCCGTGTACTGTAACCGTACTCAACTTGAGCACGATCTTGAGGTCGCGAACTCAGGTGCTGCATTTAATAATTTAAGTAAAGTAGAGGTATAAACACAATTCATAGTGGTCCTTTTGACTCATCAGCTGGTTTTTTTTACCACAAAGGTGGCAAACAACTTTACGGCCTGTCTGATGGTAAGCAGCGACCGCAGCCATGCAATTGCAATATTGCAATACCAGGGACATATCTTTATATAATATAAAGATTACAATACCAGGGACATCATCCACGCGTTGAGTCAGTGTACTGAATTGACAAATAATAACGAAATGAAATATAACGTTTATAATGAAGTTTATAATAAAGTTACACAAACAAGCCCATATTTTTATTATAGACAAGTATTAAATCTAAGTGTTAGTAACTTATTCTATAACTCTCTAATTTTCCCCTTAGATGAGAGAGCTACATGACGTGTTTGGTTTCAGAATTCATAATATTATCCAATTCATGTAAATAGCGTTTATTACTCAAATGAATATTGAAACACAAAGCTAAGCGCGATATAATTTCTAATAAATATTCAAGTTGAGTACGCTTTAATACAGGCCTAGGATTCCAAGTGTCGGGGTTTTCATGGGCATAGTATTATATAAACAAACGTAAACACACACGCACCCAGAACAAATATTTAAATGTATTTATCTTTCTTTATTTATTTAACCATTTATTGTACACAAGTGTAGTTCCAGAGATTATCCCTTATGAAACAAAGAATTATACTAAGTTTTTAAGTATGTTTCGTATAATATTAGTACAGTAACACATTTAATCCCATGAGGGCCGTCACATAAACTAGGTGCACCTACACTTGCCTAATTGGCAGACAAGATAAACCAAAAATTATATGGCATGAGTTATACACCATTTACATGAGGCGGGCCGCACCGCCTGCTTGCTTCCCACCTTGTAGTGGGACAAAAATATATTTAAGTTGGTAGATTACTATTAGTAATACTATGAGTGATTTAGTGTGTGGTAGGAACGATATACGTTATTACGAACTTTAATTTATACGAAATTAACTGTGTAAGTTCTTTTCTCTTGTAAGTGATATTATATCTTTTATGAGAATAAATATGTGTAAACTTAGATATAAACAGACGCGGAAAGCGACTTCAGTACAAGTTTTTATTTAGTTTCACATGCAATAAAACCGTGCAAGTTAAATTTGACCCATTTCTCGATATCCGATTGAGCTGAAATTCTGCATACTCGTGTAAGTTCGATGACAATACCATTGAGCTGATCTGATGATGGAGACCGAAGGTAGCCAAAGGAACTACTAAACTACGCATGGTAGTTTGGGCTCGTTTGATTAGTCTTGACAAATACTTTGATAGAAGCTTGCTATGAAAAAATATTTTTCATTTGAAATTGTTTTATACAATGTAAGACTATGTTAGGGATCAGGAGTATTTGGTAACTCTTTGTACCTATTTGCGATACTATCAAAATAAATATTTTTATCTTTGTGTTAGGTCTTGTGCAATTAGGTAATAAATTAGGCAATAAACCTCACGGGAGAGACCCTAAGTCCTGTAGTGGACTGTCATGGGCTGACTTTGATGAATTAGGTAAATATTCAATTCACAGAAAAGCATATTTCGAGAACAAACTACATAGAATTGCTTTTGGGTTACGTGCTATACGTTTTTTAGTTAAACATGTCTACCAGATACATTTGAAATTACACAGTCTTTATTCTGTGCACTGCAATCTGTAACGTGTTAAAGAGTAATTGATAGTAATAAATCTTTATTCAAATTTTATGAAGGTAAAGAATTTGCGCGTTTTTTACTAGGGTTTATGTGTCATGTAGTACAATATACAACACGGAAGATGTCCTTAAGTGTCATTAGTAGGATGAAAAAGAAGAATGTGACGTTCATAAAGAGTCACTCGGTGATGAAACAGCTTTCTATGAATGAAACAATTTTTAAAATCGGTTTAGTTGTTTAAGAGTTTATCCATTACTAGCCGTTCTCAGCGGCTTTTATCCGCGCAATTCATATTCGTAAACAATCAACTTTCCCGCTGGAACTTATTATTTTCCCGGGATAAAACATTTTAAAACAACGTATATTTCCGATCCATAATTAATTATCCGGAAAAATAATAGCTTAAGATTTCATCATCATCCGAGCGGTCAATCTCGGCTTGACAGGGGTTTTACGGTTGCCAGGTGACTGCCATAAGCTCCCGCTATTTGGCCCAAGCTGCCAGGGATACGGCACGGCACTTAACATCGGAAGTACCTGCTTAAATTTATCTAATCTATTGACAGCTATGTTCTTATGTAGATAGTTTCAAGATCTATGCTGCAGCCAGCCACGTAGAAGGATATCGCCGGGCTCGTACAGCACGGATCCGAGGCATCTACTTAAATTTATCTGTTCTATTGACAGCTTCGTTCTTACGTAGATAGTTTCAAGATCTATGCTGCAGCCAGCCACGTACTTTGTTTTGGCAGTTCAGGCTTAAACCTTACTTTTTTAGCACCGTACAGCTAATGTGTTATTCAGGGGCAACATTGCTAAAAAAATTTGCGGAGTAACAAAACTCCATCAAAACAAACTTTCACGTGTATATGTAGGTACTTTCAGTAGGATGCTCTTACTTACCATCTTTAACTTTAAACCATAAAAGCGAGAGTACCAGGTGCATAGAAGGAACGCACATTTACTTTCCACACCACTATTTTTAAAAGCGCGAGCGCTCGCCTTCTAATGCTAGTCTTTATATCTCTAGCAACTTACCACGAGTGTGAAAGAGATAGATAGCGCCCGCGAGCGCTCTCGTGGATGAAAGCGGTTTCAAAAATAGGACCCCTGACTCTGTACCACTTGCACCTATCGGCTCCTCACGACCTTTGCGAGGTCGTTCATCCATCTCGTGGCGGGCCGTCCCACGCCCCACGAGTGGCGAACACGATGTGGTCGTCACTCAAGAGCCTATAGGCCAACGGTTCTGCAAGAAACGTGGCCAACTCATTCCCACTTTAGTTTTGCGACTGAAAGTGTAGACTCTCACGTGTGAAGGTAACTAACTTTCCAATCTTTTTGTCGGTGACCTTAATTATGTTTTGAAAACTGGTCTTTCCGAGGTTTTCTTAGTCCTAGTATCACTGCGATCATTACCGATCTACTGTGATTAATTATGTTATGCATACTTTTATATCTGGTGTACTCAATTAATTAGAGTATCTATAGCTCAATTACAGGCCAGCTGATACTTTAACGTCGTTCGTACGTCTGCCGTATCTTTAGTGACATTGATCGGAGGTAGTAAAAGACTCGTAAATTCCTACTGGAGCCATTATTACGGAGTGCCCCGCCTACCGACGACGTTAAATCCTTCTCATTGTTCTTAACAACTCGTTGGGACTATCTGATCTCCGCGTGAAATAAGAAACCTCCGACTGAATTAATCACAGATTCAAACAAACCTTTGGTGTCACGAGCTGGGAACGTTAATATTTGTCTGCGTTAATACTGCTCTGTATAAGCGTCTACAAAATGTAGATAGGTATGGCAAGTTGTGACCAAATTGCTGGCCTTTATTTGGCACAGGGTTTCGGCATTGCCATTCAACGTGGAAACTCCGCCAGCATTTTGGACACCTTGCCTAATGGCAGTGGTTTATAGATTAGTTTCTTAGTTTTAGTTTAACCTAGTTTTAGTTAGTTAAGTTTTTGTTGTGTTTGTGCGTTGTAGTTTATTTTATGAGGTTATTATAATGTTTCGGTTTAAATGTAATATATGGTAGGTAAGGTAAAGTACGTTTAAATAGAAAAAAATAAAGAAAAGCACGTTCACCGTAAGTATTACCCACAGAAATCAAAATATATTAACTTTTTAGTTGGTACGGCGCGACTTAATTCGCGTGTTGTCCTACCCCTACCCTGCCCTACTCTACACCTACTCCTAACCTTCCCTGTCACTACTCTATCCCTATCTTAATCTACTCTACATTTATTCCTAACCTACACCTACTTTACCCCTACCTACCTTTTACCTGTATTACAACCAACGGAACAAAAACAATTATTCAAATCGGCACAGCCGTTTTCGAGTTTTAGCGAGACTAACGCACAACCATTGATTTTTATACATGACCCACAGAAATCTATAAATATAGGTAATACAAAAAATTTACTTAATAAGTCGATTTATTAAGATGTGTTTTGCACCCTTTTTCATATTTTATTAGCTCCTTTTTAATAGTCCTCCTAGGTCCTATCTATATTTTTCATTCAAATTTTAAATTCCGTGCAACTTTGAAACGATATATTCTAGCGAAAAACTGACAAACCCCAAGCAAAGATATTGGTTTTTAGATCACGTCTGCAAAACTTAATGGGCTTTGATAGTGTAATATTGAAAATATGATCATACTACGTTTTTATGGAGCACGCTCGGGAAACACTCGCCTTAAAAGCGACAAACATAAAAAGTAACGTTGCAGAAATCCGTCTCACAAAAAGTGAACACGTATGTGAGTAAAAAATATGTTTATGTGAATGTTTAGTGTTCAATATGTTACAAAAACGCTTAATCTAATCGAGTACCGATATCATGGACCGGCCAGTCGGCCCGAACTCCGGCTACGCCTCATAAATCAAGCCTCTATCGGCCGGAAGTTGATCTTTTGAGCTGAACTTCAATTTTTCAATGTCTCACATACATTCTGTATAATAATCGTTTGGAAAAGGTCCAAAAAAACGACCACGATTATAGAAAGTACAGTACTTTCGCTTAAACTTATTTCATCTCATCCAACGTAAATTTTTACCCGAGTTTGAGGTACCTTTGTTAAGAGGCGGTTCCTTCATAAAGTGATTAGTTAGAGCGCCCGCCTCGTATGTAGATAACGGTTTTGATCCTACTCGACGCCTGTAAAAGGGCCATTTTCTAACTTACCACTCACTTTCTAATATACCGACGTTTTTCAACTACCCCACGTGTTTTCAAGGAAAATGTCGTGAGGAAATCTGTGCATTCCTTCGGCGAAATTCGCGAGCATGTGTACTTAAAGTGAACCTCCCGCAATAAGCCATTGCGATAAGTCCCCTTGTCCCCATGGACCCTCCTCCTTGTGTCGGGGTTTGTCCTTCATGGGGTAAACAGGAAGTAACAAAATTACATACCCTTTGTCCCTATTACTGAAATGCGTGATAGAAGAATTTCACGAATCCTTGACCCATTGGCCCCATAGTTAATGGTATAAATAAATCACTCGTACAATAGTAGATTACAAATTAAGAAAATAAAGCAGTGTCTTCTTCAGTAGATTTCTTTTCACACCATCTGTGAGATAATAAATCAAACAATTACAGCGTCTGATTAAGCAAACTCTGGAGTTAAATCAGTATCCCTTCTCGACATTTTCGTGTTAATGTAAAAATATAATTTGTAACTGAAAATTATATAATAACACAAAATGTTTTTTATAATTCACACTTTTTCCATTCGCACAATTTGAGCAGTCTAAGGTATAACCATACGGCCTTGTCTAGTCATCGCTTTTGCAATCGCGCCTCTAGTTTTTTTTTGTAGAAAGAAAACGCCCGTACGCTTTGAGTTTTTATACGAATTTTAATATTCCAAATTCAAATTCAATCAATTGAATCCTGAAAGAATTATATCATTCCCAGTGTGCCGATGTGCAGATGTAATTCAGTATTCTCAATGCCCTTGAGAATACTGAATTACAAAAATATTTATTTTATTTATATGGTATATTAATATAGTAAGTATAGAATTTTATGTATGTATTTAGTTATAGTATTATAATTATATTCATTGTGCTCGTCTTATCTGCGTTTAATTTTCACATATCTCTTTTGTAGGCCTACTGGAAGAGATTTTCTAAGTAGTGCCTGTTGTGTCATAACTAATCTGTATTTTCTGTATTTGTTATATTGTGTACAATAAACTGTTAAATAAATACAATGAATAAATAAATTTCTGCTGTTGGTACATATACCAACAGTTTTTAGATGTAATTAATACGAGCACATCATCATGAATCTCAGGATTAGTAGGTTTCGTACAAAAACGGGTATACTAAGAAAAGCTCACGATGCTTCTCTCATTTATATGGCTCACGTTATATTAGTCGTAATTAACGTTATATTGGTCGTAATTAGCGCTCGCGTTCGATATTTACGACTAAGAAATAAGGAGAAATTAATTTTAGCTGCCAACTAATATCTGCCAATTTCACCCGCCAATTTGCCCATTTTCTTCTGAAGTGCAAACACATTATTTCCCTTTATATGCCTTTTAATTAACATTAATTACGTTTTAGTAATTTTGAATAATTATAATGAATAAAGGTACGTATACTTAAGAGTAATTAATTACGTTTAGTCATTTTAAGTACTCTACTCGTACTTTCTCGCTTCAGAATTTGCACGGGTAAAAATATCTTAATAAAGTTTCATTCATGAATTGGTTGGTTTACAAGTTTTGACGGAAACGTTTATACGTGTATACGACAGTCATCACTAGCTACTAACGTTCCATTTTAATAATAGATATTGCCATATCAATTATTTACTATTGTTCGTTTATGAAGGAATTTAAAATATCGGGTGGAGCTGTGTCGGAACTCACGACCATTGGTTAACAACGGATTAATCGATGTTCAACACAATCGCTTTTCTACCTATTCGCGAGTCTATAGAATATGGATTCCGCACAACTGATATTCAATTAAAGGTCTACCTATAGTCGGTCGCAAAGGTAGTTGTGTTCACATAGTAGGCGTCGTTTACTAAGCGTACCCTGGCAGCTTTGAGACGCTCTCGAAACCGTCTCGCTCGCTCAGCGCCAGACATTAGTTTGACCAAGTATGGACCACGGCCCCCTCTTTCTGACAATAGCCATGATTTGTATTTCTTGCTGGCTGTTGCACGGGCTGAGGCCGTAATATTAAATTTTCGTGTATATTTTTACACTTTTTGCTTATTTTAACTATAAATGTTGTCCAAATTACAGCTGTTTTAAATGGATCGATAGCTATAAACCAATTCAATAAGTATACGCAAGAATCACCGCCATATCACGTGTGAGTTGTGAGTTACACCAAATAGAAAAGTACGGGAGCGCGCGTTTTTTTTTTTCATTCAATGCAAAGCCCCTCACCCGCCAATCCACCCGCCCCGACGTAGTGTCAAGGTCAAAACAGCGGGCTGACTATATACGCTAAATGACACTAGACTCATGTTTTTAAGACTAACAGTTTTGCAGTTATTAAGGTAAGACGATTTACCATTTCGTTACGGTCCAGGTTTCTGATTTGAGTGTGATTTTAAAAACGTTTCAAGTCAACCGGAATAAGTACTTACTCGTCAGTGTCCAATAATTATTAATACCTAATGTAATAACTAAGAAGGTCAGTGGTTGAAGGCATAATTCGCTCTTGCCATTGATTACAGTGAGTACAGGTGATACTTATAAGCCGACGATGACGCTAAATGACGATTGTTTAGTGTAAGATAATAATGAGTCAAATAGAGATATAGCTTTCTAACTGATCATAGCATTCATATGGGTTCTTGGCTATGTTCTGTGTTAAAAAGTTATGAAAGTGTAGTAAAAGTAAAAGTGCCTATTGTCACAAGAGATTACCAGGTATATTTGTTGCTTGAATAATGTTTGTGTGTGAATGTAATGTAATAATATGAAATCTAAATTTGCATAAAGTTGTCGCACCTACCTGAATACCTAAAAGACATTTAAATATCTAATTAGCATACACCGATGTAATAAAAAGCAACGCTCTACCTAGCTACATAAACATAACATAACGCACGATTTTGACAAAACTTATGGGTGTCCAACGAATTTAGATAACGAGTTAGCACTTTATTTCGGGCCTAGTCCCGGGACGTCAGTAACACCGGAATCAACTTATAATTAAAATTTAAATTGTACAGTAACAGTCGCTTACCGCGCTAGTATGGGTTGTGTTTAGGGTCCATGAAATCCGTGGTTCGCGCGTCGCGGCGTCAGCGAGTAGGTGTGAGAACTGGCGGGTGGGCGCAGCGCGACGGCGCGTGCGGCTTTTGGTACGGTTCGACTCGCACTGCAGGACGACCGGCGTCGAAACGCCGACTGAGTCGCGAATCGTCCGACACGACGCGCCAAACTCCAAGCCATCCGCCATTCAAGCCGTGTAACGTGCGTTGATCCTTGTCAACTGAAGGTGAGCCTTCCAAAACATTTTGGGGATGGCATACGTCGGTTCACTATACCACGTATAAGGCGAAAGGGACGAGCCCGTTTATTAAATAAGTTTGTTTCTAACTACTGCAAACTATCTATTTAATACATTCTCTACTTATTGCCCCTGCTCTGACTAATTATTTTGACAATCGACCGAATACACACTCATGCCGGGATTAGATACAAATGATTTTATAATGTAGGTGTTGTATTTCACTTTTAGTAATAAATAAATCTAATCTAATCTAACACTTTACAGGCTGATGACAATTGATAATTATATTTTTATTCTTTCGTATCTAGTTTCTAATATAGCTTTTTTCGTACTAAATACGGATAATAATAAAAAAGTTATCAAAGAGAAATGTCCAAAATACTTAATTATAACGGTACAAAGCTTCGAACAATTCAAAAAGTACGGTTTATGAAGGCGTTCAAATTGAAATTTCTGTAAAGGCCAAAACACAATGACGAACAATTGAGAGCATGGTTCCAACTTGTTTCTTTTCGGGAGTTAATGGTGGGCGCTTCACTCTGCCTTTTCACTAATTTGCAGTCCTAATAGTTAACAAATTAATGTAATTTTCTTCTTTATTTTTGTGTAAGGACGTTGAAATTTCTTCAGAATAAGTTGTTTTCAAAATAATTAAGTACTAAAACTATTCTACGAATAGATATTATAAAATGTGAATTGTAAGGTAATTACGTGAGTTCTAATTTTCAAGGCCTCTACCTACCCCAAACAAATTTAATTGGCTGAAAGAACGGCCTTTAGCTGTCTATTAGACGCCAATAACTCATCCTTGCCCCGGGATTTTTACCTTAACAAATGAGACTACTTTTAAGGCCTTGCCACATACAAAGCTCGGCGCGAGCGCGGCGCGTTATTTGCTAGGCAACCATCGCGCGGCGCGATGGTTGCCTAGCAAATAACGCGCCGCGCGATGGTTGTCTAGCAACTATCGCGCCGCGCGATGGTTGCCTAGCAAATATCGCACCGCGCTCACGCCGCGCTCGCGCCGAGCTTTGTATGTGGCAAGGCCTTAAAAATAAAAATTCAGTAATTAGCCCTGTAAGTTTAAATTATAAAATTTTTGACGATAGACCATCCAATCTAATTTCATGCTAGAGCCTCCAAATTATACTTTTTATACGATCAGTATTAAAGTATGGTTTTATTAAATAAAAAATCAGTTGGAAGTAAGGTAAACTTTATTAATTAACTCACAAAGTCAGTTATATGAAGGTATAGTGACAAATTGTACCTGTAGGTACTCTAATACATTTTAACAACTGCATAGCAACATGATTCTTAAGGTAATGATGCACTTATGCGCTTGTTATCATCATCATCATCACAGTTCATAACAGTCCATTGCAGAACTTAGGGCCTAATCCACGATGCAAGGTTGTAGCCATAATCTCAACGCTTTACAGGCAGGTTGGAGATCACAGTGTTATAAATATAACTTTACGGTCTACGGAGACTCTAGATCTTGATTATTTATTTATTTAACAATTTATTGTTCACAAGAAAATTAAAGAGATAGTATAAATTCGATATAAGATAACAGGCACTACTTATCTCTAAAAGGAAATCTCTTCCAGCAGGCCTACAAAAAAAAGATATGATAAATATACGCAGATACGACGTGCACATAATTATATATTATAACTATATAATCTTCTATACATACTAATAGGTATATATGAATAAAATAAACATATACTATATTAATACATAATATATAACATCTAGGCACACTGAGAAAGACGGTGATATTTTACACGCTTTTTAATGATATGGATAGATTGACTGTCATGCACTTTGTGCGGAAGAGAATTCCACAGTCTTGCTGCATAAACAGATAGATTCGAAATCGCTTGTCGCCTTGTACGACACCCATGAGTGTAAGGGGTTGGTGCTATTCAACTCTGCTGGACACCACATGGCCAATGCCTATATTGAACCTAAATTCAAAATCTGGTATTTTTGGCGATATCTGAGTTAGTTCTTGGCATATCTGGTATATTAACTTCATGGTTCTACATTTAAGTATAAAATATCATCGTGTATATATTATCGTGTCTTAACACGTGAACCTAGATCACGCTAGGTTCATCCACTTTATACGTTCTCTATCCACTAGATACACCCTGTATACGTATTATCAAATTCAGATCATACGAAAGCACTAAAAAATACAATATATTTTTATATTCTTTATCAATACTCTTTTAATTTAGTTACGTAAAGTGAACAACAAAACGATAACAAGATAGCAATAGATTAAAAAACCTAAATTAAAATCTAATACAATTGAATGAAATCGATCTAGCTAGTCAATCAGAACAAGGAGGTCTTCATCTAGTTTTTCAGCTTTTTATAAATGCCAACGGTAAACATGTACCTACTAGATTCAATAAAATATTTTCACTAAACCAAAATATCTATCTATTCCTCGTTTATGTAGGGCTTACATGAGTTTGGAATATAATAAAATATATAAACATACCTTTTCAGGATGCCTTGCCTGTCAATACTGTTCCTATAACCAGCCTAAGGTTTTTCAGAGACCTTTGTCAACCTTTGCTCGGCAACGGAATTAAGCGGTGCATCTTTTTTTTTTATACCACCAAGGTGGCAAACAAGCTTACAGCCTGCCTGATGATTAACAGGCACCGCAGCCTATGGACGATTGCAATAGCAGGTGCTCCAAACGAGTGGCGAGCTCGGTAGAGTGCTGAAGGTCGATTAGCCTCAAAATACTTAATGGTCCCCCATCCAGCTACCGATGGGTTCGAAGCTAAATCAATAATATTGCCTTGGCATACAATATCTTAGACCACAGGACTATAAATTATTGAGAAATCGTCTACTTAGGTACAGTAGCCGTGACCGTATCGAGCCAGTTGTGTATAGCCTAAGGGCGGAATAAATATCTAACTACTCAATTAGGTACGTAACATTTTGGCCGGGCCGTAACCGTATTGTATCTGGAGAAGCCCAAACATGGTATGTGTTGAAAACGATTTTAATTTTAATTTAAAACAAGTAACTAAATTGTTATAATGTAATGTATTTTTAGAATCAGCTCAAAATGTCCTTTCATTTGATATATCACATGATAGGTTTTAGGAAAAACATATTTTTTACACGTACAGAAAAAGATGACGTCATAACGTCTCTCCTTTATTAAAAACTATTTGGTGCGACGGGTAAAATTTATTCATATGGCCTAAAAATCCATTGTTCCGATTTTCATGCTTTTAACACCATTTGCAGCATTATACTGAATTTCGAGGTGTAGCACTATCAATACTTTGTGGCCTCTACGTCCGCACAACATCGATTAAAGGGAATCTGTGTCTCTTATAGGTATCTGTGCCAAAAAATCAAGGCAATAGGACAGTCTATTTCGGCATGAAGGACAACGATACGCTACAGACAAATTTACACATTTATGAAAAACAGCAAATAGAAGTACCAACCTGACTAAAATCCATCGATATGGGCTCGAAACTGAGCACTGCAAACATCTCCTATCAACAGGATCAATTTAAATTTATTTACATTATTCACGATTTGTACAGCTGCCGCCGGGCCACCGGAACATTTAAATGTACAATACTAAAACTAAACGCTTTTCTGAAACCACAGTAGAATAGTACTCAATATTTCTTCAGTTCAGCCCACATCTTGACACTGTGCCAATCCACTATTGTTGTTAAGATTATTTACGTGAACGACGGGAAGTTGGTAAACAACTTAAACAATAATTTTGATTTAACAGGTCTATGAGTTCTTTTAGAAAACTATTTATGGCTATCTTTATGTGGATCTTCTTATGGAGAAATAGTAAAAGCAAAAGCGATCTTCTTGCTTAAAATATTATCAGTTTATCGAGACCAACATTTTGCAGAGGAATCTTTTGCTCATACTATTTCAATATCTGCATATAAAATGCGTTTAAACGCCATAATTATCATCGACATTAGAAGGCATTTCCTTAATCTCGTCACTGAGCTGGCGGATGAAATTATTGAACAGCCTTTCTTGCCTACGAGGTCCTAGCCTACCTAAAAATATTAGTCTCATCGAAAGTCACCAGTAAATAGAGGGGTTACGTGTAGACGTAACCCCTCTATTTACTGGTGAAAGGTGTGTAGACACCTTCAAAGAATTGATTCATATTTTCTACCAGACACAATACGTTTGTTTTCAACCCGTCCCTACTCGATATGCTAAAAAAATGTGAATGTTTCAGTAATATATCACTGAAACAGTAAACAGTTGAGTTTGCATAAGGTCAGGGACGGGCGACTGGAACATTGTTGACATTTTTTGGAAAACCGATTGTAAAATTGTCTGCTCAATGCGTTATATAACAAGTTAGGTACTATAGCTTCTACATAAATGTTGTCTCCTATATGTTATAAAAATCGATGGATGCCTATCAAAATAATTGAAAGCAAGGACTCGCACGCGATGTCAGCGTTACCTATTAGATTGAATTTAGTAAATTGCTAGAAAACGACCGAAACCTTGCTAAATTTCTTAGAAAACTATTTTTAAAATGTTATTAATTTTCTATTTCTCGCAACTTACCTGTGCAGACATTATAAAATTTAGATACATGACACTCTATAGATATATGTTCTTATTAAGTATTCTTGCAAAATAAATTTTCCATTTGTATTTACTACTTTATACAATAAGATTGCAGATAGGTCATGTTTCGCTTAACCTGATTTACTAAACAATATATAAAAAATTGAGAATAGTTCATCATCGCATGGCATATCTATATTAAGGACACAGCTGCGGCTAAAAACTGAAGAGTAGCAATTCGTTTTATATTTTGTTAGTTATACAAAATTTTTAAATTACGGTACCTATATATTTTATTACCTTGTTAACTTATTACCTTAGTATTAGAAAGTACAACTGCACGACGCCTGACGCGCCTTGCCGGTATTTTATATTGTCCTCTTGTTATGCTGATTGTTTGACCAACAAAAATTAACCTCAATGATAGGCACAAACGTGTAAAACATTAGCATACGCTTTTACACGTGAATTCTGGAAATAGCGCACAACAATAGAAAAAGCAGGTGTGCGATTTTCGGTTGAATATTCCATAAATAAACATGATTTGCTAATGGACAATAGGGGAGTTGTCCCGTGATCATATTCGCGGAAAACTTATATAAGTGCCACGTGTGAAGTTAGTGTTGGATATTTTATTGTTGTACTTCCCAAAAGGAAATTGTTCAGAATTTTACATCGAAACACTATACTACTGTACTTCAACAACAGCATACATCGCAGTTACATACTTCGTAACTATAAACAACATTCAACGCACAACGATAGACTTTAGGGTAGGGTAGACTTTCGTTCATTCATCAATGTCCCATAGAACTGAAATGAATGAAACAGCTGAAGTGGAATACCTATTATCCTTAGCAAAATACGTGAACGGACTATTTCTCTGGCTGCGCACTGAAATGAGTATGATAATCAGATATCTGCTTATCCATACAAAAAAATGTACTCCCAAGAAATTGACGACTGCAAAAAGCCTATTGCGTAATTCAAATAAAAACACATTACCTTAAAAAGCCTTTTTCATGTCCGATTATTAAGGGCGACATTGTTACTTTATTACAGGGCCATGAAAATGGAGATACCTATTGTTATGTTGATTGTTGCCTTTATAATTGAACTAGCTGTTTCCAGCGGTTTTCACACGCGCGGAATTTGAGACTCTTTGATCCTTCACTTTTCCCACGAAACCTAAACAACTTTACATCTTTGTGTTATTAGAATTGATTTGGATGTAGGTCTATCACCAACTGCCCATTACAATGCCGAGACACGAGACACCTTGTGAAGAACACAAGTAAAGGCAGAATTTGACGTAATCTCACGCTTAACACGCGGGTTGAGAACGCAGTGTTGGAAAACACCAAGAAAATATGCAGACCAGAAAATAGCAGCATCATTTCTGGTCTGCAGAGATCCTCGATGGCCTGATTGGAAAAAAATTATCGCATGCGGTCAATAGGAGGTTGCCAGTACAATTAGTTCCAAAATGTGTTTCCTGATCACTAAAATGCTTGAGTGAATAGCCTGTTCTTAGACAGGCATGCTCCATCTTCGGCCGCAACGTCACTTACTACCAGGTGAGATGGCGGTCAAATGCCTGGCTATCTAATTAGAAATATAAATAAATTTCCTATGTGAGTCAAAGATCTGACCAGTAATAACTACCTGTGTCTTACAATAGGATGTACCTAACTTGGCAAAAACTATGACTAAACAAGGTGATTAAATACAGCTACAGTATCTACAGGTCCAAAATTATGAATGTGTATAAGGTACCTACGTCAATTGTGCATAACGACAATGCATAACTATGTCTATTATTTAATTGTTACGATCAGCTCCAATCAGCTCGGCTTATTAGTTTTTATTAACATTCCATAGGACGTAGATAGATATCTAAATATAGATATTTACCCCGAAAAAATACAATATAACATATCAATATAATGGGGGATAAAAGGGTTGACAAATAGGAGCTCAATCAACAGGATATTCTTAATCTAATACGTCTTGTGTACATACGGCAAATATTAAAGGCAAATAGACGACATAATCGTACCACTCGGGCGAATATAGCGGTGAGGATATAGTTCTAATCATATAATTTGTATAGCAAGACGGGGCCGGAAATAACATCAGTGCCTCTTATTGACTTTGCGGGTAAGATCTCAAAATTAGTAATGTTTGCTACGAAGCAAACATTAATGATAACTATATGAGAATTGTAAGGTATGAATGTGGTATGAATTGAGTGAAGTTTCGTGGCGGTATGTTCTAGTGTGATACTGTGTGACACAGAATATACGAGTATATACTGCTTTTTTTAGGCTACTCATGACAAACGGGCAGACAGCCTAACTGAGAGTAAGTGGTAACTGTCGCCCATAACATATACAATTCATACATTTAGGTTGCAGGTAACAAAAATATAGAACCGGAGATACGCTGTCACTGACAGGACTAAGTTGAAATGCCTCATGCCTGTAATTTCACTGGCTGGTTAAGAATTTTTTAATTAAAAGTTGAGTGTCTTAGGGCGGCTTGCACCAAATTTTTACGCAAATTCAAACGCATTTAAGCAGACACTTAAACAAAAATCTTCATACAAAAAAAAACGTTAAACGTTATTCTTAAATGTGTTTAAGAATTTGGTGCAAGCGCGGCTTAGTCATAGCAATGGCAACAGCCAGCTAGTATCAAATTGTTATAAGTGAAAAGTTCTTTTAATAGAGTAGAAGATCATATACTGATATAAGAGTGGGTTACAATCACAATAACCAAGTTTAGAAAACAAAAGTGATACGTAAATGTCCGTAAAGTTCAAGTTATATCCCCAGATACAAAGAGTCAGTATTATTTGGAAAGGTTCGCTAAAACGTTGTTTGCAGAAACTTCTGAGTCCATCAGTATGAGAGGGTCCTCGGGGAACATTTTGTTTCAGTTTGCTATTCGCGGTACGATAAAGCACCGCTGTCTATATTTGAACTCTTTGATTCTCATAAGTACTATCTTAGAAATCTCACTACCTAATATCCTACTAATATTATAAGTGCGAAAGTAAAGATGGATGGATGGATATTTGGATGTTTGTTACTCTTAAAACTAAAATAAATAAATTAAAGTTTGACGTTTATTACACATAAACTCCTGATACGATAGGCACGGTTGATTGAACGGACTTTGATCAAAGGTGGCCTTTCACGAAGTAATGACCGCCAGCCTGGGTATAAATTCCGCTAATTTACTAATGAGTCTATTGAAATGTAATTGGATCACACCCGCAGCTTAATGGAAGTTTGACACTTTTTAGTATTCTGCTACTGTTACTAATGGGTCTATTTAATTGTAATTGCAATCGCAATCAGGTCGTTGTACTGTACAGTGTACAGTTGTAATTTAGACAAGTATTTTGTCTATCATAATAGCACGTTTTGACCTAGATTAATTGTAAAAAATCATTAAATACTACAAGTACTGACAACATTTAACCAAAAAAATTAAGATGGCGTCAACGACATGTTTATATCTATCACGTGGTGCCACAAACTTATCTAAACCCGGTGGCCAGAAGTAAATGATTCCATTTTGAAATGTCACTATGTTGTCAACAACAGCGCCGCCCGCCGTCACCGGGTTTGATAAGTCTGTGGTACTCATTCATTCATTCAGTTATTTTGACTGTTACCAGCTGACGGTTCCATGTTTTTTTAAAGTACGTTCAGAAATCATGAACGGACGGCTCATCATCATTAGGTAATTTTTGTAAACTGCTATATGGTTTCTAATTAGATTTTGATTTGTATTAAATTATTCAATAATATTTTCTTTATACTTCGTTTATTGTTTATAATGAATAAATAAATAATGTGTTGTATTATAGGTAGGTATATAGGTATAATAGGTAGGTACCTATTGTTACTAACATTGGTCACTCGCAGGCACCGACAGTCCATCAACAGTAAGCGATTTGAACAGTTAGTGACAGGTTCAAGTCCAGCAGTGGACTGTTATGCGTCATCACTATTAATGGCATTTCCTTGATTCGGTGAATTACACTGAACGAATGCAATGGATTCGATTCAACCAAAATTGCTAATCAGTTAGAAACCCTACCCATTGAAACAAAATAAGTATCTAGTTTGGTGCTTTGTTCGCCAAATTAAATTGGCAAAGAGAAGGGGATCTGTGATTCCCTAGAAACATCTCTGAACCTAAGTAAAATACAAAATACAATCGGACACATTAGCGATTTAATGACAGATTTCAGTAGCTACCACAAACTTTTATATAATTGGAACTCTGTCTACGATTTATATAATAACAAAAATGGCGACAGGGCCACAGGCCAGAGCCCACTATTCAAACCCTTTTATCATTTTCGAGATCAAAAACTAATGTAATCCAGGAATAAGTAGTGTAGAACTACCTACACACTACTCATTCTCAAATATTCGCATCCAAGGACTAGCTTCCTTCATAAAAAGTAGATAGAATCTCTTCCGCTGTATGTGCATATACGTGTATGTAGGCATATTAAGTACAGTAATATATTAAGATTAAGATATTTTTAGAGGATTATTGATAAAGACAACTTTCCTGACAAAAACCCAACAAAAAATGTATAAGCTATAAATAAGACGCCAAAGAATTTAGAGAGCCCGTCAGATTTATTTATGTTCCGGCTAAACTCTGCGCTGTTACAGTCAATTATAATGAAAGCTTCTTGTAGCTCCCTATTATTGTTGTAAACCGGCTATTTTGGGTAGGACCACAGATAACACAGCTACAGTTGCCAAACTTGCTTTCAGGGGAATAATAATACGCGTCCCTTTTCATGTTTAGTTCTAAACCAATTCTAATCATGGGCAGGACTGTGCCGCTGTCGAGCGCGACAGATGATATTCGCAGTCCAATATTCTCACGTCACGTAACTAATCTGTCTTCTTAGTATATTCGTATTCGTAAATAGTGAATTACTATTTTTAATTATAATATGTAACTTTGACAGTGTGGTAGACTATGGCAAGTGAACGCGTATAAAGTTTTTTAGCCTGTCATAATTTATCCTCTCTGGTTATAGCGTATAGAAACAATCCGTCTCGGCCATGTTTTTAAAATAATGACTATCCAACGATCGTCCAGTGAATGTAACAATTCTTTTAATAAAAAGAGATGAAGCCACGCGCCTTCAGGCTCTACCATCAGACCCTGAATATCATGGAGTTCTCGTCAAAAAGATTAAATTGTAAATGTAATATGCGTTTCAGCCATTTCTATGAAACCGTTGTTTGTGTACTGTTGTTATATTGTGATTCCATATGTTGTTTTTTATTTGGATGTGTATCTGATCAGGTTTCCCTTTTAACAGAGTCTATCTTAGATCTGCCAAACCTCGTATTATGGTCAAGGCGGATACCCTGGCCCTCGCGCACACATCTGCATAACCGGGATATTGAGACCAAGATAATGATTAGCTATATATTGTATAGTTTTCGCCAAAAGAATCAATTTTACAAAATAAATACTTTGCAATGTAAATTACATAGGTGCCTATTTAGCTGCGTAAAAACTGCATTAAAATCCTTTGCGTCGTTTAGGAGAAGCTAGCGAATATACTGACAGAAAAATACGGAAAATGATTAAATAATTTTATAGTATAATTTATTCAGGATTGTAATTTTTATACGTAGCGAGCGGTTCTGACAGATGTTGCCCTGCCCGATTGAATCGGAATCTATCTGGGGGGCGATTCTTGCGCTGTGATATCTCAAATTCTCTAGCCAAAAAACTGAATAAAATCCTCACTGAAATTGATCTTCGACAACATAGTTAAGAAACTATTTTTTGGCGACAATAGACATTTCAATGTCATTATTGATGGAAATATGTGGCTAGAAAAAATATCGAAATCGAAATGTCACAGCGCGAGAATTAGACCTCTGGTATAATTGTAAATCTAAACCATTCGACGTAGACAAATAGTAATCAAAATTTATCTAGCCGTTTAGCAGTACTTCAGTGACAATATCATTCATGTAGAACTTTGATCATTTATATTATTATTTATGTAATAATAGGTATATAGTGCGTTTTAAATATGGAGCGTCGGTGGCCTAATGGCTAAGGTGTCCGACTCGTATCCCGAGGCACCGGGTTCGAACCCCAGTACCGCTATGACTCTGAGTTGTGTACATTTGTTGTTGTTTATGAGAGAGACCATCGTGATGAATCCTGCACATTCAGATGACTGAATTTGTAACCATGTTCTCGTGCACAAGAGCATAACCTGGGGCCTAATTCTCGCACTGTGATATATCGATTTCGACATATTTCTAGCTGAATATCTCTATTGAAAATGTAATTTAAAGCGATCTTCGACAATAAAGTATTAGCGAAAATCGTTGAGAATAAGTATTTTCTTGGAATATAGATTCAGTGACTTTTTACTAAATATTTGTGGCTAGAAAAAATGTCGTAAGCGCGAAAATCGCCCCCTGTGGCCCTAGCACTAGTGTGTCCGCGACAAAGCTCGCGCCGCGAGAGAGCGTTTGTCTCTTTCTCTCAATACTAAGACGAAAGAGATAGCAATATCTATGTCACGCTTTTTCTCGCTTATCGCGCGCGAGAGCAATTTGTGCTAGGTCTACTGGACATGAACGTCAAGAGGACCTCTGGCTATTTAGCCATAACCGAGTTATAACGTAATAATTCCTATAGTATAATGTAATCATTCCTTTGCGGTTCTGCTCAAGTCGAGACGCCACTAAATAACAAGATTATAGAGGTGTGGGGCCGAAACTCTCACAAATTATACCGGTTGTACTTCTTGTAATAATAAATTCAGAGAACAAAGAGAGGTAAGGCTGTAAGGTGTACCTACCTTTATGTGCTTACCTTTCATTATATATTAATTTATTCCTTTTATTTTCTTACTTTAATATAACCTTTTCTGATTTATTTGCCTCTTTGGATCGAGCCACACTAGTATAGCAGCTAATGTAGTACGTTGCTGTCTTTAAATTGAGCACGGAACCAAATGATGAGCTACAATTCTTAATATTGTACTGCGATGCATTCACAATTGAAAACCATTACCGCATGGAAAAGTAACGGGGATGTACAAAGTTGAAGATATTACAGACCTATCCGTAAGTTTTTCGGTGTTCTTTTGTGCTCTTGACAGTTTGAACTTTAGTGTAGTTATAAAGCTGTATTATCTCGTATCTTAATGATATATTTATTTCTGGTATGTTTGATTAAACGATCCACCTACCTAACAAGCTCTCTTTTCTTTTTTCTTTTTTTCATTTAGCTAGGCGCCACTTTTTTACAGCTTCCATCTCTAAAATCTAGATGTTCCAACAGGTACTTTACCCGCAATTCTTAAAATTATTTAATTATACTTTTAACCATGAATATGAGCATAAAAAAATCTGATACCTATCGACTGAGATAAAAAGCTTTTTGATGAAAGGCTTTTCCGAGCTGATTCCAAAAATATACCACTTCATTATATTTAAGCCACTTGTTATAAATAAAATCAATAATTATAAATCAAGTTTGGGTTCCACCAAGAGGATACACCCAAATATTTTTTGTAAAATATTCCTGACATATTTTTCCATATTTTGTCTTTATTGCAATGTAGAGTAGTTACAGCATTCTATTCCGAGAGTGTGTAGCTTGTAAACGGTTAGGAATTTGAAACAGTAAATAAATATTGCAGAAAATTTTGTAGGCTTTATAATTCTGTTGCAAAAAGCAATTCCGTACAAGGCACCGTTTTATGTGGATACTTACTATACACTAAAAACAGAAAACGGGACCTTCTTTGTGTCCCCCACCCTAGGGCTCCTAGGGGACATTTAGTATTTTTGTCAAAATTCAAAATTTATTTATTGATTAACATTAAATATCTCTTTCAATCGTCAAAAAGGAGGGGGGTAGGAAAGTAGGAAGGAAGCACACAGTGACACGCTGGCCGCCCCATGGCAGCAGCAACCTTACTCCACGACAGTCACGACCGGACCGTGCCCGGCAATGCCAGGCAAAGCCAGACCGCGCTCAATATATTATATAAATATGTCTAGTAAAATTAAGAAAAACCACCTAAGACTACAGCAAGAGTAAGCCAGTCTACCAAGGCAGCACCCGTTCACGAGTAAAACGCAGGGCCCAGCCATCGTCCAATTCAACCATATTTGAGGGAAAAGAGCGACCCGGCCCCCACGCCACCGCCAGACAGACTTTTAAGTGAGCGTGCATTACACATGCTGCATGTGATAGGTAGCTGCTCCCACCCTACTCTATACTATCCCTACCCTACCCCTAGCTTACCCCTACCATATTCTCCTACTGCCTTAACCCTACCCTACCGCTATCTTACCCCTACCCTACGACTATCTTACCCCTACGTTACCACTATCCTACCCCTACCCTACCACTATCTCACCCCTACCCTACCACTATCTTACCGCTACCCTATCACTATCCTACCCCTACCCTACCACTATCTTACTTCTACCCTACCCCTACATTAACTACTACCCTACCCCTACCCAACCGCAGACAGAAGTCACCATGTGTGGGAAAGGAAGGAAATTTAACGCCGCTTCCAAGGTGGTTCTCCGGGTGGTTCTCCGGTTCTCCGTGGGGGAAAGAAACGGCAAGAAACCCACAGAGCCTACGTTAATTCATTTTTTTTTAAACATGTCTTATGTACTAATACATTATTTGTCCTATATACTATCTTAAAAGTTCAGTCCCATGGACTTTTGTCATTTTCATAATTAGCCATACTAAAATTATGAAGTCAAAGTTTCTGCTTTACAACTTTCCTGCCACACATTGAAATAATGGAAACTTAATAAAATAACAGTTATTAAATGTAGATATTTTCAATATTCTTTTCTTGTGGTTAGACATGAGTAATATCTAATTTTCAAACATATTTTATGCATTTCACGCAAACTACATCACGCTTTTAATATAATTAAAAAACACAGAAAGCATTCAACTGGAATTAAACTGGGGCTATTATGCGTAAAAATTATGCGTATGGGTATCACAAGCCCTTTTTCCGCCCACGTGCAAGTTGTAGAATGAACTTCCTCCAGTATTTCCTTTGAACTTTAACATGGGGTAAAGCATGTCTACAGGTACTTCAAAGGTCGGTACCGCATCCCCTCCTCTTAGATTACAGATGACCTGGACGACAGTGGCCACATTCCACCCAGTAAAAAAAATTTCAAAAATCGCGTTGTTGTTATGTCGACAGAAAATATTTCTTGTATCTAACTAATGCTAGACGTAAAGTTTAGTTTACTCGGAGTTGATGAGCATCTGTTTTCGACGGGAAGTAAGTGCGAGAAAAATTATGTTGCGGAACAGATGAAAAACACATAGCGGCATTCAAATATAAAAAAACATAGTTTAGACACTATTTCTACACACATACATTACATACATAATGTTCTCTTTTTTGTATAAATTATCCAATTAGAGAGTGTAAATAGGTCTACAATCCACAACCAGCCATGTTTTCATATCGAGCGGTAGGTAGATATCTATCTAGTTTCGATTAAGTAGTATAGGTATTTATTTTAAATATCATTATTATAAGTGTTTATAATTTATTTCTAACTTTCAAGGTCTTTACTAACTAAATCTTTTATCTGTAACTAAACATATTTTTATTAATTGTCCAAAAAAGTAAATTATTTAAATACCATTCTCAACAATTGATTGTTATTTTATTAACACAATTAAGATTTAATGCTAATGATAACTATAGATAGCGTCGATTACTTGTAACGATTTCTTATTAGCAATTAAATAAATAATCGTGGACAAATTCACACAGCCCCAAAGTAAGCAAAGCTTGTGTTATGGGTGCTAGATAACTGATAAACTACTTATATACTTTATAAATACATACTTATTATACAAAGAACACCCAGACCCGTAACAAAAATTAAAATTAATCATTTCAATTTCTACCCGGCCGGGAATCGAACCGGGGACCTCTTGCGTGGCAGACCGACCACTGAACCACTCAGGTCGTCAAATTATTTCAATTGTTAGGGTTTCCCGTTAGGTATGCTTTCGTATCACAACAAAAGAAGCAACCATTTTTTTAATATTGCTTGGCCGCAATAATAGATCGGTAGTATCGGTCGAACTATCGGTCGAACTATACTAATAAAATCATCTTCCCTATCCTTGTCCCACTCATTCTTACATTTATCTCGTTCGTCATCTCGGTGATCTCCAGGAACGTCGGTGGCCGTGTAGTTAAGGTATCTGACTCGTAAGCGATAGTACCGGGTTCAAATCCCAGTGCGGCCATGAACCAATGACTCTTTTCTGAGTCATGTACATTTGTTGAATGCTAACCGATGTCTTACGGGGAGGAAAAACATCGTGATGAAACCTGCACATTCAGGCGACTAAATGTGACGATGATCTAATCTGGTCATGTTCCCCTGGTAGCAGGGTCACGGAGGTCTGATGGTGATTATCTGATCTGCCAAATTCTGGATCATGGTCAATGCGGACCCCAGGCCCTCGTGCGCGAGAGCACAACCGGGACATTAACGCCAAGACGATTAGTCTCGATACCTACTTATTCCTTTTTCACGATGTCGTCATCCATATTTTTTTAGCTCGGCATGAATATTGTAAATTGATTTCTATATATAACCACATATTTCGTATCTGATACAAATGTCATTTGTATAAATTGATGGATTTCGCTAATACCTACATTTTTGTTTCACAAAATTCGCTCTTGCTGTTACTTACGGATATATTTTCATTTTCAGTAATGTTATTGAAGATGAAGATTCTCACTTCTTTATTAGACGTTAGAACACAAAAAGCCTTTCAAAAAGCCGTCGGGAGTCACTACGTAGGTAGGTCTTCACATTCCTAATATGAAGATATTATCATCTGAGTTACATGTTTGTTAGGTGATTATATTTTTAGGTTGAAATTATGTAGCGTCTAAATAAATAAACGCGGAATTGTGATTTTGTTGGTTTACACGTCCCATACCTATGCTTAGAAGCAAAGCAAACATTCTGTACCTATTCCTATATAATATAAATACTTACCTTATTCCATAATAAAACAAAATGAAATCCATATTGAAATCTTTGCGAAGTTAAACATTGAAATTAATATTTTTCTTTTATTTACTTTCACAAACTTACCTACGAGTTCAGACGTAATAAAACCTACGAAGCTTTTCTATTTTTGTTCGAGTTTTACAGCGGCGAACCTACAATTCGATAACATTTTCATATCATAAAAAATTCTAACCCTAATGTAACTGTGATTAAAGCTGTTTAAATTTGGCGTTAAACGAGAACGTAGGTACAGTAAGACTGACATACCTAATGTAATGTGATGAGAAAGGTGAGTGGCTACATGGTTCGCTTGAGCCCGTCTAGCTCGCTCACACGTACAAATTCCTTTGTAAATAGTGCAAAGACACGGTTGCTTAAACAAAGCTGGAAACGTATGTTATTAGAAACAACAAGGGCTTTGGGAACCGCGCCATGTGCCGACGTCATGTTAATCGTTCGCTTCGACCAAGTTCTTGGCGGGCCGTGAGGAGAATGGGGCTATGTAATCGGAATGCTTCTTACCCAAGTTATATGAAGGCCGACAGAGAGAACGGCTAGTGCACAGGGTTTAATAGAAATTTGGCTGAACTAATGTTACTACAATGTAACATTGATTGCTGTAGATAACTAGTTTATAACTTGGGTACTGACTGCAAACAAGGGCCACTTTATTTCGATACTTTATATTGATTAAAGGGGATTACTAAAACACATGCTAGGATAATAATTAATTTATTCTCAGTCAATCAACAAACCAACATTGATACTTTTTCATTTAATTCTTACCAAAATAAGATTTTTTTTAAAACCGCTCTCTGGCCCTCCTTAAATGCCGGGGGCCTTTTATAAGGTACACATTATATTTATAAATTTATTTATTTCTTTATGCAGCATGTGTGATGCACGCTCACTTAAAAGTCTGTCTGGCGGTGGCGTGGGGGCCGGGTCGCTCTTTTCCCTCAAATATGGTTGAATTGGACGATGGCTGGGCCCTGCGTTATACTCGTGAACGGGTGCTGCCTTGGTGGACTGGCTTACTCATGCTGTAGTTTTAGGTGGTTTTTCTTAATTATACTAGACATACCTACGAGTATATAATATAATATAGCGTTCCGGCTCTGTCTGGCATTGTCGAGCCCGGTTCGGTTGTGGTTGGCGAGGGATACGTTTATCTACAGCCATAGGGCGGTCAGCGTGTCACTGTGTGTTTCCTTCCTACTTTCCTACCCCCCTCCTTTTTGACGATTGAAAGAGATATTTAATGTCCTAATCAATAAAGAAATTTTGATTTAATGAATAATTATAAAATACATATGAATATGACTAATTTTTTATATATTATATCAATAAATACATACATACTTATACACTTAAATATTACTACATATCAATACAAATATATAAATTTTATAGACTAGACAAGGACAGGTAGTGGTCTTTCACTCGCTTAATATTATGTTAAAAGAGAAAAGAGGAATCAGACACGCGCATGATGATCCATGTGACTGATGCTGTAGCCCAAGGTCACACAAAAACAATGCTTCCCGCAGTGGATACTAATGCAGTTGTTGTTCTCGCAGTTGCATGTGTAACACATTTACACATTACGAGACAGGTCATCTGGGCGATTGGTCACGTGCTGCAAACTTATATAAATATAATTATTTTATTTGTAACGCATAGATATACAACTTATTTTACAAGACCAGAAAAGGCAGGAGCCGTGGAATGGCAGAGGCTTGCCATTCTTCCACGTCTTTTCAGGTTGCGACACTGTTTCGTTTTAATGTGGAAAACGAACAAAGCGGATTTCAAACTTGCAGCGCATATTCTGTTGTGACGGACGGTTTACATACGCCAAACAAGTCAATATGGCAGGCATTGGAAAGATTTGTTATTGACAAGTAACAATCATACAATATTAAGTCTAGCTTCAGAAGAGATTTGAATTATGAGATGTGAAATTGGTACCTAAACATTATTTTCAGATCATGAATTTCGTTACTGATTTCAGATAAGACAGTAAGTAATATCATCAGCTAAAAAACCTGTCATTAACGGAAGATGCGCACCATAAACATATTCCTCATGCAGTTTACCACGGAGGCTTTGTTTAGGGACAGATTGTAGCCGACAAAAGAAAATTACTATTAGGAGCCCATGTGCACAAGCCTACCTGCGGCAACTGCTACTTGCTTAGAGCTTATTCGTTGCCGCTGCAAAACAAAATGCAAAGGGAGGTGCAAAAGCATGGAAAGAGAATGCACAGACCTATTTGCACGTCGTGGTAAATAGGCACTATAAACACCTTATTTTAACCCGCATTTTTGTCAAACATCTCTTAACAAGATTAATTTTATCATTTTGTTTTATCATAGAATAAAATAATTATTAACATAAATTAATAAGTAAGTAAGGGGGAACGGACATAACATCTTATCCGACCCAATTGCCATCCTTACCTGCCCGCGCTGGTGGTTCTTTTCAGAATAGCTAACGGCGGCGACCCAGAGCTCGTCCCGGTGCTCGCTGCTTGACTACCGATGAGGCAATGGCGACTGAGCATAGGCGGTATAACCTAACACCCAGTAGGGCAACCATCTGGAAGAGGGTTCAGTAGTTTGGACAACCAAATATTCTCCGAAAGTTCTGGTATACAAGGTAATGGTGATTAAGATATGACACTAAAATATATAAGAGTGAAGCGTGTCGGACGCACTCCCCACTCCTTAGACCTTCCACTGAAATCTTTTGTAACTTATAAGCTTCTACTTCAGTAAGTTACTATAAAATCAACAAAATTGACATATTTTTTAAGCAATGTATTTGTAACTTCATATAATTCTTTCATGGCAACAACGACATAAGAAAATAAAATTTAAAAAATGACGACCTTTAAATGAATGAAATCTTAATTAAAACAAAAAACAAAAATAATATTTCCTAAATTATTAATAACAAAAACTATAAGTAACTGGACCACGGTAAGTCTGTACCGCTTTAAAAAAAAAATGTATGGCAAGCTTTCTAAACGTCAGTCAAGTCGAAATTACCATATCCACGCTTTATAATTTTTAGTTAAGTCATTTATTAAATAATGCATGGTCCATGTTACACCCGCCACGTATGTGGCACTTTTAGAAAAAAAAAGAAATTATGAAACATATATTTGACGGATGCGGTCAATAGTACGGACTCATGTGGTCAATAGTACGGACTCATGACGAAGAAAACGGAAGTGGGAGTGCGCCCTCTGGTGGGGCGTGCTGACAGAGTCTCGACGGCACGACTCGGGCGGAGTGGCGGCCATTCTTGGCGCGACCGCCGCCGAGGAGTGACGCGTCTTGAAACTGTCTCCACATTTCGTTTATAGAAAGTGTTATTTACGTTTGAAAATAAAGTAATTTTAAAATCACTCTTGAAATAAGAAAGTTAATCACCTCAACTGCCTACATTGTGATACTGCTCTGATTTCAAGTGAAATTATAAGTGATGTGCAAAAATGAATTGGAATAAATACAGTGGAGTAAATGTGAATCTTTTCTTTAATTTATCTGGACGATCTAATACTGATATCACCACCCTGATGACAATGATCCTGATACACCCTTTCCTTCACGCGACGACATCAGAAGCGGTGATGACGAACGCAACGCCCAAGAGATGGTATGATGAGAAGCGACAAAGAAAATGCAGATAACGCTTTGTGGAAGCGTAATAATAAAAGGAGAGTGATTACTCGATCCAGTTGAATTGCCTACATTAAAATATAAAATGATTAAACACGTTCAAAGCGCAGCCAAGAGTCCAAACACCCCGAGATATAAGACAAAGACTTCGTCAGACAGATTGGGGGATTTATAAAGTAAACAACAAATCATCTGTACCAATTGGTTATGGTCAAGGCAGACCTCGGGCCTTCGAGAGCACCATTGGGATATTGACACAATTATTAAAAATCGAGTGAAACTTACTATGGATGGTACTTTGGTATGTATTCTTTGTTTTTGCGAAACTTAATTTAGATTACTCATGTAAAATATTCCCCTCTTTTAAAAAAAAAGAAATAGTGTTAGTTGAATAATTTGCGTAGTTCTAAATTAGCCAGCTAAAGTTTATTCAATGAAGTTAAAGTAAATGCTTAGATTTAGATTCATTTAGCAGTGTGATTTGACACCACAATTAAATTAATTGCTTAAATTTCTGCAGATAAATAAAACGATTAAAACCGGCGAGTATTATTTTTTTATTTTTTAAGTTTTACTAATACAATTATTTTCTTCTATTGCATAACAATGGTGTACAACGGTTCGCTTCACCTACGAGAACAACATTGCAATGCAACGCTGGACGGTAGCCTCAACGTGATTGTTTCAACATGGGACGATGGTAGACAATCTGCGAGTGTTGCGTACATGACTGAGAAATGATGTGATATTGACAGTTCCTCTTTATCTGGTGAGTCCTATACATAATTATTATTTGGTAAAAACCTGTGCTGAAAAGAGGCTCCCTAGCAGATTTTAGAGTTATTTACTTTGATAATTCAGAAAAGTATTCTGACAGAAACACTATTGATGCCCTTAGTAGAGAGAAGGGCAGGTTAATTTGTATCTTTAGTGAAACTACAAATAGAAAGAATGTAAACAAAACAAAAAGAACGTCATTTATGGTCAGTGTTACAAATTGTTGGTATAGATGTCAAAAACGATTGCCAAGTTTAATAAATATTAGCTTTTGCGGGTACCTATGTCAATTAATGTGGGCTGTCTAATAGAATATTACTGAGAAAAAATAAATCACTCCACAAAAATAGTAAGAATTATGTTAAATCCCTCTAAATGTTACAGTACACTGTGTTAAAATTAAAAAAGTGACATTTAATCTAAGATTATTTTACCATCTTGAAACATGGTACGCTATGATTTAACGTATTACAAACATCACGTCAGTTATCGGAAAACAAGAATAAGAAATACTTGAAAGCATAGTCCTATTATTTTTATAAATTGAGTACGTAAGCATCGTTATGGTGGTACTGCTGCTGATTGACTTCTTCTTCTTGATCGTTGCCTCACTGCTGAGGATCGTGACATCTTCGGAGTTTGTCTCCATCGGTCGCCTGATGTAATGCGACGTTGACGGATGTATCGTTCGGATATTTGGTCCGCCCATCTCTTCGGACTTCGGCTTCTGGGTCTCTTGCCTCCGACTTTTCCCGTCACCATAAATCGTTCCAGATTGCTGATTAAGTAAATATTTGACAATAACAGTGTGGCAGGGATGCCGTAGCAGTGAGTTTGTGGAACAATTAGCTGGTGTATCTACTTTAGGATGTTGTATCTTAGAGATAGGATAGGCTTCGAATGTGCAAAATTTCAATAATGACCCAGTACAGATCTCCGCGATTTCTATGCGAGCGGGAGGGTGCCAACATGTATCGGAAAAAAAAAGAGAAAAATTGTTAGCGTGTTTGTTTACATTTAACAGGAGACATTCAAACGAACTTTTCCATATTTCAGTATGTTTGTTATTGTGGTCGCAGTTTCCCAATGTTATAGAAGATATCCGCGGTAACAATGGGATCACTCATATACGTTTTTTTTAATACTACAAAATGGAAAAAAAGGGGTAGTTTGGTTTGTAATTTAATTTTATGTTGGTATCAAGTTATTAATCGAAAGAAAAAGTAAATACGAGTAAGTGAACTGATTGACCGTAGATAATTTCGATTTATGTTTTGAGTAACTAAAGATAAACCTGTGACTTAGTTCGACCGAAAACCATTTGTTCTATGTTAATATGACTTAGTTTGACCTGGTTAAAGACTTTGTTAGACGGATCTATCTAAGAAGCTAACTCAATATGTGACGTCTATCGAGCCGAGGTTTTTATAAGATTTATGTGATAGTTTTGTTTTCTTAAAATTTCGTAATTCGCATCATCGGATGAAGGTGATCGTGTTTTATCACTGATGGTGGGCTGATGGAGCCTATGGGAGAGTTTTATGGTTGCTTACCGGCCTGATGCAGGCTATGGAAGCGTGGCTAATAGAAGGTAGTTGTTTCAATCTTTGTGAGAAAATGTTGAACGATAATGATGTTAAGAAAGTCCAGATATTTTGGTGATTGTTCAATAGTCGGTTTATTAAATTAACTTTAGCTCCGAGTACTGAAATTTCCATGATTACCGATATAAAGTAACTTTTTCGAGTTCTGTTGTTGTACCAGTAAGATGAGGCAGTGTAAGCAATGGTGAGATTTTATATCCTTCTGCCAGTACAAGTTTAGTAGTACCTGAACTGTTGTTGAGATCAAATATCCTGATTTATTTGGCTGACTTGGAGTAGCCTGGAAATCATGTGTGTGATAGCCCCAAAAGTCTCAATGTTGTGGCTGTGGATGGCAAATTTAATGTTGTATTTTTTTTTAGTAGGCGTCTATATATGGGACACCATTATTACAATCATTGTTAAATCGTTACAAAATGGGAGGCTTAAACGTAACGTAAAGTCTAGATAGAGTATACTTGTTCGAACAGTTAAAATTGATGACGATGATTATTACTTGTTTAGTTTTGGTGTGGTAACATATGAACTGGATGGTAACAACTTACCTATGACTGGCGTAACAGATAAATGTGAGAGCTTCATATTATTTAAACTCCTGATTTGGTTTTGATGTTGAGCAGTGGAGATGGTGTTGTTTTTGTAGAGATGTCACCGTGAACATTTGTTCGGGTCTGTGACGATTACTTGTTATGTAACACGTAGACCGTTTTTACGTGTTATGATAGCAGATATGACTGTGTTACCTATCACTGACTTGGTGCAGGTTTGGTCTAGGAATTGACCACGAGCTGAGAGTCTATAGACAGCTATTAGTGAAGTAAAGCGTGTTGGAGTTGCTACTTCATAATTTCAGCAATTTCATATTGAATGGTGTACTGTATGGTCTAGCAGTGGATACCTGCGCACTGACTATATAAGTACGGCTGCTACAGTGGTGCCTCTATATTATAGAAAGAGGTATTACTAGAGTCTATAAGTACCTAATGGTTTAAAAAATGTGACGAATGAACAACACTGAACTTATATGTTGGCAATGTTTATTAACGCCTGGGTGGCTCCCGCCTGTGTGGCTCCCGCCTGTGTAGATCCCGCCTGTGTGGCTCCCGCCTGGGTGGCTCCCGCCTGTGTGGCTTCCGCCTCTGTGGCACCCACCTGTGTGGCATTCCGCCTGTGTGGCATCTCGCCTGTGTGGCATCTCGCCTGTGTGGCATCTCGCCTGTGTGGCATCTCGCCTGTGTGGCATCTCGCCTGTGTGGCATCTCGCCTGTGTGGCATCTCGCCTGTGTGGCATCTCGCCTGTGTGGCATCTCGCCTGTGTGGCATCTCGCCTGTGTGGCATCTCGCCTGTGTGGCATCTCGCCTGTGTGGCATCTCGCCTGTGTGGCATCTCGCCTGTGTGGCATCTCGCCTGTGTGGCATCTCGCCTGTGTGGCATCTTGCCTGTGTGGCATCCCGCTTGTTTGGCATTTCGCCTGTGTGGCATTTAGCCTGTGAGGCATTCCACCTGTATGGCATTTCGCCGGTGTGGTATTTTGCTGTGTGGCATTTCGCCTCTGTGCCATTTACCCTTGTGTGACATCTTACCTGTATCGTGCTATGGCAGACGTGATACAGGATATAGAATATACTCGTAGTTTGACGATTAGAGTGGTACTGACCAGAGTGACACCCAGTCTGTGTGGCACCTAGACTGTGTGGTATTTCGCTATTGTGCAGGTCCAGTTGCGTGCCGGCCCGGTTGCGTGGCTGCCCGTCTGATAGCGTTCGTCAGTGTGGTGGTTCGCCTGTGTGTCATTTCCTCTGTATGGTAATATTACTCTTATTTTTAAAATTAGGATGGCGCTGACGGATGACCAAAATCATATGGCATTTAATGAAGGAGTGTTTCGATCACACTCGAAGTAACATTGGGTCTTTTGCCGAGTACTGAAAATTTTATGTAGGTAGGTATGTCACATATTTGTAGTAAATCTAAGTACCTACAGTAATTGAGGTTGTGTACTACAAGCTTTGTGATTGGATTTGTGATGTTTCTCACTCAACAAGATCATCAAGGGGAAAACACTGGTGATGATGATGAAACCTTCATTTGTGGTAATTGTGATACGGTTCATAGTCTGGTGTCCTGTCACGCCTCTCTCATAAACTGAAGCCGTAGCTGAATTTATGTCGGCAACTTAGAAAGAATAACTTGTGTACGAGATGATGTTGTTCTCTCAAGTCTCTCTCAATCTACGGAAGTTTAGTATGATAAATGATAATGTACGTATGTTTTATGTGTACACAAATAGCTACTTAAGTATTGGTGGGTTAAAGCAGTCGTGATAGATCCAATCACATGATTCATAAGACTTACTTGGGTGATGTGTTGTGGTCAGAAGTGACCGAGCGAATATGGTACTGTGCTATGGTTTTCATGTTTCAGATAACACACGAGGACGTGTGTATAGCAGGACGGCCGTGACGGATGCGGTCAATAGTACGGACTCATGTGGTCAATAGTACGGACTCATGACGAAGAAAACGGAAGTGGGAGTGCGCCCTCTGGTGGGGCGTGCTGACAGAGTCTCGACGGCACGACTCGGGCGGAGTGGCGGCCATTCTTGGCGCGACCGCCGCCGAGGAGTGACGCGTCTTGAAACTGTCTCCACATTTCGTTTATAGAAAGTGTTATTTACGTTTGAAAATAAAGTAATTTTAAAATCACTCTTGAAATAAGAAAGTTAATCACCTCAACTGCCTACATTGTGATACTGCTCTGATTTCAAGTGAAATTATAAGTGATGTGCAAAAATGAATTGGAATAAATACAGTGGAGTAAATGTGAATCTTTTCTTTAATTTATCTGGACGATCTAATACTGATATCACCACCCTGATGACAATGATCCTGATACACCCTTTCCTTCACGCGACGACATATTGATTAATCAAATGAGTTCTTTGTATTTATTATTTTAGATAAGTAGGTTGACTATTACAAAAAGTTATTTCAGAGAAAAAAGGTTTGTTTTGTGCCAGAAAATATTATAATGGAGTGACGCAACCCAAAGCTCTGGGCCGACACATTCTACTGACAAAATGACGTCCCGCACGATGACGCAAATGTCAAGATCTAGTGTTTCTATTGGTTCTGTTGTTTATGTGTGGGTCCATAGACTTTACAATAGTAGCCCTTATTAGACCTTTATTACCAGCAAGTACCTTACATGACAGGAGAAATTTAAAATGAATTTTGAATAAAACTGTAAGGTATGAATATAATTAGAGCTTGCTGTAGAAACTGATTATACGTACCTATCCATTTAGTTTCCATAAGATGTCGACTGGTTAGTTATTATAAACACTTCCTTACTAAAAATCAAACAAAGTTAATATTTGGTCCAATTGGTTTTCAATCTTAGATAGGTGTTTAGTTAGGTTTATTGCAAAGGCGAAATTGTGTTGAATACGTACAACACAAACATACAATTTTTCAGCACACTTATCGTACCCAAGGTGTCAACTCCGAGCCATCTACTAATTTATTCGAAGCAATTCCTTTTCGTCACCGCGTCGTAATTTGGCCACAAGGTATTTGTTTATCCATTTTCGTCCACATTTACGAAGTTGTCTGCAAAATAACGAGGGCCGGCCGCTTGTCAATTTGTTGCGACGACGGGATTTTATTTGTATTTCCACTTGGGTTTAGCCAAAATAGCAATATGTAGGTACTGTTTTAGTAATTAGGAGTTGTTGAAAAGTGACTGACTTAGCAACGTAAAAACGAAACTGCTGAAATATGCACAGTTGGTTTCTTTTATTAACTAGATTTTTATTAGGTACTATAAGAAAGTAGTTTTTTGAAATTTTAGTCACAAACTTTGCGGTTCCACAGAAACTTCTCCTACGCATACTAAGTACATGGAATGAGCTCCCTGAAAAGGAGTAGTACCACATGGAGTTCATCGAGAAAGGGGTGAAAAGATTTTTACGGAGTCGGCAGCGTGTGGGTGATTCCCCTGGTATTATAAACGTCCATAGGCTGCGGTGACTGCTAAGCATCAGGCGGACCATAGTTTGTTTGCCACCTTAGTGGTATAAAAAGGGGTAAAATAGGGATTACAACTTTGTATGGAGTAGGTTATATTTTTAATTTGGTTATTGTTTTGTAAAATCACTCTAAAGACCAAATAATAAAACACTAACCCTAACTAAGCAAGTAAAATAGGGGACGAAAGTTTGTATGAAAGTATGTCACTTTTGATGGAGGAGGAGGATAGGAGCTTCCTAATTTGTATTTGGGACGATCAAAAATTCTATCCCTAATGAATAAAGGGATGAAAGTTGTATGAAAGTCCATCAGTTTCGAAATTAGCATCTTCCAATTCTGTGTTTAGGCTGAAATGAAATAAAATAAAATTTATGGTTGCCTTACAACTCCGCATCACAAGTTCACATTTCAAAATAGACACATGTCTATTCATACAACAGATATTGAACGATACACAAAAATAAAAGAATTAACAAACGCATCGCGTCGAAATATCGAGGTAACAGTAATACTAACCGTGGTAACAAACCCGATAATATGTGCAGTGAAAGTGTAATTAACAAATTACCTACAACTACCTACCTAGACCTCTTAGTGTCGGAACTGCTGTAGTGTGGTGCCCCTTGATAACAAAAGGACCTCACTCAGTATGTCATGGCCTAAGCTGTGGCGCTGGTTTTCCGCGAGTCCCGCGGGGTGAGGTCCGGATCGCTCATATTATACCTCTTAGAGAGTAAAGTGTGCGATGAATAAGAAACTTTTAATTCCTTCAATAAATTTACATTAGTAGCGTCTTGTGGTGTCGGAGGCCAAGATTCTTTGTGTCGCTGAGCCAAGTAATGGATTTACATGAACTTTGCATAACAATACTACAAAAAAAATTATGAAAATACAATTTTACCATTCTGGAAATTTGTCCCCTAAAGGCCTTGCCACACACAAAGCTCGGCGCAAGCATGGCGCGAGCGCGGCGTGATAGTTGCCTAGGCAACGCGCCAGCATCGCGCCGCGCCTGCGCTGTGCAGTGCCACAAACTTATCTGACCTGGTACCGGCGGCGCTGTTTTTGGGATTGACATGTCAGTTCAAATACATTTCAAAAGTAAGTGTCATTATTTTTCCGCAGTCCAGTTTTGGCCACCGGGTCAGATAAGTTTGTGGCACTGTAGTGCACGCGTTTCTATGACAATCGGCACACATAGAGTGGCTGCTCCATTATTCGGGGAATTGAATTAATACAGATCGTAATAGCGGGTTAATTACTCTTTTCTTTTTACCAACAGTCCGAATCTTTCCTCCTGTTGTATTACGCAGATAATTTAGAACCTGAGGAAGGATATAGGCTACTTTTTATTCCCCTCCACTCGCTAGCTTGCAAGAGTATATATGTATAAGGTAGGTAAAAACCTGAAGCTTGGAAAAGTAGCGCCCTACCTCTGATGAGGTACCTAGCCAGAGATGCCCTACCTAGAGATGGCGCTCGCGTCATGTAAACAAGTAGCTCCCGTAAAATAATTCGTAATAAATAGTAATTTATAGTTATTAGTGATACTAAGTTGATTATTTTCTTCATAACCTTATAAACATTTAGTGGAAAGTATTATCTACAAGTATTATTATCAAAATAAGTGAGAAACTTGAAGATAGTGAAAAACTGAACAGCCGTGAAGTTTCGATTAGTTATACCACAAAAAACTGTATTTAGTCATTTAGAAAATCTTATTCAACAAGGAAAAGTATCGACATTTAAGTTACAAGTGATTTAAAAGTGATTTTTATCGAAATACTCTTCACCTAATAGGACATAACCTAACAAGTTTACGTGAAAACGTAAAGGATTTATAAGTTTTTTCCCGTCAATAACTTTCGACCACATTCATAAACTAGATTCTGTAAACTCTTTTAGAATATAATATTGAAATCTAAAAGAATAAAGTGTTTAAAAGTGTAATTAAAATTTCAAATTAATTAACGGTTAGAAAGGACGCCACGCCAGACTCGAGTGTAAAATGAAGCAATAGACCCGTAAATTCACCATTACAATTAATGTTGAAGTGCCCGAGCGGTTCAAGGCACGGGTTTCAGCGCGTAGAGTTAAAGGTCGGCGGTTCGAGCCCTGACTCCAGACAATTTTTCTATTTTTTTTTTTTCTCTCTTTCTTTTTTGTTTTGTTGACTTTCCTTTTTCGTTATATTATTAACTTTTTTTTTGGAGTTATGTCAAAAAAGTTACGGCGAAACTAAAATTATCTTTACGAAATTTGATGTGAATTTTGAACTAAAGGTGCCATCTGTGAATAAATAAAGAAACTAATTAACACACTGACCAGAATTAGTAAAATTTTATAGTACTTATCTGTTTTTCGAGGTTTAACAAGCTAAAAATAGAACATCAAAATGAAATGTATAGCGTGTCAAGAAAATGTAAACATTGGAGACCGCATAAAATGTTGCGCTTGCAAAGGTACATACCATTACCAATGTTTAAATATTGCCACGGAGAACTATAAGGGCAAAGAACATGATTTTGACTGCACATGGGTTTGCCCAGAGTGTAAAAACCTTACCAAGCGAGTTAAAAATGACAATACGTTGGCGCAAAGTCCATTTTTACATTCGATTAACTTGAATAATTCAGTGTTGGATCAAAGTATTCAGGGAGACACCCTGGATATTTCGGAACCAAAACTAATTACAACTCCTCTGACGGCCTCCTCAATAACTATGATCGAACTAAGTAATCTGCTTGATCAAAAACTAGGAAAGCTGAAAAAAGATATAGAATCTGATTTCTTAACAATAAAATTTGACAATTTACAAAAGACTATAGTAGCGGAAATTTCTAATACAATTGAAAGCAAGATTGCTAACGCGCTACAATCGGTTCAACAAGAATTCTGTCAAAAAACTAACATATTGGCAACAAAACAAGAAATGCTTATCAAAAATGCAAATGAAATGAACATGAAAATAAAAAATCTAGAAGTTGAAATACGCGAATTACAAGAGAATTTAGAGAAAATGAAATGTACAGACTACGGAATATCGAGAAATAAAGACTTAGAAAACACAGATGTTACAGCAATATACGAAAAATTAAAGAGGACTGAAAATAGTAAAAAAATTGTACTTTATGGGCTCGGTGAATGCCAACAAGAAGACGAATACATTCTAACTGCACAAATTGAACACGCATTCTATGATATTATAAACATCGACCTTACAGGATATATTGAAGATATATATCGTATTGGAAATAAAGGAAATCGTAGGCCATTAGTGATAGAGTTATCAAGCAAGAGTATGGCAAAATACATCTTACAAAACGCCAGCTACTTCAGAAATACAGGCCTACATGTTTCTAATTATTTAGACGAGTCTGGTAGGAGAGAAAGAATTAAGCTTCGTCAAGCTTTAAGACAAGCAAGAAATACAGGCGCACACGCTGTAATAAAAAACAATAAACTATTTGTCAACGGAAAACCCCAGACTCTCCTATTATCTGAAGATGTAGAAAACGCAGGAAGTACTGAAGCAGAACCACCTTCTTGTCCATACCCAAACGTTGCTCTAGAATGTAACACATATAAGGAACAGAAAACTGACAAAAAGACATTTCGCCAATAACTTCAAGATAATATTTCAAAACATACAAAGTTTCAAGAACAAAACACATATTTTAGATAACCTAACCGATGAAGTAAACGACGTGAAAGCCTTATGTTTAACCGAAACCTGGATTAGCCCTACCAAAATTGACTTACTAAAATTAGAAGGATACAACTTAGCAGCATCGTACTCTAGAACCAATCACGAAGGAGGCGGAGTATGTATATTCTTAGAAAAAGATATAGAATCTGAAGAGCTTAAAGAAATTAGTAATTTTAATGTAGAAAGTATTTTTGAAGTATGTGCAATAGACGTTCCTAAACTAAATTTGTTAATTGTTACACTGTACTGGCCTGTCAGTACAAGAGAACCAATGATATTTTATGAATCGTTAGAAAAACTTTTAAACTTTATTAAGTTAAAATATAATAAAAGAAATGTGATAATAGGAGGTGACTTAAATGTAAATATCTTAGCAAAAACTAAAAAATCTCGAGAGTTGCTTAATTATTTTAAATGTTTCAATTTTCAACAAAATATTAATAAGGCAACCAGAAATTTATCTTGCATAGATTTAATCTTTACCAATTTTGATAAAAAATCTTTTTCAGTTTCAGTTGAGGATTACGGTCTATCTGATCATAGAGGAGTAGCTATCGATTTAAGTATGTTTCAAGAGAATTTAGACCAATTACCATACACAATTGATAAGCGTTTGTATAAGAACAAAAATATGCAATTATTTAAAAAGGAACTACAAAACTTAAACTGGGATAATATAATACAACATAACAAGAATATTAACGAAAACTTTTCCATGTTTCATGATTCTATTATAAATTTATTTAACAAATGTATACCCAATAAATCAATAAAAATAAAAATACATAAGAGCAAAAAGACGTGGCTAACTAAAGGTATTAAAAAGTCATGTAAACATAAGCGTGATCTAAAAACAATAATATCACAAACTAATAACCCTATCTTAACAGAATTTTATAAAAAATACGAAAAAACTCTAAAAACCACAGTGTTAGTATCAAAGAAAATTCAATATATTAAAAAAGTTAAAGAATCGACAAACAAAATAAAAACAGTTTGGCAAATTATAAAAGAAAAAACAAATAAAACTCCGAATAAAATAAATAGAAATACATCTCTTAAAATTGAAAATAAAACTGTAAGCAACCCTCATAAAGTTGCAAATACATTAAACGACTATTTTGCATCCGTAGGCAAAACATTGCTCCAAAAAGGTTTGAAGGAGCATTCAGTACCAGTTATTAACCCCACAGAAAATTCGATTTATTTAACTGAAGTTGAAAAGAAGGAAGTGTATAATATTCTAAGAAAGCTAAAAAACAAGAAAAGTTTCGGCAATGATGAACTACCCCCTTTCTTAATCAAATTTTGCGCTGAAGAGCTGACCACACCCCTTACTCTCTTAATTAATCAATCCTTTAATGAAGGTGTATTCCCCGATTCTATTAAAACTGCTGTTATTAAACCTATACCAAAAAAAGAAAACTCTGGCGACTGTAATCAATACCGCCCTATAGCAATGCTTTCAACCTTTTCAAAAATTTTCGAAGCTGCTATGGCAGCCCGACTAAATAGCTTTTGTGAAAAATATAAAATATTAAACAATAGTCAGTTTGGCTTCCGAAGACAACGCTCAACAACTCTTGCAATTTATAATTTTATCCAGATAGCTCTTAATAAAATTAATAATAAAAAATACGCGATAGCTACATTGCTAGATATGAGCAAAGCCTACGATAGGGTTTCCCATAAAATACTGTTACATAAACTCTATGGTATAGGAGTAAGAGGTACAGCTTTCAGGTGGTTCAAGTCATATCTAGAAAATAGAGTACAATATGTAGAAATAGAGCACCGAGACTCTGAATCAAGGACAATAAGAAAAGTTAGATCAGACAAGGTTACCATGACAAACTCAATTCCACAAGGCAGTGTCCTTGGTTGCTTACTTTTTATAATATATATCAATGATTTGCCAAAGTTATTTGATAATCTTGACATTGACTGCATTTTATATGCAGATGACATATCTTTAATTTTTTCTTGCGATAACGCCCTAAATCTAAATAATACACTAAACAACATTTTTAATTTGATAGAGACATGGCTTAATAAACACAACTTGCAACTAAATTTTTCCAAAACAAAACTAATTCAATTCAGACCGCATCAAAAAGCTCCCTTATCATTAAAATTTATTTATAACAATACCGAAATAGAAAGTACGGACAGTTGCACACTCCTTGGAGTAGAAATTGATACCCACATCAACTGGAAAGCTCACGTAGAAAAAGTAGAAGGAAAGTTGTCTCGGTTCACTTATGCACTGTTTGAGCTAAAAAGAACAACTGACCTAAACACAGCTTTGACTGCCTATTATGCCTACGCCCACTCGTGGCTGCAATACGGTGTCATATTATGGGGCAACAGTACTAATGCTAAAAATTTATTACTACTTCAAAAGAAATGCATAAGAATACTAGTCAACATCAAGCAAATAGAATCATGCAGACCATATTTTAAAAAACTAAAAATATTAACATTGCCGTGTTTATATATCTTTGAATTATGTAAATTCGTTAGGAATAGTAGAGACCTGTTTACCGAAGCAAAAGATCATCACACAAGATATTTCAATTTACGGCACAATAATAGACTAGCACTACCTTCAATTAAACTTCAAATCTATAATTCAAGCACGTATGTCATGGCTATACGAATTTATAATAAAATACCAAAAGAGATTAAAACTGAAGATACATACTCGGTATTTCTAAATAAATTAAGAACATTTCTTATAGATAAATGCTTTTATTCAGTCCAAGAATTTTTAGAAAGTAAGTAACTTTATGATCTCAATTTAAACATTGATTATTTAGCTTTAAGTATATGTAAGTGTTTTGAATTGTTAATTTAGTTTTGTAAAACCATATTCTTAGGCTTTAATTATTTTAAAAGTTGTAGTTTTGTCTCTGTACTAAAACATTGTAACTTGCAGTGCCCTAGCAGGGTTCTTGTGTGAAACTAAAACATATTGTAACATCTGTAACAACCACAAGAAAGCAATAAAGTTTATGATTATGATTATGATTATGAAATAAGTCGCGATGCTATATTGTTGGACACCACACTGCAAATTTTGCTCCCTAGGTAGGCCCGCTAAGGTAGGTAGGACGAGTGGGCACAGATTTCCTACATCAGAATCAAAACATTTCAGTCCGACTTACTTGTCGAGTTAGACAAACTTTTAATGATACTGTAACATAGAGAGCCTAAATTCTACAGCGCAAAAATTCGGTGGCTAGAGTCTATCGCTGATATATATTAGGTTGGCAAAAAAGTCTTTTCGCATACAGTATGCATGAAATTGTAATAAAACCTGTTTGGCTATACTATTTGTACCTGGCTGGTTTTGGTATCATTTAAAAGTTTAAATTTTAAAGAAGATAATTCCAAATTCAAATAATGAAAATGCGTGATTTTCATTTGTTTTTCTTACTGTCAAGATGAGTGAATCTAATGAAGAAATTAGATAAATTTTAAAATTTTACTACAATAAAGGTAAAAATGCAACGCAAGCTGCTAAAAAAATTTGCGATGTTTATGGACCTAATGCAGTGTCTGTGAGAGTAGCACAAATTTGGTTTAAGCGTTTTCAATCCGAAAATTTTGATGTCGAAGATGCACGTCGCTCTGGTCGCCCTGTTACGGATAAAATGGATGCATTTTTGAAAAAGTGGAGCAAGATCGGCATATCAGTAGTTACGACGTAGCTGAAGAACTGGTAATTGACCACAAAACAGTTTTGGTGACAGGTAAAATACTGGAAATCTCACTGTGATATCCAAAGGCTGCCAGTGTTTATGTTTATTTATATACCTTGGCCCAAAGCCTAAGATAGCCTAAACAAGTCGCCATTACAATTTTTGTCGTCGCCAATTCTAATCTGGAATACCCCAAATGGCGATAAATCGCCTACATTGGCAACACTTTGTTGGCGCGACGCCGGCAGTTGCGGACTAAGTACATCAGAGGCCCGGGGCGGTCAACCTTAATAAGGCCCCAAGTTTAAGAAGTTTGATGTAATTTAACAAGCTTTTTATTCAGTTCACATTTGTATGTTTAAGTGTTTTTAGTTATTTAGTTAAAATTACTGCTTTGGCGGAGGGAGTCCTCGACCCTGATCTCAATTCTGTTTGAATAGTGATAAGCCGATAGCTACGCTCCTGTCACAACTCCGAACCACCTCTTAGATATGTTCTAAGCATATTTTAAAGCCTTGTATAGGATTTGATCAAGGCAACATGGAGGTGTTTGGAGACCCCCCTGGGCCAGAGGCCCGGGGCGGGCCGCCCTTCCCGCTCCGTCCGTTAGTCCACCTCTGGCGGCGTGATGCTGGCGTGATGGGCGCGGTGCCGGCGTGGCGCGAGCGCGGCGTGATAGTTGCCTAGGCAACGCGCCAGCATCGCGCCGCGCCAGCGCCACGCTAGCGCCGAGCTATGTGTGTGGCAAGGCCCAAGGGCTTGAATTAGATTTGGATGTTTGGAATTCCGAATTTTGTGACTGGCTGCTAACAAGGCACAGCCGCTTATTCAAAGAATATTTACTTTCGGAAATTCATGCTCTATGTGGGAGAATTAGGGGTAAAAAGGAATCTGTTTGTATTATACGGACTTCCATACGGCTGGAGCAATTTTGATGAAACTTTGTAGAGTTTCTGCTTACCCGCGAAGGTTTACGGGTCTTCGACCGAAGTCTCGACGGGGAACACTTATAAAGATTATGAAATGGTCCTAGATTAAACATTAGGGAATATAAATTCTTGTTAAATAATCCAATAAAAATTCATGATAGAATTTATATGAAATCTATTTTTCCACAAAATCTATAAAATTAAGCCATAAAACCATACATGGAGCCCAAGTAGGGCAGCTTAGGAGTAGGGTGATATGTCGAATAGTGAACCAGTAGTACACAGTAAGCCACCATTAGTATCTCTAAAACGCAACGTTGTGAGATCGTGCAGTAAGCGTGATCGTACTTGGTTTCTACCACGCTTCCTGTTTCCCAGTCGGCAGCGAGCTCCAGGGCAAAACGCCCGCGTCGTGGGGTTCTTTGTGATTTTCAGGGCAAAAATGCGGAATAAATATAAGTAGTAATTTTCAGCTTTTTACTTAATACTGCATCTTTTAAAAGTAATGTTTTTCTGTACTGAACTTCTTTGCATTGTTTAGTCGTATATTCATAACTCCAACTTTGATGATTTATTTTTTGCTTAACCTATAATCAGTAGAGGTGTGTGTGACCCACCACACCGGCACGAACAGTGAGCCACCAGTCCAATGTATTTAACCTCAAAATTCTGATTTTCTTAATTACTTTACCTTAAAAATCCATATAAATTCCATTATAATCCACAACCGGTTATTTTTTTTAGAGTTACTCGAACAAAAAGTATGGGTAGGCAGTATCAGGCTACTGCCGTCGGTCTTCGTGAATAGGTACATGAATTGGCTACCCGGCGCGTCTTGGTTCGCGTGGTTTCAATTTAACGTAAGTTTTGCCTGTTATTAGAGGGTAAGTGTACGAAAGTAACTATTTATGTATTACCTAATCACATTGACTGTAATTAATTAAATGGGTGTGGTTATGAAATAAATGAATTTTATTTATTTTATTTGTGATTACGGTAGTTAACTAGGCATGTAATTAGCTTTTAAGACTTTCATGGTTATTCACTACACTTTCACTACACATATTATCGGGTTTGTTACCACGGTTAGTATTGTTTTTACCTCGATATTTCGACGCAGTTGCATGCGTCATGGTCACGAGTTGACTGGTGCCGCTTTGTGAAGTCGCTCCTAAGGACAGACATATCGGTCCACCCTCTTTCGGATTCGACGATTACCCTTCTTTGAACTCTCGAACCACTATACTACACTACACTACCATTGTTACTCGCTTGATTCCCGCGACACACGAAACTCACTACGTCTTTACGCGAAACTGAAATCGAAATACTTTTACGATTGTATACATTTAACACTGGATTCCACGCACTGGACAGTTTAAACCCATCTTCACGATGAAAATTTTTGTATTTCGTTATTTCTATTGCCTCCCGCACTAGGCGCATATAAGAGCTGTAAGGAACAACGACGCACAGAAGTCGGCCATAGCACAACACCTGACTCAAAGCGAAACGAATCATTGGATCGAGTTACATAACCCCCAAGTACTGTCGACGGAACGTCACTATATACCACGCCTAGCGCGGGAGTCAATAGAAATAACGAAATACAATAATTTTAATCGTGAAGATGGGTTTAAACTGTCCAGTGCGTGGAATCCAGTGTTAACTGTATACAATCGTAAAAGTAGTTCGATTTCAGTTTCGCGTAAAGACGTAGTGAGTTTCGTGTGTCGCGGGAATCAAGCGAGTAACAATGGTAGTGTTCGAGAGTTCAAAGTGAGGGTAATCGTCGAATCCGAAAGAGGGTGGACCGATATGTCTGTTCTTAGGAGCGACTTCACACAGCGGCACCAGTCAACTCGTGACCATGACGCATGCAACTGCGTCGAAATATCGAGGTAAAAACAATACTAACCGTGGTAACAAACCCGATAATATGTGTAGTGAAAATGTAATTAGCTATTTATTATGTAAATATCAAGTAAATAAAGGTTCTAAATAACCTACAAGTATTTCAATAAAACTTTCTGTTGAAACCGGTCCCCCAGTTGAGACTTGAGAAACAAAGAATTGTAAAATTTAAATATTTCGATAGAATTGTAGCTAAGTATTTTTACATCTTGTCTGCCAACTAAAATAGTTCTGAGAGTCTAGCCAGACTGACTTGAAATAAATAATCGATTCTTGGATGTTTCAGCCAAAACATCTCCATAGAGGTTTAGTTTGTGCCCGAGACATTATTTCAGAAGAGCTAACCCTGGAAGGCTTCGCAGAATCAGAAGAATTTGGCAACTTAATTTAGTAATAGCGTTGCCAAACGAATATATAGGGCTTATACAGCTTTCAGAAGGTTTATAAAGCCTGTAATTTATTTGCTCGTAAATTGTACGGCCGCATCGATCAGCCGGAGGTATATAGCGAATCTAATATCCGATCGGGTCGGCTCGCCGCATAAAAAGGACGCCAAAACTTTATGTAAAACGAGCTAATAAATGACGAACTGCGCGAACTGACGAATAACATAAATAACGGTTTATTTTGGTCGCAACGACGATTGTAAAATAAAAAGTAAGATGCTCGTTGTTGCGTTTTAATACAGAATAATGTTATCACCACTTGTCCAGTCCTATTTGCTTCTATACAATGTGTTACAGTAGTATTCATTCTTGAAACTTTTGTGTGACTGATCAACAGCACATCACATTATGGATTAAAAAAAGAGAAAAAGAAAATACGGACTGAGGTACCGTAGGTACAATAAGAAACCAAGTTGAACTTTCTAAGCTAGTTTAATTTATTTGTATGAAAGTACTTATGAAGAATATATGGAGATTGTAAATTCCCAAACTCCGCTAATTTAAAAACAGCAAGGATAAATTCGTGGAGGGTGCAGATTTAAATTCAGTGTTTTTTTTTCATTCATTTGGTATACACACCCATAACGATGTTGGGAATAAGTATTTGTTATTTTTTTATTACGAGTCTGGCAGATTATTTTACTTGTTAAATGCACTGAAACATTTTGTTGCTCATTTGAAATAGCTCAAATATAAATTTCAAATAACAAATACAATTATCTTAGGAGATATTGGTAATCTGAACTACGTAAAAGAAACTTCATTAATTTTATAGAAAATCTGCGAAATAACAAAGATAGAGTTTATAAAGATTCTTTAGTACCTACAGTCTAGTTTGCCAAACAATTTAATTAAAGAATTTATAGTGTTAGTAAAGCTTCCGGTTCATTGACATTGCAAAATATTTAATTATCTCCCGTTTCAGTTTGCGGTACTATTACCATATTTACTATGGGCGAGTTACGCCTAGGTGATTACGGCCCGGGGTCCGCCTTGACCATGATCCAGGATTTGGCGATCAGGTAATTACAGTGGAGCGACTATCATCTGACCTCCGTGACCCTACTACCAGGGGAACCCTGGTACATGGCCGCAGCGGGATTCGAGGCCGGTACCGCTCGCTAACGAGTTGGATACTCATCCACCCGGCTACCGACCCTCTTACGAGTTACGCCTAGGTATCACAAGATATACGTAAGGTAAGCTTATGACGGCAACTAACAATCTAAGCATACGAGATCAACGGCTTAACGTGCCCTACGAAACATGAATTAGACCTTTCAGATCCTATTGTGACTTAGGAACAAATGGCGATGCTCTAATGGAAATACACTGGATGGATGGAAACAGACATGCCATTTTGCAGAATGTTACTAGTTGCAGTATACCCACTTTTCCTGCCAATAACTTTTCAATTCAATTTCTCAAATGGAGTTTTCTTTTAATCCTCCTACGGTACAAGTCTACAAAGTTGGTGCAAGAATCTTAGCTAACTTGTAGTATAAGTTTAAAGTTGGAATGCTTTCAGCTCACGATCCATGTGTTGGTTTTCACGCAATGCGCTACACGCCGTAAATTAAAGGTATCGACAGATCCAAGTCCCTCGACACCTCCTCTTCACACAGGCTGTGTCTCGGTGGAAATTGAGATTGAGGTGTCAATAGATTTGGCCTTCATCTCGGAATGTCTCGTCGAGACGTTTCATTCAACTCATGTGCTTCTATTACGTTTGTCGGAGCAACACAAAATGGTACTCTCTTATATTTAACGAACAAACATTCATGAATATAGATGGAGAGATATGCTCGTCTTCGGTTCAACGTGTATTTGTTCACGTACTGTTATAAGGCACTATGTGTCGTTACGGCAAATATAGTTGAACTACTGCTAAACGGCTTGACCAATTACGATTATTTTTTGTTCATGTCGGATGGTTTAGATTCACAATTATACCAGGTAGATGGCGATGTAATCGGGCAGGACAACATATATCGGAACCGCTAGCTAGGTATAAAATTACAACATGGAAATATCCATATTATATTAATATTGCTAATTATATTAATTAAGCTCTATTAACTAGCAATAGGGATCCATCATCATCAACGTCTCACTTCACTCATAGGCGGATACATGATAAACATCAAAATATGTATTTTATTTTTATTTTATCATCTTTATATTGTTTTGTGATGTTTAATTAATTGGTATTATGTATTTATAGTATTGTATTTTAGTGATATAGGTTTATTAATATTAATGAAATATGCCACAGTAATGTTCAGTAGAACAGACTTACCATCTATCCTAGTGTATACTCTGTTTTTAGATGTTTAAGGTTGCCTGGAAGAAATCGCTTTAAGCGATAAGGCCGCCGGTTGCTTTTATTTGTTTATTTTTTTTTCCTCTGTTTTCGTTTTGTTCTATGTATAAAGAATTTTTCATTTATTATTCATAATATTCGCGTAAGTCATTTTGTTAATGGTAATCTCTATGAGTACTACGAATATAAAGGCAGCAGTTCGGGAAGTGTGTAGCGACATAGAAGGAGAATTAAGTCATTTTCCGCGTCTTTCTGTCAATCTATCACTTCTAAACCACGCAATAGATTTTAATGAAGTTTTCACTATCATTTAGAGAATTTCTTCCGACACCCGAGACCACCCATACGAAGCCGGGGCGGGTCGCTAGTCGCAACTGAATCTAACTCAATTTCGCATGGATCGTTGCTAATCTAACTTTAATGGTACTAAAACTTTATCCTCTCCACCCGAATCTCTAACTAATTTCAAATCGGGTACAGCTGTGCGTAAAATAAACTATCTTGCAAATATTCGTCAATAATCATCATATAACCTTTATTACACTACTAGAATTGACTGGCCAACTAGTTTGTACATTTTAGGTAGATTTTTTATACTACTCAGTGACACGAACAGACAGTCCACCTGGTGGTAAGTGGTAACTGTCGCCCATAACATCTTCAATACATATACTCGTATTTAGGTTGCAGGTAGCAAAAATACAGAACCGCAGGTGCGTTGTCACTGTGAGGACTAAGATGAAATGCCTCATGTCTGCCTGTCTGTATTTTAGATATAGGTAGTATATTACAGTCACACATCAACAGGCAGTCAGGCTGGAGATAGCAATGTTGAAACTAAGCAACACAAATCCCGCTGGTCATTTTCTGGTTTATGAAGATAATAGACAATCTGTCTCTATGTTAAAAGCTGCCTTTTACGACTGGGGCTGGAGCTAGTGCAACAAACTTATCTGACCCGATGCCAGCGTCGCTTTTGTTCTAATTGACATGACATTCCAAATGACGAGACTTAGTTCCAGTTTTGGCCACTGGGTCAATTAAGTTTGTGGCACTGTACATTTCAATTTGCACGGTCAGTTACAGTGAATCTGTTTAAATCACACGGAGACACGAAACGGTTTTGCATACATTTGCTACCGACCGACCGACCGGATGGTCCAACGTACATAAAATGGAATGGAAGGAACGAAATAGTGTGTTAGTCGAAATGGTAAGTATTTAAGATAAGGTTACGTCATTATATTAGCATAATCAAAACGAGTCAGTTGCGAGTCAAAAGGGTAACTTAGGGCAAGAATTATGAATATAACGTTTTAAATATTTACACCCCTCAACCCCTTCGTGGATTATTATACCTTTTTATTATACTTTAGTTTTCTTTTTATTATACTTTGGTTTTTTAGTTAATTACTAGTCGCAACTTCGTCTGCGTACCTAAAATTCGGTTGTAACGTTCCAGACCAGCTCCCACGGGTCCCATATTAAATTTCGAGATAAATTATAGCCTATGTTCTATTCTGAGCTATTTTTTTAATTGTTTAATGGCTAACAAACAGGCAAGCAGGCCACCTGATGGAAAGTGGTCACCACCGCCTATGGACATCAGCAACACCAGGGGAGTCACCAATGTGTGACCGATTCTGAAGAGACCTCTAATATACCTCTTGAACGATCCTATGTCACGAACAAAACCCTGTGTGGCTAAAAGGTTTATAAAATTTATTTATTGAGGCATTGCATATCTCTTTCAATCGTCAAAGAGGAGGGGGTAGGAAAGTAAGAAGGAAACACAGTGAGGTGTTAGTCGCCCCCGCATCCACCCCACGCCGACACGTCTGAGAAATATCAGGCTAGCACATCTCATCAAGTGCTCGTGGCTTTTTACAACAAAAGTCCTAAAATCCTGATCTTAGCTCTCAATTGCTTGCCCGAACCACAATCGGTCTTTACCGATACGTCGATGGTTATAAATACACCACAGATATCATACATTAGATGTAATATTGTAATGGATTATAATTACAATAACTACAATAAAAATTACAGGACTCCATGCTGCTTCATAGCTATTTCATATAAGAATACATTCTTTAATGTACGGTTGCGTTCATAAGTGAATGTTCAATTTTACAAAGAAATATTTTGTAGCTACTGCCACATACAGGATATTAGGTGCATTGTTAAACGATTGGAATTTGGGAACGATTGGAAGGAGGTTATTACACTACACTACACTATTAGCTATTAGCTAATATTCATATGCATAGCGAAAATATCTACGCAAAAGCATATAATTCGGTCTCAACTAATAACAAGAGTGAAGTATTATTGCGTCTACCACCATTTCTCGGAATTGTATAATATTATGCATTTACTACGTTATATGGAATATCGCGGTTGCAATAATGAGGTTTCCATATTTGCCGACTCACGCAGCATACAGATAGCGCTATAGTTTATAAGGTCTTCGTCGTGTATTGTACCGATCTTTTAATGTTTTCATGCAAGCGCTTCATTATTTTGCAACAATAACTTGAAATATTGATAGACAGGGTGTTACATAACATATGTGTGAAGCCGTGAACTGGATGGAGTGGTAAACGTATTCAAATGATAGGTACAACCATTCCACGGACGAGAGAAATAATCCAGTTCACGGCTTCATACATATATTATGTTACAGCCTGTAGATATATACATACATACATAACGTCACGCCTTTTTTTTAACTCACGACGAAAAAGCAGGGTTGTTATAAGTTTACGTGTGTATCTGTGTACATATACAGGCTTTATATGTGTTGCGGATGTTCCAGTTAAGTAAGTTCCAGAACGGATGCACGCTGTTTCCTCTATTTTAAAGCCAGTTTAATCGAGATGGTTATTAGCTTCGATTAAATAAAATCGGTTCAAAAGTTTAGAAAATATTTTAAGTCGGGGCTTATCCGACTTTTCTGTCGGTAAGGATATCTACATAAATTTGATTGAGGTTATTGACCGGCCACTTCAAAGGGCCCACGGAGCAAATTTTTTTAATGCTACGCTGTGACAAACGGCCTTCTGATGGTAAACAGTAACTGTAGCTCATAACACCTATAATTCATGCATGTCAACAAAAATGCAGAACAAATTTATGGAACATAGCGTAAAGGCTGCTCAGTGCCATAGTCACCTATGTGGGTATAAGGGCCAAGGCTGGTGGGTAACTGGGATTAAGCTTACCTAATCACTTCTTGAGAAATTATTATTATTTATATTTAATTATTGATGGATTGCTATAATTATTTTTATGACATTTGTTAATATTGGATTGGATACTATCACGATCGTTAATTTGAAGCAATTAATTTAAATGACCTGTAAATTATTTTATCAATAAATCAATGTCTATGTCTATGTCTACGGACGTGGTGCAACAAGAGCACTAATTAATAAAATTACCTGTTAAAATCACTACTCCAAAGTTAGAATATCTACGAGATCGTAATTTTGTAATTGGTTTCTATCGGCGAGTTTGAAATCGATTGGCTGAGCTTTTATTAATGTTTTCAATAACGTGGACCCTTATTTAGACTTCGAGTCTTATTTCTCAAACTGAATAATCTGTTCTGCAACATAATAAATCCTTTTTTACCTAGTCAATGCGAGCTAAATTAAGGTACCCAATTTTAAAAATTTCACTAAGCATGATGCGGGATAATGGCAAATTGCTCGGCGTCAAAGGACGCTCAAGGCCATAGTGAACTAATAAGGCTGATGATGTGATGTGGGTTGTTTACTAGCATTTGAAACTATATTAAAGTAACAAGTGTTTCTCATATAGGAATGCCACTGTTCGTGTACCATGAAATAAAACACATTTTTGTATTATTTTTTATGTTGTACGGCAGACAAATAGTTTAGCGGGCTACCTGATGGATATGGCGCGATACCTGGTGGTCACTGCTGCTTATTTACATCAGCAACACCAGGGTAGTTACCAAAGCAATAATTTCACAACCAAAACCGCCAGTATCTAGAAACAACCCGTTTTAAAATGTTGTGTAACATTTACACATACACCGAAGCCTTGATGAGTTAAGGTTTATGTAGGATAAACCTTTAATCAGTTATGCGTATGAAATAAATACAGACAGCCATGTAAATACCAAGTGCGATGTTGATGCAAAAGCTTAAAATCTTGTGTAGGTGACGCGTAGCGATTACGCTGGATTAATCTGAAGAGGCGCGACCGAGGACTAATCAAACAGTGTGCACAAACAAGTCGACGAAATGTCATGTAAACTTAACCGTTGCCATACATACCAACATAAAAAATTACCGATCTCGCTAAACGTTAATTATTCCAGAATTTTAGGATTTACCTAGGAGCATCTGTAGTGGTAACGATACCCGATTCGCTAGCGAGAGGGACTGGGTTCGAATCCCCCTGCCGCCATGAAACAATAACTCTTTTCTGAGTTATAGTTCATAGTGTCGGTAAGTTGAACACTAACCGATGCTCTTATGGTGAGGGAAAACATCGTGATGAAACCTCACATTCAGGCGACTGAAGGTGTAACCATGATCCAATCTGGTCAGGTTCCCCTAGTGGCGGGGTCACGCAGGTCAGATGGCAGTCACTCCACGGTAATTACCACGGTAAATTATTGCCAAATGCTGGACTATGGTGTAACGTTGCATTTTTTGTGAATGTTACCTTTATTACTTTTTTTATTTTTCTTTTTTAAGGCTGCCTAGCACGTCCCTTTGTCAAATTCAAATTTTATTTAAAATTCTTTTATCTCTTTTTTCCTTATTTATTTATGTATCTTATATCCCTTATATTTATTTATTTAGTATTTATATGTATCTAGGTAACATTATAAGATTTTTCAATCTTTTATTTTTATATATTCCCACATTTTTGGTAAACCGTTTTGGGGTAATGATTTTGACGTGCTAGGTACCCCATTTTTGAAGGCGCTTCGGGCGCGGTGTTTTCATTTCTGTTTTTTTTTCACAGTAAACTTTTTTTTACATCTTTTTTGTTTAAAATATGTGGTGATGGTGACTAAAATATATAAGTACTGTCTAATACCTGTTGCTGACAAAAGTCAGGTAAGTTTTTCGTGCTAGACACTAAATAATCCTGCTTATTTCCCTGCTGGTCCCCATCCATCCCAATCCTAACCCGTGCCTTACCTTCCTTCTTCCTAAAAAATAGAGAAGTGGAGGGAGCTCTATTTCCTGGAGCCGGGAATTTCAGTTAATATCTAATTTAAATCCAGTTTTTTTAGTTTAATTTTGTTAATCTTTTTTACACCAATCTGCCACAGTTTTAACCAACTTGGTAACTTTTTACTGACAACTTTTTGTCAAGTTTGGCATACCACCGCACTGATATGCAGTTTTATGCTCTGAGAGACTCATGGGCGTTACCCAGGCTGCCTCACCCAAACCCCATTCAACAAACCCATACCAGATCCAGCCTTTAACCCTTTACCTGCAATTCCACCACCAGCACCAGGCTTCTGCTTATGCTATACCAGTAGATATAAAATGAATCGTTTTGTAGAGTTCATTTTCTAGAGAGAGTAAAGAGGGACCCACTTTTATGATAAGGTTGATAATTTTCATTTATATTTTCATGTTGTCCCGTTGTTGTAATTGTTTAATGTTTTGTTTTTTCTTTTTATTTTACCTTTTACAATATATTTTATACCCCCTCAACCTTAGTTTGCTTTTTAAAAACCCTTTAATTAAGTTTTCCGTTCAGAATACAGTCTGACAATGATGAAGGTGGAAGGTGGCTCTTGTGCATGAGAGCATAACCGGGACACTTACGCCAAGATGATTCATCATCATCATCATTTGTCCTAACGTTTATCCTGGCTTTTGCCAAGGTCCGCTTTCCTACCCATTCTTCTACACTTCGCTCGGTCTTTGACATCCTTGCATCGTAAACCATTGACTCTCGCATCTAGTCAGCTATGTCAATCCATCGCTTCTTGGATCGCCCACGGGGCCTCTTTCCTGATGCCGGCAAGTTCAGCCATCTATTTCCTACATATCCCTGTATCTTCAGCAACACGTGCCTCCTCGACCTTATCTGCGATATTCCTTACACCAAGGCTGCCACGGATTAACGCCAAGATGATTATTAATATTATTAAGGATCTACCTACATAAGTACATCTCATGTATGCATATTTGATGTTGCTATTTCTCAGCTTTGGGGGATTATGGATACTTGCGAGACTGAAAATGACAAGTCTCGAATTTAAAACTGAAAGACTCATGTCTTTTACAAGACTAGGTGTTGCTGTTTCTGGTAAACTGTTTTTGCTGGTAATTGTTGAGATGAATAAAGAAATGAATGATAATTCTCGATTGCTTATACACAAAATGCATAGCAAAAACAAAGCAACCGAATTGTTTAATTAGTAAATTTTGCATCTTATCCGCCTAAGGTTATAAAAAATCTTTTGTTTTAAGTAGGCAGCCCAACTATAGAAAGCTGTAGCTATCGGTTAGTTTACATCAACATAGTAGATCAAAAACATTTTTAAACTGTTCCCAGTTTCATTCAATCCAGTAAGGTCGATGATTGGCTATGGCAATAGTTGGTGATTCGATTTGTGTTACAGATGCTAATAAATTTGGAGAACTGTCCCGTAAAAGTTATGTTCAGCTACCGCTGCGCTAGTTTGACCTAGTTAAAACCGGATCCCAATGAAGTATGAAGTATTTGAATAGTTAGCCCTATTTGTAGTTGCGCCATAGATTAAATAAATCGGGCTTCAAATCTTACATCTTTTATTTCTGAGAATTCGGTCGTGCCGACTTCGATGATATGCCATAAATAAGGTTTTCTCTTCTCCTGAGCGTTTCATAAATATCCATGCAATATTTTTTGCGTACCAACTTGATGAAAAACTACCAAAATAAAAAGTGTAGATGATAACTATGTACATATAATGGCAAATCTAATGGAATTTGAAGTCGTGGAGAGGTACCAACGCAACTATTTTGTATGCATAAGATAAATTTAAAACCAAACAGGAGATCTTCATTCAGAGATAGCAATATGCAATCATGGTTTGCATTCTGTTTCTTCTTTAGGGAAATTTGACAATTTAATATAAGCCTTCATAACTTATTTTTATACCACACAGGTGGCAAACAAACTTATGGCCTTGCCTAGATAATTTGTGTCTATTTACTATTTAATAGAGCTGATTCGATGTTGTCTATCAAAACCGAATGAGGCCGCGACTGTCCATGGATTTTACATTGATTTAAGTTTATTTTTTAGGGAGATCCGACCTGCGCTTGGGTAAAAGCCGCTGATAATGGCTATTCTGTGATCTGAATATATTCAATAGTTAGTATTCGTGTACCCACACGAAATTAGGTTTGTCGTTTTCCTCACAGATACGACTAAATGAATTTCATCGTTTAGTGTAAAATGCCACATAGGCCATATCTTATTAATTATTTGATTGCTGCGAGAACAGATCCGGAAAGTAAATAACCGAATTTTACGCGGACGAAGTTAATTCCACATAAAACAAACTAAACTTAAACACTAATTTTCGCTTTGTCCTCACGGGAATACTCGTCTGGTCAAATAGTAGGTACAACTACGTAGATAGCCATTACCCACACACCACGAAAATCAATGCACCACACAGCTTGTAAAATTATAATAATTATAAGGGTTCAATGACTGTGGGACACAATGGGAGTGAGGCAGGGGAGGGTCGCCTACGCCAGCGCTACGGGCTACGGCCTACGCGTTGCGCGGCACGGCAAATAATGCTCGAGTAATTAAAAATGAAACTGTACCCAGTGATGGCTCAGTGGCGTATAGTTTGATCAAAAGCAATTCATTTTATATACACGCAGGTTTTGTAATTAAAAATATTTTGGTAATTTATTTGCTGTCAGAGCACATGGTAAGGCTATTCGCTGTCGTCCAGGTCATCGGCTAAGGGAGCAGATGCGATGAATTAATAAATATACAACTGATCTTATTTGAATATTAGTAACTGCAGGCATCGTTTTTTAATATGGATCTCACGGTTTTATAAGAAATGCGCGTATAATACTATTGAAGGTAGTGACTGAGGGTAGGTTTTCGAACGGCCAGTCGAATTATACGCCTTCAACCTTACTATGCGTTTTATTGTCTAAAGATTCACACTTCAAACTTACAGCACCTCTCATTTCGTGTCATTCTGCTCCGTTAAAGGAAATATCTGACCTTAAAAAGGCCGCGGCTACGGGTGCAGATAAAAATATTTTTCCCCATCTGTAAGGCTAAGCGGGCGAAAATAATTGCGGGAGTGGTTGCGAATAATAATTGCCAATCGGTGAACAGTACCAATATACTAGGGATCAAGAGAAGCCGTTTGTAATGTAAAATAGCAGATGCGAACTCAATCGTAATGTATGTTTTGTACCGTATGAAGTTGTGGTGTACGTAGGAATTTATAGGTTTTAAGACTTCAATCGAGCCATTTTAGTAACAGTAACAGAATACTAAAACGTGTCAAACTGCTATTGAGCTGCTATTGCAATCGAGTTGGGGCCCTGGTGAACTGTGTGCTCATTTGCCTCTCTCTACTATAAAAAAATATTAAGAAAAGACACCAAGACTACGTGAACGATTTTTTACAATCTGACCTGTTAATGTAAAGCTAGAGTTTAAGCTAAAATACCAGAATAACATATATCGATGGCCTAGTGGTTAAGGTATCCGACTCGTATGCGAGAGATACCGGGTTCGAATCCCAGTGCTGCCATGTACTAATGACTCGTTTCTGAGCTATGTACATTAGTGGAACATTAACCGATGACCTTACAGCGAAAGGTGCCCCTGTTAACAGGATCACAGAGATCAGCTTGCAGTTGCTCCGCTGTTACTATACCTTTTAATTACGTAATAATGGAGAGTGATCACCGCCGGATATGAATGTCAGCAACACCAAACCTGATCTGCCAAATTCTAGATTATGGTCAAGGCGAACCTCTGGCTCTTGCGCGCGGGAGCACAACCGGGACGTAACGCAAAGATAACACACACACACACACACACGCACACGCACACGCACACGCACACGCACACGCACACGCACACGCACACGCACACGCACACGCACACGCACACGCACACGCACACGCACACGCACACGCACACGCACACGCACACGCACACGCACACGCACACGCACACGCACACGCACACGCACACGCACACGCACACGCACACGCACACGCACACGCACACGCACACGCACACGCACACGCACACGCACACGCACACGCACACGCACACGCACACGCACACGCACACGCACACGCACACGCACACGCACACGCACACGCACACGCACACGCACACGCACACGCACACGCACACGCACACGCACACGCACACACACACACACACACACACACACACACACCAGAATAGCACAAAAAATTTAATCCAAAATGCAACGTATTTTCCGCAAGATCACGCTTTAAACGAATTTTGCGCAGATGTATAATAATATCAGATATAGGGAGGCCTTATGAGTAAGAATTTTGATGGAGACGGTTAATTCCATTGTCATGCTGTAGTATATTTTTTAATATATAATGTAGGTAGTAAATGTAACTATGTATCTGTCACAGGCAGCTACTCCTACGCTTGAAATTAATTACCACGAATCCGATCTGAAAATAACTCCAATTTTCCGCGCCATAGAGGGCTGAAATGTAACTTTTGAAATTAACAGAAGCGGATCCTCTAAAATTATATCATAACAAATAAAGCATAATTAAACAAAATTACTTCTTCCTTATTGACTTAATTTTCAATCAAGCTAGCTGTTTCAATCATAAACTTGCTATAAACCAGTTATTCCACCGGCATAAATCTTACTTAAAACACCGTTTACTTAATGAATTATGAAATGTATAACGAGAAACTTGTCATCTTGTCATAATATTTAGTATTGGTGAGTGATTTTAAGTCCTTAGTGGGATTGAAATCCTAAATCAATCTTTGTTCAAGACAACAAACAGCTTGTCCAGGAAACCTAGTTCCTTAATTGTTTAATTAACCTTGTTTGTTAAAAGTAAAATTAAAGTTTATACATAACAAAACTTCTGTTCTACACCTAACTAAACATTTAAGTTATGCTAAATTAAATGTTAAGATAAACTAAGACGGTATTTATGAAAACTTTTGTATTAAAAATTTCTAGACCTTGAGTTAAGCAAATTTTTGATATTTATTCAAAAACTACTCTCTATCTACTCGCTATCTTCTATTATGATAAGCGAAAACTTATTTTTTTCCCAAAGCGGCAACACTTTCACTCGTCTAATTCTTAAATTCAGTGACTGAATTCCGAAACAAAAAGCGTGAGAGCAAATTAAAGTGGAAATACATTCCACTTTGATTTGCTAATACATACTTAAAGAATAAGGTCCATTTTTGTATCTCGGATTTTTGAAAAGCGGAGCGACGCGTGTCTTAATATAAGTGATACAAAAATGGACCTTATTCTATGAGCAATACATTCCACTTTGATTTGCTCTCACGCTTTTTGTTTCTGAATTCAGTCACTGAATTTAGGAATGTGTAATAAGCGCATTAGCGTTAGCTGTACCTTACTGTATAGTAAAGTATAGGCACATATTTCTTTATACGCTGGTATAGTCATATCGCTTTTCAAATGTCACAGTTCAAAAGAAATCAAATTGATATTAAAAATCGCAAATGAAATGTACATTAAATCTCTTTGATATGAAAATAGATTATTCTGAGCAAAATTTTTTTTTATTTTCCACGGTTTGTACAAAAAATTTTATTATATGAATTCGTAAAGTAAATATAATATGTTGTTGAGTTGTACCATGATTTACATAGGTACGTTTGCGAATTCGAAAGCATCGCATATAAAACGTAACCCTGAATTTGTAAATGAACAGCAATATTGGTAAAAAGGATCGATGTCGTTGTTAACCCTGCGTTCCACGCGGTGCAACACAAAGCACTGCCTAGATGATGACCGAGACTATATTGAAACTTTCGCAAAGGCAATGTAAAGGATAGCCCAAGATGTCGGCGCCATTCATTCGCTGTGACGCTGGTATTCGTGGCCTCTCGAACCCAGTGCCAGTTGCTCTGCACACTTTGGAAACCATCGTAGATTGTATCTGCACTTCACATCAGGTGAGATGGCAGTCACATACCTGACTATTTTCTATAAAAAAAAACTGAAATATCCGCGATTTTGAGCAATAACGCCCCGAGACGTACTTGAGTATAGAGATATTTATATTATATTCAAGCTGGTATACAAAATTGATAAGTTCGTCCAATTGATCCTCATTAACACACTTCAGAAAAGGAGGAGGTTCGCGTTAGGCTGTATATATAGGTATGTATGTTTATTTGTACGCTCTTTGTACATAATGTTCACCGATATCCTTATCCATTTTCTTATGTGAACCGTTTTCGATTATCCTTTGTGAGTTTAAGGGTGTGCTCAAATCTCGAGAACGCCTCGCGAATGAGCACTTGCAGTAACGGCTCGCGTGTACACGACTTCAATTGTTTGCACGATGAAATGCAACGCGCCGCTCGCGTGCTATTGCAGCAACTACACGCAGCAGTGTGCGGTCTTTGAGGTAAACCATATATGGATGGTATGTTGATAATATAAGACATCTTAGAGTGAATAAATTGAGATTTAAATTAATAATTACACTACCTATATTAATATTTATGTTACTACTAGCTTTTGTCGAGACTTCGTCTGCGTAATTTTCGATTATAATGTTTCAGACTCGTTTCTGCGGGAACCACATTGAAATTCGGAATAAATTATACAAACTTTCGCTTTATATTACTTGTTGCTCGTTAAGCGATACCGATCTCGCTAAAAAAAAAATTTACACAGCGCCATCTAGCCCCAAACTAAGCCAAGCTAATTTTAATTTTAAGATGATATATATAATTAAGATGGTGGTTTAATAGTTGGACTGCTGAGTGCACCTGTCGATGCTCCCTTCAGGCTGAACGTAAAGCAGCACCCAGCAGATTTTAAAGAGTCACAGCGCGTCTGGTGTCTGTTGAACCGAATAAGAACAGGCGTCGGAAACTGTGCGTATCTATGGCACAAATGGGGTTGGTGTGAGGCAGCGGCATGCCAGTGCGGCTGCCTTAAGCAGTCAGTAAATCATATTATATTTGAATGTCCGGATACCAAGTACAGCAGGCAAGCGGAAGATATTCAGTCCCTTTCGGCCGAAGCTCTCGCCTACTTGACGAAATATAAATTGAAAATTTAAGTCCCAACTTAAAAGCCATACGATAAATAAATAAATAATAGTTGGTGGCCATCCACCATTAACATTAACCCTCAAACTCTTAGTTTCTGCAAACCCAAAACTTTTATTTTCTGTATAGGTTTTTAAAGTCAATTTAACTTTTTGACTTATTAAAAAGAATGTCAGATGAAAGACTCAAGGTTGCCCAACCCCAGTAAATAATTTTGCACAAGGTTAGCCAAAGTTGCCACCCCCTGCGGAATGTTGAAGATTGAACAGCGATTTACTGAGCCCGGTTGAGCTGGAAAGTATTTCGTTTAATCACTGCATAATAGCCCGGCTTTCTCATTATTTCTACAGCTATTAGGTCAAGTTCTACGAAGCTGGGTGGGTCCTTTCTCATTCAAGAAATTGAGTTTTCGTGCTTAAGATTTTAGATTTACTTAAAATTTTATCCCTCGAAACTCGAGCGCGAAGAAGTCTCGGCGAATACTATTTATACAGGCTGTCCCATAAATCAAAGGAAAGCCTGAACGGGTAATAGATCAAGTCGTGACAATTCTAAGAAAAATATAAAAACAATTCTTGGTCATCGATTTTTCAAATGTTTTGCATCAAGGAAAGTCGGTTGAGGGAAATCGGTTGAAATAATGTTTTGAATTCCTCAAAAGCATGAAATTGGGTAACATAAAAAAAAAATTTAATTTAATTTTTTTTCTGTAGAATCTGTTAAAGTTGGATGATATGGTAGTTTTAAATTAAATCTATCGTTTTACTTTACACTGACATTTATTCACGGCTACTTTACAGAAAATCATATTCTTGGCGTTAACGTCGTAGTTGTGCTCTCGCGCACGAGGGCCCGGGCTCCGACTTAACCATGATCCAGAATTTGGCTGATCAGTTAATTAAAGTGGAGCGCCTGCCGTCTGACCTCCGCAAATAAACAGGGGAACCTGACCAGATTGGAACATGGTTACATGTTCAGTCGCCTGAAAGTACAGGTTTCATCACGATGTTTTCCTCATCGTTGAGTAATCAACTAATGTACGTGACTCAGTAAAGAGTATGCGGGTACATGGCCGCAGTGGGATTCGAACCTGCTACCTAATAGCTCACGTGTCGGATACCTTAACCGCTCAGGCACCGAGGCTCCGTATATAAAGTTCATAGAATATTATTCGGGTAGAGTTCATTTCTCTTTGCCAAATAGGCAATCTAAAAGTATATTTATCGTAAGTTGAAAAGATTAACATTTTACACTGCCAGCCAACGAAATATCGGTATCCACGGCCGAGTATAAATTGGATCATTTGTAGTCTTCATTAAATAAATTCGCGTTAACATTTATTAAAACTTTGATATCCCGCCTTGTTTGTCTGAAGTTAATAAATCTGCCACTGCGGAGTCGTTTCTCGGAGGCGGCCGTTGTCGCAGCATCCTTACCCAATTAAGTTGGCTTTTCATTGTCGGCTTACGGCAAATTTGGTCGTTTAAAAATTCCATTTAATATTATACTGGGTCTTCTGGAATCGATATTACTGTGGATTTTCTGGAATCGAACCTGAAATTATGAAGCCGGACCCTCGAAGCTCCAATTTCACGATAGGGTCTTATTCAAAGTTTATTTGGAATAATACACTACGCTACGCCAATACTCAACGTTCATGACGTTAAATATTAATAAAACAAAGAAAAACTGTTACTTTCCAATAAATTAAATCCAAGATAAATTTTGTTTTAATAGTTTATCGATAATAACGAAGTTCGAACACAATGTTTAAAAATTATTATGAAGCGCTTCTGTGAATAAATCTAAATATTGATGTAATTACATGCCTTATTTACCCCTCGCCGCGTCGATCGCATTCATAATGAATTCGCAAATGAAAACTATGTATTCATAACAAGGTTTATCAGCAATTTTTGATTGAATAGCATAGGGGTATAGTACTCATTAAGAGCATTCTAAAGAGCCCAAACACGATGGGTTGATATTGTTGCGTTCAGTAGTGCCTATGGCCATCATCCGTTATCATCATCAGACCTTGAATGTCACCTAGGGGTAATTTATAGTACTCATGAAGACCATTACAAAATCCATATGACCACTTTCCGACCGATACCATATTCAAACATAGTCATACAAGTTTCATAGCTATACCTTTCAGATCAATTGAACACCGGGAAGTGGGTCTAATTAGGATTGTAAGATTTGTCCCGAACATACATATAAGTTACATACAAGCATTGCAAGTTAAATAAAAGCTTATAAAATAGTTCTCAAAATCTTATCCGAGAAATGTAGATCTTTAAACAGAGAGGTCAGCTTTGTAGCTAGACAGACGAGTTTCTATTGGACATGATTATTTATTATCTATAATAATAGAAAAAAATACCAGTGTCAATGATGCATTTTACTGTTGATCATCATATTGTGAGGGTATCAAATTGGTCGTGTGGTGAACAGCAGACTGTAGTCTATAGTTCGTGCCAAATGGATTGGCAATAGAATAAGAACATTTATTGCCGCAAGACACCACGACACGACACAAATAATCTAAGTTAAAAATAATACATAAACAAAAACAGAAAAAGCATTGTCTTATGTAGGTAAGTAACAAACACCATCTGCAGTAAAATGAAACTAACACCTACATAAGTAAACGCACACCTACATTGATTCCCATGGCACTGTCAATATCGCGGCGGCCAGTGCAAAATTATCTCACTCAGCTTAATATACTGTGAACTGCGAGGCGTCTCACTGCGCTATTTTTCGTGGGCGCCCTTGACGGACATTGATCTCTGCGTCAAAACAAAATTGTAAGTGATCGCAGCAATAGTCGTAATTATTTTAATAGTCGTATTCGTAACAATCAATGAAATTGAACAGTTTATAACAATTGTCATACATTTTTCATGAGATAATGCCCGTTCTTGAGAGGTCAAGGTCGCACTATAACACCAATTCTCTTTTCATTGACGGGCATCGTAAATATAAAGTTATTAATATAGGTATAGTTACTTAGTCATTAAACGCTACAAATGTCGTAGAGTCAGACCATATTATATCATTGCAAGATTGTATCGGGCGTTCTTTATGATCAGTCAAAACACCTCTCAAGCCCACTCAAATGAGCCCAAAGTCGATGTATTATCAAGCGTAGTTTAGAAGTTCCTATGGTCTATGACTACCATCAGTAGCCGTATTCACAATGATTCGAAACCGTTTCCAAACAATTCGACACGATATTCGTGAGTGGCGAATCCGTGCCGATCGATTCGAAAACTGTTATTCAGAATCCCGATAGATTCCACGGAAACTCTACTCTCTATAACATATGAAAATTTCATCAAAATTAACTGAAACCACATTTTCCTAAGAACTTTTGCGGGGTCCTTTGTCGATTCCGTATCGGAATCCGATTTCCGAGCCATTGTGAACACGGCTACTGATCCTGTTAAAAGGCGAACCTGACCCGATTGGATCATGATACACTACACTAATCGGTGGTCCGCGTTGCTATATAAGAGCCAATGAGACCACCCTCAATTCAGGCGCCTATATAGGAATCCCTGATTACAATCCAGCATGGGCGTTAAGTGCGCTCCACATGTTCGCCGAAACTTCCGGCGAAACTTTTGCCGGGACTTTGGTCGACTCTCTACATTCTCGCCTATTAGGGATGTGGTGGGTGTCAAAACGCGCGACATTATATCGATTCATCGGTGTAATATCACTAATCTGCTGTAAACAAAGCCACAGTGGTGATGGCAGCTGCTGTACTGTAATAACTTGATCTACTAATATCCTGGATCATGGTCAAGAGTACCCCGAACCTGTTACGGGAAAAAGCGCTGGGAATATAAATATAAAACCGATCGAATCGAGACGACAACAAACAATCTCTACTTAGTCTATGAAATAGCCGAGACATGCCAAATATGCACGGGACTACACGAGTACTCTCTCTACATTCTCGTATTCCCGCGGAACTGTCCACATGTGGAGCGCGCTTTATGATTACACTGCACCGACATAGGCAGCCTACCTCAGCCAGGGTTGCCGATACGGTCATTTTTACCTGATTTCGGGTAATTTGGCTTTTAGTGACTACGTTGCGAGTAACGATAACTATCGGATAGTTATAGATATTCAAACCAACGTTCGCTCGTTCATGTCTTACAATTACTTCTACGAATTGACCCTAGCTTTTAAGAACTAATATAATAAATATCGGGTGTGCAAATGCAATCAATATTCTTTTTAGTTATCTATTTTTATGGAAATTTTGTTTTTCTCGCAGAGGTCATCCATCGCTCAGTCAAATTTTGGCGACGGAGATTTTGTTTTTATAAAAACTAGTTCAATCTCTACACTGCACTAAATTAGGATATTGGGCGGTCGGGCTCTCAATACCGCCCTAAGTAATGACACGACACGCATGCGACGGGGCTTAATATGATCTCCTTTAGCAGGACCTAAACAGAACTGCCCTGTATTAGAACGAGACAGCGCTATACGTATCACATACCTTTGTCTCGTTCTAAGCAAGGCAGATCTGTTTAGGCCCTGCTATAGGAGCTCATGGTAAGCCCCCAGAAGTCTGAACTTTCGTCGAAAGTAAAACCTCCTTTACAAGACTCAAGTCAGACCCCATTTGGAGTGTTGCTCTCATCTATAGGCGGGAGCACCGGCACAGCTTGGTCCTTGGTGACTCAATCTAAAAGCGCGCTGTGAGAATTGTCGATGATACCATGCTCACAAGTGGTATTGAGCTGCTGAGCCAGCGGAGGGATTTCGCTTCCCTTTGTGTGTTCTACCGCTTGTACAACGGTGTTTGTTCTGAAGAACTGTTTGATATGATGCCTACAGCTACATTCTATTATCGCACCGCTCGCCACAGACAGGGAGTTTATCGTTACACCTTGGAGCCAAATTGGTCGCGAACTGAGCGGTTCCAAGGGAACTTTCTCCCACGCACACTAAGGTTGTATAATGAACTACCTGGAGAAGTTTTCCCTAGAGAGTACAACATGGAGTTCTTCAAGAAAGAGCTTACGGGGTCGGCAACGCGTGGGTGATGCCACAGAACACGATAGAAGTGGCATCTTCGCCATTAGTACCGAAACCGATGCCGCCGTTAATGATGAATTTCAATTTCTGTAACGGGTCTGGGTGTTCTATGTTTATTAAGTATGTATTTAAAAAAAATTTATAGATACTATATCAATTATCTAGCACCCATAATTCAAGCTTTGCTCAGTTTAGGGCTAGATGGCGCTGTGTGAATTTGTCTACAATTAGGTATTTATTTTATTTTAGTGTTAAGGTAACTGCATCATACCTCTACCCCACCTGTACCCCACCAGTGCCCCTGCTGTGCCCCTACTAAAAACTAATATCAAAATCGGTCCGCAATTGACGAAAATTTCAAGGAACGCACGTACCTACAATAAAAGAACATTCAATCGAAATAAGAATCTTCTCCTTTTTTGATGTCAATTCTACTATACTACAAATATATTATATCGATAAACAAAATAATTGATCGATAAGGTCGGTTTATGTGCACAGCACTAGATTGGGCGCAAGGTGTCCTTGAGCGCGAGTGAATATTTTTCGTAAAATATTGATAAATACAAGGTTTTTAGACTTAACGGTGAAATGAAATCACTCCGTTGAATTCTGCAAGAGACTGACGGCGCGTTCGCGCCTTTTGAAGGAAATAAGGCCATTTGCGCATAGGTGTGCACCGCCTACTTACCTTTTCTAACTACTTATTCTTATTTTTCTATGGGTGATGCACCTGGTATTGCAAACGACCATAGGCTGCGGTGACTGCTTACCATCAGGCGAGCCGTAAGCTTGTTTGCCACATTAGTGAAAAAAAAAACCTCGATGTTTTCAAAACAGATCGTAGAACAGGTGGTTTGAAATTTAATACAAGTTAATTTAGTAGGTACTAACGTTAACTTCAATTCCATAGATATCTACTTCATTTGCTTTAGTAACCTTGAGTCGTCGGCTGGTTCTGATATTCATGAAAGAAATACTCTAATGAAGGACCGAATAAGGCAGATTCATTAGTCGTTCTAACTAAGTCCAATTGTTATTTTTTCTTTTACTGAAACCTACCTTCAGGGGTTTGTTTTATAAAAAATGTCTTAGAAATAATAGCATAGTCATTAAATCAATTCTGAATATTAGAACGACCATCGTTCCTTTACTAATAAACTAGTCGGCACGGCGCGAGTTCGTGCGCGTGCTGCTTACCCTTTTTCTTCCAAACCTTGCCTTGACAATTACAAAGCCGTTCTGAAATTATACGCGAACATATAATATACCTTGGGTTATATTGCAATTTTCCTACTGAACTCTAATTTTTTGAAGATAAAACATACCCTGTTCCTCGCTGATAATGTAGCTTTCTATAGGTGAAAGAATTTTTAAAATCGCTTAAATAGTGTTCAAGTAATTATTATTTTATTAGTTTATGACAAGGGCCTCAGGTTATAAAGCCTAATAAATATGAAATATAATAACAATAATACTAAATCGTTTATTTCAGGCATTACAATTACAAGGTATAAACAATGTACACAAGCCCATAAACCTACCTGGTCTTCAATTAATATTACGTACATCTGTTTGACCATTGTATAGGACTAACAATTTCACAGATCATCACACCTGAGTGAGGGTAGACGGAGGTCGATCAGTCATGTCTAGAGCTGTCATTTGCCACCAGAATTCGAAAAATAAATAATGAATGTCCAAAGTTCATAACGTCCACATAGAAAGATGAGAATATTAGTGCTATGAGTGATTGCAACCCGAAGTATTTAGGGTTACGCAGTCAAAGGTCGTTTATATCCAATAAAATATATTTTTTTTGTTTAAATTAGACTAACCAGGCATTTGACTGCCATCTCACCTAGTGGTTAGTATTGTCTGATAAAAAATAATACAAACGTTACCTTTCATGTTACATATCCAACAGAAACTCCTGTCGTTACGGGTTTAAATTAATTATTTCAGAAACACAAAATACGCTGTTCGTATGATTATGTTTATTTTAAATTATAATATTTTATAACGTTTAAATTATTCTTACTTGGTATAAGAATAATTTATTCCATTATTGCAGTGGCTTGGCGCGATATTGCTTTAAAGTAATTAACTCTACCGTTATTAATCATCTAGAGTTTGTTGGGAATGCGTCAGTTTAACTCCTCTACCGTCTTTACCGAACTTTAATAATTTACACTCTGCTTTATGTATAGATTCCAAGTATAAGTAACTCTATAGCTGCACTGGTATAGCTATATTTCTTACCCATAATGTTGTATGTTGGCACCTAGTAATAACTAGAGTTCTTGCGCCAATGTAAGAAAAAATCATATGGAAGGACGATATCAAATTTTTATCACATCAACAGCCCAAGACAGTCCACTGCTGGACTTCAGCTTCCTCTACATAAGTAGGGTACTCCATTATATCCACGCTTCGCAGGTGAGTATTTTTTAAACTAACCAGGCATTTCACCGCCCCCCAGTGGTAAGTGACGATATGGCCGCATATGGAACATGCCAGTCTAGGAAAGGCTTATTTACTTTTACCTTGAATGCATTCGCATTATTGATAATACTCATCAGAAACTTATGCTGTCTATTTTCTGACTAAGGCATTAGATTACTACCACATAGGTAGGTAAGTGATAAACTCTACTCTGCCGTTCACCACACGGCCAAAATTATTCATTTTGTAGTATCATAAAAAGATTATCTTATTGGTTTTTATAAAATAAAATTGGTTTTGGAAAGCTCTGAAAATAACTAAGCCCACTATTCCACAAAAATAGGTATTAGTATTCATGAAATAACTTCTAAAATTCTCTCAGCAGAGTTTTCTCTGCGTTCTTCTATAATTCTTTTCGGCGTCACGAACTCACGAATAAAAGTTAAAATAGTACTCGCATTATGTCAGATGCGTTTGCTTGTTCAAGTGAAAGAGGCAGACAACGTTATCCATTTACCCTATTAAAATAAATTCTAGCTTTCTACCTACATGCGAGACAACTCGAAGGTACAGTCCGAGGCAAAGTACCAAGGCTTCTAATATAAATGTACATGGAAGGGTACTTATATATCTGAGCAGATGTACATATGTTTGATTGATGAATCTGCTTAGATATATAAGTACCCTTCCATTCACATTTATATTAGAAGCCTTGGTAATGCTTACATATTAATGAACTCGACTGTAACGAGAAGGTTTCTAGATGTACGGGTATTCCAAGTATCTACATAAATGCTACCGATTCAGGTAGGCATGAATTATTCCAATAATAGCGCGTTCTAGCTGAAAGCACTATTTTTGGGATCCCTTAGCTAAGTGATTTCTAGTTCGATAGTTATTGAGGTTGATTTATAGTATTAAATACGCTGAGTCACTGATCCAATAAATACGGTTTTGTTAGAAAACGCGCTAAATATTTACACAGACCATTAAAAGAAACACTAATATTTATAAAACATTTACATTAGTTGAATGCTAACCGATGCTCTTACGGTGAGGGTAAACATCGTGATGAAACTCACACATTCAGGCAACTGAATGTGTAACCATGATCCAATATGGTCAGGTTGCCCTGGTAACAGGGACATGGAGGTCAGATGGCAGCCGCTCGACTGTAATTATTTGATCTGCCAAATCTTGGATCGTGATGATGGCAAACCCCGGGCCCTCGAGAGCACAACCAGGGCATTAATGCCAAGATGATTGTGATTTTTATTTATAAAACGTTTTAAAAAAAGTCGTCCACACAGCTGCCCCCCGAAACGGTGCCCAGGAATGTGGCTGCGTTGTGTCGTTGGATAGCAATGCTTATCCTCTGTCAGAGGAACGAGTCGGCTCCCTGGTTAACTGTGATGACTACTAGCTTACTGTTTGCTACTTATTATTTGGTATTTTGTTACTTATTAGTTGTTTTACTTGTTGGCCCCCTATCTCCATCTGGCCCGTAGTCTTGAGAAAGTTTTAATGACACTAGACCACGACGCCACTCTTATTTGACTGCTGCCCGCCTAGATGGCATACCAATGCCACCTTGATAATACTGGCATACATGCATTCCTTATGCGATTTTTTGTTTACTATCATTGCATGAATCGACGATAATTGTGTAAGTTTAGATCTGTAGGCCAATTAAGAAACTCTGTTGCAAACAATTCTCTGATTCACATAACTATGATTAAAATCAGAATTTTTTTAGCAATAGAGTTACGTAATAATCCTAAGGGTTGGATGTCTGCTCGTTTGTCACTAGTAGGACAAAAAATTAACTGAGTTTGGTTAAAAGAAATATCTACAAAGGAAACCATTTGTTAAGTACCTAGGTAATCAAGGTTTTTATAGGAAGCAAAAAATCCTGTAAGAACATAAAGACATTGCCCTGCGGTAAATCAATTGGGTTTATCCAATTTTCATTATTCTAATTTAGTTTTCAATAAGTATTTTAGGAATGACAATTCATAATACAAAGGTTTTCATTTCGTAGGAGTATTTATATAAAGAAGCTAAAAAAATACCTCCAACTACTTCAATTCAACATGCCAAATCCTGGATCATGTGCATGCGGACCCCGGGCCCTCGTGCGAGAACACAACCGGGATATTAACGCTAGATGATTATTTTATTTCAAGACAAGAAAATGTAAAATTTTACTCACTGCAATGCTCTGTTTAAACATTCAGTAAATAGGTAGTTATATCTTTACTGTTCACTTCACAAGTAATCACAACAGACACGTACTCACATCACGATCAAGAGTTTAAAAATATCTACGAACAAATTATCTACATATCACTTTTATTTGTATCATTGCCGACGAGAATTATCTCAATTTATCTAAATTTCCGAAGTGAGTGCGCGCGCGCCGCCGACGCGACTGCCGTCTGCCAATGGCGTGACGTCACAACTGTTTTTTCCCCGAAGCAGGTAATGAATGAATAGAACGTAATTAATTTCCCAGTGATCCGCTATTGTAACAACTCTAGTTGCTTACGACATTTATTGAACATTGTCATTTCGATCACTGCAGGTAAACACGAAAGGAGTAAATTGATGTAATTACTTGGTTTAATAAGCATACCTATAGGTATTACTCTACTCTTACCCTAACTCTACTCTATTCTTCCCATACCCTATCATACTCTACCCTTACCCTTTCCTACTCTTCCCCAACCCTACTCTACCCCTACCCTACCTACACTTACCCTGCTCCAATCATACACGTACCCTACAAAAGTACCGGAGAAAGTTATGAATTGTCAATCGTAAATACTTTTTTTTCTCATGAATACGAGATTACGACGCCATCTGGTGGGTTCTATTCTATTTTGAAACCATCTAGTCTACTTGAGTATTGACAACTCTATAGTACCACGGACACGCCGCCAGTACAGCGATTGGTACAAGCCCTACGCTGCGCCCAACTCGGCGTATTTGCTTGAATCAACATAAACCTTTTTAACGAGGCTTTAGCCGTCCTAGATGGTTGTCAGATTCGAAAGCTCTAAACAAACTCTTTAATCCTAATAGCTAATAATAAAATTACGCATATAAAGTCTGACCGGTTTATACAAGGCGCTGCCATATTGTGGAACTCATTTCTTACTAGTTTCTAACACTGGCAACAGCAAGGAACAGCAACAGTAGCTCCCTCTTGACACTTTTGCCAGATCCCCGGTAACCTGGTCAGGCTATATTTATACTTGGCAACAAAAATATGAAATAGACAATCGTAACCATCCAAGCGGACATTGATAGAATCCAACACCCGGTAAAGCTAAACTTTGGGACAACAATTTTTATCCTAACAAAAACCATTTACATTCTCTTTTACTTTCTTTTTTTACGTACCCTATTGTCCGGAGCTTTACGGACAATAAAGCTCGCAAAAGTTTCAATTTAAGCCCTTCCATTCATTCAAAGGGATTAGTCGGAGACAATCGTAATTACTAAACGTAGGCTGCAAAAAAGAATTTGAAGAATAGGTACTGAACAGAATAAAATCAGGCAAGCTTGGTTAAAAAAAATACGACGTAATAAGTTTTCACAAAACTTACAGCCATTGTATCATGTTGACACTTATTTTCTATAACTCACATCGTCGGCGAAATGTCGAAGTTATTGATTCCATAAATCACAACGCCGAATAAACATTATATTGCTCACGCATATAAATGGTGTCACGTGGCGGCCCTACCTACCTAAGTTATTTCTATGTAGGTTTATTAGAGTATTTATACAATAGAAAAGAGAATAATCTAGGTAATTGGAGTTGTGGGTTAATGATACAAAAACACGAAGTTTTACAGGCGCGAAGATACATATTATATAACCTAAAATTAAATGCCATAATAAAAATGCACAGCTAAAGTAAGAAAGTACAACACGCTGTGATGGTCCTGGTATTGAAACCGTCCATTAGCTAAGGGCAACTGCTTAGCATAAGATGGGCCATATGATTGTTTGCTACCTTAATAATATTAAAAATTGATACTAAAAGTGGTTCTGTAAAATATCCGTTATATGTAGTTTCAACGATAGGATACGCATCGTTTTTATTGTAAATATTATTATAATCATTATTAGCCCATTCCGAGTTCCGTGTACGAGTGCCGATGGATAAAATATGTCATTTTTTCTTATTAACTAAGTGTGGCCTCGTGGAGTAGTATTCCGGCAATACACCATGCCGAAACGACCCCACGGCTTCCGAGAAAACGACAGAGGAGGTGACCACCACCATGGATCAGTAACTATGATTCCTCTAGGATTCCCAAATATATGATTAAGTAGGTACTTTAAAATCTGAAGGCACAGTAATGTGAAAATTGTATATTTCGTTCTTACACACTCCTTTTCTAGAAAACGTGCCCACAGTATAACAGCTTATTTCATATTTGATTTATGGAAGCAATTTCATGTTTCACGACGGTATAATTCAATATTCTGTTTTATGTCATTCATAAATAATGTGCGACAAATGTACCCATACAGAGTCTGAAGAGGGGTGTTTCGTCTCTTTAATCATTTACGGTCCCATTTTCGTAATGATTTAACGTTCGCACGCAGACTGTACGATTACGGCCACATTCATTATTGAGATTTCTATATGTTCAGTTTGTTTATTTGTTTAAATAAATTACTAAGTTTTATTGAATGTCTTAAAATAGCGATGTTCTGTTTTATGTGCCATCACGAAGAGCAGATAAAACAGGGAAGCAGTTACCGCTTGCAATAATATACCGGGGTAATAACTAGCTACCGTTGCTGCTGTTGCTAGTTTGCTAACCGCAAAACTCGGGAACTTGGGTTACTTAAATAGAATCGCAGGAAAATTACGAGCAATTTTGAGTAAAGCTCTAGTCTCGAGCTTGCTTAGCTACTACGCTCTCAGGACTTCAGGCTTGGTCGTTTTTGCAGCCCTTTCTGTCTGCGATTCCAGCACCATTAAAAGCTGCAATGCTGACTACGCTGTGATAGCCTGGAGATGGCTAAGCTGTGCGCTCAACTATTATCAGCGCGGCTAGCAACGCAGTAAATACAGCCCGCGGCAGTAATTTACTATTGTTCATCATCATAATGTTACCTTCTATTCCGGTTTATGCCAGGGTCCGCATAGTAATGTAATGAATGCCCTATTATTATGACTATAAACCATGCTGCAAACTGTGCAAGCTGTCCTACTTATTACGCTAAAATTGTTTATCCACAACGTACAAACCCCACTTTGCATACCGACCCATATCCGGCGTGAGTGTTGAATCTATTTGTTTTGTATCAATACGAAGTGATGCAGGTGCGTGAGACAGCCGACCCAAAATCAATGCGACCTGTTTGTGGCAGCCGGAACCTATGCTAATGTGGACCGTCACCACTCTCAAGAAACCCCACGGCCCTTTCCAACCCGTTCAAGAGGTTAAAGGGTCCTCAGAAGATCCTTCAGCGCGCTTGGATATTATCCAAGACACAATATACAATATTTTCTCTGGTAAGCCAGTTTGGTTTTGTTATTTTACTTATAAACGCCAGCCCAACCAGCATTAGCCTGCATGGGGCGATGGCTACTGTTAGCGGTTACAGTGTTTATTTTTATTAAAAGAAAAATATACAATTTGAAAACTCTCCCTTTTGAAATATCCCTAATGACCTAGTTTCAGATTAAGCTCACATTCTATGCTAGTAATTCCAAATTGCCCCTGAAATAGGAAAATCATTTCAAAGCCGCGGCGACAGAAACATTCCTAAAGCTCCTTATTTTTTTCCATCTTGTGAAGCAAATGACTGGAAATGCCTTGAAAAAAGAAAACGTAGGCTGAGTTCATTCGGTTGCCGCTAAATATCGCAATTGAAGGACTCAAGAGAAAAACAACTGAATTCGGTATTCGGTGCCAAAAAATCTTTAGAAATGGGTGTTAAATTGAATATAACACTTCGATACAGTCAAATTACATTTAGCTTGGAAATGGGAGCTTGTGTCAATGGGTGAGAACTCATTTTCCAATAGCGTTTTTTTCATCGACACCAGCTACATTTCACAACATCCGACAGCCCAGTCCGACATTACACAATTGCAATAACAGTTTATCAAAGTATCGTTGTGGCCATCTCGAATCCACTTTGCATTGAAAGCCTTCTCACTTCGTTTATTTCTGTGTTATAACGTTTTACAGCAAGAAATAAAGTTGGACAGTAAACTGAGAGTGTTTTCATTATTTTCTGCAGCTTGCACCTTCACTTTGCATTTTACAATGTCGACAGTTCTATTTCGAAGGGCACTCAGCGAAGAAATTCATAATTTTCTTACTAAATGACAGGCTAATTAAAAGTTTTGATACTGAGTTGAAGTGAAATTTTGTCTTTCGCGGTTTTAATACCATTAACCGCTCTAACTTTTTGGGCAATAAATTATAGAACTCACTCAATTAACAATTTCATCGAATCGCAATTTTGTTTATCTGTGGACTTTCAAACAGAAGAGTTTATTTGTTTATATTCACTTATATCCGGAATTACTACTCTGATTTAAAATATTATTTTTGTTGATTTTAATGCATGATGGTAAGCAGTAACGGTAGCCTATTATCATCTTAGCGTTAATGTCCCGGTTGTGCTCTCGCGCACGAGAGCCCGGGATCCGGCTTGACCATGATCCAGGATTTGGCAGATCAGATAATTACAGTGGAGACACTATCTGACCTCTGGGACACTGTTAGCGGAGAAACCTGACCATATTTGATAATGGCTACAAATTCAGTGGCTCAATGTGCAGATTTCATTACGATGTTTTCCCTTACCGTAAGAGCATCGGTTAGCAATTAAGTAATGTACATAACTCAGAAAAGAGTCATTTTCACATGGCCGCAGTGTGATTCCAACCCGATCTCTTTCGCTTACGAGTCGGATACCATAACCACTCGGCTACCGACGCTCAACGCTCAGTTATCGTAGCCTATTTACATATGTTATTCCAGAAGTGTTGTTCTAGCTGCCAAATAACCGAGGCTCCACCACTGCCAAGGTCACGGTTCCCTCCCCCCCTCACTCCCATAAGTACTGCAGATCTTACACACTGACAAGAACACACGCATGCTTGTAAAAAACTAACCTCTATACTCAAATAATTCAGAAACTACGGAGCCTATTCTAATTTAAACTATGACATGGGATGCTTCAAGAAGTATATTAGAGGTCTTCTTAGAGGCGGGCAATGCATTGGTAGCACTTCTGGTGGTGTGATGATCAGGTGGCCCGCATGCCTGTTTGTCTGGCGTATTACACATATAAAAAGGTGCTGTACTAGAACGCGTCAAGATGCTTTGACTCCCTGTGTAGCCTTTTCTTCGTTCGACTCTACCTGGATAATCGGAACATGAAATGTTAACATTACAGCTACTACGTATTAAAAATAGCCAAAGCTTGCACGAATTATATAAGTAGCTACTTTACATAAACCCAGTAAATTTAGAGTAACGTAGCAAGGAGGCGTCCGTTAATTACTTGAGTAAGAGATAAAAAATACGGTAGCGGGATCTTTCTTAGGATCCATTCTCACCCGATTGGCAGCGGCCAGCAGAGTCCAGCTCGACAAAAGGAGGCGCCAGCTGTTCGTCTGAGCCGACCGAGTCCTTTAAGCGATACTATATGTATTTTCTAATGGAGAAAAAGCTTCAAATTGTGTAACAGTGATACTTACAACTTACTTACGGCCGGCTGCGATGCCACTCGGTGTGGATTGGCCCTTACGAGGGGTAGGTCGGGGGAACCACGCCCATTTCAGCCAGCGCTTTTAGAATCATGTACTCAGCGATTTTTGAATAAGATTAGTACACATTTATCTTACTAAGGGTCAACATTTAATGTGCCTCGAAAAATTAAACGATGACCATAAATACTGAGAAAAACACTGGGCGATTCCCGACATCACACGCTACTTTCCTTGAAAAGACCTATTAGATTTTCTTTTTTATAATTTTTTGTGCAATAAAAAGTGTATCTATCTATCTATATTTCTTTAGAAATACTTTACATTTATATAACCACAAAACTTAACAAAAACGCAAGCTCGGTCTTGCATGGTAACTTACGGTAACGGGCGGCTTTCCCAAGTAATTGAGGCTTTGGAATTAGTCCACAGAAGAGCCAGAAGAGTCGAAAGCGTCGTTGCTCACGCGATCTTAGCTGCAAAGTTCGGCTATCAACTTGCGGTTCAATAGTTTATCGGTATTTTATAAGGTTAACTTTGCCGCTGTGCTTACAGAACTTGATCCCGCTCTCTAAGTTCCTATGTCTATTAGGCCGCTATGCGTCGGGATGCCTTTCAACCTCTTGTGGTCGACTAGGCTAAGAATTTACACACAGCGGATTGCGGCCTACATAGCTGAAGTGGGAGAAAACTTTTGCTGTATTGATCTCATTCAAAAAATAAAAACTTTGTTCATAAGGGCCTCTCAACGAGCACTATTTTTGGCTGCAGCTGAAGCCGTGTGATGTCCCGCAGAGTAGCGGGACACCACACGCACATAGCACCAAGCCCTTACAGTCGTGGGTATCGTACAAGGCGACTAGTTTTTTGAAGCTAAATATCTCCGTAGATTAGAAAATAGGCAGCAGCGTTTTTCATTGTTATATTTATAAAACTGAGATCTGCAACCTGCCCGTCAAGCGCGGACATTATTATTATTATTATTATTTGTTAAGTGGGCTTTTCAAGGCTAAACGTCCTAGTATCACTGCGACCATTACTGATCTATTGTGATCGCCTCTAGCTTACAGTTCAGTGCTGATCCCTACAGCTTCTATGAACTGTAAAAGGCTCTTAGCACTGATATCGTGCACCTCATCCGGTAGTAGCTGGTATTTACCAAGATGGATGCTACGTTTGCGCATCAGGGCTTCGCACTTGCAAATCAGGTGAAGAGGCGATTCCTCGTCCTCCTTACAGAATCTGCAGTCCTTTGTACTGCTGATCTTCAAGTTAAACATGTGCTTGTTCAGCCCACAGTGACCAGTCAGCGCCCTTACCAGGATCCGCAACTTATTTCTACTGAGTAGTAATCGTTCTTTTGCATGTAGGCCATTGTAGGCCTTGACTAATGCTTTAGAATGGTTTAGGCCTGGCTGCTTCTTCCAGTGCTCTAATGATTGCTCTTTGCAATTTGTCCGTAGGGTCAGTTTGACTAGGCTTTTTGGTATTCCACAGAATGGTTCTGGACCATGTGTTGTGGTCACACTACCAGCCTTAGCTAGATCGTCTGCAATTTCGTTGCCGTCGATCCCTTCATGTCCTGGGACCCAACGTAAAATTACTTGGTTTTTCTCACCCAAGGAATTGAGAACATTCACACAGTTTAGCACCAATCTAGAACTCACAGAGTTTGATGATAGGGCTAATAAAGCTGCTTGACTGTCTGAGTGTATATAAATACAATGGGTCACGTAGTGCCTTTGGAGGTTAATATCAGCGCATTCCAAAATTGCGTAAACCTCGGCTTGAAAAATAGAGGCGTGCTTGCCCAGGTTCAGAAATTTCTTAACCCTAGGTCGCTCCCCATATATTCCACTCCCCACGTGATGTCCTGATTTGGATCCATCTGTGTACCAGATCAGGCTCCCTTTTTTCCAGGAAATTTGGCTTTTGAGCCACTCATCCCTGGCTGGGATCTCTACAGTGTAAAGTTTATGGTGTACACACTTAGGAATCATGGTGTCTGTATGCATACCTAGTATTTTATTGCCCATGATCGTTTCCTGAAAAGACTTCAGAGACTGTGAGAGCCATTTCCCCTCCCCCTGGATGGTTACCCTGTGCATACTGGCCGCCGCCACCATTTGCAAATGCAGATGTAGCGGCGGAAGGTTCAGAATTGCATCCAGGGCCGCTCCCGGGGCGGTTGTCATGGCTCCTGTGACCAAAAGGCACGCCGTTCTCTGTAAGCCGCTCAGTATATTAATCACAGTCTCCTGGTTGGCTTTTGTATGCCACACTATAGAGGCATACGTAATTATGGGTCGTACTATAGCTGTATAAAGCCACATAGAGATTTTTGGGGTCAAGCCCCAGGTTTTCCCTGCCAGTCGACTGGAAATGCCTAAGGCTATTTTAGCCTTCTGTAAAATTGCAGTTAGATGGCTGTTCCAGGTCAGTTTTTGATCTAGTATTAAACCCAGACATTTCACTTCCTTTGAAAAGTCTACAGTTTTGCCATTTAACCGCGGTTTGACTAATCCGTCAAGTTGTCTTTTATTGGTAAATGGTACAATTACAGTTTTATCTGCATTAATAGACAGCTCATTGTCCCTGCACCAATTATCAATAATATTCATCGCTCTTTGCATAATGTATGAAATCGTACTTTGGCAGAAGCCCCTGACAATTATCACAAGGTCATCAGCATAGCCCTGTGCATCTATCCTGAGCTCTGCCAATTTATGCAAGAGCTGATCTACCGCTAGGGTCCACAGCAGTGGAGATAGGACCCCTCCTTGTGGACAGCCTCTGGTAGTAAATACTTCAAGCGAGCTTCCATGTAGGGCAACCTTCGCTTTTCGGTTTGAGAGCATTGCTTCCACCCATCTGACTGTTGTGCTGTCAATCTTCTTTTCAGTGAGTCCTTGAATTAAGGTCTTTGTTGGGGTATTGTCAAAAGCGCCCTCAATATCCAGAAACGCACAAAGTGCAATTTGTTTGTCCTCTAATGCCTTTTCGACCTTGTCTACCAAGTTTAATAGGGCAGTTTCAGTCGACCTTCCTTTGATGTAGGCATGTTGAGTGTAATGAATAGGGTTGTCAATTGTTATTGTTTCCCTAATGTAAATATCCAGAATTTTTTCCAAAGTCTTTAACATGAATGAACTTAGACTGATGGGCCGGAGGGATCTCGGTTGAGAATAGTCTCTCTTACCAGCCTTTGGGATAAAGAGGACTTTGACCTTGGCCCATTCTTCTGGAATATGTCCCCAGGCGTAACTTGCTCTGAAGATTTTTACCATGTGAGGGAGTATAATTTCTATTCCCTGCTGCAACAGTGCGGGAAAGATGCCGTCCTCTCCACATGCCTTGGGTCGATACCAATAAACTTAATGTTTCTTTTTCGTCTGCTGTATAGTCCCCGTTTGGGTACCTTAGCAGTCCGATTTGGTTAGGTTTGTCTTTCGCGAGGAACTTGTGGATTCTTGCACATTGTGGTGTGTTGTTTACCCCTTCGCAGAAGTTTTTCCATGTCGCTCGCTTAGACTTCCTAATTTCATTATTGTATTCTGTTAAGGCTTTTCGATAGGCCTCCCAATCGAGGGTCCTTTTAGCCTTATTGAACAGTTTTCGAGTTTTACTTCTGAGCCTATCCAGCTTAGAGTTCCACCACGGTACTGTTCTTTTAGACGACATTGATTTCTCAGGACAGCTATCTTCATAGGCTTTGATTAAACTATTTGAGGTAACCGCCACTGCTATGTCTAGAGTATCTTTGGTCTTGATTGTTTTAGGAACATCTCCTAGATACAACTTGAGTTTGTCTTTAAAAGCAGCCCAGTCAGTGATTCTAGGATTCCTAAAGTTGATTTTCTGATTTGGAAATGATCCTAACAAATCGAAACAGATATGATTGTGGTCGGACATTGATGGCTCATCGCTAACGTGCCAGTCTATAATACGTCTAGCCAGATCATTAGTTGCAATGGTTATGTCCAACACCTCTTGACGTACACGGGTTACAAAGGTCGGTTTACATCCCCTATTCACCGCATGCAAGCCATTTGTTAGTAGAAAGTCATATAATCTACTACCTCTGCTGTTGACATCTGAGCTACCCCATACGGTGTGATGGGCGTTTGCGTCGCACCCCACGAGCAGCTGCAGCTTGTGTCGGCGGGCATACTCCGTCACCCTCGCCAGGTCCTCAGCAGGATCCTCCTTATCGCCTGGAAGATAGGCCGAGCACACAAGAACTCTGGCCGTGCTCCCTTTGATGGCTAAAATGGCTGCTACAATGTCATCGTTACACAACTCTGCAACAGTCAATAAGTCAATGTTTTTATTAAAAACAATACAGGCTCTGGGTCTGTTGCTGCCTTTGTTAAAAATTATCTTACCGGCAGCGTTGAGTCCCAGAATATTGAAATGTGACACCCAGGGCTCTTGTATGAGGGCGAGGTCTGCCCTTTCCTCGCAGAGCCATTTTTCAACCACAGCACTTGCTGCCGCAGCGTGGTGGAGATTGGCCTGCAAGAACCTCACCTTCTTTCCCTGGGTTGCCATTATTTTTTGGGTTGTGCCCCGACCCCGGGCCTACCCCTTCCCTTCGGTGGACGAGATCGTCCGCGTCCAGTCTGGACCATGCCCCGAGCCGTTCCCCGTGCAGATCCTCTACCTCCAAGAGCACCCCGCCCTCTGGCAGCAAAGTTTAGAGGAGGTCTAGTTCCCAGGTTCTGGGGTCCAGACACTCCTTGCTGCTCAGACGGCGTCGGTGTCGCGAGCACTGAAGCCTGCGTAATATTGGAGGTAGAGGTACCTGGTTGTACAGGGTCCTCCTTGTTTTGGTCGCCCTTGATTCTGAAGACTATGCTCCTAAAACCAAGGGCGGCCCTGCCCTGATTCCCCTTCAGAGTCTCCACAAAGGCGTCGTCCACTGCAAAGGTGGCGATTACACCCCCCTCTTCTTTCCTGCTGTGGAGAACCTTCCAGAGCTCAGTCATGAGGCCCCTGTTCTGGGTACGCAGCAGGCTTATCGCCTCGTCCAAGGACTGGGCTTCACTGCTGGGAATGAAGGTGGTGACTACCGCTGGCTTGGGCAATTCGTTCTCCTGTAAAACCGAGAGTTTTGCTTCAGGCCATGGTTTTAAATCTGGTACCACCTTCGTAAGCCAGTCCTTGCTGTTTTCATTCTCACATACCACCAGGATCCATCCTGGTTTATGTGAGAAGGAAACGAACTTGGGCCCCTCCCCCCTACTCTCCTTATGAATAAGAAGTATAAGGGAGCGACGCACAAGCCCCACCTGTTCCTCCGTTAGTGGGAATTCGCCTCGGATTCCAACTTTGGATGACCCGGCCACTTCACTGAAGGTCGGTTTTATCCTACTCTCCAGAGTGGTCTTAGGAGTCTTCCTTAGCTGGCCCTTCGGCGATTCCTCCTCAGAGCGAGTGCGCTTTACCGCCTTCGACTCAGAGGGAACGTGAGGAATATCCTTCCAAGGTTGACGACAGAGGACGAGTGCCTCATCGACACTTACGTCCTCCGCCCTCAACCTTTTGAAGCGCTTACGCGCTGCACCACAGAGCTTTTTACGGCCCCCTGGTTTGATGGGTTTAGAGGTCGTGTTCCCTGTTGGGTTAGGCACAATGTCACCTTCCCCAGGGTTCTCCCTCACAAACTCATCATTTTGTCTGGGCGGTGGGGAGGCCAAGAGCACTCCCTCCTCCACAGAATCAATCTCCACCACTTCCATGGCAGAGACATCGGACTGATTATTTGAAATATTTCTTTTATCCATGCAAGTCCCACGAGTAGCTAGGGAAATACAGGTCCACTCCGGCAGAGCCCCGCATGCCAGAGTAAGGGCACAAATACCCCCCGAGGTGCCCAGGTATCGGAGGTGCACCGTTAAAGGCCGGACTCCCCCCCGGCCACGCAGCCCTCGGCACGGTTCGCTTTTACACCTTGGCTTGGGATCAGTCTCCTAGCACTCGACTAGCAAGAACCCCGTAAGCGCAATGCACAAATACAACAGTATTAGTGCCTTGCGCCCCAGGATAGTTACTAGTCGACCCCCAGGGCGCACCGGCGCACCGCTTGCGTTCCAGCAGGAAGTTCCGAGGAATTTCCCAACTGGACTGCAAACGGCTACGCACACGCGGAGGTGGACTGATGGTCGCGCCCCAAGCGCGGACATTATGGCAATATCTCATCTTTCGTGGGAGAGGCCCATAGTCCTGCAGTGGATTCTTATGGTTGATAGTGGCCAGCCTTGTCTGCAACCATTGCCAGCCATATTGCAACGTCAGTTCTTTTCTAATCGTCATGAAGTTTGCCGTAAGTGACAATTAATATTGCAGCCACAATGCAGGAAAAATATTATTCGTTTAGAAGCCTGAATAATACGGTAGCGAAATTTTCTTAATTCCGTAAAATCAGCACCTACTAGAGCTTTCCCCGGTCCAGTCCCGCCTCGTCTATTATATCCACGCTACGCGGTGGCTAAGTAGTGGCTACGAGGCGTTCGCGATGGTTATGCGGTGGCGAAGCATTAGGTACGCGGCGGGTACGTGGTGGCTAGGCGGTGGCTAAACTTAGCCAACTGACTACGAGGTGGTTTCGTGGTGCCTACGCGGCAGCATAGCAAAGATTACGTGGTGGTTAAGCAGTACCTACGCGGTGGTTACGAGGTGTCTACGCAGTGACCACGCGCCGGCTACGCCGTAGTTATCCTATGGCTACGTGTCTGTTTGGGCTCTCAAGCTCGGACTAAAAGCATCCGGAACGAGACGGAACGGACAAAAAGGCCCCAGATTCAATCCGTAGCTCAAGCTAATATTAGAACGGAACGGAATTCCCTCCGGAAACAACCGGATCGAGCGCCGTTTTTCTCCATGTCCCCCGTCCGGTTTTTTGTATGAAGTTGTATGTAGCTGACCACACGAGACTTCGAAAACATTCCATTCGGACGAATCTTGTGCCAGTTGGATGACCATGACAGATGTTGGAGTAGTAAGTTACCCTATAGATACCCTTTTTTGGTATATCGAGGTCGCGTCCGAAAAATGGTGGATTCGGAGCATCTCATATTGGCAATAGTAAAAATATAAATAAAATATCTTTTCACTTTCTTCAGTGTCCTTTTTTTTAACGGCCACAGCTAAAGTTAAACTTACCATTTCCGACTGAGTAAAATTCTCCGCGGATTCAAACCAAACATAAACCACTTACATTACACACGTTACTGGTTACACCTCCTCCGTACCGATCCCTGATTCCGCACAAACCAACTGCCTCTGGTGTCCTCATGCGGGGACGTCTCGAAAAAGGTGACTATTGAGCTATTGAGCATGTGATTGTTTAAAACTCGTAGGAACTGCTAGTTAATTAACGACCGAATGAAATAAAGCGAAATGTTTTGGTCTTTATTCATTAATGGAATTTGTCGACGGTTTTTGTCAGTCAGTTAAGGTTTTTTATTTGCGCGGCGCACAGCGGTTGCGCAAAAAAATACTTATTGAGTGTTTAGTGAATGTTTTTTGTATATTAAGTGATTGTATTATGTTTATAGTTTCCCAATATTAAAATAGAATAGGCAGGTCTGATGTATTTTTTTTTCATATGGACATTTTTATAACAAAAGGTAAAAATAATTCACTCCCTTTAATACAAAACTCAGCATTGCTCTTGGGCACAAATGTTTACATTATAAGCACGCCTGAACCTCTACCTCCGGATAAAACCCAACTTCAATATGATTCTGTAAGTATAAGTGCTTCAAAGAACGCGATAAGCAGGGCGCGCGGTATCAAATTACTCTGCGTGAAATGGTCCGCGTAGAGCCACTCAAGTGACGCCCGTGCGCGCCGCAGCTTAGTGAGGGTTAAGCGTATCACCAATCATTACAAACACACGAATCCTACAAGTTTTAATAAATCTGTTAAATTATGGAATACTACAAAATATGTTATAGAAAGTGAATTCCATACATTTAATTCCATTATAGTAATACAATGAAAGTCTGGACTGTACTCTGCACACTATCACATGGCGACATGGCTTTTAGAAACACTGTTGTGCCGACCCCACCTTGTGGGGTAAATTCATTAGCTGCTAAAAATGAATTATTTAACTTTGTTCCACCTGCCCATTGCTCACCTGCCACCACATTATCACTACCACTAAAAGAGCACATGATCGGGCAAATCAATATAGCCCGTCGACAAATAAAAATAAGTTAACTTTAAATTAATTTATAATTTATAAATAGATTTGACATGTTATGATTTTATTAGTTTTTTATGTTTATTTTATTTGAAGTAAGTATCTTCTAAATAGTCGCTGTGGCCGTAACCGGTTAGGATGCATAGAGAGAGAGATCACTACTATCGCCTCGACAGGTTTTTCACTCAGGAAACCGTTGATCGTCTTACCTGTGGAGGTTTACTAGTGACAGTTTAGTGGTGACACTAGTGGTGGATGGTAATAGTGTAGTGTGGTGAGCCATTAGAGATAAATGGGACCAAAAAAAATTAATATTTTTAACTGTGTCATTTATAATAATACCATAGTAGTATCCATAATTCTGCCTGTTTGTTACGTTTTAATCGAAACCCTACACCGCTGATTAAATATGTAAAACATTTGGCAAGAAGATAGACAGCAACCCGGGGAAAGCCAATTTTATTTCAAAAATAATAGAATTTTACGCGGACAAAGTCGCGGGTAAACACACTAGTGTTAAAATAAACGCTTTAGCAATCAAACAATTTTCTTTTCATTTGTCATTCCAATATCACGATTGATTTAACAACTCGTGAACAAAGACATTGCAAAACATTATTACTTACAATAATACTAATGGACCCGACGCGACTTCGTTCACGTACACTTACTTTACCCCTACCTAACCTTTTTTCTTGCTTATAAACCTTCCTCTTGAATCACTCTATCTATTGTTGAAATCGCATTAAAAGTTATCTAAGCGTACATAGACACATACGTAGATACATAGGGACAGACGACGGGAAGTCACTTTGATTTATACTAGGAGTATAGATATCATCCAGTTATCCAACAATTTAGACAATTGGGTTTATCTATGTGAAGATTTTCGTTTCTACTAACGACATCTGGCTCTGTTCATCTGTATATTCATACGGCTTTCGGCGGACATAGCTACAGACCGCCATCTAGAGTGCACGCGGTACAATAATTCGCGGGAAGGTTTGCTCCTGAGACGGTTACATTGTCCAGAATATGTAACGGTACTCTTTCTAGCTACTGGTCGTCACTGATAAAGTTGAGCACCACTGTGTAGGCTGAAACAATGTGGAGTACGACTCAGACGTTTCAGGGTATTTATCGGATTTAGGTTGATACTTAAAAAGTTTAAGTACGTTTCAATAGAAAAAAAAACAAATAGAGGACGATAACGATAAGTATTATGCACAAATATCTTAATAAATTGACTTTTTTAAATAAACTAGAATATATTTCTGTGGGTAATACTTACCGTTATCGAGCTCTTATTTGTATTTTTCTATTTAAACTTATTAAGATAGGCACTTAATGTTTTTATTTTAGTAAATCATAATTAACCTAACAAACAGGCAAACAATTTTGTATTAACGACAAAGAGTGTCGTAAAGTTATTCCTTTTTTTATGTAGTAATAACAATATTCTTTTTTTTATGAAGTTAATAACAATTTACCATCAGGCAGGCCGCACGCTTGTTTGCCATTTTAGTGGTAGGTATAAAAAAATATGTAGATTTAATATGGTTGATGTTTGTTACACAGGGATTAAATGCAAAACGACGTGTTGTGCTAGTTTCTGTAAAGCCTTGTTTGTTCGTTTGTACCTAGTACGTAGTAGATCTTTTTTTCTCTGAGCTACCACTTTTACTAATGTAGGCCCAAGGGACAAGCTTAAGGCGGAACAACTTGATCCATCAATCCATCTATCTTGAAGCCAACTAGAGCCGTTCATAAATAAATTCAACAAGTCGAAGAAAGTATTGAGTGTGGATTAACATATTTTAAAGTTTTCGGTATTCTACAGGGACGTTACGGACATGGCTATCCATAGTACATTTTGAATTTGTCTATCCATAATCCGTTTGATTACTTTTATTAACAATATTTTAGGTAGGTATTAGGTACAATGATTTACCGGTTACCCGTGCCCATATATACCTAATCCAATAGTCAAATGGGCGGACCCCGGGTCCTCATTCTCGAGAGCACAACCGGGACATTAACGCCAAGATTTTTTTTTTATTATTGGTCGTTGGGAACGGTAATGCCATAATCTCCATGCTTGCAAGCGAGTTGGAGATCGCAGTGTTACAAATTAAACAATGGAAAACTATAGAGTGTAAAAGTTTTGCCTGGAAAACATTAGTCGCCTTGTAGGACACCCACGAGTGTAAGAGGCTGCCGGACCTCACACGGCCATGGAACGGTAAATATCGTTTTTGAATGAGGCAGATCTTCTACAGATTTCATTTCGTAGAGTGTGCCGAATTTGCGAAGCAGTCATACAACCATCATTACGCCGGCCCCTTTCCACCATCGGGATTGTTTTCACGTTTCATCCTTATGACATGGATATTTCAAACCGCACAGGCCGCTTTGGTTCAACCTTTTTAATGCGTACGGCTAAGGAATGTAACAGGTTGCCTGCGAGGGTATCATCACCATAATATTATTATAATTGTGAGTGATCATTATAATTTGGACGAATTCATACTATAATTAATAGATTGTTAAATAAATAAATAAATATTGTTCTTTTACATGCGTGTTCCATCTTAGACCGCATCGTCACTTAAAAAAAGAATGTGTCTTGTGAACAATAGAATTTCTTATAAAAACGTAATAAATTGTATAAACATATTGTAGTTTTTGTTTATTGGATTTGTATTGGATTTGTTTACTAGCAGATGGCCGACCGCAACTTTGTTATCCTACCTGATAAACCTCCCTCTTGAATCACTCTATCTATGTTGAATCCGTTAAATCTGTTGCGTAGTTTAGAAGATCTAAGCGTACATACATACGTACAGAGAGAGACGGCAGGAAGCGAGTTTGTTTTATACTATGAATAGATATGCATGCCATACTTACAAAAGGTACTATTTAATTAAGTAGACACTATTATGTTGGTAATGTGCAAACAATCCGTTGGCCTTGACATGTTGCCTAAATTGACAACGTTCGAAATTGGAAACCGTTTGGGAAGGAAAGGCGCTGGCGGATGTTTAATGAGCCCTCGTATTGGACCCATTACGAACTCACACAAAACAAACTGCTGGTAATTGAAATTTGGAAAACTTGTTGGGAACTACGTACTTATTATACGTACGTAGTTCCCAACAAGTTTAAAAATGTCATTGGTCGATAGCTACGGTTGAAAACTATTTAAAAATTATTCATAAAGAGTCGCTATCTTTTGGAAAGTACCATCTAAGTAACTCATGTCGGACCTACCGGGTGGTCGGTCCACCTACCAATGATAAAGGGGCCGACAGGACACTCTCAGCGCATGGTCGCTACGTTTCAGTTTCAATCAAACGTCATGTAATGACTCAATTGGCAAAACATTAGCCAGATATTTAACCCAATTTGCTATCCCATTCTTTGGAAATTCGCAGATTTGAACGCAACGCATGTTTTCATACAATTTCAATAATCTAAATGTGCGATCAGTTCGTCCTTACCTTAGACCTAGTAATAAGAGATAATAATCTCTTCACAACTATTAACCAATTAGTTTCTAACATACCTACTTACCTAATAAAAATGAATCAAAGGGCCACGGGAACTTTGATAACTTATACAACTTTATCTGCAAACTTAATAAAGCTATCAAGGGTCGACTATCGTTATCGATCGAACTGCAGATTGCAAACTTCAGCCGTCAGCCGTGGTATGTAAAATGAGTAGATATTATCATAGTAGGTAGTGTGACCGTTGGCCGTGTGGTGTCAGGCAAAGTAGAATAGACTAATGTTTTCGAGGCAAAAGATCAAGAGTCTCCGTAGGCTCGAAAATGGGCAGCAGCATTTTCCATTGTAATATTTAAACACTGCGATCACCAACCCGCCTGCCAAGCGTGGAGATTATGGCAATAACCTCCCCTTTCGTGGGAGAGACCCTAAGTCCTGCAGTAGACTGTTACGGGCTGTGATAACGATGATGAGGACGTCCAGTTAGTTTCATTCGGTTTTAAATAATACGAATAATTGCTCTGTCGATGGGAATGGGATGGAATGGGAAGCACACATAGACAAAGTGTGTCACGCAGAGAGCCCGGGTTTGATTCCGGGCCGGCTGGAAATAAAAATTGTGAATTTTAATTTTTGTTACGGGTCCGGGTTTTGTATGTATAATAAGTAATCATGTATGTTTAATAAAATATATGGAGTTTATTCATTTTCAACACAAACTTTGCATACTTTGGGCCTAGACGGCGCTGTGTGAATTGTGTATATTTATCCAGAGAAAGATTGTCCTGACAATTATAAATCCAACAATAAAATAATTTGTATAAATAACCGTTCTGAATTTATGCGCAAACATAATGTAGGGTAGCTTCCAATTGGCGAAAGAATTTTTAAAATCGGTTATCAGTTTATGCGTTTATCCAATAAAATAATAAAACCTTTCTTCATAATATTACTAGCCGCGTTCATCATCATTGTCTAAGCGTTTATCCCAGTCTCTGCCAAGGTCCGCTTTACTACTCATTCTTCTCCACTTCGCCCGGTCTTCGGCATCCTCTCATCGTAAGTCGTCCCCCTCTTCTTGGGTCGCCCATGGGGCCTCTTTCCTGATATCGGCAGGTTCAGGCACCTATTTCCTACGTATCCCTCAGGCTTACGCAACACGTGACCAAGTCTCCTCGATCTTACCTGCGATATCCCTTACTCCAAGGCTGCCATGGATGTACTCGTTACGTATTCGATCGAGTCGCGTAACTCCGCAAATCCACCGCAGCATTTTCATTTCGTTGGCGTGGAGTTCGCGAACGTGATTCGTCAGTGCTGGCCATGTCTCGCAGCCATAGTGCATCAAATAATTTTACTCTTGTATATAAGCCCTTTGAGTTTTACAGGGATTTTGGGGTCACAGGTGACTTCCGTGAGTTCCCGCCATTTGGCCCAAGCTGCAGAGATTGGGGACTTGACATCGAGGCCGATATCGCCAGACTCGTGCATCACAGATCCGAGGTATTGGGATTTATCTGTCCTATTGACAGCTTCGTTAACTACAAGGATGGGTTTACCTCCTCCCCTCGACGAATATTACTGTGCTGGCACAGAATCCAAAAATAATGATATCTCGTATTGTATGTTAAAAAGCAAATTATTTACTTGTTTCTGATTTGAAATCGGTTTATTTTTTATTTTTTCAAGTCTTTCTAGAAGCTAATGAATTAGGTAATGAATTTTGTAACCTGCAAGCTAAATGCATGAATCGAAGATGTTACGGGCGACAGTTACCTCTTAGCATCAGGTGGGCCGTCTGTTTGTTTGTCACTGCTTAGAATAAAAAAAACCTAATCTGAATTCGTACACAGTACAGGATAGTAGTACCCAAGTAAAATAAATGGTAAGAGATACCTACGGCCTGTCTGCTGGTCCATAAACACCAATAGGTTTAACGGGGCAATAAAATGTTTATGTCCCATACTGCCTTCGCCAATACCAGCCAATACGTATCTACAGAATTGTTTTCGAGACAACGCACCAGTGCATTATGTATATGTGTAGAACTAGAACAATTGCTATCAATCATATTGTGTCCTATAAGGCCTTTTCAACCGTAGTAAGATCGCGTAAGATTATGAAAGTGTAGAGTTCCGTAGTTGCCTGTGAAATAAAAAGCTTAAAAGAGGGCTTTTTGATACAATAAACAGATTAAAACTTTTAAATTCGTTTATGTTCGTGTATTCTTAAATTTAATGATCAATTTTTTTGTATCATTGACAATTTAATTTATAAAATATCAATTTATGTTGAATAATTTGTTTGTATTACTGACATTTATTTAAATTCATTTACGCACACCATGTAAGGTCGAATACATGTACTCGGCTTTAATTATTTATAAAGCACTTTATATTTTGGCAAATAATATATTTTATTGGTGATTGATAAACGAAGCATAAACGGCCGTACCGATTGCAGACTTTAATTTCAGCTTGACAACTCCAAGAGTTCCTGAGAAAGAGGGTCTTGACAGACCGACGGACGGACGGACGGAGTACAAAGTCATACTTAGTGACATGTTTCCTTACAAAATGCCAACTTATCGACGGTCAATACGGCAGAAAAACGATCACACATAAAACGGTCGACTAAGTCAATTTGTGCAATTTTTATGGTCACACACAATTAGCAAATACTTAATCCAGTATTCTGCGAGAATATAGTTGAAATCAACTATACGATAACATTAGCAGGCAGTTTTTAAAAGGTCCCGCTTGAGTCACAAGAAGCTATGGATGGCCATTGTAGAGTCATATGCGAGAACCAACGGTTTACGTTATGACGCGAAAATTCTGTAGGCTGTACACCGAAGTGGTAGAGGAAGAGCAGACCCCACCAGAAACCAGGATTGGACGCTAGGATTCTGATTAGCTCTGTCAGTTTAATTCAATATTGCTAAGAACCATCTCGATTACACTACCTATAGCCTGTTAACTCTTTTGTCACTAGGTAATAAGAAAAAAATACTTACACACACAGAGAGAGAGAGAAAGAGAAAGAGAGAGAGAGAACAAATAAAATAACAAATAAAAATAAATAAACATATGCCGTTCCTTACAATATAAATCATTCAATAATTTTATATATATTCGCTCATTCGCTCTTCAAAATTCACGTGAAATGTTCACTTCCCTGTAAATTATTGTTATTAATCACTTCGTCAAATAAACATACTTTCGCAGTTATATTTTTTAATTTATTTATTTTATATCATGATGACCAACTATTACAGAATTTAACTAAGGTAACTGAAAGCCAATAACAAGTCTTCATCAATAGAATCAAAAAAGACCTTGACAAGGGTAGTACAAATCATTCATCCATAAAATCCTTTACAAAATCTGAATCAAAGTTCATCAATAGGCTATCTCATATCGCGAAAAGGTAATCAAACACTAAAATAGAATCCCACGAACCAATCTAACGGATGATACGTACTCTAATCGAAAATGTAATTGAAAGTTTTCCTAGAAAAATATTTCATAGGCACACCAAATTGTAAGGCGCCAACTACACCGCTACGTTCACTTAATTAATAGAGCTTAACGCCTACCTACAGGCTGAAACTTTTCCAGTTAATGTTCATTGCGTAAATATTTACTTACTCAACTGTTAACGACTGAATCGCGTGCACATCCATTTAGTTACACAACACTTTAGCTCAAAGTGGTTACATTACATTCAAGTAACAAGTTTGAATCTGATGGATAAAATCTTACGGCTTTGATAAACTCTATGATATACAGGAAAGCATCCTTAATGGATCAATGGTTTACACCCAGTGACGACGTGCTTACATGTCTATCGCTTCTAGTTGCCTTAGCTATTTTTAGTGAACTTCTGAGATTTTTACGATAATATAACGTTTTAGGCTATCGCGGTTATTATCACACATTTTAAAGATATGTTCCGGGTTTCCTACCACGTGACCATGATGCATGCAACTGCTTCGAAATATCGGGTTACTATAATAAGGTCCGCGGTAGAAAACGCGGAACATACCTTTAAAATGTTTTACGATAATATTATGAATTTATAATTGGATAGGTATGTTTAATAAAATTACATCTAAACTAGAGATCTAACGGATATCCGGCCACTATCCGGTATCCGGCCTATCCGGCCATAATTTACTATCCGGATCCCGATACCGGATAGTAAAAAATGTATGAAAAGCCCATAAAAGTGATTTTGCTCATCGGAAATATATGCCCTTCTGTAGCAGTCGAGTAAAAAGTCGTATCAAAACGTTCAAAAACCATAAATATTAATCAAAGAACTATTGATTATGTCGGCATCAGCACCAATTCTACTCGTATCGTTCATTTTGTAGGTTAGCAAAAATGTTTAATCGTTTTCTGGTCTCTTCTTTTTGCAGTATGCCTTTTACATTAGCTGGAGTCAGCTCTTCTTGTCTGCTTCCTCCATTTCTTTCTATTTCGAGCAGTAGCAGCGTCAATAATATTTTCCTTCAGGTCCCGTTGGTCCGCCGCCAGGTGGCCTGTGGGTGTCTTCCGCGTCAGCGAGTCGTCGTCGCCAAATTTACTCGTCGAAGATCGTTGATATGCGTCGGCTACTTGCACTAAGGTGATCTTTGGGGCGGCCGAGTACAGGCCCACAGCATCGCATTAAGCGTTCTTAAATTTTCTCGATCATATGTGTGACTTCGTAACTTCCACGAGTATGGACATTATGTACTTTGCCCAACAGTGGCCCTAGCAGAAGTGTGTCCGCGACAAAGCTGGCGCCGAGAGAGCGCGTTTGTCTCTTTCTCTCAATACTAAGACGAAAGAGATAGCAATACCTATGTCGCGCTTTGTCTCGCTTATCGCGCGCGACAGCAACTTGTGCTAGGCCTACAGGGCCTACCCGCTGATCAGCATAAATACGCATTTTTGTCGTGTGTAGTTTTGACAAGTGCTGTTTAGTATTATAATGTACTAACACCCGGTTTCTGAAACGCTTGTCAAATCATTGATTACCTAACGGACTGTCACATTTAACAAGCTGTTAAATCACTGTGGGTTTCTGAAAGGCCAATCAATCTATTGTTAGCTAATCGACCATTAACAAGAGACCAATTTTTTCGTCTGGCTACCCCTGCTAAAATCAGTCACATTCATTCACTCATATATGTTTTGTTTCTGTCTAACGCATTGATTTGTCTCTGTCCCTAGCGGCCTTTTGATAGCGGCGGGATATTCAACTTTTAGATGAAACTAATAGCGATTGTAGTTTTCGTGTAAAATCGAATTTTATAAAAAAAATATATACAGAGCGAGAAAAGAGAAATTATAACAATATTTATGTTATAGGGTCACGGGTTCCAGTGGATCAGTAATCCCATCATCATAATCTTTAGGCAGTTAGGTGGGTCCCGGTCCACTGCTGAATACAGGCCTCCCACGGCTTACACTCTGGTCGACTCTGTTATCTGGCATCCATCGGCTCCCTAGGACCTTAAAGAGGTCGTCCGTCCACCTCTTGGGAGGCCATCCAGAAAAAGCCACTCAACAACATCCGCCCCATCGGCTATATTCTGTGAGATTCTCCCAATAATCCCATTAGTTAAATCCTGGTTCAAGTCCTGGATAGAGGCCAGTTCCTGGTTCAGGTCCAGGTCCTGGCCCCGGATCAGGTCCTGGTTCAGGTCCAGTTCCTGGCTTCGGACCAGGTCCTGGTTTAGGTCAAGGTACTGGCCCCGGACCAGGTCCTGGCACCGCGCCAGGTCCTGGATCAGGTTCAGGCCTTGGCCCCGAACCAGCTCCTAGTTCAGGTCCAGGTCCTGGACCCTGACATGTCCGTGGTTCAGGTCCTGGTCCTGGTTCAGGTCCTGGTCCTGGTTCAGGTCCATGTCCTGGCCCCGAACCAAGTCCTGGTCCAGCTAATGTTTATGGTCTATGTGCTGGCACTGGTCTAGGTCCTGGTTCTGGTTCAAGCTCAAATTGTGATCAAGGTTGCAGTTTTGGTCATGATCCTGGACCAGAACCTGGACCCTAGACCTGGACTTTGCCTGAGACCAAAACTAGGAGCTGGACCAGGGCCAGGACCAAGACCTAGACCAAGATAATTTCTTTTGACAATCGGTTAATTGGTCAATTTTCGCCAATTAAAATAACAAGGCGATAACATACAGTTAACATGAGAAAAAGCTTTCCGGCAACCCAAAATTACATTAATCAGTCGTTAATTGGAGATTTGACAATCTGTTAACAAGCTGTTAACAAGCCGTCAATTGGCCCTTTCAGAAACCCAAAACTGCATTTAATCAGTGTTTAACAAGCTGTTACGTAATTTTTGCGTTGACAAGCGTTTCAGAAACCGGGTGTAACACCCGGTTTCTGAAACGCTTGTCAAATCATTGATTAGCTAACAGACTGTCACATTTAACAAGCTGTTAAATCACTGTGGGTTTCTGAAAGGCCAATCAATCTATTGTTAGCTAATCGACCATTAACAAGAGATCAATTTTTTCGTCTGGCTACCCCTGCTAAAATCAGTCACATTCATTCACTCATATATGTTTTGTTTCTGTCTAACGCATTGATTTGTCTCTGTCCCTAGCGGCCTTTTGATAGCGGCGGGATATTCAACTTTTAGATGAAACTGATAGCGATTGTATAGTTTTCGTGTAAAATCGAATATTATCCAAAAAATATATACAGAGCGAGAAAAGAGAAATTATAACAATATTTATGTTATAGGGTCACGGGTTCCAGTGGATCAGTAATCCCATCATCATCAACTTTAGGCAGTTAGGTGGACTTTGCCTTGGACCAAAACTAGAACCTGGACCAGGGCCAGGACCAAGACCTAGACCAAGAAAATCGGATATAATTTCTTTTGACAATCGGTTAATTGGTCGATTTTCGCCAATTAAAATAACAAGGCGATAACATACAGTTAACATGAGAAAAAGCCTTCCGGAAACCCAAAATTACATTAATCAGCCGTTAATTGGAGATTTGACAATCCGTTGACAAGCTGTTAACAAGCCGTCAATTGGCCCTTTCAGAAACCCAAACTGCATTTAATCAGTGTTTAACAAGCTGTTACGTAATTTTTGCGTTGACAAGCGTTTCAGAAACCGGGTGTAAGTGTAATAATTTAAAGTCAATCAAGATATACAGGGTGTTTCATAATACATGTATAAAGCCGAAAGGGTGTTAAAGTAGAGCTTTCAAAGAGTGCACTGGCGACTTCATTTTATCCGGACATTGAATATTAATTTTAATAAAAAAAAAAAATTTTTAAAGATAAATAACCATATCGACTACGTTGAAGCGCAGCTCTATTTCAAGTTGATGATCATATAAAAAACAGGTTAATAACCTCGTGCGACCCCTATCGAAACAAAGCAACCTCCTCAAGCCTACTACCAGGAGCCTAATGCTGCGTACACACCGGGCGATGTGTGACGCGCACCCGTTTCGGCTAACGATTGTCCGTTGGCGTGTGCCGGCCGGCAATCCGCAGTGCAGCGTGGCGGTAACATCAAACGGATAGAAGTAATCATCCAATCGCAGTTTGGGCGGATACCGAAGGCCAACAAACAAACGTGCAAATACGAGCCCGAATCGGTTCCCAAAACTCCCAAAGATCGTTTGCTTGACCACGAAATGCAAGTATTAGACCTTAGAAGTCCAAATAATTCGGCCGACAGCCCTTCGTTGGCGTACGTTGAGTGTGTACACACCATAAGTTGAGTAATAACCTCGTGCCATTCATATCAAAACAAACCAACCTCCTTCATCTTACTACCAGGCGTCGTACTAAATGTTACCTACTTATCTACATGAATAGGCTCTACCAAATTAACTAGGAACTTGCCTACACTAATTATTTTCGATAGGTAGGTATGCTTAAATAGTCGGAGCATCGGTGGCCTAAGGTTGCGGTATCCGACTCGTACGCGTGAGGTACCGGGTTCGAATCCCACTGCCGCCATGTACCACTAACTCTTTTCTAAGTTATGCACAGTAGCTGAATACTAACCGATGCTTTTACGGTGAGGGAAATCATCGTGATGAAACTTACACATTCAGTTCAGACGACTGAATGTGTAAGTAACCATGATCCAATCTGGTCAGGTTCCCTTGGTAGCAGGGTTAGGAGCCAGGAATGTCAGATGGCAGTCGCTCCACTGCAATTAATTACCTAATCTGCCAAATCCTAGATCATGGACCATAGTCAAGGCGGACCACGGGCACGGAAAATAATTTTGTGGAGAGAAAAGAATTTGTTACAGTGGAGCGACTACCATCTGATCTCCATGACCCTGCTACCAGGGGAACCTGACTCGATTGGATCATGGTTACAATTTCAGTTGCTAGAATTTGCAGATTTCAACATGATGTTTCCCTCACCATAGGAGCATCGGTTAATTTCAACTAATGTACATAACTCAGAAAAGAGTCATTGGTACATTGCCACAGCGGGATTCGAACCCGGCACCTCTCTCGCTTACGAGTCGGATACTCAACCGCCCAGCCACCAACGTTCTTGAAAAACATACTTAAGATAGCTACATAACTAAAACAGAATTCGTTCAATTGATAAATCGTTCTACACAAATAAGTAGGTACTATGTCCTACTAAAATGGTTCACTCATCTAGGGACCTACGTAGCGTAGGGAACCACTTATGAGACTAGTTTTGTTGAAACAGATTACAGACAGGTTTTACTAAATACCTACATGTTTTCATGAACAGATAAAAGCGTTGTCTTTTCTGCCTATTTCCCGTCGGAAAAGAACCTCCTAACGTTACGATTAGGTACTAGCTAGGTAGCATATCTTAAAGTCTAGCTAGAACCTAGACCTTTAAAGCATGTAGGTACGTACCTTTTTAAAGTTATTTGATGAAAACAAACAGCGTCAGGTGCCATACTTTCTTGCTTTCTTGTGGCTCGGATGACTGATAGGTTAAACTATCAAGTAAGCTTGCACTCGTATCGTAGCGTAGCTAGGTAGGTACACTCCATACACACAGATACACAACACTACGCAGGCTCTGGTTGCTATGCAATACGTAAATAGGTAGGTACCATGGTGTTTGGCCTACTGCTAGCTTGCATTCATACACAGAATAATGATTATCACAATACTTAAACGTTGAACGCTGAACACAGACAAGACTACGTTAATACTGGTACCTGAAGCTATAAATCATTCGTTCACATCGTTAACACTCTTATCACAGTTATCTTCACAATAGGTACTTAGGTATCCTACAACTACAACGCAACAATCATTTCGGTCACGCGAAAAGCTAAAAACTGAATGAACGAATACGACGCGAAAGTAGGCAAATTTCGTCAATGGAAGTCGCGCCGTGGGTCAAACCACAAAATAAAGAACGGCCCGCCAAAGTATTCTATTTTTAGATTTTGTAGTTTTCAGTTTCTATTTTGATGTCAAAAGCGCCGCCACAGCTCCGGCGCCGGCCTTGACCTTGACGGCACGTGCAAAAGGATTCGTACTTAGGGATCCGTGTTTTAGGGGTCTAACTTATTTCGCCTTTTATGTTCTCTCGTTTTATGTTCTCCTGGTAGTTGCACCATAATGTTGATTTTTTTTTAATTTGTTAAAGTGAGTCTCAAGCGAATCCAACTGTGGGCTTAATAATAATCCTTATGGCGATGGCCTACATTTGCTTATCACGATTTTATCGGGTAGTTTGGTACAATGACAGTAACCTAGACAGTAATTTCTAAAATTGTGTTTGGGTCCGTGTTCCACCTAGGTGACCTAGGTTCTCCAATTGGGTGAAGCATGGGATATTTACAGGTAAAGTCCATCAACTAAGAATCATTAAGTTAATTTTAGTTGATAAGAAATGTTCGTGAAAACGATAGGTACGATTACCTACGCGACACTGAAACATGACTGACAGACATGACATGAGAAAGCAAACTCGTAAAAAGACAAAGATGTTACATTAATTAGAGTTTGCTACATTAATATGCTACAGTAATTTGAATAAGACTACTTTGCTATTAGTTAGGTGGTGGTGCACTTTCGTAAAAACTATGAATGAACCTTTTGAATTAAAATCATAATTGATTACAATATTTTTTTGTACAGAACCCTCGAAACCAAAAAATACAAAACGGATAATTTAGACCTCCTTAATATTGCGCCTAGTACGTGGGGTGTCCATAAAATAAGCCAGTGCAAATACAGGCATGACGCATTTCATCTTAGTCCTCACAGTGACAACGCATCTGCTGTTCTGCATGTTAGTTGCCTGCAACCTAAATGCTTAAATCCTAGTACGTAAATAGTGTTGCTAGGTATTTTTTCAGCTATTCAAATTTAATATTCACCTTCTTGAATTCAAACATGAGTAGAATTTAATAATTACTATTAGATAGGTACTAAAATGACATCTTTCCTTATTTCGGAGCTGGCGGAAAAGTTCAACGAGAAATGCATAAACTTGTACCAAGACTCACCACATGCATTCAACAGGATGTAGACTGAGTGAAAAAATAGACAAAAAAGTATAACAACAATATCGTGTAGTGTTGCTGCACTTTCCAAAAATATTAAAATCTAGTGAATGTACTTTATGGACACCCTGTGATATCAGTATCCCGTACATAGTCCACCTGCTTCAGTCATGACTGCCTAGTACAATAGAAGATATGGCGCAGACGCGAAATCAAGCTGTAACTTTTTTGCCTATTAATGTTTATTGTGTTTTCGCAATTAGTTTGAAGACTATGTACCTAGGTGCAACATTGTGTTGAAGGCAACAAAAAACAAATAAATTAAAGTAGAAACAAACATCGAAATGTCTTGTTTTTGTGCCGGACTGCTCACGAGCTGCTTGTAATAATAATTTTATTAACCAGCCACTTGAGGTATTGATCGTAGTGATCTTTAGATTCAATTTTAAAACTCATATGAAACGGTAGGTAGAAAAGACTTAAAGGCACAAAACCTACCTATATCCTATCTGTAACTGGTAAAATTGTATTATTCAGTTGATTGACCTGATTATGAACTTGAGTGATCTATTACAACTGATTTCTAGAGATGCGGTCTTTCGTTTTCAAAATGTGATTATCGACATTGAAAAAGAAAAAGTTCGATAGTCATTTTCTCGGTAACTATTCCACGCACGAAAAAAATAATTGTACCTATCGTTTTAATACGTTTAGCACTCCATCCAGTTCACGGCTTTATACATGTATTATGAAACACCCTGTATATTGATATTATAGATACGAAAAAATATTATCCTGGATTAAAAAAAAGAATTTCTTTATATTTAGAGGTAGTATACGATGTCGTTTATCCTCTACGATGCTGTGGGCTAATGTGTAAGCCCGTATTTTGAAACAATCAATCCGTATGAGGGCGGAAGACTTGTTCAGTTCAACGTTCAAATTATTCACATTAAACGAAAACTTTAAATTACATAAACGCTGTGTTATAAAGTCGTATAAAGTCCCACGCCGCGATTACAGCTTGCACAAACTTGTTCAGAGACTATGACCTGTGAATATCCGGCCGCCGGATATCCGGCTATCCGGTTAGGAGTCTGGCCGGATATCCGGTATCCGGCCAATCAACTATCCGTTTCATCTATAATCTAAACCTTCCTCATAAATTGGTAAAACCCACATGAAAATACGTTCGGTAGTTTTTGAGTTTATTGCGAACAGACAGACTGATTCGACGGCGAACTTTGTTTTATGATATGTAATGATAGTGATACGCGCTGTGAGTGATAAGTGATTGAGGACAGGCGACTATTCTGCAAATTAAATCTTATAAAATTAGAGCCCGAACAAAACTTGACACCTATTCATCCGACTTAGTTGGTTTAAAAATAAAGAAAATTCTAATGTTCTAAAGTAACATCCTAGTTACTTAGCGCAACCGGGGACAACGACAGCGACGTCAAAGCCCGAATATCCGCAGCTTGGGCTAAATGGCGGGAGGTGACAGGTGTCATTTGTGACCCTAAAATGCCGATAAACCTAAAGGGATAGGTCTATAAGACCACAATTAGACCTGCTGTGCTATACGGCAGCGAGGCCTGGCCTTAACTAGAGCAACACAAGCAGGAGCTGCACGTCACAGAAATAAAGATACTGCGTGGATGTGTGGGGTTTCACGGAAGGATCGCATTCGAAACGCCCACATTCGATGTAGCCTTAGCATCCGTGACATCGCAGATAAGCTGCTAGAGTGCCGCCTTCGATGGTATGGCCACGTTTTGCGCAGACCAGCAAGGGTAGGAAAGGTCGGCCCAAGAGGCTTGATGTCGTCAAGAATGACATGTGTGCCAATAAATTCACCACCAAGGATGCTGAAGGCCGAGCAAAGTGGGCCAAGTAGGGTAGGAAGGCGGACCCCGGGCCCTCACGTACCGCGCGGAAGCGTAACTGGGGTATGACGCCATGATGTTGATCCTGTGTGTAATGGAGGAGTATCCTAATTAAATCATTTCCGAACAATATCAACTCAAGTTGTTTTGTCTTTCAAATGCCTTGCAAAGTGATAATCCCCGTCAAGTATTGTTTTACTTTTACTTAATCAATATTATAACTTGATTATGAATACAATACAAACCAAAACTTAGTATACCTTTGGTACGATACAACAGAACAGCCAATTAATTTGGTAAACAATAAGCATCGCCTATCTGACGGTATCGGAGGCTTCTCCTGAAACGAAGTTTAGCGTAATTTGTCATTTCCTTGACAGTTTTTGAAAATGAAACTTTACACTCAACAATATAGATAGGTATCCACGGGGATGTACCTACGAGTACAAACATCTTTCGCGGCTTTCATTAAAAACTTTGCGAAATCCTCGAAGAATAGGTACTTATCTTAAAAAGTTAAGGCAGGCGGCGGTCATATTTAATAAAAATGTTTTCGCTCGTGATGTTCTTTCTTTTGCTCCCATTGCGTTTATATAACGCAGCTGGCAGCGTCAGTATCGCAGCGAGTAGATACGCGACCTGACTGGCGAGAGACTAATGGCTGACAGAATGCCTTATGGTTTTTGTGCCATGCCCAATTTCGCTAGAAACGACTTGTGACAGAGGAATAAACAATAATAATAGATACGTACCTAAATTTTATCCGAGTTAGGTATCGGTTACGAATTTAAGTATGTTGCAATACAATAGGAGTCTCTTTACCTTTTTTATTTTTTCAAATCAATTCTGTCTACGAACCGAAGGCAAGTAAATGGCATTATTTTGGTAATACATCACGTACAAAGGGTGTCACGGACAAATAACTCGCAATTTATCGAATAAAAAAGACTTTCTTTTTTAGGTATACCTAGGACAAGGTGAACCATTCATTCATTTTCATGGACGGTCCGGTAATTTTTAATGACCGAGTCGTCTGGCCTTGAAGTTTTTCCACCACCCGGGGTGATAACTTAGTTGGCGATGCTATTGATACCCCGCCTACCAGAAACCCTCGAGAAACACTCATTCATACGCGTGATGAATGGCCCAACATATTTCCCTCACGTAGCCTGAATAAGCGGATATATAATACCGTTAGCGTTCAACTTATGAGCAAACGATGAAGCCCTTGTAAGCTTCCGTAGAAAATAATAATCGCCGTATAATTTCTAACTTGCAGCTCCGTATCTACCCGAACCGACTTCTCGAAGTTAGAGGGTATTGGAACGACATTGTCGCAAATCCGTCTATCCCAAAATTACAATACATTAATATATTATGTTAATGCGACGCTCCACCCATTAGGCAGTGTTCGCGCCTCTATACGACCTCAATTTCCTCCGTCTAAACAAATACTCGTATATAAAGCTACTCAGTGGGGCCCATTGAGCGATTAATTTCACTGAAAGCATGTAAATACCATCAAACGATGCTGATGTAAAGTTATTCATGGTTCGTGATACCAATTTTTTTTTGACTCGTTCGTAGAAATCGAGTATTCACGAAGGACTCTGCTGCAACAACGTTCGTGCTTTTAACAAGGGAGAGTCGGTGACCAAGCGGTTGAGTATCCGACTCGTAAGCGAGTACGTACTGGATTCGAATCCCACTGCGGCCTTGTACCAAAGACTTTTTTCTGAGTTATGAACATTAGTTGATTTCTAACCGATGCTCTTAAAATGAGGGAAAACACCGTGATGAAACCTACAAATTCAGGTAACTCAATTTGTAAGCAAGATCCAATCTAGTCAGATTCCCCTGGTAGCAGGTTCACGGAGGTAAGATGGTCGCTCCACTGTAATTACCTGATCGCCAGATCCTGCATCATGATCAAGGCGGACCACGGGCCCTCGTGCTCGAGAGCACAAGCGGGACATTAACGCCAAGATGATGAAGATGAACGTTCGTGCTTTGAAAAATGAGTTTAGTCTGTGTAAATGAATTTAATTCAGAACCCTCAGTGTGTCCTGCTCTCATTTATGTGGTATACCTATCCGACCGGGCTGATCGCAGGTACTTTCAACCTAGACACAATTCCGATTGTAATGAAATTTTGGGAGTTTGTTCGGGAGTAGTGCGCGGAGTGTAATTAAGTTTTCGACCTCGAGAAGCTTGTGCTATCTTACCTGCTACCTTGCTGGCTACCTTGAGGGGGCCAATGATCCCCTAACAAACTCACTAAATTTCATTTAACTGGGAATTATGTGCAGGTAAGGGCGCTTAATTTTTACCTGCCTGCCGAGCTACTATATTTACCGAGATACTATAACTGTTTTCAAAGACATCTTCATACTGCTAATGATAAACTAAAATGATTCAAAGAAATAAATAGATTTAATTACCTTGCACAATTTCATTATATCTGCACAAATGTGCAATATTTGGCTATTTGCTGCATAATTATAAAGGGCTTTATCAGCCCAAGAGCGGGTCAGGTGCAACGCGGTATAAAAAAAAGGACAGATCTACGTTGCAACTACGCCAACTAAATAGGTTTACAGTTTTCATACAGTCACAAGTGTATGTACGAGTAGTATAAAGTTAGATAATCCAACTTAGATTATGCTTCAATAGAGTATGCAGACCGTTACACCAACCCAAATATATTGGATATAGAGCATAGATGTATTGTCTTTACATCGATATCTCAGCATGAATTTATTTGACATTTTGGAATGCGATATTTTATTTTTTTCACACTTACAAAGGTGACCCTTGTGATTAAGCTCGACCTTTTTGGGAATTTATTGCTCATTCATACTAAAATAATATCGTGTGACAAATTGGTTTTGGTTTTCGGAATTTTAAGCAAGTGCCACATGTTCTATTTAGCAAAATTAAACGTTCGAACGACGCCAATGTTTTTACCCGACTTCGACAGAATGAGGGTTATGTTTTATGAAAAATAAATTATAAGCATCCCATCACAGAACCTGCTCGGAAATGATACATTTTGAATGCAAAAACCTGCAACGAAATCGGCCCAGTGGTTTTTGTGCAAAATTGTAACAGACACATATGCAAACAACCTCCAAACCCAAACGCATATACCGCCTCCATTCCATCCGTCGTGCGTAATTGGTTTTAAACGTGCTCATGTGGTATTGAGCTAGTTGAAAATACACATTGAGCGCAATATATTTTTATGCCTTTAGCAGATAAATATATCTAGGAAATCGGTAAATAGGATGTACAACAATAAAACCTTTGAAATTTGCGAACCTAGATAATCCTTTACAAAATACCACAAATAGATTTTCTGCTTCCAAGATAATTCAAAACCCTTGCAGCGTTTGCTTAGGTGAACTAAAATTTGTAACCGAAGTACTTACTAATCCGCTTACTTTACTCGCTATCCCAGAACCGCTAAGCGATGCTAAAGAAGTTTCGTAAACAAATAAGTATATCGGTTTATGTTGTTGTTTCGTTCCTCCATTAGGTATTACTTTCAATATTATACTGTAATAGCTGTTTCTCTGCGGTTTTCACCCACGGACGAGGTTTTAGAGCCTCTGTGAACGTTAAATTTTCCCGGGGGACCCCACATTTATTTGAGATCAAAAGCAGCTCGTGTCACCCGAGAATAGAGATAACTAGTATTCGTCCGCCAGAACGTCGGTGTAAAATGGCGGTTCCAGCTACATTATAAATTGTAGCCTACCTATATGTTATTCCGGTTTATAAGCTAGACGGGTACAGCACTGGACAATAATAAATGTACGATGTACTATGAAAATTTACTTTTCAAAATTCCTGTGGTAGATTTTGGGGGAAAGCGTAAGTAAAAAAACATTCATTTCGTAGTTTCTTAGGCTACAAACTAATGTATTAGTAATACCTCTGGGATCAGATCTTCGAACCGCTCAATTTATTTTATTATATTTTCTTATTTAAGCATATTATTCATTATTTCACGTAAGCAAAACAAAACCGAAAAACAAATCTTAACTAATTACCTGACACTAAATAAAACTAAACTACTATACAAAAACTAGGCTAAAGACAATAAATTTGCCCCAGGGTCACCAGTCCTACAAAAGTAATTGCGATCTATTTATTCTATACCATATCAATGTAGGAAAAATAGAAGATAAATTAGTTGACATAGAATAGAACCTGAAAACGTGGCAGGCGGCAGTAGACGCCGCAGCGTAGTGTTGACCAAGGCGGGTGCCCTGACTCATTGTAATTACGATCTAATTTCGCCACGCTTCATTTATTCCCGCTCACTCATGGGAATTACTAATTTTCTACTAAACTAATTTAGTCCCTTTTATCTATAGAGCAATCTTATTTGCATTATACTGACGGTTCATTAATTTACGAAATTAGTTAATTAGGGACATTCATAATTCTGTGCCGGTGACACGGAAATGGGACGTTCTTCTACTAAAAATAAAGTAAATAAAGTAAAATTTGAGTTTTATTAATAATACGTAAGGTCCGCTGGCATAAAATTTTTAAACACGTTTAAGAATGACGTTTAACGTGTTTTTGTATGAGTTTTTTATTGAAATATCAGCTTTAATGCGATTAAGAAAAAGGTGCAAGCCGCCCTAAGAGGTACAAAAAGCGAAATCCTAATTTATTAAATCCAAATAAAACTAAACTAAATTAAACTGTCAACTAATCTAAAGATCTGGAAAACCGGCCCTTTAGAGGACGAACCAGAAAAACATTCACTGATCTTCTCAAAAAAGCTGGGGTCCGAAGTGGTAAGAATAAAGGAAGATGTATGAAAAGAGTTGTGGATATATGCGAGGCTAGGGAATTGTGTCAGGACAGAGCAAAGTGGCGGTCCATAGTCTCTGCCTACCACACTTGTGGGACACGGGCGTGAGCTTTATGTATGTATGTATGTAATCTAAAGATGATGGATTTGCCTTAGATCTCCAGTATTAGGATAATGTGCCCAGGACGCTGGCCGCATTTCCCTGCTGGATGCCTAGGCTAATTCGTTGGTCCAAGTGGAGGCCAGGATTTTAATTTTTGACGCCTAACTAACTCTGAAAAATGGTGCGCCTAGTGTCCAGGATCAAATGATTTCCAACCCAGACGGCTTAATTATTGACAATGAAAAATTTATATTTGTACATAGTTTAAAACAAAGTCGCTTCATGCCGTCGGTCCCTATGGATCTGTGTATCTATGTAGATCTAAGAGATCTTTTAAACTACGGATTTGAATACGGTTTTCAGCTACATACAGAATAATTCAAGAGGAGGGTTTACAAGCAAGTAAAAACTTTTAGATAGGGGTAAAGTAGATGTAGGGTAAATGTAGGGTAGGTGTAGGGTAGGTGTAATGTAGGTGTAGGTTAGGTGTAGGATAGGTGTAGGGTAGGTGTAGGGTAGGTGTAGGGTAGGTGTAGGGTAGGTGTAGGATAGGTGTAGGATAGGTGTAGGGTAGGTGTAGGGTAGGTGTAAGGTAAGTGTAGGGCAGGTGTAGCAGGTGTAGGGCAGGTGTAGGGCACGTGTAGCAGGTGTAGGACAGGTGTAGGGCAGGTGTAGCAGGTGTAGAGCAGGTGTAGCAGGTAGACATGAAACGGATAGTGGTTTGGCCACTTGGCCGGATAGCCGGATATTCGGCTGGACGTGGTTTGGGTAGGGTAGGGTAGGTGTAGGATAGGTGTAGGATAGGTGTAGGGTAGCTTTAGGGTAGGTGTAGGGCAGGTGTAGCAGGTAGAGATGAAGCGGATAGTGGTTCGGCCGGATACCGGATACCGGATACCGGATACCGGATACCGGATATCCGGCCAGCGTCTTGGCCGGATAGCCGAATATTCGGCTGGACTTAGTCTCTGAACAAGTTTGTGCAAGCTATAGTCGTGGGGTAGGACTTTAGACGACGCATATGTTTACGTGATTTCAAGTCTTCCTTCAATGAGAATAATTTGAACGTTGAACCGAACAATTCTTTCGACCTCGAAACGATTCGTACTTTCGAAATACGGGCTTACACATGCTCCCAGCATATCGGAGGACAAACGACATCGTATATTACCTTTAAATATAGAGAAATGTGTATATATTAAATAGAATCCAGTATAAACCTTGAACACTTGTCAAAACAACACACGACAGAAATGTGCATTTTTTACGCTGGTCAGCGGGTCCCTGTAGGGCAAAGTATGTATTTACTTTTCACACTCGTGGAAGTTACAAAGTCTCATATATCCCCGAGAAAATTAGAGAACGCCGAATGCGATGGTATGGGCATGTACTCTGTCACCCCAAAGACCACTATGGTGCTAGTAGCCCTAAACTTGTCGACGACGACGTGCTGCCGCGAAAGACCCCACACGCCACCAGGCTGACGGCGGTCCAACGAGACCTGAAGCATAATACCGTTGACGCGGCTACTGCTCACAGAAATGAAGGAAGCCGATGAGCAAAATCATTTTTATGGAGTTTTCATTCATTCTTTAGTATCCGGTATCCGGCCGGATAGTAAATTAAGGCCGGACAGGCCGGATACCGGATAGCAACCGGATATCCGTTTCATCTCTAGTAGCAGGTGTAGGGCAGGTGTAGGGCATGTGTAGCAGGTGTAGCAGGTGTAGGGCATGTGTAGCAGGTGTAGCAGGTGTAGGGCAGGTGTAGTAGGTGTAGCGCAGGTGTAGGGCAGGTGTAGTAGGTGTAGCGCAGGTGTAGGGCAGGTGTAGGGCATGTGTAGCAGGTGTAGCAGGTGTAGGGCATGTGTAGCAGGTGTAGCAGGTGTAGGGCAGGTGTAGTAGGTGTAGCGCAGGTGTAGGGCAGGTGTAGTAGGTGTAGCGCAGGTGTAGGGCAGGTGTAGGGCATGTGTAGCAGGTGTAGCAGGTGTAGGGCATGTGTAGCAGGTGTAGCAGGTGTAGGGCAGGTGTAGTAGGTGTAGCGCAGGTGTAGGGCAGGTGTAGCAGGTGTAGGGCAGGTGTAGTAGGTGTAGCGCAGGTGTAGGGCAGGTGTAGCAGGTGTAGGGCAGGTGTAGCAGGTGTAGGGCAGGTGTAGCAGGTGTAGGGCAGGTGTAGGGGTAGGTGTAGGGCAGGTGTAGGGGAGGTGTAGGGATAGGATGCTAAACGAACGCAATCGCGACGGGCCCACTATTAAATTATACGCTACGAGTTGGTACCTATACCCAACCTCGTTTAATAAATACAACAGAATTTGTGCTCCATGTGTCATACACTTTCTAATCTTTGTACTAAGAGTATATTTTATCCACGACGGACTTATAAAACACGTTTCACGCATTTCTTCCAAAAACCACAGTTAATATAAAAATGAAAGAGGGTTACGAATATCGTATGTATCAGTTTACCGTATGGCGTTGTATTCACTAACAACAGTACAAAAATCTAAACATTATACTCACGCAGGTACACATATGTACACCATATTCTGTATCAGATTTATCCAATTCCAAGAAAGCTTCTCTGTAAAGTGCAGAATCCTGTCATCGCGTATAAGACGATTTGTTCCTATAAAAATGTTTTGAACTTTTCCAGGCTAGGATCGGCACAGATAGTTATCTGCTCAGTTGAGCTTCATAGTTTTTTATCAGCGGGGTAGTCAACTCACAAACAAGTAGGATGCTTGGTAGCTCACCTGATGGAAACGTAGCTCTCGCCCACAACTACTTTATATTATACTAGTTTTTGACTTCACCCGGGCCAGTTTACCTTTTACCCGAGCCATTTAATTAATCTCCCTAATATATGAAAGCTAGTACTACTTAGACGTCAAGATGTATCTTTCTTCTACTCAACCGAATTAGTAGACGCATGGCCTAGGTGAACCAAACTGGACTACTAGGCCTACCAAACTGTGAAAACCCCATCAAAAAATTTAAAGAAATCTTATTGTATTACAATTTTTTCATCACCCTTACTTATTTTTTTGAAAATATATTCAATGTACAGACACACCTTTTTACTGTTTTATATAATAGGACCACGATAAGTCCGTATTGACTGATAGTAGTAAAATTTATAAAGAGTGGATATGCCAATAATCTGGGGATAATCTGTCCTTATCAGTCCTTCTTGTAAACATTCAGTTATTTGGTCACTATTAGATTGAACTTGTACTTTTAGTTTGTCTAAATTATTAAATCATGCTGAAAATTATCTCCCGCACTTCCTTTTTAATTGTTTTGCCCATTATTTTATAATATTTTTCATAACTCACGAATTGTTTCATTTCTGTGAAACAATCTTACAAAAATCAAATAGTTTGTTATGACTTTTATGAATGACGTTCTATGACTTTGATTTTTATTTTATTTATTTTCATAAGCGATGCGGACTTAGCGTGGTCTTATTATATTTAGTTCTATGATGCATCGTCACTGTGAAAACAAACTGACTTGTTACGAGTTATCATTAAAAATTGATCACAAGTTTTTCTATCGAACCTAGCCCTACCTATTAGTAATTTCCACCACTGCACCTCATATTTAGACAGACAGCGACGACCCAAAGAGCAGGGAGTTTCACATTTAGGCATTCGGGCGTGCTGGAAAAACTTATTCTGTCTTAGAATCCGCAACAACAAATAAGAAATAAATTGAGAAGTAGGAAGCATATTGGTTCACTCTTTCCTCCTCAAAAAGTGAGTACCATGCGGATATGATAGATAATTAACTTCTTAGACTTGGATACAAAAGTAATTATGACAAGCGCTTATAGGTTAATAGCAGCGTTTTACCTGAAATAAAACGCATATTAAAATACTTACCTAACTGAAAGCTTTAATGTGAGATAGCATTTCCGTTTCCGCCGAATATCTACCAGTTTACGTACTCTTTATGCTTGCTAGTGGCGCCACCTGGCAGACAGCCGGTGTACTAATTTGTTTTCGTTTTAGCTACGGCACCATTTTGTTTCATTGGCTCATATAACCAGGCAGATGTAAAGTTAAAGCTTTCAGTTAGGTAAGTATTTTAATATGCGTTTTATTTCAGGTAAAACGCTGCTATTAAACTACTAGACCGTAACTGAAAGCTTTAATGTGAGACCTGTTTGTTATCGCCTGGTGGTGCCACTAACGCCAATGTGATCATAATAAAAATTAAAACACATAAATGTAGGTAGTAACTACGTAAGTTTAATCAATATAAATATTTAGTAAATCGCAGTTAGTATAAAAGCAATTCTTTATTCCACAAAAATATTTATGACAATTAATCAACTGTATTGAACAAATGTGATACATTTTCTGAAGTTGTGTTTCCCATTACCTCGCGTCGGTAATATTGTTGGAAAGTGTTCGCCGAGCGCCAGTTTCCACGGGCTAGTATGTCTTCAATGGAATGGTTCTCCAGCCAGCTTTTGGAGGCCACTGCAGATCGAACACTACCAGGAGCAGCAGTGATACCGGCGTCCTTGAATAAGGTTCTGATCCAGCCTGCGATCACGGTTCTTGAGGCAGGTTTTGGGTCACCTCTAACTGTAATGAATAAATTATGCGATTTTGTAGCATTACGTCTTTCATTTAATAATTCTATGGTCTTTTCTATCCAAAAAATTGGGTTTAGGTTTTGATTATTTGTATTTAAAAGTAGCTTCCAACCGGACTGTCTATGATTACTTTTGTCAGTTTTTGAGCCAAATTCAGGCCAGAAAACGATACTTTGTTCAGATTTAATGCAATGTTTATCATCAGTTCTGAGTAGAGTAAGATCATGAATACGTCTACCCGAACATAGTAGTAATAATATCGCGGTGTGACGTGACGTTTGAAAAGTATTATTACTGTCCACGGTGCACGTATTTAAATAGGTAATTAGTTTATTAATGTCCCATATCGGTGATTTGGTAGTTTTAGGATTTTTTAATGCAATGGATTTTAAAATATGTTTTACTACAACGTGGGAGCTTAAACAGCTGGAGTTTTCAGCGTTACATAGAGTAGATACCACTGATTTGTGTAAAAGAATAGTATTATATGATAATTTATTAATTAAGTACAGGTCTGATAAAAATTGCGCCAACTGCGAACCTGTAGGATTTTTAGGATCAATATTTTTAGAATTGGCCCAGGACATCCAACGTTTCCATGCTACTTCGTAAGTTTTTAAAGTGGATTTACGCCATGAATTCCGAAGTAACGAAAGTTGTTCAGCATTCCATGAACTTACCGTCTGTGACCACCAAACTTCGAGGATTATGTTCTCGATCTTCGGAGGTGGGAGACCCGTCGACGTGTCGATTAGATGTTTCTGGAGGTGTTTCAGCGTGAACGGTGCTGCTAGGGCCCGACTTTTCAGGTCCGCCCGCCAAAATACCTTCTTCCATCGAGGCACCACCATCATATATATTCCTGTTGATTGATTGAGGTAAGCTAGTACTTTCGGAATCAGAAATGGTGGTGGGAATACCCACGCGAGTGGATAATTCCATGGAACACTGAACGCGTCGTGAAATAGGGCTTCTTGGTCTGTCAGGTCTCGAGTTACATAATTGTGCACTACGTGGGCTGATTTGGAAGCAAATAGGTCTATTACAGGAATTCCCCACTTTGCAAACACTATGTCCACACAGGCTGGTAGTAAATGCCATTCCGGAGGCCGGCGATGACGAGACAAGTGGTCTGCATGGCTGTTGAATTTGCCCGGGAGATAGTGTATGCTGAAGTGTATTTGATTCAGATCCAATAAATTCATAATTTGATATGTTATTTTGGTTAGGGCTACTGATTTCGTACCTCCTTCGTTCCGTAGGTGAGCGACTGCTGTCCTGTTGTCGCATTGCATAAGAATGGAGCTGTGACGCAGAGATTGCGCATGACTCTGTAACACACGCAGTATTGCTAGCATCTCTTTTTGATTGCAGTGAAGCGCTTGTTCTGCGTGTGACCAGGTGCCCGAGAGAGTGAGATCGTTCAGTTGCGCTCCCCATCCTTGATCTGAAGCATCTGTGGTCAAGAAGTCCGTCGGAGGACGATAATGCAGAGGTGTTGAATTGTGACAATTTTGGGTCCACCAGAGTAGTTCCTCGAAGGCACTCTGAGGTATTGGGTAACTCTTTAGTGGTAGGTTTTAGATGGAGTTCTGAAACATTAGCAAGTGCCTGTGGTTGAGTCGACCTCGTGGTACAACAAAGCTTGCGAAGTTTAAAAGCCCTACTATGCTCTGCAGAGACTGTAAATTGATTTCCATTGTTTGTATCGCCATCGATAGTTTTTGCCTTATCGTGGCAATCTTCTCTCCTGGTAGGGATTTTAGATTGTCCCATGGCCGCCACAGTATTCCTAGGTATACTAAACTCGTTTGAGGAACGAGAACGGATTTGCTGAAATTGACTTGCCAGCCCAGGGTTCGAAGTGTTTCCACTGTGACGTGGACATGAGTGCGAAGTTTTTCTACGTCTTGATTTACGATTATGAAATCGTCTAAATATACTAATAGTCTCATGTTCCATCTTTCTCTTAGTATTTGAGCAATCCAATTTGTGAGTACAGAGAATATTTTTGGTGCCGAACTTAGACCGAATGGGAGGCAAGTCATTTCCAACAGTTCCTGGTCGTACATAAGACGTAGATACCGTCTGTGGGATTTGGCAATACTCAGATGAAAGTACGCCTGTGAAAGGTCGACTTTGCACATCCAGTCTTGTGGTTGCAGAAAGTCCGGAATGCGATACATATTTATTAGATGAAACTGGTCGGTTATTACATAATCGTTTAGGGCTTTGAGGTTGAAAATGGGTCGAGCTGATCCATCGGATTTTGCTACCAGAAATAGAGGTGAAATGAAACTTGGCGAGATCGGGGCTGCTTTTATTATTCCCTGTTTTTTCATTTCGTTGACTATCGCAGTCATTTCTTTTGAAATTGGAGTTTGAAATGGGTTTGTGCGGACATTCGGCTATACAAGCGGCGGTTTTTGGAAAAAAGGTATGCGATACCCTTGAATTATCTTTAAGATTATTTCTGGTGCACCCATTTTCAACCACTGTGAGCGGTAGTTTATTAACTGACCTGCTTGGAACTGCCTGGCGTCATTGTTTAAATTGTTTTGGTTGCCCTCTCGGACCTCTTGCAGAGTTTGCACGACCTCGATTGGTTCCACGATTGGGCCGCGAGCCTCGGTTGTGAAATGACCCTCTTGCATTATAACTATCGGATTGATAATGTTGGTCTCTTTGAGGGTAATAATTAGCATTATTGTAAGCACCCCGCGAGGGTGGATGAGCACAAGCATGCATTTGCGTATTATTAAAAATTTGCATAGGATAGCTTGGCTCGTGAGAAAAAATATGAGTTCCACGCGATGGAACTTTTAAAAATTTTGCACCTTGCCCCCGCGAGGGGCGGCGGTTAGCTTGGTTTGCCCTAATTTGGGAAAAACCATCGGATTTATTAGGCCAAAAGGCTTTGCGAACTCCGCCAGCTTTTTCCAATGCCAATGTAAATGGTTCAGAATCAAATAAGTAAGTCTTGGGTGGTGAGATTCTATTTAACGTTGCTTTTAACAGCGGATCTTTAACATGACTTGTGATTGATTCTCGCCGCATTTCAATACATTCGGCTCTATGACCACATGCTAATTGTAATAAGTCCGAAGATAACTTATTTAAATCGCCTTTTTGAAAAAGTTCATCTACCTTCAAACTTAAATTGTCAAAATTAGTTTCTGTAAATTTGGCCCAACAAAGTAAATTACGAATATTTTCTTGAAATAACTCTTTTTGTTTAAGAATGCAATAGGTTAAAGCTGCATAAGACTTTTCAGAGTACGAGAGATGACGTGATGTGTCGTATATTTTTACCTCTTCGTTTGTTTCTAGGTCTACGAAACCTGGAGTATGATTGTAAGATTTTTGCGTGTCAGCATATCGAATGTCTGACCACGATGAACTACCTAGCCGTTGAACATCATTTAACATTTTCAAAAAATTATCGGGGGTTTTTGGAACACTAGGTTCTTTTAATTTCGTTTCAATATCGAAAGTGAAGTCCTGGCTTTGACTTGTATTTTGGCATTCATCGACCGGGCCCAATTCATCCGCGACATTGTGTTGTTCGTAAAGATCTCCACTAACCGCGGAACAAATAGAATCACCATCATTATACGTCTCAACATGATTTGAGGTAGTTATCTGTTTACGAAGTTCCCCGACTTCTTTGAGAAGCTTATTAATCAATCGATCTGAACGTTTAGAGCGCTTACTTGTTTTACGCTGATGGCGGCGCGACCGCCTGCGTTGATTATTAGCGGGTGCGGAACTCGAGGATGAAGAGCTGCTCGAGCTACTGCTGCTGCTGCTGCTAGAACGGCTGCGCCGTCGTTTACGCGCCTGGCCACTTGGCCCAGCTCGATCATTCGACATTGCTGCCGAATTTTCTTCGCTATTCATAAGTATCTAAAAATTATTTATATTAAAACACTGCAATACAGCTTTTATTTTTAGGACTTTCTTATAAATTTTCAAATATAAGCACTGGTAAGTACGTAACTGATAGAAAAATAAATTTAAATTAATTTGTAAAGTGATCCGAACGGGAAAACCGTTAAAATTGATCACTTCATTTATTTAAAACTTTGAAGTAAACTTTAAAGACTTACCGAATTTTAGTAAAGCACTGATATTATAGGTAAGTAGATTATACCTTAATAAAATAAGAGAATTAATTTTATTTTCAACAGTCCTTCGCGGAGCTGTTGAGCACGTGTTGCTTCGACGGAAAGTTAAACGCCAATGAAACAAAATGGTGCCGTAGCTAAAACGAAAACAAATTAGTACACCGGCTGTCTGCCAGGTGGCGCCACTAGCAAGCATAAAGAGTACGTAAACTGGTAGATATTCGGCGGAAACGGAAATGCTATCTCACATTAAAGCTTTCAGTAAAGTAGTTTAACAACCTGTTAATGTATCGGTGTTTTTACAGCTCAAGTACGCTTTGGTATCGAAATTGTGAAATCAATTCATGTGCTCATCCCGCCCTTCATACTATATCGGTTATCTAGGTGAACCGCAGGGCATCACACTTGGGTTTCAATACTAGCACCGCCATATAATGGAACTTCGCTGCGTCTATATTTCCGAGAAATGAGCCTGAAGCCATGAATGAAAAGAAATATATTTTCTTTGCTTGACGGCCGACGAAAACGTACAACTGCCGAAGCTGAAAACCGCAGGGTAAGAGCTTACCCAGCAATAATCCAAAAAGAAAAATGATTGTGTTTTACGTAAGTACTACGAATGTCGTCACTCACGTACAAACAATATTTCATAAATGACGAAATAAAGCAAACACTTAGCTTAGAGCGTCACCGTCACAACAAATGGGGAACCATTTGAAAATAAAATGTTTGCTTGGCGAATCTATTTGTTTTGTAAAAAATACCAAGTAACATTTGTTGCTTTTGTTTGTGTGGAAATTTCAACAAACCCGCCAAAATGGATTGTTTTCGTTTAAATCAGCCATCAGTGTGTGTTTGTTTAAAATGTCTTGGCGTCTGAAAACATGAAGCTGAGTACACACACATTTGTTTTGTTTACCTACATTTGTTTAATAAAGCGAGTGTTTACAATGTATGACATACTGGCTTTCCATTGAAAGTAATATGTTACTAAGTCACTGCAAAAAACCTATAAATTAACGATCCGACTCATGCGCTGTACTGGGGCCTTATTTTTGAATTGCTCGCTTCGATTAGAACGGTTTTCAATTAAATTCGGCATGAAAAATTTGATATTTTGATGCATGTTTATTTCTATGTGCATGATGCTGATTTTCTATATTTTTGAACCATAGAGTATGGTTCAAAAATACAGAATATCGGTGTTGCCAATGTGATTTAAAAATAATGAATTTACATGTCTAAAATCAAAATTTTAAACTGTTTGTTCAAATCGGGGCGAGCGATTCAAAAAAAGAGCCCATTGTCTATGGTATAGAATATGCTTACACAAAGGCGTGTGCTTGCACTTAAACACCCATACGAATGTCGATTTCTTCCCGGTCCCCACCAGTAACAGCATCGCTTCGCTTTTTAAACGCGCGTAGTAACATTGGTAATCGCTGCGCTATTTAGGTAGGTCGTTAATTTTCACGGTAGCCCAGTCACGCTCCCGTCTGGGCTCGGTAAAATATTCTCACAACTTTCGACTGCGAATTCGCCTATTTTCTTTCGCAGGTTTCAATAAGAGGTAGGTAGACACACTGTTTAATAACAGACAGACACATATTCGCAATCGTATTATTCGCATTACAGCAAACTCCAAACACTCGAATGTGTTTGACCAACAATGGCACACAATAGATATATACTACTAACACTTGCCAATGGAGAAGAAAAAGCTGTAAGTTCACTGAATTAAATTATTATTCTTTTTCACAGGCTAAGTTTTTACTATATTTTTACCCTGGAATAAGCTCGCAACAAGCAAGCGACCATAAAAGCCATGATAATTGTTGAACCATAAGTTATAATTATCATGGCTTAAGAATAATGGTGCCCTAAAATTGTAGTAGGTAAAGAAGATATATGTGAATTACCTTGGTAATGATGATGTGGGGATCACACATACCTACAGTCCTACAACATTACTCAAAGGAGTAAAGCTTTAGGCGAATTGGCACCCACGAATAATTTGTATTTTGATTCTTTTTCACATGCATATTTTGACGTGATCTGATATACATATTTCCTTTCTTCTTATAGCCTACCGATTCGATTGGATTCGATTGTTCGGTCGATGAGTTAGTAAATTGAAACTGATTTATGTAATAAAATAATAATCGGTGTTCTTACGTCGATGTTGGGTTAGATTATTTTTTGTTGAAGCTCATTCATTAGAAAGCAAAATATTTTATTACGACTTGTTGAAAGAAGAAGTAGGCAAAACAAAAAACTTTTAGGCAGTCTTGTATTCCGCTCGGACCATAATAACGAAATACCACAAAGCCAGCTATGAGTTATTTTCCAGAGGTGATTTTCGGATAAATAACATATTTCACAAAGTAGTGTTACAGCATTTTTCAGATACAAACACACGACTCACCCAATTTGTCAAATTAACACTTTGTACATAAACTCTCACTTGTTTCTAAATTAATTGTAAGTATTACTGTCGTTTTTCATTGATTTCACTTCACTACATCGCACATTACGGCCACGGTATACAGAGCAATACACCTTTTTCGTTTAACTTTGATTGAAAGAGGTATAAACAGTTTCAGATTTTTATATCTTTACCCATGCGGTCTCTTCATATTGTTCATTAAAATACTCCCTACGAATTATAACTCCCTATTGTAATTCATCAGTTATACTCGTATGTGTTTGTTTAAAACAAGTTCGTTATAGCTTCTAAGTTAATGGACACATTTCAAAGTTGTAGTGCAATGAGCTAATAGAACGAGGGTGAACATTTCTAATAGCACCATTTTATGCGCGCTCCATAACCAGTTTATGTCCTTAAAAGGCCTTCCAATATGCAGTAAACGACCTTGCGTGCTTCGGGAATTACAACAGGATCAAACGATTCCCTTGATTGAAAATCATATTTAGGTTCACAACGTTACATAATATCTGTCGTAACAATCGTACGAGGAAATCGATTATTCTGACAATAAATCTAATATTTGTTGTTATAACATCAGTAATTCTTTTGGTATAAAGTTTACACCTCTGAGGTAATTAACCATCGTTGCGCACCTACTTATATCAGACAGGATGGTTTTTATTAGCATAACGCGTTTTAAAGTATTATGATCATTTAAGCACCATTAGGTTGCACGCCGCTGTGACAGTTGAAATAAATCTTAATTAACTCGAGATTTTAACGATTTACATATTCAAAGTTTATAACATCATCAAATCAAAATCAAATTTTTCATGCCTAAATATGTAATTAGGTCATTTTTCACCAGTATGCAGGGCGACTGATTATGTTTTACAACGGTCAAATTTTTATTCCAGCTTGTTTACTGCTCATAATAATACACTAAATTGGGTTTCTCCTTTTTTCCTTCGTTTCCCTTGTGTTGTCGTTTGACAAATATTCTTTGCAATTTCGCTACAAAGAAATTTAAATGGAAATATAGCTGAACAAAGGCGACACAACATCTATTTTTACATGGGAATGAAATGACTATGTACATACAAAACACTACAAGGTAGTACATCGGTAAAACACACTATTATAGTTTGTCTTGTTAAATAGCATGATTTATATTGTACTATCACAGGAATTCAGTAAGTATGCATAGTATCATAAGACTCGGTTTAGAAGAAGTACTTGAAAACATGGCTAAACCAGAAAATGACATCCCTCGATATTGACCTATTGATATGATGACTAATCCAGAAAATGACTTGGAATGAACATGACGTTCTTTAAATTGACTTTTCAAAAAAATGACTTGCCTCGCCAATAAGGATTTAGGTACCTGTTCTGTGTTGTGCTGACATCGCACTGGTTAGCAGTCAATACCTGTAAGGAAGTGCTACAAAACGTCGGCTTGAAGTTTAACTTCGATAAAACAGAGTAGGTACATGTCCCTGCATAGATCCGGATACCGGAGAAATGGCCTTCGACGTGAAGTATAATATCTGCAGCTTGGGCCAAATGACGGGAGCTCAGGGCAATTTCCCGTGCCCCTAAAACCTCTAAACTGAAGAGCCTTTAAACTCTCTAGTCGATTTAGGTTTGCTTGTGATTCAGGCTTGTGTAGCAAAATTCTGATTTCAAACGATTATTTATTTATTTATATAACAATTTATTGCACACAATAAAGAAATACAGATTCTTAATTCTGTACGAATAATATAAAAGAGAAAAGATTTGATTGTTTGTTTGTTTGTAATGGATAAATTAAAAACTTCTTAACCGATTTAAAAAATGTTTCGCCTATAGAAGGCACCATTATCAGCAACATGGGCTACAGTTTTTCCTGCTATTCAATATGGTTCCGACGGGTACGGGTCTAGAATGTCTAATTTTACGCGGATGAAGACGCGGGCATAAAAGCAAGTAGGTTTATAAAAAGGTATATGTTAGGTATCAAGTTATCAAGAATACCAAGGTGTCAACAAAATACATACACATTAATTAAAAGGTACTAAATGAAGCCTACAATTATCAAACAAACTAAAAATTATAAAAAGTAAATTAACTGTAGAGGTATGTCAAGATGACCCATAGTTAATTTCAATAAATGATTAAAACATAATTTATTCAACCAGAAGTGAATAACATTATGTCAATAAAGTCAATTTATGAATGAACGGTCTCGTCCATCCTGAGTTATAAGTTATTTAATACACATATTTTTTCTTTGTCGTAAAGAAGTAACTGTTCTACGTATTCCATTTACCTACATCCCACGAGTTTAAGTGGATAATAGTAGGTAATGTCGTTTTCATGACCTCTTACAGCAATATTATGAAAGTTAAAGCTCGTGACTTTAACAATACGTCCTCCCCGTCTTTCCCAAAATAATTCTACTTAAATGCGGTTTTATTACAACTTTCTCAAATACCTACTGTACGGTGGTAATAAAGTTTTATCGTAGCTATCTCTGCACCATCATTTACTCCTCTTATGACACATAAAGGCAATAATCCGGCGACAGCAGAAAGATTTATAGATTCACTCCGATCCATCAACGTCTGTAAACAATTACTGGTGTTTGTATAGTGACGAAATGGCTCAAGTCGGGACCTATATGGATTTATTCGACGTATCTTGAGGCTAATTTGATATAAGTACCTCGCGACGTCGAAGCCTCGGTGGCCAGGCGGTTGAGTATCCAACTCGTAAGCGAGAGGTACCGGGCTCGAATCCCGCTGCGACTATGCACCGATGACTCTTTTCTGAGTTATGTACATTAGTTGAATTGTAACCGATGCTCTTACGGTGTGGGAAAACATCGTAATAAAACCTGCAAATTCAGGAAACTGAATTTGTAACCATGATCCAATCTTGTCAGGTTCCTATGGTAGCAGGGTCACGGAGGTCAGAAGGTAGTCGCTATACTGTAATTACTATGATCGCCAAATCCTGGATCATGGTCAAGACGGACCCCGGGCCCTCGTTCTCGAACGCATAACCGAAACATTGACGCCGAGCAGATTATTATTATTATTTATTACTCGCGACCTCGAAGCGTCGATGCATCATTCTGTAGGTATACTGTCTACACACACTTGTAAACTTGATGCTCTTTGTACGCCATAAAATCGATTATTATTTTTATCTTCACATTCTTAAATATAGGTCACAATTAAAGCGGTCGTATGATGGATAAATTTGATAGAACCGATTCTCGGCAATTCTTAATATAGTCGGCGGATGTATCGAAGCAGTAAATCAAGCATACGATATAATCTGATCATGGAGCCGCTTTAATATTTCATGTTCTTATATTTTAAGAAGCAATTTATCGGGCATACCTACCTATATTTTGTTGGGAGCAAATACAATTTCTTTGCTCACTACGTACGCAATAGCAAGCGTATTTAATACGTAGACACATTAAAACAAGGGAATATAAAACAAATTTCAAAGCCCTAGTTTAAAAATAACAAAACTTCAAAGAAAATTACACTTCAGCACAAGAGAATACATGAAATTTTAAGTACCTACCTGTAATACTTACCTAGTCTACATACATATACTGCTACGCCACTGCGATGTCTGCTTCCCGAGTATTCTGTTGTGACACGGCTTTCCACGATGGGTTCTGTGATATTTTTACATTAGGGCGTGAGGGCGGTTTGCTTCGACTAGGATAGCTCAATAGATGTTCAAGATGTGTGAGGTCATCCTATTCAGAGAAAATAATCTACACCTAGACTTTTACAGGAAAACTGACGACCCGACTCGGCTTTGCACGGGTAGTAACCTCAACAAATTATACACCTAAACCTCTGTCTGTCTATAAGTGAAATCCGATCAGTTGTTTTTGAGTTTATAGCGAACAGACAGACAAACGCGTCTTTGTTTTATGATATGTAGTGAGGTTAGGCGTCTTACATAGAAACTACCTAGTGTACTACATAACTACCACCAAATAATAATTATAAATAGATATTTATGATTATTATTCCCGGTTGTCGTGCTCGCTCGGCTTCGGGTATGAGTTCCTACTTCTCCTTGTGAACTTCGCTCAGTATCAACGCCATCAAGCCACCACGCCTTGGGCCGGCCTCTCCTTCCCGAACGTAACTGGAAAGACCAGACATTTAGGCCTGTATTGTCTGCGCTAGATAGACGTTCGGGCCTGTATAGTGTTCCATAAACACTTTGCCATAATTCAAATAGGTATCGCATGAATGCGAGCACATGCCGCGTTGATTTATTTTGGCTCGACTCTCACGCATAAATCAAACCAAGCATTCATATCCCAAAAATACGTAGGTACTTAACGACTCTTACAGCAAATTTTGAAGAGCGCCTGATTTTCTTACTTATAAGTAAACTCACTCTAAATTATTATTTCTTGGTTATATCAAGTGCTTTAAGACTGACGAGTCCTTGACGACCTGAGTGCTTCAGTTGGTTAACATGCCGATCGCCGTGCAGAGGTCCCGGGTTCGATTTCCGGCCGAGCAGAAATTGAAATGATGACTTATAATTTTTGTTAGGGGTCTGGGTGTAGTATGTATAATAATTATGTTTAAAAAAGTAGTTTATCAGTTATCTAACACCAGATATGCTTACTTTGAGGCTAGATGGCGCTGTGTGAATTAGTCCAAGCATATTTATTATTTTATTATTATTATTTATTATATTCTCTAACTTATTTAAAGGTACGCCTATATAATACTTACCGTACTGAAATATTTGTAAATTTAAAATATTTCAGTATATGTTTTTATTTCTCATACGAGTTTGGGTAAAGGTTGAAAGGGTAAAAGGTAAGCAAGGAAAAGGTCAGCCAATAACAACAACTGTTCCATTATACTAAAAGTGTTTTATGATTAAATAAATGGATGGACTGACAGCACAAAGACCGGACTCTCGCTGGTCTCTCGAGGGACTCTTGTTGACTTTACAAAAGATGACTCTAAGTACCTATCTAAAAACTGACCTTCTACTGACAGGTGTCGTTAAGAGTGCTTTACCCGTTCTAAGAGGTTCTAAGAGCCTATACGTCCGCGACTTCTGTGCTATTTGTCCCAAATGTTTATGTAATTTTAGTTTTTATACGTAAATAAATACTAATGATAGAAAGCTTATATTATTATTTGTATACAAACGCACAGTCGTCGCGTAGCGCCCGCGACTGCGCGATTTAGGCGCGATTCCGTTCGGGCGCTTTGCGGTGACTAGGCGGACGCGACGACGCGATTTGTAAGCGGCGATTATAAACGGGCCCTAAGGGTGCTTAGCCGCACAATTCGCACTTGTAACAACGGCGCACGAGCCGTAGCTACAAGTGCGAATTAGCGGCGCGTCCGCGAGATTTGGAAGCACCCTTAGCCAAATTTTTATAATTCGAGATTTTCGATGTTTTTTAGTATAGGTAAATAAAAAGGAACTTGTGAACGGTATTCCTTATAGATATAATATAGATCTTATCATATTAGTTAATTTAATAAGATTGTATATGTTCAGAACATAATTGACGATGAATAGCAACATTTTCTGCTGAAAATACGGTTTCTTTACGATTTTTTCTACGGCACTTTAACGCATTTATTTTGAAAAAGTTATACTGCTCCATTATACAATAAAAAAACGTGAAGTGCATCTTTGTTTAATTTGTAAATTTGAGCGTCTGAATGGCATTGCCCACAGTTGTTCTTGTAAGTCTAGTACGTAAAATATTATACGACAAGAAAAATGCAGCGTCGGGGGCTTAGTGGTTAAGATACCCGACTCGTAAGCAAGAGGTACCGAGTTCGAATCGCACTGACGCCATGTACCAATGACTCTTTTCTGAGTTAAGTGAATTAGTTGAATATTAACCGACGCTCTGATGAATTATCGTGAGCCCTAATCACGTATTGAATTAAGATAATGTATCTAAAGATTATGATTATTTAGCATTACGTACCAATTGGACGGGGAGATCTCCAACCCGCCTGCCAAGCGTGGAGATTATGACAATAACCTCCCCTTTCGTGGGAGAGGCCCTAAGTCCTGCGGTGGACTGTTACGGGCTGTGATGATGACGTACCAATTATACGTTCCCAATACGCTTGTCCTTCACCTGTTGCTGTGAAACTAATTCTATTTACGATCAGTTATTTAGTCAATTGATTAACTCGAACGGTTTTGTACTGAGCTAAAGAAATAATTGACTATAATTACGCGTTGGACGTGTTAGAAGAAATAACTGTAGTGAACGAAGCAACAGAAACTTTTTTATACCAAGCGTATAATAATAAAAACGAGTATTTATTAGGTAGGTAAGTATCCACATCTATTAACAGTATTAAATACTACGTAATCATAGTGAACGTAGTTGTAGATCATCGTCTCTCTAGTCAGAGTCACATGTCAATTAATTAAAGTAGACTAAATATTCTTAGGATTCACGTATTCATAGGACGTAGGATACGTATCATTGATACGGCGGTAGCTACACTCCCGTTGAGATCACGGTTACTTATAATAATGGCGACGATAATTTCAAATTATCAAAAATTTGCCTAATAACGGTAAAAGCCCTCTTAAGGCGACTAATCTCCACAGACCACAAAATTAACAAAGGCGGTTTTGTTCGCTCGCTTAGAGATTAAGTCTAAAACGATACGACTAATTATGCTTTAATTTACAAGCACTATAAATAAAATCAATAGCTAAGTTATTTACGTAATTGTTATGATTATTATTTAATGTTTAATGAATAGTGTTATTAATGAAAATATAGGTAAGTAAAATAAATAATGATACTTAAAAGTCAGTGCAACCATAGAGGCGGTATTTCAGTGTATCGATTCTTCCTTCAACAGTGAACTACTGCAAAATAGTGTTTTGATAGCAAATTCTGCGTAATCGCTTTACAATCGCAAACTACCCTCCAAAGAGAGTTGATGATAAAACGTTTAGATAATAGACTGCACCATTCGAATAATGCCTGTAAATTATAATTTAATGGCGAAACAATTATTGTTCTTAAGTGAAAATAACTCTGCAGCGAAAACGACCGGGTTTTAGTGTGAGGAAGCGAGGGTGTTTTTTAAAGATGTTGGCCGTCGAATGAGGAAGAGGGGTTGTGACCCCCGCTCTGGGTCATTCCTATTGTAGAGGCTGTTGACATTCAGCGTAGCAATGCTTCTAGTGTTATGGGCACTTTTGCAACGAGAATGCCAGAGTGGTTTAAGTTGTATGACGAAGTTGTACGGATGTTAGTGTTAAGTTATATTTTTGACTATGTATATTATTTTGATACCTATAGGTATTGAATGAATGACTATTTTAGTAATTTATTATGGTTATTTACATTAATCTGACATATGCTAATTTCATACATAAACTTCGTGGTGGAGATATTTGAAAAAAAAATTAAAAGCTATGAGTTGGATATAGGATTGTAAGGAAAACTCAATGTTCAAGCAAAAGTCTTGGGTAGAAGCTCCTAGAAATTAGTAAATGGAATTAGTCGAAGCATCATAGATTTGCTTGTGTGAAAATTACAGTTTCCGTCATTTTTGCCATTCAAAACGCCAATTTCATAGATATAAGAATAAGAATCATTTATTGCCTTAAACAAAATATCGTGCCTTACCACTACATCTAAACAATAAAAATAACTAAGGCAAATGGACCTGGCTCAGCTTATGCTGTTACGGGACGGTATGGTTCCGTACAGCGCTGTACACCATGCGGCGGAATGCGCGGAATCATGAATCTGTTAGAAGTAGGCGTACATCTTCATTTAAATTTAATCTGATTTTATACAAAGATTTTTTAGTTTAAAAAATGCATTTCTAATTTTCATATTAACATGTTCTACATATTTTTGCTCTCCGTCTAGTATTAAACCAAGGTTTCGTTCCGAGTTAACTTGTTCTAATACAATGTCGCCCATTTTAATTCTCTCTTTGCAGTCTTGTACTGTTTCAATTTGGTGTTTAGTTCCCAAGATTAGTAGTTGAGACTTATTTGGATTCAAAACTAAGGAATTTTGTTCTGACCAAGTTTATAAACTCCGTAAGTCGTCGTTTACTTTTCTAATGGCCTCTATCGTATTTTTCCCTTCAATAGAATAGTACAATTGTGTGTCGTCAGCGTATAGGTGATATTTACATGATTTTATGCATTGAGGAAGGTCTGCCGTGAATAACGAAAAGAGTAGAGGACTTAATAGCGAGCCTTGGGGCACGCCTCTGTCTACAGATCGCAAAGCAGAGTACAGATTTTCTCCTCTTTTACCATTACTGACTACAATTTGCTCTCTATTGCTTAAAAGGGATTGGAACCATTCACAAGTGTTAGCTGAGAACCCATTATTGGCTAATTTGCATAGAAGAACTTCTCTATCCAAGCAGTCAAAAGCACGCGAGTAAACTAGTAAAACCATGACGCTAGTCAATCCCATATCTGATGCCGCTGTTAGATCATCGGTAACGTTAAGGAGTGCGGTTTCTGTGCTATGTCCTTTACGAAACCCGGACTGATAACTCGGGATGATATTTTTATCCTTTAAGAAATCGAGTATTTTGTTAAGAACAGCTTTTTCTATAACCTTTGATAATACTGGCAAGATTGATATCGGTCGCAGATCATTTAATTGGGTAACAGTATTTTTTTTTAGGTACGGGCCTGACTACAGCTGTTTTCCAATTGGAAGGGTAACTATTGGTTTCTATTGACTTGTTAACTATATATGTAATAATTGGAAGTGTTACATCTAAAGTCAGCTTAATCATGTCTATATTTAGGCCATCATGTCCTGATGCCTTCGTTTTAATGTTGCATATAAATTTTTTTACTTCATTGTCAGTAGTCAGTTTTAATTGAAATTCTTCCTATCGCAGTACATTTTTATCTAAAGGTATTTGTGATGGTTTGTTTACTGTTGGTAAAAAAATAGATAATTACCTAATATGCACCACAAGTTAGTGCAATATTGTACTCATTGTAAATAGTGGTCCAAAAACGAACATGGTACCTGCTACCTTTACCAAAAATGTCGAAGGAATGTCATCGTCACAGCCCATAGCAGTCTACTGCAGGACTTAGGTTATTGCCATAATCTCTACGCTTTGCAGGCGGGTTGGAGATCACATTGTTGTAAACATGGAAATAGAAAACGTTGCTGCGCATTTTCCAGCCTACAGAAGCTCCAGAACTTTTGCCCTGATAACAGTCGCCTTGTACGACACCCACGAGTGTAAGGGGTTAGTGTTATTCTACTCTGCCGAACACCACACGGCCTTTACAATTGCCAAGTAAAGAATATAACATTTTGCTAATAAACACCTAAAACCACGAGTAAAGTTTAACTAGATAGGTACGTAAGCAAAAGTTGTATAGCACAGATGTTATGAATTATTAAACAACTATAAAAACCTACTTTTAAAAGCAAAAAATAAATAATTCTGTACATAATTCTAAAATCCCTAACTTTCGGGTAAATTGAAAGTGTTTTAATAACTTTAAAATGTACTCAAAAACAACAAACAAGAATCCATAAAATAATTAATAGGTATTTACTGAAAGTAAAGGTAAATCTTCAAGCAGTTGCTAAACGCTAAAACCCAGAAATGTCGAGCAAAAGTTACTTAGTAGATATGGACTAATGATTTCGAGGCAAAACTTCTAAGAGTCTCCGTTATCTGGAAAATGGGCAGCAGCATTTTCCAGTTATCTATACAGTGTGTGGCCTAGCACCGGGGCAAATATTAAAAACGGAGGCTTTATGATATACTGGTGACCTACCAGTAACTAAATCATCAAGGTCCCAACTAATTAGAAACAAAACATAACTTTTTGTTTTCTTCTAACAAACTTAATCGTAAATTCAATGTAATGCAACAAAACAATAGTTCCGCTCAACACGATCGAGTTCATTCTGCATCGTACTTATTCGGAACGTCTCGTTGACATTTTATGGATTGCGTCGGCTGATATAATCCTATGCCCTGTACCACGACATTGACAATGTTAGCGATCACTGATTATGAATCATAACTTTAAATTCTTTTTGTGTGTAATTTATGAGCTTTCTTCAACTAGAATCTTTTCAGAAAAAATATCAATACTCTAGAGAGTCTCTATTTTCAATATTAGCCCCGGTTCTAGGCCACAAACTGTATAATGATGCGATCTCCCTTCTCGTGAGAGAGGGCCTAAGTTGTGCAGTGAACTGTTATGGGCTGTGATATGGCTATGTAAAACTAGCTGGGAAAAAAGTAAAGGCACTATCAAAACGGCCAAGTAGACAAAAATATGAAACGGTTATTTGCATTTTTTAATTAAAACAATCTCCTTAATAACTCATATTTCTACACGTAAATTCTCTTTATTTCAAGCCACAAAAATCAGTATCGCACGAGTGTAGTTTTGAAACAACAAAAGAAACGCGTTTTTAATATATTACGTTCCTCTTTTACTGCACCTACTGGTGGCTGAAATTGGAAAATGGCACACGGAAATGGCTGGTGAAAAAAAAAAACAAATTGCTTTCAAAGTATTATTAACAGCACAAAAAATTACAACAATGTGTATACTTTTGTGAATAATAGTAATAAGTAAGTTCCGCCTACTCATCGTCTGGCAATTTAAAATGGAACGTCAGAAAGTTTCCCGCGCGTTCTTTCCATCTCCCCCGGAAAGCGGTTAAATTGCCTCACACGCGACAAGTTGACGCAAAGAGTGCCAAAGTACTTTCATAACTACATTGTCACGTTATTTTGTATCTTACAGCGCGTGTTGGCATTCATATATAAGTGGTTCGATTTCCATACTAATTATAAGTAAACTTTAAAGTATTTTCATGGGTTTGAGGGGACTTTGATTTTTTTTAGATGTATAAAATGGAGCGATAAATAGATTACTACATGTTAATCAAATAAATAAATCCAAGCAATGAAAAGAAACTTAATAAAATTTCGAAATAACGCCATGGAGGGCTACAACATAAAAAAAATTTTGCTTTTCGCTTGGGTTCGAAATAATTAGGATATCTAAAAGAGCCCTAAAGATACGCCTTTAAGCTATATTAGAAAATATTTTCGAAGCACCGGTCACTGATGGATTCTTAAGAAGTTGTACCTTTGTAACGCGGACTTTACGCGCGAAAAGTGTTCGGAGCATAATTATGTTTTTGGGCGAGCTGTTTATTTGTGAATATTTAAATATGTATTTAAACTAATAGATGAAGTTATTAAATAGCGTCAATCCTATCAGAAGCCGGGTCAAATAATAATAATAATAATAAATAACATTAAAAAAAAATACCATATCAATTAGGTACAATAATAATTAGCTAAGTCTAAGGTTAGACGGTAAGATGGCGATGATGATAATGATAAAGTTACTAAAAAAATTGTTAGTTGCTTTGGTACAGCCCCGATTTTCAGCGAAAGTGCGACCTCCCCTGGCTGGTGTCGTGGGTTTTGGGACCACGCGTCTGATTGAGTTGTCAAAAGACGCGTCTCGAGGGGTACAAAACGTATTATAAGTACTTAAAATCGTTATAACTCGGTAACTATTGGTCCCAGAACATTAGTTATTAAAGATAAATAATTGTACTAGGCGAAATCTACATTTCGGGTGAGATGTATTCAACTTCATTTTCATCGCACATATTATCGGATTTATTACCACGATTAGTATTATTTTTACCTCGACATTTCGACGCAATTGCATGCGTCATGGTCACGAATAGTTTCAGAGTTATAACGGTATTAAATTAAAAACAGTTATAACTCTAAAACTACAAAATAAATAATATATTAAAAATTTAATTCCCATTTAATGTACCCGTAGGTCCTGGAAGACACGAACTCTGTGACTCTTTTTTATGTCACGCCTTTAATACATCTTACATACATACATTTGGCGTTCCATTGAATACATTTACTGAAAGTACAGAACAATTATTTATATAAACGTAAGGAATATTATCCATAATTTCATTTTGGTAGGTAGGTATTAGTTTGCAATCAATATTAATCAAAGTTAGGGAGGGATATAGATTGACTCGCCTGTTCATACTATTAAGCATGACCCAATTCCTTCCTAATAGATTTGTAAGTGGCTAATCCCCGGAGTATTACGTAGCTCTAGTTTGGTAGCTCACGTATTAGAAAATCCACATCTACTACCTACGTGCTCAATATTAAAGCAAATTTTTTTTGTCATACCTACGGTAGTCAAACTGGCAAACGGGCCACCTGATGGGAAGTGGTCATCGCTGCCTATTAGACGTTAGGTCTACAAAATAACTCGAACATAATAAAAACATAGTACCATTACAAAATTCCAGTAAAACATTTTGTTTGTTTTTAATACTGATTTTGTAATAGATTTAAAATTTTGGTCATCTTTAAGTGGACATCATTAGATACATTAGTGTATGCCGTAAGGTGCAAAATAGCGAACAAATCTTTGTAACTGTAATGTCCTTGTAATAAAATATGTTGACGAATAAATAAATTGAATGGAAGATTTTCTGAGAGCCATTAAAAAGAAAAAATAGTTCAAATGATTGTATAGGTAACGTTAATTAGAAAATGAAACCGATGGATGTATAAAATGAACACATTTTGCGCTTTCTTAGAAAAGGTCTACTAAAACTAAGTATCTTTTTGCGAAACACCTGTCCGACTAACTTCGGTTACTAAATTCAATACTTGAGAATCCTGTCTAAGCAGCGCCATCAGTGAGGCACGGCTGAACGGCTTTTTATTTATTAAACTAGATGTCTGAAAATCCCCTAGTGAATTAAATGAAATGTAAAATAGATTGTTAATACTCAGAAGCTTTTTGCTTTTCAGGCTTTCAGTGTTAGTTAAAGTTTTCAGATATTTGATTTTTTGACGACCTGAGTGGTTCAGTGGTCAACATGAAAGTCAGCTACGCAAGAGGTCCCAGGTTCGATTCACGGCCGGGCAGAAATTTAAATGATGAATTTTAATTTCTGTTACGGGTCTGGGTGTTGTACGTATAATTAGTATGTATTTAAAAAAGTATATAAGTAGTATACTAGTATACCAGTTTGCTTAGTTTGGGGCTAGATGGAGCTGTGTGAATTTTTCCACGACTATTTATTTGATTAGGGACAAACCCCTCTACAGCCCCTATATTTTGGTCAAAAAGCATGGAATGTGACGAACACAGTGCCATAAATAAAGTTACGGGATAACAGACCACTATTAATTTTTACAAAATACCTGCTCCTGGCGTTAAATAGCCTTTCTTTCAAACACCGGGGAAATTTTATCATTCATTACAGTGGCAGGGTTACAGAACAAAAGTAACTTTAGTGATTAGGTGAAAGTGAATGGAAACCGACAGTATTGTTGTAACTTTTTATGTAAGTATCTACAGTTTGGCAAGAAAGTCGTGAAAAGAATGTTTCGGGAACTACTGCTCTCGCCTAAATTGGCCACACTAAATTACTGCCAAACTCAAATATTCTATTCCTATCTGTGGTCAATTGACTTTAGCTGTCACGTCTTCTAGACATTGTCCTTGTTTTGTTGTTGTTATGTTAAACTTTTTATGTGTATATTTCTAGATTTTTACTTGTTGGAACATTTATTTTCGCAACAAATGCAAAAACGTATGAAAGCGGCACGAGAAAAATAATATTTACAGTTGTTCAAGAACGTCTGGCTGAGTTTAGAGCAGATAAGTTGCTGTGCGATTTGGAAAACGCTTATGGCCGAATCGCAAAGATCAACATGTATCTCAATATTGAATGAAATGTGATATTTTGGAATCATTTGAATTTATGTAAAATTAACGGTTACACACAGGTTACAAAATTAACCGTCATATTATAGTGTACGGTTATAGATTATTTTAAAAATAGGTATTTTCATCCGTTACTGATCAAATAGGCAATACTCTAATAGCACTCTTCCATACAAACAATATAGGCATCGTTCGCAAAACTGAAAATACGTACGAGTAAAAGCAGTTAGTTTTTATCTCGAAATTGTATTTAAGTGTTCATCTTCGGATCAATATTAAGTATAAAACAATCAATTATAACCTACGCGAACTATTTCAGTGTAATTTTGGCTAAATATAAAAGGGTAGATGGGTGCACAATGTAGGTTTAAAGTAGGTATAATAAAAATAATCATCTTGGCGTCAATAACACTGTAATCTCGAAACCCGCCAAACGTGCGGATTATGGCAATAATCTTCCCTTCTCGTTCGGGAGGCCGGCAGTCCTGCAGTGGCATGTTATGGGCTGTGAATAATAATGACTGCCATTGGTTGGTGCTATTCTACTCTGCCGGACACCACTCAGCCAATTTTAAAACTATAAAGCAATTTCAATTTTTTTTGCAAATGCTAATATCTTGTTAGGTGTGCCTCCTTGTCGTCGGCGACGCGAGATTAGGCAAGGTCTTCCGCTAGGGAACCAGAGACTTTAACAATCTCAGTAGGCCTAGCACAAGTTGCCCTCGCACGTCATAAGCGAGAAAAAGCGCGACATAGGCCTTGCTATCTCTTTCGTCTTAGTATTGAGAGAAAGAGACAAACGCTCTTTCGCGGCGTGAGGAGCCACAGGAGCCGATTGGCAGCCCGTGACGGTATAAATAATAATACAAAACACGTGGGCGATCCCGTTGATGGAAAGTGATGCTTCTAATACGAGTATTATAAACTCGAAACTTTCCGATAATGATAGATGGATTGACAGATTTTTTTTTTTTTTTTTTTTTTTGTTATGTCATACGGTAGGCAAACAGGCAAGCGGGCCACCTGATGGAAAGTGGTCACCACTGCCTATAGACATTAGCAACACCAAGAGTATCGCTAATGCGTTGCCCACCTCTATAACACGTTGCTCTGGCAGCAAAAAGCAAATGCCACTCCACTGCCAAAGCCACGGTTCCCCAAATCCCCACCCCATGGAGCACTGGAAACCTTACTCACCGGCAGAAACACAATACTATTTAAAAGAGTATTATTTAGCTGCGATATTCTGTAAGGAGGAGGTGGAGGTTTGTTGCTTTTAATAACACCGAAGAGACGGTGATGAAACAAAACAGTGGTACAGCTTGCGACAGAATATCATGCTCAAAAAACCTCTCATCTGAGAGGTAACATAATAAGACATACCTCCTCATAAAACGTACCGGAATTGAATAATGTTGAACGGTGTTCGCGAAGCATAAAAAAATCGCGTTTAAATTAAGTTTTTATTATTGTATTTCTAACAGCTCTACGACATGTCTGGCGGCATGGATGTGCAAAAAGTAAGGGGCACTATACCTACCTTTTCACAAAGGGTTTAGATCATCGTATCTTCAGTCTGGATAATGCTAGAAATCTCAAATTATCATATAAGATATACCTAGAAAACTAATTATAAAACACGCAAAGTTTCATTTGTATAGCTAAAATTTACAATAAACATACATATAGGGATCCTCCATATCCCTCCATATTCAGATCCTGAACTGCCATGAATCTGAAATTGAGTAGATATGCATGCTTTTGCACCCAAAAGACAAAATATTATAAAATTCCACAAAAAGCATTTCTTATTAAATTGGTTTGCAAAGCCTTTTAAAAGTTGTAAAAAGGACCTAACAATGACAATGATCAACTACGCGCTAACTTGCTTAGACCGACGACGTCAGCCCTGACCGCGTCAGTCGAGTACTGACAGAATCCAGCGTAATTAGGCATGCAAATAGTTCTATAAAACAGCCGTGCCATAATTTCTGACCAAAACCTGTGTTTGAAGAGTTATTCTTTATAAAGTTAGGGGCTACGTTCGTAAGGTATTCTACTCTGCCAGGCACTGTATTACAGTAGATGTATTTGATTATTTTAAAAGTAGGTATTATCATCTGACAAGGGTTGTTGTATGTATTCCACAGACTTGAAATACTAGAATTTCAAGCAAGTCTGCAGGGGCCACGCGTCAATTGCGAAGCAAACTGGGCAGGGGCTGAACGATAACAAGGGTAACCTCAGATTAAAGTATTAGTTATTTATGGGAAAGGCCCAAACAGGTTAACATCTGAACTTAGATAAAGTAAGCCTTTTCGGTATGTTTACTGATTGATCTTAGTATTTATTTAGTTATTCGATAAAATGTAGCTTAAGTAAATTTAACGGTTTTTAAATGTATGTAGGTTATCGAGGAGGATACAATGCGGGTAAGGACAATCTTCCATTTAATCAATCATTTATTCAATCATATGGTGTCGTAGAATTGGCTTAAACAACTACTAGTCTACTACTCAAAAGTAACGTGTGCTGCATTAAGCAGGACCCGGGCGACTGCTTCAGGCGTTGCATTACTGGACTTTCAGGCATTCTGTCTCGCGTGCCACGTAGACCTGCAATGATTGAATAACAGTGCTCGGAGCGGAAGCCCGCTCAACGCAGCGCACGCCTTTGATGTAGATAAGCACACAATATTTCGAGATATACCCAGGTATGATACCCCACAAATGTGGGATTTTCTTCATTGTATTTTCATCCATGCGGTTCCTGTCCGCTTTCAGAGCGAGGAGATTACTAATGGGGTAGAGTCCAATCTTCAGGAAATTCGTGTTTAATTCAACTTTGGATGTGGAGAGGGAGGTATTTTTAAATTAAATATTTCAAGTAGCCCGCCAATTTATTTACTGGAAAAAATAACAAAAGATAATTCGTAATCACGGATATGTATAACACTGATCCACGTTATTATTATAATGTTAAGTATATGTGTAAGATATACCTATACGTAGATACATCATACAGAGCAAATAATACGGTTCAGTAGTCTGCGAAAATTCCAATGCCTATCCAATTTATTTTATTTGATCACTAGCTTTAACTCGCGACCACATCCGTTATTCGACAAAATGTAGCCTTTCATTTTCAAGTTAATCAGCCCGACATTTCAACTGAAAACATTAGTGGTTAGAGTCAACAAAGGCGCTCAATGGAGCTAGTGAATTTTCCATATTTATTCAATTAAAGCGTTCATAGCCTAGCGAACAAGCATCTCTGCCTATGTGGTAGTATAGTAAAGGGTTATTAAGTTATATGTACCTGTCCCATAATGTCATATCGCTTAGTCATTATATTACAACAGTAGGTACAAAAAATGTACTGAAGTTGCTTTGGACGTATCCAATAAATAAATAAATATATACTTGGACAAATTCACTCAGCGCCATCTAGCCCCAAAGTAAGCCAAGCTTGTCTTATGTTACTGATAAACTACTTATATAGTGTTTTTTAATACATATTTATTATACATACTACACCCAGACCCAAAACAGAAATTAAAATTCATAATTTCAATTTCTGCAAGGCCGAAAATTGAACCCGGGACCTCTGCGGCCTCTGAGGCCTCAGAGGCCTCTGATGACCGGCATGTTGACCAACTGAACCACTCAGGTCGTCAGTGACATCGAAATAAACCGTTAGCTCGAAATAGTAATTGAGTTTTATTTCCTTGGCAAATAAAATATCAGCCCGACACCTGTCTGCGCCTGGCCGCTCCTCTGATAGTGGCATAACGTGGGCGGCCTTGCATGTGAAATATATTCATAGAAATCATACGTTGTCGCTCACAGAAATGCGAGTGACAGTTGACGAGTGAACAACAATAGGTACCTAATAGCGGTGATCGAGCCCTCCCTCATTCGCCCTCGCAAACTTTCCACCCGACCCACGTCAAAAGCCGGTGTCCAAGGCAGCGAAATGGTGAATCTCTCTGAATAAATTAACAATGCCCCAGTAGCAAGTCCCGAAAAGCCGTCTATTGCCCCTAAGCTGACTACTTTGCAACAACCATCGCGCACAGCGGGACGGCCACTATTACAAACTTGCACTTCAGAAACGAGATGCCGGATTTAGAAGTTTACAACTGAGCCCGTTTCTCTAAATGTTTGTTCGCTTAGCTCTTCTAAACTAGGTAATGGAATTTTAATACGGTCGTCACTAGTGGCTACACTGAGTCATGGGAAAAGTTTAGTACGTCTCCTCATAATTTCTTATTAACCAGAATAATTATCATAAATGTCTACAAATAGCAATTAACTATTTTTGAATAGCAGAGTTTTCACAAATGCCGGCTAAGTATAGATAAAACTGATACTTATGATAAAAATGATACATTAAACGACCGTTTTTAGTGTTTTATAATGTCTATAGGCTGCGGTGACCAATGACAATGAGGAGTTTTCCAATAGGTATCTAAAGCATTCTTAACCACTCACTAGATAGCGGCCCGACAATTTTGGAAATAGATAATCGCTTGAAAAAGGTTCTTAGGAAAGGGGATTTAAACACTGGGTACGTTGTATTGGATAATATTGTATTTATCACTAGTTTTCAACCATTTTAGAGGTTGTAAACCTGTGAGTGGCATTTGCTTTTTGCTGCCAGAGCAACGTGTTATAGAGGTGGGCAACGCATTAGCGATACTCTTGGTGTTGCTAATGTCTATAGGCAGTGGTGACCACTTATCATCAGGTGGCCCGCTTGCCTGTTTGCCTACCGTATGATATAAAAAAAAAAAAAAAAATGAACCATAAAAATATGTCTTTGTACATTTCGTTTAACCTTTAAAAGTTATGTTTATATTAATAAACATTTTATTTATAGATTTAGTATTAGATGGCTGCATGATATCACTGCCAAAACCATACAGATTTTATAAAAAATACCCGAATTGTAGGAGCGCCATTTATTGAAGGTTTTTGAAACCAACTGACAATACCTGCTGGAAAACTCCTCATTTTCCATCAGCTATTGCCCTTGAGCGCAACGTTCAAACAAGACAGAATGTGGCCAGTTAACCAAGCAACGCGCAAATTTCTATTGAAAAATTGTTATCATCAGACACATCCTGAATTGAATCGTTGCGCCGTTTCTTTGAGAATCGCACCCCAGGTTACCTGTTTGCCTACCGTATGATATAAAAAAACTATTTACTTTTTCTAAATAACCAGCAACCCAATAAATGTCAGTTTACTGTCCTATATCACGTGTGTCTCCTTAAATCCCAAACATACAATAGGAATACAAAAAAACGTCTCATATCCAACTATACTTTAGTTAGAATCGTGAGTGTAAGTAACAAGGGTTTTAAACTCGTCCAGGATAAAGACATCTCAGTCCCAGAGGAGAATGGAGGAGAATTTTTACTTAATATGTGAAAGTGAGGCAATGAACACAGTCGACAAATACAACTCTGTCTAACACACGCGCGAAGGGTTCCGATTTCTAAACAATTTTTGCCAAAAACCCTACAAAGCTGCGGGTAATTAATGCTATGCTCTAAATGGACATTGCGTGGCATATAATTGGACATGGGCGAGCAGGATTATTGTGCAGATAGAATTATTTCACAACACTATCTAAGTAAAGTAACTAAATAAGTATTTTTTTGTCTGTACCTAAATGTTTCTTTCTGTCTGGGTCTTTCTAGTGTATTTCTGTCTTTCAAAACTGTTACGACGACATTGCCCCAAATAAACTATAAATAGTCCTGCTTCGAACTAGGCATATTTATGGCATTTATCGAATAAATATTAAATTATGATTTCCCGATTATGTAATTTATTAGTGTTTGCTCTTTAGTTAAAAATACTACATGAATAAAATTATAGGGTCTCACGACAAGAAGGTGAAGGTGAAGAGGGGGGAGAGGGAAGGGGAAAGGGAATGAAGTTTGAATCACTTGCCTTGAGTCGAACGGATTTCAAAGTTGATTTTTAGCATGAAAAATTTAGTATTTGACATTAAAAATCCAAATTAAGAATGTCGACTCGAGGCGAGTGGTTCAAAAACAGAGCCCCTGGAACAATTGCTAGCTCTTCAGTCCTCAATAAATATTTATGTAATCGCAACGTATTATTTTAACGACATTCTAAAAGTGTAGGTACGTATTTTTTTAAGACCGACCCGACTATTAAATTACATGGGATAGGTCTTGTGTTTATTAAATAAGGACTGAGTATACTTCACACAATTTCCATGTAGATTATTGTTATCTAATCTAATAAAGCTTGTCTTCGTTCTTTGTTTTATAATGGTATTTTGAAGTAGCGAGTGCCTACTACCTCTATATAGTAGCAAAAAATTATTTTATCAATCATTTAAGTATTTTATGTCGTAAAATGATTAATAAATAAATTGAAATTGAAAGATCGCTTAACAATTACACCTATCGAGCGAATCTCGCTTGTAGAGAGCGCGCAAGATAAGTCTGCACTTAGATTATGGCTTGTTCACTTCTTATTGGCTGTTTGGCTTCAGTTTTATTTTTATTAGCGTGCAAAGTTATCTTGAGCGCACTCTAGTCCAGCGGTCATTTAAAAAACAATTTGAATCACGAATTGAAAAAGATATGCTGCCTGTGAGCAATGGTACCGATTATCGCCTAAACAGAATCTCAAGACGGCCTCGAAATCTCTTTTATCACCGAGCGACAAAACCACATTTGCTTCTCGTTGCTCATCAAATCATTTCTTGTGTCTACTGGCTTCTCGACACAGTTACATGCTTCTTCTGCACAGTTATTTTATAACTTTTTAAGTTTATAAGGTTGCTGTCGTGAAAATTAAATCCTTGTGAAATTGGGTCTCTCACTATCCAACATTTATTAAGCACGGCCCGGGCGAAGTTAGAGCTGTATTGCTAATAATTAATCATGGATAAGGCTGTTAGTAGCCTGAGCTCAGGAAGTGAGTAGATTATTTACCTACGTAAATGCTGTAGGAATTTAGGAGTGCCCTAAACAAAGAATACCTTCTTAATGGTTGGTAAATTAAAAAATTATTGCGCGATAAAAAATAAAGTAAGATTACCTTTCAAACGATCGGGTCAAAATTTACAATGAACTTTGAATGTCGGTGATCAGATAAGGTCGACAGTAATTTGCGCAGCGTAAAACGATCAAATCGTTTTCCTTTGTAAGCCTACACCAATTTTAACGTTATTGTTTACGTTTATACGACGAAATGTTGGTATCATTTAAGGCCTTGCCACATACAAAGCTCGGCGCGAGCGCGGTGCGATATTTGCTAGGCAACCATCGCGCCGCGCGATGGTTGCCTAGCAAATAACGCGCCGCGCGATGGTTGCCTAGCAACTATCGCGCCGCGCGGTGGTTGCCTAGCAAATATCGCACCGCGCTCACGCCGCGCTCGCGCCGAGCTTTGTATGTGGCAAGGCCTTTATTACATACTGTACCTTTATCCATAATTTTATTATTCATTTCCCACAATTTTGATGCGGCTGCTCCATATATCATTCCATATCCAGTGGAACCGCTATAGCCACTAGGTCTCACGTTATATGATGATAATTAATCATTCATCTCCACTCGGGATGATATACTTGGACGAGTAAGTTTTGATAACTAGAAGTAGGTATGCCTCGTGCACATGCTAACTTCGTATGAGGATACAAGGATACGAAAAATACGAACAATAAAGGAACACGTGACCTGCTCGACTCAGGTGCCAGGCCCTCTCGATTGTAAGCGGGAATATTATTGGCCATTCAAGTAGCTTATCTATTGACCTACCTACTTACGTATTAGTGTGGTCGATAAAGTTGCCGGCCCAATCTAGATAAATAAATAAATTGGTATGTTAGGACAACGCACACAGCGACATCTAGTACCAAAGTAAGCAAAGCCTGTGTTATGTGTGCAAGACAACGGATAAACTTTCTCGCGTACCCTCAAGCCCGGAGTCCGCCTTGACAATGATCCAAGATTTGGAAGATCAGGTATTTCCAACGGAACGACTGCTGTCTGACCTCCGTGACCCTATTAACAGAAGAACCTGAACAGATTGGATAATTGTTACACATTCAGTCGCCTGAGTATATAGGTTTTATCACGATGTTTTCCTTCACCGTAAGAGAGTCGTTTAGTGTTCAACTAATGTATATAACTCCGAAAAAAGTCATTGGTGCATGGCGGCAGTGGGGTTCGAAGCCGGTTCCTGGGGATACGAGTCGGACCCCTTACCCAGTAGGCCACCGACGCTCCGCACCGGTCACCACAAGGTAAATGTGAAAATTATGAAAACACGCTTGGGTTAGATCCCTGGAAAGGAGGTCAACATATCGACCCTTCGAGTAGCAAATGTCGTAAAAGCCATTTTGGCGAAAATGAGTTTTTAATGCTGTCTTATGTAATTTAACGAGCTCTATCGATCTGTATATTTAAAATTTCGATATCTTGAAAAAAATGTCTTTTACTACACAGATTTTTAAGCACCGAAATTTAGTATTTTTTATATTTATTGTCGTAACCGCCTATTTTGACATAGGATAACTGTCATAAATTGTCGTAAATAACATATTTTTATGAACAGTGCTTATACAACATTTTTTTGTTATCAAATCCAAGAATGTACAAACGGTTAACTTGTCGTAAAAGACAAATAAGTTTGCAATAATGCTATTACAACATTATTTTCCCTAGGATGCTTGCAGTCATTTTGGACTATTTTGTCGTAACGAACAACGTGTTTAAAACAATGCTTTTACGACAGCAACACTACAAAATAATATTAATAATGTGATGTCGTAAAATGTGTTGTTTTACACTTTCGACACGCTTCGAGTATCTAATAGTAAAGAGGTAGAAGAAGAGTATGGACAAGGGAAATTTTGGTCTTTAGGGGTAAAAAACTTTGGAGGCGTTTGAGTGAATGAACCGAGAAATGAATCTTTTTACTGACCGCATTGACGTGAGACACCCAAGACAAGTTTGTATCTAAAAGGAGACCAAGGTTTTTAGCTGTTTTGCTTAAGGGAATTGGAATCCCTTCAAAAAATATTTGAGGTACAGTAATATCACTAAGTTGCCTACTCATGTACGGACTGCCGATAAGTAGAACCTGCGATTTTTTTTGGGTTTACCACTAACCCGAATGACTTAGCCCAGGAGGATATACGTATCAAATCGGCGTTCACATAGTCAAAAGCTTCCTCGATATCGGAGATTTTAAAATGTCGGTAAAGTTGCAAGTCATCTGCATAGAGATGGAAGTTAGAGGAGATGATTGATGTAACACTATTGATGAAGATCGAGAACAGAAGAGGAGATAGAACGCCACCCTGCGGTACACCTGCAAGAAGATCATACCAATCCGAGAAGACCTCTCCAGAACGAACTCTCTGCAAGCGACCGCGAAGATAAGAATCAAACCACGTCACCTTGGAAAGGAAAGGTAATAGGGATATGGGACGGAAATCGGAAAAACTAGAGGGGTTGGTGGTTTTTGGAAGGGGGATAACGTTAGCAAGCTTACAAGCCAACGGGAAAGTATTATGGTGGTCTTGACACGTGATAAACCTTCATGTATGAAGATTATAAGTGAGTTTGTCTTGCATTCGTGCCGCATGATGCTGCGGTATTTTGTCAGGAGTTGTATGAAACCGCATCAATGTATCAATGCATCATCACTAATGCGGTTTTATAAAACTCCTTTCCTCATTAACACCGGACTGGCAAAATACGGTGGTATCGTGCAGCATTTGTGTGATAAATTACTTCACTGATACTCTTTTTACTTGAAGTTTTATCAGGTTCTTATTAGGTTAATGTGAATTTATGATTATAAACTTAGAAATTACAATAAAACATCATTGTTTTGAAATAATTCAAGTAATAACAGAATAAAGGCTGATTTTTACTACAATAAACTATTTGTTTTAATTATGAACTTGGTATTTTACTACATAAAAAGTAGGTCTTATTTCAAACAAAATGTATAATACAACAGTTTTGATTATCCCATAAATTGCAAATTTTGTCGTAAACGCCATTTTTGTTGAAAAAAAATGTAGTAAAAGCCATGCTTTCTCCTAAACTATTGAAGTTACCTTTTTGATGCTTACACACTTTAAAAGGGATTTTTGCGCTCAGTAACATATATAAATAGCACGAATATAGCTTTAGAAACATAAAAAATACATAAGATTATTTTTTTCCATTTTTAGTTTTTTGCGATTTCCCAAAAGTAGCGATTTGGCTTTTACGACATTTGCTACTCGAAGGGTCGATATAAGTAATATCAATTTGCTAAAGAGATAACTCACTTCTGAATAAATACGAGCATTTGCTTTGATCAACCTAAACATCAGCAACAGAGGCTCCAACGCTAAAAGATTTTTCCTTGACGGTAAAATTACTGTATATTATTTACTACCATTCTCTGCACCGTAAATTCGCAGAGCAAATTAATTTTCACAAACCAACATTATTCTACGGTTTAATCTTTAAGCCGGAAAGTTTTATGAACTTCATATAAAATTAATTTTAGCGTATAGGTTCTATAAAAATATTTTCATGAAAATAGATCTGTAGGTGTCAATAGGTGTTACAAGTTCACTGCATATTGCATGCGATATTACCATTGTAACGCATGACGCGACAAAGTATAAGCCTCTCAAGGGAATTCATAACGCTTTCTGAGATCTATTTGTGAACCGCTCGCCTCTAGTAGAACGGATTTCAATTTTTATTTTCACGATGAAAAGCTCAACATATTTAAATGACATATATAACACCGTAAGCGTCATCGTCTTACATCATCCTTAGGTCACTTGTCACCGTTGACGTACCGGCTGTGTTGGAGCCGAATGGTACATGACGATGGTTAATGGCATGAAGATCCGTGACGGTATGACGCTCATTGCTTTGCAACGTGAGAAGGCGCTGGTGTGGGACTCTACAGTGTGGAAACTCTGGCGCTGTCCCATGTAGGCGCCACCGCCCGTTGCGCTAGATCTGCAACCTCTACTTCTGAGGATCTCTTGGAGACGAGACGTTGGGACCTAGCGCTAAAAAGTTATTTTCAGAAATATCTAATAATAGACACCACAGGTGACTGGAGAGTAGGCTAGTTCCTTAGTCACAGAATAAGCATTGCCATTCAATGAGGTAACGAAGCCAGCTTTCGGGGGACACCCGTGTGGACAATATTTTTAATTTTTAATGCTTATGTAAAGTGTATTTTTAAGGTTTTTTCCTCTTCCTCTTTTATTGTAAATACACTTTTTTCTTGTCTGTTTTATGAATAAAAAATATATGAATTTATCATGCCGAAAATCAAAATTGAAATCCCTTAGATGGGTGGCGAGCGGTTCAAAAATTGGATCCCTGTATCAGCGTGTGCTACCTGTATCTGCCAGAAGTACGAATGCTGATAGCTTCTACGACTGAGCTGAGCTGAGGGTTTCTACGACTTCTACCCGTTTTTTGTCCGCTTGTTATGGTGTGGTGGTCAGGAGGGACAAATTGGATAAATAGACTCGATAAACAAATCAATGACTACCCGTGGATTATAGAGGAACATGAATCCAAACCTACCCTAGCTTGGGAAGCTGTACTTCTGACGGAAATATAATTCGCGAATGGGATACCGGGACAGCGTCTGAACTCGGCTCTGATCCCTTGATCCCCAAGCCAGTAACGAATTGCATAACAACCTGATCACTCATTGTGATAATTCATTATGGCTTTACAGTAGAACACCTTCAATGTAATATTTCATTTTTCTCGGTCCTATTTAAAGCCCTTTATAGTTGCTGATAAATATTTTTGTAAAAGCCTTTGTGTAGTATAAAAGGAAGGTCACCTTCCAAAATATACCGCTTCGAATATCGGTAAACAAATAAGATCTGCTGTTATTTGTTTTCCTCTGTTTGAAAACGAAATGTAACAAAAATTTATTAGTTTTCAGTATTTTGATATTTGGCTGCATCACAATGTTCAATTATTAAGGAATTCTTCAACGCGATATTGTCAGCTCACATCAATAGCCCATAACAGTCCACTGCTGAACGTGATCCTCCTCCACATCATATATCTTCCCCTTCCCCACAGAAATGTGGGGTCATTTGAACCACCATGCCCTGGAACCAGGCTGGTTGTAAAACGCCAGTCTGAGCTACCAAAGAGGGTGAAGACGGTCGTCTTGGTGCCGAAGTACGGAAGCGAGGATTTGGACATCGTCCGCCGTCGCCTCCAAGGCCAAAACCCCTGGTACTGCGTCGACCAGTGGGCCATATATCATGCCGAAAGGCGGGAGGAGACAGGTATGCTCCTCCTGGTAATGGGTGCACCGCAGGCCGACGTGGACAAGCTGAGGGCAACCAGCAACAGACTGACCTACAGAGTAGGCTCCATCTACGCAAGGTTCGTAGATGAGGAAAGGACGGGTGCGGAAACCGTACCTGAGCCCCTTCAGGCACCGCAGGTGCGACCGAGCCCTAGCCACACAGCTGGGGAGGGCTCTGGGGTCGTCCATAGCTGCAAGGCGAAGGAAGTCCCTAAAGCCTCAGGACGCAACGCAGCGGCGCCTCCCCAAATCCCGGCCACGACGATGCCTGAAGCCTTTGAAAAGAGGCAGAAGGCAGCGACAGCGGCTAGGAAGAGGGGATCTACATCTGAGGAGGAGATGTTGTTGGGTAGCGATGGCCAACCCACCTCATCTGACTCCTCTTAACCTGCTACAAGCAAACCTCCAACACAGTCAGACTGCTACGGCGACCCTACGCAGGACTTTGGAAGTGCACCCTATGACCGCAGCCCTGATCCAGGAGCCGTGGATCAGAAAAGGCAGAATCTGCGGTCTGAACAACTTAGGGGGTGAACTTCTCCTCGATACAACGGTTAGTAATCCACGTACGTGCATACTTGTTCCAAAACAAATACGCGCCGTACTTCTAAACCAGTTCTGTTCTAGAGATCCATCTGATGCAGTCAGACTCACCAGCTCGAACAACAGCAGCCTGCCACCGACCGTGCTCGCGTCGGCCTACCTCCCGGGTGACACCGAGGCGCCGACACCCGAACTGACTGGCCTCATTCAGTTCTGCGAGAGGGAAGATATGCAAGTAATCATTTCACTTGATTCTCAAGGTCTGCTGATGGTGTTGAGCGCATGCAGCCAGTAATGGCGGAAGAGACCATCCTCTGGAATTGCTGTAACTTGTTAATTGACGTGGCCAGCTTGGTTCTAGTCCACCAGGCGATTGCCCCATATGTTACAAATGGTCTCACTACTGCAGTGTACAGCCACCTGGCGATTTTAGGGGAGATACCCCAGGTCTTGCCCAGGAGTCTGAGAGATGCTAGCTTTGGCCAACTTGTGATCCAAGTGTTTGTTCAATAACAATTTGCTGTCAAATGTAACCCCGAGGTATTTGACTTCGTTGGTTAGGGATAGGGTCGTGTCAAACAGTTTGGGTAATCTGAGTTCCCCCAGATTCCTCTTGTGCGTGAACATAACCATTTCTGTTTTGGTTGGGTTCACGGAGAGTTCCTGTTCATGACACCAGTCTTCAACGATTCTTAAAGCAGACCTCATGAGATCACACAGGATGTTTTCAAAGGGTCCGCTAATTAGTATTGCTATGTCATCAGCATAGCCTCAAGAGAGGTAGGGCATAGCGGGGTATCTCGTTCGAATTGGAGCCGCCCGACTGGGGAAGTACCTCCACCTTACAGAATATCGCAGCTAAATAATACTCTTTTAAATAGTATTGTGTTTCTGCCGGTGAGTAAGGTTTCCAGTGCTCCATGGGGTGGGGATTTGGGGAACCGTGGCTTTGGCAGTGGAGTGGCATTTGCTTTTTGCTGCCAGAGCAACGTGTTAGAGAGGTGGGCAACGCATTAGCGATACTCTTGGTGTTGCTAATGTCTATAGGCAGTGGTGACCACTTTCCATCAGGTGGCCCGCTTGCCTGTTTGCCTACCGTATGACATAAAAAAAATAAAAATAAAATAAAAAAATAGCCTACTGTATAAAAGTTGTGGTCGTTTAAGCGGCAAATAAGCCCGTTTACCACTATGTTCCATAAGAGCGGGGATAGGACCCCTCCTTGGGGACATCCTCTCGCAACCACCGCTCTTGTTGTGTTATTCATAGTGAGACGCACAGCCCTGTATCTCAGCATGGAGTCGATCCACCCGGCAATGGTATCCTTTACTCCGTGCTCTCCGTGGTAAGGGTTATACCTCTCTCCACTTTAGCGGAATGTAGCTTTTGGCAAGACAAGCCTTGTATATGCTGACAAGGTGGTCGATAACTCCCTCCCCGCTCCATTTCAACAGGCCCGGGAAAATTCCGTCTGGTCCCGGTGATTTGAATGGCAGGAAGCTGTCGATTGCCCATTTTACCTTGTCCTTGGTTATTATCTTGTCAACTTGTGACCAATCTGTTTCACTCGGTTTGTGCTCCACTGCCTCGGTCCATGACTGTTCCCCTCTGATTTCACAGCCTGGGAAGTGTGTGTTCAGCAGCACTTCGCATGTCTCCGAGTCTGTTTTCGTGTATGTTTTGTCGGGTTTAATCAGTGACCCCAGGCTGTGGGACTTTTCGTTGCAAAGTACGTTTTTTATCCTAGCAGCATGGGTGTTACTTTCCACTCTTGAGAAGAAGCGTCTCCAGCACTCCTGTTTACGTTGCCGGACGCGCTTCTTATACTGATTTTGGGTCTCTTTGTAAGCATCCCAATCGCTATCACATCTTGTGTTTCTGGCCCTATTGAACACTCTCCTAAGTTTTCGCCGCATTCTCTCTAGCTCGGGTCCCTACCACTGGTGCTGCGATGTTGGTCCCATGCGAGGGGCGCTCAGGGGGCATGTTTGTTCGAAGGCGTCTGTTAATGTCGTCGTTATTTTGTCAACGTGTTTGTATATATCTATGTTATTTTGGTAGGTAGGTGGTACCGAGATTCCCTTCAGATAATCCTCCGTCAGTGTCATGTACTTGGGGCGGTTTAGCCGGCGGGGGTTCCTATTCCTACATATGTCCTTGTTCTCTGTGTGTAGTTTAAATCAGACACCTTCGAACAAACATGCCCCCTGAGCGCCCCTCGCATGGGACCGACATCGCAGCACCAGTGGTGGGGACCCGAGCTAGAGAGAATGCGGCGAAAACTTAGGAGAATGTTCAATAGGGCCAGAAACACAAGATGTGATAGCTATTGGGATGCTTACAAAGAGACCCAAAATCAGTATAAGAAGCGCGTCCGGCAACGTAAACAGGAGTGCTGGAGACGCTTCTGCTCAAGAGTGGAAAGTAACACCCAGGCTGCTAGGATAAAAAACGTACTTTGCAACGAAAAGTCCCACAGCCTGGGGTCTCACTGATTAAACCCGACAAAACAGACTCGGAGACATGCGAAGTGCTGCTGAACACACACTTCCCAGGCTGTGAAATCAGAGGGGAACAGTCATGGACCGAGGCAGTGGAGCACAAACCGAGTGAAACAGATTGGTCACAAGTTGACAAGATAATAACCAAGGATAAGGTAAAATGGGCAATCGACAGCTTCCTGCCATTCAAATCACCGGGACCAGACGGAATTTTCCCTGGCCTGTTGAAATGGAGCGGGGAGGGAGTTATCGACCACCTTGTCAGCATATACAAGGCTTGTCTTGCCAAAAGATACATTCCGCTAAAGTGGAGAGAGGTAAGGGTTATGTTCATACCAAAACCCGGCGAAAGATACACAACCCAAATCCTTCAGACCGATAAGTTTGACATCGTTCATGCTGAAGGTACTGGAGAGAATATGTGATAGAGATATCAGAGACTCTGCTCTAATAAACTACCCTCTCCACAAAAATCAACATGCCCACTCCATAGGCAAGGGTACTGAATCAGCACTACATAGCATAACAGCTCATATAGAGCACGCTATGGCATCCAAACAATCCACCCTAGGGGTCTTCATAGACATTGACGGTGCGTTCGACAAAACACACTTTGGTAGTATTAGCAATGCCCTGAAGAAGCACGGAGTAAAGGATACCATTGCCGGGTGGATCGACTCCATGCTGAGATACAGGGCTGTGCGTCTATGAATAACACTAATTGTCAATACTAATTAGCGGACCCTTTGAAAACATCCTGTGTGATCTCATGAGGTCTGCTTTAAGAATCGTTGAAGACTGGTGTCATGAACAGGAACTCTCCGTGAACCCAACCAAAACAGAAATGGTTATGTTCACGCACAAGAGGAATCTGGGGGAACTCAGATTACCCAAACTGTTCGACACGACCCTATCCCTAACTAACGAAGTCAAATACCTCGGGGTTACATTTGACAGCAAATTGTTATTGAACAAACACTTGGATCACAAGTTGGCCAAAGCTAGCATCTTCCTAGTGCAATGTAACAGACTCCTGGGCAAGACCTGGGGTATCTCCCCTAAAATCGCCAGGTGGCTGTACACTGCAGTAGTGAGACCATTTGTAACATATGGGGCAATCGCCTGGTGGACTAGAACCAAGCTGACCACGTCAATTAACAAGTTACAGCAATTCCAGAGGATGGCCTCTTCCGCCATTACTGGCTGCATGCGCTCAACACCATCAGCAGCCCTTGAGGTACTACTGGGACTGCCACCGCTTGACCTGCATATACAGCAGGAGGCAATGATAGCTACACTCAGACTTAAGGTATCAAACCTCTGGTGCAACAAACTTGGCTCTCACAATACTTTGTGGGAAACAATGGTGGCAAACAACCCATTGTTTGAGGCCATATGTGACAGAACTCCGAAGCAGTTCACATTTGGCAAAAGATACCAAATCCAAACTGCTCAGACGGAGACAGACCAGTCTGGGATACGAGAAGTCCGAATAAACACGGATGGATCAAAAACCGACCAAGGCACAGGAGCGGGAATCTTCTCGCTAGATCTGAACTTCAGCTCATCATTAACATTAGGAGAGCATAGTACTATATTTCAGTGGGAATGTGTTGCGATTACACAGGCCGCTCGGCTAGTGCAGCGCCTTGGCGTACGCGACCAAGGCGTCAGAATACTAACAGATAGCATGTCCGTACTGAAAACTCTAATGGGCAACAGCATTAACAGTTCCTTGATCCTGGAATGTCACCATTCACTAGAGGACATCTCCTCGGTGAACAGGGTCACTCTACAATGGATTAAGGGTCATAGCAACTCAATGGGCAACGATGCTGCCGATGAGCTGGCAAGGAGGGGATCAGGGATGAGGACTGTCGGTCCCGCCCCGTTTCTACCCCTTTCTTTCAACACACTACGCTCGTGGGTGAGCAAACACACTAATGACCAGCACAACAAGCGCTGGGAAAACACACCCGGATGCAGGCAGTCTAAGATAGTGGTGAGCGAAAGATCACCTAAGCTAACTAAAAGACTACTGGAACTAAAACTGAGAGAAATTAAGACAGTAGTTGGTACAATTACAGGGCACCTCCCCCTGAACAAACTACTGCATACCATCGGAGCTACAGACAGCCCCCTGTGCAGGGGATGTTTAGTAGCTGAGGAAACGACAGCTCACGTCGTCCTGGAGTGTGAGGAGCTAAAGAACTACAGAGCCAAAGCCTCAATAGGAACAGGGTCCTTTCGAGAGGTCTGTGAACGTCCCAAGAGACTAATAGACTTCTGGAAGGAGCTGGGCTGGCTACAATAGCCGGCTCTCAGTCACGTATAAAGGACCGAATTTCAGTCCAAGTACGGAAAATGGGAGCCCCCTACCTATACCTATACCCCTATCCAGTAATTATCTTTGTACTCACCTTTGTGAACAAAAACCTGCCTTCATTGTATTTAACTCTGTAACTGCTGTTTGAAGAAGATTTGCATTTCTCAGTTGTAGTTAATGCTTTGTGTAGCGTATTCTTCGTATGGAACTCCATTATAAAAATTAAACAGTTTTTGTTTACACTAGTTCCACTGTATTGTTACGTTTAATAAATTTTTTACATAGGTTTCGACTAACTCATTCTCAGGCGATGATTTAATTTTTTGTCAAATTTACATTTTCAGTATACAAACAATATTTTTGTTAAACGAAACAAAATAGTGCAACTAGTATAAACAAAAAGTGTTTGTTTATGAGACTAATGTTGTGAGGTGGGGTGGCGAGCGGTCTGACTCGTATACACTGAATTGTGGGGTGAGGCAGGGGGGAGTAACCTCCCCAACTCTCTTTAATCTGTATGTGGATGCGCTGATCGGGGAGCTCAGCAGCATGCGTGTCGGCTGCAACATTGATGGGGTATGTGTAAACAATTTTAGTTACGCGGACGACATGGTGCTACTGAGCCCGTCAATCAGTGGGCTGAAAAAGCTATTAGCCGTGTGTGAAAGATATGCCTGGTCTCATAGCCTCATCTATAATGCCGCAAAAAGCGAGTTCATGGTGTTTAAGGCTGGTACCAAATGTCCATCTAATGTTCCTCCGGTGCGACTTAATGGGACGTTGCTTAAGAGGGTATCTTCCTTCAAATATCTAGGGCATGTAGTAGATGAGAATTTATGTGATGACGCAGATATGGAACGGGAACGTAGGGCATTGGCGATTAGGGCAAATATGATAGCGAATAGATTTTATCGTTGTACTGCTCAAGTTAAAATTACTCTTTTCCGGGCGTACTGTACATCGCTGTACACCTGCAGTTTATGGTCCAAATACACGCAAAAATCTTTCAATGCCCTACGGGTCCAATATAATAATGCGTTCAGGGTGATTTTGCGGCTGCCGCCTGTTGCGCGTCCGGCATGTTCGCGGACGCGCACGTGGACGGCTTCCACGCGATCCTGCGCAAGCGCTGCGCCGCGGCGCGCGGCCGGCTACGCGGCGGCCGCAACACCATCCTGGCTGTGATAGCGGACCGGCTGGACAGTCGCTTCAATAAGCACTGGACCAGTCTACATCTCAGCATTTGTACGAACGTGGTGATTTAGGTCTTTGAGTAACTATAGTCTGTACCTATATATCTGTATCTGTTATAGTAGGTACCTATGTTGTTGTCTCGCTTGTAATAAATTATATTATTGTATTGTTTGACATATTACCCATGTAATGCAATTATGGGTCAATCGGCCTGAAATTAATGATTTTTTTTTATGATTTGCATTTCTTTTTAGAAAAAATTTAATATGTTCTAAGATTAAACTGCATTGATCAGATTAATGCGTACTAGATCTACTGAATTTCAGCTTAACATCGCATTATTTCAGTCCCTGTATAATAAATTGAATGGTGATCCAAGACCAAAACAAATAGAATGAGACTGTGAGGGCGCTGCAGGTTATCCTACGTCATCGAGAACAAAAAAAAAACATTTTGTAGCAATAGTAGACGTTTAGGAGGCCCATAAAACTTTGGTCGGCCCGTGCACAAGCTGTACCGGGTTCGAATCCCACTGCGGCTATGTCCCAATGACTCTTCTCTGAGTTATGTACATTAGTTGAATTCAAACAGATGTTCTTACGGTGAGCAAAAACATCGTGATGAAACCTGAAAATCCACTGTAATTACCTGATCGACAAATCCTGAATCATGGTCAAGGCGGACCCCGGACCCTCATGTTCGAGAGCACAACCGGGACATTAACGCCAAGATGAATATTTTATTTTTTTATTCGACTTTTCGAAGCGATAGTACTTACATATCCTCTTGTGGGGGTTTAATAAGTAAAAATAACCGATCGGCCTCACATCCTCTTGGCAGTTTCGCTTTTCAGACACATTTAAGTAACTTTTCTCTTTGTTGGAATTTTTCTTATACTCCATGACGTACCTACGGCACCCTCAACGCATCTCTATCATCGTCTAAAAGCATCATATTATTAAAGACAAAATGTATGAAATCCCAGTATACTATGTCCCAGACAATTTTATCTTCGTTATATCTAGGAGATTTCTCCTAGTCCCTGAGTGAACTATCTTAACTAGCTTAATCTTTCTCTGAGGACGGACCATATTATTCTCGTAAACTTTACGAACAGTCAACGGCACATAAAGTGGGCAGACAGATGGGTTGAAACTGCTGTCGTCAAGGTTAACGGCATGTATGTTTTGTATGTTGCTATGTGGGACGCATTATAAGTTTCCGGAATGAATAAGAAAAAAATACTATACTATGAATTGTCAAAAATTTGTTGGTTGTTTCGCAAAATATTCTCCGTTTGCGTAAATGCAATAATTCATATGAATAAACTAATTTTTAAAACGTTTATGCCACTCCTCAGTGGTGACCGCGGAAACATATTTTTCATAACCTCGAACTATGTCTTCGACAGCCTCTTCTGGTGATGAAAATCGTAAACCGCGAAAATGATAACAAACAAACTTATAAGTCAAAGCTGAAATGCCTGCTGATAGACAACTTCATTCGGAGTCTATGCCCAGGTGCAAATTAGGTATAAGTGTTTATTATACTTATTTTGTTTTTTTTTTGTACTATGTTGGTAGGGTAAATATATTGAAGGCATAGAGAGTGCAAACCTTCGCCAACAAACTGTTTTACAGTTTGGCGAATTATACAAATAAATACCAATGTACCACATTTATGATAAATAAATAAAAAAAAAAAAAAAAAAAAATTTAATTTTTGAGAACCAAAAAAGTCATAAGATCAGGTCAGGACTGTATGCAGGATGGCTCATTTTTCACCTTCAAAAATTGGTTTGTCTGTTTGGCTGTGTGAGAACTGGCACTGTCTGGTGCAATATAATACGGAGTTTATGGTTATTTTTATTATATACATATATATTCATATACCAGTTACAATTCACGGTACGTTGATTCTCCAAAGCAACAGCGACCGTTTAAAAAATAAGGAAGCCTCTGTTTAGAGGCGCTTTGCACGCGCGCCACTTTTATTGGTTACGACTCATCTTGAAAGACCCATACGCTCTATTGCTGCTTTGTTTTAGGATTGTAGAGAATCCTGCTACGAAAACTTTTACGACCTAATTCCATGAACACGTAACCATGAATTTATAAAATGACGCCACAATGTAAAAAAGAGTGACAATCAAATGAAACGAACTGTATTCCACAGCCAAAGTGCTCTGTTTTCAAATATTGTACGTTAATAAATGTTATAAATACCTTTTTAATATAGATTACGTAAACCAGTTCCGAAAACTTTCAGTGTGACCTATGAATTTTCACATTTACCTTGTGGTGCCCGGTAAGGGGCGTCGGTTAATAGTTAAGGGGTCCGACTCGTACTTCAGGGTACCGGGTTTAAACCTCCTTGGCTTAGACTTGGCTCGCCATGGTTCCGCGTGTCTAGATAGATGTTCGTATTCGCTGAATATATTTTCAATATCTGGGTAAAAAATTACAAACGATAAAATACATGTGCGGGAAATCGTGTTTAATCCAAGAATATTACACAGTAAGAAGTTCAGGCATTAGCTTCGAGTACAGAGACTTCGGAATATCGATAAAATCTAATCGTTATGACATATCGACCAAAATTGATAAGTTTGCGATCGCTTTCTATGTTGAGACTGCGGCCCCTGGCTCAATGTAATGCTACAGACCCAAACTACTTCTAAGAGTAAATCGATTGTATAAATCCAGCCGCCTTCATGGTAGTACCAAGGCAAAAGTTCGAGTGAATTTGAAAGTGTAGTTCTACAGGTGCTAGAATTTTTTAAACAGCATAGTAATTTTTTGAGTTTATTCATAATAAAAAATATTTATACATAACGAATAATTCCAAATAATCTTAGATTTTTGCTGCAATCCTTCTGAAGTCTACATATTATGTAACCGTTTGTGAAAGAACATTGGCTTTTAGAGCTTATTTTTATTCGTGCTCGGTGAAACTTGTTTATCTTGATTCACGCCAGTTTAACTAAAAGCTTTTCGAATGCGAATTTGGACAAAGTTTGGCACAATTTTGGAGATCGCGTACACCGAACAAGACGAATTGTTTTGGTGTACCGGTCTTTGGAATAAAACAACTATGCTGATCGTAGATTAAGTAGGTCTATAGCATCGTTTACTCAACATTCTATGAATGACGTTTTTAATGTGTGAGTTTTCAAGGTTATTAATTTGTTTAATCATAAATTGTAGCAAACAGGTATATTAAAAAAACTTTAATTTTACAAAGTTCTAGTAAAAAGCTAATAGACGCCACAGGTGAGCTTTCTGGGCACCATTCCGGGTTGCAACAATGTGGATGACTTTTCTTATTTTTAATGTTTTAGTTTATTTGTATGTATTGTATTAGTTTATGTATAGAATATTTTGTTTGTACCCAAATATTTTTTTTATAATCCTTAACTAGAATTTATAACGATCAAAGCGAAATCAGTTGGCCCCGTAAACTTGAAATAAAAATGACCTAGTTTCACAATGGTCGCAATGTCCTGGAACTGTATTAGTGACCGTTTCGTACTTTAAGGCTAGTCAAACTTCATCACTGCAACGAGGTCACCACTCGTTAGGTGTACCTCCTAAAACAACGAGGTTGACAAAAATCTTCCGATGGGGACCGTGTGACTGGTTGACCAGTTTAGGACTGTATTTGGTCATATTGGCATTAGTTCACGCGAGGGCCCGGGTTCCGCCTTAACCATGATTCAGGATTTGGCAGATTAGGTAATTTTATTTTATAAATACTTGTATCAACTGCACAGGAAAATAATTTATAGGTGGTAATGCTCTTGTGTTGTAGTTATCTCCATTGTTAAATATGAGAATGTGGGCAATACACGAAAAGTGTACATAATACAAGTAGATACCGCAGTTGACCAAACAGTATGAATTCCAATGTCCTCGAAACGAATTGGAATAGACTTCGGTGGAATCGCTATTACAATAATAATTGGTCCGCATTCGGACGGAGTTTTCAAAGTAAACGAGAAGAACGGGTTTAAAATGGATTCCTTTTCAATTGCATTTAAAAATTGTTCATTGAAAATAGTGTCAGAAACATTCGATGCATTCCCAAAACTCATGTTGATAATCTACCCTTTCCTTGTGAATTAACCGATAGGGTTAATTTGAAAGCAGTTTTTAAAAAAAGCTACGTAAATTTTGCATTTCCTTTGACCTGATAAACATAATTTATTTTGATTCCTGAGGCTACACAAATGCCATAATGCCTGATTCATTCCACCGTGAGATTTATTTGTCTTCAAAATACGCATTACTGGAATTCACGTAATAACTCACAGGGCCTAAAAGTTGTCGGCCCTCGTTGCAATTCAAGAGTATAATATCCGCGAACAATAATTCTACTCCGACATTTCTTAATGGAAATATTTGTACTTGTACAAACTGTGGGCTCTTTACAACTTTCGCGGGAAAGAAGAATTGAACTTCATCATTCCGATGTTGAAATTTATTTTACGGCCAGTTGCTCTCTTGGGATTTACTTACGGAATATTCATTCACTACGACCGCGGCGACCGTAAATAATTCAGGCTATTCATACTTCTCTGCTATGCGTTGATTAAATGTTGTGGCTTCTAGTTAAGATTTTACTATTGTAAGTCTAATACCGACATTTAATTTTTATAACCGACCGTTAAGCGTCACGGTAGGGTTTACTACTTAATAGGTCGGTCTGTTGTTTACTAATTTTCCGAAGTGCTCCAATGGTGGCTCCTCCTACGTACGGAATACTTCGTCTAAATTCGAAAAGGTATAGTAGCAGTTCTTACTACTAAAATTAGTTAGTTTCCTTGCAATGCGACGATTTCAATTTGCCGGACTATAAAAGCCCCTGACCTGAACATCTTAATTAGAAAAGCATTTACTCTGATTCGGCTTGGATTTAGTGCAAAACGCTATTTTCCGTCATTCTCTATTTTAGTGATTTAACCACCAAAGTGGACATTCGTAGCTTTATCTACTAGTCTAACCGAAATCTGGAACTAAAAATTTCAGGCAGTGCAATAAAATTATAGTAACTTACATAATTACAAATACAAATAGTTACCTACAAATATCACATATCGAAACTCAAAGTATAAATGAAAAAGTAAAACTAAACAACAACTATACACAGAAAAGTATAGTTCCTGAAATATCAATTTCACCCCACGAACTAAGGTCGCGGCTCGTAAAAGGTATAGAAAGGAATCAAATTAAAGTCGGATATTATAAAGAATTTAGAAAATCAATTCGCTGTTCCGTGGATTAACAGCCTCAGCAATGTCCGTAGCACCAGCACCAGCATACAGCTTTTTTTCATAAAAAAATATGTTTTTGTAGAATTTTGTCAGAAAGTGTATATCTACTAAAGGGTAGAGTAACGACCGTCGGAACTTGTAGAGAAAAATTCGACGAATACGATATTGGTGTTAGTGCAGATATGACAGTTAGCAAGAAAGGCGACGTATAGAGTTTCTTTTTTAAGTAAAGTTACATAAAAACAGCGCGTTTTTGTGGCTTGTACGGTTCTATAGCAAAATTTCGCAACGACTGACGCTTCGAACGCGGGTTGTCACAAGTCGATCTGATAACCTGTGTCGAAGTTATGGGGTTGCCAGATGCTAACACTTTAATTGGGCTACCCTGTACTTTAGAATTAGTTTAGTATTTTCAATGACTTCCCTGATATCTTCTGTAATCAGAGCTATGGTAGTGCTACGCCCCGGTCGAAAACTCGAATGAAAAACGAGTTATTGTTAAAAGGCATGAAATACAGTGACTGTTTAATACAGGTATATACTCTTAATACAAGCACATCTATTTTTATGATTTGGGGCTCTATTTTTTAATCTCTCACTTCGATTCGAACCATTTCCAATTTTTATTTTCGATATGAACAGTTCAATATCATTAAATCACATTGAGTACCGTTTAATAATAGGGAAAAATCAGCATCATGCATCAATATACCAAACGAACTGTTCATGCAGAAAATTTCGAAAATCGAGGCCAGCGATTCAAAATAGAGCCACTGGTCGTAACACAAATAGCAAGCAAATAGTGGTCCCGCAAGTTATCATGAAAAAAAATCTAACAAAACCATAACTGGAGAATGGAGGTATCCATATTTCGAAAAAAAATATACCCTCTAACCTCACGTTTTATTTCACGGCTCAGTAATTAATGGTGGCATACGTTTCACCGCCATTTATCTATTGAAATTGGAATCTTTTTTCTCGAACTGGCAGGTATTAATAAAACGGCCAAATTGTGTTATAAAGATTACATTTTTATGGAGGATGGATGGCGGTCCAAATTTATCAAATGTTCGTAGCTATTAAATGCTTTGCCTCCACTCATACGGACATAAGTTAAAACCTACGTGCGTTGAAATATGTAGCCCATATTTTTCATTTAAAGCGCCGGACGTGATTGAATAAAATAGCGCACACTGAAAGTACTTAATTGAATATTTCCGAACAACGACCGCCCACACTTATAAAAGTTCTAAACAGCGCCCACGAACCAAATACAGATGATATATTTGCGCCAGTCTGTAATAATGAGCATAGTTCAAATTAGTTTGTATGTATTTGGCGGGTGATTGATAAGGTTATATCGCTACCTGAGACCGATCCCCGCATAAATTAATCGACCTGACCTCCTAGGTAGAGCGATGTATCTTCCACACCACTATCAATTTGGTAAACGATACGCTCACTCTCGAGTAGGTATGTACCGACATGAGTTATAATTTATTCAGCCAATTTGTATCTAGATTTTAACTTGGTTATTATTTATTGCCTCTGCCCGCAATTTCAGCGACAGAATTGTATAGTAGCCTAACATAGATCTTTGTCATTTGATAGGCTTTTAATATCCAACACGTAAATTCGCCATTATCCAACACTAGTCACCAACAATAAACGTAAATACTAAAGCTTGAATAATATTCCACTACATTATTCCACAAAATGATGCAAATTGAATTTCAGAAGTCTGATACGAAATACGTATCGCAACTAATGAAGTGTATTTTTGCATCAATCGATAAATATTGGGTTACGTCCGATGTAATCAGCGTCCTACTCAAATTATCCGGGCCGTGTATCCGTTGACCCTTATAAATCTGTTCGAATACATTTCACTTTATCCAAGACACATTAAATAAAAAATAGATCTATAGTCGATTGCAAAAACCTTGTTAACTTCTAAATATTGGAACTTTCTTCAAGAAATAAAGTCTGTTTTGGAAACGATTATACTGAAAGTGTTTTATCATCATCATCATCACAGCCCGTAACAGTCCACTGCAGGACTTAGGGCCTCTCCCACGAGAGGGGAGGGTATTGCCATAATCTCCACGCTCGGCAGGCGGGTTGGAGATCGCAGTGTTTAAATATAACAATGGAAAATGCTGCTGCCCATTTTCCAGACTACGGAGACTCTTGATCTTTTGTCTCGAAAACATTAGTCGCCTTGTACGACACCCATGAGTGTGAGGGGTTGGTGCTATTCTACTCTGCCGGACACCACACGGCCGATATTATTAATATATATTAATCGATATTATTATTGATAAAATAAAAGTTATTGTACGTAACTAAAATTACTTAATAACATACAAGCAACGCACGCAAAGTCCAAGAACTGATGGGTGACCATTTCAGACTTTAAGGTTAGTCGAATTTCAACACCGCTACGAGTTCTAATGCCGATGGTGAAGCGAGGTTGACCAAGGTCTTCCGCTAGAAACCCTAGGACTAGTTGAACAGTTTCAGGCATCACGTGACAGTTTTTAACAGAATAAGAAACCGTAATGGCCACCTTAATGGTTTCTAGTCGGAAATGCATGGCTAGTGTAATATAAAAAAAAATCGCCGACCACTACATAAACAGTCGATTATTTTTACGCCTGCTAAAGGCATAATGTCTGAAGCTGGTATGGAATATCTAATACACTTGAACACAACTTAGGAAGCAATTATGATCACATTATGGCAAGGATTAGATATTGGTCCTTTACAAGGCACATGTTATTGTGTACGATCTTTCAAATTCTATTCGATCTTCTAAATACTCTTTTCAAAATTCAGAATAATTACAGTAACAACTCTAGTGAGTCGGCAAGTTTAGGTAATAATTGTTGATGACGACGGGAGTGGACCTTCTGTTAGTTTTCTATTTTGTAACAGTGATACCTGTCATATAAATACTTACATTATACCGTCATATCAAACGTTTCTCCGTATTTGTAGCTAAAAATTTCGAATTCGCCGTGCTAATTAACTGTTTAGATAGCCTAAATGTGAAAATATCAACGTCGCTCACATAGTATTTGATTTATTGTTCAACAGAGATTCTAGCTGGTCTGTCTCTATGACTAAAGACGTCTTGTACTTTACGACACAATAAGCCAAGGGCTTTTTGTTTTTGTTTAAGTCATATTATACATTCAGATTTTAATTGTTGAAATTCATAGGTTGCTACATAACATGTTTTCACTAAATGAGTTTCAGGAGTGACTGGAATAATGCAGACTGAATGGCGTCTAAAGTAAGTAAGGCGAGGAACCGTCTGATCTGAATCCACTACGGCCATCGGGGATGTTTCCGGCCATCTACCTACCTACATATTTGATGTCGCAGCTACTTTGTGAATCAATAACGAGCATCCCCGGCAGTATGATTGCCCGTCCGTATAAAAGCATCATTACTTTTCGGGAACCTTGTTTCTATAATCGGTCACGAGTGCCCTTTTAGAATTCTAAAAGCCTACATTTTCAGTCCCTTGTGTTCGTCATATTGTTTTCGGATTTCATCTTTCATTATCAAGTTTATATCTCAAAATGTGAAAATTAATTTAAAATCATCTATTGTTTCGCATCTATTTTACAAGAGATTTCCGACGACAGTCGTCTAAAATTACTTATAATAAATTGTTACATTTTAAGAGAAGGGGTTCGAAGAAAACAGTAATGGAAATTAAGAAATGCCAAGAAATTATTTCGACTTTAAAGAAATTATAAGAACCTTTCAGAATTGATTTCGGGTAAAACACTTGAATAGACTCCGCACTGTTTGAATCCGCTTTGAAAACAAACTTCGATGGGTTTCGTTGAGAGAATTCGAGTGGAATTCTAATTATTTACGAGATTTGAACATTGTCGAGTGCTGTTAATTGTAGTTTAATGAGTAACTGGTGAACTTTGTGTCTGATGAGAATCTCAACTATGTAGCTGTTGCAAAATAAGTCCCATTAATTAGACACTATAAGAAATCACACATGCATGGGATGTAGGTATATCTATACCAAACATATCATTAACTAAACTAATTTAAACCATTTTCACAAGTAGTTAGGTACATAATAGTGAGTTGTAGCTGGATAAAATTCAACATTTAATATCATTCGTTGATTTTGCAAACTGAAGGCAAAACATAAATTTTGTGCTTACTTTAAAGCCACCACACGATATCCGTCAAGGCAATAACGTTTATGATGACAAAAATGTGATTAAAGAGCGACTTTCAAGTTGCGATTTTGTCTTATTTTTTGGCTCACTATTTTAATGCAATATTTTAATTTCTGTAAAACATACAACTTACTGCCCATTGCTATCGTTGCATAACATTTCGGCCGTAATTAGCTAAGTTCACAAATGCAATACTTCTGCAGTTTTTTAGATATGCTAGTGAAATTTGTTACTAATTCGTAAACACCTGGTATTGCAAATGTACATAGGCTACGGTAACTGCTTACCACCAGTCTCTGTGTCCCGATAATCACCATATTTAAAAAGCCACTAAGATCATCATCTTTTTCAAAGACCCGAGCAGTCCACTGTTACGCCACCTTCACATTAATGGTTAAATATATTTTTTTATCTAATCTTCACTCTCCATAATCTCCACTCTTGGCAGACGGGATGGAGATCACAGTGATGAAAATACACAACAGAAAACTCTGCTGTCGATTTTCTGGTCTACGGAGGTGGCTTGTTTATTTCTAAAACATTAGTCGAATTGTGCGACACCCGTAAATAGAATAGTCGGCGCTGTATTTGTAGGTACTCTCCCGGATACCGCACGACTACCTAAATTAAAGACTTCATACAAAGCAATTAATCACCGTGTTCAGTTATTCCCACCAGCATTAATATAACTCACAACAAAAAGTAATTCAAAATTAATTCGTCTATCGAATCTTTATAGTTATGGACATAGCAGTAGTGGCATGTTGTGGGTAAAAACACAGAACTCCGATCACCTAGTTACCTATAATGACAATATTAGTATCAAATTAATCCATCCACTCTTACCGCACCTTCAATAACAATGTGGACAGAGGGGCACTGCCCAATTTTCATAAGTAACTACCCTAGAGGAGCTGCACCCTTGTCATTTATTTCCTGTTGCCGACGCAGGTTTTCCTGTTCCCGGAGGCCAATGAATTTTTTTCTGTATCAAACACATCCCACCCAAGATCCAACTTTTTCCTTTTCCCGGCGAATTATTTCCGAATCGCATTTTGTACAAATCAGAATTCGGAAATAACATTTTATACAAATACAAAAGAAAATTGCGTTAGCATACTTAATGTAAGAAAAATATTATGGGACAAAGTTGGAAATTTCAGGAATCAGTGCTATTGATATAAAATACGTATTAGATGAATAAGAGTACATATTCAGTGAGTTTGTGAAAATAAACAAGTTCCCAGGCCAGGACGATAGAAATAAACATTGTGCCTTGTATCGCATGAATCGCATCACACAAATAAACTCGCCTCGACAGAATGGGAGTATCTTAGGTATACACATTGGAAAAAATTGTGCAATACTAACACTAGTATACTAGTACAGAAGCAATCAATTCTTAGTGAACTACTTACTAGATCAGCGATTCCCAAATAGTGGGTCGCGACCCGTCACGTGTCACGAAAATAAAGTATCGGGTCGCAAAATTTTCTCGTTATTTAATAATCATCTCTCATTATTTAAATAATCAATGTGAGGTTTTTTTATTGAGGAGTGTGGAATATTCGCCAAGCATTAAAGCTAATTTTCAACGGCTCGCTTCGAGTTGAACGATTTTCAATGGAGGTATTTCGCCTCAGTTTGTGTGGTCTACCGCTTGTAAAACGGTGTTTTGTCTGAGAAACTGTTTGACATGACGCCTAAACCTAATACAACTACGACATCGAATGGGAGTTCATCCTCACACCTTAGAACCTAATTGGTCGCGAACAATGTGATTCTAAATTAATCCTTAGAACCTAATTGTGACAAAGGATTCCAAAGGAACTTTCTCCCACGCACAATAAAATTGGCGAATGAACTCCCTGAACAGGTTTTCCCTGGAGAGTATAACATGGAGTTCTTCAAGAAAGGAGTCAATGGTTTTACAGAGTCGTCAACAATATAAAATATTAAATACCAAAAATTATAAAAATATATCTGATATTGTTCAAAAAGCTAATGAAGTCTTCTCAAATACTGCGCACTAAATTCTGACCTTAGAATGAGCCCAAGCATATTCACCGGCTAAAATAAAGCTTTTCACTTTCCTTATTCTGATATATGGAGATTGCAGCAAAGCGTACACCCCACATACAAAGTAGCGTGGACAAAGCCCTCCTCGCGGCGGAGCGCCGATAAAGAAGGGACGGGCATAAAATCAAATACGGACCCAAATCAATCGCGCCATTGACTCAACGTCGAAACTAAAAATTTGCCAAAACGCCCTTCGGAATATTAATGCAATATCCGGACGCTGCGTAGACATGACAACTCGACCATGCCATTTGACGTTATTCCACTTTGTGCCTTTTAAACGACCGGCTCTCGCGTGATTATAGGACAAATATAAATAAATATGCTTGGACTAATCATCATCATCGTCCTAGCTCTTATCCCGGCCTCTGCCAGGGTCCGCTTTCCTACTTAATCTTCTCCACTTCGCCCGGTCTTCGGTTTCCCCTTGTCGTAAGCCGTTGGCTCTCGCATTGGACTCAGCGATGTCAATCCATCGCTTCTTGGATCGTCCACGGGGCCTCTTTCCTGATACCGGCACCTATTTCCCACGTATCCCTGAGGCTTACGCAACACGTGACCAAACCAGCGCAGACGAGCCTCCTTACACCAAGGCTGCCACGGATGTACTCTCGATCGAGTTGCGTAACTCCGCACATCCAGCGCAGCATTTTAATTTCGTTAACGTTTCGTCAGCGCTGGTCATGTCTCGCAGCCATAGAGCAGCACCGGTCTAATTGGCTTGGACTAGTCACATAGCGCCATTATTTTAATGTTTAAGATTCCGACATTCATGAGTATTTGTATAAAACCTAAACTGGATAAACGTGATTTGATTGATTGATTGATTGACATCTAGCCTCAAAGTAAGCAAGCTTGTGTTATGAGTGCTATAATCAGACCACGCTAAGTCCATCTCTGTATAGTAAGTTTTTAAACGACATTCAATTAAAAAGGAAGTGTGGGAGATAATTTTCAGCATGATTAATAATTTAGACAAACTAAAAGTACAAGTTCAAGCTAATAATGACCAAATAACTGAATGTTTACAGGAAGGACTGACAAGAACTGACAAGGACAGATTATCCCCAGATTATTGCCATATTCAATTATTCATACTTTATTATTTTTACTACTGTCATTCAATACGGACTTATCGTGGTCCTATTATAGACGACTGATGAACTACTTATATAATTTTAAATACATACTTATTATCATAGCCTCCTCAGATAAAGGAGGCTATGGTATTACATACAACACCCAAACCCGTAATAGAAATTAAATTTGTTCTGGGTCTTGAACCCGGGACCTGCGTGGCAGACATGTTATCCAACTGAACCCCTCAGGTCGTCTAAACAAATAGAAAGGTTGTATAAACAGTCAAACATCGAAATTTGCTCACCTAACTAAATAAAATATATAATATTGCTTAATGGCCGCTACTAGACGTGGTATCTAACGGTCTGATTATGTCTTGCCATTTGATTCGAAACGTAATTATTAAAGTCCTGAAACGACTAGCCTTTGTTCGAATAACAAATTATAACTTTTAGGCTTTGGTACATAACAGACGCAATTTAATTTCCATACAAATACCAACTCGACGGGTTGGTTGTTTTTGATTAGAAACTCTTTCGGGATTTGAATTAAAAATAAGAGAAAATTATAGAATTCTATTGTTCTGAGACAATTTATTCTGTTGTGGAATGGAATTTTTTTTTTAATTTGAACCTTATTTGACCCAAGGTTTTTATATCAGTAGGTACATGTGGTACAGAGCTTATTATTATACCTGAAATGGAACTCGTTCGCCTTTGTTGCAGAACCATGGCGGCCTTCAGCTTTTTAGTGGAATAAATAATAGGACGTCATACTTTAATACCTTTTAGGAATCGTTCATGCGGAACAAAAGCCAACTTCTTTGGGGTTCCGTATCGTTCCAAAATGATAATCCCAAAACCCTTATAATATCACTTTAGAGATATTCTGTTTTCAAAAGGCCAAGGCGGCTGTGTTTGTACTTAGGACTACAAATCCATCCAGCTTTGAAATGCCTAATTACGAATCACGGACTTTTAGAATAGTCCACCAGATTCTCAAATAAGTAAGCCTAGGTGATAGCATTAGCTTCTACTTATGTTTTTTTTACATTAAACTCATTTTGTTCTTTTTGTCGAGTCTATGGAAAAAACGTCACCGGGTTCAATCTGTAGCTCAATCCAATCTATGAAAATTTACTGCACCGACTACATGCTATCCCGAGGCCAAACAGAACGGAATTCCCTCCAAAAGCAACAGGATCGTGCGCTGTTTTCCCCGTGTCCTCCGTAAGGATTTTTTCGACACAGGGGCCGGGGCCTATCAATATCGTATGCATTCGGATGTAGCTAACCACACGAGACGCCAAAAATGTTCCGTTCCGTGTTTTTGCTATACCAAGGTCGCGTGCGTTATTATTATCACGTAGTGACCCATAAAAAAGTTATATGTACCTAAGTAGGTTTTATGGAATGAGAATGTGTTAATGATAATGAATGAATGTAACAGACTACTCCACTGGGAGTAATAAAATATTGGGCGAACTTTTCTTTATAACACACAGCAATGCATAAAAGTCCAACTAAAGTTAAACTTTCCATTTTGGACTGTTTGTTCAGTGCGAGTGGTAGCGGCAGACTCAGTAAATTTTTCTCCGGATTCAAACCGGAGCGCGTGTAGTCAATGGCACGGTTTTTTTTCGTTCTTTCCCGTGCCGGGTGCCTGTATTCCGAGCCTCACTTCAAAGTCTTCGCATATATATTTTTTACCTTATAATTCTTGTACGTATCGGTATCGAAAACAGGGGTAACATCAAGACTCGATACCTGGCATTAATAAAATTAATAAGTAATATGCTTTAACAAATTTATACAGCAAGCTAGGTATGCTCGCTCGATGATGAGGTCATCATCAACATCCGAGCGGTCAATTCCAACGTCTGCCGGCGATAAACTGATATATGTGCAGTCAAACAACGGGCGGAGGTATCTACAACTTATTCTTCCAGCGTATATACCTGTAAGCTGGGGTCTGAAGTGGCATGAATAAAAGAATGAAAAGAGTTGTGGATATATGCGAGGCTAGGGAGGAAGTCAAGACAGAGCAAAGTGGCGGTACATAGGTCTCTGCCTAGCCCTCCTGTGGGACAGAGGCTTATGTGTGGGCGTGAGGTTTATGTATGAATGTGTATACCTACTGACGAGGCTTAGGATTCCACTTAGGCGGGACCTGTTTAGTAGAGTGGGTAATCTCAAACTACCCACTCCACTAAACAGATCCCTTTAAACATATCCACATCAAAACACCCCGTAAAAACGTTAATTCGTATACGAATTCACGAAACACTTGGATTTGCCGGTGACTGATTATTACAGCCAGCGAACTACTAAGTTCGCTGATTACAGCATATTATTATGTAACTCCGGCCCCTTTGTCGCTATTTCTTGCCACGACTTACCTAATTGTAGTAGGACAATATGTCTCATAAGGTATGATTAAGGTGCCGACTACAAGACTTTATTGCTTGTACAGCCCAACAAACACCACTAATAGAAATGAATAAGACCTCTACTCAGCGTTTATTTCTGGATAAATATTCGGATGTATTTATGCTGCAAGTGTGTATGCTGTAGGGCAAGCGTTTGTAGAGCATACTTGCAAGAGATGCACGCACACTAAGGTTGTGGCATGAACTACCTGGAGAGGTTTTCCCTGGAGAGTATAATATTGAGTTCTTCAAGTAAGGGGTGAAAATGTTTTTACAAGGTCGGCAACGCGTGGGTGATGCCTCTGGTATTGCAAACGTCCTTTAGCTGCGTTGACTGCTTACCATCAGGCAGGCTATAAGCTTGTTTGCCACCTTTGTGGTATAAAAAAAGAAAAAAAGATGTCCGGTTTGGTTGTAAAGCAGGCAGCGAAGTTCAATAAAGGCTTTGACTTTCGCTATCATGGAAAATAATGAGAAGCTTTTAGTCACATGCCACTTAAGGATAATTTAATTAAATCAGGGAACACAAGTGAAACGAATGCTTACACATTATTTGACGGTCACAGCCGTCTACCTACTTATCTAACATTTATAAATATATTATTTGTGAATTTCTTTTATGTTACTGTTCGATGATAGAAAACTTCAAATACGATTCCGATTATTCCGGTATTCCAAAACAATACCAATTAACAATAAACAACATTCCTTTCGAACGTTCCATATTCGTCTGTAACATGATTTCATATCAGATACCAAAAACACCTTTTTATAGACTGCAGGGCGCAGACAGGTAGTGTATGTAATTGCTTAATTATTTAGAATTGTCTATATTTTACAAGCGTTTAATTAACTTGTAATGTTTATATGTAATAATGATCGGGTCAAATCTTGCAATCTTAATTTGAACTTAACTATCTGAGCTGAAATTTGGTATACCAATGTAACTTGGTAGACAATGCATTCATATGTTACTATGGAGCTGGTGATAATGAAGATAGGAACTAATAAACGTAATAAGATAACTCCATCGTGTTTGGGCTCTTTGAAAAGGTCGGACGATGATGACGGAAGGTTGACATAAGAATATATTGAACGCAACAAGATAACCCCTTCGTGTTTAAGCTCTTTGCAACAGTCTTGATTTAATGCTACGCAGTGACAAACAAATAGACTGTACTGTATTTCTTTTTAATTGCAATAAAGAGTTTACATACATATATATGTCGCAGCCAAATGGTTAAATTAGCCGGTTAATTAAACGGCTAGCTATTTAAGCAGTTATTTAATTGAAAATTTGCCAAATTCATGAACTTTGAAAGTAAAGCCTCGAGTTTACGGAGCTCTTCCATTCATTGTCATAATGCTAACCTAAACTAACCGAATAGAAACCTAATGCAAATTATTATTATACTTTGAAGTTATTGTGGGTAGGTAAGCATTGGAACAATGTGTGGAAGAGCTGCGTAAACTCGAGGCAATATCGTTCTTTTAACATCACTTTAAAATCTTATGAAACTGGCAAATTTTCAACTAAATAATTGCTCAAAAAGCTATCCGTTTAGTTAACCGGCTAATTTAACCATATGGCTGCGACATATACATAGAGACAGCCCACCTGATGGTAAGCGGTAACTGTCGCCCATAACATCTACGATTCATGCATTTAGGTTGCACCCCAGGCAACAAAAATACAGAACCACAGGTGCGTGGTTTCTGTTAGGACTAAGTTTATATGCCTCATCCCTGTAATTGCGCTGTTTTCCTTATCCTTCAAACCAAAACACAATAATGTACATATATCTTGTTACCATTTCATTTGAGAACTTACCTATTTAAATCGGTTAAGTACACGAATAGTTTAGTAACTACCTATAGTCGTTGTATGGGTTTAGGTCACATACAAGCTTATTGATAAAAAACTTCAGACTAGAAAATAGGCACCAGCGGTTTCCTAGGTCAATTCCTCCATAATTTCAAAACGCATTTTAATGCTATTTATCGAATATTGTTACGTCCATGACGCATATATGTAAGTATACCTACATTGAAATAGTATATTGCACTTCACATGTCTTCTCAATATGGCAAGGATAAACAACAGGATAAAATCCGAACTTCGTCTTGACGCGATAGCGTTCACTGAGTCTGACGCTAATGGAGAGCTAATGTATCATGACGTTTAGAAGAGTACCGTCTTTATATATGCCCTACCCGAAATATACTTTATTTGGTAAGGCCATCTTAGCTAGTGGTGTCGTGTACAAGTTAACACACAGACAGTATTGACTTGGTTTTTGTAGAAATGTAGTGGAACCGGCTTCTTATTGTTCTGGATTTGGAAGTTCGTTTTCGAAGTAATTCTGGTATTCCTACCTACAAGATTCTTATCTCTCTTATCCGCTCGAACCTATTCAGCTTAAAAGATAACTTTCAGTTTTCTAAATTATACTGACACGCGGGCAAATTGATAACATGTTCCTAAAATAGTGATAAAAGTGACAAAACCTGATAACCCTGATAAAGTTAAGACCCCTTTCAAGTGAAGCATGATCATACAATTTTAAAAAAATGTTTATTTTGTCGGTCTCCACTAACATGCAACCATCCTGCAAGGGTTGAGGGTTAAATGCCAACATTTATAGTAAAGTATGACTGTGACCTTAGAACCGTGACTGAGGTGACCTGTCAATTGTGGCGTTCTAATTCTGTGTTTCTTGCAGCACCAAGTATTCTGTAACAGAATTCAAATGCCGACGTACCGGAAAAAGAAACTTAAATGCCCTTATTGTGAAATCAGAACAAAAAAAGGTCAAGCGCGCCTTCATGAAATTATGGTTCTTGTCAAATGTGTCAACATTTGTCGATCATATATGCCAAAGTTCCAGAGTTTTAACCTTTTCAACGCCAACGACGGATACATACGTAGGAACATCAGGTTGACAGCCAACGACGGATTCGTCCGGGTCCGGTCCGTCCTAGGGACGAAAATAATCGTATTAATAAAGCCCCTTAAATGGACCTTACATACATATTTGATGCTATGGTAGGAATATGTAGTAATTGCATAGAGAAAATATTTACTAAATTAATAGAGGAGACACCGCAAGTATTTTTTTTGAATCGCGCGTTGCGGACCATGGACAACAGTGGCCGCAGTCAGTTCTGAGACATTGCGCGACGCGGACCAATGTGACAGTAGCTTGGATATTCATAAAAACGCCATCTTGTGCAACCTCCCGCACGTGACAGGTTGGTACAATATTTTTGTTTGTGATGGCTGCTCTATTACGTTAGTAAATATTTTCTCTATGAGTAATTGTATTTCAAATTTTGGCGTAAACTTTTATTGTAATAAGTCATTTTAATTATAGCGTCTGTAAATTAAGCATGAATTTGCTTGGCGTGTGAGCGACAGTTTTGGTATTAGATACGGCGTTGAAAAGGTTAAACCGACTAATTTTAGATGGTTTATAACGACGGCGGCTTATTACGGTAGAGCGCCGGTACGAATGCGAAGACATATGTCAGATATGCTTTTCACCAGATCCGTTATTCGTCAGATTAATTCCGTTTCCAAATCCATTTTAGGTAGGTCTTTTGTACGATTTTAATAACACGACCCGCTGTCATGTCGATTCCGCTGTAAAAGAAAATGACAGATTTCATCTTTGGTATTTTCTTTTCCTACCACCACAAAAAGAGATCAAATATTTTAATTGTAATTGTCTTCTCTCTACTCACTGTCACTGAACCATCACCAATATTTATTTTTCTGTTGACCATCACTGTACGATGTTATGTTGTTATATATTTTCTCGATTTGCTAGATATATATATTTTTATGATAGAATCATTTGGCTTTAGTCATTATTGTAAATTGTTTACTTTGATTTGGACTAAAAAAGCTTTGTTTATGTCTGGATTCTTCGTGAATTTCGAACATGTTATAAACGATCCGTCGTGCCAGATTTACGGGATGGTGCATCATTACTTCGCCAAGACCAATCGCGATGATTCTAGCAAAGGCGAAGAGGTGAATAACGACAAGGACCAAGCATCGAACATCGCACCCGTAGACCCGAAGCCGGGTACAAGCAAAAGCGCAGAAAACGACAGCATAAAAAGAGGCAGATCTTCGAAAAGACTATCGGTCGACAGTCGTAGCAGCGTCGCTCGGGTACGGCGATCAGTGTCGGTGCAAGCCGGCAATGGACAGTCGCGGCGTGGGCAAGTGTATATCCAGTGCTGCAGAACGCGTTCCCAGCTGGAAGTATCCACCAGTGCATGGTGCTTCCCGCGCATCGACTGCGCCGCTGGCGCCGCCCAACCCGCCACCACCGAAGCCCACACAAATCCCCCAAAAATGAAAATATGCGTAAAACATTTGAAAGCCTTCCTAGCACTGCAACAATGGCCTAACCAATCAGACCCAAGTGACAAAGAAAAAAGTCTACTGAAACGCATCAAAGCCGGCCTCATGAAACTATTGAAGACATTTGATATGGAAAAAATTGAAACCATACCACCCTATAACTATGACGGCACTAAAACTCGTATTATGAAGTTGTACAAAAATTCTAGCTTCGAAGAAATGAAATTAAGAAAGAACAAACGAATAAAAAAAATTGAAATAAAGTTGGGCCAAGTGAATAATAATGAGTTATTTCAAATACTTAAAACATAATTTATTTGGTGGGCGAATAAACTTGGTTAACCTTTTACATACCCGATGGATTACGACAATGAAAAGGTTTTGATATTTTAATACCTGCCTCTACAGGCTTGCCCTTTGATACAGAAGCAATAAATTTTGTTAATTTTAAAAGCTCTTACTTATGTAGGTACCTGTCCTTACTTAATTGGAATTTTAGTGAAAGCCTTTCAATTTTACTACGCAGCCATACTCTTTTCTGTTTACTTAGATATTGCTTACAGTTTCAAATAATAATTTTATTTAAAAAGTTCAACGTGATTTATTTTTCTTTGCTTAAATAAAAATTGTTTAAATCTCATTTACACATTAATACCGAAGTCAGCGATTATAAATCGATAGAAGACTACTCCTCGCGGTTAACAATAATTGAAGGTCACGCAATTTTTATACATAGTTGGTAAAAAAGAAAGATTGCAGACAAATTGTTACTTCCAACAGCTAGCAAAAATGTTTAACGGGCCTTCACCATGTAGCCTAACTCCATTTTGATTACCTAATGGATTAGGCAAAATGAAACTAAATTAAATACTACTTAAAAAACGCGGTTAGTTTTAAATTCGTAGGTCTACGTGACCTAAAGCTCTTGGAAAATTTTTTTGCGCCGCGCATTATTCGCATTGTTTTTTCTAGCATAAACATAATAATTGATTTGGCACTAGGATATAATATACGAGGGTGGAATATTGGTCACCTAGCAAATAAAGGAAGTCACGTCATACACATTGCCATTTCGGTAGGATGGTACCCTGACAGCTATTAGAGAATATGAATGCCGCCGCAGAATGCTGTGAATGTTATTCTGTTCGGAACAATGGGGCAAAATCGGCCGAATAAGAATGCCTGTGGTTGACATTAATTAGATACTACGCAGAGAAAAACCGATTATCTACGTTTTGGTAAATATTCGTTAAAGATATGACGGATCACGGTCAATAGTATGGACTCATGTGGTCAATAGTACGGACTCATGACGATGAAAACGGAAGTGGGAGTGCGCCCTCTGGTGGGGCGTGCTGACAGAGTCTCGACGGCACGACTCGGGCCGAGTGGCGGCCATTCTTGGCGCGACCGCCGCCGAGGAGTGACGCGTCTTGAAACTGTCTCCACATTTCGTTTGTTTACGTTTGAAGTTCGTTAATAGAAAGTGTTATTTACGTTTAAAAATAAAGTAATTTTAAAATCACCTTTGAAATAAGAAAGTAAATTACCTCAACTGCCTACATTTGTAATACCGCTCTGAATTCTAGTGAAATTATAAGTGATGTGCAAAAATGAAATGGAATAAATACAGTGGAGTAAATGTGACCCTTTTCTTTAATTTATCTGGACGAATACGACCTAATACTGATATCACCACCCTGATGACAATGATCCTGATGCACCCCTTTCCTTCACGCGACGACATCAGAAGCGGTGATGACGAACGCAACGCCCAAGAGATGGTATGATGAAAAGCAACAAAGAAAATGCAGATACGCTACGTGAAAGCGTAATAATAAAAGAAAGGTGATTACTCGATCCAGTTGAGTTGCCTACATTAAAATGTAAAATGATTTAACATGTTCAAAGCGCAGCCAAGAGTCCAAACACCCCGAGATATAAGACAAAGACTTCGTCAGAAAGATTGGGGGATTCATAAAGTAAACAGCAGATCATCTGTACCAAATGGGTCATGGTCAAGGCAGACCCCGGGCCTTCGAGAGCACCACTGGGATATCGACAACATTATTAAAAATCTAGTGAAACTTGCTATGGACGGCACTTTGGTATGGCTTCTTTGTTTTTGTTAAATTTAATTTAGATTACTCATGTAAAATATTTTCCTTTTTAAATATAAAATTGAGTTAGTTAAATAATTTGCGTAGTTCTAAATTAGCCAGCTAAAGTTTATTCAATGACTTTAAAGTAAACGCTTACATTTAGATTCATTTAGCAGTGTGGTTTGACACCACAAGTAAATTAATTGCTTAGATTTCTGCAGATTAAATAAAATCAAACAATTAAAAACGGTGTATATTAATTTTTTATTTTTGTTTTACTAATACAATTATTTTCTTCTATTGCATAACAATGGTGCACAACGGTTCGCTTCACCTACGAGAACAACATTGGAATGCAACGCTGGACTGGTAGCCTCAACGTGATTGTTTCAACATGGGACGACGATGGTAGACAATCTGCGAGTGTACATGACTGAGAAATGATGTGATATTAACAGTTCCTCTCTATCTGGTGAGTCCTATACATAATTATTATTTAGTAAAAACCTGTGCTGAAGAGGCTCCCTAGCGGATTTTAGGAGTTATTTACTTTGACAATTAAGAAAAGTATTCTGACAGAAACACTATTGATACCCTTAGTAGAGAGAATGGCAGGTTTATTTGTATCTTTAGTGAAACTACAAATAGAAAGAATGTAAACAAAACATAAACAACGTCAGTTACGTCTGTGTTACAATTTGTTGGTAAAAATGTCAAAAACTACTGCTAAGTTTAAAAATGTTAGCTTTTGCGGGTACCTATGTCAATTAATGTAGGCTGTCTGATAGAAAGTTACTAAGAAAAAACATCACTCCACAAAAATAGTAAGAATTATGTTAAATCCGTCCCAATGTCAAACAGTGTTTATATTAACACAAGTGTTATTTAATCTTAGATTATTTTACCATCTTGAAACATGGTGCGCTATGATTTTACGTATTACCAACATCACGTCAGTTATCAGAAAACAAGAATAAGAAATACTTGGAAAGCATAGTGCTATTATTTTTATAAATTGAGTACGTAAGCATAGTTATGGTGGTGCTGCTGCTGACTGACTTCTTCTTCTTGATCGTTGCCCCACTGCTGAGGATCCTGACATCTTCAGTAAACTGCATGTCTCCATCGGTTTCGATGAATCGTTCGGATATTTGGTCCACCCATCTCTTCGGACTTCGGCCTCTGGGTCTCTTGCCTTCGACTTTTTCCGTCACCATAAGTCGTTCCAGATTGCTGATTAAGTAAATATTTGATAATAACAGTGTGGCAGGGATGCCGTAGCAGTGAGTTTGTGGAACAATTAGCTGGTGTACTTTAGGATGTTGTCTTAGAGATAGGATAGGCTTCACATAGGCTTCGAATGTGCAAATTCAATAACGACCCCGCGATCTCCGCGATTTCTATGCGAGCGGGAGGGTGCAAACATGTATCGAGAGAAAAAAAAGAGAAAAATTATTAGCGTGTTTGTTTACATTTAACAGGAGAAATTCGAACGAAATTTTCCATATTTCAGTATAATGTTTGTTATTGTGGTCGTAGTTTCCCAATGTTGTAGAATAGAGAGATAAGATATCCGCGGTAAAAATGGGATCACCGATATACGTTTCTTTTAATACTACAAAAAAAAAGGTAGTTTGGTTAGTAACGTAATTTTATATTAGTATCAAGTTATTTAACGAAAAAAAAAAAAGTAAACACGAGTAAGTGAACTGATTGACGGTAGATAATTTCGAATTATGTTTTGAGTAACTAAAGATAAACCTGTGACTTAGTTCGACCGAAAACCATGTGTACTAAGTCAATGTGACTTAGTTTGACCTGGATAAAGACTTTGTTAGACGGATCAATCTAAGACGCTAACCCAATACGTGACGACTATCGAGCCGAGGTTTTTATGAGATTTATGTGATCGTTTTGTTTTCTCAAAATTTGTTGCATCATCGGATGAAGGTGATCGTGTTTTATCAGTGATGGTGGGCTAATGGAGCCTATGAGAGAGTTTTATGGTAGCTCACCGGCCTGATGGAGGCTATGGGAGCGTGGCTAATAGCAAGTAGTTGTTTTAAGCTTTGTGAGAAAGTGTTGAACGATAACGATGATGAGAAAGTCCAGATATTTTGGTGATAGTTCAATAGCCGGTTTTATAAATTACTTTTAGCTTCGAGTACTGAAATTTCCTTGATTACTGATATAAAGTAACTATTTTGAGTTCTGTTGTTGTGCCAGTAAGATGAGACAGTGTAAGCAATGGTGAGATTTCATATCCTTCTGCCAGTACAAGTTTTTAAGTACCTGAATTGTTGTTGAGGTCAAACATCCAGATTTATTTGGCTGACTTGGAGTGACCCGGGAGTCATGTGTGTGACTCATTGGGCTAAGAGCCACGAAAGTCTCGGATGTTGTGGCTGTAGATAGCAAATTTTATTTTGTAATTTTTTTAGAAGGCGGCTTGATATGGGATGCCTTCGTTATTACAAACATTGTTAAATGGTTTCAAAATGGGAGCTTAAACGTAACGTAAAGTCTAGATAGAGTATACTCGTTCGAACAGTTAAAATCGATGACGATGATTATTGCTTGTTTAGTTTTGGTGTGGCAACAAATGGACTATTGTTACCTATAACTGGCGTATCAAATAGACGTGAGAGCTTCTTATTATTAAACTTCTGATTTAGTTTTGATATTGGGCAGTAGAAATAATGTTTATTTTTATTTTATTTTATTTTGTTGTTTTTGTAGAGATGACACCGTAAACAGTTGTTCGGATCTGTGACGATTACTTGTTGTGTAACTCGTAAACCGTTATTGACCGGGTTATGATAGCAGATAGACTGTTACCTATCACTGACTTAGTACAGATTTGGTCGAAGGATTGACCACGAGCTAAGAATCTATAGACAGCTTCTATTTATTTGTCCCGCCTGTGTGGCTCCCGTCTGTGTGGCTCCCGCCTGTGTGGCTCCCGCTTGTGTGGCTCCCGCTTGTGTGGCTCCCGCTTGTGTGGCTCCCGCTTGTGTGGCTCCCGCCTGTGTGGCTCCCGCCTGTGTGGCTCCCGCCTGTGTGGCTCCCGCCTGTGTGGCTCCCGCCTGTGTGGCATCCCGCCTGTTTGGTATTTCGCCTGTGTGGCATAGTCTGTGTGACATTAAGTCTGTGTGGTATTTAGCCTGTGAGGCATTCTACCTGTATGGCATTTCGCCGGTGTGGCATTTTTATGTGTGTCATTTTGCCTCTGTGAAATTTACCCGTGTGTGACATCTTACCTGTATCGTGCTTTGATAGACGTGACACAGGATATATGATGAATAAACTCATAGTTTGACGATTAGAGTGGCACTGACAAGAGTGACACCCAACCTGTGTGGCACCTAGTCTGTGTGGTATTTCGCTTGTGTGCAGGTCCAGTTGCGTGGCGGCCTGGTTGCGTGGCGGCCTGATGGCGTGGCGGCCCGACTGATGGCGTCCGTCGTGTGGTGGTTCGTCGCCTGTGTGTCATTTCTCCTGTATGGTAACATTACTTATTCTTTTTAAATTAGGATGGCGCTGACGGATGACCAAAAATCATATGGCATTTAATGAAGGAGTGTTTCAATCCCACTCGAAGTAACATTGGGTCTTTTGCTGAGTACTGAAAATTTGATGTAGGTATGTCACATATTTGTAGTGAATCTAAGTACCTACAGTAATGGACGTCGGGGACGATACGCGAGCTCTGTGATTGGGGCTTGTTTCCCACTCAACAAGAGCATCAAGGGGAAAACACTGGTGACAATGATTAAACCTTCTTCATTGGTGGTAATTGTGGTGTTATACCTTGTCACGCCTCTCTAATGAACTGAAGTCGTAGCTGAATTTATGTCGGCAACTTATAAAGAATAATTTATGTACAAGATGATGTTGTTATCTCTCAATCTACAGAAGTTAAGTATGATAAATGATAATGGACGTATGTTTTATGTGAAGAATTGGTGGGTTAATGCAGTCGTGATAGATCCAATCACATGATTCATAAGACTTATTTGGGTGATGTGTTGTGGTCAGAAGTGACCGAGCGAATATAGTACTGTGCTATGGTTTTCATGTTGCAGATTACACACGAGGACGTGTGTACAGCAGGACGGCCGTGACGGATCACGGTCAATAGTATGGACTCATGTGGTCAATAGTACGGACTCATGACGATGAAAACGGAAGTGGGAGTGCGCCCTCTGGTGGGGCGTGCTGACAGAGTCTCGACGGCACGACTCGGGCCGAGTGGCGGCCATTCTTGGCGCGACCGCCGCCGAGGAGTGACGCGTCTTGAAACTGTCTCCACATTTCGTTTGTTTACGTTTGAAGTTCGTTAATAGAAAGTGTTATTTACGTTTAAAAATAAAGTAATTTTAAAATCACCTTTGAAATAAGAAAGTAAATTACCTCAACTGCCTACATTTGTAATACCGCTCTGAATTCTAGTGAAATTATAAGTGATGTGCAAAAATGAAATGGAATAAATACAGTGGAGTAAATGTGACCCTTTTCTTTAATTTATCTGGACGAATACGACCTAATACTGATATCACCACCCTGATGACAATGATCCTGATGCACCCCTTTCCTTCACGCGACGACAGATATATTAAAAAATATTTTTTATTGTACGTAATAACTTTCAGAATTGGATAAAATTAATTCCTTCAATAGGATTGTGATATTCAATAAACTCAGTACGTAGGCACTAATTTCAAATTAAAATATTAATACCCTTTTTTGGAATGGTAATTTCTATTTATAATTTGCTTCTATAGAGTAAGAACCCCTTATTGACTTTCGGCTATTTACTCGACTCGGCTTTGGCGATACTCTTGGTGTTGCTAATGTCTATAGGCAGTGGTTTCCACTTTCCAGCAGGTGGCCCGCTTGCCTGTTTGCCTACTGTATGACATAAAAAAAAAATATAAATATATATATATATATATATATTTAATCATTTTTAGAGCTGCGGATGACCAATTAATAAACCATAGTCGTAGCTTAGGGGATGCTTTGTTGATGACGTATCTGAATATTGAACTTCTTTTTCATTAAAAAAATGCTCGCACCTGATTACTTACCTGATTGCATGATATGTATGTAAATACTTACCAAGTTACAGCTAAATCCAAGGTGATATTCTAATGTTAACAACGGTTCCCACATTTACTTGCATAGGTATTTTCGTGTTTGCGCAGTATGAGTATGAACGGTCCAATTACCAACTAATATTAGGGATTGTGTACTAATTACTAACTAATGTTTACCAACTTAATTCGTTTATTATAGTTTGTGTGTATATGTATTGTAATATTATAACGCCTTACATTCTTATCAAATTAGGTACAGGTATCGAAAACTTTATTTAGCTATACCCATTACCACTTGGGTATGTTTAACATTAAATTCTAGAAACTCCCTCCATAAGCCAATCATGCAATGCTCTTTTAAATTTATGTAGAAGTACCTTTTTATATCATTTGGAATTTTATTAAATACCGTTATGCACATATTGTAGCAATTTTGTTGAAATAGCGTAGACTTTGGTTGCGTGTTTATGCAAAGTCGATGTGCGTGTCTCGTACTTCTGGGAAATAATATATTTTTTCGTTTTAAATAGTCCTCTGTTACTATTCACAAAATAGTATTATGCCTCAGCGATATACAAGCATTCCAATGGGAGACGGTTAAATTTCTTCAATAAAGGTTTACATGATACATATGGCGCTACATAATAAATGGCTCGTATGCACTTCTTATGCGCTAAAAATGCCTTTTGAACTTCTGTGCTCAAATACAGATACTTACTTTAAATTTTGTTCATGACATCTCAGAGCTTACTATACATACAGACCTAAACCTAGTATTTTTTTAAATAGGGCTGACATGAATCGAACGCGGTGTCAATAATTTTTAGAGTTCCGTAGTAATAGAAAACACTAACAACCATACTTAGTTTCACCATGTCCCTCTGTCTATCTGTCCGCGGTTTAGCTCAGACATTATGCTATAGAGATGATCTAACCAAATATCCGAACAACTATTTACAATACCTGACAAAGTCGCACTTCATGAAACGAACGACCGGAACCGATGCAGGCATGCGGTTGACAAACTCAAAGGGAGTCTTGATACTCAGCAGAGAGGAAACGTTAAAGACGATAAGGAAGTGACGATAACTTACCTGTTATTTTTCGACAATTACGAAATACAACGAACACTGTAGCGGATATGCTTCTCCAAATATTATCGTGTTGCCAATATCCCGGCTGTCCTCTCGCATGCGGGGGCTTGAGGTCCGCCTTGACCATGATCCAGGATTAAGTAAGTCTGATATCCGTGACTCTGTTAACAGAACAACCTGACCAGATTGGATGGTTACACATTCAGTCGTATGCAGGTTTCTTCACGATATTTACCCTCACGAGCATCGAGTGTTCAACTAATGCAAAGATTTTCACATATACATCGAGGAACTAATGTATGTACTTACACAACTGAGAAAAATTCATTCGTACATTGCGTCACTGGGGATCGCTAGTCTTTAAGCCACCGACTCTCCTACGATCCAATATTCCTACAAAATATATCGCACTTTTATTACAAGGAAATCGGTGGTACATTTAGAGCAGGAGCAATGAAATCAGAACTGTGTTCTCCGCTAAAACGGTAATCTGTCTTGACACCCCGGGCTTTCCTTTTGTTCTTGAATACATAATGTGAATGTCAAATCCTTTCGCTCGAACAAAATTCTTTTGAAATCCGCCACCAAGACACCGGTGACACCAAAGCCAAATATACCTATATAAAACCTTAGGTAGGTATTATAATTTTCATGTCGCGTTGCAAGTAGGCCATTGAGTTGTCGCTATTTTCTTGCCCTAATTGCGCATTTGGCATTGAGTATTGTAAATAGAGGCCATCGATATAATGGGCAACATTCTGTGTATATCCTTGAAAGTTTTGCATAAGTGCGTCGTGCATCACGTCTACGCATTTAATACGATCAATGTCGGTTACTTAAAAGCTTTACGGGAAACGGTAAAAAATGCAAACCTTTAATACGCCATAATTCCGAATCGTGACCGTCCATCTTCATCATTTCTACCTCATTTCGCAATATCTCACCAATAGCAATACATCTCTACCTCATCGTTACGGTATCTGAGAAATGCCAGAAGCTGATAGTGTAGGTATACTTGTGTGTAGATATGTTATTATACATCGGGATGTGATGTGAGACCGAGAATGTGGTAGATAAAGATGTGACTATATCCAATTTAGCACTTTATCCTTGTTAAAAAAGCACCATCAATACCTATTAAAAATTTCAATCAAACCAGCCAAAGAAATGTTCTACCAACGATGTTAGATGCAGTTATAACCGAGTTATAACAATTGTTAAGTAGGTGCATAATAATATGTATAAACTATTCATCACAGTGCTTTTTCCCACTAAAGCATATGTAGTTTTTTATGTACATGTCGCAGGTTTATCATAAAATCTAAGTTTTGATCAAGAACCGGTAGAAGATAAAATTGTTGGAATTCTACTTAATCATATCATAAACCTGAGAAAATCTAGTTTATGATCAAAACTAGGCTAGTTTTATGTTAAAAATCAATATCAAAAACCTGGACTAGTTTAGTTTTATGATAAAATAAAAGTCGGTTTCACACTACTCGTCGTACTCAACAAAAATAAGGAAAAAGTATTGTTTTTTCTCTATGTTATTCAATACTAAGAATGTATTTCAAAAATTATAAGTAATTTTTGAAATACGTATCGTTATACATTTGATATTAATATTTAGGTAATGTAATGTAGATTAACTTGTTTTTCGATTATTTGCTTCTATCTGTATCCGTTATACTGTAAAATGAAAAAAAATCACGGCGAGGGATAATTCATTAAAAAAAAAAAAAATCGGAGGAATAACGGCGGAAGGAGGAATATTTTTTATTAGAGACGAATAAGCAAGAAAATACTGTTTACCAAAAATTTCTTCTAGACGGGAGAGTGTACAATCCGTACGGAACACCCCTCGCGTAAAATGCGCAAAAATGCAGTAAAGTGAACCATTGTTCACAGGACTATGATTTATATGTCGTTTTCTAGCAACATTTTTAAGCTTTAAAACGTATGTATGCAACTTTCTCCAAACTGCTGTCAATTTCCCACAAATTGAGTTTAAGACTGTATTTCTAAAACTACTTTCGTATCGATATAAATTTATCATTGATATTTAGGAAATACAATGAAGATTAATTACTTCTTTGACAATTTGCTCCTATCTATAACCGTTCTACTGGAAAATAAAAAATCTTACGGCAAATGACACTTCAGAGAGGAAAAGGGGTGAAGGGGGAGAAGAGGGGTTGGTAACCGGCATTTTTGGATTCAACGGGGTCGAATTAGTAAGTAAACATCGTTTACCAAAAAGTAATATGATCTGTTTCTAGAACTTCTAAAACTTCTAACTTCTATTCGCTTTTTAAATGTATCGTCCTGTCTATAAACCCAATTGATTTTTCCATACTGTCCGTTCGTAATGTCAAAGTATCAGCTAAACAAAATGAGACAGCCGATGCCTTAAAGAGCGCTCTTTGACGAGTATAGGACAAAATACGATCAGACCGCATTCGTGCAGTGAGCGAATTCTTGTGAACAGAATCGATGCTGTTATCCGAGCTAAAAGTGGCTACATCGAACCATAACCGATTTTATTAAAATTTGAATCTTTTTCTTTATACTGAAGGGAAATATATTCGACAGAATAAACGCAATATACACTCGCAGTGGCGCACCCTATAGAAAATGTTGCCATAGGCTTTCGGCAACTCATAACAACCTAATAGTACAGGAAACGCCTACACTGAAACACCCACGCTACGGCCCACGTCTTCACGAATACCCAGGTAATATACTTATAATTGTTCAATTATAAATTTATTTTATACGGCGTAATATGAAACCCTTTATTTTCACGTAAAAACGTACAGCAGTATAGCACAGCATCAAATTAAAAACTCAAGGCTGAAAAAATACCTACATAAGAGAGACACGCGTTATTGAGTTACAAAAATAAATGGGGATGATCAAAAGATTTGCAGGACTTGCTGGCTTTCCTACATAATTAGTGCCTTCTGTACTTAAAAATATATAGTTATAATTTCATAGTTTAAATTATTATAGTATAAATAATATTGTACCTATAGAATTTTAGCTGTCACTATTATATGTTTTATATTTTTCTTTATACTATTAATATTTTAAGTAAGTATACATGTTATTTATATTGCTATATTGGAGCGCCGTTTACCACAATATACGTGTACTGCAAATAAATACTACAGCCCGGCAAGCTAAACCATCCAGCTCAACTTCTGGAGCAGGCATTTTCATCACGTCAGATGTTATCTCAATATACTTATTATTACTTATGTGACAAACCAAAATCATACCTACTTATTGAGATTAGCAACGCCAACGACACAATATGGTATGACGCCACTACTAATATCCGAAAGGGTGCATAAATAGTTCATTATCATAGAGTTTATTACAGACATTTTCAGCCCGCGCGGGCTCTAGAGGCACCTATTTCCTAAGGAATAAGTAACACCCAGGCTACGGATACGAACTACGAAATTCCCTATCGAGGAATTCCTTCTTGCGAACACACAGAACACTGTAGTTATTTCACGCCCTCACAGTCTCATGCGCCCAATGCAATGTAGCTTTCCACAAAGGCTTTTTCGATTCCTTTTTTTCTATTGGGTCATCTTTTACAAGCTTTTATTTAACGTTCGGCTTTAGTAGGTGTTGTTAGTGTTGTTCAAATTTTTTATCCTGAATAGGAACCACTTCTTAACATTCGATTGAGCTGAAATTATGCATACTTATGTAAGTTCGGTGGATTTACATAAGCCACCGAGTTGAGAGCTTATCTACTTGGAGGCGAGAGTGGCTTTATGAACTCCGGAACTATACCTACAATATGCTCATGCTCACAGAACACGATAGAAATGGCATCTTCGCCATTTGTACCGAAACCGATGCCGTCGTTCCCGACCCCACTATTTTTACCACTACTCATGCAACTTAATATGCACAGGCTTACGCACGCACACGCAAAGTCAAACGGAGCGCTGTGATTAGTCCAGTCGTCACTACCACATACACACATTGCGTTGCGTATGTGCTGTAAATCCTCTTTGAATTTACATTTACGCTAGGGATTGACAAAATCGAATTATTATCAATATTAATATTTCGATAAAATTGTAACTATTATTATGGTATTTATTATTTAATATATATTTAATAATAATGAATTGAAAATGATATTATATTGAGGGGGGGGAGGCGAGGTTGAAGGACGCGTAGAGAGGAGATATAGAGAGTAGGGGTACGGTAGATTTACCGTAGGGGTATGGCAGGAGTACGGCAGAATTATGCCAGGAGTACGATAGTGTGTGACGTCCTGAGGTTCAGTGGTTAACATACTAGTTTGTCATACAAGAGGTTGCGGGTTCGTTTCCCGGCCGGGCAGAAATTGAAATGATGAATTTTAATTTCTGTAACGGGTCTGGGTGTTCTGTGTTTAATAAGTATGTATTTCAAAAAAAGTGTATTAGTATTATATCAATTATCTAGCAGTGGCGTGCCTAGGGGTTCAGAGTAAGGCAAGCCGAGAGATGAAGTTTGTGTAGTTTTTACAGTTATTAAAAATAAATTCATCCCCTTGCCACATTACTGATCAATCCTCACTTATCACTCTTCAGTTTTATACCAGCAATATAACTTGTGAGAGAGACCATCAACAATTCAATGAGTTTGGTACACCGATCTATGAAATTGTCTTATAAGCGATTTACTAATCTGAGAAATAGGTATAATAGGAATACATATAAGGAAATAATTTGTTATTTTCTGAGAAATGATTAAAAACTTTACCTTTTCCATGCAAATCAAAACTTGTGCACATTTTAAACCATCACAAGGGACTTTACTTCGTCTATTGTTGATCAATCTAATTAAATCACTTTTACTACAAAACACAACACAAACACAACAAAAAACTAATTACTTATCCGCCCAAACGGCTCAAACAAAACAATAGTGAAGTTGGTACGTATTACAGCATTCAACAAACGTACCTACTGCGCATGCGCGAAGTTGCCATTTTCAAAGATCCGTGTACAACTTCATACGCATGCAGGGCTTAAAGTCTCGTACAATTTACTATATAAACAAACGTATAGCTATATCTCATTATAGGACAGTTTTCATATGTAAGAAAGAGACATACCGGCCGGAATCAAAGCCCGCTTACAAGCCAGCGCGTGCGAGCGAGATGACTGACCGAGTCTCAATTTCCTCAACTTGCGTGTGCGTTCGGATCGTGTTTCGTAACCTAGGCGCACGATGGCGCTGCTTCCCGGCGCGTAGTTTGAAAAGTATTAGGAGCGCGAACTTTAAATAGTTCGCGCTCGCATTATCTTTGATTTTTTATCGATAATTATTTTTATAAGGCAAGCCCGGCTTTTGGGCTTATATGACAGTAACGCCACTGTTATCTAGCACCCATAATACAAGCTTTGCTCAGTTTAGGGCTAGATGGCGCTGTGTGAATTTGTCTACGATTAGATATTTATTTTATTTTAGTGTTAAGGCAACTGCATCCCACTTCTACCCCACCCGTGCCCCTACCCTTACAATACCCTGCTGTGCCCTTACTAAAAACTAATATCAAAATCAGTCCATAATTGACGAAAATTTCGAGGAAAATTACAATAAAAGAACATTCAATCGAAATAAGAATCTTCTCCTTTTTTATGTCAATTCTACTATACTACAAATATATTACATCGATAAACAAAATAATTTATCGATAAGGTCGGTTCATGTGCACATGAGCGCGGGTGAATATTTTTCCTAAAACATTGATAAATACATGGTTTTTAGACTTAGCTGTAAAATGAAATCACTCCTTTTGTTTTAGAAGTCTGTTAGCTTCTTGCTTTGCAATTAACTATTGCGCACTTTAGGCACTGCTTTTTTTGAGAGCTGTTGAATTCCGCAAGAGACTGACGGCGCGTTCGCGCCTTTTGGAAGAAAGTAGTCCATTTGCTCATAGTTGTGGCGCGCCTGCACCGCCTACTCAGCTTTTATAATTAATTAGTTTTCTATGCTCATGCTAGAGATCATTTGTTTTGTATTGGCGAAAACTGTAACCTCGAGGAGTGTCCAGGGCCTGATGACGAAGCTGGAAGGTATAGGAACTCTTAAACTTCGCATGAACTCATCGAGTATGTATTGGCTCGTGTGATTAGCCTTGACAAGTAAGTACCTAATCTGACTGATCATATAAAAAAGTTTGTTAAGAAAAAATGTTTTTCTTTTCATTCGAGAAATTAACAACTTATCGGCAAAATACTGCGACCTTCTTCTATACTTTTGTGACCTTGGACGATACTCTATCCTACTGGATAGATATTATAAACGCGAACATTTATAAATTAAATTATCGTCAACATAACCATTGTAGACGTCTCATATCAGAATAATACAAAGGCTAGTGTTCCCAAAATTCAATTCGTTAACACGGTACAACCGATATTACAAATAGGTCTGCTTAATTTCTGTCCATAGTTGTATATCTGTGAGACAACTGTGGTTTTAAACATTCTTTACCCGAAATTAAGTTTTTGTTGACATCGGTATTTGTTTTGTGAACATTTTATTTCATTAAAAGAAAATCGGAGAAGTACTGAACTTCACCACATTATCTATTTACCATTACCATACCTACTTTTCCGAGTTTTTCCACTGCAGCTGCACTAAGTTTTTAACAAAATGGTTACTTTCGTTTTTAACTGATCGGCTTCTCAGCTAGTCACAAATGCCGCCAGTGTTTTATATAGACGAACACACGCTGCTCAATCACCCTGACACGTCTGTCCACGTTTAATAAGTCGAGCAAAGTAGGAATATTACGGAGGTTTTGTACCTAAGCCGGAGACGGAACCGGATTCCGAACCGGTGTCGGAGTTTCCTCTCCTGAATAGTGATAATGATTGTGATACGTTTGAAAAATAATTTGTAAGTATTTGTAGAAAGAGCGAAGTCCCCTAGCACAGATATACTTATTTTACTTATAAGGAGACTTTGTCAATGGTTAAAAAATATACAAATGAGGAATGGAAGTAAACATATTTTATATGTGATTTGTGTGATTTTTCTGAACGTCTTACAATAACAGATTAAATTATAGGTTCTGACACATTAATGAAAATAAATTCTGATACCATTTTTATTCTTCTAAATAAAAACTAACATAAAACAATCGGTATAATAACCATCGTCGCTTCCCCCCAGGTAAGGAGGTCAAATGTTGCTCTAGGTAGTAGATATTTGTTTTCTTGAATACCTTTACAAATTGTACAAGAGAATACAAACATTGAAATTTTAAACTTGTCAATAAAAACTTCATAAAACGAGTTAAGTTGGCTTAACTTCATTAAATAGTTACCAGTCTATTTTAAAGTGGGTTATGGAGACAGTAAACTTGTTAAAAAGGGTGAAACAAGATGCTCGCTTAGCCGGCAATGGCAAATTAAAAACTTATTTCAAACTCTATGTAAATAATTTAGCGGCATTGTTCCAAGGGGTAAATGCGGACTGCTTAAAATTGGACTTAGTCCCCTGGTCACAGAAACTCGGTCAGGCAGATAAATACATACCTATTCTTTCCTTCTCCATCCAAATCTACCATCTATCCTACCCACTTTACTACCACTCTATTCTACCATCTCCAACCTACCCTTTACCTTCTTCATTTGTTACATTGCGAACATTAGTAGCTGGACAACTGTCCTCTCAACATCTATACGTACTTACCGACAAAATTTATTCGACCGCAGTAACAAAAAAAGACAACAACGAGGAAAATAAATTTGTTTACTTTTAATCGATATGTAAGTATTTATAATCGATCACGTATATAACCGGTGTTCTATCGGTCTGATTATTTGCGTTATTTCACACCTAGTGCAGGTACACCTAGGGCAGGAACCTCGCAAACTCTGCTAAATATTCTACTATCCCGTGGGATCCTGTTACTTTTGTGGTGCATAAACTACCCGCCTTATAACACTCGGGAAGAGTGTAGTGGTCTGGAAGAGAAAGATTATGGATTAGGTATCAGAATTATGTAGGTAAGGCTTATAATGTGACTAATTCGCTAAGAGACGATACGAATGATGATGTACTCGTATATACAAGCATACAAGTAGACAAAGCATTTCTCTCTTCTAAAATATTCGATATTGTCGATATTCCATATAAGGGCTGATATGGAATAATGACAACATAAAAGGGCAATGTTACCATGTCTTGAGTCCTGAAAATAAAACGAATTTAAATATTTAATACTTTGTGTTGTCAGTTCCTGGTGGAATTATTATGAATTAAAATAATATAATAAAAATTTAATAAATATTTTTAAATTGCAACCGGTTTCAAGTTGCCTGAAGATGAGTCATTCGAAACCGGTTGCAATTTAATAAAATTTGAATAATAAGGTAGAACCAGTGTGCAAAAAGTGATTTAATTACTAATAACGAATTTATTTATTTAACTTAATTGCTATATAGCATTTAAGACTTTCGTGGTTATTCACTACACTTTCACTACACATATTTGTTGCTGCGTCGAAATATCGAGGTAAAAACAATACTAACCGTGGTAACAAACCCGACAATCTGTGTAGTGTTAATTGCTATAACTAGGTATAAAACCAGCTTGTGTCACAACAACATGCCATGTCATTATGGTGATTAAGCGGATCGCCCAAAGGAAAATATTACCAGCAAATTCAGCAACGAGTTTAATTTCATCCCATTTAACTTTACCAAGGCATTCATGCGTGTTTCATTCCGTAAAATCACAGAACAATCCTTGCTAATGAGGGGCGTGAGGGCTACGAAGAACCCTGCGTAGCCGTGTAATGCTTCGTGCTGGTAATAGACGTTGATAGAGGCACATGTTCACTAATATTCAAATTACAGGGATCATAATGGATTAACAAGGCGGTGGGATCTCCATCCCAGATGGATTTTCGGAAAATGTTTACTTACATAATTAGGTACGGGCTGCATAGCCTGAGGTCGTCTGGTCTAGCCTGAAACAATTCTATTTTTACTGCATACTAGCGCAATTAATCAATCTTAGCAGCGTTATAAAGCATTTTCAGACTTATAAAGAAAATACATGTTAAGGAGTCCGATATAAAGGAAATGGGAGTATCACGCGGCCGAGTCGAACTACTACAGCAGAGTAATGAAACAACTTTTAATTCGACACAAATCCGAGCAGCAAGCTTGCTATGTTTTCGGATGCAAGTTTCTGGCCAGCAGGGATAGTGTACAGGCGCTACCGAGAGCGTGCTACTAGAAGTGTTACTATAAAATATTAAATAGTTCAAAAAATATAGTTATTGCCTCCTTTAACTGCCACACAATTAAGCGATTTATTGATATAATCGCGTTGCGGGAGACCTAGCTGCTGCCCCACTGTATCGACTATGTACACGAGATTGACGAACAGTTTGGTTATACGGCAAAGTCATCAGTAGATACGTCGGCTGGTGTCCTACGCGGGCATCCACATGGAGACCTAGCGATACTATGGCGCAAGTCGGCATTATCAACGGTGACTGTCGTCGAGGGTGATGGCGATAGACTAGCAGCCATTTAAATATACATTGGAAACGGCCGTCAGCTACTTCTAGTATATATGTGTACTGTAGCACTGGGTGATAGACTGATTCTAAAGTAAAAACGCAAATGCTTAATTGAAGTTATATTCGTGAAAGAATCTAGAAGAATAATAAAAATACATATGATACCTTACATCTAATTCAAATGGAACACATTTGAATTATTACCTAGCCAGTGCTATGTGTGCTCATAGAGACTAGAGACAGGCTAAAAGCCTGCGTCCTACTTGCTCCGACCTATCTAAGCCTACAGGCCTACATCCTACTTGCTCTAACCTACTTAACCAACTAAAGCCTCGGTTACCCTACGGGAGCACCAGGCCAACCCGAACGCCTACTTAACTTGGAGCCCGTCCAAACATACGGCCTCTGAAACCTACCTGTCTTAGAGCCCGTCCTTACCTAAGGCCAGTCTGTAAATTTACAGACTGTCTGACAAACACAATGGCGTTGATCGAAGCTGCCGACGTAGAAACTGCATTCATCGTAGGTGATTTGGTGGTGAGTAGGTGAAAATGTTTTGGTTTGCCTACCTTAAGCTGGGAACGGATTCCGGGACTTACACATATGTTAGCGATGTTAATGTGGCACACCGGTGCGTGGTTGGACCACTGTGTCGCAACCAGTGCGACGTATGACACGGTCGCCTCTATGTGGGGCGACTACGATGTTGGATTGTGGTATTATCATCCATTATTTATAAGGTCTATAAATAATGGATGGATATTGGTAAAATTGTGTATAAGTTACAGTATAATATGGATTGTAATATACAACATAAATGGGGTCAAAAAACACCGAACATATTACACTATTGAGGAATACTGTTTTGAAAAGTTTACAAACCTAGCCTTTTCTAGTCAATGTACTGTGATATTTTGTATAATTGTTATAGAATTTTATATAATATAATTAATGTTTTACAAGAGGCATACATAATGATGTTTCCCATTGTTGTGTGCAGAGTAAGCTCAAAAGGGTGTCAGGTTGGTGGATTAGCACGTCAAAGAGAGTCATCTTCATTATCAAAGCTAGCGGGTTGCAGGTAACCCTAAGGCGCTGTCCTAATTGGCAGCGGTTGTGCGACCATGGTTATACGACGAACGTCACCCAACCAATAGGAGAGCTCAAAACCGGCCGTCGCACGACCGTTGCAAATTAGGACAGCGCCTAAGTTGGGTGACATTTGTGATAAGTTGATGAGCCGTAAATATTAAATTATAAACCTAGCTTGCCAGTATGCGTGGACAAGGCTTAATCGCCTTCAGATATTGCTAATCTATTTGCACAATATTTGACAATCAACCCACTTGCCCGCCGCTTGACCCTGAGGTTGACCCGATGGAGTTCTCGCCACATTATGTTGCGAATGTAATTCGACAAATGAAACGCGGGATGTCCCCGGGACACGACGGGCAGAGCGCCGAGCACATAATTTATGCGAGTGCAATATTAGCAATATTAACATTGTATGTGTTAATATTGCTTTATCCCTGCTCTATAATATCTGTATTAAAAATAATTACTTGCCTAAAAACCTGCTGAGAACCTTGGTCGTTCCAATGCCGAAGAATAAAACTGAGACTTGTCAAACGCCAAAACTTTTAAACAACTTCTACACCCTTTATTAATGAAGAATGTTTCCATTAGTGATGCCCAGTTAGGTATTCGCTCTAGTGTCTCAACAGATTCAGCTATTTTTAGCCTGAAAACACGGTTGGGTATTACTCAAGTAGAAATACCATTGTATATGCGAGTTTCCTCAGCCTAAGCCGCGCTATTGAAATATTAATTACAATTTGCTACGGTTGGTGGTACGGAAGGTGGGGACACCAGGAAGCATTGTGAATCTGCTGAGACACTGGTACGACAACCAAACTAACACTGTGAGATGGAGCGACGTACAGTCTTACGATTACAGACTATAGACTGTGGATAGCGTCAGGGCTCTCCGATGTCTCCGGACCTCTTCAACGTCTACATTAATGACCTCATTAGGGAACTGAGGTGCACTCGAATCGGCTAAATCGTAATTGGCATCAGCGTAAAAAAATTAACTAGTAATGTGGTAAGACAGAGTACATGGCCTACAACAGTGCAGATCCCCTACCTACAGGCGAAATATACCTGCGCATAGGCGAAGATTAAGTCAAGCGCATGGATCAGGCCAGATACCTGGGATCTGTACTTAGCGCAACCGGGGACATCGACAGCGATGTCAAAGCCCGAATATCCGCAGCTTGGGCCTAATGGCGGCATGTCCTTTGTGACCCTAAAATGCCGATAAAGCTGAAGGGACAGGTCTATAAGACCATCTTTTGACCTGCTCTCCTATACGGCAGCGAGATGCTGCGATGGATGGGTGGAGTTTCACGAAAGGATCGCGTTCGAAACGCCGACATTCGAGGCAGCCTTGGCATCCGTGACATCGCAGATAAGCTGCAAGAGTGTCGCCTTTGATGGTATGGCCACGTCTTGCGCAGATCGGCAAAAGACGTGTGGAACAAATGTCTGCCAGTGTCTCACCCCCGCCAGGCAGGGGAAGGAGAGGTCGCCCCAAAAAGCGATGGCTTGACGTCGTCAAGAATGACATACGTGCCAACAAGCTCACCACTAATAATGCTGCAGACCGCGCGAAGTGGGCCAGGAAGAGTAGAAAGGCGGACCCCGGGCCCTTGCGTGCCGCGCGGGATCTCAGCCGAGACATAGACATAATATTACGTGTATTTACGTGTTTTTTAACTCTAAAATTGAAATGTATTCCACAAGATTTAATAAACTTTTTATTATTATTATTATTATTATTTATTTGGCAATTTCTACAATATAAATAAACAAAATATTTCTTTCTAACATAAATTAGGTTAAATATTGTAGTGTCATGCCAAACTAGAGCTCAGCTCAGCATATGCTGCAGGTAGTGAGACCACAGCGCTGATTTTCAGATAAGCCCTACAGTTAGTGCGTGAATTACTCGCCAAGTGGTCAGACAGGTAACGTAGTGCTGTACATTTGCCCATAATCTTATGTGGCGCTGTGTTTATAACTAATAATATAAATATATGTATAAAAACCATAGGCATGTGTATGATATGCTTAAATACCTATTTGGAGCTATTATTGTATAATTTTAATGTATAACTGATAATTAATTTAGATATGTTGGAAAAACTCTGCAGCCTATAGGGAGTGATTTTTGGGGTTCATAAAGGTATAGTTTTATGTAAGATTTAAAAGATTAAATCGTTTGCGATTCCTTGATGGCAGGCGGCAGGTTGTTCCAACATTTGGTTGCCGCAAATCTAAAACTGCCATGAAAGGCAGCCGTCCTGTGAGCAGGTATAGTGAGAGAATAGCTAACCCTGCGCGCATTTCGCGAGCCGGCTCCACTACGCCAACTTAGTTTCCTGTACAGGTACTCTGGGACACCAGTATTTATTATACCACACATGACGCCGAGATGATAATGATGATGATGATAATATGCGGACTATATGGAGCTCCTCAGTCTCTCAATCGGGGGATTACGGAAATTGCTCTCGGTATATGAGAAATATGTACTAAGATATGGACACATGTACGTACAATGTATCAAAAACAGAATTTCTTGTTTTCAAGAGCGGAAGAGGCCCGGAGACCTTGCTTCCAGTATGTTTACGGTTATCGTTTGCGCTTGTTTACGGAAATGGATCGCAGGTGCGGCGTGTGGCGGAGTTCAGGTATTTGGGGTATGTTTTGACGGAGAATCTCAACGATAACCGTGACATAGAACGCGAACGCAGGGCTCTGGCGGTGAGGTGCAACATGGTGTACAACATTTTTGTACGTGTCAACTCCTAAGTCAGTTACACGCGACGTGCTTACTGAGATGAAACTCCTAAGATTTTGTAGCGCATCGGACATAATCACCTCTGCAGGAACCCCGAATTTCGTCGCGATACTGCGCTCAAGAATCGCCTCATTTTGGAAGCGTGTTCTTTGCTCAGATAATAAGATTTTTATTAAGAAAATAGGCTCTAAGACTGCACCCCTCATAATTGTGTAGGTTCTTAGCACTTAAAAAGCCACGACTTCCACAGTTATGTGCGATGTACACACTAATGACAGACGAGCGTTGGTGCAGCTTACGGTGTGTAGTGAAGACCATTCTATCCAGGATGGACTTCCAGTGGAAGTAGATTTTATCTTGTACTCGATGTGGTAGGATAACTTACGGCGCCCTCTCAGTCTAGTAATACCAGTTGTTAGTCAAGTTTGCAAAGAGCCAAGTTCTTGAAATTGTGTTGCCATGCGTTCATGTGAGCACCGGAACTATTTTATCCAGAAGTTGTGCAATCCATCCGGCCCAGGACATTCCCAGTTCTGAGCCGTATCGATCGCGCAACTTACGACTACATTGAAAAGAAAACAACAACGAATAGGTCGGTGAAATGACGCAAAACCCATTTGCGTCGCTTCATTAGACATTTCATATCATAAGAGCGTTGTAACCAAAATGGATTTTCGTTTAAGTATAGATTTTCGTAGGATTGCATATAAGTGTAGATGAGTACGAGATTATAGTGAGTTTTACTTGGAGAAGAACGTAAGCTACGAAGATCGTTTACGCTCCAACTTGAAAGTAGCAGAAGCGGCGTGAAATTCGTTTACATACTGTGAACGAGATTGGAAGACTCCTTATTTTTAGATGTCAATTTAGGATGTATGTATTTTTTATCATCAATTCCGTCTTAACTGAAACTTAAGCTGAGAAATCTAATTTCAATATAAAGTCTAAATAAAGATATAGATACGAGTAAGTATTATTGGATGGGGTACAAATTGAGTCGGTGGTGATGCAATTAAATTGAACTGTTTTTATTCATTCTTTACCAGGCATTAGGATATCCCCTGATTTTTAACTCCGTGGGCGTAGATACAAATAAAAAATTTTAGAGCAACAATTAAAATTTTATGGCTTTGTTACTGCTTTAATTATTGTTGTGCCCTCTTCTACACCAGTCAAATATTTATTCAAACGTATTATTGAATCAACATAAATTTCATTTCATTTGAGTCTGAATTAAATTTAAACAAAGCGGTTCTTGTCTTATTAATAATTAATCTTATAAACCTGTCTACGTAATGAATATGTGAGCACCCATTTTCTGTATCTCTTTATTACTTATGTATCGAAGATGCCGAATCTAATATATTTTTACGCCCACCAAAAGCGAAAAAGTCAATTTACTTGGCACCCATGAACACGCGCCGCCGTGTATGTGTAATGAAATGGAATGGATTGAGATCGCTCAACTTTGCTTTCATGTGTTCTTAAAATGTTTGATGCGAAAACAAAATCAAAATCCCGAATATGTTTTCTTTTTCGTGAGCAAACTGACATTTGGAGCGCTCAGACACCGATCCGGGGTTCGCGTGCGTATTGCGATGAAATTAAACCGTGTATCGAGAACGTGAATAAGTAATCTGCTTGGGATTGAAAAAGAAATGAGATAATAATCCATGTAAATTTATTTATATGAACAAAGCCTAACTTTTCTGCGAGGCTCGTCTACTACATCGCGAAATTAAAAGGCAATATTTTAGGTAGATAAATGTATGGATGCGAATTATCTGCTTCAATATTTCAAATAGATACCGAGTTGGGAACAACGTAGTGTAGGTACTTACTATAGTAACTTATTCTATTCTATCACGGTTTTTCTGACAGTATTAAAGTAGGTAGGTATCTATTATTTAAGTCCTACAGGTGGTAGGACTGTGGACCCTGAGGAGTCCGTCTGGAAGAATTACCACTCCTTAACTATTCCTCCAACTAACAAAGCGTTGTACTTCGATTTGAATGTTATGGTAATCAGCCATTATTTGCATGGTAAGTATATCATCTTAGTTGTCACGGAGACGACGCATCTGCTGTTCCGCAATTTTGTTACGTAGGTGAACCATCTATTTCTTGCCCAGTACTTGTCCCCGGCAACTCGAGTTACATTACTCCATAAGTTGAAAATTAAAAATTTGTTTACTTGTTTTCGTTTATTACAGTATAAATTAATGATCCTAAAACATTGAAAGATATATTTTACGTTAATTTTACATGAAAATAGTTCGTTGTCCAGTGGACCAAACTACACATGCCATACAAATCATAGGTGTCCCCTGAGCAGTAGTGCTAAAACTGACGACAATAGTTTAAACAATTCTCATTACGCTTACTTCACATCAGATTCAGTTCCAGAATATAATTGAGCACTTATGTTTGTCACTGAGTACCTAACCGTAGCATAAAAAATTACTCGTGGTAGGTATTTTGATTCATTTGCAAATGTAATCGATGTAACATTAGTAACATTCTCTGCATATCCGATATGTATCAGCCTCAGGAATCAGCCTAGAATAAAATTTCGTCTGAGTTCGCACCTCCCTGCAACACACACATGTACCAATGTCCCTTGTGGGACATAGGTACCTACATTAACGTTCTTATTATACGACTATGACTAGAAAAGTACCGAGTATATTAAAAAATAACGACAGACATTCACGTCGCATTACGAAAAAATAATACCATTGGCCTGGCAATTTGCAATAGCAAAGAGCTTACACAGGGTGGCACTGGAGGTCGGGGGCTCGGGGTCCGTTAATACGCAGCGAGTAGGGCACCAAGGTTTTAGTGGGTAGCACTGTCGTTCGTTGCGACGGGTGAGCCCTACATACCTGCTTGCTCCCCGGCTGGCATTCGTTACTTACTGAATTTTCTGGGATTTTTTATTTTCCGATTAGAACGGTTTTCAAATTTGATTTTCGCCATGAAAAATTCGCTATTTTGATGCATGGTTGAGTATTTCCCTATTTTTAACCATTTTATTTTGGTGTTGCTAGTATGATTTACAAAATATTGAATTTTTCATGTCCTGATTCTGATTCTGAAAATCAAAATTTAAAATAGAGCCCCTTGTCTAAAAAGGGAGGTCGCGGGTGATATAGCTAGTAGGTATTTATGATGGTTGTGGTAACGGTAATATTGGCCAAAGGGGTCATACTTAGTAGCCAATTTATATTTCGATTCTGCGTACACTTAAAGAAATTAAAATGTAGGTCCTTACTTGACATTGTACCTACCTATACTGTATGTATGTATACCTACTTGAAGATAACGATAAAACGCCTCATCATTTAACCTTTTTACCGGATCCGAAATAAAATAAAGGTTGTCCTTCGACCAGTCGTAAAAGGACGGGTATAATGGTAGATGTGTTTTTAAAGCCATGAGGGTAACACAAAGGGTGAAATGGATGCGCGTGGAACCGACAAATCCGGGAAATAAACCGAGAAATAATAGCGGGAATAAATTATAAGGAGGACTATCCCTTCCACTCGGACAACTCACGGTCAGCGATAACGGAGTGTGCTATCAGGATGGTCATCGCTCACTGCGCCGGGAGCCGGGCCCTGCCACGTCGCGGCACGTACAGCTACCCTCGCACAGACCGCTTCTCAAGTCAAAACACATGTTCAGAACTGTCCCCTCGGCGTCGGTCCGTCTACTTACGCTGTGACGCGGTTCATACTTATTATTCACATTTTTATTTCCATTCCATTTGATTCAATTACTGGAGAAAGGACCGTATGCAAACCCCTAACGATGATGCTGTTTAAATCATCTACAATAGATGTTTAAGGCCAATAATGATGGACTTATCTAAAGAATATTAAAGTGATTATGCGTAGACAGGCTTTTGGCAAGTTAGAAAAGAGCCTAATTAGTTACTACGTAAAAGTGACACTTACTACCCACTTTATTTCTGATGAGGTTGGTTCAGGTGACTCGGGAAGGAGAAATTCTTGCAAATGTGTTTTCTAGACTGGAGGAAAAGGTAACCATTATAAAATATCTACCTAATGATAGGCTCGAGGTATTTTAACCTCCGTAACACAGGTTTTATAACCTAGCACGGACTCCAGTTCTCAATAAGGATTTTGGTCCTGTTTGCATTTCACTTATAACACTATGTTCTGTTGCCTTTTTGAAAAAAAAAAACATATTTTGTATTGTATTTTATTCTTCTACCCCTTATGCTTGGGGCAGTGTGAAAATTACAGTTTCGTCATTTCCGCCATACAAAACGCCAATTTCATAGGTAAGGGCCTAATATAATGACTACGGACCCGGATCTACAAAACCCTACTCTGCACGTGGCCCGACATGTCTTGGCCCCCCTTTTCATCTACTACCTCCCTACATGATAATTGTAAAATGCAAGAATCGTAAATTTTATGCGCAATAGGCAGGCTTATTTCCATTAGGCAGGTATATATAAAAACAAAACGACCTACAAACAAAAGTGATAGAAGGTTTAACTCACAATAGTTACGAGATACACTCAAGAAATATATTCCATACATAGTACGCTACTGTGATTTGTGGGCGATGTCATTGTGATACCGCGAAGTAGGTGGCTGTTGGTGAATTTCCTACATGGGTGATTTTATTTGAATTTGTAACGAAGGTTTGTAAAAGAAACTGAGTTTTTACATCATCGTTTTATCTCTACATTTCATGTCTGGTTTTATTTGAGCGTCGGTGGTCGAGTGGTTAAGGTGTCCAACTCCTACGCGAGAGGTACTAGATACGTATCCCACTGCGGCCATGTAACAATGACTATTTTCTGAGTTATGTACAGTAGTTGAATACTAACCGATGGTCTTACGATGAAGGAAAACATCGTGATGAAACCTGCACCTTAAGACAACTGAATGTGTTACCATGATCCAATCTCGTTCCCCTGGTTGCAGGGTCACGGAGGTTAGATGGCAGTCGCTCCACTGTAATTACCTGATCTGCCAAATCCTGGATCATGGTCAAGGCTGTCAACGAGCCCTCGCCAGCGAGCACAACCGGGACAATAATGCCAAGATAATGATTTTTTATATCTGTCATTATTATCTCAATTTAGGGTAATATTAATAAGTAAGAATAATAAAACAATGCTTACAAAATTGTAATCGTGTGGTATATTTCACTTTCTTTAATGTATGATTAGCCTAATTCTACCTAATTCTTACCTAATTCTTTATTAACATGACCAAAGAATGTTGTCAATACTATCCGCTTAACATATTTACACTCTAAAACATTTCACTAAGACGTCTCATTTGCAGAATATGTACATTTTTTTTGTAAAAATTCAAATATTTACAATACATATGGCTAAATGGTAATGGATGTGTGTAGATATTAACAAATAATAAGGTGGTATATGAACATAAAAATATGTTATCCCTAATTAACTTCGAATTACTAAATAAATAAATAAATAAATAAATATTCGTGGACAAACATTAATATACTATTAATTACTACTTAATTTAGGTTATACATGTATCGTCATCTTTCACGTCACTTTATAAATGCAAAAACCTGTAAACTGTCTTATTTTTACATATTTCCGTATTCAGTGTTTCTTACGCCATTGTTAGAAGCTATATACTACTTTACTTATACTTTTTTACTTATATACTCTGCCAGTTTACTAAACTAATGTAATGAAAGGAAGTCCATATTGTTTCGTCTATTAACACTAACGTTTTAGTAGCACTGGATGAAGTCCTTTATACTTAGTAGTTAAGGTATATTAATAAACTCAAACGATGGGTACTTACTACACTTTCATCGCACATGTTATCGGGTTAATTACCACGAGTATACTCAGTCTACTCGTGACCATGACGCATGTAACTGGGTCGAAATATCAAGGTAAAAACAATAGTATTTTTACCGTTTATACCGTAGTATCAAACTCGATAACATGTGCGATGAAAGTGTAGTAATTAACCACGAATGTCTTAGATAGGTATAGGACAAATCTTACAAAATTACAAGATACTTGCTGTACGATAATAACGTTTCATAACCTCCACCGAACGACTTGTGAACCGAAGTTAATTTAAGTTTCACGGGGTCCCTTCGTCAAGCGGCGGGGAACATTGTACACTTAAATAATTAGGCTGACGTCACGTTAATGAACTAAGCCGCGGTAAACACAGCGTGGCAATAACGGCGAACCGGCAATCCAGTAGCCGAAGCCACGGGGCGCAGCTAAACCTGGTGTTCTATTTTTAAACAATTTTCATTTTCAGCATTAAAAATTCAAAAATAGCGCCCCAGGACCCTTATTCTACTATTACAATTACCTTATTTTGCAGCTGAAAATCACATGCGGTTTTTATTTTTCACTATGTAAGATTATCATGAGGAAAAATATTAAGAGTGTAATAAAATATTAAGTGGTGGCCGAGTGGTTAAGGTATCCAACTCGCCGAGTGGTACCAGATTCGACTTCGACTGCGGCCATGTACCAATGACTCTTTTCTAAGTTATATACATTAGTGGAATGGTAACCGATGCTCTTACGGTGAGGGAAAACATTGTGATGAAACCTCCACATTCCGGCAACTGAATGTGAAACCATTATCCAATCTGATAATGGTCTCGAAGGTCAGATAGCAGTCGCTCTACTATAATTCTAACGAATCCTGGATCGTGGTGAAAGCGGACCCCGGGCCCTCGTGCGCGAGAGCAGAACCGGGACGTTAACGCCAATATGATAATTTTAAGAATATCATGAAAAAGAGACGGCATGCGACTTTCGGCTACGGTTGCGTTTTCTGTTAGTAGAATACGGTCCCTGATTCATATTCAACGTCAGGTGACCAAATCCAGCTATGAATATTAATTCCCTAAGGGTCCCCAAATTCCACAATATAAAGCTCGTTTCCTATTTTTGCATTCCAAATTGAAACAAGAGTAAGACTTGATGAAAATTCCGCAAGGAATTTCAATACGATAGAATTAAATATGTATAAAGGTAAGGATACCTCTCTCGGTGATAGAGCAATTGATATCAATTTTATTTTGAGAATTGATGGGTGACACAATGAGTTGCAACTGACAAACGTCTTTAATGATCCTATTGAATTTTTTGTATGAAAACAGAAAATGTGACAGAAAAGACTAAAGTCGATCAGCAAAAATGTTTTATTTTTATAATTACTTTAATTTATTCAAAGGAATCATCCAAACACGTTTTTTGTGTTTGTGAATGCAAATCCAACTAATAGAGCTAGTGATTTTAAGATTACTTTCTGTAGCACCCTTAATTGGCTCATTTGTAATTCATGTAGGTAACCTAGTCGTATATTCGTCTAACTATAACTTACATTAAAAACGCGGATCAAACAGAATATAATGCAAAACCTATATTTTATTTATTACAGCTGTGCTGAAATTTATGAATACAAATGCAATACCTACCAACTTATAGATAGAGAATAGGTTCGTAGATTTTAGTCAAGTTATAGTGATTTCTATTATTATGTTCCTGAATACATGCATGTACATAAACAAAACACGTACTACGTAATCCAGTAATACCGTAAATTTTTTGTAAGTCTATATTCTCGGAGATAAAATTCAAAATCAATAGTAAACAAATTGCCAATATAAAAAATAAACCCAAGGGATGGATTACTTAAAATATTGTAATATTGATATTTATCACATTCAAAATGAAATAAAATCATCCACCTATTTAAAATAATCCACCCTTTGGGTTTATTTTTTATATGGGTAATTTGCTTTCACTTTTGATCTTGTATTTCATCTCTGAGTTTAAGTAGGTTATTGAGTAGCCATTCGCGCCTCTCGTTGTAACACGATTCAACCTATTACGCTTTTGTTGATCCCTCCCGAGTCCCGCCCGGCATACGCGTTAAACGAGTATCCACTCTAGCAAATGTAGAAGTCCACGTTTTGATAACAATCGAAACTACTCACGGGCTGACTCGTGCGACCGTAAACTTATCCGCGCGTCGTCGGTGTTTCGAAACTCGTGCTCCCGCGCCGATACGACGCGTTGTGGCGAATGTATCGTCCCGAGTTAATTAGATAATAATTTTGACTCCCTCGATATTGAAGTTGTGGATGTAACATTTAAGACCAAGTTCATGTGTACTTGGTTAACAAAGGTACCCACTGTCACAACTCGGGCGGACACGTCGCTTCTAATGACAAACTTCCTAATTGAATCAAGCTACTCTCACGTTTCGTGCCGTGGATTTGCCATTTTCCCCGAATCTCGCTGGAAGGTTATAAAGATTGCGATAATACCTATAGGTCGACAACCTGGTATATCGCCTGCGGAAAGTGAGGTAGGTGGGAGGGTGATTTTTCAGTGATAAACGCGGGGGTGCGGGGCGCGGGGCAGTGAAAAACCTACACCTTTCGGATGGACGTACAACACAATTGCGACGTGATGATTGTGCTTGAGCATGAAAGGGATACAAGATCTAGAACAATTTTTTTAGCGAACATTTTCGAATCTCCATCTCAGGATTTATCTTCGGCAAATTAACCTCGTGTGCGTTGTTCCGAGCGTTCATAACAAAATAACTAACCGCGGTGTGCGGAGTCCGCGAGCGCACTGAGATTTGAGAAACGTTACTTCAACTCCCTGCCCCGCGCCCCCGCGTTCTGCCCCGAAACGTCACATGACGTCACTCACTCTGCCCCCCATCACCGCGCAGGCGATATACCATTTAAGTTGTCGACCTATAGAAATTATTGGAAATTACTTGAAGTTATTGGAGTTATGTCGCTTAACATGCGCATTTGCTTACATCAAGTTATTGAAACCCAGCGGAACCATATGTACCTATCCATCTTCATATACTATCATATTTCTCCACCTTTCCAATCTTCATCAAAAGAGTTTGCCCATATTACTACGGTGGTGATATATGATGGATAACAAAAATATATTCGTTGTTCGTAATATTGGGAAGGTATCAAGGAAGTAATAAAAGGTAGATCAACTTGATAGGCGGTGCTTTAGGGCACGTTGATAGCACGGTCGTATCATTTCGTGTTATAACTTGGCAACAATTCGATTACAATAGATCGCTGTGTACCTACCTACTAAAATTATAGCGAAAAGAATTGTGAATGAACTTCATTGAAAATAATTGTGTTTCTTTTTTCTGGGCGCTATTATTTACCTTGATGTAAACTCTTAAAGGGTTTCCTCAAACCTGTTGGACTTCTTTTGTTTTTATTGTTCCGTTTGCTATTTGTCAGCATTTGCCTTGATCACCGAAATTATTTTACGGAGGCATTACAACACGGAGGTAGCTTTTTTACATTTTCGGCACGCATTCGCCGGTATTTGGAAAGTCGTCCTCGTCATTTTATGGGCCTCGCCGTTGAAAACATGCTACTTCACGCTCGTTAAATCCCGACACACCGAAACAAAATAAGCACGGAGCGAGTTTCTGTCATAACAATAACGTCAAATTATGCCTATACTCGGCAGCCGCACGTAAACAGCTGGATCAGAATACGAAACTCAGTCAAGCGAAAGGTTCACCATGTTATTACAGTTACGCGATGTTATTTTAGGTTTAACTAGGCATGAATATTACATGTCTACCAATTCATAGTGGGCGAATTCGTTGCCTTGTCTCATTGACAATGTGTTAGAACACTAATCTATGTATAACACGCACATTTAATTCACTAATCACTTGCTTAAATGTCTTACATTCACACTTGTGCAGGGGATATGTTCGTATTTACACTTTGAAACTACCAACAGTCTTTGGATCGTTAGTGGTTTACGGTCACACTGTTCTTTGGTCTCACAGTTTCACAACTGCGGTTTCAGAGGTTCGCAACCGAGGAGGTTGCGTTTCGGGATCGCTACGCCTTCGCCACCGCCGTGAGCTGCCGCTCGCTGCCGGCCCGCTGCAGAAGCGGCAACACCTGCAAACAGTCATCGTAATCAGAAACCTGTTATTATCCCTGCTGAAATTGACTGCCTGTAGTAATCAATTTAAGGCATAAGTCTAGCAGTAGACTGTTATGTTTGAGCTTTGATGTGATGCGACTCACAACAATTACTGAGCACTATAGAACTAACCAACAATAAACCTTGAAACTAATACCTACTTGTATTAATTTCAAGACGCATTATTGAAGACGTGAAGTTTAGTCAAACGGTAACCCGTTATTGATGCCGGGAGGGTTTTACTCCCCTGTGAGAGGTCAACGATTTGCCGAAATGGTTGAACAGTACTGCCTAAAAATTGTTTCATGGACGTACGAGTTCCTATTGTGAGTCAGAATTTATGAAGGTCCATTATGATGTTAGTGCGTGCTAAGAAAGGACTATTAGAGCTGGATTCCTTCAGCGGGGTCACTTGAAACTGCACAAATATTGTATAAAACCCATAATTAAAAACGTGATTCAAGATTTTTATAAATTTGTCCTTTCTGGGTTGAAACAGGGGTTGGGATTTTGTAATATTAACGAACTTCTAACAGGCTAAACTGCTGGATAAAGCAGTTTGAAATTTCTCATGGAGATTGTGACGAAATTGAGCATTAAGCGGGGATTTCTGGAAATTAACCTCCTGAGTCCTCCAAGAGTCGATTAGGGGGTTCAGTTTGTATACAAGAAGAGGTTCATACCAATATCCAACCCCTATTTTTGTCGTATGTTGATATTTTTAAAGGCGTCCGCTTAGACCGGGAAAACGTAAATAGTGGTCCACGCGTACGAAGTCGCGGGTAAAAGCTAAAATAACAAAATTAACATACCTAAGTAATTATGTTACATACCTATGTGTATTTTGTGCTACCGATAAAGTATGACATTGCCTTGCAGGTATTTGCATTTGAAACATACAATATTAACAATACTCATTCAAATGTCTGACCTTCTTCGCGAGCCTGGTGAAGGTGCACCGAAATTGGCGGCTCATGCTGCAGTACAGCACGAAGTTCACCGCGGAGCCCACCAGCGCCATCAGGTCCATCACCTCACCTGCCACAAGGGAAATACAGTTAACTCGTTAGCCCTTAGACTATGGCGACATTCGATAGGATTACGTGCGTCATTTTAAATTGACATGTTTGAAGGGATAAATATATTGTTCTAAACATACACATACAACATACGACCTGAGTGGTTCAGTGGTCAACATGCCGGTCTGCAACGCAAGAGGTCCCGGGTTCGATTCCCGGTCGGGCAGAAATTTAAATGATGAATTTTAATTTCTGTTACGGGTCTGGGTGTTCTATGTATAATAAGTATGTGTTTGCTTAGTTTGAGGCTAGATGGCGCTGTGTGAATTTGTCCGCGATTTATTTATTATTATTATTATTATGATACATACATACACATCGTCCTCGATAGCCTTTAGACTATGGCGACATCCTATCGAATTTCGTGCGTCATTTTAAATTGACACAATTGCGGGGATAAGTATATTGTTCTATATATATACATATCGTCACGCCTTTATCTCCGTCGTTCCACTTTCATTAATATCCTTTCATTCATTCCATGCATTCCTTTCTCTAGTTCTTCCCAGTCACTACATCTTATTTCACTCCAGCACATTCCTTTATTACGCTATTCCGTAATTTATCTTTCAATACTCCGTCCACACTTATTAATGGTCTCATTTCCGCTGCATTTATTCTACTTTAGTTTACATTATTCTGCCACACCCAACATACGCTTCCATACGTTAATGTTGGATCGAGTACTCCTCCAGCGAGACGGGCATATTGTCTAAAATACAAAGGTGCCTGTCTATCCTTTGACTGTTTTTAAATTTTAATTTGTGTACTGTGTACTGTTCCATTCACTATATTTCCTTTCGACATCAATTGATCACTTTACATCATATTTGTTCCTATTCCACAATCTGCAGCAGATTATTTTATCAAGCCTTCCAAATGTGTTCGTTTAAATAAAGATTTTTTGAGAGACTCAGGAGATGTTGGAAACGCACTGGGGATACCCTTGGCCTGTTGTTGACTACTTTGCATCAGATAGCCCGCTTGCCAATATGCTTACCGTATAACAAAAAAATTAAATTAAAAAGCATTATCAGCGCGAGTCCGGAAATTGAACAATTGGAAATAAGCGTTCTCCGCACGAGTGGAATTTTTTCTATAAAATCTACGCTTGCCAATACGGCCTATATAAATCTAACATAATATATATTAGAGATACAATATCCAATAAAGCAACAGACATTTTTTGTGACGATCCGGCTGATGCATTGTGTAATGTAATAAATGGACGACGTCAACTGCGTTCGTTACTGCACAGGTAGTTCAAATAGTTAAACATTGATTTTAATTGCAAGCTACCCAATTACAGCGACCACCGGCGAACAGCGCGTCGCAAATAAAAAGAGACAGCCAATTGTATTTCGTTCGAGAATATGCAGTTTTATGACGTCATAGCGCCAAAATCTATAGAAAACTATTGTCGCTACCTCCAAAAGGCGCTCGTACTAATTGGCCCTAGGTCTTGCATCTATGACGCGTAATAAGGATACCTGCTAACTGAATGTAAAGTCAGTCAAAGGTGTCTTTAAATGAGCTATTACGAGTGTAACTACTGGCCGTACAGCTACCCAGCAGAGTAGAATTGCATCAACCCTTTGGCTGGGTGTCGTAAAAGGGGAGAGACTAATAATGACCAGAAAATAGGCAGCGGCGTTTTCTGATCTGCTTTTTAATCACTGCGATTGCCAACCCGCCTGCCAAGCATGGAAATTATGGAAAAGCCCTCCTGAGGCCTATTTTTGAGCCACTCGAGTGAGAAAAGTGCCACTCGGCAATTTAAATATTGTTTAAATTACATAGGCAACTTCAGAGATAGGGAAAATTAGCGTAATGTAACAAAATATAGAATTTTTCGTAACGATAATTAAAACTGAACACCTTTTGACACGAAGTGAGCGGTTCAAAAATAGAGCGGTTTAAATAATACCCCCGGTGGGGGTAGACTCAAGTCTCGCAGAAGATTGTTATGGGCTGTAGACAGGCTGACCAACTGTCCTATACTTTACAGGAAGTCCTGTATTTTAGCTATCACTTTGGTCGTGTCCTGTATTTTAATAACAGAAATGCAGGACCAAACATGGTCCCGTATATTTGAATTGACCATTCGCTCGCGCTCTCTTACTCACACTCCTTGCAGGTACGGCGTAAATAACAACAATAAAAACAATAATATTTTTATAAATAACATTTATTTTGTTGATTTTTATTTTTTTAAATGTAACCTGCGTTGTCCCGTAATTCTTCCTTAAGATCTGTAATTTTTGGTCACATGTCCTGTAAAATGAGCACACAGGGTTGGTCACCCTAGCTGTAGAGTGTATAGCTGTTACGAATGAGAGCGTCGTTAACTAAAATAACGCGCGGTTAAGTTCCGCAAATCTGCAGTAATTCTCATAGCTATAAAATGTTTAATCTTTCTCGTTCTTTTTATGAATTGGGTGTGTTGCTAAAAGATAAGTAGGTACCTAGTTTTTATTTAAGGCACTAATCAGTACTATGTAAATTTATGTAACTACCTAGGCTAGGCACAGGTCAAACTACTTTTACCTGTAGCTAAACTATAACTCATTTTCGTTTCTTTTCTGAGCACACTGAGATAAACACGATAAAATACAAGTATTCCATGTACTCAGTAGACCCCCACCCCAACACTTGGTTTTGAAGTATAAATAATTTAATTTATCACGCATTTCACCTAAATTAATGTTATTCAAATGTTGGAGATCATTACTTAATATAAAGTTTCAAACATTACCCCAAACATAGGTACATTTCGCCGCAACGTTTGACATACCCTCTTATCCTTTTTGTAAGGTGTTGGATTTCCTGAAACACTATACCTTTACCTACAATATAAAATCAACCAAAATTCAAATCGGATTTAGATTTGGATGGTGTGATCATGAGGCGTATAATATATTAATTAAGGGAATAGACAGAGATTATTTTCGACATACCTAGTAAACATATTATTTTAATTAACGATTTTTAATGTCAGTAATTGTTTACGAATGTGGACGAAGGTTCATCAGTCTCTGCCTACCCTTATGGGGCAAAAGCGTAACGTCATCCTATATATTAATTACAATATAGAGGTAGGTACCTACATCTTAAATAAAATAAAATAAAAAGGCTTGGACAATTTACACAGCGCCATCTAACCTCAAAGTAAGCAAAGCTTGTGGTATGGTTGCTAGACAACTGATAAACTAATACACTTTATACTTATTATACATACAACACCCAGACCCGTAACAGAAAATAAAAACCTTCGGCTGTAAAATTCTAAGAGCTCGATCGACCAAAACCTTGCAGTCACTAAGGTTTCCCGCAGCGCTCATTCCGCGTGAAAGTCCCATATTTTAAACAGTTTTACTTTAACACAGTGAATGCGAAAGCGTCTTTTATTTCAAAGTATTTGAAGAATTCACTCGCTCGCTACTAAGCTCCCTTACTTCCTGCAGGAAAAGGAAATCCAATTGTGAACTAATTAACATTAAAAGACAACTTTCTTCAAACACCTTTTTAAACTGTGCTTCAAATACACATATAAAGGCACAGCAGCTTGCGCTAATAAGTATGTACCTACTGGTAGCTTCGTCTAATAATCCTTTGTATGTATCCTTTAATGTAGCAATACAGGGACCAATTCAAAATTTCAAAGTGTGTCCCTACATTTAACCATATACGGTTATGAAGTGTTTTTAATCATTGCTCGTCGCTGTAGCCAAAACACACATATTTATTAGTCAGGAAAACACTAATAGATACTATCAAAGGTCTTGGCAAAAAAAAACCAGAATCGCCAGAATTATATTCATAATGTGTAAATCAAACATATATAATAATTTACTGCAAAATCGATGTGGTATACTAGATATTTTGTTTATAAATGATACAATCTCCATGCAAACCAATCAATTGCTCTTCGTTAATCTCGCTATAACTCGAAAACGGCTGGACCGATTCAAATAGTTCTTCTTTTGTTTTGTTGGTTATAATGCAGGGGTTGTTAGTACGAAAGAAAATAAATTCGTTCAAGAGGTATATTAGAGGTCTCTTCAGAGGCGGGCAACGCATTGGTAACTCCCCTGGTGTTGCTGATGTCCATAGGCGGCGGTGACCACTTTCCATCAGGTGGCCCGCTTGCCTGTTTGTCTGCCGTATAACATAAACAAAAACCCTACATACCCTTTTTTACTTTGTGTTTGGTAGGTATGATTCTCATACAGTATAATAACTTCTATAGGACAAGGTTCAAGAGGCTGGTTTATTAAAAACATAATGAGTTACTGCAGTGCACTGTAGTGAACCTATTTTTATTCATTTCGTTGCTGGCGATTCTGGGTTATGTCTATGGCTTTTTAGCCAAGCCCTTTCAGTAATTATAAATTAAAAGTTAGCAAATTAGAAATAAGTATTTTGAAATTTTCGTATTTATTTGGTGCAACCAAGGTTAATGAATTTCTCGTAACGAAGTCTCTCTATTCGTGTTTTAACTTTAAATCATTCTTCGTCAAACTTAATTACAGCATCAGAACATTCTACAAGCTTTTAGCTTTTACGTATAAAACTGAGTACATACTAGACTTTATATAAAAGCAGCCAGGCAAGTGAACCGACATTAATTAATTATTATCTAGAGTCAATATGGTTTGGAGAAATTCCCCCCGGCCGCAATTAAAATATCCGAAAGTAGTGTCTAAAATATTTGTGTGCGTAGGTACGTTTTTCAATTAGTAGGAAAGCAACAAAATGGCAAATATAGGGTAACACACCTACACAATACTGGGCGTTAACAGCCAGCTTTGCCACCTACTTCTCATGCTGATAGCAAATAGGTGCCATACATGTGCCTAGCCACAAAAAAAACGATAAAAATATGTTTTTTTCTTGTCGAGGTGTTCACATCGCACCGCGGGGGTACTTATGCCACATTTTCGCGTGTGTACACGACCGCGAAATGCTAACCCTGTTAGAGGTTCCCCTGGCGAGGCCAAGCTATGTCATGTCATTTTGCCCGTAATATTGTAACGAAAGCCACACATAGCTTGATAAAGCCTTATACAAACAGACGTCACGTGGTATGTTGGAATTGAGGGCTCTGCGTTGTAGTTTGTGCTAGGCATATTTGCGGGTATTGTAGGTACTATGTGTGTATCTAAAGATAGAATAGTAAGGTACTTATCTAAGTATTCGGACTCATTAAACTACTCTTCTTTTGTTACCGGAGGAGGAGCACCGCAATAAAAAGTGTTCGTAAGTTTTTAATAAAATAAGTAAGGCGCTGAGTTCGCTAAGAGGATCGGGAAAGACTCGGAGTTTTGAAACTATTAAATAGTACCTACGTAGATATGTTTAAAGAAGAAATAAACATACAATAACCTAACCTAAACGATAGAAAAAGTCGTATAACACCCGACCAAGTGTACTTAAATTAAAATATTTTCGACACACACTACTAAACCAATTTTAATCCATTCGGAAGCTACGCTGCCACAATAGACATAGATATAGACAAAGACATAACATTTATTGGCAATTTCTATAATATAAATAAACAAAATATTACACAAAGCCAGATATACAAAGATACACACGTCAAAATAACACCGTCTTTTTTCGTCGGGGTTAAAAAAACTTATTAATACATACTTGGGTCTCTACTTGTATATGGTTACAAATCAACGTCATCATCAATAGCCGTTATCAATCTTTGTAACAGACACAGTCACGGTGAGCCTTTTGTATTTTTTTTAATACCACTAAGGTGGCAAACAAGCTTGCGGTATGCCTGATGGTAAGCAGTCACCGCAGCCTATGGACGTTTGCAATACCAGGGGCATCACCCACGCGTTGCCGATCCCGTAAAATTCTTTTAACCACTTTCTTGAAGAACTCCATGTTGTACTCTCCAGGGAAAACCTCTCCAGGTCGAATACATTATAATCCCCACACTTGGCTACAAATGATAAATAATTTACGGCAAATGAAAATCATTAACAATAATACTACTAAACTGACTGATAATCACTTCATCATCAACAAATCGAGCGCTGCCTACATTCCGTTGATAGATTTTCTTTTAGTTTACAATATCCAAACCAGCAAGCCAGCACTACAATATAGTATACTGGACAAAATAATCAGTCTTGTGTATAGGTTACACACGCTACGCACACTAAGCTTATTAGTGGACGGTGTACACAGCAAATATTGGCAAAAAACCGCAAATCGATGTACAGGATAGCCGTTTGGTATACGAGTACTTTAGGTTTAAACAATCATTTTGACCGGTAGTTCCTAAAAATATTCCCAGGGGGGGAGCAGTAATATCGATATTAATTTTTTATATGGGATTTGAATTTTTTTTTCTCAGATTCCTATCGTGTTTGGTATCAAATGAAAGGGCATCATGAGCTGGTTCTAAAAATATACTACACCAATACCATTCGGCCACCTGTTTTCTAAAAATCTATGAAATATTTTCAAAACATACCAAGTTTGAACTCCTTCAGGTAGGAGACGGATTAGTAAATTTTTGTATAACATACGCCAAATGTCTCTAAATATACCCATATCCAACGACAAAAAGGCGATTTAAAAAATATTTTAATTTACTAATTATAAAATATTTTTTTCTTTATTAAAAAGTTGAGATTTAGTATTTTTTTAAACTTATCGAACTCTACTGTACTGTACTATTATTATTGTGTTTTATGCTATTATCTATGTAAAATAATGCTCTTACGGTTTCTATCTCCCCCTCCCCCTTTCCTCTCTCCCTCCGCACTCCTCACTCTGCACCTAAGCGAATTTGATTTCGCGAGCCATAGTCCTATTAATAATTTCGTTGTCCACTGTAAAATCCTCTCAGGTGCAGGAGGAGAAGGGGGGGGGGGGGGGGGAAGCGTATTAATATCAATTTAACATAGATTAACAATAGTAAAGTGCAGTACAGTTCGATATGATTCAAAAAATACTAAATCTCAACTTTTTAATAAAGAAAAAAATATTTTAAAATTAGTAAATTAAAATATTTTTTAAATCGCCTTTTTGTCTTTGGATATGGGCATATTAAGAGTCATTTGGCGTATATTTTATAAAAATTTACTAATCCGTCTCCTACCTGGAGGAGTCCAAACTTGGTATGTTTTGAAAATATTTCTTGGATTTTAAGAAAACAGGTGGCTGAAAGTTATTGGTGTAGTATATTTTTAGAACCGGCTTATGATGCCCTTTCATTTGATACCAAACACGATAGGATTCCGAAAAAAAGAATTTCGATTCCCATATTAAAAATTAATGTCAATATTACTGGCCCCCCCCTGGGAATATTTTTAGGAACTACCGGTCAAAATGATTGTTTTAACCTAAAGTACCCGTGTACCAAACGGCTATCCTGTACATCGATTTGCGGTTTTTTTTTACGTAGCTCGACCACTATATGGAATAAAGGCGCCGCCCGTGGAGAGGAAGCAGGGACGCCGCGAGGCATTCTTATATTTTCGTCTGTGGAAACTAAACTTAGATATTCATGAGAACAAAGAAGTCTAAAAATTTGTCTGGATGCAATATCCTTTTCATGCTAAAGTTTCATCAAAATTCACATCGCAAGTGCGCTGTTTGCCCACCTGGTAAGTGTAGCCTCGTTTCTAAAAGTTTCAATGTGGGAACGGTTTGTAAAGACGCTGTAGAAAACTCGTTACAAAGCGTGGTCGTACAAGGCAGGCGAGCCGATCATTTTAATTTATGTGAAGTAAAATTTTCAGCCGTAGCTGTAGTAAAGAGTACAATGTAGTATCGCTCTAACATCAATGTATAACAAGCAATAAGCCTTATGGTGAAGCAAGTAATTTTCTTGAAAAGTCAATTTAGAAGAACGTCATATTCGTTTTAAGTCACTTTCTGGGTTCTTTTCCAAGTACTTCTTCTAAATCGATCCTTATGACAGTTTGCATACATGAGTGTCAAGTCTCATTTCACGTTTTGGAAAGATGTGATGATTGAGATTTGAGGAGATCTAACTATTAACTAACTTCGGTCTAGACTTGAATATTAAATTTGATTATTCTATGTCAAACCTAATACGTCATTTATTATCGTCCCCGTCACCGCAGTGTCACAAGACAAAGTTTATTGACCAGTATGTGTTGTCAGGGATGACCTATGGAACGAAGATGTAGTCGCTCATTGTGGGCCTATTAAGAAAGCTCACTGTTACCCAGAGGGCAATTAAAAGGATCATTTTCTGAGTCTCACTCATTGCATAATCAAATCATAAATGGAGAGATCCGTAGGCACACTAAGGTAAGCTCGAAGACGTAGTGTGGACAAGCCTGGTGAAGATCTCGGGTACCAGCTGGATGCGTAGGGATATATGGGAGGGGGGGGGGGGAGGGCAGGTGATAATGTTGATTCTCAGACGGCAAGGCGCCACGACAAAATACCAAACTAAATTCGCCGCGAACTGAAAAAGTTTGGGAAACCTTGGACTATAGTCCAAGGTTTCCCAAAGAACTATAGAACAGCACCTCTTCATAGGAACTTCATGTTGAAACAATCTTTAAACGTCAGCAAAATAGAGCAAGAGCCCATGAGGGCCAGACCTTCCTATTGTCCGTAAGTATGAAAGTTTTTCCATGTGTGTCCCCAACACAGGTAAGAATGATCCCCACCCATGAAACCTGGATCGTGGTTCCTTTGGCAGGTAACAGGTAACAAAGATGTATAAAATCTTATCTCCAATTTCTTAAGTTACCAAGCTCAATTTTTTTGTATTTTATTCGTAACAGCATTAATACTCACGATGCTCATTGCCAGACATATAGTATAGTTACAACCCTCCGCCGGACACCCCTAAACTATAATTCTCTGTAATTATACTTACCTTATATTAGGAAAGCCGAATTTTATAAATGTTATTCAGAGAATTATTAAACTGAGTTTTCTCAGTAGCCAGACAGTTTTTTGGGTTCTATAATCCTGCCAGACGCATAAAAAGTGTCTCATATGCAACAACTGGTGCGAGTGAGACAGAGCGCTCAGTTTATTGCAATGTTATGCTAAACATATACTATCGTTTATTCCAAATTGTTTAGTGATTTTTTACAGCCAGAATAACAAATTTTTAATCTATAATCAGTAAAAATTTTCTAATATTCACATTTAATCAGTAAATTTTTTCTAATATTCACATTTTTAAACTCGTGATATCTCTCGAATGGAATGTCTGAATTGCATAATTCAAAAAGTTATATAAAGGTATTGAAGCAGTCGTGAATATGAAGTAATTGATTTTGATAAGGATTAATAGCAAGGTACCAATAAATAGCGTTTTTTAGCGGCGTAAACGTCTAAAAATACCTATGTTAGTAATTACCGGTAAAATTGCCCTAACGACTTTCACGTCATAGATATATTTTGTGAAACTAAAGTCGCCGTCAAGCGATTAGTATTCCTCAGGGCTTGCCTGTGGGAGTGTTATTTTATTATGCAAATTCCCTGACAGTTATTCTGCGACGCATATAATCTAAATACGCAAATCTAATACCGTACTCATAGTATAAGTTAGCGAAATCCCTTTATCTTGAGGTGACTTGACAATATATATACAGGCCATGTACGCTAATGAAACGCTACATATATACAAACCATGTACACTAATGAAACCCTTACGGCTATTGTGGCATTGGTATGAATGTTAGACACCCTACATCTAAGTAGGTATCTGTAATACATTGATGTAAAAAAGAATTAGGTAAAATTATACATTTTAAGGGTATGTTCCGGGTTTCCTACCGCGTACCTTTGTTGACGAGTAGCCCGATATAACGAACCATCACGAGTCGGGTAAAGGAGCATATAAAAGCCATAAAAAACAATCAGAGCTATAAGTCTGCCATTGCCCAACACCTCTTAGAATCTGGAACTAACCACTGGATGGAGTTACATAACCCACGGGTGTTATGTACTGAACGACACTACACTCCACTTTTAGTTAGGGAAGCCATCGGAATCACGAAATATCCAAATTTCAATCGTGAGGACGGATTTAGGTTAACGAACACTTGGTCACCAGAACTCTAAAACCTCTAAAACCAGAACTATGTCAAAATAAAACTAAAAAAGTGAGTGATACGGTCAGTGTAGTGTGCCGTGACTTAAAAATGAGTTCGAGTTCCAGTAGTAGCAAAAATCTTTTGCGAAAGCGGGTAGATCGACTTCGGCCGCTTTATAGCTAACCAACATCGTCCGGCGTTCGCAGCTCTCCAGTCGTCCCGTGACCATGATGTATACAACTGTGTCGAAATATCGGGCTACTCGTCAACAAAGGTACGCGGTAGGAAACCCGGAACATACCCTTAAAATGTGTAATAATAACCGCGACAGTTTAAAACATTTATCAAATTATCTATCAAGGTAAGAAAATATATTCGTACACCGTTTGGTCAAAAATGGAGGACTTTGCACCCGTTGCATGATAGGACGTAATGCGATATCGGGCAACACTTTTGCAATTCCCCTGATGGAAGACGACGCTGAGGTCGAAGATGTAACATGTTCGAGTAGAAGATGCCTACTCGCTCCAAGTATATATTTTTCGGAGAACATTGACACCGGCTGAGAGTTCCATGCCCTGCAGCGCGCATAACAAAAGTGGATGCAAATCGCTAAGTACGGGATGGTGTGAAGTATACCATGTACCTATGGCTGGCTATGTTTTGTCACAAAAAGGCCAGGATGGAACGGGTTCCTGAAGGAGGCTATGGTTCCTGGCATTTCTCGTCATGACTCGTGATGTCCATTTCTCTTCGTGAACTGTCTATTGTCGTGTACACAGTAGGTATGATCACGCAATGATTTATTATTATTATCAATGCGTGTTGCACAATTCTAGACTAATAAAAATACACGCTGTAACATGACTATGACACGCTAAAAGATCAAAAATTGTACCTACACGTCATCTTTATCATCAACTGACAGTTAAAACCCACTGCTGAGTTAAAACTGTATCTGCTTCCCGTGAATCGACAAAGTAGGAACATATTGTTTGGATCAAACTTAAATTGGATCATAAATCATGGAATTCTTCATAAATAATTACTCTACATAGCTTCGGGGCAAAATGGCACCATCACGGCTTCAGCACTGATGATAAACGGCTACAACGAATAAAATGCGCTGTATGCGTAGCCAAATACTGGGCGAATAAAGTATAAGTCAGAGTTTAGTCCATCGACTCGATAATAAGAACGGATAAAATCTTGCTTTATTTAAAAATATAATTCATTAATTACCGAAATAGGTTAATGTTTAGTCTACAATATCTTTATGGAGCGAAAGACATGAGCGTGTGGCCATGTGGTCATTTAATATAAAAAATACGCAACTTACATTACACAAGGTTTACAAAATATGGAAGTGGGTATGTCCCAAATAAGCAGAGGGTTTTTCATTATCTGTAAAGATTGTATTAATTATGTCATTACAACCATAATTTAATACGTACTAATGTTGATGTTACCATAGGAGCTGTATCGAATTATGATTAATTAATCAAGTAAGTAATATATTATACTATTACACGTCCCCTGACGACGGGTGGAGGTGAGCAATATACTAATTAGTACGTACCTACCTACAGAAACACCTATCCCACACTAGGTAATAAACATTAGGTACTGATTAAATTGGCCGTGCGGTTTCCGGCAGAGTAGAATAGCACCAACCCCTTACACTCGTGGGTGTCATACAAGGTAACTAATGTATTAGAGGCAAAAGCTCTAGAGTCTCCGTAGGCTGTAAAATGGGCAGCAGCGTTTTCCATTGTTGTATTTATAACACTGCGATAACCAACCCCTCCTCCAGCAATAACGTCCTCTCTCGTGGGAGAGGCTCTAACGCCCGAATGCTTGAATGTCTCCTAATTTTAAGGCCTCATTAAATATCATGCTGTCCCTTTTGAATGTCAAAGTTATGAAAGTGATAGCAGTATCTTTAAGGAGCCCTTAAAGTTAAGAAGCATTCCAATATTCGGGCGTAAGTCCTGCAGTGGACTGTTATGGGCTGCGATGATGATGATGATAAAGACTAATTTAATTGCCTTCTTCGCTTCAATACACTTACCTACTTTTATATTCGTTATAAATAAAATAACATCGAATACTGCTTCCTCCAGATTAAATAACGCTAGCTAAAGATCAGGCATGTACTGGCCGGCAAAATAGAATATGGCACCGCGCTCATCCATTTACGGGCGTCGTAAAAGGGTACTCACATACATGCACTCAGTAAACCATAGAAAATGGGCAGGTGCATTTTCTATTCAGTATTTTCAACACTACGAAATACATGTGCTCTAATGTTAAATCGTTATTGGCCATCCCTATCCATCACTCCAATTTCTTTTCCTATTCCTTTACTGTTCATGCTGCGAGACTTTGGAACTCTCTTCCACATAAGGTGCGGGACAGTCCGTCACTACAGACTTTTAAAAAACGTGTCAAGGACCATTATCTATCTCTGTCTAGTTGTACATAGATATGTATGTATAGTATTGTATTATTATTATAAATTTATATTATATTTTATTTGAGAAGATAAGTATGTTTAAGTATTTTAGTATGTATTCTATATCGCGCACGTCGATCTGCTTTACTTATCTCATCTCTCTTCTGTAGGCCCGCTGGAAGAAATTTCTTTTAGAAATAAGTAGTGCCTGTTGTGTCGTCTATATGTATGATGTTTCTCTGTGTATTTTACTGTGTGCAATAAAATGTTAAATAAATAAAATAAATAAATACACGTAGAGGTCCCCGGAGCAGAAATTGAAGTGATAAATTTAAACTTATTTTTAAAGGGTTATAGTATGTAGGTATAATAAGTATGTATTTGACAAAAGTATATAAGTAGTTTATCAGTTATCTAACGCCCATAATACAAGCTTTGCTTACTTTAGGGCTAGATAGCGATGTGTGAATTTGTGTTAACATATTTAAATAAAATAGTTCCCTTTCCAACGTAACAAACACAGCCATTCAATATCTATAATCCGCCACAAGCGTACGAGGTCGCCCTTGATATGGGTCGTAAAAATGTGTAAATTCAATTCAAATAGCAGTTCTGCAGTCGCTTTACGGCTTTTGATACGTTACTATGGAATAAACACGTCGTCACACGAGCTTAATAGAGCCAGAGTCAGCGTCGTCGACTCTTATCCACCCAGCCGAGATCTAACGACGACGTGCCGTCTTGACTATGTTATTTAACGAATCAGTGGTTTTCATAACAGTAATGTAATTTTCCCGAGAATAGCGGTGTAACTTTGCCATGACAGCCATGCTTATCGAAGCAAATCTTCAATGCCTGATACAGGTAATGTAGAATCGCTACGTAATTTACACGTAGTTCCCGCATGGATATAATTTATGGAGATGAGTATTGATTTTGTAGCGTGTGTTGTAATGCAAGCCACATTTTGCTTGCATTTCTTTGAAACGATTCAAACCACTTACAGCTTTCTCGCGTACAGCTTTTGCCTCACACAAAGAACAAACCCTAAATTGCATTTTGTATAATTATTGCCTACTATCATGTGAGTTGCGTCATGAATTAACTCAACTCACATGATATGACTCTGTTTCAGACTAGGTAGATAATTTCAAAGCTTCGACTTTGATTTTGTGTTTAAAGCTTGAGGGTGTGTAATCATGTGGTCGTATTTTAATAAAAGCTTTTAGTTTAATGTTACATCAAGTATCTATACATAGTATAAAACAACACTTCCCACCGTTTGTCTCTTTGTAGGTATGTAAACTACGCAACGGATTTTAATGCAGTTTTCTGGGAATGAATAGAGAGGTTTAAGAGGAATGTTTATATGATAAAACAACACACAAATGAAGGGCCAGCTAGTTATCAATAAGAATAAGAAAAAGAATACGGCGTCACAGCGACGACCCGATTGTGGACAACAAGAGTCTGCAGAGGTTACTTCATTATACATCTTCCACCGTCCTATCAGGTATTCTGAGGAATTGTTTGAGCTTATATCAGCTGCCGAATTCCACCGTACGAACAGCCCTACATTTAAATTCTATACGTTCCACCTGGATCGGCGATCGACCACCGTACCAATTTCACGAAACTTCATGCTTCGTAAAGTTCGTACGACCACGCTTTGGAACAAGCTTCCTACAGCAGTGTTGCCAAACTGTTATGACATTGAAACCTTCAAGAAACGAGGTTACTGCTGAGGGTATATGGGCGGCAATGATCACTCCATTTACCATTTAGGGACCAGTTTGCTTAAATATTTCATTTGAAAAAGACAAGACCCTCTATGTAATTATCTCAAATATTTTAATAAGATTCGATACGTCCTTAACTTTGATACCTTGAAGAGATCTCAGGTTTGATTTTGACGATTCATTAATTCATCGAGTGAGGTCAAGAGGAACCTCTGGATCACTGGTTGGAATTCTGGTGGGTGGGTGGTGGGTTCTTTGGTGTCGAAGTTTCTAGCCACCCAAGTACTTGTTTTGTTAATTTGTGAATTTGTTTACTTTAGGCCTTGGAGACAATATTTATAATATATAATATAATAATAATGTTTATATCTAATACTTATATTGTTGACAAATTGTTGTGAAGTTGTTAAGCAGTGACGAACCACAGATCGATGCCATGATGGCGAAGACTTTATTTCTATTTGCTGCCCACGAAAAAGACTGGCTGTGATAAAAATTGATTGACGGCTGAAGGAAAGTAATTAAGACTTTAGAAGATTAAGTTTGGGGTCTGAAGTTTGGATGTGAAAAATGTTTTTTTTTTTGTTATTTTACGACATGAATATTATTTTAATAGAACCAGTATTATTGCTCAGCAGAAGCAATTTTCTCAAACTAAATATAATATATAACTATTGATCGATACAAATTCTTGCACAAGTTTGCATCTATAATTTGAAATTTTCAATCGATGAAAAGATAACCCTGTGATTCTTCCCTGTGATCCTGTCAGGAATAAGGTTACGTGCAATAGACTCTTTTAAGAACTTTAGTGCTTTATTGATTTTTTTACCTTTATAAATTTATTGTAAATTTTCCGGACTGAAAGATTATAACCCATTACCCTGAATCTTTGAGTTTCTCTTTATTAACTGAACCTGGCACTGTACGTGGGACAGTGTTACGTTACAGGGCCCGGGGTCCACCTTGACGCCTTGAAGATGATCCAGGATTTGGCATGTCAGATAATTACAGTGGAGTGACTGCCATCTGACCTCCATGATCCTGCTACCAGGGAAACCTGAGCAAATTGGATCGTGGTTAATCAGATCAGAATGGACCAGATTGGAGCAGATGAGCATAATATACCGACGCAATCGCAATGTAAATGTAAACCTCGATCTACCAATCCTGCAAAACCACAAAACTTTGTTTCGATTTAATATAAAACTTTATGGCCTGCGATACACCTAGAATTAAATAGAAGCTCGTGGATAGTCAGCTGGTCGTTTACTTCATTAAAATTGCAGATAGGGTATAAACTACGAACTCATTAAAAGTTTACTACAATGGAATATTTCATTTATTAACGTAGGTAATAGAAAGATCACAATCCCTGGTTTGTAATACCAGATATATTTCAGCATTTTTGTGAAAATGCTAAAATGAAAGTGAATTCCACTGACTATATTTTATTTATAAACTTTTAATTAATTGCCCGATTAAAAAGCCCGATTTATTGTGTGTGACCGAAGCGGTCACAATTAGGGCTTGCAAATATTCGATAATTTAAGTATTCGAATATTCGAATATTTTTGCTGCTGATATTCGAATAATATTCGAAATATTATGAATGTTGGAATCAGAGTATTAACTACGTTTTTAATGTAAGTTTATGCAATTGGCCGTTAGTAAATGTATCCAATGTAAAATGCATTTCTATATGTTAAAAATATAAAACAAAGCAATAAACAATAAAAAACATAAAACCACGTTGCCTAGCGGCGAATATGGTTTTATCGATTAAACTGCATTATTTTAGATCATTTATCTTTAGAAACCGATTTGCCGCACCTTTAAATACATTTACTAATAGCATAAACCATAATTCATTAACTAAATCCTAACAAAAAATTTATTCAGTACGGAAATCAAATCCCCTTAACTCTCGCGAGGCGAGAGTGTAATCGGTCGGGACAAAGTATCTGCCTCGCGAGAGTGAAGAGGTCCCGCCTCTCCTCGTATCACCTCACGCGAGGTCGCCTCGCGAGGCTCTCGTGTGAGTGAGGAGGTATCATTAGGTCAGTGAGATTGTGAAATTAGGTATTTTACGAGATTAGAATGCTAAACGATTTTTTACTTAACAAGATAAAAAATAGAATTTTATATCATGAGATAAGTGATACTAAGAAAAATTAATTAAAAAATCTAAAACATGATATCAGACAGAATGCGTCCCGCATAGCAGAATACTCAGGCACGGGTAACCAAGCATTCGATGGGTGCGATCACACGATCCGTTTAATTATATATCAAAAAATTAAGACACGAGTACGTAAATTCTGATTGTTTAAAAATATTCTAATGTTTGAATTTTACCTAAATTACTATTCGAATTTTGAAAGGAGGTGAATATTCGAATAAATGGAATATTTGAATATTCCACTTGCAAGTCCTAGTCACAATTAATTAAAAATTTATGAACATATAAGCATGGTTAGGTCAAGTATGTTTTCTATACCGGTGAGCATGTACGAAAATCATCGTCATTTCCCTGCCCTTATCCACTAGGTGGGGTCGCAGGTCGGCACAGCTTGTCTCCCTCTTCCATATATGACAAACATCTGGAATTTTTCGTAATACTAAAATTCACAGTTTCGAATTAACTGGGTACAATAGCGTAGTATTTTATTTGTATGTTCTTCAGTGAAGTTTTAGTGCTGGCTTAGATTGAATTTTCAAATGAGAATTTCCAACAGCGACGTTCCTAAAATTCACGTAATTCCTGGTTCCGATATCATCCCATTAAGATAATTAAAGTTTGAGCGGAAGGCTAGATACTCTCTTTCGTTTCCTTTTTTTAATCAACCACAGAGCACCGCAGACCACGGAGAAAAAGGGCCCGTGGCGCCATAATAATATGGTAGCTAACTTTCTAAACTCCTTGTTTAACCCAAGGTTAACCGGAAATATCTGTCAAAGTGAACTCGACGCATATAAAATCCAAGATTTGTATTCATGAAACGTTGCCGCCTCTTTCCTTTCACATAATCTGGACTTTCTACTACATTTATTCAAATTTCAAACTTTGCAATGAATAATGTAAGCATAAGCTCCACAAAATGAGTTTAGATAAAGACACAGCTGGTTTCTAGTTCCCCGTTTGTAACTACGTAATAATACAGATAGCAAGCAGGCTGAACCCCGCTTGATCCGCGTTTATATGTGTGTGTCAGTCAAATGCGACCAAATTAAATTAGGAATCTTCATTTACGATGTGCGATAAAGTAGAGGAATAAGCCAGCGAGGGATGGCTCATCCGTAAAGTGTCGCCGAGACGCTGCTAAAACTCTGGCTACAGTTAATTTCGCGGAACCCCAATATATTAAAGAGCTTGCCTTATCAGCCTAATTGGCTCAACAACATGCTGCTAAAATCCTTAACATCAAACTTAAGCTAAGTAAACATTTAAATAACTTGCCCCTATCACTTGAAAACTTCGAGGGTCTATCCATTTCCTCTAGTTCTGTAACCTATTAAATAAACTCCGTCAATATATATATAGAGGTATAGCGTGGATAAAATATTCACTTTCACCTTTTGCACTAATGGTCTGGTAAGGGAAACTTTATATTTATTAGATGAAATGATTTCTACGAATACGTTCACTATTCAGAGAAATCGTCTTTTTCCTCCATGGTTCCCCGAGTCTTCGGAATCGTGTGACATGAAGTCTCCAAACAAATCCTATTACTGTGTTTAAAAATAACAACGTAAGCTAAGCCGAGATCTAAGCTAAGAGATACCTAGATCGCGCGGCCAGCAGGGTACTGAGGGTACAAGCCTCGGAATCCGCGAGGTAATTAGATCGAGAGACGTAAAGCGGGATCTTGACGGTATAGGGTTAATTACGATCGCGTGCCGGGATAACAAACATGCTCGTAAGCGGCAGCGGGCAGATTCCACGCGTATCCGCGCGGGCCTTTCAAACGCCCGCCTTTAGGCACAATGATAGAAGATAAGACTTATTGTGTACCTCGAAAAGTTATGACTACCTCCTATTATACTTCCGACCTTCAAGACTAACAAATTACGCGGCATTCTTAACTCTCCTTATATGAAAAAAAATGTCCTAAAAAACCTCAACTGGCAGTTTTTTGCAGCATTTTAAGGCTCTAGGTATTTTTTAATTAACAGTTAAGATTTCTTTGTGCTAAGTGACGTAATTACTCTTATACTTTAAAGTTCCATTCACGTATTAATGAGAAAATATAATAAGAGAATCGTACAAACCTCCTCCGTGAAATGGTTATGAATTGGTCCAAAAACCATTTAAATGCTTACGATGTCGTCCTTAATGTTTTATTAGTTCCCCGAATACTCGTCTCCATTTTTTCTGTACTAAACATCCAGCTAACTCTAAATTCGGCCGCTATGAATTTTAAGGGTAGCTTTGGCATGCAAGTGTAAGTTACGACGGCCTACCTAGCATCATTTGAATTATTGTTATATTGTGTATGTCTTCTTGTATGACAAGTATGTATGCGCCTCAAAAAATTCTTAAATTGGTACTACATCGTCCGATATTGGTAAGATGCCTCGAATAGTCATTAAATAGTAGTGCTGTGTGAAGTTTGTACCTCTACTTATTTTTGTATTAGAACTGCTCTGTCCATGTTCGGAAATCTTGTGGTACAGTAAGCTACAGACTTTCTTTGTATATGCAGCTGTAGGTACATGGATGTAAAATATAGTCTACATAAAATCGTCAACTGATTTTCCTCATACCTATCTACTAATAATATTTGAATAAATATCTGAATTATCGAGCGATCCTTATATTTGAATATCGCTGAGACCGAAGCTGAATTGTAATACGAATTTCCTATCTTTTCATTCGGCCCCGTCCCTGCGACAGGACATACAGGAATACAAATTAGATGACGAAACGAATAAAAAATATTTAGTTCAGGTGTTTACCAGAGGTGGGATACTTCATACGATGACAGATGAAATAAAGCACTCTGCGACAGGATACAGGAATAATGTATTAAATGACGAATCGCCTAGCACAATCGAAAAGCACAATCTATCTATACCATCAAATAAAATAGCGATCAAATGCTTGGCTAGTACTTACACTATCTAAAAAGGACTCACCGAAGCTATAGTAGCAGACTTCAAAGAGGTGCGGCGCGATGGCGGTGAGTAGACCGAAGAGAGCCTGGGGCAGTTCAGTGGCCAGGAACAGGCCCAGGAGTGCCACCAGCATGCGCGTCGTGCGGTCCGTACGTCCGCCGCCGCGCTTCGCGCCGTCCTCGTTCAGACGGGCCTTCTCTCCCTGCAAGACATATCACTGAGCACGATCCGAGTATATGGATAACAGGTTACTGAGCACAAAGTATGAGCTCGTATTGCACAATGCTGAGCCAGAACCCTAGTACTCTGACATACATTACATTACTACTCTGGTAAATGTCAGTTTCTTAAGTGAAACTTCTATGAGTTAAATCTTGGAAATATCTACCCAAAACAATTTTCCAATTCCGGGAAAGGACTATCTATTAATTATTGGTTATAACGTTCACCATTGACTATTATAACTACTCCGAACTTTATAACAAAATGCAATTAAACTGAGTTGAAGAGCAATTCAAACAATCTCTCGTCTGAATGACTAGATATTTGCGCCCAGTTCCACTTCCGCGGAAATATGAAAGTTATCATTTTAACCCGATTCTCACGCAAATTTAAATCAGGGCATCAACTCACCTCGTTTGCTGTAATCGTGGACTTATTTAACAGTTTCTGTCTTCGCCTGTCGCTGGATTTCATTTTTAGGATTAATAGTACACTTATAATAGATAGCACAATGCACGGTATGAGTTTAATGAACACACTATAAATCCAGAATATGGCAGTCAGGAGTGTCTTGTTGTCGGTCATGGAGATCGCGTAGATGGGCTCGGCGGGCGACGCGTCTGCGGGCTCGCTGCCGTTCCCGGCCGCGGTGCCGTTCGCGCCCGCCTCAGCCGGGATCTCCTGAATATTCATCGCGAAGTAAATTGGAAGACATAAGATTGGACACACGACGTAAGCCACCGCTATAGCTATATTAGTGTTCCGTTTGTTGCACCAGTCCATGTTTTTCTGAGGCACCCTTATAGCGATAAATCTCCATACGGCGAGCGTGATCGTCAGCCAAATGGATATCGTGTGGAAGGTCTGGCTGAATATAGAGTGGAAATAAACGAACACGGCCCAGGCGTAGGAGTTCTTGTTGAGATCTGCACCGATGCGAACGTATATGTGGAGCGCGAACGGGACGTAATCGAGCATGACGAGCAGGTCGGCGACGGCGAGTCCGGTGAGGATGGAGTTGGTGGTGGAGATCATCTCTTTGCGGCTGAGCACGGCGATGTTGACGGAGTTGGCGACGGAGCCGAGCAGGCAAATGAGCAGCGCCGTGTAGCCGTGCACCTGCACATACGCGCGCTGGAACACGCGCCCGCCCGGCTCGCAGTATGCCGCCGCCGCCGCGCCCTCAGCCGACATCCCGACGCCCGCAGGTGGCCTCAGCTGTTAATTTAGTCTGCAACAAACATAATGCCACAGTCAAGAAAAATATAAACAGAAACCAACCATTCTTACAGAAAATGGGTGGACAAATATTATTTGTGCTATGTAGGACCTACATAATCTATATTAAGTAACCATAACCGACATAAAAATACCGGTCCTTTTACGCTTCTTTCATCACTGAAATATTTCATGTTGTTATTTACACCAGTGCTTGCAGGGCTCTCTAATGTAATAAGCATAAATAAAAGAGGAAAAATACCTCTCTGACTGCCATGTGGCCGTGCGTGTAGCGAGTAGCGACAATATACCGCTCGTATTTTCCGTGTGCGTAAGTGGTTGTAGTCCCCAAAGGACTTGGGGCATCACTGCAAACTATACCTCCCAGACCCTATCCGGAAGATTGTCCCGTGCTCGATTGCTTTCATTTTTTATGCATCGACAATCTACAAATGTAAACACTGCTCTGACTTACATAAAACTAAGGTGAATGTGAATGGAAGTGCTGGAATATTTTTAAAGTACTTTAACTTCACCAACAACATTGCCATTAGGTTATGCCGCAGATTAAAAGCGTAACTGACAAAGTTTGTGTCTTTTATCATAACTTTTCCTTGTCAATGTTGGTAAGTCCATCGATCTTAAAACAATATTGAATATCACAAGCGTCTCGGGTGGTTCGCTTAGTGCTTATCATTGCGGCAGCCTCTCGGAATACTAAAGCAAAACTTTCCTGCTATCTAGTTGACCCATTCAACTAGTTTTGACTGTGCTATTGACGAAGTTTGGGAATAAGGACATGCTATCTATAGAACTTTGCTCACAACTTACTAGAACACTTACACCCCGCAAATTATTTAAAAGGTAGCTCCAGTAAACCGGAGTGAGAGACACTTATATGTCTGTACCTGCAGGAGCTGGCACGGAAATAAAAAAGAGATATAGTTTGGCATAAAAGTCGTGAAAAGAATGTTTTGGGAACTACAGCTCTCGCCTAAATTGGCCACACTAAATTACTGTCAAACTCAAATATTCTATCCCTATCTGTAGTCAAACTGACTTCAGCTGTAACGTCATCTAGACATTCTGATTGTTTAGTTGTTGTTACGTTTAAAATTGTATATGTAAATTTTTAGATTTTTACAGTGACATTTATTTTCACAAAAATGCAAAAACGTATAAAAGCGGCACGAGAAAAGTAATATGTACAGGTGTTGAAGATAGTGTGGATGAGTTTAGAGTAGATAAGTTGCTGTGCGCTTTGGAAGATGTTTACGGCCGAATAGCAAAGATCATCGGGAATGAAATGCGATCCTTTGGAAATAATTTTAAATAAAATTAAATTTTATTTAAAATTAATGTGTTTTGTAGTATTGTTTAGGTTTATTTGAGGTTACCAAATGAACCGTCAAATTATAGAGCACTGTTATAGTTTTGATCTTTTTGTATGTTTTTCGTAAATATAATATTAATTGATATTTTTGCGTTCAGATGTATCTAAAAGCAGTGCGGAGCTTGTGAATGAAGGTATTGTAGCATATTGCTATATTATCCAGGCACAGTAGTCAATGTATGACTATTCGGGGCTGGTGAAATAAAACCCAGGATCAGGGAAACTTGAGAAATATATTATTAATTGAGGAGGATATTATCACGGTGGCTTGTCAAACAGAGAGAGAAACAAAATATAGATAACACTTTGATAGTACATCGTTCCGTGCATCAGTGTTGCTGTTAATAAATGAATAAGAGTAAATATAGGCCAGACTCTTGTTCCCATTTCCAATACTTCCCCTTATTCTTAATTTTCCACCATAATGTGACAGCTGAAGTGGGTACACAGTTTGACAGTAGATAATTTATTGTAGCAAGAGCAGTAGTTCCCAAAATGCAAAAACTATACTATTTAATATTACCTACACTTCATCATGATACACTAAATTGAAAGGGCAGATACAAGGACTTTGTAACGAGATCTGTTGACATTTTCAGATTGTTAAGACTCTGATTAAAATAGTCATGTAATAAACATCCCATTTTTTCCATCTTGCTAACTTACTTGGAGCTGGCCTTATTCAATGTTGATGTCCCGATATATTACCTATCTTTTTTATTATTATCAATAGGCTTGCATTTGACCTCAACTCACCTGATGGAAAGCGACGATGAGGTCGAAGATGTAGCAAGCGTGCCTAGAAGATATCTATTCACTTTTGATTTGAAGACTCCAAGGTTGCCTGAGTCATTGTTGGGAAACAATGACTCAGGCAGAGGTCCAGTCCCTTGCAGTGCGAATAAGGAAAGTGGATGCAAAACGCTTAGTACGAGATGGTGTGACATCTACCATGAATAGATGACGATCTTTTGCTGACCTATCCCTTTGTCTATACTAACTAAACTAAACTATCCCTGATGTGGTTTTAGTCCAGCAGTGGACTGTCTCGCGCTGTTGTCGTGCGATATGATATTAAATATGAACAAGTATCTAAAAACAAGGAAATTGGACATAGAAGCAAAGTACAGACGTGAAGATAGTTTTTTTAATATTTTAAGGTCACAGACTGATACAGTACAATAATACTATGTAAACGATGGTGGCGCCCTCAATTTTTTTCACGACTTTCTTGCCAGACTATACCTGAGTTGCTACAGTCGTTTCAGTGTCTCCCACTCTGGTTCCAGTGAGCTGACACCGAAATAGAAAAAAATATAGGTTCAGTATATTCGCAGTCGACAAAACCGTAAATTACTTCAATAAAGTAAAGGCTTGCAATGCCTGCTACGAAACATAAGATATATTAGGTTGGGGAAAAAGTCTTTTTGCATATAGTATGTATGAACTTGTAATAAAACCTCTTTGGCTATACTATTTGTACCTGGCTGGTTTTGGTATCATTTAAAAGTTTAAATTTTAAAGAAGATAATTCCAAATTCAAATTATGAAAATGCGTGATTTTCATTTGATTTTCTTACCGTCAAGATGAGTGAATCTAATGAAGAAATTAGATACATTTTAAAATTTTACTACAAAAAAGGTAAAAATGCATCGCAAGCTGCGAAAAATTTGCGATGTTTATGGACCTAATGCAGTGTCTGTGAGAGTAGCACAAATTAGTTTAAGCGTTTTCAATCCGGAAATTTTGATGTCAAAGATGCACGTCGCTCTGGTCGCCCTGTTACTAATAAAATGGATGCTATTTTTGAAAAAGTGGAGCAAGATCCGGCATATCAGTAGTTACGACGTAGCTGAAGAACTGGGAATTGACCGCAAAACAGTGCTGGCGCATTTGAAAAAAAATGGGTACACATAAAAGCTCGATATTTGGGTACCTCACGAGCTCTCTGAAAGAAACCTAATGAACCGTGTACTCATTTGTGATTCTTTATTACGACGTAATGAAACCGAACCATTTTTGTAGAAATTGGTAACTGGTGATGAAAAGTGGATCACGTACGACAAGCACGTACAAAAAGGTCATGGTCAAAGGCCGGTCAGGCTTCACAGACTGTGGCGAAACCCGGGTTAACTCGCAACAAGGTGATGCTGTGTGTGTGGTGGGATTGGAAGGGCATTATTCATTATGAGTTGTTACCACCAGGCAGGACCATCGATTCAGAACTCTACTGCGAACAACTGATAAGATTAAAGCAAGAAGTTGAGATTAAGCGGCCGGAATTAATCAACAGAAGGGGTGTGGTTTTTCATCATGATAACGCTAGACCTCACACATCTTTAACCACTCAGCAAAAATTAAGAGAGTTTGGCTGGGAGGTGTTAATGCATCCGCCGTATAGTCCTGAACTTGCACCTTCAGATTTCCACCTGTTTCGGTCTCTTCAGAATTCTTTAGGCAGTGTCAGGTTAACATCACGAGAGGACTGCCAAAACTACTTGACGCAGTTTTTTTATCAGAAGCCCTAAAATTTCTATAGCAATGGGATTATGTCCCTACCTATAAGATGGCAAAAAGTTATCGAACAAAATGGTACCTACATACTTTAGTTTAATGTAAATAAACTATATTAAAAAATGTTTTGAATTGTCATATAAAATGCGAAAAAACTTTCTCCCCAAGTCCCCGACCTATTATTTGAGAGGATCAGTCTCGGAGGCAAAGTCAAACGTGACAGGGTCCTTCAAAAAGGGGCGAAATCCGGATTATTCTGGACAAAGGTCACATCACAAATTTCTTAACCGTTACTTTCTGTTACCATTCATCGACTGCCGACGTCATATCATCATCATTGTACTGTGTATCTAGTATTATTCTTAGTTTCGTTTTTATAAATAAAACATTCCTATGAGGGAGACACTCGTAAAACACAAAGAGTAAGTATCAGTTGTTTTCTGTTATTATTCTTGTCGAGACAAAGGAAATACATTATGTAGGTCTACCTCTTTAAATTCGTTAAGTGGTACATATCAAAATAGGTAACACGTCAACTCGTCTCTAGTGTGAACATCAAATCTAGCAACTAAGTCTGAAGTTAGGCTGCTCTTTGTGAAGGAAAACAAAGCTGTGCCCCAAGGCGCGGCAGCCAGGCTGCAATCGTAGCCGACTCGAGAATATGATACTTTACCGAAAACAAAAATTAATTTAAGACTTTAGTTATTACAATCGTTGCTGCATTCTATTTTTGAAATTGTGTCAATGTTATCGGAAATGCGGGAAACCTACAAATCATATTGTAATGGGCAATGTGATTAATACAGCTCTATTAATGTGCGGCAGCAGCCGGCGAGTGCCAGAACTAAATTTACAATTGACTAAGAACCAGAACTTAGCTAACATGCTCGTCGCTTCGCTTCTCGCAACCTAACCCTCTGTGACACCTTTTTGATAGATTCGGCTTTATGAAAATTTTTCAAATAAATCATTTATATATATATATATATATATATATATATATATATATATATATATATATATATATATATTCTGTTTAAGAAAATTCGTATAATAACATTTATTTGACATATTTCAGGCCGATTTCATCCGATATTAATATCTTGATCCTAGATAGGGGAATGTGATGATGTAAGTTACTTTTCAGACGGTTACACTCTACCCTACTTCTAGCGAACTAAAAATATATCATGACCCGTGTCCCAGTTATCGATTTAATACAATCACATAACTTACAGAGACGATTTGCTTTTACTTTTAAGATGGTACTACACCACAGTCAACTCTTAAACTACTTTCTTCTTGATCGATACGCTCTTCACAGAGCGGTCGTGGTCACTATGTTTTGTGGGTAGATATCAGATGTTTTTCTGCAATCGTTCTTGACCTATTAGCCGTCTGGTACACTCACAAGGACCCAGCAGATAGGTATTTGGTGATATTGATCGAAACATGTTGGTTTAGATGTCTTTCGTGTCTTTGTTTAGAATAATAAAAAATATATTGGTATATGGTAGCTGCAAATTACACACCACACCATAATAGTCATTAATAAATAATAGACACAGCCACTATCATTTTTACTGTAATATACCTCGAGCTAAATGCTTTTAGCGTAAAAGGGTTACGTTACTTACAAAACTTGTATAATGTTAATATCACAATGTACAACGTGATATTTAAAAAAGGAAATGTGTAATATGAAATCGCATTGTATTAAGATTCTAAAATCTGAATATAAAATGTAAAATACTTTAAAAATACATGGAATATTTTTTCTGCTAAGTATTAGAAATCCCCACTTCCCAACGCTCAGTGAAAATATTTTCCCAAGGAAATGTAAATAGCTCTAGGATTAATTCAATTTATCCCTTGATCTCTGGTCAATTAATCTTCGTTTCGTGCATTAAAGCTTTTTAATTGCACTAGTTAGCAATTGTTGTATAGTCATTTCATTTCATTTCATTTCATTTATTGCGTATCACAGTTTTCAAAAGATTTTTACAATATTATATAGAGGTCAGAGGAAGAAATGCTACTTTGTATTAATGTAACTATTTCTTCCAATCCCACCAATGGCCATTTAAATCACCGATCCGCAAGGGACCGAGATAAATTGTGGCACCAAATAATTTATAGTTCGACTGGGATCTAAAAACAGGGGTGGTGGATGTTATTAATCAGTGATTAGTGAGCGATTTGGCTCGGGGAGTGGTCAAGAGAGGAACAGATGAGGGACTGAAGTTTAATTAATCCGTTTCGATGGTAGTTGGCTGCGCCATGCGGCGGGCATCTACTCTGTGAGTGGGGTAGAGTCAACAGCTCTCCAAATTATTCCTTCTGTCAACGTCGCACAAGCCTTGTTGACTTTAGTTTACACGATAATTAGCGTATCCTTAATTGTGACGTAAATTGGAGAATATAATTTGCCAGAGAATTTACGGTCGAGAGTACGTGAATAGACGTCTAGAAGGTTCATAGTTGTGTATTATATGATAATATATACCGTCACGGGTTGCCAATTGGCTCCTAGGCTGTTCGACCGATCTCATAGTCTCCAGCGGAAGACCTTGGTTAACCTTGCATCGCTAGCTGTATTAGAAGGCACATCTAGTAGCCAGCACGTAATGTTTTGAAGTAAGTTCAGCAAATTACGATACTCATGGTGGTTTATAGGTGTCATTCAAGTTTGATTATTATTTTTCTCCAAGCTTTTTATACAAAAAAACAATTTGGTTAATGGCATGGACTAACACGCCTTGCTTTGTCTAGGATCATAATGTATTTTTCCAGGACAACGCACACGCGAGCACTAATAGCGCTATTGTAAACGTTTGCCACCGGCCCGTCCTAAATTCTCATTTGCGTCCAAATGAAGAAATACGATTGTTTGAATTGTATGGCTCCATTTCAAAGATGCTTCAGTGGTTTTTAAATAAACATGTTTACATGTGCAAGAATTTTAACAAGACTGTTGCTGGCTAAGTCTTTTTCTTTATAATAAACAAGGCCCGCATTGAAATTTGTTGCATAGTTTAAAAGATCTAAGCGTACATAGATACAGTGGGACAGACGGTGGAAAGAGGCTTTGTATTATGTACTAGTGAACCCGGCGCTACTGCGTTCGTATACACCTACTTTACCCCTACCTTTTTTTTCTTGCTTACAAACCTTCCTCTTCAATCACACAATGTTAGATCACATCTATTGTTGAAAGCATTAAAGTCCGGTGCGTAGTTTAAAAGAGCGTCGGCGGAAAGCGACTTTGTTTTATACTAAGTATAGATAGATATAAGAACCGTCAACCGGTTTGTAGGATAATTCTATATTGTCATCTCTCGGCTCTGTTGGTGGATCAAATTGGATTTGTTGCATAATTAGAAAAATCTATATGCCGGTATCTCTAGGCCCTGTTGGTGAATCGCTAATGGTACCCAGTGGCCTGCCTGATGGCAAGAGCCTTGCTATGCTTCTTAATGGCCTCACTCCGTAAGTGTGTGGCATACACCAGAAGGTCCCCAATCGACCGAATACCGCGGAATCCGTATTGGTGATCACTGAGGAGAGCGTTACCTTGAAGGTAAGCCAGGATCGCCACCTAATCGGTTCCTGCTGCCCAGCAACGATTGATTGTCCTTTGATTTCCAGCAAGGTTTGAGGGTCCTGTGATGATGCACTCGCAGTTTTGTTACATAAAACCAAAATGCATAAATCGTACTAAGGTGTTATGGGCGACAGTTGCCGCTATCCATCAGGTGGGGCCTCAGTTGTATACAATCTGGTTTATTTGTATACAACTGAGTGACAAACAAGCAGACATGCTTATTTGTCACTCAGTTGTATACAAATAAACCAGATTGTCGCGAAAATCTTATGGCAAATGCAAAGGACCGAGTAATTTGAATCTAAGAATCGTTTCCGTAATCATCCGACAATAGGTTGTTAATTGCTCCGAATAGATTGTTACCGGTAATTAGGATTTCAGACACATTTTCGTAATCTGCTGAGTTATTTTCAGTGACATCAACAATAGTTAACATTACGAGTAAAGAGCATTGGTGGTCTAGTGGTCAAGGTATCCGGCTCGTAAGCGAGAGGTACAGACTGGAATCCCACCGCGGCCATGTACCAAAGACCCTTTTCTGAGTTATGTACATTAGTTGAGTACTAACCGATGATCTTACGGTGAGGAAAGCCGCACATTAAATTAAATGGACCCAGCCCATGGTCTGGCCAAGTTCCTCAGATAGCAGGGTCACGGAGGTCAGATGACAGTCGCTCCACTGTATTTACCTGATCTGCCAAACCCTGGATCATGGTCAAGGTTGACCCCGGGCCCTCGTGTGTGTGAGCACAACCGGGACATTAACGCCAAGATGATATTATTACCAACACTGACTATAGCCTCCGTTAATCCGATCACCAGATTATCAAAACCATACTTTTACCAAAATAGTGTAACTTCTTTGACCTCTATAGAATTGCCCCAGGATTCTCTAAAGTCACGCCTTTTTCTATGAGAATTAGATGATGATATTTTAATTCACTATTTTTACAGTTTAAGTTTTGGTCCCCAAGCCTAGAAAGCGATGGATTAAAATCGCCGAATCCGTGAAGATGCTGAAGACCAGGCGAAGTGGATGAAGAAAAGTAGGAAAGCGAACCCAGGCATAGGCCGGGATAAAAAAAAATACGATGATGATGATACAGCCCTACAATGAAAACCTTATTAATTTTACGTCCATACATACCTATGTAACAAACACTATTTTATGAAGCACATAATTTGACAAAGAAGGTTACACTAATGATTACTATATAAATAGCATTAGCATATACGAGTATTAGCGAAATATTTGTATCACAAAATACAGTTACGTAATAACCAGACATCTTGAAGTATATTTTATTTAAAGGAAAAAGGTTTCTTCAGTAAGAGGATTCGTATTGGAAATTCCACGACCAGTTCCACAACCACATTCAAGATTCAGAGCAGATTGGTATTCGGCGAGACAAAGCATACGCTCCAGCTCTGAAATTGCCTGTAACTTGAATCCCATACAAACGTAATCCCATACAGACCAGAAACTGTTTCATTGTAAGTCTCAGTATTAATACTTCGCACAATTTTGGGTTTGACAGCCCTGTTATGCAAGCGTGTTATGTAACTGCCTACGTAATCGGGTAATGCTATTACAATTATAGTCTCACCGTATCCACTCGCAAAATACAATGCATCTATTATATTAAAATTATTAAGAAACACGAACCATTAGGCGGCATTATATATAGGCTAATAAGTTAATTGCGTAATATTTAAATAACTAAACTATTATACATGTCTACCGATGACCGTGGGAGACCTCCCACAAGGTGGACCGACGACCTGGTAAAGATCGCAGGTACCAGCTGGATGCGGAAGGCACAGGACCGGCCTTTGTAGAGCTCTCTGGAGGAAGTATTTGCCCAGCAGTGGGCGTCTTTTAGCTGATACGATGATGATAGGTAAGTTGTATTTGTATTTATTTGTTTAATACGAAGCGGTGAAGCAAGCACAGTATTACAGGATCTACAGCTCCTCATTCGAGAGTTCAGTGCCATAGGCCTGGAGCTGAATTTCTCGAAGTGTGAGCTGTTTATCTCTGAAACTTGTACGACGCCTGGCGCTGTTTATACTGCTTTTAGCGATTTAGCTCCTAACATCACAGTCGTCGACAAGTTCTCACTTCACCTTCTAGGTTCCCCAATCTATGATGATCCCTTCCAAAATTTTGTTGACAAAAAAAATTAAAATTTTAATGATATTTCGGACCGCCTAGTTCAAATCAACAGCCACATGGCTTATGTCATAATTAAATACTGTTTATTTGTTCCTAAATTTATGTACGTTTTGCGGTGTTGTCAGCTGTGGAAACATCCTGCTCTTTTAGAGGTCCTAGACAACACCGTAAAACAAACACCCTGTTCCGTTATAAATATAAATTTTGACAATTCCTCCTGGGACCAGGCATCATTGCCTACTCGATATGGTGGTTTGGGCACTCGGAAAGTGTCGAGTGTTTCTCTGCCTTTTTGTCCTCGGTGGAGTCGACCCTCCGGCTAATCCTTGCTCGCAAAGGGTTTGGGACAAGCCGCTCTGCAGATTGGTAAGAAACAACCTTTTGAGCGCATAAACCAATTCTGCAGAGCGTGCTCGCCTCCTGGCAGCTGGCGAGTGGGAGTCGGGTTTCTGGCTACAGGCAATGCCCTCTAAGAACATCGGCACTTTACTCGACCGTGCCACGTTTAGGATTGCCACGGCCCTTTGTCTTGGCGCAACCTGTAGCGCTCCTCATCAATGCCGCTGTGGTCGTCCTGTAGAGCGCTGGTCGCATTCCTCGTCACGCGGAATTAAACGATGTGATCCGCCGGGCCTTTACCACCGCTGGAGCACCCGCGGTGCTGGAACCGATTGGGTTAGCCCGCGATGACGGTAAGAGGCCCGACGGAATGACACTCACTCCCTGGAAGCTGGGACGGCCTCTGGTATGGGATGCTACTTGCATCGATACCCTTGCGCCGTCCCATCTTCCAGTGACTGCGTGTCAGGTTGCGACGGGTGCTGCCGCAGCTGTAAACGCCAAGCGGCGCAAATATGCCAGTCTCAATGGCGACTACATATTTGCGCCATTTAGCGTTGAAACTCTTGGGCCGTGGGGACCAGGCGCACATTCCTTATTCCGGGAGTTATCTAAGCGCCTGGTTCAAATTACAAATCACCATAATGTGTTTCGTATAAAGATACTTAACTAAGTAACTCTGTTACTAATAAAGTATTTGTATTTGTATTTGTATTTGAAGGCTGGTCTCTTCTTGGGTCAGCGTTTAAGTCTCGCTATTCAGCGGGGCAACGCGGCCAGCCTTTTGGGGACCTTTCCAATTTCGGGGGACCTGGATCAAGCTTTTTATCTTTAGTTAGTTAGAATTAAGGTTTTTTGTGTTAGAGTAAGGCTTTTTTTAAATGTTAATAATTGTATTGTTTTATATTTCAATAAATAACTTTATTTAATTCAAAGTTCATTTGTTTCTTAACACTAATTGACACAAAACCCGGGTAAAATTACTTTACTCTATTAAAGTAAGTTACCGATATCCATTTAAAGTTGTTGGCTGTTGCCAATTTTAGTTGTATTTGTACCCCTTGAATAAATAATTCAGCAAACAGAAAAATATGAAGCAATTATTGCTGTACCACGAATATTCCAGACTGAATAGAATAAATAAAACCCGATACTTTGTACGTGGAATTCGTTTTTCTTACCAATTAACGGTCGGCGAATCGTTAAGGACATACCCGAACAGCGTAACCGTCAGGCACAGCTTATTTCGAGAAGAATAACAACTATTTGGCTTCTGCCCTATGTAATTACCCTACCCCTAACCAATTACAATTTATATTTTGGCAGATCATCTAACCAATTGCGGAGTCCAAGTTCGAGATTATTCATCAGCGTTTACGCACTGCATCCTAAGCGAATCCGAACAATACTACCTACTCCTTCAAGGCCAAAGTGAGTAGTCTGTTTTTAGTGCATGCTATGCTCTATCTTCAGCCGCATCGTCGCTTCCCACCAGAGAAGATGGTGATCAAATACCTATCTAGTAAGTAGTAATTATATGCGAGGTAGCCACGCATTGCTTACGCACTAGATATTCAAGTTCTATCCAAGTTTCCTATAATCCATCAAGCTTAAGTTGTAGTGTGGCAACCAAAGGATCACATTTTCATGGTACCAGGCAAAGTGTTTCGCATGTAGGAGGCGCCTCCATAGGAACGCCAACTAAAACTAGACGGTCTATGATCTACGTTTTTACGTACTCAGCTCAGTGTCAGTGCGTAAGCACTCTAAAACTGTTGATTCACTGCTCTTAAACAGACGGCTAATGTTGCGCAACAATTACATAATATATAATTCACTGTTCTCTTCAGAAAATTCCACACTAGCTGAGTGTTTTGGTGAAGACTATTAGTATCAAATATTTTTCTTAGATCTATTGAGGGATACACCTACGTACGGGCGTAGTCAAACAAATATTTCTCATCTGAAATCGAGGCATGGAATTACGTGTGAATTGAGGAGGAAGTTTATTTATAGTTGGCCGTACTGTTACCGGCAGAGCAGAATTTAGCACCAACCCCACTCAAGAATGGGAGTCGTAAAAGGCGACTAATGTCATAGAAGCAGACTATTCTATTACGTCGTCGTAAACCAGAAAAAGGGCAGCATTTTCTATTGAGTATTGTCGATGCTACTATCTCCAACCCGTCTGCCAAGCATGGATGTCTTGTTAATGCTCTCTACTGAATGTGGAGGAATCTCAAGTCTAGCAGTGGATGGTCAGGGGCTGCTGATGTATTATTTAGATCAACATCGGAAAGTTTTCCAATATTGTGACAGAGTTTTGTTTATAAGTAGTTGTTTGGATGTGTGCGCTGTTTGATTTTAGATTAAGTTAGTTTAAAATAAGTACTTATGAGCATAAGTCTAATAAGTCAGTATTAATAAATAGGTAGGTAACATTTGGCAACATCGAGGCGAATTGAAATTTGTCTGTCCTTTCATCGATATGATGAAATCATTTCTTTTCCAAGCATATTGAGGTGCTGGCTAAATTTAAAAAACACGATAGGTTGATACTACTATTATGTAAGATGTCGGTGTCGGCAAAAATAATATCGAATCGATAGCTACGATGAATATACGTTTTATATATACTCAGTCGATTGAGGCACGTCGAACGCCGATACCGTGATTTCATAATTAATTAGCCAAAAAAGCTGTGGTAGCACTCAATTAGTTTATTTTAAGTACACCACAGTCGGGTATCCATGCCGATAACGAAAGTACTTATGAGTGTCCCTATACTATGGCCGTGATATCAGGAGACTTATCTGTTTATTCGAGTTAATGAAATCAGACAATAGACGACCAGTAGTGGTTGCCAAAAAATTTTAGATATCTATAACAATGATACAGCCCAGCAACTCGTTCCTCGCGCCGCGTCCCGTCACGTAGTCGTCGCGATATGCGTCATGTGCGCTATCTTTTCATAAACCTTGGTACCGTTGGACTGACAAATTCAGTTCTCAGACTGCGGAATATTCCGAATTACACGTTCCATAGGCTAGACACGTACCCTCTGGAATACTCTGGATATTAAATAAATCTTTGCACCTCCTCAATACCTACATTTTATTTCGTAGGTGTCTACTGTTCCTTTTTGAAGAATTTCTTGAACTGCATATAGCTGGTGGGCTCATACTACGTAACCCTTCAACCAAAGTTAGTGCTATATTGTTATCTCTCTACAGAGCGATCCCCACTAAAGTAGGTAACAAGAATTCTTCGAACAAGCGCCAAAGAAAACTAATCTAGCCAAGACGGCCGGCTGAATATTAACAGACGGAAACGGCTTCAATTTATTCCTGTACATTTTTCACTTTCACGGATACATGTTCTTTTTGTTCCCGAATTAACGAGTCGGACGATTCCGCTGGCTGTAAATAAAACTGGGGCTAGTAAACAACTCGTGAGTGAGTCGAGTGAGTATCTACCTGTAATACTGATAAGTCCGCCACGCAAATCGACCGGGTGTGTCGGTGAGCACTCCCGCACAACGTTTCAGTCCTCCGAACCTTACTTTATCCGAGTGTTTATGCCGGGGCCCAACTTCGGCGACCTCAATATTTAACTAATTTCCCATAAGGCTCACTCGCGATGGACTCTTGATCGCAGCCGCAGCCAATAACGCTGAGCGTTTTAAGACGTTTACCGACACTGACGTCACCGCTTTAAGATATTATTTACCGATATTGAATTTTTACATACTGCTGTTCTATTTCTGTAGATTGGTAAAATACATTTTGATCAGGATCTATATGTATAGTAAGATCAAGTTAGGTATTTACGATGTATTTATGATATCACAATATTAACAATTCATACGCAATTTTTATCTGCAATACAGATGAATGTACTCGTAGACATGTATTCTCAGAATACGGTTTATTATTCCGATCATGCGCGGACCCGTTACAGAAACTGCAGGACGCCTGCATGATTTTCACGTCTTTTGATGCCATAAATATATTATAAACATTCTCCAACTATCATAAACAAGCTATTGGAATTCTACTTTACGTTTTGTTGTAGTAGATAGGTAGCTACACGATTTTGAATGTGTTAGTATGGTGGTGAGGAACTTGAGACAATAACAGGCAGTCTCAGAACAAAAGGGAATTGTTTTAGGACATTCCTCCGGTTCAAGAATGTAAGCGTCGTTATGAGAAAATAGCGCAGTTTTTAGTGTTGGTAGGGTAATTTTCGTGTAGGTATACAAAATACGTGTGAATATTAGAAATTAATCTAAAGAATAAATAGTTAGTGAATATTGCCTAGACTAAAGAAAATTTGTTTACAATTTATTTAACTTTTTTAAGCAAATTTTCGAATAAAGCTACTTTAAACTAAACTACGAAAATCAAATTGGCTCAGCAACTAGACACAATAAATCCTTCTTTTCAAAGGCTCTGTAAACTAGATGTAAATCAAATCCAACGGGATTTGTAATTTATATGCCTAATTTTGTAAATTAAACAAGTACACGTCTCGCGGCGTCTCAAACCGGCAATAGGAGCCGGCAAAGCGCAAAATCTAACAAAAGCCCCAATCTCGAAAATTTCATTTACCTATTAAATCCTTTTTACCTTCTACACTCTTTCTTTTCATTTTCTCGGAACATTGTAAATGTTTCAACTTTACTAAGTATACCTATTTACCTCCGTAGATGTACCTATTTCTACGCATTTTCTTTTGTTGTTTTCTTAAATATGTACCTAAGTAGTGTGAATGGAGCACTAATACATTTATGAACAAGCAGGTGTCCAAAAAGACCCACCTGGCTGTCTATAAACGGAGCAGATACGTTAATTACACATTAATGATGTATTGAAGCAAAAGTTGTCCTCTGGCCACGTCGTCCGACTGCTTTGTTCTATTTATTGGACGACTTGAACTTTTTTCCTGTTGGACCAATTAATCGGAAAACTAGGAATTGTACTTCCGCTTTGTCCAACTAACCGGACTATATTAACTGTGTGGCAGATGAAGCAGGAAAGTTCTTAGTGACAGAAATGAAGAAGTAGAAATGAGAGCTTTAAGAATTATGGAAGGAGTACCCTATCAATGAAAAATAAAGTATGAAACGGAACAATGTAACGCGGGAACGTGCTGGAGCGAAAGAAGATAAGTGAGGTTGAGAGAGGTCATGTGGAGAGGACGAATGAGAGGAGATTACCGAAAAATATATAAGTATGTACATATAAGCAGAAGAGAATGGAAGCGTTGGAAGGGAAAGACCAAGGCGTAGGTACATCATCATAGCCCATAACAGTCCACTGCAGGACTTAGGGCCTCTTTCACGAAAGCGAAGGTTATTGCCATAATCTTCACGCTTGGCAGGCGGTTTGGAGATCCAAACCGCCTGCCACAGAATAAGACTGTCATTGCTCTCTTCTTCGACCTGTATATTACTTGTTATCCATACATCTGTGAATTCTTATTATTTCGGTAGCAAAAACTAACTGAGGTAAAAAGCCAAACACAAAGCAGAACTACAATAGAAGTTTTTTTATGGAACAAGTTGAAGCGCGTGTTACAACTGCGACATAACAAGTTGCCCAAATTATTTCGTACTCTGCCCTTACATAATATATAATATGCCCTTATGTTACTCTCTTTCGTTCTTAGTGTACATTGTGTGTACATAACATTCGGCGGTACTGTGTTATGTAATTTAGAGGGTAACCTTTTGTTTTAGTTTATACAATGTTTAACTAATTAAAGTTTATACAATGCTTAACTTTAAACACAATTGATGTTAGTTTCAATGCAGTTGCTACATTACTTGGTTAATAATGTAGATAGACCCATATTCATTAAAGCCACTGTTTATATTTACACATTTATATAGCATGGTTAAAGCTACAACTGTGTAAGTCGGTATTTATTGATGAAGTACTTATGGACAACAGTAATTGAACATAGCACCAGTTCACTATTAAGCAGTTCTTGAACGGATGTCGGCCCTCCGTCTTTCTTTTTGTAAGATGTGAATAAACAATCATTACGATTTTTATCACATTACATCACTAAGCCCTAGGCCCGCTCTTAAGGACCTACAATTACCACTTTCGATCAGGTGGGCTTTCTGTTCGATTGCCGCTTGCCACATAGGACTACACTATGGCTAATTACTCAAAATGTTAATATTATATTCATACCTACTAGTAATTTAAAAATGGAAGAGAGGATGAAGATAAAGGCGGTAAACGCAATGGATACTAAACGTTTCTTTGATCCTGTAAAACGTAATCGCAGGACAACCATCAAGTATTCTCGTACATCCTATACCTACTTAGCTACATAGAAATATAAATAAAAGAGTGGCAACTGGGCACTTAGATACGGACACTTTTGTTTGCGAGACGTAAATAAATGATGAAGCCGCTATCTGCTTACGCTCTCTAAAAACATTTCAAAGATAATTTGACGAATTTATAGGTACCTAAGTAGTTTAGGAAAATGTTTTAAAAATAATATAATTGATGGTTCGAAATATTTTCCTTTCTCCTATAATCTCAACCTTAAAAGCATGCATGAAGTTTATCTACCATGAGCTCATGCCGGAGTACCTAGGAAACTGAATGGTCCCTAACTTAGCGTGTATTAAGTTAGTTATAGAAAGTTGTTCAATGGGTTACAAGGCTGAATTTAGCTAGAATTATTCCTAAAAAAGGTATTATTAATATTGTGGTCTTACTGGACTAGGATGATGATAAAGCACGGAGTGTAGACACTATGAAGACGTCGCGTCCGAGGGGTCCTTCGTGCCCGAAATTTAGTTACAGGTATCAATTAACTAGCGGTGGTAATGAGGTACCTATTATTATATTAGCCTGAATCATCCCACTCCTGGGCAAAGGCCTCCTCCGATTCTTCCACTCTTCACGATGACGTGCCAATTTTCACGATGAGGTACCTATAGCATACTGAAATAGCCCTTTAAGGTCCTCCTTGAAAGTCGTGTGCTGACAGTGCTTTCACCGACTCCAAGCCAGGCCATTGCCGCATCTAGTTCGAATCTGCTGGGTCCTACAAATCTTCCGAATCCCGCTTAACGCAGCGGGACGCGCTGCAAACAGGAGAAAAAGACAGCGCGTCTGTTGAGCTAAGTATAAATAATGCTGATAGAATATAAATAAATTAAAGACTAACCTTTAACAGAAAAAAAATACTTTCCATGGAGCAACACTTCGTTAGAAGTCATTACAAATGTCCTCCCCATGTTTAACTATAGATACTTCTGCGTAAGGCAGGTACAATTAAACGGCTACGGAATAAAATATAAACTGGAATTTCAACGTCGTAACCAACATTTTTCTAGAAATAAAAATCAATAAACTCTGTTTTCTGACAGAAAGAAACCCGTCAAATAAAATTAGTGTCTAGGAAAATACAATTGAAAACGAAAAAGACATCGACTCAAGAAAAACTACGTGGAAGCAACCTGTTAAAGAGCATTTATTTATTTTATTTATTTATTAGCATTATAGCGATTTCGCTACACTACTTTCCATTTACGATTTGTAATAGCAACAGATCTTGTTTTATTTCGATTTGTATAATAACGTGTAAACTTAAAAACCGCGTGTACCTACTGCCCGCATAATGTAGAATTTAACCAAAAATACCAAATCATTATCATCATCATCACAGCCCGTAACAGTCCACTGCAGGACTTAGGGCCTCTCCCACGAAAGGGGAGGTTATTGCCATAATCTCCACGCTAGGCAGGCGGGTTGGAGATCGCAGTGTTTAAATATAATAATGGAAAATGCTGCTGCCCATTTTCCCGACTACAGAGACTCTTGATCTTTTGCCTCGAAATCATTAGTCGCCTTGTACGACACCCATGAGTGTAAAGGGTTGGTGCTATTCTACTCTGCCGAATACCAAATACTAGAACCAAATTGTGTTGTGTCCGGTGATTACCTATTGGATTTGTTGTAAAAGAAAATAATTGATAAGCAGGTAGTAGAGTCGAATAGAACCCCATAGGCTAAATATGACATTATTAATCATTTTGGTTATATACCTACCAAAACCTAATGCTAAAAACCAAATAACTTGTGAAAGCATTTTCGGGATGGGAAATATTATATTCCCAACGTCAGTGCCTGCAGTCAGCTTTTAACTAAAGTTGATAACAAGTTCAAGCACTTTACCAATTCGGCGGTAAGAAATATGCTAGGATTTTTCCCAAAACGATATCAAGACAGTTTATTTAAAACTTGCTGTAGACGTTTCTGTGCATGTCAACTGCGCTCCTTCCATATTACCATAGATCAATATAATTCATTGTATTGTCATTATATTGGTCTATAATATTACCTATAGCATATCTGTACAGATGCGAGAGCGATCGGTAAATGACATTGGACGCATGCATTACAACAGTAACCCCATTAGTTGCTGCCTAATGGGGTTACTGCTGCAATGTATGCGGAATATTTGAGGAGGCACTACTTGACGGGAGTAATACACGGGTGCGAATGCCGAAAGCACGAATAACGATAGCGCGAAGACGATTGCCCGAAAGCTTGAATGCGCGATGGTTTATTTGTGCGAATAATCAATTCCGCGAAAGCTTCAAAGAAATAAATATACCGTAACATCGTAACTACTGATTGAATAATATGTTACTAACACTAGGCTAAGTTAATTATTAGCTAGTCTATGGATTTATCAGTCTGAAACAAAAAAATGTATTTCTTATTATTCTCATCAACACCAATCAGAACTCGCTTACCCTTGACTCAAATTACCACTGATTGAAAAAACCCTACTTTAAACGTTTTAAAAATAAACGCTAATTATAGTTTTCTAATTCGCGACGACGCGACGTTTTTAAATAAGTATAGAAGAAAAGTGTCTGCGTAAAAAAAAATTTTTTCTTCTACTTTTGTGATTGGCTCGATAACATTTCTACTCTATTAAAACCTATGAAAACCTTAACAAAGGCCTGCCTTATAGGTGAATCATACCTATCCGCTGTAACCTGCAGGCTACGGTTCGGGCTGCCGCGCACGGGCCTTAGTAACGAAACAATTTTTTGCTCTAAACTAAAAGAGGCTCATTTCTCATACAATCCGACTATTAAAAAAGCCTAGCGGGCATAAAAAGAGTAAAATAATAACAAAGCAAGCCATATTTAATTGTCAATTTTCGCGAATAATGCTAATTGTCGATAAGCCCCTTCTTCTGCTGTACCCTTCCTATTGTTAACTCTGCATATTCTGCTGTTAATTAGAGGTCACTCCAAAAGGATTTGCCTCTTGTATGCTGCTGTCACAGCCAGTAGGACAAATAAAACATTGACAGATTTTTGGGGTCTTGCTGCATCACGTCCGTAGGCTATACCCTAGAGACCCTACACGTAACCCCTGGGTGGTGCGAAGAGTGCAGCCGAAATTGCTTGGTGGTAGGGCCTCGGCCCGAATGGCTAGCGACCAATAGCGACCACAAGATAAGTCTGCATGGCGCTAAGCAGTGTTTACGCATGCCCATACAACAACCGTCACGGCGTAGGTGAGACAAATCGGTTTTTCGAGCACATCCAATGCGCTAACGACAAAGTTCTTGAGCGGTATCCTTCCGCTGAGTTGGTAGTCTTAGGACACTTTCATGGTCACCACACTGAGTGGCTAGGGTCTAGCCGTCCTACCAACCCTGCCGGAGGATCCGCCCCAAATTTGCTCTGGCCAATGGTCTCACACAGCTGGTATTAGAACCCACCTACTTACCGGATGTTGTGGGCCGTGAACCTTCTTTGCTAGACCTTCTGCTGACATCCCACCCAGACGGTTATCGGGTGTCCGTCGATGCTCCTCTTGGGACATCTGACCACTGCCTGGTCCGTTCTGAGGTGCCTCTTGAACGGGCTCGCCCCAGTGGGTCACGCAAGGTATGGCACTATGGTTCAGCAGACTGGGATGGATTGCGAGAATTCTTCGCGTTGTACCAATGGATACAACTTTGCTTTGTTTCCATTGTTCCTGCCGTGTGCCGCAGTTTCAAGGAACACCCCTCTCTATTTTAAAAAGTATCGGGATCCTCGGTGTCCTAGCAAACCGCAACAAAAACGTAAGGGAAATATCCAGGACACTTCTTACACTAGTATTAAGGTTACAGCATTGTAGCGTCGGTGGCCGAGTGGTTGTGGTGTCCGGCTCGTAAACGAGAGGTTTGCGGCATTGCGGCAATATACAATGACTCTTTACTAAGTTATGTAGTTTAGTTGAATACTGTGACTCTTACTGTGAGGGAAAACATCGTGATGAAACCTGCACATTCAGGCAACTTAATATGTAACATGGAAGTCAGATGGCCGTCGATCCACAGTATTTACCTGATATGCCAAACACTCCGGGCCCGCGTGAGCGAGAGCACAACCGGAAGATTAACGCTAAGATTTTTATTTTTATTTTTATTACCATTGCAGCATCCTAGATAGGGCCCCGTCCGAGTATCGCGGTCATGACCAGCCGCCCGGAGACTATAGCTCCACATCACACACCACATTTGCTTTAGCTGACGTGCAACTATCGCGCCTTATCGCCGGAACCGGAGGTTAGCTACTAACGCGAAATTTGGAAGAACCCGCACAAGAGACCTTACGTACAAAATTACCTTTATTTTACTAATACTCAACCTGGAATTTACGTGTCTATCTTGTGTTCTGTGACAGCATTCTGATGCCGCTAACAATACGACATGGATTGGATAATACTAGCGGCGTAAAGCGGCGCAATAAAACTTGAAACGAACAATTCCTGAGAGAATTTCAGAATCAATTATAGCGACTTCGTCCATGTGGACCACTTTTTACGTATTTCCGTGCATTTCAAATGCAATATTAATTTTGTCTATACAACCTGTTCTTGTTCTGAGCGGACGACGCCTTTAAAAATATCAGTACACAGCAAAAATAAGAGGTGGATATTGGTATGAACCTGCTTCACCTCCCTTTTAAACGTCTTGGATCACATTTTAATTATTTGTATCGTAGAATAAATGTAATCAGTTTGAAGTAAATCGAATGAAGGTATAAAAGCTTTGTAGAAACTTTCACCCGCTGTTATAGCTCTCAAAGGATGTTTTGTCAACCTTAAGGGATCAATCAATTTATAAAAATCTTGAACAACGTTTTTAGTTATTTGTTTTGTAGTATGTTTGTACCAAGTTTCATGTGAATGCACTGATGGAATAAAAAGTTGAGTACAAACCTTCACCCCCCATTCCACCCCTGAGGGGATGAATTGCCAAAAAATATTTCTAGTAATCAAGCTTTCTTTTTTGTCCCGGAATTGGTACAATTCGAGACATGGGACTTAATGCGTGTTTCATATGATGTTGAAAGATCCAACCTATGTTTCGGGTTCCTTGCTGAGTACCTTGATTTACCAGAAGACCATTTATTACTTAGATGCAGTACTCTACATGTAAACCCAGTACGCGGTAAGATTGGTACCCGGAAAATGTAAACTTATAAAATATCTAATAAAAGGTAATAGTACTTGATGCAACTGTCATTTAAAAGGGGGTATTAAAACATAAGTGTCTGTTTATCATACGAGGCGTAGCCGAGTATGATTATAGCTTGACACGAGTGTTTTTATACCTAATTATATGCAGTTGCATACATTACTTTATCTACACTTATATGTTTATCTTAAAGTATCGTACCTATAATTTTCTCAACTTTGCTGGAAGTAAGCTGCGAGTCAGTTCTGTTGTATCTACGCGTCGAGGATATCAAGCGGCGGGAAATTCACTTTACTACTTTCACATTTATCTATTTATTTGCTTAAAATAAGAAAAAACATTTACAAACACAAATTACAACAATAACAAAAAATATTCTGTTTAGCGGGAAAATAATTATTTATTTATTTATTTATTGCGATATCACTATTAATAGGTACAGTGAGTTACATTACACATACTATATACATAGGTATATAATAGATCTTACATTAATAGTGACACCCCGCTGGGGTATAGCAATTTACAATTTACGAGAGGGCAACTGAAATAATAATTATACTTAATCCTATATTATATCTATGCAACATTATTAACTCAAATAACATTAATAGATATCTACTCTATATTCCTCTACCGAGTTAACATTGATAAATATTTATTAACATAAACAATACCGCAACTAACTAAGATAATAACATTTGAGTTTTCGGCAAGTACTACATCACACATAAATATTAAGCATTAAGTTTGTCTTCAAAAAATTCTTTTAAATTATAATAACTCTTATCAACAAGGTATCTTTTAAGTTTTTTGGAGAATAGTTTATCCTTTCCTATATTTTTTAATTCGTTTGGAATGTGGTTATATATTTTGATTACCATTGAGTGTGGAGCTGATGTAAAAATGTGTAATTTTGAGAACGGTATTTTAAGCTTATTTAAGTTACGATTATTTCTTTTTGTGTTTTTTTCCGGTGAATATAACTGGTTCTGACTTCTAGCGAATATTTATTACACAGAATATAAACAAGAAAATTTTAATTTTGAATTTGTTAAAGACATCTAGTTATTCAGCCTACATTTCGCCGTGTCCCGGCGCCCGACAAAAAATTAAAAAGTAAAAGTGTTGCATAATGATTAAAAAGTTATTTTACGATACAGCTGTAATGAAAATAGTATGGGAAATACTGTATCGAAAAGTAATCTTTTAAAATTTCATAGACTGGCGTGAAAAAAGTGTACCCTTAAACGACTGTTTTCGAATATGTAATTGGAACATTACGCTATGAGTGTAGATAAAGTACATTATGATTCGAGCACAGACTACACACACCCTTATTATATGAAAAAGGCAGTATAGCAACTTACTACTACAGTTTAGTTCAGAGGTATTTTAATGCAAAAGTGAAGGCGTCTCATTTTAATTATCAATAATACAAGTTTCTAATTTATCCAGACCCCACTATGTAGGTCTATAGGCTACTTAAGTACTTATCAAAATTGTTTTTAGTGTTCCAAGACACATTTATCAACGAAAGTGGCGCGTAAAAGATTTCTTCGTGTTACTTCCGCGTCGTAAAAGGGGCAAAAAATATCGTTATCAATTTACGCCATTGACATTAATACAAAGTCGTTGCCGCTGGCTAAGGTCGGAGGGAGGGTTTACTCACGATCGGGTGAAATTGCTTACGAGAAAGTCTTCATCAACCTACGAAAGGCGGGAACCACTCGAAGAGATAATGACGGTGATTAGCCCTTTTCAACCGCAAAGTTTAGAAAGTTAGATACCATTTAACACTTACCCATTGTGTGAAACGCGGACGGGTAACAAGCGAAATTCATCGGGTCTGTGTGACAAAGAATGCGGGGCTAAACTGAACACCCGCCACGTCACGTTCCCACATGGATGTGCGAATATTTTCACAATTTCTAAATTGTCAGAAGCATTTTGTGGCCGGACCACAAAGAGTAACGTAATCGTCAACTCTAAAATCTAAAATCAACTTTTTTGTTGATCCTTTCTATCCTCTCAAATACCAATATCAGGTACCTCCCCAGGTACCTACCGAAAATATGTCTTTAGAGCTACCAGCAACTAATTCCGATAATAATAATACTGCATTAATTCTTCTATGGTTCGACTGTATCTATACAGATGGAGCTCCATCCTTAAAGTGTATATTATTTACGAGGGGTTAAATTTGGGGAAAATTTCTCTTCGCAAGAGCTTACGTGATAAATGACGGTGTTGAGCGGTTACAGAGAACATAAACTCAAGAGGAGCTGAAGAAATGCTTTTACTTCTTTAAAAACTGATTTAGATTTTTACGAGTCATCTGTACAATTGTCGAGTAATAACTAATAAAAATCTTTATTAAGGATGACACAGATCCATACATCAAAATAAGACCACGTTAGACAGCTGTCATCATTTCCGTAAGATGAAGGAGGCTATGCTTATGCCCACGACATAAACTTCATTTTATTAACCGATTTCAAAAAAGGATAAGGTTCTTATGTTGCCTTTTTATATATTGTTTTCTACGTACGGTCGCCAATGGACATTCAAATTACTAAAAAGGTGTGGCGTCTGCTTGGAGAGTCGCCTAACAACCGCTCTTGTTGATATCAACATATATTTTCCACACGGAAATATCATATTGTACTTTATTTATGTATTTTATTAAACACCTTTGTTAAAGTTCTCCCCATTTTACATACCTGCTAAATCCGAAGTCTTAAAAATCATAATCCACCGTAAAGCCGTAACATGATAAGTCGATAATCTCCTAATTTGATAATATATACAGTATTATATACACTTCAAACTAGATTAAAATGGTAAACAAATAAAAAATAAAATTATTAATAAAAAAACAGACTCTAAATCGCTGCCTTGCGGAAGTGTCCCCAGAAGGCTGGCAGCGTTACCTCTCTGAATTGTCAGACTTATACGTTGACCGAGGTAAGCGCCAGCACGTGGGTCTCCGGTAGACTCAATTAGCCGGGTAGATATCTCATGGAACACCTTTTTGGCGCTAGGGCCCCAAGGTCCCAACGTTTCCACTCCAAACGGCGCAAATAAATAACCCTGACCTAGGGATCCATATTTGCGCCGTTTGAGGTCCTCTGCCGAAGAAGCAGCAGCGCCAGCGTTGGCAGAGGTAGCTCTAATGTGGGATAGGGCCAGGGTGTCTACACAGGTCGCATCCCACACCAGAGGCCACCCTTGTGACCAAGCAACGAGCGTCATGCCGTCGGGCCTCTTACCATTTGATAATTAATTACAATAAAGGTAACGGCTTTAAAACACTTTTATTAATAGGTCTCGGGAGCAAATCAAATACCAATTTGAGAATGCTTGAACAATTCACACTGCGCCATCTAGCTCCAAAGAAGCAAAGCTTGTATTATTGGTGTCAGAAAACTGATAAACTACTTACTTATTTAATTTTTAAATACATACTTATTACACATATAAAACCTAGATCCGTTACAGAAATTAAAATTCACCCTATCAATTTCTGCCGCCCGGCCGTAAATCGAAGCCGGCGTTTTCATCATTAGATTCATCCCCTAAGAATGTGTGAAATATTGGAGAAAGTTTGCAATGCTGACTGACTAATACCCTGGAAGTCTGGGACTAGTCTGGAAGCTTGAAGTTTTGAATAGGTCTATAGATGACTGAGTAGGTACTGAGAACGGTTTTTTTGGAAATTTGTCCCCTCTGGGTGAAAGTCTGTAAGCAACTTTTTATTCCTTCAACGGGTTCACTTATTTTACAAATATTCTACAAAACAAATAATTAACAATATATTAAAAAAAAAATTAAATATGTTCTTTAAGGGGTGAAACAGGGTGTGGAAATACACTATATATAGATATATAACTATAGCGTTCCGGCTCTGCCCGGCATTGTCGAGCACGGTTCGGTCGTGGTTGGCGAGGGATACGTTTATCTACGGCCATAAAGCGGTCAGCGTGTCACTGTGTGTTTCCTTCCTACTTTCCTATCCCCCTCCTTTTTGACGATTGAAAGAGATATTTAATGTCCTAATCAATAAAGAAATTTTGAATTTTGAATTTTAAATTCACTGAGGAGCATTATGAACTCATAATTCTACTAAAATTATCCTTTACGAGACCTAATAAAATAGTTAATAATAAAATATAGTTGTGCTAATCTGAAAAATATCAAATATTTATGAAGTACTTCACAATAGTAAATTTCAAAGCGGTTTAAGTAGCACTGGGGATCGAACTCGGTACCTCCTACTTACGAGTCGAACCCCTTAACCGTTGGGCCACCAACAGTGTGAGCATAATTATAATTAAATTTAGTGCACAAGAAACAGTTTTCGAATGTCAGAAGTCTAAGGTGGGTCATATAACATTATTAAGTTTATAATGGGGTTATTATGATTAATTGAACTGTTGTTCTGAAATTGTATACTCCGCCTTACAGCACGACCCGCGGACCCTCGTCAACGTGAGACAAATGTTTTTTAAAAACACCCCAGAGAAGAATTTGGAACTAATATAGTGCAAATGTATTTGCAAAGAAAAACCCTCAAAACCATAAATGATATATAGATATAGGTAGGTTCTTTTTAAGTTTTTTAACTTAGGTGCCTACGTCTAAACGACACTCCGTTATTATTCTATGCATTTAGCAACACAATTTCAATGGGACACACTTCACTCAAAAATAAATATAATAACCAATAATTGATGGCTGCACTCATGGGTTTTTTATTAACATTTTTAATTGCAGCGCACAATTCTTTACAACTAGTAAAATACTTACGTATCTAAACTTCAAATCTTGTCCAACATCACTGAATCGAGCCACAACACGCACAGTAACTTCCAAAAAGTTTGTTTACTGTCCACAAAATTATTTTCAAACCGTCCTAACACCGCGTCGGAGAGCTATATATCAAGTGGGCTGTATGAGTATTGTTTCGCATTTAACATTGTTCATCTTAATATTGCTGGTTGGATCGTGTTCGGAATATATTTGCGTGGTCGGGGCCGCAGCGCGCGTGGCGTGGTACGCGCCGGCCGCGCTCGCAGAGACTGCTGCTCCTACAGCGGCCTACGAGAATCGCCGTCGCCCACGCCGCGCGGACACACCGCCACAGAAGTTAGGCGGGCGGCGGCCGCGGATCTGGGGCGACGCACTGACAGGCAGCGAGTGGCGATGCAATGATCGCGGCTAATCTAGCGTGGACGAGGCGAGGGTCAGTTACATAGGTTGTCTACAACACTAAATCGGTTGTCGTCTGTTGTGCCCACTTGTCACACAAAAATATTGTCTACAAAGTTACACATAGACATAGACATTATTTATTTTATCATCGCAAAAATCCATAAGCGTTTACATATATTATTGTAATTTTAAAACAGTTCAATGTTAAACTAAAACAAAGTAGGTACACAAATACAATAAATCATTGACCAATGCGATGACAAAAAATACCTCAGCTCAGCATAAGCAGCTGCAGCTCTAACTTGAGTGGGATCTTGACGGTAAAGTCCTGCATAAAGCGCACATAGTTATAGAAATGCAAAATTCAGTAAGTAGGTACACTTCACAATTAGTGGTTTGAACATTTAAAATCCCTTAAATTTTCCGGAATAACAAAAACGCGACTAGAAATGACTCCATCTAGCATAAAGAATAATGGACAAAAACAAAGTACTATTTTCAAATTCAAATAAAATAAAAGCCGTCATGAATGTGTTCTCAAAAGGATCACACATTATTATGATCAATCCAACGTAACCAACGTACATTACATACACACAAGTAAGCGAACATGTACAATACAACGCTTAATCCAAGCAACCAAACTACTAAAAACACTACTATTACGTAGTCGTAATGTACACGAAAGGCCTGCTAGCGTGCACACGATACCTCCTAAACAAACATACGCCAAGTCCCTCCAAGTCCTGCCTGTAAACGTCTACCAGAACCCAGAATACACGCCCTGCAGTACTTATAAATAAACTAAGTACATACCTATTCCCCTACCAAGAACTAAGGTGACCAGTCATTTGAAGAGCTAGTTCTGCGTTTTAAGTTGCAACATTCGAAGCATGTAGTATTCTGTGACAGAATAGGGATGATGAGTGGGTCAACATTTTTAAATTTTAAATAGTCTAGTAAAAATACAAGAGTAATAAACGAGATAGGTAATTAAAAAGTTCAAACGTATCAAAGTTTCGGAGTGGGGGCTTGTGACGTCACGTTTATGTAATAAAAGAAAAAATACGTGTGCAATATTTTTTATAATCTACCAGACCATGACCTGACGGACTAAAAAAATGTATTCAGTCATCATCCCTATTCGATTTCCGCCAACAATGAGGAAGGCGGTGGAAAAAGATACGAACATGTTCCTATTGTGACACTGAACAGAACACTGACGTCTCAGATGGAAGACCTAGCGCCCTCCTTCATGAAATTTAGATTCTTGTCAAACATGTCAACATATGAGGTAGTAGACGTTGGCGCTAATTTTAGAAGGTGCACAATAACGAAGGCGGCTTAAAAAGGTTATAAACTACGAGTTTGTCGAGTTATATTCCTCTATACATATAGTTTACTAGCTGGCCCGCCACGACTTCGTTCGCATGTTGTCATCTATACGAATATTATAAAGATGAAAGGTTTGATTTTTTGTTTGTTTGTTTGTATTGAATAGGCTTCAAAACTACTGGACCCATTTCAAAAATTCTTTCACCGTTGGGAAGCTACACTATCCCCGGGTGACATAGGCTATATTATATTTTCTAAAAAATTACGGATAATTAATAAAACTCCAACAATGTAACCCAAGGTGTGAAAAAATACCCAAAAACTTCCTTACATCGCGTGTGCTGCGAAGTTTTCGCATTTTCGTTTTCGCATATTGATGATAGAACAAAATAATGTGCTACGACTTTGCAGAACACATCATTATCTACAAAAAGTGTCGCGACAGTATATGTTTAACTATTATAGTTATGTCACAATAAGTGTTCTTTTATTTTCAAAATTTAATTGAAATGCCGCCGCTAAAAACGCTCTTTATTTGTACCTTGGTATTAAATCAAAATCTCAAAATCAATTACTTCATATTCACGACTGCTTCAATACGTTTATATAACTTTTTGAATTATTCAATTCAGACATTCCATTCGAAAGACATCACGAGTTTAAAAATGTGAATATTAGAAAAAGGTCGCGTGTTCGCCGCTCAGTCCGATCGGCTATCTAGGCAGCACGGGGTACGGGAGGGGCGTCAATGTCAAGAAATAAAGTGCCGCGCGGCTCACTCGCACGGTCGGCTCCCTACGCAGCGGTCGTGTGCGGAATCGAATAATTTTCGCTTGAAAGTAACCCGTGTACCCGTAGTGGTACCCGTGCGAAGCCGGGGCGGCTGCTAGTTCTCTATAAACCTTTTTCTTGAAACACTGTATCTATTGTTGAACACCGCATTAAAATTCGTTGCGTGGTTTATAAGACCTAAGCGTAAATACATAAATACAGATTGACAGACGGACTTTGTTTTGTACTTGTTATAGGTTATGGCTAGTAAATTGAGTTTAGTATACTCGTTTTTCAGTAATTTGTCAAAGGTTTTTTGTTCCAGCACAGTCCAGCATTACATAAGTTTTACATATCTAAGGTGTACTTACTTATAAGGTGGTCAATATAATAGAGGCAGCGTTTCATCTTTAAAGTCCCGTGATTTTAAGCGTAACTACAAACATTAATAATCATCATAATCGTCTTATCGTTAATATCCCGGTTGTGGTCTCGCGCACGAGGGCCCGAGGTCCACCTTAACCATTATCCAAAATTTGGCAGATCAGATAATTACTTGCAGTGGAGCGACTGCCATCTGACCTCCGTAACCCTGCTACCAGGGGAACCTGACCAGATTGGATCATGGTTACACATTAAGTCTCCTGAAAGTGTAGGTTTCATCACGATGTTTTCCCTCACCGTAGAAACATCAGTTAGCATTCAACTAATGTAAATAACTCAGAAAAAAGTCATTGGTACATGGCCGCAGTTGGATTTGAACCCCATACCTCTCGCTTACGAGTCGGATCCCTTAACCACTCGGCCACCGACGCTCTATCCACGGAAGTACAAACATAAAGCTAAGTATATAGCTACAAGAGCGCCACTCTTCAAAGGTACTAAATGTTGAAACAGATTATGCCTAAAATATCTACCCCTAGTGACAGGTGAAGAGAACCGTAATTGATGTATGAGCCAAAGGGCTTTACCCTAAATTATCACTCAGATAACTGCGAAATGGTGAAAAAAAATTGATATTCTTTGAATAATTCTTTAGACGGAGTAATTCGGCGTAAGTGAAATTATTATTAAGTTATCTTACCTGGAGGTCGGTGGCCGAGTGGATAAGGCATCCAAATCGTAAGCTAGAGGTACCAATGTGTGGGACCAATGACTCTGTCTTGAGTTATGTACATTAGTTGAATATACTAACCAATGCCCTTACGATGAGGGAAAACATCGTGATGAAACCTGCACATTCAGGCAACTGAATTCCCCTGGTAGCATGGTACCGGAAATCAGATGACAGTCGCTCCACTGTAAGTAATTATCTGATCTGCCAAATCCTGGATCATGGTAAAGGTGGACCCCGGGCACAACTGGTACATTAACGCCAAAATGATTACTTTTATACCTCGCGAACCATATACAGCAGATTATTTTCCGGAAAAATATATATTTTTTGTGCCTTTACTGCAAACAGCTTAGTAAATGTCACCAATAAAACTGCGTCAAACAGAAGCCGCTGATAAGGGTTGCTGATGATGACGACGGTAGCCACTTACGCATTTAACTAATTTAATAAAAATAAACGACGAGAAATCCAAATTGTTCTACCTTTCTAATTTCTATACAATTGGGTTATGCAAATCAAATAACCTCCTCGTAGATACCCACAACCAGCAGCGGTCTGTTTAAATTCGACCCTTGACTTTCTAAATATATATCTCGTAAATCGGCTGCGCTATTGTTTTTGTTCAGAACATTGAATCTACATGGGCTTTTCATAATATTTTCTAAACGTTAGAAGGTTTTAAAAGTTTGCCAGAACTGACATTGTCAATGCGTAGGTAGTTATGTGTGTATTTTGTTTTCCTTGCGACGTAGGTAGAAATATATTTTATGGGTATATTATACAATGGTACAATCATACAACTAAATAGTTGACACCTGACCTAATGATAATAATCCGTATGACAATATGGAGTAATTGGTCAGCTAATTAGTATTACTGTACATTATAGTTTCTTCGACAACGTTAAATACCAATACAGATATAATTTGATATAATCATAATGTACCTATTTAAAACTAAATGATGTTATTTCAAAGTATAGGCATACATTGTATATACCACGGTATAGAAATTTACTGCCCCAGGGCATGTGTTAAGGTGTCCCTTAACACATGCCCTGGAACTCTCGCCCACTCAGAAACTGGTCTGCGGCCCAAATGTCTACTTTATATGATGTGTAATGCATGCCTTGACTTTTAAAATTGTCTTTAATAATAATAATAATAACAATGTGCATGGGCAAATTCACACAGCGCTATCTAGCCCCAAAGTAAGCAAAGTTTGTGTTATAGGTGTTAACTGATAAACTACTTATACACTTTTTTTACATACTTATTAAATATACTACACCCGGACCTGCAACAGAAATTACAACTCATCATTTAAATTTCTCTTCGGCCGGAAATCGAACCCGGGACCTCTGCATGGCGACCGGCATGTTAACCAACTGAACCACTCAGGTCGATATATTTTCATTTCATGTTACTTACGAAGAGTTGCACCGATCTGCTTCTCTCTCCTGGGCTAATCACAGTTGCTAAACTTTAATTACACAGGTGAAAAGTAACATTTCCTAAAGGACCCGGTTACAATCAAAACGTTCAAATAACATCGGCACAGGACGCAACTAATTACGAACAAGTCCGCCTTTCACCGCTCGCCTGGGGGAAATCGACTGGAAAACCAATTAGCTAATCATTTTCTGTTCCATAATCCTACTAATCCTACAGATATTATAAATGCGAAAGTATTTGTAAGGATGAATAATAATTAATAAAGAAATATGCTTTTACTATTCACACAGCGCCATCTAGCCCGAAAGTAAGCAAAGCTTGTGTTATGGGTGCTACAGATAACTGAGAAACTAGGTACTTATCTACTTTTAAATACATACTTATTAGACATATAACACCCGTAACAAAAATTACAATTCATCAATTCAGTTTCTGCTCGGCCGGGAATCGAACCAATGACCTCTGCGTTAAGCATCTGAAACACTCAGGTGGTCCTTTTTGGCAGCAATACAGCTTATAGCCCAGGATAACACATAGGCTATAATTTATCCCGACAACCCGTTCCCGCGGGAACAAGTCTGAACGTTATAGCCGAATTTAACGCGAACGAAGTCGCGGGCCAAAGCTAGTAATATTATAAATGCAAAATGATTCTTGGATGGATGTGGGGATGATTAATACTCCTTCACGGAAAAACTACTCAACGAATTTTGATGAAATTTGGCAGTATTATACCTTATGTTTCAGAATAATTCAAAGGCTAAAATTTATCCCAAAACTCCTGCGGGAACACGGGTAACCGAATTTCAAATACAAAGTCGCTAAGCTAGTCATCCACAGCTTAAAATAATGTAACACTTATACGTCGCAAACGTAGGTATAAAACCTTGGTACTCAGAGATTAGTTACGCTAAAAGCAATTCAGCAGTCTCTTTGTACATGTCCTTTACGTCTATACATATATGTACGCAACAGACACAGTGTCTGGGTCTATAGCTACTCTACTGTAATAGTTTACCCATTAGACAGTGAGCCAAGGGTGACGTAGGTAATCCTACGCCATTGAGTACAAGAAAAAGTCGACTTTGTAATTAAAGTAGACGTTTAGGAAACCCGCAAAACATTGATCTTCCCGTGGACAACATGGCACAAAAACAAAAAAAAAATTTACCTATTCTTCGACTTTTCATAGCGATAATACTTACATGCCAATTACCTTTTATGTTGTATAAGAAAGAAAAACGGTCGCCCTCACATCCTTTTGGCAGGTTCGATTTCAACCACATTAGAGGAAAGTTACTTTGTACTCGATGACGTAGTAGGATAACTTACAGCGCCCGAACAGTCTATATGTTCTTGGGAAATAATGAGAGTGTATGTTTGTGTGGCAAACATTTAGTTAGGCTCTCGCCGGTCCATGGTTGCTTTATAATTCATCACCAGTCTTTTTAATTACTATTTCTTAACGGGTAATTCCAATTAGGAACTGATATTGTGTGTCTTAAGAAGAAAACCAAAATACTTCACTATAATCCTAATCCTAAGTAATAAAAGCGAAAAGTGGATGTCGAGCTGTTTGTCCGTCCTTCTTTCGCGTCGATGCGGAGTATCCCATTGACCTAATTTTTTGCACGGCTAGATCAAAGACCGGAAGGCGTGGCTACCTTTACCAATTCATACGAACGACTCCGCGTCAAAAACATATCAAAATACCATTAATTGCCATAGGTATAATCTTGGTAAAAGGCAACGATGGAGACTGCTATCTAGATCCACACACCCCGCTCAAGAACTCACGTTGGAATCAGCTGTGACAAGTTATAAGTACAATAAACTTGAGATAAATAATTCAACCAGAAAAGCCCATTACAAGCCCAGATACAGGTGGGATTTCATCTTGCTCCTTTCTTAAACCAAGCATTCACACTAATATCATTACAATATTTATATCTTATAAGGCTTTAGTTTAGTATATTTTATATGTATTACTGTATATATTTTTGGTATTTTAGATGTAGGTATTAGTGTATATTGTTATTATAAATGTAAATTATTTTATCAATAAAGTATATTGTCCCCTAAACATACATTAAAAATTACAATCATTATATAAACCACGTCTACTGCTGGACATAGCCCTCTAGAACATTATTAGATCATCACAAGTCCATCAGTCTATCATCAAAGCTGCGCTTGCCTGTTCAGGCCGCCACTCGAGAGCCTTTCCGCCCACGTTCGGTTCCACCGGCTATCACGCCACTTCAGATTTGCAATTTGAGTATATCGGGCAAATAAGTAGGTTGTGCTTCAATCAATGCGGATTATTTAGTCATATACAGTATGAGAGATCGATCGCCCCCTAGAACGTTTGTGGTAGAGCGTGACTGAGCAGTCTCAGTACATCTGATATAAGCCAACAACAAAAGAGCCAACCTATCTCTAATGTCGAATTTACACAGGCTTCATACTGTCTGGTTGAAAAGAAGGTGCCCGGTAATATGAAATTAAATCATTTCTTTTTTAAGTATTGTACTGAATTTATTTGAGCTCTTTTCTTTACAAGATAAAATCCACTTTGTAGACGTTAAGAAGACCCACAAAACTTTACTCTGCTCGTGCACAACATAGCACAAAAAAAATTTTTTTTAGTTTCCCAAACTTTAACTTCAACAGAAAGAAACAGCTTCTAGTGTGACTTTTAGAAATCAAACTATATTAATTAATTTATATTTAATGTAGTCGGTTACGTTCTTATGGAACATAGTGTAGATATAGAAATCACTGTTCTCGAGAACTCTTGTTTGAAGAGCATGTATTCCGTCGGCTCCATTGTCACTTGTCACGGAGGAAACTGCGTGTCGCCGGAATACTGCGAAGAGAGATAACACAAGACCTACTAATAATTTTATTCAAAATCAGAAGATATTTCAGCTTAAGATTTCTGTTATTCGAGTCATCTCAGTCGAGTACTCGGAGCGAATTATTAATTCAATGGCAAAGTAATTTAATTAAAGCTTTAGAGCAGTTTATACCCGGATTTATAATGATTCTACGCATTTCGGGATAAAAGACTTTAACTGCTATGGTTCCGTTACGCTAATCTGCGACCAATTATTTACGTAAAATTGTACTAGTTCATTCTGGGCAGGGAGCGGGCTCCATGAGTAATCTATCCGAAATGAGATAACTGTGAAATTCGTACAAAATTCAAAATTCATAAGACGAACGGGCTCAAATGAGAACTTCATATTGGATAAGGGCCATTGCACTAAACTTATGTGACACTTAAATTAACATGATCCTAAGAATTTAGGCGTCACAAAATGTTAAATAAAGTTAAGAGCGACTTAACGAGTTTAGTTTTCACTGAATGTTGGTGTTGGTAAAATACTTTTGCTTGTTAGGAAAATTTTAAAGGAACTGCGAACTTAAAGGCGGCGCCATAGTATAGATATTCTGTAGCGTCACCTATAGATCAGCACTGCAATCCAAATACATAAGTGGCCCCCGGTTGGAGACAAAATGGAGGGAAGTATATCACTTTGATAAGTTGCTGTTAATTCGTTGGTATTCAGCGCAACTGCCCAAACCCACAGAAACGGCTTGCCCAGACTTGACTCCGGACCAAGACGCAAGCGGTGGCGATGCGGCTTAGTCTGGAGGTTATTTATTATTTATATTTCTATCAAGAGACTACTACTAGATTAGTAACAAAATTTTAACATCGTATAAGCTTAGTTTAAAATTAAAATGTATTAAACAATCGAGTCATCTTTAATTTCTCAAATCATGAAGTCTTCCCCCTCATACCCTTCTCCTCTGCAGATGCAGTGAACGTTCAGCGTGGTGATGTGTGGTGATGTGTGCGTAGCATCAAAACGCAGTGATAACGCCAGGCACGGGAAGGAGAGGCCAGCCCAAGTTGCGTCCTTAAGGATCCACCACCACCAAGGATACCGAAGACTGAGCAAAGTGGACTAAGAGGAATAAGAAGGCGGACCCTGGGCCCCTTAAATGCCGCGCTGGAACGCAACCGGGATTTATTGCTGTCTGTGGCCATATCCACTGTCAATCTAACACTTATTTTTATAAAACCCAGTCAGGGAATAAAATGACAATTATTTCGGTATCATGCCTATACTGTGTATAACATAGATAGCTAAATTAAAACAAAATGTTCAATTAAGGAAACGGCTCCTCCATAGCAATAAAATGCGTGTTGTCGCAATAATTGCCTTACCTGACCGAGTTTAACCTAATGCCCGGATTGTTGTCTGACGTAATCGTGAAATATGGCGTTGTCCACGATATAGATAGGTAAGTACTACGTGTTGTACAGAGTTGATGTCTGAGCGGCACATTTAACGAATTCGTGTACATCAACAGACCTGAAAGCAACTCAGGCTCAACCTAAATAAACAATGGAAAATTGCTTTCTGTGAGCCACGGCGAGTAAGGCCCGAATGCGGAGCTTCCCTGTTCTACCCAAACCGAATTTAAACTTATTGCTAATGTGTTTTTGTTGCGTGGTGAACATTGTTTCGCAACACCTACTATAGGTAAGTGCCAACTCTATCTAATGGTATCAGATTTTTAAGTTATTACAAATAATACTGAAGTAAGAAACATATATAAGAAAGTACGTTTATCTCTGTGTGAAATCCAAGTATTAAAATAAATTGATTTATTTTTTAATATGATTATTCTTCATATTTCTGTAGGTACCTCAAACATTAAATAAGTCAATTTATTTATATTTCTATATGCATAATACTCATCGTTGTCGTGCTCTTCTTCTGACTTTTTCTATTGAAACGTACTTTACGTACAAACTGATTTTCGGATTTTCTAAGCTTGTGATGATCTCAGAGAAGATAGGTGGGTATGCCCGAGCCTACCTCACCTGTTACATACACAAAGGCATTGTTATATAAATGTACTGTTCATTTACGCGATCATCTGGTTAACGACTGTCGTTTTCGGTTGGATATAGTTCGTTCATCATCATAACGATAGCGATGAATTGTTTAGGTACTATTATATCGTCCTACCGTTTATGTTATGGGCGACAGTTTGATACCTATCGATTTTCATCAGGCGGGCTCGTTTGTCACCTATAGATATTAAAAAACGCCGCCATGACAGCATTTATTTTTTGTGCCGCTGGAATGGAAAACAATTATACGGCCAGATGTAATACATAATATCACCATTCCGAAATTGGTGGTCAAGTGATTTAAATTTTTGCTTGTCACCATTCCATTGTAAACTTACCTAATGCCCATCAGGCTGTTATATTTGGTACTAAGTTTACTTGAACCTGAGTCCAATATTATAAGGTTTGAGTTAAATCGCAGACTAAAGTTCACTCCGAAACCATAAAGGCGCATTATAAATCAGATCAAGAACGTGAGATAAGTAAAATTCCAACCAATGTTGGCTGAATGTATTTTGTTGCTGTAGACTGGAAATCAGCAGCTATTTCTGAAACCGCCTTGTAATCAATCACTCTTGTGAATTCTTTGCGTTGGTCATCGTTGGCAGACTGTAAAATATGGCACATTTACGTTATTTACTTCAGTCGCTAACTCAGGAAAATCTATTGGTTGATTAATGTGTGTTATCTGTAACCACAGAATAGGTACTAATACTGTTTACATGAGGTAATAAAAATATTTTTAAAACTACGTACCTACCTTCCGTATTAAGATTCACGACCAGCCTTGCTCCTTAGATGAAGCCAAAAAGGGGCTTGCAGCACTAATATATATTCCTGAAGCGAAATACATTTGGAAACTTGTAACTCCTACATCCCGATTTCTCTAAGATCCACTTAGTTCCCGCCACTAGAAAAGTGCGCTAAATAAAAGTGAGATACGGATTTCAAGGATACAAGATCTAATTAAACCTGGGTCTAACTTCTCGTGAAACAAATTATCGTGAAATATAAAAACAGAGTGGCAATCGTAACGAGATGCCAAATTATAAGTATGAACACACTGTGCCTACCCGTAATAATTTGTAGGTATTTAATACGATTAGATTTATAACTTTATACTGCGTCTAATATCACGTTCTCCCTGTTGTGTACTGTAACTAATTTATTCTTAGAAATAATTACCTGTAATAATATAATCTACTCATTTATTTTTATTTCACAATGATTGTGTACAATAAATATAAGTACGTCAAGAGCACTGAAATATTAATTACTTATAATCATACCTACTGCCATTTATATTTCACAATTGTTGTGTAAATAAATGAATGTCAACGCAACGCATAACAGGAGCAGCGAGGCTCAGGGGCAGCACCGTTCTATATTTGTAATCAAATTCAGGCTTTGTTGTCACGGGGAACACATTATTTGTTGGGTATGTACTTGTCATATCATGATTGATACTGATTCTTGTATTATCTTACCACAATATGGATGCTGTTGCCTAATGAATGAAACGATGACATAACCGCACGGCGCCGGGCAGCTTGGTGCAACAGTTAGACGAGAGCTACAGATTAGCCTGAGTTTACAAAGTTAGCTTCCATTAGGTCTCCACAAAAAAGTTGCTTGCATTTGACGTGACGTGTGGCTTATTTACTTTGTGGCGCAAGAAGCTCGTCGCAATATTGCTCTATTTCATGTCGGCATTTTGAGTGGCCGGCTGGGGCCGACGAGAAGCTATGCTTTTCAGGCTATACAGGTAAATAGGATAGGTCTAAATGGTGATTATTTACAGTCCTGGCCCACTTAAACCTACAACAAAATTACCACCAAATGCTCTTCTAAAGTGAACCGGTACAGAGTCCGCTGCGTCAGTCACACACTTCACACACAATGGAACAAATATTTTTTGCTAACCGGCCCAATAGCTGACAGGCATTATAAAGCCCGCTTTTATATTTTTCAATTGCCATTGTCGTAGTCATATTCTCTCTCGTAGGTCATTATTCAAACTGTTCGGACCATTGCCATATTCATCAATTAGTCCATTAAAACATTTTCGTTGCATTTGTATCGTAGGTGTCATGGGCGACAGTCTGAAACCACTTTTCATGGTGGGCTGTCTGCTCGTTAGTCACTGTATTGGATTAAAAATACCACATCCTAGGTACCGAGCCTTTGGTTCGTATCAGTATGTCTATATTTTGTGCAGTTAATATCCTTGACCCACGACCTTTAGTAAAAACACAAGTAAAGGATGTACTTTTTGTATTGGTACAACCAGTTTTATCTTAATACAATACTTAGTACAAACAAAAATCTATTCAGATTTAGATCATGATCAACGACAGTTGTACAACTCCAGTCAAGGGAATCCACTTGGATGGGTACCAACAAACTTAAGTCGAATAAATAAATAATAAACAAATATATACACAATAAAATTTTTGTTGATTTCTGGGCCTGGTATGCTAATAAAGCCTCTAAGACGAGATTATTTATCTACACAACATGGAAAAGGTAGGTGGTATGTTGTATTACTTATTAGTAATACCTACCTACCTACCTACCTACCTAGACTACCTATTGGTAGTCATTATCTTCTCTAAGAGCGTCGGTGGCTGGGCGGTTGAGATGCCGATTCGTAAGCGAAAGGTACCGGATTCGAATCCCGCTGCGGCCAACCAATAACTTTTTCTGAGTTATGTACATTAGTTAAATTCTATCAAAAGGTTCCCCTGGAAGCAAGATCACGGAGGTCAGATGGTAGCCGCTTTACTCATTTTTTCAAGTTTTTTTTAGGTCGCTCTAAATGTGGTCATGGTGGACCCCGGGCCCTTGTGCTGGAAAGCATAACCGGGACATTAACGCCAAGATGATTATTTTTATTAGTCATTATCTTCTCTCTAGGTGCAGTAGTGATGATTGCATATTACGCCACACACAATACTTCCTCAAACCTTCATTGGGAAGGCTGATGAGACAACACATACCCTTTAGAATAGCTGTGCGCAGCCACCTTAAAAATGAATTATGGTGGTCGGAGAATTGACACATTCAATAGAAGATCGGGATGCCAAGAGAATAACCGTCTAAGAATATGAATGAATGCGGGTATATAAATCCAAGGGTAAGTAGGCATGCGACCACGGTTAACTTAACACCCCGATCTTATATTGAAGATTTATTATATATATATATTGAAACATATGTTCTTGTTTCGTTCTTTTCTGAGCCCGATTATATCCGTAAACAAGTTTTAGTTTTTCACTTTTTTATTCCGTATATTTTTAACTTTCTTTTTTATAATATTTTATTTGATACTATAGTCTTAATTACTTACATGTCTGTAGTCTAGGTGGGATAGTAAATATTTATATTTTTTAGGTATACAATCAAAGTTGTTTATGACTTGACGGGCAAAGAACTTCTAATAGAATACAATAAACTTTACAATAAAATTAAAACTTTACGAAGTTTCGTACTCTTGTGTTGTGGGTTGTGGGTGATGTAGATCGTATTAGGATCAATCAATGTTTATTTATGTCGATGCATTGTTTTATAGCTTAACGGCTATTGCCTGCTGCCAGTATCAAAGTGCAAGGAAAACACACTGAAATAATTTTACAGGTTTGAAAAGAAAAACTAACCCTTTTTGCTGGAGAATGAAACTGCGGGTGGACCTCTGCATTGCATTAGATCAGTGGAGCATTGCAATACTAGAGTGAGGGAACCGTAGGTTATCCTACGTCATCGAGTACCAGAAAAAATCCACTTAGTGGTGATAGTAGACGTTTAGGAGACCCATAAAACGTTGTTCTGCCCGTGCACAACCTGGCACAAAAAAAAAAGTTTTTTTTGTGACCCAAACTTGGATTTTTCGTAATGATAATACTTACTTATCCTCTTGTGTAGGTTTTATCAGTAGAAATTCCGGGGTGCCTCACATCCTTTTGGCAGTTTCGCTTTTCATCCACTAGCTATGTAACTTATATTAGGATAAATTATTATCCAGAAGTAACAAAGGATACTTTATATCCTGGTATCGCTGATATACGTGTTGACACGGGATCACACAGGACCGGAGACTTTAAATTGCACCCGTGTGAAAGTGTGGTGGGTCGCTAGTACAAACATAGTCATTAATATTATGATTTTTTAAATATACATAAGAGTTCAATGAACCTGTAATACCGTTATGTAGAAAGATTATTAATATTTTTTGTATTTCTTATTCATCATCACAGCCCGTAACAGTCCACTGCAGGACACGAAAGGGTTTTTGCCATAATCTCCACGCTTGGCATTCGGGTTGGAGATCGCAGTGTTTAATTATTTATTATTTATTATTATTTAATAGTTTATTGCACACAAAAATGGTAACAAAGATATGGCAAATATATACATGACACAAAAGGCACTACTTATTTCTAAAAAGAAATTTCTTCCAGCAGGCCTACAGCAAAGAGAACGTGATTCTTGCCAGTGAAACAAGTTTAAAAGATAGTTATTTTATACCTCCTTGTGGAGTTTGTAGCTAACTGCTTGTGGCATTTTGCAGGTGCATTTATAAATTTAAGAAACTAACTTAAGTAGTTGCATCCTAGCTAGCTGTTTGGAGAGTAGAAAACAGGAAAGAAGTTTGGACATAGATACATTGTCCGGCATAATAACCATGTCGGAGTCGAAGCTGAGGAAATTTAGAAACACAAATAGCTATAAGAGGAAAATATCAAACACAACTATCTGAAGTTAATGATAACATCGATACCCTGGGAACCTACCACCACAAACACCTAAAAGATACTTGTCGTACCAATGTAGATATCACAAAGCTTAAAATTAAAATGGCAAGTCTAATTAAAACTCAGCATCTCGAAACACCCGTCTCAAAGTATACTTTTTAATAATGGCAGTAATAAGACTCTGGTAGGCTTAATAAATTACTTTATTAAGTACAATGGGCTTGTTTATAACGTCAGGTAGCTAGTTAAATACTAAAATAAAAATGAATTCCAAGTCTTTATTAATTAAAGGACTCTACTATACTTCAATCAATTTATGATGATGATGATTCATCGTTGGAGAGCATCGGTAGCCTAATGGTTAGTATAGAGGGTCGGCCTCATAAGCAAGGGGTACCAAGTTCGATCCCCATGTACTAAAATAAACTTTTTCTGAGTTATGTAGATCCATAAGTAGTACACTAACCGTTGCTAATGGTTAGACAAAACATTGCGGGGAAACCTGCACAGTCAAGCAACTGAATGTGTAGGTAACGGTAATTCAATTAGGTCAGGTTTCCCTGTTTACAGGGTCACGGAAGTCAAATGGCAATCGCTCTACTGATTATCTGATCTGCCGCGTCAAAGCGGACCCCGACTCTCGCCCGTGAGAGTATTTGAAAAAATACAAATCCACATAAGTTTCAGTATTTCATTACGTCTTGCGAAAAAAATGTTTTAATGCCAATTAATCGTAATATGTTTCCACCAAAAATATTGGAAAGATAGTCTTTACGTCATGCGTTCCACCTGTCATGACCTACGGTGCCGAGCGTGCTATGGAACGTGCTATGCTCGGAGTCTCCCTGAAGGACAAAATTCGAAACAAAGTAATCCGACAGAGAGGGGGAAAGGCCGGGTGGGCCGTACCCACCCCAGAATAGTCTGGTGTCCACCCCAGGATGTACCGTAACTACATATGTTCATAAAAAACTTCATACAAACATAATTTCAGTTAAATACAACCCAGGAATCCTCAGGGGCCAGGCCCTGGAAAATAGCAATGCATAGCGCACAGAATTAGTACGCTAAAGTGGCAGTGGGCTACCATATCTGCCGACGAACCGACAACCGCTCGGGTGAACGAGTTCTTGAAAGGAGACTACGACTCCGTAAGCGTAGTGTAGGACGCCCTCCGGACAGATGAAGTGACGTTTTGCGAAAGGCTGCGGATGGATGCTGGATGTGGCAAGCCGAGAACAGGGTGCATTGGCGGTCATTAGGGGATGCCTATCTCCAGCAGTGGACTAGTATATGCTGATGATGATGATATTTCAATTGGCGACACTTAGTTCCAGTGGTCAGATAAGATAGTGGTGAGATTTGTGTAAAGTTTGTATAACTTTACACAAACTTTCTACAGTGCCACAAACTTGTCTGACCCGGTGGCCAAAGCTAGAACTAAGTGTCGCTATTTAAAATTGTCATGGCAATTCCAACAACAGCGACGCTATCACCGGGTCAGATAAGTTTGTTGCAATTAACAAGGTTTATGTCAAAAATGTTTATATAAACGCATGATCAGTTAGTGAACAACTTTTATTGGTTAGATGGCTAATTTTAGTTAGCGTCGATGTAAAAAATTCTTGAAATAGGTATACATGACACATGGACATTATAAAATCTGTCTTCTATATTTAGACACGACTTTTTACATTGAAGATAATCAGAAAAAATATGCAGAAGACGTGGTACGTAATATATATAAAAAAAAAAAATTTTGTCTGCCTGTTTGTGCATCCCGTAAAAACTACTAAACGGATTTTGATTCGATTTTGAGTTTAGTAGCTTGAAGTCCAGGGTACAATCTTATCCAGAGATACAGCTTGTCCTCCCCGTAATACTAGCATGCATATAATACGGAGGTTATTTAAAATGGTAATGTGGGCAAAAGCTATATCAACGCAGACGAACTCGTGGGCAAAAGATAGTAAAAAATTAAATGTTTTATATAAGTAACTATTTCAGTTCAATATACAACGGGTATCAAGTTATTTAGCAATAGAAGTGAAATATAAAAAAGTTATTTTGTAAGGAAATGAAATTTGTGACCCTTCCTGCAAGGTCTACCCAAAACTCTGTGTCCGAGCCAACAAGTTTTTGTTCCAAATGTTTCAGTTTGTGCGGGTGATCGATACTGATTACAAAGCAGACGCCCGCCTGCCGAATGCTAAATAGCCTCCTATCGGAAGCGCCCAAACAAACCACCACAGCGAAAGCAAATTTAGGATAGGGCGTGTCACCAGCGCGCTAATGCAAAGAGCTTCGCCAATCAACCAAATTGTTTCCCTAAATGATAATTAGTTTCGCGCCAACTCGTACGAGCGAATACCACGAATACTACCTACTACTAATTAAATAAGTGCAAATCCGAGCTACAAATGATTTTCACGTAAATCACGTAGCGGTAAACGGCAAATGCGCAAATTAAAGTGTCCTGTTTTGGATGGTATCGAAAACGTAATTAGGAAGCTGGAATTTCAATGCGGTCCTTCAATAAATCAGTGTCAGAAGCAATATTGATACAACAATTGATTGAATAATGGAAACTATCATCTCACCAAGGACTAGCAGCCTTGTCGTCTTTGTTCAGGCGTTCATACTTAAATAATAGAGGAACTTGTTGTATAGCTGCAAACCACTATCTTGTCAAGTATTATGCATTGTGGACTGTCTAACAAATTGCTTACTAGGCGGTTTTACAGTCACTGAGTTTAGGGTCAGCTGACATAGGTAGAAGTTAAAAGCGCGCCTAATGTATAGTCATAAAGCTTCTTTAGGAACATTAAGTTCATTATCCTTAATTTGCAGTGAATAGGTACAGTGACAGGTGACTACGAAAGTTTTGAGATACTTTAACTTCTCAGTCGCCCTAATACCTATCTGTCTGTATAAATACACACATACGAGTATCTACCTATAAAGAGTAGACATAACATAATAAATATCATTTCACATATTGTGATTTGGCCGTAAGCAAGTGATCTTCTAGTTATTGATTTAAATTTTCAGACCTATTACGTTGTGTACACATTTTGAAAAACGTTCCAAGGAATATGTAAGTTTTATAGCAATTATCTGTAATTCAACCGCACGAATATTCGGAAGATATTCGCAAATGAATAAAATTTTGTTCACATAAATAAAAGTAAAGTCAAATATCAAAATCCTTAAAAAATGAAACGAATGAAACATAAATCCGCGAAACGTAAATAAGATGATTTAAATGTAATCCACGCAAATCGAAATAGTCAAACAATTTATAAAATTCAAACAAAGTATAAAGTAAACATGCGACTTAGCTTTGACAGCACTCAAAACGGCAACGGATTCTTCTTTCTTCTGTGGCGACGCTAACCCTATGATTGCGAAACTCAAACGTTATCCTCACCTAAATAATATAGAATAGAGGCCATTAGGTCTCGGAAAACCTACCTAATCGATAAGGAACTGAGACTCCCATCACACCTCATATCTCAGCCAACCAGCAAAGCCTTCGACATCAAACGAACCAGTGACCTATTGCCTATTGTCTACTTCGCACAAACCGTCACACATATTCCGATCATCTCGTCAGGCATTATTATGGTCCTACCTATCGACTCACGACTCAAAGGAGAGACTATTATTTAAATTTTATTTACTTTGCGTGTGTAAGTTGTGTGCCTAGTGTGAGGGACGCTAACGACTCGGGCCAGGTTTCGATCCAAACTCGAGATTAATGTCCGTAGAAAACGGAACATGGGCCAAAATCTTACCAGAATTCGGCGGCAAACCTAGGCGTAGACTTAGTTAGAGCGCCTAGGCCATCGAAGACCAAGTCAGGATTCGTGCCGGACTCATTCTCTTAGAGTGTATTCGATGTCACATCCGAAACTGTGTACCAGGTTAGTTTTATAGTTTTTTATTCAGTGAGGGTGAGTACTGATGATATTTAATTTGGTAATATTTTCCTCAAAATTTGTGTTTTAATCAAGTTTCACACTTATGTTGAAATCTCTAAGAGCCCTAATAAATACTCTTAACTACCATAAAAGTAATGAGAATGTAACTTACGCTTTCGAAACTTAGAAACAAAGACAAATGTACAACAAACCAAATCACTGACACTACGTAGATTAAGAAATAGATAGAGAACGAAAGAAACGACACAAAGCTGAAAGATAATTGATGAATTTTTCGAGGAAATTTGGAAAAGCCTGGGGTTTCTGAGTTTCGGAAATGGATACGATGATGTTCACGTGACGCGACCCAAGGGCTGACTGTCTCGTTTCTACTACTCTGGCCACCTTGCCTTAAATCGTTATCTTACGGTGGCGAGCTCATGGTACATAGTGATCGTTACAATACCAAAAATATTACAGCTAAAAATAAAAAAATTATTACAACTTTTCAAAATACTTTCCATCAGTACGATTCATCCGACTAAACGAATATTTAAAGCACCGGCGATAGTCTTCAGAGAGGTTCACAACTGCTGATGTAAAAGCATTCCGAGCGTCCTCGAGACTAGTAAATTGAATGCCACAGAGTTCGAATGCTAGTTTCGTAAATTTAGTGACTGACTTCAGAAACAATAAGCGTGAGAGCAAATCAAAGTAGAATGTATTGCTCATACATTATATTAAGTCACGCGTCGCTCCGCTTTTCAAAAATCCGAGATACAAAAATGGACCTCATGCTATGAGCAATACATTCCACTTTGATTTTCTCTCATGCTTTTTATTTCTGAATTCAGTCACTGAATTTAGGAATGTGTAATAAGCGCATTAATTAAGCTTAATTAAGCTAAAGGGTTAATTAATTCTTGAATCTCAGTGTTCTTCAAAAATTATTGTGTGAGTTTCGATGTTTTGTGTTACTATGTATTGTCATTATGCAAATAGAGCCCTCTCAAACATGTTTTAGTAGCTTTTTGATTCAACACTATCCATTTAAAAATAGTTGCACGTAACGGCGCGAGTTTGCAAAAAGCGGATAACAACCTAATGACATACACACTTTCATTTAAACAAACTTTAAAATTATATAAAGATAAAAAGATAATCCAGGTATATTTCCATAATTTGCGCTTTCACATTAATGTGCACTAAATGACAACGTCTCTACACATGGTTTAATTTAAATTTTATTAGGAAATTATAAAATGTACACCGATGTTACAAAAGAAACGTTGTTAGCTTGATCAACATGTCGAACGTTAAAAACATTGCGCACGTCATTTTCTTAGAGCTTATTTGAATAGACAAAAGACGGTATAGCAAGATTCATAATCATTGTAGAGTGAGCGAACAGGGAATATTTGTAATTTGTTTATCTAATATTTTTAATATGTGTATCTGTTATGTCTGTGAGTTTATCACGTAAAGTGATCGATAGATAGTGAAGTATTCCATCGATTGGCATAAGTATTATGTATGGCCACAAAATCACTATTTTTTCAAAATGGCGGAAAGGTGTGGGATTATCTTCTTAGTGAAATCACAGTGAAATGTTCAATGCTCTTTTCGCATGCCTGTATCTATGTAGCACAGCATTTTTAACGGACTTCAAAAATAAAAACGTCGCACGTAACGAGTGGCGAGCTCGTTGCAGTGCACAGCCTTAATTGTAAAATTAAAATATATAATAAATATGCTTGGACAATTCACATAGCGCCATCTAGCTATAAAGAAAGCAAAGCTTGTGTTATGGGTACCGGAAACTGTTAATCTACTCATATCTTATTAAATACGTATTTATTATACATATAACAGTGGTGTGTGGTGCCGCCACTTAAAAGAATAGCACCACCCCATCTCTTCCCGTGGGTGTCGTAAGAGGCGACTAAGGGAATAACACGGAAGATGGGCAGCAGCATCTTTCGGGTACATTTACATCTACTGCACTGCGATCGCCAACCCGCCTGCCAAGCGTGGCGATTATGGCAACCCCCCCCCCCGTTTCCGTTACCCAAAGGGCAATGGAAAGAGCTATGCTCGGAGTTTCTTTGCGCGATCGAGTCAGAAATGAGGAGATCCGCAAGCGAACCAAGGTCACCGACATAGCTCTAAGGATTGCCAGACTGAAGTGGCAGTGGGCAGGGCACATAGCTCGAAGAACAGATGGCCGATGGGGCAGTAAAGTTCTCGAGTGGCGACCACGTACCGGTAGACGCAGCGTGGGTAGGCCTCCTACAAGGTGGACCGACGACCTGGTAAGGATCGCAGGTACCAGCTGGATGCGGAAAGCACAGGACCGGTCTTTGTGGATATCTCTGGGGGAGGCCTATGCCCAGCAGTGGGCGTCTTCTGGCTGATAACACCGAGACAAGTAACAGAAATTAAAATTCATCATTACAATTTCTGACCGGCCGGGAATCGAACCCGGGACCTTTGCGTGGCAGGTTAACCTACTGAACCTCTCAGGTCGTCATCGAAAGTCAAGTTGTATTGCAAAAAAAGTTGTTACTCTAATTTATTACTTACATTTTAGATCTACAGGTCTCAGGTAGGTGAATGTATCTATTAAAAATCACCTAGGCACTTTAGCCTGTTCCATAACAAGTCTAACAGATTAGTTCGGTGATCCTGCTGGCAAGCTGGCTTTCCAACAAACGGCAAGTATCGACTTAAAAAGAAATATTAATATTATAGGTTACCGTAAGTAGTAGTGTTGTACACATTTGCTCCCAAGGTTTTATACTAAACACAATACAACAGAACACAATTCCAAAACCTAAATCCGAATAAATATCGTCTGAATTCATAAACTCGAAAGACAATTTTATTAGGTTAAGTTACAGGTAGGTACCTACCTACTACACAAATTCTTTTTAAAGAGAGCTTTATACCTTTTCTTCATGAAGCCTCAACTACCTGAATAATTTTGTAAAAGTCATGCAGTTTACTAATTTAAGAAAGAAAGAATGAAGGTAACCTAATTCGATTGTTGTCTCTCCTGGTAGACTGGTAGATGATGCTATTTAGCTTAAGTCCGCCATTGTACTGATTGTGCATGAAGTATAAATAAATAAATAAAATATTCGTTTATCATCGTATTATGAAAGAATTTGGCTGGGCGACTCAAAGCGATCTCAACCACGGCGAAGCGGAAAATAAGTATTGAATTTTTATCACGTCCACATAAATTGATCACATCTCTAGAGATGTTGCGCAAAATGCACCTGCTGCCGAGGCTTCGTAACACCGTTCGTGTTTACTCATTTTCGAAATTGCGGTGGATACCAATAAATATATACCTATTCCAAGTTAGTACTTAAGTACGTGCCTAATATAAATGAGTGATGTTATGGAGTTCCGAAACCTTCCGAAACTAACGGATATCCGAAATAATTTGGTATTCGTAACCAAATCCGATTCAAATTTCGGATAGGAGTAGATCCTAAACGAGTTCGTACTTAAAATGAACAGACTAATACTAGCTATCACTACCCTACACCTACCCTACACCTACCCTATATCTATTCTACACCTACCATACACCTACTTTACCCCTACCTACTTATTTATTTTTTTGTGTACAAATAATCCTCTTGAATCACTCTATCTATTAATGAAAATCGCGTTAAAATCCGTTGGGTAGTTTAAAAGATTTAAGCGTACATACAGACAACGGGAAGCGACTTTGTTTTATACCATGTATAGAAGTCCCACGCCGCGCCTGCGCCCTGTTTATCTGTTCGCGATAATTTCAAAACGGATTTTCATGCAGTTTTCACTATCATTTAAAGGGATGGTTTATATGTATTATACATGCATACCTATTAATATAGAGTAACCCCGAGAGAACCCGTTCGAAGCCGGGGCGGGTCTTTAGTTAGTAAAAAATTATTGGTCTTTCACAAACCATCAGCAGTCTGCACGCGAGGTTTGGTATGGACCGCGTTGTCAGACAGCATAATAATATGAAAAAGTGTACAAGCCAATTTTTTTGGTAATAGGAACTCAGGATCTTCACTCGAATTAAGTGCTAGAAATGATTGCTAATAAATTACGTCACTGTAGTATCACTGTGACTTTTCACGAAGGAACTGTTACAAAATCAAGTCATCAAACCTTATAATAAGGACCGGGATTGGGCGTCCGTGTCTTTTCATAAGTAGTTTCCCAAACGGCGGCATGTTAGGATAATAATTCATCTGGCGTAAAAAAATACTAACATGCAGCTAAAACTAGTGACTTTATAAATAACGTGATAAATCACCCATCTCTAGTACTTTATTCGAGTGAAGTTCCTGAGAGGCAATCCAATTAGCAAAAAAAATCAGATAGTAGACCTCACTACTCTGCGTAGATACTGCGCTTCAAAACTGTAATCGCTGATGTGGGTCAAAAAGCTGCAATCTTGATATGGAACTAGGTTGGACGCGTATGTCGCATAATATCATACGGAGATGACGGGACGACCCGAACTCCATTTATAAAGATTGGTCGAGGAAAACATTGGATCGCGAGTGAGTTATGGAAGATAGTTAGGAGGCCTTTGCGTGCAGTGGTACAGAAATGGCTGCTGATAAATAAACAAATAAAAGTAACGAATTTGTTTTCAGTCGTGCGGTGTCCGGCAGAGTAGAATAGCACCAACCCTTTACACTAGTGGATGTCGTACAAGGCGACTAATGTTTTCGAGGCATAAGATCTAGTCTCCGTAGACTGGATAATGGGCAGCAGCGTCTTCCATTGTTATATTTAAATCACTGCGATCTCCAACCCGCCTGCCATGCGTGGAGATTATGACCATAACCTCCCTTTTCGTGGGAGACGCCCTAAGTCCTGCAGTGGACTGTTGAAATACAATTCTCATAAAATGTAATATATCCGCTATTACCGAAAATATCCGTAATATACTTACTCGACCTTGTTATAGTGTGTAGACTACCAATATTGCTTTCGAGAGATTTCCGTGTAACTTATTTCTTGTACTAATTATCGAAACACGTTACCAATTTGTTTTGTTGTTGTTATCACGTCGATCTATAAAAACGCTCCTAAGAGTCTAGCAGTTTAATAAAATTAAAAGTAGCAAGTCACCCTTATTGATGGCTAAATTTAAATCTTTCACGTCAAGCGTGGGGTTCAATAAGCCTCGGCTAAGATTGAGCACGCAATTCCCCGTGAAAGACTTTCGATTAAGGCATCAGAAATTGCCCAGTGGTGAAAGGTAAAGTCCCACAGTCAATAGATTATGGCTATTTCCCGACTGGAAGACACATTAGTCTTTCGTGGTTGTATATTAGGCACTGATGACGAATAAACGGATTTTTCGTCGATAGATACCTACAGATATTTCTTTGAACTGACCCTGCCTGCGAGGGACAGGGTTATTAGTCTCGAAGTTATTGGTTAATGTCAGAAATACGTGATAATACGTATAGGTAATGACATCTATTTTAATTCACTCCTAACAACTACGATTTGAAATCACAATTTTAAATATGAGAAGCAAATCATGTACCTAACATGTTTGTACTCAAAGTCAAAGTCAAAGTCAAATAATTTTTATTCAATTTACGTTTACAAAACTCTTATGAACGTCATAAAACACAAAATTATGATTACAAATAATATTTAGAAAAATAGGGCTGCGGGCCGTGGCAACATTGAGCCGGTGTGCCTTCCAGACATTATTAGTCCCAGATTGGACTGACTGTCACTGTCTGTCACTGTCACCTTGACAGTTTGACTTACCGCCCGAATCAACGGTGCACGGTGCCGCGCCGCGTGCGTTGTTTCTGTGCACATATAACATAAATATTATACGAACACGAAAAAAAAACTATATATCAAAGGTGATAACCGTAAAACCTAATAATTAATGGCTAAATCACAACCATACGCATTTTCTAGTAGGTACACAGTGCACACCTGTGAATATGCAACAATTAAAGTAAACATAACCTAATTAACAGTGCATTCACATTTTAGCTCGTTTATGAAGTGAGGAGCAAGGAAATGAGTCTTGCAATGTATGAACATCTTTTACGTATGACTTGAAACTTCCGTAACAAATGATGGATAACATAATGGAATTTACGGTAAGGTAGTTTTCACGTTCTAAATTACATTACTATTACAATTATTATAAATACAAGATTCAATGAATCAATTGATCTAATATTACAAATGTCAATAGTTTATTCACTTAAACAATACAATAAATAATATAAAAATGATTAAATCGAAATTACCTATGATTAAATGTCAAGATACTAATATAATTATGAATGTCAACATGTAAAATTAGAATTAAATTAATGAAAAAATAATGCTCATTTCAGGTTCAGGTTCAAACTATACCCAGGGATTTTTGTCTTCATTATAATCATTTATTTTGTAATATGCTTTCTTCAGTAATACTTTCTTAATAAATGACTTAAACTCATTGAAAGGCAAACTCTGACTACTTCCGTCGATGCCATGTACCAATGACTCTTTTCTGGGTTATGTACCATTAATTGAATACTAACCGATACTCTTACGGTGAGGGAAAATATCGTGATTAGGGTTTTCTGCCCGGGTACCCGTGGTCGGGTATACCCGGGTATTTAAAGGATTTTACACCCGGGTACAATCTGAGTGCCATACCCGGGTGACCGAGTATTTAAATAAAATCGTATTGCGGTAATTTAACGCCTTAAAAAGTTTAAATAGCGCATATCTTCTCCAATAAGTCATAAGGCAACTGCGAAAATAGTAGTTTATGCAACTGTCATATAAAAGGGGGTATTAAAACATGAATGTCTGTTTATCATACGAGGCGTGGCAACTCCCCAATCAGAAACATTCTGTAGAGCTTGGTCCATGCGATCAATGAGAGACTCTCGACAAGACTCGACATCCTCTCTCTTGGCCTTTGCATTGGATGTGTAGCTGTCCGTCACTGTGGTGCCATCTGCATACCAAAAAGCACCGGACACGAGTAAATCATTTACGTGCAACAAGAACAGGGGTGTTCTGTTCTGTACAGGGTTGTGTTCTAGTAGTCCCTAGTTTATCAGCGTAGACATATTCACAAAGAAAATAATCTAATGGATAAATCCATTGATTGCACAATCTGGATGTCCAACGTGACATTATTCATTGATGTGAATTTTTTCCTCCATACAAAATTTAGTTTAGCGCAGAAGCCCACTTTTGGTTGAATGGTTTTGACTTTTGTTAAAATAAACACGCAGCGGCAACATGACCGAAATCTTATTCATTAGCTTTCCAATTAAGTAATCAATATTTTTTTTGTTATATTTCAATTTGATAACAAAAGGTATAAAAAAAACCTTTTACTTACATTTTCTTAAAAAGTGGGTAAATACCCGGTTACCCGGGCATACCCGAGTATTAAAAATTATAATACCCATACCCGGGTATTTAAATAAGTCGGGTATTCGAAAACCCTAATCGTGATGGAACCTGCACATTCAGGTGACTGAATGTGTAACCATGATCCAATCTGGTCAGGTTCCCCTGGTAACAGGATCATGGAGGTCAGATGGCAGTCGTTCCACTGTAATTACCTGATCTGACAAATCGTGTATCATGGTCAAGGCGGCCCCCAGGCCTCGTGTGCGAGAGCACAACCGGGATATTAACGCCAAGATAATTATTATAAATCATGTAACACGTTGCCGACGCTGCCCTCGCTTCCGTTGCGATTCGAAGAAAAACGGCCAGTCGATCCCGCCGCCGCTACCAACAAAACCCGCGCAACTGCCGCCTCTACAACATAATTATGACCACCAATGCCGCGGCTACAAGCGAGCAGTCTTCAACGGACCGCAATGTTTATTTTTATGTTTGTCGTGCCGTGGTGTTTTATGGCAATAAATGTCTTTATTCTTATTCAATGCAGCAACTTCGAGGCGGCGACGCAGAGGAGGAAGCCGCCGCGCCGTCGCGGTCGCAAAACAAGCTTGTTTGCCACCTCAGTGGTATAAAAAAAAAAAACTTTGGCGAGGAACACCCCGGAGCGCGAGCACAACGGACGGACACGAGGGACAACTAACAGGCTCACAGACCTCCCACCGACGACCAAATGGAAGAAGAAGACCCGAAGAGAAGCCACACCGCTGTACTTTCTCAACATCGCTAAATGCTTGACCAATGTACCTAAATCGGGCATTAAGATAGAAAGTAGTTGGTAAAACATCGTTAAAACCCGTCAGTGACTAAAGAAAGGTGTCCCGCAAACGCCAGCACCAACGCAAATGCAAGTAAACCAAACCAGAAGAAATTTTTTAACTTTGTGAGTAATGCTCCTGCAAAGTTTTCTTACTGAGTAAAACATGACGTACCATTCATTCAAGCACAATATGTACCAATTGAATTCAAACGTGCGTATGGCACGAGTGGCACGCAAGCACTTCAACAAACTTCCTTTGATTTGTGCTTAAAAACCGACTGCGTTAAGCAACCGCTTGCAAACCTACACAAGCCAAGCCTAACCCCAGCAGCGGCACCGCCGATCTCCGATAGCATGCCGCCATTTTGATCCCACCCTCTGGAATGACGTCACAGAATTCGTACCGCCGAACTCTGTATTGGTCAGAATGTACGGAATTACTGCCATCGGGGAATATTCAATAACGATCCGTTTCACATTTTGATTTTGATGCATCGTAATTTTAAATTGAATAAAATGAAAGAAAACAGAATATTTTATAACAGAATATTTACTTACTTATTTTTTATAACTTTATAACAGAATATTTTCAGATTATTTTCGTATTTTGTTATTTTGAGTTTATCCTAAGTATTATGCAATATTAGATTAATTTATGAAACGAGATCAAATTAAAACTAAAGAGCTTGAAAGTTATGTTTGTAGAACAGTACATAAAATTCACTCCCATGAAGTTACTCTAAAGGGTACCTACTCCACATGTTCATCATTCCACGGGATCACGAGAATATAGAGGGAGTATTTGCCTATATTCGTGCATGTTTGGCATGTCTCGCCTAAGTAGAGATGTATCGATTTTATATTTATCTTCCTAGCGCTTTTTCCCGTAATAGGTTCGGGGTACACTTGACCATGATCCAGGATACTAGTAGATCAGGTAATGACAGTAAAGCAGCTACCATCACCTCTGTGAACCAGTTGACAGCAAAAGGTACCAGATTAGCGATATAACATCGATGAATCGATGTAATATCGACGCATTTGATACCTACTACATCCCTAATAGGCGAGAATGTCCTCTAAATTCTCTCGATAATTTCCTTTTTTTTTAAAACAACAACTTATGGCGCACTCTCTCATTACTTCATTGAAATTGTGTAAAAAATCCACCTATGGCAAAAATGAGAAAAATCTTGATCTCATGTACAACATTTTCAGCACTATCGGTGAGGTAAGACTTAAGAAACTCCTTACTCCGTTCATTCCTCTACGGGTCAGGTGGACCCGTTGACACACACACACACACACACACGCACGCACGCACGCACGCACACTCACACTTATTAAAACTGTTGAAAACTGTTGATAAATACAATATTATCCATTACAACGTACCCAGTGTTGCGATCTTCATTTACCAAAATTGTCGGGGCGCTATCTAGTGAGTCGTTCGGAATGCTTTAGATACCTATTGGAAAACTGTTCATTTACATTATGTTTGTAGCAAGTGAATTTACTTCTCTCTGAATTTAGTACGTTTTTGGGTGAACCTGAAGACTAGAAAGAAACAAATTCAGCACAAGGCGAGACGATAACAAAGTAATATATTGATAATCTGTAGAAATAGATGAGACATGACCAACATGTACGAGATATGACGAATATAGGCCAATACTCTACATTCACGTGTCAGCACAATAACTCACCTTTAGATAAGGAGGTGTACTTAGGAGCAAAGCGGCGAGCAAAGACGATACAAAAGCACGGTCGGCTCAGCTGGCTCCGCTCTACGATGCGCTGGATTCCGTGGAGGGGCAGAAGCTCGTCTACAAGCTGGCAAAGTCGTGGAGTCGAGCCAGTTTAGATGTGACAAAGTATGTTGCCATAAAGGGTGTAGACAGCGTGTTGCTTACAAGTGCAAACTCTATTTAAGACCGTTGGTGCTGTCATTTCACTGTCTGGAACTGTCTAACGAGGCCAACAATCACGTGCCACCACCACAGCTTCCTGCAAACCTTGGCTTGATAAACCCGATTGCCCCGGACGAGGTGGAGAGGTCTCTGGCTCATATGAAGACCGGGAAAGCTATTAGCCATGATGGAATACCTATAGAAACTTGGAAAACAATGGGCACCCGAGGCGTACTATTGCTCACCGAACTATTCAATAGGATCGTAGCCACGGGGCTTATACCTGACGCGTGGCGCGTAAATATTATTACGCCAATCTATAAAGGAAAGGGCAGTGTGCAGGAGTGCGGCAAGTATCGAGGTATTAAACTCATGAGCCACACAATGAAGCTACTCGAACGTATTATTGACCAGAGCCAGGAATGTTCCTTGTCGGAATGCCAATACGGATTCAAGCCGGGCTACAGCATCATGGATCCAATCTTTGCCTTCAGAGTCCTCCAGGAGTCTCATTGCAGTAGGAATCAACCTCTGCATTACGTATTTCTCGACCAGCAGAGGGCTTTCGACAGTGTCCCTCGGGAAATAATCTGGTAGGCTCTGAGAGATCAAAGTCTGTGCCCGAAGCGTACATTAGTATTATACAGGATATGTATGCCAATACTGGAACCGTAGTCAAAACCATCGTAGGTCATACTGATCCCTTCCCGATTACTGTAGGTGTTGTATTGAGCCCTTACTTGTTTTGCATTGTGCTCGATGCCTTCTCAGCGGAAATTCAGGACATGCCTCCTTGGCTTATGAAGTACGCTGACGACATTGTACTTTTGAGCAAGCTTAGGCAGGATCTTGAGACCAGAGTAAACAAGTGGAAGGATGTGCTAGAAAACGGTGGTTGAAGTTTAATGTCGCCAAAACGGAGTATAACCATCCTTGTAGGTAACGAAGCTGTCAATAGAACAGGGGGTCTAAAAAGGCCACATTAGCGTTTCATATTATGATTCATATCAATGTGTGACAAACTTATCTATAGCGTCGCTGTTGTTGACAATGACATGACAATTCAAAATGGCGTCACTTAGTTCCAGTACTGGCCACTTAATCAGATAAGTTTGTAGTAGTCTAATATGAATCATAATATGAAATGCGAATGTGGCCTTTTTAGACCCCCTGATAAATCCAAATACCTCGGATCCGTGATGCACGAGTCCGGCGATATCGGCCCCGATGTCAAGTCCCGAATCTCTGCAGCTTGGGCCAAATGGCGGGAACTCATGGCAGTCACCTGTGACCCTAAAATCCCTGTAAAGCTCAAAGGGCTTATACATATAGAAGACTATAATTAGACCGGCGATGCTCTATGGCTGCGAGACTTTCGTGAACTCCACGCTAACGAAATTAAAATGCTGCGGTGGAATTACGCGACTCGATCGAGTACGTAACGAGTACATCCGTGGCAGCCTTGGTGTGAGGAATATCACAGATAAGATCGAGGAGGCTCGTCTGCGCTGGTTTGGTCACTCAAGGATACGTGGGAAATAGGTGCATGAATCTGCCGGTATCAGGAAAGAGGCCCCGTGGGCGACCCAAGAAGCGATGGATTGACATCGCTGAGCCGAATGCGAGAGCCAGCGGCTTGCGACGAGAGGATGCCGAAGACCGGGCGAAGTGAAGAAGATTGAGTAGGAAAGCGGACCCTGGCAGAGGCCGGGATAAGTGCTAGGACGATGATGATGACTCTACATTCTCGTGTTGGCCCAGTCTCTTGCAGTTCTGGGCAACATGTGGAGTCTCCTTTAAGTAGCTCTACACGTTGGCCCAAATTATTGGCAAAACTGTTGCCGGGACTGAGCGAGACTTTTAAGGGACCCTCTACATTTTTGCCTAGTAGGGATGTGGTAGGGATCAAAAAGTATCGACGTGATGTCGACATACCTATCAATATTTTTCTGTAAATCTATTGCCTAGCAGAGTTGTATATTTATTGTACATTTGGACCATTTGAACCTAAACCAACCAACCATCAATCCACCAATCAACCATTTGAAACTAGAACCAATGAAGAAACAGTTATTTGACATCGTCTTGTCTATGTCAAGTAGACGAGAAATGACCAACATGCACAAAACTTCTAGAATATATGCCAATACTCCCTTTAAATTCTCTAATTTGCCTAGTGCATTGAGTTTTTGTTAACATGTAGAGCCTCCTTTATTCTTAATTAAAACGGTGTGTCTGGGGCGGCATCATCAGGTGACCGCATCGTATGCCGTTTGAAGCGGGCTTTATCCTGAAACATGGCACACGTTATCAGATTTCTTTGCTTGCCCTATGTAAAAAAGTAATGTAAACTGAAAACTTGGCTTCGCAAATTTTGGTTTCGTGCCGGCGAATCGTCGAATAATTTTATTATTGACAAAGATAATATTATCTTTATATTAAACAATGTATGAAATCAAGTATTGATTCAAGTGTTTCAGAGGAAATACACAGTGCAGTGTGAATATAGGTACTTTTTAAAACTAGTCAATAATCTTACCATGTCACGTCTGATAATTCCTATTTTGTCCATATGTTTTTTCATAAAAAGTACTACGGGGTTAGGAGAAATAATATATGCGATAAATGCTGGAGGACCTGCCCATACTGATATATATGGCATACACTATGAAAAAGATCCATTACAAGGAAGAGTTGGTACAGCATCGGATTACGGGAAACAATTGGTTATGATCGGCCGCGTCAACCCAAAAGACGAAATCCTATATCAAACAGAAAGGTATCACCATAGCACTTTCGGCTATGATATTCCAGCAAACAAAGATGGGGACTATGTGCTTGTGCTGAAGTTCAGTGAGGTGTACTTTAATTCTCCCAACATGAAAGTATTTGATGTCGTCCTAAACGGAGACCATACAATAGTAGCTGACCTAGACATTTTTGATAAAGTGTCTCGTGGCGTAGCTCATGACGAATATGTCCCTTATTCAATAAAAAATGGTAAGCTTTATTACAATGAAGAGGAGTCAGATATACGTGGAGGTAAAATTAAAGTCGAATTCATAAAAGGATACAGGGATAACCCAAAGATCAACGCTCTTTATGTCATGAGAGGCTCAATTGATGAGGTACCTAAACTCCCTCCACTTGTATGGCCTGACAGTGATGCTGAAGAACTGAAGGAAGAAGTAGAAGAAAAAAGTGCAAAAACAAGAAGAGCCAGTGGGCCTAAACAGCCAGACCCTTACTCTATGGAGGAGAGCTCTGTGCTTATTCCTGTGTTTATCACAATAGGTGCATTTGTTCCACTACTATTTTGTCTATGTAGACTCTAATGTAGTTATAAGACTTTTGTTTGTGAGTTTATTTCATTATCAATTTATTTATTTATAAACTGTTAATGATAAGTGTGTGGGAAAATTACATTGTAACCATTACCTTAACTTTCAAGCTCAATTTAATAATGGTACAAATAAACTATGAACTAGTGCCCGTCCCATAATTGGTTAATTTTGTAAAAGTTTATGACACTATTCACACCAAATACATTATTATGAAATTGAGTGTTATCGCTGTTTATTCCACCATAATTCATATTTCACATTTTAAAAGTAAAGTGCCTCCTTAGTATGAACATTATTATGAAAACAATTGCTAATTTTCTTTTTATTTATTTAAAACTTTATGCTCAAATTAGTACAAAGGTGGACTTAAAGCTTTGTAGCTTTATCTACTGGTCTACTCCTAAAACTGGCTAATTGTCTGTAACTAAACAATAATTAGTATGTTAGTAACGCAGTAAAATTACCAGGTTTGTGATATGAAACATTTTTAATACCTTTTAAGAACATGCAAAAGATGAACCTAAAACTAATAACCTAGTTAATGGCAACATACATAGCCCTTATTTGTTCTGTAACTTAAAAAGTTTTAATTCAATCTTAACCTACTACATAGTGTTTATTTTTTATGACATCACGCAGGACTGTTATTTATATTTTCTCTTCTTTGCTTTAATTTTTGAGATAACTTGACCAGCTTCAATAACCTGAAAGGAGTAACAAAATTAATAAATTCCGATATTGATTAACACAAATACTTTGAAACTGACTTCAAATTCTACAGGTGAAACAAAAACTTTGTTCATCTAAAGGTTTCAGAGTTACAGAACCTCTTGAATGTCAGTAAATTGTTTTATAATAGCAATATCTATCAGAGTAGCATTCAGGGAGATAATTTACGATATAATGTATGTAAGTACACCGTTTGATTTTCTTGGTACTGCTTATCTATTTAATCTCACGACTTCGACCGCGTTTCTTTCCCCAAACATTGAGATTGCGAACTGATAGGCATGTTCGCCATCAGAAGATAACAGACATGGGCCATGGGGATTTACTACCAGGAGGCTACTCTCGCCGCCCGACGGATGTCGAAAATACGGGCGTTAGTTTAAATTTGTCTAACATTGAAATATTAAGATGGATCCATAGCTGCTAATAGGAAAAAAGTTTATAATTACTTAATTCGTAGTTTCGAACTACGGATAAACAGTGAGCCACCAGGTGAGATGGCAGTATGGTAGGTGTAGTTTATTTTGGGAGGCCACCCTTGAAAACTGTATAGGTACATAGATTCGATAAATTGACAGAAAAGGAAAAGTGTGAATTTATCCATATTATTAATTCGCCTGCGTGGAAATAGTTTTTAGACAGTTTAAATTTTGCCCGCGACTTCGTTTATACGTTCATTTTATGTATGAAAGCTAGTACTACACAGGTCAAGCTGTATCTCTAGTTCTACCCAACCGAATTATATGACACATGGCCTAGATTTTAAGTTCGACCCCAAACCGTAAAACCCCATCAAAATCCGTTCAGCGGTTTGTGCCTGATGCGCGAACAAACAGATAGATAAAAATTTCGGAACAAATTTTTTGGGCACAGTTACCTACGCCCCAGAATCCTATCCCGACAATTTTTTCTGAAAAATCATTAATGTAGACAAGGTTTTTTACAGTTTTATATTAGATTAGAATTACTTCTACTATTTATATTACTAAAATCCTAGGAAACTTACGCATTGCCAGAGCTTTGCAACTTCAGTTCACATTCCCCTTTTTGGTTGACAACAAAGCCTTTCCTACAAACAGTGGTTGCTCCTGTGGTGGATTGATTGTTTAGATTCTTTGTTGTCGATTCTACTGCCGCTGGAGTTTCTGTTATAGCTGCCTCTGTACTTTTCAGAGTAGTCGTAGAAGTAATTGTCTCTGCGACTTGAGAATTGTATTGGATCGGCAATACCGTAGTCTGGTCCAAGGCGATTGTGGTCGTCACTGTAGCATTATCGCTGCCAATATCGGTAGAAGCGGCAGTGCTTGAAATGTTTAACGGTTTCGATGTTGTACCGTTTTGCGGTTTTATTGTCATTTCGGAGTAGTCATACGCGTAGTCGTAATCCTGTAAAAAACACAATGAATTTGTGTTCAATATTATATGTAGTGAGAAGAATACACTCTTAATTATCATAGCGTAACATGTCTTGCAGGTATTCAGTTATTCTGAAAAGTTAGGTATAAATTAAATATGAGCACAGCTGTAATGAATACCTAGCTACTGTCGCGGAATCTGAATAACATCTGAAGCACTTTGAACAACTTTGTCACAATTAGACTTTTCAGTTTGCTCATATGAACAAACTTTGTCCAAGGCGTCGAATCAGTGTCCGCAACCTTAGTTATCTTCATAGGTAGGACTATATCTATTTAATTAGGCTAAGCTAATAAGTGATAAGCTTACAATCAGGTATCTAATTATCTGCTATATAGGCAAATATTATAGATTTATGTAAGTATATAAAGGTAGATACTGGTTGGCGAAGTGGATAAAAAAGAGTAGGAAAGCGGATCCTGGCAGAAACCGGCGTAAACTGCTCAGAGGATAATAATGTTAGGTACAAAAATAGTTTCCCCATTTATTCCACTGCCTGGTATCGGTAATTTCATATAAATAACTACTTACGTTTATACTGAGGTTATTTCTATTTTATCCCTAAAAGCAAGGAAATCATTTAAGTTAAACTTAATAATTAAAAGTAGATACATTTAAATATTTTTAAACTTTACAGTATTTGTTATTTCGAATTAGAATACCTAGTTAGGTACCGAAATAGTGTCTACTGTTAGCTAATTAACTTGCTTAATTGCTTAGATTATAACATGCTTTTATAAAGTAGATACCCAATAACTATGCGACTTATTTTCCTTTAAGAGAATATAAATAAAATAACCGACCGGAAAAGTCGAATAACTCCCCGACCAAGTTTACATATACTCAAACATTTTCTAAACTACTAAACCGATTTTAATGAAACAAAGCTAAGGACCATCTCGATTAAACTGGCTGTCAAACCGAGGAAACCGCACCCAAATCGGTCCATTCGCTCGATAGCTACGATGCCTCAAGAAAGATACACATAGCCGCAAATACACACTTCAAACTTATAACACACATCTTTTTTCGACGAAGGTTAAAAAATAATATACCAATAAGGGTGTTTCGCTTACCACATATTCCTCTTTATTATTTTTTAATAAAGCTATTATTTGCAGGTCTTTCAAATCCACTTGAATATTTAATTCTCCATTTTGTCGTTGATCGTATGTGGATGCTGAATTCACAGAGCCAGTCAGCATGGAGCACAATATCAAAACTATTTTTGTAAACATTTTACGAACTGGCTGGTTGGTCTGAAATTGTATCTACAGAGTCCCGTGGTCAGGCGCGACTGATGCCGTAATCGCCCTGCGCTCAGCTTGACATCAAGTTATTTCCAACTTAACAGTTATTTCAAGTAACCGTGGGAAGGTCGATAGCCTCCGCTAGTGCAGTGCGTCCTCGGATTACGCAAGGACCGCGGATAATTTGCCTGATCTACCGTTATGCACCTACCATCGATACGCCATCTTAAATTTTCTTAGTAGGTAAAAATAACAGCTTACGTGCCTACATTTTTGTGTTTGATGGAAAATAATTAGGTAAGTAGGCTTTGGCTAGGTATTTTATAAATTTCGTAAATAATGAATATGATAAACATTTTCCGTGTGGGGTGGTGTCTCCGACAGAGTAGAATTATACCTACCTACCCTACACCAGTCCCCTCGACTATGGATATCGTATATAAATACTAACCGACCTCCGTTGAATAGGTAGCAGCGTTCCTGTTACCTCTAGGGTCAACAGCATTTGCAAGGAAGGTTGACGCCGGGCAGGAGAAGCAAAACTTTACAATAGGTTTATGATTCCAAAAGAAATGTTGTGCCGACCCAACCCCACGCAGTGATGATTTTGTATTAAACCACCTATTAAAAGTCGGTCAGCGGCATACCACCTTCCTATCTATGACCTATGGGAATTTCTATTTTCGGATCAAAACTCCAACTCCTTCCTTCCATTCTATGCATTCCACTATGATTTGTTTTCACACTTTTGCTTCTGCATTTAGGCTACTGAATTTAGTCCAATGGAATAAGCACATTAATCTGGTGTGTGCACTGCATTGTACTACAATTAGGCATACAAAAACATACAAACCGACAAACTATCTAGTATTTCCTTTTTATAATATTAGTATAGATTTAGATTTCGCGCGCGAAACGACAAATATCTGCGCAACACCACCGCCACACATCCTAGCTACGTTTCTTCTGTATAAAATGTGCCTTACATACTAAACTAGGACCTCGTTATATACCTATATATTCTGTACTATTAGAGCACGTCATGTGCCACCACGCCTCTTGTCTTTTCATCGACCTTAAAAATTATAATCTTAATATTAATAAGGACCTACATATATAAACAAGGAGATTATCCCTACGCGGATGTTCATACCGTGATTACTTAGGTACCTCATGGTACCTAAGTATAAACCCCCGCTTTGGGCCCAAGTAGGTAGATCCATGGATGGACCCGCTTCCTCTCAGGTATCATAAAAAGAACCACTCTACTAATAGCGACGATTATGAATTTAGGTAGGTACCTACTACGTTATAGTTTCATTGCATTTGGCATTAACTTCCTTCCTATTATGAAACCAATTTTTATGTTAGACGCGATAACAAATCTATAATTAAAATGTAAACTGTACCTAATTACATAAGGATAGTTAAGGTCCTACACAGTTACCTAATTACTGCTGTAATATGTAAAAAATTTGCCGTGTGGTGTCCGGCAGAGTAGAATAGCAACCAACCCTTTACGCTCATGGGTGTCGTACAAGGCGACTAATGTTTTCGAGGCAAAAGATCAAGAGTCTCCGTAGTCTGGATAATGGGCAGCAGCATTTTCCATTGTTATATTTAAACACTGCGATCTCCAAGCCGCCTGCCAAGCGTGGAGGTTATGGCAATAACCTCCCCTTTCGTAGGAGAGGCCATAAGTCCTGCAGTGGACTATTACGGGCGGTGATGATTATGTATAACATAAAACCTTACATAATTAGGGACCATACTGTTTTTAAGAGAAGGTAAGTGCGGAAACTCTTGTGTTTAGGGTGTCACGTAACAGCAACAAAGCTCGGGTGATCGAGGACTGCTGTCTGATCATTTAAGATGTGTGTACTAGTGTACAAGAAAACAAAGAAAGCTCTCCTCCCATACCATATGGTTGCACGGTTCTTCGAGCAAACATGTCGTATCACTGTTCCCTTTTTGGGTGATTTTTGCCAAAAGTTGACGGTGATGATGCGTGGCACCAAAGCTGCGTAAGCATACGAAAAAAGCATATTTGCGTGGCCAACTTTGTTGCAACTGCCTTAGACCCTACCATAAATCTAGGTAGGTATTTATATATTTTATATCGCTTGTTTTAATAATATGTCACTTAATTTATATTAGCTTTATATACCTATATATTATAATGTAATATATTTATGTATTTATATATTCAATTATTGTGCACGTATCTGCGTTACTTTAGTCTAACATCTCTCTTCTGTAGGCCTGCTGGAAGAAATTTCTTTTTAGAAATAAGCAGCGCCTGTTGTGTCTTTTGTTCTGTAATATTTCTCTGTATATCATTATTGTGTACAATAAACAGTTAAATAAATAAATATTTTGGTTATGTTCAGTAGCCCAAGCGCAGGAAGTTGCGAGCGAGAGCTTGTTAGTAAAGTAAAACTATCATCAACAAACTAAAAAATTTATCCCAGGTCCATCATCGTTGGGAAAGGTGACAGGTGTAGCACAGACCGCCGATCTCCGATAATACCCCGCCATCTTGATCCAATAGAGTAGAATGACGTCACAACATCCAATTCGAATAGGCTCTACTCCAATAGAGCCTACTCCAATAAAGCCTACCAGTAGAATGGACTAAAATGTACGATTTTAAACGGTTTACCTTAACTTCATGGGAGTGGGTTTTATGTAGAGATGTAACGGATAGTGGTTTGGCCGAATACCGGATATCCGGTCAGCGTCTTAGCCGGATAGCCGGATATCCGGCGGCCGTATGTTTGGCTGAACTTAGTCTCTGAACAAGTTTGTGCAAGCTGTAATCGTGGGGTGGGACTTTAGACGACTGCATGTGTTTACGTGGTTTCAAGTCTTCCTTCAATGAGAATATTTTGAACATTGAACTGAACAATTCTTTCGACCTCTAAAGGATTCGTAGTTTCGAAATACGGGCTTACACATGCCCCCAGAATATCGGAGAACAAACGACATCGTATATTACCTCTAAATATAGAGAAATTGGTATTTTTATCCAGTATAAACCTTGATTGACTTTCGCAAAAATGGTATACTAAACAACACTTGTCAAAACAACACACGACAGAAATTCGCATTTTTTACGCTGGTCAGCGGGTGTTACCCTGTTGGGAAAAGTACGTATCTAATGCCCACACTCATGGAAGTTACAAAGTATCATATATCCTAGAGAAAATTAGAGACCGCCGAATGAGATGGTATGGGCAATGAGCAGTTTTCCAATAGGTATCTAAAGCATTCCTAACCACTCACTAGATGGCGCCCCGACATTTATGGTAATTGATAATCGCTTGAAATAGGTTTTTAGCAAACAGGATATAAACACTGGGTACGTTGTATTGGATAATATTGTATTTGACAATAGTTTTCAACCATTTTAGAGGTTGTAATAATAACGGAACATAGTGCCAACTTCTATAAATATTTATTTTTACATTTCGTTCAACCTTTAACAGTTATGTTTATATTAATAAACATTTTATTTTAAGTTTAGTATTAGTTGACTGAATGTAATCACTGCCACCATCATACAGATTAAAAAAAGATTACCAAAATTGTAGGAGCGCCATCTATTGATGCTTTTTGAAAACTCCTCATTGGGCATGTGCTCTGCCACCCCAAAGAGTACTATGGTGCAAGTAGCCCTAAATTTGTCGACGACGACGCGCTGCCGCGGAAGACCCCACACACCACCTGGCTGACGGCGGTCCAACAGGACCCGAAGGATAATATTATTGACCCGGCTACTGCTCAGAGAAATGAAGGAAGCCGATGAACTAAATCATTTTTATGGAACTTCATACACTTTTTACTATCCGGTATCCGGCCGGATAGTAAATTAAGGCCGGATAGGCCGGATACCGGATAGCAACCGGATATCCCTTTCATCTCTAATTTTATGTTCCGTTCTACTAACATAATTTTCAAGCTTTCTAGTTTTTATAAAATCTCTTTTTTTTTTTTTTTTTTTTTTATTTCATACGGTAGGCAAACAGGCAAGCGGGCCACCTGATGGAAAGTGGTTTTATAAATACATTTAACATTGCAGGATAGGCCCTATTATAAGCCCTAAAGTAGAGTCTATCCGAAATGCATGTTGTGACATCATTTCACAGGGTGGGATTAAAATGGCGATATCGGAGGTCAGCGGTACCGCTGCCGTGCAGATCTAGTTATGATTGAGACAAATTAAATTAATAAATAGACTTGCATCACATAGTAGTATGTATAATATATACTTACATACATAGATACATACACACTCACGCCAGTATACCACAGAGGTAAGCATTTTCGACTTTTTAGTGCGAGTGGCAGCGACTGACTGAGTTAATTTCTCCCCGGATTCAAACCAGAGCGTGTGTAGTCGATAACACGGTCTTTTTTCGATCCGTGTCGTCCCTGATCCTTGTAGTCCGAGCCTTACATTTAATGTGAACCAGAGAGGAGATAAAAACTACGTTACACTTGCACTTTCAGGGTGAGTTAAGGACAAATGCAAGCCTATTACACTACAACTAATACAAAAACAATAAAAAAAACTTTCCGTTTCATTCTATTCTTACCGGCACGGTTGAAAACGGCTAGTATGGCGCGAACCTAAATTGAAAACTGGCGAAATTTAGAAATTCCTATCTGGAAACCCTACCACCAGTGCTACCAACTCAGTGGAATTTCCACTAAATCTGGTGGTTTAGACATTTTAGCGGTTTTAGGCTAGTGGGTTTGATTGCTTCAGTTAGTTAATACAAAATTCAACCACTAGCACGACTTTCATATTTACAGGTTATAACTCGAACGTTTACGTTAAAAGTGCATATTTTTCATACGTAGGTAATGCTCAGAATTAATAATAATAAAAATAATAATAATAATATATAATAAAAATATTTATTTTCTCCACAATAGTCTTATAATATTAGGATACAATAATTCGAACATGAATTTTGTTATTGTGGGAGACTGGAGCTTACGGTAGGTCAAGCCTGTGTTGTAAGTCTCCAGAAATCCCTGTATGATTAAATTAAAATATAATCATTGAGAGAGAGATAGAAACAGAGATAATTTTAATTAAAGTTACTTACATACTACATTTTTAAAGAAAAAGAAAATAAATGAAAAGATGTGTAGTGCGTTTGTATGTGTGTAAGTGTGTGTGTTTGTGTGTGTCCATCAGCCAACAACTTGCATAATAGCCTCTGTTTCGTCGTAATTAACATTTTGTAAAAGTGAAGTTATTTTGTGTTTTGCTTCGAATTTAGCTAAAGTGTAGATTTGTGTCTGTCTATTGATTCTATTGTAAAGAAATGGACCAAGGAATAGAAAAAATTTTTGAGCAAAGCTGGTTGACACTTGCCTTGGACAGAAAACTATGGTATTAAGTAATGGTATTAAGGTAAGGGTTGTCAAGGATCAGGGATTCCCCGAAAATAGTTTGTCAATTTCTTGAATAATTTAGATTATAGGGAAGGAAATTTATTCCACATAAACAGAAATCGTAGGAAGAAGCCGTTTCTTCCAAAGACGATTAAATAATAGGTTTCTTTTTCTTTTCACATAGGCATTTATGAAATCTACAAAATAACTTTATGATAATTTTACGATATATACAACTTTTATGATATATAATTTATAATGGGTATAACCTGCGTGAGAGTCTGGTGTCTACACTAGGTTATAAATACCTGTTTTACAGATCACTTAGCCCCCAGCCCATTGCAAATTAACCATACAGAAGAATGATTCGTCTCTAATTTAAACAGCAGAGAAATTTATAACAAACGAATACTAATAAGAAACTAGATTGCATTTAAAATTGAATTATTTAAGTATCTAGGGTGTAGTGTCGAACAGTGACCTACAAAAAAGTTTAAGAATCATATCTCATAAGTTTATCAATATAATAAAATGTTTTTGGCCCAATCATTGTGCAATATATCTGACTTTCACTTTGTATATACGTTTATGGAAAAAGAGTTATAGAAAAAATGTAATGCAGATAATTTAAAAGATGGGAAATGACTCATTGTGTACACCTCTTGGGACACATTGAACCAGGGGGTTGGTCTACAGTGAACCGGAGAGTACACAGTGAGCCCGACGAATGAGATCAATATTATTAATGTATCCTCTTGTTGTTATTAGCATAATAAAGAAGTTAGACAACAATACGTTCTTTATAAATGAGTAAGCAATTAGTTTTGTTTTCTAAAATAACTGTGAAGACTATAAATCAACATAAATCCATAAGAACATAACATAACCTATTTTCTAATTTCAGTAATTGACGATATATTTTAAAGTTGTATAAAAATAAAAAATCAACTAGCTTTACTATTTCTTGAAGTTCTGTATAAAAATCAATGTACAAAAAGGTAGGGGAAGTGGTAGGGATTCGATCCACTGGTGGAACCTGGCAGTGGAGCCTGGGGAAACCGCCGACCTGCTTAATTATTTGGACTCCATACATAATCGCGCCGTACGAATTGTCGACAATCCCATACTAACAAGAAAGTTAGAACCACTGGCTGATTGAAGGGACTTTGGGTCCCTGTGTGTGTTCTACCGGCTGTACAATGGGGAGTGTTATGAGGAATTGTTTGATCTGGTGCCCACAGCACAATTCCGCCATCGCACCACCCGCCGTGGGCTGGGTATGAGTCCCCATTACGTGGACCCTCTAGTGGTGTCCACGTGAAGATTCGAAAGATCGTTTCTCACTCGTACGATTCGAACGTGGAATGAGCTCCCAGCCACAGTGTTTCCTTTGGACTATGACATGGGATCATTCAAGAGGTATATAAGAGGTTTCCTTAGAGGTTGGCAACGCATTGGTAGCACCCCTGGTATTGCTGATGTTTATAGGCGGCGGTGACCACTTTCCATCAGGTGGCTCGCATGCCTGTTTGTCTGCCGGATAACATAAGGTGGATTGAATGAATAATGCAGAATGGTCCAGTGGATTGAGGGGGGTAGGGTACGGGTAGAGTTTGGTTAGGGCACGGATAGGGGTAGGGTAGTGTACGTGTATGAGTGGGGTAGAGGTAGAGTTCATTAAACTGAAACCACGCAAACCGAGACGCGCCGGGTAACCAATTCATGTACCTATTCACGAAGACTGACGGAAGTAGCCTGATACTGCCTACCCGCATTTTTTACGAGCCTCTCTAAAGAAAATAACCGGTGCTGATTTATATGGATATTTAAGATAAAATAATACAGAAAATCAGAATCTTGAGGATGAAGGCAGTTTACCAATGGCTCACTGTTCGTGCCGGTGTAGTGGGTCACTATGTACCACACACACCTCTACTGATTTTAAGTTAAGCAATAAATAAAACATCAAAGTAGGAGTTATGAATGTATCATTAAACAATGCAAAGATATTCAGCAAAGAAATAGAAAAAAAAATACTTTTATAAGATGCAGTATTAAGTTAAGAGACGTAGGGCATAGCGGGTATCTCGTTCGAATTGGAGCCGCCCAACTGGAGAAGTACCTCCAAGTTACAGAATATCGCAGTTAAATAATACTCTTTTAAATAGTATTGTGTTTCTGCAGGTGAGTAAGGTTTCCAGTGCTCAATGGGGTGGGGATTTGGGGAACCGTGGCTTTGGCAGTGGAGTGGCATATGCCTTTTTGCTGCCAGAGCAACGTGTTATAGAGGTGGGCAACGCATTGGCAATACTCTTGGTGTTGCTAATGTCTATAGGCAGTGGTGACCACTTTCCATTGGGTGGCCCGCTTGCCTGTTTGCTTAACGTATGACATTAAAAAAATGAAGTTAAGAACCAAAAATTACTACTTAGATCTATTCCGTATTTTCTCGCCGAAAATCAAGAATAGCTCTGTGACGCAGGCGTTCTGCGTTGGAGCTCGCTGCCGTTTGGGAAGCAAGAAGCGTGGTGAAAACCAAGTACAATCACGTTTATTGCACGATCTGCCAACATTGCGTTTGGAAGATACTAATGGTAGCTTACTGTGTACTACTGGTTCACTGTTCGACATCTCACCCTACTAAATAAAAATAACTATAATTTTATAATATAAATCACAATACTGTTGTTTTATTTTGCAATAATATTAAGGTATTGTGTCTGGCATTATATCTTTTTGATATTCCTGGTGGTTTGAGGGATCGCATTATTTATTATAGTTACTGGTGGATTACGATACCACAATTTGTAGATTCGTTAAAATAAAGTTGGCAACACTGCCTGCCACTGGCAACATTAGTAAATGTGACGTATGACCGACTGTATATGACAACTTTTCTGTACTTCGCGGAATTGTTTTCATTTCGTTATTATTGTTTACATTTGCAAAATCATAGCGCTGATGAGGAATTCATATTGTGTGCGGTGTAAAATATTCATCTCAAGCTTATAACATACAACCGTTTCCAACGAAATGATCAAGTTCTGGAAGAGTGCGGGTAATACATTGGCTCATATTATATTGCAAAGCGCTTCCGTTTGTAATTCATTCGTTACAAAAACAAGTAATAGTTCCTCTGTCTTAAGTATTGTTGCATTTTTTTTAGCAAAAGGCAAATCTGGTTGTCCAGTACGACCTCCAGAACCATGTACAACTACTAGCTGCGCTTCCGAAATCCGAAGTCTAATAGAAATTCAAACCATCAATGAAAACGAAGGCAAGTAAAAATTTAAGACCGATATTTAATTTTCGATATTACTATAATTTGTAACGAAATACCTACTAACTACTAATGTTTTTAATTTTTCAGATTTTACAAATTTATTTGAAAAAAAATCTAAGTTATCAATAACATTACATGACATTATGGTAGAAAGAAAGGCGCTCAAATACTTTATGGCTTTCATGGAAATGATTGGCAAACAATCACTTGTAACATGTTGGCTTGAATTAGATGAATTTAAAACCCTGCTGTTGAAAACATCAGACTTAGATGAGAAAGCAATAAATTCAAAGTTGAACAGAACTAAAAGTTTTGATCTGAACTGTAAGTGTAGATCAGAAAAGTCACAAAGATTCAGCTGGAGAGAAACAAGTACGTCACAATCCTTAGATGATGATCCTAATATGGGGAAAAATGGTTCTACAAGTTCATGCTCAAACTTAGATAAACAAATAGATAAATGTGAAATGCATGAGAGAATTTTCTCCTCTAACCCTACTGAAGAAGCCATAAAATTATTTAAGAAGTATGTAGCTCTTGAAGCTCCATATCGATTAGATGTACCGGATACCTTTAGAAAATCAGTCATCACTAATATATGCCAACCTGAAGGACATATAAAAAAAGACTGCTTTCAACCTGTACAGGATATTATTTACAACCAAATTGAAACAAATCATTATAATGATTTTAGAAATAGCCATTTTTACATTAAGGCCCAAATTGACATTTTAACATATGGCTCTCTTAATTTGGAAGACATATTGTACTGTGAAACTATATTATTTTATTTCACTGAATATTTAGAACAAGAAGGTTGCAGGGTTCTATTAGAGTTTATGATGGCAGTCATGCATTTCAGAGATCACAATCTGGAAAATAATACCAAAACAGATCAAGTTCAAGCTGATGCTATTGTAATTTATGACAAACATATTTCACTGCAAGCTACCAGTCCTGTGGGTTTTCCCACAGAAATAAGATTACAAGTTGAAAGTGACATTTGCTTGGAAGAAGGACCACTTCCAACTTGTTTTGATCTACCTTATAAAATTGTATTTAAAACATTGTCTCAATATGTAAGAACATTTTTACAATCAGAATTATATTATAAATATATTTCTGAAATGATCCATTCTGTTGAACAGATTTCATCTAATAATAAGTCTCTATCAGATTGTAGCAGTGAATTTAGTATAAGTACCCAAAATACATTACTTGCCATGGGTGATCCTGTATTTAGGAAAAAGAAACGAAATCATTCCGTACCTGATATGACAATAGATTCAAATCAACTATACAATGCAGATGCTTTATGGCAAAGAAAAAAACAAGAAGGTTTGAGCTTAGGGCGTGTAAATAGTTTGGGTAGATTTGAATCAAAGTTTGAACCAAATCCAGATAAGAAAGATAAATCTGTTCTAAAAAAAATGGTGAGCAGATTTGTGCCCACCACAACCTCGAAAGTGGAAGAAGAGATGGCATGGCAAATAGCACATATGATAGTTAAAGATATTACAGATCTAACAATGGCCCCACCTGGCACTGAAAATGACAATTGAATGTAATGTGATAAATATTTAATATATTATGTATATATTTTGTTAATGCTCTGTGTATAATATGTTATATTATGTAGTACCCTCAAATAAAAAAAAATTCAAAACATATCTTTTTGTTACATGATAGTAATATTAAAGGTTTGTCTAAGGGTCTATAATGAAAAAATACTATTGATTTAAGTATACATTTTTATTTTTTATAAAAGTAACAAAACCTCCAAATTTATACACCTATACTACAATGGTCTATTTACATAATACACACAAAAAAGCTTAAATCACAATGTGGCATAATCATTTATACTTGGAGGCACAACAGAGTTAAGTTGGAATCTTACAGGTTCTGAACCCAGTAGTGGTGACTGTTCATCATAAAAACTGAATTCTTTGGTACTCTCCTTGCTGAATTTAGGAGTATATCTATATTCAGATGATGCCCATTTTCTATACACTAATGCATTTAGTAGTGCTTGCATTGGGTTTATGAAGGCCTGTAATATAAATAATATTAATGAAAAATATAATAAAATTATTCAACATAATTATAAACTTCACACAAACAACAAAAGATACATACCATTATATACCATATAGTAATAACAACTTTAACAGGCATATTGAACCACATAGTCCAGACCAGTGCCCCATTTACAAGGTTTGGTATCCAGCACACATAAAACACTACATTTATCAGCAAAAACTTCAGTCGCAGTGTATCAACTACTCTTCTCTCTTTACTGGTAAACTGCAAAAAAACATTACATCAATTATAATTACCATTAATACCCATAGGAATTACATAATGTCATTATCACAGAACACTTTATCAGAACAAAACTTAGTATACCTAGTAAGTAGGTTTCTAATACAATTTATGTCATTGTTTTTGACACAGCCACCAACACCAACAGAGATATACCAAATAATTCCTATATCAATGACTGCATCGCCAAGTGGATACTAATGTAATAATGAGGTATTCATTCATTCCTTCCCTACTAAAATCTTAAAACCCCTTGAAATCAAGAATTGTGTGGATGAAGAAGGGCCAGGATTTGAACTTGTAACTATTGGTATTGGTTCTGCCGCCTCTTAGATTTCCCGCGGGACCGCTTGACTAATACCAGCAGCATAATGCACCTATTTCACACACACAGCAGGGTGTACACAGTTCGGGATCAAACCAACATCCCCGATGTTTCTCACACCAAGGCTGCTACGGATGTACTCCATACGTTCACGTCACACGTCAAGTTGTGTAACGCCACACACGGCGGTGGGTGTGTGGGCATTATTACGTTGGCGTGGAGTTCGGGGATGTGCTTCGTCAGCGCTGGCCATGTCTCACAGCTATAGAGAATCACAGGTCTAATAATACTTTTGTATTATAAGCCCTTTTATAAGGATTTGAGTCACAGGTCACCGCCATCGATTTGGCCCAAGCTGCCACGGGAGTACTTTAGAGAGCTGATAAGGGATGTGACATCGGAGCCAATTTTTCCGGTCTCATGCGGACTGGTTCAGTATGATGAATGATTAGTATTATGTTCATACAATAGCAGTTACAGTTGAGCAATAAGTCAGACTGGCACAAGAGTGGTGAAGTCAATTGTCAATCGCTATTCTTCAATAATTTGCATTCAAAGAGTATAACAACAGATTTCACCCCAATTGTATCAGTTCCATATCCCATCTAGACAAACCGAGTTAAGAGCTAGGGCAGTAATTCATACACATATACCTGTGCTAACGGTAGTGCAACAGCCATTTCAACATTTTTACTTGAAAATGTATACATTATAGGATTAATAATCATTACAATGGCTATTGGTAAGTATGTGGCACAATAGTTGGGCAATATCCGTAGCAGAGCGTTGCTTAGAGATGTCAAATTGTGGCACCTGAAACATAACAAGATTTTATGACTTAGAACTTATGATATAAACTTTATTGGTTAGTAACTTTAAAATAGAGGTTTCAAAATAGACGTACGTGGCATTTGGTATGTAGAGAATTGATAGTCCTATACTAGTAGTTGCAGCTGGAATTCCCCAAGCCAGTGAGTGGTAAAGCATTGGGTGAGAATCTCTCCTTTTTATAGTCAACCATGTATCTATTGCATAGAACAATGTCCAAAACCAGGTAACAGTATAGAAATATTGAGTCCATGCCTAAAATAAATTAAATAGTATTCATATAAGCTTTAAAAATGACAATGTTCATTTTGTTCAAATAAAATTGATAAAAACTAACTTACACTAGTTATACTGCAAAATAATACACTGAATTCATCTCCAGGGCCAGGCATAATATTTTTGTACTTTAACCATAGAGATGATCTGACCAGCACTCCTGAAAAAATAACAACACATCACATTAATTAAGCTCAATATGATTTCAGAAGTCTCTTCTAAAAAGAAATGAGTTTTAACCCTTTGAATCAATGAGGTCTTCTGACCAGTTGGTTTCATAGTTTCATAGAGTAAAAAATACTAGTTACACCAATTCTAACATTTTCTCATTCATAAATACTACAATATTACCTAAGTGACTGTAACTAAAACTGTATCTCTTCCATAACAACTAGCTATGGAAAACACATCAATTCAGAAAATAGTAAATCTCGAATGGCAGACATGACTAATGACTGGTAATGTTTTAATTGATAAGAGAAGCCTTAATTAATAATACAATGCACATTAATACACCATACCAGATTCTTGTGGCTAAGCTAAAACAGAAATAGTATTTAATATTTTTATGTGTTCAAGTGATTAACAAATAATAGGTTCATTACCAAAAGAAGCCAATAAGTCTGCCACAGCTAACCACATAATTATGCGTCGACCACGAGTAGAAGAGATGGAAGTAAAACCCGGTGCTCCTTTTGTCAGCCATGGATAAATCTGAAATTAAAATCAATGCACCTGGATAATTCATTTGCATTTAAGTTATATAGATACATATATGTCAAAGTAAATGTCTGGTCACAATTAACAATATAGGTACTTTGGATAGTCATAAAAGTTAGTAGACCACATAATTTTGTCATGCAGTTGATTTAATAGAAACTTGTAAGTCTCATGTAAAGAGAAGGGGAAATATGAAAGAGAAATATAAAAAATATGAGTGGCATGATTATTATCATGTGGTCAAGTGGTCAACTAATTCGTTGAAGGACTGTTAAAATAGTTAGATAGATACTAACAGTAAACTACACACTACAACAGAGGCATTAGTAGGTAAATACTTATGAGACTAACCTGATAAATAGCACCCAAAATTCCAACAGTGGAGGATACCAAGCAGACTGTATTGTATGAATCAGTATTAAATTCACTCATTATTTTAACTGCCATATCTTCTTTATTTCCCGTATGGTGACAACAAAATGTTTGTATTGTAGGGTCTGACATATTGTTTATCTAGTAAATATACAATCGTCAAGTCGTCGTCAACTAAACACTGATTATCAGTAGATATTGTATGACACGTGCATTCATGAGTGCTTCTTTTGTTGTACAATTTAGACTGCTATCGTCTACTTCATTTATTTAAGACTAACTTTTGTTGTTGTTTAGTATTGTTTACTTTAATTTTTGTTTAATTATCCCTTATAGAAAAGGCAAAGGGATCTAGCCCATACAGCCAAGGGTAAGGGTTGGTAGGTACTATATAGGAAGGAGTGGGCATTGAATCAACGAACGTGTTTTTTTTAACTGCTTTTCTAATGTTAACTTATTAACTGCTTTCTGTTAACTGACAAACTAGTTGAATGCATCAACCTGTTTATCGAAACGAGACGAATGAATAACGATTTGTGACGAAGTTTAACGAAGTCGGTTGAGCATTGCGCGCGGGCGAAGTTTATTCCATTAGCTAGATTCACTCTTATTTATTTATTTACAGAATTAATTACATGGGTAAACCTAATTACAGTAATTAATATCTAACCTAATACAATATTCTTATAAATTAAGATTAATAAGCACTGGTTCACGGGTTCAGAAACAATGACAGTCAGATTTAATTTTGCTTAAATTATCAGCAAATATTACTTACTCAAACAAACTAAATCAATTTTTGAAACAAATAAATGACTAAATTAAAATTGTTTAGCGGGTTGGCGTACCGTTAATCGACTACTTAGAATAGTACATTTCTATTAACTGCAATGTATATATTCAGTTGAACCAACCAGTTAATAACGTTAACTGTTTTTCAACTAGTTGATCATTCATTGTTTGACGGATCTCACCCCCGCTTCCCACAATCCACCAAAGTTAGGTGACCTTAGAGGTATAAAGTGCCAAGAACAATCATTTGTCGCCAGCAACTCTGCAACCTCACGGTGTATAGAGTTCTGTTCATTGCGATAAAGTCTTTTCAACTCGTTAGATGCTCCGACAAAATTTGTACCATTATCGCTCCATAGGTCCGAGCAGCGTCCGCGCCGAGCTACAAATAGTTTGAACGCCTGTAAGAAACCCTGGGCAGTCAGGTCAGACACCACCTCTAAATGTATGGCTCTAGTGGCCATACATACAAAGAGACATATGTCATTGTAACCCTTGTACGATTTATGGCCTCTGCCCCTGGCAGTTCTAAGCTGTATTGCTCCACCGTAATCTACCCCATTACACTTAAATGGGCGTGTCGGTGTAACCCTTTCAGGTGGCAGTTGACCCATTAACTGGGTTCGAGTCACTGCTGTATTTTTTGTACATGTAACACATTTCCGGTAAAACGACGTAACTCTTTGTTTCCCTCTTAATATCCAATACTTAGATTGAATGTAGCGCAGCATCAACTGTGGCCCTCCGTGTAAAGTTTGTATGTGAGCATTCGCTATAAAAAGGTCCGTCAAATGAGAATTCCTGGGTAAAATTATAGGATGCTTGCGATAATCACTCAGCAGGGATCTTTCCAGTCTCCCGCCGATTCTCAGCAGTTGGTCCTTGTCTAGGTAAGGATTTAATGCTCGTAGACAATTACTTTTTGGTAGCTCTTTTCGCTGAGTCACCAACGTAATTTCTGGGCCTAAATTATCAATTTGGCATTGGCGAATCGCCGTGTTTAATGTACCTGAAAGCTCTTGGGTAGTAAGGTGTCCGTAGACTTTGAAATTGCCCTTCATGTTATTTATGAAGCGCCTACAGTATGCTACGACCCTTACCAACCTGGTTAAGGACGAAAACCTGGTGAACCTGGTCGTTCGAATTGGAGCCGCCCGACTGGGGAAGTACCTCCACCTTACAGAATATCGCAGCTAAATAATACTCTTTTAAATAGTATTGTGTTTCTGCCGGTGAGTAAGGTTTCCAGTGCTCCATGGGGTGGGGATTTGGGGAACCGTGGCTTTGGCAGTGGAGTGGCATTTGCTTTTTGCTGCCAGAGCAACGTGTTATAGAGGTGGGCAACGCATTAGCGATACTCTTGGTGTTGCTAATGTCTAGAGACAGTGGTGACCACTTTCCATCAGGTGGCCCGCTTGCCTGTTTGCCTACCGCATGACATAAAAAAAAAAAAAAAAAGAAATTTCGACTGCGGCAACACAATGGACAGTCACCTCTTCAATTTTCGTTGCAATCTCTTTTGGCTTTTCATAGTTTATGACATCCTCACGCAAGAAATCTGGGCCGTTGAACCATAACTTATTAGTAAGCAGCTGCGACGGAGGCAACCCGCGAGAAGCACCGTCAGCAGGGTTCCGTTTAGACTCTATATGAGCCCAATTATGTGCATCCAAATTCGTTTGAATCTCCGATACCCGATTAGCTACGAAAACCTTCCAGCGGCATGCATGACTGTTTAGCCAGGCCAACACGATCTTAGAATCCGTCCAGGCATTAATGTTTTGCTTGTGAATTTGATAGACTTTAGCTATTTCTAGCAGCAGTCGTGTTAACAACACAGCAACACATAACTCCAGCCGAGGAATCGAAACCTGCTTAACAGGAGCCACTTTGGTCTTGGCGGTTATTAAAGCCGTACTTATTCTCCCATCAGCCGTAATTGACCTCACGTAAACCACTGCCGCGTAAGCCAACTTCGACGCATCGCTAAATCCGTGCAACTCTACGCGAGAATCAGTCGCCATTCCGGTCCATCTGGGTATACTAATTTTCGATAATAATGCCAACTCCTGACGGTAAGAAAGCCATTCTTCCAACAGTTTAGCCGGTACGACTTCATCCCAGTCAATAACTGCTAGCCAGAGCCTTTGGATCATTATCTTCGAGACTATTATGCTGGGTCCAGCCCATCCCAAAGGATCATAGAAACGAGATGTGTCTGAAATAATCTTTCTTTTTGTCACCGGCTCTGCGAGCGCCGGAAGTTTAACCAAGTAATGAAACGAGTCATCACTTCGATTCCGGGTAAGTCCAACAATCTTAATAATCTCGTCACTTTTTATTTTCAGGTTTTCCAGTAAGTTCCTTTCTTCCATTCCCTGTTCCTTTTCCATACTTTCCCTAGTGTCATTATCCTGATTCCTTACTATTATATCCTGTAATAACCCCTCGCAGTTACTCGACCACTTTTGCAATTCAAACCCAGCCCGTGCCAAAAGTTCACTCATTTCATTGTAAATAGCCATTCCTTTTTCCTTAGACGAGCATCCCGTTAACAAGTCGTCCATATAGAAGTCAGTTAGCACCCGATTAGCCGCCGCAGCATATTCGCCACCGTCGTCCAACGCCGACTGCTGCAAAGCCTTAACCGCCAAGTAAGGAGCGCTTGCCGTGCCAAACGTAACCCTGAGTAATCGATAATGTTTTGTTTCAGATACCGCATCTTCACGCCACACGATTCTCTGGAAGTCAATGTCCCTCTCATCAACTTTAACCTGTCGGTACATTTTAACATTATCCGCAGTTAGACATACTGGATGGATCCTCCACCGCATAATAATATGCCTAAGGTCTGGCTGCAAAGTAGGTCCCACTAATGAACTATCGTTTAGTGATAACCCATTAGTACCTTTACAAGAGGCGTCGTACACAACTCGCACCTTTGTTGTGTCTTTATCTTCGCGCACGACAGCATGGTGAGGCAGATAAATAGCATGGGGATTATCTATTTCTTCTTTCGGTACTAATTCCATGTGGTTTAGATCTACATACTCGTTAATTACCTGTGCATACTTTAGTTTCAATCTTTGATCTTTACTTAATCTAAACTCTAGGGATTTTAATCTCCTTTCAGCTATTTTCAGCGAGTCCGTGACCTGCGGTTTGTCTATAGTGAATGGGAGGCGAACAATATACCTACCATCTGTGTCTCTACGAGTAGTTGCAGAAAAAAACTCCTCGCAGCGTTTCTCATCCTCTTTCAGCATTTTCTCTAGAGGCTCTATATTATCGGACTCGAGCTCCCAGAACCGCTTTAGTAGTTCATTATTGTCTACACGACAATGCATTACTTTAATCTCGCGTTCAGCGTAATTATTGGTTTTGACCACCCCTGACAAAACCCATCCTAAACTTGTGGATTGAGCGATCAGTGAACCCGTAGAAGTTCGTTTCACTCCATCCTGTATAATTCGGCTATAAACATCAGCCCCCAACAACATGTCAATCCGATTTGGCGTATGATATTTAGAATCAGCCAACACCAAGTGACTGAATTCAGGCCACTCCATTGCTTCAATCTTCGTAGCAGGAAGAAGAGTTGTTATTGACTTTAACACATACGCTTTCACTACAATTACGCAAGCTGGATCAACCCGTGACGCAATTTCAATTGAGACCATAGCCTTGGAGACTAAACCATTGTCTCCACCGATACCTACAATCCTTCCTTTAACAGGAGTTTTCTTCAGTCTCAATTGTTGCACGGTCGATTCAGTCACAAATGACGATTGTGAGCCCTGATCCAGCAATGCCCGTACCATGAAACATTGACCACTCTTCGACAAAGCCTTCACTAGCGCCGTAGCTAGTAAAACTTGCTCATGCTGCCTACCTGTCGAAAAACATGAAACAATCGTATCTTTGGCGTCGTTTTTATCCTCGGATGAAACCTCATTATTACTCCAAGCCTTCGGATGAAGCAGAGAGTGGTGTTTTCGCTTGCAAATTCGACATGACATGTTCGTACGGCAGTTTTTGGCAGAGTGATTGCCACCCAAACAAACAAAACACACGTTGTTTTTTAGTACGAACTCACGACGTGATTCTACAGTACCTTTAGCGAACTCTTTGCAATAACTTAGTTTATGATTTTCCTGACAGAATGAACATTTTACATTTGTAGTTACATGTAGAGACTTAACTTTATTTACAGGTGGATTCTGACCGCTCTGACCCTTGTTTCCTAAACCTGACCGCGCATCCAAAAATTCCATAGCACGATACCTATTTGTGATGAATTCCGCGAACTGTTTGTAAGTAGGTAAAGTATTAGAACCCGTATTATTCATTAAATTGAACTCCCACTGCCTTTTAGATTCGTGGTCCAGCTTAGAAGTCAGAATATGGATTACTATTACATCCCAAGCATCCACTTGCACATCCAGATTCTTTAGAGCAGATAAACAATCATTCGTAGTATCGATCAGACATTTTAAAGCCACTGCTGATTCATTTGCAAGATTTTTTATACCAAAAAATCTACTAAGAATGTGATGACATATATATTTTTTATTGTTGTATCCCTCTTCTAATAACTCCCAACATCTGTCGTAGTTATCATTAGATATCGGTATATTTCTCAAAACCTGTTCGGCCTCCCCCTGTAAATACCCTTTTAGATAGTGCAATTTTTGAACTCCATTTAAATTGTTATTGCTATGCACCAAAGACAAATAAATCTCTAAATGTTGGCCACTCTGAATACTTCCCACTAAATGAAGGAATGTTAATTACGGGCAATTTTACATTAAATGATGAGGAGACACTACTATCTCTGGAAATGTTATCCGTGGTGTTATTGGAAACCGATTCAAAAGTAGTTATGGCTCTTTTAAGCGCCGTTTTACAATTCATATAAGTCTCCTCCGTGGCATTAACAGAACACATTAACTTCTTGTGACCAGTTAAAAACTCTAACCATATTTGTTCCAAATTTTCCAACCGAGTTTCTATATATTGTTTAGATAACCTCTCTTTACGAGTTTTCTTAAAATTCGCATAAGCCTTAGTAATGCGAGTAGACAAATCTGATTGAAAATTTATTATTAGCTCCATAATTAATTTACTACAAGTCACAACCTTTGACTAAAAAATAATTTATACAAATAATTAGGTTAAATCGAGATTAATAATAATAATTTAACTATCAAATAAAAACTTTAACTAATTTTGGATTATCGGGACTCAACGCAAAATATTCTAAGTGTTTTAAAACACTTATAAATTCTGGGGAAAATCCGGCATGGATTCCCCGTACCTCTGTTTTTATCCAAACTATTCTAATTCCCAACACCTTAGCGTGAAATTTTCTAAGTTACAAAATACAATTATTTTCTAAGTAATTACAACAATTATCTTCTTGTAAATAAAGTCCAAATTATATCAGCAACACTGCAACTTTCAAAATTTACAATGTTAAAATCTTCCTTGATTTAAGGTTGAAAATCGCCTACTCAAATAAGTCCAAAGTACTCACAGTTCGATTGCACAACCGAGTTCACCACAATAGTTACGTCACTCCGTTGACGCACTGAGTCGCCCTGCACCACCAGTTGACAACTATCACCTCCTCACATGGACAGCTTCACGCCCAGCAGCATCCAATCCAACTTATCCAGACCGCTTCACGCCCAGCTGCATCCACGTAGTCCTGACAGCACTCCTGTGTTGTCTGAAGTCCAGCTTCCTTTGCTGGCTCCTGGTCTACTACGTTATCAACAGCAATCCACTGTTCGTAGTAGGTGTGTCGTCCCAAAAATACCGACTTAGCGGTAGTGCCTATACACTACAACCCCCCATCCGGCTCGAAGGACCATGAATAAACCTAGCAATTTGCTAGAACCCCAAAACCTAGGTAGTCTAGGGTAAATAGTGTAAATAAATTAACACAGTAGGTATCGACTTCAAAAAACGTGCATATATATATTAATTGATTTACAAAAGGTAAACTTGGTTATACCATATCAACAAAACATTTCGCCACCGCGATGTAGCAAGTTACAATCTTTCACGACAGCGCCATCTAGCGGCAGACTTGAGAACGAAACTTAACGTTACATCTTTATACATTAATAATAATCGGTTAAATTTCGTTAATGCCAAAGCCGTCAATGACCCACCTCTAGTAGGTACCCAAAATCTGTTTATTGGTTTGAATCACGTCAAAACTTGACATAGTTGTCATTATGACAAGTGAGTAACCAATCAACTGATTTTGGGTCCCAAAGCTTGTGGCGCCATTTAGTGGGCCTCCCCATTCAATAATATGTCCCAGCTTTAGACTGCTGAAAATTATAACGTTTATAAAATCGTACAGAGTGTCATCGGCTGAAGAGCAGGAAAATGTATACTTAGGTACTTGCATACAAATTGCTCGGCGTGCAACAAGTTTTGCCACATCGTGCAGTACGCCGTGGCTTTAGTGGCTTAGGTATAAGTTTATATTAAATTCTTCATAAACACATTAAGGCAGATAAAAATATGTATAGCACTAGACGTTGTCTAAAAAGTAAAAGTAAAGCGACTTGGAAAATTATAAGATTGATTGAAATCAAAACTAAGGAACCTGATTTTAAATAAGAAAAGGTCCATCTTTCAGCTACTATCATAATGTATACAGATGGACTACGTCTTCAGTCATTCATTTTGACAGATTGGTTCAGTTGGTCACGTAAACGCGTAGAGAAAAAATTGTATATGTATGCAGGAGCTTACATGCCGGTCTGCCACGCAGAGGTTCCGGGTTCAATTCCCGGAAGTTTATCAGTTATCTAGTACCCATAACACAAGGTTTGCTAACTTTTGGGCTAGACGGCGCTGTGTGAATATTCAAAGCACAAAAAAATATTAATAAATCTGTTTTACTTACCTACTTGTTGATTTCGATTAATCTTATAATTTCCTAAGTCGCTTTCCGAGTCTAACACATTAAGTTCATGGATGCTGTAGGTACAAGGAAGACGGTTAACATCTTAGAGGCCAACTCCTGACTTTTCTGGTTTAGAAAATAGTGAGCAGCATGGACTTATTCAGCAGCGTTTTCTGTTTTTTATTTTACGTGCCAAGCGTAGAGATTGTGACAACTACTTTTTAAGTAGTTACTTATGCATGGTACTTATGTATGGGAGCGTCGGTAGCCGAGCGGTTAGAGTATCCAACTCGTAAGCGAAAGGTACGGATTCGAATCCCGCTGCGGCCATACCAATGACTCTTTTCTGAGTTACGTACATTTTTTCTGAGTTACGTACATTAGTTGAATACTAACCGATGCTCTTACGGTAAGAGAAAACATCGTCATAAAACCTGCACGTGTAACCATGATCCAATCTGGTCAGGATCCCGTTGTAGCAGGATCACAGAGGTCAGATGGCTGTCGCTCCACTGTAATTAACTGATCTACGAAATCCAGGTTCATGGCCGAGATGGACCCTGGGTCCTCGTCGAGAGCACAACCGGGACATTAATGCCAAGATGATGATGATGATGACTTATGTATGTACCAACCTAATCATACCACTAAGTGTAGTAGACACACTCTGTGGACATAGTTGTACTGTGGTCAAACTGTAATGATCAAGGAAAACCTGCTACGCACTTCCGGCCGTAGTTTAAATCATTTGCATTTTGATCATTTTGAAGCGATAAGAATAGATCCCTGTCATCGTAGCCCTGAATAAAGGTGGATCAGCCAAATAAACAAACAAAATAAAGTAAAGATACCTATTCTCTTTATTGTAAAAGGAATTCGTAATGGCTTCACTTCAACTTTAAACCATATCTTACAAAGATATTCAGTGTTAAACTATAGGTAGGCACAAAAAAAAATATTTCTGTTAGATCATTTAAAGTTTAAATGAACAGATGCATAAAAATATTTTACAGGTTGATTAAAGTTTGATATAATGCTAATTTTAATACGCATTTACATACAATCCAACACACGTACAGTTAGCTCCAGAGTGAAGTGAATGAATATACCGTTTATCACTCTACAAGTGACTGTACCTATAAAAATGTTATTATATATACGCTATGTAAGTGAATATGTATATTAACTGCAGGTACTCCCAACAGGAAGCATGCACTAACGCGCCGACTAACTATTATACACAAATGTTGTCCGACGACCAAATGATACGACGTAATATAGGTAGGTAGATACTTCTGTATTACGCAAATCTATCAACATAATTTATGCACTACTGGGAGTAGATAAAATTACCGTATCATTGTTCTGTAGCAACGGTATTACGGTTAAATTCTGCGTAACAGCAAAGCAGGGGTTAATCGGATCCCTCGCATCACCAGGTTCTAGTGTGCAGTTAAGGCTCTTATTACTTGATTCATTTGTATTAGAATAGCTCTGAGAAATAGGTGCATTATGAACAGGATTATCGTTAAGGGTGGCCATTGTTCCATTATTCATAATGTCTGTCCCACTATCTATTAATGGTGGCTCTGTTACATTATTTTCTGCAGCTGTATTAAGAAGTAGCGAGCATGGAATTGTCGTCATATACTCTTTGCCAGCCTTCGTAATCACTGTCACTGTACACTTCGTGTTATCATTTGGATTCTTAGAACTACTGGCGTCCTTAACATCGACATCGGGCGAAAATGACGTAGCAATAGCACAGGGAATGGCCAAAACTTCTGTAGAATTGTCATTGCTAATAGTTAAAGTGCAGTTTTCTAAATCACCAAGAATAGAATCAGCAGCAGCTTCTGTACCGTTGGCAGGCGCAACAGCTACGGGTTGCCCTCTGTTATCATATATGACAGTGTGGTGACTGCGTCCCGTCGACCTAGCCAAGTTCCATAAGGCCAAGCCAGTGAGCAACGTCCCAACTCCTGCGCCTGCAATACCCACTCCGGTCAAGGCACTGCCTGAACGACCAACACTTCCGAAACCTCGATTATTTCCATAGTTTCCAAAATATCCGGGCATCTGAGGCGTATAAGAAGGATTGTAACCTCCATGGTGTCCACCATATCCTCCAAAGCCGTTTGAGTACGGCGGTGGTGGGCCCTGCGGGTGATGATAGTTATTTCCATAGTTATTAGATTGGTGATTTCCGGGACTGTACGGAGGAGGGGCTCCGCCGTGTGGATATCCATTGGCATTGCTGTACGCTGGTGGGGGCCCCTGCCTCTGATTACCATAATTATTATTCGGATAATTTCCAGCATTATATGACGAAGGTGCTCCTGCACTGCCTGTACCAGCACCGGAAAGACCACTTCCTTGGGGATAGCCAGCTCCTTGTGCTGGATTTCCAGACATACCATTCGATGCAGGATACGAGTGGCCAGCTTGGTTAGTCTGAGATGGCTGAGAGGGCGATCGGGCTTGTCCTGAATATGACTGAGGCACATTGCTTCTTTGAATATTATCTTGATTTATTTGTGGTTGCTTAGGTGCAGTGTTAGTACCCGAGCCAGACATCCCATTTTGGCTTGATGGGTAAGAGTGAGTTTGCTGATTACTCGGTTTCGATTGTCTCGCCTGACTGGTTTGTGTGCGCTGAACTGGCTTTTCTTGCCAACCAAACAACGAAGGCTTCGGCTGCGGCTGTGGGACCGAAGGCTGTGAATGGGATGTCGGTGATGGTTTGTAACTTTTTTGACTCGAGCCCCGACTCGAACTTCGGCTTTTGGATAGCCTTTTGGAATCGCATAATGTCACCGCAGCAACCACAATTAACGTTATTATAATTAACTTCTTCATTGTCACTGTATTACTATTCAACTCAATTTCACTACGTACTTTATTTAACAACAATTGCGACGCTGTTCAACATGGAGCGTTGTAACTGAGCGCTCGCGTCTACTATGTGACTCAGACTGTTCCGTCGTGAAGTGGATTATTGGCCGCCCACCCTACTGGGTGGTGACCGCCCATAACACCATTGACGCAACGGGCACATTGATTCAATTGTAGTAAATAACTCAGGTAACGTAGGCAACCTTGTTGTGCCTTGTACGCCGCGTGTCACTATTACTTTGGTACCTATACAAACATTCGTAAAATCAATAATATCAACCTACTTATACACTGCGGTTTACCAACACCGCAACGTTGTCTTGCTTTGTACTTAATTTGGTACCTGCCGCTAGTATCGACTAGCAGAGTATTTTGTCTAACTTACATTAGGAGAAGGTTCAGAAAATAAAAAACTAAGTAGGCACTTATATAAATGTTTCGATAGAAAAAGACAAAAGTAGAGCACGATATCCATACGTGCCTATCTATTATTCACAGAAATCTAATAAATAAATAATCAAATAAACTAACGTATGATAAATATAGATTATTCTTTAGATTTCTGTAGATAATTGGTACTTACAAAAATTACAAGAATTTAGAAGTACTAACTACGTACCGTTGTCGTGCTCTACTTTTGTCTGGAAGATACCTTTTTTAAATAAGTAGGTCTGAAGGTATACTTACTATCTAGAATGTAGTTAACCGAACTAAACAAATAAGGAGATTTTTAATAAATTCTATATTAATTTATTATACACATAAAATATTTACAGTTACAATACAAATATCTATATACACATACCTCTTCGCTAATACATATAAAATATATACTAAAAATTAAAAAAGTCGTTCACACCGCAGCCGCTGCCCCCCGGAATGGTGCCCAGAAAGGTGGCTGCGTTGCCTCATTGAATAGCGATGCTAATCCGTTGCCCGAGGAACGAGCCAGCTCTCTGGTAAATTCTTGTTTATAATCGGATTTAGAAACTCTCTTTGTGATATGGTAGTTGAACATTTGGCTAATTTGAAGTGTCGGTAAGAGTAATAGGTCCCTATAGTAATCGTTTCAGCTCTTGCTTGCATACTTATCGCACGCGTAGTTATTTCATCATCACAACCCATAACAGTCCACTGCAGGACTTAGGGCCTCTCCCACGAAAGAGGAGGTTATTGCCATAATCTCCACGCTTGGCAGGCGGGTTGGAGATCGCAGTGTTTAAATATAACAATGGAAAATGCTGCTGCCCATTTTCCAGACTACGGAGACTTTTGATCTTTTGCCTCGACAACATCAGTCGCCTTGTACGACGAAGGGGTTGGTGCTATTCTACTCTGCCGGACACCACACGGCCATTTATTTTTAAGTAATTTTTTTTATTTTGCAAATTTGTGAATCGCATTATACTATCACTTACACAAGAAACATGATCGACGCAAGAATAGGCATACTGTAAAAAATTACTTATTTTTTACACTATGTTTTATACAAGTACGTTGCACAGGGATTTAATTCATAATTTTGATAGCGCTTACTAATCACATCGTCTAAGACGTTCTCACAAAGCATACTTACTGTAAAAAATAGGACACCTCCAACTATTGCGTCAGCTCAGTTTATGTACCTTCTCAGAAAAGAGTAATTGGTACATGGAGGCAGTGTGGTTTGAACTCGTACCTACCTCTCTCTTAAACGAGTCGGGTCACTTAACCATTAGACCACCGACGCTCTCAATAAGGGAGTTCCTTTCTAAAATCGTATTCTCAAATTAATTACAAAAAAAACAAATAGGTGTAGTGTAGGTACAGGGTCAAGAACTCCTCAAAGTCAATGATGTACCTACCTAAACAGTAAATATGTCTATGTACCTAAATACAAGCATAGTATTTATGTAGGTACCGTATCGTGCACCTACTTTAAGGTATATATCCACCAATTACTACCGTTGTAATGTCGGCTGTGCACAGGAACAGCAGGACTTTGTACCTTCTCCTTATTGTCAATTGGAAAATTGATGTTATTCTCGTCATACTGTAGATAAACAAGTAGGTACACAGCCTACCAACTTTCCTATGCGTATTAATTTAGGACTCGGGTTATCTATAAAATGGTATAAGGTACCTACTTACCTATCCTGTGTTAACTATTTATTAATCAGTCAAGTTATAGGTATGTAGATACCTACCAACCAACTATTGATTAGTAATACTCGATCACTTCATTAAATCTTTACCTAAATCTGACTTAGTAGATAGGTAACTACTTACCTACACATTTCCGAACTTTGCACTAAAATTTATAGTATAAATGTCCTTAGAGACAAAAAATGGCCATACCTATATTTTTTTTAACCAAAGCATAAAACTTTGTACAGTTGTTCCTTGGGCCGAAATAAGCCGTTTAAGATCGGTAGCCCTCGGGAGCCCCCCCTCTGGCGCCGGAGGAGGGTGTTCAAAGTAACGCTCCGCCCGGCTTCATTCTAAAATTTATAACTTGTTTAGCTAATAGGTCAAGGGTGGTATCATTTTCGCATAAATCAATAACGTAGAATACATTTCTGACATAAATAAATGCAATATCTTGACATATTATCGGGTACCTTTACTAACAATAAATAGCGAAAAAAAATTGTTTAACGTCGCGCGCCGGCAAATTTTTTTTGCAACATCCGAACGAAAGCGCGTTCTGGCGACGCACTGACTGCTGTCAAAATTCAAAATTCAAAATTTCTTTATTGATTAGGACAATAAATATCTCTTTCATTCGTCAAAAAGGAGGGGGATAGGAAAGTAGGAAGGAAACACACAGTGACACGCTGACCGTAGATAAACGTATCCCTCGCCAACCGAACCGTGCTCGAGAATGCCAGGCAGAGCCGGAACGCTATATTATATTATATAGGTATGTCTAGTATAATTAAGAAAAAAAATCACTATGGTTGTCGATCATAAACATGAAGAAATGTGTATTAGGTACCTGACTGCCAAAGTAGGGTTATCTTTTTTGAGTGTATGTATGTACGGGTGTGTATCTATTTTCTACGGTTACCAACTATACTACGGTTTGATTAATGGATTTCAACGTATGTAGTATCATTAGATTCATCTTAACTGTGGGAGTCACATAGGGTAGGTATTTGATTGACGCCAGCGTCATAAAATTACATAAATACGTACATAACGTAGCGTCGTTTTCCTGTAGGGGTAGTCAGATACCATATTATTGCTCCACTTGCTACGGTCCTAACAAATCTCTCGCTTTTTCAACATTCATAAACCTTTTCATACATGCTCTTCGGTACCTGATGGTAAGCAGTCACCCCAGCCTATGGATATCCCGGTAGTTATGTCCCGGTAGCGCCCCCGTGCGGCACGCGAGGGCCCACGGGCCGCCTTCCTGCAACACCTGGCCCACCTTGCTCGGTCTTCGGCATCCTTGGTGGTAAAGCTTATTGGCACGTATATCATTTTTGACGACGTCAAGCCATCGCTTCTTGCGTCGGCCTCTCGTTCGCGTGCCCAGCAGGTCGGCATGGCCAGGCACTTATTTTCCACGTCATTTGCCGATCTGCGCAAGACGTGGTCATGTCACGGACGCCAAAGCTACCCCAAATGCGGGCGTTTATAACGCGATCCTTTCGTGAAACTCCACACAGCCACCGCAGCATCTTCATTTCCATGACGCACAGCTCCTGCATGTGTCGCTCTAGTAGGGACCAAGTTTTGCTACCGTATAGGAAAGCAGGTCTAATGATGATTTTATAGACCTGTCCCTTCAGCTTTATCGGCATTTTGAGGTCACAAATGACCCCTATCACCTTACACTTACCACCATTTGGCCCAAACCGTGTGCCCAAACAAAAATATTCGGGCCTTGATGTCGCTATTGATGACCCCGGTTGCGCTTAGTACATATCCCATATCTATATCTGACGATTCGTGCGCTTGACTTCATCTTCGCCTATGCGCACGGGTTCGCATAATTAATCTGCTTGTCTTCGCTACATTAATCTGCAGACCGCCGTACTCAAGTGTCTCCTACTTTTTCACACGTTGAAAGAAAGAAAGAAAGAAAGAAAATATTTATTACAAAGGACGCCACGACATAATAATTTACATTTAACACAAAAAAAAATAGTACATAAAACACGGAGACAATTATAGGGTTCCCAGTGGCATTTTTCGTGGGCATCCAGCGTAAATGGACCCTCCTCAGCATAATGTTGTGGCCGCTTGCCGCGAACCACAACGCTGGTTTTCAGTGGGCCCCGTAATATCCCACCAACACTGCACCGTCAAGCAAGCAATACCCACTTCAAATAAATAAATACCTACTATTCAAACAATAAAATGAATTTATAAATCATCGTTGGACTAATCTGTCAACGCCATATCGTCAGCATACATGAGCAGCCATGGAGGTACCACATGATAGTCTCGGATGCTTTTCGACAGTATGTCTAATATCACGTTGAACCGAAGTGGGCTAAGCATAGAGCCCTGATGTACCCGAACGGTAATAGGGAACGAGTTGGTGTCATTAACGGCAGTCCTAACTTTGTAATCGAATGGAACGGAAATGCAGAGGCGTGTTCTTTTATCTATATCCCTTTATAAGAGTTCTTAGAGCAAATATGGGGTCCTTGGTCCCACAACCCGGCTGAAACCCATACTGACACTCCGAGATTGTACACTCCATTTTTACCGCGATAGTTAGTGCATCCAGCACCGAGGCCTTGCCCTTATACACTGGAGTAATTATACTCAGCTTTCATTGGTTGGGTAGATTCCCGGTAAGGAGGATGCGGTTATAAAGGTCGGTAAGGATGCTCACACCACGAGAGCCCATCAATTTCCAGAGAGATTCCCATGCCTCGATAGAGACTCCATCGGGACCCACAGCTTTCCGATTCTTGATGCGGCGAAGAGCCGTTTCAACTTCAGGCATTATCGGTGGCACGAGCCCTTTGTTCTGAGGGAGGTCCGGTGGCTGCACCTATTTGTGCTGCTTGTAGAGCAGCTCTACCCTCGATTGTGCCAACTACTAAATGAGTTTCTACCCCTCTAATCCTCAGATTCTAACTTATCGTAACAAAGGACGTAAATGACTCTGGGTACCGCTCGTTTATTGGGTGGTAACCGTAGAGAAATAGATACACCCATAACCCTACTTCGGCAGTCAGGTAACACATTTCTTCATGTTTATGATCGACAACCATAGTGATAGCACGTCAGTGCGTCGCCAGAACGTGCTCTTCGTTCGGATGTTGCAGAAAAAAGTTGCCGGCGCGCGACGTTAAACTTTTTTTTTCGGTATTTATTGTTAATAAAGGCACCTCAAAGTTATATTTTTTTTAATCTGCATTAAATGGGCTTTGATACCATAATTTTGCAAATAGACCAGTTTAATATTTACAATGACTTAAATTTTAAAAAGTGCGACGACTGTTTTAAATATTGCGAAATAAAAAGAAATGCATTTTTTATGTCAAAAATGAACTCTACGTTATTTATTTATACGAAAATGATACCACACTTGACCTATTAGCTAAATACGGGAGGTTATAATTTATAACAAATGAATCCGGGCGGAGCGCTATCGCTACTATGAACACCCCCTCCGGCGCCAGAGGAGAGGCTCCCGAGGGCTACCGATCTTAAACGGCTTATTTTGGCCCAAGGAACAACTGTACAAAGTTTTATGGTTTGGTCAAAAAAATATAGGTGTTTGCTCTTAGAACCTATTAAGAATACTATTAAGTGACTTATCTCCGATGCACTGAACTTTGGGCGACGCTTTTAGTAGTTTATGCAACTCGAACGTAACTTTTAACTTGTAATTGTAAAAATCTAGTGCTTTTTTACATTAGGTATCTACATTTGTTTAACGGAATATGCGCGGAATAGCGCATTTTTAAACTCATGATTTCAATCATCTGGACCCTGCGATTTCGGCTTTGCATTGGTATCAGTCAGTCAGTATAGGTACAGTTATATAATTACGAATACCAGTAGAATAGAAGTACCTACATAGATTTCGACCAAGTCTAATTAGAATACCTGTAAAAGGACTGTGTGCGTTGTCTCCACGACCCAAGCGTTCCACGCCAAATATATATACTCAATACTCAAATGTTTATTGCTTCATAAAAGTATTTTTTACAATTGTGACCCTGACCCTGACCTGACCTGATATTACCCTAGTATTTTTAAGTTTTTAATATTGTAGCATATTAAAAACTTAAATATATAGGCAGACAAAAACACGTAAGTACCTAAGTATCATTTACGATATTGTATGTATGTAAACTCTTTATTGCAACAACATAGTACATTTCAAAAGGAAACACTTACAAAGCAAAGGCGAACTTATCCCACAACGGGATCTCTTCCAGCTAACCTTAGACAAGCCGAAAGGATATTGTAATATCTAACCTAATGCCCTATTTTCTACTTATTATATACAAGTTTATAAATTTAAAATAGAGAAGTTTAATAGGTAGGTATACATATACATACGTAATTTATAATTTAAATACAATACATATACATATGTAAATAGTATGTTAAATAGTAAAATTATATTTATATTGCAATGAAATTACTTTAATTTATATACTAAATATTCTTTTACACTGTAATAACTTTTAGTCTGAAGTAGTTCTTTTAAGTATTGGATGTTTTTTTTTATTAATCGTTTCATTTCGGAGTTTTAGGTACTTAATTTGATATATATCTTTAAGAACATGATCAATGGGCTGGTTGAATGGATTGTGAGGCGTGAGGTGGGTAACATTAGTTTGCTTTCGTCGCGCAGGCTGTATTTCACAGGTACCCGTTTCTGATAGAACTCAGGGTAGTTGCGGACGAATTTACAAACCTCTAGTATATATAAGCATGGGATGGTGAGTATTTTATGTTGTATGAAGTAAGGTTAGCAGCTATCGGTTGGTTTAATGTTCATCAGTATGCGAATTAGCTTTTTTTGTGAGATAAACACAGAGAGCGCGTCGGTGCTATTTCCCCACAGTATTATGTCGTAGCTGAGCCACGTATGCGCATAGGCATAGTGTATCACTGGTGCTGTTTCGTAGTTTGTGGATTTTTTTACTTCGTGGAGGGCGTATTAGAATTTCATGTCATGAGTTTAGTTTTGTTGAAATTAATTTCTAGATTATGATCATGCAGCCAACCTGATATGGAGTTTAGTATGCTAATATAAACGCTACCGAGACTTGCATATTGTTCGCTGTACCTTACCATGGTCGCCGGCTTACCCACTCGGTTCTAGAATCGCGAGAACCAGGAGAGGTATAGATAGACCCAACGGCGGCGGAGGATGACATCATTGAAGTCAAGAATGCGGCCAACATTTCTACCGCGCGAAAGTCCATGGTGACCAAACCGTGGTGGTCGTCAGGATAAACAACTATCATGGTTGTAGGTATTCTAACTAAACAGTGCCACTAAATAATCAGTAAACTGTGCGCGAGTGAGGCTAAATGGCGTACCGAGATATTTAAAACAATCTTGGCGTAAATATCCCGGTTGTGCTCAATTTTTTTTGGGCTTCATGACTCTAGTTACCCTACACGTGATCCCTGGGTAGTGCAAAATGGACAGCACTCTCTCCGGTGGTAGGCTTCAGCCGTGGCTGGTCACCACCCTCCAGGAGAACGCGTCGTCAAGCGGCCTGGCCGTGTTTCGGTGCGATGCCTGGAGTAGCCCTATAGGAGGATGGGTCTGGACAGTTGTGGTCGCTCTGCGTAACCGTGTTTTCGTAACTGCTCACCACTCCCGTACCGGGTGCCTGGCTTCGGAGGGCAGCGGGATCCGAAGCACGGTGCCGCCGCTGGCCGACCGTAGATAGTAGGGGGCCCAAGTAGCTTGTTAGCCACCAGTAAAAGGCTGCCCCGCTATCTCACGAAAAATCCCAGATTGCTCTACCCTGCCGGTTGGCGACCGGATGGGAGGGCCAGGTAGCCAATCTGGGGGGGTTCGGGCGTCCCCGCGGTCTCCGCGTCAGGCACCTTCCCGTGCCTGACGCGACGATGCTCACCCGGCAATGGTGAGCATGGTAGCTGGTCGGCGGAGCGCTACCTCGTCCAACTTCCGTCCTCAAACAAATATAACATGAAACGAAAAAAATGATAAACGTTAAACAGCGGCTGCACTCCCTCCCACTCAAAGTGCACCTCACCAACATCCGAGGCCTGCACTCAAATCTCAATGCAGTCCACAACCACCTCGAGACTGAAAAGCCGCAGCTGCTGTTCCTCACTGAGACGCAGATCAGAAGTCCGGCTGGCACGGCGTACCTCAGCTACCCAGGGTATACTCTCGAGCACAGGTTCGCTCCTCGTGCCGGAGTCTGTGTGTACGCTCGCGACGACATCTGCATTCGGCGTCTCAGATGCTTTGAAGGGTCTCGTTTGTCCATTTTGTGGCTTCTAGTGGATACCGGTCAAGTGAAAATCTTGTTTGCCTGCGTTTATCGATCCCACAGCGGGGTCCAGGAGACGACTCGTTTATGTGACCATCTCATTGAAGCGGCGGGTGAAGCGAGGGAACGTTACCCCACGGCGTAGCTGGTCATTCTGGGGGATTTCAATGCCTACCACCAAGAGTGGCGTTTCCCATACCAGGTGACCAATCATGCTGGGAGAGAGGCGCGTAAACTAGCTCTGTCGCTAGATCTCACCCAGCTAGTAAACTGCGCCACGAAGGTACCGGATGTCGACTCCCATTCCGCCAATTGCTTAGACCTTCTGCTGACAACTGATCCGGACAGGCACTCAGTATCGGATTCCGCACCACTGGGTACATCCGACCACTGTCTGGTGTAATCTGTATACGTCTATTCCCCACCCGAGCAAAGCCCATGCAACCCCCGACGGGTGTGGCGATACAAATCAGCAGATTGGGATGAAATGCGTCACTTTTTTTCGTCCTATCCTTGTCGGGAGGCACGCTTCTCTTCGGGCGATCCGTCCAGTTGTGCTGAAGCCGTTACCGCGGTTATACGGCAGGGAATGGAATACTTCATTTCATATTCTGACGTAGCGATGAACGGCAAGTCTCGTCCATGGTTTAGTGCTGACTGCAGTCGCGCTGAAGCGCTGAAGCAAGCGGCATGCTCTGCCTGGGCTGATGCTCGAGCGCATATGTCTCCGGATACTCGCAAACTGAAGAAAGCCTTTAACCTCGCCGCCAAGTCTTGCAAAAGGACGCTACGCAGGGCTCGATTCGACCACATAGGTCGGATTGGCACCAAACTGGCCTCTTACCCTCCGTCCCAAGAGGGAGTAAGGCGTTTTGGTCTTTTACAAAAGCGGTCGAATCCAACTTTAGCCAATCTTCGTTACCACCATTGCTGAAACCGGATGGGACACTGGCGCATGCTGCGGAAGAGAAAGCAAATTTACTTGCTTCGCGGCGATCACGTTTGGATACTGCAGGTAAAACTCCACCTATCTCACCCCGCCCTGACTGCACTATGGCAGAGGTGCGTATACATCAGAAAGAGATTTTAAAAATCCTGCGGAGTCTAGACGTGAACAAGGCTAGTGGACCAGATGGTATACCAGCAATAGTCCTGCGTAGTTGTGCCCCTGAGTTGTCTCTTATTCTCACGCACCTGTATCGCCTCTCACTAGAGATTGGAATTGTACCGAAGACATGGAAGCTTGCCAATGTGCAGCCCGTGCCCAAGAAGGGCAGCCGCGCAGACCCAGCCAACTACCGTCCTATTTCGGTTACCTCCATACTCTGTAAGATTATGGAGCGTGCACTGAATAAGAAACTCCTCGTGCATCTTGAAGGTAACGATCTCCTCAGCGATCACCAGTACGGATTCCGCTGTGGTCGGTCAACTGGGGACCTTCTGGTGTATGCTACTCATATGTGGAGTGAGGCCATTGAGAGGCATGGCGAGGCCCTTGTTGTGTCTCTCGATATCTCCAAGGCCTTTGACAGGGTTTGGCACGCAGCCCTTTTAAGCAAGCTTCCCTCATATGGTATTCCGATCAATCCGTGTAGTTCTAGACGGTTACACGTCTGAACTTAAGGCTATCGACGCGGGAGTTCCTCAGGGGGCGGTTCTGTCCGCGACTCTTTTCCTGCTGCATATTAACAATCTGCTTGGACCCGGTATCTTTGGGTACGCAGACGACAGCACAGTAACGGATAGATATCTGTCAGATGCAAAAGCTAACAGGGGCGATATTCAGTCTTGTCGAGAGGCCATGGTTGGTCGCTTGAACGAGGCTCTCAAGGCAGTGTCCGATTGGGGCGAAGCCAATCTAGTGTCGTTCAACACCACCAAAACACAGGCGTGTCTGTTTTCCGCTAAACGGAGTCCATATCATCTAGCTCCGACTTTCCGGAATGTGTCTGTGGAAATTACCGACAACCTACAGCTCCTGGGTGTTGAGATATAAACCAATCTCAACTTTGGACAGTACATCGAATCAAAAGCCAAGCCTGCTTCAAAAAAACTTGGAATCCTCTCGAAGGTCAAGCGGTACTTCACTTCAAGGCAGTTGCTTCAATTATATCAAGCACAAGTCCGATCTTGCACGAAGTACTGCTGCCACCTCTGGGATGGATCAGCCAAATACCAACTGGCTGCTTTGGATTCGGGGGAAAAACGTGCAAAGAGATTAATTTGTGATCCGCAGTTAATTGAGGCTAAGCTGCAGAGCCTCGAGCATCGGCGTAGGGTTGCGCGTTTGTCGGGTTTCTACAGGTTGCACTTCGGAGAGTGTGCGAAGCAGTTGCACGACCTCATTCCGCCATCGGGAGACGCGATCCGGGCGAGCGCTTCATCCTTATGTCGTGGATTTTCCAACTATCCGCACGAGCCGCTTTGGCTCGACTTTTATAATGCGTACGGCTAAAGTGCGCTCCACATGTTCGCCGAAACTTCCGGCGAAACTTTTGCCGGGACTTTGGTCGATCCTCTACATTCTCGCCTATTAGGGATGTAGTGGTGTCAAAACGCGCGACATTTTATCGATTCATCGGTGTAATATCGGTAATCTACTGTAAACAGGGTCACAGAGGTGATGGCAGCTTCTCTACTGTAATTACTTGATCTACTAATATCCTGGATCATGGTCAAGTGTACCCTGAACCTGTTACGGGAAAAAGCGCTAGAAATATAAATATCAAATCGATCGAATTGAGACGACAACAAACTATCTCTACATAGTCTATGAAATAGGCGAGACATGCCAAACATGCACGGGACTCATGGACTTACTACCCAAAGGGACTGCGCACTGCTTTGACTAAAACCGGGCAGAGCGAGAGGATAGTTTGTTGTCGTCTCAATTCGATCGATTTGATATTTATATTTCTAGCGCTTTTTCCCGTAACAGGTTCAGGGTACACTTGACCATGATCCAGGATATTAGTAGATCAAGTAATTACAGTAGAGAAGCTGCCATCACCTCTGTGACCCTGTTTACAGTAGATTACCGATATTACACCGATGAATCGATAAAATGTCGCGCGTTTTGACACCACTACATCCCTAATAGGCGAGAATGTAGAGGGTCGACCAAAGGCGGATACTACACACACGATATTTATCGTGATTCACGCAGGATCACGATATTTATCGAGTGTGTAGCCTAGAGTATCGCGAATCGTGATACGGATCACAAGATTTCCGAAAATCCAGAAATCTACGATCCGTATCAACTATCGTGCGATATATATCGAGCGTCTAGTATCTAGTCGATATTTATCACGACATTTCTGTCAAACTGACAGATAAATAACGTAATTTCAAATTTATTTTCATAGTTTGTGTTTATTTTCAAGCCGCTGCGCGCTGTGGCCACTATGGACCAGTGGGCCTATCGGCTATCTCAGTGGACAACTGAATTTGACATAAAAAAATCTGACACTACTCTAATTTGGTACTAATTTGGTAGACGCTATTGCCAGTTTTCAACGTGGATGACGTGGTGTAGAATTATTTAGTGTCAAATACAGCTGTCAACTGAGTTAGCCAATAGCCCCGCTGGACAGTTACTATAAAAGTATTAAAAGTCAACAAGATCCTCATCCTCATAATTTTACCCATTTTTTTCTCATCACGCGACTTTTCAATCCTAATGCTAATACTATAGCAACGCAAGCTTTATCAGTCATTTTGGTAAAAATACGTAAAAATCGTAAATATACACTAGCGACGACGCGTCAAAAATGCTTTTTTTAGTCTTGGCATTGGCAACTTAGTCTATTCAGCCATCAAAATGAATGAAAGAATGCACAGACTAATAAAAATATCGACGATTCTTATCGTGTGTGTAGGGTCGACTTGCGATCCAAAATATTACTCGATATGGATCACGATACGTATCACGATATATATCGTGTGTGTAGTATCCGCTAAAGTCCCGGCAAAAGTTTCGCCGTAAGTTTCGGCGAACATGTGAAGCGCGCTTAAGGAGTGGAATGCGTTGCCTGCGAGTGTGTTCCTGATCAATATAATCTGGATGCCTTCAAGGCTAGAGTGAATAGGCTGTTCCTAGACAGGCATGCTCCATCATCGATCGCATCGTCACTTACCACCAGGTGAGTGAGGTGGCGGTCAAATGCCTGGCTAGTTAAGTATTAAAAAAAAAGTGCTATTGAGAGCCCGGGCTACCATGATATTAGAAAACCTTGATCATATTACTAATTAATAGCCTATCTATATGGATTGTTAAGATTGTAAACAGATAAGTTGGTGGCACTGACTATAATTTGAGGACCGGCCTTACAAACGCGATTTCAAACTAAAAAGCTTTACCGCTTTATCTTCTGCCAAGATCCGCTTGACATGCTTGCGCTTAACATACAGCGCCATCACCACAACTGCCGATGGAATAAATGAATAATACCTATTACCTACAAATAAAAACTTATATCAATACACAACAGTATTTCACGCTGATACAAAATACAAATACAAATACTTTATTGGTAACAGTGTTACAAGTCAATTGATACTGAATTATACAAGTACGTATTACACTTTTATAAAAAATTTCAACATGTCATCTATTACATAAGTACATTACAGGTAACACAGTTGTTACTAATTACAATAATAATAACAAATAAAAATAGTCAGGTTTTAAGACAACAAAAAAATATTTAACTACACCATTTAGTGTGTACGTTTTAAATTGACAAATTCGTCAAAGTCGTAAAAGGATTGATCCAGTAACCACTTTTTTAGTTTAAATTTAAAACTATTGATGGTAGTTGCATTCTTGACGTGTTCCGGGAGTTTATTGAAGACAATAGGCCCCAAAACATACACCGACCGTTCGGATTTTGCAAGCTTATGGAGCACTGGGAGCAGTTGGCCCTCGTCTTTGTTGCTTCTTAAGGCGCGCGACGATACATGCTTCCGATTGAACATACTTACATTCCGGTAAATGAATATCGCAATCTGATATATATACTCACATGGCAGTGTGAGTATTCCTAATTTTTTAAATAAAGGCCTGCAGGATTCCTCCTGGTCAGTGATGCCGACAACGGCACGTACCGCCCGCTTTTGGGCTACAAACGCGCGGTGCCACCCGGAGGCGCGCGCCCATAATTCCGCCCCGTAAGACAGTACCGAGTGTACAGTGGCAAAATAACATGATCGCAGCACGCCGCGCTCGGCGGTGCTTGCGAGGCGACGCAACGCGAAAGAGGCACGGCCAAGCTTCCCGCATACCTCGTCAATATGGGACTCCCAAGCGAGGGCATTGTCTACGAGGAAACCCAACAGTTTAGTGGATTTCACTTGTTGCAGCGGCGCTCCGCCAATATTCACCTGCAATGGACGTGCCCCTTTGCCGTTTAGTGCAAACCTCATGAAGCAAGTCTTGTCTTTGTTCAGTGCTAACCCATTTGCACTGAACCATCCATCGAGCTGCCGAATCACGTCGTTCAGGCTCTCTTCAAGTTGCGACTCCGTCGGCGCGGTGACCACCACCACGACGTCATCCGCATACACATATATGTCCACGCCTCCTATCGACCCCGGTAGGTCATTCAATAGAAGGCTGAACAACGAATTAGAGAGGCACGAACCTTGAGGAACCCCCATAACGTTGCTCATCTCTGCCGTATCTACTCCACCCCCCGCGCTGACTAGGACCTGTGACCTGCTGCTAATGAAGGACAGTAGCAGTGACAAAGTTGGCCCACGAATCCCGTAATGCTGCAATTTGTTTGCTATCAGTCCGTGGTCTGCGGTGTCGAAGGCACGCGAGAGATCGCAACACACGACTGCGACCTGGCGGCCCTCCTCGCGGGCGCTCAGCACCTTCCAAATTACCTCACGCACTAGGTCTGTCGTCGCGCGGCCGGGCCTGTACGCGTATTGCCGGTCGGACAACACTCGGCTACTCGATATATAGGACAATAATCTTTCATTTATCCCTACCTCAAAGACTTTGCTGATCACCGGTACTAGAGATATCGGACGATATGACTTTAAGGCTGATTTTTTCCCTTTCCCTTTATAGATTGGAGATACACTCTATAGAAACAAAAAATTAAACTTGGGGTTATTTGTACCCAAATTCACAACATTGGACCTTTGTGAAAATATATTAACTATTGAAGATACGGCAGTACACGCGCAGTGCCTTCACTTTTTTATGCGTTTAAAAATGTGATTGTCAAATGCCAAAAACTGTGGCCAAATAAAATTGCCACCTAACCAAAACTTTATGTTTTTCTCTAATTATTTTATTAATCTTAACTTATAAAACCACATGATTGTAATATTTATTGGCCAATGGAATACAGAGAGAAAATATTAATATTATAATAATACAATCGTAATGGCACTATGACGTAATTTGATGCATGTAGTTTTTAAAACTTTCATGTGAGTCATGACGAAGTTCTAAAAAAATTTAATTTTTGTCGGCTAAGCCTAAAATATACCAAAATGTCTGAACGAAAAGGCACTAAAGCTTTAGAACTATGGTGTAAGCGTTTGGTAAAAGATTGTCCTGATGTACATATAGAGAATATGACCACATCATGGAGAAATGGGATAGCTTTTTGTGCATTGGTTCATCATTTTAGGCCTGACTTGATGTAAGTATATCAACACATTAAAATCATGTTTGATAGTCCAGCCACATCAGTTTATACCACCTGCATTATATTTTTCCAGTGATATGTCTACATTAAAACCAGAGAATATATACAGTAATAATCAACTTGCATTTAGTATTGCTGAGAAACACCTTGGCATTCCTTCTCTGCTGGACCCTGAGGACATGGTGGAAAATGAAGTGCCTGATAGATTGTCTGTATTAACATATTTATCTCAGTTTTACCAACGTTTAGGTCATACTGGTAAGAATTCTTATAATTATATAGTATTATAGTAAATTGGCAATCTAGAAAACATATCTTATTTTCTGTTTTTTATTGGAGGTAGAATAATATAGTTAGTTGTCACTGGCATATTGAGGATGTTGGAGTGTTTCTTCTCCTTATCAAATAGATGGACTTAACTTTCCCTTACACTTTATTCACCCAAAGCACTTGGACTGGCCTGAAACAAGTCCTCCATAGTGTAAGTTTTAGAGAACTCCAAGAATAGTTCTAAGAAAATTATTTGTAATCTCTAGATGCCAAGGATCCGCTAGGATATTTACATTAAACTACAAAGCCTTAGATATCGGCATATAAAGCAAGACTCAATGTAAAAGTTGGAAGGGGGCCTAGACATACATTCCATGATCTAATTGAGGACATTTAATTATGTCAGGTCAAGAGTAGGTACCCTAAACCTAAACAAAATTTATGAATGTTTGTCAGGTGGAACTCTGTGGTTTCTGTTTGCACCTGCAGGATGACCGATGCCATCTGAACTTCGCCTAAAACAATGATCGGCCTAGCCGACCCGTTGACTTGTTGGCCAAAGCCAGTCTGCCCATCTGTAGTCATTTTAATAATATTGTAGTGGCACCTTTACCAGTAGTATATGAATGAAATAAAAACTCATGCTTGACATTAAATAAAATTCATTGTCTAATCATATTTTCAGTGACCACAAAAGTGACTGATACTGATTCAAAACCATCTTCCCCATCAGCAACACAGTCTTCAGTGAGTATAACTTACTTTCTTTATAATATGTTACACAGATTGTGTTCTTATGTTTACACTTACACTTTACAGTATACCTACTCTAATATTTGTGTTGCATGTTTCCTATTTTTAAACTTTATGCCTCTCTAATTCTATGCTTACCACTTTATAGGCACCATTCCAGTTCGGAAAGACTGGTTTAGACAAGTGTGCTGCATGTGGACTGCCTGTATACCTAGCGCAACGACTCATTGTGTCGCACAAACTCTATCACAGAAGATGTTTCCGTTGTTCTAAGTGCTCGGGGCACCTGAACCCAAAAAATTTCGAATTTATAGAAGGATCTGATTTATTTTGTGATAGTTGTAAGAATGAAAAGAGTTTATCTAAATTTTATAACAATAATGATCAAATGGGAATGCTAGCCTTCAGTGCTGATGTAACTGAAAGTGAGCCAAACATTCAGCAGGAAGAGCCTATAAGCCCCAAAATCCAACCTAGGCCTCGATCAATTTTAGGTAAGTGCACTATCATAAGGAATTTGTTTCTTTTTCTCAACTATGTCTTTTTCTTAGATATCCTGTACCTAAGCTTTGTGTTGTTTGTGCTCAAAGTGGGTATCAACGATATCTTAAGTGTGAAATTTTTTTATCATGTTTATTTTGTTATTTTTCAGAGAAAATAAATATGTTTGAAAATAAAATAGACAGTGAAACTGTTATAGAAAATAGATTGAGCAATATTTCCCTTAAAGACAAACTAATTAATAAGCATTCCAGTTTTCCTGCCTTAGTAGATAAAACAAGTGACATGAAAATAGAGACAAAAGATGAAATAGACAAACCTACTTGCGAAAAAAACGAAACACTGTTAGAAACAGAAACAGACGTACAAGACCTTTCACAAAAATCATATAAAAGTAACAAAGACAAGTTAAATTTTTTACAAACTCAACTCACAAGTGAATCTTTAGCATGTGAGTCTGAATTGAAAAATGATGATGATATGAATTCGCAGAAGGTAGATGAAGCAAATTTGACTTCAAATGTTTTATCTGAACACAGTGATTTTACTTGTACTCCTAAGGACGAAAGTAGTTTTCCTAATATTGAAGCTGAAAGCACAAGTAATGTTACTGATGATAATAGAATAGCAATAAGTAACCTCCCTTTAGACTCTAATAACCTAAGCAAAAATGAACAAAATGAGAACATAAGTGTACCACCAAGAAGAAAGAAAAATATAAAATTTCCAGAGAAAAATACGAAATCTCCCGAGAAAAATGCAAAATTGTCTATAAATACAAGCAATGTTAGTAATGACCGTATATATCCTGATCATTTAAATCCATTTACTGACGATGAAGATGACTGCAAAGAGGTTTGTCATTTTATGTGCTTAATTTTTTTTGCATGCATTGCCTAGCATTACAGCTATTTCTAGTGACTTTTTTTATAATAATTCCAGGTTTGACAAATTTTGGTCTGTTAGAGACCATTTGAAAATTAATAGTAACTCATGAGCTAAGGTTTAGCAAATTTTATTTAAAAAAATGCTTAAATTGCTTTTTGCAAAAATAATTTTTAAGAGGTAATAAACTAATAAGAGCATTGTTATCAAGGACAACAATCCTGACGGAAACCCCTTTAAAAAAGTCAGTACCAACCCATTTGGAAGTAGTGATGAGGAAGATGATGAAGTGCCTCCTATACAGACACCAGCAAGAGTGGGTCCTGCTCCTACTTCGACTCCCATGTATGTCTGCATTTCCTTTTCTGTTTTCAAATCCAGCAAATTCAAATAAACTTCTGGTAGAATCAATGTTCTATTAAAAATTCAAATAGCACACACTACCTGACCATCCAAACCTGAGAGCTAAAACTTTCGAACCGTTACAGGTAGACAGTCAAATTTTCGTAGAATTCGTGTTACCATAGTATTTGATCTACGCAAGAAATAATATAAAGTTAATAATGATAAGTGGGGCCCCATACAAACCTTTTTATTTTGGGATTTCAAGCTGGTTTAGCATCAAAATCTTGTTTTATGGTACAGAACGAACTAAGCATGCAGTCTTACAAAATGTGAAAAGGCAATGCAATAACTATAATTTTATTTCAGCAAACGACTTATTCCCGCTTGCAATCCGTTCTGGTCTGATGGTGAAGAACCATCCTCAGAGGACGAAACAAATGAAGGGTAAGCTAAATTATAACTTCCAAATTGAAATAGATTACTTATTTATAATTTTCTTCTTCTAACGGTAGGTACAATTATTTTTAGTATTACTCATTCATATGTATGTTCAAGACAGAAGTCCTGGAAATATCTTCAGTTTTACTCTCTATCGGTCAAGACGCCGGTTACTTGTCGCTCTTTAAAAGTCTTTGTAAATAGAATCCAATATTGTTCTAGCTCTAGCATGTACAAGTCTTCGGTGACTAGCAGCACCCCGAACTTGCCAACTGGCGCGCGTCGCAAGAAACACAAGGCTCCCCTTCCGCCCGTGGTCGTCATCGAATCTCACCCAGACCAGCCCTCGACATCTATGGACGACGTCGCGAGTATTTCCTCATTCAGCTCTTACAACTCTACCATACATTCGGACCAGGTAACTGAAATTGTAATAAGGACTAAAGTATTCCTGCTTTTATAGCGAGACTTTGGTGGCGCGCCACTTTGTGTTTGTTAAGGTCCATTCTTTCCACAATTTTTTCACCGTCAAAAAAGTTGCCAATGAAATCTTCGAAACGATGGGGATTCAGGCAAAATCCTTGCCAAGTGTTGTAGATATAAACGGGAACTATAAGGATTTATCAATATTTTTGTGATTAATGAGCAGATCTTTTCATAAAAACGAGAGCGGAGTATCATCATATCATAATTTTTTAAGATGTCGAGCCATTTGTCCTGAATATTGTTCACGTTCATATCTACAATACTAGACAACGAACGATCCGCTAACGTTTCGTTAGATTCGTAAAGGTTATTTGGAAAAAAATTGCGGAAAGAACCCCTTACACAGGTGGTGCTGAAAGGTGGTGATGTAATTGTCCACAGAAGTCGTTAGGTAAGAGCACGCCGAGTATGAAGCAGAAGCGGTTGGCGCCGACGCCGCCCGATAGCCTCTCGCTGTCGGCCGCGGGCTCCGTGGAGCACGTCAATGCGGACACGCCGCGCCCGGCGCCCTCTGACGGTCAGTGCAATACCATACAGTGTATAATCTTTATTGTACTTGTAAAATAATTATGTGTATTTTATGGCGATATCTCTTTCAGCTTATCCTACAGATTGCAGTAATACCTAGTAATTTATTTCAGGCATTACACGCCTATAAAAAATTAACAGAAATTGTGTAATATACTGAATGTTTTGTGCGTTCTGTTGAAGCTATGCTAAATGTATTCGATTAGATAAATCATAAAAACGTAGAAGCACCATGAATATCAATTTGCAAGTCTTGCTTTGTTGCTAATTCGCAAGTCCATGCGTTCTTGCTTGCTCGTATATTTCTACGATTTATTTATTTATTTAACCATTTGTTGTACGATTGTCGGCCTTTGGAATAATTTCCGCTGCGCGTTGGCCTGTAGACGATTCGAGAAAGATATCCCGCGTGGCCTCAATGTCACAGTACAATACCACTTAAAGCACAATACATATACAGTTACGCGCCTCTATTGACATTGATAGCCTTGACACATTTTATCACAATTCCATAGTAACAAATTTTTTTAATTTTGACTGTATTTTATTGTTACCTATATATTAAGTACGAGAGATTGAGTATTTATTAATCATAAAGCAATTATGAGTTGCTGCTGGTATCTCATCTGATGAGAATGTGTTACTGTCGCCCGTAGTTTATACTCATAATTATATAATATGGTTTCATTAAATTTATGGAGTTATAAAGGGAACTACATTTTGACTCAGTGTAGTATTATTCACAGACAAATATACGTCGTACGTATAGGATTTATTAGAGTCTATCTATGTTATAGCGATCCTTATCTACACTTCAAATGACTCAACTTTAATCTCTATAGAGTTAGACAAACTGATAATCTCAGTCTGACTGAGATCTCCTAAAGAGATTGCTTTTTGGATTAAGATTGACTTGGACTTTGCATAGACAGATTCATTTGATGGGCTGTCTGCTCATTCATAGCATGATAATGTATCTAAATAACATCGTCAATGATTATGGATCTGGTAAAATTCGTCTGTAATTTGATGGAATAAAATGTCACAGCATCGTCTCCTATCGTGCATTTCGTTACCGTATCGTGTGGCAAAAGATTGCTGTGCGATAAGGTTCATGGCTACTTCGAACTAATATTATTTTTATCTAATAAATTAAAAAACCAACCATAAAGTACGGTCGCCCGTGGACATTCAGATTACTGTTTGTCATTGTGATATTATTAAATATCTCCTAATTTTACATACGATCAAGATCAGGAAAATCTCCAAATTACATTTGGAGGTTACCGCTTCAAATTTACACATATGTTAATAGGCCCCGTGAGCAAACCATATACAAATTTTAAGACCGTTCCTGTTGCCGGTTTAGATTTTAAGACGCGTTATGTCGGTGAAGAAGTATTTATCTAAGTAACTTCTTCTTCAACTTATCACGTTACGGCCTTACGGCGGGTTACGATATTTAAGACTCCGGTTTTAGTATGTAAAATGGAGAGAACTTTACCAATACAACAGTGCCAAACGGTAACCGTTTTAGTAATTTGAATGCCCACGGTCGACTGTACTAATAGGGTATGTATAGGTGGTCAAAAAGAATCGTTGTAACACAGGGAGCGCGCGCCGCGTAAAAGGCCCAGCGCCCGGGCTGCCGCTGCCGGAGCGGCGCGAGGTGAAGCTCCAGCTGTCGGCCGAGGAGCTGCAGACGCAGCTGGACATGCTCGAGACCCAGCAGCTGGGCCTCGAACGGCAAGGCGTGCTCATCGAGCAAATGATACGCGACAAGTGTGAGGGTAAACACCTCCACTGCACATTACAAGGGGCTCGAAAACGGATCTTATGTTAATGTTATGTGTGGCATTTTTGGCTTGGCTGCCGGTAGTTGTCAGCCAATGTAGCCATTTTATTTATTTTATTTAGTCGGTGTCCAACTGCAGGGCAAAGGCCTCTCTCCTATTTTTCCACTCAGACCTATTTGTTGCCGATGTAGCCTTTAAAAAACATTAAATATATTGCTACATTGTTGAGCAAACGAATTTATCAATTAACAAGATCACAGACGACTCATGATAAATTAACTACATCTCCTGACACCGTAGGCAATCAAACTCCAGCCACATATTGCTGTAAAATATGATCCGTTTCGCGACACCTTTAGCTTAAGCACTGCAATGTTAATCTCTATTATCTTTATGTTTAATCTCTTCTTACACTTGTATTATTTTCTTATTGCACTGTATGAGCTTTTAGCATGTCGCAATAAAAGGGGTTTGATGATATTACGGCCCGTCCTCCATTTATATAGAGGACATTCATATGATCAATTACACACAAAAAATAGATAAAAGGTTTTGTGTTGCGCAAATGGCAGATCCAGCTGCCCACAAATCTCCAAAACCCTTTGTCAATTCTAAGGTCTCGGAAACTATTAAACTGATAATAACAAAAAAAATATAAGGAAATTTGAGCTCAGTGTGGTAAAATCGTTAATTTAAAAGTTCCTTGTATAATTAATTTACTAGTTTCCTTGTGGTGACGGTTAATTATATAATTTGTATCGTGCAATTATAATAACCACAAAAAAACAATCCTCATGAATGTGGAATACATTGCCAATAAGCTAAAGTTTATATACCTACTATTTTACTACAGGCGACGCACCACCTGATGTGCCTCAAGAGGAAGTGGAAGATTTAGTAATCCAACTGTGTGAGCTTGTCAATGAGAAAAATGATCTGTTCAGGAAGCAGACTGAATTGATGTATATGTAAGTGACTCTTGTTCGTTATTTATATTCATTAATGGGTGGGGTCAATGTTTTGTGAAGACTAGCTATCCTAGACTCGCACAAGTACTAACTATACCTAAATAAACCATCCTCGTCACTCATTCTACTCATTCAAAAAAGTTTATCGAATACCATATAGATTTTAAGACTTTCGTGGTTATTCGATAACAAACCAGTTATCGAATACGGTTACGTAATTTAGCAGAAACAAGTAAATAAACAGCCTGTAATTCAGAAGCTGATGGTGGTCATCTTGGCGTTAATGCCCCAGTTAATGCTCTCGAGCACGAGGGCCCGGGGTCCGCTTTAACCAAGATACATTATTTGGCAGATCAGGGAATTACAGTGGAGCGACTGTCATCTGACCTCCGTGAACTCCTGTTAACTGGGGAATCAGACTTAACTGATTTAAGTGGTTTACTGGTTACACGTTCAGTCGCCTGAGTGTGCAGGTTTTATCGCGATGTTATCCCTTACCGTAAGAGCATCAGTTAGTGTTCAATTCAGAAAAAAGCCAATGCCGCCATCATTGGGGCTCGCTGTCTAGGTTATAGGCAAAATTTACGAAATTTAAGTTATTTTGCAATTGACTTAATGTTTCGACGGACAGCTGCAGAGTAAACGGACACCCCCCAGCATACATTAAATGTAATGCTTCGAGGTCCGTTTACTTTGCAGCTGATTGCACTAGCCTTACTAAGAAAATACATTTAAACTGTTAACAGACGAAGACAACAGAGGCTAGAACAAGAGCAAGCGGATATTGAACATGAAATCAGGGTGCTACAATCGCAGCCGGCTGTCAATCGAATCGACTCTGACAAGGTAAAGTTAAACAATCAGTGCCGAAGTCACTAATTTAGTAAGATTTAAACGTTTCTTTTTTATATCTAGACAAGACAGGCATTTGACCGCCATCTCACTTGTTGGTAAGTGACTTAAAGTGGTAGTTAGTAACGTAACTTTATTTAGTCGGTGACTAATATTGGGTATCGCGAGGATTGTATAAATTTCAAGCATATCACAGTATATTAATAAGGCCGTACGCAGAATGCAGGGGGGTTTCGGAATGATGAGCACTCATGGGCCCAAGCCAATCTCACCTACACCGCAGCTCTGGCGAATCCGCTTATCCCTTACGGGTAGTGCGGGTTGGTTGGGAGTCTCCGGCTTACCCCATGGCGGGCGCAGTAAGATGCTACAATATTGATATGCTTAACGCCCGTTTAAGATGCTATCGAAGGTGTCGTGAGTTTAATAAGCGCCTACGCTCCACAAGTCGTTTGTAGCGATACCGAAAAGGTGATATTGTGGGAGCAAATCGGGGAGCTACGGCGTAGCATTCCGTTGTCGCAGAATGTTGTTGCGGGTGGCGATCTGAACTGTCATGTGAGAGAGAAGTGTGTGGAGTTTGGGCGTGTTTACGGCGGTTTTGGGAGCCGTACCAATGAAGGGGAAGAAATTCTTCGAACGCGCATCGCTGCTGATCTGGCCGTCGTGAACTTGTATTTCCAAAATAAATCCTCTATTTCCACGTATTCCCAAGAGTATCTGGTCACGTCAAATTACGTAGGGTACAAATATCTGGCCATGGCACCCTCGTCAGGCACGGGGAAGAGAGGCCTGCCCAAGAAGCGATGGGTTGACATCGTTAAGGGTGACCGCAGGTGCGTTCTAACTGTGAGAACTAAGATGAAATGCCTTATGCCTGTAATTTTGCTGGTTACCTTATCCTTCAAACCGGAACACAACAATGCCAAAATTGTTGCTTGGCGGCAAAAATAGATAAGGCAGTGGTACTCACCCAGGCGGACTTACGCTTGACAGAGTCCTACCTGATGAAGGTTAACAGTGTCCGCTCTGCATCAGGTGGGTTATCCGCTCTTTTGTCACTTTGCATAAAAAAAATGGTCTGGTCCCCCGTTAGCAGGCTCGCGAGGAGCAGCTGGTGTCGCGGCTGGTGCGCGTGGTGCGGCTGCGCGACGAGCTGGTGCAGCAGCTGGACGCCGAGCGCCGCCGCGAGCGCCGCGAGGACCGCGCCATCGCCGCCACCATCGCGCAGAGGAGAGGTAAGGCTGGGCGGCCGGGGTCGCGGCTGGGGCGCGTCATCGCCGCCACCATCGCGCAGAGGAGAGGTAAGGCTGGGCGGCCGTCCGACGCGGCCGGGGTCGCGGCTGGGGCGCGCCATCGCCGCCACCATCGCGCAGAGGAGAAATACCACACACCCAGTACCCCAACACCCCACTACCACCCAGGGAGATGAGAGATAGCTATAGTCCATTCGCGATAAGAAAATAGTGACTCATCGTTTGCCGCCGGCCTATCCCCGCCCCTCGACCAATCGGGTCGCAGCAAATTAGAAAGCTAAGTTCACAGTGACAAGTGAATAATAATATAATAAATATTTTGTAGATGAAACAGATAAAAGTAATGGTATTGAAAATCTCCGATTGGTACCATACCATTGCGAACTCAATCCTATTGAGTTGGTGTTGGCCTAAATAAAAAATATGTTGGTGCCAGTAGCTCAACTTTCAAAATGAATTATATAAAAGAATATTTCATGGCGCAATAACATTAATATATGCTAATTGATGGAAGAAATGCTGCGACCACGTGATCCAAGAAGAAAATGGTATGTGTAATTTGGACGACGTCATGGAGCACGCCGAACAACATTCTTCCATAATAAATACAAATGATGATTCTAGTGACACTAATTTAAAATATTACTAATGACTTTATGCATTTGAAACAATTAATAGATTTCATCCATTTAACTTAATCTTTTTGGAAATAATTTATCTCCACGTTTACCCTGCAGTCGTCACTACTTTGTAACAGCGAATGGACTATACCTATGTAGTAGGAGCATTAGCTAAGGGTTATTTTCCTATATTCCAGGGGGGCCTGGCCCCTGAGGATTCCTTGGCTTTATTTAATTGAAATAATATTTGTATGAAGTTTTTTATGTACATCCTGGGGTGGCCACCAGACCATTCTGGGGCACGGCCCACCCGGCCCCCCGTCTTCCTACGCCTATGAGTAGGAGCCATAGTAATATAGAGAATTCTGTTATTTCGAAAAATCGTGCATAATACAAGAGATCGTGACTCAAGTAAGACAAAAATATGGGTTGCCTACTCCCAACTCCCTGGTCCAACTACGGGTCTGCCTTACAGAATACTGCAGCCAACGAATACTGTAATAAAAAAAAAAACATTTTGGCGCCAATATCTCGGTTTTGCTCTCGCGGGCGAGGGCCAGGAATCCGCCTTGACCATGATCCAGGATTTGGCAGATCAGGTAATTAAAGTGGAGCGACTGCCATCTGACCTCAGTAACACTGACCAACAATACTATTAACATATTAGGTCCTTACCTAATGCTAATTACAAAACACTAATTTCATAGGTAAGGACCCAATAGTATTGTGTTTCTGCTAGTGAGTAAGGTCCCTAGTGTTCCATGTGAGACCAGATTTTCTGCTAGAGCAACATGTCACGGGGCTTTGAAGTGGGCACACATGCGATACCCCTAGCGTTACGAATGTCCATAAGCAGCGGTGATTACTTTCCATCAGGTGCCGGATGTACACCTCTAAGGCACGACCACTCCCCCACTCCCTATTACAGGAAATCCTAGGTACGACTTGGTCTACCTATGTTTCTTTATCTCCACGAGGGCACGTTTAGTCGTTGACTATCGATTCTATGGCAAATATGACCAGCCCACTGCCATTCCACTCTTTCGTTAGCAATGTCGCCTACTTCTCTGCGGTTTTCTTCGTTCCGAATCATGTCCTTTAGAGAAACACCGGGCATAGCTAGATTCATCGTGCGCTGGGCCACACTCAGCTTGTGGACTACTCTCATCTACAGATACTCCATGAGAACCTCAACTGCTCAGAAGTAATATTACCTACAAGATATGTACGCGCAATTGAATTTACCTGTCCTATTGTCAGCTTTGCGCTGCAGCTATAGGTACTCTGTTTTGGCGATGTTCAGCTTCTAAGCGCCGTTTTCTAGCACTTCTTTCCAAGTGTTAATCCTGGACTCAACATTCTATCTAAGCCTACTAACAAGTGTGATGTCAGCGTATACCATGAGCCATGGAGGCGTTTTCGGAATTTCAGCTTTCTAGGGTATTTGCAGTAAATACTGTAAATATTTATTCACGAGGGATTCAGTGAGGAAAACAATTTTAAAGGTGTATAGTTGATTGTGCCTGTGGCCTGTGGCACTTACAATTGAAAAATAAGGCTAATCGTAATAGTAATTTCAAATCAGGTGACCAGGAGGTCAGATCAGGTGGTAGGACTTTGCCAAGCTTGAGGGATCCACCTGGGTGAGTATCACCGCCTTGTCTATTTCTGCCATCAAGCGACGATGCTTGCATTATTGTGTTCCGGTTTGAAGGATAAGGTAGCCAGCGCAATTACAGGTATGAGATATTTCATCTTAGTCCTCACTGTGACCACGCACCTGTGGTTGCGACCTAAATGCATAAATCGTGGACGTCGAGGGCGACAGTTACCGCTGACCATCAGGTGGACTGTTTGCCCGTTTGTCACTGCGGAGAATTAAAAAAAATCGTTTGTTGCAGCACAAAGAAACAGTGAATCAAACAGTTCGTCAATGAAGTCTGAAGTGGCCACTCATAAAAAAAGTAAGGTAAAGGATAAGGTCAAAAAGCAATTTAAAAAAGCTAAACATTCCTTGATATCGAAGAAAAAGGACGACTCAAGTGATCGCAAGGAGACTAAAGTGGAGAAAGAAAAAAAAGCTAAATAGGTACAATCATTGAAAAGTTCTTTACTTATATTAACAAAAAATTATATGTAATACAAATACACGAACACAATAATGTAACTTATTCTTATTATACCTAATTATTATTTTGAACACTTTGTACTGAAAGTACTTAAGGCATAGTTAATTCAAGACTGAAACATTCCACTATTTTTGGTAATTAAATTTTTGAATTGTGTCATAAAATTAGAAACATTAGATTGTGTCTAAACATGGACTGAATGAGTAGGCGAGTTGGGTCTATTAGATCGGAGGTCTGTTGCAAAATGTGAGCGGATCGTAACTCTTACTCGATACTCCGTTATGCGGTTGTGCTGTGCCACAATACGGTGTTTGACTCTCAAGGCAAATCAGGAACTCTGAGATGTCAAAATTCAAAACACAATTTGTAAATTCCTACGCAATATAGACTGTGAGGACACCGCAGGTTATCCTACGTCATGGAGTACAAGAAAACATCAAATTTGAAGCAATAGTAAAGGTTTAGGAGACCCACAAAGCGTTGGTCTGCGAGACCGAGACCAACTTGCGCGAGAGCTGTTAGACCGACCCCACCTAATAGGGGGGTTGTGGGAAGAATTATTTAACAACTAGTCAAATACCGTATTGTGTTATAAAGTTGTGCGTTACTGTAATTACAATGTGCCATGCGGATCGCATTTTTTTTATATAGTGTGCATAAAATGAAATAATGTCACCAGGTATATTGGTAGCTTTGTAAGCACATCATATGTTACTCCAAACAGCTATAGATAGCAATAATCATCATAAAAAACAACAATTTTGTAGGCAAATTCTGTGGTTCAGTGGTGCTCTGACTGACTTAATTTACTAATACGTATACTCCTGACCACGACCTTCGCTTAAACTTTTGAGTTTTCCTTAAATTCAGGTTTATAAAATAACCATTGTTTCCCGATTGAAATAATTATCGGTACAGGTATTCAAGTCAATTCAAAACCACCAATGTGCCTGGTACCATAAAATAGGGAACAGACTGTACAACTCAAGAAAAATGAACTGCGGTCTCGATGTACACTATTTTTTATTAGTTTTCCTGGTCCTCTTTGCTTTGTTGTAAATACAATGTATGGCTCGTCGTCGTAGCTATAACTGCGAAATTTGTCTACATTGGCATAAGACTATTTAAATTTTTTCATTACGTTTTTTTTTTGGGCTGAATTACGATATACCCATTTGACCTACACCAATGATGGCGATGAGCGACGCATTGGATACTTTTTTTTCGATTAGTTTTTACAAGTTAGGAATCTAGGCTGGAGTGACGACAGAAACTCCTCTAACTAAAGGATTCCGTTTCGTCATTGAGTATTTGTTCTCCCCAAAAATTGATTAATTTTCAAAGTATTCAAAATATCTAATAAAAACAAAAATATGCACAATCAATCATGTTCGACTAAGGATCGATTTTTCAATCCTCAGATAAAACATATTATTGTGCGCATAAAATACTATAACTATACTTCATATACCTATAATTGAAGGATCATAATGTTTTAATTTGGCAGTATATTACTATATCGGGCAGATAAATTTTATCTGAGGATTGAAAAATCGGCTCTAAATAATGTAACCTTTTGAATGTAATTTTATTTTCAATATAATAATAATTTATAAGTAGGTAAACTTATTCATATATCACTCTCACTAATGACCCGAACCGTGATGTGCTGTTGATACCACATATTTATTCAGTTTCTTTTTTTAATTTGCAAATAATATTTTGTAACCTATATACCTAAAGTTGATATTGTAAATGTCTCGATGTCGCTTTAAATATTAGATTTATTATATCCCACAGTGATAATTATTATGTATTATTATTATAGGCTCACACATTGCAGGTATTTTGATAAGTTGAACCCCTATACAGTATTAATATTTTTTTGATAATTAAGAAAACAATTAGTAACAATGTTGTTGTAGATCCAAAATATTGTTGAATTGTCATGTATTATGTGTCGGTAAGGAATTCGTAATATTATACCTATACTAAATTAGAAATCAAATTATTATGGGACAACAAGCAATGTAACGTCTTATTGTTATTGCAAGCTAAAAGGAATTTTAAGGAATACATACTATGCTGGCTCAGCAACCCAAGTAAGATTTTGGCCTGCAACACCAAAAGATGCCAGTAGCGCTACACTCACCGGCACAATTATCAACCCACCCACTTATTTTCCATATACTCCAATATATTTCTGGCGTTACAAATCAGTCTTTAACTTCATAAATACTTTACCTGTGTACTTAATCAATAACTTCAACACGATGGTATACAATTATGAGGCGGTTTTCGTACTAAAACAGGTACAAATCACACCAGCCTATGAAAAAATATTGTCTGACGTAAAAAAATTATGCCAGTGAGTGTATTATAAACATATGTACAGGTTATTCTCAGTTGATCCCACAAGTAAAAGTTTTATCGGAAATATGATAAGTAGGCCTTTTCGGTTTAAGGAACTTGTTTATCCTTACAGACTCTGTTAATTGTATTGTTTAATGTACCTAATTATTGTTCTTTATTTACAACACTGAAAACATAAAATACTCTTTTGCGAATTGATTTGATATTTTAAGATTAGCTATTTTGTTATTGTAAAAAGTATAATAAATTTATCATTGTTAACAAATTTGCACAGGGTTTATATAGTTTATTTTTCATTTATGTACTATATTAGCTAATTTATTGAGCTTGCTTTCATATATTATATCTACACCAAAATAACAAGATTCTGATGTAAGTAAAAGTGCACTAATGCAAAAAGAACAAACAATTTTTATTTTCTACTCGATTACAATATATAAAAACTATAATGTATTTTATTTACTTAGTCATATGGAATTCATATATGTATACAAATTAATGTATTGTACCAATTTGGTACACAGATGTGGCATCGTTTGCATCTAATCGCACAAATGAGCTGATGGATATTACATTATGGCTTGTCTGGCAAGGAGCTGAGAACACTTGGCCACTTCAGGCCAGTTGTGATGCTAATTACAGGCTGGCTACGACTTTAGGCGGGCCTGGGTATAATGCTCATTATCATTGAGGTGGACGGATTGTCTAATCCAATCCAACATTACGCGCTTAACGAAAGTAACAACACGTTTTCTTGCCGCCCACTACCCCGATCCTATCTCTAAAAATCTAATTCACTAAAATTATCTAGAAGTTTATATATGTATATAATCTCCCTTATCAAACCACCTTTTCAACAAAAAATATTTATCTATAATATATAATAATCCTTTTCTAGCCATGCACATTTTTTATACAATCACTAAAATTATTGGCTAAATAAGAGATGGAATATTAAATTTGATTTAAAGGCATTAAATTATCATACATTTTCCGGTGGTGCTTTTAAAATGCGAATTTATTTCACATGAATACACCCCAGTGAGAGAAAAATGATTACAAATTTAATTAAAAAGTAATTCTGGCTAGACCAAACAAATTGTAAAGTATACCCGGGCATTTCCGCAAGTCGACAACCTGCGCCTATTTCACGTAGGGAAGTTGTAAAGTTTCTCTCAAATTCACAATTAGATACAAACAGCTCACATAATGCTATCATTAGTTATTATCAATTTCTATACGTAAACTGGCTTTCTTTTGTTTACATATCCGGTCTCGTAGATCTACAGTTGATTTTGGCTTTTGGGACTTGGATTTCAAAATTTGTCGCAAGTCCTTTTGAGACTCATTCTTGTTATTCTTTTTACTATCGAGCCTATCCCAAACACTCGACGTACTTTTTGTGTTTGCATTGACCTTTTGAACTCTACTCATAACATTGTAATCTGAATCATCAGATAAAACTTCATCACTGGAAGACATTTCCTCCACTTGTTCTAATTTAGCACCCAAGCGTGACTGAATGCTAATTTTCTTAAACTCTCTATTCTTTTTAAATTTATCCGATAACTTTGTTGCTTCTCTTGGTGTACCGGACATTTTAGAGTTTACCACTTCAATAGACAATGGTGTGTAAGCATTACTATCTAATTCTGGAGGAGGTTCTGGAACATGCTTCTTTTTTTGTTGATAAGACTCTTCATCATCAGCATGCATTCTCATTCGGGGTACCTTAGACTTCTTTTTCCATTCTGAATCTGAAGAACTCTCATCTTCTGAATATTCATTTTGAGATCTTTTGCCTAAGCGCTTAGCTAATTGCTTATTCTTAACTTTTACAATTTCTTGGGGCTCCTCTATTTCATCTTCATAATCGTTTTTTGGTAATTTTCTTTGAAATATTTCTTGATGATCATAGACACCCCAGGATTTACACAAATCACCCCAAGGATTTTTGCTGATTGGATCCATACTTTCATCAAAATCATTAGTTTCTTCAGTCAATTTTTTATGTTCTGACTTCTTTTTTGAACTTCTTTTATCGCCATTTGTAGCAAAACGCATGAATATAAAATCTTTCTTAGGATGAGGCATGCCTTCTCTCCAGTGATGGCTTGATTGTTCCTCTAACATTTTGATTACTTCATTTTTTCTTATTTCTCGTGAATGTACAAGTAAAGCCAAGGCTGCCGATATATGGTCCTGACAGACAATATTACCTAAAAAGAAACAATTTTAGCTATTAAATTTGAAGTGACAAAAGGTACACTGAAATACCCACAAGGAAATCCTATGAATGTTGTAAAGGTTTTAATCTAGGATAGGTGGATGTTCGTTACTCCTTCACACAAAATTACGGCATGGATTTTGATGAAATTTTGCTTTTAGCCAAACATCATCATAGCTCAATACAGTCTTCTACAGGTCTTAGAGCCTCTCCCACGATAGGGGAGGTTAGCCAATATATGCTATAATTTATCTCAAAATTCCATCATGTTTCCGTGGGAACAGGTCAAGAATGTTATAATCGAATTTTACATGGACCAAGTCACATGAAAAAGCTAGTCAACAATATATTTAGAAAGCAAAATCGAGTTACAAATACATTGAAACATTAATAAAATGCCGTTCCGAATGGTAAAAATAACACTTTTCTTATGAGACATGACAAATGTTGCTAAATCTTTTGTACAAAGACTAGACAGCCTGAAACTAGACAAGCTACACGAGCGGAGACAACGTGGGGACCTAATAGAAACGTTCAAAATCTTAAACGGCCATTATGATGTAAAGAACTTTGAACAAATATTAAAGCGAGATCAGAACACTCGATTAAGAGGTCACCACTCGAAATTGGTACGAAGTTTCTCCAACAACAACCCGCACAAGCATTTTTTCAGCAATAGAGTCGTGGCACCTTGGAACAAGTTACCTGAGCAAGTTATATCAGCACCGAGTACCAACGCCTTTAAGAATCGATTAGATGAACATTACAAGAAAACCAAAATTAACTAATTGAGAATGACAATGGGTTGAGGATAATGAGATACAGACATATCAGTTGTTCCAACTGCCTGTCTGTTCAGGAATAATAATAATAATAATAACTTGATTAAAGCACGCTATAATATTTTGTTACTACCCAAAACCACAATGATGTTTGTGAAGTGAGCTTTAAACCCCTCTAGAGATATGGTATGGCTACGTTTATATCTAAAGACTTAGGATAGCATAATTATGAAGTCAATATTCACTATGGCCGTGTGGTGTCCGGCAGAGTAGAATAGCACCAACCCCTTACACTCTTGGGTGTCGTACAAGGCGACTAATGTTTTCGAGGCAAAAGATCAAGAGTCTCCGTAGTCTGGAAAATGGGCAGCAGCATTTTCCATTATTAAATTCAAAACACTGCGATCTCCAACCCGCCTGCCAAGCGTGGAGATTATGGCACTAACCTCCCCTTTCGTGGGAGAGGCCCTAAGTCCTGCAGTGGATTGTTACGGGCTGTGATGATGATGATGATTCACTATGAATTAGATTTTAGTCACATCATGTTAACAAGCAGCAGCAAGACAACAAATTTAGTTTGCCTCACAAATAGCTCGCTATAGTGACACCTCATGTTATTTTTGCAAATTGTACTAAATGCACATAAGATACCCTTAACAATTATATATAATCATACGAGTAGTGTACTTACATGTTACATCATCAATACGTTCTAGCGATACTGGTTTATAATCTTCCAGATATTCAAAAATCTCTCTAGTGCTGAGACCATCAATTCCATTCAAGTGCAATGTATCAAATCTGAAATGTCTCTCATTGCCACTCTTAATTCCTGATTTTGTATATAATTCGTCAATTTGTCTTTGTGTAACAATCCTATTTCCACTCAAATTCAACCCAAAGCGTTTAGCTCTTTCTTCTAACTTGACTGCATCAATTTTTTCTAATTGTTCAATAGTAACATCATCTTTATCCGCTTTGTAGAGCTGTAATAAAATAACACACACACAATTAGTAAGTATTGGTGATTGATTAAACACCACGTTTACACAAAATATCACTATAATTACCACAGTACAGCTTTCAGTAGGCTGAGCTTGTTCCTTGATATCATCTTCGTCGACAAACATTGCGTTGTCATCACTCATTTCTCCTTCTTCTTTGTCCATTGTTACACGGGATACTTTATATTGTTTTAAAACACAACAAACAAGTTATTACAATATATTTAATTTATATTCACGGTAGTATCTTTCCGTAATATTTATTTGTTTGCTTCCACAGCTTGCTTCTCTCGTTAGCACAGAACAAAATCTGTCAGTTGAGTGAGTGATAAAATGAGTGACATAACTGTGACGTGCGTCCATACCACAAACTAACTAGAAAATGTCTATTTCACCCATAGAGAAAAATTAATTATCTATTTCACCAAAGTTCTACCTATAGGCGAGATTTATCTATGGATTCGCGTTGTAAAGGGTATTCCACATGTTCGTCATTCCGCGGGATCACGAGAGTATTCAACTATTCGAGTAGTTCCGTTCATGTTTGGTATGTCTTGCCTAAATCATGACTAAGTAGAGATATTCATTCGATTATTTGTTGTTGTCTCGCCTTGTGCTGGATCACATCACTTTGGCTCTATCTAGTCGAAAATCAGGAGTAACACACGGGCGAATGCCGAAAGCACGAATAACGATAGCGCGAAGACGAAAGCTTGAATGCGCGATGGTTCATTTGTGCGAAAAATCAATTAAGGGTACTGAGATGTGAGAGGTTAATAAGTAATTTTTTACTGCATTGGTTCATATCGCCGTTTTTATGCAGGTCATAGATTAAAAAAATAAACCCACAGAAGGTTTGATTTACCTACTGGAATTAAACATTTGTTTAAGTTACTTTCACCGTATCCGTAATCCTATGACTAATATTCGCCCGCAATTTCACTCGCTCTTAAGAACCATTTTGGAGTCGTCTTTCACTTAATTACCCTTTTTTATGTTATTCGGTAGGCAAGCAGGCATGCGGACCACCTGATGGAAAGTGGTCTTCGCAAAATAAAAAAAATTAAAATACCGCAATTACATGCATGAGGCACTTCTGCGGTTGTTACATGAAACCTAAGCATATGGAATATATATATATATTATGGTTGACAGTTACCGCTTACCATCAGGCGGACTCTCTGCTCGTTTGTAACTAAGTAGTAAATAAATTAATAAAACGACGACCGAACGCCTGCTTGATGTCAACCCTACCTGGGAAATGACAAAATTAATGATATCTTGTGCTGTCTGTTTTAAACACTCATCGTACGTGACTCATGTCTTTGTTTTAATTAAAAACCGAAGTATAGAGTGCGCGAAGATAATGAACTGGAACTAAATTTGATAGTCTAGTAAAATTGCAAAGGCCTTACGCAGTAAAGAGTTTATTTTATCATTTATTTATTCATTATGACGCGCACTCTATGTAGTAAACTTATTCGCATGATGTACGTCTGATACGTACTGTCTCATATCTAGCCTATTACATGATAGGGGATTTATCAAACATTTTGGGCCACATTTTGGAAGAGGTTGCAACACTGGTACTTTGAGTCTGTCGTCTGTCCCTTTCGGGTTTACGCGCTTGACATTTGCTTCTTGATCCTAGATCTGCGGCGTCGCTGTTGTTGGCAGTAAAGTGACATTTCAAAATGATGAAACTTTGTTCCAGTTTTCGCCACCGTGCGGAGAAAAAAAAATTGACTAAGCACCGCCTAATGCACTTCCTAACTTTAAGCGTTACCTAACGGCGAAAGTTATTTCCTAGAAGTTAGGGAAACGTCTATGGGCATCGGATTTAAGCTAAAATGGGCAAATAGTTACGCATGTTTTGCTGAACACGAATTTTTCAAAATGGCCGCCATAATATCCAATATGGCCGAAAGAGTGGGTTCCCTAAAGAAATTGAAAGCTAAGTACCTAACCAGCACCGGGAAAAAAATTGTGCTTGTATGCAGTGTATCCACATAAACATCAAACATCAAGAGGTACCTACAGAAAAAAAATAGGCCAAATTTTTTGTTAAACTTTCCTATTGTAAGTTTACGAAGATAATGGGATTCGGGTTAAAAACTAAATATGAAACGTTATAGTTAACTATTAAACGGTTAAGTACATTTATATCGGTTACTTGTTAAAATAAAATAAGGAGATTATGGCCTAACGGCTAGCAGGTCAGCTTTGTAACCGAGACGTATCTAGTTCGATCCCCAGTACCGCTATCTACCAAATGATACCCGTCTAACTCGTCACGGTTATAAAAATACCTAAATAACTATATAAAATTAAATATGGGTTAATACCTAACAAAAAAAACTAGAAGACCGGCAGAAATGTCCGGACCTCTTAGTTTTTGTAGGAAAACTTTCGTTAACTTAGTCAGATTGTGCCCAATGACCTTTGACCAACAAGTTGCCCCAATAAATGGGCCGACTCGGGATGATGGAAAAAGGTCCGACGGCACGTCGCACATTGTTTGGTCACATGGGCGGCCCCTGGTGTGGGATATTTTATTTTATTTTATTTACTTAAGGAAGGCCAACAGCAGTTATTACAATAAAAACAATAATAACATTATATAGCCAATTATAGGCCTCCGCCAATTGTGACGAGGTGGCGACTCGGAGGGAGCTGGCCACTGTCGCCACGGGTCTGTTTAAACCCCAGACGGGTTGCTATATTTGGGAATGAGGGATCTTACTTAGTGAAACCAACGATAGTAATGATTTACAACTTACGTTTATTAAATTAGCAACATATTAACATATAGCAACTAACTTAAGCTACTTAGTCTTGTGGACAATGCCTAAATACTAACGCTTAACACCTATGGCCTAGCTCAGCGGTTCTACCGCGGGTGTTACCCGGGTTCCCCGTTACATTTCTCTCCTTAACGGATACGGATCTAGACGGTTCCCGACCCACCGACGTTCATTTACCTCGGGGCGATCACGACGGAACGGATGGTTCCTCTAAGTCGCGGCTAATACGGTAATTTCCCCCGGACGCATTTACTATACGGAAGTTTAACGGGCGCGGATTGAGGACTAGCGCGGACTAAGTCCTATCCCTAATTATCCCGATCTCGGTTTGACTACATGTGTTGAGCCTAAGTCCTAATCTAATTCGGTTCCCCCCTCTAAGCCTGACTGTCTACTCGGCGACCCCAAGCCGACAGTCCGGATGCTTGGTTGGACCCCTTCCTCCGGTCATAAAAATACCCGGATATCACGGTTATAAAAATACCTAAATAACTACATATATAAAATTAAATATGGGTTAATACCTAACAAAAAAAAACTAGAAGACCGGCAGAAACGTCCGGACCTCTTAGTTTTTGTAGGAAAACTTTCGTTAACTTAGATTGTGCCCAATGACCTTTGACCAACAAGTTGCCCCAATAAATGGGCCGACTCGGGATGATGGAAAAAGGTCCGACGGCACGTCGCACATTGTTTGGTCACATGGGCGGCCCCTGGTGTGGGATACATGGACACAATGGGGTCCACCTCCACCCATCCCTCATAAGGGCTACCTAGGGCACCTAGGCTAACGCTGGGGCATCAGCATCAACGGGCGAGGACCTTAAGTGGCGCAAATATGGATCCCTAGTCAAGTCAAGGGGTATTTATTTGCGTCATATTTGTGTAGTTTAGGCATGAAACGTTGGGACTACGGGGCTAGAAGTAAGAGGGGGCCGGAGAAAAAAGTATTGCAAGAGATATGTGGAAAAAAATTTAGAGCGTCAATGGCCTAACGGTTAAGGGGTCCGCCTCGTAAGCGAGACGTCAATTACATTAATACAAGCCAATTTTTTTGCGACTTTTTGACAAACTTCACTCGAATAAGTTCTAAAGATGGGTGATAAATAACGGCACTAGTATCCACGGCATGATATTATCTTTTATTATTTATTTACCTGCCGCCGATAAGGAAACTACTGACGAAAAGACGCTGACGCCCCTTTTTGATCCTTATTAATTAAGTACTCGTGGGTCTTACGGTACTTAAGAGTTAGTCGGGACAGAACTTGCGACAAGACTGTAGGCTTGGTTTCTTAGTCTGCCATTACCAAGTGATTTTTAGCACTTGATCCTCAATTACCGACAACTGTTCTTCCCAGAGGCTCCAGATTATAATGATGTAGGAGGTATTAAATGAATTAAAAGACCTTTTTTTTATAGTGAAACTTTTACTTAGAGAAAAAACATTAATAGTTTAAGCGAAGCATTTTATCAATAAACATGCTTACCAAGTCGGATTGATTAATACTACACAAGCTACAAGTTCAATTAGTCTGTATAATACCTACCTAAGTGAGTGATCCTACTGTTCACACACAACACATCTATTCAGTAATTAGAGTACATAATATACCTACTAATATCAGTAAGTTTAGGGATAGTCCAAGTCAAAATTAAGGTGTGTTCATACTTAAAAATTACTGAATAGTACTTTATGGAACGTGGATATATCAGGTTCCACATTTGAGTTGGTGCTGTATAGTGCAGGTTTGCTGGAATTCCTGAAAATTGATTAGAATTATTTATTAGGTTAAACAGTCACGGAAAGATTCTTTCGTTTATTGTATTTACATATTCACGTTATTTTATTTAACATTAGAATTCTTTGCAACAAATCTGCTAACGGTTTACGGGTCCTTTGTCCTTTTAATATTGTGAAATTTTCGTTTTTGGCTTTGGTGTGTAGGACCATATTATAACCAATACTACCTCGATTTTCTCTACTACTAGATGGCCCGCGACTTCGTTCGCATGTTGTCCTACACTATAAACATTCTTCATGAATCACTCTGTCTATTGGTGAAAACCGCATGGAAATCCGTTCCGAAGTTTTTGAGTTTATCGCGAACAAACAGATGATAGAAAGACAGACAGACGCGGCGTGGGACTTTGTTTTGTAAATGATAGTAGTGATAAATAAATCCGTAACTAAATTAGATTCTTTTTATAAATTAAAAGTAGAAACTTGCACTGTATATACCCAGTTAATCCTTTCCATGCGAAGTCAAACCTCAATATGACCCATCCTAGTTCACTAGGTCAATTTAATAATACTACATCTGCTGAGTACTGCCACAGAATATTAATACTACTTTGGAAAGTCTTCTCAATAGGAAAAATATCATACCAAGAAACCACCAAACTAAACTTACAACGCACAGATAGCGGTTGTCGGTTTGATAGCAATACGAAATTTAATCTCGCATCATCATTTACAACCAGATGGCGGTCAAATGCCTAACTAGTCTGTTTAGTAGTAGTGACTTTTCCTTTAATGTTTATAATTCTTACTATATAGTGTAGCGCGACTTCGTTCGCGTGGCGTCCTACCCCTAGACTACCCTACCTACCCTACATTACCCCCCTAACCTACTTTACCCCTACCTACCCTACCCTTTTTTTCTTGCTTATAAACCTTTCTCTTGAAACACTCTTATCTATTGCTGAAAACCGCATTAAACTTCGTTGTATAGTTTAAAATATCTAAGCGTACATAGATACTTAGGGACAGACAGCGGGAAGTGTCTTTGTCGGTGAGATACTATGTATAGATGATCATAAAATATTGTATTAATTGTGATATATAACATTTTATGTGCATATAAAGAGCAATTATATATTTACCTGGTTGGAGGCGCACTGCTGCGTGGCGTAACAAGCAAGCAGTTCATCGGCTGGCCATCAAGTTGCCGGTTGTGGTACAAGTCCACAGCCTTTTGCGCATCTTCTACAGTCTTGTACATAACTTCTGCGGTACCTGGGCGCACTAAACGTGATTCTACCATACCACCAATATCTCCAAAGAGCTCCTGAAATGTGTTTAGTGTTAGTGATTTATGGCTTTTGAGAACCCACTTTTTAGTTTACCCAAAAACTAATTAATATCCATACCTCAATATCGCCTGCAGTAACTGTGCTTCTTAGATTGCTAACGATAATTCTGTATTCTAAGGCAGGCTTTTCTGCTCTTTCCGATTTCTTATCTGTTCTTAAAGCTGCCATTGGTCTCTTTTTGAGAATAGATGGTGGTCTTGGTGGGCTTAAATCTTTCTCGGGAGTGGGTCGCCTGTAACTTTTAATTAATTGCATATCTATGTTATTTTTAATGGCTACCATGTATCTTAAAATTTGTAATTACATGAAATATAATGAATATGTGCTTAAGACTGCAAAACGTCTCATTTAACACTATTAACCCAGAATTGACGATTAAAACAAGCGCTAGTAAAGCACCGAATATTGATATCTAGCAGGTAAATAGTTTTAACACTTTCACTGCGAGCCCAAATATCAAACAGTCAGGCGCGGTGCTAACAAACGCGGCCAGACGAGTCGTGCGCACAGCTGTAGGGCCGCCGAAAGATACTATACTCGTGTGCGTGGGCCTTCGCCGATCGAGTCCATACATTCTTGCTAATTAATAAAAAGATTATGTGTTGGTGTTAGGTACCTTGTTACCGTCATGTTATATGGATGACACAAATAAACTTCATTTAAGTATTTAGAAATATTTTTTTGCTTTTCAAAACAGGTGTTAATGGTTTATTACCCTATTGAAACAGAAAAGATAAGCCGTTCCAAGAGATAACATTCATCGGTGCAAATAATATCTCTTCGATATACCAGGTACCTCAGCTGCCAGGGCTTTCAAGGTACCTGCTTTGTGTACCTATATAAAACCTTATCTTAAAAACAAATTAGTTGAATTGAAAATAGATTTCCAAGAAATGAAAACAATAAGTACTCTTATCTCGAACCCAATCCCTACATAGAAAACAAAAGAACAATATAACTAACTCAAGGTACAAAGGTCACTTTTTACCTGTTTTTCGTAAAAAAATTGAATGGTGCTCTACACGTTGCCATTCGAATATGAGTGGTTAGGAATGCTTTAGATACCTATTGGAAAACTCCTCATTACGACCCAAATTATGTTGGGTCAGCTGCAGCAAAGTGTTAAGCCCAAACTTTATGTTTACCTGCCTACAGCATAAGATACCATAGTATGACATGAGTTTGTTACCACTGAGTATCTGCTAAATCAAGAAATTGGTGAAACCGGGAAAAATGTGCTACTTTTTTTACTTCGTGACGAAACATGACTTATATCATTAGATAGTCGTAGATTTAATATAAGTTACCTTGTAGAGCTCCTACTTTCCGTCCTACGTACGTCATCATTGTGTGCAATAATTCGGAGCTGTAAGTTTGCTCGACGGTTAGAGGACATCGCTTTAGGTATGACATAGTCATCACCCATAGGGTCATCAATAATATCGATGTCGTTTTCAACTGTTCTCATAATTGGTTTCAACTTTTGTGTTTTACCTGTAACAAAAAAATTCATAAATACTTGCTTGGGCTTGGGCAATGCAAATGGATTATAGATTTTTTAAATTACGCTTTACGTACCAAAAGATCTAGTATCCATGTTAATTTTATTTTGCATATGTGGGTGGTGGTTGTTCTTACTTTTACCCAAAATTCTATTGCGAGAAAACGGTTGAGAAACGACTTGTCGTGAAGAATCAGTAAAAACTGAAAAGAAAGATATATTTTTATAAGTGTTAGCGGGAGTCGAAATCGAAAACATTTATCAATACAATAACCAGACGTCAGTAACGAGAGATGTCCTCCCATTCTCTTTAATGTATCCTTGCTGAGAGATACAGACTCAGCTCGTGGGGACAGCGGCCTTCAGTTTGTACTGCTCCGACGAGGTAGTGCCACATTGTTTCCGACTACGCTTCTGCCTCTGAACCAGCGTGAAGCTATCATTATCCACGACAACAATTAGCTTCATGGAGACCGCAACATGCTTATCGACCAGGGTATCGCTGGACGAGGAGCTTTGCTGAAAACTCAGCTCGTCCACCACGTGCAACTTGTTTAGCGAAAATGCAAGCATAGCGACAATATTATGTAAATAATTTTCGCTGATGCACAATTATTATGACTATTGTCGCAATCCAGGCTACTAGCGACCGCGTCAGTGTCACATTAGCAACTGATAATAATAATAATAATATGCTTTGACAAATTCAGTCTGTCTCAACAATATGAGATTCTGAATAACATATGAATGGTTCCATGCCATTAGCACTTGTAAGTAATGACTCTTTAGCCAACAAGATTTAATTTTAGAAATAGGAGAAAATTAGCAAAAATATTTAAGTTGTTTTTGTTGGGATATTTAGTAAATATCCCAACAAATTTAGTAAATATTATTTACACTATACTTACTGTAAAACTTTACTACTATTGTACTAAATAAACTAAGAGCAAGCCCTAATGGGTTTATTGTAATACAAAATTTAGCAAGTAAATTATTTTCTTCAATATTATACTTACGTCTCTCTTTGTTGTTTAAAGCACCAGCATATGCTCGAATCAGCTTACCTCGGATTGGAATAGTATTTCTACTAGGAAGGGGTACTGACGCTTGCTGTAAGCAAGAAATCATTATTCAATACATTTAATAATAATAATAATAAGAAATGTTATAGTATTGTAGGAAAAAAGACGTAGGCGTAGGCATAATATACAGCAATAGCTGTTCAAGTTAGAAGATTTTTTACTTCATATAACGCGTTTGAGAATTTTTATAGCCTTTTTCGAAATCTTGTGAATGTGTGGCTCACAGTTTATGTCTATTCCAAGTAGTGTGAATTCGTTAACTGTTTAAATATTTTTGTTATTATAGGTGTAGTCTACTTTCAGTGTGGCTTTTCGATACGAGGAAAAGCCATGAGTTTGGTTTTGTTATAGTTTATTTCGAGATTATGGTCGCTCATCCAACTTTATACCGAATTTAACATTGAGTTTAGTTTTATGTGTAGGTTTGTATTGTCATTACAATAAGTTATAAGAGAGACATTGTCCGCAAATAAATCACATGACTCCGAAACGATTTTGGATATGTTATAATTAAAATGTTCAATTTCAACCATTAGCTCCTTATTGCTTAGATATCACAATAACCATTTGTGGGCGGCTCTGTGTATGCCTATACCATACAATTTTTTAAGGAGTATATCATATTGTACCTTATCATAGGCTCTGGTCATATCCAGTAGTAATCCGACAGTGTATTTTCTATTGTCAATGATATTTATGATTTATTGTAGTATACTGCTAAAGTGGTGGATCTATTTTTGTGAAAACTATTTTGTGAATGGGTTTGATTATTGCAGTTTTTAATAAGTTTGGGAACAGACCTTTTTCAAATGATTGGTTTGTAAGCTCGTTTGCACAGTGTCTAAACTAAGCTGGCAGGAGTTCATCTATACAATATAGATATGTAATCTTCCCATTTCAATTTACGTGCCACTGTGACACCCAAGTCTTTCTGGGATGTAACTGGTTGCACCGTGGTCCACTCTATATAATACCTCATACCAGGGTTATTTTTACCAATGCGTAGAACACTGCACTACGAAATGATTTAGGCTGATGATCCAATCCCTTGTCCAATGCTGGCCAATGGTTACAAAAGAACTTGCCATCATCGGCAAAGAATTCAGATTGGTGTTTGATGTTACACTGGATAACACTTCCACACAACAAGCTGACAATACTTAGCACCATTAACACATTTACTGTGTAAATATTTGTGAATTAAAATATTATTAGGGAACAAACACGGAGAAGCAAATTTCAACACTGTTTACACTTTTGAGGGTAGGGAACGAAAAAATGTTTACATTTCACAATAAAATTTTGTACATTTCATGATAGTTAACTGGGGCGAGAACATAAGTGTTTTCAGTGGGATGTACGACGGAGCGACCATGGGGTGCGGGGGTCCTGGGCAAGTGGGACCGAAAGCAGAAGATGAAGCTAGTTGAAGATTCTCCAGCAGAAGTGAAGTAATTGTTAAAAGTATCTGCAATTTCTTTAGTTTAATATTTGTATGTTATTTTTGTTATGCTTATCTTTATTTGTTTTTTATTTGTACATTTATTTATTATGTTCCACATTATTTTGACCTTATTATGCAAGTGTTTCATTTTTTCATTTTATATAGTGTAATTTTTTTATGTAGTTATTGCTTTTTTAAGTGATTTTCGTACATTTTGTACTATTTTTAAAAGAATAGATTACATGACAATAATTGTCATAATCTGAACAATAAAACTGCATTCCTAACTCAATAACAGATTTTTAGTGGATTAAGACAATTGCTTTACAGCTTCCATTTGTACCTCTGAGCATCAAAACCTATGGGGTTTTAAATGTCAGGGAACCTGTTTCAAGATGTATGATAACAAGGAGATTCGAGAAACTTACTTTTCGATGAGTTATCCCACGCTGCTTTCTAAGTAAATCTAATTTTTGCCTTGCATCTCTTTGCTTCGCCATTTCAACCAATTTTTCCCTTGCATCAGTTATTTGTGTGCGTTTTTTGGATATAATTTTATTTCTTGCATCAGTTACCGAACTTTTTTGTGGTTTTGATATAAACCCCTTTGCCTTACTTGGTTGTGAAGTAGTTTTTGTTCTGAAAATTTAAAATAGTACCATGGTATTATACACTGCAACATTTCCTTACAAATAGGATTTGTAGGGTGAGTCATTAAATAAAGTAATCTTTTGTAAGATTATTTGTGTCTAAACTATCCGTTAAACCTGAAAAATGTAGTCAAGTACAATACAAATAAATGGAGTAAACTTACTTCACATTGTCATGCTTTTTCCGTTTTATAATGTCCTCCAAACTCATATCCATCATAGAAGATGAAGCCATTGCACAATTAACTTTATGGGAATGACGATTTTCGATATATATATGTTAAAACCACTTTAAATATCCAAAATCATTACAAAACCTACAAAAGAAAATTTACGGAGAACTCGAACACAAAATCTGTCAATATTGTTTTTTTTAAAGCAAAACCATCGACTACAAACCCAACAAATTCCAACAGACCAAAGATCTTTTACCATAAACTAGAGACGTGCGGGTTTGTTAATCAATATTTATACCACGACCTAAACAGAATTGCTTTGCTAAAGCGCGCTCCACATGTTCGCCGAAACTTCCGGCGAAACTTTTGCCGGGACTTTGGTCGATCCTCTACATTCTCGCCTATTAGGGATGTGGTGGTGTCAAAACGCGCGACATTTTATCGATTCATCGGTGTAATATCAGTAATCTACTGTAAACAGGGTCACAAAGGTGATAGCACCTGCTCTACTGTAATTACTTGATCTACTAATATCCTGGATCATGGTCAAGAGTATCCCGAAACTGTTACGGGAAAAAGCGCTAGGAATATAAATATAAAATCGATCGAATCGAGACGACAACAAACTATCTTTACTTAATCTATGAAATAGGCGAGACATGCCAAATATGCACGGGACTACACGAATACTACCTCTACATTCTCGTGTTCCCGCGGAACTATCCACATGTGGAGCGCGCTTTATTCGTACCATGAGCAACATTTAACAGCCTTGACGGCTTGTCAGAAAAACAATTCTGTTTTTAAATCGTTCACCGTAATTTTGTATGAAGAATCGTACCATGACGATGAATTTGACAACAGCAAAACGAATATTGCGCGGTTGTAATGCCGCCTATTATCTTAGCTGTTTCAACAGTTAATACTGATTTTTTTTTGTGAAATTTGTGTTACGGCTCTGGCAACACCATTAGAATACATAGTATTGCCATATTATAAAATTATACTTTATTATAGGTAAATGGTAAATACTTTAAAAAATATATCAGTCAAGAGTGAAAAAGAGAATGTAAAGGGAGTTTGAGCGGTACCGCCCATCTCCGATAGCACACCGCCATTTTAATCCCACCATATGAAAAGACGTCAAAACATGCATTTCGGATAGGCTCCATCTCAATTTCCGTGAAATAGACTGAAATGTACGATTTTGAATGACATGAAGTTGATTATACTCTAAAGTGCGCTCCACATGTTCGCCGAAACTTCTGGCGAAACTTTTGCCGGAACTTTGGTCGACCTCTACATTCTCGCCTATTAGGGATGTGGTGGGTATCAAAACGCGTCGACATTATATCGATTCATCGGTGAAATATCGTTAATCTGCTTTAAGCAGGTTCACATAGGTAATAGCACCTGCTCTACTGTAATTACTTGATCTACTAATATCGTGGATCATGGTCAAGTGTACCCCGAACCTGTTACGGGAAGAAGCGCTAGGAATATAAATATAAAATCGATCGAATCGAGATGTAAGCAAACTATCTCTACTTTGTCTATGAAATAGGCAAGACATGCCAAACATGCACGGGACTACACAAATACATGTGGAGTGCGCTTATATATTTATATTCCTAGCGCTTTTTCCCGTAACAGGTTCGGGGTTCACTTGATCATGATCCACGATATTAGTAGATCAAATAATTACAGTAGAGCAGGTGCTATCACCTCTGTGAACCTGTTTAAAGCAGATTAACGATATTTCACCGATGAATCGATATAATTTCGCGCGTTTTGACACCCACCACATATCTAATAGGCGAGAATGTAGAGGATCAGGAACATGTGGAGCGCACTTTATGGTATTATGCGATTGGAGTTAGGCGGTACCGTTCTCGGTGGCCAGAGTAAAGAAATCCGGGATTTTTTATCTGCCGAGGCTGGTAACACACTCAGCGGCGGCGTGTCGAACGAAAAGCGGGGTTTCCTCTTCCATTTCTTCTTGCGTGGGGTTTCGTGTTGTCGTGAACTGTGAAGGCGGCGATATTAAGCTTTTTGCGTGGCTTATCATTGGTTTTTGGATATTAACTGAGATTTGAAAAATGGCAGATCGTGAGTACATTTTACAATTTTAAATGCCGTCTATTGATCGTGGTACTTAATTGATTTGCTTGCACCATTGATCCCGCGGCCCGCCAAGCGGTAGAGAGTATAGTATTCGATGCCGTCAAGTCTGCAAGCAAAGCTCACTTCACAACGCATTTCAAGCAAGCCATTTAACTTACATCGGTTCATCAAAATTTTGGTGTAACACATTTATGGTGTTTTAATGTTGGTTTCCAACCTGGAAAACCTTACGCGGCAATTTTCTGTTGCCTATACTCAAACAATCGTCATCACGGCTCGAGTACCTAGGTACCGCTTTTCCTATGCCGGCAAATTAACCGATAATGTATATAAGAATGTACCAATTCCCCGATAGATCAACCATAAAACATTTTGCAATTATTTGGCTTTTAGGTTATGTTAATACTAACCGCGTAGTGAAATAAACATTTATTTTTCAGCTTACGCTTCAGGTGATTACAGTGGCGGCGGTGGCTATTCTGCACAATATTCAATGCCGCCACCGCCTATAGCTGCTGGTGACAACAGTTACGCTACAGCTCAGCCAGGAGGCTATGCCCAAAGTAGCTATGGTAGCGCTCAAACAGCAAACCCAGAATGGAATCAACAAAATACTGGTGATTACACATCTAAGATATTTATAATGAATGTTACAGAGTATAATATATTTATAGTTATCTTCTCTTCTATATGTGACCCCACTTTATTTATAATGAGACTTGATGATTATAAATTATAAATGTATAATTAGCAAGCAATACAAATACATACCAAACAACAGTATGTTGTTTGCTATGTCAGACTTTTGCAAGAACACAAATGTCAAGTTTTTCTGCAACAATTAGCAGTCTAATTATGTTTAATATTTGCAAAAAGAACACTTTAAATATTTATTTGGTTTGTTATTTCATCATACTCCATTATACGCGGAATGCATCCCTCGCATAAAGCTGGGTATTATATATATTGCTCAATACCTTTTTACTCTTATACAGGAGGTGCAGCTGCATATGGTGGTGGCCAATCTGCTGCTAGCAATTATGGCCAGAGTAGTTATAATACAAGCTACAGTAGTGGCGGCGGCGGCGGCGGCAGTGGTAGTAGTGGTGGTGGTTACGATCGTAACAATGGCAGCGGATATAACGCAAGTGGTGGAGACAGAGGAGGAAATAGCTATGGAGGGTCTGACCGAGGCTCTGGCGGCGGATACGGGGGCGGAGACCGAAGCGGAGGCTACTCGGGCGGCGATCGCGGGGGTTACGGCGGCGGTGATCGGCCCAGCTACAATAGAGACGGGGGGAACAGAGATGGTGGATATGGGTGAGTAATTTATATAACGTCAATCATTCTTATTATTCAAAAATAATATAGGATTTGTGTTTATTAGTTGCCTATGGTTTCCATATGAAATAAGTAATTAATTTGGCAGCTTTTGTGTTCCATTTTCAGAAGCTCAATAGGAACACTAGTATGTTGAACCTTGCTATTGATAGACGCTTTACTTGCAACATTTTACAATCTGCATTATCCCATTAGAATAAAACCATGTAGGAAAATCTAATAAAACAAACTCCTATTTTATATTTTCTTGATTATACTCTTCTGAGCTGTCTAGTGATAATAATAAATTTATGTATGTTCAAAAGCAACTATACCAAAACATTTTAGTACCATCTGTTAAATTGTTATTTGGCAATAAATTGTATAGATATAATTGCATTTGAAAGTACATTGTGAAGTTTGATAGCTTAACTAGGTAGAAGTATTGAAAACCACACATAAAAGAAAATAATTCCCAAGAACTTCATAATTTGAAAATTATATTTAAAGATTTGTGCTGTTTGCATCTTATTAGGTAGGTAGGTAGGTTTATATGTATAGGTAAATATCTACGACAGATTGCCTTAGGACAGATCAAATAATAAATCTGGTTGAAAAGTGCATTTTCAAAATTACATTTTATAAAATAAGTGAGTATATTGTAATTAGTAAATGAATATTGTGGATGAAATATGGCTATTTAAAATAAGGTATTGATGGTTACAATGGTTTTATTGTGCCAATGCCGACTGCACCTAGTGGGCCAAGGGTAATGTTGATGATGATGATTACAATTCAACTATATTTGTAGCAGTTTGTATTGACGAGTGTTAAAATTACTCTTGTAAATGTGGTCTTTTGTTTATTAATAAAACGCCTCGCACTTATAATGGAATATGGGAAAAGAACAGGTAAACAGAATTCAAATGTGTTTGTAATTGTAATAAGTGTGGCTGTGGTACAGTAAGTCAAGTGTTTAATCACATGAAATTGCATTATTTTGCATCAAATCGTAATACAAATAATCATGATATTCACTAGGAAGTTGCTAGCTAGGTATACAGAGTTGCTTTTGCATTGGAGCCAGGCCCACATACAATAATGCTAATTGCGGGACTGCGATTGCTGGCAAGAAGCAAGAATTACAAACTAAGGATAGGCACAACAACAAACAGACGGTCCCATACATCATTGTCTGTGGTGTACTTTGAGAATTTTCAAAGTGGTTTTTATAAAAGAAATATCAAGGAATCAAGATCATACAATTGGGTATCTAAAAATTCTAAAAAAAATTTAACATCATTCAAATGTGAAATGTGTTTACATAGTCGTTTTTAGACAACTTTAACTTGTTGCTGGAATAGGCTGGCGAGATTTAAATCATCGTACTTCCTCACTCAGCCAGCCATACACCTTTATTGGAAAAACAGCTTTGGATTTTAAATTTTATGTATTTGGCATACACCAAATGGCTGGGACATTTGGTGTACTTATACCAAATAAATTATAACAGCATCACCAACCAAATGCCAAAAAAATTGAGCTTTTTTAAGTATTAGGTGCCCCTGTATTCAAAATATTTAAATGGACAGCTCTGTATTATGTGTGCATCAACTAGAATGTGTGAATTTTGAATAACTTAGTGAGGAACAATTTTCAAGTGTATTTTTTATACTATGTATGTAGGTGTTTTGATTATCGCATTTTAGCACAAGGTTCACAGTTGAAGTAGGTGCTTAGGCGACTTTTTGTAGCATTACACTCGTATTACTGATCCACAATTCTGCTTAACTACTGGGAGTGAGGCAATATTAATTTATTCAGCCAGGTGGGCGGGAAAATGCCTGATTTCAACCACCTTTACTGTTTCTATTACTACGGTGTGCTTGTACATATTGGTACACATTTTGTCATGGTCAAAAGCCTATGCATTATTTGCATAATAATTAGCTCGAATAGCTCAGTCGTACTCTAATTTTCTTAGTTGATGGTATTGTCAGCTGCAGAGTAACTGGTCTCGCCCTGTTATATTTACAATGCTGAGTTAACCATGGCACACTATGGTAATCAAAATTTACACACGACCGACCCAATTTGGTTTATATTTTGGACACAAGCAAGCTGAATCATTTTTTTGGAATAAAGAGGTCCTAGACTATGGCGCCACTTATTGTTTGGACACAAGCTGAATCTTTTTTTGTAAGAAAAAAGGTCCACGACTACGGCGACAAAGGTGGTCTAACGTGTTTAATATTTTCTGTGCAAAGTGTTTGTTAGTAAACTGTGAAAAATTTATTTATATATTTTACAATTACTATTTACGTAAAGAATCATAAGAGAAATCTAACTTTATAATTTTCTACAGTTTTACTAATAAAGCTCCATTACTATTGAGATTTTTAATATGTATAATATAATTTTATGTATGTAGAAAAAAGCCCCTTCTCATCACAATGTCTTTATAAACAAAACTATTCAAAAAGGCTAATTCACAGTAATCTAGAATATATTCAAAGGACATTTTTACTATTTTATTACTTGATGTATTTTTAGATATTAACCCAAATATAATATGTCATAAAAGCTGAAAACATCTGTTATAATTAGCCGTTTTTTTAGTTATTGCTGTTTCACATTTCTCTCTGTACTCTACAATTCTACGTAATTCTATTATACGTAAAATAATATGGCATCTATTCATAACTTGGTTAGATAGTTTGTGGATTCTCGTTTCTCGATGGATGTGAAACACGCCCAAGACGTATTCTAGAAGATATTCTGATTAGGAAGGGTTCTACAATGGTATGCGCATCGTGGTTACATATTAAAAAATTGAATTGATTTAATTAATGTAAATTTCTAAGTTTTGATTTGGTTAGTACTTACATAGTTTAAGTATTTAATTCACATCTTTCTTTTTTCCATTGTTCTCTCCTTTGTGTCTTTAATACGTAACCGCGGATGACGCTTGGAAAATCAACATCTGCCTGCACTGCCTTGTGCTTTGATAAGCACATAAGCATTACCTGCTGTTTTAATGGTGTATTAAATGTTATCTCAACAAATATTGTTCTAAGATTTTCAAGGTATCAAGGTTTTAAAGTAATGGTAAAGAAAAGGATCCATGTCTCGGAAAAGGGTCGGAGGTTCATGTGAACCTAGGTGTGAATCAATCTGCGTGCGTCGTTCAGTCCCCAGCCTGCCCCGGTGTACTAAACGGTCTTCTTATTGTTTTAGTGGAGGCGGCAGGGGGGGTGGTTTTAATAAAGGTAAAGCTCCTCGCTATAGCGAGCGGTGCTGTTGTCATATTATTAATTTGTATTGTATTTTAAGGGCTGCCAAAATAACGTTGATGTTCTATAATGGACAGGTATTACGTGTTTCGCTACTTGGCTGTTGACAAAACGAATTATCAAATATTAGAATTTAGGTAGGTATGGACTTTCATCGTACCCTGTTCAATACGCGGATGGACTGTTCTGTGTAATTCGAAATAAGTAATTTTATTTGGTTTTGGATAACTGTAATTAATATTACCTACCTCGCAACTAAAAACAGTCAATTTTTCAACGAAAACATATCCTCTATATGGATAGAAAAATTCAAAATGAATCATGTCTCAATTTGAAATCATCTGCTCAAAACTTGTGGATTAAGCTACTAATATTATCAAATCGAAACTTCACGCTAAAACTACTGAACGAATTTTGATTAATCTTTATATTACATTTACTCACGCCCGTTTTCAATGGGGATAGGCAGACCCTATCCAGTGCCACAAGCTGCGATTCTGACACATCTCTTTTGCCTCTACCACCTTCATACAATACATCTTCTCCAACATTTGCGCCTGTTAAGTGTACTCCTGAACTGCCCTTCTTGGTTATCATTTATCACTTCACGTTCACCAGAATTCACCAGAAAAGTACAGTTGTCACCAAATTTAAAATAGTTCGGGAACACATCATAACCGGATATTAAGCGGGTGAAGCGGTTGCTGGAAGCTGGTAGTAATGTAGCCTGGAATACGGGTCAATATATACGATAAAATACGTTTCAGAAGCCGCCAATTACAAAGTGTAGACACTAAGTAAATTGCCCCTTGTCCATGAGGGTCTCCTTGATTGTGAATGAACGATTATGAATTTATAAATACAGACGTAAGTCTACGCCCCGTCAGTAGTAGTTTTTGTGTGCTTGCTAATATGAGCAAAGAACAAGCCTGCGTGCCACGTCCGTGTCGTGTACCTAAATTGCATTTGTTTTTGCGGCATTCGCTCAGCTCAAAAATTATGGTTGTTTGTTTCTAAGCATAGCGGAAACCGACGAGCATGTAGCGATACAGTAGACTCTACTCCGTCTTTTCCTTGTTTCCTCTACTGAGACGGAGCCTCCCGTTTGGATATTGTATATTAATAGAATCGTCAAAATATTATGTATTCGGCCTGCGTGAATCGTCTAGGAAATAGAGATAAACAGGGCTTACTCAGTGGGCAAACAGGCCTTATTCTACTTACGTTTGCAAATCGAAGTAAACGAAACCGCAGCCAATAGTCACATTCCGTCTCTTTCTTAAGATTTGTTGACAAGGGCCAACGTCACCTGCACGTGGTCCCCCTGCTGGCAGACGGACAAAGCACTGGTGAATCGGCTTTTCTCTAACGGGTTGTGCGAGTCGGATGGGAGTCGACGCACGAAAAAAAAACCCCGCAAATTATAAAAGGTCATATACAGATAAGATAGGGCGTCGCCGCAAAACGACGCGCAGGAGGATCGTCCTACTCCTGTGTTAAGTCGGTTAATGCGGGCCCCGTTAAAGACGCTACCCCACGGAAAGGTCCCCTTCGCGTGATCAACAAACTCGCCACCAAGGATGCCGACCGAGCGATCAAGTGACCCCGAAGACCCGGGAACTCGTGTACCGCGGGAGAGCACAACCGGGATGTTAATGATGATTAGTGAAAAAGAAAGATGGAATTCTAGTTTCGACTGCGGTTACGTATACGTTTAGTTGGTAGAATAAGACCCCAGGACTTGAGTGGAGATTCCGCGATGAAGCACCGTCAAAGGAGGAAATTGAGCGTCCTGGTGCAAATCAATGACAATTATATCAAGATTGTCAGGAGAAGATAAATAATTACTAATAGATAATACAAAATGTGTAAATACTAACAACTATGGTAACATGGATTCGGGTTAAAAGGTTCTCGAAGGAAAATTGTTTCAGCGAGAATTCATAATGTTATCGTCAGAGTGTGAACGGTAGATTCACGCAATCTACATTGCAGTGTTTACTAATTAGGGTTAAATGTATACAGGATTTATTCGGGTTACCGTAACATTACAAAAGGAAAAGGTAGCCAGCGCAATCACATACGATGATGCAAGAGGCGTACCTGCGGTTTTGCATTTATATTTTAGGTTTTTATCAGGTGAAATTTTACAATTTGGAAATCGGAATCTACTTGCGCCGTATCGTTACTAAACGAACCGTTCATATTGTCAGCAGTCTCGTTGAGTTTAAAAAAGGTCACAATTATCAACTTATGCGAGTGTGTAAGGGTGTTATTACGCCGTATGGTCGTCAACGCGCCAATTGGCACTTATCGATTCTTAATAATATTTTATACTTACGTAACACTTATCGTGATAATATTTAATACGTTATATTTGTGTCGAGCTGAATTATATACGTGTAAGACGATCCTGGGGTTTATGTAATGACACCCTAATATAATATGCAGGGTTCCTGGTATCAAACTTGGTCTCAACCTGTTACTGACTGTACTGTTAGGAAAAAGTCATTTTTCTTCTTTGACGTTAACCCAATATGGTAGCTGCCTTATATTGGTACTTATTATCAAAACATAAAAGAAAATATTTTATTGTAATAACAAATTTAAAGTAAAAATCGAAGAGGTCTTAGGTCTTTGCATTTGACGCCAGCTGAGCAGCAGGATATCAATTAGAAGCAGTTATTTTGCAGTTGCGTCAACTGCATCGCCAGCTGCGCTGTTGGTATGTAGTGAGTTCGACGAAATAGAACTGCGTCTAAACTGAGAAACTACAGTTTGGATGCAGTGCTGTTTAAAATTGGGAATTGTGTGTTTTTAAATTTTAGAAATGTACAAACCAATTATACATTGTTTTGAACAATTCTAAAATTTAAAAACATTATTATATTTAAAACTCCCTATTTTAAACAGAACTCTTCGACTATTTATCAGTAAGCATCAATTGAAGGAGTAAGACGCTGCTACCTTATTTTACTATCTTATTCTAAAATTATTACCAAATTTCCAATGCTAGAGATACCAGAAACACTGTTTATTAATTTGGCAGCCCTATGGTTTATGATTTATAAATACGTGTACCTACTTATTTTTATACTGATGAAGTAGTTATTTAAATGAAGCATTCAAATGGTATATAAAAACTTGTGGTTATATTTATTAGGGGTGTTAAAAAAATCAGAAATAGAAATTGGAGATCAGCTTTAATTTATGTGGTGAAAATTTAGCAATATAAAATAGATCAATTTTCGAGTAAGAATCTAATACTGATAATAAGCAAGAGGAGCGGTAGCGGGATCTTAGGTTAAAGGGTTGTACCATTGTAAGTTGTGGTTTTAAAGTATAATTTACTATGGGATATTACGATACAGTTAATGGTTCTAGCTAGCTAGACGAAGGAGGTATCTACATTTGGTTCATTCTGCTGTGTGACAAGTGTTCATTATACCAGCGTATTATACCTACGTTAAAAAGTTATGAACTCAATGTGGAGTAGAAGTTTATTTGATCACGTCGGATGCGTTCCAGATAGAGTTTTGAATACCGAATTTTAATAGCAAGGTTTTATTAAGTGGGTGATTGAGTAGCTTCCTCGTAATAACCGCAAGTTGGTTGTAGGTGGCGGCGGCGGGTTCGGCGGGGACCGGGGTGGTGGTGGAGGTGACATGGTGACCCAGGAGGACACTGTCTTCATCCAAGGCATGAATCCAGTCACTACTGAAGATGAACTTTGCCAGCACTTTGGCGCGATTGGCATTATTAAGGTATTATTATATTATGGTCGTTTTAGAATAGAATACTGTAATTTGTGATGCAATGTATTTATAATTATTCTCTAGATGTAATAGTTTAACTAAAAATAACATGACACAGATTAGAGTTTGTTAAAAACCCTCACTATAAAAAATTTCAGACTGATAAGAAGACTCAACGGCCCAAAGTTTGGATGTACAAGGACAAAGCTACCGGTCAACCAAAAGGCGAAGCCACAGTTACTTACGAAGACTCAAACGCTGCCACGTCGGCGATCCAATGGTTCGACGGGAAAGATTTTAAAGGAGCCACCATTAAAGTCTCTCTCGCCCAGCGGGCGAATACCTGGGCTGGTGGTCCCAAAGGAGGCGGTGGTGGCGGCGGCGGCGGCGGCGGCGGAGGATTCCGCGGAGGACGAGGCGGGGGCGGACGCGGAGGCGGCGGCGGCGGCCGTGGGGGCGGCGGCGGTGGGGGCGGCGGACCACCCTCCGGCAACCGGGAAGGGGACTGGAGGTGTCCCAACCCCAACTGCGGCAACACTAACTTCTCGTGGAGGAAGGCATGCAATCGGTGCAACGAGGAGAAGCCAGGCGGCGGCGGCGGTGGCGGCGCTCCCTCGGGCGGTGGGGGCCGAGGGGGTGGCGGGCCGCCCGGGCGCGGCGGGCGCGGCGGCGGCCGTGGGGGCAACGGCGGCGGCTGGGGCGGCCGCGGCGGCGGCGGCGGCGACCGCGGCGATCGCGGTGGCGACCGTGGCGGCGAGCGCCGCGGCTACGGCGGCGGCGGCGGCGGCGGTGGCGATCGCGGCGGCAATTCCGGAGGAGCAATGAGAGGAGACGGAGGGTAAGATAACGTTTTTTATTGGACTTCATCCATTTAACAAAGTATTCTTTTAGCCAGTATCCATCCGTCCACCGCACAGTGTGTTAAAGACCCTCGTTTTGTCTCACCTTAGTTTTTTTGAGGAATACAATAGTTATTACCATTACACACATCAGAGTAAAACTCCGAAAACGATATGGCTTGTAGTTTTTGTGGAAAAAAAATTCAAAGTTAGCTTATAACTGGGTTCGACAATACACAAAAAAAATAATTAAAAAATAACTGAACATGTTATTTAAATTTTGATTATCTTAATCAAATATACATATAAAACTACACATTTAGACAAGTTTTTGTAGAGTTACTGTGATCCTATCAAGAAATACAAATTTATTTTTCATTTTCGGTTTTATTTTTTTTGTGCCATTGTAACGCTGTATTAGAAAGAGATTCATATATCAAACGAAAGCTTAAACAAGCTATTATGAGCAGTATTAAATTCACTATCTAACACCGCGTTATTCAGAAGTTACAAGTAATATAAATTATACCCGGATTTTTTGTAACTAGGGTTGTCACTTCAGGTCAATATTAAAAAAATATTTTTATTTGTTTACGCTCATACCAATTATCTAGCCCAAGATAAGCTTCTGTTGAAACTTGTAGTAGATGCCCCCTGGCGAATTGCTAAAAATTCGGAAGATGGCCACTTAGTGGAGGAGCGAAAAAAAAGTCCAAACTGAAATCCGAGAAAAGATGGGCTTATTGGTGGATGTGGTGTGTCCTACTTCACGCACCACAAATGACGGCAATACGGCTCGGACCGCCTTTTCGAATCGATATCGTGCAACTTTCTCTAAAATTTTGAACATCGATAAAAGGCTTCTCGACGATATTTACGTTTTTTAACAATATTGTCAAGTAACTTGCCCATTGATCCAGCATAATTCGGCCATTTTTGTACAGATTTGGCATACAAGTATGTGGACCTGGCACCCAATGACAGTTTCTTTACATAAAATTCTAGTGCATGGTGCTAGAATAATAGAATTGTCACCTTTACCAATTGGGATGCTTTCGGAGCCAAGGAGCAGAAACACGCAATAAATACTGGCGGTCTGATAGGGAGCACCATTCTAGAAAAACCACTCGTGAAGCAGCAATGTTTGATTTGATCCACAGAGTATTGGTCTCCTCAGACCCTGTAACTTAAAATTTGGGGATTAAAGAAAGAAAACTTAAACAAAAGAAGAATCCACTACCAAGAGAAGCAGTGTGGCTATTAACCCTTTAACCGCCACGCTTAGAATCAGTTGGCGTGCCCTCAGCGCCACGCACAGTAAAACGAAAAATAAATACCTACAACAAATAGTGATGTTCAATAGTATATCGATATGGGTAATTCCCCTTCAAACGCTTACAATTTCATCTAAATATCGTAACAGACAGTAGATAGAAAACGTTACTTTGTAATTTTATTTCTAATATTAGCAGGTATTTTGGTAACACAATGAAACAAAAAGCGTTTACAGATATTGAAAGATTTATTGATTTCTGCACAATAAAATTGGTCATGAAAAGAATTTTGTTATTCTTATTTTTCAATGCAGTCCTATAGAGTATTCTTTATCTAAATGCAATAGTTAACAAACAACATTGGTCAGTTTTTTAACAAACATGATTATACTTATTTCAACAGTATTAATATCAGTTTACCGAATCGAACCTTGACAGATTCTAATGATATTTAACTACAGATCACCTTCCAGAATACGTATTAATTCTTCAGCTGTAATCATGTTTAATCACATTAATCGATAACACGAACATTATAATAACACGCATAAGCACAACACCAATGGAAAAATCCAGAAGGCGGCACTCGTTTATGACGTCAGAAGCGGTCGTCTTTTTCCGTCCGTGGCGCTGGGTGTACTAGCAACATTAGTTTCTAAACATGCAGACTAGGGATGGGAATTGTCGATTCAGTCACTGACATTTTTAAGCTTTATTTATTATTTATAAAACAAAATAAACACATTTATTTATAGAAATAAATGTGTTTACTATAGAGTAACATTTACTTTATTTGTTTTATAATAAATTAGAAAGTATAAACAGAAATAATTTAATTTATGTGGATTTTTCTACCAGTAAATCATTGCTTATGTCCCATCCTTATTGTCGGATTTTTCCGTCACTGGCGCTGGACACCAATACACTTTTCGAATAATACTATCAGTAATTTATTCAACTTTAGACATTATTTTTAAGTCTTCTAATTAAGAAACTAAAGTGTAAGCAATTGTATATGATTACTTCATCAACTATTTACCAAATTATGAACATAATTTTAATATAATACAGTGCTATCAAACAAAAAGGCAGATTAACCGAGTAGTGGTATTTGGTCGTAAATATCCGTCCTTGGCGAAATGAGCACGAAATTTTTTGTCGGATATATCCGACCTTGGCGGTTAAAGGGTTAAAACCTGTTGATTTTTCAGTTCCAGATATTGATGAGAATGAGCAATTAATTTTATCTAATGAATACTAAAATAAGTCATCTTTTTTATTATTGATGTTTTATTGATCAAAAATTTAATAATATTTGTATCCGGATATAAAAAGTGACAACCCTGAAAAAAAACTTAATTATGTTATATATTTTGAATAACGCGGTATTAGATAGTAAATTTAATACTGCTCATAAGAGATTGTTAAAGCTTTCGTTTGATATATGAATCTCTTTCTAATACAGCGTTACAGTGGCACAAAAAAAATAAAACCGAAAACGAAAAATAAATTTATATTTCTTGATAGGATCACAGTAACTCTACTAAAACTTGTCTAAAGGTGTAGTTTTATATGTATATTTGATTGAGATAATCAAAATTGAAATAACATGTTGAGTTATTTTTTAATATTTTTTTTTGTGTTTTGCCGGACCCGGGTATAAGCCAACTTTGAATTTTTTTTCCACAAAAACTATAAGCCATATCGTTCTCGGAATTTTACTCTTAAGTGTGTAATGGTAATAACTATTGTATTCCTCAATAAAACTAAGGTGAGACAAAATGAGGGTTCTTAACACACTGTGCACCGTTATAAAAAGGGGCTAGGTTAAGTTTTTTACTTACCGCATACAGATCCGACATAAGAAATTGCCTTTTTAAAATAAAAAATTAATAATACCAGTTTATTCCAGACAACGTCCATATTTGTGTTAGTAAAACATTATTGACTAACAAACTACATTAGTAAATCCAATTTTTCCAATCCGTAATTTTTAGTAGATAGGACTCGTTCGCAAAGATTTTCGCATATATTTTAACCTTTTTTTCGTATTTTTGTTACAGTGGAAGGGATCGCCAGCGACCATATTAAAATAAGTAGTTACTAAGTAGACGTATGTATATGATTTTCGTATTATTAAGATATTTTGATAAGATGGAAAATTCCTATATGTTTCACATTGCAACAAACAGTGGCGTCGCCCGCCGTCGCATGCCTTTCAAATAAACAGTACCTACCGATATTAAATTTGTATGATTACTATATTTTCTTTAAATGACAAATCATAAAAATTCAGGTACCTTATTGTATAATAGAATCTATGATTATGTATTGTTTAAAGTAAAAATAGTAGGTTTAGTAGGAGCTAAGGTAAACGAAGATTGTTAATGTCTGTAAGTTAGTTACCTTTCCGGTCATCAAAATGGAAATAGCTATTCCTATTCTATTTGTGTTCCGCGTTTACATGCGTCACTTATTTGAATAAATTAATGGACATTTCATGTACAAATGCGGTTTTATTTCTCTTTCACATCCTAGTTTCACTCACACACTTTAACTCTAGAGTGCGTGCCAGATAACTTTGCTCGTGGGTGAGAAAGGAACTAAATTTGGACAGCCAATAAGAAGAAACAAGGACACCAGAGAGGGACACCATAACTAAAACGTAGTTATTATATTCTCATAACCTATAAATGAATGAACTTTGTCATTTAATTTTTCTTGGTAATGCTTATCCCATAACATGAAACACATGTTGTTTCAATACCGGTGACACTGTGTAGGTAACCATTACCTACGACTTCTGTTAGAAATAGTGTCGCCACTGTGGAGAAAAGACAATTCGCCCACGGTGAGTTTCATCATTCCGCGTGGTGCCCAGCAAACTATTGCACCAATCCCTTCGACTTGCAATTGTCGTTATGGTGATTAATTTCTTGAGTAACTAGGACCTCCATTGACCAGAAAGTGGATTTCAGCATTATCTGTTGTGCTCGCCTGAGAGAGCGTGGAGATTATGGTAAAACCCTCTAGTAGGCTAAGTTCAGCAATGGACTGTTGGTGAGTTTCATCCTTTGGAAAATATTGCGATCGTTGTGACTTAACTGAAAATAGGTAAATTTACATAATATCTAAAAATCTTTTCTGAGCTATGTACATAAGTTGAATTCTATCCGATGCTCGTACAGTAAGGGAAAACAACAAACATCGTGATGAACCATTATCCTATCCGGTCAGTAGCCGTATTCACAATGGCTCGGAAATCGGATTCGGTTACGGAATCGACAAAGGACCCTGCAAAAGTTCTTAGAGAAATGTGGTATCAGTTAATTTTGATGAGATTTTCATATGTTATAGAGAGTAGAGTTTCCGTGAAATCTATCGGGATTCTGAATAACAGTTTTCGAAGCGATCGACACGGATTCGCCGCTCACGAATTTCCTGTCGAATCGTTCGGAAACGGTTTCGAATCATTGTGAATACGGCAGCAGGTTACCCTGGTAGCAGGGTCACGGAGGTCAGATGGTAGTCGCTCTACTAGTCGGACCCCAGGCCCTCATTCTCGAGAGCACAACATAATCACTGAATCGTGATCTTAGGGGACGGTGGGTTACAAGGGCTGCCTTTATTCATATCAACCGCAGGACGCCCACTGCTGGACATAATCGCAGAAGGTCCACAGTTGAACATAAATGCGGCTTGTACACCTTATTTTGAAATCAGGAAATTCATTAATGAATACTCGCCTGCCGGGAAAGCAAGCAACGGCCCTACCCACTGACCTAGTCCAAGCGGGCAAAGTCGCGGCGAGTCTCGCGCGTATTTTTAATTCGCGCCGGTAGGTGCCTGTTTTTGTGACTTTTGCGTAGTTCCAGCGTTGGAACTTACTAGTTTTTCTGTTTTTATGACGTTTGTTTACTAACATTGCATTGTTGATACAACAACGATTGTGTTGCTTGTAGACGCAATTTATTGGTGCCCAGTACCTCGCCAATGCGCGTACGAAGTCGCACGATACGAGTCGTGGCGAATTCACCCCGTTGGGCAAGGTCTAAACCTGATGGTGCTCTTCTCGGCGCATATTGACGAGTCATATGTGTGGGGATTGAGTCCCTCATGCGAGGGGTGCCAAAATAAATTAGATTAGAAGTAGAATTCCACACCATCGTGTTGGCTATTTAGATAGTGATAAATTAAAAAATCTCGAGTGGCGACCACGTACCGGTAGACGCAGCGTGGGTAGGCCTCCCACAAGGTGGACCGACGACTTGTAAAGATCGCAGGTACCAGCTGGATTCGGAAAGCACAGGGCCGGTCTTTGTGGAGATCTCTGGGGGAGGCCTATGCCCAGCAGTGGGCGTCTTCTGGCTGATATGATGATGATGAAAATAAAAAATTAAACACTTCATTTTTTCCATTTTTTATATTTTTCTAAGAGAATCTGGGGCTCTATTTTTCCAACGGTTTTTAACTTTGATTTCCTGCAGGGCAAATTCTATAGAGTATTCAGGTATCTAGAGAGTTAGTTTAATCGTATGTAAGGAGTATATAATTTATTTTGGCATGCCTCGTATTGCTCAATGACTCCGCCGGGCGGTAGGTTTCGCTCAACGCGAACCAAAACTCGAGGAGTGGGCTTTAGGCTACAACGGCCATCTCAAGAACTTATAATGGGCGGCAGGTGGTTCCCACACTTGCCGCCCGAGCCCCCATTAAGGTGGGAGGTGGCGCACATAGTCTCGACTCCTTCGAAGACGGTTCGGGTCCGAGAGGTCATCCTCTTCCATAACCCGTTACGACGCCTCCTTCCGCATTAGGAATGTTTCGCAGAGGGCTGTCACGGCCATCCAGAACCTGCTACTGTACTGTTAACCACGGCTGGCAGTGAGATATCTGCCTCACTCACCGCCCCTGAAGACAGGTCTGTGTCTTCAGCGATGCCACACCCATGACACTGTGTCGTCGGTTCCCTTCCCGCCATTTAGATCAGATGTTTGCCGAAGCAACCATGGTCCGACAGATCCTGCACTAGGATGGTTAACACAACCTCTTCTTTTAGAATAGGGCTCAACCGTACGGTGCCCGGCTCCTCAATCTGTGGCTGGTAGACCCTATGCCCTAGTAGGTACTTACTAAGACTTTATCATACACCATACTGCCAGATAGGTACCTGTTACTCGTGTTTATCATTTCCAGATATAATCTACTGAAATGTTCGTAGGTACTTACCTCCTACACATTTTGACTAGAGTATTTTTGTTAAAAGCTACAACGATGAGCAGGATGTGCATAGCGTGGGAAATCCAATCTTAAAGTCATCAGATCAACAGGCCGCAACACTCCACTGCTAGATTTGAGCCTTTTCCTGGTGTAGGGCAGCGTTAATATCCGTTGGCTGTATTGACTATACACAACAACAGAAAACGCAGCTGCCCATTTTCTGCTTTTCGGGAGTCCTAGATTCTTATTGTACGACCCTCGTGCTCAGTGGCTCATGCCGAGTCAGTTTAGCCCATGCAGTAGATTGTATGGTATGGCGAGGCAGAGAAAGCAAGCAAGGACGTCGGGACATAACTAAGGCCCTGACTCCACCTAATTGGAGACGAGAGCACCGCTTTAACCAGTAGTTGCTCCAGTCGAGCCAGTCTCCGCACAGCTGTATCGGATCTGCTCTTATATTCGCTTTGGTGGCCGAGACTAAGAATAACTAGTGCGCCTACATCTGGGAAGGCAGTCTACCACCTAATGAAAAGAACTTGTAAAATGACATCATTTATTTACAACTACAAAATAAATTTCTCCACTATTTAAAATAGCTGTCTTTGGCTTTATATTAATATTTCTTATCTTTAAAATTGTGTCTCGCATTTACTACATTGTGAAGGTAGGGCACCTAGTTCCATATATTCAATTTTTATTTACAAACAAATACTGCTAACATTTAAGTAACGGTAAGCTGTCTACGCGTGTCTATGCAGATCTATCGCTTGTGGAGGTTGAGGATCTTGAGTAGGACGATTCCCATGACGGTGGCGGCCGCGACTCCAATGCCAGCCTTCCACCACGAAGAGTGCTCCCCTGCCAGGCTCGCGAAGTGCTTCAGGTGCCTGCAACGTGCCAGCGTTTTGTGTCAGTACTGCGCCCGGGCCATCAACAATAACATACAACAACACGCAACTAACCTGTGTTTGCTGAACAATATCCAAGCAGCTTGAAATTGACTGACAAATACCAATTAAAATATAATGTGTCAAAAGTGAGGTAAGATTAGCGTTCATTAAAAGTATACTTAAGTCGGTCATCATGGGCCGATCTACAAATCGGCCATAATGGGATATGATGGACTTTTTGTGTACATTATTTACTTGTGTAGGTAAATAATGTAGATATAAGTAAAAAGTGATGGCGCTACTATCGATGGTTTCAAGGATTATAAAAAAATTGTGACACATAGTATATATTTCAAATAAATAGTACTACTGTATTTAAAAATATATTTGAGCAAGATACTGATTTATAGCCCAAAAAATAGTGCTTCATATGTGCAAAGTTTAAATAATAGTGCTTCAAGCCGAGATATTACGCTCCATTGGTGAGGCTGCTAACTTGACGTCCTGTTCACTGTTTTGTCTGATAGTACTGGCCAATTGGCCATAAATGTATATTCAATTATGAACGTTATTACATAATAATATGCAGAATGTCTTTTTGGGTAGTAGAAAAGATAAATCCATAATATAATTTTGATTATAAGAGGCACTATTTCAAGCAAAAAATGTTTAGCTGTTGACTGCCGTTTCATTGGAATCGTGGTTGGATCAAACATTGCGTTAGCAGCATCACCAATGGAGTGTAATATCTCGGCTTGTATTGAAGCACTATTATTGAAACTTTGCATATGCTGAGCACTATTTGGTCAGTTTTTATTGGTATATAGATCATAGTGAGTCTACTAATTAGACGTCTATTTAGTAGCCTCATTAACTTACTCAAATATGTGTTAAAATACAGTAGCACTATTTATATGAAATAGGTACTGTGCCGCCTTGTGACGGTACTACTTGTCACTATTTCGAGCACTACTTTTTTATATAATCAACGCCATTAAATTCGATGGTGGGGCTGTTAACTATACGGACATAATAGAAACAAGAGCAACGGACAGGTCACAGACAATAACGGAACGTTAGACAACCTAAAAAAATATCAGTGAATACTTACGGAAACGCAGCCATGGTGGCCAGTTTGACGAAAACGTCGTTTTTGTTCTCCCTGATGTGGAACAGCTGGGGCGGTAGCAGCTGGTACTTGGTGCAGAACACCTCGGGCTGCAGGATGTACTCCTGCCGCGCGGGCAGCCCCTCGCCCTTCGCTCCCACTATCAGTACCGGAATGTGGCTCTCCGCGAAGTATTTCTGCAATTATAGGCAACCATCAGAAGTGCGTTTAGCACTCTTTGCAGATTGGCTGTTTTTACAGTCCATAGTGACTTTCCGAGTTACAACTCTTGTCATGTATCTAGACGAATTCACAAATTATGTTAACTAATGGAAAATTTTATTGTTGGTAATTTTTTGGAATGCCTAATAAATGCGAAACACTTCTTTTCTGAAGACAAAAAAGGTGCAATAAGCACCTTTTTTGTCTTTTCCATCTCTGAAATAAATCTGGCCAACGGGAAAAAATACCGTTGTTCAGGCGACAATCTGAGCACTGAAGCACCGTAATCATCATCATCTCCGCCGTAGGAAGCTAACTGCCAAACATAGGCATCCCACTCTGCTTCATTCGACTCTGTCTGTCCCACTTGCGTCCAACAGCTCCCTACCATCACCCGTATCATTATAGCACAGCATACGGTCTTCTTCTAGTATGTGCGCACCCCATATGTTTGGGGTGTCGCATTCGTAGAAACCTAAAAAGCCTTCCCGGGTATAGGTACTCCCGAGGCAGAGTTTAGCTGATTGGCGCCTAGCTCTCTTGCGAGTCCAGCATGGCCAGCTGGCCAGCCGCGCTGGTACACAGTACACACGAGTGTTCTCCCTCCCTCGATAGTCCGGAGGGTGCCATATACTCTTCTATATATGTATAACTTTATAACTGTCTTCTAGGTACTTACGATGTAAATCCTAGCGATATACTCGAACGAGCGACTGGCGGAGACGTCGTAGACCAAGCAGGCCACGTCGCAGTTGACCTCGTGAGGCTGCAGCGGGTCCGAGACGCGGGTGATCGGAATCTCGCGGAGCACCAAGTACTTCTCCTGCCCGTACACCAGCACGGTGTTGATGCAACAATTGTCTGACAAGTTCCCATCGCCGCGCTCTTGCGAGTGTTTTATTTTCTGGAAATTATGTTTTTTTCGTAAATAAAGGATAATGAATTGGAGCGTTCAGGAATGAAGAAAGGACATGAAATTGAAAGAGTAAAGTCACATAAATAGTGAAAAAAAAATCTGTACATTTGCCGCACTAATACTTTGCAGTATTAGTGCGCACCGGCGGAATGCCGAAATGTAAACTTTTATTCCCTTAGGAGATGAATTTCCTAAAATCCCTTCTTAGTTACACTACGTCATAGCAAATCCCCATATAAAAGGAGATTGTTAAAAAGTGACGACAGAAACAACATAAACGAAATGTGTACCAATGAATTAACTTTAATTCACATTTGTTGTCACCAAAAGTTGTATGTACGACGACTGCGACGGGAGATGGTTGACTCCTGGCTCCGCGCCATCAAACTATCGTACGGGAATTGCGAGCCTTTTCAACATGGACGTGCAAGATGTATTCCAGTAAAGCCAGAAGTCTTTCCTTTTTACTATAACATAAAGTTTAAAGTGTAGATAAAGGTTATTTTTTTAAAGAAATCAGCTCAGAAAGTTCTTTTGCAAAATCTCGCGGGTACGTGGTGAATAGAGTCATTGGTACATGGTCGCAATGGGATTCGAACCCGGTACCTTTCGCTTGCGAATCGAATACCGTAACCAGTCGGCCACCGACGCTCCCTTACTTTTAACTTTTAAATAGTACTCTATAATGATATACTCTCACCTTGTGTGCTATCCCAAGAAAACTCCTACAAATAGAAGTTTTGCCACACGTCCTTGGGCCGATGACGTGACACTGGTATACGTTACGGCTCGACTGTTTCTTGGCAATGTCTACCTTCTTGTCGCGCGTTACTACAAGATAATTACATAACTGTTTATGAATGAAACTAATAAATAGGGTCCCATATTATTGTAGCAATCCCGTGAAATATTCATTAGTTAATTACTAATGAACATCCGTACGGTCAATCCTGGCTTCTGCAAGGGTCCACTTTCCTACTTTTTCGTCTCCACTTTGCCCGATCTTCGGTATTCTCCGGCTTACATTCGCATCCGACGATTTCGAATGATCATTAGTATTATATTATAAATCAAACCCTCAAGTTGTAAGATAGTTGTTATATGAGTAGGACTTATAAGAAAAAAGGAAAAGTGGAAGACATGTAATGTTAAAAATACTAGCATTAAAAATTATTTAGGTACTTAAATACATCATACTATCATTTCCAAATAAGCTAACTTTATAGTCAACTCTTTAGAAGATTTTTCTTTTTCTAGTTCAACTATTTATTTCAACAACTATGAAGATAGTAAAATAGGATTTTCAGTTGCCTATGTAATAAACTAATAAAGATAATAATTTTTTTGGATACATACTATGAAAGGCAGCTTTTTGGGACTCATTTTCAAGGAAGTTAAATCCCAAATATGCTAAATATGCACTTGTATTTTGTAAGTCCATCAATGTCATTAAAGTCCATCGACACATCCAACCCTGAAGAGTTAAGAAACCCTGAAACATACAATGACGTTGTCTCAGTTATTCAATTCCTTTGCTGGAAATCGCCAGCAGATAGCAACAGGAGAAATACGGAAATAAGAGAAAAAAAAAATTCAATTCCTTTAAATGTTATATGAATATTAAATGAGTTTCCAAATCCAACCTTATCATTTGTTGGTACAGTGTATCGAACATTATGCCATGGTATTCTAGGGCAGCATGAGAAAACATTTTTCATTTCTGTTGGATTTAACATGCCGTCTTTGTCTTGGTCATATTTTTCAAACAATTGAGTTAGAAACTGTTGTCCTTTATATGATAACTCTGAAGTGCAACCCACTGGAATCTTTACACTGAAAAAATAAAACTTTAGTTAATGTTGATTTATAATACTGGTGTCCAATACAATTTTAAAGCTGTATTTTTTAAAATTAGGGTTATTTAACATAAACTTAGCCACATACTTGGCATATAAGTAGTTATGAGTCAACTCCAGGCTTTCATCATATCCAAACTTGCGCAAAACTGTCCAAGTGGTCTCATTACGTCCTCTTTGTATAAACAAACAGTGCAAGAAAATAAATCCCTTCATAGTAATACACTCATTCTCAATTCCACCAGGAATATTTTGAGCAATAACTGATTTCACTTCATCTAAAACCTGAAAAGTTTTTTATTATTTATTAAATGTTATATAATATCCAAAATTCAACAATATTCAATTTACATGATCTGGTAGTGAATAGCCAACTTATTTATATTTTTGTAAGTACATCAACATATTTATTTACCTGCAGCTGCAAAGGAGTGTCAAAACATTTTCTTTGAAATACTGTTATTTCATAATCATCCAGAATCCCATCTCCATCCAGATCACAAATTCTAAATATCCTAGATAATGCTTTCTTGCATTTTTCTGTCAACTAAATATAAAAACATTAATACATTTCAAAAAGTTTTATTTTACAATATTATTAAATAAGTTATTTTCAAAAATTACCTCTTGCTCTTCAATTGAGTAAATAGGCCCAATCGGATGCAGTACTGCTTTTTGGGCATTATAAAACATTTCTGACACATTCATAAGAGTTTTTGCTGAGCATTCTATGCATCTGTCAACCTCTGGATATTCTTCTGCTATATCCCAAATATTCTAAACAATAACAAAGTAACATGTAAATAAGAAACAAACACTCGCAAGAAATAGAAGAACACAATAAATTTGAAACTCACGTCTATGACAGAGTAATCAATTAGATCAATCTTGTTTCCCACAAGAATAACAGGCTTTCTAGAATCAGGTGGGCAATTGTCACGAACAAATGGCAACCAGTATGAAGCAATCTTATTTAGTGTTTCTTGCTTGTCCACTGAGAAGATTATACATATCACATGTGCCTTTTCTATTTCTTCACCTAATTGTTCTAATGTTTGCTCCGCCACTAGAATATAAAATAACGATTATAAATCTGCCATAGAACCAGAAAAATTTGGATATACATGTCTTCTTTGCTGCACTTTAGTTATAAAAGCCAGACTATTTGTTGTTTATAGGATAAATTGGACAATATTTAAGCACACATAATAGCCTCGCATACATTTCCAAACGCTTACCACAAATGTCAACAATGTTCGTCGGAACTTGTTCCGGAGTAACATCCGCCGGTATAGTAATCTCTTCAGCTTTAGGTGGGACATGTTCCGTAAATTCCTCAGTTACCAAGGATAAAATCAAAGAAGTTTTTCCTACGCCAGGTTCTCCCAAAAGAAGTATTCGAACTGTGCGTGGTAATGACTCAAAAACCATTCTGGTGCTTAATTGTGTCACAACATTTATAGATATTTACGTCATTTATTTAATTAGAATTTTCACTGTTGTAATTAAACTGAATCACGAGCGAAATTACAACCAAAATGCCTGAAAGAAAATGCGAAAAATTATTTTTTTCTCGGCAGTAATCAATCAATCACAAATGACATCACAATCAAAGAGGATATAATCAAAAACATTCGATACGAAATGCCATGACAGGAAGGCACAGACCACAAACACAATAATATTGCCATCACACCCAAAGATATTGTACGTAGTCCAGCGTCGCCACACCTTTTGGTACGATTTACGTACTATTTGGCAGTACCTTTGGCGTACTTTGATCCACATCGTCCTTTTTAATACGTTTTTACAAAATGCTAAATTTAATTGAAAGGGGTGGTCACTTGTCTTTCCTGAGGGCTTACCATGAACTCTTATAGCAGGACCTAAACAGAATTGCATTCATGTAAGAGAGTTCATGGTAAGGCCCCTGTCCATAAAATAATTGAAGACTAGGTTGATATTTTCGTATTTATTGCTTACTGGCACTACCAGCGAGTAAATAAAGTCTTGGTTTGTCAAAATAACGCCATTTTGTTGTACTTCCCTCCCCCATCCCGATAAAATAGAAGAGTAGGTAAACGGTACCTTTTCAGCTATTTTGGTATTATTTTAGCAGCCCGGACGTACTTTTTTGGAGACTACTGCTGGTAACACTGACGTAGTGTCAAGAAAATAAAAGTTAGGTTATGTTTGTATTGTTTGGTATTTATTTTGGTAGTTTGGTTCAGAGAGGAGATGAACTGAATTACGTTTTATTCTCGGGCTGGTAGTAGTATTGTTCTGTGAGTAAAAAATATAATGTTTGTGACAAAACATATTTTGTATATTTTCTGACCATACTGCTAAAATAATCAAAGCATAGAAGATATCATGGCAAAATAATATAAAGTGTGGATTCGATTGTGGTAGGCAAATTACAATTTGCAACAATGGGAGAGATGAATAAAAATGCAAAGGAAGGTGAATCGAGCAAAGGATTGAGGGAGCCAGTAAAAGCACTTGAGGTAAATTTTCGCAGTTGAAGATTTTTGCTATACTACAACTACCCAATATGTTATAGAAAATGTACCCTAGATAGATTTTCGCAAATCAAACACGTGTTAATCTTTGCTTTTCTACAACTACCATTATTTCTAAAATGTTCATACATTCTAATAGAGTTTAGCAATTTTATTATAAAGATTCTAATACATCTTCTTAATAAAACAATAACAATATAGTCCCCCATTTGAGATGTAACACAATGAAGCCTTTGAATAAAAAAGTCACACAGTTAATATTGAAGTTATTGTAACATTGATATTTCAGGACAAATGGAAACTTGTGCCATCATTTCTGCAAATAAAAGGATTAGTGAAGCAACATATTGATTCATTCAACTATTTTATAAATGTTGAAATCAAGAAAATAGTACAAGCAAACGAAAAAGTATTCTGTGATGCTGATCCCCTCTTTTACATAAAATACTTAAATGCATATGTTGGCACACCTGCTTTGGAGGAAGGATTCAACATAAGCAAACCAACAACTCCTCATGAATGTCGGCTGCGAGATATGACATACTCAGCACCAATTACAGTTGATATTGAATATATTAGAGGAAACCAAAGAGTTATTAAAAACAAGCAGTTGATTGGAAGGTATGGTATACAAACAAGTATGTAATAAATAAATTACTGCTGTCATTATTTTATTTTATTTATTTTAATGAACATACTTTACAGAATGCCCTTAATGCTGCGGTCTTCAAATTGTGTGCTGACTAATAAGTCTGACTTTGAACTTGCCCAGCTTAATGAATGCCCACATGATCCTGGTGGTTATTTCATAATTAGAGGTCAGTAATTATAAATAATATGTCACATTGAACATAACCATGATAACACTATCTCAATTATCAACTAAATTTATAAATTTGATTTTAGGTCAAGAAAAGGTAATTTTAATTCAAGAACAACTCTCAAGAAACAGAATGATTGTTGATGAGTTCAAGGGAGCCATTCAGTGCCAGGTTACCAGTTCAACACATGAAAAGAAAACTAGAACCAATGTTATTGTAAAGAATACTAAATATGTTCTAAGGCACAATGCACTTTCTGACGTGAGTTTCTAGTTTAAAGGTCGTGGTTTAAAAGTAATACAAACATTATTATGGTATCATGAGCAAACTTGTATGTTTTGTTTTGTAGGATATACCTATTGCAGTGGCGTTCAAAGCTATGGGCATAAGCAGTGATCAGGAAATAATGCAACTAATTGGCACTGATGAGGTCACTGTGAAGAAGATGTCACCATGCCTTATGGATTGCCACAATCTGAAGATTTTTACTCAAAATCAAGCTCTTGCTTATATTGGAAGCAAGTTGAAAGTAAAAAGGTAAATATAAAACACACTTTCATATTGAAATTGAAAGACAGTATTTTGTTCAAAGTTGCTTCTATTGATTCGACTATATAACTATATAGACTCTAGCCCATGATGCAAAAGAAAAAGCTGATCTTCTGGGCATTCATTTTGCTTCCATTTCGACTTTGAATGACTTAGAACAAGGGGAACTAGAGAGTATCGATCGCGGGATGCTGGGCACGTCCCCAGAGTGCCCAGTAGGAAAGAGAGGCTTGAGGGGGAGACCTTAGCAGGTTGGTTTAGACATGGCGAAAGCATTCAATTGGGTCGGGCACAATACGCTTCAATCGAAGTTTCCCTCCTGTCTAAGATGTGCAAATGTGTGTCCAGTTTTCTTACAGACTGTAGCATCAACTTCTTTGTCGACGATTCGTCTTCTGTCTTCAAAAAACGTAAACGCTGGGTTCCCACTAAGCTGTGTGTTATCGCTACTGCTATTTCTTGATATATTATAATGGTGGATGCATCGGTGATCGTGTCTTTGCCATGCAAACATTTCTCTGGCATACGTCAAGAGTGTCAAAACAAACTTGTTCTACATTGGATCGCGTTACGGAATGGGGTGACGAGGTAACTTGGTCCAGTTTAACCCTAAACAAACACTGCGAAAAGAAAACCCCTTGCTGCCAAAATTGTTATCGGAATTCTGTCATCGACATATTCTATTCACATTAAATTTCGTGGTCAACCGGAGGACAAGGCCAAGTTTGCGTCTAAAAAGGGTGTTCCTGATAGAGTAGAAAAAGTAGGGGTAGGGTAGGCATAGGGTAGGGGTAGGTTAGGATAAGGGTAGGCTACGGGCAGGGTATATAGGGTAGGGTGTATTGTCGGACATAGTCCGACCGTTGTCGGCGAGGGGTGGATGTGCTGCGGCCATGGGGCGGCCAACATGACACTGTGTGTTTTCTTCCTACTTTCCTACCCCCTCCTCTTTGACGTTTGAAAGAGATATGTAATGTCCTACTCAATAAAGAAATTTTGACTTTTGACCACTTTACGGTCAGGACCTGTAGGCAGTACCCGCCGCAAATTAAAATTCGTAATGAGGTCTCCGCACCGTACGCACTTAAAGAAATTTCCTGCCGTGTACGACCATACTATGATCTTCCTGGAGCGGTATTTCCGAGCTGATACCGCGTTAAGATCTTTCATAAAGGCCAGCTCTATGCCCTTGCCGATACTACATTAAGGCACTTCACAAAGGCTTGCTACGTATTCGTGACCCTCCGGATGTTGCGGGTGTCGTCCATAGGCGGCGGTGATCATTTACCATCGGCTATTCCTCTTGCTAACTAAACTAATACTTTTCTTTTCCAAAACGCAGGTTTCAAACTGCAAATTCTAAATTTCGAACTCCACTCGATGAAGCCCGAGATCTTCTAGCGACAACAATACTTGCGCACGTGACTGTCGAAGATTATAACTTTTATGTAAAAGCAATTTACTTGGCTATAATGGTGAAGAGAGTGATCGAAGCAGAGACAAACAAAGTTTACATTGATGATCCTGATTACTATGGAAATAAGCGACTGGAGTTGGCTGGTTCGTTGTTAGCTTTGATGTTTGAAGATTTGTTTAAGAGGTTCAATTGGGAGCTGAAGTCTATAGCTGATAAAATAATACCCAAAGTAAAGGCTGCACCTTTTGATGTGGTAAAACATATGAGACCAGACATGATAGCCAATGGTTTATTTACGGCAATATCAACAGTAAGTTTATAATTTATTATTGTTACTATATAGTATTTGTATGAAGTTTGTATTACTTTGTCATTGTAGATTGTTGTATGTGATTTCCTTGGATAAGCATTGCGTGTTCCATTTTAGGGTAACTGGACCATAAAAAGATTCAAAATGGAGCGGCATGGAGTCACGCAGGTGCTCAGTCGGCTGAGTTACATATCTGCTCTTGGAATGATGACGAGAGTGAACTCGCAGTTTGAGAAGACTCGCAAAGTGTCCGGGCCGCGGTCTTTGCAACCCTCACAGTGGGGTATGCTCTGCCCGTCAGATACGCCCGAAGGAGAAGGCTGTGGACTCGTCAAAAATTTGGCCCTTATGACCCATATTACCACGGAATGCTCGGAAGTGCCGATCGCGCGGTTGGCCTGCAACGCCGGCGTAGAGGACGTGAGGCTTCTTGGCGGTGAAGAGATCAACCATCCTGAAGTGTACATGGTGTTTCTAAATGGTATTTGATTAACCTTACTTTGTCAAATTTATTAGTTATTACGAATTACTTGGCATGATTTTAATTCTTAATTTGATCATTACAGGTAACATATTAGGTGTAACAAGACAATTTAAAAAACTGATAAAAGTCTTCAGGATGTTCAGACGTAGAGGCCTTATTTCGGCATTTGTGTCAATTTATCCGAATCACAATCAACGCACTGTCTACATATGCAGCGACGGCGGCAGGCTATGCCGACCATACATCATAGTAGAGAAAGGTTACCCACTGGTGCTGCAGCGGCACATCAACGAACTTAACAGAGGCATCAGGAAATTTCAAGATTTCTTGAAAGATGGTTTGATTGAGTATCTTGACGTTAACGAAGAAAATGACAGTCACATCGCTACACACGAATCAGAAATTGAAGAGTATGTGACAACTCATTTGGAGATAGAGCCTTTCACTATTCTCGGTGTATGTGCTGGCCTGGTACCGTACCCGCATCATAATCAGAGCCCTAGGAATACCTATCAGTGTGCTATGGGTAAACAGGCTATGGGTGAGTATGATTTAGTTATAGAATTTTTATTGATAATAAAATATGTAATAAAGCTGTTTTAATGGCAAATATTGCGTTATTATGATTACAGGGACGATTGGATATAATCAGAAAAATAGAATTGATACGCTGATGTATAATTTGGTCTATCCTCAATGCCCTATGGTGAAAACAAGAACTATAGAGTTGACAAATTTCGACAAGCTTCCTGCGGGGCAGAACGCTACGGTCGCCGTGATGAGCTACAGTGGATATGACATTGAAGATGCACTGATTTTGAATAAAGCATCCATCGATCGGGGGTACGGCCGATGCCTGGTTTACAAAAGCGTTAAAACAACAATGAAAAGGTATAGCAACCAAACGTCAGACAGGATATTAGGTCCTTCAAGAGATGCTGCCACAGGGAAGGTCATAAAAGCGCATGATATTCTAGACAGCGACGGTATAGCGGGGCCCGGGGAAATGGTCGAAAATAGACAAACTCTTATAAATAAGCAAATGCCTCCAGCGACGCTGACCACAGACAAACAAGGCCAACCGCAACAAATAGAATACAAAGACGTTCCCATCACTTACAAAGGTTCCGTGGAATCTTATATCGAGAAAGTAATGGTGTCATCTAATTCAGAGGAAGCTTTCCTTATAAAAATTCTGATGAGGCAGACCAGGGTGCCAGAGATTGGAGATAAATTTAGTTCCAGGCATGGTCAAAAAGGTGTCACTGGGTTGATAGTACAGCAAGAAGACATGCCTTTCAACGACAGAGGCATATGTCCGGATATGATCATGAACCCGCATGGTTTTCCTTCTAGAATGACTGTGGGGAAAACTATAGAACTCCTCGCAGGAAAGGCAGGCTTGATGGAAGGCAAATTCCACTATGGTAAGCAATATATTTTCTGTAATTTTAATCTTGCTGACTGAGGTGAAAAAGTAATCTAATAAGATACTTAATTTTAGGCACCGCTTTCGGGGGATCAAAGGTTCGAGACGTATGCAGCGAACTAGAGAAACATGGATATAATTATCACGGAAAAGATATCTTCTATTCTGGCTTAACAGGAGAGCCCCTCGAGGCGTACATCTACTCTGGCCCTGTAAGTATAACCACAGCGCGGATTATCTTATTCATTTCCGTTGTAGCAGGAACTTTCGGCTATAGCGGATTGTTGCCGGAAATAATGAAATTTTAAGTCGCCGTTCCCAGTCCGAAATCAACTGACTTATAATTTGCGTTAGAACTTCACTTGCCCTATTTTCTTTTTTGTCGAAGGAGCGTTCACGCCGCCGCCCGCGACGTGTGATGCGACTCCATCTATTCGCTTTCTAAAGTACGTTTCAATATTAAACGACTGTCTGAAATGTGTCCTAAAAAGGAACTAACACGCCGTCAATATTAACTGAACTATACTGAAGAAAGGTCACTGACGCGTCACGGCCAATTATTATTATTATTTAGACTAGCCAGGCATTTGACCGCCATCTCAACTGGTGGTAAGTGACGATGCGGCCGATGATGGAGCATGCCTGTCTAGGAAAAGCCCACTCACTCTAGCCTTGAAAGCGTCTAGATTATCGTTATCGAGCTCGTATTGTATTTTCCTTTATACTTTACCGCTCTATCCGCCAGGTATACTACCAGAAACTGAAGCACATGGTGCAGGACAAGATGCACGCGCGCGCCCGCGGGCCCCGCGCCGTGCTCACGCGGCAGCCTACGGAAGGCCGCTCACGAGACGGCGGGCTGCGGCTCGGCGAGATGGAGCGAGACTGCCTCATCGGATACGGGGCCAGGTAACGGGAAACATACATTTATACATACATACGTACATAAAGCACACGCCTCTGTCCCAAGACAGGGCGAAGTGGCGGTCCATAGTCTCTGCCTATCCCACCCGTGGGACAGAGGTGTAACGGGAAATCAAAGATGAAATTCTACACGGATAGTCCAGCCAGTACAATATTGGCATTGTATAGACTAGTGACTGCATTGGATTGCAATTTCTCGAAAGACGTTTGCATAGCTTTCGAGTGGCTCAATGTCGCTTTGTGGCGTGTAAAAGACGCATTATGGCAATAACCTCCCCTTTCATGGGAGAGGCCCCAAACCCTGCAGTGGACTGTTATGGGCTGTGATGAAGTGCCATTAGACGTTTACCAATGTTCGTAGCATTTTTCAATACCCACACTATGAATTCCCCAGCATGTTGCTGATGGAGCGTCTGATGCTGGCGTCGGACGCGTTCAGCGCGGACATCTGCGGGCGCTGCGGGCGGCTGGCGTCGCGCGCGTGGTGCCACGCCTGCCACTCCTCCGCCGCCGTCTCCACTGTCGAGATGCCGTACGCCTGCAAACTGCTCTTCCAGGAGCTAGCCTCGATGAACATCGTGCCCAAACTCACGCTCAAGAAGTATTGCTGAGGCGGTTTTAGGTTATTTTAGTTATGTAAATATAATTTTAAATAAATGGTTCGTAATCTTAGAGTTTTATGGTTTTTGTTTGTTTGTTTTGTGATAGGTTTTTAGCCAATAAAAAAGTACCTCGAATCCGTGTTGCATATAAAATAAGTCATCATCGTCATCCGAGGGGTCAATCCCGGCTACTGCCAGGGCCCGCTTTGTTTCTCCACTTTGCCCGATCTTCGGCATCCTCACGTCGTAAGCCGTTGGCACTCGCGACCGACTCGGCGATGTCAATCCATAGCTTCTTAGGTCTCCCGCAGGACCGCTTTCTTGATACAGGCAGGTTTAGACACCTATTCCCCTCGTATTACGCAGCTGTACCTTTTCGATCTCTTACGCCAAGGCTGTTTCAAGATCCTGCCTAAGCTTGCTCACTAGTACGATGTCATCAGCGTATTTCATAAGCCAAGGAGCCGCGTCCTGTATTTCCGCTGAGAGGACATCGAGCACAACGCAAAACAAGTTAGGGTTTAGTACTGAACCCTGGTGAACGGTAATCGGGAAGGGATTAGTATGGCCTACGATGGTTTTGACGACGGCCTCAGTGTTAGTGTACTTGTCCTTGATAATCTTAATGTTCTCCTCGGGCACTGACTTAATTTCAAAGCCCACCGAGGAATGCGAAATGCAAAGGTTGATTCCTACTGCAGTGGGACTTCTGGAGGGCCCTGAGGGCAAAGATTGAATCCATGGTACTGCAGCCCGGCCTGAAGCCGTATTGGCATTCCGACAAGGAGCACTCCTGGCGAAGTCTCTGGTCTATAACACGTTCGAATAGCTTGATTGTGTGGCTCATAAGTTTAATATCTCGATAATTGCCGCACTCATGCACACTGCCCTTGCCTTTATAGATCAGCGTAACTACAATCCTGTTGAATAGTTCAGTGGGCAAGAGTACGCCCCGGGTCCCCATTGTTTTCCATGTTTCTATGGGTATTCCATCATTTATTTATTTATTTACCATAAATTTACAGCGTTACAGTACTTACAAATTACTAATACACTGCAAATATCAATAAAATACAAAATCTTAAATTAAAAACTTAAGAACATCATTAAATTAAAACAAAATTAAATACATAATCAAATTAAAGAATTAAGATACACTCACTCATCCATCAACTCACTAAATATGTCACACTCTGGTGCTGATGCCTGAAAAGCGTTAAGCATGTCCATGCCGCGAAGAAGGGGAGAGCGCGCACGTGCCACGGTCCGCGAGGCCGGAGTCGCGAGGAGTTTACCTGGACGTGCTCTCAGTTGCATCCTCGGCTTAATCGGGACACCCAGTCTTACAACTTGCGAGACAAGTGCAGGACAGTCCGCCTCGCCACGCAAGATACGACACACCTCAACGAGTAAGCTGAAGTTACGCCTTACTTCCAGAGAGTTGAAGCCAAGAGTACCCAGCAAGAACTTAGTGGGGTACAAAAAGGGATAGTTTCCATAAATTTTTTTATAGAGAAAACGTAAAAATGATTTTTGTATTTTCTCCAGAAGTAAGGCGTAAGAACTCTCATATGGGTTCCAAATAATCGATGCTGATTCGAGTTTGCTCCGCACCAGCGCCTAGTAAATGAGTTTTATCACGTTAGGATAGCTAAATTCGCGGGAATTCCTTATTACGAACCCTAGTCTTTTAGAACACTCAGATGCGAGTTTCTTCATGTGATCATGGAAGTTGAGAGTTGGATCAAAAACGACTCCCAAGTCCTTAACTGCATTAACACGAGTGATTGCATTTGTGCCCAGGGTGTACTGAGCCAGCAAGGGACTCTTTGATCGACTGAAGGTCATTACATGGCACTTATCTGGATTAAAGAGAAGTCCATTATCCACACTCCACGCATATACCGCATCAATGTCTAATTGCAGCGAGTTGCAGTCAGACATCTCAGTCACTCCGCGAATTAGTTTTAGGTCGTCGGCATATAGTAAGCTCCAAGAAGATTGGAGAACCAAGTCCAGGTCGTTCACCATAATACCAAACAAGAGCGGACCTAATACTGAGCCCTGACTGACCCCAGACCGCGTGTGGTATGGATCTGAGACATAACAGCCATGTCGGACGTACTGTTGTCTATCGCGCAGACAACTTGCAAAGAGTTTCAGTAGAGTAGGTGAAAAACCAATGGCACCCAGCTTACCCAACAGAATGTCATTGTCAACCCGGTCAAAAGCCTTTTGAAAGTCGAAATAGACCACATCCACCTGAACACCCCTATCGAGATGGTCAGAGACAAGGTCAACCAAGGTTAGTAGGTTGGTATTAACAGAGCGTTTGGATCTGAACCCGTGTTGGGTGTCACTCAAGAAAGGCTTGACCTGGGAAGAAATGTGTTCGTACAGAATAGACTCGTACAATTTAGCCAAAGATGATAAATTTGCTACTGGTCTGTAATTTTCTACATTTTTTAAATCACCTGATTTTGGAATTGGCTTAACCCGTGTTAACTTCCAGAGCTCTGGATAAGTACCGGAGGAAATCGACAGATTCAAAATATGGCAAATGGGGTCCACAAGAAACTCCTTGCAAGCTTTTATAATAAAAGAAGGTACATTGTCAGGGCCCATAGAAGGTCTTAGCCTGTTAATGGCATTTTCAACATCCTGAACGGTGATATGCCTAATAGAAATATAATTGGCTGACGTGGTTCGGTCAGCCGTACTCGCATCAGCACAATTCAAGAGAGGTGCATTGGGCAAGAAGACACTTGAAAAATAGGAAGCAAATGCATCTGCGGCTTTGCACCCAGTGTTTTCCTCGCCGTTAAAAATAACCTTAGCCTCAAAACCTCCTTTCGATTTTAGGCTGCTTATGTGTTTCCAAAAAGAACGCGGATCACGCTTGATGTTAACCTGAATGCGACGTAGGTAGTCTTTATATGCACTCGCACTTCTCCTTTTAACATCAGCACGGAGGCTAGCAAATTGTGCATACGAATAGTGACAACCATACGCCTTCCACGCACGATGGAATCTAGCCTTACGCTCAATGTCCCTAATTAAATCTGCAGAAAACCATACCGGATAGATTCTGTTTGCTCTGCGATGTCTGATCTTCCTCGGTATGCACTTGTCGAAGATATCATGGTCAATATCCCGTTCTTTATACGGACCAGAGACCTTTCTACCTCGTCAGGGGTAATCGGGCTTATTTTGCCAAGGTTTGCGGGAAGCTGTGGTGGTCCCACGTGGTTGTTGGCCTTATTTGACAGTTCCTTGAAATGACAGCATCGGTCTTTAATAAATAATAATTGCATTTGTGAGCAACACGCCATCCGTACCTTTAATGGCAATACATTTTGTGACATCCAGACAGGCTCGGCTCCGCAACTTTTGTCAGTTTGTAGATGAGCTTTTGTCCCTCCACAGTATTCAACGCATCGTAGAGCGGAGCCAGCTGGGCCGACCGTGCCTTTGCCACCGCCATTAAACCTCGCCGCTATGATCCCAAGTACCCATCCTTATCCGATAGGGAGTTACTGCGCTGCCATTTCTTGAAATATGTGTTTTTGTGCCTTACTGCTTCCTGTACCTCACTATTGCACCATCCCGTGTCCCTGCTCAATTCTTTGGCCATCTTTCGATGTGCCGAGTACTGTTCGTCCGTGTTTGAGGATGGATTTCTGGTAATGACCTTGGCCTTGGGCTGCCTTCATGAACTCCTGGATCTTGCTGCTCAGCATCCACCACTTAATAGAGGTTCGCAGCGTTCTGCAGTAGGCCGTCTACTACTTACCCGGACGTCTACGACAAGGACTCGGTGCTGTGTAGTGAGACATTCCCCCTGGATGATCTTGCACTGGGATACGTGGCCTATGTCACGTCTTCAGATCAGCAGATAAACGATATGTGATTGGTGCGGGCTGTTTTTGTATATGAGGTGTTCTGGTCTTTTCTGGAAGAAGGTGGTCAACACAGCCAAGTCGACAGCCAGTGAGGTTCGGAGAATATTTTCTCTCACTGTATCGCTGGCCGTAGCCAAAGCCACCGTGCACCCGACCGAACTCCTCGCTCCTCTAGCCCATGTGACCGTTGAGGTCTACACCAACCACAATCTTTTCGGAGGATGGTATACGAAGCAAGGTGTCTTCGTAGCTATTCTAGAAGGCAGTCTTTGTGGTGTTGGTGCAGCCGGTCTAAGGAGCATAGGCGCTGATGAGGTTCATTATTATCCCCTCAATTTGCGCCTTGACCGCCATGAGTCGAGCGCTCACTCTGCTCTGTCAATTCTGTACAATTATTACCAAACCAACGGAGATCAAAAAGAAACAAAATGATCGATCAATACAAAAACATTTATTATCATCATAATAATAACGTTAAAAATTCAAAAAATATATCGCAATACAATCGAAAACTGTTACGCTTAATTTATTTATATTTACACGTAAGTGTAGGAATCATGGTTTGACGAGTTTTAGGTACTTGAGCGTCGCTTTCGTTACTACGATCAGCGCCCAAGCCGTAACTAAGATGAAGAGGTAGAAGAGTCCACTGTAGGAGAGTAGGCGGCAGAGGGCGTAGCCGACGATCAGCCAGGCGGCGAGGGCGCGGGCGGCGAGTGCGCGGAAGGAAAGCCGCGGCGGTAACGCTCGGGAGGCGAGCCTCTGCCGTGTCGCGTCTTTTACGTACGCACGGACGGTGCAGGGCCGCTGTAACACCTCTCGTGCTAGGTACCCCGGGAAGTCCTCGCGCTGATAGTAGGAGGCGAACTCTTCGCCGTACTGTAAATGGAAATGTAGGTATGGTTATGGCTGATGTACGAGATGGTGCTTATGCAGGTACACTGGCGTGAGGCGCGGGCGAACCGAACACGTCCGACCATGGGCGGCTCGTCCGCGCACCCGAAAGCGACTTTATTTTATACCACGTAAGGATTAGTTTAGTTAATCTAGTGTAACGTGGCATGGCATCACATTACACGAATGTGGCGCTGCCTTCAATAATTGCCATGAAAGAAATCGATGTAATATCAATGGCTGACTGTACAAGTAGAGTGCTTTAAGTGCCTATAATAAATTACTAAATATAGTGTGTATATATCGTGGTACTGCGAGGTTTATAGGGATTCATGGTCATAAAATATAATGAAAACTAGTAGAGTGCCAGAGCAGCTTAGAATATATCGCGTTCAAACAGACAGATTCAGCATAAAAATGCTTAGTTTTAATTATATTTAGTTAAATAGTAGATAATACGCAAAATCAGAACAATGATAGCCCATATACTAGTAGAACATGAATCGTAGTGAAAATGCTTACCATTTCATTCAATTTGGTTGCTATTTGGTAAAACATTCGTACTAAAATTGTACTTTCATAAGAAGTTATTGGCATCAAATCTGGGTCTCCCATGTAATTTATGTCATTATGTTTGTTGCGAAGCTGTAAAATAAATGATTATTAAAATTAAATACAACCTTAATTTCATTGATTGCTGCTTAGATATAGTAGAGATAACTTACCTTATTGGTGATAGAAAGTGGAAAATTGCTGGAATTGGCAAACGAAGAATTGTCCAAACTGTCTTCAACAATTGTAGGCGCAACGGGTCGTAATGTAGACTCATTTAACTACAAGAAAATATGTTAAGTATTGAGTTAGTACGTTGCATACGTGGGATCAGTTTAATATAATAATAATATTTTGATTAGCCAAATAATACAACAACAAACACAACATAACAGTACAATGAATGTCATTAAATCACTTAATTACTATGTGTGTATGAAACAATTCAGGCACAATAAAATGTGCCACATATTGATTTCCTGCCTCCTACACTAGGTTACCCTGTACTATTGGAGACAGTAATACCTCTTTTGAGCATTTAAAAAGTATGATTTTAAGCCGTGAGTTTGTAATGTATGTTTGTCAGTATCAGTAGGTATGGCAGCACAGCATTTGCATACAAAAACGTCCCGATACCGGACCGATGCTGATCTACGATGGAATCGCATACTTGAAATTCTTATAAACCAACTAATATTATACAAAATACAATATTTTCATAAATTACCCCAAATATACTGGAGAAGTAGTGAACACAGTTGTTCAAATATTGTGGTACTCTTTTGCTTTCCTCATACAATGTCTCATCTTCAGATGCGTTGCCAATCATGAACCAGTTCTTGATACTCGACCACATTCCTGCAAAAAACACTTTTTATGGTATCCATAACTTTCTAATGTACAAAAAAAAATATTATACCCGAAATTCGAGAAAAGTGCCGTCAATGCGAGTTAGTCACCCGGCATTTCTATCTTCCGCATAGGCGCAGGCAAGCTTCTACGATCGTATCTACGATGCCTCTTATGCCGAGGCTGGCACGGATGAACTCGTTTACGTACACGGTCAAATCGTGTAACGCCACACATCCTCCGCAGTATTTTGATGTTGTAGGGGTGGAGCTCGCGGACGCGCTACGTCAGCGATGGGCCACACACATCACAGCCCTAATTTTGCTCTTGTAAGCCCTTTGCATGCCCGTTGTATTTGAAAACAATCGACAATGCCACGGAGCCCATACGGACTAACTCGCCTTAACAGTAGTTGCACCGAATTCTTAAAAATCATTTTATCGTCATAATATAATCATTTAATCTTGAGTTATCTCGCCCTAAGACGCTAACGCGTTAGACATTTATCAAAATCAAGCTGCAGCAAGGACCAAGTATTAGACAGCTGCAGAGTGACGGACTGAACTGACGCCAGCCTCCCTCCGTGTAACTCCAACCCGCTTAAATCCCGTTTAAATGAATGACTAGTGCAGACTGCTACAGGCCGCGGCATGAAAGTCGAGCGGTACCTCGAATGAGCAGAAGTCAACATAAGGTGTCGTGGTGGAGAAAGCGGGGCGCAGCGTCGTGCGTAAGCGCTGATTGGCTGGCATTAGCTCCGTGCGACGATTTGGATGGTGCGTGGTTGCCATGCGCAGGTATCCCCTCCGCGTTTCGTACACCGCTCCACCTACGTGCCGCTAGGAATAAACGCTGCATTGGCGTCCAGAAAACGCTAGGTGTGATCGTGGCTTCAGATTGACGCCACGCGAGTGTAATTTGCGCTGCATTCGGTATCATTCAAAATTACGGTTCCATTCACATGTGACGCAAAATCAGTTTCTCGTTTTATATGAGCATAAATTGCGCAAAATTACGATTGTGTGGCATCAACCTTACGGCATTTTTACCTCGATTTTCAGTTTCCAGTTTTTTTGCCATTTGTTGGGCAATATTTTCAGCTGCTAATTTTGCAGTCATTATTTTTCTTACAAATTCTAATGCGAAGGTTGTTTTATTTTCATTCCATACTGGGTTGTATTCAAAGCTTGTGGACATATTAAATTCAGATATTGCTTGCTTCGCTATTGCCACCCACTTATGTAATGGAATGCCATTGTAGGTATAGCTGTAAGGTAATTGAGTAATATGAGTGAAATGTTGTTGTAATTTTCAAAATAAAAATAGTTTGATACAGTATCTAGCTCTAGCGCTAAGTTTGTAGGATCCTGTGGGATGGGAGCTCCCCGGGAGGATGTGTGGTGTGGTGACGTTAAAACGAATAGTGAGTAGGGAATGCAACTGACAATTTCTAGAGAATTTTTGCAATTTACAATAGAAATCATATATTTGAACTAGTGTTGTGCAAAAACAAAACTTTTGCGGGTAGAACGAAGTATTTGAATTTACCGCGCATTATTCTTGTATCTCCGTGGTGCCGGGAATTAACTATTCGCAAAGTTCCATTTTGTTATTACGTTAGATTTTACCCCCGCCCATACCTCAGGAACCTACAATATTATAATTACACACCTCTGATCATGTGCTGAGTTGTAACTTGTATCAGGGCTTTGAAGAAAGCCTGTGTTGTCCATAATTGCTTGCTCTAGATTCCATAAAATAGGGATTAAGTGTGGTTGGGAAAATACCTGAAAATAAATAATACCTACTTTTACTTATCCATCATTTCATCATAGATTCGAAAGCATCCAATGAGGGTTTTCGGGATACCAAAATCCACAAGATGGCGTTACTGCGAGGTAAGGTCTGTTGCCAAAATAAAACTTTGTCATTGGCTAGAATTCGCCATTGGCTAGGATTCGCCATTTTGTAGCAATTATTGCTGTCCAATAGCACGACAGTATTTTGACAATAGACCTTACGCCTCACTAGCGTCATCTTAAGTGGTGATCACCATCATCATTGCGTTAATGTCCCGGTTATGTTCTCGTGCACGAGGGCTCGGGGTCTGCCTTGACCTTAGCCATTTTAAATTTTGATAACCCTCATTATAGTCATTCATTATGGAAGTAGACTAGCGTTCCGCTTGCGTGGACTACACGTTATATAGCGCGAGATAAAATGTAGCCTATGTCTTTTTCTAGACCATTATCTATATCTACAATGGTGTTAGAGATATCAAAAGATAAGGTTAAGTATAACTTAAGTATAACTTACTTTTCCAAGTCTGAACAACATAACTGCATTTTTATAGGCCGCAAGGTCTAGTCTCATGAAGCGTGGCAGGACCAATTGTAAAATACAAGTGTAAGAAGGAAAATTTTCAGCTATAAATTGTGTGTAGCTTGAATCCAAGGCGGCGATGTTGCCTTCGTCTTGGTTATTGGAGCGACCTGGATACCTAGAAGAAAAAAACTCGTGTGAAGAATGTGCATACTTGTCCATAACCAAAAACAAACGTATACAGAGCGTGGCCCATATGGATCGGTCAGTATAGGCCAGTCTGAAACTATAAGACAAAGATCAGTTCATAGATTTAAAGAAAACTTGTACGCGATTCGGGAATAAAACCCGAACCTAAATGGCTCTTAATAACAGATCCTTGTATGTGTAGTTTCAGACCCGCTCGTACTGACCAAACTAAATGGCCCACCATGTAATAAGGCAATACCTGTCTTGACTGATGCTATTATCATTATACCTCCAGGGCTGAATTAGACTTAGCCATAACTCCAGCACAAGTCTAAAGGAGGCATCCAATGGCCACGTCATGACTAGATGTTTTACGTAGTGATATGCTCTTGTACACATTACTTGGCGGGCATACTTCCTCAGAGTCGAGGATCGTGACACTGGATCGGCGAGGTGGTTCGCGGAGAATGCGTGTATATGTTTCACTAGAACACGTACGGTCCTCACGCGCTCTGGACTCGAACACACGACTGGATAATTCCTTTGATACATCTGTAAATTGTTCTTTAGAATGGTGCAAAGTGTAAGCCAGTAAAACTTAAGTTCTGTGTCTAAAGATATTCTCAAGCCACAAACCTTTGTAAGAATGTATAGTAATTATAAACTGGGTCATTATTGTTATATAATTATCGTGTGAAGATTCACAGAAAGATCAACAGGATACAGGCAAGTCAGTTGTTTGACTGTATGCTTGATGTTAAGGTGCGTACGAATTAGAGACAGCCTCAGGTTGAGGCACGCACGGATCGCCCATTTGCTCAAATTCGTACGTGGCTCGCGCGCAGCTCGCGGCGCACCGCGTGCATGTGTGCCGCGAGCCGCCGACTGTCGGTTTTCTGTCCATGCTCAAAGGTGCCTCGGCGTGCGTGCCTCGCGAGTTCTGACGTGTATCCTGCTTCGAAAAGGACCACGATTGCGCGCGTATTGTTTATTGACACTAGACAGCATTTTCTTTTGGGGTTTAAAGTTTTATCACAGAGAAAGTAAGTGTTTTAAAAACTGACGAAAGTTTAAATTAAATTATTTGGAAAACTGATGTACTAAACTATATGGTGCGGATCAAGGACAAATGTATTTTATTAATACAATTATATGAGCAGAAAAAAGTAATGTGATCCAAAAAACGAAAATTATTTAAACAATGCGATGAATTATTATAAAATCAGCATCAGCTGTAATCACGTGCGACGCCATTTTGTTTGTGCGGCGCATTTTGGGCTCGCCGCGAGCACGTTGTCTCAACGCACAAACAAATGCGCAACAGAGCAGCCTGCCTCGGGTTGAGCCGCTCTAATTCATACGCACCTTTAAAGGTGTGTACGGATTAGAGGCAGCTCGCGTTCGCGCCAGTGAGCTACACCACGCGCTGCTCCATCGCCAGGCTGCTCAACCACCAACAAGCCACGAAGATCAGAGGCTACGCTTTGGGCCTGCAAATCTGCTGTCGCCATTTTGCAAACGATGACTCGTAGTATTCTGTGGCACGGTTCACGTCAGAACTATGCGAGACCCGCACGTTCAGGCGCCTTTGAGCACAGTAAAAAAACTCCCAAGGGCTTACGCCGCAGCAGTCTCGGGCTCCGACGCGCGTACGCATTTACGAGCATATGTGAGCAGTGCGTGCTTCGACAGCCAGCTACCAATTACGCACCTTTCTAAGTACATACATATATGCATCTTAGTATTGGTCTATTAGTACTTAATTCTATTCATGAAACTATTTTAAATGACGATGTATGATTATTACTACGAAAAAATGAATATGAATATTGCATAACTATTTAATATATTTCATTGTTCGCTAATCTACAGTAATATGTAAGGATCTCAGGAGATAATTGCAAAATTAAAGTATAATAATAAGCAAATTGCTACATACTTCAACATCCCTTGGGCTGAACTGTTCCACACTCATCCAGAGGTCAACAAAGATTTGCAACACTGTTTCTGAACGCCACACTTCATTGCGAGATTGTGTCTGTGATGTAGTGTGTTGGTTGCTCATGCCACAAAGGTCAGGAATAAGCAACAATGATGGGGAGCAGAGAGGCCTGGTATAAAGAAATTAATGTCAATATGGTCCCAATATGTACAGAAAAGTAATAAAAAATATCCTTAAATAAAATAAAAATACCTGTTAGCTGTTTGCAGAGGTGCAGCCATCGGCCCTTTACCTGTGTAATTTGGTATATGTGGCAACACTGATTTATTGGGGTCTGCTGGCAGGAAGTGCATTAAATAATCACATGCTAGAGCAAAATAGACACTGTTCCAGTTCTCCCAAGTACCTTGTTGTTGACCACTGTTTAATAAGTGCAACGCAAAGTTGAACATATAATAATCAAATGGATCTGTAACACTCACATTAAGGAAATACATTGTGTGACCATTGAAAGTGCATTGCATCTCATTCTTTCACTCCATAACTATGAATAACTACTATAACAATAAAAAAGACTGCAGGTAATGTGATGTGCAGACTACAGGTGATGCTTATCAATTGCCTGATCCAATCGCCTGTGGTCCATTTAGGCCAGCCAACTAAGCGTAATCTTCAAAGTCTTTTATCAATATTATCAATGATGTTTTTAAAAAAGGATACTTAATGCCAGTGCCACTACATTCAAGGACTGGGAATCCATAACCAACATATCTGCATAAAACTGAGGATATCTCCCCCTTTGCAAACTCATCTGGAGATCCATCTGATAAAATAAATATTATATTATTTAAAAAATTTGAAATTTGGACGTACAACATATTTCAAACCACTGAAATAATTTTGAAAATCCTTTCACAGACAGATTGCTAATTATCAGGTTATTTTTAATTACTACAATTTTTGGATACACCAAATTTGTGATTATACTTACTGGTAAAAAATTCATAGGAAGGTCATATTTCAATTGAGGATCAGACAGCAGCTTATAGCATAGTCTGAACATTGGTCCTTGAGGCTCTAGAAAACTTATAAGTGATTCAAATTCATATCTGTTGAAATCATAACTGACAGTTTTTAAATTCCAACCATTGTTGAACGAAGCACCAAAAATATTATTTATTAATTGCGGAAAGATCAGTTGTAGTTCTTTGTTTGGACCTGATTCGTCAATTAATTTGGTCAACTCTAGAATTTTTTCTTCCAGTCGCAGATTGAGGCAGGTGTAGAGCTTGCTCTGGAAAATAATAATGGTTTTATTACTGTTATCTTGTTCCAGGCTTTCTAGCGACCGACACCTGGTTTCTCATGCAAAGAATTCACCTTACTCGGAAATCACTCTACCTCGCTCTTGCCTACACTACGCTGAAGCAGTTTAACAGAGTACAGGCGAGAATTTAGTAACCTTAACAAGATATGATTAATTGGAGATATTTACCATTAGGTCTTGAGACATGGTGTAGTAGTTATTATTACGCTCTCGAAAGATATGCTCTATTCTGTTCATAGGCAATGCACTTGATTAACGTACGAAACAATATGTGAGTTTTAATGTTGCCTATAATAAACGGAAATCGGTATATCTTTTAAATCATATTTAATACACAACTATAAACCCGGCAAAAAATGACAGCTGATTTCTAATTTTTTTTTGGCTTTTTTAGCATGGCCGGTGTTAAAGAAAAGGGGATGCTACACGCACGATATTTATCGGGATACGTGGATTGCGATCCTGGATCACAAGTTCACGAGTGGTATTTATCGAGTGTGTAGGACGCATGTAGGATTGTAGGATTTCTAGAATATCAAAATCCACGATCCGTATCGACGATACGTATCGCGATATTTATATTGTGTGTAGGACCCCCAAAGGACTGACTTGCTCATAGGTTAGGCTAAGTGTCGTGCCGTAAAAATTTAAAAATATATATTCTTATGTCCAGTCAACTGTCACTGTCAATTTGTCAATCACTCCAACCTTTAATTCTACTGGGTTTCCAACTGAAAACAGTTGGCTCAAACTATTGGTAAAATTTATGCCAGGACTGAGCGAGACTTTTGATCGACCCTCTACATTCTTGCCTTGTAGGGATTTTTCTATAAATCTTGTTGTATCAACATCACGACTAGATACACCTTAGAAAAGGGGTCTCTCACACCAAGGCTGCCACGGATGTACTCGTTATGGACTCTGTTGACTCTTGTAACACCGCACATCCACCGTAGCATTTTTATTTTGTTATATCTCTTGTATATGTATATTAGCCTCTTGAGTTTGATGGGAATTCAGATCCGTGGTGCAAAGAATCATGCAGAAAATCACCACCCACTTTCCGCCATTTTGAAAAAGTATCGATTCTGCGGCCACTCATAAAACGTATGCCAATCGATAGAAAACTTTAATATCAATCGATAACTTTGTGTTTAATAATGTCGAAAATTGTGTATTTTGCGAGATATCAAAGCAAGTCAAAAATATACTACCGACACATGGAGAACAAACACCCCCTACTAAGTCTACTAATAGTTAAATATCTTCTGAACTACTGAACCGATTACAATTAAATAAAGCTAGGAATAATATCGATTTAAAGGCCTTTCAAATACAGAAAACCGCATTGAAATTGGTTAATCCTTTCGAGAGCTACAGATCGACGGATATACGCGTTAAACTTACAATAAAAATTAAACTAAAATAAAGTCTTTTGTAAGATAATGTGTTCACCGACATACAAAATACTTTATTTTATATTAATTTGGCTCTCGAGACTCTTCACTTAGTCTCCAGTCCCTAGCGGTAGACCTTGGTCAACCTCGCTTCGCCTTATACCGTTGGCATTTCGCACTAACTTAAAAAGTGTCTCGAGGCGGCGCTGAAGTTCGACTAGTCTCAAAGTACAAAACGGTCACCCAAATTCAGTTCCAGGACGCTATGATATATTTTGGTGACGTTCAGTTTTAAACGAACCGATTTCGTTTTGTTTCGGTATTGTACCATGGACAATATTACTTTTACATATTTTTCCAAGTAACCTGAGCTATCCATTTCAAATACTTCAGAATCTGTTATAAGTATTAAGCAACGACAAACAGTGAGACTTTTCGAACTACACACATTTCATACTTTTTATACCCAACTTCGAAAATCGTCGACTGTAGCGATTTCTAAGGCGGATACTACACACACGATATTTATCGTGATACGTATCGTGATCCATATCGAGTAATATTTTGGATCGCAAGTCGACCCTACACACACGATAAGAATCGTCGATATTTTCATTAGTCTATGCATTCATTCATTCATTTTGATGGCTGAATAGACTAAGTTGCCAATGCCTAGCCTAAAAAAAAAGCATTTTTGACGCGTCGCTGGTGTATATTTACGATTTTTAAGTATTTTTACCAAAATGACTGATAAAGCTAGCGTTGCTATAGTATTAGCATTAGGATTAAAAAGACGCGTGAAGAGAAAAAAATGAGAAAAATTATGAGGATGAGGATCTTGTTGACTTTTTATACTTTTATAGTAACTGTCCAGCGGGGCTATTGGCTAACTCAGTTGACAACTGTATTTGACACTAGATAATTCTACACCACGTCATCTACGTTGAAAACTGGCAATAGCGTCTACCAAATTAGTACCAAATTAGAGTATTGTCAGATTTTTTTATGTCAAATGCAGTTGTCCACTGAGATAGCCGATAGGCCCTCAGGTCCATAGTGGCCACAACAGCTTAAAAAGAAATACAAACAATGAAAATAAATTTGTAATTACGTTATTTATCTGTCAGTTTGACAGAAATGTCGTGATAAATATCGACGAGATACTAGACGCTTGATATATATCGCACGATAGTTGATACGGATCGTAGATTTCTGGATTTTCGGAAATCCTGTGATCCGTATCACGATTCGTGATACTCTAGGCTACACACTCGATAAATATCGTGATCCTGCGTGAATCACGATATATATCGTGTGTGTAGTATTCGCTTAAGGAAATTTTTGTTTGAGGAGTTGGTGATCCTGATTGACAGTCTGTCTGTCTGTCACTGTCACTCGTTCGCCAACCCCCCTCTGTGCCCCTGCTCATGTGTGACATGCAGCGTTGCCAGATCGTACCTTTTAGTACGATTTACGTACTATTTGGCCGACTGTCGTACCTTTAGCGTACTTTGCTCCACATCGTACTATTTAGTACGTTTTTACAAAATGCTGAATTTAGCTGAGGGGGGTAGTCACTTCACCTTTCCTGTGCGCAAAATACTGAAAAATAATGGGAAGGAAGGGTTGATTTTAGCCACCGGCAAAAAAATAACGTCATTAATTGACTAAAAATCATCCCCCCCCTCAAGGCCGATAAAATATAGAAGATAATAAGAAGAAATCGTAACTTTTTAGCCATTTTCGTACTATTTTAAGAGCCCAGACGTACTTTTTTGGAAACTACTGCTGGTAACACTGGTGACATGTGTCGTGCGTATATCGTGCGTGTGTTTACCTACCTGCCTGCTTACTTTGCAAACTTTGAATTGATTGAATTTGATATTCATTTGCTAAAATTAGTAACATAATGACCGAAAAAGAATTTTTTTTTGATATAATGGGTCGACCACGTTTCGTGGTTGCGCCGATGGTGGATGCAAGTGAGCTTGCTTTTAGATTACTTTGTCGAAAACATGGTGCCAAGCTCTGTTACACTCCAATGTTTCACAGTAATGTGTTCGTAAAAGATGCTAAATATAGAAAAGATAATTTAATAACAACTGAGGAAGATCGTCCTTTGATTGTACAGGTGACTTTAAACGAATCATTTATTTATCATTCATTTGACAAGATTATAGGTTACTTTATTAAGTAGAAATTAAGGAAGATTGTTAATTTGACCTTTTACTATGACACAAGTTTTTAATAGATACTCATTATAATTATCATATTTTGCCTAGTGGATGATGCCTAGACGGCCAATTTTTACTTATTTCATACCTCATCTATCATGTAATAAAAACATTTCAGTTCTGTGGAAACAATCCTGACATTATGGCTGCTGCTGCCAAACTTGCTGAAAGATATTGTGATGCCATTGATGTAAATCTTGGATGTCCACAATCCATTGCAAAAAGGGGAAGATATGGTTCTTTTCTTCAAGACGAGTGGGAATTATTGAAAAATATAAGTAAGTTTCAAAGAAGTATCAATTCATTAGAAGTATCACGCATGTCACTAGTGAACTTGTGTTGTATTTTTAGATACATGGTCACATTACCATGTCTAAACTAATATAAAGAAATAATATTTGTTTTTCTTGGATAAACTCAATAAGTAAATTAAAAAAAAAATTCACCTATAGAAAGCTACATTATCCTGAAGTAAGAATACTTACATAGGCTACTTTATATCTCTAAGGAATTGGGGACTCTATGCACCCGTGTGAAGCTGGAGCGGGTCACCATATATTTTTATTTTATTATTTCAGTTGGTGCCATGTCTAAGGCAGTGTCAGTGCCAATAACATGTAAGATCAGAATTTTTGATAGTATTGAGAAATCCATTGAATATGCTTTAATGTTACAAGAAGCTGGTTGCCAACTGCTTACTGTGCATGGAAGGACAAGGGAACAGAAGGGACCCCTAACAGGAATAGCTAGGTGGAAACATATCAGAGCTATTAGGTTGGTAAGAAATAATCGTGAATAAGAATAAGAAAATTGTATTTGTAAGCATTATTTATTTATTACCTGCCTGTAATTTTCAGGGAAGCTGTCTCAGTGCCAATGTTTGCTAATGGTAATATTCAATGCATAGAAGATGTGTATAGATGTCTAGAGTACACAAAAGTGGATGGTGTAATGAGTGCAGAAGGCATTCTCACAAATCCAGCTTTGTTTGAAGGCATTAACCCTGTGACATGGGAAATTGTTGGAGAGTATCTAGATTTAGTAGAAAAGTACCCTTGCCCTACATCGTATGTTAGAGGCCACTTGTTCAAGATATTACATAAAATGTAAGTAATCCTGACATCGATGTGGCTATCAGTATATATGCTAACTCGTGAACCACACAACAGCTTTTGATGCAATTTACATCATCGGAGAATTTATTTCGAAAGGACATGCATATTAAAGCATAAAAGAAAAGCACAGAAAACCTGTGTGAAGCTGGTACAGGTTGCTAGTTATAAATGAAAAACTAGCTAATTCATTTCTTTGTCTCTATAGATTCACAATTGAAGAAAACAATGACATCAGGGAAGTCCTTGCAACGGCTCAAAATATCAGTGATTTTAGAAGAGTTTATTCTTATGTACAGAGTAAATACTTACCATTCCATGAAGGTAATATAAATATAGAAAGTAGTGAAGGTATAACAAGACAAGGTTTTAACTTAATATTACCCCCATGGATATGTCAACCTTATGTAAGAATGTCACCAGAAGAGCACACCAATAAAATGCAGAACCTAGTCAAAAGCCAGGTAACTATTTTTTTACAATAATACAAAATTATATGGCCGTGTGGTGCCCGGCAGAGTAGAATAGCACCAACCCCTTACACTCATGGGTGTCGTACAAGGCGACTAATGTTTTCGAGGCAAAAGATCAAGAGTCTCCGTAGTCTGGAAAATGGGCAGCAGCATTTTCCATTGTTATATTTGAACACTGCGATCTCCAACCCGCCTGCCAAGCGTGGAGATTATGGCAATAACCTCCCCTTTCGTGGGAGAGGCCCTAAGTTCTGCAGTGGACTGTTACGGGCTGTGATGATGATATGACTAGGAATATGTATTTGACACTGTTTTATGTGCTGAAATACAGATTATACTTGTGCTATTATGTATATTCTAATCTGCCACATCACACAGTCAGATTATACATATGCAAACACCTAGACAACACCACAGCCCAGACTTAACATAATGCCCACGGACATTTCATTCATAAGCAACAGAGTGGTATAGACTTGGAACAAGTTGTTAGAAGAAGTGGTTTCAGCAAATCATGCTAACCAGGTAAAAAGTTGGGGATGTTTAGGAAAACAACAGGACACATAAGTAAAATATCATAAATCGAATTGGAAGATTTATTACTTAAATAAATGCCAGTCAGCCCCTGGAAACTGGGACGGCCTCTGGTCTGGGATGCTACATGCATCGATACCCTTACGGCGTTCCATCTTTCGGTGACCGCGTGTTAGGCTGCGGCTAGCGCCACCACAGCTGACGCAAATATCGGTCCGGGGTCCGCCTTGACCATGTTCCAGGATTTGGCAAATCAGGTAATAACAGTGGAGCGACATTGAATCGTGCTCTGAACAACAAACTCTGCGCATCTTGAAGGTAACGATTTCCTCAGCGATCACCAATACTGATTCCGCCGTGGTCTGTAGACTAGGGCCCTTCTGTATATACCATACCTACATATATGGAGTGAGGTCATTGAGAAACATAGTGAGACACTCGCTGTGTCTCTTGATATCTCCAAGGCTATTCACAGTGTTTGGCACGTATACCTTTTTTTTAACCACTAAGGTGGCAAACAAGCTTACGACCTGCCTGCCTTCTAAGCAAACATTCCTCATTTGGTATTCCTGTTGGCTTTTGCCTGATTTGGATTCCTGTTGGATATCGGATTTTCTGAGTGGACGATCGGCCCGTGTAGTTCACGATGGTCATTCCTCTGATCTTCAGGATATCGACGCGGGAGTTCTTCAGGGTTCGGTTTTGTCCGCGACTCTTTCTGCTGCATATTAACGATATGCTTGTACCTTGTGCCTTTGGGTACGCAGACGATTGCAGAGTAAGTAACGGATATATATCTCTTAGAGGCAAAACCGTCAAAGCCAACAGGGATGACATTCAGTTAGTTTCCGATTGCGGCGAAGCCAATCTGGTGGCATTAAACGCTACCAAAGTCCGAAGTCCATTCATTCCATTTAGCTCCGACTTTCCGGAATGTACCTGTGGAAATTACCTACAGGTCCTTGGTGTTGAGTTCTCTACCAATCTCAACTTCGGTCGGTCAGTACATCAAATCTAAAGGAGACTGCAGCCAAGAAACATGGTATCCTCTCGAAGGTCAGGCTGTACTTCACTTCAAAGCAGTTGCTTCAGTTATAATAAGCACAAGTCCAATCCTGCATGGATTACTGCTGCGACCTCTAAGGATGGATCAGCCACACACCAACTGGCGCTTTGGATTCGATGGAAAAACGTGCAAAGATGATAATTTGTTACCCGCAATTAATTGAAGCATCGGCGTCGCGCGTCTGTGGGTCTTCTACATGCATTTCGGAGGGTGTGCAAAGCAGTTACACAACCTTATTCCGCCGGCCCCTTTTCGCCATCGGGAAACGCTCCATCCTTATGGCGTGGTTCTTCTAGCTATCCGTACGAGCCTCTTTGTTTCAACCTTTATAATGCGTACGGCTAAGGAATGGAACACGTTGCCTGCGACTGTTTTCCCTGATAATTATAATCTGAACGCCTTCAAGGCTAGGGTGTAGAGTTGCCTGCGTAGTCTTAAAAAAATATATAAGTATTGAAGAAAAAAAATTTTTTATGTTACCCGTGACCCTTAGCTCAGCAGGCAGACGGGTCCCTTATCTAAAAACTTACTTTTTTTATACATAAACAATGACAGGTGAGAGGATAAAATATTGAAAGATTTTAATTTTTGTTTTAGGAAGATCATACAGAGATCAAAAGACGACTCGAAAACTCAGATGGTAAAATTATTTCCCGAAAAAAAATGAAGAAATTAAAACGTATTATGAGAAAACCTGGCAGAGTAGAAAATTTGGATCAAAGGGGTAGAGGAGGAGCAATTTGCTTACAAAATAACTGCCCAAATCCCTTGGTAAAATAGTATTTTTAAATTAGTAACTTGTATTATAATGACTATACAATTTCATAAAATTAACCTATGCTTTCCATTTCAGGGTGCAAAATGTTTATATCAATTTTGTAAAAAATGCTGTAGAAATAAATGTTATGAAGAAGAGTTAGATTGTTCCGGGCACAGAATTCTTGTGTACACAAAACGACAATTGGCTAGGACAGGAATAAACCCCATAAACAATGGGACAGAAGTTCAAGTCTGACATTCTAGTAGTATGAATGTATGTACATATTGTTAATTTATAGCAAATCTAACCTATTGTTTTAATGGAATTTAAGTGTTGACTTTTATAAAAACCTTATTAAGAAATTGTTTTATTTGTAGTTTTTATTTACATGCTGGTAACTATAGAAACTGGATAAAAACTAGATAAGTAATAATGTACCTAAAGGTGTAGAGTATACTGATTTAGTATAACTGAGTCATCATAAATCAGTTAAAGTATTCCCATGTAGCTTACAAAAACTATTCCAATTCATTCGTTAAAATTAGAAATGACGGAAATCAATGAAGCCCAGTGTGACTTCATTGAGTTGCGCGCGCATCCCGAGACGCCCAACCTACGTCCCTAATCTATATTTTCGTGTTTCGCCTACTTGTGGCAAAATAAGCATATTTTCACGAAACCAAAGAATACGTTATAAACAATTATTGTAATGGACAAATGTTGCGCATTGCAACATTACCCGAGGCTGCAGCGCAGAATTAACGGTCTGCAGTTGCCTCTGAATTTGCTGCAAATTATTAGCTGGATTGTGTTTGTCATCACAGCTCTGTTTAACTTTATAGTGCTGACAGAGATTCAGTTTAGGGAACTTAGGATAATATCATTAATCACGTTTATAATGTTATACATATGTCATATAACATCGCACTGGAAGGCGCTCATGACGGATCCAAGCGAAGAGGATCTGCGGAAGAAGAAAGTGAAGAATGTTCCTGAATTCGACCGTAATATTCACGCCCACGTGATCGAGAATGGCAGGTGCCACTTGTGCAACATCTATATCAGCAGCATCTTTACCAAGCACTGCAGCCTGTGCAACAAGTGCGTAGACCGCTTCGACCACCACTGCAAGTGGCTCAACAACTGCGTCGGCCACAGGAACTACACAGCATTCATCACCTGCGTCTCCACCGCCTTGCTAATAGCTCTATTTACTACCTCCTTGTGTATTACCGATATCGTACTATTTTTTACCTCACCACAGTACTTTAGCGATGCAGCGCAAAACTTTATTAACTGCGGTCCTGTAGATAGTAAATATTGTAAAAATTCAATAACGTTTATTATATTCTTAGTAATTTTCGGCGTTAGTGCGTTATCCGTAGCATGTGCGTTAACCCATTTGTGTTGTTTTCATGTGTACCTCTCGATGATAGGAATGTCGACATATGAATACATAATTAGAAGTGCGTTAGTGCGACAGAGAAACCAGCAAAACAACAGCCCCCGACAAGCAAACCAGCAAAACAACATCCAAGTGTCTAGTTCTTCCACAAAAAGTAATTGTTGTAAATATCGATTTACCAAAAGTCTTTATGTTTTTAGTAAAAACAAAAGGAACTGTGACGCGAATAAATCAAACAGTAGTAGTACTGATAGTGAAATTGAAAGTCATGCAAACACTTCAAGTGTAGAACCTAATAGAACTGAAAGTGTAGTGCGTATCAGTAACAATAGAAATGTTGTAAATTTAATTCATCTAATATTTGCGAATGAACTTGATAGAGCAAAAACATTGTTTTCGGTCAATAAAAATAAAATACATCCTGCAACAGCTGAAGAAAGCTAACGGAATATTTTGGGTTTATAACTACCTTCACCTGTGCCTTATTATAAAACTTCTTCATTTATTTTGTGAAGTTATAGTGTTATAGTTAATAAATATTGTACCATTCTATATCATTGAATATTGTTATTTCGCAATAAATAAATTACATTTTTTTAAACTCATTGAATACTGTGTTGTAGTACCTATCTCTACCAAAGCAATCCAATTTGTCTGGTAAAGTAAATTAGGCATCACCATGATTGCACCTACTATGGAATGAACAATGTCACAATAAAACATCGAACTAACGTTGCATCAAAATGCAACCTAATTTTTGATTAGCTTTTGACGCAATTAACGTGAGTAAAATGTATAGTAGATACTCACTGGCTGTACATTTGTCCTGCGCCATACCTAACCATAAAAAAACCAATCAGACTGACTATCTAAGATCAGAGTTGCTCTACATCCTGTGAAACCGAAACCAGAGTCAGTCTTACGTTATGGTTACCAGATTTGTCACCACCTCTTAGTCTATGTGAGTTAGGGCACAGCGGGGCATCCCCTTCGAATTGGAGCCCCGTCCGGCTGGGGAAGTACCTTACGGAATACAGCAGCAGCCAAACGATGGCCAATGCTATTTTAAATGGTATTATGTTTCTGGGGGTAAGGTCTCCAGTGCTCTATGAGGGTAGCGAAACAGAGGCTTTGACAGTGGAGGAGCCTTGAATGGGCTTTGCTGCCCAGAGCTATGTATTTAGAGGTGGGTAAAGCATTAGTGACGCCCTTGATTTATTCCTTTCCATCTGGGGATTCAGAGGCCTAAGTCTATAGTGGTGACTTTGATGGAATCTCCTAAAAATTCCCATAGATGGCGCGCTCGAACGACTCGAGCATTATTTTAATCATTTGACGGTATGGTGCTATCGATGTTGTTGTATGGCAAACATTGAACTCTAATAAAGATTCTAATCTTCAGTTGAAACCCACTAACATTCAAAAACTGTTGAAATAATAGATCTAAAATAAATTATATCGAAATAAATATCAATACCACACAGCCAAGCGATTATAAAAATTTTTGAGTCCAAAAAGATTGGAAAGTTAGCTACCTAACCTCTTCATATGTACATAATACCCAAACCATGAATAACTGAAGATTTATCTTTTTATAATAATCATCTTGGCGTTAATGTCCCGGTTGTGCTCTCGCGCACGAGGGCCCGGGGTCCGCCTTGACCGTGATCCAGGATTCGGCAGGTCAGGTAATTACAGTGGAGCGACTGCCATCTGACCTTCATGACCCTACTACCAGGGGAACCTGACCAGATTGGATCATGGTTACACATCCCCAGTCACATGAATGTGCAGGTTTCATCACGATGTTTACCCTCACCGTAAGAGCATCGGTTAGTAAAAATGTGGAACGCTTCACGATTTTGCGTGTCATCCTTGCGCAGGGCCCATGCTAATCTTCTCTGTATCGTTCCAATTTTAGTATATATACTGCCAAAGCAAGTACTCAATATCTTTGATATTGAAGTTGCAAAATGATCATTTTATTTACACAGGGAGGTTCCTAAAAAAACAGTTTCTCCATTTTGGTTTACTTTATTACATTTACTAAACTTATAAATTTTATAACCATTAACACTTGAAATGAATAAAATAATATATTTGTTAATACATAACCTGAAGTACACAACACCCCAAAATACTTAAAAATGCTACCTATGCATAGCCTGCACAGGAACCACTTCTATATTCATTAGTGCAGCAGCTGTATCCTAATCACGTTTGCGGCGACGATTTTGTTCTTCCTGTAAAGTAGAAGTTGAGTAATTAGTAATTGGTAATTGCTCTAAAGGCATCAATAAAGTAGTTGTAGGGATTGTTTGAGTTAAGCAATAGAATTAGAATATCAATATAATTAGAATATAGAGTTGTCATGGTTTTTCTCTTCTTTCTTATCAGAGTGTACCATGCACCAATGACTCTTTTCCGAGTTATGCTTCTGCTCTTACAGTGAGGGAAAACATTGTTATGAAACTTGCACATTCAGGTGACTGAATGTGTAACCATGGTCCAATCTGGTCAGGTCCCCTGGTAGCAGGGTCATGGAGGTTAGATGGCAGTCTCTTTACTGTAATTACCTGATCTACCAATGATGGTCATGGTCAAGGCGGACCCCAGGCCCTAGTGCGGGGGGAGAGCACAATCGGGACTTTGACGCCAAGGTGATTATTTTTTATTTATAAATTATCATGGTTAATTTTTTAGAAATTTTCAATTTCGCATAGTTGTAGGTATCCCCAGTTACCTAATATTAAGGAAATATTCACAAAAAACTTAAATCAAAATAAAATACCTTTTGTGTTAAGATAATGAGCAGTCTTCTGAAAACTCCAATGAAATCAATGAACAGTTCCAGAGCATGTTGAACAAAGTCCTTGTTTCCCATTCTGCGTTTCTCAATAATCAGTTGAGTATCAAACAGAATGAAGCCACACATCAGCATGAGTCCAAGGTAGAGATGAGTCTAGAAATTAAAAAACAATAATAATTAATTATAATTTGAATAATTTCATATAGTATTGTTATGTAAATAAATGAATAAACACTACTCACTTGATATAGAATTTGCGACTGCAAGAAAAGATTGGCTATGGTCATGAGTGACATTGACGTAAGAAGAGTCATTAAAGTGCCTCCCAAAAACAGCCAGCTGCCTCTTTCAGCTAGCAAAGCTGCTAAGGAGAAGCACACAAACACTAAGGTTGTGCCCATTAAAGCTGTCATAATAATAGATGGGTCAACAAAGCTGACATATTCTAGCAGAGGGCCCAAGCTCATGCCTGTAAAAGAAAAAACAAAATTAAGTTTCGGCTTATATACTTGGCTAAATTCACCTGTTTTCCAAAAGGTGATCACGTATTGATATTGCTTTCACTCTTTTCGCTTCTAAATTTAGCCAAGTGTGATATAAGTGTAAAAAAATAAGCCTTAAAGCAATAGCCTTAGCCTTAAGCCTAAGGGAAAGGGCTAGAACTTTAAAGCCCATCAATCATGAGATAATATTGAATAACTTATTTCTTAGGGATAGTGCCTTATATGATTTCACTATTTAATTATTTTATTAATATAATCACATTACTATTATTATGTAATATGACATTGCAAATGTATTTAATATGTAAAACAATGACTTGTAACTAATGTTATTAATAAATTATGATTATGATTGAATATCTCTATAAAACTTAATGATAATATATACTGGTAAATATCAGATAAAAAAAAATTTGGAGACATTGCACCGCAGGATGAATTATTGCAGTTTTAAACATGATGACTAAGTCAATTAGTAATAAACAATTATACCATCACAATTTGAGTATATGAATGTGGATGACAAGGCATTAATATTCTGATGTCATTTTATTACTGTCACTAACCTGATGTGAGACCAAATCCTAGAAGATAACCCAAACGAAGAGAAGTATTCTTTCCATTGTCTGGTGTGGCAATCAGCATGAGCATAAGCCCAGCTCCAATTATGGCAGAGAGAAATCCAGCTTGGAATCTAGTGTACAAATCCACATAAACCCCAGCTGATGCTGAGGCACAGGTCATCATCAAGGTTCCATACACATTTTTGAGGTGTTGACGCACTGGGGGTTCCCTGAAATGACAAATATACAAATCATTTCTAGACAAACGAAAATAGAATGAGCAGTAAGAGTCGAATTAACTTCTGTAGCTGTTTACACAGATAGATAAGTAGAGCGTCATTATGTTTTGTTGTGTTGAAATGTTCTAGAATAATGGAGATATCGCGACCTCGAAGTAAAATTAGTTCTCTGTAGAGTGATTGAATGCACGAATATCACATGAACGTTTCGATAATTGGAACAATGGTCTTAAATTTGTAGTACCATATTGTATGGTAAGTAGTTCGGTGTTTTATTCATATGAAATGAATGTAGATAGTGTAACTGATACTCACAGGCGATGGAAACTATTGACGAATGTTTGAAGATTTGGAGTCATATTTTGGCTGTCTGGTGATGGTGGTAAGAATCAAATCACGCACAAAGATTTCGAAATGCACTTCTTTTTTTGAAATGGTAGTGATTACTGATGCAACGAACTAGCGTAGTAGAAATCAATCCTCCTTTGCGAGCTAACAAACAAGTCGAACGAGCAAAGAACACGTCAGTCACGACGTCACGCAACACAAGCAGTGTTACCAGCAGTGTCCAAAAAAGTACGTCCGGGTTCCTAAAATAGTACGAAAATGACTAAAAGGTACCTACCAGTTACAGTTTACCTACTCTTCTATTTTATCGGGATGGGGGGGGGGTTTAACCAACAAAACGGCGTTATTTTGACAAGCCAAGACCGTATTTACTCGCCGGTGGTGGCAGTGAGCAATAAATACGTAAAATTCATCCCTTTCTTCAATGATTTTACGGACAGGAAAGACAAGTGACCACCCCCCTCAGCTGAATTTAGCATTTTGTAAAAACGTACTAAGTACTAAATAGTACGATGTGGAGCAAAGTACGCCAAAGGTACGACAGTCGGCCAAATAGTACGTAAATCATACCAAAAGGTACGATCTGGCAACGCTGAACACAAGTGATAATTTCGTTCAGAAATACGATGAAGTAGAAATAAAATCAATGATTTGATTGGACAGCAAGAACGTGTGACAACTGATACGTCATTAAATGTTTTGTCTCTGTTTTACCCATTTATCAAAGTGAGATAGACAGTCCACGTGACGTCATTCCACGATACTTTTTTCTTGTTGTGTATTTTCGACAAAGGCACAAGCCATTATGATGCCAAGAGTTGTGTGAAATATACGAAACAAGATGACAGGTGGATGTATAGCTTTAAAATCTTCGTCGACCGCTCTCTGAAGAAACAATTTAACCTACAAACTGGCAATGCCATGAATTCATGAAATGAAAATGTGATTGTTGTATTTCTAGTGTGGATTTCATTAGTATTATCAATAATTTTGCTAAACAAACAACATGGGGAAGAAATCAAAAGTAGGAAAGCAGCGGAAAGATAAATACTATCAATTAGCAAAGGAGACTGGTATGTTTTTAAAGCCATAATCTATGCCTAATCGAAACGTGTTTCAGTGTATGTATTGTTTTGTTTAATATTTAACCAAACTTTTACAGGGTATCGGTCTAGAGCTGCGTTTAAGTTAATTCAGCTTAACAGAAAGTTCGCTTTTTTGCAAAAATCGCGAGTATGTATCGATTTATGCGCCGCTCCGGGAGGATGGATGCAGGTGGCCCATCAAAACATGCCCCTGTCCAGCGTGGTAATTGGTGTGGATTTATTTCCTATCAAACCAGTTCCAGGCTGTATCGGCCTCACACAAGATATTACTACGGAGAAATGTAAAACTGCCATAAAAAGAGAAATAAAAACCTGGAAAGCTGATGTGGTACTGCACGATGGAGCTCCAAATGTTGGCTTAAATTGGATTCATGATGCCTATCAACAAGCTTGTCTTACTCTTAGTGCACTGAAATTAGCTACAAATTTCCTTAAAGTGGGTGGCTGGTTTGTCACTAAAGTTTTTAGATCTAAAGACTACCATGCCCTATTATGGGTTCTAAAACAGTTATTTAAAAAAGTGCATGCTACTAAACCACAAGCTTCTCGTAATGAGTCATCTGAAATCTTTGTGGTATGTCAAGGTTATATTGCACCTGATACAATAGATCCAAAATTTCTGGATCCTAAAAATGTGTTTGAAGACTTGGATATAGTGAAAAAACAACATACTAATTTGCTACATCCTGAGAAACAGAAAAAAGCTAAAGCTGAAGGATACAAAGAAAATGAGTACACAACTCATCATCCTGTACTTGTATCAAGCTTTATGAGTACTTCTGATACATTGGACTTGCTCCAGGAATGTTCACAGGTAAGTACAAACTATATCGGCTACTGTAAATGCTTGCCTTAGTGCAGTGCTTCCTAATTAATTTTATCTCCTTATCAGATCAAAACTGACCTTTCAATTGCAAATCCCCTGATGCCCCTAAAACACAATTACCCCAGTCGCTCCTAATACCCCATACAGTATAAATTCATAACAAAATTTTAGTTTGCTACATTTACAAGGAACCATTGCTGTAGAGGTATCCCAAGTCCCATATCCAATCCTGGGTAGCTAGTTCAAAATGGTGAAAATAGACTTCTAAGAGCTGAAATTAACACCCTCAGCGCCATGTGTATCATTATTGCACACACTGTCTCAACACTTGTGTATCATTTTAGATACACAGCCCTCTAGTTAGTTTTGACTTTGTGTATCGCTCATGCTTACGCTTTCTATACAAATAAAATTGTGTAGTGTATCATTTTTGATACACGCGGCCTGGGAAAAAGGTTTTTGTCTAAAATTATTTCCTGGGCCACGTGTATCAGTTAAGATACACATAAAAATCAAATACTAAAATTGGTGGGACAGTCACTATGGCCTTGGCGCTTGGAACAGTCACTATAGCCTTGGCGCTTAAGGTGTTAAAAAGTCAACACAAAGTTGATAATTCTTTGATTTTGTTTTTCATTTTAATTTTTTGCATTCAGTTTTGATATATCTTCCTATGGTCAGTTGAAGAAATGAACACAAACTCCCCAATGTAATTCTGTGTTTTATAATATAACTAAAAGAATAATGAGATTGATGACTCTTAACATTTTCCTATACCCAAATTAGATTTAGACATGAAAATAATATCAGACAAATATTATATTAAATACTAGCTGACCTGCCACACCATCGTTAGCTTTTTATCCTATCCTATAAACATTCCTCTTGAATCACTGTTATCTATTGATCTTCTAAACTACATAAGGGATTTAAATGTAAACCACATTTAAATCCCTTATGTAGTTTAGAAGATCTAAGCGTATATAGATACATACATAGGAACAGATGGCGGGAAATGACTGTTTTATACTATGTAAAGATCTAGCACTGATTCCTACATGTTGTGATTTTGGTTTCAGATTGTGCTTGATGATGAAGCGATAGCAGCTCATCCAAAAACAAGTCTGGAAATAAAAGAATGTTGCCAAGACATAAAGGTTTTAGGTAGAAAAGATTTAAAGGCATTGTTGAACTGGCTGAAACAAATGAAAGAGTTTAAAGATGTCCAAGTAAGTCAAATTATTTTCTTTTTGTCTTGTTGTGTTTGTATGAATTTTTAAATGGATTGCATTCTGTAATGTTTCTTTGTAATTTGACATTTATGAGTGATTATTGTTATTACAGGATGGAACAAATGACAAGAAAAAAGAGAAAGAATCACCAGAAACTGAGAAGGCCGATGAGAAAGATGCTGAAGAGAAAGATGATGAAGATGTAGACACACAAATAGCTGGATTACAAGTAATGATGCTGCTGAATACAATTATAACAAATAAACTGATCTAATTTATAAAGTAGATAGATAATTAAAGATTTTTTCTTAAACTAGTTTTCTTATAACAGATATATTAATAGTGCATAACTTCATCTAATTATAGGATGAAGAGCGGCGACAACTGAAACGGAAGAGGAAGCAGCTGAATAAGCAGCGGCAGAAACTAGCTGAAAAAATGAACCTGAAAATGGTTCTAAAGGGGGATGATGGACCAATAATGGAGAGTCATGATATGTTTCGTTTATCTGATATTAAAAATGCAGAGGTCTGTTTTTGTGCCTTGGGTATATGTTGATTATTTTAAATTTTTGTGGAATATTAAAAATATATTTTTTATTTACACATTTCAGCAATTATCTAAGATTATAGATCAGGAACCTGATGTGGTCGCTAATGAAAGTGATGATTCAGACGATGAATTGAAGGTCAAACGAAAATATACAAAGTATGATGTTGAGTCATCTAAATTGGATTCTTCTGGACTTTATTATAAAGATTCTGATAGTGAAATAGAAATGGAATCAGAATCGGAAACAGAAAATGACAAAGAAACATTAGGTAAAGTATTTAAGTATATTTAATTTTTACTCTGGATGAATTGTATGGTCAGGAGAAAGGGATAACTTACAAGATGGATAGCCGTATATTCGGCAGTCGAAAATTCATCGGACATAGTCTGATCAAGTCTATGCAAGCTGCATATACCAGATAGGCTGGATACTGGATAGTAGATAGATATCCATTACATCTCTAAAGTTTGTCTTGCTTAAATACATTTTTTCCCCTTGGCTTGGTGGGTGGCTTTGAGCTAATGTTTCAGTCTATAAAATTAAAAAGAACTTCACATATTATAGAACAAAGTCCATCGCGCGTCTATCTGTTTGTGATAAATTCAAAAACTCCTAAACGCATTTTTCACCAATAGACAGTGATTCATGAAGAAGGTGTACAATTTATTAAGGTGCTACCTGTGCTAATAATTTTATTATATGTTTTTAAATAAATTACTATTATAAATTTAGTATGTAAACCATATGTACCTGCTTATATAATAAAATCTTAAATGAATTTTCAGCTTTTTCGGACACTGAAAATGATACTAAAAAGATTGCAAAAATAACAAAAATGAATACTTTGAGAAATAGTAAAGTAAGCAGTGCTCCATCTATTCCGAAGAACAATCCACTTTTGACTGATTTGGACAACACTGATCCCATATCAAAAAGGGAAATGAAGGCAGACCTATGGTTCCAGAAAGAATCGTTTAAAGATATAGATGAAGATGATGATGAGGGTTTAGATCTTGACAAGATTGCAGAATCATATAAAGAGAAAGGTAAAGTAATAAGATCACATTCACAATATTACATAATTCATAATATTAAATCACTGGATCCGAAAAGATTCCGGCCCACATCCACCAATATATTTTATAGTGCAGAAGAATGAATGCAATCAATACAAACAGCAAACAAAATATCTTATATTGTTTCTTTAGATTGTAGAGCTAGAATCTATTTGCTTGCAATTGTGAAGCTGACTACACAAATATACAAATATATTAATGTTTCTTTGTCATATACTATACTTGCTCATTGTTGCATTGCACGTGGGTCACACAAGTTATCAGGAATTTGAAAGGATTCAACTCATATTTTTTTCATGGTTGACTGGTAGATAAGTCCGCATATGTACCATTAGTGCATAAAGTTTCAATAAATAAATATTCTCTTCAAAGATTTGCTCTGATTTACTATCACATGCACTTAGAAAAGCCTTCAGACCTGCTTCATCTTCATACTGTGCATATGAAAGTTTCCAGTGAAATATTCTGTTAATATAGGTAAACGTGTAAAAGAAGATGACAAAAACAGTCACGTTGCCGCAAAAGGAGCTGTAAAAAGGAAACATGCAGACGAAAGTTCGGATGATGAATCTTCGGACAGTGACTATGATGTTGAGGATACAGTAGTTACACCAGCTAGTAAAGCAGGGGCCAAGGCAAGCAAAAAAGATGGTTTTGAAATTGTGCCTCAGGACGCAGGTAAATTATAATGTATTCATTCATTCATAATAAATTTGTTAAAGAAAGGATTGTTAATCAGTAAGGTAAACCTAAGTCTAATTGATTACATGTATTTTTAGATTTGAAAAGACTGAAGAAGACTCTGAAAATGGATGCTGAAACTTTGGCACTTGGAACAATGATAGCTACGTCGAAAAAGTTTAAACGTGACCTTATCGACGACGCTTGGAATCGGTACGCGTTTAATGACAAGAACTTGCCGGATTGGTTCGTGGAAGACGAAAAGAAGCACATGGCAAAACCAGTTGTAGTTCCAGAGGTGAATACAGATTAATACAACTTATTATACTGCATTATATTCCATACATCCGACGTGTCATGTTGATATGTGATGATTTGAATGCTTGAAAGTTTTGTGTTGTAATCTTTGGTCTTTCTCTCTTTTCGTTGGTCACGTCTTATTGGAGTATTATTATTATTCATCGTCATCATCCGGGCGGGCATCCGACTAGTTGATGTCAATCCATCGCTTATTGGGTCTTTCCGTGGGATCTCTTTCCTGATGCCGGAAGGTTTAGGCACCTATTTCCCACGTATCCCTGGGGGCTTACGAAACACGTGACCAAACCAGCGAAGGCGAGCTTCTTCAATCTTATCCGCGGTATCTCTCACGCCAAGGCTGCCACGGATGTACTGGTTACGCACTCAAGTCGCATAACGCCACACATCCACCGCAGCATTTTCATTTCGTTGGCGTGGAGTTCGCCTAATTATGCTCTTGTATATTAGCCACTTGAGCTAGATCTGGATTTTTGGGTCACAGCACAGGTGACCGCCGTGAGCTCTTGCCATTTGTCCCAAGCTGCGGAGATTCGGTTCTTAATATCGGGGCCGATATCGCCGGGCTCGTTGTGCTCTGTTCCATTGGCAGCTTCGTTCCCTATACGGATGGTTTCACGATCGCGCTGCAGCTAGCCATATACTCTGTTTAAGCGGCTTTGAACCATCGTTTTCCAGCAATTCCTTCCACGTGTTTACTTTCTGGTATCAAGGTCCTGCATCAGTTTGCTTACTAGCGTATTTTATAAGCCAAGGAGGCGCGTCCTGAATTTCCGCTGAGATATCCTCTCGAGCACAACGCAGAACAAGTAAGGGCTCATCACTGAACCCTGGTGAACACCTTCGGAAATGGGGAAGGGATTAGTATGGCTTACGATGGTTTTGACGACGGCTTCAGTGTTAGCGTACATGTCCTGAATAATCTTAATATGCGCCTCGTGCACAGACAGGCAGTTTAACAACTGATTACCCTGTATCCAGCTGATGAATGTATTATTCTTCCCCACGCGTTAAAATATAATAGTCCAGTTTGTTTTTAAACTGATTGACATTATTGGCTAAAACCACTTCTTCTGGCAACTTGGTCCATGTCTACGCCACTCTATTACTTAGGAAGTAGTTATTTTATTTGTGAGGATTGTGTTTGCAGTCTAAGATGGTGTCCTCTTAAGTGTGAGTTTATAATACGCTCAAACAACTCCTGAAAGTTTGGCAGGTGCCCATAGTGCCCAGTTAAGAATTTTGAACGTCTTGAATAAATCACCACGATCTCAACGCTCCTTCATAGTAGTAAATTACAGCATCTTCTATCGAGTAGGTTAAAAACGAATTTTATTTTTTTTGTATGTAATTTCAATTTAATGATTGATTTGCAGAAATATACGGAAGAATACAAAAACAGGCTGCAAGACGTAAATGCCAGACCCATAAAGAAGGTCGTCGAAGCTAAAGCACGTAAGAAGAAGCGTATGATCAAGAAAATGGAGCGCGCTAAGAAGAAGGTCGAAGCAGTGATCGATAATGCTGACATGTCGGAAAGGGAGAAGGCCCAGCAAATCAAACAAGTATATAAGAAGGCGCAAACTGAAGGCAAGAAGAAGGTGACGTATGTGGTAGCCAAGAAGCACACCACCGCGAAGAAGATGAAGCGGCCCTCAGGGGTGAAGGGGCAATACAAAGTAGTGGACCCTCGCATGAAGAAGGACCTACGCGCGCAAAAGTCTAAGGAGAAAACGAAGGGCCGCGGTAAAAAAGCGCAAAAGAGCAGACCTGCTAAAGCGCAGAAGACCAGACCCGCCAAAACGCCCAAGAAAAAAGGGAAAAAAGGAAAATAATTAACATTATTTATTCTAAGATCTAAAACTGTGTTAAGTAGTAGTATCTACAGCTAATGATATATAATATTTTTACAGTTCATTCCTGTAGTTGTGATTTACATATTTTAGGATGTAATCCAATTTCATTAGCCAAGTGAACTTCAGCCAAAACGTACATGAAATATTGCGCAAGGGACTTCCCAAAAGGCAGCATTTCATCAACAATTACATCAATTATAAATCGTCGCGTTCATTACTATGTGTTCGCAATAATAATTATCAGGCTGCGTGCGCAGTAGGTAGTGTCGAGGAGCATTTTACAAGGAAGGAAGGTCACGGTCGGGGTATTAGCGGGCACGTGCGTCATTGCGCGACCAGAGTTCAGGGACATCCGCGCCATACTAATGATATCACGACGCCACCAGCCAGGCCCATGACCTTGAGAGCTAATTCCGATTCGCTCCGGCTACGTCGTCTGCTCACTAAGTGGTATAGCTTTTTATGTCCAAAATGTTGCCTCAATTGATTGGTCGCTATTGCAAAGTTCATGGTCGGACGGAACGGATCTACTTGTGTACTTTTAACATTTATGTTAGCACAAGAAAAATTACAGACTTTACTTAAAGGATATATACAGAAATCTAAAAAAGAGAGTGATTTAGATTTATATTGATGTCAATTTCATTTAAACGGAACAAACCTATTGTTAGATATTTTTATAAATAACCGATGGTGACGTCAACGTGCACCGTTTCGGATGATTACAGCCAGAACAGAAAGGTAGCCTGTTAGCATTAGAAATTTATAAGAGGGTGGGAAGGTGTGGGTAGGTTTGACGGAGGCAGGGTAGGCTCGTGGAGGCGCTCGGGGTGCGGGGGCGGGCGAGGGCGGGGCGGTGAGGCGGCTATATCGAGCCGCGATCACGGCCAAGGCCGCGCTGCCGGCACCGCAACGCCCGGGCCGCTTCTGTCGTGTCCGTGACCACAGATACCTACACAGGCACATAATCGTTTGTCATGGGTCAGCCGATAGATACCTACCACAGGTCCACCATAGCTTACCTTTGCTCGTCAGTGCCATATATCTATATCTGGTTATGGAGTTATGTGCACAAGTAACAGGCTAGTGTAACTAGGTACTGCCATCCTGCTTTTCATTATTTTAATATTAATGAGGCTTCCTTCAGGCTGCTCTACGATATGTGAAGCGTAGTAGTAATCTGTAGCGTAGGCTTACTTACGTACTTACGTAGATCAGCATCTTTCGAACTCCCTACGGCTATGAGGAAATGTCGGTCCGGAAGTCAAGCAAGCAAACGGAAGTCCCTGTCGTATCCAGGTTCTTCCCAGAAGAGCGTTTGTCTATTTAGATTGTTGAAGTAGGTAGCAATCATCACACCTTCAACAAAAATGACGCATTTCTCGATAGTAAACATCGATTAGGACATATTAAATACGTTTCTACATCTACGTCGTAGCCAGTAATAAAAAGCGTAAGGTACATCCTTACAATACCTCTGTCAACGTATACCTACTAAGAGCAACAATAATTTTCTTTATGAGCATGTGACCTTGTGGTGTAAATTAAGGTTGCCACCATATTGTAGGCTTGTATATGGCGCGAGGGTTCGCAGTGACGTCCGCGAAGGCGCAGGTAGAGGATGGCAGAGGCTGCAGGGTGCGGAGGGAGGGGTGACCTCGCCCTGGCAAGGTCGTGGGTTCCATTCCACTCAGCCGCGCCACACGTCCCACCCTGCCTACTTAGTAATCTTCCATAATGGACCTCTAGAAACGTTCCCGATACATTTTATAAAATAGGTTTCTGTGTAGGTAGGTAGGCGCTGAAGGACTCCAATGGAAATGTCACATTTTGTGCCTAATGGGATAGGTCCTATGTGCGGGGTAGGTGTAGGTCGTTCGTTAAGTAATTGTATTCATAAATTTTACTCAGGGCTAAGCTAATATTATCTAATTTGAGGCTACTAATGACTTTTTATTTAATTTGTGACTACTACCTAATGACTTTTTGGATGTGTTTTGGTACTGTAACTTCGGAAGGTAGAATTTGGTAGATAAGTAGGTAAGTACTTATGTTTTTTTTAATGCCGAGAGAGACTTGAACTAGTCAACTTATCTATCTACGTATTCGTACCATCTTATCCAGAACAGTATCCATGACTTTTTTATTGTGCTGAATATAGGTAAATATTTTATTAGATTCTCTGTAAAAACTTAACTAAAAATCGGATTTTTGGCTTTTAATCCCGTCAAAGTTAGTGTTTAGACATAGAGTAGTAGGTACCCGCGATAATAGCATTAAAATATAATAATAAATCACAATTGGTAGTTCAGCTAACTATTCATTTAATGAGCAATACTTTATCGCAATTTCTTTTATCATTTAGTAGGTACCTAAACTATTAGTAAATATTTTGTGATGTAAGCAATGTTATTTAGAGGACATTACAGAACAGTACGTGGCTTAGCTAGGATGATGAGGTGACTTAACTAGGTATCCAGTCGAATAGGCTCAGTCGATTTCTGACCACATACCTAAATCTGGATTCGTGCATCATACTATTATTTATATGATATGATATACATAGGTAACGGAATGGACCAAAAAAAATCAAATTTGTTATACTGAACAGTATAACTATTTGGATTTCAAACAATAATAGGGGTTTGTCAATATAGTTCATAGAGGAATCTTTTTTATATATCTACGGAAGATGTAGTTATACAGACTTATAAACTGAGGGTGCTGCGCTGTGAAAATAAAATAAGTCCGTCGTCACACTCTATTTGCTAGAAAATAATTAAACAAACACGGTTCTAAACATCGATTGGTGAAAACCGGGATCAGTACATGAAGAAACTTAATACTTACCTCTGTTCAAAGGTTGTCTGGAAGAGAAATTTAGCGCGCAATAGAGCTTTTTCTAAATTTGGGTGTAAGTATCAATCTAGCTACCTACTAAATTTCATCCAAATCCGTATAGGCGTGAAGAGGTAATGAAATAAACACACACAACTATCGCATGTATAATATTTGTAGGGTACCTACGTAAGCATAATACAATATTTTGAATTTGAATAAGTTTTATTTAACTAACCTTCCTGTGGCCCTAGCACAAGTGTGTCCGCGACAAAGCTCGCGCCGCGAGAGAGCGTTTGTCTCTTTCTCTCAATACTAAGACGAAAGAGATAGCAATACCTATGTCGCGCTTTTTCTCGCTTATCGCGCGCGAGAGCAACTTGTGCTAGGCCTACTGTTCGGTTAAAGTGAAATGCTGGGTTTGTGTAGGTTAGCTCTGTGAGTCACCTAATGTGAACAGCACTTCGGAGCATCACTAAAAATATAATATTCGGGTACGTACCTACCTATATAAACTTACTTACTTGCCTACGAACTTAATAAAACAAAGCTTTGTATACCTATTTCCCAGTCACAAACTGTTTGTTTACTTAGTTCATTGTTATAAGAGTTCAACGTATTCAATACCTATTTTCCGTTGCTTTGAGTCACCCCTGCAAGCTTGTTTGCTAAAGTTACTTTGTTACAATTCCAGAATTAATCGTTCCACGTCTCCCGTCAACCGTGGCTCGAGTCATCAGTCCTTCAGGCGGAGTGTCGTTCAGAAATCGCTTGCTCGGCCACAGATGACAGAATATCTATAGGTGCGTCCAACAACGACACAGTGTCGTACAGAAATCGTTTGTGCGCTGGCCACAGATAACAGAATATCAGCTATTCTTTAAGTGCGGCCAACAAACGCTCGGCTTTACTGCGGCGGGTGAGCGACCAGCCTCACGGCCACGGCTACGAGCGACAGTTACGCAGGTGAGCGACGATTAACCTCCCGCGCACGGTCGTTAGCCGAATCCGACGGAGTAGGCTCGCCGAAGGCACCGCTCTTGTTACGATTGCCTTTAACATTTTACGGTCACGGCTCGCCAATAAAACCTGGGACGGATAGCCGGTGCCGTGCTCCTCCATTGTCCTTACCTTACCCACTACATCATTGTTGCTTTAGTCAGCAGAAGTCAAGTACAAGAGAAGCAAAAATATGTGAACATGTGCGGTGCATCTCGCCGAAATGTGTTTGAGTCACGTTTGCAAACATTGTTCCAGTCTTACAATTTTACACAAATATGGGAATCACCGTACTTTACTTAGTCCTTTGAAGTTAGGATTGAATTAAGTATCAATCAATAGGTTTGCTAAAGTCAGTAACGTTTCATAAAAGAATTGCTAAACTGGTTTTGATGTTTGTTACGAGTCTTGAATAGCTTGAATTGGGAAGGATACAATATTTACTACATAGCAATTTATTTATAAAAGTACAGTACAAAGATAAGGTTTATCAGTAACTTTACCTCTCATAATTTTTTATCCAAAAAGCTCGTAGTGTGTGCTGGGTATGATGATGTTAACTGATTGGCCTATTTAGTTGTTTCTTTGTGTCTCAAATGCAAAGCACGTTATTCTAGCCGATATCGTTTTCTTACCCAATATTAAATGAAGCAAATACAGTAGTTATAGTGTTAACCGTAGTATATGGCCGTTGGCGGTGGTGTCAGTAGGGTAGGCCGCCGGCAGGCGCCGTGGGTCGTCGACCGGCCGTGGCGGCCGCGGCCGGTCGCCGTGCGCCCGACTCGCCTCGATATTACGCCAACGTAACAATACAACTAGGTACACAACAACAATAGCTGCAACTCATGTTTACACAGCGTTATGTAGTTACCTGATATACTTATCCAGTTTTAAAATGAACTAAAAGGGAAATGGATACTACTTATCAAGTTAAAGACATTTACTTTGAATCTGTCGGACTGAATTGCCCAGAAAGGTGTTTGTGATATATACCTATGTGTATTACCTATTAATAGCTTGTCCTCGTGACTTCATGTTCCCGCAGGAACCACATTCAAGTTCGGGATAAGTTCGGCCTTTGTGTTATTCTTGGTTATATGCTACAACACTTCGAAATAAGCCGCGGTCAGAACTTTTACGTGAAAGAGTAACAAATATTTATCCAAACATGAGTCTAAATATCTATCCTTAAAAAACTTTCTGAAAATGAACGGTTAAGTATATACCTACCGACCTACCGCACCACAGTGATCTTATTATCGGACCTGCTTTCCGTTCAATCCTACTAATATTAAAAATGCGAATGTTTATAAGGATGTTTGTTACTACTCAAGGCAAAACTTCTAAACGAATTTTGATGAAACTTGGCAGTAATATAGCTTATAGCCCAGAAAAGGCTAGCACATAATTTATCCCGAAATTCAATGTGCTCCCGCGGGATAGGACGAATTTGCAGGCATAAGCTAGTTTCATTAAAAAAAAACGTTCCAAAAGAATGCCATTTTGCAACAAGTAGATAACTTTTAAGTTTGTGTGTTTTCGATACATAATTTATTGTTTGTTGCACACCGAGTTCGTAGTATAAATTGGTAAGGCAAGGCTGTATCGTATGTGAAGGCGTTGCGCGGCGCGGGCGCGGCGCTGCGCGGTCGTCGACCGGGCCCTTGACTGCGCGGGTTCAGCGACACGGGCTGACACCGCAACGCGAAACGCTCGCCGCCTCGCCGCCTCGCCAAGCCGCGATCGCTCCACTTCGGAATTACCTACATGGGTAGAACTAACGCTTTTTTTGTTCGGTTAGCTTCTTTTGTCTTGGTATTGTCCACGGAGCACGCTGTGTGGGGTTGAATGTAGAGGGGTAGGGGGTTAATGTGAAGAGGACGTAGAGAGAGGGTATTATAATTTTATCAACAAATTTACTTGATTGCAAACGCTCAAAATACATGTTACAATACTATTTACAAACTGCAAAATAAAGTATCTAGTTACACAAGTCCATAATATACCTAATTTAAATAGAATGAATGAGAATGATTTCTGACGTTAACAAAACACCTGACACCTGTCGATCCGATCCTGCCTGCGTTGGTCTGATCGAACCAACGACGATCGCATTACCTAGAGAAGCGACTCAGCTACTAGAAAGCAGGAAATAGATTTGCCTCCACTTTAAGCCGAATTAATAAATGGGATATCTACCATGCATTTTTTTGGAGTGGGGCAGAAATAATGATTGCCTATATTATACAGTGAGACAATAACTTTCTGCACTTTTCTGGGGCGATCAATGAATGAATTATCGTGAGGAGTGAGCACGAACATTTTGACATTTTAGTCTCAAAAGCTGAGGTGGTGCATCAATGTACGACCAATGAGCGAGCGGAGCGAGCTCGTTTGTGAAATTTTCAGTCTTAAAAGCTAGGGTGATCAATGAATGTACAAGCGAACTCGAAATTTTTTACATTCTGGTTCTTAACAGAAAGGGTGATCCTCATAAAAGTAACTTAGAAAAATTAATTAATGCTCAAATTTTTGAGATTTTGGTTTTTAAAAGCTGATCGTCAAAATGTAAACTCGGAATTTTATGAAGTTTAGCTCTTGAAAGATTGATGAATGCAGCTGGGGTGATCGTGGCCTTGTGGTTCACAAAACCGTGAAATAAAATGAATAAAATATTACACCGATTTGCCTCTTTGACCTTGCTTGAATTGGCTTTGAATATCGGCATTTTCACGGTCGCTTATTCTCTTTATGTGGTTTGCACATTGAAGCATATCTAAGAGTATATAGGTACGTTTCAAGATGGCGGCGCTCCACAGAGGAGAGAAATTGAACAAAATTTTTAGCTTCGAATTAGGGACTAGGGTGGGGCAGGTGACCCTCCCCCCACCGTGGGTACGCCCATGATACCTATCAGTTGCATTATACAAAAATAAAACCGGGAAAGTACGAAAAGAACTCGGGCTATCGGACTATGGGGGCTCCGTCCGAACTAACAAATATAAAACATAGCGGACCCCCACGGTTTTAACCCGCTTTCACTCCTAAACTCTGCTAACATTCAGCTACCCTGCGGGATACTTTGACTTTTCTGGTACCCTAAGACACTCGAGAAGAATATAGACTTTTTATTACAGTAAGCATTTTCGAAATCGGTGCTGTAGTTTCGGAGATTAGCGGGTTCAAACAAAAAAGATTTCTCCGACTTTGTACTCATATGATATTAGTACCTATATTTTTTATCCAAATGTGTTGAGCTTCTCACAGTTTGCGAATCGAAACCATTTTTATAAATAAACAAATTAGTTTTCGGATTTTGTCCTTTACTTGTACCTATTGTAGGTTTCTTGGTTTCTTGCTAATATTCATGACTTTAAGAGAGATCAAATTTTCAAGCCTGTAGCTATTGTCGGCGTGGGGTGGGTATCCGGTATATATGTTTCCTTCCTACTTTCCTATTACTATCTAATGTGACGATTCATGACATATAGAGTTAAGCTGCAGAGCCTCGCGCATTGGCGTAGGATTGCGCGTCGGTTGTCTTCTGCAGGTCACATTATGGCACGAGCCGCTTTGGTTTAGCCTTTATAATGCGTACGGCGAAGAAGAGCCTCGGTGGCCGAGCGGTTAGGGTATCCGACTCGTAAGCGAGAGGTACCGGGCTCGAATCCCGCTGCGGCCATGTACCAATGACTCTTTTCTGAGTTATGTACATTAGTTGAACACTAACCGATGCTCTTACGGTGAGGGAAAACATCGTGATGAAACCTGCACATTCAGGCGACTGGATGTGTAACCATAATCCAATCTGGTCAGGCTCCCCTGGTAGCATGGTCACGGAGGTCAGATGGCAGTCACTCCACTGTAATTACCTGATTTGCCAAATCCTGGATCATGGTCAAGCTCACCCCGGGCCCTTGAGCGCGAGAGCACAACCAGGACATTAACGCCAAGATGATTATTTTAATGCCTACGGTGAAGGAATGCAGCGCGTTGCCTGAAAGTGTGTTTCCTGATAATTATAATCTGAAGGCTTTTCCTAGGCAGGCATGCTCTATCTTCTGCCGCATCGTCGCATGGCGGTCAAATGCCTTGCAGTTAGATTTAAAAATAAAAAATGTTCTACCCAAAGACTAAATTTTTATATTGATTTTTTATTTATTGCCATCCGTAATGAGTAAGGTTTTCAGTAATTTGATTTTATTCCCGTTGTCCCCATTTCGTAGCAACACGGTCAATAGGGACATCCTCTCAATTCACCGATTACTCTAATTCGAGTTCTTCAATTGCCATAAATCTTAACACTCGTGTATGTAGCGTACGTACGCTTAGGCGAAAAATTACTGCAGTCATATTGGCTTGTATCATGGAACACTATAGTAAAAGTGCTTAATATATATTTGAATTGAATTGGTGGAAGGATATTTCTTAGTTCCTAAATCGCTTTCCGGAATAGTCTTCTATCGGGTGGAAAAGTTAGACACCAATACGGTTACCTAATGTATTATTTCGTAAATTGAAAATATATCCAAAACTTCTACGTGAAGTACAATTTGCATAGTTTAATTTAAATCGCGCATTGTGTCTAAAATGTAACAAAGTATAGTGCTAGTATGCTTCTAGTTCAGGGAAAGTACACTACTCGTCACACAGCCTACAGCTCGTAGTCTGCCTTATTTCGTTTGCGAACGAGTAACTTGATACGTTACCGACAGTACCTACCATTGTATTGTTATTTATGTTGTATGCAGGCAAGGCACCGACCGGAGAAAGTATATGTCCGATGCTCGGCACAATAATTACATTTCTATTGCCAGCGTTTATAGATAAATCACTCTCACCTTAGGTGATAAATAACAGAGTTCTGTGAAATGCTATTGTTAGATGATTGATAATGGTGGAATAGATAGACAATAAAGATTAACGACAGAATGAAGCATTGCGTACTGATCCTGTAAATTGTAAAATATTGATTAATTTACGAAATTTTAATCTTAAGCGGATATACAGAGTAAGGAAATAAAAAATATTGCACTGTATCTAAGGTACCAAAAAACATAGGTACCAAATGGGTTAGTAAGTAACTATGTATTGGTTAATTATTATAAGTAATTATAGATATTCTGAGGTACCTGGTAGGGGATCATGCTTTCAGGCCAAACTTGTTTGTTCTAAATAGTTTATCTTAAACCTGTTAGGATAAACAAATTTGTCCTAGGACAATGCAGTTTGACCTAAAAACTTTAGAACAACCTAATTTGGCCTAAGCCGATTTTGACCTAGTTCTGTAAATGAATGGTTGAAAGTTGACATAAATTGCGATAGAATTCGGTTATGAAAGGTTCATATTGTGAGAACAGAGAGAAACAAAAGAGAGATAAAAACGCATATTCGCAATCATTAAAAAAGAAATTCAGTAACTTAACCTCTATTTTCACATAACACTAGACAGTCATTTGCTGCACCACATTGTACAGAGTTGGAACCTAAGTAATATCCCTAGCAAATCTAAATCGATCGCCATTTCTATAAAAAACTATTAAAAATCAATTCGGTCTAGGCTTGGGTCCTAGGACAAACCAGTTTACCCCGATAGGTTTAGGACAAACTATTTTAGCATCGAACAAACTACTTTCACCGGTGATGTTACAGTAACATGATTTTTGTGCGTGGTCCATACTAAATACATATTTCTTTCATTTGTGCAAGTTAAATTGGCACACCTAGATGCGAGTAGGCGCCATGGGCGCATAGTGTCGCGTAGGGCGCGGGCGGCGCGGCGGGGGGCAACTGCGCGCGCGCTGCGCTGCAGAACAGTGAAAGTGGGTTGAATGCGGCCGCCATTACTTTCAGTTTCTCTTGTGCACGCCGATCGCGGGCTCGTTACAATAAACATAGCATCCCGTCGATTTCTCGCTCCGCTAAGTTTCACCTTTTCCACAGATACAGCTTGACCTGCCCAGGCTGCAGCCCGGCTTAGAAAGTGCTCTATTGGTGGCGACCTGAATTGGATTACATTAAGCCAGCACTAGATTAGGGCCATCTCGAGCTAGTGCCATGTGTCTGTGCGTTCGCAAGTGCGTCGTTTTATGTAGACCTGCGTGGCTTTTTATGTGCAACGTTTAGATGATAGGACTATGTGTTCAGAGACATTATGTAGTATTTATCGCTGAATAGTGTCAAAGTTGAGTATTCCATTACGTTTTCGTTAAACATAAAGTTTTTTTAAGTTCATCGTTTGTCTGACTTCGTCAGCTGAATTGATTTCCCTATCTTTCAAAGTGGACGATCTAAATTGGCATAATTATGTAAAAAGTGGATGCTTTTTGAGGCTCGTTTCGATTTTGTGTTATTTTTTCATTTTGCAACCTCCTCAGCGGGCATGCGATATTAAATAAAAAAAATAAAAATATAAGCCTGTTCTACAACCATATTGCCAATCATAATTACAACTGTTGAAATTTGTCCTTGTCTGCTTTTGTGACGTGGTTGTGAGAGTTACCTAAATAAGTTTGTCTTTACATCCGTATATTGCATCCGTAACTAGCGACTCGCCCCGGCTTATCTTTACTATAATATACATACATATAAACCTTCAGGAAGAGAGAAAATCCGTTAAGTAGTTTTTAAGTTTATCGCGAACAGACCGGCCTGGGACTTTGTTTTGAATATATAGTGAAACTTGTTGATTGATTAACTCTGTTACTCGTTTACAGGTAGGTACCCAAAATGATGAACTAAGATATTATATTATGGTCCTCCAAACCTCAAACAAGGTCTTCAATCAAAGTCTAGTGTCATTGGAAAGCTGTGAGCACTCTTAAGTCGTTAAGCGCAAAGTGGGCACATGGCGCCGAGCCATAAGCCATAACGTACATTTAGCTTTTGTTTTTATTCGGCCGACGCCGCGGTGATATTTTGTGTGCGCCATTAGAAACTCCTGCGTTATAAAAGTGCGTGATTAGCGTGACTGCGAAGAGCGGCCTAGAAAGTTGTTACTTTCGTCGATGCGCGCGCGCACACACTGCGCCTGTCGCGCCGCTGCGCCGTATTTTCGTTTGCCTAAAATCCGGTTCATTTTATTTCGAGAACGGCGCCAGGTACGGCGAACGTTGCAATTGACGTTCGTTAAGCTGACAGCAATTACGTTAGATTTTCTCGTTGATTTTGGTGTTCAGCAAGCACATGCGCAAATGACAGTAGATTGGGGTTTTGTATGTATACTTACACAAAAACGCAGCCTAGCTGTACAGCTCTGAAAGGACTTAAAAACTTGAATTTTACACAGATGTTTCTTGTACAGTTGAAGGAATGGAAATATAAATGAAAATAACAAGAAAATACAGAGGTTGTCCACAATAAGTATTTGTAAATTAAAATTAGGTAGTAATTAAAAAACTTTTAAGAAAGAAGAAAAAACTTATTCCTCAATGAAAATACAGAAAAATTCCAGATACATTATATCCCTAAGTCAATAATCAGAAACTCTATGAGTTTACAAAGCGACAAAATATTTCCTTATCCCTTCACTAATATAAATTATGCTAGTTACACTGTCCCCATTAGCATAACTTACTTTCGAAGTTTTGATTCGAGCCTGAAATAATCTAAAGTTAAAAGAATGAATGAGGTTGCCTGGCAGAAATCGCTTCAAGTGATAAGGGTGCTTGTTGCTTTTTCTGTTCTTAATTCTAAGTACGCGTTGTGTATTATTTTTGCAATGAAGTGTTTTAAAAATGGCACATCATTATTGTTCTAAAGTTAGAAGAGTAGAAAAAGTATAGATTAAAAGATTGAATAAATTAGAAGAGCGCTTCGAAGCGTTCGAATGAGGCGCGGGTTACTGCGTGGAACCTGCTATATAGCAGGTATTTCATTGCATTGCAACCAAAATTGCAACCTTACCTAACCACGAGAAAATAATAAGCAAAACTTCTAATACCCCGCCCCCCTCGTCTCGCTAGATTGATTGACTGAAGAAAAAGCTGTAGGAGTAAGTAATACGGCAAATAAAGCAAGTTCCACTAATAAGTGTGCAAAGAAAGGAGGTAATGGACACGCGCTAAGCAGTGCGCAGCGGCCGCGTGCGCCCGCGCTGCATCCGAAAAGAAACGAACGAAAATGAAAGTGACCCAGTTGCACCCCCGCCCCGCGCCCCGCACGCTTTCTCGCGCTTTTAAATCTAATCTATTAGTACCAAGAATGGTTTTCCCCACCACCGGCGTAGAAATGGAAAACGAGGTATGCATCAAAAAGAAATTGGCAAAGAAAACAGTCGGTGCCTCACGATCCATCTAGCCTTCACTTTTGCAGGTGAAACGTTTTCATGTCCAATTTACAGTCAATCAAGCAACATTGAGGTTTTTAGAACGTGCCTTCGTTTCTGGCTGATAACCGGAAATCACGGATATCCTTAAAGTATAATCATCAAATTTTAATCAATCAATGACTATTTGGGGGTTTTTAAGAGTTATGAATATTATAATCATTGTTTAAAAAGAAAGACGCTTTTTAAGAGTGCCATAAAGAGATTTTGATTACAATGTGGGAACAGTTTTTTTGACCGCAACTGGTCAAAAATCTAATCGATTCAATACTTTTGTTTACTAGACCCAGTTTAAGTGGAATTATAATAAGTATCCAGCTATACTTTATAATATGTTGTTAGTGGTTCCGGTCGAAGCTGAAACCGGAAGCTTAAAAGCTTCAAGATTTTTTTACAAGATTGGCTATTATTTTATAATTTTATATTAATGGCTCATATTGATTGATTATATAAAATAGAAAGGTACCTAATTTAAATCATGTCTAGAAGTTGATCTAGAGATGATAAAATAACTACTTACTGATTAATTGTCAATAATAATAACATTTCGAAATAATCTGAATAGCCTTTCGATTTCCGAAAGCCGAAGCTTTCTCCGAAGGTGGTTTATTTGGCCGAAGGTGGCCGAAGCCGAAACCGAAGCTTCGACAAACTTCGACTTGGACACTATGTTTAATGTCATACTAGGTAACTTCAAAAAAATTCCTGATAGCTAGGGGTGCTCGTAAGAACAAATAACTTAAACTACGGAACTTTTACAAATCCGAAATAAAAAAAACTATTTCTAAAGTAGCATTCCGTTAAAATGAAATGGAAGCGCTAATCGTCAAAATTGCAAAACATTTCAAATCATACCTAGTAGATATTTCATTTATGCGTACTTGTATAATTGGAAGCTCTCAAATGGCTATCAATTTAACTGTATCCATTATTTAATTAGGAAAATGCTGAAGGTATGTCTATTCTCCTAGTTTATTTAAATACGCGTTTTTTACAGTACTGTTAAGTAATAGGCGTTTCCCGCCATTCCATCGTTACAATTTGCAGTCATGTAGGTAACAAAAAACGAAGAAAGGTGAATGACTCGAGCCGAAGGTTATACCTCTGAACTAAGTTTATCCGCGAAGTTGTATTGAACTAACATAACAAATTAATTAACCGCCTTCTACGGGCTTAATGATTTGAAACCGTTGATTTTGATATTAAATATTGTTTAATGGAATGGCCATAGATTTATAAGACTAGAAGATTCATTTATAACAACGTTACTTTAGTTTTTAAAGTTTACAGAATACTATTAGGAATTATGGTCTAGAGGCAGCGTGCTGGCGAGACCGGTAACCAAAGTTAAGCAACATAAGCAGTGGCCGAAAACAGGATGTGTGGTGACCGTTTCGTTCTTTGAGGCTAGTCGAATTTCAGCAGCGCAACGAGCTCGCCACTCTTTGTTGACTAAGGCCTTCCGCTGGGGACCCTGAGCCTAGTTGGAGTCTCCGAGTCGATTGGCACCCTATGACAGAATATTATTAGTATTGGGAATGGCACAGAAACATTCACATGCGAGTCCGACTAGAACTTAACAGGCTTACTTTTATTCAAAAGGTTAGTAATAAGTAGTTTCAGCCACTGTGCAACTTTAAGCTTAACAGGTGTAAGTTAGTTGTAACTTAGCTGTTTGACTGTACTAGACGAACAGAAACTTTCAGCAACTTCGAGAACAGAAAACATGCTCAATTCGGTTGTGGAACAGTGCAAAGTGAACGGCCCCAGCATACTTTGAATGTTTAACATGAGCCCTACGAGCCCATCAACCCACAATTTATTTTATTCCGCTATAAATGTTTTGGCTTGGGTCCATAAGGAAATTGCGTGCAAGAAGGCCATCGAAGGCAAGGTAAGCCGAGGTGGTTGCCATTGTCAAATGGAATGAACCGTATTATTTCCCGTTTTGGCTGGGCGGCGGGCGGCGGACACGCGGCCCGGCGGCCCGCGGCCCGACGATGCCCGGCATGCGCCTCCAGCGCAGGCGCGAAGATCCAGAATCGGGTCGTTGACCCCGCACGTTGCCGCTCACGACTTTTAACCCGAATACAATGCGCCCGCTTGTTTTTCACAACAAAGACGTCATGCCATCAACAAGTTACTTGCAATTCAGCATATGCGTCACCTGACAGCAAGCTTTGCACAATGCAGTACTGCGTTACAGTTAGTACATATGGATTATGAGTTTCGTATTATTTATTAGTTATTATTATGCAGATCTACCATCCCTACATCCAACCTACACCAATCTACATCAAGCAGTTACATTGTTTTATCTTGGTAGTTATGAAAGGAATACAAGTTACAATTAGTGGTATCAGCGGTACCCCACGGTTTCAGCCGTGTGCAGTTCGAACTTCTACTGTACATTCGATTATCTCGCGGAAGCTTGTTTTCTTTTCCGGGTCATTAAGTGCTCTATAACACTTGAGAAGCTTCCTATTAATAAAAGAATTTCCAAAATCGGTTCAGTAGTTTCGGAATTTTCGGCGATTACTCTGTTCGCAATTTTGAAACAGTTATTTGAACGCGTTGATGTCTTTTGTTCTTAGCTTGGAATGGTTCTTAGATTGGAATGTTTCCATAAAACAGTTTTATTGTTAGACACTTTTAATAGATTAAAAGACTGTACCAAGGACTCTTTGTCCATTAGTAAAAATGATATATTAACCTATGGTTTGCATAGAATAGATCATAAGGCTCTAATCTAATTGACTGATTCTATTCTACTAAAATGGATCGAATGTCTAAATTGCACTTCGGCTATTTGATGCTATCAGACAGCTTTTATTCTCAGTAGTTCCTTGTAGCTAGATCCGCATGGAACTACTGCAACCAAAAACTGTCTTAGTTTATCTCTTTTTTCAATATTTTTGGAGAGGATGCTCAATCTGTGGGATATACTCGTAGAAGTAAGTCGGACGATGTCGCGTCCGCGGTCCTTGCGCGTCGCGTCAGCGCGCGGCGTGCGTACTGCGCGTGCGACTAGCGCTCGCTAGAGATAGCCGCGGGTCAACGGCCGCCGCGGGGCCGACGCCCGCTGACGTAACGTTACGCGAATTCCGACCGCCCCCCGCCCCCCGCAACCCCGACGCCGCCTGCGCCGACCTAATTCCTTCGAAGCCACTTCGTTTATGCACCGCTAATTATAACGCAGTTGCACCGCACTGCCAAACTCGTTCTATTTCTATTTTACGGTGCAGTTATTTTCAGAGTTGAAAATGGGGTGTTAATCATCGTTTTGCGCGGTCTGCCTGCTTTATTGGTATGCTGGTGATTAAAGAGGGTTATCGTCTTACAAGATCTTGTCGAATATATTTAGTGATCGGGAACAAATGGGAGACCGGAAAATAGCAATTTAATTTAAAAAATATCATCTTGGGTTAATGTGTCGGTTATGCACTCGCGCGCGAGGGCCTTTACTTTAATCCAGTATTTGGCCGATCAGGTAATTACAGTGGAGCAACTGCCTTCTGACCTCCGTGACCAGATTGAATTATGGTTACACATTCAGTCGCCTGAATGTGCAGGTTTCATCACGATGTTTTTCCTCACCATAAGAGCATCGCTTAGTATTTAACTAATGTACACAACTAAGAAAAGAGTCATTGGTACATGGCCAATTTGATTTGTTACGATTAATTTCAAGTGTGCGGTTCTCGCCTACCAACATGGCCATGTTACTGTTTACAAAGCTTTTGGCCGCGTTGTATCTGTGCCATGGAAGGCATTGACCGTTTGCCTGAATGAAGTGTCGTTACTACTTAACTCAAAAGAACGGTTACGACTGTGGTTGTTTATGGAAGTAAGCAGCTTATTCCAAATGAACCCATTTGAAGATTTTATTTAAGAAATGAGTGAGTCTAACAAACAGTTTTAATTATTTAATCACGACCGTACCTACTAGTCTATAGAATCACAATCTTATGTAATATTTTTAACGTTTATTGCTTTGGAATTTTCGATAATACATTTGTTTTGGCAATAGAGTTACGTAAAGGTACGGACCGAGTTTCATATATTAATTCTCACAGTTTGAATTTCGATAACTCATTCTGGCGATTCAATTACAGTCGAACACTGATGGGCATTAGAGTTGACCATTTGATGAATTTGCAATCAATATGGTGTTGGGCACCCTTGAGCAATGTGACAATAAATTATGAGTAATTATAATCTGATTTCCTCATCACCTATTTTGTTAGCACTGACGCACGCGCAGCCCGCGGCCATTGTATGCGCTTGAATGGGCGCGCATCAATGACCGATGCATCAACCGCAGCGTCGGCGCGACCTTGACGAAAATCGACATTTAAGTGTTCCAACTGTAATGTTCTAAGTATTTAAGTAGATTGATATGGATGACAAATTATGTGGTTTAAGTATTATTCAAAAACACGAGTTAGTATATAGGTAATTTTTTTTTGAACGCTATTGAAGTGGGATTTCAAATTATGAGTTGGTGACTAGCAGTATCTGTGGTAATCACCCGTATGCAGTTTAAAATTCTGTGAACATTCAACTATGTATGCCGCGTGATGTTGTGAATTATCTACTATTTATCTAATTAGCTACTTATTAGGGAAATAATGTTCGATATAGCTTCGGTAGCCCCCAACTAAAGAAACATACAAAGTTTTTCGTTTCATAATATTAACTATATTTCCGAATCTAGTGAGGTGAACCTAAGAAAACAAACATAAGTATTAGAAAACATAAGAAATAATGCAGCGCGTGTAAACTAAAAAGTTGTGAAAACTGACTGGGCTGGACACGTTTGCCGCATGTCGAGTGAGTTTCGGTTTGTACAGGGTAGACCCAGAAGCAGATGGCGTTTTTAAATGGCGCTACCTCTCGAGACATATTTACTGTGAGTTATTGTGCGTATTATTTGCCATGCAGTAAAAGTAGAATGTGAGTATCACAGGATGGAACAGAAGTTGGGCATTTCGACAAAGGAATATAACTGTCGACTGCGAGTGCATTATGTAATGTGAAAAGTCGACGTAAAATAGTAGAAGTAGTAGTAGTAGTTGCGTAGTAATAGTAACCACTCCTCACCTAATATTGAAAGATACTTGATCCGAGCGTTCAATAGCGGTCCTCTTGTCACACATTATTACCCTATTTCTTCAATGCCCCTAGTATCCTAAAGAAATTTAGGTTATTGGATCCTATACTAACAAGCCAGCTAGAACCACTGACCGTTCGAAAGGACTTTAGCTTCACATGCGTTCTACAATGCAGGCGCGGTTGGGGGGGGGGGGGGGGGGGGCATTTGGGTGCAATTGCTAATCATGACATCCTCATGACAATTGACATCCTTAAATTACTATTGTGAAGATCACCCATTGCTGTTAAGACCAAAAATGTCTAAAATAGCGAGCTCTTTTCATATTAAAGATCACCTCAAGCTTTTATAACCCCAAAATATAATAAATTACAAGCTCACTGCGCTTGCTCATTCATACAATTCACTCCAGCTTTTAAGACCTCAAACGTAAAAAATGTCGAGGTCACTCCGGTCGCTCATTCATTGATCACCGCAGCTTTTAAGACCCAAAATGACAAAAATTTCAAGCTCACTGCGCTTGCTCACACATTCGTCGTTCTCCCCCAGGTTTTAAACCTAAAATTTCCTCATTCATGTATTGTATATATGTACCTACCTCACTAAAAAGGGCAAATTGTTTTTTAGTCAGGGCGCTCACTTATTTAGTAGAGAATACCTATAGTTAGAAGATACCTACAATTTTGACTTTTGCCCCCGCCCTCAACAAAATCCTGGATCGCCTGGTACAATGGGGAATATTCGAAGAACTTTTTGATCTGGTGCCCATAGCATAATTCCGCGATTTCTGGGTAGTCAACTTCACTGTGTGCCTCTGCCTGCAGATTCGAAAGAACTTTTCCGGCCCCTACTATTCGTAAGTGCAAGTGAGCTCCCAGCCACAGTGTTTCCTTCGGACTATCACATTGGATTGGTCAAGAGGTATATTAGAGATCACTCAGATAGGCAACGCATTGGTGAAACTTCAGGTGTTGCTGATGTCCATTGACGGCGGTGACCACTTTCCATTAGACCTTGCCTTGCCTACTTGTCAGCCGTATACCATAAAAAAATTACAGCCAATGGCTTCGTTTCCCTACGTTTTACCTATCTATTTCAATAAACCAAAACAAAATAAATACTAATCAAAGTTAAGCTGTTGTATACTATAACTGTAACATTATATTTTTATAATGCGATTAGTTCGTCATAACATCAAGTGATAAGTTACAAATTATACCTAAACATGGGTAACGATAGGGTGCATGATGTGGCACTGTGACTGAAATGAATGTGTAAGTTAAGCAAATAGAAAGAACTGAAAAATCAAATACCAATATTGGAGTTCTCAATTCCGGTACTGTAATATCGGCAAAATATGTCTGAGATTCCGGAGTTACAAGATTCCGGAATTCCGATGATCATACTTTGTAGCAATGTTATTTGATTGAATCGAAATAAAAGGCGAATTGTACAATTACCAGTGCGTCATACAGCATAATGTTTTATTGTTGGAGAGTTATAAGTAGGCCTAATGTAACATCAATAAATGGTCGAGCGAATTGAGCTGAAATTTTTTTATAATTTGACTATTGCAGTTAGCAGCATCATGAACAGCGAGCTCAAAATATTTGACACTTTGACATACAGGGTGTAAAAAGACCGCTCGCATTAATAGAACCCCCATATTCTACCCATAGAACTGAACAACTTTCCCCAAGAAACCTACCCGCGGAAATGACTTCATAATTTCGCTACCTAAAATAAATAATTAATTGCGACGCGCAATGAACATCGTCCGGCGCGTGCCTCTCGCCGTTTAAAATAACGCGCGTAAAAGCGTCGAAAAAGCTCTCGTACAAACGTTACCTTGCTTAAAATCTCTTGCAAATCTCTCATTTGAAAAACCAGAATAGCACCACCGATTTCTTTGGTTGTCACAATGACGTGGCACGGCGCAGTGCGCGGCGCAGTGCAGTGCACCGCGCCAGTGGACATTCAGCCGCGTTGAGACACATTGAAGAGGTGCGCCGCGCGGCGCACTGCATGATGGGGCAAAACCCGCAATCCAATCCCGAAATAACAGTTCTGTATGAATTTTGTCCACATTTTTTCAATATGGCCCCATCGTGCAGTGTGCGGCACGATGTCAGCAGATGTCAACATGAGACGTCACACTTGACTTTGACCGCTGATGCGTAAGCCCCTCCCCTTTTTCTGATTCTTTAATTAACGATGTTGTTTTGCTTTCGTGATCCTGTCGTCATTCTCTTCTCAGTTCATCCCGAATTATAAATAAGGTATGTTTGGTTCTAGAACACTAGTTTCTAAAAAGAAATGCTGGTACTCGTCGAGATCTACATTTCGGATGGCAGCTGTTAAACTTAAGACTGTAATAACTCTGAAACTATTACTCTTAGAACACTTCCTAAAGAGAAATGATAGTGCTCGTCGTGATCTACATTTCGGAAGACCGCTGTCAAACTTAAAACTGTAATAACTCTGAACCTATTGGTCCTAGAACACTAGTTCCTAAAGAGAAATATTAGTGCTCGTCGATATCTACATTTGGGATGACAGCTGTCAAACTTAAAACGGTTATAACTCGGAAACTATTGGTCCTTGAACACTAGTCCCTAAAGAGAAATATTAGTGCTCGTCGAGATCTTCATTTCGGGTGACAACTGTCAAACTTAAAACTGTAATAACTCTGAAACTATTGGTTCTAAAACACTAATTCCTGAAGAGAATTTATACTTCTCGTAGCGATCTACATTGCCATTGACAGCTGTCAAACTCAAAACTTGAGTAACTTCGAAACGATCGCTTACGAAAATGGTAGAAATTGTATGGTCTCTCTGAAAATTGTATATTTATTTTTTGGCCGGATCTATTATTGTTTTAGTCCAAAATGAATGTATGATATCCTTTTTGTACGTTTCGATTGCAAGTAAGTCGGCAGATTAAAAAATGTACGGTCACATTTTTACGACCCCTTGTGAAAACAGTCGAGAAGACATTATTATGCGAGTTGTTTAAAATAACGCACGTAAAAGCGTCGAAAAAGCTCTTGTGCGAACGTTGCCTTACACACAATCTCTCGTAAATCTCTCGTGCGAACGTTGCCTAACTTGAAAAACCAGAATAACACCACGGTTTTCTTTGTTGTCACCGTGACGTGGCACCGCGCGGTGCACCGTGCAGTGCACTGCAATGCATGAGTGGAGTTCGAGCCTAAAATGTCAAAGTTCCGATGGGAAGACATCCAGAGATAGGTTGGGCATTACGCATAATGTCGAAGCCCGGACGAAGAGGACGAGAAGAGTAGGAAAGTGAACCCTGGCAAAAGCTGAGATTGACGATGACTGTGAATATTTTACAGGAAGAGCAATCTAAATGGATCTGCGAAGAGAAATCTGAAACTAAAAAGATAACCACGAGGCCGATTTTAGAATAAAATATAATACACTCGTTGCTTTATATGAATATTTAGCTTAGTTAATTTTTATACCACTCACCACCACCACCAGTAGCGCCACCACTAACGCCCTCAGTACATTACCAACACTTCAATATCACCGGTAAACTTCGACACGTGTTTCGCTCCTCCATGGAACATCCTAAGGATAGTTGACTTTTCTATTATTATGTGTAGAACTACTATGTACTAGTAAAATACTACACGACGCGTAGGCATCCATTTGTATATTTCGCGGATGTGCGTAATCGTGACGTGGTTATTTGACTTACTTATTGATTGTTTTCACAAGTCATAAAATACTCATAGTCCGTCGTCAAGGTCGCATTAATTTAATTAACTGATTGTGAGTTAGGTACATGTCAATGACAACAGAAAAAATATAAGCGTTCGAATTGTACACAAATTAAAATAAAGTAGCTGGCCTGTCGCGACTTCGTTCGCCTATTGTCCTACGTATTTTCCGCGACGTAGGTAACATGTACTGTGACATCAAAATTAAAATATTAATTATGTATAATAAGTATGTGTTTAAAAGTAAATAAGTAGTTTATCAGTTGGGAGCGTCGGTGGCTAGAGTATAAATTAGGTTAGAGTATACGACTAGAAGGCCAGAGATCCGGGGTTCGAATCCCGCTCCGACCATGTACCAATGGCTGTTTTCTGAGTTATGTACATAAGTTGAATACTAACCGATGCTCTTACGGTGAGGGTAAACATCGTGCTAAAACCTGCACAATCAGGCGACTGGATGTGTAACCACGATCCAATCTGGTTAGATTCCCCTGGTAGCAGGTTCATGGAGGTCAGATGGCAGTCGCTCCACTGTAATTACCTGACCTGCCAAATCCTGGATCATGGTCAAGGCGGGCCCCGCGCCCTCGTGCGCGAGAGCACAACCGGGACATTAACGCCAAGATGATTATTTTATATTTTATAAGTAGTTTATCAGTTATCTAGCACTCATAACACAAGCTTTGCTTACTTTGGGGCTAGTTGGCGCTGTGTGAATTGTCCAAGCATATTTATATTTTTTGTATTAATATAATAAGTGCCCAATCGACGACCTGAGTGGTTTAATGGTCAACAACCGGTCTGCCACGCAAGAGGTCCCGGGTTCGATTCCCGGCCGGGCAGAAATTGAAATGATGAATTTTAATTTCTGTTACGGGTCTGGGTGTTCTATGTATAATAAGTATGTATTTAAAAAAAAAAAAAAAAAAAAAAAAAAAGTATGTAAGTAGTATATCAGTTATCTAGCACCCATAGTACAAGCTTTGCTTAGTTTGGGGCTAGATGGCGCTGTGTGAATTAGTCCACGAATATTTATTTATTTATTTATTTATTTAATCAATATAATTATTGCAATAGTTTTTATCACATTATCTACTCATAATGGGGATTATTTATATTGCCCGGTCATTATAAATAATCCCGTATTAATTACATTATTAAATGCACTAGTTCGGTTAAGCGGTTGCGCTTAAGGACTATTAACACATCACAAGGTACTAAACCTTTTTTGAAATTTATTTTTGAAAAAAGTAACCTACTTGATATAAAATACTCATAACAAGAAAAAGCATTGCACCAACACCAACCCTAAGTAAAAACTTAATTTGCTTAAATGTCGTTAGGTCATAAAATGACGCAGATTTTTAAATGCTTAGGAACATTTTATGGCATCATCTTAGGCGTCACTGCAATGGGGCATAAAACCTCATTTATTACGAACTTTACCACAGAATTATAGACGCACGTAATTCGACATTTGTCGAGCATATTGAGCTAACTAAACAGCTTAATAAGTATTAAGCGCATTTCACGAGTAAATACTTTCTTGAAATTAAGTCACTTTAAATTAAGTTAACTTAGCTACATTATACCTGTTAAGATTTTAAGTAGAACTAAATTATAACTTAATTTTAGCTTCTTAATGTAACAACGAATTAAGTTATAAGTTGTAAGTTAAAATTTAACGTGCTTGAAATACAAAGTTTTAAATTTTTAAATTTTTCGGATAAGTTAGTGGGCGTGGCTATTTACTTGCTACGTTTGGACATACACGATTCATTTAATTATTAGTTGAATGCACAAGAATGCACGAGAACGAGGATGAGAATGGGATGGGGATACAGATGAGGATGGAGACGCGAGATACGAGACGCGAGACGAAGGACGAAGATGAAAAAAAAACTCATAGAACGGAGATCTACTATGTAGGTACTGCAAGGGTAGCTGAATCTCGAATTCGGATATTTCGTGTCAGTGCGCAAATATTGTACCTATTACACGTACACGCAATACACAAAGATATAAACAACACGGCACTATTAATTTACATAATTCATTCTCTATGTATTTTTAATTATGGTTTTTATGTTGAATTATGTTTTTTATTAAATTATTGTTTACGGTTTGATATAGATTGTTTACGGTTACATGTTGCAGATTCTTTAATTTTCTTTTTATTACGTATACATCCTAGCCTGAGAGCTTTTTAAAACTTCAGGATTTCAGCTTTCTAGGACTTCGGGAAGTGCCTTAGAGGTTTTGATGAGAAGTCAGTGAATCAGTCAGTCAGTGTCGAAATCGTCGCAATTTAGGTGTTAATAATATTTCAAAGTATAAAAGCTAAGCAATTGAAATGTGGTGTGATTTATAAGTCTGCTACGTACATCTTATCCTGAAAATTTGAGTTGTCTGGCATTACCCAGCCCGAAGATATACCTAAGGGTATGACGAAACGCTTCGAGAAAAGGTGGGTAGGGCCACCTATTACCATTATAGAGGTTTACAAATAATATTATAACTCGAGCAAAGTTAGTACATACTACCTCTTATCATAAATACGCGTACTTACTTAGGGACGACTTTGAAGCGAGTATCGCTGTATGGATAAATTTTTTTAAATAAATTGCGCAACACAAAGCAAGCGATAAACAGCGAAGGTCAAACAATATGCCACACCAACATTTTTACAGTTGTTTTTGTGGCACATACCTACATAAGCGCTTGTCTGGTCGAACAATACACGTAGCATGTTGGTGAAACGTGCCTAGATACAAGATGCGCGTGAGTCGTGACCTTGCAGCCGCGTATCAGACGCTGCGTCACCGTCAGCGTGTCATCGGCAGGTGCGCAGAATCGCTGCGGTCGCGCAATGTCACCCCCCTTCCGGCAGGTCGCGCCCGCCGCCGCCGCCCGCCTGCGCCGGCGCGCCCGCAGCCCGCCGCGGGTCACATTGCCCTTTACCAAACAACTCAACAAATGTCAATTGGATTGACGTCTTGTCTGCGCGTAGACTATTGTTGTTTGCACAATATCAATGTGAAATAAACATAAATTTGACACAGCTCTTATTGTTTTTGAGCTACGCAGAAGGTATCTTCCACTGTTGTGTTGTGAGGTATGATATAATTAGTGGTATCTTGGTCAGTAGGTACCTATTTTTAAACCGTTTATAATTAGCTTTTACCTTACCAGTCGCCGGCAAACTAGCGTTTCTTCCTCCGACATAATTTATTAATATCGAGATGTCAAACTGTAAACGTTTTATATTAAAATAGAAAATTTTCTATTCATGGATAAATAAGTTTATGATTTGAGAAGGTCTGGACGATATTCGTTATTAAATTTTAAAACTGACCAAGAAATATTGAAAAAATATTATGGAATAGGTATCGGTAAATTTTCCCGAGAAATCGCATAATTGGGGAATCACATTCAGTAGTAAAGTTAAATAAGGTTTTAATATTGATTCAGTAGACAGAACTGCTATGAGATAAATACCTATAAATTTGTAAATATAGATTATTCCTTGTTAGTGCGTATTTCTAGGAAATGTAGGTATTTAGGAAACTGCTACAACCTAGAACCAGCTAGATCGTAGACGTTGCGTATAACGTTATTACAATCAATACACGTGTAAGTTTATTGCTGGAGTTAGAGCGCGGGGTGCATACGCGACCTTGCGGCGGCGGGGCGGGGCGGGGGCGGGGAGCGCGCAGGAGAAAACTGCGCGGGCGCAGTGACGGGCGTTATCAGCGGACGTTGCTTATCGCCGCCGCCGGTGCAAGGTTGCAGCGTCCACGTGCGGCCGATGCACGCAGGCATACACACAGCGTTATGTGTTTTGGCCACTCAGGTGGCGTTTCGTCGGTCGCGATCATAAGTGCATTGCCATCTTAATGTTCGTATGCCTGGGCAGCTGTTAATAGGCTGTTCGAAAGGGAATAAAGTAGAAAATACATTTAAATTAGAATAAAATCAAATTTGCTTGTGGTAATTTTTTTATTACAATTCCAAATCACTTTGTCAGTTTTCCTTTTAAAAGTCACAATGTTGTTTGACTTACCAAAACTAAAAATTATGCGCGAATATTTTTAACTTATTGTAGCTTTAATACAACAATTTTTTATTTTTTTAATAAAAAAATCCTGTCATTTAAGAATTACTTATTGGTGGGGACAGCGAATACTTTTCTTTTAGCCTACTGTATTTGTTTAATAATGCACCTAATATCCGGTATGTGCCAGTAGCTACAAATTCTTTTTTCTAAAATTGGCAATTCACTTATGAGCGCGACTGTACCCATATGTAGGTAAGATACGATTAGAGATCGAGATCAAACACTATTGTGTTTGGTGAGAACTATCGCTCTGTAGCAAGTTCGGTTGTTATTGAAAAGTTGCCAAATTTTTGGTTTTATTTAAAAGTAGCTAACTGTAATGTAGGTAGGTATATTAGGAATTTGGATCTAGGTATACCAATATAACTTCCTATTTTTATGTGTAGGTAATAATCAACGACAAGTTTTAAATAAACGTCGATAGTATAATAAATAAGTAATATCCGTAAGTGATTGTAAGGAGTAGGAAAAACTATGGAGATATGCTAATGCCTACAAAACTGATGGTAAAAAATACAAAGATTGAGCTTGGTGTTTCATTCTAAACAATACGTCACCTTGAAGACAAGATAACGCAATAAACAAATTAGGAGATGTTTTCATTGCAAAAAGTTCAAAAACAGAGTTTAGCTAGTTATTTCCTCACGGTTTCCATGTGGGATATGGTAGTCAAAAAATACCTGTTAATAAAAAAATTGCCACTGAAACATAGGTTTGCACACTTAAATGTAGATTAGATACTCGTACGTTAGGTTAGATTTACCTATAAGTTTGTTTGTCAGTGTGCAAAAAAGTAAGTACGTTTTCTTGTTTTGTTGGTATTTTTTGGTGGATAAAAAACTCGTATACCTATAGGCAGGTATACCTATACCTAACTGAATCATCAAGCCTTTTTCACTTAGAAAAACTTTTGCAGAGTCTCAAAGGTTTCCGGCTGCGTGGAAAATGAGACTGTATTTTATAAACTTTAACTTTGCTTGTTATGTTTTTCTGGATCAAAAGCTACAAACAACTTTGAATAATAAAGTATGAGGTTCTCCCACAAAAAGTTAAGGCTTTTATGTTAAAATTATTTTATTATATTTTGTTGGTGCGTTACTTCTATCATGAGAAAATTTATTTAACAGAGATAATAAAATACAATTATTAGTATTTTAATAAGCCATACTCTAACAAAAATAAATGTTAATCCTAACTAAACTAAAGATAAAAAGTTTGACCCAGGTCCCCTGAATTTGGAAAGGCTGCCCGCGTTGCCCCGCCGGATACCAAGGTTTAAGCGGTGACCACGGAGAGGCCAGCCTCAATTATTACGAAACACCAGAAGTGTTTCGTAATAATTGCTTTGCTATTAAGGAACAAAAAGAAGAATATCTTTATCATTCCACGTCGAGTCTGACGATATCGGCCCCGATGTCAAGTCCCGAATCTCTGCAGCTTGGGCCAAATGGCGGGAACTCACGGCAGTTATCTGTGACCCTAAAATCCCTGTCAAGCTCAAAGGGCTTATATACAAGAGTAAAATTAGACCTGTGATGATCTATGGCTGTGAGACCTGGCCAGCGCTGACGAAACACGTTCGCGAACTCCACGCCAACGAAATGAAAATGCTGCGCTGGATGTGCGGAGTTACACGGCTCGACCGAGTACGTAATTAATACAAGACAGACTGTCTTGGCGTGAGGGATATCGCGGACAACATCGAGGAGGCTCGCCTGCGCTGGTTTGGTCACGTGTTGCGAGGGATACGTGGGAAATAGGTGCCTGAACGTGCCAGTATCAAGAAAGAGGCCCCGTGGGCGACCCAAGAAGCAATGGATTGACATCGCTTAGTCGGATGCGAGAGCTAACGGCTTACGACGCGAGAATGCCGAAGACTGGGCGAAGTGGAGAAGAATTAGTAGGAAAGCGGACCCTGGCAGAGGCCGGGATAAGCGCCAGGACGATGATGATGATCTTTATCATTCCACATTTTTCATAGAGCTTAGTGTATCAAACAAATTCACTGCCTTTGCCTGCAGCTTTATTTGTACCCTAAGTCCTCTAATAATGAAAGAGAAGGAAGAACAATGGACTGTTTACTTTTGAGAATAAATAAATATCCGTAACATATTTTCAAATGTAAAAGAATTTTTTATGGCAAGTTTTTATCGCGCTTTTTCTATGATCAGTTAATAACTTGTCAAGATTAATCAAACGAGCTCAAACTCGATGGGTTTATCATGCGTAATTTAGGAGATCCTGTAGGCATCTTCCGTCTCAGCTCGATGGTATCAAAACATTGCATTATCACCGAACTTACATAAATAAGTACCTACATAAAATTAAAAATGTTGTAATAATCCTACCAAAAACATTTCACGTATAATTGGTTGGCCAAGCCTCGTAAGCTCTTAACGGTTTCACTGTGAAATAATTATCAGATCTTAAGCAGAGCCAAGCTCATAACTCTACAAAGCCTAACTCTAACGAATACCTACATTTTTGTCGAACAGTAAAGCGTGGCCGCTTCATAGATTCAAACCTAGTTCTATCAGAAACAATGATCAACTTATATTAGCTACCGTCGCGTCGGTCGAGCATTGAATGCCTATGTCACACGCAATCGTTATATGAAACGCCCAAACCATACTTTCTGACCAAAATGTAGGTATTTGTAGAGTAAATGAGTTATTGTTATTTGGATGTAAATACGAGCTTGTGTACCATATTTCAGCTTCCTATGATTTCGGGAAGAACCCTATTGGTTTTGATGAGAAGTGAGTCAGTGAATCAGTAAGTCATTGTCGAAATCGCCGTATTTTAGGTGTTAATAGAATCCAAAGTATAAAAGCTAGACAATTTAAACTTGGTGTGATTTATAAGTCTACTATGTACAACTTAGTACAAAGATATGAGGGTATGAAAATTCGACGAAACGCGTCGATAAAAAGTAGGCGATTCCGTGCCCTTAGATACCTATCCCGTAGTATGAACTCAAATCATATCTTTCCTTTGAATTAATTTAGTAGTTTCGGAGTGATGTTCTACCAAGATACAGACAGACAGACAAAAATGAAAAAAAAAAATTATCACAGTTTTAGCTTTAGTATCGTTTATAGATTGCCCTCCAAAAAATTTGAAATATCTCAACAGAATTGGACCTTTTACAGTTTTATTATATGTATAGATAGCAGTAGGAGATAAACTACTGAATCGACTTGGAACATTCTAGTACTACGATATTTTGCTTCCATTCCCCGTAGTGTTGAATTGTTACTGAGTTACGTTTAACACATTACACATTCAACATACATCGACCGAATTCTATAACTCCTGCACATCGTTCTCACACGGGACCTCTGTCCTGATATCAGCAGGTGCTTTAATTCCCTCTTATCCCTGGGCCTTACTCAGTGCGTAAGCAAGTCAACACAGGCGAGTATCTTCAATCTGCAGAGAGAATTCTAATAATAAATAGTGTATGTAATGATACCATGAGCTCAAACTTTTCCTAAGAAAAACAAAAACTTAAATTCTATTCTAGTTCAACCTTTTCATTCTGTAATGTATTTTCAGAAGGTTATAGGTACTTTTACTGACATTGGTTTGTTTGTGTTCGTTCGTATCCGTCTAGGTATCTTGCCGAAGCGTGTCATTCAACGGGCCCGGTTTTGCGTGTCATTTAATACCTGTAGGTAGAAGGTACGATACGACGTAGCCCACTATAGCATCCAGGGAATAGTAACATTTTAGTAAAGAACATATACACAAAACCTGTTTTGTTCCGTAAGTGAAATTCAAGAAAAACACACATGAACCAACACAAACATCACGGTCTCACTTACCGTTCCTTAAACTGCGATCAAGTAGGTACCCAATTGTCAGAATTGATGGTACCTTGCATCCACCAATAGTGATTGACATTAGAGGTACTAAATGGAGCTGTTACCGTCTCCTCTGTGTCGCTGCGGTCGTCTCAAGATCAAGGTTGCGTGGCAGACGCGGCGCAAGGTCGGCCGCGCCCCGCCGCCGCCGGCCGCACGCCGCGAGCGCCCGCGCGCTAATATTTGCGACCGTCTGTCCTCCGCGACCGATACGCGGAGGTCAGCCCGTCAACCAGACCTTGAGGTAATATTACCCGACCTCTCGGACGTGAAAGACGAGTCTGTATTGTGCTCGTATTCAATTCGTATCGGTCACTCGGAATCGATTATAATGATAATTTGACAGTCTGCATACCTGAAAACGAGCCGGCGGCCGTTTGGGAAGATAAAGCTAGAGGTAGGTATTACATGAACATTTCGGTACGTGTATTACGTACATTTAGGTATCACAGCGTAAGTGTTATAACGTATACTATGTTAATTAGCAATTTATAAGTCCGATGTGTCAAAAATTTATCAACATTTTTGAAATATGTTACTTACCTACCTATTCTACTCTGGAATGAGATATAAAACGACAATATTAATAAGTAGTAAAACTATACGTACCTTTTTTCGAAACGTATAATCGAATTTTCAGATCGGTCTGGATAATACTAGAAAGCGTAATTTTCAGGATAAAATTTACATCTCAGACTTAAAAAGCAGCGTCAGTGGTCTAGTGGTTAAGGGATCCGACAGGTACCGGGTTCGAGCCCAGCGCCCCCATGCACCAATAGCTCTTTTCTGATTTATGTACATTAGTTGAACGGCGAGGAAGGCGACGAAAAGATATGAAATATAACCAAAAATATTTCATGTAAAATTGGTAAGCCTACCCTCTCATGAGAATGATGAGACAAGAAGAGCCAAGTCCCTAACTCTACAAAATCCAACTCTTCAAATTATACATTTTGACAGAAAGTATGGCATATCCGTTTCATAGGACATTAGGCTGGAGTCAAGAGCATTGGAAAGTTTCTAATGGAAACCTTACTCATCAGCAGGAATACCATATTATTCAAAATAGTATTGTTGGCTGCGGTATTCTGTAAGGTGGAGGGACTTCCCCAGCAGGCGGTTCCAGTTTGAACGGGATAACCTATGCCCTACCTCTCTTGAACGCCCTAGAAGTGACTGGCAAATAGTAAAACACGAAATATAGTGGACGGAAACTTGTAAACAGAAGAATAAGCTTTTTGGCAGAATTTAGCGGGAACAAAATGGATGGAATGGATATGCAATTTGTTATCTGGATATTTCTTATAGCTATAATATTATATTTACCGGTTTCAAATACAGTTACGGATACGGATACTAGATTCTTAAGGAATACAAATAGATACACGATTTGACTTCACGATACATGTTTTGAATCACGCACACTTTTCAGTTTGATTTACAATGGCTAGTAAACTTTCGATAACGAAACAAATCGATTTACCCCCATTAATTCAATTTATTAAAAACGTAATAATAAACTCGGAAACTATTAGTCCTAGAATACTCGTTAGAAAACTTTTATATTAGAAAGAAGTGGCCGCCATTTTGAATCTTGTATTATTTTATCTATTATTTTTGAGAAAAACAGTATAATGTCTCGGCGTCGGTCAATCCCTCACATTTCGAGCCTTTGCAATAATGTACTGTAACAACGAACCAAATGTTTAGAATTTAGTGGAATAAATGAAAACTACACATATTTTATTGAAGCGGCACAAATACGTAACAAAAAAACGTAACAAATTGTTCCTTATTTAATTCAGTAAAATATTTTTTAATATTCATATGATTTTATTTCATTTTGAATGTCATAATTTTAATCAATATTTCAATGATTTTAAATAATCTACCATATGGGTTATTTTTTTTTGTAGTGTGGGTTGGTTGCCCATTTGTTTACATTTTTTATCTTTAATTTGATCTCACACTTTACAACTTATATAATTTATTTATTTATTTAACTACTATTGCACACAATAAATAAATATAAAGGTATAACATAGACATAACTGACACAACAGGCACTACTCATTATTAAAAGAAAGCAGCAGGCCTGCAGAAAGGAAACATTTAGCTAAGAAATGCAGATACGACGTGCACAATCAATGAATAATACATAGCTAATAGCTAGCTATGTATTTTATAATAGCTCCTCTTTTATAATAGTTATTTAGTCAAAAATACTAGAAACATCTGTCCTAACATGTTTAGACTCCGCCCCTATCCGAATTTCTTCAAAACTTTTATAGGTATTGGATTCGGTTACGGAGATCCATAACAAGTATTAGTATATTGTTTCCCTGGTATGAATCAGCCAGAGAATTCATAGAATGTAAACAATGTGTCCTTTGTTGATATTTATTTTCTGAGCGTAATGAGGCATCATGTTTGTCGTTCATGTCTATGTAAGCGATGCTGATATGTCATCATAACCGTTGGTAGAAAGCCAAGATTAGAATTTTCGGTGTTTATTTACTGCGATAATATTTGAAGTATTTGACAATTTTATAGTGGACATGATACGGTGTACTTGTAATACTTTGCTGTGTAGTTAAATAGGAAAATAGTGACTTTGAGATCTTTGTTATAAAATATTTTTTAAAACAACAAATATGGTCTTAGTATTATTAACAAGCTCGTTCGAGTAAATCATATTTTCTTCAAGCTCCTCCTTCAATTGAAATCTTGAATGATATTACTTATTTGTTGTTACAGCGGCCATAGAAACACATATTCTGTGACAGACGACTGAGAGACAGACACAGGAACGACTGCAATGCAAAGGGCCAAGGCAAAAGCATTTATTTGTGACACCGGTAGGCATACAGACTCAGGGCTCCGTTTGGCTTTCGGGTACGGAACCCTAAAAACGCCGATAAGAGGCGCCGCTATCATATACTAGACATGCTGTCACTTTACCGACTCCAATTACAAATCGAACTATACCAGTTTATATAGGCTGATTGAAAGTTATTACTTAACTGAAAATTACACGTAAACCTACTTTACCCCTACTTTCCCTCTTTTTTTTTGTTTTAAACCTTCCTCTTGAATCACTCTATCTACTATTGAAAACCGAGTTAAAATCCGTTGAGTAGATTAAAAGATCTAAGCGTACAGATACATACATAGATTCATAGGAACAGACGGCGGAAAGCGACTTTGTTTTATACTAGATATGTATAGATAGTTCAGTTCAAGCACCAATTACATTTTTCTTTTGTTATACGTTTTGATAATATTTTATAGTACGTTTGTAGTACTATCGGAAGGCACGATCCTGAAAGAAAGAGGATGCAGACCATAGGAAAAAGGAACAATAGGAGGCTCGGCAAAGGTATCTTGCAGTGGACGTCCAGCGGTTAAACAAAACAAGTAGGTAAGAGAAAACCTATCTACAAGATACGAAAATTGGGTGGTTTTGGTATTGTACCTACATTTTCAATCGAACACCTTTGTTTGCACAATTGTTCTTGTATAAGGACGCCGTTTATTATTCCCAAGGATTTTGTGTGAAAAACAATGAGTGTCCATAGCCAAAGGTCACGTACAAATACTGAACCGCTCGCATACACTAATATTTACCTTGATCTACGTCAAACGTTATTGGTTGACTTACTGAAAGTCAATTTGTTTGTCGAGACATCAAGTGTGTTTTTTAATTATTTATATGTGGTGGTATAGAAGAATAATTTATCTGTGCGTCGCTAAAACTTGAAAACAGCTGGACCGATTTGAGTAATTCTTTTTTGGTTTTGTTCTACAGGGGTCGTTTAAACGCAAAGAAAAAAAGGGTAGGTAGGGGTAATGTAGGTGTAGGGTAGTGGTCGGGTAGGGTCGCGCCGAGGCAACGAGTTTAATGCAATATGAACTTGAGAAATTCGATTACAATTATGAATTTAAATAGAAAACCATGCCTCTTCTAAGTCCAGAGTCTAGTCTGGACGATGTTTATATTTTATTAGTAAGCTATTCAGTATACGTAAGCAACACAATGTGGCCGTCCATCGCTGCACTCGATCGCATCGCCAGATGTGGTTCGACCCGTTCCTATATTTTACCAAATCCCAGGGTTGGCATTGAGGGCAGCGGTTCGCGTAGGCCAAGCTGGTGATCCTCGATCGGGGCCAAGGTTTCTATGAATTATGGAGCGCATGGCACACTCGAGCTATGTGTGTCAGTGCTCCGGTTTCGCGGCCGAAACGTTAATAATAACAACCGAAGGTCCCATTCGACGCAGGAGGTCGCAGTCTCCCACCGCGAGTTTCCGGATGTTTATTGACACAAACTACAATTTGTTTTTCAGACAACGTTAGATCATTCGGCGGACGGCTGAGTAATTATATGCTTCCGGAACACTCTGCCAGTTAACGGCCTCCATTGTTTGCGTCTGGTTTAGTTTGACAATCGTAGGTACATATTTATTATTGTTATAATGACAACTTGCCATTGTGCTAAACAATACTAATAAATAGTCTACTTGGTGATCCAAAAATAGAAACTGGTATAAATGGTGGTATCTTTGGCTAGGTCCTGGGCTCCTGGCTAAAAAGGTTACAGAGGTGGGCTGGTGGCGGGCTTATGTCCGTTCAATTTAAATTAATATGCGATAACATATAAATGGTCGATAGATTCTATACTGATCTATTTAGCTATTAAGTATTTTCTGTTCTCCGAAGTAAAAAAAGAAAAAAATTTAAAGCATGCCTGCTCCCAAAACAACTAGTATTCTTGCTAAAACTGATTCATGGCTGGGTTGAGTTACCTACGAACACAATGACTCCGTTTATAATATTGGATTGGTATTAAAAAAAGTTGACAAGTAATTAACAAAAGAAAGAGCTTCGATCGGGCAAAGTGGAGCGTTGTGGGAAAGGCAGGCGAAGTGGCGAGCAGTGGCGAGCGAGCGCGGCCGGCGCCGAATGAGGTTAGTGGAACGCGGCATTACACTTGACCTCTTTCCGCGGAGTCCTTACCTCCGCCAGACCTTCACACTTTTTACAACGCTTTTACGAGCTAGGTCGGGCCAATTAAGCTTCGTTCGACGGCCGCGGTAACAATGACGCCCCCGTTCCGCGGCAGAGCTGCGCGCGCGCCGGCGGCCCTACGGCAACGCACACTTGACACACATTCGGCTTCAATGCCTTCTCGTGTGTACATTAACGATGACCATCGGCTAAACTTCTAGATCTGTTATCAGTTGAGCCTTCATGCGTTTGAATAAGACTACGTACCTACGTTATAGTAGAGAGGAGATTGGGATGAAAAATCATTCAATTTTAAGTTTTACCGCATCTTCGTCCGCGTGGACTAACGTTTTCTCTTCTTTCCTTCATTTTACTGTACTTACCTAATATTGTAATTGTAATTAGGTATGTTAGTCTCTGCACCTTTATGAAGTAGTTCACAATACGAACACATAGACAGACAGGCATAATTTGCAAAAACTGTAGGTATTTTGGCTTTTACTTGTCATGATATAATCCCACAAAAGACGAAAGAAGAGGGCTGTTATAATAATAATAATAAAATCTTTATTGCAGGCATAAAAGACCCATATACAATTTAAAATAAAATAAAATATTACAATAAAATAAAATAGGTATAAAGAATAAAAATAGGTACACAATAATGAATTAACCTACTTAAATATTAAGGGCTCACAGGAATTCCCGCACAGCCCAAGAGTCACTTCCGGTTCGCAGCCATATGAATATCCACCCAATGTTTAAAGATGGGTCCAGTACAGTTCTCATCGACCACTCTAAGAATGGCATTGTCAGAAGAACGGAGCCTCTCCCAAAAGGAAGCCACTCGCGCTCGTAGGATAGCGAAGAAGTCGGGCACCCTCGCGTCGGCAAACATACCTGATGCACTACAATATCTTGGCAGTCTCATGAGCGTGCGAAACGCATAATTGTATTGCACTCTCATGCTACTCAGTGCTTTATTTTGCGTATGGTTTACCCAAAGTTGGCAGGTGTAGAGACATTGGCAGTAGGTGTTAAAAAGAGTTAATTTAACTTCCTTACTACACCCACCAAACCTACGGGCTAGCATGTTACACTTGACACTGAGCGCCCGTCGCTCTCGCTCTATATCCATATCATCTCTTATGTGTTTGGTGAGAATAATAATTATAATTTTGACGTGTGTATCTGTGGCTTTGTGGGTAGGTGTAGGGTAGCGATTGGGGTAGAGTTGTGTAATGGTAGGGGTAGGTCGCCACGAAGTTGCGCCATGTGAACTAGTAAGTATACAATGTGGATATTGGATAACGAACACGTTACACGTGAACTCGTTACGTCATTATCAATATTTTGCAAAAAGGGGCATAAAATCGATTTGAATAATGATCAACAATCCCGTGAAAATCGATTTATTTCATAATCTAGGTACTAATAAAATTGCAAACTAATAAAGTAGATACTTATATTTATACAGGATTAAATAATTTATACTTTAAATACGACGTGAGGTCTTTAATGTGAAGATACTGAAGAATAGATGAAGTGGAGGAAAAAGAGGAAGAAAGCAGAGCCTAGCAGAAGCCGGGATTAACCTTGATCGGTGATGATGATGATGACTACTTTATTACAGATTTGAACATACGAAAGTACCTCAATAATAAAGTTTAACATTTTGCCATGTCAAATATAAGATAAAAGAAATAAATAAATACATTGACTAATAAGTTTAATGTATACCTATTTGTAGAATCACTAGAAACACAAAGGCGATTTCGAATTTCGAATATTGAATCACGAATAGAAAGCCACATTGTTATCGAGTACTATCATACATGTCACGGAAAAGTACAAGGATCCCGTGGGAAAACAGAAAATTCACAGTCCCGATTTCAAGGCGCGGTACTATCGGTGTACATTATCCTTAGTGAAGATATGATTATGTATTACGTCCATATACTGGTACGTTGGCATTTTTTCATGCACGTAAAGTAGTGCAATTAATTATGTACAGTGCGGTTGGGGCGCGAACGCCCTGTATGGTTTCAGCTGTTGAGTAACTTGCCGATATGAATATCAATGGACGTAAATAGGTACATACGCCGCTCTGGCACATCGTCATCGGTCGGTTCCTAGTAAACAAGGTCGCCGTGACCTTGCGGTAAATTGTATTTTTATTATTATTTTTGCACCAATAAGAACACAAAGACAAACAAGGAAGTCGCCGAGTGTTCTCTGCGATTACTACAACTATGTAGATTGTACACTGTTTACTCACGCTCAGGGCCACCATCTACCGAGAGGCTGGACTGAGACATGTTCAAATGCGCAGGCGCAGAAAATATGCACTTGTTGCGTACGACGACCGCGGCGTACTCCGAGCATGCGTGCGAACCACGGACTCGTAACACTGACGTACGGCTCGATTTTAATGATTCAGCGTATGGCAGATGTTTCGTAATTTCCAGCACGTAACACAGTGTGTTGCATGACGAATGACTAATGCGGTCCTCAAAATGTATGTGGCCTATTTTTATTGAACATTTCCGAGAAAGAGCAACATTTTGGAACGATTGTTATTTACAGAACACTCGAAACAGGCATTTGTAAAGCTGAAATTGTGTCAAAAGCATATTTTGATAGTGAGCGCTGTACAAATGCTTCTTTGTGAGCTACATACAATGTTATCATTTTATGAAATGCAATGGCCAGTTCAAACAGAAATAAGTATGTCAGTTGATAAGTGAATAGGCGTCCCCACTTCCAGAATATCAATTCATATGTGATAAAGGAAGCAAAGAAATATTTCGCCGAAAATCGTTGTATTTAAACAACTTGTATGTTTTTGACGTGGTTTGCAATAACAACGTAAGTCAAATTGTAGGTTATTTTGATAAAAAACTGGACTTTGGCACCTTTGATATACATAGGTAATATGTTAGTCTGTTGTTGTGGGTTAGTCAGATATCAACTGAAGGTGCCTGCGGTTCCACGAAGGTCCTATTTTTTACATAAATTTTGTTATCACGGGGTAACGTCGACGCCAAAAATAATATGATTATGAACGTTAGTGGCAGGTTATACCGATAAATTGAAATAACATGTTTATTGATTATGTATTGTAGCTTCGTGGTCTCCGATTCGATATAGTACCTAATGCTGTTTAACTTTATTAATAGTTATTAGTTACTCTTTATAAGGCGCTCGTTAATTTATAATCTCGAAAAGGTAAACAAGTTAAAAGGAAAGTCATCAAGCTGATAAAGCGGGCAGTGCTCTGTGCGCTATATCGTTCAAGATTAAGGCCGTTCGGTGCCCCCCCGCCCCGCCCGCAGCCTCGCGCGGCCTCTACTCGCATCACTGACCATTATAGAGGCTGACAACAGATACGCACATTACTATATTTTTACGTTTTTCCGTGAATTATTATGATATTAGTGTGGCACTACGTTGGTAGGCCGAGTGTCTTCCGTCATAGGCGGAATATAGGATCCCGAGCGTAGCGAATGTCTCTAGTATTAACTCCTGAGCATAGCGCGGGAGTTATGCTGGGTTCAAAGTGAAGCGAGGGGTTCAAGCCCCCAATACTAAGGAAGCTTTATTTCAGATGTGAATACTCTGTATTTCAGACCATCTGTGAGACAATACATCGCAGACAGTATCGCTTGACGACATTTAATTCAATGTCAAATTCGTGTCAAAGCACAAATATAATTTGGAACTGAGAATTATAATAACCGAAACACATTTTTATTTTACACTGTGGCTATTTGCACAAAAGGCAAATTAAAACTAATCATTTAAAAAAAATTAATTTCTGCCTAGCCGGGATTAAATTCGGGACATCTTGTGTTGCAGCCCGGCAGTGGTATGTTGACCACTGAACCGTTCAGATCGTCAATACGGAATATACAAGTAAATAAACTTTTCATTAGTACATCATCATTCTGGCATTAAATCCCGGTTGAGCGTTTCGGCATCCTTGGTGGTGAGTTTGTTGGCATGCATGGCATTCCGCTTCTTGGGCCGGCCGGCCTCTGCTATCCGTGGCGAGGGTGGCATGGCCAGACATTAACTTCCTACGCAATTTGCCGGTCTGCGTATGACGTGGTCATACCATCGAAGGTGGCACTCTTAGAGCGTATCTGCGATATCACGGACGCCAAGGCCGCAGCTCCTGCTTGTGTCGCTCTTCTCTAATAGGGGCCAAGTCTTGCGGCCGTATAGACAGACAGATTTTAAGTACATATCCCAGGTATATTATTCTCTAAGACAATATCCACATGACATTACAGATAGTGGCCAGGTTTCCAAGCAACGTGCAAATTTCTATTGAAATATTGTTATCATCCGACAGAACATCCTACATTTCATCGTTGTAATCAAGGTTGTTTCTTAGAAAATCGCTATGTTATTTTGCTTACGTGCAGGCTAGGGACATTATTTTTCTCAGCCGCGCGAACAAATATTAGAACTTTAAAACCACAATAATCTGTACATTTGTACATTAATGGCATTTCAGTAAAATTAAACGATTATTAAATGAACCCTTTTAACCAAACCAGATTGGATCATGGTCACACATTCAGTCGCCTGAATGTGCAGATTTCCTCACGAAGATTTCCCTAACCGTGAGAGCATCTGGTTGGCGTTCAAATAATGTAAGAACTCAGAAAAAGCCATTGGCTCAGTACACGGCGGCACTGGGGATCTAACTCGGTACCTCTCGCTTACAAGTTTGACTCGCTTTAGGCATTAGGCATTATTTTTATTTTAGGCAACCGATGATGTGGCCCAAAAATGTAGAAACTTCTCTAACTTCTCTAAGACAACATCCGTGAGCGTACGATGAAACGTGACAGATCGTGGCCAAGTTGCCAAGCAACGCAAAATTTCTATTGAAACATTGTTATCATCCGACAGAACATCGTACATTTCATCGTTGCGGTCAAGGATGTTTCTTAGAGAAACGCACCGGAAATTTCGACTACAAACTATTTACCATTTTTTAGATATGTCGATGTAAATAAATATTTACCTGTGCAATAGGTAACTACTAACTGTATTAATAATTCATTAACAGTGATAAGACTAATGAATTCATAATAATGAGTTTCAATGTTTGTTTAGATTTAGATAGAACCTATGTGAGCACACGTAATGTAAGTTTTTATTTCAATAATCTGATGAAATACTTCCCATATACAAGAAGTTGGTATGAGCTATTGGTTTGAATACGATTTCTCCTCCGTCAATTTCCTTGGATTGTCCACGGTAACACGTGTATCAAGATAAGAGTTAAGGACGTAGCAGTAGCTAAATGCATGACGCAACGAAGGCTAAGATTTTATAGGTTGATATTGATTTCTGCTGAACTAACGAGATTGGTATACCAAGGAACTGAACATTGTTGCTACCATATATATAGAAGTGTTTGATTGCTACCGCTTTTATCAATTTTATCTACATAAGGCCCTATCTTTGAATCTTAGCTACACCTTGTGTAAAAGTGCTTCACAGTATTTAATATATTGTGCTCAAAATATTAGAGTATATAAGCAGTTTTTGAGTATGGCTATTTATACACTGTGTCACTAGTGTACTAGATAACCTTTTACGTCCATAATTGCGTAATATATTTACGGTTTTCCCTTTATATGAATATCTAAGTATATAAAATTTAAGACTTTTAGAATGAATTTTGTCGTGACGGAACCAAATTAGTCTCACCAACACACATGCATGTAGTTGAACTGGATTGCCCGAAGATCGGAATTTAAATTTAATTTCAAACCCTGTTCCAAATCTGCGGTTTGAAGTGGGAAGATTAAAATGATATGTATGAAAAGAGTTGAGGATGTGTCAGGGCAGAGCAAAGTGGCGCTCCATAGCCTCTGCCTACCCTATCTGTGGGCCAGAGGCGTGAGCTTTATGTATCATCACATCCCATAACAGTCCACTGCAGGACTTAGGGCCTCTCCCACAAAAAGGGATGTTATTGCCATAATCTCCACGCTTGGCAGGCGGGTTGGAGATCGCAGTGTTATAATATAACAATGGAAAATGCTGCTGCCCATTTTCCAGTCTACGGAGGTGCTTAGATCTTTTGCCTCGAAAACATTAGTCGCCTCATACGACACCCACGAGTGTAAGGGGTTGGTGCTATTCTACTGTGCCGGACACCACACGGCCGAGCTTTATGTTTGTGTGTTTCAAACCCCAAGGACTAGCTATCTAGTTGAACTGGATTTCCATTGCCATCACCAAAGAAAGGGCATACCCTAATGGAAAATCTGAATTTAAACTCAGTTTCAATCTTTACGATTTGTGACCCCAAGGAAAAAAACACATTTGCCAGTCTACATGAAGGTCGCTAACTTTCCAATCTTTTTGGCTAGAACATTTCAAATGTTCGTGCACCTAAGTTTTCCGCTTTCTTATGGGAAGCCGGCGGTCTGGGCCGGCACCGTCGCCGGGCAACGGCAAGCGAGCTGTTTACACGCGCAGCGGTAACAATCGCGGCGGCGGCCGGCGGTGTTTCCCAAACACGTTGCACAACGCGCAATAACAATGGCGCTGCTGAAGAATGTTGACATAACATTAGACGACAAACCACTCGTGTTCCATACGACGCGGCCTTGCCGTTGCCGCGTTATTCCAGTTGCATCACTGTGGTAGGCCTGGCGGCTGAGTGCGGGATTTCTCGCCTCGCCAATGTGGTGGTGCTCGCACCGGTGGTGCTTTCCGTGTAGAGCGACAATGAGCTTTTCTTCTTCACCTAAACCATATTTATGGAATTTTTTATCCACGTTACATATACCAAAATTATTTTAAGGTTATCGTCGTCAAAGCCTTAGGACGCCCACTGCTAAACACTCTCTCCACGCCTTTCACACCGTGTCCCTTGCATCCATCGTCTACCTATGAACTTTATGAGATCCTCTATCCATAGTATATTTTATTAAATTCATACCTTGTAATAGAGACTAGCAATGTTTATTTACGCATATGAGTAGATTTTAACTGTTGCAACATGCTTAATTGATTGATTTCCTACCATAACTACGCGAGTTATCATACTTGTAGCTTGAATTTAGCAAGCTGCAAAAGCTTCCAAAATAAGCCGCGGTTCTGTTCGAGGAAAATGTTGCAAACACATCCAGTCATCTGCATACTGTCATCCTGTAAGTTCCTAGAACGAATTCGAGTGCCGCATCGTCATAGCGATAGCGTTGATTAGTTTAAAGTGTATAAACTGGGCGTCTGTTCCGCTGGCGATGAGTCAAATTACATGGTTGGTATGACACTACAGTAATTAATTTGTCTCTTACTAAGTACTGTAATGCAAACCAAACACTGACTTATCAGTTGATAGTTGAAATATGTTGATTATGTCCGCGTTAACTCACCACGTCACTCCCATTTGAAGAACTTGTAATAGTAATAATCTGTAATATTTTCCGCAAATATTATCTATCTGCTTGACCTTCAGTCTTTTCCGCAGTTCGTAATCTTATTATGAAGGAAGACACAGCTATTTCCTATGTGTTCAATTTTTCCATTGTAAATACGTATAAGAAGCTAGAGGTTGTTTATGTACTTATTTGTGGTAGATTTAAATTGTGTTGTTTTTCGTCTCGTGCCGGGTCCGAGCCGAGCTTCGGTCGTAGCGCGGTCAACTAATATGTCATATATTTTGTTGTATGGACACGCTCATGCTATACCGAGGGGCAACCGAGTTATCATTGCTCGGCCGCACTCGAGCGTGTCCATAAAAAATTTACTGTGCTACGGCCGAGACTCGGCTCGGACCCGGCACGGTGTAGCGTGAGTCATCCTTAACATGTGTTACGTGAATAGGTTATGCAAACTGTACGTCACATTATACAATGATTGAAAACATAAAAGTTAGGCATTTAGACTGGACATTTTCAGGGAGCGTCGGTGGCCAAGTGGTTACGATATTCGATTCGCAAGCGAGAGGTACCGAGTTCGAATCCCAATGCCGCCATTACCAATGAACATTTTCTGAGTTATGTACATTAGTTGAATACTAACCGATGTTCTTACGGTGAGGGAAAACATTGTGATGAAACCTGCACATTAAGGCGACTGAATATGTAACCATGATCCAATCTGCTCAGATTCCCCGGGTAGCCGGGTCACGGAGGTCAGATGGTAGTCGCTCCTGTAATTACCTGATCTACTAAATCCTCCCCCTAAACTAAATACCCCGGCCCTCGTGCTTGACAGAATAACCGGGACTTTAACGCACAAATGATTTTAATTTAGACTGGACATTAATCGTCTATACAAAGTTGGCTAGATAGACACGCGGCGTAGCGCGCGGCGGGTGGGCGGCGGGGGCCGGGGGGCGTTGGTCGCTACCGAATATTTTTTCGCATATACAAGGTCGAGGTCGAATCGTTTGACTTCCTAGATCGGCAGCGACCTCGCGCCGAGTCTCCCGCCATGGCTCGCTCATGAATCGTGAGACTGGATTTAATACAACTGTAATTATTTGTAACTGTTTATTTTGCTTTCATGAAATAAGAGCGTATAGATCGTCCAGTATAGACGTTTCACATGCCCACACATTTTCCGGTAACGATTTGTACTCACTAGCACTAGACTGTACTAGGTATATTGTTTGTACCTACGTGTTTGGCAATTCACGTATCTGGTATCTACGCGTTAACATTTCGCGAAATATCCGGATAAAAATACCCAGGGTCAGGCTCAAGGTCTTGCCGCTTTTCTGATTAGAGTTCGGCGATAAGAAACAAAAACAATCAATCTAAATTAGGTCCTGTGCGTAAGATATAAGAGTTATTTTCATATCCACCGGTTTGTAAGTACATATTTAAAGAATAATATAATTAATAAACAATAACTGTAATCCTGTAGATCTGTTGCTTTGACAAGGTCACGGGTTATGTGCTTACTTTAATTGTATGGTAACTAAAGGTATTATGTGATCGTGGTTTACGTCAATAAATTAGGTACTTAAGTACATAAACCAAAGAAAAAAATCAGTATTGCCTATAACTAGTATACAATAGTGCCTGTTGTGTCGTCTATATGTATGATGTTTCTCTATGTATTTTACTGTGTGCAATAAAATGTTAAATAATAAATAATAATAAAATAACTATAAATTACATTAAGCATTTGGACAAAAGTGCTAAAATCCCTCAGTTAATAATTATTCATTAATTTTGCGCTGTTTGGAGCAGGAAAATCTTTATTAAGTTAGTGGTCCATATTTGGCCGTTGGTCGTCTCTATTGTGGCCCACAGTTCTACGGCTGCCATCCCGTAGAAGGCGGGCGCCGTAGGGCGGGCGGGGCGGGGGACGACCTTGCCCGGTGACATTGGCGCGCACGGACGCTTCCTGTTATCTCATGCGATACTCCTCGGGCCGACACTCGGCCGGCATTAATCATTATTGGAACAAAGAATGTCCACTCACGGTAATTGTAATTAGCACGCGTCGGCCTTGACGCCGCGCAGGGTTGGCGCGGACGCGCGGCGCGGTATAGTGCCGGAAATATTAGCTTTGTAAAGAGGTAAATTTTGTTGTAGGTATTTGTTTGTTCGTAATATGTAGGATAAGATTGCGTATGATATAGGCCACATTTGAAAAAAAATTATCCCTAAACTGTGTAAGCAATCGAGATCGAGAATTTAATTTAGGTACATTTCATATAACACCCAGACCCGTAACAGAAATAAAAATTCGTCAATTCAATTTCTGCTCGGCCGGGAATCAAACCCGGGACCTCTTGCGTGGCTACTTAGTTTGTAAATAAATGTAATGTAGTAATAATTAATGTAAATTCCAGTAAGAACGACGCAATATTGTAGGTACTGACCGACTATACCTACCTACGTCGGGGCGGGGCGGTGTAGGCCGATATTTCGACGCATTTCATGATGGTCTCGAGAAGACTGGATGATGGTCTCTTTACGCAGAGGCAATAAATCAGCCGTAACAGACGTGCCTTCTTTCCCATAAAATGTGTTTCTAAATTACAAAATGTGTGATTGGTATGGACTCTCCGGTTATCCTCCCGGTTCAGTACCTAGTAGGTATTTACTTATTTGTATATCCCTGAAACTTATTCTCAATTAGCGAAATTAAGTAATTTTGGGAGACAGTTCTTTGCCGACGAATTAACGAAAAAAATACCGTTTAAAATAATTTTTGCATATGTCGCCACCATTTGTCATTATGGTAAATAAGTTATATGGAATACATATTGATTAAAATAAATGAATGTTGTTGGTTCCATCATCTGTCGGAGGGCAGTCCCTTCGCGAGGCGACAGCCCTGGCTTGATTCACCCATTATATCGGTCACCTCGGTCACCGTGCTACGTCACAAAGGAGTTTATTAACAACGCAAACAGGAATGTTTTCCTCGATCATTGTTTTTGCTATTTATATGATTATGCGTAGTTATTTATGATTGAGTTGGAAAACCAGGAAGCAGGTTTGCAGTACGTCGTTATTAATTTATAATTGTCGGCAGATGAGTACCTATACGACGCCACGAGGTAATATTGTAACCGCATTTTAATATAATAATCAGCTCTATGGCAAATACTAAAAATGACAACTATCGTTTACTTTCTCTTTTGACTTTACACCACGGTCCTTCATAAAAAAATAACGATATTGTAACATTCAATTAATGACATTAATAAATGTCCGTACCTACCTTTAAGCGTGTCGTCTACACGTGTCGGATCGATATTTTAATTTGTTCAGCGGGTGACATACGTAGAGCATAATGCAGCTCTCCGATGCCACGCGGTTCAGCGGCGGTGGAATAAACCGGACAATAAAGAGTCGTAAACTACAGTATGCAGTAGTATAGGGCAATGGGCGCCGGCGTAGCTTGACAGCTGAGGTGAAGACGTCACTTCAGTGCGCAGTGGCAGGCAAACATGTTTACCGGCGCGCTACACGCCGCGCAAAGTTCAAGGCCCTGAGAACGGCGAGGAACAATGTACTTTCATGTGGAGGTTCCTTCGAGGACACAGGACCAGTCGCCCTCTCTAGTACGCGTGAAACCTGGCACGAAAAACAAGGTCAATGCGATATACAATGCTCGCGCGCCTGAGAATTCCTATGCGGATACCTAGTTACTTTTACTTACTGAAATGACGGGATTTGCGATAAAAAACTGTTTGCAATATTTGTACAAATAGAGAATTTATTAAGGTACACATAAAATATTTACAGTTATAATAAAAATATGTACAAATTGTTGTACCTAGGTACCGGGTGTAGGTGTACGTAATCCTGAAATTAATTCAATTAAGTTTATCTGGCTCGTTGTAACGTTTGTCCGTCAATAATGTTAACACTAAAAGTCAACATAATCTGCCACTTCATATGCTCATACAACCTACATACACGTATGTTTAATCATCACATTGGAAGAACCGTTGTCCTTTCACAGAACGAGGTTATGGGCCAGGTGATACGCGTTGGTGTTTACTTACATAAGGGTCTGTCTGAGAGTCTGAGTCGGTAATTTGTGTGCATTCATGTAGGTCAGCGATGAAAGTGCAGCGCTCGGTGGGCAGCCGCCACCAGCTGCGCGGCAGCTGCGCCGCTTTCCATCGGCCCTGACGGCGCGGGCGCAGCCGCCAGCCAGCGGCGCCCGACCACACAATCTGGGCCCTCAGTACCTACTTAGGTAAGTTTGTGCAGTTACAGAAGTTACAGTTACAGGTACATTAATGAGCAGTATGCTTCAGTATTTTATTTTACAGTAGTTGTTCTGCTAATATTAAAATGACAAAGTATGATTAAAATAGTTTAGAAACAATAAATTGTATGGCAGATTTCGATAAAATTCAGTATGGAGGAAGTCTTTAATTTTGTATACTACGTATACATATGTATAGGTACATATTTCACAAAGAGCGTATAAAATGTATGTAGATACATATTGTAAACGTTGGCCGGTCACAGGGGATCCACTGTTTACAACTGCAACATCTATTTCACCTGTTTGAATGACAAATGAATAAATAAATTGAAATTAACATTTAAACCTAAACAATGACTCGATTCTAGAGCGGCCGCTAAAAATCTTAATTTTAATTAAGTACCGCTAAAACACAAACTCTATCTAACAAATTCTATGCCGTTCCTAATTTTAAGCAGTCAATTCAATTTGGAGTGCCACCGTCTTATCTAACCCGGTGATAGCGGCACTGTTGTTGACAACACAGAGACATTTGTAAATGACGACACTTAGTGCCACTTTTGGCAGCCGGGATAGATAAGTTTGTGGCACTCTAGATACCAAATGCTATTCTAGAAATTTTTACGTCAACTTTAGGAACGTCGACTATTGAGCGGGGCGATTAAATTTAGGATTTTTAGCTTTTGGTTAGTTAGACGGTGGGCATCCAGAATTGAGTCCAATTACTGACTGACTATACCGAAGGTCAAAATACTATATAGTTGAGGTTCATCGGCTCAAGCATCACTTGTTTGACGGAGTGGTCGCGTCTATAGGACGCCATGTATTTTTTTGAGATTTTGACGCAGCTAGCTTCGGCGTATATTGAGCTCCGATGTGCAGAGCACGCGTCAAAAACGCGACACATGAACCGATAAGCCGCATATACGCAGCGACAGCGTATTTTGAACTTCAGTCACTCCTTATATAACAAAAAGGTAAAAGTCGATCCCGGGAAATATGTTCTCTTTCTGAGTACTTATCTTATAATTTAGTATTTACTTACAAGTTCGATAGGTGCATTTTGTTACCCAGATTTCGAGGGGTCAGATCAGAAGGGGACAGTACCATCTACCTAACTACATTCTCTCAAAGCGTTTTGTAGAATTTTCAGACCATCATATCTTCGGTCCAGCAAGCTCAAATTTTCAGGATAGTCTAACACTACAAAGCTTACATTTTGGTCTTAAAGTATAGCTTGGTCAATTCATAGATTCAAACGTGATCCTAGCTACCCGCTATCTTGGTCGTCCTATGTCAGATCCAGGAAGTCTTTTTACATATTTAAGACGTATAAAATGTACAAGTTACGTATGTAGATACCCATTGTATGCCATTGGACGGTCGCAAAGGATTCACTATTTATTTTACCTGTTTGTTGTACAAACATTCTGCATTGAATTGAAATATCCAAACAATGATTTACTGATCCTAGCTACCCACTGTCTTTGTGCGTCCGACGACATCAGCCCTAATTGTCGCGTCGGTCGAGCTCTGAATCCAGCCTACGCGTCATGCGTGTGCCTATGTGTGTAGTTCTATGAAACGACCAAGGCCGGCCAATGTAGGGTTTGTAGAGTTAGGCTTTGTAGAGTTACGAGCTTGGCTCTTCATATAATCTGATGACTTTTTCTCAGTAAAACCGTAAGCTCATGCTTGGCCAACAAATTTTCCATGAAATGTTTTTGGTAGGATATATTTTTCAGTAAAAATCTAAGCTCACAAACATTCGCTTTCAAGCTTACAAATATAAGCATTCACCTTGATATCGAATTTGGATCTAAAGGTGATCTCGGTGTTGTATTACCTCATATCTTTATTTAAATGACAAAAGATTTGTGATCCAAATGCGTGAATAGAGATTGTATGTGCCTGGAGACAAAGAAAAGAAATGATACAAGACTACCATGACGAATTTATTCGCATGCCATTCTACAGACGTATATTTACTAATATTATTAATGCAAAAGTATCTCTGTCTAAAGCTTTCACGACTAAACCACTGCACAGGTTTTGATAAAAGTCGATGTAGAGATAATATGGCACCAGAGGATGGACATAGGCTATATTTTATTCCCCTCCACTTGCGCGATATACGCGTAGTCCACGCTGGCGATAATAATAATGATTACAATTTTACAAAAACTAATCCTAACTAAATAAAACAATCAATAAATCTATAGATAGAAAATTTAAGAGCAAGACTTCGTTGGCTGGGCCACGTAGAGCATCGCTGGTTAGATGAAGTTGAGAAAGACCTGCATCCTCGACTGGCGGAGGATGGCGCAGGATAGGAAGGGGTTCTTTGGTATCGGAGGCCAAGATCCAGTAAGCATGTAAGTACGTATTATAGCCTGCTGCTATACAAGGCACAGGTGCGACCTCATATGGAGTATTGTTCCCATCTTTGGGCCGGCGAAACTGCCAACCTGATTAATCCTCTGGACTCCGTACAGAGACCCGCCGTACGAATTGTCGACGATCCCATACAAACAAGCAAGTTAGAACCACTGGCTAACCGCAGGGACTTTGGCTTCCTATGTGTGTTCTATCGGCTGTACAATGGGGAGTGTTCCGAGGAACTTTTCGATCTGGTGCCCACAGCACAATTCCGCCATCGCACCACCCTCCGTGGGCTGGGTACTCATCCTCACTGCGTAGATCCTCTGTTGGTCACCACGCGAAGGTTTGAAAGAACGTTTCTCGCTCGTACGATTCGGACGTGGAATGAGCTCCCAGCCACAGTGTTTCCTTTGGACTATGACATGGGATCGTTCAAGAGGTATATTAGAGGTCTCTTCAGAGGCGGGCAACGCCTTGGCGAGTCCCCTGGTGTTGCTGATGTCCATAGGCGGCGGTGACCACTTTCCATCAGGTGGCCCGCTTGCTTATTTGTCTGCCGTATAACATAAAAAAAGTATGTAATCACTTTTCTTATCATTCACATTCATCAAGAGCTAAAACACAAAAAATTTGACTCACTTTCATTACGATGTCGTCCTCGAGGAAAAACTACGAAAATCTCGAGCTCGCATCGCTTGCTCATTCATGAATTCGTCACCCCGGCTTTAACGACAACAGATATCAAAAATTTCGAGTCCATTGACATAGGTACAGGTATTGGCCGTAAATAATGCATATCGGCTAGTTCGGCTTCGTAGAGCGTTGAAAATTTGGAGAACGCTCCGCTCGCTCAATCATTGATTTTGAACATCCAAAATTTATTTTAGTTATTTTTTTTTAATTCTGCCGTTATATTGCATTTATTTATAAAAACGGACCCCAAATGAAACTAATTGGTGACCCCTGGTCTATGTAATAAGGCTGTAAATAATGCTCAACGGCTAGTTTCGTCTTCGACAGATACGAACGCCCAACGAAGCCAACCTAGCCGATGTGCGGTATTTACCCTTAAGTTCTAAGCACAGCGTGCAGTCCAAACCGAATAATAAGAGTAGGTATTATCTGGTTGCAGCAGCCGCAGCTGTAGCGGAACGGACATAATTAAAATAAAGGTTTAGCTTTGGCTTCTGACATTGGCGGGGCTTCCTGTCTATTACCATCACTATGGGCTGCCTTCACACAACCGGGTTGAGGCCGCGACGGCGCCATTGACTGCTACACACGCCTAGTCACCTTATTTATGAAATATTTACTCACATTGACCATTGTTTAAGAGATACAATACACTTAATAATTCATCACGGTCATTGGACAAAGTGTCTGCTCTGACCTTGGTGATCTTAAAGAAATTGTGAATCAACATATATAGCGGTCTGTGATATCACTGAGACACATTTTTAAAAATTCTTATTAGCGATCGAACCATTAGGGTACCAGTACAAGACGATACCTTACCTTAAATTGTTTAATGGCTCATTTTGATTGTGAATTTTGATGACAAATTGGGCTAGGTGAAGGGGTGCCTAGGCGCCGTTTTGAAACCCGACACCGGTGCGTCACGGCTGCGGGGCGGCGGGGGCGACTCGGCCCTGACTCTTGAAATAGTCTTCCGCGTTAGTGCGGCAAAAATATCGCATGATGCTGCCTCCAAGGTCGCCGCCGGCTAGCGGAGCCTTGTATGGGATTAAAAAAACATTTCCCCAATTTGACAAATCTATTTTCGCTTCTTACTTTGCTAGGTTTTTTAGATACCTAATCTCGACTCGTTAGAGTATCAAACACATTAAATTGTTTCAATGCGGTTCTACTGTTAGTATCCTCTGAATATAAAACACATGGTATTTATGATGTATGTGATGTTCTTAAAGTGTATTTTAGGTACCTAACAACGTCTATGACCTACACATGTTTCAATGACAACGTTTTTTTATTATTCACAGAAATAAATTCATGCCAAGAGGCTTATCATGCGCCAATCCGTTCAGTTGTAGGCAGTAATGCACTTCCTGGTAGCCAGAATAGTAAGGTCTTTGTGTGGTGAATGTCAACTGCAATGGTCAGATAGCCCAAACTTGTTCACTCACTCTGCTTGATGCTTATCACAATTTGGATAGCAAAGGATCACGAGCCACAACGTGATGAATCTTCTCTGAACTATTAAAAGATGAGTCGATCTGTCAACTTAGATTAAGTTTTATATTTCTTCTTCTATAGGTTCTTAATATACGCTCTATATTTCTGGACTGAAGTGTTGGCTATTCAGCTACAAGGCAAACTCTCAACTTTCCCTCAATTAACCGTGTTGAACCTTGGAATAGTTTTCTATATTTAGAGTTCACATGACATTTATTTTCAGCCACACTAATGATGTATGTTTCGAGCACTCCACCCACACAGCCATGTGCGTGGTCTGATGGGGTGGCAGTGACATAATCTTGATTTAAAACAACCAGGCGATATGATATGACATCTATAAATTTTAAGTGTTGGTAAGTTTGAATAATGTAGCAACTTCCGTAAGGTACGAGTACGCGCGCACCGTGTAACGAGACCTGAAACACGTCATGACCTTGCGATCGATATAGACGCAGTATACATTATTCGCTGCGTATGTGAAGTTGTAAATCACACGAAGATCGCAGCTGTAAACAAACTGCCCACACTTTTGCAAAAAATCCGACCGTTTAAAAAAGAGCGCCTTGAAAAAATTAACAACCTCGTTGAAAATAAAGACACCGCATGTTTCAGTGCCAATGCCAATTTTCAGCATTCGAATATTCTCCCGGTGTATTTTCCCCTCGTCGACAAGTAATAAATAGAAATATAATAATGTGCATTGTTTGAAACGAGACATGTAATTTTTAATCAAATGGTTCTAAATTCTGACATCTGGTGTATCTGTACACCTACAATAGTCTAAATGCGTATAACCAGCGTGATGAATGAACGAATCCAATATTTCAGCGATTTATTGCATTGTATCGGTTGGAGGCGCGAGTGTGGCGTGGATTCATTGCACGCATTGCAATCACGTTGCGGCGACATGCCGCTAGCACGCAGCTCGCCACGTGTGCGATAACCGACCGCTTCTGCGTCGCAAACGCGGCTGCCCGCGAGCTTCTGCGAACGGTGTCTTTGCACTCCGGGCTCAATGTCAGCGAAACGTTGCACCGCCCGCTGCATACGGTTACATGTCACGAGTACGTTGTCACAACAAATAAACCGAGTAATGTATACAAACTTCGTATTAATGACGATTCAGTAAATTCAACACGTGCATGTTATACCTAAACAATTTTGCGCTAAGAGGTAAACGATTTGAAAGAACCTTCAAAGCTTCGTATGTTCCAATTACTTTTGATTTAGTTATTTAAAACTTTACTACACATAAAATACAGAAATTGTTATGTCTAGCACTAAGATCAAACAAAGTCAAAGGTCCATGCAGAAAATAGGTACGACTGAAGTCCTAAACATATAACTGTACAAAATTAATTTCATTCCTAATTATCATCTCAACTGAAGGACCTTTACTGCTAAACATAGGCCTGCCCCCACGAGTTGCATACCGTTCGACAGTGTGCCTCTTGCATCCATCGGCTCCCTGCGACATTTTCGAGATCATCCGTAAAAACGTTTTTTTGTTCGTACGTTCAAGTTTTGCGTCTCTGGAACCTATGTCGGTGACCTAATTTCTGCTACAGATATCTTTATTTCTGATCATATTACGTGAAAATCCAAACGTAGCTCTCTCCTGAAGTTGCTCTCCTGATCTCTGCTAATGCACCACGTTTCTGATAAATTGCATAAGACATCGCTTGTATCATTCACTGGTCATAGATTTCGTCTTGGCACAAGCTATGATCTACTTAGCTGCCCAAAGGCTTTCCTTCATTTTAACATTGGGTTCTTCAAAAGGTATGTCTACAGGTGCATTCGCTGTGTGCCTCCCTAGGAAATTATAGGAATAAACACTGTGGTATTTAAAACGAGAAGATCATCCGCAATTTCTTTGCCTCTTTCCTACCAAATTAGACTGTTTGTGCAACTTCGAGAATAAACTTCCAGCCATTAATGGAGCGGGTGATACATGTACATTAGACAAAAGCTTCTTCTTGTCGCAGATGTGACTGTAAGTTCTTAGTACTTATAGGATGGAGATGAACGGAGTGGAGTGGAATTTTAGGGAGGGAAACAACAAGCTCATTTATACAAAATAGGGTCGTTAAGCAACTTGAATGATAACGCGTACAGTCAGCTGACTGTGCAATACCTGCATACACTTATTTTTATTAATCCACCATCGTCTTCTTCATATTAGCAATAAATTCGCCAGCCACTGTCAGCTCTTCTACTAAAAAGTGCCACCATCAGCGTTCGCTACCAGAATCTTTAGTGTGTTGTGAAAATTCAAAATAGTGAGTTTTTGCTTTTTACATACGGCGACTGCCATCAAGTCAGTCTGTTAGTAGAAGAACGCGTGCAGGTGAGGTTGGCTTGGAACCAGAGAATGGTGGTAGCCCCCCCCCCCCCCCATTCGCCATCAGGACTACCTTCACATTGGTTGTTAAAAAGTGAAAATTTAGCTTTGTCACGTCCCACCTGCCAATGACTCTACAAAGCCAAAACACTAATACTTTTTTTCAGTAAGTAAATCTAGCGATTTCAATCAAGTTCGAAATGAGGTTCATGGTCGCGAGTATATTAAATTTAGTAGGTATAGAAAAGAAAGACTAAATTAAGAAAGATTAAATGCCCGATAGAAACTTGCTTTTAAAATACTATGTGCCTGTATACCGTAATCCGGCCCGACCCAAAATGAAAATGCTGAATTTTTCTAAACAACATTTTTTGAAAAACAACTTCAAGAAAAAGACTAACGTAGGTAGTAAATTTTCGTAAGAAATCGTTTAAATTTGTTTACAAAAAGACAGGGGATAAATTTTCTGCTGAAATATTGTCTTGATTGTTAATCGTTTCGTTTAAAAAGTATTATTTCGAGAGTAAACCAGTAAATATTCGTCGTAAAGACGGTCATTGAGCTCGATATCTCCGTCCTATTTGTCACCGGCGCGCAACACAACAGAAATAAAGTGACACTCGCCGTCAGTTAGGGTTTATTGAAAAAAAAAGAAAACACGGAGTGTCGTGGAATCAGCGTGAAATGCAGGTCACCGACCGGGGAAAAAAATACCTTACCGAGTTTCGTGTTGCACTGAAACATGAGAAATTGGGCACTTTGTTACACGAAGCCGCCAACAAGACCGTAGAAATGTGTCGTAATGTGCAAGCGCAGCCCCTTCGTCCCGGTGGTTGTCTTTGTGTCACCTAAAGATAAAAAATTTTTTTTTACACATGCGAGTTCAAATATTATAATGCTAAACCTACTTATAAAGGAGGCATATAACATATTAATTTACTTTTCTTCATAATTACAATCACAAAGCAGTTTACAGTGCGTCGCAGGCAGCAGCGCGTGTCTGCGCGGCCCACTGCCCTGACCCACATCACTGATGATTGTATGTAGATTTTGTAAGTCATAAGTCAGTGGAGAGCGCGATGACAGCATCCGTCCGTTTTCACCGCCCATTGTACGGAGTGTCTCCGGCGGGCCGCGGCATCTGGCGCGCCCTGCGCACGCGCCGACAGAGAAATTGAGGTGATATTACCTTGATATCAGCCAACGCAGCTTTCTGCCCCAGTGGCCAACAAAGATGTTTAACGTATCCAAGTGCGAATGTCAATTTGCTTGTTGCTTTATTGATATTTTTATCTTATTTTTGGTTTGGGTGCCAGCGGCGGGTAAAAGGGGTATCTTTAAAAAAATACTTGAACACTCCATTCAATCTAATACCTCTAATTTACCTAGTAAGCAACAGTCTTCGTTACATACATATTAGAGGTTACAATAGTCCCAGTAGTCAAAATATTGAAATATTTTAACGTATTCTGAAAATTAAACAAAGGCGTACTTGCACGAGAAAGTTGGCCGATTCTACATTAAGACAACAAAGGTTACATGCGTATTTAAAATGCAAGGCCGTTGAAGGAACAATGGGGAGGCGCAGGCAGGACGACGTCCTTTCTCCCGCGCCGCGTTGCCCACCGACGAGCTCTCGCCGCGCGCGCAGCCCGCGATCCGAGATTTCTCTCGTGTACCCGTATTTGGATTCAGGTCATGTTCGCCTCGCCTCGCCCAAACTCACTCTGGTTTACTTAGAGCTACATGAATGGCTCTTGTACCTACTTAAAGGGAAAACTTGAACGTGAAATTGTATGTGGCTGCTGGATTATTTTGGAGATTAACGAAAATAGTTGTGAAGAAAAAAATCGCAAGACATTCACTAATAAGGACTTCAAAAGTGTTATTTAACCCTTTAGGTAACCTATAGGTAAAACTAAAAAGTGGTCGGAAGATATCACTTTTAATGTGATCGCGTTATGCTGGTTGCGTGTGCCTTACTAAACCCTTATCAATTTAGGATGACAGTGAAGTTCTCTTCTCTTTACTTGTTGTCCTTTTGAATATGGCTTTCGGCGCAGAAAAAGTCTCGGGCTAAAACCAATAATTTACGCAATCATAGCAACACACATGGTCGTTTATTTGCTTATCGAAGGTAGGATTATAAAAACATACCACATTTATTTTTCATGTGTTGTTTGTCCTTCGACTAAACTATAACGATAAGGCGATACTCGTGGAGGTACAGTTTACGTGTGATGTACTATCGCGCACACATCATGGCTGTACGTAGGTACGCTCGTGTATTCACAAGAGAACAAATAGCACGTCACCCTTTAAATGATTGACATAACAACATAAGCTACGATAACGAATCTAAATGCCACGTGTAACCATTATGATGGAAACCGTTATTAGCCTAACGAGAATCGCTCGTATCGTATTAATGGCTGACAGTCTTGAGCGAAATTCGTAGCAATATTCAATTGGAACCTTTTCTTTTGTTGTAACTACACAAAGTAACAAGCTTATTATATTGCGTTAATTATTGTACCTTCCGGAAAGGGAAACGTTACGAATCCTAAGGTTCAGAATAATGTTGGCGGTCACCATGCGTTACTATCCGGCGCTCGCAAACTGTCTGAGGTTAGCACATTCATTACGTATCTAAATTCTGAGGCTGGCCTTGCGGCTTCGAGGCGTGGTCAATGTTACCCGTAGCTTCCTGGTTAGCAACTAAAAGATCGGGAAATCGTTTAGAATGTCAAGTTGATATTTTTGCGCGACCATGAACACACAAGGCCGCCGCAATATTTTGCGGCTGGTGGCGATAAGCATGTGGAAAGTGATTTCGATCGCCCTACGTTTTATTTTGGCTAACTTCCAACGTTGGAATAGGAGAATGGAGAATTACCGACATACCTACCATTTGGATTATTGTTTTTCTTTTTAGAAAACATAGGTACCTACTGAATTTAGAGACAAATAAAGTAACGTACTAGTCAACAAAACCTTCCCATTAAAATTAATCTACTCAACAACTCACATAAATTGATTGACAGGGACACAGTTTATTTTCATGGAACATTTTAGTTAGGGTAAGCAAGTACAGCGATCACGGAAGCGTGCGGTGCGGTGCGGTGCGCGGGCGCCGGCCGTTATCGGTCGCATCGATATCTGCGCGTTATCACGCCGCGAGCGCCTCGGCGAAGGTCCCGCGGAGGTCACGCGCTGACGTCACGCTGATAACGATTTGCGCGGTGACCTTGTCGCGCGCCGAATCTCAAGGTTGCCGCTATTTGTACAGTCAGATAGGCGTCCGCCGCCCGCGCCGCCGCCGCCCCCCGCCATCTGCGTCACCCGGACTTGCCACTTTATTGACTATTATTTGCGGAGGCCACCCGGTTGGCTCTTCGGTCGCTTGCTTCGGCACATGTAACGAGTATGTACTTCTGACATTTTCGATAGCGTCAGGTGCTCTGAAGCTACATGGACTTATTACACTTGATCATTTTTTTAAATAATATTTTAATCTGAATTGTATTTTCTATTTCTGACTTCAGTCAGTTTCTTAATACCTCAGAATCTCTTTTTTTATATTTTATGCATTTATTTCTTAATTATTTTATTTATTGCCATAAAGGCAGAACTGTACTTACATAGGCAAATGACAACATTGACTTAGAGCTTCGTCAGTCACTCCGATAAAATAAAATAAAATTTTATTTTTATGGCCAGTATATAAGCGAAATATTTACTGTAAGATACTGTTCAAGAGTGTTAATAAAACCACATAACATGTCATCGTAAAGCATGGCCTTGTTACCGGCAGGGAAATAATATTGTTTGAAACTTTCCACGGGAAGAAAGTGATTTGGGTTTGTAATGTTAAAATTCGTATGAAACTCTTAGTATACGGGTTTTGTAAAGAGACTTTATTCGAAAATGGCAAAAATTTTCTTTTTATTTGTACATAAAAAAAGAAAAAGGCGCGATTAAAAAACTGTGACTAAAGACTAGGCAATATGGTTGCAGCACCTTAGACTGATCAAAATGGGCAAATGGAAAAAGTGTTAAAAAATGTATTTAGTGTTGTGTTTAGTGTTATTATAATTTTCAGTCCCAAATTATATTTTTATATTGACACGAGAATGTCGTGTTTCGATACTGATTTAACTCCAGTTTGCTAAATCATTTACCTCTGGAATAAAGTTGTCTTAGTCTATGAGTGCTTGAACCCCTCGCTTCAATCAGGACTCTACACAACTAGAACTCTTAAGAGTCCTTAGCTACGCTCATTATCTAGTACGCCGTCCATGACGGAAGCCACTGCTTTAATCCCTTGGTGTATAATCTACAATTATTCTAATTATTTTATTGCTAACATTTCGTCACCATCTTGCTAAATATAGGCGTGATCTTGTTACTCCAATAAGGAAGGCAAATTAGGCCCATGGTGTCACGGAGTCGCGGAAGCGGTCGCGGGCAGACGGGAGTCGCGGTCGCGGTCGCGGCCGGTCGTAAACACGCGATTGTAGCAGCGGCCTCGCACGGACTCGCGGAAGCGCGAGACTTCGCAAATTAGCACGCACTCAAGGACACGCCGAGATGACAAAGACCGTTTTTTCCTCGGAGACAAAGCCCGTCTTGTTTTACACACACAACTGGACAACGGATTCCGGTTATTCCAGCCGACTGGATTAACTCATAACAACGATTTTGTGCTCGGACAAAATAACACAGTATTTGTCTGTATCTCGAATCTTTGTTACGTATTCGTATCTAGGTCTATGTCAGAGAAATATCGTTTAGCCTAAAATTGTGTCGAAGAAAGCACTGTGCTTTCATGTAGGTAGTTATGGTAGATAAGTACGTTTAAACAGCGTAAATATATAGGTCGACAAAAGCGAAGTTTGATCATAATTTCGATATTAACCAATCAAAGTCAATTAAATTTTCTTTAAAATATATATAGTTAATTTGCACGGGATTTAATATTTCAAGTAAATCCCGTTTAACTTAACTACCTCCGTAGTTTTAAAACGACATTTCTACAATACAGCAACGCAATCAAAGTAGTCTTGTGCTAAATTACTAGAACTTTTTAAGTAAGTGGGAGGCTCGGCTAGACTAGGTTAAACCAATTTAGTGTTGACCTCTAAACCTTAATTGTGAACGCTGTCACTTTGTCGGCTGGATAGACATCACATCAAAGGAATTTCGTACCAATTCCGTTTAATATGTAGGTAGTGTACTTACTTACCCTGTTAGAACTATTTTTTTAAGTATACCATAATTGTAGGTAGATACTTATTCCTCAATATTGTACAAGTAGTTCTCATGTAAGAAAATAATTTTATGCCTTTAAATAGAACTTAGGCACGATATCTCGGAGTGAAGTTTTATCGTCCCGTTTTGTCCTATAATTGATTCGTAAATCCCGTAAAATCCCGTGAAAATTTCTAATAAGTGTACCTAATGTCGCAAAACTCGCAAATGTGGTACGGCGGCGGAGAATGCGGTCATCTCGGACATAAATCAGTCGGCGGCGCGCGCGCAGTGGCGGCGACCGCGCGAGGGTTCAGGTTCAATGTCATGTCGCAAGTTATTTACCTGTTGTCACATCTAGAGCTTATATTTATTGATGATTCATCAACAACAATATGGTGCTACATAAAACATAACAAGAACGCTGTATTTCTTTCGAGCTACTGGGTTGCTATTACGCTAATTATGTAATGAGTTTACATTACGTTTAGAATTATTGCGTCAGATATCGTTGAGGACCAAAATAACCGAAATAGGGTAGCCGTGACCTTTGTAAATCGAACTCGATAAAATGTTACAAATTATTCTTATCAATAATGTAATTATTGGGATTACGGGCTTTAGAGAGAGCACGAGCGTTGGTCGTGGACGTGAGCGTTGCGTAAGGTTAGTCGCGCTCGTGGGGAAGCACCAGTCGTAGGGGATCCGGCGATCCGCCGATTCGCGGGGCCCGTGCGCCCGCGCCGATGCCGCGGTTACGCAATGCGCCGCGCGTGAAGTGTGAAGTTCAATGTCACGCACACCCACATGGCGGCGCGTGTGCGCACACACGCAGATACCGTGCGCCCGTGTGCGCGCTATATCTGAATAATCGCAGCCAACCCGTTACTCGCCTCTATCAGCACTTCCCGGAATAATTCGCGAAAACATCATGCCCCTTTGTACGCTCGGTAACTGATGTGCGTCGGTAGCATTTTTAAGCAAGGTCAGGGTAATGTCAAGGCGTTATATTTATTAGATATGTAAAGTAGCGATTGGTATTGTACTCTACATTAGGTATGTAGCTACACAACTTGAAAAAATATATAAACGAATATTTAGAAATTGCCACGGGAACAGTTTGTAACTTGGGTTAAGATGTCCGAAAATGAACGGGAAAACGGACATAACCGCGGGAAGAATCTTTAAGCTATAGCTGTATATTGTAACAATGAAAACAGTTAACAAACCTTGTTACGGTTAAGTATCTAGTAGGCCTACTCAGCAAATTATTATATTAATAGACTCTTTTAGTTTGTTATTGCCCTTGTCCAGCGGTATTCGGTCGTGGGGCGGGCGGGGAGCGGGGGGCGCGGAGAGGGCGCGCAGGGCGAATTGCCGCCCTCGGTCAAGGGCGAACCTTCCTGACCTACATAGCTAATGTGCCCTGGCAAGGTCGTCGCTAGCTCGAGCCTACTCAACGAGTAGGTACACCCCCCCCACGTTTGATTGAGTACCTTCAAAATTTTCCACTTTCAGTGCTAAAACCATTCATAGCCCTAGCATATAACACGTGTACTTCCACGTATAAAATCTTTTATTGGAGAAATTGAATAATAATTATTTTTTCTAGTCTACTAGGTACATATCATACCATACCAGGGTTCTCTATCACATTCCAATTGGTTTTATTGTTCCTGCGGGATGTATTATGAATTCGGCATTAATATGTGTTATAGCTACAAATTTATTTTGCGCGAGTTCTTCCGCGTAATATTTGGTAATTATGTTGTTTCTGAGCCCATTTCCACGGGTACCACATTTAATTCCGAAATAAATTGCTATTCAGGGTTATCTACAAGGTCATTACTGCCAAAGGTCATCAAAATCCGTTCAGTAGTTTTTGAGTGAACTTTTGAATTTATAAAATTAGTAGGATTATAAAGTCAAGATCTAGAAAGCCATTCATTAACAGGCATCAACACTGCTGTCCGTTTTCTGGTTTTAGTCTAGAGTTCAAATGACCAGTTGGTTGATCCTTGAAACTCCCATCCCAACATTATCAATTCTGGCTAGGAGACAAACCCGACCACAACCTTTGACGAGTCAGTCAAGAGCGAAGATACCTAACATAACAGTTTGTTTATACGTCTACCTACGTGCCTGTATACTGAGAAAATTATTTCTGTACCGTTGTTACGCTGGAATTGTCAGTACCAATCGTGGGGAACTTTATTACGTGTGACAAGAGTAGCGGGAAAAATCCCGTTGTCTGTTCGACAAGGAGAAAAACGTAAGTGCCATTGATACTGATTACGCAATTAAAATAGAACCACTCTATATAGAATGGGTATCCTGAAAGCGTATCAAGCGTAAACCGATGCTAGATGCATTGATGCGTTGGACGAAATCTGTGAGTAATTCGGTAAAAGAAGTCGATATTCCTACATTACCTCTATATGGGGACGACGACTATGCTTTGGAATAATAAGAGTGTTTTGAAATCGTCACGATATTTATTTATATTGTAAACCTACACGAAATGAGTCTACACAATAGAAATACGAAATAGTCAAAATTTGGCGACGTATTCGTCACTCCCCGGATATCACTCATTTTCCACAAGACAGGCTTCCGTGTGTGTTTTCCTCTATAAAAAAAACCGGCCAAGACCTGTCGTGCCATGTGCTGTGTAGGGTTTCGTAGTTATTATAATGCGAGTGCAACAGAGGGCTTTTTGCTACTATAAGCACATTACAAAGTTACAAATGTAGGTAACTCAGATTTTAATCTATATAATTTGTATTAAATGTTTGCTAATCCAACTACATTTCATAATTTGGTCGACTATTACTCGTTAATATGAAGAGTCCATTAGGCTGTGATAATTTTCCTTTTAACTTCATTATTTAAACTATTATGTTGAATGCTTTTCACGTATACTAATATTACGGTTAAGCAGTTAGAGACATATGTTTCTCACAATAAAATTCACTTTGAAGCCTAATTATATCGAAAACAAAAAACTTAATCCTAAAACGTTCTTCAGATGCCACAGAAGATAAAATACTTATACAACGACACCCAACACAATGTACTATGCGCGAAAATATCATACCCAGCTTTACGTGGGGGTACCAAAATAAGAACACTTTCAAAATAATATTTTATTTCTATTCAACTCAATTCAATTCATTTTTTTGTAAAAGTATGTAATCATAAGTATCATAATTATTGAGTTGTTCTCTACTTTTGCCCCAAGGAATCATACAAATATTAGATTAAAAAATCATAATTCAATATGTCAAACAATGAAATATCAAATACAAAAATGAAGAATGAAATCACTTTTTGTACATTAGTTCCACTTTATTATACAACTTTTATTAAATTGCAACCGGTTTCGAATTATTCATCTTCAGGCAATTGCATGTATTAAATTTATAATAATGGAGATCTATCGCGAAGTGACAACACAAAGTGTTAAATATATAAAAAAAAAATTAAAGACATGCCAAATTGTAAATTATCAATAAATTAAATAAAAGTCAATAAAATCACAACTTACAACTTTGTCTGCGTGATTAAAATGTAATGTCAGCTTTCTAGTAACAATAGTTTTTAGATAAACCGTGAACGGACAGACGGTCAGATGGACATCACCAACCATAAGGGCTTTTTGGTTTACTACGGAACCCTAAAAATCGGACAGGACAAGAGCCATCTCCGTCATAGGTTTAATTCGTAATTAATTTATCGTTTTTGAATTAAGATTTTCGCAGTTTATCTTTTGTCTACTCCACAAGTTTTTAGTTCATAATTTGACGAGAGTAGTATAACGCCAATGATCTTCATTGTATTAATAAATGCGTTTCTCTTTGATAATAGTTTGACTCGAGTGTTTAAATGCCTAATTATATCCAGTTGCATACACTATCTTTTCATAATAAAATTTCGTACCAATAATCTTCTCAACTTTGGAAGTTGCCACGATATCAAGTGGCGTGAAATTCACTTCACTACTTTCACATAATGATACGATCGAGCTGATCTGATGATAGTGATAAACCCATCGAGTTTGGGCTCGTTTGATTAGTCTTGACAAATACCCTGATTGTAAAAAAGAACGCGCGATAAAAACTTCTTATGAAAAATAAACCATTTAAGAACTTTATTTATTTGGTGTTTATTTTATTTGCCTAGGTGAGATGGTCCATCGGATAATAAACTGCCACCGTCGTCCAGGATATCTGAAGTTTTGCAGTCATGCCTTTTCAAGTACCCCATTTATGTTATCTACTAAATATTGTATTTCTTTCTATTTACGCGATGTTCAGATACTTTACACTGTAATTTTTATTAACTATAAAGTATGAGGCTGAATACGACATTCTCATTGGTTCATTTAAATTAGGTACGCCAAGGAGGCTTTCACAGCGTAGATAATTTTCTGCGATTTTCTGGTGTTACTACAAATGAAAATCGCAGGTATCTCTAATATCTTAAAAATTCAAATTTATTAAATTAAATACAGAACAAACGACCTACGTTGTCCAAGATCTTTCGCAGTCTCGAGAGGCGATTAGCGCCTGGTGACGGTTTGAAAAAAATCCCTTATGGCCACCCTAATGGCTTCTGTGGGCACCTTCCGTCTCCATCATCAGATCAGCTCACTGATACCATAATTTTGTATAGTCATCTAACTTACATATATCCCAGTACTTAAAAATAAAAAAAAATTTAGAATAGATCACAAGATTTTCATTTTAAAGTGTCTCATTGCTATAAATATGCGTTTAGATTTTATCAACAAACCTATACAATTCTTCCATATGATTGATCCTCATTGAATGCAGGGAGCATAGACTAGATCAGTGTGGAAGGGGCGAGCGAAGGCTTATGTTCAGCAGTGGACGTCCTACGGCTGAGATTATGAATGCTTGTTCAATTAATCTTTGCCAGAGAAACAGATTCCTCCGGTACGGGCGGAACAGTGTCGCAGCGAGGAACTGAAAATATTGTAACACCACGTCCGAGCTTTCTATTCAAATGTGAATCTCTCGCCCAGCGTTCTCGCGCCACCGTACGTTAACCATGCTTAATAAATAACTGCTTAATTCATTAGGGCAAATATCGATAAACCACCCGACAATAATAGACGAACTAATTATCTTTCTTATAAAAAAGGACCATGTTGATATTCTTAGCAGTTACTCTGATATTTTGATTGGTATTTGGAAAATAATAGAAAATCAATGTAATAATGTCAATAAATTAATCTGTAAGATTCAATAAATAATGAATTATATAAAAGTTGTTTTTTAAATTATAAGTAAGATTTGATAACTAATATTGGAATTGGCCATTGTAATACATTTTCATGACAACTGGTAAGCAAAGATCTTCTTCGATATAATCGTCTTAACAGATTTGACCATTACTGATAGGTGGGTCACTATAGCTGTATTTAATGTCATTGGAGAGATTCCAAGACAGAAGCAAGTTCTGAGAAAGTGTACCTATCATTTCGGGTATTTTTATATTGGCGAAATAGCGGGTGGCGGCGGCGTGCGACCCGCGGTGACTTTCCTGCGACCTTGCCCCCGCCCCTCCCACGACCCGCGAACCCCCCCTCCCCGCCCAGTGCTCAGGACGCCGTATAACCTACTCAACCTTCGAACAATGAGGGAAGCCTCTCGAATAGATTTAAGCAACTCGCCGTACGCAGCCATCAATCTACAATCAAAGACGTCCACATCGAATGTTTTAATAATCATGTGTCAATTAATCAATCAATTTCCTGGCTTGTTTCCCTATTTGATAATTATGTGTGATATTTTATTTTGTTTCGATATGGCTCTACATTTAATAATATAGCAATGCGATTCATTCTAAGGTGTTTTTGCTTATGCGCTTATTACACCTGGCTAACTTCAGTCGACTAAATTCAGAAGGAAAATACGTGAGAGTAAGTCAAAGTGGAATGAATTATAGAGCCAGAGTCCATTTTTGTATCACTTATTTTATGTTTCGCGTCGCTCCTCTTTTCTCTTTTTATTTTATAAGCACTACATTTCATTTTGATTTTCTCTCACGCCCCACGCTCCCATGCCCGAATTTAGACGACTGAATTTAGCCAAACGTAATAAGCGCATTAGGTAGGTACAGTGCATAGGCTAATATTTGCCAATTGTGAAATATTTAAGTTTCATTTATAATCAAATTCCAATTGCATTGCCATAACCGTCATTCAATTCAATGTTAGCCAAAATTTGCTATAAAACTTAACCATGGTGCTGCCTAGAAGCAACGACCGCAAGCAAGATCGTCGGTCCGCCTTCCAGGTCACGGTCGCCGTTGGGACTTTCGGCGTAACCACGGGTCTTATATAAACATCAAATCCCTATTACGCTGCGCATTCAGTCAACTCTACATAAATTGATAGTTTATTAGTTACGTGGCGTTCCATGTCTTGTCCTAACATTTATATTTAAGGACTTGTTTTTACTAACACATGGTAACGCAATAAACAAATTGAATTGAATAGAATAGAATTGATAAATAATATTTTACAGGAAATTGTATCTTCTTTATTTATTGTATACCCTTACTTAAACTTCGCAGTTCTTACCTGCATGTAGGTCGAAACCATTTTCATAAGAAACATAAAAGTAAAATAAAATATTTTCGTATTTACGACTCGGCTTTGGGACACCAGTCCCATTCATACTAAGGGCCGACTAAGTTCACATATATGGCGATAGGGTCATACCGTCAGTCCGTCAGGTATGCTATCACCTCGGACCAAGCACGCGGGCTCTAATATAGAGGGCAAGTTGTTGCTTACAAGAGCTAATGTATGATGTCATTGAGGGAAGCGTGTTGCTGGATAGACGGCCGACACTTTTAGAGCATGACAGGCCGTGATGGTCGCTGTCGCCGCTGATGTGGTTCTAATAGGTTGACCACCCAAATGGTTCAGTGGTTAACATGCTACGCAGAGATCCCGGGTTTGATTCCCGGCCGTGTAGAAATTGTAATGATGATTTTTAATTTGTGTGGGTGTTGTAAGTATAGTATAATATACTATATATATTTAAAAGTATATAAGTAGTTTATTAGTTGTCTAACAACCATAACACAAACTTTTCTTACTTTGGGGCTAGATGGCGCTGTGTGAATTGTTCAAGCATTTATTATTATTTAATATTATTATCATCAACAAGAAGGTAAATTAGTGAAGGACATAACTACAGCTAGTATCCGGACTGTCACCGGATACCGAACGGTTGACACTGCGAGGTATCGTGCCTTGTCAGCAGTTACGGTGAAAAGAAAAGTTACGGTGGTACAATTTTCTCTTCTCGTGCGACAAATGCGTTATCCGAATTCAAAAACTTGTTAATCGATTGAAATGATTCATCTTACCACAAGAAAAGATCCTAAAACGAATCGATCAAGATTTATCATCGCTAAAACTTAGTATGGGTAACTCACGTTGTCACGTCAAACCTAAAATATTTCAATGTTTCATGACTCATTAACAGTTTATCTCTCTATCTTCTATGGATTGGTATTTTCCAGAGTGGAAGAGATTGTGTTACTGTTACTACGTTATGAGTATATGGTAATATTGAAAAAAAAATGCGAAGAAATAATTTTTGCCATTTCACCTTTCAATATTGTCGTATCATTTTTGTTCTTTTTTTCTCCGTGAAAAAACATCGCATTCTTTATATACCTACCCGAGTTTTCTGGTATTCAGGACGAAACAATTTAGGGAATAGAAGATTACGTATTGAGGCCGCGTCTCATAACTCGCGAATCTGGGCCAGCGCGCGCGGTGTCGCCTCGTCCTCGGAATCCCGAACCCTTAGCCTTGCCAGCACGACCTACTTCGGGCCCATAACGCCTAATGCGAAGGCCGAGGGACAACAGACAATTTATTCAGTTAATTATCTCATATTCGGAGTTTGGAGTCAGGGCCATCTAGTATTTCTGTGTGTTTTATTGTTTCGACGCAGGTTTGGATCATTTACATTACATTGGGACATCCATTTCAATCTGTTTCATTTTTGGTACAAGGCGTTGTCGTTAAAGGCGTGACGTTATGTTTGTATACGTTATTTTCTTAATTACTTTGCTTCTTATAATGTTGTGTAACAACTACCCTGTGTGTAAAAAATTCTTATCGTTAAACATATATATACAGTGTATAGGGTACGATTTACATTATTACATTTTTGCATTGAAAACCGTGTCTTATAACATAATGTTTTAAACTATCGCGGTTATTATCACACATTTTAAGGGTATGTTCGTATAAACTACGTCGAAATAAGACAAAAAAAGTGAATGATACGGTCAGTGTAGTGTGCCGTGACTTAAAAGTGAGTTCGAGTTCCAGTAGTAACAGACAACTTTTGCGAAAGCGGGTAGATCGACTTCGGCCGCTTTATCGCTAACCAACACCTTCCGGCGTTCGCAGCGATCCAGTCGTCCCGTGACCATGATGCATGCAACTTTGTCGAAATATCGGGCGACTCGTCAACAAAGGTACGTGGTGGGAAACCCGCAACATAAACTTAAGATGTGTGATTTTGTGACTTTTTCCACAAGGTAAGGGTAGTGGTTAAATACTCTTTCTTAATGGCTTTGAATCACATAAAGCATGTTAGGGGAGTGCAGTAGCCAGCATTGCAAGCTGACGTTCAAACCGCGTTTGTTATTACCAAAAAGATTGGAAAGTTACCTACTTTCATGGCTGAGACTAGGCTGGCAAATATATTTTATTTGCTCTGTGGTGATTACTCTCCTCCTTGTTTATTAGTTAATTGTAGGTATCTTTTATCAAGTTATACTTATTATAGTAGCGAATGTGATTCGTGTATGTACAAAATGTAAGTTTGGCCAACGCGCTCACTGACCCAATAACTTGATATTATACCTACTGTGCTATGTCGCACTGATGTTGTTTATACGAAACAATATAACTTTCAATACATTTCATTGTGTGTTTCTTATCGAAACTTTGTTATTTCTTTGACGACCATGCAGACGGTCCTGGATTCAATCCCCGGCCCTGACCGACATTTGTGTGTCGGCTCACATTTGAATGCCTGTGCGTGGTATGTATGAGTGTGGGTGGATTTGTGTAGAATTTAAATATTATTTTTTTCACTTAGAAACGGAACATTCCTCTATTTACCTGATTTTTGGTCCAGCAAAATATAGCTCAAAGCAAATTCTGGATGTAGGATGAGGTCATGTTTATCGTCATGCATTGTGATTGAAACTTTCCGGTATTTAACCTGAATGACCTACTTATAAAAATTTTAAATAAAAAAGTAGTCTAGTGAGTACTATTAGTGACCTATTAGAAAACGGTAGTTTTATATGTCTTCTAACAAATGTCTCATCCGTTAGTCTCAAAGTCTCAAACCACCAAATTATTACATATATGAGGGCCCCGCTCCATATACACCTGCTTTCAATCAAAGTTACATAAAAGCTTAAAAAAAAAGACAATTTAAACAAGTACATTGAGCTGTGTGCTGTAGCTGTATTGAGGGATGTAGTAATGAGAAATGAGTCAAAAAGGACAGTAGTACGTACAATTAATTAACTAAATACAAGTGTGAGAGTTAATGTATCATACAAAGTGTGCTTATTGAATAATTTTACAAGTTTGTTTACATTTGCTGTAACTTTGTTTAAAAGACAGTTTACTTACTTTTTATTACATAATATCATCTGTACGGAATTTCATAAAATATAGTTAAGCTTATCATAATATAATATTTGAGACTAGTACGCGGGCCAGTACAGACAAAGCATAAGTAATTTTGGGTTCTGTATTAATGTTTATTTGACCAACTTTCTACAAAAGTGCGTAGGCAGCGTTCGAACAGCGAACGTGTAGCTTCCACCGCGTAGCATCCGAAAAGCTAAATCGCTGCGTCCGCCTAGTCACCGCGTATCACCTAAAAAGCGAACGTAGCATCCGAAAAGCGAGCGCGTTATGTCCGCCTAGTCACGAGACTCATACGTGAATTAGTATCTAATAAATAGAGAAACTGTGTTCAGCACCGTGGACCAAATCCAAGATCAACTCAACAAAAAAAAAGGAAATTGCTAATAGAATAGAGCCAAGACCGTATATTAATTTATAGTGATGTCATAGTACACTTATTCGGTGGCCAATATCACCATGTTTACAAAACGATCGTCCACTCTGTATCTCAATGTATGGCTTAATACAAATTGGCAGGTTGCTAAATATGGACATTTATCCGCGCGAGGCGGAAGTGAATCGGGAGCGGCGCGTGTAGCTAGCGAGGCTCCGAAGGTCGCTCCCAATGACGTGGACCGCCCCCGCCGCCCACCCCGCTCCCCTATCAATCCCGGAAAACTCACTTATCATCGCCCGACGTGTTAGCTACTTACCTCGGACCTGCGTCATTCGTCATCGTTCCATAGTTCACACCACGTTGAACACGCTGTTTCTTCCGTTTCTAATATTGATGATGTAGGGCTGCTATGGCACTGATTAGTTTCCAAACTTATAAGAATTTTGTATATTGTACCTATGAGGTTTGTTTGTACTGCTCGTTTTATTAGACTGTATGCAATGGATTTTTTCTCAGAAAACGTCTCCTCTCAGGATTAGTATTAAATCAGAATCTTACGTAAGCCTGAAAAAAATATTAAGAATTTATACAATTATTCCTCCGGAGCATGGATAAAGGTCACGTCCCACGCAGAAGCAGGGTGTTGGCGGGTGCGGGGCGGGGGGGTGAGGGGGCAGCGGGCACGCGCGGGCACGGCGACCTTGCCCGGCGGTGACTCTGCGACCTTGGAGCCGCCCGCGCCGCCACCCTCCGCCCACGCGCGGCCCACTCTCCACCCTGCGCCCACCCGCTTCGTGCAAAATTTAATATCCCTCCAACTAGGTACCTAGGTAAGAGGGCACGGAACTGAAATACAAATCGTTGACCGAGCCATTATAGTTGACTTGCCTACGCATCAGTTAGTGCGGACGGCGTATTAAGAAAATGGTGGTTACATAAGAAGCACCAAATGACAATCATTTTAGACCCACAACAATTTCTCAGACAAGGGAGGGACTCCCGCTTTTATTGGCTCTGTAATTCAATAGAATTATTTTCAGCGAAGTGACATTTATGACTGTACAGAACTTCCATTCTGGAGGTATACTTAGTAGGTACAGTCATATTAGTAACTGCGCAGTAACAACGAAACCCGGCTCGGTGTAGGTATTATGAAAAGTATCCTGTTTTTGTGTAACAAGGCCCGGGCATGACCTCGCTCCCTCAAGGTCGCTGGCGCCTTTCGGGTTTTCCGTGTCGGGCTGAAGGTCTCTGACATTGGCTATATTTACAGTGGGTATAGGCGCGCTGCCGCTTTGGGCGCCTGCGCAAGCGGCCTTCTCCTGTAAACGTAATTAACATAACAATGAATATCTAGAAGCTTCTGTAATATGTAAAATCTTTGCATAGAAGATACAATTGCAGGTTTTTACGGGGACGGCAACGCGTGGGTGATGCCCCTGGTATTGCAAACGTCCATAGGCTGCGGTGACTGCTTATGCTGACAGGCAGGCCGCAAGCTTGTTTGCCACCTTAGTGGTATAAAAAAAAAATTGCAGCTTAGCAAGGACGACTACATGTTTTTTTTAAAGTACTGTAAATTAAATATAGATTCAGCGTTGTTAGAACGTACATTTAATTTAATTTATCATATTTAGACAATACTTAGTAAACAGTCGTACATTTTTCCTCAGATTCAGTGCTTTATCACGTGGTGCGAATCTTATAATGTCTACTCTTTTTTTACTACGCTGTGACAAATGAGCAGACAGCCCACCTGATGGTAAGCGGTAACTGTCGCCCTTAACATCTACGATTCATGCATTTCCGCATTTTTGACAACAAAGATGCGGAACTGCTGCAGTAATGTCACTGAGAGGACTAAGTTGAAATGCCTCATGCTTGTAATTACGCTAGCTACCTTATCCTTCAAACTGCTGGAACACACGCATTGTTGATTGGCGGCAGAATTAGATGAGGCGGTGGTACTTACCCAGGTGGACTCCTTAGGCCGGAGTCCTTTCACCTGATAACCTGATGACATGTTGAAGAATTAGAAAGGCTCTCTTCATAGGAGTTTCGCGATTATCGGAACCACTGGACAATCACTGATAATTAACGAAGATCAAATCTCCATTTCCGATAACGCTTGCAATCATCATCATTTATAATCTAAAACCTAGTATATATAAGTCTTTGGCAATTATAAAATGTCGCGTAGCGTGGCGAAATAAATATTCGTGCCATCCGTCAGTTGAAATAAACTTTGCCGGTAGCGGAATGTTCCACGGGGCGGTGAAATAACATTAGGTCCGCAGGAGCGGGGTGGCGCCCGCCGGTCAAAGGTTATACGGCCGCCGGTCGTGACATTTAACCCCTCCGGTCCGATCACGGGCGTAACGTGTACCACGGGAATCACGTTATTTAATTATAACCTATCAATATGGTTATTGTGTTACAGTAACTACAACTGTAATTTTTATAAATAAAAATTGAAAGCTACTTACAATCACAAAAAAGTATGAAATAATATAATTTTTAATATACAATACGAGTAACTTGGGTTTAATACGCCATTTCGAAACACTATTTATAGAAAGACGATTCCGGATGACAGTTAACCGATAGATTAATTAGATTGGTATCATTTAATTCCTCCCCTTTCTTGAATATGACTATGCTGGCATCTGTGTCCAAAAATAAATGATACCTAAGTTACTTGTATTCGGCTGCTGGTCGTGACATATAACCCCTCCGGTCCGATCATAGGCGTAACATGTGCCACGGGAATCACATTATTAAATTATATGGTTACTGTGTTGTGCAATTTGCCATGTTAATGTAAAGAGGAACTATTCAATCAAGTCTGAAAAAGAAATTCCTAGTCTGCGAATTTAGCAAATCGCCATCGCATGAGGTTTAGTAGGGTTTGAGCGTGTTTGTCTAAAATGTCAATTTAAATTGTTGTTTCTATTAAGATGACTCAAAACAAACAACAACTCAAATAAACAATTAAATTGAGTAAATACTTATAGATGTGTTTTAAATTGGTCAGTTAAATAGTAAGGTCACTACGCTGCCAAAGTTAAAATAAGATTATTTAAGCAATGATACGACAACATTTGAATGAATACTTTCAACAATAACTGCACTTTTTTACCGATTTAAAAAAAGAAGGAAGAGGTTCTATGTTCAACTGTATGGAGTCAATTTTTTTATGTATTTCCACCGATTTCTAGGTCAATTGTAGACCGATTTTAAAATTTAGTTTTTTGTTTGAAAGGGTTTACTCTTGATTCCATTTTAATAATTTCAGTAATCTGAAAATGGAAACTTTATATACATTTTTGTGATACGATGGCAGTTTCATTTTTTAAATTCATTTACACCGAAAACCGCCACTTTAATAATTCCAAGCGTCCTTAGTCATCGATCTATATCGTCTAACGTCAAATCAGCTCGATGTCTTGAGTATACATGTGTATGTGACAGAAACACTACCATAATCATGTTCTAAATATTAAACAGGATTTTCACAATGGCTTAATTTCAGGAATCTTAATATCCGTCATCTCTCCTGCGCGGATTAAATTAAACCGCTCACCTCGCTAGCATTCGTCTCTGCTGGGGGGGTTGACGAGGTTCGAATCAGATTACGTGGGGTGCCTCTGAGAGCTGGGTTGGGGGGTGAGTGCACTGAGCCTCCCCAGTGGTGGCAGTCTGGCAGGTGCAGCGAGGGGGCGGGGGGAGGCGCGGGCGTGCGCATGCCGGCCGATGCACCGGGAGTCAAGTGCACGGCCGCTGCGGCGCGCCTGCGACATGCGCCGGTCAATACCCGCCAGGATATGCACAGAGGGAACAACTACGCATCATTTTAGATGGAATACTGCGCAGTTTCCGCGGGACCTTTTGACCTTTTGATGAATAGGCACATATTAAATTGATGGGCAATTTTGTTTCGGTTGCTCACGAATTAATCCGGTATCGTCACAGTGAATTGACTGACACGGATTTATTTGCCTGTTGTAATATATTATCTAGGCAAATGTCACATTTTATGTTTGCATTAGCGGGTTATACCCGTTATGGCCAGTATTTCGCCCAAAACTGGGGGAAATGGAGGGGAATCAGTCGGAAAGCGGACCCTAGCAGAAGCCTGGACTGACCGCTCGAATGATGATGATGATTAGCGGGTATAAGTTCAGCTCCCACGTAACGGTTTTCTGCTATATGACATGACATCGACGACCTGAGTGGTTCAATGGTCAACATGCCGGTCTGCCACGCAAGAGGTCCCGGGTTCGAGTCCCGGCCGGGCAGAAATTGAAATTATGAATTTTAATTTCTGTTACGGGTCTGGGTGTTCTATGTATAATAAGTATGTATTTAAGTAGTATATCAGTTATCGAGCACCCATAGTACGAGCTTTGCTTAGTTTGGGGCAAGATGGCGCTGTGTGAATTTGTCCCCGAATATTTATTTATTATTTATTATACGTGTCACAGCGAAGAAGTGTTTTAATAATAATAATTATAATAAGTACATGGATGATATCAAATTATATGCTTCTACTGAAAATGAACTAAACCACCTTGCTAGTATTACGGAAAGCTTCTCAAATGTCTCAAAAATCCTGATTCGTTAAAAATTATTAAAATTCAGCCGATATATAAGGGGAAAGGTGAAATGCATGCTCTTAAATCGTACCGACCGGTGTCTATGATCCCATTAGCATCGAAAATATTCGAAGGGCTGCTGAGTGATAGGATTATGGGTTTCTTAACCGAAAATAGTCTGTTAAACACACAACAGTTCGCATATCAGCGAGGGCGGTCCACGGGTGAGGCCGTGCGCGACGTGTGACGCGCGTGACTGGCCACCTCGAGGGCGGGCGACAGGTCGCAGCGATATTCTGTGATCTGTCGCGCGCCTTCGAGATGGTGGACCACCAACTGCTGTTGAGTAAACTCTATCGGTATGGTTTCCGCGGATCATTCTATGACACATTGTCATCATTCTTGACGAACCGGAAACAGGCAACCTATGTAAACGGATCGGGATCCGACCTTGAGTGCATCGGTGAGTGTGCTGTGCCCCAGGGTTCGGTCATGGGAAATATCATGTTCTTGTTTTTAGTTAATGATATCTCGATGGCTTGCGAGGATGTTGAGTATGACATTTTTGCTGATGACACATGCGTCATAGTGTCGGCCGCCACATTCGATGAACTCAAGCTTAAATTAGACAGAGCTATGCAACAAATTGTACAGTGGTTTACTGCCAATGGCCTGTCCCTCAATATTGAAAAAACCAACATAATCCACTTTAAACTACGAAAGTCGAATACAGAACACTTAAATATAACCTTAAATAATTCTCTAGTGCCGCAAGTCGATACGGTGAAGTACTTGGGTCTAGTCCTTGATGCGGGCCTGACGTGGTCAGCGAATATCGAGTCGCTGTGCGATAAACTGGCATCTGCCTGCTATGCGCTATCCAGACTGCGCCAAACCCTGTCAGCGGAAAATTTGAAAAAGGCGTACTACGGATATTTCCATTCCCTCCTAACCTATGGGATAGACCTGTGGGGCGTAGCTGCGGACTGCGAACGCGCGTTCAAACTGCAAAAGCGTGCTGTACGGATTATTGCTGATAAGCCCCATGACTTTCCAGCTCAGGAGTTGTTCCGAGAGTTAGGCATTTTGACTCTGCCAAGTGCATATGTACTGGACATGTGTAACCAAGTCAAACGCAACATTGACGAGTTCCCTACGCTGGGTGACAGTCACAGTCGCAGCACTCGCAACCGTGAGCTGCTGAGCGCGCCGCGGTGCCGTCGCACCAAAGCGCGGCGGCTGCTCGCGGTCGCGGGCCCGAACCTGTATAACGCCCTGCCGCAGGACGTGAAGGATGCACCGAGCCTAAGTGCCTTCAATAAAAGATTAAAAAAAATGTTAATCAGGTTGGCATGTTACAAGATTGACGACTTTTATAAGGGCGTGAAGGTATCTTTAACCCAAAATCCATAAGCTGTAAGATATGTCAGAACATTATAATTATAATAAAATACTTGATTCATTTAATGAATTGACATCCGTTATTAACATCATATTGACATTGGTATTTTTCTTCGGTGATATGACCTATATATGTATAATGTAATTGTAAATTGTATAATTTTGACATTAATTTATTAATTTGACATGCGCATTGACATTGAAAATATTTTTGAATAATTTGACATTAATAATGTAATTAATTTATATTGAATGGCTGGTCTATTTGAAATCTATTTATATAATTGTATGAAATAGTTAAGGTACTTGAAAGATTGTATTGAATGAAAAATAATGTATTAATATTGACATGTAAATTTCTAATTTATGAAATAAATAAATCTAAATCTAAATCTAAAAATGACATTCAAATGGAATTTGGCATAGACAAGTGTCAGATTAACTCAGTAAAAGTCGGGCAGAACTATAAACATGAATATCAGATACAAACCGGAGAATTAATACATGCACTAGATGAGAACACAGGATACAAATACCTTGGATACCATCAATCGAAACAGCTCCATAGTAAAGAAATAAAAAGGACATTAACACAGCAATTCAGACATAGAATTAACTCTATTTTAAAAACTCATTTAAATGCAAGAAACACTTGTAAAGGTATTAATAGCTATGCTGTCCCAGTATTGACGTACTCGTTTGGAGTCATTGATTGGAGCCAAAGCCAACTTAAGAACCTCCAGCGCATAATCAATACCACAATGACTCATAATCGTAAACACCATCCCAGATCCTGTGTGCAGAGATTAACTATGCCCAGAGATGATGGCGGTAGAGGAATTGTGGATATTGTCAACTTAAATAGCAAACAAATTACTAACCTCAGAGCATATTTTTACAACAAAATGACATCCTCTTCTTTGCATAATGGTATTGTACAAAATGACCGCAAATGTACCTACACCGCTTAACCTTATATGACAAAACAATATGAATATAAAAAATATGAGGCAATAACCGACAGACAAACCAAATTACTAGAGTGGAGTCAGAAGTCCTTACATGGGAGACACTATCATGACATAAGCCAAATCAATGTCGATAAATTAGCGTCGAACGATTGGCTAAAAAGCGGTGTCTTGTTCCCAGAAACGGAAGGGTTTATGCTTGCGATACAAAATCAGGTAATCGAGACTCGGAACTATCGCAAGTATATAATCAAGAACCGAAGTATCCGTGATGACAAATGTAGAAGATGTCTTAGTGCTCCAGAGACAATTCAACATATTACGGGCGCATTTAGGACTATTGTACAAACAGATTACAAATTTAGACATGACCAAGTAGCAAAAATTATTCATCAGAAGTTAGCATTAAAATATAATTTGATACAACAACCTCCACTCCCCTATTACAAATATATTCCAGAAACTATCCTGGAAAATTCAACACACAGATTATACTTTGATACAGCCATATTAACAGATCGTACCATCCACTTCAATAGACCCGATATTACTCTTATTGATAAACAAAGCCAAACTGCTGACCTTATAGACATCGCTATTCTCAACACTCATAATCTACTATAATAGAAAAACTTACCAAATACACGGATCTTAAAAATGAAATAAGTCGAATATGGAAGCTCAAAAAAGTTACTATTGTCCCGATAGTTCTGTCCACCACTGGAATCATACCCAACCAATTACACCACTCCATTTTAACACTGCAACTGCGAATACTCAAGATCTTTGGTCACATCTCCAGAAATGTGAATTCCATGGAAAGATTTGTCGTTCAGGGCCAGGTCGAAGGCAGAAGGACACGTGGCCGATCACCAACTCGGTGGACTCATCTGATAAAGAAAACTACAGAATCCACCAAGGTCCAATGTACTCGCAGCGTCTCCAACTCGCAAAAATGGAAGCAAATCGCAGAGAAAGCAATCCTTGGGAAGGTCTGCGACCCAATGGGCATATCTCCGGGTACCTCGTCTACGCAACCACGACCACTCTGACAAGAGTGTCCGACTAAGAAGAAGATTTTAACACTAGATCTACCACGGCCTGTATATAAAGAACTGCAGAAGGCTGTGATATTGAATACATGCAGAATAGTGCGGAAGTTCCTGCAAACAACACTAACTTAACTAACTTAGTATTTGATACTTGGCTTAGGCCCGTACCAAATATTATTTCCGGTTCTTTTGAACCGAGATCTTTTAAGATAAATACGAATAATAATAATAATAATATCTTTATTTCAGACTTAAAAATCCATAGAGTTTCAGTAAAAGTGTGTTAGTTGCAGTTTAACCTAAGTTTTATGTTAGTACTATTGGTATAAATTTAATTAAGCTTATTTTTTAACTCCAATGGCTATTTAGCCCTGTAGGTCTAAAGTCCTTAACCTATCTCTTGTTTAATTTTTTTAATGTATTCAAACACATAACTAGACTAACGGCAGTAATGGTACATAATTGTTGATTGGCGCAAAGCTTACTACCATGCCACATGACTATTATTCAAAAGGTTCTTGGTTTGTTTTCGATAAACAATTCCTCCATCACATTACCAGGTCGTATCGTTAATCCGCAATGGAGTAGTCTACGATGACATGTAGTGTACTGTCGCTAACTAGACATCAGATCAGACAGACGCGCCGGACTCTCCTTGCGCTTCAATGGGCTGAAGTACTCAAATGATCCACCAGGTTTATCGAAAGGATGATTGTATTTAATAAAATCGTATGTACGTTTACTCTCTGCATAATGGTTAATTTATTCATTGATCACAGCCCATAACAGTCCACTGCAGCACTTAGGGCCTCTCCCATGTAAGCGGAGGTTATTTCAAAATAATATAACAATGGAAAACGCTGCTGCCCACTTTCCAGACTACGGAGACTCTAGATCGTTTGCCTCGAAAACATTAGTCGCCTTGTACGACACCCGCGAGTGTAAAGGGTTGGTGCTATTCTACTCTGCCGGACACCACACGGCCTAATGGTTACTCGTAATATACTTAACTAAACAATTTGCAAATGCGACATAAACTATTTATATTTCAACCAGGATGAGGAAGCTTGTGAGGTTACACTGCGAGGGGTTAGCGAAGCCTTGCCCAATGATCTTCGCTTAAAGGTTACCCGGAAGAAACCATTGCAGGCGATAAGCTACAGTGTCTACAGCGTGTCGTTTTGTTCATGTTCCCACAGTCACTTCTGCTTCCTCGTGGTTATTGGGATCACATTTCTTTGCTTCTAGTAATGATCGGAATAATTGTGAATAATGATTATTAGTGCGAAAAACGATAAAGCGATTATGTTTTTACTATCTTCAAAAATTATCAATATTATTCGTATTGATGAATGGGTTCCTAATTATCGTGACGAATTTATCACTTAACATTGAATGCTTGGGACTATTATCGTCAAAAAATATCCATAATGATTAGTCATTATACCTACATTCATTATCTCATTTTTAATTTAGGTTGTACAAGGACAAACCTATAGTATTTATCGGAAGGTCCAAAGGTTATTAGCAATTGTTATTGCGCATAAAATATTACCCCATAAGACTCGTAACTTTTAAACCATTACGGGACTGAGTTGTCAACGTAACGAAATGTCCTGTGTCATACGTAATACGTTACGATCTCAAACCTGCCTGTCAAACGTTGGCACGATCAGGATAAAGTACAGTGGTGAATTTATATGTTGATGTGAAATGAGGGCCACTTTTACCATTCGGTATAGGGAGGGAGAGCGTTGGTGGCCTGGTGGTAAATGTATCCGACTCAAAGCGAGAGGTACTCAAAGAGAGCGGGTCCAATTCCCACTGCCGCTATGAACTAATGACTCTTTTCTGAGTTCGTTCATTAGTTGAATAGGTATTAAGCCAAGCTCTTACGGTTAGGGAAAACTTCGTGATAAAACCTGAATATTCAGGCGACTACATCTGTAACCATGATCCAATCTGGTCAATGCGGACTTCGGGCCCTCGTGCGCGAGAGCACAACCGGGACATTAACGCCAAGGCAAATATTATTGTAGAGATGGTACTGAGGATTGACATGAGGCACTATGGGTATACTGAAAGTTTTGCGTGATTTATTAATAAAACAATTTACATATAAAGTAATATAGTTGCTGATTTTCGAAGTATTTATTACATTTTAAATTATTTTTCATTCGGTCAAACCATATTTAAAAGTATGAGGGCCACTGGTCTGACGGCGTGTTTTTCACATGCTGGCTGAAAGCTATCACAGCCTCTTCCGGTCCTGTAAATGTCAAACCTTGATTTTCAAATCGCATTGGTACCAGGTCTGAACTATGTGCGAGATGGGCCACTAGCTGTAACTTTTCAGAAGCCAAAATATACTTTGTCTTGTTCACGATGTGCGCCGAAGCAATGTCATGGTGCAATAGGATGCGACTTCTTAGTCGTTTTTCCCTAACATTTCATAGACACAGAGCAAACAAGTGGTGTACCACTCAGCATTAACAGTCTTTTGAACTACAAGTCGAGGCAGGTGTCGTGCAAACAGTACGCGTCCGGGAGAAAAAATGCAATAATTTTTATATCTACTGTTCTGGAATCTCCCAAAAGCATTTTGAAGACGAGCAGGTGCACACAGTCATGCGGAGACAGTGATCTTTTAGAATCTTATAAAGTCATCGCCCCAAAATTTTTTCGCGTTAATTCCATTTTTGTAACGGATAACTAACTTCGACTTGTAGGACCGTTTCTTATGGTTTTCAATGTTGTAACGGTTTACAAACACTGCAGCAGGAAGCTTGTTTCAAGGCGTGATCGTACTGTGAGTCTCTTGAAAATCGTACGGTATTTCTTGCTCATTTTCAAATAAATATTCGTTACTTGTGTGAAATACCGGGAATGAGTAGCGATCTTGAAAGAGACCTTCGTTCTGCCTTGGTCAACCTCACTTCTCCAACATAAATTGGGGGAATACCTAATGACGCTGGTACTTAACGAGCTGAAGTGGGGTTAGTTCCACACAAAGTACTAAACGGTCACTTATCAAGTTCCCGCACTCTGCATGCGTTGCCTGACTTTAGTTATTGATCTCGTAAGCCCGCTGAGACTAGACCAGATTCTATTTTACTCATGTACTTACCTACATTTGTTACGAATAACTTCTAGTACTTTACCACTCCCTTAGGAAATTAAATGATAATAAGAAAATTTATGGTCCTAAAGGTTCAAGTGTTCAAATTACTTCAAATAATCATCATGTTGACGTTAATATCCCGGTTGTGCTCTTGCGTGCGAAGTCCAGGGGTTCGTCTTTACCCTGGATTTGGCAGATCAGGTTAAAGATTAGGGTCAGGGATCAGGCGGGCAGTGGAGCGACTGCCATATGACTCTGTAAATCTGAAAAACAGGTGAACCTGCAGCTACGTAATTACTCTACAACTTCATCAAATCTGATAACAGAGAAATATTAAAAATTTATTTTACTTAAAATGATTTCGTGGTTTACCCATTTTCCATACCCAGAATATTCTAGGAAGACCACGCCCATCTGCTCGACCCCCCTCCGCAATCTCTACGCATATTCACCTCACTCCACTCTTTCGTTTTTGTTTATTTACATCATCATCCTTTCGACCATCCCGGTTGTGTTCTGGCGAGGCGTACGATTGCCCGAGGTCCCTCCATGTTTGCCTTCCTACTTCTCCTGGTCCTCTTCGCGGTCTTTGGCAACCTTTGTGGTGAGTTTGTTGGTACGTATGTTATCCTTAACGATGTCAAGCTATATCCTGTTTGCCAGACATTTGTTCTGCCCGAGAACTAGACAATTATCGAAGACGGTACTCTTGCAGGTATCTGCGATGCTACGGTCGTAAACACTTCCGCAAATGCGGGCGTCCGTAAGCAATGTTTGCGTAAAACTCCACGCATCCTCACACACAAGATAATGGACCCTGCCTTTCTAGAAACAGACTATTCCACTCTGGTCTCGTCGGTGTTCAGATTTACTGTAGCGTTCCATTCTATACTCGTATCTACGAAATACAGGAGGAACATTCGCCTGCTTCTGGTGCCCAGATGATGGAAAGGGGCCGGTGAAGTTAAATCGTAGGAATTCCTTCGTTACCACATTCAAAATTCAAGCTAATACTGATCGATGTGCAAGTTTTCGTCGGTGCTCAAGGTTTTTATCTTAGCTTCTACTAGGTCATGAATAAGTCTATTAGCACGCTTCTATTAGCACGATATGGCAGATATCCAAAGCATTGAGTTGATATTTAATCCAGAGGCTGAGGCTAGCTTCCACGTGTAATTGTTTATTTTTCTTGATTTTTCTGATATGAAATCTGTTCAGTAGCTCTCCTGTGATTCATCATCATAATTAACAGCCCATATTAGTCATTGAGCTTACTGAATAGAAACTACACCCCTTTACAATTCCGCTATTTGTAGTAGTAATATTTTATTGTAAGAGTAGATATTTCAGTATTCAACTTTTGCTTGTACATTATGTATGACAAATACAAGTGGTACGAGAACTTCTCTTTTTCAATATTTTTTCAGGAGTATTAATTGACATAGAAACCTCTATACAGTATTGTCATCATATTACTCAATAGGAATATAAAGACATCCCAAGCAGACCAATTACAAATATATATTTTTTCGTACAGATGCTAATATGACTTCTAGTCAATTACCGTACTGTGAAGCAATTCATTCATTTCGACATGCGATATCAATGCGATGCGGTTTCGATATTCACTCGTTACCACCTGTCTTTGTCGCGTCTTACCAACCCTATACCTACGTAGTTCAGGCTCGAAGGTTGCGTAGGGCTCGTTTCCTGTCGGTCTGACGAGCTAAAGCCGCAGGACGCCGCGGAAGCCCCCGGGTCGCCGACCGCGTGCCCTTGCCGGGGTTTTGTCCTCTCTAACCCGCGCACCCACTTTTTGTCGACCACACCTTCGCTTCTGCCGAACAACGCGAGGTTCGCTCGCTTGTTTCGCTCTGATTTATGGTTCGTGTTCAGAATGATGGCTGTATTGAGTAGTGTTTTTATTATAGTGTATGAGTGTTGATAACTAGATGTTATCGATTATCAGAGATCAGATATGATTGGTAGTGTAGTCTTTATCGTAACATTTTTGTTGTTACTATATACTGTATTTTGCTACGTAAATTCGCCCTTTAGTATTTAGATACTATAAAAGGCTATTTTCTAAACTCGTTAATCGAAACTACTACGGATGTTAACTTTCACTTAGCCTGCTCGTAACTTAAAATTTTGCATGAATTTAATATTTCTTTCGTTTCGTAGTTTCGAGTAACGGATTTAGAGGAGCTTCTATATCCTTATTTGGGCAGCACTTTCTGGGGTTATATTTAGGGTCCATGAAAATGAGAAACGTGAATAAATTTTTACAATTTTTTTTTATTTTAATTCGACAACCTGTCATTATATTAACAAACAAATGACTGAGCACGCTCACATACGCACATACATTACACACACGAACACACCGCGACCGGCGCTGCATTGCATATAAATTACACTTATATAGTCTTAAATTAGTTTATCAGTCTATGGCGCTCTCCTCGTCCGGCACCGGCCACGCACGCACACGTCCTAAACGAATTATCACATATAATATATTAAAAACGATCTGCGAACGATTGTTAACTAGTTCTTTAATTTAAAGTAGGTCGGGGTGGGGTGGCGGAGACGTGCGGCTCCGCGGGCCGGCCTCACGCCTCTAGCATCTGTGGCATGTAGGAGCGCGCCGGCGACGGCGATTTCTTGGAGAGGTTGAGCGGCTGCGGTGCGTCGGCCTCCGCCACGTCCACGGCCAGCGCGAACGCGGCGGCGGGCGGCGCGGGCGACGCGGCGGCTGCGCGGTAGCACGCCAGCCGCGGGCACTCCGCCGAGCCCTCGCCGCGCCGCATGTACTGCTGGATGATGTCCGTGCGCTTCAGCTGCTCCGGCGTCATGCGCGGGCCCTCCATCAGGCTCTTGGCCAGCACCGAGTGCGTCGACGAGAGCGACGCGCGCAGCGGCCGCGGCGAGAGCGCCGGGTGCGCCGCGTGCGCCGCGTGCGCCGGGTGCGTCGGGTGCGAGGGGTGCGGCGCGGGCTTGGGCGACGGCGACGGCCGCGCGGGCCGCGCCTCCGCCTCGCCGGTGTCGCGCCGCATCGCGCGGAACTTCTTGTGCGGCTTGTACGCCTCGTCCATGAGCGAGGTGGCGTGGTAGAGCGGCGGCGCCTGCAGCACGCGCTTCAGCACCGGCATGTCGTCGGAGGGTGGCGGGCGGCGGTCGTCGGCGTGCTCCTCCAGCGAGGACCGCGGGCTGGAGCAGCCCGAGCCGGGGCCCACCAGGCGCTCGTGCTTCTCGTTGCCGGACTCGATGCCCGAGTCGGTGGGCGAGTCCAGCTTGCGGTAGCGCGGCGGCGGGCGCACGGGCGTCACTGTGAGGCCGTTGTGCGCGAGGTGCGCCACGCCCAGCGCCTCCTCGTCCACGGAGCCGCGCGAGTCGAGCCGCCGGCGGCCGGCCAGCGTAGCGGCCAGCAGCGGCGTGCCGCAGTCGCTGGCGGCCTCGCCCGACTCGCTGCTCGACACCGACCCGATGGGGCTGCGCGCCGGGTCGTCGGCGCCGGAGTCCATCCACAGGCTGCCGTCCTCGTCTCCCCACATCTGCTGTCGCAGCAGCTCCTTGTGCTCGGTGCGGAACACGACCAGCTTCTCGGTGTGCAGTGTGCTGAGCGTGCGCAGGTCGGGGAGGGTGTCCATGAGCTCCCGCAGGAAGCCCGGCCGGTCGGGCCGGTTCTGCGCGACCACCGTCTGTAGGCACCCCTTGAGGCGGGAGTGCATCCGCTCCACCAACTCGATGTTCCGGAGGCCCGGCCGGTCGGGCATGATGAGCACTATTGCGCAGAAGAGGCCGATTTCGGCGTCGGTGAGGTTCATAGAGTTCATGCGCTCGGCGAACTTGAAAGTAGAGTCCACTAAGAATCGTGCATTGGCACCACTTTGAATTGAGTCACGTTTCATGAGCTGTCCATTGAGGCAGATTATGCTATTGAGCGGCGCGTCGAACATGCAGATCAGTCTGACGAAGAGCGCGTCGAAGAGGCCGCTCTTGAGCAGCGTGAACTTGTCGTCCTGCGTGAGCAGCTGGAAGCCGGGGATGAGCCCGGCGAAGTCGATCACGCCGCGGATCACGTGCGCAAAGCGCTGCGAGAACTCCTTCTCCGACTGCAGCTCCGGGGCCGGGTTCAGCGGGCAGGCCTAAGACAATAGAGAAATATCGTCAGTCCAAGTGTTTAGGAGCAACAGATTGAATAATAACGTTGATGTATGCGGAGTGACATGTGAAGTATATCAAAGATACTCACCAGAGTGGGCTGCGAGTAGGTGGGACAGTCGCGGGCGCGGGCGCGCATCGCCGCCACGCGCTCTCGCGTAAATTCACAGGTGTCCAGGTGCGCGCGCACGACTCGCGCCAGCAGCCTCGGAGCGTCATCGAGCTCCGCGGCCGCCGCCTGCTCCTGAGCGCGCGACGAGGACGATTGCTGCATAGCAGCCAGGATGCGGGCTTTCTCGCGTTTAGGAACGCGCCCGAATCTCACGGCTGTAACAAAACAAACGATCGTTGAATACATTATCCTTAAAAATAAACATTAAAATATAGGACGCAAAATCGGTACGGAGCGTTAGCGACTAACGGGGAAAACGTTGTGCAAGGTCGCGGTTAATCTCGCGGGGTGCAGCTGCCGGAGCGGCGCGCGCGCACAGCTGACGGGCGGCGAGCCGCAGGCGGCGGAGGGTCATCGGCCCTTTCGGCGTCGAGGGCGCGGATCCGGCCGCGCGCGATTCGGTGAACTAGTTTCGATGACGAGTGACAAAGCGCGAACCGCGAGGTCACGTCGGAAAGTGTTACGACTTTCTCGCGGCGCGCGCTGCCGCCCGAAAGGCAGTATGCGCCGGCGGCGGGCGCGCCGCTTGCGCCGCGCGTTCGGTGAAAGTGTTAGCGAGCGCACGATTGAAAACGAAAGCGGTGAGCGCCCTCTCGCCATTTCTCCCGACTTTCGCTGAGCTATGTGGGCCGCGCCGCGCGCCAGATGCGCGCTCCCATTGTTCACAACCGGACAATCTGTTTCTCTTTTTATTACGGATCTATATGCGTTCGCTACAATACAGGCCGATATTTGTTTCTGTATGCCATTGTATTATATTGTTGTAATAAAAACAAAATATAACTATTGTCCATGTAGTGTCCTATTTAAACATGGGTGTGCTATTTATGTAAAAAATTAGTTGACTTAATTGATTTAATGAATATTTTAAATTTCCCTAAATTTATTTCATAAAAATGCATAATTATTTGAGTACGAGCGTATGATCTTAATAGTACTAGGTACTAAAGTGAGTACCTATTTTTTGCCTACCCATTGTTTGCTTACGTTAAACTTTTTAAAATAACAAAATATTAAAAAAACATTAAATATGCCTAATGTTAATAAACAGATTTTAAATTAAATGAACAAATAACTAATAAACTATAGGGCCGCTACGCGTTCGTAGCACTCGTAGCACACGTGCTACGACAACGTGGCATCCAATTCGTTAATTGTTTTAAAAAAATATTATTATTATGTTATTTAAATATCTGTATAAAATATACGTACGAGCATTGTGATATTTGACGACACCATTTAGTATCCCTTTCAGGATCGGCAGGTCTTCCCCCATCTCGGAGACCATTACAGTTTCTCACTAACAAACTAATTCACAGCCAATGGCCACATAAACTTCGGGTAACTTCAGTTAATCGTTGACTAATTGTGATAATATGTGGTACGGTATGCACTGATCGTAATGTCACATAGCAGACACAAACACTGTAATCCGTGGAGTGCACTGTATCCAGTGGTAGCGGGCGGTCAGCGTGGGCGTCGCGCGGCGAGTGCGGTGCGGGGCATAGCGTGCGGGCTGACGACCGGAGCGCGGGCCGGACTCCCTAGCACTGCGCCGCGCCGCCGCCCGCCAACCTTGAACTTGACGCGCCCCGCGCCCCGCGCGCCCCGCACGCCCCGCGCCCCCCGCGCCTCGGGGCCCCGCGCCGCTGCCGTCAATAAACTCCGCGCAGCCCCCCCCCACTGCCTTCTCCTCCCCTGCCCGCGCACACTTGAACCTTGCGATTTGACGTGACTCGCGAATATGGCGAATGCCTTTCCAAATCAGATCGCCTAATCCAGCCTGCTCTCACTCGAGAGATTTATGGCCGGATGGAAAAAGATGGTTTCTCTTTTTTAAATTGGGACTTGTACTCGTTGTGAGGATAAACTGTCGCGTTTGAGGATTTGATCGTCTTTTTCTTAGCATTGTATTTGTTGAACTTTCGTCTTTTGTTATTTTTATTTGTTATGGTTATTTTATTACATGAATAATGCTTTATTATGGAGGATGTACCTAAATGTATTTATTTCACTCATTTTATTAAATTTATTAGAGGTGACTACGAGGTAATGCAAATATCTAAAAAACTAAATACATTACCCATTTGTTTATTTTGTTTTGTTTGATCATAATTTTACATTTCAATTTAAATTAATTAAAAAAATTATTAATATTTCTAGAATATCCGAGATAAAAGTATGGAAAGGTTGAACTGAAAATATAGAAAACAGATTTTAGAGATATAATTTGTTATTATGAGACTCATAAATATCTATAAAATTTATATCACAACAACAATAATATGACTTAATAATTTAATAACTAGACTAGTCTTTGATTGAATCTAATAAACAATAAATACCAAAAGTTGTGATTTGTGCCACGATTATTAAAAAAGTAGAGTAAATTCTCAAAATTATCCAAATTGAGATAAACTAATGTTGTTTAAATGCGTGAATGTGTTTTGATCGAGTTGGCTGAGATAAGAACCCGCTAAGTGCTACGAACCGCCGCTACGGCGTAGAGCGCCACAGTCGCTCCGCAGCGCCACCTAGCGTCGAGTAGGAGAACTATATATTACCTGGACAATTTTCGCAGTTCTTAAGTTTCTTAGTTTACATTTTTTTTTGTTTCCTTGATTTTATTGTGAACAATATTTTCCTAGGTATGTTTTGATGTTTAGTGACATAATTACAGCTTCTTGGTTTAATTTTGCATCTGATCCATTTAAGTCTACAAAATATTGTAGAGCATTTTAAGCATTTTTTTGACATCGTTTTTGTGTCAGATAGTAGACATTTTAGATAAGTTTCCTACTTATTTGCTGTGAATATGGACAAATGTGATTGTGACTGACAAATGAATTTTGTCAATTTCAACTGCACATAAACCTCGTATCGGCTAAGCATGGGGATAATAAAATACCTCGGGAATTAACCCATGATTTGCAACCCAAGGTCCCCTTAAATCGCGAGAAGAGATCCGAGTTCAACGACCTGCATTACGAAAGTGAAAATACGAATTTCACTCTCGCGCTTACGAAATGCGCCTTTCTCCGCTTTCACTGCGCGAGGTTTCGCGGGTGCGCGGCGCGTGGCGCAACCCGGCCGACGACCTGCTTAGCGTGCGCTCACCCGGCTTGCATAACCGCCCCACTCCCGCCCCGCCCGCCCCGCCCGCGCGAAATAGGATCTGCACGGTGCAGCCCCGCCCGCCCCGCTCCGCCCCGCCCCGCGCCACTCGCCGCGCGCCCGCCGGCCCGGCCGCCGCCTGCGTCCGCGCTAATTGATCTTGCGTCATTTACACCCCACAATTTATGGCTTATTGACCTACTTACGTGCCTTGTGATTTGTAATATGTAACAAGGAACGTTAATAAGGGATCTTTAAGTAACAAAGGTGAACAAAGCGCTCCGAACCGATTTTATAACAGAAAATTACATTTTTTTAAATAATTTTTTGGAGTAAAATTATTATTTTTGATTATAATTTTATCCCAAAAAAACTATGCAAGACAGAAAATAATTGAATAAATCGAATAAACGTCGTTTTATAGGCTTTAATGAATTAAATTAATTTTTTTTAGGAAACGAATCGTTTATTCGACTTATATTTTGGAAAAAGAAAATAAAATAACTCACCATCTCTGCTCATGCCAACGGCGATGCATTTTTTCAGTCGGCAATATTGACACCGATTTCTGTTGATTCTTAAGATGGAGCACTGCTGATTCTTGGTGCAGGGCCTGTACTGGATCTTCTGTTGTATGGAGCGGCGGAAGAATCCCTGGGGATCACAGCGGCAGTTAGAGTCTCGCTCGGCATCGGAGCTGTCGTCGCTGGAGCAGCCCGAGTCGCTAGACTCGCGGCGCGCCTCCAGCATGCTCACCAGCACCGAGTGGCGCTCGCGCAATTCCGCGCCGCACGACATGCCACCAACACTCACTACACCACAGAGGAATGCACTGACTGACTGAGCTGGGACTGCACCGGCGCGAGCGGCGGCCGTCGGTGGACTGCGCGCCGCAGCGCCCGCGAGCGCACAGTTACCCGCGCGACCTACTTGCCGGCCGCCGACCCACCCGAGAAAGTGAGAGTGCGTCCTGCCCCGCGCGCGCTCGCTCGCGCTCCTAACGGTCCGCGCCGCTCTAGAATGCGCCGCCGCCGCTGCACCGGTGCGCCGGATATAGGCCGGGCGCATCCCGGCGGGCGCCGCGGTGCGCGGTCGTTCACCCCGGGTCGACGACCGCGCGGTTGCACAACGCGCCCGCACCGCCCGCGCGCCCCGCCCGGGACCGGGCCGACGACCGGCTCTATGCGCCCGGTGACGTCACGCCCGCGTCATGCCCTACCTCAATGCGCGCGCGCTCCTCTATACGGGGGTGCGATGCAACCGACGATCCTACTTAATTACCCGCCCACATGACCACTAACATACGAGTAGTTTACTAAAAGCGCTGCGGTTACTCACGGCCGCGGCAGGCGCCTAGTATGCGTGAAATGCGTCCGTCTACTATTGTGAGCTCATCTCTCGTATTGGATAACGTAAAATGCGCTCATTAGTTTTCATGAATTCATATTTACATTGGAATTACTCTGTCTCAGTCAATTAAACGAATGTTTGCGGATTTTTATTAGTTAACAATCTGTGTTACATTCGTATCGTGTTTACGATATTCTTTTAGTAGTAGCCAGTAGGTTTTATCTTATCAATACCTTAGGACTTATTTTCAAATGGATTTTTTATATTAATTTATTATTACGACAAATTGAACAGATTGTATTTGCTGTAGGTATATATTATTTAAGTTATTTCGTAACACAGATCCTTCGATAAGAGCATAAACATCGGTTTATCATTCAAAATGTTCCTCTACATGTAAGCAATGCAGTGCGCTGGGAGGCTGCGCAGGCGGGCGGGGGCCGCGGGGCGCGGGGCGGGCGGTCGGTGGCCCAATTTCGCGCTGCCATCGATCCATTGTGCGGTGTGCGAGTGGCCCATAATTGGTCGCAGCGCGGGCACTGACCGGCCGCGCGGTCGACGACCCGGCCTGCGAAAACAAAACCTTCCTCGCCCCGCACCGCCCCGCGCTTGCACCTCTGCCGTACGACGGTTCCCACTTCATCATACACGCGACGAAATATAGATCGCACGTGAGCTCGCGTACTACACTTCATCGCAGACATTATATCGGGCGTAAAACTTTTATCTAGCCATTCGTAATTTTCAGTCCTGTATTGTAGCCAATTAGTAAACGTCCATGAAATAATCTCCATGTCAACGAACTCTAAGTAGGGAAATAACACGGTGACTTCGTTTCTAGTTCTAAAAACATTTTCATTCTATTTAATTCCGGCACTCTTAGAATCACCACATCGACAATAAAACGAGTTCATTTATATTTGGGGCATTTCGATAAGTTGTTGGTGAGTCAACAAAGAATTTAGGTAGAACTTGTAAATTAAGGTTAGGCTGAATTTATATTTTGCCAAGCAGTGTAATTTGTATGCTAATATTTATGTATAAGTAGCATATGATAATGCCGATCGTTGCAAAAAATAATTTTTGATGCAGTCGTATTCATTAACTAGGTAATGATCATAAAGGTAAACAACTGTAATCATTTTAATTTAGTACTGTGACCAACATTATGGATCACGCGAAGGGTCTAGCCGTAGAGAATATTAATACATTTTCATATTTAAGGCTACTCAAGTCAGCTTGTGGTCTGTTGTAGTTTCAGCGGCGTAGAGCCGCAGGCCTTCGAGATGTTTCGATGCATCTGCTGTGATAAGCCCCGAGCGGCGCCCGCTCTTATTGTCGTTAACGTTACATTGACACACTTATGATTGTATGAGCGGCGACTGGCATTCAGTATATTGATAAAAAATATCTTGCTCTGGATTTCTTGTTCAATTTCCTTGAATAAGTTACTCAGATCGGAATATTATTGTTGTTCAGAGAAAAATATGTAATATGTGTTGTTTATCAAACAATTGTCTCATTACAATATTTGTTTACCAATAAACCGAAATGGATCACCTTTCTTATTACCCGAACACCGACCTCGCATACTTGATACTCAACTAATGGAGTTATTATGTACATTGCGTATCGCCCTGTGTGCTGTCAAGTGTTATATAGACATTGTCGCAGCGAGAGGCAACCGCCAGCTAACGGTGTTGCGGGCATCGACTCCGGCGCAGCTGACGCGGCCGCCCGAAACTTGCTGACGCATCGGAGCGACCCACCGCGGATTACGCATCGGCTGACCGACGGTTGACCCCGCTGTGCTTCGCGTTTACCAAGAACGCATATGGGAACAGGAAAGAGCCATCACCGCGTCCTAGAAGGATGGATGTCGTACTTCATGTGTACGTTACAAAATATGCCCTGAATGATGAATTATTGCGGCGGGTAAAAACATTTGAACCGACTTTACGGCAGCCAACGAACTATATTTGTATTAGCAGGTAGAGAGAGGAAAACGTTCTATCCGTTAGATGTTTATCAAGTTTTTGGACTAGTTATTGTTTTAAATCCAAGAAGCGGCGGCGTAGCGGTCGGCTAACAGTCCTGCTACGTGTGCCGCGCAGATGGTGCGATAACAGGCTGACTCACGAGCTTGATTCACGTATTTATCGCGATTTTATTTATAGCGCGCACGTTACGTCAATAGCTGATCGATAGGTGACAAAATTATATATTCTGAACAGCAACCGGCTCGGTAGTGCTCAAATATCTGTCGGAGGTGGCGAAGTACCTTTACCTATTTGTGTTATAAACTTAGTCAAGGCATACGGTAAATATAAGTTTTTGTTGTTAGGTGTGAGAATATATTTATTTTATTATTTATGCGAAAACTAATACGAAGTAATTCGTCCAATATTTACTTTAATGGTTAGATTTTTATTTCAATAGGTAACTAGGTAATAAGTAACAATATATAAATAGGACAATGATCATCAATTAAAACTACTATAAAAAGGAAACCTATTTACCTAATGAAATATATACAACAAATTAAATAAAAATAGTATTACGAAAAGAAAACCTAATTAATTACTGTTCTTTAATCATTTTGCTTTAATTATTATTTTTCTTCTTTAGTTACGAAACTTGCGAGCCGAGGATAAGCTTCGAAAACTGCTCAATATGGATTCCGGCGGGCGCTAGCCGCCGCCGCGATAAGCATCTGCCGAACAGGAAATCATGAACGCGAGCGCTCGGTGCTCCCAATAAATATGACCGCGCGGGATCGTTGAACTTTTGAGCTGACAGTTCAAAAATAATGTGGGTTACGTTCACGTAGCGCGTACATTCGATGCCCGTAAAAGTTGTTTACGGCGAGGCGTGCGGGGTCGACGCCCGCGCGGCCGACAACACAACACTCCCAAATATGTCGGCCACCGACCAGAACAAAGAGCCTCTCGCGAACTGTTGTCGTGGCAACTGTACCCGCCATTATAGGATAATTGGCGACGTTTTTTGTAAAGACGAATCAGATTTGTGGAGCGGCTAATAGCTATTTATGTGTGATTTACCGTTGCTCCTATGTGATATCAAAAAAAAATTGCGAAGCCTAATCGCGGAGCTCGTCTCTACCGGTTCTACATAATTATTATGTATTGCATTTTGTTTAGTGTAACTATAGTTACCACATAGATAACACCTAATTGTCACAGAAAAGCAGAAATTAATAAACTTGCAGACGTATGTAATTCACAAAGTATAAGCATATATTGCTGATCTTGCCTACTTTTCCAAATATCTACATCAATTAGCCTTATTTCTTATTTGTGAATTATAAAGTTTATGCACAAATAATCTGTTTTCGTAGAAGCCCCAAATGGCTTGTTCACTATTAAAAAACTATAAAATTTAAAACGTTGTAATAAATAATCACGGTTTGGGTTCGTTGACATCGTGTGTACGCTACGCTACGAGCGCTACGTAACGTTACACGCGGCGCCATTCATTCCGGTTGCCGCTTACTGCCGTGGAAAATGGCAGCAGCACTGTCGCGTTTTACCCGCGCGCCGTGGAAACATCGTGTCGCACCGCCTGTCTCCACATTTTATACCCGGCGCGCCACCTAGCGGCGAGTAGCTGAACTTTTGTTATTAGGTGCTAAGCTATGACATAAGATGGCGCTCGAAGTGCGTTTGCAAGTGGTTAAATAGTATAGGAATCGACGTTCGTAGCTCACTGGCAACAGATTAGATTAGTACGTCACGAAATTACTTTTTCGGCTAGAGATTTGGCGATTTGATTTGATTAGATAAAGACAAACAAAGAAAGAAAGTCACCTTCAAAATTTTTATAATCTGAACACATTCCAAAAACGATATTTGTAGGTATGCATGAAAAACGTACGAAAGTATTTATCAAACATGTCGAGTTAATAAAACGTTATACAAAGTATGGGGGTCACGGAGGGTTATTTTAATCGCGCGATCACGTCTGGGCGCATTGTGCGAGCGGCGCAGGCGCAGCCGAAGGACGCTTTGTGTCGCGCCGCAGCGGGCAGACCAGTTTGTTGCACTTGCACCCGAACGAGGACACGAGGGCACCGACAAAACAACACTATCAACTCCATTATATCTCACAACAATGACCTACCCCTCTCTTTTCATTTATTCTAGGACGTCTCGTCGGAAGATAACTCTTATTTGAGCACCTAACTATAAATATGTTACGCAAACAACACTGATAAAGGAAATAGTTTGTTTGCAATCACATATAAATTAGAATGATACGTATGAGGAAGTAATTAAAGACAACTGCATTACTCTGTAACGTTCACCGAACACGTAATTTTGCTTTCGCCGACAATCTTTCGTGTCGTACGTGAGACCGGCGAGTTTCTCCGCCTATTATTCAGTGAATTTATTATTTTTTTAATTATAATGGATTCCAAACTATTTTAAAACAAAAAATAAAGCAAATGACTCGTCTCATACATTTTAATTAGATTAATATTGGCATGACTTTGCAGTGTGTATTCTTTAAAATGATTCTTTATTAACATTGTTGGCAGCTTATGCCCGAAGAAGACTCCCGCCTGACCGCGCGACCTTGGCTCTTTATTTTTTATTTGGAACCGCGATGGTCGACCTGTTTTCGACTCGGTATTTTTATTTTACACTCACGCTTTCGACCGGCTCGACAGTTTTATTTTTAACGGCCGGGACGCATTTAAGTGCCGTTTCCTGCCTCAGAGAAATTAAGGATAAAAGCTGTCCCGCAGTAGAATAGGATATTTATGCGGGCAATGTCTCGACGCGCGACTCGCACGAGACGACTCCGTCTCGAGTGCTTCCGAGTGGCCGGCGCCCGGCCCCGGGGCCCGAGGGACATCACGACACCGACCGCCTTAAAAACGCATTAACCTTTGCGCATTTCATGTGACCTCGTCCGTCAAAGCATTATACAAATATAAAAACTAGTCAACAAATAGACGACCCGTTCCCGTGTGATTGTTCCGGGACAGGTATGCACGAGGCGAATAAAACGTTTAGAATTGGGGCGCGGGGGGCTGGCCGGCGGCCGAGGCCGGCAGGTACCCAACCGCCTTTGATATGGCAAGTTCACACGATGTTTTTTTGTAACTGGATATAGGAAGGACCGGTAATGGAGCGAAATGTGATTTGCATTAAGTTAATAAGGTCAAGAAGTGGGCTTTGTCCAGAGTGCACGGAGATTACTTCCGCGAGCGGCGGCCTCGCGCGGCACCTGCCGCCGCCGTGCCATCGTAATTCCCACCCGCGCGGACCATTGTACACCTTGCTTAATCGTAACGACCTTATCAGTCATATTACCATATTGAAAACATTATTTTATCGAATATTTTTGTGGTGGTAGTGTTGGTAGCAGTCGTTTCACGATTTCACCTTGAGTGATATCTCAGCTGGCTTGGAGAGCATGTGGATGCGACAACAACTCATACAAACATAATTTGAGTAATATCAGTTATGCAAGTACTGACTTAATGAAAACTAATGTCAATATTTACCTTGCAGCCCTCACAGGAGTGTACGCCGTAATGGAATCCGCTGGCTTTATCGCCGCAGACGCGGCACAACACTGTCGTGCCGTCAAATTCTGCAACAAGAGAAACGTTCATTAATTGCTGGCTGAATTGAATTAAGACAAAATCTTAGCCGTTCCAAATATAAACGTGGAAGGTGTTATGGAAACGGAATATTGAGAACAATCTCCAACTACACTGAGTTTATGGATTGTGTAAAGATTACGAGGTTCGTTAGCGAGTGCCAAACATCCTGGCAGGTAGTGTGTGTACGTGTGGTATAACAAACGGCCGCGCACGTGACGCGCGATAACTTGCCGACCTTGCGCCTGCGCGACCGTTCCACTGCGATTACACTTAAGTGCCATTACAGATGGCAGTCATTATAGCTACTTTTGTGATGATGTATCACAGCTACTCGCCACTGTTTCGAATGCGTCCGTCGTATCGGTCTCGGTGAATCGAAACATCTCTATGCGTGAGCAAGTGTACGATATGATAGACCAAATCCTATTTTATTGAATATTATTGATCATTTCTAAGTGCTCTCCCTCACCAAATACAGTGTTAAAGCAAGTTATAACTTGATAAATCTCACTTTTATAGTTGATAAAGTATGTATGTATTTTTTTGCCAATTATGATTTTTTTTATAATCCTATTATTTTTCCCATAAAGAGTACGCTAGCGGTGAGCTACCTTCAAGAATTACATCGGTATTATCGCATGCCACGTGCCGGCGGTCGCGTGAGCGTGGCTAAACACATCAACACCCGATACTTTCATGCGAACCCCGCGGCTGCCCTTGTGTAATAGTTATAACAACAACTAGGCCGTCATAAAGTTTACAGCTACGCTGCCATAATTTGATAACAACGAAGCAAAACTATGGTACACAAACACAGTATAGCCTAATGAAATGGTGACGCAATTATTGCATCGTGCCTCAAGGTGACACCGAATACTTTAGAAAGTAATGCTGTCTCTACTCTCTACTATATTCGAACAGAGTCAACGACCCCAACATGTATATGCGTCTGTGATACGTTATTGTTCGTACTACAATAGTCCTATCTTCTGTAAACAAATAGTGGAACTGTTCTATACGGAATTGGATATTCGAAATATGTGTATCTATTAGTCGGTAGAGTCGTTATCACCGGTCGCGATTACAGTAACTAACGACCAAACTAATTTGTTTGTAGGTCAGTGATAGAGGTCCCGCGGCCGGCGGGCCCGGCGCCGGGAACTGGTCGCGGCCCGGCTCTCACTTTCCTCTCCCGTGGTTTGTTTATTTGTTAGGGGAGCGGGCACGGCAGGCCTTTTGGAATAAACTTTCTATTTCTGGCACCACTCGCCGCGGGTCGACGTTCGGCCGCGTCGCTTTCTATGGCGTTACTTTCTTTTTCCTTGAGGCGGCGCTCGGCCCTCGACGCAGCGTTTGCGGTATCATCTCGAGCCGACGAGCACTTTCGTCGCGCGCCGCGGTGGGGCGGTGGGGCGCACAATGGAGCAGGGAAAGCGCCGCCAGACGTAACTGGTGCAGTTGCAACAGAGGCACTGGCGTGCAGCCATTTCTCCTCGTGTGATGCAACTCGCGCGTTTTTCTACGCGCCGCGTGTGAGAGTCGCTCGTTCGTTACGTCAATTAAAAGCGAGGAAAGCGCGAGAAAGTCTCGCGGCCACGTAACCAGCGGCGGCCATGCGCGGCGCGCGATCTGTGTCACGGCGATGTTTGTTTGTAAATAGTAATTGGAGCACTATCGCCGATCCGATCCCAACTATCACGTTTGGGCGTACCGACGCTTCCTTGTTCAAGAACACGTAGAAGCTATGCCTACTTGCAATACATTTTTTGAAGGTTATACGTGTGCGACATGTGACAACTGAAATGCTCGCGATACTATTCGGTGACGCATATAGTGTGTGTAAAAGTGACTAGTCCGCCAATTAGGTGGTCACGTAATTTCTCCGATAACACGTGTTTGTGCGCGGAGAAAAGTAAAAGTGGCGAGGCAGCTGCTGCTGTCGGGTCAAACCTGCTGCGCTGCTAATGTTCAGTATCTTACATAATTCGCAATGTTCTGGAAACTGTCATTAGCTGTGTAATTTGTTACTGGAAGTAGGAAGGGTGGAGAGTGGTGGAACGGTTAACTCTTTGTCGATTTCAAGTGAGAAATCGACGAGTACGCAATCAATAGAGCCGATAAGATCATTAGGGATCGAATCGAATCGATAGCGAGGCTCCCCGGGGCTGCCCGGGGGTAGGCGAGTATTCCACGTTTTGCACAATGCCATTATAATTGTTTTTCGCCAGCCCTTTCGAGCGGAAATGTTGTGAAGTCGATCGATCAAACATTCGTTCTGCTAACGGATCAATCCTGTCATTTCAATAAAACTTGTGTTGGATTATTGTTATACCCTTTCCTATTTAGGTACTGTGTGCAGTTTGAATCATTTATCAAGAATTGTTTAAGGAAAGAATGGCTATTTAATGTGGCGTGAAATGGTTTTATTTGTCCGTTAAAACTGCGGCCATGAGAAAATCCTATATTTTTATACTAAGCATCGTAATTGAAAATCAGCAAGCAAGCAATATTATCCTTATTTACTCTTGAAGACTGTTGCCAAAACAATAATACCCGTTACGTAATTTACCTACCGTCTTTTTAACACGGTAAACGCAAATTAACACTGCAGGTACTTAATAAAGAGTAGTAGAACAACTGAAATAAATAGTACGTAGCCACTTCTTTACATACCTACATACACGTTGTATGTATATCGTCATCATACTCTACCTAGGTAGAGTTTCATATTGACACGTGCAAGATTTAATTTTACACTTTGTTCAATACCTTGCGCAATACCTACTTGTTCACTGTTGTATAATTTATATGATGGGCCATGGTTTTGTTTACCTTTCACACCGAACCTATTTGTAAACATTTAGAAAAGTGGGCCTCTCAGCCAAAATTCAGATTCAATGAAACATAATTTGGGTGCCAAACAATCCCTGTTTATTAACTTTTATAATATAATGTACGTTGGAGTAATGCTAATGTACGACGAGTACAAAACAATGAAGAACCTTATCACCAAAACGGTAATTTTTTAAACTACATATCAACATTGTAAACATATTTTCTTTGTTAATTTTGTTTTGTTAAAAAATTATACCTATATTCAATTCTGGTTCCCGGTCTGCATGCGCCGAACTCATCATCAACCCTGGGCACTCAGCGGGCCCGGGCGCATCGTAGCGCCCGTAGCTACTGTCTGGCGACATCACTTCAGTCATATGTTTTAAAACTTTTCAGTTGTCCTAGTTTGCACTGCACTGCACGTAAAGCACATGAGGGGGTGCGCGCACTCACAGGACCGCGCTCGGCACTCGCTCGCACTCGGGAGTCGGGACCGCGCTCGGCGGGTTCACTCTGCGCGTGCCGCGTGCGTCTCACGCGAGTTCCAGTGACGGACTGAGCGCAGCCCGCGCGCGCTGCCACCGCTCGCCGCGCGAGCCAACCCTTAAGAGTGAAAGTCTGCAAAAAGACCGCCGCTCCGCGCAATACGATCGCGTTCGACGAGCGCGCTCCGCGGCCGAACGAAATTGGTCTCTATCGGCCGCCGAAGCCTGTCGGTCTGCGCTTCGGAGCGAGGCTCGACGCGCTTCGAACTCCGGTCCCCGAGGTCATTGCCGTGCGGCGGCGGCCAATGGCGGGCGCGCGCAGGCCGGCGCGGGCGGCGATTGGCTGCCGGCCCCGCGCCCGCGCCCCGCCGGGTTCGAAGACCCGAACCTTGCGGCGCGCGGCGGCCAAGGTCGCGCGGGAGCGGCGCCGCCTGCGCGAGCGGCTCGCGCCAGAGCGGGACCGTGCCGCTGCCGCTGCCGCTGCCGGCTGCCGGTTGCGTCACACCGACCGAAAATATTTTTGGTGATGGAACGCGAGTGAACTTGAACACGAAATGGAGCTAATGGATAGCGAGCGCTGTAGGTCGCCGCGTGACGGACTGACCCGCTGCCGGTCGGCCCGCTTGCCTGCTCTGCTACCCTCCTGCCGTACATTTCCGGGAAATTTTGCTCCAGTAAAATGCTATCAATATCGTCAACGATAACCGCTTCGATACATAAAGGCCTGTTCTTATATACGTTTTAATAACTGCACAGAATTGACATAAGTCTGCGATAGTTTTTACGTTTTGTAACAGAGTTTAGATACTACGTGTGAGTAAACTCACAGATAACCCCTTTTCTGATTTAAAAATCTTAGCTTTTATGAAACTCTTTCTAAATTGTCGCGCGTTGATGTCTTTCACGTGACTAATTTATTTTAGCTTCTATATTGTACTACTATATTTTAGCATCGCTCGTTGATGTCTTTTATATGAAAGTATAAATTAGCAGCTCTCGTTGATGTATATCGAAGTTAGTTCTATATGGGAATTTGTGGATATACACAAAGATAGATGCCTGTATCATTTGTAGATATCTGTTTTTTTGTTCGACATGTTAGCCATGGAATAGCTAGTTTAAAAATACAAATGGCGTGAACTAGTTATTCATATTAAGCAATATGTCTAGGAGTAGTGTAAGTAGTTTACGTATAATTTATTTTCACACTAAAATTTGTCCTAAAAAGCGTCTTAATATTTTTGCACGTAGCCCAAAAACTGATAAACAAGTTTCTAATTCTATCAACAATTCGTACATAAACACTTTATATAACAACACGCCTTTTGTGCTGCTGAATTGAGTTTTATATCTCAGTGCGTAGAGCTCGTATTCGGCTGCGCTGGTGTATTGCGCGAGATATCGCGCGGTGGGTGAACGACCTGGAAATTTTGGCGCAGGCCGGTCAAGGCCACGGGCGCCGCCGCGCAGGCGCAATCGCGCTCGCTTCGCCGGCCATTTTAAAACTTCCAACACCACTTCGCAAACAAAAGCAGAAAAGCTTCCTAATAAATACTTAGGCGAGCTCGGGTGTCGAGTTCAACAAATTACGTTTGCTACCTACGTAAGTACTGTTATAAGGTAGGTAATTAAAATAAACGAAATGGATACAATGTAGGTTAATGCCTAAAGTAAACAAAGTGATGGCGTAATCAGAAAATTTGATACAACGTTTTGTAGAGGCGGTGTTGGCGAGCCTCTGTAACATGAGCCCTAGGCTTCAAGTCCGCTAATTTATTAATGGATTCAAATGAATTGTAATTGGATTGCAATCGCAGCTCGATTGTAGTTTTACGCGCTTTTGTTTTTCTACTACAATTAAACTGCCGTATAGCCTGGACATTAGTGGAGGATATTGTCGTGTGGTGTGTGGTGCCGCCACCTCAAAGAATAGCACCACCCCACCCATTTCTTCCCGTGAGTGTCGTAAGAGGCGACTAAGGGACAAATCCGAAAGGTGGGCAGCAGCATCTTTCTGGGTAGATTTACATCAACTGCACTGCGATCTCCAACCCGCCTGCCAAGCGTGGAGATTATGGCAATGACCTCCCCTTTCGTGGGAGAGGCCCGAAGTCCTGCAGTGGACTGTTATGGGCTGAGATGATGATTGTCATGATCTCCACGCTTGGCAGGTGGGTTAGAGATCGCAGAGCTCTGCTGCCCATTTTTAGATGTTTTATCTCTATGACATTTTGTCGTCTTTTCGACCGGTCAATGAGATGCGAGTTTGATGACAATGAGAGGTTGATGCGACATCCTGCCACGTTACATAATCGATTTATAAAGACATAAAATAGTGAAAGTCGTATAAAAGGAGACATTCAATACGACAGAAGCATATATTTAGCCTATTACATTACATTTAACGACTGAACTATTTAATTCAATTTATTTTATTTTCTCTTTCGCTTTAATTCTCTTTCAAGAATCTGGTATTAAATATCACAAGAGACTAAATCTTTTGTTGATATACTTTTATGGTATCTATCTTCTCATTGTTCTCGCAGATTAGTTTCATGTTAGTATAATATGCCAACCACGAGTAAATTACGTTAAAAACATAAAACAGATTTATATCAGAAACACCTCTGAATGTGTTTTTGATATGAAATAAATTATATGATAAAAGGAAATCAACAAAAACGGAGTAAACAGACAATAAGTGAACTGACGAAAGGTGCTATAGGAGGCGAGTGTTCGCGCACGTGACGCCCGGCTCCTGTTGCGCAATACCAGATGTAGCGAAACTGCTAAAAACATTTCAAAAGTTTTAACTAAAGGGTTGCGAACGCCACCATATGACCAAAAGGTGTTTTCGAATCAAAGTACCCATATTTACCTTTTTTGCCATAATTATTTCGCTTCGATACTTTCCCTTTTGCACAAAAAGGAAACCCTTAAAAGGGTTTTGCAAATATCCTCCCACGTGCAGTTGCGACCATTTTTTGTACAGAAAAAACGTATCCGCACCAAGCCTATTCTATTCTCGGCTATAAAAATAGAAGGGATGCCTGCGTATACGCACATTTTCAATATCCTATTGTGTTGCTTTTATCAGGTCAATACAAAAAAATAATTGCATCGAGTTACATTCCTACGACTATCACAGTGATAATAACGAATAAAAATCTAGGTGAATTAGCATTTCTACAATAAAGTTTACTTTTAATTGTATATGTCGGACGTCTCTGCCCGAATTAAACTTGCAAATCTTTTAAGTATTAATGCTAATGGCCACAAAAAATAAAAGTAACATATGCGCTCGTACAACAAAACTCGTGAAAGTGAGTAGGAACAATGTTTTTTACTTCCTTCCGCTGCCCTCACTTTTTAATGTCGGGGTGCAAATATCAAATTTCCAAAGTCAGCTTACAATGCGACGGGTATACAGGCGGAATGGAGTGCTACTGGATGGTAATAGAGTGTAATATCGCGAGGTTGCTAGGCTAGTGGCCGTCCGCGCGGCGTCAGGCGGTAGCCACATGTGCTCGCATTGTGCTGTGACCACGGCTGATGGGACCCACTCTTAACGACGTCGATTGATCGGACTTTTTTTGACCCAATAATGAAAAAGTAAACGCAAAGCCATAGTGTTTGCAATTTATGGTTTCCTCTTTTTGCGCTTCCGGATTAATTTACTATTAACTGTGTATGTTTTAGTTTGTAGCTACCGGTAAATGGATATGGAAATGACACCTACAGACTAGGTATTAGTTCTAAAATATGAAAAAGTCCAAATATCAGTTTAAAAATACTGATATTTGGACTTTCGACTGGACAATCGAAATCTTGGGTCGTTGCGTGTGAGTAGGTATATAGCCCATTTATCATTAAAATGGAGTAAATATAATTAACTAAATGTAATCAATTTGTCGTTTGGGTAGAGACTAGAAACACCCTGAATGAGAATAATGAACCCTGAATAGTGATCGTCCATGACAATATTATATGAACGGGTCAATGTCGATCCAGCAGTTGAGTCTTACAAACATAATACAAAGTATTAATGCGAGTAAGTTGTAGTCATCAACGATATTTGAATAGCCGTTTAAAAACGAAGCCCGATGAATAGCGAGGGGTCCGGCGGCCTTCCTGCGAAGGACACCGCACAAAGGCCGCAGAGCGTGCCCGCCGCGCCCGCCGCGCCCGGCCACACTGCCAACGGGATTCCACATTTCATTTACGACCTGTCCATTATCCTTGCCATAAATTATTTTAACAACTATTCTTTTCAAATAATGTGGTCAAGGAGAACTTTTACGACCCTCAGACGACAGGAACAAAAACAGACACGGGTATCCCTCACAATGGCGTCAGGTGAAAGTAACACAATTCGTTCAGTGGGCCATTATTAGCATTAAAGATCACTAAATAAGTTATGGATGTAACTGACGAACTCGGTCGAGGCCGAGCAATATCGTGTTACGCGAGCTCCTATGTATACATTTGTGCGAAATAAAATAATATCCGCGGAGAACGTTGACAAGAGCACGTGTGGTAGTGTAAACATTCGAATGTTACGACGCAGTATAATATTGTAATCGGAGGTTGTTGTTGGCGTCCTGTCCGGAAAGTTCCGAGAAGTCACGAGGAGCTTAATCGGCGAAAATGCGGGTAGAACAGTGGCGGGGAGGGGTGCGCGGGGCGGCGCGGGCGCATCGCCGACCGCGGCGCGGTCAAGGCCTCGCTGAGCCGGCGGTTACACCAAACCGTAGCTCAGGTGACATGAGCATTGAGCAATTACGATTGCCACTATATTTAGCAACATCCAACATATTGTTTTGATATTGCTAACGTGTGGTTCTGGGAGTTTCTAAGTATTAAACGTAGTACCTAATTGATCGATAATAAGTTTAGTGCCTTATTCCTATTTACGGTTGATACATTTAGGTGGGCCTTGAATGATTTAACAAGTGCTAACCCGTGCCAATTTTTACGACAAAAACAAAAACACCATAGCAAAATAAATATGACACAAATACATGGTTGGTTGCGTGAATCGCGGGACGGGCTATTGGCGAAGTGTACCGAGGCACGGCGAGTTTTTCCGAAGCAGCGCGAGGTCAGCCGGAGTCGTTTACCCCGCTGGCTGCGCAGGCGACGCCGAAGCGCGCCCGCTGCCTACACAGCCACGATTAATCAAATTATGCCTGCCTTATATAATTTAATATCGAATAACAAAAACGGTTCCATTTAAGCTTAACATTTGTACAAATGTTACATTAATCTAGTCTAACGAGATGATAGGTACCACCGAACCAATTACTCTCGACAAATATTTTCCAGTCAGCGTGTTTAGTTTGCAGGTTGCAGGGCAAAGTACCTACGTCAGTTTACACGAGGTTTAACACTTTAACTCAGTCTTCATACAGCTTCTTCAGCAGTCATTCAGCCCATATCCCTACACCCCATGTCACCAAATAGAAATTGGTACCTACTCCCATGTCAGAAAGTTGTCTTTGAAACGAACAGAGCACACTCTAGTTAGGTTCAAAATATATTTACTAAACAGCGCTATACAGCTGCAACGAGAGAGGAGGACGAATATATAGAACGCCGTGAGATCCGGACGCGCCAATCGCGGCGACCTCTGCGATTCGACAACGCAGGCCAAGGCCAAGGTCAATTCAGCGAGCACCCAATTAGCGGGGCCCCAGCGCCCGCGCCGCCAGCCCCATGTAATTGTCATACTAACACGCATCATGTCATATACTATTTTTACCTTACCTGCGGAACTATTATTACGACGTTGACGTAGTACCTACATGTTGAGCAGATACTGTAATGAATGTTTAACACGTTTTAATAAGTACACTAGTTCCTCGACACAAGTAAACAATGCTGACGTAAATTGGCCTTCGGATGTTCATAAAGCCATGCCCACGTAGGTATCAGATAGCTTCCTAAAATTAGAATAGTGGTCTAAAATTATTCCGTAGACATAACTAAGTAAAAATTTAAATTATGTTATTGTTTTTTACACAACTTCGTTCCTCGGGCAACGCATTTGCATCGCAATCCAAAGAGGCAACGCAGCCAGCTTTCTTGGCAATATTCCGGGGGGCAGCAGTGTGGACGACCTTTTTAAATGTTTTGTATGTATTTTCTATGTATTAGTGTATATTTTTAGTATTTTAGATGTAGGTAAGTATCACCATAATAATTCAAGCGGACAATCCCGGCTACTGCCAGGTTGCGCTTTCCTCAACTCAATTATTCTTCTCAACTTCGTCCGGTCTTCGAAATCCTCAAGCCGTTGGCTCTCATCCAACTCTGCGATATCTATCACTCCTTGGCCTCCCGCGGGACCTCTCTCTTTCCTGATACACAGGTTTAATTCCCACACATCCATGCGGTCTATAATATGCTAAATTACGTGACTCATAAGTGGACTATCTACTAAAATGGAATGGAATTCTTCAAACTGACAGTTAGAAGAAATGTGGTACAGATAATCATCATTAAAATGTTCAGGCTTCAACAACTTTTAAATTCGGAGGCGCAAGCATAACCTAATAAGTGAGTCTCGCGCGTGACCCCGCCACAAAATAGACTGGAGCACTTCCTCGTTCGAATATCGGATCATGTCAATGTCGGCTGTACCGAATTAACCGCAATGTCAGCCCCAAGGTAGAACGAACACGGCTGCTAGGAAATTGTGCCTGCTAGACTCTTAACGAAACGAATACACACGTTCAGTCGACGAGGTTTTAATATCAGAATTCCACATTTTAACCTTGTCCCCTTTATGATTGATAGACAGCATATTTTAAATAGAAGAATAAAAAATGCTTCAACAACAAAAACTAAAAGTAGGTTGCATGAAATATTCATTGTTATTGTCACTTCTGTCCAGGAAACAAATATTAATGATGGAAAGACTATTCTGCTTTTTAAGGAATATACGTTGTGACTATAAGTTATATATTAGTGAATGCTCTATAGACTTGCATCTGTGTAATTAATTATTTCAGCTATATGTATAAGCTTCCTAGTAACCAGTAACTGACAAAATAGCTCCTTTCCCCTTTCGGTGAGACGTCATTCCACCTTGATATTTGCTTGGTCTCCTTCCTGCTCCGCGAGAGGACGCCTGCAGCCGACTGAGCATTCTCTTTGCAGTGTAAAATCTTATCTAGCAGCAAGGAAAAAGCTAAAAATATACATGCCATAGAAAATAGAGCACATTCTACCCTAGTCCACAGCCACTGAGCGAAACAAAACCGAACGCGACCGTGCCAAGTAGAGCGTTCAATTCGGCTATTGGTCCAAGATTCTCGAGCGTTGAAGCTGCTTAATTACGCGCTGAAAAACGTACATTTGTAGTGGAATAATTGATGTATCAAAGAATCATTGTGCTGCAAGTTTTCGCGTAATCAGAGCGGCGCGGGCGCAGCAGGCGCGGGAGGCTCTCCGTTGTATAACCCGCCGCGCGTTACGTCGCCCCCCGCCGCCTGCCCCCGGCCCGCACCCGCCGGCACCCCGGCCCACGCGGCTACACAACGCTACACAAAGAATGAGGAAGATGATTTAGCACATTTCCTTGTATTACCTTTAGTTTGTTCTCATTATCGATAGCTTAGCTTACATGTAATCGATCTCGGTACATTGGGATTCGTGTTATTTTCGTTACCATTATCATGATACCCATGTTGTTTTTCAGTTGGTAAGTAGGAGCCGATAAATTGTGGTTCAATACTCTCGGCCCAAATAAATATATTATTCTTGTTGGTCCCGAATTTTCAATAAGGGGCGCACGAATACATATTCCATTCGATTGTCACCGGTCAGCTTGAACTCGAACTAAATACATTTTGATTACCCCCAAACCTTAATAGAAGGTGTATCATATTGAGTAAATATCATAGTGAATCGTGACCCGTATCTTCCCGTAGAATTCCTGCTCTACGTGTTGTGATGTAAATTTGTGTAGACTGTAGAGGTAATATTGTAAGCCGTGAAGAGCGAGCCGAGCGCTGGCGCGGGCCGGGCGGCGGCGGGCGGGGCGCTCGGGCGGGCGGTATTGCGCAGTATTTGCTCCTGAAAACGTGTCCAAAGAAAGTTCATGGCCGCGCGTTGACGTTACCACCTGCCGCGTCCCCCGCGGACCCCACCCGCCCCGCTGCCGCCCGCGTGGTGCTCGTTGCCTGCCACCTCACGCCCACCAATACATATCTACTCACTTATTTATTCCACTGTTATATCTTCCACGACTGTGCAATAAACCACGCCACTAATGTGATAATTCAATAGAATTTAGAGTGAAAATATATTAGTTGATATTGCTTAATATGATTCAATTTAGTCAAGTTCAGTACCAGAGTCCGAAAGAGTCGATGACGAGTGTATATTAACATTATGTATCTGGTGTAAGTTGTTGACGCGACGGAGGTGTCGGGTTGAAAATTGAGGATTACACTTGTAAATGTGAACTTTGTGGGGTTTCAGGGAAATGTTAGTTGGGTGCCCCACGGTGGAGGCTGCGCGGGGCGGGCGGGGCGGGCGGGGCGGGCCGGGCGCGCGGGGGCGGCTGGCCTTGGCTCGTTCGTTGCCGCCGCGGCGCGTGTAAGCGCGATAATTTCGGCAGTTGCGGAGTCTACTGACCCCGTCGACGCTGTTTGCGACGCAAATGATCCCCTTGACTTTATTTAAATCACCTACAGCGCACCTAACCCGCTCCAAAGGAAACACCTAGATGGGTTGCGAACAGGTCGGGTTTTATTATGTGATTTGGACGCATTTCATACTAGACGGCAGTCCCAGATTCATATCTACACATAATCATTAATTTGCACAAACAATATAAAGGAGACAGATGATTACAAACAACAACGAATTAGCCAATAAATGATTACGACATCAGTAGAGATCGACCCTAGGTAGAGATAGTGAGGATATAATTTCACTGCGAAGGGTCCCGCGTGGCCGGCGCCCGAGCCGCGGAGAAAGTGCCGTGCGTTACCTATAACCAACTTTCATTTTATCAGACACCGGTTTCAATAACTTTTTTTCTACCTGCACCCACGTGCCCTCACCCATTGTGATGCACCTAGGGGCCAATTGTTGAGTAATGCCCCATTCGACTGCCAATCGCATTTACATAATCTTTCTCTCCTTAATTCAACTGGAGTGTACTAACCCAACTTACTAGACAATTATTTGTTACGGTTCATTAAAATGTGCTTGCGATTAAGACTGTCATTTTTGTGTAGGTTGAAAATGATTATGCGACTACCATTTCTGGAAGTGATCCTAATTATGACAAAATCATCTGACCTGCCAAGTGCGTTCCAATTTGGTCTCTGGTGGTGCGGATCAAGGTAGATTATCGTACGCATTGACCTCTGCAGGGTGAAAAAAAAATACAATAAAGCAGTCGTTCAACTTCGAATACATATTATTACAGGCAGTTTGGGGAGTCGCGAAAGCTTTTATTTATTTATCGAACGGAATTACAATAGGTTTTTTGCGGGTGGTTACGATTTTTGGCAATCGGCAATTTGTGTCAGAATATGCATGTGCTTCCGCATATCCCAGCTGGCTTACCGCGACCGCACCTCGCTATTAGTAAAAACTCGATGGGCCCGGGATCCTCATTTACATCCTTACACCATTGTGTGGCGGGCTTTTTACGCGGAAGAGGGCGGCAGTATGGCGCTACACGCACGCGCCGCCGCGTGCCACGTCAGCCGCCGAATACCGCCAAGGTGGGAGGGCGCTCATGACAAATGATTGCAGATCAACAAAAAGTGAATCATAGTAAGATAATTATGAAACACTGCGCGTTATGAGGAGTTTAGTCGATGGCAAGGGAAAAGAGAGGTGGGTCGGGCGCAGGCGGCGGTGTCGGCGACCGCGCGTGCACTCAACTCCGCGAGTGCGTGTAACGGTGCGCGCGCGCCGCCGCCGGCCGGACCGCGCCGCCGAGCCCGTGCTAATACTTAGATGGGGAACATTCTAGAACTGGATTACAATAGCTGCCAATCTTAGTACCTACTAGGATCAACTCGAGAATTAGGAGACCAACTACATTTTCAAACCAATATTACTTGAATTCAACTCGGTAAAAACTTCCTTCATTTTACTACAACTGCCACGCATTATGTCATGATAGATGACCGACCAAAGAGTTTTATATTCTTTAAACTTTTTATGATCGACAGACGTAATCAAAGAGATTGGAAAGTTAGCAACCTTCACGGCTGAGTAGACTGGCCCTTTTGGTTAAAAAGCGTGCTAAACGTCGCCATAACGATCAATTTGGTTGTCAAGACACATTTGTAAACAAACCATGTTAGTTTATTTCTAAAAAAAAAATTAATCATCTTGGCGTTAATGTCCCGGTTGTGATCTCGCGCACGAGGGCCCGGGGTCCGCCTTGACCATGATCCAGGATTTGGCAGGTTAGGTAATTACAGTGGAGCGACTGCCATCTGACCTCCATGACCCTGCTACCAGGGGAACCTGACCAGATTGGATCATGGTTACACATCCAGTCGCCTGAATGTGCAGTTTTCATCACGATGTTTTCCCTCACCGTAAGAGCATCGGTTAGTATTCAACTAATGTACATAACTCAGAAAACAGTCATTGGTACATGGCCGGAGCGGGATTCGAACCAGGGACATCTGGCTTACGAGTCGTATACTCTAACCGCTCGGCCACCGACACTCTTTATTTCTAATTTAACATAATTATAATTTAATATTTTATGTTGAAGGATTTGGTATTTTGTTATATGTATTTGTGAAGTGCTTGAGACCACCACCTTTTATGTATATTGTAAGTCGCTGTTTAGCGCTCTAAAAATTGTTGTTTCATGAACTTTTTTTATATATCTCGTAGTTTTAGTAATTTCTAGACTTAAATAATACGGCAAGCTCTATAATATATACTATGCAAACATTGATTATTCACAATTACATATTTAATCCCAAAGTAAATGTAAAACTAATTTGTGTCGGGTTATATTGTCATTGTTACGGCCATCTTTGTAATGTACCTGCTAAGTATCAGCCCTAGCCTAAACTCCATAGAAAAACATGCCAAGAAGCTCATTGGTGACGCAGTGTGTTAGTTTAGTCAACGCTCCAATACCTTAAACATCGACGGCTGATCGCTTTCTTTCGGTGTTTACGGGATACGTTTCGATGAGTGTGCGTTAACAGTGGCACTTTATCAACTGGTACCGCCCTCCCTTTTCCATCTTCGGGGTACTAGACGCGGGTTGGGATTCCACCCAATGTGGTCGAGATACCACCTATTCGCACCAAACGATTCGCTTACTAGTTATTAGTGCCGCAGGCCTATAAAGCGTATACTATAAGATAACTTTCCTGCTTGGAATATACTCGATTTATTAAGCTTTTTATCCTTGTAAGTAATTAAAACCTTTTTAAGTCAATGTAAGTGACAAAGAAATAGTCCGAATAATTACTAATACCATAATCCAGCTTTTCTCATGTAATAAGTTTATCACACAATAAAAATGAATAAATTGTAATGTAAACAATGTACTCTTTTTTCTGTAACTTGGCTGTCAACTCGTGAACATAAAAGGGAACCGTGCACGCATGAGTAAGATAAAACAGGAGATATGAGCCAAGCCGCTCCCGGTTGGTCATGACCCACATTATAGTGGGATCAAGGAGCAACTAGCGAATTGATCCCATCTGCTACGCTACAACAATAGCCGAATAGAAATCCAGTAACCCTTAAGCTGACTTCCTTTAGATTTCGATTTTAGCCATCCCAATTTTTACCTTTTTTTACAAACCCAGGTATAGAACCGCGTCCGCTTATTGTTAAAAATTACGGCGCGTCGCGCTCGCGGCTCGACCTACCCTTTCTTTTCATATCGAGTTTCACGAACAGGTAAAGTCCGAGTTTTTGCCGATCGCGTATCTTTGTGCAAGTTTCGCGATATTCAACTCTTTTGAGAACCATATAAAAAAATCTCAAATTATTGTTTAATCGAAATTTTTTCGGCGACAAAAAATGTGTGGATTGAGGATTTTTAAAGATTTCGTTTTTTAACTTCCTTTTGTTGTGAGAATTCGTAACCGACATTCCCAGATAGTAGAGGCATTGTGTCGCTTTAAACGATGCTGCAGCGAGGGACGGTGGCCTTTATGATCTAACTCATAATGATAGAATATCAGCGGGGGTCGAGCGATATTTTCACAACTTTGTATTCTCAGTTTTTAGGTATTTGACGTAAAATACGTTTACAGATACGATGAATAGATAGGCAAGATAAATCAAATATATATCTTCAGATTGTAATGATCACTTCTAAATCGTTATTACTAGTAGGTAGCTAAAACCAATGGTTGAATCAAGGAGCAGTAAAAAATAATTACACACAATGTGGGAAATAATTTGCAACTGAGGGATACAAATGAATTTTGTTCGTTTACGCTGTTTAGGCGGTCACTAGTGGTGCCTATTCATTTGGAAAGGCGGTCACTTGTATTGTCCAAATTGTCGGGTGTCGTGTTGACTCTCCGTGGTCGTTCTTTGTGACAAGCGCAGCGGGGGATTCTACCATCATTACCGTGGTTAATCGACATTAGTGACTCATTGAAATTGTCGTTTGGCGAAAGGTTCTTTGTCGAGGTCCGGCGCGTACCGAGGCATTATGTATGCATTAGAGTGCAGTTGCATTTGTGTGGCGGATTGCACGACAATTGCGGCGTGATGACGGCAGCCGGCAGCGGGCGAGCGCGCGGTGCATAGGACGAGCCCCGTTAGGACGGGGTGACTGACTCCACCACTGCAACGCAGCCTGGTGCATTGTGCTCTAACGAGAACGGCACCGCGTGCGCCGGCGCAGCGCGCGACGCTGCCACGGCCGCCGCGGCCCGGACGGCGCTTACCTTCGTGTCGTCTCGTCAAGCTTCCACCGCGCTACCATCGTTGCTTACCTGCAAATAAAGAAATTGGGAATTAGTTATCTACAATAGCTTTGCATCAAATCCATAACAGTTTATGGTTATTTTGAATCCGTAAATTTCAGTAAAATATTAGTTTTAAAGCATTGTTTGCAAGTAGCGGCTATCCACTCAAACAAGCGAGCCTCACATAATAATTTTATTTATATGTTAACGAGGGCATTGTTTCTAAGTCAAAGTCGATTAAGCGACGCGTGCGTGTCCAATAATAATTTCGAGCGATCCGACGGTTATTCTCTTTTGTTGGCTACAGGAAACGTATAGGGTCAACGTTCGAAATGGTGTCGTTCACAGCTGAAGTTGGCTACTGAACTCGAGCTGGTCGTCCTTGAAGCATCCGCCAAATTCGCCGTTCACCAATACAGGCGCAGGCCGCGGGCCCCGGTCCCCGCCGCGTAAGAAAGTTAACCCACACCGACGCGGTTCAGGCGTCCGCACGCAAAATTCGGCTACCAGCACATACAAGCGTGAGTCAACGCACCGGCGGGCTGTCCGTGAAACTGAACCGAATGTGAAAACAACACGTCACCGCGCCTGCGCCAACGCCGCACGATCCGTGATACAACGCGAAAAAAATTCCAGCACCTACTTGACTAAAAGTACCTCTTCCGGGGATCTCATGTGTTTAACAATGTAGGTAAACACGGGTATCAAGTTCAATTTGGACGAAATACGTCGTGGATTTATGTCACGTTTTTCGTCCTTCCGTTCGGTTTTCTAACTACCTATCTACCTATCTATTTGTTACAAATTCATTTGCATATGATTTATTATTATGATACAAGACGTCGTTACATCTCACAACACGTTTTGTTACACGAGCGGCGATAGAACGCGATAATCATTCACAGATAACAACATGTGACATAAATTAGAATACGACTTAGAAGAGTTTGAAAAGGTTTTTTAATTTATCGCAAGTTGACTTATTCACAATAAAATAGGCCAGGAATAATATAACAATAACCCAGCAAAAACCTATAAACACATATTTTTGTAATATATAATTAATGTAGGATACCCGCTAAATAATATTGAAATCCGTGATTCAAATGGAGTAACCGCAATAACGTCATTTCCTAATAAACTTCGCGCTGTGTGTAATATTATTTATTTATTTAATATTATAGATTGAGAATGTTTACAGAAGTAAATGTGGCACATAATCGTTTGTCGCGATTCTTATAGACTGCGTATACCTTAAACTATTTCCTGATAACATTTGGCATTCGCGATGGAGCATCGAGGTCAGCTCTAATAAAATTTATTGTGCGCGCGGGGCCTCGGGCCAGTGACCGCCGCCAAATCTCAAGGTCTGCCAGCGCGCGGTAAACAACTCGCGGTACCTACCTACCTACCCGGCGAGGTGGATTCGTCATTATGTGTACATACGGCGAATACATGACTTCATTATGTAACGCATCCGAATACCTACCTGCATGTCAGTTTAACGTTTTGTCGGGTGGCGGTCGCTGAAGTAGATTGAATACGAATCCATGTACTATCACGCGTTTGACGTGTGATGAAGCTATTTTGGTATTTTCTATTTTATGATGTTACGTTCTGAACATTCATTGTTATATAAGCTCGTTATTTTATTTGTTAACCATAATGAGATTTTTTAGAAGCAGAATTTTTCGTTGCCTTGTTCCCCGGATAGGGAACAATAGATCGCAATAGATGGAAATCAAAATCCTTGAATTTGAAATAAATTTTGACCATCAAAAGTTCGATACCGCATGTAAATGAAACATTGGACATAACACCACAGAATTTAAATGTGAATAGAAAAAAAAATGTGGCCTCTTGAAAAAAGAATTGAAAAATGAGATTTCCTCGATCTTGTGACAGGGTGGTACTAACATAGCAGTGAAAATGAGGTGAGTCGAATTTTCGTGGAAGTAATTAGTGGTTTATATTTATAGGCTTGCTACGCAACGTAGCATTGTGCTACGGGTTTGCTACGGGCCACGAGGGGGCAGTGGAGTGGCAGGCGGGGCGGTGCGGGGCGGGGCGGGGCGGGCGATGGACCAGTGTGGCAGCCGGGCGCGCTCTCGAGGTCTGTGGGAAACGCGATCGTCGCGATTTGGGGAAATGGTCCAGCGGTCACGGGGCCGCGCGCCGCTGCCCCGATAAGGATTGCTGGCTCGCCGCGCTAATACCGCTCTTAAAGACCTGCGGCGCCATAGATATAACACATACATGATGTCACACCTTTTTCTGTAGTGATATTAGGAATATGGTCTGGGCGGTGCCATGCCTACACCTTTCGTGATGATGGTGGAAAACAACTATAGCTACAGCGTACAGCACCATCGATTTCATATAACGAGTTAAATAATAACCCGGTTTTACAGCCGGGGATTATTACGCCGGTCTTCCGCATGTAAAATAAGTAAGTAGAGCGTGAGTATACTAAATGTATAATTAAACCTTCAGCTTCAGGATAAGTAGACTACTGAATTATTTTTATATATATTGCGGTTTTAGATTTCATAGTAAATACATTGAAACTTACATTCTAGCATAGATTTTTTTGGTGGCAAATTAAGACATTCGTGTCTACCTAAATAACGTGCCACAATTTAATTTAAGCGTACTAACAGGTTCATTGACATTTTATCGTTTCGCCTTGAAGTTATCGCTATCAGTGATGACCGTTTGCAAAACAAATTACGTCAATAAAAAATTATTAAGTGGTTAAGCCATTTTTGTGATCTATTATTAATGTGTTTCACAAGTCTTTGTAATATAACAAATATTTGATACGTGTGAGATGACGACCATATTTAGAAACACGCATTCAAGTGGATGATCTAGACCAGCTGGAGGCAGCGGCTGCTTTTGTGTAACAATATCTTCATTGGCTTTTCTTCCTGGATATTTCACATGAAAGTCGGCGACTTAGAGGATCAGGTGTCGTGCATGACAAAGTATTAGGTGAGTGAATCGTGAATAATTTTCTATTTAACTACAAGGTGCTATCACTCGTTAAGCTGTAGGCTACAGAAATATCTAAATATAATTGTATACCGATTGATTAAGTAGATATAGGGACAGAAAATTCTGAATGTACACCTAGAATATTTGCCTTGCAGAGGTACATTATCTCTAAGCACAGTCTAAGTTTAGTTATTTAGTTTTATTGTTACAATATTGTTCGTAGATTACTTAATATTTCGATCCCGCGAATCCTTGCGGAAACCAATCACCGTTTTCGGGTCCGGGATCCCGCGCAATTTCCCGGCAATCTCCCCGGAGCCGCGGAAGTCGATGCCCTCTCCGAACTTTCCACTCGGTAAACTCGCTTGATTATTGACACATGCCGGCGCCGCCACCTTGGACCATTACGTAACCGCCGATCAGGTTTCTAAAAAATATTATCGGAATTCCATTTCACCATTTCTTTTACAACTTCCAATGCTCGTCCAATGGCTGTGGCATTACAACTTCGCTCGTAAACTCACACGTAAGAGTCTAATATACTTGTAACGTGTAGCTAGATATTATGTAAGCATTGACACTGCAATGTAGCCAACTTGTTTATATACAAAGAAAGAAAGTAGAAAGTTAGGTAACAACTTAACCTCATTTTCACGTATTTTAACCACGCGCAACGTTGCTTAAATCATAACTTCTTTGAATATAGAACCACAGAATAGTTTAATTATTTCTAAAAACAGAACTTCTAATAAATTCAAACCCCTTTGCCAGCTTAACGGTAACCCCGTCCCATGGATACAATGTAAAACGGCTACCACTTGTTTTCCCTATTACATTTGCGATTTTCGTTCCTGGTACCTGACGCTATTAGTAAGCTGGTGGTCGAGCGCATGGTTGCGCATGCCATAGTCTCGTAGATAATGCGATACGCATGCGCGGCGCGTATTCAGGCAGGATTCGCACGGTGCGAAGTGCAGGCGATGCACCGCGGTAGAGCGAGCGAGACGGCGAGAGTTCAATGGTATTTGATGTAGTGCATTGGAGTTCTTTAACCCCATACCCTACCTGCGATTCCTGCGAATGAGGCAGCTCGGCCGTTGTCCCTGACTGTACCACTAGCCACGTAGCTTTATAGGTCGAGCTAGGCGATGTAACGACAGCAGAGAACGACTTGTCCTCGACTGGACAAGGACTGTGGTTTAGTACTGCGAGGTTTATGTTCGACCGGGCTATAGGGAATGTTAAACAAAGTTGTGTAGTAGATACCAAAATCCCATTTCCCTCTTGCGTAGGAATACTCAACAAGTGGTAGATAAGATAAATCTGTAACATGGCTGCAGTCTTATTATTATACAAATTACAGACTAATGCTTTATCATCGTATCGTACAGTCCACTTCTGTACCCACTTATAAAACAAGTAAACAAGCAATTAAAGCACGTTCAATCAAAAACATACAAATAGTTGTCGTTGTTCTGCAGACCGCCGAACCGAGTGATGTAACCCGCATTGATATTCCGATCGCATCCCATCGCAGCTAACCGCATGAAAACTATAATCTAGAAATTTAAAAATTCGCAGCAGGTGTGGCGTCGGGCGCGGGGGGCGGCCCGGACTGGTTTCCGTTGTTTCGCAATAACCAGGGTTCAGTGACGCCTCGTGCTTATAATTGGCAGCTCGCTGCGTGTCAAGAGTTGCTCTCGACCCCTTCACTCGCTCGGGTCGGCGACGGCTCCATGGGAATCGCCGCGACTCTGACAACTCAACCTAGCAAAACACTTGATTTTGATTCCAACGTTGTTTAAACTATTATGTCAACACTACCATTATGTCACCTCGATACGTGATCAATCCGACGTCTTACCTAATTGTAAGTCAAATATTTTGTTCGCCCTATGATAACGTAACAATAGTTAAGAGAGTAACGTCCAATATTTACTTCTCCACTGACCTATAAAGTTGATAAGAAGAAAGTAAACGGAGTTTTAATAAATAATTCATGTCCATAATTCATATAATAGATAGAATAAAGTCTACGATATTGATTTTATATGTCTAACGGCGTGTTCTGTAACCAAATTTATGAAATAGAATTCAATAGACCGACATCGTCGGGCGTAGAAATGCAATTTTGTGGCGTTGACGCATTTCGGGCTGTCTCATTCTCAACTGGGCCTCAACATTACTTACACTAACCTAACCATTACGTGGTCTTTCCACTTAATCTGAAGATTGAGTGTGTTAGCGTTAGCGCGCGAGTGTTAGTCGTGAAAGCTGTGCAGGTTGGCGGTGGCGGCCGCGGCGCGGCGATGACCTCCGCGCGAGCGACGACCCGCGCCGCGGGCTACACGCCGCAAATAGCACTGGATGGCGAACCTATCTACTCTAACAGTAATGGCATTGGTTCCGAATTTAAATAGTATCACATATACGCGGTTTAAAGTAAAGAACATATTTAGTGGTCTGGAGATTTCGACCGGCGCAGCGTTTCGACGTTTCGAGATCGTCGATTTTATGTCGTAGGTGATTTGAATATTATACAATCGAAGTATTCCGAAGTATTTTTCCGGAATTTTTCGTGTCTTTGACAGTAACCAAAATCTAACGCAGTCCGAAACTGACTAAATAAGAAACTGACCTCCACAGAATCGTCCTGAGAATGTAACCAACATCGTCGAATGCGTAATAGACAATACAATTTATATTTGCACCCGCCATTCCGCCGGCGCGTAGAGTCGACTACGCTGAAGCATCAGACATTCTAATTCCCGGGCGGGCGGCGGTTCGTGCACTCGAATGTGTTTCGTAAGCGGCCGTGGTCGATGACTTCCAGCCGGCGTTCCAGTACATCTCTCGGGGTTACGTAACCGCGAGAAAGTTGACATCCGCCGCGCTGCTGCGTTTCAGCTCTCGACGTGTCGACGAACCGCGCCGCCCTAAACTAGGTTAGCTAGGGAACGTGACGAGGGCATCACTGAACATGCACGCTTTATTTTTAAATGCAGTAAACTTTAATGTGACCTTTAGCCGGTGCCTACGTGACTGAACTAATACTTATCACGTAGGCAAAGTAGCTTCTAATAGTCATTTATAATTTTAAACAGAACACATTTATGTGTAATAATTATTTAGTTTCCTTTTACATAATAAAATAAATAATTGGTAAAATATTTGAATTAACCTATTAATAGATACCTATACCTATACTCTTTGTTACAACGTGTCACGAGGGGATTACGTGCACACTTTTATAACATAACAGCGCACGTTTATCACGAAATGTCATTGTCACAGCGTTATCAAAATGGAGGACATTTTTATATAATTCTGGGTCATTGTACCGTGGCGGTGTTTTGTTCGTGTTATCGCGGCTCTATCGGGCACTATGTGTGTCAGTGATAGCGCCCGCTCGCCGCGGACAAAGGAGAGGCGGTTCGGGCGCTGGCTGCGCTCGGAGGTGAAGGTTACAACCACTAATCGAATTTATTATATTAAAACCACCCGGCATAAAGGATGCCAACGTTTATTCATGGATATCGAAGAAATGAGAAATTAATACGCAGATTTAACCGAAAACATCGTCCGACGGATATTGCACATAGATATTATTTGGTGCTCTCACTTCATTTGAATGGGATTTCGGTCTAATCTGGATAGATTTTTCGTAAAGCAGGACTTGCACAAAATTCCTAGCAGGAAAAAGCTTAATCATAAACTAACTCTTAACTTTATGACACCGATTTCAATAGCAATATATTAAAGTCACCTAAGCTTAGTGCAATGGGGCAAACTGGAGGTAGACGGCTTGCAACATAATTGCTAAAATACAGCTCTACGACACATAGAGTCGGCCTAAAGTTTATCAGTTTTAACAAAACTCCCGTGCAACCAAAATGTGACTAAGGTTCAACCCTAAACATACTTTGCAATGGTCAATTAGCCTTGTTGTTTTATGAAGTACAACTGAACTTCAACCTTAGGGATGATAACTGATAAACTACCCACATTCTTGCCCGTCCGCACGTCACGGAACGGAAGACCACTCGACGTTGACTCACTGGTTGGCACCGACATATTAATAACATGTTGTTGCCGCGTATATCATCTGGCGTTACGAATCACCGAAAAGCTGAAGTTGTGTCAACGTCAAGCCTGAGTACGCGGCGAGTCAATGACGTGTTCCGAGAACATTTCGCTCCGGAGTCCGCCCATCCACTACCGCCAGATCATCAATCAAGCACTACTACAGTAGCCTTGTGGTATAATCACGACGGTAATGTAATGTGTCACACTCGTTGCATAAGTACGTTACATTGTTATGATTATGACAAAGATGTAACGCTGATGTGTTCCTGTTTTTACGGCAACGTTATATCACTAATTGACACCCACGCATAGTCATTATTCCAATCGACATAGAGTCATTGTAACCGAGTTATTAAACGCGTAGGCAGCCATTATTTATATGGCACAGTACACAGAACTGTTGGCGATGGGGTGAGTGACCCACTGCCGGTAGATATTTGTACAATTGTGTTTGTAGCTGCGAGCCAAGGACGCTATTTACGTCAACCGGGGGTAATCGCCTAGCGAAGAATGCCGATCGGGCGCGATTACCCGAAATATATCCTTACGGCCTCCAAATAGAGTTACAAGTGCGAATCTGGACGAGCGATAACGCTTCGTGGACTCGTCGCCGTGTGTCAGATTATAGATTGGTTGGATATAACAGGTCGTTGATACCGGATCACTCCGCGGGCCGTGATAAACACGGCATCGGATAGTAATTTTAGGGAGTATTTTGAAAGGCAGAGTGTGAGGGGTGGGCTTGTTGTCTTATGGTTTTTGTGGCGAGTGTGACCGAGTGGTGTAAGGGAGGGCTCGCTGGCGACGTCTCGGGTCGTTTACCCCGGCACCCGCCCCACCCCCGCCGCGGGCCCGTACCCTCGCCGGGTTCGAACCGCGCCGGCGGCACCCTCGATTCCGTGAGTCGGTAACCTCATAACCTAACCAGGTTTCTGGCACTTTCTTCGAATTTATCCTCGTTAGCTTAATATATTATTGCACGTTTGAAGCTCTTAATTTTTTATAATAAGTATTTCGTACGATGTAATACAATTTCAAAACAAAATAGAAAATGCAATTTTGATTCAACTCTACAAAAAAACTTAGATTTGTGTCAAATTAGCGATAACGCATTGAATTTCAATATTTCATCAATTCAGGACATGTCCCATCGCGTGATCCTATCGGCATACCCGCACAGGATAGTTCTAGACTAGACCTGTACAGTTACCTAACGGCATCGGACCATTTCCTCATTCACGCACTCACCACTGAATCATGTAATAAAGTAATATTCTGTCATAAACACTGTCTTATATACCTACATTTACGTGCGCATGTGACCCGTTCACAGAATACCCTGTACCTATCTAGGTATATTTTATATCGAAATTGGATTCATACTCATAAAGCAAGATTTAATGGAGAATGGAATTTCTTGTCTTTCCGTGTTTGGAGTAAGAACTTGAACTCTATTTGTTAGTATAATTTGGTCGGAGGGTATGGTACGGTGTGGGTGCACCCGTGCAGCATGTGTCGGGTCGGGGGCTTCCGCGGCGGCGGAGTCGCGCGGCCATCGACCGCGGGAACTTGTAACTACATCCGACGCGCCGCTTCGGAACGTCGTAAGTGCACGCACGGGCCGCGTACGCAGCCCGCAGCCCGCAGCCCGTCACCAGCTCTTCCGCATTATAAAATGGTCTAAATATAAAATGGATATTTGATCGAATTACTGTCCCTGGTGATGCTTTTGGACGTAGTTGCTCGAGCTACAGAGAGTTTCGATTTGATCTTGTGTTTACTTTGTGCTGGTGTATTAATTGTGTACATGCAGACATAAAAGTTGTTTTAAATAAAAGTGTCGGAAATATAGGTATTTTAATTTCTCTTCGAACCTAGAAGAGATTTGTTCGTTTCCAAAAATGCAACGATAACACAGCAACGACGCTACCTACACCAACCAGTAGCATAAATTACCGAATAGAGTATTGTACCTATAATATCATTAAACGATAACGTCGCGCGCCAGGACCGGGGCGATGCACGGCGCCGCATGCATTTTAATAATTTCCAACCTATTCCAACAGCTCTCCAGTTAAAGTCCGATCACTAGGGTTCACGAACGCCCTTCGCCCGGAAGAGCGCGCGACTCGCGGTTGGAGAAAGGCCTGAGAATTTCTCTGCATTACGACATCGGGCGGCGACCGCTGGGCCGCGAGCCGCGAGCGGCGGCGGTGGAAATGGAAAATCGCGAGGTGCAGCGGGGCGCGGGGCGAGGGGCGCGGGCATTCGCGTGCACTGGCCTATATGCAGTGCGACGACACGCCGCCGGGAGCGATGCACTCCGAGTACATAGAGCAGCGTACTCCGCTCTACGCACACTCCCGCACACCTATTTTTCAAGCAGCTGTGTAGGGCGATGCGACGGTGCGACGTCTTCGTTTACAAAAAGCCAGGATGAAAAGAATACTTTCAAAGCCGTGCTGACTGAAAGACCGACAAACATTGCTTTGTGACGGTAGACGACGTCGGAAGGAACTGAAGTTAAGTGTGACCGTCTTATAAGGAGAATTTTAATTAGCCCATTTTGTCACTCTTTTTTCAATTCATGACAAGCTTGAAATGCGTACATATGATGCTTAATTTTGAACAACAATTAAAATCCATTCAATAAAGGAAAAGTACTTTAAAGTACCATAAACATTTTAAAGGTTTACGTTGACAATCGCGTACGTCGCCAGAATATCAATGATTAAATGTACAAGACCGGTACACAAGCGGCTGTATTAGAAATGTATATTATTCAAATGCATTACAAAACACCGTGTATATGCGTAAAAGTGGAACGGATGTCGCTGCAGCGCCGCGCCGCCCGCGCCGGAATATGCATACGGTGCAATGACGCGCGGCAGAGGCGCCGACGCCATTACGGTAAGGGATTTGGCATGTAGGGGAACCGTTTCAGTACTGATTTTTTATTTACGTAGTTGTTAGGCATTGCAGTATACCTATATTTATATTGACACGTAATCATAACATCGTAAAATGTTTTTAGGAAGCCGATTGACTAGGCTCTCATGGTTACAGCCAAAATCAGTGAACCGCAGAGAACTTACTCAAATATCGTATAAGAAACACAAAAATAGGAGTTCTGGAGAAGTAAAATGATCGGGAAAGTACAGACTGGTCTAAGCATACAGACGGCATCCCGAGAGCATGAGCAGAGGGGTCTATTATACTCAATACATGATTTACATTGTCGGACATCACAATACCAGAATTGCCTCATCATTTCATCAAACCGTCGGCCATTTATTGACACGACTGCTGGTAGTCTTTTTATCATATTATGTCTAGGAACAATACTGGGTCCTGTAAGACTATGTTAGCCCTGTGGCTGTGGTCGGCAGCCAAGCGCGACGCGGCCGGTGTTCCGGTCTACATGTGCGCTGACTCATGCGCACCATGCATCACCTGGACTAATACTTTTTAACCTGTATTTATTCATAGATAACCCGAATTGTATCTGTATTTGCCTGTAACGGTCGAACTCGTTAGGCGCACTTATAGAAGTTGGCAAATGCATCGAATGTGGTTGTTAAACTTCTTTACTTAAATTTATGTGAAATGAAAAATATCGTTTTTTTTTTTCATTTGTATATTAAATCGAATCTGAAGAATAATTGTCATCCTATACACCCCGTACAAATGTAGGATTAAAAAATGTATTAATAAATTCTAACATTTAAAAAATAATGCCTATACGTCTAATTTTATTTGGGCCAAGTTATGTTTTCAATGATACAAATCGCCAACGTGACATGAATAATGCGAAACAAGTCGACCAAAACAGTGAATTGACAAAAAATATTTTCATTAAGCAAAGTTTATTCATAAAATCAATCAGCGCTTGCCTTTAAGTTCAAGTACCTACCTACTTACCGTTGCCGTATTTCAATGCTGAATAATAAGAGTTAACTAAAGGACAAAGTTCATTGACCTCGCGACACGTCATTCAACACCTTTTTATTGTACACCAATGTAAACTCTAAGAGCGACAAGCCAATATGAGTTGCTTCACTCACCTGCGACCCGTTCTCTCGAGGTCTGCTCCTCCATGGCACCGCTTCACTATTCAATGTTTAGATTAATTTAAAGTTAGGTTATAACCGGCGTACGGCTGACGGCGGTTTGGCGCGAAAGCGCTCGAGACGCGAGGACGCGTGGGCGCGCGCCGCGCATGCGCCCCCGTGACGTCAATGGATAACCCCCTTTAAACACCCCCGACCTTAAATAATAATGTATTGCCCTCGATAAGACAAATATACGACTAAAATAAGAACTTTCTTCAAGAAAATGTTTGTGTACCGACACAAAACAATTATACCTGTGAAGCAGAGTAATGTTTTTTGTCAACCGGTAAGTTTTATTTTTATACGAAGGCAACGACCGAATTAACCTTGTCGTAAACTGCGACATGTCTCATATGGTATTCAGGAAATGTACGAATAATGGTAGGAAAGACCGTTTATGTCCGCATTTATTGTAGGGAAATGGCAGGATAGGGTAGGCGCGGGGAGCGGGGGCGTGGGGTCGGCGCAGTTCACGGTCACGCGGGCCCACCCCGCCTTACCACCCCCACTTTGCCACATCAGCTCTGCCCGCATCCTCTATTAAAAGACCTAGCCCGAGATAACTTCATAAGGACCGAGCCAAATGGACTTCTGTAGCTACTTCTACATTATACCTATCTACATTAGTATTTTCGGTAGACTCGTTATGTCGTTCCGTTTTCAAAATTATTTTATAATGTTGCTAGATGAAACTCTGAATAGTTATGCATTCTGAACATTGACGAAGTTTTAGACAGCATGTCGAATTATCAAAACTGGTTGCAATAATTTTGTGAAAAGTTAGTTCGTGAATATTTATGTACCTAAGTATATGCTTTCCACCAAAATACCACGTTTCACGTGCATGCCTTGTGAAGACCTTACGATAATAGATGATTCATGTCATCATGTGTAATTAAAAATCCTCATAGTCATGATAAAATAAACAATAAACTATGTATATATATATAATATACCTATTTATTTTTATTCATTTGTAACTTACATTGATAAAAGTAAAGACAAAAGTAATTATGGGATAAGGAGTTGCAACTCAAATGCTTGGCTTTTATTAAAGTAAGTGTTCCTACGATAACTTTTAATTGTTAATAATAGTACTTTTGAGATAAATACAATATGTATTAAGAGAACTTATACCTACCTATTCAAACTATGGACTCGGTCCCTCCATCCAGCTGAATAAGAAAGCTAGCGACATCTAGCGAACTATTCTCAAACGAAATGTTAGCTACTCGACACCAGGTGGCGCTCACTCGCTACGACGCTGCTACGACGAGGCCTACGGTTGCCTGTCGTGAATGAATTATATTAAAATGTGTGTGTGAGCTTTTGGCTAAAATTGTATAAATGTTGCATAATATAATTGCGAAATAAAAATCTACAATATTCAAAAGGACGGGCTTTTCTTTAATTTACATCAATTTCTATGTAGAAATGCAGTTGTTTATTAAATTAAAGAGTTTTTTATGTAAGCAAGTATTTGACTGTAATAGTATTTGTTTAGTACTTCACTGTAAACAGTAAAAATATGCTTCATAAATATGAAAATGTATAGAGGAGTAAATGTATGAAGGAGCCAATTTTCCAAGTTCCCACACCACAAAATGGAATTCCCAAAGATAAAATCGGTGTCACGGGGAACAAAGGAGAATGATTCCGGTCCGCGACTTCTGGAGAGGTAGGCAGGAGTCAAGTGGCCTGGATATTTCTGCGGGATAGGCAGCAGGGGCTGGGGTCGTTCACCCCGCTAGCCTACTGCGAATTCGGAGCGGCTGGGCGCAGCCTCCGAAAGTGGGTCACACTGACTCAGCCCGCGGCACACTGTGCTTAATCATCGACTACTAGCGTAACGGTTACGTCCACCGCGGTGCATCGTCCCGGTTTGGTGGAGCAACGTTCAGAGCTTCATCATCAATCACCGCGAAAAATAAAGCCATTGTTTTGAAACTCGAATACGATTCGCAATATAAAGATGACATGCCTGAAACCTGTTTCATGTTGCAAGATGTTTATTGAATTGATTGTATCAAAATCAAAACGTACAACCTATTTTTATTAGCATACCGATTTGTGTGTAATATACGTAAAGGGTGGTACTAAATCAAAAGAGATTTACGACTGTGGAAAAAAAGTATTATTTTCGATCAACGCCACCAATTTTTTAACTATCTACGCACTGTAAACTTGCGTTAAATGATATAACCAGTGTTAATTCGTTTATATTTTCTCGGTACAGCTAATTGGCGTGACGGGAGCGCAATGTATCGGCGTGTGACGCGCGCGCCGCCTGTAAGCCGCTTATGTAACGCGGTGCGGTGACGCCAGGCGCATGTGCTGTTACGCGCCGTGTTAGGCGCTATGTCTGCGGCGCGTGCGGCCATTATGCATTGCATTGGTCGCGGTAATGAAGTCAACAATGCGTACAATGTTGCACCTGTGTTTGTTGATTAAAATATCTAATTGTTCGTCTACCCACGCGATGCTCATTCCGAGATTTTTAATGAATTAATCGTAAACTAAACCTTTGGTCTAACTGTGAACATGAGAACAGTAAAGTGATTTAACGTCTGGATAAAACCGCGATTAATCCGTAAAAGGTTGTTTTATTTGATCAAAAATATATACATATATATAGTATGCTCAAATGGTTGATGGAAAGATCAACTATTTTTTCCCTAAAGGAATAACTAATATGTTTTGGCGAGCAAAACAGCCTAGGCGAAACTACTGACCCATTTACACTTCAACCCTGTTTACTCATTGCTAGCAACGTATACCTGGCCTGCTTACCCGCCTAACCGTGTAATCCTCAAATTGAGGGCCTACTCATGACACACATGCCACTAACCACACACAGGTCAAATTAAAAAAATAAATACGCAAGTATGTTTGAAATATCTCATCTGCGCATAAAAAATGAGGTAACGATGGCAGTGTTCGAGTTGTTAAGTGTCTGAATCTTTTTGTGTTGTGGTTTTTTAATTTGTTTATTTTTGTGTATTGATTTTTATTGCGGACCTTGGTAGAAGGAAGATTGACGGCTAGCATTATTGTTTCTTTGACAGTCATGTTATGTGACAGTTATTTATAATTGAAAGTAAAGTATTTGTAAAGATAGAAATATTTTTTGTTATTAAATATCTAGTACACAATTACATAATTCTGAACTTTATGGTACCCTTAATTAAATAAGCCTATAACATATTTTATTATGTTTAAGGTATCTATCTCATTTCACATAGTCGTTGCTTATCACGGAACACATCTAGCCATAGTGAACGTCGCGATGCTGAGCCTTAACAAAGATACGAAGGTTCTGCTATTCGGAGGTTAGCAGGTTTCTAGGGAACTATGACGCGAAATGCAGAACGGTAGAATGGCTCCAATTCCAATTATTTCAACAAAGCGGTTGACTTGAATCTGTCTACTATGGATGGTACAAGGCAGTAAAGATTCACATCGGCAGCTAGTGTCGTATTTATCTACACGCATGTACGGTGTGACGACACTCTACGAAGCCTTAACTAATTACTAGCCGATCTGCATTATTTACAGCGAACTACTGTATCTACTAGTCGATTATCCAAGAATAACTTTAATCGCAAACGAACCGTTAGCTCCAAAGCTGTTGCTAGGCGGCAAAGAAACTCAAGTGAGTGGTAGGTACCCGAGAGAATAATATTTCGAAAATTTCGACCGTAAGTAGGTGAAGTATGTCGTGTTGTAACGTTCAATGGGTATTTTCCGCCGAGTGTGCCTGGACTGGAGGTCCGCGTGACGCGCGCGCGAATTGGGGTCAGGGCAGCGCGGGCGTCGACCCGCCGCCCCCGCCCTGCCCTCCCCTCCCGCCCTCCGAACCACTACGCTATTTCAAGACTTTATGGACTTTATGGCGCTACTATTTTATCAAGCTCTGTAATATTTGTTCGAATAGCTGTATTTTTAAATTCAATTTTTTTTTCGTTTTCCTCGAATGTCTAATAGCAAACACGCGGCTTGTGGTAGTGATATTTGTAATTCTTTTTACATTTTGATTTTTAAAAGTAATTAAATTTTTTGAATTGATTTCATTTATTTTTCATAGAGCTTTTTACATTTCGGATTTTATGATATATCTAACAATTGAAGTGTGGGTACGTGGTGGCCGTGTGGTGTCTGACAGAGCGGAATATCACCAACCCCTTACACTTGTGGGTGTCGTAGGTGGTAAGGCGACTAAAAATGATTTCAAGCAAAAGTTCTGGAGTCTCCGTAGGCTGGAAAATGGGCAGCAGCGTTTTCAATTTTTCTATTTGCAACGATGCGATCTCCAATCCGCCTACCAAGCGTGAATGTTATGGCAATAACCTCCCCTTTTGTAGGAGAGACCCTAAGTCCAGTGGACTGTTATGGACTGTGATGATGATGAAGATGAAGTGTTTGTATTGGTACCTATTCTTATTTCTTACAAAGAGCTGTCACGCCAGAGATTACCAAATCCAGTACAGAGCATTCTCATAAATCACGCCTCATACGCTACAGCTAAAACAACTTCTCCTACACAACTTCCGCCAAAAATCGATCACCTGCTGTGAATTCCGTCATCTGTGCCCCATTAGTATCTGGGCCCTTGCAGCTCGAGGGTGCACACAAGCGCAGGGCCGGCGCTGGTGCGCGATTGAACAGTTATTTGTGTGCAGTGCACCGCGGGGCGCGGGGCGCGCGGCGCGGCGTGACCCAATTGCGGCGGGTTGAACGAACCCGAGGCCTTGATCGCAATACCGGCCGCCGCTCGCGACTGCGACGCGGTGACGTAGCGCCGTTCGCGCAACGCATTGTTTGACTAATCCCTACACTGCACCGGGGTACAAGATAAATTACATTGTTTTACTATTTTACAACCGTGTTTGATATAATGGCGTATGAATTGTGATGAATACATTCGTCGTGGAAAGATTGCAAAATTTAAGTGAAAAGTTCGGACGTAAAATAGGTAGCGGCCGGAGGGAGAACTTAACTTTTATCTTGAAGAGTCTAACTACAATGTAGAGCAATAATATTTTAGTAAATATGTATCAGGGTTTAACAAAGGCCTTCATTTATATTATCACTAACAAATAGATTGCCCTCTATTTATAGTAATAAGAACATAGTGACGAATGAATTTCCATTACAAATAAAATTATATTATTTATTTAATTGTTTAATGTTTTTCCTCTTAAATCATGTTCGATTTTGACCTAATATTGTAAGTCCTGAAATAGAACTAAAACAGGAAAACTATATATTTGTAGGTCTATAAGTCTTAAGTTTAATGCTCATTTTTTAAACAAAGACCCGTCCTGGAATTGCTAATTTGGCGCTAACCCAAAACTCATTCCGAACTAAATGGCAAAGCGACAGTCAAAATGGAAGTCAGGTGTTATATAAACCTAACTACAGTCGAAGATGAAGTCTAGAAACTTCTGTCTCTCTTAGTCAATCAGTTGCGATTCGCTGGTATGGGAGAAAGAGACAAATAGCAGCACTGAGCGGTTGAGCGCAATCCAACAGAAGTTGAGTCGTGTTGCTGTCGCTGTTAGCTATGCGCGGAGGTCTCGCGCTAGAGCGAGACGACAGGTGGTTTCAAGGTTCCATGTGGATTATTATTAGAGTATCGGCGCTAGGTTATTCTGAGGCGACCTAGATAGCGTTTGGGGCCGTTGACCGCGGGCCCTCCGCTGCGCGCGCGGCCTCCAAAATAAAATGGCATTCAGCGATGGGCTCTACTTGCGAAACGCGGCTCGACCATGATGTCGAGTCCAGAGACTTACTCGCTTGTCTTTGCGAATAATGCAATCGTGATGGTGTCATTTGCAAACACCTTGCGCGGTGTAACCACATGGTTTTGTAATAGAGGGCATAATGCGAGTGACATTATATTCGGTAGTTGCTAACGAGAGCGTAAAAAGTTACAGGTCAAGACAAAGTTGAAATCGAATGATTCTCAATGTAACGCTAATTAGTCTGACATATTGTATATAAAAGTTCTAAATACAAACGAGATAGATATTTCGAAAACTTTATGTTGTTGTGATAATAAATTTAAATCTTATGAACTTGTTCGTTTGAATTTTGTAATTTAATTTCATAACCATGTTATAATTACCATTATCATCAACAAAAACATTTTCGACAACAATCCCGTATGACATAAGTCAAAAAAGATCGTTATTAAATATCAATATAATTTCCATTTCCAGATACGCAAGCGCCGAGTACGTCTCTGTGCGGTAGCGCGGGGCGCGCGGGGCGGCGCGGGCGGCGGTGATTAGCGACGTTGAGAATATAGCCGGGAAGGCCGAGGGCAACGAACTCCGCTTGACCCAGATCCGCGCCCCGCGCCCGCGCGCCCGCGACGCAAGCGAGCTTCGTAGGAAAGTGAAAAGGACTATTTTTTATGCAGTCACGTAGAGAACTTTGCAATTTTGTTTTTTTATGCACATTTTGCATGGTTTACGGAGTCGGCCATTCGAAATTTGTTAATAAAATTACGTCTGTATTAAACTTGGAAATTATGCACATGAACATTGCAAATAGAAACACGAGGTTGTAACTATGAAAAAACGATGAATTGAAAATGAAGACACAAACAAAAACATCATATGTCACTATATGAATAAGAAGTGTCAAGTCGCATCCACAAGCGTCAGCGGATAGCGAAGCGGTGGCGGGTAGCGTGTGATCAGCTGATCGGCTCACCTGCCAGCACTCTGCCGAGCAGCACGTCGGAGTCGCTCGGCGGCGGCGGGTGCTGCGGGTCGGGCTCCAGGGTCCGGCACTCGGTCACAGTCATGTCGGGAGGCAGCGGCAACGGCGGGAGGCGCATGGACCGCGAGAGCGAGGGGCGCGTGCGGCCGGCGGCGGCGTCAGCGCGAATGGCGCGCGGCGACGCTACGCCGCCCGCGGCCTCGCGTAGCGCTGCGCCGCGCTACGGGCCGCCCGCCCCTACGGCCGTCGGCGGACCACCCCGATACTACCCGCTACGAATCCCCGAACTTACGTGTCATCGTATGTCAATCGTACTGGCGAGATCGTCAAAGCTCAGCATCGATATTTGACAATTTTATGTAGCCATTTGATCCCGGTGGCGCTCGGGGTAAAACATGTCTGGTACATGTTGCAGCATACAAACACACTGGCATAACAATATGTTAGTCCTTGCGCTAGTTTAAGCCGATTATAAGAAGCAAACTGTTGTTGTTCTGAATTGTACTTACTTTTATCGAAATACCTAGTCCCAACATTAAATTACTATCGTGTAGATGTAGAAGTGACGAGAGATCTGCATTCACTTAATAAACTGATGTTTATTAATCCAATATAGGTTTCATGACTTTCGTGGCTATTCACTGACACATATCTATCGAGGTTAAAATAATAATAACCGTGGTTACAAACATTTTATTGAAACAATAAGTCTAATGACACACCCATAAAGATAAAGAAATATACTTATAACTAGAAATATTAGCAGAACTCGCGATACGATGAAATAAACAGTTCACTAAAAATATGGTATTAACGAGCATCTCTTCTCCGCTCCAAAAATACGGACGAAATATTACAAATGAAAGCGAAATTGTGAGAGCAATCTTCGGGAGCCGTCGCCCGTAAGATGTCACGTAGGCCGCGTCCCAAAACAGTAGGAAGCGGCCAGCAACCCACTGATCTGAAAACCTAAATCTAGAATTGGCGATTCAGCCGCGCGCGATTCGTTTAATAGGCCAAGGCAACCAATTATGTATCGCTAGGAGCGCGGGTAAACACTAGGCCGCCGCCGCCGCCGCCGGCGCCGATCACGACTCCCGAGTTTCACCTAATTGCATTTGGGGTATGAAACACTTGACAGCACAAACAAGCGATAAAACCCCAACTGGTACTATTTACTATGATTATTGGGAGGCCACGTGTGCCTATTACCTATATTCTTTGTTGCACTTAGTAACCTGAATTGGACCGAGGTTGTTTTTCACATTTGAGATGTTGCAGTCCAGCTTTTTGTTTTCTTAAACAATTTTAAATGTCTGAAAATATTATGGTTTTTCTGCGGTTATTTTATGTGGGATTCGGATGTAAGCGCGTTTGACGCGCACCATTTTATTAGATACAATTTCGTTATGTTGACCACACGGACGCCGTATAAAACGACCCTGTGTAGGTTATTTACGTTATTTATTACGTCATAGGCCACAATAAAGTCGAAGCAAAGCCGACATTGTTTATTAAAATCTGTCGAGCTGTTAGAGCTACAGATCGCGCTATTAAAAATAGTTAGCAGTCACCAAAACTCTTAATTGTTGCCGGTATATCGTATGTCATCGAGCACTTGCGTACAGTTTTTGACGTAAACTAATATTCGTACGTAATGGAAAACCACATTAAATTCCTTGGTCGTTGTGGAAAACGGTATTGTACAGTGCCTCTAGTGGCAGGTTTGGATAGATGTTGGTACCGTACCACTGTATACATAAAACTCTTACGTTGCGACGTTGGAATTTAACGTTAAATGTAGTTCTGAGAAAGAAGTTAGGATTCTGAATTCTAATCCATGATTATGCAAGTGTTGAAAATACTCAACAGAATATACTTTTGCCTGGTTTCCGAAGGAACTGGCTCGTCTGCATCTATCATTAGTCATCATGCACGATACGCCAGTGGAACAGCACTATGACAGGCTTGCCGAGGAACTCTAGCTAGCTCGGTCAATTTACGTTTGAGTAAGCGAGACACAAAGCTAAATCTCGCACGTCAAAGCCTGTCATGCTACGCAGGTTGGTCTTAAATTCTACTCTGGCGGACACCGCACAGACGAACATACTACATCCAATTAGGTCAATCAATTTGACTTCATTAATCAATTCGAATTAAATGTGGTTAAAATTCCAAAGAACTCATTTACTGAGATCGTAACGTAATCATATAATATTATACTATCAGACCAAGTCATGAACGTGCTATCATAAAGGAATAAAACGTTACGTACGTTACGATCTCAGTAAATGAGTTCTTTGGAATTTTAACCACATTTGATTCGAATTGATTAATGAAGTCAAATTGGTTTTACTGACTATTATAGAGCTATCTGAATAAACGGAAATCTTTAAAGGTGCTTCCACATCGGTGTTTGAAACTGTTACAAACACTTTCCTCCCCTTTTGTTTTGTTAGAAATTGTTTACAACTGTTGGAAATAGTTTCAAACTGTATCCAACGTTCCGAGCCCGAAGTCCGAAGTCGATAAAGTATTTAATTTTTAAAACAGACTTTCATCCCCCTTTACGGATGTTAGAGGCTAAAGTGAAAGATTTCTTACCTTACTTATCAATTGTGTGAAAATTGTAGCCTGCATACCAAATTTCAGCTTCCTAGGACTTCAAGACTTGGTACAATTTATATACAGACATGCACCCTCCTTTTTAGGAGGTTGGAGGTTAAAAGTTACAGATGATTTTTTTTTGTTATTTGTGTGCAAGGTTTTGATGAGAAGTGAGTGACTCAGTCAGTCAGTAAGTGTCTAAATCTATGTTTTAGGTGGTAATAAAATCCAAAGTACAACAGCTAGACAAATGAAATTTTATGTATTTTATAAGTCTGCTATGTCATCTACATCTCATCCTGAAACTATTAGACGGTGTGGACGGAATGTAAATAATGCACAAATGGATATGGATATGCAGGATGGATGGATGCACAAGGCATATGGATGTACATTACACAAAGAAAACTTTAATTATGTTCTGTTCTGACATATGCTGCGGTGACTGCTTATCATCAGGCAGGCCGTAAGTTTATTTGCCACCTTAATAGTATGTAAAAAAACATATTTCGAGTAATAAACGAGCAAAATGTCAGTTTCATCTAAATTTTTGTAAATTATGCTGTCCAGGTTTATTTCCTCCCATACAATGAAATGATCCTCGCCGAAACAGAGTCGATCCGCATTTTTGTCGAATTTAGTCATTTTTCTTCCATACAAATTGAAGAAATGATACCGCGTTCAGCTGCCAGAATGTCATAACGGCAGTCCAGGAAAATGCATGTAAAGTTGTTACTTTACCTGGGTTCTGGCACGGTAATTACGTTATATTTTATTGATTAAGTAGGTACCTGTTCAATGGGCACCGCGAAACTTTCAATGCCATATTTTAGTTTATAAGTGACTCCCTGGTACCTGCTTATGTGGAAAGATCATGGATCAGAGAACCCCCTCTGGGTTACATAAACATGCAGCACTGGCGGCCCCGCACCAATACGGCAAATTGTAGCTCTATGTGCTACACTGGTACCTATGTTTAATACGCAAGGCTCTGGATGAGGTCAGAATCCGGGTTAAGCTGGAACCGGGTAGTATCAGGTCGCGATGACGTCAGAGGCGGTCGTTGACCCGCGCCCTCGGGGCACCCCCGCCCGCCGCGACCCCGCAACTACCCTCGTTCCATATTCACGCTGCAATGAAACCAGATGCGACCTACTCCCTGCTTCTATCGCTAATGTAAAAGGATTTCAAGTTTCTATTTAAAGCACACGCTGCTCTTCTATGTTGCAGCCCTTTAGATAATTTGATTCAACTGACAAAGTAGATGTACATTCTTTCTTGTAAGTGATCTGACATAATACTGGGTTCTAAAGAAGAAATTCTAGTTTACTTAAAGCTAGTTGATACAGAATAGAGTTAGTGTCTGAGAATTAGATACGCATTCTCGTTAAACAACAAGACTATCTTGAGTAGTAGTATCGTAGTCGGTTCCGGTGGTTAATTAACTTAAACCAGCCTTAGAGCTGGAGCCGCAGGTTTTTGACCCCGCGTGGAAAGTGGACCATAATAGCACACCACTTTCATTTTCGCGCAACTCTCACCGCGAGTCGAGATCGAAAGTGTACTACTTCGGTGCGTACGCGCACCCCCCCTCCTCCCCCGTCCTGCGCGCCCCTCAGCCCCTCCGCCGCGCAACTTTCTTACGTCGCGCGACGCCGCGCTTTCTTCCGATAGCGCAGCCGCACTTGTGCAACTCGCTTTCTAATTGCATTGTGATCGCATTGTGACTGATGACTGCTAAATCATCTCACTGACACACTTTCTTTCGCGAACAATAACAATTCGGCTTCTTTCACTTGTCGAAAAGAGAAAAATTCTCAAACTTTTACAAAAAGTGGAGATTACGCTGCCATAAATGGGTCTTTTCTGTTTTTGTGATTTGGAAAACAGACCCAAATTGTACTTATATGCACTTAGTATTTTAAAATAATAAACGGAGCTAGGAATTTTACAGATTTTACATACCTATAGACCATTAATTGTATCAGAATCATATTCTATTACTTTGAGACAAAGTAATAGTGATATGAGAATATTTGAGATATTTATTTAGTTTTAAATGGTGATGATATAATTGTGAATTGACATTAAAATTAAATTCAAATAAAAAACCCTAAATTAAAACTAAACTAATCGGTTTAACCAATTCATTAATTTATCAAGGGAGTAATTTAATAAATTTAGGATAGTTTAATGTGATTCTAATGTACATACATGATTAAAACCCGCAAATTGTCATTAGTAATTTTATGTTTCTATGTCGTAAATAAATGATAAGCGGAGGTCGATAACCCGAACCAGTAATTATAAGACAATTAAGGCAAAGAGGCAACTAAAACGGATTTTACAAAAAAAAAACAATTGACGTAATTTACACGTGCGAAAACTTGTCAGTTACACAATTGAGTTAATAGGCGATAAAAACTTGAATTTAATTATGTTTGTTGTGTTTTGTACGTACGAGATTGTTAGAGACGGTAATTAGAAAGACTACTGAAACTGGAGTGTATATGTATGTGGTCACGTGATCGCCGTACGCGTGCCGCGGTTTAGCCGAGTTACAGGGCTTACGCGTTTCCCTGCGCGCCGGGTCGCAAAGGGCTGCATTCAATGCAAATGAACTATTTTCTTCCGGGCACACCGTTGCATATGCATACGGTACGCGTGTCACAGGAAGTGACACCAGGTTGGACCAAATACGCGGGCGGCTTTGTCTCGGCTAACGGGACTCCGCGCTGTCGGCTCAGGGCCGAACAAACCATATTCCCGGTGCGTCGTTAAATTTTATCGATGCTAGTCCCGAAGGTTCAATTTTACGTAACATCGTGTTCTGAAAATGGATTTTATATCCGCACCATTGTGTACGTGGGTAGGTACACGTACTACACGATGTTGTTTATTATTAACACTGGTCATGACACATATTCTTAAATGTCTAATTCGCGTACGCACTTAAACATTATGGCTTCAGAGCGTCACAAACGAACTAAAGACAAAGGATTATACTTGTACTGTTTATTAATAGTATGTTTTGAATGAAAACTTAACATGTGTACCCATTTTATTTATTTTATTCAGACCACAGTCAATATCTGTGTAAAATTTTACATCGTCATTCATGAAACATTTTTTACATTGTCCGAACAAAAACAATAACAAACTTTAAAATGTAAATAATATTAGACATGGAGTTTATCAAGAAAGGGTTGAAAAGGTTTTTACGGGGTCGGCAACGCGTGGGTGATGGCCCCTGGTATTGCAAACGTCCGAAGAGTGCGATGACTGCTTACCATCAGGCAGGCCGTAAGCTGGTTTGCCACCTTAGAGGTATAAAAAAACCTTACTGACTAACAATTTAATCATCTTGTTGATATTGGACAAATACGTAGATAGATAATTTAATTATGTCGACATAAAATCTTGATGTTTTATCCTCTCCGTGGCAACCCTAGGTATCGAATAGGAGATTATAATGTAAAGAGTTCATTGAATTGTTTTTCGATTGTATTGTAATTTAATTAGTACGTAGGCAGAGCCAGCGTCGGGCGGCGGGCGGAGGGCGGCGGCAGCGGCGGCGCCCGCGGAACCGGGGCGCGGGCCGGTCCCGGCGGGTCGCGATCGGCTCAGATAAAGCTAACCGTGTCGCTCGCTGGTTAGGATCTATTTGGGTTTTTAGCACGTAACTTTGTAGGCTCACTCCGATGTAGGCAACTGTAACTATGTCAAAATGTAACGAGGGCACTCCGACGCAACCGGCTCTTTGTTTTTTATCTCGCCGGTTTCGTTCCGTACCTACTCCATAAGTTAACATTTACCGAGGACCGTGAAGTATGTTTATTTTATGATCCGTCGCGTCGGCCGTTCAGGAGTTTCATGGTTCTTTCATAAGAATGATGAATAACTATTTATAGGCCAGCCAGAAGGCCGCTGGTGCGTAGGTACAGCGTGTAACGATAAGATTTATTGCCAACAGTAAACATTCATGGTCGTTCGGTTCCCTTGTAAATCATGTTACATGAAAGGATAATGGATTCGTTGGGATAGCCATTTGGAACGGTGTACTGACATTGACTTATTTTTTTATCAATGAAATTGTACTCTTAATACCTCCATTAACGTGTTACCTTAATCACGATAGCGCCTAAATAAAATAGATAACATTACTGTACGTATATTGAATAACACTAATCGGGGCCCACGTCGCCCGGTGCGATTGTCATCACAACGCACAGCGTAACCGCACGGGCGAATTTTCCGCGCATGCGCCGCAAAAGTAAGAGGCTGCGCGCGCGCCGGGCTGGACGCGGCGCAGCCTTGATCGCGTTGAATTGGCAATATCCTGGAGCCGCGAGAAGCCCGATTGGCGAAACCTTGCGACCTGCAAAACTCGGTCGATGAACTCCGCAAGGCCGGCCCGCTGCCGCTTTCTTTGTTCGCCGTGTCGCAACGCCGCGGGCCCCGCAGCCTCGGTGCACTTATGGAGCCTTCACTCATCTGAATTACAATTCGCTATGTGAACCCATACATCTAGCCAGCCATTCGATGTAAATTGCGAACCATTAATATGCTCGGCTCGACGCGGGCGGGAGAGTGGTTCAGCCGCGTCACAGCCCGATGTTTTCCCCTTTCACACTATTCGAATATTTTTAAATAATTCCAGTCTACAATTGTGACTATAAATAGATTTGTAAGTTATTTATAAAGTTTTAACACTGTTTCTTTGATTTGCTTTTTAATTTAACTTAAGAGATGACGGTAAGCTACCTAGCTTAGTATAGAGATCTTGACGCAGTATTCGACCGATTAGCTTACATCAATCCAATACAATACATAATTTATATTTTGAAATACATAAAAAGCTTATTTAATAGATTATGTATGCTATTTACAGAGTTAATCTAGCTTTGTGAAAATTAGAATAATTAAGAGTGAGAACCATGTAGGTAGCTATCGCATTTATTTATGTGGCCTTTGTTACTATCCATAAGTTATGTTTATGTAAAAATAAACCTCTGGCTCTGGGTGATGCCTGAAACAAGGAGATAACTAAAACACCATTTCGGTTTTGAAAAGAGTGCTCCATTACGGGGATAGCGGATTTGACAACTCGTTTATTATTTTACTAGTGGACCTGTCGCGACTTCGTTCGTGTGCACCTAGTTTACTCCTAGCTACCCTTGCTTATAAACCTTCCTCTTGAATCACGCTATCTATTGTTAAAAACCGCATTATAATCCGTTGCGTAGTGTAAAAGATCTAAGCGTACATATATACATAATAGACAATAGGGACAGACAGCGGGAAGCGACTTTGTTTTATACTATATAAAGATTTTTTTAAGTAATACGTGTTTATTTTAATGGCCTGTGTAAATATTTTGTGTGTACCTTTTCCAATTAAATAATTATGGATGTGGAGAATATCAATAATCTTCCAAAATATATTAAATACAATGTTTAAATTTAAATTTCATTGAATCGTATAAATTGCCGATTCTAGGTGACAGTTTCCAGTGTAATACTAAAAAATATGTCGATAGACACATACCTAGTCAACAGTTAACATCCTTTAACCTTACGCAATTCGTGAGTACGTTACATTTACGTAAGGTAAGGTCTATTCAATCAGTATACTACCGTCTGCCGGTTACATAAACTGTTTCAAAGTATCGTTACCTATTCTTTTCGATGCGCATTTCAAGTATGTGACACATGAGCGGGCCTATACGTTACTGTGGTGATATCATTTGTCAAGGAAAACTATTGTTTGATATATTAAAAAAACAAAGCGTGTTTATAACATAAAAGTTAACAGTTTATAACACAAACTGACACGACGGAAAATAAACGAGGTTATTCCCTGCGTTGCTTTGACCTAATGCATAATATAATAATGAAGCCTACGTCATAAGTCTGAAGCTCACTTTGTGAGTCAACAAAGAATCTAATCTATATATTTTGTACTAGCAGAAGTGCTACATCAATTTGGGAGTAAATCTTCGCATTGTTTGTAAAGTTCTGCTAATTTAAGAATTGGCAATAACTTCGCAACTTGGTACTAGCGTATTCATAGTTGCAGTCAATATGTACACAATTATACGGCACGTTGGTAGATATGTCAAGTGATTGAGTACAAATAAAGGCCATGCATTTACATTTGCTGGTGGAGCGTTGTTTCACAGTTATCGTAATAGGTTCCATGGCCAAGTTGCAAAAAGCGGCGCGTGCGCAGGCAAGTCGCCGCGGGGGGAGGGGGAAGGGGGGAAAGGTAGGGGGGGCGAGGAGGGCCACTTTCACCTGAAGCTGCGAGGCTGCGCGGGCGACGACCCCCGTGCCCTACTCCGTTGACCCACTACGAATTAAGCGAAACACTTCACTTTCATTTCTGGCGAGGCTGGGGATGCGTCTTGCGTTGTGTCGAGGGATCGTTGCAGTAATCTCTGTGGTATCATAGTCTCGCGTAGGCACAACCCTAGCGAACGACTCCATGGAACTACGGCGCTCGGCTACCCGGCAAGAGCCAGCAGTGCAAGTAGAGAGCTGCGACTTGCGTAAGACTTGTTGTTAGCGATAGTGAAAGTGGTGAGCCGCTGTCTCCATACTAATGAGCGCCCGGGTGCGTTGACTGCTGCCTCCGCCGCGGCAGCACTGGGTTAAAGTGTCACCGGACTGCTTTCTGGCGGCTTATGCAACAAATTACTTTTGCTTTTCACACGCGCAAGAGAAATTGCAAACGGCTACATTCATAACATATAAGTGTTCTTACTCTTATAATGGGTATTATTTTTAGCGTACTTATGTAACAGCGGTTGCGGGAGATACAAAATATTAAAAAAATTACAATGCAAGTATTTCGCATACTACAAACATCAACACACTTTATTTAGATAATTTGCATTTATATATTGATTATAATAATAATATGATTGAGCCTGAACACATGCTGTACATTATTCGCACTGTCAGTTGCACACGTAGAAAAAATGGAATTGCAAAGGAAAGACTTCAACGCGCTTAATTTTGACGATGTTATTGTTTATTAATTTTGCTTTGACTCTGTATGGACGGGTATATATATGAGTACTCTTTAGTTTACTTTTCACTTAAGAAATATGAATGTTAAACAAAAGTTCAATAAGTACAAGAATTATTAAGTATTATTATTCACAATATGTATTCAGGAGCGTCGGTAGCTTAGTGGTTAAGGGGTTCGACTTGTAAGCGACTCTTTTCTGAGTTATGTACATTGATTACTAACTGATACTCTTATGGTGAGGGAAAATGTCGTGATGAAACCTGCACATTCAGGCGACTGAATGTGTAACCATGATCCAATCTGGTTAGGTTCGTCTGTTAACTGGGTCACGGAGGTCAAATGGCAGTCGCTCGATGTGCCAAATCCTGGATCATCCTCGCGTGCGAGAGCGCAACCGAGACACTAACGCCAAGACGATGATCATTATTAATATTCACAATCTGTATTCATTTGAGCTAATTCAATATAAGAGTATTACCACCACCTTAAGAAACGTTCATGTGCAGTTGTTAAAAGGATAGCGTTAGAAAGGGTACAAAAAGAGAAAGAAGTATTATTGCTTACTACTCTTGCTTTCTGGAAATTTTTATTGTAACGCAAAGTCATTTTGTCATTCTTCCAAGTAACGATGCTTTTGTGGGTTAATTGAAATAAAGTTGACGTAACTTGCAAGTAATAATTTAATGGGATCATGCTGTAAGCTTACCGAATCACTACAATCTATATCATCAATTTTTTAATGTAGAGTGCGAATTATGAAATAGAAAGATAAAAATTTTCAAAAATGAAGAAAATTCTGGGGTTTTTGGGGCCTATGGGCCCCTTTTTTCAGGCAATTCAATTTGTCAACGATACACTAAATACTGCTACGGAGCTACGCCACTAAGTTGATTTTTTTTTCTTAAAGTGGTAACGCATAAGCTCTATTTAACTAAAAATGCTTTCAAAAACGCAATATCTTATCATATTCATATACGATTCAAAGATGGCGGTTGATCGTCAATCGGCAATTTCCGTTGTCACTCGGCTGTTGTCGGCCTGCTTCGCTCGCTGCAGCGACCTCGAGCGCAGCGGGGCAACGAACGCTGACTAGGCCGAATGTATTACAAAGTCCGAGGCAGCCGCGGCCGCTCCCTGCCACTCTGCCTTTGAGATCCAGGCTAGAGTACTACTGCGATAAACATACCTAGGCTTAACTCATACAACCAAGGTGAAATATGCCTATTGGATTTCTTATTTATCATCTTAGTCATTATTGAAGTAGGCGCATACTCGTGTTGAATACTAGTTAATTAATACCTCTATGAATAACGATAAAGAGCCTTATGAGAACGTAGTTATTATCGGACCAGTCAATATGAATTAAGAGTCGGAATTAATTACGAAATCAATCATACACAATTGTTTTTAATTTATTATTAGGTGATTAGTTTAAGGATTTATTTCAAATAGTTCTACAATTATTTCCAATCATAACAAAATAAATAAAATTATTTGTTATAAATAAACAATATTTTTATATGCTTAATCAAGAACGTGATGCAACGCGGTACCTATACCTATAGTCATTTCAACAGTCCACGGAAAGGTACTTAAAAAATTTGTCCTTTCAAGCGAAAGAAATATGAGGAAATCAGAAGCGACTAGGAGTTTAAGTGGCAGTAAAGCAGTGCAGTTAGTAGGGTTTTACTTTCAATTTGCGCGCATGTCCTCGTCAGCAGTAAATACCTTGGTGCCCAGGAATGTCGGAGAACCTTGGTAGCTAATCGAGAAAACTTTAGTCGAATGTAATTCTAAATCACCAAGTAAATTGAAAACAACGTATCGAAATATTCAACAAGTTTTTGTAATATACTTTTAACTTCATTCATGTACTTTAGGCACGTACGTAAGGTATATGTGATATCTGAATTAACTATGACGTCAGACCAGCACACGTTGCGTGTCCGGTGCCGCGTGAATTAGGATCGGATTCGGGGCACAAAGACGTCGTGCAACAGTGAATAATCGTCGGGTTGTAAAATTCGCCAGCACATTAGAATGCGAATTTGCGCGCGGCGTACGTTCGCAAGATAAGTCAGTCAGGGTCGGCGCGGTGCCGATGGCCGGCCGTGCACCCGCGGTTGCGACACCGCGCCCCGCCCCCCTCCCCCCTTCGGCCCATGGGGGAAAACAACAACACCCACGCTGCCATGACGTGGCTGAGCTCGTGTCCACACGCCGCTGCGACTCCACACGCTACGGAGCACACGCTCAGCAGGCCGTTGCAAAAATTGTTATGTCACCGCCCCGTTACCCCATGCATGGGGAAACTAACACCCACGGTGACATCATGGCACACTTATTGTTTCTAGGAGGCTGCGTTTTAATTGCATTAGATTATCTATGGATCGATATTCACTTGAGGACTAAACAGAAAACTGTAAACATGTTGTAACTAAATATTCGACTCTACTTTGTAATCGTTTTTTTTTATACTCTACAATTTATTAGCCCGTCTTGTCTGTCTATATAATGACTCCTTTATACAGAGTGTAACAAAAATCCCTGGTTTAACCGAAGGGGATATTAGACCATATTACCCACATCAAATGGAAATTAACCTAGTAGTGTTTCCTTTGTACTATGACATGGGATTGTTCAAGATGTATAGGTATTAGAGGTATCTTTAGAGGCGGGCAACCCATTGGTAGCTCCCCTGGTGTTGCTGATATCCATAGCCGGTGGTGACCACTTTCCATCAGGTGGCTTGCTTGCTTGTTTGTCTGCCGTATAACATATAAAATAGTAATGGACGAGATGTGACGAAATTATTATCATTTTATTTTCAAACAATCAAAATAAAAAAAAATAAAAAAAATTCTGAACTGTATCAAGTAAGTACATGTATAGATTCGAATACCTTATAAGATATCTAACAATACTTTCACAGATCTGACAGTGGTCTTTGTTACAACTATACCTAATACCAAACAAAGTTTAAAATTTATATTTAAATTTAGTATACGTACCATTTGAAACTTCAGCAGCTTCAAATCGAGTGATTTTATATAAAACGAAACGAAATCACTCAAACCTACAAGACACTTCTAGAAAAGATATCAGACAGCAAAACTAAGTTCCAATACCGTTCGCGGATAACTTACGGAATAATGATTGCGTGACCTATTTAATTTCGAACGTATGATTGAGACTTCGTATCGATTAAAACATCAGTAAGCATTTAACGCTACCAATTTGATTTATTAGACAGAATCATGGCCAATGATGCCGCTCGGTAAAGACATCGGGCTGGAGTCCCATAGGAGCCGCTGTACAGGGAGTGAGATCGCTATCTACCGTGCACAGGATTGATTAGGGCGCGGGGCAGAGCGCGACCGCTGCCCTACATGCCGAGCGACGACCGCGCTATATTTAGCGCCCCTCCCCCGCCCCGCCGCCCCTCGCTGCATCCCACACTGCACTCGCTATCGCACGCTAGCACGCTAGTACGACATATAGATAGCGCAACACCTCGCCATTATAATCCCTCGGTATCCTAGTTTCAGCGAACTGCGACTCTCAATTCGCCTTGAATTTTAAAACTCGCACTTTGGACCGGAGTGCACTGGGTTGCAAAAGCAATGTACGCTGTGTTTTGTTGGCTAAATTTAAACTTTGAGGTAGGTCTGGAATTTTTACGCTGCAATTGAAGTTGGAAGATTTGTTACTATTAGTTGTGAGTAGATATATTAAACTGCTATTAGGTGATGCTGACCAATATTTCGTATCATACATAGGTAATATCGTGTTAAGAGTTCCTAAATTCGACGAGTACACTTCACTGCTATTGGAAATTTGGAATACCACTTACCCGGATCACAGCTGGTAACAGCTGGCTGTTAACGCATTGTAGACACTCACCTGAAACAATGAAAATCGAGATTAAACATTTGTACATATAACAGGCCTAATAATTAAATTAAACTCTCCCCTCCAGTCGAAAAGAAAGGAAAATATATTAATCCAGGAATTGGTATTTGCACAAGTTACTATTATCTCATAATGAAGCACTATACGCTAGGCTGTCGGAGTTAGCGTATTTGCCTAATTGATCAAATAATATGTAGTTCAACGTCGTATAGTAAACAAGTGTGTATTTTATGTTATAACGAATAAAGTCGATAGTGGTTTGCGGTTTGCTGGCGCTCGAGTCGTTATGCTGTCATCGTCCTAATTTCGCAGTGTCCTCGTTTTTGAGGTCAGCCTGTATCGGGCCAACGAACCCGTGCCCTTATCGCGCGGGGCGAGGCGCGCGGGGCGCTTTGCCGCCGCTAGGCTCGGCGAGCGTCTACTCTCCGATAGATGGCGCTTGGCTCCTACCGCTGGCGACGATTGGAAAATTTTGAAGGCTTTGCGGCTGCCTACCTGATAGTCAATGATAACGTGAATGTTATTTATACTGTGTGTTGAAGGGACCGTATACGAGAGCGCTTCGACGGAGCAGGATTGCATACTAGAAGGCCTAGAAGCGAGCGGGCTCGGCGGCGGCGGCGGGCGCACGCGGCCGCGTCGGGTCGTCGCCCGCGAACGGGGGCAGCCTTGCTCCGTCCTCCGCGCCCTATTTCTGTCGCCACACCGTGCCCGCCCCGCGCCCCGCGCCGCCCCGCTGCCACCCTACATGAAAATTACCACTCCAGAACATTTTCGAATTACCTACACAGGAATCGGGTTTTAGTAGGCCACCGATATGGAGCACGATTCGAATACGGAATAAATTGTCCGACTTAAATCTGTAAAAAATAAAACGTGGAATATCATTTTCTAATTCTCTACAGACATAATTTTTATTTCATACTCTACATTGACATGTAGAGCTGCTAGAGAGACTACAAACAAACCATATTTCATACCAATTCCTTTATAGCCTAACATAAAATGTATAGAAGAAAAATGTAGCCTAATAAAATAAACAAATTCAAGGTCTTGTTTAGGTTAACGTGACGTCCAAAGCAACAAAGAGTATCACGATTACGTGACTCACAATATTTATAATCGGTGCGATATGAAAACAAAGACATGTCCCCTTTTTTCTTTAGGAAATGTAATTATGATATTGTATCACCATGACATGAAAATGAAGTGTCGGTCGTGGCACAATTGAGTGTTTGATACAATTAGCCTTCCGCGGGCGACCGCAGCCACATGGCTTGTTAAGCGAACATTTATCTTAATAGCAGCGGTAATGAAAACGTATCCTTTATTCTAATGTGGCGTGACCTCTTCGTAACAAACTCCATTTAGGACTTAGGATCATTGTATAACGTGCGACTGATTGTAATCGAGTGCGGTGGTATATGCGCGCGCGCAGGTGTGTGCGCGGGTGACGCGCGTTGCGTCAACTTTTACTCGCACTTTCTCGTCGCGCTTGCGCAACTCCCAGCGCAATACTGGTTCAGCCACTGCGTCATGGTGACAGCATTTCCCCGCTTCTGTAATGTCTAGACCTGCGCAGATACTCGTGTGAGCTATCCTGTTCCTCAATGAGAAAGAAATCAATGAGATTGTGGACTGGTCTATTAACACTGAATAGGTTACTATTACTATTACTGCATTTTTATTCTATAAATTGAGAAAACACTAAACGCTGTTGATGTGTATAATTGCGCAAATAAAGCTTTATTGCAATACTAATAGATATGTAAACCTACAAAACTAGTTGTGTGCAAGATTATCACTTAAACATTACCCACGAATGGGATGAAATGTATGTTTCATACACATCTAAAACGAGATTAAATTTTCTGAAGTAAGTAATTGAAACATTTTCAATGAAAATCTAGTGGTAACGGGACGGCGGGCGGCGCGGGCCGAGGCGGGGACGTGCCCTAGTTTCGCGCGGGTAGACGAACTCTAACGAGGTAAGGCCACCGACCGGCGCGGGCGCCACTCGACAATGCACCGTATGGCTATCTCCGTAAGGTATAGGTGGCGCGGCATGGTGTCGGTCGGTGTATCGCCTCGGACTGCCTAGCTACTGACGCTCGGAGTAGCTAGGAGTGACGCTGGCTCCAGCTGCGCCGCGACCTTCGCAATTATTGCCTGAGAGAGCCGCGTCCGCTGCGCGAAACACCTACCTGCCACATGCATGCTGGGCTTCATATGGCTGATACACCATGCCCCTGCAAAGTGCTTTGAGTGTCTTCAGCATAGCGATCACTCGGACAACTCGGGCATATATTGTAATTTATATGTTATTTATACCTACACAATACATTAATACGATTTATGGAATTTAACATTACAATATATTTATAAAATCAGGAGGTAAAATATCTAGGAATAATACTTGATAATAAATAAATAATAATAATTAAATTGGAACAACCACATTGAATCAAGATACAACAAAGCTACAATATCCTTCTGGCAATGGAGGAGGATGGTAGAGAAGACATGGGGACTACCCCCCAAAATCATAATGTAGCAAAAACAGTGATTAGGCCCCGGTTATGAATTTTTCATTCCGAAAATCAAAATTGAAAACCGTTCCAATCGAGGCGACCAGAATTCATCCTCAGAACTATATTACAAGCACGACAGTCTTAATACCAATATGTTACGTTCAAGTAAGCTATCTAATACAAAAGTGTCATTTATACAGCATAATCGCAAGCATCGCTCGTCGAAGGCTCTGTGGAAAATTTCCGAATCGTAGGTATCTTCATGTAGGAAAATGTATTCTGAAATGTATTAAAAAGGATGAGACAGTTTTATAGGTCACACCGAGACTGCAGCGAGTCATTCTCGTAGATACTACAGCTCTATAATGAAACCATTTAGAAAAAAAGTAACAGACTGTGTCTCGTGTTTTAATTAAATTTGTTATGTGTATTAGTTTATTCACGGGATGTTATTAGTTTTCCTGGGACTGCCTGAGTTTCAAAAATATGTTTCTTTGTGTAGCTCGCTACTGTTGATCCTGCGAGAGTACGTTTAAAAACAAATCGAATCTATACATATTATGAAACTGTAACAGGTCAAACTCTTTGCATTTAAGACACTTTGAAATTTTTTATTGGTCGGTACTCTTTAAACAATACTGAAACTAAAGCTGTAATTATTTTTTCATTTTTGTCTTTCTGTCTAAATCTTGGCCGCGGGTCACTCCGAAACTTCTGAATGAATTCAAATAAAACTTGGTATGATTTGAGTTCATACTACGAGGTAGGACACAGGATACTTTTTATACCGAAATTCATTACCCTTGGGAGAGGGGATGTAAGTCAAAATGTGTACCTAGTTGTTTTTCATTAACGCGTAGTTCAATTTCATTTCAAACCAACCCTGAAATCTCGCAAAAGAAAATCAGATCGTAATCAGAAAACGATCTATTTTTACCTGATACATTTCAGAGATTACAATGCAACTGCACAATCTAATACCCCCATCTTCGTTCCACCAGCAAACTTAGAGAGCCTCGGCGAAATTACACTCACACAGTCGAAATTACAAAGCCTACTCGCACAAACCATTTTTCTTCAACATTTATTGTGCGAACCGCAACGGAACCTGAGGGTTTTTAAATTCAAAGTAAAAAGCTCCTTTTCTCCAAAAGCTCCAAAGCTCCTTCTGCTTCACCGCAGACCACAGTGTTGCTTAATGTGAAACAAGCAAACATCGTGTAGACCACGCGTACGAAGTCGCGACCATGGCTATATCTAATAAAATACTTTGTTGTATAATATAATAATAATATACTTTGTTCAGTATACCATTGGAGAATTAGTTATAGTGACATAGATTCTGCAGATTAATATCACCATTCGTACTGCTCTACAACAGTAATATCCGCTGACAATAATATAGTTGACAATAGTTGATGTAACATATTTTGAAGATCCACGTAGCAACGATAACAAAGCGATATTGTTTATTTGGGTCACATTTTCAATATCAAAGATAGCAAATACAATTTTAGGTATATTTTGTGATATTATTGAGGACAAATATGGCATTGACGGCGACGGTGAACCAGAGTGACGCGCTCATGAATAATTCTATTGTGCCGTATATAGGTCACGCCGCGTCGGACGTGCGCGCAAACAGCTCCACAGAGTCCGGAATAATCTTGGTGGAGGCATGCAATTTGCTTAAAAACTGGGACACTACTCGCCAGCGAGTGGGCGAACAAAGGACTCGGACTGTTGAATAACTTAGATAATATGAATTATCTGTTAGTCTCCAATCAGCAGAGGGAAACGCATAGCGAACGGGGCAAAAGCAAATAACCGGCAAGTGGAACAATAAACTGCATCAAGTACGGCCGATAGCTTTGTTCGTCAGTTAAGCAATTATCTTATTACAGCTTAGGGCTAGGTTAGTTATCTAGAAATTTGCATGCCCGCACGCGCGGTGCCTGCGCACTACTTTCGGCTGTAGCTGGCATGGCAACTAGATAACTGGGCGACTGCATTAGTAAGCGACCTAGCTGCTATTTGTCCAATATACACATTATGTGAATACCTAACTTGCAATGCGTAAACAGGATTATTGTTGTTGTTTGTAATGTAACCTCATATTCGTCGGCTAATGGTCAACAAAAAATATCTACCAACCTAATTAAGGTTAGGTATATTAAAGAAATTATTGAATGGACAACAGAAAGTCAAGTCTTGCTATGATTTACTTACAGCTACACTAAATACTATTAAAGTTACTTATAAGTAGATATCTTAGATATATTATATACATACATGGAAACACCACATCACATCACAGTCTACTGCTGGACTTAAGCCTCTTCCACATTAGAAGAGGGGTTAAGGAAACATAAGCTTGAAAATTAAATTGTATTTCTATGTTTTGTACGATACGAATCTACGAATCTGTATTTTTCTGTAGAAAGAAATATTTGATATATCACTCTATCTATTTTTTTATACCACTAAGGTGGCAAACAAGCTTACGGCCTACCTGATGGTAAGGAGTCACCGCAGCCTATGGACTATCTATTCACATCTCCCAAAATGAACCACTGGGGTTGAAGGTAAGGAAAGACGCGGGCAGCGCAAGGAGGGTTGTTGTAGAGGTCTGTGAGCGTAGCCTATGTCCAGCAGCGGCATATAATATAGGTATGCCGATAATAACCAATATTAACTTATGTTAACCTCATGCTACTATCTTCACCATCATCTGAGTGGTGTGTCTTGGATTCTGCAAGGGTCCGCTTTCTCGCTCCTTCGCTATTTCGCCTGGCCTTCAGTACGTCGTCGTTGCTCTCACACCCGTCTCGTCGATGACAATCCATCGTACGAAAAATATATCATACTTACAAAATTATATTCATGTGTGTAACCGGTGAGTGCGGCTTTCGCTAAAGCGTTATAGCAAATTTGGCGCTGAATTGCCATATATGATAACTGATTGATTGTAATAAAACACAGCTACTCCAAAAAGAGTGTAACACTGAATTCCGAATTTCTTTGCCTATTTTAAACTTCTAACCAAGCTTACTAGAAGATACCGCGCGGTGCACGCTCGCCGTAACGCACCGCGCTCGAGCGCGCCAGGCGCCCCTCCGCCCCCACCTCCCCCCATCTCCCCCCCGGGGCAACAAACCCTGCAAGGTTGCGCGCAGACTGCGCTATCGCGGCCACAGTTACGATACCGCCCTTCTCCGTCAACTATTTACTTCATACTTTATTATATTACTGTCACACTGTTATCCGCTGAAGGTCTCGCCTGCTTTTATTTTATTTATTTTGTGTGGGGATTTACGTAAGAAGGGGCTTTCGCGTAATCTCGACTACTGTATTTTCATATTAAACGCGTATGTTAAAATCTTTTTAAAATAAGCTCTCGTCCTTAGGAAAGTTGGTGATGACTATGAATTATTATTTTTTTACTCTTTATCTTCATTCATATAAACAGTGTCGTAGTTTGGGCGGCGGAGGCTCATTGAGAGTTATTGATCGCTTACTTGTATGTACATACTTTTATTATTTATATTTACCGAAATACTCAAGCGTGAAAATAAAATAAATCATAATGCCATTGTCTTCGACAACAAGATTTTCCAATGGCTACGACAATGCAAGCAAACATCTCAATACCTAAATAAAACGACTTAACTACAAGTACATGTTATTCTTATATCTCAATAAACACAACACGGCTATTTATAGATAAACTCACAAGCACTGAAAGACTGAAACTGAAGTGCCTAGGTTTCTGCCCACTTGCTCTTTGAATCAAAAATGGGTCACACTCAAATTAAACTGCAAGTTCGGGCACGAGTTCAAAAATTTTGCAACCAGGGCCTCCAATAACACGTTTATGATCAGTAAATTGTTAGGTATTTTGAATTTAACTTTCGATGTGCGTGTACTGTTCAATGCTTCACGCTTCAGACTATTAGCGCCATCTTGCGTGGAATAGTGAAACTATACTGTTAGGCAAGATTTAATTTTTTACTTGTAATTTGTTTGATCGTACAACGGATCGTACCTCTGTATATACTTACATAACTTACGTTTTCATTATTATTATTATTGTTTACTAATAAGAAGCTGCTGTGTGACTGGTGTCACTAGCGGATAAATTCAATTGTTTGTTGTATTTACCTAGTTTTAAAATGCGTAACAAATATTCTGGAACAAGACCATTGTGAAAACTGTATATTTATTTTAATGTTTTACCTGTTATTTACCTCAAGAAAATTAGTCACTTTGTTTCAAAAAGGGAGCGACGACCGCGTGACGCATGTTTTTGCCGTCACATTGTGTTTGCAAGCTTACAAATGCGGTCACGACAACGGGTTGTTCGTAGTAGTTTAGTGAGAATTGTATTTTCACAGCTGCAAAGTGAGTTTGTCGGCAGTACGTGGCCGACACACGCAACCGCGCGGCTGACGTTGTGCTTGCCGAAATATAGAGGTTTATATTTTGTCATGCCCTACATTCATGGCCTACATGATTTCAGATGTGTAGATTTGATTGCTAAACTTTATTTTTAAGAGTACTTAAAATGAGAACGTTGAACTCAATGAAATATATTTTGGGAGAGTGGGGTAATATTGTGAACGGTGGGTAATTGGAAACAGTTACATTATCTATTCCCGTGCTAGACCATCAGGCATACGTTCATAAAATATATCGCTACAGATACAAGCGTCACTCAATAGACCAGATACAGTTACAAAGAAATGTTGTGCGCGTGTTGTCATGATCTGTAGGTGTAATAAGGACTTCTTAATTAGTAAATAGTTGTTGTTGTTGTTGTAGCTTTAAATATTAACGAGGCTCATGTCCAACAGTGGACGGGCTGTAGTTAGTTTCCAAATAAAATAAAGTTAATAATCTACACAAAATATAAGCCACGTTAAAATCGTTGTTTCTGGGAAAACAAAAGCATATCGTTCAAGTTTAGTTTACACAAGCTATCTTGGATAACCGACACAGACTGTTGAGGTAAAAAGCACGTCATTATACGCTTTTCTGAAATAAATAACAAAATTGAACAGATATTTACTGTAGAGTTTCATTATCATAATGTAGAGTGATGTAGAGTTAGAAATACAATTTATCATTTTTACGCACTATGAAAATTTTCACTCAAGTGTTACAAATTTATAAGACAGAAGTCATCAAAAGTCGTGATTGTTTTAAATATAGTCTTCCCTCATAACAAATCGGTCCAATTTCTTTGACTCTGCCTGTCAAACTACAAAGTGATAACTGAATAATAAGTTTTATAATATCGCCTATGATATCTGATATAAATAGATACCTACGTAAACTGTTAAACACAACATTTTGTTCGCGTTCTAAAAGTAAAGGAGTTTATTCAACTTGAGTAATTTGCATCGGCCAAGGCCGCATGACTACAGAAACGAGAAAATTTCGTAATACACGTGTTAGCTACTGGAATATTGCTGGTATGGAGGGAAATATGGATATGATGGAGATTTAAATTTTTTTACGTAGATACTTAATGAATGAACTACTTATTTAATGATAAGAAATAGGCTAGAAGTAGGGAAGGCTGTGCGGTAAAAGAAGCAAGTTAATATAAATTAATTACCTGCTTCTCCGTACAGGAAGAAATGTAAATAAACTATTAGCGACTTAAATGTATACATACCTAGTTATTGTTACTTTCAAAATTAATTTTACGATACTATTATAAGTATGAAACTTAAAATCTGTGCTTAGAACTTAGCAGTGGCGCCATCTTTTACAAATGGCAAGAACCTTTCAAGTTAGCAAGCAGCCTTTCGTATCGTAACGCCATCTAGCGGACTTTTCCAAAACAACGTAGGCTTTGCGGGCCGAACTACGGTTGTCTGGCGTTGGTTGGCGCGGTTCTACATTTCTTCGGTTACAATGTTACTGCTCTAAAATTTTCCCTGCTCAACAGATAGATGGTAGCCGAATCGTTTTCGTTCAAATATATTCTCCAGGCAAATAAATTCCGGGGAATATATTCAAAAGGCTTGACTATTTCGTCGTATCGAAAACGCAAAAGGGGTGATAACTTTTTCGGAAAATATGTTTAGTTGTTACTTGTCATGTGAAATAAATAAATACTTACATTTAATTAAATAAATATTTCAAAAGAGTAGACCTAAAAGCACCACTCACACGTTTTGGTTTCTCATTGAGGGGGATGAAAAGTAGAGTGTAATATAAAAGTCATCTTGGCGTAGGCCCGGGGTCCGCTTTGACCGTGATCCCGGATTTGGCAAATTAGGTAATTACAGTGGAGTGACTGCCATCAGCTGCCCTCCATGACCCGCTACCAGGGGAACCTGGTGGTGAATGTGAATGTTTCGTCATGATGTTTTCCTTTACTGTAAGAGCATCGATAAGCATTCAACTAATGTACATAACTCAGAAAAGGGTCATTGTTACATGGCCGCAGTGGGATTCGAACCCGGTACGTCTAGCTTACGAGTCGGATACCTTAACCAAAAAGTAGAGTGTAATACTCGGTCGTAATTATAGATTATACACCAAGATGATAAAGCCCTGTCTTACATCATGGGTGATATATTAAACGAAGATACCCTGAATGAAGCGTGGGGTTACTACGCCAAGACAAAGAAAGGCTTTATCCCAGGGGTAAATACTCTACTTTTCACATACATATATAAAAAAGCAAGCTAGTAATAATTACACGTTTATATGAAAGTAGTGAGCCCGGCCCGACTTCGTTCCCGTGGCGTCCTACCCCTATCCCACCCTAGCCTACACCTACATTACACCTACAGATAAAGTGCATACACCTACAAATAGTCTATGTTACTCGCGTATAATGTAGCTTTCTATAAATGAAAGAATTTTTAATATCGGTTTAGTAGTTTTGAGTTTATCCATTTCAAACAAACAAACATACAATCAAATCTTTCCTCTTTATAATCTTAAGTTGATAACGTGCCGATCCCGTGAAATCCCGTCCCATTAAACACATGAGTACGTTTTGTAATTTAGATAACCAGTGTAGATTTTTAATTTTAAAACTGAAACATGAAATACCAAAAAACAATCCAAACAACCGACAAAAGGTGCTAAACAAATCAAATTGCCATTTTTTGGCGAGGGTGATTATTTGGACGCCGCTCAAATTAATGCTGAGTTCAAACGTAAATAAAAACTACGTCACGTAACCTCCAGCTGACTTTCCGACGTCGTCCGGAACAAACACGACTGACCTACAAACGGTTGCGAATATAGAAAGATTATGTTATCTGTCTTTTTCGTACCTGGGCTTGTTGGTGGCGTGTGTGCGGGACGGCGAATCGCGTTTCGATGACGACGAGCCTCCGTTCTCAATGTCAAGTTCACCTATTATTGTGCTCAATGCCACTAAACACACGTAAGCGCGGCGCGGGCGCTGGCCACGCGAAAATATGAGATCAGTTTTCTCAGAATACCTACACCTACTCGCGTTTCGCGGGCAAATTACCCGGTAGTTGGTAGCACGCTCACCAACTATACTATCTACATATCTATACGGATTGTAAAAAATAAGGAGATTGGTATAAAGTAGGGAGTAGGTGATTGCTCGTATCCATTCTATCATAGATATTATTAGGAATAGAAGTTAAACCCCTACGGAAATACATATTTTAAAATATTGTAAGTAGTGAATTTATGTGCCAATCTATAGGTCCTACAGCTATAGGTAACATTATAGAGGAAAAGTTTCTATGTTTGTGAGTTTGCATGTTAGGAGTAATTTCCGAAACTACTAAACCGATTTCGGAAATCGTTCTTTTAGGGAAGCTATATTATTTTCGAGTGTCATAGTATATAGGATAGTTTAAAGAGATACGAACTGCGCGCGGGAAAACCGAGCAGAATGGCTCGTTAATAATATATAAAAATTATTTCATTTATTACAAATTTATTAAGTTTGTAATCTCAAAAAATACCTACTTACCGTAATATCTACTTACCGTATCATTCTTACTATCGCGTAATACGTTTTATCTACACTCATAGCCTTATGTTCCAATGAGGAGTTTTCCAATAGGTATCTAAAGCATTCTTAACCACTCACTAGATGGCGGCCCGACAATTTTGGTATATTATCAATACCAAAATTGTCGGGCCGCCATCTAGTGAGTGGTTAAGAATGCTTTAGATACCTATTGGAAAAGCTTGAAAAAGGTACTTAGCAAAGGTGATATAAACACTGGGTACATTGTATTGGATAATATTGTATTTATCAATAGTTTTCAACCATTTTAGATGTAATAGAATAGAATATAGTGCCTAGTCATAAAAATATGTATTTTTACATTTCGTTCAATCTTTCAAAGTTATGTTTATATTAATAAACATTTTATTTTTAGGTTTAGTATTATATGGCTGCATGATATCACTGCCAAAATCAAACAGATTAAAAAAAAGTACCAGAATTGTAGGAGCGCCATCTATTGATGCTTTTTGAAACCAACGGACAATACCTACTGGAAAACTCCTCATTACATATTCGAAAACAGTCGTTTAAGGATAAACGTTTTTCACGCCTGTCTAAATTTTTTTTAAATTACTTTGTATACAGCATTTCCCATACTATTTTCATTACAGCTGTAACATAAAAATACCTTTTTAATAAAACACTTTTATTTTTTTATTTTGGTCAGGTGCCCGTGCAGCGAAATGTAGGCCGAATACCTAAATATGTCATTATCAAATTCAAAGTTCAAACTTTTCTGTTTATGTTTGTGATTGTGTATCTTCGTATGATAAACAGACAGACTACCTACCTAAGCAGGTTAGGTTAGCTTGAAGCAACCTTGATACCTAGCTTGAAGCAACCTGCTTATCTTTTGTATTTCGACCGTAATATAACCTTTTAATTACTAAATTATCAGACTACTTAGGTAAGCCGTGAATAAAATATTTGCTATACGTCAATAAAAAAAGTAGGTATAATGAGTATAGCTTGTCATGACCTTGTCGAAAAAAGACAAGGGATAGATTATATGAAGGATAGGACGTATGTACTGTATCTACATTGTTATTGACTTAATTAAGATTGGCGGATGGTCGCGAACACTAGGGTGACCTTCCAGCGCAATCATGTTCGCCGACGATGTGCCGACGACGACGCTGACTGGTTTCGTATATGACAAACTGCCTGTGTTCAAAACTTGGATTTGTGCTCATTAGTACTCTCGTTCCTAGCGATAATATTGAGTTATGTACGTTGAACACTAACCGATGCTCTTACAGTGAATGGCATCGTGATGAAACCTGCACATTCTGGCGATTGAATATGGAACCATGATCCAATCTGGTCAGGTTCCCCTGTTAACTGGGTCACTAAGGTCAGATGACGTCATTGTACTGTAATTACCTGATCTGACAAATCCTGGATCATGGTCAAGGCTGAATCCAGGCCCGCGCTTTCGCGCACCACCGGGACATGACTACTATATCGCTAGTGCTAATATTAGTTCCCAACTCTGGGATGTCCGGATACAACTCCATGTAGGTTTTATTTTCGTCTTGTAACAATTGCTGCGTGCTGTATTCCAGCTTGGAGTGGAGAACCGTAGGGGTGAGGGTGGTAGGCGCTTTACCCGCTTGACACTAGCTTGTGAAAAAATAAATTAACACATAGGTATCTATCTAATATTTACGATAATATCATAAAGTTGATGACTATAATGTTTTGAACTATCGCTGTTACTATCACACGACTGTAGTCGTCAAGTGACCATGCGTAGAGCTACCGGGCTACTCGTTATATTAACAAAGGTACGCGATGAAAACCACTAAAATATTTTTTTAAATTCATACCTGTGGTAAACTGGGGAGAATGGGTACACAACGGTGAGTTGTCGTACATTACGAGTATGCAGTAATTTTCAAGGATAGCGCCATCCGTATGTGCAAGTTTTGTGAACTTCGCTTTCTCGTTAACCAGTGCGACGTGGAAGTTCAACCTTTTAGAATCTATAAGGTAGTTCGTAGGTAAGGTACCGAGTAAATCGTTCCTACTTCGCTCCAATTTTGGCTCTACTTTCAGAAATGGTGTTGTACATTTATGAAATACCTCGGTATTGTATATCTCTGGTAATGGTTTTCAAGTTTGAAATTTTTTGAAGTTTAATGTAATTTTATTAAACTTAGATTTTGAAGCAAAGTAATACCAAAGACACGGCGAACTTTGCTCCACCATATCTTTGCTCGTAGTTTACATATATTTACGCTATGAAGCACTGTAAGAAGTTACTTTGTTTTCTTTGTGTTTTTGGGCAACGACGAAGGATTCAGAAAAATGCAACTTTAAATGAAAATCATTTATATATTTAATGAGAGCTTACGTATAAATTATCGCAGAAATTCTCAGATGAAAATGGATTTTGTGGGGAAATGTAAACCACAGAAAACACACCGTCAGCGATTATGACAGCAAATGTCAAGAATGTTCGACTTCCGGCAATCTGTCGTATAAGTGTTGCGAGGCAAGAGGAAGAATAATGTTACCTAATTTTAAATTACTCAGATTCGCAGGTGTTTCTATTTAGAACAAATCGAAACTTTATTTTCAATGAGCAGTTTTCCAATAGGTATCTAAAGCATTCTTAACCACTCACTAGATGGCGCCCCGACAATTTTGGTAATTAATAATCGCTTGAAATCGGTTCTTAGCAAAGAGGATATAAACACTGGGTACGTTGTATTGGATAATATTGTATTTGTCAATAGTTTTCAACCATTTTAGAGGTTGTAATAATAATGGAACATAGTGCCAACTTATATAAATATTTCTTTGTACAGTTCGTTCAACCTTTAACAGTTATGTTTATTAATTATTAAACATTTTATTTTTAAGTTTAGTATTAGTTGGCTGCATGAAATCACTGCCACGATCATACAGATTAAAAAAAGATTACCAAAATTGTAGGAGCGCCATCCGTTGATGCTTTTTTAAACCAACTGACAATACCTACTGGAAAACTCCCCATTGGAGCAAAGTTACCTCTATAGGAGCAAAGTAGGAACAATTTAAGTAGGTCTATCTATAACATAGATAAACCGGCCACCCAAAGCGCTCACAATTTTGATATAGAATTGAAGGCATTCGCTAGGAAGTTACATGTAACCTCAGCAAACCTACTGAATAATCTCTTAGAAATATACGCAGTAGGGCTGCCGTAGCCTAATAAACGAGGTTTGAACGAGGTCCCAGGTGAATAGGAATACTAAAATCGCTTTTCGTATTTTGAACGGTAGATATGAGAGATAAAGGCTAGGTACCTATTTATCCTAATAATGTATTGGTCATCTTTGGCTTTAATGTTCCGGTTGTCTCTCTCGCGAGTAAGTGTCCAGGGTCCATCATAACCTCGTGTGCCTTCTTTTTCCGGGGAACGTTGTCGAGTGACGTTTCGCGGAAGTAAATGCAGACTGCTCCGCGCCCCGCACCCCCGCGTTCATCACCGAAAAATCACCCTCACCTACCTCACTTTCCGCAGGGGATATACCAGTTAAGTTGTCGACCTATAGGGGGACCCCACCTAAGGCAGTTAAATAATGATGAATTCGTAAATATAGAAGTTTATTTGTTTGCTGCGAAATAAAAATAAAATGCTGCTGTGGATGTGCGGAGTTACGCGACTCGACCGAGTAAGTACGGATGATGATGTAGTTGTTTGTTTATTACTTTTGATAATATGAGCGTGTATTAAGTTGCTATAAACCAAGTTTCAATACTGAAACTCAATATTACCCTCACGGTCATTCTTCATAGCCGGGCTCAATTGTTTTGTCATTTTCTATTGATACACACTTGGACTAAGTAACCGTAGTAAGTGCAACGATGTGGTCTCTGCCTACCCCTACGGGAAAATGACGTGACGTTATGTATGTATTAAATTAACCCAACAAAGTTCGCAAAGTGGCAGACTCATATTCAGTGGTAAAATAATGTTTCACACCTCCTGCTCGACAATATCTAATTATATGTCACGAAATGTCAACGTAAAGCATTATTACCCGCAGGGAGGTAATGTTGAATTAAACTCTCTAGAGAAATAATGTGGATTGAATTTGGAACGTTCAAATTCGTACGAAAGGCAAACGGACATTAAAAATATAAATAGTTTATCCTAAAATCGCAACTACTGTATTTTTTATGCTGCCCATGATGGATGCCACTGCTTTATCCGTATGGTGTGTAATGTACTATTTCACACCTAATCGACAAATACTCCCAAGGGGTTCACGTGATGTTTGAATTTTGAAAGTTAAAATTCGTATGAAAATTCAGCAAGTGAATTATAGCATATTATTATTCCAACTACCAGTCTTTATTTTTTTTACGCGACACGACACTTTCTGATTTGCCAAATCCTGGATCATGGTCAAGGCGGACCCCAGGCCCTCGTGCGCGAGAGAGCAACTGGGACATTAACGCCAAGATGATTATTTTTTTATTATATCGAGTTCTGAGAGTAAGAGTCATTAGCAAAAGGGACACACATATACCTTTTCTCTTTAAGGGCTTGTATGTACCCATCGAAATATCTCGGAAATATTTCGGAAATCGGATAACTAAATACGGAAAACAAGTAGCGATCCATGCGGGTAGAATCCGTGGCAAACAACTAGATAATCTCTCTTCTCAATAGAAATTATACAAACAATATTTATCCATTTTTATTAGATTTCCGCCAATTTATGTTTAAATATTACACACTGTAAATGTAATGACGATAAAATACCTAGTACTGAAAACGGAAAATGGCCATCTGGCAAGATTCCAAAAATAATCACAAAGCTAAAGTACCTACGTAGTCACGTTACTACGTGTACGTAGATAAAGGAGTTTGAACATTTTATTACGGTACCTGGCATATATGTTTGTTTAGGTATCTTGGGGGGATTCTTTATCCTTTAATTTATTTATTTATAGCATATGAATACCTATATTATGTACAATTAAGTCCACAGATCCATTAATAGATAAAATATAACTCTGTCCCTAAATCGCTGCACGGCACCCGATTGATACAGATACAAATAAAAAAATTAGTTTGGACTTGGGATAGCGCTAAATCTGCGCAGTCGAAATCGCAGTCATAATCTAATACATATCAAATAGAAGAAATATTTATTTTACAGTCTAGTTAGAGTAACGTTTCTTTTTAATTATTGTAATGTTTGTGTGAGTTAATTTTGATTATGATGAGGATGATGATAATACAGACGACCATAGAACCTCCTAATTAATTTAATAATTAATTTTAGAAGTCGGTTAAATGGCGTCTTGTAACTTATCTGAAGGATATATATATTTTCTCCATTCATCGATTATACCCATAATGAAAGAAAATGATGGATGGAAAAACTACATGACGCCACAAATATTTATAAAAATACACCTTCATCAATACAATCAATAGAAACTACCAAAATAGCTGCATAAACTACCAAATTACGAGCAATTACGTGCGCAGCGCCGAAACCGCCTGCCGATTTAAAATAAACTTTATTGTGTTTACAATATGTACGATTTATGGTTGCGAGTCCTCCGAGTGCAATGTCGAGGGCGGCGGGGCGGGCGTCCCGGGCCCGGCACGCATTTCCTAGTTGCATTGCAGTATTGATCGTGGCCTCGGCCGTGACTCAGCCGCCCTTGCCCGACATTCACCGCCCCGCCCGCTCCCTGCCGCCCCGGCCGCCCCTAGCTCCTAGATATCATGACCCATCTCCTTGTCGCCATTACATACTACTTTAGGGCTGTACGGGCTATACTCCATCCGTATTGTTACTTAGGCGTACGTGAGATTTAAGCTCATGCCAATGTATGTGCCAGATTATTTTCTTACGATGTTGCGGATATGTTGGTCATAATTATTTTAGTAATGAGTTCGTTGACAATTATTGCTGTATATTCATTTGCCAGCCAGAGGCATTTGGATCTTTTCCCAGTATTCGTGCTACAATCACACACAATCTGCGGTGGTGGTCTCGTAGCTTCTCTTGCACCGGCTACCTTTTTCTTAAATCACTATCTTGATTGACAAGTCTGCCATCAAGTTTAATAAATAAACAAATTACATGGAATGACTGATCAATGTAAACAGTAACTGAGAAAGAAGTCTTAATTTTCTATACAGGTGGGAAATCTAAAAAGATAGCTTATGTTATGACAACATATTAATTAATTATCTCTGGCTACCGCTACCTGCCTATCGATACCTATCGAGCGCAATAAGAAGGAACACTATTTATTTTTATCACTGCGAGGGTGAACCGTTCCTTACCTTTAAATATAGGCGTCCGTGCCGGCTTACCCCTGTGACCGGAGCACCCTACTAACATTTATTCCTTTATTAAATCGCTGCGAAGCTTGCGCCGCACAGACCGACTCACCTTCATGTTTTATCATTTACTTTCTTCCGTCTTAGTGAATGCGTAATTGCGCGATTTATTTCAGTCTGTGGAATTAATTTAGATATATACATACTTTTAAAATAGACCCTAGAGAATTATTAAAACTTAAGGCCACAGCCTACCTATTTAGTTACCTACAACAACACCAACTTATTTTGATACGCTGGTATACCTACATCGTCTGAAGTCTCTATAGAGGTAAAACGTACCTAACGCACATTTGTAGTCGTACAAGAATCGTAGGCAGACGTATTCTAATATCTTGGAAAGAAATGCGGGGTATACAAAAGGATCAATGCAAGACGCAGGGGTTGCAGCCCCTTGGAGAGGGTGCGAGACTTAGGGCCAAGCGGCGTCGTTGCCCTCCTTGCGCAATATTGACATTTTAAATATGCATCGGAATTGGAATGCTCCGGTCGGACCGTGGGGGTGCACGATAGGTAACAAGATGATTTTGGCATTCTATGAGCAAAAAAGGGATTCCTATAATAGGGTGCAGTGCGTGCCGGATACATACAGCTGTAATAACTGTACTTGCGTGTTTAAAAACCTAAATAGATGATTTAATTTAATAGACACATCTGGTCACTGGTTTGAAAATCATTTGTTAAATACTGAAAATATTCAAAGAAAATTATTCTTGTGAAGTCTATCTGTATATAGAAATCTCTTGTGAAGTGATCTTAAGGGTATGTTAATATTTCCTACGAGTATATAGCATTTGACTACAATATTGAATATAAAGACAAGTTATTATTAGTGTACATTGTCGTTTTAACAATTATAAATAACCTGTTAATAGGTCATTAACCATAGTTCGAAAACCGCATTAACTAACTTTAGCTCGTCAGTAAACTGAAACCCGTAAAGAACTCAATTTCGCGAACAAATGTAGAGCGCGAAATAACTAATGCCTACGAGAGGTTGTCGTTGCCGATGAGTCAACGAGTGTTGCTCTCGCGGGCCACACTTTCCCGTTGCGCGAGGGTATGGCTGGCAGGGCGATCGATGCCGCCCCGTGTTCACGGTCAACGCCCTCCGCCCGCCCTGGCTTCCGCGTCACCGGCCCCCCCTTCCCGCCTGCCCCCCCGGCACCCCCCTCACCCCCGCGCACCCTCACACTAAATATAGTCACTTCTTCGGCTCCCTCCTGCCCGCGGTTATGAAACACAATTAGCTTCACTATTTAAAGACAAAGTATACCGTCTGTTGGGCGACCACGACGGTAGGGTCGCTCTAAATTTAGGGCGCTGATTACCTATTTTAGAAGGTACACCGATGTATGCGCCGGCTTGACTTAGGTCAGTGTACGAGTAGGTGGGTATTGTTATTGGCCTCACTTAATTGCTTTTATTATAAACAGGTTCAGCCTATTTAAAAATATATGGAATACAAGTGTTATCGTAGTAATTGTGTAGACAGTTTGTAAACAAGGTTTGAAATAATCGCGTGACGCGCTTGATAAAGTATTTATGTATCATTTTGCAAGTGTTGCGAATGTTTGTCTGAGCGTTCAATGAATATTGCAAATGGGTGACTCATGTTTATGTTTGGACAGGACTTCACCCACAAAATTATTTTGTTTGTATTAGTGACTGGCTAAGGTAATTAAGGCAAATATAGTGACAAGTAAAGTAATGAAATTCGGGTGTTTTCGTGAATAAATGATATGAACAGCGACACACTAAAAATTTCGGACACGCGGTCTGCTCCTCTCTATAGCCTCTCTGCTCCAGATCTTTCCTATCTGCGCCTCTTTCTATCCGCCCTACGTTGCTGCGTGTCATTGTACATATTCTTTTCATATTTCACAACTCTTTCAAACCATACTTCTTTTTACAAACAATTGTTGTAAGAAAATCTCATTTCTGGCTGTCTACCTGAATGCTATAATTTTAAAATGTCGGAATTGTTGTGAGTAAAAGAGTTACACATGATTCGAAAGTTTGTACACACAGGTGGGTGTAATTGGGTCTCCGGGATTACGCAGCTAGCAACAAGGATACCTAGCAACCATTGGTTCACGCATTTAGCGATACCCCGTGTTTCCCTTTACATGTCACGCTATAACCTAGACAGTAACCCGAGCGAGCTTCCATCGCATTTGTTCGTTGCCTAGAATAATAGATCAGTATTACAAAGGCTTATTAGAAGGAAACTGCCTATTGTTAGTAATTCATAGACGCCACTATTTGCGGCTCGGAATGGATTGAATGAGTTGTTTTGCTGCAACCAGAGCCTGCCTCCCGGGAACCGAACCGGATGGTGTCTGGTGGACTGGCTTCATAGAAACCACTATGTCGACGGCATCGAGGTTAGTGCTGATTAATCTACTGTATTGATTTAATAGGAATACATCGTTTTCCTTTTGAAATATAATGTAATTTTGGCGTTAATGTCCCGGTTGTGATCTCGCACACGAGGACCCGGGGTCCGCCTTGACCATTATCCAGGATTTGGCAGATCAGTTATTATAGTTGAGCGACTGCCATCTGACCTCACCACCACATTCAGTCACCGGAATGTGCAGGTTTCCTCTAGGAGTAATTGATATATGGTCGCAGTGGGATTCGAACCCGGTACCTCTCGCTTACGAGTCGGATAACTTAACCACTCGGCAACCGACGCTCCTATAATTGTCCTATTTAAATGTTTTGTCCAAATAACAATTTGTATCACGTTAGCCACACAGAAATAATGTAACATGACTCCTTCATATTTAAATAATAAATATATTTGAGTTCCTATTAAAATATCGATAAAAAATAAAAAATGTATGTTATTAAATGAAATACAAAGCAAATTACAAAAACATTGCCATTTCAAGTAATTAAAATATTCTATTGTACATAACGGTATCATATATCTCATTAATTCCAGGATAAATTATATGATACGTTATTTGCGATAATTATATACACAGTCGCTTGCAAACCCTTCTATAATACCTATTACATTTGGACTTATTAGCAATGAAACTTCAAGAATTCAACAAAGCCCTGTAGTTAACAATTTAAAAAAAGTACGTCATTCACCGCCGCCGTAATCATTACCTACATACGTAACACCGAATTGGACAATCAATGGCAAACGATGCTATCACAATAACCCTGACTTTGTTTCCACGCAACACAATCAAGCGTCGCCGTTTCAGTGGATTCGTTATTGATCCCGCTCACCCCAATGTTTCCCTACTGACATAAGCTTACATTTCCACCCTTGGATATATCCCACTGTCTGTATATCTACCTACGTTGTAATACAAAAACTGCGGCGGTGCCGACGAGGGTCCTCAGACGTACAATACAGCTATAGGTAGAGTGCAGCGAGTGGGTGAGCAGACTGCAGCCAAAGCCGGCTGGATCCCGGAAAACTACCGACCCAGTCTAGACATGGGGGCACTTCCCCCCGACCCCCGCGCCCGCACCCCTGCCGCTTTCACCACCGTCGCCGACTTGCAGACATTAAAAAAACACTGCGTCGCTTTTCGAGCGCCGCGACACGTGACATGCAGACAAAAAGCAAGGGAAATAAAGGGAAATGGGTGCGAAAAATGTGTTTCGTCTAGCTCAGTGTGGCGAGGATGGGCGATGGATTCTGACAGAATAACGCAATCCAATATCCATTGCAATTTATTAATTACGGATTTATGTAACCTTTGTCTGAACAAAGAAAGCAAATATTTATTTAGTTACTAGCTCACCCGGCAAACGTTGTTTTGCCATATAAATAAAAAAAAATTTAGGGGTGGACTACCCCTAACATTTAGGGGGATGAAAAATAGATGTTGGCCGATTCTCATAGATACCGGATAAGCACAAACAATTTCATCAAAATCGGTCAAGCCGTTTCGGAGGAGTATGGCAACGAAAACTGTGACACGAGAATTTTATATATTAGAAAGATTATAACTTTATTCAATTTATATTTCATGATTTTATGAATTCAATACCACAGTGTTTCGACGCTAACGAAGCTCTTGTAACCTAAGTATTTTTAACCTTTCGCGTAACGCGCGTGGGATACATAGGCTTTTCTGAAAACCAGGCTGAGACAAGCATGAGCCCTCACAGCATTATGCTGAGATTGGTCTATTTCGGTTTCCGTTCCATCACTGGCTGGTCTTACGTAATTTTCAAAAATTATAATTTACTGTAGTCACTCAAGTTTGCAATGTGGAACCGAATAAAGTGCTGTCTATGTCTATAAATATTTAATGAAAGTTCTGTGAGTTTGTCTCTAAAAATATATGGAGCACGTACCTACAGTCGAACAAGCATAAGGGTGCCTCCAGATATATAGAGTCTATGTAGCCTTATAACAATTAACGCAAATTCGTTAGTTGGTCGTGTGTTGTATGCAGTCGATAAAGGTCCGCCTAATGTTCGATCAGAACGCTGTTTCCATTGGGGGTGCGTCGTGGCATCGAGGCATTTGCATGCGCCGCGACTATCACCTTGAATTAGATAGACAGTGCGATATGCATGATTGAGTGCGCTGCAGTGGGTTAGCGAGAGTGAATTACAAGGGGCTCGTGGCGTGCAGCGCGGGCGGGGCTGCGGCGGCAAGGGTGTGGGGCCAGACGGGAGGCCGGCGCGGACGCACCTCACTTCCGTGCCGTGTAACGAGGTACCGGCGCCCGCCGCGCCGTTGCATGCTCTCCGCACCCGTGATTAACACTCCACAATGGCCTCTGCAGCAATGGCTTTACTGCATTACTTCACTTCAAAGGAAACTGTTCCATTCAGTCGCAGACAAATGAGAAATGAGACTGAGGCCGAAAAGAAAGATGTTTAGTATGTGCGTCTACGTCTGGTTTTGCGTTTCAGAATATTTCCGGAAAGGTAAAAGTAATGTTTTGTCAACCGGGGCTCTATTTATGAAACGATTTTCCATTTTGATTTTTGGCATGAAAAATTCAATATTTTTAAAGCACATTAACAACACCGAAAGAGTACGGTTCAAAAATAGGGAAAATCAGCATCATGCATCAAAATATCGAATTATTCTAGCCGAAAATTACAATTAAAAACCATTCGATAAGAGGCGCGCGATTCATAAATAGGGCCTCGGGTTTTACCTACAGTTATTTCTAGTACCCGTGTCTGTGGTAAACACCGTTCTACACCTACCACACAATTTAACGGCTACAGTATAATGTTCCATGTTATTTGTTTAAAATTAGAAACTAATTACTTCAACAACATGCCTCCCTAGAAACTAAGCAACATCGTTTCGAAAATAAACGATCACATTAGAAATCAACGTACACGAGCGTCTCTTAGGAATGGCTATATTGGATGTTATATAAAGTTGTAGTAGTGTAGGTAGTTTATTATATGCTCAGTAAATGGAATCTCGTGCGTTAGATAGCCCGTCCCTGACCGGGCCTTGGAGCGGGCGTCGACTCGCGCCCACCGCCGCGCCGCGTATCGACGCGCCGCCGCGCCGCCCGCGTCGCCCGTCTCTCACACGCACCCCGAGAACGATAGGGATAACACACGAAAACACGCACGCGAAACACTCAGATAGACACCTAATTGACACAATTCTAGTCACTAATGTTTCGAGAAATTTCCATCAAATACCTTACTCAGTGCGGGCTTGTGAGTCGACACACGAAATGCTTGTCCCTGAACCCGTAAAGTAATTATTAAAGTTAAGGGTAGATAGCTCGGTATGAACCTCGCGCCTCGCGGTATCCTTGTCAACTTTCAACAGTTTTCGTGACTGATAATATAATGTAACAACAAGACTTTAATTAATTATTTATGCTGGCCAAAATATTTGATACTGCCATTAAATTACTTTTGCCACGCCTCAATTGCCTATTTCCTTCTTCAGGGTGACCCCTTGTCTATGACTTGTTTATTTAACCCATTTATTTAACAATTTAGGGTACACGCTTAGAAATGTAACAAAACTCGAAACAATGCTGAATGCTACTTATGTAGTGTAACAACTAAACTACTACTTCTATAGAGCATATATTCTACCCATAGCCAAGTCTAGCAAAGAGGCAAATTAATGACATTCGCAGACTGAAGTCGCCAGAACTTCAAGGATTGCTTGGCACTTAATGAGGGCGTGGGTGGCAAACATCAACTCTAGCTGTTTCTCAAAAGTGACACTTTACAAGATGACTGCATCAGTTCTGATTTCACCCACATACCAAATGATCCTTATAGTCCAGGCGACTTCACTCTGCAAATGTCATGCAAATGACAACAATTTGCATCTTGGTCAGCATAGCTTGGTATATAGTATAACATTGTGTAGTTCTACTAACCCTTAAATTATTGAGTACGATTGAATATAGGTATGTACTTATGTATAAAAGTAAGTATCTATTTATAAAATCTGTTATACTGTTTAATAAACTTTTGACTAAAATATGCGACGACAATTTGTGTGCTGTAATTATTATTATGGGTAATGTTTCACCATCATCCATACATTTATATCCAATTACACTTACACACAATACACAATTCAAATTTGTCAATTGCGACCGATATGTGTCTAGTAAACTTGTCTAGGTGTACTATGTTTGCAATTAAATAGTACAGGGTCAACCGCCGTGGCCGGGTCGTCGGCCGCGCGCGGGTCGCGCAGCCGCTGCGCCCGCGCACCGCATCTGTATGCAGGGCATAAACACCCGCAAAACACTGACTTAATACACCATACCCTAACCTAACCTTCAACTTAATACGAATCAGTGACCTAACTAAATCAGCAAGCCTCACCTCAGCGGCACCGAAAACTAAATCGACAACTGAGAGAAATTTGATAAGTTTTTTTCATTTTTATTTTTTCGAATTTGCGTTCATTGTGTACCGAAAACTAACGCTACAAAGTAAAAACGAAGTTTATGACTTGTTATTAAAGTTCATTGACACTATACAGGAACTACACGAAAGCACTAGGTTCTACTGAGGGCATATTTTCCGGGGTTGCACCGGCATTCATTAGATTAGCCTTTAATTGTACGTCATAGACGGGGGCTAGTGCCGCGGAACGCAGCTGCGTAATTTCACTCACACTTTCTAGCATGCGGTCAACCATAGAGAAAATCGTAAACACTTGTGCTACGCCTCACCTAAGTGTAGGCTAGAGGATGGGGCGGGCAGCATGCTAGCGCATTACTTCTAAGAGCGGCCGCATATTGTAAGAAATATGTGACAGAAAAATTCTGACGTTAGTCGGAAGGCATTTTGTGTTCTAGCCGATCGATCGTCCGTTTCTGATGTACACTGGATTTAGAGCGTTTAGAGCTTTACACCTTAGTAGACTATTTTGAAGTACCTATAAAATTTTCTCAAACCGTTCACTTGGCAGGCAGGCTGCAAGCTTGTTTGCCACCTTAGTGGCAGGTATATAAAAAATATCATAATATAAAATTATCATGTTTGCCGTTGTGTATATACAGACAAACAACAAAGTATAAAAATTGAATAGTACTAATACACTGAGAATGCCAATAATTGCGATTTCTCCTTTCTTCATTGGGGTACCCGTATTTTTGAAATCCGTTTCAGATACAAAGTGAACTCGTTGCGTCCGGCATGTGAATCGCAAATGTGTAGGGATCGCGGGAATACTAAAGAGGCGGCGCGGGCGAGCGATGACTCCGGTTACCCCACGGTCACTGCATCACAAATCATTCTGGAAATTTGCTCCTGACACTAAATCCGTACGTATACCTTATTGTGTGTGCACATTTATTAAACTCCTCCGACAAAACTCGCAGAGCAACGGGGAGTTATCAAAATTGTTACCGCCATTGAACAGCTATGGACTAACACTCTTACATCAGCTGAAAAATAATTTAGGGAACCAAACAAGCAGTTAGATCACCTGATAGTGAAAACTATAAATAAATATAAAATGTTTAGCTGAAATCCTTAAAAAGATAGAGTAATTTCATTGGTATCTACCCACTTTTTGTAAATCATAAACGTACGTGAGTGATGTCCAGCTAGTAAAATATACCACAAATCATTTACGCTTACGGGTTTCATACAAGAACTACGTAACTGTTTTACCACTGCACATTTGTTTTCCTTTCTATAAACGTTGAATATTTATTAGACAATAAATTTCAGGGAAAAATTCAGGGTTAACTTCCTATTTTATTGATGCTTTTCTGGTATTTTACAAACTGTAGAAATAGTGTTGAGGTATATGGCAAATGGGATATACTCTAGAACATAAAATCAGGAAACGAACTTATCGACATATCAATTTCAGGTAAGCCTGCTGCGGGTAAAACACGCGAATCGACATTAAGGTGGATTCTACCTATGGGTTCTTTGCTTTTGTATCATTAATCGTCTTACTACCCTACCACATTTAAACAGTTTATTTAATAGACAAGGGTAAATACGGAAACAAACAGTGAAATAATAAAAACCTAAATTCGAAATATTGGCAATAAATAAATATAACCTTGTACGTGGTAGGAGCCTGAACATGAACCAAAACCGTTTACCCGAAGACCACGGCCAACTTCAGCAATGAACATTTTTGCTTCTGAAACCCACGTATCTGCTGTTTTCACTGCCACTTTTGATTTCAGACTAGCACATTTTAAATGCTTAGGTTTGACCGCCGTCTCCACGGCTGACCCCGTCCATTACCACAATGTAATCTACAAATATTGTTATGAGTCATAGCGTCTCGCGGGAATCCCTTTATTGATCTCTAGGACACGTCATGGGTGCTCCCGGAAGGGGCGCGAAATGATGCGGCTTTTCTCGGAAATACATTACTCACAGATTACGATCCAAAAGGGCTCTTACAAAGAAAGTATTATTATTGGTTTTTCGAACGTGTTACGTGACGTACATTGTTTTTTAAAAGGATGGGAAATATTGTCAATTCTAAATTGACAGGCTGAAACCTCCCATGGTAACTGAGTTTTGCAAGCAGTTGCCAAATCGCACATGAAAAACGAGACGATGCTCTACGCCGACATTATTTACACCATAATTAATAGACACTACATCATTATGATGAAAAGAAAGTACGCGCAACTCATAAACCTCGAGAGAATTGGAGATAAACGCATGTAATGTGCATGCCGCACGGGCGAGGCGCAGGCGCAGCGTTCGTAGCGCTTCGTAGCAATGCTACGCGCGGCCGGCGCGGGTCACTGGCACCGAGGCCGCGGGCACTGCACTCGACTAGCTTAGATACTTCTAACATTGCAACTTTTTTCTATTGCCAGCATTCCCAGGGCGCGCTCAAGCTCCTGCTATGTACCCGTGCCCATGTACGCGGGTATGTGCCACACACCGGCGCGGCCGCGTTATTAATAGAATACTCGTGGCCATTTAACCCTTTAGATCGAGTTACATGCAGTCTCAGCTTTGAAAAACGATAAATATTTATTATTATTTTTAAATTGAAATAACATCTAAGTTATATGTAGTGTTATACATTAAGTGACACACATTGTCATTTTTTATTTAATCTTGACCTGTTTTTACCTGTAGGTAAAAAATTTTGTTGTCCCTTCACTAAAACTCTGATTACCAGTTACATTCAACCCTGTTACATTACAAACCAAAACGTATCACACTCTACAAAAGCTATCATCGGCGCCTCGCAAAAGCGAACAAAAAATGGAAACTGAGCGTGAATGACTGCATAATACGTATGCGCGCGCATCAGAGCAGCACAGAGCGCATTGGTTAGCTAGACGGATAGATCTGGCTATATGGATCACTTTCGCGCGGCGCCGCGCGCCATTCGCATCGAAAGTGCAACGCCCCGGTGAACTTCGCGGCTAAGTGGGCCGCGCTGCGCCGGCGCATCGGCATCGCCGCGTCGCGACACCATTGATCTAATACTACCTACTCTTATGACATACGGTTTTTATGACAATCAACTATGTTGGTACTGGTTGACTACTGGTATTTTGCAAGCTGACGTTAGACTCGACTGATGGACTTCGATGTTGTTAATTTTAAGTGTGTAATAATGACGCCACTATTGGTATTTATTACCTGATCGGTTAAATCCTGGATCGTGGTCAAGACGGACCCTGGGCCCTCACGCGCGAGAGTACAACGGGGATATTCACGCCAAAATGATGATGATTATAAGAATAATGATGCCTTAAATGTTGCCCTGATAATATAAATTGAATAAGGTATAACGAATATTATTGTGAATTATTAGTTAGATCCAAGGAGAATAAAAAAAAATGTGAATTATTAGTCAGATCCAAAGAGAATGGAAAAAAAATTACGCGGTAGCCAACAGAAGAATATTATTTATATTTTTAAATTTTCGATAGGAAATATATTATATTATTATGTCCTCTTTAATAAATGTGGAACGTCGGTGGCCAAGTGGTTAAGGTTAAAAGGTTAATGGGCTCCTTTTTCCGCACTTGAACTCAAACTTGGTCCTTTGTACGTAGTTAAGGCGTGCTAATTTAGCCAGCCCAGCTCCCTCCAGAAGTCTAGCAGTCTCTTCGGACGCTCGCAGATTTCTCGGAGGAACCCTGTTCCTAATGTGATTTTTACCCTGTGGTCCTTTAGTCCCTCACACTCCAGGACCACATGGGCCGCTGTTTCCTCGTCTACTAGGCATCCCCTGCATAAAGGGCTGTCTGTAGCTCCCATTGTGAACAGTAGTTTGTTCAGGGGGAGGTGTCCTGTTATTGTACCAACTACTGTCCTGAGTTCTGTCCGTTTGAGATGTAGCAGTTTATTAGTTAGTCTAGATGATCGTTCGGTCACCACCAACTTCAACTGTCTACATCCTATTGTGTTTTGCCATATATGTCTCCCAGGATTGCCAGGTGGCTGTATGTATGTATGCTATACAGCCACCTGGCAATCCTGGGAGAGATTCCCCATGTTTTGCCAAGTAGTCTGCTACACTGCCACATTGAGATGCTGGCTTTGGCCAGTTTGTGTTCCAGATGTTTGTTCCATAACAGTTTGTTATCGAAAATGACCCCAAGGTACTTGACCTCGTCTGTTAAGGATAGTTTGGTACCGAATAGCTTGGGGAGTCTGAGTTCTCCCAGATTCCTCTTGTGTGTGAACAGGACCATCTCTGTCTTGGATGGATTGACCGAGAGGTCTTTTTTTGAATCGCTTGCTTTGATTTTGATGTTCGGCATAAAAATTTATATTTTGATACAAGTTGCTGGTTTTCCCTATTTTTGAATAGTACTCTATCGGTGTTGTCAATGTAATTTAAACATATTGAATTTTTCATACCGAAAATCAAAATAGAAATCCGTTCGAATCCATGCAAAGAAGCAAAAATCGTTTAGCAAAGGAGGACCGGTAAAAATGTATAGTACTCAGCCTGTAAGACCCATAATAGTAAAAGAAGACTTTCGAACGATATATTTTTTATTTATTTATTATCCAAATGCTTCCAGACTTAACAGTTGAAACCAAAATGTCTGGAGAGCCACTACACTATTTTGTTTCATATAGGCTGAATTGTCCGGACCTCCTTTATTTATTGTTATAACATGTAGAAATTACATATTGATTATGAATTTAAGTAAAATATATAAACATATATTTTAACTGGCTTTAAAAAGGAGGAAGTTCTATTCGTTTGTATGTATTTTATTTACTTTTCTGCATTTTGGTGATTATCTTTTTATTGAAAGAGTTGACTATTTTTCCCTTTTTTTTAAGAAAATGTACCTTACCCATCCCAAGGGTGGAAAATTTAAAAACTTCTTTTTGAAGTTATCCAAATATCGTCCTTAGTAGTAATGGCACCGATCATCTCCAAAAGTAAGTTGATTATTTTAAAAACTTATTGAATAAAAATATTATAACGTAAGATTTTCGATAGTAATGAAATCACTATAGGATTAGATGCATCGCGAAAATTTCTATGATATTTGGATTATGGATGAGTAAAGGTTTATGAATTTAACAAAGCGGATTTATACATGGAGTGACCCATTCCATAACCTTTCACCTGACAGGTAACCGCCGCGCGGTCAGTGGACAGGCCGCCGGCGGTATCTAAACAGGCGTGGTCTGAAATAGTCGAGACGGGATCTATTTCCCGGGCAGCTGCTCGCGTTCGTTGCCCCTACGCAGGGCGTTAGAAGTACAACGATCTCTGCAATTATCGCAGCACCGCCGCCCGCGCCGCTCTAAACTTGAACTACGAGCAATGCACCGGCCGTGCACCTCACCTTCACTGCTAGAAAGCATCACCTATTGCATATAACCGCCTCTAGCGCGCCGCCCGCGCCCGCCGCAGTAAAAGCGAGAGCTGTCTTCACGCCACGCAATCGACTATAAAGGGATACATATCACACTATATTATGCCTATAGGCATGAGAAATAATACCTACCTACTTACATTATATTTCGTATTATCTCAATTTCTTCTCACGCTTTCCGATGTGGTCCATGCCATCTCAATAACCATTATGCCAGACAGATTACAATCAAGAAAAATATTTGTACTTAAGTGACAGTGTTATTATTTCTCTATCAAATTGGGTTTGTATGCAGTCGCTGATGCAAGTGTTTTTCAAACATAACTCGTGTATGGAAAACGATCTTTGTCACAGTTGACTGGCCCACAATGTCATTCGTTAATTGAATTTGTAAATAACATTTACGCGTTGAGCTCAATTTAACTGTTACCATACTTTATAAAGGATTGTACCGAGACATATTGTCAAAATCTGCATAATAAAGGTGATGAATACATTGGATGCAGTAGTAGTTCGTTTTGAACATATTATTAACCATTTGGCAGTGTTTGTGCATACATAGCGAGAAGTGCATTATCATCCTCTGCGAATCTCTGCGAGCCTGGTAGCCGGTTGCACCGAAGTGCATTCACGGCGCGCGCCGCACCGCCCCGCCTGTCTCACTATATTTTCACTTTTTCTTCGTGTTTAATAAAATATAAATCCGACTACAATTGCCCAAGCTTGTTACTACACATGGGTTTGTCAAACAAGTTTTCTTTTAACATGCGATAAAATTTATAATTAACAATTTAACTATATAAAAGATCTATATATCATAATAGGGTGTAGTAATCTACGAATTTAGTCCAAAACTACGATTTTCTGAGTATTTACTTAACTTTCAAAAGGAACTTTATTCATTGAATGAATACCTGGCCGTACATATTTTTATTTAGATCAACTACGTAAATAAATTATTGCATGACATGACATTTACCGTGTTAAATCGTCATTACTTACTACTTTTATTAGCAGAGCTATCAGTTAGTTCTACTGTTAACTACAATACATATCTTTAAAATACTGTAAATACGTAAGTACTTGAACTAAAAGAAAGATTAAGAACCGTAGAAGTGACAAGAGCAAGTACGCAATCATGAACGGTTAGTTTCACTAAACTCTACCAGGATGCGTGAGCCGTGGAGGAGTTTGCACGTGTCGGTAAGAAAACGATGCAGTCCGACAGAAATATACTTCGCTTGCAAGACAAAAAGAGACGGCTGCAAAATGTGCGTGCGTTCGCCAAAGCGACAGTGACGTGAGAATTGCAAGCGTATTGAAACGCATATTCCATTAGCCACTTACAACATCGTTGCGAGTGCGTACTGCGTCTTTAGACCAAGTGTGCTCGTAATATTCCATTTATTTTAAATGGTGCACCTAAATTAAACCAAATTATATAGGGGTTACAGATGAGAGATATTTCCAGAAAATATAAGAATTGCAATTATAACTCGAGGAGGTTAGATAACATAATATTAGAATATATTTTAAAAAATCTCTCAGCCAACCGTTTTTCCTATCGTGTTAAGATTTCAAACTTCGACCAAAGAGTATTCGCCTGACGTTCCAAATGTGCACAATAGTGTCGCGTACAGTGCAGCGCGCGCGGAATGCATTGTGCAATGACCCGGCGGCGGGCGCGGCGTGACGCGGCCGGCAAGGGCATCGGCGCGACGACCTCCGCGCGCTCTCTGCTCTCCTGGTAGGAAAGGTTCGTTTGCCACACAACCCTTTTCTGGTCCTAAAACCATGGCGCTGAAAAGGACCAGTTCAGCGCATTGTTTGCAAATGCCAGCGGCAGATCGTAGCCGCGCACCACAATGCCGTCGCCGCAGGTCGTCATACGAATGAGCAAATGCGTATTCGCTACGTGACTTTATTTTTTGTACCGATTCAGTGGCTTGTCAATGCGCTCTCGGGCCAAGGTCGTACAATGTAAATTGAGATCATCTAAATAAATTATGGTAAAACGTAAAAACAACATCAACATTTTGTTCCATCCATTTCTGCAGCTACGCAGCAGCGCCAATAACTACTTGTATGTTCAATCCACGAGTTATTCTGTCAGTTCATCAGAGTTGGTAATATGAATTGCTACCTAGTCACGAAAGGTATTTTTTACTCTACAATCATGAATACTATCACAATCAACTTAACCGATGATATAAAATCAAATGGCTATTTTTCTGCAATAGCACAGAACGTTTCACAGCGAATAAAAGTGACTATATTGTACCATTGCAGTCATCTTGCTTGTATGGTTGCAATAGTAGATTATACACCAAGGGAATAAAGGAGTCTCATCCGTCATGGGCGGCATATTGGATCTTGAACGTAGCGAAGTTATAATTTAACACCTGAACTCCGAAGCGAGCCAGTTATGTAGAGTCCTAAGTAAAGCCAGGGGTTCACCCCGCCAAAGACTAAGATAGCTCTATTCCAGGGCTAAATACTCTACTTTTCACACTGTCTCTGAGACAATAAATCAAACAATTATGGCGTCTGATTTAGCAAACTCTGAAGTTAAATCAGTCACTAAGGTCCTTTATTATACGAACGGCTAAGGAATGGAACACGTTCCCTGCGAGAGTGTTCCCTGATCAATATAATCTGGACGCCTTCAAGGCTAAAGAATAGGCTGTCCCTAGACAGGCATGCTCCATGTTCGGCCGCATCGTCACTTCCCACCAGGTGAGATGGCGGTCAAATGCCTGGATAGTCCAAAATTAAAAAAAATATAAATCGTTTCTCGACATTTTCGTGTCAATGTAAAAATATAATTTGAAACTGAAAATTATAATAACAAGAAACACATTTTTGCACAAACACAATTCTGCAGCACTGTAAAATTTGAGCAGTTCTGCAACCATACTGCCTAGTCTTTAGTCACAGTTTTTGCGATCGTCCCTTTTCTTTTTTTTGTAGGAAGAATGGTTGGTGTGGTTTTCGAATAAAGTCTCTTTATAAAGCCGAGTTTTCATACGAATTTTAACATTCCAAATTTTTATAACTTTATTCCCTTGGGAAGTTCCATACAATATTATTTTCGTGCCAACAAGGCCATGCTTTACGGTGACATTTCATGATATATTGGACATTGTCGAGCAGGAGGTGTGAAAAGATAATAAAATTGTAATAGCAGTTAAGCTGTTAACAAAGCTTTTCTAATATTTTGTAAGAATTCGACTCACTGGCCGTGGTTGTTGTATGGCCGAACTATCGAAGAGTAGTACAGGTATCTAAAATGTTTAAGCTTACCATTTCGCCCTCAACCTTCAAGCAACATTTCTCATTTACGGGACACGTAATTAGATAAGCGCTGATTACCATGTAAACCTTATTACTAGTATATGTGATCTAATATTTTGCGTCATGCCCGTGAGTGGGTGGGTGGTGACTTGTCAAGCTCAGTACAAACAACATCAGTTGGAGCTCGTTATTTTTACACGCCCGTCCAATGACCCCCACCTCTGTAATGTTTTAGAATTTTCGTGAAAACATTCTGCTGACTTCATCCAAAGTAATGAAGTGTTTTGTCAGTCAGAAGGTAAGAAGGTATACAGTTCGTGAATTGGACTAGAATTGAAAATTAAGTAAGTCAAAAGTTAGGTGTAAGTGAAAAGTTTAGGTCGTTCGTTATACAAAACGGCTGTAACTTTTGTTTATGTACCACTTTTGTTAACCTTCGTGTACAACACTTCCCGCAAACAAAAGATTGCTTTGTTCTATATGGTTCTGTGATTATAACTGTGGAATACGATCTTCTTGATGGTCTTATGTTAGATACCTATATTAGATTTCAGAATCGATCCAGCAGCGGTTTCGAAGTCTACAAATCTCAGATGCCCCATTTTACTATTTACTAGTATTATCCAAATAACATCGAGGCCGCAGAATGACAGAAAATGTATCCTATTTGTTGACGAATAGTGGCGATATAGAGCTGTGAAAGCTTTCGGTAGAGAGTATAAAGTTTGTTAAGTCCCTTCAAGAGAGACATTTATTATCTTTAAGAAGAATCTAAGTCTACGGTTGCGTTCTAAGCTGACTGCCACGGTCCCTCTCGTAAAATGAACTCACTCTCTCTCTCTCTCTCTCAAATCTATCAGCTAAGACCTGTAATAGGCTTTCTGTTTCGTAAGAATATTAATATTGGATGGCTGTTGGTCTTCTAAATAAAATAAAATAAAATAGATAAATTATCCAACCCATAACAGCCATTGCAATTTTAAATTAATTGAAATTGTACATTCCACGTGCTACCTATACCGGGTCTGCTTAGTTTTGTTGCTCGCTGATCCCAGTGCAGGGAGCCGAGGCCGGGCGGCCGGGCTGCAGCGCTGGCCGATCGATCGGCCGTGGCCATGGCAACGACGAGGGTCAGGGGCGTCGAGCCCCGCTTGCAGCCGCATCCCAGTCAATTCATCTCATAACGGTTAGGTATCGTAGGTTGAGAACGTTACTTTGTTGATACGTTTTAAATCTCTACGTTAGTACGTTACGGTAGTCTCTTCTAAAGAGAGCCATTGTTCCTATGTTTGCTTGAATACAGTGTTTCAGTAATTAAATATGATTGTTCTACAGAGTTTGTAACTGGGATAAACCTGAGCGGTACAATAATACGATTCCATTAGGCATTAATTGCTCACAAGGTTAAAAATAAGATGAGATTAACGAATATTCTTTTCTGGTGACGTGATGCCCAGACTTTCCAAATAAAACACTTTCAACTAGTATGTTCTGCGTGCAACGGAACCCCCAATTCAAGAATGTGTATTGTAGGGTAGAGTACGATTCAATAGAAAATAGCAAAAAATTTAGAGCACATTATCGATAATACTTATCGATAACGCCAATTTAAGTCAATTTATTTAGATAACTGTGGATAATACTTATGGATAACATGCTCTACTTTTCCTATTTTCTATCGAAACGTACTTTAATTAACACAATAGAAGTATTGCTACTCGCAAAGTGATCGAAACGTCGCGAACCAGTATAAAATGATGATATAAAACCCCGGTTTATCCGTTCTCATTAGTATTAAAGTTGACGATGTAAACATATGAGGGATTTTTGATTGGATGTTATCACTTGGTATGGAAAGATAGGACTTTTATCAAATTATAACCAATCTTGGAATGAACCTGACCTCCAATAAAAATAATACAAATTAAAGTTAATGATAGAGTCTCTTTGTTTTATCTTGTTGCTTATTTTTTAACCGTGACCTATATCAAGTTCACTAAAATTGGAGTAGGTTATTTCTTGGTAGGTAGGAAAGTAATAGCAACTCTTACAAACATCAGCTTTAGTTTGGTTTTACCAATCTATCTTCTTTTAGCTTTTTCGCAATTCAATTCAAGTATTTTTTTTCGTCAAAGGGTAGCCTAAATGCAACCCAGACAATGTCATATTTATCAGCGAGGCAATTGGACTCTTGTACGTAAAAATAAAACAGACTGTAGTTTAGATTAGCGTAAGCGGAAATTACATGAATTTCAAAGTGCAGTGACGTGTGGTGACGTCATCCGATTATTTTCTTTAGATAAGCCTTGAAAAGTCGTGTTTTGAAAATTGCTAACGCGGTATTTTGAAATTGTCTATGGCGTCGATTTCTTGTTGTAAGGCAGTAAAATGAAAATCCTTATTTCTTTTATTAGGTAGGTAAGGTAGTCTAGGTAGGTTATTCGGCGCTCACGCGGCGCGCGCGCACTCTTATCAATGACCTTGTGCAAGACGACTCCGACTTGCATAATCGCGCATGTAAAAAATAACGTGCATTTTGTTTGTTTTGTTCTATGCATATTACGGACTTACCTACATAATTTAGATAAGTTACCTATACCTATAGTGTATAATTTTTTATTTACTTTTATTATTTATGCAACTATGTCGTTTGTTAAGAATTATTTGATTAAGTATTTAATTATGTGTCAACTTTTAAATTACGTCATAAGTTATATTTAGGTCGTAGTCGTCGACAACCCATAACAACCCCGCATCGTACAGTCAGCAACAGAAATAGTTGTGCAACCAATTTATCAGGAAGTAGGGCTCTGTCAAGGCTACGGATCCCGTTGGATCTCAAGTCCGCTAATTCAGTAATGATTCTATTGAATTGTATAAAATCGTAGCTCAATGGCAGTTTTACGAGTATTCTGCTACAATTAAACTACGTTGAGCAGCTATTGCTATTCAATTACACTTTAATAGAGCCAAGTAAATTAGCGGATTTGAGACCCATGTGGGCAGTCTGTCATGTCGGCCTCGATTCGCACAACTTTCAATTTTGATTTTATGCATGACGCTGATTTTCCCTATTTCGGACCGTACTATTTCGGTGTTGCCAATGCTATTTAAACAATATTGAATTTTTCATGCCGAAAATCAAAATAAAAACCGTTTGAATCGATGCGAGCGATTATAAAAAAAGCCCTGGCCTATGGTTGTAATTCTATACGGTCGAAGGGGATAACACATAGTAGACACCCGTGCATCAAAGGTGTTGGTGATATTACATTTGGATTGGATTATCATATGGTCAGGTGATCAACTGATTAGTTGAATTACCTACAGTATTCACTTTTTCTACAGCTTGAATATTGTTTTGCAGGCGAATAGCGATTTCATAAGAATAACGCCAAATTTCGAAGGTATGGCTTTAGTAAGTACTCTGTGTTATAATATTATAATGTACGATGATCCATGGTTCCATAATAAAATATGAGAAAGCAGAGATGTACTAATTAGTCGGGAAAACTGAATAACACTTCTAGGAATTACACTTATTATGGGGTAAAATCAAAATAATATTTATTTCCATGAAATCTTTTCGGTATCAGTAAACTGTATTATCTATTTCACTCGTCTTTAATTTATTGAGGTTCACAGAGGACTGCAAGAGATTGTGTATGAAAATTGTGATTTACTTGCGATGAATGTCAAGTCTAAATGCTGATTGCGGTCGAGTGTCTACCAAAAGCCACACGTGTTTGTATTTTCCACCAAACGGAGCCCATTCCATCTTACTTAAGACTGTACTTCAAAGCCAAAGCAAACCTGCAGCAAAACAGAAATCGACATCCTAGAAAATATTTGGCGGTAGCTTTTAAACACAAGTCCAGCCTTATATGAAGTACTACTACCAGATTTTAGATGGAACAGCCAAATATATACCTAGACCTAGACCTGGTCTTGGCGTAAATTACATGATCTAATCGAGACATTTTAATTAGGTCAAGAGACGGTACCCTAAAGCTTAATCAAAAGTTGATGGTATGTAAAAAAAGCAGCAGAATTTTGTCAGCACTATAGCAGGTGGAAGAATGTGCTTTCTGAGTACCGCTGTCATCTGATCGGTTTGGCCGACTAGTCGGCCAGTCGGCTAATCGGCCAAAGTCATAGTCGGCCAATCTCTGTTAAAAGAATTACTGATCATATAAATTATGCACGAATTCACATAGCTATCAGTCTTCCATCAAGTAAAGAGAAGTTAAATCGAGCAAAATCGACAATTTCCGAGATAATTCTGGTTTTCCTTTAAGAGAAAATAGAGGCACGTGTTTCAAAAATACGTGTGGCCGTGACCCCCGCTCGGTCACGGCTCAGGGTGGGGCGGGCGGGGGCGAAGGGCGCGGGGGGCGGGGGCGCCCAGTGCCCGCCATTCAATACACCTAACACCATTCCGCCTGTTTCTACACGAACCTCTAAAAGGCTTTTACTGTGTGGCAATTACAATTAGCTAAGGGATTTGCAGAGCGGTTGTTTATGTTATGAAACAAATTGTTGTGTGTTGCGAGCGCAAGTGACGCGGCGTGACCTCCGGCAAGGTTGCGGGCCGTCACTTCCCTGTGTACCTACTCGCGGCTGGCGCGCCGACTGCTCTCGAGGTACAGCGTGTAATGCCTTTGCGCATGCTGTCATATATGTGTTATTATGTCAGACATTTTCTGGATTTTTTACATCTAAATGTCTCACTTTTAATGTGTGTTAAAAAACTACCAGTCTGCTTTCCTGGAGCTTCGCCGGCGATCAATTTTCTGCTGGCATGTCCTCGGGTCTTTAATGTAGCTAGCATTAGTAAATCCCAAAGTGTCGTCCTTGCAACGGTAAGTTAATGTAAATAACACTCGATAAAACTTCTAATGTATTGCTTCAGGGAAAGAACTTTGGAGCGGTTGCACGATCGGATCCAAATCGGATCCGTTTTATTTCCAGAAAAAATAAAACCTTTTCGTCAAACGCCTTGTTCTCATTAGTAGATCAATACGGTTCAACGGGTTGTGAGGTTTGTATTTATGTAGTTTCCGATATTTATTGAGACCGGTCCCCAGACAATCTATACAACAGACTCCAACGGGCTCTACCTCTAGCTCATCCGAGTGCGTATTGATATTTCGTTAGAACAACATCAGAACGTCAGCGTCCATGACTAGCTTATTACATCGTCATGTGATTCGGCCCGTTTTACATAACCACGGCGGGTGGTAACGCCGTGACCCTGGGAGCTAATTAGCAGAGCGTCCTTGCTGGAAGCATGCGCCAAAGCATTGCGAATTACCGGCCGGTATCAGGACCGAGTGATAAAAGATATCAGTGTATCACGCCGTATCACTAGGAAGCAATTTGCTCTCACAGAAGGTCACGATGATAACATTGCATGTGCTATGTACTTTACATATATGGATGTAATATAATACAGCGGACTGGATTCCAGGAGTCGGTCGCTGGGTTGAGTTCTTCTTTATGGATGGTTCATTACGTGAGCGTTGTAATTGCTATTGGGGTAATCTCAGGGGGTAATAAACGTCTATGAAACTAGAGACTGTCTTTATACCTGTCACTGATTAAAATTCCCGTTTTGACAAATTACGAGATCAAACAGAGCAGGTAGGTGCTCAAAATAAAAATGTAAAAACAGGGAATAGTGGTCACGGTGCATTGCCATCAATGTTCTGTTTATTTTAGCCTTTTCCGATAACTTTGGAATTGAATTGGCTTTTCGAAACATCGCTGAAATTCAGTTCAGTTATAACAAAACAGACACAGTAAGTAATCCAACGCATCTCGGGTTTAACTAATTTAATTTTCTCTTTTATACGCACTTGTACGAAACAGGATTGAGCTTAACACTGGTGGACTAAAATATCTATCTACACTATGTTTGTTGCCCGACTTTTGGAAAAATAGCTCAATACAGGTAGCAAATTTATTTATACGGAAATTATAGATGACATTTGAAAGGCATAAGTGTCCTCCTTTCAAAATATAACTTATTGTTAAAAAAATGTGATACAAACCGGAAGTAAATTTTTTCAAAAGTCAGGCAACCTGGAGTCGATTTTTAGTTCACCACTTTATTTCAATTTTAATATAATAATAAAAAAAAAACATAATCAATTAAGGCCAATAAGAAATACAGAACTAAGGAGCTTAGAAGAACCTAGAGGGTCGGAGGTCTCTGAAAACAGTTGCGTAGATAGTGACAGTTCACAATTTTAGTTCCTGTTTGTCTTACGTGAGATATGTGATCTGTAGTCACATCATCTGACTCAAGTGATGGATGAGTGACATTGTTTGGCAGGGCGGTCGGGGCAGCAGGGTGCAGGGGGGTCGCACCTGCCTGCGCCCGCGCCACTGACAATGCCAGATAAGATACGGCTATTATTTTGTCACTGCTATCGGCCCAATGTCACACTGACCTTAATGACACCAATGACGCGGCGTCATCACGCTCTGACCTTGCGATATTTATCTAATCTTCCATTCGCGAAAATATTGTTAGCAACATTATGTTTTGTACTTAACTTTGTGTGCGATCTGGTACAGAACACGTGTTTGAGCTATTGTGTCTGGCCTGACGATTGCTCGTTGAAGGTTAGGCAACTTGAGGATGTTGTTCGAATGCTTATTGAATATTTATATAAAAGTGTGATAACATTCCGCCAATTTTTGTGGGACGCTGCTAAATTATATGGGGCATTACGTATACATAAGTAACTTGAACGTGCTTTAGACTTACATTATAATTCTTTATTAAGGTTTATGGCAAAACCTGCCGTTATCGGTCGAAAACGTCAATGGGACGTATGTTTACTGCATCAATTCAAAGACTACGGGATGTTTACCCCTACCCATTTTTTGGCATTGCCGATAGCACCCTAATCTGGTTCGCTCACGTGTACCTCCACGCTTTCATATGTTTTGTTTACTTAAACTTGTTAACACGTAAATAATTGTAATTATGTGTGCCATATCATAATAAGTTCGGCCTTCAGAGCCGTCATCACCCGGAAGAGTAGTATAGCTGTAAACGTTACAGTTTTCCGAAGCAGGAAGTATAAATCCACGACAAGGCGAAACACAATTGCTGGCAATCATTAAATAAGTACTAGAAGCCCTAACTGTTTACCTTATACCTACATTAGTTATCACGTGCAGAGTACGATTACGTTGGTCGAGTCACACGACGGTGACCCTAATTTATTAGTTTTTTATTAGTTTAGGTTCCGCTAGTACATAAAGTCATGTCAAGTCAAGTCTCAAAAAGTCATACATGAAGTTTATATGACGTAGGTACAATGTCGGAATCTAAAAATGAATACGCTATCGTAGATTGGATTTAAGTATAAGGTCGTAGGTTGATTCAATACTGTTGTAAATGGTTTAATAACGCTTTCATACTAGAGCATAAAAGTAAACTTGGCCGTAAGTAGATTAGTAGCTCGACGAATTGCAGTAGATCTTATTGGCTATCCATGTATAGGTGTGACTGTCGACAAGATTGAATTTTCCCGAGATTGATTACCCTTGACCGTAGCGTATTTGATTTAGTATCTACATAATAATTTATTAAATGATATTGGTAACAAAATATTATGCAAGGCTTCAAAAGGGTAGATATGTATGTTATATGTGTATTATATTTACGTTACTGATTTTAACATTAATAACATGAAACACGCTACGTTTTCTTAGATAATGCTATATATGGGAAAAAAGTATAAGGTAGAACCTATAGGATGCAAAAACAGTGTTCAGTGTTTTTATTAAAGATTCAATCTCAGTAGATATATAAATGTCCAAGTCTGTATTCATATTTCGATTTGTAACAGATATCGATTACAGGAGGAATATCTACATTCCAAACAACAAATAACTTCCGTTTATTGTTACGGTACGTCTACATCAAGCAAGCGAATACTTTTACAGAACTGCCGTTCGCTTGGCGTAAACAAAGAGAGGTTAAGCGCTCACTTGGTGTAAATCCACCGTAAGATTTATGGATAGCTTTTATCTAAGCGTAGGTAATAAACATGCAATACCGCACCTCCTTTTTCTACACACAGCTTAAAACCTGTAGAGTACCTAATTGCCCGATGACCTTGCCCGAAGATTCAAAACATAAACAACTGAAGAGAACAATCCGTAAATAATTAATTTAAAATGTCGTTTGGAAAATTACATTCCGAGTGAATTGATACAGTTAAGCTAAATAATGTAAATAAAACAAAAATATAATTTCATCTAGGACTTACCTAAGTCTGGGATGGAGCTGGTTGGTTCCTCGAAGGACGGCGGCTTGAGCAGACGATGTGACGGCGGCGGCGGTGGCGGTGGCGGGCGCATGCACTGGATGACGGAGTGCGCGGGCGGCGGCAGCAGCACCGGCGCGCGGAACTCCTTGCTGGGCAGCGCCAGCTCCAGCCGGCGCGGGCTCGGCTCCCCCTCGTACACCTCCGCGGGCTCGCGCTTCGGCGACAGCATGGGATAGCACTGCATTGTTCTCTTTTTTATTTATTCAAATACCAACAAGTCTAAGTCCTAAACTAAAAATACTAAAGTCTATAAACGACGACTTATTTACCGACGAAAAACTACTTTTCAAAGTTTTCACACTCAGTTATAATTTATTCACAGAAGTGGCGAAATTGCCCGCGTAAATACTGTAACATTTGAGCGGGCGCGTACGGCCGGTGGCGGCGGGAGCAGTCGTACTCGGTGCAGAACGCGGGATGCGTGCGGAGCGCGTGCCGCGGTCGCTCGCGACTCGTTCGCTCGCCGCGACCAACTTTCTCTCACTGGCGTGTCGGGCGGCCGCCCGCGACCGGACGAAAGTGAATCTGCAGCGGGCGCCCCGCGCGCCGCCCTCGCCTCCACGCCGCCTCAGGTGTCTCGCCCTGCGCCCTGCCCGCCTGCACCCTGCACCGCGCCGCCCCGCCGCCGCCGCCGCCGCCGACGCCGCCCAGCGTCGCTGCACTGTCCATCCTACATCAACTTTAACCTTAACTGTGACCTTTACTCGAGTGCACTGCACTCCATTGGAAAATAATTTTCTCTTTGTAGTTGTATTCTATAGCCTAGGGTATTGGGCGTTGATTCAATTATAAATTGTAATACTTCGTTTTCTATTCTGATTCTATAAATATTAAAATAATAGAGCATTACATTATTTTTTCAAGTTTCAGCATGGACTTAACTGTGGTTTTCAGAAACTGTTCGTAACATAGTGACGTTTAAAGGTAGTTGAACTTTTGATTTTTTGTAGTGAAAATTAGTAATCTCGTAAAATTGTTTTCGGTAAGCTTTATATAAAGTACACTCCCTTTTTCTGAGACCGTGTATCTACCGATTGTCATTGTAATCAATAGCCCCTAATAGTCCATTAGATTCCAAGTCTTTAAGTTTTTTTATAAGTATTCCTTCAACATAGAATAGGGTAGGTATCCACGTACGCAATTTAATTATCACAATTAGAATCCACCTGGATGGGTGGCATTGCCAATATGGAATGGAAGGAAGGAATGGGTCAATTGCCTCTGTACTATTGCGAGGAATAAATTATTGATTAGACGGTAAAGTTTATCTTAATCGTAGCCATTATGAACCAGGTGAACCAGGTGGACTGACTCTAACAATTTATTTGTAATTGTTGGGCTCCGATGAACCTCTACTCTGTAGATGATTAATTTTTTTTTTGTTTGGAAAGTACAAACGTATATTTATGTCATTATAAATACGTATCACATTTTTTAACTCGTACTTCTTTATTATAAAAACTCTTTGAAATAATCTAAGTTCCGATAATTTTTAAATTTAGTCGCTGTTTTACTAATTTCACTTTAGAAGTGGACCCGGCGCGACTTCATTCGCCTGGCGTCCTACCCCTAGCCTCTCTACGCCTATCCCTGCCTCTACCCCAACCCTACCCTACCCTACCCTACTCTACCCTACCCTACCCTACTCTACCCTACCCTACACCTACTTTTCCCTTACCTACCCTTTTTTCTTGCTTGAAAACCGGCTTAAAATCCGTTGCATAGTTTAAAAGATCTAAGTGTACATATATAGATACATATATACATAGAGACAGTATGGCTGATAAGAAACATACGCATCAGATTATTGTTTGACATATGTATACGAAAGTTCAAAAATGTAAATAAAGTAGTGAAGTCAACATCTATCTATCTATACATAGAAGGCGGGAAGCGACTATGTTCTAAACTATGTATAGATAGATGTTGATTAAGCGATATACAGTAAAATTGTTTATAAATGAGTAGACTTCACTACTTAATTTACATTTTTGAACTTTCTTATATGTCAAACAATCATCTGATGCGTATGTTTATGAGCCATACTGTCGGCACGGAGCCAATAAGATAATCCATGTAGCTTGCATTGTGTTACTCTGTTCCTATTGCACATACTTTCATACCAATGATTTTCTTCATTAACATGAAAACATTAAGCTCATTAAAATATATTTATATACTGCAACTTAACTAGCTAGATACTGTTATTTCATTTAGATTTAGATTTATTTATTATCTCATTTTACAGCGTATATTTCATTATCAATATTTTAGTAATTTATGTAAATCTGTAAAAGAGATCGTCAATTTTGGTTATAAAAACATTTAAAATATGTATATAATCGGAACAGGCGTACATTTACTTTTATCGTGGAAAGTTAACTAAATAAATAATAATATTAGGAAACAATAATCATAATGTCATGAGATTATAATAAAATACAATACAATACAAAATTACACAGTGGTAGATAATTAGAACAATGTCAAGTACAATAATTTAAAATAAATATGTCAATAAACAAAATATTACCATAGGTAATTTATCAATATGAAATGTCAAATATAATGTGTAATGTAAATTAATTGAAAATATGAATATGAATTAGAAGAACATGTCAATGAATAATAGCAGATTAATGTCAAACAATGAAAATAATTTAAATATAAATGGTAAAAGTTAAGTCATTGATTCGATATGGGAGAAATGTGTAATGTCTTTGTCGCAGGCAAACTGTAGTGCTTATCTTTTTACAAAACGACCGAATTTTATTACATACTAGCTGCCCAGCGTGACTTCGTCCGCGTTGTTTAAGTTTGATGAACTCTACCCTTACACATACTCTGTCATATTCAACTCTACCTCTACTCTACCCTTACTCATACGATTTTTTTCTGTCATAGAAAACTTGTCCAGACATTGTAATTGTCTAATACAACACAACAAATAATAATTAATTAATTATTTAAATACTTTTATATAAATAACTAAATATGTAAGTGCAACCTATCTGAAATTATGCTCGAGCATTTATTTGGCAAATTGATTTTATGTTATTTATTGAAATAGATAAGTAAATGTTATTATGCAACAACCTGCAACATCACTGCAACGTACTTAATTCAAACACTAGAAAGATGACCGACTGCATTACATATTTCATAGATACCTAATATAAATATCGTAATAGAATAGTTTTACGCCACCTCATACATTTTATAAAAATCCGCCATTTCTTTAAACGTAAGAATAAACAACATGCCTGCTACATAAGTCAAAGTATGCGCTTTCTTGCCTAAAACAGTGTTAGTACCGCCTTTGCCGCGCAGCGCACGATCGATTCTCTGCGTACGCAACGGCACGATCTCGCCCACAGTCACACAGCAACGCAGATAACCACAGATAGTATCGATAGCCATCGGGCGATAGTGCACCTCCCCAACTGATCGCGGTGTGCCTAAAACTCAATCCACTTACGCTCCATTCATGCAGATAACACACGTTCCGTATTCAAATTGCACAACGTGCTGTGTTACTTTTCTCGTGTCGGTATGTCGATTAAAAAGGTTTCTTTCCCGGAATTAGATGCGTTAGGTAACAGTTTTTAGATATTGTTATCGGACTGATCTGATTACTATCTCCATCAGATGAAATGTTTTCTAGTAAGTGATATTCTTCTAACATTATAATATGTAGAATTTAATATCTTTTAGGGTTCCGTACCGTAGTAGTAAACCTCCGCTGCTTGCTGTCACATGCATTGCTGTATTTTTGGTACCATAAAAAAGTCTAGTGAACAAGGGAATGAAAGTGTTTTATTTTGAATATTTTTTTATTAGATGATACGTTAATAGAAGCACAATTTATTGCTCATTTTAATTTCGTAATCAAACAAATAGCTTCTTAGTTAAAAACAGGAAATCGGCTTACTGGTATATTAGAGGTCTCTTCAGAGGCGGGCAATGCATTGGTGACTCCCCTGGTGTTGCTGATGTCCATAGGCGGCGGTAACCACTTTCCATCAGGTGGCCCGCATGCCTGTTTGTCTGCCGTATAATATAAAAAAAAAACAGCCTTGCTATATGTGCAAGTGCATTTTCCGGCATGAAAACAAAATTTTGGCCGAGCTGTTTTGTCAGTGAGGTATGACCATAGGACCAGAGGGTGCTGAACCTCATCCAAAAGAGATCTTTGGCGCACACGAAACATGCACTATCCTCGACTGTGCCCGAGATTGTCGCTCCATTACAAGGTTAGAGTCTTTCTACTAACTGACGAGCTGTAATCTGGGACTGCCTCCTTGTCAGAATGTTGTAGAAAGCGTTATTGTCTCTGGGTTTATGTATCTTCCTAGGTGACGTTCAGCTAGTTCCAGTATCTCTGTAACGTGCCCACAATTAGCAAATTACGCTTGGTACTGAACGCTTCTAATGCGAGTCCGGCTCGCACTTGACCGATTTTTATATTACCTATTTATATAAGGAACCAATATCACCTATTTATATTAGGAACGAATATCACTTAGATATTAGGAACCTGCTGTATCTAGCTCACCTTTTTATTGAAATAAACTGAATTGTAAAGCATGCATAAATTAGATCGAAACATAGCATAGGCAAACATCTTTGTGGTTTGGACAAGGTTAAAAATAAATGTTATTACGAGCAAGGTACAACAGAGGTGACATATCTATTATTGACTTGGTGATATAATTCGTGTTATGGACAATAATAATATTAAGTTGAGCTGTGTGCAATGTACTGCAGGTTCCCCATAATGATAATGATATACCTAAGTTTGTTTTATGTTACAACAGTAATTTTGTAAAACTATTAAAGCCCAAGAACGGCACGTTGTCAGGCCGGCGACAGGCGCCAACGCGTCAACGTCAGCCGCCAACGCGTCAACGTCAGCCGCCGAGAACTGAACGTCGCCGCACAACTGCAAGTCGGCGGCTGCCGCTAAGGGTGACGACGGCTGCCGACATGCTGCCGACGGGTATCGGCGGCTGACGTTGGCAGCGTGGCGTTATAGAATAGAACAGAACAGAATAGAACATAACAGAATAAAACAGAATAGAACAACTTTGTTGTTGAACTGTGTAGGTAAATTTAGATATTACAAATTATATTTATGAGCACGTTAGCAAAGAATGTATTCCGTATGAAGCTCAACCTTTGTACGTGACAGTTAACCAAAGTGAAAAAGTAAGGCAGACGCCACACGAGCGTAATTTCGGTCGCGTAATCTACCTTAATATAAAATGCGCAACTGATTTTGCGTCGTTCGTCGTTATTTTATATGAAACCAATCGCAATGAAAATACGCTTCGAATAACTTGACCAACTGGACCTAAGTGAAACTCTCGATACGTCTTAACAATTAGAAGTATTGTTTTCGAGTCATTATCATCAGCCGAAAAGGGTGGTTCGGGGTGAAGTGGTTACAGACGGGTGGGAGGCGGGGGCGGTGCAGCAGGGTGCGCCGGGGTCACTGCCACCGCGCTCACGGCCGCGTGCCGCCGCTGCTATTTTGGCGACAGGTTTCAGTGAACCGAGCCCCGACCGACTAGACTAGCTAGGCACGAAGCCCCACAGAATAGACAATAGTCTATTCTTGGACCCGTCATTGCAACATGAAAGAAAACTTAGGAAAATGCGCTAGAAAATTGCTCGTGACGTTGTTTATTTGTTTCATGTGGCGTGGACACCATAAAGCTGTAACATTAAAACATAAGTTATTACTTTAACTTTAATTTTTGTCCAGTAAAGTGCCTATAGGTTCTTAACTTTACATAATAGTAGATACTAATCTACATATACAATAGATACGCCTTGTTGAACTGTATTATTATTAACATTATATATAATCTTTAGGTACTTTTATTAAAAACTAATTATAGAAACTTTTATTTTAATTACATTTACAAGTATCTAACTACCCAATTAGATTTATAGAAACCCAAAAAGCAGTTGGGTTTGGATATGGATCGTAGATTACCTATCAGACGGGGTGCATATATTGTTAGGTATATTTGGGAGTGAAAGTTGCACGGGAAGGGCACCGGGGCACTCCGCCGGCGGGACGCCGCGCGCATGCGCCGCTTTGCCACCACTAGCGAAGTGCATTCACACCGAGCCCCAGACTGCCGTAGAATAATCAATTCTGGTAAAAATATTTGCGAATTGTCTGGCTAGCTGGAATAAGCAGAAGAAGTTTTAGGTAAATCTAAACAACATACTTACTCGTAAATGTGCCATTATTTACCCGAATTTTGGCTTACAGTGTAGGGAGCCTATTAAATACGCGTGCTTTTTGTTTATATTACCTATCAGACGATTTATATTACCGCACGATCAGGGTTAACATCGTCGCATCAGCTAGCATCAGCATCAGCATCATATCCTTCTCACTAATAGAGATACGTTTGGATCTATGAAACGGCCAAACCATACTTTCTGACTCTGATTGTGCGATTTAATACCTTTTAGTAGTAAGGATATCCTAGTTCTTTCTAACCTGCATACTAAATATCAACTTTCTAGCATTTCAATAAGTGCCCTATACGTTTAATTTTATATATGTACTTCCCCATAAAGGAGGGTTCCTTTATGGGGAAGGAAGGTAAAAGTTGCAATATCGGAACCTCTAAGCAATGAGCCTCTTGTCTCAAGACCGGTAGTGACTTCGCGACTACTCGAATGTTGCAGGTGTCTATGGGCAGCGGTGATCACTTACCAAGAGGTGACCCACTTGATCGATTCCTTGCCTCTGTTATAAAAAAAAGGTTGGTGCTTAAAAGTTACAGATTTCTTACTTATCTTGTTATTAGTGAGCATCCCAAATGTCGGCTCTAGCACTTCAAGAAGGGCCGAGGTTCTGATGAGAAGTCAGTCAGCGAATCATTGTCGTAGTACTCAGTGTCGAAATCGCCGTATTCTAGGAAATAAAACTTTGCGTATTTAATAAGTCTGCTACTGAAAATTTGAGCTTTCTAGTGTCATCCAGACCAAAGATATGAGTGTCTAAAAAGTCGACGAAACGCTTCGAGAAATGGTTGGTAGCGCCGCCTACATTTGGCTCGACTTGGCCGCGGGCGACCGGTCCAGGTGATGCACTCTGCCTTGCTCCCGCTCAACGCAGCGGACGCCCTTAGTACGTGGCGCTACGCGACGATTGATTGATTGTGCCCAACGCAGCGCATCGAGATCTGGCAGAAACGCTTTGATGAAAAGTCTAGGTCAGTTACTTATAACACAAGTAAAAAACGCCTCGTGCTTATACGCACTTCGTAAACTAGTAAAGTTACCTTCTAAATAATTACCTATTCGCAAATACAAGTGTATTATTTATGTTTTACATACATACATTTCCCTTGAATGCCTTATAATTTAATTACACGGCTTATCTTTATTTTACCAATACCTACACACCGAAGCTCCAACCCCCAAGAACGCGTCGGTGTGATTGCAGTGCATCGGCGCCGCCGCAGCGATCGATGCCGGCCGACTAGCGCTGCGCCGCGGCGTAGCCCGACGCACTGCTCCAATTCTCCCTGTCTGGCCAACCCACCATACACCTATCCGTATTTATAGCGTCTAGCCATGGCTGTCTGGTTAGGGGGAGCTTTTCACAAGTACCTACACGTTCCAGACTGGGAAATCGTGTAACTGGGGTTGCGAAAATATGCAACTTTAAAAGTTTTGTGTTGGGTATACCTACCCAAGTGTAAAGGTGTACGTTTTGGTTTAGATGAAATGGGATATTGATAAATATTTTATTTAACACAAAATGTTTTTATTAAAAATAAAAAAATATGATGAATGTAGATGAGCGAAACAAAATCTACTCACAAAGACGTTCAAGTGGTAACGGTCACGTCTGAAGGTTTTTCTTATTATTTACCTATAACTTGATCGTACTTATTATCTACGAATAACTAAAAGAATAAATGATCCTTACGTTTGAATAGATCGGCCCGACTTAAAAAGCTCATAACCAAAATGAGTACCCGCTCAATAATTTAGACCCCACTCATAATCTCCTTTTGGAGTAGGAAAGCTCATGGAAGAAAACCCAATCTCATCTCATCTCATAAAAGAATAGGTATTTATAAAAGTTATTAATAAGTAATGTCAATGCATTGTTTGTATGTAAATGTATGTTCGGGGCAAATCTTGCAAACCTGATTTGACCCAATTACAACACTGTGAACACTGGTTCAATTAAGTTGAAATTGTAAATACCTATGTAACATGGATGACATTACATGAATATGGTACCATGGAGCCTGTCAGATGATGGAGTCGGAAGGCGGTCATAGGACCTAATGCACGCAACAAGATTAACCCATCGTGGTAGGGCTCTTTCGAATGGTCTTGATGAGTACTATACTGCGCGATAAAAGCTTGTTATGAAAAAATATTTTTCGTATAGGAACTTATTTCAATACAGAATAATTATAATCATGTAGGTTTGCCATAGCCATTTCATAGAACTATTGCAGACACAATAGACTGAATTCAGTTCTGGACCGACGCGACGTTCAGGGGTGACAGCGTCAGTCGGACCAAGTAGTTGATCGTTGTCACTAATAAGAGCTACGATTGAATCTATGATATGGCCAAGCCATAGTTTCTGACCAAAATGTAGGGTTTGTATAGAATTTGTAGAGCCCCTAGGTTTTAATGTTCATTAGATATTATCTTCGTGTTATTGCAAACGTCCACATGCTGCGGTGACTGCGCCATCCGGCGCACGTAGGCTTGTTTGCTACCTTAGTAGCATAAAAAATATATCTTTTTCACAGTGAAACCGTTATGCGATTGCGAGGCTTGGCAAACTTATTTTACATGATATGTTTTGATCAGATATCTTTTTCAACGTGGCAAAGTGGCAGTCTATAGTATCTGCCTATCTCACCTGTGGGACACAGGCGTGAGCTCTACGTATGTATGTATGTATCTTTTTCCAAAGAAACGTGCTACTGTAATTTGTGTATTAAAGATAGACACAAACAATTGCATAATGGGCGTGAAACAGGCGTAAACATAATAAAAATCAAGTTGACCTTAAGTACGAGGGGGTGTTAGGTACAGACGGTTCGCCTGGGATTATTTTCAAAACTATACGCAGTATATTACATATTGTTTGGAATGTATAGAACATAAGTTTGGTAACTAGCAATTATGCACTCGACGTCTCTTCAGATACCTAAGGTACTATACACATACATACATAATTCAGAACTGATACAAACAGCACACTGATACAATTTGGCGGAATGGGCCGTCTCTGACTCCCATCTATTGTCTCTATATAGTTTAACGTCCAACCTTGGCTGATTCATAGCACAAACAGAATCGAAGGACACGATGCCATTGTACACTACTTTGTACCTACATTACAAACTGAATAAGTTTGTAATGTCATTTTTATTTAAATATACATAGGTGGTCTTTTTTTCTGATTGGCTTTTAAAATAACACGTTTTTTGTTTTCCCATCGTAATACCATATGGTGTAGGGGGCGCGCCTATCAGTCCAACTCCACGTGTGCGTAGCCGTTTGCAGACCAGTTGGGAAATTCTTCGGAATTTCCTGCTGGAACGCAAGTGATGTGCCGGTGCGCCCTGGGGGTCGGCTAGTAACTATCCGGTGGCGTGGTGCACTAATGCAACAGTATTGGTGTACTGCGCTGCGGGGTTCTTGCTAGTCGAGCGTGAGGAGACTGATCCCAAGTCAAGGTGTAACGCGAACCGTGCCGAGGGCTGCGTGGCCGGAGGGATGTCCGGCCCTTAACGGTGCTCCTCCGATACCTGGGCTCCTCGGAGGAAATTTGTGCCCTTACTACGGAGATTTACTCTTATTAGATACTCCAGCAAGCGGGGCTCTGCCGGAGGTGACCTTTACTTCCCTAGCTAATCGTGGGACTTGCATGAGTACCGAAATTAATAAACACTAAAAAAGTCCAGAAATCTGCCTGATTGCCTGATCTGATTGATTTTGGTGCTGAAGGAGAGCTTTTGGCCTCCCCAACGCCCAGAGTAGATGATGCAACTGAGAAGGCGCAACCAGACATAGATGGAGGCAGTAATGTCACAGATACGGAAGGGACGTCGGCCTCCGACAGCATTATACCAGGGAGCCATCACAGGCTTTCTGGGGCAGCGCGAAAGCGTTTCCGAAGGCTGAGGGAGATGGATGTGGGTCTCAAAGAGGCTCCAGTCCTCTGCCGACAGCCTTGGAAAGAGATTTCTCGGTTACTCCCTGAGGCAAAGTCTTTAAAACGCACTCGATCAGAGGAGGAATCCCCGAAAGACCAACGAAAGAAAAACCCAAAAACGCAGGAGGGAAGAGCAAAGCCTACCTTCAGCGAAGTGGCTTGTTCAGTTAGGGTCGGGATTCGTAGGGAAAACCCACTAACCGAGGAGCAAACGGGACTTGTGCGCCGCGCCCTTGTCGACCTTATTTCTAAGGAAGGCATGGGGGAGGGGCCCAGGTTCGTCTCATTTTCACAAAAACCAGGATGGATCCTGGTTGTTTGTGAAAATGAAGCCAGTAAGCACTGGCTTATGAGGGCGGTACCCAGCGTCAAACCCTGGCCAGAGGCGAAGCTGTCTGTTCTCTCAGAGAGCGAACTGCCAAAGCCAGCGATAGTTACCGCCTTCATACCCAGCATAGACGTCACGTCAATAGACGAGGCGATAAAATTGCTGGGCACGCAGAACAGGGGCCTCAACACGCAGCTCTGGAAGGTTCTCCATAGTAGGGGGGAGGAAGGAGGCATTATTGCAACTTTCGCGGTGGATGATCCCTCTGTGGAGACCCTGAAAGGGAGTCAAGGCAAAGCCGCAATTGGTTTTAGGAGCATTGCCTTCAAAATCAAGGACGACCCAGCCAAAGAGGCCCCTGTACAGCCAGGTACCTCTACATCTGAAGTCACGCAGGCTCCTGTGACTGTCACCGCCGCAAAACCCAAGCAGCAAGGAGGTTCGATCCCTCAGGGAACACGACCCCCTCTCAATTTGGCTGCTAAGGGAAGGGCAAAGACAACACAGGCTCCTACGAAGGGCACCATGGCCTCAACCATCGGGCACCAAGGAGGATCGATACCCCAGGGAATGCGACCTTCTTTAGACTTTTCTGCCTGGGGAGGGGGATGTATTGAGGTAGAGGCAATACAAGGGGGAGAGGTCAGGGTGAAACCCAATCCGCAGAAGGGAAGGGGAAAAACCAAGCCCCCACACTCCTTCACACAAAGGGGCAAATAATGGCGACCCAGGGGCCGGTGAGGTGTTTGCAAGTCAACCTCCATCACGCTGCGGCAGCAAGTGCCGTGGTGGAAAAATGGCTTTGTGATGGTAGGGCTGACCTTGCCCTCGTTCAAGAGCCCTGGGTATCTAGCTCGACTATTCTGGGACTCAACGCTGCTGGTAAGGTGATATATAATAAAGGCGGAACGAGGCCCAAAGCCGGTATTGTGTATAAGAATAGCATTAATCTATTGACTGTTACAGAGTTGTGCTCCGATGAAGTTGTAGCAGCCATTTTGATCCCCAAGGGAGGCGCGGCTAGAGCGTTAGTGTGTTCAGCCTATCTTCAAGGGGAAAAGGAAAACCCTGCTAAGGATCTGGCGCCTGCGGTCGAGAACGCCCGGCGACACAGATTGCGGCTGTTGGTGGGGTGTAACGCAAACGCCCACCACACCACATGGGGAAGTACCAACGTAAATAGGAGAGGTAACACGTTATATGACTATTTACTAACAAAGGGGCTGCATGTGGTGAATAAGGGAAGTAAACCGACCTTTGTAACACGTTTAAGACAAGAGGTGTTGGACATTACCAATGCAACAAATGATCTAACTAGGCACATTAGTGACTGGCACGTTAGTGATGAACCGTCAATGTCTTACCATAACCTATATCATCGATTTTAAGTTCGAACATGTAACACCTCAAGATATAGTTAGGGCTTTTAAAAGCATAAAAATAAAAGCGACTGCCGACATTGATGATTTATCAGTTAGAATTATTAGCTCTGTATTTGATGTTATTGCTGTCCACTTAGCGAATATATTTAATAAATGTGTTGATTATGGCGATTTTCCTCACCTGATGAAACATAGCAAAATTATTCCATTGTTTAAAACAGGTAGCACAACAGATCCCACAAATTTTAGACCAGTTTCGGTGTTACCGGCGTTAAGTAAAATATTTGAGAAAATCATATTAAACCAACTAAAAGTCCACTTTTATGGAAATTATCTATTGCATCTCAAACAATTCGGTTTTACTCGGGGTCGTTCAACAACAGATGCAGGTGTTGAACTAATTAAGCATGTCTTTGGAACCTGGGAGGAATCACGTGATGCCTTAGAGGTGTTCTTTGATTTATGCAAGGCCTTCGATTGTGTTAATTATGAAACTTTGGTCAGGAAATTGCAACATTATGGAATAAAGGGCTTAGCTCTAAACTTCTTAAGTTGAAGTCAGAGAATTCAGAAGGTTGATGTGAACGGAGAAAGATCAGCAGGGTCTGTTGTCTCTATGGGGGTCCCACAGGGGTCAATTCTGGGTCCGTTTTTGTTTCTTATTTATGTAAATGATTTGCCATACTTTGTAAAAGATACTCACGAAATTGTTTTGTTCGCTGATGATACATCTTAAGTGTTTAAAATTAAAAGACAACAATTAACATATGACGACGTGAACAAAGCTATTTCAGAAGTAGTAAACTGGTTTACGGTTAATAATTTATTACTGAATGGCAAAAAGACAAAATGTTTAAAATTCTCCTTGCCAAATGTTAGATCAGTATCTACTAATATACAATTAAGAGGCGAAAATTTGGATCTTGTTGATTCCACAGTATTTTTAGGCTTTACTCTAGATAGTAGATTACAATGGGGTCCACACATTGATAAATTGGCGAAAAGGCTAAGTTCAGCAGCATATGCTGTAAAAAAGATACGAGGTTATTCTGATGAGGCTACAGCAAGATTAGTTTACTTTAGTTATTTCCACAGCATTATGACTTATGGCATACTGCAGAAAAGGGCTATTCGCACGATTTACCAATTGGGACCTAGAACTTCACTTAGAGATAAATTCAAGAATGTTAACATTATGACAATGCCATCACAATACATATATGAGAACTTGATCTATGTTCATAAAAATATACACTTGTTTATGAAGAACAGTGATGTTCATAGTAAAAATACTAGAAATAAAAATAAACTTGTTACTGGTTCTTGTCGTCTGGCCAAAGTCCACAAATCATTTGTGGGTCAATGTGTACGCTTTTATAATAAGGTTCCAACAGATATACAGCATTTATCATTGAATCAATTTAAAGCCACTATAAAAATCAAATTATGTCATAAAAGTTATTATAGTATATCTGAATATGAAAATGACAAAAGTCCATGGGACTGAACTGCTGTTCTTCTTCTTCTTAGGTATTTACTTTTAAGATAGTATATAGGACAAATAATGTATTAGTACATAAGACATGTTAAAAAAAATGAATTAACGTAGGCTCTGTGGGTTACTTGCCATTTCTTTCCCCCACGGAGAACCACCTTGGAAGCGGCGTTAAATTTCCTTCCTTTCCCACGCATATTGACTTCTGTCTGCGGTTGAGTAGGAGTAGGGTAGAAGTTAAAGTAGGGATAGGGTAGGCGTAAAATAGTGGTAGGGTAGGGGTTAGATAGTGGTAGGGTAGGGGTAGGATAGTGGTAGGGTAGGGGTAAAATAGTGGTAGGGTAGGGGTAAGTTACCGGTAGGGTAGGGTTAAGGCAGTAGGAGAATATGGTAGGGGTAAGCTAGGGGTAGGGTAGGGATAGGATAAAGTAGGGTGGGAGCAGCTACCTGTCACATGCAGCATGTGTAATGCACGCTCACTTAAATGTCTGTCTGGCGGTGGCGTGGGGGCCGGGTCGCTCGTTTCCCTCAAATATGGTTGAATTGGACGATGGCTGGGCCCTGCGTTATACTCGTGAACGGGTGCTGCCTTGGTAGACTGGCTTACTCTTGCTGTAGTATTAGGTGGTTTTTCTTTATTTTACTAGACATATTTATATAATATAGCGGACCCGACAGACGTTGTCCTGTCTACACGTCTTTAATTTGAAAATTTCAAACTTTTTTTAATAAAATTGTGAATCTAAACCATTCCCAGATCCCCTTGAACACACACAAAAAATTTCATCAAAATCGGTCCAGTCGTTTGAGAGAAGTTCAGTGACATACACACTCACAGAAGAATTATATATATAAAGATATTGAGCGCGGTCCGGCTTTGCCTGGCATTGCCGGGCACGGTCCGGTCGTGACTGGCGTGGGGTAAGTTTGCTGCTGCCATGGGGCGGCCAGCGTATCACTGTGTGCTTCCTTCCTACATTCCTGCCCCCCTCCTTTTTGACGATTGAAAGAGATATTTAATGTCCTAATTAATTAATAAATTTTGAATTTTGAATTTTGAACCATATTTGTTTTGACTTATTAGGATAATTATCAAGTCAGGAAGTTAGCTTTAGGAACCCTAGAGTCACTGATTGGGCAGCCTATAAGGACAACCTTAAACAGAACCTAGAAGATGTACCTAAAACAATAAAGACAGTAGAAAGTCTGGATACTGCAGTGAATATAGTCTCAAATCGACTGTACAGTTCAAATTTTGTTTGCCTAGTAGGTAGATATTCGATAGGTACGACCAGTGTGTTGCAAAGACACACGCGTTGCGCGCGCGACGCTAGTTTCTAGACTGGCCGCCCGGCCCTACCCCCTCCCAAGGGTATAGTTTAGATTCACACAGCCACTGTCAATACACAAAATACAAATCAAATTAGTTTATTTTATTTACTTAATACGTTTTATATCTATATATATATATATTGCGACATTTGGTTTTTTGACTATTTTATTTATGTTTATTCTATAATAGTAATATGTTTTATAAATTCATTTTATTGTTTGGATAGTAGGTATTTATTTATTTGAAGTGAGTATTGCTTGCTTGACGGTGCAGTGTCGGTGGGATATTACGGGGCCCACTGAAAACCAGCGTTGTGGTTCGTGGCAAGCGGCCATAACATTATGCTGAGGAGGGTCCATTTACGCTGGACACCCACGAAAAATGCCACTGGGAACCCTATAATTGTCTCCGTGTTTTATGTACTATTTTTTTTTTTGTGTTAAATGTAAATTATTATGTCGTGGCGTCCTTTGTAATAAATATTTTCTTTCTTTCTTTCTTTCAAATGGCATAATAAAGGCTTATGAGGATAGCTGTCCTGTAAAAACAATGTCAACTAACAGGGCAGTACCGTGGTGGAGCTCTAAGCTAGAAAAACTCAGTAGCAAAACTCGGAAATTATTCAATAAGGCCAAAATGACCCAAGATTGGGAATCCTATCGGGAAGCCTTAACAACTTATAACAAAGAAATTAGGAAGGCTAAGCGGGGAACTTGGAGAAAATTCTGGAAAGAAGTCAACAGCCCGTCTCACTGCGCAAGAGTTTACAAATTCCTCGCAAAAGACAAACCTAACCAAATTGGCTTGCTTAAATACCCTAATGGGACTTACACGGCCAACGAAAAACAAACTCTAAATTTATTGGTATCGACCCATTTCCCTGGTGCTTACGCAGAAAATCCGTCCTCATCGCAATCATTTCGCCCAGGTAATGAAGAATGGAGAAGGGCCTCGCTTATAATAAGGCCATCCCAAATAAAATGCGCCGTTAAATCCTTTAAACCATATAAATCATATGGAGCGGATGGCATTTTTCCAGCACTATTACAGCAAGGAATAGAAGTAATAATCCCTCACATGATAAAAATCTTCAGAGCGAGCTACGCCTGGGGGCATATTCCAGAACAATGGACCGAAGTCAAGGTTCTATTCATTCCAAAGGCCGGAAAAAGAGAATACTCTCAACCGAGATCGCTCAGACCTATTAGTCTAAGCTCCTTTATGCTGAAGACTATGGAAAAGGTTCTGGACATTTACATTAGGGAGACGATTAAAATCGACTATCCTATTCACTATTCTCAACATGCCTACAGTAAAGGAAGATCTACTGAAACCACCCTTCTGAGTCTGGTGGACAAGGTAGACAAGGCATTAGAAGTTAAACAAATTGCACTTTGTGCATTCTTAGATATTGAGAGCGTATTTGACAACACCCCTATAAGGACACTAGTTCGAGGTCTCACTGAGAAGAAAATCGACCGTGCGACGGTGAAGTGGGTCGAAGCGATGCTCTCAAACCGAAAAGTTAGGGTAACCCTGCATGAAATCTCACTTGAATTATTTACTACCAGGGGTTTCCCGCTTATCTCCACAACTTTTGACCCTGGCAGTGGATCAGGTCTTGTATAAAATGGCAGAGCTCAGGATAGATACGCAGGGTTTTGCAGATGACCCAGTGGTAATCGTCCGAGGCTTCTGTCAAAGTATGCTTTCATACGTTATGCAAAGAGCTTTGAACGTTGTTGATAAATGGTGCACAGACAATGAGCTGTCCATTAACGCTGGGAAAACAGTGGTTGTACCATTTACCAACAAAAGGCAGCTTGACAATTTAGTCAAACCACGATTCAATGGCCAAACTATTGAGTTCTCCAAGGAGGTCAAACACCTGGGTGTAATACTAGACCAAAAACTTACTTGGAACAGTCATATAATCGGAATCTTGAACAAGGCGCAAATAGCCTTTGGAATATGCAGCAGACTGGCAGGAAAAAATGGGGATTAACTCCAAAAAACACCCTCTGGCTTTATAAAGAGGTCGTAAGGCCCATAATAACATATGCCTCCGTAGTATGGCACAGTAAAGCCAACCAGGAAACTGCTATAATTAAACTGAGCGGCATACAGAGAACTGCGTGTCTTTGGTCACAGGAACTATGTCATCCTCACCTGGTGAGGCCCTGAATGCAATGCTGTAAATCCCGCCCCTACACCTGCATGTACAGATGGTGGCAACGAACAGTATGCACAGGCTAACCACCCAGGGAGAAGGAAACTGGCTCTCAAAGTCACTGAGATCGTCCCAGGACACTGTTATGGGCAGCAACATACTGAGTATGTACACTGACTCAATGACAACACAGAGTAGTTTCCAGAAACGATACTCTGTGGAATTTTTATCCAGAGATGACTGGCTTAAAAGCCAAGTGTACTGGAAAAATGGAAGCCTGATATGGTACACCGATGGGTCCAAATCACGTGATCATGTAGGGTGTGGAATATACGAAGAGCGGCCCAAGGTTAGGAAATCCCTAAACCTGGGCAAATACACCTCCACATTCCAGGCCGTGGTATACGCAATCTTGGAATGTGCGGACATAAACCTCAAAAATAAATACATGAACCATTGTATTTATATACACTCAGATAGTCAAACAGCTCTATTGGCCCTTTCATCAGACTCTGTAAGTTCAAGATTGGTGCTAAACTGCATGAATGTCCTCAATTCCTTAGGTGAGAAAAACCAAGTGATACTGCGTTGGGTCCCATGGCATGAAGGGATCGAAGGCAATGAAATTGCGGACTAACTCGCAAAGGCTGGTAGCACAACTACAACATATGGCCCAGAACGATTCTGTGGCATACCAAAAAACCTTTTAAAATTGACCCTTCATATCAACTGCAAAGAGCAATCATTAGAGCACTGGAATAATCAGCCGGGCCTAACACATTCTAGGGCATTAGTCAAAGCCTATAATAGGCGGCATGCCAAAGAACTGGTACTACTTAGTAGGAATAAGTTGCGCATCCTGACAAGGGCACTGACTGGTCACTGTGGGCTGAACAAGCACATGTATAACTTGAAGATCAGCAGAACAAAGGACGGTAGATTTTGTAAGGAGGAGGATGAAACGCCTCTCCACTTGATCTGCAAATGTGAGGCCCTGATGCGCAAACGTAGCATCCATCTGGGTAAACACCAACTACTACCCGATGAAGTGCACGAAATCAGTACTAAGAACCTATCACAGTTCATAGAAGCTGCAGGGATTAGCACTGAACTGTAAAAAAGAGGCAATCACAATAGATCAGGAATGGTCGAAGTGATACTGGGACTGAGAAAGCCTTGGAGAGACCACTTTTCAAATAATAAAAAAAATAATTTGGTGTATATATCAACATTTTTGCATATGGTGGTCATGTATTACATAGATCTCGGAGTTACAAGAACGAGAAACGTCGAGTCGTCGTTGAGTCGAAACGAAAGAGTCGTCACGAGAACACTCCATCATCCATTTAAAAATACATAGTTAACTACGAAAACGCATAAAGAATTCAGTTTTGTATAGTTCAGTGCCCCGAATTACGGCGTAGAATATAGATACTCGAATAGGTAGATGGTTGACTTCGAAAATGTTGAGCCCCTGCGGCCGGCGCAGATTGCAGCAGTGGAATGCCCTTGCAAGGGTAACTGAATGTCGGCCTCTAGGTGCCAGTCGACGCCCTACGCCCCTTCGCGACCCGCTCTCCTTGCATCGCAAGCACTATTAAATGAACGTAGTATTTTTCTACGACCAACTGTTCAAATAAACTGCATGTACTTGTGCCGTTTAGGTATTCTAAGTCGTAGAAATTTTTGAGATTAAATTTGAATAGTGTTTGACGTTAAATTAGATGGAATAATTTTATTTGGTTTAATTTAAAGTACATAGTATGTTTGTATGAGTTTAATGGCTATATTTGTTCAATATGTGCGACGCCACTTTGCGTAATGTATGTTGGTACTCTCTAAAATTAAACATAGGTAGCATCCTCCTAACCTACCTATCGACAAAATTACTTTACGAGTATGATACAAGTGAGCTAAGTTGGACATTACGCACGAGGTCCGATTTCAGACCGAGTGGAAGCCGGGTTCCGCACTTACGACCTTTTTGAAACACGCTTGTTTTAACTAATATTAAATTTAAAATATCTTTATTTCAGATAAACCACAGTACGTTTTCTAACTATTCAATTTAATAGACTTTGATATTAAAAACTATAGCTATACAGTAAAAAAATTAAACTTTTAAAAAGTTTCATCAGGTACCTTTTTAAAATTATTGAAATATTTGACGTAGTTTCTGTAGGTGTGTCGTTTACGACACAGTAGGCATATATTCTTGCACCTAAAACTCTGCCAAGATTTTTGTGAGATGAAGATGATGATGAGTATAAAAATATCTAGGTATGCGTTGTTTCATCTACACTACGATAATTCGCACACTGGACCATTTCCTATCTTTTTGTAGTTTTCATTTGAATGGTTTCCGAGTAGCAGGATAGTAACCTTGGGCTGGACCCTGATCATCTTTATTACTTTATTTATTACGATCTTTTGTTATTTGATCTTCCCTATGCCGCTGCTGTAAAGTGAAATCTCCAAGATTGTCAGATACGTGTTCTAAAAATTTAATTTGATTTTCGCCAAAATAATGCAATGAGCAGTTTTCCAATAGGTATATTCATATTCATATTTCTTTATTAGTATTGTTCATACATTGTCCAAAATTCAGTATCTAGGTATACATTATGTCCTAACTAACAATGTTAGTGGAGTATTTACATCAATAATTAAATTGTTGTCACCTTTAGATATTAATTGAGTATCAATAATTATAGTCATCTTAACATGTCACATTACAAAATTAATGAAATGTCAAATAAAAATTATATTATTATAACATTAAAATAAATCGATATATTTTAGTTCACTCGTCAAGGAACTCACTAATAGAATAATATGCTTTTTGAATAAGCATCGCTTTTAATTGTTTTATAAAACAGTACTCCGTCTTTGCTAGGTATATATCCTTAGGCAATTTATTGTAAATTCTCGGAGCCATCACGCGCAGAGATTGGCTAGTTTTTTGTAGCTGGCAACGGGAGGTCAAGACTTCTCCTCGCCGAATATCTCATCACTTGCGCATTATCCGCCGAGAATTCAGATAGATGCCTCCTCGCACTTTATTGATAAAATAATTTACATTTATAATAACAATATACACTAATACCTACATCTAAAATACCAAAAATATATACAGTAATACATATAAAATATACTAAACTAAACCCTTATAAGATATAAATATTTTATTATCTAACTAAACTAAATTAAAAAAGATGTAAAAAACCAGGGCCACGCGGTAAGGTGCCCATCATGGCGGCGGCATTCCCGCGCTGGATGGCGATACTTAACCGCTGCGCGAGAAAGCCGCCGGCACGTGGGTCACCCGTCGCCTCCCTGAGCCGCTTACCAAGCTCCATGAAGAGCGAGTGTGCGCCCGGGCCCCACGGACCCAGTGTCTCGACACCAAATGCGACAAACTCGTATTGGGCGCCGAGACAACTGTACTTGCCCACCTTCGAGCGCTCTCGTATCTCAGCCGCCGCGCCGGCCCGTTTAGCGGTTGCCGGAAGATAGGTCGCAGCTAGTGTGTCGGCGCACGTGGCGTCCCACACCAGCGGGCGACCCATCCTCCATGGTATCATAGACATCCCGTCAGGTCTCTTGCCATCGTCCCGTGCAATGTGTTGAGGTTCCAGGATTGCGGGGACGTTGGCGCTGACGAGAGACCGTCGCAGGATGTCATTGATCGCGGCGTGACGGGAGAGGCGGCCAGCGCTCGAAGAACAGGCAAGCCCATGGTGACCGAGGCGGTCAACACTCGCTCCACAAGAAGCACAACTATGCTCGATACAAACCTCGGCTCCCAGCCGGAGACCGATGGCGAGACGGAGAGTGGTCGGGTCGATGAAAGTGCCGGTGTTGGGGGATGGGTAAGCGTGGAGCCAGTGCCCGGATTCTGGTCTGGCAACTGCTTCCAGCCTGGCGCGGTCTTTTAAAGATGGTGAGATATTAAGAAGGGTGTCTAATATGACTTGAGAAGAAATGTTGTCCCAGGCCTTTTGAATTTTGGGCGTGGGAGGAAAATTTGGGCTCGGGCCAGCTAGCCAGGCAGTTTCAGCCTCCGCCAAGCACGCGACCTCACAGTTTGTAGCCGCGGGGGCTTTAAGAATATAACCTGTGAGGTCGGACGAGCTATAGATAGAGGACAGAAATGCCGGCAGTGCTACACTAGAGATTTTGCGGGTTCCCAGGCCACCATACCTAATTGGCAGGGAGGCCTGGGTCCATGCCTGCTCGCTGAGTCTGATATTTGTGATGGATTCAATTTGGAATTTTATTACATTATCTAAGTGTTGGATTAGTACAGGGAATTTCCACACTGGGCAGCAGCGGAGCAGGTAAGTAAATTTAGGAACGAAAAGACAAAACTTCAGTATGAAGAGGGCAGAATGGCTGCTAATTTTAAGGAGGCGGTCCGAAAATTCATTAAATTTAGAAACCGAACTTGTTAGAAGCGGTGGAATGGCCTCGTCAAAAATAGGGGAGCCAAGAAGGCTCAGACTGTCTTTTGTGAGTATTTTGATGTTTGGGGCTACGCTATTAAAATTTTGGATTATGGATTGTGCCAAGGTTGTGTCTATTTTTTCAGAAATGAAGAGTTCACATTTGTTAAAATTTAGTTCCAAACCAATGAGGTCAAAATTGTGTTTTACCATTTCTAAATCAGTTAGGACAGTCTGAGCATCCCCAGCTATGGTACCGTCGTCCAGGTACCATACATTTAATTTTGATTTGACACTGTGGATTATCGAATTTATGGCCAAACTGAAGATCGCTGGACCGAGTGGATCACCCTGCTGACACCCCCCTCCTCGCATATTTCGCTACTTCCAGGATGTAAAGTGACGGCAGTGTCAGGATCTTAAGATTCATAAAAAGCTGTTTTGCTATCTGGTGCTATATATAATCTGGTGGGATAATCTGGTGATCTGGGATAATCTGGTGGGACAATCTATAATGGGATAATCTGGTGGGACAATCTATAATCTGGTGGGACGCGGGACAGAACACGCACAACCTTTTTCTGAATTATAAATGGGCGATTTCTGTCAGCAGCCAACCCCCAGAGATCAATGCCATAAGTTAGGTTCGAATTAAAATACCCATAGTACGCTGTCAGAAGGTTTTTTTCTGAAAGAGTATTTGAAAGCCTGATAATAGCATAAAAAGCAGAGTTTAACTTTGCACAGACTCTGTCAATGTGCTCCTGCCACCGCAGGCCTCCATCAATCTTAAATCCCACGAATCGAGAACTGTTAACAACAGGAATTGGGATTCCACCCACATCAACGGACAGAGTCGGTGTGAGACTGCCCCTCAGACTAAATTCCACGAGGTAAGTTTTCTCGACATTCAGTTGCATACCGTTGACATAAAACCATTCAGCAATTTGACAAGCAACCTGCTGTATATTACGCTCGAGTTCCTCTCTGTTCTCTCCATTAACTATAGCGCAGATATCATCAGCATACAATAAGAAATCCACAATCTTGGAATGGAACGGCAGGTCATTCATCATTATTAAAAATAAACTATTGCCCACATTGGACCCTTGCGGAACAGATCTGTCATCTATGCTATCGGGCTTGGATTTTTCACCACCTACTTCAGTTACCTGTATTCGATTCGACAGAAATGTTGAGAAAAGCTCAAGTGCAACACCACGAACACCGTAATGCTCGAGTTTAGCCAAGATTAGACCATGATCCAAAAGGTCAAAGGCGCGCGACAAGTCAAAAAACACCGCCGCCACACACCGCCTGTCCTCCAGGTGATGCAGCACGGTGCGTTGCAGGCGCCGCGCGGTGCCCACGGTGGAGCGTCCAGCCTGGTACGCATACTGCTGCTCACACAGAGAATTATTACTAGATAGGAAAGAGCTTAAGCGATTACAGACGCTCATTTCGAACACCTTCGATATCGCCGGGACCAGCGATATGGGCCGATAGTTTTTCAATTCTGTTTTACTACCCTTTACTTTATACACTGGAGATACTCTTATGTGCTTTAATAATGTAGGTATCTAAAGCATTCCTAACCACTCACTAGATGGCGCCCCGACAATTTTGTACGTTGTATTTGGTAATATTATATTTGTCAATAGTTTTCAACCATTTTAGAGGTATAGAGGTTCTATAAATATATTTTTTTACATTTCGTTCAACCTTTAACAGTTATGCTTATATTAATAAACATTTTATTTTTAAGTTTAGTATTAGTTGGCTGCATCAAATCACTGCCACCATCATACAGATTTAAAAAAGATTACCAAAATTGTAGGATTTGATGCTTTTTAAAACAAACTATAAATACCTACTTGAAAACTCCTCATTGTGTGAAACGTTGTGATGTTATGATTGTACAATTTAGACAATTTTCAATTTTGATAGTTTAAAAAACAAAATAAAAATTTTCATATATTTCCAAATTTCGCCAGAATGACGAATAAAGCGCCCAATCTTGTAACACTGAAGTTATCTATGGAAACACAGCTCTGGAGTTGTCTATGGAAACGGACAGTGATGCGGATCAGCAGCCACGAGCGTGGCTGCGTTTTCAGCAGCACCGTACGGTGCTGCGTTCCAATGTGCCGAGCGCCTTATATCACAGATATACTTAGTTATCACAAGATATTATAAAACAAAGTCCCACGCCGCATCTGTCTGTCTGTTAGCAATAAACTCAAAAACTATTGTTGTAAACTTGATGTGATCATCGATGCCCATGAGAACCTGAAACACCAGTAGGATCGCTTAGTTATCGGCCTATGAAAATGATGTAGGCTCGTTTCTTGAAGGCCATAGTGTCGTGTAGGCTCGCTAATGTTGCAGGATGATTAATAGTGCGAACTCCAGCGAAATTGTATGGCAGCGACTCAAGAGCGTCGCCTAGGATATCCCTATCAAATCAATCATAAGTCGCAAATAGAAGTTTTATTGCTTTAGAAATCGGTCAAAAGACCGGTGCAATAATGACAACTTTATGAGCAAGTGTTGTGCAATAAATAGTAAAATTATAGAGATAACCTTAGCAATAGTTAGTACAGAAGAAGTGAACTCCATAACCCCCATCAACCGCGACTCACAATTTATAGATTAACATTCGTCGAGTTTCGGCAAATTTTAATGATGGAATTCGTAATTTCAGGTTTAAATAATCTAATAATTGCTTTGATATACGTTTGGCGGGGCGGGGGTGTGACGGGGGAGGGGTGGGGTTTCCGAGGGCGCGGGGCGCGGGGTCCGCGGCCCAGCACGAGCCGAGGCCAAAGCCGCCGCTGTCAACGACACGGCCCGAGGACGCGCACTCAAGGTCACCCTCCCAAATTACTTCTTGTGATACCGTTGCCCGAAAGAAGCAAGGCCTAAATGGCTTCAAGCTACACTTAACAAGTTAAAAGTCGGTGGCGTTACTTAATACCTATAAGTTATCGGAGAGACATGCATTAGCAGTTATCTTAACTTTTAATTCACATGGCTTACATATGTACCTACCTACCTAGTCTTAATTTAGGTATGTACTAAATCTTTACTTACCTATCTACAATTTTTTTATTCTACTAAAAAATTTACCAATTTAGTAAGTATGGTAAGTATGTTTGGTTACAATACTTAAAAAATATTTATAATTTTTGCCCGCGACATCGTCTGCGTAAAATTAGGATAGGTGTACTTTCCGGACCCGTTCCTATATAAAACACATTAAATTTCGAGAAAAACTATAGCCTAATTTTTCCCTGATAATGTAGCTTCCTACAGGTGAAAGAATTTTTAGAATAGGTTAATAAGTTTATCCATCACAAACAAACAATCAAATCTTTTCTCTATGTAGATACTATTAGTGGCGACTAGTTGTTACCAGCCTTTCAGCCTTTCACCCGGGGTACCTGTTAATTGTCCCGGGGTCCCTATTATTTTCACGAGATAAAATGTAGTATATGTCACTAGGGTATTATGTAGCCTCTTATTAGTGAAAGATTTTTCAAATCGGTTTTATTGTTTGTTTATCCATTACAAACAAACAAACCGAAAAACAAAGAAATCTTTTGTCTTTATAATATTAGTCTAGATTACGTAAACTATTTGTTATTTGTGGCCTACAAATCTAACAAATTGCGCATTTGTAATATTCAGGGCACGTTACTTTCTTTGTGTCGGTGGATAGCCTATTGCGGTCACACGGTTCACATTGTGCCCTAGAGTTGACCTTAACGGATTACTTGGCCTTCACCCAAAACTATTACACACAAAATAGCACTATTTGTTACATTTTTATTAAGCCCCAATTAACATTGAATCAACATTTTGACATTGAGCAAGAAAGTAATAACAGATGAGTCACTCGTATCACTGCATTGTTGAGGCATTACCTACATACCAATACATACTACCTACCGATTCAAAGTATGTGAAACGAGATCGTTATCAAAATAGCTATAAGACGTTACACATGTTGTGAATACGAGCGTAGTCGTAATTCTCCGCGGACAGGGCCAAGTGGCGTATGAAGGTCCTTACTCCTCAGGTTCAAGGCGAGGCCTTGCGCCTATCGTTATCACATATCCCCGAGGGAGTCAGAGCAAAACAACATTACACCCGCTCGCGCCAATATGCTTACACGCGAGTATCTTGCGGTAAAACACGAGTTGGTAATCCCTAGCGCCCGGTCATATAATGTAGGTAGGTAGAGGCTGCAAGATTGAATCAGTTTGAATGAGGTTTGAGGATTCTATTTTTATTTTGCTTGGAAACCTACATATTGGTTAGAATCTATGGACTAAAGTAAAACTATTTTTGTGTTTGTAACGTTTCTGAATTCGGTTGTAACAAATACATTTATAGAAATCAAAGGTATCTAGGTGCTAGCGACTACATTTGCAACAAGTCATCTTTGTCATATCAAAAGTACCTAGTCTTTGCCATCCGTCAATTCACAAAATAATCCCAATAATCATATTTGCGCCGTGGCCGTGTGGTGTCCGGCAAAGTAGAATAGCACCAACCCTTTACACGCATGGGTGTCGTACAAGGCGACTAATGTTTTCGAGGCAAACGATCAACAGTCTCCGTAGTCTGGAAAATGGGCAGCAAAATTTTCCATTGTTATATTTAAACACTGCGATCTCCAATGCCAAGCGTGGAGATAATGGCAATAACCTCCCCTTTTGTGGGAGAGGCCCTAAGTCCTGCAGTGGACTGCTACGGGCTGTGATGTGATGATGAATCATATTTGCTACATTGAAAAAAAGGATCAACCAAGCCAATCAACAAACCAATTGATATAGGATTTCATATAAATAAGGTTTCATTCACTCGTTATATAGGTACTGATTATCAAGCACGAGGACAAAAACTTTATTTTTGGAAATTACATTACAGTTACTTATTTTGTTTGTACAGAACACAAAATACGGAAATCTCTTTAACTATCGGTCCGTTCCGATCCCCGTAAACAATCTATTTAAGGTAACCAGTTCGATGAACCAACGAAAATCTTGTTTACTGCTTCATTTCAGGTCAACATTAAAGTCTAGAATGTTGATGGGGAGGGGGGTGCCGGGGGCTGCAGTAGTCTGGCGCGAGGGGTGGTGGGTTACGGTGCATCGTACGAAAGGGCAACTGCAGATAACGCAGGCAGGGCCCAGACAGTCAACGTCCCGATGCAGCCCCCCGCGCCGCATCCGCCTGCGCCCCCCCCCCCCCCCCCCCAGCGCGGCCGCGCCTGGCTACCGCCACCGGCTAATCATCACATCGATTGCCCACTTGCATACTTGAGACAATCAGATGCTGGCCACTTCCATGTCGTTGGGAGCTACGGGCTTGTAGTATCATTTACTACGTTCGTCGTAATGTATAGTCGGTTGGTACGTACTACTGAGAATATGACTTATGGCTTATTACATTTGACTAAAGAGCGTCCGTGGCCGGGCGGTTGAGTATCCGACTCGTAAGCGAGAGTAGTACCGGGTTCGAATCCCGCTGCGGCCATGTAACAATAACTCTTTTCTGAGTTACATGTACATTAGTTGAATTCTAACTCTTACGGTGAGGGAAAACATCGTGATGAAACCTGCAAATGCAACTGCAACTGAATTTGTAACTATAATCCAATCTGGTCAGTTTCCCCTGGTAGCAGGGTCACGGAGGTCAGATGGTAGTTGCTCCACTGTAATTACCTGATCGCCAAATCCTGGATCATGGTCAAAGCGGAACCCGGGCCCTCATCCTCGAGAGCACAACCGGGACATTACCGCTAAGATGATTATTTTATTTTATTATAACATTTGACTAAATTCAGTAGTCTATATTCAGAAGCAAAAAGTGTGAGAGCAATTCAAAGTGGAACGTATAGCTCATAAAATGGACCATATTCTATAAGCAATACATTCCACTTGGATTTGCTCTCATGCTTTTTGCTCTGTATTTAGGCTACGGAATTTAGTCAAAACAGAACAGGACGTTCCTCAAAATTGCCTCAAAACAAATAAAACCACCACCCCAGCCAAAAGGTACACAGGTTATATAATTTATAATCACATTTCTTATATTTTAATGATATATAATATGGGTGCTCCTTAAAATTTGGGATCTCCTTAAAATTTTATAGATATGTATACTCGTATGTCGCAGCCATCTGGTTAAGTCAGCCATTTAATGAAAAGGCCATTCCGTTATTTTAATGCCGGCATTCTATGGAACGACTAAGCCGATCGTTGATTGAACTAGCGACACTCAATGTTTAACTAGTTGGCTAGCCCTTTAGAGACGGCTGACGTAAAATCAGGCAGGTGATTTAAATTTACTTCAAATTTAATCCACTTCGGCGCTGGTAGTCACCAAAAAAATATGCCGTCAGAAAGCCCGCAAAATATATGCATTTTTTTCGTTTCAACTAAATTTAAAGTGTGATACTTACATGTTTTTAAGTAAGAATTAAGATAACTTTAAGTAAGAACTATAATAATTTAATTTGTTAATTTTATTTTTATTTTGACGACCTGATTTGTTCATTTGGTTAACATGCCGGTCGCCACGCAGAGGTCCCGTCGATTCCCGGCCGCGCAGAAATTGCAATGATGAATTTTAATTTCTGTTACAGGTCTGTATAATAGGTATGTATTAAAAAAAGTATATATGTAGTTTATCAGTTATCTAACACCCATAACAGTTTGGGGCTATATGGCGCTGTGTGAATTTGTCCGAGCATAATTATTTATTTAATTATTATTTATACTTATAATTAGAAACAAAGATTGGCCAAAGTTTTGTGCCATTTTATATTTAATATTTTAAAATCTAAAAAAAAAAAATTGCCGTGTGGTGTCCGGCAGAGTAGAATAGCACCAACCCCTAACACTCGTGGGTGTCGTACAAGGAGACTAATGTTCTCGAGGCAAAACATCTAGGATCTCCGTAAGCTGGAAAATGGGCAGCAGCATTTTCCATACTTTTATTTATTATATAACACTGCGATCTCCAACCCGCCTGCCAAGCGTGGAGATTATGGCAATAACCTCCCTTTTCGTGGGAGAGGCCCCTAGTCCTGCAGAGGACTGTTATGAGCTGTGATGATGATGATGATGATTTTAAAATAAAAAGTGCTTTGTTCCTATTACATAGTAACAAGTTGTTATAAGTTTTCAGTGTGACCTATGAATTTTTACATTTACCTTGTGGTGACCGGTGAGGGGCGTCGGTGCCCTAATAGTTAAAGGGTACGACTCGTACTTCAGGGCACCGGGTTCAAACCTTCTTGGCTTAGACTTGGCTCGCCATGGTCCCGCGTGTCTAGATAGATGTTTGTATTCGCTGAATATATTTCCAATATCTGGATAAAAAATTACAAACGATAAAAGAAATGTGCGGGAAATCGTGTTTAATCCAAGAATATTACACAGTAAGAAGTTCATGCATTAGCTTCGAGTATAGAGACTTCGGAATATCGATAAAATCTAATCGTTATGATATAGCGACCGAAATCGGTAAGTTTGCGATCGCTTTCTATGTTGAGACTGCGGCCCCTGGCTCAATGACATTAATGCTACAGACCCAAACTACTTCTAAGAGTAAATCGATTGTATAAATCCAGCCGCCTTCATGGTAGTACCAAGGCAAAAGTTCGAGTGAATTTGAAAGTGTTGTTCTACAGGTTCCTCATGGTCCCACCGGCGGGACAAACTAGTGGGTAAATGAGAAAACGGCTTTTTATCCAGATCCAGACATTCCCAGTCGGAGTTGTGATGCTATAGATTTTTGGCAGAAATAGTTCGTGACTTTCCTTCATAGAATGAGGGATCCAGGACTTGTATAAAAAGCATCTCTTCATGACGTTAGCCGCTTTACTTCTTTACGCTTTTACATATTTGCTTAAGAACCTATAGGCTGTAGGCACTGTCCAAATTTATCCATTTGTTTAATTCATACATTGCGTTAGTAAGTAGTATAAAGGCTTGTTATTCAATAGGTACCAAACTGTTTGTGCAATTTACTTACCTAATTAATCTTGATTTACATAGATTTCTATGTATGGCGCCATTTTTCGTATATTTTATATAACAAATGCCCAAATTAGTGACACGTATAAGTTCTGCAAGTAATTACAATTTACTTATTTAGATGCTCAAGTCATCAAGTAAATTAAAGATATAGAGTCACGTCTGTATTGCGCCTTCCACATTCATACATATACTCATACATTTTCGTCGGCCAAAGTTTCGTGCCATTTTATATTTAATATTTTAAAATAAAAAGTGCTTTGTTCCTATTACATAGTAAGAAGTTGTTAATAAGTTATAAGTTTTTATTGTGTTAAATACTATAATGTTATAGGTGAGTACTAATTGTATACGTATACGAATTGCTACTAATAATTCATATATATCCCCTTTAACAAAACGGCTAAATAACCTTCAGCCAAGTAGCTGAACGTTACATTCAACTACTTTTCTAGTTGTCCTTTAGCCATTCTATTGAATGCCGGCGTTTAATTCACGGACTAGCCTTCTAATTAAATGGCTTATTTAACCAGATGGCTGCGACATAACTTATATTTTCATTGGAGAAAAGATATAAATAAATTGCACAGTGTATTGAAAGGTATATTGGCAAGCAGTATCAAACAAAAGTATTGACACACATCAAATAGGAATATACATAGAACACTATGTATTATGTAAACCAAAACAGCCAGGTCCTAAAGAGTTTTAACAACATTTAAGCTACGTAGACAGACGTCCTACGATGAACTATCACGCAAAGTTATTTTAAATAAATACAAATCAATTGTAAGTTACCAAAAGTTACCAAAGTAAATGTTTATTATTATCATATTACATATTATGAAACAAAGTCCCACACCGCGTCTGTATGTCTGTTCGCGACAAACTCAAAAACTACTGTATGGATTTTCATAAGGTTTTCACTAATAGACAAAGTGATTTATGACGAAGGTTTGGGTGTCTAATTTGTTAAGGTGCGGTAAGGTTAATCCGTGCGAAACCGGGGCGGGTCGCTAGTTTTACAATAAGCAGTGCCTGTGGTGTCGTCTACAGGTTAAAACACGGGAATATTTAAATTACTCGAATAATTTTCATTACATAAGTATCCAAAAATATAATCTGACTGTGCTTTATCTTGCTCAATTTTAATTTACTTTAATACTTATTTCTAGATACTTATTATATTTTCTTGAATTGATATAAAATTCTTTGAAAAGCTCTATCTATCACCATTTCTCTAGTAGAAAATACGACTTGGTGAACAGTCTGGGGAGGGTATTGGCACTCCGTGGTGGTATATTATTATTAATAAATGTGAATATAATACGATAATGTAATGTATAATTTTAAACAATAACCTTAAATTTAAAATATACGGACTATTCTCCTAATAGACAGATTAAAGTTATTTATAGATACTAAAAACCGACATATCGTACAGAATTAGTAAGCTGAAGTGGGCAGTAGGCGTGGCTCGCTGCTGAAAGATAAACAATTGCTAGGGTAAACGAGTTAAAGTTCTGGAGAGGACACTGCGCCTAAGGACGCCATTCGGCCAGGTGGAGTAACGGTTTGCGAAAGGCTGCAGGTGAATGCTGGGTGCATCAAGCCGAGGACCGAGTGCACTGCCAAGATTAGTATATATATTTGACGGATGCGGTCAATAGTATGGAATCATGTGGTCAATAGAACGGACTCATGTGGTCAATAGTACGGACTCATGACGAAGAAAACGGAAGTGGGAATGCGCCCTCTGGTGGGGCGTGCTGACAGAGTCTCGACGGCATGACTCGGGCGGAGTAGCGGCCATTCTTGGCGCGACCGCCGCCGAGGAGTGACGCGTCTTGAAACTGTCTCCACATTTCGTTTATAGAAAGTGTTGTTTACGTTTGAAAATAAAGTAATTTTAAAATCACCTTTGAAATAAGATAGTTAATTACCTCAACTGCCTATATTGTGATACTGCTCTGATTTCAAATAAAATTATAAGTGATGTGCAAAAATGAAATGGAATAAATACAGTGGAGTAAATGTGAAACTTTTCTTTAATTTATCTGAACGAATACGATCTAATACTGATATCACCACCCTGATGACAATGATCCTGATAGAACCCTTTCCTTCAAGCGACGACATATTTTAGTTAAAGATGCACCGAACACCCTGTATATTGCTGTTGCTGCAAAGGATTTTTTTCTTGAAATGGTAATGCATTTATACTCTTGTAACTAGGTTGAGCAATCAACTTTATGACCTCAACTTCCCCTATATAAGATCTAAATTAAAGATCTTAATAGTAAATATCTACATAAGCCTTACATCCGGGGGTTGACATCGTCGCAGTAGGTGCATGCGTCCGCAGTAGAACAGTGAATTGACAATCGACCATAAATGGATATGTATGAACTCTGAAATCGCGAAACAATTGTTTTAAATTTTGTATGAAACATAATTTTTTGTTTGCGGTTTCAGCGTTGCTTGTATGTAAAGTTGCCATAGTAACAATTGTTTGTTATCACGAGCAAACAAGCAACCCTATATTAAAGCAGGGGTTGTTTCAGGACATAGCAAAGTAGCCTATCCTGAAAAGCCCCTCCTGGTGTGTGGGACATACCTATACTTTAGATATGTGTATGTATGTCACTAGACATGTTAGTCAGTCCAAAGATGTATCTGTTCTAGTATAAAGTGCTGTATGTTTGTTTCAATTCACTTGAAACCAAATCGCGTCATGGCCTGATAATTTTGGTATATAATGGCGCTCTTAGATAGACCAAACAAACACAGCAAGAGCGTTCGCTCGCGCTCGTTAGATATCAATAAAGAGAAGAGATATTTAGATTAGGCAAACAAGAGAACCCCGATGCTAAAAAAGACGTTATACCGTCAATCTAGAAGAACTTAAGGAGAGAGTCAATAAAACATTGTCAGATTGAGAGACGAAAAAATTCTTTTCTCTACCTACATATATGTATACACAATGAGCATTCTGTTGCTTGTTCTCTAAATACACCATTCGGTTAAATTACGTGAAGATGGCGCCCAACATGGAACTAACACGGCAAAGAAATTAATATCCCACTAAAGACATAAATGTGAAAATGGTAGCCAAGTTTAATATTGTGATAATTATGGTGTGGTTGTCGACTTCACTGATAAAACACTTAAGATCTAAAGGGTGCCAAGTTCTGAAGACAATCCTGAAATTTGTTAGCTGTTTAAAAATGTTATTTTAAATGAATTGTCGAAATATAATTTATTTACGCAAGCTTGTTTTATTTTTAATTATATTTTTTATTCTTGAATCTTTGAAATATAGAGCCCACTGCCCATTCATTGGCTGCAATTTTTTACACGTTTTCTGCATATTATGTTTTAATTGACCACGTCAAGGCGGAATAACATTCGCTGGCAGTTGTATTCTAACGTAGAACGACTTGTAAGCGAGAAGTCCCGGGTGCAAATCTCACTGCCGCTATGTACCAATAGCTCTTTTCTGAGTTATGTACATTAAATTAGGTTTTCGCGGTTTGACAGTCACTAAGACATATACGGAAAAGAGCCTATGGTATTGCAGAAATTAGGTAAGCAATCATTAGTTAGGTAATCATTGTCTTATTATAATTTACGTTTTATGAACCGCGAAACCCTCATTAAAATTGATTAAGTATTTATGAAGTTATAGATTGATTGTAGATGTGTGAAGATGGCGCTCAACATGGGACTGCTTCCTCCACTACTTAGACATATTATATATAATAAGCCTTCAGCCGTATGGTTTCTAAATAAATTATATGGCCAAATTATGCGAAGATGGCGCCCGACACGGGACGAAGGTGGTAATTAATATACAGTATCAAAATAATCTATATAATAATACAAAATAATATATTTTTCTCGTCTTAGACATACATAGAATAAGCAACCAGTCGCTTGGTCTCTAAATTAACCATACGGTCAAATAATGTGAAGATGGCGCCCAACGCGGGACAGCTATGTTGAATTATATGTACAGTATATTAAGGATGCTCGTCCTCTGTTTAGACTTACATAGTAAGAGCATTTGGTCGCTTGCTCTCTAAAAACACCGTGCTTTTAAATTACGTAAATATGGCACCCAACACGGGACAAATACTGTAATATACAATACCAAAATAACGCTCTTCCTCTGCTTTGACTTTTCAAATCAAATATATTTATTTCAAATACCGATCCATACAAATGTGTTAGTATAAGCCTAAACTATATTATTATTGTTATTCTATAGCCGGGTCTACGGCGGCGTGTATCCGCAGCTGGCTGGCTACAACATCAGCGAGGATACTGTTCGAACTGCTTTAAATTCGTATAGAATGAGAATTCTATTTCTTGGCCTCTAAATACACCTTTCTCCTTATTCCGATACGGCCTGCCTGATGGTAAGCAATGGATGGGTGATTCAATTATGTAATTTTGGATCCTAACATGGAATAGACACAGACAGGCAGTACCATAACAATTTATTTTTATTTTTAGACAGATTTATTGTAATAACTTTTTTAACGATATTAAGTTCAGAGGTGGACTGTTATGGGCTGATGAAGAATATGATGTACCCAATGTTAGGATTCAGATTTTCATAAATGAAATTACTTTTCTAGTTTAATATTACGTTACCTCATTTATTTAGCTTCTTTGCCTCTCGCTCCACCGAAAGCCAATAATAAGTTTCTACTAAAATAGTAATAAAACACTCTACTGTAAGAAACATGGGATGGGGATTTGGGGAACCGTGGCTTTGGCAGTGGAGTGGCATTTGATTTTTGCTGCCAGAGCAACGTGTTATAGAGGTGGGCAACGCATTAGCGATACTCTTGGTGTTGCTAACGTCTATAGGCAGTGGTGACTACTTTCCATCAGGTGGCCCGCTTGCCTGCTTGCCTTCCGTATGACATAAAAAAAAAAAAAAAGAATCTACGTGTACACAATTTTACCAATATAAAAACTACCTGTCATCTATACATACATGTATATACATACATGTCATATATAGTATACTATGTATCATAAAAAGTTATTTGACGTTACAGAAACCTATTTTAGCTACAATATATTTTGTCTTTGTTTGTCACTGAAATGATTGAATTTGAAAGTAAATAACAAACCATATTTTATTTGAAAATTGACTTTTGCCCGGGACTTCGTCCGCATGGAAATCGTTTTTACGGTAGTTTATCTTTTTCCCGAGCGTCTATTTTAAATGACCTCCCTAATACATTCCGCTTTGATTTGCTCTCACGCTTTTTGTTTCTGAATTTAGGCATGTGTAATAAGCGTATTAGCTCGTCTTTTATGGTTCTACATCAGGTGTTTCAGTTTCCAAAACCAATTACACCCTTTATGTTGCCCAGGCTTAATAGCTACAAATCAAAAATGTTCATACAAATCTCAAATTTTTTACTTTTTATTATAAGTGTTGATAGAATTGAATTAATTCTTTAATGTCTAATGTTCAGATTCACATGCTCACGACTATCACAACAGCGCAATCCCATTGCCTCGCTCGCTCAAAACTAAACCAGATATATTTAAATAAATATAAAACTGTAGACAGAATCTTTGCGACAACGCATAGGGTCAAAAAGCTTGAAATTTTACAAGGCGATTTACTGCACGACATAGAGGAGCACAAAAAACGCATTTTTAGAAATTCGTCCCTTAAGGCAAAATCATCTTGGCGTTAATGTCCTGGTTGTGCTCTCGCGCACGAGGGTCCGGGGTCCGCTTTGACCATAATCCAGGATTTGGTTGGTCAGGTAATTACAGTGGAGCGACTGCCATCTGACCTCCATGACCCTGCTACCAGGGGAACCTGACGAGATTGGATGATGGTTACACATCCAGTCGCCTGAATGTGCAGGTTTCATCACGATGTTTTCCCTCACCGTAAGACCATCGGTTAGTATTCAACTAATGTACTTAACTCAGGGAGTTAGGGATTAGTTAAATGCGTTTAGTGACACGGTAAATACCGGTAATTTACCGGCTGCGTTCCGTTGTACGCTCTCAACACGTCAACAAAGAAACTCTTTACATTTTGCTTTCCTTTATGGAAATAATTTCGTCGATACCAAGTTATGTCATTTTCCTCTCCACGTTATGATTGATCGAGCCAGAACGTAGCTGTAGACTAAACGAGATGGATGGCCGGCGCGATGCGAGTCCAGTAGGGATATGTTTGACTGTTTCACACTATACTATCCTTACTATGAATCAAAATTATTTTGCAAATGCAAGTTGATGATTAAGTCTAGGCCTAGCCACTCGCCCAGACGTCTATCCAAAAACTTTGTCGGCTCTACGACAGATATGACAAAAATGTCCTGTTAATTTGAAAAGAAAATACTATTTCTCAAAGTTTTTGGATCAATAACTGGAAAATTCTTTGACGAAGAACGACCGTGGCCTAATGGTTAAGGGGTCCGACTCGTACCTGGAGGTGCCGGATTCGAACCCAAGTGCCACCATGTAACAATGACTCTTTTCTGAGTTATGTACATCAGTCGAACACTAACGGATACTTACGGTAAGGGAAAACATCGTGATGAAACCTGCACACTCAGGCTACTGAATATGTTACCATGATCCAATCTGGTCAGGATCCCCTGTTAACAGAATCACTAAGGTCAGATGGAAGTTGCTCCACTGTATTTAAATGATCTACAAAGTTTTGGATCACGGTCAACGCGGACCCCGGGCCGTTCACAAGTCAGTGCACAACCGGGAAATTAACGCCAAGGTGACTATTGAGGAGTTAAATAATATGAACACCCGAAAACACATATAAATTGCTATAACAGCACAGTCCCATAAGCTACGATCCTTACACACCTCTATCGCCTCGTCCACATTCATACCTCTTTTCGAGCATAGCTACATAGTTACTGAAAATAAAAACTAAAAACAATAAACTAGTCATACTCAGAGCAGAAGACACAGAAGGAGAAACAAAAGCTTCTCGTGGCGGAGAGAGACAAACAAACGGAGACAGACAAAGACTAAGGGCAAGGGTCCATATATGAATTTAGTTGAAGTTTCTGTGGTGCGTCTTGGAATGGAAAATTATTATTTTACTTAGCGCTAAACTCGTACCAATAATCATTTCCCACATATGAAGTCTGGAAAAAGGATATTATTTCGCAAATATAGATTTCGAATTATGTAGATTATTAAGATTCTCTTCAAAATATCGCGCTGCATGGATCTTGGTCTCTTTGCCATTCCTCTATGGAAAAATCACAGACAGGTGTAGGGCAATATGCCTGCGCGTCGTTCAGCGGCGACGCCCTAGCATGGTGTTTACTTCAAACAGAGGACCTTTTCATTCTATTTTTTGCGGTGTTTTGGCTTTTAACATGCGGCGACTACCATCCGCCCGTCATTAATACATGGCGGCAGTGAGATTTGAACCCGGTACTCTCGCATTGCAAGTCGGTAATTTACTTGGGTAATAATCCCAAAAAAATAAGTTGTCTAAAAACACAGAAATCGATTTCTGGGATCTGGTCACATTATTAACGTCATATGCATGGCAAGTGCTAGGCGATGTAGGTACAACGCCAAGTGCTATGCGGAGTTGCTAACTGAGTTAGAGTTGAGGAGCTTGCTCTTACAGTGTAAGCACTGCATTAAGCAACTTAACTTAATTATCTTATTACATAAAATAAAGAAACTTGCCAGACCGATAACCTAGGTTAAGCAATGTTCATAGCGTCCTTTAACTGAATGGGTTACCGTTTTGTACTTTGAGACTAGTCAAACTTCAGCACTGCCACGAGCTCGCCGCTCGTTAGGTGTGCCAAATGCCAACGGTATGTGGCGAAGCGAGGTTGACCATGGTCTACCTCTGAAGACCGGAGACTAATTGAACAGTCTCGAGAGCCGAGTGGCATATTATTATGAAATAAAGTATTTTGTTTGTTGGTGAACACATAATCTTACAATACACTTTATTTTAGTATAATTTTTGTTGTAAGTTTAACGCGTGTGTCCATCTATCTGTAGCTCACGAACGGATAAACCAATTTCAATGCGGTTTTCTGTATTTGAAAGGTCTTTTAATCGAAATTATTCCTAAGTTTATTTAATCGAAATCGGTTTAGTAGTTTAGAATATATTTGACTATAAGTAGACTTAGTAGGAGGTATTTGTTCCCCATGTGTCGGTAGATAATGTACATCTTTGACTTGCGATATCTCGCAAGGTATACCGTTTTCGACATTTTTGAACATAGCGATCGATAGATATTAAAGTTTCCTATCGATTGGCATACGTTTTATGAGTGGCCGCAAAATCGATATTTTTTCAAAATGGCGGAAAGTGGGTGGTGATTTTCTCCATACAAAATGTTCAATGCTCTTTACACTATTACGATGCATATTTTTGTCACAATTTCCAAAATTGATTCCCGATCGCCGCGACCACGAATGTTTACTTACCGATGAATAGATAATCCAGGTGTATTTCCCTACTTTGCGCTTTCACCTAAATGTGTACTAAATTACACCGTCTTTTAAATGGTTTGCTTTTAAATTTATTATAAAATTATAAAATATACACTGATGTTTCAAAAGAAACGTCAGGTCGTTGTTAGCTTGAGCAACATGTTGAATGTTCAAAACATTGCGCGCGTCATTTTCTTAGAGTTTATTTGAATAGACGAAAAAACGGGATAGCAAGATTCATAATAATTGTAGAGTGAGCGAACAGGGAATATTTGTGATTTGTGTTTAGTCTGTTATGTCTGTGATTTTTCCATAGAGGAATGGCAAAGAGACCAAGATCCATGCAGCGCGATATTTTGAAGAGAATCTTAATAATCTACATAATTCGAAATCTATATTTGCGAAATAATATCCTTTTTCCAGACTTCATATGTGCGAAATGATTATTGGTACGAGTTTAGCGCTAAGCAAAATAATAATTTTCCATTCCAAGACGCACCACAGAAACTTCAACTAAATACATGTATGGACCCTTGCCCTTAGTCTTTGTCTATCTCCGTTTGTTTGTCTCTCTCCGCCACGAGAAGCTTTTGTTTCTCCTTCTGTGTTAGGGTTCAAGCTTCGCAACCGTATGGGACTAATGCTCTGAGAATGACTAGTTTATTGTTTTTAGTTTTTATTTTCAGTAACTATGTAGCTATGCATGAAAAGATGTATGAATGTGGACGAGGCGAAAGAGGTGTGTAAAGATCGCAGCTTGTGGCGCTGTGTTGTTATAGCAAATTATATGTGTTTTCGTGTTTTCATATTACTGAACTCCTCAATGGTCACCTTGGCGTAAATGTCCCGATTGTGCACTCACGTGCGAACGGTCCGGGGTCCCCTTGACCGTGGTCCAGAATTTGGTAGATCAGGTAATTACAGTGGAGCAACTTCCATCGGACCTCAGTAATTCTGTTGACAGGCGAACCTGACCAGATTGGATCATGGTTACATATTCAGGCGCCTGAGAGTGCAGATTTCATCACGATGTTTTCCCTTACCGTAAGAGTATCCGTTAGTGTTCGACTAATGTACATAACTCAGAAAAGAGTCATTGTTACGTGGCGGCACTCGGGTTCGAATCTGGTACCTCCAGGTACGACTCGGACCCCTTAACCATTAGGCCACGGTCGTTCTTCGTCAAAGAATTTTCACTTAAGTTATTGATCCAAAAACTATGAGATATAGTATTTTTATTACGAATTAAGAGGACATCTTTGTCATATCTGTCGTAGAACCGACAAGGTTTTTGGATAGACGTCTGGGCGAGTGGCTATCCATCTCGTTTAGTCTACAGCTACGTTCTGGCTCGATCAATCATAACGTGGAGAGGAAAATGTCATAACTTGGAATCGACGAAATTATTTCCATAAAGGAAAGCAAAATGTGAAGAGTTTCTTTGTTGACGTGTTGACAACGTACAACGGAACGCAGCCGGTAAATTAACACCAGCTGATCAGTGACCGTCAATATGGCTTTCACCATGGTCGCTCAGCTGGTGACCTTCTCGTGTACCTAACACACCGGTGGGCTGAGGCCGTCGAGAGCAAGGGGGAGGCTCTGGCTGTCAGTCTTGATATAGTCAAGGCATTTGATATGCTGAATATTCCCAGTATTCACTGCTATGCAGATGACAGTACTGGAGATGCTCGTTATACTGGACGTTCGAATACCCCTCGTTCCGTGGTGTCGGAAAGCCGAATAAGACTTGTGTCAGAGATTGAACACTCCTTGGAGCAAGTTGCTCACTGGGGCAGACTAAACCTGGTGGAATTCAACCCCTCAAAGACACAGGTTTGTGCATTTTCTGCCAAAAAGGATCCTTTTGTAATGGTGCCGCAGTTCCAAGGAACACCCCTTTCCATCTCAAATAGTATCGGGATCCTTGGTGTCGACATATCGGATAGCGTGCGATTCCGGAGTCACCTAGAAGGTAAAGCCAAACTGGCTTCGAAAAAGCTTGGAGTGCTTAACCGGTCCAAGCGATACTTCACCCCAGGGCAGCGCCTGCTGCTGTACAAGGCGCAGGTGCGGCCTCATATGGAGTATTGTTCCCATCTTTGGGCCGGCGAAACTGCCGACCTGCTTAATCCTCTGGACTCCATACAGAGACGTGCCGTTCGAATTGTCGACGATCCCATACAAACAAGCAAATTAGAACCACTGGCTAACCGAAGGGACTTTGGCTCCCTGTGTGTGTTCTACCGGCTGTACAATGGGGAGTGTTCCGAGGAACTTTTCGATCTGGTGCCAACAGCACAATTCCGCCATCGCACCACCCGCCGTGGGCTGGGTACTCATCCCCACTACGTAGACCCTCTGTTGGTCACCACGCGAAGGTTTGAAAGAACGTTTCTCGCTCGTACGATTTGGATGTGGAATGAGCTCCCAGCCACAGTGTTTCCTTTGGACTATGACATGGGATCGTTCAAGAGGTATATTAGAGGCGGGCAATGCATTGGTGACTCCCCTGGTGTTGCTGATGTCCATAGGCGGCGGTGACCACTTTCCATCAGGTGGCCCGCATGCCTGTTTGTCTGCCGGATAACATAAAAAAAAAAACCTTTCGGTCACCACCCAATTTCCGCCATTTTGAAAAAATATCGATTTTGCGGCTACTCATAAAACTTATGCCAATCGATAGGAGACTTTAATATCTATCGATCACTATGTTCAAAAATGTCGAAAACGGTATACCTTGCGAGATATCGCAAATCAAAGATGTACATTATCTACCGACACATGGGGAACAAATACCTCCTACTAAGTCTACTCATTGTCAAATATCTTCTAAACTACTGAACCGATTTCGATTAAATGAAGTTAAGAATAATTAAGATTAAAAGACCTTTCAAATACAGAAAATTGCATTAAAATTGGTTCATCCGTTCGGGAGCTACAGATAGACGGATCATCATCGTCCTAGTACTTATCCCAGCCACTGCCAGGGTCCGCTTTCCTACTCAATCTTCTCCACTTCGCCCGGTCTTCGGCATCCCCTTGTCGTAAGCCGTTGGCTCTCGCATTGGACTCAGCGATGTCAATCCATCGCTTCTTATGCCGCCCACGGGTCCTCTTTCCTGATACCGGCAGATTCAGGCGCCTATTTCCCACGTATCCCTGAGGCTTACGCAACACGTTACCAAACCAGCACAGACGAGCCTCCTCGATCTTATCTGCGATATCCCTCACACCAAGGCTGCCGCGGATGTACTCGTTACGTACTCGATCGAGTCGCGTAACTCCGCACATCCAGCGCAGCATTTTCATTTCGTTGGCGTGGAGTTCGCGAACGTGTTTCGTCAGCGCTGGCCATGTCTGTCACCGGTCTAATTATACTCTTGTATATAAGCCCTTTGAGCTTTACAGGGATTTTAGGGTCACATATGACTGCCGTGAGTTCCCGCCATTTGGCCCAAGCCGCAGAGATTCGGGATTTGACATCGGGGCCGATATCGCCGGACTCGTGCACCACGGATCCGAGGTATTTGAATTTATCAGTTCTATTGACAGCTTCGTTACCTATACGGATGGTGTCGGGATCCGCGCTGCAACTGGCCATATACTCTGTAATGGCGATATTCATCTTCAAACCACCGTTTTCTAGCACATTCTTCTACGTGTTTACTCTGGTCTCAAGATCTTGCCTAAGCTTGCTCACCAGTACAATGTTGTCAGCGTACTTCATAAGCCAAGGAGACATGTCCTGAATTTCCGCAGAGCACTATGCAAAACAAGTAAGGACTTAACACAGAACCCTGGTGAACGCCTACAGTAATCGGGAAGGGTTAGTATGGCCTACGATGGTTTTGACCACAGCTCCAGTATTGGCATACATGTCCTGCATACTAGAAATGTAGGCCTCGGGCACAGACTTTGCTCTCAGAGCCCACCAGATTATCTCCCGAGGAACACTGTCGAAAGCCCTCTGCAGGTCGAGAAATGCGTAATGCAACGGTTGATTCCTACTGCAATGACTCCTGGAGGACCTTGAGAGCAAAGACTGGATCCATGGTGCTGCAGCACGGCCTGAAGCCGTATTGGCATTCCTACAAGGAGCATTCCTGGCGAAGTCTCTGGTCAACAATCCGTTCGAATAGCTTCATTGTGTGGCTCATAAGTTTGATATCTCGATAGTTGCCGCACACTTGCACACTGCCTTTTCTTTTATAGATTGGTGTGATAATATTTACGCGCCACGCGTCAGTTATAAGCCCCGTAGCTATAATCCTGTTGAATAGTTCAGTGGGCAAGAGTACGCCCCGGGTCCCCATTGTTTTCCAGGTTTCTATGGGTATTCCGTCATGTCCAATAGCTTTTCCGTTCTTTATACGTAACAGAGACCTCTCCATCTCATCAGGGGTGATCGGGCTTATCATGCCAAGGTTTGCAGGAAGCTGTGGTGGTACGTAGTTGTTGGCATCGTTAGACAGTTCCTTGAAATGACAGTACCACCGGTCTTTAATAGATTTTGCACTTGTAAGCAAAACGCCATCCGTACCTTTTATTGTCACATCCTTAACTTTATTTAATCGAAATCGGTTCAGTAGTTTAGAAGATATTTGACAATGAGTAGACTTAGTAGGAGGTATTTGTTCCCCATGTGTCGGTAGATAATGTACATCTTTGACTTGCGATATCTCGCAAGGTATACCGTTTTCGACATTTTTGAACATAGTGATCGATGGATATTAAAGTTTCCTATCGATTGGCATAAGTTTTATGAGTAGCCGCAAAATCGATATTTTTTCAAAATGGCGGAAATTGGGTGGTGCCCGAAAGGTTTTTTTTTTTATGTTATCCGGCAGACAAACAGGCATGCGGGCCACCTGATGGAAAGTGGTCACCGCCGCCTATGGACATCAGCATCACCAGGGGAGTCACCAATGCGTTGCCCGCCTCTAATATACCTCTTGAACGATCCCATGTCATAGTCCAAAGGAAACACTGTGGCTGGGAGCTCATTCCACATCCGAATCGTACGAGCGTGAAACGTTCTTTCAAACCTTCGCGTGGTGACCAACAGAGGGGCTACGTAGTGGGGATGAGTACCCAGCCCACGGCGGGTGGTGCGATGGCGGAATTGTGCTGTTGGCACCAGATCGAAAAGTACCTCGGAACACTCCCCATTGTACAGCCGGTAGAACACACACAGGGAGCCAAAGTCCTTTCGGTTAGCCAGTGGTTCTAATTTGCTTGTTTGTATGGGATCGTCGACAATTCGAACGGCACGTCTCTGTATGGAGTCCAGAGGATTAAGCAGGTCGGCAGTTTCGCCGGCCCAAAGATGGGAACAATACTCCATATGAGGCCGCACCTGCGCCTTGTACAGCAGCAGGCGCTGCCCTGGGGTGAAGTATCGCTTGGACCGGTTAAGCACTCCAAGCTTTTTCGAAGCCAGTTTGGCTTTACCTTCTAGGTGACTCCGGAATCGCACGCTATCCGATATGTCGACACCAAGGATCCCGATACTATTTGAGATGGAAAGGGGTGTTCCTTGGAACTGCGGCACCATTACAAAAGGATCCTTTTTGGCAGAAAATGCACAAACCTGTGTCTTTGAGGGGTTGAATTCCACCAGGTTTAGTCTGCCCCAGTGAGCAACTTGCTCCAAGGAGTGTTCAATCTCTGACACAAGTCTTATTCGGCTTTCCGACACCACGGAACGAAGGGTATTCGAACGTCCAGTATAACGAGCATCTCCAGTACTGTCATCTGCATAGCAGTGAATACTGGGAATATTCAGCATATCATTGATATGCAAAAGAAACAGCGTGGGAGATAGCACTGAACCTTGGGGTACTCCAGCATTAATGGTCTTGGTATCGGAGCAGCATCCGTCGACAACGACTTGGATGCTCCGTCCAGACAGAAAGCTGGATACCCAATTGCAGAGCCCCTCGGGGATACCATACTTCGGGAGTTTTGTTAGCAGTGCCCTGTGCCAGACCCGATCAAATGCCTTGGCTATATCAAGACTGACAGCCAGAGCCTCCCCCTTGCTCTCGACGGCCTCAGCCCACCGGTGTGTTAGGTACACGAGAAGGTCACCAGCTGAGCGACCATGGCGAAAGCCATATTGACGGTCACTGATCAGCTGGTGGTCCTCTAGGTATCCGAGGAGCTGGATATTGATAACCCGCTCCATCACCTTAGAGAGCAAGGAGGTTACCGCTATAGGCCTGTAATTTGATGGGTCTGAATTATCACCCTTCTTGGGTATCGGATGCACAAGGGCTAGCTTCCACGAAGACGGCACCGTTCCAGAGGTGTAGGAAAGCTTGAATAGGCGCATTAACACGGGAGACAACTCGGGAGCACACTTTTTGAGAACAATAGCCGGAATGCCATCAGGTCCACTGGACTTCCGGATGTCTAGGTACTATGCTATTTGCAATAATTTAAATGCTTTACCTTAAAACAACATGCCATTAAAAACAAATTTAAAATTATTAGCAAATTGAGCAATATTTCGGTGTCCGAAAATATTTTGATGCTAACAGGGTCGGATTTAGTATTCATTGTATAGAATTTTAATACTCAAATCTTGTAAATAGCGGTCCACAATTTTATGTGTATTAGGGTTTTATACCAAAAATGTACCTAAATGACATTTTAAATGTTCAGACATTTTATGAAACGACTTAATGGATTAATCGCGATTGTACGTTTATTTACATTTATTTGTTTTTCTAGGTTTCATAAAGACCAGACATGATGATGTCTGGGTTGCAAATTGGAAGTGCTGTGTTGTAAACATTTTGAAGAACAAGATGATAAGTCCCTCGCATGTCCCTTCTGTCCTGGCGCACCATCATTATTTGAATTTTTAGTGAAAATAAAGAATATGCTGCCTGTTTAATAAATTAATGTACCTATCCTTTTCATTTTTTTTTTTTTCATTTCATATAGGGCAATATATTTAATTTATTGTGAAGTCACATAGACCAACCTATGGACAATGAAGACGCTTCTAACGATAAGTAAGTAGGTACCCACTTAGTTTAGAAGTTATGAGGCAACAAATAAACATTGATACCGGTCAAAATCATAACCCTCCTTTTTGCAAAAGCAAGTACCTACTGCCGATTCACGGTATGCAGGTTCAAAAAGACGGTGGTAGGTATCAAGGCGTGGGTTTGATTCACTAGACACCTTACCTTTTATTGTAATAACAATGACAATATTAAATTATAAGGACAAGTTTAAAAATAGTGCGGAGCGAAATATATACAAGTCAGATTTGTTTGTGTTCGTTACGAGTAGAAATTAATAGCAAAATATAACTTATCTGCTGATGGGCTGCCTTGTTTCGTCCCTGCATTTGCCTTAGTGTGTGTGTTATAGAGATGTGTGACATTTTGTCTCGAATTAAAACTCGGTATGTACTCTCTGCTTCTGTAGATAATTTTTTTTCTCTATGGGAAAAATGGACAAAAAAAGTAGATTCAATACGTCAATAAATTCCTAGACACATTTGACGTCGTAACGTTGGCGCCAAAAACGTGTACGAACGAGATGGTAATATTACTCAATAGCGTCGAGTTATATATCCTGTTCTAGTATAATATAGTATGTGTGCGAGTGTGCAACAATAGTAGTTTATGCAACTGTCATATAAAAGGGGGTATTAAAACATGAGTGTCTGTTTATCATACGAGGCGTAGCTGAGTATGATAATAATTTGACACGAGTGTTTTAATAATACCTAATTATATTCAGTTGCATACACTACTTTTTCTACACTCCTATTATCATGTTTAAATTTCGTACCTATAATTTTCTCAACTTTGCTGGAAGTAAGCTGCGAGTCGGTTCTGTTGTACCTACGCGTCGAGGATATCAAGCGGCGGGAAATTTACTTCACTACTTTCACATTTATCCATTTATTTGCTTCAAACAATAAAGTCTACCGGGTTACTCCTAGTCTTCTCAGGCTAACACACAAAAGTATTATCCATTATTAAGTGCTTTTAAAATATATGTTGGTCTGGTTATTGTGGCCCTTATTATGTTTTGAGTAGTAAGTGCATTTCTGTATTTTATACCACTACAGGCGTAGGGCCCGCCTGATGGTAAAATACATACATACATAAAGCTAACCCTCTGTACCACAGGTGGGGTAGGCAGAGACTATAGACCTGATGCTAACGCAGGAACAATAGCACGTAATAGCATCAGCACGCGATTATTGGAGTATATAGATAGATCAACAGCCAATGCGTATGATAAAAGGGACGTCAGTAGGATTCGATTATGATATGTACAAAGCGGGGCTTGGGCGGGGGTGCGGGGGCGGCGCGGGCGGGCGGGGGCGGAAGCTCGCGGAGGCTGCGCGGCTCGTGTCAAGGCCGCGTCCTCGACCGTGACCGCCCGCGCCCCGCGCCCGCACCCCGCACCCGAGCCTGCCAGCACCCTCCATCTCCAATTACCTTTTACATTAATTCACTTGATATATTTAGTTCGACTCACGGATGATGTGGCGCTGGGCAGTGAGCGGATGTTAGATGTGTCTGTGACAATATTAAAGAATATAAAAACGTAGTTTAGTGATTTTCAGATATTTATTTTATTTTATTTAACAATTTATTGCACACAATATAAAGTATACAGAAATTACAAAATTAAAGACGACACAACAGGCACTACTTATTTCTAAAAAGAAATCTCTTCCAGCAGGCCTATAGAAGAGAGACATTTAGATTATAGGGGATGAGACGTGCGCAATAGTTTAATATATACATATTTAATAAACTACATAAATAATTATAAATAATATACTAAATACACACAATAGTATATATATAAATACACATACATATATACATAATAAAATATATACAGGTATTGTAGAACATTCAGGCACATAAGGAAAGATAATGTTCCTTTACACGCTTTTTAAAGATTGCTATAGATTGACAATCGCGCACTTCGTGCGGAAGAGAATTCCACAGTCTTGCGGCATGTACAGTGAAGGAGTAGGAGTAGAAGTCGGAATGGTGGATGGGGATGTCCAGCGACGATCTAACACTGGAACGACACGGTTTGTCTTGTGGACGAGAAAAGTGGAATCGGTCACGGAGGTATGAGGGAGCGGAAGGATTATGAAGGACGTTATAGAGGGTGGAAAGGATATGAGTATTCCTGCGCAAGCGAATTGGGAGCCACTTGAGTTGAGAACGATATTTTGAAATGTGGTCATATTTGCGCAGGCCAAAAATGAATCGGATACACAGGTTTTGTAAGCGCTCCAATTTATTTAAGAGTTCCTCAGTGGCATCCAAGTAGCAGGAGTCTGCATAGTCGAGCAGTGGAAGAAGAAGAGTTTGGACAAGTGAAATTTTTGTTTTTTGGGGTAAGAAACTTTGAAGGCATTTAATAGAATGGAACGAGAAGTGCATCTTTTTACTGACCGCATTGACGTGAGACAACCAAGATAAATTAGAATCAAGAATCAAACCAAGGTTCTTTGCTGTTTTACTCAGGGGTATTGGAATACCATCGTAGACAATTTGGGGGATAGGAGAGACAGAACCAAGCCGCTTACACATGTATGAGCTGCCGATAATCAAAACCTGAGATTTCTTCGGATTTACTAACAGCCCAAACGACTTTGCCCAAGATGATATTCTATCCAAATCAGCATTAATACAGGCAACAGCATTATCTATATCAGACAATTTAAAATGGTGGTAAATTTGCAAGTCGTCGGCGTAGAGATGGAAATTCGAAGAGATAACATAAGTAACAGTATTAATAAAGATAGAGAATAGAAGAGGGGACAGGATACCACCCTGCGGTACACCTGCAAGCAAGGTATGCCAATCCGAGAAGGACTCCCCAGAACGAACACGCTGCCGGCGACCGCGAAGGTAAGATTCAAACCACGCCACCACAGGAGGAGATATGTTAAGAGAGCGAAGAATGGCAAGAAGAACATCAAAGTCTACAGAATTAAAAGCACTGCTAAAGTCAAGCAGAGTTAAAATCGTCAAGGACTTATCCTCCATCGCGAGACGGATGTCATCAGTTACTTTTAGCAGTGCTGTCACGGTACTGTGACCTGACCGAAAGCCAGATTGAAAAGTGGAAAGTAGACTGTTAGATGATAGATACTGAGTGAGCTGACTGTGGATAATGTGTTCAAGGATCTTGGAAAGAAAAGGTAACAGCGATATGGGACGGAAATCAGAAAAGGTAGAGGGATTGGAAGTTTTTGGAAGGGGGATAACATTTGCTAGTTTCCAGGCTGACGGGAAAGAGCTCGTAGTCAATGAGTAGTTAAATATGTGAGTGAGGATTGGTACGAGTTCAGGAAGAAGGAGGGAGATCATCCGGGGACCAAGGTTGTCATTGCCCACTGCAGTAGAAGTAATAGAAATAGTATGCTTCTTAACATCCTCCTCGGTGACAGCTGAAAAAGAAAAGGAAGTACAAAGAGGGAGCGGCTTACTTTCGATCTGTGCTATTGTGCGCGATTTACTATTCAGATCCAAAGTTACAGGTGGTAATGAGAAATGGACATTAAGTGGGTTTAAATCTACCGAGCCATCAAATGACACTGAAGATTTACCTATACCTAAGGACCTGAGGAATGCCCAGACTTTTGCAGGGGAAGAGTTGTTAACAGAATGGTGAATGTGACGCCTCCTGGCATCTCTACACAGACGACTGCAATAATTTCTTAGGTGCCTATATTGATTATAATTGTAATCGGAAGGGAACTTTCTATAGCGTCGTTTAGCACTGTCTCGCCTAGCCATAAAACTCCTGATTTCATCCGTTATCCACGGTGCAGGCGCTTGCCTCAACCTAACCTTTTTTATGGGAGCGTGCTTATCGTAGAGCCTTACAATGATAGATTCGAGCTCCCGAACCATCACGTCAATGTGGTCAGCACTAAGAACAGGACTCCAATCTGTATTTACCGCGTCGCGCCTCAAAGCCTCCAAGTTAATGCGGCCATAGTTGCGCAAATAAGAAAATCTTGGTTTACGCTTAGGAGTTCGGATTTTAAAGGAAAGAAATACTAGATCATGGTAGGAAAAGGGGGCGGGAAATTGACCATGAGCAGCTATCTTATTTAGGGAAGATGTGATCATGAGATCGAGAAGTGAGGGGGTACAATGTGGGGAGTGATGCGTAGCAGAAAGAGGGAGGCAATGCAGGTTGACCGCGGACAAGAGAGACTGTAACTTGTGCGTTCGCACATCGTTCTTGAGCAAACACGTGTTAAAGTCCCCTAACAGGAGGACGTCCTCGTAGTTAGGGCACAAGTTAGAAAGTAAGTTGTCCAGAGAATCAAAATAGTCGATATGTAAAGAGGGACTGTAGAACACGGCAAGCAACAATTTTTTATGACGTAGTGTAACTTCAATGAAGAGATGTTCAGCGGAGAACGAGTACAAGCTTGTTGATGAGCTGACAACAGTGTACGAAATATCCTCGCGAAGATATATCGCGACACCACCGCCTCCCTTGCCCGTCCGGTCATTGCGAATAAGGGTGAAGCCCGGAAGTGAGAACTGAGAAGAAGGGAGAGAGGGTTTTAGGAAAGATTCAGAGATAAGCAACGCATCAACAGGACTACTGCTAAAGGACGCCAGTAAATCGGCATAGTGACCAGGAACACTCTGGGAATTTATGTGGACAACATTAAAGTTGTTTGGGAACCTGGAAAAGGAAGCCTTCAACTGTTCATGCACTGAGAGGCATGCGGACGTGTCATCATCGTGCTCTGAACCAGCACTCAAGAAAGAGTCTGTAGATGAGCATGAAAAAAAACTATCATTAATGTCCTGTGGACTAATCATAAAATACAATACCTATATATGATATAATAAATATACAACAATATAACTACTAAATATAAAAAACACAATAAATAATATACCTACAACACGAATATCCGTATAGCTAAGCGCTACACGTATTACAGAAACTATACTTTATAATAAAATCACTAGATATCACTCACCATGGCGTGCTGCAAGAAATACCAATAATATAGCAAAGAAGTTTAAGAAGGAAAAGAAATTATGTTATACTATGAAACAATACACAATAACACACCAGACGCCCATGACGCCAGGCCGTAAACAAAAATAAAAGTTTGCAAAAACAAAACGCGTTGAAAAAAAAAAAAAAGTCATAGCAAAAGAAAGTAAACAAATAATTGACAAGTAAAAACGCTAGAAAAATATCCTACTGCCCGTCTTTGAACAGAGTTACATAAAAACATTACAATGTAAACAACCTGCATATTACTAGCAAATACGAAATTTTGACAAAGTGACCGCAACAACTAATATGGATACTTACAAGAAAAGTTTTTGTATTAAGCAATCGAAACAGGATGAGATGCTGAGCAACTACTTTCTCGTACGTTTGACGACGACCGCAGCCGGTTGCTTAGCAGCAGCAGCAGCGGTAGTCTTGGGCTTCGCCGGAATCGCTGGTTCCGCAGGGCAATCCGCCTTAAGAGCGTCGGCATTCGATTCAGTGACTTTAGTCACCGGGAACGCGACGATCAAAGATTGTAACTCTGATGCAGTCTCAATTTTCCTCCGAGACTTATTGGGAAGGATGATGGAGATCTTCCCGTCCACTGACCAGCAGCTTGAAACACCGAAATGCTTGCGAGCGGTCATAAAAACTTCCTGCCTTGCCTTCGTCAGAAACTCCGACAAAACAATCCCCGTGCCTTTGAGAGAGGTCTTGGAGTCCCAGATGATGCGACGGTGTTCCATGTTCTTAAATCGAACCAAGACTGGGCGAGGCTTGTCCTTCCTGGGGGCTCCCAAACGGTGACACGATGACACATCACTAGAGGTAAGATCTGCCAGATGCATTTTGTTGGTAATAATATCTAGAACTACCTCACTGACTGCTTCCTCCTTCTTTTCAGAAACCCCATGTACAAGGAGAGTCTTTCTTCGTAGGAACGCTTCATGGCGGTCCTGTCCCAAAGACAGCCGCTCCATTTGGGTGTTCATGTTTTTCACAACCCGCCAGACAAATGTCTTGAAGTCCATAAGCAGTGAAGCCCAATCCGGTTGCGCAGATGGAGGTGCAGCTATAGCTTTCTCCAGCCTCTCCTCGAAGCTACTCATCCGAGCAAATAACTCCATGATATCTTCTTTCTTGGGTGACTGATGAGATGACGATTCCATAATAATGCAGTGATGATTATTCTGGCAGTGATAGATGCACAAGAGAAAGTGACTTTATATGCACGACAAACGGTGATGTGATACACTAGTGTTATTTAACTAACATTGAATTAAAATAATAGAGTAAGTATTTTTAAATAATTAATAAAGTGGAGCTCTACAGAAAGCTGTTTCTTTGGCGACGTCTACCCGCAAAAAAAAAAAAAGTTGGATATTGTGTTGGAAAGATATAAAGAAAGATTACATCAACAGCTCATAACAGTTTACTGCTGAATGTGACTCATCCACTGATAATCTTCACGCTTGACAGAAGGATTGTAGATCGCAATGTTTAATATTTATTATTTTTATTTTTAGCCATTTCTGTCCCACTGCAGGGCAAAGGCCTCCCTTTCCATCTTCCACGACTCACGGTCGGATGCTTTCCTCAGCGAATCCTTAGCAAAGGCGTCCAACTCGTCCCGCCATCTCCGTTTAGGCCTTCCGCGCTTCCTTGTTACGTTTTGTGGGGTCTAGTCAGTGGATATTTTTGCCCACTGTTTAATATACTCAACAGAAAACGCTGCTGCCCATTTACTGGTCCCTACAATACTGGCCTCTAATAAGACAAGTCGCCTAGTCGTAGGCGACAATCATTTGCCTAGGCTTAGGCGTAGACGTAGAAGTAGACGTAGGAGTAGACGTAGACGTAGACGTACACGTACACGTCAACATGCATTAAAGTTATGCACCTGACGCGTGAAGAACACCGATTCAATCCAGATTTCGATTATGTAACATTTTTGCTGAGCCAAAAGTAAATTAAAAACTGTACTACCAAAATTATAAACTAATATATGTCATGCTGCTACATTTCGTATTTAGCAGCATGACATATATTCCACAATTTTTTTTATTATATTATAAATATTTATTATGAGTAGATTGTTCAAAGAAACTGTTACGCGAACAGTCGCATTAGGGCGAGTGCACAAGGGCAAACAATTATCTTAAATTACAGTGCCAAAAGACCAAATGGTCCAATATCAGACTAGTCTACCAAATAGTCGGGATCACGGGCAGAATTGAAACAAATAGCGTCCCGGGCAAGATTTACCTATCCCACTACTCATTTAACAAACCCTCGTAAACTAGTCAATCTAGCGCCCAAGCGAAATAGATATTGCGATGCCTGCTGTCAGCTACAGCAATGCATGGCTATGGGCTGTATACATTGCTGATGGGAGGAGGGATTCTAACTTTTTCACAAAGCATTCCTTCGTATCCATATACAAAACATTTTTAGCATGATTCTAATTAGAATATACATAATTCTACCATTTTTATTTTTTAATATCAATCTACCTAAATAACGATTTCGTCACTGAATCACCACTAATGGTGATTCCGTTAGGACATAGTTAGGATCAGTCAGCGTTTTGTAAGATTAGTACAAAAACAACGGGAAAATTCAGAAAGAGAGGGTGTACGTTTCTTTCTAATGACCAGTAGTTACAAAGAGCTCTCGGTGCATATTAATGTTTTTAACGCGATTTTTAAGTCCCGGTTATTCGAATACAACTATCGTATCGTAGTCTTTTTATCTATAGGTGGTCTAAACAGAACATGGCAGCTAGCCAGTCAATTAAATCTTACAAAAATAAATTATAACCATTCAAAAATTATTTAAAAAGTAGGTCACAACGAGCACCAACTTCATTGCTGTCACTGTGAAACGCATGAATATGGGTAAATTTTTACTTCGTTTCGTCCTCGCCCCACATTTAACAACATACATACCGGGGCGTAATCGTTTTCTGAGACTGTTCGTTAATCGAGTCTCAGAGTCTCCAGCAGAAGACCTTGACCAGCATCGCCAACGATATTAGGAGCCACACCCAACGGGTGGCCAGCTCGTTGCGATGCTGAACGTTCGACACACATTTTAAGTCAGACTTTTATACTACTAACTACCCAACAACCATTATAGTACCTTACAAACTGTCCAGGTTCGGAAGCTATTTATTAACACATCAATCATCAATACTTGTTTACTCCGTGACACTGAAAAACGTAATACATTACAATACCATTATTATGTGTAACTGAGCGTAGGTAATAGGTAGGTAGGTACCGATCTGCGCCGCGCGCTTTTCATTTCAGCCAAGTGTAGCTCCGCCTACGTCGCGGTACACGTGCCGCGCGGTCACAGCGCGGTGAAGGTCGCGGAGGCCCGGAGCCCGCCCCGAAATTCAGCCCGCGGTCGCTGACCTCCAAGCAAATCTTCCAGGGAAACTGCCCTTGACCTTTACACGCGCAGGCGCCGTACCCCTCACCCAGTACCCTGACCCTGTTACGAAAGATCCGCGATGTTATATACTCACTTGTACATAGCCTTATATACTTCCCCGAGCTAAACGTGTAACGGTTACCGGAATAAATATGGAATTCATTCAACTTTGTTACAGAGCGGTCCTTTATTTAAAGAGAAATGTACTTCGATTTATGTTTTATGCGACAAAAGGAATATAATCTGTATATGTCGGAATAAAATTGATACCTAGTACTCAGCACGGTATAGCAACGAAGAAATAAATACATCCCGGTTGTGTTTACACGCGCCCGGGCCAGGAGCCCGGGGTTCGCCTTGACCATGATCGAGGATTTGACAAATCAGGCCACGGTCAGATAGAAACGAATATCTCGCGCTTAAAACTTAAATTAGTGCGTACAATAAAACTGCAAGTACGCCGCAAAAAGGAGGGTTAGATAGGCCGGTATGTATATATGTGGGTATGTATGTTCAACTATTAGTCATAACTTTAAAACTATGTACTGAATCCATCCAGCCTAATAGGTCATACAATATTTCTATAAAACTGCCAAGCCCATACTTTGTGACCAAAATGTGGGCGTGTGGTGAGTTTGCAGAGGACATGGCTCATGGGTGAAATCGTTGTGAGATTGCGAGGGTTGGCGAACCAATTTTACATGAAAGTTTTTGTGTTTGTTGTAGTATGGATACGCTACCCCTGTCTAGCCTGCATGCATACTAAATTTCAGCTTTCCAGCACTTCGAAAAGTGCCCCATACGTTAAATTTTTAAACAGACAGACAGATGTATAATAAGTATGTATTTAAAAGTATTTAATTAGTGTATCAGTTATCTAGCACCCATAGTACAAGCTTTGCTTTGTTTGGGGCTAGATGGTGCTGTGTGAATTTGTCCACGAATATTTATTTATTTTTATTTATTATTATTAGACCTGCAGCCCCGTTTATGGGTGAAAGTTGCAGATTTCTTTATTTTTCTTCTTATTTTTGAAGCAATGATGAATGTCAAATTTCAACTTTCAAGCACTTTAAGTACTTCGAGAAGTGCTCTATGTATTTAATTTTATATTCAGACCTGCACCCTCCTTTAAGAGGGTAAAAGCTTGCGATTTTTAATGTTCTTGTTACTTGATTGCTATAATCATCTCAAAGTCTCATTAAAGTCACTACAGCTGTTTTTAAAATCTTTGCATTTGTAATATTTTGTTGTATGGCAGCTACCTTAATAATGTGGACCCAGGCAGGAGCCGCTTACAAAGGACAAACAAACAAGTATTCTACAGATCTGCAAAGCTTTATGCAATCCTTCACTAACTCCCTGTCCAAAATACGTAGAGCTCTCTAGTGTTTGTAAGTGTATTGCAAATTAGGTCAGCCCTGCCGACTTTAACGGGACTCAAAAGTATTATCTTTGTACCGCTTCCCGAGCTTTCTACTGTATTACTACTAGGTACTAACTAACTATACTTATGGTACTCTTAGCTTCACTTATCCCTTTTGTAAGTTGCAGTTTTGTAATTGGCTGTACTACTTATATCTATACCTAATGTAACAAATGTGATTGCTGTAAAACTGTAAAATAAATAAATAAATAAATTAGTATACAAAATTTCATCAATTTCCCTTCCGTAATTTTTGCGTGATGCGAGGTCAAATTACAGAATTACATACTTATATAGTTCTTATTCCTCAGATAATTTTTTAAATTTTTATTTTGAATAAATTCAGTTCAGTAGTTTTTACGTGATGCGCGTTCAGTCAGACATACAGCAAGTTGGTCATTTTAAGTCACAGCCGGTTGGTTTTTCTTGGATTATCTTCAATATAGGCACAAAATAGAAAACTAACAGAAGGTCCACTCCCGTCGTCTTCGAATATTATTACCTAAACTTGCCAACTCACTAGGGTTGCTACTGTATTTATTTTGAAAAGGGTATTTTCGGGGTAAAACCGGGTAGCAATATGTGGTGCAGTACCGGGTATCATTGTGGTAACGATATTATGTCACTATTGGGGTTATATGTTTTTATTTTTATTTTTTTTATTACAAGTTTAATGCAATTGTTGGCCTATCAGTGAACAACCTTTTATATTATACATATAAAAATCGTGTATATATAAAAAAATTGCTCTTGCCTGCGTATGTTTTCGCGCATAATTCGGTTACCTATACCGTGCTTCTGCGGGAAGTAGTAAAAAGAACAAGAGTAACAAAATTCCATCCATTCTTACATCTCTGCCCGTAAATTTATTTTTCTTAGTACTAGTGTCTTATTTTCTCAATACTATACAAAACGCATACCCGGTTATACCCCACCAAAAGATGTTTAAGGAATATATTTAAAATGAGCCAAATGGAAACATTGCGTAACAAATTTAAAGAAAATAATATACTTACTGTAACTAGTATTTATATCCTAGAAATAAGTCTCTTTGTAAAGTCAAACCACAACCCATTCCTTAGAAATACCAGCAGATTACTTAGACCGAACTATGAACATAATATAGTTGTACCCCAAACTAATAATAATTTATTCCTTAAAAGCACATACGTGAGTGGTATTAAAATATTTAATCATTTACCTTATGAAATAAAAAAGTTGGATGGTATCAAATTTAAATCAACACTTAAAGATTCGCTGTTACAAAAGTCATTCTACAGTCTATCTGAATTCTATAATTATAGAAATAATACCTATATTGTTAATTTCTAAAAACTTTAAGCTTTGTTTTAGATTTAGATGATTTTTATATTAAAACTTCTACGTGCTTTTAAAAGTGTTAAAAGGCAGCTACTTGTCTGTTTTAGTCTTAGCTTATTTATAACTATCAGCCGCCCCGGCCTCGCACGGGTACCACTACGGGTACTATATAGCCTATGTCACCCGGGGATAGTGTAGCTTCCCAACGGTGAAAGAATTTTTGAAATCGGTCCAGTAGTTTCGAAGCCTATTCAATACAAACGAACAAACAAAAAATCAAACCTTTCCTCTTTATAATATTAGTATAGATAGGTACTATACTATCATGTAGTTGGCCGTGTGGTGTCCGGCAGAGTAGAATAGCACCAACCCCTTACACTCAATGGCGTCGTACAAGGCGACTAATGTTTTCGAGGCACAAGATCAAGAGTCTCCGTATTCTGGAAAATGGGCAGCAGCATTTTCCATTGTTATATTTAAACACTGCGATCTCCAACCTGCCTGCCAAGCGTGGAGATTATGGCAATGACCTCCCCTTTTGTGGGAGAGGCCCTAAGTCCTGCAGTGGACTGTTACGGGCTGTGATGATGATACTATCATGTAGAATATTGTACGTCTGAAATGGACAACACTGTACTTAATAAGAAATTATTGTCAGTGTCCTACAATAAAATATTTCTATTCTATTCTATTCTATTCTAGTGGGGCAAAACCGGGTAATAGTCATTTTCTTTAAAATCATTATTCCTGTACATCCAGTTGCTTTTGCTAAATTAATTGATTTAGTTTTCGTTAGGATATGAGTGTATGTAGCCATTAAATTTTGTCCAACTGGAGCAATTCTAGAGACAATAAAAGCCTAAGGTCACGGTTCTGCCACACCTTCCTCTATTCGATTTTCCATACCAACTTCAGATATTATATCTTTAGTAGGCGTAATAATAATCTACTGTTTATACACTTTTAAAAAAGTCGTCGCCACCTGATTATATCATCAGACCCTGAGAATAACTTTTCCCTGACCTGGGATTTGACCCACTTCCAGATAATTCATACACATGTAAATTTATGAAAATGCAATATTATGTTATTAGTCAGTTGATCTGATGATGGATAGTGGCTAGCGACTTTTTTTAATATTAGTCTAGACAGGCATTTCCGACTAGAAACCATTAAGGTGGCCATTACGGTTTCTTATTCTCTTAAAAACTGTCACGTGGTGCCAGAAACTGTTCAACTATTCCTAGGGTCTCTAGCGCAAGACCTTGGTCAAACTCGCTTCACCATCGGCATTAGAACTCGTGGCGGTGCTGAAGTTCAACTAGCCTCAAAGTCTGAAATGGTCACCCATCAGTTCTTGGACTCTGCGTGCGTTGCTTGTATTTTATTAAGTAACCTTAGTTACGTTTAGTACTTTTATTTTATCAATATAAATATCGTTTAATAAAATAATATTCAATTTAAGTTGACACTACAACGAATTCTCGCGTTAACAGTCGCGACGGAGCACTGCTTGAAACTGCGTGAGAATGCCTGTAAACGTAACGTCAATATGTGCGTGACGGAAATGGCGCATTATTTCCAGCGACCTTCTGCTTGGTGCGGGCCGTTCTTTATTTTGTGATATAGGTAAGTAGACTCGGGGCCATATAAGATTGGTTTGACGTTATGGCGTCCTTGTTATTGTTTATATTGTGAGTTATTGTTGACTGTCTGTCAAATTTAGTTCCTTTGTCATCCGCGAGCAATCTAATCTGGCCCCTGGGTCTACAGCCTGTTTTAACTGACTTCAAAAACAAAAGACAGAGGAGGTTTTATGTTTTTTATGTATATTCCCCGATTACTCGAAGACACCTGGGAGGGTATATATCCCAGGTGGTCCCATGGTCATCGGGTTTGGATCGGATGATGGGATCCTGGAGAAATCGGGGGAACTCCTCAAATATCATAGCTATCTCAATATTTTCAGTGGCAAGTTCAGCATTTACATTCAAATAGGTATCATTTTGTGAAGTGGAGCTGATGATGAAGACCGAAGACCACAGGCCACCGTAACTTCTCTATATTGTGGCCGGGCATAGTGAATAATGCCCGGTACTTACCATCAGGCAGGCCGTAAGCTTGTTTGCCACCTTAGTGGTATAAAAAAATATATATATATTGAGCAAAGACTTATTGGGGGAGGGTCTCAGAGGGTTAGGTTGCGTGGAGCGAAGCGATGACCGTGTTAGTTTTTATGAACTACCACGCACAAGCCGAGCGAGCGGCAGGAATCAAACCTAAAATGTTACGAAATATAATTTTTTAAACTACCGCAGCAAACGCTGCAATTGGGAGATGTGCGTGTGGTGTGAGGGCCACTCCGTTAAAACTCTTTGAAAATTTGATTAGGATTTAGTGAACATTCCAAAACAATTGTGGAACTTGGAATCAGATTTTATGAAAATCAATTAAGTGAGGTATTGACAGAAAAGTTGGGCCCTCAATTCTCACCCGTACCAGGCAACTATGCGCACTAAGAGAAAGTCTTTAAGACAAAATGTAAGTCAATAACAAACAAAATTTGTGGAAATAAGATATTATCACAAAACGCTATCGTTCTCAGTATATCTTTGTTCAAAATTGGCCCTCAATCCTCACACTCCTGAAAGTTAATAACGAATTTTTTTTTTAAACCCTATATTTACGGCTACTGTTTGTTAACCTATGTGCTACATAATAAATTGTGAAAAATTGTGAAAGCAAGAACGGGTCAGTACGTCTCGTTGTTTAAAAGTTATGACCTTGTTAATATTGGAGCCCTCAATCCTCCACTTTTTTTTTGTTATTATTTTATTACTCTTAAACTAGGTAAGAAACGACAAAACATAACATTGCATCATATGTGAAACAAATTCGATATCAGAAGAAAATGAAAAGATCTATATTGTTTAAGAAAATCGACTTTATAATTTTCGTTCTTTACATCAAGAAATAGGGTGACAACATTTTTTAGGATGTAGCAAAGACAAGCAAATGTCGTGTTATATGTTTTAATACACTGTCTTCTATTTTTAACTTATTATCATAGTAGCATTTGAAATTACCATTAATTAATATGCGACATTTGTAATGTCCAATACTATCAGGGAAGGGTGGAGGGACGAAATCTTGGCATGTTTACCGAATAACTGATGAGAAGAAATGTTATATTGTTGAATGCAATTTTCGTCATCATACATACATAATGTATAGGTAGTTAAAACATACATAAATGAAACTTAATCGTTTTTCAAGTCGGTTACAAAACATATCTACTGCATAATTATAATGGTGTACGTATTAAATAATCTCCTTTTTTATTCAGTTTATAACATACGTACCTACATACAGTGTCATAAAAAACCTTTTTTGAAGTCGGTGTAAAACAAAAAATATTAGGTAGACTAGAAATTACTACTAAAAATATTTAAAAAAACCTTACCTTAAATCAAAAACTTTAATGTGTTATTAAATGAGTGCCTTGATCGAAGATACGTTGGTACCTATACATATTACAAAAATGTATTTTTATTATGTTTATTCTTGCACTCAGCAGTGTTTCACAAAACTAGCTTTTTATGTTGTTATTATAACACTTAAAACTTCCGCTGCACTATCCTAGAATTTCCGCTGCACATCACAAACTGTTTGTTTAGTACCTACACAAAAGATTAGAATTATTTTACATGACGTATATTAAGCTTGTGACGTACGAGTATGATTAGTTGGAATAATGAGAAGCAAGATATCACACACCGAATCGCCGGCACTAATGTTTATCGAATGAGAGTAAGAATAAATAAATTATTGTCACCCTACCTACGAACAAACTTAAAAAAAAGTCCGATTTTGGTATTTGTCAAGATTTATAGTTTCATCACAATTCTCATTATCAACAATAGTAGCAATTTGATGCACATTTTTTTCACTAAATTATACAATGTTATGTTTTGTCGTTAATTTCGTAGTTTGAGAGTAATAAAATAAAAAGGAAAAAAAGTATAGGATTGTGGGCCCCAATATTAACAAGGTCATAACTTTCAATAACGAGACGTACTGACCCGTTCTTGCTTTCACAATTTTTCACAATTTATTTTGTAGCACATTAAAAAAAATCGTTATTAACTTTCAGGAGTGTGAGGATTGAGGGCCAATTTTGAACAAAACTATACTGAGAACGATAGCGTTTTGTAATAATATCTTATTTTCACAAATTTTGTTTGTTATTGACTTACATTTTGTCTTAAAGACTTTCTCTTAGTGCGCATAGTTGCCTGGTACGGGTGAGAATTGAGGGCCCAACTTTTCTGTCAATACCTCACTTAATTGATTTTCATAAAATCTGATTCCAAGTTCCACAATTGTTTTGGAATGTTCACTAAATCCTAAGCAAATTTTCAAAGAGTTTTAACGGAGTGGCCCTCACACCACACGCACACATGTGCAACAATGGCAATTTATTGCTAATGTATTTTAATTATCAGTTTTCCTAACAGTTACGTAGCAGTAAATATAATGACCGCGCAATGTGATTAATAATAAACTTTAAATGATTATAATTACATTGCCTGTTTTGACTTGTTATTATTCATATTGCCCAGGCATTGTGAATAATGTTCCGGATGAATCACTTGTCTTCTGTATGGGTATTTGAAGGAGACCGCAAACACACACACACGTTTTTTCTCCCGGATGTGTCCTGCCTGCACGATCTCATTTGAAGAATAAAAGACAGTTAATGCTGAGTGGTACACTACCATTTGTTTGCCCAGTGTCGTTGTAACAATTAGGAAAAACGCCAAAGAAATCACATGCTATTGCACCATAACAATGCTTCGGCGCACACCGCAAACAAGACAAAGCCATTTTCGGCTTCTAAAAAGGTAGAGCTTGTAACCCTCCCCCTCCCACAAAGGTTTTACCCCGTCCCCTGACGAACTACTGTGCTGGCATCGACTTTAAAAATAATGATATGTACTCGTAGTGTATGATAAACAGCTTATTTTTTCCTTTCTTGCGATTTGAATTCTACGGTTTTATTTTTTTTATGAAATGTTTTTATTGCCCTTAAGCTATATTTGATTAAATTATATTTTTTATTTATCTCAAGTCACCAGTGCCATATATATTAAAGATAAGCATATATTATTAATAACAATATAAACTTGTAAACACAAAACCTAAACATAAATGATACAAAAGGTTACTATATAAAAATAAACCACTAGGACACACTGTCACATACAAACATAGGTATTTTGTGTCACATCAGTGATATTGATACACCCTTCGGGCAAAACTTAGCCTTCATGAGGATACCCTCACTGGTTCCAACAAAGGACTTGGATTGGATACCCAAGTCCTTTGTTGGAACCAGTGCATTGCCACGAACGACTTAAAACTGCGTTCATGGCTCGATGGCAAAGGTTGGGCCCTCACGACGTAGTTCCTAGCTTTTCGACCTGTCGTGTTTGGTTCCAAGCAAGAGGTCCCAGGTCCGATTCCCGGCCGGCAGAAATTGAAATAATGAATTTTAATTTCTGTTATGGGTGTGTGTTCTATGTATAATAAGTAAGTATTTTAAAGTATTTAAATAGTATATCACCCATAGTACAAACTGCTTAGTTTGGGGCTAGATGGCGATGTGTGAATTTGTCCTTGATTGTATTTATTTATTTATTTCTAACAATTCAGACATACTCACTTCACAACATTGAGCCTTGTCACGGTGTATTGTAGGTACGGTACAGGTAGAGCGATGTCGTCGGCATCGCGGCACTCAGATAGAGATTGAGACATTTATTTATTTATTTATAGGATATCCAACAGCAATTTTATTCTAAGTCATAACTACATACATGTTTACAATTTAGAAGCCATTAACAGGATAACACAATTACAGTAATTTGGTAAACAAACGAATATAGGAAAGTATCAAATAATACAGTAAAGTTGAATCTGGGTAATACATCTTATACTATTAGGGAGTAATACGTAAAAAAAAAAAAAGTCATATTACATTGCAATAATGAAAGGTAGCTGTTACAATTTACAATTATACTTTTTACAATGTCACTGTTCATCTTGTCTTGCTCTGAGTGCCCCATTTAGAGCTGGTTTGGAGAGGGCAAAGATATCAATGTTGGTGAAAATTTGATTGTGCTGTTTAGCAACACGAGAGAAATACTCGTTCTGTCCGTAGTTAGTTCGGCTAGGAGTCTCACATAACAGCCTGTAGGTGGAAGGACGCAAGCGACGACGCTGCGGCACACATATAGTAACAAGAGACGTTAAGAGAGGGCAGTTAAGATTGGCATGAATAATGTCATATAGAAACATATTGTCCAACAAGATTCTTCTATCCTCGAGGCTAAGGAGACCATAATATTTGCAAGCACTCTCATAAGAGTCAAATCTATTTTTAGTTTTTACATTTAGATATTTCACAAAAAGCTTTTGAATATTTTCTATTTTTTGTTTATAAATACTATATCTAGGGTTCCAAATGATGCTAGTAAATTCCAAAATACTCCTAACATAAGCATGGTATATGATTTTAAGGCACGAGGCATCAGTGAAGGGTTTACAAGTTCTCATAATAAAACCTAAGTTTTTATATGCTCTGCTAGTTATATTATCTACATGCTTATCAAATAATAGCCTACTGTCAAGAGTCAAACCCAAATCACGAACTTCTGTTACTCGTTCTATTTGTTTATCATTTATGAAATAGTTATGGATTAAGGGCTTTGCTTTTCGCGTAAAAGTAATTATCATGCATTTATCTATGTTGACACTTATGTTATTGCGTCTATAGTACTCCGTTAGTCGATTTAAGTCTAGTTGTAAGTTATAGCAATTATCGATTGAGTCAATTTTGATATAAACTTTCTTGTCGTCTGCGTATAAGAGATAGTTTGAGTAATTAAAACAATCGCCGATGTCATATAAGTACGCATTATACAACAACGGTCCCAAATGTGAGCCCTGAGGAACGCCTGAAGGAATTTTGATATGATTAGACTTACATCCTCCCACAACAACAGCCTGTCGCCCATTGGATACGTACGATGTGATCCATCGAAACAGATCCCCGTGAATACCAAGTTTGTGTAACTTCATCAACAGGATGGCGTGATCCACACGATCAAAGGCTTTCTCAAAATCTGTGTAGATCACGTCAACCTGCGACTGTCTGTCCATACTTCGTAACACATAATTCATAAATTCGCTTAAATTAGTGTTAACCGACCTATGTTTTAAAAAACCGTGCTGTTTATCAGTGATGTTTTCCGATATAGTTGGATATATAAGATCGTAGACTAGTTTTTCGAAGACCTTAGCAATGCTGTTTAAGATTGATATTGGACGATAATTTGAGATGACACGTTTGGACCCCTTTTTGTGGATTGGAATTATATTAGCTTCTTTCCATAGGCACATGAAGTCACTGCAGTGCTCCGTTCGGCAATGTTTACGCAGCGTCGCATCTCGTTGCGCGGACGGACGGCTGCGGCGCGATAGGTGCCGGCAGGCTCGCAGCGGCAATGTGTAACTATAGATATTTTTAACTAGGTTATTAGGTTAGTAATCGTTTTGATTTCCCATTAATTGCTTATTAAAACAACGAATATATTGGTAAAAATAAAGAAATTAATTCAAATGTTGTGATTATTTGCTATGACTGCTTATACCTAGGTACTGTAGGATACAATGTGTGCTCTGACAGACCTTAGGTTAGGTCAGGTTCTAAGATAAGTAGGCTTTCAGGATGGGTTGGCGTTCGAATGGTGTACTCTGGCGCGTGGTCTGGGCTTTAGTCGGTTAACTTTGTTGGGTGGTGATGTGTAGGCTTGGATTGGTATTAAGCCAGCCAGCATTAGGGTAGATTTAGGTAGGACGTAGGAATCGACTCCTGGGTCCATTTTTGTCATGCTGGGGATCGGAACGTCTGTAGGCTGCCTCGGTGAGCACACATAGCACTGACTAGGTAGGAATTCAAATGTGTTCCATTTGATTTAAGTACAAAAGTAAGATGTATTTGTTAGTTTTAAGGCATTTATATAGTTTTATATACACAGGCATATGGTTTTTCTAACAAAGTAACTAGTTTTTTACAAGATTCATTAAAATATCGCCCCGGTACCAACCAAAGTGTTGCAGCACTCAGTATTTTTGGTGAGATTTAAAACATTTAAAACGTACTTTGTAATTTCAGTTTAAGGGTGCCACTTAGTTTGGGGCCAAAGACCCTCACGTAGACAAAGCTTAAAGGCGATTGAAGTTAATTGTTATTTATTTTTGTAAGGGCGATGAAAGCATAAAACAAGCAATAGGTTGTTTTGTCGTCAATTTTGGAGATGTAGATAAATTTTTAACAAATAGTACCTACCCAGAGGCCTCATGTAAAGTGTTACAAATTTTAGAAGAGGTGATTATATGATTTTATTTTAATAAGACAATTGCATGAATTTTTAAAAATTACACCTTTTTATCCGGCGTAAGTCTGAAAGCAATATACTTAAGTCGATAAAAAGGTCAGGCTACAAGGTAAGGTACATCGAAGGTATTATACGTTACAGCGCATCATCACAGACAAACAAACACTGAAAAATGAAACCCATCCAAATCCAACAAAACTTAAATAACGTAGGTATGCTTAATGTTGCAGACGGCATGACTTTGGCACAGGGGTACCTACATGCGAGACCGTACTATGGAAGCGCTGTGCATAGCTACAGTGCGGCGTGGGCGGCGCTGCAGGGGACGCGAGCGTTAACCCTTTCTGCAGTTCATTCGCCGTCTGGCCTCACCCCTGCACTCTGCACCCACCCCGCCCAGGCTTGCAAGGCGAGCCCGGCCAGCACTCGACTTTCCCTGTGAATTGCGTTGGCACCTTCGAGTTCATTATCATTATCTAAGGAGTAGGCTCTCTGTGTTTACGTTTAGTTGATTAAGTTATTAGAATAAGGTGTCTGATTTGCGATGATAGCGCCAATGTGTGGGCGATCACTGATGATTACTGCAGTACCTACCACTAAGACCACGAACCCTCTCTACCTGTTGGCCAATGCGTACCGGCCACAATATTTCTCAACGTGTAGAGAAGGCATAGTTTTCTACTTTATATGTATATTTTTAGTTTTGTCTTGTCTAACCGGACTCTATATTAAACTTAAGAATTTGTTAAAAAGTTATAGTGAGCTCTAAAACGTAAGGAGCAAAGATTCGGTCTAGTGGTAAAAATAATCTGGCAAAACAGAATACAGCATTCCTGCGGGATCCCGCTCCATTTAATGACCAGCAGGATCCGCACATCCATATCCCGCAAGTTTATAAATTGGCGCAAATCTTTCGTGTCAGAGTGTGAGTAGCGCGAGGACAGTACCTGACGCTGGCTTATTAATGTATCGTAGAAGGAGCGTAGAAGCCTCAGGATATATTTGCATTTCACTAAGAAGAAGGCTGGGAAATGGTTACTATAAACGCCGGTTGCTTCATAAGAGCATATTTTCACGATATCACTTTAAAGTTATCACTATGGTTAGTGATAATCAGTTTTCATAAAATTAAAGAAGTTAGACAAAAGAAGTATTTTAAAATTAGTCATTCATTAGGTATCATTCATAGGAATCATGTAATTAACCTAATTAAATCAATGGATTAGTCTTATAGGTCTGATGACTTATACTTGATTATTTTTAATTATGATTTACTATTTGTTTAATTATAATTGTTAAATTATATAGGTACGTAACATCACATATAATAAAATAAAGTCCCACGCCGCGACTGTCTGTCTGTCAGTTCGCCATAAACTCAAAAATTACTGAACGGATTTTCATGCAGGCCATTAGTGCCTAATAAAAGTTTGTTCTTTACACAAAACCTTGTAGTTTCAACTCGATTATATGACATTCTTTTAAGGGTTCCCGCGGTAATGAGCTGCGGGACTGCAATCCCTAATTACATCCGTCCAGAAAACCACTCTATTCAAATCGCAGTGCCAAACATTGCAATTGTGCAATTACAATAAAAAAGCCTTCACAGCCTTGCACGTAAAATACAACCAACACTCTCCTCGAAGTAGTTGCAAGCAGATTGAAGGGTCCTATGTTCAAACACTGGATGTCAATCAGTGTCCACAACAAGAAGCATCGGAAGTTTACGTGACATAGACACTTAAGCATTTTTACTAACACAATATGGACTTGTGAAAAATAATTCCTATTCTGAATTAAAATATATTTTCATTTCATTTCCGTACAGTCAGCTGCAGAGTGAGCATAGATATAATGTATTCGGGAGAGCTGACTGTGCCTACTTATATCTATATCTTTTGCACGGGCTGTTAGAGTAAGCGACTACAATAGGTTAGGTACCTATGTCCTGAGATACCGAAATAGGATAGATAATAAGTGTCACCCATGACCTTGTACGAGTTACCCTATCTACCACTAAGTATCTACCAAACAGAAAGTGTCCGGAATAGTACGGAACCGAAAAAATGTGCTGACACCAAGACGTCACATTTAATTATTAATAAGTAACCTGTAAGTGAAATTATCTTGTCTGCCAGTTCCTAGTTGGCCGGAAGCACTTGACCGACACTTCCAGAAGATCCGGACCCTTGAAACTACGTCATCGAATACGGCGACCACACAGAATTACCGAGAAAAATAAAAAGTCTGTAACTTTTAACCTACAACCTCCATAGAGAATAACAGTATGTATAAAAAAAATCCCGAAGTGCTAAAAAGCTAAAATTTGTTATGCAGGCTAGGATTTGCACACAAATAACAAGAAAATTGAGAAATCCTTGACTTTTGGCCTTCAACTAACAAGCTTAAGCTAACAAGTCTGTACAAGAAATTAATTCTAAAGAGCACTTTCAAAAATCTGAAATTTGGTACACAGGCTAGGATAACGTAAATACATAATTAAGGCTAAAATAAATCATCTGCAATAATTAACCTCCAACTCCTATAAACGAGGTTGCAGGTCTGACTTATATAAAATTAAACATATATTGCATTTCCCGAAGTGCTAGAAAGCATCCATTCCATACTTATTACAAAATGATGTGAAATCCCACTAAAAACATTTAACATAAAATTCACATAAAATTGGTTGGCCAAGCCTCATAAGCTCTTAACGATTTCACTGTGAAAGAGTGAGCTCTTCTCTGACCGTCGTATGTTAGAATGAGAACACATACAAACCATTTGATATTTGTTATATTATCTAGTACCAGGGCCGGATTTAAGCTTTTGCCGCCCTTGGGCACTGAAAAAAATGCCGCCCCATCATTGAAATATCACTAAAAGTTATGTAGTTTTGATATCTTATTTATAAAAAATTAAAATATCTAATGTATTGCAAATAACTTATTATATATTATATACTTTGATATGACATAAAAAATATTTGTTTTTGTTCGTAGAGCAAAGAGTTTTTGCACTCAGCTTGACTTATAATTATATTATAATAATTTTATCACAGGCAAATACGCCTTACTTTTTGAATTGCGAATTGGTCGATTAAATTTTCACAATCTAAACGTTGAAGTAGGTACGTCTGATTCGATGCATAGAATAGCTAAGCTATTGAGTATTGAGTGGATAGTAAGTCCATGGACTATGCCGATAGAAACTAGATATATCTGTAGAACAGACTGCAGGTGGCAGTATGCACAGTTAAAAGTTGAATAGATTCAAAAGTATAAGATTTTCTTTAAATTCACGTTAATAAGTATAATCGACGAATTATTCAATTTTTAAGAAATTCATTGATTAATTAAATTTTTTTTTTTTTCTAAATGCAAAAATAAGTCAATAACGTTTTTAATTTTGCCAAAATAAAAAACAAAATTTAAATTTTAACATTCCAGCAAATTAAAAAATCTAATATTACCATTTCAAATCTTCACTTAAGGTGCCAAAATTATAATTTACAAAACTTCGATTTGACAAATATTGTACGAGTCAAATTTTTTGAATTATCTAATAAATAATATATGATTAATTAAAAGAATAAAAATTTTCTATTGAGAAATTTTGATGACAATAAAAAATTTTGTTTTCACTTTCCAAATTTTGCCGCCCTAGAAAATTTGCCGCCCTGGGCACTAGCCCCGACTGCCCCTAATGTAAATCCACCGTTGTCTAGTACACAAGTTCTTACAATATAATAACAATTATGGCATAAAGTTATATAAAAACCACATAACTACTACATAATTAATATTCAGCCTTCCATAATCACAACCATCGTTCACCCGAGGCTAACGTTCGAATGCCTTTTTTCTATAAAAACACGGCCGGCGTATTGGCTGAACTGAAGGGTTCGCCGTGCCAGCGTCATCTATGACGTTAAGCCTAAACTATCATAGTATTATCCAATAGTGTTGCTAACAGACGGCCTTCAATATCAGGCGCCTCCATGTTGTCACACTTTTTAATACCGCACTTTAAATTAAATTAAGAGGAAAAAAAATTAAAAAAAAAATTAAAGTTTTGGTTACCAGCGCTGCAGTGGATAAAATTTGAACTAAACTATTAATTTAAATCACCTGCCTAATTTTACGTCAGCCGTCTTCAAAGGGCTGGCTAACTATAAGCCAACTAGTTAAACGTTTAATGGTTGATAGTTCAATCAACGATCTGCCTAGGCATTCAATTGTATACCGGCGTTTAATTAACGGACTAGCCTTCTCTATAAATGGCTGATTTAACCAGATGGCTGCGACATCTGTCAGCCGAACGATTTTACTAGGAACTCCCAGTATCACCACGCTAAAAACTATGCGCTTTGCTTATGTAGTGCTTGCTTGTAGTAGACGAACAGATGATGCAGGTTAATATCCTATTCGCTGGCCTTACCAGGCCCAGGGTACTATGTACCATTCCTGGGGCATCTTCTCTGGTTTCCAGATGTTTTTGATAGCAGAGAATAAATAATGATAATTATTTTGAGACTTATTTATATTTGATTTTAAGTTATTGACTGATAAATAAAAGACTGTAATTACTCGAATAAGTTGTTGTTTACAATTAAATTATTAAAACTAGAAACGTTTCCAGAATTGGGGTAAGATGATCTTGGAAATCATCTTACCCATACCCTAGGAATCATCTTGGACACCCCAGTGTCCAAGACGATTCTTTGCAAGGTTTAAAAAAAAAATGCGTTTCGAGAACAAAATATCGTCAAACAAAATCTTCCGAGTATATAAACAGGTAGATGGATAAATTTGCCATTAATACACGCTTTTAAACCTGCAATAACTATAATACATTTTAAACAATAAGTTTTCTCCCTTAAGGGGGATCAACTCGTACACCTTTCTCCCTAATAGGATTAGAAATGAAGCAAAACTTAGGTAACCGTTATAGGTTCCTGACTTCCAGAGTCGAAAAATTTACGTGGCTATGGGAGATATTCCGATGGCCGACTAAAATAATTTTTTCAAATAAAAGTAATAGATGGAGTTGATTAGACACAATTCTAAAAAAATTAAGGCAAGACCGTTAGATGTATAAAAATGTAGACATTTTGCGCTTTCTTCCTTTAAAACGTACTTAAACTAAGTATGTTTTCACTAAACACCTTTTAGAGTAACTTCGGTTACTAGTGGATACAGCGCCATCTAGTGAGCCAAAATACTTTTAACTTTTTAAAGTTGCTGTCTCAAAATAGTAATCTGTGTTTGGCACACCACGTAGTTCGAGAACCGATGGCCGATGGGTCGAAAAAGTTCTTGAGTGGCGACCACCTACCGGAAACCGCAGTAAAACAGCCTCCGGCCCCCAACAAGATGGACGATGGAAGCAAGAGGCATCGAAGGAGAAGATCGGTGTGAAGGGCGTGGAGGACTATGTTACAAATTAGTCTACAACTTCATAAATACTTCTACTCCTTCATTTCATTATGAATGTACAACTACAAGCTACATGCTACCAGATCTGGCTAACGAGCCAGCAGTATTAAGGGGGTCTAAAAAGGCCATATTAGCGTTTTATACTGTGATTGATATTCATTTGTTACAAACTAAATCTACAGTGTCGCTGTTGTTGTCATTGACAAGACATCAAAATGGTGTCACTTAGTTCCAGGTTTGGCCACCGGATCAGATAAATTTGTGGCACTCTAATATTAATCATAATATGAAACGCTAATGTGACCTTTTTAGACTTTCAAGTGTTTACCACGGTTATTTGCATTTTGTCATATCTCGGCATCGCTTAAAAAGAAGTGATGTTTTAGATTTTTCTTTCCGTGTAATGGCTCTTCATGTTTGCGCCTTGAAGACATGGCTGTACAGGCTTCAATTCCTCTTCCAAGGACAACATTATTATTGTTTATGATACACTTACCATCGATTTGTATTAGCGCATGCGTGGCGTGAAAGCGCTGCTGGGTGCTAGCTGTCAGAATTTTCAGTGTTGCCATTTTATTGAAAAATAAGAGTTTTCTGACTGAAAGTGCGCGCAGCGAAATACAAAGTTAAGGTACTGAAATTAAAGTTTATGGAGTTTTTCCAGTCGTGATTACGGTATGGTAAGCTGAAAGATTAAATTTTTTAGTTAATGTTTATTTTTATTAACATTGTTTTTAGTTCGATTTACGACATACACAACAGAGCATCAACAGAACAAACAAGGCTGAACAGTGTCTAAAGCGCGCTCCACATGTTCGCCGAAACTTCCGGCGAAACTTTTGCCGGGACTTTGGTCGACCCTCTACATTCTCGCCTATTAGGGATGTGTTGGTGTCAAAACGCGCGACATTTTATCGATTCATCGGTGTAATATCGGTAATCTACAGTAAACAGGGTCACAGAGGTGATGGCAGCTTCTCTACTGTAATTACTTGATCTACTAATATCCTGGATCATGGTAAAGTGTACCCCGAACCTGTTACGGGAAAAAACGCTAGAAATATAAATATAAAATCGATCGAATTGAGACGACAACAAACTATCTCTACTTAGTCTACGAAATAGGCGAGACATACCAAACATGCACGGAACTACACGAATACTCCCTCTACATTCTCGTGTTCCCGCGGAACTGTCCACATGTGGAGCGCGCTTTATACAAATACAACATAGCGTTATGCATATAAGCGGGGAAGAGGTTTGTCAGCCGTTTGTGTTCCAAGACCACTTTTCAAGCACAGTCTACTGGGTAGCCTCGTGATCAAATATAATGTGTCAGTAGGTACAATTTGGTATATTTGTACAGTAACAGACAAGTACCAGGGGCACCGGCTCTGTGGGTGCTCGGGGGCTCGAGCACCCACGAGGGTGAAAGAGGTGGTGATGAACACTCACGAGCACACATAACCGCAGCCATCAAAACAAAATTAATCAGTATACTTACCACCACGAGTTATCACCACGTGTTATTCAACAGTTAGTTAGAGTTTTATTTCATTATTACTTTATTCTTACTTTATTTACTTTATTATTTATTTATTAAAACCTAAAGGTATCCTGTAGGTGAGGCTGTGACTAGAACTATCTCTGCCGCATCTTTTTCCACATGATTGTGTTTATTTTTGTATGAGTGAAATACTCTAATATATTCACTACTAACCGTAATCAAAACTCATATTTAAGCATTTTTGTATAACATTTAGTTCATATTTTTACCAATAAAACATGTATAAAACATCAAACTTATTAATTTTGGTCAACTAAAACGAAATACTTCCAAACTCTATGTAAGTATTGAACTGGCTTCAGCCGCGGCGATTGATGGCTATTAACGCCAGGGGTACCGACTCCGTGGGTGTTCAAAGGCTCCAGCTCACATGTTGACACCCCTTCACCCATGAGCATGCACATTCAAATTTATCAGTATCTTTAAAGCTACCATTTTAAAAATTTGGTGGTGTGAATATCTAAAAATTTATAAATATTTACATATTCACGCCACACGCATCGCGTAATCAACTAATTCATGTTATTTATCATATTAATGCCGGGCCTTTTGAGTCAAAATTTGAAAAATTACGAGGTCGTTACGCTTACTCATTTTTTAATTTAGTTATTTTATGATTATTTTAAGTCTCAAACGGCTAAAATACGAAATCTTGCGCTAAACTTTCGTATTTCTTCTGTTTGAGATCCTCAGCAGAGGCTGCAGCCCTAGCGTTACGGGCCTTAGAGGCTGTATGGGATAGCTCTTCATGTCTACACATGTAGCGTCATGCAGTCAGACTCCTTGTCATCGTCACGGTACCCAACATTCGACCCCAACACGACCATTACTTTGACGGTGACACGTGCCATTCGGACAATGCCATTTATTACCACGTGTTTTGAGATATAACTTACGCTGCATGATAGATCGTGATCTCCTAGCCAGTGTATCCATGGACAGCAGTGTGGACCTAAGTGTAAGCTGCAAGCAATTGCTTGCCTGCTTAATAATAATAATTATAATTTCAAGTATTTCATGCGATGCAAAAAGCCACAATTCTTAATACCTGATTCTTCTTAATGAATATATATATATATATATATATATATATATATATATATATATATATATATGAAGATAGACAAGAAATCACAAATCAAAACAAATAAAGTCACCAAACTAGCACACCGGAACCAGAATACTTGGCATCAGCCCGTATCCTTAAATATAACCGATCCCGAGTCGAGATCATAAAGAAATCTTATGTAATAATAATCATTTGTTTTTTTAAAAGCATTATGGAAAATCGCTCATGGACTCGAAAATTAGAAAATATCGTGTTTATATTTATCCAATTTTTTTTTCAATTTGTAGCAACACCAGTTAAAAGTCTCGTGTCTATAGTTTTAGATCACTTTTGTCTGTCAGTGTCAAAAAATTGAGTTTGTTTGGGAGCGTTTGTGGGTGAAATTCTCTGCTTGCGCCTTGCTCTGCCAAGTGAGTGAATCAAATCAAGCAGCAGCTCTATGATATTCAGTAGATTTTAGTACACAAGATTATATAAATATGCCCAAGAATAAAGGAAAAGGTGGTAAAAACAGGAGGAGAGGAAAGAATGAAAATGAAACAGAAAAACGTGAGTTGGTCTTCAAAGAAGACGGACAGGAATACGCTCAAGTCACAAAAATGCTCGGTAATGGCCGCTTGGAGGCCATGTGCTTTGATGGCATAAAACGTTTGTGTCATATTCGAGGGAAATTAAGGAAAAAGGTATGGATAAACCAAGGTGATATAATACTCATCGGTTTGCGTGATTACCAAGACGCTAAAGCCGATGTTATTCTGAAGTACACACCTGACGAGGCAAGGAATCTGAAAACCTATGGCGAATTCCCGGAGACTGTGCGCATCAACGAGACTGTGGTGTATGCTGTGGATGGCCTGGATGAAGACATCGAGTTTGGTGATGAAGTCAGTTCAGATGATGAAGCAGATGCTGTTGATGCTATCTAACAAATTCTAGCTCTATTTATATCTTACAGTAAGTCTGTGAAAAATTATTTTTCTGTTAATAATAATAAACATAATTTGTGATCTTTCTAAGTTAGTCCAAGAAATTATTTCATACCTTTTTAACTATAATAAATGTAAATGGTCTAGATTATTAGACAAAGTATTTCTCGAAATTCGTAAGTGTTGAAATTAGTTCTATAATGTCCTGAGATAATTTCATCTGAATATTTAAAAGTAATCAACATTAACCTAGAAAATATTGTGCAACATTCCTTGATTCAAATTATTGTTATTAGTCATCCAACTGAATAACAGGTTAGATTGAAATACAAATGTTTTGAATAATTTAAGGAATGTACATATACATATATATAATTAAACAAAAACACCCAATTTACTGCTATTTATTTATAAACTGCCAAAATTAATGCTACATTTTTACAATATAAACATTACAGTAGAATTCGGATATAACGACTTTGTTTATAATGGGTACCGAGTTAGTGATGACAATCAATGTTAACTCAAGTTGGGTTCATAATTAGGTACTATGGCAACATATGCCTGTTACTACTTACCTAGAGTCAATGTAAAAATATTTTGGAAAAGGTAGATGCTAATGAGCAGTTTTCCAATAGGTATCTAAAGCATTCCTAACCACTTACTAGATGGCGCCCCGACAATTTTGGTAATGAGGAGTTTTCCAACAGGTATCTAAAGCATTCCTAACCACTCACTAGATGGCGCCCCGACAATTTTGGTAATTGATAATCGCTTGAAATAGGTTCTCAGCAAACAGGATATAAACACTGGGTACGTTGTTTTGGATAATATTGTATTTGTCAATAGTTTTCAACCATTTTAGAGGTTGTTATAATAATGCAACATAGTGCCAACTTCTATAAATATTTCTTTTTACATTTCGTTCAACCTTTAACAGTTATGTTTATATTAATAAACATTTTATTTTTAAGTTTAGTATTAGTTGGTTGCATGAAACCACTGCCACCATCATACATATTAAAAAAAGATTACCAAAATTGTAGGAGTGCCATCTATTGATGCTTTTTGAAACCAACTATCAATACCTACTGGAAAACTCCTCATTGATTGTTATCATGTTAGCACTCAAAGTGACACTGTCACTCAAAGTGGGTGTCAAGTGAATCAATGACTAAATTGTCCATGTTCCTAAACTTGATCAAGACACCGCTACCTCTTGTCTGCATACGTGTCAATAGCTGTAGAGTACGGCTGCTCCCTTTGTGGTAGATCTATGATGCGGGAGTCTTTAAGCCGTGTTATTGTGAGAAATAGATATTTATATAGTCTGTAACTAATCCTAACAGCTAGCGAGTAAACCTACCAATGCAATAAGGGCAAAGGAACAAATCAAATGCTACCATTACTCGACACATTGTTTTTTATCAGTCCAATTCGTGGCTCACCCATGCAAAATGATGTGTTTATTACAATTTTTTTATTTTTGGGGTTACGAAAAAGGTAATTTTACTTGTATTTATAAGTAGTTGCAGTCATATACTTTTTCTTTACTGCCAGTTTTATTGTGTCACACTTTTTTTACACTGGTTTTATCGTAACTCTTTCAATACTGTAGTTCTTCAGCTATGCTCTGTATTTTTTTACTATAGCATTATGGACTGCCACACCAATCTGGTTGTTTAAGAATCATTTGTTTTGATGAAATTACCAATTAAATCTTCTTACAACATGGCTTTCCAAGTCATAATGACGGGATGATGATAATTAGGTAGATAGAAGGTAAGGAACGCTTACAGGAACTTGGACTATCAACACTGGAAAGACGTAGACAAGGTGGTGATCTGATAGAAACATATAAGATACTATATGGACATTATGATGTGAAGGGACTAGAAACCATCTACAACTTAAATAATAACAAAAACCTCAGAGGCCATACACTGAAATTGTCAAGATCACAGGGAACCAGTAACCCCAGACACAACTTTTTGCCACATAGGGTTGTCAGTGCATGGAATGAATTGCCGGAATCAGTGATCAGTGCTCCATCAGTGAACCGTTTTAAAAATAGACTGGATAGACATTACAAGAACTAAATATTGTGATGTACACGCATCAGCTTGCAGCTGCTAGTGTATAATAAATAATAATAATTATTATAATATCGCCAAGTCTGGCTATAACCTCCCCTTTCGTGGGAGAGGCCCTAAGTCCTGCAGTGGACTGTTACGGGCTTTGATGATGATGATGATGACATGTTGTGGTAACTTGTTCCACACGTTTACAACACAACTAGGCAGAAAGTTGTGTCTGGGGTTGGAGGAGACTTGGTGATTGTAGCAGTTGCAAAGAGTGTCCTCTTATTGATGGTGTGGAACTATTGGCACTAGAAAGCTGTAATTTTGCATACCTATAGTTATACATTTTATCAGACCTACAAAGTTGTAAATGTAAAATAATAAAAATTGTGAATGAGGTATCATTGAATAGGTCTATTTGAACATTTTTCGATTCAGTAAGCCTTTATTAAATATTCAGTAAATGGAATTTATGCAATGTTGTAATTACTTTTCAATATCCAAAAACAGTGGGTTCACTTGCCAAATAAATAATTGTTTTTGATTGTATGAAAAGTAATCACGATAATAGTACCTACCTATTATTAAGTTGAAAGTTAAACCATCACAGCTAAGTAGACCTTTCATACAAATTATACAATTTATTTACGAAGAAGTTAGAAGTACAGATAAATCTGACAACAATTCTCTCCCCATGTTTTATTGTCAGGTACCTCAGAGTACCTGACAATAAAACCCCTGAGAACTCTCATGGAGGGATACAGATCAAAGAACATGCCCCTGCATTTTCTGTTTCTGTAAATGCAGAAGACCTTTGACTGTATCTCTGGCGATGATATGATGGGTGCTGTGGTCCAAGTCAATACCTGAGGCCTATATTGACATTATCCGAGACATGTACCATGATTTCGATGCCATAGTTAGGACTGCCGTTGGTGACACCAACCCGTTCCCGATTACCGTTGGGGTACACCAGGACTCTGTGCTCAGCTCACTTCTGTTCAACGTGTTATGACGTATTGTCAGACAGCATCCGAGATTATCATAAGGTACCTCCATGGCTGCTCATGTATGCTGACGATATCGCGCTGACAGACTCTTACTAGGGGCAACTAGTCCAACGTGTAAAAAAGTGGAAGGCGGCACTTGAGAACGGCAGTCTGAAGATTAATGTGGCGAAGACAGAGTACATGGCCTGCAGATCCTCTACCCGTGTGCATAGGCGAAGATGAAGTCAAGTGCACGTATCAGGCCAGATACATGGGATCTGTACTTATCTTAACCGGGGACATCGATAGCGACGTAAAGGCTTGAATATCTGTGGCTTGGGCCAAATGGCGGGAGTTAACAGGTGTCATTTGTGACCCCAAAATGACGATAAATCTAAAGGGACAGGTACTATAAGACCATAATTAGACCTGCTCTCCTATACGGTAGCGAGGCTTGGCCCCTACCAGAGCGACACAAGCAGGGGGAAAGCGTCACGGAAATGAAGAGTTTTACGGAAATATCGCGTTAGAATTTATTACGCCCACATCCAGGGTAGCCTAGGCGTCTGTGACATCGCAGATAAGCTGCAAGAATGCCGCGTTCGATGGTATGGCCACGTCTTGCACAGACCAAGGCAAGTTATGTGGGGAACAAGTATCTGGGCATGCCGCCCCCGCCGGGCACGTTAAGGAAAGGCCGGCCCAAGAAGCGATGGTCTGACGTAGCTCACCACCAAGGATGCCGAAGACCGAGCAAGGTGGGCCAAGAGTAGCAGGAAGGACCCCGGGCCCTCGTGTGCCGCGCGGGTTCGCTACCGGGACATAAAGTCAAGATGATGATGATAATGATTGTAGGTAGGTATCTCCTCGTTTCTACTACTGGGTGTCTACGGATGTAGTAGGATGGAATAAGTTTTTAATTAATGTCATTCCTAACTATGAATCCACCCAATGTCATAAAATATTAATCGTATGTTTGGAGACCCAAGCGCGCAAAAACGATAATACGTAGGTTGTCGTACTAGTTTTTAACCGTGAATATCACGTAGCATACTTTTTATCAATGTAGATCCCACGGAACACGGCATAACCGATTATAGGTACGCGGGCGAAGGCGCTAGTTAATGTAACTACTAAATAGTATATTTAATTACCCTAGGTGAATAAGCCCAAGTGATTGACTACTAAGCATCACGTAAAAATGGCATTATTACGATTATATCCCTTTTGGTAACGACTTCGATACCTAATGGTCACTGACTCACTCTTTGGCAAATGGTCGCGTTTGTAGATGGTCTCACGGTATTTGTGATGAATTTCGAAAGAGTGATCATTATCATTTGCAAATGTGACACATTTGCAAATCTGCCAATCGTTATTCCCGTAGTCGTAGTTACGAACCCACAGGCTTAATCAGTAGACGCCTTGAATCGACAGACCTTCATTTCATAAGTGAAGTAGAGGTGCAATGGATAGCAGCCAGACGAGAACTTATTTTTTACTTTACTCAGTGACGAAAAACGAACAGGCAGCCCACCTGATGGTGAGCGGTAACTTATTTTTCTATGGCGGTAACTATCGCCCATAACATCTACAATTTATTGTGGCTCCATTGTTGAAAAAATATCGGAAAGCAGAGGCCGAGCAGTATCCCATCATTGGAAGAAACGAACGGTAAGTAGTTATTTATTTATTTCATTTTATTTTCTTTGTGTGAATTGTCCAAGAATATATTATTATTTATTTCTTAAAGTACTTAAGTACATAGATACGAAATGAAAATAATTATCATATTTTACAGAAATTATTTTATACTTAGTTGGGTAGTTTAATTAAATTTACTGATATGAAAATAACGCTCTTGCTGTATACATTCAATTTGAATCCTACATGGATTCAAATTGAATGTATACAAGTAAATGTTCTTATAATGCAAATCATGAAAGTCCATAATTTTAAAATACATAAGTATCGACTTCGATTGCTGACAATAGATTTATTCTAAAGGACTTCTCTATAAGGCTCTGTAGTACCTACAGTCGGAAATCCGTCGATTTCGCTTTTAAAAATGTGATATTTCCTAGTTATTGTAATAAAATCACAAATTAAAAAACAGCCCTCCTCCACAAAAGTGCTAAGGTGTGTTAGGTACCTATTAGAGTTGTAAATTATTGTTTTAATTCGACACAGTGTCTGGCTTCTCGTACGCGGTAGAAACCCGGAGAATATATTAAAATGTAAACTAAAGTAATTGTAAAAAATTGATGACGCGTGATTCAGTGGTCGAAATGCCGATCTACCAAGCAAAGCAAGAGGTTCTGCACGGCTGGGAGGGTTCGATTCCCAACCGTGCAGAAATTGAAATGATGAATTAAGATTTCTGTTGCGGGTTTTTCACGGTCGGAACGTTTCTTGTAAAATTGGTTGGTATCAGATCTCATGAAGAGCAAAGGTTCTCTACAAAATAAAACCCGACATTTTGGTCAGAAAGTATGGCTTGGCCGTTTCATAGAATCTATTACATGACACGTAGGCTGGATTCAGTGCTCTACTGACGCGACGGTCAGGGCTGATGTCGTATGCCTTAACCACTAGGCCACAGATGCTCTCTCAACGTAGTTTCTTTTTATTTATGTATGTGTGTCTCGAGCGGTGACCGTTACTGCGCAGAAGTCAAAATAAGGTAAAAATAAGATAAGGCCCAGAGAAGTTTCATAGACACGGGGCATGGATCAATTTTGGCGGATCGCCCTTTCATCTATCTAACACTTAATTTATTAAATTTTATAGATTTTTTAACTTTTCTCCCCCTTTATGGAGGTTTAAGATTACTTAATTTAAATTAGTAACATTTATTATGTGTTTGCTTAGATGCTCACTCGACCTGAATGTATGTAGTAGATACACAAACCTACATTTTTCTCGTACATCGAACCAAGGCTGACAAATCTAAATATGTATGAAAATTGTTGGCCTATAAAATGCGTTTACTTAAAAGCAGGTACTTCCAGTGATCATCAGTGGTAGTCAACAAAGAAAAGATATACTGTAATAGCCCGCGCCCTAATTAAATGTTAATTTATTGATTGAGCTAATTATGATATGTCCTTATGTTTATGATATGTTCTATTGAAAAGTTAGGTATCGAAGCGTCAGGAAAAAATGATAAATATGTGTAACACCGCGATTAATTAGTTAAATGGTGTACAATTTAAAAGACACATACATATTTCTGTTTGGACATGTTATACACACAGCCTGAAATCCACCATCGGACAATCGGTTTCTGTATAAAAATAGGTAGGTACCTAATAACTACTAACTATACCTACTTATCTACAAATGCTGACTTTGTTTTAAAATGAGAAAGTAGATGCCTACCTAAATATTGTTCCAGACATGTAGATACTTCTATGCAAATATTGGGTTTCTGCCTGACACCCCGTATTTACGCTCAAAGGTCAATTGGTCGTCTACCATAGTTAGGTATTAATTTAAGAGGGACAGTCCAACTTCCTTGGCACGATTGCAAAATGTGGTAATCTATTATCTATTTAGGTACCTGTCATCGGTCCGTTTTCGTTCCTTCATGGCTTTCGTTGCGGTGTCCATAAAAGATATTTACTAAAGATCTACCTACCAGCTGAATGAGGAAGGCACAATTGTGGAGATCTCTGGGGGAGTCCTATGCCCAGCAGTAGGCGTGTTCTGGCTAATATGATGATGATAGGTATATAGGGAAATCCAAGCAGACGTTTCTATTACGTGTAGGTTTCAGAGCTGTCAAAATGGCCCTTGACCACCGGCGATTTTCCCGTCCCTCAAGCAAGCCCAAACACATAAAAAAATTTATTAAGCGGTTTTCGTACCAGTCAAAACTCTCGTCTTCTAACATTCCAGTCCGGTTCCAAAGTCGCAAAATTAACTGGCAGGCCACGTAGATCGAAGTACCTACCGATGGCTGATGGACGGAAGGTTCTCAAATGCGACGTAAGTACAAATGCGTGGAACGGCCACCCACGAAATAGATGGACGACTTCGTAAAGATAGTAGAGCCGATGGATGCAAGAGGCACCGAGTCGATCGCTGTGAATGCGTCAGGAGTGGCCTATTTGTTCAACAATGGACGTCCTACGGCTGTGATGATGAAAAGGGCCCCAAAATACCTACATATTTTTTTACCATATTGGTCTCTCTTGATTTCTGGGATTTTAGGGGTTGATACCGGATATAATCGATAGGGTCGAATTCATTAAAAAACACATAGCCACTTGGGTCTTTTGAAGTATCTGATTACGGTGTCGTGTTTGGATAACCCTAACACAAAGTGATTGTACCCATCATGAGTTATGTGCTGTCCTCCATTGAGGAGTTCTACTGCCGCCTTCTTAAGATCTTCATCAGATCATGATCAAACATAGACAGGATCTACCTGGAGATAAACATTTTCGAACAAATAAGAATCATTTAAATCCGTTAAGAAATGACAGAATAGAGTAGATAATTTCGAGCTTGCTACGCTCGCTCTACAATTTTTAAATATAACTTTTGTTACCATCACGCAAGCTGTTTTAATGCCAAAAATTCGAGGTCGCTCTGGTCGCTCATTAATCTATTTCTCTCATTTTATTATTACAAATATGATTAAAGCTTAAGTTAGCCAAATTTCCAGAAATTGCGACCTCACTGCGCTCTCAAATTTATTGAATTGTTTAACGGTAAGTAATTACCTACCTACCTATTTATTTTCCTTATTAAATTATTACTAAGTAAGTAATAGGAGATTTTCCGAGAGCTGATTAAAAAGAAAAAATAGTTCAAATAATTGTAATAAATGGCGTTGATTAGACACGATTCTAAAAAACAAATTAAAACGAAATATTTAAAGATATAAAAATGTAGACATTTTGCGCTTATCAGAAAAGATACAAAAACTAAGTACTTATTTGTTCACGAAACACCTTTTCGAATAACTTCGGTTACTAAATTCAATACTTGAGAATCCGGTCTATTAATATACTCACTCGTTCATTAATATACTCGTGTACTTTTTATAAGTCAAAAAGATCAAAATTTTATGTAAATACGCTGTTCTTTGACATATAACTCGCCCCTAGGCTATTAAAATAACAAACACAACTTGAAAATTGCCGCGGTTTCAAATAATTTTTCAAACGCTATTGGCTTGCTAGACTTGCCCTGACAAGGTTTGTAATTAACGTGAATGAGGGCGCTAGTTTAATTTGCGAACATTAAAATTTGTATCGCAGCATATTAGTTTCTTTTTACACCACATTCATAAGGTCCATGCCATTTTTGATGCTCCGATGCCAAATAAAAAAAAGTGTTGTGTTCTATGGTCTACAATTTTGCCTTTGCTTGCCTCAATTTTGCTTGCTCGATGGATGATCACCCGCCATGTTGAATTTTGTTGTGCTTCGTGAGAAAACAGTGAGCACGTGGATCGTTGGATTCTAAATAGTGAGCGAAATTTGATAGTATTATCGGCAAACTTGTTAATTATAATCTGTTTCAATTTATTTTCGTGTAAGTGTACACATTCTACATTGGATATCAAAGTAAGTATACCCTACTAGTAGCCGGCGACAAATTCCACTTTTGGATCATGGGGCACCCAAGGTGGCTTGTATATTGCTATGCCATTACTCTAACACCTTATAAACATGGAAATGGTTAACTCTCTTTACATGGATACTTCTAATCGTATTTCCAATTCAATTTTGACGCATGCAAAATTGCGTAACCTTTCTTTTAAATCTTCGTCGTTTGCTTACGTGTTGCCCGTGAAGGTTTTCCACACGTTGCTCGTGACCCTCACCGGCGAACGTAATAACATTATTTGATCAAAAAACGGACAGGATAGTCGCTACGACCTCAAATAATCTATAATTTGGATTTGTGTAGTGTGTATACGTGTCTTGCGGATATCGTACGAAGTGATAGTGATCCATACTCGTTTCGTAGCGGTTTCGTGGCTTGTGTTTGCCTCGGGCAATTCGTAACTATCTCTCGCCGGGCGCGTGGCCGAAATGTGCTCCAGTTTTATTAGTTGCTAATTTTTACTAAAGCAGCAGTTTAAAAAAAAGTTTTATGTACATAATTAATATTTTATTACCATTAGGCATGTTTTAGTGAAGTTTTTTGTCTCTTGTCGTGAATTTCTCACAAATAATAACCTTATTAATTTATCTACACATTTCCATGTGCTACACATACCTAATCATTTGAACTGTAGTAATGGGACTATCTACTGTAAGTATATTAATTAATTGCATTTAACAGAGAGTTAACATAATTGAGCATTGTTTGTATTTCTATTTCTAAATATATTATTTTATCACCAATCCTCCCATCCCATATTTAACTTTGTTGTCACTTCCTTAAAACTACTAATAACTCAGAAATAGTTATTTGTACATATACCTACATATTATTATTAGAGGTTCAAACAGTAAAGCTTTTTGGAATTTACATAATTTAGATATATTTTATTTGTAAGTGGGTCATCAAAAATTAATCTGTCATTTCCTTGCTTATTTGCTAATGAGAATTTATAAGATAATATTCCATTTTTAAAACACTTTGTTGTTAATTTCTATTTTTTTATTTAGGTACTAGGATTCCAAACAAATTTCATTATGGTAAGGAGTAAGATAAATAATGCCAATATAAATTAAAATAATTAAAAATATATATTAAAAATTGGTAAATGAATTACTCTTACTGCACATCAAGTTATGACTACACTCGGTCAATTGAGTTGTATGTAACATGATGAATGTCTTATTCCAACTTAATTTTAGTACATTTATTTCCTAGTCAAATTCTAGTGTTTAGTTTAAATATTTTATGCAATGACAGTTGATAAAAATTATAAATATGTCTGGCCTCTGCTAATAAATGGCTAATTGTTTATGAATTGATAATGGTTGTCAATTTATAAAGGATTTTTCTAGTACTGATACATTCACTTCTAGCATGCATCCAGGCAGTGGTTTCCATGCCAAGGTGGTAGGTACTAAATATGAGAATACTGAATATCTATTATTGGTTTTATATACAGTGGGTAAGAGGATGTATAAATATGGTTTACATGTATTGAATACATTGATAAGTAAAACGAACAAATTGTATATGACAATTTATATACATAGGTCATGTTTTGATCTATTGTGAACCTATGAAAATGTGTGATAGTTCTTTTTCCTTTTTAACCAGCTAATTCCCCACTTAGTGTATTTTTGTTTTTGAATACACAAATATTGTGTAAGTTAATGTAATGCTTCAACATATTATTATCTAATCTAACAAAATCAACTACTAGCTAGGGAAAACAACAATGGCATGCTGCAATAACTACTGCCTGGCTGGGCCTGCTTTTATGTTTTTATCAACTCATAAATCAAACTATTACTTAGTTCTATTCAATATTAATGCTTTGTTTTCATTAAAAATTTCAACTTGTTTTAGATTGTTTGTAAAAGTGGCTCTTTACAATGGCACCCTGTCGTCAAGTGCTCATGTGGTCAGTACCATCTATAGCAGTCTTATTGGGAATATTTTGGTTCAGAAAAAAGAGAGAATTTGCAAAGTCTGACCCAGGAGGAAGAGAAAAACTCAAAAGTCTTAAAGAAGAATTAGCTGAAGCATTAAATGCTGAAGCTGAAACAAAGAAGATATCTCCTTTAGGTAAAGCAGATCGCTCTATTATTAAATCTGCTCCAATAGACATAGTTCCAAACGGAAGCTACTCGCAGAGATCATCACCCTTGGAAATGACAGATGAGGAACTTGATTTGGAAATTGAGAAAATTGTGAAGAAAAGGTCACTTGGAAAAGAAAAGAGAATGAGTGCAGACATGCAAAATATCTTGATTAATTCAAATGCCTGTGAAGCACCTTGCCTAAAGAAAGATTTGTCTAAAAGCATGTCTTTAAAATCAGATATGGCATGTCCCATTAATGTGATCAATTCTGGTTCCAATAATGTTACTAAAGATGAAACATGTGAGGAATCAGAAAATGCAAAACTGGACAAAGAAGAAACTTCACATGAAGATGGGAAAGTAGATAGTGTTGTGTCTGAAAACAATGTAACAGAAGAGAGTGCAGAAGAAAATTCTGAAGATATAATTAATGAAAATAATTTAGTTGATGAAAATATTAATAATAATGACCATAGTCATAATAGATTCTCCACAACACAAAATAGACGTATATCAGAGAGGGACTCTGCAAACCACAGCCCAGTGGATCCAATGCTAGCTAGCCCATCCATGTGTCATTTTTCAGATAATCATAGTGAGGTGAGACATTTTTTTTAACAGAGAACATTCTTTTAATTATTGAATATATTTATCTTATTATACAATTTTACAGGGATCTAGTGACAGCGGAAAGGGCTGTTCAGAGGCTGCTAGCCCTCCTCCTGCTAATCTGAATATGGTTCCCTCTGAAACTGCAATAAGAATACATCAGTTTATTATACCCCAGACCCTGGTAGGTCTTTTAATAGGGAAGCATGGGTCATTTGTCACCCAAATTAAAGCTAAAACTGGTGCAAGTGTTTATGTAAGAAGACATCCTGATTCTGTGAAACAAAAAATATGTGCAGTTGAAGGTAAATGAAATTGATATATTTTATATTGTAGGTACTTTATATAATTACACATGTATTCTAACTTATGTTATTCTCTTTACAGGCACTCAAGGTGAAATAGAAGCTGCTTTAGAAATCATTAAAGAGAAATTCCCTGAAAAAAGATTCCCCCACTTTTCTCTTCAAGAAATAAGTGCTGAATTATATCAAAGGCTTTCTCCTTTTGTCCCGGAGTTTCTTCAAGTAAGTCTACTACAATTTATCCTAATTGAAAAGTAAGAGTGAGAGAGAAAATTTGTTAATTTATTTTTGGGTATTTTGAGGTAATCTTCTAAAACCATTCTACCTTTTTGAAACATATTGCCTTTTTAGTTCATTTGTGTTCAAAAATAAGTAAAATATGAACCACTGTCCCGCGTTCTTGTTCTGTGTACGAATTTGTTGTTGACCGACGCGGGCTGACCGCCTGCTATGTGGGTATGTCTATGTAACGTCATGCAAAGTAAAGACCGCAGAACGCGAATGCGGAACGAAATTATTGCTATCGAATTCTAGACTTTCAAGCTTCATTATCAACTCTAGACGCGTATGCGTTTATCGTGGCTAAGGCAATGAAATGTTTAAATGAAGTGTTCAATCAAACTAATTACTTTCAGTTTTTTTTCTGCGACCTTTTTAATTTTTTGGTATTTTTTGGATGATGTCCTTTGCCAACGGCACTTACCACGGGTGTGAAAGATATAGGTATTCGAACAGTTCAAAGATACGGTCCTAGATAATAAGACTGAATACTTTTCAAAATACTACTGCATACCTAACGATAACTTTCCGATCCGATCTCAACCCGATGGTGACAAATTACGTAATTTCACTTCTGAATCGGCATTATCGTCGGGTATTGCCATTTTTCAAACTCCCACTGCGGCAATGTACACTATTACTCTTTTTTTTAATTTTGTACATTAGTTAAATACTAACCGATGCTCTTACGGTGCGGGAAAACATCGTGATGAAACCTGCATATTCGTGCGACTGTAACCATGATCCAATCTCGTTAGGTGCCCCTGGTTGCAGGGTAACGGAGGTCAGGTGGCCGTCGTTCCACTGTAGTTACCTGATATGTCAAATCCTGGATTATGGTCAAAGTGGACGCCGGGCCCTCGTGCACGAGAGCATAACCGGGCCAAGATAATGATGATGATGACTACAATTTTTTCAAACTCCCCAAATTACAAATATAAAATACCATCAAATTTGAAGTTGATTTGTTGATTCGTTTTTCTTTGGCAGGTAATTGCATCAGTCATGTTTTTTATTTTTGTTTGTACATATTTTACAAGTTCATACAAAAGAAAACTCGCCCGATTCAATTCGCTGCCAAATAAAACTTAGTTTTGATATGGATGTGTTTGGAAAATGACAGTATTTAACGATAATGTCGATTGCCCGCGCCAACAGTTGCCTACACGGGTATTTATTGACCCACCTTCATAACATTGACTATGCATCAATCGATGTTGCTGTTTTCTAGAACAGATGGATGCTCCTTATCTTTACTTCTCCTAAGTTATCTTAGTATACTAACGGTATCTGATAATTCAATCATTTCATAGTTTATCCATTACAAACAGACTAACAAAACACGGGTGTTTGTTGATCCACCTTAATTTTTAATGAGCATCAAACATGTTGCTGTTCTCGAGAACAGATTGATGTCTCCTTATCTTTGCTTCACCTAAGTTATCTTAGAGTACGGTGATGTGGACGGTACTGTGGCAATTCGATAGTTCAATCAATCCTCTTTATTTTTTTAGCAAATCAAAACCGCATAAAAATATAACATCCATAGTTATTCTCACAGAGCATTTATTGTAATAAAATAAGCAAACATGAGCTCGTTGCAAATTTCTTGTCAGCCCATACGGTTTTATCATATTTTTATTTGTGTCAGCTGATTCTGATAATCCGCATTATTAATATTTAATACTTTCCACTATTGCACAAAAATTCACTAATCTAGACAGATATACATTGGCTCAAAATAGATGCCCTGTCCTCAATATTCGCGTTCTCAGTTGCAGCTCGTGGAGTCCGTGAACAACGACACGATAATGACGTGTCTGGTGAGTGCGGGTCACTTCTTCCTGCAGCAGCCGCTGCACCCCACGTTCCCCTCGCTGCACGCCCTGCACCGCCTCATGGCCGCCACCTATCAGAATCCGGATGTGCCGTCGCTACCGCGCCCCGTGAAAGGTAACCTTACGAAACTTGCCCTTAAATCAGGTCACCATTTAACTTTTACATTCATTGCGCGCGGCTTGTGTCACCTTTAAAATTAACGCATTGTTATAATAGCCGCGGCAATGTCGCGTGATCGGTTTGCGTTGAAACGACCGAAAAACAGGTTTTTAATATCAATGTCACCGAATTTTTTATTTAGTTATCTCATGTTAGGCAACATTAATATCTTCTTCAGATGCAGTGTAGAGTATGACGTGTTGTGTATATATTTATTTCAGAGGGCTCAATCTGCGCGGCTCCCACGGAAAACAATTGGTACCGCGCGCAAGTGATATCAACCTCCGAGGAGAATGACACGTCTGTGGTGAAGCTGGTGGACTTTGGCGGGTACCTCACCGTTGACAACGACCAGCTCAAGCAGATCCGCTCAGATTTCATGACACTGCCCTTCCAGGCTACGGAAGCCCTTTTGGCATTTGTGAAACCCGCAAATAATGGTTAATTAATTGACATTATTTTGTGCTTCAGCTTTTAACTCAATTCTTTGCTTCGCTATCTTTAAATATTTTTCTTAATGTATTAATTTATGATTTCATTGCAATAGAGACAGACATCAATTTCATTTCATAATATTATAATTTCAATACAAACAAATACATTTTAAATCGGATATATCGTATCTTTATAACGGGGTTTTAAAAGTTTAATGGAGATAAGATATTTACTTCTGTGCTCATTTCAAACTTAAAACAGCAGCTTATCAGTAAACAAAAACTAATGATAAACCTTTTCTTTAGCGTCCCAATCTTATCTAGGCAAAAATGAACCCAATACATGTTCTAAAGTCATTGTTTTATCATTTAGTGGTTTCTGGAATTTTATATTAATCATAGTAACTTACGAGTAATTTAGCTATCTAATAATAACAACCTTACTTATTGTCCCAAACATTTATGTATTTACAAATTTAAACTTGACAATAATTTTATTCCATTTTGTCAAACCCCAAGGTGAGTGCCCATTCATGCTAATTTTCATAACTAATATATTTTATTTTAAAGGTTTCTCATCTTTTTGGAACACAAATTTTGTTACTCAGGCGAATCTCCTAAAAATATTGTCCTTACAAACAAATGAAATTTCAATTATTGCATTTCTGTATGGAGTAGACTCACCAGTGCAGACGTAAAAGCTGTCTGATCCTATCTGACTGTCTTATCTAGGGGCTTGTCTTGCTCCAGGATTAAAATTATGGATTGACATGTTTGGTATATCGTCGTAACGTGATTTGTCACGCAGGGACCGATCTATGAAATCACCATTTTTTTAGATGGATATTTGTGATTTATTGTTATTATTATATCATAGAAAATTTCCGGAGTGTATTAAATTTTTAGGTTGCATAGCTGCGTAGTTGGTAACTATAGGTTGCATAGTTGCGTCAAGCGGAGCATGTAATAAACATACCATAAATAATGTACTAATAAAATGCAATGTTCCAGAGCCAGAGTGGAGCGGGGAGGCCCTTCGCATCATGGCGGGTCTGACCGCCGGGCAGCTGCTGCACGCGCAGGTCGCCGGCTACGACGAGGCGGGCTTGCCACTTGTACATCTATACCTCACCCTCAACCCCCAGGTTAGTACCCACACCTCATACATTCACTTACTACCCTCATTTTGAACTACTTTGTTTTGACAGTTATATTATTGACATTAATTTTTATTTTATTTACATTAAATACCTATTGTATTTAATTCAAAAAATAAATATTGATCGATTGATTAATTTAGCGTGACATGTATCATGTAAAGTGCATGTCTTATTGTTACATAGCCCTACTCATTGTACCTACTTACGCGTACCCTCCTTTGCAGCAAGTGATATTCCTAAATAGGGAGCTAGTGGAGCGCGGCCTGGCGGAGTGGGACATCCCCCCGGACTCGTGAACGCCGCTCGCCCTCACGGCTGCAGCGCGCCGCGCCGGCTCCGCTACTCGTACGTGAACTATATCGACGCTGACTAGTATATGGGGGTTGCATTTCACTTGACTTAAAATAATTTAATATTTAATAGTTGATTGATTCATTGCCCTGGACTGGCTATTTGTAGTGTAAAGTTGGGAGTTGATCCTGTGTTTCTTATTACGTGTCGACATCAATTTTACAATTACTTTGGGATCGTGTGAGTACCATTAGATTTTCTTGTACGCCATGCGACAATGAAAATCTATTAATTTTACATACCTACTCCCTTACTGTTAGTATTATGGGAACTGAACCATGTTTTGTAAATTACTAACACATATTTAATAGTTTTGTATTATGCATTCATTTAATTTAAGTACAGAACTAGCGTAACTAATCGCTACGACAAACGTAATATTCCCTACATTATAAAGTAGGTAGTTGAAAAAAGTAAGTTAACTGGACTTGAAAGTAATTGTAATTTTGATAAAATCGCTGTTATTCATGTGAATTTTCATACCTTGTTTTTATGGTCTCATACAAGTTACACTCCTTATATTTATGGGTTCATAATGTAACTCATAGGTAAATAAATTTATTACGTAACAGATTACCTTTTATTTTCAAATAAGGTTTTATTTTTAGACTGGTATCTGTTAATACTTTGAAGTCACTCTTAAAATCTACATTATATACAATATCGAAGTCTACCGATACTCCCACAACAGGAACATTTTAGGATACAATACAGTACGCTTATGAAATGAACTATATTGATGCCCATAGATTATTCCTACACATTTAAGTTCGTAGTTAATTTTAAGATTGTTTAAGAATGTTTATTGCACCAAAAGGTGGTCTTTTTCTTAATTTTATTTTTTATTTAATAATAACATACCTAGGAAAGGTTTTCGTAAGTGTCAGGATGCTCATTATAATATAAAAGTACTGCCATCTGCACTTTTGATTAACATTATCAAAAGCAACAACCACTTGAAAAATCGTGAGTGCTGTATTTATTACTTGTGCCAAATTTGCATTTGTTTTAATTTTCATCAAGTCGATGTCATGTCTGGTCGATAAAATTGCAAGATATTTTGCATTTCAGCCTTATATCATGTGCCTTTTAAAACAGATTTTTGTAGAATTTAATAATGTTCTACAACAATGTACGTAAAATATTATTTGTCACATAATAAGTTCTCTCTGGTCCAACTCCAATTAACATATTAATGCAATTTAATACCTATTGCTTTCATAATATTGTGACAAAAGAGTATTTTATTTACGTTATCAGGTAACGGCAAGTATAATTTACATTATTAATATGTAAATTTATGTATCTAATGTTATTGACTGACGACTGAAAAAATGTATAGAAATGTATAAATTTTGTGTAATGTTAAAATAGCTTTATGAAAAAGTACAATAGTGTGTGGTTGTTTCCAGTGAAGGTTAAGGTCGAATTGTATTGGTATGATGATGCGACATCACCTTCTTTGTATGATATCAGATTAATGACTAGACTAATTTTGTCGGTGACTTCTGCAGCTCTTTTATTTAATAATATCTCCTGTTTTGCATGGAACTCCTTTCATGTTGAAATATTTCTTTCTGTACTATTCTCGCATCGATTGAATTTTTCTGGTCATTATGTGCGTGTCTCTACTTACGTATTGAGCGGAATATTATCTTCTCAATTATTTTTATTTCAGATTACTTTGTGAGTACCATCACCGTTTCCTTGCTATACGGCATTACGGTCATATGAGGGGTCATGGTAATTCTTTGAGTTATATACAGGGTGTTACATAATATATGTATAAAGCCGTGAACTGGATGGAGTGTTAAACATAATAAAACGATAGGTACAATTATTTCTGTCGTACGTGAATTTTTTTTATATAACATATGTATGAAGCCGTGAACCGTATAGAGTGCTAAATGTATGAAAACGATAGGTACAAAAATTCCACGTACAACAGAAATAATTGTACCTATCGTTTTATTATGTTTAACACTCTAACCAGTTCACGGCTTTATACATATATTATGTAACACCCTGTATAATGAGCACATTGATAAGACTAGTTCTGAATTTGTAGGTTTAATAGTGTACATAATAGTGTAAAGTAGTGATTAGTTTTGATAGTTTAAAATAATCCAGTATTTTGTAATACGTTGAGGAGTGCTCTATAGTATCGTAAGTTCTCATAACGCATCTTGAGTAGAAAGTATTTCTAGCTATAATTAGCTACAATTCTGCAGCGCCCAGATTATTATAACATGTAGTTAAATAGATGCTACATATTACATAATTATGTAATGTTATTCATGTTTGTTTTAAAAATGGGTAATTTTACTTTTTGATTTGGTTAGTGTTATTGATTTCAGTGACTACAATTAAGATGGCTCTCCGTTTGCATTTCGTGTTGACGTCCTTATTGTATATAAACTAATATATTTGCGGTTAAATCAATAAATTGTCGTTTCAAAAAAACATTTTGTTGTTTTTAACTCTTTCTTTCCCAGTTTCCAATGACCATTTTAGAATAAGAAAAAACGTCATTGCATTTTTTTACCTGAAACAGAATGGGCCAAGCTGAGCTCTGTTATGGGCCCCACCAGCCCACCACTCGGTCTGACCCATGAAATTAGTAAAACTAGCGTTATGGTCCCACCACAGCAGCAAACTCATTTACTTCTGTTTTGTTCTCATCTACACAAAATCCACTGATCTACTATACAAGGAACAGTTATTCCTGCAATTAGAAGAAGAAAGTTCTGAAAATGCTAATAATTCGATTGTTTATGTTTTCTACTTTTTCTTTTTCTAAAATGCCGACAATCACTTTTCATTGTTAAAAAGGATGCCGTAAATCTTGATGCCCACGTCCAATAGCTATGTGTAATAGAAAAGTAGCTGCCCAACGACGTATCATATATAAAGCTGTTGGAACAATATAACAGTCCGGCACAGAGGGTTGGCGGGCAAACAGAAAAGACACTAGAAATGTTTAATATACTCGGAATGGACTAATGTTTGAAACTAGGTGCCAAAAATTTGAACTCGTAAATAGCTATCCAAAGACTTACACATTGCCATTTGAAGTAGGTAGAATAGAAATACAAGTTATTAGTATGACATATCAAGCAGTTGCACGACTTGCCTCCATCGAGAGGTGCGGTCCGGGCGAGCGCTTCAATCTTATGTAGTGGATCTTCCAGCTGCCGCACGAGCCGCTTTAGTTCAACCTTTATAATTCGGACGGCCATGCAATGGAACGCATTACCCGCGAGTGTGTTCCCTGATCATTATAATCTAGACTCCTTCAAGGCCAGAGTGAATAGACTATTCCTAGACAGGCATGCTCCATCATCGGCCGCAATGTTAGTACACCATAATTCGGAACGGACTAACTTGGAGGTGGGTAAACAGTTTCGGGATCTAGTTCACACGTTCTAATTCTTTTTAACAAAATTTATAGAGAAAGGTACCGCGGACATATCATCATCTCAGTCGTAGAACGTCCATTGCTAAAAATATACCTACTACAGGCCTTCCACACAGATCGACTTGAGTTTTTTGCTTCGGGAGCCTCGGTATCGGGAATCGTAGGGATACGATCTTCGTCCGAAGGCGAAAGGTTACGAAAAGTTGTCATGCATCATACCTATTGCTTTATCACCTGTGATAGTGATTGGTCGACGACCATGTTCGGAATCGGTGTCGTTGTTGGTAACGGCAGTACGGGATAGCGACGGCGGCGGCGCTAGTGATCCCTATATCGGACTAGACTGGGACAGACTTGGCATAAATATAAACGGCGAGCATCTCGCTCACTTTAGATTTGCTGATGATATCGTAGTCTTGGCTAAAACCCTGGAAGACTTAGCAAAATGCTCGATGACCTCTGTAGTGCCTCTCAACAAGTACAGTCTGGCAAGAAAGTCGTAAAAAAAAATTGAAGGCGCCACCACCGTTTACATGGTATCATTGTACTTTATCAGTCTGTAAACTTGAAATATTTAAAAACACTATCTTCACGTATATGCTTTGCCTCTATTTCCAATTTATTTGCGTCTGTGCCTCATATACTTCGATTAGAAATTTTGACACTTGTTAATATTATATTATTTATTTTATAGGTCTTAAAATGAACATGGACAAGACGAAAATTATGTCAAATGTCCGGGTTGTGCCTACCCAGTGGCAGTTGGAGGCTCTCCACTCAAAGTTGTCGACAAATACACACCTAGGACAAATAGTCCAGCTTGGTAGATCCAATTTCGAGAAATCGGTCAATCAACGAATCCAACTCGATTGAGCAGCGTCCGGGAAGCTACACCATATATTTTCGTCCCAAAAACCGCAGTGTCTCAAGACGAAGATCTTTGACCAGAGACCTGGCCGCTCACTGTGGGCTTCATAAGAAAACTCACTGTCATCCAAAGGGTGATGGAAAGGGCTATGCTCGATTGAATCAGGAATGAGGAGATCCACAAGCGAACTAAGGTCACCGACATAGCCTGAAGTATTGCCAGGCTAAAGTGGCAGTGGGCAGAGCATATAGCTTGCAGAACAGATGGATGATGGGGCAGGAAAGCTCTCGAGTGGCGAACACGTACCGGAAGACGCAGCGTGGGTAGGCCTCCCACTAGGTGTACCGACGATCTAGTAAAGATCGCAAGTACCAGCTGGATGCGGAAGGCACAAGACCGACCTTTGTGGAGATCTCTGGGGGAGGCTTATGCGCGGAGTAGACGTTTTCCGACTGCTATGATGATAATGAATTAGAGTTAACATGGCCTAGTTTTTAAGTTTGATACCAAACTACCAAGCTGTGAAGACATCAAATACATTCGACGCCATTTCAATATTTATTTTAGTTTAGCTGGTCTATTATAGTTCTACGTCAGGTGTTCCACATTCCAAAATCAATTATCCCTATGTTGCCCAGGCTTAGAAGCTACAAAACAAAAAAGTTTTATTCAAATCCGTCCAGTAGTGTAGTTCCGGAGACAAGCGTGTACAGACAAAAATTTTAAAAATTCTTCTATTAATATTTCATCACCTGTTTTTTTTTTATAAATATTTTCAACACTTTTTTACTGCATTCTTAGATGTATAGATTTAGGTAGGCTTGACTACCATCACACCTGGTGTTAAATGTAGACGTCGTGGTGGTCGAGGTGCGTCTTGTATTCAGCGGAACTGCCTGCCTTCTCCAGATTTCGCTCCGGCCCGGAATACTGCGCAAACTATTTGGTGCGTGGATTAGGCCCAGATTCGATCAAAGCGGTGACGTGCGAAGCGGAGATATGCTATTTAGGACCGGAGCAAAGATGTGTAAGTGGTGACGTGCGAAGCGGAGATATGCTATTTAGGACCGGAGCAAAGATGTGTAGTGTAGTGGTTAAGAGTCGAGCGTCTAACGTTGAATGTTGAGAATGAACACGAACGGTTCACCCGTTCGTGTTTATTTTGCGGTACCGCATGGAACACGCCGCTCCGTCACATCTCTCGTCTCCGCTTCGCGCCGTCGCCCAGCTCTCAACACTGCTTTAACCGCGTCATACATATAGTAATATGAGAGTTCTGCGCAACCGGCTCCACTAAAACTAAGCGGAGACGAAACGTGTAAAATAATAAAATCCTATTGGTTGTTAAAATCATACCTCCTCTCGCCTTGACTTGGGGGAATCAGTGGCCCGATGTATTTATATTAATGTCAAATTATATTTTCTACACACGCCAATTTCTTCTGGCTAATCGGAAATCTAACCCAGGAAGCGATGCATGGCGTACACACATACATACATATACGTCACGCGTTTTTCCTGTAAGGGTAGGTAGAAAACATATTTACACCATACAACATAATTATTTAGGCATTCTACAATTAGGTGATCAATATAAAATTAAATTACTATTAATATTATATAAAAAATTTAATTATATTAAAAAATACAGTTAATTAAACTTAGATATATTTCCCAGTCCAATTACATAAATACATTTACCAACAATTTCAATAATAGTGCAATTCTCACAACAATATGCAACAACAATCACAATAGGTATAAAAACTAATGCAATCTGTATTATTTCAGAAATAATAAATTCCTAATAATATGGAGTGAATATCCTATCCAAATCTTGGATATATTTGAAACATAAATAAAATTGTTTACGTCAATGTTTAGAAATTTAATTAATCAATTATTAAACACTATCGAATTCCCGATCAATCATACATTTTAGATATTTTTGTATACTTAAGCTAAGATAACATTTTTTTAAATCATTCAATCATAACAATATAACGGTCTAGAGTCTAGACGCAGGGAGTTGGTTGAATTTTGCTAAGTATTTTTGTGGAATGGTGGCCGTGTAGTTATTAGCTCCACACGTCCGCTGAATATTTCTTCATGGACTCGAGTTTCTTGAGGAACTGCACTGCCTCTGCCTCGGAACGTCCGCCCTTCAACTGCACCGACTTAAGCACGATGTTGCGCACGTCCACGGCCATGTTCTTTGCGTCCCTGAAACCAGATACACCGTCATCAGATGCCGGAAAGCATGCACAGACTGATCTGTCGCATATCACCATCAACTTAGCCGCAGGATATATAAAACAAACAAATAAATAATCGTGGACAAATTTACACAGCGCCATCTAGCCCTAAACTAAGCGATGTACTGTGGGTGTTTAAGTGATACTTTTAAATACATACTTATTACTTATATATAACAACATGTCCCAAAATTCAAGGATAAGCGGGCACCAGAGGTTATTGATTATAAAAGAAATATATATATATATATATATACAGGATGTTACATAATATATGTATGAAGCCGTGAACCGGATGGAGTGCTAAATGTATGAAAACGATAGGTACAAAAATTCCACGTACAACAGAAATAATTGTACCTATCGTTTTAATATTGACACCATTGATATTATCCACAGCCTCAGCGATTTTTTGGCGAAGCTCGTCCAATGTTGCAATGGGTTTTAGTTGGTATGGCAATTATATTATAAAATTACGTGATACGTTTAAGTATCACGTAATTTTACTCTATACTTTAAAATGATAAAATTACACACCGATTATTACAATTACGACCAGCCGGGCTATTGTCTACATCAGTTGGCAACTGAATTTGACATTAGATAATTCTAGACTACGTCATCTACGTCGGCCACTGGTAAATAGCGTCTACCAAATTAAAGTAGTGTAAGATTATAGAGACAATGGTCGCCCACCCCCAAAATGGTAGGGCAGTCAGGGATACTCTACTCACCCGCAAATGTAAATGTGGCCGTTTTTGTTCCCGATTATGTCCCATATTTGTTCCATGTTCTTCTCAAGCAGGTGCGTTACATAGATTTTGTGCGCTTGATCTCTCGAGAACGCCAGATGTAACTGTACGTCGCCATTTTTCGCGTATTCTTCGAGTTCCTGTGGAAGGAAAATTGGAATACTAACTTTAAAAAAATCATCATCGTTTCATCGGGTACATGAAGACCTGTACGATAATATATTTTAATTTTAAATGAAAGCAGACGGAGGGCTACTATTTGCATACACATAATTATCATAATTATGACGTAGACATTTATTACGCAAACAGATAGTAATAATAATTCTTCCACCTAATGTTAATGCATGTTCGTTTTTTTATTATTATTATTTTACACGCACCAGCCAGACAATGACAACTAAAACGATAAAATCAAGATGACCAGACCATCTAAGTAAATTACAGCCATGCTATACATATAGCAAGACTGCATTATTTATCTTGTTTGATGGAATAATTTATGTTACAATCTGACCGCTTGTAGTCCACTTGCCAATTTTTAAGAAGCTTTTGTCCGCGACTTAATCCACATAAAATTCCGTTATTACGTTATAACAATGTAGTAGCGGGTCTACGAGGAAGACACGTGACGTTACATATGTACCTACTTATTAGTTGAGAAATAACAAGTTCGTTCGTTATGCGTAACAAGAAATATACATTATAGGTATGCTACCTGTTTAGATAGGTTTTCCGACTCTATTAGCCTTGGCTGACTAATTTACAGATATACTTAAACGTAGAGTTGATTCCTAACATCTGCTTCTGCTGTAGGACATTTCTATTTAGAAATAAGCTGTACCTTTAGTGATTGTCATATTTATGATAATATTAGATATTGTAACTTTCATTGGGTTAAATGATTAAATCAATAAATAAAACTTGAAATTCCCACATACACATCCACAGGCGTCTTGTCAGCGCAAGCATTTTTATTCTGTTGGTTATAATACAGGGGTGGGGTATAACACAAGAAAAAAGGAGTGGGTAGGGGTAGAACAACACGCGAACAAAAACCAGTCTGTAATAAAAATATATATATCGATCGATAGTTACCTCCTGGTAGATGTAGTCCTCGGCGCGGTACCGGCAACCGAAGTAGAGCACGTTGTCACCGACCTCCTTGCCGTTGGCGCGGGCGAAGGCGCGCTCCTGGAGGAAGCCGCGGAATGGTGCTAGCCCCGTGCCAGGACCCACCATCAGTACCGGGGTCTGCGGCTGTAGCGGCAACCTGCACACCCACCCAGAGGAATGTTGAGATGATTTAAATATAACATCAGAGCGGCTGTCAAGAGTGGCTTGGTCCGCCGTATGTGCAACTGCTACCCTTTTTTTTTTAGAAACAGTTTTAGCTGAAGGTGGTATTTCTAACACTCATTTTTTAATACCATAATACCTATTTTTTTATGTGAAAAACGGTGCTGGTTGATAGTTAATATTAGGTATATTTAGTAAGAGTAAATAAACAAAATATTATTATTTCAGCCACAGGATAAGTATCCACTGCCTAACATGGGACCCCACCTGCTTCCCCTGCTCCTATCTTATGTGATTTCGACCTCATTCGTTATCGTGAATATATCATATTTTATTAAATTGTTGCGGGTCCCATCTCAAGACAGTATTGGCTTCTTTTCAAACTGTCTTTGTATCAAAACTCAATGGTCGTCGGTGCAGCGATGGAATTAAGTGGATGGGCTCAAATATTATAAGGTAAAATGTCATTTTCTTTGCTGTAAGGTGTGTGTTGAGTAGGGTAGGGGTAGGACAAAACGCGAACGAAGTGGCGTTGGGCCAACTATTAAATAAATAAATACAGTAGGCATTGTGTTGGTTCGCCAAGAAATGTATAACAATAGAATTGGACCACTATTAATAAGTGTGCATCGCTTTAAAAAAGATCTCTGTATGGGAAGTTTTCTAAACGACATTAAAAATATCTAACTTTATATTGGAAAATTATGAAAAATATTCTTCAATCATAAAAAAATTTAATAAAATGTAAATTCGGGTAGTGTATAAGTGAATTCGAAAAAGTGAAAGAGTAAATGTACACAGCAAATAATACCATTATCACGTAAAACCCAAAGTCTACGCGTAAATGAGCCGTGCCTTCTTGATACTGATTAATGATTACCTAATCCAATAATCTTTTACCAAAATGAAATAATATTGTTTATCTACACTCATAGCTTGTTCCAATTACATATTCGAAAACAGTCGTTTAAGGGTACACTTTTTCCACGCCAGTCTATAAAATTTAAAAAAATTACTTTTCGATACAGCATTTCCCATACTATTTTCATTACAGCTGTATCGTAAAATAACTTTTTAATCATTATGCAACATTTTTATTTTTTTATTTTTTGTCGGGCGCCGGGACACGGCGTAATGTAGGCTGAATACTTAGATGTCTTCAACAAATTCAAATTCAAAATTTAAATTTTCCTGTTTATATTCTGTGAAATTATTTTCCCGCTAAACAGAATATTTTTAGTAATTATTGTAATTTGTGTTTGTGAATGTTATTCCTTATTTTAAGCAAAAAAATAGATAAATGTGAATATAGTTAAGTGTATTTCCCGCCGCTTGATATCCTTGACGCGTAGATACACCAGAACTGACTCGCAGCTTACTTCCAGCTAAGTTGAGAAAATTATAGGTACGATATTTTAACATAAAAATATTAGAGTGTAGATAAAGTAGTGTATGCAACTGCATATAATTAGGTATTAAAACACTCGTGTCAAACTATTATCATACTCGGCTACGCCTCGTATGATAAACAGACACTCGTGTTTTAATACCCCCTTTTATATGACAGTTGCATAAACTACTAAAATGTCAATAGGTAACGTATTTTCTTGAAGTTAGATTACCAATCGGAAACTTTATTGTCTAAAATCAAATTAGAGAATCTCGACGAATAGATAATTTAGTTTATTTTTATTTAGTTTTTAGTTAAGATTTGTTTTCTGTATTGTTTTTTATAATTTTACATAATTAAAAATTAAATAAACTAGACTTATTGAATAAGTCATACGTAGGTACATGAAGTCCTACCACCTGATTTAAATAGATAGCGCTAACCTAATATATTTTATTTATTTAGTTATTTCACTTAAGAGAGTATAATGCTTAGTTTTATTGAACTTCAAAATACATCCAAGTCAATTACGAATAATGATACCTACATACGTGTCGATTTCCATTTTATACCTATTGGCTCTGGGCACAATAGAATTAAATATATTGTTATCGTCATATACTTTATTGTAAATAGTTCATAATTAACCTATGTAATAACCATTTCTGCAGGCTTCTTTGTTAAGACTGTGATAACGAGGTTGCATGCAACATGAAACGGAACATGTAAGTCTTGGAGATTGCCAATGCCGTGAAATCAACACCATGCGGCACTTAGCTGCACTAATTATCCCACAAAAACTTGAAATTGCCGTTAACCTCATGATAACACACTATTTATCAGAATTCGCACTGTTACATAAATTTCAAATTAACCTCCCGAGCGAAATCGCGTGATTACGTTTGGGAAAGGTCGGCATGGAAGGTCGACCGCTATGTACTCTTATGCACCTACCTACTCATATATTATTTTTCTGAGGACTGTATAAAAAAGTGATAATATCACCATAACAATAGCAATTGCTACGATTAATATGGCGTCATAGAGCTTATTTGGCAAACAAGTTAATTTCATAATGACAAGCACATATTTTCAATATAAAATCTGCGTAATATACATTTAAAGTAAATTAAATAACAATAGCACTATCACTCTGCACGTGTAGATAATTTACAATTACTGGAATTACGTGAAGTCATGGCAGTAGGCCTGCACTGCTCCGCTAAATCAGTAATCGGCTGAATTAATCGCTAGAACATAATTATACAACAAACTAATATCCCCACAAAGTAATGTTTCAATTATGGTTCAGTTCGAGCCTACACACGGACACCTATCTCAAAGGCCCGCAACACATTCCGAATCCCCAGATACTGCGGGCTTTCGGCGGCGGTGATCATTTTTCATCAGGCGGCTCGCTCGTTTGTTTGCCACCCTCATTTTTTTTTAAAGTAACTAAAAATAAATCAACTCTGGTCGAGTGAACGACCAGACTTGATTTATCACCCTAAGATTGAAATTCGGTTGCAAGTCATAAAATTACAAGTTCGATTTTCCCTTGCAATGACATTCCGACAGTTAACATTCAACCAAAAAGTCACTAATATTTTGGTTACAAGGGAAGTTTTGGCGAAACTGATAAGCACCTAGTAGAAACAAGTGTTACCTGAACTGCGACTTCCTGATGTAGACAGGCACTCGCGGCAGCGGTTTCCCTGACTCCGGCTTGTGCTGCGCCAGCCAGGTGGTGGTGACGCCCTTGTTGACGCGCCCCGTCGGCGTCTTGTACTCCACCACCACGGCGGTTATGTGAACCGTGTCTGGATGCAACTGCCGGGAGAGATCCGTATTCATATCATACAATTTTCATCAATGTCAATCCGATCTACAGCCGAAGGAACGGCCGCAACTGGATACGTATAGTAATGGGGCAATTTATTTATTTATTTATTTATTTATACTTTATGCACAAACAGTACATTGGCGGACTTAAAGCTAAAATAGCATTATCTACCAGTCTACCAGGAGAGATAACAGTTGACAAAAGGTATGCGGTGCAGGAATATTACTTACAAGTAAAGATTACACATAAGCTTATTCAACCACAATCAAATTTATAAAAATAAATAAATAATAATAATAAATACACTAAAAGTTAAAAGTAGCAATAGATATTTTACACTAATTAATTAACTGCATAAGTTACCCAAAATTGAAATGAAGAAAAGAGATGAAGAAGGAATAAAGGAACAAGGAATAAATTAGGAGCTAAGGAGTGTTCAGGAAATTGTTATGTACTGCTCTCTTAAAACAGAATTTCCTAGATATTCATCTTATGTCAGGGGGAAGATCATTCCAGAGTCTCATCGCTGTTAAAGCAAACGAATTAGAAATAAACCCAGTCCGATGAAGAGGGAAATTAAATAAAAGATTGTTTGAAGAACGGAGATTACGGTCATGATTATCCGAGAGAAACTGGAATTTACATTTTAAGTATTTTGGAATAGCTGGGTCGTGTAAAATTGAATGAAGGAGAGAAAGAGTTCTTAAGTTACGGCGTTGTCGGATGGAAAGCCACTTACTTGAGCTTAGCTCGTTAAACCGAGACATGATCATACTTGCGCAAACCAAAGATGAATCTTATGCAGTTGTTAAGAAGACGATCTAACTTACAGAGAAGGTCTTGGTTTGCGCCAGTGTAGCATACATCGCCGTAATCAATGATAGGCAGAATCAAAGATTGCACAAGTAGAAATTTGGTAGCAGGGGGAAGGAAAAATTTAAATCTATAGAGGGAACAAAGAGTCGCGGTGACCTTCCTGCTGACCTCTGTCACATGCGGTACCCAGCTGAGAGTGCTGTCAATGTAAAGCCCCAGATCCTTTACCTGGGAAGAGTACGGGATAATTGTACCATTGTAATGTAAAGGTGGCACGAGGGAGAGATCAAGGCATTTAATTGCGTACGGGCTGCCCATAATAATAGCTTGGCATTTGGATGGATTGACGTGTATACCAAATCTTGATGACCAGTCCAGGATGGTTTTGAGCTCGCAGTCAAGAGCACTAATTGCATCAGAAATGTTAGCAGCCTCAGCATTTGCATATATCTGGAGATCGTCAGCATATAGATGATAGGGGCATTTTAAGTTTAGGGTCAGCTGGTTAATGAAAATAGCAAACAGAAGAGGAGAAAGAATTCCACATTGAGGCACGCCAGCATCAACGTTGCACGAGCTAGAAGTTGACGCATCGGCAATTGATACAGTAGAGAGCGAATCAGCAAGTTTTTGTTCTAAACAATTGTCACCGATTCGCGGCGGGAGGACATTCGCTCGCCCCGATCGAACGGTTTTCAATTATGATTTTCGGCAAGAAAAATTCAGTATATTGATGCATGACGCAGATTTTTCCTATTTTTGAACAGTCCACTTTTGGAGTTGCCACTGTCATTTTTTAAATTTCGAAAACCTTTCTCCTCAAGTCGAAACTAGACCCCAGGTAAGCGTGTCGCTGACAGACCGGCGCCTTACAACTTTTACATTTACATGGTCGCCCGTCAATGTCGTGGGAAAGCAAGACCGACCAAAAACCGAATGGAAACATACTTATTATTAAATGTTAGACGAACTCGTTCAGGAGGCTATATGGCTCATTCAGTGGTGTTTGCATGCAAATTGGTCAGCGTAGGTACGCGAACACAGAGCACCAAGCAAGACTGCATCTTGACCAGATCTAAAAGTGCTATATACTGGCCCTGCAATAATTGCCGACTATTATAAACAAATAATGTTCCTTTTAAAAACCAATAAATGTCGTCGTAAAGTAACATTTATATGCTATAAATCTTTTTTACTTTTGTTTTATACCTACATTTATGTATGATACTATCATCTACTTTATTTACTCTGAGCTATTTAATCTAGATATGAAAGTTTATGTTATATTGTTTCAGTTTTACTGTTATGTATATTGAGATAAGTACGTTAATGTAAATAGTGTAGTGGCTCTCCAGACGTTTAGGTTTCATTTCAACTGTAAGTCTGGAAGTATTTGGATAATAAATAAATCATCATTAGAGCGGTCGATCCCGGTTTTTGCCAGGGTCCGCTTCCGTGCTCTTCCTCATTCACTTCGCCCGGTTTTCCCCATCCTCACATCGTAGGCCGTTGGCTCTCGCATCCTACTGAGCAATGACAATCCATCTATTCCTTCTTGTACCTCCCGCGGGGCATCTAACCCGATACCGGCAGATTTAGGAACTACACCATGTATCCCTAGATCTTACGCAGCACGTGAACAAACTAGCGCCGCATTCTATCTTATGCGCCTTGTCTTTCATGCCCAGGCTGCCGCGAAACCGACGGCATTCTGCACGTACGCTTCGTCAGCGCCAGGTCTCGCAGCCCTAATTAAGCTTATTTTTATGTAGTAGTTTAAGCTCATATTTATTTCCTAGGATGATAGTTAAAACCAGATAAATAACATCGTATGAATTTCGTAATCAGTCGAGCTATTTTCAGAATAAATGCAAAAACTGCAGACTGTAGGACTCAGATAAGCTGAGTTGATTTATAACATATTTATTCTGGTTGGTCAGAATATAGGTATTCATTAAGAAATATGATACTTTTATCAGGTACAGAAACATCAGCACTTCATTCATTGCACTGGTAAAATGTAATGTCTAATAATGACGCAAAGAACCCCTGGTTTCCCTTTCGAAATTATCCTTATTATGTTTCATCCTTATGTCGTGGATATTCCAGCTACCCGTACGTGCCGCTTTGACTCAGACTTTTTATTACGTACGACTAAGGAATGTAACACGTATTATCCTACAATGAGTCAGGTTTTTTGTAAAAGCGAATGTCCTCCATTCGCTCGCCCCGATCAAACGGTTTTCCCTAGATCTTACGCAGCACGTGAACAAACTAGCGCCGCATTCTATCTTATGCGCCTTGTCTTTCATGCCCAGGCTGCCGCGAAACCGACGGCATTCTGCACGAACGCTTCGTCAGCGCCAGGTCTCGCAGCCCTAGAGATCACAGGCCTAATTAAGCTCATTTTTATGTAGTAGTTTAAGCTCATATTTATTTCCTAGGATGATAGTTAAAACCAGATAAATAACATCGTATGAATTTCGTAATCAGTCGAGCTATTTTCAGAATCAATGCAAAAACTGCAGACTGTAGGACGATTGGAACGCTAATTGTAAATAGACTCAGATAAGCTGAGTTGATTTATAACATATTTATTCTGGTTGGTCAGAATATAGGTATTCATTAAGAAATATGATACTTGTATCAGGTACAGAAACATCAGCACTTCATTCATTGCACTGGTAAAATTTAATGTCTAATAATAACGTAAACATGCCCTGGTTTCCCTTTCGAAATTATCCTTGTTATGTTTCATCCTTATGTCGTGGATATTCCAGCTACCCGTACGTGCCGCTTTGACTCAGACTTTTTATTACGTACAACTAAGGAATGGAACACGTATTATCCTACAATGAGTCAGGTTTTTTGTAAACATCCTGAACATAGCACGGATAATTAGGAAATTCATTTTTATTTCCAATTGTCCGTTTTCTTTTTCATTCGTCCTAGGATCGTCGCGAAGATAATTTGTTTCCGATTATCGTACGACGATTAGCCATTTCAGCTTGATAGAGATTTTCGGGTCACAGTCTGGTCACATGACTTCCTGACATTTGACCCAAGCTGCAGAGATACGGGACTTAACATCGGAGCCGATATCTTCGGTTTTGTGCAGCACGGATCCCCTGGTTTCCCTTTCGAAATTATCCTTGTTATGTTTCATCCTTATGTCGTGGATATTCCAGCTACCCGTACGTGCCGCTTTGACTCAGACTTTTTATTACGTACAACTAAGGAATGGAACACGTATTATCCTACAATGAGTCAAGTTTTTTGTAAACATCCTGAACATAGCACGGATAATTAGGAAATTCATTTTTAAATTCCAATTGTCCGTTTTTTTTTTCATTCATCCTAGGATCGTCGCGAAGATAAATTGTTTCCAATTATCGTACGACGATTAGCCATTTCAGCTTGATAGAGATTTTCGGGTCACAGTCTGGTCACATGACTTCCTGACATTTGACCCAAGCTGCAGAGATACGGGACTTAACATCGGAGCCGATATCTCCGGTTTTGGGCAGCACGGATCCGACACACTTTGTTTTGATAACGTACATCTTCAAACCGCCGTTTTCTACTACTTTTATCCACGTGTTTACCCTAGTCTCAAGATCTTGTACACTGGCCGCTAACCAGTGCGGTTACATCAGTGTAATTAGCCGAGAGGACATCAATCTTAACTCAATAAAAACGTAGAACAATTAAATTACAGCTTAGGACAGAAGCTTGGTGAACATGTACGATAATCGGAGAGAGATTAGTATCTACCTACCTATGGTCTTAATGTTGGCGTACACATCCTGGATGATTTCAATGTACGCAGTGGACACAGATTTGGACTTTAGAACCTACTAAGTTGTCAAACTCACGAGGGACACTGACAAAGACAATGTTTTAGGCTAGCGCAATAAAAATCTTATAAATTATACAGTGTATTTTTAAGGTTTCTGCAGATGTTGATTTCTACTGCAGTAGACCTTTGTAGGATTCTGATGGCAAAGGTCGGTTCCATGGTGTTGCAGCCCAGCCTGAAGCCGTATTGGCAATCGGACACGGAGCATTCTTGGCGAAGTCTCAGGTCTAAGTTATTTTCAAATAACTTCATTGTCTGGCCCATAAGTTAACTTTGATAATCGCCGCGCTCTTGCGCCCTCATCATCTTGACATCAGTCTCGGTTGTGCCTTTCTGGAGATGTTCGCACGCACACAGGATCTTGGTTCGGATAGCAGGGTATTTCTTCTACAACGGGCAGTAACGGAAGAATATGTTACTTAGGTCGTTAAGGTAAACTTGACAATGATGCAATTAGATAAGAGCATTTCAGCAGCCAGGAGCGGAAATAGTAATAGACTTAGGTAGTCATTGATAATATCGACAAGAAACTTCACGATAGTGACATCAACATTGAAAATGTATTATCATCTAATACGAAGCTGTATTAATAACAAGGTTACTGCGAACGCGGAACTCAGAGCCACAAGGACATCGCGGCGAATGCCACGTATTCCACTTAGCTCGCAATTAAACATGATAGCTTATCAAATCTTTTTTCATACTGATAGGTATATTCGTCATTAAATTCAAATGAGTGAGCGTTGCGTAGTTCAGCACATCGTAAGTAGCAGCGTGGGATGGCTCACGAGATGAACGGACGAACTTATACAGATTGTAGAGAGCCGATGGTTGCAAGAAGTCGAAGTCAATCGATGTGGAAGACGACTTTGTTATACACTATTTAAACATTTATGAAATCGACGATTACGGAAGATAGGCGAAAATAGTGTCACAGGAAATGATTATACATATAAACATATTTTATCAGGAGGATAACGTATAAATAATTATAACAAATTAAACCTCTAGTTGAGAACAATTTTGTTTAGTCGTCCACTTGACAGAAATATAATTTTAACTTTTTTGTATCTCGTCTTCTGCCTAGACGATTTTTTTCATTTCCATACTCGCCTTGTTTTGTTGACCTTGAGTTTGTTAGTTACAAAGTTCAATACGTGAAACCTTACCTTTGGACTTGACGAAATAGAGTAGTATCTTGGTTGCAGACGAGGTAACAATTCACAAAGATGGTCCAGTGGCGGTTTACAGGACTTGATGTCTTCTAAAATATGAACAATGTGTCTGCATGCTTCAACAATGAACGATTGGTACAGCGCTTTGCCCTCTGGCGAGTTAGTAGCCATTAGCAACAACTTCTTCTTGTCCTGTAAATTACAGATAGTGTTTTTGAATAACTAAATCATTACTTGTTGAGACAATTACGTAAACAATATATGTGAAGGTGTCATTAAGACAAGTATCATAATAAGAGATATAATTATCTCTTAATATATAACTATTCAAGTGTAAAACATCTGTCTTGAGCTAAAGTTTTAAATGATATGTCCCTGCCCCACAATACCTCTCTATCACATCCACAACCCATGAACACTGCGCCACATCCATGCAATAAACCATTTCCGGTCGAAAATAGAGGCCAACGTACACCTTCGTTTGTGCTCCTACATGTACGAATTTGGTCCTCCTTAGGCCTTTACCTGATATGTTAATTATCTTTATCTAAACTCATATCGAAATTTTCCAATTACATATTCGAAAACAGTCGTTTAAGTATAGACTTTTTTCACGCGAGTCTATAAAGTTTTAAAAAATTACTTTATCTACACTCATAGCATAATGTTCTAATTACATATTCGAAAACAGTCATTTAAGGGTAGACTTTTTTCACGCCAGACTAAAAAATTTTAAAAATTACTTTTCGATACAGCATTTCCCATACTATTTTCATTACAGCTGTATCGTAAAATAACTTTTTAATCATTATGCAACACTAAAAGTGTTTTTTTATTTTTTGTCGGGCGCCGGGACACGGCGTAATGTAAGCTGAATACTTAGATGTCTTTAACAAATTCAAATTCAAAATTTAAATTTTCCTGTTTATATTCTGTGTAATTATTTTCCCGCTAAACAGAATAATTTGTGTTTGTGAATGTTTTTCCTTATTTTAAGCAAATAAATAGATAAATGTGACAATAGTTAAGTGAATTTCCCGTCTCTTGATATCCTTGACGCGATACAACAGAACTGACTCGCTTACTTCCAGCTAAGTTGAGAAAATTATAGGTACTATATTTTAACATAAAAATATGAGTGTAGATAAAGTAGTGTATGCAACTGCATATAATTAGGCATTAAAACACTTGTGTCAAACTATTATCATACTCGGCTACGCCTCGTATGATAAACAGACACTCATGTTTTAATACCCCCTTTTATATGACAGTTGCATAAACTACTATTATGATACAGCATTTCCCATACTATTTTCATTACAGCTGTAACGTAAAATAACTTTTAATTCATTATGCAGCACTTATATTTTTTAAATTCTTGTCGGGCGCGCGGACACGGCTGAATACCTAAAATGTATACGGCCAAATGTAGGCTGAATACCGAAGATGTCTTTAACAACTTCAAATTCAAAATTTAAATTTTCCTGTTTATATTTCTGTGTAATTATTTTCCCGCTAAACAGAATATTTATTCTAATAGTTGTAATGTTTGTGAATGTTTTTCCTTATTTGAAGCAAATAAATAGATAAATGTGAAAGTAGTAAAGTGAATTTCGCGCCGCTTTATGTGAATGTCCTCGACGCGTAGATACAACAGAACTGACTCGCAGCTTACTTCCAGCAAAGTTGAGAAAATTATTGGTACGATATTTTAACGTAAAAATATGAGTGTAGATAAAGTAGTGTATGCAACTGCATATATGTAATTAGGTATTAAAATATGAGTGAAACTATTATCATACTCGGCTACGTCTCGTATGATAAACAGACACTCATATTTTAATACCCCCTTTTATAATATATGACAGTTGCATAAACTACTATTAAGGCGCAGGCGAAAAATAAAACGTACCTACTCGGATTGTCGCTAACGCAATTTGAATGAACCAAGGGAACCAGAATAACATTAGGAACCTCTTTTTGCGAATAATTGCAATTCTCTTATGTTTTGTATATTTTCTATGCAATTTTTTATAAAAACAAGCATCTGTTTTCCTCACGAAACTTGACACACACAAAGGAAGAGAATAATACCACAAACATACGAGTACATGTCTTATTTAAATACGGCATAATAGTAAGGAAAAACATAAACATATCTAATATATTGTAATAATATAACGACTTATTTAATTGCCTTGCTGTGATTGGCGTTTAACTACAAATCTCTGATTACATTTCCCACTTCATAAGAAATTCCTATGAGACTAATCATTTTCAATATTAATAATCATAATAATCATATTGACTTTAATGTCCCGGTTGTGCTCTCGCGCACTAAGGCCCGGGGTCCGTCTTGACCATGATCCAGGATTTGGCAGATTAGGCAATTACAGAGGAGCAACTGCCACCTGACCGCCGTGACCTGACCAAATTGGATCATGGTTATACATTCAGTCGCCTGAATGTGCAGGTTTCATTACGATACTTTCCCTCACCGCAAGAGCATCGGTTAGTATTCAACTAATGTACGTAACTCAGAAAAGAGTAATTGGGAGTGGGATTCGAACCAGGTACCTCTCGCTTACGAGTCGGATACCTTAACACCTCTGCCACCGACGCTCCGTTAAGACTAATCATTTTCAACACATATGTATTAAATACAAGGATGTAACAATATGGTATGTACCGACTACGTTAACTAAACTGCGTAACTCATTCTGTTGACATTATGTCTCATCTCATCATACGTAATGTATTACAATCAATACAAATAACGCATTCCTAATGTCAAAGTCTCGTGTCTGTTGTCAGCCATTGTGCGTTGTCGCATACGGGTTGGCAGCAATTATATCTCCGCGCGTTATCAAAAGGTCCCTGTCTGGCACGTAAGTACTACGGCTCGATAACCCGTTTGTGATGCAATCGACACGAAACGTGTTCGTGGTACAAAAGGAAAGGTCTTTAAAAATAAAAACTCTACTTTATAAAGATATGTGTCGTCAAAGGGATGGGACACGATTTTTTAACCTCTCGGTATCTATCCACGCGGGCGCTCGCGTTCGCTACCTATCTCGTTCACACTCGTGATAAGTTGGTGAAGAAGATTCCATTGGGAAGCGAGCGCTCGGGTGGATCTTCGGTCTTAAAATTGGTATTGGTATAAAATCCCCAACCAACTTTTGGCCATTTTGAAAAAAGTGAAGTTTTATAGGCCACGCATAAAACATGCCAATCGATAGCAAAATTTACTATCTATCGATAACAATATTTTCAAAAATGTCGAAACCGGTATATTTTGCGAGATATCGCAGGTCAAAGATGTACATTAATTATGCAACTTAAATATATTATAATCTTATTCCATAAAAAAAGATTGCGAGACCGATAACCTAGGTTAAGCAACGTTCGTAGTATGCAGGAACTGGATTGAACTGGAAATTGTTTTCGCTCGTTGAGGCTATTCGAACTTGAACACCGCAACGAATAAAATAAATAAATAATAGTGGACAAATTCACACAGCGCCATCTAGCCCCAAAGTAAGAAAGCTTGTGTTATGGTTGCTAGATAACTGATAAACTACTTATATACTTTTTAAATACATACTAATTATACATAGAACACCCAGACCCGTAACAGAAATTAAAATTCATCATTTCAATTTGTGCCCGGCCGGGAATCGAACCCGGGACCTCTTGCGTGGATGTTGACCATTAAACCACTCAGTAACCAAATGCCAACGGTATTTGGCGAAGAGAGGTTGACCAAGGTCTACCGCTGGGGACCGGAGACTGATTGAATAGTCTCGCTCGAGAATAGTGGGCACTTCATCTCGGTATATTACTATAAAATAAAGTATTTTGTATCTTAGTGAAAATATTATCTTACAAAACACTTTATTTTTGTTTAATTTTTGTTTTAAGTTTAACGCATGCATCCGTTATTCCGTAGCTGTTGCATCTGTACCTCTAGAACAGGTGGACCAATTTCAATTCGGTTTTTTTATTTGCAAGCTCTTTTAATCGAGATTGTTCCTAGCTTTCAATTCCTATTCCATCGAAATCGGTGCAGTAGTTTAGAAGATATTTGAATGTGAGAAGACTTCATAGGAGGTGTTTGCTCGGCATGCGTCGGTAATTAATGTACATCCTTGACTTGCGATATCTCGCATGGTATACCGCTTTCGATATTTTTGAACATAAAATGATCGATAAATATTAAGGTTATAAAATTGATAAAATTATAAACTCAATAAAATAATCATCTTGGCGTTAATGTCCCGGTTGTGCTCTCGCGCACGAGGGCCCGGTGACCGCCTTGACCATGATCCAGGATTCGGCAGGTCAGGTAATTACAGTGGAGCGACTGCCATCTGACCTCCATGACCCTGCTACCAGAGAAACCTGACCAGATTGGATCATGGTTACACATCCAGTCGCCTGAATGTGCAGGTTTCATCACGATGTTTTCCCTCACCGTAAGAGCATCGGTTAGTATTCAACTAATGTACATAACTCAGAAAACAGTCATTAGTACATGGCCGGAGCGGGATTATAAAATTATAAACTCAATGATATTCCCTATAAGAAAGGTTATAGCGGCAATTTTATTTAAACAGCACGCAGAGCAATATTAACACATACACTCCATAACAATTTTAGTCACGTACGTAACTTACGCAAAGGAACCCAATGTCAATTATTGAGAAATGTTACATCAGTAAGAGTAGACATTTACCTTGAATATAATAGATATGTAGCCGATAAATGACAATTATTGTTACCACATGCTAAATACATAAGTAAGGCTTCCTATATTTATGCAGGTCACAGATGTTTAGGTAATCACTGACCAAGAAAAAACCAGATGGTGACTGTCTATACACAAAGGATCCCAGTTCAGTGAGACCGCAAGTTATCCCGTGCAGCGTCGGCACAAGACAGGGAGACATAGCGCGGCGTCGGGTCACGTGTGTTTTTAATGTTACTAGGCTAAAAAAGTATACTATGTAAGTTACTGTTAAAAATGTTTACGTACCTCTTCATCCTGACAATATTCTACAAGTTCCCTCAGTATGTGAGTACGAGGAAGAGCGGTTATCTCAACATAATGTGTCAGTGCTGTCCTATATGTGGTTGGACACGGGAATGGGTGCTTCTTGCTACTCTCCTGATCAGTGTTAATGAGGGAGAATACTTCATCGAGTTCTCCACCAGTTAGCTCTCCTAGGCGCTCCACCAGCTTTGTATCATTTATAGGATATACAGCTATATGATCACCTGATAAGAAAATTATTACACTTACTATACATACCATGTTTGTACATACAATTTATTTGCTGATCACTTTATCTACATTGTCATATGGATGCCATACAATCAGATTGTCAACATTGAATGATTATACAATTGCGATCAGTTTCACCATAAATTAAACATAATATTTGAAAGTGCTTAATTTAAAACATTTACAATTAACACCCAGTGTCTGAAATGCTTGTCAATGTTAGTCATCAATTAAAACTCTTTCCATCTATGTCTATTACAGACCATACAATGGCGAATTTTAATTGATGAGTAACAATAGATTATCATAGGGTAAACTGGCCCATAAGTACTAGAAGATTTGAAACTAGGTACTGAAGAATAAATATTTGTTAGAAATAATGCAAGTATTTTACAAACCTGCTTCATATCGCATTTTGGAATCTGATATATCAAATTCTACATGAAGACATGATCTGTCACCACCTTTATGTAGTTCTCTGTTTACTTTAATTTGTGCTAAGAATGGATTCTTTGCATCATATGGACTGAAATGAATACACTGTTATTAGACAAATGACATTACAACACCATAATTATCCTGTACCAAGGCTGAATCAATACAATGTTTAGATGACTAGATTTCACCCATGACTTGACATACCTACTCTTAAGGTTGAATTATAGACCATACTTTGCTAATAAATGACCACTGTATGATTAAGTTTGTAAAATCTTCGTGCAAAAAATTCCACATTCAATTAAAGTGTATAAATTTACAAAGTTTCTAAAATATCTAATTCATAATTCACATAGTTCCATGAAGTGAGAGGAATGCAGGCTATCTTTCATTCCCCTATGACGGTTTCTCAAAGTAGGGTACGAGAACCCCCCATTCGATAGTGGACGGGGGGTGGGGGGCAACATTTACGCTTTAAGCTTTAGCATTACGCTGGCTGTATGACTGGCATGTGCATGCGCCATGCATGTTGGGGGGAGGTAGGGAAATTGCTGTAATCTGGAAACTGAAAGTGGCATGTGGAGCTAAAAGTATGAGTCCTATGCTTTGGCCAATGCGAAAACTAGTTATGAATATCTCTAATAAGTAGGATTACTAGAACTTACGGCTTTTGGACTTGCAGTGAGTGTAATCTAGCAATTTCGCCAGTAAATATACTATTTGGCTGTATCTCATTGACAGCATGTTGCACCAGGCGGAATTGACGAGTGAGTTCCTCTTCACCTGTGCTCTCAATATTATATTTTTCACATACTGCTGGCCAGAATTTGTCTTTCCATGTAATGAAGTCATCTTCAATACTAAAATAAAATGCAGTAATTAATTATAGTTTCTATTATTTATAGTTAATATCTGCTTACACAACTCAAATATGATATATTAGTATAACTTACTTTGCATCATCGTCTCCAAGCCCCAACTCGTATACTCTGGTAGCTCCAAGCTCCTCAAGACGTTTGTCTAAATAAATGGCAACTGAATTGTAGTGTTCATAAGTCTTATTACCTAAACCAAAAACCTAAAATAAAAATACATCATTTTATTATTAACCTCTCAAAAGTAGTAGGTACCTTTGTATATTTTAAAAACAATTACAATACATATAACATAACTGAATGTACATATAAAATTAACAATTACTGCTTTCTATTAGATGAGCTGACTTCTCGTTTGTTACGGTAAGTAGCGTTAAAAATGTTCAGAAAAAAGACTTTTCAGTTTCAAACATAATATTAATAATTTAACTACTATAAATCGAGTACTGTTAATTGATGAAGAATAAACATGAAATAATTTAATAACTTATCGCAAGCCAGACCTGCAACAAGAGGTTATAATTAAATCACAATCTGCCGTCAGGATCGCAGGACATACCATGTAGCGTAATTTAGTAAGTGGCGAAAAACGCTTGCGAATAAATAATATAGACAACTCTGGCAAGAATCTGAACAATGTAGTCATTATGACTTATAACATTTCCACATAATATGAACACATTTAGTTAATACTGTTTTTATGTAACAGGTTATCAAATTCATGTACTGTGTATACGAATTTTATGTGTGGCAAAATAAAACACTTGGTGTAACATAATACAGCTTTAAAATAAATATAAAGATCATTAATTTGAAATTCGTTGTGCAATCTCGACTTTGGCACCACAACACCGACCGTATGATTTGTTTGACATATTATTTTTTTACAAACGCAACCGATGTCTACATTTTATGGCTTGGCTTCTTATCAACATACGCGCTTCGACGTGAGCGGCAGTGGCAAAAGGAAAACTCCACACAACGTGTCGCTGAGAGATAACATGTTACGTTAGGTCAAGAGTTTAAATTACATCAATAATTAGGTACCTATTTAACACATTAGGTATTCGATATTTAAATACTTACTGCATAGTTCAGTCCGTTTAAATCTGGCTCACCATTTTTAAGCCAATCGTAAAACTCCATGGCGTTATCAGTTGGATCACCTTCACCATACGTTGCCATACAGAATACTGCAAGCGAATTTTCTATCTCATGAAGTTTAGTGAGCTCTTCCTGCAATCAATAGGTAAGTATGTAAAAACTATAAAACTTATCTACATACCTCTAGCTTACCTACATCACTTAAATCATTTTAATAAGTTACCTGATAGCCAACATAGGTAGGCCCTAGGCTGTAACTTTATGAATTGCTTAGTGGATAAATGCCAAAGTAAAACCTACCTAAATAATGATTGATTCAGTGATGGATCATTTATATGGAGGAGTAGGATAGAACTAGGTAGGTATCAACTTCTATATAGTAGAAAGGAAAATTACCATTTCACACTCCTCAGGATCGGCCACCATCCCCTTCATCTTGTACCGAATACCCTCCTTGGCAAGACGTCCAGCGAACTCCTCAGCAGTTCCAGTCTGCGACCCGTAGAACACCACCAGACTTCTTCCAGATGATTTCAACTTCTTTATGAAAGAGTTCTCTGTTACTTGTATTGTACCAGCTGGCCTGTTAAATGTAAATTCATTAAGTTAACAAATATAATAGACTTTGTTAATAAACCTCGGTATATTTCCTGTATATGACTATCTATAAAAAGGTTCTAAATGACTAAATATGTGATTTAGATAGACACAGGTCTAGGTACATACATAGTAAAATCTATTACAAATAATTCATCATCTGGAATCTATTTTTAGCTGGGATTTGCTTGTAATAAGAGATTCCTCTCTTACAGAATTAGTGTACACCTTTTTTATAAAATTTAAAAAAAGAACTTAATGAAATTAATTCAGAAAACGGGGAATCGAAGCCAACTTTTCAGGGTTCCCTGGACACGATAATGAAAAGAAAACTATGACTGACTTATTCGTAGTAGAGATAAACCGATTATTTACCTGTTCGGCCGTTACCGGGTCGTTATCGTTTCAATATCGGGTCCAACTATAGGATATAGAGCAAAGTCAAATTTCTTTGGTCGGTGCTAAGAAAACAAAACTTCCTCAACGTAAAAAATTTTACCTCCTTAAATGGTTAAAGCATTTTTTGTACAACTTACTATTAGGTAGGTACCTACTCCTATCTGTTATTTATGACTACAGATAACGGAATTCTCTTGACTACATGTAGTGCTAACCGATAGAGCCATGACACAGACCTTGACCATGAATAGACAAAGCCCGTCATGCTACGCAGTCTGGTGTCGGTGACTACCAGATTCAACTTCAGCAGACCAGAAAATGGGCAGCAGTTTCACTGGATACCTTCAACGCTTATCTTCAACACGCCTGCCAAGCGTGGAGATTATGGCAATACCTAATATGGAGGTTGCTTAAGTCCAGGAATGACTATTATGGACTGTTGATTATTGAGGGTATGAATACATAATGTTTTTTTTTTGGTTTGTACAATTGGTCAAGTTTTCGAACTCAATTTTGTGCAATGGTCGAGTAATGTTTACGCCCCAATTTTTTTTATACTCGTCCATGCTCTGAAACTCGCACGACTGGGCTCTAGACTCGTGAGAGTTTAGGTCACTGTATCGCCCCCCTTGCATCGTTTGGTAGTGTCAGCTAGTGCCCTAAATACCCAAGAAATAAAGGGATAGGTACTTTTAGATGTTGATTTTTTAAATGTTATATAAAACATCTTATAATAAGTAAGTAATGTTACAGAATTACTAGGATGTTTAAACATCCTAGTAATTCCGGTGCGGTGCCGACCTTAACCCGCTGCCTCTAAGTTGTGATGTCGATGACCATTTCCTTCAGGCAATAAACTAAAAAACAAGCTATTATATCGCGAATGCGAAGTCCATATTTTCGATCAATTCATCGAGTAGGTAACTTGGCCTGCGGTCCAAGATACTGATTATTAAATGTAGGTATTTTACTTATATCGGCTATCCGCATAGGCCAGCATACCTTCACTTGTAGAGGTCGGCGTACGTGCCGAATTTCGACGGAAAACTTTAATTCGATATACAAGCTTGCCATTTGGTACCCGTGTACAAGATGTCCAAACAATCATTTTGACCCCGCAGTTCATAAAAATATTTCCCTAGAGCTGAGTGACCTCATCATTTTGTATGGAAAAATATTTTCTCTGAAAACTGAAGAGCTGATTCCTAAAATATACCACATCATTAATTAATTACTTTACCCATTTGTTCTAATTTAAAAAAAAAAAATTCTATTCATTACAATTTTTGGGCTCCTTCAGATAAAATAAAGCAGATAAAAAGAATATTTTTTAAATGATAAACATGCAGTAGCTTTATATTAGGTCTTTACCTACGAAATTAGCGTTTTGTATGGCGAAAATGACGGATGTTGAAATTTTCAACAAGCAAATTTTTCAATTTCTTGTAAATGGCGAATCTGATTACGATAACGCTTTGTAGTTATAATCAGACAACATTATTTTACTCGTGCATATCATTTCATTTTGATAGCTACCATTTTCATAAAATTACATCTAGTTAAATAGACAAAACTGACGACAAATGAAAACAAACCCTTATAAAAATCTAAGAAAATGAGAGATGTTGATATTTTTAAATCAAGTATTAATTTTCATATGCTCTGTACAGTTTAAAATATTTGAGCAAATGTGTAATTGCCAAAAGACCCCAATTTCAAGCTTACGGATCATCTCATGGTCCTGTGGTAAGACGATGTTATTTTAGGGTATGGTTCATTTACGTTAAATAGATGCTATACTAACTAGGTACTTTGGGGTCTACTGATATGAAATCTAATCTAATTAAAGACTTCGACCTTAAATTCCTACTCCTAGCCATTTCCCCTACTCGGAGCCTGGGAATGGCAATTTAAGATCGGACGAAGTTAACCGCTGATAATTATCTAGTTTTAATACTTGTATTTTAAAATAATGACTAAAGATTGTTATTTTATTATAATGACTAAACAATTTACACAATTGTTTTCATTTCCAGAATTGAAATAGTAACGATGACCCAGCTGTTAATCGAATGCTGTCGTTTTGATATAAACGTTAAAATGCTTTAAGTACAGATGTTTAGATCGCGACCGAGCTAGTAGGTCACGATTTTTCGATGGTAGGTAACACGGCTGTTATTTACGCTATGGTTTATTTACGTTAATACTTAGGTATCTACTGACTCATATATAATCTAAAAGACTTATCGGTTGTACCTACCTACGCATACAATTGTCTTAATTTCTAGAAATGTAAGAGTAACGATGACTCAGCAGTTGATCAAACTAATCTAACCTTTATCTACAACTGCTGCCTAGCGATGTTCGTGGTATTTACATTTGGAAGATTCTTGTACTATAAGGAAAAACGGTTGATACCACGAACGGAGGTCGGGAGTTTTGCTTAGGAATGTGAATTGCACCTGCCTACCTAAATAGTATGTGATGAGTATATGAATCGTAGGTCTTTTCTGTTACTAAGAGGTGTTTTGTTATTTCTTTATCGTAATAACGAACTTTGTATTTGCACGAACTAAAGTACCTAAGTATAACAACAAAGAAAAATAACCGGTGAAGCGTGAGTCGGACAACATGTAATTAGTCAAATTCTATTACTTATATTCGTAAACATGATTTTTGTTGTTATAAGTACTTATAGTTTGTTACACCTATTTTATTTACGTCGTACAAACCGAAACTCACACAATAATTTTTAAGAACACTGAGATTCAAGAACTAGACTTATAGCCCTGATGTAGCTCCGTGTGACTTTCTAAAAGTGAAACTAGGACTCCGTTGCATTCAGTTTGATAGCCCTGAGGACGCTCGGAATGATTTTACAGCAGCAGTTGAGGACTACCGCAAGTGCTTCAAATCTTGGTTGACGGATGAATCGCTGTATAGAGAGAGACCGATAGAGAGTATTTTGAAAAGTTTTGAAAAATGACATTAAGCAAATTTTGAAAGGACCACAAATGAAATATAATTATAAAGACCAAATGTTTTATTTAGAAAATTTTATAAACGAAATGTATGTATCATCAAATGCACGACTGACCAAAAGTTGCTAAATGTTTTATAGTAATCCCTCCCTACCAAATCATCCCTTATCAAATTTTATAATCGGAAATGATTTCCTCCTCAGTGTTTTGTTTCCCTCCGTCAGTCATGGTTAGAGAGATTGATTCTTGATCCACAGGTCGCGGGTTATAAATCTAGATCAGTAATTATTAATTTAAACCAGTTAATAATTAACTAGTGGACCCGGAGCGACCTTGTTCGCGTAAACCTATTTTACGCCTACCTACTCTTTTTTTCCTTATCTAGAAACCTTCCTCTTAAAACCGCAAAATCTGTTGCGCAATTTGAAAGATCTAAGCGTACATAGATACATAGAGACAGACGGCGACAAGCGACTTTGTTTTGTACAATGACGTATAGATAATTTATATTTTTGGCCTTTGGACGATTTGGTCAATAGTGTAATAGATAATTTAAACGTTGATATTCCAGACATTGGTCTGTTAAACTTTTTTGATCAAATGACCATTGTTATTTTTAAATTTGTTATTTCATTCGTAGTCCTTTTTTGTCTAATATTATGTAACCTGCGTGACCTACGCAAATCAGGTATTGGAAGATATACCTAGATATACCTTTACAAACAAAGTGATTTAGGTACGAATATTTGTAAAACTTTCGAACAGTAGCGCTTCTTTCCCATACGAGTAAAGTAATAAACCCCTAAAGAACATGCTAGCCTGGATTCGATTAAAGTCGAAGTCAAATTGCAAACAAAGAACAGGGAGTTTTGGCTTTTGCTGTGTTTCATTGACTGCTGTAGTGCTTCCTGAAGGGCGCGAAATGCTCAGCCCAGAACCTTCACCAGGCCCCGTTTACAACTCTGGAACTCGTACCGACTAATTTATAAGTTTACCTCAGATTTATATAATATAAGTCTTTGGTTTAGGTACACACTTATTTTTCAAATAAATGCATATAGCGAAGTCTCAGTCCCCAAGCATACTGCAATCATGGGCGACGATTCCGTGTTTACTTTGACCCATCCTCACTAAACCCCAATAATAAATTATATTAATAAATAAATATGCTTGGACAATTTACACATCGCCATCTATCCCAAAGTAAACAAAGCTTGTGTTATGGGTGCCAGAAAACAATATAAACGCTACTTTTTAACCTTTCAAATACATATTTATTATACCTACATATAACACCCAGACCCGTAACAGAAATTAAAATTCATTACATCAATTTCTGCCCTACCGGGAATCGAACCCGAAATATCTGCGTGGCAGATGTTAACTACTCAGGTCGTCAATTTACTTATAAATTATAGGTATTGCACCTAATAAATAATAATATTGATGCCCTTGAAGTGTTTCAAAATGCCTACAACCTACTAGCTAGATACTACTACTAAAAACTCCTAGTATATTTTTTCTATGACAGAGCAGCTAGGTAGACAGACGACCACATCATTTAATGATTAAGTACGTAATAGAGGGTATGTGAGAAGCAAAAACGTAGGTAATTATGTGTATAAACAGCTATGGTAGAGCAGGTACAGAGTTAGGTACCGTACCTATGTGCGCGACAGGTGGACATGACAATTTCCCAGTGATGGGACATCATTCGATTATTGATGTTGACATTTCTGTTTACCACATGTTCGAATCTTCCTCCTCATATTGACATAACTCATATAGATAAGACAGTCCATGTTTACACGAACTCATACACGTTCAAAACGATTGCTACTATCTTATATACAGACGGACGTCTTTATTAGTAAATCGGTGTTGCTTACTTGTTGATTTCACAAGCAGAAGCTGCGCATCATGGAAATGAAGATGCTGCGGTGGATGTGTGGAGTTTACGCAAATATCGCGTCCGAAACGTCAATTTTTGCCTTAACGTCCGTGGCATTGCAGATAAGCTGCAAGAGTACCGCCTTTGCTGGTATGGACACATCTTGCGCAGACCAGTCAATTACGTAGACACACCCGCCAGGCACGAAAAGGAGAGTCCGGCCCAAGAAGCGATGGCTAAATGTTTGTCTTGATGTTCAATGAGGACTGTTCAATAATAACATGCTATAAGTAGGATTCATTGTGTCATGTTGATTAGTTCCTGTAACCACCATCTAACCCATTCATCAGACCCTAAGTACTCGGAGTCCTCATGATAAATCAAACTGACCACCGAGTTTGCTAAAGACCAAACGACGTATGCACAGGAGAGCAGGTAGTCGGACCCCATATGATACATAATGTATGAGCATAACGCACTTGGAACCTTCTGGCTTCTCCGGCTCCACCGCCGGAACCTGGCTACCTTCTAGGACTAGTTTTCTATCGAGTCTAAACTCAATATAATTGCAGTTTTATTTGAAGCTTCCTTTGACCACCTTCCATTTCCATCAACAGATCGGCTCATTGACACCATAATATTGATTGATCATGTGACTTAGTTAGTTAGCTTAGTGTTCTGACTTCTTGCTCTTCCGTGCATTCCTACAACACTGATTGACTAATTGAAGACGTCCGTCTTTATGCAACTAGGTAGATAGTAGGAATAGTGTTGAACGTGAGTGAGTTCGTGTAAACATGGGGGTTATCTATTCCTTCTTCCTTGGAGATAACCATGGCCAGATAACTAAGTGAACTGTCTGTCACAATAGGAGGAGGAATATTCGAACACGTGGTAAATAGAAACATCGACATCGATAGGTGGTAGGTGCAGCACTAAAGAAAACGTGTATTATCTACTTATTAAGTGCAGTAAGATGCCTTTTGTTTGTCATTGTCTAACTTTATGCAATAAGCAATGTTAAATGATAATGTTAAATGTTTTCATATTTACTCGTATGTCATTCACCCCGCGCGTCAGTGATGCTGGTATATTACAGATTAGGTAGGTATCTAGCTTTGTATTTTCTTAGGTATTATATAAATAATTCAAAGAAGTGTGAGTCGGACTCGCATACAAAGGGTTCCGTAGGTATTTAGATACCATTTCGTAAATAAAGAGCAAGATAATTTGCCAGATACTACCGTTTTTATAGGGACGCCAAAATTTTTTAATAAGATTAGTGGAGATTTCCATTTAGGGTCTCAAATAGTATCCTATATTAATTTTTTAAAGCAGATTTTTTTTAATTTTTGTGGCACCCTTTTCGAGCCGTTAGTAAAAAAAATTGCGTAGGTAGGTACTATTAATATTAGGAAAGTGTCTTTTTGACTAAATTACTCTGGCTTGACCAGATTTGGCTCTATATATGTTTGCAACAGTATTTTGACCCAAAATATAGTGGGAAACTATAATATTATATAGTAGATTTGGCAACCTTTACGTTACATTCGGAAAAAAAATTTTTTTTATGGCTAACCAGAATAACCACAGGTACCTATAAAAATCAGCTCAATTAAATATCTAGGTAGGTATATACAGGAAACGCCACTCGAAAATGAAATAATTCTGTAAATCTTGAGTTTTTTAAATTAAAAACTTCAGTATATCGAAAAAGAACATATCATAAAATAGCAACGTTTTCACAAACAGCTTTTAAGTATTGAAGTTATCTTAGAGACCGTTTTTAGCACAAATTTTAATATTAGCTCTTCAAAGACGTTTTCCATTAAAAGTTTGCTATTTAAAAATATTTCGTTTGCTAGGTATTTCAAATTTTCTAAACATATAATTAAGCAGACTTTTGATAATTGTTATGGTTAGCGAGAATATTATTTTCCTAAAGTGGCAAGGGACATCGCGCCCAAGCAAAAATGGTCGGCGAGCGAAATTCCAACTTTTTAAAATGTCTGAGGTCATGCTTCCACTGCTGGACTTAACCCGTTAGCCGGGTTCCAATGAATGAATGAATGAACACTTTATTGCATAAATACGTATCCTGTATTTACATATCAGTAGCAACAGAGAAAACAACAGGCGGCCTTATCGCTTAAAGCTATTTCTTCCAAGCAACCTTGGGTAGCGAACTATCATAGGGACATGCAAAGACTTTTCTATATATATTTCAGAAACTGAGAGGTTACGTTAAGTGAAATGACCTGTTAGTGTGTTATTTAAAAAACCATGGTTGGGTTTAAGATTGCAGTGTTTAAATTAGACGACAGCAAACGCTGCTTGCCTACAATTTTCTGATCTACGAAGTTCCTAGGTAAGTGGAATCATCAGGTCGTCTTTTATAACACCTGTAATTTCTTAATCGACGGGGTTGGAGCAGTATTCTACTGACCCTGCCGGACACCACACGGTCTTTGCTAAATATATCTTACATTTATTGAAAGACAAACTTATTACAATATAGGTATAACACGGTATTGCATCATGTACACGTGTGGGCGCCGTTCGCCATCGCCATCGCATCGGTACACAGTACGGTGCGAATTAGACGTAATGATCATTGGCACCGGGTAACCAGTTTTACCGGTAGTGGGGTAGCTCAATACAACAACTCAACTTAAAACATGCAGTACTGAAGTCCGTACTGCTCACATTCTGTTTTTGTCTGTAATCTGTAGACACTCAGGTACCTATATTGACCAGATTTAAGTGATTTAAAAAATGTCTCAATCACAGGGTCGGTTAACGAAAATTAACATAAGTAGATACCTACATACTTTTAGGGTGGAGATGCGATTTTCACGCGCCGAAGTCCCTACAGTCCTTACCGTAAGTAGGTACCTATATAAAACCAAATACGATTGACGGTGAACGTTTCAGAAACGAAGTACCTATCTACCTATACCTATAAATAGGTAATTAGGTATTATCTATCTTAAACATTCCAATTAAGCAATAAAAATATCTGGATCTGTGCTAACTGCTAATACATAACCAATCGTTGGTGACGCAACGAGTTTCTTTATACTAGTGACTATTGTTTCATTAATGAATAGGAAATTATAATTAACTACTTAGGTAGGCCCTTAAATATGTTTAGTTTAACATTTTTAACATATATGATGAGCAGAGTACCTAACGTAACCTACCTACGTGTGACTGGACTAATAGGTAGGTAGATACGTAACCATATAAGAAGTCAGAACTACATGATACACTTAACAATGTGCAAACATTATTAATTTACGGAATTTATTAGGTAGGTATCTCAATCTCATACTTTAAGGTTTTATACATTAATAAATACCTATTCTTTCGCGCAAAAACTATAAAATGCAAAAAATAGATTACGCAAAAACTGTATCTATTGAAAGAATTGTGGTATAATTTGTCAGTAATGTAGCCCAGAATGGCCTAGAATAACACGTACGGTACCAATAATATATGCCGAAATTCAATGTGGTTCCCGAATCCCGTACGAATGGGAACGTACCGAACTGTACACCGGACAAAGACCTAGGCAAAAGCTAATTTTTCATAAGTAAAATACCTATAAGGTTTTGTAGTGTAGTTGCCTGTCATAATAATATGATTACCTATTTAGAATGAAGATTATTGTACAAAAACATATTACAAACTTATTATAAATAATACAATACACTTAGTTCTAACTTCCATACAATTTACATGAAACCTTTACATAAACCGCTACATTTTATGAAGTAGTCGACTATTAAGTAGGTAGACTAGGTACCCATTAACTTGAAATGTTAACTTAGCTCCTTTCAACTTTGCGAGTTGGTTTCAGATAGGTATCCATAAAGTTAAACAGCGGTTAAACTGGTGGAGAGCGCCGTTTTCTAACAAAAACATAAAGCTACCTACCTCAATATTTCGAAAACGGATGGCGAATAGAAAAATGTCCTTAACTATAGGTGGTACCTACAATCTGAATCTAGTACCTATATTTGAAAGACTATCCCACAATCCACGCAATAGAAAGGTAAAAGCCAGGCCTGTTGTGTCTTAATCTTTTGTAACATAACGTTTTATCTTGTGAACAATAAACTGTTAAATAAATAAAACAAAAAAATTACCTCTCTTTAGGTGTATCTAAGGGAGGTACCTACCTAACTACATAAAGCTTATAAAAGCTACTTTTTAAATATTTATTTTACAACTTACGGTAGAGTAATATATATCTATTACTTTACCTATCTATTGTAGCTTCTCTAGTACCTACTGATCTACTAAACTTAAACCGGAAAGTACTTGACAGACGCACATTATGGCGAAACTACTTATAAGAGTTCCTTGTATTCCTACGGAATCCTAAAAACGCACTTATAAGCGAAGAATGAAAACTTACGATTTCAACTTACTTCATACGTCAATGACACTACTTACACGTAATATAGATATCGATACATTGCATGATAATGATCGCTGCACTAGCGCATACTTACTGTATGGAGTATTTACTGAGTAATATTTCATCTTTCTTATTTTCTTTTCGTGAAGTATAAAGCCACCAAACTGCGGCTCCCAGTAGAGCGACGAGCATGATAATGTCAAATGTGCTAAATAGCGATCCGTCAGCGGTGACTGCGTCTGCCGCAGCATCCTGCAAAACATCTTGTGTGTTCTCTGACATTTTAAGGTTATGCGAGGCACTGGAGTACGTGGTAATCACTCTGTCGTACAAGTACAAGGTCACAAGAAGGCGTCAGCACTTTACGCGGCGACTGCGCGGCACATCACGCGACTGCGCGGCTCGATCGCGACACTACTAGAGGTACACTGACTAGCAGAAGTGGCAGGGGCTGGCAAGCCGGCCGACTGGGACTGTTGGTTGGCGATAGTGACGTGACGTGACTGAGTTCCGTGAATGCACACCGCTCGCATGCGGCGGCGCCACCGGCTTCGACTCTGCGTCACGCTTCGACGGCGTACTAACTGGCTCGGGCCCACTGCTCTGCCCGTGCGTGCGTACGTGAGCGATTAAAGCCGATGAATGCTTTAGTTACCTACCTATACATATTGTAATAAAAGTACGTATCTACATGTTTAGGTATCTCAAAACTAGTATCTCGGATCTGACTAACGATATCGAAGAAAATTACAGATAAGAGTTTTGAGTACCTAAGTATTTAAAAAGGTATTAATAGTTTTTATGATAATTTTGACCTTCACCGAACTACCTGTCCCAGGTATCCACCCAATTCTAATTCCAAGTCAATATCTCTTTACCTAGTCTTCGAATAAGAATTGGGTAAACAACAAATAACATGTTCTAAAGAAATGATCCCTCTACCTCAATATTTCCTAATATTCAAGTATTCATTTCATACAAACCCGGTAATATGTGTAGTGAAAGTGTAGTGAATAACCAAGAAAGTCTTAAAACCTATATTTGATTTTTGTTACGAATAAGTAAATCTGTTTCTCTGAGTATAGCGTATATATTTCTAACAAACAAAATATTTAAGTTAATTTAAGAAAACCTGTTATTGGTATATGTTTAGTTACGACAATTTGTACACACTTCTCTCCAGCGTTGTTGGTTTTCTCAATAAATAAACTTAGTAGAAAACATGAATAGAAACACAAGATAATACTAGAAGTTTAGTCGTGTGACTAAACTTCTAGTACTTAAACTACAGAGTGTAGGTAGGTATTCAACGTTTTTCAATGACAATATGGGTTTGCATTAGACCACTTCGTACTATCGTACCGTCCGATTACAGACGGTATCTATAGGTATTCTCTTCCTCAAACCACAAATAAGTATTTATCTTATCTATAATTTTTTCCAAGTCATTACTTATCTCTGACAGAGAATAGATAATAGTAACTACAGCACTAATTACGCTAGTTATTTAGCAAAAATACGCATGCCAAGAATTTATCTAACTACTTATACCTATTTACGGTCCAATTGCCCGACGCAAAAAGATGACTATCTGTGGCATCGTAGGCATCTCCCTAACGGCTGGACCGATTTCGATGCCGTTTTGTTCATTTAGAAGCCAGTTTAATCGACATCTGACTTAAAATTTGTTTTATTAAACTCTGTTAAGTTTAGATATTTGAGTATCTACTCATAGAAACTTAATGTAAGCTTCGTCGGGTATTTGCCTGCATATACGTCGGTTAGGTCATGGGCCTAACTGACATACCTATTTCGGCAAACTATCTACCAAGCGCTGGCATAAAGCTTTAACGTGGGTTGCAGCTATTTTAATAGATACTCAAAGCTACTAACGGATACCCTTGTGATAAATATAGATAGGTAAGTTGTTAGGGACGAGATTCAAAGTTTAAAATAAGTAAATACGAACAATGAACACAATACAAAGTCTAGCTGACGGACTACCGATAAAGAAGTCAATAGCCTTATATTACTTGAGAGATCTATTTGAGGCACAAGTTATTAATACTTACTACACAGCTTGTACTTACCTACACAGCTGTATTTAGTATGTGATCTTGAATGGAAACCCAGAAACAACATCAACGGCCGTATAAAGGCGCTGCGATGACGTAAAGATCGCCAGGGCTGATGCTGAAGATAAACAACGACACATGAATGTTTTAAAAATGATGATTTTAATGAAAGTAGATACAGTTTTAAGACTTTCGTGGTTATTCACAACACTTTCACTACACATATTATCGGGTTTGTTACCACAGTTAGTATTGTGTTTACTTCGATATGTCGACGCAGTTGCATATGTCAGGGTCACGAGTTGACTGCCGCAGCGCAGGACGTTTACTCCACGCCATCATCACCCGCCACAGTCCACCACTACTGGACATGGACATCCTCCGAGACATCCGCCATGAAAGGCGAATAATTCTAAAGCTCGCAAGCATCATTTTGGAAGTCAACTAAACAAGTTGCATATGTAAATATGATATTTGGTGGTGTAACAGGGCCCTAGCAGTACCTTCATTGGATTTTGCCTGATCTCTCAGGGTACTTGAGGAATTACTATTGTAGACATTACGGAGTGACATTATAAAATGCACATGACAAAATTGTATTCCGAGAGCTACCTATTTTTTATCGTTTTAGTTTTATGTCAATCTACCAGGCACAAAATACACAGGAGGAAAATGTAGGGTTTGTAAAGTACTAGAGTAGGCTTAGACCTTGGCTCTTATCTGATATCCTTTTCACAGTGAAACTGTTGAGCATGCGAGACTTGCTTCACCAATTTTTAATAGACTTCAAAAACAAAAGGAGTTTTTTTTTGTATATTCACCGATTTCTCCCCAAATTGTGGACCGATCATGAAATTTCTTTTTTTGTATGAGAGGGTATATTTCTGAGGTGCTCCGATTTTCATAAGGTCAAGATCTGTTGATGGAAGGAAACCCTGTGATTGTGGAAATTGGAGGCACGTATAACACCTTTCTTACGTTACATGTTAGACATGTATCATGTTCAGCAGGTTAAGACGAATGTGATCATGAAAACTCAGAGACATCGAGAGACACCCTCAAAGATTCAAAGATCCTTACTAACGGTAAGGAAAATATTAAAGTTACCCCAACAACTGAAAAGTAGGCCGAATATATTATAAGTACTTTATATAACACCTATTTTACCTGTGCTACCACAATTAAATAAATTGAATTGAAATATTTTGTTTTACTTACGTAAAATGCTTTGGTGGGATCTAACTAACAGTACCTACCTACCTGCCTAAAAGGTAACATCCTAAAAAACAGTCGTATACGCAAACTCCTAAAAAACAGTCGTATACGCAACCAAAATATTTCCTTTTGCAGACAGCGTGATGTGGCGAAAAAAAACAACACAACGGCGCCCTCCATTATAATTTAAATAATGTATAAAGATCGTGACGCAATACGGGGTCAGGCACTCAAGGTGACGGCCGGCCTGCGCGCGCGCTGGCAAATTACATCCAGCTTTGCAGCGGGCGGCCGTTCGAGAAATCCCGTCCGTCTATCCGCTATATTTTTGAGGTCGTTTCAATTACTGTAATTGGTAAAGGTTTACACGTTATTTTTCCGGATACCTTATAACTACTTAAGAGAGTTAATATAACACAAGATACGGCTAACACGCAACACCTTTGTAATCTAGTCTGGGGCTTCCGGGATTGTCATGGCTCTATTGAGAATGTTGTTTGTAAGCAAGCAACTTGTTACGTAGTAATGCTAGTTAAATATAGAACACTAAGTAGAAACAGGTTTCTTTTCTGACGTTAATACCGCGGAAGTTTTCCTTATTTCGCACTTAAACAAGAAATATTGGGAAGAATAGTACCTACAATAAGTGACGAATCGTGAATACGCCCAAACAACCCAAAAGGGTAAACTAAACAGCGATCGATATACTCGTACCTACAGCCCTATTACTTGCTAATCTACTTTATCTACAATTTTTAGCTACCACCACTACAGCATAAGATAACGTTTGAGCGACTCTATTTATATTTGAGTGACTACCAAGATACCTTGAGAAACCTTTATCACCTTGCTACGAAAGGTGTTTGATATCCAGTAGAAGATGGCCAATATTACAAACTTCCTTGGCCGTCGATTGCCGTAGCCCCCTGGGCGTCCTCCCTCATTTCCCGATTACACTGACGCGCCGTGAGACACGTAGGCCAAACTATGCTAGTATAAAGTATACTAGCATAATTTATTCTGACTCCACTAGGCGAATAATATGGGCATATTAATAGGGTAATAATGCCATGGAAATAGGAACTGCGCAACGATTAACATATTAATATTTCTTAGGATTGACAATACATATAATCACTTGGTATTAGTAACAGACCAGTCAGTAGGGAAGTCTATATTTTTATGCGAATTTTTATTAGGGCACATTTCTATGGTAGATATGGTAGAAACCACCGACAGACAGACATGAAAGTTCTTTTTTGTATGTACAACTAAGGTGGCCTCAGGCTGTTAGGTACCCGGTAGGCCGTTAGGTGGTAGTAGAGGTGGGCCTCAACTACCTAGCGGGTCCACGGGTGGTGGATAGTAGGGAGTCCTATAGACATAGGCGTAGGAAGAGGGGGGCACGGGATCCTGGGGTGGGCACGGCCCACCCCAGGATCGGGTGCTCACTGACTGTACTTTGGTGATTAACTCGGCTTCATTGGCCACGTCAGGGGCTAGGCCCCCCCTGGAAAATAGCCCTAGATACTCTAATGCCTATAGATATATAGGATAGCTGCGAATAAGGAGACTTCCAAATAAGCAGTCCCGAACCGAGGCGGTAGGACATCAGGGTGTGGCGGTGCTTCTCGTGGCAGAGGAGTTCGCATGAAATACTACAATACCCGTTAAAAGTCCTATGACATGGTGAGTTTGCACCGCCATGAAATAAGTGCATGGTCCTGGCAGTGGGAAGCAGCCTCTTTCCTCTTTCTCTAGGTACTGCGTTTCACTAAATACACCTTGAACGGCGAGGTGCCCAAAGAATGGCATACTTAATGCAGTAATTATTCTCCTCCACAAAAAAAGAAATATTCGAAAATTAACGCCCAATTAGCCTTCTGTTCCATATATATAAATTATTTACCAGGGTTATCCTCAACAGACTTGCCAATAAACTCGACGACGGCCAATCGAGAGAACAGACAGGATTTAAATCTGGGTATAGCACAAATGATCATCTCCATACTCTAAAGACTGTCAGAAAAGTGCCATGTACAACTAAGTGTATGTACAACTAAGGTGGCCTCAGGCTGTTAGGTACCCGGTAGGCCGTTAGGTGGTAGTAGAGGTGGGCCTCAACTACCTAGCGGGTCCACGGGTGGTGGATAGTAGGGAGTCCTATAGACATAGGCGTAGGAAGAGGGGGGCACGGGATCCTGGGGTGGGCACGGCCCACCCCAGGATCGGGTGCTCACTGACTGTACTTTGGTGATTAACTCGGCTTCATTGGCCACGTCAGGGGCTAGGCCCCCCCTGGAAAATAGCCCTAGATACTCAACTCAACAAAAATTAACGCCCAATTAGCCTTCTGTTCCATATATATAAATTATTTACCAGGGTTATCCTCAACAGACTTGCCAATAAACTCGACGACGGCCAATCGAGAGAACAGACAGGATTTAAATCTGGGTATAGCACAAATGATCATCTCCATACTCTAAAGACTGTCAGAAAAGTGCCATGAATACAGAAAACCGATTATCAACACCTTAATCGACTTTGAAAAAGCGTTTGATTCCGTCGAAACGTGGGCAGTTGAAAAGGCATTTTTGGACTGCAGAGTTGATGGAAGTACATAGAACCACTTAGGCACCTCCAACGTAATGACACCTCGTCTGTCACCTTACACAAACTGACAGTCTTTTCCACTAGGACGAGGTATGCGCCAAGGATACTATTTTACCAAAATTGTTTAATGCCGCTCTAGAAAACGTCTTCAGGACCTTTGATTAGAGTAACAGAGGGGTTGTGATTGACGGGGAAAGGCTCAACAACTTGCGGTTGTTGAGCCTTTGATGATATTGTACTGCTAGCAGATAGTGTCGACGAATATAGAGGAGGCGAAAAACATCCAACTGTCTGTAGAAGTCGTCGATCACTACATATACCTAGGCCACAAGATAACTCTCGGATTATAAGACCAAGTAGCTGAAGTGAAGCGACGCATAGCTCAATCGTGGACAGCTTTTGGATCAAATAGTGTTTAAATTATTAATTCAAAAAATATATCTCAAAACCTTAAAACTACCGTATTTAACCAGTGTCCTGCCGGTATTCACGTACGAAATGGAACAACTTCAACAAACAAGTCTGCTGAGAAACTACGTGTTGCACAGAGAGCGATGGAAAGAATAATGGTCGGCATAACTCTAATGCATCGTAAAAGAAACGAGTGAATCAGAGAAAGACAAGGTGATGGAGTTGTGGAAGAAATAGAGCGCCGGAAGTGGAGATGGACAGGACACATTGCCAGAATGGAATACAGCCGTCCAAATGAAAAGGACCTTGGAGTGGACACCCCGCGCTAACACCCGCGGCAGGGGCAGACCACCCTTAAGATGGACCGATGATAAAATCCAACAAGCCGGAATAAATTGGCTGCAAGTAGCCGGAAACAGACAGGTGTGGAAGCTTGGAGAGGAGGCCTACGTTCGAAGACAGACACACTATGGGCTGATATGATCATGATGAAGGTGGCAAACAAGCTTACGGTCTACGCGTGGTAAGCAGTTACCGCAGATTATGAACGTTTGTAATACCTAACAGGAGAGCGACCGCCTAACTCAAATCCTCGCCAGCTCACTCGTCAGCGTTTGATGTTACGGTACGTTCAATTTGAGTTTGGCGGTCGGGCTCCAGGTCTATCATTCACGTCCTGCCGACCCCGTAAATTCCTTTTCACAAAATCCTTTTTTTAAAAACTCCATGTTGGACTCTCCAGGGAAAACCTGTCTCCATTCCTTTCTCTGCATACTTATACACAACCAATATAGGTTTAAATCCAGGGAAATAAGACGCTACCCCACTCTTCTTTCTTTTTTTATAAGAACTAGCCAGGGATTTGACCGTCATATCACCTGGGTGGTAAATGAAGATGCGGCCGAAGATGGAGCATGCCTGTCTAGGAACAGCCTATTCACTGAATGATCTATCTATATATTGATCACCTAGTGGAAATGATCCTTTTGACATAGTGCCACAGTTCCAAGAAACACGCCTGCCCAGCTTAGAAAGTATCGGGATACTTGGTGTCGACATATCAAATAGTGTGCGGTTCCAGTTACCTGGAAAGTAAGGCCAAACTAGCCTCGAAAAAGCTTGGGAATGCTTAATCGGTCCAAACGATACTTCACCCCAGAGCAGCGTCTTTTGCTGTAAAAGGCACAGGTACGGCCTCATATGGAGCATTGTTCCCATCTTTATGAAACTGCCCACCTCCTTAATCCTCTGGACTCCGTACAGAGGCGCGCTGTACGAATTATCGATGACACATTGCTAACAAGCCGGTTCTACAGGCTGACCGAGGATACTTGGCCTTGGATCCCTGTGTTCCACCGGCTGTACAATGGGGAATGTTCTGAAGAACTTTATGATCTGGTGTCCTCAGCACAGTTCCGCCATCGCACCACCCGGCACAGGCTGAGTACTCATCGCCACTACGTAGACCCTCTGTTGGTGTCCACGCGAAGGTTGGAATGAGCTCTTAGCCGGAGCTTTGGACTATGACATGGGATTGTTCAAAAGGCATCTTAGAGGTCAACGCATTAGTAGCGCCCCTGGTGTTGCTTCGGTGTGTGCACAGCCGGACTGAGGAGCGTAGGCGCCGACGAGGTTAATTGTTGATTCCTCTATCAGCGATTTTAATCAGAGTCGAGCGCTCATTCTGCTCACCTCCTTATAATGTGTGTGTTTACAAGATGCCGTTCCGGAATTAGTTGCATAACACACACTATGATGACCCCATTCTCTTCTGCCGACCTGTATACAGGGTTATATATATGTATGAAGCCGTGAACTGGATGGAGTGCTAAACGTATTAAAACGATAGGTTAAAGTATACCACGTACGACTGAAATAATTGGACCTATCGTTTTAATACGTTTAGTACTCCATCCAGTTCACGGCTTCATACATATATTATGGAACACCCTGTATACCAACTTGTAACATAACATTTCTTGGATGAATGCCACCCTCTACATACAGCCTGTAGGCACAGCAGATCGGCCCCGACCCTCAAGGAACTCGATGTTCAGTAAGGCGAAGCGGAGTTTCCTGATCGCCCGCGCGACAGGGTAGCCCTCGTGAACTTGTCACTGGTGTAGTAAGGAAATGTGCCTGCGCGTAGTATTTCGGCGACAATTTATTTCTGTACACATTGCCGTAACTAGACCTTGCCATTTTATTATTGTTGATTTGGATTTTTACGGTACGGCGACTACCATCTGATCCGACCATTGAACCCTCTAGGGAAGTCGATTCGCCAGAGCCTCGTCGGTCCGCATGGGGCCGACGATCAATTTATATGATATTGGCATCCCCCTCACCCATAGAAGAAAAAATTTGCTTCACTCAGAAGCCCTCATCGCACTTCTTTGCGCAATAAGACGAATTTAAACAGCCGATCCTCGTGTTCGCTTATTCGTTCACTCCTCTGAGCAATACGACGGCTTTAGCGGCTGATCTTGCAATTGCCATTTGCATCCACCAGCTCCGCACGATCCTCACCTAGAAATCAGTCCATCTTTTGGGGGTCCTTCCTACGCGCCCTATGTGATTAAAAATTAAAACAGTAATATTTTATAATTTTTATTCTTATAAAATAGTAACCGTCTGCTTATATGATGCCGATCTTGTTGGCAACATCTAATGCGTCGTAGTCCCTGGCCAGCCGAACGTACGCTTTCTTCTTGCCGTCGGGTCTGAAAAGGCATTACAACATCTTAAATTGCTGTCAATTTTATGATTATAACATTCAATAATAAGTCAAAAGTCAGATGTGTGTAAGTTTGATTTCATTATATATCAATGAGATTCCCACTAAATATCATCATATTATATGAGTAATGCTCGTAATTTTCAAATTAGGTTTACAGAATATCTATTTTCAATCATGTAAATTGGAATAATAATACAAACCTGATAAGTGTGTTCACTTTGGCGACATTGATGTCATACAGCTTCTTAACGGCAGCTTTGATGTGGTGCTTGTTAGATGTAGTGTGGACAATAAATACCAAGGTATTGTTGTCTTCAATCTTCTTCATCGCAGCTTCAGAGGTCAATGGGTACTTTATGATGTTGTACGCATCCATACTAGAATTAAATTTTTTATGAATGGTAAGAGATTTGCCTTTGAAACACTTTTATATAAATGTTTGTAAAAGTAATTTGGTGATGCATTTACATTGACATTTTATTTTAATTTAGAACTATATGTATATCGTACCACAAATTTAATAGACACTCAGGACAATTGAAGTATAGTACACACAAATCAATTACTGTATAAACACTTCAATTTTATACAACTCTACTAGTAACAAACAGCAGTATAAAATAATTATCAATGATTAACGTGAATAACAATACGTTGGAGCGACAGTGGCCGAGTGGTAAGGTATACGACTCGTAAGCGAGAGGTACCAGGTTCAAATCCCACTGTGGCCATGTGTCAATGACTCCTTTCTGAGTTATGTCTAACCATTGCTCTCACTGTGAGGGAAAACATCATGATCAAACCTACATATTCAGATGATCCAATCTGGTCAACTGGTAGCAGGGCGACGGAGGTCAGACGGCAGTCGCTCCACTGTAATGATCTCATTTATCTGTCAAATCCTGGATCATAGTCAAGGCGGACCCTGGGGCACTCATGCGCAAGGACACAACCAGGACATTAACGCCAAGATGACGATGATGATGGTGGACATTAATTATAATACTTGGAAGAGATCGCTTGTAGCGAAAATGTCGCCTTTGCCCACAATGTTTGAAAATATCTGTAATTTTTTTTCTTAATTTTGTGGGCAATAAAGGGTATCTATCTACGTTAATGCTTACCGATTTCTCTTGGGCAAAGACTTCCTAGGGTATTTGGGATGCCTAGGCGGTTCAAAGGTCTTCGGTCTGTGGAAATGCACAGAATTGCGGATCTTGCGTACACGTTTGCCATGTTCACCCTTGACAACCTATAAAACAAAATCTCTATATTAATACCATTGCATATTAGTCAGATATAAAAGAAAAACTTTACATAACCTTATGGTAAAGTATTCTGACTTACAAGCAAAATAAAATCCCACTGCGGCAATGTACCAATGAGTCTTTTCGGAGTTATGTACATTAAGGTGCGTACGAATTAGAGCGGCTCTGCCCAAGGCATGATTGCCGCGCGCGATGATCATCTCGCCGAGGCTGCTCAATTGCGCATTTGTTTGTTCGTTGAAACAACGTGCTCGCGGCGAGCCACAAATGCGCCGCACAACTAAAATGCTGATGCTGCTTTTATCATAATTGATGGGATTGTTAAAATAATTTTAGTTTTTTCGACCCCATAACGCTTTTTTCTGCTCACCATGTTGTTAAGTATATAAGTTTTCCAAATAATTTATTTATTTATTTTATTTTATTTATTTTATTTTATTTATTTTATTATTAGGAAGACCAACAGTTTAATTGACATGAAAACATTAAAGTTGTCAAGTGTCAATAAACAATACGCGCGCATTCGTAGTCACGTCCAAACTCGCGAAGCACGCACGCCGAGGCACCTTTGAGCATGGACAGAAAACCGACAATCGGCGGCTGAGCGTGAGCCGAGCTTCGCGTGAGCCACGTACGAATTTGATGCCGCGAGCCGTGGGTGCCTCAACCTGAGGCTGCCTCTAATTCGTATGCACCTATAGCTTAACACTAACGGATGCTCTTACAGTGGGGGAATACATTGTGATGAAACCTGCACATTCAGGTGACTGAATATGAAACCATGATCCAATCTGGTCAGTTTCCCTGTTAGCAGGGTCATGGAGGTCAGATGGCAGTTGCCCCACTGTAATTATCTCATTTGCCAAATCCTGGATCATAGTCAAGGCACTGAGCCCTCGTGCGCGAGAGCACAATCAGGACATAAATGCAAAGATAATTTTTTTGTTAAGAGTATCATGGTAACTCAAACAAAAACTACTTTGGGATTTAAATTTTAAATTATATCTTGCACCACCAAGAGTTATAGAGGTGGGCAACGCATTAGCGATACTCTTGGTGTTGCTAATGTCTATAGGCAGTGGTGACCACTTTCCATCAGGTGGCCCGCTTGCCTACCATGACATAAAAAAAAAAAAACACCCAGAGTTAAATATTTAACAGGGCTAACCTTGACTTAAATATTTAAGTTTTTAACACACTCATGCCCCAGGGTTAATCAATTAGCTCTGGTAATGTCAAAAACTACTTGCCATTTCAAATCTGACATAACCAAATACAGTAGAATCCGTTTATTATGACTCCGCCTATATTGACCAACCGGTTATTATGACGTAACTATACTACGAAGTTTGGTTTTCATATGAAATTCTTTATAAATAGTCGGATATAATGACTTCCCTTACAGTGACATGTCGCTTATTATGACCCATTTTTAATAAATTATGTCCGGTTATAATGACCGACATGATTCTGTACACCTTCGGTAATGTTCGTTGATTCCCGACGACGTTCGGCACATGGCTCGTTTTTGTTTTGAATCTCAGTGGGTTAGATTACTTACAATAAAAATACACTTGTATGTGTTATAATGTGCTGATTACGTGCAATTTTGATTTTGATTTAATATGTATGTATACATATGTAATTACTATGTTTATGTATTAAACTACTTAAGTACATTCATATTAACATAAAAAAGGTTTTTCATTTCACAAAACGCTTTGTATGACGTCCGCTTATTATGACTTGTTTGTCAATCCCTTTCGATGTCATTACAAACGGACTTTACTGTAGATGTATAAAAATCAGTGTGGAGCATGAGAGCAGTACACTAACACCTTAAGCACCAAGGCCATAGTGACTGTCCTACCAAATTTAGCAAAAATAAAAAAGTCTTCCAAATGAGTTTTTTACTATAACTCAAAAACTATTTACCCTATCCCAACCCCAAAACCACTAGGAAAATCTCCTAGGCCAGAGCATTTTTTTCGCCCTATAAAATGTATAGAAAGCGTGCGCATGAGCGATACACAAAGTCAAAACTAACTAGAGGGCTGTATCTAAAATGATACACAAGTGTTGAGACAGTGTGTGCAATAATGATACCATGGCGATGAGGGTGTTAAGACGTTAACCATTCATTGTTAGTAGACTCTGGGTTAATTTCTACTGGTACAATATAAGCTTTCAGTTAAAAACAATATATAATAATTAAAAAGGATTACTTGTGCATAAACTCTGAATTAAATCATAACTCATAGCTTACTAACTACATACATATACATTTCAGCACAGGTGAGCCTAGACTCTGACTGTACATTAGAGTGGTTAGACTATCAGATACTGCTTTAAGCTTTCATTAATTCTAAATGATCTGATCTCTTGCCAAAGCCGAATATGGCTATGTTATTTAATAACAATGTGATAAACCTACATTAAAAATAATAAAGAAATTACCTTTCTTTGGGCTTTCAAGGCTTTCGCAACAGGTTTTACTACTTGTTTCTTTTGCCCCTTGATACCAGTTTTCTTCGGTTTAGGTGCAATCTTCAGTTTAGCAGCAGCAGGCTTAGGCTTGGCTGCAGATGCAGCTTTCTTTACAGAAGGCTTTGCACTAGATTTAGTTTTAAGAGCAGCAGCTTTGGCAGAACCAGGCTTAGCAGAAGGGGCAGATGCCGGTTTCTTCTCAGAAGCCTTAGCTGCAGGAGCAGCTGCAGGCTTGGCCGCAGCTGGCTTGGCCGCTGGAGCAGACTTGGGAGCTGCAGCTTTGGGTGCAGGTGCTGGCGTTTTAGCACTCGCCGGTTTCGCAGCCGGAGCAGATGCTGCCTTAGGTGCTGCTGCAGGTGTCTTAGCCGTAGCAGGCTTCTTTTCTGCGGGCTTCGACCCGCTGGACGCTGAAATATACAAAGAGATGTAGTGTGAAAACATAACCTCAAGTGCAACCCATATTTTATTTTTTACTGTGCGAAAATCCAAAATCAATGATTAAATCAAATTTCTCTAAGGTATGATTCAACAAACTCACTAGAAAGAAGTTAAATAAAACAATATTTATCACTTTCAGTATGCAACAACCGCGTGGCTCCGTTGTCCCACAAACTATGTAATGCCAAAAATAAGCATTTTCTATCAATAAACAAAGTTGTGGGATAAAAAGCTATATTATCGGGGAAGTACATACGCAATAAATAACATAAATAAAGACATAATAAACTTAAAATATTAATAAATCACAAAAACATACCGGATTTCTCAGGCTGCTTCTTGGGAGGCATCGTGACAAAAAGATGGAGGACACTAGAGATGTTACTATGTCACAATATTGTAAATTGCACGGTAATAGGAAGTAAATGGAACGTAACAGTGATTGAATGAAAAAAATATAATGTCTATGGTCGACCCTGATCTGCGACATCATGTGCAAATTTGGATCGTCTGTAAATACTTTATTTGTTTGACAGCACTGACATGACATTCGTGGTCCGTGTGTGTTGTGGAGTGTTTCATGTTTCTTGTTGGTCTTATGGTATGATGCTTCTATTTTGTATTTTACTGAAGAATGTTTGTTTGAATGAATTTGTGAAGTAATTACCTATTAAAAACAAATTGTAATTAATTTGTTTTGCACAAGTTGTTTGAGTTGTTTCATGTGGAATAAAAACGAATGAGTGTAATGGTTTACCTTTTTTAGGACTATGAGTGATTCTAGACCTGTTATGACATCGTTACGTCTTTACAAATATTTATTACGACAGTGCGAAACTTTACCGCCTGATGCATGCAAACATTATAAATTTGCCACTAAACAGGTAAAGTAAAAGACTGTTTCCAAAACTATAGGTAAGAACATATGTCGCCGGCTTCTCTGCTTGCAGAAATTTCTCTAATTCTCACAAGGTGTTATAAATTAATAGGTTTTCATTGTCACTTTGTCTTAAATATTAAATGTACCTATCTTCAATTGTAATTTACCCTGTGATTTAGACTGAAAGAATATGTTTTTACATTTCAGAGTTTTAAGCAGCACAAATTTGAGCCAGATCCTGAAAGAGTTAAAGAAATAATTGCTAAGTCAATTGAGGATGCTAAGTGGATTGTGGCTAAGGTATGCTTTTAAATGCTTTTATATTTATTTATTTATATTTAATGTCTTTTAAGTACAACCAACAAAGTATTTATAAAGCATTGTCATTTATGTAGCAATTAATTCAGCTGCAAAATTATTATGCAACTAAATCTAACCTGGCCCTTAAATATTTTGCTTCCCATATTTTGTAATTTTTTCATAACCATGATTATTTAACCATTTTTCAGTACACAAATAAAAAATAATGGACATGAACAAAACATGTAAAATTCAAAGACTTGACAAGAAATTTACATTTATTCATGACATAAGGATATATTAGAGAAAGCATGTTTGGCGAAAAAATTGAAGACTATGAAATCTTAGAGCATTTAGGTAAAGGTGGCTTTGCTCACGTGTATAGAGCAAGATGCAGGAAAACAGGTGTGTTTGTTGCTATCAAAATGATAGACAAAGCTTTGATGGCAAGTGCTGGAATGATTGGTCGAGTCCGACAAGAAGTTACTATTCATTCACGCCTTAAACATCCTGCTATTCTCGAGTTGTATACTTTTTTTGAAGACGCACATTATGTATATTTAGTTTTGGAGTTGGCTCATAATGGAGAACTGGCAAAGCATTTTAAATTGGGTACAAGGGGACTTTCCGAAAAAGCAGCTGCTGATATTTTGAGACAGGTGTTAAATGGAGTGCTTTATCTTCACACCCACAACATCATACACAGAGATTTGTCGCTGAACAATTTATTATTGACCAAGGAATTAAATGTTAAAATAGCTGACTTTGGATTAGCAACACAGCTAAATGGACCTGATGAAAAACATGTCACAATGTGTGGAACTCCTAATTACATATCTCCTGAAGTGGCCTCAAGAGAACTGCATGGCTTGCCAGCTGACGTTTGGGGATTAGGTTGTATGTTATATACTTTATTAGTGGGTAGTCCTCCTTTTCACACTCAACATGTGAAAACAACACTGAACAAAGTAATTAATGCTGATTATAAAATACCTACAGAACTGTCTCTGCAAGCTCAAGATTTATTGCAAAAACTTTTATGTAAGGATCCAACCAAAAGAATAACCTTGAAAGGTATTATGGAACATCCGTTCCTAAATTCTTCAAATAGTCTTCAAAGCACTATGAAACAGGACTTGTCTCGAGATTCTGGTTTCCTCACTACACTTCATAGTACTCAACATAGCCATAAAACACGAAGTGAGGATAGATCTAATTCTGATTATCTTTTAAGTCAAGGCCATCATAATATGGGCAATTTCATTAATAAAGATACCCAGAAACCTGCATCTTTCAATGTTTTTAGTGGTCTTCAAGATAATTGTACTCCTGCACATAGTACTGCATATAATTATTATGTGAATAATAATACCAATGACAATGTCTTGAAGGACAATAGTAACTATAACAAATGTAGCAATCAAACACCAATACAAACGTTTACTAGTCAATGTGGAAGTAACTCAATTTTAGTTGAACAAATTAAAAATATGGCTATACAATCAGATGGTTGCAAGAGAAATGTCACAGTTGAAGGAAAAGAAAATAATATTGCTTCCAATAGCAAGCCATGCAATATAAACAGTAACAGTTTAGGTGTTCCACCGCTCTGTGCAGACAGATTACCAACAATCACTCATCGAACTAGAAATGCAATTCTAAAGATAGAACCAACAGGTGTTGTTGTAGAATTTATTAAAAGAAAAGGTAAGGAAAGGGAAGAAAAGGTTGTAGAAATATGTAAAATAACCAAAGATGGTATGAAAATAATAATTTTTGTACCAGATAATATTAAAGATAAAGTTGGTTCTGTGGAATATAATGCAAACCCTGATGAAATATTCACATACCATAACTTACCTCAGAAACACTGGAAAAAGTATTTGTATGCTTCACGATTTGTAGACCTGGTAAAAGCAAAAACACCGAAAATTACTCTATATACAAAATTAGCCAAATGTCAGCTGATGGAAAATGGAACTGATATAGATCTGTTTTTTTATAATGGGGAAAAGATAACATTCACTAGTTCAGAAGGTCTAAAAGTTATAGATAAAAATTTAAAGACCCACCACGGCCAGACCCCAGAGTTGAAATATCTAACTGATCATTTTGAAGAATGTTCCAATAGGATTAACAGAATACAAAGTGCTTTATCGAGTATTCCTGATGATTGTTTCCCATTAATCATTGGCAAACGGCCTATTCCATCTCAGCTGAGCAATGTAGCTCCTTCACAACAAACACCTGTTAATCATAATTGCCATACTCCAATGTTGATTGGCTCATTTAATCGTACAACTACCACCTGTAGTCAAGTCCAAAGTGATTATAATATTACGTAATTAGTTTTAAACTGACAACTGTTAAGGCTTTTTAGTATAATAATTGGTATTAACCTTTCTGGTTTTCATGTCTTGCTTTTTTTTAATTATGGTTTATTAATTAACATTGTATTGTATATTTATACCAAGTGTTTATATACCGTGATAAGACCATGAATATTAACCATTATTTTTGTAGACTCTTCGCACATTCGCAATTACACACGCTCCCGGCTATTTGTGCCGGCACAGTCCAGTAAGCCACTCCAATGAGAACAATGGGCATGCCAATGAATGGCTTATATTTGACAATTGGACTGGCTTACGACTTTCGTGGCTATAGTCCTCATATAAATAAACCTTAAATGTTATTCAAGCAGGGCCAGCACAAGTGCGTGCAATAGCGACAAGCGATCTTGCATAAGAGATCCTTTATCTTAGTATTGAGAGAAGGAAATGCAAGCTTTGTCGCGGCGCGATCTTTGCCGCGCGCACACATGTGTTAGCCGTTCAGTTACGACAAGGGAATGCAATCCCGGAAGATAATTTCAATTTGGGCATTTGCGGGAGTGAACCATTTTAGTCCTGCTGGATCCAGGTATTTGCGGGATCCAGCAGGGTGGACTTAGACCCCAAAAATCAATCCTAATATGTAATACGTAACCTTATAGACCTCGTTTTCATGGCTTTAATTTGAGCTTGTTTAGTATTTTTAGACATAGAGATTAAGACATAAATTGACATACAACATAAAATGAAATATTTACGTACACATCACAAACAACATCATAAGCAAATAAAACATTATTTTGGAAATACACTTGCAAGTTGCAAACATAACTGTTGAACCACTCCATATTTTTCCATATACGCTCATACATTTCTGGCGTTACAAATTAGTCTTTGACTTCATAAATACTTTATCAATATTGATTACATTTCCGCGGTTTGATAAATACCGATGTAGTTGATTACCTCTCATATATATTGAATACAGAGGTAATCATTGTCTTATTGGCTATTAAACCGCAAAAACCGAAAAACTATTTGCAACGCCAGAAATGTATGAGCTTATAGGAGAAATATGGGGTGTTTCGATAGTCAAGCTCTCATGTGTAGCTTCGAATCGCTTAGCCAGCGCCCAGCCAGCCAGTCCACGGCCCACGAGCCGCCGCGCGCACAGTAACACGTATAAACCACGCTTCGCCGGGATCTCGCAAAATTTTCGACCGGGATTAGTCCCGCAATATGTATGCGGGATCCCGGTATCACGGTATTGCATTCCCTAGTTACGACTGAAATTAGTGAAATTTAAGATGTATTTCGTTTAAAACGATAACCCTTATCAACTCTAGAGTTAGGCCCTGAAGAACCGCGCCTCTCGAGCCGTTCCTGATAAACGTAAAACTAGTTGGACAGTGTGTTTGAATAACACTACCTGACACTTCGATCATAGCGGTGTATCTTGAGTTTGATCATCATAGTCCTTATTATTACAGGATCCTATTACTAAATGATTGTTATGTATGATGACCTTCTGTTCTTTGCAATTAGTTATAAACTTTCCGACAAATGTATTGTTATGTTATTAATCATTAATAGGTATAAGTTATGGTTATTTTTAAGGCCTAAACGCATTTGCACTCCGCTGCATTGCACGACGCGGCGTTGCAATGTCATTTGTATGGATTTTACATACAAACTACTAAACTGCCGCGCACCGCACCGAAGGTAAATGCGTTTAGACCATCCTACGATTGTAAGTCATCTGGTACGCAGATACCGGTGAACTATTGTTTTCATGATAAAAGTGTCAATAGAGGTTCTGATTTGGCTAGAGCCGGTCAACCGTCAGTTGCAGTTAATACTTGGATAATGATTGGCGGGGAAAGGGTTAAAATATATTATGATGTTGATAATATAAAATAAAGTCGATTCTGGGTGTACGGGCGAGCCGACCTTGGTTGGACGTCCGACCATGTCCTCCGCATCCGAAAGCTAATTTATTTCATACTGCGTAAGATGCCACCTCCACGAGCGAGGGAATAACGATGATATTTATTTATTTATTTATTTTCCAGTTTATTGTACACATAAAATTTATATTATCTTCGTGCCACTTACTTTTACAACAACGCTATGAGTTGGAATTAATTGGCACGACAAGAATATCGTCACGATTCCCTCGCTCGTGGAGGTGGCGCCTAAGGATATACCTAGTATCAACTGCAACTAACGGTTGGTCGGCTCCAGCCTAATAGGAACGTCTATGTAGCGGCATAGACGCACCGATCACGATCATGTTATTTGGGAAGACACGGCGCGTTGTACGGACGGACCATCGGGAGATGACATACATCCGCTGAGCAACACGTGATACGTAGATCCCTATGCAACGCACCGTGTCTCCCTTTCTAACCCTATACAAAAACGTACCTTTGATATACATATCCACGTGCCTATAACCTACATAATTTGTATTAGATGTATGAATCTCAGGTATGAATGTAGTAAAGTTTGTACAAATATATATATAGTTATGTAAACATGTACATTTTTATTCTGGTTAATTTTATTATTTACTATGCACGTAGAGATAGTGCTGTGCTATTCATATTAAATTTTATAGACAAATTATTTTAATTAACTAAAAAGCTTGTAAGCAATAAATAGAAATAGATTTTGATTAAATATCTTCAGCGCCCCGACACTTATCTTTTTCCTGCTAGATACCCTATTTTTATGACTTAGACAAAATGCGAACTGTTGTGACAACCGGGTAGATTTTTTTATCTAATACATAAACATTTTTTTTTAGTAGCCAAAGCTAGCTATAATATAATAAGGCATATCACCAATATAGCTTCCAGCTCACCTGCTACTCCTAAATGTATGAATGATACCAAAGTATATTTTATCACTATGTTTTCCTACTAAGAACTCCTACGAAGAGCCAATCGATCCCCAAGACCGTTCAACTAGTCTTCAGCGGCAGACCTTGGTCCTTCTCGCTTTGCCAAAGGTATAAGGAGGCACATCTAACGAGTGGCGAGCTCGTTGCGGTGCTGAAGTACCTAACTAATGTATTAAACCTGCTACTAATTACTCAGAAAAAGTCATTGATACATGGCGGCACTGAGGATCGATTTTGGTAGGTACGCTTGCTTCGAGTCGGACCCCTTTGCCATTAGACTACCGACGCCACCGGCAAATCAAAACTACAGAATATTTTCTTATAAAAATAAATATAGGGGTACTTTTTACTACTATCTACCGCGGGGATCGCCAGCATCAGTCCCTGCCTGACTATGGCTATATTTTTAGGAGCCGACGCCAGAAACAGGAACTCAATATTAATTCCATCCTGCACCCAGGCGCGAATCCAGAGGGGGGGCAATTGCTCAGCCCCGACTCTGACTTACAATCGCCTACGGTTTTATGAGCCACAAGGCCAAAAATTCGAAGCTCGCTGCGCTCGCTCAATTATTTTATTGATTTTATCAATCACTCCAACTTTTTATAAAGGAAATGTCAAAAATTTCGAGCTCGCGTCGGTCGCTCATTCATTGCCTTCAGGTTTGTCTTACTGTTCACCAATATTTCAAAATCTAAAAATCTCAAATATTCATTTTAATAATCACCTAGCTTTCAAGAACAATAATGTTAAAACGTGCGCGCTCCGATTGCTCATTCAATTATTTTAATTTCTTTTATGACGATCAGCATCACACATCCTAAGCATCCAGCAACACCTAAGCCAAAATGTCAAATATATCGAGCTCGCTCCGCTCGCTCATTAATTTATTGGTCACCGAAGCTTTTAAGACCTGAAATATCAAAAATATCGAGCTCGTTTTGCTCGCTCATGCATTAATTTCCTTAAGTTACTTTTGTAAAGATCACCCATTGCTGTTAAAACCCAAAATATCTATTATTTCGACCCAAAATGTAAAAAAATTCGAGGCCGCTTCGCTTGCTCATACATAGATTTCAGATACTTACCTTATTATTCATCCAGCTCGTTGCGGTTACTCATTAATTGATTTCCTTAAATTACTATTGTGAGGGTCAACTTTTTATAAAGGAAATGTCAAAAATAGTGAGCTCTCTTCGCTCGCTAATTAATTTATAGATCAACTCAAGCTTTTATAACCCAAACTATCATAAATTACAAGCTCACTCCGCTCGCTCATTCATTCAATGATCACTCCAGCTTTTAAGACCTTAAACGTTAATAATATCAAGATCGCTCCGCTCGCTCACACAATCGTTGTTCTCCCTCAGGTTGTAAACCCTAACATTTTCGAGCTCGCTCTGCTCGCTCATTCATTTATTGTTCACCCCACTAAAAAGGACCTATTTTCATTCGAAATAATTTCACACCGCCTGCGCCGTGTGATCAATCCAGATTTATACAACAAAAATACCAACATTTCCGAGCTCGCTACGCTCGCTAATTCATGGATTAATCATTAGATTTCTTTAGTAAGTTTGCTTAGCTTTTTTTAACCAAAAATTGAAAAATTTCGAGCTCGCTGCGCTCGCTCATTTATTAAATATTTACATCAATCGCGCTGCGTACTTAATTTCGATTTAACACACTCGCAAAATTTCGAGCTTGCTCCGCTCGCTTATTTTTAATTTTTGTTACTTTTATTACGATTACCCCATATTTTATCCCCCCAAAGGAGGGGGGGGTCGATATTTATGTTTTGATCTTGTACCCCCCCCCCCTCAAACCAAAACCTGGCTACGCCCGTGGGGTAGAGAATACCTATAATTAGAAGATACCTATAACTTCGTCTTTTGGCCCCCCCCTCAACCAAATCCTGGATCCGCGCCTGCTTGCACCGGCACTCGTACAGATATCCAGTGCTGCTAGCAGCTGAATCACCTACAGGCTGGGTTGAACGCAGCAAATACTGGAGCCTTTATGGCATATCGCTTTGTTATTGGTCATACTATATAGGCTAAGGTCCATCCATTTCTGCCGGACCTTTATGAGCAAACGATCGGAGGTGGTACCGCCCATTTGATCACATCCTGTGGACATCACAGAATTCGTAAAAACCGCTCTCAGCGGTGATGATGGATATAGGTCAGGATGAACGAAATTAATGCCATTAGGGAGTATATTTACTAACGATCCGTTTCACATTTTGATTTAGAAACACGATCTTTGTTTGAAGTACAATGTTTACATAGAAAAATGTACTGCATAGAATATTTTTAGATTCTTTTTGTATTTAGAGTGCATCCTAAGTATTCTGCAAAGTTAATTTTTTTATAAAACGATATCAAATCAAAACTAAATGGCTTAAAAATTGTGTTAGTATAAATGGAACATCCAATTCACTTCCATGAAGTTAGAGTATAACCAACTTTATGTCAGTCAAAATAGTACATTTCAGTCCATTTTGGTACAGCCTATTCGAATTGCATGTTGTGACGTCATTCCACAGCGTGGGTTTATCCAATAACGGGATCAAATTATTTTTTCTATATTCCACCAACAAGACGAACGACTTTGTATGTATCCAAATGCAAAGTGATCCAAGGAGAGTAGCTCTTAAAACAGCTTCTTAAATTTGTAAGATAGGTACAAATCACCTCTTAGTGATAGTCACCACCTCGAGGTTGTAGAATTTTTTTACCTACTTCTAGTGGTAACAGGTTCTTTAAGTTTATATTGTTAGAATCAGCATAAAAGATGCTTTATTAGTGTATTTTTTGTTTGTTATATTTTTCTGCTGTTTAAAAGTTATTAACTCTCAAAGCAGAAAAAAATTGTTAATGTTTTTACTTTTATGCGATTTATTCAAAATATTACTATGAAAATTATTAAAATAAATAGCGGCAAAGAATTATACATTTTCATTTTATACGAAAGTGACACCAAACTTGCTGTAGTAGTCAACTGAGAACTAATAGATTTTTTTAAATATGGTGGTTGGAGGGGTCCATTGTAGCCCCCTCACCCCTGGCAGCAGCATTTTTTTTCGTGCTTACAATTACTCGAGGAATAAATGTGGTGAAGACCATAGCTCTATAAATTTTATTAAGGTTCTGACCAATAGAGCCTCCACTATCTAGAGTACAACCCCAGGGGTGGTAAATCCGATCTCTGATAGTACGCCGCCATCTTGATCCCATCGCGTTTGGTCGATTGCTTCTAGCCCTTTGATGGTACAGCCATGCTGTGGATTGCCAGCACACGCTCCGCAACACTGCGTTCGCTAATCCATTCAAATAGGATCAACAAAATTCAACGGACTTTTTCTTGTTTGACTGGCGGCAATATTGCAAAAGACGTTCTGCAATCGCGAGTGTCAGCGAATCGGCAACTCTATTCACACTCATGTCTGAAAGCGATCACGTTCGTGGCGTGAATCTAGAGGATTCAAGTAGTGTTTTTATCCTCTTTGGATTCAAGGTAAATTTCTAATCTGTGGTGTGTGACTGACTTGATTGCTGAATATCGGACGGATTTCGGAAATAAAATTCAACAAGCGAAATTGCTTGGAAAAAGATTATTCTTTGTGTAATAAAAGATATCGAAGTGAAAATGTTTGTCTGTGATGTGCATTTATAATTTAACGTGATTGGTGATTAAGAAGAATTATGTCGATAAGTCAATATTTCCCTTTATGTTTGTGATTGTGCATTTGATAATGATTCGCTAATGTGTTATGGCCCTTGTTACAATTCGTCGTTCTCCAAGTGTACAATCACCAAGAAAATCGGTAAGGATTTTATTCAAACCCATGTTTATAACCACATTTCCATAAATATAATTTGTGCAATGCACAGTCTAACTAAACTCACCAGTGACAGGTGAAATGATTTCTTTCGTCCTTGTTGGTTGATTCTAACATAATGAAGCAATATGGTTATTATGAACAAAGATACTAAATATGTCTTTTTTACCGAGCTAGGTATTCATGCAACAAGTTAACATACCTTAGAGGTTTATGTACATGTCAACTAGCTTGTTGACATTATTTCTTACTGTCCCCTTTGTCCCTTCTAGGCACCAAAATTTACAGATGTTTTTGTACCTGAACAATAAGTAATTTGTTAAACAGAAGTTAGGTAAATATTTAACTACTAACTTAGTTAAATAGAAGTTAGGTAAATGCCCATTGGCCCTTGCCTTCATTCTAAAATTTCAATTTAAAATATATTTGTATCATAATTTTTTGATGCACAATTTTTTGTTGTGCTTTAATGTCAGAAATTTCTCTGTAATTTCTTTGCCAGATAGGAATGTAAAACTCCAAAATGAAGCATATTTCAGCACTATAGAATTTGATGGATATTTTGATACAATGCCATTAATCGGTATTAGTAACTAAGTCATATCAATGAATTGAATTTTTTTAAATGTTATAACCTACTAGCTGGCCCAGTGCGACTTCAGTTCATTACTTATGAAAAAATAACTCTTTCTTCACATTTTTTAAACAAAAAGTCATATCATACTAAAAGGAGGACACACACCTTCCAAATGATAACCATATTTCATATAATTAAATTTGCTCCCTTGATTAAGTTATTTTTCCAAAGGTTGGAAAACAAACATAAAGTTGATTTTTATTACCAGACCAGTGCATTAATTTTCTTGGAGTTGCTTACTATCTTTACTACTTAGGAATAATGTAACCCTGTATTAGGAAGATAATTAAAAACTAGCTTAACATTATCTAGATTTCAAGTTCAAGTTATCAAGCTTGTAAGGCTCCACTATATTTTGTTTCAGGATGAAGAGAAGGCAAAGGAGAATATTGAAAATGATGTTGGAAATCGTATCAGCAGAAGGTGAGTAAGTGCTTATAATAATATGTACTTTTTAATTCTTGTATTGTTGCTTCCAATGGATAGTCATTAACATGGGTTCATTTTATTGTATCTATTTGCACAATCAAAATATAAGGAGTGTCTTACCAGGAGCTGATTAATATGGTGTGCACTAGTGAAAATAACCTTTTAATACTGAAGGTACAACAACAATATGTTGCAATTGTATTCATACAAGAGGTGCCCACAAATAGTTATGGTGAATAGTCAGTTTGCAACCACTCTTATTATTCACCATTATTATTTAACATAAAAAACTACTATTAATCCTATTTAATAAATAATCATATCAATCAATCATAATTTCAGTCCTAGTGTCCTGAATAGATATTTCAATTTTTTATTCCGTGAATAAACTAATAATGGGATTAGTTTGAATACCAATTCAAGTAAGCTTACTCAACAATACATAACCATACCAGCAAGTTCTGTTTATTTATGTAAAAGAAACATCCTTTTTAATAAAAGTTGCTTGAGTATCTAATACGTAGTATAAAACAAAGTTACTTCCTGTCGTCTGTATGTATGTATGTATAAATGCACACTTAGATTTTTTAAACTACTCAAATGATTTAAATGTGGTTTTCATCAATAGATAGAGTGATTCAAGAGGAATGTTTTAGAATTAATTGAAAATATAGCTTGAGGTGGAAACTTATTGTAGCAGAAATGGTTATTGCAACAAATGGTAGGTAATAAATACGCTTTCAATGAACATATCAAAACTCTACACATGTACCTTTTACCTGGTACGTTTAGTGTGAGCGGGCCCCAAAAGCGTCAATATACCGGTTGTGCCCTCGCTCGCTAGGACCGGAGATCCGCCTTGATCATGATCCAGGTATTTACGGCAGAATGACTGCCACCTTGGTGACTGAACTTGACCAGATTGGATTATGTTTACATATTCAGTCGCATGAATGTGCAGGTTTCCTCGCGATGTTTTCCCCTCACCGTAAGAATATTGTTAGTGTTCAACTAATGTAGTATAGAGGTTTAGGTTTGGGTCTCCCATTTTCCGTACTTGGATTCAAATTCAGTTCTTTATACGTGACTGAGAGCCGGCTATTGTAGCCAGCCCAGGTCCTTCCAGTAGTCTATTAGACTCTTGGGACGTTCACAGATTTCTCGAAGGGAAGGAATTTCTTGTTCCTATTGAGGCTTTAGCTCTGTAGTCCTTTAGCTCCTCACACTCCAAGACCACGGGAGCTGTTGTTTCCTCAGCTACTAAACATCCCCTGCACAGGGGGCTGTCTGTAGCTCCGATGGTATGGCAGTAGTTTGTTCAGGGGGAGGTGCCCTGTAATTATACCAACTACTGTCTTAATTTCTTTCCGTTTTAGGTCCAGTAGTCTTGTAGTTAGCTTAGGTGATCTTTCGCTCACCACTAACTGAGACTGCCTACATCCGGGTGTGCTTTCCCAGCGCTTGTTCTGCCGGTCATTTGTATGTTTGCTCACCCACGAGCGTAGTGTGTTGAAAGAAAGGGGTAGAAGACCTCATCCCTGATCCCCTCCTTGCTAGCTCATCGGCGGCATCGTTGCCCATTGAGTTGCTATGACCCTTAATCCATTGTAGAGTGACCCTGTTCACCGAGGAGATGTCCTCTAGTGCATGGTGACACTCCAGGATCAAGGAACTGTTAATGCTGTTGCCCATTAGAGCTTTCAGTACGGACGTGCTATCTGTTAATATTCTGACGCCTTGGTCGCGTACGTCAAGGCGCTGCACTAGCCGAGCGGCCTGTGTGATCGCTACACATTCGCACTTAAAAATGGTACTATGCTCTCCCAATGTTAATGACGATCTAAAATTCAGATTTAGCGAGAAGTTTCCCGCTCTGTGCCCTGAGGGCCTAGTGTGAGTTCCGCTTCGATTTTACTTTACTATCGCGTTTGCGTTTACGTGAAAATTAGTATGGAAAAATATATAGCGCCGCCTAGTGGTTCATACTAATTTCGACGTAAACGCAAACGCGATAGTTAAGTAAAAATGAAGCGGAACTCACACTAGGCCCTCTGGTCGGTCTTTGATCCATCCGTGTATATTCGGACTTCTCGTATCCCATACCAGTCTGTCTCCGTCTCAGCAGTCTGGATTTGGTATCTTTTGCCAAATGTGAACTGCTTCGGAGCTGCTGATGGTGTTGAGCGCATACAGCCAGTAATGGCGGAAGAGGTTATCCTCTGGAGTCGCTGTAACTTGTTAATTGACGTGGCCAGCCTGGTTCTAGTCCACCAGACGATTGCCCCATATGTTACAAACGGTCTCACTATCGCAGTGTACAACCTGGCGATTTTAAGGGAGATACCCCAGGTCTTGCCCAGGAGTCTGTTACACTGCCATAGAGAGATGCTAGCTTTGGCCAGCTTGTGATCCAAGTGTTTGTTTCCAAACAATTTGCTGTCAAATGTAACCCCGAGGTATTAGACTTCGTTAGTTAGGGATAGGCTTGTGTCGAACAGTTTGGGTAATCTGAGTTTCCCCAGATTCCTCTTGTGCGTGAACATAACCATTTCTGTTTTGGTTGGGTTCACGGAGAGTTCCTGTTCATGACACCAGTCTTCAACGCTAGCCATTAGATATTGTGCCTCCATCGTTTGCTGTTTCCTTCCTGTAGTATACAGTAACATTATAATCGTGACGTCAGTTTCGGTTATGATCATCGGGATCATAACCGAAACTGACGTCACGATTATGATCCCGCACGCGAGGGCCCGGGATCCACCTATTTACATTTAAAGAAATGATTTAGTCTTTCCTACGTTTATCTGTGCTATTGATTAGACAAAAATCGACAAAATGTGTCCAACATTAAGATTTTACGTTAACATTAAAATGATAAGATAAGTGTTATCCATGGTAGCCATGATAAGATATTTTTTACTATAAGACTTTCAATAGTTGCGTATATTATGTCAACCTGTCGTAAATGCATTGTACCTACCTAGTCTGTAACTTTACCTAAGCCGGAGATACTTGTTTGTTGCCATTATCAGAATTATTAATTAGTGGTATGAAACATTAGTCACCCTCCTATAATTCCACGTGCCTGTTTTCAGTATGATGAGAGCGATGTTTAGTGACAACAGTAGGTACGAACCATCATAATACGAGCGGTTAAATTCGGCTTCAGCCAGGGTTTGCTTTCCTACTTTTTTTTCTCTACTTCTCGGCATCCTCATATCGTAAGCCGTTCGCTCTCGCGTCCGATTCGGCAATGGTAATGCTTCTTGGGTTTCCCGCAGAACCTCTTTCCTGATACCGGCAGGTTTAAGCGAATTCTATTGCCTACATATCCCTATAGAAGGCTTCCGCAGCCGTGCTTATTCGATCTTATGGGACTTAGTAATCGGTTCGCAGTTACGCACTCGTTCAAGTCGCGTAACGCCATACATCACAAAGCCCAAGGCTAGTTTCCGCTTCGTATTTCCTCACACGCGTGCGATAAACACGAGGCTCTGCAAAGCCGAATTTGCCAATGTGCATTAATTACCCGTGTTCCTAAAACATGCGATTCTTAAATTCTCGCCTACGCCTTTATGACGACTAGTAACTTGTTATTACTATAGATTATATAATATATAAACTTAAGATAAGATATAGGTACCCGGGTATTCTCCGCAATAATCTCCGAATAATGGTCAATAGTACTGTTCTGCGAAACGAGCTGTCGGTGAACCGAGCTATCGGCTAAAGATATTTTCTATGTAGGCTATCGTCCAATGGTAATTTTGTATAACGTTCGTAGCCCAGATAGATACAGAGGTATCTACCATGCATGATTGCAAATATTGCAATATAGCATCCCTCCCATAATATCGATAGAATAGCGAACAATCTACATCGTGTCGCGCTATTGATTGATAGTCGTACTTGCCGAGATATTGAGAAAGCAGCATATCGAGCGGCGTCACTATCTACGAATTAACTGATAAATTTATTATTAAGTTCGCATTATAGCAGAGAAAAACAGAAGTAGGGAACAGCGACATAAAAAATAATCTTGATAATAATGTCCCGGTTGTGCTCTCGCGCACAAGGCCACATACATAACTCAGAAAAGAGTAATTGATACATGGCGGCAGTGGGATTCGAACTCGGTACCTCTCACTTTACCACTAGGCCACCGACGCTACCGAGGGAACATCTACATAGCAATATTTATATTACGTGGAAATTATCCACAATTTTCTTCATAATCATCCCGTCAATTCCGGCTTCTGCAAGGTTCCGCTTACCTTGTCCGATTTGTGGAAATGATCCACAATCGTCGGTACAGTTACTGGTACTGATACCACTGACTGGTGATGAATCATAAATTTACCGAAAGAAATAGAGTAAAATATCGAATAATACGTATAAATAAATTCGTCTGTAAACACAGTCGTGGCTGCGTGAAGAGGAAGGCGCGTGTTCCTGGGAGCCTCGTGTTCCTGTTTTGCGCCGAGTTTCTATATTTACGCGGCACGACAGATTGTGCTCTGTTCAGACAGAAGGAAGCCATGACGTCGGGCACCGTCGGGCGCAGCGGACGGCTGGCGGGCGGTAGCTAGTCGGGTCGCGCGCGCATCCTCACGCGCAGCGAACGAGACGCCCGGTACGATCGCTCTGTACCGCGTAATTAGTGTACACATCCTACACATGTGACTGTTTGGATAAAATGTGTTTTAATGAATGAAAAACCTAATCGTGAACGTGTTTACCCGCGTGCCGTCCCTAGTGCAGTGCATTTGTTTATCGGATTATTTTTGTAGCAATAATTATGGTGGCTTTTAGGTAAGTGATTTATAACGCGAGCTGATGCAATTTTTAAATTATAGTAGGTGTACCTCACAAGTTATTTCCCGCAAATTCGCGTATATTGATTCTCGTAATTAATAAGTACCCATTATTATCTAAGAAAGTATCCAAGTATTGTGATGTCAATATGAATAATGTCTATATCTATGTTTCACCGTGAAATTAACAAACAGCCGCATAGGCATACAGACCTGTGTCTAGTTAATCAAACTTGTGAGTATAGAAATTTTTAATTTACAGATAATAACTTAAAACTGAACTAGGGCGTGGCCTAGTGGTTAAGGTGTCCGACTCGTACCGACCGGGTTCGAACTCCAGTGCGGCTATATACTAATGACTCTTTTCTGAGTTATGTACATTAGTTGAACACTAACCGATGCTCTTACGGTGATGAAACCTGCACATTCAGGCGACGGACTGTTAGCTGAGTCACGGAGGTCAGATGGCAGTCGCTCTGTACTACCAACTGGCACTGATATGCCAAATCTTGGATCATAGTCAAGTCGGACCCCGGACCCTCGCGTGCGAGAGCACAACCGGCACATTAACGCCAAGATCAATATTTTTATAACTTAAAACTGAACTAGTATCTAAGTTCTAAATTCTTTTTATTAACTTCTGTTTTAATTGTTTTTTATACCCGACGAAAAATGAGGGATTTTATAAGTCAGATGTGTGTGTATCTACACACAAATGTTTGTCTGTGGTGTTTTAACTCTCGAATGGATGGACGGATTTCGATGCGGTATTCTTTATTTGAAAACCAGTTTAATCGAGATGGTTTTTAGTTTTGTATCCTTAAAATCAGTGCAGTAGTTTAGGCTATATTGGAGTATAGGTAGTATGTAGACTTTATCGAAGATTATTTGACCATTGGGTTAAAGCCATAACTTTGCAATTATTTACAAAGATGTGTATCACATACCTACTTTGGCGAGACTTCCATGAATTCTTAAAAACAAAAACAAAATCATTGATAGATAGTTGACTTGCAGTTATACCCTTTGTAATTGATTATGAACATTATGTCGTGATAATAAGGACGTATCAATTTTGTCACATTTTGTCGAAGTGGGTGGATCAGCTTATCAATCATTCTGTAAACATGTGACGCGATTATATTTACGCTTTCAAAGTAGATTTAATGTATTTTTGATAAAACTACATTAGGTGTTGTGTTACGCGTAATAACAATAATTTGATAGTCGCATTGAACATGACAACTAGGGCTTGCAAATATTCGAAAATTTAAGTATTCGAATATTTTTATTGAGACTTCTTTGGGTGCATTCACACGATCCGTTTGATTAAATACCACAAAAATAAGACGCTAGTACGGAAATTCAGATTATTTAAAAATATTCGAATTTTACCTAAATTACTCGAATATTCGAATATTCGACTTGCAAGCCCTAATGACAACATTTTTAGTTGAAGCCCGATGGAATTGGCCTAGACGATAGATGAATTTAGCTAACTCGTTAAAATTACTGAAAACCAAAAGAATACCCATTACTATACGGGTAATCACTCCTTTCTAGACTAGAACAGAACCTTGTGCATATTCTACAATATTCACATATACTCGTACATATAGGTATTTCCAACTTTATACATCCTTGAGCTTTGGAAATTCCTAAAAGACCTTCATTTTTACAACTGCTAACAACTATGTTAATCATTATCAACAGCCAGTAGGTACCATTCCCTTGTTGAATCTGAGCCCTCTCCATATTTTTATCTGTTTATACTTCTTTTGATAAAGCTTAGTCTTCTTTCAATACAGCATCTGGTAAATTTAATAATACGTCTAGAAACGCCATTGTCTGAAAACATACAGTACAAGAGACGTGAAAAATGAATGAGCACATTGTCCAAATAGATACCTACAGATTGTTCCGTGCGTCCAAAGCGTTTATTTTTAAGTAGCCAATCCCGCGATTTCGGGTGTTGGATAAAAGGTACCTAAATCAATGCCATTCTCCATCCTCCACGCTAAATTCGTAACACATTTCATCGAAATCAATGCAGCGGTTGTCTTCTAAAACGTAACAGAAGACACAGACGTAACTAGTTAGTATTTCGAACACCTTTAGTAGGTAAGGACTAGCCGTTTTCAGGGGCTTTCACCCGAGCGCATTTCGGTAAATAATTTTTAGAATCGTCCAGTAATTTTTTAAGTTTATTACAAACAAACAAAACTACAAATCGGTGTAGATTGGATAGGATATAACTGTCCATAAAAAATACTAACTGGTCGCCAAAAACTGGAAAAAGTACAACGTAACATAATTCAAATTGACCTACATTTTGGTGATCATTTAATCCTTTCTTCCCGTAAGTATCCGTAAGGATTGCCGTCGAATTCCGCAACAAATTACTATGAACTATCATATGTGTGGAGCGTAAAAATTGTTGTTGGCGACGTTTTTGAAGGAGGTTTTATCCAAAAAGTAATCGAAAAATTCGAAAGTACAATTCCTGCCCGGCCGGGAATCGAACCCGGGCACTTTTGCGTGGCAGACCACTAAACTCAGGTCATCAAGATTGCGGTATTGTTGCTCACGTAGGTAAGAATTATTTGTAATAATGGTACGGGAACGGCGAGACGTTTTTTTATACATTGTGCGTCAAATCTGGCAATTAAATTTAGCTTAAATCGATTAAGTTGAAACTTTGCTTGGGTTTGGATTTCATGAGACGTGATAAATCCAATATTACGAACAGTTTAAACATGGCGGACCAAATATTTTCTATGGACTTATGATCAAAGGAAAAAATTAAAGAGACGCGAATACGAAGGATAAAAACATCCATGATCATAATGGGTGTAAAATTACAGAGAAGTGGAAAAGAATAATAAACACCAGACAAGTAGGCTCCCAGGCAGTTGGCCGTGTGGTGTCCGGCAGAGTAGAATAGCACCAACCCTTTACACTAGTGGGTGTCGTACAAGGCATTTCTAGTCTCCGTAGGCTGGAAATTGGGCAAATTTTCCATTGTTACATTTACAACACTGCGATCTCCAATTCGTCTGCCATGCGTGGAGATTATGGCAATAACCTCCCCTTTCGTGGGAGAGGCCCTAAGTCCCGCAGTGGACTGTTATGGGCTGTGATTATGACGTACCTAAGAGTAGGACTCGCTCAACGATGACGAGGGTTCCCAACTAAAATATACAAAACATTTTCTGAACCTTTTCACACAATTAGTTTCGAGGATCAAGCCAGGAGGTATCATCCACACGCTGGCGACCTCGTAAAAACCTTCTTACTCCTTTTTTGAAGATCTCTATGTTGTACTCTCCACGGACAAGCTCTTCATGGAGCTCATTCCACCATTATGTTGGCAAGGGCCGATTCCTTCGGCTTCGGCTCCGCTCTACGACGCGCTGGAGTGGAAGAAGCTCATATCTACTCATATAAGCTGGCAAAGTCGCGGAGTCGAGCAGGTTTAGATGTGACAAAGCACTTTGGCTGTGGCAAAAAGACGAAACTTCATTTTGCTAACAAGTCAAACTCTATAATGCAAACTCTATAAAGACCGTTGGTGCTGCAATTTCAATGAAACAAGGCCAACACCACAGTTTCCTGCAAACATTTGTATGATAAGCCCGACTAGGTACCCCTGGCGAGTAACGGTTTCTGGCCCACATGAAGAACGGGAAATCTATTTACCATGATGGAATATCCATACAAACCTGAAAAACATTGGGGACCCGGGGCTTACACTTGCTCACTGAATTGTTCAACAGGAGCGTATCGAGCGAGCGTAGCTTATACCCGACGCGTGGCGCGTAAGTATTATTACGCCAATCTATAAAGGCAAGGACAGTGTGCAGTAGCGCGGCAATTACTGCGGAGATATCACCCTTATGAGCCACACAATGGAGTTATTAATATATTATAGACCAGAGACTTCGACAGTCAATACGGCTTCAGGCCGGGCTGCAGTTCAAATTATCGGATCTCTGCTCTTGGGTCCTCCTGAGGCCTATCGCCCCTGCATTTCGAATTCCTGGATCTGAAGAGCCTTCGGCAGTGCCCCTTGGGAGGTATTCTGGTAGGTTCTGCAATCAAAGTCTGTGCCAGAACGTCGCTAAAACAGAGTACAAGGCTAGCAGATCTTGAAATCATCCATATAGGGAACGAAACTGTCAAAAGAATACATAAATTCAAGTAAACCTTGGATCCCTGCTGCGCAAGACCGAAGATATCTAGATATAACTTGACTTTTTCTGTAAGACCTCGCTTCTCGCCAAAAAGCCTTCGAAATTTTAAAGATCCTACTAGATCCATCTAATAAACGACACCCGAAGTACACGTTATTGCGTCTAACCCGCTTCTAACATTATATTCCTCTCATGTTGCCATAGTTCGCACTTCCATAATATGTGTTGCGCAGTTTGTTCGACCAAGTCGTCTTGCGAGGAACAGTCAGAGTATGGCGTAGGGACGTGCTCAATTGAATTCAGCTTTGCTTTGAAGTTATAGTTGACCTATCAAAAAGTGGGCCACCAATGCTCAATTTCCAAACACTTAATTTAGCCTCGAATGGAGTGAAAGAATTTAAATAAGATGAACTATTGACTTTATCCTACAACCAGCATCGGACAGAGGGTAAGGAATTTTGAAGGAACTATCTAGGAATTTTAGGAAATCAGACTTGAAATTCTCGATGACGTGTATGTATACTATTTTTAATATTTGATGTCCATTAGAGGCCTGAGAAAGGAAAGGAGGAAAGAAGAAACTTCAAAAGTTTATTTATATCATCACAGTCAATTCGATGGTTAAGTTCATGAATGGACATAAATGATGAATTTCATATTGTTTTATTGTCCGCTTGCGTTCAAAGCAACATTTGTATCTAGTTCCAGGATCAATAAGCTTCAACTTCTTAACAAACATTCGTATCTACATTATAAAGTATAATGATATCGTCATCTCATGAGCCAGTTCCCCATGGATACGCATGTCAGTTAAAGTGCACTGCAACACGGCCGTGTCCGTGCGCCGAATTTGGTAAAGCGGTGCGCCGCACATGAGAGCGGGCGGCGGCGCGGGGCGGCGCGGGGGCGGCGCGCGGGTCTCGCGAGCGCGCTGAGTATGGGCGGGCAACGGCGCTTTGGCAACCCGCCGCGACGCTATTTATAATAAACCTTGAGATCAACCGCCCTTGCAGCTGAAAGCAAACCGACATTTGGAAATGCGCGCTTATATTTCTACATCGTCGTTCTATTTTTTTCCGAGATTTCCCGCCACATCATCGTAGGTAGCGTCTCTTGTAATTGTAAAAATACGCGTCCACTATATATGATACGAGCGCTTCCTGTAGCGCTATTTTCGGATGACCTCATCGCGTATTTTACGTTCAAATACCTCTTTTGAAAGGCGCTCGCGCTGACGATGTCGGGTAAAGGTAAATGTCACAGTATCTACGGCTGCACGTAATCGGGCCTCTGGCTTCTATTTTTAATCCTAAGGGGATAACCGTCGCCATGCCTGTCGTGGACGGCATTAATTAAACGGTATCGTTACCATACCTAGGTACGTACATAGTAATCACAACATTATAATAAGCTGACCAAGTCCCTATGAATTTGTTTTTTATTGAAAGCTTCTTCTTTTACGTCGTTCACGTGGGCTAATATTCCCATCCCCATTTTATCACAAGGGAATTTTCAGCAATTATTTTTAGCGGATGCTTACGTCATAATAGTTACCTACTTGCCAAATTTTGGCCCGATTCGTTCAGTTGATTGAACTTCGTTCAGCTGATCGTTGATGTGTCAGTCAGTGGGAAAACTTTTCCTTTTTAATTAATTTGGGCCATATTGTTATTGTTAGGCGTCGGGCTGCCAGATAAGTGTAAATATCGAGAAGATACCACAACATTCTGGGGCCATTGTCAAGGTTTCCATATTCATAACCGTTAGTGGCTCATTTCTATCGAACCCCCTAGCTCGTAACATTATATTACTAAATTAAGTAAACAAACATGCACAATATTATATATGTTGGTATCCTAAAATTATAATAAATTATACTTACTTATATATTTTAAGTACTTCAAACCGCCTGCCATTGCCGCCATTATGACAATTATGGCAAGTGTGGACATTATGGCAAAACACTCTACCTACCTATATGAAGCGTCCAGCAGTGAAGTTTACTGGGCTGTTGATGATGTTATCTACTTAAATATAGGGTACGACAATTAAATCTTCGTGTCTTAGACATTTATGAGAGTGATAAGAAAGGATCTCTGAACTACTACCTACGTTTTAATCAATCTAACTATAAGTATATAAATTAATCACATTGAAGCTAATGGTTATGGTCAGGTTAGCGCCGCCAGCCGAGCCGGTGAATGAGTAATGCAATGTTTACGAGCACAGCCGCGCGCGCAGCCAGCGCGTCGTCCTCCGCGGCGGGTGTCGAGTCAAGCCCCGGCTTGCGCCCGCGCCGGTGAAAGGGAGGTTAAACGCCGCAGCAAGACTGATTGCCGCAACTTTACTAAAAATGGCGTCATTCATACATTTTGTGGTTGCATTATCTTAAAAAAATTATTACCATTGAGTACTTTATGCGAACTTCAGTGGACACGGTCGAAGGACACCTGTTATTGCGTGTCGTCGGTGCTACGCTAACGCTCTTTTCGGTTGATGCACATGAATGATGAACTTCAAATTGTTTTGTTGTCTGCCTGCGTTTAAAGCGACGTTTGTATCTTGTTCCAGCCTCAATGAGTGCTACTTCGCGAACAAGGGCGCGGCGTTGGTGCTGGGCGGGTCGGAGCGCGACTGCGCCGACCGGCGGCGCTCGCCGACGCGCGCGCAGCCCCAGCCGGACATACAGCACCACCTACAATCCATGTTTTATTTACTGCGGCCCGAGGAAACGCTCAAAATGGTGAGTTTAATACAAATAACCAAGAAAGAAACATTATTATCTTACATTAAAATTTATTGCATTCTATTGAAAAATTTGGCTAAATATCGTTAATGTGAATTAATTAGAGAGGAAAGTGGGAATTAAACGTTGAAATCGGACATGCGTGAAAACAGGACGATGGGAGACAGCGCAGAAGGCGCTGGTGTAGAACCGGTCGCGAGAAAGCGGGGACAGCTAGCTCTCTTGGCTGATTGCTAACGCGGCTGCGGGAGCTCTAAACTCTGTGCCTATTAGTTGACCCTCATTCGACAATTAGTGAGAGATAACTAATTGCGAAATGCCACTGTTACAGTAAGAATGACTGGATACGTCACACTTTACCGCTACTCGACCGATGTAATAATAAATACCTACGGGGCCACTGGTATCCTATTCGCGGAATACACCTCAAAACAACACAATTCGCGGATTCGAAGAACAACGAGTGCAATAATTAACTCTTTGTTGATTTTTCCGGTTCAAGTACCGTATTAGTCATAGCAAACCACTACAGTTTCTTATCATTGGACGCCTTGATTGGTAATGTCGCTATTTAATTAAACTTGCATTACTTTTTACACAGAAATAAGTAACGAATACAAATATTATGATAAGATATCACCTTCACCATAAAGATATGGTATCTGTTATATTTCGGGTGACTTTATAAAATGATATTTAAAGTTCGTTTATTTTCTTGGTAACAATCTATGGAAGATTTCTGGAATCAGTCGCATTCATTCGACGAGTTCCCAGAGATTACTTTACCTTACTTTCCAAAGCTTGCCTTCTTGCTATACATCGATGTATCGTAATCGGGAGGTTACCTCAAGAAAAGTGACAGTAGTGGAAGCGAGTCGCGAGAACGTCTGCCTGGTACTCGGGAACTCAGGTGCGTCATAGCAGTCGTCATAAGCCACATTGGACGCCTCTTGGGTGGCTCCGATGTATGATTGAGCCATAAAAATACGGGGTTAGGTTGACTCTATGGTCAATTCAGCCCAAGTCCTACTCAGCCCGCGGGCCTTAATGAATTGCCATGGTCCATTGCGTTGATAAAATAGAAGAAATGGAGATGTATGTTTCTATATACTATATTTCTGGCTACCCCGTATTGGGATCGTGCCGTGACCGGTATACCATATACTTTGACCATGGAAATCAGAATTAGAAATGTCAAATTTTTAGTAACAATATTATGCGGCCTTAAGAACATTAGAACAATCGAATATTATGAACATCATGTTAGGACAAAGAGTATAAACATTAGGTCATACAAAAGACACCCAGCCCTGTTATTAGGCTGAGGCTAGACTTTGCAGACTCGCTGATATGTTGACAACTCCCAAGTATCAAATATAAATATTGCAGCTTGAGAAAGTAGATACATAAAGTTGTTACAAAGAACCATAACAACAAGTAGTGGTCTTTTGAGATATAGCTACAATATTACTGAGCGTCTGTTCTGTCATAACTTAAAATTAGAAGGATGTTAATGTGTGCTATGCCTACCCTTACGGGAAAAAGGCGTGGTGTATGTATGTATGTATGTTAGACTAAATTGCTTTGAATCCATTGCTTTGAAATTTGAAAATTTATGTCAATTAGGAACAATCTATCTCTACTATGACAAAACTGTAAAAAAGCCGTGACTGTACATTGAAGATATTTAAAAAAAATGCTCGGGGTACTATTCTGGAATGTAACGAAACCATGCCCAACATATATATTTTTTTTAATTTTTGTCTCTTTGTCTGACCATCACGCAAAAACCGCTAAACGGATTTTGATAGGGTTTTAACAGTTTGGTAGTTTGGGTCCAACTTAAAATCTAAGTCTGTTTCATCTGATTCGGTTGGGTAGTAGTAGTGGGTAGAACCAGAGATAAAGCTTGACCTCTTCATACTACTAGCTTTTATACATTAGGGAGGTCATTTAAAATGGTTTAAAAAGATAAACTCTGTCCTAAAAGCTATTTTCAAGCGGTAGAAGTGGCGGGTAGAAACTAGTAAATAAATACAACCAAAGTTTTTCACCAAGGACTGCCTCAACTGCGCACAGCATTCGCTGATGAGGAGGACCGTGATACCCAGAATATAGACATTTAGCTACAACGCATTGGCGACCCTCATGGTCATGCGTGTGTTTGTGAACAGCGCTGACCGTTCCAACAGGTGCCCCGCACTTTTTGTTTGGCTCCCTCTTCAATAAAAAAACCGTCACTCAACCGTCAAATCGATTGTCCCTCCGCCAGGCGGTGAAACTGGAGAGCGCGCACACGGGCCGCACGCGCTACCTGGTGGTGGTCTGCCGCGGCGAGGAGGCGGCGCTGCTCGGCATCGACTGCAACCAGCGGACCACCGTGGGGCTCGTGCTGCGCGTGCTGGCAGACACCTCCATCAAACTCGACGGCGATGGGTCAGTGACAGCCACCACACCACATCTCAACACAATAACTCCCTCCAAACCACCACCACCACATCGCATCATACATAACCCAGATAGACACCACCACAGCGACGCTCAATGTTAACCACATATTGGCGTAGCGTAGGACGCCTTCCGGCCGAGTGAAGTGACGATTTGCTTAAGGCTGGATGCGGCAAACTGAGGACAGGGTTCATTGGCGCTCATTGGGGGAGGACTATGTGAAGCAGTGGACTTGTATAGGCTGGTAATAATGATGACCACACACCACATCATACATAGCCCAGATAAACACAACCTCAGCGACACGTTTCCAAATATTGCAATTGCCGGGGAAAGGTGTCCTAAAGACATCGACTGCCACCACAGCACGTGTCACGAACGTGACGCGTGCTGTAGGTTTCCCCAACATCTCCATCAACCTCGACGACAATGGATCAGTGCCAGTGTATCGCCATACCGCCTATCAGCCGAAAGACACCTACTGCATAGGCCTCCCTCAGAGACATCTTCAAAGGCCGCGGTCCTGTGCCGTCCGCATTCAGCTGGTAGCTGCGGCCTTTACGTTGGTCCAGCTTCGGCAGCCTACTCACACTGCGCCCACACTACGCCACTCACAATATCTCCATAGCACCACCACACCTGATCATACATCATCCACAGCCCTAACAGTCCACCGTTTGTCTTGAGCGTCCTTTACATTAATGGAGGAGTTTCCGTGATCTCCACGCTTGGCGGACGGGTTGGATGTTACAATGTTGAATATACTCAACAACTGCCCATTCTCTGGTTTATGGAGGTAATAGATGCTCTGCCTCTATGAAACCCGCCAATTGATGGGTTTGGTGCTATATTACTCAGTCAGTCACCATAAATAATCAGATCAGCATCTCAGCCACGCGTCGACAAATATTGCGATGCCCAGGAACGAAAGGACTGCAGCTGCAGGGGTTTCTGAAAGCGTCTTCGGGGACTTTGCTCCCAGCGTAAGCAACATAGATAGATGAACGCACCCTAGTTGACAGTAACCACACAGACGCACAAATCTACATCTACACTAAAATAAAATAATTTAGTATTAAGCCACAAAGGAGGAAAAGTGAGGGCTGGAAAAATTTAACCTATTGAAACATTGATACGATAACAAGAAGTAAGTCAACCGTTTTTTTAGTTTAACACAAAATTCTATGTCAAATGTCAAGTAAAGTTTGGACAAGGTGCATTTAACATGTAACAGGGCCACTGCCGTTGCAGACAATTGAGTGGCCATAATAACAAGAAGCCATTTTGCCTCAATGCTTTAACCAGGCTAAGAACAATAAGTACTAATTAAGGATTCATTGTCCACAGAGGGTTCAGCGTGTGTGTGTGCAATCAACAACACATATTCAAGCCGGTGTCCGTTCAAGCCATGTGGTGAGATAAACTTACATAGCACAGTTGTGTTCATTACTGTACTAGGATTGCTAATTGCTCCCCAAGTGGGACTGGATGATTTTTCCTGTTTATGTCACTTTATTTTGATCTTTATTTGTATGTAGTATTGTTCCTTTTTCTGTTTATGTTGTGTTGTGACGTTTCTAGTTATAATAAATTAGTTATTTATTTATTTACTAATTCAACGTACAGAATGCAACGTTTTCCCTGACTTTGGAAACTTGTGAAATTAACAACTCATAAAGTTTGTTTGTTTGATTGTAATATTTTTATTGCAAAATATTTTACACTGAATACATCATACAATAAAAAGTCTATGCCAAACCCAGATGTTAAAAAAGACGATTACCCGAAATTTAAATATTGCGCTCTGTATTAACTCGGGTTACTGTCCGTTTATCCTTCTAAATTTGGAACAGACTTTGGTTTTCCAACGCTCTAGAGATTTATATATATGAGCAGATTTTTGTAAGAATGTAGTTGGCAAGAATTGTTTTTGTACTAAAGTGCACTTTCACACCTCTTAAGATCTTAATCCCCTTGTTTAATCCATCCTTTCGCATTTAATCCATGTTATCTAGGAATACAAAACATAATCGGCAATTTGGCTGTTGAGTCACCTTCCGTCATAAGTGACACATACTGCACATAGGAGGTAAATATAGAAATGAAAATCCCCGAGTAAAACTTTCCTTTAATTAAACAATATCGCTATACCTACATGACGGCAGGTGGTTACATTCAATTATTACATTTTAAAAAATATTTCTGAAGTAATATCTTTCTCACTTCAAGAAACGACGACGAGGTCGAAGCCTGGGATTACACCTTTTATTATTCCAACAACTTAAGTTATCAGAGAGCAGATCAAAATTGAATGTAAGCTCACAGAAGAAGGCCTATTTTTGTATCACTTATATTTTGTACGCGCCCGCACCGCTTTCCAAAAGGCGTGATACAAAAATGGACCTTATATTGTGAGTACCACATTCCATTTTGATCTGCTCTCTGATGTTAGCTTGCTGGATTAAGCAAAGGTGTAATCGCAGCCTAAGATGTAACATACTCACATACATACATACATAAAGCTCACGCCTGTGTCCCACAGCTGGGGTAGACAGAGACAATGGACCGCCACTTTGCTCTGTCCTGACACAACTCCCTAGCCTCGCATACATCACCTTTTATGTAGCATACTTTCCCCGAATATACCCATCTAATCCACCCCAACCTTACCTCCATCGGTATAACAACATTTGTGGCTCCCATCGTCAGGTCGGCGCTGCAGACCCTTCACCGGGCGAGCGCTCGCGCCCGCGAGCTGAACCACTTCGCGGGCGGCGTGTCGCACGGCTGGTGCGCCCACCACGAGCGGCGAGTCGACTCGGACCGCTCGTGCCTCAACGAGTGGCACGCGATGGACAGCATCGAGTCGCGGCGACCGCCCTCGCCGGACTCGCTCAGGCACAAGTCAGTTCATGGTTTATTTATTCGTATGACAAAACACTGTCGATAATGAGGTTCTCTGTAGGTATAGTAATAGCTGTGAGGGGGATCAAGATCGAGCAGAACAGCAGCCAAAGGTCACCGTATATACGGATAGACTGTAAGGGTGATGTAGGTTGTCCTATGTTATCGATATCAAGAAGAAGTCCAGTTTGTAGCGATAGTAGAAATTTAGGAGACCCACAAAACGTTAGTCTGCCCAATACTACTATCACAACAAATTTGAATTTTTCTTGTACTCGATGACGTACGATTACCTACGGCGCCCTCACAGTCTATTAAGCAACTTTGAACTCTATTATATTCCTTTTGTAGGGTTCACAGCTTTTCGTCAGATCAGTCCATCAATCTGTCAGGCGTACCGGAATATTGGACTGAAAAAGTTGTACCGGATTTGTGAAAAATTGTGAACCTTAAGTTAACCGTGGCTCGCTCTAAGTAAGTAAATTGAGTATAGGGTTCATAGTTCCTTGATAAGTAACTCGTGGCGTTGTGTTTCGGGATAGTATATGCCTGTAGGCTGTGGAGTAGGTGCCTATACCGGTTTGTTTATCGTCTAGCTATGTTCTCATGGTTACATCGCGATTTTGATGAAGTTTGGTATAACATGGCTAATATACCTGCCTGTAAGTCTATAATCTGAAGAATAGAAAAATCATTTCGATATTGCTCATCATCATCATATATTTAAGAGTATGACTTGTCGGTGGAGTAATCGCCACTATCTCCTGTCTGCCAACCTCTTCATATCTTCTACATATACCTATACATTCGAAATCGAATATAAACAACCATACATAATGTTTATGTCCGGTTATCCGTCCGGTCCATTAATTTGAGGAAGTTAAAATTAAAATTACTGTTGTATAACGCATAATGATCGGCACTTCTTTGCAAGTGATCGGACACGTAAGCGCCTAGACCTAGATTCTTGGCCTCCATAAGGATCGGACGCCGGCCAATGCGTTAATTAAACACATTAGCGGCACGAGTACTGCGAATTGATTAATTATTTCATATACTTACCGCATGTAACGGTCTTATGAAAATACGCAACACAATGTAACAGGTAAACTTGGTGCGCCGCCGACAATAATAGACCTATGATCATTAGCGGTTAATGATACAGTACAGCGGGCAAGTGGAAGATTTTCAGTCCCTTTCGGACGAAGCTCTCGCCTACTTGACGAAATGTAAATTTAAAATTTAAAAATTTTAGCAGCAGTACTCAAGAGCCATACGATAAATAAAATAAATAATTAACGGTTGAGCGCCAAGAAAATAACAATAGAAAAAGGTTTTGTTTGTGTTTCCGAAAGGCGCACCTGTCGCTCAACGTGTTAAGCTCCATTCACTCCCCAAATTCGAGATTATTACCCGACGTCGTCAAGTAACCCTAACGTTTCGATGTCCAGGCCTCGCGAGCGAGACGAGACCGAGCGCGTGATCCGGTGCACGCTCAAGGAGATAATGATGAGCGTGGACCTCGACGAAGTAACCAGCAAGGTGATCCGCGGTCGGCTCGAAGACGAGTTGGATATGGACCTGGCGGAGTACAAGCCCTTCATTGACCAGGAGATGCTCACCATATTGGGGCAGATGGACGCCCCGACGGAGATATTCGACCACGTGTACCTTGGCTCCGAATGGAACGCCAGCAACTTGGAGGAGTTGAGACGGAACGGGTGGGTATGGCTTTGTTGTAAGTGTGTTTCAATAGAATAAGACAGCAATTGCACGCGACAACGATAATAATGACTGTTTGGGTCAGTGGCTTTTCTTCAATAGTTTCCGTTTTATTTTCTCGTCTTGAGTGGGTTCTGAAAGTAAAAAAGCTATTGCATAGCATTTTTTATTAACTTATGCAATTATAATTATTTATTTTATTTTATTTATGCAGTGCCGAAGTCTGCCGAACTGAAACGACGTTAGACGATGCACGGCTTTCAAAGCCGCACCGCTGTGCCGGTCGGAGTGGGGGGTGTTAGGTTTTTTTCGTTACGGAATTTCTTGATTCGGTCGCCGCGCTCAAAGCCCGCGATAAAAGCTATGCAATAGCTTAAAAATACCAGTCTGCCTCACATCCTCTTGGCAGTTTCGCTTTTCAGCCACATTAGTCACCAAATAGAAAAGTGTGCACAGACAGAGCAACGTTTTGTGGGTCTCCTAAACCTCTACTATCGGTACGAAGTGGAATTTTTATTTACTTGTTGACGTAGGATAACCTACGGTGCCCTCACTGTCTATTGGCAAGTCAAAGTTACTGTGAACGATCTTTAAAACTCTATTCGATATTTTAAATACTCTTTTCAAAATTCAGAATAAATACAGTAGCCCCAGTGAGAGTCGGCAAGTTTACGTCATAATTTTCGAGGATGACGGGAGTGGACCTTCTGTTAGTTCTCTATTTTGTGGTATTATCGTTGTCGCGCGCAATTGTTTTGTCTTTTTCATTTGAAACGTAATTAAGACGGAATATTTCTAGATATCTTGAGTATTTGTATGACATTACTGTGGACAAGTTCCATCTCTGATGGGGTAAGGGCTGGGCGATGATGATGATGATGTACGTTTCTGTGAACATCTCTGGTTAGGTATAGTGCCATGACGGACGACGGTATACCATACTGTACCATTTTATAATTAAATAATGTTCGAGATTTCAAAAATTTGTATTTCGGTCTGTGCAGTCTGTGTACTGCTGTTAGTTACATGCTGTGTGTTATGCAGTTGTCCGTTACTTCAGTACTTAAACTATTTCTGGATATGAATATCTTTCTATGGCTTCTCAAGTTTCCAAATTTTACCTTGTTTTGTTGTTTATAACTACGTTAGGCTTTATTGTATGTTAAGTTATATTTTATCTTCATGGTCTATGTAACATTTATTAACTATTGCCAATTATTTTTTTCAGGGTCCAGCATATCCTGAACGTGACCAGAGAAATCGATAATTTTTTCCCCGGCATGTTTGACTATTTAAACGTAAGAGTGTACGACGATGAAAAGACTGACCTGCTGAAACATTGGGACAACACATTTAAGTACATAAACAAAGCGAGGAACGAGGGTTCCAAAGTGCTCGTCCATTGCAAGATGGGGATAAGCAGATCGGCGTCTGTGGTGATAGCGTACGCCATGAAGGCATACAACTGGAATTTCGACAAGGCGTTGAAACACGTCAAAACGAAAAGGAGTTGTATCAAACCGAACAATAATTTCTTGAATCAGCTCGAGACCTATCAGGGGATCCTCGACGCTATGAAGAACAAGGAGAAACTGCAGAGGTCGAAGTCTGAGACCAATTTGAAGTCGCCAAAGAGTGCTACGAAGAGTTCTAGCAAAGCGATCTCTCCGACGCCGCTGGTGCTGGCTCTGACGGGGTCGTACTCTGGGCGGCCGCGCTCCTGGTCGCCCGACACCAAGCTGGCCTCCGAACTACTGCCGCCCACCTCCGTCTCCCTGGAGAATCTCGTCGCCGAGACCAGGCACATGCTCATGCCGTGCGCCAACGGCTCCTACAGCGTCTCGCCCAACCAGATCATACGCCTTAAGGAGGAGGGCGCGCCCTCCGTCAAACACATCGTCAACGAGATCGAGAACGCCGCCTCCTTCGACTCCAAGCGGGATTTCGGCCGCAGATCCCAGAAACTCAATTTTGGAACGCAGAACGACTCCTCCAGCACCAGGTCTTTGGACGCCCCCGTCGTCGGCGCCCTCGGCCCCGCCGAGGTGACTAACAAACCCCCCCACGTATCTCCTACTCGGAACGTCGGTCACAAGTGCTCACAGGCAAACGTTGATACGGATAAAATACACACGTGGGATCCCGGGGAATCCGCCCCGCTGAAGCCTGCGGACGGCTGCGACCTTAGCGATAGTAACAATATAGTGAAAAGTGACAGTGGTATTATTGATGTTAAAACTAAAACGAGTGACGCTTTTTGTAATTCAGTTGAACGCAATATAGATTACGAGGACAGAAGAATGATCGACGAGGAGGCGCCGGCGCCCAGTCGACAGAACTCCTGGAGCTCGTTCGACAGTGCGGTGGTGCCCGATATTTCGCGACACTCGTCCTGGGGCTCGTACGACACGCGCAGCCTGCGGGCGCCGGTCGTCCTGCGCGACGATTCCGCGAAGAAGGCGAAGGAGCGACCGGACGACCGCACCCCCCGAAGGGACGAGGAGAAGAGCGACACCGGCACCGCCCCGCAGCGGCCGACGTCCGACCTCGGCATCATCAGCGAGCACACGGAGCCGCGAGGGGCGGGCCGGGAGGCGGAGCGGCTGGCCGCCGACATATCGGCCAACGAGCAGAAGTTCAACGAGACGTGTGCCATATTGAAGGAGCTGGCGGCGCGGATGGAGCGCTCGCGCGACCGGGCGGGCGGCGCGTGGAGCGGCCGGCTGTCGGCGTCCGCGCCCGCCGACACCTGGCGGCGCGCCTGCCTGCGCCGGCGCCGCCTCGCGGCCGCCTCGCACGGGGACCTGCCGCGCCTCGCGCCGCCGCGCCGCGCGCCGCCCGCGCCCGCCACCGCCGCCGCGGCCGCCGCCGCCGCTGCCGCCGCGCAGGGCATCGTCAGCAACCTCAAGAAGGAGTTCGAGGCGCGGTCGGAGGGCGAGAGCGCGGGCGGGCGCGCGCGCGAGCGGCCGCCGCCCGCCGAGGACGTGTCGGTGAAGGTGCTGGTGGGGCGGTACTCGCAGCCGGCGCGCGCGCGCTGCGAGTCGGGCGGCGAGGGCCGGCCGCGCGAGCCGGGGCCCAAGAAGAGCCGGCTGGCTGGCGGCGCGGGCCCGGCGGCTCGGCCCGGCCCCGAGCGGCCCGAGCGGCCGCCCGTCGCGCCCACCGTCGTCGCGCTCGCCCCGCTCGACTACCCTAACGTAGTGGTATCAACTGTGATGTCTAAAGCTCAAAACAAAAAACAATTACAACACGGAAAGACTCATCCGTTGACGAGGCTCAACATGAGCCGGTCGAATAATAGGTGTTCAAATCCTGTATATAATACTATGTAGAAGTATTTATGTTTTATTTATTATGATTCTTGCCAAACTCTTTAACTTTCTAGAGTTTTATATCCTATTTACAAAGTGAAATCACAGTGTATTTGTCTATCACGTAAAATTGTATTCAGCGGCTGTTTGTGCGTAGAGAAATGTTAAAAGAGAATAAATTCAATACAACTGATGTACAATTTTCGTTGGATTTTCTTATTTTGACTGATTTATGATAACTGATGATATGAACCGATAAAAAAAATCTTTTTTTTAATGCAACTATTTTTATTCGTGTCGCAAGTACCAACGGAGAAGAAAACGCAGAAGATCAGCATCAACCAAAAAATGGTTGAGTAAACGTATATTTCATGAACATTTGTTTAGTGGTTCACAGAATCCAATTTAGAAAATAAAAAAATGCATTATGGCTTCTTCGCACGATTGTTTTACATAATAAGCCTGTAACGGTGTCTGAGATGGGATATTACTTTCTAGCCCACCATGATTGTGATGATTAATAATTTCATACGATCACACCGTGTTGCACAATTACCCGAAGTCTACGCACTGTAATCTCTTTCCAGTTACATACGCTACTCGAGGCACGTGAGGTATTTCACTATTTTTGCTATGGTCAATCGGCTTACGTCTGACGTGACCAAAGTCCATAGCGTATATTCCACCAGGATTATTGCGAATCATGCATTCCGTCTGAAAATATAATATAGTTTCATTGAGGACCGAGTGTTTGTACAAATACCGTAAACCGTTAACCTTTGCTTGTCAAAGCTTATTGCTTGTCGCTGAATGAAAGGTCTAAATAGGTGTCAGCGGTATCAAAGCGGCATGGTGTGTGCCCGTAACTTAACCTGCTCTGCACACAGGTCAAATTAGCATAACGAACTAATAGTGTGATTTAATTTTGCTATGCCATTATTAGCCGTATGCTGAGCAAATTAAGTTGCAATTCGATCGTTTTCGCCCTCAATGGGCGGGAACGGGTAAACCTAGAACAACGCCAGGAATACATGTATGTGACTCTGAAGGGGGTGCGTCCTCGAGCTTTCAACTAGTAACAGACGTTCCGATTTGGCTGAAGTCAACCAACCGTCAATTACTAATCCTTCCGCAGTATAAAATGAAATCGTGTTTAGGTAGGGGGGATATGATCGGACGTCCGGCCGAGGTCGGCTAGCCCGCGCAGCCGAATTAATCCAAAAGCGACTTTATTTTGTACATCGTAATGATTAAGTATCGACTGCAACTGACGGTTGGTTGGCTGCAGCCATATCGGAGGGTATGTTACTAGTATTCAATTCAATCGCCCGCGGGAAAGTGATGTTGCGTCGGATGTCACCCTCCTCGCGGGGACTGAGATAAGCGATAATATTTTACAGCAGGTACTTGATATGTGCTGTTGCAAGATTCTGTTACAGACTCACCGTTCTGAGTTGATAGTCAACCACTCGCAGCATGTTCTCGTCCGAACCCCCGCACACAAGCAAGTTAGTGTTCGGTACAAATTTCCCGCAGTACAGCCGAGATGTGTGACTGTCCGGTACAATCGTATCAATTAATTTGCATGAACCGTAATCCCATATTTGAATACTATCGTTGTCTTGCCACGAACATGTAAGAATCTGTAATGCACACATAAGTAAGTTTACTTCTATAATTCCAAACTTTATCGTAAACAATTTGTAAGGGTAACTAGGTACCTGTCTTCCAGTCTTATCGAAGTCGAGTCCCTCGCCGCAAAGATGGACCCCGAAGAAGAATCTAGTCGCGTACGGTTGCCTGGAGTCCCAGCACATAACGTAATTATCCCAACCGCCAGATACCAGCTCATGGTGCGATTTTGGATTAAACGCACAGGCAAAAATCCGGGAGCTGTGCCCGTCATATGCGTTATGCTTACCACTGTAACCAATGTAAAAATTAGAAATACTTCGTACCGTACTTAGTGTTAATTATTTTTCGAAATTAAATTTTGGTGTGAACTTGATGCGTCGTACATTATGTCTATGTGTAAGGAATGTAAAGCCATTCATAGCATAGACCTTTATCAATAATAGTTTATGCAACTCGCATATAAATGGGAGTATTAAAGCATTAGTGTCTGTTTATCATACGAGGTGTAGTGTAGCCAACTATGATAATGGTTTGACACGAGTGTTTTAATACCTAATTAAATGCAGTTTCATACACTACTTTATCTACACTCATATTTTAATGTTAAAATTTCGTACCTATAATTTTCTCAACTTTGCTAGAAGTAAGCTGCGAGTCAGTTCTGTTGTATCTACGCTTCAAGGATATCAAGCGGCAGAAAAGTCACTTCACTACTTTCACATTTATCTACTTATTTATTTGCTTCAAACAAGAAAAAACATTCACAAACACAAATTACAGGAATCAGAAAAAATATTCTGTTTAGCGGGAAAATAATTACACAGAAACATAAAAAGGAAAATTTAAATTTTGAATTTGAAATTTGAATTTGTCAATGACATTTAGGTATTCAGCCTACATTTCGCCGTGTTTCGGCGTCCGATAAAAATTTAAAAAATAAAAGTGTTGCATAATGATTAAAAAGTTATTTTACGTTAAGGCTGTAATGAAATTAGTATGGTGGTTTTATACATATTTATATTATTAGTTATAAACACACCGCAAAATGTACAGCACTACGTTACCTGTCTGAGCACTTGGCGAGTAATTCACGCACTAACTGTAGGGGTCAGCTGAAAATCAGTGCTGTGGTCTCGCTACCTACAGCATATGCTGAGCTGAGCCCTAGTTTGGCATGACACTACAATATTTAACCTAATTTTATGTTAGTAAGAAATATTTTGTTAACTTACATTGTAGAAATTGCCAAATAAATATTATGTCTATGGGAAATGCTGTATCGAAAAGTAATTTTTAAAAATTTTATAGACGCGTGAAAAAAGTGTATCCTTAAACAACTGTTTTCGAATATGAAATTGGAACATTACGCTATGAGTGTAAATAAAATAACTTTTTAATCATTATGCCACACTTTTATTTTTTTAATTATTGTCGGGCGCCGAGACACGGCCAAATGCTGTCTGTATACCTAAATGTCTTTGACAAATTCAGAATTCAAATTTTCATGTTCATATTTGTGTGTAATTATTTTCCCGCTAAACAGAATATTTTTATAATTGTTGTAATTTGTTTGTGAATGTTTTTTCCTTGTTTTAAGCAAATAAATAGATAAATGCGAAAGTAGTGAAATGAATTTCCCGCCGCTTGATATCTTCGACGCGTAGATACAACAGAACTGACTCGCAGCTTACTTCCAGCAAAGTTGAGAAAATTATAGGTACGATATTCTAACATAAAAATACATATATGATGATATTTAACATATAAATATATGAGTGAAGATAAAGTGGTGTATGCAACTGCATATAATCTAACATATAAAATTCTCGTGTCACAGTTTTCGTTGCCATACTCCTCCGAAACGGCTTGACCGATTTTGATGAAATTTTTTGTGCTTATCCGGTATCTATGAGAATCGGCCAACATCTATTTTTCATCCCCCTAAATGTTAGGGGTAGTCCACCCCTAAATTTTTTTTATTATTTATATGGCAAAACAACGTTTGCCGGGTCAGCTAGTTAGGTATAAAAACACTCGTGTCGTGTCACTCGGCTACGCCTCGTATGATAAACAGACACTCATGTTTTAATACCCCCCTTTTATATGACAGTTGCATAAAACTACTATTCTAATTTAGCTTTAAACATTTTTTAAAGACTGGCGTGAAAAAACTTCACCTTAGACGACTGTTTTCGAGTATGTAATTTGAACATTAAGCTATTAGTCTAGATAAAGTTAATAATGAACATCAAATTCGGAAGAAAATTACCTTGCGTAAAAAGCTCGTTCTTGTGTTTGTGCTTCTTCGTCATACATATTAAGTTTGGAATCGTCCCCATAGGTAACGAATTTACTATGTTTTGGATGGTAGTTCAATCCTAATGTCTGTCGTTTCTCCCGTATGGTATATAAACACTGTTCGTATTTATATTTCCAGCACTTTATACACCCATTTACATCTGTGAACAATATAAGTATATTAGTTTAATTGGCCAGTTGTTTGGCATCGGGTTGTGGTCGTTACAGGTGCGTAGACAGAGGACTAGAAAACAGTGGCGTTTCTCTAAGTATGTTTCTCTAAAATATGAACACTAATTAGATTACTTTATCAGACGCTATCATCAGGTACCTACTGTCTTCCATAACCGTTGTTATTATTTGACATCCCCAACTGCATGGATCCAGTACTTCGGGCTCTATGTTCAGACAGTGGGTCCAAATTTGGGTCTGCAAAAGCAAACTGCAAGATGCCGATTGGTACAGGAGCCTCTCGGTTAGGCGAATAGTCAAGCGGGACTTGATGAACGCTGTAACAGGACGCATCAGAAACATTGCTTGCCAGCTTCTTTCTGCCTCCGTTCAGCCAATACCCGTCCTAGCGGAGATGTCAGTCACGATGTATGTGTCAGCGTACATTCAAAAGGTCATCGTGGCTGAAATTATGGACAACTGCATCTTGGGCCTAGACTTCATGAAGAAACATAACTTGAAAATCGATGTCACTGGAATTTTTAAGTGTGGTAATGAGGAGATATTTGACACTTCACACTTGGAGGAACCAGAGGGAAAGTAACTTGATAAAACTATAGTACATTCATGAGCACAGGCTCTAATAAAGGTAAAGCTGCAATCAACTAGTAAGAACGAGCCGAATAGATTTGTACTGGTGAAGGATATGGTGTGCGCCCACAAATTAACAGTTCGAAAACTACTAACAGCGAGATCCCTTATCAGTTGAAGCAAAACTGCAGTGGTGAGGGTTGTAAATCTGCACGACCGCGACGTTTGCTTGGATGAAGGCGATGTTGCTGTTGAAATGCGAGGAAGTTGTCTGGATGAAAAAGTGCCAATCAACACCTACCTCAGATGGGAAGAACACTAAAAATAGTTCTGCTATTACCGAACTTCTTGATGGATGCAAAAGAAACCTAAATTATTCGCAGAGCATGATCGCCAAGAAATCACTACGCTTCTCAACCTTGGATCTTAAGTCTGGGTATTGGCATCCTGGCAGGAAAAGGACAGTTCAATGTTATGTCTTTCGGACTGTGCAACGCACCTGCCACTTTCGAAAGACTCATAGAATATGTACGGACACGATTAATGTAAGATGCCTGCCTGGTCTATTTGGATGATGTCATTATCATGGGCCGCGATTTTGAGGATCATTTGCGCAACTTGGAACAAGTCTTAAGGAAAATAAAGAATGCCGACCTGACGTTAAACCCGAAGAAATGCCATCTATTTAGGAGCAAACTCAACTGAGTAACTACCTCAGTCACATCGTCACCAGTGACCAAACAGACCCAGAAAAAGTTGAAGCACTACAGAAATAGCCTACTCCAAAGGACTAAATGGAAGTTCTCATACTGTGTTCTCATACATCTCAGGCTGTGCTCATACTACTGACGGTTTGTTACAGGATTCTCTTGCAAGCCACTACATCGTCTCATTCAAGACAACCAACCATTCCGCTGGGATGAGCACTGCAAGGATTCTCTTCAAAGACTGATAAAAAGCCTTAGCAAATCTCCCATATTAAGATATACCCATAACCCAGCAGTCAGTTTATCGTCAAGACATATGCAAGCAACACGGCGATCAGATGAGTGTTGTCACAGAAACAGGGCAACGCAGAAGTCGTGATTGCTTACTTCAGTAAGTAATTGTAGAGACCAAAGAGGAACCACTGTGTAACCAGAAAAGAACTCTTCTCTGTGATAAAAACACAACATAATTTTAACAAATATCTTGTCGGTAGCCGGTTCGTACTCCGTTATGATGACGCTGTCTTGAAGTAGCTGTTCCAACTTAAAAACTCAGAAGAACAGGTTGCCCGATGGATCGATCAATTGTAAGAGTTTGACTATGTCACAGTACACCGCAGCGGGAAGGCCTCTATCAAGGAGGCCTTGCTCGGAGGAATGTAAGCACTGTGTTAAACAGGAATAGAAGGAAATTCCAGTTAGGCTTACAAGTGCAAGCCCTTCACGACCCTGGGAGAATGAAGCTATGAGGGAATTTCAAGATGATGAAGAAGATAACCGGCTAATTACCGCATGGAAGGAACTTGGTACGGAGAAACCAAGATGGGCTGAAGTGGCACCTACAAGCGCTATCACTGAAGTGTATTGGGCTCAATGGGACAGCTATATCTTTCAGAACGGTATACTTTACCGAAAATGGGAAAAGCCTAGCGACAGAGAGTACCACCTTTAGTTAGCTGTTCCACTGGTTAAGGTGCAAGACGTTCTCTAGGAGATACATGATGGTGTAGCAGGTGGACATATAGGGGTAAAAAGAACACTGACCAAAGTACGAGAAAGGTTTACTGGCTTCATTATCGGGAAGACGTGCAGATTTGGAGTTTGCTCCGCTGCGCACAACGGTAGGTACCTAAGCGGGTACGCTGCGGCTGGGGCTGACTGCGCCCAGCTATCCACCAGCATACCAGCATAATTGCTTTCTATACGTAAAGCCTGATAGGTAATACCTACATATTTATCTTTGCTAGAAAATTATCTACTTATTATCGTAGTATTTAATCGAAAAAATAGGTACCTACAGTAGCAATCGAAAAACAATATCTAATGTTAATACGTTTTTTTACATACACACTGCTTTTTTATTTAACGCAATTTACGCAAATTAAAACAATCGTATGGCGCTTCAAACCGTGCCCGTACCTAGTGAAAAATTACAATATCTCGATTTTTTATAAACCGATTGGGATTATAAAAATACTTTTGTATAGCTTAATAATGTGCCTTTATTTTCTTGCTACGTTATTTAGCTCTTAAGTTATCAGTTAAGTTGTTAAAAAATAAAAACGGAAATATTTTTTGTAAAATTTTAATATAATCTTGAATATCTCTGAAACCTTCATATTTACACGGTTGTGTGTAGCAACAATATTGTAGTACTTTTTATTCTGCGTAGCTTGAAACCCCACTCATCATTCCAAGTGCAATACACTCGTTTTTAAATGCAAATTTCAAAACGCGGCGGCGGCCATGTTGGTGACGTCACAGCTGGAGAACCAAGCACTTTAGAGATTGTCTCCCGGCTGTTTTTTATTTAGAATAACATACCTAACAACATACTAAAATATGGTGCTGGTTTTCGGAAGTAAACCATTTTTCAGTTAAGGGAAGGGACTAAAATTCCATTTCAAACATCCGCGCCGCACGCCCCGACCCCACCACGCTCGTTTTACGCGGTTAGTTGGCGCTTTCAAATAAGCATTTGCAAAGCAAGGTTCTCGTTGAAATTGTAATTGTGTGGAATAAGTTGGATTATTTAGCTTACGTTTTCAACTTTTAAATCGTTTTAATTAAGAAATGGGTAGGTACAACAAAGTATAATAGAACCTTTTGCAGAAACTTTTGACAAGATCGTCTGACAAAATAGATGATTGTTTTTTTTTTATTAAATTTTGTCCTCCAACCAACCCAAGACTACACACCAGGAATCGCCACTGTTAGGAAACGAGTAACATACGTAGTGTGGCAGCCTTGTATGACCCACCGCTGTTGCAACTCCTATGTAGCCAGGAAACATAGCGGCGATCACACAGAGAATGTGACTTTTGACACTCAGGTACGCTTTTGGAAAAGCTAATACTGTTTCGGAACATAACAGGTAGGAGGAAAGGTTATAGCGACTTCTTCACGAGTCTTGCCTGTAAGTGAGACTGCAATGTTGAGCTCTTGATTTAAAAATGAGGGTGTGATAATTTTGACATGTTTTTCAGGTATCTGCGACATAGCATTGTAGCTCCCGAACGGATACAGACTTTTTATTTAAAGTATTTATACCAATTTAATTCTCGGTTCTTAGCTTTCCTTCATGAAAATCGGTTCAGTAGTGTGGAAAATAAATCCTTTTGTCCGCCACTTCGTCCGCGTAAAGTTATAACGTCCAATCCGTTCCCGCAGGAATCACATTGCATTTCGGGATAAATTATAGCCTGTGTGCTATTCTGGGCTTTAAGCTATGTTGCTGTTAAATTTCACAAAATCCGCTCAATAGTTTTTGCGTAAAGGAATAACAAAAATCCAAACATGCTTACAAACATTCGCATTAATTATAATATTAGTAGGAACAGGATGTGGCCTTTGTGCGGTATTTTTCGCCATCTGTCGATAGATTATTTTCTTGATCACTTACATGTAGTAAAAAGCATATTTGTAACGGGATGAGCTTTGCTGACGGGTCGATGTTTGATCCCGGTTACCGGGCCCGGGTAGGCGCGACATTCATCGTCCACCAATACATGCTTGCATTGCCCTGTGTTGCAATCAAATAAACGGATCACACCGTCTGCGAAACCAGTTGCTATTTCTTTCGCGTCTTCAGTATATTTGCAACACATGATTCCTTTGTTGGTATCACTGAAACAATTTTTAATGCATCTTCAATGCTGCTCTTCCACAAGATAACTTTCGACGTTGACGAAATTTTTTAATAAGTAAGAGCTATTACACAATTAAAAGAGGTGACGCTTAAGCTATTGGCTATTATGCCGTACGGTACAAAAGCCGTTACAACTAACGGACATACATAATAGACAGGACATTCACGTCTCCTTGATATATCTGTACGTGATCTTGCGGCAGGACTTTATGCTCGGCTTGAGGAGTACTTGTATGTACATGTGTGATCTCCCTGGGGTGCTCCGGTTTTTTAAAGGTATACGTATTCGTTACGGCAAAGCTCTTTCGCGCAGTTCGTACACTTGAATTTGCCATTGGACCAGCTGGTATTTTTCTTACAGGATCCATAATTCTAACTTTTGATTATCTTGTCAGTAAAATAAAGTTGTTCGCACAGTAAAAATTTGTGAGCATGGGTCCAGGTTACTTTTCAATTTACTTGGTCAGAGATATATCTTCTCTTCATGTTTACAAACTTTGTACACAAATAAATGATATGTGTTCTATTGTAATTTTTATCACAGATGAAATATCATTTACGACATTGTATAAATAAAGTATCACAGACAAAATAAGTTATTCCCAAGGAGGTCACAAATGAAGCCAAATGTGTCTATTCTCATTCAGCGACACAAAGTCCAAGTCTTTGCAGGGTGACGGAAGATGTTGTCACTGTTGTCATTTTTTGGTTTATAAGAGGTTTCTAAATGAAGTATCTAAATGTACCTATATTAACTTCTTTGATCGCTTGGAATGATTTTTCTTCTATAGATTCCCATGTCTACAGAATCCCATATCAATAGGTTGGAGAAGAAAGCAGGGAAGCGGAGCCTGGCAGCTCGGGGTTGAGCCCCCGTATGGTATAATAATCGCGTACTCCTAATCCATTTTAAAATTATATGGGGAACCCATTCTAGAGTTGGGTCCAGTCAATTCCAGTTACTCTGCAAACGACTGTGCTGTAGGTACTTCATTATAAGAGACTGCACCAGTGCAATATGTAGGTAGGATAGGACCTATACCTACCGAGCGTGGCGGGATCAGAGGTCTGACTGTAGAAATTTGGATTGAGTGCTACTGGGCCAAAATGCCAGTATATAGCGGTAAATCTCGACTTAGCGACTAGCGGTAAGTCGGGCGGCCAGGGATTGCTCTTCTCAGAATCCTTGATGTGGTCTATAGTAACAATCGGTTACTGGAATTACTTTAAATTGCTTCTGTTGTTCTTAATGAGGGGACAAAGGGGGCTTCCTGATGGAAAGTTAAAGTAGAATGCTACTCATCCAGATGGTAGTACTTTATCATCATCATCATCCTGGCGTCAAATCCCGGTTTCACTCTCGCTCGACACGCGGGGATCCGCCTTCCTACTCCTCTTTGTCTTGCGCGATTGGTACCTACCTACGGTAGAGAAGTACATCAGTATCAGTTCAAACAATTCATTGGAACACTTCCTTAGAAATAGAGCATCCGCAGCGCCAGATAGGCAAGCCAGCTGGATGGTAAAGTCTCGATGTCGGCACTCCTCGACCTCCTCCGACCTTGAACGCGTTCAGAGGGTGAGAAGAAACTGCCGCAGCCCAAAGATGGGAACAGTAGGTAGCTACCTACTCTACACGGTACCTAACTTACGCTTTATAAAGTGGAAGCTTTGTAGTGATTGTAGGCGATGTGCCGAGGTGAAAGTCCTCGCCCTACCCAGACCATACTTGACCTTATCAGGATTTTCGGTCCATCCCCTCTGTAGGTACCTTCCACTCAGGGCCGCGGTTCTAGGTGTCATAGCGTTCAAGATGCAAAATCCGTCGTGCAGGACTATCAGCTATGAATCAGCAATAAATAATCATTGACATACCTAAATCATACTTATATTTTGCAAAATGCATGACTTGCACTTCAGTAGGTATCAAGGAAACTGCAAATACTTACTTAAGTACGAAAACCTACTAGTAGATATATCTTTGGCGGTGAAGGGATAAGGTAGCCGCCAATGTTGGCAAGCGAAGATGGGGAGAAGGTGGAAAAGGGTAATTACCCACCTGGCCGGGTGTTGTGACCAGGGGACCAAGGGCCTGAACAACTTTCCCCAAGAAACATACCTGCGGAAATGACTTCATAATTTCGCTACCTAAAATAAATAATTAATTTTGACGCGCAATGTTCATAGTCCGGCGCACGAGTCTCGCTCGCCCACGTGACCAGTGGCCACCGACGTCGCGCGCTTTTACTTAAATTGCATTTATTTCAACTTAAATTTGAACTTTGAGTGTCTAAATTAATTGTGAACGATGTAGTTATCGATACTTGATATTTTTTAGTACAAAAATACAACTTTTTTTTTAAAGAATTTCTATTTCTGCCTAAACTATGAGTTTCCGCGGGCATGTTTCTTGGGGAAAGTTGTTAAGTTTCATGGGTAGAATATGAGATTTAAATTAATGCTAGCGGTCTTTACATCCTGTATATGCCGTGGAAGTTGGCACATTTCTCTAGCGCGATGTAGGACGGTTAGCGCCTATGTGCGGATGCTTGCCAACCATGTGTTCGTGTACTCGTAAAGTGAGTATTGATGAGTTTCCCTGTTGGAGCGATAGATATCGCTACGTATCTTATAAGAGGTTTCTTGAAAAACGCATAAACTTGTGTTTTTTGTTATAAGCGTAAGTTACAACACAAGTTTAATAAATGTCCGTTGTGTAGATTTTACATGAAAGAATATCACAAACACTATTATTATTGAAAACGTCTGTAATACCCATCTCTTACAAATAAATCTTTGAATCTTACTTTGAATAACCCATTGGTCTATAATATTGCTATCTAATGAATTGAAGATTGCCTGTACCTAAGTAGAATTTCTTGGTATGTCATCACTTCGAAAATACGTATCTAATGCTCGGATTCTGATCGTATCAGAAATGAGCAAACAACTCAGGTCACCGACATAGCTCTAAAGATTTCCAGACTGAAGTGGCAGTGGGCAGGACACATAGCTCGAAGAACAGATGGCCGATGGGGCAGTAAAGTTCTCGAGTGGCGACCGGAAGACGCAGCGTGGGTAGGCTTCCCACAAGGTGAACCGACGACTTAGTAAGGATCGCAGGTACCAGCTGGATGCGGAAAGCACAGGACCGGCCTTTGTGGAGATCTCTGGGGAGGCCTATGCCCAGCAGTGGGGGTCTTCTGGTTGATATGATGATGATGATGACAAAGGTATCTTAAACCCAAAAAGAAAAAAATATTATAATTTAAAATCGTTAGTCTCGCTAAACTTTAGAAACGGCTGGACCGATTCCAATAATTATTTTTTGTTTGTACGGAAAGAAAAAAGGGTAGGTAGGTAGATGTAGGGTAGGGATAGGACAACACGCGAGAAGTCGCGCCGGGTCAACTAGTCTGTTTATAAAATGCAGAATATAAACTTATCTTTCTTGGTTGCCAAACAAGTCTGAAGCCGTATTAACTGTAACTGACAACTTCTACGTGGGTGTAGGCCTACCTACACCAAGGATCAGCTGCAGGCCCATATGTGTTCTTCCCTGTGATTATGGATGTACTTAAGTGACAATGAACCTTTGTCTTCAGCCGAAGGTTATGGTAAAAGCCGATGTGAAAGCCTTCCTTGTTTGTCTGCATTCTTACTGCGAAAACCAGTAAGACTGCAATGTTTGATTGTGTGTGCTGGGACAATCACCAAAGCCATGACATTGTGCCATTCGAAAGAACAATGCGAATGTCATCAAACGCAATACATTGCTTTGGACTGTCTCTATTTATTCGATGTGAATGGGCCCGTGTAAAAGGCGCATTATTAATTAAAGAAAGCGTAAAACTTGGTTTTGTTTTAGACCCACAAGTTTTGTCGGATACTCGAACATACCTAGTTCGTTAGTTTGCCACGGGAGGCCGGGAGGCGCTGTTTCTTGATTCTTTTGTAGAGAAGGGATTGCTTTTACACGCCTCATTTTAAAGACCCCGTGGCTGTCTAGCCCCGAGTTTAATGTTGTTACTCTTTATTTGCCATCAGTAGGTTGCCACCTACTGCTCTGTTTTCCGTTTGCCTACCTACCTACCATACCTATGCTTGTTCTGATACTTACCACGTATGGAACGTATTTGGGTTGGGCAGTAACCTACGGCTGGTAATGTCCTGCATCACCACAATATTGCTGATTTATTTATTCTATTTATACGTGCTACCAAATAAAACAAAACTGCAACGCTAAATAAATTTTATTTCATGAATTCATGTCAATAGATATTATATTATTCACACTCAAATTACAATATTATACAATATCATGATAACCATTTTGCCTATGAACATTTATTTAGTTTAGTGGGTAACCTACCTAAATAAATAGCACGGACCAGCAATTTAAATACATGTGATAGAAAGTGCATTTTGTTTAGAAAGACTCGGAGAATTTAGGGTAGTACTTATAGCATAACTTTACTGGATTGTAAATCGTAATGATAAGAAGGATTCGAAATATTCTATATTCTGAACTTAATAAGTACACACGTGCGAGAAGGTACTCCCTTAATTAATGGTCAAAAGTAAAGTTTATAATAAGAGTGAACTAGGTAGACAGTAGCACCAATTGCCTAATACGGTGTACCTAGTGTAGTAGTGTGAGAAATCTGTAATGCAGCAACATTTACAATGTGTAAATGAAATAGGTACCGTTCGATACATATTTGATCGATATTGTTCGATCTCTGCTGAGTTGTTGGACCTAGTTTATATATAGCAATGGAGAAAATTTCTAGCATGTGGAGGTTTTGGAATATTGTATCCGCGCGCCATCAGAATGAAATGGAACTGGGATGAAACCCTGGATGCTTGGCGAAGTAAATCGAAATGTCAGCGTCGAAAGCGAGGTAGCGTTAGCTTCGAGTATGAGACGGAACCTTGTCCAGGAAAATCAACAAGGTTCCATTCCATTCTAATTGCGCGCGGACTATACAGAAACATTATCTATGCAGTTTTTTAAGTTATAAATTTACAGGATTGAAGTATGTGCTTTTATCTACTTTTATAAATAAACTGTCTTATTCATAAAATTTATTTGATTTAATTTGAAAGAAAGTGATATATTTGAACTAAAATAATGTTTATGAAGAAGGCATCACGAACTTGTCCACCATTTTCTAAATTTTAGGTCAAATTATGGTTACAAAAAATATTTTAATTATTTTAACACCCATGTTTTCAAATAATTGGTCATTATTAAGCTTGAATAAGCAACTATAGAATTACCTGACAATGGGAACTCGACACATTTCTATCATTTATCATAACTGAACGCATAGAGTATCACATTAGACAGATTGTATAAAAATATTAGATTTTATAAAAAAAAACGAAATACCTCAGTATTCAGAATATAGAGATTTTCAGGTGATTATAGCGCGATGCTTGCTTGTTGCTGGCAAATTATTTTTAATCTTTTACCAAGACTTCTGAATTGACTAACTTCTAGGTATGGTGAGGGTACAAATATGTGATCTCCAATTCTTCATGTGAGCAATATTTATAACTTCAGTTTAGAACGAAAAATATAGGTTTAGAAACAATAATCCGGTATTGACATAATAAGTTGCTTTAAATAAAGCTTATGTAATAAATTATTACAAAATATGATTAGGTACGAAAAAATAATACAAGAAAATAATAGGTAACTTCATTATGTTTATGTAAAAGTTAATTCTTGCTTACTTGTAGTTACGTTAGTAACTATACATATTGTGCTTGTAGGTAGATATTTAACAGAAATATACTTCTATATACGAACTTCGTATAAAACTTTGTTTTTCGCAGTTTCAAAGATCGGTAAATAAAATAATTATCATGATAATAAAATTATAATGCATCACTATTACAGTACATGATACGTGGATAAAGGTATAATCCGCGCGCAATCAGAATGGGTAGGAACCTTGTCAACGCAGTGGCGATTTCTATTTGGCGATGTTGACGCCGCCAAACCAAAAATGAACAAAATAAATAAATAACTTTATCAATATAAAATAAAGTTTACACGCTAAACAAACAAACATAGCATTAGCAGTAAATTATTTAGTACTCGTAAGGTCATTCAATATGAATTTACCACAACCGGCGCATTTCTACTGATATATGGCATATGTTTTCGACAAAGTTTTTTGTAGCGAAAAAGAAGTAAGTTGTCCCACGAAATCTTTTGGAGAGACCTTTCTCGACCTATTTTATTGGGAAAAATGTAGCCGTAACTTCGCGTCAACCCAAGATTACACACCAGGAATCGCCACTGTGTCAAATTAAATCGAAATAGGTCGATAATGATCCCATCGCATTTTGAACGCTAAATCTAATTCGCCCGAGAGCTGTAATTCGATTTACCTATTTTGATCCCAGCCTTTGACAAGGTTCCCTACCATTCTGAATAGCTAACTTTACATGTAAAGTTCGAACTGCGGGAATCGCCTCACGCCATCGTACGTTTATTTATAGTTAATATGGTTTTGCTATACCTTGTAATATCAGATAGAAGTAAGTACTCAGCTTTGCTATGAAATTTATGTACACAAGTAATAAAGAGTTTCAGGACGGATAAGTGTACCTATTCTTAATTTCTCTTTCAATATCTACTTTACGGTTTAATTAGGTACATAGCGATGATCTTAATGCCGATTTAAATAAATATTGAATACGTTGTTCTTGTTCGTAATGAGTAGGTAGGTACTAAATATACACCAATTTCCAGCAAGCAAGTATACATGATTTAAAAATATATAACAAAAATCGATCTATATAATTTGAACATGGGAAAGTTTAGGTTAAAACGTTTGACATTTCAATAATGCATTATTTTAAAGGTATATTTAAAATAGGTAGGTATGTGGGTAGCTATTCTATTAAAAATCTCCCTGATCATAAGATGCGTCAATTACTTTTAATAGGTACCTATTTTCCCGAACAAAACCAGTTATCCCATTTTGGACCGTTCGTCCAACGCAGTTCAAACGAAATTTGAAGTATTTAGCACTTTTCGCAGCTTAGCTATTATGGAGTTTTAAATGTTTCACTTATGCACAGATAAAATTAATGCATAATTGATAAGCTTACTTTGGCAACTGAATTGCATACGTATAGGTACCGGCTAAATAAATAATAGGTATGTCAAATGTACGAAGTTACGTGTATGATTACGCAGTGGACGCCGCTGCTTTACCTAGGCGCCAAGATAATCAGATAATGTTAAACAATCAAACAGAGAAAGCTTGTCTAAATCAGAAAATGTTTGATACCGTTAAGTTCTCGTGATATATTACGGAAATATTTATGATTGTACATACTCTATGACGGAAGGATAAATATTGTAGGCACTATGTGTGAGAGTTATGGCATGACTTTTTACAAGACCTGGGATGATCCTATACAAAGTATCCAAATTGACTTTTCCAATATGATATATAATTTTAAAATTATATAAAATATTGTTATACACACTCTTATTATGTACTAAACACACGAAATCCTTAAGTATACATAACCAACATGCATAAATTAGAACCAACACAACAAATCTGCCATAATAAGTTATATAAACAAACCAAGCAAAACATACCTACATAAAAAATCCATTATTCTCCCTAATTTTCAATAAGTTACCAAGACATTGATTTTAACAGTATACTAAAGATACGATAAGATACGATAAGATTTTATTACTTGTCTACATTGTGTATAAATTAATACAAGCCATAATTTTATGTAATAAACCCCTTTCTTGTGTGATGTTATTCATCATGTCACATATAGTTAGATAAGCTTTATGAAAAAAATAACACTATGTACAATATCAATATTAATCATTAGGTAGAGTTATTTAAAACTGGATATGGTACATATTATTATCTTTTACATTAAGTAAGTAGTTATATTCTTTCTCATATTAATTATGAATTTTAGTGTTGTTTGTACTTATCATGGGTTACAATGTAAATGTATAAAAATTATGTTCTGTAAACATAAATACCTCTTTCAGCAATATCAGATATTACTAGTCTCACCCACTAAAAATATATAAATAATTTTTTATGTAATAGATAACGGTATTCATTTCGTAAAGCATCTCATTAACAAAGATTATGATTTTATAAAGTATTTTACAATTTGTTATGGTGACAATTTCTTTGAACATTATATACAGTCTTGAAATTTGTACAACCATTCTTCTGCTTTTTCTCAAATGTATATACAGTAGTCTGGATAATGATCTAATTATATTACTCAAATAATCCATACTGAATCACAAAAATACTCTAACCATTTATTTTGTCAAAAATAGACATCTGTTCTCTATTCATTTGCTCATCCACCTGAGGAAACATACATAAATTTATTATAATCAACATCACTTGATAATAAACAATGACAACAATTCAATAGACATCTATTTTTCACTATACAACATTGTAAGTAATATTTCAATGCTATTCAAGAACAAACTTTCTGTTGTTAAAACATTTATCTATTAATGTACAAAGCACGGTATTCTTATTTCTATGAAATTTGCATATATACCCATGAAACCTGGATCACTACCTTCAGAAATAGGTATCTCAATTCAATAAGCTTTATGTAAATAGTACATTTCTTCAGGTATATGCATAGCTTCCAGTGTGGAATTGGCTCTATATAAAATAATTACAAAAAATTATTTGTTTGCCCCATAACATAAAAAAATCAAACCCTATAAGTGAAAAGAGTATAAAGTGAAATGGAAAAGTACCATATACTTTGAATGTCGAATTTTAATTCCATAAACATGCTTATCTAATTTTTCACTAGCAAAATAGCATCCAGGAGCAACTTTCAACTGCAAATTTCAATTCACCACTGTTCACACAAAAACCACTCCCTGACTTGTTTGCACAAAAACAACATTACATAATTCTGTAGAAATCAATTTTTAAATCAGTAATTAAATTACTTATATAATTCACATTGAATTACCTGCTGTTTCAAATTTGGTATGTAAAGTACTTGTTGGTATTAATTTGTGGTATAAAAATGGTTTATGAATGTTAATCTTTTTATGTTTGACTTTGAATTAACAAACCAAAAGCACAACAACATTATTATTACTAATTAATTTAAATTATAACATACATGTTTATGTATGATTAATTAACTATTCCACATAATATAGGTTTCAAGAAAATCAACAAAACACAAAGCAATTCCATAATAAATAAATAACATCAGCAGCAAACTAAGTATACCACTCTTCACCAACAGAACAACCCATTTCTATTTTATAGTAGATAAAAGACAAATGATAATTATCTAATTGTAGCTACAATCACAGAGATTATCATGAGCTTATCAAATCAGATATTGCATCAAACAGAGTGGCCTTGGGATTGATGTCTCTGTCCCCATTGACTAGAGGGTCCCTGTGCAGAATTACCTTGTTGCATCCAAGAGAGGAAGTTAGGTGGGGCTGGTGGTGCCGACGATGCTGGGCCTGCGAATGCTCCTTGCTCAGAACCACCTGATGGTATATTGTTGATGAGGCTCCAACCTGCTGCTTGATTTAACGCCGCAGCCATTAATGCCTGATTCACTGGCAATCCACCCATTCCCATGGGCATGCTGCCACCTTGAGCTTGGCCTCCTCCACCAGCCACTGCAGTTTGACCATGTTGTCCCGACATGCCTAGAGCTTGCATGTTTACCATATCCATGTTACGGTTATTCCAAGAATTGTTATTGGATGAGCTGTGGGGGTGACCTTCTTCATAATTTCTACTTGGTAAGTTGCGTTGGTTTGAACCACTTTTATTTTGCTTAGGAGAAGCATTGGAAACATTTACTGATACCCCTTTTATTATATGATCTTGACCACACAGACTTTGTGCTACTTCTGGATCCAAAAACGTTATAAAACTAAAAGCTCTAAATGGTTTTGGGATAAAGACATCCGTCACTTCACCAAATTGTGAAAAATATTCCCTCAAGTCATTAGCTGATAGGTCTTCAGTACAGCGTCCAACAAACACTTTACAAGGCATAGATGCTACAGAACCTTCTTTAGAATTGGGTATCCTCACATCACACCATCGCCCGTCAATCATATGCCTCTGTGCTAGTACTCGCATCTGTGATGTGTAAGAGGAAAACCTGATGAAAGCAAAGCCTTTGGACATACCGGTTTTAGGATCTCTTTTGAGTTGAGCCATTAGAACTTCTCCAAATTTCTCAAAATATTCACGCACAGTTTGCTCAGTAGCTTTCCAGGGTAGACCCAAAACTATCAAATCTGAACACAAGTTATCATTCCGTTTGGTTTTGATGGACGACGATTCAGAATTGTCACCAGATTTTCGTTTACATTCCTTAGGAAAGCTGCATATGTACAAAAGATTTCCCCAACCTTCAGGAGGTGGATACAACCTGCCCTCTCTTAATCTTATCCCTCTCACATTTTTCGATTCGGGATGGCGATATTTTAGGCCGCAGCAACCCGGAAACTGAGCAGATACTGTAGTTAACATCAAGGTTCCATCCTCTTCGATTGGTAATTCTATAGGTTCCTCGTTTTCGTCTTCGGCCACGGGTAAGTACTCGAAGGACATTATTTCATAAACATGAACAACTACTAGATTAAGGATTAATAAAAATAAACACAGATATTATACTTAACACTATACAAATGTACAATTCTTATTTTTCATAAATAAATAAAATTAAACGTCAGCCACGGGTTACGAACCCATTGCAAATTTATAGATTAAAAAACAATAACGTATCAAATGACTAACAAATAGAAAACGGTTTGATAATTCTTGGTCAATGGTATTCTCTACCAAATCTAAAGCGAACTCCACATGCTGGTCGAAAGTTTTAGCAAAACTTGTGCTGGAACTTTGGTAGACATTCTCGCCTATTAGAGATGTGGTAGATGTCAAAATGCGGCGATATTATATCAATTCATCGGTGTGTTTCGGAGTACACTACCTATTACAAGAAAAACGCTAGAAAGAAAAAAAATCATCAGATCAAAAAATCAGTCATCGGATACATCAATGAATACTGTACATTTTGTTTGTAGTGAGTGAATTTACTTCTCTGCGAATTTTTTACATTTTTGGATTGAACTAGGATTTGGATTTTCGTCTAGAAAGAAAGAACCAAAGTGATTTAATTTAGCACAAGGCGAGACGACAACAAATAATCAAATGATAATGTCTACTTACTCTATGAAATAGACAAGACATGCCAAACATGCACGGGAACGGTACCACCTATCTTCAATAGCATCCCTCTGGAAAGACGTCACAGTATTCGTACCGCCGATAAAACCACCGGGAAAATGAGCGAAATGAATGAGGAGTTGGGAGCATAGTGGCGATCCGTTTCGCAATTTTATTTTGAAACGTCTTATTTTTTAATTAAACAAAATGCTAGAATTTTACTATATTATGTATAATAGAATATTTTTAAATTATTTTCGTACTTAGTTACTTTTAGTACATCAATTGTAATCTGTAGCGTTATAAATCTGCGCATAGGTTAATATGGGCTAGCTAAAATTGCCATTCAATCTCTCTTCTCTACTTTGTGGTCGTTCAAAATCGTTCATTTCAGTCCATTTCACAGGATAGATAGTGCCTATCCAAAATTAATGTTCCAGAGGGATGGTATCATGCGATTGGAGATCGGCGGTACCGTTCCGGGACTTCACGAATATAGGCGAATACTCCCTCTACATTCTCGTGTTCCCGCGGAACTGTCCACATGTGGAGTGCGCTTTAAGTGCGCTCTACATGTTCGCCGAAACTTCCGGTGAAACTTTTGCCGGGACTTTGGTCGACCCTCTACATTCTCGCCTATTAGGGATGTGGTGGGTGTCAAAACGCGCGAAATAATATCAATTCATCGGTGTAATATCGCTAATCTGCTGTAAACAGGGTCACAGAGGTGATGGCACTTGCTCTACTGTAATTACTTGATCTACTTATATCCTGGATCATGGTCAAGTGTACCCCGAACCTGTTACGGGATAAAGCGCTAGGAATATAAATATAAAATCGATCGAATCGAGACGACAACAACCTATCTCTACTTAGTCTATGAAATAGGCGATACATGCCAAACATGCACGGGAATACACGAATATAGGCGAATACTCCCTCTACATTCTCGTGTTGCAAAAAATACTTAGGACATACATTGAAAATAACAAAATAAAAAAGAATCTAAAAATATTCTATATTAAAGTAGAATTTTCAAAATAAAAATGTGAAACGGATCGTTACTTTATACTCCCCAATGGCATTCATTTCGTTCATTCTGATCGATACTTAGTTCGGCGGTACGAATTTTGTGACGTCATTCCACAAGGTGGGATCAAAATGGCAGCGTTCAGTAAGGAGATTTCCAGTAGGTATTGTCGGTTAGTTTCAAAAAGCATCAATAGGCGGATACTACACACACGATATATATCGTGATACGTATCGTGATCAATATCGAGTAAGATTTTGGATCGCAAGATAGCGCTCCTACAATTTTGGTAATTTGTTTTTAAATCTGTATGATTTCTGTTTGATGTAGCAGCGCTAAATGGGAATCTGAAAACTATCCTTGAGTGGAGTCTGGCTCATGGACTGGCGGTTAACCCTGACAAGTCGCAGGTTATTATAATTGGTGGGTCTAAGCAGGTGGGTCGACCTATTTATGGTAGCCTTCCGTCCGTTATTTTCAATAGCGTAGTGCTCCCCTATAGTAGCGTGGTCAAGAATTTGGGGATTTTCTTCGACACAACACTGTCTTGGTCTCATCACGTTGCTCAACTAAGCAGACGAATTTTTGCTGCAGTTTCTGCCCTAAAAAGGTGAAAAAATTTGCTTCCTATCAGCATAGGCGTAGGAAGGGGGGGGGGGGGGCTAGTGGGCCGTGGGCTTCTTTAAGGCAAAGTTGCGCACGCATCTGCTCTCGGCTGGCATATGAATGTTGATGTCCTTAATTGGCAATTTTTTTTATGTAGTTTATGTAGGTGTATTGTCTATATATATTTTAGTTTTGTTATATGTGTATATTCGCATGTAAGTGTATATTTCTACTTTCCATATCCACCCATCTTTATAAGTCCATGTTGTTGACTTGCCTGTGTATCAAGCGGTTCTTTACACAAAGGTTGACTGATAGAGATCGCTTGCAGCGATAAGGCCGCCTTTGCCCACAACTGGTTATGGTTTTTTGTCGGAACTTTTTAATGTACTTTAATTATTCTTGTGTGAGTAATAAATAATTTATCTATCTATTTATCTATGATTGTAGCAGTGATGTCATGCAGGCAACTAACACTAAACTTAAAAATAAAATGTTTATTAATATAAACATAACTTGTAAAGGTAGAACGAAATGTACAAAGAAATATTTATATAAAGCGCGCTCCACATGTGGACAGTTCCGCGGGAACACGAGAATGTAGAGGTAGTATTCGTGTAGTCCCGTGCATATTTGGCATGTCTCGCCTATTTCATAGACTAAGTAGAGATAGGTTGTTGTCGTCTCGATTCGATCGATTTTATATTTATATTCCTAGCGCTTTTTCCCGTAACAGGTTCGGGATACTCTTGACCATGATCCAGGATATTAGTAGATCAAGTAATTACAGTAGAGCAGGTGCTATCACCTCTGTGACCCTGTTTACAGTAGATTACTGATATTACACCGATGAATCGATAAAATGTCGCGCGTTTTGACACCACCACATCCCTAATAGGGGAGAATGTAGAATGTCGACCAAAGTCCCGGCAAAAGTTTCGCCGGAAGTTTCGGCGAACATGTGGAGCGGGCTTAAGATTAACGAACTCCAAAAAATCTAATGCTTTCATAAAAACCATTTGCGTAATCGATTACAAACAGTCGCGCATCGGTAAATCATCGTAAGGACGTCTGCGAGTGCTCCGCTAAAATGCCGTTTTGTGCTGTTAACTCGTGCAAAAACAAGTCCAACACATCAAACATTAAAAAAGATGGAATAACCTTTCATTTGTGAGTATTTTTTTATTTTATTTACGTATATTTCTATTTAAATGTAATTTCTAATAATCGTAATGATGTATCGATTAGATAGTGAGCAATATGAATAATCGAGTCATGTTACTCATGTTTGTGCGACACGAGACTACATGCACTCCCCACGAGACTACATGCACTCCCCACGAGACTAGTGTTTTAAGAAATACAACTTAAGACTCTATGTTCTAAGCAATAGAGATTAATCGTGGTTGAATTTAAGTCAATCAAAAAATTTCGAAAAAATTACCGACTTTTTGAGTGACGTGACTTTACTTCTTAACTATCGATGTCGATAAAAATTTATACTTAGTATAATTTTAATGAGACGAACATAAATCCGATTGTTTTGAACTTTTACACGACTGCACAAACAATTAGTTTAATGTGTATTATGTAAGTATGTATGTGATATTTATTTAAATGTGAAAAAAAACAAAATGTGATAATAATCACGTGTTTGTTATCAAATGACGTAGTCGGGGTATAGTTTTTAGGGTTCCGGAGCCAAATGGCAAAAACCGAACTCTTATGTGTGAACTGCATTAAGATTTTCATACAAAAATAGAAAATAATAATAACAAATTTTGGGGGTCCCCATACATAGAACTGAAATTTAAATTTTTTTTAGGCGATACAGTCGCGTGAGAATAGGAGACAACTCGGGGGCACAACTACGCAGGACTATTGCTGGTATACCATCTGGTCCACTAGCCTTGTTCACGTCTAGACTCCTCAGGATTTTTAAAATCTCTTTCTGATGTATACGCACCTCTGCCATAGTGCAGTCAGCGCGGGGTGAGATAGGTGGAGTTTTACCTGCAGTATCCAAACGTGAATTCGCCGCGAATTGAGAAGCAAGTAAATTTGCTTTCTCTTCCGCAGCATGCGCCAGTGTCCCATCCGGTTTCAGCAATGGTGGTAACGAAGATTGACTAAAGTTGGATTCGACCGCTTTTGCCAAAGACCAAAACGCCTTACTCCCAGGAGGGTAAGAGGCAAGTTTGATGCCAATCCGACTTATGTGGTCGAATCGAGCCCTGCGTAGCGTCCTTTTGCAAGACTTGGCGGCGAGGTTAAAGGCTTTCTTCAGTTTGCGGGTATCCGGAGACATATGCGCTCGAGCCTCAGTCCAGACAGAGTATGCCGCTTGCTTCAGCGCTTCAGCGCGCCTGCAGTCAGCACTAAACCATGGACGAGACTTGCCATTCATTGCTACGTCAGAATATGGAATGAAGTATTTCATTCCCTGCCGTATAACCGCGGTAACGGCTTCAGCACAACTCGACGGATCGCCCGAAGAGAAGCATACCTCCCGCCAAGGATAAGACGAAAAAAAGTGACGCATCTCATCCCAATCTGCTGATTTGTATCGCCACACCCGTCAGGGGTTGCATGGGCTCTGCTCGGGTGGGGAATAGATGGATACAAATTTCACCAGACAGTGGTCGGATGTACCCAGCGGTGCGGAAACCGATACTGAGTGCCTGTCCGGATCAGTTGCCAGCAGAAGGTCTAAGCAATTGGCGGAATGGGAGTCGACATCCGGTACCCTCGTGGCGCAGTTTACTAGCTGGGTGAGATCTAGCGATAGAGCTAGTTTACGCGCCTCTCTCCCAGCATGATTGGTCACCTGGTATGGGAAAAGTCACTCTTTGGTGGTGGGCATTGAAATCCCCCAGAATGACCAGCTGCATCCGCCGCTTCAATGAGATGGTTACATAAACGAGTCGTCTCCTGGTCCCCTCTGTGGGATCGATAAACGCAGGCAAACAGGATTTACACTTGACCAGTATCCACTAGAAGCCACAAAATGGACAAACCAGCCCCTTCAAAGCATCTGAGACGCCGAATGCAGATGTCGTCGCGAGCGTACACACAGACTCCGGCACGAGGTACGAACCTGTGCTCGAGAGTATACCCTGGATAACTGAGGTACGCCGCGTCAGCCGGACTTCTGATCTGCGACTCAGTGAGGAACAGCAGCTGCGGCTTTTCAGTCTCGAGGTGGTGGTGGACTGCATTGAGATTTGAGTGCAGGCCTCGGATGTTAGTGAGGTGCACTTTGAGTGGGAGGGGGGACTTACATATGTTCCATTTCACAAGGTCAGTCAAGACCATATAGAAATATTATTTTCTAAAATTCGAAGCCATGGTGGATTTTCTGACAATCCTACAGCGCGACAATTCGAGTCAATTTATAAAAAGCTTTTGATCCACAATGAACTGTCAGTAACAAGCGTAGGGACCAACTGCATTCCATTGGAAAACATTGGTATTCTAAATTGTTCTTCAATAGATAAAATTAATAACACTTCTTGTTCCCGTACAACAATTGAAGAAACTTACAGTAAGGATGAAGATGACGCGGATGATATAGATTTAGAATCACAACTTTATCTCTCACCATTCGGTGAAAAAGTTGTAGAATACATAGCTGGCTACGTTGTGTATTCTATTTCAAAGCAAATTAAATGTGATGCATGCTTAAAGGGTATTTTTGGGGAGTGTGAGGAAAAAGCTTGATATACTACAAAACAAAAGGCTATTTAAAATATGCTTCAAAATAGGTAATAATGTTGTGTCGACTTTGCGAAAAAATCATAAGACAAAATCTTGATGAAAAATAAAAAAAATACTACTACGTGTACCACGACATATATGTGGCAAAATGTCTACGTCAGGTTATGAATGATAATTTGTTTCCTGATGTGGAACAACATGATGGTGACATTTTAGTAAATCATAAAATAGAATTAACTAAAACAGTATTATCAAAGTACGCAAACACTAGGATTGCATATCTTACAAAAAAAAAGTGACCCTAAAAAATTTATACGGCACATTTATACTAAATTGATTCATTTTAAAAATCAATAAATGTCATTTTTTTCATTATTTTGATTGACTAAAGTTTTTTTTTAAATTTTGTTGTGCTGTTTGTCATTCAATGAGGAGTTTTCCAGTAGGTATTGATAGTTGGTTTCAAAAAGCTTCAATAGATGGCGCACCTACAATTTTGGTAATCTTTTTTTAATCTGTATGATGGTGGCAGTGATTTCATGCAGCCAAGTAATACTAAACTTAAAAATAAAATGTTTATTAATATAAACATAACTGTTAAAGGTTGAACGAAATATAAAAAGAAATATTTATAGAAGTTGGCACTATGTTCCATTATTATTACAAGCTCTAAAATGGTTGAAAACTATTGACAAATACAATACTATCCAATACAACGTACCCAGTGTTTATATCCCCTTTGCTAATAACCTTTTTCAAGCGAATATAAATTACCAAAATTGTCGGGCCGCCATCTAGTGAGTGGTTAAGAATGCTTTAGATACCTATTGGAAAACTCCTCATTGGGTATTTTCTTCTATTTTTTTTTATTGTCAATTTATGAAACTTCTCTGTGTCCAAATAAATATGATGAACGAAATGGATTTTTCTTGTGTTTTTTTATTCCATACTAGCTTCTGCCTGCGACTTCGTCTGCGTGGACTCAACTTAGCTTAGCACGTAAAAATTGTTCCCTCGGGAACTACTTAAGGAATCGGGATAAAAGGTAGCCTATGTTCTTTTCCATGTCAAAGTCTACATCCATGCCAAATTTCACCCAAATCTGTTTAGCCGTTTCTGCGTGATTGAGTAACAAACATCCAAATATCCAAACATTTCTAACATACATATAGTACGTGCTGAAAACATTAGTCTCCCTTCTTGACAGCACGGTTAAATATGTCTGTTTACTACTTTTTATTAAATTAATATGTATGTATTTTCGAATTTCAACAAATTTATTAAGTTTGTAATATCGATAATTATGTCGATACGATTTTTAATTGGTTACCTCCCTTTAGAGTGAGTGTATTATTACGTATACGTGCACAGATTTTTCTGTGTGATACATATTTGTGTGCAAAAACAAGCTAGTGTGCCAATTTTGAAATAGTGTGAGTTTGTAAAGACAAAAATTATTTTTGTGAATGTGTGATTTTGTTTCATAGTGTGATTTACCCTCCCCGCACCAAAATCGGCAGAAAGTTTTGTTAGAAGATTTGTCCACAAATCTTATTCTTAACTATATGATCTAAGCCAAAAGATTAAAAGTTGCTAATTTGAAAAATACTTTTAGCTGCTTCGAAGTGAAAATTCAAACTAAAATTCCGTTTTCAGTGGTGGTCCACCACCAAACCACCTGTTTCATTAGTTATACTACCAGGTGCTCTATAAGCGGATACTACACACACGATATATATCGTGATACGTATCGTGATCCATATCGAGTAATATTTTGGATCGCAAGTCGACCCTACACACACGATAAGAATCGTCGATATTTTCATTAGTCTGTGCATTTTTTCATTCATTTTGATGGCTGAATAGACTAAATTGCCAATGCCTAGCCTAAAAAAAAGCATTTTTGACGCGTCGCTGGTGTATATTTACGATTTTTACGTATTTTTACCAAAATGACTGATAAAGCTAGCGTTGCTATTGTATTAGCATTAGGATTAAAAAGACGCGGAAAAGAGAAAAAAATTAGTAAAATTATGAGGATGAGGATCTTGTTGACTTTTTATACTTTTATAGTAACTGTCCAGGTCCATAGTGGCCACAGCAGCTTGAAAATAAACACAAACAATCAAAATAAATTTGAAATTACGTTATTTATCTGTCAGTTTGACAGAAATGTCGTGATAAATATCGACTAGATCTAGTATCTATATATATCGCACGATATATATCGCACGATAGTTGATACGGATCGTAGATTTCTGGATTTTCGGAAATCCTGTGATCCGTATCACGATTCGTGATACTCGAGGCTACACACTCGATAAATATCGTGATCCTGCGTGAATCACGATATATATCGTGTGTGTAGTATCCGCTTATTGCCGCAATAAATATGGGATGCGTACGCGATACGCAACGCGTTTTGTAAAGTCAAAGAGAAAAGGTTGTGGGCCGGCAGTGAAGAGTTCCTTTCGTCATGTGTTGGGACGTCTACAGGTGGCTTTATTTTACCACTTTACCTTTGCTGTCTCTATTTTGTCTCTGTACTCTATATCGATCTCTTTCTTTCTGATAACACGCAATGAATGGTAAAGTGAGACAACAAAATGACATGTAGAAAAGTCAAATGCTGATTTGCTGAACGGAGGACGGGACGAACAACGAACGAACCATAGGACGAACACGAACCGCGAACGAAACGAACGACAAATTGAAATGGCAGTCAATGGTAATGGTGTAAAGTGAAATATGTATTGATACCTATGTTGTTTTCAGCAAAAAATTGCTAAATTTTCATACTGAACAAGCAAGGTGAAGCATTTTTTAATGAAAATTTTGTATTATTAACAAACAAGTTTGAGATTTATTGTTGAAAGTGTTTCTAGGAACAAAGATTGAACATAACCTCAGCGTGTTTTGCTGTTAATAATTTTACAATTTTTTAATGTGTTAGCGTATATTGTTTGTAATGTTATTGTTTTAAACATTTCATGTTAAATCGTCACATTGCTATGGATGATGATTGTAAAGAATACAGAAGGAACAAACCACAACAAAGATTTTACCAGCCTGGTAGTGGACCGTTGCGCCGATCAAGCTATGGTCTGAACGCGAACATGGACACGTATGGAGTAGATAATAATCAACGAAACAAGGAACATAACCATTACGGTTCACATGATTCCGTCAACGATGGTGGTTCCTCTTACACTGCAAGTGGTAGACAGAAAAAGCCTGAGCAACAGTTATACGTTCCTAGATCAGGAGATTCGTGTGCTGATACAGATAGACAATCAAAAACGTTAAGGTGTGATAATTCTAGTCAGTTCACTAACAGAAGAATGTCTAATAAACATGAAAAACAAAACTACAATAGTGGAACAGGGTCATATTCCAGAGGTGCCTCTAGGAGAGATTTCCATTATAAAGATGGTGCAAGTAACGATATTAATTATAATAGGCATTACAGACCAGGCTCTGAGTCAAGATCCACATCACCCTCACACAATAAAGAACCAAGTAATGCTGCAGAAAGAAACAGAGATAGTAGAAGTATGGAAACCTCAGCAGGTAGAAATGCTACCAGTTCAGGTGCAAAACCCCCATCAGGGCGGAGGAATTCAGCAGGTTATACGTCAGATTCAGGAAGACCTAAATATATGATGAATTTAGACAACATACCACCACGTTTTAGAAAGAAATACTTAGAGAAGTCGGGCCATCACAGTTTTGACAGTGTTGATCAAATAAATAAGGAGAAAAGTTTTACTCATCCCTCTATTCAATCGAGTGGTAATTATGGCCAAAACCAATATTATAATAATATTAATCCAAATTGGTCCCAAACCCTGCCATCACGGGGACGTGGTAGACTAAAAGATACTGAGGGTTTTGATAGGGAAAAATTTATTAATTCTTTTTATGAGGCACAAAATTCTAGAAGATCCACTCCAAGTAACTCTTATATGAACTTGTATGAGTCCAGTATCAAAGCAGCAGACAGAAACACAAATGAGAAGTTGGATGTGTTTACAAGCAGCTCTGAAAGCCAATATGCATTTGACAAAGAGTATTCTGGTGAGTCTCTGTAATAATAGCTCTTTGCCTATGAAATTGCCGTTTTTTCGCAAGTAGGTATTCATTTGCTAATAATGTTATGTTTTTTTGTACATAATCAATCAAAGTAATAGGTGATTTCGAAAATAGAGTATGTTTGGATGCCACTAAGTCCTGAAAATGAAATTAAAAATATTGTCTTAATTTTTTATAAGGGTTTGATAAAACCCTGTCATTTGTCGTCAGTTTTGCTTATTTAACTCGTAGGTTGCAGCTGCCTTAACATTTGCGTCGTAATTAGCGTTGTGCGAGTGCTGTGTGACTCGTTTCGTTGATCCATACAAAATTGGCGCTATGCGAGTGCGGGCAGACTCGTTTGGCCGGTCCATACAAACAGTCGAACTCAATCACTCGTGCACTCGCATAGCGCCAGCGCGGACTCAGCGGGCAGGCCATCCACACATGTGTATGGCCGAAATATACCGAATAGTCAGGCAGGTCGCAAGCGTGTTTGTCACCTTAGTGGTATCAAAAAAATAAAAAAAAAACAATAATACAAATCATATGCCTTTGCCTTTGTTAGCACCAATTATTGACTCTTTGATATTTGAGTTTGTGGCATAAGTGTTACACTAGTTAGTTATCAAAATGAAATTATATGCTCCAGCTAGCTGAATGTTGTCTGATTATACTTACATAGTTTTTGTGATCAGACCCAAGAAAATGAAAAATTTGCTTCTATGAAAATTACAGTTTTCATCATTTTCGCCATACAAAACGGCAATTTTATTAAATTATTTTTTATGGTAAAGATCTATTATATATTGTAGAGATAAAAAAAAACAAATAAAAACAGCTTATTTCAAAATTTTAAAGAAAAGAATATATGTATATATATTTTTCCTTCTTAAACTACTTCTTCATCTCCAATAAGCAAAAGAATGTAATACAGAATATGCTTGTATGTTATACAGCATATTTTATACAGAATATGGGATTAGAGTGATTATTATTAATGTATATTTTAGTATTCAATTTTTTTTTCTAGGGCCTAAGAATGGAATCAATAACACATCTATTGATACTAGCCACGATCATAAAGATTATGATAAATCTGAAACAGACAATGAGCAGGATAGTGAAGATATTTCACATATTTCGTCTACACTCATAGATATGACTTTGGTAAGTAGATTATTATAATATTAGTGGTCCTCTGCGGTTCTCACCATCATTAAATCCGAAACTGTACTAACATTTGACTATTCTGTAGGGTCTTGTTACTTTTCTGAGCCATAGCTTTAAGGGGCATAAATAATGTGTGTGCTTATGGGATAAAGTTCATATCTTTTATATTTCCCAACTGTATCTCACAGGGATACCCCTGAGCCGGGCAGAGTCTATCAAGTGCCACAACTGATGATACATATCTGTTCTGTATGTCATCAATGGCAACACACACTGGTCAAAGACCTTCGTCTTAAGACTGAGATATTTTGGACGAGTAGATCTTCCGCGAATTCCCTAGTGATTCTTAAACGAGCTGGATCCGTCAATGGACCTCTTTGGGTTTGTCCCAACAAGGTAGACATTGACAAATAATCGTCAATCTTCATAATAGTTGTCAGTCTCGGCTTATACCCGGCTCCGCTCTCCTACTTTTTCTTCCCACTTCGCCCGGCATCCTCGCATCGTAAGCGATGGACTGACATCGTTGATATTCTTGGTTCGCCCTCGGTGCCTTGTTCCTAATACCGGCAGGTTTAGGCACCTATTTCCTACTATTCCGTCCCACTACTCAATATGCTGTTCTGGAATTCGTCCCACACCACAGATAGCGACCCCTTTCCTACCTTCTGCCGATTCGGTGTATACAAGCTTATACTTTGTAAAGCTTTCCTGGAGGAATGAAACCTGAACGCGGCACCTGTAAAGCATGTTGATCAGCTCCCGAGACCGACTAGTCAGGGAGCTAACGTTCAAGGTGGCGAAGCAGAGCTGCTGGTGTGGAAAGGTAGTTCTAGTCTACTTTTTGTCTACCATTGCCACGCTTCTGGCTCACGCCTGCTGGCGTTTTGCCCTCACGGATAACATAATTGATATTCTCGGATAAGATGCAATCATCGCCCGGTGTCTTTTCTAGTCAGGGAGCTAACGTTCAAGGTGGCGAAGCAGAGCTGCTGGTGTGGAAAGGTAGTTCTAGTCTACTTTTTGTCTACCATTGCCACGCTTCTGGCTCACGCCTGCTGGCGTTTTGCCCTCACGGATAACATAATTGATATTCTCGGATAAGATGCAATCATCGCCCGGTGTCTTTTTGTTCTTGCGCCTGTTCTATCTCTTGAGCTGCCTATAAGAGGACGCGTCAGTTGAAGAACACAAACTCACTTCTAGTCCATTTGCCGTCAGTTCGAGAGTCTGGGTTGATGGTCTGTTTTTTATTACACCGCACGGACAGTTGCTACTAACTACTAATACATCGTCGACAAAGACGCAGCTCGCCAAGCGCTCGGGGTTCTTGATGTGAGCATTTGGAGGTTGGTGTATAAACTTATCAAAAAGGGACTTCTCCAGTATGACTTTAATATTTAACGTGCTTCTTGCACCCTGGTGATCGCAACAACATGGTAAAAAATTTGTTTCTTGTTGGGAATTTTCAAGTCTATCTCGTCCCTGTCGAACAATCGGTCGGGGCTCAAGCAGATTTTTTCTATGTAAAGAAACAATTCTTCATAAAAAGTCTTCTACCCCAAAATTCGGCCAACCGCTGGCCCCTTTTGCTTTCAAAGCTCTACCCAAATTGCCTTACTCTCAGGCGGTGATCATTTACCATCTGAAAACAAATTAAAGACCATAAAATACATGAAATATTTTGTTGTTATTTATCCTGACATTTTGATAAGTCATAAGGCACATACGAAAGTCCCGACACCAGAGGTTGAATCCTCACGCACATCGACATCACATAACAATCCTTAACAGCCCACTACTGCCACTATTGGTCGTGAGCCTCATCCACGTAAGTTGGGGATATGAACAATATCTCCACGCTTATCAGGCGGGTTAGAGATTGCAGTATTGACCTTATTCTAATAAGTGGAGACTGCACAACGTCTATCGCTTCCTTGCGCCATGTTGTAAAGTTTTGGCTTTTTGTTTTATGATCGGCCGCCTGCCTGACGTCAACGCGCCTTTGGAAAGCGTTTGAGATGCTACAGATAGACACAGAAATATTTAGTTAATAAAACACTATAATTAAATATTACTGTCTCTGACACATCCATCGTCTGACCAACCCTTGATAATAGCAGCTATAGTAACTTTTGTTCAGGTCGGAAATAGGTTACCAACGACGTATTACAAAGAACCATTGGTGGTGGATACCAAAGTTAATACAAATCCTGGCATCATATTTTTATGTTAATCTTTATTTAGGACTGGACCGAAGAAGTAGAAAAAAACATAAAACTGGACGATGTGTGTGACACAACAGCAAGTTTTTCTCAAAATGTAAAGCCTTCAGCAGCGCCAGAAGTAAAACCTACCGAATCACGAGAGCCCAAGAAGAGCAGCAGATCCAGACGTAGGGACAGAAGGTAAATTGCATACTGTACCGTTTAAATTCCTCACGCTTTAGTCCATAGTAGTTCATAGTATAAAACAAAGGCGCTTCCCGCCGTCTGTCTGTTTCTATGTCGCTTAAGTTCTACGCTTACATTTTTTAAACTACGGATTTTAATGTGGTTTTCAACAATAGATAGTGATTCAGAGGACGGTTTATAAGCAAGAATAAAAGGGTAGGTAGGGGTAAAGTAGGTGTACTGAAACGAAGTCGCGCTGGGTCCACTAGTTATAATCTAATGATTAATGTATCAAGGATGTATAACATAATCTAAAGATTAATGTATCATGGATATATATCTTCCACAACCGATCGGCGTCACACGAATTAGAGCGAAGTCATGTTGCTGCCGATGGTATGGCACTTCGAGCCAGATGAGCTCAAACTTTCTATTCGGAATTGTAATTAAGCGCCTAGATTGAGGTCCCGAAAATTCATTATGCAGTTCGTATTTTCAAAGTAGATTGAAGTTTTGGTATGCTAGGTCAATTTAAATTTGTTGAAGAATTCTTTGATGGCATATATTTGTTGATGCGATACCTATGCAGTAGTGTCCGACCGATGGTCAATTTCTGGCCGAAGCCGATTAATAGACAAAAGACATAGACATAATATTTAATATTAATCGGCTATCGCCACAACCTTCGGCCGAAGCCGAAACATTACTTTGCAATTTATTTTTCAATAATAATAAATTATGTTTCGGCGAATTTTGACGTTTGCTAGGAACCTTGAGCGAAACCTTTGGCTACGGTTTGAGTGAAGCCCAAGGTTTCGCCGGTGGTGGCCAAAGCTGAAGCCGAAGCCGAATCTTCGGCAGTAAAATATAATATAGATATTAAAACTTTGGCGGTTCGTCCCGAGGTTTGACGACGGGGGTGTATATATGTCGAATCGTCAAAGTGTGGCGCGAGGCTGGACTACTCTTCGTACTAATTTAGTGAATTAATTTTGTTTTGTGGACAACATTTGTAACTATGATATTTGCTTGGTAATGTACGGTTAGCTGGTCATCAGTCGACGTCGAGGCGTGAATCGCAGTGTAATCAGCAGATAGTTCAGTTATACGTCGCTCAAACTTTACAAAACGCTTATTGTATGTGTACTAATACTTTAGTTACATTTTACAGAAGTTCAAGCAGGGGTCAAAGAAATAGTGAAAAGAAGACTGAGAGAACAAGAAAGGATAGCAATGTCAGCAATGTGAGTGTTCATCACGAGCCAGAACCCCTACACGGTAGAAAGGACAGTAATGCCAGTATTCAACATGAAATGGTTTCTGCAAGTTTAAGACAAAGAGACAGAGAACGCAGAGACAGTCATAGAAGTAATCGCTCATCTACGATTGGAAACAGCAGGGATGATTTGGACCGCTGGAGGTCGCTGAGGTCGTACAGCAGGGAACAAAGTACTGAAGGGTATGTTCTAAATTTATAAATTATGATTATTGTGTATTATGAAAATAAATTCATTATACGACTTCTCTTTACAGAAGAATAGTTTCACAGTGCAATGGTAGAGATTCATCTGCAAATCGTGCTATGAGTCCAAGAGATGGTGACGGCTTTCGAGTACCATCGGCTGTACCAAAATCTGGCAATTGGTCATCAGCAAATCAGGTAAAGTATTAACCTATTGATTCACGATGTTCAGTTAAAAAATCGACCAAATAAATATTTTTAAAAAGAAACGTAAACTGAAATCCACTAAAGAAATAAAAAAGAAACAAATGTTATACAGAAAGAAAGGTGTTATAAGTTAAGGCATGTGTCTATACAGTGATACAGGTAATAAAAAAAATGGGAGCTAGTTTGATTGAGATGGTTACAGGAGCCAAATTCAGCAGTTTGCGAATTAAGAATATGTGGATTTCCTGACAACTATTGGTTAGGGTATCAGCTGCTAACCTGGCCAAGAAGAAAATCTTATTCCGACCTGACCGAATGGCGATTGCCGGCAACTGGACGAGTGCAAACGTAGCGTGTCGGACAATCCGATGCCACTCGAACTTTACCTAAACCAATGATCGGCTTGGCCAACTATCGGTCGACTGGTTCGCCTTTTTGCAAGCGATTAGTTGGCTAGTCGGCCTATCTCTATACTTTGTGCCAAATGGATTGAGAACAGCTTCATGGTCTCCCTGTTAACTACCGGCATTGTTTCATAAAAAATACATGAAAACTGTTATAATCTGCTCTATTTGAGTAAATTGTAACGAATTATCTCCGTGACCACTTACAATTTAGTATTGACCGAGGGATCAATGCCCGCTATTCTCAATCCGTTGTCACGAACCTTTAGGCATCGATTACATCTTTGCATAATCCAGCAACCTAAGTCATCAGAGAGCACAGGTCCAAATCGAATGTATGCTCACCGAATAATATATATTTTGTTTCACTTATATAGTTAACGCACCCGCTCCGCTTTAAAAGGCGTGATACAAAAATTGACCTTATTCTGTGACCAATACATTCCATTTTAATCTGCTCTCTGATGACTTAGCTTCCTGGATTGAGCAAAGGTGTAATCGATGCCTTATCACTAACTATTAAACCTTTGTAGAAGAAGAACGGCAACTCGTGGGGGAACGGTCGGACGCCCAGTTTGGAGCGAAGCCGGCAGTCCCCCTTGCCGACGGAGGGCGGGCCGGCGGGGGGCGACGGTGCGTCCGGGGGCGGGAGCCGGCGCTCGCGCAAGCGCACGTCTCGACGGCGCGGACGACACTCGGAGCCAGCGCCGCCTGCGCCGGCGCCGCACCCGCACCCGCACCCGCACCCGCACCCGCACCCGCACCCGCACCCGCACCCACACCCGCACCCGCACCCGCCCAGCATGGCGCCGGCGCACGGCGCCACCAACTGGCGCGTCGAGATCATCGAGGCTAACAAGCACACGCATGACAAGTAAGGGCTTTACGTTGCGGTGGTTGGTGCGCTGTGTTGTTGTTCTGTCCTAGTAATTAATGTAATTCTTTAATGTATGGACCAAAAACCCTGAAATCGATACGAACGGAAATAAGCAAGTCTAGTTATACCCCATCGATGGGGAAAATATATGCAATAGAGAAAAATAATTATACATTCACGATTTTCTGAACCCTAGTGTTAAAACCTATGTTGTTGATTGTCCTGAAATGGCGACACAATATATGTTGTTATACTATTTGTTCAGTTGTTCTAAGTCAATAAGACTTTATTTTTATACGCACTAGTATTTCATTCAATTCATCATCACAGCCCGTAACAATCCACTGCAGGACTTAGGGCCTCTCCCACGAAAGGGGAGGTTATTGCCATAATCTCCACGCTTGGCAGGCGGGTTGGAGATCGCAGTGTTTAAATATAATAATGGCAAATGCTGCTGCCCATTTTCCAGACTACGGAGACTCTTGATCTTTTGCCTCGAAAACATTAGTCGCCTTGTACGACACCCACGAGTGTAAGGGGTTGGTGCTATTCTACTCTGCCGGACACCACACGGCCGTATTAGTATTTCATTCAATTATGATTCATTAATTATTTTATTATTATTATAAACTTGTTGCCTGAAATAAACGTCATATTTTTTTTATTATATATTTTACTTTTTGGAGAGAGAGAGTGAGAGAGAAAAGCACTTAAATAGTTCCAAAACTTAATAACACATCTTATATTTTTTCTAGGCAACCTGATAATTCACACCAAAGCAACAAAATAAGTAGTAGTACATCTGAAAAATCTGTGTCAGAATCTTCTAATTCACATCCTGGTATTCTAATATTACCCCAAAATGCAATTACACAAGAGTAAGTATTCATTACATTCTTTATTTATTAGAATTATTTGAAATTTAATGATTTTCAACACGCGTGTTTTGTTTTAGACGTGGTGCATCAATGGATACACAGAAAACTTTGTATGATCATCATAATCCCTCCAAACCTATAATTGTTCACACTAGTCCAACAAAATTAGGTAGCCGAATGGAGAGAGGTAAGTCAATTTTTAAATTCTAATGTAAGTAAAAATTTTTTTTAAGTGGTTCCCTGGCGGCTAAACCTCAGTATCATGTCAGATTGATTGTACGTGGGGTACTCTAAACGTTTTGCGTTAATAAATAAAACAATTTACATATAAAGTAATATATTTACTTCCGGTGTCTCGCCGGAGTAAGCCCTCGTACGCGCTGATCGGTCTGCATGCGTCGCCCCCTACCTGGATGAGCTCGCTTAACTTCCCTTTGTTTTCCGTTAGATTTTTGACTTTTGAAAAGAGATTAATTAACGTAATCCTAATTCAATAAATACTTTTTCATTTTCATTTTCATTTTTAAAGTATTCTCTATTACATTTTAATACTTTTTCATTAGGTCAAGTTATTTTTTATAACATTAGGACCATTTGATTGGTCTGAAGGCATGTTTTACACGTGTTGGTCGAAAGCTATCACGGCCTCATCCACCCCCTTAAATGTCAAACCTCTCATTAAATCTTTGATTTTTGGGAAAATAAAGAAATCGCATGGTGCCAGGTCTGGACTATAATCGCGCTGTGCGCCGAAGCATAGTCATCGTGCAAGAGGATGTGACTGACATCTTGCTCGTTTTTCGCTAAATTTTCAAAGACAGTGCACAAAGAAATGGTGGTGTACCACTCAGTCTTTTGTTACCTAAGTGGGTCAAGTGGGAACGTGCAGACAGGACCCGTCTGGAAGAAAAAAGGGCAATCGTTTTTTTGCCTAAGCTTTTCCTGCCTCAATTTTGTTGGTTTGCTGTCGCCTTCGAACACCCATACAGAAGACTGATGTTTTCTTTCCGGCATGAATAATCCATGTTTCGTATTTTGAACATATTTGAACGTCCGTGATCGTACTTAAACAACACATTGTTACACCATTCAACTCGAGTCCGTTTTTGTTCACGAGGAATCCAGTGGCAACAAAATTTTCAGACTTTTAAATGTTGATGTAAGATTTTTTGAATTTGGCTCATACCAGTGGCTCGCCAAGTGTCATCAAATCTTCTCATAGATGTTACGCCATTTTTCGTCAATTAGTTGCTACATTTTCCTCAGTGATCGCGGTTGCGGCTCGACTTCCAAGAATTTCACGATTATCGTATGATCATACACATCGGATGACAGGGTAAACCGGATTTATCTGCTAGCATCGGTCAAACCCGTCTTACCCTGTCCGCTTTCCTACTTCTCCACTTCGCTCGGTCTTAACGCATCCTCATGTCGTAAACCGTTGGCTCTTGCATCAATCCATCGGCTCTTGGGCCTTCTGCGGGACCTTTGTGGTAAATATTATGGTTGATTATTGGTGGACTATTTTACCGCTGACGCACCTCATCGATTTTCCAAACTACCAATGGTGTCACTTTATACTCTTAACACTCTGTTTATAACAGGGTTCTCAAACTTATTTCGCTTATTACCCACTTTGTAAATACATTATTTTTAACGCGGCCCCGAAATTACTCATTCAATTATTCAAAATCAATTAATTCAGTTCAAGGATACCCAGTGTGTCATACGAGCCTCATTCTTCCACCAGGGCCTAATCTAGTTCATATAGCTAGAGTCTACGTACTTTACCGCCCCCGTGTGGGACTCCAGCGGCCACAATAGGACGTAATTGTCAACGAGAGTTGAGAAAGTCTGTTTTATAAGCTACTTGATATCACGTGTGTCGTCAGGTGTGAAGGACGGATGGGCGCGCGGCCCCGGCGGCCCGGGCGCCCCGGAGCCCGGAGAAGCAGCCCGCGCGGCCCGCCACCGCGCCACCCTGCAAGAGGTGGACCGCGCGGACGCCATCTTGCAGGCCCACACACTGCGCGGCCCGCTCGCACTAGCCAGCCATTGGCACGACGTCATCGAGACTAGGTTCGTATTGCTACATAAGTACACAGCATCATGTCTTTTTCCCATAGTCATCATACACTCATCATAAACTCTCAGTGCGTTAGCAGACTTGATTCTCCTCCATATTAGTAAAGGGTTCGTCACAGTCTCCACGCGTGGCTGGCGAGTTGAAAATCCAAGTACAGAGTATTTTTAACACCAAGTACCTCTTCATGGGTATTTTACGGCATGACCTCGACCTATCCTGTTTAGACTTTAGACTGTCTTGCGTTTGTATGAGTATCCATAGTGAGGCCAGCTCATTTTATACTGGTGATGAGTAGGTCGGTGATGTGTTGCCTTCCGTACAATGTCTTTTATTCGCCATTTTTTCCTTATACTGGACGTATAGCCGAACTAAAAACATCTCACAACCGATTTTGGGAAAGATAAACAATATAATATTATAAAGTACCGTATACTAATATACCTGCTGCACAACTGATGTTTTAAATAAATTCAAGTATTATTATTTTGCTCTCCCACTATAATTTTAAATACTTTATTACCATTTCAATATCAACGCATTTCGAATTCGTAAAAGTACAATGTAAATGCAATCAATCGTAACGTAACATGAAAATAAATTCCAACGTAGATTAAATCTGTTGATATTGACTTTCTTAACTTAAAAATAATACTTTAATATGCCATTTATTCGATGGATAAGGTGGTTTAAAATAGTAATTTTTGATGTTTTTTTACAGGAAACTTTTGCAGAATGCTCTCCAAAGGCTGTTAATGTCTGATCTCAAGTACTGCCAATCGGATAACATCGAGCATCAATTCTGGAAAATATTATACTATAATTTCATTGAGATTCTAAGGAAAAGTTTATCGCAAATCGCTCCGGAAGATAAACCTAAAATAGTGAAGTTAATAAATGTGATAATCGAAGAAGGCTATACGTTTTTTGAGAATCTCGTTCAGATGCTGGAGAAGACGTACAAATTTAATACTGATGATTATATAAACGATAACCACACTCTGCCGCCCAAAGGCTTGGGCTACGTTGGACTGGCTTTGATCTCTGTTCAGAAACTATATGTATTTTTGGGGGACTTGGCGAGGTATAAGGAGCAGGTGAATGAAACAAATAATTACGCCAAGAGCAAATTTTGGTATACGAAAGCGCAACAAATCAATCCGAAGAATGGACGACCGTATAATCAGTTAGCCATATTAGCGATATACGCGGTAAGTTTAATTGTTTTACCTATAGTTAACATTGTAAATTTTAACGTAATAGTAAATAATTATTTTATAATTTTTTATTTTTTCAGAGAAGGAAATTGGACGCTGTTTATTATTACATGAGGAGCTTAATGTCATCTAATCCCTTCCATTCCGCAAGAGAGAGCTTATTATCACTATTCGATGAAAACAGGAAAAAGGTATGGATGCAATATAAAATAAGAAGTAGGACTTGGTTTATCTCCTGACCTCAACCCGCAATTAGACAGTTGACGCATTAGTGCAAGTAAAACGATAGATAGAGATAATAAAACAATAGAGAAACAAGCAAAGATGGCGAAAGTCGAGGTAGGTCGGGAGTTAGCCATTAGGAGAAATTTGTATAATTTGTTTGTTACCTATTAATGGCATTGTATTGTCATCATCAAACATAGTATGTATTACTTTACGAAATAGAGCACGAAGGATAGAAACACAGGTTGAAGATATCAATAAAAATACCTCCCAACACAGTACAGTTTTTTCGATTTCACTGCTTTATTATAGTAAACCCATTTTGCGTACCATTGAATACATTTACTAAGAATATAAACCATAATTAATTTACTAAATACGCAAACGAATGAAAAAATGGAAAAATAAATTGAGTATGAAAATTGAACCCCCTGAACACGGAGCTTTTTTGTACACGTTGTGTTTGTTGTTTCTTTGATAGCAAAAGAGCCTGGTTCACAACCTATTTGACAGATATCTGTGATGCCGTCTCCCTCTTGTTAGTACAAAACGCAAAATGCGTCATCACAGCCGTCTGTCAAATAAAATATCGGGAACTAATCAGTAGTTGGTGAAACAGGCCCTAAAACTAGTAACAGACTCTCCGATTTGGCTGGAGCCGACCAACCGCCAGTTGCAGTCGATACTAAACCTTAGAAAGTACAAAATAAAGACGCTTTTGGATTAATTCGATATAGCTAGCCGACCTTAATCGGACGTTCGACCACGTTCTCCGCACCCAAAAGCTACTTTATTTTATGCTGCGTAAGGATTAGGATCAACTGCAACTGACGGCTCCAGCCAAAACGAAACGTCTGTTACTAGTGTCTTTTTTTTAATTGGTCTAATCAAGTATTTGACTGCCACCTCACCTGGTGGCACGTGATGATGCGGCCGATGATGGAGCATACCTGTCTCGGCAAGAGTGTAAAGGCTCTATGTTAAAGCTTCCATGGTTTCACAGTACGAAGCAGCGGAGAGAAAGCGGCGGGCGGCGCTGGAGAGCGCTCGCGGGGACAGCGGCGGGGGCGAGGGAGGGAGCGGGGGCGGGGGCGCGGGGCAGGGGCTCCGGCGCGAGGTGTGGGTACGCCCCAGCGGCCGCCGCACCACTACCCTGAGACAGCAGACTGAGCATCAGCCATTGGATGACATGACACCTGTTGAGGTATCGTTGTTTTGGATTACTTTTTTTGTCGCGGCTAGCTCAAGTGTGCCCGTACAGATCGCGCCGCGAGAGAACGTGTTTTCATCTCTCAATAGCGTAAAAGAGATAGCAGTATCTATGTCGCGCCTTTTATCGCTTATCGCTCGCGAGAGCACACTTGTGCTCGCCGTGTAGCACGAAAAGGCCGATTTTCGTAAGCGCCATTTTGGTATTGGAGAGCTGATAAGTTTTATGAGCAAGGGAGTAAATTTATTTGTTTGGTGCCTTTATTATTCATTCGCCTCAAACTTTGAGGCAGCCGCAAACCGGGTGGTGTTAGAATGTTGGCCATAGTGTCTTAAAAAAGTTAGATTAATTATCGAAATTTATTTTCTCTTCGCTTTAGACCAAGTAATTTACCCATTTATCGTAAAAACTCTGAAAATACATGTAGTATTGTTAACGTCTAACAATAAGTCCGTCATTTCATGACCAGTGTAGTTATAAGAGGTTTGAAGAGAGAGGAACCTCTGGAAGTTGACTTCAATTCTGAAAACACCCAATGACTTTATTTTGAAACAGAAAATAAATAATTATCCTTTCAGAAATAGGACAAATCACAAAATTCCTCGCTAGTGAAACAGTAATGCATAGCTAGTTACAGGCGTAAACAACATCGAATCTGTCCTGACTCAAGAATTAGCTTTTGCACGAATGCGTTCTGACGGTATTTTGTCACAGAGCGATCTTTAGATCGCTCTGTGACAATGGCCGTCTCATATTGTTTCGCAGGCATCGGCCGTCTCATATTGTTTAGCAAACATGGAAAGTTGGGGAATATTGTGGCCATTGTTGTGAAGAAATGAAACTGAAAACATTTTCTTGTAAAACCACGGGCTTAAAGAGCTTTTTGGGATGGGGTGTGACTTCACAACACAGTTCCAATATCCAAACCACCATCTCAAAGAGCATACAAATTCTAGATGTGGAGATCTCTAATGACACATTATAAATTTAGTTTACGAGTTTACACCGCATACCTTGGTTAAAGAGTATCCCGATATTGATATAAATGTGTGATAATTACCGCGATAGTTTAAAGTACGTACTGTCACGTTATCTCCAAAGAGGACTGGCTCAAGAACACGTCAAGCTGGCTGCTGAAAAATTGGGTATGCTTAACAGATCGAAGCTATACTTCACGGCCGGGGCAATGACTTCTCCTATAGGTTGCTATTCCGTAATGTAAGAAATAATCTATATTTTCATTTGTTACAGTTAAATAAAAACTTCATCACAAGCTACTTGCATGTCCATGGAAAACTCATCACTAAAATTGGGTAAGCTTAAACTCTATTTTTGTTTTATGGGTACTTATGTCGGTGGAAAGTAGTTATTGCGAGAATGAACTGCCGGTCAGAAATGATTTGTTGGTTCGGGTAGCCGTGCTTGTTCATTCCCGTGTATTCCCGTTGTTCCAATGGACGGTTGAAATGCAACTTAATTTTCTCCGCAATATACGGCTGAAATTGGCAAAGAACAATTGATTTAGTCACTAATATATTTAAAAAAATGACTGCTTTGAGGTCTTAAGACGACATAAGAAGTAATTGATTGACATTGCTGAGTCATATGCAAGAGATAACGGCTTCCGACGCGAGGATGCCTAAGACCGGGCGAAGAAGAAGAAAGAGTAGGAAAGTTGAACCTGGCAGAAGCCAATAGGGGATGGTCATGATGAATAACCGCGATAGTGAACCAATTTTCTCATGATAAAGCTTGAATAGAAACAGGTGACCTATCAATTGTGTGATCGCTAGTTTTGCGTTTTATGTAGTAACACAACCTCAAGCATGACAATTCTGTGACAGAATTCAATCAAATGCCGCCACAAATGTCACTTTTCTTTTACTTATAAGCCGAGTTCCTGGGGCCCGACCGCGTAACTCCAGCAAGTGCTGTAGCTATGACTTCGCTCTATTTCCCCGCGGTTTGCGAGCGAATGAGATGGCAAGTTATAATCTACAGCAATTGCTATTGTAACGAGTTAGACAGTCGTGTCCCTGGTCGAGCGTTATACTAGTAACAGACGCTTCGATTTGGCTGGAGCCGACCAACCGTCAGTTGCAGGTGATACTAATCCTTACGTACGAAACAAAGTCGCTTTTGGATTAATTCGGAAGCGCCGACGAGCCGACCTTGATCGGATGTCCGACCACGACACCCGGACCTAAAAGCGACTTTATTTTATACAGCGTAAGGATTAGTATCGCCTGCAACTGACGGTTGCTCCAGCCAAAACGGAACATCATTGCTATTTTATTTTTCTATAACGAAGATAACAAACAAATGGCCTGCCTGATAGTAACCTGTCACCGCAGCCTATGGACGTTTGTAATACTAGAATTACACTCCTTCCCCTGCCCACCAGCATGGAGTCGTTCCACCTGAGCGCGGGCGCGATGCTGCGCCAGTTCCGCGCGCTGCTGCACCGGCAGCCGCTGCCCACGCCAGCCGCGCGGCTGCTGCAGCTCACCGCGCTCAACATGTTCGCCGTCGAGACCACCATCGCCGCCGGCGCGCAGCAAGGTAGGACACCCGACCTTACCATCGTCGGTGGTTTGTCGAAAGGGCGAATATGGCATTTTTCGCAAAATCGTTTTTATGATTACCTAGCTATCTTCTTCACAGATTATTGATTATAACCCCTTGCTGTTAACACAAATAGAAGTTAATAAGTAAAACGACAATAATTTAAACTGCCTTTGAAACTAAAAAAGTGCTCTACTATAAAAATTTAGAAATGGCGCTATCGCACTTTCTACTAACCACCGACGCTATACAAACGCTTTTTCCAAATTCAAAACAGCGCCATCTACTATCCGCCAATTATTGGTGATAAAAGTTGACGTTATAATGGTGGCTTCACACATGGCTATTTGTATTTGCTGTATTATTATATTAGACGGGACTTGGACGCGACGTACCTTTATGATTTGTTTTTCCGACGTTTCGGTAGGGTTACACCCACCGTGGTCACGAGACGACTGCCGTGGGAGGTGACAGCTGCGGTGATGTGCTAGTAGACTCCTACCCTCACATAAAATTGTATTTGCTGTATTTGACAATTAACTTCCATGTGTAGAGAGCCGTATTTAAATGTAGCCAATAACAAATACGCCTTCGCTACTTCGTATTTGCCTCCATGTGTAGACGGTTGTATCACCTATTTGCCCGTACGTCGAATATTTGGCAAATACGGCAAACATGCAATCACAAATACAAATACCCGTGTGTGGAGCCACCTTTATACTAACGCCAACTTTTATCAGGTTGTAGGACTCTGCCAAGCCTGAGGAGTCCGCTTCGGTGAGTACCACCGCCTTATCTATTTCTGCCGCCAAGTAACAATGCTTGCATTGTTGTGTTCCGGTTCGAAGGATAAGGTATCCAGTGAAATTACAGACAAGAGGCATTTTACCTTATCTTTGTCCTCACAGAGACAACGCACCTGTGGTTCTGTATTTTTGTTTCCTGCAACCTAAATGTATTAATTGTAGATGTTATGGGCAACACTTACCACTTAGCATCAGGTGGGCTGTATGCCCGTTTGTCAATGAGTAGCATAAAAAATCTAGCCCCTAACACGAAGCTTGTGCTATTTTGTGTTCTCGCCATAGTAGTCAAGCACAAATAGCACAAGCTTCGTGTTAGGGGCTAGATTTACATGGATATTTACCTACACCCTTTCCGCCGACACGTGTATCGAGATATGAAAGAGACGGCGCAACATAAATACTGTTGTCTTTTCAGCGTAGTATTGAGAGAAGGAAACAAACGCTCTCTTGCGGCGCGAGATTTGTCGCGGGCACATTTGTGCTAGCCGTGCTGGGCTACTAAAATGATCAGCACATTGACCCTTAGACCATAAAAATGGATCTGTCAAATTACAGCTTTTGTCTGTCCTATTGCATGGTAGTATTATACAGCAGAACCTACTCAGTTAATCAGTATTCGCTACACTCGCTATATATAATTTCAAATTACTCAGCGCCATCTAGACCACCACTTTTACCACCAAGTGTTCCGGTGTGTCTCGCTTAGGGTTGCCAACCCTACTATATAATATAGTATCCTACTATATTAGGAGTCTACCTACTATAGATTAAAAATTAATATATTGTAGGCGAAACTACTATATTTAATTAGTATAACATTACCACTTACCGCGTCCATAAGATTCACAAAAGAAAAATTCTCTTGATGCAAATCGAATATTTCAGAACGATCTTGAGTCTTGACATTTATATGACGTGACGTCAAACTCAAGTCAAATAAAACTAAACAGCTATGAAGCTCAATGTAGCAGAAAATATACATTTAAGAAATAATATAGGTACTTACGTACATTTTATTTAAAAACCTTCTATATTTTTTTGATTAATTCCTTACCTACTATATTTTTATGGCTTACAAACCCGAAAATACTATATTTAGTCTAAAAAAAGTTGGCAACCCTAAGTCTCGCTAGATGGCGTTGTGATTGTGACTTGCTTCCCCTACACCGTAGTCCCCACTCGGAGAGTCCGTGTATATCAGCTGGTAGCTGTTTCCGATGTTGCGGGGCCTGCTGCCCTTTCAGCGAGTGTTCTGTAGAAACACCACCTTCCGCTTGGCGAGTAGTACGCCTAGCTCACGCGCCCGATCGGTCAGCGTACCAAGGTTTGGGGATAAGTCTGTCACGAACGAAAATTCGAACCAAGCGTGAATATTTAAATTGTCGATCTTGTCTTGACACTCAACCTAACTAACTTCTCGACTGTGTTTTTCACAAGCGGACGTAAAAAAGTGACTGGAGATTTTTTTAATCAGCTGACTCAAATGCAAAAAAGGGAAACGTACAAAAAGGATATCACTCATTTTGGACTAAAATAATATTAGTGCCGGTCAAAAAATAGTTATGCAATTTTCAGAGGGACCATACAAATTCTACCCTTTTCGTGAGCGATTATTTCGGATTTATTGTAATTTTGAGTTTGACAGCTGTCATACACAATGTAGATTCGCTACGAGAAGTATAAATTCTCTTCAGGAACAAGTGTTCTAGGACCAATAGTTTCAGAGTTATTACAGTTTTATGTTTGGCAGCTGTCATCCGAAACGCAGATCTTGACGAACACTATCATTTCTCTTTAGAAACTAGTATTCTAGGACCAATAGTTTCAGAGTTATTACAGTTTTAAGTTTGGCAGCTGTCATCCGAAATGTAGAGCTCGACGAGCACTACTATTCCTTTTTAGATGCAGTATTCTAGGACCAATCGTTTCAGAGTAATTATCGTTTTAAGTTTGACAGCTGGCATCCGAAATCTAGATCTCGACGAATACTAGCATTTCTATCGTTATTCACTACGCGGCTCATGGAGACCCTCGCGCCAGCGGTTTATTGCGCGCCGGTGGGCCATCACCCTTATCCTACAACTGGTACGATATAGGTACAGAAGTTTTTAAATAATTGTGTTTGAGTGACGGCCCGTGTAATAGAGCAAACTTATTACAGAAATCAAACGTAGAATGAGGTTATTCGTATTTCGTTACAACAGGTAAAATTAACTATTCCAATCTTACACTCAAAGCAAAAGTAATCTATATAGGTTCTTATTATTCTTGACGTCGTCCTAAATATGTTATATCGTTAGATTGGAAAATAGTGTCGCGACATTTTATACTCGTATTTATTCCAGGATTTTTTATTTATTTATTCCCAGAATGGACACATAATTATCTAGTCAAAAAGATAACGAATCATAATAAACAGTGCTAGTTTTTGCATCTGCTTCAAGCTGCTAGTGTGTCATCAAATAATATTTATACCGTTATATACCGTTACTGGGTGCCAATTGCCTCCCGGTACGACCAGTCTCAGGGTCTCTTGCCAACCTCACTTCGCCAACGGTATCAAACTCATTGCGGTGGTGAAGTTCGATCAGTATCAAAGTACGAAACGGCCACCAATCCAGTTTCTCAATCATACTCTCAATAATAATGAATAATTAATTTTTAAAAATATACTGTAATATTGATACGAGTATATGTATTACAAGCAGTAATATGGGGGGGTTTGAAGTCCAACCACCATCTTTGGACCCTAACTCAAGCTGACAGACGGATGAGGTTCTGGCAAATTGGTTGATCGATTGGTGCGCCGCAAGTAAAAAGCCAAAACACTAACGGAAATCGACGCGTAGGCACATCGGCAATTATAATTTATCTCGAAATTCAATTGTGGTTTCGCGGACCCAGCGGTAATGTTTCGCGGAATGAAGTCGCGGGTATAAGCTAACTGAACAAAAATAAAAAATGTGTGAGCTCAGTGAGTTAAAAAGTTTTGGCTAGCTACTTAAAAAATTTGAATGATTGTAAAAGTTTACAAATTAATGGCAGTGGGCTCAACATTTTTCACAAAATAGGATACAAACTTACTTTGTTATGATATAAATCAAATTACGAGCGCACCGAACTCGATAACTTTGGCTATATAGATAGAGAACGCTGAAATTTGTGACTCAAACAATAATCGCGTTTGAGATTGTTAAAATCTTACCTCTACAATATATAGTAATCCGAGGCGGGTCACTTACGATTAAAATCCTGGCGGGCCGCAGGTTGAAGATCTCCGCTCTAAACAATTTATATAACAGCAGAAATCTATGTCTGGTCCTAGCTGTCCAAGATATTTTTTAGTGTAGTCAAACAATAGTCCGTCCCGAGTACTGCTATTTTATTTCTGTTTGCCCACCAATACACAGTTAAATAACGCCTCCCCCTCCAATGGCTATGTAATACGTCGTTTGATAGCTATTTTAAAGTTACACAAAAGTTCGAAATGTTAGTTCGTTCCTCGTTATGTTCATATTAGCAATAGGCAAACAGTGTTTTTCTGTTTTGCCCACCTCCAATTCTTGGTTCGCAAAAGAATATACTAGGCTAGCGTAAAAATCTCTCAACAAAGGCTCGCAAACGAAATTCGCAAGGCGAACACTTGCCGGTGTACCGTCCTTAAGATTTACCCAGTATCTCATATGAATGTTGCAGCACAAATATGATTGAGCTATCAAAATTGAGGCAACATGACCACCACTAAAACTGGATTCCAAGGTTGTGCACGGTCTGCTTAGTATAGTCGGGAACATCGAACTGGTCAGAGCGTTTTCAAGCGAGCATTAATTCAGTACGCTACAAGTTTAAGGTTCAAGTCCCTAAAGGTTTTTATGGTTCCAGTTTTCTTGACTGGTCGTTAGCCACTGATTGTATAAAAATAGTGTGTGCTTATGACCACACGGTAGAAATGATAACTTCTGACTGGAGCAAACTATACCTATTGCAACGTCACCGACCCAAGCGTAACGGTTCAGTTTCGTTCGCTGTTCAGAAAAAAGGACCGTAAAGAAGTATTCACTGACAATAGCATAGTATACTCCAATAATCCGTGAACAACATTCACGTGGAATGCATCGATTATCTTTTCAGGGTTTTTCTATTATATGTATAATACATATAAACCTTCCGGAAGAAATTCTTCAAATAATAGTGAAAACCGCATCAACATCCGTTGCGTGGTTTAGGAGGTGTCCGCGTTTCGAGTTAGTATAGCTATACAGACAGACCGACTATATTTTAACTATGTAAGAATTTGCCAACATTTCTAAGTCAAACTGGCTGGAACACTGTAGTGAGTAGTAACTAGCAAACTTTTTTGAAAAACCAGCAGACTGCATACTTTTTATCTGATACATTGTCTCATTATAGGTTTTTTAAAAAAGTTTTTGTTATTGGCGCACCATCCCGCGTCTCGTAATATCACATTTAATTTGCATTTATGAATTCATTATGTAATGTGACCTTTACTAGCATTTCTACAGTTACTATTGTTATGTTACCGTCCTAAGGGTACATTTTCATAAAATATAATCATTGTCAAATCAACTTTCGTCGTGTGACTGTTTAAAACATATCGAAGTCGTATCGAAAATTATGTGGGTATGGTAATTAAAAGGAGTTAGTTAATTAGTACTCCTCGTGAGAATGGTACTACAAAGATAAATTCAAATTTAGCCCGGGGACTTGCCATTCTGCATTCGAGTTAATATAAATTTCCTGTTATTGAATGGTTGTCATGCGTGGTCCATTTACATTTTAAAATATCGAGATAATTTACTTAACAGTTATTTAACAGATTTATTAACAGATAACTATTATACTTACACAAATAACTTTTTCACGTTCTTTTTACCCTCCTATTATTTTTCAGGGACAAAAAGTATGGTTGGGAATAATGTAGATTCCTATTACATTGTACATTTTCTTGAAACCGATTTTGTGAAATCGGTTCAATCGTTTTGGGCCTTTAACATTGAAACTTACAAGTTTCTTATTAGTGTAGATTATTTTAAAAAAGACGTGAATTTTTTATACCGCTGCAATAAACAAATTACAAACAGAAAAACAAACCAACGTGTTTGTTATAAATATTGAAACCATAGGCTGAACCAAATAAAGAAAGAGCTCCGCAGCAAAAATTCTATGAAATGATGTTACACTGTAGATTGGATCATTAATAAACAAACCGAAACGAAAGTGTAAAAATCCGTGTACGTCCTGCTAATGTTATAAATGCGAATATTTGTGAGGAAGGATGATAGATAAATGTTTCGAGGTTTGTTATTCTTTTACGCAAAAAATATTGAATGTATTTTGAAAATTTCCGGCATAATTTTATAAACCAGACAATGCTTGTTATTATCAAAGTTGTTTCTACAGTAGGTATCATAATGTAAACGAGTTTTCTGCGGGTGTATTACATATATAGGTAAATTGGTTATAGTACACTTTAACAAATAAAAATGGTGACAAATATCTAATAGGTATATTATGTTAAATTTCTCGCCCGCCACTAGCGTGTAACTTCAAGTGCGTACACACGATTTTAAATAGAAAGCTAACACAATAATTATTATGGAACATTAACATCAGTCATAATTTATGTCGGGGCAGTAAACATGGAGCAAATAATACCTTCACGATATGATAGACCTAACCTATAAACATCAACAAAACGTTCAATTCTGTTTTGATATTGTGATGAGAGACCAATTGTATAGAAATATTTTCATGCTGAATGTTTTCTTTTACTTAGGAGCAGGAATGTTTTCCTTGTAGACCTAAACGGATTATAATTTAGCAATACATCAAGACCTTTGGCGAACTTATCGTCTTGACGCAAGAAAGTGTGTTTTAATGATGCAACAAGATCTTTTTTCCTTGCCTGTAATATTTTTAATCTATCTTACGTAGGTTAGAAGAATAATTTAGGAAGTATAAATAACTCTAATCTAAAGGTATTTTTGTACAACAATAATGAGAATTAAGCAGACTGCATCTTCACTGACATCCATCTTGTGAAAGCAACAATTGTCGCCCATTATACATATGTGACAGAAATGCATGCAGAACCGCAAATGCGTTGTCGCTGCGTGGTCTCAAGTGCCACTGCGTGCGTTGACTAAGCTGACATGTCTCGTGCCTGTGAGTACACTGGTTAACTTATCGTTCAAACCGGAAAACAGCAACTAATACATTGTTGCTTGGTTGTAGAAATAGGTAAGCCGGTGGTATTGGTACCCATCCAGGCAGACTCCTCAAGCTTAATAGAGTTCTAGCATCAGTATATTGTAATTTATGTTATAAAATTTATTCACCGTGTGACGTATCAATCTTAATTTATAACAACGTAATATCATTACGAATATCCCGAAGTTGGGCTGCAATGGTGCGCATTTACCAGCGGGTATACCTAAATATAGTTGGCATATTGTGGTCCATTGGGAAGCGCTGGCGCAGTAATTTTTCCGTACAAAGACCCCGTGCGTGACAGAAAAACCACAATGTTTCATTCTCATTTTGGTTACGCTGAGTACGTACTAAAAATTCTTATCCATAAAAAGAATAATACGTAATACTTATATACAATCTTGCTTCACTAAAAATGAAGCAAGAGATTCATAAAACGGGTTCATAAAGCGTTTAAGGTCGGAATTTTCGCGCTCCATTCTTTTATAATCTATTATTATCTTATTTCACCCATATCTTTTGAACTTAGCCGATTAGTAAAGGTAGTGGGTTTGGTTTATAATGGACTGGGTAATATTTATATGGCCATGGTAAATACCCCCACGCGGAGCAGTTAAATTTTAATTTTCGCCGTTCGAGTGAAACGTGGCCATTATGATGGCGAGTATTTGAGTTAGATAGTAGTGTAGATGTGTAACGTGGGCAGGTAAGTGTGGCTATTTCCTGTGGCTCCGTCCGGGCGCAGTAAAGGTTTGTAATTACAAATTACAAGTTATCGGAGGTTGATGCACCGCGGGAGCGCGCCGCCGCCGCCGCCGCCGCGCGCCGCGAATGCACACATTTGAGGACGACAGGTTCAACAAACGGACTCGCCCGAGCCACCACAGCCGCTCCTTTAAGCCATTACCTGTAATGATGTTTTGAATTATTATAGAAAAATTACAGCGTCCGTCTCCTTAATTAGACTGCTTGACAGGACGATGCCCTTTGGCAACTTTATATCTACGTACTGTCAACAATTTTGCAAATATATATCTGTATGAATGTAATCTCATTCGCAAAAGCGTTGTCGTATCTAGAATCTCAGTTATTACTCGCGTCTGTTATGGCCAGATTATAATAGAATTATGTTTATGTAAAACACTATATTCGAGCTTATACTGCGTGCTCCCTGCGGCCATAAAGACTCGACCTTTTGGCTCGGCCGGGAATGGATAACTGGACTTTATGTAATGATTATATCTATATTAGGGGTACATACCTACTATAAATTTTCAACTTAATCGTATCATTATGTAGGTACCACATCTCATTTTCGAATCTGCGGTTTGTGTAATAACGCCGCTTTCGGTGATCCATCGGTACATTGATTCAATGTATTCCTAATAGTTACCTACATAGTTTGCGTGCAAACACTAGCGGCTAGGCCAAGTGAAGCTTCACATAAGTTGGACAGGAATAAGAATATAGAGATTTAATTTTCAATCAAGGGGTGCAGTTTTGTGCATAACAAGGGCTATTATCTGTCACGGGGTGTAGTCGGTAATAACAGTTTACGTGTGTGGTAGAGGTATCAGCTAGAGCCGGGGGCGTGTTGCGTCCGCAGGTGGAATCCGTGTGGGGTATTTTTAGCCGCTCTATTTATACCGGACCGGACCGGACCGCGCGAACTTGAGCTGTCGGTCAGCCGCCCGCCCGCTGCGGGGCGCCGCGCTAATAGATCGCGCCTCGCTGTCGCCGTGCCACCGCGCCGCCGAGCCGCGGGTTACACGCGACCGATTCCACTAATGTTACTAATACACACACACATTCACGCCTTTACACAGGGGTAGGAGACGACGCTGTCGACAGTTACGCTTTGCTGAGGCTCATGCCATTTTGGACAAAATTTTTAACATTTATGATCAGACGTCTAAAAGATCGAGACTGACACAAAATTATCCTTACCATTTCCTTGCTTAGAATTGAAATTTCCGTTCTAAACTTTAGCTTCTTAGGCTCAGTATTTTGGGCTGTTCGTAACAGTCAGGACAATCGATTTTATAGGATAGGTTAAGGTGCCGTTCTATCCTTTTGATGTTCTTTACGGTTTGTTTATTTGATTATTAAAACGAACCACTTATTTGAATTTGGAAAAGTTAGTAGAATTCGGTGAATATATTAGTAAAGACTAGTCATAGCCGCATGTATTTAGATATTATAAACTGATGAACTAGGCTGTGCTACCTCCTGCGCTACAGTCTCTCCCTTAACTGACCACAATCGAATTGGCGCCAATTTTGATTTGAATCCTACCGTGATACTCGAATTATACCCAGAAATTCAATAAAAAGACCAAAACCAGAGACAATTGACTTTTCTAAATAGGTATACCATCTTAGGACATACTATTGCCTATTTATTTATTAACTTTTAAGTGTTAGAAAAATTAAATATAATTCTAACAATACAAGACCAACTTGCAATGCCAATAACAAAACTCCTACCTATCTAGCAGTATCATAAATACCTTACGATATGACAAATAAAATCCTTTATTCTTTATTGTACACAAACATGACATAATGATACAGTACAGTAACAGAGATGTACAAAGGCGAGCATAACTCAAATGCTCAAAAAAATACTCTGAAATACAAGCATTTTTATTTGTCCTATCGTTTGTCTATCATTTTTGCTGTCTGGGGAGGCCACTAAAGCCAGTGGCAAGATGTAGAGCATCGCGTAAACATAAGAGAACACAATCAAGATTTTTCTTTTTTTTTATTCCGCATCGTTTTACGAACGGGACTCGCATCAAAACTTATGATGTCCACCGTAACGTATGATAACATGTAGCAAAAGCATATCTTCGCTACATGTTATCATAGGTACAGCTACAGGATTTAGTTTACATATCCGCTTTTGTCGCCAGAGGGCGGTGGCGGAGCGGCGGGCACTGCGTGGCGCGAGTGCGCGCTGGGGGTGGCTCTACTGATGTTCGGAGCGCTGCTGGAGCGATGCTGCGCGCTGCTGCCCGAACCGCCGAACACGCAGCACCATGCGGACGCGCTACTGCTGCTGCCAGCTATCAAGGTGACCTATAACTATACACGTTTGTCCCGGTTGACTATGTCGATAGCACGGAGCATACTACACGCGAAATTAGCATCAAATCCGTCTACTGATTTGTGTCGTGTATTAAGACGGGAACACATGTTGGTGTTGGGATACATTTTCATAGTCGAACGATGTTGTCAGTGTGTCGCCCGATATTATGCGAAGTCGCCGATCGCCGATTTTTTTGTGTATTTAATAACTGCGACCTCTAACTCGCCTGCCATGTGTCGTGATTATGGCAAGACCGTCTCAAGGAGGAGGCTGAAGTTCAACAGTTGACCGCTACGGGTGTGATGATGTCATACGCTGGGTGCGTGCATTACTCGCGTTTTTTCACAGGTGAGAGGAGCCCGCCTGGGGGGCATTCTTATCTATGTCTGTCGCCAACTAACAGTATAGTAGTGGCGTTATTGTGTTCCGGTTTGAATTATGAGGTAGCCAATGTAATTACAGACATGCACTTACTCCTCACGGTGACAAGGCACCTGCGGTTCTGCATTTTCGTTACACATGATGAAACAAACCTTACGTACACAATATTATTTCCCGCTTCGGTAGGTTCCTCGTTTGTAACTGTGAATGATCGTTATAGTGCCTCTCACAATAACAAAAAAAAAACGATAATCCAGACCTTTACAATTATCCTTATTATTGTAGAGGTACGACTTTTCCGACTATCTTGCGAATACTTCCCACTTTACAACTCGCCGGCCAGCCTATTCTTAAATATGTCTTTTTACCAGGTAGGAAATTTTTATTTTATTTAAATTTCAAGAGCCTAACTGTATTCAATTGGAAGCTAATCCACGATTAGAATACGCTGCCTTACTTTATAAATTAACGGAAAGTAGGTCTATGCCTCAACAGTAAGCTATTATTAGGCTGTTGTTGATCATGCTGAAGCTTGATCTACCCACTTAATGTTTTAAGTATAATAAAGTGAGTTTGGTGTACTTTCGTTACATTTGCATATTTTAATTTAATATTCACAAGTGCATACGTAACGAACTTGAACACATGGACACGTCATTTTGATGTTATCATTCTTCTTAGCCTGTCGACATGTGGCGTGTTAACTACGGTAATTGTGGTGGTTTATATCGATTATTTTACTTAGAAGAAAATTGACAGTGTTGGATTCAATTTAAATATAAAAACGCATCGTGACATCGTTGCCACATTGATGTCCGTTGAGAGCGTAAAATGTAATCCGATTAGTAGTTTGTAACTCGAAATTCAAAGTACAAGCGCAAAACGTACAAAAATAACGTTGATGTATGTAAGGATCATATCAGCTCCATCGCCTGCATTTATCTGCCGTATCGAAGGATCGGGTCGTTGACTGCTAATGGACGACCTGTGTAATTTCATCGGCGTTTTATCTTATTTTTCAAAATAACGTGGAAAGTCCAGGTCAGAAATAATTTGGCATGCAATTTTAACCGTGTACAGATTTTTTTGGTAACGGCGCATTCGTAATTTGGAGTCGTTAACATTGTATAAGAACGTAATATTATACCAACAGCGGTAAACTTAAATTAACCTCTCGGTATATCTCTCATTGTTTTCTTAATTTTATTGTTGACGATAATGGAGTACGGTCCAAACCTCGCGAAATACGTGCTAATGATCTCTGGTTATTGCAGGTATGGTCGGACTGGATGCTATGCCACAGCAGTGTATGGAATCCACCACCATCATTCGAAAACTTTGATATAGAGTAAGTATCTGTTGTCTTTTTTTAATTTATCCTCATAGCAAGTAGTATCAATTGTAATTTGTGTGCATTTGTTTATATATAGTTCCGACAGCGACCCCTGGGATTGGCTAGCGAAATTAATGAATATCCTGGAAGAACTTGACGAGAAATCAATAGAATTCGAAAATGAACCCAAAGAAGGTGAGTCGGTTGTTCTTTTTAATACTTTTTGGACACGATACACGTTTTGTTTTATGATTTAAGTGCATAATCCGTCGCCCCAATCTTAGCAATTTGTCAAAATGATAACAAGAAAGTTTACAACTTTGAATGGTTGTCAGATTAAAACAAAGAGTGTAAGTATTTCTGGGGATACATTTACAAACAACTTGCCCTTCAGTAAAGAAGAAGAAAAAAATACACGGAGCTTTTTAAATCTGAAGTAGGTACGGTACGATTACATCCAAAACCTGTCTGACTGACTATCTGTTACGTTTTCACGCTTAATCCATTAAACAGATTTTATTAAAAAATGTCAAGGAACCTGGGGAAGCACAAAGGCTACTTTTTATCTCTGTGTGTTTAGTCTAGACTCTATCCGACCCTCCCATTCCAGGCTACGTGCAAGTCCGTCTATCCGAAGACGCGTCGCTGGCGGGCTTCACTCCGCTGATGTACATGGAGCCGGGGGCGGCGTGGGCGCCGGTCACCACCGACCGACACGCGGCCGAACACGCGTTGCGTACGCGGAAGCTGCTGTTCTTCGGCACAGAGTGAGTAGTGGTGGTTGCGACGCGATTTGATATACTTTTTTTTATTGTTTAGACAAACAGGCAAGAGGGCCACCTGAGGGGAAGTGGTCACCGCCGCCTATGGACATCAGCAACGCCAGGGGATTTATCAATGCGTTGCCCGCCCTGAAAGACCTCTAATATACCTGTTCAACGATTCCATGTCATAGTCCAAAGGAAACGCTGTGGCTGGGAGCTCATTCCACATCCGACATTGTTGTAGGACTCTGTCAATCTCAAGAAGTCAGAACAGGTACCGCCCTCTTATCTATTTCTCACAAGCAATATTTGGTAGGTTTAATTCTTGCAACCGAGATGATAATTATGACGTGATACTTTAGACATGAAGGTATAAGTGAACCGTGGTGATTTGCTCGTAATAATTACGTGCTCTTATGCAAATGCTATGGAGGGTTATGAGGCCCTGCCAACATTTCATGGGCTAGACCCAACCTCACCTGCGCGTGGTCCCCTTGCTGACCGGCGGACGAAGCTTGATGAATCGGCATTTCCCTATTGGGTTGTGCGAATCAGATGGTAGTCGCCATACACCACAAACACGCTACATGTTCTGGAACAGCCGGCGCCGGCTGACAGCGAGATTAACCGCTACAACTATGACTATAACACCATCTCACGCAGGTACCTCGTGGGTGTGGAGCCGCCAGTGCTGCGACTGGAGTACGGTACGGAGGCGTCGGCCCGACCTCGCTACGCCAGCGCCGTGGGCCGCGGCGCCCCCGAACGCCCAGCACGCCCCGCACGCCCGGCGCCGCAGACGCATCCCATCGTGCTGGTATGTATGACTGGTGACGGCAACGGCTAGGACAAGGTGCTCTCGTGCGCGATAAGCAAGAAAAGGCGCGACATAGATACTGGTATCTTTTTAAGGGTATTGAGAGAAGGAAACAAACGCTCTGTCTAGCCATAATCTCGGCCTACCCCACCTGTGAAACAAACGCTGTGTCGCGGACACATTTGTGATAGCCGTGCTGGTGACAATCTGAGCGAGAGCTCACATTCAATTAATGTCAATAAAGACATGTTCCGACCTTTGTCTACGAGTAGCCCGATATTTCGTCGCAGTCGCATGCACAACATGTTATTAAAATTTGTGATAATAATCGCAATAGTTTAAAACATAAATAATAAAACACCCATAACACAAGCTTTGCTTATTTTAGGGCTAGATGGCGCTGCGTGACTTTGTCCAAGCATACTTATTTTTGTATATTTACTTCACTTCACTGATCAACAAATCTGATCTGCTTTTATCTTGTCAACAGTCTGAAGACTCCGAAGACGACGATATAGCCAGCGGGCCGGCCAGCCTCGGGGAGGCTGGCGCGGGCGCCGCGGACGCCGACGAGGCCACGCGGCGACTGCTAAAACGGAAGGAGCAACTCGAGACTAGGAAAGCGAGCCTTGAGAGTCGCAGGGAGAAGATGCAGGTTAGTATGGGAGAAAGACGCGTACGAGGCGACTGTTTAGCCCAATATTGCAAACGACGTATACTTATTTCCTCCCCTGTGTCCATGTTACGCATGTTAGCGACACAATTCGCAAGTAAACTAGTAAAGTTAGCAAACTATTTTAAATTTTGAGTTAAAGTAATTCATGGCCCGCGTGACTTACCCTTACTAACAGCGCTGGCTCAGCGACCCTGACAAAGAGGATCTTGGCCTCCGATACCAAAAGACGTCACTCATATTCGATCGTAAACGGTTTCTTGAAGTTCGGATAGATCCTTCAGCACTTCATCCAGCTATCAACCCGCCCTTACCGTACCTCTTATACCACATATTTGCTATCATCCGCCGTGGTATCGCCTATCTCCGATAGTACGCCTTTATTTTGATGCAATTGAGTTTAAACCGATCGCAGCAAGACAGCTCTGGCTCTGGCTAGCTGCGATTGGTCCCAACACAATCAGCTTCGTACTATCGGAGATTAGCGGTTCAGCTGCAGGTCCCTTACCCGTGTCCGTTCCGTAGGAGATCCTTCGCGGCGGCTGGGTGAGCGTGGAGGTGGAGGTGCGTCCGCGCTGGCTGGTGCCCGACACCAACTGCTTCATTGACCATCTGCCGCTCTTACAAGCCGTGGAGGCCGCGTCCGGACAGCCGTACTTGCTCGCAGTACCGTTAGTCGGTCAGTATTGCTTCACAGGACACATTTTATTTATTTATTTTTTTAAGGATCAAACAGGCTTTTACAAATATTAGATAGATAGATAGATAAACACTTTATTGCTCATAAAACATAACAGTACCAATCACATATAGTATTACAATTATATTACATACAATTTCAATGCACAAAGAAATCTACAGTTCCATATAAAATTAAGCAAGTTTTACTATAACTAGTCGAGCAGAAAGAGACCACGAATACGACACAACATTGTTTGCAACACTTAAAGTTACATATAGAAACATGAACATCGTAATTCAGTATGAAGGTAGATATTTCACTAAAAGGTATTGTGAACTGCATCAGTTCCTTTAATTTCTTTTTAAACTGCAAGATACTTATGAAAAATACGTCAACATTTGGTGGCATTCCTGTTGTTCCCTAAATGTTGTCCTCCAAATCTACTCTCGTCGCAACATATCACTAGTGTGAAAGAGATAGGTAGACTTGGGAGACAACGGCAATGATCTCTAATTACCTATTTTTACCTTTCGTGTAGGTAGGTATAGTCTGTTTTATAATTTAGCTATTTGACTCAGTAGGCTCCTGCTATATGGAATTGGTTACACGTGGAAGTGGATGTAATAGCACTTTTCCAAGCGCTTGAATGACGGGTCGCGGAAAGAATTGACGTCATTGCATTCCCTCTGTGCTGCGCACATACCGCAGTAATCTACTGATTTAAGTGCTAGATCTATAATTTTAGGCGTAGCGCGTAGCTTTAGGAAAGAAGGAAAAAGCAGTGAAAGACGTAACAGCGCTTTTGAGTGTGCCCAGCTGACGTCAAGCATTTATAATTGACGTCACTGCACGTTTTCCTGCCCACACACCGCCGGATCCTACAGAGTTAAGAACTACACATATATTCTCCCTCTCTTCTAGTGAAGAGATACACAAACTGTCAATGTTCTACAATGGCGTCATAAAATTGATATTGCAATAATACATGAGCTACAGCTTTTGCTTGCAGTATATTTCGTATGTCGCCAACAATATCTTACCGTACCCTTCCTCGCAGTGATGACCGAACTGGAGGGTCTCAGCCGGTGCTCGCGGCTGGGGGTGGCGGCGCGCGCGGCCGTGGCGTGGGTGACCGCGGGTGGGAGCGCGGGCGGGGGAGGAGTACGCCTGGCTACGTCCCGCGGGTCACTGCTAGCTTCGCGGGCCTTCACCGCTGAGCGTGACGTAGCTCGAGCCACTAATGACGACCGCGTGCTCGCCACAGCGCTCAATCTGCATGAGAACCTCGCCAGCGAGCCAGGTATGTATGGTAGGCTTACTAAATAATACTTACGTGTCTACGAGACTGGATACATCCGTCAACATCGCATTATACCAGGCGACTGATCGAAACCGATTGAGACATGCAGGTGACAAACTCCGAAGATGTCAAGATCCTCAACAGTGTGAGGGAACGATCAAGAAAAAGAGTCTACGAGACCAAACGTTAATATAGTTGAACCATCCCAGTTTTAATGCCAACGAGAGATCTGTCAATGTATGAGAGGACCCACGATGGCACACCACGCGAGAGCACAACCGGGATAGAAACCAAGATTACGATTAGGTATCGTGTAATAATCAGTAAGCAATCGCTAACTGGCATTTCGAAGTGCGAACGCCGCGAATCTGACCGACGACTTTCGAATCGCCACGACGCGATTCGCATCTTGTCTTGACCCGCTATTCATGTGTGTATGTTCTATTATCCGGTCCAGACACGCGCACGGCGCCGGGCGGGCCCCCGGGCGCGGGCTCGGCGGAGGGCGGGCGCTGCGTGCGTCGCGTCCGCGAGGTGGTGCTGCTGACTGAAGACCGGAACCTTCGCGTGAAAGCCCTGGCCGCTGATCTACCCGCGAGGGACTTGCCCTCTTTCGTGCGGTGGGCTGGCTTGCAAACACAGGTGAGTAGACTTTATTTTATCTAGCTGATGCAATGAGCGTCGTGATTTCAGATGGCGCTGGTTTTCGTTTATTCAGATGGCGCTGGTGAGCGTAAGGTCTCTTGTCAAAATACTGTCGTGCTATTTGACAAAAACGACTGCTGTGAAATGACGAATCTATTCCAGCCAATGAGAGGGCTTTATTTTGACATCAGACCCCACACCATCTCGTGAATTTTGCGAAAACCAAACCCAATCAGTATCCATTTGGATAAATCCATTGCAAGTTACCTAAATGTATACATATTTTCGCCTACCGTCAATTTGCGACGTATCCAATGAGCGCTGTGGTTTTTGTGCTTACCAGTTGGCACCACTGTCGAGTATGGTCTTGTCATTGTCATAGTACCGCCGGTCTATTGGTTGAAATACAACTGTCAACTTTGAGCGTTTGATTCTGATCAATAGCGTTACGTATGTGGATAAGGGACCCTATACTTAGACTTAGATTCGCAATTTTTTTCTGTTTTAGGCTGCTCACCTGTAATAATGATTTTATGCTAACGTTACTGCACTTGTGTTTCAATTCATTTTATGCTCTGTAATTTGTTTTAAGATAACATTTCGCTAGGATGCACTGCACAGAAGTTATGAGCGAGGAACCAAAAAAATCATGCCGTTTTCGATATTTACTCATATATTAATTGAACTTCTACGGACTGGCGGCTCACCTGTAATAATGATTTTATGCTAACGTTACTGCACTTGTGTTTCAATTCATTTTATGCTCTGTAATTTGTTTTAAGATAACATTTCGCTAGGATGCACTGCACAGAAGTTATGAGCGAGGAACCAAAAAAATCATGCCGTTTTCGATATTTACTCATATATTAATTGAACTTCTACGGACTGGCGTATCAGCTACTATGCTCTCGACCTGCACGGCTAGCACAAGTATGCTCTCACGCCCGAAAATTGACAAAAGGCGCGACATAGATACTACCTCTTTCTTCTTAGTATTGAGAGAAGGAAAGGAAGGCTCTGTCGCGGCGCAAGCTATGTCGCAGGCACACTTGTGATAGCCGTGCTGGTATTTGGAGTTAACGAAACATTGGAACGTCCTTATTGTTGTTGCAGACCGAAAACGATCCAGCAAAAGAGGCGAGTAGCGGCCAAAAGTGACCTTTGAATAGCAGCCGATTGGTCTGCATCGCACTGCAGTCCATTTGCAACGGTGGCGCGGTGACTTAACGCTGCGGAACCACGTGCTTAACGGAGACGAATATGCCTTGCACATATTATTACCTGAGCGAGGCCGCGCTGGCCCCTCAGAACATTAATGCGTGTCATTCTAGATTAGGAATTGAATAATTTAAGTAAAATTATTACACCAATAGACGGATATACTAATAAAAGAATTGTTAAGAGCTTTAGGGTTCCACCTCTGTGTTCCTGGGCTACATTTTATTAATTTTTACGTATTTTCAGTTGTATTTCTTAGGTATTGTAGATGAATCGAAAATTGAGTGTCGCTGGACTTATTTTTATTTACTTTTTTTTTTGTAAAATACATGTTAAGTATATTTTTTATTATTTTTTAAGTAGATAGTAGTGTAACTAATTAAAATACGTGTAATCCGTATGAAATCAAAGAAGTACATATTTGACTATTCCTTCTTTATCATATTAATTTGATTTGAAATTTTTTAAATATTTCAATGAATTGATCAATTATAAATTTGTCGTTGTTTTACTACACATCTGACTCATTCGTTAATCAGTGTAAGAGTTAAAAATTATTATCAAATTAATTCATTTTTAAAGGAATTTTACACCTAGAATAATAGCAATAAGCAATCAGAAAATATGTACAAATGCGTTGCCTATGATATATATGTATTACAAAAGTGTTACTTACGTCCGTCTAGTTATAAAGTTGTGTAAGTCGCTAATGTTTGTTGTCCTGACATTAATTTTTAATACTAAACTCGAGCTTTTACTTGTATTAAGCCCTTAAATAGGATTCACATGAGTAATTACTGATAACTTAATTACCTGTGTTACAACTTGTATTTAAATACGTCAACATCATGTTTGATTACAAGTCACGAGTAATTTAATGAGCGAGTCAATAAATACCAACCATTTCAAACGAAATATTCTAAGAGTTACTCTCAATGGAGCCAAATTTCAATTGTATACATAACAAGTAAACGCTCGACCTGCAGTCTTAGTTGACCAATATATTTACGAAATCACGCTTCATTTTAGAAGGACACACCACATCTTAAATAAGTATAATAAGAATAAGATGAATATATTTCGTAAAAGTCCATGATTTAGGCGGCATGTTTACATTGAATGGAAAACTCTCGTTATTATGCTCATTAAATAAGTATATATCTATTTACTCATTCAGTGGTACGTTAGACGACGCAGGCCTTAATAACATAACTATTTTATCAAGATAGACAATTTTATAATTTGTTACGAACATGGATCCAGTCCGGCGAACGCGCCCGCGACGCTGCGCGGCGCGTCCGTCGCTCGGCCGTGCTTTCATAGTACATTATACAACCGGTTACATTTTACTTTGTAGATAAAATATAAGTATTGTGTAAAAACAGAATTTATAAAATAATTACTATTACTATACTTAATAAATATTGTAACGAGTTTTTTCATTTTTGAAAATTTGATGCTGTTACTTCTTTTGTCCCAATCATGATGTTTTATTAAACATTGAATTACTTGAGCCGTTTGTTTTGTTTGAATCCTCCCGGCCTTCGCCGCCCGCGCCGGGGCCCGCGGTGACGGCAGCCGCGCTCGCTCTCACGACCACGAGCTCTCTCAATTATTCTTTGATTGCTATTTATTCGCGTAGGTGAACATGGTTAATAAACTTTTAATACTTTATTGATTCGCAAGTAGAAGGTCAGATAATCGTAATGCTTACAAAAATCGAATACATGATGATCGCGCGCGGTCTATTGAATTATCATTAGTTGGGCGCGAGCGCGGCGACACCAATGCCGCGGCGTAAGCCCTCGTGGCAATGAGATAGAGGTTGTGCATTATAATATTGCGTTCAATTATATGCGATTCTCAAAGGAATTATCTCAAAATATTGAATAAACTATTCATCACATTGATGAATATAATGTTATTTATGGTCGCTTAAATGAGAAATTCCGATGTTAAAGTCTCGGAGCAATGGGAATTGGCAATGTTCCGAGGCGAGGCTAGGCGCGCACCGGTGCGCGGGTTGTAAATGTACCGTTATACTTATTTACCGTGCGCATCTCGCTTTAGACGGCCCGCCATAGCTTATTTACAATATGTACGATGCGCGTACGACGCGGTCGATGCAAATAGCTCGCGTGGTCTGAAACGCCGCACTGTTATTGATGCATAAATAACATCCACTGAGTTGCGGTGGGTGATAGCAACAAATTATCACTGAACAACCTCGATGTCTACTGCCGACTACTATTCCCATAAATTCGATTATAGTGGTTATCGTATACGTCTATAAAAGCCCAAGCATTTAGTTGTGAAGAGACCACCTACTTAACTACACTTAAATACTTATAACACCTACGTTACGCCCTAAAATGTTTATAATTGTGTTTTTTTATGTACTGTGATTAGGTTATTTGATTACAAAAGAATTGAATATTAATACCTAAAAATGGTCCGCAATTGATGAGAGATGAGGTAAATTGTGTATGTGTCCTCCGTGTCAGAGGCCCTCGACCCTTTCACAGTTGTGGGTTTGGTTTTCGATTGGTTTTGTCCAAATAAGAGTAAATAAATTCGTTTTGGACTTATGAGGAGGAAACTTAACGGGACCATGATGGAAGCTGTTTTCACAAATGCATCTTTCCAGCAAGTACGTGTAAATTTTAAAGAGCACTTACTCATTTTACGTGTTCGCAAGTGGTATTTACATTTGCTGCAAATAAAAAATGTGTAAGTATTTAAAAAAATAAGTTACCTGCGAGCCCACCTCGGAAGCTGCCTACGTCATAGTTGACATCAGCTTGGACTCATCGCGGATCCGGTTACAGCGGCGTGCTGTTAGGATCCTTTACCAATGATTCAATATTGTGGTTAAGGTTAAGGTGGGCAATGATAACCTCTACGATATTTTACTTATCGAATTTTACCTGATCAAATCGAACTTACTTAACATTAAATTTTGTGATAGACCAACCCAACTTATTCTATAGTATTTTATAGAGTAAGGACAATGTTTTTACGCACACATCTAAATTTACATTTTAAGTAATATTCATTTAAAGACATGAATATTCTTAAGAAGTAATATTCTTTACCCTACCGCAATAGTTTTCATTCTTCCTCTAATACCTAATAATAATCATCTTAGCGTTCATGTCCCGGTTGTGCTCTCGAGAACGAGGGCCTGGGGTCCGCCTTGACCATGATTCAGGATTTGGCGATCAGGTAATTACAGTGGAGCGACTACCATCTGACCTCCATGACCCTGCTACCAGGGGAACCTGACCAGATTAGATCATGGTTACAAATTCAGTTGCCTGAATTTGCAGGTTTCATCACGATGTTTTCCCTCACCGTAAGAGTATCGGTTAGAATTCAACTAATGTACATAACTCAGAAAAGAGTCATTGGTACGTGGCCGCAGCGGAATTTGAACCCGGTACCTCTAGTTTACGAGTTGGATATTCAACCGCCCGGCCACCGACGCGCTTCCTCTAATACCTACAAGTATATACGCTAATCGTGGAAATGCTATTGTATTTTCTAGAGGAGGAATAGTAGACTTAAAGGGGTTTCTTTATAATGTGCCACAAGCACCTAAGTAAGTACCTACTTTTATTTCAGGTAGCACAATGAAGAATTTAGCAAATAGTAGTAAGTATAGGTAGGTAGATAGATGTGCCCTCTGAGTATATCTCGTTAGGTTTTATTGATATTTGTAGACATCATGTTGCCTGCGTTGCCTGTTTTATGGAGTGAGAAGGATAGTAGGTATAGGTATCTCCGTTTATTAAATGAAAATATATTCAGACGAAGGGTCCCACGGGGTCTACGAATAAAAATATATCTGCATACGTTAGAATCGTTTAGAACTCGTTCATAGGTTCTTACTAGACATGTTCTTGCAGTAACCCTGCATTGAGCACTTCAATAATAACAATTATTAATTAGTATGAAGTCATCATTCTAAATTAAACACATTCACGAAGATGCATTCAACGAGAGACGTGCTAGCACGCACGAGACTGTATTAATGGGAACCTATTTAAATTGAACGCACAGTAATTTGCGGTGTTCGGTTCCGCGTAGTAAGCCACAGTTAGGCAAACAAGGAACGTTGAATTTTGATAATTCTATTGGAAATTTTTATTTTAGCGTTTATTGAATTTTTTACAAGGTAATCAATGAGTCGTGCGTTAGGACGGGGCGGGTTAGCTCATCCGAGAAGCATTTTGGTGGTTTTTGTGATCGGAGCCGTGCGAGGAAGGCCTCGGCGAACACGACTCAAATAAATGACGACATTTGCCCACTACAAGCTTAGCGAGTCCCTTTTAGACCCACCATGTGTTTATTGCCTCCCCTGATAATCTGTGAACTATTCATTTGTTCAATCTAACTTACAACTCTGTTACATAGTTGGTGAGCAAGGATGGTAGAGTAGGGTGCATATTTTCTTGATAAGGCATATTTAGTTGTTTATGTGAAGCAGATGAATGGTGATGCTCCCGCGCACGCAGATCAATGTTTCTGCGCAGTTATATCTCAGTATTATGCAATAGTGGGTAACGTCATACAATAGACATCAACGCGTCCAGGAAGCTTAAGCGATAAGTTTGTATTTTTTTACCTGACTGCGACAGAAGAAGGTTTATGTTTTTACAGCATATGTATGTATGTAGGTGTGTATATGTATGTCTATTTCTTTGGCATGGGTTACAGCCCTAACGGCACAATAGATTTTAACATATCAGGTGTTGTTTGATTTGTCTTGGTTGCGCGAGTGATAATGGCGAATTTTATGAGCCATATTATTGTGATTTTCGAAAATATTTTTTCTCTAGTACCAATCGTCGGGTCGGGTATCAAAATAAAGGCTTTGGAAAGGCGATTTCAAAAATATATTCATAAACTATACAAAATTTTTTTGCTTTTCAGTTTATTAACAGCAGATGAGGTATTTAGTTCTTGTACCACTTACCTACTTACTAGTTTCAGAGAATAACGGTTTGTATTTATTAATCGAATTTCCCTTTAAGTTTGTGGCTAATTGTTCAGTAAACCATATTTTCCTTCCTTTAAATATTATAGAAACATTGTTACGCGTCTCGAGACAAAATACAATGTACCAAGACGGCACTCTCGCACGTTATTAGACAACAAACCCGGCTTGAAATGTTTCGACGCGTTTTCACGGCTCCATCTGGAAACTCATTAATGAGCTTCGTTATAAAATAAGCTGAGGGCCCTTAACTGCCACCAGGCGAGATTGCTTTTCGTGGTCGGCATCTATTAATAGTTATTTATAGGTAAACTGAAAGAACTGGAAACGCCATTGCGGGTCGTGATGGACGCTTGCAAACAATGCGTCATAGTCGTGCATCACCCGGCCGAGAATTGCAGCCACCGCTGATAAACGAGAGGGCTCGCGACTCGCGCAACCTCACAAAAATACTTAGCAGATGATGCAATTGACTGACTTACGATAAGCCACCCGACTAAGTAAAATATATTCAAAGTACCTGAAAGATTTATTTTATTTAATGACACCGAACATGTCCGATCGGTTTATTCTTTTCGGCATGTATTATCAGTTTAGATTGGGCGCACGAAATTACTATGGGATTTGGGAAGAACAATCATCGTAAACGTCCCTGTAGTAATATCCTCCTTCAGTAAAGTATGTAAACCTGCTTCCTTATTTAACAGGGTGGTGTATAGTAATTATTTTAGAATAGAAGCTGCCCTGCGTAGTAACTTTATATAAAACGTACTTATTAAATACTAACTACATAGTAAGTAAGTACCTACATAAATGATTTTGATGACTTTTTAAGTGCGTAGGTGATTTTCTTCAGCCGATCTAATGGACGCAGATGGATGTCGGTGTTTGCCCGAACTCCGAATCTTCATGTTTACATACTGGCACACAGTAAATATATTTCCGGTTCTTCTTAAAAGAGTTATTAAAAGATGTCCAGCAATTATATTTGCTGTTAATCGGACAGCTAAAGTTCAACAACGTAGCCGAAAATAGGCAGATGTGTACCTACCTACCTATTGATAGAAAACTCCATAAAAAGCTGCGATGTTTTCTCGTACATAAGTGTATTCTGTTCGTTCATATCGAAGCTTTCTGAGAACATCAATAAAAATATATAGGTAGGTACCTAACGGAGGTATTTCATCGAATTCCGTTCTTTTATTGCGATTAATTAAAACAGACCGTATCTAGACTAAAACGAACCTAACTATGAATAAAATTTTGAATTTGCATACATAATGTTACCGTTTATGTAATTTCGAATTTTATGGACCATTGAAGATGAGAGCGGGTGCTGTATAAAAGAAAAAATTAATTGCCATAAAAATGGGTGCCTGCCTCTATCTACTAGTGCGGTTGATTTGACGATGATGCTATATGTTTCCGTAATTGCTTAATGTGATAATTTGAGTGATAGGTATAAATAGTTTTTAGATATCGGAATGTCGATATATGCATTTGGAATTAACTCTACCTAGAGTACTTAAAACCTAACTTACCTATGTAGAAATTTAAAAATAGCTAACGAAGAATTTCTAAACCCAAGAGAAAAGGAAATGAAATTAGTGGATGGAAAGGTCTATGCGTCAACGTGAGGGGGTGCTAAAGAGGAGGATTGAAACTCATTAAAAGTTGTTTAGTGTATATGAATCACTCATCGTCACCGGGCTGTGTGGGACACATACACACACGCACAGCGTGTGGTGATACACAATATGAAATCGATTAGCGCGGCGTGGCTGGGCGCCCGCCGCCCAGTGACAAATTAGCTAATGCACTAGACGTGAGAACACGCTAATGACAAAGCGCAGCGAGGCGCGCGCGCGGCTCACATGCGGCCGCCGGCGTCGCGCGCCGCTCGACGCGCAGCCGCAGCGGCAGCAGCCACTCTCACTGCTGACAAAGGATTTTTACCTACTTAGTGATCAACGAATAACTTCAGGAGCTCGGAATAGCCACAAGTCTGTCCACTATGTGCTTCCGGCGGATATTTATATATTTCGGACAAGTTTCTCGCAGAAATCCGGATAGTCTGGAAAAACTTATGGTAGTTGGTCAGGGTGATGGAAAAATACTGCGCAGTCGATCGCCTACCCGCTGGACAGACCAAATAAAGACACTGGCCTGCCGATAGCTAAAGCTATTAAAAGCGCCGAGGACAGAACCACATGGAAGAGTATGGTACAGAGAGTGGCCAACATTTTGGACTAGACACGACCTTCGGCAATGAAGATGCCGACTGAGAAGAAGAAGAAGTAATAAACGAGCAGACAGCCTACCTTGGACCCTATTTTTGAACCGCACGAGTCGAGGTCGAACGGTTTTCAATTTCGATTTTCGGACACTGATTTTTCCTATTTTGGAGCACCTTCGATTCGTGTTGCCACTGAAATAAAAAAGTATTGATTTTTTCATAACGTAAGTCATAATTGAAAACCGTTCCACAGGAGGCGAGCGGTTTAAAAATAGAGCCCGTTATGGTAAGCGGTAACTGCTGGTAACTAGTCCATAAAATCAGCTTTCCACGACATAAGGGTTGAATGCCTGCACATGTGTTGTACTCTGGAAGGAGGCGGCCGAATTAGATTATAATTCCTCGCACATTCATTGCTGAAGGCCTTGGAGCTTAGCGTTTGGTGTCTCGAATGTGCTATTGCTAAGAAGTGGCAGGTTTTCATACCGATTCCAAAACAGCCATTTGGCATCTGACCACTTCCATCTCACTCAGAGGCGACGTCTAACTTAAATTTTCTTCACTAAGTACCTTTAATAACCAAAAAGTTTTATCGACAAAATAGTCCTAATCAATTACATATAGTGATTGTATCAACCTATTTGTGAGCAGGGGCGGGCGGCGCGGCGACACACCGCGACGAGCGGCGGCGGCAACGCGCGCGGCGGTTGCATGTAGGCCCGTCCAGATACCCTTGAACCTAAGAGCCAGCTCGCGGCCGCCTTGCCAATGACCCCGCGCTGCGTCCGCGCAGCCACGCGCTTGTGCACACAGTTCGCTAATTGTTATGTAACATAAAGTTACTGCTTCAAAATATGATATAATCGAGAATACCCGCGTTCTAAACTACAAACGAGACTAATTTGCCACTAAATTCCCGCATGCCAATATTGGGGCTCGAAAACAGGTTCGGCATACGCGAATGCAGCTTCTTGCCAACTGCAAAGGGAAGGTAAAGTCACTGAACTTGCACGTCGCAAGCTATATCTCGTTCCTTACTTCATAGTTCTTGTGATTGTAAAATAAGCCTTTGTCAGTTGTAGTTATTACGTACCAAACTGGTTGGTGGTTTTTCCTTTTGCGATGGGATAAGTTATGATGCAGTTTTCAGTCATTCTCATTCTGTAGTAGCTACAGAGTGTACCATGGCCAGTAATAGGTAACGTAATTGACATACTAATTAAAGTATTCATTTTGTAATATATAAACTTAAGTAGGTAGGTGCTACTATATCAAGATGGACAAATGTTTTAATAGTGTAAAACACTTACAAGTTACTTAACTTATTTACAAATATTTATTTCCGTTAGTAGGTATTGAGATATCACTTCATTTTTATTTGTTCTAAAATCGTTTATCACGATAAGGTAGGCGTACTACTATTCGGACTGTCATACTGCCTTCCAAACCTATAAACAGCGGGACGTAGTTAAAATATTTTCCTACTCGTTTGTCTGTTGACTTGTTGAGCAAGAGGCAGCGCGAGAGCCGCGGGCTCTTGTGCTAGAATTTTGATTGATATTTTTTGTCAGTTAACTCGGCCACAATAAGATGACAGCGGCAACAAGAGGAGTGCGAAATAGACGTCGTAACTGAAAGTATCAAGGTTAACCGCTGGCGGGGCACTCGAAACTCGGCTAACAGTAACAGTACACCCACAATCGCCGCAAAAAGTGAGCACCCAGCCGCCTCCGCCACCTTTGTGCTCCATACATTCAAATTAATGGGATCACCTCGTGAATGGACGCTCTAACTGGTGTTACGTTCCACATACACTCAATGATTAGGATTTCATTATCTGGATAATTTGCAAAACAAGTGTTCGGTCTCATTGAAATTTTTTTTGTCAGCTAGAGGAGAGAGCACTCTAGTCCTAATTGAACATGAATGGCGGGTTTCATTAGATAATGAACAGGGAGGCTTTGATTGACGCGGCGGCGGAGGGTGCTGCGGCAGCCGTGGCCCGCGCGCCGGCGGCGGCGGTGGACGCGCGGCGGGTGCTGCGCCGGCGCGGCCTGCGGGCGCTTTCTCGGCCTCATTCTTGACCGTGAGTCGGAAGGCGCCCGCCGTGTTCTCATAGTCGACAAACCGATGTATCTATGTCGATTGCTTGTAGGCGGCCTTGAGCGGCAGCCATTAATTTGTGTGCAGAGCCGCCAGTGGGGTCCCGTTATGGCGAGCGTCTGAATCTAGTACCCACTCACCGATATCAGCAGACAGTCTAGTGGGCTCGTGTGCGGGATCTTCGGGCCGCACTAGCTGTACTCTTGAGCATTCAGTTTACTTTGTAAAGTACCTAACCTACGTATGATCAACGAAATGTAATTAAAATATTACCATTTTAGATTTCTGTGGTATAGATCTATTCATAATCTATTTATGTAGAATGGAAAAGACGTAGGTAAACTTAAATAGACCAATAATAATATAATGCAGGTATTAGGGCGAAACAATAAAAAATACACGTTTGAAAATATAGTTGTACCTCATAAGGAAAGGTTCCTTTGTAAAAAAGTTTTATGGAAAAGTAGTGATGCGATGCAAGCGTTCACAGGCTCACGTAGGTTCACACGGGTCCGTCGTAAACTGCGGGCGAATAGAGGCCATTTCGCGACCCTACGTGCGCACGCGCGCCTGCAGCTATCGCGCTTTGATGCTTGCGAGCTTCATTTGCTTTTTCAATGTGAAAAAGCACATACCAACATACAGGATGTAACACAAATCATAACTTGCGGAGAAATTGCCATTACTGTATCGGAATGAAGAGTTCTCTTTTCGAGTTTATGATTTCTAATTATGACTTACTTATAACACATACATATTTTAAGGTAGACAAGTGACTTTAAGCTGGGGGTTTTTTACTCTGTACTAAGCTATAATGGATACATTGCGGATGCGAATATAAACAATGATTGCATTGCTTGTAACTAGAATTTATGTTACTTTACTTAGCATATCGTGTGCGAACATCGCTGTACAAAAAAATTAAATCTTCCTAAGTCAAAAAACGTTCAACGTGTTTTAAATTCGTGTCCTAGAACAATAATTTTTTGTTTCTTTCTAACAGTAGCACTTTTAAGATAATTAAAATCCTGTTAAACAACCGGTATTCAAAAATTAATGCAGTAATAACGAAATTACTGCAATGGGTTTGTTAAATCAATTTCCCGGAATTGTTATTTCCTTGTAAGAAATTTCCATTCCATTTTATCCCGAATTTTATTTTCTAAAAAGCTTTATTTACTAGTTAGTTTGCAAATTGTTGCTATGCAATTCACAAAACCGTCACAGCGCTTACGCTGTCAGCTCGCTCCGCCCCTGATAAAATATATAACTAATAATTTTCGATTTATTTAAATTATACGGTATCCATTTGTTACTACCATCAATACGTAGAAATATAGAAGTTAAGGTTGATAGTCCGCATACAGTAATGGCTGCGAGTGTCGTAGATTTGTTACACCTACTTTACATGGCGCCAGCGGCGACGCCGCGAGCGCTTCGGATAAGATAGCTGATAGCTCGAGCTAGCTAATCCGATGGTGCCCATTTCAACGAGTAATATCGTGGATACCTACGTATGCGGTTGCTATTGTAGGGGTTGCACCTCTGTTAAGTGCGCATTACTTTTAAATACTTTGGAATACGTTGAACTTGCTATTATTTTCGCTGCATCTTCTCCGTGCTAGGTCGCTCCTAAACCATTTTATCTCTTATAGAGTAGGTAATAACAATAACTTTGAGATCCGTTGGCGCCAAACAAAACTAGTCTAGTTAAGTGCGCAGTATTATAATAGCTATGCGCTCGGATCCAGTCTGCGCGAGACGGTAGTTAGTGCGCGGCGCAGCGTCGCCGGCACCGGCTCGGCTGTGATCAGAATTTGTATATGCTGCCTGGGAATAGTGCTCTCATTTTGGTCAGGGAAAACCTAGAATTTTTTACGAGGCGCGCTTAGCAACTGTAAACTCAAGTTTAACTTATGGCTTATATTTGCATAGTCTACTCTCCGGTTGCGTGGGCGTATACGCATTGATGAAGCGGTCTGGGCATCCCTGTCTGACCGTTACGCTATCATTCATCACTTTGTGACAAATGTATTCGATAATGACCGAATTAGAAAATAATAAGTTACTTATTAGTTATTGATTGGTATAAATAAGTTAGTAATTGTAGAGATGGGTCGGAGATCACTATCGAAAAATAACAGTAAAATAATTTACTAGTGGTAATAGGAATTGCGTAAATGGAGGATCACTACGACAAGAACGCATCACTTTGATCAATAGACTATAATATCAATAGGTAAAAAATCAATAGGCTGTAAGACTTTTTAACTATTTTTTCTTTTCTATTCAATAGAAGTAATTAACAGAATGATATATAATAACATTAGCACCTAATACTGTCCTTGGCTAAGCGATGATGGTTTGTGATCGTAAGCCGCGGTGGCGGTGCACGTACGTCCATTGTAGACTTAATAGCTCATTAGTTATATCCCGTTACTTCACGCGATCCGATCCGATCCTTGCACTAGCGCACTTTACGCCGAAAATCTTGGACCGTAAAGAATCGCCGAGGCACAACACCGACTATTTCAATTACCGGATATGCTCTGTCAGACAAAAATATGCATAGCTTTGATTAGACGGTGTGTGGGAACTGAATACGTTATTGCATTCACGTCGTGTTTAAAATTATACCTCACTGAATAGTGGCCATAATGGAAGCTTGGAATATGTGTCATGTCGGAAAGAGGTTTAATAATTAATCTATGTATGGAAAATTGCATTATTTGTTTATTTATTATAAATCTGTAGTAGTAAATATTAAAAATCTTCTGCACTGTACGGAAGTTCTAAGGTCACAGCTTAGATAATCTTGACAAACCTTCACAAGTTTCACAACTTTGATACTTAATTCTCCTAAAAGAGGCAATCAGATATAAAAAAGGGAAGTAATAAATAGTAACAGAGCCTATGTCATCGCAAGCGCAATCAGAAATAGTTATAAAACAGGTATTATCATAAGAGGTTCTCAGCCGGATGTTGTTTTATTTGCGCATTACTCCCTGAATGCAGCGCCGGCCGCGCGATCAGCCGCGCAGCCTCGCTCTACGCACTAATACCTATAAACGAGGAATAATTTATCACTATAGCCCGTGTAATTTAAGCCGCGCGCCATTTGTATTGTTATGGAGTGTCAAAAGCGCAGATTTTATATTTACCATTGAGTTCTCTTTATCTTCTCTTTCTAAACTAGAGATTTCCAATAAATAAGACTTTCGACGATTACAAGATGCATTCCATAAAACGCAGTTATTTCTGATTGATAATGTCTCGTAAATTATAGTTTACTGGGCATTTGCCTGCAAAGATTAACGGCCACTAAAGTGAATCCTTAATCAACCTTTTCCACCTTGGCTCGCGGGAAGAGAATAGGCTCGTTTTATTTCTATCGCCCGTAGGCTGTGATGTCGCCGAACGGCGCAGCGGGTTACTTGCCACAGTCACCTGTTAGGTATTTCATTAGCTATACCATCTAAAATATTTTAATGAGAAGAAAATCGTGTAGTATATATCACATAATAATATATAGAACTCAGGCGGAGACCAACCATATTTAAAAAGGAAAAAGGTGTGACGTAATCTGGGGCTCTATTTTTGAATGGCTCGCCTCGATTTGAACGGTTTTCAATTTTGAGTTTCGAGATGAAAAATTCAAAGTTTTTAAATCACGATCCGAAAGACTACGGTTCAAAACTAGGGAAAAAAAGCATCATGCATAAAAATAACTTATTTTTCAAGACGAAAATCATAATCGAAATTCCTTCGAATCGAGGTCTGTGTGTATGTATCTATATGAATCCAATGAAACCGATCACTATTAGGCACCATGAATTTAAGGAATTGCTTATTAGAAACACCAGGAAGTGTTTAAGACCAAAAACCCCGAATATAAGACTAATGCAGGTAATTCCACTATTTCCAACATCGAACGTAAAAACTACTATTTGTTAGTAGAAATGATTACTCAATAAATATTGATTAATGAGTCAGTACGAAGGTAGGCCGGTAACAAAATCGAGGTTCGGGTCACGAATGCGCAGGAGATGAGTCAGAGTACAAGGAAGATCTGGCAGTAGTGGCGTCAGCGGCGCGCGGCTGCCGACCTATCTCACGCTCCGCAGCCTCCACGCATCAATAACCCCCATCACATTTCACAATTATTCCCCCTACTAAAATGCACATCTAGCCAACGCTAAAAGGTCCGATATGAATATTGGATAGCTTACAATTTCTAGATCGTACTTTACATTTCGTTTGATAAACAACAAGTATAATCACCTCACAATATGACTCACTGTATCCGGTTCGTGCACAAAACTTACTTTTTATGACATAAGAATAAATGTTTCCAGTTATTATTTGGTGAATTAATTTTTTGCGGGTCTCAAAGGATCTTTCATTCATTAAAATTAAGTTATGATATCATCTTCACCGCATGTTCCGTTGGGCAAAAGTTTGGAGCGATGTGTTTTCACAAATCGCGTGCGGCAAATGCTGGCTTTGGTTTTTGTTTTTACGTGAGTACTTTATGCATTTTGATAATAACGGCCACAAGACTGTGTTTATACAAAACATTTCCGCAGTCAAGTTGCGCAATTAGTGTTTTTTTCTTCGTTAGATCAAGTTTTCTGAGTGGTAGCTGCGGCTCACGCAGACGTTTTACGTGATAATTTAAGAAATAGGTATTACCGGTTTGGCTGTGGAGGCGCGGTAATGAGCCGCGCGACGCCTCAACAATCGCCCTGTTATTAGCTAGCCCGTGCTCCGATTTACCGCGTCGTCTCCATAATTTACACTTATTACCGCGCGCTGTACTCCCGGCGCGAGCGCGCTCTCTTGAAAGCCAAATGTTTGAAAGACCTACTCGTACATTTACTAGGCCTATAACTCATGACATCGTCCCCTTTTAACCATCCAATTATTGGGTTTATTTAGTTTTTGGCATACCGTAGACAAACAGACAAGCATGGACATTTTATATTTTCTCTTCTACAGCAGCCTATGGAAATGGATTTCAATTTCATTAACTTTAGTAGAATTACTGGTACTTTAGCTTACTATAATTTACTATTTTAATTTAATAGTTCTTTATTGAATATTGTTACGATGGAAAACCAAAGTCATTGACATATTATATATATCGTACAGAATTAGTAAGCGTTATCGTTGTTGAAGTGGGCATATCTGCCGAAGGACCGAAGGGTAAACGAGTTCCTCAGTGAAAACCGAGATTCGGCAAGCGTAGTTTAAATCCCCTGCCGGTCAGGTGGGGCGACAAACCATGCATGTTGATGAGGCAAACCGAGGACAGGGTGCATTGGCGCTCATTGGGGGATGCCTAATCTCCAGCTGATGATAATAAGTTATCCTTATAAGTATTCTCTATATTAGAGCGGAGATATCAGTCCAGACGTCAAGTCCCGTATATCTGCGGCTTGGGATTGGGACAAATGGCTGAAGCTCACGACAGTTACCTGCAACCCTAAAATCCCTATTGAGTTCAAGGGCTTTTACGTTCACATATGCCGTATTGTTCTGCACTATACCGAACTGTCTGCCAAGCAAAATCTCTAGCCTTTCTAAATGACCACCCATAACTTGGTCATCTTGGCGTTAATGTCCCGGATGTGCTTCCGCGCGTGAGATGCGGCATACACCTTGATTATGGTCCAGGATTTAGCAAATCAGGGTTTGCAGGGATGTGGTTGGGAACAGTGGAGCGACTGCCGTCTGTTTCCGGAACACTGTTAACAGGGGAACTTGACCAGATTGGAACATGGTTACACATTCAGTCGCCTGAATGTGCAGACTTCATCACGATGTTTAACCGTAAGAGTATCCATTAGTGTTCAACTGATGTACAGTTCAATTCGAGAAAATTTTTCTTTGTCGCTACAGCAACATTCGGCATGTGGGGCATCTTTTGCCAAAATCAGTTTGCTAAAAGAAGGGAGAATTAGCTGTCCCTTATGCGCAAAGGAATCGATTTTAAACTCCAGAGTATTTTTTATATTTGGTTCAGTGGTCAACATCCGGCCGGCCTGTCACGCAAGAGGTCCCGGGTTCGATTCCCGGCCGGGCAGAAATTGAAATGATGAATTTTAATTTCTTTTACGGGTCTGGGATGGGATAGAACACTATGTATAATAAGTATGTATTTAAAAGTATTAAGTAGTTTATCAGTTATCTAGCACCCATAACACAAGCTGTGCTTACTTTGGGGCTAGATGAATTTGCGCTGTGTGAATTTGTCCACGATTATTTATTTATTTAAAAATGTAATTTATGAATGCTATAAAAATGCTTTAACAACTGCACAGTTGTGCAAAGGAATATGATTCTTAAGGTAGTCATGCACTGCAGTCATGTACAATGCAAGAGCATAACTCTTGCATTGTACATAACTTCGAAAAGCACCTCGGGGTACGAGTCGTACCTCTTAACCATTAGGCCACCGACGCTTGAAAGGCTACCTAAACGACCACCTTTAAAATCTACTTAGAATAGCTCTCAAAATACCGTGAACCTTGACCCCATGCAGGCCGTGGGGGACCTGAGTTTCAGTGGAAGTTTGATGATGTCGTCTACTGCAAACCCGCCGCTCCAACCAGCAGCACCAGGGTAAGGGGCTTGAGGATCAGCTAAGGGTAGAAGACTGTACAGCAAGGATCAGCGCCAATGCCAATGGCCTAAACAACGTTTTTTTCATTAAGATAGAGAAATGAAAATAGTATCTAGGTCTGTGAGACGCATAAATAATTGAAAAAAGAACATAAAGCTATAACTTAGTTTCTTCTAACATAGTTTCGGATGACAGCTGCCAATCTTACAACCATATGTTATTTAATAAATGTAATTCAAGAAAAGTTATGACTTTTCATACAAAACAGTTCAACGTGAGCGACGCGCCTGTTGATGTCTTTTATATGAATGTGTTACTCAAGTGAAATGAGACAAGAGATGCGAAAGAAACATTTCAGGACATATTACAAAAGTTGCAAGTTATTAATATATTTAGAAGGTATCTAAGTTCTGTTGACGAATTTAAGTGTGCTTTTTATACTTGTATTGATTGGGTTATAGCTTTAGCAGTTATATCATTTTCCGACATATCTAGTTGAAAGAACTTTGACTTGAGGAACGACATATAGAGTAACTTTTATTGTAGTCATTATGGAGTGACATTGTCAATTGCACTTGACATAAAATACAATTCATAAAAAATTAAAACCGACTTCAACTCATGGCGTGGCAGGCCATAATTCCAAGCTATCAAAATACAGAGGATAGCTAAAGAACTAGAAGACATTTTGCGTTAAAATTAATCAAGAACTAGAAAAATTGCGTTATTGAAATTTGTTTAATCGCTTAGATCAGGATCGGGCTATACAGGCACGACTACAATTTCTTTTAAAAAAATATGTAGATCTATAACTAAAGTTCTGTACAACGACTGACAAAGCTTCATAGCTTCATCTACCAGCTAACCGGAGAGCTAATAGAATTAAAATTACAGGGCGGTACAAGATTCAATAAGTAAACCCATATAAAATTAAAAATTAAACTAAGTACAACTGAATACGTTTAGACACAATATCCACAAACTGAGTTCGATACCAAAAAATAAGTCCAGAGGAATAATTGATATAAATAAAAGAGAAAAAGAAAGGAAACAAGATTGGAAAATATAACAATTAATAACAATTTCAACCGCTCACTGTATTCTCTAGTGGCTTACAGAAATAAATGTGCAAAGTAACTAAACATAAGGGTGTAATATGTATAATAAGTATGTATTTAAAAGTATATATGTAGTTTATCAGTAGTCTAGCATCCATAACACAAGCTTTGCTTACTTTGGGGCTAGATGGCTCTGTGTGAGTGGTCCAAGCATTTTTTAATTATGTTTTTAAAGTATTGTAGGTAAGAGCGTCGGTAGCCGGGCGGTTGAATATCCAACTCGTAAGCAAGAGGTACCGCGTTCGAATCCCGGTGCGGCCATGTACCAATGACTCTTTTCTGACTTATGTACATTAGTTAAATACTAACCGATGCTCTTACGGTGAGGGAAAACATCGTGATGAAACCTGCAAATTCAGGCAACTGAATTTGTAACCATGATCCAATCTGGTCAGGATCCCCTGGTAGCAGGGTCATGGAGGTCAGATGGTAGTCGCTCCACTGTAATTACCTGATCGCCAAATCCTGAATCATGGTCAAGGCGGACCCCGGGCCCTCGTCCTCGAGAGCACAACCGGTACTTTAACGCCATGATGTTTTTTTTTATCAGTTGTCTAGCACCCATAACACAAGCTTTGCTTACTTTGGGGCTAGATGACTCTGTGTGAGTGGTCCAAGTATTATTAATTTTTATTTCTTTTTATAATGTATTTTAAAGTATTGTGGGTAGAATAGAATAAAATATAATATTTATTTGCTTAAAAGGCAAACTTGTTCAGTGTTAATGAACATGCACTTTAGGCTACCTTAAACTCTAAAAAATCCTTGATAGAATAAAAGTAGTGCTCCAATAGCCATTTATACAAGTCCTTTTTGAACTTGTTTATGGGCTGTTCTTTAATTGCCAGTGGAATTTTATATTGATATAGTCATCGAATAACATTGCTTCAAATACAAAGTAGTATTTGGTGTAACTCCGTGTACAAGGCGCGAAATTTCGCGAATTTCTATTAAATATATCCTTTGCAACTTTAAATAAGCTGCAGTTAACTCTGACAAACTTTACGACCACAAATATATATAAGCATGGAAGAGATAGTACGTTTAGATATCTAAATAGAGGACGACTTGGTTCATACGGAGGCACTCTACAGATAGCTCGTATACATTTTTTTGGACAACAAATGCCTTATTTATATCTGTGCTGTTGCCCCAAATCAACAATCCATACCGGAGCACAGATTCCACATAGCCGGCTTCCCAATAAGCTGTAACGGCTGCATTTTTTGATGCTGAAAATACTAACTTGTGCTGCGCATAAGAAAAACTGTTTAATCTATTACAAACACTGTTTACATGATGCTTCCAATTTAGTAATTCGTCAATTGCTATTCCCAAAAACGTCACAATATGAGATTTTTAAAAATTTTATTTATTTAAATTTATGAAATTTGATATGTCAATATTAATGTCTACATTATTATCATTAGTCCATACTAAAATAGATTGAGAACATTACGAATGTCATGTTTATGGTTATTTATTCCTAGTTTTTTATTTGTCGTCACTAGAATCGAGAGGTCGTCAGCGAGCAATAAACTTTTATAATTATTTAATTCAATTAGGTCATTTATGTACAGGATAAATAATAAAGGTCCCAGTACGCTTCCTTAGGGAATACCTGAGTTAGTCTGATCTATGATTTTGTAGCACCTGTTTATCATTGAGTTTTGATATCTCAACGCATTGCTGCCTATCTTCTAAGAATAATTTTATACAACTTAGAGCTGATCCTCTAACTCCATTGCTTTCTAATTCCGACAACAGCAATTTATGAGAAACCAAGTCGAAAGCTTTGGTCATAAATAATGCACTGACAAAGTACTGTTCATGAAATGCTCTTAGAATTTCTGTTATGAGATCAAACGCAGCATGCGTGGTACACTTTTTCTTCTGAAAGCCATATTGGCATTTGTGGATTACATTATATTTCTCAAAAAAACTTTTCAGCCTGCTATGCATTACCTTCTCAAAATTTTTGAACAAATTGGTATCAATGTGATAGGTCTATAATTACCCATTGAAGTTCTATCTTTATTTTTGTACAAGGGCTTTACAATAGACTTTTTTAGCCTTTCTGAGAAGACTCCTGTTTCCATAGACAGATTTACTAGGTATGCAAGCACGTCACTAATCTCAACCTTGCATTCTTTTATAATTTTCGTAGAGATACCGTCAAAACCTTCTGCGTTGGTATTGTTTAATGATAATATAACTTTTGTAATATCATTTGCGGTAACAGGATTGAGATATATTGCGTCATTCATGTTTCTTTTATTTTTTACTAATTTTAAATTTAGATTTTGTTTATTACTTAATGTTATAAAATAATTATTAAACGCTTCAGCTATGTCAATTCCTTTTGGTAATTGTTTACCCTTATTGTCAATTTTTTCTATGTATCTATTCCTAAGTGTGCCATTTAGCTCATTATTAATAATCTGCCATGTAGATTTACTTTTATTCTTACTACTAGCTAAGTATTTTTAATTTTGCTTTCTTTTTGAATGCGATATACATTTCTTGAACACTTTATTGTATTCGAGATATGTTTGTTTTGTCACTTTATTTTTGTCCTTATAATACTTGTATCACTTTCGAAGGCCCGCAGCTCATCTGTCCACCTTTTCTTGGGTCTGCCGCGACGTCGTTTCCGAGAATTGGGTGTCCACACTGTGACGGTTTTAGCCCATAACTCCTCCGACATGCGGCAAACATGACCTGCCCAGTTCCACTTCAGTTTTCCAGCTTTAATGGCTACATCAGCGATCTGCGTTTTGGTCCATTAATCTAACTCCTAACATGCTACGCTACATGGCCCTCTGGCAAACCCCGAGTTTAGACTTTTAAGCTTTAGTCAAAGACCAAGTTTGAGCCCCGTAAGTGAGTATCGGGAGAATGCACATGTCCATGAGCTTCCGTTTTAAGGAGAATGATAAATTTCCCTTCATGTAAACTTTCATGGACCAATAGCTCCTCCAGGCGTTATCTATACGGCGTGAAACCTCTTTGTCTTCGGGCCTTCGAAAGTGACTGGCAGACATTGGCACTTGATCGTGAAGAGTGGAGGAATCGGGGGGAGGCCTTTGCCCAGCAGTGGGATGATTCGGGCTAATATGGATGGAATCCTTGTATCGCAAAACCCTTTTTTTTAAGGCTGCTCACTTTAAGGGCTTTGGTATCATATAAGTTTTAAATTGAACTGGGAGAACAGAGTGTGTTTGATAAGCGAAGGTTGCGATAATTGATTATCCTATCACCTGTAAGTAAGTATTTGTTGTAGCGGCGGTCGGGAATAAATTTTAGAAATTGTGACAAAAATATGTGTCGTAATAGTAGGTATGAATTATCATTTATAGAAAAACTTTACCATAATCATTTTAAATTATTGGCAAATTGAGCTATATTTCGGTGGCTTAAGATAAGGAAATATTTCGATACTAACAGGGTCTGACTAAGTATTATCTGTATAGAATTTTAGTACTCAAATATTGTACCGCTTCACAATTTTATATATATTGGGGTTCCATGCTAAAAATGAACTAACGACAAGTAAATACCTTCTTAGTTTAGAAGTCTTGAGGGAACAGATGATAATTAGTACCGGTCAAAATCATAACCCTCCTTTTTGCAAGCACTGCCGATTCACAGTATGTAGGATCGAGAGATCGAGAAGTCGGTGGTAGGTATCATGGAATGATCTCCAGACACCTCACCTTTTAAATATTGTTTTTAAAAATATCTATAATAATATAATAAAAAGAAAATATTTGAATTTTTGTTTGTAATAAATAAACACAAAACTACTGGACCGCGCTTAAAAATTATTTCTTTACTAGAATGCTGCATTGTCACTGACTAGCATAGGCAACTTTGTATCACGGGAAAGTTAAGGTTCCTGCGGTTAAGTTGATTGTTTACTTACAGAGATCCGAATTGTTTAAAACCCCCAAGAATTTAGACATGTGTAAGCTGGCAACGACGATGACATGATAACGATCCGGACGGCATCCTCAATGCAGTTTTCTTTATTAGAAATTTAGGCGTAAAAATTCGTTATAAAAATTATATTACTGCAGATGGGCTGCCTGATTTAGTCCCTGGATTTGCATTAGTGTGTGTGTGCTATAGAGATGTGCGAGCGTCTGCCGTGAAATGAACAACGGATTCTACTCTCTGCTCCTGTATTTAAAAATTCGCCCTTACACCTCGGTTCCTGAAACGTATGTCAAATCATTGATTAGCTAACAGACTGTCAAATTTAACAAGCTGATAAACCACCGTGGCTTACTGAAAGGCCAATCAACTTAAAATTAGCTAATCGACCATTAACAGGTGATTTATTTTTTCGTCTGGCTACCCCTGCTAAAATCAGCCACATTCATTCACTCATATATGTTTTGTTTCTGTTTAACGCATTGATTTGTCTCTGTCCCTAGCGGCCTTTTGATATTCAACTTTTAGATGAAACTTATAGCGATAGTATAGTTATTGTGTAAAATCGAAAATTGTCGAAAAAAATATACAGAGCGAGAAAAGAGAACTTATAACAATATTTATGATATAGGGTCACGGGTTCCAGAGGGTCCTGGTTCAGGTCCAAGTCCTGGTTTAGGTCCAGGTCCTGGACCTGGATCAGTTCGTGGTTCAGATCCAGGTCCTGGCCCCGAAAAAGGTCGTGGTCCAGCTAATGTTTATGGTCTATGTGCTGGCACTGGTCTCGGTCCTGGTTCTGGTTCAAGCTCAAATTGTGATCAAGGTTCCAGTTTTGGTCATGGTCCTGGACCAGAACCTGGACTTTGTCTTGGACCGAAACTAGGATCTGGACCAGGGCCAGGACCAAGACCTAGACCAAGAAAATAGGATATAATTTCTTTTGACAATCGGTTAATTGGTCGATTTTCGCTAATTAAAATAACAAGGCGATAACATTCACTTAACATGAGAAAAAGCTTTCCGGAAACCTAAACATACATTAATCAGCCGTTAATTGGAGATTGGACAATCCGTTGACAAAATGTTAACAAACTGTCAATTGGCCTTTTCAGAAACCCAAACTGCATTTAATCAGAGATTAACAAGTTGTAGCGTAATTTTTGCGTTGACAAGCGTTTCTCTTGCATTTCAAATATTCCGGGACAGCTGCATAATTATGAATGCTTCTTACTTTTAAAACTCCAACTATAGGGGTACCATAACTTAAAGTTACTTTGACAGATTGCAGAAAAATGAGCACACTAAATTTATTTTACTGGCAACAATAAACTATACAGGCTGTTACATAATATATGTATGAAGCCGTGATTGTGAATTATTTCTGTCGTACGTGGAATAGTTATACCTATAGTTTTAATATGTTTAGCACTCCATCCAGTTCACTGCTTCATACATATATTATGTAACAGCCTGTATAGAAGAGGAAATATAACTCGACTCTATTGAATTGAATTGAAACCTAAATGAGTCTTCGTTATTGTGCACCATTTAAAATTAGTCGGTTTATACTGTCTAACTTTGGTGCCAATATCTACTACGTCAAATGTTGACATATTTGACAAGAACCATTCATTAATTTTTAATTCCATGAACAAGAGCGCTAGGTTATTATTCTAATCTCACAATCGGGATATATTCATTTCTCTTTCCGTCACATTCCTTCTTCGCCATGTCCCACTGTTGAGGGCATTCGAATTCTGTCACAGCATACTACATCCTTCCGGCGTTGTAACATAAAACGCAGAACTAGCGCCACAACTGACAGGTCACCGCTGTTGCGGTCAAGCTTTATTTAATAAAACCTTATCTGAGTGTTGTCGTCTCTTTGGTTCGAGCCCACATTGACAGTTAATCATAGGGCAGAAAAAATTGTTTTGCCGTGAAGGTAGCTAACTTTCCAATCTCTTTGCAGTTAATCAAATTTATGTTACTGTCATAAATTCGAATTTATTGACGACTTGCAGTGGAAAAATTTAGACAGCGGTAGAAGTAATGAATGTTTTTATTTTTGTGAAGATTGGGATTATGTAATAATTGTAATTACACACGAAATTTTAAGGGAAGGGGCCCGTTTGTCTTTTGTTTATTTACACTGATAACCCAAACTGGAACGCGTTCCTCGTAGAATAAAAGCCATTGTCGTATCACGCATTTCGGGACGCGGAGCGATGCGTAAGTGCAAAAAAAATTTAAAATTTGATACGTTTTGGCTTTTTTATTAAAAAACTATCCCTAAATAAATGTCAAACTCAGCGAATTCAGTCAGTAGTTTACGCAAAGGGTAAAAGTAAACATTACAGAAAGGGGTACTTAACCTTGGGATTTTTTTATAATTGGCTTGATACTTAAACAAAAACTTCATACAAAATAACGTTAATAGTCATTCTTAAACGTGTTTAAGAACTTAGTGCAATCTGGGCTTAATCTTTTAACTTTTTGCGATTTTGACTAGATCAGATTCTTAACAAATACATATCTTTTTTGAAAATTTTAAACGCTATTTTCTATGCTTAGATTGTTTGAAATACCCCAAATTCTGGGATACCTGTCCTTAACAACTATGGAATCTTATTCCAACGTACGTTTTAATCTGGTACTTGTAGGGTAGAGTAGGGATAGGTTAGGGGTAGGACACATTCGCGACGTTTTTGAGAGATCGAAAGCTCCCCCGCGAACGTGTCTTGCAGCCAACACATCCATATTTAAATTATTGATTCCACAAAAACATTTCATGTAAAATTTATTCGCAACGCCTTCAGAATTCATAACGCTTTTTCTGTTAAAAAGTAATCAGATCTAATAAAGAGCCAACCTATATCTATATAACTCTATAACGCTTTTTCTGAGTCAACGGCCAAGTCATACTTTCAGACCAAAATGTAGATAGAGTTTATAGTGTAGAGTTAGGGGCTTGGCTCTTCATTTGATCTGAAAACTTTTTCACAGTGAAACCTTTGTTAGGTTGCGAGGCTGGTGAACCAATTTTACATAAAATGTTATTGGTCGAATTTTACATTATTATCTTTTTCTAGTATGCATGCCCTAGCCTGCATACTAAAGTTCAGCTTTCTACCGCTTCGGGAAGTGTCCTATTCGTTTAATTTTGAAATAAACCTGCACCCTTGTCTTTGGGGGTTGGTAGGTAAAAGTTGAAGATTTCTGAATATTTAGTAGACAAGCGCAGTATGCTCTATTGTTCTTATTAATAATATGTTAAATTATTGTTAAACATTAATTTTGGTTAACCGGTGTGGATTGAACTATATCGTTTTTAGAGCGTCGGTAGCCGAGCGGTTGAGTATCCGACTCGTAAGGGAGAGGTACCGGGTTCAAATACCGCTGCCACCAATGACTCTTCTCTGAATTATGTACATTAGTATAATACTAACCGACACTCTTACGGTGAGGGAAAACATCGTGATGAAACCTGCAGATTCAGGCAACTGAATTTGTAACCATGATCCAATCTGGTCAGGTTCCCCTGGTAGCAGGGTCACGGAGGTCAGATGGCAGTCGCTTCACTGTAATTATCTGATCGCTAAATCCTGGATCATGGTCAAGGCGAACCCCGGACCCTCATGCTCGAGAGCACACCAGGACATTGACGCCAAGATGACGATGATGATGGTGCGGATTGGACTATCCTGAGTCAAGCTTGAGTAGTCTAGGGTTGATCTATTTCTGCCATCAAGCAACATTGCTTGCGTTTAGGATACTTCGCTTGTATCCACGCGTCCAGGCGAAAATTCGAACACAATTGGACTATACACAAAATTTGACATCTTGCACGACCTAACTAAGGTCTAAGACCTAATTTTAACAACAAAAACAAGTACGAGACATTGGGCGTATCATGTCAGTTCCGTGATGATTCCGCAACAGTGCGCTCGACCTAGACATTGATTCCAAAAATATATTATCATCCAACATTATTATGTCCATTATAAACTCATTAGCCTAGCGGGCAACGGCACTCAAGCCGGGCGCCAAATTACCAACATTATCAATTTATAGCAGCTCGTGCACAAACAAAAAAGACGAATGTAGATGACCGATTCCCGTTAACAGATTCGTGCAAGAATTGTGCAATGTAGGAGAAAAATTGTAACGCGTGTTTTGGGTACGTCGAGTGTTTTTGTGGTAGGGTTTGATACCGCTACGGTCCGAGACGTGTGTATCCACTTAAATGCTTTCACTGCGCCTCCGCGCTGCGCCCAACAGCCGATATCAATCACTTGTCGTGCGAAGCCCCGCGCGGCGCCGCCCCCGCCCCCGCGCCCGCCGCCCGCCGCTGCAGCCGTATTGGGAGCACCACACTTATCTTTCAACCTGACGAATCAATCTAAATTAGCTGCCATAACTTTCCGTACACATTGAGTTCGTACTTTTGAATTGTTTTTGCGCAGTACATACTCCAAATAATCGTTTTATCAGATCGTGTAAACAAATATTTCTTTTGTGATTGTGACGAGTTTTTAACAATCCTTTACTACAAATCTATTAAAACTATATTACTTTACGCCAATTTAATAAATCGTGCATGGCTAATAATATATATTTGTTTGAACAGTGTCAGATGTTAAAGGTTACTTCCTTGTTCTTCGTGATATCAGTTTGCGTAATGGCGAGACTCGTCACGTCTCGCATCTTCGATTAAACGTGGTTATTTACGGTGATCAGTATATCAATAGGCAAATGATCGGCCTAGGCAAGGACGCTTAATAAAGGATCGTTAGCGGCGTTAATCATTGATAGCTCAAATGCTATTCATAAAGTACGCGATTAATTGACTACAATTTTGCAAAATAATTGAACGATGTTCTTCAAACGATCTGCTGAGTATATCTATATGGTAGTCATCTGCTTCATTTCGCTCCCTCCAATTTTATCGTTCCCCTCGCGCCCCCGTTTCACTGAACTTCCCACCTGGATCCCATTTCGCTGAAGCACCCTTTTACTGTCTTGATCACGGCTCTGTGATCACTTTAACGCAATCTGTATAACTTGTATTAAATTGCACGCAGTTTTTCGCGGTTGTAGGTACTTCTATCTATCTGGTGAAAATGTAGATGAATCTAACGTCGAATGTTGTTTTGTTTGGCCCAGTAGCGCACCAATTACAGGGTCGATTGATCTCAATCTCTCATATCTGATTGTTATGACTCTGAATTGCTTTTCCGCTTTTCCTCTGCTCCTTCGCAAACATTTAATAAAGATTTCGTATTATGTTACTTCTGATGGTTTCGTTAAGATGTTTGTTCTGTCAATATTTGAATCTCTTAATTATATTTGGATTCATAAGTCATTATGCAATTGAAGTACAGTAGCAATACTATCAGCACGTTTAATTGTCGTGAACTCGAGTTTAATACTTATATCTACATAAGTACTTATTTTACTCATTGTTCAATAGCTGCTTCATGATTGGTGCTAAGTGGGAGAGCATTACGATGAGTTGTGTGAAAACACTTCCTCCTTCATAGCAAGGATGTGTGTACAATGTTCAATGATTTATCATTGTCAAGTGTCAGCCTAAGGTCTTTAAAGCACGATTTGTAAGATCATGATTACCACGGAAAAAATATTATCTTCGTAGGTACCTAGATATAGGTACCTACAGTGCCTGTGCCCTTAGATAAAAGATATGTTTGAAATAAGAATAAACTAACGATTTAACATTTTATTTTGACGACCTGATCTGACCTGACCTGTGGTTCAGGTGGTCTACCATGCAGAGGTCGCGGGTTCAATTTCCGGCCGAGTAGAAATTTAAATGATGAATTTTAATTTCTGTTACGGGTATGGGTGTTATATAATAATAATAATAATAATAGTGGACAAATTCACACAGCGCCATCTAGCCCCAAAGTAAGCAAAGCTTGTGTTATGGGTGCTAGATAACTGATATATTACTTATATACTTTTAAATACATACTTATTATACATAGAACACCCAGACCCGTAACAGAAATTAAAATTCATCATTTCAAGTTCTGCCTGGCCGGGAATCGAACCCGGGACCTCATGCGTGGCTGACCGGCATGTTGACCACTGAACCACTCAGGTCGATATGTATAATAAGTATGTATTTAAAAAGTATATATGTAGTTATCAGTTATCTATAGCATCCATAACACAAGGGTTGCTTACTTTGGAACTAGGCTCGTACGATTCGGATGTGGAGCTCCTAGCTCCTAGCCACAGTGTTTTCTTTGGACTATGACATGGGATCGTTCAAGAGGTATATTAGGTATCTCTTCAGAGGCAAGCAACGCATTGGCGACTCCCCTGGTGTTGCTAATGTCCATAAGCGGCGGTGACTACTTTCCATAAGGTGGCCCGTTTGCCTGTTTGTCTGTCGTATAACATAAAAAAAAATAAGGTGGCGCTGTGTGAATTGGCCACGCATATTTATTTATTTATTGCCAGAAAATGAGCCCTCTCAACCAAGTCGGTGCATTTTGTTGGAATTATCGGTAATGACTATTCGACTCGATAGCGAGATGTACCGGGTTCGAATCCCACTGCCGCCATGTACAAATGACTCTTTACTGAGTTATGTACATTATTTGAATACTAACCGATGCTATTACGGTGAGGGAAAACATCGTGATGAAACCTGCACGTTCAGGCGACCGAATGATAACTATAATCCAATCTGGCCAGGTTCCTTTGGTAGCAGGGTCACGGAGGTCGGATGTCAGTCGCTTCATTGTAATTACCTGATCTGCCAAATCCTATATCATGGTCAAGGCGGACCCCGGGACCTCGGGCTCGAGATCATAATCGGGACATTAAACTCTAGATGAATCAATAATGACGATCGAGAAAAGATGTTGAAAAAATTTCATTGTTAACTATTCTATTTGGTTTCTATACATTTTGGACCAGTATCACAAATTTTCTTAGTTAGTTAAGCCTACTTTATCAAATTAACAAATCAGTAATGAGTATTTAAGGTTCATCCGTTTCAATAAATATGTAAATTAACTATTATAATTGTTTACCTACTATTGTTTAGATACTGCATTAACAAGTACAGCAATACTCCGACTAAACCATCAAATGCATAATCTAATATATCTTAATGCGTACGGACGGACAGAAACAAATGTAAAGTTGATAAATGACCTCGTTATTATAACGGTTAGGAGAGCTGCATGATTTTCATATCGGGGTCAGTATATTACTCTGTGAAGCATGCTACATGGTTTTTATAAACGGATCAGGTAGATCATAATGTGGTCATTTTTTGCATCGCCGAAGCGAAGGCAATGTAAGTAGGTTTGAAAATAACATGTGACATTTTGTGCTGGATGTCAATTAAAGTTCAATGAGTAAGATATCCTACTTACGAGTACTTATTATGGATATGAAAGTGCAGATGGTTTTGTTAGTCAAAAGGTAGACTCGCCTATCGATGTCATCAATGTAAATAATTTTGAAATAAAAAGTTGGATATCGTTTTACTAGTGGACCTGGCGCAACTCCATTCGCGTGGCGTCCTACCCCTACCGTTTTTTTTGGGGAAGAGTTGGGTTATGTGGGACTTCTACCCACTAAAAACTCCACGGTGGTCCACCTCGGTGCAGTTCGATGGGCTCCGTGATATCAGTAGAACGCAACCGGAACACCGCGCCCGAAGGCCTATCGCGAGGCAGGTTGTGCACTCTCCAAACCTGCCCCTACACCGTTCCGGTGTGTATCGGCTTGATGACCACCCCAAGCCGACACCGTCCCTGGAGTCGTTTGGTCGGACATTGTAGCCCCCACCACAAGTGTCCGCAACTCCGATGACCCCCTTTAGTCGCCTCTTATGACAGGCGGGAAAGACCGTAGCTCTATTCTTAGCCGGAGCTACACGGCTCGGGCACACTGGAGTTACACTTCAGCGTGCCCCCTCCCGTTAACAGAGGTTGCAAGCAACCCTGTCGTGTGCTGACGCACATCAGAGACTTCGCTACTAGTCGGAACTCTCCGTCGTCGTCGTCGTCTCGCGGGGTCCGCGCGCTCGCGTTCCCGCTCCGCTGACTCCTTCTGGACCATGACGGTCTCGCAGAAGGTGCTGCCGGCCTCCCAGGCTACAGCACTTCCCAGCATTGCAGTGACCACTGTGTGCTGCGCCGAGTCCTGGTCCGCGCCGCAATGGTGACACTGCGGTGTCTGTTCCATCTCTATTCGGTTGAGATATTCTCCGAAACAGCCATGTCCGGTGAGTATCTGGGTCATGTGGAAAGTCACCCGACCTTTCCTATCCAGCCATGCTTGAAAACATGGCAAGACGGCTCCAATGAACCAGTGCCGAACACTACGCGGCCCATGGAGACGCTCGCGCCCGCGGTTTATTCCGCGCCTGTGGGCCCTCACCCTTATTTCTTCGCTAGTAGCGGTATCCTTTCAGCCAGCATATCGAGAGGACCGCGCCAGCACAGTTGCCGCCTCGTACGAAATCGTCCGGTATCCTCGTGCGACCCTGATGGCAATGCGTCGCTGCATAGCGTTGAATTTCGCCACGCGGCGCGGCGCCGATCGCCTGACAGTCGATCTGACCATACTGGCGCCCCATAAAGCGCAATGGATCGCACTACACCCGCATAGAGGCGGCGAACTCCTTCCTGCGGTCCCCCAAGATTCGGTAGCAGTCCATACAGAGCACCCGCTACTTTTTCAATCCGGGGAACCAGGCGGTCAAAATGATCTGCGAAAGGCCACCGTCGGTCCGGCCCAGATATTTCATAGTTTGCCCTATCTGGACCTCTGCTTTTCCCACCCGCACCACAGTGGCAGGAGGGCTCTCTCGCCGAGAGAGACCGTGAAACATTAGCGCCTCGGTTTTGTGAGGTGCAATCGCCAGGCACTGATTCTCCTCATGACACAAGCTACACCTAGCTCTGCTAGTCTTAAAGCCCTCTCAAAAGACTCCGCTTCGGCTAATATCAGAGTATCGCGTAGCAGACAACACTAATGCCAGCTGGGAGTTAGGTCCGGAGCCCCACGTCGTATGCAAGATTCCACAACAGAGGGCCTAATACCGACCCCTGAGGAACCCCCAAACGACCTCTCTCTGTTCGACTTGGCCGTCTCTACCAACATAACAGATCCTTCTCTGATAATACGGGATCTGATGCCGCACGAGGGCCTCCCGAATCGCACCCCAGGGGAGAGAGTTGAATGCATTGACGATGTCAATATTGACAGCCACAACTATTTTCCCCTGGGAGACTGCCTCTTCAGCCACGGAGCGGACTCGAAGGACCCGCATCTACTGTCGAGCGACCCTGCCGGAAACCAAATTGGCTCTCCGATAGGCAAACCAAATTGGCTCTCCGATACCAAAGGGGCCGGTACCCGGAAGGTGAATCCTCGGGCCTCCCTTCCTTTTTCAAAAGGACGAGTCTTGCTTCCTTCCACAGAACTAGGAAGCACCCATGGCGAAAACAAGCGTTAAACAAGCGTGTCATCCTCTCTCTCCTAGCACACCAAGCGCTATGACTAGCACTCGCCCAAGAATCCCGTCCGGACCCGGAGCCGTGTTGCGTGCAGCAAGACGTCTCACCGCGTATGCCAGCACTAACTCCGTTACCTCTAGACTCTCGGACCAAGATTCTAATGCCAATGTAGTACGAGAAACGTCTGAGCTTCTCTCTCGAGTGGAAAGAGGGTATCTACCACTCTCTTGGTAAACTGGGGTTCAAGAGTTTTCGTCAGCGGAGGAACCCAAGGGCGCAACTTCCCCAAGACCATCCTGTCCGGGCGTCCCCATGGCTCCCTATTCCGTACATCCAGCAGATCATTCCACGAGCGAGACTTGGCATCCGCTATTGCCGACTGTAGGGCGACTGTGGCAGCTCGGTAAGCGGAGTATGCATTATCATTTTCGGCTTGAGTCGCCGCTCTCCGTCTTCTTGTCCGAGTGAAGGGCAGCAATGTGCTCCGACCACCAATAAACCGGCTGCTTTGAAGGAGACCTGACTCTGGGCACCCTACACCTACCCTATACCTACCCAACACCTACCCTACACCTACCCTACACCTACCCTACACCTACCCTATACCTACCCTACACCTACCCTACACCTATTTTACCCCTTTTGTCTTGAAACACTCTACCTAACGTTGACAATGCATTAAAATCCTTTGCGCAGTTTAAAAGATCGAAACTTTGTTTTATACTATGTATATATATGAAGTTTTAAAAGGGTTTTCCATTTTTTGCGTAATATCGCGTTTGCATCTTATGCAAAGCTTTGCGATGGGTTCACACAAAGGGATTGCGCGCAAATCGCTGTGTGAGTCAGACCCTGACGTTCTCACAAAGGTATTCGCTGGAAAAGTTATTAAGCTATTATGATAATGTCACCGTGAGATCGCACCGGAAAACGCAAGAAATGAGCTTTCAGATGATAGATACGGCACGTTAAATTTGACACACATCATTCCTGTGATGGAATATTTTCTCAGCGCGCTCACAGTGTGAGTACAATTAGCTGCTTCGTTTAATAACCAGAATTGATGTCGGCACAGAAACACAACCTACATATGCGCATGCGAGAGCACGCATAACTGTTAGTAAATCGAAATAAACACAGGGTTTCGGGCGCAACTCGCCGCAGCTCTTGTCCGCGCCCGCGTCCGCGGCCGGAAAGAAGGCCGCGCGGCGACCTTCCAAAGCGGCGCGGGCGCAGCGGCCGAGCGTTGACCGGCACCGCCGCACCGCCGGCGCCCGCGCCACCACCAATCATAGCAATTAAACTCCCCGCCAGCCCGGCCATTTTCTTGACTCTAACTCGACACGCAATTACAGGAAACTTGAATAGATTAAAGCCAATTTTTTGGCACAAGATAAACAACACATTCCTAAGCAAGTTTTTTATGGTGACTATCCAAAAAAGGTTGTTTTTCGATTGCATCGATCATCTCCAAAATTACTTTTAAATTAAAAGGCGCAGACCGTCACTAAGTAGGCAATAGTGACTAACTTTTGTAATTAGTATTCTGAAGCTCGCTGCATGTTCTTAAAATGGGCTTAGATAGTAATAACATTGCACAAAGAAAGCCACAAAGAAAAAATGCATGAATTTTAATTATGGTTTGTTAAATACCAAAGTCGCTTTGCTTTGTTGTATAAAGAGAAGCGCATTATTGAAAAATACGTATACTTTCGAGGTTTATAAACATCAAATGTAGGGACAATCTGATTAAAAACAGGCCAAGACATTTTCACAAAATTTAGTACGCTACTTTACGTTTACTTTTTCTAAAGATGTACAATAGTAACTACAGATAGTCAAATGACATTTAAATTCATATAATTATCCTAAATTATATGATGTAAGTAAAATGATGGAGGACCTATCGTAGTTTGTAGTTAGATGACCATTATCATGCACCAGGCAGGATTAGACGCTACCGCTTCCACTCAAACCTGTTTTAATTAGCTAGGAATTTCGCTTCGAGCCTGGGTCGTCAGTTAAGACTCTTTATGAGCACATATATAAAGATTATAGTTTTAGCCCAAACAAGTCAGCCTCTACGGCATGTCAAAGCAAATCACAAGCCATGTAATTAAAATAACTATGAAAGGCGTTTGTGTAGCCCGTGCCTATTAAGTACGTGTGAAAATTCTCTTTCCTTAAGCAGCGAATACCGTTATGCCGTTGTTGACTTATGTATTGCTTTCATTAGTACCTATCGTTATCGGCACAAGAGTAATACCTACGGCGCGTGAAGTTTGTTTAGCACTTGAAAGCCTGACTTTACCTACTTACACTCTGACTCACAATTCGCATTTATCACGGGAAAGTGCTCAATATATCATAGTTGAGTCAATTTGTTAGTGTTTAAATAATCACTTAGTCGAGTTAGCGAGTCGGGTGGCCCGTGGCCTGCTCCTTGTATGAGAAATGTGATAATTTGGTGATTCTCCAGCAGTGCGCTCTGAGGCGGCGCGCGCCGCTGCTGCGGTGGCCATGGTGTTTGTCTTACTTCAAACTTAGGTAGGATAATTATCAACTTCCTGTTGATTAAATAGATAACGAAAAAACCATGTACCAATCTCGGACAAGAAGCTTGTTTAAAATAAAATACTTATCGAAGCTTACATAATAAAGTATTTAGGTAGATACCAAAATTACTTATTTCAACTTCAATTGTTGATCATTATATCCATAGTCAGCGGAATTTGTGATACTTTTATATTTAAATCATTTCGTTATAACTTTTATAGGTTGTCGATTAAATTTAAATTTTTGCAGGTTATTTTTTTACTGCTACGTACATTATTTTTCGAATCATTTCAATAAGTCATTGGTACGTCTGCCGTGCTACTTTAGCTACGAACGCGTTTCAGATAGCCCATGTCAAAGGTTACACTTTCAAAAGCGTAATTTGTACCGGAGAAAATTGGTGTAGTAACATGGCAACACTATGCTTTATGTCGGCTAAGAATCGGTAAACACGAGTGTTAGTGGTCACACTGCGCACTGGACGGTGTTTGCGCGTAGAGTGTAACGCCCTTTGTGTTCCTTGTTTTGTTACAAAATATTGAACACCGTTTTATTTAACACCCAGCTACAAATTGTATTGACACGTGGCGACATACGGAGCCGTTTATAGGTTTTGTTTCCTAAAAGGCCTTACGAAATTTTAACAAATATATGCCAATGAGTGCGAGCGCTCGTTATAAGCTTGTGAAAGCACTTGCAAATTATTAAAGGCTTAATAAAGTTTGGAACGCGTGTAGTGGAACCATACTTACGAGTTCCCACGATTTCAAACATAATCCTTAGAATTAGTTGTACTTAGGTATATGAATACAAAAAAGTCATAATGCTCAATTTCTTCTCTGTGCAATCGTCCCAAATAAATCACCTCTTTTGAACAGCGTGCTTGAACGATTTATGACTGAAACTTTTCTCAGACCCGCCTGCTGTAAAGATTCTTTATTATGATTAGATTAAGGAAATTGGAAATTATGTGATAACCACTACCATATTACGGTAAGTCGAAATAGATTGCTTATTGAGTTAGGAATATATTGCAAAAATAAGAACAGCTTGATGTTAATTTGATGAAATCAAGTTATCTGCTTGCTTGTTTGCGCCCCTGTTTATTATAAAAATATATGAAGTTTATAGAAAGAGTAAACTTGTTAGTTAATTTTATTATAATGTCGTGAAACTAATGTATCATAATATATAAAAATAAAACAGTTACCATTTACGAAGAATATTTTTTTTATCCGTAGAGACTTTGCGTAATACAGTAGACAGGATTTTCCGGACGATGAGTCAATTCAGATATTATCAAAATATTAATTTTACTTCTGCGCCTCAGACAAGGTAAAGCACTTGTTAAGCATCTGTTTAATGTGTCAACAATAGCTAATAGCTTGCGGGCGATCACGTTACGGGGTACTCACCAGTTTGGTGGGAGCCGGCGCGGCGGCGCGGGCGCAGGCGGCGCAGCGCACCAATCTGTGTGCGATGGATGCGCCAAAGTGGGAATGCCAATGAACTTAGGACGGTTATTGACAGGTATTGCGTTAAGACAAATAGACGTGCAGCTGAGACTGAGCCCCGTTCACTTGACCTGCCTACCACGTACATGCGGCGAGCGCACTGCTGCGCCGGCGCGAGACGCCTCCTGAGAACTTCTATGTAAATACTCGCAGAGGGTAAATAAGGAATTCTTGTAAGCAAAACGTAGGTACCCGATTCATAACTGTAGTCGCGTCTGCGCTCCGATGTTGAAACAAAGCCAAAGGAAGCGACACGGCCGTGTTATGCCGTGAATCACCGCGCCGCGCCGTCTCTTTGATTGATTTATCTAGCTTCTTACAGATAAGTGGTAATTGCATCAATTATTACATTATTACGACTTAGTTGTAAAACGGATTCACTATAGACCTTTTAGATACGCGGATTCATCCCATATATGCCGTAAAATACCAAATGAGACTGAGATGCTTCAACTATAATTAAAATGTAACTGCGTAAGTGCCTGCCTATTCTGCATAATGGAGTTATTATATTTTTATACTCTTCTGCTCACGCGATGCCCGGACATTCCAAACAAAACGCTCATAAAAGACCATACTCATAATCATACTAGTGTATATTTCTATTTATGTAGTTATTATAATAAAACTAAACTAAGGTAACAATAATAATAACAACATTCATTGCCACAAGACACATACCGAAATAACACAAATAAATAGTTTTTCTTACTGTAATTAATACTTTTAAAAATAAATGTAATTTAATTATAAGTGCTCTGTAGTGCCTCCACCGCTCTTTAGATCTCCTTTCAGAGGATCTAAGGTTGGCTGGAAGAATTCTCATTGTGGGATAAGCCCGCCTTTGATTTGTAAAATTATAGTTTACTCATTTCTGTATTATTTCTTATGCAATAAAGAGTTTACATACGTACATACTTATAAAATTTCAGGATGCGTGTTTTCGTAAATCATCTCCTCTTGACCAACAGGACCGCTGTTGTGACGCCAAAAACCTTAAGGTTTTTGCACTTGGATATTTTGTAGTTATAAAGGCGCTATTTATTAAGATCCCGAACAAACGGTGCCATTGGCGAAGACATAGTTATACCAATACTTACTTCTAATCATGAAAGGAAGTTTTTGGTGTCACCTGGATATTTCGTAGTAGTAGGCGCTATTTGTTGAGATCCCAAACGCCGCGAACGGTGTCACTGGCGAAGATGTAGGTATACTATATTTATTTCTAAACATGAAAAGAAAACTAAAATCAAAGTTTCTGAAGTAGATAAAATAAATAACCGTAAGTTTAAAGCTCCACATTAAATTGGAATATCTATTACTCCTTTTAGTCGTGAAAATGCCGTGAAGAGATACTCATTAATAGTGTTTGTAAAAGTCCCGTTCGTAATGTTGACAGGCGCTATTGACGTCTTCGAATTTATTTGCTTTAACATGTACCTGGATGAAGTTCTCTGTATTTGCACTCTATTTGCATATTTTTTGCTGTGAAATGAGTATCAGTGGGCGAATAAATACGTCCAGTGGTGTGATTATAGATGACTGACCGCATGAGAAGTAAACAAAATGATAATATCACAGAGGACAAAAAATAGTAAACTACTGGGTGTCTTAGGAACCAAATGTGGTAGTAAACCTTGTCGTGGCTAACTTAAACTTATACCGGTTTTGTTAGTAGAAGTTTGTGTACTGTGTTAGTAAGTATAGGTATTTTGTTTCAAGCCAATCTAACTGAGGATTACAATTTTTAAGTTTGTCGATAGTATTAATATTATGTGGTTTTATTTGTTATCGGCCTAACTCGATTCCAGGTTATCCTATGACAAATTGAAGGAAAATGAGAGATTATTGAAGATACCTAGATGAAGAGATAGATGATGTCAGCCACTTTGTCCTTTTAAAATTCGGTCGATCATGTTCCCGTGGAAATTTCATTGAATTTAGATATCAATTAAGTATTAGCGCCCGTTTATACATCTGCGTATATTCAAACTGCGTACCTACGCGTCATGTTAAGAAAACGTGCAACGTATCCTATTGGTTATGTTAGTATAGATATTCTATGCTATTGGAGCAAACACGACACGGTGTGCTCTATTTTTGAACCGCTCGCCTCGAGTCAAACGGTTTTCAATTTAAATTTCAATGAAAAATTCAATATTATTTTCGATACATTGGCAACACCCAAAGGCCTACATAGAGGCAACACCGAAAGCGAACGGTTCAAAAATAAGGTAAACTCAGCGTCAAAAAATAGATATTTAATTTTTTATGTTGAAAATCCAAATTTAAATCTTTTCGACTCAAGGCGATAGGATAAATAATAGGGCGCTGCACGTTTGCTGATCTTTATACAATATAAAACAAAGTCGCTTCCCTTCGTCTGTCCCCATGTATGTATCTATGTATGCTTATGTTTGTATCTTTTAAACTACGCGACGGATTTTAATGCGGTTTTCAACAACAGATAGGGTAATTTAAGAGGAAGGTTTATTAGCAAGAAATAAAAGGTTGGTAGAGGTGAAGTAGGTGTACGCGAACGAAGTCGCGCCGGGTCCACTAGAAGATAATCAAATATGCTTTTTGCCATTAGTGTAGAAACCGAATTTGCTGCATTTGTGTAACAAAGTATTATTCTGGAATATAAAATAGTGCAAAAGTTCATCGAAATCTTTTGTGTACTTTTTGCGTGAAATACATAAGAAACATTCGTGTTTGAAACATCCATCTATCAAAAATCGGTGCTTGCAGAAGACATACATATTTGTTCCTAGGTACCTACATAAAATACCTACTAAGATTAAAAAAGGCGTCTAAACAACTGACCCCACTGTGTCGTGTTATTTTACGAAATAAGAGGATTTTATGATGACCATTGGATATTTTATATCAAAGGGTGGAAAAGGGCATAAAACATATACACCCACCCACCGCATCCCACCCACACCCCTCTGATGTCCGGTGGCTACTTTCCGTCAGGTGCCTGACTGTATGCCTCCCTAGGCCATAAATAAACAAACCAAAACTTCTTACTTACCAGCTTTTGGCTAATATAGGCCAATATTAGGCCAGTAATCAGAGTTAAGAAAATAATTTATGTTGTACTTGTAAAAAACATGGCGCCGCGTTTTTGTATCAATTTAATGATTACGCAAGATTAACCGCCTCGAAGTAAATAACTGTTGATATGTATCGTTGTCAGACCTGTCATAGTTTGATTTTATCTCACGTGTAGCTACAATAGAAACATTTACTAACTACATATTTATTTACCTACACACTATTTACTATAAAATAAGCTGTTGTAGAATATTTCATCAGTTGTTATTTTCCTTGAAAACAATATGTGCAGCAGACGCGAAGATAGTAAAGTGAAGGCTATCAGCGAAAATATCAGCAAATAATTGCAACAGACCAATATTTTAGTCAGACCAAAGTAACTTTTGCTGACAAATTCCTAAACCTAAATTCACAGAATATTATTTAATTAATCAAAGTCGTATCCCATTTGCAGTACCGAAAGCACAAACGATTTTGTATATAGTACCTATTGATGAAATAAATTTTATTACTTCCCTGACACCGCCGTGAGCCGATGACCCAAAGCCGCTTACGGTACTCGCTGGGAGAGTGTGTACACTATGCGCGTTCCTGCGCGCCGCGGGCCGAGTATTCACAAAATGTGAGGGATTTATGAATTGAACATTGTGGGGCTGTGAAAACATACTTGAGATGTTCTTCGGTTATTTGCTGAAGTCACTGTTGTGGTCGGCGCGAGCGGGCGTGACGCGGCGGCTAATCCGGAGAGCCGCCGGTCGGCCGCGGCGTCGCCACGCACCCACTTTGCAGTCGTAAGACGTGCCAACTTTAAACACTTGCATGTAACCTATACATTTCGAGCAAATAGATTGGCCGCATTTATATTCACACGGTTAGGCACAGGTATTACAAGGATTTGAATCTTAAATAAGACCGACAAGCAAACGCTCACCTAAAATATATGGTAGTTTTGCCCATGATCTCTATAGTTTTATTATTTAAGACGAAATAACTCTAATTAAAACTAAATTAAGAGTACCTATAGCACACTCAGCTTCAACTGTCGGTAGGTGCACCACTCGCCCGCCCTTTAGAAATGTACATTCAAGGGTATCATGCACCTCCATCAACGACTACTAAGCTGTGCGTGTACTGCATCAGAATTGGCTCATACAGAGCGAACGGATTTCTTGCTTTGGATGGATTCTTATTGTACTCCGTCCACAGCAATAGCATTTTTGCTTCGGCATTTTCATAGCATTTTGTCAATGCTGACGGTCCGTCCGCTTCAGTGGAAGCACAGCTTGAAGAAGCAGTTTATTAATAAAATCTACTACAATCTGACAATGGAGTTTACGAACTAATGGCACTGAATGTATCTATTAATAAGAAATGTAAAGAATATATCTTGTAAAAAGAAGAAACGGAAACTGGCTATCTTTAAAACAAGTACACAACAATGCCCTTGTATGGTATCAGACTATCAGTGGTATCGCAGTCAGATAGACATCTGTGGTATCGCATCGCAGTATTTTTATTCAAAAACTAGTTAAATCGAGATTAGCCTTCATCCACAGCCCGCAGCATCCCCTGTTGGATTTGAATTTCCTCCACATTAGCATTGTTTCATTAAAATCGATTCAGCAGTTTGGTAAATCATTCGCGGGTTCTTTTTCGGCATTTGTAGTGAAAATAGATTCGGTGGTAATTGGCCCACAGAAAAACAGCGCTGTGAGACGCCTAGCGGTTCACAGCATAAGCTGAGTGGGATTCTTTTGCACCGGCCGCTGCGACGTTGACAGTACCATGGGAATCATTGTAGGTGTCCGTTTGCTTACGTAGGTGTTAGTTCATTTTACTGCAGATGGTGTGGTGTTAGTTGCCTACACAAGACAATGGCTTTTTTTGTATAATTTTTAACTTTGTTTATTTGTTTATATTCTTATTCGAATGTAATCCAGATACATCAACCGCCAGTGCGTATTAGTTTTAGCGGCTCGTCATCATCATGGCGTCAATATCCCGCGAGATGTGCGAGGGCCTGGGAACTAATAAAACTAAAAACTAATTGCGTTTTTCGGTACGTATGGTTATTAAATCTAACTAACAAAACAGCCAACTTGCTGCAAATATCCCGATAAAGAAGGATTTTCTTCTTATTGAAAGGAAAGTTGAAAACTTGCTCTTTCTTACCTAAGTACTAACACAATTTCATATGATTTCATATACACATATTGTATTTAATATTATTATGTTCTCGATGTTGTCGTAATCTTACTTCGATTTTGTAGGTATTTTATGCAGAGTATGGCACGTGTTGATTTTTTTATTGTTTTACATCGAAACAAAATTCCGACGCGTCACGCTCGAGCGGCGGCCATGAGGTCATCGAGACGAAAACCATCAACACATCGATATAAAAACTAGCCGTTGTTCGACAAATTGGTCTAAACTGTAGGAACATCCGTAATTTTTCTAACGAACTAGGTACCGATTTTACAACAATTAAAAAAATATTTATTACTAGACGAAATGGGATTAGAGATTAATGTATTACGAGCACGAGTAGTTTCCTCTTCCACTGTCAAATTCTGATGCAAATATTGTTTCCTATTCGTTGGTTAGTTAGTTCGTTCAAAATCCTACGTATTTGTTTACTATTTCTATAAAGAAGCAGAGCAGTTTTATCATTCGATTGGGTACAGAAAGGATTGTCCTTATTGTATTTGTTTTATTTTGTAGGGAGGCTCACTGGAGGACGAGGAGGAGGACGGTCCACCTGATGGAAAGCGGCCACCGTCGGCCTGGACATCTGCAATCTAAGGGGAGCGTATGCTGTGCCGGTTTTTGAGGTACCAGTAGACATACATGTCTTTTGAAGAACCCCATGTTATTGCGCAAAGTAAAGACTTCGATGGGGAGCTCGTTCCACAGCTTGCACATGTTATTTAAAGAAAAGAAACAGAAAATTGATTAAGAAATAGTCGATAGAAAGTAATTAATATAAGAAATATAGCTACACGTTTTTCTTATATAATTGAGTCTATAATACAAATAAATTCAACACAAAACTGTCAGTACCACCGCTGTGTGTACTCTCGCCGTCTAGTACGAGTGATAAATTGGATATTCCCGCAATGAATTCGGCGGTGTTTGAGCCCCTAATGAGTCGCGTCCGCGGCCCCGCTCGCCAAATTAATTCGCCGAAGCAGCCTCAGCGACAGCCCGAGTAAAAAGCGTCGCCGTCTCGCTGCCGGAAACACAAACCATTACCAAATGTGCACCAGTGATTCGCAGAAAATAACATCGCGCCACCGGATTAGTGCGAATATAAACGTATCTTATAGCTTATAGCGTATAGGTAGGTACTGTTAAAGCCTTAATTAACACCCGTTATCCATATTACATGCGAACGACGCGCGAGATACGTGTCCTGATTCATAATGCTGATATGTTATCGTTTGCTGTAATTTGTCAAATTTATGAACTCTGAATTGCATTAGTCTCGTTGTTATGTCCCCATCTATTAAACAGCTTTGTAATAACAGCAATGAAATTCTATATTTTATAATGTCTACCAAACATAATTTGCTTTAATTCCTTGAGTATACCTAGTAGGTGTATTTAATTTTGAGAATATTTTTTTACGTAATTTTACCGAGTCTGAGAAGTGGATGGGTGACCGTTTCGTACTTTGAGAAGCTAGTAGACCTTCATCACAGCAGCTCGTTACTCGTTAGGTGTGTTCATATCGTTGACGAAACGAGGTTGACCAGGGTCTTCTGCTGGGGACCCTGAGACTGGTTGATCAGTCTCGGGGGCCGATTGGTACCCAATGACAGTACATTTTATTTTATATACTCGTACCTACCTGTTGTTTAATTAACGAGTATATTGAGTTGATTGATGGTGGCATCTGAACGCATAAGGCAAAAAAAAATCTTGCTACTGTAGCTAATAAAAGTTGACAACCTTTCGCTCAAAGGGATCCGATTGCAAAATCCCTTACAAAGGCCGAACATTTGGGCGTAATTAGAATTAATGAGAAACGGCATGGCCGCGAAGGCGCGGCGACACAGCTCGCCCTTTTATTGACAGTACACCGTTTAACATTAAAAACAACTGCAATTCCTGAAATATACGCCGATCAGTTTGTGTTATCGATGTGTTATACATCACACACGCATACAAAAACTGTACAAAAACAAAAGAAAGACGGAGGCGTAACTAGCCAAAATGCAATAAAGCAAATTTTATAATATTAGATAAGACACATGTACATACGCTACGCTATGGCGCAGGAAACCTGCACAGGTAGGATTAAAAAACTTCAGCGAAGCAGTTTCCCGGCACCCACTCCGAAAGGAGGCGCTTATAAAGTTGTGAGTGTGGCTCGTAATTCATCCAGTTCACAAACAAACGCGTGGGATGCAAATACGGGGCTTTAGGTGCGATCCCGCCGCCCGCGAGCGAGCCGCGCACTAAATATCAGAGCCCACTGATTTCCACCTACCGTCTAGACGGAGATTATGCAAAACACAAGGAACTTATTCGTTTTTCGCAGCAATATAAACCTCTTTCTATGGTGTTACTCTTCTTTTTGCACGATGGCGAATTTGCCAGCGAGCTTTGATATGAAAGCTGTCGTTTTATTTTATTACGTGATTTCCGGCGAGATTTACGCTCGCTATCTTGTTGCAGTGCCGCTGTTTGTATTTGCGTCTCTACGACCGTCGACCAATGAAACGTCGTTCCTGTATCCTTATTGCAAAATTAGGCGTTGAAGAAGAAAATTCACGCGTCGAGAGCACGAATGACCTGCTCACACATAATAGCGGTGAATAGTACAATAAAATGCAATATTTGACATAGACAGCGAGCGCAACAGATGGCACATTCGACCAATTCATCGCACGGCTAATATTACTCATTGTCATTATTAATGAGCGTTGCAGTATGACGCGCCCTTTAACAATATTTACAAAGGCACCGTGTCTGCGGGGCGGGCCGAGACGTCGTCGCCGCGTCCCTCTAAATGGAAATTGCGGAAACTTAATATAAATCGAATAATCCATTCTCATGTGGGGACCGTTTCGGGTGGATAAATCTCAATCGGGGGTGAGACGGCGCGGTGCAGCGGGAGGGTCGCGCCGGCCGCGGCCGGACTCCACGCGGCCATCTGCCGCGCCGTAAAATCGATATTATTTAGCAACCGAACGATATAACTCGCGGGAGACAGCCGCCGCCGCTGCAGCCGCCCGCCGCCCGCCGCGCCCGCCCGCCGCAGTCTACGCCACCTGTATGCGTTTCAGACAATGACGGAGGATCCAATTTCTAATTGAATTTGGTGTTATGTTTCTAGATTTTAAGCAAACCTGTGGGGAGTAGATACCGTCTTATTGTAAGACTTCGGTTTGAACGCATATTGTTTATTGAAATGATATGATATACATATTATTATACTTACAGTCGGTAATTTATCTATTATGCAATCGGTATTTTTTTATTATGCAATTTCAAAATGCAATGTTGCCTCGGCCTACCCTAAGAAAAAATCTATAACGTCAATCGCCGGCACCTTTATGTTCCGGCGAATAGTAGATGCGTCCCGAAAACTGTGGCTTCTTTGTTATAGTTTCAGAGGTTTTTCTTGGTTTAATAAAAAGTAAAACATTCATTCAAGCTAACCATCGCTTATCAAACCAATAGAACATTTAGCTTTTAAAAATTAGAATTAGCACTCCGTAAACTCCCATTTTTAACCGACTTTCCGAATTCGTCGGAATCTTGTATTTTTATGTTTGTTCACCGATTATTCGAAGACGCCTGGATTGATTTGGAAAATTGTTTTTTGGTTTAAATTCTTTTCAGGTGGTCCCATGTTCATCAAGTCAGGATCTAATGATAGGATCCTGGAGAACTCGAAAATTGCAGGCACGTGTGTGTTTGTTACGTTGTACACAAACAAACATGACATGATGATACAGTCCAGTAACAGAGATGTACAAAGGCGAGCTTAACCCATTGATTGAGTTTTCTACCAGCAAACCTTGGAGTCATAAGAACTGGTCTAACTTAAATTACGTTATCATATGTTATATTATGCTCTGCTTATGTTAAAGCCACAGTACTCTTTAACGATTAGGAGTTACAGGAACGGCGATCTGTCGACAGGAACTACTCAGTAGTATTTAGGGGTAACACGATGCTTGAAAGGGTATAACTACCACTGAAAATTTTGAAATAAAGATGACTTCAAATCACAAAAAAGTAAAAATAAGCTTTTTATCATACAATACTAGCAAGTTAGATACAAAATATATGAATATTTTTGGAGTCGGTGCCACACCGCATCCGTCCCCCTCCCCCAAAGGTTTACCCCCTCCCCTGACGAACATTACTGTGCTGGTACCGACTTCAAGCTTATTTTTTACTTTTTGTGATTTGAAGGAGAATTTGTGTTTTTATACTTTTTAAATATAATATACTACTGAATTATTAAGAAATCTTTATTTATTTTAGATTTTAATTAATAAAAAAATATATGATGAAGATTATGTACATGGGTTCATAGCGTGGTTAATAATGATCCCCTTACCCTGCCACCAGGTGGTAGACACGCGGCAAAATATGTCTCTCGGAGTTATGCTGTAAAAGTTTTGGCTTCATTTTTTACGACCGGTCGCCTGCCTGACGTCAACCCTCCTTGGGATCCTTGGGATCGTCGGCGCTTATATTCGTGTACGCTGGCCTGTACTTATTTCTCCCTGGATGGTCTCTTTGAATCCCTATAGTTTTTATGACGTTTTAAACCTACACTCACAGCAAAACTGCGAGTTGGCAGTATCAGGCTTCTGCCGTCAGTCTTTGTGAATACTGCCCAGTGCATCTTCATTCGCGTGGTTTCAATTTAAAAATCTCTTCCACCTTGCCCGTACCTTAGCCGTACAACACCCGTACCCAACCCCTCTCAATCCACTGCCAGACTCCACCAGTGGATGAAATCCCTACCCCTTCCCTTTTCCATATCGATTTTTATATAGAACCCGTACCCTACCTGAACCAAATCACTACCCCGTCTCCTACCCTAACCTATATATTTTCTGTTGATTCGATCACTATCAAACTTTATAGGATAAATTGACCAAATTTCATCAAAATCCAACCGTTACGGTGTCTGTAAGGATTATATCGAAAAAAGTTTTTTCTGCTGTTTTATGTTGATAAGTTTTATTATTCTGACCGCTACCAAAATTCATAGTATCGTCCGCTAGATTGATCTGAAGATTCCATGAAAATTTGATCGAAATTGATTCGGCCTATTTAGTTAGTTTGAGGCGGGTAATTTATTTTTAACTTGTTTTATGACTTTTTCTAAAAACGGGTAGTGCAAGAACTGTTTTTCATGTTAATCCACGACAACATTTAAAACCTATTCATATAAAAATATATATGTATATATGAATTCACAAACAATACTTGTCTAAGTAAAGACATGGCACTATCTGACACGGCTCTTTGCTAAGTGAACGCACTGCGTTCAATACGGTTCTATGATGGTCAAAAAATCATGTGGAGATCACAGTGCACAGTACAGTCGCACACAACAGAAGACGTTCCTGCCCATTTTCTGGTCTACGCAGGTCCTAGCTGGTTAGTATAGAGCATCTGGTTAGCCTAGACTTTAATACGTGTGTCCTACTGTGACCTACTCGATATCTATAGCATATGGAGTTCAGGCAGTCACTGTGTGAGGGTTGTGGTTACGTTTACTCCGTCGAACAACCTCTGGATCTAAAATGTAAGGCTAAAAAAGGCACTAAGGATAAAAAATTAACTGAAAAGTTTTATCCGTAGATCAGCGTCCAACTGCGAGTTCAGCTCTCATGACAGGGATAATGAGATTCGACAGGCGTTCGCTACGGCAACGTAACGTTGTTATGAATCACTGCTCCTAAATAATTCCAATCACTTTGGACCTTTCTGGGTTTGGTAAACTTCTCTGATTAACTTTGCGGAGTGAGTCGACGTCACGCGTGACATGTAAGCGAAGTGAACCTTTCGACCTTTCTATAAATTACGATCAGAACCTCCAGCTTATGCAAGGGATCAATGCCAAATGGGTTTGGATTCAGTATTAAGTATAGATACTCAAAGTTAGTAAAATACGTGCTGAAGACTAAAGCGTTACGACTTACGAGTCATATACCCAATTTACATCAACTGGACGGATAAAAAACTTACGTAATTGGGGAGGGATTTTCCATAACACTTGAAAATAATCTCTACGTATGGCGAGTTGGAGATCGCAGTTGCAGTGTAGAGAAGTACATGGGATGGTGCGAGTATTTTGAAAAATTTGTTGCCTCTATCGAGTTGAACCCAATAAAATCTCTGTACTTTTTGAATAACTAGCTGCCCGGCGCTATTACGTTCGCATGGTTTCAATTGAATAAACTCTATCTCTCCTACCCTACCCTACCCCTACCCAATCTCTACCCTAAACCTACCTCTACCTACCTTTTTTTCTTTAATATAAACCTTGTGCTAACAGCTACAAAAACAAAGAATTTATTAAATAGGTGCAACTGGTCTGAAATTATGGGTGTGTTGCATTTTGATTCTTTGGGTTATATTATTACAATTTTCTAGGATAATTGCAAAATTTGAGGTTTTCAAATTTTTGGTAAATAAACTAAAGCCTTTGTTACTCGCTGATAATGTAGCTTTAAGATGAACGACATTTTAAGTTTATTCATTACAAACAAAGAAATAAAACGATAAACAATCAAATCTCAATAACTTCTCTCAATGTATGTACTATATCTTTAATTTTCTTGTGTACAATAAATTGTTAAATAAAATAAATAAATAAAAATGCTTGTTGTATCGTGTGCCTGAGTGGAATAAATGTGTTGTACTTTACTTTAAATAATTAATCTTTATAATATTAGTACCAATTGGTAAAGACAACCGGCAGGGCCAATCGTTAAGATCACATACCGATGGAACATTGTAGGACCGGATAATTTAGCCTGGGTATACGACCAAGAACGTTAAGCGATATTTTGTCTTTACAGAGGATTTATTAAATTTTACGAATAGGATCAGTTATAGAGAAATATAAATTTGCCTAGGTATATATGAGCAATACACAACACCACTGTGTTTCCATCGGGGGTTAAAAACATTCCCACAAAATTAGTCATTAGCGACTCTATATCTATACCTATACCCATTAAAATAAGATTCTGCAGCATCACCGATTCGGCTTAGCTCGTATGATATGACGTCAATGACAGTCATCGGCGAGTAGTTGCAAGAAACGGGGAGGTATGATTACAGGCGTACTTCCCCCGGCGGCGCGAGCCACGGGCGGCGGCGGGCGCGGGCGCGAGCGCGAGCGCGGGAGCCCGCGGCGGCGGCGGCGCGGCGCCCGCGCAGCATTCCACGCGATCGTTGCCTCCCCGTGTTCGCAACCACTCTGATGCAATATTCAACTTTACTGCGTCCTTGCAATGCCGTAATTCATTATAACGAGTTTAATCGCTGTGAAGTCATTTTTATCATTTTCTTCTTGTTTCCTTCAGTACTGGTTCTATCTTGCTCCCAAGGCCCTCTTGGCGGCCTCAACTATGTTCAGTCTGGGACAAATGACAGATGATACGATTAAGTTGACTGCGAGTGTGAACACGACAAGATGCCACTAGTGTTACTTGGTTTTTTCATACACCTATCTACCTCCACTGGCATTGGTTATTTTATTACAGTTTTATTATACGAGTACTTTGTATCTAGCAATAAGTTGACAAACGAGATGCCTGCCCACCTGTTATAGGTGCACTACATTATAAGAATGATACATTTGAGACTTTTGTCAGACATAAGAGTCAATTGCAGGTGTATGTCACAGTGAGGACTAAGCTGTTATGCCTCATGCTTGTAATTACGCTAATTGCTTAAGCTTTACTTTTTATGCTTTATGGTCGTAATTAGTATAGAGAGCAAATTATTTTCCTGACTCACTTTTCTAAGGTATGTTTTCACTTACAAAACATTTCTTATTTTTGTGACTTAGTTATTTATTTAATATTTTTAACTACCTATTAATGAAGAGTATGGACACTGATATTATGTTATGCCCCTACTATACTAACAGGTCTGTGGTACAAGACAGGTCCAATGCATGCGATATTTACGATTTCGATAATATTATATTGTCATCGTTTATAGTACGTCATAAATGTGACACTACAGTATATTTATCAGGTTCTACGATTTCAAATCACAATACACTGTCGTGAAATTTGTAACACGTAAATCGAATTACAATACGACATGTACGGCGGCGCGAGCACTATTGTACAAGCGGTACATGTGACCCGAGCCACGTGTATAGTTACACTCCATTTAGGAAATAATATTACCGAGAGAAAACAGGTGCTTGAACAAAGAGTGAGAGTGTGTAAAGATGATTCGAGTAATGACGTTAAGTATTGATCAAGGTGGAGTGTGACACAGTGTGGAGCTGCGTTTGTTCCAGGCGGATGCGCGCGCGCCGCTGCGGACTGACGCGGGACCCGTGTCATTGGCGCGTAATACGCCGCGGCTCGACCAGTCAACTCGGAAAATTGCCCGTAACGCGAAAACCAAACAGTCACCGTTAAAATACTAGACAACCTGAGCGCTAACTACACAGGTGCGTTATTACTTCCTTAATGGCTTATTCTTTGCAATTTACGTTTGTTGTAAGTATTCTAAAGCGACCATAAAATGGTTAATGAGCTTAATGCTTTATCAGTACCATTAATTAAGTTAATTCTTATATTTATCTATTTCCTGATGCGCCTGATAAAAGAAGAAGTGTTTTCTTCTTCTGAAGAAAACAGTTCGAGTTTGTTTTCGCTCTTTCGAACTGTTATGTCTAAGTAGGTAATACTTGGACCGTCAATTAAATGGCAGTAGGCAACGGCTGACCTAACCAAGTAGGCGGCGGAGAGGTAGGCATGCGAAGGGCCGATACTCGATAACCCCGTTGGTGGTTCTCCTCGATAGCTTTGGTTGGACTTACCGTTAGCTTTGGAATCGCACGCATGATCTTCCTTACACTGGTCACTGCGCCAGCTCAGCGAGCCTGCGCCGCCGCGTCCGTCGTCTTGCACTTGCGCCTTTGTTTAGAATAAGCAGTACGTAATTCTTTATCATGTAAGTATTATTCTCTAAATATTTTAGGGCGGTGTAATACAATTGGTGTGTGAACAACCGAAGAAGTACTTGACTCATTTTCCAAGTCGGCAAGACTAAGTTGACTGTATTTTATATTAAGTGTGTACTATAATAAGCCTAATCATAAATGTTAATTTCTCGTGTTATGACAATAATCTTGAACAACTTACAAGCATTTCTTTGCATCTAATTTAGCAAAAACAGCAGGATGCGGAGTAGTAGGCGTGTCGAGTAGTCGGCTCGGGCGGGCGCGGGCGCGGGGCGCGGGGGGAGTGTCCGCGGCTGTCAGGCCGGACTAACCCGTCGCTCCAGGTCAGCGCTCCAGCCGGCTATTTATAGAGATGCCCCTTAAACAGAGTAATTATTCATTGATTAGCACTGCGAGGAATAGGGATTGCGCTTCTGATAGCCATCGCGAAAACGAGAACCGTCGCTGGCGCCGCTCGGCCCGCCCGCCCTCTTAGCTTCACTCAATATTCCAACTACCTGCATAAATTACGCTACGCCAGATACGGATACCTACTCTCGATCTACGGCGCATCGTTTGCGACAATCGCTATGAGCCGTACACAGAATGGAATCCTTATCTGCGGGGAAGTTAAATTGGTCTGACACTTGATACCGATCAATTATCTGAACAAAGAACTTTTTGAATTAGAATATTACGTTTTGAGTGAGATGTCTGTTTGTGGAGGCACTCGGCAATTTGGGCGGTTGGATGATAACTCCATCCGGCGCGCGGCGTATAATGTCTGGCCGGACACGGCGTTCACGCCGGAATTTGCAAACATGCGGTTATTCCAGCCCTCGTGCTCCTTTTGGGGAACGTGACAGCTCTTTAAATTAGGCCCCTTACAATGAAAGGCGTTTAATTTTTACGATAACTTTTTACTGTAGATGTATAAGATGTATTTCGAAATGTACATGTGTTTATTACTAAACTAGCAGTTACAAGTGGTTTTCACCCACGCGCAGTTTGGAGCTCTGTGAACATTAAACTATCCTAGTGCCCTTTTTCCCAATGCTTTATTTTCATGTACTGTAATTTTCTATTCCCGTTTTTCCCCATTCCTGAATTTTGCCTTTCGCTATAACTTTCCTTTCGCAGATTTCCCCCAGTTGAAATGACCAGGACCAGGAAAGGAGGTCCGGACAACCCAGCCATGAGGAGATGGCAACATCTCTCGATTCGCTGTGGGAAAAAAGTTATGGGCAATATAAGTAAATATCATTTTGTACTGTTGTGACCAATTGTATTAAAGTAAATATCATTTTGTACTATTTTGACGAATTGTATTGACCATAACCATTTTCGCACAACTATTCGAGAATTGTCGCCAAAGTAAAACTTGTAGAAAATGAGAAATCCTTTCCAATGACACATCGCTCAACGTTATTGGTCATATAGGCCGAATTTTCCAGTACAAATCGAAGTTTACTTTAATTGACCATACATTTTTCCCACAGCGATTCTAGATTTGTCACTATAGTAAAAGTTGTAGAAAATGAAAAATCCTTCTTAATGACATATCGCTCAACGTTATTGGTTATATAGGCTGGAGTCCATACATTTCTGCCGATCCCCTTTATCATCATCACAGACCGTAACAGTCCACTGCAGGACTTAGGGCTCTTGATCTTCTGCCTCGAAAACATTAGTCGCCTTGTACGACACCCATGTATGTAAAGGGTTGGTGCTATTCTACTCAGCCGGACACCACACGGTCACCTTTATAGAGAAGGAAACATACGGGGAGCAAGTCATGAATAAGGAAAAATGCGAATGGCAGTTATGTTACTGGCAAGATTCAGGAATGGGGAAAAACGGATGTAGAAATTACGGCGCATGAAAATAAAGTACTGCAATATTATATCATTAGTCAGCTGATATGATGATGGAGACGGAAGGTAGCCACAGAAACCATTAAGGTGGCCATAAGGGTTTTATGTTCTATTAAAAAACCGGCTGTGTGTATCCGGCAGAGTAGAAAACCGGCTGTGTGTATCCGGCAGAGTAGAATAACACCTACTCCTTACACTCGTGCGTGACATACAAGGCGACTTGTGTTTTCGAGGCACAAGATCTTAGACTCTCCGTAGGCTGGAAAATGGGCAGTAGTGTTTTCCATTGTTAATTTATAACACTGCGATCTCCAACCCGCCTGCTAGGCGTAGAGATTATGGCAATAACCTCCCCTTTAGTGGGAGAGGCCCTAAGTCCTGCAGTAGACTGTTATGGGCTGTGATGATGAAAAACCGTCACAGGGTGGCAATCGAGTTAAACTCACCGATACTGTTTAACCAGTCAACCCTAGCGGAAGAACTTGGTCAATCTCGCTTTACCAACGATATTAAGAGTCACAGTGACTGGGGAGTTCGTAGTTATGCTAATTTCATAACGATTACCCCAACCGTTTCGTAGTTTAATCCGAAAAGACAAACAAAAACTTTGTACTAAATGTATTAACTCATATTAGCATTAGAGGCATATATAGAAAAGTGCGGCATCTGGCGAAAATTCGAAATAAATCACCGGCAGTGAATGCGTTAACTTAGGTTTATAATCATCATCACAGCCCGTAACAGTCCACTGCAGGATTTAAAGCCTCTCCAACGAAAGGGGAGGTTATTGTCTTAATCTCCACGGTTGGCAGTAGGGGTTGAAGATAGCAGTGTTATAAATATAACAATGGAAAACGCTGTTGCCCATTTTCCGGCCTACGGAGACTAGATATTTTGTAGCGAAAAAAAATTTATCGCCTTGTACGATACCCATGAGTGTAAGGGGTTGGTGCTATTCTACTCTCTGTGTGGTATTCCACACGGACAACTTAAATTCTCCGTTTAAAATTAAAAAAGTTTATTTTCTGATTTTTAAGCCCTAATTCTCTTAAATGGCCCAGAAATATGTAATAATAACGAAACCGAACCAACTACACTTCAAGTAAATATTATAGAACTTTACGCACAAGTACAAAACAAAGTCCTATATATACCTAATATAAGTCGCTACCGTCGTACCTAGTAAAGTCGCTTACCTACCGCCATATGTCTCTCTGTATGTATGCTTAGATCTTTTTAACTACGCAACGGATTTTAATGTGGTTTTCAAGAATATATGGAGTGATTTAAGGGGAAGGTTTTTACCGACAATACGCGAATGAAGTCGCGGCGGAAAGCTAGTTTTATATAATCAAAATAGAGTTTTATATATTCTAATAATATAATCGTTTAATTAAATTCGTCGACAATACGTCGAATTAGCACGCGCGACTTGAGCGTTTTGAGAGTGCATAATAATGTATGTAAACGTAACGTATACGTATAAAAATTATCATCTTGTCGTTAATGTCCCGATTGTGCCCACGCGGCTGAGGGCCCTGGTCCCTTTTGACCATGATCCACGAGTTGGCAGATCAAGTAATTACAGTGGAGCAACTGCCTTCTGACCATCGTGAGCTGTTAACAAGGGAACCTGACCAGATTGGATCATGGTTACACATTCAGTCTCCTGAATGAACAGGTTTCTTCACGATTTCCTTTCACCGCAAGTGCATCGGTTAGTGTTCAACTAATGTATATAATTCAGAAAAGAGTCATTGGTACCTGACGGTACTGGGGTTCGAACCCGGTATTTCTTCCTTATGAGTCGGACCCCTTAACCACTTAGGCCACCGACGCTGTCTATGAACCGTAACGTCTATGTATCTATGCGTGACAGAAATGGCGCTTTGTTCTCAGTGTTTTGTTTTCAGCTTGACTTCTGTTGGGAGAGCGACGTTTTTTATTTAGTGGCTATGTAGGTAGCTACAGAAACCAAAAAATTTTTTAAATAAATTATATTCCATGTGTGTATCCTATCAAAGTTTCCAGTATCGACATGCCTACTCCAATATAATTTATATAAAACTCGTCATGTTGCTTCCAACATTTACTAACATGCACCGCAATTAAGTCGAAGTCTAGATAACTGGAATGCGAATTAAATTTGCCCGGGAATTGAACAGGACACCTTATACATTATTTTATACTTTTCTAGGCGCCACCGACCAGTTGATGACTCAGAATGAAGATTAACAAGTTCGCGGCGGAGGCATTTTGTTATTTTTAAACAGTCTGTTTTGTTGTGGAAGCAGGTTAATAAAGGCAAACTGCAAACTATTCTTGGCTGTGGCTACTATTTATAGTCGTGATCGTAAATATAATTGTCAATATAAATCTAAGGTCTAGTTCAAACCAATGCAATATGATAAAGAGTCCATAGCGTCAGTTTCCGAATGGATTCGTTGTAAATCTCAAATAGGTAACTCGAAAAATTCGACAGTGAAAGAAATCGTTATTTTGTAGCTGGCTCGCCGTGACTTCGTTCGCGTGTTGTCCTACCCTCTAAACCTTCCTCTTTAATCTTGTCTAGTAGTGAAAATCGCACGATAATCTGTTTAATAATTTTTGAGATTATCGTAAACAAACAGACAGCGTGGGACTTTGTTTTATAATATGTAGTGGTGAACTGTTTGTTAAGTGAAATATTGAGAGGAGGGTGCCAGGGAGTGAGATAATAGTTAAAGCCTCTGTTTATCGAAGTATAATTAATACATAACACTTGCATGTAAAGCGGTCATTTTTGTATCTATTTTGGTGTAGTGTATTATGTAAGGTAGCAGGGCCAAATGGCAGTCGCTCCACTGTAATTACCTGATCTGTCAAATTCTGGATCATGATCAAGGACTATGGGCCCTCGTGCGCGAGAGCACAATCGGGCTTAAGGCCAAAATGATTATTTATATTTTTTATGAAACTTCTAAGAGAGTAAATTGATTTGAAATTGGAACGTTAAAATTTGTATAAAACTCTTAGCTCACTTTACAATGGCTATTTTCGAGAATCGCACCTTTTTTCTTTTTTTTTACACAATAGAATAAATTGTAGGATATATACACAAATTGCAGTTTATTATGTTTTAAAATTTATGGGTATTGGTGGTTTTGTCTGTGACATTTTATTCTTCTTTTTCTCACCGAGTCGATGGACTTAACTGCCCCTTACACTTTGTTTGCCCAGTATTCGGCGACGCATACAGCATTTGGACATTTTATTAGCGTGCAATAAAATCCATCAGGTGGAACAATAAAAATATTAGGTATTCTGTGCCAAAAAGAAGAATTCTTCCGGCCGCCAGCTATTATTGAAAATAGTTGCCAACTGCTTTTGTATAGTAAATTAATTTTTTCCTTAAGAGAAAACCAGACGTCAGACGACCTATATGTGATCGACATTCAATTCAATTCTAAATAATAAAATCATGTTTTCGCAGTATTTTTCGTAACATAAGGGTTTTATAATTTTTTAACATTTTTGAAATTGTCTCAGAAAACCTTTTCATTTTATAAACCACACGAGAGGTATCAGAGAATTTTTTTTTCGAACGAACGTCTGCCCTCTTGAATTAAGAGCTTGCAGTCAAAATCCTGTTGTTCTCCTGAAAATCTTGTTGTTCAGCAGGTCCGAATCAGTAACAAAAACACAGTTGGCCAAATATATCCCAAAATGCTGTTGGAACTGTATTTCGACGAGAAGTGAACCGGACTATCAGGCAGGCGGTCGGTCATAAAATAAGACCTTAAGGTCATATGAAGGTATGGGGGCATGGGGATGGACGGAGTGTGCTGAAGAACGTCTTGAGCTGCTCGTACGCACACGCTAATAAGTTTATATACCTACTACTCTGATGTATCTTCTTGCAACGGACCATCCGCCCTCTCTGCGGAGTGTACGTAGCTGAACTTGATTTTCACGCCCTTTTGAGGACTGTTTGTTTCTGATAAGGTAAAATTTATTACTTAAAGATAAATCAACATTAATTTTTTTGCCAGTGGCTATTGCAGCACTTTTCTATATAATGACAAAGTATTGTATTTATTTTAAAGGGCGTACAAGGCCGCGTCCTTTCTGAAATTACATAACCAAATAAACTTCTTGAAATCGACCTATTAATACTTGATGAAAATTATTGTCATATCCATAAAATTAAAGGAATATTTATACTATGTCGGCACTAGGGGTTGCAAAATCAGCCTTCAATATTTTATCGATATTTTCGGCATTGATCTCATATCAACATCGGAATTTCGGTATGTTTTCGAGATTTGTAGCAACTTCACCATGAAAGAGGTTCAGAAAGAAATTATGATTGTATCCCGGGTAGTTTCCACCATTTCCACACTATGTGGCACCAGTAGCTTCTGACCTTCACGAGAGAATGGGATATTAATTGCCCTACTACGAGTATAAGGTGATTGACCAAGTGAAATAGTGAAAACTACCCATACTCGAATGTCTATTTCATACCGAATCTCACGCTTGTGAGAATAGATTGACATAAGTGGATGTTTACCTCTCTTTTCAGCAATTGCTATAAAGTTTAAACGTCTTCTTTATAATTGGATATATGGAGGAGAGTTTACATTATTTTTTATATAATTTTCATGAAAGAGCTGCACTAGGAATGCTGTTAATAGGCATTGACCCTCATCTACCATTAGGTAAGAACTATAAAAAAATAAAGGGTGTTTATTTAAAGCTTTGGTTATCAAAGAAAAATATATTTAATATCAGTGAAACTAGCTTTATACGAATGATAATGAAATGCCATTTATGTTTGAATATGATTTCGAACATGTGGCCGCCGCGTACTTCATCATTATCATGATCATCTTGGCGTTATGTCCCGGTTGCGCCGCCGCGCGGCATGTAGGGGGGAGACATCCGCCTTGCTGCTACTCCTGGCCCGCCTTGCTCGGATTTCCATATCCTTGGAGGTGAGCTTATTGGCACGCATGACATCGAAGGCGGCATTCTTGCAGCTTAGGGAACGTACCCATACTACGTGACCCGTTTAGGGGGGGGAGGGAGATCTTCAAAATACTACGCTCAGTCACAGGAGCGGGGGGGTGGCTTAAATTTTTGTTACGTAGTCGTTTTCGCCGCAAGAAATTGCAAATATGAGTCAAATTATTTTCATTTGTTACACTTTCTGCCTGCGAAATAATTAAAAATAATACTTGTCAATGCTACGAAAAACTTTAAGGGGGGGGGGGGGTCTTGGCATATACTACGAGTGGTCACCGAGGGGAGGGGGGGGGGCCAAAAAATCTTAAAAAACAGGTCACGTAGTATGGGTACGTTCCCTTATATGCAATGTCACGGACGCCAAGGCTAACCCGGATGTGGGCGTTTCGAACGCGATCCTTCCGTACAACTCTACACATCTACCGCAGCATCTTTATTTCCGTGTCGCGCAGATCCTGCTTGTGTCGCTCTAGTAGGGGCCAAGTCTCGCTACCGTACAGGACAGCAGGCCTTATAGACCTGACCCTTCAGCTTCTTACCTCCCGCCATTTGGCCCAAGTAGTGGTCGGACTGCGTGAAAATAAAACCACATCTCGATGTACAGGATAGCCGTTTGGTACACGGATACTTTAGATTTAAACAATCATTTTGAGCGGTTGTTCTTAAAAATATTCCAATGGGGAAAGCAGTGATGACGTCATAAATTTTTTGTATTTAATTTTTTCAGAAACCTATCGTGTTTGATACCAAATGAAAGGGCATCATGAGTCGGTTCTAAAAATATACTACACCATCACTATTGGGCCACCTGTTTTCTAAAAATCCAAGTAATATTTTCAAAACAAACTAAGGCTCCTCCAGGTAGGAGACGGCTTAGTAAATTTTTGTAAAACATACGAAAAATGTCTCTTAATATAATCATATCCAACGTCAAAAAGGCGATTTTAAAAATATTAACAATTAAATTTTTTTTAATGTAAAAAAAGTTTCAGTTTCAGAATTATTTTTAAACTTATCGAACTGTACTATTATTGTGTTTTATGATATTATCTGTGTTAAATTGATGCTGACACGCTTCCTATTCCTATACCAAACACGATAGGTTTCAATATAACAATTTTTTAAAAATTGATGTCTTCACTACATGGGAATATTTTTAAGAACTACCGCTCAAAATGATTGTTTTAATCTAAAGTACCCGTGTACCAAACGGCTATCCTATACATAGATTTGCGGTTTTCTATAAATATTTGCATTGTACACCGTCCACTAAAGCCGCGGATATTCGAGCCTAGACGTCCCTGTCGATGTCCCCGGTTGAGCTAAGTACAGATCCTATGTATCTGACCTCATCCGTGCACTTGACATCATCTTCGCTTATGCTTACGGGTAGGAGATCTGCACTGTAGCTGGCTATGTACTCTGTCATCGCCACATTAATTACTACCAATAGTCAAAATTATTCAATCAAAAGTTGGCTTCATCGCTGAACAAATTTTTAAATAAAAGAAAGAATGAACATTAACGAGTCATTTCACACTAGCCACTGAGATGGTGTCTAACCTAACTTCATTAGATTATTTTCTTTAGGTATGTGTCTACTCCTATCAATCAGACTCGATGGAATACAATATACGATGAGTTAGCGAAATACGACCGTTTGCTGCGAAAATGCGTGAAAATTGCACTCTAGATTGGGCTATGTACGGGCCAGGCGCGGCGGCCAGATGGCCGAAATCATATTCAATCATGAATGTCATTTAATTATCTTTCCAATAAAGCTAGTTTCACTGATATTAAGTACCTTCATTTGTTACATTTCAATTTAAAAGTCAAACCATTTGCTGCGAAAATGTGTGAAAATTGCACTCTAGATTGTGCTATGTACGAGCCAGGCGCGGCGGTCAGATGGCCGAAATCATATTCAATCATAAATGTCATTTAAATATCTTTCCAATAAAGCTAGTTTCACTGATATGAAGTACCTCCATTTGTTACATTTCAATTTAAAAGACAAACCATTAAATACATCCTTTCGTCATTAGAAACGAAGTTAGGCAGTAATTCACTAAAACTGTTCTTTTACAAAAAAGTTCTACATAAAATTTTGAGCAATAATATTGCAATTTGCAACAATCGCTCAGATCACGTGACCACATACGAATTAGTTCCGTCCGAGAGGTCAACACCACGTGACACTTGGAGCCTCCATCTGATCTCAACTGCGGTCAGGAAGGTTTAGTGAGCTTGTGCGTCAAATATAGATATTTCTTTTTATCATTTTACTTTATTATCATAAGCACTAATATGGAGAGCGTCGGTGGCCTAGTAGTTAAGGGATTCGACTCGCAAGCGAGAGATACCGGGTTTGGAGCCCAGTGCCGCCATGGATCAGTTTTCTGAGTTATTTATATTAATTGAATAACAACCGAAACTCTTACAATGAGGGAATATATATATCAATACCGGGACTTCGATTTGTTTTCGAGATTTGTGACAACTTCACCATGTAAGAGATTCAGGAAGAAATAATGATTGGATCCCGGGTAGTTTCCACAATTTCTTCACTATGTGGCATCAATACTTTCGGCTCTTCAGAAGAGAATGGGATTTGCGAATAATATCCCTGACTGAGCAAGTTTCCAATACAAACTTTTATCCTCTATTTTACCGTCGTCAGATTTATTTTTGGCGACAGGTAGCCTATATTCTTCCCCAGATACCTCTACTAGGCGTCTATTAAATGCAAAAAGAACATAACATACGTACAAACATAAAGCAACACACTAATTCCTAACATAATATGAAAGAACATTATGATTTATCATAAAATATTTTTCCTGTTTATAATATTAGGGTGTTAATTTCTAGCAGTTTACATGGGTAAATTACTAGGAAACTGGAAAACAGTTTAGTGGAAGTACTGTACCAGCGATGACTCAACCAGTTTTGATACTTTATTTAAGTAACCTAACCAACAGAACGTCGAAATAAGACACGTTTAAAGAAAATGAATTTATTCCCGGACGCGCTCCGGCTTCGCACAGGAATTATACACCTAAACCTTCCTCATGAATCACTCTACCTATTGGCGAAAACCGCATAAACCGTGCAAGTGTCATGTACGTATTTATTGATGTTTCAACAAAAAAAAAACATTTTTCGAAATAATGATTTGTGTGTAACCTATCCGGACATGATTTTATGGATTATAGACTTTGAGCTAGAAATATATTCGAGCTAGTCAGGCACTCTAAAACTGACCATAATTTATTTTTAGGGGGTTTAAATCTGAACTAGATAACGGCCAGTTTTCAGCTCTTGTACCGTCGGCAAGTTGGTGTCGAATCAGTCTTTAAGACAAGTAGTACGTGCGTTGTTGTGACCAACTCCAGGTGCAGAATCCTACTGGATAGTTCACGGTACATTTAAAAAAGTTTGTTGCTAAAAAGTTTCACAACATGAACCAAGACGATCTTCTGTTGATACGCTTCGGCTAAAGTCTTCTTCATTCCTTTTTACCAATAAATAAAGACCATTTGCGTACGCTTTGTCAGTTTGCTTTCTCTTAGGCTTTAAAATTTTTTTCGTCGGTAAAGAGGATTTTCATGTATATTTGTAAAAGTCTTTTTTTAGATCCAGCCTCTTTAACTGTAGAGATTGATTAAGGGCCGTACTCTCTAAAACTGACCATAAATCATAATCCATCGGATTAAGATCGGGACTAGACGACGGCCAGTCTTCAGCTCTGATGAAGTCGGAAACGTTCGATTCCAACCAAGACTGCGTGGACCGAGCTTTGTGACCCAGCGCCGAGTCTTACTGGAAGGACCATTCTTGGTTATTGAACATGGTGTTGTTAAGAGACCTAACTACCTTCTCAAGAATGGTATCATGATACACTTGTGCCGATGTTTTGATACCTTTTTCTCAAAAGTATGGCTCACCCCACCAAACCATCACTGAACTCGGATAATGCCCACGTTGCACTCTGTCGACTAATTGGGAAGCTTTCTTAGAGCATTGAGCATAAATACGGTCATTTTGTTTGTTAAAATGTTGCTCAATTGTAAAAAATTTCTCATCCGTAAACAAAATTTTTCTGTGACCTCCCTTTACGTACCACTTCAGTGGTTGTTTCGATTTTACCACCCTATTCTTTGTTAAATTATCAGTTAAGAAATGACCAGTACGTCTCTTATAGCCTGCAAGTCCTAAGTCATCTTTTAAAATACGCGACATGGTTCTAGGTGCTATCTTCATCTCCCGAGATAAAATCTTTTGCTTTCGTACAGGATTCAAACGTAATATTTTGTTTATTTTTAATTGTAACAGTATTTATGGCCAGACTATGTACTATAGGGTAAAAGCCGGATACTTGCCCCACTTTTCAAAAAGGCTCTGTAATTAAGAAATGTGCAATTACTAAGACTTGTGCTATGTGTATATCAAAACATAGGTCTTTGATCTTCTATAATAGCCTATTTTTATAAACATAATTATTATCGGTTCTGAGTAAATCCTGTTTTACTAAACCTCTCAAAAGGGGGATAGTTGCCTACTGTGGCGGATAGTTGCCCTATGGTAAAATGATTCGGGGGATAATTGCCTCGTGCGGGGATAGACGCCTCACTATAATTTTGTTGGATAGAATCGATGTTTATTATTTACTGACATCCATTATTAAGCACAACTCAAAATATTATTAATTATTGTTAAGTAGTAGTTTTACGTTTTAATGTTTGAAACCCATCATCTGTCGGGCAGGATCCGTTTTCCAGCTTTTTATTCGTTATTTCGTTCGGTCTTGGGTTTTCATATGGACCATATGGCTATTAAGGTCCACTTCAACCACAATCTGTTCGCAGCGTTTCTTCGAAACTATCCCAGAAAGCAGTATTTTCGGTGTCGACACAGCCGGACTAAAGAAAATTAAACGAATGAGGTTAATTTTAAAACTCCCCCCTCCATTTTATCGACATAAGGATATGCCTTAAACTAACTAGCTAATGTGGGGGCACCACGTCTGATTTTCGTTTATACTTGCGAGGCATTTTGCTCACCTAGAATAATAGCTGAGACAAATAAGTACTTCTTTAAGAATAATAAGTTTGAAGAACGCCAAAAGAAACAAATGCCTTCTCTTGTCATATAATTTTAAAGTCGCCCCTAGGGGCAACTATCCTTTTTGATACGGATACTTGCCCTATTTATTAGTAAAATAAATAAGAACTTTTCAACAATAAAACATAATCAACAATGTAGTTTAAGCTCTAATGTATGCAAAGAAACTAAAAGTAGATTTATTCCACAATCAGTAATAAAGATATTAAATGGAAATTACTTATAAATATAATTTTGACGCCCGTGAAAGTGTGGCCGCGGAAGATGTTTACTCATAGGGACAAAACGCGTACGCCTACGCTGATGGATTACATGGCACTAAGGCTTTCAGGAGGGCCATTTTTAATTATAGTAGATAGCTAACGCCAAAAACATCATTAAAATAGTCTATTCAAAACCGGGGCAACTATCCCACTGGGGTAAATATCCGGCTTTTACCCTAGAAGTCTGTGTCTAGATCAGTGTTCCGCACACTTTTTCTGTTCAAGGTGTACCTACGAAATTTAATAAATACGAAAACATAAACTAATGAATGAGCGACTTCGGAATTTTTAATTCGGTTTGATTAAGCAGCAATTAAAAAATGAGCGACAGCAGCAAGCTAGAATTTTTTATGTTTTTGGCTCAAAAGGATGGATGGATGAATAAAAATAACGTGAACCAATAAACAAGTACGTGCAACGAGCTCGGTATTTTGGCTCTTAAATCGAAAAGCGAATGAGAGGTTGAGTACCTATCAAACAAAATATATCCCATGGCTAATAAGAGTGCCGCGGCATACGGTTTGCGGAACACTGATCTAGACAACGCGCATGATAACTATTTTCGTGGCTGGAAATGAAACTAAATAGAACAACTCCCCGTCGTCCATGACCACTCCTAACAAAAACAATGACAGGACTCCAAAACATATGTGCAGAGTTATCTTGCTGTTGATTTGATGGTTGATGGCTCAAAAAGAAACAAGTGACGTAACTGAATTTCTAATGAACAAAAACAGTTTATAACAATGTTTAAAAATACATAATTCGTTCTATAAATGAAAAGTAGATTTAAAGCCACAAAGCTGCAAAAAAATAGGCGATGTCACACTGCTATAGTTAAGTCCAAGATAAGTGAACAGCGAAACCACGCCCCGTCATCTCGGATTGTATAACTTAATCGCGAATAATTAATGTCCCATGTCCGGCTGATGAAGCGGCCCGTCTTAATTCCCAGGATAGGAGGATCGCGCTATGAGTCATTTAAAAAAGAATCCCGTTCGGCGGAGTCAGCCGCCCGCGGATGCAAATTATGAGAATTTACAATCAGCTTTGAGTTTATTTTTTGTTATGCATTGAGGTAAATGTCACTTTAAATTAAATTGCCGCCGGATATTAGCTACGGTGTAGGCATATCTATCTAATTTGACAGGTTCTATTTCGGCTGTAGATACTTACTAATTTATTTGATAAAGTTTTAAGATTGTCAATTTGCAAACCTATTTAAACTTCTAATTATATTAGGTATGCGTATAATTAAATAAATTAATATTTTACGGCACGTATACCCATAAAACGTGTTACCAGTTATGGGCTACGGTGGCATGTAATAATGGTACCAATAACGAGAATGTCCCATAATCTCATTGGCCCATGTTCTTAAGTACTAAAAACTATTTATTGTGGTACAAGTGACCACGTTACTATAATACCAGGCGCACTAAAAATAGTAGCATTACCAGGGGCTAAAAATAAATTGTAATGTATTCTGAACAAGTTCCTCCAGGGTTATAGAGCTATAGCGCGTTAGCTTTATATTTTATGCAGTACTTGGGAGGAAAATTCATTTGGTAAGAGTCCTTGGTGCATGTGAATCGGTTTTCGGAATTTGTGTTCGAACACTTTGCACGTTTTATCGGGCGAAGTTGGCCTGCGATTCTCAGGCCGGCTGCAGCCGGTTTTATAATCGGGAAATTCGTGGAAGGGCGCTCCTGCCCGTCGCGAACTGCGCTACTGTTCACACTTTTTTGTAACCACCCAAAGAAAAATTCACAGTTTCCTCAATGGCAATCTTTACGTTCTTTAAAAGTATCTATAAAAAGGGTGTAATGGGGCGATTCACAACAAGGGGTGCCGTTTAATTAAACCTATTTCCGAACACTTACTTGTTCTTGTGCCTACTATAGGAACATCCTCGAACTTGCGAAAAGAAAATCGATTTTACGTCCATTTTGCCGAACGCCCCAAAAGTAGATCACAATGATGAGTAGAACCCTTTCAGTTCGAAATATCAATTGTGTGCACACAATGTTAGCTTCAAGAGTACATTAACAAAGCAAATACAAGTCATGTTGTTTTTCGTGAGTTATAATGGAAGACCTAAAATTTTAAACATACTTTGTTTGAAAGGGTTTTTAATATAAGTATGTGTGGATGCAGTATTCAATATTATAAGTTCGTATTTTGCTTCGGCTCTGAAACGTTTAAACATTATAGTTTTATCCCGCGCAACATTTTCATTAACAAGTTTGCAACATACTCGTAGTCTTGATAAACCTGATCATCTTACGGCCCGATTCGCTGCGATTGGCCGCAGCTGACCGGCCAGACACCCCGCTAATTGTAATTACATTAGGCGCCAGCCAGACGTCACCCAATATAATTTAGATGGGGTTTTTATATGTACCACGGCCTACCCCCGACTTTGCACGGGTATAAAATTATAAAGGGTCTAGATGGCGCTGCGTTATCGTAATTATTTACTTTTTCTCGACTTTCGATGTTCTGCTGAGACTATTATTATTAGGTATATTAGGTAGCCCAGCGCGACTTCGTTCGCGTGGTGTTCTACCTCTCCTTACTGTACGGTACTACCCTACCCTATCCCTACTCTACTAGTAAAAAGGGTGGTTAGCGCATCTACAAATTTTTACCACGTTTTTATTAGGTAGCTTTCTTGTCTGTTTGTTTATTTGTTTGTTTGTTTGTCGATTCGGTACAAATTTTGCAATTGATTTTTTCTTTTATACAAACGTTGTCCTGACCATAACAAACCCAATAAAATAAGAATTAGTGAAATTGGTTTAGCCGTTTAATTGTTATACGCAGACATATTTCGGATCGTTCGGATATCTGTACCGCGCGAAGTTATTATTTTTCCAGGATCAAAACGGCTACTACACACGGTACAAAAGAAAAATGAAGCTTCATACATACATAAGCGTCATAATATGAAATCCTATTAGTAAAATAATTTTGAAATTAGAATCAGTAGTTTAGAAGTTTATCCTGAACTACAAACTCATATAAACATACATACAAACTTTTCCTATTTATAATATTAGTAAAGATAATATAGAAGTATAGATAGGTAGAGGAGGGTTGGACTTTTCCAGGTTTTTCATCAGATAACTGTAACTGTTGCAAACATTCTGGTTTTTTAAAGTACTTCTTTTATTTAATATTTATGATGATATATAAAACACTTATTTTAAAAATAACAATTATAGAGCGAGTTTATTTATTAAGAAGGGAAAATGCTCATGCTGCATGTTAAATAAAAACATAATATACGGTACGTTATTGCGAACAACCATGAAGATTAACACAAAATTAATTTTTAATAAACTAACATAATGATCAAGATTTTAAATGTAGGTATAAGTTTAACATTAGTATGCCGCTGTCAATATTTACGGCTATTTGTCATAGAATTTTATGGAACTTAGATACTAACGGTTTTGGTAGAGCTTTGGAAATAAACTAGGAAATCCAGACGTGTACCTACTTACTTTCTATACACTCTGTTTAATATAACCATGGTTAAAAAGGCTTTACGGCTATACGCAGAAAGTACTGTACATAATACCGTTTATCTAAAAGACGATTACGCAAAGCTTTAAAATATTTACGAATTGTTTTTCGTCATATATAGTTATTTTTCGACATGCTGATCAATCTGCAAGCAAGATTACAGAAAAATGGCCATCACTAACGCGGAGGAAGCTTAAGTTCAACAGTGGACTGCTATGGGTTGTTCGTCACCTGATGAACAAAATCATCAGGGAACACTGCCGCCAGTTGCAACCGACACCCAGAGGGGAAACGGAAACCTGGGTTTATTAATTGGGGGTAAATTAATGAAAAGTTGAAAGAAGTACATGAACTTTCAAGGAGTCATTGTATATAGGTTCGAAGTCTTTTTAGTCAATTCGTTCGTAATAATCCTTTTTCGTAATAAACTAACTTTAACAATTTTTACCGGTTTCGTTGTAGTTATTACCGAGTTTGACTTACGTTAATCTTATTTAAAAATAACTTTTAAGAGTTAGACAGAGAGGTATTTGTCTATAAAAGTAGTTGCCAACATATTTTCCGAAATTACCCACACTTACGGACCTGATCATGTATGTGCTCACATTAATTTAGATGTCTAACCATACCCTAAATAATAAAGATGACCTACTTTTTCTCGCAGTACTTCCACAAAAATCGATGTTCTTGTGACCGGCAGAGCAAAAGCGCACCCGAAATGGAACTGCCGCTTCGGGCGGAGTCGATAAATTGATAATAATAGATGGGTAATAAGGTAGCGGAACGATGCAGTTCGGCGGGCGTGCGGTCTGGGGTGGACAAAATCAATAGTCGGCACCTACGAATAGCACCACTACACCCACGGAATCTGCACACATCGCGATTCTTTATTCGGCTTATTTCCGCCCCGCGCAGAGTTATTGTCTTCCGAGCAGGTGGCGCCTCGCGCGGCGCCCGCCGCCCGGTGCCACTGCGATATTACGCGCACAAACATTATCCTTTATGAAGTGTTCCGAGATGTAGTTCAATGGGGGAGCGGCGCTCGCCGCGAATAGAAATGGATGTTACACCGTTTGCGTGATCGCCGATTCCGGGGCGATGTTGATAATGGTATAATGATATTATTTTGGAGCGCAAACCTTTCTCGGAGTTTTCCCATTGTTATACTCGTTTTAGTGGTGTGATTGCGTCCGGTCCCGTTACGGCGGGGCGGCGCAGGAGCGCTGGCGCCGACGCGCGGCACAAACACGGCTGTCGCGCGCAACTGAAGCGTACTTAAACGGTCAACTATCAATCATATATCTGCTACAGTTAAGTCTTGAAAAAATCTATGTCACATTGCGGATGCCAAGAAAATACCCTAATAATAAATTAGCATAGTAATGTTTGCGGCCGTTATGTTTGGATTGAGTTCGTCTTAATTAATATAAAGCGGCGCCAGCCGGTGTCACTGGCCTTTGGCCGGCTTTATTCTAATCAGGATTCCAGTTTTGTTTATGATATCATAAACAAACTGGTATCCTGATTAGAAATAGAATATAATATGCTTGTTTATTTAATATACCTACATTCATTCATACGTTTACACCTACTGCAGGTGGGAGGATATTAGTCTACTGAGATATCGCTCTTTGAATCTAATAAGAGAAGCCAGCTTCGATTTTTTTTAGGAAGGCAAATATATAATTTTTAGGCGCTACAAGATGGGCGTCTTCATTATTCAATCAGTGTTGCTTATTTGTTGATTACAATCAATCTTATAATTTCCCAAGTTGCTTGACTTTTTAGGCAGAGGATACTTTTTATACCGGCAAAATAATAGGTTCCCGAGGGAAAGTTAATTGTTTACAGATATCCGAACTGCGCGCGGGTGAAAACCGCTTAGATATAGTCTATACATAGTACAAAACAAAGTCGCTTCCCGCCGTCTGTCCCTTCGTATCTAAATATGTACACTTGGATTTGTTAAACTACGGTTTTAATCAATAGAAAGAGTGATTCAAGAGGAAGAGTTAGTTAAAAAAAAGGGTAGGTCGGAGTAAGGTAGGTGTAGGGTAGGTCAAAGGTAGGATAGGGTATGGTTAGAGGTACGGTAGGAGGGTAAGGATATGTAGGAGTAGGGTTGGGTAGGGTAGGGGTAGGACGCCACACGAACGAAGTCGCGACGGGGCCACAAGCTTTTAAAAAAACTAGAATATATGTATATACAAGTTTAAGTGTCCATGCAGTGTTCAGTAGATAGAAGTAGCATAGACTTATTTAAAATAGAGGCAGACCAGCGACGACCTCCGTAGACGAGACAATAATAAGTGACAGCGAAGTGTTGTGATGTATTTTATTTTATTTGTTAGGGACACCAACAGCTTCAATAACAATTATTGGTATAAAAGTAGGTGTAAACGGAGCTCAGGGGATCTATTTGTGAACGACTAGCCTTGATTCGAATAGTTTTCAATTTTGATTTTCAGCATGAAAAATTCAATTACATTGGCAACATCGTAAGCGAACGGTTCCAAAATAGAAAAAGTTGGCATCATCCATCAATTTATAAAAACGTTATGCCGAAAATCATAACTGAAAACCAATTGACGCGAAGCGAGCGGTTCAAAAATAGAGCCCCAGGTATTGTATCAACACTACGATCTTCTCAACCCGCCTGCCAAGCGTGGAGACCACCTATAGCAAAAGCTTCTACTAATGTAGAGGGCATTCTAACATTAAACTATCAGACTTTTTAAAATCAGTTTTAGTGAACTTTTCACTGTAACAGGTTGTGGAAATTAGTCTACGATGGAACACAGCCAAATTACTACAATACCTCTTCAATCTAAAGTACACATGTAGTTGAGACCAGTTTTGAAATATCCCTCATATACTAATTTACTAGCACTATCAAATTACATGAAATCAATTTTGCATTGACGTTGAGGGTACTTATCGAGTCACAGTAAACTATTAAATATACAGGGATGGCACGTGGGGCGATAAGGGCACTGCGGTTATAAGCTTAGCCTGTCCGCGGCGGGTCCGAGTGACAAGCCGGCGCCTGACAGCATGAAAAACGAACGCTCCACACGTCGCCTGCAGCTTCAGCTAATATCGTGAGAGATGCATGGTGCACGCACGCACCCCATTTTATATAGGCGACTCGAATTTCAGAGTTTTTAAACGGTATCATAGTATTGTTGCTGCTAGATGATGCAAACCATCGATTGATTGAGATGATTCTTCATTAATCTGAGTAACCATTTGACCACTACCGTACCGGTAAGTGACGATGTGGCCGAGGGTGGAACATACTTGTCTAAAAACAGACTGTTCACTCTGGCTTGGAAGGAGTCCAGATTGCATTCCGTAATTAATTTAGGGTTTCATTGAACATTCCTTTGTAAGTACTTACAGTAACCAATCTATAACATTTTGTGCAGAGGTGACTTCGGCAACGTAAGATTCTTCGATCAGGAATTAGACCAGCAAACCAAGTAAGATATTACGTATAAACATTTATATAAGATTTATTTCTCATCATGATATCAAACATCCTGCATATACGATCAAGAGTTATCATGTATGTATGCTATTCCATTGTATCAACCGATTTGGCGTGCCTTAACCAAACATCTATACTTCCGCATTTACTCAGAGCATTCAGTCAGATTATGGAACAATACTTATATAAACATGTTATATCCATATCTGTGCGTATAGTAATTCAAACTATTTAAAGCTTACAAACGCCATCTTCTGTACTACGCTTCAATTTCTATAGTGTTTATCTCTATCAAGCTGTGCTATACTTTTCAAATATAAAGGTTACAAACTTGTGTCTAAAATCGAGAATACTCTAAATCAAGTTTTGAGTTGAGGTTTCTGTAACTGAGTTAAAAACCCCAAAAAAGCTACAAGTACGCAAAAATAATTTGTCGTATCTACTAGAAGCCAAGCCTAATATCGGGACTATTGGCGTCGAGTTTTCTAATGACGTCCAATTTCGTGGTTATCTGGAGGATAAGGTCAAGTTGGTCTTTAAAAAGCTGGGTGACGTGGGCCAGGCCAGGCTCATTTTCACACTATCACTTTACCTACATCTCTATAAGGAAAAGTTAGGCTCCTTATAAGGAAATGTTGCCATTTCTGGGCGGGGGCACTTCATTATCAGCTACTGCTATTATATGCCTTCCTGCAGCAGTGTTTCCAAACGTTAGCCCCCCTCTGGCTGAAACACTATCCAGTGATAAATGTTGACGCGTAGGTTCACTTCAGCTGATAAAGCCTATGTCTTACTATATGAGCAGCTTGTAGGCCATTATTTGCCAAAATCATACAACTTTGAGGGTTCATATTACTGATTCATTAATATGAACTTCGGAACGGTTATGAGTTTTCTCGCTGTTGTAGCGCATTAGCAGTGTTTACAGACACCGATAGAGTGGAAATAAGATGATGTACAATACAACCTTACAGCCAACCCAACAATACAGCCTCATGGTAGGTCTCTACCACAGACATACCAGACTAAACACAAATCACAAATATTCCCTGTTCGCTCACTCTACAATGATTATGAATCTTGCTATCCCATTTTTTTGTCTGTTCATATAAGCTCAAAGAAAATGACGCGCGCAATGTTTTGAACGTTCGACCACAGAAATAAAACAAAATTTCTGTGCGTTCGACATGTTGCTCAAGCTACCAACGTCCTGACCTTTTTTTTGAAACATCGGTGTAAATTTTAAAATCTCTCAATAAAATTTAAGTAAAACCATTTAAAAGACGGTGTAATATAGTGCACAGTTATGTGAAAGCGCAAAGTATGGAAATACACCTGGATTATCCTTTCAACGGTAAGTAAACAATCGTGGTCGTGGCTATCGGGAATCAATTTTAGAAATTGACACAAAAATATGCATCGTAATAGTGTGAATTTGCAATAATTGAAATGCTTTATTTTAAAACAAAATGCCATTAAAGATAGATTTAAAATTATTGGCAAATTGAGCAATATTTCGGTGATCGAAAATATTTTGATGCTAACAGGGTCGGATTCAGTATTAATTGTATAAAATTTTAATACTCAAATCTTGTAAATAGCGGTCCTCAATTTTATATGTATAAATTAGGGTTTCATACCAAAAATGTACCTAAATGACATTTTTAATGTTCTGACATTTTATGAAACAACTTATCGGATTAATCGCGTATTTACATTTATTTGTTTTTCTAGGTTTCCTAAAGACCAGACATGGCTATGTCTGGGTTGCAAATTGGAAGTGTTGCGTTGTAAACATTTTGAAGAACAAGATAATAAGTAGATGCAAGTCCCTTCAGTCCTGGTGTATCATCGTTATATGATTTTTACTAAAAATAAAGAATATGCAGCCTGTTTAATATATTAATGTACCTATCCATTTCATTTTTTTTATGACTATGTCCTCTAGAGGGCATCATATTCGATTTATTGTGAAGTAACATAGGCCAACCTGTGGATAATGAAGATACTTCTAACGATAAGTAAGTAGGTACCTACTTAGTTTAGAAGTTATAAGACAACAAATAAACATTTATGCCGGTCAAAATCCTCAAAACCCTCCTTCATGCAAAAACAAGTACTGCCGATTCACGGTATGTAGGATCGAGAGATCAAAAAGACGGTGGTAGGTATCAGGGCGTGGGTTTGATTCACTAGACACCTTACCTTTTATTATAATGTCAATATAAAATTATAAGGACTAGTTTTGTTTATATTCATTACGAGTGGAAATTCGTAGCAAAATATAACATTGCAGATGGGCTGTCTTGTTCCGTCCCTGCATTTGCATTAGTGTGTGTGTTTTAGAGATGTGTGACATTTTGTCTCGAATTGAATTCGGTATGTTCTCTCTGCTTCTGTAGATAAATTTTTTTCTCTATGGTCTCTACTAAATATCACCTTCTACGACGAGGAGAGGTCGTTCGTATTTTGGTAAGAATGTTGTAGCGTCTAGATATACCGTGTCGTCTGCGACATTACTTGCCACCGAATGAGTAAGTAAGTAAAACTCTTTATTCATCATATAGATATGACCACAGAGAAAAAAAAATTGCTTTAACTATGAAGGTAGCTAACTTTCCAATCTCTGTGGATATGACAATGTACTCGTACAAGAATCAGCCTAATATACATCCGCGCAAAGGCAGCCTTATCGCATTAAGCGATCTATTCCACACAACTTTTTGGAAGAGGATGGGCAATTTTATAAAAATATATCGTGTTCTTGGTTCCATCCCACTTCAGGTGAAGTCGGCCCTCTTGAACATTGAACATTCTATTCGGTTTTGTCGGGTTCAGGTACCAAATATTTTTATGAAATACATCTAAATCTAAATCCTTAGGATATTTTATATGGAACAGCTTTAAATCTCTCTTCGCTCTCGCATTTATTTGGGAGGTCTATTTTTATCAAACTAGCGAATTAAATTAACGAGGTATTTATCGTAAATACAATTATGTTCATTCATTCAATTTAGATGACTCTAATGGATTTCTTATTGGTTGCTTACGAGTTTTGGAGATCGGCAAGAGAAATTGAAAAACTTTATTTTGGTTTTTGATTGGAAGGTACATTCTGAGTTTTGGCACATATAAAAAAAATGTCTGTGTATTTTAGTTTTTGTTTGGTCAAAATGTACCTTTTTGAGTTTAAACACAAATTTATAAAATTAAATGTAAAAAATTCGTAACGTATTTATTATTGTTATAATACAATGCTGGGCAAATTATTAGGGACAGTCGAACTTATTGTCTCTAGTTTTATTTGGGTTTTCTTTTTTATAAATGAATGTTTAACGTAACAAACTTTAGGTGTATTTCTAAACATAAGTAAAACCAGAACATTTAAAACAAAAGTTTATTTACGGGCCTTGACATTCTGCCGATCACAGTAAGCAGTAAAATATGGAAAATATTTGTCTCTATCAAGAACCATCTAAACAAATGCTCAACAACAATCCACATTGACTACTCAACTCTTTCCACGCCTTAATGACAATTTTTTTATAATACCTTACCAATACTTACCATTTTACACCCCTTTGGAGGTGAATTTCGGAAAAGCTGAATGACAATTATTAACAATAACAGATATTTTATGCCACATTTCAAGTAATAAAAAAATTGGTTACAGTACAATGTTTCTTGTTTTCAAAATTTAACTTCGGTTTGGGGTAGATTTGGGTTGGGGGTAGATCAATGACCCAATCGGGACTTTGCCTATATAATATAATATATATGAATGGAATTATTTGAAAAATTAAATAAATGTTTTAGTTAAGGTAACCCAAGATAAAATGTCCTAGCGCAGAAGTGAGGAGACCCGATCTCAAATGATCTGGGACCAGGGATGGAAGAAAAAGTATTAAGGTAACTTAAAATATTACTACATAACCCAAAGAAATAAATGTTACACCTTGAAATGTTGACCTTTCTCTTTCTTGAGTGAATGTGACAATATAATGCCGACATAGTATATTGATATAATTTAAACTTAGTAAGGATTAGAACCCATGTGGTTGAATTTATCCGATTCAACACATTAGGATTCAGTATTATAAAACCAGTTATGCAAATTCAATAATGATACCCAGCCAATACCATTTAATCAGAGTTCGTGGTTAATTAATTAGATACAATTTGCTTCCGGAAAACTCAAAGCCTAAAAACAAGAGACGAATACTTAAGCGTGTAACGGTCTCGGGAATCATTAAAAAAATTGCAAATGTTAAGATTAAACCCGCTACCTTTTTAATATGCTCTGAGAATCGTTTACGTATTAAAATTTCACGGAAATTGCGTCATGTGCGTAGCTTTTAAATGTTTACAGATACGTTGGTGAGGTTAAGAATTACTCATACTCAGTGCCCATACAGACGTCGGTACACGATTTCTGCACGATTCGTCCCAAGTGTTTTGGTTTCTAATTGGTTTCTATACTAACGACAGAAACCTTATTTTATTATTTGTAAACAAACGCGCAGCCCCGACATAGTCACCGCACATTAATCTTGTCGCACCCGCAAAGCCATTGTGCCGCACTCGCGTAGTCACCGCATAGGGTAGACTGCACGTTTGCTACGCGGTGACTATGCGGGCACGACGCCTCCGCATTTACTGTAACTGACCCTAAAACTCTCAACTTTGCATTCTAGTTTATCGACACGATTTTCCTGCCTCTATTTACGTGATATCACTAAAAAGCCGGCTGTTTCTTGAACTATTTTATAGCCTATATAAGAATCAGAAATAGGTATTAAACACTAGTCGGCGGTAAACAAAGCTGATAGGCAATGGGCTAGTTTCAGCTTCATATTTACTCACTCGCGGGCGACAAGACGACGCTCTACATTATTGCATGCATTATTTACTCCCGACATCTGTATAGGTATCTTTCTTTATTTGTATGAAAATACGTCTGAACTCAACCGGTAAATTGTATGAGAAGTTGGTGGAAGTGGTAAAGACGGTAGTCAGAATCGTAGCCTGAGGCCCTCCGAGTCCATGCTCAATAGTCCCTGTCTACACCTGTTAGATGCGAGGGGTGAGGCTGTGTGTTATAAGGGTTGGGGGCGTACAAGCGAAAACATGTACTTACTTTTTACACAATACAATGGTTTATTGCTAGAACTGAGGCTACGTAACAATGCAAAACACGCCTCATGGTGTACCTATAACAGACAGTAAAGGCGCCGTAGGTTAGCCATTAAGTGAAAAATTCCAATTTGTAGCGATAGAAGTGGTAGAGGTTTAGGAGACCCGCAAAACGATGGTCTGCCCGTGTACAAGCTGTCACATTTTCATAGACCTAATCTTCGACTTTTCTTAGCGTATAGTACGTATTTATCCTCTTGTGTGGGTTCTAGAAGTAAAAAAACCAGGGTGCCTCACATCCTCTTGACAGTTTCGCTAGTCAGCCACATTAAACTCAACAAAAAGTTACATTGCCATTCACAAATGTACATTAGTTGAAAACTAATTGATGCTCTTACGGTGATGGAAAACATTGTGAGGAAACCCGCACATTCATGCGACTGAATGTGTTACATACATCCATGATCTAATTCAGTCAGGTTCCCCTGTTAACAGGGTGACGGAGGTTCGATAGCAATCGCTGCACTGTAATTACCTGATCTGCCAAATCCCGGATCATGGTCAAGGCCAACCCCGGGCTCCCCGTGCGAGATCACTACTGGAATTTATTGACTCTAAGATATGTGTATGTGTATCGACTTAGCAGAATGTATTTATTCAATGGAATGGAATTTTTATTGATCTTCAAAATTACTTTGTAAGAGTGACTCATGTGGTTTGCAATTACTTGTCGTATGTCAATTCTTTAGGGGCCTTACAGGAAAAACCTGAGCCTAGCTAGCATAATCCACAGCAGCGACAGCCTTGCAGTGTATATGAATTTCATTCAACATCCGGTCACGCATTTTTGGGACTTAATGGGTTCAGTCCATCCAGGTAGGTACCTGCGAATCCTTGGAATGCACAATCAATGTTTATATTTTTTGTGCTAAAACAAAAGTAAACAAAAATTTGATATTTTAAAGATTTTCCTGTTCATTCGCCTTTACTTTCGAAAGTATTTACTTGCAAAGTCAGCGTTCACGGAAAAGTTATCGTCAACTTTTTACAAAAACCCATTCGTAATATTTGTCATTTACAAAGCGATAGAGACTTCATTAATTGTTTCGTTAAGGTTCAACTATCTAGAAATCCCCATGGAATTAGTAATTTTTTCTCTATGACTAATATAAAGGTGAGTAATAAGATCTTGGGATATGGGCCGCCCGCCGTTGGCCGGAATATAGGCGTACCTGCGGTCGGTTGTTTGTCCTTTGCTAATCACACAAGGCCTTGCCTCAGATATTCGCGGAGTCGTTGACCCACCGCGGCGACTTTATTACTGTTACATTGACCTTACCTCTTCACTTGACCATTCCAGAGTAAACATCTCCGACATTTGATTTGCGTATTCCCACACATTTATGACGCTCCAGTGGCTTTTTAAACGGGTTTTTTATTCAACCCAATAGATTTATCTCAAGTTTCACCGTACTGTTTTTTTCTCTTACTCTTTAAATTTTATGAAAATGTGGTTGGTATTACATACAGCTTTAAACGCGCGGGTTTCAAAAGGGAAAAAGGCATTTTCACCTAAACAAGTGACAAAGACACCTGTAACGAAAACCTTATTATTATGGAGGATGTAAAAAATTTTTAGAGCAAAAATATGATAAGTATATAGGTTGGTTACTGAACTTATGATGGCGGTGTAAACTGCAAACCGGCTTGGGACGCCCTGCCGCCAGCGCAGCCAGCGAGATGGGCGAACATTCTGATTAGCTTGCCGACACCATCTTAGCTTCTTACCATTACAGATTACACACTCCGTATGGTATCATATAATTACATACATATTGCATCTATTATAACCTTTAAAAAGGAAACTAAGAACTCTACCTGTCATAAGATAATTGTTAGTTACCCTTGATACAGTGAGTGAAGTTTTCATTCACAGTGTCGGTTAGATTCAGAGTTTCCGGTAGTAATTATATATAGGTACGTAAATTCCAATTATATGTAAGTGTTATTTTTCTGTAAAAAAGCTCATTATTACGGTGTAGGTCTGAAACCAGCGAATAAGAACATGGCATGAAAGTAATTGAGGTCCTCCGCGGTACGCAAGTGTTTATTCTGTCACAACGCAACATGACAGATGATAAATTGCGCCGCGTAGGTAAACGGGGAGTGGAGACAAGAGTAAGGGCATGTCAGCGGTCGGACCCTATTTTAGCTAGAACGTCATTAATAATGTTAGATTTTGTACTTAGTTCTCTTAATAGCATTTCTATATCTAGTTTAATTGAAAAACAGTTAATCCCTATTCAGAAATGGGGTAGCTAAGGTTCGCACCAACGATCCACACCGCTCACGGATGCGCTAGTCGTGACGACGTCCAGGCAGTGAGGATTTTGCTAATTGCCCGTATCCGATAGTTAAGCAATAAAATCAACGGGGAGGACACTGGCTGCATCTGTAATATATGCCGGCGTGTACGTGTGGCGGCGTGTGCCCGCGCCGACCCCCGCCACCGGCCCTCGTATTTATACTGCTTGGCAAGCTCCGCGAGGAGTTCAAACGTGCGACAGGCGCTCGGGACAGTAGACGATCGAGAGGATCGCGAGCGCGGATAGACGAGACGTTATATTCGGGCGAGTGCAGTGTGCAGTGCTAGATTCAGCCCGCGCTTCGGCCGCGGTCCGCGAGAGTGCCGCTGTGCCCTGAAAGCTCGCCGCGAAGCCTCCGCGCTCCGCTCGCGCGCCGTGCGAGCGCCAGCCGTCGAGCGCCGCGTCGGCGGCCCGCGTCAGTGCCGGCCCGGCCGCGCCACCGACCTCACGCTCCTTCCTCGCGCTCCGCCCGCCGCCTCCGCCGCGCCGAGCCCGACCGACCACTCGGACAGTGACTCCGCCGCGCGCACTCACACCACTCACCAGTGGACGACCACATTTGCATTCTCAAACACTGGTGAGTCCTTTGTTTTACTGCTTTTCCACTGTCGCCAATATTTGCAAACTTTTTACGTAATTTTATTATTTTTTTCGAGGGATAATTACCATCGTAAACTATTAGTTAAGCGGAAGAAGCAATGAAAACAGCTCTACTTTGTCTTATATTGTCTGCGGAAGCGCATCATCTCGAAATGCCTGAAGCCGGCCGGCGAGCTTTTCGGCACCTGCAAGCTCGCGTGTTTTTGTTACATAGACAGAATCAATTTAAATTTTCCTTTTAACAAAACGGGTACATATAATTATTTTGTTACTAAAACGCGTTTAGCACATAAAACACGTAAGAGAAATAGAGCCAAGTACAACTGAAAAAATTACCGTGAAATTTTGAACTAATCATGGTGTTTTTAATTTTTTGCTACACATAATTAAAATCTACCTCATTATAATATACTGCTTCTATGTCATGTTATTTAATTTGCAACACAACAAATTAGTACGTATTGGTATTGAGACAAAAAAATTATGTTTGCATTCTAACTGTATTAACGTAACAATGGAACACTGGAGTCTGGATACATGGTTCAAGTTCACAATTTGTTAATAGTTTGTCAATATCGATGTGAGCCCGCGCGAGCCGCCGAGGCGTGCGCGCGCGCCGACCGTGGCGGATCCGATATTTCACACTCACCACCGCTAATCATTCAATTGCACCTCTAAGCAGATTGAAATCGAATCGCAACATCACTATATGGAAAAATTATATCCGATTTACGCTTGGAGCGTATACGTACCGATAATCTAGCAGTCAAAAATGTTTTGATTACAAATACAGACCATTCCGTCTTAGGTAAAAATGGTAACGGTTATTAGACTCCACTGAAATATGTTTTCATGAGCAGAAATGAAAATGTTGTATGTTCTAAATCATGTCAGAGTATTATAAATTATAAGCATATGATTTAACCATAAAATATTTATTTATATACCGTGAAATAGAAGCTTATATACACCGATATACGTTTCTATTTCACGGTAGAAAAAAAATTCAATATGTGTTGTCGTAAAACAAGCGCACAACGCGCAATGAAAGAAATTGCCCAAACTTGGGTATTCCAGAGACCAACGAAAACCAGGAAATTAAGTTTAAGTTAATAATTACTGAAACAGTTCCATCAATTTATTTTAGTGATTAATTACTGATAATTTAGCATGCCAATGGTTAAAGAAATTTAAATAGGTTCACTTGTCCCAGAGGTTACTCCTTTATTAATTACAAGCATAGATTAATGAGATTTTTATTTGGATATTAACATTGAATTTAGGTCGAGAAAATTCATTAATTATAATGAGTAGATACTCAACTCTGTTAAAATTTTTAACCTTTCTTTATGAACGTAATTCTTCATAATGTCGGTAATTATTTAACTTTAGGAATACACCCTCATAAAGTGTCGATATAATGTTCGGCACTTTATAATGCTGTAATCAAATAGAATAAGCGGAATCATAAATATTTACAAGTACATAATTAAAAAGTTGACAGAGCTCTTTATGTTATGAATTTATCCTCCTATTAGCTACACTATGTGTTCTCATCCTATCGCCAATTTTAAAAAGGTACTAGCCACCTATGGGTAATATTTAAGCCAATTAGTAAATTATCCTGATTTAAAAAAGATACATAGATTAAATACTTAAAAGTCAATTCCCATAGCCATCGTTTTACCTAAATGGAATCGTTTCAGACGTTTAGCTTGGAGACAAACAGAATATTTTATTGGTACGTTGACTTGCAAAAATTCCTATAATAGCTCTAGACTATAAAAAACATAGCACAATGCTGAACAGGACGGGGTAAGGCGTTAATTTTCCAGCAGAGTGCGCATCAAATGCCATCCTGCCACCGAAATGGGTTTTCCTTGTTTGCTCGGGGTAGCTTCTACTCAACTTATATTGTGATTTATAAGATACCTACTTACCTGTAGTTACTTATGGATTACAACGAAATATTCATCGATTTTGTAAATACAAGAGTGGGAAAGGCGATGGTATGCTTAGGGAACACATTATGATGAAACCTGAATATTAAGGCGACTGAACCTGTAACCATGATCCAATCTGGTCGGGCCGCTTGTTAACAGGGTCACGGAGGTGAGATGGCAGTCGCTCTACTGAATAGGTATTAACTACCTGATCTGCCAAATCCTGGACCATGGTCAAAGCGGACCCCGGGTTGGTGCCCGCGAGATCACAACCGCGACGTTAACGCCAATTATTTATTTTATTGTTAATACAGGACAGTATACTATATAACGTTTTACATCAATTAAGAATACAGCCTCTTTTTAACGGAAATATCGGCAACAGACCCACGAGACGCTTCAAAATGCATACGATACGTTATCTAAACGAAATAATTAATTACACCGCGAAGCGTGCGCAGCGTTCTACGGAAATTGCGATTGGAGTGAAACAAAACGTCGTTAATAGTGTGTAATTACACAGGCTAGATTGGCGCGAAGTGTAATCAGAGCGGCTCCCCGCGGGGATGGGCCGCCGGCGCGGGCGCTGCGGCCGCGGCCCGGGTTCAAGTGCAAGGGTGAAGGTTCCACCGCCGCATCCGCCGGACCGCCGCGACCGCCGCGGCGCTCCGTGCGGTCTGCGCTGTACCTTCACCTTCGCAGCGAATACTTCTCGCTACATTCACTGCGTTACGCGATCTCTTAGGTTTCTGCTGCGTAAGGTGTGCGCGAGATATTTGACTTTGACCGACAAATACACGTTTTAAGCGGATTACTAAAACACCGATTACGTATAGTAGTATATATCTTTGTTGAAATATCAATAAGATGTTCATTGGCAGGTTTGTTATACTTAACGATGAAAAAGAAATTATTTTATTTTGTTCAGTTATGTGTTTGGGATACCTTTATGATTCAATTTCAGATCAAATAGGGAAAGTATTTATCCTTACCGCAGGTAGGTATAATAAAAAATATCCTATCGAGATAGCGTTGTCTCCTTTTTCATTCAATATATAATACAATAAGGCTTCGTTGGTGTCCGTTGGAACAAAAGCGAACTCATAACTTTCAACTCAAACATCGATGCTAATCAGGGACACGGCTTAGTTTGAGGCGACCCTAGCCAGGTTAATAAGTTGCTCTTAATATAATGACGTCAGCCCAGACGAGTGACGATTCGCGGAAGCATCGCCGCCGGGATATTTTGACTGGCTGCTCCGTCATTGCGACTAGGCGCGGAAACACGGCTAGTTGACGAGCGCTAAGCGGCTGGATTGCCTTCTTCCTAACACCATTACTCAGCGGCCCTGACTACCTACTTAAGGCTTTATCATAAAAAACACACAATACAAACACACGGTCTTCGCGGATTTTAAGTCAATTGCCGTTTATAAACTAAGTACATCATCTCCAACATGCAATATCCTTAAAAGCCCGTACCAAACGTCGGAAGCAGGTGGTGTGAATAAATGATAAAGGAAACAGCGCCGGAAAATAGGAAGAAAGGTATAAAAGGCCTTACAAGCTTTAAGTAGGGCAGTTCTGGGACATGGGCTCAATACACACGCAGTCGTTCAGGAAAACAGTAATACTTATATAGCGTTAAAACGTTAAATTGCTGTTTTAAAAGTAGGTAAGTTTAGCCGTAGAGACGTCGTATTTGCATATGGGCACTTTTCCATATTAGAAACTCATAACTGAGTCACAATTCGAAAGTAAGTCAATGTAAGTAATAAACGTACAGTAATTCATTTGGTCGATGCTGAGACATAGCCAACATAAAATAACATCTATAAAATGGTGTGTCCTTAAAACATGGAAAGCTCTCCACTGACTCCGCATTAATGAAAGTGCGTCAATATGCGCGTGCGCAGTCCCGGCGTGACAGAATGCGCGCGCCACGCGGCCGCGCGCCGCCGCTTCCTGAGAAAATGGCAACTCGGGACTGAATCTGGGGCTCGCAGGTGCCGTTGACCGCGCAACCTGTCGCACTCAGCGCACATGTGTTGCCATTCACATTTCATATTTACCCACATACCTGTTCTCAATATATGGGTTTATAGACGTAGTCGTAACAATCGAATACCACAATGGGGTAGAATGTGCACCTCCATTAATGACGATTGCGGAGAGCCGGCCGAATGAACAAATCGCTCCCTGGCAGCCTTCTCGCCAGCAGCGCCGAATGGCGGATGCGGCGGGCGCGCGGCACGACCGGCGTCCGGCGGCCGCGTGCGCCGGCGCAACCTTACCTGAAACCGTTACGAAATGCCCAAAAAAGCTCGTAAACCGTTTCTGTTTCACTTATTATATTGTAATTGCATGACGTGACTTTGATTTCATGCCGTATTCAATGAGGCTTATCAATAATAGACAGTTTTCGCGTACAATTATGTAACTATCAATCCGTGCAGTTCGTGATAATGTAATCACTGTGTCGTGACATTCATTATATAGGTATCTTAATTTTAACGGTTATTCACCACACTCCACGTTAATATGCATCAAAGCGATGCATTACTCGAAAGCGTACGCGGAGAGACCGTAAGTAAGTTATGTAAAGGCTCCCACGGGGACAACAACTCGCGCCAATGCTGGCGGAACAATGAAAATGTATTGTTTTACGGCGGGATGGTGATAGGTCCCCGATGCCGAAACACTGGTCGCGGGCGTGTAAGAAACCTCGGGCGCGTCGCCGCCTGAATATCAATACCAGAACATGGCGACGCGCCCGCGGCGGCAGCCGCGCTAGCCGCGCTGACCGCCCGGCGGCCCGCGGCCCGCGGCGTGCTAATATGGCCCTACACGCCGCGCGCTTAACATTCACATTCAAAAGCAGCCTCGGGCGCTCTCGGTGCTCGCCGCTCGGTGCCACCAATTGGAATGTAGGTTATGATGTTATTTAGCTCAACTTTTTGCCGGCCTTAGTTTTTTCCAACAATAGTTATCTCCTTTCCTGTCAATCAACATCGTATAAGGCGTGAAAGTTCTGACGTCACTGTGCCAAATTTTATAATACTCTAGCTATTAGATTGAGAGTTAACTAGAATACATTTAATAAACGTGAGAACCGCATTGCCTACTTTACTTTTGTTCACGTTATTGGAGTCTAACTTTTAGTTTTTTGGTGTATAACTTTTAGTTTATTGGAGTCTAAGTTTTGAACGATAAATTATGGTTCGTTAAGGTGTAGGTTAAATTTATTGTAACAAACAATAAATTTAACCTACACTATAGCAAAATACCAACATGTGACACTTTCATTAACACTTTAAATTTATATTTACTTTGAGTTTGAAGCGATAAGAAAATGAAATAAATATGATTAATGTGAAGTAGCAACGTACTAATAGATTTGGATATAATCAAAGCATTGTGTTCACATACAAATACCGTAAATGGGTAAATGGGCGGAGTGAGAGTTTCAATTGGTGTTGTATTTTATTGCGTTTCTTGTATGGTCTGAAAAGTATGCTAGGTATAAGACCAGAATTTACGACAGAAAGCTGAACATTTATCGGTTTCCGCGCTGGGAAGCGGCGGGCCGCGCCGCCCACGCCCCTTGCACCCACACTCTAAGCAGCAAGACAAATAGACATGTCCACTTTACCATTTACCGAGTAAAAATTCTCATGTCTTGTTTGAATGGGTCTTTTACCAATTAGTATTTGTACCGATATAGGACGTCAGCATTGGTTGATGTTCGTCTGTTTCTCTCACAAACTTTGTGTAGTCCGACACTCACGAGGCGCGCGAGGCGTGAGGGAATAAGGACCTCTTCCTTACATTGTTTGAGTTCAAATAAGAACCCTTTTAAGTTTGAGAGGCCGAAGGGCCCTTTTAGAAGTCACGAAGTAAGCTGACATTGATTCAACGCTTTACGAGTATTTCGCAAATTCGTAGCGACAAACAACTCGAAGGAAAATCAGGACGCGCCGCGTCGATCGCCGCTCAAATACAAATCGCTTATTCTCGAAGTACCTACCTATGTGCTCGCACTGTACCTGTACCTTTATCGGCTTTCGTGGTCGATAAACGAAGTTATGCGATGTACTTTTTCTAGTTTATGTGTCATTGAAATAATTTACCGTAAGTTGAGACCGTAACCGACGCGATTCCACAGGCTGTGTAAATATCGCCGGTGAGTGCCCGTTCCGAAGAAGTTCACTGTTCGCGAAACAAGCTCGAGCTTCTTAATGATGCAATTAACTAAGTCTAAACAGTTTTTGCGTTAATAAAAAGGCAGGGGCAGCAGTTGTTGATGTCCAGGTTGCTTTATCGTGCGGAACGTACGATGTCATTGTCCTTCGCCAGCGGCACGGTGCAGCGCGCCGCCGCCTCCGCCGCCAACTAATCTTATTATCGAAATCGCTTATTTTATGATTTTACATTGTTTGATTAAATGAACAAACAACCAGCCGCCAGTTCTAGGTTTTACTTTTAATAGACACTAGCGAACCGCCCCGGTTTTACGCAACTCTTTTTATTTGTTTATTTAATTTGCCAACAGATTTAATTCTTATCGTATAACATCGATCACTCGTTTTTAGGATTAATCGTACTCGCGGTAGAAATACAATATCTTTTGTACAGATATGCAAATATACCGATACTTTATTATCAACTTTTTTTTATAAAGTAACGCTGTTTCCATCCTATAAGCGAACTCCTACATACATAAATAATGCCATAACGCACTTAGTATATATTTAGATTCCCTTTAATCTTAGGAGGGTCTCGATGAAAGTAATATGTCAACAGGCGGGTCCCCACATGAATTATTCACACTTGAAGAATGCCCAAAGGAAATTGAGAGAGAAAAATCAATAGAAGAAATAAAGCCCGGAGCAATGACTGTTGGGTATAGTAAAACGTCTATTTTTCAGGATATAGAAACGGAATGAACCTTAAAAAAGGCATACAATGAAATGGACATTAGTTTTTTCCAAATACTTAGAATATAAAGCGAATGAACTAACTAACTAAATTCATACTGCATAATCAAGTTGTCCATATTGTTGTATGAGTCGTATTGAACGCTCTTAGCCACGGTCACGTGGAGTTCGTCATTTATAATTACAATGCCTATTTGGTAAATACATTTTCTGATAACCAAGTACAGGGGCATACATAACATATAAAACTACGTACACTATACGTAGAAGATTCTACGTATTCTGGATGCCTTTATTACGTTAGCAAACGTAATAGTTCAACTTGCAACCTTTTGTCGATTAACGGGGTTTCGGCATGGCATATTAGGTAAGTATCAAATTCTTCTATTCTTTTATTGAATTACGTATGTTCGCGCGCATTCGGGAGTCCATGTGCAAAAACTGTAGCTGGATTACTACGACTATTAATTTGTGCTACTTCCTGCACCGCGGCTTCCCTGAATTTGCTTTTAAACGTTCGTGCGTCGACGTCTTCACCTTGAAAGAACACAGGCATTTTTTTCACGTCTGTTTTTTCCACGCCAATAATGATAATTTTTAGAAGTATTCATTCAATAATATCTTGATGCTCGAGCTAATCACGACCGATGCTGTTCTTATAAGCTTCAGAAAAAAGTTATTCTTGAGGGCGATTATGGAACTCTGATAACTATAGGTCTGACGTAATCTTCACTGGTTTCCTTGCCGAACATTTATTAAAATTTTGACTATATTAATAGCTGTAGTAGGTATGTTACATAAAAATGGTATAATATTTGTCTTAGCGCCGTATTCAGTAAATTCTAGGTGTTAGGCATTTGTAAAATATTTGCTATTTGAAGTTTTTTAAAATACTTACATGAAATAGGGAGACAAATATACCAACCAATAAGTAGTACGTCCAAATCTCGAGAGGGCGAGCCGAGCAGTTGAACCGTTGCTGCAACTGCGTATTCGTGGCGCGTTCGCGAAATTGGACGCACTCGTACATTTCTGTAAGCCTACTCAACTTTCTATTACAAAAAGAAAACAAACTCGATAAGTACATACCTAAGCAATCGAGGATATTCTACCTCCGCCCCGACGCTACGATAGACATGCAGATTAACATGACAATCCAACAAATATATCTCGCTCGGGGATCACATCGCAGTTCGCAGCTCACTCAAATCTCGATTAGTTTTGAAGTTTGGTTATTAAAATTATACTCCAGTTCATCTATGTGTATTACAAAGTTTCTGAGTTAGTTTCAAAGCAATTACGTGCCGAAATGAAGTATTTTGAGAGTATGTTATTAAACGGCGTCGTGTGCGTAAACGCAGCCTGCGCGTAAGTGGCCATGCGGTGGCCGCTAAAAATTGCGGCATCGCTCGTAACGGTACAAAACTACCTGAATATAGCAGTTGCATAACGCATAAAGTAAAATGAGCTGATTTCCTGTTGCGGGCCCCCTTTTCACGATAATTTGATATTAAACTGAACTCGACATGTTCTCGGAGGTTTCGGACGCAACGCTACTATATTTTGCACTGGACGTAATAACTGAAATTAGACAGTGATACTTTTTCTGGGGCGGTCGATATCAAACGGGATTTTGTTGTTTATGCATTATATAGGACTAACCTTTGTCCAAGACTTCGTCTGCATAAAATTTGGTTATTATTCGGGATCTGTTTCCGGGGCTCGCGGGAACCACTATTAATTTCGGAATAAATTATAGCCTATGTGGTATTTTGGGCCTACCTAAGCTACATAACTGCCAAATTTCATATTAATCCGTTCAGTAACTTTTACGCGAACGAGTAACCAACAACCGAATAATAAATTACGATAGTAGGACAGTAATGTTATTTTTATACATTATGAAGTTCAATGAATGGTGGACCTTAACCGCGGAAGGCGCCTAAAGTTTTTTGATCAACTTTTGTTTTTATAGCAATTTGAACATCAGCAGTTTTTGTTCGTTAATTGAAACTACTTAATCATTAATTACTTAATGAATGACAGTCCGTGTTTAGTAACGCTGTCAATGGTCGAAGTGCCGACGATGACGCTGCCGATCGCACGCAGCGGGTTTCATCTTCATCCTCATTTGCAGTTTGTCAACTTGCATTATTGAAAATGTTACGTAACATACGTCAATCAAATTCACGATAACGGACGTTGTAAATAGCTTCTAGTGTGTCAAGGGTTAGACTTTGAGCGTGGTGCTTAGGTTTATATGTAAGTACCTATTAAGTACAGGTCAAAGAGCTCCATAAAAGTGAAGTAATTTCAGTTGACAGCGTTGGATACCGTTCCGTGCGGCTCGACTGGGGGCGTAGCGCCGCGCGCCGCCGCGGTAAGGAGGGCGCCGGCCCGCGCCCAGCGCTGCGCCCGCGCATAGCCGCCATTGTGGCCCGACTTACTAAATCAATATTTGCGCAGATGTCGGCACAAGAGCGTGCTATGCTTGTAGCGACCTAAAATTCATACGGCTTATATGGCAATGATAGCGGTAAATTTTCTCGGCAGCTACTTGTAATCCTTCAAATGTGGGTCGGCGCTGCACGCACCGGCTGACCTGGGCGCTGGGCGCGGGCTTGGCGCCCTCTTTCCCATCGGGGAATCCACTCAAAACAGTAATAATTACGTTGGAACTATCCACTGTACGGGGTCTACAAATATTATTTTTCAAAGGATGAATGCGAAAGTGATATCATCCTTTTTATATTGAGGAACGAGTTTAATTAATAAATTATGAAAATGTCGTAATCTATATTTATACAAATAAAAACGTATAAGTAATTTTCAAATAATATAATTTCATTGTAGGTACTGGTAGCGGTGGAAACTGAACATTAAGATTTTCCCGAACTTTGTCCTAGATATGAAAACCCGATGTGGTTTTCTAATATAAAATACCATCCAAAAACCATTTAACACATTTATTTCGTGAAAAGCAGTTACAGAAATTACAATGGATATATTTTCAGAGTGGGCCAACCACCTGTAAAAGATGTTTACCAACTTTTTATTTTAATGGTTTTGTAATTATGCTGTACCTAATCACAGCATTTACAACATCATATTTATTTATAAAGCCGTGGTGCACTAAAGAAAAAGCTCCATGATATAAGTTATGTGTAGGCTGTCCGGGCTGCCGGCGGCGTAATGCGCCACGCGCCAGTGGCTGCGCGGGCGCCGACGCCGCGACGGGGCGCGGGCGCCTCCCTTCACACACGATAACAACTTTTTCTTTCCTTTACCCGTTTTTTCTCCCTCTGCGGTTTCCAAGTGAAAACGAACTGCATAATTTTCTAAGCGATGACCACGACTCCCGTGTAATATGATAATGCGAGTTATAAATATTTCATGTTTAGGGCTCTTGATTATCGTTTTTGCGCGAGAACCTGCTTCTACAATGCAGTTTTATGGCAAAGCAGTCTCCATTATTATTATTTTTCGCCGATAGCGCGGCGCGGGCGGCGGGGCGGTCGCTCGCGAACGGCGGCGAATGGCGCGGATCACGGCTTTTAGCATCCCCATGACACTCGCTAGGAATTCGTCGGCATGTCAATCACTAGCAAGTCTAAAGTGCCCATTGAAACTTCAGGAGGTATATACCTCCTAATGCTTTCCCGGGAAACAGGTTCGAAGCAGTAAAACAGTTAACGGAAACACTACTACGTGCCTGCAGTCGCTCGTTGGAAACTAAGGTCTGGTGTTCGTTTGTAAGTACTTGCCATTCATTCCTTACATAGAGATATGGCCGGTAATGACCGGGCGGCCGGGCGGCTATCGCGCGGCCGCTCGTAAACCATTCGAACATGGCTGCGAATGCAAGTCAATAGACATCACGCCGACAACCAACGATCACTTCCTAATCCCTGGCTGCCTGATTCCAATCCATCCCAGCCTCTATTATTGCCTATTTTAAAACTATTGATTTACGCGTTCACACTGTTTGGTTTGCAATATTGAAGAATTAGATTTAACCTATAAATGGCAACGGAGATGGGATCGAGAGGTCATTGATTTAGTACCCAATGAAATACACATGGCTACTTTCGTGTGCGAGGGGTGCATAAGTGGCTCGGGTCGGCCGCCCTAATGACTGCGGGCGAGATCAGAGTTCGGGTCTGCACTGTGCCAACCACTATATTATGTAGAGCGATTAGATACAATGTTAACGGCGAACAAATGATAAAACAATAACGCAAATCTGCGAAAGAAAATCAGTTCCTATTTTTATTGCGGTATATCGCGTCTCAGCTTATCATTGCGCAATTAGAAGAGCTTAATATCCGTAATTGTGGAGTAATCATGAAAACAATGTATCGCATATCGTGAGAGGTGTCGGTAAACGGCACCCGGGAGCCGGGCGGCGCGGCGGCGCGGCGGCGGCGTGGGGCGCCGCGCGGGGGCAACGCTCATCGTGTGAGCGACGCGCCCGCGACTGCGGACCCACAATCGCGAATTCAACGCAGCCATGCCTAGCAACAGCCACTTACCCACTCACACTAGCGATGGCGCGCTTTCTTCGAATGCCCCATACGACACACGCGTACTGAGACCCTTACTTAAGTACGCTGCACTCGCCAGCTGGGAGGTTTGTCGGAATTAGGCACGTTACTCGATTCTAATTTGAATGTGGAAGAAGCGAGAGAGCTTTATCAGGGTAGTAAGTAAAACAATATGGTCGGCGCGACGGGATATGTAGGAATATTCTATAAATCGATAAACTCTCCTTTGAATCAAGCGAAGAGAGAATGGCCAGGTTAGGTACTTGTCTTTAATTGGAGAAAAAGCAAATTAAATTGAAGTATCTATTAAAATACAGATGAGAACTTTTAACTTTCAGTGTAGGTGAACTGTAGGTGTCAGTGGAATTTCACGCGACGATGCGTATGAAATCCTAATGCCCGATAGCGAATTCGTCAGAAAAACCTTACGTGTGTAGATGTATCGGAATCACGGAATAGCGTGGAAATAAGATAATTCGTCCGAATGTGAGCGCAGAATGTTAACTCAGAAGTAACGGTGCCGCGGAGTTGACAAGTCGGCTGTCTGGGGCGGATTTAGGTAAATTATTCGGACTGCGTTGGCGGCCGTACGTGCCGCTGCGCGCGATTCGATATCGCGCTGTCGCGGCGCCCGCTGGGGTGGACCTAATACGCTCCCTGGAGAAACACTTCCACTATAAGTCGTCCATATAGTTCTTACAAAGAATATATGGCAATTTGTTGGCATCTGATAAATATGGCATTATTTACTTTTCAAACTAGGGCATAATGGGTTAGAGGTGAGGCTACTCAGCACGGTCGAAAACAGTAGCATTTTTGTAAATAAATATCGATAAACTGACAAGAATGTCCCGCGTTTGTTTGGCCGTCGTCGTTTCGTATTATCACCATGATTAATGCTTTGCTTTGGTTTCCTTTGAAAACTTGTCTAAGCAACCCGTTTAATGGTACTTAAAAATAATTTATGGGAATTTCGTAGACACGTCAAATGAAATTGCAAATTAAACCGTTTCACTGTTTCCTTATTAAAAAGAAAGATAATCTGACTGATAAGGTCTCGTGACATTAAAAAGTCGTGTTTGTACTGTTATACGATGTAGTAGTCTAGATAATTGTTACATGTTATGGCATAAAATTTGCACGGGTCAACGAACCGAGAGTGCTCGCGAAGGAAGCTAATATTTGCTATCTTTCTATCCCCGAGGGAGCGGCTGCCGCACCGCGTTACTTCCACCTGGCTGTGTCGCGAGCTCTCCTTTCCCGCCGCTGGCTACCTACATGAGTCATGACCAAATAACCTGACACATTCCTTAATCAAATAAGAAAACTTCTTTGCAACTGCTTATAGTAATTCACGTATGAACAAATACATCAGTAGTTGTTCTACATAATGGGAACGCGCCTCGTAGCCGTTTAGTATGGAAAGCCGTGGGCCCACTCTGCCGTTAATCGACCGCTACACTTCAATGACAATTATCGCCTAATAACGATGCAGTGTCGTCGTGTAGCCGAACCTAACGACCCGCGTTGCCGTGTCCACGACACCAATGCTAATCACTGGTAATTTACGACGCTCAACAATCGCGACATGCGTACGTGAGCGCATTGTGCGAATCGCGCCGCAACGCTGCCGGCTTTCATGTCACGTGCGAATCCTCTAATCGATCTCGTATTTGGATCCTGATGCAAGTCGGGACAGTTACCAAGCGCGGCGCACGTAGCGACCGCAGGCGGCGCGGCGGCGGCCCGCTGCCCTCCTGCCGCGTGACCCGCCGGTCATCGCGCCTCCATCTACCGCCGTAAGACGGCTTTTTAGCATACTTTAGTCTGGTCTAGCCAGATTTTGTTGCGAATACGATAAGGCTGTCGTAACTCCCTTGTGGATAACTAGCTTGCTCTCCATCGATAAAGACGGTGCGGTGCTACGGTATCGACTACATAAATTACGGTGTATAATTAATGATATAGCCCTATATTGCCATAATTATTTACATAAAGCGTAGATGGAGAATTTATCACTACGTTCAAAGTGAAAGATTTAGCATCTACGACATAGGCTCAAATCATTCAGATTTATATAAAATACCGATTAACTGTGATTTTGTTACACAACTCGATATGATACGCATGAAATCACCATAATCCACAGCGGAATATAAACACGATCGCAACAACAATAAAAATAATGAAATAGTGATGACGGTCGACACGTGAGTCGAGCCGGAAGATAATGTAGGTAGGTATAATAGGGTTTCCCGATCGCGGAGGCTGTCCAATGTTCAAGAAATTGGTGTCAATGCTCGCTGCGGTTGCAGTGTTCCGAAATTATGTGTTGGGCAAGAGCGGCCGTCACCGGGCAGCGACCCACCGCGCGCCGCACGCCCTTCCGATCGCCCGCGCCCGCTCCGGCCCTAATTCACTACAATATTAACGGTACATTTAGCCGAAATCACTCATAATTCATTTGCCAGTGTTGCTGATATCGCGAGCCGCAGCAGCCGCGCCCCGGAGCCGCCGGGCGGAGGCGCCGACGCCGCGCCGTTGCGACAGTTATCTCAGCGACATCACTTCGCCACACATTTGTGGTTTTCCATTTGAATGCGTTACATATTTATGTTTATTTTAATCGGATTAACTGTTACTTCCTGACGCTACACCGGTAAACAAACGGTATGCCAAATTACGCTTGAGAACTGGGTTCCCATTGTTCATGTGCTCTTAAAGAATTCGTAGATCTGACTACTTAGGTCAATTTAAACATTAAAAAGGCATCACGAACATCTATTTATTTACTCGTTTAAGAAAATGTTTTATGAGACTTTTTTGTGATATGGTTCAATAAACACTTTTGATAACGTGCAAAAATATCTGTTGGCGTGTTAATGGAGAAAGCACTTCATGTCTGGAACACGTGGTCTTCTCAGCAAAGCAAATAAGTAGATAGTGGTGAATTCGCACCCTCACCCTCCCAACGGTGACTTGCAGAGAGCGTCTAGACGGAGGGACCCCGCTGATTTGATATATATATTCACAGATATTTGCGCACCTCCGACGAAATGGAATTTAAGATATATTTTCTTTGAATGGTTAGTTAATTTGTGCTGATGTTGTAAACTGAATACTTTTTCAAATTACGAAATGATACATTTCCGTCTGTGAGTCTCGTGTGAGCCAGCAGACAAAAGAGGGAAAAAACAAAACAATAAAGGAAACTCGTATCACAAGTCGTGTGTCGGCTCGTGGCGTGAGGGTTGTTGAAAAGTGCGTAATAGGTGGTCGCGGCGCGCGGCGCGGGCGGCGGGAGCGGCGGGCGCGGCGCGGGCGGCGCGGGCGGCGCGGGCGGCGAGCGCGGCGCGGGCGGCGCGGGCCTGCACCTGTGTGCGTCGCGGTGTGCAGCGCCCTGCGCATGCGCACCCAGAACAAGAGACGCGGCCCGCCGCCCGTTCCCACGGTAACGCTGGGGCTCGCGCCGACTTGCAACTACAATAATTCGCTTCGAAGCTATTGACTTTTCAGTATACTTAGGTACTTACATTCACCTTCCATAATACTAGCTTCCTTTTTTGCTATTTACTACGTCTGTAGTAAACAAAAACTATGAGGGAGTACGTGACTCTATAAAACCTAGGCAAATTTTCTTAATGTAACAAGTGTAACTACTAATTCTCTGTATGTCGAATGTCGATATTGTTAATCATAAATCCAAATTTGCAACTCAACGATGTGTAAGAGGCGCTGTTCTTCGATAGAAAAATACACGGTGACTTAAAAATAAATAATTACCTGAAGCTTGACAACCAGCGGTTTAACAGTAGTATTTATATTAGGTAATTCACCTCATGCGGTACAAGCCACTCTCACAATAAATCACTCTTTAATTGAATTACTACAAATCGAATACTTAGTTGACGAGCATACGTTACATAATAATATTGATATGTCCATGGACTTTTTTGCATGAATTAAGTATACTAGGCATCAGGCAGGCCGCAAGCTCGTTTGCCACCTTAGTGGTATAAAAAAAAATACTAAATTGGGAGAGATTACAATCTAATCGAAGCCGATCACGGAGCCTGCCGGACGGGCCGCTTCTTGCCAAGTTGATGCGCAAATTGCCCCGTACGAGATAAGATGATTTAACACTTCCGCAACTAACATTAGTCATTCTCTATTTTGATTTGTGAAGTAAAAAAGTAATTTACACGATTGGTTCTACAAATGTTATGACGCAAATTGTATTTGTAATTTTCCCTATCAGCATTCACACTATCGAAACAGGTAGGTACGTAAGCAGCGCACTTGACCGATGGAAGAGAAAATTCTCCCACCGTATTGTTATGGCCCAGCATGTGGAAATTTATGAATATATAAATAAGCACACATGGTCGTAATCTTAGGAATGTGTCTCTGTGACCCCCATCCGCACCTTCGGTGTCACCTCGAAGGCTTTAATATTCGTAGCGGTTTCTAGAAATATTCGTGTTGCGAGTTCATTGAAAACCCTTTACAACATTGTGTTGAATGGCGCGGTGAATGGACAGTTAAACTCCCTATTCACTCAGAGCTATTTAGGTAGGTGCATTTTTGCAAGAACCTCACGTTTCCGCGTTCCAAAGCCCCTACAGTGTTGCGGCGGCCTCCGGCGACGCTTATCGCCGGGCTCGTAGCTCTCGTAGGGCCAGAGTGCCCTCGGGACTCAGGGGTTGCCTGCAACGTACAAACATGCTACAACCGGCGGTTATCCCACACAATGTCGACACGTTTCATTATTAATATACACCTACTTATACTTAAACTGTGTCATAACGATTCCGCAAAAAGGGACATCGCGATATAACTGCACAGAATCCGGTTATCGCGTTAAATAAATCAGGAAGTCGCGTCGCTCTCGCGGAGGGTCCGTTGCCAAAACATAAACTCTAACCTGGTTAACAATACGTATAATTTGATGTGGAGTGTATCCGGTATTCCGGTGTTCATGAAGTTTGTTTGTGCGTGTGGGGTGGTGTGTGTGGTCGCGGGCGGAGGGTGCCGCCCGCCGCCCTCGGCGCCCGACGCCGGCGCCCGCTCGGCTCGCGGCGCTCCGCTCTCGGCGCATTGCCATTGTTGTGCGATACCTACCCCGACACTCGTGACTCGTGACACTCGGAAAGGGAAATCACATTCAATTACCGGATTCGCGACGACCTCCTAATTACTTTCCGTCTTTACCCAAGCCTAGCTTCTATTGTCTTTTCTTTGATTGCAATGAATGCTGGGATTTTATTTCAATAAATGGATCGCCTAACTGCATCTCTGAAAACCTTATATACTATTAAAAAACTGTATAAAAGCCGTGTCTGTATATTGAAGATTTTTCCGAGAAAATATTCAAGATAGGATTCTGGGACGTAACTATGCGCAAAAAATGATGATTGGTATTTTTGTCTGTCTGTCTGTTTGTTCGCACTACGTAAAAACTACTAAATATATTTTGATTTGGTTATAATAGTTTGGTAGCTTGAAGTCATTCTAAGCCAGGCATTCATACAATACGGAAGTCATTTAAAATGGTACCGTGGACAAAAGCTAAACTCTAATAAAAACTTTTTTCACGCGGACAAAATCGCGGGCAATATCTAGTATAAGACAAAGTCGTTATTTTTAGCTTGGAAATAGAACCTTAATGCGGCTGTCACCAATAAGTAGAGTAATTCATTAGGAAAGTGCGAAGCCGGGGATGGTGGCAACTTATCAGGATTCCATTAACAAAGCCCTAACAATTTTTTATATAGGTATCAAGTTACATTGCTACACACTTGGAGTATGAGCAACATTTAATTCAGATTATTCATCTTACTGATGTAAAGTTAGTTAATAAGCCGACCAACTCCAATGTTCAGCATCACTTTGTCCCGTCACCCCATCTGTCTCCTCCGCAAATACATGTTTTTATGTCTGTTTACACAGAATCCCTCTAATAAAGGCATAGCATAACGCGCCACATGCTACGGCGAAGTTCAAGCTTTAGCCGTTTTAATATTAATCCGGTAAACGACATCAAACTTTTGCTATAATGCAAACTCTACACCCAACGAGGGTTATTACGAATTTTGTAAAGCTTTGCTATGTATACTACTCTGAAACCGATTTTATGTATAGGTAGTATAGGAGCACTTATATTAATTTCGGCTTTGATTACATATTGTTTGAAGTCCTATTTGAATTAAGTCGTTGAGTAGAAAGTTGATTAATATTTGTGTGAAAGCTCTTTTATTGTACTACACATGTGTATAACCTAATTTACTTTGTTTTGGGGTCACAGTTTGCGAGCGCCATTGTTCGGGCCCCTCGTGACATTGAAAGTCATTTAGAGCCGGGGTCGGCGGCGCGCCGGCCGGAGATCGTAATCTGCTTAACATTAATATATTGTTAATTTCTCGATTTCTTATTCCGATAAACCTACGTATGTTACTTCTAAATATTGACGAATTATTTATTAAAATATATAATTTGCGTAGGACCATTTTTGTATATTGTCTCGATCTCTATACAGGAAAAATTTCGGTCATGAATTGGTCGGAATTTGTTTTGGTCTCTATACCTATAGGAAACATTTTTTGTACCAGTCTCCCCATTGCAACATTTCTCTTGAACAAATATTATCTTTACAATCATGTAATGTTTATAATCTTCAAAATGTAAATATTATCTCCTCACGTACGCATTGTGAGACAAGTATCAATGAAACTTACAATGCATCCATCAATAACAGGATACGGTATCTTATCCAAGAAAGGCGGTCGACTTTTTACACGGTGATTTGTTCATTTCCTTATTAGCTTCCGGCCGTGGCTATGGCCGCGCAAAATTCGATTACCTACAGCGTGGTCCCGTAGGACTACTTTCGCATAAATTATAGCGCGTTATGTTAGCTCATAATCTATCTGTGTACTAAATTATGTCCAAATTCGTGAATCTGTTTTGGCGTGAAGGTGTAACCAACACAGACACAATTGCACATACGTTCATCTCTAAATAAAATGAATCAAAGTCCCTATTTTGGTCCGTCTGTTTCTCCTAATCTAGCAATAAATTTTGATGCGATTTTCGCGAGAATTTAGAGATGCATGCTTATTATAGTAGAGAAAAGCCGAGAGTTCCCTTGAGAAGCCGGGGCTGGTCGCTATTTTATAATTATACTATAATAGTGTGACGTGATGTTGGCGTACCCAGGATCCTTGCACGCGAGAACCCAACCGGGACTTTAACGTCAGGATGACCAGAATGACGTGATCTTGATAAGTTGATGTTATTTGTTTCAGAGGGGAGGCGGCCCAGCTGATGGACAGGCGGCGCGCGGCGGCAGCGCTGCTCGCGCTGGCCGCGTGCTTCGGCGCTACGGCAGCTGGTGAGTACTCTTGCACCTCCCATTAATTCTTTATTCTGCTACCTGCTGGGAGAATTTCATTTGACAGAGTCGGGTAGGGTTCTGTCAAGCCCGAGGACCAACATCTTACCTATTTATCACCCACGACGGACGGAACGGAACGGAGGCGGTATTTGCGTTTGCACGAGGGCTAAAATTGTTGTAAAGGAAAATGGATCAAATCATGTTTTAAAACCCCAGACTAGCAGATCGCTCGAGAAATCCGTCAGGGACTGCCATTACCATATTATGTTCCCAATATGTAGTTTCAATTAAATGTTTAACTCATGAAAATCCGAAATTTCATTTAGTTCTAGAACCATATTAATTCCACAGGACCTGGGAAAGGCAGTCGCCGATGGATTTTTCCAGCGATCTGCTAGTCGAGTGTTTAAAATATTATTTGATCCTTATCACATAGTAGTATAAAAATATAGCACGAAGTAGGTCTAATGAATCCTCTGACACTCCTAGTTTAGAAGATTGTCACAATGTAGGTACAAGATTTACCTTACGAGGATTTTCCTAGCAGAAGCTGAAACCGACAACCAACAGGTACTCTCCCTCCGAAGCAAAACGCGTAGCGATTAACTTCTTGCCCGCTACGGTATTAGGCATACCTATAGGCATATAACTTATTCACTAGCAAATCAGATTAAGAGAAGAAATACTTTATTATGTACTCATTTTCAATTATTCACACTTTTAAATTGTATTGGCAAACATTGCATACCTAGTTTTAGTAGGATTTCTGTAAATATAAAACTAGGGCAGATATTATAACGGAACAATTTTTTTAGCGGTTTCCGATCTGAATCATCGTAAGACGTAAGGTGCAAGCTGTAAAGTGATCTACATTCATCAACCGTTAGGTGCAAATTGACAAGACAATGAATTTTCCCAGAGATGTCTTGATTTGTGTGAAAAAACGTAATCTGTGAGATTCATCGGTTGATATAATTTATTACTCTTTTATTACCGCACGTCATACAAATGTTACACAAAACATAATGTAACTGTATTGTTTACGATAAAGGTAATTAATAGTATTTGTATCTACCGAAATTTAAATTAGAATTCTAGTTTACTTATATGCAATAGTAGATAGAGATGCTTCAGTACATGGGATATTCTAATTTGATTCTAGATGTCAAGATCATTCTAAATATATCCCGTTAAATTAATTGTAACAAAAATGTGTTAACACGTAACATTAGTGAACGGTGTTGCTAATGTCCATAGGCAGGCGGTGACCTTTCAATTAGGTGGCTTGCTTGTCTCTTGACATAAAAAAGAAGTTTCAAGTTACAATTTTACATCATGATATATTTCAATTTTCAAACAATGAACACCATTATCTGATTCTGTTCTTAACCGTACGCTTGCGTATTCACTCTCGGGGGAAAAAAATATATTGAATATCCATCAATCATTAGGAGACACGTGTTATAGGCATACACATATATCTGATATAAATTACCTCAAGTCTTGACATAAATTGCTCAAGTTTATAGAAATACAGCCTTCTTTATACAAGTATGATTAATGACTAGCATAGCAAATTTAGTAGTTTTAGATTGTATGTTTCATTTTTTCATTTCACGGTTGTATTTATACCTAGACGACTTGAACAGGCCTGGGTTTTATACAATTATTATATTATTATATTAACCTGAATCATCCCACTACTGGGCAAAGGCCTCCCCCCGATTCTTCCACTCTTCATCATCCGACCAAGTGCCAATGTCTGCCAGTCACTTTCGAAGGCCCGCAGGTCATCTGTCCACCTTTTTTGGTCTGCCGCGACGTTGTTTCCGAGAATTGGGTGTCCAAACTGTAACGGGTTTAGCTCATCTAGGTTTAGGTTTCAGCCCAGGGTTTTATACAATAACTAGTACATATTCTTATACGTTTTATCCCGATTTGTGATGAACGTATTTACGCGTAATTATAGGCTAACATTTAATCCATATTAATTTCAGTAAAGACAATAGCGATGTTGGTAAATGGAGATACCGTTGTTTCGTCTCATGACCTGCCGAGCTCGTGGGATCATGATGGCATGCGAATGTAGTGCCGACGCCTAGATTAGGGCCGATGACCAACGATGGCGCTAGTAACAATTGGAACCAATTTAATTACTTCCTTATAGCCTCTCCTTATGGAAATTTGCTAGTTTAAATTGCCTTAACTCAAGGGAACTGTCCACGTACTTAAGAAGCGAAACAATTACCACAAAACTATAAAATGAACGCACCTCTCATAACGCCACACGTGGATTGCTTGTCGGTCGTATGTAGGCGCTGCAGCAAAGTTGTTACACCAATACCTTGACTTTGAACAGAATTCCTGTCATAGGTAATTTCCGTATATCTAAAAGTGAATTGGACCCAGGATCCCTTGCGTGGCAACGGTCGGCCGTCTCTGTAATGGAGACTCGTTAAATCAAACAAATATAAGTATACGAGTCATCATCGTAATTATATCGGCTACTACCTTCTGCTTTCCTGTTTTTTCTTCCCCACTTCGCCCGGCCGTTGGCACTCACATACGACTCAGCGATGTCTTTCTCGCGCGACGTCTTTCTCAGATGAAAGCACCTATTTTCCATGTGTTCCAGAACGCACGGCAAACCAGATCAAGCGACTCTCTTCAATCTTTACCGCGATGTCTGTCATGCAAAGGCTGTTACGGGCTCGGTCGAGTCGTGTAATGCCGCACATTTCTTCTTCTAGTGCCCCTCTACTAATAGAGGTTGGCCGTCAGCTCAGTGAATTCAGTCTTGTCCTGTGGCCGGGGAAACAGTTCTTCCACGCCGGTAACGCCTATCCATTCCCTGATGTTACGAAGCCACGATTTCATTTTTATCCAGCGCGACGTTTTCCTTCTATTATGCCCATCATAATCAATTGGAGAAACTGGTACCGTCTATGAAGTAAGACGTGGCCAAGATACGCAACTTCCTTTTTTTGACGGTCTTCAACAATTCTCAGATCTTACCGACGCGGAATATCGATGTAACGCCGCACATCCGCAGACTTTTCCTTTTGTTGGCGTGGAGTTCCGAGGATGTGCTTCGTCAGTCATAACGCAGCACAGATTAAATTATGCTCTGGTATATCATCACCTTAAGCTGACTTCAGTGAGCCACTTCCCGCCATTTAACCCAAACTGTGGAGATACCAAGTCCTCACGAACTTATGGCAGGACCAGGTGTAGGACGATGTGCCTGCGTTTAATATTTCGGCGAAGGCCTATATCTGGATATATCGGGATTAATTCTCATTTATTACAACCCTCTACAAATTGGTATACTACACACATACACATAGGTGTAGCTATACATAAGTCAAATTTTTAAGTTGAAAAAAGTGTAGATGTGATTCGGTTTTTTATCAATTTATGGTTTTATGGTCGTTTTCACACAGTAATCAATAGAATTTATGTGTTAATGTAAATTTAATAGACTCGCAAGCAAATCTTGATGCCGTTAGATAAATAGATATGTTGCCTAAATTGTGCTGTCGAATTTTGCGAACTTTGTCCAAAATTACTATAAAATTTTTAAATCTCACAGTAGGATGTTGAATCTAAAACGGACATCCTGCGTTTCATGGTTTAGTCTATAGTTATATTTATCTATAGTCACTTTATTATCTCTTATTATGAACTAAGTAAGGATTAAATTAAAAAGAAAATTCATAATAATATATAAATGTACACCAAGTCAGTTTAATAAACGGTATTTCGCAATTAGCCAAGGTACGCTTCGAAGTGCATTTAGATAATGTTATTTCTGCGTGCAGATTTAGTATACGAGCCACGGCGCCGTTGAAGAATTCCAATTGAATATATGTTATACATAGGAAGTATATTTAAATGCGTCCTACAATGTGTAGGTGTACCCGTGTGAACTTCATCACGCATGGCGACCACGCCGACATTCATTCATTGAAACGACAATCCATATTAATGTAGTGCAAATTTTAAATTCATGCTGGCTCCTCGTTTCGATCGCTTCGGGCCATGTTCCTAAGCGCACGATTTTGCATTAAGTGGTTTTTTGTTCGTGCAATGCCTTTTATAACGTCACATTTATAGGTAAATGCGGCTCATTAGGAATCATGGGAATCAACCATCTACGTCACAGTGTCGCCATTCTGAGCTTTTTACTTAGTCATCTCGGTTTTTTGTTACCCACGGAAGTTTTAAGAAAAAATATTGCGACCAAAATAATCAACGGATTTTTGAATCGGGTTTTTGATCATTATTATTCTACGACTTCTGAAATGTGCGGTCCGAATAAAACTAGATATTTCGTCGTCCCGTTATTTAGTAATAATTTTAGTTTTATGATCGATTGGAATGGTGAGAGTGAGATAATATAATTGAAATTACTGTTGGCAAAAACTGGACAGCAACGACATTCCTGGCAACCGTTAGTTGGCGATTTCGCGGAGTGCGCCTGCGCCCGCGCGCTGCGCCGCCATAAACAGCGCGACAGCCGCGGCGGCTAACGGTGCGGCTGATAACATGCGCGCGAGCCGATCACGTGCAAGGCTTTTAGCGATCGTGACTCCTCCGACGCATTTTACACTTGTTACCACCGCGTCTATTAGCAGCAGCGCTAATAGGGCCGTCTATCTACTCCTGGTCGATATTGGATTTTATGGGCGAGATAACTTGGACACATCTGACAACAGATACCGAAATATTTATTATGAATATTATTTTTAGTTGTAGGTATTGCCCACTGCTAATAGAACTTTGTGTAGTTCTCTCAATAGTAAATGCAGAGAAACAGGAGTCTACACTACACTAGCTACCCACCTACGTATCTAAATTTACCAAAGGCGTCGAAAATGTGATGACCCATGAAAGAACGGCATCTTTATGCATCTAGTGGCTTAATAGACTAAACGTCAATCGATTACATACGCTACAGGCGGCCGGCATTACCTCCGGCGTTATGACTTTTGCCCTAAGTGTCGAATAGACTGTTAAGTCGTGGTATCGATGTTAACGACGCTTTCCGTTAGTTTAATTACAGCTTTGTTGCTTCTCTCGGCTACAGTAATTATACGCAGTAAAACGGATATGTAAAATGACCGATGATGACCGATCGCAAGTCCGAAACGATTTGCAGCTAATATCCTGTCCAGCTGGGTCGTGCTTAATAAGCGAACTCATAAAAACAGCAGTAAAATATTCTCGGAACTCGCGCCGACACTTTTATTTCTGTATCGATTCTCAACACAATTATAATTTACATTTTCTTTTGAATCGTATTTCAGTACTTTCGGATACAGTGAAATCTATGAAATAGATGGGGATACATTTCGGGTTACATTTTGGGGATACAAACGCAAGAATATTCAAATATGAAAATCTGTTGTAGCTAATAACTAAATTACAAAAGTGTTATCTCTTTATTGAAGATAATTTAATTTTTTTTAATTAACCTATGTCTAAAGCAACTGTTATAAACCTACTTAGTTTTAATTTAAATATAAACATTAAAAGTTAGCTCCGTTTCCAACCGAGACCGCTTAAAACCCGGCTTAAGCCCGGTTTAAAACTCAACCTAACTAAATAAGTATAAAGTGATTTAGCAGTCCTTGATGCAAGGGAATTATTACTTGGAACTACGGGGGCTAGAAACCATAGATCCACCACTAGATTGATAACAAAATAGATACACGTAGATTTATAATTCATTGCTTACACATTCCGAACATACGTTTCCGATCTTCCCATCATGTGTCCAGTTCGAAGCCTTCAAAGCTAGGTATATCCTTTATAATCTGACAACTACTGAGTTGTCAATCCATTCAATGGTTCCGATTGGATAGTTTTATATCAGATATCGACATCAGTAGACCGTTTATCAAAATAAGTGTGCTTTTTGGGAGATGTAAACATGATAACGTGATGTCGTACGTTGTTAAAGTTGATTGTCATAACCAACCGATACCTAAATAGCCTCATTGTTAAGGTACAAGCCTCTGTACGTATCTTGATTATAGGGAATCCCTATAGGGTCTGAAGATTTCTAATTTAATTATTTCATTTCTCATCATTCTCTACAGTCTTTTTAATCCACTTTCTTTTTTAATTTCAGCGCCGACGGCTGATCACACAGCATTAGATTTATATGAAGGTAAGTGTTAACAAATTTATTTTATGTTCCACGATTTTTTTTAAACGTGTCGAATAAACACTATATAGTAGTGCCCAAAACTTAGTCACATTTACAGTGCTGAATAAATTATATGAAATCCCTTCACTGAGTAAAATAGATAATGAAAGCTGTCTGTCCGTCTCATATTAATCGTAAACGATATCGCATTCCAGGACCATCGGAGGGATGCTACTACAACTTCCAGCACTACGGGGAGGGCGACCGCATCATGACCAACGAACCTTGCCTGAACTGCACGTGCCACAACAAGATGCTGATGTGCTACCTGCGCGTGTGCCCGTTCACCAAGGCCATCGGGCAGGACTGCACCGTTGAGAAGCGCGCGGATCAGTGCTGCCCAATCGTCACATGTCCAGATGGTAAGCATACATAAATACGTACATAACATCCATCAGGCATTATTGCCGCAGGGGTAGACAGACACCACATTGTTTCACTTGTTACGGCAGTGTCAAATCTATTTCGCTTTTTCTAAATTCATCAAGTTTGTTATACATACTCTGTCTTGTTTGGTAAGCATACATCAGGCTTGGACGTAATTTGCTCGCTCGCCTTTGTACATCTCTGTTACTGTACTGTATCATTATGTCATGTTTGTGTACAATAAAGAATAAAGTACAGTAAAGTAAAGTAATTTAGACCCAACTCGGTTGCCGTAGCAATTCTTGTAGCCTATAGTTAGGCGCCTGAGGAATGCGATGTATAGAGGCTATACTTGCAGGAGAGCAGGCAGTCCGTTTATCTTTAATAAACAATTGGTATTGCACATAGTTTGCAAGGGCATAAAAAAAATCATTCAGAGTCTATGAAAACATACATCGATTATTTTCTATTTCACTATCTTTTCAGATACTTTACCTAACAGATAGCTTATCCAATCTATGAAGGTTTAACTTTATTTCACAAGTGTTTGTCAATCCTGTGTAAAAAGAAATACAATTTATTTAAACCTTACTTTTTCTCAGTTCCAGTCGATCTGTTGACGTCAACTTCAACTACGTCTCCAGCTGAATACGGTGGAACAGGTGTTGGAAAAGTGGACAATTACGGTTGCAGCATTAATGGCAAATACTTCCCGGAAGGGGCAAAGGTGCCACCGACTCCGAACAAACCTTGCGAACATTGCTACTGTATTCGAAATATGACGACTTGCGTAATGCAAGAATGTACTCTCCATGTGGATGGCTGCACGCCTATATACCACAAGGATGTCTGCTGCCCCGTCCGATACTTCTGTGGTATGATAATTATTATAATTATGTCATAAATTTAATGTACTCTTATAAAGAGACCTCTTTGTGGTTATTTAATAATTCCAATTATTTTTCTCGTTATTTGTCTCATTATTTTTCAAAGGATTTTCCTCCATTTTAAAATGTTTAATGAGTTAATGCAAATGTATTTACCTTAAACTACCTACTTATTTTCAGATCACCCAGAGGATGAAATGCCGCTGTTGGATGACATGACTACAACAGTAAGGCCTACCCCTGGATTCTTGCTAACAACAACGACTGAAGTTCCAGTAACAGAGGCTCAAGTTAAACGAGATTGTGTCAGAAACGACCAAGTTTATCCAGACGGTGCTCTAATAAAATCAGAAAAGCCGTGTGTGCATTGCTATTGTATGAAAGGTGACATCGTCTGTGTTGTCCATGAATGTGGTACACCGATGGAAAATGAAGGAAAGAATTGTACTGCACTTCCACCACGTGAAGGTCAATGTTGTCCAGACACGTATATATGTGAAGGTGATGAAGTAACTGGTGCTGATGCAACTGATTATACCCCCCATGAAGAAGTAACCACTGCTATGCCAATTAGAAGAAAAGAAGAAGAAGGCAGTGGATACAGAAAAGATGAAACACCTTATAGTGAAGTCACAACGTTGGCCTCGGAATTGGAAGGTAGTGGTCAGGAACCTGAAATTGTTTCACCAGAAGAACAAAGTACACCAGAAACACAAACAACAGCAAAACCAATAGATGATAAATTTGAACCCGATCAAGGCCTTTTCACTACTTTATCATCGGTAGAAGAAGAAAAAACAACTCCATCAGATCACTATCATATGAACACAGTGGAAGAAGAATTTGAACCTACGCAAGCTAAATTGACAACTCCTAAATTAGAAGAACCAGAAAGTACTGAAGAACCGCTAGAACAAGTAACAGTTAAGAGTGAAACGAGTACAGAGTCTGCGGTATCTGATAGAGTTGAAATTGAAAGTGATTCTAGAGCTACAGAGTCCACCTATGGTAAAGATGAACTTCCAACTACTAGTAGTATTTTGGAACATGTTACAGACTCGCATATCACAGAAGAAGTTGTAAGGGTCACTGAACCGACCGACGTATATGGTGAATCTAGTCATACAACTGGTGACTCACAAGAATCCATGCCTAAAATAACTACAGTCATAGAAGAGTCCCATAGCACAGAAAAATCTATAAGTGACGAAAGTACCACGCCTAGTAGTATCGTTGATCATAAGGCTTCTGAACAAACTATTCTTGATATTACTACTTCAAAATACGACATATCAACTGAAGTTGATTCTAGTAAGATTACAGATCTTGAAATGCAAACCCATGTATCTCCGGATCTTGATGAAATACAATCAACTCATCGACCCACCGAGGAGCATATGGCAATTGATACTACCAGTTACAAAGAAGAAGAAAACGTACAGCCAGAGATTACAACTGCCGGATATAAACTAGATACAACAGAATCACCATTAATCAGTGAACATAATACAATACCTTCTGAAGATGAAAGTCAAAAACCTTTATCAGAATTGACTACGTTACGATATGATGAACCAGCGTTATCAGAGATAACAACATCAAAACAAGAAGAGCCTGCACTATCTGAAAGGACAACATTAAAGTATGCCGAGCCCGAACTATTGGATAAAACTACATTAGGATATGATGAGGCTTCAATGATAAGCAAGACAACATTAGCATACGAAGAACCGCTTTCATCTGAAAAGACTACTATAACATATGAAGAACCACTTTCACCTGAAAAGACTACAATAAGATATGAAGAACCACTTTCAACAGAAAAGACTACTATAAGATATGAAGAACCACTCTCACCTGAAAAGACTACAATAAGATATGAAGAACCACTTTCACCTGAAAAGACTACAATAAGATATGAAGAACCTTCACTATCAGACAAAACTACATCAAAATATGCTGAACCTTCAATACCAGAACTCACAACATTAGCATATATTGAGCCGTCAATACCAGAAAAGACAACAACTGTATATGATGAACATTTATCAGATAAGACTACATTATCCCATGAGGAGCCACCTTCATCTGAAACGACAACATTAATATATGAGAAGCCATCACCGTCAGAGCAAACTACCACAAAATATAACGTGCCTGAACTAGAAAAGACTACCTTAATACATGAAGAACCCTCATTGCCAGAAATTACAACGTTGGTTTACGAAGAACCGCCTGCGCAAGAAAAAACAACATCCAGACCTGACGCCGTCGCGCAAGAAGAAACAACAGAACCAACAAAACTCGTATCTGACAGCAATGTAGAAGTCACAGAACCAGAGAATATTGTAGATGAAAAACTAACTACAAGTCATGAACAATCATACGTAACTACAGAACAAACTGATACAATTCACGATGAAGGTGAAAAACCCTCTTATGTTACGGAAAAAGAAGTAGAAGTTATGAAAGAGACTACTACTGCCTCAAACGTTGTGAGTGAAGAATCTTTATCCACAGGACGTGATCATTTGCCAACGACACATATTCTAGAAACTCAGACTGAATCAGTGACTGAAGTTTCTGATATGGCTAAGATAACAACAGGTTATGAAACTGAATTAGTTTCAACTACACTATCTGATAAACAAGAAGTACCAGATATTACACATCCCGATGAAAATGAAATATCTCCACCTGGCCGCATACCAGGTGAAGGAGACTGTTTATCTAATGGCATTACTTACAGAAATGACACTTCTGTACCGAGCACAAATAAATGCCAGTCCAACTGTAAGTGTATAAGTAGTATAATCAAATGCGATCCGATTATATGCAGTCCACAACCTGAGTATATGGATAATTGTAAACCAGTTTATGATACACCAGATTCGTGCTGTCCTACTTACATATGCGATCACTCTAAAGAAACCGTCCCTCCTGAATCGCATAGTCAGATGTCCGGCACAGATCGCCCTATGTCATCACCTTCTATTCCGATAGAGTGTATTGGTGATACTTGCGAAGTCAGTGCAGAACAGCAACCCTCAACAACATCATCACCGAAATGTACATCGGAATCTTGCCTGGGTGAAACAGATGCTACGCCTACACAAGAATGTGGTCCAGAAGGCTGTAATGAAATTATTCAGAAGCCAATAGGTTCAGATCTGTGTGAGGGAGGTAAATGTCAGCTTCCTGAAAAGGACCACGCCATACCCACACAATCATGTGATAATCCTGAAGAATGTAAGATAGTTAAGATTCCAGATACAGAGGCATCGCTACCTTGTGAAGGAGATTCATGTGTTTCTCCGATACAACCAACCGAAGTGAAAGAACCCTGCACAGATGAAAGCGGATGCAAGCAATCATCGCCTGAAACGCCTGTTCCTACATGTGAAGGTGAATCATGTGCTCAGCCTGCATGTGATAAAGAATCGGGCTGTGCACCTCCTTGTCAGGGAGACAATTGCGACGTTAACGCCGCTCCTGAAACTTGTGAGGGACAAGATAACTGTAAGTCTCCTATAGTACCAGGCACATTTGTACCACCTTGTGAAGGCGATTCTTGTGTAGAACCGCAACCTACCATAGAAAAAGAAAAATGTACAGAAGAAAACGGATGTAAGAAACCAGATGAAAATGTGCCTGAAATTTGTGAAGGCGAAAGCTGCCAACAGAAACCAACAACAGACTTATCATCAGAATTACCAACCGCAGAATGTAAGGATTCTGAATGTCAACAGCAACCCAAACCTTCTATTGCTGATATTCACTCAAGTACAGAGACATCTATTAAAGAACAAACACCATATGATTCCGTAACAGATGCTGAACCTGACGAACATAAGGATGAGGATCAATTTACTACATCATCTCCGGAATTGTCCAGTCACGAAGTCTCTACAGTACTTCCTACGGAAAAGATTGAACCAGAAACAGATTCACCTTCTCGCTACAGTGATGTCACTGAATCTGTTTATGAACAAGATGAAACTAGCACTAAAATACCCGTTGTTATTTCTGATATAGATCATGACACATCTTCACCAGAAGTAACTCAAACACCTCCAATAATTCCAACAGAACAAGAAGAATTACACAAAGATGTTACCACAGATAGCCCTCATTCAACTTCACAAGCCACAGTGAGCCCCACTGAAATGTCACAGAAACCGGAAAGTGTAACCGCAGTAGAGGAGATGGATATTCCTACGGAAAGCCCCATCTCAATCACAGAAATACATGAGGATAAAACACAAGATAAACTCACAACAATTTCAGACACGATATTGGACGAAACAGACAAACACACAGAATCACCTATACCTGTTGTAACAGATTCAGAGGAGTACAAACCTACAGAGAGTTCAGAAGTTATAGAGCCTGAAACTAAATTACCACATACGACATCATTATACGTAACTGAGAAAGAAATAAGTACAGAGGAGCCAGAAATTATTACAACTATACTAGAGGCCTCTTCCGAACCTGGAATAAAAATTACAGAGCCTGAATTATATGAAAGTGGTTCTACAAAACCACAACAATATACAACTGAACAATCTGTGACGGAGAGCCAAGAACATGCTGTAGAACCAGATATGAGTACTGAAGAGCCAGTTTCTGTAAGTGTTGTTCCAGAAGACAAAGAGACACATGTACCAGAAACTCCTGACATTAAAATTCAAACAGAAGCATCAGTACCACAGAAACCAGTTACTGACTTTGTTGCAGAACAAACGACTCAAATACCATCTCGCCTTACCACTGAAGTTATAGATGTAGAGAAAGATACTATCACTGACTTGCCTGAAATGCATGCTACTATTCAACCAGAGACTGAAACCATTACTGAAGAACCTCAGGCTACAGTTGCACATGAAGAAGATAACCTTGATAAGAAAACAACCTTAGCAGTTCCAGATTTTGTACCTGAATTACATGAGACACACCCTGATGAGCATGTCACTAAATCTCCTGATATCCCAACAGACAATGAACAAATTCCTCTTCAAACTGATACGCCATTACAACCGCATGAAACAGAAACAGGTTACCCACAAATACCAACTAAGAAGCCTGAACCCACAGTGTTCGATGAGGATGAAATAACTGAGACTTCAGTATCTCATGTTACTGAAACACAAGAAGTTGCCACTGATTCTCCAAGTGGGGTTACTGAACAACAGTCTGTAACTGATGGAATCGAATCGATGACAGACATCCAGGAACAGCAACCAGAAATACTAAAATCAACGGAAACTCCTCTTTCTCTTGTTACTGGTCTAGACACAAAATTACATGATAATGAGCCTGTTGATGAAACTGTTACAAGTAGTGATGAAACTAAAACAGAACCAGGCCCAGCTGCAGTCACTGAAGAGCCTGTAATCATTAGTTCACATCCAGAACCCGCGCCCACGGTAACAGAGTCTTATCCAGTGCCCAGTGGAGTAAGCTCCGAAATACCAGTGTCTATAGGGCCAATTGATGAAGTTCCTGAGCAACATATTACACAAGCACCAGACCAGATTGATGAAGATATTCATACTGAATCACCAGTAATTGTATCTTCTGAACCTACAGTTGAAGACAAAACTACAGTTAAGCCAGATGATATACATATCATTGATACTGAAAAACAAGATAAAACTACCGAGGTACCCACTCATACAGATAGTCAAGATATGGTAACTAAGATTTCACTTACTACAGAGGAAGTTCCAACTAGTTTAGGAGAAGAGATGATTGAGCATACGAAATTACCTGACTCTCCTACTACACAAGCTGCAACCGAACATTCCCTTATTAAACAAGAGACTGAAGTACCATCGGTAGATGATCATGACATTCCTGACTCACACACTGAACATGAAACTTCATCAGAATCAATAACAACGTTACGACCGGAATATGTAACAACTGCAAGCGAAGCACATGAAGAGTCCGGTACTGAACCTTCTCTTACAGGTGAAAAAGAATTAATTTCTACCGAGACTCCTTCGAGTGATATGTCTACAGAATCGCATAAATTAGTAACTGATAAATCAGAACCTACTGATGAAGGATCCACTACATATTTACCAGAAGATGATATTGAACAACCTTCATCACAAAAGCCGGAAATAGGAAAACCTGAACCATCAGAGCAGGAATTGGCGACTACTGAGACTCCGCTAAGTGATATTACTACACATTCGCATGAGACCAAGCCAGTAGATGAAACACCAACAGTAGAAGAAGCACCCGTAGAGAAACCAGCCCCTGAAAGTACTACGTCTGTTCACGATGCTATTACAGAAATGTCTACAATTGAAGAAAAGGAGGAGTTAAGTACACAATCACCCTCTGCTGAATTTACGAAACCGACGGCGGAGTCTGTTCACGATGCTATTACAGAAATATCTGCAGTTGGGGAAAAGGAGGAGTTAAGTACACAATCACCCTCTGCTGAAATTACGAAACCGACGGAGGAGTCTGTTCACGATGCTATTACAGAAATATCTGCAGTTGGGGAAAAGGAGGAGTTAAGTACACAATCACCCTCTGCTGAAATTACGAAACCGACGGAGGAGTCTGTTCACGATGCTATTACAGAAATATCTGCAGTTGGGGAAAAGGAGGAGTTAAGTACACAATCACCCTCTGCTGAAATTACGAAACCGACGGAGGAGTCTATAACGAAAGAAAAACCAGAATCAGATGTGGTCTCGACTATAGAACCAAGTAAAGATTCCGAAATAATGCTTGAAACAAGCACATTATCACAAACACCAATACACGTTGAACCAGAATTTACGACGACTGCCGAAAAAATATATACACCTGAAAAAGAAGAACTACCTGTCTCAGTTGTAACAGAAGCCGATAAAACAACCTTAGCAGTTACAGAAGCCGATAAAACTATAACTGAAAAGACGCCAGAAACTGGAACCTCAGAATCGACAGAAGCTCCCAAATTACCAGAATCAACGGAAGCTACCAAATTACCCGTTGAAGAAAGTACAAGCTTACCTAGTGAAGAAGACACAAAACCGTCTCAACAGCCAGAAGTGTATTCTGAGACAACACCATATTTAATCGAATTAGAAGAACACCCACATCATGAAATATCTTCAACTGAAATTCCTGCAGACGAATTAACCACAGCTCATAAAGAAACAATACCAGAAGTTGAAACTCCACAACCTGTATCCGAAATACATACCGAAGGACCATCTAAGACTGATACATATCAATCAACTTCGACTGAGCAATATATACCCGAAATATCTAGTGAACATGCCACAACCGTACAAGAATCAGAAACAGAATCTCCTAAGCCAGAAATTCCGACAGACAATACATTCGATACTGAGCCACAAGAGGATTATGAAAAAGTAACGACAACACTTCCAACACAATTCTCAGAAGATGATAAACAAACTACTTTGGGTGCTGCCTTAGAAACTAGCAAACCTTTTACTACTGCAATGCCTGAACAGTATTCAGAAAAAGACATTATTAGTAGTACTACAAAACCACTTGAGACTGAAACAACATATGGACCTACCTCGCCCGAAGAGCAATTTATTCCAGCCAAAGTTACAACAGAGAAAACAGACGAAGAAATTGCCACACAACCCCCAACATTTGACAAAACTCCAAAACCAGACGAAAGACCCAGTGAAGTACCTACCACAGAGCCCGAAGTTACGAAACCGGGAACTGGTCTTGGTGAATTGCCAAGTGAAGAATTACCTTCACAAGAAGAAGAAGGACCGTTCCCATCCGGAGGTGGTTACGGTCAGGGAACTGATTACGAGGATGAAGACCAAGCATTTGGACCTGGCACATGTCGTTACGGAGGAAAAGTTTATGTCTCTGCTCAACAAATACCACGTGACGATCCGTGTGATTTCTGCTTTTGCTTTAGAAGTGATATTATCTGTTTACAACAAAGTTGTCCTCCACCAATTCACGGATGTCACGAGGAGCCTATACAAGGATTTTGCTGTCCACGCTACGAGTGCCCCGTCTCGATGGCCACCAGCCTCAATGTCACCACGACGAGCACCACCACTACGACCACGCTCCCGCCTCACTTCTTGCCCCACGCCTACAAAGGTGCGGCGCAAAGAAGAGGCTGCCAGATAAAAGGACACACGTACAAAGTAGGGGAAGTAGTCCGCGCGTCTTCAGGGCCCTGCTTACATTGCACGTGAGTATACATGTTTTATATCTGTCAATAAATACGAGTAGTTGTGAAAGCTAAGACATTTTTGACAACTACTGCAAAACTAAAAAGGAAGCTTACTAAAGTCATAATTTTAGTAACTTATATACCTAGCAGGAAGACGGACCCTGGGCCTTCGCGTGCCGCGCGGGGTCGCAACTGGGACATAACGACAAGATGATGATGATATATATATATACCTATCTGTTTTTGGTTACGTATTTCCATCGTAGCGCTTATTGATTCGTAATTTCACCTGTTTGAACATTATGTTATTTTAGAATCGTCGATTTGAAAAATTATTTTCGAAATTTCATCATACTTAATATTTAAACGTCTTTGTATTTGGATTCTTAGTTTTTGATCAATGTACATGTTCTCGTATATTGAACTTTTCTATTTATATTTAATGATAAAACTTACCTAAGGTACTTATATCTACCTTATTTTTCAGTTGCGGAGGGGATGGCCAAATGAAATGCGACCCCAAGGCGTGCACCCCGGAACCCATGCTCAGACAAATGATAGCTGCCGCCGTGTCCGCCAAGCGGCGGAGGTGAAATACCTTCGAGCTCTCGTCTCCTAGCTCGAACTCGTCACAAGGATAAAAGCCCTGTGTGATATATAATTTCCATCTACTTTTTAATGCACAAGAATAATGCTCAAATTATCCCGATGGAATAGAATAAGATTTCGTGTCATATAAATAGTATTTGATGTAATTTTTTACTTACACAAAACATCGTGGCACGCTCAATTAATAACGCATCAATCGTGACTGTGATTCAAATAATACTTAACTTTCTTATTATGACAGGATTATAACGAATTTTGAGTGTTCTTAAAGATTATTTATTTAACAAAAAGACAGTGCCAAACGATAGTGCTAAGTTATAATGACTACGCCTTCAAGATAGGATATTCTAAATTTTATGAATGTCATATTTATTTTTATGACCAAAGCGAAGCAACACACTCGTGTTCCAAGTAAATAGTAACTGATACAAAATCAAGCTTCGTAGGTCACTAGATCGCCGAAATCTTGACCATTTTACTTGTAAACTTAATTGTTTTACCGATATAAGTTTAGTCAATTTCTTTGTTTTTACACGATGTTACACTGATTGATCTAGTATCGTGTAAATATGAAGTAACTTTAAGGATCCTGATGTTGTAAATGCCTTACTTAATTTGTAATAATTTATATATTTTAGGTGTATAGTACTTAAGCCATGTTTTGAGACCAGTGACTATTATTATTTAGAAGTAAACGGAGGCCCTCCTCAGTATGTGTGGAGCGCTCGGCCGAAAGCGCCGGCCGACGCGGCGCCGCCTTGGCCGCGCCTTCCCTCCCAAGTCTCGCGGAAACCGACGCGACCCGCACCCGCGACCGCGACCGGCGAGCCTTGGTTTCTCCGATGCGTGGGAGTGCACGATTACCTAGCACTTGTAGTGATAGTTAGTGGCCGATGTCTTTAATCATTTTGTAAAGTTTTACAATATGGTAAAATGATGAAACATATTGTAGGATCTTTTGTAACTTTTGATATTAAAGTGCTGGTAGACTTTTATATGAAAGAAGAGCAGATTGAGATGGGTACGGAAGCCTCGGGGCTTTGCGGCCGCTCACGGTTAGGTATAGTTGCATAAAACGAGCGGTTGCATTAGTTCGTACCGACCTCTTCTGTATTTGCAGGTTGTAGTTATATACTCCTTATTTATTTTAATGTTATAGCTATACGAATAAAATTGGTTTCTATTTTGTAACACAATGTCACTTTGCAGTATGAAAATATAAAAAAACTGGTTGAGTTCAAGAATTACTTTAAAAACATGTTATTCATGTAATTGTATTTGCCGTGCCCAACAATGATCAATCTGACTGTGCAACTGTGCAAATCAATTTTAAATAAAATATCTGAAATTACTTTGTTTAGTTATTTGATTACCCACACCTCAATACTTACTTGCGTAATTACATTGATTACTTCCGTTTTCAATTACACATGACCTTATAGCATGAAAAATATTATATTATTTTTTCAACACACTTGCTCGTAAATATAATGAATTTTGATATTTTTCTTTGCTTTAAAATGTAGCCGTCTTGTACTATTGCGTCATAATTTGAGATCATTATTTTTTGTAACGTAGTTAAAATTTTGTGCCAATCCATTAACACAAAATTAATACCTTATCTTTTCATAAGAAACATCATTTCAATATTACTAGGCAGCAACGAAATAGCTGAACACCCAGCTAGAGAGGCAGCTCCACGAACAAGCAAAGTGATTGTTCTGTTCAAACGCAAAATGTACAAAATATAATTTAGGATATACTCGTGACTCACGTCTCGAATACGAATACGAAGCGAATTCGAACCAAATACGTGTCAGTGCAGAAACGTCCATAGAATTACTAGGTCGGCCAAAAAATGTCAGAAACGGAGAGGGCTCGAATTCAAACCTAAGACTTGTAAGTGCGTAATCGGCCTACCGTTCTGTGTCATGATTAAGGGCCCGTTTATACGTCGCCACTTACAAACCGATCAGGAAACGCGTACGTGTCGTGCCCGTACAACATCGCGTAGCAATCGAAAACGTGCTGTCCACCCAAAAAGATTAGAAAGTTCATGATAAAATTCTTTTTATTTTTTCTGAGTCTACCCTATTGGCGAGCACACGGCGCGGTGGCTAAGTGTGTGCGTCATGACGACTCTGCGGGTGTCACACTACTGTGTGGTAACAACCTACTACATCTAGGCGATGCGCGTTTGTTTACAAATAATAAAATAAGCTTTCTCATTAGTATAGAAGCCAAAATTGCATAAAAACATTTGAGACAAACCGCTTAGAAATCTTGCTCTGTATGTGTTATCAATATTTTTTTAAATAAAAGTTTAAATTGTTAGGTACACTACTTTTCATTTCTACAACAACTAAGACACAATTGATTATTTAACACTTACTTCCAAGAATGTGCTGTTCAACATCACAGGCTTTAATACTAATGCAGGACTTACGGCCTTTCCCGCGAGAGGGGAGGTTATTGCCATAATCTCCACGCTTGGCAGACGGGTTAGAGATCGCAGTGTTGTAGATATATAAATGTAAAATACTGCTGCCCATTTTCTAACCTATGGAGACTTTAGATCTATTTCTCGAAAACATTAGTCGCTTTCTACGACACCCACGAGTGTAAAGGGTTGGTGCTATTCTTCTACTCTGCAGGACACCTCACGGCTGTTAATGACATTAAATATTATTGACATTATCTTCTACACAAAAAGTGTTCTATTCAGTAAGAGAATAAAAGCGGTGTCTAGCTCCGCGCAGGATCAACGAGCACGTTACGCGGCGTAGCGTGTCGTAGCACATCGTAGCGTGGCGTAGCCCTAGTGTACAGACTTGGACAAAACAAACCTATAAATTCTGTAACTATACTATGTGGCGCGACACCGCGTAGCTTTAGAGTAACAGTCCACTGCTGGACTATAACCTCCTATATGTTAGTTAAAGAGTTTTGCCATAATCTCCACGCTTGGCAGGGTTAGAGATCACCGTATGAAAACATACACAGAAAAAGCAGCCTATTATCTATTTTCCGGTCAACGCTAGTAAAATTCTGCCTCTATGACATTAGCCCGTATGACACCCATAAATGAAAGGGTTGGAGCATATTATGGTTGGTGCTGTAATCTACTCTGCCGGACACCACAAGGACCACGGATAGAAATAAAGTTTCAGTCGTTTTTGTCAAAGACCAAAAACTAACGTACTGCGCACGATGGATCTATGAAAAGAAGTTTTGGAGATTTTAGGATATATATTATTTTAATTTAAAAGTTTGGTAAACGACCGAACGATTGGGTCCACGCGTCCATCCATCGATTCGCTTCATAGAAAAGGTTCAGTGAAAAACTGTAACAACTATAGGACTATAGCCCTGATATCGCAAGCAAGTAAAGTTCTACTGCATGACATCAACGGCTTCCTAAGATAATTTCTAGACTGGTAAATTCCACAGGAACAAGCGGATTTTGTGAAGGAAAAGGATACAACAAATTTTGAACCTCAGACAACTTATACATACGCACTATGGATACGACACTCCAATGATGATATGTTTCATAGACTATCAAATGGCTCGATTGCGTCAGGTGGAGTCATCTATGGGCTACTTTGTGTTAGGCAGGAGTACCCAGCCACATTGAGTTGCTTATCCGTAAAATATACGGACTGATTATATGACTGTGAAGCTCGATATAACTTCAATTCGCTTCGAATTTCAGAAAGGATGAAACAAGGATGTATCATATCCCCCATTCCTATACAACATCTATGATGAATACGTAATGCACAATACTCTGAGATAAAATAAAATAATAATAGAAAATATGCTCGGATTATTTACACAGTGCTATCTAGCCCCAAAGTATAGTAGCTTATAAGTGTGCCAGAAAACTAATAAACTAGTTATATATATGACGGATCACGGTCAATAGTATGGACTCATGTGGTCAATAGTACGGACTCATGACGATGAAAACGGAAGTGGGAGTGCGCCCTCTGGTGGGGCGTGCTGACAGAGTCTCGACGGCACGACTCGGGCCGAGTGGCGGCCATTCTTGGCGCGACCGCCGCCGAGGAGTGACGCGTCTTGAAACTGTCTCCACATTTCGTTTGTTTACGTTTGAAGTTCGTTAATAGAAAGTGTTATTTACGTTTAAAAATAAAGTAATTTTAAAATCACCTTTGAAATAAGAAAGTAAATTACCTCAACTGGCTACATTTGTAATACCGCTCTGAATTCTAGTGAAATTATAAGTGATGTGCAAAAATGAAATGGAATAAATACAGTGGAGTAAATGTGAACCTTTTCTTTAATTTATCTGGACGAATACGACCTAATACTGATATCACCACCCTGATGACAATGATCCTGATACACCCCTTTCCTTCACGCGACGACATCAGAAGCGGTGATGACGAACGCAACGCCCAAGAGATGGTATGATGAAAAGCAACAAAGAAAATGCAGATACGCTACGTGAAAGCGTAATAATAAAAGAAAGGTGATTACTCGATCCAGTTGAGTTGCCTACATTAAAATGTAAAATGATTTAACATGTTCAAAGCGCAGTTAAGAGTCCAAACACCCCGAGATATAAGACAAAGACTTCGTCAGAAAGATTGGGGGATTCATAAAGTAAACAGCAGATTATCTGTACCAAATGGGTCATGGTCAAGGCAGACCCCGGGCCTTCGAGAGCACCACTGGGATATCGACAACATTATTAAAAATCTAGTGAAACTTACTATGGACGGCACTTTGGTATGGCTTCTTTGTTTTTGTTAAATTTAATTTAGATTACTCATGTAAAATATTTTCCTTTTTAAATATAAAATTGAGTTAGTTAAATAATTTGCGTAGTTCTAAATTAGCCAGCTAAAGTTTATTCAATGACTTTAAAGTAAACGCTTACATTTAGATTCATTTAGCAGTGTATTTGACACCACAAGTAAACTAATTGCTTAGATTTCTGCAGATTAAATAAAATCAAACAAATAAAAACGGTGTATATTAATTTTTTATTTTTGTTTTACTAATACAATTATTTTCTTCTATTGCATAACAATGGTGCACAACGGTTCGCTTCACCTACGAGAACAACATTGGAATGCAACGCTGGACTGGTAGCCTCAACGTGATTGTTTCAACATGGGACGACGATGGTAGACAATCTGCGAGTGTACATGACTGAGAATTGATGTGATATTAACAGTTCCTCTCTATCTGGTGAGTCCTATACATAATTATTATTTAGTAAAAACCTGTGCTGAAAAGGCTCCCTAGCGGATTTTAGGAGTTATTTACTTTGACAATTAAGAAAAGTATTCTGACAGAAACACTATTGATACCCTTAGTAGAGAGAATGGCAGGTTTATTTGTATCTTTAGTGAAACTACAAATAGAAAGAATGTAAACAAAACATAAACAACGTCAGTTACGTCAGTGTTACAATTTGTTGGTAAAAATGTCAAAAACTACTGCTAAGTTTAAAAATGTTAGCTTTTGCGGGTACCTATGTCAATTAATGTAGGCTGTCTGATAGAAAGTTACTAAGAAAAAAAATCACTCCACAAAAATAGTAAGAATTATGTTAAATCCGTCCCAATGTCAAACAGTGTTTATAGTAAAAAAAGTGTTATTTAATCTAAGATTATTTTACCATCTTGAAACATGGTGCGCTATGATTTTACGTATTACCAACATCACGTCAGTTATCAGAAAACAAGAATAAGAAATACTTGGAAAGCATAGTGCTATTATTTTTATAAATTGAATACGTAAGCATAGTTATGGTGGTGCTGCTGCTGACTGACTTCTTCTTCTTGATCGTTGCCTCACTGCTGAGGATCCTGATATCTTCAGTAAACTGCATGTCTCCATCGGTTTCGATGAATCGTTCGGATATTTGGTCCACCCATCTCTTCGGACTTCGGCCTCTGGGTCTCTTGCCTTTGACTTTTCCCGTCACCATAAGTCGTTCCAGATTGCTGATTAAGTAAATATTTGATAATAACAGTGTGGCAGGGATGCCGTAGCAGTGAGTTTGTGGAACAATTAGCTGGTGTACTTTAGGATGTTGTCTTAGAGATAGGATAGGCTTCACATAGGCTTCGAATGTGCAAATTCAATAACGACCCCGCGATCTCCGCGATTTCTATGCGAGCGGGAGGGTGCAAACATGTATCGAGAGAAAAAAGAAGAGAAATTATTAGCGTGTTTGTTTACATTTAACAGGAGAAATTCGAACGAAATTTTCCATATTTCAGTATAATGTTTGTTATTGTGGTCGTAGTTTCCCAATGTTGTAGAATAGAGAGATAAGATATCCGCGGTAAAAATGGGATCACCGATATACGTTTCTTTTAATACTACAAAAAAAAGGTAGTTTGGTTAGTAACGTAATTTTATATTAGTATCAAGTTATTTAACGAAAAAAAAAAAAGTAAACACGAGTAAGTGAACTGATTGACGGTAGATAATTTCGAATTAGGTTTTGAGTAACTAAAGATAAACCTGTGACTTAGTTCGACCGAAGACCATGTGTACTAAGTCAATGTGACTTAGTTTGACCTGGATAAAGACTTTGTTAGACGGATCAATCTAAGACGCTAACCCAATACGTGACGACTATCGAGCCGAGGTTTTTATGAGATTTATGTGATCGTTTTGTTTTCTCAAAATTTGTTGCATCATCGGATGAAGATGATCGTGTTTTATCAGTGATGGTGGGCTAATGGAGCCTATGGGAGAGTTTTATGGTTGCTTACCGGCCTGATGGAGGCTATGGGAGCGTGGCTAATAGCAAGTAGTTGTTTTAAGCTTTGTGAGAAAGTGTTGAACGATAACGATGATGAGAAAGTCCAGATATTTTGGTGATAGTTCAATAGCCGGTTTTATAAATTATTTTTAGCTTCGAGTACTGAAATTTCCTTGATTACTGATATAAAGTAACTATTTTGAGTTCTGTTGTTGTGCCAGTAAGATGAGACAGTGTAAGCAATGGTGAGATTTCATATCCTTCTGCCAGTACAAGTTTTTAAGTACCTGAATTGTTGTTGAGGTCAAACATCCAGATTTATTTGGCTGACTTGGAGTGACCCGGGAGTCATGTGTGTGACTCATTAGGCTAAGAGCCCCGAAAGCCTCGGATGTTGTGGCTGTAGATAGCAAATTTTATTTTATAATTTTTTTAGAAGGCGGCTTGATATGGGATGCCTTCGTTATTACAAACATTGTTAAATAGTTTCAAAATGGGAGCTTAAACGTATCGTAAAGTCTAGATAGAGTATACTCGTTCGAACAGTTAAAATCGATGAAGATGATTATTGCTTGTTTAGTTTTGGTGTGGCAACAAATGGACTATTGTTACCTATAACTGGCGTATCAAATAGACGTGAGAGCTTCTTATTATTAAACTTCTGATTTAGTTTTGATATTGGCCAGTAGAAATAATGTTTATTTTTATTTTATTTTATTTTGTTGTTTTTGTAGAGATGACACCGTAAACAGTTGTTCGGATCTGTGACGATTACTTGTTGTGTAACTCGTAGACCGTTATTGACCGGGTTATGATAGCAGATAGACTGTTACCTATCACTGACTTAGTACAGATTTGGTCGAAGGATTGACCACGAGCTGAGAATCTATAGACAGCTTCTATTTATTTGTCCCGCCTGTGTGGCTCCCGTCTGTGTGGCTCCCGCCTGTGTGGCTCCCGCCTGTGTGGCTCCCGCCTGTGTGGCTCCCGTCTGTGTGGCTCCCGCCTGTGTGGCTCCCGCCTGTGTGACTCCCGCCTGTGTGGCTCCCGCTTGTGTGGCTCCCGCTTGTGTGGCTCCCGCCTGTGTGGCTCCCGCCTGTGTGGCTCCCGCCTGTGTGGCATCCCGCCTGTTTGGCATTTCGCCTGTGTGGCATAGTCTGTGTGACATTAAGTCTGTGTGGTATTTAGCCTGTGAGGCATTCTACCTGTATGGCATTTCGCCGGTGTGGCATTTTTATGTGTGGCATTTTGCCTCTGTGAAATTTACCCGTGTGTGACATCGTACCTGTATCGTGCTTTGGTAGACGTGACACAGGATATATGATGAATAAACTCATAGTTTGACGATTAGAGTGGCACTGACCAGAGTGACACCCAACCTGTGTGGCACCTAGTCTGTGTGGTATTTCGCTTGTGTGCAGGTCCAGTTGCGTGGCGGCCTGGTTGCGTGGCGGCCTGATGGCGTGGCGGCCCGACTGATGGCGTCCGTCGTGTGGTGGTTCGTCGCCTGTGTGTCTTTTCTCCTGTATGGTAACATTACTTATTCTTTTTAAATTAGGATGGCGCTGACGGATGACCAAAAATCATATGGCATTTAATGAAGGAGTGTTTCAATCCCACTCGAAGTAACATTGGGTCTTTTGCTGAGTACTGAAAATTTGATGTAGGTATGTCACATATTTGTAGTGAATCTAAGTACCTACAGTAATGGACGTCGGGGACGATACGCGAGCTCTGTGATTGGGGCTTGTTTCCCACTCAACAAGAGCATCAAGGGGAAAACACTGGTGACGATGATTAAACCTTCTTCATTGGTGGTAATTGTGATACGGTTTATGAACCGTCTGGTGTTATACCTTGTCACGCCTCTCTAATGAATTGAAGTCGTAGCTGAATTTATGTCGGCAACTTATAAAGAATAATTTATGTACAAGATGATGTTGTTATCTCTCAATCTACAGAAGTTTAGTATGATAAATGATAATGGACGTATGTTTTATGTGAAGAATTGGTGGGTTAATGCAGTCGTGATAGATCCAATCACATGATTCATAAGACTTATTTGGGTGATGTGTTGTGGTCAGAAGTGACCGAGCGAATATAGTACTGTGCTATGGTTTTCATGTTTCAGATTACACACGAGGACGTGTGTACAGCAGGACGGCCGTGACGGATCACGGTCAATAGTATGGACTCATGTGGTCAATAGTACGGACTCATGACGATGAAAACGGAAGTGGGAGTGCGCCCTCTGGTGGGGCGTGCTGACAGAGTCTCGACGGCACGACTCGGGCCGAGTGGCGGCCATTCTTGGCGCGACCGCCGCCGAGGAGTGACGCGTCTTGAAACTGTCTCCACATTTCGTTTGTTTACGTTTGAAGTTCGTTAATAGAAAGTGTTATTTACGTTTAAAAATAAAGTAATTTTAAAATCACCTTTGAAATAAGAAAGTAAATTACCTCAACTGGCTACATTTGTAATACCGCTCTGAATTCTAGTGAAATTATAAGTGATGTGCAAAAATGAAATGGAATAAATACAGTGGAGTAAATGTGAACCTTTTCTTTAATTTATCTGGACGAATACGACCTAATACTGATATCACCACCCTGATGACAATGATCCTGATACACCCCTTTCCTTCACGCGACGACATATATTTTACATACATACTTATTATACATACAACACTCACCAAAAATTGATCATTTCAATTTCTGCCCGGCCGGGAATCGAACCCGGGACTTCTGTCATGTTAACTAACTGAACCATGCAGATCGTCAGGGTGGGAAGGTGACATAAAAGGAAGTGGGATCAAAACATCAAATTTACGCTACGCGTATGATACCACATTGTTCGCCTCCTCCGAAGCAGAAATGGCTGAATTACTACACCGTTTAGAGGTAACTAGCCGTGAACTGGGCCTCACCATAAACAAGAATAAAACCAAGCTTATGATGATCAACAAATTCGCAGCCATGTAGCGAACCAACTTGTTGCACGACTATGAAACTGGAAGAGTTTCAATACCTCACGTAAGATATGAACTTATCAATTGTCCGCTCCCTTGCCTTCTCGATATTCTCATATGTTAGGTAGAAACATGAAATGTTAAGGCCGCAGATAGACAGCGTTTGAGATTAAGTGCTGGCGGCGGATGCTGAGGGTGCCCTGAACTGCTATCCGAACAAATCTCACTATGTAGATTCTGGCTGTGGGCCGTATTGATATGTCTTGAGGGCCGGATGCGGCCCGCGGGCCGTATCTTTGACATGGCTGATCTATAAAAATAAATAAAATACGCAAAACAAACAAACATACATTTCGTACATAGTAAATTATTTAGTAACTCTAGGTACATTCAATTTCAATTTACCAAATTTCTTTCAAGCGTCCGCCGCGCGCGCCCCTACCCCACGTTCGTTTTACACGGCTAGTTGGCGCTTTGAAAGGCGCAAATTAAACATTTGTTCTCGCAAAGTTCTTCTTGAAATTATGATTGTGTTGTATTGTTTGAGTTACTTTCCAATTATTAGTTATTTATAATGATGAGTAGGTAGTCCAACGAAATCTACTTAATAATAGAATCTTTTGGAGAAACATTTTTCTCGACGAGATCGTTTGTTCGAAAACCTTGGTAATTTGTTAACCAGTATTATTATTGTTAAAATGTAACCATCATAACCTTGTGCCAACCCAAGACTACACACCACGAATCGCCACTGCTAGAATGATCTATGGAAAGGGCCTCGAGGGCACCAGCGACATCTTGGGCAAACCATGGGTAGACTCCTAAGTAGACTCCGTCTTGGGTGCTACAAAATGGTGATGGCGATGTTGATCGTGCCGTGAAAAATAAAGTAAATGGCGTCATAATTTGATTAGCTGATGCCCAATCTAAAGACCTAATCTATTGGCTCGTGGCCGAAATCAGAACTAACGCCGCCATATTGTAAAGCGTAACTTTTCACAAATATCTGGAGTTGCATGTTACACAACAAGGCCTTCAGCCAAGTGCCAAAAGATCCTTGTAGGTCTGCACAAGACGATAATTAAACCTGTCTTATTGTATAGGGACAGATTGGACGAATTGTCGTCCCGGGTGACAACTGAGAAAGAAAAGTTGTCCCCAGTTGTCCCCCCCTCTAACCCAAAGCGAAAGTGGGCAACTGGGTAGATTTATTACCCGGATTACAACTGAGAAGAAAATTCCAGTACATTCCAACCCGTTTGATACTCTACTCGAACCCCCTTTTCACTCCCATTTTACATATATATTTTTTTTTAATCTATGGCTGAAGGCGGTCAAGATCTACCATTATGCCAAACTGTGACTTTTTTCCATGACTGTGACGGACGGACACTTTAACCATGTCATGTTTGTGTAACAAGAAGGATGAAAGTACTCGGATGTAGTACATTGTGGATGAAAAGACCATCGTTCTCAAAAAAGTATGAATTCTGTTCCGCAAAATCTACTTTAGTGTAACAAGTAATTTTGTTTCCTCATTACTTCCCTCATACCGAGGTAACCTGGAATAGGGTCAAAGTGAGTTGAAACGGTTGATGTTTGAATTAAGTTAATTAGAAATATTCCCACAATTTTAAGAATTATTATGTTATACGCCTTAGCAAACCTGTATTATGCAAGCCATACGACCTGAGTCGTTTGTTGGTTAACATGCCAGTCGCCACGCAGGGGTTCGATTCCCGGGCGAGCAGAAATTAAAATGATGTTTGGTTCTGGGTGTAGTATGCATAAGTCTAACTAAAACTAGTCAATTTGACAACAGAGAAATCTAGTAATAGCAAATCGTCAGTTACTTCTGAAAAACTGGTTCTCTCTAGCAATAAGTGTAATATTGGTAGTACTATTATACTCTTCTATTAAACTACTACATCAAAATATACAAGGGTTTTCTCCAAAAAAACTTGAAATAGAATTGTTCCTAGAAAAAATGAGATACGACATTATTTACATAACAGAACATTGGCTAAAAGAACACGAAATAAACTGTCTAAATTATGAAAATTACTTTATAGGTAGTTCGTTCTGTCGTAAAACAACCATTCACGGGGGATCACTAATAATGATTCGTAACAATATTAAAGCAAAGGAACGCAGAGATATAGTACGGTTGTCAGTCGAATGTACCATTGAATTATCTTGTGTAGAACTAGAGAGACACATTGTAGTTTGTGTGTATCGCCCCCCAATTAACGGCAACTTTGACAGTTTTGAGTCAGTAATGGAAGATGTATTGAAAATTATTTCAGCATCAAACAAGAAGCCAATGTGTATGTGGAGATTTTAATGTCAATCTTTTTGAAGAAAATATGCTTTCGCGTAGACTATTAAATTTATTTAAATCGTTTAACCTAAATCACATATTTTATGAGCCCACCAGAGTAACTTCCTCTACTTCTACATGTTTGGACAATATTTTCTGTAATTGTGAAATAATAGAAAAACAAATTCTAAGTGCATTGCCGTCAGATCATTTTGGTCAACTTATAATGTTTCCATTCAAACAAGAAAATAAAAAAATATCGATAACAATTAGACCGGTTACAGCTTGCAAAATTAAAAACTTTAAAAATGGTGTAGTGAGTAAATTAGGTACTAAAATATTCGATACTGACGATGCTAATACTTTTTATAATGGTTTTTTTTCAACTGTACACGCAGAATTTGAAAAATCTTTTAAAACAAAGACCGTCAATATGAAAACTGGATTTAAATTCAGCGATTGGGCAACCAAAGGCATTCGAAAAAGTAGAGAAAATCTGTTTAATTTATATGCCGATAAGGCCTTACTAAAAAGTTATAGTTTTAATGATTATGTTAGAAAGTACTCAAATATATTTAAAATGGTTTGCCAAAAAGCCAAAGCTAAATTCATAAATAATAAGTTCTGATAATAAAATAAAAACAATTTGGGCTCTCATAAACATTGAAACTGGCAAAGTACGTAATAAAGTTCAAGAATATAAATTGAAAACATCTGCAGGTATTGTAAATTCTAATGAGGAAGTAGCTCAAGAATTCGAAGAATTCTTTAGCAATATTCCCATTAAAACCACTGCACACTTGAACTCCTCTTCCAGCAGAGCCTTGGCCTTGCTTAAAGCACACGTACCTGCATGTATGGAAGAGTTAAAATTTAGACACGTGACCCCTCTAATAATTGTAAAGACATTTGACAGCATAAAAGTAAAATCAACAGAAGACATATGGGGAATGTCAGTAAATCCATGTAAAGCTAGTATATCTATCTTAGCACCACACCTTGCTGCTATTTATAATAAATGTATCGACGATGGGGTTTTCCCAGATCTTCTTAAGTATAGTAAGTTAGTTCCTTTATTTAAATCAGGTGATAGTGGGGATACAAGTAACTACAGACCAGTTTCTGTTTTGCCAGTAATGAGTAAAATTTTCGAAAAATTCATAATGAATGATATGTTGTGTCACTTCAATCTAAATAATATTTTCAATCATCAACAATTTGGCTTTACTAAGGGGCGCTCTACTGTCGATGCTGGTATCGCCTTAATCCAGAATATCTTGGGAGGCATGGGAGGATTCGAAAGATGCTATAGGCGTGTTGTGTGATCTTTCCAAAGCCTTCGATTGCGTGGAACACGACACACTAATTTTGAAGTTGAAACACTACGGTGTTACTGACAAGGCATTAGATTTAATGAATTCTTACCTAACAAATAGAATGCAACGGGTCCAAGTAAACAGAGTGAAGTCTGCAGGGTCGACTCTGGGAATTGGTGTGCCACAAGGTTCAATTTTGGGTCCATTTTTATTTCTGGTCTATGTCAATGACTTGCCATTTGTAACTCAAAGTCTGGCGAAAACAGTGTTATTTGCAGATGACACGTCCCTTATATTTAAAATTAGGAGAAATACTCAAGGTGTCAACGAAATTAATAACACCCTCCTTAAGGTCCAAGATTGGTTTACGATAAATAACCTTGTACTGAATGCAAAAAAAACTAAGTGTGTGCATTTTTAATTACCTAATGTAAACAATCCCGTTATCAATGTTAAAATTAATAATGAAAATTTAGATTTCCACACTAATACAGTTTTCTTGGGAATGACAATAGACAACCGTTTACAGTGGGGTCCTCACATAACAGCCTTGTCGAGTCGGCTTAGTTCTGCTGCTTACGCTGTAAAGAAGATTAGGCAATTGACGGACATAACAACAGCAAAACTGGTATATTTTGCGTATTTCCACAGCTTACTCTCGTATGGCATTTTGTTGTGGGGTCATGCGGTAGATTTAAATTCAGTGTTTGTTTTGCAAAAGAGAGCTGTACGGGCTATTTATGGTCTGAGGAGTCGAGATTCCTTAAGGCAATTTTTTAAAGAAACTAACATTTTGACAATATATTTATGAAAATATTGTATATGTTAGAAAAAATACACAAATGTTCAAGAAGAACTGTGACATACATAACATTAATACTAGAAATAAAAATAAATTAGTACACTTAAAAACTAGGCTAAGCAGAATTCTGAATTCATTTGTAGGAGCCAGTATTCAGTATTATAATAAAATACCTAACGACATAGTCGAGCTGCCTATCAATAAATTTAAGTCTGTTGTAAAGACCACTTTATGTAAAAAAGCATATTATAACGTAAATGACTATGTTAGAGATAAAAATGCTTGGAGTGACATTCGGTTAAACTAAAATTATATAATTAATATGTGGCAAATGTTTTGACATTTTAATATTCATCTTGACATTTAATTAATTTATATAAATTATATTTAATACGTTGTATGTAAGACGTATATCGACTTGACATTATCTATTAATTTTTATTTATTATTTATGTGATTACTGTTAAGTATGGACATTGTATTAACGTTCAATAAGTGTATTTTTGATACCTATGTTGAATAAAATTAATTGATTGATTGATAAGTATGTATTGAAAAAAGTATATAAGTAGTTTATCAATTATCTAACACCTACAACACAAGCTTACTTTGCTAGATAGCGATGTGTGAATTTGTCCAAGCATATTTATTTATTATATACCATTTTTAAGTCTAAATTAGCAGCAATGTACCTTAATAAGACAATTAATTATCTAAAAAATTGTTTAAAGGATATTCAACAATTTCTGTAGATTAATGACAAAACTGGGTATGTTTATTATTTCGTCATGTACAATCGTATCTAGATATGATTGCCTATCACCGCTGTTATACTTAATATAGTACAAATAAAGGAAGTCGTGCGGTGGTTTGGGGGTAATTTGGTAGGTAAATTGTGTTGGATTGAATAGGTACTTAGCTACGTACGTTATTCTTATTTATACTCACAAGCTCGTAACATCGATAAGTCCTAATTTTCCTGAAGTATTTTACAAACCTACATATGCACTATACTAATTACCTATATGAACTTTAAATGTTTTTATGCGAGATTTAGATGTGGTGGGAAAAGTAGCATCAAGGAGCGTTTCGTTCGCGACCTACATTAATAAATTAATTAAAAAATAATTAGAAGAATCCCTCTCCAATTATGCAATCCTCCATAAAAAACTTAAAATGAGGTGAGTTGAAACATTGTGTTTTTATTGACCTCAGATGAGATCATCCCATTTTATAAAAGTTATAAATAAAGAAAATACAGCATTATTCTCAAAATATAGGTCTCAAAATAACACATAAATTTTAGTTTCACCATTTTTGTGACGACATTGCCAGAACGCCACAACCGCGGGTCTGAAGTCATGGACGCATGATGAGACCTGTATAGATCTGGAAGCGAAAGATTTGCGAAGTTGGCAGCTCGCTAACAGTTATAAGTTCCACGTAATCAACTTGTTACAAAACGCTTCGGTCTCCCCTAATCGGGTAGGGCTTAGTATGGCCTACGATACTTTCAATGTACGCTTCGGGCACTACATACTTTGATCTCAGAGGTCACCGGATTACGTCGTAAGGGACAATGTCGAAAACCATGTGCAGATCGAAGTGTACGTAATACCGCCTGCATTACGTAATGATTCCTACTGCCTCCTATTCCATTATCCTGAGGCCAAAGATCGTATCCGTTAATGTCCCGGTTGTGCTCTCGAGAACGAGGGCCCGGGGTCCGCCTTTACCATGTAATTACAGTAAAGCGACTACCATCTGACCTCTGTGACCCTGCTACCAGGGGAACCTGACCAGCGGGGCTATTGGCTATCTCAGTTGTCCACTCAAATGAGTTGTACACTCACATTAGTTGAACACTGGCACTGTCATAAAATTGGTATTGTCTATCTCTTCAGTGTACAACTATTCACAGTGGATCCACTGCAATTCACGGTGCTACCATAGACTAAGTAGATATACTACGTGGCTATCAAGTAGCCATTATGACATCTCTATTTTTTATCGACTTTTCAAATTGAAGGGAGATATGTCACCGACATCTTGTTTTGACACGAATTTTGAAATTCCATAGCAACAAATAAATAAAATAAATTTTGTGTTTTTTATTATTACACGTAAGTATTCAATATACCATTTCTTAAGTGTAAGTGCGTAGTGACTACATATATAACTATTATTGAAGAAGATATTGGTTAATAGTAAAGCATATTTACATAGCATTTGAATCTGCGAATGTAAATTAATTTGACAAATTTTAGAATGCCGGGTTGTTGAACTTCTGCACGGCAGATAGAATTACTGGTGGAGTGGGCCGAGGAGAACAGAATGGTGGCATTGGGCCGGTTCGCAGGCGGAGCTCTAGCTGCCCAAACGGTTAGGCAAGCTTGGGAGCAGTTGGCGCTGCACCTCAACTTAGTGGCGCAAGGCGCTTCGAAGTCGGTGGACCAGTGGCGGAGAGTAAGTACTTAGTAGTATACTATATTCGATTACATGTTTTTTTTTGCTTTGAGCGCATGTAAATGCTAATACGATTTCAAAATCTAATTTGATACCTAATATTAATCCCTAACCATCTCATTGCATGTTTTTCTAATTCTAACTTTAACATTTTGCTTGTGAAGTACTGGATAGAGTTCAAGGCCAAGATGAAGTCTAAGGCTGCGGACTCTAGACGGAGTGCATCCGCCACTGGTGCAGAACCGTCAAGAGTTGCGCCACTGAGCGAGTTCGAGGACCGGGTGCTGGCCGTGATCGGTCGGGTGGCGGTAGAGGGCTTACGTGGTGTAAGAATACCTACCTATTAATGTAAGTCTTTACTTAGTTTTTCTTTTACAATTCCTTACATTTTGTGCAGATACCATCAACAGCTCCTTCTCTTGCTGTGTCTGTTCCTTCAGCCACTCCTTCAGAAGTGGAGATGGACAAGGAGTGGCTGGAAGAGGAGGACTGCTCGCTGATACCACCGCCCTCTTCTGAGCACGAGCGGGCAAGCCCCCGGCCAGAACAAGCCATCACACCTCGGGCAACTCCACCAGGCTCTTCTCAGCCGATGCCCGGTGCGGTCATATAGTAATATTTTAGAATTCTATAAATGTAGGGATAATTAACAAAATGCTAATTATTTTGTTTTATTTTCAGCTCCTCCAAATGAACAAGAACCGAGACAGGCGAGACCGCAAAGGCCGCCAAGGCGCTGTAAGTAAATGTTATCTATTAGGTGCATAGCTCATCATCATACTATCTATGACACTTGCCATTTTTATTAACTCATGTAGTCAGTATGTTTTAATATGCAACTCCAAAAATGCTTCTATGCGTTAATAAGATCAATTTCTATAATTGCAGTCCTTGATGCTGGTCGTCTTCGGTGGGCTGTTCTTCTTGAGGAGAGGCATATTGCGGCTGAGGAGAGGATGGCGGCTGCGATGGGGCGGCATGCTGCTGCGCAGGAGCAGTAAGCTGCTGCCATGCATCAGCTTGTTGCATCGCATCAGCAACATGGTGATTTAATGGAGCGAAAAGCCCGGTCCTCATATTAGCGGAACTGCGAAACGGCATCAGGCGGTAACACTAGGTCTTTTATTTAGATTGTCATCTCTATTTTCATCACCAAACACAAACCTGATGGTGGGTATCAGCACAATGCCTTGCTGTATGAGTGTCGTAACTAACCTTATAGTCAGATGTCGGAAACCTTCGACACGAAGGTACTTAAATATTACTCTAACTGCCAAACGGATTTCAATGAAGCGAGGCTATGAACGATTTCTATTAAATTGGCTTACTTGCAAATAAAAAACAGTAGCGAAATTGGTCCATCCGTTCGGGAACTACGATGTCAAACTTTTATCATTTACAATCATCATCATCTTAGCGTCTACCGCGGCTTATGCCAGAGTCCGTATTCCTACTAGATTTCCTCTCATTCGAACTGTCTTCAGTTACATTCACTAAGTAGTTACTTATTAGGGATTAAATGTAAAACTAATAAATCTTAATGTATATTATTTGTTTACAGATCGCAACGTTCGTGCAGGAAAATATTATTTAATCTTTAGCAATATAAGTATTTACAATAAATTGGTTTATTTAAAATTGGCTTGAATATTTATTTCTCACATAGAGCAAGTTACACAGCAAGATATTATTTTATGTTATACGCAAGACAAACAGGCAAGTGGGCTACGTGATGGAAAGTGGTCACGCGTAGTTTCAAGATGTATAAGAAATGAAAGAGTGTAATAAAGTAGACGCGCAATGTTCAAAATTTATAAGCTTGAGCACATCTTTCGCCGACACGGTGTAGTGCAGACGAGACAGGTAGAGTACCGTCGTTGCCGGTGGTTGGACCCGGTTTCTGCAGTGCCGCACTGATTCTGCGTACCGCGACGTGTACTCTTCTTTCTTTGGGCCTTAATGAAGCCCTCTTCATTCTCAGTGGCAACACGAGGTGCAGATTGTTTCTAGGTGGAAGTCCTCGTGAGATATTTGCGCAGTGTCGGTGCGCGGACAGCTGTCTGTGGCGCTGCGGGTGCAGGCTGGCGGGTGGTTCGAGCCCTTGCCAGTGGTTGACGCGGCCTGGGAGGCGGGGCGCGAGCGCCGAGTCACGCGATGCTCCGGCCGAGCCCATATGTTCAACTACGATACGATACTACAATAAGCATTATGTAGGCCGGATTCCTCGTTAATTCCTCATACATAGCATTGGTGGCACCGTGACACCAACAGCTCTTTCAGCGTCTCCCACTCTAAAAGGATATGACAGAAGAGAAATAATGGAAGGAAGTGGAGTCAATGTTATTTGCGTCGGTATTTATAAGCTTGAGCTGCGCCACCCTCATATTAGATGGGCCGGAGTACTTGTTAGTTCCTTATAGCGCTGTAAAACCAGCACCTTCTTTAATGCCTTGCGCTCCACAGCCTGTGTACAAGCGCCTCCCTCGTACCGTCTGAAACCTCCTCTCCGTCAGGGCTGTCACGGAGGCTTCGGTGCGGTTGGCCACTGTCAGCATCATCATACTGCGTCTCGGGAAAGGATAATCACGCGCCATAATTTATAGTATATTTAAAGTTGTTGATTTAAATAAATTGATAAGGTATTGTACCTGCTTGACAAGCACAAGTGATTAGAAAGATTTATCACAGATTAATTATTTCAATTTACACAAAGACGGGATAAAATATATTACCCATCTCTTTAACAATATAAACCTAATAAAACTGAAAGCCCAAATCGTAGTATAATACATAATATTTTCTTACCTTTCCAACTCAGCTTGTTAATAGTGACCATCGCCGGATTCCTAAGCACTAATATTTGCTTAGCACTGGCGATGTCATGAATTGGTATTCTCTATCGCTTCGGTGCAACCTTGAATACGGTGCCGTTACGGTGACCATCACGTAGAGCACATTACCTCTCTATTTTTTATCGAATTTAGGCGAACAAGTTAGATATCTCTTTATGACCTTTGCTAAGTAGGGGTTAATGTATATTTTCAAATTGAACGGTTATATGTCACTGACTGACATGTTGTTTGTTTACATAGAATCGCACATCTATAGTTTTAGGTAAATATTATTAGAAATAAATACCAATAATAGGTTTTTGTGAAACCAAAACATCATAATTATGTAAGTATTCAATATCTCTTAAGAGTAAGTGCATAGTAACTTTATGTATATCTATTCTTTGGCATAAGTAATAGTTTGTAAATGTAGAAGAAATTTTCGGTAATAGTAAAGGATATGCGCTTACTTATCTATTAACTGAATTTGCAATTTGAATTGTTTTATCAAATTTCAGAATGCCGCCTGCCGGGCCGTTGAAAATTGGCTATTCAGTGGATGAAAATACCAATGTAGTAGGTCGGGAAAAAGGTGGCTGTGGTCCAGTTTACAGGTTGAGCTCTACCTGCCTAAGCCTTAAGATATACATGGAAGCAGTCGGCTAGCACTATGTTTGAATTCAGTGTCACAGAAAATGGTACCTACAACATAACATTCTTTATATTGATACGATCAAATTCGTGAATATGAGTAGTAGGATTAAAATGAAAATAAAAGCCTAATTGTGTGTATTAAATTTATTTACAGTTCGCAACGGATCGTCATGTTCGCAGCATCGCGTGTCTTCCTTCAACGGTTACCACTGAAAAGTCTTTGTACCAGCAGCATCTCAACCATCAGCATTCCAAACAAGAATAATATCTAGCCAACAAGCCTCTCCATTCCATTGTACACCCTCCATGTTCAATGCAGGAGCATCAATGCATAACCACCTTAAGAATCATATTCCTTTGTACTATAGTGCAGTTGTTAAACGGTGTTTATAGCATTCAGGAACTATTTATTTATTTATTACTAGCTTTTGGACGAGACTTCGACCGCGTTGATATCGTTTTATTCTATTACTATTTCTTCATCGCTCTAAATATTTTTTTGTAAATATATTCAATGTACAGACACACTTTTTTACTGTTTTAAAAAGAATACTCCGGGAGTAAAGGACGAGTTCTTTAGGCACAGAGGACAGCTAATTCTTCCTTCTTTTAGTAAACTGATTTTGGATAAAGTTGCACCAAATGCCGTGAATTTTATTGTAGCGGTAAAATAATATTTTCTTGAGAAGGTAATGCGCTTATGCTTTTGTACTGTACCTATGCCTTGATATCGCAATAGTTCGAAGCGTAAATAGGTGGGTTGTTAATGTAATCACCACTTTTAGTTACAATACAATATTACAATTTAAAATAGCGTCGTATTGATTGTCATTGTATAACTCATGTTTTGTATAAAGTTATAAATCATTTATATACTATATCAAAGATATTTTCTGTTATGAAAATCCTCCTCGTCATCCTTTAGCCGAATTACGGCTACGTAAGCGCCATCGATGCACCCGATTACACCAGAAAAGTCTATAATTCTCTCAAAAATAATGTGCCGGGATATGTGGGCATGTAGACATTCGCCGTATAGTATTAATATCACCAGCAAGTAAGCATACGCACGATTAGGTTTAGGTCTCACACTGTCCGTATGACCGAGAGTTTAGGGTTAAATTTAGGTGTAGTGAAAATATATTTGCATTTCTTGTATTCTTACACCAACTTACCCTATACCGATTATTTATTTATTTGGTAAGGTAGAGTGCGCGAAAGACAAGTCTGCACTTAGGTATGGCGTCCCTGTCACTATTTTGGTTGGTCACTGTTCTGTCATATTTAGTTCCATTTTCAGCTGCACGCAAAGTTAAATAGCGTTTCATCTTTAAAGTCCCGTGATTATTAGCGGAACTATAAACCATAATATAAGTATATAGTCAGGCTACAGAGAACAGCGCCACTCTTCATACTAAATATTATAGTACAGATTATCTATTTCAATTTATAAAGAGAGCAAGGACCAAAGTATTAAAGAGACAGTCTCTTTGAATTTATCATATAAACCTTCTAAAACTCCAAGCCTAAATCGTAGTTCATTGCGTATTACTTCTTCTTACCTTTCCAACTCAGCCGGATAATAGTGGCCATCACCGGATTCCTATAAAACACTACTCTCTAGCAGTTACTTTTAAAAAGTGTTTGACAATCGAAGTGGCTATGGATTTGACGTACCGGGTGATCATCACCACGATACGCAATACCAATTATTGAACTATCGATACAAAAACATCTGTCAAACATTTTTATGGTGTACATTAATTAAATGACGTCATCTCAGTTGAACACTGGAAATAGCGAATGCCTAAATAGTTCTAGTCTACATTGCTGCTCTATGGCCACAAACTTATTTGACCCGGTGGCCAAAACTAAAACTATGGAAACTTCATTCTGAAATGTGATTAAAATGACATGTCAATGCCAAGAACAGCGACGCCGTCACCGCTTATACAAGTTTGCATTCGAAATGTGTTTGACAATCAAAGTGGCTATGGATTTGACGTACTGAGTGATAATCACCACCATACGCAATACCAATTATTGAATTATCGATACAAAAATATATGCCTTTGACATCTACAGTGTACAACTGTTATATGACGTCATCTCAGTTGAACACTAGCCATAGCGGATACCAAATTAGGGTTTAGTGGACATCTTATGTCAAATTTAGTTGAACACTGAGTTAGCCAATAGCCCCGCAGATCGGATCATGGTTACAAATTCAGTAGCCTGAATTTGCAGGTTTCATCACGATGTTTTTTCCCTTACCGAAAGAGTATCGGTTAGTATTCTAGTAATAAATAAATAAATAAATATTCGTGGACAAATTCACACAGCGCCATCTAGCCCCAAACTAAGCAAAGCTTGTACTATGGGTGCTAGATAACTGATATACTACTTAAATACTTTTTTTTTTTTTAAATACATACTTATTATACATAGAACACCCAGACCCGTAACAGAAATTAAAATTCATCATTTCAATTTCTGCCCGGCCGGGAATCGAACCCGGGACCTCTTGCGTGGCAGACCGGCGTGTTGACCATTAAACCACTCAGGTTGTCAACATATAACTAGAAAATATTCATTGGTACATGGCCGCAGCGGGATTCGAACCCGTATTGGCAATCAGATATTCCTGGCAAGTGTCTGGTCGAATAGCATCATTGTATGGCTCATAAGTTTGATACCTTCATAGTAACTGTACTCCTGCACCTCCTTGCCCTGATGAATAGATATGCATATATAAACATATGTATACTTACGGTTATAAGGATTCCTTTTCAAACAACTGTTCAGCCCGTTGAAATATTTATTTTTAATTTTACATGTGTAATGTGATGTAATTGTTTTCCGAGGATTTGTTGTTTTTTTCCTTAGGTTTCCTTTAGGCTCTGCCGCCCCGAAAATGACCCACTGACCCTCTGATGGCTCATCGATCTTTCCTGGAAAATGAGAGTCTATCTTAAAAAACAGATGATTGAAACCACGTTCTACAAATGTTTTGGATTTCGCTTAGAGTATTTCTTTTTGATGAAGTGATTTCTAACTATGTATATTCCTGATTGGTAAAAGTAATAATGGTTTTTGCTATAAAACAAGGGTAATGGGCACAGAAATTAAACAAGGTAATGGGGTCGTGTGTCAGTTCTTTACCTCTGTATTTTCCTGTTTCGAATAGGTATCGCATTCTTGGCCACGGCAACCACTAGGGGCCAGATTTTCTATTGTTATTTTCCTAGACTTTTGAAATATTTTGAATTTTATATAAAATATATTAGTTCTTCACAAAACTATTGTTTACCTCGTATTTTTTTTTCATGTCATATGTTGTCATGTCGAGATATTTCATAGACGGCGGAGATGACAGACAAATATTTTAATCTTTTTTTGTATTCTTTCATTTTATAACTGCGAATCTATAAGTAAAAGAAAGTCGTGTTAGTTACACTATTTGCGTTACACTTTTTATAACTCAAGAACGGCTGAACCGATTTGGCTGAAAATTGGTGGGGAGGTAGCTTAGAATCAGGAGACGGACATAGGATACTTTATATCCTTTGTTATACTACTGGTAGGGTGGTGTAGGGTTAGTACGCTACGCGAACGAAGTCGCGCCGGGTCCATTATGAAGTGCAAGGTAGGTGTAGGGTAGGTGTAGGGTAGAAGTAGGGGTAGGGTGGTGTAGGGTTAGAACGCTACGCGAACGAAGTCGCGCCGGGTCCATTATGAAGTGCAAGGTAGGTGTAGGGTAGGTGTAGGGTAGGGTAGAAGTAGGGGTAGGGTGGTGTAGGGTTAGAACGCTACGCGAACGAAGTCGCACCGGGTCCACTAGTATTTAATCAATTGTATGTGAACCATAGAGACAAATTTTATCCACAGAAAGAGAAAGTACATACCGAGTTTCAATTCGTGACAAAATGTCACACATCTCTATAACATACACTAATGCAAATGCAGGGACGAAACAAGACAGCCCATCTGCAGATAAGTTATATTTTGCTACGAATAACGTGCTACGTACCAAACAAACAAATCTGACTTGTGGGCGGGCGTATTTCGCTCCAGACGACTTTGTCATTTTTTTAAACTTGTCTTTATAATTTAATATTGCCATTATAATAATAAAAGGTAAGAAAATTAAAAGGATATGTACATTAATATATTAAACAGGCAGCATATTCTTTATTATCAGTAAAAATTCATATAACGATGGTGCACCAGGACAGAAGGGACTTGCATCTACTTGTTCTTCAAAAAGTGTACAAGTTGTTTCATATAATGTCTGAACCAAAGAGATTAGAATACTAGCGACCTACTTGCCAGTCTACCATGAAGGTCGCTAGCATTCCAATCTCTTTGGTCTGAACATACCGGACCAGACAGAACCACAGACATAACCGACTAGACACAAATCACAAATATTCCCTGTTCCATAGCCTCCTTTATCTTAAAATGAAGGAGGCTATGCCTGTTCGCTTTTGAATCTTGCTATCCCGTTTTTTCATCTATTGGTATAAGCATAGCCTCATGGTATAAGTCATAGCCTCCTTGAAGATGAAGGAGGCTATGTATAAGTGGTTGGAAAATGACGCGCGCAATGTTTTGAACGATCGACATGTTGCTTATGCTCCTAAAGACCTGACGTTTCTTTTGAGACATCGGTGTAAATTTTATAATTTTCTAATAAAATAAAATCAAACCATTTAAAAGACGGTGTAATTTAGTGCACATTTATATGGAAGTGCACAGTGTAGAAATACATCTGGATTATCTTTTCATCAGTAAGTAAATATTCGTGGTCGCGGCGATCGGGAATAAATTTTTGAAATTGTGACAAAAATATGCATCGTAGTAGTGTGAATTTGCAATAATTGAAATGCTTTATTTTAAAACAACATGCCATTACAGACAAATTTAAAATTACTGGCAAATTGAGCAATTGCTAACAGGGTCGGATTTAGTATTCATTGTATAGAATTTTAATACTCAAATCTTGTAAATAGCGGTCTACAATTTTATGTGTATGGTTCGAGAGATCAAAAAGACGGTGGTATAATAGGACTACGGTAAGTCCGAATCAACTGACAGTAGTAAAAATGTGGATATGGCAATAATCTGGGGATAATCTGTTCTTTTCAGTCCTTCTTGTAAACATTCAGTTATTTGGTCACGGTTAGCTTGAACTTTTGTCTAAATTATTAATCATGGTTAAAATTATCTTCCGCACTTCCTTAGTAATAGTTTTGCTCATTATTTAATAATATTTTTCTTAACTTACGAAAATAAACAGTCCTACAGAAATAAATTTGTTTGTTATGACTTTTATGAATGACGTTCTTTGACGGATAAAAAATTTGGTATAAATTGCCATACAGAGATTTTTTTAATATGCGATTCGGACTTAGCGTTGTTTTATTATAGGTATCAAGGCGCGTAGGTTCGATTTACTAGACACCTTACCTTTTAAAAAACACGTTTAAAAAAACTACGAATTCGTTCGGAGCGAAATACGCGCCCACAAATCAAATTTGTTTGTGTTCGTTACTGGAAATTCGTAGCAAAATATAACTTATCTGCAGATGGGCTGCCTTGTTTCGCCCCTGCATTTGCCTTAGTGTGTGTGTTATAGAGATGTGTGACATTGTGTCTCGAATTGAAACACGGTATGTACTCTCTGCTTCTGTAGATAACATTTTTTCTCTATGGCGTCACCATGATTGCGCTCCACGCGACAGATATAATACATGTTGAAAAGGTCAGTGAGCAAGAATAGGTATGTCCTCTAAGCTCGAATAACTTTCCCGTTCTTCATACAGGCTAGAGACGTCTCTACCTCATTAGAGATAATCGGGCTTATAATAATATACAAAGTACTAAAACTGTGGCCGTGGCATTGTAAGACAGTTCCTTTAAATGATAGCAACCATGATATTTAATGAGTTTAGAGGTATAAGCAACAAGCCGTCTACGCATTTTAGGGCAGCACACTTCTTCATATCTATACTGGCGCTCCACTCCGCGATTTTGAAAGGTTGTGGGTGAGCTTCTCCATGGTATCACGGGACTACGCCCTAGTCACCATCATTTTAGCTCGGTGCTTTGCTCCCAAGTACACCACCGTACTCGAAGTGGAGTTACTATCCTGCTATTTCTTAAAAATTCGTTATATATTCTTATTTCATTATTAAATTAATAATCTACTTTGCCTGGTAAGTATGTCGTGACTTTTAAAATATGAATAAACCACAGAGATGGCAACTGGGCCGATTGCACTTGGCGTATTCATTAGAATCGATCAAATGTCCATCGTACGAATTGCACGAACCGTTACGATCGAATTTCAACCAATTTAGGATGGAACCTTGCTTAATCCATACCATCAACCCATAGACTAGGGAATGGCATGGTCCGAAACGCATCCAAAGTGCAGCGATATTACTAGAGTCCATGTATGGGAAGTACGATACAGCGCCCTCCCTACTACACTTGGAATAGCTATAAGCTCGCGGTTGACCTCTCAAGCTTGTGGCATGGTACGCGAGCTAGAACTGTTATGAACCTTTTTCGATAGAGGCCGCCACATATACTAAGCTAAATGGAATGAATAAAGTTGGGACAAGAGCATAATTTTCGTACGTATGATAGAGCATCAATTACTATTTTTAACTGGATTTTTAATAACAACTGTGATGGTACACGTGGCTGAGTAGGGTACCTACGTAGTAGCTCACGTACTTAATAATAACGGTTAGACTATTACATTAGACTATACAGATCCCAATCACATGATCGAATTAGCAAATAAGTAGATACTTATACCATATACCTACCTCTGCAGAATTGTCTAAAAAAATCTACGCCATAATTTTTGTATATTTTAAAGATAAAGTGTAATACATTGTACTTAGGCACTTGTACGTAAATCTTCAACACACTCGTTATTGTGTATCCTCAATTATATCTTACTAGGTAATACCCGTAATATTCTTTAAAAATATAATCTCAAAGTACCTGTTCATACAACCTACATATTCAAACAGTGTAAATACCTGTTCTTGAAGTTGCTCCTGCAACTCTCTTCAACTTTTCTACTTTTTGTTCAATAATCATAGTGTGGAATGACTGTCGTTCTATGCTCTATGTTCTCTTCAAATAAAATGAACTCGTAAATGTGAATTTTATTGTACTTAGTATTGTATTAGTGACATTTACATAATTTTATATTTAGATTTGCGCTTTTCCTTAACATATCGTTAATACTGGAAATAGAGAAAGGTCACAATCGTCGAGTATCACTAAATCAAGCTGTGAAATTAATTTGTGTAGTCAATGACAGAGAAATAATGGCGGCAATCAAGGAAATCCCCATGAATACAAACTCATAGTCCGGATTGGCGCAACCCCCGCGTGATAATGGCCTATTGCGCCCAAAGCACCGAGATTGAGACAGACAGTTTATTCAAGTATATCAAGGTTAAACCATTCACAAACCACTATTTCAATTATTTGGCTTACTCTAGTATAGAATCGAAATCAAAACTTATATATTCGTTTTATATTAGGTAAATGCACCGTAGTAGTATTTCAAACTGTTAATAAAATTATTAGTGTAATAAAATCATTTGTTACCATTACCTATTTGTTACCACTGCAAGTACGAACATTGTAAAATAATAATCATATTTCATAAATGGTATAAGTATGAAAGGAGGATATCCACATTAATCTCAGCGAGCTATTTGTTACCTATGTAGAAATATGTACCCTCAATTTGAATAACTCCATCTCGCTCCCGCCAACGGCAACTCGTTCAGCTGTTTCACTCTATCCCATTACTTTTATATTGTTCGCTAACTTTCTTGTTTGTATAAGCAAATACACGTATTTGAAAGTTTGTATATTTGTAGATTGTATTATACAATAATAAGTACGTATGCTTTTATACAGTTTTAAAATGTTCCAGCGTTTTATTAGATTACTTTGACGTTTTATTAACTTTCTCTTACATTCTTGGTTCAATAGTCTTATTACATTTGGGTTTGACGTCGTTTCTATGTCCACCATTTTGTTAGGACGATATTACTACTCTGTGAGATTTCATATCGGAAAGATTTACTAAGAATGTACGAGTATTTCTCATTTTCCGCTTATTGAGTATTAATGCGAGAGACGAGACTCTTATAAAGCCCCACTTCAGTATAAATCTACCCTTTTGGATCTCCATTATGGCACTAATGGATTTAGACTTATTCCTCAAAGTATGTGTGTCTTTTGAAGAGCATTCTGCTCGTACGTGTGTCTCTACCTGCTTATATCTTGTTCGCATTGAAATTGAAGATTTCTAAAGACTAAAGTAGAAGCACAGATAAATATAGGGAATTTTTTTTGCAAATGTGTTTTTCAAATTGAGCGTATTATGAAGGTTTATTTATTATTACTTGCAACCGGCTTTACTCGGGTGTTTTAGGGATTTCCCTATTATACATATAAACCTTCAGGAAGAAATTCTCTAAATGATAGTAAAACCGTGTCAAACTAACCGTGTTGCGTGATTTAGGAGGAATTAGCGGCAGACAGACAGACGCGGAAAGCAACTTTGTTTACATATACGTACGTATTATGTACATAGATATTTTAGTCATCACCCAGGATCCAACGATTACGTGTATTTCCCAAAAGCCGTTGCAACAGTTTAATTGTGGGCATTATGAATATACCTATTAGAATAATAATAAAGATACAACAGTAGAATCCAATCTACCTATCTGAGACTGAACAAGTAAATGAGGCAGTTGAATGTCATACAAGGTATAATGAGTGTAACGTATGATACACATAGAGCGATATATCCTAAATGAGGGTGTCTGTATTTTTGGCTGCGCGACGTCGGCGGCGGCGACGGCGGCAGTCACGGCGAAGACGGCAGCTACGGCAGCGACGGCGACTACGGCAGCGGCGGCAGCAGCGACGGCGGGCCGCGGGCCGCTGCACCCGCCGCGAGCGCCCCGCTCCGTTCGCGGTCTCCATGGCGACCGGCTCAAATGACGTATCGATCCCGAGGGGGGCGCGGGCCCGGGGGTGGCGCCGCTCCACCCGCCGCCTCCACCACCCCCACCACTCGACCGTTGGCCCATGCAAAATGACGGATGTAAAGTTTGGATATACCTCCTTGGAAGGAAATGATATTTTCATTAAAATGAAAATGAGGTAATGTTTTTGATTTATTTCTTTCCTACAATTTTATAAGACGGACCTCGGCTCTGGTTGGATGTTGACGGAGACTCTGTAACTCTACTTTATTTATATTTATAAGGCAATTTAGATACCCATTCTCTTCTTTTATTGAGACATAAAACGTATTTCTTATAAGTATTTACTTGCTACGTTATCTTAATATTGAAACAAATGGTTTGTTGAGTTATTTTTGTTTGCGATAAGTGAGTAGGTACATTAGTTGTTCCTAATTAATTTTTATATCTTAACCTCAGAAGTCTATTTATTCCGGGCCCTCTTTATGAACGATGAAACTATTCTATTATACATTCCTACTGTCTAAGTCAAGAAACTATTTTGGTAGGTATTATATGTATTAATAAACGAAACACGTTCCGTAACATTTTGAGAATGGGCGCATATATTCATTAATTATCGAGTGATGTTAAGATATTCCTGTTTTTATCGACTACCTGGTAGACAAGTTAATGAACATTTTCGTGTCACAGGAACGATAAGATCGGCTCAGGCGGGTACCGGCGTCGCTAATGTGCGCTAATCGTGAGCCTTAATACATCGTAATAGAGACTATTTTAAACTCACATCGAACGTAAGGCAATAATTGTCCAATAAATTGAAGGAGTATCTCTGATACCAATAACTTTTCCTTTATCGCCGCATTAAACTTTGAAAACTGAAATGTGTACATACATTAAACCGTGATAGTTCGTTTTACATTTCTATTTGTAATGGCGTTATCTGAAATTATATCGATAATAAATGTGAACCAAAATAAACATCGAAACAAAAATAAGACGTAGAACATTGTTGAGTGGTTTGTACGAGCATATGGTCTTGATGTCAGTAAGTCATTACGAATACAGCAAACCGAGGTAGCGATAATGGACAGGACTGCAAGATCAACATCCGCTCGTGTACAAATGCAATTTGGAATCTCGTACATTAAGTTTCAGAAACACTCGCCAAACTTTGATTAGTTCACGTTATTAATTTCCAAGTGCTGGTGGTGCGATGCAATTACATCTCCAACTCACACTGCTCGAGCAAAGAACACAGTTCCGATAAAAGTAACTGTAATTGTTTCCGAATGTAATTTCACCCTTATTGTATAAATTTGGTTATTTCTGTATATCTGTCTCCTGTACTTCTACGTCAAAGCTATATGACATCTCAAACGGTTTTTATCCAATTGAAAGAAGACGCATTTCTGCATACAATATTGCGTCATCACAATTGAAAGCTCGAGGCTCTCCCGTATGTAGGAGATTCCACGTCTCCATTATTGGACACAAATAGAGTATTTCGAATAACCCGCAGCATTTTACAATCGCAACATGAAGGACACATAACCAACGAAGCAGCAGCAAAATATTACAATTCCCATTAAAAATATTTTTTAAATTAAATCATTGCCATGTTTAAACGTCTCTTCTAAAATTTTGTTTCAAACATTAACATAATTAAGTGGTTCTCAAAGTTTTCCCATTATAAACTTAGCGAGAAATTTTATTTTTCCCTCAAGTCAGCCGTGGCAGTGTGCGCGCGTGGCCACGACGCGGCGAATTGGATTTTTCCAAGTGTGAGTGAACCTACTTTTGCTAGGGGAACAGGAAAACCTTGGAGATTCATGAAATATTAATATGAAAACGTCTCAAAAAGTTATTTCTTCTCGAGATATAAACTTACGGTGAATGTAGACGTTTTTAGAGGAGGTGCTTTTAAACAAACAACATCGGTCATTATAAACTTTAGTAGTTAGTTTTCCTATAAGGTTATCGGGTCATTATAGGTCTCAAGCGGGTTACAGCCTTCAGTTTTAACTGCCAGTTTTAACTAAACAGTCGAATTGTTATATTAAAACGGACATCCCTAGTGACATTTAACTTTGAAAGAGGTTTTCACTTGAAGTAACACCTTTGCAGGTGTGTGGTGAACCAAAATGGCAACATCGGGCAATTACACGACAATTGTGCATCTTGGAAACTATACTACTAGTACTTGTATAGTATTACTACAATTATACTACTAGAAATTATGAAGTAGAATGAATAAAAATGAATGAAAAATTCTTTATTGCCTATACAATAAAACAAAAACAGAGGAAAAAGGAAAAGTAACCGGCGGCGGCCTTATCGCTTAAAGCGATTTCCTCCAGGCAAACTTAGACACCTAGAAACAGAATATACTCTATATATATTCTACAGATAGTAAAACATCTTTTAACACGCCGTATTTTGCTACACATCTACAATTTTAATGGCACATTTTCTACAATACAGTATTATCTAACGATATTTCGAATGAAAGGGCTACAGAACTTCAGTTTTAACTGTACAGTCGAACTGTTCAGTTAAAGGTATGTGTGTAAACAGCACTGAGAAATGTGTAGTTGAACTGAAAATCTAATCTAATCAAAATATTAGATTTGTCTCGTGTTAATATCGTGATATTTCTTTACTTTTCACGGAAATGCTTTAATTTAACGCGAAAGATACCAACGCGGTCGTTTTTAAAGAGATCATACTAAAGACATCAACGCACAATTTTTTTATGTGGACATACAATAGACATCAACGCATTCGCTTTTAATCGCTCACTTTTAATTATATCATACAAAAGACATCAACGCGCTATATCTACTACTTAATGATGATTTCATACTTTAGGCCTCAACTCGCTCTTTTCAATGAGGTGACATTTACAAAAGATACCTTCTCATTATTTTCTAATGGTTCTTAAAAAAAGAGTAAACTACCTATAGGTAGTAGCTTTTTAAAATGTTTTATACGAAAACCTTTAACTTCATTAAGCTTTAGTTTTTAAAAGTCTTTATTAAAATTAAAATAACAAACACTGTTACAAAGCAAGAAAATCAAAACTCACCAAAAATTTGTACTTGCAATCTATTCTAAAGATTCAAGTTTCAGTCATAACGTCTTCCCGCGATGCGAACTAAGAAATATAGATCCTCGCGAGCAAAACCTGTACTAACTCACTAGTCTGCATTATTACTATAAATCTACGATCAAAATCATTGTTCTGCTGGAACCAGACACACTAAGTTTAATCGAAACAATGAAACCGATTTTGAATAAATTAAAATGGATCTGATAAATGTTATTACAAGTACCGCCTATTTATTTCGTAAGTAATTGGTTTTCTGTTACGATATATTTGAACACAATTTTTATTAAGTTCCTATAGGAAATATGTATCTCTATAGGGGTGTTCATTTTGGAACCAAAATGGTGCAGTTCTAGAGGAACTTTCCTCCGCGCAAACATTGTTGAATAAGCTCCCCTGTAACAACTAAGTATAACATGGAATCCTTAAAAAAACGTGTGATGAGGTTTTTACTGGATAGGCAAGCTGCTTACCATCAGGCGGGCAGTGTTCTTGGTTCGTATGGTCTTGTTCTACTTCCTACAAGACTAATATTTGAATAATGCTATGGTGTCGGTTGGTTACCCGTCTTGTACGACGCAGTTTCTAATTCCACACTACTGTACTCATAGCTATTTTTCAATCCACGTACAGACTGAGACTGAGACTGGTTGAAGAGTCGCAGGAGCCGTTGGAGACCCCTTACGACATATTATTATTATTACGTACAGGTTTTAAGTATGGCGCAAGCTTGTAAATAATGTGGTGAAATTTGCGTAAATATCGACTTTGGAATTCGCCAACAGCACTAGGACTCTCTATGTATAATGGCCTAATTCTGTAGGAGAACTTTGTAAAATAACATTGAGGAATTTACCTACAATGATTTAAATATGAATCAGAAGGAAGACGACTGCGTTTCGCGATTTCAAAACATTTAAAACGCGAAACGCTGTAGACATAGAATACTCTACAGACAAATAATTTTTGTATGTGTAAGAATGTAGTATACGTTTTTTTTTATGATGTAAGAGAATTAAAAAAACTTTTGTAAGAAACATGTTTGAGTAAAATATTTAGCGCAAACCGGTTCAAGTTATAAATAAAATGAATATACAAAACTCGTTTCAAGTATTTAAAATGAATGTTTCTAATAATGGCGTCTCTCCATTAACCTACAAACGCACATTATTGGTAGCTTTTAAAACATATTGCCACGGTACAATTTCTACCAAACGACATGCATCGAATGGGATCGGAGCGGATTATACAAACGTTAAACGAAATTAAATCGAGATCACAGTATTTAAAGTCTATATCACCATGCCGCGCACAGCAGCAGGACCGTGATCGTCTTCGGCGACACGCGTTCGGATCTGAAAGCATGCTGCGCCGTGCGGTCGGCTCTGTTCGGATACTGTCATATCCGATCGGATCCTTTCGGCTGTCGTCGTATCCGTTTGTATTCTTTCCAATCCGATGCGATGCGTGCCATTTAGTGGAAATTGTACTTTACCCACGAAACACATTTCACGTAAAATTGATAGGGCAAGCCTCATAAGCTCTTAACGGTTTTACTGAGAAAAAGTTCTGATGTAGAGCCAAGCTCCTAACTCTATCAGTTCTCGACCAATGCGCGCCGGTAAGGCTAATGTCATCGGTCGGACCAAGATAGCGCGTAGCTAGCTTCAGTTGATCATGTCTCTGATAGAGCTACGTTTGAATCTATAAAACGGCCAAGCTATACTTTTCAACCAAAATGTAGGGTTTGCAGAGATAGGAGCTTGGCTCTTCATGAGATCTGATAACATATTCTCAGTGAAAGAGCTTATAAGGCTTAGCCCACAAATTTTACAAGAAATGTTGATTCATAACTTTTTGTAGTAAGTATGGAATGGATTATCTTTATGTGCACCCTCGTTTAAGAGAGTTGGAGGTTAAAAGCTGCAGATTTCTTAATTTACTTGTAACTTAATGTGCCCTTTAGATTAAAATTTTATACATATTGGCATCTCCCGTAGTGTATGTAAGTGCCTACCTGAAGGTGAGTACATACACTGTCTCGTATGACTTGTGTAACGTCACTACTGTCAGTGTCAAGAGAGCCATGGGCGAGATGGATATATATTTTGAGAGGCTGAAAGTTCAAAATTACAGATTTCCTTACTTTTACTATAATGTGTGTGCAAATCCTAGCCTGCGTACCAAACTTCACCTTCCTAAGATTTCGAGAAGTACCATAGAGGTTTCGATGAGAAGTCAGTGAGTCAGTCAGTGTTGAAATCGACATATTTTAGGGGGTAATAAAATCCAAAGTATAAAAGCTAGACAAATGAAAGTTTATGTAGTTTAGAAGTCTGCTACATACATCTTATCCTGAAAATTTGAGCTTTCTGGCATTACTACACCGAAACGCTTCGAGAAAAGGTAGGTAGTACTGTTACTTTTTCTGTACTTACTTCTAAGTACCCACTGTAACATTTGTAAATGTGCAATAACGTGTTTTCATTCACTCACACATACATCAGTACTCCCTTTTTATAATCGATTTGGCGGGGGCACTTCCGTGCTCCCAGACAGTACAGGCCATCAGGGCGAGTTGCAATAATCTAATTATGTAAGAATGATTTACCTTCTAGTTATCATGTTTAACTCAGGTATAAATTCTATTTTAAATTTTTTACCATCAAGAGTTTAGAGGCTAACCTTCGATTAAAATATTTAAATTTTGGTCCTATGTGTCAGGGTTAATCACCTAACTCTGGGTCAAAAACGACTTGTCATTTCAAATCTGACGTAAAGACTTATACAAATCACTGTGGAGCAAGAGAGAGCAGGTACCTACACTTAAGTCTTAAGTAACAGAGGGTGAGTTGACTCTGGGTAAATTTCTACTGGTCTATAGGTACTAATATTATAAAGACAAATGATTTGACTATCTGTTTGTAATGAAAAAAAAACCTAGTTTACAGGTGGTAACATAGGCAATAGCTTCTTCCGAAATGCAATGTGGATTTCAATGGGAACGGGTCCGGAACGTAGTAACCGAATTATACGCGGACGAAGTTACGGGCAAAAAAATGTAACACTATATATGCTGTGAGTTAATGATTTAACCCACACTTTTAGCACAACTGGGTCTAAGAACTAGCAAGATATAGTATATATGTATGCAATAGGTCTCGGCTACCTCTTAGATATATAATAATCGACTGCTTGATCGGCTGTTTTATAGAGAGAAGTATGACCTAAGTTAGAAAAGAGGACTTATTTAATATGTTTCTTTGTTCTTATAATATCAAAATACTATGTAGGAACTCATTTGCTTTCGCCTGTGATTTCGTTTCTATAAAACTTTTTTATGTGTAATTATTAATTTGTTATATAGAAAAGATATTTGGGGCGACTTACATGAAATTCTTAAACACAGTTAAGCTGATACATAACCAGAAAACGTTTTAAAATGTCATTCTTAACCGTGTTTAAGAATTTTGTGCAAGCCGGGCTAAATCTTGTGTAATCTACTTAAACAGTTACGCTAATAACAAACAACAAAATATGTAACTACGTTGCCCTTATTTACCAAAGATAAATGTGGATATTACTTGGATATTCTGTAATATTGACGTTTAGTTACACAAGTCATTAGTTACAGTTAACAATTTCTCGTGGCAACCGGTTCTTTTCGTTTGAACAAACTCTTTACGATTCAAAACTGGTTTCGTGTTGAAGTAATGATATGAAATATTTATTATTATCCCTTCTCAACCGTCGATGTTCATGATCAAGCCAATAATTTACTTGTTTCCTATAGCTCGTCATTGTTTTAAATTTACCATTCTGGTTGTTTGGCAGATCGATACATCGTCGTTTTCGAATCCAATTTCTTTTATTTTATCTTACTATAATATACTCTGTTCTAATTTACTGTAAAACTACGACGTGCTTAGTATATTACTCTTTAATACTTCAAATAAGAATCGTTAAACCTCTCCATCCAATATACCAGGGCATCTCTCCAAACCATTTTATTACAAGCACAAACAGATTCAACGACGGACCGGTTGGATTCACATTATTCATTCATAGTTAATAAAAATACGATGTCAGATAGACATCGCACCATTACAAAAACAATTTGCTGTTTAATGAGACGCCCGCATATAGTCTTGTTAGATGGGCGGGCGCAGCGTCGGGCCGTGATAACGTCAAGCGTCAACTTTTAAGCTCAGGAAAGCTTATTACAGAGGATTATTAGAAAAACCGAATGTTATGCTATAGCTTTTATCGTTTACAGTCTATTATAAGGATCGTAATGCGTGTAAAATTATGTCTGAAAAAGCAGTAAAGTAATGTAACGAGCTATCAATCGCAGCCATGATTTAAAGCGCGTATAATATTTTTACATTCTGTGTAATATATTTATATTATGTGTGTCAATATTAGCATACTGTTATATTATTATTGTATGATACCTCAATTAAATGCAAAATACATAGATACATTGTCGCAGTAAAGCTGTAATATTGAGTGTTCCTTTCTACCAAAGATAAAAAGTAATCGATTATTTCAAATTCTTCAAGCAACATTTAGAGCAACTTAAAAACCACAAGTGGATAGTTAATAGCAAACCGCATACGCGAGCAAAATTCCGAACCAAACAAATGGGAAACCTTACAAAAAGCATACAAAAGTCCCTATTCATATAAAAACTGATATCACTTTATTGTAATTAATAAATCTACGTCAGGAAAACGTATAGTCGTACAATGGGACGGGACGGCCGCCCCCCGCGCCCCGCCCGCGACGCCCCCTCCCCTGTACAGGAATGCCCATTGTCCCACCGATATGATGTTATGGCAAAGCCAGTTATGTCAATATATATTTTTTGTCTGATCGCTGCGTGTATTACAAAAAACGATTATATAAATCGACTTTAAAGAACACTCTTAATAAATGAAGTTTAAATTGCACGAGTTTGATCAGATACACGGTAATTATTCATTACTTATTGTTTGGCGCAAATAAAATTATCATTTACGCATTTATAATTAATAATAGGTATAATATACGATGTCTTAGAAACGTTAACAACTTTTTTCTACGAGCCAAAAATATTGTGTTATAAAAAATGAAGGCTTATTCATCAGCGCGACACAAGAGCGGCGTGCCTCGAGAAAAGCTCAAGTACTTTGGGATATTCATTCTGAAGACAAATGTACATCGACAAATCATGTTTTTGACGACGCATGACGGCTGCGGCTCTCGCTCCCGCCGCGGGAGTGTGGGGTAACGTAACGCTAGTGCATGGGCCGAGTGCGCCGCATTATAATGTTGTAGTGGAGTTATTAGTGGTGGAATCGGCCGAGAGGCTCGCCGGGCCGGAGTGAGCGCTGTCAAGGCCAACTGAGGTCACTACTCCGACGCTCTCCGAGCCACGATACCCCGCGACCGGTTCTACAATTTTTAGTCTCTTTTTATTTTCATTTTTGTATACACGACGCTCAGACTAAACAATGTTTATACGAGTCAGCGTCGGATTAAATTTTTGTTCGACAGTTTAACTTACGTAATTTCAAAAATAGACTTAACCACAACCCCTCTTGATCTAAATATAAAACAGAGAAGGCGTGACCTGAACAGCTTCATCCAAACATTCTCATTTTGGTAATTCATAAAAGTGTTCGCAGAAAAACGATCTTTCATCACTTTTACATTTACTTATTTTAGTTTTAAATAAATAATATCTTAAATATGATGTTATGTATTGAAAACTATATAAAAGTTATTTCCACAAAAAATATTCGGTGCATACCAGGCGTTATGTCCCGGTTATGCTCTCGCGCACGGGTCCGCCTTGGCCTTAGATTTGGAGATTAGGTAATTACAGTGGGTTGACTGTCATCCGACCTCCGTGACCCTTTACACACTCGATCGCCTGAATCGATGAAAAGCTGAAAATCGGACACTTTACGGACTCATAATACACCAATACACTAATCCTCTCAACCGAAATGAGAAATCAAAGATATCAAAAAGGTCAGGCCATTGGCGAAGTCAAACACGTCTAGAAATAATTCATACGAACGTGAAAGAGAGCCAGTCGCACGATATTTCATAGTCAAGCAAGTAACATTCTACAGCATGTTGTTAATTCTCGAAATGCTCAATGGCATCAACAAAGCGGCCCAGAAATATTTTTAAATGGCATGTTATTAAACAGAACTGTCTATTTATGATAGGCAACCGGGATTGTTTATTTTCGTTGGGAGTTTATTTTTCCGTGATCAGTGATGGCCGCCAGATGGCGCGTCTATCTCGCACCGTGTATGGTTTCATTTCGTAACGGCAGTAAACCAGCTACTCTCTACTATCCAGATCTTGTTTTATTTACCTCATACCCACTTTGCCTTATTACTATTTTTGCGTTAGGAGTACTTAAGAGATGTGTGTCTTATTCTTACATAGTATAAAATAAAGTATGTGTATCCACTAACTCCTCCTAAACCACGCAACGGATATTTATGCGGTTTTCACTATTTGTTAGAGAATTTCTTACGGAAGGTTTATATATAACACAACCACATTATAATATAATAGAGATCAGGCTACTGAATGTGCAATCATGATTAAATTTTTAATCCAATGGATCCTCTATTAACAGGGTCGCGGAGGTCAGATGGCAGTCGCTCCATTGTACCTGATCTGCCAAATCCTGGATCATGGTCAAGGCGGACCCTGGGCCCTCGCGTGCGAGAGCCTAACCAGGACATTAACGTCATTATTTGTTATAGGATAAGTAGGTAAATCACTGCCAGGACTATTATCATGATAGATACCTGTTTTAGCAGGTTGCATGTCAGAACACACTTAGTTAAATATTCGGTAGGTTACAGTAAAATTTATGTCGATGAATTTAAATGGGGGACACATATCTTCAAAATAAATCTAATGGAATGGAAACCATGATATTTCATATCCTTTGTGCGTGTTGCAGCTTCAACCAGAAATCTATAGTTGTAGACATAGCGAGGAACGGACCCCGGTCTCATGGTCGAGTGCACAACGAAGGCTCAAGAAAGATGAAGCAAGCTACCAGTCAGTGACAACCACGAGCACTGTCAATAGTGTTACAAAGGAATAGAAAACCTCCGCTATATAATTATGACTTAACTCACAGCAATCAAAATCAGATACCTTAATAGAAGTCCTTTGCGCCCGTAACTTTGTCGCCATGCAGATGACCAGTTAGCCATATTTTGCCCATAGCATCTGACACCTGAAAGTTATTGCGCAGTAGTACAGTTATGCGCAGCAGTGTCCGAGTCTGTGACACGCACCCCCCATTTTTTGAGGTGGCACAGGATATTTCTATATGAGTATCTTATTTTGAATTCAGTGACGCAGCTGAACAGCGTTCAGTAAGCTTCAGAACATCTTGTCGCCCAAGATTTTCGGGTCATATTTTAAACATCAGAGTGACAACAATGTGAGCAATGATTTTTTGAGGGTCGCGGGAAGCCATGCAGACAAATATCTCCAGTATTTTAACAGATATCTATTGTGACTAGCAAAAATCACCATTTTACGATGTCACAGCGCAGGAATAGGCCCCCAGATGTCACCTTGGCGTTAATGACTGGTTGTGCTCTCGCGCACGAGGGTCCGAAGTCTGCCTTGGCCATGATCCAGGATTCGGCAGATCTAGTAATTATCTGGGTTAATAGAGGAACCTGACCAGATGGAATCATGGATACACCTTCAGTGTCAAAATTCAAAATTCAAAATTTCTTTATTGATTAGGACATTAAATATCTCTTTCAATCGTCAAAAAGGAGGGGGTATGAAAGTAGGATGGAAACTCACAGTGACACGCTGACCGCCCTATGGCCGTAGATAAACGTATCCCTCGCCAACCACGACCGAACCGTGCTCGACAATGCCAGGCAGAGCCGGAACGCTATATACTATTATATAGGTATGTCTAGTATAATTAAGAAAAACCACCTAAAACTACAGCAAGAGTAAGCCAGTCCACCAAGGCAGCACCCGTTCACGAGTATAACGCAGGGCCCAGCCATCGTCCAATTCAACCATATTTGAGGGAAAAGAGCGACCCGGCCCCCACGCCACCGCCAGACAGACTTTTAAGTGAGCGTGCATCACACATGCTGCATGTGATAGGTAGTCGCTCCCACCCTACTCTATCCTATCCCAACCCTATCGCTACCTTACCCCTACCCTATCCTACCATTGCCTTAACCCTACCCTACCACTACCTTACCTCTACCCTACCACTACCTTACCCCTACCCTACCACTACCTTACCCCTACCCTACCACTATCTTACCCCTACCCCACCCTATACTACCTTACCGCTATCCTACTCCTACCCTACCCTACCCCTACTCTAACTACTACCCTACCCCTACCCTAGCGCAGACAGGAGACACCATGTGTGGGAGAGGAAGGAAAATTAACGCCGCTTCCAAGGTGGTTCTCCGTGGGGGAAAGAAACGGCAAGAAACCCACAGAGCCTACGTGTACGTAATTAACATACGCAAATTACCAATTTATAATCCTGAAAATCATATATCTAAATAGGTAACAATTTTATGAGTAACAAAAATCGATAAACCGATTATTATGGCAAAGAAGAATTGTATTTCTTCAGGCGAGCGATTAGTGCTCCTGTTCACAAACTTCATAGTTTTTTTAATGTATCAGAGGGAAAAATTAAGAATAAATAAACTGTAACTTTCTAACACTTCAATCCCTTACATCATCACATCGTGTCAGACATCAACTTCTGTTTGAAGCACCTTGACTGCTAGTGTGCTACCAATCGTAAGCAACTGACACCCGCTGCTTAACCCTCCACATCACGGAACTCTTGGTTATCGTATGAAAACCCCCATTGGTACAAGATTTCGAGTGGGATTTGAACCTGAGTCCTCAGCATACAAGAATAACGCTCTCGCCATTCGGCCAACACGGCTATCACAGTCACACAAACTATAAATAGCGAACAAATAACTTACCCATACAAAATAACACACAATCTTTCATTAAATCGCTAAAAATGTACTTCAATAATACGAAAAAGCGATACACATAAAAAAGTTTAGTGCTCACGAACCAATTAATAATTATGACTCACAACATTTAATTGCAAATTGTAGCATTCTTTTGGTATTCATGCTCTGGCAGCTATGTGTACCGGAGAAGCGGCCAGCCTGGAAATACAGCAGAAATATCAACGAACTGAGGAACAATGGAGTATTATGTGGTAATAGTGGAAATATATTCGTTTGCTTATGCGTGGAAAAAAGTATCTAAACAAATCGAGGCATTGTTATATCGAATGCGGGCTTAAAACAACTAAATAGTACGTTTCTGTCGATGTTTTATGTTTAGGTCCCTATAGTAACCTGTATCTTAATGTGAATATATGCCTTGGTAAATGCTTTTTGTTTTATATTACGTAATAATGAGTATTTGCGTCATGTTTGGTAACATGAAAATCAAATGATGTATTTGTATAAACAAATCCTTCATAAAAGTGTAAAGAAAAATCAGATAAAGCTTGTCAGTTAGCCACTTAAAATTATTGCTGTGATAAATTACGTAATTAGCCTTTTTCTTCAAAGTCACGTGCGGCTAAAAGTAACACTTAACGTCAAGATATTTTTTATCTCATCCCGGAGCGGGACAGTCAGAGCGGAGTCAGCCGCGGCGACCAGAAAGGTAGAGCCCCCGCGCCCTGTCTCTACCGATGTCACTCAGGCGCGACAGGGAATGCCTGCCCGCCAGCCGCGGGTCTCGCTTCGTGGTAGTATTTGAGGCTTCGGGCAAGTAACTTGTCGGGGTCATAACCTGTTTGCGACCCCTCCCTGCGGGCCGCGAGACGCGCTGTACTCCACTGACCCGCCCTGACATGGGCGAACGAGTTTACAAAATATATTCTACAAAATACATCTATCGTTTCAATATTATGTACCTGGTAGATATATTTAATGCGAAAAATATATGACTATCTACATGGCATAGTTCTTCTACTGGCTACTTCTTTTCTCTTTATATATGGGTCACAAAGTAAGTACTATTCTTCTCAAACCCTCACCAACAATATAGGTGGGACTATGCTGTGGACTACGCGACAGCAGAGCGATGCGACGCGTCAGAGAATTTCATACAAATTATATGGTGGGACCCCACTAGGCGTATCTAACATTCTTTGTATGGCGACGCGACTAATATGATTTGTATCATATAATAAATGTATTAAATATACCTACGGCAGACAATTACTGCCGTAGGTATATTTTACAAAAAACCTGTAATAGTTTAATTCTTAGTCCTATTTATATATCCATTTACATAATGAGCTATATAATTCCGCTAGCGACCCCTGAGTCTAGACGAACAGTCTCGGAAGCCGATTGGCATCCCGTGACGGTATATTTATTATTTAATTATTTATATGATCTGATACACTTTTCCACCTTCCTAAATACCTAAATAGGAAGGTATTCGTATAATTTTTTGCCATATCAAGACAATAAGCCCCAATACCCATCAGTCCAATACCAAATTTAATAAACCGCTCGAAGTGCTAAAAATGCTTTATTTTACGATGGATATAAAAGAATAATTTAATTTTGGTGTAATGTGATTTACAAGAATCGCGGCACCGCGGCCGGCGCTGCTGCGGCGGCGGCTGCGCGCTGCGCCGGGAGAGGGCATAAAATTTAAATTGGCTGGAATAGTCGATTCGTGTTTGTTTGCGTATGGCATTTGATTTGTTGAAATGACGTCGCGGACGCGCTGTATTTATTGCGCGGCCGCGGCCGGCCGTGGATATTGTCGAGGCGCACAATGAGAGTGCAGCGGGCCGTTGTGCCTTGTGAAATGTTGCACGACTACTTTTTTCGTCTGGATTCTATACTCGCGATACTCGTTTTTTAGGCCGCGAGCTCGAGATGTTCAGGTTTATCTGTTTAAAATTTATTAACATCGAGAAACAATTTAAAAGCTTTTCTTTAGATGGTCGTATGAGCGATTCCTGATGAATACCATTTTATTACTTATTGCTCGTGTTCCTATTTAGTTTTTACTTCTGCTTTTGTTCGCCATATGTATAGTAAACTGAGCCTATTTGAGTAATTGAATTAGGCTATGGGTAGTAAAGAGTTGGATAGAAACCGGGTTATTGGATATTTATTGTGGTTTTCTCAACAAGTTTATTATAATGCCAATACAATTAGCAATTATAGGTACTTACCTATGTTTGAAATCAAGCAATGTACCTGTACTTATGGTAGTTTCAGGTTAGTCTTTATTATACGTACGTAACGTAAGATTTATAATCATAATCATGATCTCTTTATTGCTTTTGCGTCCAATATAAATGCCACGCGCAATTCGTGCCATTACGCCACATGGTCCAATAAGAAGAGTATTTTTACCAAGCTTTCGGAGAGTCAGAGGCCGAGTGGTTAAGGTATCTGACTCGACAGTAAAAGGTACCAGGTACGAATCTCACTGCGGCCATGCACCAATGACTCTTTTGTTATGTACATTAGTTGAATGAGGGAAAACATCGTAATAAAACCTGTACACCTGGCGACTGAATGTATAACCATGATCCAATCTGGTCAGGATCCCCTGGTAACAGGGTTACGAAGGTCAAATCGTAGTCACTCCACTGTAATTATCTGATCTGCCAAATCCTGTATCATGGTCAAGGCGGGCCCTGGGCCCTGGTCAGCGAAAGCACAACCGGGACATTAACGCCAAGATGATTATTTTTTTCTCTTTTTGCCTAGATTTTATTTATGCAATACTTTTGAATGCGCAAGCATTTACCAAGTGACCTTAACAAAAACATTTCTCTTTAATACTAAAGTCACATAATTACACTCGTAAAAGAATGTAAATAAAACATAATTAATTACAAAACAAAAAGCTCTTAAAAGCTTTCCTTTTCAAATTGAGTAGGGGTGGGGTGCGCCCCTCCGTTATTATTCCGAACTAATTTCGTTCTAGATGTATGAGTGGGCGTATATTGCCTACGTCAAATATTCAGATTACTAAAATGCTATTTCTACCTCGTTTGTTATCCAATTACAGATTTCTGTTATTGTGAACTAGTTTATTTATTGAGTGAAATTACTGTTAGACACGATATCCTGCGTAAGTTTGAGCAGGTGTCTACCACTATGTATAAATGTATTAAGTATATTTATCCCTTCTACACCTTACCAATGTAAGCCTTATTGTACCCATTGTATCTTGTACTGGAACGATTGCGACAGACAGTGCGATAATTTGTACTTTATTGAATTCTGCTCAATCGAGAATAGTACCTATCTAAGTAAAATTAATTACATTTGAAATACTAGTAAGTATAATTATTGTGATATGATTTGCCGTGAGGTGTCCAGCAGAATAGAATGTAGCACCCCATGGTAGCTTCAACGTCATCTACTGACAGGTGTCGTAAAAGACGACTAATGATAGACATAGGAAACTCAACTACATCCCGCAGCCTACCATATTATCGCGGATAATGACGCGGTGAATAGGCGAACGCGACGCGACGACTGCGCGGTGACTAAGCGGGCGCGACGAGACGACTGCGCGGTGACTAGGCGGGTGCGACGCGATAACTGCGCGGAGACTAGGCGGACAACAAATACAACAAAAGTATACAAATAATAAAATAAACTTTCTGTCATTAGTATAGAAACCAATGTTGCAAAAACTGAATAATTGAAATCGCGTACGTCTGTATGGACTCTAAATCAGAAAATTGGATGCACAATTTTCTATTTATATTGCGTATTTTCAACATTGTGATGCCAGATGAGAGGAGATTATTGGAATTCCCTCCACCAAAGTTGAATTCCAGAGTGGACTGTTATTTTCAGTTCATATAATGTGATTATCATTATATAACAACTACAAACCTTTTATTAGACAGGTATGGTTAACAAAGCTACAACCCTATAGAAATGAGTGTCTGGGATGAATATCTCTTAAACCATAATAGATATCTAACATTAAAACAAAAAAAACACTTACAAATGAGACCGTGATTGAGACGGATATAGCATAATATCATTACATAATTACAAATATAAGGTATTCGAATTATAGCCGATAAAATAGTTGCTCTTGTAGGGAATGTAGTAAAAAAATTAAGAAAACTTTTTGATTACAGTGGAACTGAACCACAAAAGACCACCAATTTTAATAAAATTAACCCACTGTAATCAATTTATATTATGTCTTAATTATTAAAGCAATGAGCAATTAAAAAAGGTTTGACGTTGTATATGTCTTGTATGAGCTATCAATGTGGCCATGTTTATGTCACATTATAACCAAATACTTAACTAAAACAAAACCACTGATTTCGGTAACTTACTTTTTGTTATAAGCCTCTTATAACAATAATTTTGGATTCGGCAGCAGAGTTAAACAGAAGCATGAAAAGTCTAAAAAAAGTTGGCCACGAAAGTCATAAAATTTAACACAAAAACAACACCTCTGATTTCGGTGACCAAAAATTTTTGTAGCCTCATATCACAGAAGTCACCAAATTTGTTTTACCGATGGTAGGACTCTGTCAAGCCTGATGGGTCTGCCTGAACCGAAATCATCGCCTTATCTATTCCAGTCAAACAATAATGCGTTATTGTATTCCGATTAGAAGGATAAAGTCACCAGTGTAATTAAGGGCGTGAATCATCATGAATCATGTCAGATTTGTCCCCGCAGTGAAACCGCAACTGCGACTCTACATTTTTGTTAAATACCCTAAATGGATCGTAGATGTTAGGCGACAGCTACCGCTTTTTTAAACTACCTACAAAAGAACAGACAGCCTACTTGGCAGAAAACTGTGTCAGGTGGATAGCCTGCTCGTTAAAGATTCCGAGTGTCTCAATGCTACTATGCAAGTACTTTTTGAGGGTCTTGCTGCACCATGTCCGTAGGCTATACCCTAGAGACCCTACACGTGACCCCTGAGGTGGTGCGAAGAGTGCAGCCGAAATTGCTTGGTGGTAGGGCCTCGGCCCTCATGGCTAGCGACCACCGACGGAGCTGAGTCTGCATGGCGCTAAGCAGCCTCTGGGCTGTGTTCCGTCAGAGTACTCCGTAAGCCATTCCCCCTTGTCTGAGTGCTATAATATTGGTATCCTGTGGGTCCCGGTTTTGTGTTTGAGATGTTAGAGGGTTGGGCGTGACAGGTTGGCGCGGGGTCCAGGGAGACCGTCGCTGGCCGCCCGCCAGTTAGTAGGGGACCCGAACCCGGGCATCACTTTTAATCTCCGGCCCGGGAGGCTGTCCCGTTAACTGTGCGAAAAAATCCTGAATGTATCTGTCGTGCCGGGGTAGGAGACCGGAGTGGACCCGGCAGGCATATTCAGGGGGGATCGGGGGCCCTTCCGTCCCCCGCGCCAGCTTTTCACATAACTCATCCCTCTGCAGCGTTCAGTAGCAAAACGTCCTTGCCCTACTGGATACCGATGTTTTTAGCACTCCTTTACTCGTACATCCCCATCTTTAATATTACCAAAAATGGCAAGAAAAAATAAAAGTAAGGTTCTCTCAGCGGCACCCCTTTCCACACTTCGAGTGGACTTTTGTAACATCAGGGTCTACACTCAAATCTGAACGCCGTACATCACCACCTAGAGACGGCGAAGCCCGCCTTACTTTTCCTAACGGAAACACAAATATCCTCTCCGACTTACACTTCGTATCTCCACTATCCTGGATACAAGTTGGAACACAGGTTTTTACCTCGCGCTGGTGTGTGCCTATTCGTCAAAGGTGATATCTGCTGTTGACGTCTTAATGCCATAGAACTAAGTGACGAATCTGTGGTATGGGTGTGCGTAGAACAGGTGGTCTATCCCGTGTCTACGCATGCCTATACAACAACCGTCACGGCGTAGGTGAGACAAATCGGTTTTTTGAGCACAAACAATGCGCTACCGACAAAGTCTTTGAGCGGTGTCCTTCCGCCGAGTTGGTAGTCCTAGGAGACTTTAACGGTTACCACACTGAGTAACTAGGGTCAAGCCGTCCTACTAACCCAGCCGGGAGGTCCGCGCTTGAATTTTCTCTGGCCCGTGGTCTCACGCAACTGGTGTCAGTACCCACCTACTTACCGTATGTTATGGGCCGTGATCCCTCTTTATTAGACCTTCTGCTCACCACCCGCCCACAGTTATCAGGTGTCCGTCGATTCCCCTCTTGGGACATCAGACCGCTGCCTAGTCCGTTCCGAGGCGCCTCTTGCTATACCCGAACGGGCACGCCCCAGTGGGTCACGCAAGGTATGGCATTATGGTTCAGCAGACAGGGATGATTGCGAGAATTCTTCGCGAACATCTGTGCTGCCGCTGTAGCTGATGTCATACTGCAAGGAATGGAGTCTTTTATTCCGTCCTCTGAAGTCCGTCTTGGCGGCAAGAGTCAGCCCTGGTACGACAGGCCTAGTGCTGAGGCAACCCGCCTCAAGCAGGATGCTTTTCGTGCCTGGACAGTGGCTCGGGCCCAAAAGGACCCACATTTTGAGGAAAAAGTACAATGCTGTATCGAGGTCTACAAAGAGGGTAATGGCCAGAGCAAAATTTAAATTCATCGGCGGAATTGGGGAGAAACTAATCAGCTACCTTTCTGGGAGCCGTGCTTTTTGGTCTCTCTCCAAAGCTGTCGAGGGGAATTTTTGCCGGACCACCTTTCCATCTCTGCGCAAGCCGGATGACCAATTGGCCCACACAGCAAAGGAGAAAGCCGATCTCTTGGGTAATCTATTTGCTCATAACTCAACTCTGGATGATGGGGGAGCTGCACCGCCTACCATCTCACGGTGTGAGGGCATCATGCCCGAGGTTCGTTTCACCCAAAAAATCATAAGACGTGTGCTGACCTGATGGCATTCCGGCTCTCGTTCTCAAAAAGTGTGCTCCCGAGTTGTCTCCCTTGTTAATGCGCCTATTCAAGCTTTCCTACACCTCTGGAACGGTGCCGTCTTTATGGAAGCTAGCCCATGTGCATCCGATACCCAAGAAAGGTGACAATTCAGATCCATCAAATTACAGGCCTATAGCGGTAACCTCCTTGCTCTCTAAAGTGATGGAGCGGGTCATCAATATCCAGCTCCTTGGATACCTCGAGGATCACCAGTTGATCAGTGACCGTCAATATGGCTTCCGTCATGGTCGCTCAGCTGGTGACCTTCTTGTGTACCTAACACACCGGTGGGCTTAGGCCGTCGAGAGCAAGGGGGAGGCTCTGGCTGTCAGTCTTGATATAGCCAAGGCATTTGATCGGGTCTGGCACGGGGCACTGCTAACAAAACTCAAGAAGTACGGTATCCCCGAGAGGCTCTGTAATTGGGTATCCAGCTTTCTGTCTGGACGGAGCATCCAAGTCGTTGTCGATAATGCTGCTACCAAGACTATTAATGCTAGAGTACCCCAAGGTTCAGTGCTATCTCCCACGCTGTTTCTTCTGCATATCAATGATATGCTGAATATTCCCAGTATTCATTGCTATGCAGATGACAGTACTGGAGATGCTCGTTATACTGGCCGTGTGAATATCCCTCATTCCGTGGTGTCGGAAAACCGAATAAGACTTGTGTCAGAGATTGAACACTCCTTGGAGCAAGTTGCTCACTGGGACAGACTAAATCTAGTGGAATTCAACCCCTCAAAGACACAGGTCTGCGCATTTTCCGCCAAAAAGGATCCTTTTGTCATGCCACAGATCCAAGGAACACCCCTTTCTATCACAAAAAGTATCGGGATCCCTGGTGTCGACATATCGGATAGCGTGTGATTCCGGAGTCACCTAGAAGGTAAGGCCAAACTGGCTTCTAAAAAGCTTGGAGTGCTTAATCGGTCCCTGGCTGGGGCCGGTTTCTAAAAAGCGATACTTCACCCCAGGGCAGCGCCTGCTGCTGTACAAGGCACAGGTGCGGCCTCATATGGAGTATTGTTCACATCTTTGGGCCGGTGAAACTGCCGACCTGCTTAATCCTCTGGACTCCGTACAGAGACGCACCGTACCAATTGTCGACGATCCCATACAAACAAGCAAGTTCGAACCACTGGCTAACCGAAGGGACTTTGGCTCCCTGTGTGTGTTCTATCGGCTGTACAATGGGAAGTGTTCCGAGGAACTTTTTGATCTGGTGCCCACAGCACAATTCCGCCATCGCACCACCCGCCGTGGGCTGTGGAGTCATCCCCACTACGTAGACCCTCTGTTTGTCACCACACGAAGGTTTGAAATAATGTTTCTCGCTCGTACGATTCAGATGTGGAATGAGCTCCCAGCCACAGTGTTTCCTTTCTATCGGAGACTGCCTTGAGAGCTTCTTTCAAACGACTAAACATGGCCTCTCGGCAATACTGAGTCTGAATGTTGACCGTGTTGGCTTTTACCTCGAACAAGTATATCTGCTACGGTGCTGACTTCTGCGTACCCAAAGGTACCGGGTACAAGCAGATCATCAATATGCATCAGAAAAACAATCGTGGACTGAATCGGCCCCTGAGGAACTACCGCGTTGATAGCCTGCAGATCAGACGAGTAACCATCGATAACTACACGGATTGATTGTCCATTCAGAAAATCCGATATCCAGGTACAAAAACCAACAGAAATATCAATTGAGGGAAGCTTGCTTAGAAAGCATGCGTGCCGAACCCTGTCAAATGCCTTAGAAATATCAAGAGACACAGAAAGCCAACTGCCATGTTTTTGGCCACAGTGGTGAAGGCCGGTACAAATATAACCCTCCCCTTGGATCACTCTGTCCGATCAAACAGACAAACAAACGAGACGTAAGGTTCGTTATATTCTATGTATATGTACATACATAGAATATAACACAAACATAACATACGAATACACGAATAACACATAACATAACATATCCGTTGGTTTACGAATACTTACTTCATAATATTACTTTGGAACCAGCGTAATATCACTTTCTGCATTGTCTACTGGTTGACTGGAAGATAAAGCCTTAATGGCTTTAAGTCCGCCAATTGTATTATTGTGCAATAAAGTTTTTAAATAAAATAAAAAAAAAAAAATATCTCATTAGTGTCCCAGCAGACGTGTCTTAAAATGACCATGCACAAAACGAAGCTTATGTTGAATGTGCATATAACACCCCAGTAATTTTGGGACAAACGGCCAGGTAAAGTACATCCAATTCCGAGAATTCAGTCGACGAATCCAGCTTGGTTGGGCAACGTTCGGGAAATTGTGGAAGATCTTCTCGTTCAAAGCACCGCAGAATCTTACGATAAAAATCTTTGACCAGCTTCTGCTAACAGTGATGAGGTGGTGAATAACTAAGAGACCTAACGAGAAGGCTCAGGATGTCGCAACGGGCGATGGAGAGAGCTGTGTCGAAACAAAACTAAGGGTACATCACACATAAACTGAAGTGACAATGTGTAGGCCACGATGCTCACAGAACTGATGGATGACCACGAGTTCGCCACTCCGGCCATGTACCGGCAATCGCAACGTGGGACAGCCCCCCACGGATGGATGGACGACATCGTAAAGGTAATGAGCCGGTTTCAAGAGGTACAGACTCTTACTCTTACTTACTTGGGGGAAGGCCTACCTCTTCTCAGCAGTGGATGTCTTACGCCTGAGATAATGATAATGATTTCTACCTTACCTAATAGCTATAGAATGGGGCTAAGTACGACCATAAAAGTACCAGACCGAAACTGGAGTAAACTGCAAAAATAAAGAAACAATAATACTTATACTTTCATGTATTTCTAATGCTACCTACATGTAACAGATACCTATGATAACAAATTGTTAAAATTAACCGCAGCTTATCTTACAATACTATTAAGAACATTGTACTTGCCTATAAATAAATGTGCGTGTTTATTTTTCAATGGTGAGTGCAAAGGACAATGTTCCCCTACTTGGCCGGAAAACACGGGATAATCCCTTGGGAAACCAAATCCCCTCTATGATATCCTCCTTACGTTTTGTTTCAGAAAAAATATGTCAACGTTCATTCTTACATCGCGCATGATTATTTTTCATAACTGCTTAACAACATCATTTAAGAAATACCTACTCTACCGTATAAACTAGGTACATGTTTTATTCATTACGCAACGACGTGCTTTCAGCGACTGGTTAGTGAAATGGATATAATAAATACGATGTAAAAATACGGTTTCATAATTTAAATTTCTATTTTTAAATTCATACCGAGCAGCTTATAAAACAGACCGTACCCATTCGTTAGCCCGCCGTGCCATAGAGGGCGCCAAGATCTCCCAAGTGATAGGTAGCGTGACCCCGAAACCAATATTGCTACAATATCCATCAGTATATTTAAGCACAGAACTTATTCCTCGAGCAATAAACCTAAAATTGCTACTTCGAAGAAAAATCACATAATTCATTTTATAGAGCTCATAAAAAGGGTGCGTATAAATGGTGCTTTCTATTTATATGCTACAATGAGATTTGATGGAATCGCGGCGCAATACATATTGTGTTTTATTAAATTATAATGTACGTGTGTTGTTTGTTATTTTTTTCAGTTGTAAATTGGAGTGAAATGAAGGAGCGGGCGAGCGTCCCGCGAGCGCGGGCCGCGGAGAGTAACACATGGGGTGCAGCGAAGGGTGCGGCGGGCGCGGGCGGCCCACTGAAAAGTGCGCGGGTGGGGCTGAACAAACTCGCGGGGGCACTCCGCTCGAGACGCCACCTTACATCATATTTATTCCACGTCGAGAATACTGTACCAGCAAACGCCTTTGGAGGATTTGATGTTTTCGTTAAATACCCAACCTATTATGAATTAAGCATATACGTAAGTACTCTTTATTGTGTATTAATACAATGAAAAGTACGCCAAAAATTACTTTCCATTCCAAAACATATAAAAATATTTCATGAAATGATTATGTTTCGGATTTTACAACACACACAAAATCAAAGTTATCAATTAGATTTTAATCGGGTAAGTAATCAAAATATACGTGTGAAATGAATTAAGAGACTCGAAAAAAAAAGTTAATTCATGTCGGTACGAATTCCTATAGAGGAATGCTGCTTAATAACTCGTACACTTAATTCTTTCTTACGAAAACTGGTTTTCGGAAGACACAAGTCGCTCAAACACATATGGTTTTACGACTCAACAACCATCAATTTCCGGAGGTAAGTACAAGTAGAACAATAATGTTCTGTAAGCTACAAATAAATGCTTTCTTTAGTGACTCAATAGGAAAGCTAGGGCTCTAGTAAATACCTACATAACTTATGTTTTACAAAGTATTAATACGCAAAATACCACCATAACTGTACTAGGCTAGCTGTTAAAGACACAATGCATCACAGATAAGAACACACTATAGAAAGTGTGTCACATTCACGTTCGAATGAAGACGCATCCGGTCGTAAATCTTATGTAAACTATTCACGATAAGTAAAAAAAAGTGCCAACTTATAAAAGCAAAGAGGAAAAAATGTCTTTACCACTACGCAATGTGTTACTGTACTTATAGAAACGTTTTATGTTATCAATTTGTAGAGTTTAATTTTATACGCCTTTGTACAAATACCATTTTATTAGAAATCATGAATAAAATTCAAATATGGAATACTCCTATACGAACATCGCGATACCGCCGAGCAAATACAGTTCCGCGTCCCAAGCGGAGCGTCCCTCCAGCATGTACTCTCAAATAGGGGAACAAGCATTTTAGCATTACCCCCGTGCACAACTCTTCCCGCGGGGGGAGGGGGTGGGCCCACGGCGACGTAAAAATCAATATGCTGGAGTTGTTAAATCACGCTTATAAACGAGCACTCGTCTTCGTTTCATTCCTCAAATTGCTCAAGTATATGAGTTTAGTTTTGAGATTTTTCTTTGGTAATGGAAAAAGTGTGGAGGGTTTCTTCGACGAGGCCTCCGCCACGTAGTGGCCTGTGGACACGGGGACGGCCCCGTGTTCGGATACGGGACGGCCCAGTATTATGACATTATTTTTACTGGTCACTTATCCAACTCCGCAATTCTAGTATTTTTCTTTTTACTTTCAATGGATTGATAAAGATGAAACATGATTAACGTAATATTAAGTACATATACTCTAAATTTAAAAGAAATCTTTCCCTTGAGATGGTTTCACCGTGAAACCATTGTTATCGCTATTGATTAATTTTATTGACCAAAAGCCAAGAATATTAAAATTAGGATGTTGAAGAAGATGAAGAATGTAAAAAGTTATGCCATTTATTGATGCCAACTCAAGGTAACGCTCTTCTCGTGCCATCAACGCAACGTATAAGTTAAGATGTGTTCTGTGTTCCATCGTGATACCTACAAATTAGAGTGGCAATGAATGGATCAATGCAGTATGAGCACAATGTGTGTGTTAGTTCAATCTACTATTCCCAACCAGAGGAACGTAAGATTTATCTTTTAGTTTGCTATAAATAGAAAGCTAAGTAGCATATAAATTATGATGGGTAATATTTTATGCAAAATATTCCAATTTTGTACGGAAATACCGCAATACTTGACACGGCGTCGTGATAAATGGATATTTACGTAACGGCCTACTTAAACTGTTTGCCCGTACCGATGTCAAGAGGCTTTTTTACACGGCCAATGGTGGTCAATTAGGCGTCTTTTACGACTTTTAAAATTAGATAGTTATTTTCTATCGTCGTAAAGCCTCATCCTTAACTAACGATTAATTTGCAACACCGTAGGTAGGATATTACTGTTACCTACAAGGATATTTCAATAAGGTAGATTGATCAATTCTATATTCTGTTAAACGCCGTTAAAACGACATTTAAAACCGTTATCAGCTTTTATTCAATTTTCCTTAGAGTATTTAATTAGACACCTCATTCCCGACGGAGCAAGAGCCGAGTCCGCGGAGGAGCATTTGACAGCGCTTTCTAAATTTATTTGCTCGCAGGAGCAATCGCAATTCGCGTCACGATCGTGTCTAAAAATGTCGAATTCCTTGAAAGGTCGAAATTGCGAAGTCATTCGTTGAACTTCTTGCAGTTCTTACTTCCGATATGTGTTAAATAGTAATACTACATATTTAAAGGAATTTAATTGTAATGTTACATAGGTAGGTACTACGGTACTGTACGGTACCTATGGGTACCATTACATTACCTGCTATAAACATGATTTATAATCGTAAATTCACATACTTGAAGCTTGTAATGTATAATTTCTTTTCTCATCGGAATACGTATGTAAGTATAAGTATGAAGAAAACATAATTAATTCAAACGAATACACACCCCATTGCGTACCGGCGGCGCGGCTGTGTGCGAGCCGCCACGGACGCCCGCCGCGGGCTGTGTGTGTGTAAACAAGCAACGTCAATAACATACAGTGATATACCTACATTTTGTGCGGTAGGTATGGTGTATTCGTTTAGATCAGACCCGCGATTGCTTTTCTGTTTTAGGGGGATATTTCAAAATGTTCCTCGTGTTTCAATTTGTATTAATTTTCCGTTCACATTGCTAAACGGAATAAGTACTGAAGTGAGTTTAGGAGTAAGACAAGACAATAAGACAAGTTTAGTAGTAATGTAAAAATCTGGTAATCCAGGATTTTGTTATTAAGTAAGTACATTAATAAACGCTAGAGTCGAACAATGTAATAAAGATTAGAATTTAATTAATTTAAGCTAGAAACACTGTCATAATTTGATACACGACAACGTAATTTCATTACGATCCAAACGAGAAAAGTTTATACAATGTTATTATTATCGCGATAAAACGCGAAATAGTTACCTAAAAGTAAAAAGTAATATTACTTGTCCCGTTAAAGTGGGTCACCCGCCCCGCCCGTCTCCGCGCCCCCACCTCCCCCGCCCCCAACATTCATTGTGCCGCAATATATTTCTTTTTATGTGCAAACAGAAAAGTCATTTATTTAAATTTTCTCACGAATTCGCATCGCAATTTTATTTTATTATATTATCTGTATCGCATTTAGGGGTAAATGCTGTTGGATCAGCTATGTGCGCGGGGAACTGAGAAGCTCTTAAGCCGAAGCTTTGTAAAACAATATTTGTTTTTAAATGAAATTTTGGAAACCAAATTGTGAGTTGAGCGAACAATGTCTTGTTTCATTTTCTTTGTGGAGCGCTTTATATTTATTCTATATCCGCAAACGTTACTATCTCCCTAAATAATTTGTGGAGTAGATGGAAATATCTAAGTTGAAGATCAGTAACAAATTCTACGGAATAATATAGATATTCCTGCAGTAGTAGTATCAGTAATTGTTATTGGTGTGCCTTTACTGTGTTTCTACTTTAGACTACGCTTACTTCTATTTCTGGAAACATAAATGGTGAGATAGTTCTTATTTATAGAACAGTTATCCAAAATAACAGTAACTAATTGAGAAATATGAGAGCGAATAGTCTCGGCTGTATTTCGATGTTGTAACCGGTTCATTTACATAATTTTTTTGTGAATTCGATATTTTCTGAACAGAAAAAACATGTTAACCAGGTGTTAACGTACTTGGCTATCATTTTAACCTCCTCCTCTATAATGTTGCCACATCACTAAAACTAACATAACCGAAAATATTGCCTTTCTCTAACAAAAGTTTCAAATGGTCTTGTAAAATAAAGCAAGTTTACGGAATTTTAATGTTGTGATTTAATTTTAAAATTATGAATTTTCATGTATTTTATGACAATTCATAATTTACATTTTCAAGCTATGGATTCAAATTATTATGCGAGTTAATATTATTGGCAAGTGTGTTATGTATAACATTTTTGTGCAATTTAAAGGGCACTCAATAAACGAAGCAATATAATGTAATGAACATACCCACTCTATTTAAATAACACAAGGCATTGCGTTCATTGTATTGAACTCTGTCTAGCCTACGCCTAGGTTATGGATGCCTACGCCAGGCATACGCTAGGACTCCGGCAGGTCTACGACAGATCTAACCTTCGCCAGGCCAACGTCTAGTCTACGCCTGGCCTACGTCTTTCCTAAGGCTGGCCTACGCATGGCCTGAACCTGGCCTACGCCTGGCATACGTCTGGCCTACGCTTTGCCTACGCCTGGCCTACGCTTGGCCTATGCCTGGCCTATGGCTAGCTTACGCCTAGCCACGGGCTACGTTAGGGACTGTGTCTTGCCTGAGGTAAGAGTCTACATGGGCGGGTATCATATTGCGGTTTGAAGGGTAGTCAGTGTACGTCCTAATCAGTAGATTTTTTTTAGTCCACCTGTCCACTCAACTTAAATAGTATGTCTCTCTATGAATCAATGAGTTAATAGTTAAGTTGCCATATAAGATGCAGGCAGGTATAACCGAAATGAGTGGAGGGTTCTAGGAGAGGCTACTGGTCTCTCCAACAGTGGATACCCTCGACTGAAATGGTAATTGATAATAAATATAAAATAATAATCATCTTGGCGCTAACGCCCCGATATCCTCCTTGACCATGATCCAGAATTTGGCAGATCAGGTAATTACAGTGTTGCCATCTGACCTCTGTGACCCTGCTACCAGGGGAACCTGACTAGATTGGATCATGGTTACACATTCAATCGCCTGAATATGCAGGTTTAGACATAGACAGTATTTTATTCGGATCATCACGATGTTTTCCCTCACTGTAATAGCATCGCTTAGAATTCAACTAATAACTCAGAAAAGAGTCATTGTCACCGAACGTCATTGGGTTCGAACCCGGTACCTCTCGCTTACCAGTCGGATACCTTAACCGCTTGGCCACCGACACTCTCTTATTATATGTTACTAATCCATGAATGACTAACATATTGTTTTAGTACCAGCAATTATCGTATTTGATACCAATCCACGTAAACAAAAGGCGAGCACAGATCATAAATGTCCATTTATAAAACAATAAAAACAGCGGATGCAATTAATATTTCGATAAAGAATTCGAGCGTTCGGGATAATTTCCCGATGGTGCGCGGCGAATTCCATTTCGCAGCGACTCGGCGCATTGCAATGGTACTTTTGTAGGCGCGGCACAGAATACATATTTTATTAATATACTTGTAAGTGGATGTCATTATTGGAAAGCAATTATTCCACTTTTGTAAAGACACTTCAGCAACATTGCATTCAATAATATTACGATAACAGCTGCCGGGTATTGGTTGTATCGGGTAGTTTAGGAGCAGAATATCTTCTCTTTTGCTCATAGGGGTCGATATCGACATCCAAACACAGCCAGGGCCAGGAAATAGATAGCCGCGTAATTTGTCCTGTTCTTTAAAGCTGGGACGTAAATAGATTAGTAAAATCATCCACTCGTGTGGTGGAAGTCGACATGATGATAATTATAGCTATTTGTGAATCCAACATCATGATGATGAAAAGCTAAATACCCCTAACACACCATCTCATTGCTATCAGTAGGAACCTGTAGCAAAGGGTTGACCTCACTTTCTCGGTTTCCATCACGTCGGAAGTAAAATGAAGAGTGCAAGACTGTCCAGAAACACTCAACAGTTTTATGCTGTACGCGGAGTCTAATTACATATTCTACTCAGACCCGATTGGTCCTTGACGCCCCAGACCACAAAAGCTCACGTCGGTGTATCGACGGAACACCGTCGTCGACGATACACGTCAATATCCATCCACTCGAGTAGCAACAATCGAGCCCGCCGTGTGGGTTCAAAAAGGCCGAGAGTCACTGTGATTGACAATCACAACAAGCAAATTACAGGTGTTTGTGACTAACCGTCCCGTTGCCGGCGGCCGGCGGGCGGCGAGCCGGCGAGCCGGCGATAAAAAGCGTGTTGGCGTTTCATTCATGCGGCCCGCGCGTGCCGCCCGCCGCTATTCACGGCCCTTCGGACCACCGGCCCACCCGAATTAGACATCAAACGGCGTATTACCCGGTGACATTTTAGTGTCGAAAACATAAGTAAATTACTCTTCATGAACCTTGCAAATGTTTATGTCATGAGGTTTTTTTTTTGTTGGTAAACGGGTTGCGTTTGACTTCACTGGTGGCAGGGAAGCGACGATGAGGTCGAAGACGTAGCATGCTTGCCTAGAAGATACCTATTCACTATTGACATGAAGACCCCAAGGTAATATTTTTCGGGAAACAGTGACGCAGGGCAGCTAGCTCCAGTCCTTAGCAGCGCGCATAAGAAAAGTGGACGCAAATCGCTGAGTATGAGTGACCTGTCGCTTTTGTTACTATAAGCTTGTTGCGTCTATAAATAATCGCTAGAAAGACTAATCGCTAAACTCAAAGTTATATCACCACATTTGCCTCTGTGTACTTAAAACTGTACTATAACATGACCGATTGAAAACAAACAAATGTGAACCATTGGGGCTGTAGTATACGGCTCAATTAAAGGCGTGTAAGTGCGGGCCGCCCGGGGCCGCGCTAGCCACTAAATAACCCGCACGCGGCGGCGGCGAGCCGGTCAGGTGCCGGTGCCACTCGCGTGCCCCGCTCACCTCGTGTTTGCGCTTTCATTCATCCTTTGCCGACAGTGCTCGCAAAATAACGTAGTATTTTTACACACTGAAGCTAAATTAAATATCAACAAAATTTTAATGTATAGACAATTATTTAAATTATAAACAGGATTACCACATTTATATTCTCGCTTATTCGAAACTTTTCACTGTTGAAATTTTAACCAATTTCAGTTTTTGACCTGTTTATATAATATACCTAGTCAAGTGTTGGCGAAGATCTAAGATTACCCTGCCACCGGAGCAAACCCATGAGCAAAAGCTTTAAGTCAAAGATGACTGACGTAATTTTTATGTCCAACTACAGCCGTAAAACAATTCATATAACTCGCTAATCAAGCCCATTCCCCCGTACGCAGCCGTTAAAACTTGACCGAATCCCGCACATTCCCAGCTGATCGTGGCGTGCGACGACACTGTCTTTGCGGCGGCGGCAGACCACTCGGCCACCGAGAGTGTTTGTTCGCGAGGAAAGTTACGGGAAACGGTGTGGCGTTTATTTTCATTGAGATGGGATATAAACAAGGCTGCGGCGCACGAGTGCGGCGGGTCCGGGGTCACTTAAAGTTAGTGTCGGCTCGTAAACGTATCGGGCCAGCGCCGGATCGAGGCGGGCTCATCGTATCGGTATTCCGTGCGGCTCGATAAAGGATAGAGTCGCTATTCAGTAAACTGACAGGTAAATTAGATGAAGGCTTGTGAGACTGTTTTTCCCCCTCAATGTGCAATGAGCTTTACGAGTATTGGCAGAAAATGGATGGCAGCGACTTCTGCCAAAGATGGAGCTTACGCAAAACCTACCACTAAAGACAGACCTTGACCTAAAGACAGTGGCTGTGGAGTGCCTGTTAAGGACTGTTGACGTAAGTAACCAAACATCAAGAAATCCCAGTAATTTTGTTCATAACGACGCATCAAAATTTTATTATTCATTGCTGCATACACCTTTAAATTAGCTGTTCAAAAGGCAAGTACGGTAATTCCGGAGTACGGTACACGGATACGAGTCTGTGGTTCGCAAGTGGGCTCGTCGGCCGGGGCTGCGGGCCTGCCCGGCGCCCCCGCGGCGACCGCACTCGACACGCCGCACGTCGCGCGCCCGCTCCCGGCCGCACCCGCAAACGGTATGCTGGTTGTGGATACACCACAGTTTGTGAGGTACGTTTGTTATTGCTATAATCGAATTGGTATAGTGGTAGAAATGTTAGTTTTTTATTTTCGAGTGTGGTAGTTTCCAACGAAAATCTATAATAATTTTTTTTAATTAAAGTTGTATTTAAAACATTATTAGTTTAGTATACTTACATATTTTATAGTACATTATAAGTACCTACCTAAATGAACAAATGTCATTACAGAATTTTCCAAATGAAGATACGGACTCTAAATTAGGTACACTTTTTAGGAAAAAACAATTTACGAAAATTGTTGATACATCGATACTCAATTAGGCTTAACTACTTACCATCAGTCGAGCCGTACGTTTTTTGTTATCGGTCACAAAAAAACTGTATTGACCACTACATACGAATAAATCTGACATGTACTCACGCACGCACGTTTACACCATCACAACGACCGTTCTCTGAGAAAACGCCGCCAGTTCCGGAGGCATGTCCATAGCAGCCTCCCCTGGGAAAGGCGGCGGCGGCGCTCCGACAACAGACAGCGGGTGTCAGCCGCCACGTGCTACCCAAGGCCACTCGCTTAGTGTCAAGGTCATTGCCACTCCAGCTCGCACACGCGGCACCCACGCTCCTCCTGTCACCACAAATAGACCGACCCACTCGGCCAGCAGCGAGCCGCACGCGCCCGCGCCGATTCTCGCCTCGACAACTTTTTTTGGCGTGGGAAATGGATCAACTGGGTCGCCGGATAACGATGCAACGCGTACGCAACCGGCCGCGTATATGGCCCGTGGCGGCGGCTCGGCTTTTTCATGACCACTCGACGTGACTGGCTTAGTAGGAAACAAGAGAGGTTCTGGATCGCGGAAAATGATAGATTCGTGGAAAGTAAAGGTTAAAAGGTATGTGAATAAGTTATGGAATGTTAAGGTTGTTGCAGGTGGTCTTGTTTGCAGGTTTCAGGAATTCTGATGTTCGCAAAAACCAGAATTTCCTCGTAAAGAACGTATCTAATTCGAAGTCCATCCAAAATCCAAGAACTATACCTATAAGTTGATGTATCAAACCTATACTACAAATACCAGTTTACATCGAGAATAAAACATGAACACCCCAATGCGATACTCAGAAAAGATACAAAAACACAATTTAGCTATGAAAAGGGGATCAATAGCAGGAAAGCACCCTCCGTCGACGCCTCGCGGCGCTATCAAAATGGGATGAATTACCTGAATCAATTGACTTTGCCCTGGGCCCTCGTAGTAGGTCATTCATCTAAAGTTTTCCGCGTAATTTCGTTTAAAATTTGGTATTTCTAAGAAAGTAAGTTTATATATAAACTGGGTAAATAAGACAATGAATTCTCTTAAAGTACCTTAGTAAACAAACAATCATTTCGAAACAGTTATCCTTATTAACGAAGTCAGTGACTTAACCGTTTAATCTATTAAGAGAACCAATTTGAATCCAGAGCCTCAGTTCAGCGATTCCCCAAATAGCGCGTTGTGAAACAGGGATAGTAATGAATGACGTCAAATTAAGCTTTAAGCTTAACAGAAAACATTACTGGGACCTTAATTCGCGATTAAGGCAAACATAGTATGCGGGGTGGAGTGGCGCGGAGACGCGGCTGGCGGCTGGTGCGGTGCAGGCGGGCTCGGGCGGGGGGCGCGGGGCGGGGCGCCGCGGCCGCGCGGGCCACTCCGCTGTACTCGAGGAGCCCCGGTACACCTCGGTTTCCGGCGGGCGCTGCGCTCCCTCGCGGCTCGCGGCCGAGAGCGCTCCGTCGCGACCCTTCCGCCTCGCTGCGGCGTGACAGCCACGTGGCCGGCGCCCCGACACCCCGATTTTTCACCCGCGCTCCATTGATAATTCCAACGTGATTACCATCACTCGACGCCCTAATAAAGTAAATATTGCTTCTTAAGTATTATCTGTCACCAGCCCTGCATTTGTTTCATTGTTGCAATCGCACCCAAAATATAAACATTCCATTACTTTCCCGAGTCGCATAAAAGTACATTTTTTTAGTAATCATAAAGTATTCGAGACCCACTTTACAATTGGGTGACTTACTGATATTTAAGTTCTACCTCTATTTCGGCCGTCGGCGATTTCCGTACAGTCTTAATTGGCTTTTTTGACAGGATCATATTCTATTACCAACTAATTACTTAATTGTAATACGGTTCCTGATTTTTTACGCAGATATATAATTGCGGATGTAACATCAACGATTGTAATTACAAACTACAATAACCAACTTTAATGTTGTAAATGGACCATTCGGAAAGAATTCAGTGCTCGGTACGAAAATGTCATCTCAGTCTTCAGCTGACAGTCAGGATCGAGCCTACAAACTCTACAATTTATACAAGGTAAGATAAGTTACTGTAGATAATAATATGGGTTAATATTACTTAAAGTATTGACTGGAAAGTATGATAATGAAAACAGTAGGTAATTATAGGTACTTAGATCCTTTTTCTTTACGTTTTATATCTTGTACATTTTTGATTTGGTATGTAGGTAGTTGGTTATTAAGATTAATATCGCGAGACATGCCACAAATGATTAACAAATAACTTACAAACTGGTAGTAAAAACTATTTTTGTTAAGTATTATAGTTACTCCATAAAAGTATTTGTTTAGGAATTATTACATAAATACGTGTCTATTTGTTCGAGAGGGTCCTAAACTAACAATTTGTCTGGCGACACATCCGGCGTAAAAATTCCCGTTGTGATATTTATCTAATCATTAGGTGAGAAAGCTATTAGTTACATAACAATCTTTACATTTCGTCTTAATATTATTTTATTGACAAAATTTCAATTATTGCAATTCCCATTATATGCGATTCCCAATGCGACGATGGCACATTTGATGTATTTTGTCAACACAAGTAAGCATGATAGTCAAAGAGTTTCATAAAAGTCTATGAGTTTGTGATCGTACATCATCATCATCCGAGCGATCAATGGCTGCTGCCATGATCCGCTTTTCCCTCTTTATTCTCAACTTCGCCCAGTCTTAGGCAATATCAATCACCATCGCTTCTTGGGTCTAACACCGGACCTCTACTCTGATACCAGCAGGTTTAAGCACCCATTTTCTACGTATCCCTGGGGCTTCGCAGTACTTGACCGTTTTGTTATGCGCTGGTATCAGCGCAAGCGAGCAGTTCGTGGTATATCGTTAACAATATTACATTAAAATACTCGCATTGCCGCGCCATCCATTGAGGCGATGTGGCCTGCCTTGGCGCTTTTTCTAGTACCAAGGGTCTGGGTTAGGAGTAGTTTTTAGTGTAATTTAGTTTAGTTTTAATTAATTAAGATTTGTTTTTATTGTTATGTATTTTTGTTGTATCTAATAATAAAATATGTATTATTATCAAAGGTTGTACCTACTTGTATTCTTTCAAAACACGTGGATTTGAAGCAGAGGCACTTACGAACGAACTGTACCTATAATCTTATTGGGAATGCATTCAAATCATTTTGTGAAAATACTACACCAATATAGTATGAATTTATTTTATTATATTAATGGTCCTGCTATTACAACCTCGATCCTTTCTTCGTCGATATACAGCTTCAGGTTTCAGATCCTTTTACAGCTGCACAATAAACATAATAATCTCGATGAGATTGGATTTTTGTCGCATTGAGTAGTTCCTGTCATCGCATTCAGTACCTTAAGACTTCGTTTAACTAATATTTATAAAGATGGCGTAAGGAAGCAAGCGGCATTGAAATTTTCCCTAACACAGCTGATTCGAAACACTACGCCTTTTTTAAGAGAAAGCAACGAAGAGGCTTGCTCCCATTGACACCTTTAATACTAGCGTATATCTATGCTTGCTCTATCTTAATCCGCATCGTCATTACCATAAGGTGAGATGGCGGACAAATACTTGGCCAGTAAGTTGCTAAAAAAAGAAACGTTCACAAACTTTTTGTTGGTTGTCGTTGTATTCGTCGATGATTTCTTCTTAGCAACTACAATAAAATGAAAGATTTCAAAAAGGAACTTTCGTAATTACGGATAGGGAAATGGATCCCATTTCTCCTGTAATTCCAAGGTTAATGAAAATATAAAATTAAAAAACAACTAACCTTAGAAACGTGTAGCGTGTATTATAAAAAAAGATACACTTGAAACAAATGTAAAAATAAAGAATAAACGGTCCAACGAAAATTGGTGACAAGTGGATGCGGAACAAAAACACTGTGGTAGCTATCAATCACAGAGCAATATTAGAATGTGGGTTTGACCTCACAGCAAATGAAAAAGCCGAACATTGGGAAACCACGATTGTCTACCACCAGCTCGTGCCGGAGAAAACCTAGAGGACTGAATAGTTTAGTGTGTATTAAGTCTGACAGAAGGTTTTACAGTGTTGTGAGAGTTAAAAATAGCAAAAATTACACATTCGAAATATATGATTAAGATATTGGTCTATAAATTAAGATTAATCTCGGTGTGTAGATTCCACGTAGACGTCGCGTCTGAAAGGTCCCTCGACCCTGTCTGTGACCTGGGAGCGTATGTATCCGTGTAAGAAGGTAATATTTAACTTATAGTGGTCCGGTTTATATACGTGGAAAACAAGTCCAATCATCAGGTCCTTATTAAAAGCCGTGTGCTGACAGTGCCTAGACCGACTTCAGGCGAGGTCCATGCCAATTCCGGGCCGAGTATGCCTTATACGCCGAGATTTTCTGGATTCCGCTTGACGCAGCGGGACGCACTTAAACAGGAGATAAAATTTCAATGAAGCAACACTTCGTTAGGGACCACTTTCCCCCATATTTAACTTCCATTCTTCCTAAACAAATCAAGTCGAAAGGTTTTAACTATACACGAATTTCAAAGGAAAAACCAAACTTTTTCACAAAAAAAAACAAAAAAAATGTAATAAAATTTTATGGCAGATGTTGGCTTACGCCAAATTTTAAAATTAGAGCATAGGAAAATAATACCGTAGAAAAAGAAAACGGACATCGATCCATCAAAAACTACGTGGAAGCAAATAGTTACAAGGAGCTACAATAGCTACATTGTAGCGATTTCGCTACAGTAGGTACCAGGCTACTGGCGCCACTCTTCGTGAATGAAATAGCTGCCCAATTTAAGCCAAAACAACAAATTTTAACCAAGAAGTACCTCGTGAGGGTCCAGCTCTTGGAATCAAGCCATTAACGTACGTTCAACTCGTTTGTGGCGTTGGTTTGGTTTGCAGATTTGGATTTCTTCATGAGGGAAGATTATTGGCCGAAGGGTGTGGTGTACCGGCGATTCCGTGGGTGACCCAGAATTTCCGGTGCCGCCGAACGACATTAAGTGCCAGTTAGGTTTTAAGATATCAGTAAATTATATTTTTATATATTAGTTTACAATTTATAATAATTTGTATGTAGGTATAGGTACCGCGTACCTTTGTTAATGAGCAGCCCGATATTTCGACACAGTTGCATGCATTATGGTCACGGGACGACCCTTAAAATGGGTAATAATAAACGCGATAGTTTAAAACATTATATCAAGAATTGCTTCAAATCAAATATCTCCTTCCTCAAATCATAACCGATTGTGCAGCGCACGAGGGCACGTATTTTCATCAATATCATGTCTTCAGTGACATTCGCAAGATTGAGGCAAATCCATAGACGTAAGAACCATCAAAATTGGCCCACGCGTTTGGCCTCTAGAGTGCCACAAAGGAACAAACATACATACATCGGCTGATCATCCTTCTTTGCGTCGCGCAGTCGGGTATAATAGAAGCTTTTTCTTTTGGATTTCTTTTGGGTTTTATTTATCAAAAAACAGTAAGTCAGGTAGAGAGTTCCGTCTCGGTTCTCACAGTTGTTCAAGCAAAATGGTTTGTGCGAGTAATCTTTGTAATTTCGACTGTAAAACAGTGTCATTTCGCCAAGGCTCTCCTCGTTCGGTGGTGGAACAAAGATTGGGGTATAAGATTGGGCAGGTCCATTGCACATACATACGCTCCAAAAATATAACCCTCCTTCTGTCGCAGTCGGGTAAAAGCAGATAATTTACACAAAGAAACACCGATTGCGAAGATGTTACATGTTTTAGATTTAGAGTTTTATTTAAGCGTCAGGAAGAGTCTTACTCCTCGAGAATCCATATCCGCCTTCTTCACTCCTGTCCCGTTGTCGAGTAAGTTTAGAATAGAAGGAATAGGATTTTGAGGGAAAAATATCATTTCGCAATATCTGACTTCTTTGGAGTGGGCTGACTTTGACAAAAGGTCTATCCATTTTAAGCTCATACAATAAAGTGCACAAGCGAGGAGGAGCGTCGGTTGCCTAGTGGTAAAGGTATCGGACTCGTAAGCGAGTCATTGGACTCTTTTCTGAGTTATGTACATTAGTTGAATGCTAACCAATGTTCTTGTGGGGAGGAAAAACATGCACACAAACACACAAAATAAAATAATCATCTTGGCGTTTATGTCCCGGTTGTAGTCTCGCGCACGAGGGCCCGGTGTCCGCCTTGACCATGATTCAGGATTTGGCACATCAGGAAATAAACAGTGGAACGGCTGCCATCTGACCTCCATGACATTGCTACCATGTTAACCTGACCAGATTGTATCATAGTTACACATTCAGTTGCCTGAATGTGCAGATTTCATCACGATGTTTTCCTTCACCGTAAGAGCATCGGTTAGCATTCAACTAATGTACATAACTCAGAGAAGAGTTATTGGTACATGGCCGCAGCGGGATTGGTACCCGGTACCTCTAGCTTACGAGTTGGATATCCAAACCGCTCGGCCATCGACGAATTTGGAATTAATAATGAGGTGTAATTTCTAAACTACAACATCTATCGCTTCGAAATATTTAAAGGACAATCTTTAAAGTACCTCCTTTCTAACAATTATAGAATTAATGAATTCGGACTACGTTAATAAATTACAACTAAGTACATATTATGACTTTCATTCCCTCTCCCAAGGGAACCGTGATGAATTTCGAGATATAAAGAATGTTACCTCGTAGTATAAACTCAAATTATACCAAGTTTCATTTGAATTCATTCAGTAATTTCGAAGTGATGCGCGGCCAAGATACAGACAGACAGAAGTGAAAACCGCACCCAAATCCGACACATGGTTTAGGAGGAGTTAACGGATATATAGACAGACGCGGAAAGCGACTTTATATTGTAATGTAAAAGGATTATATTATAATACTAGTGGACCCGGGGCGACTTCGTTCGCGTAGCGTTCTAACCCTACACCTACCCTACACCTACCCAACACCTACCTTACACCTACCCCACACCTACCCTACACCTACCCTACACCTACCCAACACCTACCTTACACCTACCCCACACCTACCCTACACCTACCCTACAACTACCATACACCTACTCATTACTACCCTACAACTACTTACCCTTTTTTTCTTGTTTATAAACCTTCAGTCACCTGAATGTGCAGGTTTCATCAGGATGTTTTCCCTCACTGTAACAGCATCGGTTAATATTTAACTTATATACATCTGCTGAAGATTTTGAGTTCTAAAAAGAGTAACTAACACGAATTTCTTTTATATATGTAGTTACTTATATTTATTATCCTAATAAAAAATTGAAATTCTATAACTCTGTATTTTTCATCAAAGTTTCATGTGTACACTGGAAAATAAAATAAATAAATAAATAAATAATAAAATCCATGTTCTCTGCTCTGTTCTTCACATGCAGCACGATATGTTAAGAATATAAATCCTCATTCTTCGATAATGTCTGTCCCAAATGAGATCATTTGGAAACAACCATTATATTCATCAATTCAAAAAAAAGGATAAAAAGTTTCAGCCAAATCGGTTCAGCCGTTCTTGAATTATAAAAAGTGTAACTAACACATAGTGTAACTAACACGACTTTCTTTTATATATATAGATTATGACCAATCCAATTCTTTCTTCAACGGTTTAAACATTTTAGTGCGCAATAAACTGTTAAATAAATAAGTTGATGCTGTGTGTCAAGTTAACCCGCGCACAAGCAGGATGTGGAATGAGCTCCCAAATCCGAAGTCTTTCCTTGGCATTATCACATGGGGTTCTTAAAAAGGCATGTCTACATATACCTCAATGGCCGGTACTGCATCCGCTCAGGTTGCAGTTATCCTGGGCGACAGTAGCCGCTTTCCATCAGGTGGACCATCTGGCCGTGTGCCTCTCTAGGCAATAAAGACATCAGAATTGTCATTAGTCCACTCTAAAGGTTATGTACGTGGGTGTAATCTCCGAAAGAACTGAACTAAAATATTCATTTACATCAAAGAATATTACCCTCCGGAATAAATGATCTAAATCCGCAAGACGCAGACAACGACTTTTTTAGGGTTTCGTTGTAAACAAGGAATCCTTATAGTTTCGCCATATTGGTCCGTCTGTCTGTCCGCGGTTCAACTCAGAAATATTACTAGAGGGATGATATTTAGAATATTTCTACGTCGTGCGTACCTCTACTACACCTCAAGAAGTATCTCACACATGTCATAGTCCAAAGGAAACAATGTGAGCGCTGACCTCATTCCACAACCGAAAAATATGAATCAGAAATTCTTTCAAACATTCGAGTGGACACTAAAAGATAAGTACCAAACAAGCGACGGATGGAGAGATGGTAGAAGCGCAATGTGGGCACCAGATCAAATAGTTCCTCAGAACATTCGTCATTGAAACCGGTAGAACACAACACAACAGAGAGCCAAGGTCGCTTCGAACAGTCTGTGGTTGTAACTACATGAAGTCAAGAGGATTAAGCAGGTTGGGATATTCGCCAAATAACACAGCAATTTCCATTCTCCATACTATATTATAATCTTTATTACCGTTTTAAATCATGTACATATCCAACTATCTAACCTGGGCTCGTTTTATCCCAGGAAAAGTTTTCTCGAAGCGAAATACTAGTTTCCAATGTTTTATGTCTACCACAGAAGAATTGTGGATAATAGCTATGGTAAGACCTCTAGTACGAACTAATAGCTTAAAATACCAGACTGCATGTTGTAAAATTATACGATACGTAATTATAACGTCGCTAATTTCATGTTCAAAACTTAAGTGGTCTGGTATTCGAGCCAATTAATTTTATGGGTCTGTACTTATATGTTGTCAATTAGTCCTTTTCCTAACATATTTTAAAATAGTTACCACTACCCGTATTTAATACCACTTTAGATACCTACCTATATTTACCAGTCGTTACTTTGTTTGTTACAACGGTTCCACATACAAGTTTATAATTTTTAAGACATTAACACGATGTAGAAAACGAATATAAATAAATGATTAATCAAGATTCAATTTAAAATACAACGTATGCGAATACATTGAGCGCATAAATTAATTTACCAACTAAACCTAACTGGATATGTTCGTCAACAGAGTGCAGCGTTAGATATGCATGGAGATTAGTTTAGGAGTGAGGCGCACAATGGCGTCCAGATATTGTCTGTCGTCTGGAATCTGAAGAGCGGGCTCGGCGGGAGTAGAGCTAGCGAGCGGCGTGCGCGGCGTGCGCGGTGTACGCGGCGTGCGCGGCGTGCTCGGCGTGCGCGGCGCGCGTGCGGGCGACGGCGGGGAGGCGCGCGCGGCGGGCGCCCGCGGTGGCGATGGCGCGGCGCCCCGCGACCCGCGCGCCCGCCGCCGTCCGCCACGCAGTCTTCCCGCGCGGTCCGCACGTGCGTCCTGCGTGCCACGGCGACGCGCTCCGCTCCAACCTTTCCGACACCGCCTCGAATAAACCAGGATTGAAACAAATATTGAATCGGTAGTGACGCGCCGTGGAGTGCCGTGGTCGTGACACGTGATCCCGCCCGTGCAGCACCGACTCCCGTACGCCACCAATTACTGTGCGATGACTTCAGTGCTTTATCAATTAAACTTGTAATTGCATTATTTTTCACTTCCTCGACACATTAATTACATCTTACATGGGACAGGGACACTTTCAATTGACGTATGAAAATATTCAACCCACTGTAGCTGCTGGATGGAATTGGAAGCGCTCCGGCTGAATATTAAATGGTATGTGTTTATCTAACTTTCTACTAAATTGTATGATTAATTAATCATAATTATCAACTCACTTGTACAATTACAAGGTTGTGTTACAAAATTGTGTCTATTAATTTGTTGTTATAATTGCAACTTTTTCAATGTTGAATGAATTGGTTAAAGTTTTCAAGCTTTCTTTTTGTTTTTTTTTTAAAGTGAAGAATAACATATAAGATATTACAATTAATATTGTAATAGCGTGTTATTTATTCAGATAATATATTTAACTTCCAATTACCTACGCGTAGCTGTAATATAAACAAACTTCGTTTGTTACATTATGTTGTTTATGTGTTTGTACAGGAATGTAATATCATTATACAAATAACGATAAGTCGCTATCTGGCAGTAAACTGGAGCACAAGATATTGATAAAACGATAACACGTACTTTTTAACGTTTTAATTATCGTAAGTAACTCCACAAATTTCAAGAGTACGTATATACCTTTCGTATAGATTACTAGCCTACTTACTATCTAAAATAGAATCATTAACTGGCAGCTTTCACCTCAGCCATTGTTGGGTCGGTAGGTATATCCAAAATATACAAAAGCGAAAATGAAAAACAAGAATAAATAATCACTTACGCTCCACTTTTGTTCAATAGCCGTACCGGATTGTGTACAGTAAATGCTATTTAACTTAATAGGCATGTCTGTGCGCATGGTCCCATAAAATATGACAGCGGAAAGGAAAATAACTTGATTTATGACAAAAAGATAAGACTTTTAGTGAACATAAAATATTACTTGTATGTCTTGTAAAATACGTATAAGAGTTGCCCTAAAAACAAGTCTACTGAACCGAGGCGAAACCCTATTAGGTCGGCTTGTTCGGTCTGCGCTCCGCCCGGTACCTACTCTCACCAATTATGAGATCTATTAACTAAAAACAGCAATCATCCAAAGCTGGTTGTACTGGCAATGTTCAAAAATAAAATATTGCAAGAACAACCTTTATAGAGAACTTAAAACAGGAAGGGAATCTTGTACACTACATACGACTCTTCGTTTTGTATTCAACACTGGATGGCCCTTGCCTGGCATACTAGGATACATTATTTCTTCTTCAATTTAAAGTCTTTCTGCAATAAACAATGTAAACTATGATTCTAATTTAAGTTTTTTTAATATATATTTTACTACAAAATTTATGACGCCTGCTAGCGTATCTACTGTAGAGATAGATTCTAAATCTTTCCGAGGGGACCAGTCAACCACAGCTCATTTTGAAGGGGTCAACTGCTGCCACATTCCATATTTCGTACACTCGCGAAGACAAACGGATCAACTTCTTTTTTATTCGAGTTTTATAATTATCGTTTGTCGAAACAATTGTGCGCTCAACTGTCCCACATAATATAAGGTATACTTTTTCAAATTTAGATCAATTCGGGCAAGAAACACAGACTACAAAAATAAAATTGACGTTCGACTCGTACCGCGGGTCGAATTTCCAATAGGACGAGTTTCTAAGCGGAACGAGTTGTCTCCCGACCCGACTCTATTTATTAAATTAACTTTTAGTCGTCAATTTATCTTCACGGCAACATAAATATTTAGTAATGATATGTTGACAATAAAAATAACATAACTATACGAAAAAATGTCTGCCGCTATACGTAGAGCTCCGGCCCCTACCAGTTTTTATGAGTTTCAAAAAAAGTGAATCCACCTGCTCCCTTTCTTTTATTTGTATTGAATACAAATCGGCGTCCTCCCTCACAAACACTAGCCAAGTTTAGTTACGACGTTGCGTTCCAATTGTAATAACATCAATTGATTTAAAGTTATTTTAGTGGGAGGAACGAAACGAGGTCGCTGACCGGCAATTATGTCCTCCTAGAGACTACAACTACATAATAATGGAGCATCGGAGCAATGCTTCCTCGATATTAAAATCTTCAATGCGCTATTACTCGTATTTTTATGGGTTGCTTTCAATGTAATATGTGGGAATAAATATATAGGTTCTTATGTAGGTGAGTTGAATTACATTTGTCGAAAGTTTAATGAAATTTATTAAATTATACAGTAAAGGGATTGGACACGTTATAATGGATTCATTTGAAATTTCTAAAATTATTAAGGCAAATAGATTAAACTTTTATACATTTTGCTTTAAACTTGCCTACTTTTAAAAACTTTCTACTTTCCACGCTCTAAAAACATGTTTAGAGAGACATTGCAATAATAGTAGGTATTTTAAGGTACTTAATGGTTTCATTTGCCTATTTCACTATATTTATCACCAAAAATATGTTGCAATCGCAGATGGATACAGCGGTACAACATTTTGTCCCAACCACGGCCGCCTGACCTAAAAAGTTTGGATGTTATTTTAATATTAGATTGAGACAAACGGCGGGCATAATATTACAAAATCGTATAGCACAGAAAGCAATTACCAGAGTGTCCTTTCACTTAGTTGTTGATAGTAGTGGCGCGTTGCGCGCGCGCAGCCTGGAGCAGCCGGTGCCGCGGTGGGCCAAACCGGTCCGAGAGGAATGGGACCGAGTTGGCTCAAGGCGCTGTTGTTACAATGTTGATCAATCCGATTTTGGAACAAAGATTTTAAGTATCCAACGGCCGTTGGACGCGTTACGAGATGTCTGAAGAAGTTAAGGGAACGTTCACGATTTTCAGATGTTATTTATGGGTGTTTCTGTTTGGTGTTCTGATGATCGTTATCGCTCAATATGGTAATGGTAACAAATGTATGTGCAACAAAAAAATGTACTATACCACCAAGGCTACATAGAAAAATTAAGAAAGGTAACATTAAGTAAGTACTACAATAAACACGGAAACATCTTAAACAAAAAGTCCTAAATACCCATGAAAATGTAATAAAAGTCTGAATAAAAAGGAGATATGAACCGATTTTATGAGTGGAATTAATACTGACTATAAAACTTCAATGGTAGAGCAATCGCTTGGAACGTTTCACGTTGGTAATAAACTATGAATAGTAATAAATAGTGGCATAGACTCAAACCAAATGCTACGCGGTAGAGAATGCCATTCGAGCACCGAGCAACTCTTGCCATTCAATATCGCAATGTTAAGAAACGCTAACTGGGACAAGAATTGGCGCAGACTTGCAATGATATTATTTTTATTACTTTTCTTTTCTTCGACAACATTATTTTGCACCCAACTAGTGGATCCAGTCTACTTTCTGGAGTTTCACGAGTTCGTTCATAATACGGGTAAGTTAATCATTCGTCATGTACACATGATTTAAAATTAAATGCGTACGTTCATCTGAAATGACTCATGATTTTCTTTTATTGCGCAAACGTATACGTTTATTTAATTACTACGTGTATACCATTAATAAACGTCACCGTAACCAATTGTGTATACGTCGATAAAAAATATAACCTTATAGGCGCCTTATAGGTGTTGGATGCACTGCGATGATTCTCTGATTGCCCCGTATTATGACATAATTTATATCCGCACAGGATTTCTACCTTCCAATATTTATTAAATAATTTAGAAATTTAATATTGATAGGTAGAGATCCATAGCTGAAAACGCAATTCTAAACTCTATGAATAATGAACTCGTGAAAATGTCCGGAATCAGCAGTGTTATAGCATTTGATAATAATGTTGCTTTCTATTAGTAATGAAGAGTGGGATCGTATTCCACAAGACGTTAAAAACTCTCAAACCCTGGTGTTTTGTGAATGCTTGGAAGGTATGATTTTAGCTTAAGAGCTTTTACGTCTTAACTTTTTAAACTAAAGGATTTAATGTTTTTATTGCTTGAATTGTTAGAATTTACTATTATTGTTTGAATTAAACGTGTACATAGATTTGATTGATCTCACCAAAAATTTATGAAATTATTGCTAGTATTCACTGGAGTCCAGTGCCAAGCTTTACGTTGATATTTTGTGGCGTACATTGTCGAGGGCAGGAAATTGTCGAGCGGATAGACGTGATCCTGAAACCAATAAATCGCGTGCAACCTTGGAGCGATATATTTTAACGAAAATCTGACAAACCACAAGCTTAGATATTGGTTTCTGGATCACGTCTACAAAATTTCATTGGCTTGGATACGTTTGTATGGAGAGCACTCGTAAAACACTCGCTTTAACGACTTATACACCTAAACCTTTCTCATAAATCAATCTGTCTCTTGGTGAAAACCGCATGAAAATCCGTTCAGTAGTTTTTAAGTTTCGCGAACGAACTGACAGAAGCGACGTGCAACTCTGTTTTATGATACGTAGTGATAGTGAAGATAAATGATACTTTAATCTTCAATTCAGAAAAGTATCAGTACTAGGTAATAATAATAAATGTTTAGTGCAGTGAAATTCAGAGGGTTAAATTGATACTACATCCCACAAGCCAAGAATAATTTAGCGTCGTCTAGACTAGACAAGTAAAAAGTAATATGTAATCAGCGTTGTGCCGAGATCGTGGGGATTTAATATTGTAAAATGTGAAAAATAAAACGAAATTGATGTTAACTATCATGGCGGGAAGTTAACGAGGCTGTTGTGCCCCATCGATCGGGGATAAAGGTATTACTTGCGATCGGCGAAATTGTTCCCGGCACGCCGCCAGGGAACCGCCAATCAACTTTGTAATAAAATCAATAGGTATCCTTATAAATTAGACGTTTAGCAAATCGCTGGTTTCCTGGCGAGATTGTGTCCGCGCGGATTTATCACAATACAAGATAAAAAAAAAGCTTTACTCACCAGTGCTTTAAACCGCAGGTTCATTATGAACCTACCTAAATCAATTTATTATGTAAATAATTGTCTTCCGGGTTTTTATTAACTTTACAGTCAACTTTAGTTATCAAATACAAATCACAGGCTGATTGAAATAGGCATTATTAGTGACTGAAGTACAGATATAGTTATGTTGACATTTTATCGTCGAATTCGTATCGGCGGTGACAGTTAACGCTTTCCAACAGACGGCCTGTCTGTCAATAAGGATAATATGATACATATTTACAGTACCTTTTCAATATTTGGCAATAGGCACAGGCTATAGAAAACATGCAAGCAGTATAACACTGTACCTAAGTGACAAATATTAATTACAGTCTCGTTGCGCGATAGAATCGGAAATAAGGAGATCCGCAAGCAAATCAAGGTCACCGACATAGCCCTAAGTATTGCCAGGCAAGTGGCAATGGACAGGGCACATAGCTCGAAGAACAGATAGCCGATGGAGCAATAAAGTTCTCGAGTGGCGACCACGTACCGGAAGACGCAGCGTGGGTAGGCCTCCCACAAGGTGGACCGATGACCTGGTAAAGAAAGCAGGTACCAGCTGGACGCGGAAGACACTGGAGTGGAGATCTCTGAAGGAGACCTATGCCCTCGGTGTCTTTCGGCTGATATGATGATGATGATGAGATGGCACATATTTTATGTTTATTTTCATTATTTTTTATGCAAGGGGGTATACTTGAACACTCGTAAAATTAAAGAAAAAGCACAGACATATTTAAATGATCAAATAAAAACGTATGGTGTTGTGTTCCGGTTTTAAGGAACCAACTTAATTCTGTAGTTTTCTGCGGTATGGATGATACATTATAAGAACACAGTACTTGCCCTGTAGCTAATGGCACCTCCCTGAAAATAATCCTGACGGCGCCTATGTTAATTGGTTTGGTGTCCTGTTCGTAGTAATCTCTTTTTAGTCTTTCATAAAAAAATTATTTGTATTTTATACAATAGAAGTTTTACAAGACACTTGAAGATTTTAAAATATCGTCATGAAACACAAATGCAATACAGACTCATTTTTCCGATTGCATAAAACCTTAAGGGATTCCTAACTGGATTTTAAATATTCATAACTAGTAAAAGCATTATACCAACACCAACTAAATGTGAAAACTTAAGTCACTCTCAAATTTGTGAAAACTTTACTCGCCAAGTCACTCTCAAATTTATGACACCGATTTCGTGACCCCTAAATGCTTAGGAATATTTTATGGCATCACCTTTGGAGTCGCCTAAGTTTAGTGCAATCGGGCATTAGTCTTAAACCATCAAAACGTAAAACTCTTTCATTCTAACCAATAACAAAAAGCACGCGTGTTTTATAGTCCACATTATAAGTTAACAAACGGTAAAGACGTGTGGTGCCACGTGCATTGTAGGTTCCGTAGTTGCCTGTTATAATATGCATGCCAAAGAGGGTTTTGTGATACTATAAACACATTACAAAGTTTCAAATTCAGGTAACTCAAATTCGTTTCCATACCAATTTGTATGAAATGTTTGCAAATCTAACCACATTTCATATTTTAGTCGACTAGTACTCGTTAACTTGAAGAGTCAACTAGGCTGTGATAATTTTCTACTACTACTATAATGAGAACTTTTCACGTATCCAAATATTATAGCAGTTAGAGACGGGGGGACGTGTTCTAACAAAATTTTCCATTTTTAATCTAAGTATATCGAAAACGGAAAACTTAAACCGAAAACGTTCTTCAGAAACTAAATAATTTAATGTACTAAATAATTTCTAAAGACGTATCTAGCACGACCATCAACGACACACCACACCGTGGACTATGCACGAAAAAAATTCATCCCTCGCTTTACGTGTAGGGGAGGTATCCAGATAAAGATTCTTTTAAAAGATATTAAATTACAAATTTCTCGGAGTTATTAATATGTATAATCACACTAAATTTCAGCTCTCTAGTACCAATGGTTTTTGAGATAAAACGCAAACGGATAGACGGGCATGGCGGTAGTACTACGGAACCCTGAAAGTCAATGTGGTAATAGCCACTTTACGAGTATCAACTTAAGTGTTTGCTACAACAATTTAAAAAATCAGTTTTCTCCCATTTGATAGAAAAAGAGAACCTTCAGTATGTTTTTACTCCATTTACCATTCACTATGGTTGTATTAACAGAACCTTAGAAAATAATACACCATTTAAATGTATAGTTAGAATATTTATGCATACCAAAGTAATTGATTGTTATTATAAGTCGATTAAATGGGCTTTATAAGTACCTACTGTTATTATAACGGTATAGCATTTACCCGCACTGTAACGTACTGCATGGTTCCAAGAGTAGGCCAAATAGAGAGCACGACCATTCGAAGCAGGCCAGAAATGTTAAGCTGCCTTATCATTATTATCTATTCCCTTTATACTAGTTTCAATGTTAATTAAAAATAATGACTTACCGCAATCAATACTACTTATTAAGAATATAATGATTAGCGACTTACATCGGTCGGTACTAGAGATTCATCTACAATTCATCATCATCCTCATAAGAGGTTAATCCGTTTTCCCACTCTTTCTTCTTCACTTCACCCGGTCCTGGCCAACCTCGCGTCGTAATGCCATTGGCTCTCGTGGCGCATCTCTTTCCTGATGCCGGAGGGAGATTCATCCACAAGGTACCAAAAGGTATCTTGTAAGCACACGTGTCTTACAAGACAACTACTTAATATCTGGTTGAGGATACTACTTAGGACCTTTCCCCAGCAAATAGGCGATAACAATTTTCTCTATTCTTAGGAGGAACTAACATGAACAGTTTTCAGTTATAGGTGTATTTTTATACTGTATACATAATACCCATTGCAGACCTAGACAACGAAGAATAAATGATTATTTTCATTGTAAAAAAATAATATCAGAAAGTATATGGAAATTGGATTTTAATATCTCTTGGTAATAATACCATTTATGCTATGTAAATCTAGAGATTTTTTCCCCAAGTGATGAGGGTCACGCACGTTTTTTTAAAGACTAAACAAATCAATTTGAAATTTTTAAGCAGGCGATGTTTCATTTATTTCCATCCAGCCGTTTTTGCGTGACTGAGTAACCTCATCCAAACTTAGCTAAGTTAGTAGGATAATGAAATAATCGTTCTATTCGTCTCCTCTCATGACAGGTTAGACTATTGTACTTGCCTTAACTTCTTATAACATTTGTGTATGCTTAAGCCGGTGCCAGTAATTTACATCCTGCAGCTGATAGCTGAAGCTATCATGCGATGGATTTTACCAATATCTCTACAAATTCGGCGGGTTGGTGAGCAGTGTCAAAAATTGTTAATAGAAACCATTTCCTAGTTAGCCATTTCATCGTTTTCTGAAAAGATTGATTTCTAAGGCCAGAAAACTACTCATTGACATTCAAAGCAGCGTCATCCGCATTCAAGGTGGGCGCACAACTACTCAACCAATACGGCTTCCCCCTTGACCATCAACGATGCTAGTATTATTTCCATGAAAGTAGACTATTGACAGTTGGTATAGTTTGTTTCGGCAGAAAGCGGAAAATGATGTCACCTCAATGTATTATTCAACGCAATGTTAGATTTTCATCCCGGACCCTGTACTAAGAATCTCAAATCGACGGACGATGTCGCTTTATTAGTAGGTTTGGGTTAAACTTAACCTTTAAGTACCTATCACAGAAATCTAAATAAACTTATTATTTAGATTTCTATGGTTGTTTTACCTATAAATAACAATAACACATCTTTCAACTCACTACATATGACATGCGAACTATCTATGGGGATCTGGAATGAACTTGGAATAATGAGGATCGTTTATCGTGGATCACTGCGCTGCAGTCCCCGCACGCACTGCATTTGAATTCTTTGTATGATGTTCTATTCAATCTCGCACACCTATTCGAGCCGCACCACAGCACTCGCACAGCACCGCGCAGTCCGCAGAGGACGCAGCGGGCGCCGAGTCTGCGAGGATCCGAACGCCCGAATGTACGAGGCGTCAACAAATGCAGAAGACAGTCTGAAGACGGAAGAATAGTCAAATTCATGACCTACCACAATGAGCGCCAATCTGTAACCCATTCTCGGCTTATTGTAGCCAGACTCCATCTGGAGCCTTTAGCAAATCGTCACTCTATCTGGTCAAAGGGTGTTCCTACTACGCTTGCTGAGTCGTGGTCTCCACTCAAAAACTTGTCTAGGTGTCCCAGCAGTTGTCAGGTTCTTTGGCTACTACCACTTCAGCCTGCTAATTCTGTGCGCTATTTCGGTAACTTTCATTGATATAAAATTCAATTATTGTAAAAAAAATTGTTGTATTCTAGAATAGGTATAATTTATCCCAAGTAAACGTTTACGTTTGTGGCATTGTAATTAATTGTACAATGTCGAAGAACGACGCAAAACCCTGATTTGATGTTTTGCGTTTTTTGTTTTATTCGTCGAAAAGCTTTTATGCAGACGCAGTCGTAGGCAAAATATAGCTTAAAACTATCTAAAATTCTGTTTAAAGCTGGATTTATCGGCAAGCGTCTTGTTGAAACAAATGCCAATTCTTTTATAATGGTGCTATATAGGTACAAATGTATGAATGCTGATTATAATAGTAGGAAATATAAAGCTCAGCATTAATACATTTAAAGTAGTGACTTTTCATTAATTTTGTTTTATTTCATTGTTACAGCGACCAGAAAGTCTCGAGTCGCCGCTGTCAGCTGCTCGCGACGCCAAGTCTAGTGTGTACGCTATGAATGATCAGGTACATATTATAAACATATATGAGCAATGTCGCTTGTATACTTTGCCGTCATTCAACGGTAGTCGTAAATAGTTCATTTCTTTCCTTCATTCATTCATAGAGTCATTTGTCCAGCATCGGAGAAACAACGTATGACCACTTACTACGTTACACGGATCGTACAAGTAAAGACATAATCTAATTTCTTTAAATTGATTTTTTAATTAAATTTTATTTTATTTATTCAGAATTTATATACCTAACACTACTACTATAATACAACTAGATTTACATTACCTACTTAAACAAAAATAAATATATTATACAAAAAATAAATATAAAAAGCAATACTTAATACACGTAGAATTTAAATTGATTAAATATCACTTTAAACCTCAAACAAGCCAAGGATAGGAAATTAGAATTTCCATCCAGTGTGTTTCCACAAACAGCAGCAGTAGCACACAGATAGTGGTCACCTCAGAGCCGCTCTGCCTGAAAAAAATATCCATACCATCTGTGCCGCTGATCGCCTTTTATTTAAATGTTTTTGTAGCAAAAATGCAGAATCACAGGTGTGTTGTCACCTTGAGGACGACAATAATTACAAACTTAATTACAAAGACTTCAAACCGGAACACAACATCGCACGCATTGTTGTTTGGCAGCAGAAACAGATAAGTCGGTAGTACGTATCATCCAAAAGGGCTCCGGGCTCAACAGACACAAGTAGAACTTGACATAGGCAGACCTCATCGTTCTTCTCTAGCAAAATAACTAGTTAAGTCTGTCTTCATAGGTATTTTTTTAAATTCAATTACAAGTCTCAGTAATAGAGTATAAATAATCATTCAGTTCGTAGTTACGAAGACAGTTCAACACTCGACTTATCTTTGGTTCGCTATCACTAGTGCTCCTATAAATAAACCTACTACCAATCATACGTGGGTTCCTACCATACACACAACACAAAAGAACTAAATAACAATGGTACAATTACAAGCACAACTTTTAATTACCATTAACATTGTATGAAAACTTCTTATAAGCACCAACTGAGTTATTCTCCCATACACTTTCTTGCTTGTACATAAAGTGGTTAAAACTCATCGAAGTAAATTTTTTTTCTGGTATCTACTGAAAAGCTGCGGTCTTAATCAATGAATGGTTGTTTCTACCAGATACCTAGGTATTCGACTTAGTTAATCGAGTAAAGAACAGACACAGGTTTTTAGAAATTTGAGCCTATTTACATCCTTATAAAATAATATTTCTCTACCGTTTTTATTGTATGTGACAATCATGAAACAAAAAAAATATCAACAGAAACCTTAGATCAAATAAGAACTAAAGATGGCGCAATGTCAACAGTGACATGTGTGAGCTATGGTGTAGTTGGGGCCTAGTTTGGTTGTCAATGACTGCGTGTGACCGTGTACGTACACACAGCATGGCGTAGTTTTGCGTGCGTCAGTATTTTGTACGCAGGATTCTGTCTTTATTTCTATTTGGCCTGAGCAGGAAACAGAAAACGTTTGGTTTGATCACCAAGTACTCAATAGGATTGGATCTAGATATAAGGACTCTTCTCCAATCCTGTACGAAATCACAAACATTGTATGGGCTGCCAAAAATTAGTAAATCAAATGTCCCACCACATTTAGATAATAGGTTTTAAGACTTTCGTGTACTACTAACCGTGGTAACAAACCCGACACCATGTGTAGTGAATGTTTAGATAATAGATTGTCAAATAGATACTCTAACTTACAAACTTAGCAAAAGTGTACATCAAAACGATACAATACTGTGTATGTGATAGTAAGTGGTTTGGTTCAAACGTATTAAAAACGTAGTATTATTTAAAAGCTTATCTACCATTGTAACAAGTTCTCAAATGAAAAATATGTTTTCATAGTAAGCTTTTATCGCGCGTTCTCTATTATCAGTCAGAGTATTTGCCAAGACTAATCAAACGAGCCCAAACTCGATGGGTTTATCATGCGCAGTTTTGGAGTTCCTTCACCTTCCGTCTTCATCATCAGATGGTATGGTGGTGGCATCTTGATGGTATCATAATATTAGAATGTCACCGAAGTTACTTAAGAATACGAAATTTCAGCTTAATCGGAAACTTACAATATTTTATTACGCACAAAACATGGGGACATGTGAAAGTAAATAAAAGCTTGTAACAAGAAATGCCAAAACACATGAATTACCTTCATTAGCAAATTTATTTAAAATTGATGGTGTAGCGATGAGCTCTGCTTCAACGGTGATTGCTGATATATTAGATAAGATATTAGAATAATGTATTGAGCTAAATATAGCCTGGAATATAATGCAGGTAGCTTTCACGGCTAGAAACTACAACGGAACTATTTATTTATGCATAACATTGGTAGGTCTGTGCTATTAAACATCAACCCAATTAGGTATACACCTACATAATATTATGACAGAAGCCAATCAATATTAATTCAGGCACTGGACTAATATATTATATAAAGGAGAAATTAGAGGCGCGAGCTTTACTCGCTGTACCCGCTAAGCCAAAGATCTTTCTCAACGGAATGTTGACACAATCGCGACAGGCAAAACTGCGATGCACAGTTAAAACAGTTAACTGATAAGTGAGTTCGTCACTGCGACGAACGTTACAGCGACAGAAGACCACTGAGAATATTGTCAAAGCGACAGCACTTTCGGCCAGCCCGTCCATATTGGAAAACAAGGTCTCTCGCATTTGGGGGCAATAGCGTCAAGGCCCAAGGGTCCTACTAAAGAGCAAAAGGATCGACTGCTCCAGACACTAAGACATCATCTGGGCTGGTAGGTGACTCTTGGGCGCCCCAATACTTTACACGTCTGCCACGACACGAGTAAGGGCAAACGTTGGATACGTTGGAACTGTATTTGTGATAGTTAGGGCGCCCTGTCATACTTTGCATCTGCACGTCTAGTACAAATTTGCGCCCGAGAGCGATAAGCGATAAGCGATAAGCTATAGATACTGCTATCTCTTTCATCTTAGAGACAAGAAAATAAACGCTCTCTCGCGGTGCGAGCTATGTCGCGAGCACACTTGCGCTAGCCGTGCTGGATTAATAATTGAAGTAACTATAGGTACATATAGAGCTAAAATTTAAAACTTTCTTATTCATTCATTTCATAAAAGTAGGAACTTTTATTACGGTTACCCTAGCTAAGAAGAACGAATATTCTAAAAATTATGTGCTTGCTACGCTCTTTTATTTATTTACGTAAGTTAGGTAGGTAGGTACTTTTATTAGGATGCTGCCTTTGATAGCAAAAACCCTTTCGGAGAAATTTTACAGTGCGTTAGCCCCAAGGACATGTGGGAAATAGTTGCCTAAACACACCGGTAACAGGAAAGAGTTCCCGTGGGAGACCGACGCGACGGATTGACATCGCCGAGCCAACTATGGCTTATAACGTGAGGATGCCAGAAACGGAGTAAAGTGAAGAAGAATGTGTAGGAAAACAAACCCTGCCAGAAACCGGGATTGATTCTCGGATGATGATGACGATTATGATTACGTATGTAAAAATTTCGATATCACTGGGCTCGCTCATTTATTGGTTTACCTACCTTGCGCCAGTCCCAGCAAAATGTGTCAAATATTTCGAGCAAGCTTCGTTCGCGCAGCTAATTTAAATACTAGAAATTACCCCAGCTTTTAAGCATTAAAGTTCATAGATAAAATTGCCGGTATTCTTCTTGAGTATTTTTGGTGGTTAAAGATTTGCCGAGCGAGGCATGTTTCTATGTAATGTCGTTATTGCACAGTTACATTACATGCCTTTTTCAATAACTTTTTCCCTTACTTTAAAGTACTTTAATTACATTGATATAACAGTTCTAATATTTTCTTGAATTTTCTTGAAATTTGTAGAGCGCCGATTTGCCTTTGCCTGCCTCGCCAGGATTGCTCGAGCCGGCACTGCTGCAACTCACGAGTGTAGTGTAACAAACGTATCTGACCTGATGACAGCGTCGCTATTGTTAGAATTGTCAAGACATTTCTAAATGGCGACACATAGCTCCAAAAATAATGATTCCAGCTTTGGCCACCGGGTCAGATAAGTTGCGGCACTGTACTTTGTACCCGTGACCATGTTAACTGAAAAGTGTTCCATTCCAAACGTCGGCATAAAACTTAATATGTTCAATATAAAACTGCCGTGTTAAAAGTTGTTCCATTAAATATGTCTAACATCGCGTACGTAAACGGAAGGAAATATTAAAGACTGTCGTCACCTATTAGTTAACGTCATAAATAAACCTACATAATAATTGATTAGATATTATTTTCACCTTAACACTAAACTTCAAGACATAGGAAGTACTTACCTAACTTGATCGAAACGTTTAGGACTATATTTCATCAAGCTGACTAATACTTATTTGATATTTTGTAATGACAGAAGAGGATTTTATTTCTATTTTAATGTAATTACCACTGACGCAAAGTCATATTATAAGTTAAACGTAGGTATCTGTTAGACTGTTTAATGTCTATGTATATCTTAGCTCCAGAACAGATGGACTGATTTCTGAGGTTTTTTTTCAAGGGCAGTTTAATATAATAGATTTCTGGTTTTGTAGGCTAGAGTGTGCGAGAACAAGGGTTGAAAGAAGATGTGTTTTGTTAAATAAGTAAAAAGCTAATGTAAAATACCTACAATCTAACGGTAGGCACACCTCAAACTAAACTCGCTCTACTTTTGTTCTGTGTCTTAAAAACGTCCTTTGTTAACTGTCATTACGTCTTACAAACTAGGTACTTACTTAAATACTATAATTATCAATGTAGGTACCACGTCCAAAACTATAGATAGTCAACATCAAACATTGGCGTAACAGTGTTTCTCAGAAAGGAATGTCAATGACCCCATACCATGGAAATAGTAGGCAGAGATAATGTAAACGTGTTACCAAGTAACTAACACCGATGTCACATACGAAATTCGAATATCAGACATAAAAAATCGAGTTATGTACTTATTTTAAAGAGTCATTAACAAGGATTGTTCGTAAAATCGACCCTCGCATTGACCATGGCCATAAGTGCCTGTAGCTTTTAGAGGCTAAGTAACAAATGACGTAGCATACATTTTATATAACCTAAAGAAATCTTCTACCTAGGTAGGCACTCGTTAAGAATAAATCATGTCGTTAAGGCAATAGACACAGCTGTCCCCGCTCGCAGAGTTGTGGAATGCGGAGCGACCGCGGGCGGAAATGACTAATTCTGTTTATTGTCCACAGACCTTTCACACTCCATCTTTCGGCGACGAGGAGTTTGACATCCCGATGATCCACGGACAGCACGCAGCCAGCGGAGGAGTGCCCGGTGCGCACATGCAATACACCCAGCTGCACCACTCTGCGCCTCAGGTGCGTTGTACTGTAATGTCAATCAAGTCAATTCCTGTAGGTGCAGGTGTTTAAAGGACGCTCATGAGTAGAGAGACGGAAAAGTAATATCCGTCACATCGCGCTATTTGCCTCTTGTAATTATTGTTCCTAATGTTATGTTAGTGGTTGGAGTACCTAAATATGATTAGCGTAGAAAACTTGCCTTAATTACTAATTGACTATTTTTACATACCTACGCTTGAACAAGTAGGTAAAGTTTTAACATCACCATCATCCTCCTGGGAAGTAACAGGTACCTATCGCGTAGACAGCAATTAGCCCCCCCAGCCCCCAGGGTTGGGGTACCCAACGCGGTAGTATTTATATAGATAGATTTCTTTAGTTTTCATTGTCAACATCGGCACAGGCTGTATGAGCCTAACGTCCACGCTGGTGGCAGGCAACCCAACCCTCCAATGACTACAAATACGTAATTGTAGTTCAGATTACTGCAATGTAGGTATATTATGGTATCTTCATCTATATTTTAAACTTCAGAGTGAGCTTTTTGAATCTTCGGTTTGTTTGAGTTTTACTTCAAATTTAGGGAATAATTTGGATTTAAACACTTATTTGACCGTTTATGTTGATCTCGTTCCGCAAACTTATATTTGTAGGGAGTTGGTATACCCCATCATGCCCCGTAGTCACGTCCCCGTTATGCCCCCTTGTCTAACTTTTTTTAAATACTGAACAAGAAAACTGATTTGAGAGTAATTTTGTGTATAATCTAAAGCTTTCCCTTTTAACATGTTCCGTAATCATTCAAAATTGGATTTAATGACGTCGAAAAAAGCTTTCTGTCGTAAGACATCAAACGCATGCAGTCTAGCTGGCTTTCACATCAGACTGAAGAGTGATGCAAAATGGCCGACTATTAGCGGTTACAACACTCGTCCAGCGTGCTTATTTACTTGTTTTTGTGGGTGGCCCCGTTGTGCCACGCTACCCCGTTATGTCCCTCTTTCCCCGAAATCGATTCCTTATCACCATCTTGGTGTCAGTCGCGGTTGTGCTCTCGCGCGCGTGAGCCCGGGATCCGCCTCCTTTTTCTCTTTGTCTACTTCGCTCGGTCTTCGGCATCCTTGGTGGTGAGTTTGCACGCATGTCACCCTTAATTACGTGAAGCCATCGCTTCTTGGGCCGGCCTCTGTGCCTGGCGGAGGTAGCATGGCCAGACATTACTTTCCCTAAGGAATTGGCCAGTCTGCGCGAGATAAATAAGAACATCGATTAATGATAGATGTAAAATAAAAATACCTGACTATCCTATTTCTATGGTCACCTACATGACGAGATATAAATTAAAAATGTAGGTAGCAGTGAGAACTTAAAAGCCATACGATAAATATTGGTTCATAGAGTTCATTTTCAAATCCAACCACTAAAGCTTCAGTTGATTGACAAACCAAAATCGCTACAAAAAGTTTCACAATGCGGTTACGGTATTTGGCCCACTTTTCTAGATTGCTTTTATTGAAATCAAATTGCCAATCGATCAATAGTGTCCGTTTTATCTTATGCGTAAGGTCGACGAGCATCAATATATATTATGTTGAGCGATAAGAGTAGGTACTTCATCATCTAATGTTCTTTAAGAAAAGCTTTTATATTAGGGTGCTATTCCCGGAATTGCCAAACTGTGATCTTCGCAAGATCATTATTTGACTACCACGACGCTTTTTTACTCACTACACAAATATTTAAATTACAAGAATAATTATAATAATATGTAGGCAACTATGTTAGTAAGTACTGTAATATACAAAGAGATTGGAAAGTTAGCTACCTTCTTGCCTGAAGGTAGCTAACTTTTCAATCTCTCTGGTAATATACTACATCTACCAAAACTTTTATTTATTGAAAAACTTTAAATAAAACACGCGAGTAGTTACTTACTTCTCTAAAGTTCAGACTATTCGTGGAATGAAGAAAAGCCTAGACAAAACCACTATTCGAATACTTGTGTGTTATGTAGGTACACCTTAAATATCGATTTCGATATCCTTTTCTGTGCAGGACATTTGCTGTTCGTAGGAACGGTAGGCCAATACAAAAGCGGTTCCGCCTCCTACAGACAAAACAATCTAACACTACGTGGTCTGCTAATGTGGTCAGCATGACCACCCGGATAATGCTCGCACCCTAATACCTACAACCTACGTCACTGTAAACCTAACCGATGCGACCTTCCTAAACTAGAGACCCACATAATCTAAAGAATAAAACCCTATACCAGAGGCATGTTACGTTAATAGGTACTTTTATAGAAAAACTTATATAATAAACTTTAACTAAAACCAGCAAGTACTTACTTCTTTACAATTACTGTACTTACTTATGAAATTAAGAAAACCCTAAAACAAAAACTGATCTAACAGACATCTCTTGCCTGCCATGAGTAATCTCCGTGACCCTGTTGACAGGGGAATCTGACCAGATTACACGGTGACCTGAATGTGCGGCAGTCGCCTGAATGTGCAGGTTTCATCACGATATTTTTTCTCACCATAAGAGCATCGGATAGTATTCACCATACCTATTTCAGAAAAATATCATGGCGACACTGGGGATTGAACTCGATAGCTCTCGGTTTCGAGTTGGACCCGCTAGTCGTTAGACCACAGACACTCGTTAATTAATCAATTTATTTATATTTAAGTTAATAATTAACTTCACTTAACTTGGTCCATTGAGTGTAATTGTTATGACCAGATCCCCCTTCATACGATTTTTTGAAACTTTTCTGGAGATCTGGCGCCTATAGGTTTTGATAAAACGTCCAAACATTTTACTTGTATTATCCTTGCGTTTTGCATTTTTTTCCGAAGAATATGTAGGATAAATTACAGCCTATGCCCTATTCTTGGCTATAAACTACCTTACTCCCAAAATTTCGTCATAATCGGTTTAGTCGTTTTTACGTAAAGGAGCATCAGATATAGGTACTAATGTTATTTAGATGTTTGAAAATAAGTTTGGAGTTTTTTAGAATTGTTACACATAGCCTTTCATTTGATACCTCATTTTTTCATTACAATCAGCCAAGCAGGCAAACAGTTACGGCAGCCTAAACGCCAAAAAATTTAGCTCGCTGCGCTCAGTCATTAATTTCAAAACGGTCATGAATTTTATAGAAATGAAAGCACCAAAATTCTATCTATTCTAACGTTACCCTCCCTGTTCTTAGACATTTTAATCCGCCCCTAAGCTATTCACAACTGGCCCGATTTATATTTTAAGTAACAGCGATAAGATTTATTTTTATTTGATATGATGCGTACTACCTGTTATGAGTTCATAACCTACGATGCCGAGGCGTGGACACCTCGCAGACTCTCTGAAGAACAAACTTGCAACGAAGTAATTCGACAGAGAATCAAAGTTATTACTGACATAGCGCACAGATTTGGCAGTAGGCTGGCCATATCTGCCGACGAACAGCAACAACCGCTGGGGTAAACGAGTTCTTGAGTGGAGACTGCGACTCGGCAAGCTTAGTGTGGGACGCCCTCCGACCAGATGGAGTGACGATTTGCGAAAGGCTGCAGGTGGTTGCTGGACGCGGCACGCCGGTGACAGCGTGCATTGGCACTCATTGGGGGAGCAGTGGACTAGTATAGGTACAGCAGGGGACTGGTATAGTTAGGCTGATGATTATGGAGGAGTTTTCGAATTCAGCTATAATTTCTTTAATGATAAATCAGACAGTGTGTGCCCTTAGCCTTGTGACTTAGCCTTGCCTATTCTGAATAAAAATAGAAGAAGAATGAAGTTGTGGGTCTCAATATCAATATCAGGGCAAGCACTCCTTACACTTGGCGTTAATCATCGCCTCGCCTTGCATATGGTCATACGTAATCGCAACAGTAAAAATTTCAATCATTGAAATCAGAGAATTGTAGGTAACAAAGTTACGTAAGCCTTCAGAAAAATAAACGTAACTTTGTTACAAAGTTACGTTTGTAACAGTTTTCAACGGTTCATAAAAAAGACTTGGCTGTATGGCTATTAGATCCCTTTACCCAAGGTTTGCTCCAAGAAGTCGCAATAGAATCTACAATATCGCTAGTATCGTGGGCGAGTAGGGATCACTGCATGGCTACGGCCTTGTAATAATCGTCATTGAACGTTTATTTTTCAGCAGTTTTAAAGTTTCATAAAAAAAAACTGGCTTTACGGGCTAGATCCCTTTGCCTTTCCCGTAATAGAAATTAAACAAAAAATTACATTGACAGTCGGCAGGAAGCATGTTTGTTCGTCCTTTGTTCGTCCATCCGTCTTTGGTTCTTGTCCGTTCGGCCATCAACCAACGTGTACAATATTCGAATAATTGAATGCGAAAAGGGTGCTAGTGTCTTATTCCAAGACTATGTCATAATGGCGTTATGTTAGTTCCTTTTTATACCATGTTGCACAGTTCAACGACGTAGTGTTTAGCTTATCTCTGGTCTGTTTCTTATCAATTTTTTTTTGTTAGTTAGTGGTTGCTTCTCTTGGTTATTTGTTGCTGTTTTTTGCTTTATATTATCTTTCCGTTAGTTATTATTATACATAATTTTAAAGGTTTGTGTTTTATAACCTGTCTTTGTAACCCTTTAATTTGCTTAGTTTCTCTGTTTTCTGAATTTATTCCGCAATTATTTATTTCCATTTCAAAAAATAAAGTATACTAAATTGGCGTGGCAACTTGTTTACATTTCTTTAAACTATGGAGTTCGATAAGTTTATTGACGATATCATATTTGGTGCAGGTTGGCATGATGAACCCAGCTCAAGACGGTCTAGCACCGCCTGGTGGAGCACCTTCATACCAGCAACCTCTATACTTACAAGAACCTCATACACCAGTTACATCCCATAGGTAAGTTTCAAAGCACTCTTTATATACTTAGCGTTGATCCGATGATCCTGATTTTATAAACAACTTTAAGTAATGTAGTACCATTGTAGATATTTAACATCATATTTATGTGTGATTTTAATTTTCAGTGGAGCAGGTGCCCCAGCCGGCAACTATATGATCCAGCAGCAGCCTGGTGGTCAGCAAAGGTTGCTAATGATGCAGCCAGCCCAGGTTATGAGTGGCCCACCTACTCCCAGCACTCCTACTCAACCTTCTGCCCCTGTGTACGGCTCACCACAGCGGGCTTCTCCACCAGGCACCACCAGTGATGACTCAGATGACAGTGTGCCTTCACACCACTCACAAGTAAGAAATGCTTTTTTAATTTGGTGTTTCTACCTTATTAAAATCAAAATCAAAATATATCTAAACAAAAGACTGGCACAAATAATAATAATAATATCTATAAGGATTGAGTATTACCTTAATATTTTGTATGTAGAACTATTAATTACTATCCTGTCTGCCTAGTAATAGGCAAGGTGATTATGGGAACCATTATTATAATTAAATTACACCATTCATATTGTAATATAACTTTTAACCTTGATGCTTTAAAGACCATGCAGACAATGCTCAAAAATTAGAACTCAATTACCATTGAGTTTTTGTTTCTTCTCCACATACACATAAATAATTTATAAAATAATATTAGTAGCCTATCCTAATGTGTTTGTGCCTAATATATGTAATTTTATAACTATAGTTCATTGGCATTACAAACACCTCATTGATTTGTAATGAAACACATTTCATTGGAACCATGTAATATAGTAAATTCTAATGAATTGGTTGTTTGTTGGTAGTTGCCTGGTGATGCGGAAAGCCTTCTGCCTATCCATTATTGCTCAGCGAGCCGGCAGCAACAAACTACGCTTCATCAGGTATAGGCAAATTTTATCACTTTTACATACTTATATCTAGCTGTAGGAAAATTGGAATTACATTTGTACTGCCAATGGACTCAAATAATATTGCTTGATGTGTTTGCAATAAAAATTAAATTACACAAGATTAAGATATCTATGCTGTTTATTATAATAATATCATCACCTGTAAAATCAATTTTAATACGTTTATATTTTCAGATAGGTGTAGGTAACATGGGAATGAAAAGGTCTTCGCCTGAGCCTATAGACAATGGAATTAATCGTGGACAAATGCAGAAAAAGCCTAAAGTTCAGAAAAAGAAGAAGAAAAGAGACCCTAATGAGCCACAAAAGTAAGAGATTTTTTGTAAATATCTATTATCTTTCACCCTGAATATTGGTTTATTAATAAATAAAAAATTATTTACATAATCACTGTTTATTTACAGGCCAGTGTCAGCATATGCCTTATTTTTTCGTGACACGCAAGCGGCAATTAAAGGGCAAAATCCTAATGCAAGTTTCGGTGAAGTCTCAAAAATTGTTGCTTCCATGTGGGATGGGCTAGACTCTGAACATAAAAGTGTAAGTATACCTATTTTATGCTTACCTAATGCATAACAAAATTCGTAGTGTGATATCAAATCCTTTGTTTTTCAGGTATACAAACAAAAAACTGAGGTGGCCAAGAAAGAATATCTCAAGGCCCTTGCTGCATATAGAGCAAGCCTAGTGTCAAAGGTAAATATAGTTTATCTTTTGCGGGAACACGGCAAAACATAATTTCTTGTGAACCATTGAGATAGATGGCGCTGTAAACACCATGTACAGCTACAGCTTTCAGTCCACTAGATAGAGGTCGCTAGTAGTTGGCATTTACATTTGACATTCGCTGTCTGTTGCCGAGTGAGTGTGTGTATGTGTGTGTTCTTTTAGTTTGGCTGTGGCTCTGGTGAGCGATTGTTTTGTCCTTCGTCGCTGTTTGAATCCCGGTTTTTGATTGCAGTCATTTTATAATATAAACCTGTTTCTTTATATTCGTAAGCTAACATTTATTTCCACTGTCCCCATTTCAATTATAACGTGCTTCATAGATCAACAAGCTTTTGAAAGCTCAGCATACAAAACAGAGAGGTTATGATAGGTATTTTAGTTTGTTGTTATTCCTGTAAACAAATTTCTTTTTAAGTGACTACTCTAGTATCTATTACTATTTATGTACTCGGCAGATCATGGAAGTTGTTTGAAATTCGTTTTGTTTCATGTTGAAAATGAGCATAGTCCATTATTATATTTATATTTAATTTTATTATAGGGTGGAGAACAAGAAAACCAGACAATGTATAATCATACCAATAATGCAAATTCGACATATGGTAACTACTATCAAGGTCAAACATATGGAAATGGACACTCTCCTCAAGGATATGGACCTAATGCAGCACCACAAGGGTACACGCCACAGAACTATTCTGGTGGACAACCTCAAAACTCATATCCTAATCAGACACCTCAGGGGTATCCAGCCAATCCCCAACAGTCACCACAAAGCTACCAAGGAACAATGCCTCATAATCCGCAAACGTACCAAGTGAGTATTAATCATTGATTTGTACTTGCGAAATTCATAATCTTTCAATCTTAATTGAATCGAACAGTCTTACATTAAAGAGAATTTATGTGTGACGACACACTTTTCTAATTTTAAATATTGAAGCCCCACCAGCCAAACGTTAGACTCTAACACAAAGTGTTTTTTATTATTGACTTATTCCATTTTAACTGTTTTCAATTTAAAATTGGATTCAGTGGTTGTTAAAGTTTAGTGTTTAAGTATAATAACATTTCTTTTATATAAAATTTTTTCTTACATTATTTTAGGGCATACCAGGTCAAGCTCCACAAGGCTATCAAGTAAATGCCACTGCATCACCGCAAGGTTGTCCACCAAGCTTAGCTGCGTCTCCTAGGAATTACCAGGCTGCACAATCGCCACCTACATACCCTGCTAACTCTGGCATATCACCATCAGGCTATAGACAAGTACAATCACAATCCCCGCCTATGGGAGCAGTGCATGCCATGCAATATCATCATCCACAACAAGTAAGTTCAAAAATACTTTGTTTGATCTAGTTTTGGTTAAAAAATATATGGATAAAAAATTTTGATATAAAAAATATAGTAACATAGAACAGTTTTATTTATGCACCAGCAGCTACTTAAAGTTTGTCTAGTATGTGTATATTATATCACAAGAATATCACTATTTTTAAATTTATATTAACTATTACTTTTGTATACATATAAGCTGAACTTTAGAGCACCTGTCTGTCTGCACAAAGTCACTTATCTTTTATAATTGAATTTAACACAAAAAAAATATCTTCAGCAAATGCAGCAGACACATCAACAAATGCAGCAAGCACATCAAGTCCAACAATACCAGCAGCAACAGCAACAGCAGCAGCACCAGCAAAACCAACAGACTCAACAACTACAACAGAACCAACAGCTGCAGCAAAATCAGCAAATACAACAGAATCAACAACTACAACAAAACCAGCAGGTTCAACAAAATCCTCAAATGCAACAGAATCAGCAACATCAACAACAGACGCAACCACAGCTTCCTCAACAACAACAAAGTCAAGTTCCAAAAACAGAACAGCACTCACCTAACAGTAATGGAAATGCTGGCTTACCACAACAATCACCTGATGTAAGTTATGAATTTTACTTTTGTTCTTTAATATTAGTTTATTCACGTAAAATACCAAATACAGAAACTGTTTCTATATTTACAGCACAATGAAAATCGAAGTACTCCATCATGCATTCGTCAGGGCTGTACAAACCCAGCCATAGCTAACAGTGAGTGGGAAGATGAATATTGCTCCAATGAATGTGTAGTCAGTCATTGCAGGTAATTACAGGCTTTATTTAGTAGTTGATTTTTTATTTAAACATTTTTCACATATTTTTTCAAATCTTATAGATAAATTACAGACACATTCATAACCATGACCCACACTCATAATATGTAACTAGGGCTTTAGTTCCTCTGACTGATATATTGTTAAATATGTACAAGAATTCATTTAGATTGGTTAATTAAAAGAAATACTCATTTTTATTACATACCTCAGAAAAACTTGTTAGGTTCTGAATGTAGCAAATATGAGCAACAACAGAAGATAGTAAAGGGTCATCTTCGTGTCTCGCGCTCTAGGGACCGGGGTCCACCATGACCATGATCCAGATCAGGTAATTGCAGTTGAGCGACTGCCATCTGACCTCCACGGCCCTGTTAACAGGGGAACCTGACCACACTGGATCATAGTTACACATACAGTTGCGTGAATGTGCAGGTTTTATCATGACGTTTTCCCTCACCGTAAGAGCATCGGTTAGTGTTCGGCTAATATACATAACTCAGAAAAATGCAGAAGAGAATAGACAGTATATGCATATTATTGTGGGATCGGCAACGCATGGTCATGGGTCATGGTATTGCTAACGTCCATAGGCTGCGGTGACTGCTTACCATATGTGTTTACATTTTCCTATGTTAAACAATAAAATTTAAAGTGAAATAATTATTTTTCAGAGACGTATTTAGTTCCTGGGTGGCTTCCAACAACAGTAACCAAATTCAAAATTTCTCAGCAGTGAAGTAATATGTTACTTACACACATACTATGTATGTAAACTCCTAGGAAAATAATCTTATTTTATTTTAACTTCTATGATTTGGTGTACTTGTTTTAGCCATGATATTGCATTTCTTTTAAAAAAATGTTTAGCATTTCATTTTAAAGACTATCTTAGTCCTACTATACATAGGATATAAATATAGCGATACTAAATAAGGAAGTTGTTATTGTATCCTAATGTGACAAAGGATTGTCCAAAATTAATTTATGTAACAAATCTATTTTTACCTAATTTCGATCACTATTGATCCGAGTCATATGATATAATGTAGAATTCGCATTATTATAAAGTGCCTGTACCATGATTTTAATTTTTATTCATTAGAAATTTATTTTTATACATTTAATAAGTTGGCCTCGCACAGTTTTGTTCTTCTGTTAAAGAATTTCAATAAAAAGTTCGCAATAGATAACCTATTTGCCCTTGCAAGCATGGTGCTCAGCCTTATGGTAAATGAGATATAAAAAATTAGTTTGCTGTCGAAATTGGAATTATTTAAGATCTTTTTTTTTAAACTTCTCTCTTTTACGCTCTAATGACTCTATCTATGAAATGCTGGATGGTAGCACAAATATAAATTGTCATTGTCATTACTTGGCTGACCCTATTTAGAGAAGCGCGCCCGAGCTCGAAAGTTTGGACCAACATGTGAAGTCTCCTTTACACTAGATATTATCGGAAGGTTATTATTGCTACTACCATATGTCCAAGCTAGGGACCTTATAATTGTTCGCAAGTATAGTACGAGAAATAAAGATGAATATGACTTCCTGAAGAGTCGTCGAGACTCTTCACTGCTATTGTACCTCGAGATACTAATGCTATTAAGCTACAAGGACCGGCCACTCTGCAGGCTACTAGTACGATTCGAGCGATTGTATAGAGAGCAACAAAATTAAGCTTTTTATTTAAGTTATTATGTTACAATTTATTTAATGTGTAACGGCTCTGTGGGTAGCACCTCTACAATTCTCTTAGTAATATTTGTTTTGTATTTTTCTAAATAATGGTAATAATTATTGTGTTAGGCTGCAAATAAATATGACAAATACGAACTTAAAAATTTTTATTACGTTAGTAAAAACATTATGAAATGTAAAATCATCAGAGGCAATTAAGTCTGTTAAAACAGATTAAAATAATTTTGTGTGCAACAAACCTTTGCCTTAAAATATTATGAACATAATAATTATTATAGTAGGCTATAATCAAATTGTATAAATAGTGTGTAAGTCACTGAATCATAGTAGTCATACATGAAAATTGGTTAAAATGTACAATGTAATTTAGTGATATTTCAGTATTTTTGATTTATGCATTATTTAATTACTCTTATTCATAAAAATATTTATAAAATGTTTTGTTTTCTGTCATTACACTCCTTTGTAAGAAAGAGACAAACCGATCTAGCCTGTGGGTCGAAAGCTCTCAGCAAAATCCGTTATTGAAAAGATTTGTAAATATTTTTATGCAAAAGAGTTCTAATTCTTTATGAAATAATTGTGACACGATTTATGCTACAAAAAGAAAACGTAGTGAAATGGTAGCAAATGAAGGCATGCACATCCTTGTTAACTTTTGCTATTTATCTATATTTTTCCTAAGTTTAGCTATATAGTAATATATAAATATTACACGAATGTATATTTATATGTAAATTTCAACTGATATAGCAATACTTAATTATCTAGTAACCATTTAGAATAGAATTTTAGCTGGACCAAAATTTTCTTTATACCTATTCAAAATGTTGGTTATTATAAAATAGACTATGGTTAATTGTAAATTCAATGTTACAATTTGTAAATAAACATTTGCATTGCAATAATAGAAGTAGTAGGTATAGGTAGAGACTACCGGTAGCATAATTAATCATTAATGGTTTATGTTATTTATTTAGTAGTCTCTTTTTAGATTTATTACTTACGAGTTACGAGCAAAACTTACGAGATGTAAAATAAATCCTGTATAAAATGTAATTAGAAAAATAATTTCATTAAATTTCTTAAAGACTACCACGTTGTTTTAATTATGCTTAGCGCTCGTCATATATTTTGGTTACGTACAATACGAACCAACCATGAAAATAACTTTATTGGTTGTGCACGGGAACCAGGAATCTCCAGTAACGCAAAGATAGATAATCTTACCCGAACATACATTCGACAAACATTTTTATTTATAAAAAGACTAGTAGCTGGCCCGGCGCGACTTCGCGTGTAGTCCTATCGTACTCCTAAAGACTATACCTATGCCTAACCAAACAAATCTTGTCCTAACATTACCCACTACCGTCTCAGGAGCCCAAGCCAACCGCACGAATGGCGAATCGAGTTTTGCCTAACGAGTTTGTGCAAGTCGAATTGGAGTCGACGCACGTTAAAAGCCGAAACCCCACTAAATTTATGGCAGATAAATTGAAGAATCCGGATACAGATATGGCGTCGCCGCAAAACGACGCGCAGGAGGATCGCCCTACTCCTGTGTTCATTCGGTTAGAATTATCACCTGGGGGTCTAAAAAGGCCACATTCGCATTTCATATTATGATTCATATTAGACTACTACAAACTTATCTGATTAGGTGGCCAGTACTGGAACTAAGTGACGCCATTTTGAATTGTCATGTCATTGTCAACAACAGCGACGCTGTAGATAAGTTTGTCACACATTAATATGAATCATAATAGGAAACACTAATGTGGCCTTTTTAGACCCCCTGGTCCAGGTCTGGCCCGGTTAAAGACGTAGATGAAGGAGGCTATGCGTTAGCCCATAAGAAGGTTCTCTTCGCTACCTGGAACGTTGGCACCAAAGAGATTGGAATGTAAGCGACCTTCTTGCTATAACCATGAAGGTCGCTAACATTCCAATCTCTTTGATTGGCACGCTGACGGGACGGGCGCGTGAGCTTGCAGATATATTCGCTAGAGTGGCCTTCTTGCAGGAGACAAGGTGAGAGGCAATTTTAATAAACTTTGTAACTTCGTTCAAAAATAAGTACCTAAGCGTGCAAACAGTATGCACACGCATATTTATCACTTACACTAAAAACGTAATCGATACAAGAATTTGCATTACCTACTGTAAAAAATAACCTCTTTTTTATACTGTTTTTTTTTATTTAAGGGACCTAGGGATTGTATAGGCATGTAATTCCTAATTTGATTTAGCTTACTTATCTCGTCGTGTAAGACGTTCTCGCAATACTGTAAAAATGAGACACATCCAACTGTCGCATCCGCTCAGTCTAGCATACTTCAACAAAGAATGGCCACACACAGCAGCCAGTACGTACACCGCACCCAACGCGAGCGTCGAGCGGTGTCTTTCCCAAGACAATATCGGATAGTCAATAGTTTGCTTTTTTGAGATATGTAGGCTTGGACAAGAAATCATCCGAAGCCATACAAATATTAAAAAAGAATAGTTACACGTCACATCTGATTTTTTGACAGATGTTACTAGTTTCTAATTGGTTAAAAAAGCTAGTAAATATCCAATCAGTAACAAAGTTGGCAGAAGTATTTTCGCGGATTGGTCAGTTGAATTAATTTTTCATGTATGTATGAGAACGAACTTATGCTGGAAAATGGAAGAGGTTTGGTAGCCGATTATTATTAATTTATTTTTTAATGCCGTAACTCTATTAAATTACTTCTAATAATCATTAAATGTGTATATCAACCTAGCTAATCAAATATTTATTTAAATTAGTTATGTTTTAAAGTTAAGGCGTCTGTAATTCAGAGTATTCAGTGATCCATAATGATGGACGGAAACGATATTTCGTCTGAAACTACAAGAAAAGGAATAATTTCTCAAGCATGGACTCGTATTTCTCAAGTAAGTAAAACATATTCATGGAAAACATCACACATTTTCTGTTTTTCCCCTTTTAGCAAAAAGTCTTTTAATTAAGGTAGATACACTTACATTTAACTCCACTGGACATTCTATGTATTAACTATTGCAAATGTTTAAATTGCCTAACCAAATCATATCATAGTGAGTGTACAGAGGCCTGATAAGAGTATTTCAAAGAGGAAGAGATAACATGATGGACATTTTATTTTGTTTCAATGTGTTTATCTTTTAAAACCTCGGCACCTAAATTATAATTCTTCATAATTTAAACAATATTCTTCCTTTTCCTCAACCAATAATAACTGAACCACTATAGTTTAGACTAAGTATCTAAACATTTTCTTCGTCCCTATTTTTTTTGGACAGCCCTCCTAGTACTCCTGCACACCGCACAGTTATGGGTTGTATCTTCATTAATGTTAGTATTATTAAAGTCATGTGGCTGTCCACAACCTCCTTTCCTCCTTTTCTATCCTCAGTTTTTAGGGCTTTATAGGTCAGGTGATCATCATCTCGCCTTAACAAATGACAGTACCAGGGCAGACAATGCTTTCTGAGCTTTTCTATTGCTACTAAGTGATTATATTGCACAGCATTTATAATTCAATATAAAGAGCATCTAAGAAGAATATTATCAATATTGGAAGCAGAATTTTCAAACTGTGGCCTGTGTGTGGCCTACACTCATTAAATATTAACTAAAATAAATTAAAATTTATGGTATAAAATTGTGAGTTCAAAAACAAGCCATTTGGAATAGAAAAATTACTTCACTGAAATATAGGAAAAAGTAGATGCAAATTTTGATACCACTCTCTAATAGAAATGAGTAATATAATAAGTCATTAGAGCTCTATTTTAGAGCTGACCAAAAGTTACTCTGTGCCTATTACCAAATGTTAGTCAATGTGGAGTTCTACGGTAGACCAGACCGGCATGAGATAGCCATGAGGCTACTGTAGAACTCCGGAACCACGTCATGGAAGTATGCACAGTGAGCGACAACCGCACAAAGATTGTTTGGTTCTATATGTTAAGTTTATCAGTTATCTAGCGCCCATAACACGAGCTTTGCGGACTTTGGGCCTAGATGGCGCTGTGTGAATTGTCTAAGCATATAAAAAAAACTCATGTTGATCAAAGCCTTAAGAGGAGACAACATTGGAACAGACTGCCTTCTGATATCGTTTCGAAGATACCCCACAACACATTGCCCCTCCACGAAAGTTAAACAGGTTTTTATTTATTAGTGACGCAAGTATGTTTTCGTCAAGACTACGAGAGCCAGTGTCATCATCATCTTGGCGTCATTCTCGATTGTGCTCTCTCACGGTGCATGAGGGCACGTAGTCCGCCGTAGGAAAGCCGCCAGTGTACATATGCTTCCAAATGTGGCAATGAACAAGCTACAGCTCCCAGATCCAAGAGCAGATGTGGGAGAAACATTCAACAGAATTTAGTGGCTACTATGTACCGGCAATCACAGCGTACCTAGTGCTACCGACCACGCAAGATAGATGGCGGGCCTTGTAAACATCGATCAGTGGACGTATAACTGCTAGGTTGCTTTTATTATAGAAAGGCATCACGTCGTAGTAAACGATGATGTCACTTGTAGTGATCCTGATATTCCTGTCAAATTAAAGTATAATAATACAAGAGCATTGTTATCCTGCGAAACACTTGGTCGGCGTTGACGAAGCCTGTCCTTAAACATCACACCAACAAAATGAAGTTGCCGCGGTTAAGGTCCGCCCCATACATTCTTTACATCTTTGACCCGTTCTGCGGGGCTATTGGCTAACTCAGTTGACAACTGTATTTGACACTAGATAATTCTACACCACGTCATCTACGTTGAAAACTGGCAATAGCGTCTACCAAATTAGAGTAGTGTCAGATTTTTTTATGTCAAATTCAGTTGTCCACTGAGATAGCCGATAGGCCCTCTGGTAAGAGGTTCCGATTACACCACACCTTACATGACTAGATTTCTGGATGTTGTGTTGTGCCATATTACAGTATTAGGCGTTTTCTATATAAAATAAGATCATGTTACATTTCTCTTGACAATGTTACTTTTTGAGCTGCCTTGTGTTACTTTTGAATATTTCTTTTTGGCAACACGGCCAGTAACGGCAACCCTGGTTTGGCCTGGTTTGGCCTATCTCCATTTAAACACCGCCATCTTGATCCCATCATGTGGAATGACGTTACAGAACTCAGTATCGGTAACAATGAGGAGTTGGGGAGTATAGTAACGATCCGCTCCGCACTTTGATTTTGATATATCGTACTTTTTAAATTGAATAAAATGGTAGATTGTACTTTATAAGAGAATAATTAAAAAAGAAGCGTATTTTGATATTTTAGTGCATCCTAAGTAATTAGCAATGTTAGATTTATTTATAAAACGAGATCAAATAAAAACTAAAAAAATGAAAATTATGTTAGTAAGTATAACCAACTTCATGTCGTTCAAATTCGTACATTTCAATCAATTGCACAGGTAGGCCCTATCGGAGTAGAGCCTATTCGAATTGCATGTTGTGACGTCATTCCACATGGTGGGATCAAGATAGCGGCGTACTATCAGAGATCGGCGGTACCGTTGCAATCCGTCCGCGGACCCGGTTGCACTCACTTCTCTCGTTTTGCAGTGTTGCTGCCAGTCCAACAATAAAATTTCCGTAACCAAATTAGAAATTACCCGTTATGTAAAGAATTCTAGTTTTTATTAAAAATAAACAAAATTTCCGTGGATTTGACTGCAATTAATGAAGGAACGACCTCAAGGAGCACGAAAGTTTTATACTATGGTTCATAAAAACAAAACCGCCATTAAAATAACTAAAACCAATTAATGATTATTCTTGCTCTACATGGGATAGGCTTATCATAAAATTAATTAAATTATTCGGCAGTGAAACTGAATAAAGTGTCTATGCACTCGCTCAGTCATTGGTATAAGCTACGTTTATCATGTTCACCCCAGTTCGTTTTCGAGCTCGCTACGCTTGCTCCTTTTACAATTCAGGTTTATTTATTATGAACAGGATTTATTTCTTTCTCAAATGGCCGCGCAGGCCTCGGTCGGTATGACATGCCTAGGTTTGTTTGGGCTTCCCCCCTTTACAGAATTCTGGCTACGCCCTTATAGGTCCACGTGGAGTCGTAGAAATAATTTCAGGTCCCGTTCAATGCATCGTTGGGCATAATATACACTCTAAATATATATTTTTAATTTGTTCCCCAGGTTTATCAAGGAACATTGGACAAATGGACACCTCATATGAAAGCAAGGTGGGCTGGGAGTGTGGTGTTACTATTAGCTTTCATGCTTCGGATAGTTTCGAAACAAGTGAGTATTCAATGTTAACTGTAATATATAATAGCTTGTAGAATAGGAGTGTGTCACCAAGAAGGATACTTTATTTTAATATGTGTTTTCCTGTCAAAGGGAATAATAGACTGTTTAACAGATTAAAATCGCCGTTGATGGAGGTTATGAAATACAGTTGGGAATGTGAATGAAATGAAATGAAATAATGTTAACAAGTACTACATAAAAGTTAATATATTTTAATTATTTTGTTTCAGGGGTGGTATATAGTTACATATGCTCTTGGCATATACCATTTAAATCTTTTTATTGCATTCCTAACACCAAAAATTGATCCAGCCATGGATTTTGATGGTAAGTGAAGATTTATCAACGTAAGGCTCGAATTGTAACTATCCGGAATCAGCCCCGTCCGGGAAAAAAACCAATTCGTCATGCAATCGACTTAACGCGCTCTATTTTAAATCCGAAAAGAAATTTACTCAGTCAGCCGGTACCCTGGAAAATGTCGAAAATGATGATGATGAAACTTTAATGTTTTCTGTTATTAAAAAAGGAAACAGGTAATTTAAAAGATATTGGGTTCATCATTTTCACATAGACGGCAAAATGGAAGATGTATTCCACAAGTCTTATCCAAAAATTAGGCTCTTTCCTGAAAAATTCCGTTCTTAACGGAGTCTCTCGTGATCAGCTACATACAACTTCATACGATATTGATAGGTCTCGCCCCCCGTGTCGAAAAATAATAAATAGATGGGGTCCCGAAGAAAACCGACGCACGATCTGGCTGCGTCGATGCAGTAATAATTCATATATGTATTTGCAGATTATATCCAGGGCCGTATTCCGGATGCTGATAGTCCGAGCCTAAGTTTCTAAGTATTCTCGTTATAAACTATACAGACGCAACAGTTCGTGGTGTCCCATTTTTTACAGTATGCAAAGAGCATTGAACATTTACTATGGAGAAAATCACCACCCACTTTCAGCCATTTTGAAAAAATATCGATTTGTCAGCCACTCATACAACTTATGCCAATCGATAGGAAACTGTAATATCCATCGATCTTAATGTTCAAAAATGTCGGAAACATCGGTCATGTCGAACATGTCGGTTCGGAATGTCGGTTGTTCTCTGGCGCACGAGGGCACGGGGTACGCCTTGACCAGGATACTACGCGAAGTTGCTAGCTGAGTAAGAGTTTCGGAGCTTGCTCTTACAGTGTGGGCACTCCATTATGTAACTTAACTTAATTAACTTATTCCATAAAATAAACAAGCTTGCGAGACCAATAACCTAGGTTAAGCAATGTTCATAGCGTCCTGGAACTGAATGGGTGACCGTTTCGTACTTTGAGACTAGACGAACTTCAGCACCGCCACGAGCTCGCCACTTGTTAGGTGTGCCAAATGCCAACAGTATGTGGCGAAACGAGGTTGACCAAGGTCTACCGCTAGGGACCGGAGACTAATTAAACAGTCCCGAAAGCCGAGTGGCATATTATTATGAAATAAAATATTTTTTATGTTGATGAACACACTTTACATCAGTTTCATTTTTGTTATAAGTTTTACGCGTATTTGAAAGGTCTTTTAATCGAAATTATTCATAGTTTTATTTAATTGAAAGCGGTTCAGTAGTTTAGAGGATATTTGACTATGAGTAGACTTAGTAGGGGGGTGTTTGTTTCCCATGTGTCGGTAGTTAATGTACATCTGTGACTTGCGATATATCGCAAGATATACCGTTTTCGACATTTTTGAACATAAAGTGATCGATATACCTTTATATTAAAGTTTCCTATCGATTGGCATAAGTTTTATGAGAAGCCGCAAAATCGATATTTTTTCAAAATGGCGGGAAGTGGGTGGTGCTCGAAATGTACAATGCTATTTGCGAGAACGTCTTAGACGAGGAGATTACGCCCACGAGTCCTTACGCCTGTGTCATCCATCGTCCCTAGCCGGTGGTAAATAATGCAAATCGGCTCTACAAATGCTTCACGAAGCCGATGTGCATTGTTTACCATAGACATCAGTACTTGTGTAACCTCATGTATGTCCCAAATATAATGGTTACTTGTCTACTGGAAGCTCCGCTGGACAAGTCCTTGCCTTGGACTTGACCTCCTATACTGTCCAACTCTAAAAACACAGTTCCATATATGCCTACAAAAGAGCACAACAAATATTATTCACGGTAATTTAAAGAAGAATCTATATGTGCAACAGGAAATACATGCACGATATGATACAAGTAATGGAGGGCACAACAGGGCACTATATTTATTTAAATAAATAAGTCAAGTTATATAAATTTCTGTGATATTTCTGCGATAATACTTATCGTTATCATTATCTACTTTTGTCTTTTCATTGAAACGTACTTTACAATAGGTAATTTTTTTTTTATGCTAGGCCTAAACTAGTGCATAATTTAAAAAAATGCGGGACTAACTAGCAGACAGCCCACCTGACGGTATGCAGTAGCTGTCGCCCATAACATCTACGATTCATGCATTGCAGGCGACAAAAAATGCACTGTCATTGTATTTATTGGGAGTTGTTCTTGTTGGCTCTCTGTCAAATATAGTACAATTATCTTATAGTCGTCACTAGCAAAAAATTGAGCAGTGCGTCATAAATCCAAGTATGCAAAAAATAAATTAATGGCATGATGTAATTTCAGGTGAAGATGATAATGGGCCAGCTCTACCAACCAGGGCCAGCGAAGAATTCCGACCGTTTATTCGGAGACTGCCAGAGTTCAAGTTTTGGCTCTCGGTTTCTAAAAGTACACTATTTGCATTTTTCTGTACTTTCATCGATGCGTTCAATATTCCAGTATTCTGGCCTATATTAGTCATGTATTTTATAACTCTATTTTGTATTACAATGAAGAGGCAGATTAAGGTGAGTAATTTTTGAGTTCTAAATTGTTTAGGCTGTTTTCCTTATTTCCATATTCAAAAAACATGGTTTTGTCAAAGTAAAGGTCGGCTCATGCTACACCGTAGCCGATCCGTGCTGAGTCTCGGCCGTAGCATAGTCAACTTATATGCCATATATTTATTTTGTATGGACACGCTTTATACACCGAGGGATAACCGAGATAGCATTGCTCGGCCGCCACTCGGTAGCCTCGCGTGTCCATACAAAAAATATGGTATATTAGTTGACGGTGCTGCGGCCGAGACTTGGTTCGGCACAGTGTAGTGTGAGTCATCCTTGAAGAAGATTTATGACGATTCGTCTTGCAGAAGAATACATATACCTACTCAGGTTTTGTTTGCGAATTTTCCTGACGTATCAGGTTTATCTGACAGTTGCATTAACTATCAGGTAAATCGAAGGTATGTGACTGCTGATAACTGCATAGTTAAAACTGAACGTGTTCACACGTGAACTGTGAAAATCACAGAAGTTCATTTTAACTGCAACTGCTAAAATTTTTAAAAGTTGCATAAAAAGTTAATACATTGAACAGACAACTTCTTTTATATGAGAATTATGTTATGTATTCTCGTTTTACAAGAAACTTCTTTTAAAATGCAACTACATTTTAAAATTAAGTAAAACGTCGCATTTATAACTCTTTTAATTTGACTATTTAGATAGGTTAGCTATAGCTTACTTCAAATAATTAATAATTTCTTTGTTCTTTTTTCAGCATATGGTCAAATATCGGTATCTACCTTTCACCCACAGCAAACCAAAGTACAAAACAGTAGATCCTACAGTTACTGTGAACTGACATCGCTTGCCGGATGATCATAAATTTTATGGACACTACGAGAGTCATAGTTAATTATCGAACTTAAAAACTGTTGTACGGGAGTGTTTCTAGAATACAGTTTTTATTATAACGTTTACTTTTATTTTATTTGCTACCATTTTACCTTCTCTTTACTATGTAATCGGTAAGCAAGAATAAGTTAGCCGTGTAATTTGCGGCAGAGTAGGATGAAGCCCTTCGGCCGCATACGTAGCCGAAGTTTCGTAACCATTTACGTACATTTGGAGGTGGATATAAATAATAAAATGAGTTGATGGAATGTATGTTTAACCACACCAAGAAAAACCACAGAGAAAGCAAGTTAAGCTACTAGTGCGTAGCTCTAGTGATGCGACACGCACGCCACACCATCCCCCTGGGAGAATCAAAGTCCAGCCTGTAAAAAACGAGGACAATGAACTCGACGACCCGAGCGTGTAGTTCTAACAGCTGAGTCGCCCTTCTGAATGTAAATATTTGCCTCCTGATTGTCTGCCATTATGTATGCTGGCTTAATAACCCTATCAATTGAGACAGAGACAGGTCCTCTGCCGAGTAACAAAGTGACTGTTTTACCAGCCTTTGCTACGGACCAGTGTATGGTGCTTCCAATGAACCACGAAGAGCATATTTGGGTATAAACACGAACTCGGAAACCTTGAGACTTTTGTGAATGAAAGTAGCTTTAGTGACGTGTCAGGTGTAGGTCTGATGCGAGGGATGTGCTGGCTAAGCTCGTGGATGAAATCTACTAGTGGTATGTGAGAAACAGGTCTAGAGCGAAATAACTCATCAGACATCCTTGACGTGAGACCTTAAGTCTCACCGTACACTAGTTCACTTACTGAACACTAGAAGTCTTCTTTTCAAGCAGCCTGCATGCCGAGCAGGACGCTAGGAAGTGCTTTGTGATCGGTGAAGATGATAAAATGTCGTCCTTCGGGCATGTGTTTGAAATGCTTTACGCTTTTATAGATTGCGAGTAAATCCCTGCCGTAAGCGCTGTATTTAACTTGTGGTTTGGATATCTATTCTGTAGCTAGTAGCAGAGCTGTAATTTGCAATTTTCAAATGCGGCGGCTTGTTCTGTGGTCCAGGCCAGAGCTGATGAGCCTTTGGCGTGTGAACCAGACAGCATGTCGTGCAATGGTGCTTGTGATTCAGCTGCATGAGGGAGAAACGCCTGTAGAAATTCGCGGTTTTAGGAAGTGGATAATTTTGGATTGTAAGGATTTTGTTTTTGTCATTAAGTGCGCGCGTTCCTCCAGCAGAGACAGTGTAACCAAGAAACGAGATTTCCTTCTAGCCAAACGTACATTTTCGGTCAAAATGTTTGAGGTGCTCCTCTCTACTTCTCGCGAAAACCATGATGTAATCTGGTCAGGTTCCCCGGGCAGCAGTTTCACGGAGGTCAGATGGCAGTCACTCCACTGTAATTACCTGATCTGCCAAAACCTGGATCATGGTCAAGGCGGACCCCGGGCCCTTATGCGCGAGAGCACAACAGATATTAACGCCAAGATGATTAATTTATTTTTATAGTGCACGCAATGATTGAGCACCACTTGCTCTATGCTTCAGACTCATATTACGGGAAGCCGCCGTGGGTGGATCCCGTTGACTGGCAGCAGTCGCCACTTTGGCAGCTCCATCGGCACCACGAAACTCCTATTACATACGGTGATGGAGATAGGTATTATTTCGCGCTTCTCAAGTTTGATTAGTTAGTTTTCCACTACATACATAGTAGGTACCTACCTACTTCAGTATTACTATACATGCTTTTACTGTATAGTGATACTGAAGTAGTACTAAATAAATTCTTGAATGAAAAATATTTTTTCTTTTTTCATAAAAAGCTTTTATCGCGCGGTATAGTAATCATGAAGACCTTTCCAAAGAGCCCAAACACTATGGGGTTATCTTGTTGCGTTCAGTAGTTCCTAAGGCCACCCCCTCCGACATCATCATCAAACCTAGGGGTACTCATCAAGACGGTTCTAAAAAACCCAAACTTATCTTATTGCGTTCATTAGTTCCTAAGGCTATCTTCCGTCATCCTCATCAGGCCTTAAATATCTCCTAGGGGTATAGTACCTACTCAGACCGTTCTAAAGAACCCTAACACGATGGCGTTATCTTATAGCTTTCATTAGTTCCTATGACCACCTTCCGACTCCATCATCAGACCACCTCCATGGTACCATATTAATGCCTTGTCATCTATACTAAATTATAGTATACTATATTTCAGCTCAGTTGAACACCGGGAAGTGGGTCAAATTATTCTTGCAAGATTTGTCCCGAACATACATAGGCATCCCGAATATACATGCAAACATTACAAGTTTATAAAAACAAATTCCCACACCGCGTTTGTCTGTCTGTCTGTTCTCGATAAAGTCAAAAAGTACTTAACGATATTTCATGCGGTTTTACACAAATAGACAGAGGTATTCATGAGGAAGATTTAGGTGTAACTGTTATAGTTCTGCTCTAAATCAAATGAAACCAACAATGTACATACTACAGTTTTACAATAAATCATTTCTGATTTTGATTCTGTAGTTACCTATAATTTGTTTACTATAATGTGTGTACTACCCGTGCGAAGCCGGGGCAGGTTTACATATTTAAACTTTTTCATTGGTCAGACAGGTCATTGCCCGTGAACATGCAATGGTATGATATGATTGCTTCCCTTCCTAATTACAACTCTTCTTCCATAAACTTCAACCTTGAATTTTGCACATGCACATCATCATCATCTTCATCTTGGCGTCATGTCCCGGTTGCGCCCCCGCGCAGCACGCGAGGGCCCAGGGTCCGCCTTCCTGCTAATTTTGCACATGCACGTAGCTCGTAATCCGTAATCCGGACCCTAAATATACCCACATACTTACTTATCTACTTTTTTAATAAAATTGTGCTGCTAGTTTCAATGTTAATGACACGTATTGTAGCCAAGCGCTGGTATAATTTAGGTCACATCGAATACGAGCCGCGTGCCATGAAAATAAACCTAATACAATGCATATAGCGATGAGAAATCATTGTACCAGGGAATCTAATTATAGCGTTTTAACATGGAAAATGAACGTTCAACAGTAGGTAGCAAAAATAGCGGGATAGGTATTTACAAAAATAATAGGTGTAAAGCAATTATTGCCCCAGGGATAAAGGCTAAAAATAGTTCCGAGGTGGCGTTAAAAATAATGGCAAGGTACGGTCCCGATCGATTAGGTGGGTAGGTATCACGCGTGAATCATGTTGATACTGCGATAACCGAACCTGTCCAAAATGCCGGGTTAGTTTAAATATAAATATTGTTTTCTCCTTTATAAATAAATTCACATCCTAGCTAAGTATAGATAAGGTAAGCTCAGTACCAAATCGGGAACAACATACATTGACAACCACTTTTTTCACCCAAATCCAAGAATCAATTTCTATTTATTACATACAAGCGACCCGCTCCGGCTTTACCCGGGTAGGCGCATTAACAAATTATACACATCAAACTTTCTCATTATCACGTGAAAACCTCATGAAAATTTGTTCAGCTGTTTTTGAGTCAATCGCTATTAGACAGACAGACGCGGCGTGGGACTTTGTTTTTAACCTCCCAGGTTGTTCCCAGTTTGACGCGTGTATCTGTCGATCTGTGTGTCTGTCTGTGGCATTGTAGTCCCGAATGGATGGACCGATTTAGATGCGGTTTTCTCTATTTGAAAGCTAGTTTAATCGATATGGTTCTTAGTTTTGTTTTATTACAATCTGTTTAGTAGTTTTAAATATTTGAGTACCTATATGTAAACTTGGTCGGGCGTTGTCCGACTTTTTGTCGGTTAGGTTATTTTACGTGCTAAGTACCGACCTACATTAAATAATTTGGCTTAAATTCATCATTCTAGACTTTACTGGTTTTTGAAGTCGAAAGCGAAATTAATGTAATGTAGATATCGGACACAGAAGATGCGAGCTTGGTTTATAAAAGAAGAACAACAACAGCTGAGTCCCGATCCGACGACGAACAGCAGGCGCAACGAATACCCCATGAAGATATCACTACGAATGTCTCAACATCTACCGCCAAAGTGCAGTGCAGTGAATATCTACCTACAAAAAATTTAGAACATCCGCACCATCTGGATGAGTGGCGGTCAACTACCTTGCGAGATAGAAAGAAGTCCCGCGTGAACCCCATAATACATTCATTCTATATTTCAATGTATAGGTTGGTATGGGCAAGACGGCAAAATTTATAATTTTGTATTTAGTATAAACAAAGCTCGATTACCATTTTATAAATATAAGTCATGTTGCATCTAATTTGGGTGGGTGGAACCAGAGATACAGCTTGACCTCTCTGTAGTACTAGCATTCATACACTTAGGAGGTCATTTAACATTAGTCGATTAACCGAAGTCGCGCGGGCAAAAGCTACTATTATAAAAACTATTTCCACATTGACGAAGTCGCGGGAAAAGCTAGAAAGCCTATATTGTGAAAAATATTATGAAATATTTTATTTTTGCTAAGCGCATACTTTTAGTAAACTTTAACTTAACATGACCACTATGACTATGACGTATCTTGAAAACTATAACTCGTAAACATATTTATAGACAAATTATTATTAAATTATAAATTTTGTCGCTAAAAATTCTGAATGAATTACAAGGATTATTAGTACGCGAGCCAGGTACAAATTTCATCAATCATTTCCTTTCTTGCGATAACTTGTAAATCGCTTGAGAGAGTTGTATTATGAAGGCCCAAGCACATCAGCTGCGGTGCCTCACACTTTAAGCAGCGGTAGCCTCCCTCACACGTAGAAAAAAATGTTAGTCATTTCCTGTCTACTGAGAATTCATCGAGTTTTAGCCATTCAGCTGACCATAAAGTAGTGGTAATAGGTAGCGAACATATAAAAAATTATATCCTCTCAAATGAAAATTTATCAGATTATAGTTTGTATGCTATTGTGAATAAATAAATAAGTCAGCTGGCTGTATTTCCGTATGAAAGATACTCAGCTGATACCCTGAAGAGTGTAACACAGGAACATCTATCGCCTATATAATCGCTTATCAACTGTCGCCATGGAACAATATTTGTTTGCATTGATATCCTCTACGCAAATATAAAAAAAGATTGCCCCAGACCCAGACATTGAAGATTCAATAAGAATTATACCATAGGATAGGACTTTGTTTGTATTGACGCCTGCTGTGCCAGCACGTTTGTGCACTATATGACTTAAACCATAGTAATTCGTAAATACATTCTCTATAGTTTAGCAAGAGAGTCGTGAAAATAATGTTTTGGGACCTACTGCTCTCGCCTAAATTGGCCACACTAACTTACTGTCAAACTCGAATATTTTATACCTATCTGTGGTCAAACTGACTTCAGCTGTCACGTCATCTGGACTTCGTCGTTATTTGGTTGTTGTTATGTTTAAGATGATATGTGTTTATTTCTAAATTTGTGCTATGTTGGGCATTTATTTTTGCAAGAAATGCAAACCGAATAAAAGTGGCACGAGAAATGTAATATTTAAAGTTTATTATAAATGTTTGAAAGATGTTTACGGCCGAATAGCAAAGATTATCGGTACGTAACATGTACCTCAATTTTTAAAATATTGAATGAAATGTGATCATTCGTAAATCATTTGAATTTCCGTAAAATTAATGTGTTTTGTAGTCTTGGTTACATTATTTCATCATCATCATATTAGCCAGAAGACGCCCACTGCTGGGCATAGGCCTCCCCCAGCGATTTCCACAAAGGCCGGTCCTGTGCTTTCCGCATCCAGCTGGTACCTGCGATCCTTACCAGGTCGTCGGTCCACCTTGTAGGAGGCCTACCCACGCTGCGTCTTCCGGTACATGGTCGCCACTCGAGAACTTTACTGCCCCATCAGCCATCTGTTCTTTGAGCTATGTGCCCCGCCCACTGCCACTTCAGTCTGGCAATCAGTCGCTATGTCGGTGACCTTAGTTCGCTTGCGGATCTCCTCATTTCTGATTCGATCGCGCAAAGAAACTCCGAGCATAGCTCTTTCCATTGCCCTTTGGGTAACAGTGAGCTTTCTTATAAGGCCCACAGTGAGCGGCCACGTTTCAGTTCCGTAAGTCATCACTGGCACAACACATTGGTCAAAGACCTTCGTCTTGAGACACTGCGGTAATTGGGACGAAAATATATGGCGTAGCTTCCCGAACGCTGCCCAACCGAGTTGGAAACGTCGATTGACCTCTTTCTCGAAATTGGACCTACCTAGTTGGACTATTTGTCCTTGATATGTATGGTCGTCAACAACTTCAAGTGGAGTGCCTCCAACTGAAACTGGAGTAAGCACAACATGGACATTTGACATCATTTTCGTCTTGTACATGTTCATTGACCATGACCTACTTGTTAACAGGCACTACAGAGGTCATCTATCATTTTGCCCAAGTCTTCCAGGGTTTCAGCCATGACTACGATATCGTCAGCAAATCTGAGGTGAGTGAGGTATTCGCCGTTAATGTTGATGCCAAGTCCGTTCCTGTCCAGCAGCCTAAAGATATCCTCCAGTGCAGCAGTGAACAACTTCGGTGATATGACATCACCTTGTCTTACACTTCGCTGTAGCTTAATAGGTTCTGTGGTCTTGTCCTGGAGACGAACTGACATAGTGGCGTTTTCGTACAAACACTTCAGTGCTTCGATATATCGATAGTCAATTTGACACCGCTGTAGAGACTGGAGCACCGACCAAGTTTCGATCGAATTACAATTACATTATTTAAGGTTACAAAATTAACCGGCAATTTATAGTGTACTGTTATAGTTTTAAATATTATTTTCATTGATTTTTTTGCGTTCGAGTGTGTCTAAAAGCAGTGCGGCGCTTCTGTACTGTATTACGGCAGATTTATTTCTGAAGGACGTCGAGAGGTTCTATGGACAGCTATACACGATAACACGAGCATCTGTTACCAGTATGGCAAAATACCCCAGAGCCAAGTTAACTCGTCACTATACCAAAGATATCTGAGCTGTTTGAGAGCCATACCGAGTTTAGTATGGCTCTCAAACAGCTCAAGAACAAGGTGCCGGATAATGATGGAATTACGACTGAGCTTCTGAAATCTGGTGGTAAATCTGTGCTCAAGACCTTTCAGAAGTTGTTTAATTCCGTCTTTCTCGAGGGAAAAACACCGAAGGCATGGCACAGAAGCATAGTGATATTGTTTTTCAAGAAAGGTTATAAGACTCTCTTGAAGAATTTCAGACCAATGTCAATGGTGATCCATGTGCATAAGTTGTTTTTTAGAGTCATTGTGAATCGTCTCACACGAATGTTTCATGCACAGAGCAAACAAAATTAGCCAGTCTAAAGAGAGGGCTGTGACAACTTTTTCATACAAAAAATGCGTGCCAGGTCAAAGACAAAAAATTATGAAATCGCCTTCATTTTCTGTCAGCATCAAATAAAAAGGGATGTTCACTCTGTCGATATATTCATCCGATATGTTATATTAAGCAATATTATCGATATCGATTTACTTAATAAAAACATTTCTAAGACATCATCAGCTCATGTAGCCATTATAGCACCGCTTTTTTACATTACATTATGTTGTAATGTAAAAATTAAAATATTTTTACATGAGGTAGTAATGTATGTCATTTCATTAATGCTCTCAGGATCCCGTCAGGTTCACCCATACGCTTGATACGAGTATTTGTACCATAAATTATCAATTTATGGTACAATAAATTGATATATACAGGGTGTTACTTAATACATGTATAAAGCCGAAAGGGTGTTAAAGTACAGCTTGCAAAGAGTACACTGGCGACTTCATATTATCCAGACATTAAATTTTAATTTTCATAAAAAAATCTTCGTTTTTAAAGAAAAATAACAATATCGACTACGCTGAAGCGCAGCTCTATTTCAAGTTGATGATCCTAGAAGGAGAAGTTCAATAACCGCGTGCGACCCCTATGAAAGTAGAGCAACCTCCTTATGCCTAGTACCAGGAGCCTAATGCTACGTACACACGGACCGGTTTCGGCCAACGATTGTCCGTTGGCGTGTGCCGGCCGGCGGCGATCCGCAGCGCAGCGTGGCGGTAACATCAAACGGATAGAAGCAATCGACCAAACGCAGCTTGGGCGGATACCGAAGGCCAACGAACAAACGTGCGATTACGAGCCCGAATAGGTTCCCAAAACTCCCAAAGATCGTTTGCTTGACCACCAAATGCAATTACCTATTGGGCCTTAGAAGTCCAAAGAACGTGCTGTAGCCAACGGCGAATTCGGCAGACAACCCTTCGTCGGCGTATGTAAAGTGTGTACACACCATAAAGAGGAGTTTAATAACCTCGTGCCATTCATAACAAAACAAACAAACCTCCTACAGCTTGCTACCAGGCGCCGAACTAAATGTTACCTACTTATCTACATGAATAAACTCTACCAAATTAACTAGGAACTTACCTACACTAATTATTTTCAATAGGTAGGTATGCTTAAATAGTCGGAGCGTCGTCGGTGGCCTAAGGTTACGGTATCCGAGTCGTACGCGAGAGGTACCGAGTTCGACACCCGCTGCCGCCACGTACCAGTGACCTTTTCTGACGGAAAACATCGTGATGAAACCTGCACATTTAGGCGACTGAATGTCTAACCATGATTCAATCTGGTCAGGTAATCAGGTTCCCCTGGTAGCAGGGTCAGGCAGGATTCAGGACTGTCAGACGTAATGACCTGAAATGCGAAATCCTGGATCATGGTCAAGGCGGACCCCAGGCCCTCGTGCGCGAGAGCAAAACCAGGTCATTAACACCGAGATGATTTCTACTAGGTAGGTACCTAACAGAACAAACCACCCCAGCACAACAAAGGTAAAATAAGAATTAAATTCATAATGCTTAGGTACTTATTAACTAAAGGCCTAAAAACAGTATCTAAGTAGGTTAGGTAGGTAGGAACCTACGTAAATAAAAAACAAAACATGTTAATCAGTCTGGAAGACAGCCGGACCCGTGGTGTGGACTGCCGCAGGTACTTAAACTAAATAAAATTAAACATAGTCAGCTACGTACTAAAGTACATATCTACTACACTAAAACGGGATTCGTTCAATTGACAAAATGGCTCTACACAGATAGGTAAGTACTAGGTATCTACTAACATGGTTCCCTCATCTAAGTACCTACCTACCTAGGGAACCACTTATGAATCTAGTTTTGGTGAAACACATTACAAACAGGTTCCACTAAATACCTACATGTTTTTATGAAAAGATAAAAGCGTTGTCTTCTCTACCTATTTCCCGTCGGAAAAGAGCCCAGCGTAGGCGTAGGTAGCGTCTCCTAGTCTAGCTAGCACCTAGACCTTTAAAGCATGTAGGTACGTACCTTTTAAACGTTATTTTATGGAAACAAACAGTGTCAGGTGCCAGCGCGGTTAACCACACTTTCTTGCTTTCTTGTGGCTCGATGACTGATAGGTAGATACACTCATACATACAGATACACAACACTACAGCATGCACTGGTTGCTATGCAATACGTAAGTAGGTAGGTAACATGGTCTTTGGCCTACTGCTTGGTTGCACTCATGCACAGAATAATGATTATCACAATACTTAAACTGTTGAACATTGTACACAAACAAGACTACGTTAATATTGGTACCTGAAGCAATAAATCATTCATTCATTCATATCGTTTACAGTCTTTTCACAGTTATTTTCACAGTACTTAGGTATCCTATACATACAACGCAACAAACAATCACACCGATCACGCGAAAACCTAAAAACCGAATAAACGAATACGACACGAAAATAGGTACATTTTAACACAAGAAGCCACGCTGTCGGCGTCAGCGTCGGTTCAATCAAAGGACACACCCAAATGTGCAGCACGCACACTGCCAAAACTCCGGCGTGTCGACACATGGGCCTCGTGGCGGGGTATTTCCCGCGACTTTCGGCGCGGCGCACGGGGCGGCGGGTGGCGGGAGACGTGGCGGGAGGCGTGGCAGCAGGGTCGTACTTATTTCGCCTCTTATGTTCTCCTGGTAGATGCACCGTAATGTTGATTGTGTTTATTTAATAAAGTGAGGCTCAAACAAGTCCAACGGTGGACTAATAATAATCCTTATGATGTCGGTGATGGAATACATTTGCTTACCACTATTTTATCGGGTAATTTGTACAGACAGTAATTTCTAAAATTGTGTTTGGGTCCGTGTTTCACATAGGTGACCTAGGTCCTACAAGGGATGCTAATGAGTAACTTAAATCCAAGCCATTCGCTTGTTAAGGCGGTACGATTTTCATTCAATTTTTATGTAACGTTTTTGTGCAATTGGCCATTAGAAAATATGTTCAATTGTGCCCGAAATAAATTTCTGCATGTGAATAATGTAAAACAAAGCAATGAAAAAGAAAAATAATGAAATCATAAAACAACGCCATCAAGCAGCGATTTGTGCTTTTTTCGATTTAACTGCTTTTGAAAAGAAACCCATTTTGCGCACCATTGAATACATTTACTAAGAGTAGAAATCATAATACAATCACTAAACACTCAAACAAATGAAAGAATATCGAGAGAAATTTAGTATGGGCGTTGAATCACCTTAATAGTAAGAATAACATATGAAAGAAAGTTCCACACCGCGTCTGTCTGCCTGTTCGCGATAAACTCAAAAACTACTGAACGGATTTTCCTGCGGTTTTCACCAATTGACATTGTTTTATGTTGGTAGTTTGTATGACAAGAATCTCCTTAAAGGCCGGGGTGGACATCGGATTTTTTGTAAATTGGCCCTTGACTTTGGTATATTAAAACCTTGCGTGATAAATATAAAAATGTCATAATTTGTTGAATAAGCGAGCGTAGCGAGCTCGATAGTTTCACAAACTACCCCTTCAGAATACTTGCGCGAATAACATAAAATCAGTAAATGGACTATACGATGTAGACATTTTTGACATCTGGTTTATAATAAAATTAACTGCGCAAACAATTAATTAATGAGCGTGCGAGCTCTATTTCTGACATTTTGGCTATAAAGTTTTCACGATTAACTTAAAAACAGTCAAATTCGAAAATCATGTGGGCCAAAACGATTTTATTATGAGCCAGATCCATCTGACCCGTTGAGCAATGAATAGTGTAAGGAGTTTCTTAAATCTTATGATCTCACCGATAGTGCTGAATATGTTAAACATGAGATCAAGATTTTTCTCATTTTTGCTATAGGTGCATTTTACACAATTTCAATGAAGTAATGAGTGAGTGCGCGTGAGGGGCTCTAAGTTGTTGTTTTTTATTAAAAATGTTAATTATCTCTATGCGAAAGGGGAACGAAAACGGATTGTACCACTTGATTTCATTTGCATCTTTGTCGGAGGGGGCCCCGACCCTGGTCTGAAAATAACTAAAGAATATTTTTTTTCCGGGAAAAAGGGTTTAACTGAAATTGAGGATAACAGTACGTATTTTTGCTTACAAACGATTTGGGACCCCGTATCATTGATACGGCTGATACGGCGGTTGTTGCGCCCCTGCCTAGGTTCTCCAACTGTGTGAAGCATGGGATATTTACAGGTATAGCTCCGTCAACTAAGATTCATTTAGTTAATTTTTGTTGATGAGAAATGTTCGTGAAATCGCACGGATTTTAACCGTCATTAATAGCCGATAACAGTCCTCTGAGAATTTAAGCCTTCCCCACATTAGTGGAGGGTTCTGTCTTAAACTCCACTCTCTACTGTCTTTGTTTTATTTATGTTTCATTCATTACACTAAGGTATTTTATTTGTTTTATTTTATACAAAAATATGTGTGTGTAGTTACTGAAAAATCTCATAGCAGATAGGTACGATTACCTATGCGACACTGAAACATGACTGACAGGCATGACATGAGATAGCAAACTTGTAAAGACAAATATGCTACATTAATTAGAGTTTGCTACATGAATATGCTACAGTAATTTGAATTAGACTACTTTGCTATTCTGTTCTTCGAAGAACAGATGGCCGATGGGGCAGTAAAGTTCTCGAGTGGCGACCACGTACCGGTAGACGCAGCGTATGTAGGCCTCCTAGAAGGTGGACCGACGACCTTGTAAGGATCGCAGGTACCAGCTGGATGCGGAAAGCACAGGACCAGTCTTTGTGGAGATCTCTGGGGGAGGCCTATGCCCAGCAGTGGGCGTCTTCTGGCTGATATGATGATGATGATGATGGCTTTGCTATTAGTTAGGTGTTGGTGCACTTTCGAAAAAAACTATGAAGGAACCTTTTAAATTAAAATTACAATATTTTTTTGTACAGAACCCTCAAACCAAAAAATACAAAACGGCTAATTTAGATCTCCTTAATATCCCATTGCGCCTAGTACTATGAACTTGAGTGACCTTTTACAACTGATTTCTAGAGATGCGGTCTTTCGTTTTCAAAATGTCGATTATCGACATTGAAAAGGAAAAAGTTCGATAGTCATTTTCTCGCTTACTATTCCACGCACGAAAAAAATAATTGTACCTATCGTTTAAATACATTTAGCACTCCATCCAGTTCACGGCTTTATTAGGTATTATGAAACACCTAACTTACTAAATACACAAATAATATAATTAATAGTCACGGGCGTTATTTGTTTGCGTGTTACAACTTTGGGTCTTGCTATTTCCACGCATTAAGATTTAGGTAAACCCTTATTAATAAAAAATGAAGACAGAAAAAGTATAGGACCCATTGATCTACTAAACCGTAGATAAAGCACTTCATACAAAAGTGCGCTTGAAATCTGTCGCCTAATTGACATTTGTACGTAGCAAATTCATGCCAAATACGCACGCCCCAATCAAAATGCCATTACGTACAGTATCGTATTTACCAAATATCAACTTTTTTTCATACTTATAAAGCTCAAAATTGCTTTTCGCGCTGTGGATAATGCTTTCTTTTTGTGTGCAATTTGTTTTCGCTTTAACGCATGCGCATGAATGAGACAACTGACGTGATGTCTGACACTGACAATATGTTTATGATTAAAATAATTACTTTTGATGGTTTTTATGTGTAAATCGCTATATTTATGCATGATAAGATGTATAATGAGTTTATTCACGCAAAATATGAAATCCTATCCTTTTTTCGTCGTATAAGGCTATTGTTTCGACAATTTTTGAACGCGCACTTGGGCATGCTTACGTGCCAACGGCTAATGACAGACTACGGAAAAGGACTGCTTGACTAGCGATTAAGCAGTCCTTCCTCGCCCCACTTTTCAAGCGTTCATGCGCTATCTACGGTTAGTAATAAATCAATGATAGGACCCATCACTTGAAGTGTTATCAATTCATCATCATTATCATATCAACCAACAGACGCCTACTGCTGTTGTTTTTGCAAAGTAATATTGCGCACTTCAGCATTTTGCTGCGTTCACAAACAATGTTAAGTAATTTAAATAATAAAAATTAAGTGAACTTACAAATTTTAAAGCTCAACTTTTCATATTAGCCTACATCATTCCACTGTTGAGCAAAAGACTTTCCCAATTGTTCCACTCTTCGAGGTCAATAGGTATTTTTTGTTTACATCGACATTGGGAAGAAGCAGCGAACACATCACTATTGCACGTCCGACCAAGCAATAACTTTATCTATTTTTAGGGATTAAGCAGGTAATTATGAATTATCAATGTTTCTACAGTACATATTACAGAGCTTGGCGTATTAATTCAGTCAGAAAGTTGCTAATACTTTAAGATATTTCGAAAAAAGCTCATAAAACAACAATCTTTAACACGCATTTATTTCACATACTATACATATTCTACAATGGATAACCAGCGAGTTTTAATATACATAAATGGTAGTGGTCCGAAGCACTTCATTAATTTAATAAAATAACAAAGCCTATAACACAAAACATAAAAATATTTTACCAATAAATAAATTGAAATAGTTTGTTTACAAGTGCGTCTGACAAGTAAATTGATTGTCAAACTGACGGCTGGCTTGCATTTTCCCCACCAGGGCCATTCTATACTAACCCTGAAGGTAGCTAACTTTCCTATCTCTTTGGTTTCATGATTTCCAGCCTCCCGATTAAGCCGGGTTCCGAAAAGGTTTTAGTACCATAGACCGCATACATATATTATACGCTGCGGCAGGTTATTCAGAAGACCGAAGAGTAGAACCGGGCATTATGCTTGACGTTTGTGGACTATAAGAAAGCCTTCGATTCAATCGAAACTTGGGCGGTGCTCCAGTCTCTACAGAGCGGTGCCAAATTGACGATGTATGAAAACGCCACTATATCAGTTCGTGTCTAACACAAGACCTATTTAGCTGCAGCGAGGACTTAGGCAAGGTGATGTCATATCACCGAAGTTTACCGCTGCACTGGCGGATATCTTCAGGCTTCTGGACTGGGATGAACTTGGCATAAAAATTAACGGCGACTACCTCACTCACCTCAGATTTGCTGACGATATCGTAGTCATGGCTGAAACCCTGGAAGACTTGGAAAAAATGCTCGATAACCTCTGTCGTGCCTCTCAACAAGTAGGTCATGGTCAATGAACATGGACGAAAATTATGTCAAATGTCCATGTATGTCCAGTGATGTTGGAAGCATTCCACTTGAAGTTGTTGACGACTATACATACCTTGGACAAATAGTCCAGCTAGGTAGGTCCAATTTCGAGAAAAAGCTCAATCGACGAATCCAACTCTGTTTGGCAGCGTTCGGGAAGCTATGCCATATATTTCTATATAGAAAACTCGTCAGTTAGCGCGTTAAAATAGGCAACAGGTGCTCTTACCACTCTTCAGGGCATCAGCTGACAATTTTTCCACCAAGTTGTAGCCACCTGATTTGTTTATTTATTCACAGTAGCATACAAACTATCATCAGATAAATTTTAATTTTAGATGAAATCACCGAAAGATTTTTTTACATTGGTATTTGTATGATCAGCTGATTACCCACCCCATGGACAGCTGACTTTTTTTGTCATGATATTGGGATGAATTCTCAGTCGGGATGGAAATTACTAATAAAAAATTCTACGATGGAGGCTGTGGTTAAACAACGGTTTAACCCACCCACGGTACTGCAGATGATGTTCACGGGCCTTCATTATACAACTCTCTGAAGCCTTTTAAAGGTTATCGCCCGAGAGGAATTGGTAACGAAAAGCTGTTGCTGGCTCGCGGACTATGACATCACTGCGTTGAATGCAACAGGCACGTTTTTACGCAAAGTGATTTTTGTACCAGTTTACTAACTTTGTGGCTTTATGTCGTGAGAAGGCCGGCTCGAAGAGGGCTCTACCAAAGATAAGTAAGTACCTACCAATTTAAAGATTCCCATCTCTTGTTTTATGTAATTACATTATAAAACTACAAAATAAAAATGCCTGGATGACCCGACACCAATACACCATGGAAGTTGATACTAACCTAACCGACACTATTTATTAGGTACCTACTTACCCTATTGTAGATAGGTAACGTATACCATTAAGGTAGGTGGGTACTTTCACCGGATGTAACTAGACCGGATGTTACTTTAGTAAAATTAATATTCTGTACCGGATGGATGTATAGTCTCGCAAGAAAGTCGTGCAAATAGGAACTACTTGCAACATGCTTACAACAATTTTGAGTACCTAGGTACTTCTGCTGTCAAGTGGCCCCCTCAAATTTTTCACTTCTTTCTTGCCCGTTCTTGACATACTGAAGTTTCAGCCTCAGAGTAATAACTAAGGTTTCAGCTAACTGGTTAATTTACCTACTAATCAAATTATATCCGTCAGGATTTAAGAAAGGTATAAACTATTTTCCTTTCTACCGAGAATTCAAGCAAATCAACTGTTTACTGGTTCTACGGTTCCGCCCATGAATTTTGACCTACTTCACCTACTTGTCGAGCTTTTCAGTTTTCTTTCCTTGAAATGATATTGCTCTTTCTTTTCATCTATGAGGTGCGTTTACAAGTTATGTTACGGTTTTCAAATTGCTACAAACGAAAAAATATTGTGTGTTTCCTCTTTATTATAATAATGTGAAAGAATATTATAAAATAATTGTACTTACACAATTTTCTATAAAACATTATAAACATGAGAAAAAATTCATTCGTTTGCTCAGTCGCTCACGATTAGGGTTACCGTCTGTTGTATGTGTGTGTAATAAATAAAAATAGCATCAAAGAGGATTCATTTACTAGGATCTACTAACAATTTTCGTATTATTTTATGAAAAATACTGGCAACTTTTTGTGGCTTCGCCAGTGTTACTATATAATGACATTTTCAAAAGTAATAAAACGCGCTCGATACCCCTGTTTATTTTATTGACCACTCGCCAGATGTTTGCGCATTGTTTTCCAGTGCGCAGTAGTTTCTCTGTCGTGAATCGGGATTCTGTTTTAGTATAAAATCTATTCTGCCATTTTGAAAATAGTGGCGTGTATGGATTAGAACTAGTGTTTTTTATGTGACAAATATGTCCGGGAGCAATGATAAAGTGTCGACTACGCAGCGTATGATCCCAAGTGTTGCTTTCCCTCCCAGCCACAAGCTCACCGTAACGGAGGTATTCGATGAAAAAGTGGGAAAGCCTCTACCAGATGTACTAAAGCAACATTTTATCTTGGAAGGTCGTATCGAGGAAAATGCGGCTTTACGGATCATCCAAGATGGTGCCACCCTATTACGGTCAGAAAAAACGATGATTGAGATTGATTCACCGGTGACGGTTTGCGGAGACGTCCATGGCCAGTTCTACGATTTGATGAAACTGTTCGAGGTGGGAGGGTCCCCCTCGTGCACCAAGTATTTATTCTTAGGTGACTACGTCGACCGAGGTTATTTCAGCATAGAATGTGTTCTTTATCTTTGGGCATTGAAGTTGTGTTATCCGAAAACGTTATTCTTATTACGCGGTAATCATGAATGCCGACATTTGACAGAATATTTCACCTTCAAACAAGAATGTAAAATAAAATATTCTGAAAAAGTTTATGATGCATGTATGGATGCATTTGATTGCTTACCTCTGGCTGCTCTTATGAACCAGCAGTTCCTATGTGTGCATGGAGGGCTTTCGCCAGAAATCAACAACTTAGATGATATTCGTAAACTAGATAGATTCAAAGAACCTCCTGCATTTGGCGCTATGTGTGATTTACTCTGGTCTGATCCTCTTGAGGACTTTGGCAATGAAAAAAATGCAGAACATTTTTCGCACAACTCTGTCAGAGGTTGCTCATACTTCTATAGCTATGCTGCCTGCTGTGACTTTCTTCAAAGAAATAATTTACTGTCTATCATACGTGCCCATGAAGCTCAAGATGCTGGTTACCGGATGTACCGTAAAAGCCAAACTACAGGATTCCCCAGCCTTATTACTATTTTCTCAGCTCCTAACTATTTGGATGTCTATAATAACAAAGCTGCTGTTCTAAAATATGAGAACAATGTGATGAATATCAGACAGTTTAACTGCTCCCCTCATCCTTATTGGTTGCCAAACTTCATGGATGTCTTCACTTGGTCTCTTCCATTTGTTGGTGAAAAAGTAACAGAGATGCTGGTAAATGTACTAAATATTTGCTCTGATGATGAATTGATGACAGATGGTGAAGATGCTTTGGAGGAAGCTAATCTCAGGAAAGAGGTTATCCGCAATAAAATCCGTGCTATTGGTAAGATGGCTCATGTGTTCTCTGTGCTACGTGAGGAGAGTGAATCTGTTCTGCAGTTGAAGGGATTGACCCCTACAGGTGCACTACCATTAGGTGCCCTATCCGGTGGCAAGACATCCCTGAAGAATGCCCTGCAAGGTTTCTCTCCAAATCACAAGATTACCTCTTTTGCTGAGGCTAAGGGATTAGATGCCATCAATGAGCGCATGCCACCTCGCCGTGATGGCCAGCGCACACCAGATCCACAGGACAAAAAGGCTCATGTAAACAGCAATGCACACTCGTGAAGTGGCAACAATTATGTACCTTCGATCCTTACATTTTTATCCACGGCAGCAGTGGTAGTGAATATGTGTGAAGGAGACTCAACTTGGTTTGTTCACATACATAATAACTAGGTGGATTTGAAGGGAATTGTCATAATAGATACAAAATATTTTAAATTTGGATTTAACTTTTTTTCAATAGTTGAAATTAAAATTTCTCTTAAGATATTACCTCTCGATATTTATAATATATCAGATCTGCAGGCAACAAATTTATTTAGTCAATTAAATATTAAGGTATGCACATTTATTTATAATGCGCTGCACTGTTTAATTTTTGGTAATGTAATTTTAAATTTTTCATATGAAAAGACATGATATTGTAATGTAAATTTATTCAGATTGTCTACTTATACTCTACATTGTTATCTACATTAGTGAAAATTAGACATGTCTATAATTTTCAAAGCATAATTAGCTGTGATATTAAGCGACGATCAATGTATTATTTAATAGCGATCTGCTAGTGAAGTACAGGCATGTTCATTGGCTAATCATGCATTGAAATATGTAAAGGAAGTGGGGAAAGTTCTCAGCTTGGGCGTGTCTTTATATTCTATTAAGTAATAAAATTAATTATGTACTATAATAGTGTGCAGCACATGTGTGTTGTTGCCGTGCGTGTGTGCTGTGTAAATATGCCTTGTGCGTACACACACGTTATTGCAGCTTTAACACTTGAGATAAATATTACTCTCTTTAATATCTTTGCTACAAGTTGTACTTAATTGTATTTTATTGTACAAAATATACTAAAATTACTATCTATGAACTATTACTTAAAAATAATTTATATTTGGGTGTATGCTGGCCCCTTGTTGCCTGCATGCAGCTGAACCTGTATGCTGGAACATCACATTATTATTAAAGTTTCTTAGTCATAATGTTTCGGTATATAAGGTGTAGTGGCTAGTCTAATTGCAGATTTTCTTACAGCTTCTATTCCAAATTTCACATATATACTAAAACTAGGTTTAATGACCTATGCACTGTTGGAAAATCTCTTTTGGTCTGCCAAATAATCATGAAATTGATGCAATAAGTTCATATTGTGAATACTAAAAAGTGGCTTACATCATTTTTCAAAGTCAGTATAAGTATTTTATCTCAATTCAGTGTGTAGTCCTTCCTACTTTTAAATAAATTTTACCTACCTATGTAAAAACTAACAATATATTTAATTTTATTTTGTACTAATCATGGGAAGTGTTGTTTTATCCTTATAAAATATATTAACATTGAGCTCCATAAAATTATAGTTTTAATATCTGTCCCATGTTGTTAAGTGTAAGTTAGCTTTCAATTATATGAATACCTAGGTATTATTCTCCGAAAACCGATAACAAAACATTGCATCTGCACTGCATCAAGTAGGTAGGCGGGTAAAAAGGTCATCAACCCAGCGACCTGTTCAGCGGTGGCCTGATTTCGGTTTATCATTCAAGGACACCTTAAACGTCACGTATCAGTTATAGGTGGTACCTAACGTGTTCACGTAGTGGTAGCAATATTTTCCTCTCTTCACAAGTTTACCATACCCATGTTCAATTTTATGTCTTCTTTCGCGTGACTCGCGGCATAGGTATTGTGTGCTCGCGTCCCACAGTACCTACCTACCTACACTAAAAATCGCACTCCCTACGTGAGAGCAATTTCTCGCGACGAATAATCCCACCTTCCCCGCACCTTCTTTCTCCAGGCTTTTCCTATTTTTATTTAGGGTAGGCTCTCCCAATTGCCTTCCTTATATTTATAAAGAAGCCTTGTACCGCGAAGACTCATTACCCCGGCCCCGAGCGTGATGGTCCAACACTGATAATTATCTACAGTCGAGATTCTTATCTATGCAGAGTTTAAATATCGGACAATGTTTATGACTTCAAAATATGTAGGTAGGTAGGATTTTGGCCTAACCTAAATAGGCCTATTATAGTGTTTCTCTGGCATAAGGACGGGGATACGTACCTACCTAGCTATATCGCTAAGTAAAGGGAGCCGTATTCAACCATCTCAACTAACCGAATTAAATCAACAGGTTTCTACCACATTTTAGATACCTGGGTAGCCTATAATCGTCATCATCACCAGTAATTATCATGTGTACATACGTATGTAGAAAAGTAGGTATCCATTACTTAATAGAGATAAAAAGTAGTTTAACTAAACCGTGTTGAGCATACATGGTAGTTTTAAGAGTACCTAAGTAGATACATTGTGTAGATACGGATCTGTTATCTTTTACCGCATCTATAGCAACACCTACATCGATATACCTAGGTATAGATTAGTCTAAGCCACTTGAATTAAAGCAATGCAAGTAGGTAGGTACGTACATATTTAGCTTAGGGGAGATTTGGTGTACCCACCACACCTCCATCCTCTAGGCCCAAGGCTACCTCAACTGAATATATTATATAAGTAGGTATAAACGTACAAACCCGCAAGTAAAAAATCAAAACAACACAATTTTTTTATTAGAAGGATTATGGCCTTGGCTGGCCGATTTAGCCGCTGAGCCGGGATATTTAGCGCTAGGATTACGAAGAGAAGAACTTGTAAGTACGTACGCACCTACTTACTTAGTTTTAGAAATAGTGTGCTTGATTATAAGCATTAAAATTAACACCTTTAGAGGCCCGATGGTTAACAAATAAACTTACATAGGTACCTACGTTCCGTATGTGCTAATTAATTTAACTAAATAGGTACACTTGCCAAAAAAGTGGACGGGCTAGATATCTGATGACCACCCAACATTATCGTTTTAACCTAAAGTACCCATGTACCAAACGGCTATCCTGTATATTGATTTCCGGTTTTTTAATCGTAGCCCGACCAATATTACCGGGCTATAGTGATAGCCCGGTAATATTTGTATACAGCAGTGGCTGCCCATAACATTTTTTGGTTTCGCGGCATCGCTCTCTATCTCTATCGATTCTTAGCGTGGTTTCACTCGCATTCTATACGGTCACTGCGCTGTACGATATTTTTGCTGTAATACTGATATCTCGGGTGCGTTCGATCAATGCCGGGTGGCCTATGATTTTGGTAAAAGCCATATAGTTCGTGCGTAAGCCCAATATTTAACGCATACCAGCTACTTTAAGTCTCTGACGCGTTTATCTCTTCATAGGCAGCCAGATTTTACGGAAAGCTTCCATTAAGGTAGCGCCACATTAGAGTGATGTGATGTGACGTGACGTACGTGATGCCTGCAATTTAGCAGTGCACTTGCGTTACGTGACGTCACTGATGCAACCAAATCCCACACGCACGTGTATGTCGCGTCACTCGCGACAAATGGCATCACATGACGTGTGGCTCTAATGTAAAGTCGTGTTACATCACATCATATCAAATCACTTTAATATGGCGGCACCTTTGAGGTATGTCGCCAGGGATCCGTACTTGAACTGTACCTAGAAGCAATTTTTTCATCTATAAACTGTACTCATCGCAAGCCGCTTTGGAACAGAAGTCCAACACCCTGTTGGGCGCGATTTCGGGTGGGGCTGTTCGAAATCTTCTCTCTTTTTCTACGGCCAAGTTACAGATAATGAGTGTTAAGGGTAAATTCAAACGTGCCCACATCATCAAGACAGATGGTGACGCCATTTCGCAGCTCTCAAGCAAGCCGAAGTGATCGACGATGCGCCATCTTCCATTCCGCATGTTTTTTTAAATAAGGGAACAATTTCTCTTTCACATTCGTGGTAAGTTGCTAGAACCAGAACAGACAGGCATTGGAAGGCGAGCGCTCGCGTAGATGCGAGCGGTTCAAAAATAGGGCCCCAGAGCTTTGGCTCACTAGTGCAAACTTGATAGGTATTCAAGACAGTTGGGTGCTATCATTTCAAAAAACTATCCAAAAATGCGGGTACCACAAGCTACCTGCAAACATTACTACCTAGCTAATGACAGGTAATTGCGATTACTGCTGTCAAGCTGGAAATTATGACGCTTCTCTTAAACAATGAACCGCAACGCTATCGGTCATCACGGAACACCCATTGAAATCTGGAAAACATTGGGGACCCGGGCCGTAGTCTTGTTCACTGACCTAGATTCAACAGGATCGTAACCACGGGTAACGGGGCTTGTAGGTATCTGACGTAGGTAGGTATACCTAGGTCGCAAGGCGCCCATTTATAAAGGAAAGGGCAGTGTGCAGGAGTATGGCAACTATCGTGGTAGAACCATACAATAAAGTTATTCAAAACGTAGTATCTATAGACGGTGCTTATAATCGACAAATTTGCGACAAAGATTATGTACAATAGGTATCTCGTATGCGACAGAAGACATACTTTCCGGCTGTCGAGTTCTTGTGCATTCGGTGGTTAGAATGGGCAAGCGGAGGACCGAGCGCAAAGGCGCTCCGCTCATTCAGGGACAAAATGAAGGTGTAACGTCTATATAGATTTACACCTATATCTCCCGATCGGCGGGATAAAATGTAGTAACTGTAGGAACAGACAGGAAATCAAGCACATGCGGCTCTATTTTTGAACCGCTCGCATAGAGGTATCCATTCCATGGTCTAACACTATGGTTGATTTGGACGATATAGATGGCACGACCCTATAGATAGACTGTGAGTACGTCTTACGTCATCGATTAGAGGTTGAGGAACCCACAAAACGTTGGTCTGCCCGTGCACAACCCGGCACGAAAAAAAATATTTAGAGACCTGCAGCATTATGTTGTACCTACATAACTGATTAATTGAGGAACGTATACAATTGATAGAATTCTTAATAATTTAACGTGTCGTTTAGCAAGCATAATGCAGTTTTGCAAGCAAGCCCTGGCAGTGGCCCGCTAGGATGATGATCATGGATTAAGTTTAACATAAATGGTTAAGGAATAAAGTGCAAGAGTTCCCAATGTTCTCTAGCTACTAGCTAAGCTACACGGAGGGATCTTCCTTTAGGACGTCGCAAAAATTACAGTTGGCCAAAAGAGTCGCGATAGCACTCTTGTTACTGGAAACCCTAGATAGAGTCCTACTGGATTTTGCAAAATCAGGGTGGCTTAATTAACTTTGTATCGCCGATATTCACGAGATGTAATTAGTGAGAGTGTACATTCAACGGAGGAAAATAAAAATAGTACCACTGGCCTGGTTACGCATAACAACAAAAAAGAAAGAAATAAACTTACAATAAAAAAGTCTCTTTAATTAAATATACCCATGAACAATGTTCTCAACATTCTCTTCCTTTTCATCGAACGATTCATACCTTAGGTATTTACATTAGGCAATGACAGCTAGTTTCCAATTCGGAATAGCACCTCTCAAACTATTTTGTGCCCCAATTACTGTCGACAACAGTAGAGTGACGTTCGACGTTGGCCGGGTCGGTAAAATGCGAGTGTTTCTGTTGTTTCCCAGTTAAACAACAAAGATGTAGTTATAACGATCATTAAACCGGTGCCGAACAACACTATACATCGTTTGTGCGCGATTGGTTCATTTGATTGGATATCGGCTGTTTCTTAAATATTCTTAAATTTCGTAGAATTTGTATTAAATTTTGAATGAAACCCATACCCATATTTTTCGCGGTTTCAGAGCTGGTGCCATAGTAAAAGTTGTTTGTTGTCTCGAGCACATATATATTGAACCCCTTGGGTGTCCTTGGTATCATGAATTTGAAGTCACCTTATTCTATGAGGGCATCAGGGCACTTGCGCGAATCCATTTTGCGCCATCCTGTTACAGTTCCCAAGACACACCCACCCATTCGCGAAAGTGTTCCAGATCCTTCTATGAGCAATACATTCTACTTTGATCATGCTCTCTAAATGAATTAGGGTTCTACATTAAAAGTTTGGAGTTATCGCAAATTGGAACAACTGCGAGTTGGAGCACCTGCGAATTGGACCAACCGCGTTTTGGCATTTTGGACCAATTGCGCACAAACGCTCTATCATATAATGTGTCTCAGTTAGTTGTGTTATGTGACACAAGATAATAAATTACGATAGAAACCTTATTTATGACAATAGTCACTGACAATAAGATTTTCTTTTGATTTAGCATTAAATTTTTTAGTTATTTTTCTCAGCTACATTTTTACTTCATAAAGTTATAAGCATACCCATTTAAATAAGATTAACATACTCATTATGACTAACAATAAAACTTATGACTGCTTATGTTTATTCAAATACAACTTCTTGCATACAAAACGAATATTCAAATCATGTAACTGTGGTACTGTGTTCTCATTAAAGTCCTTTGGAGTTGCAACATACTTGCGTCGCATACATTTGCTATCATCTGTACAAATACACATGGTGGATGAGTTTGAATAATTTTCACTTAACTTAACAGACACATTAGACATACAGTCAGTTATAGTATTTATACTTTCAATGCTTGGCATCAACATTAAATTTAAACATGGATAAATAACAAACGTAAAAAGGGCTAAAGCCACCAAACACTGTATTGGCACTGCTGTGGCCCAATATTTTTGAGGATAGTAGTAAATATTGAAATAATGTAAATAATAGTCAGGTACCAATGCCCAAATTAAGTACACAACTAGCACTGTTTTACTAAATAGATACAAAAAAAATCCATAGAGAGACCTTGCTGGTGTTGGAGCAGGTGTGTGTTCTGGCATGATGCAATCTAACTGAACTGATCTATTGTTTTCAAAATTAGCACAATGTTTTTAAGTAGAGCATTTACTTCAACTCTTAACTTTTTCAAATCAGTTCCATGGATTTTACTGAAACAAAATTTATATTTTAGCAGTGATATATAGCAGCACATACAAGCAAAAATTTAATGAAATTAGAAATGATTTCCAGATTCAATCATCATCATCATCATCACAGCCCGTAACAGTCCACTGCAGGACTAAGGGCCTCTCCCACGAAAGGGGAGGTTATTGCCATAATCTCCACGCTTGGCAGGCGGGTTGGAGATCGCAGTGTTTTATTATAACAATGGAAAATGCTGCTGCCCATTTTCCAGACTACGGAGACTCTTGATCTTTTGCCTCGAAAACATTAGTCGCCTTGTACGACACCCATAAGTGGAAGGGGTTGGTGCTATTCTACTCTGCCGGACACCACACGGCCAAGATCCAGATTCAATAGCATATATATATTATTCTAACCAAGGTTACAGCGAAAAATGTAAGGCAATCCCCAGGTAGTAAATGTTCAACTAACTTCTTTGAAATAGAGATGAAATAATAATTTATTATTCTTATACTAACATTTGAACTTCAAAACCATTGCTTGAGATCTGCCGTTGTATGCCACAACCCTTTAGCTCCGGGTCTATGGACAACACCTCACTTGCAATCTCTGCAGTTCCAGCGGAGGGGAAAGGAATATACAGAGATCTGCAACAAAACCAAGTTATACAGCTGCATTATGTAAATTGCGGCGTCTAAACCAAAAATAGGAAATTAATAACCAACATAAGCTTTGAAGAATATTCTGCCATGTTTATTTAGCCAACTAGGTATTGGAAGTTTAGCTTTATCTCATTATTAGTAATCCCATACAAGTAAGCAGCTTCATCAGCGACTGCAACAGATCTGTAAGCATATTTTTATTATGTTTGAGAAATAATGAATAATAAAACTTCAGGTATCAAATAGTTTTATTCATCCCCTAGAAACGTTATGAAAACAAGGGACATAATAGAATCGTAATTAACTTCCAAAACAGACAAAATAAATAATTTCTCGATTGGGTCAGAAACCCAGTAAATTCTCAGTTATGATAATAGTACCCTATTATCAGAATAATAGGGCACTATTATCAGAATAATAGGGTACTATATCATAACTGAGAAATTATTCGTCAATGTAAACCTTGCATTTTGGAATGGAAATCATTTCATATGGCTACGAACTGTACGAATCTCTATGATTTCCCATTGGAATCTCAAGAAACATCTGTAAAAAATAATAAAATAAAACTTACCACTGTTAAACAAATTAATAATTTATTTTACCAATTATAACCTAAAACAAAAGTAAAATATTTTTGACATTTTACTTTTTTTGGAGGCAAAGGTAGCCGTTTGCTGCACAATTTTAAGTACTGACACATTCGCATTCGCCACTCGTGGAGATGCTCGGCCTGATCAGGAAATCGGGTAGTGAATAGCGAGCTGCAATAGTCATAAGCAAGACAGAATACAAAAGGCAGGTAAAAGAAAACATGGGTGCATCGTAGTAGAGAAAATGTTATTTTATAAACTTTAGTTTAAGAGGTTCTTGAAAATTATATTTTTAGAATCGGCATAAAATACGCTTATTTAGAGTATTTTTTGTTTATTATATTTTTCTGTTGTTTAAAAGTTATTAGCTCTCAAAGCAGAAAAAAATTAAACGTTAAACTTTTATACGATCTATTCAAAATATGACTATTAAAATGATTAAAATAAATACCGGTAATTAATTCTGTAACTTTATTTTATACGAAAATGATACCAAACTTGCTGTAGTAGTCAGCGGGAAACTCACAATTTTTTTTTAAATATGGTAGGCCGAGGGGCCCTTTATATATCCCTCGTCCCTGGCAGCAGCATTATTTTTCTTGGGGCCAGCGCTAGAAATGCTTAGAATTACTTAAGGAATAAATGTGGTGAAGCCCATAGCTCTATAAAATTTTTTAAGGTTTTGCCCAATAGAGCCTCCACTAGTCGCCATCTTTTGCCTATAGGGATAGGGACCAATCACAGCAAGGCAGCTCAGGCGCAGGCGCGACTTTTAAACGAGTTAGGCCGTAAGGCGGGTTATGCCCGCACGTGCGCATGGGGTCCGCTATCCTACTTCTCATTGTTCACTTCGCTCGGTCTTGATGGTGAGTTTCTTGACACGCATGTCATCCACCTATCGCTTCTTGGACCGGCCTCTCCTTATGCCCAGCGAGGGTGGCATGTCCAGACATTTAGGACAGTGGCCTCATAAGCGATGTCACTGACGTGAAGACTAGGGGTCGCAATACCGGTATATCTTTTCAACACCGGGATTCTCGGTATTGACATTACGTCAATACCAGGATTCCGGTATTTTTGACATTTTCGGTATTTGGAGAAGTTCCTAGTAATTTATTATAACCTTTTTTTATTTTCATTAAATTATTATATTCTTTCTTTAAATTATTATTAATGGCCGTGTGGTGTCCGGCAGAGTAAAATAGCACCAACCCTTTACACTCATGGGCGTCGTACAAGGCGACTAATGCTTTCGAGGCAAAAGATCTAGTCTCCGTAGGCTGGAAAATGGGCAGCAGCGTTTTCCATTGTTATATTTATAACACTGCGATCTCCAACCCGCCTGCCAAGCGTGGAGATTATGGCAATAACCTCCCCTTTCGTGGGAGAGGCCCTAAAGCCCTGCAGTGGACTGTTATGGGCTGTGATGATGATACTTGCTTGCACAATATGCATTTTTCGCGAAAACTATGTAGGTCGGTTTATCTATATGAGGTCATTATTAACATTTTTGCGTAACATACACCTACACAAATCACTATCAAATTAAGTCTGTGACAGGGTTACGGAGGTCAGATGGCAGTCGCTCCACTGTAATTACCTGATCTGCCAAATATTGGATCATGGTTAAGACGGACCCGGCCCTCGCCCGCGACAATACAACCGGGATATTGACGCCATAATTACCCGTTATCCCAATTCCCCATTAACTATCGTACATTGATTTAGACTGTGTAATTTTGTAAATGTACTTGTTGATGTTCTTTAATATTTCATAAGTTATTTCTAGTGAGATAATAAGGCAACAACAATGGAAAAGATATACCCAATCCCGTTAACCCATCATGGGGACAGCGTTAAGAATTTTTTTATACCTATTAATGATGGGGATCATTGGGACAGCTACAATGGGAATAGGTAAATCCATGGTTTTTACGTGTAACACTTGATATTCTTGCGGTGGTATTTCAAACGTCAAATAAGCTACGGTAATTATCATCAGGCTACCGTAATGTAAGCTTGTTTGTCACATTAGTGGTGTAATTTTACTACATAATGCTTTAAATGTCCCACGCACAAGCTATATTGCTAATTACGGAATGCTGCCGAGTGTGTAATTGCCAATGTACATCAGTGTCAAACGACGTTTCGCAAAAGCGAGGAAAAAACACAAGTAAATAAAATGTTTTATTTCAACCAACAGTCTGAAGACATAGATGGATGAGGCGCACGTGCCGCGCTTCAGCTGCAAGCCCGCAGTGGGAGCTCGCAGCGACATCGCTGTAGAATAGTGCACCCGCCCGAAAATCGCATGTGGGTCCGGTCATGGGTTCATTCGCTTCGGGTGGATTAATGATAGAGAGATATAAAGTATCTAGTATGAGTGTTTTAATGGCGCTATCAATTTTCACTGGGATCGATCGAAAGAAATGTTAATCTACTTTGCTCGCACTTAGGTACACTACACCTATCTATATACGAGGATCCAACGAAATAAATATGTACTTACCTAGATGGGATGCAAAGGTATAATGCTGATACTCTATGTAGACGAGTCTCTACCTATCATACAGTACCTTTATGGAGGAAGGCCTCGGTTGGATATACCTATGTACCTATATCAAATTAATCAATTCAACTCAGGATTCCTTTCTACCGTCGTCGACGTCGAGCATAATAATGCTGCGCAGCGCAGGATAAGGTTATTGACACTACAGTTATTAGTTGAAAGCTGATCTGAAGTTAAAATCCATTGTTTGTTACTCTTAATACTCATATATTATGGTCATTGTAGGAGCAAGTCAAACATGTAGTTGACGAACTACGTCTGTAAGCTGTGGTGTCCTAACGAATGATGAGGCATCGTACAGTAGGTGCTTTTAGGTAGGTAGGCATTAATTCGATGAATATTCAAATGACCCACTTAAAATGTTGGAATGAATTATAGTATTTACGATAGTAAAATTAGGAGCTTGCAACATAAAAAAACATCTCCTTATGGTTTTGTGACGAAATTATTTTGCGAATTATTTCGCTGGCTTATGGTCATTTACGATCCTTCGTATGGGCAGCGGTTGCTCAAGGACTTACGTTCATTTCACCCGGGCGTGGGAGACCCGAGCATTGCTAACAATGACATTCTGTTCAACTTCATATAGAACTTGAACCTCACAGTGAAAAGAGCTTAAATGAGATACACAGACCAGTTTGAAATTATAACAAAATAGTGAAAATGGCAAGAATATCGCAAAACATCGTGACATTTGTTCTAATAACGGTAGGTACGGTACTTTAAGCCTTTAATGATTTTAGAAAAGACTATGTCCGCGAAAACGCTTTAATTAATAGGCATACCTATATAACCTTGATTTTCGTTTAAAAATAAAATATGTGTTTCTTTAACATCAATAGACGGGTGTGTTCGTCTCGAGTCTCCAGGCGGTGACAGTAAATCCTTGTCCCACAAACAAGATCGCTCCGCACCGCAGGATCGGCAGCTGGGAGGACGCGCCCCAGCCGCGGACCTTCGGGGGAGCCTTTTACGACCTTCTGGCGCCGAGCCCGCCGCGGCCCCTGCCCGGCGGCGGCGGACTGCTGGAGGAGCCCCAGCGGGATGAGCTGGACGACTGCGGCGACATCGAGGATTACGATGAAAATGATCTTAGCTCGTGTAAGTCCATAGCTTACGTAACTACCTAAATAATTAGGTAGCTTATAGTTTCTATGTTTCTAAAAAGGAACTATCATGCCAAATGGGAAACTGTACTAAATAGGAACCAACGATAACGATCGTGAGGAGGACCTCACATTATCGTTGTTACTTACAATGTTTGTGTTATGTAATATGTTCGGTTTGACCCACGTTAGTTTTGGCGCTCAATTTAGCTAAAATTTTGTATACATACATGTAACTTGGATGTCCATTAGGTACCATGGAGCTGATCTGATGATGGAGTCGGAAGGGGGTCATAGGAACTAATAATGAACGTAACAAGATAGCCCCTTCGTGTTTTGGATTTTTAGAATGGTCTATACTTTTAGGTGATACCTATTAAAGTCTGATGATGAGGTGGTAATATTCACTCATGACCGTATATGCTTAAAAGAAATATTTACATGACGGAAATAAATTAAATAATGCTAATACTAGGACTTTTTTTTGGGCGGTAGGTGTAGAAAAGACTAAACGTGTTTTACTGCACTGCTATTTATTTGTGCTCATATTCGACCAAACTCTGTCCTGGTCGACGCACATTGGTGAGGTTAGCCGCAGGGCTTTCGCGTCATTCCACTCGCTTAAGAGATTGCAGCACTTTTTGCCTTCTGAAACAAAATTACTATTGGTGAATTCCCTCATTCTTCCGCTTTTGGACTATGGGGACGTTGCTTACCTGGACCCCACTGAGGAGCTTCTCCCTCGGCTGGAGCGATTGCAGAATCTCTGCATCAGGTATGTCTTTGGACTGCGTAAGTTCGACCATGTGTCCGAATTCAGACGCAAACTTAACTGGCTGCCTATACGGCGACGGAGGGAATGCCATGTGCTTGGGCCATTATTTAATACCCTTTTCAATCCCACTGCCCCTATCTATTTGCGCGAGATGTTCAATTACTGTCCACCCGCCAATCCCCGTTTACGACCCCGCAATGAACTTCTACTCGCGATTCCATCTCACGGCTCAGCGAGTTACGGAAAGTCGTTCCGGGTGTTTTCTGCGCGTCTGTGGAACGCACTACCGGAAGACATACAGAATTCTCGGACATCATGCTCCTTCAAGGATCGTTTGAGGAAGCACTTCCTGAGTATTCAATAGAGCTTTATTTTATTTTTAACTATTATATATTTATAGTATGTTAGGTATATAGTATATAGTATTATAGTTTATGGTATAGTATATTTATGTGTATTCAACATTATAGTTATATTTAAATTGGCACAAAACTTGATATTGCTACCACCGCTCGTTAAATAGCTCATTTCGGACTATCCAAGGTAAGGTTAGCTGGAAGAAATCCCATTGTGGGATAAGCCCGCCTTTGCAATGTATATTTATTTTCTTTTGTTATTGTTCTTTATGTAGTTATACGCAATAAAGAGTTTACATACATACATACATACTAAATTATAAAATAATATTTACGAATAAAAAATCTTGCCCCAAGTCCCTTGTTAAGGAATTGTTCCCAAAATGCTCATAAACTATGCGCGATGAAATCATCGAGTTTGGGCTCATTTGATTTGTCTTGCCAAACACTGATTGATCGCTCAAGGTATCCAGTAAAAATATAATGCGTGCGTGTATAAGAGCTTGTACATAACAATATGAGTCTTGAAATGAACTTATGTCTTACACACTCTTAAATACGAAATGAATATTTGATTATGTTTAATTGAGATGTTTACATTGCAAGCGCCAGACAATTTAATTTATTTTCATTATACTCGAGTCGTGTGTGCGAACGGTAGGTATTAGGTATAGGTATTAGTGTTGATTTTTATTTGTTTTGAGTCCTGTAGTTGCATCACGTCTTGATGTTGATGTCATGTAAATAGTTTGCACATTGTTTGTGGACTGGCACACTGTAACTCTAGTTTATCTAATAGTTGATTGTAGTTAAATTTTAGCAGAGGTAGGTATGTACTGCAACTTCGTGGTTCAGTTTGGTACTACGTGTGTAGCTGAGCCGGTGTGGCATCGTTGGTCCCGAACAGATGGACCGATTTCGATGCGGTTTTCTTTATTTGAAAGGCGGATTAATCGAAATGGTTCTTGTTGACAGTGTTTCATGAAAAACGGTATTTGAGTATTTGTAAACTTGGTCAAGGGCTTTTCGATGTTTTTCAGTCGGTTAAGTTGTATGTATTATTAACGTTAGCCATTAGAGGGAAGTGGTGTTATGACCATTCTACCAATACTCGAATATTATATTCTTATCAGGCAGGAAGTAGACTTTCAATGTCAAACTCGACATGGGTCGCCATCAACACCATTTCTAATGAAGCATGAAGGTCATTGATAATTATAATTTATCGATATGTCGCGGTATTGTGTATTTTAACAATGATTCAGCGAGTAATAATTTTTTGTTACTTGTTTCAGTGATATCACCAATTAGGAGGCAAGGTGAATACGCAAGATTGTTTCTTGGTGGCTTTTTCCCCGGGCCGCAAGAGAACCCCCTGTACAGACCACCGCAAATACCACAAAGGCCCCAAGGACCGCAGGGGTCCCAAGGACCGCAGGGGCCCCAGGGACCCCAAGGACCGCAGGGACCCCAGGCTGGCTATAGGCCCCCACCGTACCGGCCTCCGAGACCGAGTTATCCCCCCAAAAGGCCACCGTATGCTTCAGGAGGATACTTTGACAACAACTCATACCAGCCTCCCTCCCAACAATATCCGTCAAGTGAGTACCTATATATTTCTAGGCAACTTAGAAGTTGATAGAACAAATAGATAGAGACTTAGTATACATTGGGAGTTCTAGTCTTAAAGTTGTTGGCGATAAGTTTACCTGGGACAATGGGTAGGGTACATAGCTTACATACCTAAAGCGATGGTCGAGTTCCTTTCTACCCCAGATCTCGAGTGGCACCCACAAACCGGTAATCGCGTCGCAGCCTAGGACGGCCAACCACGAGATTCAAGAATGACTTTGCAAAGGGTCCAACGGTACCGATGGTTAAAAGGGCACAAAACAAATTGTTATAGAAGGCGTGGCGCCATGTCCAGCGGGCATCGTGCGGCTGAGATAATGAAAATGGAGATGACTTTGCGCAGGTCTTTAATGGGACTTATCTTCTGTTACTGCTACTTTTCATTTGACTGCTGAAAAGTATTCCAACCTGACCAAGTTCAAATCAAACTTTAAGGGCACGCAACAAAAATATCAATACAATTCTATTTACATACATAGGTATAGGTATTTCGTATTCTATGGAATTAAATAAGTTTCATATTTGGCACTTATGAAACCGATCCCCAAGCAAAGTGTCTTACCGAAGGTGTTCTATCTTGATTCGGTATAGGACAGATTCTAGATTCAAAATTAGGCAGGTTCGCTGCGCGACAGTGTCAAACTGAGTCTATCAAAGGGTGGTATAGGGAAATCGATTTACTAAAATTTTGCTGTAAAATTACGATACTTTTCAGATAACGTGAAGCCTGTCCACGAGGGTGGCGTTAACTACGACGAGGAGCAGACCACGTACCGGCCGCAGGTGGTCGGGGGCCCGCTCGGGCACGTCGTGGGCCACCCGACGCAGCCCTTCAGGCGGCCCCCGCCACAGACCACTTCCAGCAATCCCAACTATGATCGCTACCAGCCTAGACCGACTACACGAGCGCCACATTATGACCCTCCCAGACCAGAGCGACCTAGAAAACTAAACAACAATGACAGTATACTTGGATCATTTTTCGATTTATTATTTAAATAAACTATTTAAGTATGCGTTTCAGTTATTTAAAATTCAATCCAATGTTCAAACAACCAACGCTTGACCTTTCTGCTTGCGTCGACGTGAACCATTCTAACAGGGTGTAACCTTCCAACAATGTAAAATATCACGTCACAACCTTTGGTGACTGGAATTTGCGCTGTTCTCGCTGTAAAGCGATGGAGCGCTGTTTCAATCCGATTCTGACAATAGATACGGTTCCGAAGAAAGCCAATGGTTCACCACCACAGTACGTTACTAATTTAGGAGTTGCGTTTTTTCCTCACCTTTGTATAGAGTTTACATTTTCCTTATACAATATCTTACCTATGTAACTTAGATACCTATAGTCAATATTAATTTATTTATTATCTGCGATTAAAATATCATTATAAAACATTCTTCCGCGCAATCATATCTTCTCGGGTTGAGCTTTTGACAGTGTAGAGACACATCCGTTTAGGCCACAAAACTTAATTGTAGATAACTGTAAGCTATCTGGATAAAGAACATTCTCCTGCTTAGTATATAAAATCTAAAGTTCAAAATTACAGTTGTAGGTGTGTCATCATACAACTCTCGTGAACTGGCTCAGTGATGTTCAGTGCGAAGCAACAGTGATACGCTGGTTTTGTAACTAATCCTCCCACGTGAACTCTTCAATAGGCAGCGCGTGACAGCTCCGCTTAGAAGATGTGGACGTTCGTTGCGTTGCGTGAATGTGTGCATTTGTCTCGTTAACGAAATGGGAAATTCCTGGATGACCACATTGTGTTGCGTATCGCAGTGACGTGCAAACGACAAAAATGTGGAATATTGTGTCATAATTAGCTTATCCTCTTTCATTTATAGTAATCGTATAACAAAATGAAACCAATGATTTTTGGATTGTATTTGTTTTGGTTTTCGCAAGCATTGAACTTTGGAGGTACGTAAATACTTGTTAGATACCATGCAATAAGCAAAGCTTTATTATTCGTTTCCATAAAACACCATCACACCATTGTGATCACACCTTCGTAAAATTCTTCGATAAAACTCTGTTATTAATTATAGTACCTAATCCTCTTAGCGAATTTGATAAAAATATATATATTTTAATTTAATTTAACTTAAATTGAAAATAGTCTTTCGGCAAATCACATCGATAGCCCATAACAGCCCACTGCTGTGGCGGGCTGTGCCATAATCTCCATGCTTGGCAGGCGGGTTGGAGATCAAAGTGTCCAAAACACACATCAGAAAACGATGCTGTCCATTTTCTGAAGACATTGTCGCCTTTTACGACACCCAATTTAAGTTGGTGCAATAAATATACTATGCCAGACACGTCACGGTAAATGATAGGTATTAAGTCCCTTTAACGAGTTTGCGGTCAATAAACACATTATATGTATCCATTTGTATAGCCGTAAATTGCCGCCCTCTTTTACTCTATTCTGTGTCATATTATTCAGATTAAATTTTGATTACATATCACATTGTATATTCATATTATAGCTTGCGATAGTATTATATTGTAGCCCTGGATCTCAGAAGCGCGCGGGCAAGTCGCAAGCGCATGACTATAGGGTTTTTATTGTCATAGATGCGGAATTAAATCCATATTTAGAAAAGCTGCGGGCACATCCCTGGAAAAGTGTACAAGGTTATTTTGAAATCCGTCCTGGGGCATTTATGTTCTACTGGTTCTATTTCGCTGACGGCATTAGCAGCGACGCCCACAAGAAGCCTCTGATAATATGGGTGCAGGGCGGGCCGGGGTTCGCCGCCAGTGGCGTGGGAAATTTCGCTGAAATAGGACCCCTGAACATGGACTTCGAGCTACGCAATCACACTTGGGTAAGAATTTTATTTACTGTTTATCAATAAAAAGTTTTTTTACATGGAAAGCTCATTAACTTAGTCCGACCGACGATATCAGCGCGTTCCGTTGGTAGATCCTGAATCGGTCTATCCTTTCGGGAGCTACGATGCCACAGGCAGACACACGATACTCAAAGCCACACGAAAAAGCCCCCGACGAAAAAGTAGGGGTGTTAAGTTAGACGTCTAACTTAACACCCCTACTTTTTCGTCGGGGGTTTAAAATAGGAACCTACTTAACAGAAATCTATCTCTAGCTTTGAGACATTGATAGTTAGGTACCTAGCTTGTGCGAAGTAGGTACGACACAGTCTAGCAGAGTTAAAATATTGTGTCGACGCACTGCTATCTACATTCAAATGAACTATTTGTCAACTAATTTTCACATATTTTTGGATAGGGCATTTCATAAGAGAGAATATAGTAATGGCGGCGTGGCGAGAATAGTTTCGTCATATTATTGACATTTTAGCAAATTAGCTAAACAGAGTTTATTTTATACCTAGTGTGGCAGCAGCTGTATCGACTAATCAACCTGGCGCCGGATTCGATTTTGGTTTATTTCCGCCTACTTACATTTATAAATTTTGCCAATAAAGTTTGTCATTCTTCACGAAGTACTGAAGCGATTTTGATGAACTGAATGATGAATTATTAATGATGATTGAATTAATCCCGCGAATTCCAGCGTAGTTCTCGCTAAAACGGGCCGAATCCATTAACCGAATTTTACGCCAACGATGTCGGTGGAAAGCTAGTTATTCATAATTTGTTTTAGGTGAAACAAAGGAACCTTTTGTTGTTTGATCATCCCGTAGACACTGGCTTTAGCTATGTTACGAAGACGTCGTTGTTGGTAAAGACTGACAAGGAGATGGGTGAGATACTGTTTACCTACATATATATCGCTTTATCTTGAAATCGTTAATGATAGTTGCGTCTTGAACTGTCCCGAACGGTGAACTCCACAAAGTAAGACCAATTTTTTTGCTACGCCGTGACAAACGAGCAGACAGCCCACCTGATGATAAGCAGTAACTGTAAAGATACTTAGGTACCTTCCACACTCTAACTTTAAAATTCATTTTGAAAGTGTAACGAAAAGAGCAGTTTCGAAGGCGGAGAATAAAAATGAACTAAAGCTAGGCCTCTATCGAGAAACCACCTTGGCCACCTGGTTGGACAGGTAGTCATTTTTCTTAACCAAGAACTAACCTAGTTTGTTGGTAACTTACGAATTTTTGTTATTGCCGACCACCTTTTTAAGGCACGCGTCCACAGTACTCGTACATATTTAAAAATGTTTTATTTGGTAACTCAATTAGTTCAACCCAAATTAGGCCTCTACTCTCACATGCGTAGTAGGTGTGTGAATAGGTACATTTACGTGCCAGCTTTAGTTAAGTGGCTTATATAACCACAAATATAGCTTATCAGTTATCACAAACTATGAGAGGGCTTATCAACCTGGAAATGTTTCTGAAAATGACCACCACTAAAGTATTTTTACTCCCTACAGCATCTGATCTAACAAAGGCGATAAAAATGTTCTATAGAAAACACAAAGAATTTCGGAAAACACCTACTTATATTATTGGACAAAGTTATGGCGGAAAAATTTGTCCAAGATTGGCTTGTTATTTGAACTCGGTACGTACCCTACCTACCTACTTTTTATAATATATCTAACAAAAAATAAATAATGGTGTGTTTATGTCAGCATGGATCACGATAACAACATGGCATAACTTTATACAATTTTGACTACCTACTTACCTAATCGCTAATTGGATCAACTGCAATTTATTTAACCATTGGACCAATCGCGCCTAAATAATATTGGAAATATGCTGTGACTCTATTTACGCGATGTTCTAATGCTTATTTGAAATTAAAAAACTTTTAACGGATTAACGAATTATAATTTTGAATTCTGATGTTTCCACCACTTTTCAGTTATCTGGTCACGGGTTGACAGCTTGTCTAAAACTGCGAGTAATCCGTTATAAGTCATTAAAAAATATCAAATAAATTGTATCATTATTTTAATTTTTGAGAATAACAATTTTGCATTTCTTACCTGCGGTATGCAACATCTACTCTATCAACTTCACCTAATCTACTAATATGATAAACGCGAAGGTTTCAGCAGGTTTGTCCTATAGTCTGGACAGATGTTTAAGTAATAAAAACATCGTGTAGCATATTTGCTTACACATTAGGCTGTGACACGTATCACGTTTTACGTCGACGCATAGCCGCGCGCGGCCTAGCTACTAAATGGACAAAAGCCACCCCTAAGAATTTCAAAAGACGCCGTTTTCAACTCTTTGTAATCAGCGACCGTATTCGTAACTCTCACGAGACAGTTGCTCAACTTTATAAACCGCATCCTACGCTGCATCTTCAACACGGATTTTTCGGCAACAGTCCCCGCTTATTGCCACTTTAGTTTGCCAATTCGACATAGAAATCCTTATCGGTTTTCGATTACTTTCCCTATAAGGATTTCGATTGCATTATATTGCAGAGCATCAATGAGACTTATCGACAGAGGAGTTCAAGTGTTACTAATTATAAGTACTAATAAATATTTTAATATTCCAGGCAATTACAAGGAAACGCCTTAAAATGAATTTCAAGGGTATCGGTATCGGAAGTGGCTGGGTGGACCCAAAAGAGAGCACTTTGGTTTTACCAGACTCTATGTTGGCATTGGTATGTACTTGTACGCTTTATACTTAATCGTAGGTACATACTTCCTACTTAATTAGGTAAGAAAGGAATGAAAGCATACAAACTTTTTATTTCAGGGCCTTATAGATTATAACACCTACATGGATCTGAGGCATATTTCTCACAATATAGCAAGATTCATAGAGAAAAAGAACTATACCAATGCGCTAACTATGCTGCATACGCGTTTCTTTGAAACGACACTCTCTGAAGTAGGCATGCCAATTAATTTTAACAATGTTAACCAAGACAGCCCCTACCCAGCACTGGCAAAACTTGATGCCAAAGTTAACGCGTACGTGAAGCCTACACTAGCTCATGTAGTACATCCAAGTTTTAAATGGAAATACTCCTCGGATAAAGTATTCGACTACATGAATGCTACCTTCCTTGTGCCATCTGTTAATTTTTGTAAGTTGGAGTATGACAAACATTTATTTAATATAAAATTGGGGCTGAAAATACACTATACTTTAGTGTCAGATGAATTTAAATTATTTCTTTCTTTCTTTTTAGTGGAAGTGATCTTAAATACAACAAATCTGAAAGTGACAGTTTATAATGGTAATTTAGACATTGTAACGCCTTTGGCTGGTAAGTTTAAACGTAGGAAATACTTTCGTTGTGGGCGCCGGTGTCCGATTCACTTGACGGCGATGGCACACTTAGCACCACTTGCACCAAATTCGTTTGACGGTTATTTTGTATGCAGTTTAATGTTTAAGTCCGGCGTCCTCGTCCCCCCTCTCAGCTTCGACTCTAACTCACAATCGCCTACGGTTTTATGAGCCAAAAAGGCAAAAGATTGAAAGCTCGCTGCGCTCGCTTGATTTTTTTAATTTATTATATCAATAACCCCAACTTTTTAAAACAGAAATGCTCGCGTTGCTCGCTCATTCTATGCCTTCAGTTTTGTCATAGTATTCATATATGCCTGTAATATATATTAAAAACGAAAATTCTCAAATTTTCATTTTAACAATCATCCCAGCTTTTAAGAACCATAATGTTAAAAGTTTCGTCCGTGTTAAAATGAAAATTCTCAAATTTTCATTTTAACAATCATCCCAGCTTTTAAGAACCATAATGTTAAAAGTTTCGTCCGTGCTCCGATTGCACATTCAATAATTTTAATTTCTTTTATTGTTAATTATTGTTTTTTAAGGGGCTTAAAGTTTTTACGAGGTAGGCAACACGTAGGTGATGCCCCTGGTATTTCAAACGGTGCGGCTGCGGTGACTGCTTACCATCAGGCAGGCCGTAAGCTTGTTTGCCACCTAAGTGGTATAAAAACGATCAGCATTATACTTCATCACAGCACCTAACCCAAAATAATAAAAATTCCAAACTCGCTCTGCTCGCCCATTAATTTATTGCTCACCTCAAGCTTTTATAACCCAAAATATCATAAATTACAAGCTCACTTCGCTCGCTCATTCATTCAATTCACTCCAGCTTGTGAGACCTCAAACGTAAAAAAGGTCGAGCTCGCTCCGGTCGCTCATTCTATGATCATCGCAGCTTGTAAGACCCAAAATGTCAAAAAATTCGAGCTCGTTCCGCTCGCTCACACATGAAATTTGTTGTTCTCCCCCAGGTTTTAACACCTAAAATTTTCGAGTTCGCTCCGCTCGCTCATTCATTTATTGTTCACCCCACTAAAACGATCAAACTTCTTTTTACTCAGGGCTCTCGCTCAGAGTAGCTCGCTAAGTAGAGAATACCTATAATTAGAAGATACCTAATAATATGTAAAATAGAAGATAATTTTGACTTTTGCCCCCCCCCTCAACCAAATTCTGAATCCGCGCCTGGTTAAAGTACCAGCTTAAATGCGTTTAAGAATTTGGTGCAAGCCGCTTTAAGAATCCAGTGTCTTCCATTGGGTTATTGTTGTGGCAAAGCGAAAAGGGGCCGCGGTGGGGCCGGGGGTACTTAAGTACAATTGCCTCATGACAATCACTTATCGCTGACGGTCATGTAGGTAAGTAATAGTGGTTTGTTTGATGTGATCTGAGGGTAGCATTCATCGACGGTAATATTTTTGTAAGCCGGCGCCGGCAGCAAAGGTACATTTAACTTCATATAATATTGATACAATTTTTGGTTAGGTTCTGAAGTTTTGGGTAGGCTTAAAAGGTGGTTCGTAAATCTTAGCGCTAAACGTTAACCAGAATGGAATTAGATCGGTATCGACTGCCGGCTCGGCTCTCACCTCGTGATCTGTAGGTACGTAAGACCGTAAACATTGCACAGGATTTGCTTCCAAGGGTACTATATTTGTTAGTACTGAAACTTGAATCTTACTTGAACATGAAAATGAGTTAATTGAAATTCGGCTGTATACCGCAATAAAAAAATTACTGAAGACGTTGCTCTCAGTCGAAGAGGGCAAAGCCGCGGCGGTCGCCATTTCCACCCACCACCAAGCAGGCTGCGAGTGCGGCGGCCTCGCACCGTTTGGCTGGCGCCCACGGCATCCACCGTAATTAATGGCCACCGTCACCACCGCGACAAGGCGGACTCTAACTGTCCAGGCCATATAGAAGGGCATATTATTTACTATTATAAATGTTTGCATGCCTAGTTTGTCATAGAGAAATATTATGGACAAAATTTAACAAAATAAATTAATCGAGCTCGTTGTGATGTCTTTTGTATGATTTCATTAAAAGCGAGCGCGTTGATGTTTAATGTACGATTCCATTAGAAGCGAGCGCGTTGACGTCTTTTATATGACCTCATTAAAACCGGGTGCGATCACTTAATTTATTCATTCATCAACATAGGTCAAAAATACAGACCATTAAATTCGTAATATCCTCTATGTTGCACACGAATGTGAAAAACAATTTAAAGAATACGAGTACATTATACTAAACTTAAAATTAAACTAAACTAAATTATGAAATAAAATAAATTATATTAAACTTAAAATTTCTGTTACAATGATAAAATTAAATGTCAAAAAATATGAAAATAAAGCATGTCCATTTAGTATCTACTAATAAAGTTAATGTCCAAATAATTACTATTGAATTCTTGGATTTCAAACATGTCCAAGAATTCTGTGCGTTGTGAAATGTCTCTTGTACGATCTCATTATAAGCAACCGCGTTGATGTCTTTTGTATGATCTCACTAAAAGCGAGTGCGTTGCGTTGTCTTTTGTACGAATTCGTTATGTCACAATGTCTTTTGTATGACCTCATCAATGAGGAAAGAAAAAATCCTTTTGACTCCTTCCTAGGTACAAGTTTCGAGGGAAAATTGCCCTAAAAACTTTATTTTTTGCTTAGGGAGGTACGCGGGCGGACGGTCCACCTGATGGAAAGTGGCCAAGACATCTGCAACCTAAGAGAAGGTGCCATCCTTTGATGTAGGTACCTGGAGAATGAAGAACCCCATGTTTCAGTGCAAGGAAATACTTCGGAAGAACTCATCCCACTTGGCATCTCGCTTCTCTCTGGCATGTTGCTTGTTTACCCTACAAACGAGCCATAAAAACAGCCCTCGTGGATGCCTTGGGGGTAGTATTTCAATAAACTGTAAGCACGTTTAATTACTTCCTTTTGCCCGCAACTTCGTCAAGATGATTATTTCACATGATCTCCTTATTCTATGAATGCTAGTACTACGGAGAGATAAAGTGGCATCTCTGCAACCTACCCGAATTAGATGAAACATGGCTTAGAATTTAAGTTGGACACTAAGCTACCATACTGTAAAAACTCCATAAAAATCCGGTTAGCGGTTTACCCGAGATGCGCGCTCAGAAAGATGGATAGGAAAGACAAAAAAAAGCTTACTTCTTAATATCCTATTTATTGGTGAGTACATAACTCAGTAAAGAGTCATTCGTACATGGCGGCACTTAGGTTAGAACCCAGTACCTCTCGCTTACGAGGACCCCTTACCCTTAAGCCACCGACGCTCTCAACCCCTTCCCCTACTGTACCCTTCAGAGATTAATCACCCCTGATTAGGTCTGACCCGGTCCGTATGACCGAGAGGTCGAAAGGATCCTGGGTGGAGGAGGGTTATTGTACCCTTCAGAGAGCGTTATATCCCGGTTGCGACCCCGCGCGGCTCGCGAGGGCCCAGGGTCCGCCGGTACATATTAGAAGGGAAAAAATGTTCTGTCAGTTTTAGAGAAAAGTTACAAGTCAAGATTGCGCGACGCAATGGAGGGTAATGTGTTTTTCACTTGATTGCTTGATAATTTCGTGACATTTCGAAAAGGCGTCGAAACGAACTATACTTTGGTGGTTTCACTTTTTTGTTATAAATTATAGTTTTCGAGAAATCGGCGCGTAAAACTATACAATTTATGTCTTTTGAATTTCTGTCGTGCGGGGTGCACTTTCTGAAAAAGAAGACGTTTGACGAAGTTTCTTTTTTCAAACGACAGAACCGAAAAGCTATTTATAATAAGCTAGCGACTCGCCCCGGTTTCGCACGGGGGTATCTTAACAAAATTATACCTAAACTTTCCTCATGAATCACTATGTCTATTATAGGCCAGTCAAATCTTACATCTAAAACGCAAAGCGCGATGTAACGCTGCATTTTTGATATGTTATTTAGACCCCTTAAGAGAGTGTGAAACTACATTTTGCAAGCAAAAAAAAATTGTGCTTCCTGCGTAATACGTGAAAAACTGCGAAATTTTGGGACTTTTTTCACTTTCAGGTCTAAAAATAAAAAACTATGCATTTTTCGACCAACAAAGCTTAATAGCTTTTAAAATTGATTAAATTTGCAAGGATTTAAGCCCAAACACAGCTCTATAAAGCGTATAGCAACCAAGTTATAACTCTTTAAAGATGGTCTATTTTTCCCGAAAAACTACAATTTTAGGTTTTGCTCCTCTCCGGAGCAAATTATTGGTAAAATTGCTAATTCTATTATAAAAAAAATTAAAAGGGAGTTGTAGTACATTTAATTTAGGTAGGCATAACAATTATACATATTATGAATACTTATCTGTCATAATACAAATCATGAATACTAACCTGACATAATACAAATTACAAATAACAACTAACTTAATAAAACAATCACTAATTTTGTCCAAGGTCCACGGTATTAGAACTATTAATAATGCTGCTCAGAAGGCTGAGCAGCATTCTCAGCCTTCTGAGCAGTAATATCGACCAAGCGCTTAGTTAGCTCCCGAAATGGACACTAGAATTCAAGGGTTTCCACACCAAACGGCGTAAATATGTGGTTTCCACCAACACTTGCGCCGTTTGACACTTTCAGTTGAGACGGTATCGGGCCGTTACTGGAAGATGGAACTGTGCAAGGGTATCGCTACACGTGGTGTCCCTGACCAAACGTCGTCCCAGCTCCCAGGGCGGGAGTGTCATCCCTTGGGCCTCTTACCGTCATCAGGGGCCAAACCACCTGGCTCAAGCTTAGCGGGTGCTCCAGCGGAGGTGAAAGCCCGGCGGATGGTATAGTGCGTAACGCGGTCGAGAAGTGTCCCAATATTTTTAGAAGACATTGCCTGAAGTTAGAGACCCGATTTACACTCGCCAGCAGCCAGCAAACGGGCACGCTCTGCAGAGTTGGTTAGTGCGCTTAAAAGATTGTTTCGCACCAATCTGCAGCGAGGCTCGCCCCATAGCCGCTGGGAACAGGAATTTTTCGGGAGCTCGGCCTCCGGAAAAGCCTCGTGCCAAAGACATTTATTTGGCCTCGATAGAATACGCCATAATAAAAGTCCCTAGTTTAGATAATAACTTCTACACTGGATACTGTGAACTATGTACCGAGGACAGAAAAGCTGATAGGGACACATCTGAAACTTTCCTAACGCCTAGACCTCCATATCCATCTGTTTCCAAGATGAATTATCGAGATTTATGTTAAGAATTAAAATATAAGAATATGTTTCACTGTATTGTTGACAACACCGCAAAACACAACAATAGCATTGGAATTTTTTCTTTAATGAAGTCCGAGAGGGATTAATCAAAACTACCTAGAAGGTGAAGTCACGCCTTGTTGACGACATTATAATAGCAATAGCATCAAAAGCTGCAGAAATGGTACCAGCCCTCGGACTGCACACCAATCACCCTCAACTCGCGCATGAGGAGCTGAAAATCCTGTAAAACCGTGTCCGCATCCCCTCGTAGGATCCCGTGTTCTAAGTAGGTCGTACTATCACACGTTAAATTTAGAATTTAGCTTCTCGAGAGTCGCCTATTGCTGGCACCCGACTATTGATTGCAAGAGGTAGCCTTTGTATATAAGATTGCTCGGCTTTTTGTAGCATTGCCGCATCAACTTATAAGCGGCCGGCAGCTTAGATCGTATTTGACCAAGCAACGCGCCTCTATCGACGGAGTTAAATCCATTTTTACGTCACCCTTCAGTACGACTTCAACACTATTACTTTGGAGGAATGTTCTCATGGCGTGGACGGCGGCTTCGCAGTCACCTTTAGATCCAAAGTCGAGCTGGATATGCTGGAAGTAATTTGCTGGGCTGGGGGTGGAAAACCGGCGTCGGTAGGTAGTCCCTACCGCAATAGGACGAATGAAACCATAATTTTTTTAGTTTTAGGCGCCATAAAGCGTAGGTACTTACTAAGGACTGTTCTACCTAGCCTGCCAGTGGTGTCGAGAATTCGTTTATAGAGGCTTATTCCTTGAAGGCCCTAATGTCGTCGTCGTATGAATGTAGATACAACACTAAAGCCAAGTAATGTCAAAAAAATACATTATTACGATTTCAATAGAACTCGGTAGAATGTTAGTAACCCATGGTAAAACTAAGCAACTTCAAACTAACATACAAACGGCCCTGGGTTCAGTTATTGAATCGCTCGCCCGAAAGAGGGGGCCGAAGTATGGGCAAAACTAGGGAAAAATATGTCATTTTTCATAAGGAAAATTAAGATTGAAAATCGTTCGAATCAAAGAGAGCAATTCATTGGCGAGGTTGACAAATATCTTCCACTGGACTCTGAGACTGATAGAACGGTCTCGGAAGCTGATTGGCACCTTGTGATGGTATTTTATTATTATTAAAACGTAATTTCTAACAAGCATAGCATAAGTACTTTGGTACCATTCACACAAATAAGTATTCACAGAATTCTTCAAAAAACCATTTTCAAGATTGTAAATAAACTATTAGTCTCACTTAGTTCGTTTTCTACTTCAATGAAAGTAAATTAAATGTACTACAACTTTCTTTTAGTTACTTTTATCATAGGACTAGCGATTTTATCAATAATTTGCTCGGGACGAGAGCAATAATTAAAATTGAAAATTTTCCGGAAAAATTGACCATCTTTGAATAGTCATAACTTGGTCACTATACATTTTGTAGAGCTGCGTTTGAGCTTAAATGGTGGCAAATATAATGAACTTTAAAAGCCATTAAGCTTCATTGGTCGAAAAATGCATAGTTTTTTATTTTTGTACCAGAAAGTAAAAAAAGTCCGAAAATTTCGCAGTTTTTCACGTATTACGCAGGAAGCACAATTTTTTTTTGCTTGCAAAATGTAGTTTTACACTCTCTTATGGTGTCCAAATAACATACCAAAAATTCAGCGTTACATCGCGCTTTGCGTTTTAGGGCCATTTTTTTGTAAGATTTGACTGGCCTATTAGTGAAAACCGCATAAAAATCATTCAGAAGTTTGCAAGTTTATCGCAAACAAACAGATACATAGACGTGGCGTGGGACTTTGTTCAATAATATGTAGTGATAGTGATTTTTAGATTTCAGATATCACACGTATCGTGGACGGCAAGCGGTAGATAAGCGTTAGCGAACGTCAAAATGGTGCCCACCCACCGCTTTCGGTTCGGTAGACGGGTACGTGCCTAGTGGGCAGTGGGTACGACCAGAAATGAATGACTTGTCCCGACGCGATACGTGAGGATACGGAGTAGTTACGAAGTTTATTAGTGTCTATTAGTAGCAGTGATTTCACACAAAATTGCTTGCTATGTTAAAGAAATGTATTACAACTATAAATATGGGCATTATTTTTATCTTAATTATTATTTAAAATACATTTAAAAATCAGGCTCAGTATCTTTCACTAATGGATTTCTGGATACTGAGTGCTGTCCCAGATCCAATCCACCAACGACGGCGTTTTACGCACGATAGCATATTATTGTACTTTACAAAAATAACTTTTAAAAATAATTACGGACCTACTTATTAACCTTATCCTAATTATTTTAACTACTTACATTAAACCTGCTATTTACTACAGGTGCTGTGAAATGGGTCCATAAATTGAAGTGGAGTGGAGCCCAAGAATTCAAGACAGTCAGAAGAGTAGCTATACAAGGACATAAAAATGGATTTTATAAACAGTTTGGACCGCTCTCTTTTTGGACGGTATTCCGTGCAGGACACTGGGTAAGGCTCGGTGCACTAGCCAGGCGCAGTATCGCCCTTTTCGCGTAGAAATAATTCAGAAAATCGGTTTAAATATATAGAGCGTATCAACTGTTAGTTTTGTGTATTGCCGACATTACAAGCTTAGTTTTATCTACGTGATTGTGACTAATTAACGTTGTTCATGTGCCTTATGCGTGGGTAGGCCTCCCACAAGGTGGACCAACGACCTGCTAAAGATCGCAGGTACCAGCTGGATGCGGAAGGCACAGGACCGGCCTTTGAGGAGATCTCTCGGGGAGACCTATGCCCAGCAGTGGGCGTCTTCTGGCTGATATGATGTGCCTTATAAGATAGTTAACTGTCACCTAAAGTGTAGCGTCTACGTACCGAAAAACGCAGCTTGGGCAAGCCCTCCACAAGGTAGACTTGCCCCTTCCAGATACTATACAGATTTGGGGGGGAGGCCTACTCGTACGACCAGCACTGGGTCTTTCAGCTGATCAAATGAATGTGAACTTTCTTTCCCTTTCTCTTTCTTGATACCAGCACCTTCCTATGTATCCCTTGAGCTTACGCACTACGTCACTAAACCAGCACAAGTGGGAACTTTTTCAATCTAATCCGCGATATCTCTCACACTGATGTAATCGTTACGCGCTCGATATAATCTCCAACATTTTCATTTCGTTGGCGTAGTTCTAGGACGTGCGTCGCCACGTCAGCGTCGACCAAGTGTAGGTGGTTGTTACAAACAAAAATCGATTTTGAGATATTCTTTTCCACAAACTTTGACGTTTATGATATTAGAAGGAATAACTCGGGGTGTTTTTACAGGTGCCCGAAGATAACGCCGAAGCAATGCAACAAATACTAGATCATCTTACAACTGAAAAATAGGAGATTGGACATATTTCCCACAATTTCCTAGTTTTGTTCGTACCTATGCAAACGTATGTATGTATCTTAGATACTGACTTTATGTAATTAATAGATCTAATTGTAACCTTATTTATTAAATTAAAATTACTGTCTGCAGTTACGACGTTTGAGGATATCAAATTAAATACTTGCACTTCTTGTAAAAGGTTTTATTAATATTTCAAACACAATTTACTATGTACAAATTACATTGTAAAAATATTCATTCTTGTCTTCTTATTTACTGATTCATTTATTGTTATAGGCAACACTTATAAAACATAATACAGAAAAACTCAATCCATAATTGAAAATTATTATGAAAAATAGACAATTTATTTTAAAACAATAAGTACACTGTATTTATGCACTCAATATTGATGCATGATTATAGTTTCAAGCTATAAATATTAAAGTAATTAACAACTTAGTCAAAACTAGTCAAAAGACATTTTTCATGGAATATTATTAAATAGATTCATTAAAACAACTGCTTGGCATTAATTTATTAATAATATATTTAATTATGATAATCGATCAGCCTAATTTCATTGCATATTTTATTGTTTACTGCTATTTCACTGGACTTGGCGTATACTACCGATTACTTAACAAACAAGAATAATTTTGCAATTTATTGTTCGTATTTCATTTCATTAAAAATAATGTGCTCCAGAAATAAATTAGTGCTTCTTAACTGTATAAATAGAATTATTTTCTAGCTGCGCAGTAAAAATAGGCCAAACGATCCCATGCACAATATAAAGTGCGGACCAACAAAACACATGATAGCGTACCCCATTCTATATAATTAAGAATAGACTTAATATGTATGCATATAATCACACGCCCTCGGCAACGTACATACCCTATAAAGAGGCACGACAGGGCGACTCAGGGAAGACTGGAGCATAAGACTAAATAATAGTTACGCAGACTTTAACAATCGGAGAGTCGAATGGTATCGACCATCGAAGCGGACACGGTCGAGTGCGGTACGTAGCAAATTTGGTGAGAATTAATAAATGTATCACCACTAGAGGACGGCGCGCACGAGTCGGCTCGCGGACGCCACGTACCCGTTGTCTGCGTAGTTATTATTCGATCTTACGGTTGGGCGGTTAGCGGCGCGGCCCCCAGGCGGCGGAGGCGGTGGGGGCGGGCGCGGGCGCGGCGCGGGGGGCGCCCGGCATGGTGGGGAACTCGTGCGTGGAGGCCGTGTCGGGCGCGCGCTGCTCCCACGGCCCGCCCTTGACCACGAACCCGGCGGCCGCCCCGCCCGGGCCCGGCGCCCCGCCCGGCCCCGCCGCGCCCGCGTCCCCGCCGCTCAGGTCGCTGAAGTCGCCCAGCGACGGCGCCGCCGGCCTGCTGTACCTGTCCACGACGTCTTGCAGCTGGAACAAATAACGTTTATTGAGAAGTTAGCTCAAAGCTCATCATCATCACAGTCCACTTAGGGACTTTGGGCCTCTCCCACGGAAGGGGAGGTTATTGCCATAATCTCCACGCTTGGCAGGCGGGTTGGAGATCGCAGTGTTATTAATATAACAATGGAAAACGTTGCTGCCCATTTTCCAGCCTGCGGAGACAGATATTTTGCGTCGAAAACATTATTTGCCTTGTACGTCACACAAAAGTGACAAGACATTACACGGCCAAAGCTCACCAGAGATCAAGTCCGTAATTATAGCATCGTATCGAACAATATACGACGTGACCCAAAACATTTGTCGGTCTTGTCAAGTTACGATATAGAGATTATATTATGTTATCAGTAGACTCACGTATTCCTCGGCCAAGTTGAGGAGATGGTCCTTAGCATCGAGCACGTTGTCCTCGTCGCCGGTGATCACCACGAGGCTGTCGTTCCCGGACTTGGGGAAGCGGATGTCCACCTTGAACTCGTCCATTATGCGACGGATATTCTTCCCGCGAAGCCCGATCAGCCGCCGGTGCACGCTCGGGTCGATATCCACTTCCTCGCGGTGTTGGTTATCCTGCAATTGGAGTTTTATTTAAATAATAATGTTTGGGTTACGAGTATTTGGCCGCTACTCTCATCCGCGTGGAATGGTTTTAGTATTTTCCGATATTCCGATTTATATAGTGCACGTAAGATTTACCTGTTATTTAGGCTTTACATGTAAATTATTATTGTCACTATAGTTTAAAAGCATTGAAAAAAAAAATGATAATCTGTTGGCAAATTAAATGAAAAATAAATAAATTCCCGAAACACTTGGAAACAGTGTGGCTTTCTAATTTAAAAAAATTTCGACATCAGTTCATTTGGCCCTAGATCTACAATGTAGAGTCCTATAATTGTGGGTCCCAGTATAGTCACTGGATCGACATAAATTACAAATTGTTGCTGTAATACAGACATACACATTACACAGAGAAGGCAAACTCACAAGTTGATGGACAATCGCCATGATTGCTTCCTTGGCTTGGTGCGCCTTATCCTCGTAGCCCTGGATGGTGATGATGTCATCGTCGGGCTCGCCCCGTTTTGGCAAGTTAATTTGTACTCCATAATCCGTCCGAATCTTCGTGATTACGGAGCCTCCCTTGCCGATCACGAGTGGGTGATACTCTGGGTCCACTTTGAATTTCAACTCGTATGACCTGCGAAAACGATTTAGGATACTATAAAATATCTTATCAACAGCTTCAAATAGTCACTATAGGCAATGCTGTCCATTCTTTGGTATACAGTCTGTACTCTAAAATATTCTAAATTAATCGTATTTGATATCCATTTGGAGTTGGCTATTCTCTTACAAAATTGTTTACTATTAGTTTGTTGTACAGGCAGACGAAATCCTTGAACAGACATCCATGGCCAATTAGTACAAGGTTAAACAAGGGCGAAGGCCGGGCTTCGTGGATCTTTGTCTGATACTCGGTTTATCTTATTCTGTGTTTGGTACAAAGACAAACCAGCCTATTATGCGACACTCACCTAAGAATTCTATCTTCTTTCTCCTTCTCCATGTCTACAATTCTATCAGTAAGTGCTTGTTTAGCTTTTTCGACATTAGTCGGCGTCCCGGTGACCTTGAAGAAGAAAATGTAGGTTACAAGATTTATACAACAATGTATGTGTGCAGTATTATCTAAGATTACACATTATATAGCGAGTGTACCTTGACAATGTCGCTGGGGTCATCGTTGGGTGGCAGCAGTATATGTACGTCATACGTCTGCATCAGTTCGCGTCGCTTCTGGCCAGCCAGCAGCTTATGCAGATCGTTGGGCACCTCCACGTCTATCGTTATAGGCACCTGCAAGGTTTTTGATAGTAGTAAACGCCGTAAAGCTCATGAAGACCTGGGTGGTTCAGTTGGTTAACATGCCGGTCTGCCACGCAGAGGTCCCGGGTTCGATTAGCGGATTGAGGAAGTTTCCAAATTTTTTTTTTCAAGTTAATATAAAAATATGAGTGAAATGAAACAAACGGTGAAAAAAACATTTAGGTTTTAAGTTGACCGGTCAAACTCGATTCGCCAAAGGTATTAGGAGACACACCTAACGAGTGGCCAGCTCGTTGCTGTGCTCAGGTTCGACTAGCATTGTACGAAACGGTCACCCATCCAGGTCTCGGACTTTGCGAGCATTGCTTAACTTTGGTTATCGGTTACGTCCTCACTGAATTGCCACGATTTCGCAGATCGTCTGTTGGTGTACCTGGGTTGGTGCACCTGGACAGGCGACGGTTCGAACGATCGTTTCTCGCTCGTATTATTCGGATGTGGAATGAAATCCTAGTCGCAGTGTTTCCTTTCAGGCCTCCAGGAGGTATATTGGAGGTCGATATCAAATCGATTTCGTTCAACTCTTGCCTTCATAGTCATAAGATGGCTCACCTATAGTAAAAAGTTCTGGGTAGTGTGTACCCAGAAGTTTGGACTTTGACCAAACGTCCCAAAAAGTATATATTTATATAGGTATTGTGTATAAAAGTGTTTTAATTTATAATAAACAAAATATCGCTAAGGTCGAGACTGTTAACCGTCAGAACATCGATCTTGTTGCTTTATGACGTGCAACTGAACTTCGAACTTGTGATAATTATAGAAATTTCTAGGTCAAGTGTACAAAAACGCACCTGTCCAAGCAACGCCTTCTTAGGGGCCTCGAAATTCCCCGGCCCGGGGCGGCCTAACCAAAATATCGCTAAAATCGAAACCAAGTCGCCAAAAAGAAAAGTGACTGTAACTGAAAAGCGAAACTGTCAAGAGAATGTAAGGCACCCCAGTTTTATTTACTTCTAGAATTCGTACAAGAGGATATGTTAGTAGAGCTCGTCTAGTCTAAGATGACGCGCCCCACTACTTAGTTGATTTCGATGTGTGAGTGCAAATATTAATAACGACACTTCATCTGTGTCGGAGCCAATGAACGGCGCGTGCTCCGATGTTTGAATCTTACCGGCAACTGAATGACCAATTACAACGGCATTTGTATATGTATTGCGTCCATATTTTAAACTTGCTTGTGTGCGATAGTGGGGCGCGTCATTTTAAATTAGACGAGCTCTACTATCGCTACAAAATGCCGAATTTTGGGTCACAAAACAATATTTTTTGTGCCAGTTTGTGCACGGGCGACCAACGTTTTGTTGTACTCGATGACATTGGATAATCTATTGCGTCACAGTCTAAAACTGTTAGACCATAATTTCAAGGGACAATCGAACTTATTGCTTCATGGCGTACAACTGAACTTCAACCTTACGGATATAGTGATAAGGTAGTTTACAAAACGCACCTGTTCGAGCAAGGCCTTCTTAGCGGCCTCGCAGTTCTCCGGGCGTCCGGTTATCCGGATGGTGTCATTGGCACCCGGCTCAGCATCCTCCCGTCCGGGCACATCCGCCGCATCTGCGGTGTCCCGCTCAGGGAACTTGATCTGGACGTCGAACTCAGCAGTGATGTCCTTGACCTTGGTCCCGCGCGCACCCATCACAGTGCGGTGGTGCCGTTGCGGGATTACGCACTCGATTGTCACCTATAGTGGTAGATTCAGGTTTTCAATATGGTCGGTTGAAAATGTTGTGACGAAAGTCAATGGAATTGAATTAAACTTGTAATACGAATTTTCGTTGATTCCATTTCATGAAAATCATAGACAATATCAAGAGCTTTCCTTACTAATAAAAAAACTTTGCGAGCCACCGGAATGTTTGTCAAACATCCAGTTCACTACGCTATCTCGACCCACCCACCTTAGCTTCGAGGTCCTCTATAATCTCAGCGATGCGCGTCTTGGCGGCCTCGATGCAGTCCTTAGGTCCCTTCAGTACCACGCGGTCACTGTTGACTCCCTGCCTCGGGAACGATATCTGCACTCCGCCACAGTCGTCCGCGATACGGCGAAGCACCTGTATTTATAATATTATACATATTAAAGTATCTATAGCTTTATTACTATTCAGTATTCATAAATATTACAGTAACATGTCGTTTAGTTGAACGGGCTTGATCTCACTTCAATTATTTTTGTTTATTCCTATTGATAGTACTCAAAGGTTGCCTGGAATACATAGCTGTACCGATTGTTGTCTTTAACGAATATTAGGCATATGTGGCCCGTGGCCCGTACCCCGATTTGGGCGTATCGGATCCCATACTTTTATATGGCGTCTAATCTTTAATCTTCGATGCCACGAACGCGATGACATTAAACTTTCTTTATTTATGTAACACGTGGATCTAGTGTAGTTCTAGCTTTTGAGTGTGAAAATAAAGTGCGTTCATCCATTCACCTCTCCACGACGAGCCACGAAGTGCCGGTGGTGTCGCGGCGGCACGCACATCTCGCCTTCGGCCACGTTGCTGATCTCAGCCACGGCCACTTCGAGTTGCTTGCGCGCCGCGGACACTTGCTCCTCGCGACCTGCGCACGGGTGAGAGTGGCAATTAGTAAATTACACCCATTCAATCAAAAAGCGTGAGAGCAAATCAAAGTGGAATGTATTCGTCATAGAATAAGGTCCACTTCTGTATCACTTATATTAACTAGCGAGTGACGAAGTCACAATATTGCAGAATTACGCAAATAATTATTTAATCGATCCGCCCGTCGTAGAATTAGATAATCGCCATAAAGTTTGTCTATGTTTATTTTCTACTCTATAGGTGGTACCACATGGATTTATTTGTGTGTCGCTTGTCGAATAAAATAATGAAAACATAAAACCATCCATCCAACCATTCACACACATCCAATGATGTAACATGAATTCGCTAGCCTGATTAGTTACATCAAAACCTAGAAACAGTATTGACTCACCAATAATAAAGATGGCCTCCTTGTCCTCGTCCTTCTCCGTGGGGAATATGATCCGCGCGCCGGTCTGCTCGCGGATCTTCTTGATGTTGGCGCCGTTCTTCCCGATCAGGAACTTGTGGTGTTCCGGCCTCGCGCGCACCTGCGCCGTGTGCGATGTCAGCTCGCGCTCCGACGCGTGAGCCAACAACTGTAGCCGCGCCTTCTCCACATCCTCCACCGGACCCTTTATCACCACCTTGTCGCTATCACTGTCCGCCGGCGGGAACTTTATCAGAACACCACCACACTCCTCCATTATAGAATGGATCAGCTTCCCGCCAGCACCGATCAGCGAGTTGTAGTACTTCGGCGGAATGGTCACCTCCTCCGTCACAATATTCGCCTTCTCGTTGTGTATCTGCTGGATCTTCTTGACGGCCTCCTCGACGTGCTCCCGCTTGCCGCGCACCGTGATGACGTCGCTGTCGTCGCCCTCGGCCGGCAGGTCGATCACCGTCTGCGTCTCATCCCGGATCTTGCGCAGGTTCGCCCCGCCCTTCCCGATTATGAACTTGTGGAACTGTTTGAATATTGGCACTTCCTGGACGTACGACGATTCGGCGATCTCCTTTATTAGCTTGTGAAGGAACTTCTCGCATTTCTCGATGTCCTCCTGCGGACCTCGCAGCTTGATCGGACTCCTCTTCTGGCCCTGGTCGGGAAGAGTGATCAGGACGCGCTCAAATTTCTCGCGGATCTCCTTAATTTTGTCACCTCTGACGCCAATGAGAGATTTGATGTATCTGTGATCGACGAACACTTCCTTCGTTCTCTCGTTTTCTAATTTGTTAACCATATCGCGGAGCTCTCTCTCGGCATCGGCGACGCCCTGGTGGCTGCCCTCGATGCGAATCACATTGGTTCCTTCGTTTTCAATAATGTTAATAACTACACCAGTCTCATCCTTCAGTCTGTTAACTGGAAAGGACAAATTTATTAATTAGAACCATCAACAACGAACACAAACAAGTTTTACACAGAACAAGTACAGAAACAAGTTTTAGAAATGAATAAAGGGGACTCGTACTGTTGGATCCACTCTTGCCAATGATGTGCTTGAAGAATTTGGGGTCAACGGAGAGTTCGACGTAGGTGAGGGTGGCGAGCAGGTTCTTGACGAAGTCGTCGAGCTCCACCTGCGCGCGCTCCACCTCCTCGGGCGGGCCGTCGATCTTCACCTTGTCCTCGGAATGCGTTATGTCTACGTGCACCTACAATAAGTCCAATGTCAAGGGTATGTTCGTACTATGTAACACGAGAATTACAACTGAAACAGTGGTTACTAGACAAATTCTCAAAACAAACAAAAATACCTTAGAGAAATCTTGAGTAATCTTCTTAATGTTAGAGCCATTCTTTCCAATAATATATTTATGTATCCATGTCGGGGCGTCAACCGTCGCAGTCTTTACAGAGTTAGCTTTTTCGCACACCTTTGATAGAGCTGTAAAACGATCTCTGTTAGAATACATACAATGCATAACAAAATATATAAAACTGTTGCGAAGTCAACATACCCAGGCCGATCTTGTTATGAGGTCCGTGAAGCGTGATCGTGCCAGTGGTCGAGTCGGGAGGCGGCATCTCCACGGAGACGCCGGTCTCCTTCAGGATCTCCTGAATGGTGGTGCCGCGCGCGCCAATCACATACTTGTGCTGGGACTTGGGCACTTCTACACGCACGGTCGAACATTTTTTCACCTGTTCACAAACACAATTTGAATTTCAATGAGGTCAAAGTTCTGTAGCGACAACAACAATCATTGATGCCAATAAAGAGGAAATGAGGCGTCGAGTGACCACATTACGACGGCGCCTTCTAGTTAACGATTGAATACTTATTCAATTGAGCGAGACAAGCCGCTACGTTGTTGGGCGGGAGTAATTGTGGCGGTTCTCACCATGTCTTCGTAAATCTGCTCGATCTGGGCCTTGGCAGCGAGTACGCCAGTCTTCTCTCCGGCGATAACGATTTCGTCGCTCTGAGTAGACGCGGGCGGGATGTGGATGCGCGCGCCCGTCTCGGCTCCCAGCGCCGCCGCGCGCTCGCCGTACGGCCCTTGGATGAACGGATGGTAGGTCTTCGGAATGGTGATGCGCTCCAGTGCCTTACGGGACTACGAGGAAATCGAATATTTTAATTATAAAATTAAAGATATGACTCATTAAAATGTTTGAGGTGGTAATGTGAATAATTTAAACATTTATGCTGTCAGACCACTTGTGACTTAAGTGCTGTGAAATCTTTAAAACATTAGTTTAATTTGAAAAGCCTAAATTTACCTGTTCCTCTGAGCAGACCCTGATCTCATGTTCAGCCTTCTCAATGCCTTCCTTAGTACCAGTGATTGTTACAATATCGCTGTTGTCATTAATGGCAGGAACGCTGATCTTAGTGGCGGTCACCTTTTCCAGATCCTTCAGCTTTTGGCCCTGCTTTCCAAGGATCCAGCGGTGATGCTCCTTCGGAATCGAGATTTGCTTGCTTGCCTAGTTTATAATGGGTAATAGTTATTAAAAATTATAAAAACATAACTTTACACTGTACAAAATATCAATGTATAAGATTTACAAATTGACAAATTTAATTATGGATTCAATTTACAACTTTTTTTAAACAAAGTATCTTGACGTTAAATTGCGTATTGTATTCACTTGCCTGTTGTTGGAAATGGATAAGAATTTGGCGCCGAGCTTCGAGTACCGAACTATGTTTCCCGGTAATAAGGAAGGTAAGACTTCCATCTTTGCTAGTGGATATTTCAATATGGGCGCCGGTGTCCTTGGTGATGGCCTGGCAAGTTCGAAGCGATTCGCCCTCTCCAAACGTGTTAGCATTGTCCAGTTTCCGTTCTTCATATGGCACATGGAAAACCTGAAAAATAATATATTATTCTGACCCGCTTCAAAAGAGAAAAGTTAGAGATAACTGCCAGTATTATTTAATAATAATGTGGCACAAATAACTTACGATAACAGTAAATAGGCATGTTGTGTGACTGATAAGAAATGATAACAATATTAAACTGCGGGTAAAATTTAAGCATTCTGTATTTTATTTTCATTAAAACAATCACAGTGACTTGCCTTTGTGGACTTATTAGATGCATAAAAAGCAACAAAATAATTACAAACATTTCAAATAATTCACAATCACGGTCAACATTTCATTAATGGCACTCATTTACTTCATATTTTGATATAAGCCTCCTCCAAGTTAAAGTAGTCAGTAGGACATGATTAATTTCCAAGTATTTATAGTCTAACACAACTAAAGATAAATTAACTTTTTGATAACCTGATAAGTAATGATATCAAAGATTCCTACAATAATTCGACACAGTAACAAATTTTACATTATCTTAATTCGTTAATTTGATAATGCTTTTATGTGTATAAACACGTGGGTCGTTTTCCATATGGCGCCGCCACGTCACGTATCACATGGTTATTACATTTATTTACTAAACTAAGAAAACCGATCACAAATTATGTTGTTTTGATAATGGCTAATTTATTCATACAGAACCAACTACAGATTAGTTGATTATAGATTGTTTGTGCACAGATTTGTTGGGCTTACAAATACAACTGTTTTTGCTAAGTTAGGGCTAGTGACCAATATAGCTTGTACTGACCTGGGTGTGCAGAGAAGAGCCAACGCGCAGCTTGTTGGTGGCCTGCTGCACACTGCGCTGCACTGGTGGCTGCGAGTGCGGCAGCGCCGGGAATAGGTCGTCATAAGCGTATGACCCACTATTCTCGTAGCCGACGTTGTTCATCTCTTCGCCATGCACAGGCATCTCCGAGTGCACTGGCAACATATCTCCAACCATCATGGATTGCTGATGCATCATTTTCTATCCCTCCAGCAGTCCTTTTTCGCGCCGAGTCGTTACAGTACTGAGGAACAAAATATCAAATTCAATTGACAATAAGACAAATAATATTAAATTAATGGCTTTAAAACATTTGTTTGAACAGCTGTGGAGTAGCTATTATTTCAATACCATTTAACACTTGGAGACACACTTAAGATATGCGTCATGCCAGACATATTTTTTTCAATGAGAAATTATGTTAAACATTATTATATAAGTTAACTAAATAGCAAATTTATATATTTTTTTATAATAGAGTGAGGCATACAACTGGGTGGGTCACAAATGTGTTGCCGTTCTCAAAGACCAGCAACCTAACACTAATTAGCACTTATGGGACATTGCTATTTAACTCTTACTTGATTACCAATAAATATGGATTTATTATAGTTAAGGCGGAGTACTTTTCAATAGCCTATGTTTTATTCAGACATTTAACACTTTGTTTTGTGATGGAACTCCATTGTATTATGAATTAAATCAACAATTATGTACACTAGTTCCACTTTATTTCTGAGAAATGTACTTTCTCCGCGCTGAGACATCTTAACATTATTGTATTACTATGTTTATATTGTTGGTATCCACATTAGTTTAATTTATTACTTGTCAGTAGCATATATATTTGTTGCAAACAAAATAAAAAATCATTGCCTGAAGAGGACTAATTCGAAACCGGTTACAATTTAATAAAATTTTGTATGATAAAGTGGAAGTAGCATACAAAAGGGGATTTAATTCATGTTATTAATCTAGCTATCTACCAAATTTCATCTAAAACCATTCATACATTTAGGTAACAAACATACTCACACATACAAACTTTCACATCTATAATATTAGTGGGATTTAATTTTATGACACTATGATACAGCACTACCCATTGAATTAGTCCATTTTAAACTTAGAAATCTCCATCCAATCTTCAATTGTTAAAATATTTAAATGCCTGGAGTGTAAATCTGTGTAAACATCTGTTAAAAGACATCATAATGTATAAAATTGTCAGGAGGTTCTAGCAAGTGGATCAATGTGGTCTCTACTTGCATGGCAATATATGTTGTCATTTCATCGATTTTGCTTATAGGTGCCATTCCAATTTTAGTAATTATAATAAATTTAACAAGATATTTTTTATTCCAAATAGTACATATATTTTTTAAAACAATTAACAATAATATTAGTGTCTATGTGTAGTATGTTATAAATTATGATGTCATACTAGACACTAAGTGCAAAGTGGACCTTTTATTAGTGACACAAAATCCCATAAGAAATACAAAAACACACAACCTGTGTTCAAGTGTATGATACAAGCATTACTGCTTAAATCTACAGACATTAAATAGAAGCGAACTGTAAGTAGGTACCAGTACAAATACATGAACTGCTACAAATTAGAAGACCGCAACATTTATTCATAAATGTGATAGTAATAACGAAAATAGTGTAATTTTTTAAAACAGGTCCAAACTGCACTTAAACATGCAATCATAAAGTATCAAAGTTGTTAATTATACTAAATCGGCATCCCGAATTTTGATAATACGTGTCACCTTTTCCAACACATTTGACGTGGAACTCATTGTAACAAAATACAAGTCTACTTACCGTATGTACTGTAGCCAATCAACCTGAATGTCTACCCTTTAGACGCCACGATCGGTGAATCTTTCTCCTGTATGAAAATTTGATGTTTGATTACTATTTTACAGCTAAATAATAGTAAAATTAGTTCAAATGCACCAACACGTACCCAATGCAGCCGCGAGGAGAAAGATGTCTGTGTCAAAGACTAACAAAATCGGAGAGCAAGGTTCGAATTGACAGTTCAAAGAGTAATAGACCATACACCACGGACAAATAACTACCCAACCTAGCATGTGCTACGATCTGACGATGAACAGGCAACTTTATTGCTTTTACACTTATGACTGTATGGGTCCTTCTTCTTCTCTTTTTTTACAAATAAAAAATATCTATCTATGGAAGCTTACAGCTTTCTTCTCTGTGGTCAATCAAATCGAACCAACCAAAAAAAGGCGAAGTTGAAATTGTGGAAATTGTATTGATAAATTACTACTGTTAACAACGTGTTATAGCATTAGTTTCCATTACATTTGGTGCTCATGTATTCATAACCATGGATAAAATAGCCAGAACACATGAAGGTAAGCAAAGTAATATAATACAAATCTAACCATTCGGCCATTTTCGAAATGCTCGACTTCATGCATGAATTTTGCAATAGACCAAATTGTTTTGAAAATATTACCTATGTCGAAAATTTCTAAGGTACCTAATGGATCATGTTTTAAAATAATTTCAGTCACACGTTCGTGTGAACAATTTTCCAATTTCCAACCTCATTGTTTGCCAACAAGGCTTGCTACATTTACCCATAATGTTATTGTTGTTCTGTAATTTTCAGCTATCGAGGCTCAGATAAAGGAAATACAGTCTAAGAAAAATGAGCTACCAGAGAATGGATCAAATAAAGGAGTCTCATTGGGAGACAGTTACTACGACAGTGACATCTATGATAACGCTGGTCAGGGTGGCAAATCTCGATACGATGGATATGTCACATCTATTGCCGCCAATGATGAGGTGGAAGATGAAGATGTGGAGAATGTACCAATCACACAAAAAAGATCAGGCTATTCCGCCTCACTACTAAATGACATAGCACAAGTAAGTACATTTCAAAATCTAGCATGAAGGCACATTATTAAGCTCAGATGGCTAAACATTTCACATCTGTCTCAGGGAATAATTGAAACAAAAATGGGCCAACATGAAAATTTAGAAATAAGGTGGCTTTTTAGTGGGTTGCTGGAGGGGGAGGGGAGTAACTCCCCACCAATGAGGCCTGGAGTTTGTTAACTTAAGGGAGGAGATGTGTAGGTTTTTGAATGCACACCATGGTTTCACACTATATAAATATTGAATATTTTAAATGATGGTAGCACGGTGATGTCACACATAGCTCTAATTATGAACTTTAAATATTCATATCTTGCTTATTTTTCATGTATTTACAGAGTGACAAGGACTATGACCCATTTGCAGCAAAGAAACGGCCTACAATTGCGGACAGGGAAGATGAGTACCGTCAGAAAATGCGCAGGTTGATAATATCACCACCTCGAATGGATCCATTTGCAGAAGGTACCTTTCCATCTTTTTTATTTTATACAACAACACCTGACTAATTAGTAATTGCATTTACAATGCAACATTATTGTCAACTAGCTAGCCTGCTGCAACTTTGTTTGCATATTGTCCTACCCTACCTACTCTACCCTACCCTACCCCTACATAAGATTTTTTCCTTTCATACAAAGCAGCCTTTCTGAAATAATTCAAAACAAAATTAAATATTATTAATTGTATTTTATTCTTATCTCTGTTAAATAAATCAATAAGTTTATTTGGTAACAACATGGAACATTTTGATGCCATGGGTTATATATATTATTGCAATTTTCCTAGGGATCTCTTAATTTTTTAAAGATAAAATGTAGTCTATGTTTCTCGCTGATAATGCAGCTGTCTATAGGTGAAAGAATTTTTAAAATCGGTTATTAGTTTTTAAGTTTATCCATTACAAACAAACAAACTGACAAACAACCAAATCTTTTCTCTTTATAATATTAGCACAGTGACTATATTTTAAGCTAAATTAGATCAAGGTAAAAATACATAACGCCCAGCCAGTAAGAAAAAACAGCAATCTACTTATATCAAAAATTTAAATTGTCTGGAGTTAAAAATAATTAAATTCTGTTAGAAGAGAAGTTTGTTAAGTTCATTTTAAAATGTTACAGGTGGCAAAACACCAGATGTTGGCTCTAGAACATACACAGAGATTATGAAAGAACAGTATCTCCGTGCTGAGGAAACAGAGGTATGTAGAATGTAATCAATATAAATAATATACTGAATCTCTTAATTATTCACTGTCTATAAAATAGACATTTAATATTTTGTTTTCATGTTTCAGTTAAGAAAAAAAATGATAGAAATGGCTCGAGAGGGAACACTCAAGCCTGTTGCTCATCATGCAAATGGTGAAGCAACTAAACCCGCTGCTGCTAAACGCAAAGGCCGTTGGGATCAAAGTTCGGACGAAACACCATCAATTAAGAAAACAGTATCATCATCCACACCCAGCTCTCAGGCTACACCATCATGGGATCAAGAGGTATGGTCATTGCACATTAATATGTTAATTATCTATATTCTAATTTAACTACCTGGACCTGTAATTGGCTTGTTGGTTCTAAAATAATATTTATTATGTTTTATAAAGCTTTTGGTACTCCAATAAATAAATAAATAACCTAGTAAGGAAACAGTTGTGAGTTATGCAAATATTTATAGGATGAATGAATTTTTTTATTTAAGTGATATTCATTATATTTAGAGAGGAGCATGGGAAGAGACACCCGGAGGCGGCGCCCGTGGTGGCGAGACCCCGGGAGCTACGCCCTCGGCGCGCGTGTGGGATGCCACGCCCGGCCATATCACACCCGGACACGCCACGCCGGGCCGCGAGACGCCGGCTCAACATGCATCCAGAAGGAATCGATGGGACGAAACGCCGAAAACAGATAGAGGTATGTATGTAAGGTAACCAAGCCCTTGTCTTGTTAAAAGTATTTTTAAGGCGGACATACACATTACCCCGCGCTTCAACGCGTGCTGTGCATGTGACAATTGATCTACACGTCATTTCTATTTTGTGTATGGCTTATGTTTTCTATATCGGCATATTTTGGTTATAGGACCGACTCGGTGTTGTAATTGTATACGTGGCGGAAGTACGCCGGGACCGGGAAATGCCGTCTACACTGTATTAATAATTATTAATTCACGGCCCTTCATTCATAGAAACTCCTGGCCACAACAGTGGATGGGCCGAGACTCCGCGCACGGATCGAGGCACTGGCGTGGACACCATTCAGGAGACGCCCACTCCCGGCACAAAGCGGCGCTCGCGATGGGACGAGACCCCGGGCGCCACGCCCGCCGCCGCCACGCCCACCCCGTCCCACGCCACGCCCTCGCACGCCACGCCATCCCACGCCACACCATCGAACGCCACGCCCACGCCGCATACACCAGTTTTCACACCAGGAGGAGTAAGTTATTGCCATCAATTTTATGTTTTCAATTGTTGCTATTGTGACTACCTTATATTTTATGGAGTATGTTTTATTTTAGTCCACACCAGTCGGAGTGAAGGCCATGGCCATGGCTACGCCCACACCTGGCCACGTCGCCGCTATGACGCCCGAGCAGCTGCAAGCTTACCGCTGGGAAAAGGAAATAGATGAACGCAACAGGCCTTATACAGATGAAGAATTAGATACCATGTTCCCTCCTGGGTACAAGGTTTTGCCGCCGCCGGCTGGTACGTATCTTTTCACGTCGCTGTAGTAAGCTGTGCAATTTTATTTTTTATACATAAGAACTACCAGGTAAACACTTAGTTATTAATCTCAACTTTAGTTTCAGGACACATGTATTTATGAAAGCCAACACCATGTGGATAACTGTCGTCGTAAAACAAAGTTCTATAATACATGTGTTATTCAATTTGGAACTATAGAACATATTTTTAATACTCAATTTTTCTTTCAGATGATTGATGACTATGGCTTTACAGTCTCATGCCGTCGGATTAGACTTCCAGATTATGCTTTAGTTTATCGGTTGCTGAAATATGCATAAATGAAGCATGCTTGTGTAAACTTTGCAGCGGCATTTGACTGTATCGTCTGTGTAACTATGTTTATTGTTACCCAGGTTACGTTCCGATTCGGACGCCGGCTCGTAAGCTGACCGCGACACCCACGCCCTTGGCTGGTACCCCAATCGGCTTTTTCATGCAGACGGAGGAATTGGGAGGCTCGGCGGCGGCCGCGGCGCGCCTCCTCGACCCGCAGCCCAAGGGTAGCCAGCAACTACCGTTCATGAAGCCGGAAGACGCTCAGTACTTTGACAAACTCCTTATCGATGTCGACGAGGATACCTTGTCCCCCGAAGAATTGAAAGAACGAAAGATTATGAAACTTTTGTTGAAAATTAAGGTGAGTTTGTTGCGCAAGTTCTACAGCACTTGGTCGATTCGCAGCTCGTGAGCTTAGGGGCAGCATATAATTTCACAAACCATTGCCCTAGTTGTTCTCGTTAAAACAAGGCCAATAACTAACTTTCTATACTTTTTCAGCACTAGCAATGTTGATAACGCTTTGGCCTTGTAAAATGCTCGAGTTTGCAAAATGACAGCTAATACCAAGGATTACATGCAAAACTAATAGTGAAAACGTCTAATAATTGTTTATTTTTCTGTTTAGAATGGAACACCACCTATGTGCAAAGCAGCTTTGCGTCAGATCACTGACAAGGCCCGTGAGTTCGGTGCAGGGCCGCTTTTTAATCAGATTCTGCCATTGCTCATGAGTCCCACACTTGAAGATCAAGAGCGCCATTTACTTGTGAAAGTTATTGACAGGATCCTCTATAAGTTGGATGACTTAGTACGCCCGTACGTGCACAAGGTTAGTTTTTTCTTGGAATTTCAATTTATTAATATATATTGGTATTTTGAGAACTGTTTAAATATTAATTTACACGTAAAATTACAGATTTTGGTGGTAATTGAACCGTTGTTAATTGATGAAGATTACTATGCTCGAGTGGAAGGTCGTGAGATCATCTCCAATCTGGCGAAAGCAGCCGGTCTAGCCACTATGATCTCTACCATGAGACCAGATATAGACAACATCGACGAGTATGTGCGGAACACTACGGCCAGGGCGTTCGCTGTTGTAGCATCTGCTTTAGGTATTGTATATTTGATAGAAGAGATATCATATCAGTGAAATTCTAACTCTAACGTACAATATTTTCTCTCGGACACTATTTATTTTTATACAAATGCATTGCAGGTATTCCATCGCTCCTGCCTTTCCTGAAAGCCGTGTGCAGATCCAAGAAATCCTGGCAAGCGCGTCACACTGGTATAAAGATCGTCCAGCAAATTGCTATTCTAATGGGCTGCGCTATTTTGCCGCACTTGAAATCACTCGTCGAAATTATAGAGCATGGTAAGTAATAACTAGCTATATCGTTAGTAATACAGTAATGAAGTTTACAAGAAATCCATTGCAATCCAAAGTTTATACATATTTTAAAGTAATAAATGCCTAGTGTAGTGTTTTTTTGCATGCCAAGGAAATTGGTGGTGTGCGATCATCATATATTTTATTGTAAAAACTAATATTTTACCACGTTTATTGCAATTTTTTTTATTAATTATGATTTAAGTAAGCCTTATTGGTTTCATGTGATTTATAGGGTTAGTCGACGAACAGCAGAAAGTGCGTACGATCACGGCGCTGGCGAGCGCCGCTCTGGCTGAAGCGGCGACGCCATACGGTATCGAATCGTTCGACTCCGTACTGAAACCTCTGTGGAAGGGTATCCGTACCCACCGCGGCAAAGGTCTTGCCGCTTTCCTCAAGGCTATCGGATACCTCATCCCGCTGATGGACGCCGAATACGCGAACTACTACACCCGAGAAGTGATGCTCATCCTCATCCGTGAGTTCCAGTCGCCTGATGAGGAAATGAAAAAAATTGTGTTGAAGGTGAGTTCATTGTATATTCTACTGTGCCTTTATTAGCAATCCGATATTTGAGTTATGTTTTGTATGGTTATTAGGACACCATTTTTGAAAGGCAAAATAGCAGGCAATTTCAAACTGTTTGAATGTTTTAGTTTTAAGCTGTTTTGTGGATAATGCGTAAAAGCTAACACACTATTAATTCTTCATGATTATTTTAGGTAGTCAAACAGTGTTGCGGTACCGATGGTGTGGAACCCCAATACATAATGGACGAGATTTTACCACATTTCTTTAAACACTTCTGGAATCATCGCATGGCACTGGACAGGCGCAACTACAGGCAACTGGTAGACACAACAGTTGAAATAGCAAATAAAGTAAGTAGTGAAAATGGTTTTTATCTTACCTAAATTCGAATAGGATACTTAAAATTTCGACCACAATGAGATAGTAAAAAATATAAATTTAAATTTAAAGCCTGACTTTAACTTTAGTTAACATATTGACTATCTCTATTGACCTTTACTAAACTGTACTACCCTGTGGTCTTGTTTTTTAGGTTGGTGCTTCAGAAATCATCAACAGGATTGTCGACGATTTGAAAGATGACAATGAACAGTACCGAAAAATGGTGATGGAATCTATTGAAAAGATACTCGCCAATCTAGGTGCAGCAGATATAGATTCAAAATTGGAAGAAGCCCTAATTGACGGCATCTTATATGCCTTCCAGGAACAGACTACTGAGGTAAGTAAAGCATTGTTTTATTTCATTTGCCACCAAATTTCACTGAACCATGTAAAGCTTTTACGGCGCAGTATCACACAAGTCGCTTATACAATTTTGGTTAAACTCTCTTTATTTTTAACAGGATGTCGTGATGTTGAACGGATTTGGCACGATAGTGAACCAACTCGGCAAGCGCGTGAAACCATATCTGCCGCAAATTTGCGGTATAATCCTCTGGCGCATGAACAATAAATCGGCCAAAGTGCGTCAGCAAGCCGCCGATCTCATCTCCCGAATCGCTGTTGTCATGAAAACTTGCCAAGAAGTAAGTATACATTAATATAACTATATAATATCTCCCTTTTTTCATCGAGTATTAAAAATTTCGGCTCCTGTAGTTAGATATTGGTCTTAACTAAATGAATTCTTTGTTTTTTTTGTAGGAAAAACTGATGGGCCATCTCGGAGTTGTGTTATATGAATATTTGGGTGAAGAATATCCAGAAGTGCTTGGCTCCATTCTGGGAGCACTCAAGGCCATCGTCAACGTCATCGGCATGACGAAGATGACTCCACCCATCAAAGATCTCTTACCCAGATTGACGCCTATATTGAAGAACAGGTATAATGCTAAGAATGAATGAAATAACCTTTCCTAATGTTGTACAGTTGTTAGTAGTTGGTAATTCAATAATTGTAATTTTTTCTTTCAGACATGAAAAAGTACAGGAGAATTGTATTGATTTGGTGGGGCGTATTGCGGACAGAGGCCCCGAGTTCGTATCGGCCAGAGAGTGGATGAGAATTTGCTTTGAACTACTGGAACTTTTAAAAGCGCACAAAAAGGCCATACGACGAGCTACTGTGAACACCTTTGGTTACATCGCAAAAGCTATCGGCCCACACGACGTGCTCGCGACACTGCTAAACAATTTGAAGGTCCAAGAACGACAAAACAGAGTGTGTACCACAGTTGCTATAGCTATCGTCGCAGAGACATGTTCTCCATTCACTGTGCTGCCTGCCCTCATGAATGAGTACAGAGTACCAGAACTCAATGTCCAGAATGGTGTTCTGAAATCACTTTCATTCTTGTTCGAGTATATCGGTGAAATGGGCAAAGATTATATTTATGCAGTGTGTCCACTACTCGAAGACGCGCTTATGGACAGGTACGTACTCTTTATTAAATTATGTTGGCTTCGTGACGTGATGAAGAGGCATAAAACCCAGCTGAAGCATAGCTGAATTATAGGTTTAGGAAGTTCTGATTATTCACCTACAACGACCGCATTTTTTCATTTCAAATTTCGTCATCCCTCTGCTTGATAGTTGTTATTGTTGTGTCAGTCTTAACCTTCAAACTCGTCCACAACAACCCAAGCATTCTTGGTTGATGCTCTATGTGTTCTGTGATATCCATCCAGATATTCCTTGACAGTCCTCACAAGCGCTGATACCCTAAACTGCCATTGTTCATTTATTGCAAAAATAAAATTTACATGTCCGCTTGTTAGTTGAATTCAAATTATTGTTAAAACTATTATTACATAGTGTTATTTAAACATATAAATTAGGTTTTATATTTTTATATTCATTGCAGGGATCTAGTGCATCGGCAAACCGCGTGCGCTGCCATTAAGCATATGGCGCTCGGCGTGTTCGGGTTCGGCTGCGAGGACGCGCTGGTTCATCTCTTAAACCACGTGTGGCCGAACATATTCGAGACCTCTCCGCATCTCGTGCAAGCCTTCATGGATGCCGTGGAGGGCATGCGGGTGGCGCTCGGGCCTATCAAGATTCTGCAATACGCTCTGCAGGTAACGTCCTAGATACACTAGTTGATATGTCAGAAAGTCGGAACCCCGATGAATTCTGCGTAGACTCAAATATTACGGCAGGACGAAGGATGAGGTTGAGATAATCGATGCAACCAATCCCGGGTGGCAGCTAACCGTAACCGGATCGTGCAGCGAGATCGGCAAGCAACTTACAGATCACACACAAAAGACGTTACTTCTGCTTTTTCCATATTGTACTGGACGACTTAGCCTTTAATTTTTTTTATGCTGCTCAGTGACAAGCGTGCAGACTGCCCATCTGACGGTAAGAAGTAACTGTCGCTCGTAACATCTACGATTCTTACATTTAGGTTGCAGGTATCAAAAATAATAATAATAATATAATTTACTCGAAATTTGAATTGAAAATAGACCAGTAAAGGCGCAAGGCCCACTTTTCACTCATTTCCCACGCTTTTAAGTGTTCCGAATGCGATATTTATATTGATACCCTGTAACCAGCAGCAGCAGTAGCGACAGCTAGACGCAAATCCGATTTTAATGAAATTTTGAGAGTTTGTTCGGGAATAGTGTGCGGTGTGTAATTTAAGTTTTCGACCTCGAGGAGCCTGTGCTAACTTGGGGGCGCCAAAAAACCTCGAATCTTTTTGGACTCTGCAGTTTTTGCTTATAACTGTTTTTTCCCTTACTTGTACTGTATGAACTTATTTCTTGCCAAATTTCATTATTAGTGGGTAATATTATTAATTCGCCACTAATATCTACTACCTATTTATTTCACAGTTTTACAGCATATAAATTATTATTAAAAAAGGTTACATTATTAAGTTGTAATGCTAATTACAAAACTGCTATTTAAAATTTTGGTAATTAATATAGCCAGTAAGTAGGTACACAATATAAGATACAAATAGAAAAAAAAACACAATCAAAATTAAAACTAAAACTAAATATAAACTTCTCTCTAAAATATAATAGAAAAAGATTCTCTCTCTGTATGTGTGTGTTTGTGTGTGTGCGTGTTTGTGTGTGTGTGCGTGTGTTTGTGTGAGTGTTCGTGTTTTTGTTTAATGTATGTGTGTGTCATCCTTCACGCGACTGGAGGTACTGGATAACCCTTTTTGTAAATTGTGCTCGGCTAAGATGGAAGACATCAGCACTGTCGGAGAGGCACTTCTCATACCCGTCTATAGCCCTATTGAGCGGAGAGCCCAGGGCGTAGCCGCTGCGCGCGGCGGTGGTCGAGTAGCCGAGGCCAGCGGCCACCTCGGCGCGCGCGCGGGTCTCCCGCGCACAACAACACTCGGGATAACAGTTGCGTACAATGAACCCCGCAGTTTATGACGTCATATAGGAGCCTCATGTCAGCCACAAAGCGTCTGTCCTATAATTAATAATAATATTCGCGCAGTAGCTCTCTATCGGATAAGGAGATGTATTTGGGAGCGAAGCGGCGAGCTAGAATGGTCGTGGCAAAAGCGCGGTCGGCCCAGCTGGCTCCGCTCTACGATGCGTTGGATACTGTGGAGGGGCAAAAGCTCGACTACAAACTGGCAAAGTCGCGGAGCTGAGCCAGTCTGGATGTGACAAAATGTGTTGGCACAGACAGCGTGTTGCTCACAAGTGCGAACCCTATTAAAGACCGTTAGTGCTGTCATTTCAAGGAACTTGCAAACGATGCCGACAACTACGTGCGACCACCACAGCTTCCTGCAAACCTTGGCATGACGAGCCCGATTACCCCCGACGAGGTGGAGAGGTCCGTATGAAGAACGGAAAAGCTATTGGCCATGACAGAATACCCATAGAAACCTGGAAAACAATGGGGACCCAGGGCGTACTCTTGCTCACTGAACTATTCAACAGGATCATAGCTACAGGGCTTATACCTGATGCGTGGCGCGTAAATATTATCACGCCAATCTATAAAGGAAAGGGCAGTATGCAAGAGTGCGGCAACTATCGAGGTATCAAGCTCATGAGCCACACAATGAAGCTTTTCGAATGTATTATAGACCAGACTTCGCCAGGAATGCTCCTTGTCGGAATGTTAATACGGCTTCATTCCGGGCTGCAGCACAATGGATCCAATCTTTGCCCCCAGGGTCCTCCAGGAGTCCCACTGCAGTAGGAATCAACTGTTGCATTTCGCATTCCTCGACCTGCAGATGGCCTTCGACAGTGTCCCATGTAAGATAATCTGGTGGGCTCTGAGATCGTCTGTGCCCGAGGCATACATTAAGATTATCCAGGACATGTACGCTAAAACTGAGGCCGTCGTCAAAACCATCGTGAGGCATACTAATCCCTTCCCGATTACCGTTTGTGTTCACCAAGGTTAAGTGCTGAGCCCTTACTTGTTTTGCATTGTGCTCGATGTCCTCTCAGCGGGAATTTAGGAATCCATGGCTTATGAAATACGCTGATGACATCGTACCAGTGAGCAAGCTTAGGCAGGATCTCGAGACCAAGGTAAACACTTGGAAGGCAGTGCTAGAAAACGGTAGTTTAAAGCTGAACGTCGCCAAAACAGAGTATATGGCTAGCTGCAGCGCGGATCTTTTTTTTTATGTCATACAGTAGGCAAACAGGCAAGCGGGCCACCCGCTGGAAAGTGGTCACCACTGCCTATAGACATTAGCAACACCAAGAGTATCACCAATGCGTTGCCAACCTCTATAACACGTTGCTCTGGAAGCAAAAAGACAAATGCCCCTCCACTGCCAAAGCCACGTTTCCCCAAATCTCCACCCCATGGAGCACTTAGAAAACATTACTCACCGGCAGAAACACAACACTATTTAAAAGAGTATTGTTTAGCTGCGGTATTCTGTAAGGTGGAGGTACTTCCCCAGTCGGGCGGCTTGAAACCATCCGTATAGGGAACGAAGCTATCAATAGAACAGATGAGTTTAAATACCTCTGATCCGTATATAATATCGCGGATAAGATCGAAAGGGCTGCGCTGGTATGGTCACGTGTTGCGTAAGCCCCAGGGATACGTGGGAAATAGGTGCCTGAATCTACCGGTATCAGGAAAGAGATCCTGCGGAAGGCCCAAGAAGGGATGGATTGACATCGCCGAGTCTGACGCGAGAGCCTACGGCTTACGACATGAGGATTCCGAAGATCGGGCAAAGTGGAGAAAGCAAAGTAAGAAAACGGACCCTGGCAGAAGCCGGGATTGACCGTTCGGATGATATCGCACGAATAAAACGATGCAACTCTATATAGTTTGGACTCTATTTATTTATCCTGGAGGTCTGGTGATGGCGCCGGAAGGTGGCCACACGCATCATGTGCTTTACTCTCATAATATACTATACACAGTCAAGTACGTGCTATGTGCTCCAGCTGCAGCTGTCACGGAACACTCAAATGCAGCATTACAAACCAGCAATAGTTAGTAATTTTGTTTTAAATACTTATCCGGAAAAACGTACGAGAAAAATTCCCGATTCAATGTATGGTCACCCGATTCATACCCGTAGGATAAAAAGAGATAGAGGGATTTCTATCGCATTCGGAACACTTAAACGCTTGGGAAGAAGGTGGAAAGAGGCCTAACGTCTTTACTATAAGGTCTATATTATATCTCAAAATTATTCAGTTCAAATCAAGCAAACCAATCCTATCAGCGCAATCCGGTTACTTTTACAGATAAAAAAGTATTTGGCTGTTACACATGCAACGTGGAATTCAGACATAAAAAGCTAGACCTTGACGAGATTTTCATTGTCTTCATGTTACATTATAAAATTAACACTAACATGTATTTTATTTGTTCAGGGACTATTCCACCCTGCGAGAAAAGTTCGTGACGTGTACTGGAAGATCTACAATACGCTGTACATTGGCGGGCAAGACGCGCTAGTCGCCGGCTATCCACGAATACAAAACGACCCGAACAACCATTACATTAGATATGAAATGGACTACATGTTGTAATGTTTCTAATTATATAGTAGACGTGTGCGCGATATAAACAATAGTTTTATTTGCGTTGTAAGTTGGTATAACATAATAAGGCTGACGCCACACGAGCGTAATGCGGTCGCGCCATCTACCTTCATATACAGGGTGTAAAAAGACCGCTAGTATTAATTGAAACCTCATATTCTATCCTCAAAAAACATACCCGCGGTAACTCATAGTTTAGGCAGAAATCGAGATTATTAAAAAAAAAGGTTGTAATTTTGTATTAAAAATATCAAGTATTGATAACTACATCGTTAACAAAAAATTTAGTCGCTCAAAGTTCAAATTTAAATTGAAATAAAATGCACTTTAAGTAATAGCACGCAATGCAAAGCGTGCGCGCCGGCAGGCCGCGCGGGGTCAGTGGCCACTGGTCACGTGGGCGAGCGAGAGGCGTGCGCCGGACGAGGTACATTGCGCGTCGCATATAATTATTTATTTTAGGTAGCGAAATTATGAAGTCATTTCCGCGGGTATGTTTGTTGGGGAAAGTTGTTCCGTTTCATGGGTAGAATATGGGGCTTCAATTAATGCTAGCGGTCTTTTTACACCCTGTATAATAACTGATTTTGCTGTTTAACTTCATATAAAAGAACTGAGTTTATGGTACAGGCTCAATCTTGGACAACCACTAACCCTTACGGAGATGTTCGTAAAGCTGAAAGGATTACTGCGTTTTCTAGGAGGCGAAGGAGTTAGGATGGCAAGAACTGTAGGGTATCTAGGAATATTTTACCCACATGCATAATGAGCGCAATAATTAGAATTGTTTTTATTGTTAAACTGTGTAAATGGGTATGCAGATGTTATTACATTAGTAGTTCCAACAAGTTCGTCGATTTACAGAAACCGCCCGGATTCTCTATCTCTATAGATTATCTAACTGATTTTGCGTCGCGAATGAACGGAACCGCAATTTTTTATGAAATCTAATGCATCGTAAATACGAAATAACGCAAGTGAAATCACGTACGTACGTGTGGCGTCATCAAGTCAGCAAATTTCTATACCCCAATCGAGTCAAAATTTACTATTGCGATGTATTTATTTTAATACCCTTAGCACCCATTTATCTGATAGATTCCCGCGACATACCTCCATCTGTTTATGACATAAATTAAAAGAATAAGAGTAAGACTATATTGTTATAACCGTGTTATAGTATATCTCGTTTCATACGTTCGGTCATCGTATGCTGGCGGAGACATTAGCTAATTTATTTATTGCCAGACCTACTCCTTGACATCCCAGTCATATCCAATTAATAATATTACTAGCTGCGCGTCCACTGCATCGGAATCGGCGAGACGGGTTTTTGCTTTAGATTCCAAGAAATGCATCCACTGCAACCAATTCATGCTTCGGAATTTTCTTTAAATACCGACGATTTATCCCATTCCGTTAGCAGTAGACGCTAGGCTTAAGGGTTAGCGGACGGACGAAGCGGCGGTGAAAAGCAGTTACCACCGGCACCGGTCGCAGAGCACACTTCTTATCGAGTCGATGGACTTGACTCCCCCTTACACTGATGGTACGAAGGCCTCGCCGATCCGTCCGGCGAACGCGCCGTACTATTTCCGACAATTGTTATTCGTCACCGCCACTCCGTCCGTCCGACTACCCTAGCCCTAAATAGTATTTTTCGCAGACAAAAAATGTATTGTTTTGGATTATGTTAAATTCATAAACTGAATGGATTATTATTAAAATAAAATGATTTCAAAATTATGTATTTTTAATTGTATAATTTTATTTTAGCCTATTTTTGGTATGCAACAGGAAAATACATTACATAAACAATCATACAAAAAGAAGTTCATAAATAATCATGACATGCTCCCTATTTAGACTAGAAAAAGTTTGACAAACTGCAATTTACAGCTCGTCTTATTAGCATCGATTTGAAACAGGAATTACTTGCAGATTGCACTAAATTTAAAAAATATGATAAAATAATTGAGCTTCTTAAATAATTAGCATTTGAAAACTGTGCGTCCACTACATTTCGGGAATTTCTATAGAAGACAGGGCTCATTCCCAACACACAATTTTAAGCTTTTAAAAAGGAAATCGCTGCCTCGGGTATATGCATTTACTTGGTCGGGGTCGAACTCGGTATCTCTCGTTTACGAGACCGATCCGGTAGCCATTACCCCACCGACGCTCCTTACTTAACCACAATACCGTAATATAAATCTTCTAAATCGAACAAAGATAATGTTTACACCTTGCAACTTGTGAATTATGTTTATTTTTGTATAATAAACCCGGAAAATTATTCAAAATTTTAAGCGACATAAAAATATTATACAAATCAATACAACAGCGTAATATCCACCTTAACTTATAAAGATTGAGGTTACATGGAATGTTTATTATCCTAAAAATAATATCACTAATACAATGGTTTAACAAAATAATGCAAAAGTAGGAATACTTAATTTTAAATCCAGATTTTCTTACAAGATTGTTGTGCTACAACGATTATAATACAATAGTCATGAATATACCTTATACAAACTTCGCACAAGATCAAAACGTCTTAATTTTTGAACAAAAGTATAGGAATTTGACAGTTTTGTCAATGAATATCTAATATAATATTCGTTATGGATTTTCCTACATATTATAGTTATAACAGTGCACTTCTTGTATTTTCATATTTACATGTTACAAACTGTAATGCGAAGCGAAATCCTGCATAAAGGCATATTGTATTTAGAATGCTGGCAATGCTTCTATTATGGTTAAAAAAAATTAAACATTGAATAGATAGGTAATAGCATTAATTGAGTATCATAAACTTGACGCTTTTTTTAAATTTTACACACTTACAAGCTATGTGGTAGGTATTAAAAATTATTAATTCATTTATAAATACTGATTAGCTGCTGCGTTTGAATAATAAATATTTTTGAATTTATCTACTTATTAAGTTTGTAAATATTTTTTGTAGTAATACTTTAGTAACATTATAATGTAAGCATTGTTCGTCCACTGGATATAAATTGTACTGGACCCTGCATTTTGACCAATAATGGTCATGCATGCTAATACTTAATTGAAGCGTTTTTGAAGCTGTTCCAATTATAAGTAGTATAATATTTGAGATCATCAATTACATAGTAAAGATCGCCTTTTATTCGATACAGTAAAGTCGACGTGCAGGAGGCGCCGATATTGTACAGAGCCACTAACTTATCTGACCCGGTGGCCAAAACTGGAACTGTGGATAAATGGCGGCACTTTATTTTGAAATTATGTCAATGAAAACAACAGCGACGCCATCACTGGGTCAGATAAGTTTGTGGCACTGTGCAACAGCGGCACAACACAACCTGCCGCGCATTTTGTGGCTCTGAGAAACATTTCTTCCGATTTACGTACCACGAAGTAAGCGTCTTTTACTGCATCGCATTAAATGCGAACTTTAGTCGGCTAAGTCTTTGGCGAGTGCTTAGAGAGGCTTCCCTCTGGCTGCCACATGAGCGAGGGGTCCCGTGAGCAGCCGCTGCCAAGCCGTGCCGACGACGCAGTCGGCGGAAACGCCCACACGCCGCAGCGCCACGCCCTCACTGCTCACTGCCCACACGTCTTGCATACTGCATGACACGTCCTTCAAACTAACGTCACAATCTGAAAAGGAAAAGTTCGGCAATATTAGCCCACTGGCTAATGCATAATAATTAAAAATTTGAATTTGTTAAAGACATTTAGGTATTCAGCCTACATTTGGCCGTGTACGGGAGCCCGACAAAATTTTAAAAAATATAGGTTGCATAATGATTAAAAAGTTATTTTACGTTACAGCTGTAATGAAAACAGTATGGGAAATGCTGTATCATAAAGTAATTTTAACTACACTCATAGCGTAATGTTCCAATTTCATATTCGAAAACAGTTGTTTAAGGATACACTTTTTTCACGCCAGTGTAGATAATAGTAGTTTATGCAATTGTCATATAAAAGGGGGTATTAAAACATGAGTGTCTGTTTATCATACGAGGCGTAGCCGAGTATGATAATAGTTTGACACGAGTGTTTTAATACCTAATTATATGCAGTTTCATACACTACTTTATCTACACTCATATTTTTATGTTAAAATATCGTACCTATAATTTTCTCAACTTAGCTGGAAGTATGCTGCGAGTCAGTTCTGTTGTATCTACGCGTCAAGGATATCAAGCGGCGGGAAATTCACTTAATTTTTGTATTTGTATTTATTTATTTAATTCAAAGTACATTTTGCTTACTAATTACTTTCACATTTATCTATTTATTTGCTTAAAACAAGAAAAAACATTCACAAACTCAAATTACAACAATTAGAAAAAATATTCTGTTTAGCGGGAAAATAATTACACAGAATATAAACAGGAATATTTGAATTTTGAATTTGAATTTGTCAAAGACATTTAGGTATTCAGCCTACATTTCGCCGTGTCCCGGCGCCCGACAAAAAATTAAAAAATATAAGTGTTGCATAATGATTAAAAAGTTATTTTACGTTACAGCTGTCATGAAAATAGTATGGGAAATGCTGTATCATAAAGTAATTTTTTAAAATTTTATGGACTAGCGTGAAAAAAGTGTATCCTTAAACGACTGTTTTCGAATATGTAATTGGAACATTACGATACGAGTGTAGATAAAATTACTTTATGATACAGCATTTCCCATACTGTTTTCATTACAGCTGTAACGTAAAATAACTTTTTAATCATTATGCAACCTATATTTTTTAAATTTTTGTCGGGCGCCGAGACACTGCGAAATGTAGGCTGAATACCTAAATGTATTTGACAAAATCAAATTCAAAATTTAAATTTTCCTGTTTATATTTGTAGTTTTTTGACCGTTTAACAGAATATTTTTTTCTATTTCTTGTAATTTGTGTTTGTGTATGTTTTTTCTTATTTGAAGCAAATAAATAGGTAATGTGAAAGTAGTAAAGTGAATTTTCCGCCGCTTGATATCCTCGACGCGTAGATACAACAGAACTGACTAGCAGCTTACTTCAAGTAAAGTTGAGAAAATTATAGGTACAATATTTTAACATAAAAATATGAGTGTAAATGAAGTAGTGTATGCAACTGCATATAATTAGGTATGATGAGATAATATATTTTAAGTAGTAGTAATTTAATTTAAGATCTCAATATTGCCTCCACCGCTTCTTGGATGTCCTTTCAGACTGTTTAAGGTTGGCTGGAAGAAATCCCATTGTGGGATAAGCCCGCCTTTGCTTTGTAAAATTATTTTTGTAATTCCTGTATTTATTAATCAATAAGGAGTTTACATACATACATACTGTTTTCGAATATGTGATTGGAACATTCCGCTATGAGTGTAGATAAAACAACTTTACAGTATTAACCAATTCACTGAAAGCTATAGATAGTTATATATGGGGCAGGCCCCTTCTGGAAAATTGCCCTAGATACGCTAATGATAATGGCTGAATTCGCGTGCGAAACGGTGATGATGATATGATGATGTGCTAAAGTGTGATGCATGACGCACTAAACAAGGTTCGGCGTTAGCCCCAAGCGAGTTATGACTTTCCTTTAGCCAGGAAGTAGAACCTGCACACACTCAAAAAATTCAACTACAGCAACTATTCGAATTAGGCAAACTCGAAATTTTGCTACGTCTCGTATATGGTATATGTCCTTTATATCCTTATTTGTCTACTCTGCCATATAAATTACGCTCAAATGCTGTTACTTCGAAAAATGAGTTTAATTGTAAGTTTGGTGTGGTGAATTTTGTCGCAGTTCAAAATATTTTGATATTGTATAATCTAATAAAGTACCTAATTATTAGTCCACGTTAGAAATACAAACTAGGTACCAATCAGTTCTCACAATTTTCCGGTGACATATTATAATTATAGTTACAGTATGTACACATCCATTAATCTCTACCTACCTGACAAATATTTCCACTGCTTTCCGCCAGGCAGGTCTTTAGAAATATCGGTTCTAACGGCTACTGTGCCATTAGATAAAACCACCCAAGCGACGCATTTGTTTAAGGAGACACATTTAGCGCCAACATTTGACTTGTGGTGGAAAGGGAAGTTACTGGATGGTGATTCTATCAATTTCCAATTTGTTCCACCGACGTTTTCTTTACTAATGCCATCTCTGTAATATAACTCTCCTTTACGTCCCACAGCCCAAGTTATATCAATACACGTGCTTATGCCAATTAAAGATTGAGGACTGCTCACATGTTCCCAATGCATACCCTAGAACAAAAGATTTTTAGAGTAGGTAATTGAATCAATACAAGATAATAGAAAGTATTTAAATCGAATAAACCTACAGCAGGAGTAGCAGCGGTCACTCCAGTTCTATATATGGCTTCGCCTCCTAAAGTGATGGCCCATACAGACACATCATCCTCCTCTTCCTAAAAAATAAATAAAAAGTATCATAGATATTAGTTAATTCGATTTCAGATGCATGAATTGGAATCGAAGGTATATCGATACCTAAAGATAAATTCAGAGCAAGCGAAACAAGGCGTAAAGCTAGTAGAATTAAAAATCACGAACCCATAGAGATACATCGAGCAAGGCAGTGCTTCCGGCTCGCGACCAGGGTCCTTCTGTTACAAGCTGAGCTTTCCTGTACCATCGCCTACGTCGGACGCAATCTGTGAATATTTTTTTTCCATGGTATGGTGCTGGAAAATCTGTAGCATACTGCCAGCCCTCGCCATCAACTCCACCAGGCGTGTTATAGTCAATCATCCACTCGGAAATCTGTGTACAATAACATTGAATGAATATAACATTACTCAATTATACCAACCAATTAAATTGCATTACTGCCTTGTGATCAACAGAATTTTTTTCTTGTTAATCACATTACTGACTGATGTTACTACACTTTTATTAAGAGTTCCCGTATAAGAAGAACATTGGAAATATGATAGACATTTGACAGAACTTGTCGTTTACATAAACGAAAAGTTCTGCCGGCGAACCGTTCGTAACTGAAATGTTCAGTCTAGCTAAAAACCCTCTGTCGTCGAACTACCCATAAACAAAACATTCTGTCGGTACCTCATCCCACGGAGAAACGTGTATCGGAGATATGTCGCAATCCAAAGTAGACATTCCCTCGCACAGTCTGGGGACGTAAAAGGAATGGAAGCAGCTTCTGAAACCCGGTGTTTCAGAAGATGCAATACACTTTTGACTGTGTCCGTCGTGAGATGATCTGGTGGGCGGCCTGGTCCAAGGCCGATGTCGATATAATATAGGGCGTGTACCGTGATTCTGGTCAGGCGCACGGACTGATTGTGGTCAGGTTAGATACTTGGGATCTGTACTAGCGCTACAGGGAACATCGACAGCGACGTCAAAGCCCGAATATTCGCGGGTTGGACCAAATGACCAAGTGACAAGTGCCAAACACCGGGCGAAGCGAACAAGGAGAAGTAGGATTGCGGACCCTGAGCCCTCGCGCGCTGCGCGGGTGTTGATGACCCTGTATAATAATGTGGCTACGTTTCTGTTGAATAAGTCAGTGAACAGGAGTTTATGCTCCGGGTCTCCTTGTTTTCCAGGTGTCTATGGGTGTGTATTTCGTCTTGACCGATAGCTTTTTCGTTCTTCATATCCTCTGTGTGCAATACGCTGAGCAAATGATTTAATTGCTACTTTTTGTTGCTTACCGGCAATAATGGCAAAATTTAGGAAATAGAAAAATAATAGGAGTGTGAAGAGTTTTGTCTTGCTATGACAAAACAAAACCCTCTACTAATGTAGACAAAGCTCAAGTCCAGCAGTGGACTGTTATTGGGTGTTGATGTGATTATACACACAATGTGTATAAATAGAAGTATAGTAGAACTTACCCAATGCCAATGACGTCCTTGTAATTTTGTATGCTCCTTTGTTCTCTTGAGTTTTCCAGTTATGTCACTCCACATGTACCGATCCGTGGGTAGTCCAGTGGAAGTGTAACCAGAAAGCGGATTCCATCTTTGGTTTTCATATACACAGTATGTTTGGGTATCAGTTATAGAGTGAATTCCTTCCTTGCTTCCAATACCTTTTAATATACCACCACCCCAACCACCAGTATAAACCCATACCCTATGATCATGTGATATACCCCAGACAACTCCATTTTGACAACATTCCACTTTTCGTAGATATCCCCCCATTAAACGCCAAAACATTTCATCAGGACACATAATTACACTAATAGTCGAATAGACCATGGTATACAGTTTTAAAGCACCTTTGATGAATACTGTTGTTATACTTTCTGGGCTCAAACGATGTTGAAATGTGCAAAATAACTTATCATTAACAAATATTTTAAAGCCCTCTACTTCACACGAAATGTTTATGAAGAATTCTTGACCTCTTGTCAATGGTACTTCATGACGTTCTTCTGATCCCCAATTACCTACAGTTTTGCTATTGCATACCACTGCATTTTCATCATATCTCACATTAAAATGTAATGGGATTTCAGTTACAACTGTCTCCAGTTTGTGTCTTGGTTTTTGCACTTCTGGCCCTTGAAGATTTATGTGAAATCTTATAATTTCATCAAATAAACAACCTGCTAATTTAAGCACGCTTCCAGGTGGAAAGTTGTTGTATAAAGTAGCAGTGAAACCAGTAACAATGTCTTTACCAAAAACTTGAATTTCTTTGGAATGTAAGGCATTCTCAGATTTCATTTGATGTGGCATTGGATCCCAATTAATGATATCGCCTGTGGTTGTTATTGCCCATACAGAATTTGGTGACGGTTTACCAGATAGACCATTGATTTGTGATGTTATATCAACTAGTACACAAAGCCATTCTTCTTGTTCCATTTCAGAGATAAACTGTATTTTAATACTATTTTTATTGTGGCGTGTTGTGGTTATTGTGATTCTTGGATTTCCAGGTTCTGAAGCTGAAGTAATACAATTTACTTCCCCAAGATTAATTATAAATTTTATAGTACCATCAGGTTGAAAAACTGACAATGTACCAATATTCTCTTGGGCATTCCAGTACAAAGAGAGAATACATTCTTCTGTAGAATTATTTGTGTTAACCAATCTTGCTTCACAACTACGGCTCCATCCCTTTTCATCAATAGCAACTCCATAATTAGATAAATCCACATTATGATTGTTGTTACGATTTTTAAGCAATTCTAATATTTCAAGACGCCACTTTGATATTAAGTCTGTGTTACACGCATTCTGAGAATCAGTGAACCAATGTGGTATTTGCATTCCATCAACTGAACAAGCACCAGCTTCAGCAAACGCCCAACTGGTATCACAAGTACCCCAAGCAGTCTGACTAACTTCTTCATCAAAATACATACCTGAGTCCAGATCAAACACACTACTATCACTATCTGGCTGAGCCTCCATTCCTACAACTGATCCTACACTGCGAACTGGACTCCAAGCACGAGGGTTCTTTAATGTTGTTTCATAACTTTTACCTGTTAAGTCAATGTTTTCTGCATTTGCTCTACCCTTAGGGCGTACTTCTTTAGGTTTAATAGGAAGAGTATGTTCTATTGGAGCTGAGTGTGATTCTTCCCAAGAATTTCGTAAATGGATATTGGATTTTAATTCTGGAACAGTTTCATTTAACATGTTGAGACTGTGATGCTTATTAGTGTTTGATGTGGAGGAAATAACACTTGTAGTACTGGATGTGCGACTAAGTTGCATATTAGCTTGTACTCTCCTCCATCTTTTGCCTGTCAGTTCAGCTTGTGTGATACCATTTCTCCAATAAACACATTTGTCTGTTTCACCAATGGCAAATACTTGGTCATTTATTCCAACAGACACATGTACCATATTTCCTGTGATTTCTAACCATCCACTCCCCATTGCGGCACTCTCTGACAATCCCACAGAATTCCCTTCTATTCCTTTTCTGAACCAAACTTTATTATCAGAGCTTACTGCCCAGACACTGTTGAACCCAACAGATATCACAGTGAGTTTTGTTTCATTTGGGGGTTTAACTTCTAACCAAGCTTCACCTGTAGAGCAGTCTTTAGTAATACCTTTTCTTACAATTGCTCTTCCAGTCCATAGTAACGCCCACACCAAGCCTGTTGGACCAACTGATATTTGTTTTATATCACAATTTGGTGGAATGCTAATGGTAATCCATTTTAAACCTTCTGGTGAAATAGTACTGACGCCAGACCTAAACATGACGCGACCATGAGCAGTTATTGACCACACTGCTAATGTACCTGGTGAAGCATAGGGTATCTGGTTACCACCCACACTTACATCAATGAAAGGCTCCTGTGTAGGGTCTTTATGAAGTGGAGCAATAGCACACCAAGAATTCATGGCACTGAACTTTCGATGCCTGATCCACTTTCTTCTTCTCACACATGACTTCCATTGCTTAGTAGTTCCAAACTGAGCAGGAAAATCCACAGCATAACTCCAGCCATCATGATCTAAAGGTTGACCATCTAAAGTTAGTTCTAGTTGCCAATCTCCTTCCCACTGCCAAGCCATAGAAGGTAACCTGATGCGATCAATTGATCTGTCTATAGTCCCATCTCGTGACGAAAAGTGATACCTGTCGGTGGGAAGTAGTCTGCCGCTGAATCCTTCCAGTGGAAGCCACCTTTCATTCTCATAGGATTCTTCTTTCACTCTAATTGGTATTTCTAGTCCATGAACATGGAGATAGATCTGCCGGTCTCCTCCAACAGCCCATAGAAAGTGTGGCACAGCTGACAATGTTTTGAACTCCAAGCCAAGGTACATGAACTCTCTCCAACACGAACCACTAGTTGGTAGGGCGTAAACCTTACCCTCGTTATTGATAGCGAACAACAAAGAATGAGACATTTTAGACAGACCACTCACATACGGGTCTTCAATTTCTGATGATTTGTCCTCGATTATTTGACAGACGTATTTATAATATATTGCCAGTCCAGCCATATATACATAGCGGCCACTTGTTGAGTGAGATTATTGAGTTAAAATAGGCTATTCATCCACTCTTCATCAAAGTTAGCAGAATTACCTACATGGTGTTTCTATCTCTTCATACTTATGATATTATGAGTCAAATACACCGACCGACACTTCACAGTTGCATGTAACGAATTTGCGTACTTATGAACATATTTATAGAATCTTATATCCGTTCTTATCTGTATATTTATTTTTCAAATTTCTATTTGCTGCGGCACTTTATGTATCAATTAAAATGCTATGCGACCCAACTTAACCCAACCCAACCAATGCAAAAAACTCTTGATTTTGATTTATGGTCCTTTATGGATGTCAATGTCAAACGCTATACCTTGTCTAAAATAGGATGTTAATTTTGACAGATCACAGTAAGGATGTGGTTGTGTAAAATCGTTAATGAATCTATTCGATTATCGATTATCATTCTGATAGAACTTGGAATCGATAGTTGCATGGTTATGCTATAGGTACGTATTATACAAAATAAACTATTTATTTTCTTCTGAATTAATAATTTATTAATACGACATTAAAAACCCTTCTACAACGACGATTATGACACGTGCGTATTTCTATTCGGTCAGTCATCCTATTTCGTAGAATACGCGCGACTCGAATTGTTGTTGTGAAAGGTCTCTTAAGGTGAAATCCAAATAAAGAATGAGAGTTTAGTTACAAAAAATAATAAGGTTACCTAAATGTTAATTTTAAATATTCAATTATATTATATCAATATCGATTGTTTGTTGTTATTCGTTATTCGTGGCACTTCACTAAAGGGGCGGGGCCTGTCTATGAAGTACGACATTTTACATAGTACATTTTACCGAAAAAAAAACCACAAAACTTTATAGGCGTGCGCCAAAGACCAACAATTAATGGGCTGTCAAAATTATCATCCTATTTTAGACAAAGCATAGATAACTGATATACTACTTAAATACTTTTAAATACATACCTTCTATACATAGAACACCCAGACCCGTAACAGAAATCAAAATTCATAATTTTAATTTCTGCCCGGCCGGGAATCGAACCCGAGACCTCCTGCGTGGCAGACGGCATGTTGATCATTGAACCACTCAGAGGGCCTATCGGCTATCTCAGTGGACAACTGAATTTGACATAAAAAAATCTGACACTACTCTAATTTGGTAGACGCCATTGCCAGTTTTCAACGTAGATGACGTGGTGTAGAATTATCTAGTGTCAAATACAGTTGTCAACTGAGTTAGCCAATAGCCCCGCAGGTCGTCTGATCACGCATAGTCCAACACATATATGAAAAGTCCGTAAAAGTGATTATGCTCATCAGAAACAACCGTCCTTCTGACGCAATCAGGCAAAAAGCTACTTGCACCACGGTGGTCTTTGCAGTGTCGTACCACATGCCCATACCATCGCATTTGGCGTTCTCTAATTTTCTCGGGGATATGTGTGACTTTGTAACTTCCACGAGAGTGCATTTTACGTACTTAGCATAACAGGGTTGTTTAGTATAATAATGCAGTGTAATATGTTATCCAAAATCAATCAAGGTAAATTATACTGGATTTAAAATACAAATTGCTCTATATTTTGAGGCAGTATACGATGTCGTTTGTCCTCCTCAATGCTTTCTGGGGAAGTTTTCTGATTTTTAAAATATAAAAGCCAAAGCCAAGAGTTAATAAATAAATAAATACATCTTTATTTCAAGCAAAAGTAACGAGTTACACCCATATCACAATACGAATTAATATTTAGAAAATATAAGATTAAAATAAAGATAAAAATGACTTGAAGTCTTAACATCACCATTTCTTATTTTTAGCGTGATGCACGTGGATCCAATGTTTGAAGATACAGCAGTTCGTGCACTCTGTTGGGGATACCAAGATGTCATTCTTGGACGACCGCAACCGACTCCAAAGTCCCGCGATACGGATCTGATGACTCCGAAGAAATCGGCGACCCCTACCTCAGCAAACATGTGAGATGCACTGCAGAAACGAGGCAGTTTTATCAGGATACGATGTGTGTACGTCATTATATTGTATCCTTATAACACTCATTGCTCTCTGGGTGTACTGGACTCAGATCTGACATGTGTAGAAGCATAAACAATATGCTCTAAACAATGTCAGCTTCACATCACGTGTTCACCCAGCGAATCTGCACGTAATCATGTTGCTGCGGACGGCCATGTCCCTCTCGATGCCGTCGTCATCACTGAGGTAGCTTGTTAAAACATTACCCAAGTACCTGAACTGCTCCACCCTCTAAATGACAGCCTCATTCAACAGCACCTTGGGAATTCTCTCCAGAACCTTTGCCTGTTCTGAAAATCATTAACTTCTTAGTCTTCGTTACGTTGTATCGCAAGCCATGATATGCAACATAGCGTTCACAGATTGCAATCAGTCTATTTAGTCCGTTAAGTCCGACTGAGAAGCACCACGGCGTTTAATGTATCTACCAAAGCTTTGGCATCTACAAATCGACAAGGATCATGAATCCATGATAAACGTGGGCTTAAAAAGGAACTATCATTCTACCTATTGGAAAGATATTAGCGCCTTGTCAAAGAGAAATGATAGTACTTGAGATCTACATTTCTTATGACAGCTGTTAAACTCAAAATTGTAATAACTCTGAAACTATTGGCCCTAGAACAATAGTCCCTAAAGAGAAACGATAGTACTCGTCAAGATTTACATTTCAGATGACAGCTATCAAACTCAAAACTGTAATAACTCTGAAACGTTTGGTCCTAGTCCCTAAAGAAAAATGATAGTACACGAGTACTATCATTTTTCGACGACGAGATCTACATTTCTTATGACAGCTGTCAAACTTGTATAGTATAATAACGTAATAGTTTAATGTTTGTAAATAGTTTCTGTAATGACTACGGGTCTTAAAGATGAAACACTGTCTAGAATCCTTTGTCGAGTTTAGTACCAGTGCCACAGACTTATGTGACGAGGTGACGGCGGCGCTGATATTCATACCAAAATGACAAATAAAAATGGCGACAATTAGTTCCAGTTTACCGTTTGACGGTCATCCATCGACATCGGCATACAATGTCAGATTGTCTGTGCTATGGTTTATAACTCTCATATGAAATCTCTCATTTGCTTAAATATAAGTAATTAGAGTTAATGTGTTCACTAATATTTGTGTTAATAATCTTGCACCGCCCTGTAATTTTTCATACTATTAACTCTCCGGTTGACTGGTAGAGAGAGCTATGAGGCTTTAAGTCCGCCACTGTACGTAACAGTGCATGAAGTTTAAATAAATAAACAAATAAAATAAATATGAAAGAGAAAGAAAGAGATGCACCCGAAAGAGACGCACCTATACGTAGACAAAAGACAGGACGTGGATCAGATAAGTTTGTGGCTCTATTATTTTCTACTAACAAAGGCGTCAAGTAGACTTCTGCTGTGAAGTGAGATCTCCAGGACTGTCAGATAGGTGTTCCGAAAATTACTCAATTATCAAATTTATTTTGCCAAAATAATACTAATTGTTTAAAAAAACATTCAACATATGTCCAAATTTCGCCAGAATGGCGAAAAAAGCGCCCAATCTTGTAACACTGGAGTTGGCTATAGAAACACAGCTCTAGAGATGTCTAGGAAAACGTACGGTGATGCGGATCCGCAGCCACGCGTTTGGATTCGTTTTCCGCAGCACTGTACGATGCTGTGTTCCAGTGTGCGAATCACCTTACTTGCCATGGACTAGCATTGACAGCTTGCTATCAATCTGTCAATGCCCCTCGGCTTGAGACCACGGACCTACTATAGACATTTACATATTTTCAAAATCACTGACGATCAACGCCATCAGCCATGTGATTTGTCGTAAACACGCCCGATTTTGATGAGATATACACCCGGTTTCTGAAACGCTTGTCAAATCATTGATTAGCTAACAGACTGTCACATTTAACAAGCTGTTAAATCACCGTGGGTTTCTGAAAGGCCAATCAATCTATTGTTAGCTAATCGACCATTAACAAGAGATCAATTTTTTCGTCTGGCTACCCCTGCTAAAATCAGTCACATTCATTCACTCATATATGTTTTGTTTCTGTCTAACGCATTGATTTGTCTCTGTCCCTAGCGGCCTTTTGATAGTGGCGGGATATTCAACTTTTAGATGAAACTGATAGCGATTGTATAGTTTCGTGTAAAATCGAATATTATCAAAGAAAATATACACAGAGCGAGAAAAGAAAAATTATAACAATATTTATGTTATAGGGTCACGGGTTCCAGTGAATCAGTAATCCCATCATCATCATCTTTAGGCAGTTAGGTGGGTCCCGGTCCACTGCTGAATACAGTCCTCCCACGGCTTCGGACCAGGTCCTGGTTCAGGTCTAGGTACTGGCCCCGGACCAGGTACTGGTTCAGGTCCAGGTCCTGAAACTGGACCACTTCGTGGTTCAGGTCCAGGTCCTGGCTTCGGACCAGGTCCTGGCCCCGCACCAGGTCCTGGCCCCGCACCAGGTCCTGGCCCCGCACCAGGTCCTGGTTCAGGTTCAGGCCCTGGCCCCGGACCAGCTCCTAGTTCAGGTCCAGGCCCTGGACCCTGACATATCCGTGGTTTAGGTCCTGGTCCTGGTTCAGGTCCATGTCCAAGCCCCGAACCAGGTCCTGGTCCAGCTAATATTTATGGTCTATGTGCTGGCACTGGTCAAGGTCCTGGTTCTGGTTCAAGCTCAAATTGTGATCAAGGTTGCAGTTTTGGTCATGATCCTGGACCAGAACCTGGACCCTAGACCTGAACTTTGCCTTTGACCAAAACTAGGACCTGAACCAGGGCCAGGACCAAGACCTAGACCAAGAAAATCGGATATAATTTCTTTTGACAATCGGTTAATTGGTCGATTTTCGCTAATTAAAATAACAAGGCGATAACATACAGTTAACATGAGAAAAAGCTTTCCGGAAACCCAAAATTACATTAATCAGCCGTTAATTGGAGATTTGACAATCCGTTGACAAGCTGTTAACAAGCCGTCAATTGGCCCTTTCAGAAACCCAAACTGCATTTAATCAGAGTTTAACAAGCTGTTACGTGATTTTTGCGTTGACAAGCGTTTCAGAAACCGGGTGTTAGTCTTATATTTAGTACCAAATCCGGAAGATGGGCAGCAGCATCTTTCTGGGTACTCAACATTCACTGCACTGCGATCGCCAACCCGCCTGCCAAGCGTGCCATGTAGACCTATTAGGTCTATGAGACCTATGCCCAGCAGTGGGCGTCTTTCGGCAGATATGATTATTTAAAAATCAAAGATTATTTTTTCTTTGATGAAAGCTCTAGCTACTGTCTAAATGATAAAAAGATCCTATTTTTGAGTTATTTCAATGAGGAGTTTTCCAGTAGGTATTGATAGTTGGTTTCAAAAAGCATCAATAGATGGCGCTCCTACAATTTTGGTAATCTTTTTTTAATCTGTATGATGGTGGCAGTGATTTAATGCAGCCGATTAATACGTAACTTAAAAATAAAATGTTTATTAATATAAATATAACTGTTAAAGGTTGAACGATAGGTAAAAAGAAATATTTATAGAAGTTGGCACTATGTTCCATTATTATTACAACCTCTAAAATTGTTGAAAACTATTGACAAATACAATATTATCCAATACAACGTACCCAGTGTTTATATCGTGTTTGTTATGAACCTATTTCAAGCGATTATCAATTACCAATATTGTTGGGGCGCCATCTAGTGAGTGGTTAGGAATGCTTTAGATACCTATTGGAAAACTCCTCATTCACATACTTGTTTCAGCTAGGTATTGATTTTTAAATGGTGGTATAAGCTCGCGCATCACGCTAGAGGGCACAACGCTAGGATTGATTTCAGGTCAGGATGATGATTTAGGTTTGAGGATTGCAAAAATGATTCGCACATACTCTTGAAATTTTATTAAAGCAACTTATACATACCTAGACAGATCAATAATACGAATGAATATGAATGCTTCATCAGATTCCAAATTACAAAACTTTTTCGAAAAAATATACACCTGTAGGTACTTAGGCATTATATATTTGACATTAGTACCTACTCTAAGCATGTATACCTAGATACCTCCTATAACATTAGGTATAGAAGTGAATAGGCAATACAATTTACAATTTTAGTGTATATTTTGTTGTACTAACAGGTATTAAAAATAATTAATTGGGTGAGGGGTTAAAATAATAATTAGGTAGTTACAGTGTAACTTATTTTGTGTTCTTATCTATAAAAGGCTATGGAGCGTCGGTGGCCGAGTCTTAACGGTATCCGACTCGCAAGTGAGAGGTACCGGGTTTGAATCCCACTGCCGCCATGTACCAATGATTCTTTTCTGAGTTATATATCTACATTAGTTGAATAATAATCGATGTTCTTACGATGAGGGAAAACATCGTGATGAAACCTGCACATTCGGGCGACGGAATGTGTAACCATGATTCAATCTTATCAGGTTCCCCTGGAAGCAGGGTCACGGAGGTCAGATGGCAGTCGCTCCACTGTAATTACATGGTCTCCTAAATCCTGGATCATGGTCAAGACGAACCCTGGCAGCGGCACCGCCGATCTCCAATCGCATTATATTACTTTCTGGAATTACGTCACAGCATAGGCGTAGCGAGGGGGGGGTGAACCCCTTGAACCCCCTGAACCCCCCCTCCCCCCCCGAAATCATTTTACACCGGCAGCGCCGTGTGATCAATCCCGACTTGTACAGCCAAAATACCAAAACTTTCGAGCTCGCTACGCTTGCTTATTCATTCCTTATCTTTAATAAGTTTGCTACAGCCCTTAACCAAAAATTTTAAAATTTCGATCTTGCTGCGCTCGGTTATTTTTCATTTTCAGTTACTTTTATTATGATAACCCCACGCTTTAAAGAGGGGGGGTGGGGATTCGTCGATATTTATATGTTTTGATCTTTAACCCCCCAAAACCAAAACCTGGCTACGCCTGTGGGTGTGACTTATCTTTTTATCTATAAATCAAACATCTTTGGTGTAAACTAGGTAGTACCTTTCTATCTAGTACCTACCTATTAAACATTTTATATTGTGGATAAATTAGGCTAAGCCGATCGTGACAATGCTCTGTATAAGTACCAAATCGATTTAAAAGAACACCTTAAGTACTATTTAACTACCTCCTTATTTCTATTTGAAGATCATGAAGGAATGATAGTGAACATTTAATTGTAAGTTATAGAAATGTTAGTAACATTTGCAAAATTATAGTCGTTGCCAGTAACGTAACCAGTCGCTATGATAGTCATTTAATATATAATAAAACGATTTAGTGACAATAAATAATTCTTAATATGTTAACTAAGTAGATCACAGTAAAAAACATCTAAAATACTGCCAACCAATACTTTAAACTTTGATATAAAAATAGTGTCTACGACACATAGTTCTTTATACATAGAGTATAGTACAGTGGTACCTACTAATCACATTAATTTCATTGAGATTTATATAATTAATTGTCTTTGAACCAGATTCTTATTAGGAACATGATTTACATTACATCGAATACCTAGTTCAGGTAAAATAATTAAGTAGCTATCTAATCTACGTTCTATGCAAAAGCAAAATTTACCTATAAGAATGATATTTTATAATACCCACATACATATGGTACACTTGAAACTACTTAGGTATACGTAGGTAAGTTAAAAACATAAAACACTTGAAATCGTGATGCCTTATGAAATTAAAAGTCCAAAATAGACGCTACCTACAATATATTTCCCTTGTCGAAGATTATCTAATGTAAAGTCACAAGAATATAATATTTATCTATTTTAATAGGTAGGTAGATACTCGTACATTTATCTATCACAGTCAATACTGTTTTAATTCATTGGTTATCACTAAGTAGGTACTTACGTACGTACCTACAGTCAGCTATAGTGTGGACCGCCTCCCTCCCCCAGAATGGGTAGGTTGTAGGTTCACTCTAAAACTGACTGTACTAATTTTTGTACCTACTAAGTAAGTACTTAATTAACTAAATTTTGCTAATTTTTTACTAATTATGTACTATTTATCTTTATTATTTGTACCGTTTTTTTTCCTTTAGAGGCAACTTTTTCTTTGTCTATCTGTTTCATATAAGCTAAGAAACAAGTCCAAACCAAACTACATAAGCTGATGAATGGCACCCTGTTTCTAGGCTTAATTAAACAGAAATTCACCATAGCTACAGCTGGCCAAATTGATGCACCCACCTGTAATGTTATAAGAAGATTATGATTTGCTTACTAATATGCTTGATACAATTAAACGTAAAACAATGTTACGTAGGTACCTTATAAGTAGGCCAAAATTTAACTTGAACTTCAGCTACAGCTTCGTAGACAGGCTTCATTTCTAGCAAACTCATACCAAAATAAAAACTGCCCATCGCAAATGGTGTATAGGTGATCGTTTCCACAAAAGTCTAGAAAACAATTACAAAGTTAGTTTTTTTAGTATGATATCAGAAAGCATAGCCCAGCTCCATTCCATAAAACATTGCAGGTAATCCTTAAATCAATTTCTACTTATAAAGTTTCATCCACATGTTTGTTCTCTATTTATTCAAGTTACCTTGAATAAAATTAAATTTAAAATTTTCAACAGACTCTATTCCCGTTGTCCTTCAAAATACCTATTTCGTTATAAAGTCCATACCTTATCTGGTATAGATAAATTATCAGCAGGATAAGCTAGGATTTAAAGCTTGGTGTCAAATTGATAATTTTTTAAAAAGGAACTCTCCATTTAATCGGGTTTAGGCAAATAAACGCTAGACTAGAAGACGCGCAGCAGCTATTTCTGTTCTGTTTGAACACTGCTAATTATAATCTACTTGCCAATCTCCACGCTTTATGGCAATAGCCTTCACTAATGTAGAGGAGAATATATTTTTCTTTTGTAAAATCACTCATCTTGACTATTCCTTAAACCCGACACATAATAAACCTGAACGGATTAGGAAACAGGTACCTATACCTAATTATTTCTACACTAATCAATACCTACCTACACATGTGTTAACACATGGGCATCTTAAAACAAGTTTTCGGAACTTACATAATGTAAAAGTATTACGCAAATATTTACCTTAATCAAGCCAGCGCGTATGGAATTTCCTGGCCAAATGACGTTAGCAATAGTTAACCAAGTATAAAGTGTTGGAGCGACATAACAGGACCCATATAGACCAAAACGACCACATCGCCACCAATCGTAGCTTTCTGAAAAGTAACAAGATGTAGTATTAGTAGGTACTTATGATAACTAAATTGAACTAATCAATACAAATTACTAATAAATCTTGACGTTAATATCTCGCTAGTGCACGCGCGTGCGAAGGCCCGGGGTCCGCCATGATCCTGTAGCCGTATTCACAATGGCTCGGAAATCGGATTCGGATACGGAATCGACAAAGGACCCCGCAAAAGTTCTTAGGAAAATGTGGTTTCAGTTAATTTTGATGAAATTTTCATATGTTATAGAGAGTAGGGTTTCCGTGGAATCTATCGGGATTCTGAATAACAGTTTTCGAATCGATCGACACGGATTCGCTGCTCACGAATTTCGTGTCGAATCGTTCGGAAACGGTTTCGAATCATTGTGAATACGGCTCCAGGATTTGGCAGAAGCGACTCGCATCTGACCACCGTGGCCGTGTTAATAGGCGAAACTTATAGATTGGTTCATGGGTACAATTCAGTTATCTGAATGTGCAGGTTTCCTCACTATGTTTTCCCTCTCCGTCAGAGAATAGGTTAACCGATTCTAGTGTACAGCAACAGGTATAAATTGAATGTATTAATTATACCTATCTAAAGTATTAATAAATTAAGTCCGTTTTATTTAACGTGACACACATAATAATTAAAAATGACAAAAGGGGACCGCAACCTAACTATTAAAAATTAATTAGGTAACCCACATAACTCAGTAGAGTCATTGGTTGGTCATACATGGCTACACTGGGGTTCGAACCCAGTACCTCTCACTTGCGAGGCGGACCCCTTAACTATTAGATCACCGACACTTCAAGTATGAATAGGTACTAACTACATAGCTTACCAATGCTTTTTCCTTCAAATGTTTGCTGGATCAAACTAGACGTAGGCCAAATAACTGCATATGAAGCCATTCCTCTAAGCAGAGGATATTTCTTGAAAGCAACAACTAGTGTACTCTGAATACCCATTTTCCAAAGTTATTGTTAGCTCGTACCTTTTATAAAATTTTCTTATATAAGCTTATTTCATTTCCTTACAAGAAGAAATTAATTTTCTTACAGGAAATAGGCAGCATGCCAACTTACATGAATTAGCTAGGTACCTTCGAACTAACTTTGTCTATAAATAATGTAAAATCATTTGTAATGTTTCCCTTAGGCTGATGTTCAATGAATCGCACACTGGTGTCTATTTACCAGTTATAGCCAAATACGTAAAACAAAAATTCCTAACACACTATTATTGCACCTTAATACACACACGTCTACACTACACTACGCACGGGCATGACACAAGGCGGTCCGGCGGGAAGGAAAAATGTCTTGCGCATGCGCATGGACTATTCTATGGTCTTACGTCGGTCGTAGCTACCTATAGCTATACCTACATACACGTGTGCTAAAGTACGGTCGTGACGTCGTGTGCTGAGTCAATCAAGGTCGCGTGTCGTCTTTAGAGTTGAAAGTCGATTATGTCGTCATTTAGAATGTAGTTAAAAATAGGTAATGTCTAAATAAAGGCGAGAAGCAATCAGGCGGCACAAGTATTCAAGCGATAGGTGGTATGAATTTCTATTAAGTAGATAATAATATCGTAAAGGTACCTATATTTCGTTTTCAGGCAATTTTTATGGAAAATTAGCTGCTCAATACAATAAGCATTAGGTGGCGCGGCGTGAGTTAGTTCGCGTGGTGGCCTACCCCTGCCCTACCACTACTTTATAACCCTACTATATTATAAGAGTCGGGATTAAATATGAACTCAAGTTGGTACGCCTATGATAGTATATTTATCTTCACATTTATTTAAAATTATAAGTAATCAATGTTAGATTTAAGTCGTCTTGATGAGCACTGCCTTGACCTATACTGAATACAAATTAGACTTAAACCCCAAGTTAAGTAGAGTTTAGAGCTAAGTTTGGATTTAAGAAAATCGAGATTTTTATAATCTTCCTGCAAGCCGCCCAGTGGCGGAATTAGAAATGTTTCATAGTAATTTTTTCGCGCAAAACTAATCTCATTACAGTCATTACAAGATATTTTATATTAAATGGTCATACTCTTCAGATTCGTAATATGATTCAAGCCAATATTTGACGTCCACATCTAAAGAACTACTAGAACTAAAGAAGGCTTCTACTAAGGGTCTCGGTTTTGTTAAGCGGAACTGGGTATTCTCTTGGTGCATTCCTTAGAAGCAGATCTGAAATCCTCTTTATCAGACTAAAGCGTACTCCACATGTCCACTGAAATTTTCGGCGAAACTTTTGCCGGGACTTTGGTCGATCGATGTAGTGGGTGTCAAACGGCGTCGACATTATTTCGATTCATCGGTGTAATATTGCTAATCTGCTGTAAACAGGGTCACAGACCTCTGTGACCCTCATCACCTGATGACAGCTGCTCTACTGTAATTACTTGATCTACTAATATCCTGGACCATGGTCAAGTGTACCCCGACCCTGTTACGGGAAAAAGCGCTAGGAATAAAAATATAAAATCGATCTGATCGAGACTACAACAAACTATCTCTACTTATGTAGTCTATGAAAATATAGGCGAGACATGCCAAACATGCATGGGACTACACGAATATAGGCGAATATTCCCTCTACATTCCCGTGTTCCCGCGGAACTGTCCACATGTGGAGTGCGCTTACATTGAAGATATGACTTTCTTTTTCGTTTCAAAACGGAAGTTTTGGCTGTATGGGCTAGATACCTTTGCCTTTCCTGTACGGGATTCATAAAGCGGATAAAGCGCGCTCCACATGTTCGCCGAAACTTCCGGCGAAACTTTTGCCGGGACTATGGTCGGCCTCTACATTCTCGCCTATTAGGGATGTGGCGGGTGTCAAAACGCGCGACATTATATCGATTCATCAGTGTTATATCGGTAATCTTCTGTAAACAGGGTCACAGAGGTGATGGCAGCTTCTCTACTGTAATTACTTGATCTACTAATATCCTGGATCATGGTCAAGTGTACCCGGAACCTGTTACGGGAAAAAGCGCTAGGATTATAAATATAAAATTGATCGAATCGAGACGACAACAAACTATCTCTACTTAGTCTATGAAATAGGCGAGACATGCCAAACATGCACGGGACTACACGAATATAGGCGAATACTCCCTCTACATTCTCGTGTTCCCGCGGAACTGTCCACATGTGGAGCGCGCTTAAGGCGGATACTACACACACGATATATATCGTGATACGTATCGTGAACCATATCGAGTAATATTTTGGATCGCAAGTCGACCCTACACACGCGATAAGAATCGTCGATATTTTCATTAGTCTATGCATTCTTTCATTCATTTTGATGGCTGAATAGACTAAGTTGCCAATGCCTAGCCTAAAAAAAAAGCATTTTTGACGCGTCGCTGGTGTATATTTACGATTTTTACGTATTTTTACCAAAATGACTGATAAAGCTTGCGTTGCTATAGTATTAGCATTAGGATTAAAAAGACGCGTGAAGAGAAAAAAATGAGTAAAATTATGAGGATGAGGATCTTGTTGACTTTTTATACTTTTATAGTAACTGTCCAGGTCCATAGTGGCCACAGCAGCTTGAAAATAAACACAAACAATGAAAATAAATTTGAAATTACGTTATTTATCTGTCAGTTTGACAGGAATGTCGTGATAAATATAAAATAAGTATCCGCTATAGGCGAATACTACACACACGATATATATCGTGATACGTATCGTGATCCATATCGAGTAATATTTTGGATCGCAAGTCGACCCTACACACACGATAAGAATCGTCGATATTTTCATTAGTCTGTTCATTCTTTCATTCATTTTGATGGCTGAATAGACTAAGTTGCCAATGCCTAGCCTAAAAAAAAGCATTTTTGACGCGTCGCTGGTGTATATTTAGGATTTTTACGTATTTTTACCAAAATGACTGATAAAGCTTACGTTGCTATAGTATTAGCATTAGGATTAAAAAGACACGTGAAGAGAAAAAAATGGGTAAAATTATCAGGATGAGGATCTTGTTGACTTTTTATACTTTTATAGTAACTGTCCAAGTCCATAGTGGCCACAGCAGCTTGAAAATAAACACAAACAATGAAAATAAATTTGAAATTACGTTATTTATCTGTCAGTTTGACAGAAATGTCGTGATAAATATCGACTACATACTAGACGCTCGATATATATCGCACGATAGTTGATACGGATAGTATCCGCTATACTACACACACGATATATATCGTGATTCACGCAGGATCACGATATTTATCGAGTGTGTAGCCTAGAGTATCACGAATCGTGATACGGATCACAGGATTTCCGAAAATCCAGAAATCTACGATCCGTATCAACTATCGTGCGATATATATCGAGCGTCTAGTATCTAGTCGATATTTATCACGACATTCCTGTCAAACTGACAGATAAATAACGTAATTTCAAATTTATTTTCATTGTTTGTGTTTATTTTCAAGCTGCTGTGGCCACTATGGACTTGGACAGTTACTATAAAAGTATAAAAAGTCAACAAGATCCTCATCCTCATAATTTTTCTAATTTTTTTCTCTTTACGCGTCTTTTTAATCCTAATGCTAATACTATAGCAACGCTAGCTTTATCAGTCATTTTGGTAAAAATACGTAAAAATCCTAAATATACACCAGCGACGCGTCAAAAATGCTTTTTTTTAGGCTAGGCATTGGCAACTTAGTCTATTTAGCCATCAAAATGAATGAAAGAATGCACAGACTGATGAAAATATCGACGATTCTTATCGTGTGTGTAGGGTCGACTTGCGATCCAAAATATTACTCGATATGGATCACGATACGTATCACGATATATATCGTGTGTGTAGTATTCGCCTAAAAAGAGGTTTTCAGTCAGTTGACAGTTATAGAAAAAAAAACTAGTTTTATCTCCTTGTAAATAGATGGCGCTGCACTGAACTCTATTTCAAGCTTGTTTGAGTCACGGCGTAAATTGAGTAGGTATAGCTAGAATTTGCCCAAATAAAAAATATCAAAACAGTAAATCATTTAATATTATTGGTCCTTGTCTGTGATGTTTGACATATTAGCACGGAATTGCGCCATCTATTGACGATAATAAAAACTTTTCTTTTAATGTCATTTTCAAAACCTCTCATATCAATATTTATTGTTTTTATTGTAAATTTTTATTATTAATTTTGCTAAGCTGTAGCTTATAGTTGTAGTACTTACATCAATTGCATTGCTTGGTATATTCGCAAAGTATTACAACATTGACGGCATAAATAAGGATCACAGACAGCCGAATTGAGTAGTGTTTCCTGTATGTATGACACCCACAGTTTTGCCAGCTTTATTTTATTTGTACACATAAAATAGCTTACCAACAGACAGCTTAGCTATTTATCTATGGAGATAGGTAAAATCATCGTGGCATTAATGTCCCGGTTGTGCTCTAGCGCAAGAGGGCCGGGTCCACCTTGACCATGATCCAGGATATGCCAATAAGGAGTGACTGCCATCTGACCAATGTAACCTGAGGGGATCATGAGACCTGGACAAGAGAATCAGACCACAAATTTTACAGATAAAAAAAATTGTGAATTGTTATTATGAATGATTAATTAATTAATCATATTTTGGTCTCCGACAATATGGTCTCTTCACAGAATGTGAGTTGGCTGTAAGATATCTCTTTTAGGATAAGCTTGCCTTTGCACTTTGTATTGTAACTAATGTTTCTAATGTGTTTTGTGCAATAAAGAGAATTTGCCTACTGAGATTTAATTTAACTTACAGGTCAGCAGTCATAATCAGGAGCAGCTAAGAAAACTTAAGGCCATGCCTTCATATTATGAATGGTAAATTTAATTAATATCATTTTAGCTGTTTGGCATAAATTTTTTTTTATTCATTAATTATCTAAGATTATTTAACAAAATGAGTTTATTCAATAATGAATGGAAATTGTAGTATTTTGTCATGTGTGTTAGCTGTTATTTTACTGTTGCAGGAAATCTAAGAAGAAGGAGAAGTTTAATGTAACAGAATACCCTAGGCTGAAAGTAAATAGTCATCCTCTAAAAATTAACACAGTAAACCTGGTAAGTTTAATATAAATATCAGGTTCATGGTTATTTATTATAAGTTTTACAGGATAATACAAGTACCTGGTTAATATGGGTTCAAATCTCTGAAGTTGCAAAGTTTGAGATTCAAGATTGGAATCTAAAGTGAATACTTTATATAGTGTATTTTTGATTGAATTCCATTATTATAAATCAAACAATCTTTTGTATATACTAGTTCTATATTGTTTTATTTAACCGCTTTAACTTCCCGCCCATCCTAATAATTTGCCCTCATATGTGTAGGTATGTGCTGCCCTGATCAATCGCTCCTCACCGTATACCCATAGTTACAAAGCCTGCATAACTGCATAACTAAAATAGCTGTAATAAAACTATATACATAAGACTTGTAAGTGAGAGGTACTGGGTTTGAATCGCGCTGCGGCCATGTACCAATGAATAACTGACAACCTGGTAAAGATGGCAGGTACCAGCTAAATGTGGAAAGCACAGCAGTAGGCATCTTTGAGTGTAGGAATGTAAAGGGAGTTTACACCATTAAATTGCACCATGCTGTGCATTGTCACTATTTATTTATTAATAAAATATTACGTTATTTATTATTATTGCGAATAATGTTCCACTCTTCTTGACTATTGTGACTGTAGGTGGTGGTTAAAAGCTAAATTAAATATTCTTGATAATCTTTGTAGACACCAAGCCCAAGTAAAAGTCTTATGGATAGTCTCAACAAGTGGAGCTCTGCATTTGTTGAGGTGGATCCACTTTTGAGATATGAACAAATGAATCCTGAAGAAGTAAGTATTATGGCTTCTAACACAAAATTCTTATTTTATTATTATTATCCTATGCACAGACATATACATCATTTGCATTTATAATATTTCTTATATATTATATTATAATAGTTCTCTCAAATATTTTAGGATATCAATCCAGTTGACGTTGGGGACATGTCAGTAAATTATGCTAAAGCCTGGAAAGCTAAACGTAATATGATTCTCAATAAGTATACTACTGGAGAAAAGTTAACAATTGTTAGCAGTTTTCTACCTGGAGGAGAAAAGAGTATGAATACCCTTTCCCTGTTTTTGTAACCTTGATTTAGATTTATAATATTTATAATTAATCCTTTCTTTTATTTTTTATTTTTTGTTATTTTAAGTTAGTACTTTTTCAGCACTAATTAGGCAGGTGTCCAATTTGAATGAGAAGGTTAAGCATAGGATTGAGCAGTTAGATGACTTTGAAGAGGGTTCAATAAGGAAAACAATGGGACTGAGCCAACAGGAATTTGTAAATAAAATTGTTATGTTAAATGATGAGATAAAACAGGTGGGTGCATTTATAATTTCAATATAAACTTTTAACTTATTGTTACGTGTAAGCGAGCGGCCACACAGAAAAGACGCAGACACGTCGCGGACAGGGCACAGACGGAACGCGGACGCGACTTAAAACATAGAAAAGACAGGGCACGGACGCGGCGCCGTCGCGGACAAGTCAAGAGCGTAGGCAAGAGAAGGACAGACACATTTCTATACATTTAGTATGAAAGTAAATTGAACGGGTGCCGCGTCTGCGACGTGTCTGCGTCTTACGTCTTTTCTGTGTGGCCGCACGCTAAGGGGTTCGTTATTTGGAGTGAAACACTGATGACAGATTCCGAAGGTTTATTCTCGTCCAAGGTTTCCACGTCAAGCTGATCTTCCACAATCGCATGTCTCTCGTAGTTCGTAGGCATCGGCCTGCACCTGATGTCGCGAAGTGCCTTGCCTAAATAGTTAAGTAAAAGAGTGAACCATTCAGAAGTTCCAGAACGTTCCCCTTACCATCTCAAAGAGTAATGGGATTTGGGATCCTCGGCGTCAACATATCGAACGACGCCTAGTTTAGGGATCACTTGGAAGGTAAAGCCAAGGTGGCTTAGAAAAAACTCGGGGTATTTTAATAAAGCCCAACAGTGCTTCACACCGGGGCATCACCTTTGGCTGTACATAGCACAGGTTCGTCCCTGTATGAAGTACTGCTCCCACCTATGGTTTGGTGCATCCCAATACCAACTCCTTCCACTTGATTCCATCCAACGCCGGGCTATTCGAATTGTCGATGATCCCCTTCTCACAGATAGTCTAGATCCCATAGCCTTCCGAGACGTTGGCTCTCTGTGTGTTCTCTACCGTCTGTACAACGAGAAATGATCCGAAGAACTTTTTAACTTTTAACTTTAAATTATTTATTTATTTATTTATCTTACAAACTTTCGCATTTATTGTAGTTTTAGTAGGACTAACTTTTGCCCGCGACTTCGCCTTCGTAAATTCATAGCCTATGTGTTATTTTGGTTTATAAGTTAGAACAAAAATTGTTTAGAATGCAAATTTTCATCAAAATCCGTACAGTATTTTTTCTGTGAAGAAATAACATAAATGTTATAAAATAATTCTTTCTTATTTCTATTTCAGGCGTGGGATTCTGAACAAAGGGTAAAAGCATTTAAAATTGGCATTCAATGTTCTAAGTTGCTCTCTGACATTAGTGTAATGCAGTTTTATCCTAGCAAGTTTGTGTTGATAACTGATATTTTGGACACATTTGGTAATTTGGTTTTTGACCGTCTCAAAGGAAAAAGTTTTGGGTAAGAAATAGTTTAAACCATTTTATAATTCGTTTTTATCGTTATTATTCTTTTATTACGATAGGGAGCGTGAGTGGCCTAATGGTTAAGGGGTCCGACACGTACCCCGAAATGCGGTCAGTGCCACCATGTAAGTACCAATGAGTCTTTTCCGAGTTATATACATTTATTTGAACTTTAACTGATGCTCTGACGGTGAAGAAAAATATCGTGATGGAACCTGCATATTGAGGCAACTGAATGTCTAGGTATGATCCAATCTGGTCATGTTCCCCTGTTACCAGGCTCACGGAGTACAGATGACAGTCGTTTCACTGTAATTACCTGATCTGCCAAATCTTGGATCATCGTCAAGGCGGACCCTGGAAATTAGCTACCTGTTCCGTCTTCGTACGGGTTTTCTCGAGGTTTCTCTATTATAATATGTATGTATGTGGCATTAAAGCATTTTCGGAACCCGATTTGTTCGGACCCGAGACGATTCGTAATGTAATGACTCTCGAGAACAGCTTACTCGTATACACATGGTGTAGCACATAATCTAAAGTTCTTCAAGAGTCTTTTCACCCTTGAAGAACAATATCACTATACTTCTGTGCTATGCTTCCGGCGTTTTCCTCTGGAAGATGACGGAGTTCAATAGCTTCAGAACGGTCTTACGCACAGCTTTTAAAAGCTCGGCTGTAACTCCATTATCCCACGGCGCCTTGTTGTTCTGAGCTGTTTGATAGCTATACTAATCACGTAAAGGTCTGGGATATCTTCGGTATAATGTCGGGTTAATTTGGCTCTAGGGTCTTTTGTCATACTGGTCATAGGTACCCGTGTTGTCGAGTACAACTGTCCATAGAACCTCTCGACTTCCTTTAAAACCTTGGATTTGGTCGAAACAACTCTGCCGTTTTCAGCTTCGTCAGCTGGCTCTATCCAGTCGACAGATCTTTTGCAAAACTTTGGAGCTTTGTTCCGCTTGGTCGCCGCTTCAATATTGGTAGTACCTTTCTTCCGTGAGTTTGAAGGTATCGTCAGATATCGTGTTGGTTCTTTTTGTACGGCGGGGTTTGAAGAACTTTGACCTAACCTTATAGACAGTTTCAACGAACCTGTTATTATGGTCGTCCACGTTGATGCACTCTTCTAGGCATTCGAAGCTGTTTTGTAATACAAAATTAAATATTAATAAAAGAAAGTCAAGTCTATGCTCTGATGATTCGTGCTTGACTGGAATCTAGACTCGTGAGTGTCTAGATCACCGAACCCTGCAAAATTGAGTCGAGTTTAACAATTTAGACTCCCGGAGTCCTGGACTCGGATACCGACGACCATGTGTAATGGAAACCAATATTTTATATTGATGAACACTAGCAGCCATATTGGATAGTCTATATTACAGAATCTCACCGCTGGGGCCGTACCGCCGATTACCGATATTACGCCGCCAGCTTGATCGCAGCTAGGCAGCTCTGGCTCTACCTTTCTGCGATTGGTCCCTATTCAATTGGATCAAGATGGCGGTGTACTATTGGAGGTTGACGGTATGACCGCTGGTCATAAAACATTTCGGTCGCTCTTTTACTTCACATCATCATCACATCAAGAGCCAGTAACAGACCGAGGCTCCTTCTTCTTCTACGGAGGACCTAGATAGTCTGCATCTAAGAAACTCGTGAATGTTAGGGGTTTTCTCTTTAAATCTCCTTTTATTAATTATCATTATATTCTTGCAGTCAAATAAATATAAAGTCAATAGAAGATATAGATCCAGCATCGATTCCTGAGTCAGCAAAAGAGACTTGTCAGAATTGGATGTTCAAGATGGCCTCTATCCGAGAACTTCTTCCACGCTTGTACATGGAAATGGCGTTATTGAAGTGCTATGTATTTATATCTAAAAAGGAGATCAAGCCGGCAATTGCCCGACTTACTACAATGATTAGAGGCATTGGGAATCCACTTGTGGCCGTTTACTTACGAGTGTATCTTTGCCGTGTTGCATCTAATTTGTTCGGCAAAGACAGTGAACAATACTTTAATGATAATCTGAAAGAATTTGTAGAGGATTATGAACAGGTACATTATCAGTAGTTTTTGTTAATATCCTAGAAATATGCTTTGTACGTGCTCTGTGTATTCTATCAAAATGTCAAATAACAATTCTACGCGGACATATTCAAGGTTAATTTATCATTTTTATTGATTGTCACAGGTATTTCATCCAACTTTTCGTAAGAAATACGAAGGACAACTTTTGACACTGGACAAATACTTACACCTGTACGTTCCAGCTGTTGAATGGTTACTGTATGGCGCAGTAAACTTCACTAACTTTAAGGATACCCTTTTGGATGAACTGTTGCAAAATTGTCAACAAATGGAAAATAAGTAAGATCTCTGACTTTTTAGTTAAATGTTTGAAAATGATTCTAGAAATAGCTATAAAGGCTGTTCACTGAGATTATGTGAATATTTATTATGTTTATGATCTCATATATGTACGTCTTTTCATCTTTCAGTGAGTTGCTTCTGAGTTGTGTCGTATCTGCTTTCGATTCCTCCAATGTAATAAATAAGGCATCCACCATATTGGATATGATACAGAAAGATGCAGATAAAATGGGTGAGTTAAAATATGATCTTACGGTACGGCGGTAATACACTTAAGTACGTAGATACAAAAAGAGTTGAGGGGTACAGTTAGTTAACATGCCGTTCTGCCGTGCAGAGGTCTCGGGTTTGATTCTCAGCCAAGCAGAAATTAAAATGATGAATTTTAATTTCTGTTACGGGTCTGAATGTAATATGTATGTAGTATTTATTTACAAGATATGTATAAGTAGTTTATCAGTTTTCTGGCACACATAACACAAGCTTTGCTTACTTTGGGGCTACATGGCGCTGTGTGAATTGTCCAAGCATATTTATATATTTATACGCATATTTATATATTCTTAATACACGTCGTGTTCCAATTTTATTTTCTATAATAAAAATAAAATAAAATAATAATGTGACAGATCTCTTTAACGAATTAATCAGTCGTTGGCGATCAATCTGATGTACCGATGTGTCCGTCATTGGCGATGAAAAGGTTAAAACCTCCATAATGCGTATGGCTAATGAATGGAACCCGTTGCCTGCGAGTGTGTTTCCTGATCAATATAATTTGGACGCCTCCAAGGCTAGAGTGAATACGCTGTTCCAAGAGGAAAAAGCTCCATCTTAAAAAAAATATATATACAGGGTGTTTCATAATACATGTATAAAGCCGAAAGGGTGTTAAAGTATAGCTTGCAAAGAGTACACTGGCGACTTCATATTATCCAGACACTGAATTTTAATTTTTATAAAAAATCTTCGTTTTTAAAGAAAAATAACCATATCGACTACGTTGATGCGCAGCTCTATTTCAAGTTGATGATCCTAGAAGGAGAAGTTCAATAACCGCGTGCGACCCCTATGAAAAAAGAGCAACCTCCTTAAGCCTAGTACCAGGAGCCTAATGCTACGTACACACGCACCGTTGGCGTGTGCCGGCCGCCCGGCCGGCGATCCGCAGCGCAGCGTGGCGGTTACATCAAACGGATAGAAGCAATCGACCAAACGCAGCTTGGGCGGATACCGAAGGCCAACGAACAAACGTGCGATTACGAGCCCGAATAGGTTCCCAAAACTCCCAAAGATCGTTTGCTTGACCACGAAATGCAATTACCTATTGGACCTTAGAAATCCAAATCGGCCGACAACGCTTCGTTGGCGTAAGTTGAGTGTGTACACACCATAAAGAAGAGTTTAATAACCTCGCGCCATTCATTACAAAACAAACGAACCTCCTACATCTTGCTACCAGGCGCCGAACTAAATGTTACCTACTTATCTCCATGAATAATCTCTACCAAATTAACTAGGAACTTACCTACACTAATTATTTTCAATAGGTAGGTATGTTTAAATAGTCGGAGCGACGTCGGTGGCCTAAGGTTACGGTATCCGAGTCGTACGCGAGAGGTACCGGGTTCGACTCCCGCTGCCGCCACGTACCAGTGACCTTTTCTGACGGAAAACATCGTGATGAAACCTGCACATTTAGGCGACTGAACCTATGATTTTAATCTGGTCAGGTAATCAGGTTCCCCTGGTAGCAGGGTCAGGCAGGATTCAGGACTGTCAGACGTAATGACCAGAAATGCGAAATCCTGGATCATGGTCAAGGCGGACCCCAGGCCCTCGTGCGCGAGAGCAAAACCAGGTCATTAACACCGAGATGATTTCTACTAGGTAGGTACCTAACAGAACAAACCACCCCAGCACAACAAAAGTAAAATAAGAATTAAAATCATAATACTTAGGTACTTATTAACTAAAGGCCTAAAAACAGTATCTAAGTAGGTTAGGTAGGTAGGAACCTACGTAAATAAAAAACAAAACATGTTAATCAGTCTGGAAGACAGCCGGACCCGCGGTGTGGACTGCCGCAGGTACTTAAACTAAATAAAAATAAACATAGTCAGCTACGTACTAAAGTAGATATCTACTACACTAAACGGGATTCGTTCAATTGACAAAATGGCTCTACACAGATAGGTAAGTACTAGGTACCTACTAACACGGTTCCCTCATCTAAGTACCTACGTACCTAGGGAACCACTTATGAATCTAGTTTTGGTGAAACACATTACAGACAGGTTCCACTAAATACCTACATGTTTTTATGAAACGATGAAAGGGTTGTCTTTTCTACCTATTTCCCGTCGGAAAAGAACCGAGCGCGGCGGTTGCGCTTCTAACGTCACTATTAGGTGGTAGGTAGCGTCTCCTAGTCTAGCTAGCACCTAGACCTTTAAAGCATGTAGGTACGTACCTTTTAAACGATATTTTATGGAAACAAACAGTGTCAGGTGCCAGCGCAGTTAACCACACTTTCTTGCTTTCTTGTGGCTCGATGACCGATAGGTAAATACACTCATACACACAGCTACACAACACTACAGCATGCACTGGTTGCTATGCAATACGTAAGTAGGTAGGTAACATGGTCTTTGGCCTACTGCTTGGTTGCACTCATGCACAGAATAATGATTATCACAATACTTAAACTGTTGAACATTGTACACAAACAAGACTACGTTAATATTGGTACCTGAAGCAATAAATAATTCATTCATTCATATCGTTTACAGTCTTATCACAGTACTTAGGTATCCTATACATACAACGCAACAAACAATCACACCGATCACGCGAAAAGCTAAAAACCGAATAAACGAACACGACTCAAGAAGCCACGCTGTCGGCGTCAGCGGTTCAATCAAACGACACACCCAAGTGCAGCATGCACACTGCCAAAACTCCGGCGTGTCGACACATGTTCGGCGCGGCGCACGGGGCGCGGGTGGCGGGAGGCGAGGCGGGAGGCGTGGCAGCAGGCAGCGCTTTAGGCAGCGTTGCCAGATCGTACCTTTTAGTACGATTTACGTACTATTTGGCCGACTGTCGTACCTTAAGCGTACTTTGCTCCACATCGTACTATTTAGTACGTTTTTACAAAATGCTGAATTTAGCTGAGGGGGGTAGTCACTTCACCTTTCAAATTCACAATTTCACCAAAAATAATGGGAAGGAAGGGTTGATTTTGCCACCGGCAACAAAATAACGTCATTAATTGACTAAAAATCATCCCCTCCCCCCAAGGTCGATAAAATATAGAAGATAATAAGAAGAAATCGTAACTTTTTAGCCATTTTCGTACTATTTTAAGAGCCCAGACGTACTTTTTTGGAAACTACTGCTGGTAACACTGGCTTTAGGGATCCGCGTGTTAGGGGTCGTACTTATTTCGCCTCTTATGTTCTCCTGGTAGATGCACCGTAATGTTGATTGTGTTTATTTAATAAAGTGAGGCTCAAACAAGTCCAACAGTGGACTAATAATAATCCTTATGATGTCGGTGATGGAATACATTTGCTTACCACTATTTTATCGGGTAATTTGTACAGACAGTAATTACTAAAATTGTGTGTGGGTCCGTGTTTCACCTAGGTGACCTAGGTTCAGTGGCGTTGCTTGCCTTCCAGGGGCCCCGTATCAATAGCTGTCTGGGATATTTAGTACTATGGGGATAGTTAGTACCCCCAACTACAAGGGATTATCATCATCATCATCACAGCCCATAACAGTCCACTACAGGACTTTGGGCCTCTCCCGCAAAAGGGGAGGTTATTGCCATAATCTCCACGCTTGGCAGGCGGGTTGGAGATCGCAGTGTTGCAAACATAACAATGAAAAACGCTGCTGCCCATTTTCCAGTTAATGGAGACTAGATATTTTGCCTCTAAACGTTAGTCGCCTTGTACGACACCCACGAGTGTAAGGGGTTGGTGCTATTCTACTCTACCGGTTACCACTCGGCTATAAGGGATGCTAATGAGTAACTTAAATCCAAGCCATTCGCGTGTTAAGGCGGTACGATTTTCATACAATTTTTATGTAACGTTTTTGTGCAATTGGCTATTAGAAAATATGTTCAATTGTGCGCGAAATAGATTTCCACATGTTAATAATGTAAAACAAAGCAATGAAAAAGAAAAATAATTAAATCACAAAACAACGCTATCAAGCGGCGATTTGTGCTTTTTTCGATTTAACTGCTTTTGAAAAGAAAACCACTTTGCGCACCATTGAATACATTTACTAAGAGTAGAAATCATAATACAATCACTTAACACTCAAACAAATGAAAGAATATCGAGAGAAATTTAGTATGGGCGTTGCATCACCTTAATAGTAAGAATAACATATGTATGAAAGAAAGTTCCACACCGCGTCTGTCTGCCTGTTCGCGATAAACTCAAAAACTACTGAACGGATTTTCATGCGGTTTTCACCAATTGACAAAGTGGAATTACTTTGTCTATTGAGGAAGATTTAGGTGTATAATTTGTTAATGTTTTATGTTGGTAGTTTGTATGACAAGAATCTCCTTAAAGGCCGGGGTGGACATCGGAATTTTTGTAAATTGGCCCTTGACTTTGGTATATTAAAACCTTGCGTGATAAATATAAAAATGTCATAATTTGTTGAATAAGCGAGCGTAGCGAGCTCGATAGTTTCACAAACTACCCCTTCAGAATACTTGCGCGAATAACATAAAATCAGTAAATGGACTATACGATGTAGACATTTTTGACATCTGGTTTATAATAAAATTAACTTCGCAAACAATTAATTAATGAGCGTGCGAGCTCTATTTCTGACATTTTGGCTATAAAGTTTTCACGATTAACTTAAAAACAGTCACATTCGAAAATCGTGTGGGCCAAAACGATTTTATTATGAGCCAGGTCCATCTGACCCGTTGAGCAATGAACAGTGTAAGGAGTTTCTTAAATCTTATGATCTCACCGATAGTGCTGAATATGTTGTACATGAGATCAAGATTTTTCTCATTTTTGCTATAGGTGCATTTTTACACAATTTCAATGAAGTAATGAGTGAGTGCTCTAAGTTGTTGTTTTTTATTAAAAATGTTAATTATCTCTAAGCGAAAGGGGAACGAAAACGGATTGTATCACTTGATTTCATTTGCATCTTTGGTGGAGGGGGCCCCGACCCTGGTCTGAAAATCACTAAAGAATTTTTTTTTCCGGGAAATAGGGTTTAACTGAAATTGAGGATAACAGTACGTATTTTTGCTTACAAACGATTTGGGACCCCGTATCATTGATACGGCTGATACGGCGGTTGTTGCGCCCCTGCCTAGGTTCTCCAACTGGGTGAAGCATGGGATATTTACAGGTATAGCTCCGTCAACTAAGATTCATTTAGTTAATTTTTGTTGATGAGAAATATACGTGAAATCGTACGGATTTTAACATAACAGTCCTCTGAGAGTTTAAGCCTTCCCCACATTAGTGGAGGGTTCTGTCTTAAACTCCACTCTCTACTGTCTTTGTTTTATTTATGTTTCATTCATTACACTAAGGTATTTTATTTGTTTTATTTAATACAAAAATATGTGTGTGTAGTTACTGAAAAATCTCATAGCAGATAGGTACGATCACCTTTGCGACACTGAAACATGACTGACAGGCATGACATGAGAAAGCAAACTTATAAAGACAAATATGCTACATTAATTAGAGTTTGCTACATTAATATGCCACAGTAATTTGAATTAGACTACTTTGCTATTAGTTAGGTGGTGGTGCACTTTCGAAAAAACTATGAAGGAACCTATTAAATTAAAATTACAATATTTTTTTGTACAGAACCCTCAAACCAAAAAATACAAAACCTTTAGATCTCCTTAATATCCCATTGCGCCTAGTACTATGAACTTGAGTGACCTTTTACAACTGATTTCTAGAGATGCGGTCTTTCGTTTTCAAAATGTCGATTATCGACATTGAAAACGTAAAAGTTCGATAGTCATTTTCTCGCTTACTATTCCACGCACGAAAAAAATAATTGTACCTATCGTTTTAATACGTTTAGCACTCCATCCAGTTCACGGCTTTATACATGTATTATGAAACACCCTGTATATGAGTGTTTATTCCGCAGTGTTGGTGCACGAGGTGTTGGCGTCGCTGGGCGATCAGGTGTGCGCGGCGACTGTGGGCGGGTGCCGCGTGGCCGCCGCCGAGCCGTTGGTGCAGGCCTGGTGGCGACTCGCCGCCAACGTAAAGCCCGCCAACCACTTCCTGCAAGTGCTGGAGCCCTGGTTGCAGTTTGCTTGCATGCATTTGTCCGTAAGTCTTCTCAGTTTTACATGCTCTGCTTGTTTAATGATGTTCTTTCGTTGGCAACAGTAGAAGCAACATAGGTCGACGAAACGTTTCAATAATAATAAATTCTTTATTTCAGCCAAAAAAGCCATGTGGTACAATAATCTTTATTTAATTTAGAGTTTGGTGTTGGTGGTTTTAATAGTAGTTTATGCAACTCGAATATAAGTATGATCATGTCTCGGTTTACCGAGCTAAGCTCAAGTGGCTTTCCATCCGACAACGCCGTAACTTAATAACTCTTTCTCTCCTTCATTCAATTTTACACGACCCAGCTATTCCAAAATACTTAAAATGTAAATTCCAGTTTCTCTCTGATAATCATGACCGTAATCTCCGTTCTTCAAACAATCTTTTATTGAATTTCCCTCTTCATCGGACTGGGTTTATTTCTAATTCGTTTGCTTTAACAGCGATGAGACTCTGGAATGATCTTCCCCCTGACATAAGATGAATATCTAGGAAATTCTGTTTTAAGAGAGCAGTACATAACCATTTCCTGAACACTCCTTAGCTCCTAATTTATTCCTTGTTCCTTTATTCCTTTTTCATCTCTTTTCTTCATAAAGCCTCAAGTACCTGAATAATTTTGAGTAACTCATGCAGTTAATTAATTAGTGTAAAATATCTATTGCTACTTTTAACTTTTAGTGTATTTATTATTATTATTTATTTATTTTTATAAATTTGATTGTGGTTGAATAAGCTTATGTGTAATCTTTACTTGTAAGTAATCTTCCTGCACCGCATACCTTTTGTCAACTGTTATCTCTCCTGATAGACTGGTAGATAATGCTATTTTAGCTTTAAGTCCGCCAATGTACTGTTTGTGCATGAAGTATAAATAAATAAATAAATATAAAAGAAAGGGGTATTAAAACGTAATAGTTTGACACGAGTGTTGTGATACCTAATTACGCAGTTGCATACACTGATACACTATTTTATCTACATTCATATTTTCTTGTTAAAATATCGTACCTAAACAACTATTTTCGGGAGTGTCATTAGAACATTAAGATATGAGTGTAGACAAACAATGTTTTATGTCCAGACGCAGCACGTGAACATCATACTGCGCGGCACTATCCGCTACATGGTGAAGTGCGGTCGACCGGCTGACGAATTCTCGGGACAGTTTAACTTTGTTCTAAAGAGAATGCTCAAGTCAATACCGGACGTTGAAGAACTTTTCTTGATGTTAAGTATTATTCAAAAGTGAAATGAATCCATATCTTAAAATTTTAAATGTAACGTAAAAGCTTAAGGCCAGATATTCCAGAATTTGGGATTTTTCAAACAATCTGAAACAGATAATTACGTTTTAAATTCTCAAAAAAAAGTGTTAAGGATCTATTTTTAGTCTAAAAGTTACAAGATTTAAATTTCACTGGATAAAAAAAATCCTAAAGTTACCCCTTTTTACAATGGTTTTTCTTTATGATGACTAAACTACTGACATTTCACATTTCATTTTTATACTTAACTAAAGACAACAAATATTGAGAGACAAATTCGCATGTTTTTTATTTAGGGATAGTTTTTTAATAACAAGCACAAATACTCCGCGTTTCAAAATGGGTGATACGACAATGGCCCTTATTTATATGAGTAACACGTTGCAGTTTGGTCTGTCATTGTAAATAAACAAGAGAAAAACTAACGGGCCACCTGTCCAGTTACTCTCATTTGTTTGGATGTTATGATGCGGGAGGCGGGAGATGATATTTTTAATTTTTTGACTTACCTGATGGAAAGTGATCACGGCCGCTCATAGACAACCACATCATCCAGGGAGTGGTGAATGCGATGCAGGCTCGTTGAAGGTTTCAATGTAGTGGTGGTTTCGAAGCACTGCTGCGCAAAGCTCGTTCCAAAGCGTCGTCGTAAGCGGTAGGAATATAAAGCTAAAAATAAATGACGAAATAATAAAATCACCAAAAAAAGTAGCTAATATATTTAGCAACTACTTTAGTACTATTGGGATAACGAACTGTTCTCCACAAACACATAAAGTCCATAATAGCTCGGCACAGTATCAAACTATTAATAGTATGTACCTACGACCAGTGGACGAAAAAGAAGTAGGAAAAATCCTACGTAACCTAAAAAATAAATCAACTGTCGGAATAGATGAACTGCCCCCTAAAATCCTAAAACAATGCGCCCACGAATTCACTGCCCCCTTAGTAAAATTAATAAACCAATCGTTTAGAGAAGGGATCTTCCCAGACCTGCTAAAAATATCAATCATAAAACCCATATATAAAACCGGTCCTAAAACAAGCCCGAGCCAATACCGACCAATAGCCATGCTACCGAGTTTTTCTAAAGTATTCGAACGAGCAATGTCGGATCGTTTATATTCATTTTTAGAAAAATATAATATCCTAGATAAGGAACAATACGGTTTCAGAAAGCGCCGATCTACCACATTGGCTGTGTATAATTACGCGCAACAAGCTTACAATTATATAAATAAAAAACGCTATGCGGTAGGCATCCTACTGGACATATCCAAAGCGTATGACAGAGTACAACATGATATTCTTTTGACGAAATTATCAAATGTAGGTATTAGGGGTCAAGCGTATAGTTGGTTGGCATCATACCTTAAAAACAGAATGCATTACGTACAAATAAGCCACACAGACCCAGATACAGGGTGTGTCGTAAACCACAAATCCAATGGGATGATCACAAATAGTTCAATCCCCCAGGGAAGCGTGCTGGGGTGTATTTTATTCTTAATCTACATAAACGACCTACCCAAAATTATAGAAACTGACTACTTACATACTATTTGCCGACGATATTTCGCTTTTATTCGAATTTGACAAGGATACAGCTCGATTTACCGAAAAAATGACACGTGCCTTAGATACAGTAATCCAGTGGTTAGATAACCAAACCTCCAAATAAACTTCACAAAAACAAAAATAATTGAATTTAGACCACACCAAAAGTCTCCATTAAATGTAGAATTAAAAATAAATAACAAAACTTTAAAAACAGTGTCCACTTGCACATTACTAGGTATAGAAATAGATACGCATTTATGTTGGAAAAATCATGTAGAAAAAGTCAAGTCTAAATTGTCACGTTTCACGTACGCATTGTATCAACTTAAAATAAGTACTGATTGGAATACGGCAATGTCAGCCTACTACGCTTATGCCTATTCGTGGTTGACTTATGGCATCATACTATGGGGCATGGGGCAACAGCCCGGAAGTTGGAAATCTTTTTATTCTTCAAAAGAAGTGTTTACGTATATTGGCAAATATAAATAATAAGGAAAGCTGTAAGCCGTTTTTTAAATCATACGATATTCTGACCTTGCCCTGCATATATATTTTAGAAATATCAAAGTTTGTAAGATATAACGAAAGCCTATTCGAGAATGCGCGGCTCAAAAATCGGTACGCAGCTCGGTCAATGAATAAAAATAAATTGGAACTACCCGCAAGTACGATGGCAATGTACCACTCTAGTCCGTATGTCTGCGCAATAAAAATATACAACCACCTTCCGAACGATATTAGGGCAGAGCGGGATGTAAACAAATTCCAAAGCAAACTGAAGCAATTCTTATTTAAAAAGGGTTATTATAATGTAAAGGAATTCTTTGACGATAAAATTTGAATAAAGTAGCTAGGCGTTAATATTAGGTTTGATTATTTATTTCACATTTATGTGATAATTTATGATTATAATGTTCCATATAGGTATAGGATGACATGAATATTAAATGTATGAATTGAACTTTCCTGATTATTGATTGACTCTTATAATTGTATTAATATTTTGAAATTAAGCCTAATTACATAGAACTGTTTCCATTATTAATTTAAGCAATACATTTTGCCATACCCACATGGGTTTCATGATGTAAGTATATTAAAACTGTAAGATCTTTTGTAACCTCATGAATGCAATAAATACATTGATTGATTGATTGATTGATTGAAGTATCTTGAAAATCGTACGGTGGACCCCCGGTCACAAAGGCCGGGGGTCCACCTTGACCATTATCCAGGATTTGGCAGATCAGTATATTACAAAAGTGCGACTGTCATCTGACCTACATGACCCAGTTAACAGTGCAGCCTGACCAGATTGGTTTCTGCCTAATCTGTATCAGCCTTTCCAAAATAAATAAAACAAATGTTATTATTCGTGCAGGACGCGTTCATGCCGCTAATGGAGTTGGTCCAGACATCGAACGCGCGTACCATGCTGGCTAAGACTGTCCTCTCGATATTCTTCTCGCGGTACAACAGCGTCCACATCGAGGACCCCGTCGTGATCGCCAGCCTGATGCGGCTCTGCTGCATATTGCATGATTCCATCAAGTAAGCATAGTTTACGCTACTAAAATAAGTAAGAGTCGGGTGGTGGATTCTGTCAAGTATGAGGAGTCTACCTGGGTGAGTACCACCGCCAATTTCTGCTGCCAAAGTCAATGTTATCATTGTTGTGATCCTGTTTATAGGTAGTCATATATGTATAATCTTCACAGTGATAACACATTTGCGGTTCTATATTTGTGCTACATCGAAACCTAAGTGTGTGAATCGTAGATGTTATGATAGATGATAATTACTGCTTACCATCAGGTGGATGTGTCTGCATGTTTGTAGCTCACTGACTGTTAAAAAAATTTACTTATGTTCCGGTTCTCAGCAATATAAATTGGCTCTTAAGACAGCTGGTCTAGTCAGTCGCATCCTCTATTGAAAATCTAAAGAGAGTCCCTATTCGATTCCACGGCGATGTAAATGAGGGTTTTTCGATCAGACCTATCCATCAGTTGTCTTCACTGCGGCACTGTCTACGCAGTCGCTCATGGCTGCAGGCGGATCTCGCGGCCCTCGCGAGAGCACAGCAGGGACATTAACGGCAGTATGATGCGTAAGCCTCAGGGATACGTGGGAAATAGGTGTTTGAACCTGCCGGTATCAGGAAATAACGGCAATATGATGCGTAAGCCTTAGGGATACGTGGAAAATAGGTGTTTGAACCTGCTGGTATCAGGAAAGAGGCTCCGTGGGCGACCCAAGAAGTGATGGATGGACATCGCTGAGTCGAATGCGAGAGACAATGCCTTACGATACGAGGATGCCGAAGACCGGGCGAAGTGGAAGAAGAATGGGTGGGAAAGCGGACCCTGGCTGAGGCCAGGATAAGCGCTAAGATGATGATGATGATGAGTATAAAACGAAGTTGCTTTCCGCCGTCTGCCCCTATGTATCTACGTATGCTTAGATCTTTTAAACTGCGCACCGGATTTTGATGCGGTAATTCAAGAGGATGAAGTAATTGTGATGAGTTGATGAAGTAATTCAAGAGGAAGGTTTATAAGCAAGAAATGGTAGGTGGGGGTAAAGCAGGTGGACGCGAACGAAGTCGCGCCGGGTCCACTAGTTTATACTTATCCTCAGCGCGGTGACTGTGGAGGACGAGACGAAGGCGTGCGGGGAGCTGGTGACGCGGCTGGCGGTGGCGGCGCGCTGCCCCGACGACTGGGAGCGGCAGCTCGCCTTCTACGTGGAGTGCCGCGCCGCCTTCGCCAGGCTCGACGCCGTGCTCGTGGCGCTGGTGCACGTGAGTTTGGGCTGGGGATGGGGGGTAGGGAACCATATGATGGAACGAGTTTACCGTTGTTGTTATGGGTATGTATGATCTGCTAACCGTCTGATATGTGTGACGGGTTTGGTCTCTAGACCGTGGTGGTTTTTAGTATGTATAGTCTGCTAGCAGCAGCTCGGAGCGTTGCCATGTGGCTGTATTATCGACTGCGAATTGACATTTCAATGAAACAAGTTCGCCACGATTCGTCACATGGCAGCGCTGCGATCAAGGCTGCAGTTTTAGAAATCTCGATGCTGGAAGGGGGTAGGGAACTGTCTGTTGGAAAGCGGTTACCGTGATAATTAGTATCTATGCTTTTTTATTAACTAATGTATATAGGCAGTATACTTTCCATAAGATGACTTGCCTGTTTCTCTATTAGTATGACATTAACTTATTAACTAAGAAAGGAGTACTTGTTGTGCCGTCTGATCTGAAGGGCCCTGTCAAAAATATGTGATGCGGTCCCTGGGAAATGTCATAAGCATGTGTCATCTTACCACATACGACACCGACCATGTCCCATTTTCATATTTCCGTCCCTCCCATATGTGTTCGGGAACTGCGCGCGGCGAGGTGAGAATTATTTATATGCGTAGACATACAAACGGGCCCTTACCGACCTACCCGTGTGTCAGGCGGTGAACGCGTTGGGCGCCGCGGTGGCGGGCTCCGGCGCGCGCTGGGCCCGTCGCGCGTGCGCCGCCTACTGCTTCGTGACGGCGCCTTCTCTACGTTGTGCGCTGGCGAAAGCGCAACTCTACCTGCTGTCCGGACAGGCCGCGCTGCTCAACAACTGCGTGGGGCAAGGTGACGTAGATTAAGCGTCTCGTTGTGATTATTTTTATTCGGTCCGGCTATGTCGATATCGGACCATTCGATCAGGAGCTACAAGGATAAAACGTGAAACGGTAACATGCAGCCATACAAATTTTAATGACACCAAAAGACACTAGCGCCCTCCTACGAATTTGTATGAGCCTTGTCGCCTTATCCATATATTCCATAAACCTATTTTTGCAAAAATATATTGTCTTTATCTGTCTGAAATGCTTGAATTTGAAAGTGACAAACCATATTTTAGCGAAAATAGGCTGAAACGTCAAATTATTTTATGAATACGATAAAAGGGTATCAAAACATAAAGCCACGTTATGCAACTTACTTAGGTACATATTTATTTAGATCTCCCAGCTTCGTAGAGTATACTGCTGTGCTTAATGTTCTTACTGAATATTAATTATCGCTTACAGTGCAGCTACAAATTGTTGGTCGCCTTTATTTTGCGATGGCAACATTGACTCCAATTTTGGCAACATTAAACTATTTCTCCTTTAAATTTATTTGTGATGTCGAAATGATTTTGCCATTTTAATTAGAGCTTTCGCGATTTAATAAACAGATGGTGCTCCTGAGAAGTAACTCTGTGTCATAATACTGCCTTATTAATGGACAAAAACATCTGCAATAAAATGACGTGTTGATTCCAGTAATGACAGGGCTTTATTTTTTTGACAGCAAATTAGTTTAGCTCTGTCTCTCAGGGACTACTGGCACAGAAAGGGTACTCAAGTCTCAAAACTAATGTCAATGGCTTAATATTATTTTCGGCGAGAGAGTTATAGAATGAGTTTTGTCTGATTTACATCTAAAAAACAAAGATATATACAAACATTAATTAAGTAGACTCGGCACTTATGTAGACGAAGTGGTGTATGGCCAAATAACGATATCGGTATGGTATTTATGTTTAGCTCTCTGAAATACATCCTTATAGAGAAGGCCATCAAAATCTGACTGAAAAAATAGAGATTTACTCAGCATATTTTTTGTATGAAAATTACTCAATCATATGAACTAATGGCGGTATGCTTACAGTAGGCAAACAGACGTCAATATCGGCCTCGACACTTTCGAGAAAAATGCAATACTTTTGCACATTTATTTGACAAGTGCCGTATCCTCTGAACCAGCACCAACATGGTTACGGAATATAGGTTAAGCACCCTTAATTATCTTCATATGCTGCACGACATCAAAATATGTCCCGGCAGTTTTGAGAAAAATGCATGTCTTTTTCACATTTGTATGACAAGTGCCGCATTCTTTGATCAAGATCGACGTGGTTAAGGAAAATAGGTTGAGTATTATTATCTATACTCTGATGCCGCACGACATCAAAATCGGTCCCGGCAATTTCAAGATAAATGCATTAATATTTCATACAAATGTGCAAAATATATGCATTTTTCTCGAGACTGCCGAGATCGACTTTGATGTCGAGCGGCATAAGATTATAGTAGAAAACGCTCAACCTATACTAGGTTACCATGTCACTGCTGGTTCAAAGAATACAGCACTTGTCAAATAAATGTGCAAAAGCATACAAATGTGACAAATGAATGCTTTTTTACAAATTAATGTATTTTTCTCGAAACTGCCGGGACCGATTTTGATGCCCTTTTGTACAAGAATATAATAGAGCCTAACTAATAGGCCAAGACCGTAATGCTGCTGATTCACAGACCTTTTGTGCCCAGTCTCCTTTATGAGCGACAGTTATCGCTTAACGTCATATTACGTTGTCTGCTCGTATGTTGCTGAGTAGTATATTAATCATACAAATATTTCTTTACAGCCGAAGCAAACTTCAAAGCTCTAGTCAGTCTGATACCAGATATTCCCGATTTTATAATGGAGGATAACCAAAAGAAACCTACCAACATCAAAGTAGAAGCGTTGCTTAGCGACTTTTTGTCAACGATTTTGATATTGCCTGTGGGTAACTCATACATAAGTACACATTTTTTTACTGTGTTAGAGGAGGTATATTTACATGTATCTAATCTTTACAGGATAATATGGACAGCAACTGTAAAGCCTACATATTGACTGGTTTCATAAAAACTATGGAGAGAATTCATTGGAAGAAGACTGATCCTTTGTATTACAGGACGTTGTTGAGAACTCTAGACCTTCTCAGTGCAATGACGCAAGACACGTATGCTTATCATATTGAGTCAGGTAAGTTGTGGGATCCAAAGTTTTAAAATCGCCCGGATTTAAGAACACCTGGTCTTAAATATTTGCGTTTAATTTTCCAGTTCTTTCAAACGACAAACTGTATGGCTCTGATCCCGAGTTCATAGAGACGATAGAGAAACATGCTACGAATATATGTAATGAGGTTCTTGTGGTGCTGAAACTGCTGGGAGATGCCAAAGACACTAAAAGACAATACGATCTGGCGGTAGAACTGTTTTGGCGGGTGATTCGCCGCGGAGACCTTGAGAGCGCCCCTATGATGAGTTTAGCAGTAAATCTATGGATGCTAGCAAAAAAACTGCAGGATTCAGATAATAAATATTTGGTAAATATTTCTATAACTATGTAAGACTGCTATGACGACATGGTAGTTAAAAGTCTATTTTGAAAGTTCTTGTTGAGCCCACTGCCACATTTATAAATCTTTTTTTTTTTTTTTCAGAAATCTGTTTTGTCGGCGCTGGAGAATGATAAAAGTGAAGCTAGTCAACAACTGTACAAAAAACTTTCTGAATAAAATGCAATAAATCATTCCATTAAATTATTGAACGAACAGCGACCTCCTATTTTCAAATGTGATAATGTATGAAGATAACATCTCTATAGTTATTGTAATCTCCTTGGCGTACTCCTAATTCATCTTTGTAGCGTCGTCGTTTTTTTAAAATCTTTGGAATTTCATTCGAATTTCAACAGTAATGTCATAAATTTGAATTGACAATAACCAATCATCGTTATTTGTATTAATTTTAAGCGAAATTATAAAGAAACAATGGTAATTTGTAAATCTTGCGGTAATTCTGATCATTCCAGGAGATCATCAACGAAATGTTTAAATTATTTTCCAACTATAAGAAAAAGACACCGACCAGGAGACAAGAAAGAGTTTACGGTATAACGAGGTCTAAACTCTATTTTGTGTCCGTTGATCTATCCAATTGAAAAATTTAAACTTCTATCTGAAATACGTAGAGATGTTAATGATTTATCAAATATCTTTATTGAATTAGGTGTCTTTGTAAATTACTGTATGAAAACAAGCGGGACACTACTTTTTACGAAATCGGATATATTGAATTAAGTATACGCAATGAAAGGTAAAAGTCCGTATGCGGATAAATATTGTGAAATTTCTAACAAAACATGATGGTAAATTGAGGAATTTCATATTCACGAATTGGCAAAAATCATACAAATATTGAGACTCACGCTTACTCAAGGTAGTGCCGTTACTTTAATGTTAAACGCAACGATCCTCGTATTTATGATGCGTTTTATAAGAAAATGTTTTTAGAGAATGACGAAATGTCCGATATTTGTAAATTAGTTAACGTCGATACTTGTAAAAATTCATGGTGGTCGACTATATCCGTTTGGTTAAAAATTCAAGCAGAATTACACATGAGCGTGAAAATTTTAAAATTCGTCCAATGACCTAGACACGGTTTGAAACATGTCACTTATACGTCAAGGGGATGGCATGAACTTTTACGTAGAGTGGTTCCATATAAAATTCCCAGTGAATGGGCCAAAATTGAAAATCATTTAGACGAATTGTGGAAACCTTGGTTAATTCCCATGAAAAACTTTGGCTGTTGCATACAGACCGACGGGGTTAGTGTAAGTGTATCTATGAATATATATGTAAAGAAAAAGAGGGAGGAACCGACAATTAAACGTTCACGCAAATCGTACTTTAAAACTATAGCAGTTGATCCTGGTGCACGGATTCCTTTGGCTATGTGTGATGATAATTTTAAGTTCAAGCGTGTTACGAAAAAATTTGTAAGATCTCATACATTAGAATGGAAAAGAGATCGAGTCATCAAACGATTATTTAAAGAAACACTCGACGCTGAAACTATTGATCGTGAAAGTATAGAAAAGGAGTAAGGTTTTATTGTATCACCCAAATCTAACATTCACGTACAAGAATACACTGCATTCCGATTTAAGTGGATGGATTTGCGACAACAGCCGTCCGAACAGTTTAAAAAATTTACTCTACAAAAATTTGATAAATATATACGAACCGCTAAAACCGAAGAGAAAATAATAAAATAAGTTTTCGACAGAGGTGGTGAAAATGTTAAAATATTATATGGAGCAGGATCTACTTTTATGAATAACGCAAAGTTTTCAGGTCGTAAATTCAAACACGATTCATTACTGAAAATATTACGGCAACGTAAAACTACAGTTGAAATAGTAGACGAACATTATACATCTCAAGCTTGTTCAATTTGTAACGGAAAGACTGGAGCATTTTACAAAATTATCATAAATCATCGATTACGCTGGGGGGTTTGCTAAAACTGCAACAGTGAATTTGATAGAGATTATAATGCAGCAAAAAATATACTAATTAACTATTTAAGGTCGACCATATGTCGGCCAGGATGCTTCAATGGAGCATTGTAATCTCCTATTGCGTCTCATGTGCAATAAGGTTGAATTTTTAACATATTGTAGTGCGGGACTTAGGAGGTTATGACATGTTCATACGTAGTTTTATATAGGTACCTACATAATAAAAATATTGTAAGGTTAATTTTTGTATCTAAGTAAGTTTTTATTACAATTATATACAATGATTACCTACATTGGCATTGTTATTTATTTACCCATTTTCGTTATCTGCAGTTCCACAATTATAGCGTAACCAACTGCGTTTTTACCCCGGTGAAATTGTCTCTTGGTAATTTATTCGTGAAATCGCCAAATCAGAAAAAAATGCACAAAGAAGTAGGTAACTACCTAGCTCGATTTCTAAATTATCGCAGTGATTTATTGTTGATAGATATATTGATAGCAGCATGCATTCAAAGCTCAGTCAACGTTATTGTGATAAAAACGCGATGCCGTAGTTGACCACCTACGGCGCGCCGAGCGAGCAATTCGATAAAAACTTCTATATCGTTTTGTGGGTGCAATTTGAATTGTACCAAGTAAAAAACTTGCTGTGTTGAGACGGCAAATTAGAATATAGAGTATAACCGAGAGGAAAGTCCGTTTCGCATCATGGAATGTTGGCACGCTAACCGCACGGGCCTGGCTCGTGACCTGGCCGATGTCCTCGCCAGGCGAATGATGGCGTTCCTGCTAGAGACTTGGTGAAGAGGAAACAAGTCATGGAACATTGGGAAATACACGGGCCCTCCGACTGGAGACAACGGCGTTGCACACTGTGTAATTTTCCTTCAAATGCGGACATCATTCGGATACCCCTTCATCCTATAGGTCCAGCAAAGATTCAAAACTTTTGGGAAGAAACTATGGTGTTTTAATGTTTAGTTTTGAAGATATTTGAAATTATGCTGACGTTAGCAAAAAACTATTTTTGTTTGTACATTGTAAAATAACAATATGATTTACATAAATAACTGTTTTATTATAGTAACAATGCAATATCAATCTGAATAGAAAGTTTAGGAATTGCATCTACGATATATAAAAAGAAAACCCATTTTTTTAAATTTTTACAAAATTGCGGTTTTTACCGTAGTGTTGTCGATTACGCACCTCATTTTAATTCGGAGCATGCATAATATAGTTATTAATAACTGAAAATAAAAAGCAATGAAATTGACTGTGGAACATCGGAGATATTACATTTCTAAAGTTCCATAGGTTTCCTATGGAAATAGGGTTGTACATTTTTCTACTATTAATTTATTTGAATTTAATTTGAATGGAATGATGAAGGTACGTCCGAGCCGTTACATTTTATTTACTCGTCAACATCCGAAGATACCAAAACTTCTTCAGATGCTATCATAACATTTTCATCGTCTTTGGTTTGGGTTGGTTCTAGTAAGTCCCCGTGATTTATAACATTTTCCGTGGATGATTTTATAAGCCAAAAAACTTTTTCAGGGAGAACCAAATGCTTGTGGTTTTTTTGGCGAGTACTGAGTGACATCATAGATAGGAATGGATCTGATGATTCTAAAGCACGGCGGAATAGGTCAAGCACAGTTATCGTCCGATTTAATTATCTCGTATGGTGTTCCATACCATACATAGAATACCTGTAAATCGATTTTTCCTATTTTAGTTTACTACTGCTCTTACGTAAAAGAAGTCTAACGAATTCAAGAAAGATAATAAATTAGCAGTCAAAGTTATCTAAGAATTATTATAGTAGAGCTGTAGGTGACAGCCCTAACCTCAAAAATAAAAAATCAATATCTCTGATGTTCCGCTTGTTCCACGCCTGATTTTTTAAAATTATATATCTGCAATATCTGATATGAATGTGAAACTTTTCATGTTAAAAAATAGTGCAGAAACAATAAGACAGACGGAAAAAAATAATTTTAATGTTTGAAAAAAACACGATTTTCTCTGTAATTAATGAATGTTTTTTTTTTCGACTGAATTATAAGATATAATGACCCTTTTTAAGAACCCATTACATAATACAAAATCACAACATACTTTAACGAAATAATGCATTTCTTTGGTTTCTTTGCAGATTTCTCAAGTTTTAAAACTTCAAAACTAAACATAATAAAATATGTTATTTTCTAAAATTTTGATTCTTTGCTGGATCTATAGGATGAAGGGGTATCCCATTGATGTCCGCATTTGAAGGAAAATTACACATTGAGCGTTGGCGTGGTGCTCTCTGAGTTTTGGGGGCAGCGTGTTGGACGTAGAGCCTAAAAACCTTATGGTTGTGAAAGTGTATATCGAATGAGTTGTGACCAATTTTATAAGCTCCTTCGCTCCAGAGTTCGGTGTATGTTGCTTCAAGAATCTAGAATGACTTGTCTTTGCGCGGACAAATTAGGCGTTATTCTGGAAATAAATCTTGAGTAAAATCTATTTTTTATTTATTTATAACACTTTATTGTACATTAAAGGAGATCGTAAAAATACAGTTTAAAACAATATAGGTACAAGGGCGGCCTTATCGCTGAGAGCGATCTCTTCCAGGCAACCATTTACACATAAACTAATCACAGAATATTAACATTTTAGGCAAAGTACAAAATATAATAGTAACATAAACAATAGCAACTACTTAGATGCATACCCAATAACATAAACAATACATAACAAATAACTTAATAATACAATAAATAACAATCTATTCCATATCTAGACTCAGACAAAGGACCTCATTTTTGTAAGTCAATGAGATGTTGCTTCAATCTCCCCCGGAATACATCAGAACACCTCACCTCACGGGGCAGAGCATTCCACAAACGCATCGACTGGACAGTAAAAGATTTGCCGTAGAATCTCGTAGCATGACTGGGCATCACCAATATTCGATCACGCGAAGAACGGAGGGATGGGCTTTGTACATCAGAGTCATTCTGGAAGCGCTCGCTGAGGTATCGTGGCGAACAGCTGTCAAATAGTACACGATACAATAGCGAGAGTACATGACTATTCCGGCGCTGACGGATAGGAAGCCACCCAAGCCGAGCACGGAACTCCGACACATGATTGAACTTACGAAGGCCGAAAATAAACTTTATATAAAAATTTTGTAGAACATGTGTGTGATCTAATAGAGCAGACTCCGGTGAAGGACTGATGGAGAGTAGCAACCGCGCATGGCCAAGCGGAGCGTCCCTGAGGCGCGACGGACCGACGACCTTAAAACATGATGGATACTTCGTAGGGCATACTTCTGCAGTGGATGGAAAAAGGCTGATTTCTTAACCTCAGTACCTACCTATCTATATGTCGGTCTAGTAACCTCTTCTATATATGGGTGTCGTGGCAAGGCGACTAATGTTTTAGATGGAGACTAGCTAGGCCCTTCGTAGACCAGAAAATGAGCAGCAGCGTGTCTTCAGCAGTGCGATCTTCAACCGGTCGCTTATGGCAAAACCCTCCACTGAGATTTAATCGAAAGTAGATGCCTATCCCTGTGGGATACGGGCGTGAGTGTGTAACATCATCGTCCTAGCGCTTATCCCGGCCTCTGCCAGGGTCCGCTTTCCTACAAGTTCTTCACCACTTCGGCATCCTCGCGTCGTAAGTCGTTGGCTCTCGCCTTCGTGTTTCGTCAGCGCTGGCCATGTCTCGCAGCCATAGAGCATCACAGGTCTAGTTATACTGTTGTATATAAGCCCTTTGAGCTTGACTGGGATTTTAGGGTCACAGATGACTGCCGTGAGTTCCCACCATTTGGCCCATGCTGCAGAGATTCGGGACTTGACATCGGGGCCGATATCTCCAGACTCGTGCATCACAGATTCGAGATATTTAGATTTCTGTTCTATTAACAGTTTCGTTACCTATATGAATGGTGTCGGGATCCGCGCTGCAGCTGGCCATATACTCTTGTTTTTGCGACATTCAGTTTCAAACCACCATTTTCTAGCAAGTCCTTCCACGTGTTTTCCCTGGTCTCAAGGTCCTGCCTAAGCTTGCTCACCAGTACAATATCGTCAGCGTACTTCCTAAGCCTGGGAGGCATGTCCTGAATTTCCGCTGAGAGGGCATCGAGCACAATGAAAACAAGGACTCAGCACAGAGCCCTGGTGAACACCTGCAGTAATCGGGAAGGGACTAGTATGACCTACGATGGTTTTGACTACAGCTCTAGTATTGGCATACATGTCCTCAGGGCCGGATTTAAGATTTTGCCGCCCTTGGGCACTGAAAAAAATGCCGCCCCATCATTGAAATATCACTAAAAGTTATGTAGTTTTGTTAACTTATTTATAAAAAATTAAAATATCTAATGTATTGCAAATAACTTATTATATATTATATACTTTGATATGACATAAAAAAATATTTGTTTTTGTTCGTAGAGCTAAACATTTTGCACTCAGCTTGACTTATAATTATATTATAATAATTTTATCACAGGCAAATACGCCTTACTTTTTGAATTGCGAATTGGTCGATTAAATCTTCACAATCTAAACGTTGAAGTACGTCTGATTCGATGCATAGAATAGCTAAGCTATTGAGTATTGAGTGGATAGTAAGTCCATGGACTATACCGATAGAAACTAGATATATCTGTAGAACAGAACAGACTGCAGGTGGCAGTATGCACAGTTAAAAGTTGAATAGATTCAAAAGTATAAGATTTTCTTTAAATTCACGTTAATAAGTATAATCGACGAATTATTAAATTTTTAAGAAACTCATTGATTAATGAAATTTTTTTTTTTTGAAAAATGCAAGAATAGGTCAATAACGTTCTTAATTTTCCCAAAAAAAACCAAATTTAAATTTTATCATTCCAGCAAATTAAAAAATCTAATATTACCATTTCAAATCTTCACTTAAGGTGCCAAAATTATAATTTACAAAACTTCGATTTGACAAATATTGTACGAGTCAAATTTCTTGAATTATCTATTAAATAATATATGATTAATTAAAATAATAAAAAATTTCTATTGAGAAATTTTGATGACAATAAAAAATTTTTTTTCACTTTCCAAATTTTGCCGCCCTAGAAAATTTGCCGCCCTGGGCACTAGCCCCGACTGCCCCTAATGTAAATCCACCGTTGCATGTCCTGTATAATACAAATGTACGCCTCGGGCACAGACTTTGCTCTCAGAGCCCACCAAATTATTTCCCGGGGGACACTGTCGAAAGCCCTCTGCAGGTCGAGCAATGCGTAATACAACGGTTGATGCCTACTGCAATGGGACTCCAGGAGGACCCTGAGATCAAAGATTGGATCCATGGTGCTGCAGCCCGGCCTGAAGCCGTATTGGCATTCCGACAAGGCGCATTCCTGGCGAAGTCTCTGGTCAATAATCCGTTCGAATAGCTTCATTGTGTAGCTCATAAGTTTGATGCTTCGATAGCTGCCGCACACTGCCTTTTCCTTTATAGATTGGCGTGATAATATTTACACACCACGCGTCAGGTATAAGCTACAATCCTGTTGAAAAGCTAAGTGAGCAAGAGTACGCCCCGGGTCCCCATTGTTTTCCAGGTATCTATGGGTATTCCATCATGGCCAATAGCTTTTCCGTTGTTCATACGTACCAGAGACCTCTCCACCTCATCAGTGGTAATCGGGCTTATCATGCCAAGGTTTGCAGGAAGCTGTGGTGGTCGCACGTAGTTGTTGGTCGCGTTAGGCAGTCCCTTGAAATGACAGCACCACCGGTCTTTAGAGTTTGCGCTTGTGAGCAAAACGCCGTCCGTACCTTTTATGGCAACACACTTACGCCAACGCATCGTAGAGCGGAGCCAGCTGGGCCGTGCGCGCTTTTGCCACCGCTATTTTAGATTGCCGCTTTGCTCCCAAGTACACTTTCTTATCCGATAGTGAATTACTGTGCTGCCATTTCTTGAATGCTTTTTTGTCCCTAACTGCTTCCTGCACCTCGCTATTCCACCATCCCGTATCCTTGTCAATTCGTCGGCCGCCCTTCAACGTACCGAGTACTGTTCGTCCGAGTTTGAGGATGGATTTCTGGTAATGGAGTTCATTGGAGGTTTCGCCCTTTGCGCTCCAATCGAGGCCTTTGGCGGCCTCCATGAACTCCTGGTTCTTGCTGGTCAGAGTCCACCACTTAATAGACGGTACGCAGCATTCTGCCGTAGGCCGTCCACTAATTACCTGGACGTTCATGACAAGGATTCGGTGCTGTGTAGTGAGGCATTCCCCCTGGATGATCTTGCACTGGGATATGTAGCCAATGTCACGTCTTCGGATCAGCAGATAATCAAGCTGTGATTGGTGCGGGCCACTTTTATAGGAGATGAGGTGTTCAGGACTTTTCTGGAAGAAAGTGTTGACTACGGCCAAGTCAGCGGCCAGTGAGGTTTTCTTTTTATACCACTAAGTTGGTAAACAAGCTTGCGGCCTGCCTGATGGTAAGCAGTCACCGCAGCCTATGGACGTTTGCAATACCAGGGGCATCACCCACGCGTTGCCTGCAACTCCATGTTGTACTCTCCAGGGAAAACCTCTCCAGGTAGTTGATTCCACAACCTTAGTGTGCGCGTGAGAAAGTTCAATTGGAACCGCACAGTTCGCGACCAATTTGGTTCCAAGGTGTGAGGATGATCTCCCTGTCGATGGCGAGCGGAGCGATGATAGAATGTAGTTGTAGGCATCATGTCAAAGAGTTCTTCAGAACAAACACCGTTGTACAAGCGGTAGAATACATAAAGGGAGGCGAAATCCCTCCACTGACGCAGCGGCTCAATACCACTTGTGAGCATAGTATCATCGACAATTCTCACAAGAGTCACAAGGACCAAGCTGATATGCCAGTGCTCCCGCCCATAGATGAGAGCAGATGACTCCAGATGGGGTCTGACTTGAGCCTTGTAAAGGAGAAGCCGTTGCTCCGCCCGGCGTGAAGTATTGCTTTGATCTGTTAAGCACACCCAGCTTTTTAGGTGCGAGCTTCACCATTTCTTCTGACTGCGAAACTGTAGATGTTGACACCTAGGATATGTATGCTCTTAGAGATGGTAAGCGGTGTATTCTGGAACAGAGGAGCTACAACGAATGGAGTTTTCTTGGCGGTGAACGCGCATACTTGTGTCTTAGTGGGGTTGAATTGGACTAGATGTAGTCGTCCCCAATCGAATATTCTAAATAAAGTACTCTTGATTTTAGACACAAGTACTTCGCGACTTTCCTCCACTATGGCACGAGGGATATTCGCACGACCCGTATAAAAGGCGTCCTCATAGCAATGAATGACATCAATGGACAGCATATCGTTTATATGAAGGAGGAACAGAGTTGGAGACAGCACCGAGCCTTGCGGGACACCAGCATTAATGTCCAAGCTATCGGAGCAACAGCCGTCAACTACGGCTTTGATGCATCTGCAGGACAAAAAGCTAGTTACCCACTTGCACAATCCCTCGGGAAGCCCGTATGATGGTGACTTCGATAGAAGACACCTATGCCAGACCCGATCGAACGCCTTCGCTATATCTAGGCCAACAGCCAGTGAGGCACCTTGACTCTCAACAGCTAAAGCCCAACGGTATGTTAGGTACACTAGAAGATCACCCGTTGAGCGAAAATGTCGGAACCCATATTGACGGTCGCTCAAGAGATCGTGTTCTTCTAGGTAACCAAGAAGCTATGCGTTTGTAACTCGCTCCATCACCACCGCATCACCATCGCAGAGTGAAGGGAGGTAATAGCGATGTTTCGATGGGTCTGCGTGGTCAGCAGAAGGTCCAGCAAGGAGCTTGTATGGGCCTCAACATCTGGGATTCTAGTTGGCGAGCGAATCAATTGCGAGAGACCATATATTCATATTCATTTATTTAGTAAATATTTTACACCGTCACACAATTATTATTAATATTAATAATTATTTAAGAAATCAATTAACATAAATTAACAAGTATGTCAATATAAAATTGAAAACTATCATAATATAAATAAACGTAGTAACTACATAGTACATCAGTCGACCTAGTCTGGTCTGGATATACCAGAGCAAATTCGTGAGCAGACCTTCCCGCATAGGTAGTAGACCGAGAACCGAGCCACTCCGTATGGTAGGCATAAAAATCTCCTAAAACCACTAACTCAGCTGAAGGATACTGCTCAAAGACTTTATCAGTCGTCACTTTCAGGTGCTCAAAAAGTCGCATTGTGTCCGAGTCACCGCCATGAGACCTGTATAGGGCTGCGTAGATACGGGTGTGGCCACCGTAATCCACACGAACCCACATAATCGACAGGTCCCTGTCTTTAAGGCCGTGTAAACGGCGGCAACAGATATCCTTCCGAATGAACATACACACCCCGGCACGACGCACAAAATTATGCTCGAGCTTGTACCCTGGGTAAGTTAGATATGATGTATCAGCCGGGCAGGATATCTGCGTCTCCATCAGGAAAATAAGGGCCGGCTGCGCAGTCTCAAGGTGTTCATGGACTGCGTTGACATTGCTATGAAGACCCCTAATATTGCAAAAGTCTACCTTCAGAGGTTCGGAGAATATCTTCTCCCTCATTGTTTCGCTGGTAGTCAAAGCCATCGTGCACTCGACCGAACTCCTCGCTCCTCTGGCCCACATGACCGTTGAGGTCCGCATCAACCACGATCTGTTCAGAGGATGGTATACGTCGCAGGGTATTTTCGAAACTGTTCCAGAAGGCAGTCTTTTCGGTGTCGGCGCAGCCGGACTGGGGAGCATAGGCGCTAACGAGGTTGGCTGTTATACCCTCAATTTGCGCCTTGATCACCATGAGTCGATCGCTCACCCTGTTTGCCTCCAGAATGCCGTTCCGGAACTCGTCGCCCACCACAATAGCGACCCCATTCCTCCCTTCTGCGGATCCGGTGTACAAGAGCTTGTATCCCTGCCCGATTTCCCTAGACTTGGAGCCACGCCACCTCGTCTCTTGCAGGAATGCCACCTAGACCTGTGCAACAAGTCGGCCAGCTCCCGAGACCGGCCCGTCAGAGAACCAACGTTCATTGTGGCGAAGCGGAGCTTCCTACTATTTGGCGCTAACTTCTTTAAACCTGCCCTCGCGTGACAGGGTAGCACTAGCCCACTTATCGCATGTGTAGGGCGATATGCCTGCGCGTCGTTCAACGGCGATTGCATGCGTTCATTTCGTGTAGCGGACCTTTTCATGCGTTTATTTAGCGGTGTTTTGGCTTTTTATGTGCGGCGACTACCATCCGCCCCGCACAACCCATTAGGGAGAAGCCGGTTCGCCAGAGCCTCGTCCGTCTGTCAGCAGGGGGACTGCGGGCAGGTGAGGTTGGCTTGGGCCCATGAGATGGTGGTTGGGCCCCTTACCCCCCCGTGTGTATGTACCTATTCCATTTCGTTGACAAGCAATATCGTTCTTGAAAGGTCGTTTATCATCTCGATCAACACAATCTATATATCTGACGAGCACGATGGAGAAAGAGAGCATTACCTGAAAATAGTTTACAACAACAATTACCGCAGTCTCAGCTTACGGACTTTTTCAATTACAGGCAAAGTACAGTGTTGCTTGGCCATCTACACTCTTAATATGGTACGGTACCTAGCTACTACTACTGTGGTACAACCTACCCATGCTTCTTACGAAGTTATTTCCAACATGATTACGTAACAGATAAGTACTTAGGTGAGCGTAGGTTGCCGATTTGTTGGAAGATTATTATAACTTACTTTACCCACATACCTATATACCTAAATATTATATTATAAAGCTTGCAGAAGAATTATCCGTTTCATGACTGAACTATGCTTAGGTACATATTTCTTTCTCACAAAACTTGCAGCTGACTGTACCTACTTACAGAACCACTTTTAATGTACCTAATTATTAGATAGTAGTACATACTATGAACTGCTTAATTCCTACCAATAGTATGGGGAAGAAACGGACCACTAAACAAGTAAACACACGAACGCATAAGTACGATACGATAAGAACGTATAAATCACAGAGTATGAGATTTTTTTATATTTTCATTTATTTATTTAATTGAAAGAAATACGAGTAGTAAGTTAGTTTTGTATTACTATTGTTTACTAGATATTTATTTACTATCCGTTCGCGCAAATTTACCGGTGCGCGAATTACAAAATACCACTTACCGCAAACACTGTAACTACGTAAGCTATAAGAGGAATGGCTATAATTTATTTATTTATTCGTATGGCATTTCAAGTCGTATAATAAAAGATTATAGAAACATCATAAAGTAATTAATGGCTATAATAATATTGTATTAATTTAGTTCTACGTTGGTTTTTTCTGTCAAATTTTAGTAATACCCTGCATTTATCAGCAACAGCCTATGTGACGCTAATCTAAGAATATACCTACTTATTTACCAATATTTTCATAAAACAAGTGTTTCGCGGAATTATTCCGTCATCATCTTGGCGTTAATGCCCCGTTTGTGCATTTGCGCACGAGAGCCCGGGGTCTGTCGGGATGTTTTCCCTCGCCGTAAGAGCATCGGTTAGCGTTCAACGAATGTATATAACTCGGAAAAGAGTCATTGGTACATAGCTGCAGTGGGATTCGAACCCGCTCACTTACGAGTCGGATACCTTAACTACTCGGCCCCGACGCTCGCGGGATTTTTTTTATTTGCTTATGGAAAGCAACAGCAGTTGTTACAATAAAAAATAGCACCTACTTACCTATACTTTTATACCTAACCTACCTACCTATGTATATGTAGGTATGTGCGACTCGGCGCCCGAGATGTCTTCTCGCTGATTCTCGTGGCAGTAGGCTAAGAGCGCAGGGGGTGACCCCAGCAGTCGACCGCCGGATGGAGTAAGCGGACATTGTCCGGCTAGACACGCTTGAGTGGTGCGCGCGCTCTGTTGCGACGATCTTTCACCTTCGCAATATTGACGCCTATAAAACCTTGTCATTGCTATAATGTAAAGTTACTTTCATCCAAGCACAAACGACAAATACAACTCGATACAGAGAGGAGAAGTGGTCGTTCAAGTATTGCAATTGGGTGTATACCCATATTCAAAAATGTCTAAAGCCTGTTGTATGGTACGAAACAGTGAATGTGATTAAATTTATGTCTAACTATTTACAATTGTAACAAATAAAATTCCTGTTACAGTTATTAGTTTTGGCGATATGTGCTGGAGTCTTCGCTAGAGAAGAAAAACAAAATGGATTTGTACAACCATTGGATTTTGGACCTATATTTGATTCAGGTGATTCGGGTTAGTAAATTGTTTAGAAAATTAAAACTTATCACTTACTTAATAGCTTGTGCTTGCACGCTTTATATATACATTTTATGTATTTATTTATAAAGTATTCTATGATTTTTTTCAGGAATATCTTCACTGGCCTCGAGTCCTATTGCCGCAGCAATGCTTAAAGTAGATAAAAGCCAATATCCTCAGTTGTTTGATACAATTGTTAGTAGTTCTATCGATTCTATACAAAGTCGGGTAGCACCTAAAGTGAGTGCATTCTCGGCTGAGAATTTTGGCTATAATTACCCAATCGCAAGTCAAAGCTTTCACCCGCCTGGAGCCGCAGCCAGAATAATTGCACAACCGAACCACCGGCAGCTGCAAAATCCCACACACTTGCCAATCCGACAAGAAGCTGTTCCTTTGCGATATGATATCAGACAGATACATGACGCAGACTATAAAGTTTATAAACCAGAAGAAGAGGAGCAAGGCGAAGAAATCCTAGCCGCTTTAAAAAAAAATCCTAGCGTAGCAGCTTATTTCCAACCAGCGCAGACAAACGTTGAAGTATCTCACCCTTTAAAGTATAGAACGGAAGACACTAGCGAAAATGCTGATATTGATCAGAACTACAAGCCAAATGCTTACGTTGCAGGACCAGCCCGTATACGACGATACACGAGCGGAAGGAGAAGCGAAAAGTTGAGAAAAAGCAGCGATGAAGATGAAGATCCTTACGATTATAAATCCGAATATGTTTCTAGGCCAAAAGCTTTTGAAAGTGATGCCTACAGTAGCGCTTACAAGCAAGAAAAGGATCCCAATAAGGAATACGAATATCCATATGGATATGATTCGGGATATGACCATAAGGAATACGAAAGAATAAAGGAGTTATCGGAAAAACAAGCTGCAGAAATTAAGCAAAATCCAGGGAACTGTAAGGAAGTTAAAAAAGACGGGATGACATGCATGTCATGTAAAGATCCTAAAACTGGAGGAAATTACGAATCCTGTTCGTATGTAACAGAACCTAAAAACAATAAATACGCATATTCTAAAGAAAAGAAATTTGATAGTAACGATGAACCCGACGAACCAGAAAATGAAGAAAAGTCCGAACAACCAAAGAAATCAGCCAAATACGAAGAAGCAAAAGATGACGATAAATCACATGAGTACGACTCTGCACCAGAAAAGACCCATAGTAGTTACAGACAACCCGAAGAGGATAATAACGACAAATACAAAGCCTATTATGTGCATACTTCTAAACCTAAACCAAGTGAAGCTTTGCGAGCGGCTACTGAAAGCGACAGTTCCGAAGAAAAATCAGACTCATTAGCTAAACCATACAATTACAAACAGGCTCTGCCAGGCTTTTACACAGATAATGAGCCTAAAAAAGACGTGGAACATGTACTAGCAGAGTTCAAAAAGAAGGATCGGTCTACTTGTAAAAAAGTACAGAAGAATGGCATGACCTGTTTCCAATGTATTGATAAATCTGGTTTGAAAAACGAGGAGTGTATGTTTGTATCTGAATCAGCTCCACAACGAAGCCATTTAGCATATCAAGAAGTAAAGGAATTCACTTCGAAACCAACAACTCTTGAAGCTGGCAATGTTGGCGCAGAGAGCCAAACGGTAACAACAAGCGCACCTCTCGTACAAAAATCGGCCGCCTATGTAGTTGCTAACAGCGGATATGGCAAAAAATTGAAACGTAAAAAAGCTCCTCAAAGCAAAGGTTTATCTGCTTCCGCCACTAATCCCATCGGAACAACGGTACCTGTCTCAGACACTACGAAGTTTCAGCTCCGAAAACCACAAAAAATAAAGAGGAGCGTCGACTCGGCAGATCCTGAAACGCGTGCCGAAATTATTGACGAAACAAATGTTGCACCTCCTGAAGAATTTGCCGGAGACAGTTCGAAGGGAGCATTTTGGGCGGAAACCATGCCCCGCTATAGCGCAGCCCTGGGCGTTACCCTGCCCGAATTCATGTTGGCCAGATCCGAACACGAAGCTTCGTTCGACGAAGTAGTGGCGGGAGCGTAATACTATGGTGACTGTGGTTAACCAATAAGTATTAGTTAAGTAGAGCGTGTCCGTTGTAAAACACTTTTTAGATAAAGCCTGAACAGAAGGTAACGGGTAGCGACAGATGTTGCGTAATAAGGTTTCACAGATTTACGTGCCGCAAAATCAAACGCGAAGTTTCATAATACCTTCTTCGCAATCAAAACGAATTGTAGCGATAAATACTTTCGTATCTAAAGTTGTTGTTTTGTGTATAAGTAAACAAAATTGTTGATTTTTCCTTTATTATATCTGACAACTAAAATCAGGACTGTTTAGTTTGAATTCTTATTGTTGTTAACTAGTTATAGATATTAAAATAAAATTGGTATAGTTTGTTTTATTAAACTGTGTTTGATTTAAGGCAAGTGACCTATACAGAATTTGCTCTATATAATACATTACGACAAAATGAGATTTAAGTATTTACTTACCATAACAACAATACGCGTAGGAAATTAGCACAATATCTATCTGCATTGTATTGCTCTGTACTATAAAACGAAGTATATATATATTTTGGCATGGATTTCGGTCAGTGGCCTACATGTTTTTGATGTTCAGTGTTCCTATTTTTTCTGGTAATTGTCCAAGATGTGTGTCTGTCTGTTCTGTACTGTACGTCATAACGTTTATGCAAATCCCAGATCCCGGCGTTCGAAGAAAGCAATTAATTTCAGTCGTATTCAACCCATGCATCGGTACACATACAGCGAGTAAAAATAAATTTGTAAGCAGCCAATAATAAATTCGATAGATAAAGCAAGCGCGCATCTGTTTTGTGATCTGAATACGTCAACTCGCACGCTTTCAATTTCAGCGTATTGTTCTCAGTGAAATCATTCAGTGGAGAAATTGTAAGTAAGTGTCTTAGCTATTGAAGTTGTAAGTTACTGATAAACGATGTGGTAAATTAGTTTATCTACACTCGTATCGTAATGTTCCAATTACATATTCGAAAACAGTCGTTTAAGGATACACTTTTTTCACGCCAGTCCATAAAATTAAAAAAAGTTACTTTTCGATACAGCATTACCCATACTAATTTCATTACAGCTGTAATGTAACGTAAAATAACTTTTTAATCATTATGCAACACTTATATTTTTTAAATTCTTGTCGGGCTCCCGGACACGGCCAAATGTAGGCTGAATACTTAAATGTCTTTAACAAATTCAAAATTTCCTTTTTATATTTGTGAGTAATTATTTTCCCGCTAAACAGAATATTCTTTTCTAATCGTTGTATGTTGTCTTTGTGAATGTTTTTTCTTTTATAGCAAATAAATAGATAAATGAGAAAGTAGTGAAGTGAATTTCCCGCCGCTTGATATCCTTGACGCGTAGATACAAACACTGACTCGCAGCTTCCTTCCAGCAAAGTTGAAAAAATTATAGGTACGATAATTTAACATAAAAATATGAGTGTGGATAAAGTGTATGCAACTGCATATAATTAGGTATTAAAACACTCGTGTCAAACTATTATCATACGAGGCACACATGATTTAATACCTCCTTTTATATGACAGTTGCATAAACTACTATTTTAATTGACGTACCTACATTTCTTACGTGCGTGTTAAAATTCCCTCGTAAAATAACTAAGAGTTACATTTTTGCAAATTTCCTAAAGGTTCCATAGAATGGTCTGTACTACTTATATAACAACAGGATATTTCTCCGTCGTGAAAATGCTACAAAATGCAACTTTACATAATGTAGGTACTATTATTTTTTATAGCCGGCAGATTTTCACTTTACTTTAGTCAAACATGCAAATATCGAAAATAAAACAAAATTGACGAGGTTACACCCCAGCTATCTTTTAAAAATATCACGATTAAGTTTTAAAGTCGAGACTTGGGTCTCTGTATTTGTTGTGATTAAACTGCGGAAGTGATAGCTTAATATATACATAGGTAGGTAGGTAAGCTATCAATAGTTATTGACCTGATTTCTTGGACCTTTGCCAACCGATTGAAGGAAACCTAACGGCTGATATTTGCGTCGTAATTTTTTAATGCTTGTACATCAGCGTTACGTTCGTTCACGTTTATTTTCGTATTCAAAAGAAATCTAAAACTTTCCTTATGGATAGCTTAACCGATATTAAAGTTTCGTCCCTCAATGATTTATACCGGAAATGTATTTTTATAATACACTAGCTGGCTGGTGCGAATTACCTAACCCCTTAGGAACGGTGTCCTACCCGTACTCTACCCTACCCCGTTATAAATATAGCGAATAAAACAAAAAAAAAACAATTTAGTCAAGCCGTTTTTGAGTTTAAGCGAGACTAACGAACAGCACCTTATACTATACGGCGAGTATAGTAGGTACTGGTTGTTTCCCGTGTTTATAACCCGCGTACAATTGGAAACTAGGTACTATCCCGTGAGATTCTCATATTCGATCCAAAAGCGCGCTGTAAGAATTGTCGATGATACCATGCTCACAAGTGGTGTTGAGCCGCTGAGCCAGCGGACGGATTTCGCCTCCCGTTGTGTTCTACCACTTGTACAACGGTGTTTGTTCTGAAGAACTGTTAGACATGATGCCTACAGCTACATTCTTTCATCGCACCGCTCGCCACTGACAGGGTGTTCATCCTTACACCTTGGAGCCAAATCGGTCGCGAAGTGTGCGGTTCCAAAGGAACTTTCTCCTACGCACACTAAGGTTGTGGAATGAACTACCTGGGAGGTTTTCCCTGGAGAGTACAACATGGAGTTTTTCAAGAAAGGGATTAAAAGGTTTTTACGGGGTCGGTATCGCGTGGGTGATGCCCCTGGTATTGCAAACGTCCATAGGCTGCGGTGACTGCTTACCATCAGGCAGGCCGCAAATTTTTGAGGCGAGAATTTTTGTCAGTTATTGGTTTATTTGTTAAGTTCTACCTTCTGTAGATAAATTTTTTTCTCTATAAGTTCTACAGGTTACAACCACAGATCATCGCACCCAATCAATTATGACTAATCGGGTAGAGCAATGGTCACCTTGCGGGTCTTCTATGCAGAGGGTAACGGGTTTTCTTTGACTTATACTCAGGGTCCAAATTTTTGTGTATTGCAAGCGCACTGTGTCAATGGCGCCCACGACAGTCTATACTCGACCCTGTGGACGATTATTCCTAGTAGTCCCTCCCAGCACTGCCCTACAGGGTGTCAAGGGGAAAGGGCTTCGCTAAAAAGTCAGACAAAAACCCAGAATCGCCAGCAACGAAATTAATAAAAATGGGTTCACTATAGTTAACTCATTATGTTTTTAAAAAATCTGCCTCTTAAACCATGTAATATAGAAGTTATTATACTGTATGAGAATCGTACCTACCAAACTCAACGTAAAAAAGGGTATGTAGGGGCCTTTATTTTCTTTCGTACTAACCACCCCTGCATTATAACCAACAAAACAAAAGAATAATTATTCAAATCGGTCTAGCCGTTTTCGAGTTATAGCGAGATTAACGAAGAGCAATTGATTGATTTGTATGGAGATTGTATCATTTATAAACAAAATATCTAGTATACCACATCGATTGTGCAGTAAATTATTATATATGTTTGATGTACATATTATGAATAATATATAAAATTTCTGGCGACTCGTGAGGCTTTTTTTAGCTAAGACCTTTCATTCCAGTTGTTACTCGGGCGACGAGTCATTCTGTTCACTTCTGCTCGAATCCTGGGACTCTTGAGCGTGTTTTTATGTTTTAGATAATAAGAGAAAATGAGCCAGGAAGCAATTGAGGGCCAGCAACCGGAGTTTGAGGAGGAGGAGTATGTGGACGTGCGCTCGTTACCGCTGCGGCCTCCGCAGCCGCTGGTGATGCCCGGGCCCGCCGCGCGCCGCCCCTGGCACCCCGTCATGTGGGACGACTCCATCATCGGCCTACCCACACCCGATCAAAAGCTCACCGCCGCCCAATCAGAGAAGGTAAAAGTCCTTCGTCTCAAATCAACATTCTTATAGACAGTGCGATAGGCGATAGTACAAGATGGGGTACTAAATCGCTATTTGAGTTGTTGTAATTTCGTAATAAGTGCTTATTTCAAGTCTCAAAGTTGAAGCATTATGTATTTAATATTTGTTTATGTTATAGTATAAGGCTAGTTATATATGTATAGTATAAGCTTTCATTAAATTACTATTTTTGCTAATATTTAGATTAAGCTCAAGACTGTCTAAAAAGTAAAGCGACTTGGGAAATTAAAAGATTAATCGAAATCAACAAGTAAGCAAAACTGAATAATGAAGACGTCCATCTGTATACAACAAGATAGTAGCTAAAAGATAGATGTCTTCATTATTCAAAATCAGGATGCTTACTTTTTAATTTCAATCAATCTTTTAATTTCCCAAGTCACTTTATTTTTTAGACACTCTTTACTGCCTTTAACTATCACGGTATTGTCAATGTGTTTCTCACTTCTTAAACCCCGATACACGTTCGGTGTCCCGTGTTGTCTCCATGATCCGTATATTCAGTGACAAGAGCAACCGAAATGAGACTTAATGTGATTTTGCTTTGTTATGCCAATTTAGCCATATGCGTTTCTATTCGATCGCTCCAATTAGTCCTAGCAGGCTAACTACGTAACTCTGTTGGTTACAATTATCTGATTTCACTGATTGAAATTGTAATGTATCATCGATTTCATGGGTTCAGTTGTTAACAAAGTTCTATTGCTAAAAACTGAAACTATTAAATCGATCGTTGGTATCGCAAAAATAACAATTTCAATAATTTAAATCTGAGAATTGTTAGCAAGAGAGTTAAGTAGTTAGCCTAAGTTTTCACTTGTTCACAAAGTGGTGCTAAATTCGACAAAATTAAATGATGATGATATTGCAGATGTTATTTATGGCTGCAGTGTTGGTTGAATTGCAACACTTATAATACCGGTGTTTGAAATTATGGTTGGATCTGTTTCAGGCCCAGCAATCTCAAGAGTACCCACACAAGCAGCGTCTGCGCAACTTGCGCCGTCTGATCGCGGAAGGTAAAGTCAAGGCGACTCAAGAGACCCTTATTTTCTTCCTCTGTAATAAATTCGCAGTCTCCGACGAGCGTCTGGGTAAAATTTCTGTGTAATTCTTATTTGTTTTTACCTGTACCTATTATTTATTTTTGTATCAGTATCACTTCTCACTACAAACAATGGAATTGATGAACTTTAACCATTATATAACGAAATTTTATTCTAATATTAGTATTTTTGGTTCATTGTTATAATAATTTGTATTATTAGTATTTGTCAGCAAATCAATTATAGGAGGATATGGCGTAAGTTATTGTATCTATTTAGGGTTGTAAATATAAAAATAATATTTTGTAAAAAATCTATCCTTGTTTTAATATTTTCTTAATTATGCAAAATGCAAATTATTGCAGTGTCCCACCAGGTCAACATAATATCTTTATTCAGCATTACATACATAATATATTTATGTATTAATAATTTCTTTAGTGGGTGTTGGATAAGGCAGGTGCTTGCCTTCTATAATACAATATAAAATTGACTATACCAGTTATAAGTACATAAGTACGTATATACACAGTATACAGTCGCCGGCGTAGAATATTACTTTATACATACAAATAGTTGCATAGTATGAAAATACTATCTCTTATGATTTCTATTATTGTTGGACATAGAAAGTTGAGACTGTACAAATTCATAATAGCTGTAAGAAATAATAAAGATAGAAATGTCTAACTATTTCTTTGATTTATGGAGATGATTAATTTTCACTGGACCGAAAAAAAAATTACATTAATTGTAAAATTTTGCTACAAAGTAACTAAACCCAAGTGTATAGTAAGATCTTTTATATTATGTTATAATTAAATTAGAAGCAACTGTATTACAGTCGCTCGAAAGTTAGTAATTAGAATGGAATAACGGAAAATACTTAGAAAAGTCGCTGTAGTTACATATACTTTTATATCTTCATAAAAATTATCTACACACGAGACTTTATAAAAACAAATCGAGTTTCTCAAATATAACATAAAGTATTTAAAATCGCCACTCGCCAGGCGGGGCCGCGGTGGCGCGCCCCGCCGCGCATCACACTCCCTGACCGCTTCAATAAATTAAAATTAAAATACAAAATAAATCAAATATATCTCAAAACGTAAGAAGCCAGGCGACGAGTCTAATCGTATCTAACGTTTAAGTAGTGGTCCTCGGCGCGGGCGTCGCGGGCGCCGCGGTTGTCGCGGGCGCGGGCAGCGTTCGGCGCGCACTGACACTGCGGCACTGCGGCACTGTCTCACTCGCGGGCTCCGGGCGCGTTGTGTCGAGGCTAGGTGCCGGCGGGCGGCGCGGCGGGCGCGGACGGCGCCGGCGCCGCGCCGCCCGCCGTCGTTGCCGTCGCTGTCGCCGCCGCCGGCGCCTCCTCGTCCTCCTCCTCCTCGGGGTCGAACTTCAGCATCAGCTGCTTGAACTGGAACAATTATTGAGGAAATTAGCGATACTTATAGACAGTTCGTCGCGTGAAGCTGCCGTTCCACCGGGCGCGGCGAGGCTTGAGGCGGGACGAGAATTAAATTTGTATGTCAATATAATTTCCATTTCTGGTCCCGCAACGAGCCTCCTCGTCACACTAGCGCCTTCCCACATTGAGCAGCGATCAGCGTCCAAATGATGTCATTGATTGCCGTGTGCCGACGCACCACAGAGACAGCAATGTGGACCAACCAGATCAACCCCCAATCTGGAACCCATACATATTGACAACGACAAGTTGCCTAAAACGGTGCCGATATTGAAGGAAGGGACTGCTTGCAGCCAGAACCCTGACTCTCGCTCTGAAACGTCTAGGAGACGAGCCTGTACTGAAATATTTGCCAAAGAAATTATTAAATCCCTTAGATTTTTTTGCATATAGGCTCATCCTATAGCCGTTGATGCATCGGAGATTGGAGGAGACTCACTCGGTGCAGCAAGGACTGTCCATAAAACCTATGAATAGATCTAAAATCAATTGCATCGAATTAAAGATAAATGATAATGTCGTCAGTCGTTAGAGCGCGCCATCTTTAGGAATTTGTACGAAGCGATTGCATTCACTCTGCCGCCCGCCACAAATCGGTGAGTTGTGTTTGGAACAAAAACGTACTTATTCGCACTGCACTAAATTACTACATGAAGATCATAGTCGATACATAGTCCTAAACGCGTCGCCGTCGACCGCGTCCGTCAATTTCACCGTCATTGTCGTCGGCCATCAGCTGCGAAATGGCCTTGGGCTCGAAAACGAGCGCCAAACGCAGCGATATCGTAAAACTCAATGGGTAAAGTCAACTTCGGTAGTGTAGTCAACCACTCACCTCGATATAGTCCTCGACGAGTCGCCGTCGGCCGCGCTCGTCGAGCTCGCCATCGTCCTTGCCGGCCGTGAGCTGCGAGATGGTGGCCTTGGGCTCGAAAATGGGCGCCGCGCGCCGCGATATTGCCTTCTCGTACACCTTCGCGGCTTCCGACGGCGAGTATTGACCGATTTTACTGTCGAAATGGAAAGAATTTGTAATTTATCATGACATTTAGGCAGTAAATGGAAACGTCATAATCAGTGTTGAATTTGGGGCGGGCAATGTTTCTAGACTCCCCATTCTTAATGAGGGCGCTAGTGAGACTTGAGATATGTTGTCAAAATAATGCTGAGCTATTGAACGGAAATATCTGCAGTAAATTGGTGGATCCAATCCAGCCAATGAGAAAGCTGTATTTTGATAACACACATTACGTCTTAGTAGTGCCATCTAGTGGATTTTCGGCATCAAAAACGCCCTCATTGTATCTGAGTGAAAGTTTCCCTATTTGAAGTGTCATCTAAAAGGTTATGCCAAAGTCCACAAGTTACTACCAAGGTCGTTTTATCCGCGGCTTATGCTATTAAAAAAATTCGTGGTCTTACGAATGTTGAAACTGCCCGTATCGTTTATTTCAGTTACTTCCATAGCATTATGTCCTATGGCCTAATGCTGTGGGGTTCTGCAGCCGACATCCATGACATATTTGTTATTCAGAAGAGAGCAGTGCGTGCAATTTATTATTGGGGTTCACGGGTGTCTCTGAGAGATCATTTTAAAAATATTAAAATACTGACAGTAGCATCACAATATATATACATGAATCTGCTACACATTTACAAACATAGAGCCTCCTACTTAAAGCATTCAGATAATCACAATCATAACACGCGTAATAAAGACAGGCTTGTTAATGAACGCTTTAGGTTGACAAAAGTTAAATCTTCTTTTGTGGGACATTGCGTCGCCTACTATAATAAAATTCCAGAAGATATACAAAATTTACCCCTGAATCAATTTAAAAATACCATTAAATCTAAATTAATTAGCAAAGCAAAATAAATAATTATTTGGATGACGAAAATCCCTGGACATGAATCAATAATCTACTTTTCATAAGCTGACATAATTTTCTTTTTATCAATATGATATTTTGTTATTTTCTGATATTGTTTATTAATTAATCATTTTTCACAGACTTTGTTGAATATAAGCAGGAACTGAATTTATGATTCCGAAGGCAAACCATGATGCTATAATTTATTTATTTTATTGTACTTAGTTTATTTTAATGTTCTTGACCTGAATATTACCTTGACATGTTTTAAACTGATAAATTTAATCCGCAATATTGTAATTAATTGTGGTTTGATATGTAAAAATTATGACATTATATTATTGATAATGACTAACTTAATCTTAATGTAATAGAATTTTGTATACTTACTTAATTTGTAGAAGAAAATTAATGTATTTAATTGTATGACATTCATAAGTGTTTTTGTATAAACCTAAATTGAATAAAATTATTTGAATTTTGAATTTTGTTTGCAGATGCATCGCATGTGATTAAAACCGTCTCTAGGGGCTTACTACCAAAATCGTTTGTAGCCACAGTAGCACACGCTCTCAGACCTGCCTCGGGTTAAAACTGTTGTAAGGGTTTCTTGCTACCACACACTTCTTGTATGCTGATATACTTGATAATAAATGATAATGCTGATATCCGAAGACGATTAATTAGGAGTACCACGCAACTAGGCGTCCGTGTAAGTACCGACTCAAATGGCTCTACGTTAATTACAATAAAATGTAAAATGCTGCGCGCACAATACACGCTGTACTTTGTACACTCACTTTATTTTTGTTGTTGTGTTGTATTATCTGTGTTAGTTTGATATCTATCTGTGGAGACCTACAATTGGCCTTCTATTTCTTATATGAATAACTATTGTATTATAAAGCTGTTGGTCTTCCGAAAATTAATAAATTTGTAGCGACATCTATGGCTTTAATAGGGAAACTCAACTATACTCATATTACGAGAACACGAAGTTGACAAGCATCCGCACATAGGCGGCGCTGACCGTCCTACATCGGGCTAGTGAAGATCAACTGTCGGACCCTTGGTCCCCTCGTCACAACACCCGGCCAGGTGGGTACCCATTTCCATCTTCGATTGCCAACATTGGCGGCTGCCTTATCCATTCTGCACTTGTCTACGAAGAATTTAACTCACCTCCCAAAACCGCCAAAAATTCAATAAAAATGCAATACTAACGCATCAGTAAGCCCATAAAGCTGCTTGAGATGCTGTTTCAGCACTAGCAGCAGCAAGCACCCTCGCGCCTGCCGCATGGCGTCTCGGAGGGGGCGCGCGGCGGCGGGCAGCCGCGCCACCAGCGCCTCCGCCTCCTCGTCGTCCTCCTCCTCGTCTAGCTCCCCTGCGCTAGCTTCGGACGCCGGTTTCGTTAGGCCCTGGGGAGGTAGGGGGGGCGTTAGGATGGTTTCTTATGCTTGTATTGTGTGAAATCAGCGTCCGCCTCGGAGGCCGGCTTCGTTAGGCCCTGGGGGCGTGGTGCGGGGTTAGGATGCTTCCTTAGCGTTGTATTGTACGAAATAATGTTGGGTTTGCTGGGCTGTTTCTCTGTCTGTCCTAAACGACGCAATGGATTTTGATGATGCAGTTTTACAAATTTTTTTATGCTATGCTGTGACAAAGAATCAGACAGCCCACCTGACGGTAAGCGGTAACTGTCGTCAGTTATGATGGACGACGACACGATACATTTAGGTCGCAAACAACAAAAATATAGAACCGCAGATGCGTTGCCACTGTGAGGACAGAGAGGAGGAGGTGTTATAGAATTTCTTCCGAAAGGTTTTAAATATATGTAAATACATTATAGTAAAGAAACACCCAGAAAACCCGTGCGAAGCCGGGTCGAACGCTAATTGACTTATTATATTTGGAAGACAGTATTAGGCCGTATTCGTATATTTAGTATGAACAATTTTTGTGCGGCGTAGATACTTCACCAACGTACGCGCCGACCATCGATCGAGCACTGAAAGCGGCTTTAGAAAGCCGCATCATCGACGGCCGTTAATTATGTGATAAAAAAAATTTTGAATCTTATTCAAATACATGGATGCACACATATTCCATTGATGGCTTGATCAAATCGCTGTCACTGTCGATTAAATCCGAGTGCTAGAGGTTATACATAAGAGTCAAAATCTTTGCCTGTTGCCGTTACAAAAATCGCTGCGATGCCATGCCACTAGTGGACGCCAGCCAAAATTATTTTCCAAATGCAAAAGATAAGCTCGTGTTGTCTTTTTAAATTAGTTTTCTTCGCACTGACAATGTACCACCGTTTATTTGCCAAAACTCGACGTTTGACGACTGCCTGCTAAGCTGATCGATAATTATGGAGAAATCGTCTATTCCCATCGAACGTCTTCAATTATTCCTCAATTTGGAAAAGGATAGGAATAATCGTATTATCGTCCACCAAACATACAAATGGGAGCAGATGTAGAGAAGACGCTAGACATAAAGACACTTCCTTCGGTGTACTTTTATAGGCAGTTGATTGGAATACACATCAGGTAAATCATTAAGGGAAGCAATGTATCACTATTAATGAATTAAATAAATGGTAATATACTTACCTCACGAAAAAGCTGTAGTAGATTCGACCCCGACGTCGATATAATAATGTCTATGTGATGTATTATAAAAAGTGGTTCGTCTTGCACTTGAAATGGAAAATATCCTATATTATCAGCCAGGTACAACATTTGATCTAGTGGTGCAGTCTGGAAAAAGAAAATAATAATTTAGTAATATAGATTACTTACGTAAAAATGTCCAATCTACACTTTTATATTATAATTAAATTCTTTTTTGTTATGTTTGTAATTTTCAGGACAAGGTTTGTATACAAGAATAAAATCAGTATACATACCGATACGTCGTCAAATTGCTTTAGTAGCGAAAGAACCAACGCTCTCCTTTGCGGCCGCGTGTTTCGCAGCAGCGAGTAAAGGAACCCGTTCAGAGCTGACGGTAAGTCATCCTGATCCTTTTTCCTGTAAATTAATTTACGAAGATTCTTTATGAGGCAGTATAGAACAAACAAATAAGTTGAAGCATCACTTCAGGTTATATTCAGATACATCATTTATTAGGAAAAATGTTACCTGAATCCTCTTATAACACCATTCTTATTCATGGCTTGCAGCGTCTTCTGTAACGCATATGAAAGCTTGATACCGAGCTGAGCCTTCATATGTATGAAGCCAGGATATTTTTTGTCGATTTCCTGCAGGTGCTTGTCGGCAGTGTGCGACACAGTCACTTCCTCGTCAGTGCTCATACTGATCAGGTAGGGGACGATCTGTAAGCGGTATCAAATTGTGAAAAGAAGTGGAGGTGGCTCGATTTGAGGTTTTACGTATCACGTTAAAACAAGAAGTAGTGCATGTTTTCGAAAATAGTTCAGGATGGAGTAAAATTTGTTCGGTTTTGAAATACGGTCGCATATCTCCGTTAAGACGAAATGTTCTCACTTCGTCTGACATTACAATTCTTGTATGTTTCATTCCCGACAGCGACTGACGCGCAAAACTGAGTTACGATGTAAGTCGCGCGCCTTGGGGGAGTCCTAGTCCTAATCTGTGGGTCTAGCCAAAATGCATTTTAGTTTTACGATAGGCCGACAGTAGAATAGAAAAGAAAATGTATATGATTTGACTTATGAAATAGACAAATGGCATAAGCGATCGCTAAATGACATCGCCATAGCGACAGTCCTGCGACCGCTGCAAAACTAGCCGAACGTAGCCGACAACTTCCGATCGAGTCCTACTAGGATCACTCCGAACCGATCGGCATTTTGGCTTGACCTAGGTCAGCGCAGCGTGACTAACCTGCACGGGATGCACGAGTCCCTGGGCCAACACCAATTGCACGACCTTCATGGCACTGGAGCGCACCAACGTGCTCGGATGCAGGAACGCGCCCAGAATCTCCTTCAGGTACAGCTGGATCACGGTCGAGGCCATGCCGGAGGAGACGTCGCCCATCTCCTTAAGGTTCTCGTGCTTCGATCGCTTCGACCCTGACGGATGAGGTTGGAATTAAGCAACTATTCTTCAGTAGCGAAACGTATGTTATTGGAATGTAAGTAAATGAATAAGAAATCTGCATCAAAATAACAATTATATAGTCACATGATTCGGCTTGTGGCGCTGTGACACTAGAATATTTTGTGCAAACATTGTGCTTTGTGATGGCTTACGACGCGAGGATGCCCAAGACCGGGCAAAATGGAGGAAAATGAGTCGGAAAGCGGACCCTGGCAGAAGCCGGGACTGACCACTCGGATGATGATGATTGATGATCGTGCTTCGTGATATACCATACAACATATTCGGGTTATAGCTGTTCAACAGTACGCTGTTACAAGCTGAGGAAAATTATCGTAATAAAAGCTATATTGCAGTCAGAGCAATACCAAGCAGCACTTACATTCTCGGTCCTGTCTAATCATACGTTGCTCCTCTTCCTGCAGATACATCTCAATGTTCCTCAGCACGTCGGCTTTCATCTCGACCGGCGCCATGTCCGACGTCAACATGTGATGGTAGAACTCCTTCAGTTCCGGCCTCAGCATGAACTCGTAATGCCTGATGCAAACCGACCCAAGTGCCTTCAGCGTGTGCGACACGAAGTCCTCATCCTCCAATCCGACGAAGAACATCAGCGTGCTGTATACTTGCTCCTTTATGTCGCTCTATGAAGGGGGATTAGGATTAGGTGGTGAATAAAGAGCTTGGTCTTGCACACAAGCATTCGCAATATGTTTTTTGTAAATCAATAGAAATATAATGATTAATAACCATAAGATTAAATGAAGCAATTAAGGCCAAATTTCTCCTTGCCCGTGGGTGAACACTGGCTTTGTAAAATGGCTGTAGGTAAAAAAAAACAGTCATTTATTAGCATAATATACTGACCGGTAAGCCTTCAATCACTTTAGGGTCCGTGAAGTCAAAGTACCGAAGCAGGAGCCCCACAATAAAGAGCGCTCGCCGGAAGTGCGGCCTCGGTAACGCCCGCGTCATATCCGGGTTTTTCAGCCAGCTGTTTTTCCATTGCAAAAGTACGCCTGTGAATGATAACAAATTTTGTTAGACATCAAGCGAAACAATCAATATCAATGTAATTTATAAAATGGCTGCTTGTTGTAGTAGGTTTACTAATTTCCATGGACGTACTCGCTTTTTCGATTCCACGGACACTACGAAAAAGATTCAATCAATGCACTGCCCCTGGTGCGACTGGCAACGTAGAATCTACCAATCCCACCTATTGACGTGGCGAGTAATGTCAAGAGCCAAACAACCTATTAATTAGCTCCATAAACTATAAAATCGGTATCAGCAAGTATTGCATATGTTCAACCCGCCTGCCAAGCGTGGAGATTCTGGCCATGACTTCCAATTATGTGGAAGCTCAAGTCCAGCTTCAACTGCTATACGCTATTGATGTGACTGACCGTGGTACTTGTTGAACACGTCCCGGATGAGCTTGTAATTCCTGGTGAGGTTGTTGACGATCGCCGCGAGGCAAGCAATACAGGACGCGATGACGAGCTGTCCCCGCTGCAATATCAGCTTCACAGCGTCTTCTTCAAGTTGCGCGAGGAACACTTCGCTGGGGTGCTCCATCAGAGGCACAACCAACTCCAGCGTGGACGCCACCGTCGACATTATTTGCTGCTCGTATTGGTTCTGTGGACGGATCGGGTAATGGTATAAGTAGTAGTAACATTTGTGTAAGACGTACGGTGGCTAGATGCGGCGACGTTAGCTGTAACTGCCAGGGATTTGCTGCCCAAAATTACGGATTGGGTTACAGAGTTGCCGAATTTGGTAGCAGACCGTGTTTTCTAAACACGGTAATTAATATAAACCGATATTCGGCATTTTTTTTACTGAACCCTATCCGTGTGGGGTAAATCAAATGATTGCATACATATTTGAAATCGTCTAAGACAGCCCTTACATTTGATTCCGACACGATAGGTTTTAATGAAAAAGACCATAAGATAAGAGAGGTAGGGCATAGCGGGGTATCTCGTTCGAATTGGAGCCGCCAGACTGGGGAAGTACCTCCACCTTACAGAATATCGCAGCTAAATAATACTCTTTTAAATAGTATTGTGTTTCTGCCGGTGAGTAAGGTTTCCAGTGCTCCATGGGGTGGGGATTTGGGGAACCGTGGCTTTGGCAGTGGAGTGGCATTTGCTTTTTGCTGCCAGAGCAACGTGTTATAGAGGTGGGCAACGCATTAGCGATACTCTTGGTGTTGCTAATGTCTATAGGCAGTGGTGACCACTTTCCATCAGGTGGCCCGCTTGCCTGTTTGCCTACCGTATGACATAAAAAAAAAAAACAACCATGTATTCTGAGCTTTCGGTCAAAAATCGGGTGTGCTAACTCGTGTGAAATTCGTGTTCAGTAGGTTCGTAATAAAGACATAATTGCCATGATTCCCAAAATGCCCCTAGAACTGTATTTCGACGAAAAGTGAACCGGTGTAATAGTCGGTTGGCCGTATTCGGTCGCTACACTATACTACTGAACGGCTAGCCGAATTCTGTCAAGCGACCTCATGATAAACAACCCATTCGGTAACTGCCATCGGGCGCCGAATTCGACAAATCGATAAACGCGTCTTAGAGTTCAAGAGGGGTGACATGTGACGCATAATCGCGCTACAAGTGATGAAGTGACGATGAAACCCGTGACGTCATCGCACCCGCTCCCGCGACGCTCCTGTGTCTATTTTGTACAATAAAATAAAATGAACCTTATTTAAAAACGTGACAATACCAGCTTAAGTACGTCTTAAGGTGCGTACGAATTAGAGGCGGCCTCAGGTTGAGGCACGCACGGCTCGCCCATTTGCGCAAATTCGTACGTGGCTCACGCGCAGCTCGCGGCGCACCGCGAGCGTGTGCGTCGCGAGCCGCCGATTGTCGGTTTTCTGTCCATGCTCAAAGGAGGCACCTTGCGTGCGTGCCTCGCGATGTTTGGACGTGACTATGAATGCGCGCGTATTGTTTATTGACACTTGACAACTTTAATATTTTCTATAAACTGTTGGTCTTCCTAATAAATAAATAATAAATAATATAATTAAAATAAAATAAATAAAATATAATAAACAAAATTAAATAGAATCAAATAAAAGAAAAAAATAAAAGAAAAAAAAAATATATATATAAATAATAAAATAAAATAAATAATTAAATTATTTGGAAAACTTATATAAGTACTAAACAACATGGTAAGCAGAAAAAAGCGTTATGAGATCGAACACTAAAATTATTTTAACAATCCCATCAATTAACCCTTTAACCGCCAAGGTCGGATATATCCGACAAAAATTTTCGTGCTCATTTCGCCAAGGACGGATATTTACGACCAAATACCACTACTCGGTTAATCTGCCTTTTTGTTTGATAGCACTGTATTATATTACAATTATGTTCATAATTTGGTAAATAGTTGATGAAGTAATCATATACAATTGCTTACACTTTAGTTTCTTAATTAGAAGACTTAAAAATAATGTCTAAAGTTGAATAAATTACTGATAGTATTATTCGAAAAGTGTATTGGTGTCCAGCGCCAGTGACGGAAAAATCCGACAATAAGGATGGGACATAAGCAATGATTTACTGGTAGAAAAATCCACATAAATTAAATTATTTCTGTTTATACTTACTAATTTATAATAAAACAAATAAAGCATATGTTACTCTATAGTAAACACATTTATTTCTATAAATAAATGTGTTTATTTTGTTTTATTTATAATAAATAAAGCTTAAAAATGTCAGTGACTGAATCGACAATTCCCATCCCTAGTCTGCATGTTTAGAAACTAATGTTGCTAGTACACCCAGCGCCACGGACGGAAAAAGACGACCGCTTCTGACGTCATAAACGAGTGCCGCCTTCTGGATTTTTCCATTGGTGTTGTGCTTATGCGTGTTATTATTATGTTCGTGTTATCGATTAATGTGATTAAACATGATTACAGCTGAAGAATTAATACGTATTCTGGAAGGTGATCTGTAGTTAAATATCATTAGAATCTGTCAAGGTTCGATTCGGTAAACTGATATTAATATTGTTGAAATAAGTATAATCATGTTTGTTAAAAAACTGACCAATGTTGTTTGTTAACTATTGCATTTAGATAAAGAATACTCTATAGGACTGCATTGAAAAATAAGAATAACAAAATTCTTTTCATGACCAATTTTATTGTGCGGAAATCAATAAATCTTTCAATATCTGTAAACGCTTTTTGTTTCATTGTGTTACCAAAATACCTGCTAATATTAGAAATAAAATTACAAAGTAACGTTTTCTATCTACTGTCTGTTACGATATTTAGATGAAATTGTAAGCGTTTGAAGGGGAATTACCCATATCGATATACTATTGAACATCACTATTTGTTGTAGGTATTTATTTTTCGTTTTACTGTGCGTGGCGCTGAGGGCACGCCAACTGATTCTAAGCGTGGCGGTTAAAGGGTTAATGATAAAAGCAGCATCAGCATTTTATTTGTGCGGCGCATTTGTGGCTCGCCGCGAGCACGTTGCCTCAACGAACAAACAAATGCGCAACTGAGCAGCCTCGACGCGCGCGGTGAGCATCTCGCTGCGCGCGGCGAGCACGCCTCGGGCTGAGCCGCTCTAATTCGTACGCACCTTTATGTAGAACGTGAGAACTAATTTTTTTTAATGCGCATCTAGACGATGGCATACCTACAAGATAATAGGACATGTTATGTTCGTTCCGACGTGGTTAACTTTAGAAACAAGAGTTAATCATGAATAAGGGGTTTGTGTAAAGCTTGCTTGAGAATGACTTTTACCTTTTACTTAAGAACTAAATATGAACAGAATATGGAATATCATGATGAACTTACTTGACATTTTAAGCTCAGGTACGGTTGCATTGTTAATGCGTGGTTAACTAGCAGTTGCGGTCTGATCTTCGCGAATAAATGCAAAGTTGACAAACACGCTAAAATACGCTGAGAGGATCCAGTCCCTGTGAAAGATGACGCACAATTTGAGGATATTTCTTTCCCAAAAGTAGAGCATTTACGTTAAACATGTGATCTGTTTTACAAACCTTCAGCACTACTTTCTTCTAACTGAAGTAAGCTTTCAATAAGGCAGTCTACAATTTGTTGACAGGCAGTGAGTAAGGATTTGGGCGGTTGATAAATGATTTTTGTGGAATCGTCCTTGTCTTCTTTCGGCTTGAACAACTGAAAAATTTGACAAGTTTATACAAATGTTTGACTCACGTAAAAAATTACAATAGCTTACGACTACAACAGTGGATACTGCATACCAAACAAAACACAACATAAAGCTTTCTGTGTTATCAAGTTTTGCCAATCTATCAAATTCTTACTTTATGTAATTTTAGTTTAAACAAAAATCGCGTGAAAATTTAGTACGATATCTGGCACATTATCCACTATTACAGTTCAGCAAAACTTTATAACCGCAAGCCGACAACTCACGCTCGTCAGTAGCTGTTGAAACCATTCGAGCCCCATGTCCCTCGACGATATGACGACGTCCGTGATATTGAGGACCTTCCTGGTGAGAGGGTCTGCCGCGGCCGCGGTGACGTCCAACGCGCCTGGCCTGGCCGTCACGGCACACGGACTGAACCACATGTTCTGGAACACCTCCATCACCAGCTTCCTTATCCCCTCCTCGTCGTTCACGCGCCGTATCATTTTCACGCATATCTCCGGGATCTTCGGGAACTCCGGACACTCGATGCAGATGTCCTTCAGGATCTTTATCACGCGCTTCCTGACCGACACGCCGGTGTCCTGTAACGATAGGTTAGTTTTAAGGGGGGGGTTTCTTACACGGAAGAAACCTAATTGACAATGGCAAAACAAAGTGCGACAACGATAATGACGCTTCATAAATTAAATTAATGACTGTGTTGAGGAATCCCCATTGTCCTCCAAATTTACTTATCTCTTTTACACTTGTGGTAAGTTGCGAGGAGTGTGAAAGAGACAGGTAGATTTGGTGGACAACATTTGGGGGACAATGGGAATGATCAGACGTCCCTCGGACGTCAATAATTTTTTCTACAGTATAGCTTCTAGTTCTGACTTTATTGCTGACTTACCAATATCCTATTGGAGAGCATCCCGTAGTACTTGTCGATGAGGTCGGGCCGGCTGAGCACGAACTTCCCCACGAGGTCGACGGCGGCCTCTCGCACGGCCGTGGACTGGTCGAGGAAGGAGCGGTTGACGCCGATCTGCATATCTGGCCGCGCCAGCACCGCCGGGTCCGCTTCCACGATCATCGCCAGGCACTTCATCGCCTTCGTACGGATCGCGATCGTGTTCTCGCACAGGATCACCAGGATCTTGCGCAGGTACCGGTCGAAACTCTGCGAGAAAGACCGCTTCGACGCCAGGTACTGCGCGATCAACTCTGCACCGTTGTAATCGATGTACGACTGCATCACCTGCACCTGGGCGCCCCTCTGGTACCTGAACGGCCGGATCTTTTCCAAAAAGAAATTCTTACGCCGCTCGATAGTTTTGAACTTCTCCGCGGAGAGTATCGCACTGGACATATGCCGCTTGTCGGCCTTGGACTCCTTGATCCCGCCGTCGCTGTCGTCGTCGGGCTCGGACTCCTCCTCGCTGCTGTCGTCTTTGTGCCGCTTCTTGGACTTTTTCGACTTTTTGCTCGGCGACGAGTTCTTCGGCTGGACGACCAGGTCCCTAAACCACTGAGTGATATAGAAATGTCGGGCGCAGTTCCACGCTTGATCCTTCTGTCCGTTGACGGCGAGGTAGTCCAGCAGGACTCTCTGCAGGAACTCCGTTGTTTCTTCGTCCTCATCGAGGCCTGTCGTTACACTCTGCAAGACAAATATAATTGCAATCATGTGAAATAGCTACGACGTCTAAAGCTCGAAACAGCTTTAGACATTATATAGAATATTAAACTATGGAGACAACTTGGTAGTCTGACTATGAAATGGGCGTTTGCATTTACCTGTGTCTGGTTGCCATCCTTCTCCTCCTCAGCACGTATGTCCCTGACGACGGCGTGCATGGTGGCGAGCTTCGCGCGCGATGTGACGCTGTCCCGTCGCAGCCGCGCCGCCACCAAACCCAGGTACTCCAGCGACGCGACACGGACCGACATCTCCATCGACTTGTCCGACATATATTTCACCTGAGAGAGACACGGCTAGGTTAGACAAGCGGAATTACAATGTAGATTGAGTATGTAATAGTTATAGTACAGATATGTAGATTGGCATTCAACAACATAAATATGGTAGAACGTCCGTTTGGTTGTGAATTGTACAGGGTTAGGGTTACCATTTAAATGTAGCACACTACAAACATTGCTGCCACTTTAGCGTAGTAAAATAAATACTGTGTAAAATCTAAAATAAAGAGTAAGATAAAATAATTTGTTCAGTACCTGCCATTGAGTACATCTTATCACAGAAAATTCAAGGTTCCTGTACGATAAAGTCTCGAATTCTTATGAAAACAAGCAATTGCTAGTATACTACATTATCATGTCATAGCCACTTACCAGCATGGTCCCGAGTAAACTGAGCAGCAGCTCAGTGGCAGGCCACTCCGGCTTGTTGACGGTGGTCAGCAGATCATGGACGAAGTTCTCGAACAATGGCCGGAAGTCCACCTCCTCGGACCGCGACCGGCACTTGTTGAGGAACGACGTCAAGAATGTGCCGCCCACGTTGATAGCCGCTTCGTACTTCGATATTATCGTTAGGTTTTTGTCTACGTGCTGTGAAAGTAAAGACATACGATTAGGTTAGGCGAGTCGTGTACTGTTTTTGTTTGAGGGATAAGCTAGGCAGAGTGTGTTAGCTGAGTTTAGATAGACTTTGGTCCTTACACTGGCAATACAAGTGGAAATTGTTAAGTTCTGCAACACATGTGAGATCATTTTATCCCTGGTGTTGCAAACGTCCGTAGGCTACCAACTGTTTACCAAGCCCGCTGGCCGTATAACACTATTTAACCACCTTAGTAGTTTCAATAAATACGACTTGTATTTTCATCAGGTGCACTGTCTGGTAGTCTTCTTCTAGCAAATGCGAACCAGGATGAGAAAGTAGGACTTACCTTTTTATTCTCAGGCTCGACTTCCTTGTCCTTGGGCTGCGACTTGCAGAGCGTCTCGGGCAGCGTGACGACGCACTGTACGAGTTGCAGCACCAAAGCCGTCAGCATCTGGATGTGCTGGCCCGAGTTCAGCTGGAACGACCGCAGGTTGTGCTTCGAGCTGGGAATACGCGCTATGGAAGCCAGGATGTCTTCCAATAGTAGCCGTCGGTGCTGGTCGTATTTTGTGAATATCTGTAACAAAACAGCAAATTTTGTAAGAATACTTGGTTTTGGTTAAATTTAATATGCCGTTCCGTCCCGTTCCGTTCAGGTGCAACACCAGCCAGAAATGCTTCTGCAAAGGTGTATGTATATCATATCAGCAAGAACTGGGTATGGCGTCGCCATCATCGGTGGTTCCGTCGTCTGTACTTGGATTTTGTGCAACCAATCCCAGTGGTTGTCACGGGTCTCACCCAAAGAGCTGGTTTGCTCCTGATACAGCATCAGATGCGGGAGTTGTTGATTTTAGGCGACACCAGACCTCGTCCTCCACTGATTTGCGCTACCCCCAGCCCGAGATACCAGTGCGTACGTAGATGCGAAGGGGAGTAGAGGGGTCGCAGTCAAGATGGGAGCGAAAGGATTTGGAGCCGACAAGAATACTAGCATCGAGTCAGTTTGAAGGAGGATAGCTACTATATTTTTTGTGTAATATAATAAAGAAGGATGGTAGAGACTGCTGTGGTTGTTCGCTTCATCTGTTCTGTTTTGTTTTGTCTTCGGTGCTGGGTGTTCTTGATGTCATATTCCAGGTGGTCTTTCCCACGATGTCCAGTCGTGAGCAACCTACCATAAACATGGTGCAAGTGGTGACTTCTTTCTACCGGCGTGTTGTAATATTTAATCTGCATAACTTCGACGATATCATCTGCTTGACACTCGTTAGTACTCATGGTCGATCTTGTTCGCTTATCATCTGCTTGACACTCGTTAGTACTCGTGGTCAATCTTGTTCGCTTTCTCCAATGTACGTCGTTGTGTTGTGTGGGCTCTCTACCTCCGATTCGGAATCTATCTCCGGTGCTTGGTATATTTTTCCAGCTTCGTTTTTCATTTCACTCCTATTACCTGCCATCACCTGCCAGTATTCTTTCGACTTCGTTGTATAATTATCTATATCGTGGTTCAACGAGTCTTCCCAGGTAAATATAAGTCGACCAACTTTACGCTTAGTTTCTGAGTGTTGTAGGGCTGCCTGTAGTATATGTGGGTTCTCGTGCCTCATTATGTGGCCGTAGTATGTCAGCCTCCGTACCTTTTTTTTTTTAGTTATAGTTTTTCCATCTAAAATCTGCCATATTTTCTTATTGGGTTTGTCTCTGGATAGATTTAACATACCACCCAAGATGAATCTTTCGTAACGTCGTAGCTTGGATCGTTTAGCCCACAGAACACGATAGAAGTGGCATCTTCGCCATTAGTACCGAAACCGATGCCGCCGTTCCCGACCCCACTATTTTTACCACTACTCATGCAACTTAATATGCACAGGCTTACGCACGCACACGCAAAGTCAAACGGAGCGCCGTGATTAGTCAATCGGTCACTACCACATACACACATTGCGTTGCGTGTGTGCTGTAAATCCTCTCTGAATTTACATTTACGCTAGGGATTGACAAAATCGAGTTCTTGTCGATATTATTATTTTGATAAAATTCTAACTATTATTATGGTATTTATTATTTAATAATAATGGATTGAAAATGTTATTATATTGAGGGGGGTGAGGCGGGGTTCAAGGACGCGTAGAGAGGAGATAGAGAGAGAGTAGGGGTACGGTTGATTTACCGTAGGGGTATGGCAGGAATATATCAGGAGTACGATAGTGTGTGACGTCGTGAGTAGTTCAGTGGTTAACATGCCAGTTTGCCATACCAGAGGTTGCGGGTTCGTTTCCCTGCCGGGCATAAATTTAAATGATGAATTTTAATTTCTGTAACGGGTCTGGGTGTTCTATGTTTAATAAGTATGTATTTAAAAAAAGTATATAAGTTCTATATCAATTATCTAGCACCTATAATACAAGCTTTGCTCAGTTTAGGGCTAAATGGCGCTGTGTGAATTTGTCTACAATTAGGTATTTATTTTATTTTAGTGTTAAGGTAACTGCATCATACCTCTACCCCACCTGTACCCCACCCGTGCCCCTGCTGTGCCCCTACTAAAAACTAATATCAAAATCGGTCCGCAATTGACGAAAATTTCAAGGAACACACGTACCTACAATAAAAGAACATTCAATCGAAATAAGAATCTTCTCCTTTTTTGATGTCAATTCTACTATAGGTACTACAAATCGATATAATATATCGATAAACAAAATAATTTATCGATAAGGTCGGTTCATGTGCACAGCACTAGATTGGGCGCAAGGTGTCCTTGAGCGCGGGTGAATATTTTTCGTAAAATATTGATAAATACAAGATTTTTAGACTTAACGGTAAAATGAAATCACTCCTTTTGTTTTAGAAGTCTGTTAGCTTCTTGCTCGCAATTAACTATTGCGCAAGATGGCATATTTTTAATATTTTAGGCACAGCTTTTTTTGACGCGCACTCCGTTGAATTCCGCAAGAGACTGACGGCGAGTTCGCGCCTTTTGAAGGAAATTAGCCCATTTGCGCATAGTTGTGGCGCGACTGCACCGCCTACTTAGCTTTTCTAACTACTTATTTATTTTTCTATGGTTTAGCCTTTGTTTGGGACGCCACGTTCAAACCGTAGGTCATCGACGGGCATATGACCATTTTGTATTGTGATTTTCCATTCCAAACTGTTGTTTTTTATAAACGTGTTTACGATTTTGGAGTTTGTGACGGCTTTATGGCACCTGTGTTTTATACAATTTCGTCTGTCATGGGATGCTGTGAGATACGTCCCTAAATATTTTATTTCCTTCACGGGTTGGATTGACACTCCCCCTACATGAACACTGCTGGGAGCAGTCCCGTTAGGTGGGTTGGATGGATCTCTGATTATTAATTTTGTCTTGGAACCATTTATAATAAGTCCTACCGATTCAAGTAATATTTTTAATCTTGTTATTGTCTGGTCCAATTTGACTATATCCATTCCAATTAGAATTAGGTCGTCGGCAAATGAAAGGATGAGCGGCATCATAATTTTATGGTCCTGATCCAAAGTAAGCTCGTCGTCTTCCTCCTCAAGTGTTCGCAGCACTTCGTCCATGACTAGGGTAAATAGTCTGGGTGATAGTGGGCATCCCTGCTTAACTCCTTTTCCTTTGTTTATGATATCGGAGTTCTGGCCGCACCATGAGATAAGGGTTTTCTCCTGCATACAGGCCTCTATTATCTTATTGGTTAGATGTGTTCCAGTTCGGGTAGGGAGTATATCTCTGAGTGCTTCGAGATTAACCATGTCGAAGGCTTTTTCTATGTCGAGGGCTTCGACATATGTTTTGGTGCCTGCTCTCCAATTGGAATCCAGTACCCTTCTTATAGTAAACATATGGTCTTCCGTCGAACGATCTTGTAGGAAAGCCGCTTGGTAATTTCCTAACAGGATTTTTCGTCTAATTTCTTTAATATGAAGTTAGCGTATATCCTGTATCTGACATTGCATTGATATTTTCCGGAAGTCGGATGCCCTTTTAGGGTTTTTGATCTTTGGAATTGGAACCTGTCTTGTAAGTTTCCAATCCTCTGGTATTCTGTTCTTAACCCAAGCCTCTTGCATAACTTTGGTTAAATTTAATATGATATAAAAAAAATTAAAGTTTGTAATTTTTAAATAAATTTACACATCTGATTGATTAGATGTATAAATTGGAAGTTATTAAACCAAACTATTTAAGATTTCTGAATCTAACACCCATAACACAACCTTTGCTTATTTTGAGGATAGATGGCGCTGCGTGAATTTGACCAAGCATATTTATTTATTACTAGTGGACTAGGCGCGACTTTGTTCGCGTGGCGTCTTCTCCCTACCCTACCCTACCTCTACCCCTACCCCTATCCCTACCCTACACCTACTTTACCCGTACATACCCCTTTTTACTTGCTTATAAACCTTCCTCTTGAATCACTCTACATATAGATTTACTAGTTTTTAAGCTCCCTGCGAACAATCACTGTACTAACAGTGTATAACAAGCCATCAGTATAATACCATAATCTGCTACTGACCGTGGTGACGAGCTTGAGCGCGGAGAGTTGCAGCTCGCTGACGTTCTCCACGAAGAACGGCGACACACCGACGGTGGAGGCATGCAGCACGGTGGTGTCACTGACGTGGTGTGCTGCCAGCAATTCAGCTAACAGGGTGACGCACTCGTGAGCGTGCGTGTACAGCTCGCGAACCGCCTTGGTGGAGCTCCCGCCACTGCCGCCGTAGCGCCGCGACGCGACGGTCGCGCCACCGCCGCGCCGCTTGCGACCGTCCACTAAAGAACGATGGCATTAGACACTCATATAGTCATTGGTCACGATAGTTATAGTTTCTAAAATATAGCTTGCTTTGTACGACAATACTAGTGCAGAGAACAAGCTACATTTTATAAATTATAGTACTCGTAAGGTGTATTCTCGTTGTCCCCATAGATAAGAGATTGCAATGTAACTTAATATGCTCAGGATAGGGCGAAATTGCCATAAAACTACATAAAACAAGTGTGAAGTTATTTTGCTATGCCAATTTGGGAGAGGCCCTAAGTCCGGTAGTGGACTGATGTGGGCTGTGATGATTAAGGTATATTTTGATCGCTCTGGCCATCAGTGAGGACTCCACGGCCAACGGAAACAACGACAATACACTTTAGCGACTTTAAAAACTTAATACCTTTTTTCTTAGATGTCGATTGAATACTGTAGACGGGATCGTAGACACAGTAGATGGTATTATTCATTTGAAATTTTATGAACATAACAATTCTATCTATAACGTCTTCTAGAAATATGCGTTTAGGCATATTGGGTGAAGTCATTATGTATAAGGCAGTTAGGCATGCATCCGAGGCACACATCACTCTCTCTAGGGCAGACTCTATCCAAATTTGCCGCATTTCTTCACTATCATCCTGTAACAATAGTTTAAAATTAATAATAATGTTGGTTTCATACACTTAAAAATAATGGATGGATAATTTTAGTTTACACTTTTTAATAATTTGTATGTAGGTTGTTTTATCTTTGTCTGTATTTTGTATCAGTTTATTTTGTATTTATATTGTTTGAGTACATATGGGCCTCAGTTGCCTGAAATAAATAACTCACCGGATCCCCCACTAGTGACATTTTCTCAGCAGATCTAATATTCTTTTCCAATAAATTTAGCAATCGAACTAGTCTATCAGATGGAATGGCCTCCATAGCACCTAAATTCTTCAGCTTTGCAGCTTCCGAACATAGTTCCTGGAGCTGATATCGTGGTAATAGTAATTCTTCTGGAATATCTGTACCTTCTGAAATAATAAACAAAATATTGTTGATGTACGCGATAATGGATCATAAGCTACTAATTTTATATTACCGATACTGATATCATGAGATCTTTAGTCAGTATAAGGTGCAAATAAGAACATACAACTCTTGCTATTAGACTTACCCATTTCATCTGTTATAATAATATCATCGTCTACCGTTTCAAATACTGATTCAATCAATTTATTAAAACGCTGATACGTATTTGTTTCCATTAGTTCATCCACTGACAACATCTCCAGCACAGGTACTAAAGTTCTTTCAACCTTTCGCAGTTTGGGCCGTACTGAAACATAAATACAATTTTTATTTTAGATATGGGTCAGTGACTATTTACAATCCATTCAATATATTATACATTTAATATGCAAGCATACCAATTGCTGCCTCAGATTCTCCTTTTTTACTAGCTTCTTCATGCTTTCTTTTTACTGCTTCCCAGTTTTTTTCTCTAGCTATGTCTATTGCTTCTTTCTCTTTGTCTATTTGTGGGGCGACACTGCTTGATCTAGGTTTAAGAGGGGCATTATCATCTGAATCAGATTCTAAAGTACTATTCTTCCTAGACCGCTCAGTGCCGGGCAATTCATGTTTTTTTAGCATCCCTTCCTGTAAACAATATTTAAAAAAAAAGTGTATTTAATATCATCGCTATTGAATTAATGATTGAGATGCTACTAGGAACTTTAAGCATAGTACCCTAGTAATTCGTTTCTACTTACAGAAAGGCGTCCAAGTTTAACAATAGGAAACCTATTGTTCGTTACATTTGTGCTTTTGGTAGGTTCTTGTTTGTCTTGTTGCATTGTTTGTACTGGTGGAGTGTAAGGAGCACCCATTGAGGGTTGAGGCACTTGCGGTTCTTGGCGTAGTGGCGATGGCGCGACGCTGGCTTGTGCTGGCGATTGCCCCGTCATTACATTACCTTCTAAAATAAAACAAAAATAATATAATATGTCAGATATATGAGATAAACAGATTCTCAACATTGAGTTTAGCAAAATATATTACAATTACGACACATACCTTGCGCAAATGCCTTTTCATGAGCTTGCATTACAAGATTTTCTTGATTAGAAACATTTCTTGGTGACATTGATAGTGGATCTTTGTCTTCCCCAACATTTGTATCAAAATTTCTATTGTCTTGTACTAGGCTATTATAAAAACCACCATTTTGGGGATTAGATAGGGCTGTGCTTGTGATTGAACTTGTATAGACATTTGAAGAATTACCACTGTTCCACACTGGTGATACATTATTTTGGGCAGTGTTAACTTGACTCCCAGGCCGAGCTTGCGAGGGAGGAGAACCCATGTTAACGTGGGGAGAGGACTGGCACTGTGGGGCCAGGAGCTGTTGGCTTGGAATGGAAGCAGAATGTACAGCTGTTCCTACTGATGAAGGGCTGGAGTGAACAGTGTTGTGTGGTGCATAATTATATGATGGTGAAGGAGACATCCCATTAAATTTGGAAGTATTGACATGGTTTCCCCAGTGGTTCCTTTGTTGATCGAAAACATTCGGATTCACATGTAATATTGCTTTTAACAATTCAGGAGTTGATTGCTGTGGAGCTGGGCTCACAGCATTTTGTATGGTTTCATCTTTAAGGTCACTGAAACAAAAGCATATACACATTTACAAAATAATATTTGCCTTTACATTGGAGATAATAACATATTAATGAGCACTAAATATAATAAATGAGAACATAAAATCACGCCTCAATAAGGACTCCATCGCGTCCGACAGCTTTTCGATTCTTCATGAAACGTAGAGTGGTCTCTACTTCTAGAGGCATTGCGGCACAAGTCCTTGATTTGAAGGGAGGTCTAGCAGCCTCATCTCCTTATGCTGATTGTTCAGGATCTCGAGGAAATAAGAGCGCGATCGTCGCATGTGCGTCGCACAGGTTACCGTGTGACATGTTTGCCATCCCTACGCAACGTGGTCTTCGGGAGATCTGCACTCTTTAAAAAGAGCTTTTTTCACCCTAATCTCCCTCTGGACTGTGTCGTTCCACCACCAGATCGCCTTGTGAAGCCTGAATCCGCTCTCAGACACCCCCAGGGCGAACTCTTGGGATTTGGTTCCTTCAAGCAGCCAAGGTATTTGCTACGGGGCTTCTTACACCGGTTCATCACAAGAACCTGGAGTTGGGCAGTGAGACTTTTTCCGGGTACAACTTCACAGGCTCATCATCATCGCTTCGCTCGGCCTTCAACATCCTTGGTGGTGAGTTTGTTGCCATGCATTTCATTTTTAAAGACGTCTTTGCGAGAAACTCCATAGGCACTTCAATTCCGTGATATGCATGCAGCTTCTGGTTGTGCTGCTCTAGTAGAGGCCAAGCCTCGCTGCCGTATAGAAGTGTAGGTCTAATGGACCAATACATAGAGGATCCAAAAAGTGGTTCAGCTGCTTACATTATTTGCGTCAAAATGTATTTTCTAAGATCATTTGGTATAGTGTGGGAATGTCATCTATAAGTTTGCGCCCTCGAAAGTGGGGGTAAGAAAATTAGTGTATACGAGTACTGTATACAGCAAATGTTGTAGAGAATTTAATGGGGATAACTTTAAAATGTTTTGCTATAGGCCTTTTTTGGCCACACGCTCTCCGGTGGTAGGCTTCGGCCCTGGCTAGTCACTACCCTCTAGGCTAACGCGTCGTCAAGCGGCTGAGGCCGTATTTAGGTGTGGTGCTGGAGTGGGGTCAAGACAGTTGTGGTCGCTCAGCGTAACCGTTTTATCTACTGCGTGCCACCCCTGTAGCGGAAGCCTAGTCTCCGAAGCACGGTGCCGACTGTAGAATATTCGGGGCCCAAGCAGCTGGTTAGACACCTCACGAAAAATCCCAGATTGTTCTATTTAGTCCATCACCACCTCGAGACTAAAAAGCCGCAGCTGCTGTTTCTCTCTGAGACGTCCGAGATGTCCGGCGAGCGCGGCGTACCTCAGCTACCCAGGGTATACTCTTGAGCACAGCTTCATACCTAGTGCCGGAGTCTGAACGCTCACGACGACATCTGCATTCGGCTTTTCAGGAGCTACGAGCGGTCTGCTTTTCCATTTTGTGGTTGCTGATAGATACAGGTCAAGCGCAAATCCTGTAAGCCTGCGTTTTCGCACTGCTGGGTACATCGATCACTGTCTAGTAGCAGACTATTCCCCACCCGAGCAAATCGATGGATCTCATACAAGTTAGCAGATTGGGATGAGAGGCGCCACTTCTTTTCATTCTATCCTTGGCGGGAGGCATGCTTGCCTTTGGGCGATCCGTCGAGTTGTCGCCCGGCATCAACGGCAGATCTCGCCCATGTTTTGTACCTAAATCGTGGAAGCTTGCGAATATGCAGTCCGTGCCCAAAATGAGCAGCCGCGCAGACCCTGCCAACTACCGCCCTATTTCGGTCACATCCATACTCTATGTAATTATAGAGAGTACACTGAACAAGAAACTCTTAGCTTATCTTGAGTTTAACGATCTCCTCAGCGATCACCAGTACGGATTCCGCCGTGGTCGGTCTAATGGGGACATTCTGGTGTATGCCACACAATTATGGACTGTGTCTCTTGATATCTCTAAGGCCTTTGACAGAGTTTGGCACGCACGCCTTCTAAGCAAGCTTCCCTCACTTGGTATTCGTGTTGGTTTATTGCACATGGGTATCAAATTTTCTGAGTGGCTGATCAATCCGTGTAGTTACGATGGTTACTCGTCTGATCTTCAGGCTATGGACGCGGGAGTTCCTGCATATTAATGATTTGCTTGTACCTGGTACCTTTGGGTACGCAGACGACATCACAGCAACAGATATACCGGTTCGAGGCGAAAGCCAGCAGGGTCGACATTCACTTACTTAGGCCTGTCGAGAGGCCATAGTTGGTCGTTTGAAGGAAGCTCTCAAGGCAGTCTCCGATAAGGGTGAAGCCAATCTGGTGGCGTTGTTCAACGCTACCAAAACCGCCTGTGTTTTGGTAGCGTTGAACAACGCCAATAGATTGTTTTCTGTCAAACAGAGTCCCATTCCATCTACCTCCGACTTTTCGGAATGTACCTGTCCCCGGGCTCTCGTGCTCGAGAGAACAACCGGGACATTAACGCCAAGACTACCTGTGGAATTTACCGACAACCTACAGCTCCTTGGTTGAGCTAGCTACCAATCTCAACTTCGATCAGTACATCGAGTCCATAGCAAAGACCGCAGCTAAAAAACATGATATTCTCTCGAAGGTTAGGCGGTACTTATTTCAAAGCAGTTGTTTCAGTTACATCAAGCACAAGTCTGATCCTGCATGGAGTACTGCTGCCCCTTCTGGGATGGATCAGCCAAATACCAACTGACCGGTTTGGATTCGGTGGGAAAAGGAAAAGAAGATATTTGTGACCCGCAATTGATTGATGCTAAGCTGCAAAGCCTCGAGCATCGGCGTAGGGTTGCGCGTTTGTCGGTATTCTACAGGTTGCCTTTCGGAGAGTGTGCGCAGTTGCACGATCTCATTCCGGCGCCCTCTTTCCGCAATCAGGAAAATCCGGGCGAACGCTTCATCCATATATCGTGGATCTTCCTGCTATCGACACGAGTCACTTTGGTTAAACCTTCATAACACGTACGGCTTAGGAATGGAACATGTCACCAGGCAGTGTGTTCCCTGATCATTATAATCTGGAGTGAATATCTTTAGGCAGTTACTAGACAGGTATGCTCCATCTTCGGCCACATCGTCACTTACCACCAGGTGAGATGGCGGTCAAATGACTGGCTAGCCTGACATTTATAAAAAAATTAAGCTGAAGCCCCCTATACATTTAATGATGGTCTTATGACCTGTCCCTTCAGCTTTATCAGCATTGTGGGGTCTCCAAGACGCGGATATTCGGGCTCTGACGTCGCTGTCGATGTCCCCGGTTGCGCTAAGTATAGATCTCAGGTATGTGCCTATGCTCTTGACCTCATCTCCACTTATGCGAACAGGTATCTGTACTGTTGCAGGCCATGTACTCTATTTTCGCCATATATAGTTTCAGGGCGCCGTTTCAAGCACTCCTTCCACTTATTCACTCTTTGTGGCCAGTCTGCCGATATGGTCTCTCAGAGTGAAAAAGTAATCAATCTGGGTGGCGCTCCTCCCACTCTTGTAGATGATCAGATGCTCACATACCTTTTGTGAAAAAAGTTATGGTTTTTAAAAGCCATGAACATGTCCAAATTCCTCACACTTCTCACACATAGGACCATTCAGATCACCACCAACAGCAATACCCTGCGACAATGTAATGCTACGCAGTAGTTCCCAGATTTGCTCCCAAAATAACTCCTTGTAGATGCGTAATATCAGTATTTATTTTATTTATTTACAATTTTATTGTTGAATGATTTTATAATCATTAATCATGAAACTCTCAGTCGACAATTCAAGAACACTGAGTTTCGCCAACAAAACCGAAACTAAGGCTGAAAGTAGGTTTTTGGCCAAATCTAGCCATAACAAAAATTTCGTTCAGAAATTAGTTATAATGTTAGCAAGTAATGACAGGAGGGTGAAAAGCACATTGGACTACTGGTATCAAATAGAACCAGGTTCCACATAAATAAATGTGCAGTTCAGATCTTTGTAAACAATCAACATTCCCACAGGACCAGGTTAAAAATAGCTAATAATGTAGCAGGTATAATGTACCTTACAAATAAATCAAACAAAATACAAACAAATATTTTCTAATTATAATATTAGTATAGATAGACTTACATGTGTTGGACAGATGTTTGCATGAGGGATTGCAAGAGCAGAGTAACCAAATTATCATCACGAGTAGCAAGCAATATTGCTGCTTCTTCAGCAACACGAGGATGAAACAGCTGCGATTTGTTGTTCAATGTTGATGGCAAAGGTGTAGGAAGTGGTAACACTGGTAATACTGAAAAAAAAAAAAAATATCAAGTATTAATGAAGCACATCAATTAGATTACATTTATGTAAATAGTACAATCCTTAAAAATTATGTTGGCAGTAATGTCCCAATCGTGCTCTCCATCAGGGGAACCTGATCAAATTGGATCATGGTTACAGATTTGGTCGCGGTCCTTACTATGTTTTCCTTCACGGTAAGAGCATTGGTTAGTATTCAATTAAACCTCTTAAAAAAGAGCCATTGGGCCATGGCCGCAGTGGGATTCGACCACACCGATACCATAACCACTAGGCCACTGATGCTCCTATCTTTGTCATGCATTATTCCTCATAGCCTAAAAGACACAATTACCTCATACAAGAGAGTGAGAGAAGAAACACACTATAGGAGAGCAACTTCCACCAGACCAGCATAAGTGTGCGAGCGAGAGCAACACGCAAGAAAAGGTGTGACATAGATTTGCTATCTTATTAATCTTAGTGTTGAGAAGGAAGTAGCATGAGCTATGTCATGGGCACACTCTGCTTTTACTGTATACAGTATAAGCAGTAATCACATATGGTGTAGTATGTGATTAATAAATATGAATTACAGGAGGATATCGGCCTGTGATTAAATTCTAAAACTTGAAGGCTTCTCAGTGTCCACTTATGCTCATTTTGCATTTAGGGTAAGATTTAATACTAATTGGTAGTTTGGTTTACTTCCTAGGTTTGATTGAAGTGTAGGCTAGACTCTAAGTCAACATAACAACAAATATTTGATATTGGAACAAAATAATTTGGATTTTATAGCTACAAAACTATTTTTAACTACAAAAGAGTGTGAAGAAAACTTTTTGTTTTTAAACAAATCAGTTATAATTTAGGCAATGAGTTACTCACGGTCTGTCAAGCTGGCTACACCTGCTAGAGTAGTTATAGGGACACTAGGAATATCCCTTTCATTCATTTTGATCGTTTGGTTGTTCTAAGAATTCAATTTGCCCCTCTTGATCCGCTAAAACTTAAAAAGAAAGTCTGCTTCTGTAATGCAATACACTGTAATGGTTGTTTGCGTAGTCGTTGGATCCATCATCATTGTACTTTCTTCATAACAACCATTGGCACATTTTATTGTCGTTTCGGACATTCGGCATCAGTTCGTGAGATATATAACAGAAATAAATAAGTATACACGAATAAAAAGATTGTTGTGAAAATGGGGCAGCCGTCAATTTGATGCTTTGTTGTGCGTTGTGCATCAAAACGAAGGTCAGCGCATCTGACCGACACTCCCACAACATGGAGCAGGATACACGATGAGCGATGGTAATTTTCACTTTTGTTAAAACGACAAATACTCACTGAAACATTATGATATTCGTTTTAGTAAATTATTTGACCAAATCAAATAAATTCCCACATCGTAATCAAGGAAATTGTAAATCGGTGTTGCCCCATGACGGTTTGATTGATTGTGTATTTTTTAAATTTTATAGCTCTGGACTCTGGGTCGCTGTAAAGCTTTTCGCTTCAATATAAACATAGAGAGAAAAAAATTATATACAGGAGACTATAAAACAATTTTGATTGGTTTTTAGTTTGTAGCCTACCTACCTACCACCATCTCATTATATCTAGTGAGGAATTTTCAGACAGCTACTTTAGTAAACAGTAAAGTTTGGCGTGCCTCACTAGATGGCGCTGTTTGGACAAGATTCTCAAGTATTGTATTTGGTAACCGAAGTTACTCGAAAAGGGGTTTCGTGAAAAGATACTTAGTTATATTATTATTATTTGTTAAGCGGGCTTTTCAAGGCTAAACGTCCTAGTATCACTGCGACCATTACTAATCTATTGTGAACGCCTCTAGCTTACAGTTCAGTGCTGATCCCTACAGCTTTTATGAACTGTAAAAGGCTCTTAGCACTGATATCGTACACCTCATCCGGTAGTAGCTGGTATTTACCAAGATGGATGCTACGTTTGCGCATCAGGGCTTCGCACATGCAAATCAGGTATAGAGGCGATTCCTCTTCCTCCTTACAGAATCTGCAGTCAAATCAAGTTTCAAGTAAAATATGTGCTTGTTCAGCCCACAGTGACCAGTCAGCGCCCTTACCAGGATCCGCAACTTATTTCTACTGATTAGTAATCGTTCTTTGGCATGTAGGCTATTGTAGGCCTTGATTAATGCTTAAAAATGGTTTAGGCCTGGCTGCTTATTCCAGTGCTTTAATTATTGCTCTTTGCAATTTGTCTGTAGGGTCAGTTTGACTAGGCTTTTTATTTATTTATTTATTTAATAGTTTATTGCACACAAAAATGGTAACAAATATGGCAAATATATACATGACACAAAAGGCACTACTTATTTCTAAAAAGAAATTTCTTCCAGCAGGCCTACAGCAAAGAGAATGTGATGACTGGAAGCAGTTTAAAACGTGCACATTACATAAATATTTAATTATTAAAAATAGACTATACTATCGATAAATTTCTACATATATACTATACATATACCTAACAAAATATACATATGTATATAGATACATATACAGGGTGTTTCATAATACATGTATAAAGCCGTGAACTGGATGTAGTGCTAAACGTATTAAAACGATAGGTACAATTATTTTTTTCGTACGTGGAATAGTAAGCGAGAAAATGACTATCGAACTTTTACCTTTTCAATGTCGATAATCGACATTTTGAAAACGAAAGACCGCATCTCTAGAAATCAGTTGTAAAAGGTCACTCAAGTTCATAGTACTAGGCGCAATGATATTAAGGAGATCTAAATTAGCCGTTTCGTATTTTTTGGTTTGAGGGTTCTGTACAAAAAAATATTGTAATTTTAATTTAATAGGTTCCTTCATAGTTTTTTCGAAAGTGCACCACCACCTAACTAATAGCAAAGTAGTCTAATTCAAATTACTGTGGCATATTAATGTAGCAAACTCTAATTAATGTAGCATATTTGTCTTTATAAGTTTGCTTTCTCATGTCATGCCTGTCAGTCAAGTTTCAGTGTCGCAAAGGTAATCGTACCTATCTGCTATGAGATTTTTCAGTAACTACACACACATATTTTTGTATTAAATAAAACAAATAAAATACCTTAGTGTAATGAATGAAACATAAATAAAACAAAGACAGTAGAGAGTGGAGTTTAAGACAGAACCCTCCACTAATGTGGGGAAGGCTTAAACTCTCAGAGGACTGTTATGTTAAAATCCGTACGATTTCACGAATATTTCTCATCAACAAAAATTAACTAAATGAATCCCATGCTTCACCCAGTTGGAGAACCTAGGCAGGGGCGCAACAACCGCCGTATCAGCCCTATCAATGATACGGGGTCCCAAATCGTTTGTAAGCAAAAATACGTACTGTTATCCTCAATTTCTGTTAAACACTATTTCCCGAAAAAAAAAAATCTTTAGTTATTTTCAGACCAGGGTCGGGGCCCCCTCCGCCAAAGATGCAAATGAAGTCAAGTGATACAATCCGTTTTTGTTCCCCTTTCGCTTAGAGATAATTAACATTTTTAATAAAAAACAACAACTTAGAGCCCCTCACGCGCACTCACTCATTACTTCATTGAAATTGTGTAAAAATGCACCTATAGCAAAAATGAGAAAAATCTTGATCTCATGTACAACATATTCAGCACTATCGGTGAGATCATAAGATTTAAGAAACTCCTTACACTGTTCATTGCTCAACGGGTCAGATGGACCTGGCTCATAATAAAATCGTTTTGGCCCACACGATTTTCGAATTTGACTGTTTTTAAGTTAATCGTGAAAACTTTATAGCCAAAATGTCAGAAATAGAGCTCGCACTCTCATTGATTAATTGTTTGCGAAGTTAATTTTATTATAAACCAGATGTCAAAAATGTCTACATCGTATAGTCCATTTACTGATTTTATGTTATTCGCGCAAGTATTCTGAAGGGGTAGTTTGTGAAACTATCGAGCTCGCTACGCTCGCTTATTCAACAAATTATGACATTTTTATATTTATCACGCAAGGTTTTAATATACCAAAGTCAAGGGCCAATTTACAAAAATTCCGATGTCCACCCCGGCCTTTAAGGAGATTCTTGTCATACAAACTACCAACATAAAACATTAACAAATTATACACCTAAATCTTCCTCAATAGACAAAGTAATTCCACTTTGTCAATTGGTGAAAACCGCATGAAAATCCGTTCAGTAGTTTTTGAGTTTATCGCGAACAGGCAGACAGACGCGGTGTGGAACTTTCTTTCATACATATGTTATTCTTACTATTAAGGTGATTCAACGCCCATACTAAATTTCTCTCGATATTCTTTCATTTGTTCGAGTGTTTAGTGATTGTATTATGATTTTTACTCTTAGTAAATGTATTCAATGGTGCGCAAAGTGGTTTTCTTTTCAAAAGCAGTTAAATCGAAAAAAGCACAAATCGCCGCTTGATGGCGTTGTTTTGTGATTTAATTATTTTTCTTTTTCATTGCTTTGTTTTACATTATTAACATGTGGAAATCTATTTCGCGCACAATTTAACATATTTTCTAATAGCCAATTGCACAAAAACGTTACATAAAAATTGTATGATAATCGTATCGCCTTAACACGCGAATGGCTTGGATTTAAGTTACTCATTAGCATCCCTTGTAGCCGTGTGGTGACCGGTAGAGTAAAATAGCACCAACCCCTTACACTCGTGGGTGTCGTACAAGGCGACTAACGTTTAGAGGCAAAATATCTAGTCTCCATAAACTGGAAAATGGGCAGCAGCGTTTTTCATTGTTATGTTTGCAACACTGCAATCTCCAACCCGCCTGCCAAGCGTGGAGATTATGGCTATAACCTCCCCTTTTGCGGGAGAGGCCCAAAGTCCTGTAGTGGACTGTTATGGGCTGTGATGATGATGATGATGATCCCTTGTAGTTGGGGGTACTAACTATGGGGCCCCAGACAGCTATTGATACGGGGCCCCTGGAAAGCAAGCAACGCCACTGAACCTAGTTCACCTAGGTGAAACACGGACCCAAACACAATTTTAGTAATTACTGTCTGTACAAATTACCCGATAAAATAGTGGTAAGCAAATGTATTCCATCACCGACATCATAATGATTATTATTAGTCCACTGTTGGACTTGTTTGAGCCTCACTTTATTAAATAAACACAATCAACATTACGGTGCATCTACCAGGAGAACATAAGAGGCGAAATAAGTACGACCCCTAACACGCGGATCCCTAAAGCCAGTGTTACCAGCAGTAGTTTCCAAAAAAGTACGTCTGGGCTCTTAAAATAGTACGAAAATGGCTAAAAAGTTACGATTTCTTCTTATTATCTTCTATATTTTATCGGCCTTGGGGGGGGGGGGGGATGATTTTTAGTCAATTAATGACGTTATTTTGTTGCCGGTGGCTAAAATCAACCCTTCCTTCCCTATATTTTTCAGTATTTTGCGCACAGGAAAGGTGAAGCTCAGCTAAATTCAGCATTTTGTAAAAACGTACTAAATAGTACGATGTGGAGCAAAGTACGCTTAAGGTACGACAGTCGGCCAAATAGTACGTAAATCGTACTAAAAGGTACGATCTGGCAACGCTGCCTAAAGCGCTGCCTGCTGCCACGCCTCCCGCCTCGCCTCCCGCCCCCCGCCGCCCCGTGCGCCCCGCGCCGAAAGTCGCGGGAAATACTCCGCCACGAGGCCCATGTGTCGACACGCCGGAATTTTGGCAGTGTGCATGCTGCACTTGGGTGTGTCGTTTGAACCGCTGACGCCGACAGCGTGGCTTTTTGTGTTAAAATGTACCTATTTTCGAGTCGTGTTCGTTTATTCGGTTTTAAGCTTTTCGCGTGATCGGTGTGATTGTTTGTTGCGTTGTATGTATAGGATACCTAAGTACTGTGAAAATAACTGTGATAAGACTGTAAACGATATGAATGAATGAATGATTTATTGCTTCAGGTACCAATATTAACGTAGTCTTGTTTGTGTACAATGTTCAACAGTTTAAGTATTGTGATAATCATTATTCTGTGCATGAGTGCAACCAAGCAGTAGGCCAAAGACCATGTTACCTACCTACTTACGTATTGCATAGCAACCAGTGCATGCTGTAGTGTTGTGTATCTGTGTGTATGAGTGTATTTACCTATCGGTCATCGAGCCACAAGAAAGCAAGAAAGTGTGGTTAACTGCGCTGGCACCTGACACTGTTTGTTTCCATAAAATAACGTTTAAAAGGTACGTACCTACATGCTTTAAAGGTCTAGGTGCTAGCTAGACTAGGAGACGCTACCTACCACCTAATAGTGACGATAGAAGCGCAACCGCCGCGCTCGGTTCTTTTCCGACGGGAAATAGGTAGAAAAGACAACGCTTTTATCTTTTCATAAAAACATGTAGGTATTTAGTGGAACCTGTCTGTAATGTGTTTCACCAAAACTAGATTCATAAGTGGTTCCCTAGGTACGTAGGTACTTAGATGAGGGAACCGTGTTAGTAGGTACCTAGTACTTACCTATCTGTGTAGAGCCATTTTGTCAATTGAACGAATCCCGTTTTAGTGTAGTAGATATCTACTTTAGTACGTAGCTGACTATGTTTATTTTTATTTAGTTTAAGTACCTGCGGCAGTCCACACCGCGGGTCCGGCTGTCTTCCAGACTGATTAACATGTTTTGTTTTTTATTTACGTAGGTTCCCTACCTAACCTACTTAGATACTGTTTTTAGGCCTTTAGTTAATAAGTACCTAAGTATTATGATTTTAATTCTTATTTTACTTTTGTTGTGCTGGGGTGGTTTGTTCTGTTAGGTACCTACCTAGTAGAAATCATCTCGGTGTTAATGACCTGGTTTTGCTCTCGCGCACGAGGGCCTGGGGTCCGCCTTGACCATGATCCAGGATTTCGCATTTCTGGTCATTACGTCTGACAGTCCTGAATCCTGCCTGACCCTACTACCAGGGGAACCTGATTACCTGACCAGATTAAAATCATGGTTAGACATTCAGTCGCCTAAATGTGCAGGTTTCATCACGATGTTTTCCGTCAGAAAAGGTCACTGGTACGTGGCGGCAGCGGGTGTCGAACCCGGTACCTCTCGCGTACGACTCGGATACCGTAACCTTAGGCCGACGACGCTCCGACTATTTAAGCATACCTACCTATTGAAAATAATTAGTGTAGGTAAGTTCCTAGTTAATTTGGTAGAGATTATTCAAGGAGATAAGTAGGTAACATTTAGTTCGGCGCCTGGTAGCAAGATGTAGGAGGTTCGTTTGTTTTGTTATGAATGGCGCGAGGTTATTAAACTCTTCTTTATGGTGTGTACACACTCAACTTACGCCAACGAAGCGTTGTCGGCCGATTTGGATTTCTAAGGTCCAATAGGTAATTGTATTTCGTGGTCAAGCAAATGATCTTTGGGAGTTTTGGGAACCTATTCGGGCTCGTAATCGCACGTTTGTTCGTTGGCCTTCGGTATCCGCCCAAGCTGCGTTTGGTCGATTGCTTCTATCCGTTTGATGTTACCGCCACGCTGCGCTGCGGAGCGCCGGCCGGCACACGCCAACGGTGCGTGTGTACGTAGCATTAGGCTCCTGGTACTAGGCTTAAGGAGGTTGCTCTTTTTTCATAGGGGTCGCACGCGGTTATTAAACTTCTCCTTCTAGGATCATCAACTTGAAATAGAGCTGCGCATCAACGTAGTCGATATGGTTATTTTTCTTTAAAAACGAAGATTTTTTATAAAAATTAAAATTCAATGTCTGGATAATATGAAGTCGCCAGTGTACTCTTTGCAAGCTATACTTTAACACCCTTTCGGCTTTATACATGTATTATGAAACACCCTGTATACAATACATACTCTCTTATACTTATTATTCTGATACTCTCTGTTTAAATCTTCCACTTCACCGCACTGGTTTTCTCGCCAACTCTTTCTCATTAATGGCAGCAAGGCTGTGGAATGATCTTCCGGTCGATATCAGACGAAGCCCCAACAAACCTTCCTTCAAAAAAGCTGTTCGAGAGCATTTTCTAAATTCTTTGTAATACCCGACTTTAACTTATTTCTTTTTTCATCGGTTACTTGCTATCTTGTTGTTGTTGGTTTTTAGTATTTCACGAAAATTTTGAGTTTCGGTATGTGAATAGGTACTGGTGGGCAGAATTGTATTTTTAATTAGTAGTGTAAGTGTAATGTTGTAAATTTTTATGCACCGCCTGCAATTTTTATTACCAGTTTTCGGGGTAGACTGGTAGATAAAGCTACAAAGCATTAAGTCCACCTTTGTACTATTTTGTGCATAAAGTATTAAATAAATAAATAAATACATACATATATACACAATATTAGACAGATAGAGAGAGATAATGCTCCTTAACGCGCTTCTTAAACATCGTGATAGAGGAACTATCACGTACTTCATGAGGCAGAGAATTCCACAATCTTACAGCATGTACCTACACTGAAAGAGTAGGAGAAAAAGTCGGATTGGTGGGGAGGAATAGCCAGCAGCGACTTAATGCTGGAACGGCTGGGCTTGTCTTGCGACCGGGAAAAAAGGAATCGTTCACGGAGGTAGGAGGGAGCGAAGGGGTTGTGGAGAACACAATGGTTCTGGACCATGTGTTATGGTCACACTATCAGCCTGCAATTTCATTGCCGTCGATCCCTTCATGTCCTGAGACCCAACGTAAAATTACTTGGTTTTTCTCACCCAAGGAATTGAGAACATTCACACAGTTTAACACCAATCTAGAACTCACAGAGTTATATAATAGGGCTAATAAAGCTGCTTGACTTTCTGAGTGTATACATATATAGTCTGGCAAGAAAGTCGTGACAAAAATTGAGGGCGCCACCATCGCTTACATGGTATCATTGTTCTGTATCAGTCTGGGAACCAAAAATATTTAAAAAAATTATCTTCATGCTTTCCGTCTATGTCCAATTTCTTTGTTTTTATGTCTCGCATACTTCGACAAGAAAATTTGATACTTGTTAATATTTTATATCATATCGCACGACTACAACGCGTCCACCTACCTACGACAATTCAATGCTGGGCTTAAACCACATCAGCCGAAAGTGCTAGTTTAGTATAGTTAGTATAGACAAAGGGATTGGTAATATAATAAAGAATTTACATACAAACTTTAAAATACATATTTTTAAAAACCATTAAGCCACACTTTTTTATTTCTACAGGTAACCCTTTGAAATTGTAAAGGTTGCGTGACAACTTGATTCGAATTTATAATTTCGCAATCATTTAAAATGGTGAAAAAGTGATGAAAAATTTTCATAGGTAAATCGCACTCCACATGTGGACAGTTTCGCGGGAACACGAGAATGTAGGGAAGTATTCGTGTAGTCCTGTCATGGACTTATTACCCAAAAGTCCATGAGTCCTGTGCATGTTTGGCATGTCTCGCCTATTTCATAAACTAAGTAGAGATAGTTTATTGTCGTCATGATTCAGTCGACGAATTCATTATATTTTCGACGCTTTTTGAGACCCACCACATCCCTAATAGGCGAGAATGTAGACTGTAGAGGATCTACCAAGTCCCGGCAAAAGTTTCGCCGGAAGTTTCGGCGAACATGTGGAGCGCGCTTTAGTCTATTCAGCCATCAAAATGAATGCAAGAATGCACAGACTAATGAAAATATCGACGATTCTTATCGTGTGTAGGGTCGAATTGCGATCCAAAATATTACTCGATATTGATCACGATACGTATCACGATATATATCGTGTGTGTAGTATCCGCCATAGGATACTTTTTGAATGATTTTTTTTTTCACCAGCGGAGAAACAAAAAAAAAATACCGTAAGTTATGGCAAGATACCGGTATAATACATCCCTACATGACACGAAGCGAACTTGCCTGTGGTGTTTACTGTCAATCATTCAATAGCTTTGAGGAGATACATCACTAAAAAAATACCCAATGCGCATGCGCGGGAGATTTGACTTTGGCCTTTTTTGACTTCATAAGGGTAGCAAGTACATCGATAAAAGTATCGACAGTTATTGAGTGTAAAATATATTTTAATATCAATCAAATAACGCAAATAAAAATAAGAATGAATGCGATAAAAGGGATGAGTTGCAGAAATGCTGAGATAAATGTGGTAAACGTTTAGCAGAGGCAAGAATGTTGTAGCTTATTTTGTCGCGGTGAAGGGATCACTGACTGCAAGAGAACTGCTGCGATGTTGAAATTAAATAGACAACATAAAAAAAAATCCACGTGGACAAAGTCGCGGGCAAATGCTAGTCAAAAAGAAATATCTAACGACGCATAAAATCCAATTATGTAAAAAGAAACTACGTATTGATCGATATTTTGAAACATCGTCATTTTTTGCCCAAGCCTAGTCGTGTAGTTGTCATCTCGGGAGAGTTGCATTGTTCTGAACTGTGGTCATGATCTCGGTCTTTGATCTCTGTCGTCTTTATAAGTTCTGTGGTCATGATGATGTCATGGATGTCATTTTGTTTGTTTTGAGCACGTTGATTGAGTAGGTATTCTAGATGCAAAATGATTGTAAGATTGTCGATATTATCGAATTGAGGACTCGTGGACTTTGTATATATGATAATGAATGATAATTATGCCTTAAGTTAAAAACCATTGCATCTGGTTTGAATTAGTCTATTCTCGTCTCATCTCAGTGTTGTTTGTTTCACTCGTTAATTAAAATGCGACCTTACAGTACCGGTAGTACCGGTTCGTTAACGTGGTACTTGAAATTCTTCGGTATACCGTTAACGCTGAGTGCGATTATATTCAAAATGTTCAAATGTTCACAAAGAAAACGAAAAACTTTATTGGAAAAGGTGAGTTATATGTACTTACTTATACAATGTATGCACATATTTCCATGTATTGGATTTCGAATTCAGAAGATTTGGTTAGAGGATACAAAGGTTTCAACTTAAAAAAACTTTTTGTTTTGAGAGTAGTTGGCTTTGGAGGCTTTTCTCGACTTTTCTAAGTATTTTTTAATGATACTCTTTCATATTCTCTAACCAACGTTTAAAATATTGGGTTGGAGTGTAGTAAAGGGGGCACTGAGGAAAAAAGACTTGTAAAATTTCGAAAATATTGGCTTAATAATTGTTATTGCATTTTAGGTGGTTGTAATAACTGGAGCAAGTTCAGGAATCGGGGAGGCATTGGCACATGTTTTCTATGAGCAAGGAAGTAAGGTAGTTTTAGCTGCTCGTCGGGAATCTGAGCTCAATAGAGTAAAGAGTGAGTTGATGGCCAAGACTGTGGTAAGTAGAAATCAGTTTAATTGTTTTATGGGTAATTCCATATGTGACCAACACTACAATTTGACAAAACTTTCGTTTTGCGTTGCATTGTTTTACAAATACCACTAGTTTTATAGTATCAATTTTAGTATGAAATTTGACAAAATTATTTAACTTTCCAGGAGTTTCCCACCCCAGAACCAGTAGTAATACCACTGGATCTTGCAGTTTTAGATGATATAGAGCCATTTGTTAAAAAGGTACAAGAAACCTGTGGCCACATTGACATCCTCATTAACAATGGTGGTGTGTCACATCGAGCCTCTGTTGTGGATACAAAAATAGAAATTGACCAACAAATTATGACTGTAAACTATTTTGGAGCAGTAGCCTTGACAAAAGGTAATAAAATGCATGGTACCTACACTATTTTCCATTAGCTTGTAGATGAGAGTCATTCATAATACATATGTATACAGGCTGTCCCTTAAATTAAAGTCAAGCCTGAAATGGGTGATAGGCCAAGTTGTGACAGTTATCACAAAAATATAAAAATAATGAATAATAATAATAAATTTTCAAACTTTAATTATCAAAGGAAGTTGGGTGTTTATAGCTGAGCTTTTTATATTTTTCTGATAACTGTCACAACTTGGCCTATCACCCATTTCAGGCTTAAATTTGATTTATGGGAAGCTAAGAAACTAAAAAGTAATAAATCACTTATTTTAACTCTTGATTAACTTGAATGCAATTATGGTGAACACTGATTAATTATGAGGCCATTAATTTAATTTAATACGTCATTATTTTTGTAATAAAACAACAACTTTGGATTGGATTGGACAACAACTGGATTATAATCCATTATATCAATACAAAATTTTGACCTTCATATCATGAAATACGTGAGTTATTGTATGATGATCAACGTAATGGTTTTTAAGCTAATAGATACTGTATTTCTTTCTTTAGCACATGGGTAACCTGGCTCATAATTGATGCGTTTTTATTGATTGTTTGTTGTTATTTAAGTTAAATAAGCACTAGTTCTATATACACCATATATCTAGATCCATTATGGTGATAATTTCATTTATTGGGTCCTTTTGTTTCAGCTATCATACCACAAATGATTGACAGGAAAAGTGGTCACATTGCATTTGTTAGTTCAGTGCAAGGACTTATAGCTATTCCTCATAGGTCTGCATATGCAGCATCAAAACACGCAATGCAGGCATTTGGAGACAGTTTAAGGGCTGAAATGCATCAGCATCATGTCAATGTCACTGTCATTAGCCCAGGATATGTTAAAACTGCTGTTTCTTTAAATGCATTGGCAGGTGATGGCTCCCGCCATGGTGGTTAGTATCACTTTCATTTCTTTTTTGTATTTTTTTGCATTACCATGACGCTTCAGAAGAGTGGCAGAGTTGCCTAACGAAATTCTTGCAGTGCCAGTGGTTCTTTAAGAAATTTTAAATAAATATTCCATATTTTTGTCGTAAGATTGTTAAGTTTGAGCAATATAAAATTTTAACGTCTTTCATAGATTCTGAATGTCTGAAGGTAAAAAAATGATTCTTTTTTGCTGTAATTATTTACTTTAATTACTTGCAATTAGAATATGATGTCTTGTTTTGTTGCATACGCTGCATACGATTATTAATTTCGTTCACGACCTGTATAAAGAATTTGAACAAAAAATAGCTAATAATTAATGTTTGTTATGGCAATATTTACTTCATCCAAATTGCAAAGGTTACTCCGCAAATCCGTAATGCGGTCGAAGTTGCGGGCAAATGCTAGTTAACTATAAAACAAGCATTAAAGTTGTATTTACAATCAAGAGCGACCCTATACCAGGGACTGATCATACTGGTAGAGAGGAGCGCAAATTAGACCTGACGATAGATCTCACCCTCCTTCTGCCCTTCCGTCCCACGTGTCAGCTTTTCACATAACCCATCCCTCTGCAGCGTTCGGTAGCAAAACGTCCTTGCCCTGCTGGATACCGATGTTACAGTACTCCTTTACATCCCCACCTCTAATATCACTAGAAATAGCAAGGAAAATGAAAGAAAGGTTCTTTCTGCAGCTCCCCTTTCCACACTTTGAGTGGACTTTCGTAATATCATCTACACTCCAACCTGAACGCCGTACTTCACCACCTTGAGACGGCGAAGCCCACTTTACTCTTTCTGATTGACTGACTTTACTGCTCCACTATCCTGGATACACAGTTGAAACATGTTTCTTCCTCGTTCGGATGGCAGCTGTCAAACTTAGAACTGTTGTAACTCGGAATTGGTTGGAACACTAGTTCCTAGAGTATTATAATAATACTCATCGAGATCTAGATTTCGGATGACAGTTTTAAGTTTGACAGCTGTCATACGAAATGTAGATCTCAACAAGTACTGTCATTTCTCTCTAGAAACTAATGTTTTAGAACCAATGAGTTCCGAGTTATAAAAGATTTAACTTTGACAGCTGTCATACGAAATGTAGATCTCGACGAGTACTATCATATCTCTTTAGAAACTAGTGTTCTAGAACCAATAGGTTCCGAATTATAACACATTTAAGTTTGATAGCTGTCCTGTCACCCGAAATGTAGATATCGACGAGTACTATCACTTATCTTTAGGAACTAGTGTTGTAGGATAAATCGTTACCGAACTCTTTTATCTGTTTTGTGGAACAAAAAGTCGTAGGTTGATAATTATGTCGGCTCGACGTTTGTCGGAGAAACGTTCAGTAGATCAAAAGGTATATTGACAACTACTTTTCGGATTGTACGGATTACCCCATAATAATACCAAAGTCACGGTAAATATATTTCTCCAATAATGGCAACACCAAACATGACACTTGTCAAGTTAGAATGACGGTGATTATGCCAATAACATTGTTTACACTGTAAGAAAGGGACAAAGGACTATCGATGGTGACTCTCGCTCTGCCCGGTTTTAGTCAAAGCAGTGCGCAGTCCCTTTGGGTAGTAAGTCCATGGTTTGGACATTGACAATGACAGGCATGTCATTGTCTTTGTCATACACTGCCACTAATGACGAATGAAACTCCATACTCCGTTAGGAAGACCTGCCCTGTGGTTGTGAATTCTATGGCGATGTCAGGCTGTGAGCGAGGTAATTAGCCATAATAATATGTATTATGATGCTGGGGAATTCTAGTTATTATTTTAGTTTATGTTTGGCTGCATCCGTCGGCCTTTTTATGTATTAAAAGGTGTGTGTCACGCATTGTACGCATTTTTGCCGTTGTGCCCCTTAAAATGAGTTTTCTTACAGAGCCACAAACTTGTTTGCCACCTAGGTGGTATAAAAAAAATGGTTAAGGGGTCCGTACACGTACCCCGAGGTACCGGGTTCGAAACCAAGTTTTGCTTATGACTCTTTTCTGAGGTATGTACATTAGTCGAAAACTAAGCGATGTTCTTACGGTGAGGGAAAACATAGTGATGAAGCCAGTAGGCGAATTACGTAACGCTGTTGCCAACAATTTTCTGATTTCAATGATTGAAATTCATACTTTTGCGATTCTGTATTATCGATTTCATGTAAACACATTTGTTAGCAACTAAACAGTTGCTAACAAAGATCCACTGCAATAAGCTGAAACTAACAAATCCACCATACGCAATCGAAAAAGTAACAATTTCAATAATTGAAATCAGAGAATTGCTTGCAACAGTGTTACATAATTAGGCTACTGTAATTTAGTCGTAATTAGGCGACTGAATCCATAATCCAATCTGGTCAGGTTCCCCTGTTAACAGAGTCTCGGAGGTCAGATGGCACCCGCTCCACTGTAATTACCTGATCTGATCAACCAAACCCTGGATCATGGTCAAGGCAGACCCCGGGCTCTCACGCGCAAGAGCACATCCGGGACATTAACGTCTAGGTGATCATGTTGTACATACCATGATTCTAAGGAAATCTAGTTCTTATGCTAGTTCATTTTGGGCACATCCGTCGGCTATTTTATGTAACATCAAAAGGTATGTCACGCGGCACGCCGCAATACCAGTGTTTTCTCAAAGCGAACGCATTACACGCATTATTGAACATAATGCCCTCTCCTCTTAAGAGGAGCTTTTTCTTTCCTCATTGATTTCTCTTCGCTATGCCGAAAAATACTTCTTACTCCGGGCGTAAAAGGAGTTTCTTCTTTCATAATTTACTCTACGGCTTGTTCCAGTGTTGCATTAGTGTCGCAAGAGTGTTGCAGTTTTGCTAAAAATATTTAGTTTTCAAAAAATAATTGTGAAGAATTGGCTAGACTTAGATTTCTTTTTTCAACTGATAAATAGTTCCGTATTTTACATTCTTCCGTTTTTCATTCACTTTGTACCGGCTGGATCTTAGTGAACACCTTGTATGAACCGATAAACCGTGTCCTTTTATATAACGGGCGCGACATTCGTTTGATATATGTATGGTCTACAATTTCAATTGTCCGCTTAAAATTGATTTTTGCGTCCACAACATTACGTTTACGTTGTGGCGGTCCTGTTTTTTTAATAAATGGAAATGATAAGGTCCTGTTTTTCATAAACGCATTCATAAATGAATTCAAACCTAGATCTAAACGATTCCAAAAACGACGAGGTTTGTACTATTTGCAAATCTGGTTAGAACGGCCTTTCACGATCACTTGTTTTTTTTTTTCACTTAAAGATAGTTTAGAAAATACGTTATTTTTTATTTTCTCTGTACAAACACTATCTAAACAACTTTCACAGTTAATGTTATCCATTTTTAACACTGATAGAAAACTGTTTTTATAAATCAAAACAAAAACGAATCAAAACAAATAATGGCGGGCGAACCGCAATTCAGTATTTTCAATTATAAAAAATAATAAAATACGACACAAAGGTAAAGGTAGTAATTTAAATCAGCGCAACACTTAAGCAATCTACTTTTTAAAATAGTTACATTATCCAACTAATGACTCTGATTCGTAAGACTTCTGTCATTGTCGAGATATTTCGTCAGGAAAAGACATTGCCTACCCTGTGCGATTGTGTGCGTAATTTGTGGCATAGTGTTCCACGTATTAATAGGAATACACACCAATGAGGATAAATAAACAACAATGCACACATATGTACATTAAGGCATGAATAGTTTGTGTCTTTCCCGTTTTGCGCCCATAGCGGCGTAGTATCGGATTTGATTCGGTATCGAGGTACGATACATTACATAGGTACCACAAATTTTCGGTAGGTGGCGCTGTGTGGAAAATACGATAAATCAAGCACCGACATTCGATTTGACTCGTTAAGCTGCTTTGTTTATTAATTAGTAGAGTAGCAATTACGTACCCATTAAATAAATTTATAATATTGTGATCAGAACAGAATGGTAGGGTAGGCAGTGTCTTTTTGTCTTTATGAAATGCACGCCACTGCCTATTCGTCAGTGGTGATTCGAGCATATTTAATGCGGTCCCGACAAAGTTCTTGACTGGTATCCTTCTGCTGAGTTGGTAGTCTTAGGGAGACTTTAACGATAACCACACTGGGTGGCTAGGGTTAAGCCGTCCTATCTACTAATTTATAACTGGTTACCAAAAAGGAATATGATTTGCTTCTAGAACTTCGCTTTTAAATTTTTTTGTCTGGTTTATAGGGTTGTGACTTGTGCGTTTATAAGAAATTTACAGGTTGCGACGGGGAGTGTGCGACGGAATTATATGATCTCATACCAGTACCTTTCCTTCTTGGGGGCACTAGAAGCGGGCGTACGATCCACCCTGTGTCTTAGATATACTTTGAATCGACGCTTTTAATGCGTACGGCCAAAACGCTGTGCTTGCGAATATATTCCCCAATAGTCTAACATAATCTCACACCAGTTTCCGTGAAAATAGTTACCTGGAATAGATCGCCCTTACAGATAAGACCGCCCTTGTACCTATGTTGTATTAAATTGTATTGTTAAAATGTCTTATAATTTGTTATAAATTAATTTAAAAAAATCTCTGTCTTCCATCACTCGTCATCTCGGTACTCGTTCCTTTCAACGCATTTTCTCAACTTTTATTCGGGCGCTTTAAATTACTAATGCATGCATCGTTTACGATATTAAATGCAAAATCGTGTGTATGTTTTGTAACTTATGAAGTTGTACCGAAGCGCTATAATAAGTTGTAGGTAATGCGCGTTTGCGATTTTATTGTGCTGTTTAAAAAACCCATCTCTATGCGCACACGAGTTCGTCGTTGCGATTTGTAACTGCGAAATAAAATCGCAAATGACAATTATTCCTACGCGCACTACGATTTATTTATAGCCCCTCGGTACAGCTACTAAAGGTATTATTATATTAGACGGGACTTGGACGCGACGTACCTTTATGATTTGTTTTCCCAAAATACTTAAATACTTTTAAATACATAGTTATTATACCTACATAGAACACCACAACACTAAAGGTATAAAAGATATAAGCGATATCGCAATTCCTATTTTAAATCGCAAACGATATTTTCTTTCGCAGTGCGCGGACTCTGAAATAGTAGGTACATTAGTAGGTATTGTTCAAAGATTAGCAGTTATTATTTGCAACGATTAAGTAGAATTCGTAGTGCGATATTTTTATGTTTTCAATAGTTTGTATATATGCGTTAAAAACTTGTGTAACTGTTACGGGTATAAACTTGTATAAAGTGGCGGTCATGACCAGCGTGTCTCGATCAGTAGGTAGTCTCGAATATCCATGAAAAGTCTTGTTTATCTAGTGCTTGTGCTAGTAGTTTGGGAAGGCCCATTGTGCCCATTTTACTGTGCGCCACATTTTATGTTTTCTTTATTTTCAGTTATGGACAAAAGTACAGCTGCTGGATTTTCGCCTAAGTACTGTGCTGATAAGATAGTGAAAGCAATAGTCAATAAAAAGCCGGAGTTAGTTGTGAGCCAGTTTCTTCCAAAATTGGTTATATTCTTAAGACATTGGTCACCATCAATATATTTTAGGTTGATGGTTAGAAGAGCAAATGAAACCAGTTGGTAAGAACTGTTATATCATAGTACCACCGGAAATGATTAAATACTGCATTCAACAACAATCAACAACCTATTTACTTTTTAAAATCTGTAATATGTTTTGTCATTGTGGTTTCTATCCTATGAAAATGATTTGGTTTGTATAAAGGCGACTGGTCACTTATGTAGGGGAAATGGTCTATGGCTAAATAACGATATCGGTATAGTATTTATGTTTAGCACCTTCAAATACATTCTTGTATAGGCATAAAAATCTGACTGGAAGTTCTGAAAAATAAGATATCAGCACATTTTTATATGAGTAGCACCCTTTTGCTATGAACTAATGGCGGTACGCTTACAGTAAATCATAAATCAATAAAGATATCAAAATGGGTCCCGGCAGTTTCGATAACAGTGCATATGCTTTGCGTATTTGTATGTGCCTTAACCTTTGAACCAGCAGCAACATGGTTAAGAAGTATCATATGAAGAGTGCAAGCGGACCCTGGGCCCTCGCGTGCTGCGCGGGGGTGCAACCGGGACATAACACCAAGATGATGATGATGAGAATATGAAGAGTGCAGCATATTAGTTGAGGGTGCTTAACCTGTACTCCACAACCATGTCGCTGCTGGTCCCGTCTGTTTCGAGAAGAATGAATGTCTTATGCACATTTGTATAATAAGTGCCATATTCTTTGAACCAGCAGCGACATAGTTACCTACGGAGTATAGGTTAAGCACTCATCTCTATCTTCATATGCTGCACGACATCAAAATAAGAACCAGCTGTTTCGAGAAAATGCATGTCTTTTGCACATTTGTGCTGTTGATGCTGTATTTTTTTATCCAACAGCGACATGGTTACTGAGTGTAGGTTGAGCATTATTATCTATACTCTTATATCGCACGACATCAAAATAGGTCCCGGAAATTTCAAGAAAAAAGCATTAGTATTTCATACAAATGTGCAAAGTAAATGCATTTTTGTCGAAACTGCCGGGTCTGATTTTTATGACGTGCGGCATAATCTTATAGTAAATAATGTTTGACCTATACTCGATAACCATGTCTCTGCTGGTTCAAAGAATACAGCACTTGCCATACAAATGTGACAAATGACTGCTTTCTTTTCCAAACAGCTGGCACCGATTTTGATCCCCTTTTGTATAAGAATGTAGCTGAGGCACCCTTATCTATAATATATCGTGACCGTAATGCTACTGGTTCATATACCACTTTTGTCCAGTCTCTTTAATAAATGATCCAGTATAGGGAACGAAGCTGTCATTGGGGGATTGTATTTTTAGACAGCTATATAAAAAAGTTAAAGGTGAAGTTCGGTTTGTCTCACTAGATGGCGCTGCTTAGACAGAATTCTCAAGTATTGAATTTGGTAACCGAAGTTCGGTTACCCGTAAAGGTGTTTTGTGGCAAGATACTTAGTTTAAGTACTTTTTCTGAGTAGAAATCGCAAAATGTTTACATTTTTGTACCTCTAATGGTCTCGTTTTTATTTATTTTTCAGAATCGTGTCTAATCAACGCCATCTATTACAATTATTTGAACTATTTTTTCTTTTTAATCGGTTTTACTTCAGGGGTGGGGGGGGGCCTATCTCCAATTGAACGCTGCCATCTTGATCCTATCCTGTGGAATGACGTCACAGACTTCGTATAATTAGATTTTTTTTATTTATTTAATCTGCTCGGAAAATCTCCCAATACCTCGGATTCGGCGATATCGGCCCGGATGTCAAGTCCAGAACCTATGCGGCTTAGTTGAATGGCGGGACTTCACGGCAGTCACCGTATGACCAATGACCGTAAAATCCCGATCAAGCTCAAGGGACTAATACCAAAGAGCATATTTAGGCCTGTAATGCTTTACGGCTGCAAAACGTGGCCGTTACTGACAAAGCACATCCGCGAACTCTACGCCAACGAAATGAAAATGCTGTGGTGAATGTGTGGCGTTACGCATCTTGATCGAGTGCATAACAAGTAGATCCTTGGCAGCCTTAGCGTGAGAGATATCGCGGATGAAATCGAAGCTGCACGTCTGCGCTGATTTGGTCACGTATTGCGTAATCTCCAGGGATACATAGGAAATAGGTGAATAAACCTGCCTGTGTAAGGAAAGAGGCCAGCGGGAGACCCAAGAAGTAATGGATTGACATCGCCGAGTCGGACGCGAGAGCCAACGGCTTGCGACGTGAGGATGCCGAAGATCAGGCAAAGTGAGGAAAAAGTAGGAAAGCGAACCCCGGCAGAAGCCGGGATGGGCCGCTTGAATGATGATGATGATGATGATATTTGCCCTAGTAAGAATTTGCCACTTAAGTAGGGTAACTTAAAAATTATACAAGAAATATCTGCAATGGCGAATTGCTTTCAAACATAATTTTAATATGTAATTCGTAGAGGCTTTAGTTTTACTTGTAGGGTGGGGTGATTCATGTGTAGCAGTTGTACCTGGTATTTGGATTTGTTGTATATAAAAATTTTAAAATTGTGAAGAGGACTTGTGGTGTTACAAGTAATACTAGCTTTGGGAGGCTTTGTTTGCAAGTCTTGGTTTTGTATACATACCTAATAGATACACATTTGTTTATTTAAAATTTGTTATTGTTTAGTATCTACCATTGGGTTTAAGAAGCTTCAGTGGCCGAGTGATTAAGGTATCCGACTCGTAAGCGAGAGGTACCAGGTTCGAATCCCACTGCCGCCATCTACCAGTGACTGCGGCGACTGAATGTGTAAGCATGATCTTATCTGGTTATGTTCTCCTGGATCAGGGTCACGGAGGTCCAATGGCAGTGGCTCCTCTGTAATTATCTGATCTGCCAAATTGTGGATCAGGGTCAAGGCGGACGTGAGAGAATGCACAACCGGGACATTAACGGCAAGAGGATGGTGATGATGATTTACCATTTTGAGGATGATGAGGATTTAAACTTGTGTTTGTTACAATTTTATTATTATATAAGAATTAAAACTTTGAAACATAACTATTTATATTTCATTTATTTCATGATAACAATTACAACAGTACCTATAATTAAAAATTTAGATGTCTTGTGACTCAAATTGTTCAACAATTTGTTATCATATCACACTATTTCTCAACTATCAGCTTCCTTAAATCATGAAGAAATTCTTTGTACAGGCTTGTCTATCTACTTTAAAACTACACTGTATTTTTTGTAGTAATATCTTTTACAGTTTGTTGTGTTTTACAAATCTGCAATGTTCGAGATAAAACATTCATATGTGCTACGTTTTATTAATTAAACTATATACTTAAGAATTCACAACTGAGAATCTACCTTTACCTAATTTAAAGCATAAAGACTAAAACAGTTATTTGAATATTTGATAAAGTCTCCATAAGCAGATAGCAGCTGCAGCCATGGACACTGTATTATGTAATATAATTTTTTTTCTATTATCTTTGTGGACAAGTACAACAGGTGTGGCAGAAGTGAGATCACTCAGCATTGGTAAAGTTGCCAAGTGATGTCTGTCTTTTTCTTCCTGATATTTGCAACAAGGATCCCATTGCCAAGCTAATGTATAACATCCAGCACAAAGTACAGAAACAACACCAAATGGGGCACAGGCCAATGATCTCCAAGCAAGACCTGCAACGTTAAATATTTTTAAAATCTCAACTGACAAGTAACAAAAATAAAAGTAATAAAACAACTAGTAACAACGTTTTTAATTGTTTGATCAACACTGCCTAAGGAATTTATTTATTTATTTAGGATATGTAAAATGGGATAAGTAACTATGGAATAATGATAAACTTATTTAGCTCTACAAAATAGATATTGTACCTGAGGCTATGCTGCAAAGTCCACTATAAACAGAGACTTTATGCAATAGGTTTCCAACATAAATCCATCGAGCTGTATCTTCGCCTAGTGGTTCTGGTTCTATAACAATTACGCTCACCCCGGCCTCAAGTGCTCTTTCCAATTCCATTTCAAATTTGATGTGAGCATTTTCACTATCATAGACTTCTCTGATGATCGCGACACTTGAAGGTTTTAGATCACTGTAAAACAAAGCTCATTGTTAAAACAATAACTAGTGTAAACAAACATATAAAACACACGAACGCAAAAGCTTTAATTAGCAATTCGCTACATAATTTTGTAAAGAAATTTTGCAATCTTCAATCATGAATCAAACTTATTTCGGCAAATTTTCGCAATAGTTATTATTTACAAACCTGTCACTTTCATCACCCGCCATCTTATAACTATAGACAATTCGTAAATATAGAGTTACGAGGGATGTATAAACATCGGTAACATCGGTCAATACTACAACAATTATATTTCTGAGCCACAAAAATTACGGTCAATCTAATCCATAGAGATCAAATTAGAATGAAGCGGAGACTTTTTGGTGGGAATTTGTAGACTGAAGTTGTGGCTCTTATTCAACTTCTCTTTTTCCGGTTTTGATTCATAGAAGAAATGCAGTAAAAGGTACGGAACTGAGCTTTCGGGTTGCTCTAAGAAGTAATGCTAAACTAAATGCGCAATCGAACCTGCAATAACGTTACTATCGTGGTATTGTGGCGGAGTCATGGGAGAGTATAGTAAGGATCACTGAAGACGTGGCTGTGGTCTTGAAGTGAACGTTTTGAATGAACGTTATGTTTTTCAGCAGTCTGTGAAGCTGGGACATATGATTGATTTACGGTTCATAACGAAAGACAAGTGGCTGTATGAGCTAGATCCCTTTGCCTGTCCCATAAGAGATAAAAAAATCAGAATGAGCGCGAAATTTAAAATACCAAAAACAAAATTGATCTTGGATCGGCCGGGGTTTTTAGCTGAATTCGTACATCAGGGTCTCATTTTTTATTTACATACTACTTAAAATTTTAGTGATAGATTCGTTTGCAGAATTCTGCCTACTATACGTTGGAATCCTTTGCAGGATTAATTAAATAATGTTATTATATGTGACAGCGGCTTTCTAGGTTATAAAAAATCGACATAGGTTGATAAAAAAAATTACTCCGGAGCAGGTAAGGCTTATCTAAAGACGTTCCCATTTGGCTGGCGCCGATCAATCGTTAGTTACAGTTGATGTTAAGTCTTACATAGTATAAAGTCGCTTTCGGATGCGGGTGACGTACTCGGGCGTCCGACCAAGGTATGGCACTCGATAATCTCTATCAATATATCTATGTAACTTTATGATCGAACCCTACGTGTACCCTCGCAGAAGCCGGGATAGACGCTGTGCGTTCGTCGCCTATTTATTATTTTCTTTTGCCTTTGCCATTTTTGTCCGGTCGGAACAGCATATAAAAAAAGGTAATGATTAATGTTTGCCCCTTTCCTGCCCCAAGTTATACTCATTATATGTATTTTTAGAATATATATTTTAGTATCTATAGATAATGTCTCTGTAGTTAGCTCTTAGCTTAGCTTTTATGGGTCAGTCTGAAAACCAGCTCTGTGGTTGACTGCTGCCATTCATAGCATTATGCTGAGGCTGGTCCTGTGTGGCCCTACTTTCTTATTATAAACTTATTTTGTTAGTTTAAAGTTTTTAGAATGTATTATTGGGTAAATAAAGATACGTATGTCTAAAGTCACCAAATACAAGAGCTTGAGATTGACAAGGATTTTAGGGTCACAAATGACTACCATGTACTCCCACTATTTAGCCCTAGCTGCAGAGATATTGGACTTAACATCGGAATGGCTATCTCCGGGCTCGTGCTGCACGGGTCCGAGGTACTTTAATTTATCTGATTTATTGACAGCTTCGTTTTCATTACGGATGATTATCCGTACTGCAGTTAACCATGTAGTATCTTTGGCGAAGTTCAGCTTTAAAATGCCATTTTCTAGCACTTCCTTCCACGTTGAACACGTCCTAGTCAAAATCCTGTCTAAGCCTGCTGCACCTACGGTAATCGGGAATACCGTATTAGTACGTACACCTATGGTAATTAGTACAACCTACCGTGGTTTTGACAACGGCTCCAGTATTGGACGGATAATTCTAATGCACACCACAGATTTGCATCTTAGCGCCCACCAGAATACCTCTCGACGAACACTGTCGAAAGCCCTGCGCAGGTCGACAACTGCGAAATGCAGTGGTTTATTCCTACTACAGTTGGAGGATTCTCAAGGCAAAAATTATATTCATGGTCCTACAGCCCAGTTTGATGCCGTATTTGCGAACGAACGTCTGCTCAACGTACTTAGCGAGAGTCTCGCGCCACGCCCTTTTCCTCGTCGGAATGCGAGAGTATGCGGTAAGTCGATAACGCGATATAAAACACCTGTACTGCCATCTAGTGTGAAATCTTGTAGGCTAAAACCTACTTACATACCAAATTTCAAGTTTTTCCTCCCTCGGGAAATGCCTCATAATTTTGATGAGTTTGTAGTAAAATGGGTGATTTGATTTTCAAACTCGAATATTTCAGTAACTATATCACATAACTTTCTTAAAGCTAACCATTTTAATAAACAGGTACTTATGTCAGTTGACATATAAAATCATATACCTTTATGTAGAATGATAACGAAGTTATGATAGGGGGGAAAACACACACGCTGAAACGTGTCGTGCACAGTCGGAACCTGGCCTTGCGTGGCGATTTTAACAGTTCCAAATCCTTTCAAAATTATATTTTTACGTTGTCATGAAAATGATTTGAACCCGAAGTTTATTAAATAGCACGCCTACCACAAGTGTGCACGCGACACAACTCGTGCCGCGAGAGAGCGTTTGTTTCCTTCTCTCAATATTAAGATGTAAGAGATAGCACTATCTGTCGCGCCTTTTCTAGTTTATCACACTTGTGCTTGCCGTGCAGACGCTGTAATTGCCTACTGTTATTCACCTATTGTCTCACAGATGGTGTAAAAAATAGAGTATTCACCACTGGGTCTGTCTTGGCGGCTTGAACCCCCTTGCTTCATTCGGGACACCTACATAACTTCCTCGCTTCGCTCAGGAGTTCAGTTTTAACTCTGCTACCCTCAGGATCCCGTAATCTGCCCGTAAGGCAAGACATGCTTTTTTCTCCTTGGTGTACTTATAATCTACTATTACGCGCTACGCATCTGGTATGTGATTCTGACGATTAAGTCAATGAGCAAGAGTACTCCCGTGTCCCCATTATTTTCCAGGTTTCTGTTGGTGTTATTGATATTATCCGTCACGACCGAAAGCTTTCCCGTTCTTTATACGGGCCAGTGATTTCATCACTAGTCAGGGCGAATTTTGACAGTTACGGCCACATGTCTTGAACGGTCACAAGTACCTTAATCGTAATTTTAATAATAAATTTTTGGATTGTTTCATTGACATTTTGGTGTTACGCTTTTACGACTAAACTACTGCACCGATTTTGATGAGATTCAGCATAGAGATCCTCCAACCCTAAGCTCGCTAGATATAGGTACACGCATGCGCAGCCGCGGGTGGAAAGATAGTTTGTTTTAGAATTACTAATATGGGCTTTAGTTAAAATAAAAATTATATTATTATTAAGAATTAGGTACTTGACTTTATTAATTATATATTGTCAATGATATTACAGCATCATACCGAAAAAAATATTTTCCTCCATTCACGACTGTCGCTTGTCGCCCACCAGCGCCGTTCTAAAATCCGGCTGCCTGATTAGGTAAAGGTGAATGTTGCAAACCGCGCCCGGATCAAACAAATATCGCGCAATCGATTGTCGCTTGTCGATTCGTTTCTGTACTAAAGCTTTGCTATTAAGGTTCAGTATCCTTTGACAGTGGTGTGACGTTTAAGTTCGTTTTGTCACAGACGGCGTCCGGTTTAGTGCTTAGCTGCTACATAAAAGGCATGTGTGGGTGCAAGGCTGACCTTATAGGCACTACCCACAAGACTTGCTAAACATTAGTATGATTTTCCGACATCCCACGCTTAGAGACTATTATCGCCTTAAATGACAAAACAAAAAAGATTGTTATGAAGGCTTCATCGATTAATTGTAAAGTAAGATATACATCTAGGCTAGGTTGTGTGAGTTAACTGTAAACCGCAAAAATATACCTACTGTATCAATTATAAATAATTTGTATTTTCTATAAGTTGTTCATTTAAGTTAGCTTTTCCCTATTTGCGAGAAAAAGTTTGATGACATTGGTAGGATATGAACTGAAATAGTTTATGATCAGCTTTTGTGAGTGAAGAAGAAAAATATTATTCAAATCGAAGTTCTCAAAGAACAATCGTTGTTGCGTTTGTTTGTCGATGTTATTATAATTAGGAAAACTCACTAATAACATGGTAATAATAACTGGTATTTTTTCTAAAATTATAAAATTAAATGGGATCAAACAAAAAAAAAAGCGAATCGAAATACTTTGCAGATTTCTGTAGCGACATAAAGGTAATCCCTCTTGGTGATATTCGGACGAAACTAGTTTAAAAACTAATTGTTATCAAGGCACAATTTAAAATTTATATGTTTATACATGTATGTAGATAAAATGAGTAGGTATCCATAGATAAATAATTTACTAACGTAATAGAGGAGATGCCGTAAGTATTTTCTTTGAACCACGCTTTGCGGTCCATGGGCTGCAGTGGCCGCAGTCAGTTCTCAGACGTTGCGCGACGCGGACCTATCTGACATTAGCTTGGAAATCGTATAGCTTTGCGTATTAAAATATTGTATGAATCATTCGAGGGTCAAAACAAAAGAAGTAGCGTAACACTTCATCGGTCAGTAATATTACTAAAATCAGCTGAAACCCTATTTAATTAGAATTTCTTTTTACTGGTCATAGATTAGGAAAAAACAATCTACAGAAGGGACACCGATCTGGATTTACCTACTGGAATTTAACATTTGTTTAAGTTATCTTTACAGTATCCTTAATCCTATGACTAGTATTCGCCCGCGATTTCACTCGCTTTTAAGAACTATTTAGAGCCCTCTTTCACTTAACTACTAATTTTTATGTAATTTTACAGACAAACAGACCACCTAATAGACAGTAGTTACCGCCGCTTATGGATATCAGCAACACCAGGGGTGCTATAAATGCGTTGCCCGCCACTAAAAAAACCTTTAATATACGATCACATGTCATAGTCCAAAGAAAGCACTACCCTACCCGTGGTTTGCCTAAAGTTAAACGGCCTTATCAACTTATCTTTCTCGCTATCACGTCCCGACGTCATCATCCGAGCCCTATATGATCATGAATACCAGCTTTTACTGGTCCGACATGTACTATCATAATGTATTTTTGTTTATAATAAGTTAATGATTTCAATTTTAAGATAAAAATATTTACCTATGTAACTTAACATATTGTTTTAGCTTTATTCGTTCATCACACGAAAAAAGAGAAGAATGGATCATATTTGTCCAAAAAAAATCGCTCAAAGAATTAGTTAATACTAGGCATTCTCGGTGGCTTTCACCGGCGCGCTGTTTATTTTTCTGAAAGCTCTCCATTTCTTCGCGTCAACCTATTATTTTCCCATAATATTAAGTCTATGTTACTCAGTGATAGTGTAGCATTATATTAGAGATATAATTTTTTAAATCGGTCCAGTAGTTTTTGATTTTATTCTCAATTTATTGATTGAGTAGGTAGAATAGAATTATAAGGAAACCTCTGTAATCTCGTATTCTAGGACTTAGCTTCCTCCCGCCGCACCTCCCGCACATGACAGGCTGGTACAATCATGTTTGTGATGGCTGCTCTTTTACGTTAGTAAATTTTTTCTCTATGTAGGTATCACCTTAATAGAGGTATAGCAGCTGTTCGTTATTATACGTCTTAGAGCAGAGCATTGCTCCCATTTCAACACCTGAAGTTTGTTTGTTCAGTTGCTAACTAAACTCGAATTAAACTAAATTTGAAAGGAAAAATTGCTCTAGTTTGCACCTACTACAGTATATAGGATGTTCCTGTTACTATACAACTTATTACATGTAAAAGCCGTTCAGTACGGTCGGGCATAGCGTAACGGATTTATAAATTTTAAACACTAATTACATTGTTTGAATTGCATGGTGAAAGCATACATGTACTTTCAACTGTCTGCACTTTACACAAGAATGCCTCAAAATCATAATTATCTCACAAAGTTTATATAGATATTATTTCTAATTAATATATATATTTTAATTTTAGTCTATTATAGGTTTTATTTATAGTAGCAGCTAGGGCAGAGTTTGCGCGCGCGTTGATGTCTTTTACTTACAAAATTGACATACTGTAGTAAAAGACTTCAATGAATGAAAAATATTTAAAATAAGTATTAAAGTGTTTCATAAGCATTTTTTGGATATTTTTATACATACCCTGTAGTGCGTCTGTATTTATTCACCGTATCTACATCACTACTACCGATACGACTTTGGAGTTTGGACTGAATGTCGCCTGTGAACTAAATACATTTTAAAATAACATTATTAGTCGCCATAAAAGTCCCATACTTACTTTATTAAACTACAACATACAAAAATTATAAACTAACCAAAGATTAAACTTATCTACTTAACTTCTGTTTCTTACTAAAATTAAATTAACCTGAAACTCTAATCTAAAAATCGCTGCCGCTGTTGGGGATGGTGCCCATAGGCTGGCTGCATTCCTTTGCTGGATGGCTATCCCTTTACGTTGGTCGAGAAATGAGCCAGCCCTGGCTCACCAGTGGAACGAATGAAATTAGTTCTCAATAGCTTTTCAGTTCCAGGGGCCCACAGCTCCAAAGTTACCACGGCAAACGCCGCAAATACGCAAATATCTGATAAATACTAACTGAATATTGTTTTTAGATATTAGGAATATCTATAAGTCTGGAGCGTCGGTGGCCTAGTGGTAAAGGTATCCGACTCGTAAGCGAGAGGTACCGGGTTCGAAGCCCACTACCGCTGTGTACCAATGAGTCTTATCTGAGTTATGTACATTAGTTGAACATGAATCTATGCGGTGAGGGAAAACATCGTCATGAAACCTGCACATTCAAGCGAGTGAATGTGTAACCATGGTCTAATCTGGTCAGGTTTCCCTGTTAACAAGGTTGCGGAGGTCAGATGGCAGTCACTCCACTGTACTTTAATTAAGTGATCTGCCAATTAAAATCTTAGATTAGATAGTCAAGGCGGACACCCAGGCCCTCGTGCGCGAGATCACAAATTATTGTGATATTCCTAATAATTCTATATATTCTACGCAGTGTAATCTGTCGATTAAAAATAAAATGTTCTAATTTAACAGTATCAGTAGGTAGTTAAATATCTATTAAGTACACACGGGCCTAGAGAGTTTGCAATGTAAAAGACTGTTGTTGTAGAAAATTTCTCACGCACGGCTAAAGAATTAACCGGACACATCACATGACACGGTTAAAAAGAGTTAGCATCCCGCCCACATCGATCTAATTAATCCAACTTTCATCCTATTATTAGTTAAAAATGTGAAAGTTTGATGTACATAAGTAAATGTCTTTGTTTAAATTTTTGTCTACCCGTGCTACTTTCCGAGTCAGCGTGAAGCATTTCGCGCGCGCGAAATCGGATGGGGTACCTAACAACTAACTCAAACATACAAACAATTTTATCTCTACATATTTATGACATAAGTAGGTACGATTCAGACTAGATTCCGTGTTCGATTTTGAATTTGAATGTTGGCCGTTCTGGTTAGATATCTAGGATTGGACAGTCGGTGGTGTACCGTGTACTGCCGTCTCGGAGGCGGCGCGCGCGCAGCCCGCCCGGCGGGGGTAATGACCGCCGTGCGGCCCGCGGGACCAGCGCCGTGCGCCCGCGATCACGACCGACGCGTCCCCAGGCCCTTCCACCTTTTAACAACAAATAACAATATTTATGACCTTTAATGTGCCATAATGATAACCAACGAATACGCCAATCCATAACAGCGAATGAACGTATTTATTACGATAGCCGTCCGCACTTGACCGTAATAACTACGTACGATGATAGTTCGTAGCATGTAAGCAGCGTAGTAGCGCATGAAATTGAATATTAGCTGAAACTAAAACTACGTATTACCGCAGAATATCTATGCTATTACTCTTTAGAAGTTACCAGCTTCATTATAATCATCATTAGAAGTCATTCACTGTTGGGTAGTTCCCTCAAAGAACTCCACATCAGTTGGTCCTGCGCTGACTGTATCCAGCGCACACGTAGGAAGCTGTGTGTGTATCTTCTATCAAGTGTCCACGCTGGGTCTATCGGTCCGAGATCATCATAGTATCATGGGGACAAAGGCAATACACCGTTAGCCATAGGTTTCCAACTCCATACACAAATTACGGCAGTCGTTACCAACTACAACAGAAGTACGTAAGCGTCTCTCACACCTATTGGTGAAAAGAAAAGAAATTGTATGAGAATCTGAGAGAGATGCGGCGGAGTACTTTGTTTCGTATGTATTTACTATAATGTTAGATTAGATATTATCCGCGACATGCGTCCTTGCAGAACTCGTAACAGTAGAAACTTCTTGCCACTAATCTTATGGGCCGCTTTGAGATTCATACGAGATAATAATATTAAGAGTGCGAGCAGAAGAGTGCGAGAGTGGTTACAGTCATCAGAGGGCATGGCATTAGCACGTACCGTGTTCACAGTGGAATACTGAATCTTCCAATCCCGGGTGTCGTATAAGGCGACTATGGCTTAGAAGCTGGTCCCATCTGGTTTAGACGCAGACCAGCGTGCGTGGACCTGAACATGTATGTTTTCGACATTGCAACTTTTAACCGGCCTACCAAGCGTGAATACTATGTCAGAACCCTCCACTAATATGGAGGATACTGGGATCCAAAAGTACAGTGGACTGTTATGGACTGTTGATGTGATTATGAATTTAATCAGATTATCTATTATCGTTTTAAATCGTTGAGGAAGTATCTCTATGATTACATTTAATGTATATAATAATTTTTAAATTAGCGTTTATTTTAATTTTATGTAATTTTTTTTTTATATGTCAGCTAAATGCTAAATAAATACCTTTTTATTTATTTTATTTATTTAAACTTATTATTTTTTAAATATTGAACACTTTGTGTTGTCACTTCATGATGGAACTCCATTATGAATTACATCACTTTTTGTACACTAGTTCCTCTTTATTATACAAATTTTATTAAATTCCAACCGGTTTCGAATTACTCATCTTCAGGCAACTAATCTTTTTTATCTTATTCATATATATAGTATATAGATAGGTAATAATAATAATATACCTTTATTTATTTCTTCACACAGAGTAGTCATGTAGTAGGTATTACACAGACATTTTAGGTAATACAAATTAAGTTTTTAACACAAAACTTTGTGTGAAGACTGGCGCCTGCTATAGGTTGCATACAACCTGTACTACAGGACACCAGGTCTTCACCCCCAGTTTTAATAGCACATATTAAATTTTTCAAATTACATGTATGTACTAAGGTACTATAATTATTTCGATTTACCGTTAAAAAAGTATTTGAGTACCTACTACAAAAAGGTAGGTACATTGCCTGGTATGTTGAATACTAACCGATACTCTTACGGGAAGACATCGTGATGAAACTGCACATTCAGGCGACTGAATATGTAATAATGTTCCAATCTGGTCTGGTTCCCCTGCTGGAAGGTTCACCTAGGTGAAATGGCAGTCGCTAAACTGTAATTACCTGATCTGCCAAATCCTGGATCAAGGTCAAGGCGTATCCCGGGCCCTAGGACGCGAGAGCACAACCGGGACATTAACGCCAAGATTATGATTTTTTCCAATTGGAGGTACACTTTATGAGTAATGGTTAATTGCTAGTGTTCAGATATTATAGTGTATAATTAAGATTTTTTAAAGGAGATAAGTCCATAGTTAAAATTTACCGAAAAACACGTAATAAAAACAGCTATAAACTATAAAACAATGCTAGTCGTCGTAGTAGGTAACGGGACGCAAAATACACATTACCATAACGCAAACAGTGTGTGACCCGCATACTACCAATGCAGAGAGTCTTGGAGCTCGCGCAACAATGGCTCCGGTAAGATATTTAATTGTAATGTTGATGTGTACCTAAACGCGTTTTACTGTAAAGCTCACTTATCGTATTCTCCACGGTTTAACAGTTTCTTTCCCAGTTTTCATCATTTTTACTACTTACGTGAATACTGTACGTAGGTAAATATTGCCTAGTACCGTAAATACTACTTGGTTCTACACTACATAGTGTAGTACAGGATAATGCATGCTTAATAAAATACGAATGTTATTTAATTATAGGATAGGTCATACAAATCACGTATTGTAGCATGTTTTGGATTTTAATACCTAGAGTTTATAAAGTAAGGTCACTCACGAAGTATTTAAAAGTCTGACAAGTGCATATCGGACTCACGCTGGGCTGTTTCGTCGCTTGGTCACGTTAATTTCACAATAGTTGTTATTTCGTGGTGTATGTGTTATTTTTATTATTCACTTCATTAAAGTTAGTAGGTACTCGAATACACTACGAATATTGTTCTTAGGAATCAAAACTAGAAACCAACAGAAAATCCGTTGCAAAGTCATCAGTGAGAGAGAGTAGGTACGTTGGCATTAGACGTGCTCTTCCTTGAAGAAAATTGCGGCTGCCTCATCGTCGGGACCGTTAGCCAGCGCGCTCGGAACGGAAGCAGCCATATCCTGGCATTGCCGTGGGCGGCGTGCCGGCCTGCATATAATCACCAGTAATAGGTCCCTTGCGGCACACCGTGGCCTGTGGAACCTACGTCGTACTTTATTGTTAGATTCAATAACTGCCCACGGGTAACTAGATAAATACTAAACGAATCGTAGTGACTAACCTTTTAAGGGTCAAGTGACATGCAATGCAATGCATGCAATGGTAATTTTATTACTAGCTCTCCGTTAGATACCTACTAGATAAAGCTATGAAGTAGTCTTATAGCTTCATATATATTAATACTTGTGAAACACTATCAATTGGTGAAAACCGTATAAAAATATTTTCTAAAAAGTGACCAAATCGATGGCAGCGAATGACTTACGACTTTGTTTTATTCTTAGATTGGATAATAACGCTAGGTATCTATCGTGCATAAGTAAGTGTCTATTGTATTTGAAAATTAGGGTCGATTCGTATATTTACGAGAAGTTATGACGACTTTTATGTCGAAGTGGCTGTTGTCATGGCGTGAGTCAGTGACAGAGCTGCGCCCCGCCCCGGCGCCCCCGCGGCGCCCTCGGCCGCCACGGTCACCGAACACCGTGACCTTTCGCTGTATATCCCATTCCTAAGATTACGTAATTCACATAGCTATCGCCAAGACCCTCTTTTCTACACTCGAACAGACACTGACATGCTATCAGCAAACGACAATAGTATTACAAGGCCAACATTGATGGCTATTTTGTAAAAAAAAAGGGTTAAAATAGATAATTGCTTTTAGTAATTGCTAAACTCATCAGCAACTCTAGCCTTGCTAAAAATACGTTATCTATAATACAATAAACATTAGTTAATGCTAATACATATTTGGGGAGGTTAATTAAAATTACCAAAAATTATTACGTGGTGTACAATTGAAGAGATAACAAAAAGAGAAAATTAATGATTTCGATTATGTTTAATTTGATTGATGTACTAAATCAATTAGTGAGACCTTGAAACTAATAAAGCAAACCTGTACCAAGGTGATTTTGTATTATTCAGTGGAATTACATTAATACGCTGTGTGGGCAGTTATAAAGTACCTACGCATAGTTTTGCAGTACACAATACAATCACAATTGCAATAGATTAATATCTAGAGTAAAAACCAGCTTTGAATGACGAGAAAGATCTGTATCGCGCACTTTCTTTCGAAATGTAACCGCGTACCGCGGTGCCGGGCAATAAATTGTAGCCGTTGATTAGAGTACTCCGTGAGATATCTCAGCGGTGATCAGGCCCGTCGTTTCCTAATAATGCCTCATTGTTGTGTGACGGATTCGGTATTCTATTTGTTATTTGGTTGCGTCCGGCCGGCGAGAGGCGAGAGGCGCGGGCGCAATCCGCCTTTGACGCACCCGAAGAGGCGCTCCAATAAAAGAGTTCAACGGGTGCCATTCAAGTAAACTGTCGACGGCCGTACCTTTTTTAAAGGTAACTTATTTTAAAAAACCCATAGAAACGGTTAGGATTATGTGGTAGGTCTTAGAAGGAACTTTATAAATCAGTATCTTTATTAAAATAATTCTGGCCTAATAATCCTGTTTGTAGGGACTACCGAAATATTTTTATGGTTTCCTTTGAAAAACAATTTCATTCCTTACTTAACTACGCTTCGTGATCTTTGGATCAATAAAACTTATATCTATTTTTGTAGCGTTCTACCGGAGGGCTTAAACTTATAAATAAGTCGGGATTATAGTCTTGAGATTGATAAAATATGATCTCTTTCAAAGGGACTATTCAATGCGCTCGGCTGTAAGATTCAACCCAAAGGATATAAATAGAGCAATCTTGCAGAATCGTGGGGAATGGCATGTGTAAGTTTGTTACTCTTATTTACTTAAATAAATTTTTATGCACATGCAAATAGATTGAAAGATAACTTTACAATTTTTTCAATCTCCTTGATGCACATTAATAGCACATAGGTAAAGGTAAACTGTGGTTCGTGATCTTTGGATTACTACAATTTAGGAGTAAAGCAGTATCTACTTGCTGGTCCTGACTAACCTCTTTCGCTTTTTCAGCATACATACATACATGCTCGTCGTTTTAGGGACTTATTCCTCGATTTTCTGGGTTTCTTACCACTTACCTTGGTAGGTAGCTGTGAGTTGCATGCATTAAAGGTGGGTGCAGATCTGCGGGTGATCTGGTTGGTGTAGTTATGAAATGCCTGGTAATGACTACGATACGTAGGTACGTATATTAATATATTGAAGTTGATGTGTTCGCCACACGAATTTTCGATTAATGATTGAGTCATGATTTGTTTTCACTAGGTTGCCCAGTAGGTAATTAGACTATACAAGCTCGAAGAGAACAAGGGTTAATTCATGCTGTCCATCTGTTTAGGTACTTTGGCTTTTAGTTTAATGCCAAACATGTTATTTTTAACGATTGATAATAGTTGACTATTGTATATTTATCGTACAGAAATAGATAGGTACATTGAATTATACATGTAGATATGTATTTTTTTATTTAAATGATGTAGGTGTGTGCACAAAATTAGTATCAGCCATTTCCTTGAGGGTGAGTGACCGCGAGCTAGAGTCATATTGATGTATTTGCAAGTAGGAACTTAACTTTAAAATGTTTTTTTTTGGCATTTCTTAATCACATTATCACACCATTCTCAAAGATATTAATTATGTACTTATTTACAAAAAAGCTTTACTTGAAACTTAATTTACAGCAATAATTAAGAAAACTACTTACTTATATTTAGAGTTTGGGCAAATATTAATAAATACGGTTCGTATTTTATTTAATTCGTCACGGCCAGATGAATCGAGTTGTCCCAGACTGTGCTACATCTAGATACGCAAAAGTGTGCTACACCTGTAATTATTGACATTTGGCGAATGTTTTCCGAAGGTGTTTCCGATGTGTCGGACAAAGGCGGCGGGTGTAAGGCCCGGAGTTGGCGCGGCCGGCGGCGCCTGCGCAAACACGCGAGCGTTGAACCCCCGTGATATCCACATTGACGGAAACTGGTCCCACCGACCATCGGCACCGCCTTGCTTGTTAATTACGATTTACGAAGCCGACCGAGAGAACTATCATGCACAGATATTTCATAATATCTTATGAATCATAGGTATTCTGATTGCGGTGTACCGCGATGGAATTCTGGTATTAAGGGAGGGATTTAGTCCAGAAAATGGTAGGTAGTAATGATGGTAGTCGCTCCACTGTAATTACATGATCGCCAAAACCTGGATCACGGTCAAGGCGGACCCCGGGCCGTCGTCCTCGAGAGCACAACCGGGACATTAACGCTAAGATGACTATATTTTTGTTTAGTCCAGAAAACTATTTTACGAGTTTATAAGCGATATTGTTCGCGAAATCCAGTTTTCGTTTAGTTGTTACACCGTTTCCATCTCCGGTTTCCCTTCCCATGGGATTTTCATAAACCTTTTATAGCGGTCGTTTGCGATTTTTAAAAATCTTCTGTGTGTGATCCAGCAGTTTAGGCTGTGGGATGATATATACACACAGCACAAATTTGATGTGTTGCGAATGTGATATTTAGCGCCGGAGGGGTAAAACTATACCATATTCGTATCCTACGTATAAATCTTCCTTGTGAATAAAGCTAGCCATTGATAGAGCAAATAACTAGAATTACTTAGAGTGAAAAATAGGCACGTCGCACGTAAATTAAACTATTTAGGAATAGTTAATAATATTTATCTTATAAATAAGGTAGGTATTACGTTACTATCAAAATCAAATACGTATTTGTTGAAAGTATCTCCCAATGACGTTGTAGGCATGTGGCTTCGTCGAACGGGTTGGGATATAGCGAATACTTTCTGCCGATAGTAATCGAGACCATCCACCACAGCCACTGCTGAACTGTTTTTAAACTACAGGCATTCTTGGACCGTAATTGCTAAGCAGCCAGCGATCCCGTTTCTAATCTACTGGCGCTATTGGTAGCTAATATTGCCAATAAGGCATCATTTATTATAAGCTGAAGGTAATATGTAGATGCAAGCTCTACTGACTTTAAGAAGCCAAACTTGAAAAAAAAACCAGCATATTTCAGAAGGAAGTAATAATATTGTGTGGGAGTTACATTATACCTACCTCTAAATGTACTCATGACGCATGCCCGAGCAAATAATTACGATACGCTTCTTACAGCAGATTTAGCAAAAAGTTGTCATACGTGGTTACAAACCGCATCCGCGTGGAATGTATAATGCATGAATATTCACCTGTAAAAGCTTGCGCGAACTCTTGAAAAACAACTAAATAAGAGAAAATTTTGTCAGCAAACAACGTTTAACGTACTTTAACTAATTTACACTTTTAAAATGCTTAGTTTTTACTAAATGCTTGTTGTGTTAGTGAGACTGTCGTGTATTGAGTCTGCCCACTTAGCCTGCTTTTATTATACCTAGCCAACAAATTAGGGGCATATTCATACTAAACACCTATGGTTAGGTATGAATATGCTCCTAATTTGTTGGGTAGATAAGACCTATACTTGGACAATAATTTCTTCATTGACCTTAAACTTTTCAAGTTGTTCTTTGACAATCGAGTTTCGAAATATGTCAGATCTGTGGAATACAACTGATAATATACACGTATACTATTTAGTCTCACAGTAAACAGTGACAAGGACGCGTCAACTGTTTATTTTCAACTTAATTAACGGCGTACTGGGAAATACATATTGTTCCACTTTGCTTTATGTTACCTATTGGACGGTAACGGGCTCACCGAATAGCGGTCGAGGTCTTTGCTATAACTATGAACTACGTTCGTAGGACACGGAATTTACATTACTAATATCATATTACCTCGCTTGTGTGCTTCCGTCATCATGCATGAACACTGACATCACCTGACGCGATCGTGTGGCACGTCGACGTTTTGTTCTCTAATCTTACATTGTCATTAGGTATTACTGTCATTAAGTGAAGCCCGAGTCATGAGTACAGTTAAAAAAAGCAAATGTAATATTTTACTGCAGATTTTAAACTTGTTTGGGCCTTTAGTTCTGTAGAAATTATATGTGCATTTTCTGTTTCCCTTTGCGTAAGAAATTATGATGGGTCAAGAGTTGCTTTGGAATCCTCTCGGCGCAGCAGCGGGGTCTCGTCGCGAGGAATGCCGACGACTATTACTAGCGCATGCAGATTGCACACTTACTCGATCGCTAACGAGTCTATTTTAATACCTATTGCTTATGCAGTAGCTTCTGCTGTAATTTCCATACGCTAAGCTGGACCAAGAAAGATTGTTGTGTATTCAAGTTATGTAAGCTAAGTAGATTTTTAACCTTGTAGGACTAATTTACGGAGTGTATAATATATGACATCAAATTGATAGTAATATCATTAGTCAGAAGGGTAACAACATGGTTGGTCGTCATGCTTGTATTATATACACTTCACATATTCTTGTGATAGAAATAAAAACTCGTAAAAAAGTCGATATCGAAGTATAATAACAACTGACGCTTCGTACCTTCGTGGTGGTGCATACATGCATAAAATTATTATAAATTATAATGTTCTTTTCAGGTATATGGTTCTGTAGCTACAGCGTGTGTGTGGTATGGACGTAGTAGTGAATAGTATACTTACAATTAGTGATATTATATTATTATTTTGGTTTGGCATTATAATAAACTTAACGATTTACAGCAGTTTCCATTGTTGTTGCTATAAAATGGTAAAACATTAGCAAGGGACATTCTAATGTGGAAATATATTGACATGTAATAATACCTACCACCTACCTACTTAATTGACTACATAAAACCTAGAGCTCGCAAACTTTAGAACACATCGAACAAACCGCAAACATTTAGAATACGAGGACGAAAATTTAGGACAATCTGATTTGTAAGCAAAACGCGGTGCAGTAAATGCATTGATTACGGCGAACTGTCGACGGATGCGCGGGCGCATCGCATCGCGAACGCGGCGCACATCTAGATTATTATTCTCGTTAACCCAGTGGAACAATGTCGAGGCTGCCGGGCTGCGTGCGGCATCGCATGGCGACGCGCCCTCCGCTCACCCTGCGCCGGCGCAGCGTCGCGCACGCACCCACTTCGCCGATACAACTACGCATATTGAATTAAATTGTCATTAGAGTTCCCTAGCTTATTATTCGCAATGCCACATAATTGAAACCCACTTTTTAAATTGAAATACTTTATGCGCGGAGCTCATTAAAGTAATACTCGTATACTGGGAAGATTCATCTCGAACAAACCAAGTTGTTATGGTAAACATTTTCCATAAAACTTTCTTCTATTAGGCTTTCACATAACTACATATAACAGTTATACTGATACCGGATAACATACCTAGAGAGTTGGTATCTTCTCATAAACAGTAAATTTTAATTAGTTTACTTTTTAGGTAATTGGTAAAAGGTAGGTACTATCTTGATATCTGTGGTATCTCCTAACATTATCTGTAGGTAGTCGATTGCTTTTACTCTATTCTTTGCGAAATTCTATTATATTCTACAATAAGTATTATCTTTGATCATTAAGCCGGATGACTTAATTTTCTGCTTATACGCTACGGCGGCGATTCGTAACGACATTCTCAAGGATGCTGATGTCACGGATCGGGTGGTATGTAATGCAAATTCATTTTAGTCTAACATCTTTCTCAGGCTCACTACGAGCTCTTAAGTATTTTAAAATTGCCGTAATAAATGCTCTTCCTGTTGTTCAGGCTCGGAGGTTTGTGTACCGCTCGCGTAATGGTGCGAGAGGGGCGCGGGCGGCGCGCGGCGGGTAGCTGCGAGAACACAGAAAGTAGGGCTAGCACGACAAGCCAGAGAGAATATACTTGCTTTATACCCCGTACACGATGTTTAAAGTTGAAAATGTGAGGTGACACAAGAACGGGTTTCGTAGTTTCAATGTGATAAGACTAAAACTACGATGTAGGTTTTGATTTTTCAAACTGTTAAATTACTAATAGATTTGATGACAATTGAACGTATTTTGATATAGATAGTTTACAATCATTCTTTAATATAGCATAGTTACAATGAATTTCACGATGGCACTTGTTCCCATGCAGGGCTTGTACTGGAATAATAACGACCCAGGCGCACCTGAGTAGCAACATCTAGTCTTCTCTGGACTAATTACAGGTAGAACGCAGAGGCCGTTGCACCGCGGCTTATGCATTATGCAGGCATTTTACTTGAACCTTCACCATCCCTTCGCTAGCCCTTGCTACACATGTTACTCGTAGAATAGGTAATGCAGCAACAGATTTACATAAAATGTGAATTGTGTACTAGATCAATTATGAATTTATTGATGTCGTCTTTATTTACTTTTTAAACATTGTTTTTGTACTTTGCATACACTGATAGATTTTTTATTAGTTTTAAAACAATAAATAAAAAATATTTCAAAAGGTATATTCCGGGATTCCTACCGCGTACTTTTGTTTAACAGCAGCCCGACATTTCGTAAACAAAGGTACGCGGTAGGAAACCCGAAACATACCCTCTAAAATGTGTGATAATGTCCGCGTTACTTTAAAACATTTAATACTTAATGATAATTTTAATTTTGTACATATTGTAGTATAACTATATATATAATTAACGTTTTCTAATTAATAAAATTTATGAGTTGTGAGTGTTGATCAATATAATGTTATATTTTTTAACAGGTATTAGGTAGGTACACACATAATATTTACAATGACAAAAGGGGAAAATAAACCAACTAATAAAAATTAAAAAAGTCGTCCACACCACTGTCCCCCAGAATGGTGCCCAGAAAGCTGGCTGCGTTACCTCATTGGATAGAGATGATAATCCGTTGCCCCAGGAACGGACCAGTCACGATTTGTAATATTTTAGCTACTTTATTAGGATATGCATTAATTACGTACCTATCTAAAAAAGTACCGACTTCGTGGAGCCTTTACGATTACGTCTCTAGTCTGCGGAACTATAAAAGGAAAACTATACCTAGTAAGCAGTTTTCTGAATGGATAAAGCATTTTACGAAATTTTGGCAGGTTATAAATTTGGAAACGATTTTGTTATTTAAGTTCTGATGCTTAAACCTTAATTAGAATCTCTACCTATACTTATATAACAAAATCCCACGCTGCGTCTGTCTGACAGCGATAAACTTAAAAACTACTGAACGGATTTTCGTTTCACCAATTGACCGAGTGACTCATGAGGAAGGTTTAGGTGTATAATTTGTTAAGGTTACTACCCGTGCGAAGCCGGCGCCGGTCGCTAGTATAAAATAAAGATTGTGCATTTGAGCACTAAAATAACTGGAACTGTTATTATTACAGATATAAATCTTGTTAATAATAAACAAGTTTATTGTGTCTTTGAAATATCAGTAGGTACGCTAATTAGGTAGAATCATCTTGGAACGAAATAAATATGACCTTTGTCGATTTCTAGCAAAGACTGGCATTAACTTGCGACAGCCTTGAATTTATATTGGCTAGTTAATACTCCTTACAGATAATACCTAGAGACAGGCAATCTAGCTGTTTATAAAATTCAATTGATTTCATTCTTCATAAATACGAGGTAAGACTAAAGCAGAAAATGTTTTGTTCAGATTGGTTTACTCGTGTTGCTAAGTGGAGCGTCGAGGAAGGAAAAGTAAACTTTGAGAAATGTGTCTCATTGAATAGGCGTTCGTGTCTGTTTAAGTGTGTTACCGGTTCGTCCGAGATGCGTTGCGCAAGCGGCGATTTCGACAGGCCGCCGGCGGCTCCGGGGATATAGCACGGGGCCGCTCTTTCGTAGCCCACACCTACGTTGTTTGAACAGCAATGCCTAACATAGCCCACATGCTAAACGCTTGAGCAAACGGATCGCAAACACCAAATAATGGCTCGCTCCGTTTGGCCCGGCTCTTATCTCTTCACACTTGGACGCTACTCGAGATGGTTTAGATATCGATGCTTCATTTTATTTCTTGTTATAATTTTAAGTTCATCGGCCAAGGACGCCAAAGTCGATGCCTTTGAAGTTTAAGACAATTAGGAACATAATGGAATGGTCCATACAAAAAATGTGTTGACTTTGAACAGGTTATTGTGGATGTGGCTGTATTTTTGCTTGTACGCGCTACGCTTTTACTTGCTACGTATTTATAAGTAGCATTGTTAACATTGCATGAAAGTAAAAACTGTATTTATTATAACCAGTACCGCTGTGTGGAGTCACCAAAATACTTCCTCATTTACGCAGTATATAATACCGATACCGACGTAAACCTCTTAATTGAAATGTGTATAGGTTTTTGCTCATATGTGAAGTGGTTTTTGCCCGTCCCCTTAATAAGCTTCAGAGGAGGAGGTACCAGTCACCAAGTAAAGCCGCAAATTAAAGTTTTTTCCGGCAGCATTGTATGGACCGTTGCCTACGGCATCACAGAATTATTTTCCGTTTTGAGAGATCATCTATTATTGAATCACGTCTTGTGTCATCAGTCGAGGCCTTCCGATGATATCATTCTTTTGCAGATCTTTTTACTCGCATATCGATATTAAATTACGTTACATTGTACAAATTGAATTTGCATGATTGTTAATTGTGAACGTTTATTTGGCTGTGAAATTGTAATAATAGCATAATTATATAAATAACGGGGTCGTTTGAGGTCGAGACGGTAGACGATCATTATCGTAAATCGTATTTGCAATTAAATACAAATATGAGATTGAGATTGGCATGCTTAATTTGTTTTGTTTTTATGCTATTAAACGGCAGCGACAGAAACTTTAATAGAGCGGACAAATTGTTGACGCTTCGTATAACTGATGTACCTAGCCGAGGAAACAAAACAAATAAAACTGCTCCAAGCTGAGGAATGAACTTAATGTAGCGGCGGGCAGCCGGCGGAATTAAAGTTCCAGGAATGCTGGCAGCGGGGCCGCGCTCCGGCGGGCCGGCCGCCGCCCCGCCGCCGCCGCCGCCCCACAATGGAATGAAATTGAATGAGGAATGGACAACACAACACGAGCTAAACACCCCACGGCTATCTCCCAATAAACCATGAGTGTGACAGCAGGATTATTTTTACCGTTTTTTTTTATAATTCTCGTCGTTCGGTGCAATTAACAAAACGAGATACTCCGAAGACAAACAGAAGTGGCAGGTCGTCCACCTAATACATTCGGTTCTCCGCTAAACACCCGTTGAATAATAAGCGAAACCAGTCGACGAAGCAGTGACATCACCTTCCTGTGCGGCGAGAGGCCGTGTCCTTTACGAATTATTTACCTACGCTACACCTACATTTTATTGATTTTATTTAAATGGCAGCCGTCTCTGAATTGTGAATCATGAAGAATGTTACTTCCAAAATATTTTAGTTCTGCATTACATTACATGTTAATTTTAAGCTGGATGTGCATTTTTTGCTATTATTTGAATTTCAACTTCTATATTTACAAAAAAAGAATTTCAAGTTATTTCGATTTCTATTTTGTATACACTTTTTCTTTCGGTTGAACAAACTGACAATGTAGTGGAGACGTGCTTGTAAACTTAATAATCAAGTTAAACGTTTTTACGGTAAACTTTTGCAACAGCTCCGCTCATTGTAAGCACGGTGAGATCATGTGGAGTCCATTGTTCTATTTTTTAAGATCCAACAACAATGAGCAGCACGCATGAACTAGCGCCCATCCGCCGCGGCCTTGTCTGCTAAATTAAATAACAATATGTATAATTTAATCTAAGGTAAAATATAACAAATTATTCAAACGCAACGACGTCCTGGTAATTGTATGGCGGTGTTATTATCACGGTTATTACAATCATTGCAGAGCGGCTCTTCAGCGCTAATGATGCGGATGTTGGAAGAACGTGGAACGTTCAATTCCAAAGCCGATATGGAATTTTATAATTATTTATTTATTCTATCGATTAATTAGATAATGATTCTAATAATTAAATACTACGTATGCATAAGCAACCCGTGATTAATAATATTCGTAGGTATACGATTTCGATGATTACGTGATTTTTCATCCTTGACGTCATCGGCACCGGCGGCGCATGAAATCGTTTCGTAGATACGAAATCGATGAAGTTTTTGTTTGCCTTTTAATATCATCATCATAACAGGCAACTGCAGGACTTACAGCCTCATGAGAGGGGTCTCATGGATAGGTTATTGCAATAATCTCCACGCTTGGCAGGCGGGTTGGATAATCGCAGTGCTTTTTCCTCGAAAACATTAGTCGTCTTGTACGACACCCACGAGTGTTAGGGGTTAGTGCTATTCTACTCTGCCGGACATCACAATACCTTTTTATATAGTCACATGTATAAGATTTTCTCTCTGTAAATTGAAAATGTTTGAAAGAGGAGAGTCATTATCAGATTTATTGTTTTGACATGTACAGTCGAGTTCATTAATATGTGAGCATTTCCAAGGCTTTAAATATAAATGTACATGGAAGGGTACTTATATATCTGAGCAGATGTACATAAGTTTGATTGATGAATCTGCTCAGATATATAAGTACCCTTCCATGAACATTTATATTTGAAGCCTTGGTAATGCTCACATATTAATGAACTCGACTGTACCTACGTACCAACCAAGAAGCATAAGAATCTGCAGTAAAAGGTTGAATGTGAGAGCTGTAAACAAGAATGAAGATGACTGGTCTACCTTTGGCATGCTGACGCGAACGCTATAACGACTGTCGTTAAGTAGGTACTCGAGAAAGTGTAAAGCTCATTTAACTCAACTTTTCATTTTTTCTTTATTATTAAATGAGTACTAACAGTGAGACCGGGATCGTAATTCGTCGCATCCGTTCTTGTATACGATTGATTACCAATGGTTAAGTTTTTGTTGAAGTAATTGCATGGATTGTGTGCGGCGTCAGCATTTCTGTCTCAGAGATATCCGTTTCGGTGTGCGGATCAGCAAGACAGACGAGACTGTGTTTGGGGCTGGGATCGGCGGGATGCGCGGGCGCGGGCGCGGGTGCGGGCGGCGGGCGGGTGCCCGGGAGCGGCGGGACGCGGCGGGCGCCGGCGCAGGCTCTATTTTTAGCGCTGTGTCACTGGTCGCTGGGCCCGCGCTGCGCCGGGCTCGAGCACGCGAACCACACCGCAGTTTGAAAAGCATTGCTAATAAAACATCAAGACACACCGCATTGTGACTCTAAGTGGCCCTCACACTCCGGCACGCTGCGTTTGAGACAACACAAAAGACAACAATCGTAGTTTATTTACTTTATATCCTTTTCGACCCGAATTGACAAAGGCAAACGTTATTCAAAGAACTGGCCTTTTTATATTGCAAATAGTTTTCTTTCTCAAAGCTTTCTCTGTTGACTCGCCCTCCCTGTAGAGTTCATGGTACCGCCTACGTCTAGTTAAAATCCACTTAAACTTTCTATTGAAATTATACATTAAGAATACATCTTACGGATTTAAGTATAGCAATATTATTGTGCATACTAAAACCAGCACATTTACTATGTTATTTTTGAGATTTAACAAGGTACTTTTTGTGTATGGGATTTATTACCCACCACTTGTGCATTACACCTAAGTAGTGCGTCGTTGCGCAGTGCGTTCGGATTCGGACTCTAGTCACGTATTGAGCTCCAACTGTAAGTGACCCGTCATGATGTCATTGGCATCTGATGAGTTGAGCCTTTTCCCAACAGCCATCACGAATATACGCCATGAATTATGTATGTATTGAGTTAGTTTCGTGTCCCCTCTTTACCAATTGGTTACGCACATTGAAGTTCCTACGCGCAATCATTTAGATTCTTTCCGTTTATTTTTTTCAATTGCGATTTTGGTTATACCTAGATGAATTTGTTGTTGAAAGCTTTAGATGCAATGCTTTATTATAGAAACGTATATATGTGTGTACATTGTAAGTATTCAAGTACAATATTTGATACATTTACCTACAAAAAGCAAGTAGGTACTTAACTTAAATTTAAAACAAGTTAAAAAGTAGGTGAACAATGTCGTCAATGAGCGTTTTTTGCAGATTACTCATGCCATTGCGTAACAATTCATGTAACAGTACCACTCGTAGAGACATTGAGAGTGACGTTCTGGTATTGTCAAGGAGCTTCAACTGTGGGTTTCGCTTTCCTCCCACGCGGACGCAGTTTTTATCGTGTCAGCTGTAAGCGGCGGCCGAGGAGCCGCGCCCACGCAGGGAAAAGGCGCCGAGGACTCGCCGGCCCACACCGCGCACCGGCCTGCCTTATTGCCTCCACATTACGCAATACATATGCCATTCGAATAACAAGATCGTGACAGCCCTTTAGCCTGACACATGCAAATTTTACCCGCATACGATTTTGCTTATCTAAAGTATCACGTATTATCAAGATTAGATACTGCTTAATAAGCCGGTAATGAGCTTCTTTAGTCCGTATATGTGGATATGAATGAAGACTGAATAAGAAGTAAGTATAGGTCCCAAGCTTTGTTTGGGATCAAAACTTCCATGAATTGTTTACCAGAAAACCTCATATTGTGGTATCATTAAAATCGTTAGCCAAATACATAGTATATAGTAAGTACTTGTACTATTATTCCCTGAGTAATTTTTAACGATATGTCGTGGTGTACGTGCAATTTACTAACTAAATAAGTTGGTTTCACTACTCATCATCATCATCCTAGTGCTTACCGGCCTCTGCCAGGGTCCGCTTTCCTACTCACTCTCTTCCACTTTGCCCGGTCTTCGGCATCCTCACGTCGTAGACCGTTGGCTCTCGCATCCGACTCAGCGATGTCAATCCATCGATCCTTGGGTCGTGCACGTGGCCTCTTTCCTGATACTGGCAGGTTCAGGCAACTATTTCCCACGTATCCCGGGTTGATTTCACCACTGTTTCCTCTTAAAAACTTAACTTATTACAATAGCACGTTGACCTCAGAAATGATTAAAGTTTCTGTCTTTACGATATCCTTATTTGAAATGAAAAATAAATATAACGTCCATTAATTTTGACTTATATAGACACAAATTGGGGAATAATATAATTCATGCCGTGATTCATTTCTGTCCATATATATAGTCTTATTCTATTAATTCGTTCACTTTAAAAGCCGAAGCTAATAAAGCAAGTTTCCAACTTCTGACATGACTCCCCCACATTAATATGTGAGTCAGAGTCTATTTGCTATTTCCATAGTTGACAGTGAATATGAAATCCGGTTATTATTCTTCAAGCATAGGTGGCTCATGTGTGAGAAGACGGCAGCCTTGATATTTGTTTGGTTTGCATTTAAAATGTCACCGCACGGTGCGCCGGCGCGTTAGCCGGGCGCGGACCAGCGGCGGAGGCGGCGGCGGCTGCGAGCGGCCGTTGCGACACGCGGAGAAAGTCGCACTACTCGTCTGGCGAAATCGCACCCACACCCGATGTGCCAAAATCTCCGAGAAATACCCCTCACTGCTTATATGGAAGCTTAATTCTGACACACAAGTAAAAGTTGTTTTCGATCGTGCATTATGTATTTAGGTACCACAAACGGCCACTGGCGAGATTAAACAGGAATTATAGCAGAATGATTATCATATTATGCATAATGACTACTTTATAAAATGCTTTGATTTCATTTAAAAGATGGAAAAAATAATGGAAATAAAAGTGGATTTATGTTTGAGTCTATCAAGTTTCTTACGTTACGTTATTCGATCGAAATCAGAGAAAATGCTGTCTGTGGTTTGAATTCGGATTAGGCCATAGTACTAGTGGTGTGAGGGTCACTTCGTTAAAACCCTTTGAAAATGTGCTTAGGACTTAGTGAAATTTCAAAACAATTGTAAAAATCAAAATCAGATTTTGTAAAAAGCAATTAAGAGAATTATAGTCCAAAAAGTTGGGCGCTAATCTATGCGCACTACAGAGAAAGTCTTTACGACAAAGTCAATTCCAAACAAAATTTGTGAAAATATATTACCGTAAAGTACTATCGTACCGGTTTCGATGTACAATTTCTCGTTCAAATTGGGCCCTCAATCCTCAGTCCTCACACTGCTCAAAGTTTATTACGATAATTTAAATAAAACTTTTACTTCTTCTGTTTGTTATCCTATGTCAGACAATTTATTTAATATCCATGAGGCATCGCCATTGGGCGCTAGCTTAAAAGTACTTCTGATATGGAAATCATGATCTTAAAATTATAAAAAAAGTTTATGATGAGTTAGTTACTCATATACCTATTTATTGGTATACCTATCCTGTAGAGAGCGTCAGGTGCCTTATGGTTAAGAGGTCCGACTCGTACCCCCGAGGTACCGGGTTCGCCCCCTGTGCCGCCAAGTACCAATGAATCTTTTCAGAGTCATGTACATTAGTTGAATACTAACCGATGCTCTGAAAACATCGTGATAATGCCTTCACATTCAGAATCTGTAACCATGATTCAATCTGGTCAGGTTCCCCAGTTAACAGGGTCCCGGAGTCCAGATGGCAGTTGCTCCACTGTAATTACCTGATCTGCTAAATCCTGTATCACGGGCTAGGCGGACCCCGGCCCTCACGCGCTAGGTCACAATCAGGACACTAACGTCTAAATCATCATAAGTCAATCGCAGTCCATTGCTGGATAAAGACTTTCCCCAAGGAACGCCACTTAGATTGGTGCATCCAGCGCAACCAGTCACTGCCAGCCGTTTTAAGTAGATCGTCGCTTAAATCAAGCTACAGGACGTCCAACACAACGTTTGCCCAGTCGTGGCCTCCTCTCGAGAAGGCGTAAATAACATGGTATGTCATGCACTGTACACGTTCTACCCAGTAGCTAATCTCGTTTAGATGAAATTCTGTCCAGTTGTGAGAATATGTCCAAATGCTCCGGAGGGGTCTACGCTAGCGGTCATCGTTTCTATGGTAAACGTGGGGCACGTGACTTGATTTGTTTTATGTTTCTTTTACATACCTACTTGTTTTCTTGAATTCAACTAAAACAGGCAAGAATTTGTCGCTTTGCTAGTTTGTCACAGCGCAGTATATAAAAAAAATTACAGTCATCTGATCGGATATTAGGAAACCATGCGGACTAGGATGAAAGATGCTTCACGAGAAACAGCCTATTTACTTTGGCCTTGAAAGAGTTCAAACGTGTACTCCGGGAAACACATTACCAGGCAAAGCATTTCCACTGACATTCACACATGATGGAATATTCTTGGTTTCAGTACCTACAGACGTTAAGACGCGATTCGTAGAGGAGGGCACGTTAAACCTTCGATGTCGGCTATCGGCCCCAATCTCTGTCAAATGTTGATTGATTGCCGCTGTCATAAGTCACGTCACAAGCCCTTTGAGTGGCCTGCTCCGACACTATGATTTCTCATGTATTCTTCATATAAAGTATTGCATTCAATTAAGGTACATGTGAATACTGTGCACATAGGTAACATGAAATAAAGGTTTATATTTATAAAGATTGTGTGGGTAATGAAAGTGACGCATTTAATTCCGTTGATTGACGTGATTGGATCAGTTGCTGACAGGCAATAATCCGTTTGTATGTAGGTACTTATAATGTCGAACTAGTGCTTCCTTCCTGCTATTGCAGCGCTTGTGGAAAGCAGTTACAAAAACAGTATTAATACTTTGTGCATGAGCGACGAAATGGCGCGACATGAAAGTCGGCCAAGTTCCGTCCCGGGCGTATTTACTACGAAGTGGGTGTCACGAGGCGGCGCAGTGGCGTGTGATGTCATGATGTGCGAGCACTTATGCGCTGCAACCTTGTCGCGGCGGCCTGCGCTGCCACCCGACCGTGACACTGCGGGCTCGGGTTAGATACCATAATGGCGGCTTATGGACTTCATTATGAGCCCATTAAAACAACCAACACACGGACGCTCTTTTTTCAGACACTTTTTTCGCAATATGTTCAACGTTATAGCCGGCAGCGACGTGCACCTCCTGCTACAGTCGATGACACACATCCTGTCTGCGAGTCATACCTGCTTTTCACCCTGACGATTTCCAAACAGGATGAACGCCTCGCTGTATATTGATCAATTACCGCAGCTACAAATTTAGACATTTGTTCACTGTAAACGTTTATTAGATGTTTGATGACGAAGGTCAATTGAGGCTACGAATAACTAAAACAACCTCGGTGGCAGTTTAAAAACAGACGTTTATCAATACTAAGTGCGCATTAACGGGTAACGATGAGTGTTTACGTGGAGAAATTCGAGTGTAATGTGTTGGGGAGGCGGTCGGCGGGGCTCAGGTTGCACAAACAGGCGCTGCGGCGTGCCCTCGCGAGTAGCTCCGCGACCGTTATCCGGTCACCGCTACGCCGCGCCGCGCGAGGAAAATGACTGCAGTACTCAACCGTTGGGAATTAGAAATAAGAACGGTTCATACACTCCGCGGTGGATGCCGAGCACATCCAGTTAGCTATGTCGTATTGTCGTAAAATTCACGCAATGAGCGTTACATACGTCGACAGTTACACTTCGTTCTCGTAACTCCCGCCCGATTGCCTCGCGATAACTGTTGGCTACCGGCGGCGTTGGCGCTATTCGCTATCTTATAAACGGTTTTAATCTAAGGCCGCTCCGCAATATGTTATTTAATTCGTACAATTACTTCACTTTACATAATTATGAACAGCACACGTCAGCGTATTTATATCTGTATAATCTCAACTCCTTTAAAATATTCTAAATGCACACATATACACGATTCACCAAATACATGTTGTTACAGGAAATCGCAGGTATTTAACATTTGTGTGGCATTGAAGTGGTCGTCGGTGCCGGATTTACATAAATAAATGTGTGTTTTTTATGTTAATAGGTAGACAACCAGCCAAGCCGACCGGATGAAAAGTGGTCACCGCCTGGACATTAGCAAATCAACACCAAGGATATCACCAATACGACGCCCACCTAGAAATACAGGGACACGTACGTTGCTCTGCCAAAGCCAAACTCACGGTGTAAAACTACAAAACTGTGTAGTCTGTCCACTTGACTGGAACCTTCACTAAAATGAATAATAAAAACAGCGAATAAAAATTCCGCATACATTATGTACGTAATGTAATGTACGCATTTGAACACTATGGTCCACTATATAAAAGTTTAAAGAAAACGCGCGCGTTGATGTCTAAAATATGGGCCAGAATAAAATGGATTTAGGGCGGCATGTGGTGCAGAGAATTGTGACGTAAATACATCACATAAATAACTGTTATCCGCTTTAACAATAAACTTACAAATTAGAAAAGTAATTTGCAACTTTGTTTAATTGAATAAATTATGTTTTTGCGGTTAGTCACAGTATCTACATAACAAACAAGAGTCATTTTAAAAGAAGAAATGATTACGTTTATTTCTACATAAGTGGAGAAGTTTGATAGAGTTGTTTTTATTTTTATTCAAAAATCTATCAGTGTTGATCTAAGAGCGGCGTAGGCTTATTTTATTATAAGAATGTTATTATTATGTTGCTGTTGTTCTTCTTGTCCTCTGTTCGTATCCCTTCTATGATGATTCCCCTTCCTGGCAATATGACCGAAAAATTCCAGCACTCTTCTAAGGCAATCCTTCTCCAGCACCACATTTCAAAGGCATCAACGCGATTGCGATCCGCTGTTCTTAAAAGCCTTGTCTTCCAATTAAAATAAAAATCAAAGTCAAAGTCAGTCTAAGTCAAAATAATTAAGTAATTTTAATATTACTTCCGAGTACCAACACTTAGGTCATTAATAATACTTAGGTACATCGCTGATGTCCTTGATTCCTTTTAAATGTTTTCGTTTAATGCTTTTACCGACAGTATTGAATTGAATATCAATAAAAGAAGCGCGCTCCCCAAGCACAATCGAATTGTAGAGCTATTACAGCGATTGTGTTTTCAATGGATCTATAAAAATAGATGTAATTGGTGGTGAGGAAAAAAGAACACGTTTATTGGGCCCCGGCTCCGCTTCGCTACGTCTGCCGAGGATGTTATTAACCACACAGAAGCTATGCGTCGCTTTTTGTGTCTTATTTTTCTATGTATCTACGTATAGAAGCACATAAACTCTGATTGAAAATTACCTTCAGTCATGACGTGAATAGACTTTGATTGTAACATTCATTTTCTAGTGGGCAGCGTTCGTCTTCGAAATACTTTTTCTTTCTATAACATCTCCAAGCTCTTAACTCATATAAGTTTTACGGCTTCGCAGTATTCAATGAGAATGTATAAAATAACTGAAGAGCCGTTGACGTTCAATTCTCATTCTTAAGCGGACGACGTCCAGTCGGTAACTGAACGGCGAGGGCTCGTATTAGACCAATCAATCGAAAGGTGAACCCTGACTGCCGAGACACAACACACACTTTCTTCATTCTTTTTGCGATTCGCCGGACAGGTTTGAATTTTTATCGGCCTTGCGATTTAGTGTGTGTTGCAGAGCAGGGCCAGCAAAGCTCCATCGGTGGGAAATGTTCGCGGCAGGCTGCAGCGCGACGCGGGCGGGCGGGGGGAGGGGGGCAGGCTGCGCGCGCGCCGCCGCTCAGTCATTGTCCGACCAATACCCCGGTCGTACATACCTGACGATCGGTCGTGTCGCTACTACTTTAGTCGTCCGAGTGTCCGCGAACAACGGTCCGCTCCGATCCCTGGAGTGCTAGGTGGAGTGTGAAGTGAGAGTGTGTTTTTGGCTATACAATAAGCAGTGTATCGCTACAAAGTATCTCTCGGCGTGTGGTGCGAGTTTCCCGGAGTTGTCTAACGGCCGTTCGCCTGCCGGCGAGGGAAGGCGGATCGCTTGCACCGGGAGGAATGAGCCCCGCACACCACCGCTCCTACACTCACCGATGATCTCAAGGTTGGCTCTCGCTCGGTTTTCGCCTGCTTGCGGCGGCCGTGGCGCAACTTCGCACGCGCCGCCGCTCGCATTCTCCCACACCGATACACTCTATTCTCTTCGACTAAACCTATTCCAATAACACGATCACGCTCGCCGTGGTCCTCTATTGCAGACCTCCCATTGTATTTATTAACAATCCTTCATGATTCGATATACTTGCAATTAACAAGAATGCAAAGGTCAATAAAGTTCCTGTTTGTAACGTAGGCACGAATAGCGAACGGTGATTTAGTTTACTTAGGTCGAAAACTACAAAATAGGCTGCTTATAAGAATCAAGTTAGAAGCAAGGAGTTTCAACAATACTATGAACTACAAAGCGGACGACGAATAGTCAAGGTAGAGTCCGCAATACGCGACCACATTGCTGATGTAAATTCATTAACAGTAACGGTAACGTATGGCGCCGCAAGTGACTACCGCTTGAGTAACACTGTGTAATAATAGAATTGGAATGACACTTAATTTGCATTCACGGCCGCAGATCGCGAAACGTTAAAGGGAACGTTACATACATCTATCTTACCTAAGTATCTTACCAATTGGTAGCTAAGTTGTGTAACAGAGTTCTAATACTGTCAAACACTTCGTGATGGGGCATTATCAGTCACGATTGTATATAGTACAATAATTTCTAGTCACGATGTATTTACACATACAGAATTATGTAATACGAATTAGAAGTCGGACCCCTGCCGAGGTAAGCAATATCTTTGTATAACGTAAAAAACCTTCATGTCTTGACATATTATTAACCCTACATCCTATCTCCACGCGTGCATTTCGTTTAAAGTCAAGATAGTCAATCAATCTATGATTGACTTATCTCTATCAAAACTGACTGCAGGTCCATAATTGATGATGAATATCAAAATGCTGCGCTTAAAATGGAGTCACGCATAAGGTGTAAATTTCGGGAGTCCAGACTCTACATCTTGAAGCTCATTAATAATGTGTGAGATTGGTTGGGATCATCTTCATCATATTGGCATTCAATCCCGTTTACGCTCTCGCGCGGTCGACCTTCGTATTTCTCTTGGTCTACTTCATCCGGTCTTCGGCTAATCGAATCGCTTTCAACTATAAGGCCGTCTATTGCTTTTTCTATTCCTGCTGCTCTTCTCCTATTGTCTTCTTACATTTACGCAATAAAGTGTATTGATTTATTCATCTACTAATATGTTTTCACATATAAGTACAACGAGTGCCGACTCATTGTGTGTGATTAGCGTAGTTGCCACCATGCCGGCTGTGTACTGTACAGAAGTTCCTGTATCATTTGCAATGCAGTACGTTATTTTCTTATTGGATTTAAGACTTTCATTTTGTCATAATCCATATGTTATATGTCATAACCCATTTAGTGGTTTTTGTGAGTACCACTATAGCATATACCTATCCACCACCATATTAAGTCACCTGGTAGCGCCACTCGCGCTCCAGGCGATTCTGTAGGTATATGACCAAATCTGGAGATGTTGGTTTTCCTTAGTCGCATCCGGCAAACTCACATGTGCCATTAAGTGATGCAATCTACCACATGCCTCATGGATATACATGAAGTAACTGTAAACTGGTTAACTGCACATACGACATGCAACAGAGTTATTCTTAACGACAAGTCTTATTACGGTGCGTTTAGACCAGGCTTGCCAATTCTCATTCTATCATATACACTTGGCGTAAACAGAGGAGAAATACGTTGTTGTTTCACTGTTTTATAGAGTGTTCGAAAAAAGAATGTTCTAGGACTGTTTAAGAGTGCTCTAGGAATCGCTCGCTCTTTTGAATTGATGCCAGATTGACGATATAATCTCTGTCTTAACATCACGGTCAACAGGTGATCCGTTTGTTCATCCGCCTGATTTAAACATCTCTTCTTATCGTTTTTATCGAGCGCGAGCGAATGCTCTAGTTTGCTCATGCATCTAAAAGCACCGACATAATTAAAACGAAATTTGAATTAACCTTTGTCATAATAATGTGTACTAGTATAATCCGATGCGATTAGATTGAAGTTAACTCTCAGTGTTTCTCAATGCAGATTAACAATTTATTACAACCTTACATATTTCCAAAAATAAATTTCTTTTAGCAGGCGGGCAATAAATATATTTTTTGCCTATTTTATGCCACGTAGTCAGCGTGTTCTACAGATACCTATTTGTAAACATGTTTAACCACCTTAGCTTTACTTCAAATCTTTTGCGATTACTTGTCGGCAATAGCTTTGGTTGTCCTACCGACAACTGGGTACTAATGGGAATTTTTAATCTAGTACATTTTATTCTTAGTCGTAGCCAGTGGGTACGACCGAGAATAAAACGGAATCACAGTATATAAAATGACATCAATGATTGGTAAAAAATACTGGCACATCGCTCAAATAGTGTATCTAGTATTCCTCATGTGATTAATTTTAAATCATGTCAAAGTACATAATATTTTAACGTACATAATAATTTGTAGAAAAATATAAATAGTTAGCATAAAGCTATAAATACATACCAAAGCTATACTATATGCTAATAAAGCATAATAAATACCTAGTTGTTTCGTAATTTTGAGAGTGACGTAATTTCGAGACAATGACAAAAAAATTCTTGGCAGTTGTTGTAAACAGCTAACATTATGAGCCTTATGTGATCATATTGGGCTGTGAAATCACGACAACGCATAAAATCCGCCAGCCTCGTTCACAGTTTACCATAAATGAATAATTAGGTATTACCAAGGTATTACGAACGTCTGTTGGTCCTTTTGTTTTACTGTTACCTATTGTCTCACTTATTTGGAAGGCAATGGACGTCACTTAGTTGCCATGGAAATTAATAAGAAGGAATCCTATTATGACTGACTTAATACATACCCAATTAAAAACTAATTGAAAGTTACGATAGTTACGATTCTTTAGAGAATCATATTTAAAATCAAAAACAAATTAAACTTGAATTACTCCTCTTCTAATTATAACACCGGAACTTAACTGTTATTCTTAACCTTGCGGTTCTATTCAGATATTTGAAGTTGCCGGTAGGTGATTAATATTTAATTACATATTTATTTATTTATGTCAGCCTGAATCATCCCACTGCTGGGCAAAGGCATCCCCCTATTCTTTCATACTTCGCGATCGTTTGCTATGGTTTGCTAGTCCCTGTCGAATGATAACAATTCGTCTCTCAATCGTTTTTTTGGTCTGCCGCGACTTCGTTTCCGGGTATTAGGTGCCCAATCCGTAGCGGTTTTGGCCCATAACTCCTCCGACATACGGCAGACATGACCGGCCCAGTCCCACTTAATAATTTCATATAACAAAACTAAAGTATGATGTTAAAAGATGTTAATTGCATAACCCAAATACATAAACAAATGTGGAAGGTGACTATCGAAGTGTGTTATTAGTTTTACCCGGAACCAACGAATTGTCACCACACAAGTATCTATAGAGTCATTGTAATTTAAGTCAAAGACCTTGATTGAACCCATACCGAAACTAAGTATAGTTTTTGTTAAATGTTGGTACAAAATGAGTTCGCTATGGTTGTAGCAAATAATACCGGTTTTACCTTCGAATGAGAGTGACTAAAACATAATCGTAATAGTTATTTAACAAGTGAACAGGACCCACTAACTGTATAAAGACGCAAGTTTGTAAGGAAGGGTGTTTAGATGTATGTTACTCTTTTAATTAAAAACTACTGAAATTATTTTGGTGAATTTTTGTAATGTTAGTTTCTAGCCCAAATTAACATCTTTCCCGCTACGGTACGATATAACCGAATTTGACGCGTCCAAAGTTGAGGGCAAAAGCTAATCATTGTTAAGCGAAACCACATGTCCGCGTATACCGGCGAGAATACCCATTTCATAAGATTTTCTACGTGGTTACTTTGTTATCGGCGAATCTTTCTTTCTTGTTCTTCCGATGAGGTTTGCCAGCTTAACATGTCAGAATTTAAGGTGATTAAACTTAATACTGTATATTCAGAGGAATTTTAGTATTTTAAGAGAACTATAGTGGATGGAGAAGCCTTTCAGGTTCCTTCCAAAACCAAACCTTTTTAGCTATAAGTCTGATTACAACTTATTTAAAAAACATACTTTGAGTTGAACTATTTACAGCGGTCCATCAATATTAGCAGATATGATATTATTATAGCATTATTGGAATTGATTATTGAACTGTAAGGTAAATTCTAGCAACAAAAAAGACATGGAATACAACGCATAATCAGAGATCCTCCACAATAAAAGCGTGGCCGATAGGAAAAGTGGGTTGCACAACGAAGAAGATTAGATTCTACAACAAAAGGATTGAACAGCCAGCAGGCATCGGGCAGGAGTCGCGGCCGAGTGCGCGCGCGATGCGGCGGCGCCAGAACAAACGGCTCGTCCCAAGGTCTCATTGTCTCGCTTGCTGCAACGTTCCCACCGACCCGTTAATTGTAATCAACAAATCAAGAAGGCTTTTCTTCTACCATTTCGAAATCCACACCGCTAATTACATTTGTAGTGGATATTGTTCATTTGCGCCGCATTAGCGTTGAGACGCGTCCCGTAAAGTGCTATGCGTTGTATTGTTTGTGTAGGGTAACAATATTTAAAGCAGGGTCATCGTAGAGTACCTATTAGGTATTCCGATATTCTCTATAACAGACATCGTTTACATTTTTTGACTTATGCAAATACAATTAAAAAGAAATATCTACTTAATGCATATTTTTACGTACATCTCGTGATAAACAATGAAAGTAAAGAACACTGATGTGGTCTGGTTTTTCTTCTTCCATGATTGTTGTAGAAGACAAATTATGAACAAGCAACGACATACTCGTTTGTCAAGTAAAAAATGTCTAATGCCCAATACGATCACCGAGGCACCAACCAATTCCAACACGTAAACACCTACTCTACTGCGTGATAATATGGTAGGTAATTCGATACATTTCACGGGGTCCGTGTAGGCTCGGCAGGGGTCGTCAATTTTTATCGCTACCACCACCGGCCCAGATGACGGTATAATGCGTGCACCTGTCGCCAAAGGCCGGGCGCGGGCGGGGCCCGTTATGTCATTCCATAGCCCACCGGACCCGCGTCGCGGACGGCTCTCACGTTCATCGCATCAATCTTGACACGGCTCTCGGAACCTCCGTCATCTCGCACTCGTTTACTTTATAGGCGTGGGGCATTCGACAAGCTGTCTTTGTACCTGTCTGTCTTTACTTACCGTTCTGTGTAATAATACTATTTTATATTGATTACTCTTACCGTTCTGCGGTGATCAAATATTAGGTTTTGTTTTATTTTTAATGCTTGTTGATAGATAAGTAGATGGTAGGAATTAAACTGATGGGTTGAGTTTCTTGATAACAGACTCCCCAATTGTTTGTTACAACGCGTTGTCATCCCCGTAGAAATAGAGACTAAAACATTTAAACGGGACTAATGTTCAGTATGGTCCTCTTTCTAAGATTTAATGTAATTGACTTTACTCCATAAAAGTGTACTGTATAGTGGAATCAGGCCCTACAAGGTTGGTGTATTGTATTGGTGGGTGTGCGGCGTTAGGGGGAGTCCAAAGTTCGCGAATGTGCAGTTGCTCTAAGAGCAGAAAATCGGACCTTGGCTTCTGCCGGGATTGACCGCTCGCTCTGATGATTAAGTATTATTTTTATCGTCGTCAATTCTTACTTAATATTCATACACGTTTGATGAGATAATAATATTTACGATGTATTTTTGTATTTATAGATAAATAAAATTTATGAAAATGCCAAGGTCACTTTGTTAATATAAACCGTAGAGTCTTATATGGATTTCGGCGGATAACGAACTTAAATTCCACGCATCTGCTATAGGGTCTCTCCATCGGGAGTCATCACTCGGGTATATTTCAAAGCGGTTGCACTTGCCATGCTCTACTCGTACAATATATATTCAAGTTTCTGTTTCATTCCATGGCAACAATGAATTCGTAAAAATTGCGAAAGTACATTATAGAAATTGCCAGACAGGGATTGTGGGGCCCACGCCAACTTAATTGGCTATCCCCCGACAGATGCCGCCGACAGATGGACGAGGCTCTGACAAATCGGCTAGCCAAACAGGCTAGCGGGTCACCTGATGGAAAGTGGTCACCGCCGCCTATGGACATCAGCAACATCAGGGGCGCCTACCAATGCATTGCCCTTCTAAGAGACCTCTAATTATACCTCTTGAACGATCCATGGCATAGTCCAAAGGAAACACTGTGGCTGGAAGCTCATTCCACATTAGAATTTTTCTTCTTTCCACCAACCAACAGAGGGTCCACGTAGTAAGGCGATGAGTACTTAGCCCACGGCGGGTGGTGCGATGGCGAAATTGTGCTGTGGGCACCAGATCAAAAAGTTTCTCAGAACACTCCCCATTGTACAGCCGGTAGAACACTCACAGGGAGCTGAAGTCCCTTCAGCCAGCCAGTAGATCTAACTTGCTTGTTAGTGGCGCGCCTCTGTACGGAGTCCAAAGGATTAAGCAGGTCGGCAGATTCGCCGATCCTGCCGGACCTGAAAGCGCTTTTCTACTAAAGCTAATCCTGGTAGAAGCCGGAATTAACCGGTAAAATAATATTGCACTCTTGTGACTAATCTATTCTGTAGACATTTATGTCCAATGTGTACACAGATCATAGCGACAGATGGTAATTGAATCTCTATGTTTTTTTCTGTAACGCTTGAATAAACTCGGTCAGAGTGGAACGCCCAAAAAAGTTCTACACGTATATCGTACCGACAAAAGAATTAAAACTATCCCGATAAAAACCCTAATGGCGCATATTTGTAAAGTTGTGATTGATACGCTGTTATAAGCTTATTAAGTGATAATAAAGTTAAGTGGAATTAAAGATAATCGAACCTTTTATTGAGAAACCAAATACCAAATTCCGGAACTACAAACAATTGCGGGCCGCAAACGTACGCAAACAGACGTCCGGGACGTTTTAACACATTGGTGCTATCGTGGATATTTGCTATATATTAGAGATGAAACGGATATCCGGTTGCTATCCGGTATCCGGCCTTAATTTACTATCCGGCCGGATACCGGATAGTAAAAAATGTATGAAAATTTCATAATAATGATTTTGCTCATCGGCTTCTTTCATTTCTCTGAGCATTAGCCGCGTCAATGATATTATCCTTCAGGTTCTGTTGGACCGCCGTCAGCCAGGTGACGTATGGGGTCTTCCGTGGCAGCGCGTCGTCGTCGACAAATTTAGGGCTATTTTCACCATAGCGGTCATTGGGGTGACAGAGCACATGCCCATACCATCGCATTCGGCGTTCTCTAATTTACTCGGGGATATATGAGACTTTGTAACTTCCACGAGTGTGGACATTAGATACGTACTTTGACCAGCGTAAAAATGCGCATTTCTGTCGTGTGTTGTTTTGACAAGTTCAAGTATATATTTTTTCCAAAGTCAATCAAGGTTTATACTGGATGAAAAATACAAATGACTCTATATTTAGAGGTAATATACGATGTCGTTTGTCCTTCGATATGCTGGGGGCATGTGTAAGCCAAGCCGGTATTTCAAAACCACGAATCCTTTCGAGGTCAAAAGAATTGTTTAGTTCAACGTTTAAATTTATCTAAGGATGCCTTGAAATCACACATGCAGTCGTCTAAAGTCTCACAGTTGTTTAACTTGTTCAGAGTATATGTTCAGCCGAATATCCGGCCGCCGGATATCCGGCTATCCGGATAAGAGGCTGGCCGGATATCCTTTATCCGGTATCCGGCCAAACCACTATCCGTTTCATCTCTACTATACAATATTGCTAATTATAAGTATATTTTTTAAATCTTAATTTTAGCCTTTTTTAAATAAGTTTTGTTAAATCACACATACGTTGGATGGAAAACATAGATTGTGATTTAAAAATCATTATATTAACCAATGATAGTAAAGTGACTTTAGCGCATATCAATCGTTGCCATACAGAGTAATAATATGCTATACCATTATGCCTGTGTTAATTACATTAGCCATTTCTGACAAAGTTAACTACCACATATGAATTAAAACTTTTCATACCCTTAGATTTAGTACTTCAAAAATTTACTTATTGCTTATTTCTTCCATCTGTCCGACCGCTGTCTGCTAAAAGCATCTAATATAAAATGATCAAAATATACGGCCACTACTTACCATACTTTGATACTGATAGCAAATTATATAATCATATTTAAGTATTTATAATTTGCGGTTAGTCCTCTGCATTTTGCTTACAATGCTTAGGAATTATTTCACTAACCGCAAACAGTTATGCAGTTAACAGCTGCGAAGCAGCAGCAACGAAACAAACCAAACCATATTTCTAATTTATAGAGTTAAATTTTGTGGCAAGAATGCTTGTGTTTATAGGTGACAACTTTTGAAAAAAACTGAACCTATTTCGAAACTTGTTTTACATAGGTACATCCTTCTTGTTACATACAATTCTAATTTGATTACATTTAATAACGTATGGAAAAATAGTAGTTAGATTCATCGACTCAGCCGTAGGACGCCCACTGTTGCTAGGCTAGGTCTAGCCTCTCACCACGCCTACCACAACTATCTTTTGTGCCACTTGCATCTACCGGCTCCCTGCGACCAGTACAAGGTCGCCCGTCCATCTCGTATAGGGATTTCTTTAATGAGTATTCTACAATTATTTGTACTTGGTCAAGTTATGGGTTCTTTATGTGTTTATCCTTCAGTAACATCAAATGAAAAAGAAACCAAATGTATTTGAACGAAAATGTATGTTTTGCTGAACAAGTGCTATTCCTTCTGAATCGTTTTTATAACTAAGTATTACGAATCTATATAATACAACTCTTTTTATAATCATCATTTTAGCGCCCGTATCCCGGTTTTTCTCTAGCGTGTGAGAGTCCGGGGTACTGCAATTACTGGTTTGGCAGATCAGGTAATTACAGTAGAGCGATTACTATCTGAGATTGAGGAATCTAACCAGATTGAGTCTTTGTTAAATTAAGTCGCCTGAATATGCAGGTTTCCTCATGTCCCATACCGTAACATATATACTAGGCCTAATTAGCCAGTACCGAGTACTTAAACGCAAAACAAACCTCCGTAGAGTTCATTTATTTGTTCAATAGTAAAAACGCACGCTCGTTGATGTCTTTTAAATGGACAAGAACTCTTCTTTCATGTTAAAAAAGCATGAAAAGAAAACTTGTCTAATCTTTGTTGTGTTAAAATAATGTGAAACCAAGCAGGGAATAAAAGGGATGAGTATATTTTATTAGTTAATTAAAGGATTAATTGATTACAATATATATACGAAACGTGACGAGGTAAGACGTGGCTCAGACGGCCACGTTATGAGTAGTTAACGATATGTCAGAATGAGATAGGAAATTAAAACACTATCTACAAAAGTGCAGTTTATAAAAGCACTTAATTTAAAAATAGTAATGTCAAGTGGAGACACGTTGTAAGTGGTGAATGGATAATAATGTCAAGGGTAATAATTTTTAAGTAAGTATTTCAAGTCGACAAAAGGAAAATGATTTGCAGTAGTTAAGTGTTTAACGATATATGATTACATAATTGACTTTTACCAGCTATTATATTTTATTTATGTAAATATAAATAATCTTGGCGTTAATGTCCCGGTTGTGCTTTCCCGCATGAGGGCCCGGGGTCCGCATTGACCATGATCTGACACCCTGCTGCCAGGGAAAAGAGTCACTGGTACATGGCCGCACTGTGATTCGAACTTTTTATGTAAACAAAACCTATTATTAGTGTCAGCACAGGATAAATGTTACTTGCATACCAATTACTTACACCCGGTCAGTTTATGCATTTATTTAACTCTCTTCGATCTAAAGTAGGAAAAATATATTTAATTTGATGTAATCTGTTACGGTCGTTACGCCCGCACGCGATAATAGAACTGACGACCGCGCATCATTCTATGAAAATAATGAAAATACATACAATATAGCTAATTCACCAACAATTAAAAGGGTAGAAATAGTATGTGTAATTTACGAAATGATTTGTATTCCTAACGCTAACGTACAAAGCAGTAAATTGCCGTGAAAAAGGTGTCATCACCTTGTATCATCAGGTATCAATCAAAATCAAATAATTTTTATTCAATTTGGGTTTACAAAATTTTTATGAACGCCATAAAATAAAAAATCAAGTTATACAAAATTCATTCAGATCAGGTAATACAATTGCTACACTGTATTACCTGATCTGTCTTCTGTCTGTCTGATATTAACGCTAAGATGACAACAAAAAACATCCGTGTTCTGTGCCCACAAGAAACACTACGAACATAAATATTTAAATTGACCTTTTGCTCGTGATTTCGTCAGCGCTGACTTCGGTGAAAGGTCAAGTTGTGATTCTTCTTCTAATTTGATATTTCGAACTTAATTCACGAGGAAGGTAGGAAGGAAGGAATATGCCTGCTTGTGTGCATCCGGGTGCGTTGACTATTAATTACAAATTTAACACAGGCTAAGTACGTTCTCTTCCTTTCCTCGTGTTTAATAGTTCAGCCTTTAAAAGGAAGGTCCTATATTAAATAAGTTCTATAAATTCGTAAATTTGTTTCAAGTAAGTAAAACACATTTCTAATGCCACTTATATTTCAGAGTTTTAACATCGTATCGACATTTATATAGCCAATCACGGAAGTACAAACTGTGAGTATCTAAAGCTCGACATTTCGGAGGAGCGAATTTGAAAGGCTAATTTATATTGCTAATAGAACCGAATCAAAATTTATAAATTTATTTAGATCGTTGGATCACTTTCTAACAGTCTGAATCTAGATGAGCTTTATAACAGCCTTATAAAATTAACTGTAAATATGCAATAAGCGACCGATAGACAACGATCTGGCCAACTTAATTGCTCCCTACAGCTTAAGTTTAAATCGTTGTGCATGTACAAATGGTCGTGCAGGTGATTAGGATGCGCGGCGCGGTGCGTGTCGCGCGGCGGAACTGGCCCGCACGAACCGCTTTTCCTCCTTACACAGACAATCGTCTGGCACGCGTGACGCGACGTGTGCTGTAACAGAATAATAATAGTTTACTGGGCATAATTAAGCTACAAAATTAGATGTATGGATTATTATTCTCTATTTAGACTAAAACGACATTAATTAACGGTTGAGTGCCAATGTATTGAATATGTAACGCAAAACAGCTTATGTTTGTGTTTACTAAAGTCGCACCAGTGGGTTAGTCATAAATGCAGCGTGAATTTCTGTTTGACACAATTGAAAGTTTTTGATCAACGTGTAATACCACTTCCGTTCGACCTGTTCATAGGAATAAGCATTGGAAATCGGTAATTATCCCTTAACACTACTGTTTCTTGTTGCATTACCGGTTCTAGATAATCCAAAAAATAAAGCAGGTTAGCCCTGCGGCGTGGCGGTGGGCACCGACATAAAAGCGAGCGGCCGAGATTGAGATACGTTACGTGCCGGTGACGTAAATGGCGAGGCCATAACAATCGTGGCTTGTGATTCCGCTACAGCTTTGGAAACAGTTGGGCAGTACCGCTAGCTACTACTGGTCCCGTTTACAGACCAATGCCCACTGCGATCCACCGCTGGGAAGGGACACAGCGACGTTTACCTGCAACAAAGAGATGGAAAATGAGCATGAAAATAAATTTACTGTTCGTGACCATAGACTGTGGGATTTAGTTGTTGGAATTGTTTATTGTAGGAACATTGTACTACTTATGCCATGCTCTCTTTTCAATAGGCTTTTTGAAAATCTCGGAGATATACAGATCAGTTCAATTTATAAGAATGGCAAGGAATGTAGAAGCGCGCACGATCAAGTCGGCCGCCGCCGCGGGCCCTCAGGCCTGATTGTTATCGAAAATACGAGACAATTCCCCGCAACGCGGGCTGGAGGACGTGACATTTACCACAGCGTAGCCAACGCGGCGCAATCGTTTGTTTTGGACAGTACTGGGCTGCTTGTTACGTAGTGAGATAGTTGCAATGGTAGTACATAAAAATGATCAGGCGTATCACTTTATGAACATGAGTTTGAATACTTAAGTATTTATGTATGATGTAGTAGTTACATAACAATTTTAGATAATAGAGACACATGAACATCTACCATCAATAATTTCACAACTAAATCACTCTATCGGCTGTACTTTGTAATAATAGCAATGCCATGAGATGCGAGTTGATGGTTTGTTCGCGGCAACTCAATATCGTCGGAACGTGTTAGTTCAACATTGTTCATTGCCATGGCTAACTCACAACGGCAACCAAGGACAAATACAACTTTCTAACAGCGTGAAGTGTTAGTACTGATGAATGATTCTGTTGCGTAAGGAAAACATTTAGTCATGAACTTTATAAAGGTAGTTATAGTGTGTATAACAGTGATCAAAAACTTAATAAAGTTAAAGTAGGTAGGTAGTTATATCTCCAAGTTATATTAGAATCAATGGAAAGAGAAACGTGACCGACATAAGGTTGGTATCGAACAGGTGGTGTAAGTGTAGGTGAATGAACAAACCGTAATGTTATTTGTACCATGCGTTGTTTGCGGTTAACGTAGACAGGCAGCGGACATCGATAAAATGCAGCACACAATCACTAATGGGGAGTCGTTTCTCAAGAGAGAAACTGGCGTAGAATAGAGGCATTGTGATTGTTCGCAGCCTACTTTCCGTAGGAGCGGAGCGAGTGCGCTGGGCGGCGGGCGGGCGGCGGGCGCGGCGCGAGTGCGACGTGAAAGTGAATGGCGCAAGCGAGACGCGGCCGGCCCGCGCGCGGACGCGTTTTACGCCCGATTTGATAGCGCATTCGCACACGCGAGCCGCATGCGGCCTGCAGCCGCTCGTGACGTAACCGCTATTACTGGCGCCGAATGCCGGTGGCCGGCGCCCGGTGTGTTGTGATGATTGTGCGGAATTAGACATCAATTAGCCGCAAATAGGTGTCCATATTGCAAAGATCGCGGTGCAGCTCCAAGGCAATGGGGCATCCGGTGTTTAAACTTTGACATAGGTATACTAAGATAGTCCCATTTTGAAGCGAATTATCTCCGATCTTGACCATTTCTACGTTATCTATTCAAACGTGTAAACATTTACCCGCACAGAGAAAAATCAAAGATCAAAATTAATTATTACAAGAGGATCGCGATATTTATGAAAACTAATCATAGTTTATTCTGATTTTGTTGCTTGGGACATGCTTTGTCCGCAATTTCGTGCTCGTAAAATTGCGTTCAGTAGTGTTGGCGTGAAAGCATAACTTCTATCCATCCTTACAAATTTTCGCATTTATAATATATATTAGTAGGATATTTTACTAATAATCAAGTCATTATAATTAAATTGGCCGCAACACATCTAGCTACTACCGGTAGTACGATATTACGCCTCCTCAATCCGTTGGCTGCTTGCCGCCTGCAACCTTTACAAGGTCATCCATTTGTTGAGCCGATTGACGCCGTGCGGTTTCCGGGACGTGGTCACCGCTCGAAAATCTTTCCGTCCTTTCGATCATAGGTTCTGCGAGCAATGTGGCCTGCCATTTCGATTTAGCTATTCTAAGAGCTATGTCGATGACCTCGTTTCTGGTACGGATGTCGGCATTTCTGATCGTAACAAGTAGATTTGTAAAATTCCAATCTTCTTTTAAACGCACGCTAAAATTACCTTTGAAAATGAAGTATGTACTATGGCACGAATACCAGACATGTGATGACATTTTAAGGAAATAAAGTATTTTCCCGAACAATTTGCTGTGCACCTAAATATTTCCTAGTAACTTAACGTTTAGCAGATAATTGCTTAGCATAATGAAACATAGTTGTTTGTCACGAATATTTTTGCGTGTCAAGGATTCCAAGACAATATTTACCTATGTCATGTGACCTCAGTGAGTTACGTAATTTGTGACATCTGCAGAGACCTTGTCTTCAATCGCGACTAGGTTTGAGTCATTACATTGACGTTTTTGAATCATTGAACAAATAAACTAAATATTTCACAACACCTCGTTGATTTCAAGAGCTATATGAATGAAAAGGAAACCAATGTACACAATGTGAATCACGAGTATTTTAAAATGTAAAACCTACATGAATACACGACTCTACATATTATATTTAAATTTTTTCTTACCAAAGCTAAGACACTTTATAAACTGAAGCAAAAACCCATCGAAATCGGTCTATCCGTTCAAAAGCTGCGATGTCAGAAATATCACGATAAACTTAAACCTATATATGTGTCACGTCGTTGGTTAAAAATATTTTATAAATAAACGTACATTATGAAGCAGTATAGGTCAGACGTGATTGTAAAGGGAATTTAAGTGAAAGGAACTGGTGTCAGGTTCAATGTTAAAAAACAAACTCCAAGTCAACACTAAATCACCGAATAAATACGTAGAAGTTCCCATTTCAACCAGACTACTTTTTTCATTCCGGCCCGGGCGTTCCTTATTTGGAAATTGCTCGGTTAGTAAGGATGGTCGCATGAAGTAATCTCTATGCAAAAAGCAATCCGATTGGTAGCTTCAAAGATTAACGCATGCAAAGAAAATAAATTATATGTTCATTCATTCATTCATTCATGTTTTATTGATAATTGTTAATTACAAGTTTATCTATTAGTTTAAATTATCTACACTAATATTATAAAGGGAAAATATTTTATTGTTCGTTTGTAATAGATGAACTCAAAAACTACTTAAACAATTTAAAAAGTTCTTTCACCAATAGAAAGCTACTTTATCATCGAGTTTTTTCTCCAAGCGAATGGGTCTGGAATGTAGTAACCGAACTTTACGCGAAGTCGTGGGCACAAAAGCTACTAGTATACAGCAAGTGATGTTCATATGGGCTTATATTTTAACCACGTTTAGTATCGGACCTAAGAAGTATATTCACAGGTATTTGAATTAAAAACGATTGTTTTTTTTCGTATTAAATCACACCGGTTTACTTGCCTTATACTACTCTTGTTAAGAATAATACCATGGCAAATACTCCGTAGTGTAGAGCATTCAATGAGTCGTGTTTCGCGGTATCCTCCGGTTCGGCAATCTCTAAGCTCTTCTTCCACCTTGTGTAACGTACCCATTAATAACAAATAATCTAATTCATAAAACACTATAGGTAATAATTTTTTAAAATAATAACAATGTAAGAAGCAATTATTACAATGTTATTTCACAAAACTTACAAATCCTTAACAACGTTAAGACTAAATATCACTGGCTGGAATATTGGGCACATTTGGCAGTGAGACTGTTAGTGGGGGCCTATTTATTTGACGGTGTAGGTACCTAGGTTAAAAACTGTTTTATTATGTGTATACAGTAAAGTCAGAGAAAAGAAAATAAAATACTGAATATTTATTTAGAATAACACTCTTTGATGTTGTTATATTTGTTGTTTATGATTAAAGTCATTCTTGTGTCGGTGGGTACGTAATGCCAAAGAGTGACAATTTAAAATGTAAACAATGAAAGTTTAATGTTTTAAAATCATAAATTTATGCTGCCACACCATTATTTAACAAGATTTAGTACTTGTACTAAACTTGAGAATCGCAAAGTATGTGTCACGTAAGTATTGCATTGCACTCTATAATCAAAAATGTTATTTAGCGCAAAACTAAGAATATTAGAAAAGTGATTCTGAATTAATATTTACGTTTTATTAGTCGATAAGTAGGTACTTAGAGATTCATAAAATCCGCTACAATGTAACGTATTAATGTATTAACATGAATGCACTAAACATAGAAATCGCCTAAATCCGATCCCCAAATACTTAGGAATTGCTTAAGAAGACGTATTTTCTTACCAACCGCTAGGAAATAACTATCGCCGTTAGGTAACGCTTAAAGTTAAGAAGTAGACTCTACGCTGCTTAGTCCCTAGGCATCGCCTAAAATGACAGTTGCGTTCCGTTTCCCACGCCAAACTTATCTGATCCGGTGGCCAAACCTGGAACTAAGTTTCACCATTTTGAAATGTCACTCTCTTATCAACAACAGCGACGCAGTCACCGGTTCAGACAAGTTTGTGGCACTCTAAAGTTTACTAACATTACAGAATCCATAGATAAATATTGCCCAGAGGTAGAGGTTTGGTGGGATGGACCAATAGGTTAAGGCCATTCCTAAAGATAAGAGTTTCCTAGTTATGCTTAATTCGAGTTTAGTGAAAACGGGTGTAAGTACCTAAATAATGGCAGGTGTATCACTTGGTATGTCTGTTGAAATTATACGTGATATATTGTTACACGAGATAATTTTAAAAATTAATTACATCTGATATAACTAATTAAAAAAAATTCTTGCTCATATGATAACTATACTGTTGTGCTATACTATGTATTGTGCGGTTCATGGGCAGATATTTTCATAACATTGAGAACGAAGGAAAATATTGTGTTGAAAATTTTTAGAAGCTGAGCAATTAATCCTAAAAATATTGATAAATCCCTTTAGCTCACGTTCATAATAATTAAGAATTTCACTTGAAACGTTCGGTTTCGAAGATTTTATTGGATTCGTAACATTTTTGACAGGAAAAATTGTGGATACAATAAATAGACCCTGACGTTGTTTGGATTTGTTAAAATGTTATTTATCAACAATAGCTATTTACAAGCAACCAATGTGATGAAATTGCAGGCTTTAATGAGTGTAGGGAGGAATGAGAAAAAGTAGGGATCTGATATGGTACAAAACGGTGTAGTAGTACCGCAAGGTACTTGGTCCGATATTATTCATTACTGTTTTATTAACGATTTATCTCAGGTGACAGCCCGACCCGATGACCTCTTGATAGTAACGAGCATTACGAATTATAATGATGACATTAATGCCACTATATCTAGTTATTCGTATGGCGTATTACAATTATATTTTAAACTAGCTGTGTCCTTGACTTCGTTCGCGTGGACTACAGAATGTTTAGTATGTCTAATGTTAAGCAATTCTGGTCTGGTAAATCACTCTTATCAATAAAGCTTTTTTTTATTTCCTACTACTCAAGCTGTATCTATCAAAAGACAATAAGTCAGGTAGAGAGTTCCGTCGCGGTTCGCACAATAAATATTGAAGTTAAGTGGTTTGTGAGAGTAGTCTTTGTAATTTCGACTGTAAAACAGTGTCATTCGCCGAGCCTCTCCTCGTTTGGTGGCGAATTGCGGGGGTAGCAGTTTTTGGATAGGCGAGATTTCCCTTAAGTCATTAGATTAAATAGTTCCATTGCAGTCGCCGAAATATATCCGGAAACAAAGTAATAGACACACACACATACGCTCAAAAACATAACCCTCCTTCTGTCGCAGTTCTGTAAAAACAGATAGTTTAGACAAAGAAAGACTTGATTGCGGAGATGTTCCAGGTTTTAGATTTAGATATTTATCAAACCGTAAGTAAGCGTCTTACTGCTCACGGATCCAACCCACATTTTTCACTCGTATCCCGTGGGCGAAAAAGTTTACAACAGAAGGAATATGATTTTCATGGTATAATTTCATTTGGCAATATCTGACTTCTTTAGAGTGGTTTGACTTGGACAATAGACCTATCTATTATAAACCTATACAATAAAGTGCACACGCCAGGAGAAGCGTCGGTGGCCGAGTAGTTAAGGTATCTGACTCGTAAGCGAGAGGTACCGGGTTTGAATCCCACAGCGGCCATGTACCAATGACTCATTTCTGAATTAAATACAATAGTTGAATGCTAATCGATGCTCTTACGGTGGGGAAATCATCGTAAACGAAACCTGCACATACAGCCTGATTGTGCAACCATCTGGTCAGGTTCTCCTGATAGCAGGGTCACGGAAGTCAGACAGCAGTCGCTCCATTGTAATTATCTGATCTTCCAAATTCTGAATCATGGTTAAGGCGGACCACGGGCCATCGTGCGCGAGAACACAACCGGGACATTAACACCAAGATAATTTATTAATAAAGTGCACACGCCAGGTTAAGATGAGCCGTATGTTCAAAGGTTCCTATACATTCCGGGTCTCAAGTTATCAAGGTCCCAATAATGAAGTGTAATTTCTGAACTACAACATCAATAACCATGAAATATTTACGAGACAATCTCTAAAATACTTCCTTTATAACAAAAAACAGAAGAATGAATTTCAACTAAGTACATGTTATAGAGGTGGGCAACGATACTCTTGGTGTTGCTAATATCTATACTCGTAGGCAGCGGTGACCACTTTCCATCAGGTGGCCCGCTTACCTGCTTGCTTAACGTATGACTTTAAAAAAAAGTACACATTTTGACTTCCATCGCCTCTCCCAAGGGAACCGTGAAGAATTTCGGAATAAAAAGTATCCAATGTCCTACTCCGTAGTACGATTTCAAATCATACCAAGTATTGGTAGTTTCGGAGTGATGCGCGGCCAAGATACAGACAGACAAAAAAGAAATAAGATTACAGTTTTCGCTTCAGTATCGTTTATCCCTATAATATACCCTCCAACAAAAACTTTCAAAATATCTTCAATGTATAGAATTTGACCTGTTACAGTTTTATTATATGTATAGAAGACTACAAAGTATTAGATATATAATGGTTATAGAACAATGATTTGAAAGTGAAGATTTGCGACATTACAATAATGTCCTGTAGGCCACTCTACAGTTAGTTTACTAAAATTATTGACGGTACCCAACTATAAATAAGTATATTTATGAGATGAGGCATGTATGTTCGCTAATATGTTTGCTGAAATATTTATAGGTGTGAAATGACTCATTTTCTTTGGAATTAAAATAAATTAATGCATCCTGGTAGTAGACTGAACATAAATCAGTGACAAAAATTGTGATGAGATCTCCGTATGATTTTTAATTAGTTGCTTAATCATTTAAACAATAATGATCCCAGAATTTATGTGGAATATATCGTTGGATAGCTATTTTCGAACTTAATGTTTCTACCTTTAGGGGACAGCTATATTAATGGCTTTTAGACAACTACTTGTATTCTCTGAGAGAATTCATAAAATAAACACATTACCCTCCTTTGCGTCGCGCAGTCGGGAAATAGAACACATTAGCATAGAGAAAAAAAAGAAGTCATACACATACTCATGTCTACTAATGTCTTTTTCCTAAATTCTAATCTATTTCAAAGTTAAACGGGATTTAAAATTGGTATTCAAATATTAAAACCAGTGCAACTTTGAAATGATATATTTTAACGAAACTCTGACAAACCACAGACATTGGTTTCTAAATCGCGTTTACAAAATTTCATTGGCTTTGATTGATTAATATGGAAATTATGATCAACTTCGTTTGTATGGAGCCGTCCTACTTCCGTAATCGACCTAAAACTATGCGGACAGTAAAACGATGTTTTAGCAATTAGGGGTTTAACACACATTATTTTCCTAGGAATACTTCGAATAAACTATGTATCTAGTTCCACTTTAATTTTTCTCGGTCGCCGGTTTGGTGACATGATATCTATAGTATAAAACAAAGTCGCTCCCCGCCGTCTGTCCCTATGTATCTATGTATTTATCTGTGTACGCTTAGATCTTTTAAACTACGCAACGGATTGTAATGCGGTTTACAACAATAGATAAAGTGATTCAAGAAGAAGGTTTATAAGCTAGAGAAAAAGAAAAGGTACGAGTAAATTAGGTGTACGCGAACGAACTCGTTTTATCAATTATTTATCCGTGATATTCATGTACTACGTTTCTAATAATTTAACGTAATATAGAATTGTCATTTTGCTTGTATTTGTTGTTGAAATTCTCTTGTTTTTTCCTTATACTGTATCACATTACATATCGCCTTTTTCCCGCTGGGGTAGGCAGAAATACATTATATGCGAATAAAAATAATTTTCTTTAATTTTTAAGTGGTATTAATGTTACTTTTTCTTTGTTGCAGAGACCATGTACATAGAAACCTTACCGCTTGTGGTTTGGACGCTTTTAGTCACAACGACACATGTGAGTAATAGAATAATCAGTATTAAATTAAACGGTTTATTGTTTTTGTTAGCATGTTGTAATTTAAGTATTATCCCTCGCGTCATTAATCGCGAAGACTTATTATTGTAATGTTTAAAATCCAAAAATATATAAACTATTCAAATTTCATGACTTTACTCCTATCAGTGTGATTTATGTTTTTTAGTTTTAAAACATAAATCACAGTATATAAGCTCATTATAAAGAGAGTAACTTTGTTTAATCATAAGTTATAACATAATCTGAATTTCAGGTTTTAAGGTGTATATCTATAAAACTAACTTTAATTTTACAAATGTATCTGTTGTTTGTGGAGAGTTTTCCATATTGCAGCACTTTGTGATGGGGAAACTATTCTTTGCAGGTAGCGACACAAGGACAGTATGGAATAGGCTTAGGAATAAAACGAGAAGTATTTTTCTTAAATTTAGAAGACGGCTATTTTGGCTGTCAAGTAAACGAATCGACACAAATATTACAATTATATGAACTATCAAAATTATGCGATGGAGTGCCTGACTGCTACAGGCGGTCCGACGAACTTAGGGCCGAATTAAAATGCACAGGTAAGCCGAAATTCATTTTATTAAACAAAACAGTATTCTAGTGTAAATAATTACTTAATATTTGTATTTTACGGAATTTTGAGTATCTTTTTTTTATTTGATTTATTTCAAAAATTTTAGCTGTAATAAATATTGGGGTAATGTGACATTAATTTAACATTAAACGAGATAAATTCAATTATATTAGCACAAATCATCAAATAAAAACGAGAACAGAAGACAGAACCAAAGTTTATGGAATTATATTTATAATCGGGCATACAAAAGACATCAACGCGCGCGCCGGATAGCATTAATGTGTTTTATATGAATTATATAAAGTCCAAGTAAATTAATTCATCACTTATGTTCTTTCTTGAAGTTTATGAGTAGTTACAACAAATAACAGTTTTTATTTGATATTTCCCCGACTGTGATAGACAGAGAGCAGTAGTATCTAAGTAACTGAAAAGCTTGGGCTGAAATTTATTTTTGCTGTAGTGTTTTTAAAATAATATCAGTACTCTTTTACTTTTAATAATTAAATTCAAATATTTTTAGATGATTGTACCAAAGAAGATGGCACGCGTTGTATAAATGGTGCTTGTCTAAACGGTGTGTGCCATTGTAACGATGGTTTCGGTGGATGTAACTGCCAGGAACCTGGTAAGCATTGTTTTCGATTTTAGAACGATTATTTTCTCGATATTTAAAGAAGACGAGTAAATTACATTGTGCTTTTTTCTTTCAGATATAAACGAATGTAAAGATAGGCCATGCGATGTTTTTGCCCACTGTACAAACACTGTGGGTAGTTTTCAGTGTTCATGTTTCCCAGGCTATGAAGGCGATGGTTTCTCTTGTAGAGGTATCAATTAAACCCTTTTTATGTAATATGATAACGTGTATAAACGATAGGTGAATTGCATTGGATATGTGTTTTACAGATATCAATGAATGCGAAGATCCAGCAATAGCATCACGATGCGTGAAAAATGCTGAGTGCTGTAACTTACCAGCGCATTTCATATGCAAGTGTAATCGCGGCTTTGAAGGCGATGGCGAAGAGGAATGTCGTGGTAATTATTGAAAATTAAGACTAGATAATCATCCCGCAAGAAATTTTTAATTTTTTTGTCGATAATTTACGATTATATTTGCAGACATCGACGAGTGCCGAAGACCTGGTGCTTGTGGAATTAACGCCGTTTGTCAAAACTATCCTGGAAACTACACATGTGCTTGTCAGAATGGTTATACTGGAAATCCTTTCGACGGAGTAAGTAATCAATTAATTCTCTATCTTCAATTATATGTAGCCTGATTTGAAGTGAAAGATACTAAAGCCTATAATAAACCATTAGTGCGTGGATGTGGACGAGTGCGCACTGGGCAACGCGTGCGGCCCGGGCGCCGTGTGCCGCAACGTGGAGGGCGGCTACGAGTGTAGCTGCCCGCCCGGTCACGAGGGCGACCCGCGAATCGGCTGCCGCGACCACGACGAGTGCGCGCGCGCCTCCTGCGGCCGCGGCGCGCTCTGCGAAAACCATCCCGACTCCTACCGATGCGTTTGTCCACCAGGTTTCCAGGGCGATCCCGATCTGCAATGCACCGGTAAGACTGAATACCTAACGAGCAGTAGGTGTGACGAACGCTAACTCATTCTCATCCTGTGGTCTAACGCTTTGTCTCACAGTAACTTGGTAATGTGTAACGAATCGCGCCGGATACTACCGCAACTGGACGCGTGGTAGCTTCACGCTTTTACTAATATTATTACGAAAAACATTTACAGAAAAATGTAAGCAACTTTTCAGTGAGAAGCCGCAACATGTCGTCGGATACGGAAGTGCTCGTAAAAGACAGCTTTTGCCTTGATCGAACGCGATTGTTTATGAAAGGAAATCTGGACTTTTCACTTGGAATTCTTCAACAATAAAGCATTTAGTTTCTTCAGTCTTTCTCTTTTCTTCTTTCTTAATGTGTTTTTCTAACACGTATATGTTGAATCGTCTGTGCTGCTCTTCCTTCTTGTAGTGGTTGTCGGCGTACCTACTGCGTCTGTATGTGTGCATGAGAGTGCGGGCGACAGATGTAATTAGACGTGAGTTATTTGTAACACAGACGTGGATGAGTGTAAGAGTAGCGAGGCAGTCTGTGGCGAGCACGCCGTCTGCACCAATACTGTGGGTAGCTACGTGTGCACGTGTGGGCCTGATTACACGGGCGACGCGCGCGCACCGCACGGCTGCAGGGACGTCGACGAGTGTCAGGTTCTTGAGAGGCCTTGTGGAAGCCACGCTATTTGCGAAAATGCTGCCCCTGGATACAATTGCATCTGCCCTCAAGGGTACCAAGCTAAACCGGATCCACAAGTTGCCTGCGAACAGGTACCTAATCAAACATATTCATTAGTTTAGTTTAGCAATTACGCTTTAATTATTACGCATATTTAATCATTATTATTTTTGCAGGTTGATGTTAATACACTATGTAAATCAAATTTCGATTGCACAAATAATGCAGAATGTATAGAAAATCAGTGTTTCTGTAAAGATGGATTTAACGCTAAGGGATCTGTTTGTGTCGATATTAATGAGTGTGCTTCTAAGGACCCCGTATGTGGGGAAAACGCAATGTGCATAAACACATTAGGTGGATACAAATGCGAATGTGATGCCGGATTCATTGGATCTCCTCCGCGTGTGTCATGTCGGGCGCCTTGTGAGGATATAAAATGCGGTGATCATTCATACTGTAAACCGGACGGCAACGAAGCGTACTGTGTATGTGAAGAAGGTTTTACTTTCGACCCAACGGACATCGCAGCCGGTTGCATAGATATTGACGAATGCGATTCAGAGATGGGGTCTGTGGAACGTTGCGGTGCATTTGCCAAGTGTTCCAACTCTCTTGGCGGCTACTCTTGCCAGTGCCCAGAAGGCTATACAGGGGATGCTCATAAACAGTGCCTAGACATTGACGAATGTCAGATAGATGGTATTTGTGGTATAGGAGCAGATTGTATTAATAAAGATGGATCATACACATGTAAATGTCCTGAGGGAACGATACCAGATCCCGATGCTAAAGTCCGTTGTGTGGAAATTCTCACATGTAAACAGCATAGTGATTGTCCTGGTAATGCAATATGTGATCCAAATCAAAGATGCCTTTGTCCTGAACCAAACATTGGAAACGAATGTCGTCGTAAGTATCTCAATAGTTAGGTAATGAGATAATTTAAATTTAGGGAACAGGTTTAATTCTTTTTTTCTATATTACAGATCCTTGTGAAACATTGCTGTGTGGAAGTAATTCAGAATGTTTACTAAATGATCAAACAGCACAGTGCACATGTCGAAGTGGGTTCACTGGGGATCCACTATCATCTAGCGGATGTCAAGATATTAACGAGTGTGAAGGAAATCCTTGTGCAGTAGGAGCAGTTTGCAAGAATCTGGCAGGACATTTTCAATGTGAATGCCCAGGAAGCTTTAATGGAGACCCTTATATTGACGGATGCGTTGCTGGAAAAATGCCAAGTGAATGTAGCCATGCGAATCCATGTCCTCAAGGCGAACAATGCATTTTACATGAAGGTGAAAATGTTTGCGTCTGTTCTCAAGGATTTATGCGAGGCAAGGAAACCGGATTGTGTGAAGATATTAACGAATGTACACAACACGGACGTTCGCCATGTGGATTAAATGCTATATGTAAAAATTTGCCAGGAAGCTATGAATGCAAGTGTCCGGCGGATTACAGTGGAAACCCGTATAATATTTGCGAAATATGTAACGATTTAAGCTGTCAGTGCCAGCCTCCTTATAAAGTAGTTGACGGCAATTGCGTTCTTTCTGGATGTACAAAAGATAATAAATGTGGAAACGGAGCAGAATGTATTGTTATTTCGGACGGCGTTAGTTACTGCGCCTGCCCGGCAGGGTTCTCGCAGACGGCTGACGGTTCCTGTGAAGACATAAATGAATGCACTTCTGGTCAGCCCGCATGTGGTTTTGGGGCTGAATGTGTCAACACAGTGGGCTCTTTCATATGCAAATGCCCTCCTGGATATGGGAAAGATCCTATGGCAGGACATTGTACTCTCAATCAAAAACGATGTATTAGTGATTCAGACTGCTTCCCAAATGAAAAATGCATACAACCTGGTCAATGTATTTGTCCTCCGCCATTTTATTTAGACGTTTCTGATGGTCAGAAATGTAAAAGTCCCTGCGAAAGGTTTACTTGTGGAATCAACGCTAAATGCACTCCAAGCGATCCACCGAGATGTATGTGCACGACGGGGTACGAAGGTGATCCTTACACTGGATGTACTAACAGAAACGAATGTCACAGTGCTCCTTGTGCTTATGGAGCTATTTGTCATGACAAAAAAGGCGGTTATCAATGCGCATGTCCCCCTAATATGGTAGGAGATGCTTATAAAACTGGATGTAAGTAATACAACAGATGTAATTATATATTTAAGTAGTTGATATAATAAATCTAAACTTTGTAAATTATGTTGTTTTAGGTTATGTCGAAGAAGGTCCTTCACGTTCATTATGTAGCTCGGACAGGGAATGTCCCAATACAATGGCTTGTTTAAATAGAACATGTATATCCCCATGTTCTAGTATATCTTGTGGCCCCAATGCATTCTGTGAAGTCGACAATCATGCTGCTTGGTGTCGATGCAATCCAGGCTATACCAAACCAGAAGGCGGAAAATGCATATCTGGCAAGTATTACGATTCACACAATTTTATCGTGATCGCCCATAAATATTATAGGACACAGTTTAACAATTATCCTTTATTCCAGCTTGTGACAATTATTCGTGCGCATCTGGTGCTCAATGTATAATTTCTAAGACTGGTCCGACATGCGTCTGTCCGGAAGGAATGGTCGGTAATCCGTTCGCTGGAGGGGCATGCCGTAGAGACTTGTGCGGACCTGGCATACCGTGCGAAGAACCGCTCACTTGTGTAGCAGGACGATGTCGGCAACGTTGTGACGGAGTTGTTTGTGGAGTAGGCGCTTCATGCAACGAAAAAAGTGGCACATGTGCTTGCAATGCATTTTTCGTTGGAAATCCTGATTTACTATGCATGCCACGTAAGCAAATCTCTTGTTTGTTTCTTTGGTCTCTTCTAATTATACTTTTTTACCAAATCTATATCAAAATTTCTTTTTGACAGCAATATCACCACCAGCGTGCGAGCCTGAATGCAGTCAAAATGCACATTGTGTTTATGGGCAAACTAATGTATGTAAATGCGACAAAGGATACACGGGAAACCCATACAAAAATTGTGCACCACGAAAACAAGTAACTTGTGCAAAAACTAGTTGCGGCGCTAATGCTGTGTGCCAACAGACTAAATCTCATGTTGAATGTCTATGCCCACCGGGGTATGTGGGAAATCCCAATATACAATGCATTGATATAGACGAATGCGGTTCAAAGCCATGTGCTGAAAATGCTATTTGCATTAATACGCCTGGAAGTTTCAGTTGTATCTGTAAAAGCAAGTATTTTGGTAATCCTTATGAATTGTGTTCCCAAGTTGAAATATCCAGATGTGCAGAAGGAAACGTTTGCACATGTTCTCACAATGCAACTTGTCCTGATGGATTTATTTGTGAAAGGTCTCGATGTGTTGATGTTTGCCGTACTATGATGTGTGGGCCTAAGAGTATTTGTGAAGAAGGAAATTGCATCTGTATACCTGGACATAGAGGAAAGCCAAATGACCTCCAAAGGGGATGTACTCCAGATAATAAATGTACGATGGACGGAGATTGTAAAGATTCGGAAATATGTTTCCAAGTGGCAAAAAACTTAAGAAAATGCGTTGACTCTTGTAGTAAATTGCAATGTGGTCCCAACTCATTATGCGTGAGTGCTAATCACCAAGCCCATTGTAAATGCGCTGAAGGCTATGTGGGAAAACCTAGTGACATCCGGTTTGGATGCCACCTACAACATAGAGAGCCTAACGAAGTGGAATGCAATGTCAATAGCGATTGTGATGAACCACAAGTTTGTGTACCAGTAGATGGCTCCATGAATAGATGTTTGGATTTATGTTCGACTGTAGTATGTGATGCAAATGAAATATGTCTCGTTAAAGATGATACGGCTCGATGTGATTGTAAACAAGGTTTTATTTGGAATCCCGTTCGTTCTATTTGTGAGCAACCTTCTACTCCAAATTGTCAAAGGGATCAAGACTGTGATGATAACAAAACTTGTCAAAAAGATGTTCTAGGAGTAAACAAATGTGTCGATAACTGTTTTGTGTATACTTGTCCACAAAATTCAAAATGTGTTACAAAAAATCATAAAAGTCAATGTGAATGTTTAGCTGGTTTTGTTGGAAATTCAAATGATCGAGATGGTTGCATGGAATTAAACAAGAACCAATGTACTAATGACGTTCAATGCAGAGAGACTGAAATATGCAAAACAGTCGACAATATTAAAAAATGTTTGCCAGCTTGTCAACAACTAATATGTGGGCCTAATGCAATTTGTGTAACCAATAATCATGTAGCAAAATGTCAGTGTCCTTCAGGTCCTTTTACGGGCAATCCTAATGATTTGGAAAAGGGTTGTCTGTCGGTACCTTGTATTTATAATACAGATTGTCAAACAGATGAGCTTTGCAACAGATTAACTCATTCATGCATGAGTGTTTGTACTGAAGATTCTTGTGGTGAAAACGCTGTGTGTTTAGCTGAAAACCATAAATCAAGCTGTCAATGTCCAAGTGGATTTAAAGCTGATCCAATCCCAGAAGTTAATTGCAGAAAATTAGAACCATGCAATCCTAATCCATGTCACTCTACAGCTGTGTGCGAACCACGACTTTCCACATATACTTGTAGATGTCCAGCTGGTTTTGTCGGCGATCCAAATGAGAAAGGATGTTATAAACAAAACGAGTGTTTAAGTGATAATGATTGCTCTACAGAAGCAACATGCGTTTCTAGACGTTGCGTAAATCCTTGCGATGGTGCATGTGGAATTAATTCACTTTGTAAAATTGTGAATAGGAAGCCAATATGTATATGCCCAGATGGTTATGAAAGTACTGATGGCGGGGACGCTTGCAAGAAAAAAATATTAACATGCGCAAATGAATTTGATTGTGATGGTGATGTATGTAATAACGGTCAATGTTTTACAGCCTGCGTAAATAGCAATCAATGTGATTCGGGTGACATATGTGTCAAAAACTTATGCGTTACACAATGTAGTAAACACACACAATGTGGTATCGGTCAAGCCTGTGTTGGAGGTCAGTGTTTGATTGGATGTAGAAGCAATGAAGACTGCTCTAGTGACGAAGCATGCCTCAATAATAAGTGCAGTAATCCATGTTCTACAAATAAAGTGTGCGGCCCAAATGCTATATGTTCGAGAATAAATCACAGTACAAAATGCGAGTGCCCACTCGGATTTGAAGGAACACCTAGTCCACAACAAGGATGTGTACGAAAACCAAGTTCATGTAGTAGAACATCGGATTGTCCACCAGATCATATGTGTATTGGACGATTATGTCAAGTTCCATGTCAAGATAATTCAGGGTGTGCTATTGGAGAAAAATGTAGTGACAGCAAATGTCATAAAATCTGTCATTCCAGTAGCAATTGTTTACACGGTGAGCACTGCAATTTGGGATTATGTATACCAGGCTGTATGACTGATGCCGATTGTCTTAATAATCAACTCTGTAAAGCTACCACCTGTGAATGTTTACAAGGCTTTGAATTAGTAAACGATGAATGTATTAATATAAATGAATGTATAAACAATCCATGTCATCCATCAGCGCAATGTGTTGACAGTGCAGGATCTTACAAATGCTTATGTTCAACTGGAGCGATCGGGGATCCATATAAATCAGGATGTTTATTACCGAACCAGTGCAGATATGACGATCAGTGTGAAGAATCTCTAGCATGTATTAAAGGGAAATGCTCAAATCCTTGCCAAGGAAAGACATGCGGCTCAAATGCAGTCTGCTCAGTGATTAAACATACCATTACATGTGCTTGCGAAAGAGGTCATCTTGGTAATCCATTCGATAAAAATATTGGCTGTTTTAAAGTCGAATGTGTAGGCAATTCAGATTGTGCAGCGGACAAATACTGCAATACTGCGACAAATAAATGCTCAGGTACGTAAATTTAAATTTATCTCTAGCTTTAGACCCTATTCAGTGCTCGATCGATACGGTACATGCCATCGTCGGTAGCATAGTATACGCGGTTAGCGATTCTCTGAAGTCCAAACGACATAAGCGCGTACCGTCTTATGCTATAACAGGGCCATAATATGTCTACATTTGTTGCTGAACGCAACAAAATCGTGTAAAGAGGTTATAGAAATTATTTGCTTTTGTTTAATTAAATGAAACAATAGCTATTAACTAATTAATGCTTGACTTTTTACAGATAATTGTGAAGAATTTTCTTGTCAAGGCGGAACATGTAAAATTGAAAATCATAAAGCTTTGTGTACATGTCCAACTGGTTTTGTTTTGTCAAATAATATTTGCAAAGATGTCAATGAATGTTCAAGTAATCCTTGTCCGATGAATGCTCGTTGCATCAATACTCCTGGATCGTATTCATGTAACTGTGTCAATGGTACAATATTAGATGGCAATAGTGGTACTTGTCGTCTTCCTGGCGAATGCCGGTCTGATAATGATTGTTCAGAAGAAACAAATTGCGTCAAAAATCAATGTGTTAATCCATGTGATAAACTATCTCCTTGCGGGGTGAACGCTCAATGTTTTGTTATAAAACACAGGCCAGTATGTGAATGTAAATCAGATAGTCAAGGTGATCCGTACAAAAAATGTACAAAATTTGAATGCATAAAAGATACAGACTGCCCATCGGAAGAAGCTTGTGTGAACTTCAAATGCAAAAACTCGTGCAATATTCCTCGGGCCTGTGGAAGAAATGCCAATTGTTTATCAAGAAATCACGTGGGACATTGTTCTTGCTCACCAGGATATACGGGAGATCCTGTCCTTGGATGCGTACCAATACAATTTTGTAGCGATGATAGTAGATGTGCCTCAGGCACAAAATGTGTCGATAATCTTTGTGCTGGTAAGTGTTACTTGAAATATGTTTCATTTTCTACAAGCATTTATAAAACGTATTCATAATCAAATTCTTTTACAGGTATATGCAGAAATTCAAGAGACTGTTTAAATGATCAAGTTTGCATTCAAGGCACTTGTCGTCTAACATGTAACTTAAACAGCACTTGTCCCGATTTTCAATTTTGCCTAAACAGTGTTTGTACGAAAGAAGATTTATGCGTATCTGATGCAGATTGCGCTGAGGATGAGCAATGTGTAAAGGCAAGAAACGGAATACCAGAGTGCGTTAATGTTTGTGATGCACATCCATGTGGAAGACAAGCAATTTGCACAGGAAAATCTCATCGACCTATATGTTCATGCCAACAGGGATATTTTGGCAACCCCATACTCAGTTGTAGTAAGAAAGAATGTGAAAAAGATTCTGATTGTTCAGACGACAAATTATGTGACAGTAACATGTGTAAAATAGCGTGTTTAGTCACTAATAATTGTGGGGATAACACAATTTGCTCTTCTGAAAAACATAAACATATATGTTATTGTCAACCAGGGTACACTGGTGATCCTTTCAAACGTTGCATAGAAATAGATTATTGTGCTTCAAATCCGTGTGCTGATGGAGCAGAGTGTAAAAATTCAAAGAATCAAGGTCGATGTGCTTGTCCAGTAGGAACTGTGGGCGATCCATATAAAGAAGGTTGCCGCAAATCACAAGAATGCCGATTCAATAGGGATTGTCCTGCAGTTGCTCGGTGCACTGTAATAGATGGAATTAGAAAGTGCACAGGTCAGTATATTTTTAAGAAATCTATATATTGAAATAATTTAATTTACTGGCCACTGTTAAGGGATTTCATGTAAAGATAATATGTTGAAAATATACAATAGACAAGACGCTGCCTATTTTTTGCTTTAACGGCGACCTCTAAGATATAGATGCCTTCTACGACATATATAAGTGGAATGGAATGAGTTTCTAGAACTCTATTCTGCAGGTCACAACACGACTAAGTAATTAGTCTTGCCAAAATCGTCTTATGATGTCTTATCAAACTTATCTATGACTTTTTACAGATGCTTGTGAGAATTTGAAGTGTGGTCCTAACGCTGAATGTATCGCTGTCAGACACATCGGACAATGTAAATGTAAGAATGGATATGTAGGAAATGCTAATAGTGAAAAAGGATGTCGAGTTCGAGAATTAACCTGTAAAAGTAAAGCAGAATGCCCAGGAGACCAATACTGTCACAAGGGAATTTGTAAAGGTAGTATTGTATTCATGTCGTTTAATTTGTCTTACGGTCTTATCGTACTTAACAAATAATTTGAATTTTTTTTTTTCAGGTTTATGTCTTATGGATGAAGAATGCGAATCATTTGAAAAATGTAGTAATGGTCAGTGTAATGATCCTTGTCAAACAGAAAGAGCTTGTGGTTTGAATGCTGTATGTCGTACTGAGAATCATGTAACACAATGTAGCTGCCCCTTGAGCTTCACGGGAAATCAAGATATCGAATGTGTTAGAAGTAAGTTTTCTTTAGGAATCAGGAATTTCTATAGGAATCAATTTAGAAATATATTGTCTTATAGGTACTATTAACTAAATTTGTGTTTTTTTCAATTTCTATAGTGCCAAGATTGTGCGGTGGAGCTGGAGAATGCGAAAGTGGCCACATATGCCATGATTCCATGTGTGTGCCTCACTGTAATGGTGATGAAGAGTGCGCCTTGAATGAACGCTGTTCGAAAGGAGTTTGCTTATGTATGTATTTATTGGTATCAAAATTTTACTAACACACTCGCCTAACAGCGCGTTTACAACATACGAGCGAAACCTTTAGAGCTTATGGTCTTAGGACCATAATTTAGATTGGTGTAAATATTCGTTGTTTTTTGTAAGTAATTGTTGTACCGTAAGAAAAGAAATAGAACAACAGGAGAATACCTACTTGCGATAAATTAAATAATGAGTAATTTAATCTATGTATGATAAGTATATTTGTCAATTTTCTTTACAGTAACGTGTCGCGTCGACAACGACTGTTTCCTTGGTCATGTGTGTTTAGGGAATAGTTGTCAATATGGATGCAGACATGATGAGGATTGCGGACCCGATGAATTTTGCAAAGACAACTATTGCCAAAATCCTTGTGGAAATAAAATCAATCCGTGTGGGCCTAACGCATTATGCTCCGTTGTTGATAGAAAAGCATCATGTTCTTGTTCTGATGGTTTGATAGCAAATCCTACTCCGAATATTGGTTGCGTCCGTACACAATCTCTATCATGCCGTATGCATTCAGACTGTGGCAACGGTTGGCGATGCGAAGACGATAGATGTCGTCCAGCTTGTACGCAAGATGGTTCGGAATGTTTGCAAGGCGAGCGATGTGATTCAGGCGTCTGTCGATATGTGTGCACGTCAGACGAACATTGCTCAAATGGCGAAGTTTGCGATGGGCGTATATGTATTACTGGGTGTAGGTCTAACTCCCAATGTCCAAGTGCTCTGGTTTGCACATCGGGACAATGCACAGATCCATGTGTTGAACCTGCAACATGTGGAGCTAACGCATTATGCACTGCAAAAGATCATCAACCTATTTGTTCTTGCCCATTATCATTAATTGGAGATCCTAAAGAAGCGTGTAGAAGAAAATCCTCACAATGTGATATAAATAAAAATTGCGCAAATGGATTCAGCTGTTACGGAGACACGTGCTATCCATCCTGTAGGAGGTAGGAATCAAATCGCACTTTAATTCATATTACATGATTTTGTTTAGGTTTTAGGGTTCCGTAGTACGTATAAAACGAGAAACTGTTAGTTATGAAACTATAACTAACAGTCCGTCAGTATAAGTCCATGTGTCCTATTTGCCCGCGGTTTCATTCAGATACACAAGAGAGCTGTTTGGTATGGTAATACATGTGTATTGTGTGTATAATATGTATTATGTAACTATTAATCAAGCCGTATTATATAACTATAAATCAATAAAATAAAATTTAAAAATTTGTAATAAAGTTCTGGGTAGGTGGGGTACCTAAAGCAGACGTAAACATTGTTCTCTTCTAATTCATTACCCTAAAATTTTTAGACCCTGTAAAATATATACGGATTTAGCTATCTGTTTCCAAAATACTTTAAAGTGGAATTTTTGTTAGACTCACGTGGTTAGCTTAACCGTTATGATTGGATATGTGTAAGATTTCCAGGTTAATAGTAGCTACCTATAACGAAATTAAAAGAAAAACTATCACAGTTAAATGGACTCTTCAATTTAAGGAACAATAGTCAAACAACTATAGTTGTACTTTACCAAGAGTTGTTAGATAAGCAAACATTTGATACAACTTATATAAAGTTAGATCTTTATGCATTTTGCACGCATATTATAACGTGCAACTACGGAACCCTAAACTGCACGTGGCCCGACATGTCTTGGTCGACTTTCTTATTGCTGTATTTCAAAGGAATATTATAATAAATGTTTTGTTGTTCAATTTTAGCGACACTGTTTGCTTGTCAAATGAAAAATGTATTAGAGGAATATGTCGAGTTGTGTGTAATAATGACGATGCCTGTAGCGAAGGTCATATATGTGAAAATAGGATCTGTAAACGTGGTTGTAGAGATGATAATGCCTGTGACGAAAATAATGCTTGTTTGAACGGACAATGTAAAAGTAAGTATATCAATTCTATCTTGACTAATTACTATATTTTGGGAATGAGTACTTTTAATAATAACTTTTTTCAGACCCATGCAAAGAAAGTGGACTATGTGGCATATGTTCGGAGTGTACAGTACTTAACCATCGCGCATTATGCAGCTGTTCTAGTAATTATACGGGTAACCCGCTGGTGGAGTGTAAAAGGAAAAAGTTGCAATGCGATGGTTTTTGCCCTTGCGACGACAGTGGCTATTGTATATCCCTTTGCGAGGATAATTCGGACTGTACGTGTGGCGAAAAATGTCAAAACGGTGGCTGTCGTACTCTCTGTTCATCACAGAATAAATGCCCCGAGCGGCAAATGTGCATTCAGAGCGTTTGTCTACCTGGCTGTAACAACGATAGAGATTGTGGCGATGAAATGTTGTGTTCTAACAAACTCTGTGTAAAAGCCTGCAGAGAAAATGCTTGCGGCAAAAACGCGCAATGTTTAGCGGCCAGACATAGAGCAATATGCAGTTGCCCTAGCGGCTATTCTGGCGATCCTGCTAAAGAGTGCAAATCATATGAATGTCTCGGGAATGACGACTGTGGTGCCGATGAAGAATGCAATACAGCCGGGAAATGTCAAAACGTTTGTGCTGGTGCCTGTGGCCTTAATGCCATCTGCCGATCTGTGAATCGAGTTCCAAAATGTTCATGTCCACCGAATTATATAGGAAATCCTAAGGTAGAATGCTCAAAACCACCAGCTGGAAGTTGCTTAGCTAACCCTTGTGGTGTTAATGCGCGGTGTAGGGATATGGATGACGGAAGTTATGAGTGTACATGCCCTCCGAACTGTGCTGGAAACCCACAACGGCAATGTTTCTGTGGCACGATGGAACCTTGTGCCTATAAAACCTGCGGCACTAATGCCCAATGTCGTATTGGATCAACTGGAGAAGCACAGTGCTATTGTCCACGTCACTATCCAAACGGTGATCCGAATATAGAATGTGAGTATACATAACAACCCTATCTCTACGTATACATTTTTCATTGCTGACCTTTTACCTGATTCTCTGGACCTGCATACAATTTGACCCACGCGCAGGTTGAGATCGTCATGTATTTTAATGGTTATTTTTAATGATCAACTCACCTTGAACGTAGTAGAAAATCAACAAGATCTTTATTTATATACAGTGTTCTAGGATATAGCTGTATTTTGTCATTTATATATATTTTTATATCACAGGTGCGCATGAGCGTAGCGTGGTAGATTGTCGAACTACAGGTTGTGGAATTAACGGAGAATGTTTGAGAGAAGGCGCTGAGTTTGTGTGCCGATGCGTTCCAGGCACCGAGGGACAAGCCGATGTCGAGTGTCACACCAGTGAGTATTATTGTAAACATGTCTTTGTAGTTGGTAATTCGCCCCCACTTTACATTCAACACATGTAAAAATGCACGACGGGACATTAGGTATTCACACTTTCCGTAAATCAATGGTTGCAAAATGTAATGTGACCTTGTTATAAATAGCCATGATGATCCTGTCCTCTTGCCCCACGCAAACTTGTACATACAAAAGGTGTCAACGGGCGGAGTAGCGAACCTATTTATTTAAGGGGCCCAAACAAGGTATCAAATTATTTGTTAATAGTTCAAAATTATTTATCAACGGTATTGAGGGCCATATTGCAAATCCCATTTTTATAATAATAAATCATTGGAAAACCACACAATCTGTTAAAAATCTAAGTATGGAGGTGCCCCTGCCTGGCACTCAACATAAACAGATATAAAAGTGCGCTTCTTAGATAAACCATAAGGATGTATTGTGGCATTCAAAATTCGTCCGTGTGACGCGTGAGGTAGAGTACGTGGCACGAGCTTTCCATTTACCTATTTGGCTCTGGCCAGCTGGCTTTGTACATAATATTCGTGTTGATGCATCACATGAACACATGGCGGTTCTTTACAACCGAGTTATTGCTTGATCAACCTGCGGAGGAATGCTCTAACGGGAAACGGGGCTTCATATACACATTTGATTATCATTCAAGCGCCTCCTTGGCTAATATGACTCCGGTTAAAGAGCATTTTAGAGAAAGTACCGATAATCGGTTAAAAATGGGATTTGTATGTAACTACAGGACCGCGAATAGTTAAATGTCTTGTTTGAGTCCTCCATTGTAAAAATATGTCATAAACGTAACTTCAACGCAATATTACTTAGTCAAAATGTACAAATATGTTGTAATTGTAACATATATGTACATACATGTCATTTTAAACTAGTGGAAGCATTCTCACCGTTCGTGCTTAATTCTCAAACAGTCGGTAACATTTTGTTCAGCCTCATGTACATATCGCTTGTATAGTATACCGTTATATACATATTTCTGGTCATAAACTTTCAATTTTTTAAAGCATGCACTGTCTCGTGAGAAAGTTTCCTCTTCGCGGCTAAAGATCCCGCTCTTTCGACTCTGCTTTCTTCTTTCACATCTTCCTAGGTATTGAATGCACGAGCGACAAGGACTGTCCGATAGACAAAGCGTGTTTAAGCTTACATTGCGTGGACCCTTGCACGGTGCGAGGCGCGTGCGGCGAGGACGCACTCTGCGCGCCGTTAATGCACCGCGCACACTGCGCCTGTCCGCAATGCTACGTGGGGCAACCGCGCGTCGCCTGCCGGCTCGACCCCGCCTGCAAGCCGACTACGGACCACAACGTCACCTTCACTTGCTCTCACACAAAGCCATGTCCCTCCAAATTTGCTTGCGATCTCACCAGCAATCAGTGTAGAAATCCATGCCTTAATTACAAAAATTGTCGACGGAATCAAAAGTGTGAAGTTCAAAACCATAAACCAGTTTGTGTGTGTCGAAACGGATTTGCTCTCAGCGAAAAGGGAGAACTAACATGTGCACCAGAACACTCAGAATGTACTCGAGATGAACAATGTCAATCTAATGCGGCATGTAGAAATTCGAAATGTGTGAATCCATGCTTGGCATCAAAAGAACCACTGTGCGCGAAAGGTAAACAATGCGAAGTACTAGAGCATCGGGCGTGGTGTGTTTGCGTCGAAGATTGTAATCCGACGGCTTCGATATGTTTGAAAGATGTCGGATGCCCAAACAATTTAGCTTGTATTGATTTCCAATGCAAAGATCCATGCAAAGATGCTTGTGGGGGCGCTCCATGTTCCGTAGAAGACCACCATCCCGTATGCAAGTTTTGTCCAAATGGTTTCACACGCGATGAAAAACATGGCTGTGTTAAAGGTAATTGTGTTATGAACACAAAGTTCAAAATAATCTCTTAGTTTTAGAGTTTTCTGAGACCCTATTAATATTGTTTCTTCATATTACAGGAATTGTTGAATAATAGTTTGACTTTATGCAGATCTTTCACTATCTTTTCTTTTCTAGCATGGTATTCTTGTATTTTATTCTCTCCGCAGTTTGAACTCCTTGTGTATCAGGTAGTTGTTCAAGCATGTTATTATATTATTTGTGTACATACAATATTATTAATATTAACTTTCACTGAAACTTGCGGTATCAGGGGCATTAACTTTATTACTCTTATGCTAAGATTAAAACGCTTTAAAGCTTCAGTACTAACACAATGAATATAACGCGCAACAAACTGCCACGAGACAGAGTTTGCAAAACCATTAATTTGATCATGGTACTTACATATTACTCATGTTCATATTTGTATTATTATACTTATTATTGTTTTTTCCGTAGCCAAACCACTACATATTTAAAGCATTTAGAAGTATATATCCATAAAGCACGTTTCCAAAACTTGTTCCTTTCTTGCTTTGCTAGTTACTACGAAAAACAGAACTGGCTTGTATTATTTGGTCAAAACTTTGGAATTCACTTGAAAAAGCATTTCAAACCGATTTCAAATCATTACTATTATCAGAATGAACTAATTATTTCAATTGTTGTAATGTCGATATAGAGTTCCGAACGACATTACATTTATTGGATTAAAATCGCGTACAAAACCGGAGGTCAAATTGGGTATTGTTTTAATACGTCACTGTGTTCGTGGTAAACAGCTATAGAGTGCGGCGCTCACGACCACTGCGCGCCGGGGCTGGCGTGTATGGGCGGGCGCTGCGCCGACCCGTGCGCTCGTGGCGGGCCCTGCACGCAGGGACAGCACTGCGCCGTGGTTGACCACCAGCCGGTTTGCTCCAAGGGTATGCAAATTAACTAAACTTACGGGATAACCTTTATCTCGAAAAATATATTTAGAGTCGACCCCACCTGCCGTTGACTTTTACACTGCCCTTTCGATGCAACCTGAGTCCAGTTATTTATTTGGCAGTAGTTTAACCAGTCGTGGTCTGGTCTTGGTGGATATCGATTCTCAATATTGTGAGTTTGGAATAAACAGCGTATTAAAAGTAAGAGTTTTGTGTAGGGCTTTCCCTCGACGACTAGGGGTTACAACATAAAATATGTAGGGTATTCAATCACTTGTCTACCAAATACGTAGAATATGAATCACCTGTGTTACAGTCACAGTCGCTTTAATAGAGGCCTTTGTCATGTATTACACAATTGTTTAAATTACAACCGGTTTTATTTTTGAATTTCTCCGCAGCATAAAATGATCAAAAAATTTATTAATGGTGCAAAAAATATAACATTTTATATTTTCTTTTGCCTCTCAGTGTGCCAATGCCAAACGACATCGGACTGCGCGCGGTATCCTAATACACAATGCAATGGTTGTGAATGTGTGCGGGGTGAGTAATACATGCTAGAGTAATGTATATGTATAAATACTTAGGTGGTAATTATAAGGTACTTAATATTTTTGTACAAAATCACTTAATTTAACGCGAAGAACCTTACAAGAATTTTGATCATGTTTGTCCTAAAAATGAGATATATTTGTTATGGTAAGTGTAAAAAGGTAAAATAATTATTTGTTTTTATTTGAATCTGCGCAGGAAATGAACCCCCTAAGAACAACTGTCCACACTGCCGGCCAGGAGTCCCTTGTGATCCATTTTCAGGGGCCTGCATGGAAAGTGAGTAATGTTTTTATGCACAAAAGTACACTAAGACGCTAATAAATTTATAACCAAGCTACCTCATTTATTGTTGCCTTAAGTGTTTTAGCTATCACCTATAAAAAGAGTATCTACAGAGCATTGAAAAGCTGTTACTTATTTATCTATTTACAAAATCCATTTTTACACAATGGACGTATCGCGGACTTCTAGTACGAAACTCTAGCAAGTCTGCATTGTATCATATGAATAGCAAACCTAACTCCAGATGAACTGGTTGTTGCTATAACTTTAGTGTATCATTTGTCCGATAAAACGCCACAAAGTACTGGCTACTGATATCTCGGCAGACCCGGCAGGCAAACAGGCAATATTTGCACTGAAAATTTGACTTCGATAAGACGTAGATTAGTTTCACAAAGTTTGGCTGAATTCTTCACATCTTATTTTTTTAATCACTATGTTTTTCCTCAAGCCTCATTCCTTCCTTATTTCCGTGTTATGTTCTTCAATATCTCTGCATCGTACTATCTCACGACCCTACATATCTATCGGGTATGGTTAAATAAAACTATGTAAGTACCTATTACATAAAAAAATGCATTTTACCTTGAGCATGACTACTTATTAGCCAAAATATTGTATAAAGTTCTTTGTTATTTCAAGGTTTATAAGTATATTATGTTATAATACATAATTTTCCTAACGATGTTATTATTACTTTCCCATTAACAGATGATCGACCTATAAATGTCCCATTAACAGAAACATACTCCAATGTCACCGCTGAAACCACTACTCAAGGAGTAATTACAGAAAATATATCCGATATTACTTCGACAATAGATATGGTAACGTTCACTGACAGCAACACAGACATGACTTCAGTAGCGACTACAACAGAATCGACGTTGACGATAGAAGACATAACACAATACACAACTCTATTAGAGGGTGATATATCCACACAAAATATTCAACAAATATTACACAGTACTGATTTCAGTTTGCCAACTGAAACATCCAGTCCAGAATATAAATCGAAGATAAACAAAGAAGTTACTAGTAGTATCACCGATGCATTGACATCGACTGAGACTGAAAATATTCCCTTAACAACTGAACAAGGACTTGAAATGAATACATTTACAACCATTGGTGAAATTAATGCCGATATACCAATTAAAATGCATAAAACGACAACAGAGTTATCTTTAACTGAAATAAAAACATACACTGACTTTCCGTCAGACACTTTCGCCACATCTGAAATAAATGATGTTTCTACAACAGAAAAAAATAATGAACACATATCAACTTTAGAGTCTGATGAATTAATACAAAGTAGTAGTACAATACACGTTGAAAGTACTGTAAAACCAAACTTAAGCTCTACTACTTCGTCAAGTGAAAATAAGAACACAAAATCTCCAGATAACCAACGCAATTTAAACAACTATACAGACTTGATTAACGTAGTTGACAATAATTCTAAAAATATAACTAAATTAACATCTGTAAGTAGTAATTTGCCTGAAATATTTACAAGTCCTAATACAGTAAAAACTACAGACATGACGATCATCAATCAATCTATAGATACAGAATTTACATCTGCTGATTACTTTGATTCAAGCAGTACGGAAACTTTTACCATAAATAAAGTTACATTTACAACCTCTAATATAGACACTGTTAATAATGACGTTACAACCCCTGAGCCATATGGACAAGATATAACAACACAAAATCAAATCATAACACATATAATAAATGTTGGCGATAAAAATAATAACGAGGTAATCGTCTCAACTGAAACTATTGAAATAATACAACACGACAATACTATGAAAACTGATGAAACTACTATAAACTTAGATCAGATTATAACTGAACCTTCAATAAGAAGTACAGAACATTATTTAACAACATATAACGAAACAAGAAATGTTAACGTATTATCAACTACAACAGAGTCATCTACATCGAATCCTGAATTGAATACAACACCTAAAATAATTACAGACACGAGTCAAGATTTACTCGAAAAATCTACGGAGACAACTATAACAGATAATAAAGAAGACACTTATTCCACTACGGAATCACTTATCAACAAACCTGCTTTCACAACAACAACAGATTTTGTAACTACGCAAACTTCTGATGATCGCTCTGATAATACAATAATCGTCACAGGTAGTCAAGAACCAGCTCCTGAATACTCAACACATATTACGCATGTAGATTATGCACCAAATAAGACGGAGAAAACAGAGATTGGTACTGAATTTTCCACTTCTATAATAAAATCAATTACGCCTACTAATGCATTTGAAGACACAACTGTCCAACCTGTTACTGATCTTCATAATAAACCGTCAACTTATTTGAATAGTGAAATAAGTACAACAACAGAAACGTTTTTTCCTCTGAAAGAAGATACTGACAACGTAACAGCGGCTACCGCTACTGAAAATGTACCGGTAACAGAACGTTCTCAGAGTGTTGAAAACACTGAAAAAACGACAGAAAAAACGAATACTGTCACTAACACAGAAACAACTGATACTACAACTAATATTATGACCACGAATAGTAATTATGACACTACAGGTCTTCATTATGAATCTACCTTTGATCATTTAGTAACCATCGTTACAGAAACTTCATCAAATAATGATTATGATCAACATACGACACAATCTACACAAACTGAAATTGTAACACCTACAGTTTTACCAGAACCTAGTCTCTTAACAACAAATATAAATAGTCGAGACGGTAATACATTGTTTAACCCAACAACGTTATCTGTGGTTTCTCAAGAATCGACTGTGGAAGTCACAACTCCACAATTAAAAGAATCACATTATATTTTAAATGATTTGACTACAACGCCACATGCAGTTTTAACTAAAGTAACTTCATCAGAGTATGCAGATGCCTCATTAACTACAACAACAAATGCAAATGAAGTACCTGACATAACAAAACCAATTGAAATTGAAGAAATTATATCAACAAGTGCTAACTTTTATGACACTACAATAACATCTAAAGACACTGATCTTGTCACTCAAAAAATTCCGAATTCTCAAGACATTTTACTTCAAACAAGCCCAGATACATCTAAAATAGATATTTCCACACAAAACTCATTTGAAGATACCACACTTACTACAGTAAATTTAATAGCAGAACAAGTTTCAACAACAAATATACCTGAGTTGTTTACAACTCGTAATAAATTCGATATTACTATAGTAACATCGGACATCAATGCCACAGAATCTTTTACGAATTCAAAAGAATCTACGACAATAAAATCTGAAACAATAAGCAGTACTGAGGTAAATAACATTGAAACTTCAACACCGTATTTTTATAGTTCCAACAGTGGAGTATCGGAAATAATACCAGAAGATTATCCAACAAATACATTGGGTGTTATTTCAAAGACTACTGAAATTGACACTACTACGGTTAGAGATATTGAAAGTTCTTCAGCACGTTTTACTAATTTGCAAGAACATTTTACCACAGAGACTGTATTAATAAATACCGTACCCAATAATATGGAAATAACCAACATCGCTTCTTCAACAGAGTCATTTGTTGACTATTCAACTAGTAATTTAGATGTAAAATCTACAGTTACTTCTCTGACATATGATAACACTGATAGTACCCCATCTTCTTCTCCTCACGAGAGCTATTCTCCAAGTTCATATAATATTGCATCAACAAATATTGACACTACAACAACACAATATTTTTATGATACCGGAATGACTTCACCTGAAAATGATACTGAAGCAGATAAAGACAAATTACCAAATTCAACACAAATTAATAATTACACCGTATCTACTACACTAATACCTAATTCCATTCCTACCGATAATCCGCTTAATGTTACTGTAAATATAGTAACCGAAATTTCGTCGAAGTTTAATGGAAGTTTCGATTACGAAGACATAACTACACATACGCCTGATGTTAGTACAAACTACAGTGAAATTAATAATCCTAATGTTAAAATAGAAACTACTAAACCAGAAACTGAGTATACTTATTTACCTGAAAATATTGAAACTCTAGAGAAAACAATGTCACCCCCAAATTATGATAACTCTACAAATTACGAATCTACTACGAGTGACACAATAGCGTCCATAAATAATAATTCAACAGAAGATCTAAACAGCCGAGATTATAATGACAGTACGACACCAATGTCAACAACGTCTGATGTCACCTCAACAACCGCAGTAAAGAAAGAATCGACTACGCTATCAGATTTAAGTACTTCTACAGACAATTTATCATCACGAAGAAAAGACGTCGACATACCTGCGTGGACAGACTCTACGACTGTCACTGACTTCGTTACGACAGAGACAATAATAACAAGTACTGCGACTTTTACTGACCTTCGTTGTGAGATGAATGATCACTGTCCAACGGATACAGCCTGTTTCAATGGGACATGTAAGAATCCCTGTGAAGTTATGGAGAAACCATGTGCACACAATGCGCTCTGTAAAGTGGTCAACTACGCTGCTGTCTGTGTATGTGACGTTGACATCGGGATCAACTGCGTACGAGGTATGCGTTTCTAGTATTTTGCATACTGAACATCGTAGGAATTCTTTTTAAATTAATATCACAGTACTTAGAGCTTTCGAATTATCTTTCGAATTTATTATCGGACAAATGTGTACTAAAGTTACAGGAACAATATACATTAAGTTATGCAGTAAATAACTATGTACATAATTAAAAGTTTACTTACAACTTACAAGTGTACTTTAAAACTGTAACATAACTACTAATATTAATACATAACATGTAATATACTAGAATCACCCGGAACACCCAAAGCACCTGAACCCTGTCATTCCGATCGAGACTGTATAGAGACAGAAGCCTGTTTTATGGGACTATGTCAAAATCCATGTGATTTCGACAATGTTTGTGGTGTTGGAGCCAAATGCCGCCCAATAAAGCAGAGGCCAACGTGTTCATGTCCCACCGGTCACGATGGAAATCCTGCCGTTAAATGTTCACCTAAAATAAGTAAGCTAATTGTACTAATTTATTTTAAAAATCACTCGTGGCAAATATTTTTTACTTTATTAAAATAAACTTTTTGTCGATCTGCAGAACTACCGATAATCGATCATTTAAGGTTGGAACTAAGGTTAGGACCTTTTTCTTCTTTTTCTATATTAGAATTATTCCCATACTAAAAATATTTGCCACTTCATTTAATAATTAGTTATCCAGTAAATAAAACGAAGGACGACTTTAATATTTTTAACCAGTGGGTAGTAAATCGTTTAATTTAATGTACATTTTGACTTGTATAGTATAGGAAAATCAGTGGCGAAGTGTGGAATATATCGTCCCCATGGTACTTTATACCAAATTCATACATAACGTGACGTTCCCATAGGGGTACTCAGAGACCACATTGGTCCACTTGCACAAGGTAGTCGATCCAACAACATAAATAAGCATATAGGTCATATGACATACATTCGTCACCTGGATGTGGGCGTGAATGTGTATGTATATTAAGGATGTGATTTTATTGTAAAAAATATGCCAATAAGTCGCTGTGGTGGTATGTGTGATTTATTAGCCACTGTAATATCAAGTAATTTGAACTTAATTTGGTACTTAATTTATTAGAATGATGGAAACAAAGTGACGTACCTCCTGCAACCCCTAATAGTGACACTGTTTTAGGTGTTAAAGGCCAATGATAATTACATAATAGAAATACTGACTGCTTTGGTCAGAATGTATTTATAAATAAATACAGTGAACTGTATTTAGTTAGGTACTGTACTGTATGTAGTTAGGTAAGAAAGTTCAATAATTGGCACATAAAAAAAAATTAGGTAACGGGAATCGCTTTTATGAATTCTTCGCCACTGAGTACCTAATGTATAATTGTCCATATAAATTGCACAACGATTGTATAATACATAAATATTTTACATTTTACTCAGTTGGTTGCACTCGAAATGAAGATTGTCACTTGACTGAAGCTTGTATAAATAATGCATGTCAGCACCCATGTGCCATACACGACCCATGCGCACCTAATGCGGTCTGTATAAATACGAACCACGGCTCCGACTGTAGTTGTGCTGAAGGATTTCAAGGAAATGGCTACGTTGGCTGTGTACCAGGTAAGAAAATATAACTGTTACATTAATAAAATACAACGTATTACCGATTTCTGACGTGTATTAAATCTTTAATATGATTTTAGTAATGAATTTAGAATCCGTATGTCAGTATAATGAAGACTGCCCACCAGAACTGCTGTGTGACAGATTAAATAGGGTGTGCATGAATCCTTGTGCTATGGATAAATGTGGTGAAAACGCTGAATGCATACCTGAAAACCACGGTATTCAATGTAAATGCTACGCTGGCTATACAGGAAACCCTTTTCTCGAATGCTATCAAGGTATGACTGCAGATTATTCAATATTTATTACAAAAGTGGTTAACCGTGGTTAACTCGTTAAGTTACTCTGTCCAAATAAAATTTGTATAATTTTAGTTCAAGGATGCAGATCGGATAACGAATGTGCCAATTCAGAAGCATGTGTTAATGCAAAATGTAGCTCTCCGTGTAGATGTGGTGTTAATGCTGTATGTGACGTTTTGAATCACCGTGCTACCTGCAAGTGTTTGACGGGTTACACTGGCAATCCATTATTAGGATGCGAGCCACCATCCAATCCTTGTGCTCCTAATCCTTGTGGTGTTAACGCACTATGTGAAAACGATAACGGAAATCCAATTTGTTATTGTCCAAAAGGCCTTGACGGAAATCCCTTTCAAAATTGCTGTAAGTATTTTTCCTAAATTTACACGATACTACTTACATATTGTAAAATACAATTCTGATGGACATTTAACTTCTTTTTCAGTTCCCAGTGGTAATGAATGTGAGCCAAATCCATGTGGACCGTTCTCAGGTTGTCGATTAATTGACAACAAACCGGCTTGTTTCTGTCTACCTAATTACGAAGGAAACCCTCCAAGACAACCATGTCGAATACCCAGTAACTCTTGTAATCCATCTCCTTGTGGACCTAATACACAGTGTACAATACTTTCAAATGGATTTGCTAAATGTACTTGTTTAGAAGGCTACATTGAAAGTCCTAACACCATAAGAGGTTGCGTAGAGGCACGAAATCCTTGTGATCCAAATATTTGTGGGGTCGGAGCACGCTGTGATCCAAACAGGACGCCTGCTTGCTATTGTCCTGAAAATACTTTAGGCAATCCATATAAATCATGCTCTCCTCCCCCTTATTTACCACCAGAGAAAGCCCTTTGTCAACCAGGGCCTTGCGGAATAAACGCAGAATGTTATGTAAGCAGCAATAGAGAAATGTGCTTCTGCAAGACCGGTTACACTGGAGATCCTTACACATCTTGCCAACCACCAAAAAGCCCGTGTATTCCAAGCCCATGTGGTCCACAAGCTATATGTAGCCCAACTTACGATTCTCAACCAGTATGCTCATGTCCGCCAGGAAGCACTGGCGATCCTTACAGCCTTAGTGGTTGCCGTTCACGTGAATGTGAAGTAGACGATGAATGCGCTTTTGATAAAGCTTGCATTGGCTATACCTGCCGCGATCCATGCCCTGGAGCTTGCGGATTAAACGCAAGGTGTGAGGTGGAATCTCATCGACCCTTATGTAGTTGCGAAATAGGACTTATTGGTAATCCATTGATTTGCTGTCTACCTCCTGAAGATCAAAAATCATCTAAGCCATGTAACAAGTTGCAATGTGGTGCAAATGCCATTTGTCAAGATCTAGGAGATCAAGCAATATGTTCATGTATACCTGATTTCTTTGGCGATCCGTATGTAGAATGCAAGCCGGAATGCTTGATGAATTCAGATTGTCCTACTAACGAAGCCTGTATTAACAGGAAATGTACAGACCCATGCTCTTTCAACAATGTTTGTGGAATTAATGCAGAATGTCTCTGCTCTGACCATACCGTATCATGTCTTTGTCGTGACGGATATTTTGGAGATCCTCTAATTCAATGCGTTTATAGGCGTAAGTATTGCATTTGTAAATAATGCGTGCTATGATTGTTTCCGACTTTCCAAGTCTAGTGATTATAGATGATAATTGTTTTGCATATTCGAGGGCTCCATCCATCGATAAATTATAAACATTGTATATTTATGTTTTAGCGATTCTGATTCCTCCAGACAATACAACTGTTCAACCCTGCTCACCCAACCCTTGCGATCTGAATGCTCCATGCGACACTTATGGAAATCAGTTCGCCATTTGCGATACTTGCGCAGGACCCCAAGCTGCTAACAATCCAGCTTGCAGACCCGAATGCATACTGAGCTCAGATTGCGCCTTCGATAGGGCTTGTGTAAGGAACAAATGCGTAGATCCATGTCCGGGTTCATGTGGAGTTAACGCTGAATGTAGTATTTACTATCATGATCCAATTTGCCGTTGCTTAGATGGTTATGAAGGAAATCCGTATGAACATTGCAAGATTAGTGTTACACGTAAGTACGGCGCTTATAATTTGATAATATAATTTAATTTAATTTCAAAGAACTTAATTTAAAATAAGCAATTTCAAATATTTAGAATTCAAGTTGATAATATACTTAATAGTTGTTAATTTTTGTTTCAAACTAAACTCGCGTTCTTTAGTTAATAGTTGTTAATTTGTATTTTTTTTGTGATTTCAGCATTGGTACAAACTTGTGATAATATTCAATGTGGAGCAAACGCTGTATGTAACGAATTGAATGGTGCTCTAAGTTGTCAATGTTTACCTGAATTCTATGGAAATCCTTATATTTCATGTCGACCACAGTGTGTGGCAAATAGCGACTGCCCTCCAAATCGGGCCTGCCTAAATAATAAATGTGAAAATCCATGTAAAGATGTATGTGGTCTCGGAGCATCTTGCGATACAGTGAACCATCACGCAGTGTGTTTCTGTCCATCTGGTCATGCAGGAGATCCTTATATAAGATGCCAGCCGTCACCCACCACACCACCTCTTTTAACTACTTGTGATCCATCTCCTTGTGGACCATACAGTCGCTGCCTGGTTATACCATCTGGTTTTGCTATTTGTTCCTGTTTGCCCGGTTATAGAGGAATGCCCCCAATGTGCCAGCCAGAATGTGTCAGTAACTCTGATTGTTTACAAACACAAACATGTGTAAACCAAAGATGCAGTGATCCCTGTCAGGGAAGTTGTGGAGTCGGTGCTATTTGTATAGTCGTCAATCATAATCCTATATGTAGTTGTGGTCCAGGAAAATCTGGTGATCCTTTCACAGCATGCTCTGTGTCTCATATAGATCCTGTTAAAGATCCTTGTACTCCTTCACCTTGTGGGCCCAACGCACTATGCGAAATAAGATCAAATCATCCAGTATGCTCATGTCGTCCTAATTACTCTGGTACACCACCATATTGTAGACCGGAATGTGTAATAAGCCAAGAATGTCCATCAAATCAGGCCTGCATAAATGAAAAATGTGTCGACCCTTGCATTGGAGCTTGTGGAAGTAATGCAAAGTGTGATGTTATAAACCACACCCCATTATGTAGTTGTCTAGAAGGACACAAAGGTGATGCATTTATTGGATGTACAATAACACCAAAAGAAAATACTACGCCGTGCAATCCATCCCCATGCGGGGAGAACACAATCTGTACCGTTGTCAATAACAACGCTCGTTGTTCTTGTATACCACCGAATATTGGTAACCCTTACGCTGGAGGTTGTCGACCAGAATGCAGTATTAACTCTGACTGTCCAAATCATTTATCTTGTTTATCAAAACACTGCAGAGACCCGTGTCAAGGGCTATGTGGTGTAAATGCTGCATGTACCGTCTCGAATCACGCTCCAGCATGCACATGTTTTGATGGATATGAAGGAAATCCATTCTCGTCTTGTCGTCCTAAATCTGGACCACGTAAGCTAACTCTTATTTGAGTAAGATAACTTTTACACACAGATTATTTAGATCCACTCACGTAATATTTTGTTTTAGCACTTCCTCTGAACCCATGTGAGCCATCTACCTGTGGACCGAATAGTGAGTGCCGTGTAGTAAGCGATCGAGCGGTGTGTTCATGTCAAGCTGGCTATATTGGAGCGCCCCCTGCTTGCCGGCCAGAATGTGCTGTGAACTCTGATTGCCCATCAAATAGAGCATGCGTAAATTTGAAATGCAAAGATCCCTGTATTCAGAGTTGTGGACTTGATGCTCGTTGCCATGTTATAAGCCATAATCCAATATGCACTTGCCCAGAAAATCTACCAGAAGGTGATCCTTTCATCAGATGTCACAGAAGAGGTATGTAGGATATGGAGGAGGAGATATGTAGGTTTATTTTCTTTTTCAGTGACAAACATTTTGTTAGCAACCATATTATCCTATTGGATTTTTCAAGGGTATCGACGTGGTTTAAAATAACTCTTGTACGGACTATTATGTACTCGTAAATTGGTCGTATGTATGCTGAAAAGGTTATCGTTTACTCTGGAGTGGTCTCGGTTGGTAATTCCTTGTTTGCATTTTATATGTATATATAGCGGATAGATGGCGCTAGCGTTGCTGGTCGCAAATTTTGAACTTGCGTGTTAATTTTTTATTTATTATTTTGACACTTTGTGTTGTGCATTCATGATGGAATGGATGGTCGCAAACTGCACGAATGGTTCTCGGCAAATGCGTTCATGTTGATTGTGGTAAAGTCAAATATTATCCTATTCACTAGCAGAAAAATGACAACTCCAATGTCAATGTCATGCCCAATGGGCCTATGTAGCAGTAACAGGTTTCTAGGGTTTACCCATGGCTGTTATTGACAATATCATTGTGAATTTTTTTTACGAAAGCAAATCTATTTATTATATACGCAACCACAAACAACATACAAACTTAACCCTAAACCTAAATCTATATTTACAAATAAAAAACCTGAATTGACTTACAATGAGGAGTTTTCCAGTAGGTATTGTCAGTTGGTTTCAAAAAGCATCAATAGATGGCGCTACTACTATGTTGGTAATTTTTTTTTAAATCTGTATTTTTTTGGCAGTGATATCATGCAACCATCTAATACTAAACCTAAAAATAAAATGTTTATTAATATAAACATAACTTTTAAAGGTTGAACGAAATGTACAAAGACATATTTTTATGAATAGGCACTATGTTTCATTTGATTACAACCTCTAAAATGGTTGAAAACTATTGATAAATACATTATTATCCAATACAACGTACCCGGTCTTTACATCCTCTTTGCTAAGAACCTTTTTCAAGCGATTATCAATTACCAAAATTGTTGGGCCGCCATCTAGTGAGTGGTTAAGAATGCTTTAGATACCTATTGGAAAACTCCTCATTAATGTAATATTATGTAAATTTAATTTTCAATGATTGATAAATCAACTAAAATAAACTATTGCATACGATCGCAATGTATGGAAGAAAGGGGGGAGGCCTCTGCCCAGCAGTGGGATGATTCAGGCTGATATAAATAAATAAATAAACTATTGTGTACTGCGATTTTGTGCGTGTACACGGAATTTGATCAAAAGTATAATGTGTTAATACCTGTTCTCTTCTTACGTAATTAGCCGTTAAGTCCGTTCCGTTGTTCACATCAGTAATTATGATAGAATGTCAAATATAATAAATAATCATTTTTTGTTTGTTATGTATGTTGCAGTTTCCCTGTATTAAAGTAAACTAGTTAACTTGGTTTATTAACCATGGACGGGACATTTGATGTAGACGTTTATTTCTTATCCATACTTCACCCTTATTGTCGAGACGTAATAAAAGTGTCAAGTAATCAAATCTCGATATATCTAATAGAAATATAATTTAAAGGTCCGACCGCCACACCGTCACCGGATCCCTGTCTGCCGTCTCCATGTGGGCCTCATTCATCATGCCGCAACGACGGTGGCCGGGCTGTATGCGCGTGCGAGCCGACCATGCTAGGAGCTCCTCCCGGCTGCCGCCCCGAGTGTCTGATCAACCAAGACTGCCCACTTGCACTGGCGTGCATAGCGAGTCGCTGTGTCGATCCCTGTGTGGGTTCATGCGGCTTCAATGCGCGGTGTTTCGTTCAGAACCATCAACCCATATGTTCCTGCGATGATGGCTACTCTGGAGATCCATTTGCTGGCTGCAACCCAAGAGAAGGTATTTATATAACTCTTTTAATGAATGTTTATTTTGTCGAAGCATGTCGGTTGCTACACTTTGCATGGCATGGTATTTTTGTTGATGTTATAGTGATTGCACCTTGTAAATCATATTTTCAGTTCCAAAAGAGTTGCCTCGTCATCCTTGTAACCCATCACCGTGCGGGCCTAATGCCATTTGTCGAGAAAGAAATGGTGCTGGATCCTGTGTTTGCGTTGATGATTTTTATGGTGATCCATACTTAGGCTGTCGTCCGGAATGTGTTATGAACACTGATTGCAGTGTAGATAAATCTTGCTTCAACAATAAATGCGTGGACCCATGTCCAGGCACATGCGGACAAAACGCTGAATGTAGAGTTCAAAATCACGCGCCTCTATGTTTCTGCTTACCTGGATACAGTGGAAACCCTCTTCATGCATGTTCACCTTTTACGCGTAAGATCTTTTTATTTTCTTTCTGTACTCTTTATTACTTTTAATTTGTGTCTCTACTCATCTATATTTTTTCTTATACTATAGCAAAATTAGAACCTGTGGATCCTTGCCACCCTTCACCTTGTGGCCCTTATAGTAAATGTCGTACATTTAACGGGCACGCGGTATGTACATGTTTAGACATGTGCATCGGTTCTCCACCAAACTGTCACCCAGAATGCATTATTAGTTCAGACTGTCGGCCAGATAAAGCATGTTTGAAACAAAAATGTTTAGACCCATGTCCGGGTACATGCGGATCGAATGCGCAATGCCAAGTTATAAATCATAATCCAATCTGCAGCTGTTTTAATGGTTATACTGGTGATCCTTTCGTTAGATGTTACGAAGAAAGTAAGTACATTTTAAATGTAAATACTGTAGTGTCTTGTAAAAAGGATACCAACTTATCAAATAATTTTTGACAGGACCTATGATATCTATTGATGTATGCAATCCAAGCCCTTGTGGACCCAACTCGCAATGCAAAGAAATAAATGGGGTGCCCGTCTGTACATGCCTAAATAATTATATTGGTCGACCCCCAAGCTGTAGACCCGAATGCGTGATAGACGTTGAATGTCCCGGAAATTTAGCGTGTATATCAGAGAGATGTAGTAACCCTTGTCCAGGCTCATGTGGATTCCATGCCACGTGTATTGTTGTAAAACATGTGCCAGTGTGTGCATGTGATGAAGGGTATACAGGAGATCCTTTTTCGGGATGTGCAATAATTCCTAGTAAGTTAAATGCAAAAATAATATACTTATGAATTTTGATCCTCATCTAAATATAATAGTTTGTTAAATTGCCATTAATTTATTTTTAGCAATTTTGCCACAAGTTGTAAGTCCGTGTGCAACATCTCCATGCGGAGCAAATGCTGTTTGTAAAGAAAGAAATGGCATTGGATCATGCTCTTGTCTCCCTGAATACTACGGTGACCCATACGTAGAATGTAGACCAGAATGTGTATTGAATTCAGATTGTCCAAAAGACAGGGCTTGTAACAATAACAAATGCAAAGATCCATGTCCCGGAGTTTGCGGAATGAATGCAGAGTGTCGTGTAAATAACCATGCACCATCTTGTGCGTGTCTACCAGGATATGAAGGAAATCCATTTACATCTTGTTACTTAAGTACGTTATATGTATAATAAAGTTACTAGGTGTACCTATGGTAATTGTAAAGTGAAGTTGTTCATACTATTTATTTTATTTTAGGTATAATAGCAAATCCTATAGAGCCATGTTTGCCTTCCCCATGTGGACCATATAGTATTTGTCGCGAACATAACGGTTACGCTATATGTTCATGTCAGGAAGAATATTTGGGGGCCCCGCCATTATGCCGCCCGGAATGTATGGTGAGCAGTGAGTGCATGCCAAATAGGGCGTGTATTAACCAAAAATGTATCGATCCATGTATTGGATCATGTGGCAATAATGCTAAATGTACAGTAGTAAATCATAACGCATTATGTAGCTGTCCACAAAACTATTTTGGGGATCCTTTCGTAAACTGTGCATTCGAATCAAGTAAGTTTTGGAATATATATAAATAACATTTACTTACATAAAACTAAAAAATAACAAAGAGTTATGACAGAATGTTAACAATGAATAAAATGAACTTACCTACTAATCAATTAATCCACAAAAATGGAGTAAAATCTAATAGTTACACATATTTTAGGACCTGTACCTAAACCATCTGAAAATCCGTGCATTCCGTCCCCGTGTGGACCAAATTCACAATGCCGTATAGTAGGAGAAACACCTGCTTGTTCGTGTAAGCCAGGTTATGTAGGACGTGCACCAAACTGTCGCCCTGAATGTATATATGACGAAGAATGTCCAAGTAATCTAGCTTGTGTTCGAGAAAAATGTGCGAATCCCTGCGATGGTTCATGCGGCTCAAATACAGATTGCGTGGTAATCAATCATAAAGCAGTATGTCATTGTCGCGAAGGCTATTCAGGAGATCCCTTTGGAGGTTGCCATATCTTTGGTAAGTTTAGGTTTGGTTTTTAATGTTTATTTGTATAACAAATACATGAAACTAAAACCAAAAATAATATTTTTTTTTTAGTAATTGAAATCCCAGATGAGGATGAAACCAAACCATGCAATCCTTCACCATGTGGTCCAAACTCATTGTGCACAGAAAGGAACGGTGCGGGAGCTTGTACTTGCCAACCAGGCTACTTTGGGGATCCCTACCTAGGCTGTAGACCTGAATGCGTCACAAACAATGATTGCCCTCTACAAAGAGCATGCGCCAATAATAAATGTATAGACCCTTGCCAAGGAGCGTGTGGTATTAATGCACAATGTAATGTAGCGCACCATACCCCTTTATGTTTGTGTATTGACGGCTACGAAGGAAATCCTATATTATCATGTCACCCACAAAGGCAACGTTAGTACTTTTACCCTTATTAAAATCAAATGATCTCTATAAATAATAAATACAACATAACAATAACAATATAATTCAATTTTAGCGGTTGTAGATGATCCATGCGGGCTTGCGTCTTGTGGACCATATAGCATCTGCAAAGTAATTAATGAACATGGAGTATGTTCCTGCCAGGAAGGGTATATTGGTTCCCCGCCGATGTGTAGACCTGAATGTGTGACCAGCACAGAATGTCCGCAACATCAAGCATGTATTCAACAAAAATGCAGAGATCCATGTCCGGGAACATGTGGTGTTAATGCGCGTTGTCAAGTTATAAATCACAATCCTATTTGTACTTGTAAAGCAGGTTTTACAGGAGATCCATTTATAACTTGCCAATTAGACCGAAGTAAGATTATCGTCAGTTATAATAAAAAATTTACTTAAAAGAAAAATTACGTTGGTTTTTATACAAAACGCAAATTGAAAACTTTCATACTTTACAATTTATGCATGATTTTCAACTATTTTATACAACTTTTTATTTTCATATTTTCTTTATTCTATTGTACTTTATCTTTCTCTATTTTCTTTCTTAGAACCTATTTATCAAGGACCTCAAGGAAATCCTTGCCTACCATCACCATGTGGCCCATATTCACAATGTAAAGTAGTCGGAGAAGCGCCTGCATGTTCATGCTTGCCGAGTTATATCGGCATTGCACCCAACTGTAGACCTGAGTGTTCTATCAACGCTGAATGTCCAGGAAATTTAGCATGTCAAAACGACAAATGTGTCGATCCTTGTCCGGGTTCTTGTGGTTTCAATGCAGAATGTTCAGTAGCAAATCATGTAGCATTATGTAATTGCATGCCAGGATATACAGGTGACCCGTTCGGTGGCTGCTCAAGAATTGAATGTAAGTAATAGTAATAACCAAAAAATAAGTAAGTTGGGTAATAATAATATAGCAACATTATCTATTGTTAAATATTTCCTGTTTTATTAACTTTTAATATTGCGGATAATAACGCTTATTCAATATGACATAATTTTTTACAGATGTGACAGAACCGCCTCCAAATCCTTGTAACCCATCTCCTTGTGGTGCCAATGCACTTTGTAAAGAAAGAAACGGCGTTGGCGCCTGCACTTGTTTGCCGGAATATATGGGTGATCCATACACAGGATGTCGTCCAGAATGTGTGTCAAATTCAGATTGTGACAGGAATAAAGCTTGCTCAAACAACAAATGCAGAGATCCTTGTCCAGGAACGTGCGGCATTAACGCTGAATGTAGAACTATCAACCACGCTCCAACATGTTCGTGTATAACTGGATACACGGGCAATCCGTTAGTACGATGTGAAATCGAAAGAGGTAATTAAGTATTTATATATTTAAGTAAATAGGAATATATTTTACAAGGAAGTATCTACCAACGTTCAATATTCACTACCTACAAAAACAAAAATCATAAGGATCGCGTGGATAAAATGTTTTTGGGTGTCTGGGGTTCGCTGTTTATCCACTTTTATGGGTATCGAAATCTATAGTTACGCATGTTTCATTACAGATATGCCGATAAACCCAGAACCGTGTTTGCCTTCACCATGTGGACCGAATAGTCTATGTCGTGCAGTAAATGGTCATAGTGTATGTACTTGCGAAAGCGGATATATTGGCACACCACCGTCATGTCGCCCCGAATGTATTGTTAGTTCCGAATGTCCTCAAGATAAGGCTTGTGTTAACAAAAAGTGTATAGATCCATGTCCTAACACATGTGGACTCAATGCGAGGTGCCAAGTCGTCACGCATAATCCCATTTGCAGCTGCACTCCAGGGTATACTGGAGATCCATTCTCTACATGTAGTTTGGTAGAGCGCAATCGTAAGTATTTATTGTTAATTCTCCCAGCTATTAACTTGTCAGGCAAATGTTTGGGGCCATTACCTTTTTACATGAATTATTTCTGTAATGTGTAAGCCAAAATTAATGTTTAAACTAGTTATATGGTACCAATAAGTGGTTATATAATTAATTTTCATTCACAGAAACTCGTCCCGTCAACCCTTGTGTGCCATCACCGTGTGGTCCGAACTCGGAATGCCGTATAATTGTAGAACAAGCAGCTTGTTCATGTTTGCCAAATTACATCGGCAGAGTGCCAAACTGTCGACCAGAGTGTACTCTTGATGCTGAATGCCCAAGTAATACGGCTTGTGTTAACGAGCGATGTAAGGATCCTTGCCAGGGAGCTTGCGGAGTGAATGCCCTTTGTGTAACCGTCAATCATAGACCAATATGTAGTTGCCAACAAGGCTTTTCAGGAGATGCTTCCAAGAACTGTATGCAAATTATCATGCCACGTAAGTGTTTTTACTACGTAATTTAATTTTTGTATTGTTATTTAAAATTAGGTAACGAACTTGCCAGTTTTCGAAAGTCAATTCGAATCGTCTCGCACGCAGGTTTGATGATTTCCAGCTTCCCGAACAAGCCGTGTGGTGTCCGGCAGAGTAGAATAGCACCAACCCCTTACACTCTTGGGTGTCGTACAAGGCGACTAATGTTTTCGAGGCAAAAGATCTTAGAGTCTCCGTAGACTGGAAAATAGGCAGCAGCGTTTTCCATTGTTATATTTACAACACTGCGATCTCCAATCCGCCTGCCAAGCGTGGAGATTATGGCAATAACCTCTTGCCCCTCTCGTGGGAGAGGCCCCAAGTCCTGCAGTGGACTGTGATGATGAACAAGCCGGGTTCCGAAAAGATTTTAGTACCATAGACCACATTCTATGCTGCGGCAGGTCTTACAGGTCTTTGGTATACAGAAGATCAAAGAGTATAACCGGCCATTATGCTTGGCGATTGTGGACTATGAGAAAGCCTCCGATTTGATCGAAACTTGGGCGGTGCTCCAGTCTTTACAGCGGCACCAAATTGACTGTTAATATATCTAAGCATTGAAGTGTTTGTACGAAAACACCACTATGTCAGTTCGTCTCCAGGACAAGACCTCAGAGCCTATTCAGCTGCAGTGAGGAGTTAGACAAGGTGATGTCATATCACCGAAGTTGTTGACCGTTGCACTGGAGGATATCTTTAGGCATCTGGACTGGGACGGACTTGGCATCAATATTAACGGCGAGTACCTCACTCACCTCAGATTTGCTAACGATATCGCATGCATGGCTGAAAACCTGGAAGAGTTCATCCTCACACCTTGGAGCCATATTGGTCGCAAACTGTGCGGTTCCAAAGGAACTTTTTCCCACGCACACTAAGGTTGTAGAATGAACTACCTGGGGAGGTTTTCCCTGGAGAGTACAACATGGAGTTCTTCAAGAAAGGCGTAAAAAGGTTTTTACGGGGTCGGCAACGCGTGGGTGTTGCCCCTGGTATTGCAAACGTCCATAGGCTGCGGTGACTGTTTACCATCAGGCAGGCCGTAAGCTTGTTTGCCACCCTAGTGGTATAAAAAAAGAAGACTTGGGCAAAATGCTCGATGACCTCTGCAGTGCTTCTCAACAAGTAGATCTTAAAATTATGTCAAATGTCCATGTTGTGCTTACTCCAGTGACCGTTAGAGACAAGTTGTTGCGGAGCAAAAGTTGTTGACGACTATACATACCTAGGACAAATAGTCCAGCTAGGTAGGTCCAATTTCGAGAAAGAGGTCAATCGACGAATCCAACTCAGTGGCATTCGGGTTGTGGGCCTTATAAGAAAGCACACTGTTACCCATAGGGCAATGGAAAGGGCTATGCTCGGAGTCTTGATGCGCGATCGAATGAGAAATGAGGAGATCCGCAAACGAACCAAGGTCACCGACATAGCTCTAAGGATTGCTAGACTGAAGTGGCAGGGGGCAGGGCACATAGCTCGAAGAACAGATGGTCGATGGGACAGTAATATTCTCGAGTGGCGACCACGTACTGGAAGACGCAGCATGGGTTGGCCTCCTACAAGGTGGACCGACGACCTGGTAAACATCGCAGGTACCAGCTGGATGCGGAAGGCACAGGACCGGCCTTTGTGAAGATCTCTAGGGGAGGCCTATGCCCAGCAGTGGGCGTGTTTCTGCTGATATGATGAACGAACTTACAGTTGTTATTGATGATGGAAACATAATTTCCACACGAAAGGTACTTCATTCTTTTCCAAATTGTTTTTAGCCACCGAAATGACACCGACATCTAGTCCTTGCATGCCGTCACCCTGTGGACCAAACGGTGAATGCAGAGAACGGAATGGAGCTGGTGCGTGTGTATGTTCTGACGGTTATGAAGGTGACCCTTACAGTACACAAGGATGTCGAAGGGAATGTGAAAGCAATAACGAATGCCCACCGAACTTTGCTTGCACACGATTCAAGTGTATTGATCCGTGCCCTAAAACATGCGGTCAACTGGCTCAATGTACAGTTGAAAATCACGTTCCTGTGTGTACTTGTCCGACTGGGTACACAGGAGACCCATTCTTCCAATGCAAGAAAGTACCATACAGTAAGTTACTTTCTTTGATTCATCGGTGGTAACTTTAATATCCGTTTAAGTTCCGTGAAGCTTTGCTATTAATCGTTTTGATGCAGTTGTGTCAACTGCAATTTTATACAGTTCCGCACAGTTCATCTATTTAGATCCTTATTAGTGAGTGCCACCTCTAAAATTTTAAAATATTTTCAGCTCCTCCACGCCCTCTTAATCCATGCGAACCTACACCATGCGGTCCTAACAGTCAGTGTAGACAAGTGAATATGCAAGCTGTGTGCTCTTGTTTACCGAACTATATTGGATCCCCACCTTCCTGTAGACCGCAGTGCGTAGTAAACAGTGAATGTGACACATCCAAGGCTTGCATAAATCAAAAGTGTGATGACCCATGCCCTAATACATGTGGATTAAGAGCTCACTGTCTGGTTAAAAATCATAATCCGATATGTACCTGTCCAGCGGCTATGACAGGCGATCCATTTACACAATGCTACCGTAAGTACCTATCAATTTTCTTTTCAATAAATATCGTGACGAATATTTGTAATTTCATACGATGGTAGGATTCTGTCTACCCTGGGGAGTCCACCTGGGTGAGTACCACCCCACCCCCTTACCTATTTCTGTCGCCAATCAATAGTGCTTGCATTGTTGTGTTCCTGTTTGAAGGATAAGGCAGTCAGTGAAATTTCAGACATGAGGCATTTCATCTTCTGCTTGTTTGTCACTATGTAGCATAAAATAATATTTGTTTCCGAAATGTGTAATATTTAAATATCTATTATTTACAGCACTTCCAATCACAACAACAGAAAGGCCTCCAACTTGCACACCTTCGCCTTGTGGACCAAACTCCCGTTGTCAATTACTAGATAGTGGTCCTGCTTGCACTTGCCTTCCTGGATTTATTGGTTCACCACCGTCTTGTCGACCAGAATGTACGATAAACTCCGAGTGTCCTTCTTCACTGGCTTGTGTCCGACAAAAATGCGATGACCCATGTCCAGGCTCTTGTGGCGTAGATGCAAACTGTCATGTACTAAATCATGTCGCGGTTTGTGTTTGCAACGAAGGATTTACTGGAGATCCGTTTTCAAGATGCACGGAGATAAGAGAAGGTATATAGTAACAAAAATTCTATAAATAACGCGTGTTAAAAACATGTATATACATTTGTTGATAATTAATGTTTATTTCAGCACCTACGACTTCAACGCCATTAGACCCCTGTAATCCATCACCATGCGGGCCAAATGCGCAATGTGACAACGGTTTCTGTACTTGCCTGCCAGATTACAACGGAAATCCATACGAATCCTGCAGACCTGAGTGTACAGGGAGCCAGGAATGCCCCAGAGATAAAGCATGTTTCAGGAATAAATGTATAGATCCCTGTCCTGGGGTTTGCGGCCAAAGTGCCAAGTGTGATGTAATAAACCACATTCCGACATGTTCTTGCATATCGGATTACACGGGAAATCCTTTCATACAATGTCACCCTGTACAAGAATTTTCAAAAGATCCTTGCCACCCATCAAAATGTGGTCCTAACAGTATTTGTAGAAATGTTGACAACGCAGCCGTTTGCGCATGCTTAGAAGGTTATCAGGGCTCGCCACCGTCATGTAGACCAGAATGTATAGTTAGCTCTGAATGTCCGTCAACTAAAGCTTGTGTCAATCAAAAATGTATAAACCCTTGTATAAATGCTTGCGGTGTCTCTGCAAGATGTGAAGTGATTAACCACAGTCCAATTTGTAGTTGCAATGTAGGACAAACAGGAGATCCATTCAAAAGCTGCTACAATATTCCACTACCAACAATATCGCATAGACTGGAAAATGTATGCAACCCGTCACCATGTGGTCCTAATTCAATTTGCTTAGAAAGAAATGACAAAGCAAATTGTAGATGTATTGACAACTATGTAGGACAGCCACCAAATTGTAGACCAGAATGTGTTATCAATCCTGACTGTCCTTCTAACCAAGCTTGTGTTAGAAACAAATGCATCGACCCCTGTCCTGGATCTTGTGGACTTCAAGCGGAATGTACTGTAGTCAGCCACACTGTATCATGCACCTGTGTAGAAAAGTTCACTGGAAATCCGTTCTTACAATGTGTGCCCATAATAGGTAAGTACTCGTACTAGTATTATTTCAAAACTATTTGTAATTTGTTTTATGAACATTATTTATTGAAACAACTTTTAATATTTACGTTTCTTATTTTCAGAAATAGATGTACCTCGATCACCTTGTGATCCATCACCGTGTGGTGCCAACGCAGTATGTACACAACGTGATGCAGCAGGATCTTGCTCTTGTGTAGAAGGATATTTTGGCAACCCATACGAAGGCTGTCGACCTGAATGCGTTCTCAGCTCTGACTGCTCATCTGACAAATCATGTATTAGAAATAAATGTGCAGACCCTTGCCCAGGCATATGCGGTGCTAACGCCGAGTGTAATGTGATCAACCATGTTCCCAGCTGTGCGTGTATCACTGGATACTCCGGAAATCCGTTCATACAATGTCTAAAATATGAACCCCGACCAATAGCTAGACCATGCCAACCCTCGCCTTGTGGGCCTAACAGTCTATGTAGAGAAAACGGCGAATTAGCCTCTTGTGAATGTCTACCAGAATATAAGGGTGCCCCACCTGATTGTCGACCAGAATGCACTGTGAACAGTGAATGCCCGCCAGATCGCGCTTGTCATAAGTTGAAATGTGCCGATCCATGCCGAGGCACTTGTGGTATAGGATCCCATTGCCAAGTAATTAATCACAGTCCACTGTGCAGCTGTCCTGCTGGTACCACGGGCGACCCATTCGCCAGATGCTTTGTATACAACGAACAAAAGGTTGACTTTGAAAATGAACAGCCCTGCCGATTAAATCCTTGTGGTGCTTACAGTGAATGTCGTCCTATTAATGGCAATCCATCATGTTCATGCCTGCCAGGTTACATAGGAACTCCACCTAATTGTCACCCTGAATGCCTTGTCAACACTGACTGTCCATCTTACCAGGCTTGTATCGCAGAAAAATGTACTAATCCTTGTGTAGGATCCTGTGGATTTAGAGCAGAGTGTACTGTGCGTGACCACATACCAATTTGTAGTTGCCCTAATGGATACAACGGTGATCCATTTATTCAATGTTCAGAAGTACCCGGTAAGTTAATAGCGACATTTAAGAATAGGTATTTATGATAAATAAAATAATATAAATAAAAGCACGAGTAATATCCAATATTTTATTAATAAGTATAAAATTAAACATTTATTTACAGTTACTCCCACACCTGTGCCAGATTCATGTATAAATACATGTGGCAGCAATGCTTTTTGTGAATACGGATCGTGTTCGTGTGTAGCTGGATACTTTGGCGATCCTTATTTGGGCTGTCGACTAGAATGCAGCACCAATGGCGAATGCGCACCGAACCGCGCATGTCAAAGAGGGAAATGTCTTGATCCTTGCCCTGGCGCATGTGGAACCGGCGCAACGTGTACTGTAAACAACCATATTCCCGCTTGCACATGCTCTCCGGGTACGTCAGGAGACCCATTTACGCTATGTTCTGTAGTTAGGGTAATACCAGGTAATTAACTATATTTTATCCTATATGTATAGTAAATTATTATACATACTTCAATAAACAAATAACTACCAAAACAAAATACACGTACAATACTTTATTTACAGGTCCTGAGTCACCGTGTTCACCATCTCCGTGTGGCCCATACAGTGAATGCACAGTAAGTGCCAACGGTGCAGCTGCGTGCTCATGTCGTGCTGGCCATGTTGGGTCACCTCCAGCTTGCCGACCTGAATGCCTTGTTAGCTCCGAGTGTAAATTGCAATTTGCATGCATCGATCGCCGATGCAGAGATCCCTGTGAAGGCGCTTGCGGGCGAGCAGCACGTTGTCAAGTTATCGCTCATTCACCGATTTGCACTTGTAATGATCACTTTACTGGAGATCCATTCATATATTGTTACCCAATGCCAGGTAAATTTCCAATATTCTATTGATATTTCAACTTTCTTTCCAAATAGATACATTTCCGTATCTGATACCAATTTATTTTAACAGTGCCGGAAATGAACAAGACTCTTGATTCTTGTCAACCATCTCCATGTGGACCAAACTCCATTTGCATAAAATCTGGTGAAATACCCGCATGCAGTTGCCAACCTGGGTTCGTGGGGGCGCCGCCAAACTGTCGACCAGAGTGCACAATTAGTGCCGAGTGTCCTGCTACTTTAGCTTGCGTTAGGCAAAAGTGTACAGATCCCTGTATACAAGCTTGCGGTCTACGTGCCGTTTGCTCAGTTGTTGATCATCGTGCTACATGTACGTGTGAACCTGGTCTCGAAGGCGATCCTTTCCAGGGTTGCTCAATACCCACAGGTAAGAAATTTATTAGTATGAAAAAATATACTTATTTAAAATCCCATTTTCCACATCAAGTGAAATGATGCTAATTATAAAATATATGGATTAATATTTGTTTCAAACTAAGGTAATTTAAATTATATGCCAAAATAAAAAAAATTGAATATGCATGTAACCCCCTGCTTTGCAAAGCGTTGTAATTCGCGCTACAGGAAACGCTTATTGTAAACGAAAAAGAATTTAGGTCACGCCTCACATGGTTTACTAATGTAAAAATGAAAGGTATTGTACTAGTGATTTTACCTTAGAACTAAATAGCGACCATGCCTGCTGTTTCGTTTAATGGCAATCTCAATGGTACAGTATTCTTTTATAAGCTTTAAATATAGGCCTACGGATGAGGATGGTTTAATTTTAATTTTATTAATCTAGGATTTCAAGAGCTTCCAGAGAAGATGTAACATGTTGATAGGTATATTGTAACTTTTTTTGTGAAATTTAATGCCTTTGCTTGACATCGGAGCACGCGGAGATAACATAGCACTTACAGTAAGCTTGGATCGCCTGCCGAGGCGGCCGCTTTGGACAGTGCGCTAGAGATAGTGCCGTTGTCTCCGGAAAAAGGAGGTCACTAAAGTCGCCGGGCCCAGCAAGCTTCGACTAACGCTTCGGACCAAGTGAGTGCTGCTTCGGTGTGTGAAACGTTTTTCGGTAAGTCACTTTATCATTTATTGTAATATATATTTCAGCTCCACCGAAATTAGATTACTTGAATCCTTGCGAACCTTCGCCTTGTGGCGCGAATGCTGAATGCAAAATTCAAGGAAATGCTGGTTCTTGCACATGTCTGCCAGAATATTTTGGCGATCCATATCAAGGGTGTAGACCAGAATGTGTCACTGATTCAGATTGCTCTTTAGCACTAGCCTGCAATCGCAACAAATGTGTGAACCCGTGTCCAGGAGTATGTGGATATAATGCAGATTGTTACGTATCCAATCACAAACCTATGTGTGATTGCAAAATTGGCTATACTGGTAATCCTCACACAATGTGTTCTTTAGTACGAGGTAAGTTTGAAACAAGATCCTTTTTTTATATTATTCAATTTTATTCTTATTTCGCCAGTGTTAGTATCACTAGTACCACGGGCAAAAAATTTCAATCCGTACCACGAGAAGATTTTTAATACCCGTGGTACACTAATATTTTTTAAAATAAATAGGTCTATTAGGTCGACAACTTAGGTATATCTCCTGCGGTATGTGAGGTAGGTGATTTTTCGTGGATGAACGCAGGGGTGCGGGGCGCGGGGCAGTAAGCATATTTTCCGCGAAACGTCAAGAAAAAGAAAGCACACGGGATTATTCCCGAACTTGTTCCAAGATGTATGTATATCTCGAGACGAGACACCTAATATTTGTCAATTGCAAATCGTAAAACTAAACCTCGAGTTTTAATTTGGTGCAAAAAGAAGTAAAGATTTATTTCTAGAGATAAGCAGTGCCTGTTGTGTTATATTTCTGTAACATAACGTGACGTAACCGAATTCTTGATTGAATTTAGATATTTCGTCATCATCATATCACTGCTGGGAATAGGTCTCCCCCAGAGATCTCCATAAAAGCCGGTCCTGTGCCGTCTGCATCTAGCTGGTACCCGCGACCTTTCGTCCAGGTACCGGCGACCAGGTCGTTGGTCCATCTTGTTAAATAGAGACGTGAACAGTGTAGCTTTTAGGAAACTTACACCTATCAGGTGGGCGGACAGCACAATGAGGAGTTTTCCAGTAGGTATTGTCAGTTGGTTTTAAAAAGCATCAATAGATGGCGCTCCTACAGCTTTGGTATTTTTTTAAATCTGTATGTTTGTGGCAGTGATGTCATGCAGCAAACTAATACTAAACTTAAAAATAAAATGTTTATTAATATAAACATCACTTTTAAAGATTGAACGAAATGTACAAAGAAATATTTATATAAGTAGGCACTATGTTCTATTTTAATACAAACCTGTCATATTTGTATTACGTCCAATAATTTATTGCAACCTCTTAAATGGTTCAAAACGATTGATAAATACAATATTATCCAATACAACGTACCTAGTGTTTATATCCTCTTTCCTAAGAACCTATTTCAAGCGCTTATCCAAAATTATCGGGGCGCAATCTAGTGAGTGGTTAGGAATGCTTTAGATACCTATTGAAAAACTGCTCATTGTGATGTGATGATGTGCTTGTGATTTTTTTTTTATTTTGTGCAAATAAACATTTAAGTTTAGTTTCGAGACGAGAAGATGGAAGCGCCTCTCGGCGCCCCTCCTTTCTCTCCACGCGGCGCTCACTTTGGGAACCCCTGTGCTTGTCTATAAATTTATCAGCAACAATTGTTGAGCCTTCACCTCAGGATTTATGTAACCTCGTGTACGGTGTTCCGAGCGTCCATAACAAAATAACCAACCGCGCTGTGCGGAGTCGCCCTCGCGTTCAGCCCCGAAACTTCACATGACGTCACTCATTCTGCCCACCTCACCACGCAAGCGGAGGGCCTAGTGTGAGTTCCGCTTCGATTTTACTTAACTATCGCGTTTGCGTTTACGTGAAAATTAGTATGGAAAACTATATAGCGCCGCCTAGTGGTACGTAAATGAAGTTTTTTTCTTCATACTAATTTCGACGTAAACGCAAACGCGATAGTTAAGTAAAATTGAAGCGGAACTCACACTAGGCCCTCTGTACACCAGTTCAGTTGTCGGCCTACCACAAAAGTTAATTTAAAAAATGCCGTTTATAATTTTACTTAATTTTAGTTAATAAGCAAAAAGTTTTCTTAGTAGAAACAAAAAATACCATTGCATGTGGAAGTATAGTAAATACGTTAAATTCATTTCAGAAAACGATTTTGTCGTTAATGTGTGTAATCCTTCACCGTGTGGGGTGAATGCATTATGCAGAGAAATAAATTCTCAACCCGTATGTTCATGTCGATCAAACTACATTGGGTCGCCACCGAACTGTAAGCCTGAATGCCTTGTCAATTCTGAATGCAAATCAAATAGGGCATGCGTTAACCAAAGATGTGTAAACCCTTGCCCTAAACCATGTGGTCAAAATGCGGACTGTAAAGTTATTAATCACAGCCCTGTATGTTCTTGCAAGCCAAGATATTCCGGAGATCCATTTACTATATGTACTTTAATGTTGCGTAAGTATTCTATATTTCAAGTTATAAATAATCATATTACTGCATACATGTCCTTTATTTGGTTAATATATTTTATTTATTATTCACAGAATCGTCTCCGAGTATAGCGCCTTCAGACCCTTGTACGCCTTCGCCATGTGGCCTGTATTCAGAGTGCCGAAACATTAACGATTTGGCATCATGTTCATGTTTACCAACTTATATTGGGTCTCCACCGTTTTGTAAACCCGAATGCGTCGTGCACTCCGACTGTTCTAGTGACCGGGCTTGCATAGCGGAAAAATGTAGAAATCCTTGTGAAGGCTCATGCGGATTATATGCTAATTGTTTCGTGAACAATCATATTCCAGTTTGTTTATGTCCTGATGGATTCACTGGTGATCCATTTTCGCAATGTGTACCAAAACCTATCGAAGGTAGGTTTATAAATAATAATAACTTCAGTATTAACGTCAAGCCTTTTTCCCGTAGGGCCGGGCAGATAGAGACCACATTGTTCCACTTGCCACGGTTCTAACAAACCTTTTTGGCTTCTTCCACACACGTCTGTCAACCTTGTCTTATGTTTATTAGTGTCGGATACTCTTCTTCCTTTAAAATACAATTAGTTTTATTTTCGTAGGTACGTCTTGGGTTTCCCCGTCCAACACCTCCATTCACACATGCCAAACATATTTTATGTTAAATCTTTTCATTCATACAATTCAAATTCATACTAGAATAGGTGAAAATGATGTATAGTATAAGTAACATGATGTATGTACATAATACTGTATAATTTCAGGTACAAATGTAAACGTTCGCGATGACCCTTGTCAACCTAATCCATGTGGACCAAATAGTCTATGTAACAATGGTATTTGTTCTTGTAAAGCTGAGTACCACGGTGATCCTACGTTAGGCTGTCGGCCGGAATGTGTATATAATACGGATTGTCCACGTGATAAAAGTTGCCAGAAGAATAAGTGTGTCAACCCATGTATCAACACTTGTGGTATAAACGCCATATGTGATGTAATTAACCATATCCCGATGTGTACATGTTTAAAGGGTATGACTGGCAACGCATTCGTTGAGTGTCGTGCTTCACCTGGTAAGTAAAATAATAACTAGTACTAACGATAAGTTCTAAGTAATACTTTGAAAGAGTAAGCCCTTCTTTTTAATATTGTTCTAATTTTCACTATTACTTTTTTCAGTACTATTAATAAATCCATGTAATCCTTCACCTTGTGGACCAAATAGTCAATGTCGGGAATCGAATGGACAAGCAGTTTGTTCATGCGTTCCTGGTTTTAAAGGAAATCCACCAACATGCAGACCCGAGTGTGCAATTAGTTCGGAATGTCCACTACGAGAAGCCTGTAATAACCAAAAGTGTGTAAATCCATGCTTGGGAGCATGTGGTGTCGCCGCAGTATGTGATATTGTAAATCACAATCCGATCTGCACATGTCCCCCATTATTTACAGGAGATCCATTTGTGCGATGTTCTTTTCTCGGTAAGTTACATCATGAAAATTATACACAATGCAGTGTGTACTTCATAATAAGTGCTGTAAACTTATAATGTTTATGTATTATTTCAGAAACGGAACCCATTGTAATAAACCCCTGCGAACCTTCACCTTGTGGACCATATTCTGTATGCAAAGTTAGAGATAATAGTCCACTATGTGCATGTGTGACCGGATACAAAGGAACACCACCAAACTGTAGACCAGAATGTATAAGCAACAGCGAATGTGACCAAAGTTTAGCTTGTATTAACCGCAAATGCGCCGATCCATGCATGGGAGCTTGTGGGACAAATACAGAGTGCAAGGTGGTCAGTCATTCACCCATGTGTGTTTGTCAAATCGGGTATACAGGAGATCCGTTTTCATATTGCAGTTTGCAAAATTTGAGAGAGCCAGTTGAAGCTTTGACACCATGTAGCCCAAACCCTTGCGGATCAAACGCAGTGTGCAGAGAACAAAACAGGGTAGGATCTTGCCAATGTTTAGACGGATACTCTGGAAATCCTTACGAAGGCTGTCGTCCGGAATGTGTCGTAAATTCTGATTGTCCATTAGATAAAGCATGTTCTAGAATGAAATGCATCGATCTTTGTCCAGGAACATGTGGGTTGAATGCCCTGTGTCAAACAAATAACCACATGCCTTCTTGTATTTGCCAAAATGGATATACGGGAAATCCTTACAGTTACTGTTCTATCATGCAAGAACGTATGTATATTTCAAAATGTTAATTTATTTTCTAAACCTATATCAAGATTATGTAATCAACTGATATTGTTTTCATTGCAGCACAAATTGTAGAAAAAAATCCATGCAGACCTTCTCCATGTGGACCAAGTAGTCAATGTAGAGAAATAAATGGTCAAGCCATTTGTTCTTGTTTACCAAGCTTTATAGGATCTCCTCCAAACTGCCATCCTGAATGCGTAGTTAGTTCGGAATGTCCATCTAATTTAGCCTGCGTTAATCAAAAATGCATAGATCCTTGCATCGGTGCTTGTGGAACTCAAGCAAACTGCAATGTTATTAATCATAGTCCCATATGTGTGTGTAAACAAGGTTTAACAGGAAACCCATTTACAACATGTTATCCTATTAAGAGTAAGTACCAATTCAATTGTTATATACATTGTCCTGTGGTAAATTGTTATTATACCTACTTTTTGTTGTTTCAGCTACACTACCTAATAATTTACCTCCATCTGATCCATGCCTGCCTTCGCCATGTGGATTATTTGCTGATTGTCGTAACATGAACAATGTGCCATCGTGCGCCTGCCAGCCTGGATACCTTGGCAGTCCACCAAATTGTCGTCCAGAATGTACAATAAATTCGGAATGCCCCAGTAACCAAGCATGTATCAATGAAAAATGCCGTGATCCATGTCCTGGTGCTTGTGGATTGGAAGCGTTGTGCACTGTGTTTAATCACGTAGCACAATGCGGTTGTTCAGATCGGTTTACTGGAGATCCATTTTCACGGTGTTTCCCAATGAAAGATGACGGTATTTACAACATTTTACATAAAAATTTGTCAATATTTATACTGCAAATGTTAATAGCGGTAATTTCTTTACATTGTTATTTCATTCATTTCAGATACAATTGTTGAAATAGACCCTTGCAATCCATCTCCATGTGGACCAAATGCTAATTGCGACGATGGAATCTGTTCTTGTCTTCCTGAATATCAAGGAGATCCATATTTTGGATGCCGGCCGGAATGTTTGATGAGCACGGATTGTCCGCAAAATAAAGCGTGTATTAAAAATAAATGCATTGATCCTTGTTTAAGTACATGCGGTAGAGAAGCCATTTGCAATGTATTCAATCATGTACCTATGTGTACATGTCCAAGTGGATATACAGGGAATGCATTTTTCGAATGTAGACCTATGAAAATTAATGCAGTTATAAATCCGTGTAGTCCGACACCTTGTGGTCCAAATAGTAAATGCCGTGACATCAATGGAGTAGCTATTTGCTCGTGCTTGCCTGGATTTAATGGGGCACCGCCAACGTGTCGTCCAGAATGTGCCTCTAGTGCAGAGTGTACTCTAGATAAAGCTTGCTCCAATCAACGGTGTGTTGATCCTTGTATAGGCAACTGCGGCATAGGTGCTCAATGTCAAGTAGTAAATCACAATCCAATTTGTTCATGTCCATCTGGATACACTGGCGATCCATTCAGAAGATGTATAGTAGCAGGTAAAATAGATTTATCGTTTAAATATCGTGATCGTTGAAGAGAGAAACTTTATTTTTATAAATCAGAATATTGCATTTCAGATGTAGAAGCACCGTATGTCAACCCGTGTGTGCCCTCGCCATGCGGTTCAAATTCTGTTTGTCGTGAAATAAACAACGCTCCTTCATGTGCATGCAACGACGATTATCTAGGAAGCCCTCCGAACTGTCGCCCAGAATGCATAGCCAACTCTGAATGTCCTAACAACATGGCATGCATAAATAATAAATGCAAAGATCCTTGTATTGGAATATGTGGAAGTCAAGCTGAATGTAGAGTCATTAGCCACACACCACAATGTTTATGTTCACCGGGTTATACTGGTGATGCCTTCATGGGATGTCGAATCATGGATGTTCCTATTACACCGTGCTCTCCGTCACCGTGTGGACCGAATGCGATATGTAAAGAACATAGGGGTGCTGGTGCGTGCGTGTGCCAGTCCGACTATATTGGAAACCCTTACGAGGGTTGTCGAGCTGAATGTGCCGTTAATTCTGATTGTGCCATTAATTTAGCTTGCATTCAAAACAAATGTAAAAATCCCTGCAAAAATATATGCGGCCTTAATGCAATTTGTAATGTTGAAAATCACGTTCCTAAATGCGAATGTCTTCCCGGCCTCATTGGTAGTCCCTACCAGAGCTGCTATGAAAAAATACAAGGTAATTTAAAACATACATAATATCTTAACTAAAACATATGTTGATTGTTGCAGGGGACTCCCTTGACTGTTCAACCTGTCTCAGGAGAAAAGTCCGATTGGGACCCCCCGTGACTGTACTATATATATTTCTTTATTGATAATAATTGAAACATCATACATTTGTTTTAGAAATTTCAAGTGCACCAAGAGATCCATGCGCACCTTCACCATGTGGACCGTACAGCATATGCAAAGTAACAAATGATCAAGCTGTTTGTACTTGTCAGCCTAATTATTTAGGGGTCCCGCCAGCATGTAGACCCGAGTGTCTATTAAGTTCAGAATGTACTACACAAGAAGCTTGTATTCGTCAGAAATGCCTAAATCCTTGTGAGGGCGTATGCGGACAAGATACAGAGTGCAAAGTTATAAATCATAGTCCCATCTGTTCATGCCGTGCCCAATTCACTGGCGACCCATTCAATCGATGCTTTAAATTACCAGGTAATTTTATAATGCGTGTTAATGTTTACTACATTAAGATAATCTATGAGGAAAATGCAGTTGTTCTTTAATACTTCCACTCCAATATTTTCGTTGATTAAAAACCTTTTTCTGAATATTATTTGGGATTTACAGGGAATTGACCTTTACTCGTATACGTAAATAAAATAAATAACATATTTTTTTTATCTACAGTGGCTGCTGTAATGTCTCCAGTGAATCCATGTGTGCCATCTCCGTGTGGGCCATTTTCTCAATGCCGTGATGTGAACGGAATGCCGTCCTGCTCTTGTTCACCTCTTTATATGGGCAGTCCTCCAAATTGTCGCCCAGAGTGCACAATAAATTCCGATTGTTCGAGCGACAAAGCGTGCATAAACGAAAAATGTTCGAACCCCTGCCTCGGGGCGTGTGGTATAAACGCTGAGTGCAGAGTGCAAGCTCACCTAGCTATATGTACTTGCTACAATAATTACGTGGGCGACCCTTTCAACAACTGTTCTCCGAAACCTGTTATATCTGGTAAGAATTCGCTACAACGAAAAATCATTAGAAATGCAAGAGTTACTCGACAATATCATTTTAATAAATGCATTCATTTCATTTACAGATCCAATTCCAAACGATCCGTGCAATCCATCTCCATGTGGATCTAACGCTATTTGTAATAATGGAGTGTGTTCGTGCATAGCAGAGTATCAGGGTGATCCGTACTTTGGTTGCCGACCGGAATGTACCATTAGCGCTGATTGTTCCCAAGACAAGGCTTGTGTTAGGAATCGCTGTATAAACTCTTGCACAAACACTTGCGGTGTCAACGCAATTTGTAATGTTGTTAATCACATGGCAGTTTGTACTTGTCCCCCAAGAACTTCGGGCAATGCATTTATACAATGCAATACAATAAATGGTGAGTTAATCTTAACTATCATATGTATTTGTATAGTTTATAGGAATATGTATAATAATACCTAGTTTATTTTACAGATATTACACCTACAAATCCTTGTCAACCATCGCCCTGTGGATCTAATAGTCAATGTAGATCGTATAATGAACAAGCTGTGTGTTCGTGTTTACCGGGTTATCGTGGCGCTCCACCCTCGTGTCGTCCAGAGTGCGTGGCTAGTTCAGACTGTCCATTGGATAAAGCATGCAGTAATCAAAAGTGCATCAATCCTTGTCTGGGAACTTGTGGTGTATCGGCAAAATGTCAGGTTATTAACCATAATCCGATATGTACATGCCCAACGGAAATGTCAGGGGATCCATTTATCAGATGCTTGCCGAGACGTAAGTTAAGAACAATTTTTAGGCTTTGTACAAGGACTAAATTATTCAGACTCACTAAATAGGAGCTAAGGTTTTTTTATACCACTAAGGTGGCAAACAAGCTTACGGCCTGTCTGATGAAAAGCAGTTACCGCAGCCTAGGACCTGGAACTTGAATGCTGAAGGTTGCCTTTTTGCGTTAGTCACAAAGAAAAAACAGTTAAATTCTCACATAAATTATATATCTTTTTTCATTTCAGCTACTGAAATACAGCCAAAGCCTATTAGCCCTTGCGTACCATCACCTTGTGGGCCTAATTCTATTTGCCGTCCGGAAGGTGGAGAAATTCCATCTTGCCAATGTATGCCTGAATACATAGGATCACCGCCAAATTGTCGTCCTGAATGTGTGGCAAATACAGAATGCTCTTCCAATTTGGCCTGCATAAACAGAAAATGTCAAAATCCTTGCAATCAAGCATGTGGTACAAATGCAGAGTGTCGTGTTGTGAGTCATACGCCAGTATGTATTTGTCCTGAAGGTTATACTGGTGACGCGTCAATGCAATGCAGTGTAAATGCTATAATTAGTATTGCTCAAATATCACCGTGTATACCGTCACCTTGTGGACCTAATGCTGACTGCAAAGAACAGTCCGGAGCCGGTGCGTGTATATGCATAAGCGGTTACTTTGGAAATCCATATGAAGGATGTCACCCAGAATGCTTGGTAAATTCTGACTGTGCAAGCAATAAAGCATGTCTAAGAAATAAATGCATTGATCCATGCCCAGGAACTTGTGGGACAAATGCTGAATGTCAAGTCGTTAACCATTCACCGTTGTGTTCATGCCTACCTGGTTTCAGTGGTGATCCATTTGGGTACTGTGTTTCAAAACGTACGTAATAAACTACTTCAATTTTAAATTATCTGCAGGCATTAAGCTTATGTTAATTAACAATTTCGTATTTTACTTACAGCGCTTCAAATCGATGTTGTCACGCCCTGTCAACCGTCACCATGTGGTCCAAACAGTCAATGTAGAGAGTCAAATAGACAAAGTGTGTGCTCATGTTTACCCGAGTATTCTGGTTCCCCACCCAACTGTCGACCAGAATGTGTTGTAAGCATGGAGTGCCCGGCAGATAAGATGTGCAGAAACCAAAAATGTGTTTCACCTTGTCCTGGCCCATGTGGAGAAAACACAAACTGCAGAGTTGTTAATCACAGTCCTATCTGCTCATGTGAAAGTCGATACACAGGAGACCCGTTCTCTAGATGCTATTTAGTACCCAGTAAGTACAGAGCATTTAGTTCGCGTTAGCGAGGCAGACCTCCGTTTCAAATATTTCTGCGATTCATCCTAATGCACTAAGTACACATTTTTTAAATATTTTATCTTTTTGTCGTTTCAGCTTATTCTCCACCACCAGATATAGAAAGGGATCCATGTAATCCTTCGCCATGTGGACCAAACTCACAATGTCAAAACCTTCGGGGTATACCGTCATGTTCATGTTTGCCAGATTTTGAAGGAAGTCCGCCAAACTGCAGACCTGAATGTACTATAAATGAAGACTGTGCCAGCAATTTGGCTTGTATTCGTCAAAAATGTAGAGATCCTTGTCCAGGTTCCTGTGGTATAAACGCTAATTGCCAAGTCATGAAACACGTATCGGTATGCAGCTGCGTGGACGGATTTACTGGAAACGCGTTTACGCAATGTGTACAGATTCCCCCGAAAGGTACTTTGTTACTTTAAAAAAATCATAATCCCCGTTCTATGTCTGAAATTTCTTATTGCGTAATCTTTTTTTATATTTTATAGTGCAAGAAGATCCATGCAACCCTTCCCCATGTGGACGAAATGCAGAGTGCTTCAAAGGCTCGTGTAATTGTCTTCCTGAATTTCAAGGTGATCCATATTCTGAGTGTAGACCTGAATGTGTGCAGAGTTCCGATTGTGAGCGTAATAAAGCTTGTATCAACAACAAATGTAAGGATCCTTGCCCTGGAACATGTGCCACAACAGCCACCTGCAGTGTGGTTAATCACATTCCCATGTGTAGCTGCCCAGAAAAAATGACTGGCAATGCATTTATAGAATGCAGGCCTCTTTTGCGTAAGTATTTTTCCAATTATTAATATTTATTATTTACATATTCATGAGTTTAGTTGTTATTTTTAATTATAATTTAGTAAATTTGCGTTATTTGTTAACAGTACCAGTAACCACAAATCCTTGTGAACCTTCACCATGTGGGCCCAACAGTCAATGTCGAGAAGTAAACGGACAAGCAGCTTGCTCATGTGCTCCTAATAACATCGGGTCTCCACCAGCATGCCGACCCGAGTGTACTATAAGTTCAGAATGTCCTTTAAACAAAGCTTGTAGCAATCAACGTTGTATATATCCTTGTACTGGATCTTGCGGGGTAAATGCCGAATGCAAGGTGGTAAACCATAATCCAATTTGCACTTGCCCAATATCTTTTTCTGGAGATCCCTTCACTCGCTGTTTTAAACAACGTAAGTATGGATTATGTGTATAGATAATCTGGTAAAATGTTACAAACGGTTAAGCATTTGATAGTGTATTCCATCAAATATTGTAATTAATTTACCTTAATTCATTTTATTGCAGCTGACAAATTACCTGAACCTATAAATCCATGCACACCTTCACCGTGTGGACCGAATTCCATTTGCAAAGAAATCAATGACATTCCATCTTGTACTTGCATGGACGGCTATCATGGTCAACCACCATATTGCAGGCCAGAGTGCACTAGTAACGAGGAGTGTTCATTACAAATGTCTTGCATTAATATGAAATGTAAAGATCCTTGTATTGGTGCTTGTGGTGCAAATGCGGAATGCAAAGTTGTTAGTCATTCACCTATGTGCTTATGTCCTTTCGGATATTCTGGCGACCCGTTCTATGCATGCGAACAATCTCCTTTACACGTGGAGACACTGTCTACTCCGTGCTCGCCGTCGCCATGCGGAGCAAATGCAGTGTGCAAGGAAAAATATAACGCCGGCGCTTGCTCGTGTGTCGATGGTTATATTGGTAATCCTTACGAAGGTTGCAGACCAGAATGTGTTGTTAACACAGACTGTCTTACAAACAAAGCTTGTGTGAACAATAAATGCAACGATCCTTGTCCTGGAAGTTGTGGGCCTAATGCTCAATGTCAAGTAGTTAACCATTCACCTTTATGTAGCTGCATCACAGGTTATACAGGAGATCCGTTCAGATATTGTACTTATCAAGGTTCGTAGAAGTGCTTAAGCTCTGTTTATCAATTTGTTATCTATTAATAAATATTACTTTAAAATATTTTTTTCTTACATTCTAGAATCACGTCCACAAGTTGAAACCGATGCATGTTACCCTTCACCATGTGGTCCTAACAGCCAGTGCAGAGCTACTAATGGCCAAGCTGTGTGTTCATGTTTGCCTGACTATGTTGGATCTCCACCTAATTGTCGTCCTGAATGTATAGTCAGCTCGGAGTGTTCCCCTGACAAGTCTTGTCTAAACAATAAATGCATAAACCCTTGTCCAAATCCATGTGGTACAAATGCTAATTGTAAAGTAGTAAATCATAGTCCAATATGTTCATGTATGTCGTCATATACTGGAGATCCATTTTCTCTATGCGTACTTGTAAAATGTGAGTAAGACCATTTTATTTTAGAAGTCAACGTTCATCGAAAAATATAAAATCTAAATGATAATTTTTCTGTTTTTAGATGAACCACTACCACCCACTAGGAATCCATGTATACCATCACCTTGTGGTCCATATGCTGAATGTCGGGAAATTGGAAACACACCATCGTGTTCGTGTTTACTTAACTTCATAGGAAGCCCACCAAATTGTCGACCAGAATGTACTATTCACTCAGATTGTTCTAGCAACCAAGCTTGCATAAATATGAAGTGTCAAAATCCTTGCCTGGGATCATGTGGAGCATCGGCTTTGTGTAATGTACAAAATCATATACCAATTTGTACTTGCATTGAAGGATATATTGGTGACCCATTTACTAGCTGCAGACCAAAACCACTACAAGGTATCGTATATATTAATAAATATAGCTCTCATTTAAATATGGTTTCATTAAATTTTTGCGCAAACGGCGGTAAATTTTGCTCAGATGACTCTAAGATGACGCAAAGTGGACGTTTCTGGATACACTGAAGATATAGGGGTGAGGGGGATCGCGGGAAGCAACCTAAACCCGTAGTTATGGAACTCTTGTTGGGAGGCTTTTGTTTAGAGTGGTCATCCAGCTGATAATAATATAATACTACTTTATTACAGTCGAACCAGCCGTTACGGATGCCTGTTCAAATGTTCGCTGTGGGTCCAATGCAGAATGCATAAATGGAAAATGTCAATGTATAGCTGAATTTAATGGTGATCCATACTTTAATTGTCGACCCGAGTGCGTATATAGTACAGACTGTAATCAAAACAGAGCTTGTCTTCAACGGAAATGTATAGATCCATGTATTGGTGCCTGTGGACAGAACGCAGTTTGTCAAGTCGTTAACCATATACCAATGTGCAGTTGCATTCCTGGATTTACTGGGAACTCTTTTATAATCTGCAATCCAATAACAAGTAAGATTTGTTAATATATATACATTATTTTAATTAATAATTGTTACATAATGGGCATTTTTTTTCAATATTGTTATTTATATCTTACAGCTCCTCCTACACAGAACCCATGCAGCACATCAATTTGTGGACCAAATAGTCAATGCAGAGTTATTAATGACCAAGCTGTTTGCTCATGTTTGCCTACCTATCTAGGTGTTCCACCAGCTTGTAGACCCGAATGTGTGGTAAATTCAGAATGTCCACAAAACCAAGCCTGCATGAATCAAAAATGTGTTAACCCATGTATTGGTGTATGTGGCATTAAAGCAACGTGCGAAGTCGTCAATCATAACCCCATCTGCGCTTGTCCACCATCACATTCGGGAGATCCATTTTTGAAATGTACTTACGTGCCAAGTATGTACCTATTTCTCAATTTAAACTGATTGTACTAACTGAAGAAACAATAAACTAATAACATTTTGAATTTTCAGATGCCCCATCTATAGAAATTAATCCTTGCCAACCTTCACCTTGCGGGCCAAACTCTATTTGTAACGAAGTTAACGGTAGCCCCTCATGCATTTGTATGCCGGAATACAAAGGCCAACCGCCATATTGTAAGCCAGAATGCATTAGCAATAGTGAATGCTCACCACAATTAGCATGTGTTAATCAGAAATGCAAAAATCCTTGCGTTAATGTCTGTGGTGCGAATGCTGAATGTCGCGTAGTGAGCCATTCGGCGATGTGCGTCTGCCCTCAAGGATATATTGGAGATCCTTTCAGTCAGTGTGCTTTACAGACACCCGTCGAAGTCTTGACTCCATGTTCACCGTCACCATGTGGGCCAAATGCTATATGCAAACAACAAAATAATGTAGGGTCGTGCACGTGTAACGAAGGATATTTTGGAAATCCATACGAAGGTTGTCGCCCAGAGTGTGTGTCTCATTCAGATTGTCCTGGAAATCGAGCATGTATTGGAAATAAATGTCAAGACCCTTGTCCGGGAACTTGTGGAGTAAATGCTGAGTGCAACACCATTAACCACTTACCTACATGTACTTGTATTAACGGGTACACTGGAGATGCGTATCGCCGCTGCAGTCCATTTTCACGTATGTAATTTGGTTATGTCAACAACATTTATTAATACACTAGTGGACCAGACGCGAATTTTATTGCGTGGCATCCTACCCCTAGCCTACACCTGCCCTACATCTACCCAACATCTACCCAACATCTACCCAACATGTACCCTACACCTACTTTACACCTTCCAACTCTTTTTTCTTGGCTATAAACTTTTCTCTTGAATCAGTCTATCTATTGCTGAAAACTGCATTAAAATCCATTGCGTAGTTTACAAGATCTAGATACATACATAGAGACAGACGGCGGAAAAGGACTTTGTTTTATACTATGTACACACATATACAGGTGCAGCACTCGAAGTATTACTAATTGAAAATGTTATAACTGTCAATTTTGAGTTTATTTAATTAAAACTTCACTGACAATTTTTAATAAACCATTAAATATTTCTACAAGACTCGATATCATCCCATTAAACTCTTGAAACCATTCTTTCACAATTTAAAGAAAAAAAATTGATCTTTATTTCTTCACAACAATGGCAGCTATATTACCCGGACCTAGATGGATTTTCCCATATTGTCCATTCGTAAGGCCAAAGTATCAGCTAAACAAAATGAGACAGCCTAAGCAAACAGAGAAGCCTTAAAGATCGCTCTCTGACGGGACGAAATACCATGAGACCGCATTCCTGCAGCGAGCGAATTCTTCGGGACAGACACGATGCTCTTATCTTCGCTAAAACTGGCTACATAAAGCCTTTTATTAAAATTTGTCATTTTTTTTCGATATACTGAAGTTTTTAATTAAAAATTCAAAATTTACAAAATTATAGTGTAATTAACCTGTATATATCATGCTATTATGTATTGTAATCGTAACTTAAATTTAATTTCAGCTCAAGCAACACAAAGCGATCTATGCTACCCATCTCCATGCGGTCCAAACAGTCAGTGTCGGATTTCCAATGAGCAAGCAGTTTGTAGCTGCCTTCCCAATTTCATGGGTCAGCCACCTTCATGCAGGCCTGAATGTCGTCTCAATTCAGACTGTGCTCCAGATAAAGCCTGCGTTAATCAAAAATGTGTAAATCCATGCCCTGGGCCTTGCGGTCAAAATTCGTTATGTAGAACATTCAACCATAACCCAATCTGCAGTTGTACACCAGGCTTTACAGGAGATCCGTTTTCGAGATGCTATACTAAGCCAGGTAAAATATTATGATTTTTAAAATAGTTTGTTAATATTATTCTCGTATGATTAGTTATTTTACAGCTTACTCGCCTTTTCAGCAACTCTACCAGTATTCCAAGGGGAAAGAGACCCATGTGTACCGTCACCTTGTGGTACTAATGCTGTATGTAGTAATTTCGGCGATCAAGCTTCCTGTTCATGCGTAGCTGGTTATTTAGGATCTCCACCGAACTGTCGGCCAGAATGTTCTACAAATCAAGATTGTATCAGTTCACTTGCTTGTATGAACGAAAAGTGTAGGGATCCGTGCCCAGGTTCTTGTGGATTAAATGCACGATGCAATGTCATAAACCACGTATCTGTTTGCACATGTTTACAAGGATATAAAGGTGATCCCTTCACAAGATGTGAATTAGAAAAACTGCCAGGTATGTAACTAAACTAAAAGTTTATGAGTCATATTAAATTAGGATAAATTGTCAGAACTACAAAAACCTTACATTTTTATTTCTTTTTCAGTACATGTTTCGATAGACTTATGCAACCCGTCCCCTTGTGGTTCAAATGCACTATGCCGTAATGGGGAATGTTCATGTATGGCTGAATATCATGGTGACCCCTACGTAGGCTGTCGTCCAGAGTGTACTATAAGTACTGATTGTAGAAAGGATCAAATATGCGTAAATAAAAAATGCGTAAACCCTTGTCCGGACACCTGTGGCATGAATGCTGTTTGTGAAGTTATTAACCACATTCCTATGTGCAGTTGTTTACCTGGTTATATTGGAAATTCATTTGTATCTTGCAACATACTTTCAGGTAAATACAAAAATACATTAATCGTAGATATGTTCCTGTTTTGACTATTGTAATTATTGCGACTTAAAATCATAACGACATTTACTTAATTTCAGCTCCTTTGCCGTCAAACCCTTGCAATCCAAGCCCATGTGGACCAAGCAGCCAGTGTCGGGAAATTAATAACATTGCTGTATGTTCTTGCATACCGGGTTACAGTGGAAATCCACCAACATGTAGACCCGAATGTACTACTAGTTCTGAATGTCCTCTAAATAAGGCATGCAATAATTATAAATGCATTAATCCTTGCAATGGAGCCTGTGGTATTAGCGCACTATGTGAAGTAGTAAATCATAACCCTATTTGCTCCTGCCCTCGTGATTTAACTGGCGATCCATTTACGAGATGTGTGCTAAAACGTAAATATATGTTTTATTAATTTTTATATTTAATATCTTTAATTTAGTGCCTTTACGTAAGTAATTATAATATTTGTTTGTAATATTTCTCATTACAGCACCGGAAACTTCTCAAGTTAATCCCTGTATCCCTTCACCTTGTGGCCCATCTTCGATATGTCAAGTTACCAATGAATCACCAACATGTTCCTGTATGCCAAACTTCATTGGGACGCCGCCCAGCTGTAGACCAGAGTGCACAAGCAATAGTGAATGTCCAAACCATTTGGCATGTATAAACACAAAATGTGGAGATCCTTGCATAGGAGCATGTGGTTCAAATGCACAGTGTCGAGTAGTGAGCCATGCTCCAAGCTGCGCCTGCCCAGTAGGATTTATGGGTGATCCGTTTGTAGCTTGTACTGTACAAGATTTGATTCCTTTTGAACAACCACGCCCATGCACCCCATCACCATGTGGAAGTAACGCTATATGCAAGGAGCAAAATAATGTTGGTTCCTGCACTTGTTCTGCTGGTTATTTTGGAAATCCGTATGAAGGATGTCGACCTGAATGTACTGTGAATACAGACTGTTCGCCGAATAGAGTATGTCAACAGAATAAGTGCCAAGATCCATGCCCAGGAACTTGTGCCCATAATGCTATATGTCAAACAGTAAACCACATGATTATTTGTACTTGTATGGAAGGTCTAACTGGAAACCCATTCCAAAACTGTGTAATTATAAAACGTAAGTACATAATTTAATCAAAATTTTACATTATAAAAGTTACATACTGACGCCGAATTAAATGCAATAAAAATTACTTTTACTTCTTCAGGCGATGAAATACCAAGTAATCCTTGCACCCCATCACCATGTGGTCCAAATAGCGTCTGCAAAGAAGTAAATGGCCAAGCCGCATGCAGCTGCCAATCAGAATATCGTGGAACCCCTCCAAATTGCCGACCCGAATGTGTTGTCAGTTCTGAATGTTCTGCAGATAGAGCATGTTTATCACTGAAATGCAAAGATCCTTGTATCGGGCAATGTGGGCTAAATGCTAAATGTCACGTAGTTAATCATAGTCCAATTTGTTCATGTGAAGAACGGTATACAGGTGATCCCTTCAGTCGCTGTTATCCGTTTGTGGAGACAGCTCCACTACCAGCGGATCCATGTCTACCATCACCATGTGGACCATTTAGTGAATGCAGAAATATTAATTTAAATCCCAGTTGCACCTGTTTACCGAATTATATTGGTGCTCCACCTAACTGTCGACCTGAATGCACAATTAATGAAGATTGTTCAAGCAATATGGCCTGCATAAATAAGAAGTGCAGAGATCCATGCCCTGGCTCTTGTGGGTTAAATTCACAATGTCTAGTTAAAAATCACATGCCTATTTGTATGTGCCTTGAAAACTATGTTGGAGACGCTTTCACAGAATGTAAAATACGAGGTACGTAATGGGTTTTCAATAATAACATCACAGCAGTCCAATGCAATTTTTCCCGTAAAACTATTAATAATAACGTATATTTGCAGAGCCTGTTAGAGAAGATATTGACCCTTGCAATCCTTCACCATGTGGGGCTAATGCTATTTGCAATAATGGCGAATGTTCCTGCCTTCCGGAGTACCAGGGAGATCCTTACTTTGAATGTCGACCTGAATGTGTTCTTAGCTCAGATTGTCCACAAACCAAAGCTTGCTTACGAAACAAATGCGTGAATCCATGTAATAGTGGCGTATGTGCGGCAAACGCAATTTGTGAAGTAATTAATCATATCCCTATGTGTAGATGCCCTGAAAGCATGACAGGCAATGCCTTCGTTCAGTGTTCCATACTAAAAGGTAAGAATATAATCAAACCATGCACTTGTATTGTAATAGGCAGTTCATACTTGTATTTAATGCGACGTTATTAATATTATTTACAGTGGACAAACCGCAACCTTGTCAGCCAAGTCCGTGTGGGCCAAACAGCCAATGCAGAAATGTAAATGACCAAGCTGTATGTTCGTGTTTACCCGGTTATATTGGTACCCCACCCTCATGTAGACCAGAATGTTTAGTCAGCACAGATTGTCTGCCCAATGCAGCTTGTAGCAACCAAAAATGTATTGATCCATGTAAAGGGTCATGCGGTATAGGCGCAACATGTCAAGTCATAAACCACAACCCGATTTGTTCATGCCCCACATCATTTACGGGTAATCCTTTCAGTCGATGTATTCTTCAAGAATTTGTACCGGAAATTGTAAATCCTTGCGCTCCATCACCGTGTGGTCCATTTTCGATCTGTAAAGAAACTTTAGGCGCCCCATCATGTTCTTGCATGACCGGTTATATAAGCACACCTCCAAATTGCAAACCAGAGTGTATAAGTAATCCAGAATGTCCCACTCAGCGTGCTTGTGTTAATCAAAAATGTTCAGATCCTTGTATAAATGCATGTGGTGTTAATGCTGAATGCAATGTGATTAGTCATTCTCCTTCATGTTCCTGCATCAGCGATTACACTGGAAATCCATTCATTGAATGTCACAGAATAGAAATTCAACAAGAATTCATAAACCCTTGTCAACCATCGCCCTGTGGGGCCAATGCTGTTTGCAAAGAATTCAACAGTGCTGGATCTTGCACATGTTTACCAGATTATTATGGAAATCCTTATGAAGGCTGCAAACCCGAATGTGTTATTAACACTGACTGTCCATCTAATAGAGCTTGTGTGCAAAATAAATGTCAAGATCCTTGTCCTGGAGCATGTGCACCAAATGCAATATGTCAAGTGATTAGTCATAGACCATCTTGTACTTGTCCAATTGGATATAAGGGTGATCCATTCCGTTACTGTTCTCCTGAAGGTAAGCTTGTAATTAAAACATGAAAAAGTAACATCAATTTATTATCGCTAACGTAACGGCGTTATTAAATAGAATAATTTTCATTCTTACAGAAATTGTGGATTTGCCTGTAGATGTTTGTCGACCATCCCCTTGTGGTCCAAATAGCAAATGCCAGGAAGTTAACAAACAGGCAGTTTGCTCATGTTTACCAACCTATAGCGGAATCCCCCCGGGCTGTCAGCCTGAATGTGTTATAAGTAGCGAATGCTCCAGGGATAAAGCGTGCATTAATCAAAGATGTGAAGATCCATGCCCTACTTCGTGTGGAATAAATACAGACTGCAGAGTGATCAACCATAGTCCAATCTGTAATTGTAGAATTGGTTACACTGGTGATCCATTTACCAGATGCACGCCCTTACCTCGTAAGTAAACTAAAATCAGTCCAACGCATGCACCAAACATTTTAGGTGCCTCTTAATACTGTGATCAAAAAGTAAGGTGAAATTGTCATTTAAAACTCCCGGGCATTAGGAAGGCAGGTAAATTTTTCTCCTCGGTTGGTAGGACTGTCTATAACATTTGCCAAGCGTCTGTTTGTCAAAAGGTTTGATTATCTCCGAGTTATACGTGTTTTTGTAAACAATCAAAAGTGAATTTTTCGATTTTTACAATTGGTGACTTTGTTGAGCAAAGAACTTGCATCAAATTTTGTTTGCGGAACGAATATTCTTGTGCGGACACCTTGAAAATGTTGCGGAAGGCCTTTGGTGATCAAACTATGGCACAAAAAAACGTTTATAAATGGTACAACGAGTTCAAAGCGGGCCGAGGATCAGCCTACTTCGCGTCAGAGCCAGACGTCGTGCGCCGCGCCGCCGTGAGGTCGAGCACCGCGCCTGTTCCCTCCGCCCGCCGAGCCGACGAAGCCGCACACGAGCCCCCAACAATGCGTCGCGCACAACATGATGTTGTGTCGCGGCACATGTGCCTCGCCGACGATTAACCCCAACGCCAACGCCGGGCTGGATTCGGGCTGTGCGGGCGCGCGCGTACTTCCCGATCGCTGACAACCAATCGAAATCGGACCAGCGGACGCAGTCTTCGGCGTGAGACCGTCCACACCCCGACCGTCACTCCGGGCTCTCCAATGAGATCCCGTTGAAGTGACCGCGTAGCCGCCGCGCGACCCTAAACTGACGCCGCGTCGCCGTCGCCTCATCGCCGTCAATGGCGACGCCCTACCGAACAAGACCAATTCCCTGACGCGACATCGGTTGTAGGAGGACTCCCTTCGGGTTGAGATCCTGCACCCCACCCCACCGGACTCTACGGCCGCTGAGAACCGCTCGCGGCGCCCCACCTGACGAGACGCCCGCCGGCGGCGCGCGCAAAGCGCCCCGACGGTCAACCCCACCGGACCGACTACCCGGCGCTGCATTTCCGTCCTTACGGGTCGACAGATCTAACTGCGCCGGGCCCCGAGCGCTACTTGCAATTGGGCAGCAACGCGGGGGCCGATGAACGACTTTGTCCCACGGCCCCCACCTCCGGACGAGATCCCGGCATCCACAGGACGTCCCTCTACGAGGTCGACTCCTACGAGGCTCCAGCGACCACGCCAGTGGCAGCCCCAATCCCGAAGGTTCGCGCCCGGAAGCCACCCTACGCCGATCGCGCGCCGGGCTCGCCGAACAGGCGACCACCCAGTGTGCCCGATCGCGGGGGAGGTGACGAAGGCGCCAACCCCAACGACCGGCCAGTTTCTACGGGCCGTGCACCCACATCACCGCCCGTGGGCTCGTCCCAAACGCGGTCTCCCCGCACGTGCGCTTTGCGCACGACGAAAGAGACGAAGAGACGAAGAAAGAAGAAGAGCAGGCCGAGAACGCGTTGAAGACGAACCGCGCTCTGGACGACCATGAACTACCGACGAGGGCCACGTCCAAAAGATCAAAGATTTGGTGCTTGAAAATCGTCGATTGACAATAAGAGACCTCGCTGATAGTGCGGGAATATCATTTGGCTCAGCCCAAACTATTTTGAAGGATGCTTTGTGTCTCAAACGCGTCAAGTCTCGATTGGTGCCAAAAACGCATAATTTTTTGGAAAAAAAGCGTCGCGGACCACTTGAAATGCATAATTACTGGAGACGAGACTTCGCATACGACCCTGAAACCACCGACCAATCTAGCGAATATCGTGCAAAAGGTGAAGCAAGACCGAAAAGACCACGGCAAAGTCGGTCGAAAATCAAGGTTATGTTGACAGTTTTCTTTGATTATCGTGGTGTGGTGCACTATGAATTCCTTCCACCGGGCCAAACTGTCAACAAAGAATATTATTTGAGCGTTATGCGTCGTTTGCGTGAAGCTGTTCGTCTGAAACGGCCGGAATTATGGGCGAACAACTCTTGGTTCCTTCATAACGATAATGCACCGGCTCACACTGCATTGGTTCTTCGCGACTTTTTTGCCAAAAACTCGATTCATATCGTTCCGCAACCACCGTATTCGCCTGATTTGGCTCCATGCGACTTCTGGCTATTCAGCAAACTCAAACGGTCAATGCGGGGACGCCGTTTTGACACGATTGAGGAGATAAAAACCGAATCGAAGAAGGTCTTGAAGGCTATACCGAAAAAAGACTATTCCGACTGTTTCGAGAACTGGAAAAAGCGTTGGCAAAAGTGCGTTTTATCGGAAGGGGATTACTTTGAAGGGGATAAAATTGATTTGGAATAATAAATAAAAAAAAAATACATTTTATATACAAATTCATCTTACTTTTTGATCACAGGTATATATCATTATGCTTATAGTTTGTATCATAACTCATAATTATAAAAGAAGCACGGTAGGATATATAATACTTAATTTTTATTTCAGCGCCAATATCAAATGCAGTTCTAGAGCCATACAGAAATCCGTGCGTACCATCACCTTGTGGGCCTAACTCAATTTGTCAAGAAATAAGACAAATACCATCATGCACTTGCATGCCCAACTTCTTGGGGAGCCCTCCAAACTGTAAACCAGAGTGTACAATACATGCCGAGTGCCCGACCTCAATGGCATGTATCCAACAAAAATGTCGTGATCCATGCCAAGGCACATGCGGAATAGAAGCGTTATGTTCAGTATCTAACCATATTCCAATATGTACATGTCCGAATGGCTATACCGGCGATGCTTTCTCTGTTTGCAGTCCTGTACCTCTTCGTAAGTTGTTAGAGTTGTAATATTACCTATCCAGATTTTTGTTACTGTTATAAAGAGCAAAATATTTGTCCGTTTAAATTCAGACTCTAAAATTAATTTATTTTGGTTTCTTTCAATAAATAGGTAGAAGCCACACTCTTCCTGGGCGACATGGCATACCCACAGATATGCAGTAATCTGTGGACACACCAATTGTTTATTACTTTCGCATTTATAACGGTACTAATTACGGATACTTGTTTTAGAATTGGACAACCGCGATAAGTGTAGTCCTTCACCTTGTGGTGCTAACGCTATCTGCAGAGACGGTTTATGCTCTTGTATTGAAGAACATCAAGGTGATCCCTATATTGGCTGCCGTCCTGAATGTGTGTTGAACAGTGATTGTGCAAGAGATAACGCATGTGTAAAGAACAAATGCATAGACCCTTGTAGAGGTACATGTGCACTCAACGCCATTTGTGATGTGATCAACCATGTTCCGATGTGTAGTTGCCCACAGACAATGACGGGCAATGCCTTTTATCAATGTGAACCAATTCAAGGTTAGTTTGAAATTAGAATAGGTACTATTAATTAATTACTATCATTCATTTTGTTAAGGCTGAGGAGTCCATAGGGATATACATGCCTAATTGGATACCACTGCCTTATTCTGCTTCCAAACAATAACGCCCATAGGTTTGCGTTAAATAAGGTTTTAAAACAATTTTTTTATTTCAGTGCCAGTTGTAACCAATCCTTGCCGTCCATCACCATGTGGACCGAATAGTCAATGTAGAGAGATAAATGGTCAAGCTGTTTGTACATGTGCACCAGAGTACATTGGTAGCCCTCCGCTATGCCGACCAGAATGTGTAGTCAGCTCTGACTGTCCTTCGAACAAAGCCTGCAGTAATCTTAAATGCATCAATCCATGCAAAGGATCATGTGGCATTGAAGCTAAATGTAGTGTCGTAAAACATAACCCGATATGTAGTTGTCCAACAGGATATACTGGAGATCCATTTACGCGATGTGTCCTGTATCGTAAGTACTTGCTTTACACTTGTGAACCTTACCTCGGTGGAATTCTGATATTATTTAGAGTTTTAGCGAGAAAATTAATACCAGTTTAGATTAAAAAATAAAACTATTGATGCTTGTGTTACAGAACCTCCAGTTAATAATGTGACACCGTGCACACCATCCCCTTGTGGTCCAAACTCTATTTGTCAAGAAACATCTGGTACTCCGTCATGTACTTGTATGCCAAATTATTTCGGATCCCCTCCATATTGTAGACCCGAATGCACAAGTAATAGCGAATGCCCCACAAACAAAGCGTGCATAAATCAAAAATGTCAAGACCCTTGTGTGAATGCCTGCGGGGTAAATGCCCAATGCAGAACTATTAGTCATTCTCCTATGTGCTTCTGTGAAAATGGTTTTACGGGAGACCCATTCTCAAGCTGTATATTACAATATGAACCTGTGGTAGAAACACCTACACCCTGTGTACCATCACCATGTGGATCAAATGCAGTGTGCAAGGAACAAAATTCAGCTGGATCTTGTAGTTGTCTTCCAGATTATATTGGAAATCCATACGAAGGATGTCGCCCAGAGTGTACAATAAACACTGACTGCACTGCTAATAAAGCTTGCATTCGCAATAAATGTCAAGACCCTTGTCCCGGCAGTTGTACAAGCCTAGCTACTTGTGCAGTTATTAATCATTTACCAACATGTTCATGCATTCCTGGATATACGGGAGATCCATACGATAAATGCTACATTGAAACAGGTAAAAAAATATCCGTTATAATAGAATATTTGCAAAAAAATTGAATTTGGAAAATGTTTAAGCGTTGTAATAATGATTTTTATTTTATTTTTAGACATACAAGCACCAGTAACTCCATGCGTTCCAAATCCCTGTGGACCAAATAGTGCTTGTCGACCATTGAATGGTCAAAGTGTATGCTCTTGTTTACCAAATTACATTGGAACTCCACCAGGATGTCGACCGCAATGTACCGTTAGTTCAGAGTGCCCGACAGATAAAGCTTGTGTTAATCAAAAATGCGAAAGTCCTTGTCCTGGTCATTGTGGACAAGATTCATATTGTAGGGTAATCAATCACAGTCCAATATGCTCCTGCAACTCTGGGTTCACAGGTGACCCTTTCATACGTTGTTACAAAGATCGTAAGTTTAAAATTACATAACATTTTCGTTGCGCTGATTCTTCTTTTGTATTTATGTAGCTAATCGTTAACACCATACTTATATTTACTACTACAACTACTTACTTATATTTACGATACTTTGACTTTGAGGCCTTTGACCACGTGAATGGCTCAGTCGTTAACATGCCGCCGGTCTGCCACGCAAGCGGTCCCGGGTTCGATTCCCGGCCGGGCAGAAATTGATGTGATGAATTTTTATTTCTGTTACGGGTCTGGGAGTTCTATGTATAATAAGTATGTATTAAAAAATTAAATAAGTAGTTTATCTGTTATGTAACACCCATAACACAAGCTTTGCTTGCTTTAGAGCTAGATGGCGCTGTGTGAATTTGTTCGCGATTATTTATTTATTTATTACACTTATAATGTAATCAGACAAATGGGATTGGTAGGAATTAAGGAAGGAAGAAATTAAGAAAATGAGACGACTTTTAGTTAACATTATTTGTTACGATGTTTCTTTTCTTTTTATTTATTCCTTTTTCTTCTCAAGTTTATAAATATTTTGTGGACCACGCTACAAATATTCTTCTAAAGTATAAATATCGTAATATAACTTTTTTGTTTTAGCTACAATTGAAGATATTACACAACAGTATAAAAATCCATGCCTACCAAGTCCGTGCGGTAATAATGCAGTATGTCAGGATGTCAATGGATATCCGAGTTGTAGTTGTATGCCAAATTATCAAGGATTACCACCCAATTGCAAACCTGAATGTGCTATTCATCAAGATTGTCCATCAAACAAAGCTTGTATTAATATGAAATGTAGAGACCCGTGTCCAGGCAGTTGCGGACAAAACACAGCTTGTTCTATTTTCAATCACTCTCCAGCTTGTACCTGTATTCTAGGCTATACTGGTGATCCATTCACCTACTGTGTTCCAGTGCAACCTATAAAAGGTATATATTCACATCATCTAAAAAGTATCCAAATTTACATTAACAATGAAGATAATGCTGGTTTATTTTTTATTTTAGATGTATCGCCTTCAGATCCTTGCAATCCTTCTCCATGTGGATTTAACGCTGAATGTAGAAATGGCATTTGCACGTGCTTGAATGAATATTACGGAGATCCATACCAAGGCTGCAAACCAGAATGCGTGTCGAATACCGACTGTCCTTCTGACAAAGTGTGTTCTAATAATAAATGTATAAATCCATGTCCTGGGACATGTGCTCCAACAGCCGATTGTAACGTTTATAATCATATTCCTATGTGTTCCTGTCCTCAAGGGACATCTGGTAATGCTTTTATAGATTGTCATGGCATCCAATGTAAGTATAGTTTAACTGTAAAACAAGATAAATTATATTATGTGATTAGATAATATTTATGTCGATTTAATACAATTTTCTTTTCAGTAACTAATGCAGAACCGTGTAATCCAAGTCCATGTGGTCAAAATAGTCAATGTAGACCAATTAATAATCAAGCAGTATGCTCTTGTTTGCCAATGTTTATCGGAAGTCCACCATACTGTCGGCCTGAATGTACCATCAGCGCAGAATGTCCATTAAATGAAGCATGCAATAATCATAAATGCATAAATCCTTGTCCTGGCTCATGCGGATACAGAGCAACTTGCGAAGTTATTAATCATAATCCTATATGTTCGTGCCCTTCTCAATATACAGGAGATCCATTTGCGCAATGTTCTTTAATAGGTAAGCTTTGGTTGGTTTGATTTAGGTACTTCTATGTCAATTGTAGAATCTTTTTAAACTTTTACATAAATGTTTCAGTTACAACACCAATCCCACCGGTCGACCCTTGCTCTCCGTCACCGTGCGGGCCGTACTCAGTATGTAAAGTTATAGGAGAATCACCTTCATGTACCTGTCAGCCGGATTATTCAGGCGCTCCTCCAAATTGTCGTCCAGAATGTGTTAGCAATTCCGAGTGTCCAAGCAATCTTGCGTGTGTTAACCAAAAATGTAAAGACCCATGTCCAGGCAGTTGTGGATATAACGCGGATTGCAAAATTATTAGTCACGCATTGGTGTGTACTTGTCCATTTAGACAAACAGGAGATCCTATGATATCCTGTTATCCAATTCGAGGTAATTATTTGTTATATTTAAATATGGCGATCGTGCACATTCTCTTATGTTCCCTTCTAATCGCAAGAGAATCTTATGACATGGTCAAAACTTCAATACGAGTACTTTTTATTTTCTAGACACGCCAATTGAATATTCGCCATGTGAACCATCCCCGTGTGGCCTAAACGCGGAGTGCATAGAAAGGAATGGGGCTGGCTCTTGCAAATGCATGGAATCTTTCGTGGGTAATCCATACGAAGGATGCCGTCCAGAATGTGTTATAAACAGTGACTGTCCACCGAGGCTTGCATGTCATCAAAGCAAATGCATTGATCCTTGTCCGGGTATATGTGCTCCAAATGGAATATGTCAGGTCATAAACCACCTTCCGTCCTGTTACTGCCCACCTGGTTTCACGGGAAATGCATATTCTTATTGTACGACAATAATTGAAGGTAAATATGGCATTAAAAATACATTACATTTATGAAATCGGAGATATCCTTATAACTGTATGAAACTTATTACTGCTGTTTCAGATGAAATAAAACCTGCACCTTGCACACCCTCGCCATGCGGCCCTAACAGCCAATGTAGAGAAGTAAACTCACAAGCTGTATGTAGTTGTCAACCTGAATTCATGGGAAATCCACCAAACTGCCGGCCAGAATGCACAATTAACAGTGAATGTGCCAGTGATAAGGCTTGCGTAAATCGAAAATGTGTAAATCCTTGCACTAATCAGTGTGCTAGAAATGCCAATTGCAGAGTAATCGCTCATAGCCCTATTTGTTCCTGCCAAGATCGTTTCACTGGTGATCCATTTACTAATTGTATTCCAAGTAAGTATTATGATTACAGCATTACATTGCAGTGACTACATTCAGAAACTATGTCGTGCATCGTGCATGTCTATAACAGAGAATACGAGTAACAGAGTTCATAGAATTTATTCCCTAAAAATCTTGCTCTTTATTTGACACCGAAATTCAGTTGCTATAGGTTCTTCGCATAGCATGAATATTTTTTCGTGTGTGGAGTTTTATCAGATTAAGAACTTATACTGACACATTTATTTTTGCTGTATTTGCTTAATGAAAACCAATATTAAGACAGATTTTATTATTTTTCAGTGCCGATAGAAATACCTCCTCAATACCCTATTAATCCTTGTGTTCCATCGCCATGCGGACCAAACTCTCAATGTCAAGAATATGGAGGTACTGCTCGCTGTACATGTATGGTAAATAACATAGGCTCACCACCTCGCTGCAGGCCTGAGTGTACTGTCAACTCTGAGTGTAATGCTATACAAGCGTGTATCAATACTAAGTGCAGCGACCCATGCCCAGGAGCATGCGGAAATAATGCCCAGTGCAACGTGAACAACCACATACCCATGTGTTCGTGCCTACCAGGATATATGGGAGATCCATTTACCAGCTGCACACCAATACCACCAGAACGTATGTTTTGATTTACATGTTAGCAAATAATGTAGTGTGTTTAATTGATTATACTTTACTAAATTTATTTATCTTCTACAGATACTAAACCAGTAGATCCTTGTTCACTTGCACCCTGCGGTGCGAATGCCGATTGCAATAACGGTGTGTGCTCATGCAAACCGGAATATCAAGGAAATCCATACGTGGGTTGTCAGCCGGAATGTGTATTAAATTCTGACTGTCCACGGAATAAGGCTTGTATAAAAAATAAATGTCAAGATCCTTGTAACAACACGTGCGGCACCAAGGCGCTCTGCGAAACAATAAATCATGTTCCCATGTGCTCATGTCCACCTGGTTTCACCGGGTATCCATTTTTATACTGCAGCGAAATAATTGGTACGTTTTTAATTATGATATTTGTACATAAAAATTACTTTACAGATCTTTAATATAAATATTAAAAAATCAGGAGTTTCTAGACAGTGCGTGCGCGGCGCTAACCATTGCGAGACCGACCAAAATCACCGCAATCAATTTAGAAAAGATATGAGAGCATTAATTTCATAACTTTATTCGACAAGGTTTTCTTAGAAAATACAAGCCATTTTGTCTGTTCATTGGTATTAATGTCTGTTAGAGCGGAGAGCCACACGCATGTATGTTCTTTTAGAAGGGCATCGCAAAAAATTACAACTTGTAAAGGGAGCTGCGTTAAAAGAGACTGGAAACCCCTAATTAACATACTGTATTAAGTTAAATATTTTCTGCTTTACAGAAACTACACCAGTTAATTTATGCCAACCGACCCCTTGTGGACCATATAGTCAATGTAGAGAAATAAACGGACAGGCTGTGTGTGTGTGCGGCCAAGGCTACATTGGCAATCCACCTAACTGCCGCCCAGAGTGCACAATTAGTTCAGAATGTCAATTAAATCAAGCTTGTTCTAATCAAAAGTGCATAGATCCATGCCCAGGTGCTTGTGGACGTAATACACATTGCCTAGTGGTTAATCACAACCCCATATGCACCTGTCTTCAAGGATTCTCTGGAGACCCATTCTCCATATGCCAGCAAATTCGTAAGTTTTTATATACCTAATAACAGCCCAATCCTTCTTAAAAAAAAATCATAAAAATTATTTCGTGTCTATACTTACTTACTCTGATTAAAACGGCTACTTATAAAGCACAAAGCCTTTAAGTAAGTACTTTGTGTCAAAAGCAATTTAAATCAGAGTACACTTTTGAATAATAATGCTAATATCATACCTAACTAACAGTTATAATTGTCATTTACTGCCTCGTAAATAAATTAGATAAGTTTTATGTAAATGTTGATAATTAATTATTTAAAGTTGGTACTAAAGGTTGTAAATATATTATATTATTTTCAGCTGCTACACCACCGGTACCGGTAAATCCATGCCTTCCGTCTCCATGTGGACCAAACTCTCAATGCGTAGAAAATGGTGATCAACCAAAATGTACATGTATGCCCGATTACATGGGTTCTCCGCCAAACTGTCGACCAGAATGCACAAGTAATACAGAATGCGCCACACATATGGCGTGTATCAATATGAAATGTATAGACCCTTGTAAAGGATCATGTGGGCTTAACGCAGAATGTCGTGTCGTGAGTCATACTCCTATTTGTCTGTGTCAGAACGGTTATACCGGCGACCCTTTCATTAACTGTAACGTGTATATGGAGCCAGTTATACAGGAACGTCCGACGCCGTGTGTGCCTTCACCATGTGGCATAAATGCTGAGTGCAGAGAAAACAACAATGCCGGCTCTTGTACTTGTTTGCCTGGTTATTTTGGCAATCCATATGATGTTTGCAAACCAGAATGTCTACTGAATTCAGATTGTTCTTCAAATTTAGCTTGTCAACAAAACAAATGCACTGATCCCTGTCCTGGCACATGTGGTATTAACGCTTTATGCACTGTTATTAATCATGTTGCTAGTTGTTCGTGTCTAGATCAACACTACGGCGACCCTTATACGATCTGCACAATAAAACTACAATGTAAGTACACTTACTAAATTAATAAATTGTTGTAATATATTATACTTATTATATACTTCGTAACTGATAACTAATATTCATTACATTTTGTTATAGTGGAACCAACGGACCCATGTAATCCATCACCTTGTGGTCCTAACAGCCAATGTAGATCCCAAAATGGCTTAGCTGTTTGTGTATGCCAAAGCGGCTATCACGGATCTCCACCAATGTGTCGACCAGAATGTACAAGCAGCTCTGATTGTCAGCTGGATAAAGTTTGTGAAAACTTAAAATGTATATCTCCATGTCCTAAGGCGTGTGGGCTTAACGCTGATTGCAGAGTCATAAAACACAATCCGATATGTTCTTGCAAAGAAAGTTACACCGGTGATCCATTCTCAACTTGCTATAGAATATCTGAACCACTACCGCCAATTGGAAAACCGATAAACCCATGTTTGCCATCCCCTTGCGGATTGAATGCCCAATGTAGAGATGTTGGCGGAATCTCATCATGTTCTTGTTTGAGTGGATATTTAGGAAGTCCTCCTAATTGTAGAGCAGAATGTGTTGTAAACACCGATTGTAATAATGACAAAGCTTGCATGAATATGAAATGTCGAGACCCATGTCAAGGTTCTTGCGGTTTGAATGCTATGTGCAATGTTATAAATCATATTCCTATATGCACATGTCCCATTGGCTATGAAGGAGATCCGTTTACTGGATGTCATCCTAAACCACCAGGTAAGCCATGCACATTATATACACTATTTATTGCAAATTAAGACGCAAAGCAATCAGATAACTAATTACTTTTTTGCTTTCAGAATTACCACCTGCATCTGACCCTTGCAATCCATCGCCATGTGGTAGTAACGCAATGTGTAATAATGGTATATGCACATGTTTACCAGAATATCAAGGTGACCCATACTTTGGTTGTAGACCAGAATGTGTTTTAAGCACGGATTGTCCAAGTGACAAAGCTTGTATTCGATCCAAATGCATTGATTCGTGTCGGGACATGTGCGGTATCAACGCTGAATGTAACGTCTATAATCACGTTGCCATATGTAGCTGTCCAAGAGGAATGACTGGTAATGCATTCCTAGAATGTAGAAACATTCCAAGTAAGTTTACCTAGATCACATACTTATCTGTCTACCATATGAATAAAGTAGCATTAACATTGTAATTTTTTTACCAGAACCAGTGAATACACCATGTAACCCTTCACCATGCGGACCGAACAGTGTTTGCAGAGAAGCTAACGGACAATCTGTTTGCGCCTGTCTAGAAACTTACATAGGAAATTCACCAAATTGCCGGCCAGAATGTATACAAAGTTCAGACTGTTCTCCAGATCTTGCGTGTATTAATCGCAAATGTCAAGACCCTTGTCCCGGATCCTGCGGAGTAAATGCTATGTGCATAGTAAATAATCACAACCCGATTTGCAGTTGTCCTTCTCGCTACACGGGTTCTCCATTCACAAATTGCTATGGTAATTTTTAATCTCTTTCCAAATTAAAAATTTATGTATTTTATAATTTTACTAGGTCTTTACGTTTCAGAAACATAACATGTTTTACTTATAATACACCTGAATTTTCTCTATTGCAGTAATGCCGTTAAAAGTCGACTCAATTAACCCATGCGTGCCGTCACCTTGTGGATTAAATAGTATATGTACCCCAAGTGGCACTTCTCATATCTGCTCTTGTCAACCAACATTCGAAGGAAATCCACCAAACTGTCGCCGGGAATGCAGTTCAAGTGACGATTGCCCATCGGACAAAGCTTGTATCAACTTTAAATGCAGAGATCCCTGTCCTGGTTCTTGTGGAACTAACACCGCGTGCGTTGTGAGACTACACAGTCCTATGTGTTCTTGTTTAGAAGGATATAGCGGTGATCCATTTACCTCTTGCTTATTGGTACAAGCTGTAGAGGCAATAAATCCATGCAATCCAACGCCATGTGGTGCTAATTCACAATGTAAAGTATCTGCAAACGGTGCCGGAGCATGCGTATGTGAACCTGGATATTTCGGAAATCCATATGAATCATGTAGGCCTGAATGCGTAGTGGATACTGAATGTCCCTTTAATAAGGCTTGCTTGAAGAACAAATGTGAAGATCCTTGTCCTGGAGTATGTGGCCCAACAGCAATCTGTCAAGTTATAAATCATATTCCATCATGCAGATGCGCACCGTCGTACACAGGAAATCCATACCAGTATTGTCATATTATAGTCACTCAGCCTGGTAAGCTATATTACTTATATGACATTGTTCCGTCTATGATTTTAATGCGATGGTAAAATTGAGCGTATTAACAAAACTGTGATTTCATTAATTATTTTGTTTATTTGCAGATCCTACACCTCAAAGTCCGTGCACACCAAACCCTTGTGGAAGTAATACTATTTGCAAAAACAACAATGGCTTAGCATCATGCTCTTGTCTGCCAGAGTTCTTTGGATCACCACCAAATTGCCGACCAGAATGTATTACTAGTTCGGAATGTGATGCAACAAAAAGTTGCGTAAATCAAAAGTGTGTTAATTCATGCTCTAATGCGTGTGGAATAAATGCAGATTGTAGAGTTGTAAATCATGCACCAATTTGTACGTGTCGACAAGGTTATCAAGGCGATCCCTTCTTAAAATGTAGCTATATTGAGAGTAAGTATTAGTGACAATGGATTTTCATTTTATTCTGAAATTTTTTAGATTTTATTTTAGGTTTTGTTTTCCGTCCTCAACCCGTTGTTTTATTTTTAGAACTACCAGTCACACCATGCACCCCGTCTCCCTGCGGACTCAATTCTTTATGCCAAGCTATAAACAATGCACCAGTGTGTACTTGTATGGAAAATTATATTGGATCGCCACCAAACTGCAGAGCGGAATGCACAGTCAATTCTGATTGTGTGAGTAATATTGCTTGTATAAATCAAAAGTGCCGAGATCCTTGCCCAGGATCTTGTGGCCTCAACACCGACTGTAAAGTGTACCAGCATGTAGCTATGTGTAGCTGCAGGGAGGGCTACGTCGGAAACCCGTTCCAAAACTGTTACATGAATGATAATATAGGTATGTCATTGTACATTACATATCCACCTAAAAACAAAAATTCTATAGACATATTTTGGTAAACGACTATTCATTTACCTACCAATGTAATACATGCAACACATAATAATAATGTACTAATTATAAATACTTAATATAATTTAATTTATTTTCGTTTTTTTACAGAACCGACTCCACCTGTATACGACAAGTGTAACCCAAGTCCTTGCGGTGCAAACGCAGATTGCAATGACGGCCAGTGCACATGTAGACCACATTACTTTGGAAATCCCTATTTGAGCTGTAGACCTGAATGTACTCATAATTCAGAATGTGCACAAAGCTTGGCCTGTGTCAACACAAAATGTGTCAATCCCTGTACTAACCTCTGTGGCCAAGGCGCTCTATGTGAGGTGTTTAATCATATTCCAATGTGTAGCTGCCCATCCAATACTACAGGCAATGCTTTCTTCTCGTGTACGCCGATAACAGGTAAACTCAACTACTATGTTAGATATTTTATTGCATTCATGCATTAATGGTGGTAAAAAGACAAGATAATTTCACGAATAAATCAATAGCAAGACAGTTTTTTTCTATACTAGCATTCGTTATTAGGCATTTATATTATCTAACAAACAAAGTAACTAATACAACTTTTGGCAATTTTTATTTTCAGTTTCTGTTCAAAATCCATGCGTTCCTTCGCCCTGTGGACCCTATAGCATATGCCGCAAGATAAATGAACAAGCAATTTGTTCTTGTGTAATTGGATACATGGGAGTTCCGCCTTCTTGTAGACCGGAGTGTTTAGTAGATTCAGATTGTTCCACCTTACACTCCTGTTCAAATCAAAAATGTATTGACCCATGCCTAGGATCATGCGGTATAAATGCACAATGCAAAGTACATAACCATAAAGCAATTTGTTACTGCAGTAACGGTTTCAATGGGGATCCATTCACGCAATGCACACCAGATATACCACAAATAAAGAAATCACCGTGTGATCCCTCACCATGTGGTCCTAATTCGGATTGTCGTGTCGTGCGCGACTCAGCATCATGCTCATGTTTACCAAATTACAATGGGTCTCCACCATACTGTAGACCAGAGTGTATATCTAACAGTGAATGCAATTTTAATCAAGCATGCATTAACAACAGATGTGTGAATCCTTGCCTTGGAGCATGCGGAGTGAATGCTGAGTGTCGCGTGGTCAGTCATTCGCCACAATGCATATGTCAGCCTGGATTTGAAGGAGACGCATTCGACCAATGTACACCTTTAAGAGCTCCAGAATCAAGACCTACACCAGTGCAACCATGTCAACCAAATCCTTGCGGTCCAAATGCAGTTTGTCAGGAACGTAATAATATAGGAAGTTGCTCATGTATTACCGGATACTTCGGAAATCCATATGAAGGTTGTCGACCAGAGTGTGTCCTCAATTCAGATTGTCCAGAACACAGGAATTGTATCAATAATAAGTGTCAAGATCCTTGTCTGGGTTATTGTGGAGTTAATGCAGACTGTCAAACTGTAAATCACATTCCGAGATGTAGCTGCATCTTAAACCACGTAGGGAACCCATACGAGATCTGTATACTTCGAGAGGAACCTCCAACCGATCCTTGTATACCGTCGCCTTGTGGACCTTACAGTACTTGCAAAACTGTTAACAACCAAGCAATGTGTTCATGTCAACCTACGTATATAGGCAGCCCCCCTAACTGTCGTCCAGAGTGTGTTACAAGTCCAGAATGTCCTCTTGACAGGGCTTGCGTCAGAAATAAATGTGTCGATCCATGTGTTGGAACATGTGGATTGAACGCACAGTGCCGTGTTCACCACCACAGCCCATATTGCACTTGCTTACTGGGTTACGAAGGAGATCCATTTTTCAAATGTGCACCTGAAAAAGAAAAGACTCCCGAATTGAAATCTCCATGTGAACCGAATCCATGCGGGCCATTTGCATTGTGCAGAGATTATGGCGGATCTGCTATATGCAGTTGCAAACCTGGGTATGTAGGCACTCCACCACGATGCGGACCCGAATGTACAATCAATGAAGACTGTCCAAACGACAAGGCATGTGTTCGTGAAAAATGTACCGATCCTTGTTTAGGCTCCTGTGGAACGAATACTGATTGTAGAGCAATGAACCATTTGGCAATTTGTACATGTCGTTTAGGATATAGAGGCAATCCTTTAGTAGCATGCTATATTGACGACGGTAAGTTTTTAATAATATGACATGCCGTTGAGTAGAATTAACTTGTCTCTAATTAACCTTTTTTTACAGAACCTCCTACTCCATTCGCTCCTTGTGCGTCAAATCCATGTGGTGTGAATGCTGTATGCGACCATGAAACTTGTATATGTATACCAGAATATCACGGCAACCCTTTCATAGAATGTCGTCCCGAATGCACAATAAATAGTGATTGCCAGAAACAGTTAGCTTGTGTCAATTTCAAGTGCGTCGATCCATGCAAGAACACCTGTGGCATAGATGCAGTTTGTAACGTGTATAATCACATAGCCATTTGTGAATGTCCTACACCATTACAAGGAGATCCATTCCTTATTTGTCGGAGGGTTATAGGTAAATATGCATGTTATTTGCAGATGCTACTTCTTCAATATTTTCTTTCGGTATACGTTATATTTTTATTAGTATGTACTCTTAATCAAATTGAGTCAATTCATTATTTTTAGCCCCAGTTGGAACCGACCCATGCACTCCTAACCCATGTGGACCAAACAGCATTTGTCGTGCCCAAGGCACAGTAGCGCACTGTTCTTGTCGGCCACCGATGTTAATGGATCTTCCAACTTGTCGCCCAGAGTGCCGGGCCGATTCTGAGTGCCCGCCAGACCGCGCTTGCAGGAACAATAAGTGTCGGGATCCCTGTCCCGGCACATGCGGCGCTCATGCCATTTGTCGTACTGTAATGCATGCACCGATATGCTCATGCCCGACAAATTACGTCGGTGATCCGTTTATACGCTGTTTACCAGGTATTTTATTATATCATTTCTCTTACCCAGGTATTTTAATAACTCGTTTCTCTTACTGTCTAAATTGAGAATCAAAGAGTGGTCTATTTTAGGCTTTTTAGGGTTATAGATATCAACAAAGATTTTTTAAAATTTTTTATGTTAACTATAACATTAATATGAATTGAAATTTTAAATGAAGTAGACACCATAAACAAATGCCCATGATTTATTTTGTTAATTTCAGACACGGAACCTAAACAGACGACACCGTGTCCTGATTGCGGACCGAATGCGGAATGTATCGATAAACAATGTCGTTGTAAACAGAATTACTTTGGATCGCCACCTTTCTGTCGTTTTGAGTGTGTCAGTTCTAGCGACTGCGCCTGGAACTTAGCGTGTTTCAATAGACGTTGCTCAGATCCCTGTCCGGGCGCTTGCGGGCAGGACGCAGTGTGTACGCCGGTCGCGCATCAGCCGCTCTGCCAGTGCCCTCCTTCAACTACAGGAAACCCTTATTTAGCGTGTCAACCCAACGTTATTACCCGTAAGACAGATTAATGTGGAAGACTTTGCTGCTTTAGAAAAAACAACAATTACGTTATTTACGTTAATGTTCAATTTTCATCGCTATATGTAAAAACATATAGGACACTAAAAAGGCGTTATTAGACTTTATGAACAACGTGAACCTATATTTCGCTTTTAAAGCTTAGGCATGGGTTTTACTAGTGAAATAGGGGGATCAATGTTCAATTTTATAAAAAATATAAACTATTACTGAATAAATTATTGACCACTTTCAACACCGCTTGCTCCAGCCGCTTATTCGTTCCGCAAAAGCAATATGATACCGAATGTATATTAATCAATGTGTTATAAATGTTACAGCTCAACCACCAAACCCCTGTAACCCATCGCCGTGTGGTGCCGGAGCAATTTGTCGCACAAGAGGCACCGGTGCATCTTGCGAATGTGAACCTGGGTTACGAGGTGACCCTTACACAGGGTGTCGACCAGAATGTTTAGCCGACTCGGACTGTCCGCCTAGCCAGGCGTGCATGCGTTCGCATTGCCGCGACCCTTGCCAAAACACTTGTGGATTAGGAGCAGAATGTGAAACCGTCAATCATATCCCACTATGCTCTTGCCCATCAGGAACTAGAGGCAACGCTTTTGAACGATGTGATGTTATTATATCAGGTGGGTGAGAAATACAGTCCTAATAGTCTAGCGCAGAGCTACCTACACGGTTATTGCTAAGTTAATGACTATAAATAAGTACATAATAAATATCTTAAATATTATTGCAGCTCCACCGTGTACACCATCGCCCTGCGGCCCTGGAGCAATCTGCACTGTTTCTGGTGACAATGCGGTATGCTCGTGTCCTAGCGGCACAAGCGGTGACGCTCGCACAAGTGGCTGTCGGCCGGAATGCGTCGTTAGCTCAGAATGTCCCAGAGATCGTGCTTGCGTCCGCAACAAGTGTATAGATCCCTGCATCGGCGCTTGTGGCCTCGGTGCCATGTGCCGTGTATTTGATCACGCCCCAGTTTGCTCATGCCCTTCGTCGACAAAGGGAGATCCATTCCTTGAGTGCAGAATAAGTAAGTATTTATTTAGTCATATGTCCATTTCGGCGTTAAATTATGAGTAAGTTGTTATTAAGTACCGTTTTATTATTAGTTCCAGATACAGAACCGAGTGTTGAAGATCCATGTTCTCCTAATCCATGCGCACCTCACGGTACCTGTCGAAATGGCTTCTGCTCTTACCCTGAATGTATTGTTAACGACGACTGTCCGGGAGACAGAGCTTGTATAAACCGCAAATGCACCGACCCTTGCATCAACTCTTGTGGACTGAATGCCATTTGTACCGGCATCAGACATGCAGCCGTATGTTCCTGCCCACCGAATTACACCGGGTCGCCATTCGTCCGATGCGAACATATTGTTTCTAAACCAGTACCCCCGGTACCTGAGTGCACTCGCGACGAGGAGTGTGAGGACAATGCGGCTTGTATTAACACTCACTGTTCGCCTGTATGCGGCCCTGCAAACTGCGGCATTAATGCACGTTGTTTAGCAAGACAACACCGAGCCCACTGCACATGTTTACCAGGCTATGAAGGCGACGCGTACACTGGATGTTATTCAGGTTAGGGTCTATTACTCATATATAAATTTATAAATATTACTGTTCACTATAAAGTAAGCACACTAACATTCATGATCCAAAGTCGAGTAGGCAACCAAAGAAGCCCGTAAAGTACTGTTTTTATGGGATTTTTTTGTGATATTTAAGCCTCTCTTGCATTTCAATCTAGTTAAGATAAATATTATTATGTTGTCCCTTTTTGACAAAGCGTTTTCTTTTTTCAAATTTGAAATGTAGGTCCACAAAGTTGACGTTCGCTAGTTTCACCGTATCATGTTGTGTTGCAGTGGAATGTCATAGCAACAACGACTGCTCCGACGATAAGAGCTGCGAGGGCGGTTCGTGCATCGCAGTGTGTCTGCGCGTGCAGTGCGGCGTGGAGGCGCACTGCGTCGCGCGCGGCCACCGCGCCTCGTGCGACTGCGACGCCGGCGCGCGCGGCGACCCGTGGACCGGTTGCCGTAGGGCCGAGTGCTCCGTGGACGATGACTGCGCGGATTGGCTCGCTTGCCGCAGTGGCAGTTGCCAGAACCCATGCCCGGGTGCCTGCTCTCCGAACGCACACTGTACAGTGGCGCGACACACGCCAAAATGCGAGTGCCCGCGAGGATTGGAAGGAAACCCCAAAATTGAATGTCGAGAAGGTATTTTCATGTTGATTTTTTGTTATTCGACTACATCACACTTTGGATGCGATGACTTTAAACTTGAAAACGGCAAAATATTTCACTTTATTTTACTTTGCAAAATTATTTGAAGCCCAATATTTTTGCCAGGACCGTAGCATGTAGGCCGGAACAATGTAGTACCTACATAGCTACCCTGACGGAAATGATGTGTGACGTAACGTTTATATACAAAATAATTAACCAACAGCGATAATGCTTGTTCTAGTACCAGTCCAAATCCCAGTGGAATGTGAACGCGACGCAGAGTGCGGGCCTGGATTGGCGTGTCTGCAAAATCACTGCACAGATCCTTGTGGTTTGACGTCATGCGGCGTCCGCGCTGTGTGCCGCGTAGCTGATACTCTACCGTTCCGTACAATGATTTGCGAATGTCCTAAGCCTCTAACAGGCGATGCATCTGTACAATGTAACCCAAGTAAGTATATAAAATCAATTGGAAAAATTATAATGTAAAATGTAATAATAACTTCGTCATGTTTTCTAGACCAGCGTTTGGAATCAAATCAGCGATTTAGAAACAAAATGATTTTCAGTGTAAAATCTACAATTGTGGTACGTCATATTTTAATAAACCGGGATCCAGGATTAAATCTCTGTATATTCACAATCTATCTCCAAAATGCACTTGTGTACATAATGACACATCTTCTGTAAAAAAAATCCTTTCTTAGTAACCAGAGTTCGCGATACGTCTCATGAATTAGGAATCACATAATTCTTAAACAAGGTAAACATTGAGCTATGGGTATACCTGATTCGGGCGACAAGCGCGTTTGCTGCGGGCGACACCCGTCGTGACTGTCCGAGCATTCTAGCCATTGCGAGGGGCTGCTCGGTCAATCCGGTTTCATTCGTACATACAACACAAAATACTAAATCTATAAAATACAGTGAATAAATTAAAATCTGACCTTGCCATAAATAGGAGGTGAATGTCGCGAAGACTCCGAATGTGGTGACGAAGAGCGCTGCCTCTCCGGGCGCTGCCAGCCCGCGTGCGGCGCGGCGGCGTGCGGCTCGGGCGCGCAGTGCCGTGCCGCCGCACACCGTGCCTCGTGCACGTGCGTGCCGCCACTGCAGGGCGACCCCAACGTCGGCTGCACACCGGGTGCGTATCCTGAGATAATGACATATTGATTACGTGGGTATAATAGTCCATACGACCGACGAATACCTATCTATGGGAAGATTGATGAATGTGGCGCATGACGAGCCTGTACCTATCTCAAGGTCGGTAACGAATTTGTGACTCCCAGATTATTATAGATTATTTATGGGCGGTGGTTATCACTTTCCATCAGGTGATCACCGCTTGCTCGTTTGCATTACTCTGTTATAATAAAAAAAATTTGGACGGATCGAATGACTGCCTGTCAGGATGATAACAAGTGGAACTCGAGGAGTGAAACAAGTGGAGTTGCATCGAGTGGGAATGGAGAGGTGATGGTGGAGTGGAAATGGTAATTTCTCTCTCTCTGCTTACCACCCACGGGAAAGATGCGCAACGTTATTGTACGTTACGTATTGTAAAACGTCGGAAAGGAAAGTCTTTTGCATATTTAAGGGCAATAAAGCATTTAAAAATGTGTTACTGTAATGGTGTACAGAAATAGTCTCAATGTAGAATGGACTGTTACGTAAATTAGGCTCAATGATAATTATTATACAGGTGCTCCAGGCCCAGAATGTACGGTTGATTCACAATGCGGCGTGACGGAAGCGTGCGTGGCGCGGAGGTGCGTGCCAGCGTGCGCGGGCGCATGCGGCGCAGGAGCGCTTTGCGAGCCGAGCGACCACCGCGCTCTTTGCCGTTGTCCACCAGGCACTGCCGGCGATCCAGCGCGTGCATGTTATTCTCGTAAGTTCGTCAAAATATGTACAGTACAAATAGCTCTTTATTATTCCATATATTTACTTAAATATATATTGTTTTAAATTTCAGCTGAATGTACATCAGACGACAACTGCCCCTTCGACAAAAGTTGTATTAATCAATACTGTCAAAACCCATGCGTGCTCGGCTCACCATGTGGTCGGGAAGCAGTCTGCGAGGTAGTCGCTCACAGCGCCACGTGCCGCTGCCCACCTGGAACACAAGGAGATCCACGGCGGGCTTGTATTTCTGCGGTATGCCACTACAACGAAGACTGTGCCGATAACCAAATTTGCGACCGTCTCAATAGAGTCTGCCAACCCGCCTGCTCGGACAACGCGTGTGCTCCCGGAGCTTTGTGCGCAGCGAAAGACCACCGCCCTGTGTGCACGTGCCCGCCCAGCCAGACTGGAGACCCTTACCTACGGGGTTGTTCGATAATGCATAATCCCACGGAATGTACTACCGACTCAGACTGCCCATCACCGCTCGCTTGTGTAAACACCCGCTGTACCGACCTCTGCCTAGGCAACCCCTGTGAGATTGGACTTCTTTGCAAAACCGTAGACGTGTTGCCTTTGCGAGCTGTTGCTTGCGTCTGCCCCGACGAAGGACGGGCGGCGCCCGATAGCGGATGCCGAGGGCCTCCGGAAGCTGAGTGTTCCGTCGATTCTGACTGTGCGAATACAGAAAAGTGCCACAGAGGAAGTTGCGTCGACGCTTGTCGCTCCGATCCCTGCGGTATCAATGCTATATGCGACTCTATTGACCATGTATCACGTTGTACTTGTCCTCCCGCTTATACAGGAAACCCACGTATCGAATGTAACACAGGTAAAAACTTAATTATATTTAGTTATGACTATTTATTATAATCATATATATTCCATTAAATATTTATGACATTTTCAATTTTGTAGAGCCAAGACCATTCAAACAATGGGAATGTTACAATGATGACGAATGTCATACTGAACGTGCTTGCATCAATCGTCTTTGTGTTAATCCTTGCGCTGATGGCTGCGGAATCGGCGCATTATGTCGCGTTATTAACCATAAAGCACAGTGCTCCTGCCCCATCGGGTACACCGGAAATGCTGCAGTGCGATGTTTACCACGTAAGCTGTTTTATATAATTTATTGTTTTAAGTGTGCCTGTCGTATTCCATTATTTCCCACTTCTCATTTAAGTTCATTGAGGTTTACCATGTTGATTAGATTTTGAAATGTATACTTAGACACGAATTTTTTTCCAACAGCGTCAGGTGGATCTACACTTCAAGTTGGTTGCAAAGCTAACTCAGAATGCCCCTTATCTCAAGCGTGCATTAACAAAGCATGCACAAACCCGTGCGCATGTGGGCCGAACGCTGAATGTAATGTAGTACGCCACCACCCAGTTTGCTACTGTTCCAGTGGTTTCTCAGGCAACCCCTACATTGGATGCGTTAAAGGTTTGATTGTTGCTACAATACGTTATTAACGATATATGAACTTGTGATTATTGTACATCGTAACATTAAACTATCGCTTTGTTTTAGTTGGCTGCGCTTCGGATTCGGAATGCTCTGATAGTGACACTTGTTACAATGGCGCATGTGTCAATCCTTGTTTAGTTGAGGCACCTTGCGCCATTAGTGCCGAATGCTATGGTGCAGCTCACAGACCAAATTGTCGCTGTCCCAAAGGAACAATTGGAAATGCATATACTAGATGTCAAGCTACAGAATGTGAAATTGATATGGACTGCAATGATGACAGCATTTGCGTGAAAGGAGTATGTCGAAATGCATGTGCTGCAGCAAACAGCCCGTGCGCCATTAACGCAGAATGTTTCGCACGCAATCACGCGGCGTCTTGCAAGTGCCCCGCTGCACTTCCTACCGGGGATCCCTTAACACACTGTGAGAAAACTAACGTCGTCGGAGAACCTGAATGTAGGATTGATAGTGATTGCCCTAGTGGGCAAGCTTGTCTCCGGGATGAGTGTCGTGACCCATGCAATGAACTTAAGCCTTGTAGTGGAAATGCCAGGTGCACCGTTTCGGATAGTATCCCATTCCGAACTATGATATGCCGTTGCCCAGATGGTTACTTGCCAGATGAAGGAGGAGCTTGTAAACCAGCCCAGCTACCACCTCTTAGTTGCTCTTCCGACCAAGACTGTAGTGACCAAGAGTCTTGTATTAACAGAATGTGCAGAAATCCTTGTAATTGTGGAGAAAATGCTGAATGTTTTGTACGTGATCACAGACCTGTCTGTTCTTGTCAAGAGGGTTATGATGGAGACCCATACAGAGCATGTCGTATCGTAGGCTGTCGCTCTAACTCAGAATGTGAATCACACGAAGCCTGCATCAACGGTAACTGTATCAGCCCATGTTTACTGAATAGCACATGTGGGCCGAACGCTGATTGTTATGTTGAAAGGAACCACCCACTATGCCGTTGTCGTTCAGGGTTTGAAGGCGACGCCTATTCAGGCTGTAATGCAATTGAGTGCAGATCTAACGGCGATTGTCCTCAGAATAAACAATGTAGAGCTCATAGATGTTTGGACCCATGTCTATCTGACAATGCTTGTGGCATTAATGCCATTTGCCTGACACGAAATCATATTGCTGTTTGCAAGTGTGAACAAGGATACACTGGAAGCCCATATGTGGAATGTCGACCCCAAATCACATCTGAATGTTATGTTGACGCCGACTGTCCATCTCCATTAGCATGTCTTTCATCTAAATGCGTTAACCCCTGCGCCGAATTGCGACCATGCACAACGCCGGCACTTTGTATAGTTTCGCCTACTTTACCTGTCCGTACGATGCTTTGCACTTGTCCTCCTGGATATGTGAGCAGTGGTAAAGGAATATGTCGCCCAGCCCTACCATTTGCAGCAAGTTCATGTGAAATTGACAACGACTGCACTACAAATCATGCATGCATAACTGCTGTCTGTAAAAATCCATGTGATTGTGGACCTAATACTGACTGCCAAATTAAAGATCACAAACCTGTATGCGCTTGCCGACCAGGTTTCATAGGCGATGCACGAACTGGTTGCTATGAAATTCTGTGTCGTGCCGATTCACAGTGCTCAGATGATGAAACTTGTATCAACAACCGTTGTATACCAGCTTGTTCAGTCGACTCAGACGTATGTGGACAAAATGCAGAATGCTATGGAATAGAACACAGAGCTTCATGTCGTTGCAAAGTCGGTACCGTCGGAAATCCATCAATCTCATGTATTGCCATAAGTTGCCGGGCCGACTCAGAATGTCCTACGGAAAAATCATGCATAAATTCCAAATGTATCGAACCATGCACCGAAACAACTTGTAATGAACCCGCAGAATGTCACGTTTATCTACATGAAGCACATTGTGTCTGTCCTCCTGGTTACGATAATACCAACAATGGATGTGTGAAAACAAAGGAACCTCAATGCATTTCCGACATAGACTGCCCATCAGGAACGGCGTGTTTGAACGCAAAATGTGTCAATCCTTGTCTTGAAATTAAACCATGCGGCATTAACGGTGAATGTAAAGTCATTGACACCTTGCCAGTCAGGACAATGGTATGTGAATGTATAGCCGGATATAAAGGAAATGCACTCGTTGAATGCACGCCAAACAGACGTAAGTTATCATTTTCACTACCCGGTATACATTTGGTATTAAAACCTCTAAAAATAACGACTTTATTTTTTATTTAATTTTTCAGCCCCAATAGCAAAATGTATAACCGGCCAAGGTGTTGACACATATGGAGAATGTGTCCCGTGCTCCGAAGAGGGTCGCGTGGTGGACGCCCGCGGGCGCTGCGTGTGCGACGTGGAGCGCGGCTACATTCAGCGCGGGGACGTCTGCGTACACGCCGGCTGTCGCGCCGACAGCGAGTGCGACGACCGCTCGCGCTGCATCAACGGAGCCTGCGTGAACGCCTGCGAGGCCGAACCTTGCGGCCTCCACGCCACCTGCGACGCTGTAGGACACCGCTCCCGTTGCACTTGCGTCCACGGCTACACCGGCGATCCCAGAATACAATGCATCGCCACACCACACGATAATAACTATCGAACCGACTTCCCTCTGCCAGACATGCAGGTTTGTGAATTACATTTGAATCAAATCCTTTTAATGTTTTATTTTAGAGTAGTACTTAACTTGAATTACGTAATCTTTTGTACCTACTGTAATTTTCTGTTTTTCACAGGTTTCGTGCTTAGCTGATGGCGTGCATGTTAGCCTCAAAATCAAAAACTTCACGGGAGTACTGTATGTGAAGGGTTACAGCAAGGATGAAAGATGTCGACGCGTAGTTGAAACGCCCGAAAACCAAGAGAGCCCAGAGGAATTCACAGTCCACTTCGGTGACTGTGGATTGGTTCATGTGAACGTTAGTATCTGGTACCAGCAGCTACTTTATGATTGTAATATTGTAACATATACGTAATATTTGGTCATGATTTCAGGGTTTGGCTAGCTTCGTGCTGGTCATGCAGAAACATCCTAAATTGGTTACGTCTAACGCTAAAGCCTTCCACATTAAGTGCATCTACCAAACGGGCGAGCAGAATGTAACGCTCGCGTTCAACGTGTCCATGTTAACGACGGCCGGCACTATCGCCAACACCGGCCCGCCCCCTACCTGCTCCATGCGCATCATATCCCGCGCAGGCGACCAAGTCAACTCAGCCATACTTGGCGATAACCTAGTTTTACAAGTGGATGTGCAACCGTCTAGTGAGTATTCATAATTAATTATTCCATACCTCTCCTGTTTGGAGAGTCTTTACTGTTTGGAGAGTTATGGAATTGTTAGTAATGACGGTGATGTAAAAAATATTGCATAATATTACATCATCGGATCCTGGCAGAAGCCATTGGCCGCTAGGATGATGATGATGATGAGATATCGAGCGCTAATTTTACCATGTATTTTATTATAGGTATCTATGGCGGATTTGCACGAAGTTGTGTAGCCAAGACAAGTGAGGCATCCACAAACGTTGAAAACGAATACACGGTCACGGATGCCGATGGTTGCGCTACTGATACCAGTATATTTGAAGAATGGAAACGCACCGAAGATGGAAGCGCGCTGCGTGCTACCTTCAATGCATTTAAATTCCCCAGCAGTGACAAGATCAGATTCCAATGCAACATACGAGTCTGTTTCGGGAAATGCCAACCGGTAAGATTCTTATCAACAACGCTGATGACGGAGTCGTTATACTCTAATCTAAAATTACATAGCAATACGATAAATCTTTGTGGAAAATATCCTAATGACGTGCAAAACGACTACCTACTTAAAGTGCTTATGGTATTTAATATATTACACCATAATATTTAAAATTATCCAATCACCTCTGCCATATTGACCACTAAACGATGTGCATAAACAAACTAATCTACTAAAACATTATTGCCACAGGTCAACTGCGGCGGATTCGACGCTTTCGGAAAGCGCAAAAAACGAGATGTATATACCGAAAGCCCAATGTTGGGCAACGAAGGCCAACTTCGAGAGGAGGTGACCGTCGAGTCTAACCAGATCCTGACGCTGGAGCGGCGCGACCCGTCCCGTGTGGCGCGGCAGCGCGACGGCTCGGCGGACGGCGCAGGCGCGGGCGGCCCGGCCGAGGTGTGCGTGTCAGCCGCCGGGCTGGCCGTGGCGCTGGCGCTGACCGCGCTGTTGGCGCTGGTGGCGGTGGCGGCCGCCGTGGCCTGCTGGCTGGTGGCGTGGCGGCGCGCGCGGCCCCCGCCCGCGCCGCTGCCGCACCCGCCCGACTTCCCCAACCCGCTGTTCCAGCGCTGATCTACCTAGTCCTACTGCGCCCCGCTCCTCCGCCGGCGCCGGGCGGTGTCGGCTCTTTTTTCTCACTCACTTAGCTTTAATCTGTGAGCGCCGCCGGAGGACCGCCGGGCCAGGGCGCCGCGGGCGCCGCGCGGCTCGACCGCGCTCCTCGCCTGCGCTTGTGGCGCCCTTTTAGAATATTTTTATATTTTTACATTGTCTATATTAACGTGGAATCGTCGCCTCCTTCGATTTTGTGATATTCATAATTATAAATATTCGAATCACCATAATTATGTAAATTAATGATTGTATTTAGTGTGTAAGTGAATAATAATTAATAAAATAATAATAATATGCATATCGTTTCATTTTGGCAATCGAGACACTCAGATTTGTAGGACAATATCCTACTAATATTATTAATGCAAAAGTTGGTGCGTTTGTGTTTGTTTGTTTTCACGCCTAAACGGTTGAACGGATTAGGGCCTGTAATAAGATATGGTATTTATACCTTTTAACCCCTTCTTAACCTAAAACAAAAAAATCTACAAACGCTGTAGGATTTTTTGAACTAGCATAATGAATAAGCTGTACCTGTTGTGAACTTATATGTATGTCAATTTTGTATACTATTTATTGTGCACAATAAACTGTAAAATAAATAAATAAATATCTGGGCATTTGTCCGGCCAGGATTAAACCGAAGCAGTTGTATGGATAATTGATATACCCAAGACATAAGGATGAAACAAACGCTCTAATTTTTAAATATCGCGTTTCCTGAAGGCGGGAAGAGGCTGGCGGGCAAATCATTCGCACACTCCTCGAAATGCCACCTCATCATATCAGCCGAAAGACGCCCACTGCTGGGCATAGGCCCCTCAGAGATCTCCACAAAGTCCGGTCCTTGTGGCTTCCGCATCCAGCGGTCTTTACCAGGTCGTCGGTCCAACTTGTCGGAGGCCTACCCACGCTGCGTCTTCCGGTACGTGGTCGCCACTCGAGAACTTTACTGCATCATCGGCCATCTGTTCTTCGAGCTATGTGCCCTGCCCACTGCCACTTTAGCCTGGCAATCCTTAGGGCTATGTCGGTGACCTTGCCACCTGTAGAAAACTATTTCGGTGCTCGCGGCTCTGCAGCGTAGTGTCAATCAGTTTGTATTTGACGTTTGTCAGTTGGAGGCACTTCACTTGAAGTTGTTGACGACTATACATACCTAGGACAAATAGTCCGGCTAGGTAGGTCCAATTTCGAGAAAGAGGTCAATCGACGAATCCAACTCAGTTGGGCAGCGTTCGGGAAGCTACGCCACATATTTTCGTCCCAATTACCGCAGTGTCTCAAGACGAAGGTCTTTGACCAATGTGTGTTGCCAGTGATGACTTACGGAGCTGAAACGTGGCCACTCACTATGGGCCTTATAAGAAAGCTCACTGTTACCCAAAGGGCAATGGAAAGAGCTATGCTCGGAGTTTCTTTGCGCGATCGAGTCAGAAATGAGGAGATCCGCAAGCGAACCAAGGTCACCGACATAGCTCTAAGGATTGCCAGACTGAAGTGGCAGTGGGCAGGGCACATAGCTCGAAGAACAGATGGCCGATGGGGCAGTAAAGTTCTCGAGTGGCGACCACGTACCGGTAGACGCAGCGTGGGTAGGCCTCCTACAAGGTGGACCGACGACCTGGTAAGGATCGCAGGTACTAGCTGGATGCGGAAAGCACAGGACCGGTCTTTGTGGAGATCTCTGGGGGAGGCCTATGCCCAGCAGTGGGCGTCTTCTGGCTGATGATGATGATGATGATGATGACGTTTGTCCACCGAATCCAAATGGTCAGTTGACAGTTGGTATTTGGCTAAACAAATTACAATATTTTTTTCATCACAAAACAAACGAACCCAAACACGAGGGATTTCACGCAAAAGACGTGATAAGCAAAATGCCAGAATTCAATGCATAATCGACCAGACACATACACAAAATGCCAGAATTCAATTCGTAATGAGCATTTTTCGGAGCACGCTTCTCTCAAATAATAATAGATGACGCGCTCTAACGAATGACAACATTATCATAATCTGTGCTGTGTGGTATCTATATTCATCTTCATTTCGATGCAATTCAGATATTAGTTTAACGGTTTTTGATCGTCAGCGCTCCTTGGGACACAACTTTATAAATTTTATTAATAGATTTCTGGTTGACCGGAAGATAAAGCCGTGTAACTTTATATCCGTCGTTGCACCTCACCGTTCATAATGTTTAGATAAATATATAAACTTTAGGTTAGCATGGTAGCACTTTAGCAAATATTAAATGATAAATAGTGTTTTAACGCGTCTTAATTTGTACTGAGGCAATTAATGATGTCAGTCATACATATTTATGATTAGCCATATACCTACAACAATTAGCCCTATATAGTCAAAAGATTATAAGGGGGTATAGGGCCCAATCACCATCTTATGGACCCAAGCCAACCTCACCACATTATTCAAAGGTCAGGTAAAAATAAGTCATCCCGGGTTAGGCCGTCGCCGTTTAACTACGCGCAGGAAGATCGCCCAAAACCTGCGAAAAATAGGTTAGGGCTACGCGAACTGCCTCGCGTGGGCAGAGCTAAAGACGCTAGAGCATACCTGCAAGCTCCGCTTCGCCACCTTGAACATTGGCTCTCTGACTGGCCGTTCTCGGGAGCTAGCTGAACATCGCGGAGTCGAGCCTGTTTAGATGTGACAAAGTGTGTTGCCATAAAAGGTGTAGATAGCGTGTTGCTTACAAGTGCAAACTCTGTTAAAGACCGAAGTCTCTGGCCCGTACGAAGAACGGGAAAGCTATTGGCCATGACGGAATACAAAGCACTGAAAACTATAGATCTATTTAGAACATTTATGTGGTATGCTTTCAAGGGGCAGAAATACATATTTGACTAGGTACATAATTGGAAAAAAATTTGAAACATGATTCGAAATCTAGCCTAAGAATTTACGACTGTATTATTAATCGCTTATTTCATTTATGCGTTTATTTAATTTTATACATCACACGGGAAGGCCGGCCCAAGAAGCGATGGCTGGACGTTGTAAAAGATGAACAAACTTACCACTAAGGATGCGAAGATGCAGCAAAGTGGATAAAGAGAAATAGACTGATGATGATGATGATGTTGATTTCATATATAAACTACATGGTGTATTTAAAACATTGAAAAGCCTTTAACAGGAATAAATATTTAAGATTTTCGAGGAAAATTTAAAGATCAAGCGAAAGTGGTGGGCAGCAGTTACTTGGTACTCGAATTAGACAATGAAGTCAGTCGGAGCACCATTGAGCCAGAGAAATTGCGTACAAAATAATGATTGATGTCATAGTGTAGCTGTTTGGAGCACTCTATGATGTGAATATAAAAGCACACAATAGATGTCTAGTGACATGTTAAGAAACAGACTGTACAATATTACAGAATAATATAAGGTACATTTACAGTACAATATCATAAGTGCCACCTTAAAAATCACATTCCTGTGGAGCTGTTCTGGAGCAGAAGGTTCCACGATGAAGATGTTAGTTAAGAATCTCATCCACCCGTCATCCCCAGGAAGATTAAAATGCACTTAAACTGATTGGTTACAAAAAATCGCTAGAAGTACAACGGAGAGACAATTGGTGATTGGATGTTTTCTTGTGGAACTCGATAGTTTTGCCACATTTTGCACATTTACTGGTTCGTTTTGACACATTTACTGGTATTTAGCAACGTTACACTAGATTAGAGGAGTACGGATTAGCTGATGGGGCAGTAGAGTTCTTGAGTGGCGACTACGGTGGACCGACGACCTGGTAAATATCGCAGATACCAATTGAATGCGGAAGGCACAGGTCATTGTGAATATCTCTGGGGGAGGCCTATGCCCAGCAGAGAGCGTGTTTCTGCAGCTTTCTGATGATGATTTGTAGAGCATTTCACCATAAGTTCCACGCTTAGGCGGGCGGACAACCCACTTACACAATACCTCAGGAAGCATGTAAGCTGGTAGTCCTTTGCCTCTGCGATGTCTGCGGTGACGGACAAAGCTTCCCCCTAAATCTCAATATTAGCTTCCCATCGGCTGGTCAGCCGAGCACCTACGTTTGCGAAAACCGTATTGATAGATTGTGAGGGCGCCGTAGGTTATCTTACGTCATCGCATACAAGAAAGATTCCACTTTGTAGCGATAGTAGGAGAGGTAATGAGGTAATAATAAACGTACGAGAGTAGGAGGATTTAGGAGACCCACAAAACGTTGGTCGGCCAGTGCACAATACTTAACTCATTGTTTTACATCTAGAACCCACCCAAGAGAGTAATAACACCCGGTTTCTGAAACGCTTGTCAACGCAAAAATTACGTAACAGCTTGTTAATCTCTGATTAAATGCAGTTTGGGTATCTGAAAGGGCCAATTGACAGTTTGTTAACAGCTTGTCAACGGATTGTCAAATCTCCAATTAACGGCTGATTAATATAATTTTGGGTTTCCGAAAAGCTTTTTCTCATGTTAACTGTATGTTATCGCCTTGTTATTTTAATTAGCGAAAATCGACCAATTACCGATTGTCAAAAGAAATTATATCCGATTTTCTTGGTCTAGGTCTTGGTCCAGGCCCTGGTCCAGGTCCTAGTTTTGGTCCAAGGCGAAGTCCAGGTCTAGGGTCCAGGTTCTGGTCCAGGATCATGACCAAAACTGCAATCTTGATCACAATTTGAGCTTGAACCAGAACCAGGACCTAGACCAGTGCCAGCAAATAGACCATAAACATTAGCTGGACCTGGACCTGGACCTGAACTAGGAGCTGGTCCGGGGCCAGGGCCTGGACCTGAACCACGGACATGTCAGGGTCCAGGACCTGAACCTGAACTAGGAGCTGGTCCGGGGCCTAGGCCCGAACCTGAACCAGGACCTGGTGCGGGGCCAGGATCTGGTCCGAAGCCACGACCTGGACCTGAACCATGAAGTGGTCCTGGTCCAGGACCTGCACCTGAACCAGTACCTGGTCCGGGGCCAGTACCTAGACCTGAACCAGGACCTGGCCCGAAGCCAGGATCTGGACCTGAACCAGTACCTGGTCCGAAGCCAATACCTGGACCTGAACCAGGACCTGGACCTGAACCAGGACCTGGTCCGAAGCCAGGACCTGAAACTGAACCAGTACCACGTCGGGACCAGTACCTGGACCTGAACCAGGACCTGGTCCGAAGCCAGGACCTGGTCCTGAACTAGGACCTAATCCGGGGCCAGGACCTGGACCTGAACCACGAACCGGCCCGTGTACAGGACTTGAACCAGGATTTAACTAATGGGATCATTGGGAGAAACTCACAGAATCGATAGCCGAATGGGGCGGATGTTGTTGAGTGGCTTTCTCTGGATGGCCTCCCAAGAGATGGACGGACGACCTCTTTAAGGTCCTAGGGAGCCGATGGATGCAAGATAACAGAGTTGACCAGAGTGCAAGCCGTGGCCTGTATTCAGCAGTGGACCAGGACCCACCTAACTGCCTAAAGATCATGATGATGGGATTACTGATCCACTGGAACCTGTGACCTTATAACATAAATATTTTTATAATTTCTCTTTTCTCGCTCTGTATTTTTTTTTTATAATATTCGATTTTACACGAAAACTATACAATCGCTATCAGTTTCATCAAAAAGTTGAATATCCCGCCGCTATCATAAGGCCGCTAGGGACAGAGACAAATCAATGCGTTAGACAGAAACAAAACATATATGAGTGAATGAATGTGACTGATTATAGCAGGGGCAGCCAGACGAAAAAATGTATCTCTTGTTAATGGTCGATTAGCTAACAATAGATTGATTGGTCTTTCAGAAACCCACAGTGATTTAACAGCTTGTTAAATGTGACAGTCTGTTAGCTAATCAATGATTTGACAAGCGTTTCAGAAACCGGGTGTAAGTAGAAGCAGTATCGCTAAAAATTCGAAGTTTGAGTCACAAAAAATAAAATGGTGGTGCCCAGGTTTTGCAGTTTTGTTCTCATTCTGGGTAACCGACCTATAAATATTTGTTACTTGCTCCTTGAAAGTGAAGAGTAAGGACAGAGCGTAGTAAGGTGATCGCAATGGCCAGTAGTTAGACGGGTTCTTCTTTTCCCTTCTCCGATCAATTGTCCTTCTTGGAGTCGATAGGGTAATGAGATCAAGGAGATGAGAGCGAGAATGGGCACGTCGCGTTTATAGTAAATGATAATCAAGAACGTTTGCCATAAAACACGATGTATTTTGTGTTACTGTTGCTAATTATGTTAAATAAAAAGCGTTGATGTCTTTAACATTACTGTTGTCAATTAAGCGCGTTGATGTATTTTGTATTACGGTTGACTACTGAGCGCGTTGTGGTTTTTTGTACTAGATACGGTTATATTGGGCGTGTTGATGTCTTTGGTACCACGGTTGATTATTGAGCTCGGTGATAATGTTTGTACTGTTGCCTTGGAAGCGCATTGATGTGTTTTTTATTACAGGTGTCAATCAAGCGTGTTAAAGAATTTCGAAGTTTAGGTACCTGCTTAATTTGATGGTAACATGGTCAATTATTTTATTGAATTAACATTTATTTAGCTATTTGTACGTGACAATTCCATATTAAAAACTAATGATAAAAAAAATCTTATATATCTAAGCTATGCCTTCTATAAAACGGATCTCCTAGCACTTTGAAAATATTTGTAAGATAGGTTTGCATTTTTTTTTAAGTAAAATGATACAACAGTAATTACATTAAAGTCGATCTGTCAAACTGCTGCGCAGTTCTAGGACAGAGTACTCTCTAAGTAAACCATAGCACTTATTTGTATAATGTTTGCATTACATAGGTATCATAATTCAGTAGGTGACAACTCAACGTGATGGCAACGGTAAGTGATAGAATCGCTACTGAATCAATTTCTTACATTATTTCCGAGTCTCATCTCTAGGGTTATAATCACGGAATTAAATGGTAAGGGATTTAATTTGGGTCGCAATATTTGTATATGGATCTGTTTTATGCTGGGCTGCGGAATTCAGTACAAATAATAATTGTTTACGTTTCCATCGCCGATAACCTGAGCGTCAATAGGTGCAAACTGCAAATATTATGGCCCCACATGCATGACCCCGTTACACCTAAGTATTAGTTTCAAGTTATATAACGGTTTTTGCTCTAGGAAGTAGATAAAAAGAATCTTTATTGCTATGAAGTGGCTATGAACTAAACAAATGTCAGCATTACAGGTAGCTGTAGTTACCTACCTGCATTCATAAGCACGATTTAGTGTACCTATGCAAAAATTAATTAATTTACAAGCAGTAAATCTGGTCCCTACCTAACCCTGCAGGAAAATGCCGTGAGCCGTATATATGTAAGTATGTAAATCAGTATTCAGTCTAAATCGCAGTATTGAAAATACAACATAATACGCTGGTGTCCATTTTCTGGTCAGAGGTTTTGTATTGTAAGTATTGTCTTCTGTTTACGCTATGCTCATTTCGATCATTTGTTACTAGACAAATATCACCTTAGTATACCCGTGATCATGATAATTGAAAAGTGATCGAAACGTCGAGATAAAATTATACCTACAATGTTTGAAAGCGTATTACAGTATTCTGTGGTGGAAGGAAAATAGAGTTCGGTGGTACTAGCTGGTCTGGACTGCTTCTAGTTTATGATTAGTCCCTTGTATGATAGTGGAAGGAGTTGGTGCTACTCGTATACACTCTGCTACCGTCACCTTACGGCTTAAAGAGACAAACATGAGTTTTTATTTACTAAAAAAGCATTAAATGTTTAGTGAATCTGCAGCGCCTTATACATTTGGGTAAGTATATCGGATGTCGTTAACTTCATTTCTTTCTTTTCAGATACAGGACGTCCACTGTTGGTCCTATCCGATCGTCATCCTTTGTTTTATCGTCAATCCATCTCGTGGGGATTTCCAATGCTTACAGGTACGTTCTTTGCTCGAGAATGTATACTACGCCTATTCTGTTATCGGTTCTCGAGCTATTCAGCCAGCAGTTTGAGATCGACTTTAATGTAACTACCGTTGTATCTATTTACTTAATAAATAAAAAGTGCAAACCAATCTTACAAATATTTTCAAAGTGCTAGAAGATTGGTTTTATAGAAGGTATAGTCGCTTAGATATTTAAGATTTTTTTTAATTATTAGTTTTTAATATGGAATTGCCACGTACAAATTGCTAAAAAGTTAATTAAAAAAAAAACATGTTATTTTTCAAATTAAGCAGATGGGTACCTACAATTCGAAATTCATTAACACGCTTGATTGGCACCAGTAATAAAAAACACATCAATGCGCTTCTTAGGCAACAGTACAAACATTATCACCGAGCTCAATAATCAACCGTGGTACCAAAGACATCAACACGCCCAATATAACCGTATCTAGTACAAAAAACCACAACGCGCTCAGTAGTCAACCGTAATACAAAAGACATCAACGCGCTTAATTGACAACAGTAATGTAAAAGACATCAACGCCTATTACGTTAGCTGGTCCAAAAGTTTTTACCCAACGGCTTGTTATACATGCTATTGTTTTAATTTTTGTGTCGTTTAAAGGCAAATTTTATTACAAACTCTTTGATCAAAAATCAATAGCCGGCGACCATTACTTATTTTTTTATCGAATATTCCATACTATTTTGGTAATATGGGAAGCATTTCGTGGCAGACGTACTATGATTATATTATTAGGCTTAACGAATAAAAAATTACTTGAAAATTTAATCAGTGCATTTACGAGTGAGTTGCCTCTATCACATGATATTGTCATTTATTGATTTTATAATTTTTAACGCGGTCAGGGCGACTTCAAACATGAACCTAGACTAAGGCAACCGCCAACTGCCGTCACTTTAGAAAACGTCATCAGGGTGAAGTCGTTATTAGAGAAATGTCACAACATTAACAAGCATGAGATTCAAGATGAAATGAGGATTAGATCCCAGGTAGTTTCCACCACTTTGCATGAACCTCTTAAGGTTAGGAAGGTTGTATCTTGAATAATAGCCTCCTTTCTCAGAGAAGAGCAGAAAGTTATTTGTGCCGATTCATGATACATAATTTCTATGGTCCGTAAAAATGATAGAAACTACATGGGTACTAAACCTATAAGAAACTATATTTCATACTGAATCTCACAGCTAGTAATACTGTGACATATTTACAAGAGTATTATTTAGCTGCGATATTCTGTAAGGTGGAGGTACTTCCCCAGTCGGGCGGCTCCAATTCGAACGAGATACACCGCTATGCCCTACCTCTCTTAATGTGATTCTATAAACGTTAACCCATATTTATAATCATAATACATCTTACAACAAAATGCTTCCCGCGTTACCACCGTCGTAGGGTTTGATTCTTGTTATTTTGTTGAGAATTTTTTTTTTTTATAATCGATAAAAAAAATTGCCAGCCAATGATTTTTGGCCAAGGAGTTTGTAATAAAATTTGCCTCTAAACGAAACAAACATTAAAACAATAGGGTGTATAACAAGCCGTTGGCAAAAACTTTTGGACCAGCCTAGTATTTAATATAATTAGCAATAGTAACACAAAATACATCGTGTCTTATGGCAAATGTGCTTGATTATCATTTAATGGTGAAAGGTAAAACAAAAGACATAAACGCGACGTGCCTATTCTCGCTCTCATCTCCTTGCTTTACTCTGTAGTCCCCAAGGACAATTGATCGGAGAAGGGAAAAGAAGAACCCGTCTAACTACCGGCCATTGCGATCACTTCACTACACTCTGTACTTACTCTCCACTCTCAAGGAGCAAGTAACAAATATTTATAGGTCGTCGGTTACCCATAGGGAAAATAAAACTGCAAGACCTGGCACCACCATTTTATTGTTTGTGACCCAAACATCAACTTTTTAGGGATACTTAACTTAACAAAATACAAAAATTTCACTTGTCCAAACTCTTCTTCTTCCCCTGCTCGACTATGCAGACTCCTGCTACTTGGATGCCACTGAGGAACTCTTAAATAAATTGGAGCGCTTACAAAACCTGTGTATCCGATTCATTTTTGGCCTGCGCAAATATGACCACATTTCAAAATATCGTTCTCAACTCAAGTGGCTCCCAATTCGCTTGCGCAGGAATACTCATATCCTATCCACCCTCTATAACGTCCTTCATAATCCTTCCGCTCCCTCATACCTCCGTGACCGATTCCACTTTTCTCGTCCACAAGACAAACCTTGTCGTTCCAGTGTTAGATCGTCGCTGGACATCCCCATCCACCATTCCGACTTGTACTCCTACTCCTTCACTGTACATGCCGCAAGACTGTGGAATTCTCTTCCGCACGAAGTGCGCGATTGTCAATCTATAGCAATCTTTAAAAAGCGTGTAAAGGATCATTATATTTCCTTATGTGCCTGAATGTTCTACAATACCTGTATATATTTTATTATGTATATGTGTATGTGTATTTATATATATATATATATATATATATATATATATATATATATATATATATATATACTATTGTGTGTATTTAGTATCTTATTTATAATTATTTATGTAGTTTATTAAATATGTACATTTTAAACTATTGCGCACGTCTCATCCCCTATAATCTATAATGTCTCTCTTCTAAAGGCCTGCTAGAAGAGATTTCTTCTTAGAAATAAGTAGTGCCTGTTGTGTCGTCTTTAATTTTGTAATTTCTGTATACTTTATATTGTGTGCAATAAATTGTTAAATAAAATAACTTTTTTACTTACTCTCTTTGGTGGGTTCTAGAAGTAAAACAAACAGTAAAATATTGTGCACTGGCCGACCAACGTCTAGCGGGTCTCCTAAATTTCTACTATCGCTACAAAGTCGATTTTTTCTTGTATGCGATGACGTAAGATAACCTACGGTGCCCTCACAATCTATCAATACGGTTTTCGCAAACGTCGGTGCTCGGCTGACCAGCCGATGGAAAGCTGCTATTGAGATTTAGGGGGAAGCTTTGGCCGTCACCGCAGACATCGCAAACGCAAAGGGCTACCAGCTTACGTGCTTCCTGAGGTATTGTGAAAGTGGGTCATCCGCGGCCAAAGCGTGGAACTAATGGTGAAATGCTCTACAAATCTGACAGAAAACTGCAGAAACACGCCCACTGCTACTGCCACTGCCCATAGGTACCTGCGATATTTACCAGGTCGTCGGTCTACCTTGTGGGAGGCCTACGCACGCTGCGTCTTCCGGTACGTAGTCGCCACTCAAGAACTCTACTGCCCCATCAGATAATCCGTACTCCTCTAATCTAGTGTAACTTTGCTAAATACCAGTAAATTGTGCACCCATATTTACATTTTCACGGGTAAACCGTTCAACTTTTCATAGAGATTCAACTTTTCCTAAGTTCTAGAGACGGAAATAAGCTATTGAACGATACCGTGAAAATACGTTAAGTCCGTGAAGATACCTAGAAACATATCAGTTGTTGACAATCACGTAGTTATGACGAGCCCCGTCGTATTTGTATCGCAGGTGTTAACAAGAGAGGAACGAACTTTCAATTAGCAATTGTCATTTTATAGAGGGGACAGATTCTGTGATCGGTTTAGACTTCATACAATAATTGTCAGTCAATCTGCGATCACTGGTCGCTCCGAAACGAAGTTCCGAAAAGAACACCCGACTACCTGTCAACTACCGACATGGCGCGAGCGCATTCACCACTTACGACAAAATACAACCACTGGTAAGTTTTAAAATAAAAGTAAAATGCTCCACGTACATGAATTTATGCAGTCTATTACGCCTATATAAAGGGGAAGTCTGTATTTCTTTTTTATACTTCTCTGTGACAAACGAGCAGACCACCTGATGGCAAGCGGTAATTGTCACCTATAATCTAAGATTCCGGCATTAAGGTTTCATATAACGTAATTAATATATATATGTGTTGTTACTGTAAGGACTGAGATGAATGCCTCATGCCTGTAATTGCGCTAGCTACATAATTCCTTAACGCGGAAATGAAACAATGTTGATTGGCGGCAGAAATAGTTAAAGCGGCGGTGCCTACTCACTCAGGACGACTTCTCAGGCTTGGCAGAATCCTACCACATTATATATATTTTTTATATGTATAGTCACATGATCATTATCGTCCTAGCGCTTATCCCGATTTCTGCCAAGGTCCGCTTTCAATTGTTTGGGTACCTATTTAATTTAGGTAGACTAAAATGGTGGCCAAAACTTGATTCAATTTTAGATCTAACCACTTTAAGAGGCCGATATTTCAGGACAGGAACATTGGCTTAATTTTACACACGTGTTTTTGGTGGGATCTGATCTCTTTGGAATGTTGAATCCCGGCCTCTGCTAAGGTCCGTGTTCCTACTGTTTCTTCTCCAATTCGCCCGATCTTGGGAGGAGGTCTCCACCCAGAGACCTCTTTCCTGATACCGGCAAATTTAGGCACCTATTTCCCACGTATCACTGGGGCTTACGTAACACGTGACCAAACCAGTGCACGCGAGCTTTTTCCTTGTAGGCTTACGCCAAGGTTGCCTGGAATGCGCTCATTACATACCTACTCAGTCAAGTCGCGAAACTTCGCACATCCACCGCAGCATTTTTATTTCGTTGGCGTGCAGTTCGCTGACGTGCTTCGTTAGTGCCGGCCAGGTCTCGCAGTCATAGAGCATCACAGGCATAATTATACTCTCATTTATAAAGCCTATGAGCTTGAAAGGGATTTTTGGATCACAAGTGACGGACGTGAGCTCCCGCCATTTGGCCCAATCTGCAGAGATAGGGGACTTGACACCGGAATGGATATCTCCGGGCTCAAGTAGTACGGATCCAAAGTACTTGAATTTATCTGATCTATTGACAGCTTCGATCCCTTTATGAAAGTTTATCCGCGCTGCAGCTAACCATATACTCTATTTTGACGACGTTCAGCTTCAAAACGCCGTTTCTAGCAATTCCTTCCACGTTGAACAAGCCTCTTTACAAGTGCGGAGTCATTAGTATATTCCATGAGCCCTTGGAGGACTTGTCTGTAATTCCAGCAGAGAGGATATGCATAACGAACAAGTGAGGGCTCAAGACAGAACGACTAACCGTTTAGTAATCGGGGAGTGATTTTATTTGGCATGATTCATTTCATAAATTATAAATAATAAATTACATTAATTTATTACAAAAAACTTCGCTTTAACAATTCATATATGTATATAAATATATTTACAAACAATACCTATATGATATACTTCTTAGGTCTTGTCGAGGGTCTTTATCATTGTTTTAAATACTACATTGACACTTGAAATGTTTGAGCGTCCTCAACCTATTTGTAACCTTTAATAATACCTATTTACGGTATTATACACAAATATGCATGAAAATATACGAGTGCGTTGCCATTTTCAATTGAATATTTTCTTCTCTTCGTTTTACATTTACAAATAAATTTTAATTTCCAATAGTTGACAATACAACATAATTGTTATCGGTTTCTCGCTCTATCAGAAGAGTTATGAGTGTATTATGACCCTGAGACAAACGCAAGCGCAGCGCTACGTAACGCGGCCAACACGGCGAGCAAGCGCGGCCCTCCACCGCCCCCCTTCCTGTCTTCCCCCACTTCCAATGAGTAGAATCGCACTGTGTATACCAATTGGCGCGATTGACGAACTAGTCGGCCGGCCAACAGAATCGACCTCGGTCGCGCACGCGCTGTATTCGTCAGTCGCGCGTCGCCAGCGACGCACGCGGCTCGGTATCCGCGACATGACCCAGTGACGTGATATAGTATGAATAGAGACGAAGCCACGGAAGCCGCTGCGCCCAGCGTGGCGATCCACGTGGACCACTATGACGAGCCGCAGAGGGAGAATTCTAAGCTCCTCGCTCTACACTCGCCGACGCCGACTGTGACGCCCTCTGGGCAAATGCGGAAAGTGAAGAGCTTCACTGACACACACCGGATTCGCGATGTGTCAACGGCTTCCGGAGCAGCGTCGGCCAGATGCCTGCGGCCCTACGACCATGTGGCCAACAACCCCGAGGGCTCAGACTGCGGGACCAACCACTATGGCGCCTCGTCGGTGCGCTCGCTCGCCACCATCGGCATGGGCTGCACCGACGGCCGCAAAATGGTCATCAAACGAGTACCAACGTCGCCCACCGAATTGTTCCATCTAGTACGACCTCCCACGTGAGTATTTCCGCGGGTGAAACATCCTTTAGGACGCTATTATTCAATTGACAACTACTTAGGCCTGCATCCTTGGGTCGTTGCAAATAAGAGGATATACTATGCAATAATGCAGTATCTACCTATCCACAGTGAGTTATCTGAACGGTTTAAGGTTGTACTGATTTGGCCAATCAGACCACATAAGGAATAATATAAGAATATAGCCATGATACAAGTACTAAGTACCTGTACAGTTTAAAATTCAGAATACTAATAACAGTAACAGCATACAGTGAAAACGAGTTTTTGTGCATTTAGTAAGTGGGCGCTTGGGTCAATTCATAATTAAGATCCTAAAATTCACTGTGTTACGACCGGTAGAGCACCACGCGACGAATTTCAAGACAATTGCGCCAATCCCTTTGAATTACGGGTGTCGTTCAAGGCGACTAATGTCTGTCGGGCTGCTATACTGCTACCAGCTACGACCTCGGTATACCAGAAAAAAATGGGCAGCAGCGACTTGTTGAGAATTTTAAACACTGCGGTCCTGCCCAACAAGCGTGGAGGTTGTGGACAAAACGCTGTACCAATGTGGAGGAGGCTGAAATCCAGCAGTGGACTGTTATGGGCTGTTGATGTGATTTAACTCTTAAATACATTAAAGCAACTAACTAATCTCCCTCCATAATTACCATTATTTATACTTAGTCTAACAACAAGTACAACAAGCTAAAGACATGAACATGGGTTATATTAACTGTTCCATTATTATATTATAGCATTGCGATCTCCAATCCGCTTACCAAGCGTGGATATTATATGGCAATAACCTTCCCTTAAGTGATTATGAGGCCTAAATATTTATATTAACCGCTAACCAAAGGAATGCAGTTATAAGAAATACATTAACACTAATTGTTTAACAATATTTAGTCTAATTATTGTTTGTCATGTAGAAAGGTTATTCTTAATTTCTATTATCTAAAATTCTAAAATTCTAAATATTTAAACTGCTCTAAAATATCTGTAAATATCACATGAAACCTATTCATTAAAGAATTTCCTAAATCGTTTTAGTAGTTTCAGAGATTGCCAAAACATACAAACATACAAAATGTTCTTAGAAATATTTATATTGTATAGACTATCTATATTATTACCGTGCGACACAGGCCGAGTAACACTTATTTGATCTCTCTGATGTTGCAATTTAGAAGTCTCTAATACTCCTACCTATAAGAAAAAAGTAGGTACAAATAATATTACAAATAATCAGTGTTCAGGTAGGTAACTGGTTGCATAATAAAACATGATTGGGCATATGTATTTATTAGAGGTATAAATAATCAGTTTCTATACAGTGCAGATAAGTTAATATTATGATGAATTGAGCTTCTAATTGATTTTATATAATTTAATCTTGATGACATTATCATTAAACACACCGCTCATCTATAAACGTAGTGCATCTATATACGATTTAATAAAAAAAGGTGACCATTAGACACATAATAACACAACACTAGCAGCTAGTGTTGTTATTGCTTGAATTGGGTTCGCTATTGTTATGATGCTAGGTTCGGCGTACTCCGTTACTTACATCCGTTATAATGTTTCACAATTTCTTTTTGCAATTTAGATAGGTATAATAAATAAGCCGTAAATCTAAAACATGATTAAATTTTGAATTATAAGCAAAACTATGTGTGTCATAGAGTAACAGATTCAAAACACATCCAATATATTTCTTATCGGGGACATGCGGGGTTGATGCATTCCACGCCCTATAAATAACCATAATCGTAGTTAACGTACCCTTTTTAATCAACGGCCGCCCGAAATCACTGCCTTCATGTAGATACTAACTCTTTTAAATGTATTTTTACCAAACAGGAAATGCTTGTCCAATAAAATGTGCAGTTAACATCACAGAATATCAGTTTCTGCCAGCCGCTCAATCACCAATATCTGACTGACCGGCGGGTCATTGGTTGGATCGGCGTCCTCCCGTTCCGCGAGCTCACGTCACGTCACAATATCAATGATAAATTAGCTTCTAAAAACTAATAAATCACCTTATCGTTTCTGTGTGGATCATGCGCGAGAAGTAGCAAAACTTGATAAAAGGATATTCGCGAGATAAAATATTGCATCTACAGTCGATATTCATCCGAAACAAATTCTCATACGTTGAATAAATCTGGCCTCTACATTATATCCTGTTGATTAATAGATCATCTATATTAATTGGATGCTGGATAAGGCAAGCCGAGGACAGGTTGCACTGGTCCTCATTGGGGGAGACCTATGTCCAGCAGTGGACCAGTATAGGCTGATGATGATGATGAATTGAATAAAACGCGTACATTGCTCATACGTAATCTTGGCTCCAAGCCATTTGTTGCAATGGGATTCAATTGGGACTCCAACTTGTATCACTTGCATATACCTAAAATAGTCGCACAAACCGCTTGGCCTATACGGCATCACCTGACCGACAAGCCTTCAATTAATATTATGTACCTACCTTAAAATTATTACATTTGAATCATTATGACCCAAAACTGTTATAAAAGGCAATCATTGTAATGTATTAAAATCTATTTTTTTTTAATTAGATAAGCCTAATACAATTTGGGGAAAATAGTAGACAATTTTTCAAAATATCCCACATTGGTTTCCCTAGAAATTTTGTCCGTAAATGAAGAAGGCTTATGGAATGTGTCTACTCTAAAATATATTTGGTAAAGGTCTCATTCATACTAGTTGTTGATATCGATAACAGCGTTACTATTCCTTCTACCATCATAAATTTATTTCTCAGTCAGACTCATGCTAACAAGTTCATTACATACTATGCCTAACAATTACCATGTTGTTAGAAACCTACGCACCTATTCTTTAGTTTTAATTTGATTTCTGTGTAGGTTGGTAGCCTAGTAAAGATATGAGCGGAACTGGCACCGAAAGTATCGAGATAGAAATGTGAGGAATGATGTGAGCGATTTCGGAAAAACAGTGAACCTTTAGATTCAGAAAAATTGTAGAATCGAAACATCCCAGGCTTTCTAGTGACACTCTGCGCATTTGCTGCAAAATAGCGAGATAAAAAAGTGAGCAATAAAGGTGTACCCGAATTTGGAAAAAAGTATAAAATGCAATGCCGTTCATAAAACCTCTCAGAACGCCGAATTTCAGCTAACTAACAATTGGGAATCTGCAACATTGCTGCAAATTATAAGCAATAAAGATGCGACCGATTTTGAGAAAATAGTAAATTGCATCAGGTGGACCCTGGGCCCTCGCGTGCTGCGCGGGGGCGCAACCGGGACACAACGCCAAGATGATGATGATGACAAAATTGAGCAATTCCTGATTACTAGCAAAAACAATATGCGAACTAGTTGGGAGTAAATAAGCGTCCTCTCTATATATCGTCTAGTGAAAATATTGGGTTATCTTTAAATTTAATATTACTTATGTATCGTGTACGTATGATTTGTGGTTTCTAGTCCGCATTTTACAGATTTATCTTTAAAATATGTATTTCAATTATTAATGCAAACAAGTATAAGTATCCTTCTATAAATTTTTTACCAGTAAGTAGGAAAATCACATCTATGCTAAGTCAGTCTGTCAATCAACTAGAGATTACCACATCGCCATTTGTAGCGAAATATGTTTCTCGTGTATTATATTTTACGAATAAATAAATAATAACCACATCGCCATCCCGTAATAGTCCACTGCTAGACATCTCCACATTAGTGGGGGATTTGGCCATAATCTCCACGCATGGCTTGTCGATTGGAGATCGCAGTATTGAAACACCCAATATATTTGTTTTATTTGCCCGTTATTCGGCAAACAAACAGGCAAGCGGGCCACCTAATAGAAACTGGTCACCGCCACCTATGGACATCAGCAACACTGGGGTCTTGAGTCCGAATTGTAATTGGAACGCAATCGCTGCTCAATGGCAGTGTGACACGTTTTTGGTATTCGGCTATAATTAAAAGACCAATTAAATCAGGCTAGGACTGACTGCTTGACTAGGGTCCAAGCTTGACCCGGGTCAAGGATTGGCGCTTTGAACTGGGAATATTGATGCCAAAATTATTATTGTTTAACTATTTTATATTTATCATATTAACTATGGTTTTTCCATTAAAATGTGTGAACAGAGTTGTAACAAATTAGTATGAGTAAGAAGGTAACCATAGGAAATGGTATAGACACTGCGTAAAATCCAATACCTTAAAGGACGTCGAGGACGAAGGAAAAAAGTAAAATTAAGCAGAGAATTTGTAAAATAAATATAGGCTTCGGTATTAGTTGTAACAATTGCCCGGTATGTTTGTAAACAATAATATAAATAATGGTACATTATGATACTAGTGGACAAAATTGGTATTTACTAAAGGCCATCATATCAGCCAGAAGACGCCCACTGCTGGGCATAGGCCTCCCCCAGAGATCTCCACAAAGGCCGTTCCTGTGCTTTCCGCATCCAGCTAGTACCTGCGATCCTTACTAGGTCGTCGGTCCACCTTGTAGAAGGCCTACCCACGTTGCGTCTTCCGGTACGTGGTCGCCACTCGAGAACTTTACTGCCCCATCGGCCATCTGTTCTTCGAGCTATGTGCCCTGCCCACCGCCACTTCAGTCTGGCAATCCATAGAGCTATGTCGGTGGTCTTGGTTCGCTTGCGGATCTCCTCATTTCTGATTCGATCGCGCAAAGAAACTCCAAGCATAGCTCTTTCCATTGCCCTTTGGGTAACAGTGAGCTTTCTTATAAGGCCCTCAGTGAGCGGCCACGTTTCAGTTCCGTAAGTCATCACTGGCAACACACAGTCAGTGGTTCCAACTCGCTTGTTAGTATGATGTCGTCGACAATTCGTACGGCGCGCCTCTGTACGGAGTCCAAAGAATTAAGCAGGTCGGCAGTTTCACCGGCAAAGATGGGGACAATAGTCACATATCAATAGATCACAGGATCTGCCTTGCATTATATGCAATTTGAGTATATGTAAACTTTGTCGGGGGTTATTCTGTGACGGTTAGGTTATAGGACGGTTAGGTAAGGAAAATTCGATTTTATGTTGTAAAGATGGACAAATGGGTCATTATATCGATCATTTACTAAAGGAAATCCGAATTCTGATTCTACCAAAAAGTTTTATCTTACTAGACATACATCTATCAAAAAGTAGAAATCTAATATGTTCGTCACGCTGCCGGGCACAGAAATCTAAATAAATTTATTTCGATCTCATTAAAGGCCTTGCTAAAAAATAAAATGTTCAAATCTCTATGAAGACAAATATTCGTTTTGGCGTTTTTACTTTGTATTGTGCAAACGTGTTGAAAGATATTTATTTAATACATAGTTTGGAGCCGTGTTATCCGTGTGTGCATCGATGTGTCATTCTTTCGCACTAACGTGCATTGCGTTGAAAAACATTCGAGAATATGTACTTTAGGTCTACAGTGCATTGCAATTTTGTACATCGAAATTACACTCGTGTGTGAGCAAATATGTAAGCTCCTAGGTAAACCTACGGTAAAATAGCGTGACGTTCTAGACTTTACAGATTTCAACTATCAGACTCGACGAAACGAATATTTGTCTTCATAGAGATTGAACATTTTATTCTTAAGTTAGATCTTTAATCAGACCGAAATTAATGTATTTAGATTTGAATGAATCAATGAATAACGCTTTATTGCACAATCAAAAGTATACAATGGGTAACTTAAATTAACAGCAGGAGAATCTTATCGCTTAAAGCGATTTCTTCCAGGCAACCTTTTTGGGTAGTTAACTGTTGACAGAAGTGCATGATAAGGAAATAGGCTGAGAGAAAGCCCGTTCAACAAAAAGACATAGTGGTGTAATTTTAATTAATACTAATAAAACTATAGATAAATTTATATACCTAGCATAATACTATAAATACATATTTAAAAACAGAATAGAAGAGAGTAAGGTTTATCTGGAATGATATACGAGTATAGCAAACATAAAAGGTTATAACCCAACAAGAGTTATGAGAAGCAATAGACTTGAAGAAGCTTATGGGACAGACTGTAGAAGATAAGCTTTAACCAGCCTTTTAAAAGATGGTGCAGTTTTGGCTAGTCGGATGTCCACAGGCAATGAATTCCACAGTCTAATCGACTGGACAGTAAAGGATTTGGAATAGAAATTAGATGAGTGAAGAGGAATATTAAGAAGTAAATTATCAGAAGAGCGGAGGGGAAGGGAGTGAGAGTAAGATAGAAACTGGAAACGTTCCTTAAGGTAGGATGGGGTAATGGGATTGAATAGTACCGCATATAAAAAGGAAAGCATGTGAAGATTAGATTTCTGTGCTCGGCAGCGTGACCGACCATATTATGCAATAGATTTCTATTTTTTTTCTAGATGTCGGATGAAATTTTTTTGTAGAACGAGAATTCGGATTTCCTTTAGTAAATGTTGGATATAATAACCCATCGTTACAATATAAAATCAAATTTTCTTCTACTATAACCAAACCGACAGAAAAAGTTGGATAACCCTCAAGTTACATATACTCAAATATTTTTTAAACTACTGAACCGATTTTGATGAAACAAAGCTAATAAACCATCTCGATTTACCATTTAGCTTTCAAATAGAAAAAATCGCATCCAAGCGGTTCGGGAGCTTCATAAAGCCAAAGATACAAAGTAACACGCGTCAAACTTATAACACCCCTCTTTTTCGTCGGGGGTTAAAAATGAACTATAAAGGAGCGTGGAAGTTGGGATTGTCCTATGAATAGTTAAGTTAAGGGTTGTCTATAGGAATGACTTGGCTAATACACCTAGAATGTTGTACCTATTTAGTAGAATCTTGTAGATTTTCACCTCTTGTTCTAGAACATATCGTTCAACAACATAATTCATTTTACATTTTAAGTCCCAGGTTAAAACTTACTTAAGCACCTACAAACTTTGAAAACGCGACGTATGTAGGCCTACTCAAACAATGAATTACATAAACAGTCAAAAATTTTATTGACCTCAAAACCTCATGCTTATCAAAATACCATAATCTTCACTATCGCGAAGACTGATAAGCATGGTTGCGTTATTATTCTGCACGCAGCTGTGCTTACGTGGGTAATGCACCGGCTTTATTTTAACTGACACATTTGACAGTGAACTTCGAAAAATTGTGAGGATTAGCATTTGGCAGTTTCGTATGGATCGACCTTCAGTCGCTGAGCAGATAACACTGCAGCTCTATCTGCTCCCACAAACTGGTATCTCGAACGAAACATGGATACGATTGATCGTGCGCCCGCGTTATCTCGTCGTCTACTTGATAATCATTTTAAAACACATTTACGTACTTACACGTTGACAGTTAAGGATTAATGTTCTTAAATTTGTCTCCTAATATTTACGATGCGATAATGCTACTTTAAAATAGGCGCGGCTAGAAAAAGTGTAAATTATACACCTTTAATCATTATACTGCCGGCCTGAGGCTAAAGTGCAGTAATAGGCATTTTAGCTATTTTGAGGTAAATACATTTTGTGAATCTACATTTCATAAGCTATCTGATCAACCAATTCTTATTTTTTTAGGACTCTGATAAACATGTAAAATTTAATGTTTTTGATAAAGACTGCACAAAAATTTCTTGTATTTCTTTATAAAAATACTATAGATACCCGTTATATATTTCGATATACCCGATATTCGATTATCACTTACTATATTATGCCCTACTTATCAAATATTGTTTTGTCGTTTATTTTAGTTTAGCAGGACATTATCGTGCAATTAATATTTTACAACAAAATTAATATTTCAAAAAAGTTTAAGGCAAACTTTATTTTACTACAAGTACCTACCGAACTTAACATTTTTAGACATAAAACTAACTAAATAGCAGTAAATCAAGTTTTACTGCAGGCTAAAGTGGTTTCAAAAACGTTTTAGCAAAAAAACTAGGGGTAAAATAAATTGTGAAGTAGCCATAATTATTATTCTATTTACTAACTTTTTTTAATTATAAGCGGTCATCGTATACTTCAATCTGTTCAACCTATCAGCTATCATTCACAGTTTTAAATTATGTGTTTGTTTTATTGTTTTTTTTTTATTTGAAGCGTTTAACGCTGTTTTCTCGAAACATCATTTTTGCTATTACTGCACTTTAGGCTCGGGAAGGCAGTATACTAATCTTCGCGTGAAAGAGAGTCTAATAGATTTTTATATTATTACCTAAATACAATCTATGGAAAATGTAAATATTATTTAAAATTTTATACACGATTACGATACCCTGTGACGGTATATTAATATATATTATTGTGTACATAGTCATATATATCAAAGTAAGTCTATAAGTAGGCAATCTTAATTCCCCTTAGAATATTTTAACTACCTAGATATATCAGCTAAGTAGAAAGCCTTTGATCTCTATGTCGTCACTTTAATCTATCGTGTAGGTCACTCATCCGTCTTTAATCCAAACACTCACCTATCCAAGGCTAAGATAGTCATAACGGAAATTTTGGAACAATTAGGTACGTAGATTAAATTAAAAGCAAAGCCATTTTTAATTTTTATTCAATACGACAAAATACAGATTAATCTGTATTTTATGTGAATAATAGAACAGGAAATATGATAGACTAACCATGTAGAGCTCTCTACCTATATATTAATTTGTATAAAGAAAGCTAACTTTAGATTATTGACACATAGGTGACGACTTGAATAGTACAGTTGGTTAATATGGCCGGTCTGCCACATAGATGTCCCGGGTTTGATTCCCGGTCGGACAGAAATTTTAATGATCAATATTAATGGGTGTTATATGTATAATGAGTATACATTTTAAATAGATATAAGTAGTTTATCAGTTTTCTAGCACCCATACATACGCTTTGCTTACTTTGGGGCTAGATGGCGCTGTGTGAATTGTCCGAGCATATTTATTTATTTATAGGTAAACAAACAAAGCAAGAGTCAAAACACACAAAAAGAAACTTTAAAACAAAATTTAAGTAATTTGTCAAAAAGCCTTGTTTAAAATGTAATATTGAAAATACTAAAATAAACAGTTGTTTAAAATTAAATAACGAAAAATCACGTTCCATAGCGCCGTGCCACCATGCTAGTACATTTACGCCCACTACCTACTGTCATTACAATGTAAATGCTATAACTAAATGAAACTTTGCAACAAACTGCCCTTCTGCGCAAACGACGCCTATATTAATAAAGAAAACACCGTTTAGTTTACATAAAATGCTACTCGCTATCATTTAGTAACCTTAACGTTGACTGTTTTGTGATTACGTTATCAACACATGTATTTAAATAACTCATAGCTATTTTATTCATTATATAAACATGTCACCGTTGAAAACTTAACATATTTATTTATTATTATCTGCGACACATAAATCACCTCTTCCATCACCTTTTAGGCACATGACGTACTTGAAATGTATTTGAGTACCCAATAATAAACGCCGCCTACATACTTGTAGCACCTAATAGAGGTTTCAATACGTTACTGAAACCCTTCATAACGATTGTTCTACAACTAATGATATCTCGAGTCCAACAGTAGACTGTTGATTTGATGCTGCTGATTATGATACAAAAAAGATGGGCGCTTTTTGCTGTAGTGCTAATTTCATATGTTACAAAATGCTTCACAAAGAGTTTTTCGCGTATAATTGTGCCATAATTATTTATAAGCAAGCATTATGCATAGACTGTCATAACTATTTTATAGTATTTTTTGCAACATATCAGTATTTTTTTGCAACATTACGATATTTTTTGCAACATATCATCTTTACTAGTTATTTTTTATACCGTCACGAGATGCCAGTCGGCTCCGGAGACTGTTTAACCAGTCTCAGTGTCCTCAGAGGAAGACCTTGGTCTACCTCGCTTCGCCCACGCGACGGTATCACGAGGCACACCTGGCGCCGCTACAGTTTGACAAGTACGGAACGGTCACCCATACAGTTTCCTGAGTCTGCGTGCGGTGATTAACTTCGATTATAGATCTCGCAATCACACTGGCACCAGCCCAGGGCCCCTTATCATAATCATAATCTATAACCATAAAATCACTCACACACAGAGTGATTCATTAGGAAGGTTTAAACCTTCAGTATATATTATTATTAACCTTTAGTAGTATATACACTTAAGTGTATAATTTGTTAAGATTACTACCCGTGCGAAGCCGGGGCGGTTGGCTAGAAATTGTAATAATATTGATCATATATATATGGGTACGAGATTCAAGTCCTCAAGTCCAAGAGCACCACCTCTCGTTCCCACCTCTGCAACTCCTGTCTTCTACCCAAAGACATACTAAGTTTTAACAACAAACTAATACTGCTTTGGAAACCCGCAACATACTACGATTGTTTTGACTACGAATATTACGGGCTATAAACGATGACGATGATTTCCTCCCACAGGCCACCAGATGAAGACACGGGGTCCAACGAGAGCGAATGCAACGAGGAGGAGGAGGACGAGACCGACCACCTGAAGCCTCGGCGGCCGTTCTGGGCGAACAAGATACAGTTCGTGCTCGCGTGCGTCGGCTACTCCGTGGGGCTCGGGAACGTGTGGCGCTTCCCCTACCTGTGCTATAAAAGTGGCGGAGGTATGTATTTCATTTTTCAGTATTTTATAATCGCATAGGCAACACAATGAAAATTAAAAACTATTTAATTAATTAGTATTACCGTTTTCAAACGTCTATAATTTAATGTGCAAAGAGAAAGTTAAGCGAGCTCATCAAGGTAAAGGGCGACGCATGCAGACTGATCAGCGCGTAAGAGTGCTGACACCGTCGTAGCAGCCAGATGAAAGGAGGACCGGCAGAAATATATAAACCCCAGCCTATATGACCAATAACGTTGAGCGATATGTCATTGGAAAGGCTTTTACATTTTCTAGTACTTTTACTATAACGACTATCCTCGAATCACTGTGAGAAAAAAGTTATGGTCTACTAAAGTAAACTTACAGAAAAAAGTTAAAAAATCGTTCAGGGTGGAAAAGAGCATGAATCCAATATCATTTCTTTACTTTGCGTTTTTCCAAGGTAAATAATTATAAGATTCTCTACGTCCATATTGCTCGACGGAATGGTCCGAACTGGCTGCCATCATGGCTGCTTAAAATTTTCGGCTGCCGCAGCCCTATTTTTTCCCTATTGGCGACTTGCGGGTTGGTTTTTTCGTCAACTTCATTTTGATAATACTCGACAGATAATGCTGTTGCCAGTATCTTTATTTTTTCTCTTTATGACATCAGCCGCCTTATACGACAGCACTTTGCCGGACGGTACACGGCCATGTTTCAGTATATTACACATACCTATCACAATGTTTTATCCAACTGTAGTTACAGGAGGTAGAGACGGAGACGGACCTGACAGTAATAATCGCTCATTTTAAGATATTCTGTGTTTCGTCGACTGTTAATTTGTTGATTTTATTTTCTGGCTGATGCTCTTCTAATGTATGAGATGATTTCTACCTACCTCTACATTAAACTCTGTATCGTGTAAAGACAAGAAATCTTTAGGTAGAAAATAAATTGGGGACTTGATTAGATTTAATATAAATTACGAAACCAGGTTATCATTAAAGAGCTTCAAGTAGAACATTCAGTACAAGAAAATGAATAAAATCGTAATATTTATAATCTTTAAATCAAGTATAATGACATAAAGGAGTACCTACATTTGACGCTTTTGTACAATGACGTCACAGTTCAAAGTCTCATACAAATTTCATTGAAGTGATTCGTTTTGACACATCATAAAAAGTTACTATGATATGACATTTAGTCAACTCTCGGATTGTGATTGTAAGATTATTACGAGTACCTATTTAGTGTTTCTCCTCCAAAAATTTAAAGACAGATAGTCGATAAAATAAAAATAAAATAAAGTTAATTAGTGTTAAGAGAATAGTGACGTGTTCGTTGACCACTAGCCTAGCCAGCCCTCAGCCAATCAGGTCGCAAAGTCAAGTTCACAGGTTACAAGTGACACCTACGTACGAAACGGTTGTGTCGTTTCCTACCTATTCATGAGAAGAAAAGTACGACTATAATTCATAGTGTAGAAAGACGAAACATAGAACTCCCACAAATACCTACCTACATACAGATTAAACTCAGTGACACCTTGACACCTACTACTGATAAACATTTTTAGAAATGACTTTATTTTATTTTTAATATAAATTAAAACTGCTCTATATAAATTTATCTTTGCATCGTTACTAACGAATATACTTTTAGAAAATAAAATAACAAAATTATTTTAAAAAATTACTCTGCTGCGGAGCAGAAGGGTTTTAACTTTTTATACTGTGACAGAAGAAAAATATGTTAATGGTTCTTCTATCGTGACTGGTGTCAAACCTCCGGTTTCGTATGCGTCCAAAGGGTAATAAATAACATAAATAATCTAAGATTACATATATATCTCAATAATTCATATTCATCATTTGTTGTACGTTGTCCTGTCATTGATTAGCTACACTCAAAGCGGCAGCCTTTACATTACTTTCTTACATGTTTAGTACCTACCACAAATGTTTAATGAAATTACGATTTTGGCAATACGGAAACGAGATAACAATACACATGATAGTACAACAATTTTAAGTTTGCCCTTTAAAAGTAGGTACACACCCATCAATAAATGATAAATCGTGACGAACCCATTTTACGACTGGTTCCTGGTACCTGACTGATAATGAAGACTAAGTAAATGTTTGTGTAGGAGCAAAATAATTTCTGTACTAACGCTCGTTGACGCTAATAAGTTGTCATCTTTGCCAGTGTCAATTCACTCATTAAGGTGACAAAGAAATCGTGTCTGGCATGGCATTGCTCCGCTGTGCATAACGAGTCCGAAGCAATTTGTTACTTATCACATACGTAACTGAAATGAAGTACATTTAACAAGTGCCTGCCTAACCGCGTTTAAGTAAACTTGATTGAATGACAATATACATATCTGCGCCGTGCAAATAAAATCTATTGGTTAAGACCCATGCATATAATTATCGTAACATGCACAATATAATAAATAATAAAACTAAAGTGTTTCTATTTTTATGATTCATTGGTTACTATTAAATAATAAATAAAATGAAAAAGAAGGGAAATCGTCATACTTGAGTGGTCTACCAAAAATGGTAATGTCACCTCCATAATCGCTATACGTAAAAGTAAATAAATATTTATCGTATTGGTGATAGTGTATCGTTTCGATAACGAGCGTTAAATGTTTTATGTGTACAATCGTGCGAAATCGTGGCCGGCGTGTTTGTGTCACCCGCGGCGAGTTGCACCCAGCCTCGAACACCAACCGCCAACACAACAAAGCGGTGTGAATTACATGCCTTCGGTAAACTGACACTTACCAACAAATACACGTCCACTCGAGATATCAAATGATTTATTGCAACTATACTCATAGCAAACCTCCTTGACAATGAAAACGCATTTATGAAAATTATCCCTGCACACACAAGCCGGTAATTCCGCATCAAGTTTAATCAACTGAGCTGCGTTTCAATATTTATTCATTTATAAATAGGCAGTTCATTGTTATTTTAAGAGATTTCCGCATTAAAAATAAATTGTTACGTAGGTACTCTCTAGCTTAGACCTGGTCTACACATTAAAAATTCTAATATCACATCATCCTCAGATAGTCTCGTATTTAACAAAAATATTTCAAGTGTTATTAACATATAGCTAAAATAAAAAAAGCTAAGTATATATATCTAAGTACTTGCCTATTTCTATGAACTAACTACTTTTATACCTACTTATAACAGTATTGTATAAGTAATATACCTACTAGAATACTTACGTGAATGTTTCTAAACTTCTGTCATGTGACGGATAAAACCGAGATAGAGAACATACGAGTATTATTTTAACACACATCAGATAATTTTAATTTATATTACACGGGTGAAGCAGCTTGCAGAGACTAGTACATTTATAGGTAAAGAAGCTAATTCGCAAGTTGACATAGAATAATCCTATAGTTTTATCTAAATTCAACATGAAGTAAGCCGAAAATTCGTGTCCACGTATTAGTCATCTGATAATGATAGTACTTGACGTGTATTTCTACTAAATGTTGTTACTCGTTTCGTAGTAGGCTAAGTAATTATAACAAGTATTTATTTAGCTTTGCAATCGGATTTCGGAGAAGTTAAAATGTACCTATCTTAGAATAGATAATTTATTATTAGCACATTGTGAAAAAGATTCAGTGAAATGGGTCATTCATCCCACTCGCTCACGTGTGTTACAAAAAACATATGGAATATAGTTCTAGGCGTAGATAGGTATCGTACGATGAGTGACATCCGCCTACCGCTCAGCCACGCACGAGACAGGTGCAGCAGCGTTAACAACACGCGTCTTAATTATCCTTTTAGCGAATGGACACGTTAATTGCTGCAATATCTAGAGGTCAATTCATTGATATCAAGGACGTCATATTTCCGTGACAGGATAAGAGCCTGCAACAATACTCGTAATGGTGTTAATATTACCTTCCTCATGCTCATGTTTTATCTTTACAGGCGCCTTTCTCATCCCGTACTTCATAATCCTCGTGGTTTGCGGCATCCCAATGCTGTTCATGGAACTGGCCGTGGGCCAATATACAGCGCACGGGCCGATTGGCGCGCTCTCACAAATATGTCCACTCTTCAAAGGTATACCTTACCATTACACTTTTATTTATTATAGGCATACTCTATGTAAATACAAAACCGATATACTTAATTTCAATTTCCATCGATTTAAGGTAGCCTACACTATGTGCATCCTTCTCTCCATTTCATCAAAATCGTTCTCGTAGTAAATCTATTCATGTCATTTAAAAATGGTTAGCCTAGTATTAACCTTGGGTTTTCTATTTCAAGGTGCCGGCCTGGCGAGCGTGGTGATCTCGTTTCTCATGTCTACTTACTACGCAGCCATAATAGCATGGGCAATATACTATTTCTTCACGTCGTTCAAATCGGAAGTTCCATGGGCGGAATGTGACAATAGGTGGAATACCCCTTCGTGTTGGAAACCTGAATTCAATAGGACCAAACCCAATGGATCCCAAACTGCAACCGAGCAATTCTTCGAGTAAGGTTTGACTTTTATAATCATCACTCCATCCAGCTTTTGTGACAGGTACTTTACCATTACCATTACAATTCATTGCATCATACATAAAAAGCGAAACATCTAAAATTTAAATAATAAAGATTACAACTTTACAGAGTATAATGGTACAATTATAACAGTCTTTAAGTTCAGGCAGATCTTAAATTATATATTAAAATACAATGCAGTTGTGTTCATATTAGGGCGGATTTCCTGACTTCTACACTCGACACAGTAATTCCTTAATTAAACATTCACTACATTTCAAAATACATCCGGAAATTTGCTGAAATTAGAGTTGCTGAAATCACTGTACAGGCAGGGTTATGTATGACAGCTGTTACTGTCGATAGATAGCTCTAGTAGGTTTCGCAAACACTGACATGTAGTAAAATTATTTTTTTGACGTTTGGTACATTTAAAATTTTTAATATTTATGGACTCAACATCCCAATCGTCCTGATACTAAAACTGTAGAATTAAAAAGTTTGTATCGGTACCTAACGGTATCAATCTCTTTGGGTGGAACATAACAATAAACAGATAAAATCAGAATCCCTTCCTTTTTGTTTTGCTGTAGTCAGATAATAAGTAATTATCACGCCACTGTTGAGATCTGATCAAACCAATGCGTTCAGCCTGCGTCCGAGGTGGCGGCCGCGGCGGCGATCACTGAATACAACTGACCGCCACCGCGGCCGTGTTTGGAGCCTAACATACATTGCAAGCGAATACAACTGATCGCCACCGCAGCCGCAAGCTGATCGCGTTGGTTTGATGCTTAACCAACCTGTCATCCGTTTTATATAAATCCATAATTAACGAAACAACAAATACTTCCGTTTTATACAAATTCATGATTAATTGGTCGAAGGTAACAGCGACTCATCCTGTTTCCGGTTTGTTCGTGTAGCACAGATTAACTGATAAGATACATTCGTAAATTAATTTTGAACATTAACACTAATAAAGTCTGAAGTATTTATTTAATATTGCTTCCAAGTGAAATGCTTCGTGTATTTTCAGGAAAAAGGTGTTGAATATGACTTCCGGTATAGAATACGCTGGTGGCATGCGGTGGGAGTTGGCAGCTTGCTTGGTTTGTGCTTGGGTGCTAGTCTACTTCGCCCTATGGAAGAGCATCAAGTCTTCCGCAAAAGTTCGTTACATCACTACCACCCTTCCATTTTTACTGATTATAGTATTCTTGGGACGATCCTTGACACTTGACGGAGCTGACGAAGGTCTAAGATATTTCTTTAAGCCAGATTGGAGCTTACTAAAGCAATCTAAGCCGTGGGTCAATGCTGCATCACAGATATTCAACTCAATCGGGATCGCTTTCGGTTCCATGATAATGTTCGCATCCTATAACCGATTCGATAACAACTTCCTTCACGACACGTTAGCCGTGTCGCTGGTGAACGCAGTGACCAGCCTCATCGTAGGAATATTTACCTTTGCGACCATTGGCAACATCGCTTTAGAACAAAGAACTGATGTGAAGGATGTTCTCGCGGATAGTAAGTAACACTTCAACCTTTGGGTAATTTTACCATATTCACAATTAAAATGGTCATACAATATGTTATCTTAAATTTCAGGCCCTGGATTGCTGTTCGTGGTGTACCCTCAAGCTATTGCTAAAATGCCAGCGCCACAGCTATGGGCCGTTCTGTTTTTCTTCATGTTTCTTTGTCTTGGACTGAACAGTCAGGTACATAACCTTCAATGTGTAGCCTAAAAGATTTACAACTTTCAAAATCTTCTAAGCCATTTAAGCAATAAAAATTTTAAACTCATTAAGTTAACTGTCTATATTGCTTTTATCATTTAGTTATCAATAAATTGTATTTGGTTTGTTAATAGCCATTTAAAACCAATAACAAAAATGAGGCAGTGGATCCACTTAACTATTCCAGTGCAATTAACTTCGTTATTGAAAGGCTCTCTTATATGATTATTTTTTTATCTTACAGTTCGCAATTGTAGAAGTGGTAGTAACTTCAATACAAGATGGATTTCCTGATTTTATACGAAAGCGCCTGGTTTATCACGAACTGCTGGTGCTGTGCGTGTGCGCAATTTCGATGGTGTTCGGCTTGCCGCACATTATCCAAAGCGGGATATATGTATTCCAGCTAATGGATTATTATGCTGCATCGCTCAGCATCACATATCTCGCCTTCTTCGAGGTAGTAGCGATAGCGTGGTTCTATGGTGTGGGCCGACTATCGAAAAATATTAAACAAATGACAGGTACGTATCTGGATTATCGTAACATAAGGACCTACTGACCAAGACATATTTTATCTGTCTTTTATAAGAACTAGCAGCTAGCTAGCCAGGTATTTGACGGCTATACCGCCTGGTCTGGTGGTACGTGACGATGTGGCCAAAGATGGGACATGCTTGTCTAGAAACAGCCTATTCATTCTAGCCAATAATTATTTATAATTACTTATTAATTTTTCTATGGCGTGTTACAATTGTATTATCTATACGACTATCGAGTATAATAAATTATACCGAATGTACACAACTGTATCCATTGTGAGTCATTACAAAACCACTCTTTTGTTTCATCTCGTAATTATAACATCCGTTAGGTAAAGGTGTCACTGATTATGAATTTATGTGCATTTGTGAAATCTGTTGGTTATTGTTATTGTACTATTATTTTAGGTCGCTCGCCGTCGCTGTACTTTAGGGTTTGCTGGCTAATATTGACTCCCGCGCTGTTGCTGGCTCTGTGGGTGGCCAGCCTGGTGGACTACATGCCGCCCACGTACCGCCAGTACTCGTACCCTTCGTGGGCGCAAGCACTGGGCTGGACGATCGCGTCGCTCTCGCTGCTATGCATCCCCGTGTACGCAATCGTCGTACTCGTCAGAGCTCCAGGGAACGGCTTGAGAGAGGTAATTTTGTACGCTTTTTAAATATCCACAAAATCAAGAGCAGGATACATGTTCACATTGAGTAGAATCCCCTGCATACATCGCATTTAATAAACAATCAAACTATTTTACGCGGCTGTTAAGCGATTTTAGAATAGATACTTACCCACTCTTGTTTGATAAGACTCCATGAGTTTTCCCACTTAAAACGCACATGATAAGTGTGTGGTCAGTAGGTAAGTGGGTCAAACTCTACCAACCCATTATGTGTCGATATAATTACTTTTAGAATACCTATTCTTTGTACTTTTGTAATAAAAAAATGTATGCATCCAGACTAAGATATTTCTTTAAAAATAGGCGAGTAAGATTTTCAGAAAATACTCAAAATAATCTGATGTTTATATGTTACATTTTTTGCAGAAATATCTGAATTCGATACGTCCGACTTCAGTGTGTGAATGTGGTGCCATTGACTGCGATATCTGCTATTCTGAATCAGAATCCCCGGAAGATAAAAATCTAATGGCCGCCGCAATACGAGTAGCTAAGTAAAGAAACTGGTGATAGATACACCTAAACAGGACCACTTAATAATGACACAACGTCTTCCATCATATTATCATTGATTTACAATGAGGTAGAAAACACATGACTTTAAATTGTGTACGGTGACACACATTTCAATGAAAATTTAGTACTCATATACAGACACAAAGTAGGTAATGTTAAGTTTGTAATCATGAATGTGTACAAAATGATATCTGTGTGTGCGTACCTTATAAAAGTGAGTCGAGCTACATACCTACCTACCTGGCCAATCACTCATCATTATGTATACCGTACTATACGTATTACCGTGTAATATAGGTAGATAGAACAGGTGCTAGATATGGAGAGATAAAGAACGTCAATTATAGGACTCACGTGATTGGGTAATCAATAGTTGAACGTACAAATAATAAAATTGATTTATTCCATGAATAAAAATAGCATTCAACAACCAAGTTCTCTGGGAAAATATCACTTTTATAAGAAAAACACAATTTAAAGTGAAGTGTTATCAATTCTACACCACATAGGTACATATTAGTTTCTAAGTGAGAGTCAGTGCTATTTGTAGAATAATTAAATAATATGCTCATGTGATTTCTGTAAGATTCAGATTTTTCCGAATCAAACTTAGTGATCAAAGACATTCCAGTAAGAACTCATAGTGATAAGATAACCAGTCGAATAAGTATTTATTTTTAGAAATTATTATTCCTAGCATATCTGTAGAATCACTCCACCAAATATCTGATATAAGATATCTTTTAGTTTGAACTATAATTAGGAAGATCTACCTATACTAAAAATCTACAAGTAATTCAAAATTTAAATATTTACAAGCATAATGACGTGCTTTACAATAATATTATGTCCCTAGTCTTGTTTTCGTTGGAAAAGAAGTTAAGTTTACTAAGAATAAATTCTACAAATAAAAATCTACCACTATATGTAAATATATGATTTGTAAATAAATATGACTACTGATAATAATATTGTTATGTATAAGAATAATAAATAACAATTAAGACAATGACTATTTTTTTATTTACATCCAATATGAAAAATACATAAGTACTACACTTAATTTGAAGCATACCCATTCATTTTTTCTTTCTCTTGGGACTGGGTGGTAAATCACTTTCATCATCACTTGTTTCTGCGTCTTCTGTATCATTAATCTCCACATCTGTAATAAAAATATTGTCAATAAGTTATAGTCTCTACGTCCTAATTCTTGTAAAATATTTAACTACTGTGGTCCCATGGATTAACAAGATTTTACTAGCTCTAACTAGCTCTTAACTAGGTACTACGGGAAGTGCCTAATATTGGAGTTAATCACCATCATCATCAGTAAGTTTGTTAACACGCATGATGCAAGGATAACCTTTAATGAGCGACGTCAAGTCATCGCCTCTTAGCCAGCCTCTTTTTCCCTTGCCTAGCGGAGGTGGCATAGCCAGAGATTCCTTACGTAATTTGCCCATCTGCGTGAGACGGTCATAGCATCGAAGACGGCACTAATGCAGCTTATTTGCAATGTTACAGATGTGAAGGCTAACGCGAATGTAGGCGTTTCGAACGCGGTCTTTGCGCGATATTGCACACATCCGTGTTAGTGACGCGTATGTCTTGCTTGTGCCGCTCTAATAGAGGCCAATTCTCGCAGACAAATAAAGGAACAAGTCTAATGATATCTCATGGATAGTCCCTCCGGAGAATTCAAAGTGAGAGTAATTGTCGAATCCCAATGAGGGTGGAGAGATATGTCTGTCCTTAGGAGCAATTTCATACAGCGGCACCAGTCTGCTCGTGACCATGACGCATGCAACTGCGTCGAAATACCAAGGTAAAAAAAATACTGTGTGTAAACCTGATAACATGTGCGATGAAAGTGTAGTGAATAGCAACGAAAGTCTTAAAACCTATATTACCTACATGCATACAGAGTCTTAGCACAGAGTACTATAAAATCGGTGTTAGCGAAGAGTGGGCCTGGCTGGCTTACCCTAGTTTGCTTTTGGCCTATCTCAGGAATTCCTCAGGAATTCAAATGACTTATGCGTTTTTTGCAATGTTTCTTAGACGTACAAATGACAATGATAACAAGCTCGCTGCGCTTACTCATTACAGGTTTATTTTAAAACAAGCGCTCGCTCCTTCATTGACATAAGTAACTTTTATTGCAATTGCGCAAGGTCAAAGAATTTGTTTAACTGTTGTTTAACTTTAATATATCAATCCATCCATCAAAACCATAAATTAATCTATCTTCCGTATTTCTATTTATAACAAGTTAAAAATGTTGTGTGGAGCACACAACTCCATTCAAAGATTAAGAATGGCCCGGCAAATTATCTGGCTTGAATAGCCCTGGACTCAAACACGTCGTAAGTCCCTTGAAGATATACACACGACATCGAAGTTTATAGAGCACACGTAAATCTGAATTTATAATCGTGTTTAGTTTTGATGTCATGTAGGATATCATGGCTCTAAGAAACAAAATGTTCTGGGGTTATGTGAAGTTAGAGCAGGGGTCACCAAATGGCGGAACTGTGTCCGGATCCGGACTGCCGACCTATTTCGTGCGCACCTTAAGTAAACACTTGTATTACATGAGTAGAGGCGCGGTTTTATAAGCCAAAGGTCAAAAATTTCTAGCTTACTGTGCTTGCTCAAACATTCTGTTTGATGGTCACGGAACCAAAATTACGGGCTCGCTTCGCTCGCTAATGTTAATTTCACTTACTTTTCTTACCCTTCACATATACAAATTGAACAAGAGCTACAAAAATCGCTCATTAATTAATTTACCCGAGTTACTTTTGTGAGATTAACCATTTGCTGTTAAGAACCAAAATGATCACTCATTCATTCATTTTTGTTACTTTCATTACGATCAATCGTTCATTACAATCAACATCAACAATAAGTAGTGCCTGTTGTGTCAGTTATATCTAAGTTTATATCTCTGTATTTCTTTATTGTTTGCAATAAACAGTTAAATAAATAAATAACATCATGATCACCCTGGCTTTAAAGACAGCAAATATAAAAAAAAATCGGGCTTGCTCCGCTTGCCCATTGATTGACATGGATACTTTATTTGATTTTCTTTTATTATGTTCTTCCCAGCATCTAAGAGACAAGCAGTCAAAATTTTCAATAATGGATTTAAGTTACTTTTATTAGAATTGACCAAATTTACAAGACCCAAAATTTTATAAACTTTGAGGTCTTTCCGCTGGCACGCACATTATTAATCAGGGGTGAATAGCTTTTATGACTCAAAATGTTAAAAATTTCAAGCTCACTCTACTCACTCATTTGTATATTTAAGTTGCTTTTATTACGATTGGCCCAGCTTATAAGACCCAAAATCAATTTATGTTCATAATTTTTTTTATTTTGCGAAAACGGACCGCGACGATTATATTATTTTTGGAAACAAACCCCAAGTGAAACTAAATGGTAATCCCCGCCCTAGAAAGAGGAAGCCTAAACCTAGACTCAGGGAATGTTCACTACAATTGCGAGGGTGGCCAATATCCCAGGGCGGTATAGAGTTCCTCGTAAGGCCCTTGCTAATAACGTTGCGTACATGGTTCTTCGGCATAAAGGTTATCGATGTTATATGTACCACTTTATTATTAAACTCAGTGATGGAGTGATAGAAAGGTGTGTATGAAGACATAGAAGCCAGTGGAGTGCCAATGAAGGCTTAATCCAAGCCCACAAAAAATATGAGAGGTACTTGCCATGTAAGCAAGCTGCTCATCAACGAGATTGCGGAATGTATTAACCGGTACCGTGATCTCGTTGAGCAGAGAATATGAGGGTGCAACGTGGTGGATTTTAGAACTAAATTTTTTTTATGACAGCTAAGTCCCACATCAACTTAATGCCAACCCCGGGCGGCGAGTAGGTATTGGCGCTTGCCTTCCAAGTAATAATTCATCTTGGCGTCACGTTCACGTCCGCCTTGACCATGAACAGGTAATTAGAATCAAGCGATTGCTGTTCTCCGTTACCCTGTTCTTCTTCTTCTTCGTCGAGTAAATTTTCGAAAACCCTATTTATTTAACAGAGGAACATGACCAAGTCGGTCGGGATTGGTTTACACAAAGTGCAAGTTTCAAGATTTTAATATGTTTCACTCGCCGTAAATAAGAGCATCAGTTAGTGATCAACTTAGGTATAACGCAGAAAAAGATCATTGGTACATAGCGCCTCTGGGTATCGAACTCAATACGTACACTTAGGAATCGGACCAGCTAGCCATTAGGACATCGACATTTTGCTCCCAAGTACACAAGCTTATCCAAAGCAAAATACTTCTTTGTTATTTCTTATAACATGCCTTTTTGTCTATGCCAGCTTCATACACCTGAATCTTCCGGGTCCCTGACAATTCTTCGGTCACTTTTCAATGTGACGAGGACTGCACCACCCGAGTTTGAGATTGACTTTAGCTCATTGTACTAGCTAGGCATTTGGCTGGCGCCATAAACTTGTGTAACGCCAAAGACCGCTAAAAGTGAAGGCGTATCGCGACGGGTCGTTATCCGGAGAAGACGCATCGTCATGAAACCACGACCACTCTATTAAGAGTGAACGACTAAGGAGGAGGATAAACTTGTGTAGGATCCCTAAATTAGGGTTCTTTCGAAATGTCGACGCCTTGGGTCCCGATACTCTTCGAGATGGTAAAGAGGCGATCAGAAATCGTGGCACTAACTTGAATGAACACACAAATTTGTGTCTTGGTCGGGTTTCGCCTGCCTTTCAGAGACCTACTCCAGGGGAGTCGATTCGATTTCAGTACAGACTCTAAGTCAGTAAGTAATAAGTTTGATTCTAGTCTTTCCCGAAATACAATGTGGCTCCCACGGGAACGGGTCCGAAATGTAGTAACCAAATTTTACGCGGACGAAATAGTGGGCAAAAAAGCTAGTCATTAATAAGCAGAATGAACATAGACGACAGGCAACACAGGACTTTATGGATCGCCAGCAGCATTTAAAGACAGACTCTTGTCGTGCACTAACCCCTCGAGAATAGTCCCTTCCCGTAACTGAAAAAAGGTTCACTTCCGGAAACCAGCACCAGCTTAGTATGTTGTAAAGTATGTTATTCTGAATAAAAAACCGCCGGGAGACAATCTCTAAACTCCTTGGTTCTCCAGCTGTGACGTCATCAAGGTGTGCGCCGCCGCGTTTTGAAATTTGCATTTAAAACCGAGTGTATTGCACTTAAGAATCTTGTGTGGGGTATCAAACGACGCAGAGTAAAAAGTACCACAATATTATTATCACACACAACCGTATAAATATTATGGTTTCAGAGATATTCGATAGTATTAAAATTTTACAAAAAATTACCGTATTTATTTTACACAAGCTTAGGGAATGGACTAGAAGCCGGTTGGCTTAGGTAGCTTCGATAGAAAAGTGTGATAGGTCACACCACATGAAATGCTTTGGCGGAGACCACCGCTTCCCATCTAATATATAAAATTCTCGTGTCACAGTTTTTGTTGCCATACTCCTCCGAAACGGCTTGACCGATTTTGATGAAATTTTTTGTGCTTATCCGGTATCTATGAGAATCGGCCAACATCTATTTTTCATCCCCCTAAATGTTAGGGGTAGTCCAGTCCACCCCTAAAATTTCTTTTTATTTATATGGCAAAACAACGTTTGCCGGGTCAGCTAGTTTATTTATAAATTACTTGCTTCACGACTATGGAGAGTAGGGAGGTGATTGCATTTGCAATAAGCCGATCTTTAAAACGGGTCTGTTCAGAAGACCCTAACTAGGGAGGTAGCTTACAGTGTGCGACTTACCTTACTGGGAAGTCAAAAGCAATATAGTTGAGTTTGTGTCAGAGCTACCTTCCTCCTTCCCGTCATTTTCTAAGGAAAGACTTTTCTAACGAAAATAGGCGTTTGCACGTGATTGTAGTTTTCTTGGTACCTATTTACATGGGTACTTTTCGTAGGTATGATAAGTAAACACAGAGTTAATTACTAAGTAAAATCTAATACTTAACTTACCTAGACCACCTTGGCTTATCATCTTAGTCAAAAGAATGTTGGCTTGGGTCCGAAATGCTTCAACTGACTTTATTAAATAAGATGGTTGTGCAGTTGTTTTAGCAACAACAGTATTAATTTCTTTATTATTTACTGAGATAATCATTTTTATTTGTAATGCCATGGTGATAACAAACAAGTGGTGCGACAGTTCTTAACACAGAATAGTTCACAAATTTTATAGAATTAGAGGTATCCTTCTATTTCTACACCAAACCAAACTCTCTCTCGCGAATCAAAATAAACAACAATGTCGGTACCTACATAACCTAACTTTTCTATTTTTTAATCCTTTATTATTATTTCAAGGCTTGGAAAGTTGAAAACAAATTCTAATAAAGAAAAATCCACACCGCCGCCCGCTTGGTTATCACGTGTTTGTTTGTAGTCCTTGCCGTAGCAGATACTCTTGGTACTCTATGGATTTGTTTCTTGTCAAATTGTTAGTGTGCCCATTCAGCGGAATTATATGAATTTAGTAGAATTTTGGTAATTTTGTTTTGTGAAGGCAAGGTTAGTATTCTGTAATTTGATGGACAAAAATGGATTTGCATAAAATATAATAATAATAATTTCGTAGTGTACACTAGTGGTCTAAGTACTAGAGATCGGTCATAAATAACGTCACTGTGAAAAAGAAACTTTTTTCGCTGGCGGAAGGGCAGTTTCTCAAGCTGGGAATAAAACCAGCGGGTGGCCAGCGGTATCATTTCATCGGACTCAGACCCTGGTCCCCAAGCCGGCGCACACGAGGAACCGGCAACGGTTCTCACGCGCAACAATCGGAGCACACCCAAACAAAGATACTTTGCAGTTGAAGTTGACTCCGGCATAGGGGTTGGCCGCCAGCCAGTCGAGAAATCCATACTACCAGCGTTAGACTGCCCATTTGACGCTACGCGGGTGGGATTCACGTGCAAGGAATCGGAGGATACCTACAGACAGAATTAATGAATCCCCCAAAGAAGCAATCCAATATAATCGCCGAATCACATTTTTGTTTAAACTAAAAGTGTATTCATCATCACAGCCCATAACAGTCCACTACAGGACTTTGGGCCTCTCCCGCAAAAGGGGAGGTTATTGCCATAATCTCCACGCTTGGCAGGCGGGTTGGAGATCGCAGTGTTGCAAACATAACGGTTTAAACATAAAAGTTTATGGAGACTAGATATTATGCCTCTAAACGTTAGTCGCCTTGTACGACACCCACGAGTGTAAGAGGTTGGTGCTATTCTACTCTACCGGTCACCACACGGCTAAGTGTATTATTGATAACAAAACCTTATAAATCCACACAATTTATAAAAAATAAATATCACGCAGTCACTTTTAAATCTTTGATATTTAAAAGGGATAGCGTGATATCTCATAAGCCCTTAAAATTAAGAGACATTCGAGTATTCGGGCGTGAGTTCTAAAAAATTTAGTTAAATTATTTACAACATTACAGGCAAACGGTTAATTAAGTATAATATTGATTTTTTCAATGATCACACTGTTTATTTATGGTGAATTCCTTGTCCATGTCCATGTGTTTTGACACAATATTTTGACAGATGGATTTATTTGTGATTATCATTTGTGATTTGTGTCATGCTGTGATTTTATTACAAAGGTTAAAAAATATTTTATAATTTTTATTTTAATATAAATCAATATGTAGAATCGTAGATAGCTGTATAACATGAGGGAATTTGGTAAATTTGGGCCATTGATAGGTGCCATTGATGAAGGAACTTCAAACGTTAAATTTTTGGTAATATCACTGGTGGTCACTTACAATTTGTTAGTTCGAATCGAATTAACGTTGTAAATTATATTGTTCACGTTCACAGATTTTTGCAGCGAACACATCCGAAGTGTTAACATATCATCAAATTTCATTAAAGAGATTCAGTCCTCAGGAAGGATGGGTTGAACAAGATGCTTTGGAAATTTTAAATGCGGTATTAGAATGCATTGAGGTATGTGAGATTTCATCAGAAAATAAATCGAAATTTTCATTTTTACTTTACTTGTACCTTGGCTCAAATACTTTTGGGGTTTTCTTACACTAGCAGTGGTATGTCTTTTCAGGTAACTACAGATAACTTAAGAAAATTAGACATCAACCCTGAAGATGTTGTGGGCATTGGTATCACAAACCAAAGAGAAACCACCATAGTTTGGAATATGGCCACTGGTCAACCTCTCTATAGTGCCATATGTAAGTCGAATCCACAGATTTCGTTTAAAATGTTACTTGACAATTAATTATAAACAGGTGAAATGACTGTTTAGCCACTGCCTATAAAAAAATTGTGTTGGATATATTAATTATAGTTTGCAAGTGGCTCAACTTGATGTTATCATGTTTATGCCATCTTGAAGACTATATGGATCCTTCATCATCATCATCATCATCTCGGCGTTAAATCCCGGTTGCTCCCCCGCGCTACACGCGGGTGCCCGGGGTCCGCCTTCCTGCTATGTCTAGTCCACTTTGCTCGGTCTTCGGCATCCTTCATAGTGAGTCCGTTGGCACGCATGTCACTCTTAACGACGTCCAGCCATCGCTTCTTGGGCCGGCCTCTCCTTCTCGTGCCTGGTGGGGGCGGCATGGCCAGACATCTGTTCCCCACATAATTTGCCGGTCTGCGCAAGACGTGGCCATACCATCGAAGGCGACACTCCTGTAGCTTATCTGCGATGTCACGGACACGAAGGCTACCGCGGATGTGGGCGCTCCGCACGCGAGCTTTGCGGGAAACCCCACACATCCACCGCAGCATCTTCATTTCCGTGACTCGCAACTCCTGCTTGTGTCGCTCTAGTAGAGGCCAAGTCTCGCTGCCGTATAAGAGAACAGGTCTAATAATGGACTTGTAGACCTGTCCCTTCAGTTTCATCGGCATCTTGGGGTCACAAATGACAGCCGTCACCTCCCGCCACTTTGCCCAAGCCGCAGATATTCGGGCTTTGACGTCGCTGTCGATGTCACCAGTTGCGCTTAGTACTGACCCCAGGTATCTGGCCTGATCCGTTCGTTTGACCTCCTCTTCACCTTTGCGGATGGGTAGGGGGTCTATGGATCCTTGGCATCAATAATTTGAATGAAGTCCAATTTAGAGATTACTTGGAGGGCAAAGCCACACTGGCTTTGAAAAAACTTGGGGTGCTTAGAAAAGCCAAAAAGTGGTTCACACTGGGCCATCATCTTTAGCTGTACAAAGCACAGGTTCGTCCCCATATGGAGTACTACTCCCACCTATGGAATGGTGCACCCCAATACCACCTCCTTCCACTTGATTCCATCCAATGCCAGGCTATTCATATTGTCGATGGTCCCCTTCTCACAAATGGTTTAGATTCCTTAATCCACTGGAAACATTGGCTCTCTGTGTGTCCTCTACCATCTGAACAACGGGGAATGATCTAAAGTCACTTCCGCCCCGCCACCACACCCTCTGATGATGGCATAAATTCATCCAAACCATGTTTTTACCTGGCATCCAACTAATATTTATTCTGTGCATGTGCTACATTTGGAATGCTCCCGAAGTTATTCCTTTACATTATAACATGAGGTTCTTCAGAAAGCATGTTTGCAGGTAACTCAAAAGCCGGCTCGCATCCGCTCCCCTTAGATTGTAAGTGTCCTGAACGATGGTGGCCACTTTCTGTCTATATATGTGACCCTAGTCAAAAAAAAAAAAAAAATTTGCCATCCTGGACCTGACTACTGTACACACACTGACAGATGTTTAAACTGATTGGTTGCAGTGTAATCTTTTAATGATCAGTTTTTCAATTTGCCTGTTTTTGTATACTCTGACCAGAGGGCCTATCGGCTATCTCAGTGGACAACTAAATTTGACATAAAAAAATCTGGCACTACTCAAATTTGGTAGACGCTATTGCCAGTTTTCAACGTAGATGACGTGGTGTAGAATTATCTAGTGTCAAATACAGTTGTCAACTGAGTTAGCCAATAGCCCCGCAGGTATCCACACAATATTTTCTTACAACTTTCTAAAAGACTTTTTTTTTATTATCATTTTACATTAGAAACTTGGTGCAATTCTCATAAAATATTATTTATTTAATGCCTGCAAGTATAAGCAGCAACTATTAAGTGTGAAAACTCTTTACAGTGTTAGGTTGTTATTGAAACAGTTCATAAAATTTCATTTCATTACTTCTTGTGCTTCTTTGCAGTATGGTTAGATGTAAGAACATCAAAAATAGTTGATGACCTCATAAAGAAGAAAGGTGCACAATGTGTGAATGCTGTGACCCAAACAAGTGGACTGCCATTATCAACTTATTTTTCCTCAGTTAAACTTAAATGGCTACTACAGAATGTTCCTGCTGTTAAAGATGCTGTAGCAACAGGAGATTGTTTGGCAGGAACTGTAGACTCATGGCTTATATGGGTAATTTTTTTATTTATTTCAATTCACAGTATACCAATGGTTAACAGGATTTTTGAAAATGTTTTCTCTCTCTTAACAAACACTGATAATTCCAGAATCTAACTGGAGGAGTACATGGTGGAGTACATGCCACAGATGTGACCAATGCATCTCGCACTCAACTAATGTCTTTGAAAGGATTACAATGGGATAGAGATCTTCTTAGATTTTTTGATATACCTCAACAAATATTGCCAAAGATTAAAAGTTCTGCTGAAATTTATGGATATATTTCATCGGGGCCACTTTTAGGTGTACCAATAGCTGGAGTAAGTATTATATTTAAACAATACAGATTTCACTGGTGATTATGTTACTTATTTCCGGTATGCTTATGTATTCCACAGTGTATTGGAGATCAACAAGCAGCACTTGTTGGACAAGGCTGTATGAGATTTGGTCAAGTCAAATGTACTTTTGGCACAGGTTGCTTTTTACTTTACAATACAGGTAAGTAAGGGATCATTATGACATTTCCAATTATGCAGTAGAGTTAAGCCCATTACACAATGAAAAAAATAAGGTATAAGTGATAAGAAATAAGGAATAAGGAATAGCGGAATCCAGTGATGGCAGCACCGTTAATCAATTCATAATTCAAAAATAAGGAATAATAAATAAGAATAAAATTTCCGTAAAAGTTTTAAAAATAAAATAAGAATGTATAAATTTTTAAGTAAATTGACTTTTGACTATTTATTAATAATTTCAGGTGATTCAATTGTTCATTCCCAAAATGGTCTTTTGACAACTGTCGCATATAAGCTTGGTCCAGAAGCACCACCCATATATGCACTTGAAGGCTCCGTAGCCATAGCAGGTATTTATTTCATAATTATAATTGTTTTACTTGTTTTTTGTATTTTTGTACAAAATTACTACATTTCGAATGTAGGTATTTCTGTAAAAAGTAAAAGTCAGTTATGTTGCACCCTGCAGAGTGATATGTATATCACATTCCAATCCTTACAAAATCCCTCTCCTCTTATACATTTATAATATTAGTAACAACTACAACAATTATGCCATCAACAAATGAAGATAATGTAACGCATTTTAGGAGATACATTGCAATGGCTCCAACAAAACCTTGAAATTTTGGACGAAGTAGCTGATAGTGAATCTTTAGCGGCATCAGTAGAAGATGAAGCTGATGGACATGTTTGCTTTGTGCCAGCTTTTAATGGATTATACGCACCACATTGGAGAAAAGAGTCGAGAGGGTAAGGTTTACTTTCTGCTTAACCAGTTTTTGCCATCACTTCGTTCATCCGGAATTCAATTAAATGTAGCCTATACAATGAAAATTGTATAGAAGTAACTTAGATAATTGAATAAGTAACGCTCATACAAGTAGTGGCCACACATATTATTTTAGCAAAATGCAGCAATATTTTTTAGAGTGATATGTGGGTTGAGCAGTCGCACGCGCCGAGAGCATATTGTCCGGGCCGCGCTAGACGCAGTGTGCCACCAGACGCGCGCGGTCGCCGCGGCCATGACGGCCGACTGTGCGCCGCTGCGGAAGCTCCTCGCCGACGGCGGTATGGCGCAGAACTCCGTCTTCATGCAGATGCAGGCCGACATGCTTGGAATACCAGTTGTAAGTCTACAAATCTACAATACAGTATAAAGCTTTATAATTGCACATTGCGTTTTTTCCCCTAGTGCACGAGTGCTAAGATTAACGATGTTTTTCCCACCCTTTATTTGTGTAGTGCATGTTGAGCCGGCTGGCGCCACGCCGTTCCCGATGTAATATGAACATGGATCGCGCGACCTAAAATCTTGAGCTGATAAAATTACGCTCATTTGGCATTGATACTTAGGTACTCTATCTTGTGGCTACCGGTGTTAACTTACAACAACGCTTATGTGAAACAGATAAGGCCATTAATGATGGAGAGTACTGCGTTGGGGGCGGCGATAGTGGCCGGGCGAGCTTTACGCGTGTGGCCGACGACCACACCCAGTCCGCCTGCTGACACATTTCTGCCTGTAATAACTAACGAGGGTAAGTCTATAATCAACATGGACTTATTAATTAGTAAATTATGCATCGAAGTACAATTTTAAACCGACAATGCAGAAAACTTGTGTACAACGTACATACTTCTTATACACTTTTATGGCGACAGAAGCAGAGCACGGGGCGTCGACAATTTCAAAACGGCACAAAAGCGTACAGCGACCGCAACTAAAACGTCGCTATTTAAATGTGAATTTTACTAACTATTTTTAACTTATGCTGATGTATTTCAATTAATATTGTGAGAGCAAGTGTATCTGCGCTTAATCCCCTTTATTGTCATCTGATAGGTCTATCTTTCGTGGCGCGGATGGTACTTCTATTTCTGCATTATTATCGCAGCGGTGTGCAAGATCGCAGGCGTCCTAATACTAAAAGTACTCGTCAGAGATCGCAATAACGCATGCGATATCGCGCGTCTGGGGGATTTTACTGAGCTGTTCATCTTTAGTGTAGTGCTACTTACTTCGTCGTCTTTGAGTAAAATTTAATTAATTTAAATTATTACAGAACGCGAAATTCGCCGTATAAAGTGGGAGGCGGCCCTAGACCGGAGTACGAACTGGGTTACGGATAGCAGCGCTCAATGTGAAGTGGAGCCTCTAAAAGATCAACCAGATCGGACAACAGTAGTGTTACCTCCAGGCTTATTTTTTCTAGGTACCGCATTACTAGTCATCATAGCAGATAAATTTAAACCAATGTAGTCATCTAAATAATGTTACTTTAGAATAGAACAAATCTCCTTTCCCTCAGACTGTACAAAAGTATTAATTTATTAACCTGTTATTTCATTGTTCTGTTGCCCAAATAAAATGTTATTGAAAATAATACCATGTTTAATTGTTACAAAAAACTTATTTTTAATCTGCATAATTTCATACATAGGAAGTTTTGCAATTAATACATGTAGGATAAAAATGAAGAATGAAGTAATGGGAGCATTTTATTTTTAAGATGTGAAATGACAACAGATTACACACATGATTCACAGTTCGAAAAACACGAATTCCTGACTTTATTAATTGTACTGTGAATCTCGCACATCATAACCTAACAACACACATAATTCAGTTATAAAATAAATTATATACATATTGTATGCCTACAATATTTATATATTTATCATTTTTGTTTGAATCTTTCCATTTCAGTGTTGGTTTCCTGTGCATAATGAACAGGAATCCAACCTAGATTTTTATCCTTTTATAACAGCAATAGGCCGTAATTTCACAGATTTCTTACTAATGCCAGCTGCATGGCATGTATTCACAACATCAGTCACATTCTTATAGGATTCTGGAGCTTCTTCCATAACTAGTTTTGGTGATGCCACTCTAATAGAAATACCCATTGTGTCTAGTTTGTTCAGTACCTCCTTGTAATCTATGTTTCGTCGTGATTTCGCACGAGACAAAGCGCGACCCTGCAAAAGGATTTAAATTTAGTTTTGACAAATAATAGTCCTATTCCCTACATAAATAAATTATACTTACAGCTCCATGGCATGTAGAGCCGAATGTCTCTGTCATACCCTGATGAGTTCCAGTAAGAACATAACTGCAAGTGCCCATAGTTCCTCCAATTAAAACAGGTTGGCCAGTCAGTTGGTAATCAACTGGTATCAGAGGATGATGTGGTGGGAATGCTCTTGTTGAACCCTAAAACAATTTCTATTTAATTTTCTATATCATTTTAACAACAATTTACATAAGTATTTGTGACTTTATCATACCTTCCTATGTACTAAGAGTGTCTTCACTTTTCCATCTACAACATGTTCCTCTGTTTTTGCTATATTGTGTGATACATCATAAATAACATGCATATCTAAATCATCAGGAGCCATTTTAAATTGCTTAGCAAATGCCTGTCGAGTCAAAAATGTCATAGAGCTACGATTAACCCACGCAAAATTTGCAGCTGCAGCCATTGCTTTCAAGTAATCTTGTCCTTCTACAGAATTAATTCTTGCACAAGCTAGTTGACGATCATTAGTTTCTATTTGATCCCTCTTCATTGCCTTCTCCATCTGAACAAGTGCATCTGTGGCAACCTGATGACCAAATCCTCTGCTGCCCGAGTGAATCATTACACAGACTTGGCCTATTCTCTCCAAGCCCATTTTTCCAGCTGCGTATTTGTCATATATCTCATCCACTACTTGAATTTCGGCATAGTGGTTTCCAGCTCCCAATGTACCAAGTTGGGGTAATCCTCTCTTCTTTGCACGTAGACTGACCTTTGAAGGGTCTGCATTAAGCATACGTCCATATTCTTCACAGTGCTCTTTATCTTCAGCCCAAACATATCCTTCTCTCAAAGACCAGTCCATTCCCATCTCTAAAGCTTCCTCCAGATCTCTAGCATTCATTGGGATTATTCCTTTTGAGCCTACACCTACAGGTATGTGATCAAATAAACTTTGAGCCAGTTGCTCCTGGAACAAATTTATAAGTTTAACAACATAATTATTTTGTAATTAATTATAAACAATTAAATATTAAAAAAACTTTTCTTTATGTGACATGATAATAATAATACACCATGATAATTTTATTACTAATAGCAGCAAATAAGGTCCAACCCAGAACTCTGTCTCGAGCTTGGTCTCGGCTAAAAATCTGCCCAAGAATTTGGTTTCGCTTTTCAGGCAAACCCTGCCAGTGCCAGTAATCTTTACTCTTAGGAGAAAGACCTGCCCGCCAATAAAAGTAAATAATATGGAGCTCCCTTAAGAAGATCACGCAAAGTATCTCGGCATGCATCTGGACCGACGCCTGACGTGGCAGAAACATATATGGTCCAAAAGAAAGCAACTGGACACAAAACTCCATAACATGTACTGGCTAATTGGAAGACAGTCGCAACTGAGCTCAAAGAGTAAGATGGCAGTCTATAAAGCCATAATAAAACCCATCTGGACCTACGTATACAACTGTGTAGAACAGCTAGCAATAGCAACATCAAAATTTTGGAAAGATTCCAAACTAAAACACTGAGAGCAATGTTTGGCATCCCTCAACATTTAAGCAACAGGTATATCTACCACGACCTGGGAATCAAAACGGTTAAGCACGAGGTAACACATCATAGCACAAATTACCAAAAGAGAATCTCAAAACACCAAAATGAATTTGCCCAGAAAATTAGTGGTAATTAAGGTCTTCAGTACATCAGGTTGAGAAGACACAGTATACCTACCCTTAAAGACCTCAGCGGGGAGTAAGAGTGTAATATAAACACGACTCATTTTACTAAAGTCATTCCAGACTAGATTTTCGGTCAGACAGTGGTATGGCTTATTGTTCTCGAAACAGATTGCCGTGGTGAAGAAAATATCACAAAAAAAAGTGCCAGTTCTTCGGCCAAGACAGAGACTGTCCACATATGTTCTATTCTGTTATAAACAGGCCAATTGTAAGATGAACAATGATTTAATAGGTAAAAACTATTTAAAAATGTTCAATATTCAACCGGTATTTAGCCTCAGGCGAGAAACGATTTCGTCCTCGGTCCTGGCCAAGACTAAAAAACCGGTCAGATATAAATAGCAAATTGCTTTAAAACTAAAAACATTATTTCCAGGCCACCTTCTGGCCTTACCTCACCTTTATAGGAACTACGTCTTTCTCATGTAAATTTGTTCTCAATAGACGAACGCCACAATTTATGTCGAAACCAACTCCACCGGGTGATACTATGGATTTCGGATTAGACATATCAAATGCAGCCATGTTCCCTGAAATAATAACAAGAAAATACATTGCTAAATGGTTATGGCCGTTGTGATGTCCAGCAGAGTAGAATAGACCCTTTACACTTGTGGATGTTGTACAAGCTAAGGTTTTCGAGGCAAAAGAAATATAGTCACTGTAGGCCTGTAAAATGGGAGCAATTCCAAAATGGGAGCAATACCCATTTTACAGGCCATAATAGCAATTTCCATTGTTATATTTACAACACTGCAATCTCCAACCCGCCAGATAAGCGGACAGATTATGGCAATAACCTCCCCTTTCGTGGGAGAGGCTCTAAGTCCTGCAGTAGACTGTTAGGTATGTGTATGATGATGATGACATTGTTAAATCTAGGGTATTGTTAGTTGATAAGCTACTAACAAGTAATTACTAAATTGCATCATAATTTCATACCGATTGCAAATCCATATCCAGAGTGAACATCTGGCAAACCCACGGACCGGCCGACAATGCCGGGCAACGCGGCTACGTTGGCAATCTGTTTTACGCCGGGCAGAAATCCTCCAGTCATTCCAGGACGACAAGCATTTCTCAACTCATCTAACATAAGTTTCTCAAGAGTGTTATTTACATAAAAAACACCTTCGACGTTCATATTAGGTTGGAAACCCATTTTGATTCGCCAACAATAAGGATTTATCTTCTCCAAATATTTCAGTTCTTCGTTGTACTGTCTTACCACCATTTTCGTTAGAAATTAAATGTTTATTACAAAAAAAAGAATTCACTATTCACGATATTCCTATTTTATTTTAATTGAGATTTTTTTGCCGATACAATGAATCAAGCAATCAATCAACCAACCACAAACCACAGATTACTATAGCCACAAACATAACCAACCACCTAGCTAGAGAGAAGATAGATAACCCACTGTCAACCAACGAGGCTACGTTCGGGGTGGTACCGCCGATCTCTGACTACGCCGCGTGCTGCCATCTTATTCCCATCATGTGGATTGACGTCACTATAGGCTCTACTCCAATAAGTCGACCCTACACACACGATAAGAATCGTCGATATTTTCATTAGTCTGTGCATTCTTTCATTCATTTTGATGGCTGAATAGACTAAGTTGCCAATGCCAAGCCTAAAAAAAAGCATTTTTGACGCGTCGCTGGTGTATATTTACGATTTTTACGTATTTTTACCAAAATGACTGATAAAGCTTGCGTTGCTATAGTATTAGCATTAGGATTGAAAAGTCGCGTGATGAGAAAAAAATGGGTAAAATTATGAGGATGAGGATCTTGTTGACTTTTTATACTTTTATAGTAACTGTCCAGCGGGGCTATTGGCTAACTCAGTTGACAACTGTATTTGACACTAGATAATTCTACACCACGTCATCTACGTTGAAAACTGGCAATAGCGTCTACCAAATTAGAGTAGTGTCAGATATTTTTATGTCAAATTCAGTTGTCCACTGAGATAGCCGATAGGCCCTCAGGTCCATAGTGGCCACAGCGGCTTGAAAATAAACACAAACTATGAAAATAAATTTGAAATTACGTTATTTATCTGTCAGTTTGACAGAAATGTCGTGATAAACATCGACTAGATACTAGACGCTCGATATATATCGCACGATAGTTGATACGGATCGTAGATTTCTGGATTTTCGGAAATCTTGTGATCCGTATCACGATTCGCGATACTCTAGGCTACACACTCGATAAATATCGTGATCCTGCGTGAATCACGATAAATATCGTGTGTGTAGTATCCGCCATAGGGTTTACCCTGTGAAATGGACTGAAATGTACGATTTTGAACGACATGAAGTTGGTTATACTCTATGGGAGTGAATTTTAACTGCTAACATAATTTTTAAGCTTTTTAGATTGTATTGGATCTCGTTTTATAAATAAATTTAACATAGCATAAAACAAAAAAAATAAACTAAATTATGCAAAAACTACTAGGAAAAGTGCCCAGAAGGCTGACCTCGCAGAATGGCGGGTCATGCCATATTTATGCAATTATGTTGGGACCCATCGCAGCAAGCCAGAGCCAGAGATCTCTTGCTGCGATTGGTTTAAACTCAATGAGCAGTTTTCCAATAGGTATCTAAAGCATTCCTAACTACTCACTAGATGGCGCCCCGACAATTTTGATAATTGATAATCGCTTGAAATAGATTCTTAGCAAACAGGATATAATGACTGGGTACGTTGTATTCGATAATATTGTATTTGTCAATTGTTTTCAACCATTTTAGAGGTTGCAATGATAATGGAACATAGTGCCAAGTTCTATAAATATTTCCTTTTACACTTCGTTCAACCTTTAACAGTTATATTTATATTAATAAACATTTAATTTTTAAGTTTAATATTAGTTGGCTGCATGAAATCGCTGCCACTATCATACAGATTATAAAAAGATTACCAAAATTGTAGGAGCGCCATCTATTGATGCTTTTCAATACCTACTGGAAAACTCCTCATTAAATCAAAATGGCGGCGGCGGCGTACTATTGGAGATAGGCGGTACCACTCCGGCTTTTGAGTACGTTTAAGCGCGCTCCACATGTTCGCCGAAACTTCCGGTGAAACTTATGCCAGGACTTTAGTCGACCCTCTACATTCTCGCCTATTAGGCGGATACTACACACACGATACGTATCGTGATCCATATCGAGTAATATTTTGGATCGCAAGTCGACCCTACACACACGATAAGAATCGTCGATATTTTCATTAGTCTGTGCATTCTTTCATTCATTTTGATGGCTGAATAGACTAAGTTGCCAATGCCTAGCCTAAAAAAAGCATTTTTGACGCGTCGCTGGTGTATATTTACGATTTTCTGTATTTTTAGCAAAATGACTGATAAAGCTTGCGTTGCTTTAGTATTAGCATTAGGATTATAAAGACGCGTGAAGAAAAAAAAATGAGTAAAATTATGAGGATGAGGATCTTGTTGACTTTTTATACTTTTATAGTAACTGTCCAGGTCCATAGTGGCCACAGCAGCTTGAAAATAAACACAAACAATGAAAATAAATTTGAAATTACGTTATTTATCTGTCAGTTTGACAGAAATGTCGTGATAAATATCGACTAGATACTAGACGCTCGATATATATCGCACGATAGTTGATACGCATCGTAGCTTTCTGGATTTTCGGAAGTTTCGGCGAACATGTGGAGCGCGCTTTAGGCTGTGTGATGAATGAACTCGCTCCAATCTTTTCTAAAAACAGTAACAATGTCTGTGGTCATCTGACATTTTGAATTGTCAATGTCAATTCGTTCATGTTTGTTTGTCTGTTTGACTTTTGACTACTGGCAGACTGATGGTTTCGTAATCTTTTTCGCCGATTTTTTCTCAATCCATACGTTTTTAATAAATAAAATTGTGAATAAGATAACTGCCCGAATAATACGCATCACGGGTATAATGGCAGCAATGATGAAATTCCGTCACATGCCTTTGGTGCAGAAATGTGTTTGGAATCACATGAGCAAGAATATTAGATGTATCTCTACTACAAAAAAAAGTAGTGATTCTGCATCATCTGGAACAAAAGAAGCTGATAATTGGGTGAGCTACGGTTTCGACTACACCAGCAAATCGGAAGACACAAATGCTCATCACGCCTCCTTCTTTTTCTCTGTAACGTTGTGCTTAGTTTTCGGTGGATTCACCTGGGCATACGCTCCTGATACACACTTGAGAGATTGGGCTCAACGAGAGGCTTTTCTGGAGCTAAGGCGACGTGAAAAAGCTGGTTTAAAGCCTATTGATCCCAACTTCATAAACCCGAAAAGCATCAAACTACCCAGTGACCAAGAACTAGATGGTGTTGAGATAATTATCTAATTTAATCAAGATTATAAAGTAAATAAATTGTACATTATTGTTGTAGGTCAGGAATCAGTAAAATATTATAGAACTAATGCCTTTTTTTATTTAGTATTTGTTATTAAATTTTTTTTCAATCAGTGACGATAATGCTCTACCTACTCATAATTTTATAGCAATCGTGACTAAGACCTGGGTGTCATTTGCTATATAAAGTGTTTGCAAATTTGAAATTATGTTAAACAATGTTGCTATGTAAATAAACATACTTTCTTGTTATGAATATTATTTATTTACTATTTCTAAATCAATTTCTTTCACGGATTAAGTGCATTTTGGTTAACTTAGTGCTTTAACTTCAAATTTCAGTTTAACCCTTTGTAGGTAAAGTGCAAAAACAGGTATGACATACCCCGGTTTGATTGTAGCAAGGGGGTGCTGAGGAAAATAGAGTTTTAAGGTTTTTTAATTGCACCCTTCGGTATTGTCTAACCCATACCCCAAAAATAAAATGACCATGAAACAATGTCTTAGATTTTTTTTTAATTATAGTGAGATATTTTCATGATATACACTTAAATTTTACGCACTTGAGTAAGAATCTCTAATTATAACATTCATTGTTAAAATAAATACAAATTACCACTTGTTATAAATGAAAAAACGTCTAGCCTTGTATAATGTGAAGTAAAGAATGAAGATCACAGATTGCACAGTGAGAAAGTGCTTGTTTCCTTCTTTCAATATTAAAATAGAAGAGATAGATGTCCATGCCTTTTCTCACTTATGGTGTGCGAGAGCAACTTGTGCTAGCCATACTGGAGTGCCAAGTTAGATAAATGTATACTTACTCTCTGTAGCTGTAGCTCATACATATCTTACAACAGATTTTTTTATGGTATACACTGTCAAAGAGAATGTAATACCACTCTGACATGGACCAGATGCACAAATTGACATACAAAACTATAACTCTTTATTGCACACAAAGGACAAAAAATACACAATTTAACAAAACACAGGATAATGGGCGGATATAGTGTGTTACTTTAAATTGATTAGGATATTCATTAACATAAGGAACTAGATGTTTTGGAGCAGGTGAGGTAGTGTGGAAGTAGAAATAATAAAAATAATTTCTGTGAAGGTTGTCTGGATGACATCGCTTGTGGCGATAAGGACGCCTTAGCTCAACTGTCGTTTACTGATTGTAACTACTGTATAATGTTATATATAAGCAATATAAGTGAACAAGCCCTTTAAAGATGTTAAAGAGATAAAATTATACTACAAACTGTCAGCTACATCTTAAAAGTTATAATAACTGAAAATTTTGATATAAACAAGATAATAAACGTACATATACTTTATTTATTTTAGTAGCAAATTATAAACCTAAAAATGCCGAAAGGCTTAAGACTCTATACTGCACTGATTTTAGCAATTGTTCCATTGGCTAACGCTGCGTAGGCTGTATCGGGTGTCGCAGTCGCCAGAGAGTTGATGCAAGCGGGCAGGGCGAGCTCGCCAGCGGGTTCTAGGACGTCGCCAGCTATTCTCCAGCGGCGCACATGTCCGTCCCAGCCACCAGTCCATGCGTAGTCTCCATAAGTAGCCAAACTGGTTACTATCATATCGCTCACCTGAAAATGATCACCGTAACGGTATGTAAACATTGTTGAAGGAAGACAGTTTCGTGAAAATCGTGCGGTGGTCGACCGCCACTCATGCAGGAGGCACGGATAAACTTTTAATTTGCGGCGGGTTGTACGGCGGTGAAATTCTGCAGCTGATATTAATCCAAACAATTCCTCACAGCACTCCCCATGATATAGACGGTACAGGTTGCACAAAGAGGCAACATCTTTCCGCAAAGCTAGATTCAAGCCGGGATTAGGACATTAGGTTTGGCTTATATAGGAGTGGCAAAAGCTTCTGTTTCGCAGCACATACGCAAACTTGTGTGTTCCACAGGATACCACACTACACACATGATTTTGTAAACGCCTGTTAATAAATATTAGCAATTACGTATTCCTGTTTATTTTTTTAACTACGCATTGACAGACAAGCTGGCAGCTCACCTGATAGCAAGCGGTAACTGTCGCCCATAACATCTACAGTTTATGCACCTAAGTAACGAAAATGCAGATCCGCATCCCCTTCATCAGAGAGAGAGAGTTCCAGGAGAACAAAGAAAATTTTAGAATTATTTAGAAAATGAAACGATCTGTACAAGGCGACTAATGCTTTCGAGGCAAAAGATCTAGGTCTCCGTAGGCTGGAAAGTGGGCAGCAGCCCAAATGGCCAGAGGTGGGATGGCCGTTTGTGATTCCAAAATACTGAAGAAACAGGTCGATAAGATTATCATAAGACCAGCTGCACAAACAGGAGGTACGCATCACGGGAATGAAGATGTCAGACATCTGCGGTGCGATAAACGCCCACATTCGAGGTAGCCAGCGTGTCCGTGGCATCCCAGATAACCTTCGATGGTATGGTGATGTCTTGCACAGACCGGCAAACTACATAGGCAACACCATGTTCATTTTTGCGGAGTCATTTCACCACCTAAAAACTCTGGCTTCACCAGAGGCTTTCGAGGGCAGGTAGGGGATTTAGCCGGTAAGAGTCCGGCACTACCTGGGTCCTCTTCCCAGCTGTCCATGACGGATTTCTCCTGTCTACCTATTAAACCACAAAAAAAATGTCTGGAAGGATAAACGATCCCTAGAAGAGATGGCTGGAGGTCGTTAAGGATAACATACCTGACAACAAACTCACCACCAAGGATGCCGAAGACCGAGCCACCCAAGCGAAGTGGACAAGGAAAAGCAGTAAGGTGGATCAAGTACAACCAAGCTTGGAGTCATCTAAAGTTTTGTGCGATCGGGATTAATTGTTAGATAGTAAACTAATTATTAGTAGGTACTTACTTTAACTTCCTGTAACTTTTTATAACGAGTTTCAATAGAAGCATCGTGTAGCTGTAAATTGTTACCCCCTCGGGCCATTATGAGAAGTCTATTGCCAACTACTCTGATCGGTGCTCGCCCTTCCATGGTATGCCTTGTAGTAAAACGGCTCTTGGACTCGTCTAAAAATAATGGGTAATAGGTTTATACAAACAGGTAAATACCTACTCAAATAGTAATTATCTACGCAATATTACAAAAAATTCTGGTTCTTCTTCGCTCTTTATATGTAAATACCTAATCAGTCAGCTATTATATATAAAGTAGGTACGTTATAACTGCATTGTCCAGTAAGACAATGCATGCATGATATTAAGGTAGGTAGGCGCTATCTAAATCAATCCATAAAAACGTATATTACCTGGTTTTATTTCAGTTACTGTAACATCGAGATCTCTAACGGTGAACAGAAATGGTGGACTAAACCACAAATCTTTTACTTCTTCCAGGAGATTGTAGAGTGCTTTTAATTGATTATTTTCGTAAACAGCAACCTGTAGGCAAAAAAAAATTATCTTTATATTAAACAGATGTGCATATTCTTTCTTAAAAGAGTAAATATCATCATCTTAAACAGGCTACAGGTACAGTGGACTTCGTTATAAAGCGGGTAATAAATTCTTCTAATGATTTTTTTATTTTTATTTGAGAATGGTTCTTGTATAGCTGTAGGTAGAGAGATCTTTTTGTTTATTAGTTACACAATTTGTGTACAGTGGCGATAGGTCGACATGGCAATTGGGGGAAGAGTCGAGGCATGGATGGGGGACGCCTCGTATACCCGCACAGCGACCGCGCCATCTTACGTGTATAGTCTTATACTTATACTAGACGCGCCGTGTAGGCTGGACTCGACAAACCGTCATGTCAGTTGTAGTCGATACTAATCCTTACTATGTACAAAATAAAATCGCTTCGGGTGCACGGGCGAGACGACCATGATCAGACGTCCGACCACGTCCTCCGCACCCAAAAGCAATTTTATTTTATACTGCGTAAGGATTAGTAGCAACTGCAACTGACGGTTGGTCGGCTCCAGCCAAAACGGAACGTCTGTAACTAGTCTTAGAATACCGCTGCACGAGGTCGCATTGACAGCATATATCGATTTCATCGTCACTCAAGTTGTTGCTTGTAATAAATAAGAAATCAGAAAAAAGGAAAATGCCACGTTGACCTGTCGTAAACTATAGATATACAGTCTTTGCCACTATGAGATAATTAAGAGATTCCACTCTCGAGTAGACAATATGGTTCCGTTCCGGAGTTAATAGTTGAGCAATTATTAAAACAGTGAATAGATAAAGGTAGAGTACTTATACCTAATAGTTAAATCAGCCCATATAAGGACAATTCCAAAACGCAACCACAATTTTAATATTTTCCATTAGAAACTCAAACAGGCAACTTACATTGCCAGCTTCGTCACCGGTATAGAGTTCGTTTCCAAAAACATGTAGAGTCCCGACATCAGCTCCCGTAGACTGGAGCTCAGCTATCTTCTCTCCTTCTCGAGACCAGACTCTCACTCCTGAGTCATTGGAGGAGGTGTACACTTTACCGCCACCAGCCGCCAAAGCAAACAGCTGGACCGTATGTGCAGTCCAGCTGGATCCTGCACCTAGACTCCCGTCGAATACCTAATGTTTCGAAAAAATAAGACTATCTTTAGTTTGAAATATTTTAGTACTTAACTTATAAAATTGTAGGTATATTAACGAAATTTCTTGTTAGTATACAGTACAATAGAGGTCGGTTACCGAACTTTGGCGCACACCATTCAAACGAAGTTTCATCATAATTTCCATTTTGTAATCGCGATTTAGAAACAAAAATTAATGTCTGTGGTTTGTCAGATTTTCGTTAAAATAAATCGTTTCAAAGTTAAACTGGATTTAAGATTTGTATTGAAATATTAAATCCGTGCATTTGTATGGATCCCTTCGCTTAGACGGGGCGCGCCAGCTTTCGGTAATCGACCTATACATGGCGTGTAGTAAAAAAATTAAGAACCAAAATTACAGCTTTCGTAACCGTTCACCATGGTACATAGCTTGTAGTGTAACCGCCATAGGCACCCTTTATGAATTTTGTTTTTTAGATAATTACCTACCTAATTACCTGCTTAGGTACTTCAAATTACAGGTAGGTACTAAATGCCAACCGCAAAAATTCAAGAATCCATTTTACATAAACACTTTTTAGCTAACAAACGAAACAAAATAAACAAAACAGTACCACGAACGAATACAAAGATAGCACTAACCTTTACTGAGCCGTCTTCTGTGCCAACAAACAACTTATTGTCCCATGCTATAACACAAGGATTTGATTCCAGACGTACTTCCACATCAACTTTTAAAGCCATCCTTTTTATTTAAAAACGGTACTTTTCGTAGTACGGTGCAGACTACGGGTTGTCATTTACTAACGCTCGCACAAACTACTCTTCGCAAGGAGCCGGGAATATTCCGAGATAAAAATAAATTTTCATCTCCGGCCAGCGATCTTTCTCGCTAGTGGTACACAATCATCCTAGAGTGATCTGGAATGTTTTAGAATTTTATGTGATTTATTTTATCGAACTGCAAATACCGGGTATCATATTTATTACTAACTTTATGATTGATTACCTAGGTATATACATAAAATCCCACTTAGCATATAATACTTAGATGACTGGTGGGACGGCGGAACATGAAATACTTATTCTTTACGTTTATGGTGATTTGTCTAAGTGAATTTGGTGGAACATCTAAGTAGGACTTAAATTCTCACTTGAAACACATTAGCAGGATAATTTCACTGCCTTCATATGCAATAAACCGCAGGTCGGCCAGGTTATGAGCTTTGAATTCGTTAGTAGCTATGGTGAGCAACCGACTACGCAATGCTCGTTCGAAATGACTTAGCTACGTTACATAAACTGAGCCACCATAATCGAAACAATGGTAGTATCAGGCCTAAATTGTTGTACCTACCTATGGCAGGTTGACTTGAATCAATGATGGCGATATTGCGACGGTCGCAGGAACCGTCCTCGCTGGTATGGCATTCATGCATTCGTTAAAGTGAAAATATGCTGAACCATAATAGTGCCGTGAGATTTTTCGTGATGCCTATTGTATATTGAAGTGGCCTGTTCACATTGCAACACATCGGGAGCCACTATCATTCTAGTGTAGTTAATTATAATTGATTCCCTTCTGTCACAACTGAGCATTTTAAAATACAGGAATTAGAGAAATTGTGTAACGACAATTAGGATGTAATAGGTACGTGCTAAAGTAACACTGTCTGTTTGTATGTTAGTACATTTTCACGCCTAAACCGGAAAAAAGATTTTAATACAATTTTGCAAAGAGATATGCGGCAACCTGGGAAAAGACATAGGTTACTTTTTATCCCGAAATTCGCCGAGGTTCGCACGGTAATTTTGCGCTGATATAGAAGTTAGCATGCAGAGGTACAGTATACGAGTATATTAGTAAATTATACACCAAGGGAATAAAGCTATGTCTTCCGTGATGGGTATATTGGATCCTGAGCGTAGCGAAAGTCTCTAGAGTTACGTCTTAGTTAAAACTTAACTCCTGAGCGAAGTGAGAGTCCTGAGTGAAGCGAGGGGTTTTATTATAGCGTCTGATTTAGCAAACTCTGCAGTTACCAGTATCGCTTCACGACATTTTCCTATTTTAAAAATATAATTTGAAACTGAAAATTGTAAAGTCACGAAAAGCATTTTTATTTCACACTTTTCTTATTTGCACAATTTAGTAGTATTAGTTATTTGTAACAACCATAATGCCTAGTCTTTAGTCACAGTCTTTGCAATCGCGCCTTTATTTTTTGTAGAAAGAAAACAAAATTGTGCGGTTTTTGAATAGTCACAAAGTAAGTACTATAATAGAATAGTATATAAGTATATAGTATATAAGTAGTAGATAATAGAATAATTACAAAGCCCATATGCTAAGAGATTTTATACGAATTTTAATATTCCAATTTCAAATTATTATATATCTCTTGGGCAATGCAACCCTCACTTTCCGTAATGAACGTGTGAAAATTACCGATAACCTACAGCTCCTTCGTGTTGAGCTATCAACCAATCTCAATTTTGGACAATACATCTAATCCAAAGCTAGACTGCAGCCAAAAAGCTTGGTATTTTCTAGCTAGAAGGTCAGGTGGTACTTTATTTTAAAGCCATCACCTGTGCTTGATCCATCTGATCCATCCCTGAGGTGGCAGAAGCAGGTACTGCTGCCACTTCTGGGATGGATCAGCCAAATACCAACTTGCCGCTTTGGACTCGGTTGAAAAACGTGCAAAGAAGATAATTTGTGACCCACAATTGATTAATGCTAATTTGCACAGCTTTGATACATGTCGAGTTGGAGGTGTGAATAGGGCATTATAGTCCTAGGTGTACCTACGCCCATAAAAACTTCAAATCGAAGTCTAAGCTAGCCGTATGACACACGTGTACTAGATGTCTAAACAATAATTTTGATAAAGTATATCCTTAGAACAGGAGTGGTGACGTCATTTTTTTTCTTCAAATAAATGGCTTATTGAATGTAATGATTTGGTATAATTTTGCAATCAGCTTGAAAAGCTTTTTCATTTCATACCCCACTCGATAGGTTTCAGATAAAAGAACAATATTTTATTCCCATACTAAAAAATGATGACGTCATCACTCGGCTCTTAAGGGACATATTTTTCAAATCCGCGGGTTATAATTTGTTTAACCATCTAATACACGTGTGCATTCTTTTTCAATTGCCAATTATGCACTATGCTCTTGTATTGTTCAGATGTAAACATAAATTATGTAACGTGTCTATCTACCCGCTTGGACTACCGATGTAGTCTTTGCATACATATGTTAATAAACTTAAGTATTTGGGTTATGTTTTGTTGCACTTTAACTTAGGTATTTCGGTAGCCTCATTTCGTGCTGTTTATGTAACTCTGCGGTTACGCACCAAAACAAACCTGAAAATGGAAAGTTGTTCAGGATGAAGTATGGTTGGTAAGTGTAGGTACCTATTGTTTGTCAGAAAGATAAAGAGCTAAAGTACGTTAATATTGTTATGTTATAGGTATATCTGTATGCTTAGTAAGTAACTGGGCAACCCAGTTCCGCTCAAAGTCTAATCATTTTGACTTCAATATCCTAGTTGTGCTCTTGCGCGTTGTCTGCCTTGATCATAATTCAGGATTTGGCAGATCAGCCTGGCTAAGATGCGCTGGGGATCGAACTCGGAACCTCTCACTTACGAGGTCGACCTACTACCAATTACGACACGACGACAATTACGATGCTTTATGTGGAGATGCAAAAACTATGTATTGATAGTTAAGTACTTCTATACTCGCAACTGCATTTCGCTCTGTGTATTATTGAGAAACCCGATAATATGTAAATTTAAATTCTCGTCAGTATTACAAAATAAATAAAAAGGTACCTACCCGCATTATCCAAATTTAGAGTGTTGTCTCTCAATCCATCATCACCAGCACATTACGTACTCTGAAGAGGTTCAACTGCGCCCCACTTACGGTCGAGTATATGTGTAGTAGTTACATTGCAATTGCATAACTAGAATTAGATAGGTGTCTACCTTCCTTTTACTATTTTGTATGTAATTAACATGTTTTCCTTTTTAGCGGGTCACCGAGGTCCTCCCTACTTGCGTTGCTCGTGGTTCGTTATTAGCGCCTTATGCAACCAGCGAAAAACTACTTTTTGGGTTTTTTGTGTCACAAAATGTTTCTAAGTAGGTGTAACTGGGATTGGATATAAACACAAAACCAGCAAGCACCAAGGACGCAGCAAGGGCGTCCACTGCTGGACATAGTCTCTCCCGAGACATTCACATTGTTCGCCACATTGTACCTCTTGCATCAATCAGCTCTCTCTACGTTTACTAGCCTAGTCATGGCCAGCCCATCTCGTACATATAGATAGGGTACCTACCTGTAGGGCAGGAGTGATGAACCAATGGCACGTGTGCCACAGATGACTTATCCTTGTGCTTATGAGTCACTGTTTTCAAAAATGAATGACTAAAAATTCGAATTGTAACCTTTTTTCCGTACATTACTTGGTCAAGATTCTTTGAGGTAATGACCATATTGTTACTTGATTTTATAAATGGCACGTTCACCAATAACGGTTCGCTATCCCTATTCGGGTACGAGGGAAGTAGGTATAGGGTACGTGTATAGTGCTTAATAAATTGCAAATAATAATTTTATACGTAATATTTTTTTTATTTTTATTATATTATTATAAAAATAAGAGTAAATTATTTACAAACAGTCACATCAATTTGATGTAAATTATAAAAAGTAAAGGTATATTATGTACTCGTTCAATTCAGCTTGGCGCAGTGCCTTGCAATCGCCCCGCGGCCGCCTCCAAGTATTTACACAATACTGCACTCTACTAATTTCTAATCATTCACTATAGATATAAATAAATTACAATATAGGGTGTGACCTGTGAAACGTTTGGGGGAAATAATGATAACAATATTACACGTATATTATCTTTGGTAAATACAAAGAGGAGTGCACGGGGCTTGGTGGCGCGGCTCATCACCGTGTCTGGAAGTCATAGCCAGGTCAGTAGGAGCTGCCGCCGCCGGAGGGCGCTCCGTACTCCGAAGAGGGCGCAGAGGCGGGCGCTCCGTACTGGGACTCGGGCTGCCCAGACGCCTGGTAACCGCCCTCTTGTTTCTGAAACAAAACATTGATAGTTATAGTAACCCATACATACGCTACCCTCTTGAAAGTGTCCGTTAATATTCCACTCCTAACAATGCTAATACAGACGCTCTTGAAAACCGCGAAAGTTTGTAAATCTGTAAGTAAATATTTATGCAATTGCTGTCGTAGTCATACAATTTTAACTTTACTGATCGTAAAAGTTCCGCTACATAAATGTACATAGATTGCTAATAATCACTATCTTTGAAATGTGGCGGAGGATTTAATTACACGGATTACGTGATATCCGCACGAATCAAGATTTGTACCACGATTAAATTAACATGTGCGTTATGTGATAGTGCCATTAAAGCGAGTATTACTAACAACCACACATGGATTCTTGGACCAAAGTGGCTATTATTGCAATGATGCTACTTTCATATGTGGGTTCAATCTTCTTCGAGGTTTTCGAATAGTACCTACAGCAATTATAATGCTGTTAGCATGGGATTAGAAGCGAAATTATGTAACTTGCGTTTATAGTTTAGGTAAGTTGTTGGTATGTATGGTACGAAGATTATAATATTTAAGTACCTATTATATTCTAAGTTGGTTGGGTGTATCTACAAATCTGAAGATGATACTAAGGTATTACGGTTTGTAAATACTTCTGCCAACCTGTCAATTTTATTTATTTTATGTCATTAGCACGTTATTTGTAACTGTTATATACCTGTATTATATTAAGTGTAATAGTAGTAAGATATTATACCCATTGTATAGGTAAACAGGTTTCAATGCATTTATCCTATAATACCATGTAATTGGATTTTAATGCGTAACATTGCATTGACTCACTGATACGCAAACGCGCAAGGTATGCTTAGACTTTTTTGTAACTATGGAAACGGTTTACACACTGTGAACTAACATATTCTCTACAACAATGCGATACATCTCAACCACGCTAATGATACGAAACGTGAACGGTTCGTGATCCCCTGCATTGCATGCTCCGCTACCGTTATTGCACGCAAATGATGGGACAGTATAAAGGTAGCGGCGCAGTTACGTCAGTCGTAATGATGATGGCGATGCAGCGGTGTGGGCTAGGTCATGCGAATCGGTGCACTTCCTGGATCTTCCCAGGAAACGTTTATGGCCGCTTTCGCGCGGCGAGACGCGCGTCCCCGCGGCGTGGCTGCGCCGGCGCCAACGCCGACGCCTCTCCGCCGTGATTGAGAGCAATTAAAATAACGTCCGTGTTGCTGATGCAGATACTCGTATAAGCAACCATTCACTCCACTTTGGTGCCAACTGACATTACATTACATTCACCTACTCAATATTCGTTTGTTTTATGATGTAATAAACTTGTATTTAAAGTAAAACTTATTCGAATAAGTAACACAGGTTATTAAAATATTTTTTCAAGTTAGTATGTATTGATTAAATTATTTTACGCTTACCAACTACTTGAATGAGCATAATTGTCAATGACTTGAAAATATTGGAACTTAAAATCGAGATGACCCAAAATCGCCATCAGTGGCGTAACAGTATCAGGAGGGCTGACCCCAAATAGGGAGATCAAGCCAGGGGATTGATTAAACTATATAAAAATAAAAACAGATAATAATATAAAATCAAATAAAACTCTGCGAGCAGTTTTGACTGTGTCGTAAGAATTTTTCGTAGTCGTTCGTTTAGGCGTAGCAAACCTTCGTAGCAAAGTTGATGTTGTGAATATATAAACTATTCATAATTAATAGCTGGCCCGGTAACAGTCCACTGTTGGAGTACAGGCCATTTTTGACTTTCAAGATAATGCTCACCTGTGTCTTGTATCTGATGAAGTAGACCTCGGGCTTGGCAGGCTGCGTGGGCGCGGGGGTTGGGATCACGATATCGGGCTGCTCCTCGGGCTTCTTCACCAGCACGTACACGAGGGTCTTCTCCTCGTTCTGGGGCTGCAGGGGGATGACTGGCGCTGTGGGGGTCGGCGGCGTGGGCGCCTTGATGAACACTATCTTGTAGTGCTTCTGCGGAGGCGGGACGTAGATCTGTTTGCGGGCCGCGGGGTATTCGTTATCTGGGGGCGGGACGTGGACGTAGACGTGCTTGTGCACGATGGGCTGCTGCTGCGGGGGCCCGTACTGCGGCGCCGGCGCGCCGTACGAGGAGGAGGGCGCGCTGTAGGAGCTCGAGGGCGCGCCGTACGAGCTGGGCGGCTCCGGCCGCGCCGCCGCGCAGGCCACCACCACCGCCACCACCAGCGACCTCAGTACCTGCGCACACAAAAACACTTTCAATTTCAGTGGCCCTCGGCAAAGTGCAAAACGACAATCGGACCAAGTGTACGAGTATTAAAACACTTCGTCTTCAGACACTTCACTAAACCTTCTTTCTTGAGTACACAATTTTTTAATTCCGAATAGAGGCACCAGATCACTAGGTCATGAGCTGAAGAATTCACTGATACTTTATGTAGACCTACCATTTTTTCACACATCCTGACCACGGGTTAGACGAGCTATAGTCGTAGTGTCCAGCGACCAGGCGCCACCTGTGTTTATAAGAGATGCACGCTCCATATCCGGGGAGGGGGCACTTTCGATGGTTCACATGCCTTGCGCAACGCGCTGCGATGGTGCTCACGCGCCGCACTCCTACTGACGCACTCCACGCCAATGCTCGAGGGCAGATATACAACTTTCATCGTTTGGGTTGTTTATCGACATGAGCATAATTAAACATCTTGCTATTTTTAACCAAGCTTAACGTACATGGTGAATATAATTTATTAATCGGATAGATGTCCATACCTACTTACACACATAACGGCACGTCATTTTCCCATATGGGTAGGCAGAAACCACATTGTTGTATTGTTGTTGAAAGATGTCCCCTACTTGGATAAGCTCGTACGTTAATTTTCCCTTTCCATCCTTATAGAAATCCTAATTCAATAAATAATACCTTTATTTTTAAAATATGCCTTATTTTTAATTGAATTGAATTTGTAATAAACATTTTATATAATGACGTATTAGGTAAGTACGGTATAGATCCTAAAACGTAAGAATTATTTAGGTTCTCTCTCAAAGTCTAAATAGAGGTACCCATACATACTCAAGTAGTCCGCTACACAACAATAATAGGTCAATAATTATTACAAAATAATGTCAACATATTATAATGAGCGCCAGATGAATCGACTCCATATTTCATGGTGTATAATAGCAGTTTAAATCGAACACGGCTAAGTAAACATAGTAATCTAGTAAGCAGCACCGGCTGCAGTGAACGTACACTTGAGTTCAAATGTTAATCCGGGTTAGCCGAGGCGACGCAACGCAACCTTATTTCTTTAAATCCATGTAGGTCGTTTAGTGGTGTTAAAGTGTCCGTCTGTTTACTTCTTCGAATGCTCCGAGCATGTGAATGTAGTTAATAAATTAACCATTACATAAACTGCTTCGGCGATCAGATAGTCGATAGAAATGAGTAGGTATGTAAATACTCGCATGCATCAATAAAAATATACTATTGAACAAAATGTAAGTACTTATGTAATGAATTATTAGTAAGTAAGGTAAGGTACTGGCAAGTATTAGTAGTCATGCCTCAGCGGATTTTGAATTATTTGAATGGATTGCTAATTGGGTGTCTACCAAAGTCTAATGCAATTTCACACAAGATTTTATTATATTTTCTACCTCTAATTAGACGAAACTCAAGTTTACTAGCCAGTTTTGTTAAAATGTAGAATAGTACGTAAGTCTTTATTAGAGGTAGGTACTTCGGGTGTCGTCCCGACAACGTCGATTTTTAATAAGTTTCGTCCAATGTATGGGTTTTATAGACGTGATCATAGCAGTACATAGTATCGGACGGTTCTAGGTAAGTATGTATGTATGTAGGTATATTACTTCCCGTTCACCATCTAGTTACATTTACCTCCTTATCAATGTTTAAAAAACTTACACATAGCTAACTACCAATCGTAGTGGTTTTGTTGAACTAATAACAGAAGATCGGCTTGCATTCGTACACAAAATTCGTTAAAATTGCATTCCATTTAGTACCGTATCGATTGCACGCCCTTTAAGTATCCGAATCTGCTTAGAATTGTTTGAAAAATGCGTGTATGTCTTTGTTAACGAACTGAGTCGTCTCCTGAGAATCTTAATTACCATTTATTGCTGTGCATGTGGACACATCACAAGAGTGGTGCGCGCGCTCAGTACGCTCCAGGCTGGAGCGCGAGGCCAATCTCGATCAAAACACATCCCATGGTTGCTATTCACTTATAAATAAATACGTGATTGAAAACAATATCGCCCGAGACGCGCGCTTCCTGAACCTGAAAATTGTGAATATGGCAGCCACGAGAAACGGACCCGCCGCCATTGTTCGCGTAAATAAGGTGAGCCAAATGTTTAGCCTCATCACAATATTATCTTGAGATTTTAATCGAAACAAGTGATAAAACGCGCTTTATGGTTTAGTACGCAACATAAATGTTAGCAACAGGTAAGTACATCATGAATTCACTACTGAATTATTGTAGAAGCAATTTCCTTTAGTTTACAGAGCCAGTTACGTTATACTTCAGTCTATCAGATACACTAGTCGTAATACAAATTAATTCATAATGTACTATAAGTATAATTCAATCTCTCTGTATAAATTCTAAGTAAGTCTTCGAGCAGGTCACACGATAGATACTATCGTTAGGTAATTATGTGTTAGTTCTTAGTAGATAATCTATAATTATGGGGTAAGTCAGATTAGTCGCGCAAGCACTGAACGTGTTGACCTGAAAAACATGCTAACGGTTATTATGATGGACATAGGCATCTGTAAATATAGGTAGGATTTTTTAAAATTCCATGGGTATTAGGATTAAACGGAATAGGGTCTTGAGAATATAAAAAAAAAACAGGTAATTATAAGCTGGACTATAACACGGCCAAACCCGCGGTAAAAAAATACTTTTGAATAAGTAATATAATCGACAACCTAAATTCCGGTTTTCATAAAAAAAAATTCAATTATCACATTAAGTATAAAAGTTCTTGGCCCCACGAGTCAAGTCTATCCAGTCTTTCGCAATATATTCGCTTAGAAGCTCGTACATTCCAACCGTATGATGATATTCGTGTTTTATTTTTAATTTGACTACGATAATTAGCCCCATCACGAATAACCTTTTGACATGTTGCTTTACTTCGGACAGCCAAACCGCCTTACGCAACTGAAACCGGGTTTAAACCGCACTTGTTGTGAACATCATTTTCTAATTTCCAAAAATTGTGGGTCGGTCACAGCCCGACTTTGGTAATGACTATGCACGCAAACTCTCCGGCCAACTCAAAGATGCGAGAAATATTTCGATTGTGTAATAAAATAAATTACCTGCATGGAATTCACATTTGTGTTGTAGCCATTGTACCGTTTCTTGTAACAATAAGAAGATACATATTATTATAGTATTAGGCGTATTGAAATGTTAAATTAATAAATGAGCGAGTCGCCTTTTGAATAGATTACTTGTAAGCGGAATAATTGTATTTTTATTCCAGTAACAAAGGAAAGTAGGTCTTACTCATACTTATGAAATTTGTACAACCGACATCTTCGAAAATTAAAAGAATAGGTACTTATTTAAAAGTAAAGTTCTGCATTCAAGCATCTGGTGAATTGAGTATCACACGTATTAACTGCTAGAGAAAATGAGTGTGAAAATATTTTTTTTAAATTCTCAATTTAAAGTCTTTTGATATTGTGTTTATTTCAGTCATAATAAATTAAAAAGGATATGGTTGTCCATATTTCAAGACTTTAGAACAGGAACTCTACTTTTTATTAAGCCTGATTGAACAAGGTGGCGCGCAAACACCATCTGGCCATGGATCATCGTCAAGGCGGACTCCGAGGCTCGCGCGCTAGATCTCAACCGGGACATTAACGCTAAGATGAGCATAGGTACCTTTTCAATAAAGTCGAACAATGTACCATATCGACCCGTTTTGTAGAGCCTCATTGTAGCCTTACGTTTGTTCGACTCTATAATACAAATCTCTCACTACACGACACTTACTTACATGCAAATAATATATATAATAACCAGTATAATGTGCGGTCTTATCACTAAGACAACTTTAGTAGGGAAAAAAAACAAAGTATTTTAAACAGACCGGTAGTGCACACAAAAGCTTTGTAAACATTTCAATTATACACGGATAAAGCCTAAAACTACAGGCTCTACATTTTGCAATCATTTCATTTAAGAGTGTAGTTACTCAAAATGCTGACTGCTGTTTTGCTTTATTTGTCTTATATCACGGACAAGACTATTTAGTAGTTATTAGTAGCCCAAATTTGTAGTCCGCTTTGAAGTTGTTTCGCGCAGGTGTACCTAAAGTCGGTACTCGGTACCCACACGGATCAGGCAGAAACGATCTAGCTCTTAATGAATTTTGTTTTTGCGTGCTTTCAGCCATAATAAAAATACGAACGAAACCCGGTCGCCCAGGTACTAATGAAATTAAGCGTGGAGCCGTGCACTAATATGACTACTAAACTGACTATTCTACAAATTATAATTTCATGTCTACATCCATCCTCTTCCGTCCATCAAAAACTGCTCAAGGTCTCACAGGCACTATATACCTACGTTGCGCTGCGCGACACGGCAACCTGTGAATAGTCAAATAGTGAAAAGTCCTTTTTTTAGGGAACCATGATAATGCTTTTTCCATTCACCGCATAATGAACATTCATACAATCACTTTATCCAAACATTTCCTCACAAGTGTCGTAAAGTGAAAAAGATTACCCTCTATACGAGAATACGTTTCTAATCTACCTAAGTATGAATTTTCAAGGAAAATCAATTTTACACAATACAATGCCTACAGTACCTACTTACGCTTCAATAGAAAAAGATAATAGTAGAGCATGACTACGGTAAAACCTATTAACCCATGGAAAAAAAAACATAGAATACATTGACTTTGTATTCTCCGCAGATGTCTAAAGAAAAATCTATATTTATTTAAATAAGCCAATTTAGTTAGTTTCTGTGGATAATGCTTATCGTTCTCGTGATCTACTAGTTTCATTTTCAATTGATACGTACTTTACACGAGTACTTAGATAGCACAACATTACTTCTAATCACAATATATATTTTTTTCTCTATGCTTCTAATAAACAATGGGTCAAGACGTCAAGACCAACAATACAAAGAAAACCGCGTCGAATCCGTAGATAATTTTTTTTATCTACAGAAGCAAAGAGTACATACCGAGTTTCAATTCGAGACAAAATGTCACAACTAACACACACACTAAGGCAAATGCAGGGACGAAACAAGGCAGCCCATCTGCAGATAACTTATTCTTTACTACGAATTTCTATTCCGTAACGAACACAAACAAATCTGACTTGTGGGCATATTTATATTGTCATTATAATAAACGTGCAATGAATGTGCCGACCTAATCGTTAGCACCGTCGTCGTCAGCCTATATACATCTAAACTGCTAGGGAATAGATCTGTCCTCTCATTGAGAAAGAACAGGCAATAGTTTACCACTCAGGCCCAATGCGGATTGGCAGACTTCACAATTCGAATTAATCTCTAACATGCAAGTTTTTTCACGATATTTTCCTTCACTGAAAAGCCAAATAAATTATTTGAATCCATATATGAATTAGATATATAATACAAAAACCATTTTCAAAGGTAAGGTGTCTGTCTAGGAATCAAACCTACGCCTTGATACCTACCACCGTCTTTTCGATCTCTCGATTCTACATACCGTGAATACCGCGCCCTCTAGAGGACATCGTCATGAACAAAAAAATTTAATGAAAAGGGTATGTACATAAATATATCAAACAGGCAGCATATTCTTTATTTTCAGTATAAATTCTGGTAGGTACGGCCACAAAGGACACAGTACAAAGGACAGAAAAGACTTGCATATACTTATTATTTGTTCTTCAAAATGATTACAACACAGCACTTCCAAATTGCAACCCAGACATCAACATGTCTGGTCTTCAGGAAACCTAGAAGAATAAATAAATGAACATAAACGTAAATTCGCGATTAATCCGTTAAAGTTTTTTTTAAATGTCTGAATATTTAAAATATCATGTAGGTACATTTTGGTACGAAACCCTAATAAATATAAAATTGTGGACCGCTATGTACAATATTTGAGTATTTAAATCCTATACAATAAATACTCAATCCGACCCTGTTTACATCGAAATATTTCCATATCTATTTAGACACCGAAATATAACTCAAATTGCCAATAATTTTAAATCTGTTTTTAATGGCATGTTCTTTTAAGATAAAGATTTAAATTATTGCAAATTCACGATATTGCATATTTTTATCACAATTTCTAAAATTGATACCCGTTAGCCACGAGCACGATTGTTTACTTACCGGTGAAAGGATAATCAAGGTGTACTTCCATACTTTGCGCTTTCACATAACTGTGCACTACATTACACCGTCTTTTAAATGGTTTGATTTAAACTTGAATATTAAATTATAAAATTTACATCGATGTTTCAAAAGAAAAGTCTGGTCGTTATTAGCTAGAGCAACGTGGTGAACGTTCAAAACATTGCGCTCTTCAATTTCTGACAGGCTCGTTCCTATGGGTGAAAAAACGGGATAGCAAGATTCATAATAATTGTAGAGTGAGCGAACAGGGAATATTTGTGATTTGTGTCTAGTCTGTTATGTCGGTGGTGGAATCGCTCCATCTGCTCGGGAGCTATGATGCCTTAGACAACTCACATACACACTCTTCAATTTTACAACACTCTCCTTTTGCGTCGGGGGTTAAAAAATTAAAAAAAAAAATTGCGAGCAAGCAAATACTTATAAGAACGCCCAATACACCGAAGCCGCCAAAATAAGCCGATGTCACGTTTTAAGAATACGTAAAAATTAGGCTGTGTAGCTTGTTTTTTTTTTTTTTTTGAAGGAGCAGTAGTTGGTCTCTAACTCTACCTAAGTGGTTCGTACGATCACGCCGACGATGGTCGCTTCGCTCCTTAAAACCTGCCCTTCACTGCAAAACTACCTAACACAACCCTAGCCTACCACAAACTCTGCCTAAAGTAAGGGCCTAAATGAATGCACACTACAGACTTATCAATTAAAATTCAACAAAACAATAATTTAAAGTGGCCCTAATACCTTATAATTCCCGAGCAGATAATATATCAATGGTAGGACCTAATTGCTTGGAATGCGAGTCGGGACCGTTACGAACGTCAGTGATGCCCATGAGCTGGCTTTAAGCTGTGCGTAATGTAATTCATCCGAAGCGTCCGGAGCAAGCCGGTTCAGGGTGGCTCAGGCTGACAGAACCAGTATAAACCGAACCGCAGCAGGTTTTGTTATCGCTGCCAACGAGGAGTTAAATCAAAAAGCGTGCTGTATGTAAGCCACGCATGCGTGTATGATTAGTTCCCCATTAGTTGCTGTTTATGTAAATACATGTAGCCATCTACTAACCGTACCTACTTTAATCTTCAAGTGAGTCTTAGCTCTATAAGAGTTAACTAAATTAGTAAATTGGTATTGAATAAGAACTTATCTGTAAGTAAGTAATTGAAAGACACGCCAATGGCGACAATTTATTTCTTATTGACCATCGGCCCACTCGCCGATTATGCAATTACCTCCGTACGTAGTGTACGTATACTTCGTTTCGTATACCTACGGTTTCCAAAGTGATTGGTATCAATTGGAGGATAGTAATTAGAGACTAATAAAAGATGCGCATAACGTATTTTATAAAGTATACGCAATATTTAATGACACGTTCACGAAATGTCTGCAAAAATATATCGAAGATGTGTAAGACTCAAAGCGCAATTATACTTAATTATTGTTTTAATAAATCTTTTAAGTAATGTATACAATACTCATACAAATAAAATTTTCAGATCTGGATATGGCTTGCAGCATACTGCTTTCATATCGTTATGGTATCAGCGAGTCCTAGTATACCTAAATATAATACAAGCCATGCCAGCAGAGGCAATGTTTCGTCTATGCCGAAAAATGAGAGTCAAGTCAACGAACTCTTCCATTGGGAAGACTACAGCGTACTGGCCACCATGCTCATAGTGTCGTGCGCTATCGGGATCTTCTACGGATACTTTGGGGAAAAGCAAACGACCGGAGACGATTTCCTCCTCGGCGGCTCCTCCATGGGAACTTTTCCTATGGCCTTAAGTCTCGCCGCAAGGTATGTGAACTGTGGGTTGTAAGCTGTATTATACATAATTACGCTATTTCAGTGCAATTAAACACTGAGTTGTTTTCAGTTTCATCACGGCAATAGAACTGTTGGGAAACCCGGCGGAGATGTACATGGCGGGAGCGCAGTTTTGGATGATTTGTATTGCCTTTGTGCTCGTGGTGCCGATAACAAGCCAGCTTTATCTGCCTGTCTTTATGCGGCTTCGGCTGACTTCCTGCTACGAATATCTGGTAAACAAGTTAATTAAGACTTAAATTCCACCGCATTTTAATTTGTAAGTAGGTCACTCTATTATTAAAATGTGAAAGATATGAAAGGATGCTTACTTGTTACTAAACGCTAAGGAACGTGGAACTAGCTCTTGTCTGGGGCTACGCTCCCTTAACAGCGTTATTTTAATATCTAAATCTATAGCCATTTAAACGCCACCAGCATTCTGGGCACGCTTCCGCTTGGCAGCGATCTAGAAACAGTTTTTTATATGTAATTTTTTTTGTGTAACATTTAGGTTTCTAAATGGTAGTTTTAAGTTGGTACATATTGTATTGTAACTATGTATATAATGAACGGTATCTAATTATAGTAGATTTTAACTAAAGATAAATTTCAGGAGGTCCGCTTTTGCAAGTCCATCCGGGTATACGCGAGTGCGCTGTACATGCTGCAGATGATACTGTACACCGCGGTGGCGGTGTATGCGCCGGCGCTAGCGCTCTCCGATGGTAAGACACACAACACAGCGTTTATACACTTATCTGTTATACAGGAGGGGTAGGTAGAAAGAGACTATGAATTGCCACTTTGTCTAAATCTGCTAGACTAACTAGCCGCGCCGTGAATCCACATCCTTCTACATATCCTTTTATTCTTGCTTGCTTGCGGTTGTGCTCTCGCGCACGAGGGCCCGGGGTCCGCCTTGACCATGATCCAGGATTTGGCAGGTCAGGTAATTACAGTGAAGCGACTGCCATCTGACCTCCATGACCCTGCTACCAGGGGAACCTGACCAGATTGGATCAGGTTTACACATCCAGTCGCTTGAATGTGCAGATTTGATCACGATGTTTTCCCTCACCGTAAGAGCATAGGTTAGTATTCAACTAATGTACATAACTCAGAAAACAGTCATTGGTACATGGCCGGAGCGGGATTCGAACCCGGGACCTCTGGCTTACGAGTCGGATACTCTGACCGCCACCGACGCTCTATTTCACATTACCAAGTTTTAAGGGTATCTCAATCTAAAACTATAAATTGAAACATTTTTAGCCTGGAAAATAATGATATAAATTATTCAATTAAAATTTTACAAATAAAAAAAAATAGTAAACCTTAAATAAATTAAACTAAACCTTTAAATGGAACTTTATTTAAATTAAAAGAGATATTTACAACTTAAACATAAAATTACATATAAACAATAAAAACCTTACTCTAAATTTCCTAAATATGTAAAATGTCGCCCCAAGAATGTGGAAATGTGCCCAGAATGCTGGCCGCGTTGCCCCGCTGGATGGGATGGCGAGGCTTATAAGCTGTCCGAAATAGAGGCCAGCCTTCTGGTCATTTCTAATGTCGACCAGGCGCTTGGCTTGTTCCCTATGTAGGGAATGTGCGCCTGGTCCTCACCTTTAAATTAAAACCGAAATCTACATTTATGTCCCCAATATTTGGGGCCACATTTTTGTGTCTTTAAGAAATTCGAGTTTTTTGGGGTGGGCAACACGCTAGTTATTTAGAACCTAGGCCGAAAGATTTTAGGGGGTAGCAAATTTGGGGCCAATTTGTTGTCTTTCAGAAATTTGTGTTTAACGGGGTGGGCAGCACGCTAGTAATTTGGAATCTGGGATTTTAGGGGGCGGCTTTAGGGCCAATGTTTTTGTCTTTCTCGTGTTTTATGGGGTGGGCAACACGCTAGCAATTCCCCGAGCATTGCAAACTTCCACCTTCCACCTTCAGGTCAGGTAGATATATCAGCTAACTCCTCCAAAACCATGCAATTCGAATATTTAACTCAAGAACACCCGAGCGACGCTGAGACGAGTCACTAGTAGTGGTTTTAAAAATTAGGTCACGACTTACGGTCTCCACGCCCTCGAATATCTCAGTTTTCAAGTTATTAACTTTTATGAATCATAAAGTCAAAAGTTTAGAATTCGCAGCATTATTGATTTTAAGTTTTGTTTATTAAAATTGGGCAAGGTTTTAAAAGTGTCCGAGCTCGCTGCGCTCGCTTATTCATACATTTTAATTAGGTACTTTTATTACGATCGCCTGTGATCTGTATTTATCTAAATTGGGGACATCGACGTCAAAGCCCGAATATTAGTGACTTGAAGGAAATGTCAGGAGGTGACCCATCCAGAGTGTAATTTCTGTCCTCTGATGCGGATAAAATTTAAAGCATAGACAGCGAGATTTGGCTTCTACCAGAGCGGCACAAACAGGAGCTGCATGTCACAGAAATAAAGATGCGGTAGTAGATGTAGGTAACTGTGGAGTTTTACGCAAAGATCTCTGCCAAAACGCCCACATTCGCGGTAGCCTTCACATCCGCACAAATAAAAAAATGTTTAAGTAATTAATATGATTAGGGGTATAGGTCGGTAGGGTCGGCAAAATTTGAATAGCCAGCCTACTGGCGGCAAATGTGTAAATCGGGCACTGCATTGGGGAGAGTGCCCATAAGACTGGCAGCATTCCCTCGCTGAATAGAATAGCCAGCCCTGTGGTCACCGGTGGAACGATATAACTTATAATTTAGAGGATGTTCAAAGAGCAGACGCCAGATAGGCTTGTCCCAAAGCTTTTCGCTTCAAACTAAAGATACTACTACAAACTACTTTTGTAGGCAACATAATGTTTTAAACTATCGCGGTTATTATCACACATATCCGGGTTTCCTACCTTGTCGACGCAGTTGCATGCATCATGGTCACTGGGCGACCCGTGACCGACCATGATTCATGCAACTGCGTCGAAATATCGGGCTACTCGTCAACAAAGGTACGCGGTAGGAAACCCGGAACATACCCTTAAAATGAAAGATATGAGTAGGTCTTATTTTACTGTAGCGGTTAATACTTAAAGCACTAATGCTTTAACGTAATCACTGCATGAACGTGAATAGTAACATTAATAAATAACAATTATATCTTATCACGATAAAAGATGATTGATCTCGCATATTAATTTAAATAAAATTTCAACAGCCATCAAATCAACACATCAAAATAAAAATAAAAAAGAACGCTGAGGCGTTCTACATCCATCACCGAGGTGATTATTATATAATAAATAGAAAAAGATTGATATATTAGCTAATACATGAACCATTCAAAGAGTTTATTTTTACTATCCGTTAGTACACAATTAGTGGTTGAATAGGTTGATGTTGGTTTTAATGATGGCTAATGAAATGTGCGGACATCACCACGGCGATTGCGTCCGCGCCGCTCCTCCGCAAGATGAAGATGTGGTCGATAAAGTACGCACGCAACAGACAAGTAGGTTAAAGCCAGTAGCAAAATAAGAATGCAACTATTATTGGCATTACAGGATGTTACGAAACAGTTATTTCGACAAGTTTACATTTGCATACCTACTTGATTCCTAGTAGAAATTTTGCAATAGAAACCCCAACCGATTATGGGGCCAGCGAAGTGCGCCTGCACATTTCAATGTCAGACAATGGCGGGCATCGCGGCCGTGGCTTAGTCTACGGGGTCCATTTCATTTTCACAATGTTCGTTTCCACATAAACCTAGCTATGAAATGCTTCTTTCTGTCTGAGCTACCTAAGCTTGGTAAGGTGACTAATAATATATGATGAAATTAAAATGCTCATTTTTTGGAGAGTGCACATTCCCGGCGACCACAAGAGAACAAATCATAGCAGCAATCGCAGTGCTCCTTTCTATTCAGTTAACAATTTTCGGAGATCCAAATAGGTAGGCACTAAAGTTGTAATCGGATTGGTTGAACCAAATTGATCACAAAAGGTTAAACAAAATTGTTCTATTTCTTGAAACTCTATCTGTCGTTATATAACACCCCGTGGAAATCGCGCCAGACCCTTTTACATACGTGCTTGGTATCAGCTTGCGACACTTACTAAAAATCCTTAGAATAACATTCCAATCACGTAGTGGTGCAACATTACTTTGAGACGATTTCTCCATAACCAATACAATAAAATACCTGCATATTTAAATAATTTAGCACGCTTATATTGTCACCGTAGATGTTTACAGGTAATAATAAAAACAAATAAGCCTACTTGTTCAAATTAAATACTAGTTGTACAAAATATGTGTGAAGATTCTAGTCGGTGTTTTAATAATAAAAATGTAGTTAAAGCTTTTATTAATAGGTATTGCAATTTTTTTTTTTTTATGTCATACGGTAGGCAAACAGGCAAGCGGGCCACCTGATGGAAAGTGGTCACCACTGCCTATAGACATTAGCAACACCAAGAGTATCGCTAATGCGTTGCCCACCTCTATAACACGTTGCTCTTGCAGCAAAAAGCAAATGCCACTCCACTGCCAAAGCCACGGTTCCCCAAATCCCCACCCCATGGAGCACTGGAAACCTTACTCACCGGCAGAAAAACAATACTATTTAAAAGAGTATTATTTAGCTGCGATATTCTGTAAGGTGGAGGTACTTCCCCAGTCGGGCGGCTCCAATTCGAACGAGATACCCCGCTATGCCCTACCTCTCTTAAAAATATATTATAATATATAATATGTTAAAAAGCATTGGCATAGGCTTGGTGTCACTCGATAGTCTCGGCCTACCCCTATATATTACGGGTGTTAGTATGTGTGTGTGTGTGTGTTTATATATAAAAAGATGAAATGAAACGAAATTAACTTTTTGACTTGTCGAGCATAGTCTGTCCTCGCGAGAGTCGTTCTTTTTCAATGTGGTTGCTTGACAAATGTGCGACTGCGCACGGACTATTACGTATTCGATTACGACTACCATTACGTACAATTAAAATTCTTGTTAATTAACTATTAGGTAAGTAGGTACTTGTAAATTTTAATAAACTACACAATACCCTTTCTCAAATAGTAGTGCTCTTTTAGTTAATTCCCTTGTTTTCTTTACATTGCACTACAAAACCTACACAACCATAGCATTGAAACTCCAAAATGCAATTGTAATATTAGCACCTAACAACATCATATGTGTATGTTGTTAGGTGCTAATATTATAATAATATTGCGGGACTTACTACTTGCGTATTTCGTAAAAAAACCGCATGGATCTACTTAAATGCATACGGTTACTGACAAGTACAGCCTTACCTATTAAAATAAAATCGGCTTGCCTTATGGCACCATATCAGACCAAAATATAGACTCTATAAATAAGTAAGTATTGTAGGTAGGACCTGGTAGTGATTATGATGCGAAGAAGCTAACAGTGTATAAACAAATGTGTCGTAAGCATTGATTGCTAAAGAGAACTGTGTTTAACGATTTACAGCTATATAAGTATTCCAATAAAATTCCGTGGCAGTATGCGCCGCGGGCTAAGTAGGCAGTATGCACTCGCCGCGGCGCGCTCCGCGGCCGATGCAGCGCGCGCGCACCATTACCTCTGACATAACCTAGTCCATTATGATTTATGCTCCACCATTATTGAAATGAATGCCTTATTTTCACACACCACTTTCGGTGTTGCAGAATTGTAATTTTTTTGTGAAGATGAGAGCTATTAAGGAGATTGTAAAACTGCTTGCGTTACTACTTTGCTGCGGTTGTGTATTAGAATGTCGGCAATGAACGGCCTATTTAATAATAGGTAGTATTAAAGGTTCCACATTCCTTTCCCTTCATCAATCCGTACCGTCTCTGACCTCAGTAACCCCAGCAGAGCCTGTTTTAGGACACTGTTAAAGCGGCTCGATAGGATAGCTCAGGGTTTCTCAAACTGGGTTTCTCTACTGATATTCGATTTTCAAGGCAACCGCGAACCCCATAAAGAAACTGACTATGTAGGTAGTCTGTAAAGTATGTAATTTGCTTTTTATTAAAATAAATTAATATGCTTTGACAAATTCACACAGCGCTATCTAGCCCCTAAATGAGCGAAGCTTGTGTTATGGGTGTTTGATAACTGATAAACTACTTATATACTATTTTCTTTTTAAATACATACTTATTACACATACTACACCCAGACCCGAAACAGAAATTAAAATTTATCATTTCAATTTCTACTCGGCCGGGAATCTAACCCGGGACCTCTGCGTGGCGACCGGCATGTTAGCCAACTGAACCACACAGGTCGGCAAAAAAAACAGTTACGAAGGTTTTAGGACCTAAGTACTACCTACAAATTTTTTTTGAATGGAGTGCCAAGAAATGTACCTACCTAAGTATATCAATAGAAAACTATTTGTTTGTTAACACGCTAAAACGGGGCTGGACGGTTTTTGATGAAACTTCGCAGTTATTCATCTAGAAATCCCAAATAATTCCCACGGGATCACGCTTAGCGGACGGTATTCCTCAGATAGGTGCTATGACAAAAGTTCAAAAAGGCGCATGCGGGCGCAGTGACATTACATTAGACTTTCGGTAATTCTGTGTATTGCGTATGCACGCGCGATTTAGGTACGTAGCCGCCATTACGTCATTTTTTCCACTTACTCCCACGATTACCTGGGTACGAGGACCACAGTTTGAGAAAGCCTGGTATAGAGAGTAAGCATGTATATTGTATATGTTAAAATCTTTGGAGTAAGCACATTACTATCTATAAGCTATAACTACTAGGTAGTTACTCAAGGTAAGACATAGAAGAGCGGTCCTCTCATGTAGCGGCCGTAATACAGCGGTAAATAATACATCAACTTCTAATCCTGTAACCTGTGTATCCTGAAACTGTGGGTGAATAAGGTGTTTCCTTGAAAATAGTCAAAGGGTTTCCTAGAGAGCAGTCTCAAAGAGCACCACGCCCCGTTTTGTTGCCCTAGTACAGCCAGCTGCAAAGTGAATGGACCTACCTAGCAAACATTAAACGTATGGTACGGGGTCAATTCTCTCTTTCTTGAGACTTGACTGTACCTAAACATTTCAGTGACGTCTGTTGTTAAACATACTTCATATTGTATGACGGCACCCTCAGATGGGACCGCTTCCTAGAAAACCTCGCTATCACTCACGAGGCTAACTCAAGCCCAAACTAGGCAGATTGTTAACTGTTTCATCTTTTTACAGTGACTGGATTGAACACGTATCTAGCTGTTTCGCTGGTGTATGTGGTATGCATCTTCTACGCGTCACAGGTTGGTTGACACTTTATTTGTATTTGTAATAAACATAATAAATTAATTGTTATTTAAGTTAGGATAGCCGAAACTCAATGATTTATCTTTTTGCTGCTCTAGTACAGATCGTAATGGCGTAATCCTCTCGAAAGCCAGGTAAGGGCCTTCCCTAATCGTAGTGGTGTGTTGGCAGGGCGGCATGAAGGCGGTGATAATGACGGACACGTTCCAGTCAGCGGTACTGCTGGGGTCGCTGGCTGCGGTGCTGGCGCTGGGCGCGGCGCAAGCCGGCGGCTTGGAAGCGGTGTGGGACCACGCGCGCAACTCTGGCCGACTGCGCTTCTTCGAGTAATATAACGATTATATTTTTGTGTGACTAGCTAGCTACGTCACTAACTTTAAACACATAAATTATTGAAAGTCCCGTTGTTTCCATTATGGAGCCAAGGCGTTAATTGGGAAAACGGGCACTAATACACTTATACTGAACACGATAGCATTTCACGTAAGTATGAAATGGGAAGTACGATAGAGTTTTAAATCCTTGACAGAATAACTATATATATCTGTCGCATGTTTTAAACATAGAATAGTATGTTTTTTTAATTATTTAAAATGACTTGTCCACTAATATAAGAGGTAGCTTAACCGACGAATTGTGGTATGGTTGGTGTTGAATGCACCTCCCTGAAAATAATACAAGCGACACGGTTCTGATCATTGCTACTCCACGTGATTAATCAGCAATCACAAAAGCCGCTGTTTGTCTCTATGGCAGACACTTTGAAAAGGAAGGCTCCTGCAATCGCTGTGGTAGCGAGTAGCGGCCATGACGGTACAGATAGGATCTATTCTACTGAACCGATGAAAAGGCACTTAATACAATAAGGAACCCAATCAAATGATCAAATAATTTGGCAAGCTGGCGCACAATCTACTTCATGTACAGACAGACTTGTCTGTTTTATTGTGATTGCGGCTAATTATGTAGCCGATTTATTACAACTTGCGCAGTGTATTTCCATTGACGCAATGGCGGTAATTGTGATTAAACGAACTTACTTGTACGTGACGTTCTATCATAATTATTCGAAAAGCTTCGTTCGAAGATATTAGCATATAAAAACATGTGGTTTTACGCCTAGGCTTCGCCATTTCACACTTTATTTTGGAGAGGAAAAAAAAATAGGGTAGTAAAAGACTTGACGTCACGCGTCGAACCTACTCGCATCCACCATAACTGTCATTCATAGTTTAGTGACCCGCTGGTTCGCACGTATTATCGCAAAAAAAAGTTGTACGATACTTACACTTTATTTATTCAACAAAACGCAATAAAATAAACGATACAATTAGAAAACCTATTTGTTGGGACGGGCAATGGTCAGAATGGCGCAACCGTCATATATTTTATTCATTAACGTCGCCATCAGATTTTTGCTTAATCGAATCCCAACAACTCGAACGATAGGTAAAGCTACCACCGAGGGCATTTTACAGTTTATCTATTCACAGTTTCCTCCTCAGTCACCCGGTACCCAAGCTACAGTCTCACAAACAAATCTTGTTGGCAGCATGGACCCTGACCCCACGGTGCGGCACTCGTTCTGGTCGGTGGTGGTAGGCGGCACGCTGTACTGGACGAGCATGTTCTGCGCGAACCAGGCCTCGGTGCAGAAGTACCTGTCGGTGGAACGCATCGCGCAAGCCCGCGTGGCGCTCTGGGTGTCCGCGCTGGGCCTCACGGCGGTCTACTCCGTGAATTTCGTCACTGGCGCCGTCCTTGCCGCCCATTATGCCGATTGCGATCCAATTCAAGTAAACGCGCATGGAATTTGTATTCAAAAGTTACCTAACACAAAATTAGAATTGTTTTCGCGACCTCCATATTTGTTTGCCCCATATTAAGGTCCGCCCACATAAAACCGATGGTCTTACGAATACATGTCATTATATTATTCGTATGTAAAGTGACAACTTATGTTGTTTTATCCTTGGGCTTCGTAGTTGGAACAACGTAAAGGAATATGTCAAAATACAAAGGAACTGATGGTCTCTATCATAGTTTTTTTCTTTGGTGGTAAATAACAAACAACTTAAATAAGTAGGTTTTTTTTTTTTTTTTTTATGTCAAACGGTAGGCAAACAGGCAAGCGGGCCACCTGATGGAAAGTGGTCACCACTGCCTATAGACATTAGCAACACCAAGAGTATCGCTAATGCGTTGCCGACCTCTATAACACGTTGCTCTGGCAGCAAAAGGCAAATGCCGCTCCACTGCCAAAGCCACGGTTCCCCAAATCCCCACCCCATGGAGCACTGGAAACCTTACTCACCGGCAGAAACACAATACTATTTAAAAGAGTATTATTTAGCTGCGATATTCTGTAAGGTGGAGGTACTTCCCCAGTCGGGCGGCTCCAATTCGAACGAGATACCCCGCTATGCCCTACCTCTCTTAAGGTATTTGTTTTTATAACACGTAGAATTCATTTATCGACATTTTCATTAGGTGTTTTTCTTTTATATATTTTAAAATTAAATTTACATTCGAGTGTCTAGTCTGTTTCTACTTAGATTTATTTATTACTAGGTGAGATCGTGATCGAATCATCGAATGCCTGGCATAAAAATAAAAATCGTTTATAAGGAAATATTGTTTTTACCTTATATTTAGTGTCGCGTTGAAGTCTTTTCCATGACAGTATGAAACGACATTGGTCGAAGATTGCTTCGTTTATCTATTTAACAAATAAAGAAATCCCCGTGCTTATATCCTATTTACTGAAACTTTATTTTAGTATTAGGGTCTAAAACGTAAAATGATTTTAATAAATCGACAGTAGGTTTCTTTTTCAACGTAACTACTGATACATGATATGGCACACTGTCCTACTCAACAATTAGCAGTTAGTATAGCTGTTGAAGTATCAGATGACAAAAGTGTGGTATTTCACACTAGAGTTACAAACGGTGCTGCAATCAATCGCAGAAAGGTAATTTATACGCACAGGACATTTACTGCAGGCACTATATATACGTAGAGGATGTTGAAACCTACGACCCATCCAATAAAAATCCTAATTACTTGAGAAGAGGCTTGCGGAACCTGTTAATTTTGTAACGTGCCTTTACGACAAATACTGGTTACCTGCTTATCTTTTTTTTCTGGAAATCACTCACCCCGCATCTCCCCGCAAAAGAATATCTACTTATAGTAAAGTTTAATCAACATGCAATGGTTTTTTCGAGATTTCAAGGATAAACAAATAGCTTGGCTGCACTAGAGAAGGGAATAGACGATTGTGTCATCAATGTGAAGATTGTAGCAATGTCCTACTGTCATGGAGTTGGAGAATAATATTGCATTATACTGTTCGTTAATTTTACTTGAGAACGGTTGAACCGATTTTGAAAATTCTTTCGCCAAATAGGAAGCTTCGAGAGATTTCCGAGTGTCGTAGAGTATTTTTGTCATAAGGCCATTAAAAAATATTTTTCTGCTAAATTAGATTAGTTTAGATATACTCGGGAATTCTCCGTACTCGACGACTTGATACTTAGACCTATATGGAGCTACGCCACTGCATGCCAGCAGAACGTGGGCTGCTGTTTCTTCTTCCTCTAGACATGCTGTTTGTAGAACATAATTATGAAAATATATGAATTTTTTGAACTCACCACAGGCGGGCACGATCAGCGCCTCGGACCGGCTGCTGCCGCTGTACGTGGTGCGGCAGCTCGGCAGCGCGCGCGGCGTGCCAGGCTTCTTCGTGGCCGGCATATTCGCCGCTAGCCTCGGGTACGAACCTCACTTCATTCCAGGTTTCCTCTAGGGTTTTCGATTAACCTCTAATCTAGAATCAGAATCTTGTTTCACGTTTTACCTGCATTATCTTGATAGTGAATGCAATCGATGATTCTGGAAAGGCAAAAAGGCGCTCACGTCTTTATTACGTTTGTTGTTAAAGACGATAAGACGTTATACTGTGATTTAATTTGGAATCTGATAAATATGTAGGTTTTTATGTAGTTACTTGCATACAAAATACGTCCAAGTGAAATCGACCGTAACGACCCGAAACGGTTTGGAGCACTCCCATTGGCTCCATTTAACGCTTGCAATACAGAAACCCGAGGCTAACCAGAAAAGACCAGTTGATACCCCTACTCTACTCTACCCTTACCCTGCATCTACCCTACCCTGCACCTACTCTACCCTGTACCTACCCTACCCTGCACATACCCTACCCCTACCTACCCTTTTTTTCTTACATACAATACAAACAACATTTTTAAATAGGTGCACCGATCTGAAATTTCCTGCAATATTTTGATCCTTGGGTTATATTATTGCAATTTTCCGAAGTACCTATCTATAATTTTTTAATCAAGTTGACTATCTCATACCTACTTATATTTATCACACCCCCTGCTCTACAGTATACAATTAAGTAATAGTCACGAAATGTACCTACACAACGAAAAGCAAGTCGTTATACTTATCTCTTCGTAGGAAATAAACTTCTCTCTGATAGCACAGTATAGAAAACGGCTTCCTGTGGCCTTGCTGATTGGGAGGGAAGCGTTCATACTGCTGATATCTAACCAATAATTAATAAATGGTTATAATTTATAATAAGTATCGTTTCATAGAAAACGTAAATAGTAGAGCATTCACGTCTGGGATAAAAGCCTGCCTTAGGCTTGGGCAGCTTTACCCATGACTCTACTAATATAACTCTCTTGCGTTACTGGAAAGCTTATACCTAGTCCTTCGTTACGCTCAGGGTCCAATAAGCCGACCATGACGTAAGACACTGCTTTATCCCCTTGGTGTATAATCTACATACATAGAAACATTATAAAGTTTTGTAAATAAAACCTAAATTAAAGCAACTGGTTCTCATAAAGTAAATTTTAAACAGGACGGTAGCATCAGCACTGAATTCTCTGGCCGCCGTCGCCTGTCAAGACCTAGCTAAGGGTGTGTTTGGAATTACTGTACCCGAAAATAAGGGAGCAATGGTAAGTTTTATGTTTTTTATGCTAAATAAATGTAGGCACCTAATATTAATGTAATATATAACTCAGTTACGAGCAGACAGCCCAGCTGATGGAATGGATAATTCGCGCTCATAACACCCATTCCTGGTATGGTCTCAGTACTCACTGCGATATTAAATTCCTAATTTAAAATCGCTTGGCTACCATAAAAATATTTAAAAATGTTCTTGGCATCAAGAATATCAACGAGGTACATTGGTTTTTGGTAACAAAAGGCCTAGGTAGTTAAGTTAGTGTGGTGCCCGGGAGAATAGAACAGAGCACCAACCATTATGGATCTCATGCAAGGCGACTAATGTCTTGTTAGAGGCAGACCAGCTGGGACCTCCATCTGTTGTATATTTTCAACATTGCAGTCTCCCGCCTGCCAACCGTGGAGACAAAAGCAAACTGTGGAGGAAGCTCTCCCTCAATATTGGTTAAAACCATCCGATTTAGATCGTAATACTTATAGAAAATTCATAACGGAATTGCTATATCTCTAAAGTACGATCCCGACGGAATTAAAAGTCTTCAATAAATATTTTGCCTATATACATAAATAGACATAGACAAAAACTAGCACAACAATACAGTTAAATGTACAATAATTAGGGAACACATGACCGTAGCAAATACCGCAAAAGATAAAACATCCTACAATAACGTAATGCTAAACCTAAAGACGTATTACAGATAGCGAGGTGGGTGTGTCTGGCATGCGGCGCGCTGTCTTTCGCACTGGTGTTCCTGGTGGAGCGTCTGGGGCCGGTGCTGCAGCTGGCGCTCTCCTTCAATGGCATGGCCGGCGGGGTCTCCTTGGGCCTGTTCAGTCTCGGCATGCTCTTCCCCTGGGCCAATGCTAAGGTAGGCCTCAATGTCTAGCGCTTTTTGAATTAATGTTAATTTGTTTAAGTTTTACTTTGTTTGCTTTAGTTCTCGATGTTTGCAATGTTTTTACAATCATCATAAATTATTTTAGAGCATCATCATCATCTATCATCAGCTACAGCCACAAACTACGAACTCTACACCCATCATAGACAGGCATATTATGGATAGGCTATCGAAATTTCGTCATACTATTGTTGTAACCTATATTTTGTGTCAAGGAAGAGAACATGGAATTATCGGCGACAGTTACCACTTTCCATCAGGTGGTATGTTGTACAATTTGTATGTACCTAAAGTTGTGACATAATGCATGTAGGTATGTTTCACTACTATAAGGTGGGAAAGCGTTTACATTATCAGTGCACGTGATTGTGTTTACGAGTAATAGATATTCGGGGTAAGCCTAACCAGTCGTATACCAAGCCCAAGGTTGCTGTCAACAATTGCCTAACTTAAATGGAGAATGGCGCAGGACAAATTGATCATAGACCTTACGCCTGGGGTCAAAAAGTCTTCGATTGGCGACCTCGACTGAAAGACATGGAAATATGAGACACGTACAAGATGTACCAACAAATAAAATACGTCTCGTAATAAAATTGATGATATTTTAAAGGTTAGCCAAAAGTAGGCACTTAGGTACTCTAAACTGAAGAACATGTTAATGAATGTGGAAGAAGCGAAAGGGTTTTTCAGGAAAATGTGAAAATCTTCAGTTGAACTATTGTAAAATATCTACAATTGCGGTATCCTCCTTTAAATCTCATAAATATGAAGTATGTATTAAATACTTAATTCTTCTAATTTCCACTGATTTTGAATAGAATGATAAAGATTCGTTTTTGGGTTAGATTCATCCGGCTTCCCGGCCACCCATTGATATTAGTGGCAGGTGTTCTGAGCTATCAGCTTTAGCGTTAGCCCTCCTGTAGGGGTATATAAGATACTTACTGCCCGATGCGAATTCGCCCGCGTGGTTTAAAAATTAACTCAATTCCTACCCTAACCCTAGATACCCCACCATACCTACCCTACTCCTACCATTTTTTCTTTTATTCATTGTTAGATGAAGTCATAGATGATTGTTGTTTGGAAAGCTTTTGAGTTAGGCGAAGAAATACCTACAACAAAAAATACTTACGTCCGACTCGCATTTAAGAGTCACAAAATCGGTGTCATGAAAGTAAGAGGTAGGATTTCACTTAAAGTATGTGTTGGTAAATTTAAGCGTCGCCTAAAGTTGAGTGCAATCGGCCATTCAATAGTCAATTAGTTGCAGCCGTTCTCAAGTTATGTGCGAACATACATTCCGCAAATTGGTTTTTATTGATGTAGATTTAAGTCCTTAGTACGTAATACAATTTTCAAGTTGGAAGGAACGTTGTAGGTACACGAACAGTTAAACTAAACGAAAATACCTTCTATTGTCACAATCAGGGAGCGATAGCAGGCGGTGTGTTCGGCCTGTTGTTGGTGCTGGCGGCGGGCGGCGGCGCGCAGCTCACGCAGGTGCCCATGCACCGCCTCCCGGCCTCCACCAAAGGATGCCCTGCCAGCTACAACTCCACTACGATCATTGACTCTACGTAAGTGTGATTGTGAGGTCTGTAAAAAAATATATTCTGTATGTAGGTGTGGGGTCGGATACACTGCTACCAAAGATTTGGACAACGTAGGATGGATCAGCCAAATACTAACTGGCCGCTGTGGATTCGGTGGAAAACGTGCAAAGACGTTAATTTGTGATCCGCAGTTGATTGAAGCTTAGCTCTAGATAGTCCCTTCCCTTAGCTTCAAATATAGCCCGGATAGTTCACTTCCTGAAACCAGCACCATATTTTAGTATGTTGTTAAATATTTAGTAGTAGTAGTAGTAGTAGTTTTATTCTAAATAAAAAACAGCCGGGAGACAATCTCTAAAGTGCTTGGTTCTCCAGTTGTGACGTCATCAACATGACCGCCGCGCCGCCGCGTTTTGAAATTTGCATTTAAAAACTAATGTATTGCACTTGGAATTATGTGTGGGGTATCAAAATACGCAGAATAAAGAGTACTACAATATTATCGCTACACACAACTGTGTAAAGATGATGGTTTCAGAGATATTTAAGATTATACTAAAATTTTACATAAAATAATTCCCTTTTTTATTTTTTAACAACTTAACCGATAACTTCAGAGCAAAATAAATAAATAAATATTAGTGGACAAATTCACCCAATTCCATCTAGCCCCAAACTAAGCAAAGCTTGTACTATGGGTAAATAATGTACTAAGAAAATAAAGACACATTGTTAAGCTATACAAAACTATCTTTATAATCCTAATTGGTTAATAAAGAAGCGAGATGTTTGTTGTATCTTTACCACAGCCAAGAGTTCTCTTCCGGTTACACAGTGGTTCCTCTTTGGTCTCGTTACTGAAGTAAGCAACCACGACTTTTGCTTTACCCTATTTCTGTGACAACACTTGTCCGAGCTGGGTTGTGGGTATATCGTAATATAGCAGATTTGCAAAGGCATTTTATCAGTCTTTAAAGGGAATCCTTGCAGAGCTCATCCCAGCGGAATGGTTGGTTGTCTTCAGTCAGACGATGTAGTGGCTTTGCAAGAGAATCCTGTAACAAACCGTCAGTAGTATGAGTACAGTCCTAGGAATGCCCGAACTTCCGTTTAGTCCTTTGGAGTAGGCTATTTCAGTAGTGCTTCAACTTTTTCTGAGTCTGTTTGGATACCCTGACTGGTGACGAAATGACCGAGGTAGTTACTCAGTTGAGTTTGCTCCTTAATAGATGGCATTTCTTCGGGTTTAACGTCAGGTCGGCACCCTTTATTTTCCTTAAGACTTGTTTCAAGTTGCGCAAATGATCCTCAAAATGGCGACCCATGATAATGACATCATCCAAATAGACCAGGCATCTAACATTAATCCTGTCCGTACATATTCTATGAGTCTTTCGAAAGTGGCAGGTGCGTTGCACAGTTCGAAAGGCATAACATTGAACTGTCATAGTCCTTTTCATACCCAGACTTAAATTCAAGGTTGAGAACCTGTGCATGCCACTCAGGGTATCCAATGTGTCGTCGATACGATACTTTGTAATTTAATTTCATCGTCGGTAGTCCCGACAAAAATGTGTGCTGCCATCGTTTTTCTTGACTAAGACGACTGGTGAACACCATGGACTTGCATGGCTCGCTGACTGATAGGTCTTTCGCTTCCAGTGTCGATCCTGTGTTGAACTATCAAAGTCTGTCCAAGACTTCCATCTTGGGAAAAGAAGATATCCACAAAGCGTAGCAGACCTCTTAGCGATCATGCTCTGCGAATAATTTATGTTTCCTTTGCATCCATCAAGAAGTTCGGTAATAGCAGAACTAATAAGTGTTCGCCCCATCTGATTGGCATTTTGAGGTGAGGTGTTGATTGGCACTTTTTCATATAGACAACTTTCTCGCATTTCCCAACAACATCGCTTTCATCCAAGCAAACGTCGTGGTCGTGCAGATTTACAGCCCTCACCACTGCAGTTTTGCTTCCACTGACAAGGATTCTTGCTGTTAGTAGTTTTCGAGCCGTTATTTTGTGGGCGCGCGGCGTATCATTCACCAAACACATCTATTCGGCTCGTTCTTACTAGCCGATTGCAACTTTACCTTTACTTGAGCCTGTGCTTATGCAGGTACTATAATTTTGTTCAGGCAAGTTCCCAGTGGTTCCTTCAAGTGTTAAGTGTCAACTATCTCCTCATTACCACATTTAAAAATCAGTGACATTGATCATGCAGTTATGTTTCTTCATGAAGTCTAGGCCCAAGATGCAGTTGTCCATAATTTCAGCCACAATGACCTTTTGAATGTACGCTGACACAACTACATACATCGTGTCTGACATCTCCTCTATGTCGGGTATTGGCTGGCCGGAGGCAGAAAGAACCTGGCAGGCAATGATCCTGATTCGTCTTGTTACAGCGTTCATCAAGTCCCGCTTGACTATTGTCCTGACCTAGAGACTCCTGTACCAATCGTCATCTTGCGGTTTGCTTTTAGTTTTGCTTGCATGTATCCAAGCATACTCTTGTGGGATAAAACCATGTTAAATTAGTCACGATCCCCGTTAATTAAAGAATTGATGGTTCACAAGTGACAGAATGGATGAATATTCCTCCAACGCAAGACAAACTAAAAATGTAAAAAGAGTGGCAAACCAAACCCAAATTTGGACCCACTGTCTGAATAAAGACCCCAAAGTACTAGATCCATGCAATTGGGGATGGCATAATAATAACAACGATTATGGAAAGCTGCGGATATGGAAGGATTACGGAAAACTGATGATAGCGTCAATTCCAAAGAACTGTCTTGCAAGTGCAAAGAGTGATGCACAAAATGTCGGTGCGTGAAATACGAACTAAACTCAACACTTCTTGCGCATGCAAGGATAAATCCGAAATATACTTAATGTAATGTAATGAGGAGTTTTCCAGTAGGTATTGATAGTTTGTTTCAAAAAGCATCAATAGATGGCGCTCCTACAATTTTGGTAATCTTCTTTAAATCTGTAAGATGGTGGCAGTGATTTCATGCAGCCAAGTAATACTAAACTTGAAAATAAAGTGTTTATTAATATAAACATAACTGTTAAAGGTTGAACGAAGTGTAAAAAGAAATATTTATAGAAGTTGGCACTATGTTCCATTATTATTACAACCTCTAAAATGGTTGAAAACTATTGACAAGTATAATATTATCTAATACAACGTACCCAGTGTTTATATCCTGTTTGCTAAGAACCTATTTCAAGCGATTATCAATTACCAAAATTGTCGGGGCGCCATCTAGTGAGTGGTTAGGAATGCCTTAAATACCTATTGGAAAACTCCTCATTAGGGCTTGCAAATATTCGAAAATTTAAGTATTCGAATATTTTTTACTGGTGATATTCGAATAATCGAATATTATTCGAAATATTGTGAAATCTGGAATCAAGGTATTAACTACGGTTTTAATATAAATTTGTGCAATTTTTCGGTAGTAAATTTATCAAAATGAGCGTGAAATAGATTTCTACATGTTAATAATATAAAACAAAGCAATGAAAAATAAAAATCACAAAACGATTTTTTCGATTTAACTGCATTATTTTATATCATTAAGCTAAAGAAAGCGATTAGCCGCACCTTTAAATACATTTACTAATAGTATAAATCATAATTCAATTACTAAATACTAATAAAAGTTTATTTCAATACGGAAAGCGAATCCCCTTAACTCTCCCGACGCAAGAGTGTAATTGGTCTCCTTGCCTCGCGATTCCCTCCCTAGTAGTCCCGAACGCAGCAAAATACAAAGTATCTGCTACGCGAGAGTGAAGGGGGCCCCCCTCGCCTCGTGTCTATACGATTTTTGACTTAACAAGGAAATAATTTTATGTCATGAAATAAAAATAAAAATAATAATCATCTTGGCGTTAATGACCCGGTTATGCTCTCAAGCACGAGAGCCCGGGGTCCGCCTTGACCACGATCCACGATTTGGCGATCTGGTAATTACTGTAGAGCGACTACCATCTCACCTCCGTGACCCTGCTACCAGGGGAACTTGACCAGATTGGATCATGGTTACAAATTCAGTTGCCTGAATTTGGAGGTTTCCCGCACCGTAAGAGCATCGGTTAGAATTCATCTAATGTACAGTCGAGATCATTAATATGTGAGCATTACCAAGGCTTCAAATATAAATGTACATGGAAGAGTACTTATATATCTGAGCAGATTTATCAATCAAACATATGTACATCTGCTCAGATATATAAGTACCCTTCCATGTACATTTATATTTGAAGCCTTAGCAATGCTCACATATTAATGAACTCGACTGTACATAACTCAGAAAAGAGTCATTGGTACAGCGGGATTCGAACCCGGTACCTCTCGCTTACGAATAGGATACTCAAACGCCCTGCTACCGACGCTCACATGTAAAATAAACGTATGTTTATGTTATATATAATAAATCAACGAATTACATTTAGGTCTTGCAAGTCGAATATTCGCCTCATTGCAATATTCGAATAGTAATTTAGGTAAAATTTTAATATTCGAATATTTTTAAATGTATTTTTATTTTAAGTCATTAAATACACGCAATTTACGCAAATTAAAACAATCGTATGACGTTTCAAATGGTGTCCGTTGCTAGAGAGTAAATTACCATATCTCGCTTCTTTATTAACCAATTAGGATTATAAAGATAGTTTTGTATAGCTTAACAATGTGCCTTTATTTTCTTAGTACATTATTTATCCATAGTACAAGCTTTGCTTAGTTTGGTGCTAGATGGCGCTGTGTGACTTTTAGAGATGTAACGGATATCCGGCCACTATCCGGTATCCGGCCTATCCGGCCGGATACCGGATAATGCGTTAATATCCGGCCGGATACCGGATAGTAAAAAATGTATTTAAAGCCCATAAAAGTGTTTTTGCTCATCGGAAATATATGCCCTTCTGTAGCAGTCGAGTAAAAAGTCGTATCAAAACGTTCAAATACCATAAATATTAACCAAAGAACTATTGATTATGTCGGCATCGACACCTATTCTACTCGTATCGTTCATTTGGTAGGGTAGCAAAAAATTTTAATAGTTTTCTGGTCTCTTCTTTTTGCACTATGCCTTTTCCATTAACCGGAGTCAGCTCTCCTTGTCTGCTTCCTCCATTTCTCTCTATTTTAAGCAGTAGCAGCGTCAATAATATTGTCCTTCAGGTTCAGGTTGGTCCGCCGTCAGCCAGGTGACGTGTGGGTGTCTTCCGCGTCAGCGAGTCGTCGTCGCCAAATTTAGGGCTACTTGCACTAAGGTGATGGTGATCCTAGGGGCGGCGGAGCACATGCCCACAGAATGGCATTGAGCGTTCTTAAATTTTCTCGGGCATAGGTGTGACTTTGTAACTTCCACGAATGTGGACATTACGTACTGTGCCCAACAGGGTGACACCCGCTGATCAGCATAAATGCGCATGTTTGTCGTGTGTAGTTTTGACAAGAGCTGTTTAGTATAATAATGTACTTAGTGTAATAATTTAACGATCATACTAAAGAATATACTTACAATCAAGATATATATTGAGATTATAGGTATGAAAAAATATTATCCTGGATTAAAAATATGAATTTCTTAATATTTAAAGGTAGTATACGATGTCGTTTATCCTCTACGATGCTGTGGGCTAATGTTTAAGCCCGTATTTTGAAACTATCAATCCGCATGAGGGCGGAAGAATTGTTCAGTTCGACGTTCAAATTATTCACATTAAACGAAAAACTTTAAATTACATTAACATATGCAGTCGTATAAAGTCCTACGCCGCGATTACACCTTGCACAAACTTGTACAGAGACTACGACCTGCGAATATCCGGCCGCCGGATATCCGGCTATCCGGCTAGATAGCTGGCCGGATATCCGGTATCCGGTATCCGGCCAAACAACTATCCGTTTCATCTCTAGTGACTTTGTCCACGAATATTTATTTATTTATTTTGCTCTGAAGTTATCGGTTAAGTTGTTAAAAAATAAAAATGAGAATGAGCAGTTTTCCAATAGGTATCTAAAGCATTCCTAACCACTCACTAGATGGCGCCCCGACAATTTTGGTAATTGATATTCGCTTGAAATAGGTTCTTAGCAAACAGGATATAAACACTGGGTACGTTGTATTGGATAATATTGTATTTGTTAATAGTTTTCAACCATTTTAGAGGTTGTAATAATAATGAAACAAAGTGCCAACTTCTATAAATATTTCTTTTTACACTTAGTTTAACCTTTAACAGTTATGGTTATATTAATAAACATTTTATTTTTAAGTTTAGTATTAGTAGGCTGCATGAAATCACTGCAACCATCATACAGATTAAAAAAGGATTACCAAAATTGTAGGAACGCCATCTATTGATGCTTTTTGAAACCAACTATCAATATCTACTGGAAAACTCCTCATTATTTTTTGTAAAATTTTAATATCATCTTGAATATCTCTGAAACCATCATCATTACACGTTGTGTATAAATTAAATTAGATACTATTGTAGTACTCTTTATTCTGCGTATTTTGATACCCCACACATAATTCCAAGTGCAATATACTCGTTTTTAAATGCAAATTTCAAAACACGGCGGTGGCCAGGTAGATGACGTCACAACTGGAGAACCAAGCACTTTAAAAATTGGCTCCCGGCTGTTTTTTATTTAGAATAACATACTTAACAACATACTAAAAGATGGTGCTGGTTTCCGGAAGTGAACCTTTTTTAGTTAAGGAAGGGAATAAGAGCCTCAAGCATCGGTGTAAGGTTGCGCGTCTGTCGCCTTTCTACAGTTTGCATTTCCGAGAGTGTGCGAAGCAGTTGCACGACCTTATTCCGCCGTACCCGTTCCGCCATTCGGAGACGTGAACCGGGCGAGCGTTTCATCTTTAGCTGGTGTAAGTGTTGTGGATCTTCCAGCTATGCGCACGAGCCGCTTTAGTTCAACCTTTATAATGTGTACGGCTAAGGAATGGAACACGTTGCAAGCGAGTGTTCCCTGATCATTATAATCTAGACGCCTTCAAGGCTGAGCTTTAAGTGTGAATAGGCTGTTCCTAGACAGGCGTACTCCATCATCGGCCGCATCGTCATTTACAACTAGGTGAAATGGCAGTCAAATGCGTGCCTAGTCTTAATATAAAAAAAAGTTCCACTGATCTGTTTCATGTTTGCACGCCTGATAGCCATAATTTGTTATGTAACTTTGTAAAAATATACATTTGTTTTATTATTTGAGTTAATAGGCGAGCAGCCAATTGTTGATACCTATGTCTTTATCTGGGCTGGTGTGTTTAAGTGTACTTGATGCGGAAACCACTACACCTCACTGTAGGTCCCACACCATTATGGTTTTAGATTCAGAATGTATTTAATTCAAACATAGACTTTTTACAGAAAAAACCACGACGAAGCCGTATTCTGGTTGTTCCGAGTGTCGTACCTGTGGTACTCCGGGCTCGGATGCATGGCTACCCTCCTCGCAGGCCTGCTGGTGTCGGCCATGACCGGCCCTAACGAGCCAGCCAAAGTGCCCATCGATCTTATTTCACCACCGATCGTTACTCTGCTCAACGCTTTACCCAGTAAAATTAAGGTGAGGTTACGTACGATACCTACTAATAATCAATATTATGTAAGAACATCGTTGAAAGACTGACTAAGTATAGATTGATTTAGTAACTTGCAGAAGCTGTCCACCATCCTGACTTTCCACATCAAGGAATGAGGAGCTTTCCAATAGGTATCTAAAGCATTCCTAACCACTCACTAGATGGCGCCCCGACAATTTTGGTAATTGATAATCGCTTGAAATAGGTTCTTAGCAAACAGGATATAAACACTGGATACGTTGTATTGGATAATATTGTATTTGTCAATAGTTTTCAACCATTTTAGAGGTTGTAATAATAATGCAACGTAGTGCCAACTTCTATAAATATTTCTTTTTACATTTCGGTCAACCTTTAACAGTTATGTTGATATTAATAAACATTTTATTTTTAAGTTTAGTATTAGTTGGTTGCATGAAATCACTGCCACCATCATACAGATTAAAAAAAGATTACCAAAATTGTAGGAGCGCCATCTATTGATGCTTTTTGAAACCAACTATCAATACCTACTGGAAAACTCCTCATTACACATGTCACTTATGGTGCATCCAGATTACTCCAGATCCGACGAATTCGTCGCTCGCATACGCAATGAGGAGTTCTCCTGTAGGTATTGATAGTTGATTTCAAAAAGCATCAATAGATGGCGCTTCTACAATATTGGTAATCTTTTTTAAATCTGTATGATGGTGGCAGTGATTTCATGCAGCCAACTAATACTAAACTTAAAAATAAAATGTTTATTAATATAAACATAACTGTTAAAGGTTGAACGAAATGTAAAAAGAAATATTTATAGAAGTTGGCACTATGTTCCATTATTATTACAACCTCTAAAATGGTTAAAAACTATTGACAAATACAATATTATCCAATACAACGTACCCAGAGTTTATATCCTGTTAGCTTAGAACCGATTTCAAGCGATTATCAATTACTTACCAAAATTGTCGGGGCGCCATCTAGTGAGTGGTTAGAAATGCTTTAGATAACTATTGGAAAACTGCTCATTGTAGTTAATGCGCTTTCGCCAGATCCCCTTGGGGTTCATCATCAGCATCTTGGCGTCAGTCCCGCCTGTGCTCTTTCGCGCGAGAGCCCCGGGTTTAATTTAAATTGTGGAGTAAACAATACTCCCATATTCAGTTCTCTACATTCTGTCTGGAGACATACTGCTAATGCGATGGCTATGTGCACAGAAAGCGCTGCGGGTGCCGACGCGGCTAGGCTCAGAGCGGCGGCGAAGCTCGAGCGTGCGGCCGCCCAGCGTGGCCGACGACAAGGACACGCGCCGCCGCCGCCGGCTCTCAGAAATGGCCGGCGGAGTGTTCTACAGCGACGCGCAGAACCACATCCGCGGCTTCGACAACCTAGCCATGGGACTCGGCGAGAAACCACCACCGGAACAGGACAGCACCCCACAAGAACACACCACTTTCTAAATGGGCCACACCAATGCAACTACTTTTTACAATTTACGAGTACTTCAATTACCAAAGATATGCATGATGACGAGTGTATAGTAGTAATTCCTTTTTTTTGTGTTGCAACGAAATCTCATTTATGTTAGTATGACATATTTATTTTTATTAATATATTAGCTTAGGTTGTTTTCTTAATTAGAACATGTGTACAAAATAAAATACCTAAAACTTGTTTAATATATTTTATTTATTGTATTTTCATTTCAAGTCCCACAGGACGAATCTTACATAAAGATGTATACTTAAACAAAATACTTGAAATAACTTTAAAGGTCAACAAAACAGTATAATTACGCTTCTTGTCATAATCCTTTGTTTTATGCAGATGTTTTAGGCCTGTTGAAAACAAACGTCAACTCATGTCTAATCAAAAGGCCTGAAACTGTGTTAAAATTGTATCCAAAGTTAACGTTTTTTATCATAACGGATTAATTACTATGTAATTATACCGTTTTTTATGGAAACCATTTCAGTTTTTTACTGCTCCTGTAAAACCTGATTTCATATGATTATACCATTTTGTTTGCCAGCTTCTCAATAAGGCAGACATGAACTAATGATAATTTCAAATATCCAGTGGATTGGTCACAATATATTGCACATAAATTAAAAGCTCCTCCCAATGAAATTTTTTGCAGATAATTATATTATACTCATACAATTTGAACATAAATGTTGGCCAACATACTAATGTGCTAAAAAACTTAATATTTCAATAAGTATATTTCACGACAACAAATCTTGGTGCTGCATTGACTGCTGTTGATGGATTTCTTGCATAGTTTGTACAGGCAGAGTGGCACTCACAGTGATGGATGGCATGCCTGGAAGTGACACAGGAGTCACCACAGGCAAGCCACTTCCTATTGGAGGCTGATGATGAATTGCAGATTGTGTGAAGTTGCTCATGTCAAATGTTGGAATGGTATTTGGTGCTTCAAATTTAGTCACAGGTGGTATGCCCTGAGACTGGCTATAGTTAGGCATCATTGGTATATAAGGCTGTGGTTGATTCATAGGAATGCCAGGGAGATTTGGTAAAGGTGCTGGTGGCTGCATATTTGACACAGAAGGTATGCTTCCAACGTTAGTCAATGTAGCATCAGCTAAATCTGCAAATTATAAATTAAATATTAATATTACAAATATAATGTTGATGGTCAAGTAAAGTTCATGTATATAGAACTTACTACTAGAGTATGCTGCCACATTAGAAACCACTGTTTGTGCTTGTGGAATTGGCTGCTGAGGGTAAGATGGATATGGCGACATCACTGGTGGAGGCAAAACTTGATTTTGCATTTGCTGCATATTAACTGGATAACCACCTGGAGCTGGGTAGCTACCAGAATTCACCATGGGCACTCCACTTAAGAATGGAGGTGGCAGGTTTTGTGGGTCAGCTTGAGCACTTGAGGGTTGAGTAGGATTAATAAGTGGGGCCTGTTCTGCATTAATATTCAAATTTTGCAAATTTGATATAATATTGGGAGGATTGAAGTTTTGTGATGGTGGCTGAAATAAATTAAATGCATTTAACATTATGGTGAAAACATCACACATAAATACATTTATTGCCGCATGAGACAGATCTAAGTTAAAGAAAAAAATTATTACCATTTGAGATGTGTAGCTTTTTTGGTCTGAAGTAGGGCTATTTCTAATAGGAATTCGATGTAAATATCCATAACCAATTCCACAACCCAGGCTGCCTTCACCACCCCAGCTGTGGTTTGGTACAATATGAACTTCGCGGCAAGTATCATCATTTATATTATAAACATAGAGCTTTAATGCTCTGCCCTCATGAGCCTCAATCAAAGTAAATAGGTCTTCACTTTCATGCATAATGGAATCAGCTCCTATTATGTAATCCGAAAATGGTTTTAGGCCAGCTATCTCAGCAGGAGATGAGGGATGTACTTCCTGTAAATATAAAAAGTAAGCACTATAGATATGCACTTTATTTATATACCAACAATAGGCACAGCAATTCTAAGGAAACTACTTACCAGGACATGCCAGACATTCTCATTAGCGCCTTCAAATGAACAAAATCGAATGCTAACGCCAAGCAGGCCTTGTCCTCCCCAGTTAGCGCTGGGTGCAATCATCACCTCGCGAACTGTTTGTGTTTTACTACTGTATACAAGCATTTTAATAGATTTGTCAATATTTTTTTTCAACAATTCTTTTAAAGTATCATTATCTTGATCTAACCTAATGTTTTCGATAGCAACTATAAAATCAAAAAACGCCTCCAATTTAGCTTGCTGCCCTGGAGAACCATCCTGAACCTGTGAAACATAACATTTGACGTGTTACCTCCGGCATTACTTGTTCTATCAATTCCTTTGTATGTGTAGGTAATACGAACCCGTAAAACATGATAACCCTCAGATCCACCGCCTGGCACTTCTGTACTTTGGGAAGACCCCATTGAAAACTTGTAGAAATATATGAAAATACCTAATTAATTTTCGTGACAAGAATACTCCAACAAAATCTTTGACGTTTGTTTGCATGAAATGAATGACATTTTGAATTTTTGACGTGGCAGTGGCACTTTAATGCCGCAGATTAAAAACTATGATTGAGTGATTGACATCAAGTTCAAATTCCAACAAAAATAAAGCCGTAAACTCATCGATGTAAAGCGCGCTCCACATTCGATACAAAGATTATTGTAAAGATGGAGGAAGCACTTTGTTGATTGATAATACCGCAAGACAATTTTGTGCAATTTGTTGAAGCAATGGACCATAAATACGGTCCATTTTTTTAAAATATATATTCAAACTGTAAAGTACTAAATAATCTTTTGAAAGAAGTTCAAAATACATCTATTCAAATGCCTTGCTCATGTTTCCTCATCATATATTTAAAAAGCGTTATCTAAGAATGCGACTTTTCTACACACTGAAATACAATAATCGTGCATTTAAACAATGTCGCAATCGACGAAAATCTTTTTCAGTGAATAACTTGTAAAACTTGCGTCACTATTTTTAAATCCTGTTTTTTTGTTGTTTTTAAATAATAATATTCTAATATACCACTCCCTCTTTTACTTACCTATCTTATTTAAAAATGCACATTTACACTATTATAAATACACTCTCTATAATAAATCTCTTTTTCGTCCAACTTGACGCATTTTTACATAACATTTTTTGTTTGGGATCAAAACATAGCCTCCTTTATCTGACAAGCCATGCAATAGCACGGAACGGCGACATCGCTCTGAACTAATTTACTCTTGTAGATAAAATTTTTCCTCTATGATTTACTCATTGTTACAAGTCGAATATTCGATATTCGCCTCATTTCAATATTCGAATAGTAATTTGGGTAAAATTCGAATATTCAAATATTTTTAAATTATCTGAATTTACGTACAGGCGTAATACTACGTAATATACGTACGTATATTTTTGGTATTTAATCAAACGGATCGTGTAAACGCTTCCACCGAAGTCTCGGTGACTCCTGCCCTCCTGAGTATTCTGCTCTGCGTAGAATGCGAGATGTATTTTGTCTGATATAATGTTTTAGCCTACATATAATTTCATTTGAATTGGTATCACTGATCTCATGATATAAAATTCTTTAAATTTTTTTGTTAAGTAGAAAGTCGTTTAGCATTCTAATCTCGTAAAATACATAATCATAGGATCTAACTGACCTAATGCTACCTCCTCACTCTCACGAGGGCCTCGCAAGGCGGCCTCGCGTGAGGCAGGTACTTTGTATTGTGCAGTGATCGCGAGGCAAGGCGACCGATTACACTCACGCTCGATTAAGGGGATTCGATTTCTATGCTAAATTTATTTTTCCATTCTTTCTTATCGTTTGAGTGTTTAGTAATTGAATTATGGTTTATACTCTTAGTAAATATATGATGATGATGACTTTTAGTAAATGCAATCAAAGATGCGGCAAATGGCTTTCTACAGCAAAATCACAGCATCATAAGAAAATTATAAGTTCGTCTTCAAACAAGGCTAAGACTGTGTGGAATGTAATAAATAAGGTGGCAGGGAAAACAAAGCCTCGTGATACACATTATGAAATCAAAACAGAAACCGGAACTAGTACCGCAAATAAAGAAGTGGCAGAGTTGTTCCAAACATTTTTTACCGAAATACCGATTAAAACTACCTCGCTGCTAAACTCGTGCCCAATTAGTGCAGAAAACTTGTTAAAAGAAAATATAGGTGCCTGTGAAAATGGCTTTTGTTATTCCGAAGTAGACGCTAAAACTATCATTAAAGCTTTTAAAAGCATTAAGTTGAAAAATACGGAAGATATTTGGGGAATGTCAGTTAGAGTTATAAGTACTGTTGTTGATATTTTAGCACCATATTTAGCTTACATTTTTAATGCTTGCGTTGAAGTAGGTGTTTTCCCCGACCTCATGAAAATCAGTAAAGTGGTGCCATTATTCAAATCAGGTTGTAAAAATAGTTTGAATAATTTTAGACCGGTATCCATCCTGCCCGTTTTCAGTAAAATCTTTGAAAAAATCATGTTAAGTCAAATGATTGTGCACTTTAACAGTAATAAATTATTTCATCAACAACAATATGGCTTCACAAAAGGCCGCAATACTACCGAAGCTGGTATTAGCCTCATTCAACAAATTTTTGGCGCTTGGGAAGAACATCATAATGCAGTAGGTGTTTTTTGCGATTTGTCTAAAGCATTTGATTGTGTAAATCATTCAACACTATTACTAAAATTAAAACATTACGGTTTTACGCATGATAGTCTTGAAATGATGAAATCATACTTAGAAGGTAGAGTTCAAAAAGTAAATGTAAATGGCGAGTTATCTGCGGGTGGGAAAGTAAGCATTGGAGTGCCACAAGGATCTATATTGGGGCCGTTTCTCTTTCTTGTATATATAAATGACCTTCCATACATGGTGCAGAATATTGCTGGTATAGTCTTGTTTGCTGACGACACTTCACTGATATTTAAAATTAATAGGAAAGATAATAATATAGACGAAGTAAACTGTGTTCTTCAGAATGTGCTTCATTGGTTTACGATTAATAACTTAGTCTTAAACTCTAAAAAAACTAAATGCGTTCATTTTTGCCTCCCTAATGTACAAAGTAATCAATGTAATGTTATATTAGATAAAACGCAACTTGAGTTGGTAGAGAAAACTACTTTCTTAGGCGTTAATATAGATTCAAAAATTCAATGGGGCCCACATATTGAATCATTGGCTAGTAGGTTAAGTTCGGCTGCATTTGCCGTGTGGCGAATAAGGAGGCTAACGGATGTGAATACAGCTAGATTAGTTTATTATAGTTATTTTCATAGTATTATGTCATACGGCATCATACTATGGGGCAAGTGTGCTGATAGTGACATCATTTTCAAACTACAAAAGCGAGCTGTAAGAGCAATATATGGATTACGTCGACGTGATTCGCTCAAAGAATTGTTTAAAGAAATTGATGTATTGACTTTCTCAAGTCAATATATATTTGATAATATTATGTATGTTAGAAAGCATATTACCCAATTTGCTAAAAATACTGATATTCATAATGTCAATTTAAGAAACAAAAATAAACTGGTAACACCGTTGTTCAGACTAAGTAAAGTAAATTCATCTTTCATGGGTAACTGTATAAGATTTTATAATCATATTCCTGAATGTATTATTAATTTGCCTGAATTACAATTTAAAGATAAGGTGAAAACAACTTTAATGAAAAAAGCCTATTATAAAATTGATGAATATATCAATGACAAAAATGTATGGTGTACTACTAGCTCTTCGAAATAGGAAGTTATTTATAAATTTACAATTTTGTTAATTGGGTGAGGATGATTTGATGTGTAATAGTCATTGAATAACAAATCTTTTTTTAATGTGTACGGCATTGGCAGCGCATGCTCACTTAAAAGTCTGCCTGGTGGTGGCGTGGGGGTCAGGTCGTTCTCTTCCCTCAAATATGGTTGAATTGGACGATGGCTGGGCCCTGCGTCATGCTCGTGAACGGGTGCTGCCTTGGTGGACTGGCCTGCTTTTGCTGTGCCATTTTTTGTTTTTGAATTTATTTTTATTTTTAGTTATCTTGACCGATTTGTAAAGGTTCACATCATATTCCAATCAAAACAGGCTCACTCAAATTAAATTGACAAATGTATCAATGCAATGTAATCATATTTAAATGTACCTGTGGGTTTCTTGCCGTTTCTTTTTCCCACAGATGGTCATTTTCCTAACTGAAGCGGCATACTGACAGACAGACAACATTCTTTTTACTTATTTGTTCCGAGCTCAGGGGGCGACGCGGGTAGGCCGGCTGGTGCGTGCGGGTGTGAGCGCCGGCGGGCTGGCTGGGGCCGGGCGCGCGCTGCACATGATTCGCCTAGGCGGTTATGTGCGTGGCGCGTATCGGTGCCCGGTGTCTCGCCGGAGTAAGCCCTCGTACGCGCTGATCGGTCTGCATGCGTCGCCCCCTACCTGGATGAGCTCGCTTAACTTCCCTTTGTTTTCCGTTAGATTTTTGACTTTTGAAAAGAGATTAATTAACGTAATCCTAATTCAATAAATACTTTTTCATTTTTCATTTTCACAGCTTAAAATGCAAAAAAACACAATTTGCCGCTTAATGGTTTTGTTTTGTGGTCGTGAATTTTCTTATTCATTGCTTTAAATTATATTATTAACATGTAAAAATCAATTTTACGCTAACTTGGATACAATTACTAAGGGCCAATTGCACAAATTTACATTAAAAAAGTAGTTTAAATTAAAACCCCTGATTCCAGATTTCACAATATTTCGAATAATATTCGAATACCACCCGTAAAAATATTCGAATATTCAAATACTTAAATTTTCGAATATTTGCAAGCCCTATTCATTGTTTACATGACAATGTGCGGGAGAAAATGCGACGTTGTCAAACTTCAAAAGGAGGCTATGGACCTGATGATGTAATGATGACCTCCGTGAAGCTGGCACCCCAAAGTAATTATTTTTGAATTTAATTAATGCAAATCGTTTGAGAAGATTTGCGAGTAAAGAAAAATCGTTTGAGAGTTAATAGTTTTTCCAGAAAATTGATTTTAATTTTAGGTGTGAAATTGGGCTCAAGGTCGAGCGACGAGCAGCATGGTTGGCAGGTCACTGCTGGTCTTATTTCTCGTTCGCCGTCCTCATGAAAACTTTTCAGGAAGTACGTTTTTTTTTTTTCTGAAAACCACATTTTTCAATGTTGTTTTATCCAGCTAACTCGAAGGTGCTTATCGACTTGATTATTGTGTCTTTTTAGGAAAAAATCAGAGGTCATTTGGGCGTCCTTCTTTACGCATATTTGGGCGAGGAATATCTCGAAGATCTCGGTAGTATTTTGGGAGCTCTGAAAGCAATTGTCAACGTGATTGTAATGACGAAAATGACGCTGCCAATCAAGCATTTGATGCCCAGACTTACTCCAATTTTGAGAAATAGACACGATAGGGTACAAGAAATTTGTATAGATGAAAAAAGAAAAATGACGAAGGAAATCGACTTTTCAACAACATTGTTACAATTCTCAGTTCTTCGATATTTTGATATTTCAAGTTTGCGTTATTAACGTATGAAAAATATTTGTACAATGGAAAGAATGTTATTGGATTTGCGCGAATAAATAACAATCAAGTTCACAAAATGCCTTTATTTAGGGTTATTTCGAAATTTGGTATAAACGTTACGTATTTTTTCCATCTTTCCAGTGCGTCAGTGAATGCAGTGAACACAAAAAAATACACTCAGATCGCCAAAACCGCTGTTACTTTCAACGGTATAAATAAAGTCTCACGTATGTAAAGTTCGTAAAATAAATTGTTGTAATAAAAATCTACGATTCATAGTCCAAAATGCCCTTAATTTAGTTCTCCTAATCGACTACAAGTTACGTCTTTTTTATTCCTTTTTTTACTGCCACGCGTTTTCGCTGCCACGTTTTTGGTCTGCGATTATAATTTTCTTTTCACTTTCTTCGCACTTAAAGCGCGCTCCACATGTTCGCCGAAACTTTTGCCAGGACTTTGGTCAAACCTCTACATTCTCGCCTATTAGGGATGTGGTGGTGTCAAACCGCGCGACATTTTATCGATTCATCGGTGTAATATCGGTAATCTACTGTAAACAGGGTCACAGAGGTGATGGCAGCTTCTCTACTGTCATTACTTGATCTACTATTATCGTGGATCATGGTCAAGTGTACCCCGAATCTGTTACGGGAAAAAGCGCTAGGAATATAAATATATCGGCGCCCTAGAGTCTAGATAGCCGACATCATTATAATTGGATCTATCATCACCATCCTAACATCAGGGCCGACTTTTCCAGCGCGACGCATGAGGGCCCGCGGTCCACCACGACACAAACCTACAACGACGTTAGTTCAAAGGCTATGGTATTGGTATGGTATTCGTGACCCATATAGCAATTCCTCGTGGGTGCTTGATTTCCGGTGTTAATCAAAACAAGAACATCACAGCGCACAATAATGCGTGCGCACGCTGCCATTGTTAACTAACCACCGACAAACAAACAAACAAGGACCAGCTAAAGACATCTTATCACGACCAATAACTCGATGCGCCGTCAAATATAAAATCGATCGAATCGAGACGACAACAAACTATCTCTTCTTTGTCTATGAAATAGGCGAAAGGCGGATACTACACACACGATATATATCGTGATACGTATCGTGATCCATATCGAGTAATATTTTGGATCGCAAGTCGACCCTACACACACGATAAGAATCGTCGATATTTTCATTAGTCTGTGCATTATTTCATTCATTTTGATGGCTTAATAGACTAAGTTGCTAATGCCTAGCCTAAAAAAAAAGCATTTTTGTCGCGTCACTGGTGTATATCTACGATTTTTACGTATTTTTACCAAAATGACTGATAAAGCTAGCGTTGCTATAGTATTAGCATTAGGAATAAAAAGACGCGTGAAACGAAAAAAATGAGTAAAATTATGAGGATGAGGATCTTGTTGACTTTTTATACTTTTATAGTAACTGTCCAGGTCCATAGTGGCCACAGCAGCTTGAAAATAAACACAACTAATGAAAATAAAGTTGAAATTACGTTATTTATCTGTGAGTTTGACAGAAATGTCGTGATAAATATCGACTAGATACTAGACGCTCGATATATATCGCACGATACTTGATACGGATCGTAGATTTCTGGATTTTTGGAAATCCTGTGATCCGTATCACGATTCGTGATACTCTAGGCTACACACTCGATAAATATCGTGATCCTGCGTGAATCACGATATATATCGTGTGTGTAGTATCCGCTATAATACCAAACATGCACGGGACTACACGAATAAAGGCGAATACTCACTCTACATTCTCGTGTTCCCGCGGAACTGTCCACATGTGAAGTGCGCTTTACCGAAACGGATGAAAACGGTATGGCGGATACTACACACACGATATATATCGTGATACGTATCGTGATCCATATCGAGTAATATTTTGGATCGCAAGTCGACCCTACACACACGATAAGAATCGTCGATATTTTCTTTAGTCTGTGCATTCTTTCATTCATTTTGATGGCTGAATAGACTAAGTTGCCAATGCCTAGCTTAAAGAAAAAGCATTTTTGACGCGTCGCTGGTGTATATTTTCGATTTTTACGTATTTTTACCAAAATGACTGATAAAGCTAGCGTTGCTATAGTATTAGCATTTGGATTAAAAAGACGCGTGAAGAGAAAAAATGAGTAAAATTATGAGGATGAGAATCTTGTTGACTTTTTATACTTTTATAGTAACTGTCCAGGTCCATAGTGGCCACAGCAGCTTGAAAAAAAACACAAAAAATAAAAATAAATTTGAAATTACGTTATTTATCTGTCAGTTTGACAGAAATGTCGTGATAAATATCGACTAGATACTAGACCCTCGATATATATCGCACGATAGTTGATACGGATCGTAGATTTCTGGATTTTCGAAAATCCTGTGATCCGTATCACGATTATATCGTGTGTGTAGTATCCGCTTATCGTGATTCACGCAGATCACGATATTTATCGAGTGTGTAGCCTAGAGTATCACGAATCGTGATACGGATCACAGGATTTCCGAAAATCCAGAAATCTACGATCCGTATCAACTATCGTGCGATATATATCGAGCGTCTAGTATCTAGTCGATATTTATCACGACATTTTTGTCAAACTGACAGATAAATAACGTAATTTCAAATTTATTTTCATTAGTTGTGTTTATTTTCAAGCTGCTGTGGCCACTATGGACCTGAGGGCCTATCGGCTATCTCAGTGGACAACTGAATTTGACATAAAAAAATCTGACACTACTCTAATTTGGTACTAATTTGGTAGACGCTATTGCCAGTTTTCAACGTAGATGACGTGTTGTAGAATTATCTAGTGTCAAATACAGTTGTCAACTGAGTTAGCCAATAGCCCCGCTGGACAATTACAATAAAAGTATAAAAAGTCAACAAGATCCTCATCCTCACAATTTTAATCATTTTTTTCTCTTCACGCGTCTTTTTAATCCTAATGCTAATACTATAGCAACGCAAGCTTTATCAGTCATTTTGGTAAAAATCGTAAATATACGCGACCCATCAAAAATGCTTTTTTTTAGGCTAGGCATTGGCAACTTAGTCTATTCAGCCATCAAAATGAATGAAAGAATGCACAGACTAATGAAAATATCGACGATTCTTATCGTGTGTGTAGGGTCGACTTGCGATCCAAAATATTACTCGATATGGATCACGATACGTATCACGATATATATCGTGTGTGTAGTATCCGCTCATGAATGACGGACCTATAGGTTCCTACTTTTCTAGTCTGTGACTTTCCTTTGACGTGTGGAATAACCCCACGTTGGGTTCATAGTCTGTGGCTTGTAGTGTTTCTATTCTATCCTCTTTGGTTAGGTTAGTGCCGTAAAAAAATCAACAAATGATTTATAAATAAAACAAAATTTCAGCTTTCGTTTGATTTAAATCGAAGTGTGCGTGAGATTCCTAGGGAAAAATTAGAAAATAATCAGCTCTTGGAAATCCGACAGAATCTAAAGAACAGGTAAATCATATCAGTTCGAAACGGCTAGAAAAAAACTCGATGTCGGACTTCGGACGATACAGACAATTTAATAATTATTTGTATTCGTTCTAGTGCAGTGTTCAATACAATCCAATCAATTGGCTCAGTTCTTGGGAACTCACTGGATACTGACGTGAAATAGGTTCCACCCCAGAGTAGAGTAATAAATTAAACTTTGGGTTGGTTACATTTTGCCACACCCCTAACTTACAGAAAGCCTTACAGGTAAGGAAAACTATGGCAGACTGGAAGCACTTGATTACGGAATGGTTGAATGAATACACATCTCTTCAAGAGAATGAGATAAGAAGCTTTGCTGCAGAGCATGAACATAATCATGAGATTGCTACAGCGGTATTTAATCTTCTGTATGATGAAGATGAAAATGTGAAACATAAGTTTGACAATGAAACAGAATTAGAACAGGTAATGATTTTAACATGCTTTATAGATGTGTACATAAACTACAAAGGATTAAATTGAAAGGTTTCTACCCGAAAATATACTTATTTGTGTAAATCTACCTTACCTTAATAAATCATAAAACTTCTTTTGAAACAGACCTACTTCCATAAATTATAAAATATATGTTTGAGACAATAAGTTTGTAAGCTACTATGTGTCCATATAGTTTTCCCCTATATGTTGCTATAGAAAAGTTATTGAAGTCAGTTACAGAAACTACACCCAGAATAACCATTTGCAGTAAGCTTTAAATTATTCATGTGTATACAATTTCCTCTTTAGATTTCATATTTAGGAAGAAATTAATTTCTTTATTTCCAGATGTTAGAAAATGTTTGCACACAGTTATTTAGCTTCTATAGATCTAAAGAAGTGGAACTTCAAAGATTTACTTTGCAATTTATTCCTGTCCTTGTGTATAGTTATCTAAGCAATGTTGCTCAGAATAATCAAAAGCCGTACAGATTTATAGAGACATTACTTATTGGTATGTGCATTTACATCAAATTTACAATTATATACCTGCTCTAGCATCTATTACTGACCTTTTATTATTTTTTAAGGATTATATAATATTGAAGTTGTGGATGAAGGTGGAAAGCCAAAGGTTATATCATTTAGACTGCCTTCTCTAGCACAGGCCTCAATATATCATGAAGTAAGTTGTCATGATTAAATTAGCTATGATATAAAAATTAAAATAATCATTTTATTAATACAAAAAATATATTATTGCAGCCTTTATCATTAGGCCCACAGTTTTTAACAGAGAGTGCTCTGCGCCGTTGGGAAGAGTGCAATACTAAATTAATCACATGGGGACCATTCCCACAAGTAGATGTGATTAATGCACAGAACAGATTGAAGGTCATGGCAGCTTTGTATTTTGTTTACAACCAACAAATGAGCTTATTGCCAAAATTAGCCTATAGACATTTCTGTATTTCAGCTTCCAGGTAAAATAATAAATAACACTTAAGCTATAAACATGTTTTCTGTATCACTCAGTTTTTCATGTTATCATAACATCACTAATACTTTAAAAAATAAGTTTCTCAAGGTTTTACATACTATAAAGTTATCATTTTTAATCTTGTGATTGTATGCATGCTTTGCAGAATAGTAACTCAAGGTTTTCAAAAGAAATCGAATGGTGTGAAACAAGTGCCCCGAATTCCAGTATCTCCAACCTTTTTGTTAGAAATGATTGAAGGAACATATTTTGCTATGTTTAATGAATTTTATACATTGGCTCTGCAAGCAGTTAAGGATATTGACCAAAGAGCTCAATATGAGATGTTTCCTGACGTTATGTTAGTCACAAATGCTGTAATGAATTCTTTGAAGGATAACCCATCAGGTATTTTAATATTATTCCTAAAAGTACAGTCAGTCCATTGAAGAATTGTCACTGATTGTGCTTTTCCTCTTTTTCTAGGTCAACCATGCGATGGCCCCATGGGGATAAGTGTTGCATTGTCACCAGCTACAACCACAGTCACAATGTCTAAATCAATGATCACAAATGCATCATTTCGAACTAAGAAGTTGCCAGGTAATCATGATTTGACTGTTTTTCCACAAAAAAACATCCTGGTAATCTAGAGATTACTTTATAATATAAAATTAACAATAGCATAAACCACATTTATTTATGTACAGATGAACATCATACATTTTGCATGCTGCCAAATGAATGCTCTTTGCCTCTCAGTATGGAATATTTTTGGACTAAAAATATGTTTGTGAATAACAATAATAATTTCATTATGAATATGGTCTATACTGGGGTTAAAACAATGAACGGAACTCAACGGGAATCACCAATGACATCAACAGAGGTTTCTGGTTCAGGCTCAAATGCATCTTCTAACTCAGATATTTCCAATGATGAAACAAATCATAATTAACTCTGCATTTAAGGTGTATAAAAATAATTAACTTATTCAGTAATGTAATATAGTAGCAGTGATGTCAACATATAACATATTCAAATTATGAATTAGCAATTTTAACGAGCACTTGTCAATTTACGTATAAAAGCTCTTCAGTCCTGTACGTCGATAATAATCATGCAAGAGCAAACTTTTGACTTTGCAAAACAATACTTTTATGCCACTCAAAAAAACATTCAGTTCGTCGAAAAATATAGGAATAATTCTTGAGCCCGTTTGCCCGCGCATGCCGGAGGTTAAATAGCCACACATTTGTGGCCCAGGTACGTAATTAGCCGGTTTGTGGGAGACGTGGCCATGCTCTTTCGCTGCTTAACTAATATGGACGTTTCGTACGCGTAGGGCTTTGCGTGAAACTCCAGATCGTGCTACTAAAACTAGTAACAGACGTTCCGTTTTGGTTGGAGCCGACCACCGTCAGTTGCAGTTAATACTAATCCTTATGTAGTATAAAATAAAGTCGCTCTTGGATGCGGGGACGTGGTCGGAAGTCCCACCAAGTTTGGCTCGCCCGCAATATAATAATGACTTTATTTTGTACTTCGTAAAGATTGGTATCGACTGCAACTGACTGTTGGTCGGCTCCAGCTCAATCGGAGCGTCTGTTATTAGTATAATGATGGCCGTATAGACGTGACCCTTCACCTTTACCGGTATTTTGGGGTGACACCCGTCACCTCCCGCCGTTTAGCCTGAGCCCCGGCTATTCGTCGGATATTGACGTATTGGTCCGGTGGCTGCACCACTTTATGCAATTGATTCGGATTCGTCGACCTATTTGTTTGTCCCAAATATACATAGTCTTCAACTATTTCAAGGACGCAGCTACCAACTTTAAGTGGGCCAAGAGAAATGTCGGCCATAGGTTCCTAAGCTTTGTCTTGCCCTTATTTTTAAGACCGAATGGTTGAGACAATCGCTGCTAAGGCGAGCTTTCTTCTAAAATCGTCTTTCTGTATAGGATACGAAAAAGAAAAATTATTTTGAACGATTAAATTTTGACTTATCAAGTCTAATATTGCAACGTCAGAGACAGACAATTATTATACAGATTAAGACAGATTAATTATTATATTTGCATTCTTCCCTCTATTAGTCTTCCATCCAGCGCAATATAAATTTGAATATATTTACCACAACCAAACTGCAGCCGTTACATGCCTTCTCTTTCTCATTATATACTCAGTGAAAAGAAATCTGTGATAGCGCCTGGTGTTTGCTGACAACAGCTCTTGTAGGATTATCGTCGACTTACAGGACACCTATTATCAAGGTCGTCGATGTTCACGAACATCACATTACACCTAAATCAAGCAATCAAAAATACCTATCACAACATACACCAGCACTATTGAGATATTGCAAATAGCAATCATAAAATTCAAGGTTCATTGTAGACCCTAACTAATGCACAACTTAATTACCAGTATCAATAACATGTTATGGCCTTATGGTGACGTAATCTTGGGATTCTGCCAAGCCGCTAGATTACGTCACGATCTTCAATTCTGGTAGTGCCCCCGCCAAGACTAACCGACGTAAGAAAGGAACTGCCTGCTTTTTCTCGAAACATTTCCGCATTTTCCTCATTTGATGTAAAGCAGATACAGTCGCAGTATCTAGAAACCAGACGGTCGTTGTTAATAGTTTATTATTTCCGATGACAGATTGTGTTGTGTCAGACTTAAATTTGTCGTTTGTGATTCAGAAAACAAGCCACGCTGATAAGGATGTTTAATGACATTAGTTTCTCTCAATCTATGGGAATCGTGAAGTCACTTACTTTTTTTATCTTCCGGTATGATAGTCTGTTTTAAAAGCCTAGTTTTTATAATAAAATATCATCGTACTATTATTATTCCTAATTATTTCACTTGCAGAGAAATGGCATAATTTCCATTTTTAAGCTGTTATGAAACTGCTCATTTTATGTACCTACACGCGCACTTAGGATTCCTTCTATATTTTTCATTAAATTTTGGTCACAGGTACGAGACATTGACTCAAATATAAATGAATTTATTGTACATCATTCTATTGCATATCATAATTATATAACGCACGTAATCACATTATCAAATATCGAACTAATAAGGAGCAGTTTATGCGTCCCTTACTTATGAATTATTTATACGAAACCAAATAATGTATTTGACTAGATAAAATGTTAGAACAGTATGTGCTTTAATGCATATTGTGTTACAAGAATATATGTATGATTGGTAAAAAGAAATCTTGTACGTTTCCAAGTAAGACTTATGACGCGCCCTATTCCAGCTTATACATTGAATATCGCGTGTATTTGAAAAAGCGCCTTACTCGTTTAACTGCTAATGTCTATTGAACCCGTTCTAAATATTTGTAGCCAAGATACCACTATACAAATTTTACCTTACCGCATGTTTATAAAAGTATTTGTTTGACCTAGGTACCTAGCGTAAGCGATTTACAAGAAAAATGAAAAATCTTCACACAATATAAGTTTTAACAATATCAAGTCATAATTACGACAAAGGTTCTAAGAAAGACATTATTTATAGGTAGCTACTAAAACTTCAGGTGTCTGAATTGAGAGTGGACTTTTCACTTCAATATGTTCTACTATGCTGTCAAATAGTAATATCTATTACTATTTGACAGCATTGTGTGCGATAGAGTAGAGTATGGTACCAAACCCTCCATGTACGGGTGTCGTACAAGGCGACTATGTCAGACCATCTACTAGGACCTCCGTAGCCTAACAAATGTGCAGCGGCCCTCACTTTTCTGTTGAGTATTTACAACAAGGAGATCTCAAATTAATCTGCGGTGGTGGAGATTATCACTACATAGTATAAAACAAAGTCGCTTTCTCTGTCCCTATGTCCCTTTGTATGCTTAAATCTTTGAAACTACGCAACGGATTTTGATGCGGTTTTTTTTAATAGATAGAGTGATTCAAGAGGAAGGTTTTTAAGTAAGAAAAAAAGGGTAGGTAAAGGTAAAATAGGTGTACGCGTACGAAGTCGCGCCGGGTCCACTAGTAGATTATATAAAGATACACACGGAGACTTTGATTCAGCGGTGGAGCATTATGGAGTGATGATGTGACGTAGACAGGTTCGAATTCCTCTTGGGACAAGTACCAGTACCAAGAAGTTTTCAATGTACTGCAGATTTTTAGAAAGATTTTTCGGCGAAGAAATATATATTATATTTAATACCAAATCTGTGCGTATATATTACACGCGTCTAGCGTAAATTATATCTTAAATCCATGTCACATCAATTTGCGAGGAGACCTCTGGTCTCAACGATTGTGCGAAAAAATTATTAATGGATAGATGAATGAAACAGCTTTGCTAATAAAAATATTTGAACATAGAATGAAGACTACAAACTTTAATTTGCCGTCAGCATATTAAAGAAGCTATTCAATATTTTACAGTGGCCCCGAACTATTAGGTATTTCATAAAAAAACTTAAAGATTATCATTTTACCAATCGTTCAAAATGTGTACCTATATCGCAAGTATATTGAAGAATTTTGCCTTTTACGAAACTCCAATATGTTGAAATTCTTTTGTAAGTTAGGTCCGAAGTAGGTATTTGGCCTTGATAATGATTTATATCAACCCCCGGTGCTAGGCGGAGCTGCCCATCGATCGTTTAATCGCCGATTAGTTTGATTTACTAAAAGCGTCAGTTTTACAATTTGTATAGGTGTTTTGTAAATGGCGAAATTGTATATTTATTCTTAGCTTTGTTTCAAGTAGAATCACAGTAGTAGTGCTGCTGTAAATGTTTGTCCTTAAATATTCATATCTGTAGGCCTACCGTTATATCTTCTATGCATAAATAAATATTAGAAAGGGTTTAACCTATTCTAGATATTTCAAATTATTCTTAAAGTTAGTACCGTTACCGTTGATGCAATTCACAACTTGATATGTTGACTAATAATAATTAAATTTATTTATATCAATATCAATTCTGTTCCAGATGACATTCCAATACAAGCTGGTCAAGCTATCCCGTCAGATCCAGATGCGCTGACTTCGATTACTGAAGAGGGGGAGTCTGATAACGCGCCCATTCAGCGCGGCGCAGGTGTTAGAATCTCGAAACCCAAACTTTCATCATTCCCTGTACTCGGAAAGAAAAACAAAGATGCTAAAGAAAAGAATACCACAGGTGGCGACAAAAAGGTCACGGTGAAAGACGCGTCTAAAGGTATCTGGAACTCTTTGGGTGGTGGGGGCGGGGATGTAGTTGATTCACAACCAAAAGTCACTGGAATGGACGCCGACAATAATGGCAGCCTGAAAGATGAAAAAATTTCTATGAGTACAGAGACGTCTGACAGTCGGTCGCAGGCGACCACCGACTCTCTAGACATCGAAACGACGCCGCGGTTTGCCGCGATGCAAGTGAGCTCTGTTTAACAACCTTCCATTTCCCAAATTCTTTCCTTTATGTAGTTAAACTACATGGTATTAAAACGTATCGATTACATCGTATGTATGTACCTATGTCGGTATTTAATGTACAGTACTAGCAAAATACATTATTAGATGTGTACGTTTTAGTTATTTTCTTTATTGAACAAAAATAATGGAACAAGCAATCCTCAAACCAAATTTCAAAGTCGAAATGCTTATTCGTGAAGCGAACCTAAACTTGCAAACCTAAGTATGTTGCAACCGTTTACTGGTAGGTATCAGTAATTACTCACGAAAATGATTCTCGAATATTTTGTACATAGATACTCACAATGCGAGCCAAACTGCGTAACAAGTACTCTTCGTGTAACAGTTCCCTGTTAGCGAGCGGCCAACAGAAAAGACGTAAGACGCAGACGTCCGTGCCCTGTCTTTTCTGTATGTTTTAAGTCGCGTCCGCGTCCCGTCTGTGCCCTGTCCGCGACGTGTCTGCGTCTTTTTTGTGTTGCCGCTCGCTTAGGACAAAACAGGAATTGCACGTATGTGTTATTACAATTAGGTACATGATTCTATACCTACTTGACTTTAATGCGTTTTCAAAGAGTGTTGAAAATATATTCGGCTAGAATTCGATTTGTATCGCTAATACTTTGTATAGCTGGTTTGGGCTCTGTTCACCTACTATATATAATGTAAATTTTGATGTCCACTGGCACCGCCACTAGGGAACGAACATACTTTTGTTTTCCTCATTAAACATTTATTCTAAGTAGTCGAAAGTATATATTTATTACAAATTAATTATGTGTATAAAAACTGTTGAAGATTATCGATGTTGTTGTTATTAGTTAATAAAAATAATTATTTACCAGTAACGACGTATTTTCTTTATTAGTAGTGTCCGACAGAGTAGAACAAAGCACTAAACCATTTACAGTTGGCAAATCCCACACGGGCGTTTGTAGGCGAGTTAACAGATATTCTTGAAATAAATTTGGCGGTCGCGAGGCAGGAGACGAAGGACGAAAATTAAAAACAGCTCATAGAACTGATAGAACGAAGATGTTTGTATGTAGAGTTACTGCGTACTGCAAGGGAAGCCAAATCTCGAATAAAAATCTAATTCAAGTTATTACAATAGCTTAAGATGAATAAATGTACTATACAATAAAAAAAAATCGGATAAGTGCGTAAACACTAAAACGTAAATTTCTTGTCTTTGTTTTGCACGTATCGAATACGAACCGAATTCGAGTCAGTGCGTAAACGGCCAAGATTATGTATAATTCTGTAAGCACAATTCGATGAAGTAAATTTATTGTTTGCTATTGGATCGACTTAAACAGAGAGTTCATATTAATAATAATAAAAAATAATCGCAAACGACAAATCTCGTGGTCTTCAAACTAAACATTCGTAGCGAAAGCCAGCTCTGAGTTGTGCTTACTGAATTTTGTAGTACCTACTTTGATCGTTTCGAGAAAAACGAGTACATTTGGGTGATATGAAATAAATAAAGATTATTTTAATAAATGAAATCGGTTATAATAAAGTTATGTGTTGGGTAATAATTCGTTTTTTATTCGATATTGCAAACATTGGCGATTTGCCTGCGTCCTGCCGCGTCCGTACCTGCATTTCTACTGACACAAAATATATATAAAAGCTGTAAATTTTGTAATTATTTTTCTGTATCTACCTTTCTCGAGTTACACAGGATAACCCAGTTTTTAAGAATATCTAGGATTGGAAATGTTATTGTAACGTTTGACAAAACCCGGCGAATCCAGAATACTTAAACTTGGGTATATAAAGTTCACTTCTTTCAATACAATATGCTACATATACTTACTTGATTTATCAGGGCCCTTTGACTTTTGAACAGATAGTGAATAATATTATGAGTTAAAGCAAGTGCTTTCTTATAACAAGCTATATAAAGTTGAATTAACAATATGATTAAAAACGGCATGATAATGGATATTGTTTGTTTATCGAATTTATAATGTCAAGAATAGAATAGTAAAAGCCAACATCTATCAGATGTTAGTTTAACTTCAGGGCTATCAGACCACAAACCGTTGCAATGAGAAGCTTGTTAATTTTAATTGGCATATCATCGGTGTGTATTTCAACATGCTATGCCAAAGATCTCATTGTAGGTACAAGCTACAACAATCGTTTAATCTGGCAACAGAAAGCTGAATATAATGCTATTCCCTTCAAAAAAAGAGTAAAGGTAGTTTTCTACAATGACCAGAGCAACCAGATGGTTATAAAGGTAAGTGTTTTATTTTAAATATCTGTCAGATATTTCTTAAAAGTGAATTAATGTAACGACCTTAGTGGTTCAGTGGTCTACCACGCTGAGGCTCGGGTTCGATTCCCGGCCGGTCAGAATCTAGCACCCACAGTACAAGCTTTGTTTAGTTTGGAGCTAGACGGCGCTACAGTGTGAATTTGTCCAAGGACTAATTACAAATTTGGGGAAAATTGTACCGTAATGTATCTAAGGTTGTCTATCTAACTATCGCAGTAATATATTATAATATATAAGTATTTTCCGGGTCGCCTACCGCATAACATAATCATAAGAAATACCTAGTCCTTATGTACTTGTACTGCCACTAACTTCATCTAATTTGAATAAGCGGTTTAGCCGTGAAAGCGTAACGAGATAATTAATTTCTCATTTATATAAAATATAGCTACCCGCCGTTTTTCTCGGCTTTTCTTAATATAAAATGCATGTATTATTTATACATATAAACCTTCCTAAAAATCTTAAAAATTTTGTAGCTGGTGGGGAAAACAACATCAAAATCCGTTGCGTGCTTAAGGAGTTAACGGATATACATACTCAATTTTATACTAAGTTAGGATAAAGGATTAGCTGTAGAATTGTCATTTTTGTTGTTTGTGAACATTTCAGGGCGTACTGGCGAGAGACATCGACCACACCGACGCGAGCGCGATCATCACGGCGGGTGGCGTAGGCTTCAGTTACGTAAACATACGTCTTAAGAGCGTTCGCGGAAGTGGCCTTAACTACCAAATTGAAATTTATGGATGATTGTTCAGTGTTAAACTATTTAATTAATGATTCTCTAAACTAATATTACAAGAATAAATCTAGGGGTTTGGTCTATTTTTCTATTGTTGTAGAAACTGCAACTTTGAGTATTTTTGTCGTCGTTTACGCTTTTACGCGACGTTTATGTGACTGCATCCAAAGAGATTTATTACACTGCGCCTAGACTTTTACTGCCAATCAATTATAAAAGTAAGGCACCCTTCCTGTGCCAAATTGATTATTATTGGATGTGTTCCTCTTATTTCTGGACACTGTGAATATGCCATTCCTGTAAGGAGGTTCTGCAGAGTCCACCGCGAAGGGTATCTCATCTATGTTCTGGATTCGTGCACGAGGATTCGCTTCGAGCATCTGCCTGAGTTTGGTGATGGTGGCGACTTGCTCATCTCGCTCCATCTCGTTTATCAACACCGGCAAGCTTGCTGCACACACCCACAGGTAATACATGCCCACTGAAAAAAGAAATGTCGTATATAAACAAATCAAATTCATATTTTCACATCAGTGGTCTCTCTTAACTACTGTTGAATTTGCATGTACTTTGTACTCGTATTTAGGTACTTAATTTACTGACCGAAGTTCATGCTTCTAGCTTGAGCAATGTAGACTGTACCAATGTACGTAAAATTAGCCAGGATTATACCTCCTTAGTATAATATTGCGCAACATTACCGCGTGGAATACGGAATTCCTTCATGGTCTACCGTATCGGCGACGTAGAGAATTAATAATCTACAACTACCTAAGTAATGAGAAGATATCAAGAGAACACGTACGTAAGAAGAATCCTCCAGATACACTGGCCCCGATGAGTAGTCCAATGTCCATGGTGTTCTGTTTAAACAGCAACAACCAGATCACGATCAAGCACGACAACAGGACAAGACGCACCAGGTCAGCCAGTATGAAGCCGACCATCAATACGTTGTTGCACTGTCGATAGGTGCACGATAATTTAATATATCGATAGATACATGATCAATATATCAGATCAGCAGCCAAGTCCATTGCTGGACTTGAGCTTCCTCTACATAAGTGGAGGGATTGCCACACTTTTCTTTATAATAAATACACTTCCTCTAGATCTAAGTATGTCGTAGCTGAGGAGCTAAGATAAGAGGGGTACCTATATGCTCTGTGGAGCGAGCTTACTCAGAAGATGCTTAATCACTCTTGTTTTAAATGAAGCTTGCATACTTTCGGGTTACCTAGCTATATATTGCTATCTGTGAGAACCGTTAATTGGCTTTCTGTACTTTTAGTTTTATATGTCAATAAAATAAATAAATCATCATCATAACAGCCAGAAGACGCCCATTACTGGGCATAGGCCTCCCCTATCAATCAATTAAGTTCTAGGGCAGTAGTTCTCGAATGGCGACCACCTACCGAAAGACGCAGCGTGGTTAGGTTACAAGGTGGAATAAATAAATTTTATTTCGGAAAGACGCTTCCGTCCATCCATCACGCTTGGCCATTAGCGTATCTAGGGCTATTTTCCAGGGGGGGCCTGGCCCCTGAGGTGACCGATGAAGCCGAGTCAATCGCCATGTACAGCCAGTGAGCACGAAATTATTCTCTTATGTTTGTTACCCGACTTTTGGTAAAATAACTTAATCTTTCATTGTAATTTAATTTAATTGTAAATTTAACCTTTTGTTTAAAAAAATGCGATGCAAGCTGAAAAGAGCAAATGTCAGGCAACCAGCCTAGAGTCGAGGTTTTAGTCCACCACTATACAATATATACCTACACTCCTTTGCAAAAAAAAAGTAAGTAAGTAAATTTGTGGATTCCTCGGTTTTATTTAATTGAAATTATGTTTGTATGAAGTTTTTTATGTGTCCAGCCCAGAGACAAGGTTTGTATGAAACAAAAATGGTAGGGGTAGAGTGGAGGTAAGATAATTAAATTGAAACCACGCGAAGGACTATTATTTCACTAGGATCCACTGACGAAGCTCCACCCGTGGATCCGAAGTCGCGCCGGGCAGCTAGTAATTAAGATAGAGGCAAACCACCTGGAACCTCCGTAGATCAGAACATTCAGAACACTTTGCCCGTAGTGCGGTTCAGCAGTCCGGTCAACAGGACTACAGAAAATATATTTTCGTACCTAGTCCGATTAACCTGACCATCAGATCTAGTTTATATTGTTTATAATTATTATATACTATGCATAATGTCTCTTAAATTTGTACCACCATTGGGTATAAACTAGAGATGAAACGGATAGTGGTTTGGCCGGATACCGGATACCGGATATCCGGCCAGATTCTTGGCCGGATATTCGGCTGAACTTAGTCTCTGAACAAGTTTGTGCAAGCTGTAATCGTGGGGTGGAACTTTAGACGACTGCATGTGTTTACGTGATTTCAAGTCTTCCTTCAATGAGAATAATTTGAACGTTGAACTTAACAATTCTTTCGACCTCGAAAGGATTCGTAGTTTCGATATACGGGCTTACACATACCCCCAGCATATCGGAGGACGAACGACATCGTGTATTACCACTAAATATAGAGAAATTTCTATTTTAATCCAGTATAAACCTTGATTGACTTTGAAAAAATTATATACAAAACAACACACGACAGAAATTTTTTTACGCTGGTCGGCGGGTGTCACCCTGTTGGGAAAAATACGTATCTAATGTCCACACGCGTAGAAGTTACAAAGTCTCATAAATCCCAGATACAATTAGAGAACGCCGAATACAATGGTATGGGCATGTGCTCTGTCACCCCAAAGACCACTATGATGCAAGTAGCCCTAAATTTGTCGACGACGACGGGCTGCCGCGGAAGGCCGCACACGCCACCTGGCTGATGGCGGTCCAACAGGACCTGATGGATAATATCATTGACGCGGCTACTGCACAGAGAAATGAAGGAAGCTAATGAGCAAAATCATTATTGTGGGATTTTCATACATTTTTTACTATCCGGTATCCGGCCGGATACTAACGCGCTGTCCGGTATCCGGCCGTATAGTAAATTAAGGCCGGATAGGCCGGATACCGGATAGCAACCGGATATCCGTTTCATCTCTAGTATAAACCTACACTTTATCGATGTCGTACAAGTAATTAATTTTTATTTGTCTTGATCAAACGAAACCGTAACGTGCCGAAATCCTTCCGATCACTTCCCTTTTCGTCCAAAGAGTAGTGTAGTGTTTAACAATTTCTGTAAATTATCTAAGCATGAAGATTACGGCCAAACTGTCCACTAGTAATGTGGAGCGGGCTCAAGTCTTGACCTTCAAAATTGCGCTAACTCATCTTACTTTAAGCTTAAGGTTTAATATTATGCAGATAGAAGAAAATCATGTCACCAAAAGGGTATTGAATATGAATGTGGATAGATACGCAGTAAGGAGAAGACCAGAGAAAAGATACCTAGATGGATATCAAGGAGCGTGGATATGACAGCGGACAGGGATGAATGGAGAAAGAAAACATACTGTGCCGACCCCAAATGAATGGGATAAGGGCAGGCAAATGATGATGTGGAGTACCTAATGGCAACATAAGTGTTATGGTACCCTATTTTGTACCTAGGTACTAAATTTAAGGCGGGAAAAAAAACAGGTGCTTCTAAAATAAGTGCCTATCTAGGTACATACTCCAACCATAACCGACCTGCCACCGAGATTATGGCAAATCCTTCGACTAATATGGAAGAGGCTCAAGTCCCAATAATGGATTATTATATTGTGGGCTGCTGCTGCTGAAGGATGCTAATGATACCTAATATATATGTCGCAGCCGGATGGTTAAATTAGCCGGTTAACTAAACGGCTAGCTTTTTGAGCAGTTATTTAGTTAAAAATTTGCCAGTTTCATAAGATTTTAAAGTTATGTTGAAAGAACGATATTGCCTCGAGTTTACGCAGCTCTTCCACACATTGTTCCAATGCTAACCTACCCACAATATCTTCAAAGTATAATAATAGTTTGCATTAGGTTTCTATTCGGTTAGTTTAGGTTAGCATTATGACAATGAATGGAAGAGCTCCGTAAACTCGAGGCAATATCGTTCATTTGACTTTACTTTCAAAGTTCATGAATTTGGCCAATTTTCAATTAAATAACTGCTTAAATAGCTAGCCTTTTAATTAACCGGCTAATTTAACCATTTGGCTGCGACATATACATAATAATCGGTTATAATCGACAATTCATTTTTAATTTAACTCGCAGTGATTGGTGTTGTGCTATCCAGGATTATGTATTTGGATTATGTAGATAGGTAGGTACGTACATACTTATAACATATAGGTACTTAAAGCGATATAATTTACTTTACCATATAAGCTCCATAGATGTAGCATATGCATAACACTATGTAGATGCAGGTCACGCATATTATAATTGAAATCCATTTCTGGGGATCTGTAATTAGGAAGACAATTAGACTTTAAAATTTGTTAATTTCTATAACCCGCTCTAAGTAGGGAGAGTATGCAAAATCGTCCATAAATGCACATAGGCTCAAGTAAGGTAGACTATTAGATTCTAGGTAGGTATTAATTACACTGTTGATGATGAATAATTTTTCACCAGTTTAATTTTTCCATGATTAAATAGATTAAAACTTAGTCAGGTTAACTTACCGTCTCTGAATGACTCAAAATAATCTTTGGTAAAAACTAAGACCATGTTATTTAGCAAGTAAGTGATTTCATCCGAAACTTCTCTAGAACGAGTGTGAGCCACGGAAAACAATATCAATAACAGCAAAGCGTGCAACTGTAACAAGATTAAAACCGATATAGGCGATACTTCTATCTACCTACATACGACATCATAATACAATAAGTTTTTGTGGTGTCCATGGCCAATAAGTATACCATAGCAATTTATTAGGGACTTTAATTAGCTAGTCTACTACTATTAATGCAAATTCTTATATATTAGAGGCGCTTCAGTGGTGGACAACGCATTTGTAACTCCCCTCGTGTTGTCCATAGGCGGCAGTGACCACTTTCCATCAGGTAGCCGCTTGCCTGTTTGTCTGCAGTAAAACATAAAAAATAATCTTATATCTTCTAATACTTAGGCGCTGTCCTAAATGGCAAGGGTCATGCGACCATGGTCGTATGACGGACGTCGCCCGACCAAACGGAGGCCTCAAAACCGCCCCTCGCACGACCATTGCCAAATTAGGACAACGTCTAATAGTAGTATTGTTCCATCCTGTTTACATCTAGTTAATCATGGGCTTGGCTCCATGCCTACCGGTTGTACAATGGGCAATGCTGTATGCGTCGCCGAATACTGGGCGAACAAAATGTCAGTTAAGTCCATCGACTCGATAAGAAGAAGAATGGGCAGTATTTGATAAACTTTTTGATCTGGTGTCCACAACACAATTCCGCCATCGCACTACCCGCTGTGCTGACTCTCACTTGGCTACTCATACACACTACGTAAGCTTCTTTCGGTTCCACAAGACGGTTTATTCAGTAGCCGTATTCACAATGGCTCGGAAATCGGATTCGGATACGGATTCGACAAAGGACCCTACAAAAGTTCTTAGGAAAATGTGGTTTCAGTAAATTTTAATGTTATAGAGAGTTGAGTTTCCGTAGACTCTATCGGGATTCTGAATAACAGTTTTCGAATCGTTCGACACGGATTCGCCACTCACGAATTTCGTGTGGAATCGTTCGGAAACGGTTTCGAATCATTGTGTATACGGCTACAGATGTGGAATTAGCTCATATCAGTGTTTCGTTTGTACTATGACATGGGATTGTTTAAGAAGTTTCTAGAGGTGGACACGGTGGCGCCTCTGGTGTTGCTGATGTCCAACGGCGGCGGTGCCCACTCACATATAACATAAAAAAGTAAATTACGTACCAATGACAATATACCAATTAAAATACCGCCTAGGCGTAACGAAAAGCAAAAGCAGCAATTGTAAACGAATGCCATAATTTCGATCTTGCTATATTTCACATCTTGTCAGCACTACACGTAGGATATTTTGTCGATGAATAAAGGTAGACTGACTACGCCCTTTGTAAAAGTCCTTGTCATATAGGTCCTACAAGTTACCTATAGGTATGACTACCAATGTGTAAATTGGAGATCAGTAAAAATAAACGCATGCCTAATAGTTTTTATTCTAATTACTACAAAATTGCGCACAAATGCAAAACTACCTAATATGAAAATGAAAAAAGTATTTATTGAAATAGGATTACGTTAATTAATCTCTTTTCAAACGTCAAAAATCTAACGGAAAGCAAAGGGAAAGTTAAGCGAACCTAGCTGGTTTACCACCTGTCACCAAAATAATTTCCTAATTACGATCAAATTCACGCTACCTAGACGGCAGTCTGCGGGTACGAAATGACGAAATCAAGCAAGAACCTTTCCTATATTAGAAGTAGGTAGCGCATCACTAACTTTGAAAAGATTCTACAGTACGATTCTCATCCTAGCTGTAAATTTCGGTTCAGTGGAAAGCGGTAAATCAGCCAGCCAGTGTCCGCTCTTCTACTAACAAAGCTACTGAATGCGGTTTACTGTATACCTACTGTATAATACCTATATTATATTAGAAATATAGTACGGAACCCTGAGGCTATAATAGCAAGGTTATGAGCGATTATGGCGTGATTCGATTTAGTAGGTAGATACCTATTATCTAGCCGATCCTATAAACAGATAAGAATAGGTAAAAGCTTTGTTGCGTGATCGTAATTTACCTACCGAGTACCGACCCGGCTATTAGTTTATTATGTTTATTTATTACCTAGGTAGCTAGGCCCCGGCCTTCTTTGCTAAAACCGTGCTTAATTCCACTCTATCTATTTGTAATCGGAAGAGGAACTCGGTGGCCTTGCCATGATTGGTGCGTCAATTTGGGATGATGCCATTATTGGATTGGTGGCATAGCCTCCTTTATCTGGCAAAGGATGCTATGATTAGTGTGTAGGTATGTGTAGGTGTCCCCGATTAATGTGGTGCCACTTCATTGGGGTTGCTAAAATCGCTATACCTACCTAATTCGATAAGCGGTGGCCACAAAGAAAATGAATGGAGAGTAGAGAAGACAGCATTTTGACCTACTAAAATGTATATGATAAGTATAAGAATAATAATAAATAAATTTTATTTATTTCACAATGTTTACCTTATATCTAATGTCGTTGGAGCCTCCTTTTAAGCTTAAAGCCTGTGGTAGGAGGCACCGCTCTTCCTTAGTTTGAGTATTTCAAAGTGTACCTAACAATAAACTAATATATCTATACTAATGTTATAAAGAGGAAATGTTTGATTTTTGTTTGTTTGTATTGAATAGGCTTCGAAACTACAGGACCGATTTCAAAAATTCTTTCACCGTTGGGAAGGTACACTATCCCCGGGTGACATAGGCTATATTATATTTTCTAAAAATTACGGATCATTAATAAAACTCCAATAATATAACCCAAGGTGTAAAAAATACCCAAAAAATTCCTTACATCGCGTGTGCTGCGAAAACTATTGATGATAGAACAAAATAATGTACTACGACTATGCAGAACACATCATTATCTACAAAAAGTGTCGCGACAGTACCTATATGTCTAACTATTATAGTTATGTCACAATAAGTGTTCTTTTATTTTCAAAATTTAATTGAAAGGCCGCCGCTAAAAAAACGCTATTTATTTGTACCTTGGTATTAATCCTTATCAAAATCAATTTCTTCATATTCACGACTGATTCAATACCTTTATATAACTTTTTGAATTATTCAATTCAGACATTCCATTCGAAAGATATCACGAGTTTAAAAATGTGAATGTTAGAAAGTCGCGTGTTCGCCGCTCAGTCCGCTCGGCTATCTAGGCAGCACGGGGTACGGGAGGGGAGTCAATGTCAAGAAATAAAGTGCCGCGCGGCTCGCTCGCGCGGTCGGCTCCCTACAGCGGTCGTGTGTAACCCGTGTACCCGTAGTGGTACCCGTGCGAAGCTGGGGCGGGCCGCTAGTCTATGTATAAAAATATATAAGGTACATTATACAAAAACAAAATAAACTGCGCGCGTATGTGTGTGTGTGCGTGTGCGTTCGTGCGTGTGAGCGTGCGTGTGTTCATACACATGTTCTTAATCGTGTTTCATGAACTATGATTAACCAGTACGCTCCAATAAAGACTCAGTTTCTTCGTGAGTTTTACTAATAGCCATTTCATAGCTAATAGCTAACGTCTCTATTGACGCGCATAGCAATCATAGCCCTTTTATACTGGTCCCTCACCAGTGGTGCGGGTAGGCCATTAGGTTGTCTTCAGATAATAAGCATCGCATTTGTATTACTCCAGTGGCGGATCCATGATTTTGGATTGGGTGGTTAACCATGACCGTATAGGGCCAGTTGTGAATAGCTTAGGGGCCGAATAAATAAAGAAGATAGAACATTTGATTTTGTTCTTTTCTATTGACTTTTATAAGATACGTGATCGTTTAGAAATTAATGAGCGAACGCAACGGGTACGTAATTTTTTGGCATTTTGGCTAGGCATCGAAAGAATTAGATAAAGGTAAAAAAAAGTAAATAAATGAGCAAGCGCAGCGAGCACGCCAATTTAGCCATTAGCCTGTCTATAAAGCTCGGATGTTGTAATAAAAAGAAGTAGGTAGTTCAATAGCTCTACACCGCTCATAAAATTAGAGTTATTTTTAAAAATTAATGAGCGTAGCGAGCTTACGTGGTTTTATTAATCAAGATAAAATCACAGAAATGAAACAAAAACAGAATCCATGTCTCCTAAATCATGAATTAAACATACAAATGGCCGCCATTTTATGTGTGCATGATTTGAGGGTTGCCATACACATAATCCATTTTGCCCTCTACTAATTTATGTATTAGGTTAGCAACACAACCGTACAATAATAATTAAATAAAGTTTATTTATTTATTTAACTGTTTATTGTACACAATAATTATATACAGAAAAATATAACAGAACAAAAGACACAACAGGCACTTCTTATTTCTAAAAAGAAATTTCAAAGAAAAAAAAGAAAGAAGAAAGTTCTTCATTTCAGACTTTTAATTCTTGAATTATAATTAGCAAGTAGAACAATGTGGTTTCTGCCTATTCCTTTGGGAAAAAGGCGTGTAGTAATTCTTGATTTTAAAAAACCTTTTGTAGGTATACAATGCAATGCTCGTGTATTGCAGTGGGTATTTAAATATAGTAGTTTATGCAACTTTATGTGATAATAGTTTGACACGAGTGTTTTGATACCTAATTATATGCCTATATCTACACTCATATTTTCATGTTAAAATTTCGTACCTATAATTTTTTCAACTTTGCTGGAAGTAGCTGCAATTCATTTCTGTTGATGTGTCGAGGATATCATGCAGCATAAAATTCACATCACTACTTTCACATTTATCTATAAATTTGCTTCAAACATATAAAAAACATGTACAAACAAAAATCACAACAATTAGAAAAATATTTTGTTTAGCGGGAAAAAAATTCCATACAGCGCAGTTCACTGACCCTCAGCGGTATTCAATCAACTAAACGTGCCCGACCAGAAATTAAAAAGTAAAAGTGTTGTATGATGAAATAGAAATAGAAATAGAAATCTTTAATTGTATGACACTTACAATAATTTCTTATTAAGTGTTGCCCATTTCGGGCGTACAATATTCTAGGTATAGTACATTTTATAAATAAGCTAAAACACACACAATCACGAATATACGTATTTTTACTCACTCTCACTATTTAAATTCAAAACAATAACATTAACCTAATATCTAGTGATAACATTTATATTATTGAACATCTGTGACAGTACATGTGAGTGTTGTGAACTGAAATACGCAAGAACAGAGTTATTTTGGCTATAATTCTCGAACAAAATTTGTAGTAGTGCAGTGTTTGAGTTGAAGTGAATAATAAGTTATCATATTGGAAGGTGGTCTCACAACTGACTGTTTACCGGCCACTATTACGCTGCAATAGATACTCAATTTCGCGCTCGGAACCAATCCTACATAGCGCAGCGGTGTAGCGTGCGACTTGAGCCCCGAAGCCCGCGGTTCGGTCCTGACTGTTGATACTTTTTTTTTTTATTATTAACAATGCCCATTACCTTCGATCATATATTCTGTAGATGCACAGTTGCCGTCTAAAAAGTGTCACCGGCGAAACAAGGCATAAATCAAAAATATGCCTTGTTTCGCTCTCATTCGCTCCGTGACCGCGTGAGAGCTGCCACGTTAGCAATGCCAAAGTGCGTAGTGAGAAATTGTAAAAATTACACACTAAAAGTGAAAAAGAAGGATGGAATATCATATTTTCAGTGAGTATATCTTTATTTTAACTTATTGATGCAATTTTCTTTTGCTTTAAGGTTATTTTTATTTATATTTTAATAATATTTGCAATTTACGGCGGCATACAATGTACGCATCTATCCTTTTCACACTCGCGTGAGTCACTCCTAAGAAAAAACGAGACCGAACTAGCGCTAGCGAAGAAAGTCAATAGTATAATGATGGAGTCGTCATTACATTTTTTTTTTAATAAAAAAATAATTTTAGTTTCTTATCTTTTTTTATCGTTTTTCAGTTTTCCGAGAAATGAAGTTCAAAGAGAAAAGTGGAGGTGTATTATCGCACGAGATAGAGCAGAGGAGCATTATAAACCAAATGAATCTAGTGTGGTTTGTTCGAACCATTTTTGTGAAGAAGATATGTACACAACACAAAAAGGGTTTAGGAGAATAATAAAAACAGCCTTACCTACTGTACAGGTAGGTACTATATGTTTTAGAATATTTAGCAGACTTTAAAAAAAGAGATTATAATTTTTTTTATTTAACCTGATTAAATGTAATATTTCAAAAATGTATGTTTGTCTGTATTGCACAAAATCTAATCAAAAAGAACAGTGCCAGTTTCATCAAAGTGGATTCGTTAGTTAATCACTGACTGACTTTCAATCTAATTTAATTTAAATTTAGTTCATACCTACACTTTCGAAATGTATGAAATAACTGATTTTTATTCGGTTTAGAATTGATTCCCAAACAACTATTTGTTCATGTTAATAAATATATATCGACTTATAAAACTGATTTTAAGTAATAAAAAAAAAATGTATTTCTTCCAGGTATCAATGGGACTAGCGTTCGACAACTTCCAAATAAATACAGCCCCTGTTACCAGTTCTCCATGTACATCGTTAAGCATTGGGTCAGCGTTAGACACTCCTCGGAAATCTATTTTACGAAAGGATTTAAAATTATGTAAACGTCGTTTAATTGACAAAACTAAAAAAATTAAAAATTTACTAAAAGTCAACAAAAGACTTAAAAAAAAGAATGCCACACTAAAATCCTTAATCGTGGTTTTAAGAAAACAAAAAGACTTAGATGAATCTATATTGGACAACTTATCAAGTCATATAGAAATCAAAGACACTTTTAACGCTTTGTTCCTTAAAAATATTAAAAAACGAAAGAGACCCTTTTCTAAATACCCACCAGGTGCCCGAAAATTTTCATTAACTGTTCATTTCTATTCACCGGTAGCTTACCGATATCTCAGAACAAAATTTCACAATTGTATGCCACATCCTAATACTTTATTAAATTGGTACAGAAGTATCGATGCCAAACCTGGATTTACTGCTGAAACCCTTGACAGACTCAAACAAAAGTTTCTCTCTACTAATAAAGAAATTTTATGCGCCCTTATTGCTGACGAAATGGCCATCCGACAACAAAAAATATGGTGTGGAGGTCGTTACATAGGCGTAGTTGATATGGGATTAGGTGAAGCAAACGACAATGATCCTATTGCACAGCAAGCTTACGTATTACTTCTTGTGTCGCTAACTGAAAGCTGGAAAATACCGCTTGCTTATTTTTTCATCACAGGGCTGAAGGCTGAAATTAAGGCTAACATCATTAGCATAGCACTTCAAAAATGTCATTCAGCAGGAGCAAAAGTGGTTTCTTTAACATTTGATGGTTGTAAAAGTAATCTTCTCACCATGAAATTATTAGGATGTAAAATTGATGACATACATAATATCAAATCATTTTTTGAACACCCAATTTCTAAACATAGTGTGTCAGTATTCTTAGATGCTTGTCATATGGTAAAATTAATGCGCAATACCTTAGAATCAAAAAAAAATATTATTGACGATGATAATAAAATAATTAAATGGAAACTGCTGTGCCAATTGAATGATTTACAACAAAAACTGTGTTTAAACTTAGCGAACAAACTAACAAACCGACACATTCAATTTAAAAATGAGATTATGAAGGTCAAATTAGCGACACAGGTGATGAGTCGTAGTGTAGCTAAAGCCATAGAGTTTTGTCAAGATTTAAAAATACCAGAGTTTCAGAATAGTGACTGTACTATTAAATTTTTGCTGCTATTAAATGATCTTTTCGACGTTCTGAACTCCCGAAATTTTAAAGATCCAGGCTTTAAAAAGCCATTGCAACCAAGTAATTATACCCAGTGTTTTGCATTTTTACAAATCGCTAAACAGTACCTCAAATCCCTTAGTATAAATATCAGAAAAAAAAAAACTATCAAGAAAAAATCTGAAACCAGGGTTGTATTTACAACAGAAACCGTACCTCTATGGAAATGTCAATCCAACACTGGTGTCATTGGATTACTGGTGTGCATAGAAAGTATTCAGCATTTATACAGAAATGTTGTTGAGTCTCAATACCTTTCCTTTTTGTTAGCGTATAAAGTGAGTCAGGATCATATTGAACTCTTTTTTGGCAATATAAGAAGCCACGGTGGTCATAACAATAATCCGAATGTGCAACAATTTATGGCAGCGTATAAAAAAATTCTAACATTCATTGAAACTAGGGACAAATTTACAGGTAACTGCATTCCACTCGAAGAAATGCCAATTTTAACTTATGGAAACGCAGTGACGAGTATAAATAGTACTACTTTTGGGTATCGTTTAGAATTAGAGTTAGAGGGTGACGTATTGCGAGAGAAACAAAAATACGATATTGATCAATCCGAGGCAAAATATCAAGACAATTGTGACATTTTTTCCACTAATTTAAATGAACAATCAGAACACGAATCAGAGCTAATTATGCAGATTATTGGTTATATATCTGGCTTCGTAGTTCGCCATTTATTAAAACATGTTAAATGTGAATTGTGTAAAGATTGTTTGTTAGCTAAGGAAAAACTCAGGTTCCATAAATTAATAGATATCAAAGATTTAGGTGGTTTATGTTATGCATCAGAAGATGTGTATTTGATTTGTGAAAAAACAGAAGATACTGTTAGAAATTTTTTACGCACTGGTGGGTGTATAAAAGAAAAGATGTGCATTTCTGTTTTAAAACAATTCATTGATTGCAGTATATTACGAGACATTAATGAACACTGTCAAGGAACAATATTTGATCATAAGATTGCACTGTTAAAGGCTATAATTGCAAAATATATCGACATAAGACTTCATTATGCCGGGAAACTAAAAACCGCTGAAATAAAAAACAAATCAAAAAGACAATTGTACAACAAGTTAAATTTGTTCCAAGGCACCTAAATCTTGAAATTTCTTGTTCCCATGATTCATAAAATTTGGCATCACGAAATTAAGTTTTTTTTTGTGATGAATGTATTAAAATGTATTAACTTATCAGCTAGGCGAAACAGTAGCATATACAGGAGAAGATACATGTACATGAGCAATCTTTTAAATTACTGTATCTACATATCTGTATACCTAATATACCTGCATACTTACATACCTATGTATATCTACTTACCGGCATCCTGCATACCTACACCCATACATACGCGCGAAAAACATTGCCCTCCTTTTGTGTGGGTCAGTCGGGATAAAAAAGGTACATAGTTTGTATAAAAATCATTTTGTTTGGTGAAATCTATTAAGGTATCGCATTTAAAATTAAAAATAATCAAAGCAACTCCACACCTGCCTATGTTTCAAGAACAGCGATAGTACGCGACGCTACGTTCAAGGTCAAGGTAGAATGTAACTCTCATAACGTTTTGCACGATTGTGAACTTTATTGTTTTAATGTTAAGTTTAACTTTTCAATACACTTGATTTGGATATGTGTTGTTTTATTTCTGATTTTTGTCAAGAGTCGTAAAATTGTATTGCCTTAGACCAAAAGGTAACATATACAGACTTTAAGGTGATTTTATTTCGATACTTATATCAACTACTTAAGGTTTAAATTAGAAAAAACTGTATAATACTTTAAAACTTTTTTCGCTATACTTCGCGTTGTAAACATATACATAAGTACGTATTAACTTGGAGACATTATTTTGTTTAATTTTGTATGGAACTGTGCATCTACAGAATATATGATCGAAGCCCATTACAGTTAAATGCGCGGGATGTCTAGAGAGTGTTATTGCTCGGCAATCATTGCGTTGCCATAAATGCTCAGAATCTTACGACTTGAAGTGTGCTAATGTTGGGCAGAAAGTTTACACTAATATGAGTAGGGATCAAAAACTCATATGGATATGTGTTACATGTAAGTCTGCGATGCCAAAGTTAAACAATAGCAGCACACCGGTGCGCCGTGATGCGGTAAATGCAGCTGGACCTGGCAGGTCATTGGCAGTAGAGGCAGTGGAGGTGGTGTCCACAGCTAGCATGGTGGCGGCGACCAGCCAGATAGTTGTGGCAAGCGAATTGGCGGGGCAGGAGCTGTCGTTGGCGGAGAGGCTTTCGGTTGGCGAGATAACTATAGGTGATCATGGTGGTGTTGGCGGGGGGCCTACGGCTGCCGAGGTGACCGAGACTGGCAAATTGCCCATACATGCCAAAATGACTACAGTCGAAGATGGGCTCGCAGACGACGAGAGGGAACCGGTTGAAGAGGTGGCTGTGGTTGTTGAGGTATCCCCGCCTTGCGTGGCGATAGCTGATGTGGGTGGCTTGTCCCCGGAAAGTTCGCCTCATGGCGTGATGCTTGACGGTGTTGGGTTGGCCGCCTTAGTTTCAGAATTTCGCCAATTTCGAGGGGAGATGAGGGCCACCCGACTGCAGATGCAGGAGCTCAATGCGACGATGGGTCCGCAACTTACTCAGCGAGGAAGTGCGCGTTAGGTTGTGCGACGCTCTTGTTTTGTCACGTCTAAATTATGGCAACTCTCTATATGGCCCACGGTTGTTGTGTAAAACCCAGAGATTGATACAACGGGTTCAAAATGCTTGCTGTCGCTTCTCCTTCGAAATTCCACCTCGTAGTCATATAACCCCTTATTTAAACAATAAATCAATGTTAAATATGGCATCTAGGCAGAGGTTGCATCTTGCATGTGTCTTGTTTGATGTGATGAAGTTTAAGCAACCTAATTACTTATATGAAAAAATTAAGATAACTTCGCTTCAGGAGAGGTATGGCAGTAGATCTGCACGTGTTCCTCTGTCGGTTCATAAGCATGGGTCTGCAGCTTTTAGGGGCAGTTTCCGCTATCAAGCAACGAAGTGCTGGAATAACATACCCCCTCCAATAAGAATGTTAGGCACAAAGTGCACATTTAAGAAACATTATAAAAATCATCTTTTAGAAATCCAGAAGGAGGGTATTCCAGAGCACTTCTTGCGATAGTGGAACTTACCATATGGATTACTTGCATAAGCAGCCATGTCCTGTTTTGGGTTTTCTGACCATCACCTTGCTGATTTTTATCCAAATTCGTTCAGCGCTTTGGGCGTTGAAAAGTGGCAGACAAATAGACAGATGTCATAGCTTTTGTGTTTTTATTAGTCATTGAAAATGTGGAACATGTAACTACACACAGATATATCACATTACACACTGTTGATAGATATTTTTAAAAAATATTACATTGGATACCGCGTACTACCTGGGTCTTGGCTGAAAATCAGTGTGTTGCCTTTCAAGGTAATACTGTGCTGAGCTACAACCCTTTTGTGTTGCTGCAGCGCACACATACAGCTTATATATTAAGTGATATTTTTTGTTTTGTTTAATTAGATGTATTTTTTTTTATATTTATTGTTTAGGTATAAGTTGATGTGTGTGCATGGAGTGCCAAATAAATGCCTTTCTATTCTATTCTATTCTATTCTAAAACAGACAAGTAGCTGTCATTTTAACACTTTTAAAAGTAGGTAAAAAATTTTAACATAATAATAATCTAAATCTAAAAACAAAGCCTAAACATTTTTAGAAATTAACAATGTAGGTGGTATTTCTATAATTATAGAATTCAGATAGACTGTAGAACGACTTCTGTAACAGCCAATCTTTAAGTGTTAATTTAAATATAAAATTATGATGATAAAAAGCTTTTACGTCAAACACAAAATACTTTATTTTTATTTTAAAGACGAATGTTAACGAGTTTGTAATTGGAACATTGAGCTATGAGTGTAGATAAATTTAATTAAAGGCGAGGAGAACCAAGAATCAAAAACCCCGGCAATTTTAGAATTTTAGATTGGCGTTCTTCTACGTTCTACGTTCATACCAACTGACCATCGTAAATGCAAAAACATGATTTCGATAGTTAAAAAAAAATTCTTCGGATTCAGTTATTTTGACCACCGTTGAGCAAAGTCATGCTTCCGCCTTATTCCGATGAAAAAATATTATGTTGTCTTATTCGGATTCCAGATTACGGATTCGAATTCCAGATACGGATTCCGAATTCGGGTATGGATGCTGGATTCGGATTCCGGATTCCGGAATCGGATTCAGATCCCGGATTTACTTCAGTCACATAAATTCTTCATCATTATCGTAGTGTTTATTTCGGCTTACGCCAGGGTCCGCCTTCCGACTTAAACTTCTTTCGTTGTGCTTACAGGTAGTATAATTTTTTTTTAGTAAGTTCTTTTGAGATACGGAACCCTAAAAACTTCGGGACCTGATCTGACTGTCTGAGTCACAAATACAATAAATAAAGAATTTCCCACATTTTAGGGTAATTTTCCCATAAAAAAGCTAGCAACATCTTAGCATCATCTAGTAATTTTTTTTCGAAATTGACACAAAAGTAAATAAAGCACAATTATGAGGATTTAGCATGAATCATCGTTACTTGTGCGTCGTAGGTAATTCCTCCTGATTTTTTAAATTTTTTTATGTGAATTTATAACATTTGATCACATATGACGGCATTTATAAATAATTTTCATCAAGGAAAAATACGAAATGGCGGCGCGTCGTAATGAGTGTATGTCATGTACAACAAAGGATTTTGTCACACCTTGTATGCACCCCATCTCTTTAAGGTACGATAGATTCTGTTTTTGTTTCAATTTCTATGAAAAAAAATGATAAGTAATTAAAATTGTCAAGTCAAATAAAAAAAATTGGTTAATCATTCATTCATTCATTTATTCATTTACAGTTACACTGTGTGCGAATATTCATTTATGTCCTATACACAATAATATTAAAATAAAAAAAAAAGTTACATTTCATATTACAATGTCAAGATAACAAACACAAGTCAAGATCAACAATAATTACTACCTACAATAATACTTAATTCTAAATGAGAAGTGGTAGGTACAACATTTGTTCCGACTACATATTTGCACCAATCTTTTTTGCACCTTCAATAATACCTTCTGTATAGTATGAGATCGAATTAATGATCAAAAATGTAAACAAATGGGTTGCTACAAAAAAAAATAACCCAAATTGTGGATTGTTTAAATCAATGAAATATTGATTAAAATTATTACATTCAAAATGAAATAAAATCATATGAATATTTTAAAATATTTTACTGAATTAAATAGAGAACTATGTTTTTTTTTGTTACATATTTGTGCTGTTTCAATAAAATATGGGTAGTTTTCATTTATGCCACTGGTTCGTTGTTACAGTACATTATTGCAAAGGCTTGGAAAGTAAGAAATTGAACGACGCCAAGACATATTTAATTAATTTCTCAAATAATTCAATTCAAAATGATTTAGATTCAAAATGGCGGCCACTTCTTTCGAATATTGGACTTTTCTAACTAGTTGTCTTTGACGAATAGTTTCCGAGTTACTTATTACGTTTTCAATCAATTGAATAAATGGGAGTAAATCGGTTTGTTTCGTTTTCGAAAGTTTACCAGCCATTGTAAAGCACACTGAAAGGTGTGCATGATGCATAACTATTTGGTTATGCAAACCAAAGGTTTTATACCCCTGGATAGTCTCTTTGACATTGACAGTTATGTGTTTACATTACGTAGAGGGTTTGATTCTTGATCCTAGTTACATTATAATTTTTTTTCTCTATGAATAACACGGTGAAACCATAGAAAAAAAATTCTGCAGACGAACAAAACGCATAAATTGACATATCAAGGTCAAGCAAGACAATAATAAAACGTCAAAATCAAAACTTCAAAAGTTAAACATCTGTGTGTTGTGGTTTTATTTGATTCATTTCCATTTAATGTTTTTATAGCCTTTGCCTGGCTTTACAATACTGCGAAAAACATGATTTTTCAAGAATTGTTTCACCATATCCAAATGTTTACGTAACGAAGTAAATCCTATTAATCGAAGCTTTTATCCAACAAAAACGTTTCTTTTAACCAAATTAAAATAATATAAGTGGTAGAATTTATCCATACCCACTAAAGGAACATATTGTTATTTTTAAAACGAATTTCAACTATTGACCGCTTTCTTTCCAAAGAAAAAGTAATGGAAAACTGTATGATTTTTAAATTGCCCAGTGAATTGGTGTCAATGATATTGGAAAATGTTGATTGTACTGACATTATAAATTTTGGATTTACTTGTAAACATTTTTATGATGAAGTGAAGAATAATCAGATCCTATGGAAAGCTAAATTTAAAGTCATGTAAGTATAATCATCGATGAATATTCCATAATGGTCTTTGGTATAATTTACATTTTCACAAACTAGTACAAATAAAGTGCCCTTCTAATGATATATTTTTTTTATTGAAATGTGTTACTTTGTTTTAAATTAAACATTATTTTTTTATCAGATTGCCTATTGATGTATTTCACATTGTTCAAAAACATGGCAGAGGAGATTGGTTCAGTGAAGTCAAATTCTTTTATACAACAAAACAAAAACTGTACTCTGAAATAACCAATATGTCACCTCAGTATTACTGGTGAGTAGTACCTCTTATGATAAGCTTACTACCTACTTTCCTAACCTGGCAATGTAGTTTGATTGCATAAATAGTAAAGCCTAGTGATTTTATAATGTGCATGTCAGGTGGCACTCAATGCCCATGTTATAGGGTGAACTGAATTATAATGAGGGTGATTTTCTTTCACATACAGTGTAAACTCTTTATAACATTATTTGATATAACATTAAACTCCCTTTAACATAGAATTTTTTTTTTGTTTATCTTAAAACCACGTCTATAAAGCTAGCATAAGAAAGTGAGCAGAATCGTTTGTAATTCTGCTCAGAATTTAGTGCTAATTGAGTGCTAATTTAGTGCCAAATTCGCAAATTTGGTGCTCCATAAGATTTGCAGAAAATACAAATACTGCTACCTTTTGATCAAGCTAGCAGAGTACATGCCTAAATGCCGTAAACAGAATGACACAGCTTTACAATCAATGATATAATATTTAGTGCTAATTAAGTGCTCTTGATATATAGAGATGAGAATTTCAAAAAGCGAAAAAAATTTTATTTTTATTTTTTTAATAAGAAAAGTGCTAGTTTGACAGAAACAGCAAGTAATATCATCAGTATCGAGTATTTTGAGAGCATAACGATGGATGGACAGGGCGTAGGAATTAAGTGCTCAATAAGTGCTGTCGACATGAGAAGGAAAAAGGATCAAAGAACATTTTTTTTTAATGTTTTCAGCGGGTAACTGCTAGTTTAACAGAAACAGCAAGTAATATCTTTAAAATCGAGTACTTTGAGAGCATAACGATAGATGGACAGGGCGTAGGAATTAAGTGCTCAATAAGTGCTGTCGATATGAGATGAAAAAACAATAGATTTTTTTTTGCATCGAGTAACTGCTTGTTTGACAGAAACAGCAAGTAATATCTTTAAAATCGAGTACTTTAAGAGCATAACGATGGATGGACAGGGCGTAGCAATTAAGTGCTCAATAAGTGCTGTCGATATGAGATGAAAAAACCAAAGAATTTTTTTTTTTTTTTTTGGTTCGAGTAACTGCTCGTTTGACAGAAACAGCAAGCAATATCTTCAAAATCGAGTACTTCAAAAGTATAACTATTTATGGACAGGGCGTAGGAATTAAGTGCTCAATAAGTGCTGTCGATATGAGAAGAAATAAAGATCGAAGAAGATGTTTTTTTATTTTTTCAGCGGGTAACTGCTAGTTTGTCAGAAACACCAAGTAATATCTTCAAAAACTTTGAGAGCATAACGATGAGTGGACAGGGCGTAGGAATTAAGTGCTCTATAAGTGCTGTCGATATGAGAAGAAAAAAAGATCAAAGGTGTTTTTTTAATTTTTCATGGGAATACTGCTAGTTTGACAGAAACAGCAAGTAATATCTTTAAAATCGAGTACTTTGAGAGCATAACGATGGATGGACAGAGCGTAGGAATTAAGTGCTCAATAAGTGCTGTCGACATGAAAAGGAAAAAGGATCAAAGAACATTTTTTTTTATGTTTTCAGCGGGTAACTGCTAGTTTAACAGAAACAGCAAGTAATATCTTAAAATCGAGTACTTTGAGAGCATAACGATGGGTGGAGCGGGCGTAGGAATTAAGTGCTCTATAAGTGCTGTCAATATGAGAAGAAAAAAAGATCAAAGATGGTTATTTTTTAATTTTTAATGGGAATACTGCTAGTTTGACAGAAACAGCAAGTAATATCTTTAAAATCGAGTACTTTTAGAGCATAACGATGGATGGACAGAGCGTAGGAATTAAGTGCTCAATAAGTGCTGTCGATATGAGATAAAAAACAATCGATTTTTTTTTTTGCATCGAGTAACTGCTCTTTTTTCAGAAACAGCAAGTAATATCTTTAAAATCGAGTACTTTGAGAACTAGCATATCCTGTAATGACTTCCAATACCTGTTCTTTTGGAACAGATGGCTTTCGCCCTGGTTTTAAGTTCATCTTTTTCAAATGTTTAATGAGAAATTCCAGATCAATTTAAAACACTTGCTGCAAAAACAAAAATCTTCTTTGATATTTTTTTCTTCTCATATCGACAGCACTTATTGAGCACTTAATTCCTACGCCCTGTCCATAAATAGTTATACTTTAGAAGTACTCGATTTTGAAGATATTGCTTGCTGTTTCTGTCAATAGAGCAGTTACTCGATGCAAAAAAAAAATGTTTCTATGGTTTTTTCATCTCATATCGACAGCACTTATTGAGCACTTAATTCCTACGCCATGTCCATCTATCGTTATGCTCTCAAAGTACTCGATTTTAAAGATATTACTTGCTGTTTCTGTTAAACTAGCAGTTACCCGCTGAAAACATAAAAAAAATTTTTCTTTGATCCTTTTTCCTTCTCATGTCGACAGCACTTATTGAGCACTTAATTCCTACGCCTTGTCCATCCATCGTTATGCTCTCAAAATACTCGATACTGATGATATTACTTGATGTTTCTGTCAAACTAGCACTTTTCTTATTAAAAAAATAAAATAATTTTTTTTTTCGCATTTTTGAAATTCTCATCTCCATATATCAAGAGCACTTAATTAGCACTAAATATTATATCATTGATTGTAAAACTGTGTCATTCTGTTTTAGGCATTTAGGCATGTACTCTGCTAGCTTGATCAAAAGGTAGCAGTATTTGTATTTTCTGCAAATCTTATGGAGCACCAAATTTGCGAATTTGGCACTAAATTAGCACTCAATTAGCACTAAATTCTGAGCAGAATTACAAACGATTCTGCTCACTTTCTTATGCTAGCTTTATAGACGTCTTAAAACCCAAACATCTATACACTCCTTATAGTGCAATAGCCATTCTCTATTACAAACAAATACTAAAGCATTACTATTTATGTTACCAGTTTCAAATAGGCTACGACTAAATCTTTGGGACTGAAATTTCTTAAAAAGGTACCTAAGCTCGTAAATAGCCGTTTGCTTTTGTTATTGTTAATTCCTAGCTAGAACACATGCAACCTTACTCTTGAATTGCATTGTATTTAGGTTTAAGTATTGATTAACAGACTAATGTCCAATAAGTTACCATATTTATTAAAAAGTTGAAAATAGCTATAACATTGCCGAAAAGCAAAAGGATAATTAGTTTTTTTAAATTCCTGGCTATCTTATTCATCTCACAGAAATATTAATATCTTGTTTAGTTTTAAAAAGTCACTAATAGTAGGAGGCCTATGGACTGTGGTGGGCTCATGATGATGATTAATAAAATTGTTTTGCCATCTTTATTTAAAAACCTTTAATAGTAAAAAATTTCAAGTCCTATTCCTATTATAAAATACTATATATAACTTGACTCAAACTTATATGTAGTATCTATGTTACTGATTTATTTATACCAAGCTAATACTTATTTAACATCACCATGCACTCATAATATGGTAGTCATAGTTAAAAACAAATCAAAATATATGATTATTAAATCTTGTGTTATAACCTAATCTGAGATATTGAGAGCAGTGTTATCAACAAGGATCCTGCATTGTAATAAATAAAATGTGACTTACATACAATTGAGGAAACTGAATGTTTAGCAGTTTGCTTGACTTAGACTACTAATGTTGGCCAAGTTCAGACATATGTCAACTTGCTAAATTCTGCTATACAGGCACTATGTTGTATTATAAAAATAATATACCGTCCCAGGGTTCCAATCGTCCCTTGGCTGTTCAACCAGTCAGGGAAATTTTATAACATAAAATTTTTATTTTAGGAAAAATACTGATATTACATATGAAGATGTCCGGATTTTTTTTTCTATTGCATTGTCAAACAATTTAAGTTACTATTACACAATTTATATATTACAAGATATGCTGAGAAAATGCAGAAAATATGTCAATGATCAAAAATGTGTCAAGTAAGTTTTTCACATTTACCTTAACAACAACCTCTGCTGCTTTAGTGGGTAGCAAATGGTCCCATTCCCTAACCTGTGATGCAGTCTATCCCCAGATTGCGATTGATGAGACACGCCGTCTTAGTGTCAAATGTCGATGCGGCCGTAGATTCCGAAGATGGAGCATGGCTGTCTAGAAACAGCCTTTTTACTCTATTTTAATGTTCAAGGAATACACTCGCATGAATTGTGTTCCATTCAGCCTCGTATTCACTCACTATTAGGGTGACAGCAATATTTCGAACGACACGTGTTGCGCGAAAAGTGTTCCAGACGGTCTTGTCTCCTGGTGAATACGATGCTTTTCTTGACCGAACAAAGTTAAACTGACGCAGTTTGTGCAGATAGGTGGAACCGTTCTGTGTCCAGAGTCCAGACTACTCTCCGTCTCCGTCTATTATCACGGTCCATTCGTATCTATAAAACACTACAACGCTGATATAGCATATAGTTTGACGACCTGAGTGGTTCAATGCCGGTCTGCCACGCAAGTGGTCCCGGGTTCGATTCCCGGCCGGGCAGAAATTGAAATGATGAAATTTAATTTCTGTTACGGGTCTGGGTGTTCTATGTATAATAAGTACGTATTTAAGTAGTATATCAGTTATCTAGCACACATAGTACAAGCTTTGCTTAGTTTGGAGCTAGATGCCGCTGTGTGATTTTGTCCACGAATATTTATTATTATTATTATTATATTACAAAAATCTCTCTCCATTTTCTCTTACCTAACGTACGAGGCAGTTGAAACTCGAGACGGTCTAGAACGCAATATGACTTGTTTGATTTTTGACTACATATCAGTATGACTACCGTGTAATAGGTCTTAATCTTCTAACAACTTGAATGCAATACCTTTACTAAAAGTAAAACAATTTAAATTGTCGATTACCATTTAATATTTTTTTGATATTTCAGACCATATACCTTAACTGAGGCTTATTATGCTAAACTAGCTCTTCGACATTTGATTCATACCTACTTAGCTGTGAAGTGGGTAAAATTACACGTTAAAGAAGAATTGTCGCCAGAAATTGTTTTCAATTTCTTTTTGCAATGGGTTGACACTGATAACTTGCATTTAGATGAGGATGTTGATAATAAAGTAAGCATCTAGAGTGATACATATATACTACCATAAATCATACGGCGTAAGTTTTAATGAGCTTTTTTCTGCCAGATAATGGAGTACGTTCATAAAGCTAAAGCAGTGCTCAAATTTGACCAGCGTGCCAAAACTACCAAACCAGGTGATAATACCAAGGAACCTATAAATGAAGGGAAGGTCCTTGATGCTGTTACCCAAGTTTTGTATACCCAACAACGTTTCGCTGTAACAACTTCTGTCAACTTGGATACACTTGATATTATAAAGGTGGGTAGAATCTTCAAGCCTTACCAAGCCATATTATGTTGAAATGTTTAGCTTCTTTAAAATCCTTGGTTCTTCATTTTAGGTTTTGAACAATAAATGTGGCAGTATAATTGTTGCGGCTACGGTCTACCAATCGGTGGCAAGGCGACTCGGAGTCCAGTGTGAATTATTCGCTTTCCCCAATCATTTATTTCTGGAGTGGGTTGACAAATCAGATCCCCGAAAACATAAGACTTACACGGTTGACCTCTACACCGGTACTTTGCGTCCCAAACGACGTTGCCCATTTTCCCAAGGTGATAGAGCAAGCACTCCTAAATACTATCCTGATTCGCTTCTGCAGTATATTTATACCTCATTTCATATGAGCATGGGAGCTATCAAGAATTGGTAAGTAAATTTGCTTAGTTTGATTCAATTAAGTACTTCACACAGACACAAGCATAGCAACTAATAAAAAAGTCATCGCTACGTCTGAGTATCTATCGCTTCTAGTGCACGATGCATACAGTCGAGTTCCCAAGCTCCGTTTGATGTCATTTGATTTACTGTCATTTATGTCGCTTGTGTCTTCTCTAGCACTATGCTCCCGTGTAATACTAACTGCATTTAAATTAACCAAGATTACACAACTTTTACGACTAATTTTTTAATGAGTTAATAAGTACCTAGATATCATATTTCAGTGTCTGTAGCTAAACACAATGAGCGCAAACAACAATTCCGCCCGTTATTCGATATACCGTTCAGATGGAGGCAATAGTTTGAATTTTGAGTTGCTTGCCAATACAGGTACTTAAGTAGAGCCGGCGATATTTTTTAAATTACCTGTACCAGAGAAACATTTGTCCACCATCTGGCAGCATTGTCACTTACTGTCTAGAAACAGCCATTCGCAGCTACTCTAGCCAGTACCAAAGATACAAAAAATAATATCAGTTTTGAAACGAGCGACCATTTCCCGCTAAAGTCCACTTACCTTGAATGGCCACATTCTCGAACGACCACATAAGGACTATAACATTTACTATACCCAGTATCTAAATATACTATACAGCAGTAGCTTTAGCTGCCGTTAGCTGAGAGGGTTGTAGCCCCGTAATCGGTTATGCGCTCAAGGCTGTACTTACCACATATTTCATCCCCTCCCGCATCATTCTGCTACACCAGGAACTTACTGCTACATCACGCTCTATAAATTTTATATTTCAGGAATACGCAAAACGCGTTTCATCTTCTCGATTTCCTGGGAACCCATGATAATGACTACAATCCTTACAGAAATTTCTTACCATACTTGCTTGATTCCATGCACTTACCTGCAATGGACGTACCATTGAATCTGAAATATGTAAGTTCCTATTTTCACTATTTATGTGTGCCTGCCTAACCTACATGCTTAAAAATTATCTACATATTCCTTGTGTATCCACTCTTCGGTTCGTAATTGTACCGCCCGCCGAACTTTCAGTAAGCATCGAGTTTACTAAGCAGTAAACTTTTACGGGGTCGGCAACGCGTGGGTGATGCCTCTGGTATTGCAAACGTCCATAGCCTGCGGTGACTGCTTATCATCCAGGCAGGCCGTAAGCTTGTTTGCCACCTTGGTGGTATTAAAAAAAAAAAAAAAAAAAAGGAAACTCGATGCCCTAATCGCTCTGATAAACTCTCATGATAAATCGAAAGTTTATCTCGCACCACATCCATCTACGGATTTCGGATATGTAGTGGCATCATGTCATCCGTCGGTTCGGTAGCAGTTGTAAACAACAGCCTGCCCGCGGTACCTACTCATAGGGCGGTATTCACAGTCGATTCTTAAATGTAAGTCGGTCTTAAGGCGATCTTAAGATCGCATTTCGATTCACAGACACACCTTGAGACCGTCTTAAGGCAGAAGTCAAATCGCTACCTTACCCAAGGCAGAACTAATTCACAAACGATGCTTGAGCTCGGTCTCAAGACCATCTTACTGCGCATGATTCACAGTCGATTCTGAGAGATCTTAAATGCCAACATAACCTCACTATTTGAGCACAGCAGTCGAAATATTTCAAGTCGACGTTACACTCGACTTAAGATGATCTCAGAAATATTATATTTTTATAAATAATACGGTTTCAGTTCTATCAATGGTATTAATTATTTCATGATAGGAGTATTCGAAGTGACTCGTATACATTACATTAAACGCTATTGTGTTGGCACGCGTTTGTAATGTATTGGTGAGTTTTTCGGAGTTTTTTGGAGAATATTTTCTCTATGTACAGAACTCTGAAATCTTTGGAGTCTCAGCGCAGACTCCGTACGTTTAATTTTCGCGCATCCAATCACGTCTCGTAGCTCTCCCCACCGACGGGTCTGGCCTCTTGTGAGTAGGCCCTTTCATGCTCGTGAGAGGGTTCGATCGCTGTTGTGCTCGACTCTAGTACGTTCGAATAAACAAAACTCTCGATATTTTTTCGATAAACATTACAAACTACTAAAATTTTATGGAGGAACCCATAAAATTACAAGTACCGTCAGAATATGTTATTGTTTAATGCTGACGTCTTCCTCTCATAACTCGTTAATAATCTAATTTTATAATGAATGCCTATTCCTTTCTGATAAAATATTGAAATAATTATATCGAATGTATTGCTCTTTGCAATTTCGCGGTCTTTTTGCGAAAGTTACTAGCGCACTCTGTCGACGAATTTCACATTCGTCACACAACTATATGAGCTTATTGATTGGCTGCTCAAACGGAATAATTCCGGAAAGACCCGAACCTCATGTGAGATCGTCTCAAGCATTGACTTCGCTAAGGTCATCTTAAACGAAATAAGTAAATGGTTGTGACCAAATTCTTACGTAAGGTGATCTTCCTTTCCGACTGTGAATACATAAGGTCTCAAGATCGTCTCAGTGTCTTAAGACGAACTTACGTGAGGCGATCCCAAGAACGGTCTTGAGACTCGACTGTGAATACGGCCCATAGTACAATTAAGTTGTTTTTTTACGTTTTTGTTTCCAGTTGGACAATATTCATATACAAGTCATAAATGCGTTATCAAACATCAATGCTGGATACAAACCAGTCACTAGAAACGTAAGTACCATGACCATACGCCTTACGCTCGTTAAGTACTCATAATAAATTAGTGACGCTCTTAAAATCAGCCGTTATTTGCAATTTCTTACAGACGGTGGTAAAAATACGAGATAACCGCATTAAATTCGCGGTAGGCATGATTTGCTATCATAAAAAATACGAATACGTGTGTATCGTCTGTGGTTGGGACTACTCCTGCGCAGTGGAGTGGCAAAGGCGGATGGAAACTGAGGTTCTGGAGTTCGGCCCAAAGCAGCCATTCTATCACGTGATCGCTGCTGATCAGTCTAAGAGATATGTACCTGAAGGTATGTATGTGTGGCATTTTAAGGTGCGTACGAATTAGAGCGGCTCAACTCGAGGCATGCTCGCCGCGCGCGGCGAGGCTGCTCAGTTGCGCATTTGTTTGTGCGTTGAGGCAACGTGCTCGCGGCGAGCCACAAATGCGCCGCACAAACAAAATGGCGCGTCCGAACGCGATAACAGCTGATGCTTAAATAATTTGTAGGATTGTTAAAATAATTTTAGTTTTTTCGACCCCATAACACTTTTTTCTGTTATATAACTGTATTATTAAAATACATTTGTCCTTGATCCGCACCATGTTGTTTAGTATACAGGATGTAGAGAGACTAAATCTAATTAAGTTTTCTGAATTCAGTCACTGAATTTAGGAATGTGTAATAAGTGCATAAAGCCTGCATGCCGGCCGTCCGCGCGGGGTCAGCGGCCACTGGTCACGTGGGCGAGCGAGAGGCGTGCGCCGGACGATGTACATTGCGCGTCCCAATTATTTATTTATTATAGATAGCGAAATTATGAAGTCATTTCTTGGGGAAAGTTGTTCAGTTTCATGGGTAAAATATGAGGTTTCCATTAATGCTAGCGGTCTCTCTACATCTGTATAAATTTTCCAAATGACTTATTTATTTTATTAGAAAGTCCAACAGTTTAATTAACCTTTCGTCACGTCACTGACGATTGTGATTATTTTTCGAGGCTCCGATACACGTCCAAATTCGCGAGGCACGCACGCCGAGGCACCGCGCGTGAGGCACTTACGTTACGACTTTGAGCAAATGGGCAAGCCGTGCGTGCTTTAACCTGAGGCTGCCTATAATTCGTTCGCACCTTTACAATAAATCTAATTAAGTTAGGATACAAAAGGAAAAGGTGAGGCGAAGTTATTCTTTTCCGTCAGGCAGAGTTCCAAGTAATCTGTAAGGAAGTTCCTTTCGTCACTTTGCTTTCGTCGGCTTTCACCATGGCCATCTACATTGGTTGCTACGCTTACACATATACGATATTAATATTATGGAATTGGAGTGATTTTCAACTATGTTTCCAGAAAATCTCATCGAGAAAATAGGCCCGCAACGTATTTTCCACTTGGAGGATATGATTGCGCGCGAGTTTGCGACCTTCGACGGGTTTGCCTACGTGCCCAACGATGAGAAGAGGGCGGAGTACCCTAACGAGGACGCCATTGTCAATTTCTACCGAAACCACTGTGAACTCCGAGCACACACTGCGTAATTCAAATTATTACATAGTTGCAGGAAACTTGGGGCTTTTGGTATAAATTTAATCATTAGTGTAACGATATCAACTCGTTATGTAAGGCAGCGAACGTCTCGCGTCGATCGGTGTAGCGGTGAATGCAAAATTAGCAAACATCGAATTTTAGATCGACGATAAAGAAGACACCTGAAGGATGAATGAAGTTCGATCACATCAGTCGATTATTAAAAATATGTTTCACTAAAGCGTCAAAATAGGGACGGAGTGACGTAGGCCACCGTCTGCATGATCGAGCTACCCATTCGTCAGTTCGAAACGCTAAGTTAGCATTTAAAATTTATTTTAGATTATACATTTTATATAACTTTTAATTTATGTGATTTTGTTAATTTATATAGGTATTTTAATATTTTTAATAATTGTTATACATTATTTCGGATATGATTTAGCCATTTACGTTTTTGTTGATATAATTATACTTATCTTGAAATTAGAATTGGGCGAGTCCAATGAATGGATCGATTAACTAAATCTGACAATTTATCGTTTCGTCTTCGTATAATAATTACGGTCTAGGAAATGTAACCTTGTGGTTGTTACATAAAATCGCAAGAGTACAGTGATAGTTGCGTGGCTGTCAACAAAATGAAAACGAAACTATTGTCATAGATAATCACACCGACGGACATGGCCTGATATCCTGCGTGCGTGCGTTGGCATACTTTGTATGGGTATTTGACTAATGTGGAACTTATGTACAGTAAAGGATGACGGATGTAGACGAATTTTCACGCCTCTTCACTTGTCGCTAGAGATACGGTCGAAGTCAGACGACGGTGGACGACGTCGAATCGACCGACGTCACCAAAAGATCTTCGACCGAAATTTTATTTGTTTAGACCATATAAATCGTTCGTCCACATTATCCACAAACATGGTTGGTTTCAACACGTCTAAACTTTGCGCTATAATAAAAAAGTCACGCAACATCTGTAATTTGTTACCCAGTGAATGAGGCTTAGCGCATTGCTAGTTTCATGTAGTTTACTCTCGACGAACCAAACTGTAAAAATGTACCATCACAAATATACGAATTCGATAAAAATATCCCTGCGTTAGAATATAGGTATTGGTATAAGTATATCCATATTTATAAAATAACAATGGATGAAGGTGGTAAATTGTAAAATAAAGAACAAATTTAAGAATTACGTTTTATTACATTCATCCCTTTTCCTGTTTTCAGTTCTTGACAATTTTAAAGAAACGAGATCTTTAGGCAAACAATTATTTACAAAATAATATGCTAGACTTATTTATACCGCCTCTTGAACTGTGCGTCATGAAAATCGTTATAACGGTCGCCCGACGCGACGCATTATTCCGTTCCAACGGGCAACCACAAACACCATGTACGTTCCTTTCCGTCTTTCCACGACTCGTCAATTCGGAACACAATGAAAACTCAAACCAACAGCATGTTAAGTACTGGATTAGCGTAATACATTAACAAAATTTAGTATGAATAATGTATGTATATTTCACTAGTTTTGCCGGTATCGACCGGCTTTAATTTGGAGCCATAAAAATTATTTGTACATATATTTCGCGTAGCTTCGTAAATTACTCGCCGTGTATAATGTGTCTCCTACGGTAAGTACCTAGTTACATGGAAACAAATGATTGCTCTAATGGTCCCCTTTTTAATAACTATTTGACACAGCAAAAAATTTGATGTGTTACTGTTATAATTAAGTAACGGCATATACGAAAATAAAGATCAATAGAGAGGACCAATACTAGGTATATTGTATTAAAATATTTTCTGACTAAAGTTTTGAACTAAATAAGAAACGAAAGGCGGTGTACAAAAATATAATGAAATAAAATGCCGTTATTATTGAAATGTATACATGCAATTTATATTTTCAATATTTAACTAAACTGAGATATATATATGTACTAAAAATATGATAGGCCCAAACGCATATGCACTGCGCGACGCGGCGATGCAATGGATTTTGTATGGATTTGACGAGCCGCGCCGCGGCGCTAAGTGCGTCTAGCTCCATACAAACGCATATAAACTAACCTAGCCGCGTCGCGCAGCGCAGCGTAAGTGCGTGTGGACCATCTGTAAGTATAATTCAATTTCTAATTAGAACAAGTAATCGGTACCCAGCTAAATTGATAACTATGTCACCAATGGACTCGCTTTGGTTTAGGTCACTTTCTTAGTCATAACAATACAGTTTGATCAGTTATTTTCCTAGCTTATTATTTTTACTATTAGTGTTTTATAGTTTATTTATTGCAAAATATTTTAAGTATAAAAACCTTTTAGTCGTCTAAGTATAAAATCTAGCAACACAGCTAATGACGGATTACTCGCATCTAATTAAAAATTAAGTCTAATCATAAGTACCTAAGTATTTATTGTTCCAATTCAAGACTCAAACAAAACTAGAAATATGTAATGTGATTACGTGACTAAAACTACTTTTAACTAGGTTGGCAGCCATCAGCCGTCGCCGGCGCGGCGCGAGGATCGCGTACAAAGTTAGAGATCATCTCGGCGCGCGACGACCACAAACACTATCAAATTCTGGCCCGAGAGAAAAACAAACTCTACATTGCTAGATATCTTTTGAATATTAACCATTAAACGCAAAAAGCATTAAAAATAACCTAAATAATAACTAATATTACAATGTAGTAGTTGTCACTATAAATTTATACAGTGCTGTTATTCCACATCATGGTTTAAAGCAAACTCGTATGATATAAATTAAAGTAAATTGGAACTTGTAACTCTAAAATGTTGAGTGCAGAGTTGACATTTGGATAAAAAATAATTAAAAGCAAATGGTGTTAAATTTAACTGTACGTTAAGGATTGAGGTACGCCGTTAACAGTCTTTGATTTTAGGACTCCATTTTCGTAAGACATCACCGTCTCCCTGCCGTTCTCCATGACTCTGAAAGACAACATTTTATGTTAAATAAGACAATTCTAAAACAAACTCTTAAGAAGCTTTATGTATTTTTTTGTTCTTCCTTCATATCGAAACTGATCAGCCTAAGCACAGGTAGGTATATAGTTCGAGAGTCAAAGAAAGACTAAGACACATTTTATTCCCCTTTCACGCTAGCGAAGCTGCGGGCAAAATGTGGTAAAATGATGTAGTTGTCTGACTACATTTACAGCCAATAAAAATATTGTATTGACATATAAATATTGTACAACTGCTATTGGCACGGCAGGTGGCAGGCCAAGTGCAAGTTGAACACGCACAGAAAAGGTCCTGTACTAGCGCTCAATCAAAACATAAGGCATATTTTTAAATAGTTTTAAAAATATCAAGAATGCCCGCGGTTACGTTTTATTGGCTACGAATCCCTTCTCGTCGAATTTAAAACCACAAAAATGCGAATTAATTCCAGGAATAAACCACTTCATTTTCTCAGGTTCTACTGTGAGTTAGGGCTCTTCATGACTTACACGCAGCGTCTGTGTTGGTTAAACTTCACAGGATTGCGCACGACCAACAAACACTAGTGATACCCACATCTTCAACACAACGTGGCAAACAAGCGCACAGCACGCCTTCTGGTCAGCAGTAGGTCAGCAGTTGTGACTATAGGCATTGACATTTGCAGTATGAGAAGTGTCACTCGCGTGTTGTTAACCTCGAAAAATACCCGTTCAGTAATTTCCCGGAAACCTATGCTGCAAAAGCGTTCTCTCTGAACGGGAATTTAAGCCTAGTATAATTTTTACAAACTAGTCACTTTCTCTCTGAACCCATAGGCGGGTAGTATCACTAATTGCGCAAAACGTATAGCGCGACACTGGCAACATTGTTTAATAATAAAATAGTCTTGTAACACATGTCGCCCGACATGTCATGCGATGTCGTGCGATCTTGAGCAACACATGTTGCGCAACAATCCCCATACAACACAAGCAGGTCACCTGATGGCAAGTGATTACCATCGCCCTTGAACATACTTAACACGAGGAGGGCCGCAAATGCGTTGCCGGCCTTTAAGGCGGTGTCCTAATTGCCAATGGTCGTACGACAGACGTCGCCCGACCAATAGGAGACCTCGAAACCGCCCGTGGCACGACCATGGCGACCTAAGAAATATGTAGGCTCGTTGCGGTACTCACTTTTTGGTGATGACCTTCTTGCCGTTGACGACCCTGGTGGTGGTGGTGGTGCTGCGCACGTTGGCGCTGCCGGGGCTCGCCAGCGAGCTGTTGAACGTCGAGAACGAGGTGAACGCGTTCCCGTTGGCGCCGTGGAATATGTCGTCCAATCCGTGCATGCCCAGCCCGAACGGCGAGAACAGCGACGAGGTGAGAGACGTGCCGGGGTGGTGGCGGCGCCCGTGCCGCGAGTGCCCGTGCCCGTGGCCGTTCAGCTCTGCAATGGGAACACGTGCTGTCAGGTACAGTTGAACAAAAAGGACAGGGGGGATGTAAGACAAATTATGGGTTCTGTTACAGCCGAGTGCAATACAGAATCGCGAATTTCGAACTAACAATGTACTGTGTTCAGAAAGTATATAATTACGAATTACTTGATTGAGAATATTCATCACCTCGATGTAGGGAACTCCGAAAGATTATGGATGGAACTACGAATACCTCAATACATAATTTTTCGAAGTTCCGTACATCGAGGTGATGAACATACTATCATATACTTTCTCAACACAGTACATCACTATTTTGAACTTTCAGATACATACATGATACAGCCCGCCCCTGTATCAGAACGCGATCGCAAAATTGTTATTTGTTGTACCATACCATCTACTACCTACCACGACTAACGCCAGTGGGGCGTAGTATCGATCGCGTCATTTCAGTCACACAATTTACGTTCATATAAAATTCGGAACATAATATGCGGCCTAAACCACGCCATAAAACCGAACACAGCCCAATTACGCTACCGAAATCGCTCTTTTGGCGTCAGCCTACTTGGGAGTAAGGCCCGCCTGACTGAAATAGTCACTGTTACAATACGTAACAATAGTCAGAATGAGATATCACCAGCATGACCGACCGACCCCGCTAAATCATTTTCACATCCTTCATGGAGAACTCCATTGCATTTTTCCCAAGTAAGTAAGACAAAACTCTCATCTCGTAGTAAATAAGTCTATAGGCAGGTAGCCTAGTCATTAGAAATAGGGTATAACTTATAAAAAGCCAGGACGCGTTGCTCTGGCAGCAAAAATGCTAATGTCTAGTGCCTACATGGAGCACTGGAGACCTTACCCACCGGCAGGAACACAATAATATAATAATATTGTTTGGGTATTTCCCCGGTCGGGCGGCTCCAATTTGAACGGGATGCCCCGCCAAGTTTAACTTTTTAGAAGTTGTACGCATTACAAAATGTTATCTTCAAACGCAATGAAATAGCCAGACCGGCCAAAATTGCAATAGTAGTAAAAAAAATATTTTTATGCAGCTTCAAAATATTCGGCGTCTAAACGTCATAAACGCAGTTTCAACTCACCAGCGAATAATTCGCCAAAATGATGGCCACCAAAGAATTCTCTGAACACATCCTCTGGGTCGCGGAATGTGAATGGGAAGCCAGCGTATCCGAAGTCGTAGTCTTCGTCGGCGGCGGAGCGGCGGCCGCGGCTGCTGTTCAGGCCCTCCTTGCCGTATTGATCGTACACCCGCCGCTTCCTTTCTGTATTACAAATACAATGCTTCAATCAACAATTGAATTTAAGTATCCGTTACGTTATCGAATCAATACCAACTACTTGTCTACTGAATTTGTGCATTTTACTCCAAGCTTATTTCAGGCGACTGAATGTGTAAATATTGTCCCTGTAAATGTAAATGTTTCCCTGGTAGCAGGGTCACGGAGGTCAGATGGCAATCGCTCCACTGTTATTATCGGATCTACCATATCCTGGATCAAGATCAAGACGGACCTCGGGCCGAGAGCACAACCGGGACATTAACGCAAAGATGATAATTTTTTTTACTCCAAGCTATTGTCAGATATTTTATACTTATTAACCCCCGACGCAAAAAGAACCGTGTTACAAGTTTGCTTTGTATGTCGGTTACGTTGTATCTCCCTAAAGAATGGACCGTTTTCTATGCGGTATCTTTCCTTTGAAAGCCAGTTCAAATGTGATGGTTTTAGCTATCTTGTTTCATTGAAATCGGCTCGGTAGTTCAGGAATTATTTAAGTTTAAGTTATCTTTGTCTGGGGTTTTCCGACATCAATCGATCGGGTTAAATCAAATATTCATGAATCAAGTCAAATAACCATGACTCGTAAGGTAGCTGCACACCATTAGCAGAACCCATTTTATCAAATATATGATAATTATCTTATCGGAACCGTAACTGGGACAATGCAACGTGCGACGCGATTATGTCAGGGGCGCCGGCGTCAAGGTTTGCGGTAAGCTGATTTTGTGTTTCTTTGTCACAAGCAAAAAACTGTTATCGAGCAAAGCCTGACAATGTTGTTACCCAATTACTTTAACATGATTTTATTATATCCCAACAATTTACTTGCGCTGGATAATACAACTTAAATACTACCGCAACAAACTAACTTAATTAGAGATCAATTAAAGCGTTTCAATCAACACCAGTTTTTTATTATTAAATTAAAAAGTTAGTAAGTTAAGTAGGTAGTTAGTACGTATCTACATTGAGAATGAAAATTTGTAATCAAATTCTCCAGGCAAAGAAAGGATGGTCCTACATATTTTTAGTCACAAACAATGTCTCTAATGTTTGATGTTGCTATGCAGGTTCACTAGGTAGAGTTCATTTATGATGTAGTTGAATTGATACGGAAAATTTGTATATACAGTAAATATACAATTGCACCTCAAAAATCACTCCTTTCAAAGCCACTCATTGTTAATTTGGTATGTTCAACAACCTATAGAAGGAAAATAGGTCTAAAATGCAAATATACACAATATGACACACCACTCTTTATGGATTCAGTAATAGTAATAACATACACGCATTTGTAACATCTTTGTGGCGAAAGATATTAAACAATCTTTTTAAGTTTATTAGGTAGGTATATACTCGTACACAGAATGGAATGATGTGATAAATAATTCTGTTCATTTTACTGAAGCAGACCATTTAAAAATAAATTAGAAAATAAATTCTTTAAAAAAAATTAAATTAATATTCCTCAAACACGAGAAAAAGAAAAAAAATATTGGTATAAAACGCGGTACATAGTACACTCTATCAAAATTTAAAATAGACAGCGGTAGAGATTTTTTCGCAAGTTGAGTCAACATACTCATAGATGATGTATCATCACAAGTTATTTAAAAACATGTCTCTGTATGACACGCTACTACGTCACACCACCGCAAACGCAACACGGAAATTGATTCACTTGCTGTCTGGCTATCAGTGCAGCAAACATACTTAAACAACTAATTAAGATCAACATTATAAAAGATTATTAATAACTCCAAACAAAACTCGTCATATTAGTAGGGAATTATTGTTAGGTACTGTATTAATTAAGAACTATGAATATTATCAAATACAAACTTGATTATTTAATTTAGCATTTAATATTAGATAGGTAAACTATGTATTAAATTATAGATAATATTCATAATAAGTAATCCTGCATGAAACAAAGAGCTACCAAAATAGCGATGGAATGGCGTCTCTCCAAAAAACCCTTTGAAGCTAAAGTGTCGATGCCCATTGACTCCATTCTTGCTTTGATATCTGTGACTGTGGTGACTGGATCCCCTTGCATCATACACTTTCCGCTTGTTTTCTACCCAACAACAAAATACAATTAAAGCTAATGTAGGTACTGAACACCAATTCAATGATTTAGTTTATTATGTATTATATAAAATATTATTCTTTTTAAAATTCTTACTGTTTCTATGATAGAGCAATATACAGAATCTATAACTGAAATGAATCAAATGTATATTCACTCCACCACTAATGTGCTAATAAGTGGTGTTAAGTGCTGAAGTAACAAAAACACATCAATATGGTTACATGCCTAATTCTGCTTACTTAGATATTGTAATACATAGAATTTAATTTTAAATTTGTTTTTATTTCATAGTAAGTAATATAAACAATTAAAACATAGTACACTTCAGGCTATGTTTAGTAAAATATAAATAAAGAAATAATAATTTTAATGGTATGTCTTTTGAGAATTACAGCCAAAAAGCAGTCTACTGCTGTGAATTATTATTTTTAATAAGATAATGTTACATATTTAAGGTTATATAAAACATACCTTTAGAATTTTTATTTAACAATCTTAAAAAAAATTCTAGTGCAAGTATACTCACCATCTGAGAGGACTTCATATGCTTCAGATATTTCTTTAAACCTTCTAGTAGCTTCATCAGCATTGCCAGGATTTTTGTCTGGATGCCATTTCAGAGCCAATTTTCTGTAACTATAGATTGTAATGTTAGTAGGTACATTATTGTAATTATGTCGTGGATCTTCCAGCCATCCGCACGAACCGCTTTGGCTCGACCTTTATAATGCGTACGGCTAAGGAATGGAACGCTTTGCCTGCGAGTGTGTTCCCTGATCAATATAATCTGGATGCCTTTAAGGCTAGAGTGAATAGGCTGTTCCAAGACGGGCATGCTTCATCTTCGGCCGCATCGTCACTTACCAACAGGTGAGATGGCGGTCAAATGCCTGCCTTTTGTAATAAAAAAAATATATATATATATATAACATGAGAACCTAGTTCCTATTATAAAAATGCATGGTTTAGGTTTAGGTTAATGGGCTCCTTTTTCTGCACTGAACTCAAACTTGGTCCCTTGTATGTAGTTAAGGCATGCTAATTTAACCAGCCCAGCTCCCTCCAGAAGTCCAGCAGTCTCTTCGGACGCTCGCAGATCTCTCGGAAGTACCCCGTTCCAAATTTGGAACCACATGGGCCGCTGTTTCCTCGTCTACTAGGCATCCCCTGCATAAAGGGCTGTCTGTAGCTCCTATCGTGAACAGTAGTTTGTTCAGGGGGAGGTGTCCTGTTATTGTACCAACTACTGTCATGAGTTCTGTCCGTTTGAGATCTAGCAGTTTATTAGTTAGTGTCTTGGTGATCCTTCGGTTACCACCAACTTCGACTGTCTACGAGTACATCCTGTTGTTTTGCCAATGCTTATTGTGCTGGTCCATTGTGTGTTTGCTCACCCATGCTCGCAGTGTGTTAAAAGAGAGGGGTAAATACGGAGGAGGACCAGCAATTTTAATCCCTGATCCCTTTCTTGCCAGCTCATTGGCGGCATCGTTCCCAATCGAATTGCTGTGACCCTTGATCCATTGTATCGTAACCCTCTTCCTCAGGGAGATATCTTCCAGTGCCTGGTGGCACTCCAGGATTAGGGCAGAGTTTATGCTGTTCTTTCCCAATGCCTTCAAGACCGACATGCTGTCCGATAAAATTCGGATGCCTTGGTCGCTTATACCAAGTCTCCTTATTGGCATGGCGGTCTGTGTGATTGGTACACACTCGCATTGGAACATGGTACTAGGTTCCCCTAATGGTATGGAACTCTTTATATTCAGTTCCAGCGAGAGGATCCCTGCACCAGTGCCTTGGTCGGTCTTAAATCTGTCCGTGTAAATACGGACTTCTCTTATCCCAGACCAGTCTGTCTCCGTTTCCGCAGTTTGTATCTGATATCTTTTGCCAAATGTAAACTGTTTCGCGATTCGGTCACACTTGGCCTCAAACATAAGGTTACTCTGAACCATTGTTTCCCATAAGGTTTGATGGGAGCCAAGTTTATTTTTCCATTGTCTTGTTATCTTAAGTCTTAGAATTGCCATCTTTGCCTCCTGCTTTATGTGCAGATCAAGAGGTGGCAGTTCCAGTAGTACTTCAAGTGAAGCTGTTGGTGTCGAGCGCATGCAGCCCGTTATGGCAGAGCATGCCATTCTCTGGAACCTTTGCAGCCTGTTGACCGCTGTATTGAGCTTGGTTCTGAACCACCAGGCCACCGCGCCATAGGCAACGAAAGGCCTCACCACGGCTATAACACCTGGCAATCCTAGGGGAGATTCCCCATCTTTTGCCAAGGAGTTTGCTGCACTGCCACAGCGAGATGCTGGCTTTGGCCAGTTTGTACTCCAGATGTTTGTTCCATAACAGCTTGTTGTCAAAAATTACCCCAAGGTACTTGACCTCGTCTGTTAAGGATAGTTTGATAACTAATACCTTGGAGAGTCTGAGTTCTTCCAGATTCCTCTTATGTGTAAACAGGACCATCTCTGTCTTGGATGGATTGAACGAGAGGTTGTGCTCACTACACCAGCGTTCGACTATTTTTAATGCAGACCTCATAAGATTGCATAAAACATTCTCAAATGGTCCGCTAATAAGTATCGCTATGTCATGTGCATAGCCAATTGTATGGAATCTGTTGTTATTTAACAGACTTAGCTGTTTCAGTATTCAAACCATATATAAAAATACAATCATTAATAGCTACACAAATGTGTGGCCGTGGCCATGTGGTGTCCGGGAGAGTAGAATAGCACCAACTCCTTACACTTGTGGGTGTTGTACAAGGCGACTAATGTTTTAGCAAAAGATCTAGTCCCCGCAGGCTGGAAATGGGTAGCAGCGTTTTCCATTGTTATATTTATAACACTGCAATCTTCAACTTGCCGGCCAAGCATGGAAATAACGGCAATAATCTCCCCTTTCGTGGGAGAGGTCCTTAGTCCTGCAGTGGACTGTTATGGGCTGTGATGATGATGATTTTAATGGTATTGTAATTTATTAGTCTAAGAAAACCTGTAGATAAATGAAATGGATACTTGTGCATACCAAGAGATTGTATGACTTTAGATACTTTTCAATTGCATTATAATTAATGACTTACGCTTTTTTTATTTCTGCATCTGTTGCTGTTCGAGAAACAGATAGTACCCTGTAGTAGTCCACCATTGCTGGCCTCCCTTTGGGGATGAGAATAACCTGAAATAAAAAACATTGTAAGTAAATAAAAGTAGTACAAAAGTAATACACAGATATACGTAGCAGCCCATTAAATTGAAATTTAAAATAAATACCTAATCTATTATTAGGTTCTGTATAAATTATTGAAATAAGTGCATATTGACATGATGTCGAATAATAATGTGAATAATTCGACTATTCAACATAGGCAATGGTGATTAATAACTATTCATCATAACAACTATTTGTGGCATCTCTAATTGTGAGACTAGGCAGAGAATGACTTTAAAATGGAAATATGGGCATTTGCCACTACCACTAAAGTGTTTATACCAATAGAATAAATATGCACTCAATGCAAACAAAATTATCTAGGTAGGGATCCCAAGTAATCAAATAGTGATAAGAGGTTTTGACAAGTGTTGCTTCTTTGGGACATTTTCCTATTTAATTTTATCAACTGCCATTGTCATTTTCATTTTTTATTTCCCGGGCTAAGAATGTGAAAGTATACAACATCAACGAAATCAGGAATATCCACTGTTATAAAATACAGTGAATCTAAACAATGCATGTGGCTTTTTACAACCTTGTATATAGCAGAATGTTCAGAACAAAAACAACAGCAAACGTCTCAAAATCGTAATGCATATTTTGATGGTGTTGTTAAACTTACTTTTGTAAACCTAGTTACATAAAGTTGTACGTTTTTATTGCTACCCTAACGCGTATTTAAAAAAATAACTGACTGAAATATTAGAACGATTTTTATTAACACAATCTTAATTTATAAGGTACTTGCTTATTTATATTACTCACGTTGTTTCTTCAATACAATTTTGATACGGATGCGCTTGTGTTGCTTCTGTTTTTGTATTATGAATTTTAATTTTATTTTCTCAAAAAATACATCCCAGAATGTATTCACAACTGTCAAAATAAATAGACCACAGACAATTGACCAAGGACCAATAATCTTTCCAAAAGACAGGAAAATAGACAAGAACACAGATTACTAAACATGTCCAAAGACCTAGAATACATATAGTCTGACTTGGTCGTGAATCTAACTGGAATGGCTGAGACGGATCGTCTGGCTTTCAAGGAAAGAATAATTCGCTTACGCTATATAGTGGCTCCCTACCTGCATTCTGGGTGTATGTACCTATCAAACAGAGTCAATGGCAGAGTGGGTATCGGGTTCGAACCCCAGTGCGGTCATGTGCCAATGCCACTTTTGTAACCAGAATTTTGAGCTGAATGTCAAACCATAATCCAATCTGATACAATTACTTGTTACCTACCCTGCTAACAGGGTGGTCGGTCCACTATAATGGCAAATAAGTACTGGTTCATAATCAAGGCGGACCCTGAGCCCTCACGCCCTTTCAAATATCAAAAGATAGTTATTGTTTGATTTATTTGGGAGAGAAAGAGAGAGAATGAGCACCATCTAAGCGATTTTTCGGAAGCTAGCTAGCTAGAAAACGACTCATTCCAAGCAATAACAACTCGTTCGCAAAGTTCAAAACTAAGTGGCTAATGCGCTCATTACACATTCCTAAATTCAGTGACTGAATTTAGAAACAAAAAGCGTGAGAGCAAATCAAAGTGGAAGGTATTGCTCATAAAATAAGGTCCATTTTTGTATCTCGGATTTTTGAAAAGCGGTGCGACGCGTTACTTAATATAAGTGATACAAAAATGGACCTTATCATATAAGCAATACATTCCACTTTGATTTGATCGCATGCTTTTTGTTTCTGAATTCAGTCACTGAATTTAGGAATGTGTAATAAGCGCATAAGTGCTAATGCCCTCGAGTGGTTGTTGTACATAGTCTGATTTGAGTATTATTGTAGGTAATAAACGTGGCGGAAAAAGAAAATAACAAAAATAACACTAAAATCTTGAATAAAATAAATTTATAGTATGCTGTTATATCCATGGCTTGTTCGGAAAACGACCTAGCGTCTGCCGTCCTCCATATATCGCACTTACCTACTGCGAACAAACCCCCAACACTTTCAATGACGTATTTGATGAATGCCTTTTATGCTTTTTGATTTAACAGTAAAAATATATTTCTCTTTCGGAACCAATTAAGTTCTTACCTAACGTAATATCAATGTTGTATCAGGGAATTAGTACTAGGTACCTATTCCCTGATGGTATCAACCTAATGTTCGTCCTAGCGGTCAATCCCGGCTTGTGCCAGGGTACGCTTTCCTACTTTTCTTCCTCCACTTCACACGGTTTTCAACATGCTCACGTTCGTAAGCTATTGGTTCTCGGATCTGGAGGTTTTCTAATACCCAATGTATGTGACTAACCAGCGTAGACGAGACTCTTCAATCTTATCCGCGAAATCGAATCTGTCGGGGATGTGCTCGTTGCGCACAGCACGCACTTGGTAAAGTTATCTTATTTACCAGCATTTTCATTTCGCTCGGGTGTAGCCCTCAAACGTGCTTCGTCGGCGACGGCCAAGGATCGCATATCGAACCGACACCAGTATAGTAAACAAAAGTCCGACAACAGAAGTCAAGCACCGCTGGATTGGTGACCGTTTCGTACATTGAGTTCGCCTCTCGTTAGATGGCTATACCGTTGGCGCAAAATTCCGAAAATGGACTAAAGGGGCGCAACGACGTTGACGAACGTTGGTATGCCGCTGGGGACCCTGAGCCTGATTGAATAGTATCGGGAGGTGATTGGTACCACCAGTTATGGTAAGATATTTTATTGTTATACTTATTCATATCGTCACGTCTTTTTTCATCACATTGATAATAGAGATTTTAAGGTCACATTAATGACTGCCATGAGCTCCCGCCATGCTGCACATGAGAGTTGACGTTGGGGCGTATAATAGACTCGTACAGAACGGATACGAAGTGCCAGTTCTTTTGACAGCTTCGTTCTTTTATAAATTTACCCCAGATCTCAAGATCAGACAAGTCTGCTCACCTGCACTATCTTCGAAATTTCAGGTGAAGGGAAACTTGGTGAACACCTACGGGTTTTAACATATACCTACCTAATATCAGTAAAGTAGGTATCGAGTTAGGTGATTGTTTATTTCGATAGATAAGATATGGAGAACAGCCACAACAAATTACATAAATAGGTAGGTACATACTTAGACCGTCTTTCAAGTCCTGTGACAACAAATATTAACTTTACTTAGATTCGTTTTCTCTTGCGTTCCGTTGTTCTATTGCAAATTTCCTTAAGCTACGGTGCCAGCACTACCAGTCGGGCCATACTTGCTTGTTACCTTAGCGGTGTTTATAAAAACAGTCATGTTTAGTAGGTATAAATGCACCCTTTCTTGCAGATTTATTTAACTTATCACTTATCCTTAGATAACAAGTAGGTACCTATTTACTCTCTGATAATTTGATAAAGTACTTGGTACGTTTACTTTTTTACTCCTTTTATAGTTTATAACAAAACAAAACAAAAAATGTATATTGGCCGTCAAAGTAGGTTGGCTGATCTGTTAACTAGGCTGTTAATGGCCTTTTGGCCCCCCATTCACCCCATTTCACGACCAAACTGATTTTTAATTGAAGGTCCCTTTAGCGTTAATGTGTACCTATGGGAATTGCCTCACGCGCGCGGGGGCTCGGGGTCCACCTTGTCGATGATCCAAGATTTGGCAGACTGGGTAATTACAGTGGGGCAATTGCCATCTGACCTTCGTGACCTTGTTAACAGGGCTACCTGACCAGCTTGGATGTGCGGGTTTCATAACAATGTATTCCCGGCATCGGTCAGTGTTCAACTAATGTACCTACCTACATAACTCAGAAAAGAATCATTGGTATATGGCGGCACTGGAATTCGAACCCGGTACCTCGGGGTGCCACTGAATTTGAATTATGGTTACTTAATAAATATTTCATTCAATATTTGGCTATACTATATAATAATTTAATTCCCTGGTATAAAAATATCTTTGGGCTAATAGGTACCAACCTAAATTGATAAAAGCTGAACCCGAATGCTGATTTTACTCGCTCAGAGAATTGCCAAGGTATTTATTAATAGGTAGGTAAATATTTGATTGAATTATCTTGGCATGAAGTAGAGTGAGTACCTACCTTGCTATATTTAGTATACATATACCTAATTATATAATATAGTAATGTAAACACGTATAGATCGCTTCCAGCAATGGGTTACACCTACACACATTAATGATTTTAAATTGCTGTGTACTACTACTTAGGTAGGCATTGCTGTGTGTGTGACACAACCTGCAACCGCTTCGATTTGCCGCAGCTGTTTCGTAATAATTAACTATCTAGTTTTCTACACCTCAATTCCTGTGGTACAAACCTTAAAATAACATTGGCTCTTCTGGTGGATTTATAGTAGGTGCCAACCACGGACAACAAACGATGCTTTTCCACCACGCCGAGCACTCATACGTAGAAGTACTTATTCACTCATTACCACTTTTCACGATATTCGATAAAAACGTCAACGTATTTCGACACTATATCACGTTTATGTAGAAAACGCATGCATTCACGAAACGGATGACTGATCTTGTTCAATGACACTTGTGTTTGATCTTTACCTTCAATAATAATAACACTAATATCGATCCAGTCACTCAGATGTTTATTACATCAATAGGAAGTGGAAAATTCTCGCACATAAAATCGATATAACACACGTACGTAGCGTAGGTTCACACTAGGGATGTTACGGAGCTTCGACTCCGACTCCGATAAGTCGGAGCTTCCGATTGATCTTACACCTCCGGTTCCGACTTCGGTTCCGATACTTTTAAATCGGAGGTTTTAATCGGAGGTCGAACATAGCAGATAGCGGCGGCGGCGACGCGCGGCGGCTGCGGTCAACGTGTACGAACTGTACGAACAGGTTAATGCATGTCGTTGGAAAAGCACGCGTTCTGTCGTCGATTAATATTTCACTTGTTATTACGCAATACAGATGGTTTGTTTTGTTTTGTGCGGTGTGTCAATTAAAGTTATCTGTTTTTGATTTGGAACTAGTGGAAAGTGAATGGAAATACAAAATTCCAATCCCTTAAACCGATTGTCCTCCAATATTTATCGTGTCCACCAGGTTCAGTAGCAAGCGAACAACTTTTTAGTGGTACTCGCCTAATCTATGATCCGTTAGAAATAGATTGGACGGAGATAAAGCTGCAAAGCTGTTGTTTATTAAATATAATTTGCTACTTCTGGAGTCAATTAATTTGATTTAATTTGCTAACTGTCATAAATATGTGTTTATTTTTATTTGTGACACCTATATGATATAGGTTTATTACTTTTTAATTGAAATTAAAGAGGCTGATTGATTAATGTTTTTACTATTTTATTTTATTGCCTGCCCTTAACACATCTTTCTTCACCGTACTATCTCCAACTCCGATTCCGCTTCCGATTCCGGTTCCGACTCCGGTTCCGACTCCGAAAAACCAAATTTAGAAACTCCGACTCCGACTTCGGTTCCGATAAAACCACCTCCGTTACATCCCTAGTTCACACAGACGTTGTGGGCACGATAAGACAAAGCGTAGGCAGCAGCGGTATCGTTTTCGTAACCGCGCCTTGTATTACGAATGCTCTGAGCGCTCGTTTCCCATCGACTGACTAACTAGCGAGCGAAATGTAATGACTGACGCAGTTGACGCACGCTCCTCGCACAGCCGACCGGCAAACCAGCGAACCGCACGGTCGGCCGCGAGGGGGCGCCGGCGGCGCGCCATGCGGCGGGGGCGGAGGCCGGCAGACAATAGCAACAACAGAAGTAACTAAGGTGTGGAACACAACAAATCGGGGTACCTACACCTAACAACTGTTGCTGTCTGATTCTATCCAAATAATACGCATCTCCATTGAGGAAGTTTTGTTGAAAGCTCTGTGAAACAATTGGAGACTTTACTTAAAATAGGTAGTAAAAAGTTGAAGCAAAGCACCATATATTTCTTAAACATTGACAACTGAATACTGTTCTGGCCAAAATACCCTACTTGAGCTCTCAATCCAGAAGAGTGTATAAAACCCGGCCAAGACGCGTGAGGCCATTTGTAGTGTTAATGCTATAAAGTTTTATTATAAATGCACCTACACATAAGTTGGTCGAGTATAGGTACCTACTCGTTAACTTGAGGAGTTCATTACTCAAAATAATGCATGATCGAATAATTTGGTTTATTATTGCAATTGTAATAAAATAAACTTATTGTTAATATCATTATTATAAAGTTGGGCATTGTACGACCTCCATAAACCGGTTGGTAACGTAGCGTAGCATGATACAGTCACTTCACGCCAACAACAGCTGATATGGTAAACCTTGCCGCCTGTCTGAATACGATGACGTCATTAAATCTATGAAGTTATCATTCATTTGGCTCTCTTGGTGCGAAGATTTTAATGAACCTACAGAGTAGGTACACTAAGTAAAAAAGTTATCTTTACTTCAGCGTTAATGATAATATAATTACACAAATATTGGCACGTGGATAATTGGTTTGACTGAGTGGTGAACTCATTTTATTATTCAGGGTCAGAACTCGTGTGGGTGAATGTGGGTGGAACGATCAACTTGAACTTTCTGTATTGAGAATCGTTTTGAGGACCGCCGTTCGTAGTTAGCCGCGTATTGACCTACTTTGGCCAAATAATAGGAAATGACTAATTTTTGAGCATGTACCGTTGTAGCCAGCCAACGTTATGGACGATTTGATGATGTATTCAAATATCGAGAGCACACTGTTCAGAACGGTATTTGTACTACCTTGCTAATAAAACAATAATAAAATTAGTATCTCTACATAGAGTCTATACCTTCTACTTCTTTATCGTCATAGACGTGGAGAGTAGGAGATGAAAAACATTTTTGGTCATTAAAGCCGACTCAGCGACTAGCAGTTCATTTGCCAGTCAGATACGCTTTTCTAAACGAAAATGCTTCATATTTACTGAAAGTGAAAGCGGTTTAATACAAAAATCTTTAATTTAAAATTTGTGGTGTTCTGGCTTTACGTCGGCGACTGCCATCTAACCCGCACTACCCGTTAGGGTAAAGCCAGTTCGCCAAAGCCTAGTGCGTCTGTCAGTTGGGGGACTAGTGCAGGTGAGTATGACTTGGATCCAGAAGATGGGACCTTATAATCCTCAACACAAATGAGGTATATGATTCAATGCACTTAAGTACGTAACAAAAATGCAGAACCCCAGATGCATTATCACTGTGCGGACGAGCTGCTATGCCTCATGTCTGTGATTACACTGGCTACCATAATAGACTGTAAGGGGAACCGTAGGTTATTACTACGTCATCAAGTGCAAGAAAAATTCCACTTTGCAGCGCTAGTACGGGTTTAGAATACCCACAAAACGTTGGTCTGCCCGTACACAATGTGACGCGAAAAAAATTTTTTTTGCGTTGTACTGTTGACTTTTCGTAGCGACACTGCTTACTTATCCTCTTGTGTGGGTGATAGAAGTAAAAAACCGAGGTGCCTTACATCGTCTTGGCAGTTCCGCTAGTCAGCCCCATTAAAGGTAAAAAAACTAACCACTGACTAACCAAAAAGTGGCTTTAATACATAAAGCTGACTAGCAAAACTGTCAAGAGGATGGAAGGCACCCCGGTTGTTTTACTTGTAACTACAACCTATCGCCAAGAAATATAATTCGCTAAAAGAAATTCTGTATCAAACAAGCCTTGTTGTGCACGTTAGACACGGGCAGACCAACGTTTTTTTAGGGTCTTCTGAACCTCTACTATCGCTACTAAGTGTTTTTTTTTTTCCAACGACGTAGGATTACCTACGGTGCCCTCATACTCTTGCCCGTAAAAATAATGGCGGTGGTACCCACCCCGGCAGACTACTCGCGCTTGAGTCTACCGGTTAAATTACTATGAAATTCCAGATAATAGTGGAATTATGTTGTTCTAGTAAGTACGTACAAATAAGCTACAAAACTGTGAAGCTTTATTAATAAAATCCATTCAGTATAAAAGAGTATGTCATAACTGTCCACACATAATATATTAGTCCATCCTCACAAACTTTCGCTTATAATATTTTAAATCTACTATATAAAAATAAGTCGGGTTTTCCTTCCTGACGCTATAACTCCAGAACGCACGAACCGATTTCCACGGTTTTGCATTCGTTGGAAAGGTCTCGGGCTCCGTAAGTTTTATAGCAAAGAAAATTCTGGAAAAATTTGAAAAGAAAAGCGGGAAAAGCGGGAAAGTAGGGTAGGTGTAAGGTAGGTGTAGGGTAGGTGTAGGGTAGATGTAGGGTAGATGTAGGGTAGGTGTAGGGTAGGTGTAGGGTAGGTGTAGGGTAGGTGTAGGGTAGGTGTAGGGTATGTGTAGGGTAGGTGTAGGGTAGGTGTTGGGTAGGTGTAGGGTAGGTGTAGGGTAGGTGTAGGGTAGGTGTAGGGTAGGTGTAGGGTAGGTGTAGGGTAGGTGTAGGGTAGGTGAAGGGTAGGTGAAGGGTAGGTGTAGGGTAGGTGTAGGGTAGGTGTAGGGTAGGTGTAGGGTAGGTGTAGGGTAGGTGTAGGGTAGGTGTAGGGTAGGTGTAGGGTAGGTGTAGGGTAGGTGTAGGGTAGGTGTAGGGTAGGTGTAGGGTAGGTGTAGGGTAGGTGTAGGGTAGGTGTAGGGTAGGTGTAGGGTAGGTGTAGGGTAGGTGTAGGGTAGGTGTAGGGTTAGAACGCTACGCGAACGAAGTCGCGCCGGGTCCACTAGTTATTAAATAATAATACACACAGTATAGGTACCGTCGCAGGATGCCAATCGCCTCCCGAGATTGTTCAAACAGTCATAGAGTACCGTGCGGAAGGTTTACCCGGACTTAACCAATTTTTATCTATAGACATTATAGGAAGCAATCTATGCTTTGTCTAAAATAGGATGATAATTTTGACAGCTCACTAATTGTTGGTCTTTGGCGCACGCCTATGAAGTTTTGTGTTTTATTTCGGTAAAATGTACTACGGAAAATGTCGTACTTCATAGACAGGCCCCGCCCCTTTAGTGAAGTGCCACGAATAACGAATAACAACAAACAATCGAAAATCGATATTGATATAATATTATCGAATATTTAAAATTAACATTTAGGTAACCTTATTATTTTTTGTAACTAAACTCTTATTCTTTGTTTGGATTTCACCTTAAGAGACCTTCCACAACAACAATTTCGAGTCGCGCGTATTCTACGTAATAGGATGACTGACCGAATAGAAATACGCACGTGTCATAATCGTCGTTGTAGAAGGGTTTTTAATGTCGTATTAATAAATTATTAATTCAGAAGAAAATAAATAGTTTATTTTGTATAATACGTATAGCATAACAATGCAACTATCGATTCCAAGTTCTATGAGAGTGATAATCGATAATCGAATAGATTCATTAACGATTTTACACAACCACATCCCAACTGTGATCTGTCAAAATTATCATCCTATTTTAGACAAGGTATAATTTCATTAGCGCCGCGTATGTTTAGAATGCGGTTTTACGGATGCAGTCGCAACAGGCAGTGAACCGCCCTTACACTAGTAGAGATAAAAGTGTGTCTGTCGGCATAGAGTTCACTAAAAACCGGATTATCACATTTATAAGTAAGTCATAATCTAAAACATCTACTAAAACGCTCATTCTACGATTAAAATATTATCAATAGAAAGTATGAAAAATTTTAAGAATGTGAAAGAAGCATAAAGAGCTTTATCGGACAGAGCAAATGAATAATGTGACGATAACGTGCTTGATTAAGTGCCTACTAATAAGGGCACGAAGCGGGACCCACGGCCTTTATTATACAGCATATTTTATATAGTAAAGTGTATCTTTGTTAACCCTAGCCTGTAATTAACTTGTTAATAAGTAGATACCTACATATATCTTGATTAGTATGCTTTACACTAAGTACTTACCTTTTAACGAAATCCGCAAATACGAAGTCTCGGACTAAACCGAATGTAAGTATGTAGCTATTCAAATCCACACTATTGCTGCTGATAAGCGGTTTTATTTTATGGTAGCCGTATAGTAGTTCCGAATTTTCAGAAAATACTGAGAGTACCTTTTTTAAGAGGGGAAATCTTCGGAAGATCTTCACCCGGGGGAGTGACGTGGACATGTGGGATTGCCCGAAAAGGACCCTATACACTAAAACCCCTTTTTGTATCCACAGTCGCTTTTTTAACGAAACACCACAAGATCTCATATACCTCAAGTACCTAAGAAACAAAACGAAAAGAGCGAAAGTTCTGTAAGTACTAGTACCTTCTTTCTTAGCTCGTTAGCATATCGTCGGTAAAAGATGAATACACCGGTCAAATGAGTCCAAGCAGACCGGTCTGGCTACTTGCCATTATTCAGGCTCGGCGTTGATCACCGTTTTGAAAGCCCCTGACTATGCCACTGAGATGTAGTTTTATATTTTGCTACAATTCTTGCTATCTGCCGACACAAGACTATGTTATGGAGATAGGTACTATTTGATGCTGACGATTTTATGGTGAACTACGACTACGTTCGCGTGGACTAGAGGATCTGTGGTCTGGTGAAGCAGACTTATAAAAAAAATGCTTTTTACTTTGGATTTCGAAACTTACAGGTTGTGTTTATCAAAAGACAGTAGGTCAGGTAGAGAGTTCCGTCGCGGTTCGCATAATAAATGTTGAAGCAAAGTGGTTTGTGCGCCTAGTCTTTGTAATTTCGACTGTAAAACAGTGTCATTTCGCCGAGGCTCTCCTCGTTTGATGGTGCAACGAAGATGACAGTATTAGACTGGGCAGTTCCATTGCAGTCTCCGAAATGTATCCGATAACAAAAAAATTACATACATATATACGCTCGAAAAACATAACCTTCCTTCGTCGCAGTCGGCTAAAAACAGCTAGTCAAGCAGACAGATGAATAAACGCCAAAACTACTAGACCGATTTCTTAAATTCTTTCATTAATATAATGCTACTAATAAAGGCTACTTTTTATCCCAGGAAAATAATAGGTTTCCGCGGGAAACTTGATCGTTTACAGAGATCCGAACTGCGCGCAGGTGAAAGCTGCTGAGAACGGCTAGTAATAAATAATATGGTCGACACTGTGATTATGTCAATGTCAGTTAATGGGCTACCTAGTACCTACAGGTGTCCACGCACGTAATTCAATATGGTCATCAATAATAAAATGACACCAATATGTTTTGGTTGAACGGGCTAACTCTCAGCATAAACATAAAGGTTGCCTGAAGGAAATTGTTTTAAGCGATAAGGCCGTCACATCGACCTTCGTCCTAGCGCTTATCTCGGCATCTGCCGTTTTTCTTAAGTAATTTTTGCGTTGACAAGCGTTACAGAAACCAGGTGAAGTGCGTTAAGTACTTCTAAGTACCCGTAGTATTATTTTTAAATGTACAATAAAATGTTTTTTCATTCATTTATTCAATTGTTGGTGGTCACACTTGTAGGACATTCTAGTATGGCCACCAATAAACTTTTACCCCATCAATCATCAATTCATCACACATCGCGTGCTCAAAATATGCAATTCTGAATTGATTGCCGATATAAGAAAGTCGTCAATAACAGACTCGTCAGACACGTTCATCACTGCAAACCTAACATGTTATTACCTAACAAGCTCCATTCACACAAGTTATTTAATTTATCGGTAGTTATTCATATCGGCACACTTTCTATTTCGTATTTGCATAAATGTAATTTAGCTGAATGGTGAAAGTACTTATTATATTATTTACCTAGATATAGGTAAGTACGTATAATTGGTAGCTAAGCACCGTTACGTATTGGCATTATAGGTACTTTATCGTGAGAACCAGAAACAGAAACCCCACAATGCAAGCATTTCTCAGGCATGAGTCGCGACTGCATAAAATAAAATGCGTAGGAAGGTATTAAAAGGTACAAAAACCCCAATATTGTACCATCGCTTCCGTCATTCGTGAATCAACATCGGATACATGCAATAGGTACCTACTTCATAACTGGTTTATTTGACTATATCGCCATTGAAACGAAAATTATGGATAAGACTTAGACCGACCCGTTTCGGCGTTTCAATATTACTCTATAATACTTATATGTATAAACATTGTACTTAATGAGTATAGCTCATCAAATATAGTGTAGACACATGTACATAATGGCATACGTACAAGTATATTCGCTAGTTGCTCCAGGCAAATTGTGATTATCGCTGGGATAAACGAACTGAGTTGACCTTTTAGCCTGTAGCTTTTCAGTAGGTTAGCAGGTTCCGAATTGAGGACGTCGGTGTGGGCAGCCAGCGTAGATAAAATTATTTCAGGTTCACACAACGAGCTCCTACTAACCCATTTGTGTTCAGAGCAAGTTTGTTGACCTCGTTGACCAGTGAGCTGTCCGCGGTTAAAACACAAAAGCCGACGCGTGATGCGTACGAGTCACTGATATGACCCACTGTACGACTTTGAATGTGCGCGTTAGAATGCGCTAAAAACTATCTGGGTACCTATATTGTGCTAATAAAGCAGGTATGGCAGACCCATTTAAAATTTCTAGCAAATCGTACTAGGAAGCTATCATCGCATAGTACGATTTGCTAGAATAGCATAGGAAATATAGGTCAGTACATATAATCTTTAAAACTTTTAACTAGAATCTCTTGGTTCGGTTGCCATGTTATATTCAAATTTATTTCTGTTTTATACATATTAAATGCACAAAGACCTCTCCAAAGAGCGCAAACACGATGGATTTATGTCTTATTTATTGTACTACATATAAATGTATAAACTATACATAAATAACATATCTACATAAATAAAATAGATATATCCATATATACATGTATGAGACCTTGTTGCGTTCAATAATTTATATGGCCGCCTTCCATCGTCATCATCAGACCTTGAATGTCATCTAGAGGAGTAACTCATTAAGACCATTCCAATGAGCAGTTTTCCAATAGGTATCTAAAGCATTCTTAACCACTCACTAGATGGCGCCTCGACAATTTTGGTAATTGATAATCGCTTGAAATAGGTTCTTAGCAAACAGGATATAAACACTGGGTACGTTGTATTGGATAATATTGTACTTGTCAGTAGTTTTAAACCATTTTAGAGGTTTTAATAATAATGGAACAAAGTGCCAACTTCTATAAATATTTCTTTTTACACTTCGTTTAACCTTTTTTATGTTATGATTATATTAATAAATATTTTATTTTTAAGTTTAGTATTAGTTGGCTGCATGAAATCACTGCAACCATCATACAGATTAAAAAAGGATTACCAAAATTGTAGGAGCGCCATCTATTGATGCTTTTTGAAACCAACTATCAATACCTACTGGAAAACTCCTCATTACGATGGAGTTATCTTATTGCGTTTATTAGTTCCTATGGCCTTTCGTATAAATGTATTGTCATCCAAGTTACATAGCTATACCCAACAGATCAATTGAACGCCGGGAAGTGGGTTCAATTAGGCTTTCAAGATTTGTCCCGAACATACATACATACATAGGTACATATACATATAATTGTAAACATTGCAAGTTAATTAAGTTTCTAAAATAGGTCATGCATTAGAGAAATTAATATTATAATATGTACTATTAATACCGGCCTTACTTAAAAGTTTAGTTTCTTTTCGTTAATCATTCTTTTTATCTTTAACATTTGTTTTTCGTTATGTTTTTGGCTTGTTTTAAATTGGAGTAACTGGGCTTTACAAAATTATCCTTTAAAAAATCTACAAGGCTGTAGGCAAACCTATTACAATGTAAAAAATACAACTCTTTCGAAGCTCTACCCATCGATATAAAGCGATAATATAAAAAATGCACTACTAATATAAATGGTTCACAAGGATTAGTGCAGCCGCGGAATAGCTCAGCAAAAAAATATATAATCTATACCTACTTGCTCCAAAACCATGCCAAGTTACTAAGTCTTCAAGCCACGGAAGTTTTTATTCCCCTGACTGGCTATACACCTGCATTTCTGTTCCAGTATTTAAATGCAACTAAAACTAAATGAAGTTAACCATAACTGGAATGTTAAAAAAGTTACGAGCTATAGTTAGGTACTGCTTTTCTATAGGTAGGGGAAGGTTTCTGCTAAAGTTTCCCTGTTTACTTTTATTTAAAATATATTTTTTAAATTTGTTTCTACGCCCCGATTTCTGCCAAATCCTGGACAATGGTCAAGGCGGACCACGGGTCCTCGTGTGCGAGAGCACAACCGGGCCATTAACGGCAAAACTATTATTTATCTACACTCATAGCGTAATGTTCCAATTACATATTCGAAAGCAGTCGTTTAAGGGTACACTTTTTTCACGCCAGACTATAAAATTTTAAAAATTACTTTTCGATACAGCATTTCCCATACTATTTTCATGACAGCTGTATCGTAAAATAACTTTTTAATCATTATGCAACACTTATATTTTTTAAATTCTCGTCGGGCGCCCGGACACGGTCAAATGTAGGCTGAATACATAGATGTCTTTAACAAATTCAAATTCAAAATTTAAATTTTCCTGTTTATATTCTGTGTAATTATTTTCCCGCTAAACAAAATATTTTTTGTAATTGTTGTAATTTGTGTTTGAGAATGTTTTTTCTTATTTTAAGCAAATAAATAGATAAATGTGAAAGTAGTAAAGTGAATTTCCCGCCGCTTGATATCCTCGACGCGTGGATACAACAGAACTGACTCGCAGCTTACTACCAGCAAAGTTGAGAAAATTATAGGTACGAACGATATTTTAACATAAAAATACGAGTGTAGATAAAGTAGTGTATGCAACTGCATATAATTAGGTATTAAAACACTCGTGTCAAACTATTATCATACTCGGCTACGCCTCGTATGATAAACAGACACTCATGTTTTAATACCCCCTTTTATATGACAGTTGCATAAACTACTATTATTTTTTCTGCGCCCCGGTTTCTATTATACATATTTCACGCAACTTATTGACGCGCGGGTTGTGGCTGGTAAGAGATTGCGATATACTTTTATCAAAAACAATGTTAAAGGTGTAATGCCGTGGGAAATAGCAGAAATACTAGAATATTGTAACTTACGTTAGATACATTCATATAAACATAACATTAGTTACTTAGACACTCAACTCTACTTCAAATCCAAAACACGGCCTTGAAGAAACCCATGCTTCGATCAAACACAATCTTTGTAATGAAATATTTTCGAGTCTCTTACGTTAATGGTGGACACGGACACCTGTTGAAGTTTTGCGTATAAAAATAATATTTCAGTGGCGATCTATTTAAATCATTGCGCGAAAATAGCGTCTCCGCCGTGGGCGCCACGGGAGGGCGCTCGCGCTCAGCGGCGGCGGCAGCTGAACCGACCCGGCATACTAAATGGAATCAAACTACTGTTTTGCGCTTAGTATTTCTGGGATTTTACTTTATGTTTACCAATATCATGATAGACTTGTAGTTTTTACGTAATTTGGCTAGCACCTACTTTCCAAATACGGACGTAGATATTATCTACTCGTCTATAATAGACAAAGTATCTAGAGTTTGTGGAGTTAGAAAAATGGGAACGTAATCTTCATCTTATCTAACACTTGCAAAATTATCGAATACCTACTTAATTTGTTTATGAATAAATGATGAAATGATTTTCATAATTATCACAAATAATATACCAATTTTTATATTATATTGTTGAACGGATTAATGTTGGCGAGTGAGTTATGAATATTCAAATTAGGGATTTTATTTTATTACATTCTTCATGAACAGTGATCGTTTAGGTACCTACGTAGAACATAGGAGAGAATGACAATGAGATTAGATAATGGCATAGTTAAAACCGAAAGTAGATATACAGATTTAATAGGGGGATAGAATGTCTATCTACCTACATTAATTGTTGAAACAAATTTTCAGGCTAGTGTGGAGCCAATGTAGAGCATAAAAGCAAAAGCAAATCAAATAAAATGGTAGATATAGTGCACGTTTGTTTGATAGGAAGTTGAACTTGACCACATCCAAAATTAGAACACAACATTCAGTATTTGACATGAAAAATGAAATAGCGTTACGTTGGAGAGATTTCATTAAAACGAGTCTCATGAGAGTTATTTCTGTTCCGGCCGACGTCGCAAGAGAAGTATTTATAGGTTAGGTAGACAAATATACAGTACTTTCCTAAGCAAACCTAAATTTAGGTTGTGTGACGTCAGCAGCTAGCATTTTTGTATTGTCATGCAGAGTAACTAAGACATAAATCTGATAGTAAAACTACATTCTTATCACATTCGCACTATCCAGTTGACGCATTATTATTTACTCTACTAAGGTGTTAAACAAGCATACGGCAGCCTGATGGTGAGCCACCATCAGGCCTGGTGGTGGTGACGGTGACCATAGCCTATAGACATTAGCAATACCAGGGGTATCGCTAGTGTGTTGCCGACCACCAACCACGTTGTTCTGGGGGGAAAATAGGCGTAGCCCTTCCACTGCCAAATCCACGGTTCCCCTCCCCCCATCCGCCATGTAGCACTGGAATCCTTAATCATCGGCACGAACACAACACTATTTAAAATAGTGTTGTTTGGCTGCGGTATTCTGTAAGGTGGAGGTACTTTCCCAGTCTGGCGGCTTCAATTCAAACGAGATATCCCGTGCCTTACCATACGAGTATATCCATATGGAAACAGTATTACGTATACCTACACTACCTCATGGATAATTGTATTAAAGACACATAAAAAAAGTGCATAATAATAAGTCTAAGTACTTCTTAGGTCGACAGAGTTCCTCGAAACGGCAAAAAAAAATTAGGTAGGTGGCTTCGACTCACACCGACGATGAAGTAGAAGCTACGTATGAGGATACATCTCCAAGTCAAAAGCGTTTTCTGTATATCTATAAAAACTTTTACATTCGAAATAAAAATACTCCCGCTAAGAATATGGACAAGTGTAAAAAAACAGGGCCATTTCTAGTTAGAACTTTTATTTGGTCTGGTCGTGTGTAAATATCGTTAATGTGAAAATCTTACAAGTTCCGTGAATCTCTATCAATTTATTGAAATCTAAAATATTCAACTGTAGCAGTTAATTGAGTCTGTCCGTTAGAATTTTATCACATCACAGCCCGTATCTGGATTTGGGCATCTTCCACATTTCGCGTATGTCAGTATGTGTATGTAATGTATCTATATGTTATTATAATTTTGGACGACCTTACAGCAATTTTAGCGTTGGTCATTTAGGTTTTAGGTTCCTCATTCCTTCATTTTCATTGGACTCAACCTGTCCAACAGTGGTTTAAAAAAGTGACTTACCCTGATAATAATGGAGAGGAAGGAACCACAGAATATGTTATATCCTAAGAATTCAAATCAAAGGCTCGCTTGTTTACATACCTGTATAGGTAAACGTACAAGAACCTTTACGATGCCGACTAGGCTAGTCGTCTCTCAAATTGCAATTTTATTTATTTATATTTTAAAGGCTATATTAGCCAGTATCTACAGCAGCGACTACTATGTTCTGACACTCAGCTTAAATGGACCCATAGAGATAGTATACTTAAAGTGGACAAGAGGACAAAGTATACCAAAATCTATATTTTATACATATAACTAATCTCGCAGATTCAACGTCAACATTCTGAGGGAGGCATACGAGCAAGCAGGTCACCTGATGATAAGTGTAATCGTTCGTCAAAAGATTTAAAAAGTTATTTTAATAGTCTTATGAGTGGAGTCTTACCCATAAATAAATAACCGCGGACAAATTCACACAGCGCCATCTAGCCCCAAAGTAAGCAAAGCTTATGCTCATGGTCCACCCATTGAGTTCATATTGGTGGACCACGGGCAAGCATTATTACATATTACTCATCGACATTTGGTCGTTACTACAAAAAATATGTTATTGAAAGGTATTGCCGATTGTAATGTTGATGACGTCATCCTCACCGATTTCGGCTACAGCGACTTCTTCAGTTCTGCCGTTGTTGGCGTTCATGTGCTTAAGTAGCCAATTTTATAACATTTTAGTTACTTTTTTTGCAAAATTAGATACTTACCTCGGTCCTAATCATTAGATTAATTAAAAATTTGGATGTAGATTAAAGTCGAAAATATCTACAAGTAACTGAAAACAGTTGGTGTACGAAATATACCGACATAAAGCCGATTTGCCGAGAACTTGGCTAGCGCTCTCTGTTCGCATAGATGGCTATAAAAAAGAAATTGATACTTAATTGAATTTATCTAATAACATCTACACGCGCGACGCGTGATCGAGGCCAGTGAAACCGTTCTTTAGTATACTGTACTGTATCATCTACAACACACACGCAACACAGTGTGATATACTACCTACAGGTTTCAAATGATACCTGTGCACTTATCTCTCGCTAAAAAAGCAAACTGATGAGATTAATAGTGACATTTCACGCGCGATAATAGTATTCTTCACTTGTCTTGACAATAAAATCTGGTTTATAGAAAGTTACATTAAATACGTAGACAATTTCATTCATGCAACTTAAGTGCGTCGCCTCGCGGGCATCGCGGCCCCGTAGCTGTCTACAAGTTAACCAGCAAATGGACAAAACGTGACTAAACTCAGTAAAGTGTGCCCAAATGGAAAGGTACAACGCGCTTTCTTCAAATCATCGCGGAAAATTAAAGTCTCATTAGCGTTTGATGCATGCTGTCTGTATTTCCGACACTTCTTACTTTTTGTTTAGGCTTAAACATCACGATGGATAAAAAATAACTCTTAATGAGGCATTTCAATAGATTCTATAAGTAGGTACCGCTAAAGATCCAACTATAACAATATTTGTTTCTAGTAAATAAATACTGAATATATATTTTTAATATTATATACTCGTTGTTCATACATATCTCACATCAACCTTTGCTACTTTCAGTTTAATGGTTGTGGTTGTACGGGCCGCCGCATGCAAAAAGCCAAATACCACAAATTTTTAATGTAAGGTTCTGGTAGTGAAGCATTTTCAGTAAAAAATATTTATTGCCCTGGGAGGCACACGGACGGACGGTCCACCTGATAGAAAGCGGCCACCGTCGTCCAGGACACTGCAAACTAAGGAGAGCGGAAGCGGTGCGGCCTTTGAGGTACCATGCCTACCTGCCTTTTGAAGACGCCATGTTATAATGCAAAGGAAAGACTTCGGGAGAGAGCTCATTCCACAACTCGTGAACTGAAAGCACTTTCCTACTAAAAGAGCGGACCCTGGCGGAAGCCAAGATTGGCCACTAGGCTGTGGATGACAATACTATTATAAAGAGAAACAGTGTGTATGTTTGTAAGTTTGGATGTTGGGGTATTATCCGAAACCACTCAACCGATTTCGAAAAGTATTTTCACTAACAGAAAGCTACACTTCCGGAAAAACAATACTCGTATGATGGTTTTACAGAGATCCGAACTACGCGCGGGTGAAAACCGCGGGAAACGGCTAGTTATAAGGATGTAAGGATGCGAAAGTTCGTAAGGATGGATGTTTGAAGCAAAAAGTACTGAACGAATGATGAAAATTTAGCAGTGTTGTAGCTTATAGCTTAAAGGAACTCTGGAAACCGGCTAAGCCGCTAAACAAGTTTGGACAGCATATAAAACAACCTAATTTATATCAAACAGAGTGCATGAGAAATAACGTCAGAGATTCCTTCAGAAATCCTTTCAATAATTAATAACGTATTTAAAATTTCAGTCGAGGCTGTACACGCTCCCTAACTCTGACGCTGACCAGCGGTTTACGTACACAACAAAACATTCAGTTTAATGTATATGTATATTTATTTATATAAAACATAAATATGATTTATCTAATCACATTTTACATTACTTTTTGGGCAACACGTTGGATCACATTTTTCACTAGTGGACCCTTTCACTTCTTTTACTATATCCCTCAATATGTCTAAATATATTGCTGCATGGTGTTGGTGAAAAATCAACGAAGGCCTTATTAAAATGGCTTCTGCACCACTTGGCCTTACCAGAACCCCTGTAAACGGAAATATAGGTTAGATTATAATAATACCTTAAGTAACATCTTCATTCAATCTACTTTCTTTCTCAATAGAAATAGGTATATCAGTATGCAGAGATCTTAACTAGGACTGTAGGCGTATGGGAAAACCGAATCGAAATCAGAGGAAAATCAAGCGTGAAGTATCAACAACAACGGGACTTAAGGTTGAAGATGGAATTAATGATCAAAAATGGAAACACACAACTGTAAATGTCAAATAGACTATCCAGGGTTCAAAACTTTTTTTTAAATTTATTTATTCACGAAATGGTTATGCATCACGCACACTTTTCAGTGTGCTTTACAACTTTCGATAACGAATCAAATCGATTTACCCCCATTTATACAATTTATTAAAAACGTAATAAGTAACTGGAAACCTATTAGTCCTAGAACACTACGTTAGAAAACTAATATAATACAGATGTGGCCGTCATTTTGAATCTTGTATTATTTTATGTATTATTGTTTGAGAAAAACAGTAGATATAGTCTCGGCGTCGGTCAATTCCTCACTTTTCAAGCCTTTGCAATAATGTACTGTAACAACGAGCCAAATGTTTAGAATTTCACACCATTATTAGTGGCATAAATGAAAACTACACATATTTTATTGAAACAGCACAAATACGTAACAAAAAAACATTGTTCCCTATTTAATTCAGTAAAATATTTTTAATAATTCATATGATTTTATTTCATTTTGATTGTAATAATTTTAATCAATATTTCAATAATTTTAAATAATCTACCTATTTGGGTTTTTTTAAGTAGTGGCAACAATCTCGTTCGAATTGGAGCCGCCCGACTGGGGAAGTACCTCCACCTTACAGAATATCGCAGCTAAATAATACTCTTTTAAATAGTATTTTGTTTCTGCCGGTGAGTAAGGTTTCCAGTGCTCCATGGGGTGGGGATTTGGGGAACCGTGGCTTTGGCAGTGGAGTGGCATTTGCTTTTTGCTGCCAGAGCAACGTGTTATAGAGGTGGGCAACGCATTAGCGATACTCTTGGTGTTGCTAATGTCTATAGGCAGTGGTGACCACTTTCCTTCAGGTGGCCCGCTTGCCTGTTTGCCTACCGTATAACATAAAAAAAAAAAAAAAAAATCTTTAATTTTATCTCACACCTTAGGTTTAGCCAAAAAAATTTGCATTTCCAAATAAGGATCATTTGATTCTTTGAAAAAATATCTGGGTCGCAGATATTGGTAAATTGTGACATGGCATAGTGCATATAGTGTTACCCCATTCTAATTACTCATAATAATTCATGGCCTTCAAATCTCCAGGCCTACATTAGACTCACTGGATAATAACAAAGTATGACTAAACAACTCATTGTTTCTCAATAAACACTTACTCACTTACTTGCTAATATAATGTCAGGTGACTACTTAAATACACAGACATGAACTTCCTCCATGATTGGAGGATGTGCTATTACCACCATTCGTAGGAGATCGCGCGTATTGGAGATCGTATCGTAGCAAAACATTCATATCACGAAACGCTGTCTATTTATAAGCCTGCAATGTCCAAGAACGTTCTCCCTGCCCGTTGTTTCTAAAGTAACTACGTTTTTAATAGAAAAAGGCAAAATAATTCAGCGCGACAACGATAATACTGTTGTTTTTTTTATAATACTGAATGTGGCGTAAACATGCAACCTTTGGAAACATACATAAGTACATAATATATATAACGTCACCCCTTTTCCCATAGTGTTCTACTGCCTACGTTCCTGACAAACCTCTCTCGCTTCTTCTACATTCCCCAAAATTATATAGGTAGATTCAATAAAAACAACTGACGCGCCCGTCAAGGTCATTATCATCGTTGTTGAGCTGAATTTCAATTTAATTTTGGCGTCCGCTTTTCTACTTCTCTTTGTCCACTTTGCTTGGTCTTCGGCATCCTTGGTGGCGAGTTTGTTGGCGAGGTGCGCAAGTCATCCTAAGCGACGTGAAGCCATCGCTTCTTGGGTGGCATGACCAAACATTTATTCCCTACGTAATTTGCCGCTCTGCGCTAGACGTGGCCGACATGGACGCGGACGTCAGAGCTACCGCGAATGTGCGAGCTTCAGAAACGGTTTTTGCGTGAAACTCCAAACATGCTGGATGTTCAATTGTTGCACTCAATTGTTTTGCCCTTTTCTATTGAACTTGATCTAAGATTGACACATACTTTGTACTATGACTGGTAAGACCATATAATATTGTCCCAGGTGTAGGGAAACACGAAATAGACAAGTAGGTAATCTTAGTACACATAAATTCTTACCTTTCTGTTTAAATTTTTGTACCATAATATCCCTTGTTAATCTGCTATACGCATCAAATGCTAGAAAAGTCCCTCGACCTCGTACATTTCTGATATGTTCCGGGAACTCTTCTTCCAGGAGATTAAGGCCACATCGGAGGTATACACCGGTACATTCCACTAACCTAAGCAAATTGCCAAGTTTCATAATATCTAAAACTTTTTCCAAAAGAATAATTTTTAGAGGGTCACCCATCCAAGTGTCGAATATACGGTACGGACAAGGAGCCCTGCAATAGAAACTGCCAATAGAAATATATTCTTTAAGATAACAGCTACCTATTTTGTTTGAAGATTCGTTTATACGTACCTAAATTCAGAAGTACAATAAAATCCACCCGTAACCATTTTGTTACTGAAAGTAACGATATCTGGAGGACAAGGTAGACAGAAGTGCTCATGACACCACATACGGCCAGTTGACCCACACCCTGTTTGCACTTCGTCGATGATAAATGCAATTCCACGCTGAAACCAAATGATTACTGACTTCAAATTAGATGAATTATTTATGAATATATTTATGAATATCTTTAGGGTCGAAAGGCATATTAATATGATTGACTAGCGACCAACAAAGGACCGAAAAGCGCAACTTGGGCAAACCTCCTGCATTGATGAAATGAATCGCGGACAGCAGTTGGCCGTGAGCAACGCCAGACAGACTGATCATATAGAAAGGCTTTCTTTTTTTTGGTAATTGTCCAGAAAAGGACGGTCTTTGGCTGATGGTGAAATCTACACTAATATTATATAAAAAAAGATTTGATTGTTTGTTTGTTTGTAGGTAAGTAAGTTTGTAGATAAACACAAAAACTATAAGTCGATTGTTTTTAATAAATATTTAACTATTTCCCCTATAGAAAGCTACATTATCAGCGAGTAACCTAGGCCATACTCTTCTTCATTTTTTTATTAGAGATCCCTAGAAAAATTGTAATAATATAACACAAAGTGTCAAAATGAACATTTCCCGCGCATCCCCGAACATTTCTATGTTCCCGCATAATTTCAGAACAGCTGCACCTATTTCTTTTCTGTTGTGGGAAACCTAAATCGCAGACTAGAAAGAAATTCGTAAATTGACCTATTATCATGTATCACAGAGTCGCGTTCTTGAAATGCACAAGCGAGATTTAAATAGGTAAATTTACACGGGATTAATAAAGACAAGTAGACATGTCAATGTACGTATTTCTTTCTGGTCCGCGACTTAGGTTTAAGGTTAGGTGTGGGGTACGTGTAGGGTAGGGGTAGGGTAGAGTAGTGTAGGGTAAGGTAGGCGTAGGACAACACGCGAACGAAGTCGCGGCGAGACAACTAGTTATAATGTGAAAGGAATAATCTAACTGTATGTCAAACAACACAAACCTGCTTACAGAGTTCTTGAAGAGTTGTAATGAAATCTGGAGACGCTTCTCTGGCACCATCTTCGGTTTGAATCGGCTCAATGATTATAGCAGCCACCGGATAGCAGCAATGTGCATACTGATCAACCAAACAGCAAACCTCCGTTATGCACCTGTTAAATTCAAAACTTGATAGTAATTATTTTATTAGACTAGCTATCCATCTTACTAGATGGTAAGTGACGATGCAGCCGACGATGGAGCATGTGTGCCTAAGATTAGCCTATATTCACTCCAGCCTTCAACGCCTTTTCCAGGCGTCCAGATTACTATGATCAGGGAATACACTCGCAGGCAACGTGTTCCATTACTTAGCCGTAGACCCGTTATATACATATAACCAAAGCGGCTCGTGTGGGTAGCTAGAAGATCCACGACATAAGCATGAATCGTTCGCCCGGATCACGTTTCCCGATGGCAGAAAGAGGCCGACGGAATAAGGTCGCGCAAATGCTTCGCACACTCCGAAATGCAACCTGTTGAAGACCGACAGACGCGCAACGCCACGCTAACGCGGCGACGCTCGAGGCTTTGCAGCTTATATTAATCAATAATAATAAAATAAAATAAAAAAGACATTTATTTCCATAATCGTTGCACACATTAGTATACACTGAATCCCGAACTAGGTACAGACCTGTGTTACGGGAGACAGTTGCATCTTCCCATAAATTGCAATTACGTTATGAAAAAAGAAAAAGAAAAGTAATGGTTTATGAACTAAGTTAGTTTGAAACAAATATAAGTTAATCAAGCTTTTTTGCAATTAACACTGTCATACATTTCAATATGCTACACTTGTGTGTGTGTGTGCAGGTGTGGGTGTGTATGTGGATAGGTGTGTGTGTGTGTGTTTGTGTGTGTGTGTGTGTGTGTTTGGATGTAGGTGTAGGTGTGGGTGTGTATGTGCCTGTGTATGTGAATGCTAATACTAAAGAAGCAATGCTTCAGTCTGGTTGTAGTCATTGGATGGTAACCATTTCTTAATTGTACTTTTCACTTCGCGAACTGTAAGTGGGTGGATATTTAGAGCTCTATTAATCTTGTTGTATATAAATACAGCCATGGGACCTTGTTGACGTCTAGCTGAAGCGGTTGTACAAATAATTGGGGGACAGACGTCTCTTATTGTTCGCTTCCTACCATAACCATCTCTATCAAATGAGGTTAGAGTGTGCTGTATGCAGACTAGCTGCAGAATATATAATTGCCTAACAGTCATTACACCGACATTTTCAGACAACGACTTTGTTGGAAATCTAAACGGACTAAAGGTCATAACTTTTAAAAGCGAACGTTGTGCTCTTTCTAAATGTATCATAAAGGTTTTACATGCCCCACCCCACACTCTTATACAATACCCAAGTATTGACTGGACTAATGCGTAATATATCGTCCGAAGCAGTTTAAAGTCCGCTACGTGTCTTAGCTTTTTGAATATCCACATGGTTTTCCTGAGTCGGGATGCAACAAGCTCTATATGTGATTTCCAGCGCAACTGGTCATCCAATAATACACCAAGATACTTGATTGTAGATATCCTCTTAATAGCCAGACATGAGCAACTGTTGTTGTTAGGAAAATCACAGCAATGCAATTTCAGATCTGAAAACTTAGGTTTAGATGAACTTACTTTGAATTGCAAATATACAGTCTTTGAATGATTAAGGGTGAGTAAGTTAGATTTTAACCAGCTGGATACCATATAAAGTCCCACTTCAGCATATTTAACAACATCATTCCAAGTCTCTCCATAACAAATGATTGCTGTATCGTCGGCGTACGTGAATATACTCCCATTTTGCACAGTTATTTCACATAAGTCATTGATGTATAACAAGAAGAGACTTGGGCCTAGTATACTACCCTGTGGGACTCCAAAGGTCACAGCAGCAGCAGAACTTACATAGTCCCCAATTTTGACTTGCTGAGAACGTTCAGTGAGAAAATCCTGATAGATATCCAGAGCTTTACCACGAATGCCATTGCGTTCAAGTTTTTGCACAAGAATCGGTATCGAGACGGTGTCAAAAGCTTTCGCCAGATCAAGAAAAACTCCTATACATTTATGTTTTAAATCTATTTGAGTCCTCAAGAAGTCTGTCAACTCAGACACAGCATTTTCAGTACTCCTTCCAGCTCTAAAACCAAATTGGTTATTGGAAAATAGTGCATTACGTTCAAGTAAATTCACCAGTCTTGAATTCAAAACTTTCCAAACACTTTTGAGAGAGCTGTTAGGATCGAAATTGGCCTGTAATTAATGACATCATCTCGAGACCCACTCTTGTGCACTGGTGTTATTAATGATTTCTTGAAAGCCTTGGGAAAAATTCCCTGTGAAAGACAAAGTCCAATAAGCTTAGTCAATGTAAAGACAATAACATTTTTGGCAAATTTGAGAAACTTTACTGGTATGGAGTCCCATCCAGTTGCACTGTTACTTTTTAGGCTGCTGATTATTATCTCTGTCTCTCCTTCATCAGGTGCAAGAAGTACAATAGAGTTAACAACATTAGTGGTTATGAACATGTTTGAACTGTTAACATTATCAATTTCTTTAGCCAAATTCTTTCCTACATTAGCGAAATAATTATTAATTGTGTTCATTTCTGCTGTAACATCTGATGATTTAATTAAGTCCACAGCTATCGTCTTATGCAACGAGGTATCTGTAATTGTTTGAATGGCTTTTCACCTCTCTTTGTTATTCGTTGCAGATTCAATAATAGATCTACTGTATGCTAATTTGAGTCTTTTCAACAAAGCATTACAAAAATTTCTGTAACGTTTATATGTAACTTCTAAGATAAGGTCATTAGGGTTATTCCTGAATTTTTTGTGTAGCTTGTCTCTGTGTCGAATACATCTCAATAAACCAGGAGTTAGCCACGACTTGAAGGTACGTTTACGACATGATGCTGTAGCTTTTTTAGTATTATCACTTATGATTGTAGACAATGTTTCGACAAACGTATTAGTGGCAAAGTTTGCGTTAGAGTTGTCATTAATAAAAGAGAAATCCACTTTTTCCAAATCTTTTAAAGCAGCATCCCAATCAGTTTTAATAATAGTTTTACTATGACCTTTTTTTACATACACAGAAGAAAGATTTAAAAGAACCGAAGCATGATCGGTTACGGTGGATTCCAATACAAATACTGATGCACTATTGCTCGTTTTAAGTAAGACGAAGAAGTTTTTCAATTGCAGGTTAATAAAAGTTCTGTAGAATAAACTACATAACACCAGACCATCACTACATATTATAAAACAGAGTCCCATGGCGTGTCTATCTGTCTGTCTGTTCGCGATAAAATCAAAAACGTCTGAACAGATTTCCATGCGATTTTCACCATCAGTTAAAGAATCTCTTCCGAAAGGTTTATATGTATATTACAAGTATATTTTATAAGGGATAAGCCGAGCCCGCAGAAGCGGAAGCGGGTCGCTTATATTAGAATATATAAGACGTGCCCTTGAGAACACAACCGGGACATTAACGCCAAAACGCCAAGATGACTAGACGTACAGATTATGGCTAATTTCCAGTCATGGAGTAGGACCAATAATTGCCTGGTACTTTCTATTGATTACAGGTAGATCACGATGATGAATCAATTCTATCAACTCTGATTAGTATATACAGGGTGTTTTATAATACATGTATAAAGCCGAAAGGGTGTTAAAGTAGAGCTTTCAAAGAGTGCACTGGCGACTTCATTTTATCCGGACATTTAATTTTAAGTTTAATAAAAAATATTAATTTTTAAAGATAAATAACCATATCGACTACGTTGAAGCGCAGCTCTATTTCAAGTTGATGATCATATAAAAAACAGGTTAACAACCTCGTGCGACCCCTATCGAAACAAAGCAACCTCCTCAAGCCTACTACCAGGAGCCTAATGCTGCGTACACACCGGGCGATGTGTGACGCGCACCCGTTTCGGCCAACGATTGTCCGTTGGCGTGTGCCGGCCGGCAATCCGCAGTGCAACGTGGCGGTAACATCAAACGGCTAGAAGTAATCATCCAATCGCAGTTTGGGCGGATACCGAAGGCCAACAAACAAACGTGCAAATACGAGCCCGAATCGGTTCCCAAAACTTCCAAAGATCGTTTGCTTGACCACGAAATGCAAGTATTAGACGTTAGAAGTCCAAATAATACGGCCGACAGCCCTTCGTTGGCGTACGTTGAGTGTGTACACACCATAAGGACGAGTAATAACCTCGTGCCATTCATATCAAAACAAACCAACCTCCTACATCTTACTACCAGGCGTCGAACTAAATGTTACCATCTTATCTACATGAATAGGCTCTACCAAATTAACTAGGAACTTGCCTACACTAATTATTTTCGATAGGTAGGTATGCTTAAATAGTCGGAGCGTCGGTGGCCTAAGGTTGCGATATCCGACTCGTACGCGAGAGGTACCGGGTTCGAATCCCACTGCCGCCATGTACCAATAACTCTTTTCTAAGTTATGCACATTAGGTGAATACTAACCGATGCTTTTACGGTGAGGGAAATCATCGTGATGAAACTTACACATTCAGTTCAGACGACTGAATGTGTAAGTAACCATGATCCAATCTGGTCAGGTTTCCTTGGTAGCAGGGTTAGGAGCCAGGAATGTCAGATGGCAGTCGCTCCACTGCAATTAATTACCTAATCTGCTAAATCCTAGATCATGGAGCATAGTCAAGGCGGATCACGGGCACGGAAAATAATTTTGTGCACAAAATTATTTTTACTAGGTACTTACCTAACAAGACAAACCACCTCAGCATAACATAGGTAGGTAAGTAGGTAGGTACCTACGTAAGTAAAAATTACTTACATACTACATAAAAAAAACTTTTGCAGATTTCATCATGATGTTTCCCTCACCATAAGAGCATCGGTTAGAATTCAACTAATGTACATAACTCAGAAAAGAGTCATTGGTACATTGCCACTGCGGGATTCTAACCCGGCACCTCTCTCGCTTACAAGTCGGATACTCAACCGCCCAGCCACCAACGTTCTTGAAAAACATACTTAACATAACTAAAACAGAATTCGTTCAATTGATAAAATCGTTCTACATAGATAAGTAGGTACTATGTCCTACTAAAATGGTTCACTCATCTAGGGACCTACGTAGCGTAGGGAACCACTTAGTTTTGTTGAAACAGATTACAGTCAGGTTTTACTAAATACCTACATGTTTTCATGAACAGATAAAAGCGTTGTCTTTTCTACCTAACCGTCGGAAAAGAACCTCCTAACGTCACGATTAGTTACTAGCTAGGTAGCATCTCTTAAATTCTAGCTAGAACTTAGACCTTTAAAGCATGTAGGTACGTACCTTTTTAAAGTTATTTTATGAAAACAAACAGCGTCAGGTGCCATACTTTTTTGCTTTCTTGTGGCTCGGATGACTGATAGGTATTAACTATCAAGTAAGCTTGCACTCGTATCATAGCGTAGCTAGGTAGGTACACACACACAAATACACAACACTACGCAGGCTCTGGTTGCCTTGCTAGCTTGCATTTATGCACAGAATAATGATTATCACAATACTTAAACGTTGAACACTGAACACAGACAAGACTACGTTAATACTGGTACCTGAAGCTATAAATCATTCGTTCACATCGTTAACACTCTTATCACAGTTATCTTCACAATAGGTACTTAGGTATCCTACAACTACAACGCAACAATCATTTCGGTAACGCGAAAAGCTAAAAACTGAATGAGAACCGTGGGTCAAACAACAAAATAAAGAACGGCCCGCCAAAGTATTCTATTTTTAGATTTTTTAGTTTTCTGTGTCTATTTTGATGTCAAAGGCGCCGCCACAGCTCCGGCGCCGACCTTGACCTTGATGGCACGTGCAAAAGGATTCCTACTTAGGGATCCGTGTTTTAGGGGTCTTACTTATTTCGCCTTTTATGTTCTCTCGTTTTATGTTCTCCTGGTAGTTGCACCATAATGTTAATTTTTTTTTTATGATAAAGTGAGTCCAACTGTGGGCTTAATAATAATCCTTATGATGACGGTGATGGCCTACATTTGCTTATCACTATTTTATCGGGTAGTTTGGTACAATGACAGTAACCTAGACAGTAATTTCTAAAATTGTGTTTGGGTCCGTGCTCCACCTAGGTGACCTAGGTTCTCCAATTGGGTGAAGCATGGGATATTTACAGGTATAGCTCCTCCATCAACTATGAATAATTTAGTTAATTTTAGTTGATGAGAAATGTTCGTGAAAACGATAGGTACGATTACCTACGCGACACTGAAACATGACTAACAGACATGACATGAGAAAGCAAACTCGTAAAAAGACAAAGATGTTACATTAATTAGAGTTTGCTACATTAATATGCTACAGTAATTTGAATAAGACTACTTTGCTATTAGTTAGGTGGTGGTGCACTTTCGTAAAAACTATGAGTGAACCTTTTGAATTAAAATCATAATTGATTACAATATTTTTTTGTACAGAACCCTCAAACCAAAAAATACAAAACGGATAATTTAGACCTCCTTAATATTGCGCCTAGTACGTGGGGTGTCCATAAAATAAGCCAGTGCAAATACAGGCATGACGCATTTCATCTTAGTCCTCACAGTGACAACGCATCTGCTGTTCTGCATTTTTGTTGCCTGCAACCAAAATGCTTAAATCGTAGATATAATGGGCGACGGTTACCGCTTGCCTTCAGGTGGACTATCACTGCGTAGCATAAAACAAGTAATTGTACTGCCACTAGGCCACTAGGTACATATTTGTTTCTTAAGCGTTGTTGACACTAAAAACTAGTAACAGACGTTCCCCTTTTTCTGGAGCCAACCAACCGTTAGTTGCAGTTGATACTAATCCATACGCAGGATAAAATAGTCGCATTTGAGTGCGGAATACGTGGTCGGACGTCCGACCTAGGACGGCATTCCCGCGCATCCGTATTAACCCAATAGCTGCTTTATTTTGTACTTCGTAAGGATTAGTATCGACTGCAACTGATGGTTGGTCGGCTCAAGGCAAATCGTAGCGTCAGTGACTAGTAAATTGACCAAATGGTAAAACCGGGTCTCCTGACCGTACCTAGTACGTAAATAGTGTTGCTAGGTATTTTTTCAGCTTTTCAAATTTAATATTCACCTTCTTGAATTCATACATGAGTAGAATTTAATAATTACTATTAGATAGGTACTAAAATGACGTCTTTCCTTATTTCGGAGCTGGCGGAAAAGTTTAACGAGAAGTGCATAAAGTTGTGCCAAGGCTCACCACATGCATTCAACAGGATGTAGGCTGAGTGAAAAAAATAGTCAATAAAGTGTAACAACACTTCCCAAAAATATTAAAATCTAGTGAATGTACTTTATGGACACCCTGTGATATCAGTATCCCGTACAAGGTCCACCTGCTTCAGTCATGACTGCCTAGTACAATAGAAGATATGGCGCAGACGCGAAATCAAGCTGTAACTTTTTTGCCTATTAATGTTTATTGTGTTTTCGCAATTAGTTTGAAGACTATGTACCTAGGTGCAACATTGTGTTGAGAGCAAAAAAAAAACAAATAAATTAAAGTAGAAACAAACATCGAAATGTCTTGTTTTTGTGCCGGACTGCTCACGAGCTGCTTGTAATAATAATGTTATTAACCAGCCATTTGAGGTATTGATCGCAGTGATCTTTAGATTGAATTTTAAAACTCATATGAAACGGTAGGTAGAAAAGACTTAGAGGGACAAAACCTATATCCTATCTGTAACTGGTAAAATTGTATTATTCAGTTGATTGACCTGATTATGAACTTGAGTAATCTATTACAACTGATTTCTAGAGATGCGGTCTTTCGTTTTCAAAATGTGATTATCGACATTGAAAAAGAAAAAGTTCGATAGTCATTTTCTCGGTAACTATTCCAAGCACGAAAAAAATAATTGTACCTATCGTTTTAATACGTTTAGCACTCCATCCAGTTCACGGCTTTATACATGTATTATGAAACACCCTGTATATGTCGTCGCGTGAAGGAAAGGGTTGTATCAGGATCATTGTCATCAGGGTGGTGATATCAGTATTAGATCGTATTCGTCCAGATAAATTAAAGAAAAGGTTCACATTTACTCCACTGTATTTATTCCATTTCATTTTTGCACATCACTTATAATTTCACTTGAAATCAGAGCAGTATCATAATATAGGCAGTTAAGGTACTTTCTTATTTCAAAGGTGATTTCAAAATTACTTTATTTTCAAACGTAAATAACACTTTCTATAAATGAAATGTGGAGACAGTTTCAAGACGCGTCACTCCTCGGCGGCGGTCGCGCCAAGAATGGCCGCCACTCCGCCCGAGTCGTGCCGTCGAGACTCTGTCAGCACGCCCCACCAGAGGGCGCACTCCCACTTCCGTTTTCATCGTCATAAGTCCGTACTATTGACCACAGATTCCATACTATTGACCGCGATCCGTCATATATATAGCTGGGCGAAACGTCTAACAACGAGCAATTCTTTGTATGAAATTAATTTAGTAAATACCTTTGGTCTTCTTTTGCATTTTCTTGTGCACAACACGTTAGTGGATATTTGTATTTAGGGAAAGGTGCCACGGGCCATGAGAAAGCTGGACTAAACAACTTATATTTTACGTCAGATCTCGAAGCAGATAGAGCGGCAATAGTCCCTCCGTGGTGTCCTCCCTGCGGCACAGAACACGTATTATCGAATAACATACTGTTATTACAATACATACACACGATATATTTATGCTACTCAGTGACAAACGAGCAGACAGCCCACCTGATGGTAAATGGTAACTGTCGCCCATAACATCTACAATTCATACATTTAGGTTGCATATAACAAAAATGCAGAATCGCAGGTGCGTCGTCATTTCCTGCCTGTAATTTCGCTGGCTACCTTATCCTTCAAACTGATCACTCGAATTGGATGACTTATAAATTTATTAATATAATAATATAAATAAATATTCATGTTTTATTTTAATTAAAGTAAATATGCGTATTATTAATGTGTCACTTGCAACGCCTTTGAGAGGCGGAGGTGGGCGTTAATGACAGCGACACAGTGAAAGCTAATGCTGTTTTATGCTATTTATTTATTTATTACTTATATTGACAGCAAACGTGATTGTAAAACTAGGCATGCGACGGTTTGTTGATGAAGATTGTGTTTTTTAATATTTGACATATAATTTACCATTTGTAATTAAACACTAATACAGATACACATTAGGTTTCCGTTATTTTGAACCAAAAGTCTGTGCCCGATGTGTATATTAGTATTATCCAGGACATACGCCAACACTGAAGCCGTCGTCAAACCATCGTAGGGCATACTAATCCCTTCCCGATTATTGTAGGTGTTCACCAGCTTTTGAATTAGGCTTTGAAGCGCGTTGACTACTATTGTATTACCGTAGACCTTGAAGCGCGTTGATGTCTTGTATATTTCCGTAAGCCGTGAAACGCGTTGATGTCTTTTATGTTGCCATAGGCCGTGAAGCGCGTTTATATCTTTTACATTGCCGTAGGCCGTAAACCCCATTGATGTCATTTGTATTGCCATAGACCGTAAAGCCAGTTATGTCTGTTATATTGCCGTAGACCGTGAAGCCCGTTGATGTATTTTGTTTTACCGTAGATCGTAAAGCCCGTTGGTGTCTTTTGTATTACCGTAGGCATCGAAGCGCGTTGATGTCTTATTTAATACTATAGGCCGTGAAGCGCGTTGATTTATTCACTATTACCGTAGGCCGTACAGCGCGTTGATGTCTTTTGTATTACCGTAGGCCCTGCGTTAGTAAGTGAATCGCGTTGATATGTTTGAACACAAGATCCGAATCGAATTTTAATTTCATTAATAATATAATGACTTTTATATCAACTAACATAAAAATAAATATGTACAATAAAAAGGAAAAGAAATTAACTAACTTAAAATATGTAAAAAATTTGGGCCGTGTGGAAGCGTACCCAAGATGCTGGCAATGCTTATTCTTTGTGCGAGGTAGCTGCCAGCTATTCGGTCACCTGTGGTGTCGACAAATTTATTCGCAAGTTCTCTGTACAAAGAGAGCGCCTCGGGACCCCACGGACCCAGGATCTCAACACCAAATGCAACAAAATTGTATTGGATGCCGATACCCCGGTATTTCACAATTTTTTGCCTTTCAGCTGTCTCAGCCGCAACAGCAACTTTTTAGAAGTAAATGACAGATGGGAGGGTGCCAGAGTGTCGACACACGTTGCATCCCACACTAAGGCCCGACCCATCTTCCAAGGGATGAGCGACATTCCGTCCGGTCTCTTACCATCGTCACGTGCGATACCGTTCGGCTCTAGAATAGCCGGCACGTTGAAGGTAGCAAGAGAGCGGCGCAAAATGTCGTTCAAGGCTGCATGGCGTGAAAAACGGCCTACGCTTTTTTGGCAGGATAGACTGTGGTGTTCCAGGTGGTCGACGTCCACTCCACACGGGCATCTATGTGGGGTGCAGACCTCAGCACCGAGGCGGAGAGCCACGGCCAAACGAAATGTGGAGTTATCCAAAACAGTGCCGGTATTGGCCGATGGGTACGCCTGGAGCCACTGGCCAGACTCCCACCTGGACACAGCTTCCAACCTGGCGCGGCGGGTAGAGTCGGTGCAGTTTCTAAACAGACTCGAACGTATAAATTTGGATTAACTTTCATCCCAGCTCTTTAGACTTTTAGGGCATAATGGTGAATTTGGACTCGGGACAGCCGTTAGCCAAACGTTTGTAGCCAGACACGCCACCTCAAAGTTTGGGCCGTAAGGATTTAGAATTTTTTCTATGAGGTTGGACGAGCTGCGATTGAAAATAAAAAGCTGGTAAAGACATGTTTGAAATTTTGTGGATACCCAAGCCACGGATAGGCAGAGAGGCTTGAGTCCAGGCCTGCTCGGAAAGGTTGACGTTTAAAATAGATTCCAATTAACCTTTGACCAGGTTGTCAATAAAATCTGTAAATTTTTAAATTTCCAATGTGGACAACACCGGATAAGGCAAGTAAATTTGGGTACAAAGAGGCAAAATTTAAAAATAAAAATAGCCGAATTTGTGTTGATTTTAATTAAGTGGTCCGAATATGAGATGAATTTAAAAATCGAATGCTGTACTAAGGGTGTTATGGAGTCATCGAAGATGGGTGACCCTAGGAGGCTAAGTGATGTCTTGGAAACAATTTTGATTTTGGGGGCCAGAATATTGAAGTTATTAGTAATGGTTATGATATCTCCGGAAGGGATGTTATCTGATATGAACAATTCACATTTGTCGAAATTCAGTTCGAGACTTATCGTTTGAAATTTCTGAATTACGTTGGCGAGGTCAGCTAAGGCGGAATCTGCTGAGCCTCCCAGGGTCCCATCATCCAACTACCAAATGTTAAATTTAGATACCAGACGTTGAATAACGGGGTTAATGGCGAGGCTGAAGATGACTGGCCCGAGAGGGTCACCCTGTTGACAGCCGATAGCGGAAGATATTTCATTATTTTCATGCATTAATTTTGAAGAGCTGGAGTAGCACTGGTGGAGATAATTATAAATTTCTGGCAGGTTTGTTTTAATTTCTTTCAACAGGGTGTCCCTATTTACTGAATTGAATACATTCTTAACATCGATCTTAACGATAACATCGCTGTGGTCAGGGCCATTTAGAAAGGTCCGCAGGGCGTGGACGGCAGTTTTGCATCCATCCTTCGTCCCGAAACCTAACTGAAATTGGTTTTAACTTTTTGAAAGAGTGCCGAACGCAAAATTTTTGACACCAATTGCCTGAAGGTTGAATCCACATGACTCCGCCGTCCTTCTTGGAAAGAGCTATGAGATTGGCACCGTACAGTATGGGAGTGATAAATGAATTAACTTTACCGGCGAGCATGAAATTTACAAGATGTGTGATAGATTAGGATAGACGATGACCCGAGTCTCCTATAGAATTTGAGGTGAGATCTTTTAAATGTTGTGGTGATATCCCGTCTAAGCCTGCGGCTGACCCAGTTTTGAATGAATCGCAGACAGGATATCCTTTTCAGTGACGCGCAGGCAGGCTTCGGAAGCAGTTGGGTGATCTATTGCCGACAGTACATTAGGAGCTGGGAGATGCTTGCAACGCAACGCAGCGAGGGTGGCAGGTGTGTCCGGAGACAGAACGTCACTTGAGAATAACAGTCGAGCGGCGCCTTTAAGATCTTCGTCCCTTACTTTCGTTTCCACTTTTCGATAGACATTGAAGGAGTTTGGGTTATTACGCTTACTATTGAATGAAGAGGAATGATTTGAGTTAGTGAATGAGCAGTTGTTTTTAATTTTTTGGGTGAGTGATGTTTCAGAATTGTCCGATTTTGCATGTAGGGTAACAAATGAAAATGTAAGTAACTTTTTCCAGTCATCGAAGCTAGTGCTGCTAATGCATTTTGATATAACTTCGGAAAGGCTGTTCGCGACGGAGATCCTTGCACCTCTTGGGATTCTTTTGACAAGAGGTGTGGAGTATTTAAGTTGGCTTAGAACAAGATGTAATGGTGAACTATCTGCAAGTTGAGTAGGGTCGTGTTGGGAATTTGTGGGGACGAGTAGGGCTGCCTGGGGGATGGAAAGCGGAACAGAAGAAGACTCACGGTGTAATTTTGAATGGTGTATATGTAGGCCTCGTATGGTTTTGAAAAATCGGCCACAAAAACCCCCACTTACGAGGACATCCTCTGAAAATGGATGTGCGGTTTTCCAAAAATAACCCACACCGACACTTCCTGACCAATCGTGTTGTGAGAGCCTGGAACGGGCTGCCTGAGGCGGTGGTGACCGCAGAGAACACAAACGGATTTAAAAACAGATTAGACAAATTCTTAAGATCAGAACAGAAAGAATAATTTTGGTTAGAGAGAAGCCGGATGCAGGCAACCCAACAGTTGTTCACAACTGCCTGCCTGATAATTAATAATAATAATAATAAAATCACATGCATGCTCCAGTGATGCACTGTCTAAGGATGATGAGGCCTGCATCCACAAACGACTATATCACTTAGCATAATATTTACAGAAATATATTAAAAATATATGAAAACACTGCACCAAAACACTGAGAGCACCAATTCAGCACAAAATTCGCACAAATATGTTTGTATATTTCCTTATTCTTAGATGCCGCACAAGTTTCTGTCATGAAATCTTGACGACGAAGGGGTAGACAGCTGCGTCGTCATGGATAATTGTATGTCAAAATACAAATACAAAAAAATATGGCGTCCTATCAAAATTTTATTTACATCTTTATATCATCATCATATCAGTCAGAAAACTCTGGCTGATATCTAGGGGGAGGCCTATGCTTCCCCCAGAGATCTCCACAAAGGCTGGTCATGTGCTTTCTGCATCCAGCTGGTACCTGCGATCTTTACTAGGTCGTCGATTCCACCTTGTGGGAGGCCTACCCACGTGCGTCTTCCGGTACGTGGTCGCCACTAAGGTGGCAAACAAGCTTACGGCCTGCCTGATGGTAAGCAGTCACCGCAGCCTATGGACGTTTGCAATACCATGGGCAACACCCACGCGTTGCCGACCCCGTAAAAACCTTTTAACCCCTTTCTTGAAGAACTCCATGTTGTACTGTCCAGGGAAAACCTCTCCAGGTTTATATTATAAAATGTCTCCAAAAATCTTTTGCCATGCCGCTCAGCTGATAAACGCCGTATCCTAATAGTACCTACTTCCTACCTAGTTGGTCGTACCTGCCTACAATCATAATCACCTTATACTATCTACCCTCCTCCTCCTCGCGTAGTATACCTTATTACTGTGGGTCGTGATTCCCCTGATGGGAAGGTAATTTATGTTTAATTAATTATATAACTGTGCCTATTCTCGGCGTCAAGGAGTCTTAAAAATAACACATAAATTAAAAGCAGTATATTCTTACCTCGAAAGATAATACAGTATAATTTGGACTACCAGGTGGCATATTCAACATAGCTGAACAGGTATCATGTGGTGTAAGGCATTCGTCCCCGCCACGAAGACGTCTGTTAAACCAATAGAAGGCCGTTTTAAAGGCGCTCTCAATAGAACAAGCACCGCACATCATCGTATGCATGTTTTTCATTCCGCAAGGAGCCACGTCCAACAGAGTAGTCCGCAGCCTCAGTGGCCAGTCCATCGACGGATACACTCCAAGAGCTGGCCGATTAATGGCAGCTTTCTATAAAATATTGAAACGTTAATAAGTTATTGACTAACACTTTTCCCAGGTTAAGCACCGAAGGGAGCTTAGTTATACTCTGACAATTAACTACCTGGTTAATACCCATAACTAAAATAGATTTTAAAAAAATACAGCCTAACTTAGGCTTTTCAACTCTATGCAAAATATGCCAAGCAACAACTTTACGTCGTTGCGTTTCGGTTTGACCAATAAGATAGTAATATAAGCACGAGGCGTCATCTTCGTCCTCACAGTCCCAACGCGGCATGTTGTTTTATGAAATGCAAATCAACCACAGTCTATTTTTGGACGCCCCTACAATTTCCTGACGCCTGTCTTTTCTCTCTTCTGCCATAGAAAAGGTACGTGACAAACACACGGCTCCTTAGACACCTAGATCACTAAGACCTGCTTATGTGACGGTCAACACGGTTTCCGCCATCATGGCTCTACAGGTGAATCCATCGAAATAATATGTGCTAGTATTTCGATAGGTGAATCGTTAGGCTTAAAATTTAAAGTAAAGAATTTCAACTTGATATTTTTCCTGAAAAAAGCAATCTTGAGTGTCCAACCGACAGACATAGACTAAAACAGTTCCTAGAGGTTCCGAAACCTACAATTCGCCTACTGCGTTAGTCGTGGCTGTATTAGCTTCACGAGAACCTTTAGGTACGAACTTACCTACACGAGATTAAAGGTGATACCACAGTTTTGAATCTGTATGCCTACGTGTGTCACAAGTAAATGCCTTTGCAATTCCAAGAACTATGTCGGTTACCATGGTTTTGCTACGGATATTTTCATTATCATATGTAAAAAAAGTTCGAGCATAGGTCTTTCCGTCGCACTAAGTGACTTTAAGCTTTCTAATGAGGCTCGCAGATACGCACGTAAATTCTGTACCCTAAGCCACCAGCCACCATTGTCAACACAATATAAATTTAGTTTACATTTATTATGTTATTTTAAACTTCATTTTACGATAAGTACTCGTGGATAACAAGAACGTGGGCCCTCGCATGTCGCGCGGGGGCGCAATCGGGACATAACGCCAAGATGATGATGATGATGATGACTCGTGGATAACAAGATCGTCCTCTGTGTCCCGGCGAGTGCTGTTCAACATAATCGGATTCCGATGCAAGAATCGAAAGTGGTGTGCTAGGACCATAGCAATGGAATAATGTGACTCTTCTTATAAAAGGCGTGACTTCTAAGAAGGTACCTACGCATGTATATATTGTAAGTAGGACTGATACTAACAATATTATGACAGTCCTGTAAACACGACATTAACGCAGGATGACTATATCCAAGTGGTAAGGACGCTAATTGTGTACAGGTATCCAGAAAAACGTTTCCATCAGCGTCTACTAAATAATTGCCAACACTCTTATCATAGTCACAAAACAGCTCCACAGAGTCTGCTTGCTGAAATAAAATTATCCATTTAATACTCTAGTATCAAACTACAAAATCATTCAGAACTTACAGATTTTATGGAAAGTATTAGTGATACTTACCTGAATGCAGTTAAGCTCCTTCAATAATTTCAAAGAGCAAGGACCTGGGACAGCGGTTGTTACATTTGGGCAGTTAGGTTCGCAGTAACTAGCCCATGTAGACATGAGTCTCAATGCTACAAACAATAACCAAATATATTTTATATCTACAACAAATCCTTTTTTTAACGAGTTAGAGTTTTTAACTATCAGACTGTAAAATCATGAACCCGCAACGTAAGCCGAATCTACATGCACGCGGCATGCCAAAACTTTATCTTAAAAAGATAAATAAGTATTGTTAAATAGGAGATGGCGCAGGATAGAAAGAGGTGAAGATGTCTGGTGTCGGAGGCCAAGCTCCGTTTAGGTTCGCTGAGCCAGCGCAGGCAGTATGTAGGTAAGCCTATATTGTTAAAGATCTTCTCTAGTTTATATTTTAAGTAGCTAAATACCTACTGTTGATATAGTAAAATAAAATATTTATTGAGCAAGTAATTAATCATACACAATTGATCAAGCTGTAGGTAAAACGCAAGCAATTTTTTTTGAAATAATAACACTACCTGCGCCGTTATTGGTTACATATTACCAAATTAAAACTTTATTGAGTAAACGTTAAATTGGTCATTTGATCGAAAGTTCTACTGACCAAAGTCTAGAATATCAACGTTTAAATTATCTATTACACTATTGACCAAATCGTTAAATTTCAAAAAGTTCAAATGATTTTTAGCGAATAATGCCTGTTAATTGGTTCTGGAACTCGCCAGCCACGGCCGCGGTATGTTCGCTTCGCTCGCTCGGCTTGTGCGCGGTAGTTTATAACAACTATAGATTCGAATTTGTGGCAAACTCGAATGTTCATTCTTAATTACTGATCTAGATTTATAACCGGCGACTTCTGGATCATGAATCATACTCTCTAACCATTAGACTGAGGAAAGGGAATAAAATACTGTGGAGGAAATTCTATATAATTTGATAAGGGATGATTTAGTACTTTAAAATTATTTTTGGTCAGCCATTTGTTGAAACATATATTTGGATTATAAACTTTGCTAATTAATTATTTTGTCTCGGTTAAGCTAAAATACAAAGAATTTCGAGCTCGTTGCGCTCGCTCATTTCTTTATACATTCATACTGCCCGCATAATCAATCCGGATTTTAAGAGCCAATATACCAAAATATCAGAGCTCGCTACGCTCGCTCCTTCATTAGTTTACTACTTGTATTCAGTTTGCCCAGGTCTTTTGAGAATAAAATCCAAATCATTTGAATTCGCAAAATTTATTGAATGGCTTGTATGGTAGGTTTAATCGTGCTGAGTCGTGCTCACTGCCTGTACATTGTCGATCGACTCGGCTTCATCTGCCACCTCAGGGGCCAGGCCCCTCCTGGAAAATAGCCCTAGATACGCCAATGATAGTACAACTTAGTAGCGCGAATTAAAACAATTAAACATAGTAATAAGGTACCGTACATGTAGGTACCTACTTAGATACTTACATCGCCTTGGCAATCTAATTCGTATAATTTTTACTTGGTTCAACATTTTTGATTAGGTACAATCTTACAAAATAAAGCTTAGCAATATAAATTCATTCCAAAATATAACGTTTCAGAAGCCCAGTAGAAACCTCACATAATTTATAAAATAATAATATTTTTATCAAGTACAGTAAAATGCCTCTTTGAAGATAAATGACAGCAGGTTGGCAGATTGAAAGATGCATGGTTACAGCGTCATAGCTGGGTCACAGATCATGGTGGAGTAAATCATGTTCTCTCTGCAATGATCAGACCAAAGAGGCAGTCCAACTTCTTTGAGAGCAAAGAGATAGTCATTTATTTTCTAAAGTACCTACCTAAGAATAGTCAAAGAGCAATCTTAGATAAATAAACCAAAAGTAATGCGACTGCGTGACTACGGGCCACATTATTTCAATTCAATTCGTTTATTGCGTTTTACTAGCTTCGTTCGCGTATTTTCCTATTGGTTTGCCATACAACCACAACAACAGACCCACATAGTTAGAAGATTAAAATAGATGTTTTAGTCCTTAGAGCGCGCCATCTGTGTGAATTTTTATAAAGCTGCTCTTTAAAACGGACCTCTCCGTTCCTGTATATAAATTTTTCGTCCATAGTTACGCGTGCTAGCCCTTTTAAGAGTTTTTTTCTTCTATGGCTTACCCTAATATGTGGGCGCCCCGTCAGTGGTTACGCCGACACATGGATGGCAAATACGTAATATTTGTACACCATTTTGAATATTTGTTTTAGCTATAGGCTCCCGCACATAGGTTTTGCGCATCTTTGTCATAGAGATAAAATGTTTATGTGATCTTTGTACACATCTTGACATATGCCTTGACTCATTAACGATTTTACACAACCACATCCCTACTGTGATCTGTCAAAATTATCATCCTATTTTAGACAAAGCATAGGCGGCTTTAGAATAATGTAAAGGGCCCTTTAGCTCACCTCATAAAAAAAACAAAACGTCAAATCAAAAAGTCGCGAAATTTTGGAATGGAATGGAAATAGATATTTTTTTGCGTCGTTGTTTGTGTAGTTAGAAGTTCACAAAAATAAATAATGTTATCTTCTCTCAAAAATCTAATAAAATGGAGTCCGCGTAAAACTCAAACGGAAACTAAAACGGTACCCAAATCTATTTTACTACACGCTTCAGTTGGACTTATTGAAGATGCCTTATTTTGGAGAAACACTTTGCTGTCTTTGTCATGCATTGTGTTTATAAACATTGTATTTTTGTAAGTACCGACCTATTTACTTAAAGCTTGTAATGAGCTACGTTCTTTAAAATATATTCAATTTAGAGACAAAAGGTTATCCTACTAGACACCAGTTATTTTTAACAATCTGTTTAGATCATTAAGCCACATGTTGATAAACAAACTCATTTATGAAGAATATTGTACCTATATCAGATCTATATGGGTTTGTACTTTGATTATACTTAATTTAATTTTCTTGATTTAACTTCAAATATCAGCTTTTATGGGCGAGCTTTACGCAAATAACTTCAAATCCCGTTTTTGGCATCTTACGTCCTGGTTTTTTGCTCAAAATGTTTCAAAATCCTTCTTCCCCGGAAAATAATCTGGCAATTCTGGCTGACAGTCTTATTTATGAAAAAATTCTGGAAGGTTTATAGAACGTTTTGAGCTTGCTAAAATATAGTTCTTAAAAAGCATTATTCATAAACGCTTATTAGCTCTAAAACGCTCATTCCTCTACAAACCTCTGTGACGTACATTAGTGACGAACATGGCCACTGTCACATGAGCAGCTGATTCATATTCGCTCTGTAAAACCGGGTTCGCTGTTCCATGTGATGAACAAAATGCACAGCAGACCCGACGTCTTGATTGTAATTGGGTCGTGACTCCATTCTTGACTTGTATCCTGAAGTAGATAGGCAAAGTGTATGTATCCATACACCCATGACTTCGTTTGATTAGCAAATCTCAGAACATTTAACTTTATTTGAAAATTGGCTACAAGTTATTTTATGCTTTTGGCTATAAATTTGTCCGAGCAACAACATAATTATGCCAATTTGACAGACCTTTAGCTATGTGAGTTTTATGGAATGTTTATGAATAAGAAATTTTAAAATACATTTATAGGCCTAATGAGTGTTTTAGCTAATGAATGTTTTAAACCTACTCTAAGGTAATTTTCTGAATAAGATCGTTAGTCTTTATTGATTGTCCATTCCATGACCAAGTTTATACTGCCTACATTTGATGGCTCCTTACCAACCAAACCTAACCTATTTATAATTCTGAATAACAATTTTCCCTGCACTGCAACCCCTATCCCCACAACTTATTTTTAAACACTAATAGATAGTGGAATTTTAATTAACTTTAATTTCAATGTTTTTACACATGTAACATAACCCCTTTTTAGCTTTGGTGGTCCAAATTGATGAATAAATTTTTTATTTTTCAGAATTTCTGTCCACCAACAAATAAACCTGGTGCAATTTGTAGTTGGGGTGTCTGCTGTAATTATAAGCATAGATGCCTTTGAATCCTGGTTAAAATATAAACACAGAACAGCATGTCTTAAAAGATTTATAAGTAATGATGGAAGTCAATTAAAAAGAGTGGCTGATAAAATAAATAACTGGTTGAAAAAGAAATGGTCAGACTTTGTGTATATCAGACACACGGATCCTACGCAAGTAAGATACCAATAATATTTGCATCCTTTTGGCAATTAAACACTTCTTATAACTAATCCTGATATAAGCCAAGAAATTTTATTAATTTTTTTCAATATGATATCTTTATTGCAGGCTTATTTACTTGTCAATGTAGTATTGTTTACACTGGCACTACTTGGATATTTTATAAGTGGATACTTGCTCATGTACTTAATATGCATTTTTTTAAGTATGGCATACAAAATAACACCAACTTTAAAAACATTTGTGAGAAAAGTAAATCAAGCAGCAGGTAATGTTTTTACTGATCTATTCCAATTAAATGAAATGAATGAATTATTCTATTGAAATTTTACATCTAAGAGATTATCAGGCTTATAAGAAATACAGGGGAAATTTGTTTATTTACCTACAACAAATTCGTCATTTCCTTGTGCAGATTCTGACACAGAGTTAGAAGACCTTATTCCTGACATGTCAGAGGCAAACATCAAGTTATTGTCAATAGAACCAGAACCAGTACACGATGATAAACAAAGTTTAGGTAGTATGTTCCTTATTGTTATAGTACATAAGTACTTGAATATTAAAAATACATAAAAGCTTTTTAAAAAACAAATCTAATATACCAAATGATATTTTTTTAGATTATTGGAAACCAGATGACATGCTTATCGAAGAGGCTAGTGATAGTTCTGAAAACAGTAATTCAATTATAACAAATTTATCAATGGAAAAGATGCAGACATTTGATAAAGATGCTGAAACTTCTGATTCAAGTGAAGAAGAGTATATACCAATGGGTATGTAATATGGAATTGACAATGTCACTCATCATCATCATCTTGGCGTCAAATCCCGGTTGTGCTCTCGCGCGGCGAGGGTCCGGCGTCGCCTTCCTACTGCTCTTGGTGCACTTAGCTCCGGCTCAGCATCCCCGGTGGTGAGTTTATTGGCACACATGCGGCTTCTCCTTTCCGTACCTGACGGGGGTGGCATGGCCAGACATGTTCCCTACGTAATTTGCCGGTCTTTGCAAGACATGGCCATACGCTCGAAGGCGGCACTCTTGCAGCTTATCTGCGATGTCATACTCCAAGCCTGCCACAAATGTGAACGTTTCGGACGCGATCTTTGCGTGAAACTCCACACATGCACCGCAGCATTTTCATTTCCATTATTTGCAGCTCCTGCTTGTGTCGCTCTAGTAGAGGCCACGTCTCGCTACCGTACAGAAGAGCAGCTCTAATGATAAGCTTATAGACTTGTTCACCTATTAACAGATAAGCACCATAAGCCCACTACCATAAGCTGTTACACTTACACGTTTTACATCCAAGCTACGTCATTAACCGGGCCCGCCCTGACCCCGGTAGCCTAACAGACTTAACACCGGAGTAGAGCGATCCTCCTGCGCGTCATTTTACAACGACGATACCCTATCCGTGTCCGATATCTGAATCTGACCTTTCATAACTTTTGCGGGGTTTTGGTTTGTTACGTGCGTCAATTCCCATCCGACTAGCACAACCCGTTAGAGAAAAGCCGATTCGCTAGAGCCTCGTCCATCTGCCTGCAGGGGGACCATGTGCATATGATGTTGGCTTGGGTTCCTGAGATGGAGGTGGGGCCCCAAAACCCCACAATAACAATGTCACTAAACTTTCAAAATATATAAGAATATTGCTGATTTTTATTTTCATTCCAGATCATCAAAATGACCAGCTACAATCTACATTGGAAATTCAACCACAAAGTTCCTGGAGCTCTTCAGCTTATAATGCTTTATTTAATATGGCAGGCGCAGTAACTAATATGGTATATACTGGCCAAGGTGTACAAAGAAAACGTAGTATTGATTCTTCAGATGGATTTGAAATAATTGATAAAAATGACGTAATGTAAGATCATATCAAGATTGACATAAAATCGACATAACTAAAAAAAAATCGTTTTATAGAAGTATAATATAATATTACTTATGTATTACAGGCTTTACAAATTAATGTTATACTTAATTATTACATGAAATATTTTCCAAACGGGTCATAAGTTCCTGGCGTTGTTTTTTCAGAGCTTTCAAACGTACAGTGTGCAAAGCATTGTGAGCTACCAGCGCTTCCAACATTGGTCTCGCCATCTAAAAATAACATAGATCAATTTATATAACATTTATACAGAATGACCTTTGCCTCTGGACAAAGAATGGAACTCTGTGTAGGAGTGCTATTTTTGTACAAAAATATCGTAAAAGAGCTCTCTATAATTACCCAAAAAAAAAAACTATTATTTGTAACAAATTTAATGAGCCGTTTTCAAGGCTTATTTACCTCAAATAATAATAGATGGCACACGACTGACGACGTTATCATAATCTCTAGCCTGTATGGTATTGATATTTATCTTCACTTCGATGCAATTCATTTTTGATTAATTAATTTAAGGTTTTTAAATGTCATCGCTCCTTGGGACTCAACTTTTATTAATTGATTCCTGGTTGACCGGAAGATAAAGCCGTGTAACTTTATGTCCGCCTTTGTACCTCATCGTCCATGAAGTTAGTAAATAAATCAACTTCAGGTTAGCATGCTAGCACTTTAGCAAATATTAAATATAAAATAACTAGTGTTTTAACGCGGTTTCATTTGTTCTGAGGGAATGAATAATGATAGTCACACTTATATTTTACCTTATAACTACAACAATAGCCCCATATAGACAAAAGATTATAATGATGTTTGAGTCCTTAGATCGCGCCATCTATGTGAATTTTTGAGAAGCTGTTCTTGAAAACTCATTGAAACTTTATCGGCAATAAATACAACATACTGTATGACAACCTGTATGTTTGATCCTAGTGACATTCATGACGTGACTTATGAGATGCGATTATGCCACACTTTATATAGAAATTGGACAGAGAGGCATAGAAGGAGCCTACTCACAGCTGAAGTCACAATATTGTTTCTTTTTTTAATGGTGCCTAAAACGTGTCCAAAAGAAAGGGCTATAGTTGTCAAATGCCCCTCCATACCCACTGCTATTGTGTAATTTGGTGGTATTGGTCATTTTAATAAGAATGTTTTTTGTATGACATTTATGGCCGTTTTCACTAAACTTAGGAATAGCCTAAGTTCCGTCATAACTAGTTTTGTTTTAAATACCCTATTAAACTAGTAGTAGTCGTCTTGTCCAAAGGTAGACAACCTGCATATATTTGTTTTAAATACGCTATTATATTAGTAGTATTCGTCTTGTCCAAGGGCAGTCAACCTGTATGTAACTATCATAGGAGGGATTGGTCCAATGTGGTTCGGGAGTCCAAATAACATAGTTCCATTTTAACCGCGTTTAGGATCAATCGCGCCGAAAGGGACCTGTTAGGTCTTGCTTGTGACCCATAGAATAAAATAACAAACCTTTTCAACAATATGGCCTATGGAAATTGTTCTTACAGCAGCATTATGCTGTTTTATTATAATATCGTCTGATTCAATTTGACCAACTTCAGTTTTGTATGCCTCATCTTCTTCATCCTTTAGTATAGCAGGCAGCTGGGTAAATATCTGTAAATGAATTATGTCAATGACATACAAAAATTTAATTATATTCTGTTTACCAAAGATTTAATGTAAGTTGAAATACATACTTTTATAAGCAGTAGGTATCTTACACCATACCAATTGTTGAGTTACAACCCACCAACACAACGATTACATTAAACATGTTTGCAACTAACCTCAAAATTATTCTGGACCAAAGAGTTGTTGTTGTTAACTATTTCCATTTGAATTTCTTGTCTACTTTGTGTTGATCCTTCGTTTACGGATTGAAAGCAAGTTATCTGCACCTGAATTTTTTTGGATAATTAGTATTGGGAGGCAGAATAGTCCAAAACGGAAAACATAATCCAAAAACGTTATGTTGATCATGATCATCATATCAGCCGAAAGACGCCCTGGGCTGCTGGGCATAGGCCTCCCCCAGAGATCCCCACAAAGGCCGGCCCTGTGCCTTCCGCATCTAGCTGGTACCAACGATCTTTACCAGGCCTACCCACACCGCGTCTTCCGGTACGTGGTCGCCATTTGAGAACTTTACAGCCCCATCTGTTCTTCGAGCTATGTGCCCTGCCCACAGACACTTAGCCTGGCACTTAGACCTTGGTTCGCTTGCGAATCTTCTCATTTCTTATTCTACGCAACGAGACCCCAAGCATAGCCCTTTGGGTGACAGTGAGCTTTCTTATAAGGCCCATGGTGAGCGGCAACGTCCTGTTCCGTAGGTCATCCTGGCAACACATTGGACGAAGACCTTCGTCTTGAGACACTGCGGTGATTGGGACGAAAATATGTGGCGTAGCTTCCCGAACGCTGCCCAACCGAGTTGGATTCGTCGATTGACCTCTTTCTCGAAATTGGACCTACCTAGCTGGACTATTTCTCCTAAATATGTATAATCGTCAACAACTTCAAGAGGAGCGCCTCCAACTGTCACTGGAGTAGGCACAACATGGATATTTAATATAATTTTTATTGACATAATGTAGATAGGTACTGGAAATGATTTCAAATGACTTATTCAACGACACACCACACAATGAACTACACGAGAAAAAATTCCTCCACCGCTTTACGCGTAGGGAAGGTACCTAAATACATAAGGGTAGGTATTTTAAAAATATTACATGTTAAAACATCGATTCAGTAAATATCATAGTAAATAGAACACGATATAATAGCTTGATACACTTGTGTAACGATTTTAAAAAATAATGTCGTGAAACACAGTATCTCTGTGACTATGGATCCGTCAGCATCGAAGTTATCGAACTTTCTTTACCAGTAAACTGAACTACTGAGCAAGGTACTGAACCGATTTTAATGAAACAACGTTATGAACTTATCATCTTGGCGTGAATGTCCCGGTTGTGCTCTCACGCACGAGGGCCCGGGGTCCGCCTTAACCATGATCCAGGATTTGGCAGGTCAGGTAATTACAGGAGAGCGACTGCCATCTGACCAGTCGATCCAGTCGCCTGAATGTGCAGGTTTTATCACGATGTTTTCCCTCACCGTAAGAGCATCGGGTAGTATTCAACTAATGTACATAACTCAGAAAACAGTCATTGGTACATGGCCGGAGCGGGTTTCAAACCCGGGCCCTCTGGCTTACGAGTCGTATACTCTAGCCGCTCGGCCACCGACGCTCAAACAACGTTATGAACTATCTAGACTAAATTAGCTTTCTAAATAAAGAAAACCGCATCGAAATCGGTCCATCCGTTCGGGAGCTACGATGCCACAGACAGACACACACACGTAAAACTTATAACACCCCCTTTTTTCGTTGGGAGTTAAATAAAATTATAAAAAGGCTGTCTCAAACGAGAAGACGTTGGTGGATTAGCTACAGGAGTCAGGATCGGTAGCAAGACAGCTTCTGGGCACAAATCGAGAGTTAATCTTTGAATTAGAAGTTGATCTTTTAAAGCCTGCATTCCATGGTGCGGGATTTTGCGGACGAACGCGGATTTTATTTCCATAGTCTATGCCTACCCCTATGCTATATGTATGTTTGTATTTAACACAGAGTACAGATGTCCATTCCCTGTAGGCACTTTAGTGATATTAGTTATATTTTGGTTTACATTATGAAATTAGTTGCATGACACTACCTCTAGTTTCGTAATGTAAATTCGGCCACTAGTCATTGTTATGCAACTATCCATGGAATTCTTGCTAGGAGAGACATTGCAGATAAAATTGTAGAAGCTCACTGGCCTATGACGTAAGGATGCTAAAGACGAGGCGAAATAGAGAATACAGAGCAGGGAAGTGAACAATGGCAGAAAATGGTGTTCAGACTGATGTAAGTTTGACAGCTCAGATGATGATGATGATGATGGGAATAAAGTATAATAAGAATTGGCAGTGCCTTTGGTCAAAAGTTAGTTATAATATCATAAGTACTTACTGATGGAGCTTTTGATGTCTGTTCTGTTAAGAAAACTGCAAATATAATTCCGACAAAACTTGGATCCATTTGTTGGTACATTGATTGTGTAGCTAGATCTGATGAAAATAAAACATGATTAGTGTTATTTAAACAATTTAATCAATGAATTATTGTATTTACTCACCAACATGAGACGGCCAAACTGTTATATGTGGATGAGAGTGATACCATCCCACAACTCTCAGAGGACGACCTACTTCATTGGCCAGTTCTTCTGCCTTCATAGTGGCTTGTACTAGTTGTTCTTCTGATATCTCTACACGATCAGGTTTTTTATCTAAACGCCTTAATATAACAGATGACACAATGGAAACAAGTTCACCATTATTGTGTACCTGGAAAAATATATACAAAATACAAATAAATAAAATAAGATGTTGCAAGATACAAATGTTTATACAAAGGTCGGATTTACTGTCCTGCTTTCGACACTTTTTTATTCAAACGGTTTTAAAGTCCACTTCGCCTGAAAAAATATCTGGCAACGCTGTAGCCTGAAGCAGATAGAGTATTGCAACATACCTCGCCAATTAACAATCCCATAATTTCTTCTTTCTCTGTTGATAAAGCATGTTGTGTGCATACAAGTGCTACATCCGTAGACAACAATACTTTATTCAACATTATTCAGAAAAAGGTTAGGCTTATCTTTTCTAAAATCTTCGTTGTATTCCCAAAAACTATCAAAATTCAAAACAACAACAATGTGTTCAAAGAGAGAGAGAGAACCCTTTCGCTTCCATTGTATTATTTTACTTGGTCCATGGTTTCAGGTTGACAGTGACAAAAGTATAGATAATTTTGACAGCTCACTAACTGTTGGTCCTTGGCGCTCGCCCATGAAGTTCCGTGTTTTATTTCGATAAAATGTTTTTCCAATGCGTTGCCCGCCTCTAAAGAGACCTCTAATATACCTCTTGAACGATCCCATGTCATAGTCCAAAGGAAACACTGTGGCTGGGAGCTCATTCCACATCCGAATCGTACGAGCGAGAAACGTTCTTTCGAACCTTCGCGTGGTGACCAACAGAGGGTCTACGTAGTGGGGATGAGTACCCAGCCCACGGCGGGTGGTGCGATGGCGGAATTGTGCTGTGGGCACCAGATCGAAAAGTTCCTCGGAACACTCCCCATTGTACAGCCGATAGAACACACACAGGGAGCCAAAGTCCCTTCGGTTAGTCAGTGGTTCTAACTTGCTTGTTTGTATGGGATCGTCGACAATTCGTACGGCGCGTCTCTGTACGGAGTCCAAAGGATTAAGCAGGTCGGCAGTTTCGCCGGCCCAAAGATGGGAACAATACTCCATATGAGGCCGCACCTGTGCCTTGTACAGCAGCAGGCGCTGCCCTGGGGTGAAGTATCGCCTGGACCGGTTAAGCACGCCAAGCTTTTTCGAAGCCAGTTTGGCCTTACCTTCTAGGTGACTCCGGAAGCGCACGTTATCCGATATGTCGACACCAAGGATCCCGATACTTTTTGAGATGGAAAGGGGTATCCCTTGGAACTTCGGCACATTGACAAAGGGATCCTTTTTGGCGGAAAATGCGCAGACCTGTGTCTTTGAAGGGTTGAATTCCACTAGGTTCAGTCTACCCCAGTGAGCAACTTGCTCCAAGGAGTGTTCAATCTCTGACACAAGTCTTATTCGGCTTTCCGACACCACGGAACGAGGGATATTCGCACGGCCAGTATAACAAGCATCTCCAGTACTGTCATCTGCATAGCAATGAATACTGGGAATATTCAGCATATCATTGATATGCAGAAGAAACAGCGTGGGAGATAGCACTGAACCTTGGGGTACTCCAGAATTAATGGTCTTGGTATCGGAGCAGCATCCGTCGACAACGACTTGGATGCTCCGTCCAGACATAAAGCTGGATACCCAATTGCAGAGCCCCTCGGGGATACCGTACTTCGGGAGTTTTGTTAGCAGTGCCCTGTGCCAGACCCGATCAAATGCCTTGGCTATATCAAGACTGACAGCCAGAGCCTCCCCCTTGCTCTCGACAGCCTCAGCCCACCGGTGTGTTAGGTACACAAGAAGGTCACCAGCTGAGCGACCATGACGGAAGCCATATTGACGGTCACTGATCAGCTGGTGATCCTCGAGGTACCCAAGGAGCTGGATATTGATGATCCGCTCCATCACCTTAGAGAGCAAGGAGGTTACCGCTATAGGCCTGTAGTTTGATGGGTCGGAATTGTCACCCTTCTTGGGTATCGGATGCACATGGGCTAGCTTCCATGAAGACGGCACCGTTCCAGAGGTGTAGGAAAGCTTGAATAGGCGCATTAACACGGGAGACAACTCGGGAGCACATTTTTTGAGAACGATAGCCGGAATGCCATCAGGTCCACTGGACTTCCGGATGTCTAGGGAGAGAAGCACACGTTTTATGATTTTTTGGGTGAATCGAACCTCGGGCATGATGCCCTCACACCGTAAGATGGTAGGCAGTGCAGCTCCCCCATCATCCAGAGTTGAGTTATGAGCAAAAAGATTACCTAAGAGATCGGCTTTCTCTTTTGCTGTGTGGACCAATTGGTCATCCGGCTTGCGCAAAGGTGGAAGGGTGGTCCGACAAAAGTTCCCCTCGACAGCTTTGGAGAGAGACCAAAAAGCACGGCTCCCAGAGGGGTAGCTGATCAGTTTCTCTCCAATTCCGCCGATGAAATTAAATTTTGCTCTGGCCATTACCCTCTTTGTAGACCTCGATACAGCATTGTACTTTTTCCTCAAAATGTGGGTGTTAGGGTCCTTTTGGGCCCGAGCCACTGCCCAGGCACGAAAAGCATCCTGCTTAAGGCGAGTTGCCTCAGCACTAGGCCTATCGTACCAGGGCTGACTTTTGCCGCCGAGACGGACTACAGAAGATGGGATAAAACATTCCATTCCCTGCAGTATGACATCAGCTACAGCGGCGGCACAGGTGTTAGTGTCATTTGAGGAAAAGCAAAGCTGCATCCACGGGTACGACGCGAAGAATTCTCGCAATCCATCCCAGTCTGCTGAACCATAGTGCCATACCTTGCGTGACCCACTGGGGCGAGCCCGTTCGGGTTTAGCAAGAGGCACCTCAGAACGGACCAGGCAGTGGTCAGATGTCCCAAGAGGAGCATCGACGGACACCCGATAACCGTCTGGGTGGGAGGTCAACAGAAGGTCTAACAAAGAAGGATTACGGCCCACAACATCCGGTAAGTAGGTGGGTTCTAATACCAGCTGCGTGAGACCATTGGCCAAAGCAAATTCGTGGGCGGATCTCCCGGCGGGGTTGGTAGGGCGGCTTGACCCTAGCCACTCAGTGTGGTGACCATTAAAGTCTCCTAAAACTACCAACTCAGCCGAAGGACACCGCTCAAGAACCTTGTCGGTAGCGCATTGAATGTGCTCAAAAAACCGATTTGTCTCACCTACGCCGTGACGGTTGTTGTATAGGCATGCGTAGACACGGGATGAACCTCCCTGTTCCACGCACACCCACAAAACAGATTCGTCACTCTGTTCAATGGCAAGACGTCGACAGCAGATATCACTTCTGACGAATAAGCACACACCAGCGCGAGGAAGATACCTGTGTTCTAACTTGTACCCAGGATAGTGGAGGTACGAAGTGTCGGCCGGAGGTGATATCTGTGTTTCAGTCAGAAAGAGTAAAGCAGGCTTCGCCGTCTCAAGGTGGTGATGTACGGCGTTCAGGTTGGAGTGGAGGCCCCTGATGTTGCAAAAGTCCACTCGAAGTGTGGAAAGAGGTGCCGCTGAAAAAACCTTACTCTTTGTTTTACTTTTTGCCATGGTATTTTTAGAGGGGTAAAAAAGGAGTGCTGTAACATTGGTATCCAGCAGGGCAAAGATGTTTTGCTACAGGACGCTGCAGAGGGATGGGTTGTGTGAAAAGCTGGCACGGGGGACGGAAGGGCCCCCGATCCCCCCTGAAGATACCTGTCGGGTCCACTCCGGTCTCCTACCCCGGCACGACAGGAATCCCCAGGATTTTTCGCGCAGTTGGCGGGACAGCCTCCCGGGCCGGAGGTTGAAAGTGATGCCCGGGTTCGGGTCCCCTACTAACTGGCGGGCGGCCAGCGACGAGCCGTTTCATCGGGTCTCCCTGGCCCCCGCGCCAACCTGTCACGCCCACCCCCCTATCATGTCCGACACAAAACTGGGACCTACAGAGTACCAACATTACAGCACTCGGACGAGGGGAAATGGCTCACGGAGTACTCTGGCGGAACACAGCCCATGGGCTGCTTAGCGCCATGCAGACTCATCTCCGTGGGTGGTCGCTAGCCATGCGGGCCGAGGCCCTACCACCAAGCAATTTCGGCTGCACTCTTCGCACCACCCGGGGGTCACGTGTAGGGTCTCTAGGGTATAGCCTACGGACGTGGTGCAGCAAGACCCCCATGTACTAACCCCAAATGTACTACGGATAATATCGTTCTTCATAGACAGGCCCCGCCCCTTTAGTGAAGTGCCACGAATAACGAATAACAACAGACAATCGAAAATCGGTATTCAAATAAAATAATCGAACATGTAAAATTAACATTTAGATAATTAAATTTTATTTGGAACTATAACTCTTATTCCTTGTTTGGATTTCACTCTAAGAGACCTTTCACAACAACGATTTCGACTCGCGCGTATTCTACGGAATAGGCTGACTGACCGAATAAAAATACGCACGTGTCGAAATAGTCGTTGTGGAGGGGTTTTTAATGTTGTTTTAAAAAATTATTAATTCAAAAGAAAATAAATAGTTAATTTTGTATAACACGTACTGAATAAACATGCAACTATCGATTCCTAGTTCTATGAGAATAATAATCGATAATCGAATATATTCATTAACGATTTTACACTACCCATCACTACTGTAAATTGTCAAAATTATCATTGCCAATATTTGACAAAGTATAGTGGCAGATGTGACGTAGTGTTACCAGATGTAAAAAAAATTCTAACACTTTAAATGGGGTAAAAATTTAAGTAAGTTTTCTCACACATTGATAAATAAGAGCACTTCTGCTCGCGAGCAAGTTGCGAGAAACCGAGACTTCGTAAGGAATTTTAGTAAAAAGATCCTTTGTATACCTTTTCAGCGCTGAATATGTTCATTTTGGAAACTTTGTTGCGGCAACACTGCACATGTCAGACAAAGGCAGGCAACCAAATCAACAATTTAATTTGGGCGATGCAATTGCAATGGTTTTTTGTGATCATTTCATTTTCGTGTTAATTATATTAACTTCTTCATACAGTGAAAATTGGAATATTGAAACCATAATTGGATTAGATGTTCCATAACTTTTAAGCTATACGTACAATATAATCCTGGGCGGATGTCAGTGTTCTTAGTTATTTTATTGAAGCACAGTGTCGTTTGTATTGTTTGCATAATTTAGTAAACCGAAGAAAACCTTACCAAATTTGTGTACCTATACTTAGCGAATATTTTGTTTTTATCATGACGTCAAAATCTTATGAAAAAGGTACCAATAAAGATGGTATCCGGCCGTACAAATGTCGGGATTACGCTAATAAAGTGTCGATTAATTTACACCATTTCAAGAGAGATGGTAGATTTTGTGACATAGACCTTATATCGGGGAACACCAAAGTCAAGGTATGTTAAGATGATCTCCTTCCTATTTCCTAGTAGAACTAGCGGGAAAGAGATGGGGGTCTCTTTCCCTGCATTGCACGGTTCCACATGTCTGGGAGACGTCCTAATGTATCAGGACGTTTTCTGTATGTGTTGACTGACCCAACACTGCTTGGGTTTACGCTGGAACACCATAGTGAAAACTATCTATGAGGTCCTATGGTGTTCCGATAAAAAGCGACTGTGGATACTTAGAGGGGTTTTAGTGAGTAGGGTCTTTTTCGAGCAATCCCACATGTCCATCGTCATTCCCCCGGGTGATGTGGTATCATACGAAAATTTCCTATTAAAAAAAAAAAAGTTATGTTATGATGATAAATATGAGAAAGAAAAATAAAAAAAGCTACCTGATTTCAAATTTTTAGTCGAATCATATAATACTAAGTAAATTTTCCTGTAGTTAATTTGTCTATCTCATTGCATTGATACCTATATTAAATTGTTCCAGGCTCATCGAGTCGTGCTAGCAGCTAGCTGTGCTTATTTTGATGCAATGTTCAGTGTAGGGCTTGAGGAAACACAAAAAGGCTTGGTAGCCCTACCCAGTGTGCCCCCAGACATACTGCCTATCATAATTGACTTTATTTATACAGGTATGTGTAGATGAATAATAATCTGTCTTACTCTGCAATACTCTTCAATATCATGTCCACTCCAGCTCCTTATATGAAACATTTAAAGTAAATATTCCATGATTAGACGACTTACAAATATATTAGACTGTGAAGGCCATAGGTTATCCTACATCATTGAGTACAAGAAAGATTCCAGTTTGCAGCTATTGTACTTATAGAAGTAAAAAAGTACTATAACCCACAGAAGAGGATCAATAAGTACTATCGCTAAGAAAAGATGATAGTTTGGATTGCTAAAAATGTTTTCCATGCCAGGTTGTGCACGGGTAGCCCTATGTTTTGTGATTCTCCTAAATCTCTACGAAAGTGGAACTTTTCTTGTACTCTATAACATAGCCCTATAGTGCCCTCAAGCCCATTGACCCAAGGACACCCCATTTTTCTCATATCAAAAGTATAGATTAAGGGAAAATATCAGTGATATCGAATCACTGGCTATAAACTCTCTGGTGTTAACTTTTTGTAACAAATGCCTTTTTTATGGTCAACTGAATCTATAACTCACTATGTATTGGAGAATGAAGTACCTATATTAGACAGTGACACTTCTATTGTTTTGTGCACATCACCATTAAACAAGCAAATCATGTTTTTGTTTTAGAGGTATTTATTTCTTTGTCCGAGTACATTATTAGAAAAACATTTGTTCTTGTTCTTGTGTAACTGTTATTTAACTATAGTCACTCAGATACCCAATGTAGCTAGATAGTAGTAGCTATTATTGTTGTTTGTTATTTGGCAGGTGAAGTACCTATAACCAAAGCTACAGTACAGCACTTGCTGGTCGCAGCAGACATGTTGCAGCTCCATGAACTGGTAACAGGGTGTGGAGAGTTTTTAAGAAGAGAATTACACCCAACTAATGCACTTGGAATATTCAGGTACTAACTATGTAATGGTTTTTATTTGAAATATGATATTTAGTTCAATTAATTAATTAATCAGGTATTATAATTCTTTGGTGTATCAGCTATTTCAGTCAAATGTGACATACAGTGTACACTACACACCTACTCCTAGATAAGTTGTTAGAGACAAACAATGCCATAGCCCTTTGTTTTTTTGACACAATGATACTTGGCATAGTTAGACATAGACATAATATTTATTTGGCAATTTCTACAATATAAATTAACTAAAATATTTCTTACTAACATAGATTAGGTTAAATATTGTAGTGTCATGCCAAACTAGAGCTCAGCTCAGCATATGCTGTAGGTAGTAAGACCACAGCGCTGATTTTCAGCTGACCCCTACATTTAGTGCGTGAATTACTCGCCAAGTGGTCAGACAGGTAACGTAGTGCTGTACATTTGCCCAGAATTTTATGTGGCGGTGTGTTTATAAGTAATAATATAAATATATGTATAAAACCATAGGTGTGTGATATGCTTAAATACCTATTTGGAGCTATTATTGTGTAATTCTAATATAACTGATAATTAATTTAGATATGTTGGAACAACTCTGCAGCCTATAGGGAGAGATTTTTGGTGTTCATAAAGGTATATTTTTATGTTAGATTTAAAAGATTGAGAAGTTGTTACTTAAGTCCAAATGAGCTGAGATAGATCAGTAGCCTATAGATTCCCCTTTATGGCGATTGCGGGAGTAGGGGTTTTAAAGAAGTGCTCCAACTTCATTAAAACAATTATCATAACTGGCCATGTTTTACTAACAAGTCAAGAATGGAATCATTTTCACTTCATGATAGGGTAATTGGGAAAATGTGGTTTTAACACAAGAAGTACCTACCATATGTAGTACAATCCATGTTAAATATCAGGTTTGAATGGCCTAGTACGTTGTATTGCCATGTTATTTAAGAAAAGCTTCCTAAAAGTTACCATAGATGGTGTGCTCTAACAACTCAAACATTATTATAATCTCTTGGATATATGGTATTCAATGAGGAGTTTTCCAGTAGGTATTGATAGTTGGTTTCAAAAAGCATCAATAGATGGCGCTCCTACAATTTTGGTAATCTTTTTTAATCTGTATGATGGTGGCCGTGATTTCATGCAGCCAACTAATACTAAACTTAAAAATAAAGTGTTTATTAATAAACATAACTGTTAAAGGTTGAACGAAGTGTAAAAAGAAATATTTATAGAAGTTGGCACTATGTTGCATTATTATTACAACCTCTAAAATGGTTGAAAACTAGACAAATACAATATTATCCAATACAACAAACCCAGTGTTTATATCCTGTTTGCTAAGAACCTATTTCAAGCTATCATCAATTACCAAAATCTCGTGAGTGGTTAGGAATGCTTTAGATACCTATTGGAAAACTGCTCATTTAGTTTGGATCTACAAATTAAACGGTTTTTGGATGTCAGTACTCCATGGGGCTTAAATTTAAATTCGAATGTTACTGTAATGCATTTTACTAGATATCAACTTAACATCAACATATGGTTTTTTGCCATACAACAACATACCATCAATTTTTGTTTTAGTAGTTTGAGTTCTTAAAGCGCGATGGTGCCCATACGTGTATGGGAATTTTTAGGAAGGTAATCTTGAAAGTTAGTACCTGTACTGCCTATGCAAAATTGCGACGTACCAAAACACTTTTAACCAATAGACGTGCCGCCTTTATTTAAAGGTTTGCTGAAGCTCACAACTGCAGAGAATTAGCTGATGAAGCTTTGGAGCACGCTCAAGCAAATTGGAACATAGTGGCTACTGGTGACGAGCTTTTAGAATTACCATTGCCACAATTAATTACTCTGTTGTCATCTGAACAATTGAGGGTTGAAAATGAATCTCAGGTGAGTAGTAAAAACTATTTAATTATTTTATGTAATGATGTATGTTATATTGCATTGTGGCGTCGGGCAATGTCAAATATTGCACCAACGCCCTTGACTTACGAGTGTCGTAACAAGCAACTAGTTAGGTAGCTACCTTCATAGACCAGAAAATAGGTGTTGCCTGTTGTTCAACACTGCGATGTCGAATCTGCCTGCCAAGAGCGGAGGTTATGGTGAAATCACGAACACTCCACTGGCGTGGAGCAGCCTAATGTCCAGCAGTCGACTATGGCTTTCGCCTAACCGTCTTTGCGCCATCGCCACCTAGTATACTTGTTATGGGCTGTTGATGACTGACCTGACTGAAACTGACCATTTAATCTTTTTTGTACATTATTTAAATTTGTCATCAATCCAAGCAGTGTCACAGCCCATTGCGGTCTATCGCAGTGTCTGTAGGTTGGTTATTTGTAGTTATAAAAACGGAGGATAACATTTAAAAAAAATTACGACTTTTAATTAAACATTACATGTTTTAAAATTGTCTAATAACCCTTCAAAGGTATTGTATCCAGCTCTGCGTTGGTTAGAACATGATCCAACAAACCGAAGGAGGCATTGTTTTGAAGTTTTAAGACACATACGACTGCCACTGATTGCCCCACTGGTATTGGATGACGCCATCAACACACTCCGGGACCCTTCCATTGTAGTCGCCTTGAAAACTGCGACTGTTGACATGGTAAGAAAAATAATAGTTTTGGTATAAGGAATCAGAACTTTGCACTTCATAGTTGTTGAGATATAATCCACGATATGATTTCATTTTCGCTATCGCGCGGTTAATTATCCTGTAAGATGAACTTATTTGATAAATATGAATGTCGTAAGCATAAAAAGATAACAGCTGCCAAAGTGGGTGTTAGATATATCTAGACAACTGATGAAAGCAGAACCCCTGGTAGATTTAAGTAAAGATAATAAATAGTATCGATGATTTTTACTTGTTTCGGAGAAATAGCATCTGCTGTCTAAGGATTCCGACATTTTCTTTAGAGATAGATACGGTCGCACCCTAAAATCGTTTCGCACACACGGGACACCCTGTATATGTGCAACATTTGTTTTTATCTATGGTTATACGGAAAATGGCGTAACGGTGACGGCATGATAGTTTATTTCCGTCACACGACTCATCGGTTTAATCTTTCCCCAAACTATGGCGCGTCGATAGATATTCCACAGACCAAATCAATAAACCTAAAAAAGCAATTCCACGAATACGACTGTAGTTGCTAGGTTTATATTTTTATATTGAAAAGAAATTAAACACTTTGACACATTGTTTAGATTACAAGAGTAACGAGTATCTACACCTTACGCTAGGCAGTTGTTAAGATTATCTCACATAGGTTCTATTCCAAAATCTGTTCAGAGTACGTTTTGAGTTACATTTGTGTTAGGAAGCATGCGATCTTACACCGCTTTGATTTTAACGCAGTTGAAATATAAATAGTAGGCTTGCGTTCCTGCGTCCTCCAATCAGATAACGTTTCCAGTAGAGATGAAACGGATAGTTGTTTAGCCGGATACCAGAGGCGGCCGGATACTTGGCATAGTCTCTGAACAAGTTTGTGCAAGCTATGAGCGTGGGTGGAAAATTAGACAACTGCATAATTATGTTCACTACAAAAATCTTTCAAAACTTCGTTCAATACAAATAATTTGAAATTTATTCTGAACAATTTTTTCGACCTCGGGCGGTACCCTCGATTCGAAAATACGGGTAATTACCCCCAGCATCGTGGACCAGAGTGTAGTGAAACATTCTCTTAAGCTCGCATAAGAAGTCAAAAGAAACCGCATGCTACCTCTCAATCTAGGAGCATTTCGTTTTTTAACCTAATTTATAATAATTTATCTACCTTAGATTAACTTAGAAAAAATATTTTTTTGCTAACCTACCTACTAAATGAACAACGGGTAGGAACCTAATCAACAGTGCTTTGATAAAGGAATATTTATAATTTTTGGGACTACTTTTTTCCTATCAATAAAATCACAATTATATACTTTTTATAAATATTTTTGCTATGCGGTATCCGGCCGGATATTTACGCACTATCCGGTATCCGGCCGGATAGTAAATTATAGCCAGATAGGCCGGATACCGGATAGTAACCGGATATCCGTTTCATCTCTAGTTTTCAGTGCCTGATGAGATTCACAACCAATACTTGGTACATTTGAAATTACATGGTTGCTACACGGCGATAAACACGCGTATGCGAGAAAAGGACGCGGAACGCGGTATCGCTATAACCGCGATCTCTGTCTAAAAAGTCAAGCAAGTAATTACTACCCAATTTAGTAATTATGTTACAAGGAACCTGACTGAAATCAACAAGTAAGCAACAATGATTGAATAATGAAGACGTCCGTGTGTCGTTAGCGATACAACATGATAGTTACGTCTTCATTATTCAATTCGATTTGATACTTATTGATTACAATCAACATTTTATTTTATCGCGCAAAATATCGCCTCTACTCAAGTGTTTCATGTAGTCGGTACCACGTTGCCGGAAGTCGGGGCGAGTGTTTCATGTAGTCGGTACCACGTTACCGGAAGTCGAGGAAGTGTTTCATGTAGTCGGTACCGCGTTGCAGAAGTCTGGTCGCGGCGCGCTGGTGTCGCTGTCCGCGGAGCCGCGGGCGCGTGCCCGCCGCGTGCTTTTGCTGGCGGGCGGCTCGTGCCACGACACCGTGGCGCACCCCTCGCTCGCCACCGACAACATACTGTCCTCCGTGATCAAGTTCGACCTCCATAAACGGTTTGTGACGGTTTCTTTATTGGTTGGTAATCGGCGCGACGCGAATGCGCATGTCTCGTGGCCGGTGTCAAGGGAAGGCCAAACCAATGCGATAAGCCCGCGGCCACGGTGGCGATCAGTTGTATTCGCTTGCAATTTATGGGAGGATTCAATGACGGCAGAAGCCTGAGGAGTACAGAGCAGGCGGCCAGTACTATTCGGTGATCGCCACCGCGGCCGCGAACGCAGGGTGGACGCGTTGGTTTAACCGAAGCTTTATAGTCGACCGACCCCTTTTATGTAGTTATTTATATGCTGAGGAATTTTATGGAGAATCTCTGTAGCTGCTACATAAATTGCAAACGATTATCTAAGGCGTACGGATATAGATAGTATAGATAGGGAACTCGGTTCAGTAAATCTGCGGCAGCGAGGCGGTGTTGGGAGGGGCTATGAGGTCACTACGTGGACCCAAAGTCGACGTCACTAGGTGAGGTGATGGTCAATCATGATTGATAAGCAATAAGCATGTAAAATTCTGTGCTTAACAAACGCGCTTTAACGTCTCGAGAACTTCCATTAACAACAGGCCACAAAATGTTTGTTCTCAATCATGTTTGACCGTCTCTGGGAGGTTTCCCGCACCGCTCCTATTGCTACCGCACCTGCAACGTATCCGTTCCAGCCAATGACAAACCTTTATTTTGACAGCAAAGGTCACGTCTCAGTGGCGCCATCTAGTGCCCAGCACTCGCATAGTTATGTATACAAGTGTCAATTTGTTGTCCAGCGAATGGGAGGAGGTGTCGCCGATGGGCATCGCGCGCATCCAGCCGGGCGTGGCCACGCTGGGCGGCCGCGTGTACGTCGTGGGCGGCGAGCAGGGCAGCCAGATACTGGCCAACGGGGAGGTGTACGACCCACAGGTGAGGCTGGTGTTACATTTATCAAGTATTACGACTTTATCATGATGACTTTTTAAATTTCAATAAATAATACACGAAATTATACAAGATTTCATTCATCGAGTTTAATTCCTAGGCCAAATTGAGTTTTTGAACGGACTTGCCTAGTTAATTTTTTCCAGCACAGAGTATGTGGTGTTCCAAATTAAAATCGCTTTTCCTCTTGAGTGAATTAAATGCGTTTTCCTGCTAGCTGCACACGAAGCAAACGTACCCTTTTCATGCTGGAGAGGTGTCTTCACCTCTTCAACCAGTGATTCAATTCTAGACTATTTTTCTAGATCGTAAATTAAAGTCGACACTAGCAGCAAAAAATAACTTTGCTCTCTTATATAACAAATAACTATTATTAAGTGGTAGGACTCAGTCAAGTCTGCCTGGGTGAGTCCCAACCAACCACTGCCTTATCTGTATCTATTTCTGCCGCCAAGCAAAAATGCTTGTATTGTTGTATTCTAGTTTGCAGGACAAGGTAGCCAACGCAATTTTAGTCCTCACAGTGACAACGCACCCGCGGTTCTGTATTTTAGTTACATCGAAACCCAAGTGTTTGTCACAGAGTACCTAGCTTAAAATAAATTGAAAGTCACTAAATACGGTTACAGACTGACAAATGGACCAACATAGCGCCGATGAACGAGGCGCGGTGCGAATTCGGGCTGACCGGCTGGAACGGCAACCTTTACGCGTTCGGTGGCTGGGTTGGCTCCGACATGGGCGCCACCATTGAACTCTACGAGCCAATGACCAACGACTGGAAGATCATCGGCCGCATGCCCGAGCCCCGGTTCGGGATGGGCGTCGTCAGCTTTGAAGGTAGGACGTTTAAAGTGTTTGATTGGTGAATTTCAGAGACGGAAATTCGCCCAGTTAAATATTTTGGTTTTTCGTAAATATCTCGTAGTCCTACGAGAATATGGTCCATGACTTAAGTACAGCCTGTAAAATTCTATACAAATTTTGCTTCGCATGCTTTTTTTAATTCTGAACCGTGTACGAGCAAAACACTCTCGATTATGACTAAAGGCAAAATACCCGTTTTTCTATTTCTATTCAATTAACAATTTTGGGTTTTCCCCTTCACTATGGCCTTGCTTGTTGCCCTAGAAAGTATGATAAAGTGACTCTATGCGTATCAAAGTTTTCTTGATGTCATATTAACAAAGCAAACTCAATACCACAACTGTTTCCCCCGCAGGCTTGATATACATAGTGGGCGGTTGCACGCACACGTGGCGCCACACTCGCGACCTGCTCAGCTACGACCCGGAGAATCGCAAGTGGCAGTCATTGGCGCCCATGCGGCGCGCGCGCAGCCAGGCCGCCGCCGCCGTGCTCGCCGGACGACTCTATGTGATCGGCGGGAACGCGGCTAGGCGGACCGTGCTCAACTCCGTCGAGAGATATAATTTTGATGATGTAAGTATCGTTGATGACGTGAGTATTAGTAACGCCGTCGAGAGATACAACTTTGATGATGTGAGTGTAGTAACTCCGTCGAGAGATACAGCTTCGACGATGTGAGTGTAGTAACTCCGTCGAGAGGATGATGTGAGTATGTTAACTCCGTCGAGAGTCCTTCGACCGTTAATAGAACTGAACTAGTTACGTACGAGGCTTTTTATTTACTTGTATAAAACTAGTTCCGATCGAGGCTTTTAATTTACTTATACACAACTTTGATGATGTGAGTATATTAACTCCGTCGGGAGATACAACTTTGGTGGTGTGAGTATAGTAACTTCGTCGAGAGATACAAGTTTGATGATGTGGGTATGGTAACTCCGTCGAGAGCCCTTCGACCGTTAATAGATGTGGAGTTTTTGGAACTGGTTCCGTACGAGGCTTTTTATTTACTTGTATAAAACTAGTTCCGATCGAGGCTTTTAATTTACTTTGATACAACTTTGATGACGGGAGTATAGTAACTCCGTCGAGAGATACAACTTTGATGACGTGAGTATGATAACTCTGTCGGTATATACAACTTTGATGACGTGAGTGTGGTAACTCCGTCGGGAGATACAAGTTTGACGACGGAGTATAGTAACTCCGTCGAGAGTTACAATTTGATGATGTTAGTATAATCACTCCTTCGAGAGATAGCGTTCGCCATTCATAATTCAATCTATACCAACATTTATATACTTAACCTATTTATCAGACTTTCGCGGAAGACTCGCGACAATTTATTCACTTCACCACACCACTTGCCTCTAATATCCCAATACCTCACCCTGTCTGGCAGGACTCGTGGGAGGACGTGGCGAGTCTGTCGGAGGCGCGCGCGGCGTGCACGGCGGGCGCGGCGGAGGGCGTGCTGGTGGTGGCGGGCGGCGACAGCGAGAGCGGCGGCGAGCGAGCCTTCTATCGGGCGCGGACGTCGCTCGCTAGTGTTGAGGTTCGTTTTTTTTGCTTTTCCTTATTCATTGGGATCACTATTGCGCTGATTACATTTGACTAAATTCAGAAGCAAAAAGCGTGAGAGCAAATCAAAGTGTAATGTATTGCTCATAGAATAAGGTCCATTTTTGTATAACTTAAATTATGTTACGTGTAGCTGAGCTTTGCAAAAGCCGTAATACAAAAATGGACCTTATTTTATGAGCAATACATTCCACTTTGATTTGCTCTCACGCTTTTTTCTACTAAATTTAGTCAAATGTAATCAGCGCATATCCCTGCGGCCGACTCAACAATTGGGTCGAAATCGGCGCTGCGCGTGTGCGCGCGACTCATCTACGATGCTTAGCACTGCTGTAGACTGTATTTGAGTTGGTAGGGGAAGTGTTAATGTTTATGATACGAGGCTCAGTGCTTTTCCCTGACAGGTTGTGCGGGACTCGCCGCGTTTAGTAAAAAAAAAAACAAATATTAAAATGTTTGGATTCTGGTAGGAAACAGTTTTGCTGTAAGTGCGGACCCAAGCTGGGAGATCCACCGCTAGCCGCCGAGTCGGGGTTTAACGTTAGGATAAAGAAGATACTATTACATCCTTTCCTACAACATTATATGCGATGTTTACCAGGTCGTCGGTTCACCTTGTGGGACAAGCCTACCAACCCACTCGGCGTAAAATTAAATCGCAATCCGCGTCTGTCTGTCTGTCTGTATATCTACTCCCGCCTGATCTACACAACAGATTTGAATGCAGTTTTCACTATCATATAGTTTTTCTTGCGGAAGGTTTACGTATATATGCTACATACATAACCCAATAGAGCAACCCCGAGAATACCCGTGCGAAACCGGGTCGCCAGTACACAGCAAATATGATGTACAACTAAAACCTCGCATCGTTTTCTTTTTCTGTATACAAGTCATCGCTTCCAGGTATACGAGCCCCGGGACGACATCTGGCGCGCCGGGCCGCCGCTGCCCGCCAGCCGCGCCGAGGCGGGCGCCGCGCTATTGTGACCCCAGCGCTGCCAAGGCCTCCGCCCCCTCCCGACCACTGCTACGTTCGACTGCCACGGGGAAGTAAGCCGGTCCAACTGGCATGGAATAAACCATATAGAAACCTCACCCGTTGCATAACTCGGGCCCAAGACTGCCACCGCGGGGAAGTAAGTCGGTCCAACTGGTATGGAATAAACCATGTGAAAACCTCACCCGTAGCGTAACTCGGGCCCAAGTTTCGGTTAGACAGAGGGATTCCGCCCCCTCCCGACCACTGCTACGTTCGACTGGGAAGTAAGTTGGTCCAACTGGTATGGAATAAACCATATGGATACCTCACCCGTTGCGTAACTCGGGCCCAAGTTTCGATTAGACCACGCACAGGGATGTAATACGGATCTAATTGAGCTGTATGGAAACTAGCGACACGTACAAATGAAAGGATTTTGATCCTGAGCTCTGCCTTCAATGTTATTCCACTCTGTATAGTGGTATTGTATACGGCCAGTATATACGGGGCAGTTTTCTCGCCTGGCGGAAAGAATAATTTTTATTATGGTACGCAATAATTGTAAAACCATTCATGAATTGTTATTTTATTAGCAGAGCATGATTACCTGAACCGTCAAAATTTTGCGATGTTGCGCTAGCACAGGGTATAAAAAGTTTTTAACTCAACAATGGACTATTTTACTCTCTGGAACTGTCATTGGCCTCCTCGAAGATTGTTTTTCTCATAAAATATTTACTAGGCAAGGAAATTGTTTCGGTTGGTCTTCCCGAGAATTGTTTTTCTCATAAAATATTTGCTAGGCAAGGAAATTGTTTCGGTTGGTCTTCTCGAGGATTGTTTTATTCATAAAATATTTGCTAGGCAAGGAAATTGTTTCGGTTGGTCTTCTCGAGGATTGTTTTTCTCATAAAATATTTGCTAGGCAAGGAAATTGTTTCGGTTGGTCTTCTCGAGGATTGTTTTTCTCATAAAATATTTGCTATGCAAGGAAATTGTTTCGGTTGGTCTTCTCGAGGATTGTTTTATTCATAAAATATTTGCTAGGCAAGGAAATTGTTTCGGTTGGTCTTCTCGAGGATTGTTTTTCTCATAAAATATTTGCTAGGCAAGGAAATTGTTTCGGTTGGTCTTCTCGAGGATTGTTTTTCTCATAAAATATTTGCTATGCAAGGAAATTGTTTCGGTTAAGTATATCGGTCTTAACTCCTACATACAAATACATATAGTGATATCGAATTTTATTGTTAAAAAATATAATAGATTCTTTTAAGTGCACTAAATTTATGTATTACCTATATTACATACGGTGTTGTTTTAATTATGCGTATGCGTATGTATGTTAGTAGTGAAAATACTGAATACTTATACAGAGAGGGTGATATTGGCCTGATTCCGGGCGTTATACATGTTATTTGCAACCAATGAAGTCGTGTAAACAAGGGTAAAAAATTTATAGTTTTTAATATTTATTGCGAAAATGTGACTATGGAAGTACTCTGTCGGAAAAACTTCTCCACTCTAAATCAATCTAAATTGGAACGTCCATTTCCCGCGCCACGAACGTCCACTGCCCTATAAGGACCATATCCCTTAATGACCCATTTCATATTAGCACCTATCAAGATAAGTAACTTTTCAGAATACTTCATTTCATAGCTTTTCATAGCTGAAAAGTTCTATCTGAGTAAGTATATCTGTTTTAAAAATCGCCTTTATAGGTTTGGCCTGACTCCTGACTTCTGAAACATTTGTTGGATGAACGAGTTTGTCCACCATCCATCAACAACCATCGGAAGATTGTTTAGGTCAGCTTCTCATCGGAAGATTGTTTAGGTCTGCTTCTCATCGGAATATTGTTTTGCAACTTTATGTTCGCTTCTCGAATACTCGCTGCGTCTTTAACCATTGGGTCTGGTAGCACAAAGTCGATCGGTGTCGGAAACTCGTGTCCAGCAGTAAATGTACTGCAGCTGCAATGGTGATCCAAATCTCGGAGTCCAGAAGTTAAATTCGAATTAACTACGTTGATTCCTTACGCATACATACAGTGATGCTTTTCCGATATCTTTACAGTTATCCATGTGGCGTCCGACAGATAGAATGTACTCGGAGCACCAACCCATTCCACTGACGGGTGTTATACAAAGCAACTAATTTCTTAGCAGTGACACGACATTTCTTGTTGAATAAAGTCCAGCAGATGACTGTTGTGTATAATAAAGTGATGTAATGTATGGTAAAGTTACTCATAATCTTTATCATTATGATCATCATCACTATTATGCTAGCCACAGGACGTACGTCATACACAGATATAGTACATAGACTCACAACGACTTTGAGCTACTTGCTGCTATCGTTTCCCCATAATCCCTTACATGTTTGTCTGTTCGTTTCGTAACTAATTGCAATTAATATAAATGTTTTAGTTTTGTTTTAGATTAACTGTGTCCACCTCTAAAGCGCCCATCCTATAACCAATTCGATTGATTGCATTTTTGTCACGAGTTACGCGTAATTTGCACGCCTATTTCTATGCATTTTTGACTGAACGTAATTTGTTTTAAATTACCTCTAGTGTTGCCTCCTTCAAGGAAAAAGTCAAAACCCGTCATCCTGTAAAGTAGTTTATCCTAGTACTAGTACAGGGTTTCAGGGTGACCCCTCATAAACAAAGTTGTAGGTTTAAAGATATTGAAAATTGTAGATAGACAATAACAAGGAAAAACATCACATCTCATGCTTACAATTCAACCACACAGATTACGGTACAGCATTGAATTATTTAAAAATCTAACCTTCCGTAATCCAATTAATCATTGACGCCATTATGGCATGAATGTTATATTTTAAAAGATGGACGGTATATTCTACACAAGAGCATAGGATCCTTTAGTGCACTCTTGCTCTAATAAAAGTCCAAGCCTTACTAAACCCGAAACTACGGATCCGTCCGAATAAAAGAATTATCAAATTGGGTACGGGTTGTGCTAACGCTTGCTTTCGCATCGGGCTTAGACTACACTTCTGTTTCCGTGTAGATGACGTGAGGATATCGCAACGGAGGACAGCTTTTATTTGAAAATGTTTTGTCATATTTATATAACTGATGACTGGCAACTCCAATAACTCGGAGGTTTCTGTAGTCTCATGGTTAGTTTAGTGGTATTCATTTGATATTCCTAAATCTATCCACTACTACGTTAACGATCTCAAAATTGACTTATTTAGATTAGTACAAATTAATAGAGCATTTATGGAAACAATAACAATGTTAAATGGATATCCTTCGATACCTAAAATAAAAATCCACGCTACTAATGCCTTTAATGTGTAAGGATTTACGTGCTTCCGGCAAAACCTATCAGCTTGAGTTGACTAATTAATAATAATCCTATTTTAGACCTAATTGCAACGACGACACAGCCCAAGTAGACTTCAGTCATAACCCTGTTGCCGTAAAATGAGGAGGCTATGCACTTGCCAATAATAGTAGTAAAGTTAAAAGTAGCAGTAATTATTGTACACTTAGCGATATTCATGGAGTTATGGGAGTGATCGGTACTGAATAAGATTTCGGCGCAAGAAAAAAGACACCTAAGTAAGACGTATATTGCCCGTTTTCACTAAACTCGAATTAAGTACTACCTATCTTGAGGATCTTATAGGTCCTAAGATTCTAATTTCGTTTTCAGTGTTTGTTATAGTCATAAAGCCATTTTCATATTTTGTTCATATATAAGACATATTCATTATCAATCATCAGGCCTTTTTTATAAATTAAACAGCCAACAGCTGTGGGAAACAAAACGCAACTGTTATTTTAGGCAATGCCTAGGGAGGGACTAATGGCCGTTTTCGCTAAACTTAAGAATCACCTAAGTTCCGTCTTAACTAGTTTTTAGTAATCAGAAACGTAGAAGTTGAGAGACCTAACCTACCCTAACCGCGGCGCTAGATTCGTAGCGGTTGGTGAAACGTGTTTTAGTATTAGGCAACTCCTATCTATTTGGGCATCGGATTTATACGACTCCTATGTTTAGTGAAAACGAGCATTAGTCGAACATGACATTTTACTAAGACTGTCGTCGTTGCCTAATTGCCTTAACCCTTTAACCGCCAAGGTCGGATATATCCGACAAAAATTTTCGTGCTCATTTCGCCAAGGACGGATATTTACGACCAAATACCACTACTCGGTTAATATGCCTTTTTGTTTGATAGCACTGTATTATATTAAAATTATGTTCATAATTTGGTAAATAGTTGATGAAGTAATCATATACAATTGCTTACACTTTAGTTTCTTAATTAGAAGACTTAAAAATAATGTCTAAAGTTGAATAAATTACTGATAGTATTATTCGAAAAGTGTATTGGTGTCCAGCGCCAGTGACGGAAAAATCCGACAATAAGGATGGGACATAAGCAATGATTTACTGGTAGAAAAATCCACATAAATTAAATTATTTCTGTTTATACTTACTAATTTATTATATAACAAATAAAGCAAATGTTACTCTATAGTAAACACATTTATTTCTATAAATAAATGTGTTTATTTTGTTTTATTTATAATAAATAAAGCTTAAAAATGTCAGTGACTGAATCGACAATTCCCATCCCTAGTCTGCATGTTTAGAAACTAATGTTGCTAGTACACCCAGCGCCACGGACGGAAAAAGACGACCGCTTCTGACGTCATAAACGAGTGCCGCCTTCTGGATTTTTCTATTGGTGTTGTGCTTATGCGTGTTATTATTATGTTCGTGTTATCGATTAATGTGATTAAACATGATTACAGCTGAAGAATTAATACGTATTCTGGAAGGTGATCTGTAGTTAAATATCATTAGAATCTGTCAAGGTTCGATTCGGTAAACTGATATTAATATTGTTGAAATAAGTATAATCATGTTTGTTAAAAAACTGACCAATGTTGTTTGTTAACTATTGCATTTAGATAAAGAATACTCTATAGGACTGCATTGAAAAATAAGAATAACAAAATTCTTTTCATGACCAATTTTATTGTGCGGAAATCAATAAATCTTTCAATATCTGTAAACGCTTTTTGTTTCATTGTGTTACCAAAATACCTGCTAATATTAGAAATAAAATTACAAAGTAACGTTTTCTATCTACTGTCTGTTACGATATTTAGATGAAATTGTAAGCGTTTGAAGGGGAATTACCCATATCGATATACTATTGAACATCACTATTTGTTGTAGGTATTTATTTTTCGTTTTACTGTGCGTGGCGCTGAGGGCACGCCAACTGATTCTAAGCGTGGCGGTTAAAGGGTTAACTAATAAATTGCACAAGCCAAATTGTACAACCAAACAGTGTACTAGCCAAAATGTTAACTTTTCTTTTTCGCTATAACAATCCTTAAGAAGCATTGTTATAAACCTGTATAAATCCATAATTAATTATAAGTACATTATTTTTATCATTGTAACAACATAAAGCTTACTATTGTAAATTACAATATTTCTGTAATATACAATGAAAAAATGTTACTATGACTGAATGCATATATTTTAAGTATTACGTAATTAATTTGTACCGGGTGATATTAAAGATTATATAAATAATAATATAAATAGTCACTTAATGTGTATTAAATATTTTTATATCTAGATCAGTTGTTTCATTTCATAAATAATGTATGCGAAATTTGCGACCTCAGAGACAGGTCGAGGAAATAATAATATAGATTTTCAACAGTTCAAAATGGCCGCCAGATGGCGCTACTGAAAAGCAAGGTCCGTTGTCAAAAATACTGCCGTACCATTGGACAAAATTGCTGTAAATTGACAGCTCCATTACAGCTAATAAGACAGAGCTCGGGTATCAGTAGCGACATCTAGCGGATTTTGTTACCGCGGAAACCCTCGAGTCCAGTCCGAGTTCAGAGACACAAGGCCGGGAACCGTGCTTGGCCAGGGCTTGCGATGTCCTGTGCGAGGTAGAGCCTCCCCACCAGACCCTCGAATAGCGAGGCGGGCCGGTCGGGCGGGCGCAGCTGCGAGCCGGAACGCTGGGCCACGCACCACTCCATGAAGCAACATGCTCGGTACAGGTGCTCCTCTTTCTATAAATAAATAAATTATTGATAAGTAGACAAGGGTTGCTGTCGGTATTAGATTATTGTGTAAAAGTATACATCCCTACTATTGCTATTATAAATGCGAAAATAACTTGTGTCTGTCTCTTTGTTCTGCGTTCAGTACTAAATAAATCTTTGCACCTGTTGATGCGATTCGATATGGAGAAAGTTTAGTATATTTTTATTCTCTTCCGCTCGCAAATTATACCTACAATAGCACGCGGGCGGAGAGCCTGATAGTCTTGAATAAAAAATATTATTCGTGGTATCTGGCGTTATTTCGCGCGTTAAACCCTTTTCGTTCGGAACTTGACCAGATTAGAACATAGTTACACATTAATGTGTATGTGCCATGCACCACGAGTCAGACCCCTTAACCATATTCCTTGCTGAAAGCTTTATTTCATTAAAATCGGTTAAAAGTCTTGGGAAATATTTGAGACGTTAGCGTCGGGGGTTTTTCAGCATGCGTCAGTTACTTTTTTAGTGTACGCGCGCGGTTTTTCGTGCGGCATTCTCGTTTGACGTGCGCTGTTTGACACGTGATTACCGCTTGCTTTCGACGTAAAATAAAATAGTTGCATAAAACGCAATGAATGCCACATGTCAAGTAAAACTTTACCTTGGTAGCTTGATATAGCTGAAGGAACGTATAAGCATTTCCGCTGACTCCGTGACAAATACTGAAACCTTTTACACAAAGGCCACGTTTCCATACAACTTCACCGCAACTTATAGCAATCTTCAAATATTTTTTGTCCTCGAAAACCTGAAAATTCATTTCTAATTGGGTTGCGTCCTGATCTAGCCACGCTCGCGACCTGCACGTATGCAGTTACCTACAGCAAATGTTTAATATGATGAAATGCACGCGCGCGGCGCGCGAGTGGTGTAATCGCTAGATCTGGGTCCCTATTTTTGGACAGCTCACATACCTGTCTTTCACAAAATCACAATCGTGGTAAGTTGTTAGAGATAGTATATAGATAGTAAATAGAAAAGACAGGCATTAGAAGGCGAGCGCTCTTGTGGATGCGAGCAGTCCAAAATACGCCACGGGACGACCTTACCAACCCACAATCCCAACATCTTCCTCTGAGATATGCCGTACGACGCTTTAAAAAATCATGTCACAGTACTAAAAAGAGCCAGCTAGTATGTAATTTAAGATACACTACATCATGCTTAATTGTAACAAAGTTTTACAAAGTGGGTCATGATTAAATTTTGACCGTACGACTGATGAGGCAGACCAGCTAGTTCCTCAATAGACCAGAAAATAATCGCGTCTTATGTCGAGGTTTTTCGGCACTGCGATATTATGACAAAACATTCTACTAATGTGGACGTGATTCGTCTATAGTAGGACCACGCTAAGTCCGAATAGCTTTAAAAAAAAATAGAAATCTCTGTATGGCAACGAATGCCATGTCTTTTATCCGTCTTAGGAACTTCATTCATAAAAGTCATAACAAAGTATTTGACTGATTTAAAAAATATTGTTGAGGCGATTGGCACATTGGAGCGCAGCATTCATTCTGGCGAAATTTGGAAACATTCATAAAATTATATTATTTAGGCGCAAAATAATTTGAGAACTGAGTAACGGAATACCTATTTGACAATTCTGGAGACCTCACTTCACGGCAGCGGCCTATTTGACGCCTTTTTATGTAGAAAGTACAGCGCCAAAAACTTATCTGACCCGCAGCCCGTGTCAAATGTGTCAAATAAAAAAAAAAGGACGGATCCGCACGAACGCGCCTGGATGCGTTTTCAGTGTGTTCGACTAAGAGTAATTTCCATAGAAACCGATGACAGCTCGAATAACTTTATGTCACGCACTAACGCACTGTTATATTTAAACACTGCGATTTCCAACCACCCTGCCAAGCGTGGAGATTATGGCAATAACCTCCCCTTTCGTGGGAGAGGCCCTAAGTCCTGCAGTGGACTGTTGAATGATGATATCATCACAACACACCTACAGTAGAGTCTATTCCTGAGCGTTGTCGCCGATGAACCGTTAAAAAGGAATTTCCCTTCAAGAAATGTGTGAACGTCGTTATAGTCTGATAGACAGGAGACTTTGGAAGGAGCTGGGGGCTTGCTGCTATAGCCAATTCTCACTCACGCTTAAAGGACCAACTTGACTCTAAATGCAAAAATGGTAACCTCGACCTGGGTTAGCGTGATGTTTCACATGCCGATTATATACCGTATTGTTTTCAGTGAAACACATAGCTACACTAAACAGGGTTTAAAAAAATATGAGTTACCTGATAGGCTAAAATAGATAATGGTACAAAACCAGGAGCTCCATGACACCACTGCACTAATGTATCACCTGAAGTGCTTCCAAGGGAGGAAGCAAAATTCCCACTAGGGTATCGCTGACACATCAACCAGTCCATAGCTGGTTTAATATAGGTGCGTATCTCACTTGCATTAATATATATACGAGCCTGAAACCAAATAAATATCGTATTTTAAATGCGAAAGTTTGTAAAGATGTTTGTTACTCCTTCACGCAAAAATTACTGAACGGGTTTGAATTAAATTTAGACAGAATAGCATATAGGCTAAAATTTATTTCGAAATTCAATGTGTGGGCGGGCAAAAGCTACTATTATAAATGATAAGATTGTTTGTGTTACCTATTCATGCCGAAACGGATTTCGATGAAATTTGGTACGTAGATAAGGGTCTGGAATAAAACATAGGTAACTTTTTATCCTTCTTATTATTGATCTGATTTTCAAAATGTTGTGAAAACTTTGATTTTGCGCTTACACATATGTGATATGTGCATCACTACCTTACTGTAGTTGCGCCTTACGTGCTGGGGAGACAGGACGTGTTTCAGCGCTTAGTGCATCGCTGAGTAATTACACTGTTAGAGTCCAGGGAACTCCTCCCCTGCGACGTCAAAGCCCGAATATCCTCAGCTTGGGCCAAATGGCGAGAGGTGACAGGTGTCATTTGTGACCCTAAAATGCCGATAAAGCTGCAGGGACAGGTCTACAACATGGAGTTCTTCAAGAAAGGGGTTAAAAGGTTTTAACGGGGTCGGCAACGCGTGGGTGATGCCTCTGGTATTGCAAACGTCCATAGGCTGCGGTGACTGCTTACCATCAGGCAGGCCGTAAGCTTGTTTGCCATTTTTGAGGTATAAAAAAAAAATCTATAAGACCATAATTAGACCTGCGCTCCTTTACGGCAGCGGGACTTGGCCCCTACTAGAGCGACACAAGCAGGAGCTGCGCGTCACGGAAATGAAGATGCTGCGTTAGATGTGTGGAGTTTAACGAAAGGATCGCGTTCGAAATTCCCACATTCGGGGTAGCCTTGGCGTCCGTGACATCGCAGAATGGTATGGCCACGTCCTGCGCCGACCGGCAAGCTATGTGGGGAACAAGTGTCTGGCCATGCCGCCCCCGCCGGGCACGGGAAGGAGAGGCCGGCCCAAGAAGCGATGGCTTGACGTAGTCAGAACGGATATGCATGCCAATAAGCTCACCACTAAGGATGCCGAAGACCGAGCGAAGTGGGCCACAAGTAGCAGGAAGGCAGTCCCCGGGCCCTCGCGTGCCGCGCGGGGGCGCAACCGGGACGTAACGTCAAGATGATGATGAGTCCAGGGGACTCCTCCAGATCATTTACGTAACTTTTTTTTATTAAATTTGTAAGTTTGATGTTTTGTTTTGTCATACAGTAGTGTTCCTTACTAAAATAAATACATCTTTGATATAAAATGTCTTTATATCTAATTAAATGAAAACTTACGTCCCATGAACTCCACCAGATAAATTATTATATATTTAGGCACCAAATTAACTGAGGGTTAATATGTGAAAGTTAAATCGTCATAATCCACGAGTAAAATAGTGTCTGTGAAAATTACCTGCAGTAACATGTACAAAATACCAGCCATCCCATGAGCTGCGCCAAAATATATCTTGTCATGCCAATTCCAAAGCAGAGGGCTCTCAGATTTCATCTGGGCAGAATATTCTTTACCAGAGCTTAATATGGAAGATATTACCTAAAACCATTCCAACCAAATAATAAATAAATTCTTAGAATAATAAATACAAAATATATCACTTTTCATTTTATGCTTTTACTGATCCAATGAGATAAATGTGTTACGTCTGATTGCATGAATGTTCGGTAATGTTAGCCTTATTCGCTGATTTGTATGTAGTCAGCATCCGCTCCCCAGGTTGCAGAATGCGGATGTCCTAGACGACGGTGGCCGTTTTCCATCAGGAGAAAAGTCCGTAGCCAATAAAAAAAATTTTGCTAGATCCCTAACATTAAAAACTACCGCTGGGGATCAAAAAGGGACCTATTAGACAGATATGAGTGTTGATCAATAGAATTGGGAGTAATCAATAAGGTTTCTTAACATATCAATTCCGATGGTAGTTTTAATTACTTATAATGATTACCTACCTTTTCTATATGGCTAGCAGGTATAGCATCGCTGCTATCCAGATATTTATTAACAAACAACAATGCATACAAATATCCAGACTTTCCATAGAGCAGTTCATCTGGTGATTGATCCAGCAATGAAATCAGAGACATCAATCTAAAATACAAATATATTACTAAGAATAAAATATAATTTTTAAATCAAATTTGACTAAAATGTAGTAGAAACCACTGGACCGATTGTGATGTGATAAGACTTTCAACACTTTGGTACTACCCTTCAGCAAACAATATAAGTTTATATTGTTTGCTGAAGGGATGGTAGAGTTACGCCATACTGATCAAGGCTGAATTCTCATCAAACCTTCCACATGTTTATGTCTTCGTGAAGAAGTAAAATTGAACCATCTCTCCGACTGGCCGACGTGGCCAGCAGCGTTTTAATGTGTATTTACACTGCGATCTTCAACGCGCCTGCCAAGCGAGGAGATTATGACAAAGCCCTTCACGGATGTGGAGTAGGCTCAAGTCCAGGCAACGGACTGACACCGGCTGTTGCTGTGATATGACTCATCAAAGTCATCATGTCACTAGCAACATTACTCACTCAAACTTTGGTCAGTGTTGCGAACTCGTCAAGCTTTGCTCATTCTGTGTCATAAATAAATATAAAATTAAAATATTGTTTTCAATCATAATTTATTTTATTATTAAAACATACCATCACCATTATCATCATCTTACACATGCATCCCGGCTTCTTACAGGGTCAGTTTTCCTAATCTTTCTTCTCCACTTACCGCGGTCTGCAGCATCCGTTGGCTGTGTTTTTCTTTAATAGATTAGAGAATCTTGGCATTTGACCGCCCTCTCAGTCGGTAGAAAGTGACGATGCTGCCTAAGATGGAGCATGCCTGTCTAGGAACAGCCTATTCACCCTAGCCTTAAATGCGTCCAAACTGTAATGACCAGGGATCACACTCGCGTGCGTATTTCCTTCCTTAGCCGTACGCATTATAAAGGTTGAACCAAACCGGCTCGTGCGGATAGCTGGAAGATCCACGATATACATTCGACCGGATCGCGTTTCCCCATGTCGGAAAGGGGCCGGCGCAATTAGGTCGTGCAACTGCTTCTCACACTCTCTTCATATGGCAACATATTCACGATGTCTCACGCAAATGCTGCCACGGATGTGCATGTGTGAGTACGAGAATGAGTACTCGTTCAAATCTGTAGTATGTAGTGCACGCCTCACCCCGCACTAAGGTATATGTAAGATAGCATATTAGGTGGCTTAATGCATAAAATAAAATGTCTACTGGCGATCCTGCTAGAATGTTTGCAGTATGGCGCATAACGGGAAATTTGAATGAAAGAATCTAACTCGCGTTTAGACATTTAATGCATCAAATTACCTATGCTATGTTACATATATACCCTAGTGCGGGGAGAGGCATGCACTACATACTAGAAGTCGCCTAACGCCTCACATCCACCGCAGCATTATCGTTTCGTTGGCGTGGAGTTCGCGGACGTGCTTCGTCAGCGCTGGAAATCTCTCGCAGCCATAGTGTCATATGGCTAATAGATATAAGCTTACCTTTGTAAACAATGTTTTGGTTTCAATATACAATAAAGCTAAAAATAAAGAATAAAGATGCTCTTCTTCTATACAACGAGAACAGATTGGATCAGCATGGTTATACATTCACACGCCTGAATGTGCAGGTTCCATCACGATGTTTCCCTCACCATAACAGCAGCGGTTAGTGCTCAACTAATGTACATAACTCAGAAAAAGGTCATTGGTACATGGCGGCACTAGGGATCGAACACGATAACTCTCGCTGACGAATCGGACCCGCTATTACCATTAGGCCACCGACGCTCCGAGCTTGACAGGGATTAAGATCGGTCTAGGCAGTCAAAGTCGCAGCAAATGCTAATAATAAAAAATATAGCACCTAATATAATAATTTACCTTTTAGTCAAATTTTTGTAATTAGGCCAGCTTTCAGGGGCCTCATTTCCCATTTTATATGACATGACAGTGGCCAAAGCAAGAGGACCTGCATCTCCACAAAGAAAACTTATACGTCGACCTTTTAAATTATCCAAGTCAATGTAATCAGATGCTAGCTGAAAGACATTAATTTTTAAGGTAAGGTGATTTAAATTATAGGTAAACTTTGAATGAGCTTTTTTCAAAGGTTCAATGATTTTAATGTCAGTAAATATATCCAAAGGATAATGAACTGGACTTTTACAAACAAAGCAGTGAAATAGAAAATTAATAAAAATTACGAAACCCCATCTACGGGGCAAATTACTTTTTTTATTTCAGAGCTTTATTTAACATTAACTTTTAGAAACCCATTTTAAACTCCATTTAATGAGTATAAATATTTAAACTATAAGCCTAAGAAATGTTGAGCAAACATTAGTATGGGTGTTAAACCACCTTATAACACCTCATAGCAAGAAAGTTAAGATTACAGACAATATAGAGATACAGTCTCTCCTCTCCATGCATTCTAACTTACACACATATTTTGAATTAGGTAGGTTAAATCATTAAAATTAGTGTTTACCTTTAGATAATCTAAGGCTTTTTCTTTCCCTAAAGATCCCATAAAGTAGTACAACGCTAATCCTGCTGACCCAGTGTAAACTGTTCCATCATAAAATATATCATCTTTCAGCTTTGTTGTCAAATCAGTCAATTTAGCTGTTTTGAAACTTTTAAGTTTCATCAAAAACTTCCCGGATAACTGTTAAAAATAAATTATTAAAAATACATTTGATTTAAGCATGAAAATTTATAATTAAGAATCTTATATGAAGTTTAATACATTTTCGTATTTACACATATTTCACGTTTTTTATTGGAACTCGTCAAATCAACGGGTGAACTAGAGTAAATATCAGTAGAAATAATTCCCAGATCCAGTGATTTAACTGCTAATGTTCCCCACATTAGCAGTTAATTATTAATAATATAGACTGCAGATACATACAATAATATGCAAATCAGCTAGTCATATATCAACAGTCCCAATGTTTGCTGGATTTGAGCCTCCTCCACATCACATTAGGGAGGCCTTCCGACCTTTTGCACCGGAGTCGGAGGAAATGTTGCTGTAGCTATTATACTTTGGCACCACGCGGCTACAGCAGCGGATGAACGTGATTACTTATTTTCTATTTAAGTGCTCACCCCTTCTCTAGAATCATTTAGAAGCGAAGATGCAATCTCTGGTGAGTAATCGTCGAAATTGTTTTCAAAACATCCTTTTGGAGGCATGTTGGCGAATTTTCTATATAACACTGTTGTATTTGACTAATTCGCTGTTCTTTTACTTTGGTTTTATCTTTTTAGCTATTAAGGCATTTTTAAAATTTATTTGTTCTTTTTAAATTTATTTAATTATTTACCGAAACAAAAACAAATCAACCGCCAGCCTGACCACAGACTATGAACTATGTATGCGCCCATCCATAGGCAAAATATAGTAATCTGTGATATGAGCACAATTTGTCAATCAATCAATCAAATGTCAACCGCCTTTTCAGTGTGACCATCTGAAAAATACAGGATTGTACGTGTTTGTGTCCATTCATGGTCCTTCCACTTCTACACAATATATTTCAATGGTTAATCCCTCCCTTCCTTTGCCCATGCACATTGCACGTGTTTGATATCTTGCGATATTTTCCGAATTTAATTTCGACCATTATTTTAACTTATCCCTGGATAAATAACATTCCCGCAAGAGCAGTGTTGCTAGATCTACTAATTTTGCGGTTTTTAGAAAATTCTACTTATCTACTGTTTAAATGTAATTATTTTGAGAAATCTACTAATTTTGCAGATGGTTATTGAGTGCGAGATGCTTTTAGCGGTGAATTTGTAACGCCATTTGCCACGTTTAATCCATTCCATGAAGGATTTAGTAGTTTGAACTTGATTACTAGATGGCGCATGTTGGATTTTGTTTGCCACACGGCCACAGAATAAATAATATTGGGCTTGGCTTTGACAACGACCAATACACGCGATAACCAAGTTCGATATAGTCCAAATTCTTTGGTTCGCTTGAAAACCCAAGACGAAAACAAAACGTACAGTAATCAGCAAGAGACGGCGGGAGCGGGAGGGAGGCACCCCCTTCGCTACAGCGCATGCGCCTTGACAGTTTTCGGCCATATTGTTATGACGCATACAAGATCATAGGTCTCCGCCAGTGACGAGTCTTCTCGCAGTTGACGTGGCTACTACGTACCATCCCGTTCGCCCACTCCGGACACAGCATAGACGGTGACGAGGAATACGTAACTGGTGAGTGCTTGAAGACAAACCTTGCGATCTGTCACGGTGCCTAAAATTCGCCCTGACGATAATGGATGTTCCGTATTCTTTAGAACTTCGTCAACATTACATACAAGCCATAGTACTGAGAAGAAAATGTTGAAATAGCTAAGACGCAATAGCCCATTTTTGATAGTGTTGCTATGATTATGTTCTATGATCTGTCTGTTAGCATTAAAAGTTGCAAAAATGACGAAAGATTATTCTATATCACGATATTCAATACCTATTTAATGTACACATGAAGAACAAACAACAGTACACAAGAGGGTTGACCTTGAACATTTTAGGTGACCGAAAGAGGACATGGACGGTATGGTGGAAGAGAACGGCACGTCCAGCGGGGCTGGCGGTGCCGACCCGTTGAATTCGAGCGCGGGCGCTGGCGGCGCTGCGCCGCACGTCGTTGCTGTCACCAGCATTGTGCAGCTCACCTTGCCCGCCCAGGCACCTTCGGCACAGGTGCTGTTTTGACATTCAATAAACATCTAAAGAGCATCTTACAAATAATAATAATAATAGTTTGAGAACATAATAATATAATCCTGTAATGATTACAGTGTAATCTATTGGTGTTGTAATATTGATAACTATGTTTTGTTAAATTGTTTAATTTTATTTGCAGGTGCAATCTGTTATACAGCCTAACCAACAGTCAGTTATACAAACAGCATCAAACATTCAGTCTGTGCAACTACCAAAAGGAAATGTTATACTTGTTAGCAAGCCAAGTTCAGTTATACACACAACTCAGGGTACTTTACAGACACTACAGGTATTTTGCTCGCAAGTCATTCATTTGAAGATTAAGTGCATTACAAGATAAATATGAGTGCTTTAAATAAAATAATTTGCTGCAGATAAAACCTGAACCAACGACGATGTTGAGCCATCAAGGGCAGTCATGCAGTGATGATAGTTGTAGTGATGATGACAGTCCTAAAAGGAAATACAGGGAAATGCTTACAAGACGTCCATCATATCGTAAAATTCTTAGTGATCTTGGTGGAGCAGAGATTGCAGGTAAGTCAAGACTGAGTGTAATTGCATGCATAATATGAAACAGATTATTGTTTATATAGTTAATAATGAAGTATAAAGATTGTGCTTTATCTGATGTTATTTTTGCAAAAAGATATTAGAACAATTTATTATGAAGTTATGTTAATAAGCATGTTGTAAAATACTATATGTGTTGATTGGGAATTTTAAAAGAAATTTGCAAAGCAGAGACAAAGATAAAGAATGTTAGTTAGGCAATACGTAACATAGTTTTTGGGGCAAAGTTTCACAGACAAACTTTAATTAAATTAAATTCTACAAGAACCTGCTAATATTACAGAAAGTCGCATGGGATCTAAACCAGGGTGCGAGAATGAAGTGTCGCTGTCATCTTCTTTGTCATTTGCACCAGGTCAGTTAAATGTTCTGCTGCTGACACTATTTGTTTCTGTGTGCAACATGTGTCACTAACCGTTGGACTGTCATACACATAACTGTGGTATTCTTCCATGCTCATATAATAACCAAAGCTTTCAAGGCATTTCATACTAGTGTTTCACATTTTGTTTTTAATAACTGGTAAATATGGAACCTCTCACCAAGTCAAATTCATTACGTGTGGATAAGATCTTTACTTTGGCTAGTTCTTAACTGGTTTTATTTTTGGTAGTGTGTGTGTATTTCAAATTATAAGTACCTCCTATTATATGTAAAGCATATTTTATGTTTTAAACTAGGTACGTATTTTATACTGTTCAAAATTACTGTCCAAATCAATATGGCTTAACTATTATTGACATAGGTACATATAATTAAGTATAGGTAACTTTGATAAAGTATACTTTTAACTATAAAATTAAAGGGTTTTGGATATTGTTTTAATAATATTTTATTGGTGTGAGTAATTGTTTCCACATAAAGCTTACGTCATTGCCTGTGTAGGCTTAATTGATATTCAACTCATGACGTAATCGCGCGCCAGCCGCGACCGACATGACGTCATCGCCTGTCGTAAAGGATCTTGTTTTTCGTGGTTTAACAACACTGGATTGTTTGTTTTATTATGGGCGTTTTCCGATTTAAATTTCGATTTAGTTAATATTTTATAAGTTTACAACTTTTAACTTATTAAGTACTAGCGATCCGACCCCTTAACAAATTATACACTTATCCTCATGAATCACTCTGTCTATTAGTGGAAACCGCATGAAAATCCGCAGTAGTTTTTGAGTTTATCGCAAACAGACAGACAGACGCGGCGTGGGACTTGGTTTTATAATATGTAGTGATAGTGAAACAAGGTGTAATGGAGTAGTCTAAATCTAAGTAAATATTAAAGATAGCAAAGGAAACATTTAATTTTCCAATAAATTCAATGATTGAAAAAATGCATATTTTGATTACAAGGAAGCACATTATTCCAGTGACATAGGCCCCTTTTCATCCCGGAAAAATAATAGGGATCCGCGGGATAGTTGATATTGAGTTTACAGAGATTCAAACTGCGCGTGGGGAACAACCGCGGGGGACGGCTAATAATATATACACTAATCCACTAAAAAAGTTTCTTGTTTTTAACAATGATCTATCAATGCGGTTCTTATTTCTGAAGTTAAAACAATGACGAAAGAAATGTTACTCAAAGGAGTAAACTTTTTTCTTTCGTAAAAATTATTTTACTTATATTTAGGTACGTTATGTTAGAATGTAACACGAAGACTTGGTTCAACTCTATGGCTTATTTGACGTTCGACCATATAGATGGCACCATCCTAGGCGTTTTCTGTGTTCTTTATTTAAAAAATGCAGTTGTTGTTAAAAATATACAATATATATTACTCACTCATGACGAGCTCTTTATTAGTTATCTCTAGGTATGACGAACAAATTACTGCCTGTATAAAACTGTCAAGTTGGTCAAGTTCCTGGCATTTGTTTGAACTTAGGGGTGACATATTACTTATGCCTTGAAAAGGAATGCATAACCAAGCCCAAAACCTAACAGTTTGTGCTATGGGTAACAGAACAGAAATTAAATAAAATACATTGCTGCATCTTCCCGGCCGCAAATCGAACCCGAGACTTCTGCATAGCAGACCGGCAACTTACTTTGGCGCGTTTTGTAGTAGCGCGGCTGATTTCGATCTGAGTTTGAGCATTTTGTCGTCCTCTAGCGATTTATACAGTTTCAAGGAGAGTAAAATCGAGAAAAATAAAAAAATGGCGGCTGGTTGAAGGTCTAATCATCCGCTATCATGTTGAAACTTTATCTGTCAGTCAGTTGAAGTTCGAGACTAGAAGAGGCGCGCTACGATTTCACGACACGGGCTCAGAAACTTTTCATCTCGCGACTACCTACCGGCGAAGCTTACACAAAGTGCACGTACCTTTTTACGTAGTACCTAGATAAACTATCTAGGGGTAGAGGGTATATCTATGGCTGTTACTTTAACACTAGTTGTTGTTTTGTCGATTCGCGTTTATTTTGAATTTGCATTATTTATCTCGATCGACGTCGTAATTGGCTTTATATTGGTATTTATATGCTTAGGTGCTGGATGTCCGTCTCATAAACTGGCTATCCGTTTAGTCTATTATTTGAGATAAAAAGTAATCTGTCATCTGTACAGCTATCATAGGTATAACTGAACATAGTCGACATAGCCTATGTAAAACATAAGTAAAATCTACGAAATCTACGAAGAGCACAAAAACGACTTCATATTACGAATTTACGACTGATGCGTAGTTCGTACTTCGGAAAGCCTGCAGCTGTTTTAAATATCGAGAAATGAGTAACTTTTCTTGTAAATGGACTAGGAAAGCATTTGACCGCCAACTCACCTGGTGGTAAGTGACGATGCGGCGACGATTAAACATGCCTGTCCAGAAACCAAGGCTACCACATTATAATGACTAGGGAACACACTCGCTGGCAACTTGTGCCATGAAGCGGTGTGTGCGAATAGCTGGAGGATCCACGATATAAGGATGGAACGTCCGCCCTCGTCGCCTTTCCCGAAGGTGGAAAGAGGCTTGCGGAATTAGGTCGTGCAACTGCTTCTCACACTCTCCGAAATGCTAATTTAAATTTCCTTACACAATCTTTTTACAGACGTCAAAGATTTAACCATATCAAATTTCAGCCCTCTAGCACCAATAGTCTCGTGAGTTTATATATGAACAGACGGACAGATGAACTTGGCGAAACTATGCGGTAATGTTTTAAACTATCGCGGTTATTATTACTCATTTACAACCCGGAACATACCCTTAAAATGTGAAACTATGCAGGTTCCTTATTTTACTTCGAGACCCTTAAAAGGGTCAAATATGCACTATCAAAATGCATATTTTTAAGTATAATAATAATCTATAACGCGAAAAGACTTAAGATTGACGTCTGTAGAATGGGCGCAAGGCAACTCTGCTTGTGGCTGAAAATGGAACTAAATTTGACAGGCAATCAACAAGAATAACTCGTGATAACTCTCAACAAAAACAATGACAGGGACGTCATCACGTCATACATAACCTAAGTGCAGAGTTGTTTTAAAGTCAATAAATCGAGATGGCTTTAGTACCTATCTTCTTACGTTCGTTTCCTTGAAACCGCTAAAGCGATTAAGGAAATATTTGAGTACTTAAAGTATTTGTTTTTCTAATGAGACCTCTATGAAGGATCATGAAGGATCCCATAGTCCAAAGAAACCCTTGGGCTGACTGTTATGTTCATGCGTACAATAGTGCGATCGAGAAACGTTCTTTTGAACCATCACCGTAGCAGGACACCAACAGAGGGTTTCCGTAGTGAGGATGAGTTCTCAACCCGCGGCGGGTGGGCCGATGGCAGAATTATACAGTGGTAGTTGGGTTAGTAGTAATAGTGGTATTATATATAACAGAAAAATATATTACTTTTAGCTTAGGTAATAGTGGTATTATATATAACAGAAAAATATATTACTTTTTGAACATGAATCACTAAACTTTAAAGTAACGCTTGGTCCAAAATCCCTGTCAAGGCCAAGGGACTTATATATGAGCATAAATAAGCCTGTAATGCTGTGTGGCTGCGAGATCTGGCTGGTCGTGACGAAGCCGCGAAACGAAATGAAAATGCTGTGATGGATGTGCGGCTTTCAACCACTCGAACGAGTAAGTCATGAGTAACATTGGCGTGAGAGACCCTACGGATTATATTGAAGAGCCTCGTCTGCGCTGGTTTGGTCACGTGCTGTGTCCTGCGTAAGGGATACATGGAAAATATATGCTTAAACCTGCCGCTATCAGGAAAGAGGTCCCGCGGGAGGGACAAGGGCCTACGACGTAAGTATGATAAAGATTAGGCGAAGTGGAGGACCGCTCGGATGATAATGATGGTTAGGCAATAAAGTGAAAAAATCTCGCAATTTGCGTTTTTACAGTCGCGACATTGATGTTTTGCTATTGCTGACATAATATTGAGTGAGAAACTATCCCAAAAGGCTGGATAAGATGAACAGTCTTACTTACATTATATTAGTTACTTGGCCAGGAGAAAAATTGTGTGCTTGCTTGCTAAGCTTAACACACCGGGTGACATCACCTGCTGCAGGCAAAAAGGTAGACTTGAAAAGCTCCTGCTTTTAAAAAGTTTTTGCTATCGCAGCAACCCTAAACGAATAAAATTAATACAGAGAAAAATTTATCATAGCAATCTGTGAATGGCTGTGGCTCCACCACTCAACACTATGACCGTCACTTTCGTGATACCAACTATATGAGTCGACGCCAGTCTTAGGTAGATATCCTGGTTATCTAGGAAGTGCATATGAAAATCGATTTCTGGCGCACTTTTGCTCGATCTGCTCTGTACTATGCAAATTCTGATTATACCTCCTTAGACGCTGGGGGTAGGTTAGGGGTGGGTGAGAGATAGACAGATTTACTTGTAATGTACGAGGACGTAGTACCTAATAACATAATGCAATTAACCGGATTTATTGTTTAGTCTTTGCTTATACAAAAATTTCATAAAAGCACAATCTTTATATGACATAGTTTGGCCCGCGATGAAAGTATTCACAATAGAGTAGGAACTAACCTCCGCAAATGTCCAGTGATTCCAGCCGGAGCGCTACAGACGGAGAGCGGGCTGCACACGCTGGCGGTGTCGGGCGCGGCGGGCGGCGGCGCGCTCGTGCAGTACGCCACCAACCAGGACGCGCAGTTCTACGTGCCGGGTTAGTGTCATAGTGCTTGCTCGCTACTCGAGCTACCAACTGTCGCTTAGATACTATACCTTGTCGAAGAAACGAACAAATCGTACTATCGTTCCAGGTCCTATGCTAGAAGATCAGTCGCGCAAGCGGGAGCTGCGGTTATTAAAGAACCGAGAAGCGGCGAGGGAATGCCGTCGCAAAAAGAAGGAGTACATAAAATGCCTAGAAAACAGGGTCGCGGTGTTGGAGAATCAAAACAAGGCCCTAATAGAGGAGCTCAAAACCCTAAAAGAACTTTATTGCCAGCAAAAAACTGAATGAGGCCCAGCCGGTTAAGCTAGTGCCCTAGTGGTTGGACGTGCGGCGCGCGCCGCGCCGGGCACGCCTCGCAGCCGGCGCGCTGCGGGCTCGGCTCGGGCTCGCGGCGGATTGTGGGGCCAAGTACCAATCTTCCAGCTCCAAAGTGGTGTGTGAATGTTCACCAGAACGATAAAAACATGAAATGATTTGATTCGTCTCACTATGTAAGTTGTTAAATGACTATTTTTAATAAACTTGTTATTGTTTTAAATTTATCAGTTGTTTACAATAGTTTTTATTGTAATTGGAATTGGTTACATAATGACTTGCAATATTTTGTTTAGTCTTTCTATGAAATGTATTATTTTGTAATTCACAGTAATTCATTAATTAGGCAGGATGTTTCTGAATAGGTAAATAGACATGTCTTTCGCTACCATTCCAAATATAAATTGACTTGTGCCATTATAAATTCAAAGTTCAGTCCACTCGTAAATACCTTTAGCATCCTTTGATTATATTTATATTTACTTGCCTATGGTAGAAAACTAATTTCTGTTATCCTATTTTCATTAAACTTGTTTGGGGTATCGAAAGATTATCGCTCACATCTGTGATGCTGATTATGAATGATGTGATATAATTATCTGCTGTTATACATTATTTTAACACCAATATTTTATGTTTTTCTTCACCTTTAGGGGTGTATAATGGATAAGCCAAAGTTTATTAGTTATTTTGTGCAATAGTCATATTGCAATGTACAGATTTAAATCTTTTCTACATCTTACAATTCAGTACGATAAATAATGAAAATGTACATTGTAAATAGATATAATAAGTTTGTATAGATGTATATTGAAATTTTAAATAATGTAAATACATAATAATTGTGTATGGGGCTGAAGGGAGAATGGTCTTTAACATCGCATATCATTACATCACTATGAATTGAAGTACGAAAATTTGGAAGAATAATATTGCACTTAACCATTCTTTCGTCAACGTTGTTCATTCACAATAAATATCCCTGTTAATGCGTCAGGGATGCAGATATTTTTGTGGAGGTTTAATTTTAGTTGACTATCAAGATAAAGTTTAAGAACGAAATTTTGTCATGATTTATCATGTATGGATCAGTTATTTCTTGTCCATTTTACAAATTGTAATTGTTTAATTGATAAATACATTTTAAACATGGCAAATAGTTTTAAGGTTAGAAATTGTGGAAAGTGCCTTTAAAAATTAGAATGAATAAAGTTTATACGGACATAGCTTTTTATGTTAACTTAATGCTATTTATAAATAACTATTAATAATATTAACTGTTTGATGTACCCTTATTGTGTTTTTATTATCAGTGTGTTGATTAGAGATATAATGTTGCTGGTAAATCTTCGCGGCCGATGGGCAATTTGACTTGGGCGCTGTCGCTATGGTTAGTGGATTCCTATTGCTGGGGTGAAACTAAGCTCGAAAATGTAAAGATGCAACATACGTTCCTATGGTGATGGAGCGTCCCATTACCATAGGAACAAAAGTGGATATGGTTATTTTGGTAAACACAATTTGTCACACCGGGTTGGGGTAACTCGAGTTGAGTCCGCTTCGAGTTAACCCGGCACCTCCACGAGCGAGGGAATCGCGACGATATTATCGTGGTGTCACTTAATACTATAGCAACGCTATGAGCGTGTCTCCACACGCTACGGCGATAATTTCGCAGCCATACGGCGGCAAAACGTAAACGACTCGCCGCGCGTCCGTCGCTATACGCAGCCTATTCTTTGCGGGCGCGTGGCGATACGCTGGCGAATAATCGCCGTTTCGTGCGGATTACCGGCGAGCGATAGGAAAGCGGGCTCTTAAACATAATAAAACATATGTTTTTGAAAGGATCTTAAAGCTGCCCCAAACCTATTTTAATGCATTTCTCAATCATGCCAGTCATTGCATGGTGTTTAGTGGTACCACCTTGCAAATTAATGTAAAACATACAATCGGTACTATGATATAGACAACTTCTCTTCTTCAACGGCTGCTGTCACAGGTCACATCTCTTGCAGTAGCGAGCAAACCGTTGCGATCGAAATATTCGCTATCAGCCAGTAAAATGTGCCAGCCAGTTATAGCGTCGATTACAACTTCCTTGTGGAACCTAACTCATTCATAGCAAGATCAAAGTGTATTAATAATAAATAAATCGTTTTGTTACTCCAAAAACAAAGATAATACCGATCTACTGTTCCCGCCAAACGGCATTGCAGTTTGTAGCGGATATCTCCATACTCGTGCCGCACAGAACCGAGGTAGTGGGCACTTGAATTTTCCGTTTCTTTTGCTCGCCTGCGCTTTGTTACAGCTGGAAGGAGCTGCCCTCCCTCCGAGCTTTCAACTCTGCTTCCGACAGCAATATATTAAATGTAATTTAATATATGCTTTGCCCCCTCCACATACCAGGGGGGGCTGTACCCTCAACCTCCCTTTAATTAAACCAAACAACCATTTTGAACAATAGTATGAATGAAATAAGGTACAAATGGCTATTAGATCAGATATTGTTGCAAATGACTATTATAGTAACGACATGTATGTCAATTGAAATTAGACCAATTGAATAGTTATATTAAATGTCATTAGAGTAACCGTTGTTACTTCAAAAGTTCTAAAAATCTAAATGGAACGTTTCTTTTCCAACGTTCAGCTGCTCCAAACCAGTGTTTTCTATCACTTCTTTCCACCTTTTCACCCTGATCTCATTATAGTTGTAGATACTGTGCCCGCTCACCAGTGCAATGTACCTAATCAGCGTCTTCTATGAGCCATGGTGGCGTGTCCGGACTTTCATCTGCTGAGATCGAGCACAACGCAAGTAGGTATAAATCTCTGGCCAGTATGAAGCTGTAAGCTATTGACTACTTATGACGGAAGAACAAATATCATAAAGAAACGGAAAATAAAGGGGACCCGGGGCGTACTCCTGCTTACTCACGTATTCATCAAGATCGTAGCCACGGAGCTTTTATCTGACGCGTGGTGTGAGGTGTAGGTAAACATTGAATTTATTTATTTAGCCATTTTTGTCACACTTTAAGGCAAAGGCCGACCTATCCATCTTCCACAATTTACGGTCGGATGCTTTCCTCGGCCAATCCTTACAAAAGGCGTCCAACTCGTCCCGCCATCTCTGTCTGGGCCTACCGCGCTTCCTTCCGTCCACTTCAGCTTGGCAGCTTTTTGACCCACATCGGCAATTTAAGTTCTGGAGCGCAAGATGCTGCGCTCCATGGCTCGCTGGCAAACCCCGAGTTACAGGTAAAGATTACCAGCAAACAGAACCAGGTAAACATGATTACGGAAATATTCTAAGTAAAGGGACCTGAGTGGTTCAGTGGTCTGCCACGCAAGAGGTCCCAGGTTCGATTCCCGGCCGGGCAGAAATTGAAATGATGAATTTTAATTTCTGTTACGGGTCTGGGTGTTCTATGTATAATAAGTATGTATTTAAAAGTATTTAAGTAGTTTATCAGTTATCTAGCACCCATAGCACAAGCTTTGCTTAGTTTGGGGCTAGATGGCGCTGTGTGAATTTGTCCACGAATATTTATTTATATTTATGTATCAAGATTTCTATAATGTGTCCTACATGTTCGTTTGTCTCTGTGTTATGAAAAAAACTTATGAGCTACCTATACAAAGCTATTCGAATGTAATATTTGAGCCAAAATTTCAGACATGCTTCTATGAGTCATGGAATACCTGCTGAGCGTAAGCACATTGCGGTGAGCAGGCTTAGACAGGACCTTGAGACCAAGGCAAACATTTAGTGGTAGAAGGTGTGAAAATGGTGATTTAAAGTAAGTCGAGGTAAGCAAAAAAAGGCGTAATTTTGTAATAAATCGCGTAATCCGTATGCAAACTTGTAGATACCTACCTAATCATTAGTAGATATTCGTAGGCCGTGTTTGTAGGTGATCCCAAGTTACATTAGGTTAGGCTGGCTGCAGGTCGGACCCTGAAACATCTCTAAGTATCCACCTTGGATGCGTGCTGCAAGAGCCCGGACATATCCGCTCCGGTGACAAGTCCTGCTCACGGCAATTATTTGTGTGACCCTAAAATCCCTATCAAAATGTATGGCGTTACTCGACTTCTTCACCCTTGTAACGAGTAGGTACCTACTTAATCCTTGGCAGGCCTGTTGAGTTTTGTGACACGGTGCTCCGGCTTCGCCTTTATCCTCAGAAGCGGTAATGGTTTCTCTGACAGATGGCATTCGCGCCATGTATTTATAACACTACAAGTTTTTAATTAGGGATTCTGGTGACCACTTTCAGTAAGAGTGTAGCTGCCAGATGTGCTGCAGTCACTGAGTCTGGATTTACTGCTAAGATTAAGGATCTGTTTACCTGTAGCACAATGCACTAATGTGCCTGCAGTGTGCATACCAAACATTGGCGAATTGTTTATATATACAGGTGAAATAAATGAGAAAAGGCGCTTTAATTTTCATAGGAGTTATATAAAAATGTTACGAAAACTGAATATGGAGGAGCCAGTGGCAAGCTTTTCCCAAACTTCCATTCCACACAGGCTTTTTAGTCATATTACCACCCCGAGTACATGCCAAACAAAATACTGTGGCCAAGTTTTGGATGTGACCACAATTTAATTGCAGTAGTAATTTTAATTTGATGTAAAGATTGCAGCTGCTATTTCTATGCAAGGAAATACTATTGCTCATTAAAAAGCATAATGTATAACAATAAGAATTTATTAGTTATTGAATCTGTGACAAAATTGAAAGTGTAAAAAATACATGAAATGTACAAGCGCAGTAGTAAACTATTTAGGCTATTGACATAGGGACAACATAAGAATTATAATTATCTTCATTATGCTATGTTAAAATTTGTTTCCACTGTAACAAGTACATATTTTATACCATACAATTAATCATCAAAGTTTTGTGAGAGCAGAAAATTCGCTGCAAGATTTTCATTTTTTTCACAAGCAAAGTATGCTTGGATAACCATGTGTTCTGGGAATCCCAAAGCTTTTAGTCTTTCAATTGCTTCCTTATCTTGCGCGGAAACTTGTATCACATTATGTGGTGGCTGGGAAGGGGGATCTACAGCACTTTCTTCAACAGCTGCTGCACCACCGCTTGTTGGATTTACAGGTTCATTAAGCATTCTGACAAAAGCTTGTTGATGCTGGCTGATTGCTTGCAATAATGCAGGGTTTGTTTGACCAATTTGCTGCAACACAGCATTCAAAAGATTAGGGTTTTGTTGAATTACAGCTCGCATCTGTTGGAACTGAGGCTGATCACGGAGAAAAGCTAATGGATCTTCATCAGAACCCTCCTCAGTATCTTGTTCTTGAAGTAACTCTTCAGGTATTCCTGTTATTAAATACTCTACTGCCCTTTCTCTGTTATTAAATGATGCTCTCAAAGCCTGTTCCACTTGTTGTCGATTGTAACCCATATCCATAATGCTCTGCACCGTTGCTTCGTAGTCTTGCTCACTAGATGCCGCCGGCGGGTCAGATGCTCGTTCTGGCTCCGTAGTGGGAGTCGGTTTAGCAGCTTCTTCAGTAGCTTTTTTATCCTTTCCGTCTCCACTTTCGGTAGAAGCACTTTTACCAGCTTCAGGTACCGCAGCTGCAGTCGATGACGCTTGTGTTTCAGACGGCTTAGCTTTGGTCACCATTATGACAATAAATTTCTTTTCATCTATATTATAATTACTTAGTTTATTATCATCCAGCAATATTTTTCCTGCGTAAATAAGTCTTTGATTATCAACGGCATAGTCTTTACCTTTTTCGACTTCAATTTTGAGCTTGAGGGCTTTGACAGTTTCTTCTGGATCGATGTCTATTTGGAAGGTTTGCTGCTGCAACGTTTTCAAAGTCACCAACATTTTGAATTCACTGCGATGTAGGCTTTATATGTATTAGTTAGTTTTGTACCCCAAAATTAGATATCTGACTCGACAAAATTAAGCAGTAAACATAACCTCAAACAAACCCCAACCAACCAAAAACGTTCGAATACACGCAAGGAGAATTTAGCCACGCTACTGTCAAGTTAACGCTTTTATAAAACCTCTACTGACGCTGCAACAATGTCTGACTCTGACGTACAACTTTGATAAAAGTGGCGCGGCACTCGATTACCAAGTCTGGCCCACAGACATAAGATAACATTTTTTCTCTATGGTCTCATGGATGGAGCTCCGTAGAGGGAGTTGATCTTTATATTCTCTTTGGCTGGAGCCTTGGCGGGAAATTTACCCGACGCTAAGGAAAGGTTATGTTTTTTCGCGCCTATCTTTTGTTTGTAAATTTCTTTATTACCTCGTATCTTCTAAAACGGCTGGGTGGATTTCGACAGATTAGGTATCGTTTGATTTGTCTCTAAAACCCAAGTATCCATAGGTTAAAAAAAACAAATTGGGGAATTTGGGCGCCAAAATATTTTTCTTACGGTACCCATGGAGTGGAGCTGTATCAATGAAGGTCTTAAAGTGCTGATTCCAAATATATATATAACTTCTATACTCAAATGTAGTTTGGTAAGACAAATGGCATCAAAAATAAAATTGTTACAAATCGTCGTATTACGTCGAACAAATGGTACCGATCATTAAACTAAAAGCGGAAAATAAAAAAAAAAATTCAAAACTAAAAACCCCGAATGCTTTAAAAAACTGAAAAATTAAAAATAAACTGATTGTTGAAAGTAAATGGATGTATATGGTGCAAATGTTAGTTTAATTTATCTTTATTAAGTTTAATTACCTACTTTATTGCGCTTTACTTTGACAAAAGCCTCCTCCCTCCCAAATTGCAGCGCCCTACCGGGTCCATATTGTATTTACACTATTACTGTAATAACTTTGTGGAAGCAAATAAATATAAATAAACAATTTAAACTTGAAAGTAGGCACCCATTCCAAATTTATATAAATAAGGATTAAGTATCCGTGTCCACCTATATGAAAATGGGCCCCGACCGCGTCCAAGTTTAAAATAAACTAACATTTGTCTACTATGCAGCACAATTCCGCCCTCGCACCACCCGCCGTGGGCTGGGTACTCATCCCCACTACGTAGACCCTCTGTTGGTCACCACGCGAAGGTTTGAAAGAACGTTTCTCGCTCGTACGATTCGGATGTGGAATGAGCTCCCAGCCACAGTGTTTCCTTTGGACTATGACATGGGATCATTCAAGAGGTATATTAGAGGTCTCTTCAGAGGCAGGCAACGCATTGCTGACTCCCCTGGTGTTGCTGATGTCCATAGGCGGCGGTGACCACTTTCCATCAGGTGGCCCGCATGCCTGTTTGTCTGCCATATAACGTAAAAAAAATATACATACACCTATTTATTTCCAACTTACGGCATGTTTTACACTTTTCTAATAGCAGTCGGGGTTTTTGTTTATGCTCTTTTTTTTATAAATTGCTCTTAATATATTAACTCTTATATTGTACAATTCGGGTGTTGCTTTACATAAGACTGTGAAGGCGCCGTAGGTTATCCTACGTCATCGAGTACAAGAAAAATTCCACTTTATAGTGATAGTAGGAGACCAACAAAACATTAGTCTGCCCGTGCACAGTTCGAAACCAAAAAAGTTTATTTAGTGTCCCAAACTTCGACTTTTCGTAGCGATAATACTTACATATCCTCGTGTGGCTTCGATTAGTAAAAAAAAACCCGGGCTGCCTCACATTCTCTCCGCAGTTTTGCTTTTCAGCTACATTATACAACTACATACAAACAGTTACTACCAAAGAAAACTATAACCTTACCGACAGAAAAACGTCGGAAACCGCCCGACCAAGTTTATATATAGTCTAATATTTTTTAAACAACTGAACCGATTTTAATGAAACGAAGAACCATCACGATTAAACTGCCTTTCAAATAAAGAAAACTGCAGCGGAATTGGTCCAGCCGTTCGACAGCTACGATGCCACAGACAGACACACACCTCCATACATCAGACCTACACACGTCAAACTCATAACACCCATCTTTTCGTCGGGGGTTAAAAACAAATTCATTTGGAATCTATACCCTCTTTTAATCAGCGTGTATCGTAGCTGTAATGTGTGATGTAGAAGTGAAATCAATTAACAATAACCCTCCTTCTGTCGCGGTCGGGTATGAATTTCATGGGATTGTTCGTTCATGTACAAAGTGATTCTCGAATAATTTGACAAACGAGGTGACTCGTTTATCTTATATATCTTTACTTATCTTGTACTATGCCATTAAAATAAGAATACGACGGGCTGTTGAATAACTGAACTCGAATAAGTACTAGAGATGGGTGATAAATGACGACACGGTAGTATCACATTTCTTTTTCACGAAGTAACTGTGAAAATGTCACAATATCACTTCATATCATAAAGTACACACGATAACGAGGACCGTGAGGGGGCGTTAGTGTCTTTTCATCAGTAGTTTTCCTATGGGCGACATGTTCATCACATCAGCCAGAAGACGCCCGCTGCCGGCCATAGACTTCCCCAGAGATCTCCACAAAGTCCGGTCCTGTGCTTTCCGCATCCAGCTGGTACCTGTGAGCTTTACCAGGTTGTTGGTCCACCTTGTGGGAGGCCTATCCACGCTGCGCTGCGGCATGTTATGACAATAATAAATGTGGCGTAAAAAGGTACTAACATGCCGCAGATACTAGTGACGTTATTTATAACCCATCTCTAGTGCTTATTCGAAAAAGCTAGTCAACAGCCCGTCCTATTCTTATTTTCGTGGTATGGGCTACGAGATGACTCGACGAAGTGTTCCGAAAGCCGCCCAACCCGAGCTGTATCCTCCGCATGGCCTTCCTTACAAAGTTGCTTCTGCCTAATTACAAGATTTGTTTCAGAAACAACTTCATTAATAACTACTAAAACAATGATATTGGAAACATAATCACAAACTAAACTGATGGCATCATCTCACAGCATTTGTAACCTAAGAAAACGCTCGCGTAAATTATACTAAACCAAAACCCCGGGAAGTACCATCCCTTGTCATAATTTTATTTTGTTAAGAATAAATAAAATGTTTAAAGTATTAATAAAATGTTTATTACTTACATACAAATAGGTTTACTTAGTCTAGGCACTACTAAAAATAACTAAAATTGCTAATTCATACCAGCTAACATAATATTTCACAAAACTATCTTATATGTATATTTCTGTCAATCAAGGGCTTATTCACCTAGAGCTTCATTTTTGAAGTGGGATAATAAAATGTAAAGCTTTTACATTGTAATAAATACAATAAATACTAAAAGAAAATGAAAGTCATTTCGAGATAGGATTATCAATATTCTGTAAACTCAATCACACCATAATTTGGAGTATTCCTTGTACATATAGGTACCATTTACTTTCTTGGAAATAAGTTTCTTTCAAGTTAAATCGATATTTATTTATAGGTTGCAACTTAAGGCCAACTTATGTACGATAGGTGTTATTTGATTTGCCAAATCATTAGAACTGAATATATTATAAATTTCATCATTGCAATTTTATCGCATAGTTACATACATACTTAAAATCATAAAGACTATACACATTTCACACCATCAGTTTATGACTTCGAATAAATCACAATTTCTTTTTATCGATACAATACACTGGCACTAGTATCATTGAGAACTTTCAGATAACTTTTCTCTAAAGTACTTGATTTTTTGTGCAAAAAATGCTTCTAGACTATCCGCACATCTATAAAATTCAGAGTCTTTGGGGTTAAAGTATCGGCAATTGTCAAATATTTTAGTCATATCACCAATAAAATCACTTAATGTACTGTACGTTTGTTCAGTCACTTTTCTTTCAACAGTCTGTAGATCTGAAATTAAAATGAAAATCAATTTAATATAAGCAGCTATCAACTATGTAGTAATCAGTCGCGCGTCTGCATCGATAAACTCGACTAGACTGCATCGTTGCAAGCAAACAGTCGTGGGTGACCGTACCATTTTCATTATTCCTGTAGGCTCCGTCCAGTCGGGGATAATAGAGGGGGTTCTTGTAACAGTGCAAGTTCATTTTGTCGCATGTATTTTGTGCGAAAACTATCTTAAAGATTATTTACAACTTGGTGTATGGAAGGACAAAGATAACATTGACAAGACGTTAAAAAATTTAAGTTTGGTTCTTACCCATAGGTTCCTTAATTATTTTATAGTAGGTAGGGGCTTCTCTTGGATCTACAGGCTCCATAAACGGCCATGCACTTTTATGTAACTGTATTTGCTTTACAAGTCTTCGTAAATTTTCAAAGTCTTTGGCAGTTAGTTCTTTCATGTTTGCAAAGTTCACTGAATTATTTTTCTGGCAATTAGGACATATATATTCGTCAATATTATCCGCTTCTGATTGAAGAATACCGACACAACGCCCATGGAACCAGTCCTGACATCGATCACAGCAAATGTAAAACCTGAAAAATTTGAATAAGTAAATAAGCAAAATATTTTAATACAAATATTTATGAACTTTCAGAGCATTTAAAACTGTAAGCAGGAGCGTCGGTGGCTGGGTGGTTAAGGTACCCGACTCGTAAGCAAGAGGTAACGGGTTTTCAAATTTCACTGCTGCCATGTACCAATGACTCTTATCTGAGTTATACACATTAGTTGAATGCTAACAGATGCTCTTACGGTGAGGGAAACATCGGGATGAAACCTACACATTAAAGCGACTAAATGTGTAACCATGATCCAATCTGGTCAGGTTCCCCTTTTTAACAGGGTCACGGAGGTCAGATGGCAGTCGCTCCACTGTAATTATTTACAAAACCTGGATCTAGGACAAGGCGGATCCAGCGCCCTAGCGCGCGAGATCACAACTGGGACATTAACGCCAAGATGATTATTATATTAGTATACAACTGTGTATATTATGTAATAACTATCAATAAGTAGACAGTCCACGTGATGAAAATGTAACTGACGCCCGTAACACCTATGGCTGTTATGGCAGAAGCAGACAACGTGTCACAGTGATGAGGACTAAGCCTGTGACTAATACAACGTGAAGTTGCTTGGCGGGAGAAATAGATATAGAGGTACTAATCTAGGCTGACTTCGCAGGCTTGACAGAGTCCCATTACATTAAAAAAAAACAGGTAAATTAAAAATACAACAAAAGTTTTTTAGTTTCTAAACTAAAAAACTATGAAATAATTTCTAAAAAATAACTTACTGGGAGTTATCATAGGGTTGTCGACATAAGCAATATAGCTCCTGAGTCTCAGCTGCTCGCTTGCATTCGGGACACACGTATTCCTCCATAGTCTTACTCATCTCTTCAGTGACACCAACACAGTCACCGTGGAACCAATTGCTGCAGTGTTCGCAACCCACATAAAATCTGCAAGTTTTGACATTGACAACACATTAGTTGACTTAAATTTACACCAGTGAATTTAGAGTGTCAATATATAAATAATACATACTTGGTGTTATCGTAAGGCGTTCGGCAAATGCAAAGTAATTTTTCCTTTTTGCCCGATTTTTTGTTAGACCGCGGAGTGTGGTCTTTAGCAGTGTTAGACGTCGTTCGCCGCTTGCCGCCGCCGCCGCTGCCCCCGCCGCGTACCTCCTCCTGCTTGCTGCGCTCGGCACGCGTACGCATAGCCAGTTCGGCAGATAGTTCTTTCTAAAATAGTCAAAATATTCAATATTAGTCACTTTAATTATTTTTGTTTTCTGTGTATTTAGGCAACTGCAAACCAATTGTTACAATCTAAATCAATGATTGAACAGAAGAGGCGATAAACTTGAATCCAGATTTCAAACTTTAAACTATCAAGTAATAAATTGGTTTGTGAAAGTAAATCTTTGATCAAATTACCTGTATTTCAACACCCAACTCCTTCTCCAGGAGGCCTCGTTTCTTAATTATTTCCTTCTTCAGCATTTCCTTGTGTTTGAATAGTAGCATCTGCAGTCGGGAGTGAGTGGAGGCCGCACGTCGTCGCTCGTCCGCCGCGGTGGGCGGGGGGTGAGCGGCGTGCGGGGTTTGCGGGGCGTGTGTGGTGTGCGTGGTGTGCGCGGCGTGCTGGGACGGCGCGGGAGGCGCGGGCGTGGCGCGCGGCGGGGGCCGGGCGGGCGGCGGCGGCGGCGGGGGCGTGGGCTGCCGCGCGGAGCGATGCCGCTTCCGGGGGCTGCTGTCCACCCACTCCTCGTCGTCGTCGTTGCGGGTGACGGGGCGGCGGCGCGGCGGCGGCGACGGGGACTGCGGCGCGGGGGGCGCCGCGACCCGCACCTCGCGCTCCACCACCTCCCGCGTCTCCGGCCGCATCTGCTTCTCCTGGTAGCGCTGCAGCTGCAGCAGCTTCTCCTCTATCTCCGGGTTCAAGTTCTCTTGTTTCAATGCGCTCTTTATCGCTGCAACAACGATGCGAAATATTGTTTTAATATTTAGAGGAAATCTGTGAGTAAACACACTTGAAATAATATTATTTGTATTTGATAAGAAAAAAATTATTTTCTTATCACAACTGCCATTTAACATGTACCTTACTGTATTTTTATTAAAAGTAAAGAGTATTATTATTATTAGTTGTCACGCGAATAGAAAAGTATTGGTATCCCGATACGTTAAAGAAAATTTGACTTAGTCGAAATAAAGGCGCGACCTTTTTTAACTATGTTCCTTATATCACTGATACAGTGGATCTAAGCTGTTTCGTAATTTACTTTACTGTAGTCCGAAACTATGAGTAAACGAGGAACATGTGATGTTTAAAAAAAGAAAAAAGAAAATGAGTACTTACTTTGTTGAATATAATCTGGGGTAAGTATAAACTTATTATTTTGTACTGGGTCTAGCCCAGAATTCACAATGTCGGTTTTAGTACTATTTCCTTGTATATCCTCAGGTTTCGACGGTGTCGCTTCCTTATGACTAGCGGCCTCTGCGACGGCGTCTTCGCCATTCACAAGTATTTGACGCTTCACTTGATTTTCTCCAGTGTTTTCCTAAAAATATTTAAATAAATTCGATTATGCAATATATTTGGTGAAGATAAAATTTCAATAAATGACAAATTCCAATGAATAATACTTTACACATACTTCCAACGTCCAATTAGAGAAATACCAATGAGAGAATTAGTTACATTTTATGTTACATTCGTTATATAAAACAGGTATAACAAATATAACAAAAATCTTCTTTAGGCTCACCACCTGTTCTATACTTACTTTGCGTTTTAAAATGCAATAACCTATTGTCAGTACAGATGATAAAGGGATTAGGAAACAAAAACAAATAAACAAACAAAATCACATCTGTTTGTGGGAATATATCAGTCAAGAAACAAAATAAAAATCCTTAACTAAATTCAAGAATTCCTAGAGCTGTTACACTTATCGTTAATGTACAAAGTAAAGGTATTCAAATTGCCCATACACCCCCACAAACTGTAAACAACTAATAAAACAATTTAAAACAAAGTGGACTGTTAAATAAAAGTCAAGAATAAATGGTAATATGGATTTATTTATATGAAGTAATTGCACGAGCCATAATCATTACGCTTTGTAATAGCTACACAGGTATACATAAATATAGGAGGTGTATGAGCAATTTCGGATACCGGTAAACTGCTAGACTTATTACTTTGCTACCACTTGGGTCACATACCCTGCATTATGATATTTTAGTTGTATTACGATTAAATATTGGTTATATTTGGAATTTGTAATCAGTCTGAATCGTTCCATGTTAATGCTAATTATTATTAATTAAGGCTTATTGCACACATAATCTACTGAGCTCTAATAATACAATTTATTAGAAGTCAGTGTATAGCTCAAATATGATGAATTAGATATATAAAAATAAATCTATCTACAAAAATTTTTTAAATACATCACATTTGAGAACAATTAAATTTCCACTAACCAACTAGCACAAACACAAGGTATTTATTGAAGTGTGTAAAAATTTACATTATTATGATTACACTCTATTCTTTATCAGCTCTAGCATATTCATGAATCATGTTAAAGTTTAAATCCGGGCTAACGAGATGAGATACAGATTGTGAACGAAAGTTCGCGGCTGTACGCCTGTCATTTCATACAAAGCTGCCATGTCACTTGACTGTGTACGCGGTGTACAGTCGCGAAGTTATGTTAAACTTTATCCTCCTCTCATTGGCTTTGCTAATTCAGGGTAAAGGTCGTGAACCTTTGGAATCGGAACAAAAAATAAGTTAATCGTAAGGTACAGCATGGTTACAGTCAGCATTAAAAATAGGTAAGCGAAATAACAATCCATAATTATCTGAAGAAATAATATAATGTGAACGTTATTTTCATGACAAACAGACACTCTAAAAATATCATTCTAATTATCAAAGCTTATTTTTCTCCTTTTGGTGACTCTGAACCGACTGGTTGCTTACTTATGCATCTGATGCTGACTGCAAATATAGGTCCTAGCACTTAATTTACTAGATACGGGTAGCGGTATGAGAGAGAGGGAGAGAGGGAAAGAGAGACAGAGACGGAGAAACAAAGAGAAAGAGAGGCGGAAACTAACGCGCGTCCAAAATACTGACTGTTATTATTGGTCAGTATCAAACGCTCAAAATTAACAGTTAGATTTTAGCCAATAAGACGGGGTTTTTACGACAGTTATAAGATCGCCAGTGGCACCAACTGTGAGCAATATTAAGACCTTTCTGCACCGCTCTCCCACCGCCGCGCGCCACAGAACCAGAGTTAAGTGCTATACCTAGACTGTGACTATTGGACAACCTTTGTACCCCACAAAACATAATATCAGCAATCATTAGACGACACTGCGTTACTTAAGTCTCAATTTTACGCATGGTTGGGCAAACGAGTAGGGGTAAGGTAGGACTGTTTGGTTTGCTACTAAAGATGGCGTCGTTCCACTGTAATTACCTGATCTGCTTAATCCTGGATCATGGTCAAGGCGGCCCCGGGCGAGAGTACAATCGTGACATTAACGCCAAGTGATGATAGTAAAATAATTAATTTATTATTAAATTGATTTCTTTTTACTTTGTGTTTGCATGAAATCTCTTTGCTTTTACAATTTCTCGAAAATGGCACTCAAGTTCTGGAAACAATTTCAGCGCAAATGGTATAGAGTTGGAAAGGCCATACAATGGAGATATTTTGATGCAATTTTAAAAACTCAGTTGCATCAATTTTTTTTAAATGGACTCCAAAATAAGACTAAAGAATTTTTTCACTTGTCGAAACTTTAAACGCCACAACTCTTTTTCTAGTAAATTAATTATGTGTTCCAAATATCAATTGTAGGATAATGTGCTAGATACTACAAGATTGGAATAAAAAAACATTCGGGCAAATTGCCCCAAAATTGATTTAAGTTGAAAGCGCAAGTTTCAGTATTCAGTATCGAATCTAATTTTATTATTAAAATGCCTGGACATGTTATAAGGTAGCTTAGTTATGGATATACGTCTGAACATGTAGGATTTGGTTGAATAAGAAAATTACTGCAACTCGAACTGCTAATTATATAACCCAAATTCCTGTAATCAATAAAATTCATTTAATTTCGATATATTCTCTAAAAATGCGTATAAACATTATTGCTCGCAAACAAAAACAAATTTTTTGACCGCGAGTTAGTAGTCAACGGTCCTTTACCTCTCATCCCTAGTAGTTTGTCCAACCATGCGCCTAACACTCTGTATATTTACATAACGTGAACTAGTAATATAGTTTGTAAATTGCAATCGTCGAATGCAAAAAAATAAATTTTAAATTTAGCCTTGCTTGAGATATTTGAATTTTGACGATTCCGTAACCAATATTTTATTTGCAGTATAATCTTAGGAGTTGATTACGATTAGCCATATTCTTATATGATTTTTTATATAATAATCCGATAAGAATTTGTGCATTACTGCATTTACGATAAGTATAACAAATTGTACTACTGCCAAATCTTCTAAATAGGTCTCAAAATTTTAATTAAGTATCAAGGTATTTTCTATTTTCAACAATAAAATTTAACTTAAGCTAATATATTACAAAATTAATTAATTATCACTACATATTTTGTATTATAACATTGATCCGATCTTTGGTGCACTCTTTCTTTGGAATTCAAATAAAAATAGGATAAAATTTATCAACACAAGTGTCAAACATCCATTAGTTTCAGCAATTTTACATAACATTTGTTTTTAATGTAACCCTTATTATACTGGTTGTTTATAATTCACCCTAGACCTCCTAACACATGTACGCCATTGACATTTTAAAATTTAGATATGGACGTCTACGTCCGCGCTAGTTTTTACTAGCAAAATAAAAACCTTAGTGAACGCTGTGTGAATAGGTTGTAGGCGAATTAAAAATTACCCTTTATCTTTAGAATTCGTACCTTCGTTGTATGTGTTATTATGGTATTGGCGACAATCTGAGGGCTAGCTGAAGCTCAGCAACTATCGTAAAATTAAAGAATTAACGCAACAACTTAATTTTAAACTCGGAGAATCGTAGCTCGCAGATCCTATATTTTCAACAGATAAAGTTATTTATATAAGGTTTGAACCGATACGAGTCAGTCGAGAACACTAGTCGTGGAGAATCAGCTTAACCCAATGTCGAGATTATCACAGATAAAATTAGCCATAACATAATATTATCGATACCATATTGAATACAAGTACTTTTGTAAAGTAACGGTCACCTCGCTCGGTTCCATACAATGAAGATAAGATAGGGATCGTCACTAGTAGTAGTAGATTACCTGTGGGACGGGCACGGGTGCGGGCATCGTCAGCGGTTGCAGCGGCTGCATTGGCATCGCGTGGATCGGCAGTGGAGCCGCGACGGGCGCCAACGGCGGCGGCGCCGTACTCGACGGCTGCACCGCCAGGTACATTTTGCGAGGCCCCAGCATACCCTGCTTGCCCGTCGACTCTTGAGCTGAAATCAAACGTGTTTTGTCGGGTCTGCTTCTTCACTTGTGCCAACAATACATACCATACATGTCTTACATCTACGGGTAGGCTAGGCAGACTAGTCTATCGAGCGTCATCAACGCTCCTTAGGTTTTAGATGTCCTGCACAACCTGTGCATAGGGCCGGACGGTCTACCAGACGGACCGTCTGACCATGTGTCTCCTTTAGCAATAAAAAAAGCTGCTCCGTCACTCCTCTCCTACAATCATACGTCTTGCCACAAATTGAACAAAAAAAATCGATGTACGCACCTTTCAACAGTTGCTGCTTGACCTGATGTTGGACGAGCGCCAACTGTTGCGGCGTGAGTGAATATCCATGCAGACCTTGTAACACGATGCTGGGTCCACTGCTTGTCTGCATTACCTGATAACAGAGAACACGGGCCATATAGTTTGCTACTGACACTTACAGATACTGTTTAGCTGCTATAGTTGTATGTTAATACCTGTGCCGTGACAGTTTTGATGACAGTGCCGGGTGGCTGTCCGGCTAGTAGTCGTTTCTCTATGAGCTGGTCTTCGGTGAGCGGTGCCGCTGGGACGGGCGCTGGCCGCGGCGCCACCACGGGCGGCGGAGGCGGCGCGGCCACCGGCGCCGGGCTCTGTCCGATGTGTGCTACTATCTGCGCCTGATTGTTGCCCGTGGGACGGATAAGTACCTAAAATAAACAAAATAAGTCGCAATGTAATCTTCAGACAGACATCAAGATGACATTAGACATTAGTAACGTCAAGCAGGTCGTATGGTTGCTTTGCCACACTAGCGGTTATAAAGATTAAAAATAATAATTTTATTCAAATTTTATTAAAACATATCCATTAAAACATATGCAATATATCATAAATATTAAGTACGAAACTTCCCGGTACATTTTTGTCAAATTTACACAACGCCGTAACAGAAATTAAAATTCATCATTTCAACCTACACTCGGCCAGGAATCGAACCAGGGACCTCTTGCTACAGACGGCATATTGACCACTGAACCACTCAGGTCAATTTCACGGTCACGATTGAAGCCGTACCTGTTGTCCGTTGACAGTAGCCAGCTGTATTTTGCCGGCGGCGATTTGTTGCACGAGCGCGGGGTTGTTGACGACTATTTGGTGCGCGGCGGGGCGTGGGCGCGGGGCCACGGCCGCGCGGGGCGGCGGCGGCGCGCGGGCCCCCCGCACCAGCGTGGTCGCCACGCCGCCCACGCCCGCCACCACCATAGTCTGCACGCCCGCCACGGCACCCACGCCCACGCCCGCGCCCGCTACAGCGCCCACCCGCGGCGCCAGGTTGGGCCGCGCGCCCGCCTGCACCACCACCTGCGAGCAACATTATGTTGTAACTACCCGCATTTAAATACAAAAAACGAAGAAAAAGCATTTGAAATAATCCATGAAGTTTCATTTTATAGCTTTCGCCTGGTGCTCGTCCGTGGGGACCGTATTGGCTTGATCTCCGTCTCTAAATATGAAATTTCACACACTGGGGAATATCCGTTATAAGCGATTGAATGAATACTTTATTACATAAATACAGAATACAGTCGGTACATATCGGTAACGGTAACAGAGAAAATAACAAGCGGCCTTATCGCTAAAAGCGATTTCTTCCAGGCCACCTTTGGGTAGCGAATTATCAACAGGGACATGTTTATACAGAAATTGAGAGCAAGCCCGTTCAGCGAAATGAAATTTGCGTAGTGCAAGTAGAAGGTGGTGGTTACCTGGTGTGGGGGCGGGCCGGCGGCCGCGGCGGGCGGCGTCTGCACCAGCAGCTGCCTCGGCGCGGCCATCACCAGCTGCGTGGGCGGCGGGCCCCGCGCCGGCGTCGCCCCGGCCCGGCCTTCCTCCGGCGCCGCTTTGGCCGGGGTCTTCTCGCAACCCTCCATCTGAAGCCCGTCGGGCGCCTTCCCCCCCGACGACGACACCAGCTGGCCGGTCACCCCTTGCTGCCCGGCCATCACGATATGCAGCTTCCCGTCCGGCATCTGTATCAATTGCTGGCCCGCCAGCAACCCCCGGACCGTCAGTTTGCCGTCGGGTGCGCGTATTATTTGCACTTTTTGGGGCCCCGTCTCCTTTTGTTGCGTAATTGGAGTTTTTGGCGTTGATACGACTTCGGTTTGAACAGGCTTCGCCGCACCAGCGACCGGTTGACTGATGACCCTGGTGGTTCCGTCTGCACCTTTTGTCATAATTATCCTTCTAGTGCCGATTACTGTTTTCGAACCGGTTGGGGTTGCGGTGCCGGTAGTCGTTAGCAATGAAGTGAGTGTACTTTTGCCTGAATACTGGTTCGGGGTGGCCTTTTTATCTGTAGAATGAAAATATTTTAGACATTTATACTTATGAAAATAATTATAACTATAGACATTGAAATGGCGTGATTCTTATATACCTGTAGATACTTCGAGAGCCCTCTTTTGCTGGTGAGCAGCCCTCTGCTCCCGGAGTTGCTGTTCCATCTTGTCTTTGAGATCGGCGGCGTGCGACGGCGTCGCTGCCGAGCCGCGAATCGGCAGCTTGCCGGTGGAAGTGCGCGTTACGGGAGTCGCTCTCTCAGACCGCTCGCCGTACTGCCGTACTTCCCACAATTCCAACTTTTCTTCGTCCACCCATTCCTCAGAAACCTGCAAATTCATACATATTAATTATAAATAGTTCAATTAGATAAAAAATACGGGTTATTACGGTAATAAAAAGTAGTACCTGAGGTTCTGTATTTTGAGGAGATTCTGCCCTTTTCCTTTTTCTGAGACCACTACGTATAGAAGTAACTTCACGTACAGTTTTCGGCAACTCTAGAGGTATCACTACTCGCCTTCGAAGATATTGTGTACGTTCCGAAAATTGTCCAATGTGTCGATGTTTCAGTAATTCAAGTGATACTATTTCAGTATCTGTAGTCAGCTGATGCTTACCATCACCAGTGGCAGCCTTGGCCGCCATGTCGTCCCACCTCAAACACGCCCACATTATCCGCAATTGCAAAGCAGCACTGGCGAGCCATTGAAGATTGACAGTACGATATAGCCAACAAGTTTTGAATAGTGGTCTTGCACAAGGGTAAGGCCAGACAGTTTGGTTGGGTTTGGCATTGTGACCGAAACCAGTTACTGCCGAATGACTGGCTTGTCTACTAAGCTTCTTCAGTTCATGGTGCGGCAAGACCATAATAGTCCGCACTTTACTTTTAGTATGGAACGTAGAACACAGAGGGTACTTAACTGGTGTCCTCTTTTTTTTCTTATCTACTGCAGATGTTTGAACTCTTTTTAAGTAGACTTTACCTCGAGGAACTTCAGCAGAGTATATCCTCACCATACCACCTTCAGGGGTTTCTTCTTTTACAATTTTAGATTTATCTTCTCTTTTCATAGATCTGGCTAGCCCGAAACGTCGATTCACAGTTGCCCTGTACTTTGGCGCGTCGTCTTCTACTTTCGTAACGGAGCACTTATAACCATCTGCATTGCTACTATTTCCTTGTGCTGATGTACTCTGACTTGTTTTAGCCGCTCTTCCTCTCGTTATCTTCAATTTTGGAATTGGTGGCCTAGTTTTGTCAGATTCGTCAATGTCTCCAGTTTCTTGTTGTTCACTCTCAGTTAATTCTTTGAGAGGGCCTATCTCAACATCATTCTCGTCATTATTACTGCTTGAAATGTCGATATCCATCTCTGTGCCCACAGCAGGTACAAAAGATTCCTCTATAGTACTCTCTGTTTTTAAAACGGCGTTCTCGTCATTCTTTTCAGTCTTGAGATCGCAATCACTACTGTATTTTCTTTTGACAAAACAATCACTACTTTTACTATCACATTCTTGTGCACATGCAACTGCTGATAGTAAATCAGTCAATATGTTTTCATTTGAGTTTGCTACCGTTCCACTGCTTTTGCCCAGCAAGTATTGCTCTAAAATTGATGTTTTTGAATTTTCTTTTGAATTCGAGAAGAAGTTTGTACCTGTTGATCCTTCTTTTAGTTTAGAAACTAAATCATTTAAGATTGCAGCCTTCTTTATGCATAAAGGTGAATAGCATCTAATTTCTATAGTTGTACTCTGTAGTAAAAGTGCAGGTTCCAATTGGTAACAGCTTGGAGAGTAACATTTATAATGTTTTGTCAATTGACTTAATCTTTGATATTGATCCCTGAGAGCATCAATGTCTTTGGAGAATTTCGGTTTGGTCTCGTTAGTTGGCACATCACATATTGACGGGACTTCTGGTTCTGTGTCATCATTTTCTACATCGATATTTTTATCATCCTCATTTTTAACATCAGCTTCCTCTTTTTTTACATTAGCTAAAACGCTAGCAATTTTCTTTTCTTCCATAAATTTTAAATATGTACGTCGTGCTAAGAAACCATCTAATTTAGATTTTCTTGCAATTTTAGGGTAATACCTTCGGGTTGACGAACTTAAAGCTTTTTCGACATCAATTTCTTCAAAATCTTCGTTCTCAGTTTCTAGTTTTAAATTGCGCATTGATGGAGGCACTGAAAGTTAAGATGCAATTATATTTGACAATTATTATATTTATGGATTGCCATTGGGCAATAATGAGTTTTCCAATAGGTATCTAAAGCATTCCTAACCACTCACTAGATGGCGCCCCGACTAGTTTGGTAATTGATAATCGCTTGAAATAGATTCTTAGCAAACGGGATATAAACACTGGGTACGTTGTATTGGATAATATTGTATATGTCAATAGTTTTCAACAATTTTAGAGGTTGTAATAATAATGAAACATAGTGCCAACTTCTATAAATATTTCTTTTTCCATTTCGTTCAACAAGTAACCGTTATGTTTATATTAATAAACATTTTATTTTTTAGTTTAGTATTAGTTGGCTGCGTGAAATCACTGCCACCATCATAAAGATTAAAAAAAGATTACCCAAATTGTAGGAGCGCCATCTATTGATGCTTTTTGAAACCAACTGACAATACCTACTGGAAAACTCCTCATTATACCATTATGGATTGGGCTCGTATCTGCCCACTTGACAAAATTTTAGTGAACTTTAATACTTTTTGGTTAACAAGAAATTATCAGAAGTTTTAATATTTTTTTATTAATTTCATTAAATAAGTAATACTTACATTTCTCTAACACTTGATTGTCGGCACTGTCATTACACATCAAGTACTCATATGTTTTGGGTTCAACGGCGAGCACTTTAATTATACTCCCCTCCCTAACCCTCACAGCAATTTTTGCTGGTCCATTGTACAAACTTGGTTTAGAACTTAGATTAACCTTTTTAAATTTTCTTGTTGCAGAATTCCATAACCAACCCCATTGCCCATGAATTCTGTATTCTTCTCCTTTTTGTTTCCATGCCTAGGATAGATAATATTATGTAAATAGCGTAAACTTAATTCATTTACTTACTAATAAGCAATATTTCACAACATTTTTAATAAACACATTTTATGGGTATATATAACAAATTTTATACCTGATGGCGTAATCCAAGAGAATATTTTACAAAATTGTATGCAGTTCGATAACGCTCTTCTTCCTCATCTCTTTCTTTCTTTTCACGTTTATCAAGTTTCTTTCTCTCTTCACGCTCAGAAGCAGTAGTACGTATAAGTTTTACATGGCCTAGTTGTTCATGCCATGCTGGGACCCAAACTACACTTTTTATGCAAGCCTGTAATATTATAGTACATATTATTACTCAAGTTATGAGGAACACTCAAAGATGATAAAAAATACAATAACATAAAATACCAACTTGTAGTACACAAAGAGCTCTAGCAAAATCGCGAGGGGCTTGGCATAGTTGCACTGCCTGAACCCAGGGCTTTCTTAATAATGGCCAATTGGGGTGCATGAATTGCACTACTATGTTAGATTCAAGCTGTAACATCGTTTGTCGTAATGTTGCGACTAGTAAAGGTTTTGTACCTGTAACATAAAAAATATAAAAGCCTTGGTATACAATGCTATTACGATTAGTCAAGAAAATATTAAGAAAAAAAAGTATGCATACCATTTAGAAGTCCAACCCATTTAAAGTCTTGGGAAGAAGAAAGTGAGAATTTGTGTGACATGTATCGTTTCTTATCTCTTTCTTCATTCCTCTGTGGTTTGTTCAATGCTAAAGAGTTTGTGGTATATTGGTTTACATAATTTTTAAAGTTATTTTCATTTCCCAATTTGAACAAATATGTGCCATTCGAAATTTGATTGGACTTGAGTCGCGTCAGCCTTTCAGTAACTGAAAATATACAAAATAACAATATTACCTGTACTCTTGGAAGTAGATGAAATTATTAAAAATTGAATATAATTACATATTATTCCACATTCATATTTAACCCATTTATGGGTTTACTAAACAAACTTTGGCTCAATACTTACTTTCTTCATTTTTCTTTCCTTTGGATTTGGTTGAATTATTCTTAATTTTTTTAATATCGTCATCTATGGCATCCTGTTCTTCTGAATCTTCTTGTGTCGCCACCGTATCATCACTAGTGACAGTGACTTCATTCATTATGTCGCCATCAGTATCAATCGTTGTACTATTTTCATTTACCTCTTCAGTTATATTGATACCAAAATGTTGTTGTTGCTGTTTTTGCTCTTCTTTTAATTTTCTTTGCTTCATAATATTTAGTTTTTCCGCCTCTAAATACGATTTGCGGTTTCCTTTTGCCTGATTTGTTAGTTTTTCTGTGATTTCCATTTGCCTTATTATTTCTTGTTTTAATTCTAATAGCTCTCGTACCAGTGGGGCTTCCATGTCATCAGCATCAAGTGCTTCAAGCAATTGTTCAAATTGATGAGCAGATGTATAATACCAGACTTCACCACTCTCTGCTTCTCTGCAATTGGTTTATATACATACTTATAATACTTATCAGGGTATATTATCAAAATGTAATATTATAGGAATTTATTTATTGCAGAAATCCAATATGTTTAAAATATTACAACTTACAAATATAAATCAAAATGAAATTACTTACACAAACAACCTACGTGCAATGAACCAATATTTTCTGCCATGTCTATCAAAGCCCAAATGTTCATGACGACATAGCAATCCTTGTTTTTCAGCGTCGGGTAGACAATCAGTAACGCCAATAGTTTTATGGTGTTTACATAAAGCACATTGCCAATCTTCAGATGGAACCCCACTAAGTGGAGGATCCAAACACTCCAAGTGAAAAACAGCAGGGCATGTCTCGCAACATAGTAAATCTCCCAATCGATGACAAACACGGCAATGATCATCATATTGAATAGGCGCTGGAAAACAAGGAAAAATAGGAGTTTAATGATAACCTAACACTGTCGTAGCAGCTTAAATATAACTAGTCTTTGTACTTTGTTATGTTCTACATCATTGTATTTTTAACAATAATGACTACAATAAATGAAACCGTCAATTAGTATGGAATGCAACCCCTTGTTTTCGCAACTCGACAGAGTACGTTACCAGTACATCCGTGGCAGCCTTGGTGTGAGGGATGTCACGGATAAGATCGAGGAGGTTCGTAAGCGCTGGTTTGGTCATGTAATGACTTGCAAGTCAAATATGCGAATAATTAAAATATTTTATTTATTCGAATACTAATTTAGGTACAATTTGAATATTATTAAATCATCTGAATTTACGTACTGGAGTTTTATTTTTGTGGTATTTAATCAAACGGATCGTATGAACGCACCTACCGAAGTCTTGGTGACTCCTTCCTGCCTGAGTATTCCGCATGCATTACATTTTCTCTGATATAATGTTTTAGTTTACATACAATTTAATTCGAATTATTATCACTTATCTCATAATATAAAATGTTTTCCGTTTTCTTGTTAAGTAAATAATCGTTTAGCATCCTAATCTCGTATTAATTTTAGAATCTGACTGACCTAATGACCGAAGCAACCTCGCGTGCAACCTTTTGTTATTTTAAAATTCGTTATTTCACCCGTAATCCTTTCAAAATTTGCGAAAATGAAATTTGGATTTTCTAACTCTGTGTAACCGTTTCCCACGTATTTCTGGAGCTTCCGCAACACGACACTAGAGCTTGCAAATATTCGAAAATTTAAGTATTCGCGTATTTTTACTGGTGATATTCGAATATTATTCGAAATATTATGAAATCTGGAATCAGGGTATTAATTACGTTTTTAATGTAAGTTGACCGTTAGTAAATGTATCCAAATGAGCGTGAAATGGATTTCTACATGTCAATAATATAAAACAAAGCAATGAGCAAATAAAAATCACAAAATCACAAAACCGCGGCGCCTAGCGGCGAATATGTATTCTTCAATTTAACTGCATTATTTTATATCATTAAGCTATAGAAAGCGATTTGGCGCACCTTTAAATACATTTTCTAATACTATAAACCATAATTCAATTCATCATCACAGCCCGTAACAGTCCACTGCAGGACTTAGGGCCTCTCCCGCGAAAGGGGAGGTTATTGCCATAATCTCCACGCTTGGCAGGCGGGTTGGAGATCGCAGTGTTTAAATATAACAATAGAAAATGCTGCTGCCCATTTTCCAGACTACGGAGAATCTTGATCATCTTTTGCCTCGAAAACATTAGTCGCCTTGTACGACACCCATGAGTGTAAGGGGTTGGTGCTATTCTACTCTGCCGGACACCACACGGCCGATTTTAATTACTAAACACTAATAAAAAAAATATTAAGTACGGAAATCGAATCCCCTTAATTCTTTTGAGGCGGCAGTGTAATCGGTCTCCTTGCCTCGCGATTCCCGCCCTTGTAGTCCCGAACACAGCAAAATATAAAGTACCTGCCTCGCGAGAGTGAAGAGGGCCCGCCTCGCCTTGTGTCACCTCACGCGAGGTCGCCTCGCGGGGCCTCGTGAGAGTGAGGAGGTCGCATTAGGTCATTGATCCTAAAATTAGGTATTTTTCGAGATTAGATTAGGATGCTAAACGATTTTTGACTTAATAAGAAGAAGGAAGGAATTTTATATCATGAGATAAGTGATACTAACAGAGTACATGGCCTGCAACAGTACAGACCCCGTCCCTGGTCAAACGGACGGATCAGGCCAGATACCTGGAGTCGGTACTAAGCGCAATTGGTGACATCGACAACGACGTGAAAGCCCGAATATCCGCGTCTTGGGCCAAATGGCGGGAGGTGACGGCTGTCATTTATGACCCCAAGACCATTATTAGACTTGTTTTTTTATACGGCAGCGAGACTCGGCCTTTACTAGAGTGACACAAGCGGGAGTTGCGAGTCACAGAAATGAAGATGTTGCTGTGGATGTGTGGGGTTTCCCGCAAAGATCGCGTGCGGAACGCCCACATCCGCGGTACTCTTCATGTACGTGACATCGCGGATAAGCTACAAGAGTGCCGCCACGTCTTGCGCAGACCGGCAAATTATGTGGGGAACAGATGTCTGGCCATGCCGCTCCCGCCAGGCACGGGAAGGAGAGGCCGGCCCAAGAAGCGATGGCTGGACGTCGTTAAGAGTGACATGCGTGCCAACGGACTCACCACTAAGGATGCCGAAAACCGAGCAAAGTGGACTAAGAAAAGCAGGAGGGCGGACCCCGGGCGGGAGCGCAACCGGGATTTAACGTCAAGATGACGATAATGATGAAGTAATACTAATTTAAATTAAATGATATGTAAACTTTTTTTTATGTTATACGGCAGACAAACAGGCAAGCGGGCCACCTGATGGAAAGTGGTCACCGCCGCCTGTGAACATAAGCAACACCAGGGGAGTCACCAATGCGTTGTCCGCCTCTGAAGAGACCTCTCTAATATACCTGTTGAACGATCCCATGTCATAGTCCAAAGGAAACACTATGGCTGGGAGCTCATTCTACATCTGAATCGTACGAGCGAGAAACGTTCTTTCGAACCTTCGCGTGGTGACCAACAGAGGGTCTACGTAGTGGGGATGAGTACCCAGCCCACGACGGGTGGTGCGATGGCGGAATTGTGCTGTGGGCACCAGATCGAAAAGTTCCTCGGAACACTCCCCATTGTACAGCCGATAGATCATACAAATGGAGCCAAAGTCCCTTCGGTTAGCTAGTGGTTCCAACTTGCTTGTTTGTATGGGATCATCGACAATTCGTACGGCGCGTCTCTGTACGGAGTCCAGAGGATTAAGCAAGTAGGCAGTTTCGCCGGCCCTAAGATGGGAACAAAACTCTTTGCCTTGTACAGCAGCAGGCGCTGCCCTGGGGTGAAGTATCGCTTGGACCGGTTCAGCACTCTAAGCTTTTTGAAGCCAGTTTGGCCTTGCCTTCCAGGTGACTCCGGAATCTCACGCTATCCGATATGTCAACATCAAGGATCCCGATACTTTTTGAGATGGAAAGGGGTGTTCCTTGGAACTGCGGCACTATGTTGAAAGGATCTTTTTTGGCAGAAAATGCGCGGACCTAAACTAAAACATTATATCAGACAGAATGCGTCTCGCATAGCAGAATACTTAGGCACGAGTCATCAAGCATTCGGTGGGTGCGTTCAAACGATCCTTTTTATTAAATACCACAAAATTAAGACACGAATACGTAAATTCTGATTGTTTAAAAATATTTGAATTTTACCTAAATTACTATTCGAATATAGATATGAGGCGACTGCAAGCCCTAGCGGTAGTTCATAACAACTAACATACTCGTCGTTTCGCTGCTCGGAACCTAACCGCTCTGTGACCGAATGACGTTCTTGATAGATTCGGAATTTTCTTTGAACATTCCAAATTACAACTTTTGATCAGTTGTCCATTTCATGACACATACATTTGGAATATAAAATTTGCTTAATAAAACATTTAGTCTTCCAAATTTTGTTGACTCATTCTTGGTCCTTTTGAAATTGCTCGATGAAGTTTGGATTTTCTAATGTGTAACCTGGGAAATAGGTGCATGTACCTGCCGGTATCAGGAAAGAGGCGCCTTTGGATGTGATGAAGTATTGCCATTAGAAGGAGTGGACGGCATGTTGCTCACAAATGCCAATGCTGCCATTAGCTTACCGTACCTAGCCTTTTTTCCTACCGCGTACCTTTGTTGACGAGTAGCCCCGTGACCATGATGCATGCAAATGTGTCGATATATCGGGCTAGTCGTCAACAAAGGTACGCGGTAGGAAACCCGGAACATACCCTTAAAATGTGTAATAATAACCGCGATAGTTTAAAACATTATGAAATACATATTTTTCGTGCCTATGTGCCTATGTGCCATACTTCAGTATGAGAAAATATTGCCCGGTGGTAGAGATTTTGGAACTAAAAATTACAACACTGAAAAAAGTAATAATATCGTTTCTTATAAAAGTTACCTTCCTGCCTTTTTGAGTAGAGATACATGAACTGCTTTTTAAACATAAAATTTTCTGTAAATTGGGAAGTTTTCCTTAGTTTAAAAGTACTTTTTTAAAAAGGACATCTCAAGTTACACACGTTACGGATAAAAGTTTAATCTGTAGTTTGCTTATTGCATTTCCAGCTTCACGGCTTTGGGAAAGTAAGGATATGTTTGCAAACAAATGGCCAATGTCTTAGATTTTATGCTGGACGTTGTAAATTATGATAATTTCGCTAATGAAATTGCGTTACGCCCGTTACGTAACGGGTGTAACACGGCTTTGGTGAGGCTTTGTGGGTGCAATAAAATTAGATTTCAACTGATGTTTAGTGCGAATTGAGAGCGAAGGGTCAATTTTAGGGTTCCGTACCCGAAGGGTAAAAAAGAAACCCTATTACTAATCCTCCGCTGACGTTCGTCTGTCTGTCTGTCAAAGGCCTTTGAATCCGTGACAGCCAGGTACTTGATATTTTGATAGAATATGTGTTTCTATGGCCGCTATAACAACAAATAATAAAATTTAAAGACTTTTGAAAATTAAGTGGTGTCCCAATACAAGAAACATGTTTTTCAGAGGCTTTTTGTTATTTTTCTACCGTAATAAAAGGAATATAAACAAACACGACACTTTGTGTAATTATAAAACCGGTCAAGCGTGAGTCGGACTCGCGCAGTGTTGGGCATGAACAATTGATATTTTAATCATCGTATTAATCGATTGAAAAATTAATTGCAATTAATTTAATCACAATTGATTTAATTGCAATTAATCTGTTAATTGCGTATTGCAATTAATTTATTTAAATAAACTCACGTTAATTGCAAGAGACAATTAAAATAATTCAAATAATATTTTTAATTGTTACAAGAGACAATTAAAACTAACAATTAACAATCACAGATTTATATTGTTATGCGGCCCGATCGGGCCGCTCGAGGGCTGAGAGGTAAGAGTAGGACGCGAGAGAGACAAAATAATATGTAAACGCATTATTATGTTGAAAGCTATTTGCGGAAAGAATTTTCTATTCTTAAGTACTAGTATATATATTCTGTGTGGCTATCATGAAGAACGATTTAGCATGACCATTAAGGTCAAGCTTGTGAAAGCCCTACCCTGTGCCACTCCTTAATCTTATAATATTACTATTTACATTATTTAAATTTAATTAAAGTTTAATTACAAGAACAGTTAACAATTGATTAATTGTTAATTGCAACGTCACAGTTACCAATTAATCAATTGTTAATTGCAACGTCACAGTTAACAATTAATCAATTGTTAACTGTTCTTGTAATTAAACTTTAATTAAATTTAAATAATGTAAATAGTAATATTATAAGATTAATCAATTGTTATTTTTAATTGTAACTTGCAATTAAATTTTGCCCAACACTGGACTCGCGCTACAAGGTTCCAAATTGTAAGAAAATTTGACGACTTACATGTTGCTCTGGCATCAAAATCTTGTTGGTAATGGTACGGAATCCTGTGTATGCTCGTTCGACGCGCACTTGACCGGTTTTATTAAAGGCATGATGTAAGTGAATCCAGTAACACTTTGGCATTCAAAATTTTTTATATCGATTTATGGCTTAAGTATATAAGTTTTAGGTGGTATGATTTAACTTTGTTTACATGTTGGGTGTTCTGCATTTTAGTGTGGGTAAGGTTCACAAAACTATGCCTTCAGCCTAAGAAAGATTTTAAAAGTATCGGCAATTAGGGTATTCACACATACTACAACTTTTTTTACAGTATTGATATTTTTAAAATTTTAAACATTTAATTACATAACTTGTGTTATTTAACGTTTTGACATTCAAAATAGTTTAGAAATTAGAGATTGTTCACAAAATTTTGTTCCGCATTCGTACGCGTTACGCCCGTTGCAAAAGCCTGTTACACCCGTTACACACTAATATTTACTTAAATTTTATATTATCGCCTGGATTTTTTTATTAAATGTTGTAGATGGTGGGTTGTTAATTTGGCTAAAGCTTACCGTCCATTTTTATTCATAAAACAAGAGTATCGTAAAAATGTCGCACTATCCGGAAGTGAGAGGCAATATCAAGTTATGCCCGTTACGGTACTTCTGGCTAATTTTCGCGAAATCTGTGAAACTTATAGAAAACTTAAATTAAAATAAACTTAATATAGGCTAAAAGGCTATTAATTAAGTAATAAAATAAATATGCTTCCCTTATAAAACATTAATAAATCAGCAGTTGAAAGTGTCGACCTTTACCTCATAAAAATAGATTACGGGTCATTCCATGTAACGGGTGTAACAGTAACGTTTACACCCGTTACGTAACGGGCGTAACGCAATTTCATAAGCGAAAATATCATAATTTACAAAGTCCAGTATAAAATCTAAGTCATTGGCCATTTGTTTGCAAACATATCCTTACTTTCCCAAAGCCGTGAAGCTGGAAATGCAATAAGTAAACTACAGATTAAACTTTTACCTTATTTCCGTAACGGGTGTAACATGCGATGTCCCTTTTAAAAAAGTACTATAAACTAAGGAAAACTTCCCAATTTACAGAAAATTTTACGTTTAAAAAGCAGTTCATCACTCAAAAAGGCAGGAAGTTAACTTTGGTAATAAATGATATGATTAGTTTTTTCGGTGTTGTAATTTTTAGTTCAAAAATCTCTACCACCTGGCAATATTTTCTTATACTTCACGACACGAAAAAAATGTATAAGAAACAAGAACAAGTTACCTGAGCAAGTTCAGTATCAGCACCGAGTACCAACGCCTTTAAGAATCGATTGAATGAACATTACAAGAAAACCAAATTAATTAATTGAGAATGTCAATGGGTTGAGGATAATGAGATACAGACATATCAGTTGTTCCAACTGCCTGTCTGTTCAGGAATAATAATAATAATAATAAATATTTTTTGTTAGAATTTTCAGATAAATCATATGCTTCGATGTAATTAGGCTCACGAAAGTTGCTTCTTATGTAAAAAACGAGTACTTTGAAAAAAAGTTTGACATGGCCCTTACCTCATTAATAAAATTTAAAAAGATTAAAAAAGACATGTTTTAGTTAAAAGTAAACTTTAGTTAGTTGCAATTTCATACAAACAATATGAAAAAGTATTCATTTATTGTCGACATCCAGAATCCTATGATCGGGAGGACCAGGACTGACTAATTATATTTAATTTATATGAGTTTGCCAATTTATTTATTAACTTTAAATGCTATCAATATTACAATCAATGAGCAGTTTTCCAATAGGTATCTAAAGCATTCTTAACCACTTCCTAGATGGCGCCCCGATAATTTTGGTAATTGATAATCGCTTGAAATAGGTTCTTAGCAAAGAGGATATAAATACTGGGTACGTTGTATTGGATAATATTGTATTTATCACTAGTTTTTAACCATTTTAGAGGTTTTATAAATTATTACAAACAAACCAAACATCAATTTGACTGAGTCAATTCGTTTCATGGACACTAGGATCAAGAATAGACGCAATACAAATCACAGATAATATGAAAGGGTTGTATTAAAATGCATTTCGTTGGACCTTTTGGTAAAAAATTACCAAAATTGTAGGAGCGCCATCTATTGATGCTTTTTGAAACCAATTGATAATACCTACTGGAAAACTCCTCATTATGTAAAAATATAAAATATAAATTATAACATGAATACACATAATAAAATAGTTTTAAACCTAAGTACCTACACCGACAAATAAATAGGCCCTCAGAACAGCCTCCTATAATATTAGCGCCTATACAAACTAAATAGGGTTATTTTAATTGGAACAAAACAACATCACAAACATTCCAATTTCAGTATGGGGTAAATTATACTTGATTTGTGTTATTCTTCCCGTATATCTAATTGCCAACAACGGGCTGCATACTCCATTGACAGGAGCTCCGGGGAGGGGGAGTAAGATAGCAACCGTTGCCACGGTTTCTGATATTCTGAAAATACCTTAATTATGTTGGCATTGTTATCTTGGAAAATTAAATCATCCATTTATGTTTAGATGGTTACATATTAGAAAATCTTAACTTCATTGAGCTATATATTCTAGTTTCGAAAGAAATAACAAAATTTGTTAGACCAAATGTTTTATAAATTTTATAATGTATGTCATTGAATCGACGGATGACCACAAGTTGCTAGATGTAAATTTAAAGTACCAAATCATCCCTTATCAAATTTTCAGTGTTTTGTTTCCTTGCTCAGTCAAATGGTTAGAGATATTACTACTTGATTCTTGTTAGTTGTTATAAACCTAAATTCAGGTAAACACAAATGTTGCATAAAAATTTCAGCATAGTTATTTAAACACAAATTAAAATATAATAAGTAAATAGAAATGCCATGTGGGGTCGCACAGAACTTGTGGCCACCTCAGCAACTACTGTGCATAACTTTACTACTGCGCAATAACTACCAGGTGCCAGATATGATGGGCAAAGTATGGTTACTGGACCATCTGCATGGTGACTAAATCACATGTGCATAGGACTTCTATTGACTTCTTATTTTTGTTCCTGTGTATTTTATACAATATTTAAACAACAATTACCTACATCCCTGGTACAAAGCACTGACACAAAATTTCACATAGAAGAGTCTGCCACTAGGCCATCACTCTGCCCACTGCTACTGCTTACTTTTTAGTTTTAAAACTCAATGATGAACATATAGGTATTAAGTTTGTTATAAACCACTGAACCATTTTCGAAAACTATTTCTGGGAGCTACATTTTTACAAGAGTGGCGAGTGGAGATTTTATCCTCGACAAAAGTAACAGAATCCCACAGGAAAGTAAAATGTTAGCAGAGGTTTGGAAAGAACATGGGTGAAAACCGCAGGGGACTGCTAGTGTAGGATAATAGAAAGTTCCCAAATTCTACAGTCTAATTCTAAAGTTACCCACCCAGGTGTTAAAGTTACACCAAATTAATTGATGTAAAAATATATATTTACGACTTACCTTCACTGAGCAGGTCATCTCGAACTGGGTTGGTAATGAGGAAATGATTGCACAAGAATTGCAGCACCGCCAATCTATTCTCTACAGAAGTAAATGGATATTCACAGGAATTCAATATCTTCTGCACATTTTGGTCAAAAGACTTATCACTTTCCACATAAATTCTCAAAATTTCAGGCCATGTCATAACATCTAATAGAAATAATGTAATATTTACACTGTCTTTATGATCCAATGGACCAAAGTGTGTTTGCTGTGCATCTTCTTCTCTTAACAAAGCCTTTAATAACATTACATGTACTTCAATGAGCAAATTGCTCTGATCTTCACAACTTAAAGCTGCACAAAAATCTTCTATGCGAAATGGAGAAAGTCTAACCAAATGTCGGAAATGCCGTAACACTTCATATATTCCCACTATTTGTAAAACTAAACTTTGAGGAATTATTAAATCATCAGAAGATTGAGGAAGTATCAATGGGGGAATTTCACGTTCTTTCTGGAGCCAAAGGGGTTCTGGGCTTGGAGGGCGAACAACACTGGTAGTCTTGCGTGGAGTTCCTCCAGAAGTACTGTGACTACTTAGAGAAAAATTACTATCACTTTCTCCACCACCATCTCCTACGGTACCATCTGAAGTCTCACTACCACGGTCTTCTTCAGGCTCTGACCTGTCACTGTATTCATCTCCAAAATCAGATCCATAGTGATACTCCGACTCATGATAGTCTGCAGCTTGGGGGTTATAGCCTCTTCTGGAATAAGCATTAGAAGAACCACCTCTCTTACTTTTATGGGTTCTGCCACCTCTCTGTTTTCTTGTACTTCGTCTACTTACGTCGCTGCCTTGTGGAGACGACGCACGCGATGCTGTTGGGGTACTTGCGAGAGAGTTGGTACTTATATTTTGCGCTTGTAAATATTTAGGTTTTTTCAATAGGTGATATTGAAATTTCCTATTTTTCTCAACACTTCCCGATTTTGGGGGTCTCCCGCGTTTTTTTGTCCCCCTTCCAGACATTGTTATAAACAACTGTCAATTATACCGATTCGCACGTGTATCGCAAAAACATAGTCTTGTTTACAAAAACAAAACGATTGAAATGCATTTTATTTCAACCCAAATCCAACGCAGTCATGATTCCAGTAGTTGGGGCACTTCACATGAATTGATCGACACTTTGTTCGTACACGCACTATCACACACTCTTGTCATTAAACTTTAGAAATTACAAAATCACTGATATCAAATGCAGTAAATGATTTTTATTTAGAAAGAAGGCACCAAAAACCTAATGACGCGAAATGTGAGTAGATACATGCAATTCTGAAACGCTAGATGCTGGCCTCCCATTGGTCGATTGCATGAACGCCATGTCGTTTTCATATTACGACGGTATTGAATTTTTAGGTGCTGTTAGGATATAAATTTATGTAATGAGATCACACACAAAAGTTCATTTAGCAGCTTTTCTTCCTTTTGAAGACGTTGATAACTAAGATTAGCTTATTTCGTTTCAGCAAAAGTCACAATCGCACACTATCATTGAAAAGATCCGGCAGCCATGTTCTTTTTGTACATTGAGGTATCATAATACGGGTTTATTACAGACTTATTTATCACATACATCTAAATACCACTAAAAAAATTATAAATTTATAAAAAAATATGTTTTATTAACACTAGTTTTAGCAAATTAGCATAATTAACAAATAGTATATGTAAAATAAATGCCTATACCGGATGTACTTTAGCTAGCAATACCACAAATGCCAAGGGATTTTATGATTTTCCACATGATACGATCATGAACGCAATCGTATCGTGCGTGTGCGCCTCTATAAAAAGTTTGTCCACCGTACCGATAACGGCAGGGGCCTATTCGTAATATTTGACATTTATTATTTTAGTGTGAATGTCAGAAAATCTTCCTATTCCTAGCGAATGAAAATCACATATATTGATGTCCCGCAAATTACATACGATGGAATTCCAATCCCACTGACCAAATCTGCAAAGAATCTTAACCTCGTATTTGATTCAAATTTGTCCTGGGTATCTCACGTCAATGAGGTCAGCAAGAGAATACATCACTCGTTTCACTCTCTCAAATGCCTCCAAAGTTTCTTACCTTTCAAAACTAAAATCTCTCTGGTCCAAACTCTTCTTCTTCCTCTTCTTGATTACGCTGACTCCTGCTACTTGGATGCCACTGAGGAGATATTGAACAAATTGGAGCGCCTTCAAAATTTATGTATCCGATTTATTTATGGATTGCGCAAATATGACCATATTTCAAGTTACCGAAAACAGCTCAAATGGCTCCCAATCCGCCTACGCAGGAATGCTCATATCCTATCCACCCTTTAACCCTCTGTGAACGGTTTCACTTTGCCCGTCCACAAGATAAGCCTTGTCGTTCTAGCGTGAGATCGTTGCTAACAATTCCTGCTCACCATTCCGACTTCCTTTCCTATTCCTTCACTGTTCATGCAGCAAGACTATGGAATTCTCTTCCGCACGATGTGCGTGACAGCCAATCTATCCATATCTTTAAAAAGCTTGTAAAGGATCACTATCTATCTCAGTGTGCCTAGACGTATTACAATGCCTTAATACATATTATGTTTTAATTTAGTATATGTTTATTTAATTCATATACTTATACCTATTAGTTTGTATAGAATATTATGTATGTATTTATTTATAGTACTTATATAATTATTGTGCACGTCGTATCTGCGTATATTTATCATATCTCTCTTTTTGTAGGCCTGCTGGACGAGATTTATTTTTAGAGATAAGTAGTGCCTGTTGTCTAATATCTAATTTGTACTATATCTTTAAATTTCTTGTGTACAATAAATTGTTAAATAAATACATTAAAATCGGTCCAGACATAAGAGAACTCTCAGCGACTAAATTATTCAAAGGCTTGTTACTTAAATAAAATAAGGTTTTATTTAACAAGTTTAAATAAATACACTTGTGGCACGATTTTGCCAGTTGCTATAATACTGATTATGAGTTTACTGTAGTACATATTACTTGAAATAATTTATTAATTTATTTTTACATAATGTTTTAAATACTGAGCGTCGGTGGCCCAGCGGTTAGAGTATGCGACTCGTAAGCCAGAGGTCCCGGGTTCGAATACCGCTCCGGCCATTTACCAATGACTGTTTTCTTAGTTATGTACATTAGTTGAATACTAACCGATACTCTTACAGTGAGAGAAAACATCGTGATGAAACCTGCACATTCAGGCGACTGGATGTGTAACCATGACCCAATTTGGTCAGGTTCCCCTGATAGCAGGGTCATGGAGGTCAGATGGCAGTCGCTCCACTGTAATTACCTGACCTGCCAAATCCTGGATCATGGTCAAGGCGGACCCCACGCCCTCGTGTGCGAGAGCACAACCGGGACATTAACGCCAAGATGATATTTTTTTAAAATACTGAAAACAGCATATGGTTTGTAACGCACTGATTTCACTAATTCGCGCGGTGAACAAAGCAGGCATCAATGGCACTGGGAGACAATATGACAACTGTCAGAGGTACCGCCGATATTCGATAACATGCCACCATTTTGATACCACCCTAAAGTGGATACTACACACACGATATATATCGTGATTCACGCAGGATCACGATATTTATCGAGTGTGTAGCCTAGAGTATCACGAATCGTGATACTGATCACAGGATTTCCGAAAATCCAGAAATCTACGATCCGTATCAACTATCGTGCGATATATATCGAGCGTCTAGTATCTAGTCGATATTTATCACGACATTTCTGTCAAACTGACAGATAAATAACGTAATTTCAAATTTATTTTCATTGTTTGTATTTATTTTCAAGCTGCTGTGGCCACTATGGACCTGGACAGTTACTATAAAAGTATACAAAGTCAACAAGATCCTCATCCTCATAATTTTTCTCATTTTTTTCTCTTCACGCGTCTTTTTAATCCAAATGCTAATACTATAGCAACGCTAGCTTTATCAGTCATTTTGGTAAAAATACTTAAAAATCGTAAATTTACACCAGCGACGCGTCAAAAATGCTTTTTTTTTAGGCTAGGCATTGGCAACTTAGTCTATTCAGCCATCAAAATGAATGAAAGAATGCACAGACTAATGAAAATATCGACGATTCTTATCGTGTGTGTAGGGTCGACTTGCGATCCAAAATATTACTCGATATGGATCACGATACGTATCACGATATATATCGTGTGTGTAGTATCCGCCATAGACTAAGTAGAGATAGTTTGTTGTCGTCTCGATTCGATCGATTTTATATTTATATTCCTAGCGCTTTTTCCCGTAACAGGTTCGGGGTACTCTTGACCATGATCCAGGATATTAGTAGATCAAGTAATTACAGTAGAGCAGGTGCTATCACCTCTGTGACCCTGTTTACAGCAGATTAGCGATATTACACCGATGAATCGATATAATGTCGACGCGTTTTGACACCCACCACATCCCTAATAGGCGAGAATGTAGAGGCCGACCAATGTCCCGGCAAAAGTTTCGCCGGAAGTTTCGGCGAACATGTGGAGCGCACTTAAGAATCGTCGATATTTTCATTAGTCTGTGCATTCTTTCATTCGTTTTGATGGCTGAATAGACTAAGTTGCCAATGCCTAGCCTAAAAAAAAAGCATTTTTGACGCGTCGCTGGTGTATATTTACGATTTTTAAGTATTTTCACCAAAATGACTGATAAAGCTAGCGTTGCTATATATTAGCATTTGGATTAAAAAGACGCGTGAAGAGAAAATAGTGAGAAAAATTATGAGGATGAGTATCTTGTTGACTTTTTATACTTTTATAGTAACTGTCCAGGTCCATAGTGGCCACAGCAGCTTAAAAATAAACACAAACAATGAAAATAAATTTGAAATTACGTTATTTATCTGTCAGTTTGACAGAAATGTCGTGATAAATATCGACTAGATACTAGACGCTCGTTGATAGGGATCGTAGATTTCTGGATTTTCGGAAATCCTGTGATCCGTATCACGATTCGTGATACTCTAGGCTACACACTCGATAAATATCGTGATCCTGCGTGAATCACGATATATATCGTGTGTGTAGTATCCGCTTATGGCCGAATTAGTGGTTTTTCAAAATCGTACATTACAGTCCATTTAATTGGATAGGCCCTATAAATAGGACATATTATCATAGGGCCTATCCGGAATGCATATTGGCGCCCTAGAGTCTAGATAGCCGACATCATTATAACTGAATCTATCATCATCATTTTAACATCAGACCCGACTTTTTCAGCGCGGCGCATGAGGGCCCGCGGTCCACCACGACACAAACTCACAATGATGTTAGTTTAAAGGTTAAGGTATTGGTATTCGTGACTTATATAGCAATTCCTCGTGGGTGCTTGGTTTCTGGTGTTAATCAAAACAAGAACATCATAGCGCACAATAATGCGTGCGCGCTGCCATTGTTAACCAACCACAGACCACTAAGCAAAACAAGGACCAGCTAAGGAGGGATCTATCCAATAGATATCTTATCATGACCAATAACTCGATGCGCCGTCATGCATGTTGTGACGTCATTCCAGAAGGGTGGTATCATGCGATTGGAGATTGGCGGTAACGTTCTTGAGGGGTTTCCCGCAAAGATCGCTTGCGGAGCGACCACATCCGCGGGGGCCTTCGTGTCCGTAACATCAAGAGTGTCGCCTTCGATGGTATGGCCACGTCTTGAGCAGACCGGCAAATTATATGGGGAACAGATGTCTGGCTATGCCGCCCCCACCAGGCACGGGAAGGAAAGGCTGGCCCAAGAAGCGATGGCTTGACATCGTTAAGAGTGACATGCGTGCCAACGGACTCACTATGAAGGATGCCGAAGACCGAGCAAAGTGGACTAGATATAGCAGGATGGCGGACCCTGGGCACCCGCGTGTATCGCGGGGGCGCAACCGGGATTTAACGCCACATTTGTAGCTGACACACGTACGTACTTAAAGTACGCGGTTTTTAGGTTCGCGAGCTTACTCGGCTTGACGTTGGTGATAGACGTACGGACATAAGTGGTTGAAGATGTGCAAGTAAGTACGCGTACTTGTGGCTCGACGACCTTGCTCACTTGTGTGTCAGCCTAAAGTAGGCGACACACGTACGAACTTAAAGTACGCGGTTTTTAAGTTTGCGAACTTACTCGGCTCGACGTTGGTGATAGACGTATGGACTTAAAGTACGCGGTTTTTAAGTTCACGAACTTACTCAGTACGTTTTTATATGAATTCCGTAAATAATTCGAGTCAATTGCTTTGAAATTAATCACTTTTGCAACAGAAAAGCATAAACTAAAACAAATTTTATGCATAAAACAAAACTGCACGAGGTACATCACAAAAAAAATGACGGCACATGTTCGAGGTCGAATGGTCGCGGTCTCGCGGTTCCAGAGTTCCGGAAATTATATGAAATTTTAGCGCCATCTATTGATAGATAAACATACTCAACTGACAGATTTCTATGCTTTGTCAAAAATAGGATGATAATTTTGACAGCTCACTAATTGTTGGTCTTTGGCGCACGCCTATGAAGTTTTGTGTTTTATTTCGGTAAAATGTACTACAGAAAATGTCGTACTTCATAGACAGGCCCCGCCCCTTTAGTGAAGTGCCACGAATAACGAATAACAACAGACAATCGATATTGATATAATATAATCGAAAATTTCAAATTAACATTTAGGTAACATTATTATTTTTTGTAACTAAACTCTTAGTCTTTGTTTGGATTTCACCTTAAGAGACCTTCCACAACAACAATTTCGAGTCGCGCGTATTCTACGTAATAGGATGCCTGACCGAATAGAAATACGCACGTGTGATAATCGTCGTTGTAGAGGGATTTTTAATGTCGTATAAATAAATCATTAATTCAGAAGAAAATAAATAGTTTATTTTGTATAATACGTATAGCATAACCATGCAACTATCGATTCCAAGTTCTATGAGAATGATAATCGATAATCGAATAGATTCATTTACGATTTTACACAACCACATCCCTACTGTGATCTGTCAAAATTATCATCCTATTTTAGACAAGGTATAAACGGAGAGGTTGCCAAGCCAGCCACCCAAAAAAAGAAAAACTAACCTAACTTTATTGACGTCGGTAGTCGAAATCAAATTTATCGAATCGAACTATATTTTTTTCTTAGGTAAATTATCTACAATTCAATTTTGTGAAGTGGAAATATTTATCTCTGAACGTTAACAAATCAGGCTTTTTGGCTAGAGCAGTGGCTTACGTTGCTCTTATTAACTAGCTATTATTCAGCGTTCCTCTATTATAATATGCATGTATTAATGTAAACCCTAAATTATAGTGTAAATAGCATCAAAATCCGTTGTGTGGTTTGGGAGGAGTTAGCCGATATAAAGACAGACAGACGCGGAAAGTAACTTTATTTTATGTAAGAAGATGAAGGATGTACAGGTTTGAATTCAATGTCAATTTACACAATTAAATTTTTAATTATTACCAGAAAACAGTACCTTCCTGAAGCTCCAAAATGATGTACCATATGAAGAACATTATTACATATAATGAAGAGATCTCATTGCCGAAATGCATGTATCGCATTAAAAATCCGAACGATGGTCATTCTGAAGATGAAATTGACATAGATATCAGTAACCAGGTTATCAAGTTTCTTAAGGTTTCTTCATATTTTTGTTTTAATGTTTGAAATGCCCTTAGGATGTTATATTCAAAGCAAATCCTAGTGGCATTTATAAATGTATAACTAACACAAAAAAGCAGAAAACCCGCTTAAGCCTTTATATTGTTTGTGTAATTTTGCTCCCCGCTGCTTCACGAATGCGTTGTATGTTTGATGGACAACTCTAGTATTTTAGTTTTCAAATGGTATTGGTTGGTATTTTTGGTATGGGAATCTTATTAGATCTAATTGACTGATAAATATGTTTCCTTAAATGTGTACTTCAGAATATGGCTAACCTTTCGTATTCAATTTTAATCAAAGATTATTTAGAGTTGTATGCAATATCAATATTTAGAAATACATTGAAGCATTCAAGCCTGTATATTTTGTTTCCAGTCATGTAATAAAAAAGTAATAATTATCTTGGAGTCAATATCCCAGTTGAGGCCTTGCATTCAAGGGCCTGGGGCCTGTCCTGACCAGGATCCAGGATAAAGCAGATTAGGTGATTACAGTGGAGCAACTATCATCCAACCTCTTTGACCCTGTTAACAGGTTCCCCTGTCCAGATTGAATTGGTTACAAATCCAGTCATGTGCAAGTTTCTTCACAATGATTTCCCTCACCATAACAGCATAGGTTAGTGATCAACTAATGTACATAACTAAGAAAAAGTCATTGGTACATCGAGGCACTGGGGATTGACCTTGTTACATCACGCTTATCAGTGGGAGTTCTTAAGCATTAGGCCACCGGTGCCACAGTCATGTATTTCTACAATAACAAATGCTGTACCTTCACTCTTCTGCCATGCTTGGAATTGTCACCAGTAATTTATTTATGAAGTTAAAATACTTATAGTTGTATAGATTTTATAATCCTTAAGTCCATAACATGCCACTTCACGCGATTCTCTCCACATTACATTATGTGATATGTAATACTTAATTATACTAAATATTATTTTTAGACACCTGATAGAAAAATGATGGAATTGGAACAAAGGCAAGATCAACTTTTGAAAAAGTTAGATATATTGTATGAAAGAATTATGAGTATTAGTTCAATCTGCAATACCAAAAGCCCAGAAACCAAAGTTAGGAACCAGCAGACAGTGAGTATCTTTTATTTATTAGTGATTTTATTAAAGTATAATTTTCTTTAATATGAATATTTTTTTTAGATTCAATTACCTGATGAAATAGTAGCAGTTCTGAGCCCTGATAACTTGCCATGGTTTATTATGGTTTTCCTGAAGAAGTCATCTATTACCTTCAATGTAAATTGGCACATTCATTCTTCAGTTCCCAATGACAAAGTACTTAAAGTGAAAGCTTTCATGAAGAAAGTTAATTTAAATGCCAATGATTCCAAAATTAATTTGAGGCTGATATTCAAAGATGGTAAGTTTAGATCTTTTCCTTGGTAAATGTTCCTGTCTAAACCTGATATCAAGAAGAGCTGAACCTATATGAGTGCAAATTTTAACTATATTGTGGTAAGCATGAGAAATGTAGGTTCTATTCATACATACACACATACTCTCATGCTCATATCCTATAGGGATAGGCAGTGTACAATTTGATGAAGTTTTATTTCAATTAGTTCAAATGAACAAAATCTGGAAAAAACAGGGTATAAATTGTTCCATCTTGGGTTTACCCACAATATACATATTAGTGAAAACGCTTTTACATCCATTCACTGCAATCAGACCCACCCTGCCATCTATTTAAATTTTTCTGAAATTTGTTCGACATGTAAACATAAATCTGATATAAATTTTTAGTTTCAGCTGATTCGGAGTTGAAATTGTCATCATTGGCTGTACCTATAGTTGGCAATGTCAACATATTAAGGTACTTGTCATGTGTTTACTCTGATGTAGTTTATTATGATCCTGATGATTACAATATCGACAGTTTGTTGGATCTTTGTCATGTACTTGAGAGGACTCCAGAAAAGAATAGAGAAGCTATAATCAAAAGTTTGTTTTCGCAATATAAAACCTGGATTTATAAAGATACATTTTCTATTGTGGACTTAGCTGTTTTTAATACAATCAAGCAGTGGAAAAATACCCCCAAGACCATTCCAAAAACATGGGTGGACAAGTGTGAAAAGTTATGTTTATAAACTATTGTAATAGTGAACTGCTTGTCTGAACCAAATATCTACTTTTCATGCCGGATAATAAAAATAAAACATTGTATATTATAGATCAATAATTGCTTTATGTATAAAACATACATAATATTATTTCATAATAAAAAAAGTCAACCAAATTCTGTTGAGTAATCTTTTTCTTCTTTTCAAAACAAGATGGCACCTTATGTAGCTGTAAATTTAAAACTACATGTTGCAATTTCAACATATTGAAATGACGACTAAATGCAAAAAGTTATTTAAATTTCATTAGCATAAATACAAGTGCATATTAAATTGTATTATTATCATTTTCTCGTGTGTATTAGTTACCTATATATAAAGTGAAAGTGTGTCTACATTTACCACTGTATTTATGAAACAGCACAGGAATCATATTCTACAAGAAATTATTGCTAACACATAAGTCTTACACATATTTCAAATGGAACATTGTTCTAAGAATTACAGTACAGTATAGTAGATCACAGATTTTGAAGATTGTGCCAGAATAGTTGTTCAAATAAATGCATGCATGTCCTTTTTTAACATATTATTTACAATGAAATCCCTATACATCTAATCTATCAGTCGATTGCATTTAATATTCTTATTATAATAAAACCTTAATAGACTTAATTAAAGCAATACTGTTATTAAACAATTATAACAAACACATTATGCTACCTACGTTCGTTAAAATGTATTGTATAACCACGACAATATTTTAATGAAACTAATTAACTAAAAATAAGAGTCATCATAGGAGTATATCTACTTAAATACAACACTTGAAATTATGTATTTACTATGTCGATTCTGCAGAAATAAACTAACGAGATCGCATATAAATATTATTTGTTGCAGAATATAATAAATACATGGGATTTACATTCTATTAGAAAATAGTCCTAAAATTGTAAAACGTATCATAATTATTTCTAACAATCACTAGGAAGTAATTTTCTGCAACAGCTGCAACCATTAAATAGCTACCTCTTCTAAAGCTTGATATGTTTTTATTTACACTTTATTAAAATTAAAACGTTGAAATTAGTCAGTGGCACGATAAATGCTGGACTAACTATCAGGAATGGCTAGTGTTACATGTGCACGGCTTGCACGGGCGCCGTGACGGCAGGCTCCTGTCATACGAAGGAGGAGAAACCGGGCAGCGGCGCCCTGGAGCGCGCCATGTTGTTCATAACAATCTGGCCTCCGTTGAGGCTCACTACCGCACTACCCTCTGGCTCCGAGTCCGTATAGCTCGAGTAGTTCCGCACAGGCCGCTGCCGCTTCCACGACTGCCGCAACGTGTCGTTCACGTTTGCGTAGTGGTTTACGAACGAATGCGGCTCAGACCTTACACTCTCGTTCTCACTCTCCGAGTTCTGCAATATAATGACGAGAAAATATCGTTATGATGTGTATAGTATAATCTGCCTTTTTGATTAGTAAAATATTTACATGGAGAATGATACAGTAATATTGTACAGTAACTCATCGAATTAGCTGACCGCCTAACCATATGACGATATGAACTAAGTGGTCAGCTAATCCGTTAAATGATTGTACAATTACTGTTTTAAAAGAAGTTGATACTAAAATATAGGAAGGTAAAGTACAACGTATAAAAAAGTTCAACGAATTACGAAAAAATTTTGCCAGAAAATGTACACGTGACGAGAAATCTACCTCGGCAACGAAACGAACCTACTGGAAATTGTGCTAATCGGGATATGGAAGCGTGACGAAAATAATTCTTTAGCGATAGCGAGATTCCATTCAATCATAGTTACCGTCGCAACGTCCGATCGGATGTGGTCGGGGAAAAATAAGGTACGAATTTAGTGACACGGAGAACCTGCAGCAAGATCTAGGTCTAGACGACGCTGATTTTGATGGTGATCACCTGGGAGTCCGTGGAGCTCATCTCGGAGGGTTTCTCGGTGAGGGATGAGTCGTCTGGGTTCTCATCGTAGGCTCGGAGGCTCTCCTCGTCGCTGTGGTAGGCCACAGAGGCGGGGGACGGCCGTGGGGGGGACTTAGCGAGCGCGGGGGGCGGCTTTCCTCGCCGTAGGGTGCCTGCGCCGCCCAGTGCGCCCGCGCTCGCAACTGAATTCTGCCGCGACCGGTACAGGTCCAGCGCCAACGAGCCGCGCTCGTCCGTCTCCCCCGCCAGCGATTCTTCAAGCGTCTTCTGCGCCTCTTCTATGTAACACGACAGTTATTGAGTTTGTATGTATTGTACGCACGAGTGTACATAAAAATTCGAACTGGGTTACTTTAGCCCGGTTTCATATCCCCAGAGTACCGTTTAGTACAGTTAGAGAGACATAGTTTGCTACTTAATGATGTCGCTAATAACATGGATTCAAGGGGCGAATGAAACTGTGTTCAATTTTGGGATACAGTAACCTTCCATGCAGGGCCAAAGTAACCCGCTCTCACGCTCTCACGGCAGCAAAAAAACGACTTACTTTTGTATTTGTAACTTTTACTCTTGACGCAAAGGATCGCGATCACCATGATTATGATGATAATGGAAGCGGCCGCCAGCGCCACCATGAACCATGTGCTGCGGTAGAAGGGCCGGTATTGCAGGTATCCGTATTCCAGATAGAGTTTTGTAGGCGTGAAGATGACCTTGTCACTGTACGCCGGGTTGCTGATCCCGTACATGTTATAGGCGATCACTCTGAACGAGTAAGCCGTCGAGGGCAGCAGGCTCTGGTAGGATATCGTGAACTCCTCGAGCATTCCGTTGCTGGTACGCGTTATCGTTTCCCATCGCGTGTCATCTGTAAATATTCGTCAAATTAGAAAATTATACGTCTGTAAACTACTCTCAATGCTTCGAAACTTACAGGCTTGCCACGTTTCCTTGGCTGCGTTAAAAAGAGCACCAAATTTAAATTACAACACCTTTACAATCTATCTCTACCATTAAGAGGTAAAGTTTGCAAGTTTGGATATAGCAGGTAAACTCCGAAAGTACTGAACTGATTTCAAAAATCCTGTCACAGGAATACAGGTCTTTTGACTCCGGAAAAGTCATAGGCTTTTGATATCGCTATAATAACCCGCGAATTAATTGTGTCAACCTACTCAAATGGAAACCTCAGGAAACCACTACAATTACGCCAATTGAGTCGCATACCTTTCTTGCGTGCCTCGATGTAGTACCCTAACAGGGGGCCCTTGCCAGAGGGCGAGTTATCCCATCGCAAATGCAGGGCTGCGGGGTCCTGTTCTAGGGCTAGACGGCGGGGGGCCGCAGGCGAGCCGGGCTGGGGGCCTGTCTTGGCCCTAGCTAATGCGGCCAGCCCAGCGGCGGTAGTCACTGCGCGAACGGTGAAACGGTACTCCACTTCTTCCTCCAGACCGCCCACAGCTAAACGACGCTCGGACACCTTCTGCTTCACTTGCTTGCTGAAACCTGGAACATAACGTGGGAGTTTGTAATCGTCGAGTATTTAGATCAAGTGAAAACACGTCGACAATATGTGATGGGATTCTTATCCGACTGTCATGTTTGAAGATGCAGCAGCAATGTTTCAACAGTGTATATCTTAGTTACTAAGCACAAAAAAGAGGAGCGCTATATGCGCACACTATCGATCGATTGAATAAGTATGTATTTTTTATACGTTATTATTGCGATATCTCTAGGGTGACACTTGGCCATGGCAGAATAACAGCGGCTGTTGGTCCTACTGGCAGCCATAGCTCAGCCATGGACCATTTTGTTTTGTATAACTAGCTATTTTGTACATGGTCGACAATAGTTGAATTTAGTTAATTATTCTTTTTATGCAAAATTTTTATGCGAATTTATTTAATTATTCTTTTTATTTTTTCATCTCCAAACAGCTATCACTCAAATACAGGTTCAACAGTTCACTCACGTTCATCCTGCTCGATGGTCTCATAGGTGACCAGGTACGACTGTATCAGTCCGTTGCGCCGCTGCGGCGACTCCCAAGACACTACAAGACTGTTCATGGTGATATCCGTGAAGGTGATGTTGCGAGGGGCCGATGGGAGGCCCTGGTGGGTGCGGACTAGCACTGCTGTGGAGCGGGGCCCGTCGCCGGCTGGGTTGAACGCTAGCACCTTATGGAAGAAGGGCAATAGTTTAAAATGGGTCATGGACTTAAACTTAAAACACAAAAAAACTTTGTCGGATCAGCCGGTTGGACGAACACGGACATGTTGGTTTTATTTAACCCTATACAGGGTGTTTCATAATACATGTATAAAGCCGAAAGGGTGTTAAAGTATAGCTTGCAAAGAGTACACTGACGACTTCATATTATCCAGAAATTGAATTTTAATTTTTATAAAAAATCTTCGTTTTTAAAGAAAAATAACCATATCGACTACGTTGATGCGCAGCTCTATTTCAAGTTGATGATCCTAGAAGGAGAAGTTCAATAACCGCGTGCGACCCCTATGAAAAAAGAGCAACCTCCTTAAGCCTAGTACCAGGAGCCTAATGCTACGTACACACGCACCGTTGGCGTGTGCCGGCCGGCGATCCGCAGCGCAGCGTGGCGGTAACATCAAACAGATAGAAGCAATCGACCAAACGCAGCTTGGGCGGATACCGAAGGCCAACGAACAAACGTGCGATTACGAGCCCGAATAGGTTCCCAAAATTCCCAAAGATCGTTTGCTTGACCACGAAATGCAATTACCTATTGGACCTTAGAAATCCAAATCGGCCGACAACGCTTCGTTGGCGTAAGTTGAGTGTGTACACACCATAAAGAAGTTAATAACCTAATTGAATAACCTCGCGCCATTCATAACAAAACAAACGAACCTCCTACATCTTGCTACCAGGCGCCGAACTAAATGTTACCTACTTATCTCCATGAATAATCTCTACCAAATTAACTAGGAACTTACCTACACTAATTATTTTCAATAGGTAGGTATGCTTAAATAGTCGGAGCGTCGTCGGTGGCCTAAGGTTACGGTATCCGAGTCGTACGCGAGAGGTACCGGGTTCGACACCCGCTGCCGCCACGTACCAGTGACCTTTTCTGACGGAAAACATCGTGATGAAACCTGCACATTTAGGCGACTGAATGTCTAACCATGATTTTAATCTGGTCAGGTAATCAGGTTCCCCTGGTAGCAGGGTCAGGCAGGATTCAGGACTGTCAGACGTAATGACCAGAAATGCGAAATCCTGGATCATGGTCAAGGCGGACCCCAGGCCCTCGTGCGCGAGAGCAAAACCAGGTCATTAACATCGAGATGATTTCTGCTAGGTAGGTACCTAACAGAACAAACCACCCCAGCACAACAAAAGTAAAATAAGAATTAAAATCATAATACTTAGGTACTTATTAACTAAAGGCCTAAAAACAGTATCTAAGTAGGTTAGGTAGGTAGGAACCTACGTAAATAAAAAACAAAACATGTTAATCAGTCTGGAAGATAGCCGGACCCGCGGTGTGGACTGCCGCAGGTACTTAAACTAAATAAAAATAAACATAGTCAGCTACGTACTAAAGTAGATATCTACTACACTAAAACGGGATTCGTTCAATTGACAAAATGGCTCTACACAGATAGGTAAGTACTAGGTACCTACTAACACGGTTCCCTCATCTAAGTACCTACGTACCTAGGGAACCACTTATGAATCTAGTTTTGGTGAAACACATTACAGACAGGTTCCACTAAATACCTACATGTTTTTATGAAAAGATAAAAGCGTTGTCTTTTCTACCTATTTCCCGTCGGAAAAGAACCGAGCGCGGCGGTTGCGCTTCTAACGTCACTATTAGGTGGTAAGTAGCGTCTCCTAGTCTAGCTAGCACCTAGACCTTTAAAGCATGTAGGTACGTACCTTTTAAACGTTATTTTATGGAAACAAACAGTGTCAGGTGCCAGCGCAGTTAACCACACTTTCTTGCTTTCTTGTGGCTCGATGACCGATAGGTAAATACACTCATACACACAGATACACAACACTACAGCATGCACTGGTTGCTATGCAATACGTAAGTAGGTAGGTAACATGGTCTTTGGCCTACTGCTTGGTTGCACTCATGCACAGAATAATGATTATCACAATACTTAAACTGTTGAACATTGTACACAAACAAGACTACGTTAATATTGGTACCTGAAGCAATAAATCATTCATTCATTCATATCGTTTACAGTCTTATCACAGTTATTTTCTCAGTACTTAGGTATCCTATACATACAACGCAACAAACAATCACACCGATCACGCGAAAAGCTAAAAACCGAATAAACGAACACGACTCGAAAATAGGTACATTTTAACACAAAAAGCCACGCTGTTGGCTTCAGCGATTCAATCAAACGACACACCCAAGTGCAGCACGCACACTGCCAAAACTCCGGCGTGTCGACACATGGGCCTCGTGGCGAGGTATTTCCCGCGACTTTCGGCGCGGCGCACGGGGCGCGGGTGGCGGGAAGCGAGGCGGGAGGCGTGGCAGCAGGCAGAGCTTTAGGCAGCGTTGCCAGATCGTACCTTTTAGTACGATTTACGTATTATTTGGCCGACTGTCGTACCTTAAGCGTACTCTGCTCCATATCGTACTATTTAGTACGTTTTTACAAAATGCTGAATTTAGCTGAGGGGGGTAGTCACTTCACCTTTCCTGTGCGCAAAATACTGAAAAATAATGGGAAGGAAGGGTTGATTTTAGCCACCGGCAACAAAATAACGTCATTAATTGACTAAAAATCACCCCCCCCCCCCCCCCCCCCAAGGCCGATAAAATATAGAAGATAATAAGAAGAAATCGTAACTTTTTAGCCATTTTCGTACTATTTTAAGAGCCCAGACGTACTTTTTTGGAAACTACTGCTGGTAACACTGGCTTTAGGGATCCGCGTGTTAGGGGTCGTACTTATTTCGCCTCTTACGTTCTCCTGGTAGATGCATCGTAATGTTGATTGTGTTTATTTAATAAAGTGAGGCTCAAACAAGTCCAACAGTGGACTAATAATAATCCTTATGATGTCGGTGATGGAATACATTTGCTTACCACTATTTTATCGGGTAATTTGTACAGACAGTAATTACTAAAATTGTGTTTGGGTCCGTGTTTCACCTAGGTGACCTAGGTTCAGTGGCGTTGCTTGCCTTCCAGGGGCCCCGTATCAATAGCTGTCTAGGGCCCCATAGTTAGTACCCCCAACTAGAAGGGATCATCATCATCATCATCACAGCCCATAACAGTCCACTACAGGACTTTGGGCCTCTCCCGCAAAAGGGGAGGTTATTGCCATAATCTCCACGCTTGGCAGGCGGGTTGGAGATCGCAGTGTTGCAAACATAACAATGAAAAACGCTGCTGCCCATTTTCCAGTTTATGGAGACTAGATATTTTGCCTCTAAACGTTAGTCGCCTTGTACGACACCCACGAGTGTAAGGGGTTGGTGCTATTCTACTCTACCGGTCACCACACGGCTACAAGGGATGCTAATGAGTAACTTAAATCCAAGCCATTCGCGTGTTAAGGCGGTACGATTTTCATACAATTTTTATGTAACGTTTTTGTGCAATTGGCTATTAGAAAATATGTTCAATTGTGCGCGAAATAGATTTCCACATGTTAATAATGTAAAACAAAGCAATGAAAAAGAAAAATAATTAAATCACAAAACAACGCCATCAAGCAGCGATTTGTGCTGTTTTCGATTTAACTGCTTTTGAAAAGAAAACCACTTTGCGCACCATTGAATACATTTACTAAGAGTAGAAATCATAATACAATCACTAAACACTCAAACAAATGAAAGAATATCGAGAGAAATTTAGTATGGGCGTTGAATCACCTTAATAGTAAGAATAACATATGTATGAAAGAAAGTTCCACACCGCGTCTGTCTGCCTGTTCGCGATAAACTCAAAAACTACTGAACGGATTTTCATGCGGTTTTCACCAATTGACAAAGTGGAATTACTTTGTCTATTGAGGAAGATTTAGGTGTATAATTTGTTAATGTTTTATGTTGGTAGTTTGTATGACAAGAATCTCCTTAAAGGCCGGGGTGGACATCGGAATTTTTGTAAATTGGCCCTTGACTTTGGTATATTAAAACCTTGCATGATAAATATAAAACTGTCATAATTTGTTGAATAAGCGAGCGTAGCGAGCTCGATAGTTTCACAAACTACCCCTTCAGAATATAAAATCACATAAAATCAGTAAATGGACGATACGACATACGACGACATACGATGTAGACATTTCTGACATCTGGTTTATAATAAAATTAACTTCGCAAACAATGAATTAATGAGCGTGCGAGCTCTATTTCTGACATTTTGGCTATAAAGTTTTCACGATTAACTTAAAAACAGTCAAATTCGAAAATCGTGTGGGCCAAAACGATTTTATTATGAGCCAGGTCCGTCTGACCCGTTGAGCAATGAACAGTGTAAGGAGTTTTTTAAATCTTATGATCTCACCGATAGTGCTGAATATGTTGTACATGAGATCAAGATTTTTCTCATTTTTGCTATAGGTGCATTTTTACACAATTTCAATGAAGTAACGAGTGAGTGCGCGTGAGGGGCTCTAAGTTGTTGTTTTTTATTAAAAATGTTAATTATCTCTAAGCGAAAGGGGAACGAAAACGAATTGTATCACTTGATTTCATTTGCATCTTTGGCGGAGGGGGCCCCGACCCTGGTCTGAAAATCACTAAAGAATTTTTTTTTCCCGGGAAATAGTGTTTAACTGAAATTGAGGATAACAGTACGTATTTTTGCTTACAAACGATTTGGGATCCCGTATCATTGATACGGCTGATACGGCGGTTGTTGCGCCCCTGCCTAGGTTCTCCAACTGGGTGAAGCATGGGATATTTACAGGTATAGCTCCGTCAACTAAGATTCATTTAGTTAATTTTTGTTGATGAGAAATATTCGTGAAATCGTACGGATTTTAACATAACAGTCCTCTGAGAGTTTAAGCCTTCCCCACATTAGTGGAGGGTTCTGTCTTAAACTCCACTCTCTACTGTCTTTGTTTTATTTATGTTTCATTCATTACACTAAGGTATTTTATTTGTTTTATTTAATACAAAAATATGTGTGTGTAGTTACTGAAAAATCTCATAGCAGATAGGTACGATTACCTTTGCGACACTGAAACATGACTGACAGGCATGACATGAGAAAGCAATTAAAAAGACAAATATGCTACATTAATTAGAGTTTGCTACATTAATATGCCACAGTAATTTGAATTAGACTACTTTGCTATTAGTTAGGTGGTGGTGCACTTTCGAAAAAACTATAAAGGAACCTATTAAATTAAAATTACAATATTTTTTGTACAGAACCCTCAAACCAAAAAATACAAAACGGCTAATTTAGATCTCCTTAATATCCCATTGCGCCTAGTACTATGAACTTGAGTGACCTTTTACAACTGATTTCTAGAGATGCGGTCTTTCGTTTTCAAAATGTCGATTATCGACATTGAAAAGGTAAAAGTTCGATAGTCATTTTCTCGCTTACTATTCCACGCACGAAAAAAATAATTGTACCTATCGTTTTAATACGTTTAGCACTCCATCCAGTTCACGGCTTTATACATGTATTATGAAACACCCTGTATTATCTATATTTAGGTATACCTTCACGGTACATCTCTAAACAAGGTCTTTTCCAAGGACCTGCAGTGGTAAGAACGAGCTTTGCCTCCCTAGCACAGGTATATAAAAAGCATTTTTTGTGTAAAAAAGGGACAAACAATCAGACAGTGTACCTGATAAGCAGCAACTGCCGCCCATAACATCTACAAATACGTTGAGATACGTTGTCACCTTGGGGACTGACATGAAATGCCACATGCCTGTCTACCTTTTCCTTCAAATTGAAACAACGGCGTTAATAATATATATACTCACCCAGGCGGACCCTGAGGCTCGAAAGAGTTCTACCACTCGTTAAAACCACAAAACAACGTACCTGAATGCGGTATTGCGTGAATTTGTCGAGGAACACTAAGGAATGTGAAGTGGCTGTGGCCGGCACCACCTCGGTTTCTTCCTCCGCACGCCGCCCGGGCTCCGGCTCCTCAGGGGATTCCGTCATCAGGTAAAATATCTGGTCAGAATGGAATATCTGTTTAATACAGGTATATTAGGTTTAACGGGGTGGCCAGATTACACAAAAGCAAACATCCACTTTCTGCCTATTTATTAGCCATTGGATTAAGGCGCTGTTCTAATTGACCGTACGACGGACGTCGTCCGACCAATAAGAGACCTCAAAACCGCCCGTCCATACGACCAGGGTCGCACGATCGTTGCCAATTAGGACAGCGTCTAATAGTACCACAAGTGATTATAGGTACTTAATGAAAAAAGTAAAGAGTACCCCATTCACCACTGAAACTATACCACTTTTACCGCGGTAATTGCAACCACAAATTTACCTTGTACCCCAAAAGGTCTCCATTCTGTTGTGCCTGTAGCGGCGGCTTCCACGTCAGGGCTACCTCTGTAGGCGAGAGGGATTCTGCCGTGACCAGCCTAGGAGGCGCCGTGGGCACAGCTTCCCCGACCCACACCACAGCGGGCGTGTTGCCCGGACCGCTGCCTTGGGAGTTCACAGCACACACGCTGATCTCGTAGTTGCGGTCCAGAGCCAGCTCCGTTAGTACCACCTCTTCGCTCTGGAAAGGTGATAGGTTATGGTAGTGGTAGGTCGAAGCGTTTAGAGTTGGTCGTCGATCTTCGGTCGAGAAAGGTGATAAGGCTGTTAGAGGTATCGGGAGTGGGTCTGTGGACCTGAGGAGGATAATTTAGAGATGGTTTATATACATTTTTCTTCTGCGGTGCTAACTTCAAACGTATATTACAATATTACGTTATATACAAAATTACGTTTAATTAAGCTAACGTAAGACGTCAGTGACGTTGCAGACATAGATCGCAATTATTAATGAATTATCACAGCACCAACAAGCTTAGTGATTAAGCATCGGAAACCGTCGCCTTAGCTAATTGCGACGCTATAATTAATTTCAATTTATTTATTCATAATTGTTTACAACATAACTGTAACCTTATTAACCAAATCGTTCCAAATGGCTACATAATAAACCAATCAATATCGATTCTAATAATGCGCTCACCCTTCCCTTTATCTCACCTTGATCCCAGGCACTTCCTGCTTCATAGTGGCCTGTAGGGGCGTGGGGAAATCAGCAAGGGGTTGATAGAACACCCGGTAGCCGCCGGTTCGAGAGTCCCCGCTCCAATGCTGTTCGCCCAAAGGAGTCCATTGCACGCGCACACTGCTAGGCGTTATTGGTACCACACGAAGGCCCTCTACAGCCTTGCTGGGTGCTGGGAAGCAAATATTACATAAAATAAATATTTCATCACAAGAACAGCCTACAGCATTACATGGCTGGACTTGATGTCATTAAAACGGACAAAGGGGGCGCGTGACAGCTTGCTAAATTGTAGTTAGACCAACACAACTTATAAATCTGTCAACATTTAAATTCATTTTAACCATATTACGAGCAGCCATTCGTAATTTTATATAATATTTACTAGACTTGAAAGAGTTAGTATCTATTTCAAATCCGTGACCCCAAAATCGGGTTGGCGCACAATGTGTTCGAAGATTATGAGCGGCTTGCACCAAATTATTTAAGTTGAAACTTAAACAAAAAACTTTATAAATATTTAACACTTTGTGTTGTCACTTCATGATGGAACTCCATTATTATGAATTAAATCACTTTTTGTACACTAGTTCCACTTTATTATATAATTTTTATTAAATTGCAACCGGTTTCGAATTACTCATCTTCAGGCAATTACTTTATATTTTGATTACAAGCTATATGTAGGTACCGACAAATAATAATTTAAAGTTGATGTGGGTACCGACAGTATACAATAATGTTAGGATGTCACAGTGCAGAGAAATGTACAGTATGTCAACATAATACAAATTACAAGTAGTCAAAATTTTTCAAGGTATGTCAATTGTTATACATTTAAGTAAATGGCAAAAAATATAAATTATATCGAAGGTATGTCATTTAAAATAATTTAAAATAGGTGATGTCGATAAGGAAATTTGGTCATTAATTATATTATCTTTCTTCATTCTGTTCACTTCTATAGCTTCTAGTCCATCTAGTCTACGTCCTTTCCCAGCTATATGAAGGTATTTTATGCCATTATCTGGGTTAAAAATATGGTTTTCTTTATTAAGGTGTTCCGCAAAGGTCGAGGTTTGTGTATTTTTTCTCATACGCAAGCACAGAGTAATAACTAGGAAAATGTTGGCACCCGCGGCTTTAGAAATTAACAAACCTACAAAAAGATGGGCAACAATTCCCTATGTTGGACCTATCACACACAAATTGAGGAAAATTTGCAATAGCGATCAGCAAAACACTGCATTTTATAGCATAAAATCGCTGGGGTCCTTGATTTGCAACAATAAGGATAAAATACCCATTGAAAATCAAAGTGGAATTTATAGTCTGACATGTGACACGTGTGCTAAAATATACATAGGTCAAACAGGAAGGAAGTTTAAAACAAGAATCAAAGAACATATAGCTAGCTGGAGAAAAAATACACAAACCTCGACCTTTGCGGAACACCTTAATAAAGAAAACCATATTTTTAACCCAGATAATGGCATAAAATACCTTCATATAGCTGGGAAAGGACGTAGACTAGATGGACTAGAAGCTATAGAAGTGAACAGAATGAAGAAAGATAATATAATTAATGACCAAATTTCCTTATCGACATCACCTATTTTAAATTATTTTAAATGACATACCTTCGATATAATTTATATTTTTTGCCATTTACTTAAATGTATAACAATTGACATACCTTGAAAAATTTTGACTACTTGTAATTTGTATTATGTTGACATACTGTACATTTCTCTGCACTGTGACATCCTAACATTATTGTATACTGTCGGTACCCACATCAACTTTAAATTATTATTTGTCGGTACCTACATATAGCTTGTAATCAAAATATAAAGTAATTGCCTGAAGATGAGTAATTCGAAACCGGTTGCAATTTAATAAAAATTATATAATAAAGTGGAACTAGTGTACAAAAAGTGATTTAATTCATAAAAAACTTTATACAAATAAACTTTAAACGTGTTAAAGAATTTGGTGCAAGCCGGGCTTAATGTACGACTTAATCATTATTGTGATAAAACGATGTGTATACACAATGATATGCACGTATGAAAGGCCATGATCTGAATAGAACATACCTACTCCTAATTAGGCATCTTCATTATAGCGTAGTCTGCACATACGAATTCGCTGACAATGACTTGTTACCTATTTATTCTACAATCCTGTTTTGAAATCAACACTTTTCTACACTTCTCGTGATATTGCATAATTATGTTTACATACCTAATATGAACCACAAAGAATATCACTTAAATACATTGATTTATACGCTAGCGGCTAGTATTTAGAAGTCTTTGCTTAAATATTGATACGAATGCAATTTCGTAGCATTTGGTATGCGAAACTTGTACACTCTGAATTATGGTATTAATTTCCTCTTTGACATTTTAAAAGCCAACGCAAGTTCGTAGGCACTCGTGCGGAGCATCGTTCCATTCCGCTGCGTAATAAATCAGTTCAGTGTTTGCAAAGTGCGAGTACTTTCCGAAACTGTTTAACGCTCACGCCTAGTGAGTAGGTATTATGGGTCATAATATCAAAATAGTATGTTGTAACAAGGGACTTTTTTCGTAAACTATTCCTATGCGACGCAAGGCCAAAATATGAAATTTGAAAATGTCAATAAAATGTGAAAATAATGACCGGTAGAAATGTATAGACCCCAGCCTATATGACCAATAACGGGAATTGATATGTTATTAGAAAGGATTTTTCGTTTTCAATAACTTTTACTAAAGCGACAACTTTCGTATCACTGTGGGAAAAAAGCTAAGGTAAATTAAAATAAACTCATTTTGTACTTGAAAATTCAGCCTGTATTACCAATAACGTTGAGCGATATACGTCATTGGAAAAGATTTTGAATTTTCTGCAATTTTTACTATGGCGATAATTGTCGAATTGCTATAGGAAAAAAGTTACAAGATGATAAAGACTTTCCGCGACTTGCATCCACAGAACCCTCTGGCATACTTCGGACACATCGCGAGGCGCGAACCACACGACCTGGAGAAGTCGCGCGGTTGGGAAGATAGTAAGTAAGAGACCAAGAGACGAAGTTAAAAGAGACTGATTGATCGGAAGCACTCATTAACTCAAGCAAAAAACTGAACCCGATGGAGAGGAAAAATCCACCAGATTCTTCAAGAGAGTCACTATCCTCGATACTGAGGGGGCTGAAGAGAGATATAGTTTCTAGTATGTTCTTTCTCTATGATGATAAATAATAATAAAAATAACTTTTATTTTATGTTACTCAGCAGACAAACAGGCAAGCGGGCCACCTGATGGAAAGTGGTCACCGCCGCCTATGGACATCAGCAACACCAGGGGAGTCACCAATGCGTTGCCCGCCTCTAAAGAGATCTCTAATATACCTCTTGAACAATCCCATGTCATAGTCCAAAGGAAACACTGTGGCTGGGAGCTCATTCCACATCCGAATCGTACGAGCGAGAAACGTTCTTTCGAACCTTCGCGTGGTGTCCAACAGAGGGTCTACGTAGTGGGGATGAGTACCCAGCCAACGGCGGGTGGTGCGATGGCGGAATTGTGCTGTGGGCACCACATCGAAAAGTTCCTCGGAACACTCCCCATTGTACAGCCGATAGAACACACACAGCGAGCCAAAGTCCCTTCGGTTAGCCAGTGGTTCTAACTTGCTTGTTTGTATGGGATCGTCGACAATTCGTACGGCGCGTCTCTGTACGGAGTCCAAAGGATTAAGCAGGTCGGCAGTTTCGCCGGCCCAAAGATGGGAACAATACTCCATATGAGGCCGCACCTGTGCCTTGTACAGCAGCAGGCGCTGCCCTGGGGTGAAGTATCGCATGGACCGATAACCTTATAACTACCTTTCCTATATATATTTCTAATATATTATTATAGTAGACAGACATACCCGCAGGCAAAGTTCGCACAGTCTCCGTGGCATTGCTGTACGCGCTGGGCCCAATATCGTTGGTGGCCCTTATCCGGAACTGGTACGCCGTATAGGGCTTCAGTCCTTCGGCTGTGTACGACGTGGCAAAGGGATCCACGCGTTCCGGAGTCGTGTGCCACGCGCCCTCGTCCTCCTTTTGCTGGACCGTGTAGTATCTGTAAATGTTGCGTGGGTTATGAACCGTAGTACATTAAATAGTGTGATAGCAGACTAAAAATCAGTTCTAGAACATTGTTGCTCTATATTCGTTTACTATAAGCGCGTTCATTCGCGATGAGAAAATAGTGAATCAATAAGATCGCAACAAATTAAAAAGCTAAGTTCACAGTGATCAGTTGACGGCAGAAAATAATAAAAATTAAATTAAAATTAATACCTCGCCGGTTGGAATAAACTGCAAATACTAGACTGGCTGTTAAGCAAAGGGATATCCATGGGATATCCTTAACATTATTTTTAATTTGAGAAAAATAAGTCGATTTTTATCCATTTATAAAGTTAATCTTTTTTTTAATATAATTTTTTTGAATTTCTACTCACTGTGAAACTATTTCCTTAACGCGAATGGGCTATAGTAGCATAGTCACCTAAGCGGCGCATATCCATCATCCCCCGGCGTCCAGGAGAAGGTGATATGGTGGGGTTGAAGCAGCGACCGCTGCACGTTGGGCCTCGCGGGCGGCGCGGGCGCGGCGCGGTTCACGGTGGTGAGGACGAGCGCTCGCGCGGTGCCGCCCCAGCCCAGGCGCGTTTGCGCCGTCACGGAGAATAGGTAGTACCGCTCGGAGGCTAGCTCCGTTGCCCTGGGATTGTTGGGAGGTTACAGTTAGAAGGTGAGGTAGAAATGCACTGGAGGGTGGAATCAAAGTGATCGGTCAACTATGTTGGGGGTTTTTGACGGTAGGTCGATAGGTGAAGCTTCTGTTGTTTGAGGTGTATTTCAGATTTCATTTAAGTTAGGGATAGATTAATGCATAGGAAGTTATGGCTGCAATTCAAGAATGCGATAAGAAACTCTTAGTGGTTGCTATTGGCATTATACAAAACTAGCTAACCTTCGTTCGCGTGTTGGCCTACACTAAACCTTCCTCATTAATCTCTCTATCTATTGGCGAAAACCACATGAAAATCCGTTTAATAGTTTTGAGTTTGTCGCGAACAGTCAGTCAGTATTGTTTTATAATATTTAGTGACCTCACTACTAATCGGACAAAGATTCCCATGATTGAATCATTAACCGACGTTCCGTGACTAAATATTTGTTGGCCACATTCACATAACAGAAAACCTTATGTTAAAACCGTGAACAAAGACAATATTATTAATAACGATAATTTATTTTATTTAAGTTCTACATACCTAAACGTTCTGTCGGATGGCAGGAATTCCTTTGAGAACACGTGTTGATTTGTACTGTTGAGATGATAGGTAACTTTGTACGCCAGAATATCGCCATTAGGGTCTTCCGGTACGTCCCATATTATGCGAGCCGTTGTGTACGTGACATCCGGGAACGACACATTAGACGGGGGCCCGGGCGCTAAAGGGAAATACGGAAATCGTTAAGTCAAGGTCATTCAGAAAAATATTAATTTATGTTCAAAAATTACTTACTATCCTCGAACGTCCTGACGGTCACCGGGGGGTCGCTGAGCGCTCCGTCTCCCAACCTAGTGTAGGCCAGGACTTGTATTTGGTAAACCACATATTTCCTTAGCTCAGTCAAGGTGATTGTATGAGTCTGGTTGGAGGCTATGGCCTGGCATTGCACTTTCTGATGCTCCGGGCGGGCGGGTGGCGCTACCCCCGCGTAGCACACTTTGTACCCTTCGATCAAGCCATTCTGATCTTGCGCGGGCACGTCGCCCCATAGCACGACCACTGTGGTCGAAGACGTGGCATTCGCCGACACTTTTATCGGACCTCGGGATGGCACTGGAATGCAATATGTGTTTAAGTACACTGAATATACATAGCAACAATGTTCATGTTTGTTTTGCAGCGATATGTTGAGTTACTTGATTAAAATATTCACTCCGAAATGCAGGAAGGAACCAATAAAACTGTAGTAAAGTTTAACTATGTAAATACCTGCTTCTCTAGTTCGTTCCGTGGCCGTTGGACTCTCGGCAGATGTGCCTACTTCGTTTATAGCTGTCATACGAATCTCATATACCGACCACTCTTCCAGATTAGACAGGACGTGCGAGTTAGCCGTGTGGTCCTCAATGATGCTGTATAGTGTGACGTTTGTGCCTTGTCTTTTGTATGTTATATTGTATCCTTTGGGGTTTCCATACCACTCGCTTTGTTGCAACGGCTGCAGGTAAACAAGTTTTGTACAGTTTTAGTACAGTGTATGTTAATTAAAATGTGCGTGATACAATGCTCATTGTTTTTATGCTAACACTGCAGAATCGGAAGTTAAACTGCAACTTTCAAACTTGTATTTATACAAATGCATGTTGCAGGTTTATAGGTTAATTTTTGGTACGTTCTATTTTGTACGTCAGTTAGTGAAAGCAACATTTTTATTATAACATTATGTATGAAGCCAAAAAGTAATACGAGAAATCCGAATAAGGTAAATAAAAGTACTACTATGAAATAAACGGCGACTTTTTGTGAGATACTTCTAATATTGACTAGGCACTATTGATTGATTTAAATTCACATGAATTCAAGCAAAGCGAGATGGGGTTAAAAAGTATTATCATTATCATCATCATCAGCCTTTATTAGTCCACTGCTGGACCATTTAAGGAAATGACAACAGGTACTCACAATCCACCGCACTCTGAGGTTGGTAGCGCTAACGGCTCGCACAGTCACGTTCCTTGGGGGGTGCTGCGGCGGCGCCTGGATCGTCTGGAACTCCTTGCAGGGCTCCGAAGGCGGCGAGGACCCCACTATGTTGGTCGCGATCAGCCGCAACCGGTAGGTCGTGAACGGTACGAGGCCAGTCACCAGGATAGATTGAGCTTCCGGCGCGTTCACTTCGAATACGGTCACCCAGGAAGAGTTGCGGGCCGTTTGTGCCTGTTTTAATGGATAAATACTGAGCTGTAACATTTCGTTGAACTTTTTGCGTAGAACATAAACGCGGCTGTTCGCAATTTGCTTTGAGCTATTTTTATACATTCTAAAATAGTAGTTCATGTAAAGATTACTATAACCATTAAAATATAACGCATGAATATATAGAATGAAATGGCAAGCTAAGAGCAACCTTAACGGACGTAGTTTAAAATGGTATATAAGAAAGTTTAGAAACAAAAGTCTCTGCTTTCCCTCTGGTCTGGGTTGTAGCCACAGAAATCGATTTCGATTCTGTAGCTACAACCCTTAATCGAACTTATTTTGATTTTCGAAATAAGTTATGTTATTTTTATTTTTGTGTGCGTAGCATTTGGGGACACATAATTTACTGACTGAGTGACCCGACGATGTTCATACCAGAATTGAAGGCGGCACTAACCTGCACAGTACACAGTCAGATCGATGAGTTCCCGTCTAACCCTTGCCTGAACTACAGCAGTACGAAAAAAACGCGGCCATGTTGGAGAGCTTAAATACCCGGGATAAACACAACTGAAGGCGGCACTAACCTGTACAGTCCACATTGAGATCGAGGAGTTCCCGTCGAATCCCGGCGTGAACTGCAGCAGTACGGAGAAGGCGGCAATGTTGGAGAGCGCTAGAGCCCGCGGCGCTGCCGGCAACTCGGGCTCCACACCCGACTGGAAGGATGCCGCGCGAGTCGCCCCCGCGCCCGCGGCAGACATAGCGCATACGCGGAACGAGTAGTGGGTGCTCGCCTGGGCAATGAAGTACGAGGTGTAAGTAATAACCCAACTGATACAGCTGGATGCGGAAGGCACAGGACCGGCCTTTGTGGAGATCTCTGGGGAGGCCTATGCGCAGTAGTGGGCGTCTTACGGCTGACATGATGACTGATAGATAAAGTCGAATAACCCACGACCAAATTTATATATACTCTAATATTTTCTAAAATACTGAACCGATTTAAATTAAAGCTAAACTGCCTTTCAAACAGAGAAAAGCGTATCCAAATCAGTCCATCCGTTCGGGAGCTACGATGCGTAGTTTCTCTCTTTGCGTCGGCGTTTAAAAAGAGTAGGTAGAGCTCGTCTAATCTAAAATGACGCGCCCCACTATCGCATTAACGCACACAAGCAAGTTTAAAATATGGACGCAATACATATACAAATGCCGTTGTAATTGGTCATTCAGTTGCCGGTGAGATTCAAACGTCGGAGCACGCGTCGTACATTGGCTCCCACACAGATGAAGTGTCGTTATCAATATTTGCACTCACACATAGAAATCAACTAACTAAGTAGTGGGGCGCGTCATATTAGACTAGACGAGCTCTACCACAAGTGAAGCGGCATCTGTTATTACATTGGCAAAACGCATCTTTCGTCCTGCAAATCCTACCTAAACAGTTGGGTGTATTCCCATCAGGGGTGCCTGTACTAGGATTGTTTAAATAAACTATTTACACTCCCAATATTCTTGAAAATGTTTGTAAGTTCACTATTCACTCAATAATGGCTTTGCATCAAATTAAGTAAGTTTTCTAAGCAACTAACTTTTACATATTTTGGAATTCCGTAAAAAAGGGAGAATTTTTATTTTTTAATAACATGTTAACCATGTTACTCATAGAAAATGCCCCTAGTAAAGCCAATGTTACTGTGGGATAAGTTACACCTGTATTAACTCAGTTATGCCACAGCAGTGGGGCACCAAATAGCACTAAAAAGATAAAAGCTAGTGTTTTCTGTGAAAGGTGTCGCCGTATAGCGACTGCACTCTAAGACATTGACACGTTACTGAAACCAATTGTATAGAAAGAAGGCGTGGTATTGCTGTGGCACCTTTAAACCCTACCTACTACATTATTTGCATTGACGACCGCTTAGCGACTGTTATGGTACTAAGCTGGTAAAGCTTAACCATAAAATATTAAACGGTCTATATCGTTTCACACCATGCGCTTTCGTAAAAATAAATATAAGAGACAGCAATTTTTTAAATTAAAGTTAACGTGTTAGAAATAAATACTAATAACTTGGGCAGCCGCTAATATACCGGCAGGGTTTGCCTTGACCATGATCCAGGATTTGGGAGAGCAGGTAATTATAGTAGAGCAACTGCCGTCTGACCTCTGTGACTATGTTAACAGGCGAAGCTGACCAGATTGGATCATGTGTGCAGGTTTGATGTTTTCTCTCACCGTAAGAACATCGGTCAGTGTTCAATGTACATAACTTAGATAAAGTCATCGGTACATGGCGGCACTGGAGATCGAACTCGGTACCTCTCTCTGAGATACGAGTCGAACCCGTTAACCGCTAAACCACCGACGCTCTCATCGATGCACCTAAAGTCTTATAAATATTAAGGCAAACATGGCCAGAACATGTTGCAAACCGGCGCTACCGTTGTTTGCTAAAGTATTTATAAGAAAAGAGCGGTTGTGTCATGAACCACTGCAGTTACAGGAGTCTGTAGTTGTTGAAAATTGAAGTTTCGATAAAAACTATGAAACAAATTACTTTTAAATTAAAAGTCGGTTTGAATCCTCCCCTATTAAAACTTTATCAGAATGGCGAGTTATTGTCGACGCGTTTTTAGTTGGGGAGGGGTACGAGTAGGTACTTATGTGTGTTAAACCTGACAGATGTGTACTAACCCTATCTCGTATCGTAACAAAAAAAATGAAAGCAAAAACTTGTTAGATAGGGTGTGGATATGGCATCTAATCCTCTATCGTCTGATTTATTTTACTAATATTAGAATCTAAATAGACTTCGCTTACAGTAATGATTAAACAATTGCCAATATTTTTAACCTGCAAATAATCTTTTACAGAGTATCTTTTTCTGTGGTTACATTTTAAAATTCCATTAAATTATTTATTACCTGCAGTTGCTCCACTTTGATACTCGTCACATTGGGCGGTAATATTTCTTCTTTCAACGTTTCCGGCTTGTCTTTCATTTGATAAGTTAGTTTGTAACCAATCAATATGCCGTTGGATTTCTTCGGCGGCGCCCATGAGACTCTCACCGCGCGGTCTGATATGTCGTCGAATTGTAGATTGGATACTTCATCAGGTACTAAAAAGGGGGTAACATTATGCATTATAAAATATAGAAAAATAAAACACATATACACATATAAACAGCCATGTTCGCCCACTGCCCACGCCCACCACACGGTCAAAAACAACAGCCACGGTATAATTAAAAATAATACTATAATTTACAAGGAAAAAACTTACTGTCTTCCTTAGTCCTTATGAGGACAAATTCGCTTCGCGGCCCATCCCCGGGCTCAGTGAAGCAAAGCACAGACATGTTGTACTCAGTGTATTTCTCTAGACCGCCTATAACGGCCGATTGTTCGGTCAGAGGATCTAAGAGGTTTGGCGGAACGCTAACAAGTTTTTGTTCGATATCTGCGCCTTCTGTTTCGTCATATAACCACGCCTGGATTTTGTAACCCTGTAAGAGGAATCGTGTTAACAATGCGGTTTACTCACTAAACATGTTACGGTCTGGTGAATCGTATTTTTCGCCGAATCGAAATAATCGAATCGTCGTAATCGTAATTCTTTACCTGATTGATACCGTTGATTTTCTGGGGATTCGGTGGAGTCCACCAAACTGTGATGGCTGTAGAGTTGAACGGCTCGCACCGCACGCTGTCAGGTGGCGCTTCCGGGACTCCCTCCTTAGTCTTTATGTTGTAACTGTCAGAGAAAACGCCGACGCCCTTATCGTTGTACGCCGCAATTTGCACGTTGTAGTCTTTCCACGTGATCAAGTCTTGGATGAGATAGTTCCGCTGGGCCTCGTTGGTGATGTTCTGGTATGTCCAGGGGCTGTTGTCGTACCCCCGCAGGCGGTATCGGATAACGTAGCCGAGTATGTGGCCGTTCCTATGCTCCTCGAGCGGTGGCTGCCACTGAGTGATTATTTCAGACGACGAACGCGCGGAGCCCATGAATCCCACGGGAGGGCCCGACGGCGCTGCAAATACCCCGTTAATACGTTAAGTAAAATTTATTTCCTAATACCGGGGTTTCAGGTATTCTCATATAGGCCATCTAGGTAAAAAGATAAACAAATAACAGGTGGAAATTGTTGAGAGAATTAACGATACGCCACAATGTATAACGATTCATGCATAATGTAGGAACAATTTCAAAGCAGCCAACTTAAATGAAGAGTAACATAAACGGAGATTTGAATAAATCATAATTGTATTGGAATGAAAATGAACACATATCACGTTCACAAGATTAAATAAAACATTCTGAGAAATCATCTAGTTTACTCGTGTTTTGCGTACCTTGGCAGCATATTAGATCGCTGGCTGCTTGATCACAAAGAGAACACATTTTATTGTAGTGAAATGTTGCTGAATTTGCAGAAAGCATTTTACTCGAGAGCTTTAATCCATTACGTACAGAAAATTTTGTAAAGTGCAATGCCAATGATGGATGTAAAACGTGCACTTGTGACCCAAATTTAAGTATTACCATTATAAAATGAATGATTTGCAGATAACATCAAGTGAATACTTCATTTTATCATAATACCTATATCTATACACTATACAGCTTCTGAAAATTACGTTGTGTTTAATTATTATTTTAATAGAAACTTTGATCCTTACCTTCTTGTGGCAGGGTTAGGACGTCGGTAGGATCGGACGCGGGACCTTCACCTACGGTGTTTACTGACGAAACACGAAACTGGTACGAAGTAGCCGCTTTGAGGCTCGTTAGCAGCACCCAGCGCTGATTAGCGGACACGTTGACCGGTTCCGTCACCCAGTTCAGAAGCGGGTCTGGCGTGGGGCCTACAATGTAGGCAGCAGTGAGATTAAACTTTTAATAACATACTTACATAATGTCATGGCTTTCTTCGGAATACCACAGCATTTCACATGATCACACACCTCTTATGCTACTTGCACATCCAACAATCTTTTCACATACATATGATGGATATAATAGAATTAAAACATTTTTTACACAAGTTTTACTACTTAAAAAAAAATTACTTAATATTATATTATCCATCAAAAGCTCCATCAAGCATGCATTATACTCGTACAAACTATTAACTATGGTAGATTTCATTGACTCGCCTAATTTCTCTTCGCCAATCTCTTTCGCCTTGAGACGTCAAACGACACAATACAAAGTGCAACAATCCCAAACCGTTAATGGGAAGACCGTGGCATAAATTTCAACCACAGAGCTGTGATGTCAACGTACCGAATTCGGGCACCACCCGCCGCTGTACGATGAACTTCTGCACCGGCGAGTTGCCATCGAAGCCAGGCGTCCACGACACATTGACTGCCCGTTGGCCAGCCGCGTCCAGCTTGGCCGCGCGGACATTCGTCGGTGCAAACGGTAACTCTATCACGGACAGGTGAGCTCGCCTCGTGTGGTTCCCTCCAGGGGAGGTGACCACGCAGGTGTATTCGCCTGCGTCTCCGGCGCGTACCGCATGCACTTGTAAAGCCCCGTCACGCTCCACCCACACTCGAGAGCCCGCAGTCATCGGCCTAAAGACGGAAAGGTACCGTGTCAGACATCAAGACGGTGTAGGTATTGATGTACCGGACGGGCAACACATCTTTGATGTTTGTATCAATTAAGCTCTCGCGTACAAAATGTTCAAATTTTTCATACAAAAGAGCAGAGTCTACAATAGTCTATCCCGACTTCTCATACAATTAGCTCAAATTTTCCATACATTAAAACAAACGTCGATAGTAGCGATGATGCTGTTCTAAGGAAAAGTAGTGGAATTTCTATGCTAAGTCGGAAATGCTATTGTAAGCTATCAATGAATTCTATACAATTAGTTTGAGAGACTGGTGAGCCGAATAGAAATGTATGTAATCCGTCAATTCCTAGAAAATGCATACAAAATCTTTACTTTTCCTACATTTCCTAGGATATGTGAACCTCCTACAAATCATTTTACACATTTACTAAATTGGCTCGCTAGGTTTCACACAATTCTGTTAACATCATCACATCACCATAACAGCAACTAGCGGTCAACCGTTAGACATGAGCCATTTCCACATTAGTCAAGATGTTTTGTTCAAAGAAATCGAAATTATTATTTAGATTTCTTTAATTTTACTCATATATTACTTTTGAGCTACGGTGACACAAACAAACAAATACACAATGACCTGCAACTAACAACACCCCTATTTTTGTGCGGCGCATGGAACCGTAACGTCCTTTGAACCTGAGCCTCTGTCAGGTTTTTGTGTTTGAGAGAGGTGGATTAGATATCTGTATTGAAAATACGCTATAGAAAATGCTACAAGCTCATTTTCAGGTAATCTTTTTAAATATTTATTAGTCGCCTTCTACGACATCCATGAGAGGCTTATGCTATTCCATTCCGCAGGACACCACACCACAATACGATATGCTCTAATAATACTCTTAAATTATGTAAAATACTAGTATATGTGAATACTCACTGCTTGTTGTGAAACCAGTCAATATTGTATTTCACGTTCGAGTCGCTCGATACTTTACATTGCAGAGTGGCTGTATGACCCAATAAAACTTTTGTATCTACCGGTGGAGCAATTATCTGTGTCCTCACTGGAACAATGAGTAGGGTAGTATTTAATTACCGTTCTATAAATATCGACATGGATGTAACATCTGAGTTACGATTTCCAAGACTATGCTTACCGAGAACAGTAAGGTAAGCTTCTCCGGTGACGTTGCCGGCATCGTTTGATCGTACACATGTGTATTTGCCGCTATCGGCGGTAGTCGTGCCGGTGATAAGGATATCGCCTTCCTCAAGTGCTTGCAGTCTTCCCGACAAGTTTATGATGAGTGAATCTGTAATTAATCCCAAATATAGAAACGATGCATTAAGTACTACGTAACGTCACTCCATACGAAACGATAAGCCCAGAGACATCTCGTCTTACATACTAAACACTTTTAAATAAGTATTGTCGTGATTCGTGATCTGAAAACTAATAAAATAACCTCAATACTTACCACACAATTTTTTATTAAAGATTATACATGTGGTATATGCTAATACGCCTAGTACCTATATCTGTTTTTCATAACATATGAGATTTCTTAGCCTACATCATCAGGTACGCACCTAATGTCACATAGTAGAGCGTAGAGCGGTAGAGTAAATTGGAATGGTATACTGTGTAGTAATACTGACCGTTAAAGTACCAGGTGACGTTCGGCGTTGGCGCGCCGATGGCCCGGCACGCGATGGTGGCGTCCTTGCCGTCCAGCACGGTCTGGTTGGTTGGCGCGCTCTGCATTACTGGCGGGGAGGCTACAAGCCACGAGCGAGTTAGTACACTACACTAGCATGGATAGATAACACATACTAAAGTACGAGGAAACAGTATTTATGTACAACATAGGGGTGGGTATGGATAGGTTAGTTTCAAACGTCAAATCCTAGAGCATGCAAATTACAATACACTATCTTAGATTCTTAGGTATAACAACATTGAGGCACTAATATATTTAATTCATTACAGTTTCATTGCATGTGATATACATCTATTATACCAGAAACAAAAAAAAATAGTTATGCGTCCTGCGGAAAAAAATACAATCATCCATACAAGCTGCGTCATGATACAAAAAAGCGTCAACGAAAGTAGTATATCGCTTCCGACAGAAAAAAGACACCACACATCCGCGCTTAGCCCCGGGTGTACAGGCGCTTGAAGTGGGTTCTCGAATTTAACCCGAAAGTGGTTTGTAGATGGATAAATATAACTTCCGAAAGTAATGTCTACGCGATGTTGTTATTTATGCATCGCACGTCTGGATGCGACATAAAGTACGGGCTATTGGCGAACTTCGGTTACTTGGTCATTAGTTCGGTTTACGCCAGTCACCGGCCCTCGGCTGCTACGCTCGAGGCAGCCCGCAAGTGACTGACTTACTACAAGTTCGGTAGCACTGTGGTGAATTTTTTAGAAGGTGGGTGCTAAATTCGTGTGCTTTATAGGGGAACTCACTTTATTGTGGACATGAATAATTTGAACTTTGTCTATAAATATTTAATACTGTTAGAGCAAATAGTTTTAAGGAAGCATACTAAACTGGTATGTGAGGCATTTATGCGCATATTACATGTGGTATTTAACGTTATTAGGAAAAACAGTATAGGTAAGTATTTCAAATTATTATCTAGCAGTGTAGTTATAAATAGGTACCTAATAAATACCTACATGTATTACGTCTTACTCGTTTCGAGCATGCAATTTAAATGATTCAAAACGAACTACAAAAACAAAAATTACTTGATATGAACTATAAAACGTATGCATTTTGATAAAGAAAGGTAAACAAAATAGAAGTGGCATCGTTGGTATCTGCGACGTTTATCAACCATAACCGAGAAAACAATGGAAAAGCAGAAAATCACACGGTGCTGAAAAACGATTGCTATTATAATTGTCTGTGCAGATCAAACTGACAACGATCAATGCTCTTACTGCCGGTATCGAATCTGAACGTTTTTGCCTTTTTATCGGTCGTCCTCATTCTTATTAACTTCATATGACTGCGAGGTATGCGCCTAGTGTTCTTTGCTGTACGACAGTCACAAGCGTTAATTAAGGTTTTTAATGTGAATCGAATAGCCTCGCTGACTAGATATAACAATAGACGTGGCACTTACTTTTGATCTTTAACCAAGTGTAGATAGATGAGTCACCGGCTTCGTTGGTGGCTATACACTGATAGACCCCCATGTCCTCCATTCGGAGGTCGGTGATGACGAGTGAGCGGTCCACCTCGACGCGGTACCGGCCGCCGCTGTCGTCGGCGTCGTGGTCGTCCAGCGAGCCGGCGTCCGCGCCGACGCTGGCGATCTTGCGCGCGTCCTTGTACCATGTGATGCCCGGCAATGGCACTCCCTGCACGTTGCACTCCAGCACCACTACGTTTCCAAATTCACCAAACGTCTCCGCCTTCAAGTTAGAGAGAAAGACAGGCTTCTCATAGACAGTGACCGACGCGGAGGCTGTCACCGTGGCAAAACCACCAGTCTTCAACCTAGCTTGGCACGTATACTGTCCTGTATGAGTTAGATTAGCGGATATCAGACTGAGAGTGCGGTTCCATTGGTCGTTCAAATCATATGTGATTCCCGCTAAGTCGATGATAATCCCATCTTTGAACCATAACGTCTCCAATTCGTGAAGAGGCCTCGCGTTCGCTACACAGTACAGATTTGTGTATTCCTGGCCTTTTATTATTTTTGTATCTTCAGGTTTGATTACAATCTCTGGTAGTACTTCTTTATCGTCATCTCCGAATACGTTAACTGTAATATACGGACTGTTTTCCACTTTTCCTAATTGAGCATTGATAGTTCTGACTCTGAAAATTTTAATTACTATCGTCAGAGACGCGGCGAACGGAAAAACAGAGACGTGACTATTTTTTGTTAATACAATTTTATGTGAAACACTATTTAATTCAATACATACCTATACGTTCTTTGATCTTCATGAGACGCACTCAATATAACAAGTTCATGTTTATTAGTAACAGCGTATTTTTGATCATATCTTAAAGCACCATTTTCATCCTGCCAAATCACTGTTGGTTGTGGTTCAGATTCAATGTGCGGAAATTCCAAAATAACGGCTTTACCCGATTCAACTGTGACTACCTTTTCTTGCGCATCTTCAAAAACACCCATATCTGAAATATCGGTAGTAACATGAAATATACGCGATAATATCTCGGAGACATTTGTTTCTATGAAAACTACACAATAGACGTGCTTATACTACTCGAAACTTACTATCTGATATGCACTCTCACGTAGGTTCTGTCTGCAAGCAAAGTTACGTGCACTATTCGAGAACCGAGACAATGAAGCCGTCATTGAAAGGAGAATGAACTTACATGCGACAACAATGTTGTTCTTCTCACTGAATATTGCACCGACGTCGTTTTTGGCGATACATTGGTATGCACCTGCATCTTGGCGCTGAGTGTTGTGGATTTTATAAAACAATTCCGATGAATATTCCCCAAGCGGTATACCGTTTTTAAGCCACCTGTACATGGGCTGAGGGATACCTATCGCCGAACACTGTAATATTTTAGTGGTTCCTTCTCTGACGATGCTGTTCGATGATGAGGGCTGCATACTGAACCTCGGTGGCTGCATTTGTGCTGCAACAAAAAATACATTTTATTATTATTATTATTATTATTATTCCTGAACAGACAGGCAGTTGGAACAACTGATATGTCTGTATCTCATTATCCTCAACCCATTGACATTCTCAATTAGTTATTTTTGGTTTTCTTGTAATGTTCATCTAATCGATTCTTAAAGGCGTTGGTACTCGGTGCTGATATAACTTGCTCAGGTAACTTGTTCCAAGGTGCCACGACTCTGTTGCTGAAAAAATGCTTGTGCGGGTTGTTGTTGGCGAAACTTTGTACCAATTTCAAGTGGTGACCTCTTAATCGAGTGTTCTGATCTCGCTTTAATATTTGTTCAAAGTTCTTTACATCATAATGTCCGTTTAAGATTTTGTACGTTTCTATTAGGTCCCCACGTTGTCTCCGCTCGTGTAGCTTGTCTAGTTTCAGGCTGTCTAGTCTTTGTTCGTAGGATAATTTCTTATATTCTCTTGGGATTTTAGTGAAACTACGCTGTACTTTCTCAAGTGTTTCAATGTCTTTTTGGAAATGGAATTTTGTCTTTACTAACATTTACTTATAGAATTTATAAAATAATGCGTGTTGTATGATGGGAGAGAATATTATCTATTTAATGTAACATTCTTATCTCGATGCACGAGTGTGCAACACATGGAAATAAAATGGGACATAAACCAATAGGGCAAACTACAAAATGATCCCGTTCCACGTGTATGATTATCTATCTATTATAGGAGTGCTTTGAAAACTTTTATTCACGTCCCATTTATTTCACTGTTGGTCAATGTAGAGTTTTACGTCAATTTTTCCGGAAATAGGTAAAATAATCGACAGACATAATAATTATTATAATATTGTTGATTTAGATTGGGTGTAGAGGTGGGCGCAAGTTATTGAATAACGCTTTTATGCGAGTATTGCGTGAGCCGCCCTATTACAGCATACGAAACAATCCATTTATGCGTGTACTTAATCTAATTTATATCTGATAGAGTTAGTACTCGGGCGAGTTAGAGGGGGGAAGTGGAAGAGGAAAAGTAGGAAAGCGAACCATGCCAGAAGCCGAGAGTGACCGCTAGGATGATGATGATGAGAGCCGGTACTCGGGCTTTTGTTGATTGTTAACATCAGTGGCATGTCTGTTTGCCTACAGTATTAAAAAAAATACAGGCTTTACGTGTTCAATCGAAAAACTGTTATTATTACCACAATTATAATAATTGACTCTATCAGTACTAAAAAGAAAGCTCGTAAGAGACTCAAGTTGTACAAGTTATTCAAAAATTCGAGCTGCACCAAGTAGTGTAACTAAAAATAAGATAACAAAATCGTTAATTGAGAGACACGTCATTCGAGTGAGGGCAACAACATTAAGAAGGCGCAGTGCTCGTTGACCGAATTTATCTTCTGATCGGAATGGCGGCAACGGTCGCTCGGAACTCGTTGCGATACAAATCATGGAACACTCACCCAAATATTTGGTTACACATTTTCCGCAACGGGAAATCGATAGTATTTTATTCCGTACTTAAAGCTAAATTGAAACTTACCCAAAGCGATGCCCGTTGATAGGTATAACAAATATCATTTAACCTATTTTCGCTGCCGTGCGGTGCGTACGAATCCAGATATCCGCGCGGATTTAAAAGGGAACACCCGAAATCCTCCTTTACTAATGATACTTTTTGTTGTAAGGACATTTAAGTAATGGCACGATGGCTATGGGAAGCTGATTGTAACATATTATGGGATTACACCTGGATACCTGGTAGATTTACTTGCTCTTTTGGCTTCAGGGAATCATTTATAGCAATTTTATCAAAGTAGGTCGCAGAACTCGCAGACAAGAATTTGGAGCATATTTACAACAAAACTTTAATTTATTATGTGTTTGTTATTGCAAACACCTTACGTTAACGTTGTTAACGTTTACTATGAGATTATTAATTAACGATTAACGATCCTTAGGGGCACCAGATGGAAGTTTTAGTGGCTATAAAAATGTGGAATTCACGAACGCTGAATGAGCCTGCCAGTCGGAATATAATGTGTAACTTCCTCCAAATACCTTATAGAACCAATCGTTAATTTCTAAGTAAGATACAAAAACAGGAGGATCTCAATTTGAAGTAGGTATATTCTTATTATTTATATATGTACAATGATCCGTGCGAATTTTTATCGAGTGAAGCAATTTTCTAACAGTGGTCTTATCTAAATAAATGTTACCCTGATCTGGTAATGCACAGAATGATAGACAGCGGAAAATATTAATGGCTGTCAGACACATCAAGACAGTGTAATCGCTTTGTGCCAATATGTTACTTGCTGCTACCAACATCAGAAGTGTAGCTATAGTTACCTACAATTTTATATTTCGTCTGCTTTCTCTTAAATAATATACTAGCGACCGGCACCGACTTCGCACGCGTGTTTTCGGTTTTTCTCTATTGGAATACCTATGCATGTTTTATATATATAACCCTCCCGGAAGAAATTCTCTAAATTATAGTGAAGACCACATCGAAATCCGTTGCATGGTTTAGGAGGAGTTAGCGAATGTACATATAGATAGACAGACAGACGCGGAAACGACTTTATTTTATACTATGTAAGGATAAGGATGTCTGTGACTAGGATAAACCTAAAAATATATATCCCGTGATAAACGGTTACTTTTAACAGTAAATTACAGATGTAGGCTCTAAATAGCACATGCCTCAAACTAACAATAAACAAATTGACTGCAGTGTTAAAAAATCTAACATAATCCGTAATATTAAAGTAACTCACCACTTAGTGTTTTGAAACAGTGAAGATAAGTGAATTAGACACCTTGAAAAGAATATCATCATTTCGGGACAAAGAAAACTGGGTAGCGTTCCATTAGTGGCTACTCCGGTAAATGGGATGTCCCGGTCTGTCGTGGGGCCGTCAGCGAAGAAGACGTATAATTTTATTATTTTGTTGTCGTACTGCAGCACTACACTGCAGTTTTAAATGATCATAATGTATAGCTTCGCACGGGTGTTCTCGGGATTTCTTTATTATATTTAGCATGTATTATATCTACATTAACACCCGGTTTCTGAAACGCTTGTCAACGCAAAAATCACGTAACAGCTTGTTAAACTCTGATTAAATGCAGTTTGGGTTTCTGAAAGGGCCAATTGACGGCTTGTTAACAGCTTGTCAACGGATTGTCAAATCTCCAATTAACGGCTGATTAATGTAATTTTGGGTTTCCGGAAAGCTTTTTCTCATGTTAACTGTATGTTATCGCCTTGTTATTTTAATTAGCGAAAATCGACCAATTAACCGATTGTCAAAAGAAATTATATCCGATTTTCTTGGTATAGGTCTTGGTCCTGGCCCTGGTCCAGGTCCTAGTTTTGGTCCAAGGCAAAGTTCAGGTCTAGGGTCCAGGTTCTGGTCCAGGATCATGACCAAAACTGCAACCTTGATCACAATTTGAGCTTGAACCAGAACCAGGACCTAGACCAGTGCCAGCACATAGACCATAAATATTAGCTGGACCAGGACCTGGTTCTGGACCAGGACCTGGTTCTGGGCCAGGACATGGACCTGAACCAGGACCAGGACCTAAACCACGGCATTGTCAGGGTCCAGGACCTGGACCTGCACTAGGAGCTGGTCCGGGGCCAGGGCCTGAACCTGAACCAGGACCTGGTGCGGGGCCAGGACCTGGTCCGAAGCCAGGACCTGGACCTGAACCACGAAGTGGTCCGGTTTCAGGACCTGGACCTGAACCAGTACCTGGTCCTGTTCCAGGACCTGGACCTGAACCAGGACCTGGTCCGAAGCCGTGGGAGGACTGTATTCAGCAGTGGACCGGGACTCACCTAACTGCCTAAAGATGATGATGATGGGATTACTGATCCACTGGAACCCGTGACCCTATTACATAAATATTTTTATAATTTCTCTTTTCTCGCTCTGTATATATTTTTTTTTATAATATTCGATTTTACACGAAAACTATACAATCGCTAGTCCCGCCGCTATCAAAAGGCCGCTAGAGACAGAGACAAATCAATGCGTTAGACAGAAACATACATATATGAGTGAATGAATGTGACTGATTTTAGCAGGGGTAGCCAGACGAAAAAATTGATCTCTTGTTAACGGTCGATTAGCTAACAATAGATTGATTGGCCTTTCAGAAACCCACAGTGATTTAACAGCTTGTTAAATGTGACAGTCTGTTAGCTAATCAATGATTTGACAAGCGTTTCAGAAACCGGGTGTAAGCCGTCTGGAAGGAATTTTCTAACTAAATGATAGTGAAAATCCTGAAAATCATGTAAATCCATTGCGTGGTTTTTTTAAGAAGCGGAGAACTTTAAATTGAAATAAAACAAAGAAAAAGTAAGAAAAGTATTTAGTATCAGTGAAACTAGCTTTATTGGAAAGAAAATTTATCGCATTTATGTTGGAATACAATTTCGGCAATGTGGCTGCCGTGACTGGCGCGTAGATGGCTCAATCTGGATATCCTATTTTCATACACTTTGCGCAACAATTGCGGCCGTATTTCGCTAATAACTCGCCGAATGTCGTGTTTGATCGTCTCTGGTTTATCGATGTAGAAAAGTGATTTGACATATCCCCAAAGAAAATAATGTAATGGGGTTAGATACACACAGTTTCGGTAGCCAACGTGAAATTATTCGTTGACGTTAATTTCTTTCCCCATATAAAATATTGTTCGGTGTTGAAGCTCACTTTTGGTTGAATGATTAACTTTAATTTAATTAACACACGACAGCCACATGACCGAAATCCAATAAATGCCATAAAATTATCTTTATAATAAAACTTATGTCACTGATATAAAATACTCTTTCTTTGTTTTATTTCAATTGAAAGTTCTCAGCCTCTAAAAAACACCCTATACTCAAGAAATGTATGTGAAATTCGGTCTTGTTCCAAAATTAATTTATTTTTAAATAACAAGAAGGGAGGAAGCACAGATTTGTAGGAAGCGTGAACTAATTTGTTTATTTTTGACGTGCTATTGATTGACTGCAGCAAAGCTGGCCCAGTTACCACAGCTCACACGTGTTGTGTACGTCAGTTGACGTTTTATATCATATAGAAGGAAATTATTTACAGATATTTCTAACCAGATACAGCAGAGTAGTTATCAAAAAGTTTTACACAAAGGGAAACTTAAGTTAGGATTAAAATTTTACGGTTTCGTTGCCTCGCGTCGCTAGATGCCAGCTTTGTTGTAAATTCGACCACATTTACGAGCAAACTAAACTAGGCGAAATGTATTGTGCCCTTAACATAAAACTTGGGAGTAAGTAGGTCGTATACTGGTTTAAAACTTACTTAATAAGGTCAAAGAGTTTATAAATGCCATTTTGACGAAGTTGTAAAAATAAATTATAATGGAATTAGGACTGGCTGAAAAAGATACGCGGCGAATTTTTGTTTGAAATTTTATAACAGTTTAGGTAGATTCTTCTTTGATGTTTGTTTAGTTATGACGCTTTAACTTTTTCACGCGTGTCAAGTGGTATCACATACAATATTTATTTGGTTATAGTGTAAGTTTTATCTACTTATTTAAATAAACAAATGAGCAAATGCCGAATTGGACCATCCCCTATATCTTTCCTACATCTACCCGCGCCAATTCCAGCTAGGAACGCCTGGGAATATTTATTTCCGGTAGTACCCACTGCGAACGTTACTAGAAACGCCTGAGAATTTTATATCCAGTCGTACCCAGTGGCTACGCCCGGGGATAAATTATGGTAAGGTAAGTACTTACAACATAACAATTCGACATTGGTACGAGTTGTGATGTACAATGCATAACTGGTTCAAGGACAATTTTTATTGTTTGAGCTACGAACAATGTTGTCCGCTACTAGATAGATCTTTACCGTGATGTCACTCCACCAACTGTTCACGCCTTCATGTGCCGTCGTCTCTATCTATCTTCGGGTTTGATAAACGATAAGATACGCCTCGTAAGTGCTAAGCTGGCAAATGTTTACACTTTAATTGTAGTGACACACATATTTTATACTGATACTGGAACGATTTGAAATGTTACGAACACATTATTGTTATTTTTATTTATCCAACTTTAGTATATTTATTTAAACGGCATCGATGTATTATGTTATTTACTTCATGTAAATACATGTCTCATCGACATCATCCGAGCAGTCATCTCGGAATAATATATGGTCTATTTACTTAATTACTATGTGTAAATCTGTGAAGATGCAGATATCAATGTGGCAGAGGCTAAGAAGTGTGTCAGGGTCGTACCTTGTGACACTGTGGTATGGGAAACGTAGAGTGATTGTGTACATGAATACCTAAATCTAAAGACAAGTAAATATTTTGGAAACAAGTCTCACGGTGGATATTAACGACACAATTAAAATTGGTAGATATTATTGTACGGTCCGCATTAGACACCACTCGGCAAGTGAGACTGCCAGCGGCGATGCGAGGCAGCCAGCCAGCGGCTATGAGAGCCCGTTCTTTGTCTTAGACCAATATAGACTATATTCGTGCCGCTAGGCCCTTCCCAGCGGTTTCCAAGGTCTTTCAACAGATACTATGCTTTTCCTAATATTCCTGAAGCTAAAGCCAAAATTAAAATAATGTGACACAGTGACAGTGAAAGTGCCGACCGCAGCGCTGCCGACCGCTGTCACTACGGGCTTCGAATTGATTGAGCCTTATACTCTGGAGAAAAATTTCGCTGACGCATCGAAGCATTTATAGTACAAATAAAAAAACGGCCGACATAAGTAAACCTTGACAAGCAATACAAAACCTGGATTTAACAGGCTTTTATAGAACAAAAACTTCAATTTTACGAAATGTTCAGGCCCAATACCTTTTAAATGATTCAAAATATAAGTTTAGGTACAGACAATAGACAAGTCTAGCAACAATTAGTTGGTATTGAAACGTGGCCACTGTTTGCCGGTTTCTGTATACAAATTGTATCGGTTTGTGGCGGGGAGAGAATGGAGTTTACTAAACTCCCCGCGATCCGGAACAATTAAATTGACCGGCATCAGATGTAGCTTTCAATGCGTCACGCTGTTCGAGCTTTTACCCTTCGCTAATTAATTGTGAGTGTCGACTGTCTCTGAAATTCATTACTGCGAACATCAAGCTTCAACCTCTATCGTACAAAAATATGTTTCGGAAACTTTGTTGAATCATTTAACCTACCTCTGTATAGTGTAGGTATTATATAAAAATACATAAAAAACTATTCGTTTAGTAAAAAACATCTAAACGATGCGTCAGCCGCCCGGGATTGGGTCATCAAGGTCTCTAAAGTACCGAGAGAAATCGTGCACAAATTGAATGGGCTTTAATACACGAACTTGGTTTTAAATTTATTTTAAGTACGTATTCTCTTTTAATAATCCCAGTTTAACTCGAGTTTTTGTAAGGAGAAATAGTCGTTTAACCAACTTTGTTCCCGGGGCGGGAACGCAGATGTTTGCTGATAAATGGTTTAATATACAAGGTTCGCCTAAATTACTCAGCTGAGCGCAAACCATCCTGACAATATTAAAAATAATACAAATGTTTGTAATAAAATAATTAAGTTGATCACTTCGGAGGCACAAAGTTGGGAATGTTTCGAATTCAAGCATCAATATCGTAGTAAGAAGCATTTCCGTTACGTGACTCACTCTTATGGCACGTTCAGTCGGTGCTAGCGACCACTAACATACTAAAGAGTGAGGTTCAGAAGGCAATTTTTATTTTCTAAGAAGCCTTCAAGTGAGAGCGACGCTTGAATTATGATGAGATGAGACGTTGGGGTTTTGATTTTGGTACTTGCCGTAACGATGGGATTAGATTTAGACAAGATAAAAGGTACTAGTATTGTTTGTTGTTTTCTCACGGCGCTGTACATAACATGGCTGTTATTTAAGTTTATGGGCAATGCGCGCGGTTCCATTAGCGGTTGGCGAGTGGCATATGCGGTGCGGTGCTCGGCGCAGACATCCAGCTGGGGCTGGTAACCCGACCCGCGCCGCCGCGGCCGCTCGCCGACGCAGCACAATGGCCGGGAAACCTTTCCTCCTGTCCGCCGTACACATATTCAACAAAAAGAAGCCTCACAAGCGCCCTCCTGCCGTTCAGGATTATAATAACATAAAAATATACATACGCTCAATGATATTAAGTTGTGGTTACATGACGTTTGCGTACAGTTTAGTGTATTCACCGCTTAAATGAAGGTCCAAAGTACGAAAGCAAATTCAGGTCGTTGAGCCTGTAATTAATTGGCCGGCTTAACACTGGTGCAGACATCGGACTGCCAAGGCAAATAAACGTCTCTACGGCTAACATTTAGGTCAAAAGTTGCTAACTATGTTTACGATACAATGGAAATTCAGAAGTTTACATTCCACTGACGCCGATTTCGAAATCGTAGCATCAGTTAACAGAGCTGGTATCGGTGTGATTCGAATAGTCTGCATGAAAGCTTTGTGTGTGTGACTAGCTTACAATTATAAAGTACCTAATAATACTCATTGTATTTGTTATTAAAAATTGGGGAATTTCATTGTCATTCCATGAACACTTCAAAATTTTACTAAAATCACCAGTTTTCGTGTCCATACAAGCTTTCGCAATTTTAGTAGAGTAGAGTAGTTTTTAGTAGTCATCAATTCAACGTAATTCAAATATTAAATAAGACTATTTAGATCGAACAATTGCATTTCTGGAACCTTAGTAAGTAATGCTTCTCTCTCCCTCTCTCCAATACGAACATAGCATGACCGCACTCTATAACCGGTCTCACCTCACTACCACATGCACACTGAGGTACTTTTAGTACACGAAGCGCATTTCCTACATTGCACGCTGATTGGCAAGGTAAAAGCAATATCGGTAAATTAATATAGTGTGCGGGATTGAAATGTAAAATTAAATTTACCATTACAAAACTTTAAACAACGATAAACTCTATCATTATTTATTTCAATCACATAAGTTATGTGACAGTTCATAATGATGAATTACACAATACGTATGCATGCAGTGATATTATGTCAAAGGGCTCACAGAAATAACGGTGTTACTTTGTTATCACTGAAGATAGCGCGAGGTAAAAGGAAGGGTTCCAGTATGTCGCAATGGTATTACATAATTCCGGTTCCAGTCGACATACTTAATTTTGTGGCCTTTCTTGATGCGTGACGGAAGTTCTCCACAGCTCGATTGGCGCTTAAATACCGTAGGGTGCGCTTGACGGTTCATGCGGTGTGAGCTTTTCAATCTTATAATTTATTTATATACATTTAGAAAAGTAGAGGGAAACATATTTCATTTTTATAAATTTTTAGTAAGTCGGTATATGTTACCCATTTTATTTTCACCCCTAAGTCGAGTTAATGAAGATTTTAGGGGCAAAAAAAACAATGTCTCAAAATAAAAAGGCTTTAGGGGTGTTATGTGAAAAATTTACTGCGGCGTACCGTTATTAGGTTTATTTATTGTTTGGCTACCTACACAGTTCCCAAAAGGCCGAACCCGTTACGCTTCAACTCGGCTCGTCCTCTGATCAGTCTCAAAAGGGCATCCTGTGCTGATAAGGGTCAATCCTTATTTACTTACTTTCGCAACACATAATCAATGTGGGTCTTGCTTCGTATAATTTTAAATAAACTATCATTTTAAATTTAAATAAGTACTATTTTCTAAGGCTATTTCTATACTTTTGCCTCTACAAATTCGTTTAAAAAGTATATTTTCAGGAATGAAAAGATACCAATCTATTGGTTTCGTGCAAAATGACCGAAACGTTAAAATACCGCATCGCTCCGGCTTTTCTTTAACACAATTTTCGATTCTCGTCGTTCAATTTGTTGTATCGCCAGAACCAAACGATTCAGTTTATTCGAAATTGTATACGCTAGCCGTTTATTGTCGATTAACGTAGTTGTTTGAAATAATAAGTTGCTATCGATTATTTGTAATGTATGTATTCGACATGTAATTGTATTATGTAGGTCATCGTATTTTAACTGCTTTATAATTTACTAGCGGGAAGCGGCCGTGTTGTGCATGCAAAAATCAATGTCCTTTCACAGGCCGGGACCACGTTACACAGTGTAGAAAGCAATCGATCCTAGAAATACTAACAAGTGGCAGGTCACACGCCGTACTCTTTTAGGCCAATGACCGCGCACACAATTTATTGCTGAACCACGTATGCTAGCTGTTTGTTTATAAACTTCACTACATGAAACTTGAATAGGGAAAAGTTCTCCACCAGAATTTTATTCAACTTAACCAGAGAAATTATTAAGATGGGAGTTTTGAGGATAATAGTGCTGTTTAAGGAGTTGTTTATTAGGGACTTCATCAGTTAATAAAATTTTAAAGAGCACGGGAAAGTTAATAGTTGAGTTCGTAAAATTTTATGCGAAACTGCCCCAAAAGATAAACAAGGAAAAGCTATTAAATGAATTGCCCTACATTGTTTGGAGCTCTTGTTCGTTCTTTAGAAGGATTACGATATGTATGGACTTTAAAATGGGACATGTGAAAAATTATTTTAGCAGTCGATGATGAGTATAAGAGAAACACAGGAAGGCTCTTAGTTTTCAGTGGCCGGCGCGCGGCGTCCTTTGTTTACCGCGGCACATTTCAGTGGAGCGGCGCGGCGCTGAGCTGCAGGCTTCTGGGTAAAAATAGAAGTTAATCGATCCTTTTTATTCGTGTCAGCTGGTTGGACCTCGTCAGGACTCACTGGACACGGACACTTTGACTTTTTAACGAATAGGTGAACTGTGAAATCGCTAGCAGTGCTCGCGAAAGTAAATCTTTGAAGTAGAAGTTTTAGGTACTAGGTATCTATAGCTAAAGAAAAAGGAAACGTGCCCAAGAGCCTAAGACAAAATAATTTGACTAAATAAATAAATAATCTATTAGTAATCTATTCTAAATGTAGGTAGGCACCTAAGTACCTATGTTTGTTTATCGGCTGTTTGGCGAGAAGTACCTACCTAGGACCCTATTTATGTCCTATTAACCATGCCTTAGTAGGGTATGGGTAGGTAAGATAGGTAAGCGAATCATCTTGGATCACGCGAAGTCGCGGGCGGAATCTAGTGAGAAACGATATTATGTTGGTATTATAACGTAAAATACCAGAGTAAAGAGAATTACTGATCAGTTTCTCTCATTTTTTTTTTATTCCACTGAGGTGGCAAACAAGCTTGCGGCCTGCCTGATGGTAAGCAGTCACCGCAGCCTATGGACGTTTGCAATACCAGGGGCATCACCCACGCGTTGCCGACCCCGTAAAAACCTTTTAACCCCTTTCTTGAAGAACTCCATGTTGTTCCATTTTGTTCGGCGTGCTGAATTAATTTCAGTTTCATTATGGAAATTAATTAATGACAGTTGTTTTGGAAGGTGCTCTTGAAGGGTACAGTATGCGAGCCGGAGTTAATCTCGAAATACGGGGAGAAAACTTAAACGCCCAATAGGCGTTTATAATTTATCGTCGATTACTTAGTACGCACTCGCGGCGTTTTCGCGCGAAACGCTCCGACTGCTGTCGTAAAATCTTGAAAATACCCTGCATCCGCGCGCGGCGCGGTGGCGGTTCGCGCGCTGGCTGAGTAATTTGTCAAGAGTCAAATTACAAATTCAGTAACAAACATTAACAAGTGTGCATTAATTTTTAATAAGCGGCTCAAGACACGGTTCTAATCTAATTAAGGGATACGTTGGATAGATAAGTTACAACAATATTTACGTGGTTAACTTTTGTTGGCGACTTCGAGCAGTTGTTGACACAAAGCTATAAGTTTGTTCTTCTTTTATAATGTTTACTATTTGCAGGTAACACATAAATGAAGTAGGTACCTTTAGGTGAAACAATCCAGCCAAACTAAATTAATTTAAAACTTAATTATATTAATGAATTCATTTAAAACTGTTTAATACTGTTATTACAATTCTACTCAAAAACAATTTATGTAAATTGTTTGCCAACTCTCAAACTCTTAATGCATTCTTTCAATGTTCTTCACTCTACAAACTTTAATTGTACAAACTAAATTACATTTAACAAAAAATCCATTACTTGTTGTTTGATTGAGAAAATGCCTACGTATCTTACAAAGAACGAAACTTGTTTATCAGAAATTGCAAAAGGTTCAACCAATTCATCCACATCCACGCATCCACCGTTTCAATCGTGCCGAGATTAATTTTTTTAAGTAACAATGTACCATACAAGTACACAGCTGCCGTGCACTTACGCACCACTGTGCGCGCTAAGATTTTTGGTTTGTTCCGTCATAGAAAACAGAATAGAGGTTTCGTTACACCGAAATGGCTCCGAGAACAATCTGGGCACGTGCGTAGGGATCAACACAATCACGGATTGGTTGGACCGGCTGAATAATTAAGCAGGGTCGCCAGGGCTGAAGGCACCTCGATGTCATCTCCTTCCCTTCCGCACTTGACACCTGGGAAATCTAACGATGTCCGTAGTAAACAAGAAAACTTATGTTTACAGGTCACTCCTACAATTCTAAAAAATATATCAGTCTCTCTACGAGGCAAAGGTGGTGTCGGTTTAGGCGCAAAGGGCGAAATTCTCAAAATAGCAATGACTATTAAAGGCCCTTTGAGAGTTGGCCCTAAATAAACATTGCCTTGACTATGTTAGATAGTAAATGTTACAAAACCAAATATAACAAGATACATCACGTATTTTTAATTTCCTTTTCTTTTTCAGTTTTAACTGACGTTACGCATTTTCGATATCAGTTTTATGTTGTGTATTATCATGTGTGGCTACACATGTGTGTACAAACCTTGCTTGTACTTGTGTATTAATTGGACAAAGTGTGTACCGTGTTTCGCATTATACCATGAGCTAGCGATGGAATAGCACGCGAAGGCACGCTATGGTACTCTACAGAACAAGAATTCAGCAAAAATATTTATTACATTCGCTTCCCTAGAGGCATTTATGAAATGCAAAAGCGATTCTATTCACTTACCGAAATTAGACAAGATGTTATGTAGGTATTATAAGTCTTATAGCACATTAATTTGTGTGTCATATATTTCTGTAATATTACGTGGGGAGACCGGGGCTGGTCGTTTATTTTATGCTACTCAGTGACAAGTGAGCTGACAGCCCACCTGATGGTAAGTGGTAACTGTCGCCCATAACATCTACAGGGGTAGGTAGTTACAGCGGCAATGGTTGCTAAACGGAAAACGTATAAAGAGACAAATGACCACGCCACCATCGGCCTCCATGCCGGGTGACCCATAGTTGCCCAACATTATTGTGAGAGTAACACGTGCTCTCGACTGTGAAAAACGCAGGTTAGTAACATTTTGTTTTTTTAGTAATATTGGTCTGCAACCCTTACCTGTGTTGTGAAATTTATGCCTTAATGCAATGATTAGAGTTACATATATTTGTAATATTACTGCTTGACTTTGAAAGGTTAGTTCTGGAGTTAGGGCTAAAAGTGTCATTTTTTGTGATTCACCGCCCAGTAGAGCTTCTCGATGAATGACATAATTTGTAATTCGACAGGACAATGAGTACGTATAAAAGAAAAAGTGAACGTGGATAAAGCAGCAGCTATTTTCTCGAGGATAGAACTAAAAAAGTTCGTAGTATCGCAAAAGACTTCGGATTGAATTGGAAAATAAGACTATTATTTTGGTTAGGGGCGATTTTTTATCCCTCCGATAAAACTTATCAGTCTGATAAGTTACTATGTCACTAACATAAAATCATATCGAAGAATTATTACAGTTTATTTTATTTTGGTAGCATATTACTCTATCGGGCATAAATTTCTTATCTGAGTTTTGAAAAATTGGCCTTAATTAACCGGCCGTATTGAACTATATTTTTTATGACGAGGCAAAAAACTGTTATGGTATTAATATTGGGAAAAACTGGTTCTAATTAAAAGACTAAGATTACGTTTGATCTTGTGTTGTAACACTTGTACTTGTACAACCAAACCCTGGTGTGTGCTTGAAAGTGACACCTCTCTTTTCCTAGAATTAATTTCATATTGAAAAGGCTGGTACGTAAAATTTATTTTAAATTAATATTCTGCATAGTTACTGAGTCCAACCAACCTATGAACAGGTAAAATAATCCAATAAAAAAGTTATGACACTATAGAAAAAATATCACAACCAGCCCCAGTCTCCCTATACGTTTTATCTTGTGTACAATAAACCGTTAAATAAATAAATATTTTAATATCGTCTTATATTGGCACCATAAACTGACTGACGGAACCTACAGTAGTTCATCTTTTTATGTGCCCCACATTGTAAATCTTAGAGTTTGATTTATTGTATTTTGCAACTCACGCTAAACTAACATTTAACACGGTCGCTCTGTCAGCCTTTAGTAGTCTGCGAATCCTCTGCATCGAAATCGGCACGTTCGAAGCGGACGGAGCATCAGAGGACAGAACAGAGACGAGGGGGGCAAACGCGCAAACAGGTCACCTGATGGTAAGTGAACACCGCCGCCTGTTGGATACCCGCAACATCAGAAGGGTCGCAAATGTGTTGCCGTATGCAGTACGTATATATGGCCGGGGTTTAGGCGCTCTAATTTGATAATGGCACTAAAAATATAATTAGACGTTACGCGATAGCTCGGGTGGTGGTAACTTTGACACATCAAAGGGATTTAGCGCGCCTCTAGCTCCTCTCTCAAATATCAAATGATACCATTTAGCGCATAGCTTGTTTAGTGCAGTATTAATACAAGTTAATTATTTCGTTATTTGGACTTCAGCGTTGGGAAGATGAAGCCCTAGCATTAGAGAAAGATAGAGGTAGGTAGATCTTTTCTTGAACGCCCCAAATCCCTAATATGTCACTCCGCAGAGGAAGATCATTCCATAGTAGGGTCGTACACGGCAGAAAGTTTCCCAATAATAGCCCCGATTCCTGAATGCCCGTAAGCTAAGAGTTTTCATATGAATTTTAATGTCCCAAATTCAAATCAGTTTTACTCCCGTGCGACTAGGAGCTTCATACAATATTATGTTTCGTGTGGGTATTAATTCCATGCTTTACCTTAACATTTCGTGACATGCCATTTAACACTGAACGATACGTGTCGTTCAGGTGCGACGGACAGACTCACTCATTACTTTGAAGATATTTTTTAAATACGTATCATATTTTCAAACACAGATCTAAAAGCAAAATCTATTAAATAAACATATTTTCACGCAGTTTTAGGTAAATGCATGCATGATAATGTAATTTTTCCGACTTCAACGAAATAAAGCGCCTTAAATGTATCATATTGCATTCTTAAGTTCATGTACTTGTCTACAAAGTATTGGAAAGCAGAGCAAGGCGATGAACGCGTCCTCATCACCCGTATTTACTCGGTCCCCGGAACGTTTTAATATTAATAACTCCATACAGAGAGCTCCTGCAGTTGCTTCCGAGGCTCGGGCCTTTATGATGATGTTTACCGCCGCTTCTCGTCGCCTGGTTGTGCCTTAAAGAAGGCAAACTTTCTTACCACTCGCAAATTATACCGTGGTACTTCAGTGTAATATTGCCTCGGAAGCAACGTTTCTACTTTAGACAATTCATACCTTAAATTAAGGGAAGCCCTTTTCACTTACAGCTTATTTACAAAATTAATGTATTAAAAAAAAAAATTAATATTAAATCCGCGTTAAACTTTCTAAAGTGCTCGCACACAATCCAAATACTCGTATTATTGCAACAAGGTTCCCGCTCCGTCTAATACAGAAATGTATTTTAGTTAGTTATAAAAGCATTATAAAGGTAACTGCACTTTTGCGAGCGTGCTCGTGAATGCATTCTATGAAAACAGCTTGTACTCACGTCCTTGAGGCAACAGAAGAGGTATTCAGACCTAAAGTAGACTACACTGCACCCTTTCATATCCATATCTACCAAGTACCGACCGATACAGCTGCCTAACTTTGTTTGCAATGGTAAACAGTGGCAAATGTATTTAGTACTACCAACTTTAGGTAGACGTTGGTAAATGCATCACGTCCAAAATCTAATTAAATTATCATTAACATCACTCGTGTTTTAGTAATATTGGAAATTTAATGCGGCGTTGATGCGTAATTATATTTGGGAAAATCTGCAGGCAATGTTAAAATATATTTCGAACCAGGGGATGCGATATTAAAGTAAATGTAATGTGTAATATATGTAGGTACGTATGTATCTAATATATTGATTGAATAGCACATCATTGTTTGCGTACAGCTCGGTTCTTCGTTTTCTCACAATGGGGCAACCATATAATTAAGCATTAAAAGCTTTCTCTTATGAGACAACCCCTTCTACAATAAATATTGTGTGTCAAGTGTGCATTAGGGCCGGGAAGTCGGTATACCTAGTTGATAACCCTTTTAACGTAATTTAATGTACAAACACATAGTTTTTAAATAACTAACATAAAAAGTAGCTAAGAATTTACGAGTGGGCACGTCAGGGAAGCGGGGTTTCGTATAAATCACAATACATTAATTTTAATCTAGTTTAGGCCAACAAATATTTAATTCAAAACCCAGTGATGTTTTTTATTACGTTAGTAATTTTTATCTCTCTCTATACTAAACCAGCTAAGATATTATATCTTTATTATTATCTATTTTACACAAAACACAGTTAAGTAATTATTACTTAACTGTGTTTTGTGTAAAATCCTTGTAAAGAAAATGAATTACTATATATTATTACGTTTAGTCTCAAAATTTATTGTCCAACCAAGTAACTAGTGGAGTGGCGGGTAACTGGTGGGAGCTAACTGCTTAGCTGAACTTGTTGGTAAAGCCAATAGCTCAATTAAATGATTTGAAAAAAGGAACTTTTGCGTTGCAAAAGGTCAGGTATGGACGACTTTTGGATAGATGCCTTCATGAAAAATCCAAGAATTCGACCTCGGGGTTCTGCCACGCGCTCAGCAATGCCCATAAAACGCTAAAAATTACGTCATTTTTTGGGTCACTCACTAATATCTCCAAAACGGTGTGTCGTAGAGTTTTTCTACCAAATAGAAGCTTATAAAATTCTCTACCTTTGCCTTAGACACTTTTTCAAATTTCCAACCGTTTACGAGCAAAACACTCTCGTTTGTGGCGGCAGGTAAAACACCCGTTTCTTAGGAAATAGTATGAACAATTTTAATTGTATTTAACGGTTTTGGTTCTTTACTTAAGCTATAACATATCCAAAAATACCTGACCTTTTTTAGGGAGGATGTACGATTTTCCTGGGCTCCAACTCAGATAGTGGCTTTACCTCGGTGGATGACAAGAGCGCGGCGCACCGCCCGCCGCCGCCAACAACTCAATCAACGAACTTCGCTAACTTAAAGTGATCTTAAATATTTCATGACGAATTAACGTAGACCTCCAACTTGCTTATGCATACACAGAGCTGGTTAACTTTCATTAATTTATAATTGCAAGGAACGAAATGGACCGCAAGTTTGTAAAATATAGCACCTCGTAATTTGTTAAATGAAATTTTTGCCATAACCTTATTAAAGAAAGGACAACCAAGTTTTAATTTAAAGTTATAGAAAGTTTTTGTAATATTATAAAGCTTTTGAAGGTGAACAAAATATTGTTTGGAACTATTGAACAGATGTCGAAAATTATTTATTAAAGAGAGTTATACTGTTCTTTGAAGAATTGTATCTATAGGTAGTAATTGATGAGCGTGCCATGCAATGACTCACTCTTACTTAGTATTTTTGATTATTGAAAATTCTCGTGATGTGCTTCTATGATAAGGTGCCTTCTCCGCATAGACGTATGACCAAGCTGTACTAATTATACGAATGTGGGAGTCAGTCGATTGTGCGTACGTGGCACGACTATGATGCATATCAACTGGTGCAGAGAGTCGGCAACAACGCATTTCTGTCTAAATAAATTAACATACTGTGAAAATTTGCTCATGCCATAAGTTGATTAGCACTCAACGGGGTAGTTCTTAGCAATTAATGTAACTTATTTGTTTATCGTCCCACCCCGCTTAGCTTATTTATCTTATATGGATAGGCTTTGGTCTATGTAACCTGTAATGTAACTGTACGTGAATATTATGGCTATTCGCACTTTACCTACCTACTGCCATCTGAAAAGAGACCTGGCACTCATTCTAAACCACTATCTAAAGTTTGTGTGCCTGTATATTTTCTTGGATTAGGTGTTATGCCTTAAAACTTTAAAGTTAGGCCTTTAATTTATAATGTGGTTTGGCGGCTTTTATATAAAAGTGGGTCTCTATAGAGGCGGACAACGTATTGGTACGCCCATGGTGTTGCTGATGTCCATAAGCGGTGGCCACTTTCAACTGAAAAGCTTCCGACCTCAACCCGCCATTTCAGCCATTTTGAAAGAGCCATTGCTATTGTGGGGCCCTATCACTTCTCAGGGACCCAGCCATTCTCGCCAACTTGCGTTCCTCCTACTGTCAGACTGACGTGGCTCTGGAGAACCGGCTTTTCCCTAAAGGGCCGTGCAGGTCGGATAGTAGTCAGTCGTGCACGTTAAACGCCATAAAACAACTATATATGAAAAGGTCTGCGTGCAAAATGCGTCGCCGAAGAACAGGCATATCGCCCTACATCTGCGATAAGTGGCGCCATGCTTACCGACCGCTCGAGGGAGCTGGCCGATATAAGAGGTACAGGTCGCATTCCTGCAAGAACTCAGATGGTAGGGCTCAAGATCATCAAGCAATCAGACGTTGGGCTATATTCGTGATAGTCGTGAGCGAATGTCATCTTAGAGGTGTGCAGAGTGAGCGATAGTATTTTGGCGATCGAATTGCTGATTGAGGGAACCACAGCCAACCTCAACTATATTGTTTCACAGTCCGGCTGCGCCGACACCGAAACTACTGCCTAGGGCTACTGTGTAGGGTAGACAGATCGTGGTTGATGGCCACGTGGGCCAGATGAGCGAGGAGTTCTGCCAGGTGCACGGTCAGTTTGGCTACGGTCATCAAAATACTGAGGGAGAAGAAATTCTCCGAACCTCACTGGCCGCGAACTTGACTGAGGTTGTACAGGATTCGTCACTCGGTGTTATCAATTTTAATATTTTTCAATATAAGCTTTAGACTATGCACACAGAATACTAATATTAGGATATCGAAACAATAAGTCAAAGTATTAAAAAGTAATGTTATTATTTTAGGTAGGCACTTTTAATACAGATAACAGATACAGATTATGTATTGATGATCTTGCAGGTCATTTAAGAATTACAGAAAATACAGTAAATTATAAAAAATAATTAGGTATGTACATTTAAAAAAGTGCATAATATAACAATAAGTCAACAGAATCGAATCTGCCCCGACGGACATTTTGTCCCAATCTCGAGAGCGAGCTGCCGCCTTGTATTACTGATAATTTGACAACACGGATAGACCATATGGAAATATCCCATTAGGTTTAAAACCTAGGAACATGGTTGCGAAGAAATCTGGGAATCAAGTTGCGAGCTTTTTCTTGTAAAAACGTTGAGTTTTAAGGGCTTAATAAGATAGTGCTGAGTCTTGTAGAACCAAATAATTGTTTTTACCAAATTGTTTACATGCCCAATGGAGCAAAGCATGATTTACCTTTACACACTGTTCAATGAAAATAAGTGATAAACGCCCAGTGGACTGTGGCAATAACCGCCGACCAAATCATCACAAATTATGATGCTGACGCTTGCTTTCACTTGTGTTTGTCTGCTCATATGACTCTGATTTCTGTACCCAGAGGCAATAAACCTAGGGTAGGGAAGATCTGTGCTATTTACAATGCAATAGAAATATGGGAATCAAACTTAGCTGGACGAATTTCTCGACCTGCAGAGGGCCTTCTACAGTCTCCTTCAGGAGGTTATCTGGTGGGTTTCAAAATCAAAGTCTGTGCCCGAAGCGTACATTAGGATTATCCAGGACATGTTCTGAGCCAATACTGAGGCCGTCGTCAAAACTATCGTAGACCATACTAAGCCCTTCCCGAATAATGTAGGTGTTCACCAGGGTTCTGTGCTGAGCCTTTACTTGCTTTGCAGTGTGCTCGATGTTCTGTCAGAGGCTAAATTCTGGACACTCCTAGGCTTATGAAATACGCTGACGGCAGGATTTCGAGATATGGTAAACACGTGGAAGGATGAGCTCTAGCACAACGGCGGTTTAAAGCTGAATGTCGCCAAAATAGAGTATATGGCTAGTTGCAGCGCGGATCTTGAAATCATCGGTATAGGGAACGAAGCTGTCAATAGAACAGATCGTTCCCTGTCAAGCTCAAGGGGCTTATATACAAAACTCAAGAGTATAATTAGACCTGTAATGCTCTACAGCTACGAGACACGGTCGGCGCTGACCAAACATGGCCGCGAATATCACGCCAACCAAATGCAAATGCTGCGGTAGATGTGCGGAGTTACGCGACTCGACGAGTACATTCGTGGCCGCCGGAGGTGTCGTGGATGACAAGGCTTCGGCTACTCCCATGGCACCTCCTTTCAGGCGATACAGGAGCGTCGCGGGGTTTAGTGGGTACACGGGCGACTGTTGGGAGTCCCACACAGGCCCTCCGTCCCCCCTACGGAGGGTATCGAGCGTAATGCATTCCACGCGTGAAAAAAAAGGAAAAAGTATATCCGTGGCAGTTTTAGCTAGACATCGCGGATAAGATTGAGGACCTGCGCTGGTTTAGTCATGTGTTGCGTAATTCCCAGAAAGAGGTGTCTGAACCTGCCGGTATCAGGAAACAGGCCCCGTGGGCGGCCCAAGAAGCGATGGATTGATATCGCTGAGTCGGATGCGGGAGCCAACTGCTAACGAGGCAAGGATGCTGCGAAGACCAGGCGAATTGGCGAAGAATGAGTAGGAAAGCGGACCCTGGCAGAAGCCGGGATAGAAAATCTACTTCTCTTAAACTATGGAACGGATTTTAATGCAGTTTTCAAGAATAGATTGAGTGATTGAAGAGGAAGGTTTATAAGCCAGAAAAAAAGGGTTGGTAGTTAAAGTAGGTGTACGCGAACGTAGTCGCGACGGGTCCACTAGTAATCTATAGAAATAAAAATCTATTTGCCGAATGCACATTCGCGCATAATTTCAGAACAGCTACACCTATTAGGCTTATTCTTTTTTTGTTGGGTTTTGTTATTGTTAGGACAAGGATTGTAAGAAAAAAAAAGGTAGCAGTAGAGCACAGCTAAGGTGGGTGTTGGTTAGGTTGGGTTTGGGTAAGGGTAGGTGAAATGTAGGGTACGGTATGGGTAGAGCAGGTTGGGGTAGGACACTTGCACCAGGCCAGCTAGTACATTAATGCCTGATTGTACTAAACTTAGGTGACTCATATTTAGAGTGACCTAGCGAGGTTAGTCTTCATTAGGAATATCCAAAATCAACTTAAGTATCGCCTAAAGTTTAGTGTAATTGGGCATGAGTATTTGGGAATAGGTAGAGGTGATCTCTTTTTTGGACAAAATAAGCTGCTTGACACTCTTATAACTGTAGAAGATCTTTTTTTTCTTTATTTGATACAGCAGACAAATAGGCATAAGGGCCACCTGATGGAAAGTGGTCACTGCCATCTATGGACATCAGCAACACCAGGGGCGCTACCAATAAATATATAATTATAGTTCTGCATGAAGTGAATTTAAAAGATGGGTTTTGGATAATTTTTAGTTAGACTATTAATGCTCTATTATACATATGAAAAGTTTCTTTGTAAGGTATGTTATTAAAAATTATTCAATTAGTTATGCAAAAAGTTTAATAATTATACCATCATTTAAGGAAATGAAAAGAATTGTACATTAAGTGTTGCAAACCATTTTCCAGAATTACATTTGACAGTAGAATCTATCTATCTGCTTATTGTAACTGTGCCTATGTTGACCAAGTATAAGAGTAATTGCAGTGCTAAGTTTGGTTTTCATATAGGCACATTTCTCTACAAAAAAGTTCAGATATCATGCCTTCATTTATAGTAACATGTCACACATATTTTACTTAGATCTGATCTGATAAGATTGTATCAGGCATTATATAAAAAGTTATCAAAAAAATTTTCACCATACACATTGAGAGAGAAAATAGTTTACGAATTATAATTATATAGCAAATAAGTCATTTGATGGAAAGGGTTAAGTATAGGAAAGGGGGCAATTCAAAATGTCACCAGGACTATTTGAAGTTTTTTGAATTGCACTTGTTTGTATCCTCTAACCGAAGTACGTGCCAGGTACCGACAAAGTAAAATAAAATCGCTCAAGTTCGCTCTGATTAAAACATTATCAAGTACAAGTAAGTACTTTATAAAATAATGACTTACCTGTACTATCTATGCAGATTGTAAGATTCCAAGTTGATAAAAATAGGAGTATCACCAAAAACCTAGATGGTTTTGTCACATTCATTTTGAAAAACCGTTCTAACTCTTCCATGACACGATTTGTAGATTCTCAGTCAGCATTCACATAGTGTTTATCATTGGACTAGAGTTTATCACGCCTCTGATACACTAAAATTCATTCTAAACCGGTTGCTAGGATCTGTAAAGCCACAACATTCACCACAATACAGCACCTGTGGGAATTGTTAGACGCGAAACCAAGAACAAAGTACTAGATTTCACGAAGTTGACTCAAGTTCACGACCTGTTTAACAGCATTATTGTACGAGTTTTTTATGAAAAGTATATATTACACTACTTAGTAGTTATGTATCAGTCTTTAAAACACATTTTATTCAACATTTCATTTAGACTTCTCACTTTTTTAGTACTTTGAAAGTTTCACGATAAGTTCATTTCACAACGTTTGTTTGAAGGACGCAATCTTATTGCTGGAACGAGACGACGACGAACGAAATGCGTGCGTGCAGTCGGAAACAATCGGACACAAAACCAGTGTGGCCAGAGTAATTTTTGTATATACTACTATCTAGTATATTTTTGGATTTCACTTAAGGCCCGTCACACACACCGTTTTGAGAGATGTTAGATGCCAACTCAGGATTTATGACATTGATTTGTCAAAATTACGGTTCTTTAAAAAAACGATCGTACGGTTTCTATCGTTTCGTTCATCGTGTCCTTTTTTTTGGTTATGCATCACGCACATTTTCACCGTCCAGTCTCCCTAGTACTAGGCTCCCCCACCCTTATCTCACCCCCACTGCCGCGAACTTTCACAAAGTGGGAAGGATTCAAAGAGTCATGGACGCGCCCGACTCGCCGCTCGCTTTTTCATCCGAGTACTGCGATAGTTCGGATAAAATCGACGCTGCGGTTGCCTCTTTAACGACCCACATTCAGTCAGCGTTGAAAGACAACGAAGTGGTAGCCCCTGCCGTTAACCGGCAGGGTCTCCCACTCGAAGTCCGAAACCTGATTAAAGGCAAAAACGCAGCCCTCCGGAAGGCCGCACTCTACCCGACCCCAGAGTACAGACCCACTGCGAGCCAACTTCAGCGGGCAGTGAGAGTACGTCTCGGCGAAGTGAGGAACTCTCGTTGGGGAGATCTCATGGAGACGATTTCCCCATCCCTTCAAGCGTACTACAAAGTGGCGAAAGCCCATCGCACAGACGCCAGAATCTCCATCACTTCTCTTGTTCGTTCAGATGGCACAATTGCGTTTGCGGACACCGAGAAAGCCGAATGCTTTGCAGACAGCATTGCTTCACAATGCTCCCCTAGCACCATGGAGAGCGACCCCGGTCACGTGCGTGTGGTGGAAGACGAAGTCCGTCAAAAGACCTCGCTCCCTCCCACCACGGACCCTGTCACAGTTTCCCCCGACGAGATCCACTCCTTCACCAAGGGCTCAAATCTAACAAAGCGCCGAGCGCGGATGGAATTTCCAACCAAGCGCTTAAGTACCTCCCCGAACAGGTGCTTACTTTGTTAGCGATCATTTTAAATGCTTGCTTTGACCATTGCCACTTTCCAACCGCGTGGAAAGAAGCCCTAGTCATAGGCATTCCCAAACCGGGAAATCCATTAAATGTAGCGTCATCCCTCCGTCCAATAAGCCTCCTCAAGGCACTAGTGAAAATATTCGAGAGAGTAGTGCTCTCTCCCTGCAGCAGTTTCTTAAAACGCTCTCCGAGACCTTTTTCAACGCCGCGGAGGAGCATCTCAATTCGCTCGTGCGAGAGGCAGCTGCCTATTTCCTTTGCGTTGAGCGCAAAAAAAAAACCTTACATCCCCACAATGCCCCTAGCCCCCTACATAGCCAAATCCATCTCAGCCAGGGTTGCCGTTACGGGCAGTGCTGCTGCCAGTGGCCGATATAACGTGAAATTATTTTATATAGAAAAATGACTAATACTGTAATGTGGCACTTTGTTATACAAAATACATACGATGCAGCGGTCTTTTTTACTAAGTTCATGGCCTTGGATCTTGGGCTACGCTTCGATCCCGTAATCTAAATAAAAAGCTCAATGAAATATGTCGAAAAATGGGACGAAGGTGAGAGGAAAAGCTTTACATTGAATGTACACCTTTCGTTTGCATTCTATTTAAGTTAGTGTCAAATAAGAAGAGACTTGGCGGGTCACATGGTTCGACTTGCTTAGTAGGCGACAACCTGCGCGAAATCCCCTCTACTGCCATTTGACAAGTCTCTTCTTTCATGACGTGGATTGTACCAGAACGAATAAAACGGTGTGTATGTGACCGGTCATCGTCTTGCCTCATTTCATAAACAACAAAAATATTTTTATGCCTGGCAATGGTACAATAAATAACGTTCCATTATAAACGAAATGCGAACTCTTTATTATTGGCATCCTTGTCATTTACTATACAAAAATTATTGCTATCCTGCTGTCAAAGCTAACTGTCAATGTGGTAACCTGAGTGGAACGCGCCTGTTTAGCCTCTTTCTTTTGCACGAAATTGTCCTTTTGGCTAGTTGAGCGGGTTATCAATCCTAGGTAATCTTTGTTTCTAAAGCAATTTTATACAAAAATTGAGGTATTTTAGCAAGAATAAAGCAAGATCTTTGTAATCAAGTTATTATTTCAGTCATCAACTCTCACTGTGTCGGCCAAAATAACCTCTGTATTTTCATGTTTTGAAAGAGAGCCCTGTGTATTTCTAGTGGTGTATGGTGTATTTTCGAAGTACTATTGTCAGTTTTTCTATTTTCCAGCCATGGTGCGTATGAATGTGTTGAGCGATGCTCTAAAATCTATACATAATGCCGAGAAACGCGGCAAGCGGCAAGTGCTTATCAGGCCTTGCTCTAAAGTCATCGTCAAGTTCCTGACAGTCATGATGAAGCACGGCTATATCGGCGAATTCGAGATTGTGGATGATCACAGAGCCGGCAAAATTGTCGTTAATCTCACAGGAAGATTAAACAAATGTGGTGTTATCTCGCCTCGTTTCGATGTACCAATTAACGACATTGAAAGATGGACTAACTTGCTGCCCTCCCGGCAGTTCGGGTAAGATTTATTGATATTTTAATTTCGAATTGGCTTTCCTATCCTGTGATCCCCTTGATCAAACAGTTGGAACCTTGTTTTCTTTGTGCACTCCATTTCTTATGATGGAACATATAGGCCTCTCAAAAATAGGGGCAACGGTAACTTGTTAAAAATTAAGTATGTATAGTAATATTATAAATAAGAAGAGTTTGTCGCTTAATGTTGTTCTAGAGCAGGCAATGGTACAACTTTAGTATGTGGACCGCAATTTAAGTGGGCAGAATTGTAGAGAACTCCCCCTTCAAATAAGGGGGTGCGAAGTTGCATAGATTTTTTGATGACTTATTTTGTTTATTTATTTAGGTTATAGACGAGCAGCATTGTTGCTGATGTGTCTATATCACACAGTATTAAAAGTAATTTTAAATCAAGTAGAGACAGTTTGTTTGACTTCAACCACTCGACCATTGTGTCTAGATTTTTAGGATATCTTGACAATAACACTATGCTTAAAAAAGACTTAACGAAGCCTGTTAGTCATTTTACACTGCGTGCCTGTTTCTTAATGCCACTTCAAAAAAAAATATATTTGGTTCTGGCACTCGCCAGCTGCTGCCACAGCATGCTTATTTGGCTCGTGCTCGGTTTTTCATAACAACTAACATGCTCGTTGCATTGCTCCTAGCAACCTAACCCCTCTGTGACAGTGACGTTTTTGATTGATTCAGTTTTGTGACATATATATGTAGATGTACAAATATTAAATTTTTGGGAAAACTACAAATCTGCAATTTAAAACTAACAGAAAGAGTACTTAAAGTAAGACCTGTTCTACATTAAATTGCGGTCACCAATTCATTCACCTATTCACCTATCCAGTTACTAAAGTTTAGCCCAGGCAATAACTACAATTCCTTGTTTTGGAATTACCTGTATGTTTACAGTCTGTCAAATACTCCTTTTCAATCTCTTTGTTCTCTAATGCCTGTAACATTTCAAAATGGATTTTTTGTAAAATGTGGTCTACATTCTTATCTAATAGTAGGTCTTCTTAAAAAAAAAAAACCTGTAGCTTTGTTGTTGAGTAACTAACAAACTTAATTGTATATACAATTTAAGTTTGTAACAAGATTTTAGTACAATTAAGGTGTGAAACAAGTATATATATTATGTTGAATATAATCAGTTACTGTAGCCTGTGGATTTTAGCAATGGCAAAACATTTATGAATGTCAGTTACAATCACTTGAACCACCGAGTACAATAATTAAAAATACAATTTGAATTTCTTGATATTAAACGCACAACTACCGCGAATCACCAATAGTTCTTGTTGGTTGTAATTTGATATGTTGTGCAAAAGCAACTAAAATGACACAAGTTGATGTAGCTCATAAGGAGTTTATATTGTGTGTGGCATTTTGAACACGTCATTTAAGTAAATTGAGATAAGTTACATATTATCTTTTCTTTTCAAGATAATAATGAGATATGTTTTGTCTGTTACAGATACCTCGTCCTGACTACTAGTGGTGGTATTATGGATCACGAAGAAGCCAGAAGGAAACACCTTGGAGGAAAGATCCTAGGTTTCTTTTTCTAAGTTAATACACTCAAAAATGTATAATTGTGTTTCATTTTAGATTAACATATTCGCTGCGGCAGCCTATACAGTAAAGTCAATGGGTGCGATTCCCCTGGCTGACCCATACTAAATGGGAGGTATGGGAGTTAGCACCGTGCTAGATTTTGATATTTGGGTTAGCAGCACCCACAATATTCACTTTCTATTAATGTATTCAAATAAATGTTTGTTGATCTATGTATGAAGATGGCAATTAAGCCTTTATTTTCTTAGTTTATTACTAACACATTATGGTCATGATGCATCAAACTGATAACACAGTTGAGAGCCTCTTGATATTTTTCAATATAGAAGCTCAGTTGTTGGCTTGTGCCAATGCTATATCAATGGACTATTTAAACTCCAAACTTTTTTAACTTGCCTCACTAACACGTAAAGGTGCGTACGAATTAGAGGCAGCCTCAGGTTGGGGCACGCACGGCTCGCCTGTTTGCTCAAACTCATACCTGCCGAGTCGCCGGCGGTCGGTTTTTTGTCCATGCAAAAATTGACTAGTAAGTTTAGATGGGGCTCAGAAAAAATCTACGAATGCGCGCGTAATGCTTGTTGACACTTGAAATTTGATTTTTGTTTTGATTATATTCATAGAGTCGGTGTTTTCAGAAAGATGAATTAAATAATTTGGTTTTTTCTTCTGATTAAGGACGTGATGAATTATAACAAAAGCAGCAGCAGTTGTAATCGCGTCCGACGCCATTTTGGTTGTGGAGCACATTTTTGGGTCGCCGCGACCACGTTGCCTCAACGCATAAACAAATGCGCAACTGAGCAGCCTCGTCGCGCGTCGCGAGCATGCCCCAGGCTGAGCCGCTCTAATTCATATGCACCTTTGAATCACTGTATGTGTATGTATACAGGGTGTCCCGTAAGGTTACGATAAGTGGGGATAGGGTGATCGAGGAAGTCACTAGGGTCACCAAAAAAATATAAAAAAAAATCGCTCATGGATATTTTTTAAATAATGCCAATTTTCGTTTTTTATCAAAAATTAAACACCCGTTGAGCCTATTTCATTAACTGTGACAACAAATATTGCTTTAGAAAAAAATAAAAAACTGTTATGTAAACGTAAATAACCTTTCTACAATCTGAAATAAAAAAAACAATACATATCTGACCAATAAATAACCTTTCTACAATCTGAAATAAAAAAAACAATACATATCTGACCAAGATCATAAAGATAATCATGTTTTTCCCTTGCCTAGGACTTAACAATTACTTTATTTATTTGACCGTACGTGTACAAACTTCTTACTTTATAATTTAATTTCTTTGGTTTTCTAACATAGTCAAGAATTATTTTTAACTTTTAACGAGTCAGTTATTCATATTATTACGTTTGAATAGTGGCTTTTTAAAACTAATGCACGTTAGATCATGGGTCATCAAATGGCGGATCGTGGTCTGCATCCGACCCCTTTGCGGACCAGTAAAACCTGCAGCACGGGCCATGGCGAAATTTAGTTACGGCATGAGTTTCAGTTCTTTTCCTTACCGTTCACCAATATTTCAAGCGCTACAAGTAAAGCTAAGTTTTCCAATAGGTATCTAAAGCATTCCTTATCACTCGCTAGATGGCGCCCCAACAATTTTGGTAATCGAAGATCGCTTGAAATAGGTACTTATCAAAGAGGATATAAACACTGGGTATCTTGTACTGGATCATATCAATATATTTCATAGATTTTAGAGGTTTTAATAAATAATTACAAAAAAAGCAAACATCAATTTGATTGAGTCATTTCGTTTCATGGACGCTAGGATCAAGAATTAACGTAATTCAAATATAAAAGCCGTGTGGTGTCCAGCAGAGTAGAATAGCACCAACCCCTTACACTCATGGGTGTCGTACAAGGCGACTAATGTTTTCGAGGCAAAAGATCAAGAGTCTCTGTAGTCTGGAAAATGGGCAGCAGCATTTTCCATTGTTATATTTAAACACTGCGATCTCCAACCCGCCTGTCAAGCGTGGAGATTATGGCAATAATCTCCCCTTTCGTAGGAGAGGCCCTAAGTCCTGCAGTGGACTGTTACGGGCTATGATAATGATGATGATGATGAAATATAAAAGGTTTGTATTAAAATGGAACATAGTGCCTACTTACATAAATAATATTTTTACATTTCTTTCAACCTACAAAAGCTATTATTATATTAATAAACATTTTATTTTTAAGTTTATTATTAGTTGGCTGCATGAAATCACTGCCACCATTATAAAGATTAAAAAAAGATTACCAAAATTGTAGGAGCGCCATCTATTGATGCTTTTTGAAACCAACTGACAATACCTACTGGAAAACTCATTGCAAACAGCAATCGCTCATTCATCGATTCCCCTAAGTTGCTTTTAATGAGGTTAGCGGTTAACAAAAATCGAAATCAATGTCAAAATTTCATTAGGTAAGGAGGTCCGTACAACCCAGGCCTATATGACCAATAACGTTGAGTCATTGGAAAGGATTTTTAATTTTCTGCAACTTTTACAATTTTGCGTTCGTTTCGGTCGCTTATTCATTGATCACTCCAGCTATAAAGACAACATCTCAAAAATTTCGAGCTCTGTCCGCTCGGCTTTTATTATGCATACCCCAGCCTAAGAGCCAAACTGTCAACAATTTCGAGAAATTTATAAATAGTAATTTTATCGGGAATACCGGGAATAGTAGTATTGGCGTTTACCGGGAACCTGCCCCAGTTTTTTGTTTTAAAAGATTAAAGAGCCCAAGCCAACTCCTCACCTGCTCATGATCCCCCTGCTGATAGATGGACGATATGATGGTCTGCCGAAGACGAGCGAAGTGGATGAGGAGCAAAAGGAAGTCCTGGTGTTCACCTCGCGAAAGAGCGCAATCGGGATTGACGCCAGGATGATAATGATGATGAGTGTTTCCTCACATAGCAGTTGGAGATTTTTTAAAACTATGAATACTACCAACATATTATATTAAGTTGTAGATAATCTAGCTAGGATGCCGACGAACCTGTAGGTTTATCATGTGTACTCGTATGCGGTGTGAGGGCCACTTCGTTAAAACACTTTGAAAATGTGCACAAACAGTAGCGCCTGTAAGTAAAGGTTTTCTTTAATTTTTCGTAATAATATATAAACATAAAACAAAGTCCCACGCCGCTTCTGTCTGGCCTGTTTGCTATAAACTCAAAAACTACTGAACGGATTTTCATTCCTTGGCACTCGCCCATATCCCAAATATGTAAGATGGATAGACTGAGACTATCGATAGACACACAAGCTTAGATTCTGATACTTCTTTTGCCTCTTCCACATTCATTCATCTTCGTACATTTTGGTACCTACTCCTGATTTACCCTTTTCTTTTCGTTATTTGGTCGATAGCGGTTAGTATACCTATATGCTTTTCTCAGGCGTCTTAAAGACTTATGCTAGTTTTTGAAATAAGTACTTAATAGATCCGCTATTTCTCAGACGACACCACACCAATGGCTTCCCTAGATTTCGCTCCGGAAGGTGGAGAGTGGTGACCAACCATGGCCAAGGCCTACCACTGAAAGGGATCTCGTTTGGAACCCCTAGGGAGTCCTCCGAAAGCGCATTTCCGGCACGGCTTCCGGTCTGTGGTCGTTAAAAAGTTACGATTATGCTTTTCTTGGTAGCAGTACGTGGACCCAAAAATTTAATACCTACCTAGTAAAGTGTATCTATCAAGTCCCCAACGTAATACCTCGGTTAACCTCGCTTCGTCATGAGTATTAGGAGGCATGCGGTCACCATCAGTTACCAGGATCATCGTGCGTTGTTCAATTTTTGGTCAATAGTTTGTGGCCGCTAGATCAGTGATATAATCACTTTATGAACTACAACATTTGTGCTATTATGATAATATTTTCTTACTTAATATCTCCATTGTATCCTACACCTAACAGCCCAGCATGTGATTTTTACAAAATCACGTGGCAATTTTAAAATCACATGGCAATTTTACTATTGAGTGATTTTCACTATCGGTATAATCAGTACCTCGGTGCACCGCTAGATAGCGCCATTGGGTGCAAATGATAGAACATACCTCTAAAAAACCTTTACAGGGCATAGAATGGCTTTACGAAAACAGCACAATTTATTCTTTTCAATTTTAGTTGTAATACTGTTCTTTTGTTTTAACGGAAATAGCACCACTATCATAAAACATAATCAAGGGCCACCGAGCCGTTAATGTGACCTTATAAACAGAATAGTTTCAAAATAGTTGTATTATGAGTACTCTAATACGGGTTAAAATAAAATAAAAGTAAAAACGCTACAATAATACGGTGTCTGTGCCGGCGTGTAAGCACGGGCTGCTGCGAGCGCGACGGCGCGCGGCGGTCGGCGGGCGGCGGCGCGCGATGACGCTATCCGCGCGGCTCCGTTCTCGGTCCCCGTCCCCGCCAAGCGCGGCCGCAGCCGCTGGCCCGGCCGGCAGTCGCGCGTCGCACGGATCCTGTTACGCTCGTCGTCGCCGGACGAAAATGTGTGCCGCGTCATTTATGTGCTGAGTTTACGGTGTCAGTGGCAGCCCGTTATTATAAACGTCATTTGAACTCGAAACTTTCTTTTCACCCGTACCATGATGGCTCCCGAGACGGTAGTGACCGTGGACCACAACAAGCCCGCCGGGCAGCAGGCGCCTCCGCAGCAGCAGCAAGGCGGAGCGCTAGAATGGATCAAAATCGACATAGATTACTTCAAAACCCCACCTGGCATGCTAAAAGTTATCCAGTTGGTAAGTTTCCGAATCGTTTACGTGGTACTTTCTTCGTTTCATTCAAGTAATTGGCTATATTGATTTATTTCATTACGCGTTAACTACATGCCTAGTAGGTACTTAGTCCAAGTGGTTCGTAGTTTCGTACCTATAAAAACACAATCAAAATAAGGCGTAGTATGTAAACTCTTAACTTTCGTTCACAAGTCATAACTTTCTCAAAGTTAAGTTTATCTAACAACTCACCTTATAAATATAGGTTGTGACAAATTGCTAATAATAAATAGGTGTTTTCTTATCAAACTGAATGAAGCTGCTTTTTAGAGGTTCTTCCAGCATAACAGCTTTGCCAAACTAGTTGAAGTTGCAAAGTAAGTGAAGTTAGTGTGAACTAGACGTGGTCGCACGTAGCGAAGAAGTCTCATAGCTTTTGTTTGCTTGCATATATTATTACGAGTTATCGAGGTCATTTTACCCAGCATATTATGTAGTATTGTCGCCGAGCCGCTTGAGAAACGCGAGGAGTGGAGGCCACGAAAGCGGCGGGCGGCGCGGGGGCTGCGGAGCAGGTAGCGCAGGGACGGCCGCTCGGCTCATAGATAAAATTCCACCCTAATGTCCTGTAAACTTGTCAATGTACTTGCAATGAAAGCGTTTTCTAAATTGAACCAGAAAGAGCTGCTTATATTTCCACCAATATTTATTATAGGTATTTAAATAAAAAATAATTGCCTGTAAACACGTATGGTGTGGTAGTAGGGTATGATGAGGTAATAATAAAAAAAAAATTACAATACTAACTATGCAAAATTTATTTCATAAACTGTTTACAAAATGTAGACTTTGGTCTACCTACTATATATGGAATCTGAGATGAGTAACAACTGACCGTCAATACCAAGTTTTATCTCACTACGCTCCATCATTGATAAAAATAATTTGAATGAAATAGTAAACCATAAGGTAAAATATTGTGTTTACTTGTTAGGCACTTTGAATGAAAATACAGTATATCTACACTACGCTTACGATAAGGTTCAAACACGAATCTGTAGGGATTAATTGTGCCTATATCCAAGTTATTACCTTAAGTTTCCGACTGTTTACTAAACTCATTGTTTACTAGACAGAAATAGCTTAGATATGGTATGCACATCCTGCCAAACGGCCATTCGGCATAGAATACTGGTCTCTAGATAGAGAAGGCATGTCTTTTCTATGGTTGGATTACTTCATACATGTTTGCATGCGTCAGAGGTATGAATTAGGTTTGCTCGCCTCGCCTACACGACAATATCATTTTAAGGACGACTCTAACTTGATTTTTCTTTACCTTCCTTTTTAGAAAAACCTACAACTCATGGAAACGTCACTGCCTTATGCTTGTTTTTATTCGTCATTTCATGAAACATGTATAGCAGTCCTGCATTCTGTATTGTATCATGAAATTATTCACACTTTGTTTGCTAGTGTCAGGTTGTACTTCTCATTAAAATAATGACTCAATGACAATAGTTGCCTTGTAGCCATCGACAATTTACGTAACACTACAATTAAGTACCCAAACTTGTTACTAATGTTGTTAATAATTTTGTCGATTTAGTGTTTAACATCGGCAGGTTATTGTATTTCGAAATAAGTAATATTTAATTGGGAAATACATTAAGTTAGAATTTTTGTGGGTAGTGCTAAACCTTTGTGTAATGAACTCAAAAACAAGTTCATGTTCGGTTATCGGTAAAGCTTTCCTAATTAATTTATTACCTCCTTACTTAATTCCTTTTTCAGCGCGTAGTTTTATTGGGACGGCTCATTAACCTTAGTGGCCAATGGCTGAGGCCTTGTTAACCCTTGACCTCTGTTAGTGAGGTCTAATCTTATTGATTATGTTATTTTTATGCCATTCTTGACACATACTCTTATAAGATGTTATATGATATGAGGCACATAGCTAATACTTATAACTCTTCTCCTGTCTAAGTTCACTCATAAAACGAACTAAAGTAGGTATGTTTTAGTGAATTAAAATTACTATTGCTAAATGCATGCGTGCATATGAGAAATGACATACCGAGCAACCATTTGTGTAGAAGCATTTTTGCTGTTATCTCACGTTACGGTTAGATACAATACAAGCGCCCATTACTTTAAGATCGCGATTGTTCTGTATCACAAACCACAGAGAGATTATGAACCTACCCACATAAGTACTTACATACTTTTTTCTTGGATGTTGTCTAAGCTTGCAGTTTTCGCTAACAAAAGTTACAGTATGTAGGTATATACGTAGCATTCTACAATAGAAGTACGTACCTAATACCTACTAATGAAATAATTTTAGCTTATACTGAAAACAATGTATGTAAGGATAATTTATCAACATAAAAGTAGTAAATGTTAGAGATACTCGAGTATTTTTTTCTCCATTGACGCTCTATCGCAACTATTATATTTAGCAGATAGAAGCTGAATCTAGTTTGTCTAGTAAAAGTTGAATCTCTACATTTATAAACATTAGCAGACGATTAAAATTTTGCATTCGTAACTTTTATTTGAGAGCGTTGGGTGAAAGCTGCGCGGGCGCAGCGATGGCGTATGGCGGCGAAAAGAAAGTAGTTCTGTGCCGGCGACGTGTGGTCAGGCCGCCACGCAGCTTTGGCCCTGTGACAACCTGTCTTTCTCTCATTCATATTATGTCAGTTTATTCGTCTTGAGAGCTTTTGAGCTTACCTTCTGTAGATACAAACGATTTAAGTCCAGGCTGAATCTTGCATGTTTTGGGACTCTACGCCTTGTAAAGCCTATTTTTCTTTATATTATACTTTGTAGTCTCGTCACATGTGTTATGTTATTTCCAAGTTATTACTTATTAAGACGCAAAGTCTAAATTTTTTTTTAACTTCTGGAAGTAGATGTTATTTTAGTGTATAGTTCACAAGGAACATGTCCATCTTAAGTAGTTAACGGGGACTAAACGTTAATACGTAAATGGGTAGCATAATTAATTATCCAACTAGACAGTCACACAGTAGTCTTCATTTTGTCATTCAATGGTTAGTAATTCATTAATTTAAGTATCCTTATTATTTTACCGGTACCACTGACACACGCGCAGGATGGCGTGGTAGATATGATGTTGAGTAAGTTGCAATATAAACAAAGCAAACTATGGAATTCTATTGCATAACACGCATGCTCACCATAAAGACCGGCGTTGTTTCGCACCTCTGCTGGTAATTTCACAATACACTCATTAATGCTAATCTATTGCGTAAGTAAAATGAACAAAAATGTAGAGATACATATTCATCCTAACTCACCTAGTGGGTAGCTATCTCACTTTAAAATCGAGAGTATCCAACTCATTTTATCTTATACGAGTACCAGTGTTATTTATTACCCGTTACCCGGAAGTAGGAACATTTATTTTTCTTTTAATTCTTTCGTTTCGAGTGAAGGTCTATCCTTGAGCTAACAGTCAAAGGTTGAGGTGAGACGACGCCCTGATACTAACTGTAAGAACATTTACCTAGCTCGCACCAAAATCGTTTGTGGTGAATGCCATTAACAAACATAAGACACAACATAAGAACATAAGAAAGTGAGGTAAAGAACATTTCTCCTTGATGCATTGACCTATGCAAGTTATGTCATCTTTGTTTGCTTACTATAAATTCCACCGTTTTTTTCACGCGCAGATGCGTTATTTAGGTCATGTGTGAATTTCACCCGTCCCAATTTCGCTACATGGGCACGTAACGGTCACTTCCATGTGTAGGTAAATATAAACACTAGGTGTAATATTATTGCCGTGGTTTATGCCTATTGCCTTCTAGAAACAGTTAAACATGATTGCATGTTGGAATGCGTTGGTGTTGAACAAAATGGCTACATTGTTGGTCACTAGCGGGCTTTAAGCTTACGACACTGTGGCTACTTCGAGCAGAATGCTTGAATAGCGTTAGAAGAAATCGCAGGTTCGTGGTAATGGCATACGTACACGATCGACGCGAGGCTGCGTGGTTAGCGCCGCGTTAGTGACGATTGATTGGGATGTAATGCGCGCACCTGAGTAGTGCTTATTATCGACATGTATATTACTCAGTTTCGTCACAGAGCAAAAGTGCTACGTACAAGTATTGTCGTGAATTTTTTTAGAATTTTCCCATAAAGGAAAGCATGGTCAAATAAATTGGGAGTCAACCACGGCGAACATTCGTAATTGATGGGATAGCTGCTTACTTAAATTATCTAATAGCATAATAGCCTTACCGACAGAACTCTACATGTGTTACATACAAATATTTCACAAATTAAGCGGAGAATCACCTCGATAGAACCGACTTTCCCATAAAAAAATCTCATCGAAACCGGTCCATCCGTTGGGGAGCACCGATGTCACATACACACAGACGCACACGTGAAACTTAAAACACCCATTTTTTAGAAGTAAGTTCTTTGTGATTCGAGTCTGCTACGCGTTTACCAAAGCACCCTAGTGTCAAACGACATTCATCAACATGAAAGCAAGGAAGATTATACACCAAGGGGATCAAGCATTGTCCTACGTCAAGGATGGCAAATTGAATTTTGAGCGTAGCGAGGGTCTCTAGATTCTATGTAGAGTCGTGAGGAAACCGACGCGTTCAAACCGCTCAAAACTCTTTAACCCATATATGAATACTCAATTATTCAAACGATTTGTGAAACAAAATATTAGATAATTGGACACATTAGTCCAACTCTAGTTAAAATCAATTTTGGTTGTGTTATTAAAATAACAAAAAGCACCGACTTTTATTTCACACTCTATAAAATAATGGTAAAACTGACAAAGCACATATTTCTCACCAATAATAATATAGAAAACAGTAATCCTAAACCTCAATATCCATAGTTGGATACTATAAAAAAGGATGATGTGGATGTGAGTTTTTGTAAAGTAAAGATGGCGGCTTTATTGTAGTCTCTTGCAGAATGTCAGCGCACCGCGTTAACAACAGTTTATAATTATCTAACATGTCCAACACATTGGTAGTAGCTACTAGCGGTTATTTTAGGAGAATACCCTTCCTTCTGCCGTTCACCCAGTTATACGCGGCTAGGGAACAATATCTTTTAAAATAACGACACGTACCTACCTACATTAGAGGGGTGTTAGTAAATATTTTGCTTACATATTCCTTTGAAGACAAGGAAGACGTTCCTTGTAATTGGTTTGAACCTTCTATACGCTCGTCGGACGTTTCAGTATTCGGTGGAGAAACGTTTGTTTAATAAACTGTCGGAGATAAATTGTGAACAAATAGGTGCAAAAAGAAATATAGTTTGGGTTCTGAATATTTGTTATTTGGGACTAAAATCAGCATATTATAAATAAATTCCAGAAACTATAATTAGGTGAGTCATTGTTATTGTTATCTCATGCAAAGCATCGCATCGGTTTTAGCGGATAAAAAATATACAATGGATAAAGTAGTTCATATAGGTATATATCAGTAACTTAATTGTCGTCTTAAACGAATTGAAAGAGCGATTTCATTACATACATGCCAGGGACGGGGTTCCATGTGAGGCATCTAATAATGTTCGTTACGTGACCTCTAGCTTCCCAACGCCTCAATAGATTCTATTGAATTAGTTAACCCTTTAAGTCCCGCGCTCCATTGGGTTAAGTGTCAGATACGTTTGAGCTTAAATTGTGTAAAGTCTTTAACATGGCAGCGTTTCTTATCGACAACATAAAAATACGGAAGTTGTACAGTTATTCGCTAAAGTGGAAGACGCAGCCCGTTAGCATATTTCACACAGACGAGTGTGCAGGTCGTGCTGTTGGTGTGCGCGTGTCTGCGACCTTGTTAGACCAAGCACACTTATTATTAGTGAGATTTTGCTCATAGCATCTGAAGTCATCACAGAATTTAGTTTTATAATATACACATTGGATCATTTCACAGTTTGCACTGAGAATAACAAGCTACCAATGTTATATACGTAGAGTGATACCCGTTCTAAATCGTTCAGTAACTTTGAGAAAATTCATGTCAACTTTACATTCGCGTTACGGCAAGTTTACACCAGACCACAGAGGACAGCATCTGCCAAACAGGACAGGAACGAATAAAGAAGAGCATTCACTCGTTGTTCTATTTCTTTCCTTATGCTTTACCTTAGAGTATTCGTTCGTACGTTTGAAGTAAAATTTAAACCACCGCTACATAGCGTATTGATCGTGTCCCCAGGAAAAAACAATAAACGACAAGCATGCATCCATTGTGTAGCTGGTAACAGCTGGTAGCACGTATATTTACGAAGGTACCAGTAGGTACCTTGTAATGTAAATGTAATTTTTTAATTTGTAACGAACCTTTTAATATTCATCAGGGCTAGATGTCAGTCCAGAAATCATTTTAAAACTTTTTGTAGTGCTAGTGTTTGTAAACATAGTTTTCGTGAAGACCAACTCAACAAAGGCGGCGCACGTCACGGTTGCGAAATCGAGGCCAATGAAATTGAAACACTTTCATTCAAATAGTTATTTTCTTCGTGATTATTCGTTGGATTAGTTAACATGTCACGCTTTTGCACATCAAGGTGAATCGGGTATCGACTATTAGCTAGTCGTTAGCCATTTAAATCAATTGATAGTAGTGTCTATAGGTTAGCAAAGGCATATGTACAGAATGGGTAGGTTTATACTAGATTATTTTACTTTATTTTATTTTAAATGCCCTTGATCTATCTATCGAACGTCTAGTCCAGTCCGGTCTGATTTATCTATAGATTGCGTCACGGTAGGTATGTACAGTAATATCTAAGAATAGTCATCAGATACATAGGTTACCTATACATAGGGTACCTTCATGAAATAACGTCACACCATAAATTATTCCCATATGGGTAGGCAGCACATTGTTCCATGTGCATGGTTCTGACAAACCTCTCGGATGTCTACGTATTTAGGGGGTTTTTCACAGTGCCAGTATCAGATATAAATATCTTACGTGCATATTTTCTTATCAAAAAAATTACGATAACAAACACACTTTTGTTTTTAAAAATGCTAACCTTTCCTTTGATATGTGTCATACACGTATCACAGCATACAGTCATCGGTCTTCATGTCATGTAGGCAATTTTAAATATTCTTTAATCCTTTGATTTTTTATATTATTATCTTTTTAAGCTATAGGTACTTAATGCACTAATGCAACGATAGGTAATTACACTAATTACAAATCTGTATATAACTGTATCCTAAACCGAACTCAAAACAAAATATCACGTTGGTATGTACTAGCTGTACTAGCAGATATAGAGTAAGTATTTAGTTTAGTTTCTATGGCTAGCCGTGCGGTGTGGTGATGCTGGGGCAATGCGGAAGAATGGAAGGCGTGTGCTGGGAAGGGCAGCGGTCGTCGAACCCCGCACGTGCCGCTCGGGGCCTGCTGTTGAGTAAATCGGGACAAATAGGAACTGTGGACTAGGTACGCCACGTCACGCATCTGTGTACACATGTGCTTGTAAATAGTATTTAGTAAAGGGTATGCTGAGTGTTAGGATACGATATGCGATAGATACGACACACTTAGACCAAGTGACCAAACGCTCAATCGCTTGATGTAAACAGAGGTAGAGCTGGTTGTTCTATCATTTTTTTATAGAACAACGAGCGATCGCTCTACCACAGAATAGAACTGTGTCTCTGATTACATCGAGCGAATGAAAATTCGCTCGTTTGGTCTAAGCGAAACAGACACACAATTTTTAATTACTTTTTGAACGTTACAATATTCAAGACTTCTCTCTGGAATACGCTTAGATAATTGATGACAGTCCTTAAAACTGATATTCAGAACGAAATGCCAAATGAATATAAAATACAAAAAGCTTTTGGAATTACCTTTTGCATAAGCTAAACCTCGTCAATTTAAGAATCCTGGCTGTACTTTGACCGAGTTGGTTTTCTGAAACTGAAAGTTTGCAAATTATTGATTGTCTCTTGGTTGCCCGGGCGGCTCATATACTTTATCTAAAGTCTAAAATATTTTTATTATATACTCAACATAGATAATGTCGAACGGTCATTTGGCGCGAATTCTAGAATTAATTTCGGAGCTATTGAATTAAAGACGTATTAAAATGCTCAAAACCTGTTCAGGCAAGTGGGTGTCATTAGTTCGTCGGCTGTCGACACAATTCGGGCGTCGTTGGGCGCGTCGCGTGGGCCACGTCGGTACCCACTGACCCCAATGATACCGGCCTGCATGCTCACTTCGCAACTGCTGAGCTGACGTTGCATTCCATTGACGCGGCCTCTGAAGACAAAAAAAACGTTGTAGCTTAAAACGTGTTAACAGAATAGGTACTTTGGTTGCATCACTGGCAAACTAATGGTGTTCAAATCGTTATCTGTTAACATATTTTCTTTTCCTTATTCGTTGCTTTGAAACTTAAGAAAAAATTTAATGCATCGTTAAAACCGCGTTTGTTGACCTAAATGTAGAGACAGATAAGTAACTTGTAAAAGTGATGACTCTAAACACAAATACAGTCATGTTGCCATTCTAGAAACCGTTGTCAGCCATAGTCAGTAGGTAGATAAACTCCAAGGCCGTATGAATGTTGGTATGCTAAGCTAAGGCGTCGTGAAGCGGTGGGAGGCGAGATCTACCTACTTTATAAGTACATATCCTTATTAGGCGTGATTTAATCATATGACGAAAACGAAAACGAAACTGAATGCTATCCTTTTTTCCTGATCCGATAAGTTTAATATAAAATTAGTTTATGTACCTACTTGTTTTTATCCATAGACTCTGCTAATACGCGGGCGTATCATCATGATATCATGTAACAAGCTGTAGTACATAAATAAACTTGTTAGTTAATTATTATGTTAGGTGGGAAACCTTTATCTGACGTACACTGACGAAGCGTACCCATATGAGTCATATTTATTTTTGCACTGTGCAGTTTATCAGTCTATGTCGTCATATAAATTTTATCGTTCGCCAAGGCATGAATTCATCCAAACATTTAAGGAAAGGTTATACTAAGGTAGCGTTAAATTACGTACAGAACGTAATAAAATTTAACACCTACTTACATTATGAAGAATTTAGAAAAGCTGAATATAACGCATTGGTAGTCTTTGCGCATCGAAGTCGGAAATCCGGCCACGTTTCACCGAGGCTGGCGAGAATGCAGCGCCATGGAATGGTCTCTGAACCCATTGACAGTGATAGTAGGCCGGAATCGGGGTCGCGTCCCATACGTGAGCGCGTGCGCCGGCGACGATACGGCGACGCACTTTCTCTGCACACGTAGGTGTGTCTTCGACGTGTCACTTTTTGACTCTTTTACGGCTTCAAAACTCACGGAGTAAACTTCATAAGCATTTTTCATTAGCATAATCAGATCACGACCATGCACTAATTGCAATCCCATGTACCTTTTAATAATTTGCTAAAAGACTACCAACCCGGATACGGCATTATAAAATTGCCTATTCATTGAAACTGAAATTGCAATGTTTGGCAGGGATATGCAGCGACCTAGTTGTGGTTAAGAAGGAAAGGAAAACTAAATAATGTGGATATACCGGTGCCGGCAAACTGAATGCGCAGTTATATGTAGTTTGGTTTCTACAAACAACACACCTGTTAGCGGTAGTTGCGACACCGCGGCGGCGACCGGCCGCGGTGGTGTCGGCGAACCGGTCGCGCGCCGGCTGCGGCGGTCGTGTTCCCCATATTTGTCCCAATACCAATGCCCACCACCAATATGCTACGGGGGATAGAGACAATCAATTTTTTTTAATATTCCAAATTTCGACTTTCCGTAGCGATAGAACTTGCAAATCCTCTTGTGTGGGTTCTAGAAGAATAAAAACCTTACATCCTCTTGGCAGTTTCGCTTTTCAGCCACATTAGTCTCTTTTCTTTTTGATATTAATCATTTTATCAATATTAAAAATAACCTATTGCCGCTTTTCCGTTACGTTACGTTACGCGGAATTTTATAAATATAAATTAATTGTAAAAATAAAAATAAACTGTCGCTCGCTAACGAGAGCGAGTCAACTGCAATAGACTCGCTCTCTTGGCGAATTAGTTTCTGGCACACGACTTGTATTACTAAGGATGTACACAAATCAATGTGAACGGTTACTTTGAATTGCGGGTAAACATTGGTCAGTCAGCATTTACTTTTCTCTATGAAATTCTTAGGCGAAGATGTCTGATGTCTGTCTGCCTGTTACCAGTCTTGTCCACTTGTATAGCGCGTTAGGTACATGTACATATAAAGACGGCGCTACAAGCGATATCCTTCAGGCAGTGTTCAGTACTTCACATTGAGTACCTACCTATGAATGTGACAAGTTATAGAACAGACATCGAACAATACACAATCTTGATATTAGAATTAGATGGGTGTGTGTATGGATTTGATTATGTGTAACTACGCAAAAAAGGAATGTGTTCTATACCTATATTGAGCCGGTAGGAACATCAGGTAGGACTCTGTCAAGCCTAAGCATCTGCTAATGCTATCCGACTGATTGAATTGTAGTGTTCTGGTTTGAATGATAAGGTAGCCCGTGCAATTACAAGAACGAGGACTTCATTTTAGTCCTCACAGTGACAACGCATCTGCGGTTCTGCAGTTTTGTAGCCGGCAACCTAAATGTATGAATCGTAGATGTTATGGGCAATAGTTACCGCTCACCATCAGGAGGGGTACTATTTGTCACCGTGTAGCATATTTTTTATTGTAATTATACTTTTCGGTCAAATAATAAATATAGAAAGTAATTTCTGCAGGTGAGTTATGATAACAATTAGTGTCCGATAATGCGCTTAAAGATTACAATACCTTAGATAATAAAAATGAGCAACAATAAATATAAATTATAGAGGGTATAAATATTGATAAGAGCTTCTTAGGTACGAATGTGTAGCGAATTCTGATCATATCTTTTCTGTTCAAACGTAGTGTCGTATGTTAATACCTTCATTACGTGCAAGCGCGTGACCTCCTCACCCTTCTCCATTGCACTCATTACTCAGAATTAGATCACTGTGGAGTTAGTGGGTATAATGTTCGTAGGTAGGTACAGAATGACTAAACCAGCCATGACAAAGATACGGCCCGCGGGCCGCATGCGGCCTTTAAACCATATCAATACGGCCCGCAACAATAATCTACTTAATGAGAATTTTCAGACGACACGCTGCGCTCGCTCCTTCATTAATTTGTTACTTACACTATGTTCGCCCCAGCTCTATTGACACTAAATTCGAAAATTTGGAGCTCGCAGCGCACGCTACGTTTTTTGATCATTCACCCCGCCCGCACCGCAAGCTGAATTTGAACTTTATGACATATGAAAAATTCCAAGCTTTCTGACTTGGCTCATTCATTAGTTCTTGTATTATATTTACTTATTACCGCTCTTTCGAGTCAAAATTCGCAAAGTCGTTCGCTACGTTCCTTAATTTTTTAAACATACTGCCCGCACCGCCGCTTATAATAAATCCGGATTTTAAGAGCCAATATACCAAAATATCCGAGCTGACTGAGCTCGGTCCTTCATTACTTTGTTACTTTCCCAGCTCTTTTGACTACGTAGTCTTTTGGTACGATGCGATATTTTTTTGTTCTTAATTTTGAGCCGGGCCTGTTAACACACCCTAATTTTATAAATGGCCCTTTAGAAAATCCAGTTTGACACCCCTGGAAAAAAAACAGGTTTTATTTATTATACTTTTACTTATGGCCACTGTAACTTATGTCGTTACTCAGCCTCGGCGACAATTTGAATGAAATTATGAATCAAAGCAATTTACGATTTAGCCTAACCCAGCTTTACCGCCATACAGCCGCGAGAATTTTGATCCCAGATCGATGACATTCTCAACTTTCAATTGCAGATCCTCGGCATCCTGTGTATGGCGCTGGCGTCGCCGTGGTACTCCGGCTGGTTCGTGTTCGTCGCGGTCACCAGCTTCATCACGACGCTGATGTGGAGCGTCGTCTACTTCCTCAGCGTCAAGCAGGCCCTCAAGATACCCATCAATTGGGTGCTATCTGTAAGTTTTTAAAAGTTCAGTGTACACTACAAGCATTGTTTTAAAAGCTTCATGGCTTAGTCTGTATCTAAACCAACGAGTAGGTAGCAAAAACACAAACGGAAGAAATTTTAAGTAGCATGCTTCGATCATACACATACATAAGTAGATGATCGAAGACAGGGAGAGAGTAAAGGAAAAGAAATATGTATATGTGTATTGTACTTACTCTGTAAGTTTTGATGACGGAGGTTTGTTTGCGAGGAGCAAACATTTATTTGGTTTCATAACAATAAATCAAATCCTGTGTGTGCTATAACAAGCCTTTTTGCCACGCACGTGCAAGATGTGGAATGAGCTTCCATGTCGATGTTTTCCTTTGTACTGTTCTGGTTGATGGTGGCCGCTTTTCATCAGGTGGACCGTCTGACAGTGTACCGTAGACAATAAAAAAATTTAGGTCTACGAGAACTACACGATTGTATACGATAGAATTTACGAGGTTCAAAATTTGCCAAAATGTTAACAACGTCACTGCATATGAAAAATATTTATATAGGAAATCTATACCTATAGTATGACTAATGCCACAAACTTATCTGACCCGGTGGCCAAAACTGGAACCGAGTGTCGCCATTTTGAAATGTCATGTCAATTCCAACAGCGGCGACGCTGTCACTGGGTCAGATAAGTTTGTTGCACTATGCCTTTACTACCCGTTTCCGAGAAAAGCATTTTGAGTGTCCGACAGGTAGATAGACAGATATACAAACAGACGGACCGTTAAGTTCTTACCTTTAGCTAGACTCTAGCTAGAGATTCGGAACCGCAAAAAGAAATAAACAAAAAATTACTTAATATTAGATTTTAAACATACTATCACTCTTCTTTTCCAGGAACTGATCAGCGTGGGTCTGGAGACTTTCTTTTACCTGACCGCGTTCATCGTGCTGTTCGCTTCCACCTCCAGCTACTACAGCTCTTACTACAACTACGGGGCCAATGTAGCTGCTGCCGTAAGTTTCAAATGCATACCTACAAATAATTTCACGTATAAAAGGGCCATGCGGAGACTGTCGATGCCACTCGCTACGATCCTGACACACCTTTTTTACCTTTTCTACATTCATACATGTTCTCATACATTTATGCTAACTGCGGGTACTACTGATCTGCCATTTTGGACAAGAAAGAAAGAAATAAATTAAGAACACTATAAGAAAATTATTTGTTATATTACTCAAGTACAAACGAGGAGGTCGGCACCTGATGGAAATGGGTGACTGACATCCTACACCATATTATTATTACATCTACTTACGATGAATGCACTGGTTTCATGTAACAAAATCGTAGAACCGCAGGCGCGTTGTCATTTTGAGGACTAGCAGCTCTACCTTAAGTCTATAAATCGTTGTTATAACCGGAGCACAATAATGCAAAAATTGTTAAGTACTTAGCGGCAGAAGTTTATATTTGGCTATGATACCGTGGTACCTATCCCATTCGTAGTCCTATCATCAATAAATTTACGCTCTATTTCGCTCTACATGGACACCCACAAATACCTATTTTTACTGGGTCGCGTTCATAAGTGTATGACCACCTTAAAATACATATTCCTGTGAAGCTGTTAAAAGTTTTATAGCATGTAGCATACTGTCCGAAAGGGAATAACGTAGAAAACATTTAAAAGTAAAAAGTTTTTATTACACTAAATCACGGTGCCAGTTTTACTTTTAAAAAGTTAAGTTTTTAATTTATTGTAATTTAATACTTAAACTTACCACAAGAAAACCAGCGCTGTGAGTCGTTTCTTGAGCCTCACAGCACATGCAGGGTGGGTACCATTTACGCTGGCCGCCGCGGCACCGACAGTGTCATGGGAGACTACATATTGTCTTAATTAAGATAGATACTTCAAGTATTAATGTGTCCGTTGTTTGTAATTGTAACTGTTATTGTGTCGTGGTGTGCTATGTGTAACAAATGTCTTTTCTTTCTTTCTTTCTTTAAAACCTGCTGTTTAAGAATGAGTTATTGGTGCCTAAGAGACAGCTGATAGACCGGCCCTTCTAATGTTTAATAGTAGTGGCAGTAGCTACAAAAGATTTTCTAAAAGTAGTCCTGCACTTATTAACGTGACTGTACATTTTATTTTATCGCAACCGGTGTGTCGAGTTACTAAAATCACCTGAAAAATAATGTGTAGGTATTCCCGTTGTCCCCATGACTTCTTGGATTGTAAGACTGATAGAAATTTTATTCTGCGTTGCATTCCAATTACATATCAACTTAATTATTAATAAATCTTTAAAAATTTTTTTTTTTTAAATCTTTATTTAAGGAGCTTGATCACATTAAAGCGACCATGCCGCTCCATATTGTTACACTTCAAACCCAACCCTAACAAATTTATATAGTTCTCGGGCTTCCCTCGACAGAGGAATCGCCGGAGCACATTACGTCCACCGACTATCCAAATAATTTTACATTAAGATTGCATGTTTACTCTAAGTTGTTCGTTCCGCACACATTCCATGATAAACATCTTTAATCGAGTTACACTCACTACAGTTAGGAGAGCCTTCTTTTCCCATAATAAATATGCAATCTCATTTAATGGAATGTGTCCGGAACGAATTCGAAATGTTTACACTAACTTGTCTCTACTTGAGCAGTTGTCAATCCAATGATTATTACGGACCACACTGGCAATGCAAAAAAGAAGTATATCTAAATTCTAAATATAGTAATTCGATTGTCCTCTTCTTCAATGGGGATAACGGGAAATTGCGAAAAAATACAACCATATCTGCATCAAGGGCTTCATTGTAGTGTCCTCTAAGCTAACAGTTAATACGTTCTTTTCCAGGTGTTCGGTCTGTTCAACACGGTGGCCTACGCCGCCAGCGCATTCCTGCTGTACAAGGAGCACAGGAGCACCGTGCAGGCGTGAGCGCCGGACGCGCCTGCGCAAGCGCACGCACGCTGCACACACACCCTCAACTAAAAGACCATATTGTCTAAACCATTTTTATAAAATGGTACTAAAACACCATTATCGAACAATTACTCACTCACAAAACATACAAATCTGTTCACGTAGGTACCTACATTGAAAAATAATTTTTGTACCTAATTTAAAAGCACTGATTACACATTCGTATTATAATGTAATTCTTCTTTTTTTAAATCAGTATAAAGTAGACTAATTATAATCAGCAAATTTGTACAAAATTGGTCTAAGTACCGCGTTAGAGCGTCAAAATGAATTTAGTAAAGCTAAGACATTGAAAAGAGCTTACAATATACATACTAACTGAAATTAAATATTATGATTGTACTGTATTTTATGGAAACGTTAAATCGAAGGTAAAGTGTAGCAATAGTCTTTATACAAATAAAAATTACTAGGAAAATAAAATAAGCTCTAATTTTAAGATTATCTCACTTTTGGCACTTATTTTTGTACCTACTATTAAGGTTGCTGCATATTTATTGCTTGAAGATATTGTTTCGATTTATTATTTAATTTTAACTTACTTGTCGATCGGTTCATTGTTAACACGGCCTAAATGCCATGAATATAAACTTAACACTAGCGAAGGAATTACTGTGTAATTAAGTAAAGTTAGGAGAAAGCTAGTTCCACAGTACCTAATTCCTGTTACTGGCTAAGAAGAATGTTAATATTTTACGCGTTCTAAGGTTTTCAGTCACAATGGCCAGATTTCAGTACTGATTCTTATTATCAGTTTGTTTTATTAGCCTAGTCTTTCGTAAATAATCCATCTTTAACTACAAAACTATATACGTATTGGTCAGTTAAGTATCTTTATAAAGATCAATTGCTTAAATTATCTTATTTATTTCGGAAATTGAGCTTTATTTATCATACATTTAATTTGGTTGTGATGTAATAACACCAACACATTGGATTTACAGCTGTTTTATGACAGGAAACTTGGTTACTATGTTAAATTTATTAACCTACCTATTGTGTGCACTGAAAAACAAGCTTTGATAAAAATAAACACTATCGCGTTTTACAATTATGCGACATCCTTTGGTTGGTGTTTGTTGTTACAATACTGAAATATTTAAGATATGTTAAAATAAAGTGGTATTTTTATATGTAAGGTACTTTACATGCAATAGTTTATTTAACTAATTGTAAAAAGTTAATAAATATATTTTTAACATAATAGTTCTGGTTTCTTGTCTCCGTAGACCTAAAAGGTTGGCGTTGTCTTAACCCAATTATGGTTAATTGTATCCCACAATTGTAGCATTACAGTCCGAGGAAGGAAGCATAACTGTCGACTTGTAACGAAAGTTATGTATGGCAGACGAAGTATGAAAATGAACAGCCTAAACTGTCCACGTCTAGGCTTGAAACTCCTCCACATAGGATAGATAGAGAGCGTACGTTTCTATGCATAGAAGACGGGTTGAAGTTCGCAGTGTTGAAAATACTCAACAGAAAATGCTACTGCTCATTTTCTAGACTTTTAGTAATAGACGGTTTGCCTTTTAGGATACCCGTTAATGGGATGGGGTTGGTGCTACACTCAACTCTGCCGATCACCACGGAGCGGGAGTGAAAGTAGAATAAATGCAATAGAAATGAGAGATGTAATATGGAATAATGTAAAAGTTGCTAGAGTGAAAGAAGTCGTAGGTAGAGTAAAGACTAGGACAGAGAGAGAGGTTAAGTTTATCCATGTAGAGTATGAATAACAGCGACAGGACAGAAGTGGATTGAAGCATTGGAAGGAAATCGTACATATCATGATGAAATTTATCCTTACAGGAATAGGTGTAATACGACGTTATGTATGTTGTAGGTACCTATTACTATCCTTCAAACCAGCGATGCATTATTGTTATTTGGCGGTGTCTCACGTGTGTAGATACAACTTTTTTTATTCCACTAAGGTGGCAAACAAGCTTACGGCTTGATGGTAAGCAGTCACCACAACCTATGGACGTTTGCAATACCAGGGGCATCAAACACGCGCTGCCGACCACGCAAATAGTTTTCACTCCTTTCGTCAAGATACTCCATGTTGTACTCTTCATTGAAAACCTTTCTAGGGAGTTTATTCCACAACCTTACGTACGTGGGAGACAGTTTCTTTGAAACCGCACAGTTCGCGACCAACTTCACACCAAGGTGTGATGATGAACTCCCTCGCGATGGCGAGCGGTGCGATGATAGAATGTAGCTGTAGCCATTATTTATTTATACAAGCCTTATATCAAACAATTCCTCAGAACAAATACAAAGGGAGGCGAAATCCCTCCGCGAACGGCTGAACCGATTTGGCTGACAATTGGTGGGGAGGTAGCTTAGGAGACGGACATAGGATACATGGGGTAGGGTGGTGTAGGGTTAGTACGCTACGCGAACGAATTCGGGCCGGGTCCACTAGTTCTAAATAAATATTGGCATTAATGGGCACTTTTGAGCGTGGCACTACTTGGGGAGGACTATTCGAATAGTTTTCAACTTTATTTGACGATTGTTTATCACAGCAGATTATAATTATATTGCTCGTTTCTTTTTCCTCCATTTCTTTGACGTTTATTAGTTACCCTCATTTTGGACGAAGCATGATTGTGAATTAGTTTATGTTGACAGTTGTATTTTTGACATTGTTTTAACGTGACATGTATTTAAATTGCTTCATGATTAATAAATAAAAAAATAGAGGATTTAAAAAAATATATATTGGTACGTAAAGACTATGAGTAACTGAGAGCTTAGCTGATATTTGTTGTTGTTCGTGAGTAGTATATAGTTAAACTAATGAGTCATATATAATAAATAAGTTTAAACTTAAGATTCTCATTAATTCCACATCGCTTACGCCAGAACGTAATATTTTGATATACTATACTTACTTGTTAGTCATGGAAACGGCGAGCGCGCGGATGAGTCAGCCAATGTCAGACGGCGAAGCAGTCGATTGGACGCCCGTGGCCTGGACTAACGCGCGGAAAGCGGTATCAAAACAACTCTCGACGACTCTCCTTATAGAAAGAAAATACAATGTAAGTGAAATTGATAGAATATCGTATTATTTTCTTATTTTTATTCTGTGTCAAATATAAAAATGAGTGAACTGTAATTTTTAGATTTAAAACATTGTTTCATTTTAAGTAATTAAAATATTTATTTGTTAACACTTGCGTGCGACGCTCTTACAGTTTCACCATTGCTTTTAATTAAAAACATGACATAAGGGAATGAGTAAGCCACCTTAATGAATGACATAAACAAGAAGTCGTAAAATACTTTTATGTAGTACGCGAGCAAGAACTATAGTATTTTCAGTTTATGAGTATGTATGTATGTCAGTATATCAGTATGAAGTTATATACTCATGTGTAGGCGGGCGCACGGGCAGGGTATTTATTATGTTTCCATATAATATGCTGGAGGACGTATTATATCGTCACATACAAAACAAGAATATGACTACCGTCTGCCGTCTTACATATACCTTCATATAATATAGAATACGATAGCAGTCTTGGTTCGCAGACGTCTCGTAAAGGTGCATGTCTCAATTTCTTTGGGGTGTGGCTGCTGTGCCGATCGATTATGCGCTGGGATAGACTCTATCTGATAGAGGGTTATATGATTGGTTGTTAAGACGTATTTTGTTTACATTTTATATTTGATTATATCAGCTTTTGCCCGCGATTTCGTCGATTTGAATCTTTTTGTATTAACGTGTACGCGCACGGGGGCCGGGGCAGCCTTGACCAAGATCCGGGATTTGGCAGATCTAGTATTTACAGTGAAGCCACCATCTGACCTCCGTTACCCTGTAAACAGGTGAACCTGACCAGAATGCATCATGGTTACATATTCAGTGGTCTGAATGTTCAGTTATCATCGTGATATTTTTCCATAGTAAGAGCATCGGTTAGTGTTAAACTAATGTACATAACTTAGAAAACAGTCATTGTGGTAAGTACATGGCAGCACTGAGGTTCGAACCCGGTACCTCTCTCTTACGAGTCGGACCTTTAACCACTAGAACACCGAATGCGTTGTAAGTACTTATTAACATTAAGTACTAATAATACATTTTAAAATATAATAATGTTAATTTTATTATATTGATAACTGAAATGACGATTTATAGTTAATACTATAAATGAATATGAATATAAAATATTCAATCGCATTAATAATTTTCATAAAAATAGACCGCAATCGGACTAGCAGAGATTCGCATTGCCTATTCGCGACCCAAGGTCTTACAAAGTTTTCCGTCTTTCTATTAGGAAGTATAGGTACTTGCTTCACATAGGTATGTATACAGTTTGTCGGATGCTCCGAGCCGTAGAACGTATGCGTCTTTAGCCATATAGTACCTACGCAAGTATGTATTTGTATTCGCAGGAGCCGGCGGCCTCGGCACACAAACCTGGCGTCATGGTCCGCCAACACGTTGACCTAAGTGCCCATTTCGGGTGATACTGTCACAATCGACTCTTAATCCGACTTGCTGGAAACCATCGTAGGTTGCTAATTTGTGGTTATAGCGAGTTAACTGCGCCCATCAAATTCTTTATTTGTTATGCGGACATGTGATAAATCGCTTAAGGTCATTCAAATGACTTAAGTAATCATTTTGGTAGGAATCAAACGGAAAACATGTTCTAAAAATAGTTTTAGGTTTATTTTGGTGCTTAAACGTATTAAAATACATCCATATATACACACTGAGGCCCGTAAAGGGAATCCCAAAAGTATTAAATGTGTCAAATGAGAAATATTTCGTCAGAAAGGATAGAGCCAGAGCGCCTACTGTCAAAAACTGTACCTAGGTCACATAATCAAATCAACAGCCCATACTGTTGGAGTTCTGCCTTCAGCACATAATTGGAGGGGGTTTGCCATAATCTCGTCGCTTAGCAAGCGGGTTGATGATATTGAAAATACATAACAGTAACGCTACTGCCCATTGCCTGTACGGAGGTTCTAGCTGGTTAGCATCAACATTCGTCGTCTCATGACGCTGGTAAGCAGAAGAAGTTGTAGCAATTTTCTACTCTACCACACACCACATGACTTCAGAAGCTCTGTGGATGTTGCAACATACCTACGTATACGTGTGTATACGTAAATATATTATAAGTCGCTAAGAAAAATGCAAGTTATCAGTAATAGAAGAACTCTTGAGAAGTAAGGTTACCATTGTTCGCATTTCAGCATGTCTCACACGGTGACCATCACGCGGACCACGGCCACCACTTCCGGCACGGCTGTGTTCATCAACACCGGATACTTCAGCACCGTGCCCGGTCTGCTGAAGTTGGCACAGCTGGTGAGTTTACAAGACAAGGTTTTTTCCCGTGGTACCTACTGCCCGTGGTACTACCGGTCAATTCTCTGATATCCGTGAACGCAACGTTAAATGTGACAGATAATGGCAAGGTTGCCATAGCAATCCGAATTTTTTTACAGAAATAACCATTAGCAACCAACAGCATATCCTACATTTCGTCGTTGCGATCTAGGACGTTTCTTAGATAATCACGTTGCTGCTTCTTCTCTGAAAGAGCAGAGAAGGAGGAACCTAAGAAGGTTTAATATTCTAGTATGTATTTGATAGTGTTGTTACTAGTAATTTATTTAGCATCTTTACGTACAAACGCGCTTCTTTGTGCACAGACTCTATCTACGTCATTAATCATCAACAGCATAACAGACCACTGCAGGACTTGAGTCTCCTCCACATTAGTGGAGGAGATAATTGCCGTAATCTCCATGCTTTGGGGAAGATCCAATATATGATAAAATACACATCTGAAAACGCTGCTCTCCTCTTTCTGGTTTACGAAGGTAACATATGGTATGCATTGTCTGCTTCTTTGCCATAGAGGAGCACCATTCCTTCGTAACGAAAGTGGCCAGAAGCATTTTCTGTTGTGTATTTTATTACTACGATCTCTAACCCGCCGAGCATGGAGATTACGGCAAGATTATCATACAGAATGAGACCAAGACATAGAGGAAGAGAATCGAAATTAACAAGGTTGAAATTCACTTTTTCCATAAAGATGCACAAACAGCCTGCACGATTCCCAGTAACTCATCATTCCCGAATGCGCCTGAGTGACCTACTTTAGTTACGTAAATATCATCGTTGGGCAACGTCCTTAATAAAACACGCATTCTTTAGGTTCACGTCATTCTATAAACGAACGACGCTTGTTGGGAAATATAAGAGATGATCTAAAGATAAGGTGCATAATGTTTATGTTAGAATAAGCGAGCATCTAAGTAATCTGTATTTTCTGCCGTCAAAGTAACAATTTTGGCGTTTGAGGGTAGCCAGCGCAGTTAAGTAAAGGCATGGGGCCAAAGACTTCTATATATTAGATTTCATCTTAGTCCTCACAGCAACAAAGCATCTGCAGATCTACAATGAAACCTAAGTAACAGGTACCGTTTACCATCAGTGGGCTGTATGTATATGTTCGTTTATCACTGAATGGATAGTACAAAAACCCCTTGGGAAAAAAGATACATATTTACAATGCAAATTTCAAAATTGTATTGAAATTACTATTGTATTGTATTGTATTCATTAGTTACCATTAAGATAATTGGTTTGTTTCAACAGTTAACTGCTTTGCTTATACGCCTTCAGAGACTACTATTTGTTTTGTTTTGATTAGTTGAGTATTTGACAGCATTAGTTTCATTTTAATCAAATAATTGTAGAGCTTCGTTTCTCCTTTGACAAGTTTAGAACGCAACAAGTGTCGAACACAACATTCGAGAAGCTGATCGAAATATATTCGTATAAAAAAAAAGGGTAAAGACTGACGTGTTAACAGAGAACTGTTGTGTTAGTATTTATTTTCGATTATAAAAAAAACCATGCCCCGGATTAGATAATAGTTAATAATAGCGGTATAGCAGTAGATACTCCAATTACAAACAGATAAGAAATATAGGTAGGTCCTTTGATTTATTATAGAAGTCTTTGGGTAGGTCTTACAATAATTTAAAAATAACACGAAATTGACAAACTCAAAGTTGAATCATTATGATTGACATTCCGTTGAACACGTCAATATTATTTATTAAATATTTCTTGTTTTCCACATTTATTTTTCCACCTTGACTCAGAATATGGATGATGTCACTACCCTGCGTCACGTCACATTAGTTGCCTTGTACGGTTAAGATGTCTTCATGCTAGTGTTGCAATATAATTTTCTAGTATCCAGTCAACAATCTCTCCAACCCACATGTTAAATGTAGATATATTGACCAAATAGCCTTTTGATGGTCTGTTGCTATTGTTGTATGGATAATGCACTCTGCAGATTTTATTAAATAAATTAATTTCTCAGCTGGTTTGATTGATGTTTGTATTTTTAGAAAAAAAAGTTGTAATTACTAATGTAAATAAAAGAGGTATATATACATAGTTTAAAACAAAGTCGCTTCCCGCCGTATGTCCCTCTATGTACGCTTAGATCTTTTAAACTACGCAACGGAGTCAATGCGGTTTTCAACAATAGATAGAGTTTCAACAATTCAAGAGAAAGGTTTATAAGTTAGAAAAAAGGGTAGGTTGGGGTAAAGTAGGTGTACGCGAACGAAGTCGCGCAGGTTCACTAGTAACATTATATAAAAGCACTTTAGAGTGACCTTACAGCTAACAATATGTTTTCATCGTGAGCACACCCATGACTCCATCGGCCATCGTTTATTTCGGTCTCGGGCGCCCGCGAATAAACATTACACAGTTTACGAGAGAGGATAAAACTGCAGCCGGCGAGGCGGACTGGATTTGCTCTCGGATACGCTAATTGCCTTTTCATACATTTTTAATCTTGGCGTCAATCCCGGTTGTACTCCCGCGCGCGAGGGCCCGGGATCCGCCAGTAGCAGTTATCATCACAAAACGGAAGTGGTGGGTAGGCCACACATTCACATTCAAAAGTGTTTGAAGATTTTTTTGTGATATACAGCTATACATACGTGGTAGTAGACCCTCTGTTGGTCACCACGCGAAGGTTTGAAAGAACGTTTCTCGCTCGTACAATTCGGATGTGGAATGAGCTCCCAGCCACAGTGTTTCCTTTGGCCCGCATGCCTGTTTGTCTGCCGGATAACATAAAAAAAAATGAAAAGTGCTCTATGCTCTGGCATATAATGGCGTACAAAATATAGAGGTAAATTTATGCAATAACAACTAAACCAACTTAATTAAATGTATTGAAAATTAAGAGATAATAAAATTAAAGTCAAATATTTTCCCTATAATAATTTGTAGGAGTCTTTAGAATGTCAAGGTAAACAAATATAATAGGAACAATGTGAATTAATTATTCACAACCACACCAAATGTCACACCAATATTTTTTAATGTCTAACTAAATTTTCAATTAGTAGGTTATATTATTTAAAGTCCAAATATTCCTTAATGCTATAGAAACATTGCAAACATTCGCAGAAACAGCAGAATTTATTTCGAGTGACGACCACGTACCGGCTATTGCAGATAGGATGGGTAGATAGACAAATAAACACTTCATTGCTCATACAAAACATAATATAGTAGATACAGATGGCGTTCAACTAAATATACCTGTATGTAATCTTGTAAATATAAGTGTCACAATATCGGTGCGGAAGACGTGCGGAAGGCCTACATTCAGCAGTACATTTTCTGAGATGAAGATGATGATTGAAACTAGTAACAATGATAATTGATTTGTCATGGATTTATGAATATCCCAGAATATGACGACCCTCAAAATTGTCTCAAAACATGACTAGCGTAAAAATGACGTCTCTCGAAGTTCACAAACATGCTTTTCAGCGCGTTCACTTCAGTACCAAGACACCCTTTATTTTAAACAAATCTTTCAACGCGCCATTTCTAATTCATTCGTAAATTTTGTTGCCCTTTTATTTATTACAATTGAGCCAAGTTAATGCTTGATTATTTTTTCACAAAAATGAGCATTATAAACAAGGAGCGCGCATTGAATTCTTTTGTTAGCTAATAGGACTCCTTAGTAGTTTAGACATCAACGCTATCCTCTCATAAATGTTATTGTTTAGTGTTATACACGAACCAGTTTTTACGAAGTAAATTATAAAACCATGGTGTATTATGCCTAATGCCACCATTTATATATAATTATAATGCATAATAGTATATTATACACCAAGGGAACAAAGCAGTGTCTTCCGTCATGGGCTGCATACCTATTGGAGTCTAAGGCCGGAGCTCCACTCATGCAGTGCAGTGCACTGCGCGGCGCACCGCGCTGTGCCATGTCACGGTGACAACAAAGAAAACGGTTGTGTTATTCTGGTTTTTCAAGTTAGGCAACGTTCGCACGTGAGATTTACGAACGATTGTGAGTTAGGCAACGTTTGCACGAGAGCTTTTACGACGCTTTTACGCGCGTTATTTTAAACGACTTGCATGATTATTGATCATATGTCTCCGACTGTCTGTTCACACGCAGGCGTAAAAAGTGCACAGCACACAGGTTCTATTATTTCTTACTATTGTGCCAAACCAGTACGCCCACCACCACCACTATGTACCACCGGGCGTACAGTAGGTACTAAGTATCGCTTTTCTAAAAGCCAATAATAATCGACCGTCGGACGTGCGGATTTGACGTCACAGTAAACAATGTTAAGAACTGTTTTCTCTATTGGAAACTAATAATTTTGTTCTGGCCGACACTTCGATTTTTGATCCAAAAATGTATGAAACGCGAATGTTGCCTTTTTTGAACTAAAAAGTATAACTAAAGAAATATGTAAAGAAATTGGACCACCTCGATTGATCTTTTTCGAATACTATGATAACTTATATTTTTACCCGACTACGAGGTAGCCAAGGAAGGGTAATGAAGTTAACAATCTATGTATGTAAAGTTGATAAACGTGGAAGAATCGACAGAGATTTGTCAGGACCATAGCAAGTGGAACAATGTGGTCTCTACCTACTCTTGCGGGAGAAAGGGATTTGTATGTATGTATGTATGTATCTGGATATGAATGTTTGTATGGATGTTAATTCTAGTTTAAAAACTACTTGGCCGATTTTCATTAAAAGCGTATTCATTGTCCGATAGTTACAGGCTCTATGATACATTCAATATATTATCTTCAGGATATAAGAACATAAAAACTTCAAAATTTTTCAATTCAGAAGATTGATTCGGTCATGTTAGGAATTTTTATTCACATTGATTGATTCTGTTGTGGGATATACCGCACTGCTTAAATTTGTCCTCAACTGGTTGAAGACATGATTTTGGGACAATATTACGACAAAATGTTTAAAACGTAATTATTTTTGTCCTTTACGAATGTTTACTTAAACTGAGTGTATACCATGGTGGCTCATTCAAAATTATAACTACAAAGCATAACATCAGTAGTAAGTATAAATAGAGTGTATAAAACTTAAATGACTCGGAAACCATTGCTCTTAGAAAACTAGATCCTAAAAAGAAATGATAGTGCCCGTCGATATCTATGAGTATTTGCTGTTCTGGAACAAGCATTTTAAGGCCAATAGTCTTAGAGTTATTACAGTTTTAAGATTGACGGCTGTCAACCGGAATGTAGAACTCGGCGAGCACTATCATTTATCTTTAGGAACTAGTGTTCTAGCACCAATAGTTTCAGAGTTATTACAGTTTTAAGTTTGAGGTGCTATCCAAAATATATATTTCTACGAGTACCAGCATTTCTTTTTAGAAACTAGTGTTCTAGAACCAAACATGCCTTATTTATAATTCTAAACAACAACTTCGATAATATTACAAAATCGGAAAAAGGGGAGAGGCGTCAAACTTTCTTTGACAAGGTCGAATTCCTATTTCATTCACACTCGTTGTATCTGTACTAAAAGTAGACAGATATATGTGTCTGAACTGTGTCTTATAAGGAGGAAAGATTCGAACTGTTGGTAAAAAGAAACATTCAGGTGTGACGTCTCATGTTGACATCTGCTGACATCGCGCCGCACGCTGCACGATGGGGTCAAATTGAAAAAATGTGAACAATATTTATACAGAACTGACATTTCAAGCTTGGATTGCGGGTTTTGCTCCATCATGTAGTGCGCCGCGCGGTGCGCTGCACAGTGGGACATCGCCACTTATCAATGTACTTGCGTACTAATTGCTCGGCGTGTAACAAGTTTTGCCACATCGTGGAGTACGCCACGCGGCGCACTTCATCAGTGTGTCTCAACACTAAGAGAGCGTTATCCCAGAGGTGATTACTCTACTTTTGACACAATCTGTAAGACAATAAAGAAATCTGATTTAGCAAACACCGAAGTTATATCAATATCGAATATCGAAAATTGTAAGAACACGAATACATTTTTTATTTCACATTTTATACATTTGCACAATTTGGGCAGTCTAAGGTCCTGACAGCATACTGCCTAGTCTTTGGTCACAGTTTATGCAATGGCGTGCGATTGTTGAATAAAGTCTCTTTACTAGGCCCGTATGCTTTTAACGAATTTTAACATTCAAAAGTCAAATGACTTTATTCCCTAGGGACATCTCATACAATATTAATTGCAATAAGGCCATGCTTTACGGTGACATTAAATAATATATGGACATTGTCGAGCAGGAGGTGTGAGAAGGTCAATAACTTTAATCAATTTTTTTTTATACCACTAAGGTGGCAAACAAGCTTGCGGCCTGCGTGATGGTAAGCAGTCACCGCAGCCTATGGATGTTTGCAATACCAGGGGCATAACCCACGCGTTGCCGAACCCGTAAAAACCTTTTAACCCCTTTCTTGAAGAACTCCCATGTTGTACTTAATCAATTAAATAAATTACTATTTGTTGGACAAATTGTGAAAACATCAAGCTCCAAACTAATCAAAGATTTATACATGACAACCGAGACCTCCCTCCCTATGATATTCAATCAAAAGCTACGCGATGAAAGCTTGCTGTGATTTTTTTTTATCTGGTAACTTATTTCTCTCTTTTCCAGATATTGGGTGCAGCGTGCGTCGGCGTGGTGGGCTATTACTTGGACCACTACCGCTTCATCAGTCGGTCAGCGGAGTTCTTCTACATCCTCGTGGCCGTGGCTTTCCTAATAGGCACATTTTGCCTGATAGCCTCGTCTTTGGCATCATTTGCATCGGCGTCCATGTTATCGAAAACTGTTTATGTGAGTATCGTTAAAATAAAGAGGTATAATGTCATACCTCCCGGTGAGGCGACGACAATGAGTGAATTATCAGTAATGAAATTGATAATTCACTTCTATCTATATGTAGGGGAAGTCCGGGAGAGTTGAACCGCTTTTTGTTTAAAGTATCGTATTTTCTTATAAATGTGGCTTAGTGATTAAATTATAATAATTAACAGTAGCTTATTTATTTAGATTTACTTATGCATATTTACTTTTTCGATATTATAGTACTGAAATATGTTATATATATTTGAATGAAAAATGGGATATGAGTCAACTCTCCCCACCCTTAGGGACACTTGAACCGGGCTCTGGGGAGAGTTGGACATTGCTTTTTAAAGGGGAAAATAAAAAAAATTTGCAATTTAAATCGCAGATATATTAAACAAAACTTCACAAAACTTAATTAAATTATAAAGAAACACAGTTATTGCTCTTCTTATAAAGAAATAAAAATAAAACTTCAACATATTCTTTAACATTCCACAATCAACATAATTATTAAACATTTTGTTAACAAAATTAAACATTTAACGTTTCTTTAATCAAACTTGTTGGTTTTTCTTAACCTTTCTTTCAAATTATATACTTATTCTAGTCATTTGGTATCTTTTACCTCACGTATAGCGTTTTCTAATTCTGTGATGGTATGTATTTTTTTTTTGCGTGTTGTTTCGGAAGGCTTGTATCGAAAAGGCATTTTTCGAGCAATTAACCTGTGAGAGAAAAAAATACAAATAGGACTCGCGTATTAAGGGTAACGAATTATATTTAAATTTAATAAAAAAGGTTTAAATTTTTACATCTATAAAACAAAACTTCAAAGAGGGGGACATGAACCACTGAGCATATCTCCCGCACCCGCCATGGTGCAAGTCTCCCGCATATACTACTTTGACATGAAATTTTACTTACAGAAAAAACAATCAATTTTAGCGAAAAAACACTTAGCACAAGTCACACTACAATAATCAGCCAGTACTAACACACAATACGTACCTCTATAAACACAGCCGCTATCTCAAAACAACATAAATAAATAAAATTTACTCCGCCGTAACAAAATCACCTTTTTGAATCTGAGCGCCAAACAAACTGGCCATTGTAAAAAATGGCGGCGTGCTAGTTATTGGCCTCTCGCGCTCTACCAATGACCGTCTTGACGTTTCGTTAGCGCGAAATTTAAGATGAGTTTTAAAAGGTGGTTCAACTCTCCCACCTGAGCAAGTCTCCCGGACTTCCCCTATACGAGTACATAGTATAAAATAAAGTATCTTCTCGCCATCTGTCCCTCTGTATATATGTATGGACGCTTGGATCTTTTAAACAACACAACGGATTTTAATGCGGTTTTCAACAATAGATAGAGTGATTCAAGAGGACACAGGTTTATAGGGTAGGATACATGCGAGCTAAGACGCGGCGGACTAGCTAGTTCTATTATAAAATCGATATGGATAATAATAATATTATAAATTTTATTGCTGTTGCTGGATAGCTGATCTAAACACTAAATTGTTAGATTTTTATGAATTACAGACAAAAAAAATATTAATAGTGGAATTTTTTGTTAGAAACTCGTGTCGCCAACGCTCTAATAGCTTAACTATTATATTTGGATACGTGTAGTATTCAACATAATAGTATGTATATTTAATAAAGTTACGAGGAAAACTGTCACAGCCTAATGCGTCTTTAAGTTAGCGAGTAATATAGTCGACCAAATTACGACATGTAGTTGGACTAGCAAACATTTCATACAAATTGTATGGAAAAAAATTTGAGCTAGCTACCAGAAAGCCCTCTCCTGCACGCAGATTATGACCAGCTACTACGGAACCCCTACACTTGTTCTTCTTGACCGTTTATTTATTACGAACTTGTATCACGATCAATGAGATTCAAAAAGCATCAATAGATGGCGCTCCCACAATTTTGGTAGTTTTATACGGTACTGTATGATTGTGGTAGTGATGTCATGCAGCCAACTAATATTAACTTAAAAATAAAAAGTTTATTATATATAAACATAGCTTTAAAAAGTTTGAAAGTAATGTAAAAGAATATATTTAAGTATTTTAATATAAGTAGGCACTATTTTTCATTTTAATACAAACCTTTTTTATTTGAATTACGTTCATTCTTGATCCTAGCGTCCATGAAACGAACTGACTCAGTCAAATTTATGTTTTTTTTTAAATAATTAATTAGAGCTCTTAAAATTATTGAAACCTATTGATACCTATATGATCCAGTACAACGTACCCAGTGTGTATATTCTCTTTGCTAAGTACCTATTTCAAGCGATCTTCAATGAGGAGTTTTCCAATAGGTATCTAAAGCATTCCTAACCACTCACTAGATGGCGCCCCGACAATTTTGGTAATTGATAATCGCTTGAAATAGGTTCTTAGCAAACAGGATATTAACACTGGGTACGTTGTATTGGATAATATTGTATTTGTCAATAGTTTTCAACAATTTTAGAGGTTGTAATAATAATGGAACATAGTGCTAACTTCTATAAATATTTCTTTTTACACTTCGTTCAACCTTTAACAGTTATGTTTATATTAATAAACATTTTATTTATAAGTTTAGTATTAGTTGGCTGCATAAAATCACTGCCACCATCATACAGATTATAAAAAGATTACCAAAATTGTAGGAGCGCCATCTATTGATGCTTTTTGAAACCAACTATCTATACCTACTAGAAAACTCCTCATTACCAAAATTGTTGGGGCGCCATCTAGCGAGTGATAAGGATTTAGATACCTATTGGAAAACTTCATTAAGGGCGATATTGACCGTGTGATCATTATGATATGGCATTAAAGAGTCAAATGTCGGTTAATGCGAATGCAACGTCCTTATTTAAATTTATATTAAATTCCACTTTGTTTTGGTGTTAAAGGACGATATTATTTAGGTGTACGAATAACAGGAAACGATATGGTAGGTATATATTCCTACAAGAAAATCTGACTAAAATCCGAGGAAATACTGTGGTACTGTAATTAACAGACCGTCACATTAACCACTGTAGTTTCAGCAGGAAAAAGTCAATTTCTAGTTTTAGGTGTGCACTGTGTAGTGTGCTTGTTATTTATATAGGCTATAAATTAAAGGAATACGTCGGAGGCTGTTGTGTGACAAACGTTTGAATGGCTGATAAAATAGGTGGATTTATGCATCTGTCTGGCCTAAGGCCACCCCGTTTACGATTAATACAATACACTAGTGTTGTGGGGATACTACCGTGACGGTAAACCATACTACCAATAAGTTGCTAAAAATAATCTGGAGCAACTCATCATCATACAGTCATCTGCGGAGTGAACGGACCCGAGCATACATTTAAACATTAAATAGGGGAACTCCGGCTGTACTAATTTAAATTAAAAAAAGAGAATGCAATCGTAATCGCGGACAACTTGTTGATAGTTGTAAAGTATAATGAATGAATTTTTAGAAGTATATTTTTTTACTGTTATGTCATGTTTCAGGAAGTTATATACCACGGCTTGGCGTGTATACTATACCTGGCGGCCGGGTTGACTCTACTCATTGAAGTAAATCACGGCAAGAACAATCAATACAGATACACATATGATCCTTACTTAGCGGCTTCGGTAAGTATTTCAATATAAAACTTAGCTCTTCCAGAAAAAGTTCATGTTTATGTGTCACGATCGAAATAATACCGCCCGTATCTCTTCGGTTGATGCTATATTTTGTACTACCTGACACCACAGTCAAGTTTTGGGTAGGTTCGTGTTGTATAGTAGCGGTACGGGCAAGGGTTATAACCTGTGTTCCAAGAACGCTAAAATAAAGAAAAACGTATCAAGCAATCACATCACACCCAATCGATTTCGATCAACCCGTTTGTAAATTAGCGGTTAAGGCTTGACCCAGTTCAAGGATAGATAAGATAAGTCTGTGGCACTGTATGCCCGCGAGCCGCTGCGTGCGGACTATGCAAGCATTGCGTCAGTGGCGCGTTGAACAGATAGAACTACGATTCTAATACTAAGCGAATGTGGTTAGTCTGTTATAGTATGATACTTAAATAGTAGCAGAATACCGAAAACGTGTCAAACTAATTACATTTCGATCGAGACATTAGCAAATTAGCGGATTCGAGGCCCAGGGTGAGAGTAGGCATCTCATATTTTTTTCTTATTTGAGTCATGTTCTCTCGTCTATTCACTATTTTTCTGAATAATTCAAGATTAAGGGAAGATTTATTATGACCGGATCTTAGACCATCGGGAACAATGTAGCTTCCTATTAGTTAGATAATTTTGTAAATCGGTTCAGTAGTGTCGGAGTTTATCCATACACTACCGCTACCGCTTACCGCTTACTACTCGTTTGACAGTGCGTAGAATAAAAAATAAAATACGAACTCTCAAATTGTTCCTCTTTACAAAATAAACATAGAAGTATAGACATGTTTGGCTGTGTGGTGTCCGGCAGATTAGAATAGCACCAACCTCTTACATTCGCGGGTGTCGTACAAGACTACTAATGTTTACGAGGCAAAAGTTCTGGAGTCTGCGGAGGCTGGAAAATGGGCAGCAGCGTTTTCCCTTTCTATATTTACAACACTGCGATCTCCAACCCGCCTGCCATGCGTGGAGATTACGGCAATAACCTCCCCTCTCATGGAAAAGGCCATAAGTCCTTCAGTGGACTGTTATGGGTTATGATGATTATGGTAGATAGATAGATAGATATGTTAGATACATTTAAGCGTAGCGTATTACTCTGGGGTTATACCATTACATAAGAAGTCCCTCACGGATCGGAAAGGGTACTTATTTGTTACATACAAGTACCATACTTATTTACTTAAACAAACTTACATAATTGCAATAACTGCATTGAAATTTCGGCCAAAGTACCTACGCGGCTTAACCCCTAAACTAAAATTTAAAATGTGTGATAATAACCGCGATAGTTTAAAACTGTACGTTATAATAATGATGTTTATTTACAGATAATGGGGCTCGTGATGGCTGCGCTTTACCTTCTCAGCACATTCTTTGCCAACCGTACCTACCGAGGAATATAGAAGCTTAAACAATGATTGTGAATTTATCAATCTATTTAATCATTAATATACATAAGTGCCTACAAGATAGCAGTATGTTTTTACGTCTCTGCAATTATTTAGAATTCTCTGATATTTTGTTAACAAAATAATAAATTGTTGTATTGTTGTTATTGAGATGAATCGTAATTCGAGGAATATCATTACAGAAATATAATTAATGTCCGTGTGAATTTAAAAGATAATTGTAGTTATTTATTTGTTAAATATATGAGTTATGTTGTTAAGATTCTAGTCAGTTAAACACCAGGAATTGCTTAATAATGTTCGTAAAGTAAATACACATTTTCTAATTATAAGGGTCCGAAAAAAAGGACTTAGTTCACAGTAACCTTGATTGTGAACGCATATTCTAACTTTACAGCAAAACAAAAGATACAAAGTTAATATGTTTCCGAATATGATCCCGAGAATATGATTTAAAAGGCTAATTATTTTTTCATACTTGCTTATTGTGTTTATTCCACATATTACAATTTTGGAAATGCGGTCTTACTGATTTAAATCCGTGCAACTTCTACACGAAACTTCCAAATGCTTCCAAATTTATTTTAAAGATAAGAATTATTTTTTGTAATTTTTAAATTAATACTATAGTTAATACTTTTTAAGTTTTGTGTAAGTACCAATTTATAAAAAAAATTATTATATATTTTATTTATATTTTACCTCTATATTTTATTTATAGAGGAACTGCCACCGGAAACGGAAATTATATTCATACAAATTCAATTTTTTTAGCATGTTTTAGAAATGCCATATTGATCAACAATAAAAGATTTTATTCGAAGGTCATTACATATTTTTATTTATAAGTTTATTTTGTACTTTTATACACAACTTATTTTAAGATGAATAAATTACTTAATAAATAAATAGTGTAAAAGCCAACGTATTTCATTTATAACCACACATAAAACATTGAAATCTCTTACTATATCCAATTTAAACTTTTGAAGGGGTCAGTGAGTTAACGTAAGCATTAACCCAAAAATAAGAAATCACCCTCCACGCGTCGCGAGTTATTTTGAGTGCGCACGCGCCGCCGGATGGCGCGCGACACTTTCAAACTAATTCCACTCTCAGACGGACTTGTCCTTTACCAGATAACGTGTATATTTAAATGGGCCACATAGAGAACTATACAAATCCGAAGATTCCGCAATATATTTGGGTTACAGTGTAAAAGTTCGGTGAACTTTTATTGTGAGACGCGAGCGAATTTCTAAAAATATTTGTGTTGTGACTAACGCGGCCAGCGTTAATAGGGAGTGCGTGAACTCTCCAGCGCTTCCTGTCTGATACATTCCGGTACCGGCCGCGGATAGACACTATCTTGTTTTAGTCAACAAGGAATACTTGTAAGTCTTGCGAAATCTGGAAAGTGCGAGGAGTCACAATGACTCGGGGTCCGACTATCGTGCGGGTGGCGCCCGGCGCCGGGGTCAGTGGTAAAGGCATCAAGTGTTGCTGCTGCAGATGCTGCGAGTGCTTGAACCTTGGCTACCTCACCTCGCAACATGGAGTCATCAAGCTCGCTGAAGCTGTAAGTATCGCGTCGTGACTGTTATTAAATGCAACTAAATATTGTGCAACTTCATTTCTTGTTGGACAAGAAACAAAGAACAAAAGATTAGGAATTCGTGAAATTTAATTGCAATTCTCAATAGAATACAGTAAGTTGGTGAATTAAATTTCTCAATATATTTTAGTACAGTAAGTAGGCTATGTATTTACGTATCGAGACCACCCGTGTCTGGCAGTGTGGAGTCGGTTTTTTTACGATTTGGGCTCTAATCCATTCCACCACTTGTGACGACTAATGAAATGATAGTCATTTTTTGTCCGCCTTGACTATGATCCTAATTAAAGTAGAGCGACTACCATCTGACCTACGTGACCACCAGGGGAACCTGGTAATTATCTACAGTGAAAATTAAACAATAAATTATAATTAACAGAAGTAGGTTTTTAATTATTGTAAATTAAAGGGAGTAATAGTATTATTTACTCAGTTTGCGATGGTTTTACTGAAACCTATTTTCTAATTTAGCAAAAACGCTTAAATGAGTCTCTTTCTGTTGCTCCGATTCAGATGCTAGGCGGGTTGTGCCAGAGCTTGCTGGTGAAGTATGGGATGTCAGAGGCAAGCAGCATGGGCTCCGCCTTCCATGGGTTCCTCACTACCGCCTCCGCGTGCCTGCTCACCACAGCACTGCTGATCACCTGCTACGTACTCTCGACGAACACACAGCAGCTGATACGACAATCCATTTTTGTACGTTCATTTCATAACCTATCTTAACACTACACTTATTGAGCCTTGAAGTGATACAACATCAATCTAACAATATTTTAACTATAGGCTATCAACTTAAACAGTGTGGGTGTGTGGTAGGGAAGTACCTTATTAATAAGGCCTAATGGTTAGTGGGTCCGACTCGTAAGCGAGAGGCACCGAGTTCGATTCTCAGTGCCCAAATGTAGCAACGATATTTTTTTTTAATTGATGTACCCATTAACCGATGCTCTTACAGTGAGGGATATCATCATGAGAAAGCCTGCACATTCATGCGAATGAATCAATCTAAACTAACGTGTCTTTGATTGTGGATTTGTTGGATCAGTACGTACGAATGACTTGCTATAATTTCTTTTCATACTAATGTTTATACGGACATGTTTGACTTTGTTCGGCTCCAGGAGTGCCTGTTCAATGCCGTGGCGTGCTTCCTGTACCTCTCCGCGTCGTCATACATGGGCGTGGCGGTCAACATCTACCTGTACCAGCGGTATACGTCACTCAACATGTACGCCGCCTATCCAGCCATGACCGCTGTATATGTAAGTTGTCCTCGAATCATCAATGCTTGGAATAACTGGCCATCAGAACTATGACTAATGGTAAACAACGGAAGCAATTTGAAGATTTACTCTTACTGTTAACCAAGCGGAAGCTTTTGTATGGATTTGTATTAGTATGAAAGGTTCACTAGCTTTCGCAACTCATGTACCAATTGTATAAGGAGTGAATGTGAAATATGGATATGTATGTATGTTCCAGGCTGCCATGCTAGCAATCGAAAAAACACAGAACGTGGTAGCTGTTACTCTTCCCGCGTAGGTAGTAAAACTCTATCGAGGGATATAGAACGGCTTAGGAAATAATATGTAACACGGTACATTTTACTGCTTTATGAGTACAAAAAACTTAACCATCTTTATCCGTGAAATATGGTCATTGAAACTAATGAACGCAATAAAATAACGCCATTGTGCTTGGCTCTTATTGAAATAGAAATAACTTTATTCGTTTACAATGTGGTACAAAATAGGCGGCAGTAATATAAACGGTAAGCACATTTCACTACACTAATAGCATGCAAATATAAAAAAAAATACTTTACAAAATGTCAATTCTGGATGTCAAATGGTCATGATGAGTACTAAACGCGTTGATATTTAAGGTTTGATGAAGATGACGGAAGGTGGCCGTAGTAACTACTGAACGCCAGAAGATAACCCCATCGTGATTACACTCTTGGGAATGGGGAGGGCGTAAATTTTTTAATCGGTACTTTCCCAATCTGGGGGCTTACCATGAGCTTCTAAACAGAATTTCTTTCGCTTTGAACGAGACAAGCCTATGTGACACGTATAGCGCTGGCTCGCTCTAAGCAAGGCAGTTATGCTTAGGTCCTACTAAGCTGTTATAGGTTTATCAGAGGTTTATAGGAGGGATCGCTAATATGCATTTATTAGTAATGTTGTTCAAGAACCATATTTTAAATCTTCTATACACCTCCCATATTTTTAATGAATAAGATCGTTACTGTATTGCGGTCATCATACCAGCCGAAAGACGCCCACTGCTGGGCATAGGCCTCCTCCAGAGATCTCCGCAAAGGCCGGTCCTGTGCCTTCTGCATCCAGCTGGTACCTGCAATCTTTACCAGTGTACTACGGTATTGGCGTCTTATTTATATAATTTCGTTTAGATTTTTTCTTACCAAAGCTTACCCTATTTCATTGAAACATCTTCTTACTTGAACTAAACTTGGGATTCGTATCAATAAATTCCTTCTATCTTACAAAATCATGTTTAATTTATGTTTTAATCAACTTTTGGTATTTTTTCAATTTAACTTAAGTTTCTGGTGCTGTAGAATACTGTTAACAAGGAGATATAAAGTCACTAATAAGAATTGAAGGAATATTAACTAGTGGAAAAAAACTTTAAAATTCTCGAGACCACACAAGGAACAATACCTTCTAACTTACACTAACTTTAAATTTTTTAACATAATTAGATAAACAGTACATTTTAAAAAAGACTACTTAGATAACAAAAAACCTTCAGAACATCAGATAACGGTAAAATTAAAAACAAATTAGTTATTCAGTTTTTTCTACCTCCTGTAAAGGAGTAGGATAGGAGAATTTAGTTCTTCCCCGTCGATATGTAACCTTAATTACTTTCATACACGAATCATAACAAATAAAAGTATGTTTTTGTTACAGTATATAGGCGTGGTGGTCGGAATTCTTCACGGCGTCGATGCTTACATTTCCTACAAGTACCATAAGGGAATACGATAATAGAATTTAACGAAACTTTTTAATTTTTTTGAGGTATTAATGTAAATCATTCCATATCTATGCATGAACCTATGTCAATAAAAATCGAATTATGTATTGAACGTTATATTTGAAACAATATACCGATTGTATTTTTTGCATAATATTGTTGTTTTATATACCTAGTTCTAGTTGATTCCTAAAATTTTTCTACTGTTTTTTATACTTTATAGAAAACTTGTAATTATATTGAGCCTTTGACGTTTATAATTGCTGGTCTGGTAGGTAGGTATACAATTCAGGGGTCTATTTGGGTAGAGGTTTATTGGAGCAAAAACGGATTTGACAGAGAGATACAATGATTTGAAACAGAGAGAATGTCAGATTAGCAGAATGCCACATTAGCTGAATGTTAACTTGACAGACGGATGGACTGTCTGACGAACCGACAACAAAGATATCCTATAAGGTATCCGGAATCCTAAATGCCTGTTTATACGACGCCCCTTTAAATCGCGTACGCGTCGCGCCCGCCTAGTCACCGCGTAGGAATCACGCTTAAATCGCGCAGTCTATCATATTGCCGCGATTTGGTGGTACTTGTTAGTTTTTGTTAAAAGTATGTGATAATTTCTAACTAATATCACTCAAACATGAACTGTTTCAACTTTCCGCGATTTCCTACCCCTCTCACGCTTAAACTTCTGCACGTAGATTTTTATCTATGAAGCCAAATGTAAAAATTGTTTGACTTCCCTCGGTCTCCCTTACAGATTTTCTTGAATAAATAACTTGTACTTCCTTTATTATGATAATAAATATTCAATTTTATCAACTTATTTACAATTCGCAATATAAGTTATGTTTTAAATACGAAAATATTCGCTATATTATATTTTTGATATAGGCTGTATGTCGATTTTTCTTTTCGCGTCCATGCCTACGTGCGAAAAAAAAGAAAACTGCGCGTTATTCAATAACAATCAAGTTCCTCCAAATGTGTGATGAAAACGTCGTATGAAACGCGTGTGCACTCTGCTCACTTGTATCATAATGTTCTATTAGAGACTATAACGGACTAGCACACAATTCATGTTTAACATGATAATACGGATATGAATTACCAGATTCAGAGACCGGTTCGGTGCGAAGTTTGTACAGTTTTTCAGCGAGTGAGTGCGATGGGTGTTCGCAGCCGTGCCTGGCACGGGCCGCGCGGCCGCGCCGGCGCAGCCCGTGACATTCGTAGCAGCGAAAAGACACCGTGTGAATATAAATTGGATACTGATGATAAAACTTTGAAGATTTTGTAAACTTTAACAAGTACCTAATATTCGTAAGCGTGTATTGTCGACGTTCCGGACTGACGAGCCTTATATTGTTCTGTAAAATTGGTGCTAATGACCCATAATAGGAATAGCTAATCACATTCGTTTTCTGATATGACTATGATAGATAAAAAAAATTTCCAATACGCATCATATTTGGGAGTTGAATAAAACTACAAAAGTTAATAATAACAATGTACAGGCTACGAGCACCCAATTATCTAGGTAAGTATATAAAAGTTTACAAATATAGATGCAGCAGCGTGAACGGGTTCAGCGTGCAAGGCTCAGCGTAAGTATTTGCCTACAATATTGCAAATCGCTGATTTTCAGCCATCTTTGTCAAGTCAATTCAAAAATTGCCGTGAATCATTTACCGTAATACAATATAAGGTAAAGTACGGTTTACCTTTCAAAGTCCGCCGCTATCTTGTTACTGTAGCTGTTATCATATATAGGAAGTATGGAGAGTACCTACTAATAAGTACTTAAACTCATTTATCATGTACTACATTCCGATACTAATATATTAATTATATATACTATATCACTTATTTTCAATAAGTTTAATGTTAAAAATATGAAGTCGTTACAAGTTTCATGTTACTCGTATCTAAGCAGTTCTAGTGAGCTAATATACTGTGGAATGCATCACAAATCTTTGTTTAAGTAGCTACCTAACATAGTTTTTCCTTATACTGTTCTCGCATAGTATCACGAGATTAGTCAGATAAGAAACGTTTTAATTAGGTACCTACTTACAATATTGATAAAAATGAGATGGGATGGATGATGGATATGATATTATAGGCTGCATACAGCCACTAAAATAGGAAATATAAAATAATCATCTGTTTAGAAAGTTTTGTGAGTTTAATTCGAAACACTCAATAACTTCAAAATTTCTTGGCCACAAACCGCCACGGTTTAAATATACCTTCTGTAATCTTATTATTGTAATCCACAATAGAACATGTGTTTTATATATAGGTAAGGTAGCTAATAGCTAACCTCTAAAGATTTGTAACCAACTTTTGACACCGTTAGTGAAAGTAGGGCACGTACAACGCTGCGCGCACGGTGTTCTGAATAAACAACTTGGGAAAAAATGTAGGTTTGCCTATTAAATATTTAGTACCTACCTCTTCCAAATATGCTTCCTATTCACATATTCAGGTACACTTGTAGTAGTAATTTCCCCTTAAACTGAGCGTTGCTTTAGCTTAAATCAAAGGTTTTGTGTTATTTTGCACGGATCGGAAAGTCATGTTATTAAACTTTGAAATGAATATATAAGATATTGCTACAATACGATACCAACATAGCAGTCCACTGCAGAACATAGGACCTCTCCCTCGAAAGTAGAAGTTATTGCCATAATATCCACGCTTGGCAGATCGCAGTATTTAAAATATAATAATTGAAAAAAACTGCTGCCCGTTTTCCAACCTACGGAGACTCTCGGATCTTTTGCCACGAAAACATTAGTCTAGGGTTGGTGCTATTCTACTCTGCCGGACACCACACGTCCAATACAATATTTGTATTTTATGTATAGTAACCGCAATATTCTTGAACAAGTACGTGACTTTACATAGAAATGAGCTTGCGCAAGCGTTCCCCCGCTCCCTCAAATGGTCAAGATGTATGCCTGTAACAGTAGAATAAGTATTTTGTGCACTAGACATATTAATATATACATCATCATCTCAGCCGACAGATGGCCACTGCTGGACACGGCCTGTTTTCCCCCTTAATATCAAGACATCATAAAATTTCTACTGGTTTTTTTTATTTTATGTCACAGTAATTTGTTTCTTTTAATATAAAACATAGGAGAATCTGCTGTAACTTGAACCTCTAGTGCCATTCAGGCCAAATAGATGCCACGGCTCTATAGTAGGTAGCAAATGATGGAAAATTTGGACGAAATTGTTCCTGTTTTAGACGAGACTGTTGACGTGAATTGAATGAGAGTGTTGGCCTTCAGGACGGTAATCGTACCTGCAGTTTGTCTACTAGGCCAGAAAAGTAGAGACATAGAAAATAGTCGACTACCATCATGGAGTCTATTCGATCGATGTTGGCAGCTCGGGAGATAGTGATGCCCTCGTGCTTCCCTTCCGAACCTTAACTAAAGTCCATACTACCAATATTCCTAGGAAACAAGAATCAAATGCTCCGATATCGACATGGAGGATGGTCTAGCTAGTCCAACAGTGGCCACTATTTATTACGGGCAGTTTATGGTATTATTTATAAATATATTACATACACAGCTGTAGCTTACCCACTATAGCGCTACGATTGAACTGTGTATAAATATGTAATTGTGAGGCCAAACTTATTATAAAGCATTGAGCTATATATTGTGGTCTTTCGACTTCCTCAAGGTAATTTTCCGGTGATGACCGTCCGAGTACCTGATTGCCCACGTATTCGGTGTTATCTCTCAACCGGTTTTCGTGGAGCTTATCGGCGATATCGACTACACCTAGACTACCTCGGCCGTAGGATATTTGTTGCCTGGTGATGCTTTAAGTCCACCTCATTATCATTTTTCTGTGGATGGCATTTTTCTAGGTTTTAAGCTAATGAGTGCATTATGGTTTTACGGTGCGAATAGGTATCAATGATGACGCGAGCGCTTGTTTCGAATGTATCAGCAGAAGGGGGATGGTGAAATTGAATTCCGACAAACATTCTGAGGCTCTGTCCTAATTGGCAACGGTCGTGTGACCATGGTCGAACAACGGACGTCGCCCGACCAATAGGAGTCCTCAAAACCGCTCGTCGCACGACCGTTGCCAATTAAGACACCGCCTTATTTGACAAGTTTTTACTCAGAAAATATGGACCACCAAATATTGTGAGGCAATGAGCCTACACTTAATCAAGTTCAAAGCAGATAGCTGATATTTAGCTGAGCCATTCCATAGGTGACTACAATACTCCATATATGACGGGACTGATCTACCATTAGAAAAGGGATCCACTATTACAAGTACAAAAACTAACTTTAAGGTCCGACACACTCCACTAAATTGTATTACGATATATTTCTGTTTTTATAGATCAAATATGGTATTCAAGTATTTTATAGCATACCATCCTCTCGTATGAAGTTTGGATACTCCGTAATTTCGATGGCTTCTCAGTCGTGGTATGAACCTAATTTCATACTGTAGGTAGACAATAGGTACGCGTGGGTTATGTAATTTTGTCTCAGTGTTGGATTCTATAACGTGTTGTGCAATGTCAGACTTAGCTTGTTGGCTATGGTTGTTTTTGATTGCTTTTATGTGCTCTTTTCCTCGAATCGTTTTAATTCGTTTCATTTGTGCAATGTCAGACTTAGCTTGTTGGCTATGGTTGTTTTTGATTGCTTTTATGTGCTCTTTTCCTCGAATCGTTTTAATGAGCAGTTTTCCAATAGGTATCTAAAGCATTCCTAACCACTCACTAGATGGCGCCCCGACAATTTTGGTAATTGATAATCGCTTGAAATAGGTTCTTAGCAAACAGGATATAAACACTGGTTACGTTGTATTGGATAATATTGTATTTGTCAATGGTTTTCAACCATTTTAGAGGTTGTAATAATAATGGAATAAAGTGCCAACTTCTATAAATATTTATTTTTACACTTCGTTTAACCTTTAACAATTATGTTTATAAGTATTAATAAACATTTTATTTTTAAGTTAAGTATTAGTTGGCTGCATGAAATCAGTGCAACCATCATACACATTAAAAAAGGATTACCAAAATTGTAGGAGCGCCATCTATTGATGCTTTTTGAAACCAACTATCAATACCTACTGGAAAACTCCTCATTCGTTTCATTTGTGCAATGTCAGACTTAGCTTGTTGGCTATGGTTGTTTTTGATTGCTTTTATGTGCTCTTTTCCTCGAATCGTTTTAATTCGTTTCATTTGTGCAATGTCAGACTTCCCAAAACTACAATGGATCTTGCCACATCTAGATGTACCAAATGATAAAATATAACACATTACACCTTTAATTTACTGATTTAAATGATGGTCACAAGTGTGTTTACATTGGTTCCTTTTTCGCCGGATTCCAAATTCCCCGGGGTAGACTATTTTGATATTTTCACGTTAAATTATAAATAAGTTTATAAATTCAGTGTAATTTAACCTAAAATTTATATAACTATTATTTTAAAGTGCAGAAAGGCTGCAAGATTATAATACATAGTTATTAAAAGAATTCGTTTCATAATATGACTTTTAAAGTTAAACAATGAACCTCTTATTTGAAAAAATAAAAGCATTGTTGAAATTAGTACCATTTGTCATGACATCGCATGACGCAACTTGACTTATTATCTAGTATAGTACTTGTATACAATCACGAAGGTAATTACGAACAAAAGGTAGGTACTTTGTAATTATAATACCTAGGTACACTTAGATATTTTATCAAAAAAGTAAGGTACGAGTAGGTCCTTGTATTATCCCTCCATAGAGTCGATTCGTGAAGACCCTACTTTTATTAAAATTACATAGTACCTACCTTTTGTTCGTAATTACCTACGTGATTGTTTACAAGTACTATACTAAAGCGGAACCTGGTAGAACCCGGAATTGACCGCTCGGATAATGACGATGATAAAGATTTTTTAAGTCGCCAATCTGAAACCTGACAGTAAATTATAGTTTCCAATGGTATTTTCTTGCATTTAGATTTTAATTTGACCTCTAGATATTTTCAAATTAATGATTAATGGAGTAATTAAGGAATCGATCAAATTTAATTATTTGTCATTATAATCGTTATAATGACAGAGCGTCGATATGGTAGTCATGGATTGTGCTAGTGGTTAAGAAGTCTGACTCGTCAGCAAGAGGTACCGGGTTAGGACTCCAGTGCCGCCGTGTACCAATGACTCTTTTCTGAATTATGTATATGCTAATTTTAAGGGTATGTTCCGGGTTTCTTACCGCGTACCTTTGTTGAAGACCGATATTTCGACGCATTTGCATGCATTATGGTCACGGGGCGAGTCCCGAGTCGTCAAACAATGTGTGATAATAACCGCGATACTTTAAAACATTATGTTATGTATATACTCTTAGGCAGTCCGCACATGACGCAACACGGAAGCGACAGCGACGCGACGGAGACATGCAGGACGCATGCACGACACATGCACGACACATGCACGACACATGCAGGATGCATGCAGGACGCATGCAGGACGCATGCACGACACATGCACGCAACTGTCAACTGACAACTGATGTCACTGTCAACTGACGGTTTACAAAGATCATTTGGCACGTGGCCGAAATCAGAATTAACGCTGCCATCTTCTACAGCGTCACTTTTGACAGACAGCTGGAGTTGATATTTGACACTCACGCCCTCGTCCAAATGCCAAATGATCCTTGTAACTGTGATGCAATGAGGAAAGAAAAAGCTCCTTTTAAGTGGAGAGAGCACAATGTCAAATAATGCGTGAAACAGATGTGCTCAAACTGGGTGATGTTTGCTGGGTTTGTGCTTTTTAGGAGCGGCGACCCCATTCGTCGGAAAAGCCGGTTCGCCAGAGTCAAGACCACTTGTTGGTGAAGATAGCTTGGGCCCCTGAGCCGGTGATGGGGCCCGATAACCTCCCATCATGTTGTTAGGCATACTTATCAAATATACACTTGGTTTGCTGGAAAAACTGGCTTTATTGGATCTTTGTACAGAACCAGAGATTTTTGTTACTGTTTTGTAATTCCTCTGGCAATGTTTTAAACTCAAACTCAAACTCAAACTCAAATACGTTTATTCAGTTTAGGTTTTTACAAACACTTATGAACGTCACAATTAAAATATAAAATGAATACTAGGCACCACAGCACCATCGAGCGGACAACGGTTACTTGGATAGTATTAGGGCCATATAAAAAAGAAAACAAAAAATAGGCAGCCAAAGATTACCTACTTTGTCCACGACACTGTGACATTGACAGTCACGTAATGTCATTTGATATGTCACCCCGCCACCGAGCGCATTGATGATGCCGCTCGCCTGTATTGTGATTAACTAGTACAAATCTCACTAATTACTAAATATGCAAATATATACTGAATTGAGTGAGTTAAAAACAAACAATAACGTACCCTATGGTAAGTACATACTCCATTACGATAAGTACAATGCAAAGAAATGTATACAATGCAGTCACAATATCAGTTTAGTAACCTAACTTTCTCTTTATAGGTTATTTCATACAAAATTAATTACTCGACAATACAGTAATTCAAGCAGAAAACACTAATGAATACAGAGTACAATGAAATACAAAAAGCTGGAACATATAATATAAAATATATAAATGTTTTCAGCCTAAATGCTTCCCCGGGATATAATCATCACTATTCAAAAAATTATCAAAATCGTTTCAGTAGTGCCTGTATGTTGCATGGTCAATAAAAAACTGTTGATAATAGACCAGGGCAGTGACACCGTAAATCGAGGTTGGTACCATAACTAAAATCTTTAAGTGCGTCCGGGCTTACAGCACATTCTATTATCAGTTTACCTGCTTTACATTTATATTCAGTATCCGAGATGTACTATGATGAGAACGTTGGTGGCCTAATGGTTAAGGTGTAAAACACGTACCCCGAGGTACGAGGGTTCGAACAGCAGTGCCAATGCTCTTTATAAGTTATATACATTAGTTGAACACTAACCAGTGTCCTTGTGGTGAGGGAAACATCGTGATGCAATATGCACGTTCAGGCCCCAGGAATGTCCAATCTGGTCAGGTTCCCTTGTTAACAGAGTCACGGTGGTCAGATAGCAGTTGCTCCACTATAATTGCCTGATCTGCCAAATCATGGATCAAGACGGACCCCGGGCCCTTGCGCGCGAGACCACAACCGGGACATTATCACCAAGATGAGCAGCCGAGATGTATGGTTAATATAAATTGTCATTGAAGGATAGGTATTTTGTTTATATTCAGAGGCTCACGCGGATGTAGTCGCGGGCAACAGGTAGTATATAATAATAATATGGATAATCGGTTGTCAATCGGCACGATCATGGCCTATCATCGCCACAGAAACCATAACCACATTGCCGGCCCTCTGGTTTTATTCGTCATTGCTGGGGGGCTATTGGCTAACTCACTGGAAAACTGAATTTGTCATATAAAAATCTTACACTACTTTAATTTTGTAGCCGCTATGGCTAGTGGCCAACGTAGTTGACGTAGTGTAGAATTATCTAATGTCAAATTGAGTTTGCAACTGAGTTAGGCAATATTCCTCCTGTCATGCTACTATATGAACTAGTGTTGGGACGAACTTTCAGTTCTGACTCTAAATTGGAAAATGTATGCGTTATTGAAGGAATAATTTATATAATAATTATAAAGTGTCTCAGTACCCTGTCACGATTATTTTTGACATGGAATCCATTAGTATGGTAAAATCTAAGGTACTTTCGACATACCATTATATCACGAACCGCTCAACCAAGCCCAGCAAACCAGGTGTAAGGTAATAGAGTCACTCGGTGCCCTTCCACCAACAGTCATCATCACAGCCCGTAACAGTCCACTGCAGGACTTAGGGCCTCTCCCACGAAAGGGGAGGTTATTGCCATAATCTCCACGCTTGGCAGGCGGGTTGGAGATCGCAGTGTTTAAATATAACAATGGAAAATGCTGCTGCCCATTTTCCAGTCTACGGAGACTCTTGATCTTTTGCCTCGAAAACATTAGTCGCCTTGTATGACACCCATGAGTGTAAGAGGTTGGTGCTATTCTACTCTGCCGGACACCACACGGTAGGTACTTATAATTTTAATACCTAATTTACGTCATTCTCTGCATGAGTGTGTATTATGGCCGAAAATTTCGAATTTTCCTCGTTAAAGCCTAAATATCTTTGGAAATGCAAGTCAGTTTGCGAAAATATAAAGTGCCTTGTGATTTTCAGAATGAAACCTCTTTTATAGCACTATAATTGTGAGTACCAGAAAGACTTACAAAATATTATAGCATCATTAACTTAGTGTGGTGACTAATAAATTAACGAATAAACAAACACCAGCGCGAAGAAAGAACTTAGGTTCGATCTTGTACCCAGGATAGTGAAGGTACGAAATGTCGGCCTGTTGTTGTACTACCCGCCATTTTGATGCAAAAATTTCACAAGTCCCGGGTTGGTGTTTTGCGTTTGTGGCAAGGTTTGTGTTTCATATTTTGTGTAATTAACTGTAAAAAGTCGCAAAACGCAATAAAATCCCGAGTTGGTGTTTTGAGCTGGTGCGCCTAATCCGGTCCATCGTTTGAGACTAAAATCAAAGAAATCGGCCAAGAACTCAGAAAATAGCAATGATTAGAAGATTAACGAGACCCCAAAAGCGACTCAAATCGAGCGTACAGCTAGCTTCAAACTGTTATGACTAGTAAACTAGTGTTCCTAGAATACTAGTTTCTAAAGAGAAATTATAGTACTCGTCGAGATCTACATTTCGGATGACAGCTGTCAAACTTAAAACAGTTATAACTCGGAAACTAAAGATCCTACAATTCTAGTTTATAAAGAGAAATGATAGTACTCGTCGATATCCACATTTCGGATGACAGCTGTCAAACTTAAAACAGTTATAACTCGGAAACTGAAGGTCCTAGAACACTCGCTGCTAAAGGGAAATGATAGTTTTCGTCGCGATCTATATTTTAGATGACAGCTGTCAAACGTGAAACTATTGATCTCAGAACTCTTGTTCCTGAAGAGTAATGATAGATCTGTGCCATTCTGTCCATGATTCCATGTCTAAAGGAATGTAATAAAAAAAACAATATAGGTATTTATAGATAATATACGGAGTGTGAGGTCATCATCATAAGTGATAAAATGAGGAGTAATCTCATAAAAGTTCGTAAGGATTATGAAAGAGTATTGAAAGAGGTATGCTGAGATGGTTTTGACACGTGGAGAGGATGGAAGAAAAACAGATTACGAATGGTATCTATCGTATGAATGTAAATGGAAGGGTTGAAAGAGCGCCCAAGAAGGACATTATACTGATCAAATAAATGACCAGCTCCAATAAGGGCAGGTCAGGAGTACCCTCAACCGGCGTAAATACATGAAAAGATGTATAAATGTGGAAGAGGCAAAAGAGGTGTGTTAGGATCGTAGCTTGGGGTACTTGATAGTCTCTGCCTACCCCTATGGGACACGGGCGTGAGTGTTGTATGTAATGTATGATTGTAATAATAGTACCTATACATATATATATTTAGGTTTACTTAATTAAAATTGCCTTCGGGACCAATATTCTTATCAGAAGTACCTTATTTCACACTACATAATATTTAATCGATGAGGGGTCTTACTTTTATGTACCGGGTCACAGCTTTCTAGTTTTTATCTTCAATTATACAAAAACTGGAACATCCCTAGGAGTCACGTATGCAGTGAGTGTCATGTCAGTGTCAAGTTGCATGTCGTTACGATGTCGTTAGCGTGCGATGTGCGCAGACTAAATATATTATTTTTTTCTCATACGCAACATGCATCCGACGTGTCGCGCCGTGTGCGGACTACAGTTGTACGCATGGACTTACTACCCAAAGGGACTGCGCACTGCTTTGACTAAAACCGGGCAGAGCGAGAGTCACCATCGATAGTCCTTTGTCCCTTTCTAACAGTGTAAACACAATGTTATTGGCATAATCACCGTCATTTTAAATTGACAAGTGTCAATCTCCAATAATGGCAACACCAAACATGACACTTGATGATATATTTATATTTACCGTGAATTTGGTATTATTATGAGGTAATCCGTACAATCCGAAAAGTAGTTGTGAAAATACCTTTTGATCTACTGAACGTTTCTCCGACAAACGTCGAGTCGACATAATTATTAACCTACGACTTTTTGTTCCACAAAACAGATAAAAGAGTTTGGTAACGATTTATCCTACAACACTAGATTCTAAAGAGAAGTGATAGTACTCGTCGATATCTACATTTCGGGTGACAGCTGTCAAACTTAAATGTGTTATAACTCGGAACCCATTGGTTCTAGAACACTAGTTTCTAAAGAGATATGATAGTACTTGTCGAGATCTACATTTCGTATGACAGCTGTCAAACTTAGAACTGTCATCCGAAATGTAGATCTCGATGAGTACTATCGTATTGCTCTAGGAACTAGTGTTCTAAGACCAATCGTTTCCGAGTTACAACAGTTCTAAGTTTGACAGCTGTCATGCGAAATGTAGATTTCGACGAACACTATCATTTTTTTTTAGGAACAAGTGTTATAGCACCAATAGTTTAGGGGTTATTTCAGTTCAAAGTTTAACAGCTGTCATACGAAATGATGATCTCGAGGAGTGCTATCATTTCACTCTAGGAACTAATGTTCTAGGGCCAATAGTTTCCGAGTAGCAGGGTAAGCTTGGGCTAGACCCTGGTGAAAACATGACCTTCAGATTGCACCCGGTCCAGCTCTGCCTGGCCCTGAGGTCGGTGTCCGCGCCAAATAATAAAAGTAATTCGGAATTTGCATCAACAATGGTGGCAACACTAGAATGGGACACAGGACTATCGATGGTGACTCTCGCTCTGCCCGGTTTTAGTCAAAGCAGTGCGCAGTCCCTTTGGGTAGTAAGTCCATGGTTGTACGCGACACGTCGGACACATGCATCCTACACGTCGGATGCATGTCGCGTCGTGTGCGGACTACCTTACGGTGAGGGAAAACTTGCATATTCAGGCGGCTGAATGTGTAACCATGACCTTATCTGGTTCCTTGAATAACCGTGATTACCTGATCTATTAAATCCACGGTCAAGGCGGACATCGGACCCTCGTACGAGAGACCCCAATCGGGACATTAATGACGAATATTTAAATTAATTTAATGACTCATAAGCATAAATGATGCACACACTTTTATTAATTTGTTAATGTAGCACAATTATTGCTTACTATAATGTAACAATTTTTAGCTATGAATAATTTCACAACAACATTGTTTACGTAGTTACTTAGTTACTCATTTAATTTAATTGTCTAATTGTATTGAGGGGTCCGCTGTCTCACCTACCCTGTTGATAATATAATGAATAAGAATAGCGCCGATTCGTCATTTGGTCTCCTCTGCCGAGGGACATGCCGCCTTAAATAGGAAGACAAACGTAATTGTTTTTTGACATCCGAACAACGTGTGGTGGGTGCAAATCGTGGGAGACAGCCAGGAAATAATGTAGGTACCTAATTTCAAACGCCATACGTTTAAATACCTATGCTCTACTCTACCACACTAGCGCAATGTCGACTGATAGGTACTTTGACTCGCTGTGCTTCTATGAAGTAAATGATGACCATAGAAAATAGAAAATATGATGTCATTATTTGTCTACTCGTTAACAAGAACATACCGAAGTTCTGAATAACCTTCTTTCTTTTTTCTTTCTTTTTAAACTTTTTCTACGAGGGGTTTTTGACTTACAATGTTGGCCAAGGTAAAACCGAGGCATAGACAAATATATCATATTGGGCTCGGACTGCAATTACACCTCAAAATGACAAAATTTGCACCATTTGTACAATTCAGGACATCTGCAATCTAATGGTAGTCGATGTGGTGCCGATCTTTGAGGTAGGTACATGGTCTACATGTCGAGTAGACATATCTTTTGAAAAACCCCAAGTATTCGGAGGAAATATTTTGTAGCTTATGATTATGATGTACATACCTATATATAATTAATAGATGAGAGTAGTCATCTATTAATTATATACAGGTAAGTAAGTAAACAGATACTGCAGCAATTCAGAGATTATGCGTTGTGGCTTTCTTGCTATAAGTTCCTACAAGTCAAGAGCAATATTTTTTTTAAAAGATAAGTTGAAATAGCACTGGTAATTAATTTTTAATAAAAACAGATTACTCTATCGTCTAGGCGCAGTTAAAACATATGATCAGGGGGCGTATTTTGTCAACACACACGGTTGTAGAAATTGTTATCGGCTGTGGCCGCAGTCCATTCCATTGAAGGGTGGCTGTGACTAACATAACATGTTTATCGTCGAGGAAGTGGGTTTTGTTAGTTTTCGAGGAACAGAAAGCGGACGTCAGAGGTTTCCGCGGGTTTGCCGAACCCAGACGAGAGGCAGCCGCTGCTCTCCGGCGCAGTGACAGACGCGCCGCGGAGCGCTGCGCATGCGCCGACCACCTGCGCACACGCCGTACGACGCGCCATACAGACAGACAAACCGAATACTTTACCGTATAACATTTAAAGATCAATTTACTATTATTCTTGTGATATCAAACAGTGCCAAAGTACTTAGTGTATGACACCGAATGTACCGACCGTGTTGCGTGCCAGTGAAAGGAAGGATCGAGCGATTCGCCCGTAGTGTTTATGTAAGTTCGTGGAAACCTACCTATGATAACTTGCTCATGGATTGCAAGATTACTTGAATTAATAAAGGAAATCACCGTGCATGACGTGCACACCGTGCGCTTATAAACAGTTTACGCATGGTTATTAGGAATTCGTAATTTCGTACGATAACAGTCAAAGTTTATTGCTGCCAACCTAAGGTACACCAGTACTAAGCATAATCTTTTTTAATTCGGGGAAGGTATGCGTTCTTCGAACATCAAATTATTAATTAGATGGAGGTAACGTAGCTGGATATCTACTTTAAGTAGGTATCACAAGAATCACAACGCAACGTAATTCCAACGGTATCTACGTTCTTTGCCTAAGTTATCTGCATTGTTTGAAAGTCATTAAGCGATTGTTGTTGTAATCACTGTTTAAAATGAAATCGTTTTTATCAATGTCGTCGTCGGTTGTAGACGGGCAGCCATTGAGTAATGCACTCCGCGGCGTTCATTGCCACTTCCCGGGCTGCGCGCGAGTCGCTCTTGACACACTTCCCTTGTAATTTGCCCGTTACTTTATCCTCTGACATCTTTCAGATCCTGAATAGCCAATTTAGATGTTATTACAGACACTCTGGGACTACTATAATGCTTCAGTCACAAATTGTCGCTGCCGACACTACATTTGCCTATTGAGCTATGTATATCTTGCGAAACTTCCTTATTCGGTCTATAGAAAACAAGTTCGCTACTGACAATGTCGTTTCAAAACGATTTGCGTTGTAAATAAACTTTTGGAGGTCGTTTAAATACACTGTGAAATTTACCGATCGTAGTCTTAGGCAGGTATATCTTTATAACAAGAGCATTTAATGTTTAAGTTTTTCTGTATCTATACAAACATCGACTCTCTAAAGACTACAGATAACCTACCTTGTAAATCCGTTTGTTGACTAACTCCGATAAAAAATCTGAGTCATTCAGGATGGGTATAAGATCACGTAGCGCAGGTACCGTTTCTGTGGTATTTTAGCAGAGACCATATGCGCCTGAGCAAGGCTGTGGGTTAATACATTGTCCGCGCAATGCCAGGTAAAATTACAGGCCTTTGTAAATTAAATCTTAATGTTTACAACTTGAGACTACAATAAAGTAACGAATGACTGCATCTATTTATGATTATTTAATAGAGTAATGGTGTGTATGTGTAAGTGTTTCAAGTGTGTGCGCGTGCAAACCCTGGCAAGTATGAGTAGGACTCACGCCATAACAGTCCCGATATAAAACATTTTATCTAAATCTGTTCAGCTGCTCAATTGCCTAATGTACATTTATTTGCAGTTGGAAATACAACTTTTCTTAGGACATTATATGAAAAATGGAGTTATATATGTAACGTCAGTTAGAATAAGAGGAATGACCGTATTTGCTATGTATAATTGATAAATTCAACTGGGCCTCTGCGTGGTAGATGTTAAGCAACCGAACAACTCAGATCGTCAAATAAAATAAATGACATATATGGCCATGATTTTTTTCACTTATAGTATATCGTTGCTCGTTTCTGAGAAAAACGTCTTGAGTGTCCAACAAGTAGACAGGGGACAAAGTGATCCTATATATGATAAGAGTTCTGGTTTACCTTTAGAAGTTCAGATAGAGCCCTTAAATCTAATAAAAGTTCCGATTTGCTTTCGGTTGACAGTAGATGCGGATATATTTATTGAATAAAAAGTAATCAAAATGTATCACAACGTGGGGCACATAATAGAAACCTGGTTTTTCGCAAAGTACCTACTACTGCGAGGTTGACGTATTTCTTGACCGGGTACCCGGCGAAGGGTGCCCGGCTACCCGACAGATTGGACTGCGGGCAAACCCATTACCCGGAACATCTGTAAAAAGTAGGAAAAGCGTAATTTGGTACGCTTGGATCATGTTACGATAGTAACAAAAATTATTGCAAGAGGTTTACAATAACAATCCGACAAGCGGTTTTTTTTTAAAGTCGGTGCATTGAATTGAGTTTATAGAATTTGGTATTATGTTGAGAGTTATCTAATAATTTGTGCGACATATTGGACAATTCGTAGGAGTAGGCGTTTTTTGTCAAAAGCTACGCGCCATTCCGAACCGTACGTTAAAACGCGCATGACAGATTCATCCGCTGTTTGGAACGCTGTCCCGATTCGCAATTCAATCTTTACGTGTAAAGGCCGCTATAGAATATGTAACTTCTAACAGAGCTCGATAGACTCCTTCTCTGAATCCTTACAAACCTACGTGATTGTATGTACGAAGTACCTACAAACGCTACGCTACCTACTGAAATAGCACATTTTTATTTAAATATCTCGAGTCTCTATTTGAACAAGTGCCCCTACAATTATGCAGTGGATGAAAGATGATGTAGATTGTTGAGTAGATATAAGGTTACATTCACATTCATTTAGGTAAGAAGTAAGTAGATATGTAAATAGGAAGAGGTTTATGCGAAAAGCGATTTAATGATAGCCTCAGTTAATGCGGTATTTATAAAGATTGGTACGTATTATTGTGTCCCAAGAGGGTAAAAGGATATTTGAATCCTGAGCGTAACGAAGATTTTAGATTCAAAGAACGCCGAACGCGAAAAAGAAAACAAAACGACATGTGCGGGTGCGTGGAGGGTTTTGATACTGTATAACTTATTAGCTATTTGTACCTAAGCAAGGGTAGAGTAACATGCCGTTGATATCTGTCAACAGCCCATAACTGTGCGTTGCTAGATTAGACGCTTTTACTTTGTTCTGGACAGACAATTGACCACTAGAATAGGATAAAAATTATGTTTTAGATTTAAATTAGAGCTATGGCACAAAACATTTAATCTTTACACACTTTTCTGTATATTAATCATTAGTCAATAACATTGTTGAATTACCAGTAGCTTCCCATATCAAGGGCGGAGACGATAACGTTGCTACTGTAACGAAGAAAATTAATGTATTCATTAACATATAACATTAGATTGCAATCTTTATATTATTAAAATCTTTTTTGATAAGGTTGGTGTCGGCTTTATTGACTTATTTTGTATCGCTTATCAAAATATCTTAATTATACTACGTCACACATTTACCGAGAACCGTGGAATTATTTTTGTCGCGAAACTTATAATTTCATTAGCTCTTTCCATTATAGAAGACCGTTGTATCCATTAGGTATGTTATCATCTAGCTTCTGTAAGTAACTCTGAAAGAGAGAATTAAGAAACGATTTTTGTACATTGGTATAGTGAAGAATCCCGCTCCGGCCATGTACCAATGACTGTTTTCTGAGTTATGTACATTAGTTGAATACTAACCGATGCTCTTACGGTGAAGGAAAACATCGTGATGAAACCTGCACATTCAGGCGCCTGGATGTGTAACCATGATCCAATCTGGTCAGTTTCCCTTGTTAGCAGGGTCATAGAGGTTACCTGACCTGCCAAATCCTGGATCATGGTCAAGGCGGACCCCGCGCCCTCGTGCGCGAGAGCACAACCGGGACATTAACGCCAAGATGATGATGATGATGGTATAGTGACGAATTTATGAGGTATTTCTCTCAAATTTCGTTAAGGATAAACAGCCTTCATGCCTTTTGTCATAATTCGGTTTTGCTTTTTGTACCTAAAGTCACATATGTTTTGCGGTGTTGTCAACTTTGGAAACACCCTGACCTTCTAGAACACTTTGACAATACCGTGAAACCCATTAATCTCGATAATTCTTCTTCGACCCAGGCATCGCTGCCTATTCGGTATGGTGGTCTAGGCGTTCGGAAAGTTTCAAGTGTCCCTGCTTGCATTTCTGTCCTCGGTGCAAGGCTCGCAGTCTCTTGTACGAAAGTTATTATCAAAACTGCATATTCTACCGAGGCCAAAAACGCTTATCCAGAGGCCGTGCTCCCGACAAATTCCTGTTCGCAGCGGCTATGGGACGAGCCGCTTTGCAGTTTGATGCGAAAAAGCCTATTAAGCGCTACTACTAACTCTGCAGAGCATGCTTGCCTCCTGGCTGCTGGTGACTGGGAATCGGATCTTTGGCTTCAGACAATGCCTTCTAAAAATATCGGCACACTACTGGACCGGACCACTTTTAGAATTGCCACGGCCCTGCGTCTTGGCGATCCTTGCAGTGCTCCGCACCAGTGTTACTGTGGCCACCTCGTTGATAATCTTGGCCACCATGGTCTGTCGTGCAGCAGGAGCGCCAGACGACTTCCACGACACACGGATCTGAATAATGTTATCCGCCGGGCCTTTACCTCCGTTGGAGCACCAGCGATGCTGGAGCCGAACGGTCTTTTTCGTGATGATGCTATAAAGCCCGACTGGAAATTGGGAAGGCCCTTGTTTTGGGATGCCACTTGCATCGACACACTTGCTCTGTTTCATCTTCCAGCCACCGCGTGTCGAGTTGGGGACGGTGCTGCCTCAGCTGAAAATGCCTAGCGGCGCAAATACTCTAGTCTAGGTGTTGACTACTTATTTGCGCCGTTTGGTGTGGAAACACTTGGGCCGTGGGGACCGGGCGCACATTCTCTTTTTCGGGAGTTAGCTAATTACATACCTGGTCGATATTTCTAAAGACCAGAAGGCTGGCCTTTGTTTGGTTTTACGTATTAGCTTCGCCGTCCAGCGAGGCAATGCTGCCAGCCTTCTGGGCACTGTTTGTAGGACTCAGAACCTGGGGCAAATTTATTACCTTTAGCTTTTGTATAATTTAGTTTAGTGTTAATTAGTTAAGATTTCTTTTTCTGTTTGATTGGTTTATGTGTAATAAATAAATTGGCCGTGTGGTGTTCGGCAGAGTAGAATAGTACCAACCCTTTACACTCGTGGGTGTCTACAAGGCGACCAATGTTTTCGAGACAAAATAACTAGAGTCTCCGTAGGCTAGAAAATGGGCAGCAGCATTTTCCATTGTTATATTTATATAACTGCGATCTCCAACCCGCCTGACCAGCGTGGAGATTACGGCAATAACGTCCCCTTTCGTGGGAGAGGCCTAAATCCTGCAGTGGACTGTTATGGGTGATGATGACGATGAATAATTTAATTGATTAATAAATACCATTGGTTCTTATAGTTCTTTCAAATGTGATTTGAACATGAGTCGCCTGCATCCCGCATAAAATGCTGACAGTTACGCTACTCGGTTCGTAAATAGGAAATGTAAAGAAATTATATATAAACTAAAAATATTAATTTTTTATTTACAGTTTTATGGGTGGTAAAGTGAAAAAAGCAAGTTATTGAAGAAAACCAAATAGAAAACATCATCAAAATGGACCAAAATGGCAATAAGATGTGGCCTAACTCGGCCGTAGGTAAGCATGGTGTATAATTATTTCGGAAAATCCGAGGCAACCTATAAACTTATCTATGTCATTATTAATCTTAATAAAATTATAAAAATAAGTGGGACCACCATACAATTCTCATTAACGTGGCCAAGTGGTAACCAACAGAGTAGAATGTAGCACCAGCCTCATTAATTGACAAGTGTCATAAAAGGCGAAACTCTGAGGCACGCCGTCAATTACTAACAACCAGACAATTTGTGGAGTATTTTAAACACGGTTTCTGTTGAGTATTCGGAGCTCCTTGCAAAACGTGTAGCTTATGGCAATACCCTTCGCTAATGAGGAGGAGGCTCAAGTCCTGCAGTGAACTGTTGCCACAGAACACGATAGAAGTGGCATCTTCGCCATTGCCACGATGCCGCCGTTCCCGACCCCACTATTTTTACCATTACTCATGCAACTTAATATGCACAGGATTACGCACGCACACGCAAAGTCAAACGGAGCGCTGTGATTAGTCAATCGGTCACTACCACATACACACATTGCGTTGCGTGTGTGCTGTAAATCCTCTCTGAATTTATATTTACGCTAGGGATTGACAAAATCGAATTCTTGTCGATATTAATATTTCGATAAAATTCTAACTATTATTATGGTATTTATTATTTAATAATAATGAATTGAAAATCTTATTATATTGAGGGGGGTGAGGCGGGGTTCAAGGACGCGTAGAGAGGAGATAGAGAGAGTACGGGTACGGTAGATTTACCGTATTTTAGTGTTAAGGTAACTGCATCATACCTCTGCCCCACCTGTACCCCACCCCACCCTGCTGTGCCCCTACTAAAAACTAATATCAAAATCGGTCCGCAATTGACGAAAATTTCAAGGAACACACGTACCTACAATAAAAGAACATTCAATAGAAATAAGAATCTTCTCCTTTTTTGATGTCATATCTACTATACTACAAATATATTATATCGATCAACAAAATAATTTATCGATAAGGTCGGTTTATGTGCACAGCACTAGATTGGGCGCAAGGTGTCCTTGAGCGCGGGTGAATATTTTTCGTAAAATATTGATAAAAACAAAGTTTTTGACTTAACGGTGAAATAAAACCACTCCTTTTGTTTTAGAAGTCTGTTAGCTTCTTGCTCGCAATTAACTATTGCGCAAGATGGCATATTTTTAACATTTTAGGCACAGCTTTTTTTGATGCGCACTCCGTTGAATTCCGCAAGAGACTGACGGCGCGTTCGCGCCTTTTGAAGGAAATTAGCCCATTTGCGCATAGTTGTGGCGCGACTGCACCGCCTACTTAGCTTTTCGAACTACTTATTTATTTTTCTATGACTGTTGCATTTGCAATGTCAACATGAGTGTTCCCCCAAATAAAATTAAATTGGAAGAGAACCATGGAAAATTTCTAGCTAATTTCCAATTTGGAAAAACAATGGAAGCTGATCTTCATGGGCTGAATGATCCTATGTTTCAGATACGTGGGAGTCGACTGAAGCTGGCATCTCCGTGTCTGCTGTGGAGGAGGAGGTGCCCTCGTTGCCAGTGGCGGCCGTGGTGGGCGTCACGCTGGTGGTGATCATCGCCATAGTCATCGTGTTCGTGCTGGGAATATTCATCGACTGTCGGCAACAGTAAGAGCTATATTTTTATCAATCTGTCACAATAAAATATTTTTTATAATAGGGGGAAGCAAACAAACTGTAAAGCAAAGTGATTGCTTTTAGCGATAATACCGCCTTTTACTTTTTACTCGCAACACAAGTTACTAGCGAGGACCTGTAATTGGCTTATTCACTCTAATATAATATTTATTATGTTTTATATAGCTGGTACTCCAATAAATAAATAAATAATAATCATCATCATTCGCTGGCCCTGATCCATATTGGCGGGGTCGGTGATCTCGGCGTTCACTTCTTTTGTAGGCATGTCGCCACAAAGTCCATTCTTGTTTTCTTTGGTCGGCCTCTAGGTATCCGTCCACATCCATATTCATCACCTTATTTGTAACACGACTTACGCCCTTCCGCATGACATGCCCACACCACGCATCCTATGGTTCAGGAGATTGTTGGTGTGGTGTGGCCCACAGCCACATTGATCATGCCAGCTACTCTTAGGTTTTAGACACGTGACTACTTGCTTGCTCTATCCCCTACATCGCTCTTAAAATCTCCACATACTTCTCTAGCACTCCTTTCACTTTTAACTCCCACCACAGAACCTTTTGTTTTGTTTCCTATTGTATACCTTCTCGAGGCTGACGAACATCTAGTGCAAATATCGCGTCCATTGTACCACGTCCGGGCGTAATCCCGAATTGTTCAAAATTTTTATAATTTGTGACATGAGATCCGCCCCGGGTATCATAAGGGGTGACAATCTTTCAAATATCACCCTGGATCTTTTGGGCTTTCAAATGACCGCCTCGGATTGATCCGGGTTATAGATTTGCATGTCGATTGCTCTTGTTGTCAAGGCTAATGACATCCCTTAATCGCATCCGTTATCGACTAATATTGTTCTACTTAAATTTTAACATAAGTAGGTACTTTTAAATTTAACGGTGTCATTTTAGATTTAAGTTTCTTGAATAAATTATTTATTTATTCTTTATTTAATATACTTTACAACCACTATAAATTAGTTCTCTTTTTCAGGCGAATTATAGCACAGAAAATGGGTCAAGCAAAGCGGCCGAAGAGTTCACGGAAGGCATCTACGCACCCCGACGGCGACCACGCAACTATTGTAGATAATATGGAACAGCCAGACCTGGTGGCGGCGCCGGCAGAGTTCGTACGATCTATACCATAATAACAGGCACTTTCAAATATGAACTGTGCTCGAAAATGGAAGAGACAACATCTTCCTCGTGGCATCTAGTTAAAAGTGTGTATAAATCATTTCGCAAATAAATATAAGGTATAATATTTTAATTAAAGTAAATGTACAACGAGTATATATTTGTAAATTGTGGATAACAGAAGCTGAAAATAGTGTACAATATTCACCTATCTATGTTACAAGATCTGATCGTAGGTAATCTCCGATAATGTTTTTTACGTATTAAAATGAAAGGCAAAGAACATTGTATGTAGGTACTGTTTAAATATAAAATGATGTTACTACCTATTGTACCCAAAGAGATTGGAAAGATAGCGACCTTCTTGCTATAACCACGAAGGTCGCTAACATTCCAATCTCTTTGATTGTACCTATATGAAAAATATTTATTATACTTTTAAATGAAATTGAAAGCCTAGGGCTGCCAGAGTGTGAAAACTGTGTTTTTGGTCCACAGACGAAACTAGAGGTAGGTAGGCTGTGCCCTGCCTGCTGCTGTGTGACTGCCCTTTAGCCATATATGGTATAAGAAAATGTAATTACCTGTTCCTATGCTAACTACTTATTCCTTTCACAGAATACATTCTAAATAATTTTTATAAGTATTTTAAGACCATTATATTTCATTCTACTGTAAATAAAAGGCATTAAAACTTTCATTAGTTGTTTGCTTGAATAACAAACCATCAATATTGCATAAACAATAGATCAGTGCACTACATCGACCCAATGTTGATAACAATAATACTTGTAAAAAGGTGTTATATAACGCCACGGTTTGGTCACAAGGAATGCAGTTCGCCAGTCGTCCCCAATGGCTGGGGAGCGAGGCGAAGAGGGGGCATGGACTACGTGCGTGAACGCATCAGTCTAAAGTTAGGCACGAAGAGATCCCGCGCACTTTCGTGAAATCACTGCAAGCTTATCAATCTGCGACGTCGTCGATAGCAATCGATTAACATACCTCATGGACTAATCATAAGTCCTGATAATATTGCAAGATAATCAATTCGTTACAATGAATATTCATCAGTGTCATTCTAACATTCAATAATAACACACATGGACAAGCTAGTGCCTTCTGGGACTTTAAGTGATCACTTTCGTACTTCACGTGTCGTACTTGTACTGAATTAGGATGTTATAAATACTGAAGAGCAGTTGTTGCAGATACTTATTAACTGGCTAACTGAATTAAGTAGTAAATAATGGGGAATTTTAAGTCGAAGAAAAAGGAATCGAAGGATCCTTCAGAAAAGTTGTTTGATTCGGAACGCGTAAAGGAGCGCAAGAATAAGGAGAAAAAGCTGAAGAATTTGAATCCTAGTAACAAGAGGAAAGGGTTAAAAGAGCCACCTGCGGCGCTGTTGATGGGTCCTCCGGCGGTGTCGCCCACGGCCGCGCCCGCGATGCCCGCGCCCGCGCACGTCCGAAACTACAACACGGAGGCCTTGGAGCGCATGCGCCACCAACTCAATCACGACGCCGATGCCTTCCTGTTGAATAATATCCTCCTAGGCGTCCAGTTTTTTGAAAATTATGAACGGTAAGACTTAAATCAATATTTTGTTTAGAATTGCATAGTTACATGCTTTATAAGAACTAGTTTTAGTAGATAATGCAACCTCTGTTGGCCTACCTACGTTTTAGGGTATCGAACCTTAAAGGTAAAGACGAAACCCTTATTCACATGTTGTACGTGTGTCTGTCTCTCGGACATTCAAGACGCTTTTTGTCAGGCAAGGGTAAAGATATGAAGTAAAAATTAATATCAGCAAATAAGAATAAAAATTCTGACGCCTGAAGACGATAAACCAATTAGGTAGGTAGGTATATCCTTTCATTTTGATCCTCGTAAACTCGTTATTCAAAACCTGTGGTGTGCTTACTGTCAGTGGAGTTAGAATTTTGAAACGCACGAAGCGAGGAAACAAGTACTGGCATTAGTAAGAAAAGTTATTTTATGACCGCAAATAAAATTGAGTACCTATTTGTCAACTGATAGAAAGATTAGGTGTTATGTATACGGTTTTATGTTTGTTTGTCGGCACCCTTATGGCGCGAATCCTACTCATACTTGTCCGGTTTTAATAATGACCGATAAAATCAATGGATACATAATTCATTATTAAACCAACAAAAATTTTGAAAATCCTTTTATCTACACTCATAGCATAATGTTCCAATTACATATTCGAAAACAGTCGTTTGAGGGTACAATTTTTTCACGCCAGACTATAAAATTATAAAAAATTACTTTATCTACACTCATAGCGTAATGTTCCAATTACATATTCGAAAACAGTCGTTTAAATACACTTTTTTCACGCCAGACTATAAATTTTTTGAAAATTACTTTTCGATACAGCATTTCCCATACTATTTTCATGACAGCTGTATCGTAAAATAACTTTTTAATCATTATGCAACACTTATATTTTTTAATTTTTTGTCGGGCGCCGGGACACGGCGAAATGTAGGCTGAATACCTAAATGTCTTTGACAAATTCAAATTTCAAATTTTCTTGTTTATATTCTGTGTAATTATTTTCCCGCTAAACAGAATATTTTTTCTAATTGTTGTAATTTGTGTTTGTGAATGTTTTATCTTGTTAGAAGCAAATAAATAGATAAATGTGAAAGTAATTAAGTGAATTTCCCGCCGCTTGATATCCTCGACGCGTAGCTACAACAGAACTGACTCGCAGCTTACTTCCAGCAAAGTTGAGAAAATTATAGGTACGATATTTTAACATAAAAATATGAGTGTAGATAAAGTAGTGTATGCAACTGCATATAATTAGGTATTAAAACTCTCGTGTCAAACTATAATCATACTCGGCTACGCCTCGTATGATAAACAGACACTCATGTTTTAATACCCCCTTTTATATGACAGTTGCATAAACTACTATTTCGATACAGCATTTCCCATACTATTTTCATGACAGCTGTATCGTAAAATAACTTTTTAATCATTATGCAACACTTTTATTTATTAATTTTTTGTCGGGCGCTGGGACACGGCGTAATGTAGGCTGAATACTTAGATGTCTTTAACAAATTCAAATTCAAAATTTAAATTTTCCTGTTTATATTCTGTGTAATTATTTTCCCGCTAAACAGAATATTTTTTGTAATTGTCGTAATTTGTGTTTGTGAATGTTTTTCCTTATTTTAAGCAAATAAATAGATAAATGTGAAAATAGTTAAGTGAATTTCCCGCCGCTTGATATCCTTGACGCATAGATACAACAGAACTGACTCGCAGCTTACTTCCAGCTAAGTTGAGAAAATTATAGGTACGATATTTTTACATAAAAATATGAGTGTAGATAAAGTAGTGTATGCAACTGCATATAATTAGGTATTAAAACACTCGTGTCAAACTATTATCATACTCAGCTACGCCTCGTATGATAAACAGACACTCATGTTTTAATACCCCCTTTTATATGACAGTTGCATAAACTACTATTATTTGAGTCGAAACATAATAATAAAAGATAATGAGTAGGTGGTACATAAAGTACTGTGCAAACAATACTTGATTTACAAATCGCGTGATAAATAAACAGACTAGGTAGGAGCTTAGTAGGTTTTTCTTAGTAACACAATTTTCGGCAATTTATTCAGTATGTAGGTAGTTGACATATTGTAGTAGTATGACAAGTTGTGACTTAGTCGAACCAGAAAATTGGTTTTAATCAGTCTAACTATATAATTTGCAATGCAAAGCTTCTTATCCGAAAATCCTATCGTCATCAAGATTGAGAATTCGGCTTATTATAATAAAAATATAACTATTCTATTGTGATTGGCGTAATATATATCATATTTTACAGTCTCTGTTATCTCTTCACAAAATCTGAGATTAAAGTGTGGCTACGCATATATAGATTCCTTTGATATACTTAGATAGTATCAATAATCTGTTCTAATATCATAACACATTATAAAGAGCAACAAAAGTAACCTCCAAGAGGCTAGGTAGGGTATTCCCTGTTATCAACAGCTACCTATCTGCTTTTACATAAGCCTTCGATAGCCCAGTTACATTTACGACTGTTTTGATTACATTTCCGTGTCTAATAAAAAAAATACTAATAAATTATGCGTAATTCACTCAACTCTAATTAACTCCGATGTTCTTGTACTTCTTTTAAATTAACGTGGCTAGCTATCAATCACCTACGATATGGGATAACCGGATAGAATGATTACAGATTAGGAAATATCTTGTATTTATATCTCATTTATTATGATTAAGTAGAGTTCTTCAAAGGGCATGTCTACAGGTACCTCAAAGGGCGGCACAGCATCCGCTACCCTTACATTGCAGATGTCCTGGACGACGGTGGTCGCATTCCATCAGGTGGACCGTCCGTCCATGTGTCTCCCTAGGTATTAACAAAATAAAATATGTGGTATAGCTCGTCTAATCTAAAATGACGCGCCCCACTATCGCCTATTGGTCATTCAGTTGCCGGTGAAATTCAAACGTAGGAGCACGCGTCGTTCATTGGCTCCCACACAGATGAAGTGTCGTTATCAATATTTGCACTCACACATCGAAATCAACTAACTAAGTAGTGGGGCGCGTCATTTTAGACTAGACGAGCTCTACCTACTGCACTACCAGAGAGTCCACAAATGCCCGGTGGTCGAGATAACGATGCACACAATTTGGTGGTGTATTTGGATGCTAAACGTGTTTTTTCTGCCGAAAAATATTGAATTGAGTAGCGAGCATTGTTGGTTCCAGCAGGTTCCAGCAGGACGGTGCAACCACGCACATAGCTCGAGCAACGATGGAGGTTTTGAAACAATATGAGATCTACTGTTTTAGCGATTTGAACAGGTCGGGCAGATTGCCAGATGTAAAGGCTTCTTCCTTGGGCTTTTTGAAATCTCGCGTTGCCACTTCAAATTGCAAACCACGAAACTTATCAATTTGGAACCAGGTGTTTCGCGAGCAAAATTTTGAAAAAGCCGTTAAACTCGTACAAATGTGCAAATACCCAAGAAGATTTAACTTGACGTCATAAATTTTATGTAATTAAATAATCGTTTCGTGAAAACAGTTATTTTTTTTATATATAAGGAATTTATTTATTGTTTGTTTGTGGGTATAATGGATAAATTCAAAAACTACTTATCCGATTTAAGAAAATCCTTACACCTATAGACAGTTATGTCCTTAAAACACTATAAACGCCCATAATTTCAGCACGACTGCAGCAATTTAACTAATTTTTTTTGCGTTGGATTTGTATGCAAGAAATAAAAGGTAGGTAGTTAGGCGTAGGTATAGGGTACCTGTAGGGTTGGTAAAGGGTAGGTGAAAGTTACGTGTAGGGTTGGGGTAGAGTAGTTGTAGGGTAGGGGTAGAGTAGGTGCAGGATGAGGTAGGGGTAGGACGCCCCGCGAATTCACATAGGGACTTTACTTTTGGCTGTAGAAACTTACAGAACCTAGCAGAACAGCCGAGAAATGCATTACAAGTCTATATAAAACTCAAAATTATGATGTAATTTCGTTTTGTGCCACGTTTTTGTGCACGGGCTGACCAACGCTTTGTGAGTCTCCTAACGTCTGCTATCACTACAAAGTGGAATTTTTCTTGTACTCGATGACGTAGGATAACCTACGTCACCCTTACATTCTATTAGTAATGTGATGTTTTATGGCTGCGAGACATGGCTGACCCTGACGGAGCACGTTAGCAAACGTCGACAACTTATTGATATGAAATGTGCCTAAACCTGCCGTAAAGAGGTCACTAGGAGACTTATAACGCCGATTACAGCACTCTACATGTAGGGTGCATGAAAAAAGCGATGAATTCGCTGAGTCGGTCGCTAGTGACCGAGCGAAGTGGAGAAGAAAGAGTAGGAGCGAACCCTGTTGGAAACCGGTATTAACCGCTATGATGATGACGATGAACGGTCTTATGAACCTAACAAGGATTCCATAATTTAATGTTTTATTTCTTGATATGTATCCTAACACAGTACAGTGCTTTATGAATGTTGAAGACGATTCTAATACTTAATGACATGGCTAGATTCTAGTATTTGCTAAGCTTACTGAAGTATAAATAAAGATCAAACTGAGAGATAAACAAATCAAACAATGGCCGGATACGATAAAATAATACTTTAAGTAGGTAGAATTAAATGATAAATATAGAAAAAAATTATCTATGGCGACATCGCAAGTCGTGATTTAATTTTGAATTGATTAATAAATAATGTGACATGAACGCGTCATTTTTGCGATAGATTGCAGCAGGTAATACATTAGTAATACTTGAATAAATAATTTCTTTTATGTTATTTTATCACACTCATCATCATCCTGCAATCTGGTACAGGTCGCAGGTACCAGCTGGATGTGGAAGGCACAGGACCGGCATTTGTGGAGATCTCTGGGGGAGGCCTTTGCCCAGCAGTGGGCGTCTTTCGGCTGATATGATGACGATAATCTTCACTATCCTAGCGGTTAATCACAGCTCCTGCCAGGGTCCGCTTACCTCATAGAAATTTAAATAAATAAGTTATTATTTTGATTGTGGTGGCTTAGCGACCCTTATGTTGTTAGTCGATGGCTCTTACATCCGATTCACCCGGATAACCAAGTTTATTTACTTACCTACCTACTGCGCTGGGTCAGCGACCCAAAGTGAATCTTGGCCTCTGACACCAGAGATCCTGCGCCATCTCCTGCCAATCGAAGTTACTTGACCATCTTGATTAAACTGGCTTTCAAATAGGGAAAACCGCCTCCAAATCAGTCCATCCGTTCGGGAGCTTAGGGGTGCTACGATGCTTTAGACAGATACATACGTCAAATTTATGATACCGATATATATTGGACATAGTCACAGGGACGCTGTCAAAGGCTTTCTGTCAATCGGGAAACATGAAATTCATGTTTGACAGCTTTTGCTGCAAGTTTGAGGCCCCCTGAAGGATTATATTCCGAGGGAAATGGTCACCTCGAGAAACTTGGAATGCTTAACCGGTTCAAGCGATACTTCACCGCAGAGCAGCCTTTTCTGTATAAAGCACAGGTGCGGCCACGTATGGAGTATTTGTAGTGTTGTATTTATTATCGAGTATATCTTTGACGAAACTGCCAACTGGACTCCGTACAGAGGCGCGCCGTAAGATATGTCGACGACCTCAAATTATATCTATCACCTCATATCATTACAACCAAGTTAGAACCACTGGCTGACTGAAGGTACTTTGGCTCCCTGTGTGTGTTCTCTCGGCTTTACAATTCACACTCAACACTCCCCGTGTTCTGAGGAATTTTTTGATCTGTCGCCCACAATACAATTCCGCCATCGCACTACCCGCCGCGGGCTGGGTACTCATCCCCACTACGTAGACCCTCTGTTGGAGTCCATGCAAAGGTTTGAAAGAACATCTCTCGCTCGTACGATTCGGATATGGAATGACCTCGCAACGAGTGTTTCCTTTGGACTATGACATGGGATCGTTTAAGTGGTATATTAGAGGTCTGTTTAGATGTTAGCAACGCATTGGTAGCGCTCCTGCATACAGTAGCAAAGTGTTGCTAAAGTCCATAGGCGGCGGTAGCCACTTTAAATAAGGTCTGGCCACCTTATTTAAAGTGGCTACCGCCGCCTGACCTGTTTTATATAAAAAATAAAACAGGTCAAGACGTGCCGTTCCACGTATACTGCAGGGTTTTGTAGTTGACGGTTATAATATGCGTGCAAAAAAGGGCTTTCTGATAGTATAAACACATTACAAAGTTACAAATGTAGCTTGCTACATTTTTACCCATACAATTTGCATGAAATGTTTGCTAATCCAGCTTCATTTTATAAGTTGGACGTCGTATTACTCGTTAACTTAGAGTCCAATCTTTACATATCCAAAATTTCATCTCCCGTTTAACGTGTAGCGGAGCTACCCAAATAAGGGTATTTTTAAAAGATTTTGTTTTACAACTTCATCGGCGTGAAATCTATAACTATACAAAATTTCAGCTCCCTAGTGCTAATAGTTTTTGAGTTGGACAGACGGACATGGCGAAACTACAAGATTCCTTGGTTTACTGCGGAATCCTAAAAATCACCAGTAACAACAGCAAAATGTACTTATTTTTAGTTAAATGTATCCCTCAGACTGAGCCATCGATGAGTTGTCTTAAATGGTAACTGGCTATTTGTAAGGTACTTAAACTCGGTTCCAGTAACAATCAAAGATATGTGTTTCACTAATTCCGAAATAATTCCATCCTCACACCTTGGAGCCAAATTGGTCGCGAACTATGCGGTACCAAAGGAACTTTCTCCCACGCACCCTAAGGTTGTGGAATGAACTACCTGGAGAGGTTTTCCCTGGAGAGTACAACATGGAATTCTTCAAGAAAGGGGGTTAAAGGGTTTTTATAGGGTCGGCAACGCGTGGGTGATGCCCCTGGTATTGCAGACGTCTATAGGCTGCGGTGACTGCTTACCATCAGGCAGGCCGCAAGCTTGTTTGCCACCTTAGTGGTATAAAAAAAATCCTAAAGCAAAATTCCGAAATGCAAAATAATTAGGTATCTACCACAGATCCATGCTGAGTTTTATTTATAAAACTATAGGTAGTCATTCGTAAGACGTATTGTCTATCTATATCTACGTAGTTTTTTAATGCTAATATATAAGTACCTATGTAGAGATAAGATTTGATTGTTTGTTTTTTTTGTAAATTTTGTGTAATGGATAAACTCAAAAATTACTTAACCGATTTTGAAATTTATTGACTAAAGAAATCTACGTTATTCCCGATTGACACAGGCTAGTTTTAATCCCGCAGGAAAGTTGAATGTTTACAGAGAGCCGAACTGTGCGCGGCGGAATGCCGCTGGGAACGGTAGTTCAATAATATAAAGGCAGTCAATAAAGTCATTCAAATATGAATAAACTTACTTAGAATAAAACTGAATCGCTTATTAAAAAAAATGAAATAAAAATCTCTGTATGGCAACTTATGCCAAGTTTTTTAAACGAACGTTTTGTAGAACGTCATTCATAAAAGTCATATAATAGGACCACGGATCACGATAAGTCCGTATTGACCATGGACTTATCATATTGAACAGGACTGAGCTCTTTTCGGGTCAAAACGAGCTGAGCAAGACGTGTAGAACAGATGCTGTTTGTTTCTTTCTAATCGGGTGACCATATATTTTTATTTTATGGAATATCTATGGATCTCTCTATCTATCTATAATCGATCTATCTATAATACGTTATCTGTCTAATAAAATCTGCGTGCATTTGTTATATATGTCGCAGCCAAATGGTTAAATCAGCCGGTTAATTAAACGGCTAGCTATTTAAGCAGTTATTTAATTGAAAATTGGCCAAATTCATGAACTTTGAAAGTAAAGTCAAATGAACGATATTGCCTCGAGTTTACGGACCTCTTCCATTCATTGTCATAATGCTAACCTAAACTAACCGAATAGAAACCTAATGCAAACTATTATTATACTTTGAAGTTATTGTGGGTAGGTTAGCATTGGAACAATGTGTGAAAGAGCTGCGTAAACTCGAGGCAATATCGTTCTTTCAACATCACTTTAAAATCTTATGAAACTGGCAAATTTTTAACTAAATAGTTGCGCAGAAAGCTAGCCGTTTGGTTAACCGGCTAATTTAACCATCCGGCTGCGACATATATAAAGCAACAGCGTATTTTGAACTGTGGTTTGGTCGTACCTTTAGAAGTAGATCATTTTAAATGGATCAAGTTTTCTCGTGTGTTATTTCATCATGAGCTCATGATGAACCTAGTTGTCAATTATTATAACCTTAATAACTAATGTTATTTTTACCTGATCTATGAAAATATATACCGCAACCACCATACGATTTAATTCGACAAGATCCAACACAACACTTTTTCACTATTTTCAATGATTGCGTAAATATAAATTCGAATATAGCTGTCACGCCACCATGACGGTTTTAAAGGTTTACCAGTAGAATTAAAAAGAATGGTTTAATGGTTTTTTAAATCTAGATCTTGTAAGTAAATTTCTTATTGCATAATAAATAAATACAAGAATGACAAAAATACAATTTTATAAAACAAAGGTGTAGGAAGGACAAGATTTCATGGAGTTATTAGAGTACAAACTATTGATAAACAACATTTTTTTAGTCTGGCAAGATAAAAGAGCGGGACACGCCGCCTCTGTTCTCGCTGTCCCTCTTGGCTCGGGTTAGCCTCTGTACATCATGACAAAGCAAAATAACATAAGGTTGCTTTTCGCAATTGTTATTTTGGAGAGTTTTCTGTCCTGTTAGATATGATAAGTCCATGGTATTGACTGACGGTAGTAGAAATTATAAGATGTGGATATGGCAATAATCTGGGGATAACCTGTCCATATAAGTCCTTGTCAAGAAACCACCAAATTATACAGGATACACTCTGGGGTGCCCCAGGGAAGTGTTCTTGGGCCAATGTTATATTTAATATTCACCGCAGACCTGCCAGTGTCGGACACATCAACCACTGCCACGTATGCCGATGATACGGCGATATTGACCTCCGACACTGATTCCACAGTGGCTTCGGAGTTACTACAAAGAGATCTGGACAATATCCAAAACTGGCTGCGAACATGGCGCATAAACGTCAATGAATCGAAATCCGTTCATGTAACTTTCGCAAATAGACGTGGGACCTGTCCTGCAGTGAAGTTAAACAACCAAGCTATCCCCCAGGCTGAAGATACCAAATACCTAGGTATGCATCTAGATAGAAGGCTTACTTGGCAAAAACAAATATTCATGAAAAGGAAGCAATTGGGTGAAAAATCAAGAAAACTGACGTGGTTTCTTGCCGGGAAGTCCAAAGTAAGCTTGGAAAACAAACTGTTACTATATAAAGCTATACTAAAGCCTGTATGGACCTATGGGATTCAGCTTTGGGGCACAGCTGCAAAATCAAACCTCAGCATTCTTCAGCGATTCCAATCCAAAATTCTTCGTATGATTGCTAACGCTCCATGGTATGTCACAAATGACCGACTCCATAAAGACCTGAAGATGCCAACCATTGAGCAAGAAATTTCATTACACGCCAATAAATACCACAGAAGATTGCAGTCACACCCCAATGAATTGGTTCAGGATCTGCTAGACGCTAAAGTGACAAGACGATTAAAAAAGAAAGTCCCTTCCGACCTCACAACCTTTGTTTAAAAGATATATTGTGGATGCATCATTGGATGCATGCCTGGCAAGTTATATGAAACACCAAAACTACTACTAAATGTTTTACAAAATAGACAGATTGTAGTAAAAAAAGGAGATAATAAAAAAAAAAAGTCCTTGTCAGTCCTTGTTGTAAACATTCAGATATTTGGCTTGAACACGTACGTTTAGTTTGAATAAATTATTAATCATGCTGAAAATTATCTCTCTCACTTCCTTTTTAATTGTTTTGTCCATTATTTAATAATATTTTTCATAACTCACGAAAATCAACAATCCTAAAGAAATCAAATTGTTTTTTTATGACATTTATGCATGACGTTCTATTACTTTTTAAAAACTTGTCATAAGTTGCCATACATCGATTTTTTATAAATAATTGTTTCGGACTTAGCGTGATCTTAATAAATATAACAAACAATTTCATTTCTGTAGGATTGCATACATACATACATTGTTTATTTTCGTGAGTTATGAAAAATATGTTTAAATTATGGGCAAAAAAGGAAGAGCAGGCGATACATTTTATCATGATTAATAATTTAGACAAACTATAAGTATGAATGTTTACAAGAAGGACTGACAAGGACAGATTATTCCTAGATTATTGCCATATCCACACTTTATAAATCTTACTACTGTCAATCAATACGGAATTGTCGTGGTAGGACCACGACCCTATAAGTATATTATACCTATAAGTAATTATACGATTAGGTGGTATCTTATCTGATCTTTAATTATTTGCTTAAAGGTTCATTACATTTCTGAACATAAAATGTATACCTACACACAGTATAGTCACGTTTAGTCGTTTAGTGACGTAATTTTGCCGTAAAGGCCTTTATTACCATGAGTAGTACTGCAATAACCAATAACCATTGGACTTATTGTGTCTTTAATATACTTTCAGGGAGGCGCATCACATAAAAAATAATCCTATAAGCGATAAGGAGCAAATGATAAACGACGCTATGGTCCGGCGGCATAAGCATGTTTTCTTTGCGGATCGCCTGCAGGAGTGCGTTCACGAGCATGTTAGCTACCGGAGGCAGCGCGGCCAGCTCGAGCCGATCGCGGCACCCCGACTGTTTGTTATATACGACAATATGGAGGCCAGCGAACCAGGAGATACTTCCGATTACAGTGCAGTACTTGATGCACCGTTTTACAAACTCCTCATTGAGGATTGCAAGGAACCAGGTAACTGACACTCACAACAGTGGCAGGACGGTTCACTGACGGCAACAACGCCACAGCTGCATTAGCCATGCCGTGACGTCGTCAGACAGTTATTTTAGTTCATAGAGACATATTTATGTAGTGGTGATCTTAGTTGGTTTGCGAAGCATAAGATATCTGTTACGATGACGTAATTTTTATAAGAATGAACCACGACCATGTTCTATATTCCATGTTTCACCTAATTTATACTTACGTTATTTTCAGGTTATGTGAAATTGAAAAAGATTGAGATTTTGGAGAGTAATTTTCCGAAAGAAAATGGCGTTGAAAAGGCAAGATCGTCAATTTCTGATGATAGTATTTATCCCGAATCAGTAAAGGAATCAAACGATTCTGATGATGATACTTTTAAAGGTAAAGGAGAAGAATTACTACAGAAACTTGAGAATAAATTGTTAAAGTTGCAAAATGTTAACGGTTACTCGCAGAATAATGAAAACATGCTTATTAATAATGCTCCAGTAGAAATTATGGGACGTAGGCAAAGTGGGCCAACGAAACTATTTAGCTCACAGGTTGAGAAGAGCAGTATTTCAAACCTGATGGCAATAAAAAACAATTGCGTATCATTACCTGAAGAACTTGATAATAATAATTATAGGGATGAATCTATTGAAGTAATGCCTAGAAAATCAATTTTAAAGAATATTAGGAGACCAAGTGGTCCAATTAAAGAAATAAAAGGAAAACAATTGGCTGATGTTATAAAATTTGGCACAGGGAATACTAGAGCAGAAGATACAGAAACTTCTGGTTATAGATCCAGTGAAAATGAATCAGATTATGGTTATTCTACTATAACACAGTCAACAACTCCAAAGAAAATAGAACTTAGTGAACCTTCAAACTATTCAGCTATTTCAGGAGTACTTCCTGATGAATGTTGGTGTCCTACACAAGTTAGAGTTCTTGATTATTGGAGTGAAGACGAAGAGGAAGAAATAGATGATACGGAGTCTAAAACATCGCAATCCAAAAATTTATATGAAACTTATCATTATCTAGGATCTCTAAATTTCATGAACAACTTTGTGGATAATTTTATTATTAATTTGGGATCGGCGTTGGGCCTAACACAAGAAGCTATCAGTAATGCTTTAACTCAAGGAGCAAGTGTGTACTGTGATTCTACAAAAAATGGAAGTAAAATGGCATGTGAAGTATTTCCTGCTTTAATAGCATCATGGCCGAATGCCGCGAATCAATGGATTATACGCGAGAGGCGTATAATACAAAATCCAAGAACTAACTTTACTTATCAGTGGCCGACGAAATACATGGTTAGCAAAGCCATAGGGTTTGGATGTATGCTGGTACCAGTAGGATTTCGGCCAAAAAGACGATTTAATCCTGAGCAAGTTTTGCAATGGAGAATAATATTTCCTGCCGCCGAACGTTATTTAGAAAGTTGTTTGGCTCATTCACATGTACGGTGTTATTTATTTGCCCTTGCTCTGCATAAGACGTTTTTAGAAAATGAATCATTTAAAACTGGAATAGATACCAGTCATATAAAGAACCATTTGTTTTGGCAATGCGAAGACAACTATGCCCAATGGCCAGAAGATCGCTTGGGAGAAACCCTTCGTTTATTTTTGAAGTCATTTTACATTTATTTTGGAAAGGACAGATTTCCTAATTATTTTGTTGACAGTTGTAATGATTTTAAAGGCATACCAAAATATTTACTAAGAAGATGCCAAAAAGATATTGCCCAAATGTTAGAGTCACCCGTCATGCACATCCTAAAAGCTTTGGATAAAATAAAATACACAAAAAAAGACTTCTATCCTAAGTTTAATTGTTTAAAATTGTATGAGATTTTAACTTGTAAAAACCCTTTGCGACTTCTGAATCCAAATTTGCCAGTGGTAAATACCAATTATCAAGATAGCTCTGAAGAGAGCGATAATGATAATAATGACACAAACCTTTGGGATAAAACCAAATCCTATGATAAGAACTATAAATGGAATAAGGAAAAACAGCGACAAATACATCAAAGAAGAAAAGCGCAATTACAGCATAAAAAAGAAAAAGAAGCTGCGAAGCAAGTACGTGAAATCGATGAAAATGTAAGTAAACTAGTAATTATTCTTAATATGTAATTGACGGGGTATGTTTAAATGTAGATTTAATATAATTTCAAAGGATTCATGTTACTTTTACTTTCAGATATTACTGCCAAGAAAACTGGAAACTGAGCGCCGTCGTCTGGTTTTAGAGTTCTTCATACCCCACTTTATTGCAATGGCTCGTTCAAGTGAACGGTTTGAAACTATTAGGCAAGCGGTCATCTATTTGGAGCAGGCTCAAAGGCTCTGTATGCTATTGTCGGAGGAGCCAGGCGGTGATACAACAGCAAATGATTATTTAGTGGTAGTACGTGATAAATTAGCTGACTGTCAACGAAAACTGGTGAATCAGGGAGGTTTCAAATTACCTCGAAGAGAAAGTCAACCAGAACGCAATGCACAAAGACCTATAAGAAGACAGCGAGCACGTAATGAAAACACTGCTCAAGATTCTCCTACAGATATTCATGGTATCTCGGCATTCACTTTTGTCGATGTACATGTTGAAAACAGTAAAGATAATATTAGATTCAGCGATAATTTCAGGGAAGAATCCAAATTGTAGGATTGAAATCCAGCATTCACCAGTATTGTAATTAACATTAAGTACATCGAGTTAGGCACTTATGCTTCGAATGAATAATGACAAGGTATAATAAAAAAGAAAATAAAAATATGCCGCAGACTAATATGACCACATGAAAAATTTACAATATGTAAAAATTACTACTTCCTACCTACGGAATTAACGGGTCTGATGCTCTATTTTTTAATCGTTCGCAGCCAGGCGAGCGCTCGTCTCCTAATGCCTGTCTCTTCTGCCTTTAGCAACTTACCACGAGTGTAAAAAAGATAGATAGCAAAAATAGGGCCCCTGGTCTATTTAAATGGGTTCCTGGGCCACTTCAGATCACTGATACCATAATATTACATTGTCATATAACTTTCTTTGTGCATGCAATATTTGAATTAATTCTGTCAATTGTAATTCAGTTCAATTCCCGATTCGTCGGATTTTTCTTTCGCCGGACTCTTGTTCGTTGGATTCTTCTTTCGCCGCGTGGTGGTTTGAAGTAGGTGAAAACTGTGTACGTCAAAATACCACCTTTACCTTTTTCGAACATCTCTTCACGGTTACCTGGTAGATAAGACCAACCACCTTTAGTGCTAAAAGTTTTAATAAGTATTGATAAATTTTAAATATCAATACTTACTCTTTAAAACTTTGAAGTTTTATAAATAAATAAAAATAGTGCAAGAAACTTAGAACATTAGTATTCTGCAATGTACCACCGTCAACTATTTGACTTGACCCATTTGACCCACTTCTTAACATTCTATTGGAATTAAATTTTGCATACGCATGTAAATCAGAAGACAATACAATATTATGGTGTCAGTGAGCTGATCTGATTATGGTGCTGGTGCTGAAGAAGGTGGCTACTGAAATCCTTGAATATTGACGAGGACTTGATTCAGGGTAGAATGATGTAATCAGATGGTGGGTACAGCAACTAATCAACATGACACAATGCATCTCTCGTATTTGCAAGTCTGACTGACGAATCGTTTAATTTTATCTTCAAGTAGGTAGGTATCTCTATACAGGCTGTTAGATAATATATGTATGAAGCCGTGAACTAGATCGAGTGCTAAACGTATTAAAACGATAGGTGCAATTACTTCTGTCGTACGTGGAATAGCGTAGAATAATAAATTCTACATATCGTTTTAATACGTTTAGCAATCCATCCAGTACACTGCTTCATACATATATTATGAAACAGCCTGTATATTATGGTAAATTTTCACAGTGGTCATTTTTATTTCTAGTCAATTGTCTAGGATTGTTTTTATCCCTTTATCTATTTGTACAATTTTTATTCTATTCTAAGTGGACAATAATATGTCATTATTATTTCGACATATTAGTTGCCTAGATTCAAAGATATGCTTGTGGTTAAAAATGGTGTTATAAATGGGTATGCTTATTTTTTCGCATAATATACGATTATCAACAATAAATAGGAATCTCCATTAGAAGTAAAAGTAAATTTATTAACTATGTAACATATGTTATTTCATACATTTATTTAATAGTGTACTTTCTTATTTACCATTAATTACATTATAGATAATGTACAGTATCTTCTATCTACATAATATAATCTATTCTATAATCGTAAACTGTATAAAATAGTTTTGTAGGCACATTAACAAGGAATGTATTTTTGTAATAATAACTTAAGTATCGTATCAAGTAATCATGTTCACTTAGAAGAGTAGGTATTTAAAATTTGTATGTCAGGCGCCACATGGACGTAATTTTGTGAGTTTAATTTCAGATCGCCATACCGCCATACAACATTCGCAACTGATTGTACGTCATAGCTTGAACCAAAGCGTTGCTATTTTGTATAAAACTCAACGCAACACAGCCGCGAATATCTACGTGACCGAAATTCTGCCCGTTTGGACTTACAAAATTAAGTCTGTGTGGTGTCAGCCTTAGAATTATTTAGGAAACTATCAGACAGAAAGCGGTCACGCATTCTGCGTTCAAATTTGTTCTGGTTGACCAGGGGCCTAATTCTCCCGCTGCGACATCTCGACTTCGATTTTTTTTCTAGCCACATATTTCCATTAATAATGATATTTAAATGACTATTCCAGCCAAAAAATATTTTCTCGACTATCTTCGACACTCGTATAGGTATCAATTTTAGTAACAAGTTCAATTTTTGAGCCAGAAAAAATGTCGAATTTGAGAATTCGAGTGGCGCGAGAATCGCCCACAGGTCGGAACGCGTGACTGCTTTCTGTCTGATCCCTTAGTGCTTCAAATAAAGAAGAACTCAAATATTATATTAGCGGATTAACACCGGCGACCATCGAAAGTAACGCCATGCGAACGTACATGCCGTACTCGGCCTGCCTGAAGTAGGCAGCACGGGGGTCCGAGTCGAACTCCGGCGAAATCTCGTCGACTCGCGGTAGCGGGTGCATCACCACCATGCGCCGGCGCGCGCGCGTCATCAGATGTGGTGTCACCACCAGCACTCCGCGGGCCTGCATAATATCAACATGTCATTATTCCAACAAACCAGTATATCTTATTTAGCATTACTTACTTACTATTATTTCTGTAAGCAAATAATATGCACGAATTTTATATACGTAACAGTGTTTACATTTCTTTTCTACACCTTACCTTTTCGTATTTCTCTTCACTATCGAACCGTTCGCGCTGAATTCTAGTCATGTATAATACATGCGTGTCCGCTAGAACGTCTTCTAATCGCTCATAGACTTTTTGTGATATTCCTCGGCTGGCCACGAAATCCATTATGTGCTTCGGCATACCAAGGCCCGGTGGGCTGACGTATTGAAGCTGAACTTGGTACAGGGTGAGAAGTCTTGCCAGTGAGTGGACTGTGCGACCATTCTTAAGGTCACCAACCATAGTGATAGTAAGACCATTAACAGTTCCAATTTCTTCTCGAATTGTAAAAACATCCAGCAATGCCTGTGTTGGATGTTCACCAATACCATCTCCAGCGTTGATGATTGGCTTACGACAATGAAGCGAAGCCCTCTAAAATTTGAGAAAACATAACATTTAGATAAACTATAAAAACATAATTTAATAAAACCTAGATCATTTCTATTTACCTTAACAGCACCTGGCTCGGGATGGCGAAGGACCACAACATCCGAGTAACTTGCCATAACAGCAACGCTGTCTTCCAAAGTCTCTCCCTTTTTAGCAGAGGAACTAGTAGCATCTGTGTGGATTACAGAGCCACCGAGTCTCTGCATTGCTGCGGCAAAACTGCAACTAGTCCTTGTACTGACTTCATAAAATATAGAAGCCATAACTTTTCCTCTGAGGATGTCATCAAGGAATCGTCCTTTACTAACACTCGTCTTCATAAACTGAGCGAGGTTAAATATATCATTAAGTGTTTCCTTGTTAAATGTATCTACTGTTAGAATACTTTTACCAAATAGGTCGCTACGTTGTTTTTGCGAGGATGCAGCCTGAGGAGGATTATAATACGATGAACTATCGCACCTTTGTCTCATTGTTGTAGTTTGAGGTAATGGAGACACACTTCGCAAACCCGGTTCGTTGAAGTGCACATTTAATTTGCTTTGAAGATCAGGTTTCACAGTTTCTACTTGATCTAATTCAATGTCACTAAGTCGATTTAAATCACCCGATGTATATATATCTAAAGCAGAACTTGGACGACTATGATCCTTTTCGGGTTTTTCGACTGGATATGTCGTAAATAATTGTTTTTTTGGCGCAGGCCACTCGCGAATATTTTGACCAAATCCTGGAGGAACAAGGACTTGACCCTCCACATATGCAATCTCACCGCGAAGAGTGACACGGTGTACGGCTCCACAAACATGCATGCCAGCAAAAGGAGTCCATTTGGACTTTGTGAATTCCATAGCTGAAGGAATTGTCCACTCATAGTCCATATCTACTTCCACATACGTGTTAGGCTGTTCGGGCAAATTAAATATTTTTCTAGGATTGCGATGAAACTTATTGATAAGGTCTTCCATAGTTAATCTACCTTGATTAACCGCATTTAGCAAAAGTGGTAAAATAGTTTCCAAGCCTGGGAATCCTGGAGGAGGTTTTTCAGAATTTTTCTCTTCCAAAGAATGAGGCGCATGATCCGTTGCAAAGATATCAATAATATCCATATTTTTCCATAGCTCAATTTGGTCTTCAGGGCTACACAAAACTGGCCTGACTTCTGACCGGCCACCTCCAATTCTGTCTACATCAGCTGTACTTAAAAATAAGTGATGAGGACAAACTTCACAAGTTACTTTTAGTCCTCGTTCTTTGGCAGCCTTGACGATCAAAATTTCTTCTTTTCTAGCCACGTGACAAATATGTATAGGACGATCTAATAAAGAGGCCATCAATATAACAGCTCCAGTTTTTTCACGTTCTGCATGGGCGCAAATGGGGAATTTTTTAGGCCAGTTTTGTAGATGTTTTTGCCATACTGTCATATCATCAAGTCTTAAGGTTGTAAATGTTTCATTAAGATACATTTTTAAGGCCGCTGCTTGAGGTGCCATTTCGGACACCGTTTCACAATTACTTGTGGAGGCTCCCATAAAAAGAGCGTAATCGCATCGAGCGCTTACCCGTGCCAAAGTAGAGACATACTCGAATGAAGTACGATCAATTACTGGCGGATTCGTGTTTGGCATTGCACAAATTAAGGTGATACCACCAGCAAGAGCAGCAGACGTGCAAGAGTTGAAATCTTCTTTATATGTCGCTCCTGGTTCTCGAACATGTACGTGGACGTCAATAAAACCAGGTAGTTTCATAATATTACGTGAAGTCATGCAATCAGTATGAGTTTTCATTTGGGGAGCACCACCACATTGCAGCATTGCCTGGAAAGCGTAGGTAATTGAATGAATAGTATCATGCTCGTAAATTCGAAAAAAAAAGTAAGAATCTAATAAGGGATTCACCATACCACTCATTCCCACCGCTGCAGCAACTGTTTAGCCAGGGTCTAAAGCGGCGACTTTTTTTACATTACGCAGTCTTATGGAGTTTCTGCCTCAAACGATAATACTTATGCATTTATAACAAGGAGAATAATTGTAAAAAAAATATAAACATACCTTAACCAGCAACTTGGCGCATTTGACGTCCGTTACTAAAGGTACAGCATAGTCAACAGCTAGCCGTCGAGTTCGGTACCCGTGTGTGCTGAACGAGGATATACGACGAGATCCACCTCGCATCGGCAAGTTGATGACTAAATCAAGTTGACGGCGCGCCATAAAATCTGCTAAGTGCATGAGCTCGCCATCGGAGCGATCGTCATCCGGATCACCGATATGGTCAAATGTCCATTGCACACTTTCGATCTGCGAAAACATTAAATTTGACATTTAGACATGCTCGAAAGGTAACCAACCTAATTTATGTTGGTCTTCTCAATGTACCTATTTCTATACGAAAGTATGTATTTTGGTTGTTTTGGACTTTATACGTATTAAAAGTTGTTGCAAGTACATTGTACACATACATTTATACGAAATAATAACGTCACACCTTTTTTTTCATAAAGTTTATGTACTTAAAGGGTACTTACTAATTTTATAAAAAAGAAACGCAATTTATGTTTGTTCGAAGTCTGGATATTTGAAATTATGACGATTAATTTCGGTAACAAACAAATTATAAAAAAATGGTAGATACGTGAATTGTTGGTTAATTATATTTTACGTACCTCGATTCCATGTTCCGTATAAAAATCTCCTGTTCCCATGCTGGCATATAATTTATAACCCATTTTTTGCAGTTCTCGGACACTAGGCAAAAGCTCCATTTTGTGCTGAAACAATTAATAAGATGTAGTGTCGAAAACACAATCAAATGCAATCTATTGTCTCATCGTCCTAGCGCTTATCCTGGCCCCCTGCCATGGTTCGGTTTCCTATTTATTCTTCTCCACTTTGCCCGGTCTTCAGCATCCTCGCGTCTTAAGCCATTGGCTCGCGCATCCGACTGTCAGCGATGACAAAATACCATCTATTGTCTGTGATCTATTGTCTATCCCTACTTACTTACTACAATAAGAAAAGTTTATATATTTGTTTGTATGTTGGGGATAATTTCCGAGACTTCTGAAGCGATTTAGATAATTCAAGTACCTACTTAGAAAGAAACATTATTCCCTAGTGTAATAGAGTACTTTTTGTCAAGGAAAAATAGGATCTGGAACGGACCGCTAGTAAAAAAATAGAAGTGTTTCTCATTTAGTACTAGTATGTGCGCTTCTCACCCGCTAATTTTTGTAGAGAAATATATAAAAAAATTACCTTAAAAGTTCCCACGGAAAGCAAAATGGCCTTTTTGGGAATTCTAAAGCCTGTGCTCATTAAAGACTTTAGGTAAGCTTCATAGCGATTTTCACCAAAACATGCCACTTCACCAGTAGATGCCATTTCCACACCAAGGGTGACATCAGCGCCAGCAAGTCTTGAGAAAGAGAACTGAGGTACTTTCACTCCAACTTTACCGCACCCCGCCATGACATCGACTGGTTCCACAGGTATGCCCAGAATCACTTTTGTTGCCATTGCAACAAAATCGTGATCTAAAGTTTTAGAGACAAATGGAAATGATCGGGACACTCTTACGTTACATTCTATCACTTTTAATTCATTGTCTTTTGCTATAAGTTGCATATTAAATGGCCCTGTGACGTCTAAAGTTTCTGCTATGATCCTAGCAATTTCTTTGATTTTTTCTAAGGTTTGTTTATTAATATCTTGAGGGGGAGTCACTAAAGTGGCATCTCCGGAGTGTACTCCTGCATTTTCTACGTGTTCTGATACTGCCATACATAAAAGAACTCCATCAGCTGCAACAACATCCACATCGATTTCCTTAGCATCCATTATAAATTTGGAAATGACAACTGGATGATCTTTGCTTACTTCACTTGCAGATTTCAAGTAGGCTTCTAAATCTTGATTTGAGTGAGCTACATTCATGGCGGCTCCACTAAGCACATAGGATGGACGCACTAAGCACGGGAACCCTACTTCTTCACAAAATCCAACTGCTGATTCTAGATTGGTAAGTTCCTTCCATCTGGGTTGTAAAATACCTTTCCGATCCAACATTCGAGAAAATTTAAATCGGTTTTCAGCATTATCAATCATATCGGGAGATGTTCCAAGAATTACTGCTTGCTGCCTATGTAGATCCATTGCAATATTATTCGGTAATTGACCTCCCATGCATAGTATAACACCACTAGGCCTTTCAATGTTGTAAATATCCATTACAACTTCAAAAGATATTTCTTCAAAATAAAGTCTATCACTCATGTCGTAATCAGTACTGACAGTTTCAGGATTATAGTTAATCATTATAGTCCGTTTACCCTGATTTATTAGTTCTCTTAAACATCCAACAGCACACGAATCGAATTCCACTGAACTACCAATTCTATATACACCTGAGCCTAAAACCATTGTGTATTCTCCGGGAAAATCTACATCATGTGTTACACCATTATAAGTTAAATATAAATAATTGGTTGTCGCCGGCCATTCAGCTGCTACGGTGTCTATTTGTTTTACAAAAGGCGTAATTTTAAATTCTTCTCTTAGTTTTCTGACAGCTAATTCCGTGCTTTTAATTGCAGATGCTATTTGTTTATCAGAGAAACCGATTTGTTTAGCTCCTTTTAATATTTCAAATGTGATGGAGCTATGATTGAAAGATTCTAGACTTTTATAATAATTGATAATATTTTTGAATTTCTCTAAGAACCATCGGTCAATTTTAGTAAGTTCATAAAGCTTATCAACAGTATAGCCTTCGTGAAGAGCAGCAGCTAATACAAACATGCGTTTGTCAGTAGGTTCTCTTAATTCATCTTCGTTAACCTTTTTAATTGTTGGATCAAAACCATTTACATTTTCATCGACCATTCTTAAAGCTTTTTGAAAAGCTTCTTCGAAATTTCTACCAATTGACATTACTTCGCCGACACTTTTCATAGAGCTTCCGATTTTTGTACTTACTCTATTGAATTTAGCTAAGTCCCATCTTGGAATTTTTACAACGCAGTAGTCCAAACTCGGTTCAAAACATGCAGTTGTAACACCCGTTACAGAATTTTTTATTTTAGGTAAAGGGATGCCAAGAGACAATTTTGCAGCCACGTATGCCAAAGGATATCCTGTTGCCTTACTAGCAAGAGCTGAGCTTCTTGAAAGTCTTGCATTTACTTCTATAATATAGAATTGTTCCGAATTTGGATTCAGGGCATATTGGATATTACATTCTCCTACTATACCGAAGTGCCTTATTACTTTAATTGCTGTATTTCTTAGCATATAATAATCTCTATTCGATAACGTTTGGCTCGGTGCAACTACAATAGATTCACCTGTGTGAATACCCAAAGGATCTACATTTTCCATGTTGCATACAGTTATGCAATTATCATACGCATCTCGCACAACTTCATATTCCACTTCTTTCCATCCTTTTAATGATTTATCAATTATTAATTGATCTGAATGTGAAAGTGCTTGATGCGCCAGAGCCCTAAGTTCGTCTTCATTATTAGCAAAGCCCGAACCTAGTCCACCCAAAGAAAAAGCAGATCTCGCCATGACTGGATAACCAATTTCTTTGCCTGCAGTTAGTGCTTCTTCTACCGAGAACACTGCTGCACTAGGCGCAACTTTCTCTCCGATGGAATTAATTTTTTCTGCGAAAATTTTCCTATCCTCCGTATCAACTATAGACTGAATAGGAGTACCCAATACTTGAACATTATACTTTTCAAAAACTTTAGATTTTTCTAGCTCTACTCCACAATTTAAAGCAGTTTGTCCACCAAATGTAAGTAGTACTCCCGTAGGTCGTTCAGCTTTAATAACTTGTTCTACATATTCAGGAGTAATAGGTAGAAAATAAACTTTGTCCGCAAGTCCTTTAGATGTTTGAACTGTTGCAATATTGGGGTTGATCAATACGGTTTGAATTTTTTCTTCTTGCATCGCTTTTACTCCTTGGGACCCTGAATAATCAAATTCTCCAGCTTGACCAATGGATAACCCGCCGGAACCAAGAATTAAAACTTTCTTGGGCCTTTCTTGACTTCCAACTGTATTAAAGGTCAATTTTTCTGTAATCATCTGGTCAATAACACTCGGTGTATTGTTTTTGTACGACTTCACAGATTCTATAAATATATCGAAAAGACATTCCAGATCAGTAGGTCCCGCTGTATGCTCTGGGTGAAACTGGACACTAAAGTAAGGCTGTGTTTTATGAATTATGCCTTCATTCGTTTTATCATTTTCATTGGTAAATAGAATTTTCCAGTCTTTTGGTAATGTTTTAGCGTCAACTGCAAAACCATGGTTTTGCGATGTCATAAAACATCTGCCAGTACCATTATGAGTACATGGTAAATTGTGCCCACGATTGCCGTAGCTGAAAAATATAAATTATTTTTAGGAAATTAATATTGGATAGGTATTTTTTATATCTGTAAATATCGAAAAAAAAAATAGATTTTCCATTTTGTTGTTTTTGAGGAATAAGGACTTCCTTACCTTGTTTTGTAAGTTTTACATCCAATTGCAGTAGAAAGCAACTGATGTCCAAGACATATTCCAAATACCGGTTTAATTGGCTTACTATTAATTACTCCTTTTATATTATCAACTACGCTTTTGCACATTTCTGGGTCGCCAGGACCGTTGCTGATGAATAAACCATCGAATTGACTTGAATCTAATGTATGGTCCCATGGCACTAATATCACTTTGGCATTCCTTTTTACCAAACATCGTATTTGATTGTATTTTAAACCACAATCAACAGCCATTATGGTAACTTCCCCATTGGGATTGAAAACTTTTGTTTCCTGAAAAGCGAACAGTGTCATTTTATTATAATTAGTGTATTATCTTACAAGATCGGTATTGCGAGTGTCCTTAGGCTTCTTGTAAGCTTGTTTGCTACCCCGGTATAATTAAAAAAAAAACGTATAGCTTAGTAGAGCTTGTCTAAGCTGAAATGACGCGCCCCACTACTTAATTAGTTGATTTAGATGTGTGAGTGCAAATATTAATAACGACACTTCATCTGTGTGGGAGCGTCGACTGCTCCAATCGAACGACGCGTGCTCCTACGTTTAGTTTCACCGGCAACTGAATGACCAACTACAACGGCATTTGTATATGTATTGCGTCAGTATTTTAAATTTGCTTGTGTCCATTAATGCGATAGTGGGGCGCGTCATTTCAGCTTAGACGAGCTCTAGTAGTCCAAACGACTATTTTGTCGTTTCCTGTTCATGATCCTACTTAGTAGTTGAATAGTCTAAGTGGGATTAAAATCAAAGTACCTACCTTTGTTGATACTTCAGCGACTAGGTTTCTCTCGTTTGGATCCTTCAGCGGTGGTAGGGGTTTAGAAAACAGTACTCCTTGTATGATGCGTCCTAGAGTGACGCCCTCCCTCAGCCGGAAGGTGAGGGCGCGGGTGTCGATACCACATATGCCGGGGATCCCGCGCGAGGCGAGCCAGGCGCCAAGAGACTTGCGTGCGCGCCAGTGACTCGCGTGAGCGCTTACCTCGCCCACTATTAAACCCGCTGCCCAAATTCGGTTGGATTCGAACCACCTGAAAAATAGAATAAGTGTGAAGCAATACTTATTTTCGTTTTCTAACGGCTGGCTTTTGTAAGCCAAATTAATAATGTTTATGCTATATACGAGCGTACTGCCTGCAGAAATAAATAATATAATTATAGGACTTATAAATATGATTGGACAAAAGTCATCTAGAACCAAAGTAAGCAAAGCTTGTTTTATGGGTGTTAGATAACTGATAAACTACTTATATACATTTTTTAAAATACGTATATGTTATACATAACTACACCCAGACCCGTAACATCATTACAATTTCTGCTCGGCCGGGAATCGAACCCGGGACCAACTGAACCACTCAGGTCGTCATAGCCATGACTGCATTGTTTGGAGTTTGGTGTAATGTTAGTAACCATTGTTGTTTGTTGGTTTAAATAAAGAAAGATTAGCTTCGAAAAAACTACTGCATCACAAGTCCAGATTGAAATAATAAAAAATTATAGGTCAACCCTATGGTTTGCTAACCTGGGTAGTCCGTGCTCATCGCGTTCCTCCTCATCAGGCACGCCGTAGTTACCGACAAGCGGGTACGTCAGCACCAGGAGCTGTGCGTGGTACGATGGATCCGTCAGCGACTCGGGGTAGCCCACCATGCCGGTCTGGAATACTGAAATTACATATGAGTCGATTATAAACAAAGGCGGCAATCTGATTATGAAATTACGGTTAGGTCGACCAGGGACTTAGGTTACTTTGACAGGTTGTGGAAAAATGAGTATTTAGCTTGACGTTCTGCGTTTTATGTAGCAACACCGGAAGTAGAATAAACTGTCATGCAATTCAAATGACGCTATAAGAATGTCAGACGGACAGTGATGTGAACGTACATTTTTGCATATAGATATATTTTTGATTGAATAAAACGTTGAGTAAATAATAAATATTACCTATTTATGTTCCTGTATACATACATCCTACTAATATTATATGGATGGATGGATGTACTCATGTTACTCCGTCACGCAACTAATCAAAAATTTTGAAAATATTACTTAATTATCACTTATTATTATTAATCATTCTTGAGTGATTTTATCATGCGATTGGAGTTACGCGGTACCGTTCCAGGAGCATCACCCACGCGTTTAATTTAGTTACGTAAAGCATGTAAATGTAACTCAAGTTCATACAGCCGAGCACTAAGTTTTCTTAATAAAAATAATTATATTAAAACTAAAATTCCCGTTGTCCCCCATTCGGGGGACATTACATTTGAGGGATAACGAGAATGAAACCATGGACGGTACGATAATTGTCTAAGCAATATTAGGGTTCAAAGAATACCGATACCTATCGACATGATTGGTGACATAATAAAATATCAATTTATCTGTTAACATTTATTTATCATCGTCAGAGCGCTTACCCCGGTCTCTGCCAGGGTCCACTTCCCTGCACATGGTGACTGCTTACCATCAGGCGGGCCGTAAGCTTGTTTGCCACCTTAGTGGTATAAAAAAAATCATTCTTCTCCACTTCGCCCAGTCTACGCCATCCTCGCGTCGTAAGCCATTGGCTTTCGCATACGACAGACGCAGATGCCAATCTATGGGTTCTTGAGCCGCCCACGGAGTCTCTTTCCTGATACCGGCAGGTTCAGGCACCTTTTCCCCACGTATCCCTGGGGTTTACGCAACACGTGACTATATTTTAGCTATAAGATGTTATAACTTTTGTTAGTGTAAGTCTTGTTGGTTGTCCTACATAAATACCAGCGCAGATGCTTATCGACCCTCGACCTTACCCCTCGATGATAATATAATTACTTGTCGAAATTGTGTAGGTATATCGGTGCTATACACTTTGGGGTACCAGCCATCGGGCACATGACATTCAAAATGAAGCAGTAAACACTTCATTTTCTGGTTATCGACAAAAATATTAAAATTACATTGAACCAATCGATGTCGATAGTTTTTTAGTCTTTGAATTCCTATGAACTTATTTTGACGCTTTCGTAGTGACATTGTCACAATAGTTATTCCTTCATTTTCCTTTTTAAACCGACAAATTTTAGATGGTATACAATGACGAAGACGGTGGAAAACTCTTTAGGCTATTTAATAATGTCGAGGTACATTTCCTTTTTTTCGTCTATTATTGTCAGTAAAATAACTTTAGTATACTCATTCTTCCGCAATCTGTCAAAGTAACCTAAGTCCCTGGTCGACCTATACTAAAGTTATTTTACTGGCAATAATAGAAAGCTTGAGGCAATGACATATATAATTAGTTTTGGCATTTGGGGGACAGCGATAAAAGAAAAAGAAGAAAGCGAAAGTATATATACGTATTTAGAACTTGAACTTTAGGACTTGAATTTTTACCATTAAATAATATTGGGAAACTGGTGTCCGAAATGACTGGTAAGGAGAACATTTTGATATATTTTTGTTCTTCATTTTGAAAAAGGGTCAGTTCAGATCGAATGATACGTAACGCGACGCGGACGGTAATGATAATATTGCTAAATAAAATTATAAACATTTCTGAACGAATCCCTGCAAATTGCTAATTCGCTGGAACCTTGGCAAAGTAATATCTACGTGACGTCATCCCTAACTTAAAAGTACATTTTTGTTTACCATTAATTAGAATAGTTTCGGTTGGCCGCGCCACTTGCTTAGCGTTAATGGAAAATCGCTTGAAGCGCTAGTTTAATTTGACTAGGTTCCAGCGCATTAACAATATGCGTGAATTATTTTCCTATCTAAAAATAAGGAACGTGATGTGACTCTGCAGCAATAACTGTACACACTAATATATGCCTAGGGTAGGCACGAGTACATCCGTGGCAGCCTTGGCGTGAGGGATATTGCAGATAAGATCGAGGAGGCTCGTCTGCGCTGGTTTGGTCACGTGTTGCGTAAGCCTCAGGGATATGTGGGAAATAGGTGCCTGAATCTGCCGGTATCAGGAAAGAGACCTCGTGGGCGATCCAAGAAGCGACGGATTGACATCAATGAGTCGAATGCGACAGCCAACGGCTTACCGGACCGGACGAAGTGGAGAAGATTGAGTAGGAAGGCGGACCCTAGCAGATGCTGGGATAAGCGCTAGGACGACGACGACTAATATACCCTAGACAAATCTTCCCCCACCATGTCATAAGAGAAGAAAGGCATAGCGGGGTATCCCGTTCGAATTGGAGCCGCCCGACTGGGGAAGTACCTGCACCTTGCAGAATACCGCAGCTAAACAATACTCTTTTAAATAGTATTGTGTTTCTGCCGGTGAGTAAGATTTCCGTGCTCCATGGGGTGAGAATTTGGGGAACCGTGGCTTTGGCAGTGGAGGACATTTGCCTTTTTGCTGCCAGAGTAAGATACCATCAGATGGCCCGCTTGCCTGTTTGCCTACCGTATGCCATAAAAAAAGGTTAAGAAGAATGCCTGCAATTAAATTTTAAACCATGGTTATTATATGTATACAAGTTACTGCGCGAGCCAACGGCTTACGACGCGAGGATGCCGAAGACCGGGCGAAGTGGAGAAGAATGGGTAAGAAAATGGATCCTGGCAGAGGCCGGGATAAGCGCTAGGACCATGACCTAGCTTAGAGAGAGATTTCTGAACGATGTTTAATCTTTGAGTGCATTCAGTTCTATTAAACTAAAAGTTAGGTTTCTAAATATGTAATTTATTTTATAATTTTTTAAAATAGTTAAGAGCTATTTCGATGTTTTTAATCCGTATCTTTGCACAATATTTCATAGTCAATTAGAATTATTATAACGTGCCGTTATTGGTTGAAATGTAACGGTTCAAGATTTCCGTTTAAGTGTTATAAACCCAGTCGAGAGACTGAGAGGGCCCTTTTTGCCCTAGACCAGAAACAGAGTAAAGTATAAACTTGCATTGAATTACTTTGGTGCCTATTGCTGATTTGTAATCAATTAATTTATTTGTGTAAATTCCGCTGACCTACATTTAAGGATAAATATTTAAATATGTATTTTGCCATGTTTTATTATGTTCAGAATATGTTGTTATATTTCCCATGTAACTTTGTTTGCCTATAATATAAATAACTATCCTATAATATAAGGTTATAATTAGCGACTCGGCTATTAATGCTATACGAATAAATAAATAAGTAACTTATCTAATTTTATCTAATCTGTGTGTTTTAATATGCTTCTTCTTTCCTGAATAAATAGCTATTTATATTTCACTAATGTGCCCTATTTTTATTTCATTAAGCTTTCCACCCTTAGTTTTCGATAAAATACATTTTTTTTGTGTTATACGGCAGACAAACAGGCAAGCGAGCCACCTGATAAAAAGGTCACCGCCGCTTATGGACATCAGTAACACCAGGGGAGTCACCAATGTGTTGCCCGCCTCTGAAGGTACCTCTAATATACCTCTTGAACGATTCCATGTCATGTCAAAGGAAACACTGTGGCTGGGAATATGTTTAAAAAATTTAACGAGCGTAGCGAGCTCAACATTTTCCAAAAAATTGGCTTACAACCGCGGTAGATCCCATAGATTTTGGTAACTTAAATCCGTATTCATTTCAATAGGCTTATAAATCGTTTAGAGATGATAAGGCGGCTTATGCTTAAGAGTCCATTTTCTCAAGCCTTCAGACAGTTTAATTTTTAGACTCTTCTTCACATTCCTTATTTACAGAGGCTAAAGTATGATCATCGGTTGTTAGCACCATGGAGTGCGACCCCGGTCACGTGCGTGTGGTGGAAGACGAAGTCCGTCAAAAGACCTCGCTCCCTCCCACCACGAACCCTGTCACAGATTCCCCCGACGAGATCCACTCCTTCATCAATGGTCTCAAATCTAACAAAGCGCCGGGCGCGGATGGAATTTCCTACCAAGCGCTTAAGTACCTCCCCGAACAGGTGCTTGCTTTGACTATTGCCACTTTCAGACTGCGTGGACAGAAGCCATAGTCATAGGCATTCCCAAACCGGGAAAGCCATTAAATGTAGCGTCATCCCACCGTTCAATAAGCCTCCTCAAGGCACTAGGGAAATTATTCTAGAGAGTAGTGCTTACTCGAATGAAAGAACATCTCTTCAATGATTATGTTCTTATTCCACATCAATTCGGCTTTCGTCCCAAACACAATTGACCCAGACAAGTCCATCGTATAATAGAATACATCCTCAATGGATTCTACTTAAAGAGAGAAAAGACGGTCGCAGTCTTCTACGACGTCGCCAAGGCCTTCGATAAAGTCTGGCACGAAGGCCTTGTTTACAAGCTGTACAAGCTTGGTCTCTCCGATCTACTCGTCCGATTAGTAGCGTCCTATTTAAAACACCGTACCTTTCGGTTTAGACATGAACGCGAAACCTTCTTTCGAACCTTCGCGTCGTGACCAACAGAGGGTCTACGTAGTGAGGATGAGTACCCAGCCCACAGCGGGTAGTGCGATGGCGGAAATGTGCTGTGGGCACCGGATCGTTCGAAAAGTTCTATGGAACACTCCCCATTGTACATCCGATAGAACACACGCAGGAAGCCAAAGTCCCTTCGGTTTGCCAGTGGTTCCAACTTGCTTGTTTGTATGAGATCATCGACAATTCGTACGGCGCGTCTCTGTACGTAGTCCAGAGGATTAAGCAGGTCGCCAGTTTCGCCGGCCCAAAGATGGGAACAATACTCCATATGAGGCCGCACTTGTGCCTTGTACAGCAGCAGGCGCTGCCCTGGGGTGAAGTATCGCTTTGACCGGTTAAGGACTCCAAGCTTTTTCGAAGCCAGTTTGGCCTTGCCTTCCAGGTAACTCCAGAATCCTACGCTATCCGATGTCGACACCGTGGATCCCGATACTAGGCTACCCTAATTAATATCTTCTGAATTCTTAAATTCACACCTGAGATCTGAACTCTATACACCCTTCATAATAAGCGCAATATTCTTATGGTGACTGCTACGTTACCTTCAGTGCGCAGTCACTGCTGTTTGCAAAGAAATGAATGAACAAGGGACTACCCTAACCTATTCTTAACCTAAGGTGAGTACAGTAAATTATAATTATGAAAAATTACGTAAGACCAGCCAGCGATCTAACGGAAACCGAAATAGACCACTCTCAGCACAATGCTGTGAAAGCTCATGCCTTTCATAGCGCAGGTTTTGAGAAAAGGGAGCATCTAAATCTCGCGAACGCGACGCCAATGTGCGCGCACAAGGTAAACACAAAGACAAGCCGAAATGACAATAATATTTTGAAGTGACAATAAGATTAACTCTGATTGAATTGGTTTGACCAGGGTCCACGCTAGACATGGGTAAAGGAATGGCTCTGTTTGACCTGGGGCTTGGCCAGATAGATAGATAGATAGATAAATTCTTTATTGCTCACACAAGAATAATTACATTAAAAAGTTCCGACAAAAAACCATTACTAGTTGTAAGCAAAGGCGGCCTTATCGCTGTAAGCGATCTCTACCAGGCAACCTTTGTGTAAAGAACCGCTTGATACACAGGCAAGTCAACAACATGGACTTATCAATATGGATGGATATGGAAAGTAGAAATATACACTTACATGCGAATATACACATATAACAAAACTAAAATATATATAGACAGTATTACATATTTACATAAACTAAATAAAATAAAAAAATGCCAATTAAGGACATCGAAATTCATATGCCAGCCGAGTAGATGCGTGCGCAACTTTGCCTTATAGGAGTTGAGTGACTTGGAGTGACGAATCTCTTTGGGTAACTGATTCCACAAGACGGTAGCTTTCACAGTGAAGGACTCTTTAAAATAGCCAGATCGAGTAAACGGTGGCCTCAGAGTATTATCGTGAGCTGATCGAAGATTTCGGGCTAGGTCAACACTCTGGAATCTGAAGCCATCTCTAAGGTATTTGGGAGAACGGGGATCGAATAGAATTTTATACAGCAGTACCAACACATGCTCATCCCGCCGCAGCCTAATCGGATGCCACCGCAGCTTCTTACGAAAATCAGAGACTTGCGCAGTCCATATATAAACCGAATACCGATGTTCTGTAGACGCTCGAGTTTGTCAAGGAGATCCTCATTGAGGTCAAGGAAGCAGACGTCCACGTAGTCAAGTATAGAGTGGAGGAGGGCTTGCGCAAGCTCAATCTTGGTTCTGTAGGAAGCAGATTTTTCCACCTTTTTAGGGCAGAAACTGCAGCAAAAATTCGTCTGCTTAGTTGAGCAACGTGATGGGACCAAGACAGTGTTGTGTCGAAGAAAACCCCCGAATTCTTGACCACACTACTATAGGGGAGCACTACGCCATTGAAAATAACGGGCGGAAGGCTACCATAAATAGGTCGACCTACCTGTTTAGACCCACCAATTATAATAACCTGCGACTTGTCAGGGTTAACCGCCAGTCCATGAGCCAGACTCCACTCAAGGATAGTTTTTAGATTTCCATTTAGCGCTGCTATTGCGGTGTCCAGCTCATCGGCAGGAGCGTGGGTGTAATTTTGGATGTCGTCGGCATACAGATGGTAAGAACAAGAGAGGAGGGGAGTAAGGAAGTTAATGAATATGGAAAAAAGAAGAGGAGATAGTACACCGCCCTGGGGAACACCCGCACAGATGTCAGCATAGCTTGAGATTCTGTCATTAGCACGAATACACTGCTGGCGTCCAAGCAGATAGCTGCTCAACCATTCAATAACAGTGTCCGACAGATGCAGCGACCGTAACATTGCGAGGAGGATATCGTGATCCACAGTGTTGAATACATTACTGAAGTCTAGCAATGCAGTAACAGTGAGTTGCTGATTGGACATTGCAAGGCGTACATCATCAGACACCTTGGTAAGACCAGTAGCTGTGCTATGGCCAGGGCGGAAACTAGATTGGAAAGGACTGAGGAGGTTTTCAGAGTTGACAAACACACTAAGCTGATGATGAACAAGGCGTTCCAGAACTTGACTTGACAACAGTCAAGGACTGACTGATTGACCTTGCTTGACCCGGGGCAAGGATAGATAAGATTAGATCAGTGTGAGGTACTCTATGCCCGCGAGCCTTTGAGTGTGTTACGCGTTCGAAAGTTTGGACGCTGCCTAATATTTAATAATGGCAGAATACCACATCACAATAAAATAAATAAATAAATATTCGTGGACAAATTCACACAGCGCCATCTAGCCCCAAACTAAGCAAAGCTTGTACTATGGGTGCTAGATAACTCATATACTACTTAAATACTTTTAAATACATACTCCTTATACATAGAACACCCAGACCCGTAACAGAAATTAAAATTCATCATTTCAATTTCTGCCCGGCCGGGAATCGAACCCGGGACCTCTTGCGTGGCAGACCGCATGTTGACCATTGAACCACTCAGGTCGTCAGGTCGTACAATGTCATCACATTGTACATGCACATATTAATATTCTGTAATACAATGTACTACAATAACACATCAGTTTTAAGATTTCCTAGGTTATTCACTGCACACAAATTGTCGCTCACATAAACCGTGATGACAAACCCGATTTAAGTGACCATTTATGTTCAATAACACAATTTATAATTATAATATTTTCAGTTTTATAAATCTAAATCGGATCAGCATTGTTGTGGAGTGTTGTTAGTGTCTGTCTACACCAACGGTCAACGGATCTACGATGTGAAAGAGGCTCAAGTACAGCAGCGGATGATTTTAGCAGTTGAAGTTTGATGATACCACTTTTGTTTAATCGAACAACATCGTTTCCCGTAGTCTAATCATCATCATCACAAAAAAAATGTATATTTTGGATCCTCATTTGCACATTTTTTAACCATTCATGAAGTCCTTTTAAGTAAAATAAATAAACCTGTATCAGGAGACTTCGCTCCACCTACCGAGACCAGGTACAAGAATAGTTAACATTTCATCACTGCCCATGACAGACCACTGCAGGTTTAGGGCCTCTGCCATGATCCGTTATTGCCATAATCTCCACGCTTGGCAGGCGGGTTGGAGATCGCAGTGTTATAAATATAGAAATGGAAAACGCTGCTGCACATTTAGCCTGTGGAGACTACAGAACTTTTGCCTCGAAAACATTAGTCCCAGTAAGATACCCACAAGCGATTGGTGCTATTTGGTATTTGTTGCAGAGTAGAAACTCTGCCGGAGACCACACGGCCAGCTCTGTTTTTACCCCAGTTGCGCGGCGCAAAGGAGGGTAATGTTTTTATTGATATATTTATAAATTTCACGGTATACATGGTTGTACATCCTTAAATCCATATATTGCGAAATACAAGAGCTCTCGCAAGATACGTACCGACTTCTCCCTCGGCAGGCAACTGCGCACCGAAGCTCATGCCGTGGAATGTGGTATTGTCGGCCAGCACGAGCGTGCATGGTGGCCCCACATCGCAGGTCAAGTCTTTGTTGCTCATTGTTATTTTCTGAAACACAAATAAAATAAGTTCGAATAAATTATAGAGCAATCCAATGAGGTAAAAACTATGAACAATTTTTTATGCTATTCAGTGACAAGCGAGCAGACAGCCCACTTGATGGTAAGTGGTAACTAGGGGTAGCAAACCGGGATCCAGGATACCGAAAATACCGGGATCCCGGACGAAAAATACGCCTTTAAAATACCGGTATTAATTTTACAAAAACCGGTATTTCGATATTCAGTTAATTATTTTTTTATGTCATACGGTAGGCAAACAGGCAAGCGGACCACCTGATGGAAAGTGGTCACCACTGCCTATAGACATTAGCAACACCAAGAGTATCGCTAATGCGTTGCCCACCACTATAACACGTTGCTCTGGCAGCAAAAAGCAAATGCCACTCCACTGCCAAAGCGACGGTTCCCCAAATCCCCACCCCATGGAGCACTGGAAACCTTACTCACCGGCAGAAACACAATACTATTTGAAATAAAATTATATATTACTTTTGCACTATTAAAATCAAATTTATATTCTAATCATCACAAAAATATTAACAAGACGCATAATAGTTTGCTTCAATATCATTTTCTCAAATACTATAGCAAAAGAAGACTTATCGATAGGGATCTATAATAAATTAGGGGAAATTAAAATTAGATTTACCTTCTAAAAATAACCTTTCGTATAAAAATTTTAAATCTATGACTTTTATGCAATGAAGAATATAGTAATTAAAAGTTTATAATTAATTACTAGCAACTTCTCCAAATCCCGAAAATACCATAAATACCGGGATCCCGGTATTGACCTCATGTTAATACCGATTTTGAAAAGACATATCGGTATTGTGACCCCTAGTGGTAACTGTCGCCCATAACATCTACGATTCTTACATTTAGGTTGCAGGTAATGGAAATTTAAAATAAATAATTACTATAACAAAAAAATTTCGAGATCGGTGTATTTTGTAGGTAGTTCAAATTTTGTGTTTATTATAGTAAAGGTGGCCATTTTCAGATAGAGTGGATATTATTCTAGCGAAAAGAGCCCCAATAAAAAACCGGAGAAATGCTAGAACATTAGCGCTTATCGATGGTCCCTAAGGTAGACGGTTCCCAGGCATTCACGCGCGAGAGTTACCAAAGGAAGGGATTATGGAGCGCTACCACCATCGTCTGGGCCCATCCCAACCTCACCAGCTCGCGGTTGAGGACAAGGCTCTAGCGAACAAGCAATGTCTAACGGGTCTACCGGGTCTGACGTAAAAAACCTAAACACCACAATTTATTCATTAACAGTTATGGTAGGAAACCATCTTTGGTAAATCTGAAGATTTATCGCTAGTCGCTGAGCCTAGTTTTACCGCTAGGATAACGATAAGGTGCAAATAAAATATCCCTGACCTAGGGATTCATATTTGCGTCGTTTGAGATTCTCTGATGTAGATGCTACTGCGCCAGCGTTAGACGAGTTAGCTCTAATGTGCGATGGGCCCTTATGTCTAGTAACTACGCAGGTCACATCTTACACCCGAGGCCGACATTATGTGACTCTCTTCATGCCTCTATTTATCATCCCGAACCAGCCAATTGGGTTTTAATAAAGCTGGCACGATGGTGGCGGCAAGGACAGTGGCTAATGTCGTTAAAGTTTACGTAGTGTGACAGGAGGTGAGCGCTCCGTTGGCATGAGAGGCAAAATGCAGCTCTTCGAAGAGGAGTATAATCATCTTGGCGTTAATTTCCCGGTTGTGCTCTCGCGCACGAGAGCCCGGGGTCCGCCTTGACTATGATCCAGAATTTGGCAGGTCAGGTAATTACAGTAGAGCGACTGCCATCTGACCTCCATGACCCTGCTACCAGGGGAACCTGCCCAGATTGGATCATGGTTACACATCCAGTCGCCTGAATGTGCAGGTTTCATCACGATGTTTTTCCCTCACCGTAAGAGCATCGGTTAGTATTCAACTACACTAACTATAATAATGTACATAACTCAGAAAACAGTCATTGGTACAAGGCCGGAGCGGAATTCGAACCCGGGACCTCTGGCTTACGAGTCGTATACTCTAACCGCTCGGCCACCGACGCTCCCAGTTACCAGTTCTTCGAAGAAGAGTACCTGGAACTAAATCGCCTATAGCCAATATTCGGCCCCTTCGAGGCTTTTTTATATAGCACAGTGACAAACGAACAGACAGCCCACCTGATGGTAAGCGGTAACTGTCGCCCATAACATCTACGATTCATGCATTTAGGTTGCAGAAAACTAAAATGCAGAACCGCAGGTGTGTTGTCACTGCTAGGAATTAGATAAAATGCCTCGGCATTGAGGCCTAGATTTAGATACTAATCAAAACCACAGTTAAGGATGAATGTCAGGACGTTTTTGATAATCACGTCGATCAATAAATAAATAAATAAATAAATAATCGTGGACAAATTCACACAGCGCCATCTAGCCCCAAACTAAGCAAAGCTTGTGCTATGGGTCCTAGCTAACTGGTATACTACATATATACTTTTTTTTTTTAAATACATACTTATTATACATAGAACACCCAGACCCGTAACAGAAATTAAAATTCATCATTTAAATTTCTGCCCGGCCGGGAATCGAACCCGGGACCTCTTGCGTGGCAGACTGGCATGTTGACCACTGAACCACTCAGGTCGTCAAAATAAAAGAAGATGAAGACATTTTTACATGGGGCGAATATATTTTGTGATGATGGCGATATGTGGATGCATTCTTAATAAGCGCTGTGCAATTGACTGATTTAATGAATAACCACATGTTCGCCGAAACTATTGGCAAAGCTTTTGCCGAGACTTGATCGACCCGCTACATTCTCGCTTATTAGGGATATGGTAGGTATCAAAATGCATCGATATTATATCGATACATCGGTGATATATAGCGATATTTAAATTAGCGAATCTGGTAGGTTGTGCTGTAACCAGGGTCACAGAGGTAATGGTAGCCGCTCTACTGAAATAACCTGATCTGCCAAAATCCTGGATCATGGTCAAGTGTACCCCGAATTTGATACGAGAAAACGCGCTAGGAAGCGAAAGATTAAATCGATACATCCCTCATCGAATACATAAATAGGTTCGTAGATTGGAAGATGAACGTCTTGAAAATATGTTTGACAATACGTTGAGAATAAGTTTGACACAAGCATGCTTGTAGAGTGGCATCTGACCCGAAAAGGGTGGCTTAAAAAATAGCATGCTTTCGTGCTTGAAATTAGCATTGTGTAACGGGCATGTAAGTAATCTTTACTAGGGGTCGCAATACCGGATATAATATCCACAATATAATTTTTAATACCGGTATTTTTGGTATTGATATGGGGTCAATACCGGGTTACCGGTATGTTCGATATTTTCGGGATTTGGAGAAATTGTTAGTAATTTATTATAAACTTTTATTTATTATGTCCTTTATTAATTAAAACTGTTAGACAAACTTAACTTGACCCTTCAAAGGCTAGCATATCTTACGAAAGGATATTTTTAGAAGAAAAATCTACTTTTAAATACACCCTATTATAGATCCCCCATCGATCAGTCTTTTATTTTGCTATAGTAGGTATTTGAGAAAATCCTGTTGAAGCAAACTATTATTCATTTTGCGTAAAGGTTTGACGATTTAAAATCCGAGTTCCAAAGCTATGGCTGAAGACAGCCAGCCAGACCAATTTCAGATATAGCATAAATCATTATACAAACGTTTGACTAGGATAAAAATCTTAAATACAATATTACTAAACAATTTTAAGTCTAATAACAATATAAAATTGGTTCTAATAATGCAAAAGTAATTAATAATTACTAATACTAAATGCAGAAAATACCGAAAATCCTTGTTTTTGTAAAATGAATACCGGTATTTTAAAGGCGTATTTTTTGTCCGGGATCCCGGTTTGCGACCCCTAATCGGTACTGATGTGACGTTAGCCAGCACAAGGCGAGACGACAACAAATAATCGACAATAGATATGGCAAACATGCACGAGACTTCACGAATTCAGGCGAATACGCCCTCTACATTCTTGTATTCTCGCAGATTGGCCAACATGTGGAGCGTTTTTAAGGGATGAAATCAATTCAGAAAGAATTGAAGCGCTAGAAGGGTAACATAAGTAAGTACCAAATTTTATAACAACACTACGAATCGCAATGAAAAGTACCTATTTGGAATATATACTTAGAAATATTTGCCTACTGAATTTTTATGTAAACAGTAACACAGATGTTATTGAAAAGAGGGAGTTCAAGTTACTTTAATAACAGAACATAAGTCTCACATACCAGTGGTAGACTCCACAAACATATCTTATTGCAGATATCATCGGTAGCGAAACGAAACGATAGAAATAAGTGTAACAAAGTTGAATGACTGTCCGGTCGCACCTATCTAAATTGTTTGAACGGGTTCAATGTCAATGTTATATCATCTATCTACCTGGGGGATATCGTCTTCAACTACAATTTAGATGATCAAATGTTGTTGTAAAGTTAGCTATTATTTAGCGGTATTGATTAGAATAAGTACATTTTCTTGATTAAAATAACAACACGTGCAAAAGGTAAAAAGCGAAAAGTATCCCTTAAATATAATAAACAATAATTTAAAACATACCGGCTACCACTATTAAATTACCTAAATATAATTTGTCACCAATATTCATTAAACTATAGCGGTAAACTGAATATACATAAATACGACACGTGACGTAAACCTACCTGTTGCTAAGTGAAATATCTCTATAAAAAAGGATTAAAAGGCAGAGGGAGGCTATTGTATTCGTTTTTGCAGTGGTTTATAGTAGGAAGAAACTTACTTGTAACTGCGTATTGCAGGCCACGTGGAGAATCGCTAGCCCGGCGCGGAACGGTCCGATGCTGCCGCAGTCCGCACGACGACAGACCGAAGCCGGCCGGAGAGCTCGTTATCAACCTCCGCGACCGCTGGCGTCGGGGCCCCGCGGCCCCTCGTCGCCAGTTGCCCCCGCCCCGCGGGGCTCCAGTTTACCTCTTACAAAGAGAGGCAGGGTCGCTCCCCGGTCCCTGGCTGACTGACATTCCGAGTCCTGCGATGCTCGTGTTCGTTCGCACATACTTTGCATTGTAATTTTTTGTCCCTTTTCTGCATAGACACGTTCAGCTTCACTGACAAAGGATTCTGTCAATGTCCATAACAAAAGTTGTTTCCAAATCTGAGCCATACATTTTAAGGATGAAATAATTCCTCTAAAATATTATTAGATCAGCTGAACTTATACTTCTACTTATCAATTTACAACTACTTACTCCACAAAATAAATTATCATTGTTTTTGCGAGCAAATATTTTGGTTCGCTTACTTTAATCTGCTGTATAATTACAGTAGGCGTTTAGGTACTTCTTGTGTAGCTTAGCAGCATGATGGTACCAGTCTCTATTGTAATAGATTGGTGACAGTGGTCATTGATGACAATGAAATGATTGATAATTATGTTTTTTTTTTAATTATAGCTTGGTCTCTGTGACAGTGGTCATTGACGATAATGATATTATGAAATATAACAAAAAAATTTAAATAAAATAAAACCGACTTCAATTCACAAAAAAGTAAAAAATAAGCTCATTATACAATAGGCATAAGTTGGATATCATTATTTATCTACACTCATAGCGTAATGTTCCAATTTCATATTCGAAAACAGTCGTTTAAGGATACACTTTTTTCACGCCAGTCTATAAAATTTTAAAAAATTACTTTATGATACAGCATTTCCCATACTAATTTCAATACAGCTGTAACGTAAAATAACTTTTTAATCATTATGCAACACTTTTATTTATTAATTTTTTGTCGGGCGCTGGGACACGGCGTAATGTAGGCTGAATACTTAGATTAGATGTCTTTAACAAATTCAAATTCAAAATTTAAATTTTCCTGTTTATATTCTGTTAAACAGAGTATTTTTTGTAATTGTCGTAATTTGTGTTTGTGAATGTTTTTCCCTATTTTAAGCAAATAAATAGATAAATGTGAAAATAATTAAGTGAATTTCCCGCCGCTTGATATCCTTGACGCGTAGATACAACAGAACTGACTCGCAGCTTACTTCCAGCTAAGTTGAGAAAATTATAGGTACGATATTTTAACATAAAAATATGAGTGTAGATAAAGTAGTGTATGCAACTGCATATAATTAGGTATTATACTACGACGTTGCATCCTCAAGATTTATTCTTTACTTCACTTGGTAGTCCACTTCTCAATGTACTAGGCATCGTACAATACTCAGAGAACTAGAAAAAAAAGGTTTAGTTCCTTCCGCCTCCGCACTGGCCGGTGGCGGCGCCCCTATCTTACGTCATTCAAGGCAAAGGCAACACCTAATAAAATAAATAAATTGTTTTTCAGTGAATTCTCAAACAGTTAAACTTTTTTTTTTTATTGTTATACAAAGTGAACATGGGAAAACGTAAACATCGTAAAAGTAAACATATTCGTAAGAAAATTAGGCGATTAGAAGATCAATTACGAAATTATTCTTCGGATACTACCTCGGATGAGGGTAAGTCGTGAATTTGTATGCAACTTTTGTTCTAGATGATACACCCCGGCTACTCACACAACATAATAGAATTATGTTGTATAAATTAACAAGGTCGATAATACCTTTACAAGCTACCTTCAGTAGCGTATAACAACGAGGGCGAAACTTAACTAGTTGTATACCTACTTATTCGTTAAAATCGTGAATAATAGGTAGTTTGATGTACATAATTGGGCAAAAATACTATTCCCTGTGACGTGATCACAGCGGATGGTTACAAATACCTACCCTTTACGGGTATTGATGTTGGTTGTACTCCGTGATGCGATCACGGCTGATAACCTGTCTAGTTATTCCGCTAAGCGGTACACTACGCGCTATTCTCCGTGACGTGATCACGGCTGATAGTGTTCATTAGTCTCGTGTCGTAACGTGATTACGCCCAATGACTTAAAAATACTAAAATGACTTTTACGTCGTTGAAAATATACTGCTACGAAAGTAGTACGGAAGATTTTATTTATTTATTATTCAAATGCTTTCAGACTTACAGTTGAGAAACCAAAACGTCTGGAGAGCCATTATTAATTAATGTTACAACAGCTTAACCAATTAGTGCATACAGGGTGTCCCGTAAGTCGACGTCAAGCCGGAATCGGGTGATAGTCCAAATCATAATAGCTACTAGAAAAATAAAAAATAAAATCTAAGTCTTGAATTTTTTAAATTATAGGCATTTCTTTTTTTTTCGATAAAATGTACACCCTGTGATGGTTTTTTAGCTCCTGTTGCTACAAATCTTAACTTTTTTTCAATTTTATTTTTCTTATGTAATCCCGAATAGTGCTAATCTAACCTATTACGTAGAATTAAAAAAGTACTACGCCAGGTTGGCAAGTAGCACGAAAAGTTGACGCATTTAATAAGGATTCTAAAATGGTATAATACTTGCTACATTATTTCTTTGATTACGGGGGAAAAGAATTCCTTCAAGAAACCCAGTTTCGAAAAAATTTTCTTTACCTACTAAACATTATTCTAGTGCGTTCAAAGCTTGCCTAAGACCGAGTGAGACGGAGAGTCATTCATGAAATGTGAGTAAGACAGGTAGTGATGCTTTCAAGTCACGAGATGCTAACTTTTTGTTAAATTTAGGACAAATTTTCCTTAAGTTTAAAATTAAACACCAATTAGCTGCAAAGATTTATTATTTACAAAAGATGTTCAAACTGCCTTCCTTCAACTGCAATACAAGCTCGACATCTTCTTAAAAAAGATCGGATTATCACCCTGGCAAATCTTCCGTTGTTGACAAATTCAGCTGCTTCCGTAATTCTTTGCCGAAGCTCAGCTACATTTTCGATTGGCTTAAAATAAACTTTCTCTTTCACTGCTCCCCAGTAAAAAAAATCTAATGGATTTAAGTCCGGTGAACGGGCTGGCCTCAAGATCGTACCAGACCGACCTATCCATTTGCCCGGATATTCTTCATTGAGAAATGCTCTAACTGAGCGGGCTTAGTGCGCTGGGCAGCCATCTTGTTGATACCACATCTCTCTGTAAATACTGAGTGGCACGTCTTCCAGTAAACTAGGTAAACTGTTTTGTAAAAAATTTAAATAAACTTCAGCAGTCAAGATCTCTGGCAACTCAAAAGGTCCTATGACTCTTCCATTTAAAATTCCGGTACACATGTTTATTTTAAAACGATACTGAGATCGATCTTGTCTCATTAAATTCGGATTCTCTACGTGCCACTCGTGTAAGTTGTGTAGGTTCATGTAACCGTCTTTTTTAAATGTCGATTTATCCGACCACAACATTTTTTCTAAGAATCGCGGATCTTCACGGTGTCTTTGTAGCATCGTTTGACAAAACGCAACCTGAAGTTGATAATCCTGAGGATGCAGGGTTTGTACTCGCTGTACATGGTATGGGTGGAGCTCATGTTTTTGTAAAATTCGGTGAGCTATAGTTTTGGGCACTCCTGTGCTTTGCTGGATTGCACGTACCGAAATACTTGGATCTTCTGCTACGTCCTCGTAAGGCAAGGAACTTCTTCCTTCACCATGTGGTCGGTTTGGAAGTATGCCTTCTGTGGAGAGTAGACGGTGCACATTTGTAAAAACTCGGTGATCTGAATAACGATCAGCATTTGGGTACCTCTCGCGATACAGTCTAGCCGCAGCACTAGCATTCCCTCTGCATTCGCCATAAATAAAGTGCATGTTGGCATATTCCTGAGTGGTGTACACAGGCATGGTGGTACTACACAATCACACGATAGTCCAGGAGAAAGCAAAGGTCGTTGTAAAGAGATCGAAACTGTCCAAATCACAAGCAAATAAACAAGTCCAATAAACGAAGCAAAAAGTCGAAAGTACGAAATAACACGAACGAATACGGAAAGATGCGTAGTAAACGAAGGAGCGTAACGTACTGATCTGTATTGCGTGTGCCAATATTAAAAAAGTGGCGTCACTATCTATCTCGCTCACACTTCATAAAATGACTTTCTCTGTATCCGACTCATTAGCGTCACTATCTGTCTCACTCACCCATTAGCAGAAGAATTTGTGACTAAAACTGGTGTTGAAGAAAGTGGAGTTGGCAACAAGGTGATTGCGGCGAGATTGAGATAATTGAACGAGTGGTGTGATCGAGTGTTATTGCAGAATGGTATAAAGTATGAATAGTTTTCGAACCGAGAGTACTTGGCAATATTCATATAACGATTGTTGTCGCTTTTTATTTAAACCTATTAAGTAGGTATATTAAAGTTTATGTTAAATGTTTATATTCTAAAAGACATGATTTGACTATTGTTAGGCCATCCGCAGGAAACGCGTTCTGATTGGTTGCCGTCGACCGCCAGCACCCCTACTACGCTGGCGAGTGCTGGTGGTCCACGGCCACCTTTCAGGAGGCATTCTGTTGTGACACGTCGTGAGCGACAATCGAGTTGGAATAACCATATTGCCGAATATTGTCGTTTAATATAGTTCTTATAATAATTGCTAAGTAAATTCCTTAAGTAAAAGTGTTTACTTATAATATTTAAAACAGTTGATTAAAACAGTTTATTGGAATAAATTCTATTTTATTTCGAAGTTCAGCTGCATCAGTTCAGAAGCGGGATTATCCACTGGATTAAGGTACTGTGTATTTCCTAATATTTTTTTCTTCTGATTCTGTATTTGCTTTTTTAAATAACCTTCGTTTTTATATGTGATTTATCCTATACATATTCACTGCATGAACACGCACATAACGTTTAGGTTCAGAATGTCCAATTCCCAAAATGTCCAACGGTTTCAAAATGTCCAATTCCCATAATGTCCAATACCCGAAATGTCCAATTCTCATAATGTCCAATTCCTGAAATGTCCAATTCCCGAAATGTCCAATTCCCACAAAGTCCAATTCCCAAAATGTCCATTTTTTAGGAATGTTGTTCATCATTAATACGGCCCCGTATCCTTTACAATATAATAATCACACCAATAGCCCATAACAATTCACTACTTGACTTGATCCTCCTCCAAATTAGTAAAGTGTTGTTACCAAAATCTCCACGCTTGACAGACGGGTTTGGAGATTACAGTCATGTAAATACTCTACAGAAAACAATGCTGGCCATTTTCATCTTAATCTACGGAACGGAGGTTCAAGCTGGTTAACCTCTCATACATTTGTATGGATATTTGTTACTCCTTCATGCACAACTACTAAACAGATTTTGATGAAACTTTAAAATGTTGTAGCTTAAATCACACAATAATACATAGGCTATGTGGTTACCGTTGGAATGTGTTCGGAACGTAATAACCGCATTTTACGCGGACGAAGTCGCGGGCTAAAGGTAGCATAGTAATAAATATTACACAGGCATTAACTATAAATATTTTTATTTTTCCTTCCTATTTCATTTTCATACTGATAAATAATCAGCGTAATCAATAATAATGCGAAACTATCTAATCACTTCTTTTAAGCTTAATGCGTGTGTTAGATAGCTCCGCTCTTCTATAACAATAGTTTCGATTTTGTGATTTAAGCTATTATTGTTTGATTTAAGCTACAACATTGTAAAATTTCATCAAAATCTGTTTAGTAGTTGTGCATGAAGGAGTAACAAATATCCATACACGAACGAATAAGGAATTGGAAGTTGAGCTATTCATGAACTGTGAGAATGTTGATATCTTTTGCATTACTGAACATTGGTTAAAAGATCACCAGCTCATATTTGGCTTTAACAACCACAAACTTGCAAGTTCGTTTACAAGAGGGCAGGCAATTCATAGAGGTTCCCTAATACTTGCTCGTAATTGCCTAAAATGCAAGGAACGCACTGATATTGTCAAGCTGTCTGTTGAACGAACTGCTGAAATTGCCTGTATAGAACTTGAGCGACTTATTGTAATGAGCGTATACAGACCTCCGGCTTCATCATTTGATTTGTTCGAGAAAATTATGGATGAAGCCCTTATTAAAGTTAGCAATTGTAATAAAAATATTGTTGTTTGTGGAGATTTTAATATAGATTTATTAGACGTATCTTGTAAATATACTGGTAGGCTAATATCATTATTTAAGTGTCATAATTTAATCAACTTATTTTTAGAGCCTACTAGAATAACAAGTACTACATCAACTTGTCTAGACAACATTTTTTGTGATATCCAGGCAAGTAGCCAGTCTGTAATAAACAAATTGCAATCCGATCATTGTGGTCAATTAGCTGTGTTTAATGTTAATATGAGGAAAGAAACAAAAAATACTATTAAATTTGTACCAATTAACAACAACCGTCTAAACAGTTTTAGAAATAACATTATAGAGAAATCATCTAATTTAAAGTATTTTGATGATACAAATGAATATTATAATTCAGTTTTACACATGACAAAAACTGAAAGTAATAGTATATTCAAACCAAAGGTGAAGGCAGTAAACAGCAAACTTATGTTTAGCGATTGGGCGACAGCAGGAATACATAAGAGTAGAAATAAATTATATGAGCTCTATGCAGAACGGGCGTATAATAATAGCGTAGAATTTGCTGAGTATGTTAAACATTATTCGAAGTTATTTAAACGCGTTTGTGCTACAGCTAAATCGAATTTCATTAAAAACAAACTAAAAAATAGCACAGATGTAGTAAAATCCACATGGCAGATAATAAATAGTGAAACTGGAAAAGTAACAAATCGCGATACTAAGTACAGTTTAAAGATAAATGATAATGTTGTTACCAAAAACTCGGAAGTTGCGGAGGCGTTCAATAAATTTTTTACAGCCATTCCAGTGTCAACTACGAAATCCTTAAATTCGTCTCCTGCTCTCGCTGAATCGTTGTTAAAGCAAAATGTACCCGAGAGTGTCATCGATTTTAAGTTCGAGCATGCAACACCTCAAGATATAGTTAAGGCTTTTAAAACCATAAAAATGAAAGCAACTGCCGACATTGATGGTATGTCAGTAAAAATTATTAGCTCTGTAATTGATGTTATTGCTGTCCACTTAGCGAATATATTTAATAATTGTGTTGATAATGGTGAATTTCCTGACCTGATGAAGCACAGTAAAGTTATTCCATTGTTGAAAACTGGTAATACAACGGATCCTACAAATTTTAGATCAGTTTCAATTTTACCGACTCTAAATAAAATATTTGAGAAAATCATATTAAATCAACTAAAAGCTCATTTTTATGGAAGTAACCTATTGCATCATAAACAATTCGGTTTTACTCGCGGTCGTTCAACAGCTGATGCTGGTGTTGAACTTATTAAACATATCTTTGGGGCCTGGGAGGAATCACGTGATGCCTTAGGGGTTTTCTGTGATTTATCCAAAGCCTTTGATTGCGTTAATCATGATATTTTGGTCAGGAAATTACAACATTATGGAATAAAGGACTTGGCCCTGAACTTGCTAAATTCATACTTGAGTCATAGAATTCAAAAAGTTGATGTAAACGGAGAGAGATCTATGGGGTCTGTTGTCTCTATGGGTGTCCCCCAGGGATCTATTTTGGGCCCGTTTTTGTTTCTTGTTTATGTAAATGACTTACCGTACTTTGTAAAAGATACCCATGAAATTGTCTTGTTCGCGGACGATAGATCTTTAGTGTTTAAAGTAAAAAGACAACAATTAACATATGAAGACGTGAACAAGGCTATTGCAGAAGTGGTAAACTGGTTTACGGTTAATAATTTATTACTGAATGGCAAGAAGACAAAATGTTTAAAATTCTCTTTGCCAAATGTTAGATCAGTGCTCACTTATGTACAAATAAAAGGCGAAAATTTAAATCTTGTTGATTCTACAGTATTTTTAGGCTTTACTCTGGATAATAAATTGCAATGGGGTCCTCACATTGATAAATTGGCGAAAAGGCTAAGTTCTGCAGCATATGCTGTAAAGAAAATACGGGGTATTTCTGACGAGGCTACAGCAAGATTAGTTTATTTTAGTTATTTCCACAGTATTATGGCCTATGGCATACTGCTGTGGGGACATGCTACCGACTGGCACAATGTATTTGTATTGCAGAAAAGGGCTATTCGCGCGATTTATCAATTGAGACCTAGAACTTCACTTAGAGATAAATTCAGGAATATTGATATAATGACAATGCCGTCACAATATATATATGAGAACTTAATGTATGTTCATAAAAATTTACACTTATTTAGGAAGAATAGTGATGTTCATAATATTAATACGAGAAATAAATATAAGCTTGTTGCTGGTGCTTGTCATCTAGCCAAAGTCCACAAATCATTTATGGGTCAATGTGTACGCTTTTATAATAAGGTTCCAACAGATATTCAGAATTTACCATTGAATATATTTAAAGTCGCTATAAAAAACAAATTATGTCAAAAAAGTTATTATAGTATATCTGAATATGTAAATGACAAAAGTCCATGGGACTGAACTGCTGTTCTATACAGGTATTTACTTTTAAGATAGTATATAGGACAAATAATGTATTAGTACATAAGACATGTTTGAAAAAAAAAAAGAATTAACGTAGGCTCTGTGGGTTTCTTGCCGTTTCTTTCCCCCACGGAGAACCACCTTGGAAGCGGCGTTAATTTTCCTTCCTCTCCCACACATGGTGTCTCCTGTCTGCGCTGGGGTAGGGTAGTAGTTAGAGTAGGGGTAGGGTAGGGTAGGGTAGGAGTAAGATAGCGGTAAGGGTTGGGTAGGGGTAAGATAGTGGTAGGGTCAGGGTTAGGTAGTGTTAGGGTAGGGGTAAGGTAGTGGTAGGGTAGGGTTAAGGCAATGTTAGGATAGGCTAGGGGTAAGGTAGCGATAGGGAAGGGATAGGATAGAGTAGGGTGATAGCGACTACCTACCACATACAGCATGTGTGATGCACGCTCACTTAAAAGTCTGTCTGGCGGTGGCGTGGGGGCCGGGTCGCTCTTTTCCCTCAAATATGGTTGAATTGGACGATGGCTGGGCCCTGCGTTATACTCGTGAACGGGTGCTGCCTTGGTGGACTGGCTTACTCTTGCTGTAGTTTTAGGTGGTTTTTCTTAATTACACTAGACATACCTATATAATATAACTAGTGGACCCGGCGCGACTTCGTTCGCGTACACCTACTTTACTCCTACCTACCCTCTTTCTACTTGCTTATAAACCTTCCTCTTGAATCACTCTATCTGCTGTTGAAACCCGCATCAAAATCCGTTGCGTAGTTTCAATGATTTAAGCATACAAAGGGACATAGGGACAGAGAAAGCGACTTTGTTTTATACTATGTAGTGATATAGCGTTCCGGCTCTGCCTGGCATTGTCGAGCATGGTTTGGTCGTGGTTGGCGAGGGATACGTTATCTACGGCCATAGGGCGGTCAGCGTGTCACTGTGTGTTTCCTTCCTACTTTCCAACCCCCCTCCTTTTTGACGATTGAAAGAGATATTTAATGTCCTAATCAATAAAGAAATTTTGATTTGATTTGATTTTGATTTGATACAAATGTTTGAGAGGTTAACCAGCTTGAACCTCCGTTCCGTAGATTAAGATGAAAATGGCCAGCATTGTTTTCTGTTGAGTATTTACATGACTGTAATCTCCAAACCCGTCGGTCAAGCGTGGAGATTTTGGTAACAACACTTTACTAATTTGGAGGAGGATCAAGTCAAGTAGTGAACTGTTATGGGCCATTGGTGTGATTATTATATTGTAAAGGATACGGGGCCGTATTAATGATGAACAACATTCCTAAAAAATGGACATTTTGGGAATTGGACTTTGTGGGAATTGGACATTTCGGGAATTGGACATTTCAGGAATTGGACATTATGAGAATTGGACATTTCGGGTATTGGACATTATGGGAATTGGACATTTTGAAACCGTTGGACATTTTGGGAATTGGACATTCTGAACCTAAACGGCACATAATACAAGGGCATTTGGTCAGGGCTACCCTCTGACAATGCCGTTACACTAAAACTTACCCCAGAATTTGGTCAGGGCTACCCTCTGACAATACTGGTACATGCATACTTACCATGGCATTCGTTCAGGGCTACCCTCTGTTAATGCTGTTACATTAAAACCTACTCCAGCATTTGGCCAGGGCTACCCTCTGGCAATGCTGATACATAATACTTACTATGGCATTTGTTCAGGGCTACCCTCTGATAATGCCGTTACACTAAAACCTACTCCAGCATTTGGTCAGGGCTACCCTCTGACAATGCTGATACATTATACTTACTATGACATTTGTTCAGGGCTACTCTCTGAGAATGTCATAACACTAATCTATATAATTACCTACATACTATTGTGTCTAATGCAAGTTATTTTACAATGATATGATGAATAGGTATAAATTCATAAATCACGAATTAGACTCTGTGCTTTTCCGTTTGTGTGCACAGAATGGATCGCGGACAGTCCCCACTGCTGCCTGGACCACGACGTGGCCCAAGGAGTTCGAGTAGAAACAGCAGCGTGTTTACAGACACCACGGCGTCGGTTTCAACGACACGGACTGAGCGACGCCGTTCAACGAGCAGCGGCCGTGGCCGCGCACAATCGAGAGGTAACAAGAATCAGGAACGGCGTCACCGCTCCGGGAGCCGACCAGACCGAAGAAATAGACGAGACATTCGTCATTCGAGAAGTCGTAGTCGTAGTCAACGTGATGGTAGGATTGTTGCGATACCACGCCGTGTCAGGGGTAACAGATACCGGTCTAGAAGCCCAGTAGTACGGCGAGGTAGGCAGATATCGTCTCATGAGGAAGGTAATAATGTCTCAAACCTGACTATATCGCAGTTGGTAGAAGCGCTCCAGGTTATAAAAAATGGTAACACTCATTGTCTACCCAGTAGTTCAATGCAAAATGTGGTCCCCGAATTTGACCCTTCCCGGCAGGAACAAACTGTTGTTACATGGTTACATAAAGTTAATGAGTGTGCCAAGATTTATAGCTGGAACGACACACAAACAATCCACTTTGCGTTACCAAAGTTGAGAGGTGTTGCCCAAAAGTGGTATGAAGGGTTAGATACTTTGATGTTCTCTTGGTATGAGTGGCAAGAAAAACTCAAAGCCGCTTTTCCCAGCGACGAAAATTACGGTCAGCTGCTCACAACAATGTTGACAAAGCATGCCCGTTTTGGAGAATCGCTTGAGGACTATTTTTACGAGAAGGTATTGCTGTTACATCGATGCAGCATATCTGGTAGGAAGGCTATAGATTGTATAATTTTTGGTAGAGACGATTGCAGTGTTAGGTTGGGTGCCGAAGCAGCAAGGTTCGAAACAACAGAAAAACTGTTGTTTTCTTAGGAACGCTAAGGGAGGGAGAGTTATTACTGGATTAGATAAGAGAAGAACTAGGGCACAAAATGCGAGAATTGATACATCAACTAGAACTGGTACTGACGAGATAAAGAGACGAATAACCTGCTTCAATTGCAACGAAGTAGGTCATTATAAATCGGATTGCCCAAAACCGCAAATAAAATGTGAGAATTGTTTGCGTTTCGGTCATACCATTGATAAGTGTCGTGGCACTAAATCTACTCAAAATAATTCAAAAACAGTATTAACAGTACGTTCTAACAAAACTCTTGACGGTAAATACTTTAAGAATGTCACCATCAATAATGTTACAAAGCAATGCTTCAGACTTTGGGAGCAACGCTACTATGATTAAAGAGACAGAATCTTTAAATATAAATTGTAATTGGGACACCAATGATTTACCAGTCTTAAAGGGTTTTGGTAGAAGTGCAAGCACTTCGTAAAGGTATAGTAGATATAGTTATAGATGACATCCATGCAAAGGTTAACTTGTTAGTTGTACCCGATAGCGTGATGGACGTTGCCGTCTTGGTCGGGCAGTCATTTACGGAACAACCCCATATAAAGTTTGAGAAAGATTCTACAAGTTTAAAGTTAGCTAAAAAGGAAATCAAAATAAAATTAATATGTACGGTGGATACAATTATAAACCGGTATACTATCGTTAAAGTGAAATCTTTCGCAAACTATACTGGGAGTGTGTATATAGAAGAGGCAAGATTTGAATCTGGTAGGGAATATTGTTTGCTCGGTGGCATCTATCAAATTAACGATGGGCATGGGGTGCTGAACAGGAGAAAAGCTTTCAAATCCTTAAAGCATAGTTAAGCAAAAAACCTGTTTTAGCCTTATTTGACCCGCAAGCCGAGACTGAAGTGCACACCGATGCAAGTAAAACAGGACTTGCTGGTATCCTTATGCAACGTAGTGATATGGGTCTGCGTCCGGTTGCATACTTCAGTCGGCAAACTACGACATATGAGCAAAATATGACCTCATATGAGTTAGAGACTCTGGCAGTTGTTGCATCTGTTCAGCGGTTCAGGGTTTACTTAATAGGTAAAGAGTTTAAGATTTTTACTGATTGCAATTCGCTACGAGCTACTTTTCTGAAAAGAGACCTTATACCAAGAGTTGCGAGATGGTGGATTATATTACAAGAATATAATTACACTGTGGAGTATAGACCTGGCACCGCCATGTGCCATGTCGACGCTCTAAGCCGTAACTCCATACCTTTATCAGCAGGTTTTGATGCCGAAGAGAATGAACACTGTAATATTCTCGAAATAGCAGAGGCTGACTGGTTAACTACGGTACAGCAGGCGGACCCAAACATCCAACAGATTGGTGCGGTTTTAAATTGACCTGATGCAAAGGATGTCAGTGACATTAAACAAAACTTTGCGCTGAAAGATGGTAAATTATACCGAAAAACCAATAATGGGAACCGGTGGGTAGTACCAAAAGGTGTAAGATGGCAGATCATGAAACAGAATCATGATGACATTGGACACTTTGGTGTGGATAAGACTCTGGCTAAAATTCAAGGTGTGTATTGGTTCTTCTACTTTAAAAAAAACTTTTACTTCGTAAAAAAATACATAAGGTCGTGTTTGGAATGTAGCTACACTAAGACCACATCTAACGCTAGACCACCGCTGAATCCAATACAAAAGGTTAATGTCCCGTTCGATACTATTCATATCGACCATGTCGGACCTTTTGTTAAGAGTTCAACGGGTAACACGCATATACTGGTCATAATTGAAGCTTACACAAAGTTCATTTGTTTGAAACCAGTTAGGAACACGAGCACTCTCACTGCAATAGCTAAACTTAAGGACTATTTCAGTACGTTCGGCGTGCCAAGGAGGTTGATTTCCGATAGCGGTTGCGCTTTTACTAGTACGGCTTTTAAAAAATTCACCGACTCTGCAGGCATAAAACATGTACTTAATGCAGTGGCGACTCCAAGAGCGAATGGCCAGGTCGAGAGGTATAACAGAACGCTCTTGGAATCGCTAACAGCTAAGTGCATTGGGCAGAATGAAAACAAGTGGGATCCGAGTGTCCCTTCTGTTCAGTGGGGTCTAAATAATACTAAAAATAGGGGTATAGGCTGCACTCCCTCTGAGGCTCTTTTCGGTTTACGGCTGAATAACACGAATGACAACAAGTTAAAGTCATACCTTGACATCGACGAATTATCAAACATAGGCTCATTGCAAGACATTCGTAATAGAATTGACTCCTACATTGAAAACTACCAACAGAAACAGAAATCTTTTCATGACAGTAAGTCAAAAGTTTCTCAAAAGTTCGAAATAGGCGATTTAATAAGTATAGAAAGGGAGATCCCCTCTACTGGTCAGAGCAGAAAATTAGTACCTAAGTTTCAGGGACCATATAGGGTAACTAAGGTTTTGGATCATGACCGGTATATGATTGAAGACACCCCGATTACACGCAAAAATAACAGAAGTTATAATGCAACAGTGGCGGTTGACAAAATGAAACCGTGGATGGTTTTTCAACCCCCTCACGTATCTGATGACGATGTAGAGAGCGCAACCTCTGAGTAAGTAGAGTCCTCAGTTCATTTAACCTAAGTATGACTCGGTTCCGAATGAGACGATTATAAAATGTACTTTTATGTCTGTGAATTGGGACGTAAGTAGAAGCGACTTACGACCAATATACTGTGAGATGTGGATAGAAGCGATTCACAATCACGAAATTAATCTATACATATGGTATTGTGGATAGAAGCGATCTACAACCACTCAGACTGAAATCCGATTGCTGTTATTTATTTTAATTATGAAATTGCTATTTGATAGTTGTGATGTTTTGTTAATAGTTATAAAAGTAGGGAGTTATTATAAATAGTATGATATGATTTTACAGAATGCTAGTTGTTATAAAGTAAAGATTACAAATTTTGTTGTACAACATTAATTACTACTATTGTTAGCAAGATATTACGAAATTATAATAGAAAAAAAAATATCATATATTTACGTGTTTAGTAAGCAATATTAATACTAAAGATATACTAGACATATTATATTGTGTTTTAAGTAAATTATAGATGGACCTTATTTTTTTTTCAGTATGAAATTGTTGTTATCACTTTATGATAGTCTTATTATTTATTTATAAACAATATAGACAATATAAAAAAATTCTAAATAATGTTGTTTTTTTTTTTATTTTTTTTATTTTTTTTTTTTTTTTTCTTTATTAAGGAAAACAAACAGCTTACAATATTACATACAATATAAGAGAATATTTCACACGTTAGCCAGTGAAGTTTCCACAGGATAATTTTACGAAAGTGAATAAACTATTTTAAACTAATAATAATAACACAACCCCCACATAACATGGGATAGTGCAAGGAGGAAGAAGAGAGAAACTAATGAAATTAACATTATAAATGATCAAACCAATGAGTATTCATTCTGCTCGATAACGCTTTCTTATTTTAGTCTCTATTATCAAATTTAAGTATCCGTTAACCATTTAGCCTTTACGGAAGATTTATATTCACCATATTTCACATGAAACAAATCAATGTCTGCGTATTTATTATTGTGCGTATGACAAGCTCTAACCAAAAATCTGTTTTTGGAATAGTTCGTTTTACAATAGGGAACCGAAAATACATCACTGCAGCGGCTCTGTGACCTAGGACACCTGAACAGAAAACTACCAAGAAGGTACGGGGAGTCTATCATATTATTAATTATTTTGTATATAAATGTTTGGTCTCTATGTTCGCGACGCAGTTCCAAAGACAAGAGACTGGGCTCAGGACCTTTAAATCTATACTGTACTCTTCGGAGGAACTTTTTCTGTATTTTCTCCAATTCGTATTTATGCTTTGAATATAGTGGATTCCAAACAGTGGATGCATATTCCAGGTGACTTCTCACTAACGAATTATATAATAGTATGTATGTATTCATGTTTTTGAAATCACTACACTGCCGAAACATGAACCCAAGCATCCTATATGCTTTTGCAGATATTTTATTAATATGCGATGTGTTATTAAGCTCACCATCCAGCTGAACCCCAAGATCTCGCACCTCAGTTACCCTCTTTATATTTTTACCTAAAATTTTATAATTGAAATTGATTGGCTGTTTTTTACGAGAAAATGTTATGATATAGCATTTGTCTACATTTAAAATTAATTTATTATTGCGACAGTAATTACCAAATTCCAACAAATCATCTTGGAGCAGCATGCAGTCGCTGGTTGACTTCACTAAGGCAAAAATTTTTGTATCATCAGCGTACAATAAGCTCTTGGAATTTCTAAAACACTTTACAACGTCATTAATGAAAACATTAAAGAGCAACGGGCCAATATGGGAGCCCTGGGGGACACCAGATGTTATAGGAACAAAACTAGACATAAAACCCTTCACTGCCACCGCTTGAGTTCTATCGCGTAAATAGGATTCCAGCCATCTCAGTAAGTCGCCGTGTATACCGATGTTCTCAAGTTTTTTTATTAATATGTTGTGAGAGATTTTATCAAATGCTTTAGAAAAATCGGTATACACGGCATCCAGCTGGTAACCATCCTCCATGCCTTTCAAAACTACATCCAAAAATTCACATAGGTTAGATTCAGTGGAACGGCCGCTGATAAAGCCATGTTGATCCTGAATTAGCAGAGGTCTAACTGCAGGGAATAAAGAATCGTAAATAATTTTTTCGAACAGTTTTGGTATTACCGATAATTTCGATATACCACGATAGTCACTTATATTATGTTTGTTACCACCTTTAAATATAGGCACTATCATTGACTTTTTCCACACCGATGGAACACTGCCTTTTGTTAAGGAAAATTTAAATAATAATGAAAGAGGGATAGCAAGCTGTTTATTGCATCGTTTAAGAAAAACTGCATGCACACCATCTGGACCACTACCCTTTGTTGTATCAAGTTTGCTTAAATACCTCTCAACAATTCCCTGATCTATGTAGACGGTATTGATAATGGAGTCATTGTAAACATCACATTCATTGGTAGAAGTAAAAACGGACGAGGAGGGTTCAAAAACAGATTGGAAAAATGTACTAAAAAGATCAGCTATCGTTTGACCATCGGTCCCACTGCTGTCCCCTAGATATAGAGTGTCTGGGATATTGTTACTGCATTTCTTCGATTTCAGAAATGACCAAAAATACTTGGAACTATATTTAATATTGGTTTCTGTGCGTTCAATGAACAACACGTAACATTCCGTTTGCATTGCCTTAACTTCACGGCGCAATTCTGAGAAAGCGTCATAGTCACTAGTCCTACCATAAATCCTCCATTTTCTGTGAACTTTCAGTTTTCTACCGATTAATTTAATTAATTGTCGCGTATACCATAAAGGAAATTTACTATCACCATAAACAGTTCTAGAAGGGACAAATTCATTGATAATTTTATTAATAATTGTGTAAAAACAATTCACAGCGTGTTCAATGCTATCCCAAACCAACTCTTTTTCCCAATCAATCTTTCCAAGCTCGCCGTTAATAATTTCATAATCCGCTGCAAAATAACGACGGATAATACGACATGAAGGTTGTAGATTATTAATTTTGGAATTGAAATGAGCCAGTTTTGTAGTTTTTTTGTAGTTTTTTTATTTTATTTTGTAGTTTATTTTTAGTAGTATAATTTGTAGTTTAATTAAGCTTTATTAACCTACATGCACTGTACTCGAGGACGTGTACATAACGGATGGCCGAGCTGTTGGCGCTTTTTATTTAAACCTATTAAGTAGGTATATTAAAGTTTATGTTAAATGTTTATATTCTAAAAGACATGATTTGACTATTGTTAGGCCATCCGCAGGAAACGCGTTCTGATTGGTTGCCGTCGACCGCCAGCACCCCTACTACGCTGGCGAGTGCTGGTGGTCCACGGCCACCTTTCAGGAGGCATTCTGTTGTGACACGTCGTGAGCGACAGTCGAGTTGGAATAACCATATAGCCGAATATTGTCGTTTAATATAGTTCTTATAATAATTGCTAAGTAAATTCCTTAAGTAAAAGTGTTTACTTATAATGTTTAAAACAGTTGATTAAAACAGTTTATTGGAACAAATTCTATTTTATTTCGAAGTTCAGCTGCATCACGATTGAGCAGGGAAGAGATATGGTTTGAATGTTGCTACTTTTAAGAGAGCTCTTTGAGCACGTTCAATTTTAATGAAGTAAGATTTACAGGCCCCGCCCCATGTTGTGATGTAGTATATTAGTACTGACTGGCAGAGGGCTCTGTATATCAATTTGAGAGTTACCGGATCAGCAACATGACGTAACTTTTTAAAAACAAATATTAATTTTCTGAGCCTGTTTGAAAGTAAGGGGTTTAAAAGAGAGGTTACTATCAATAATAATACCCAGGTATTTAATTTGATTACTAGTTATGATGGGAGAACAATTACATGGTACTGTGGATAAGTGAGGAACATGTGCAATAACTTTATGATGATTGGGGTCCGGGAGATTTACATTACGTAAGGTAACATTTATAATGTTTGTTTTCTTTACGTTCAGTGTGAGCAAGTTTTTAACCAGCTTCTGGTCTAGGGCAAAAAGGGCTCTCTCAGTCTCTCGACTGGGTTTATAACACTTAAACGGAAATCTGAAACCGTTAGATTTCAACCAATGACGGCACGTTATAATAATTATAATTAACTATGAAATATTGTGCAAAATACTAACCAAAAACATCGAAATAGCTCTTAAAACTATTTTAAATAATTATAAAATAGATTACATATTTAAGTTAGATATAGATAGTTCAACTCAGTTGTGCGCGCGGCGCTATGTGTGCGTGCGCTTGTAAATATACAGCTTTCATTTATGTGGCAGTGACGCGGCAGTCGTCGTCCGAGCAAGACGTGTTCTTATCGCTTTTTCTTACGGGTACAGTCGTTAACAAAAATGTCTAGTTCTTCACGAAGAAAATGTTTAAGGAGTTACGTAAATATTTGTTAATTTTGAATTTAGATATAAAAGATATTTATAATAATTCTATATACGAAAAAATATATACTTGTTGACGTTAACGTATTATTATTTTAGACTCGAGAAACCATTGCTAAAGTATATGAATTTCTGAAAAAAGATACGAGAGATATATTGCAACTAGTAAGTGATCCAGTTTGCAGTGCAAGTCCAATTTTAATATCGAAATTAAGTGAACATTTAAACAGCGTACGGAAAAGAACAGCAATGGCAGTGGGGGTATCACAGAGAACAATAACTAATATATGAGCTGAAGGAAAAGAATCTGACTCTAAATTTAAATCTCCGCATAAAGACCGCAAAAAACGTTCAAAGAAGTTAAAATTAGACAACTTTAACGTTGATGTTATACGTTCAACTATTCAAAATTACCATTTAGAACATCACGAGCTACCTACATTGCTAAAGTTGAAAAGAATATTTCAAGAGAAACTTAATTATGATGGAAGTATTTCGACTCTGCGTACAGCTTTGTTAAAGTTGGGATACAAATGGCGAAAAACTGTGGATAACAGACGTGTTATTATAGAGCGGCATGACATCCAAAAACTAAGATTTTCTGACCTGAAAAACTTACTCAGATACCGTCAAGAAAATCGGTGTATCGTATATACAGATGAGAGATATATCTTAACTAATCATGTGCAAAACAAAGGATGGGGTAATAAAGATGGACCACCTCTAAAGAGAAACCTGTCGAAAGGACAAAGAATTATTATTGTGCATGCTGGTTCAGAACAAGGTTTCGTACCTAACGCACTATTGACATACAAAGCAAATAGTGTTTCCGGTGATTATCTATGAAAAGTGGATTAAATAACGTCTAATACCGAATCTTCCACCTAACTCTGTGGTTGTGCTTGATAATGCCTCATACCATAATGTTCAAAATGACAGAGCTCCAAATTCTAATTCCAAAAAAATTGAAATGCAGAGATGGCTGACTGAAAAAATATAGCTTTTAATTTAGATATGAAAAAAATTTAACTGTGTGATTTGATTTAAAAAAATAAAGAAAACTATATTTGTTATAAGATTGATGACATACTTCAGCCATTTGGCATAAAAGTTCTTCGACTGCCACCATATCATCCTGAACTAAACCCCATAGAAAATGTGTGGGGAATTTTAAAAAATTATATTGCTTCGCGTAATGTCGACAAAAATGTGACGGAAATAATGAAACTAATAAATGAACGTTTAAGTCAAATTGATGAAGGGATGTGGGGTAATACTTGTCGACATGTACAAAAGAAAGAAGAAGAATACTATCGACATTTTGACTTGGAGGCAGAATTCATAATTAACCTTGGTGACAGCAGCGAATCCGAAAATTCATCATTTGATTTTTCAAGTAGCGATACAGAATAATATGTTCAATACATAAACATTAAATTACCAAATTATTGTTTTTTTAAGAACCCGTATATTATCAAACACAACAAGTTACAAAGACCTTAAAAACCGAGTTATTCCTTTTTGTTTCAAATTTGTTTAAATAACTGTATTTGTATTTTGTACCCGACTGTACCTCTTGTCACGCACACAAAGTCACTGTATACAAGGTTTACCCACACATAGGGCCGCGCGCACAACTGAGTTGAAATATCTGTACCTAACTTTTAGTTTATTAGTACTGAATGTACTCAAAGATTAAACATCGTTCAGGAATCTCTTACATTCGTTTAAAAATGTTTATAATTTTATTAAGCAATATTATTTATTATTAATTACGATAGCTTTACAATTAAATAACAATTAAAAATAGATTATAATATCATATAATATAACACGCTGATGAGTAAAATTGAAGCCTCCTCCACATTTGTGAAAGGTTTTGCCATAAGGGTTGCAAATCGTAGTTTGAATTCACACCATAAAAGCACTGTTGCCCGTCTTTTGGCCTACGGAGGTTCTAGGTATGTGGTCTGCTCAAAATTATTAATCGCCTTGTAGGTATGGCACCCATAATGGAACGGGATGAACAAGCATACAAACATACTTTCATGCATCCATCCTAACAATTTTAATCGTTTAGGTAGGTAGGGTGAGATGTCGAACAATGAACCAGTAGTACACAGTTAGCCACCATTAGTATCACCATAAAACAACGTTACAAGATCGTGCAGTGAACATAATCGTACTTGGTTTTTACCGCTCCTCTTGCTTTCCAGTTGGTAGCGAGCTCCAGTGCAGAACGCCCGCGACTCAGGGCTTTTTGTGATTTTCGGCGTAAAAACACGGAAAATCCTAAGTAGTAATTTTTATGTTTTCAACCTTATACTGCATCTTTTAAAAGTAATGTTTTTCTATGTCTGTACTGAATATCTTTGCATTGTTTGGTCGTACATTCATGAATTCTACTTTGATGATTAATTTTTTGATGAATTTAATATCTTTAGAGGTGTGTGTGGTACATAGTGACCCACTACACCGGCACGAACAGTGAGCCACCGCTCCACTGTGTACAACATCAAAATTCTGATTTTCATAATTATTTTACCTTTAATATTCATATAAATCAGCTACCGGTTATTTTTTTAGAGTGATTCCATTTAAAAAATGCGAGTAGGCAATATCAGGCTACTGCCGTCAGTCTTCTTGTATAGGTACATGAATTGGCTAGACGGCGCGTCTTGGTTCGCGTGGTTTTAATTTAATGAACTCTACCTCTATCCCACTCCTACATGTACCCTACTCCTATCCGCGCCCAAACCGTACTCTATCCGTACCCAACACCCCTCAAGTCACTAATTTCCACTGCAAGGCTCCACCAGTGGATCGAATCCCTACTCCATCACTTACTTTTTTCTACATCAATTTTTGTAGGGAATACCCCTACCCTACCACACCACCACCGTCGGTAGACGCCTAAAATATAATAGGACACGGTAAGTCCGTATTGACTGACAGTAGTAAACATTATAAAGTGTGGATATGGCAATACTCTGGGGATAATCTTTCCTTGTTACTCCTTCTCAGTCCTACTTGTAAACATTCAGTTATTTGGTCACTATTAGCTTGAACTTCTGTCTAAATTATTAATCATGCTAAAAATTATTTTCCGCACTTCCTTTTTAATTGTTTGCAAAGTATTCAAAAATATTTTTCATAACTCACGAAAATAAACATACCTCCAGAAATCAAATTGTTTGTTATGACTTTTAAGAATGACGTTCTATGACGGATAAAAAACTTGGCATAAGTTGCCATACAAAGATTTTAATTTTTTTTAAATAAGGAATTCAGTCTTATTATAGATCTTAAGAACTCTAGTGTAGGTAGTTGACTATTTATTATAATAAATACAACCTTAAAATATACCATCAATGACTGTAATTAGAAAATAGATTAAGTGATGTTGTCATTGATTTATGTTGATTTATAGTCTTCACAGTTATTTTGGTAAATAAAACTAACTATTCACATTTATAAAGAATGTATTATTATCTGATTTATCTACTATGCTAATAACTACAACGAGGAAACGTTTACAATAGTTGTCTCATTCGTCGGGCTCACTGTGTACTCCCCGGTTTGCTGTAGACCAACCCCCTGGTTCAATGTGTGCCACGAGGTGGACACAATGAGCCATTTCCCATCTTTCAAAAAATCTGCAATATCATTTTATCTATAAATCTTTTTCCATTAACTTATATACAAAATGAGAGTCAGATATATTACGCAATGACTAGACCACAAAACATTTCATGATATTGACAAACTTATGAGTTATGATTGTTTAACTTTTTTGTGGGTCACTGTTCGACACCTCACCCGAGAAGGTGAGATGTCGAACAGTGAACCAGTAGTACACAGTTAGCCACCATAAGTATCACCATAAAACAACGTTGCCAGATCGTGCAGTAAGCGTAATCGTACTTGGTTTTTACCGCTCTTCTTGCTTTCCAGTTGGTAGCGAGCTCCAGTGCAGAACGCCCGCGACTCAGAGCTTTTTGTGATTTTCGGTGTAAAAACACGGAAAATCCTAAGTAATAATTTTTAGGTTTTCAACCTTATACTGCATCTTTTAAAAGTAATGTTTTTTTTTATTTCTGTACTGAATATCTTTGCATTATTTGGTCGTACATTCATGAATTCTACTTTGATGATTAATTTTTTGATGAATTTAATATCAGTAGAGGTGTGTGTGGTACATAGTGACCCACTACACCGGCACGAACAGTGAGCCACCGTTCCACTGTGTACAACATCAAAATTCTGATTTTCATAATTATTTTACCTTTAATATTCATATAAATCAGCTACCGGTTATTTTTTTAGAGTGATTCCATTTAAAAAATGCGAGTAGGCAATATCAGGCTACTGCCGTCAGTCTTCTCCCTCAAGTCACTAATATCCACTGCTAGGGGCTCCACCAGTGGATCGAATCCATCACTTACTTTTTTCTACATACATTTTTGTAGGGGATACCCCTACCCTACCACACCACCACTGTCGGTAGACGCCTAAAATATAATAGGACCACGATAAGTCCGTATTGACTGACAGTAGTAAACATTATAAAGTGTGGATATGGCAATAATCTGGGGATAATCTTTCCTTGATACTCCTTCTCAGTCCTTCTTGTAAACATTCAGTTATTTGGTCACTATTAGCTTGAACTTTTGTCTAAATTATTAATCATGCTAAAAATTATTTTCCGCACTTCCTTTTTAATTGTTTGCATTCAAGCAATTGCAAGTATTCAAAAATATTTTTCTTAACTCACGAAAATAAACATACCCAGAAATCAAATTGTTTGTTATGACTTTTAAGAATGACGTTCTAAGACGGATAAAAAACTTGGCATAAGTTGCCATACAAAGATTTTAAATTTTTTTAAATAAGCAATTCAGTCTTATTATAGATCTTAAGAACTCTAGTGTAGCTAGTTGACTATTTATTATAATACCTACAACCTTAAAATATATCATCAATGACTGTAATTAGAAAATAGGTTAAGTTATGTTGTTATTGATTTATGTTGATTTATAGTCTTCACAGTTATTTTGGTAAATAAAACTAACTGTTTACACATTTATAAAGAATGTATTATTATCTGATTTATCTACTATGCTAATAACTACAACGAGGAAACGTTAATAATAGTGATCTCATTCGTCGGGCTCACTGTGTACTCCCCGGTTTGCTGTAGACCAACCCCCTAGTTCAATGTGTGCCACGAGGTGGACACAATGAGCCATTTCCCATCTTTCGAAAAATCTGCATTATCATTTTATCTATAAATCTTTTTCCATGAACTTATATACAAAATGAGAGTCAGATATATTACGCAATGACTAGACCACAAAACATTTCATGATATTGACAAACTTATGAGTTATGATTGTTTAACTTTTTGTGGGTCACTGTTCGACACCTCACCCTGCCCATTTATAAGACCATTTTTAACCACAAGCATTTTTTTGTAAAATAAAATAACATATCTTTGACTCTAGGCAACTAATGTGTCGAAATAATAATGACATATTATTGCCTACATAGAATAAAATAAAAATTGTAAAAATAGAGAAACGGATAAAAACAATCCTGGACAATTGACTAGGAATAAAAATGACCACTGTGAAAATTTACCATAATATACAGGCTGTTTCATAATATATGTATGAAGCAGTGAACTGGATGGATTGCTAAACGTATTAAAACGATAGGTAGAACTATTCCACGTACGACAGAAATAATTGCACCTATCGTTTTAATACGTTTAGCACTCGATCCAGTTCCCGGCTTATACATATATTATCTAACAGCCTGTATAGAGATACCTACCTACTTGAAGATAAAATTAAACGATTCGTCAGTCAGACTTGCAAATACGAGAGACGCATTGTGTCATGTTGATTAGTTGCTGTGCCTACCATCCGATTACATCATTCTACCCTGAATCAAGTCCTCGTCAATATTCAAGGATTTCAGTAGCCACCTTCTTTCTCCATAATCAGATCAGCTCACTAACACCATAATATTGTATTGTCTTCTGATTTACATGCGTATGCAAAATTTAATTCCAATCAAATGTTAAGAAGTGGGTCAAATGGGTCAAGTCAAATCGTTTGCGGTGGTACAATGTAGAATACTAATGTTCTAAGTTTCTCGCACTATTATTTTATTTATTTATAAAACTTCAAACTAGCACAAGAGGTGGTCTTATCTACCGTAACCGTGACAAGATGTTCGAAAAAGGGAAAGGTGGTATTTTGACGTACACAGTATTTCACCTACTTCAAACCACCACGCGGCGAAAAAAGAATCCAACGAACAAGAGTCCGGCGAAAGAAAAATCCGACGAATCGGGATTTGAACTGAATTACAATTGACAGAATTAATTTAAATGTTGCATGCACAAAGAAAGTTATATGACAATGTAATATTATGGTATCAGTGATCTGAAGTGGCCCAGGAACCCTTTTAAATAGACCAGGGACCCTATTTTTGCTATCAATATTTTTTACACTCGTGGTAAGTTGCTAAAGGCAGAAGAGACAGGCATTACGAGACAAGCGCTCGCCTGGCTGCGAACTATTAAAAAATAGAGCATCAGACTCATTAATTTCGTAGGTAGGAAGTAGTAATTTTTACATATTGTCAATTTTTCATGTGGTCATATTAATCTGCGGCATATTTACATTTTGTTATTTTTATTTTCTTTTTTATTATACCTCGTCATTATTCATTCGAAGCATAAGTGCCTATCTCGATGTACTTAATGTTAATTACAATACCTATACCTTTGATTTCGATCCTACAATTTGGATTCTTCCCTGAAATTATCGCTGAATCTAATATTATCTTTATCGCTTACGACGCGAGGATGGCGTAGACTGGGCGAAGTGGAGAAGATTGATTTTTTTTATATCACTAAGGTGGCAAACGAGCTTACGGCCCGCCTGATGGTAAGCAGTCACCATGTGCAGGGAAGCGGACCCTGGCAGAGACCGGGGTAAGCGCTATGACGATGATGAATAAATGTTAAAAGATAAATTGATATTTTATTATGTCACCAATCATGTCGATAGGTATCGGTATTCTTTGAACCCTAATATTGCTTAGATAATTATCGTACCGTCCATGGTTTCATTCTCGTTATCCCTCAAATGTTATCCCCCGAATGGGGGACAACGGGAATTTTAGTTTTAATATAATTATTTTTATTAAGAAAACTTAGTGCTCGGCTGTATGAACTTGAGTTACATTTACATGCTTTACGTAACTAAATTAGACGCGTGGGTGATGCTCCTGGAACGGTACCGCGTAACTCCAATCGCATGATAAAATCACTCAAGAATGATTAATTATAATAAGTGATAATTAAGTAATATTTTCAAAATTTTTGATTAGTTGCGTGACGGAGTAACATGAGTACATCCATTCATCCATATAATATTAGTAGGATGTATGTATACAGGAACATAAATAGGTAATATTTATTATTTACTCAACGTTTTATTCAATCAAAAATATATTTATATGCAAAAATGTACGTTCACATCACTGTCACATCATCACAAACTATCACATCATCGTCTGACATTCTTATAGCGTCATTTGAATTGCATGACAGTTTATACTACTTCCGGTGTTGCTACATAAAACGCAGAACTAGCGCCACGATTGACAGGTCACCTCTGTCGCTGGTCAAGCTAAATACTCATTTTTACGCAACCTGTCAAAGTAACCTAAGTCCCTGGTTGACCTAACCGTAGTTTTATAATCAGAATGCCGCCTTTGTTTATAATCGACTCATATGTAATTTCAGTATTCCAGACCGGCATGGTGGGCTACCCCGAGTCGCTGACGGATCCATCGTACCACGCACAGCTCCTGGTGCTGACGTACCCGCTTGTCGGTAACTATGGCGTGCCTGATGAGGAGGAACGCGATGAGCACGGACTACCCAGGTTAGCAAACTATATAGGGTTGACCCATAATTTTTTTTATTTCAAACTTGTATTGCAGTAGTTTTTCGTAGCTAATTTTTCTTTATTTAAACCAACAAACAACAATAGTTACTAACATTACACCAAACTCCAAACAATGCAGTCATGGCTATGACGACCTGAGTGGTTCAGTTGGTCCCGGGTTCGATTCCCGGCCGAGCAGATATTGTAATGATGTTACGGGTTTGGGTGTAGTTATGTATAACAAATATGTATTTAAAAAAATGTATATAAGTAGTTTATCAGTTATCTAACAGCCATACCACACCCAAACAAGCTTTGCTTACTTTGGTTCTAGATGACTTTTGTCCAATCATATTTATAAGTCCTATAATTATATTATTTATTTCTGCAGGCAGTCCGCTCGTATATAGCATAAACGTTATTAATTTGGCTTACAAAAGCCATCCGTTAGAAAACGAAAATAAGTATTGCGTCACACTTATTCTATTTTTCAGGTGGTTCGAATCCAACCGAATTTGGGCAGCAGGTTTAATAGTGGGCGAGGTAAGCGCTCACGCGAGTCACTGGCGCGCACGCAAGTCTCGGCTCGCCTCGCGCGGGATCCCCGGCATATTAGGCCAGTCAAATCTTACAAAAAAATGGCCCTAAAACGCAAAGCGCGATGTAACGCTGCATTTTTGGTATGTTATTTGGACCCCTTAAGAGAGTGTGAAACTACATTTTGCAAGCAAAAAAAAATTGTGCTTCCTGCGTAATACGTGAAAAACTGCGAAATTTTCGGACTTTTTTCACTTTCTGGTCTAAAAATAAAAAACTATGCATTTTTCGACCAATGAAGCTTAATGGCTTTTAAAGTTCATTATATTTGCCACTATTTAAGCTCAAACGCAGCTCTACAAAATAAACAGTGACCAAGTTATGACTCTTCAAAGATGATCAATTTTTCCGGAAAATTTACAATTTTAAGATTTTCTCCCGTCCGGAGCAAATTATTGATAAAATCGCTAGTCCTATGATAAAAGTAACTAAAAGAAAGTTGTAGTGCATTTAATTTACTTTCATTAAAGTAGAAAACGAACTAAGTGGGACTAATAGTTTACTTACAATCTTGAAAATGGTATTTTGAAGAATTCTGTGAATACTTATTTGTGTGAATGGTACCAAAGTACTTATGCTATGCTTGTTAGAAATTACGTTTTAATAATAATAAAATACCATCACAAGGTGCCAATCAGCTTCCGAGACCGTTCTATCAGTCTCAGGGTCCAGTGGAAGATATTTGTCAACCTCGCCAATGAATTGCTCGCTTTGATTCGAACGATTTTCAATCTTAATTTTCCTTATGAAAAATGACATCTTTTTCCCTATTTTGGCCCATACTTTGCCCCCCTCTTTCGGTATTGCCAATGTGATTTTAAAAATATTGAATTTTTCACGTCGATATTCGACATTGTAAATCGTTCGAATAGAGGCAAGCAATTCAATAACTGAACCCAGGGCCGTTTGTATGTTAGTTTGAAGTTGCTTAGTTTTACCATGGGTTACTGACATTCTACCGAGTTCTATTGAAAACGTAATAATGTATTTTATTGACATTACTTGGCTTTAATGTTGTATCTACATTCATACGACGACGACATTAGGGCCTTCAAGGTACAAGCCTCTATAAACGAATTCTCGACACCACTGGCAGGCTAGGTAGAACAGTCCTTAGTAAGTACGCGCCAAGTATGGCGCCTAAAACTAAAAAATGATGGTTTCATTCGTCCTATTGCGGTAGGGACTACCTACCGACGCCGGTTTTCCACCCCCCCGCCCAGCAAATTACTTCCAGCATATCCAGCTAGACTTTGAATCTAAAGGTGACTGCGAAGCCGCCGTCCACGCCATGAGAACATTCCTCCAAAATAGTGTTGAAGTCGTACTGAAGGGTGACGTAAAAATGGATTCAACTCCGTCGATAGAGGCGCTTTGCTTGGTCAAATACGATCTAAGCTGCCGGCCGCTTATAAGTTGATGAGGCAATGCTACAAAAAGCCGAGCAATCTTATATACAAAGGCTACCTCTTGCAATCAGTAGTCGGCTGCTAGCAATAGGCGACTCTCGAGAAGCTAAATTCGACCTACTTAGAACACGGGATCCTACAAGGGGATGCGAACACGGTTTTACAGGATTTACAGCTCCTCAGCTCACAGTGATTGGTGTGCTGTCCGAGGGCTGGTACCATTTCTGCAGCTTTTGACGCTATTGCTATTACAATGTCCTCGACAAGGCGTGGCTTCACCTTCTAGGTAGTTTTGATTAATCCCTCTCGGACTTCATTAAAGAAAAATTTCCAATTCTATGGTTGTGTTTTGCGGTGTTGTCAACAATACAGTGCAGTGTAAGTATTCTTATATTTTAATTCTTAACATAAATCTCGATAATTCATCTTGGAAACAGATGGATATGGAGGTCTAGGCGTTAGAAAAGTTTCAGATGTGGCCCTGTCAGCTTTTCTGTCCTCGGTGTATATTTCACAGTATCCAGTGTAGAAGTTATTATCTAAACTAGGAACTTTTATTACGGCGTATTCTATCGAGGCCAAATAAATGCCTTTGGCACGAGACTTTTTCCGGAGGTCGAGCTCCCGAAAAATTCCTGTGCCCAGCGGCTATGGGGCGAGCCTCGCTGCAGATTGGTGCAAAACAATATTTTAAGCGCACCAACTAACTCTGCAGAGCGTGCCCGTTTGCTGGCTGCTGGCGAGTGTAAATCGGGTCTCTAACTTCAGGCAATGTCTTCTAAAAATATTGAGACACTTCTCGACCGCGTTACGCACTATATCATACGCCGGGCCTTCACCTCCGCTGGAGCACCCGCTAAGCTTGAGCCAGGTGGTTTGGCCCGTGATGACGGTAAGAGGCCCGAAGGGATGACACTCCCGCCCTGGGAGCTGGGACGACGTTTGGTCAGGGACACCACGTGTAGCGATACCCTTGCACAGTTCCATCTTCCAGTAACGGCCCGATGCCGTCTCAACTGTGTCAAACGGCGCAAGTGTTGGTGGAAACCACATATTTACGCCGTTTCGTGTGGAAACCCTTGAATTCTAGTGTCCATGCGCACACTCCCTATTTCGGGAGCTAGCTAAGTGCTTGGTCGATATTACCAAAGACCCATAGGGCTGACTTCCACTTCGGACGGGGGACAATACGGCCAGCCTTCTGAGCAGCATTCCTAATAGTTCTAATACCGTGGACCTTGGACAAAATTAGTGATTGTTTTATTAAGTTTTGTTATTTGTATTATGTCAGATTAGTATTCATAATATGTATAATTGTTATTCCTACCTTAAGAAATACTTTATTCTTCAAAAATACATTTTTACGTTCTCCTCGTTTTTTTAAGATTGTGAATGAACCATTAGTCTCACATAGTTCGTTCTGTACATCATTTAAAGCAAATTAAATGTACTACAACTCCCTTTTAATTTTTTTTATAATAGAACTAGCAATTTTACCAATAATTTGCTCCGGACAGGAGCAAAACCTGAAATTGAAGTTTTTCGGGAAAAATAGACCATCTTTAAAGAGTCATAACTTGGTTGCTATACGCTTTAGAGAGCTGTGTTTGGGCTTAAATCCTTGAAATTTAATCAATTTTAAAAGCTATTTAGCTTTGTTGGTCGAAAAATGCATAGTTTATGAGTTTTAGACCTAAAAGTGAAAAAAGTCCCAAAATTTCGCAGTTTTTCACGTATTACGCAGGAAGCACAATTTTTTTTTGCTTGCAAAATGTAGTTTCACACTCTCTTAAGGGGTCCAAATAACATACCAAAAATGCAGCGTTACATCGCGCTTTGCGTTTTTGATGTAAGATTTGACTGGCCTATATGTATAGAATAGAATAGAATAGAATAGAAAACATTTATTTACACAAAATAACACCAAAAACACATTACAAATGGCTCAAAGGGGTAGAATCACTGACCTCCAAATAGGTATTTTTTGAGGTCAGTTGCTCGACTCCAGAGCCGTAAAACAAAAAATTAAAAAAAATAAAGTATTAAGACGTAAAAAAAAATGCACAAACAAAATTATTATGTTTCGTCGAAACACACAGCGTTGAGTGAAGAAGCTGTCTAAGATTTTACCTTAATAAACGATGCAAACATACCAATCAATCCGCATATTACCTCCTTGTTGCTCATTCCAGCAGCAGTGCGGCTTTACTACTTCCATTGAAGCGAGCTGAAACTTGTCATAACATGTTTACCTCATAGCGTCTACAGATTTTGCCGGCAATGAATGCAAAATCTTATATTTGTTTGAAAAATAGTTTTTTATTACTTATTTCGGTGCGAAATATGTATTAGTGGTGTTGTGTAATTTGGTAACTGCGTTTTTGATGTGTTTTTGTGCAATAAGCGTGCAAAATCGGTAAGTCGAGGCCGTAAATACTGATGCCGGGCGGGTGCTCCGGACGAAGCTGTGTTGCTGGGCATCCCTCATCGTCTTAGCCAATGATGAGGCGGATGGTGGGAGCTCAACATCCTCGGAGGATGAAGGTGTAGCTTCCGCGCACCACAGCGTCCGTGTATACTTGCCACCCGCGCATTGTCTTTCTAAATAACTAACAAGACAGGTTACTGGTTAGTTACATACATCTTGCACAGTTACCTCTTATTTGTGAAATTTATCTGTGGTGTCTCGTATAAGTAAATTAAGGAAGTTATGCTTTTGTACTTATATTATTGTTACAAGGTGTTAGACATCCAAATAATATAAAATAAAATATATGTACAAAATGTTACACAGAAGAGGACTTTTGACTCTTAGTCAGTGTAAAAAAAAAAAGAATAAAGCAAACTTTCCTGGAGCTAGTAGTAAATAACATGAGAGAGAACGACAGACAACTTCCTTGTAAATTCCATAGGATATTCTGAGATATTATATAACAGCTATGTAGGTAATATTAGTACAGAAATTGATAAAGAAGTAGCTGAACTGAAGACTAATATGAAGGATCGTAGATCTTACTCCCCTACAACAATTTGGCTCACCGGCTTGGACGAGTCATCATCTTTCCCGGCTTATGCCAGGGTATGCTTGGAGCAGTGTTCATTATAAATCTACCATAAGGTTGAATACCTAAAAGCGACACCAGGATTTGTGCAATGTGATGCTTCTGGTGTTGTAAGTGTCCATGGATTGCTGTACCTGCTACCGTCAGGCTGTGAGCATGTTTGCCATTTTAGTGGTATAAAATAAATTAAAAGTATATAACAAAGAACTCTCTCACATTTATAAGACTATGGACTATTTAGCCATTACAGAGGGAGTTTTGCCTGGTCTCTCAAACATAGGTCTACCATGAACTAGTTAATTAAAACAGGACCTAGTAAATTGGGTAGCGGCTAACCCACAAGATCTCAATCCCAGTTCTCTGTTACGTAACTCTTAGCCCAAAGTTAAAGTTAAGAGCTTTCTTCATAAGTATACCTCTACGTTCAGAGGATATATGTAGCCGGGATGCTCTTTCACTTCTTATTCTATTCCTGGCAGGTAGGCAGACCTGGTTAGATGCTCCAAATTACTTTAGAAAATAAAAGCAAAAAATTATTTTAAATACAATAATACTTATAGTTAAGTATAAGTACTGATTGAAACTCAGTAAAAAAAAAAAAAAAAAAAGGAACATGTGCAGGTAAATACAGATCCATTTGGAAGCAATCCATTTATATGGAAGATAATAACGGGTAATCTATGTAAATTTCTCTAAAAATCAAACCGTTGCAATTTCCCATTTGTGGAATAATTACTATTTACTTACTATGATGGTACAGTAACCCAAAGTGAGTCTGGGTACTGTAGGAATAACAAATATTTTTAAATTAAAAAAAAAAAAAACCTAAGAGGAAAAACATTTTAAACTGATAAGTCAGTCAGTCAGTAATGTATGCTTACTTCCATATCCCAATAAATATTTAATGTGGTAATAATGATTACTAGGAGTTAATGTGGCCTAATAAGGGCCGACCCCCTGAGGGTTGAACTCCGACTGTTTGCAGCAGTCACCAGTTGGATGATAGAGAGGTAGAGATGCATCTCACTGTCTCATCGGTGGTCTATTTTGCTGATATTCTAATAGCCCACCAGAATAGGGTGACACTGGAAAACCAGACACAGTGGCAATTTAAGAACTCAATTTCTGAACCAGTCCTGGAGCTGGAATACCTGGGGCTCTACCTCAACCTGTACACAATACAGTGATAAGGATAGGATATATTAGAGGTACTATCTAGGGATACATTTTTAATATTTAGCTAACCTAACTATTCCAAGGGTGCTTACATTGACGTCGGACTCAGGTCTTTCTGAAGTCTTTAGACAGGGCAGACCCAGAGAGAGGAGGTCGATGCCATTTCAATCGTTATGTGAGATTTTTGGAACGTGCTATAAATAACAGAACAGCAAGTCTCCACAAGAACCCAGTAACACACTTACCACAGTTGCAGCGGATGCACGATAGGGAGCATACCTAGACAATCTTAGTCTGTTAGACATCTGGACATCATATCAGAGATGGTGGTGTTACAATCTGAATGGTGATGTTTGCCGTATATGGAGCTGTAAAAGTCCATGAAGCAAGCCTTCAGTGTGTAAACATTCTAGATCAGTCTATATAACAGGACATTACTGTATGTAGTTGCAGGTCAAATCAGCAGTTTTAAACACCTGACAAGATACAGAATTTGTATGCAATACAGAGTCTTTGTGAGCTCACTGTCAAATGGGCACTTCTTTTACGTTTTATGTGGTTTAAAACATAAATAATGGGATTTTCTTTTTCTCATACGCTGGGCGAGTTTTAATGTAAAACTCAAAAAACATTTGAGTATTGAATGTAAGTTCTTTAACGGTGTTACATAATTTAGTTGCCACCTAGGTAAATAGCCTTTTACAGCAGGCGGAGGTACTCATTCCCGCGCTCTCCTGAATTTGACTGCACATCTCACTGACAGCGGTGTACCTTTCGGGAAGGTACAGCGGCATTGCCGACCGCCTTTTAAAAAATGCTCTTGCCGGAATGGCATTTGTTGCCCCGGGCCTCGGAGCCCTTGATTCGTAACTGGGGCGTCCGTGTTGTGAACATATCGTCTTGTCATCACCCTCACACTGGTGGTCCTCTCAGGGAGGTATAGCGGCATGGCCGACCGCCTTTTAAGAAATAGACCCTTACCGGAAAGGCATCTGTTACCCCAGCCTTCGAAGGCCTTGATTCGTAAATAGTATCGGCTCAATATCACCCTTACAGTGGTGGACATTTGAGGAGGTACAACGGCATAGCCGACTGCCTTTAAGGAAACAAACCCGTGCCAAAATGGCATCTGTTGCCCCAGGCCGCGGAGGCCTCGTGGGCGTCCCAGACTGTTGACTCGGCCGTTGGGCGAGAATATGTCACTTGGGACTCAAACGATGACTTGACGAAATATTGCGATGCATTCAGTAAGACGGAAATTTCGTGGCTAGCGTGGCCTCCGCCTAATCTGATAACGCGAGTTCTCAATCACATGAACACGGCAGAGAGACCTTACATATTAATTGCGCCGGACTGGACTCAGTACGCCTGGATGCCCTACCTGGGGGCCAGTGCTCTGAAGGAGCTGGTACCAGTAAAGAATCAGCGAAAACCTGATAGATCTCGCAATTGGGAGACCCTCACCCCTCCACAAGTGGACAAACTGCAAATCTTGGCTTGGAAAAGGAGAGGGGGAGGGGGTGAAGCTACTCAGTGTAGTTTAGAGGAAAGAGAGAGAGAGTTATGCTCTCATAAGTACCTATAGGTACTGGTTACTAAGATGTAACAAATTGTTAATTCAGGAATTTTGAACTGGAATATGTATAATGCAATGATCTGAACTTGTGCCACAGTATTATCCTTTCCTCCTCCTGAGTAATATTGTCTGCAGAAATTTCCAAGTGTATGCTTATGCAGATGTCTTCCTGAGGCCAGAAGAAGAGTCAAAGCCGTTCTTCTTGACATGTCATGCAGTGTGCATAGGGAGATGGTGGACTATTTTAACCAGTAATATAATAGTTTTGTGTCAAACACAGGCACTCTCTTGGGCTGTGGTTTACTCAGAGAAATAGCTTTTAGAATCTGCTGTATGTAAAGGTTTATCATATAGGGGGTTTATCATATGTAGGGGTAGTTGGAAATACCCAGGTTAAGACGTGAAATTGCATTACTCGTCTATAAATTTATTTTAAAAATAGTTATAATTGTTAATAAGCCTAAACAAGTAATTAATTTGTGACAGTTTATCGTAACAAACAAGTGTTACGATTTCTATGGTGCCAGTGTTTGTGGCAAATAAGTTATTATAACGACACTAAAGTCGTAACGGTCGCCTTTGTTCGATCGAAATAAGAGGACTACGAAACAGGCGAGTATTGTTTTATTTTGTTATTTTTACTAACTTTCACGCACAGATTTAGTTAAGCCTATGTACGTACTGTACAATATTTAGAATAGGTAATTTTATTAAGGACTTACTTCTATAATTATCGAAACAGATTGCATCTATCTTTCTACACCTATTCATTCTTAATTGATCCCTAAATAATTATCGATTGTTATCACTACCGTTGAGTAAGTACCTGCGCGATACGTCTTGCACTCGTAGGTATCCAACAGATTGCCAAGCCGCGGTCGCTGACCCGGGCTGATAACAAAGAAGTGAACGCATCTTGTCGGAACATAGATCTTGTTCATAGTAAACTTCACACAGTTGAATATATCATTATAATAAATAAGTAAACAGGTTACCTACTCCTGTTTTAATCTTTTGTCAGAAAGGTGCAACTTGATCCCTGTAATTATTGTCTAATTAATATTTTTGTACAAAGTACTAAAGCACATACCTATCGAAAGTTCGCGAGTTTATAGATTCATAGCTACTCACCTACTATATTTAGGTAGATAGCCCCACGAACCCCACGAATTTGACTGTAGACGTATTCACCTGCGTATTGGAGTGTTGTGTTTGTTTTGCCTACCTATACACTTATTAAACACAAAACACGCAATTTTAAACTGCACAGCGTTCACATTATCTAGTGAACAACGTTTATCCACTCACTAGGTCCAGTTTACCGGCTCTCTTCGCTTGACAATTAGTGGAAGCGAAGTAGAAGACAAAACATTGACCTCAGACAGCACTAACACATACTGCACAGAAATAACAATATCGCATCAATACAAGACACAAGGCACATTATTTCTCTGCGGTAGGTGCATGCGTCCGCCGTTTTGCAGATTTGCTTTAGGTACAGAGTAGGTGCTAAACAGATACCTACCTCTTTTTTTTCACTCTTCATTCTAAAACCTCTCATCTAACTTTAACTTTAATTTATTATATAACGCCTGCCTTTCCCCTGTTTATCTTTTCCGCTTTGTATTTATCTTATTTTACTTTTTCCATTTTTTTATGCCATTTACGTTGTAATGTGGGTGGGTGGGTAGTTTGACATACCCAGCTGGCTAGCGTGGTACTTAGGTGTAGACCGATAAGTGATAGGTGATTTACTGATTACAGATACTTAATATTTGTAGATATTACTAGTTGTTAGCAGAATATTTTAATAATAGTCTCTTAATAGCAGGGGCTCGTAAATTGGATTTACCATACCTCTTAAAACTGCTTGCATAATTGTCTGCTTATAGATAGATATTAAATAGGGGATTGCCCAGCTAAATTAGCAAACTGTATTGCTGTTTGTTAACTATAGTTCGTAGGTATTAAGTCATTGTTTGACCACATTAATATCAGTGAAATAAGTGAAATAATACAGATTATTTTTTAATGTTAAGTAAGTAGATAGTTAACAGGCTATTTTATTGTTTGTTTGCCAGTTAGTTGGTAATAACTGCTTGACTGGAGCCTTCTCCACAACAGTGGAGAGCTTTGCCATAATTATATTATATTTAGTTAAGTAGATATCTAAATTAGCAGTGTATTGTTTGTTTGCCATTTCATAGGTATAATTTAACTTATTGACTTGAGCCTCCTTCAAATCAGTGGAGGGCTTTGCCATAATATATAATATTTTGTTAAGTGGAGAACTAAATTAGCAGTTTATAGTACGTATTAGAAAGTAATAAATAGATATTTAAATTTTTGTTTGGGGTTGTTTGACTATTGACAAGGTTAAATAATATAGTATATTATTTATATATTTATAAACTATAGATTAGTTGAATTAATATTAAAGATAGCTTCACGTGTTCCTTCCTAATATTCGTGTTGGAATTTCTGCTGTCCCGGTTTGTTGTCAGTTTCAGGCCGCCCAGTGCTGACGAATACCTTCAAATATGGTGAAGACACGACGCGCTGCCTGCGAGGAGATCGAATGCAAGCTGCAGCTGGCGCTGGACGAGCTGAAATGCTCCAAAACTCTCTGCGACCAGCTGTTGGAGGAACGCATAGACGCAGAACAGGAGATCCAAAGCATCATTGGCACTAACACTCAGTTAAAGAGTGAGCTTGCATCTATGCACAAGGAGTACTTGGAAGTAACCAGGGACAGAGACGAGATACGCAACGTACTCACAGAACAGCAGACCTGTCACAGGAATTACACAAGTGCCTTGAGCAGAATCTCGGAACTGGAGCTAGCTCTGAGCGAGGCTCACAATATCATAACAAAATATGAGCAGCGACAGTCTTGCGATTCACACCAAAAATCCCAGTGTCTTTATGATGAACTAGTAGAACCAGAACATGATCACCAAGCAGCGTCTGAAAACACTTCTGACCTATGTAATTCCTGGAATGAGACCACATCAATGGCATCTTTACTTAATATAAATATAATTAAAAAATTAACGAAAAAGTTGCGAATTGATTTTGAAGATTGTAATTCTAAATTGGTACGTGCGCAACAAACTCATACCACGGAGACACACGAGATGAATAAAAAAATAAAAAAGTTGCAAGTAGACTTAAAGATAGTAAATAGAAAATATAAAATAGCACAAAATGAAATCATTACTTGGAGAGAAGCTACCTCTGAAATGGTCAAATTGTCAAATGAAAACACGGACATGATCGAACGACTGATGACTGCCAAAGAAGAGGAATGTGAGTGCCCCGCGCCCCAGCCGCAAAAAATTGTCGTCCCCCCCGAGGCGCACGCTGCGAGCACCGCGGCTCCTGCGGTGAACGTCGAGCCCGCGGGCGCCGGGTGTAAGGTGTTGGCCGCCCCGGCCGCCCCGGCCGCCCCGGCCGTCGCGACCACCTCTGCCACCGCGGCCCACATCGTACCTGCTGTCGGCGGGCCCCCCAAAGCCTCAGCCGCCCCGGCCTTCGCGGCCACCTCTTATGCCGCCGCTGCGAGGAGAACGACGCGCTCTACAGCCCACGCGGCCTACATCCAGCCCGCGGTCGACAAGCCATTCAAGGCCACAGACGCACCGGCTATTGCGGCCACCTCCTATGCCACCATAGCAAGGAGATCGACGCGCTCTACGGCCCCCGCGGCCCACATCCAGCCCGCGGTCGTCAGGCCTCACAAGACCCCAGCCGCCCCGGCCGTCGTGGCGACAACGAGATTGGCGGGCACTACGGACACGGCAAAGAGTCCAATACGCACCATAATATATTCCGATTCGCTTGGCAAAGGCATGGGCATATTAATAAGTAATGATGTCAATAAATCTGTTTGTAATCATTGTTTGCCAAACCGATCATTTAATGAGATAATAAATGTAGCTAGTCAACAATGTAATGAAGACCGTACCAATATTATAGTAATGGTCGGAAATAGCATGGGAATAACTAGAAATGATATCGTAGAGAGTTTTCAAAACATTCAGTCCCATAATTTTAATAAAATTACTTTGTGTGCTTTCCCATACACAAATAATGACCCTAAGTTAAATAGACGTATTCATAGACTGAATACATGTTTATATAATTTGACTCGTTATAGTAACGCATTTACATTTTTTGACATCAACAAATTTGTTGGCAATATTATTTGTACAAATGATACATTGTATCTCAAGCAAAAGGACAAAAAGTATATTGCTACATTGTTAGCTTATAATATTAATTGTTATAACAATATTAGCGTAAGTAGGATTGACCAGGGCTCCTGCATGTTATCATCTAAGGACAAAGGATGCTCTTTAAACTAGATTTTAAGACAAAAGAAAAGCCCAAGAATTGTTTACGATTAATTCATCAAAATATACAAGGTTTTTCTGGCAAAGAACATGAAATAGAATTATATTTAAAGAAAACTCCTGTAGAAGTTTTATGTTTAACTGAACACTGGCTGAGAGAATCTGAGATGTCATTTAATTTATCTAACTATAATATAATTAGTTGTTTTAATCGGAAATCTATTTCCCGTGGTGGTTCATTAATTGCAGTACGGCAAAATATTAAATCAAAAGACCGGAAAGATGTTTCTGGCCTCTCAGTTGAACATAAGATTGAGTTATCCTGCGTAGAGCTAGAAAAGTGCATCATACTTTGTGTGTATAGGCCGCCATACAATGAAAACTTTGAGATTTTTGAAAAAACTATGGAACAAGTTTTAGAAAGACTTTGTACGTGTAAAAAAAAGGTAATCGTTTGTGGAGACTTTAATGTTAATTTACTAGAAAAAACAACGTTTAGTAAGAGAATAATAAGCTTATTTCGTAGTTTTAATCTTAATTATGTATTTTTAGAGCCGACACGATGCACAGAATCATCAGCGACTTGCATCGACAATGTGTTCTGCTGTTGCGAGGTCAACGAAAAGGCTATTATAAATTTTACAAGATCTGACCATAGTGGACAATTCATTGTTTTTGATTTTACGGAACAATGAAATAATTACAAGACCAATTACTCAAAGGAGAATTGAACACTTCAAACAAGCCTTATCGGAGACCATTGCCGGCCTTTCTCTTGATTCTCATGACCCAAACATTCTATTTTCTGATATGTTCAATTCTGTCAATAATGTTTATCAAAGTGTTTTTACGCAAAAAAGAATAAAAAGTAACTGTAAATCTAAATTTAGTGATTGGGCTACTTTAGGTATCCGCAAAAGCAGAGATAGAATGTTTGAACTATACGGTCAGCGAGCTTATTGCCATGATAAAGATTTTGTAGAATATGTCAAAAAATATTCAAAAACGTTTAAGAAAGTTTGTCTAATTGCAAAATCACAGCATTATAAGAAAATTATAAGTTCGTCTTCAAACAAGGCTAAGACTGTGTGGAATGTAATAAATAAGGAGGCAGGGAAAACAAAGCCTCGTGATACACATTATGAAATCAAAACAGAAACCGGAACTAGTACCGCAAATAAAGAAGTGGCAGAGTTGTTCCAAAAATTTTTTACCGAAATACCGATTAAAACTACCTCGCTGCTAAACTCGTGCCCAATTAGTGCAGAAAACTTGTTAAAAGAAAATATAGGTGCCTGTGAAAATGGCTTTTGTTATTCCGAAGTAGACGCTAAAACTATCATTAAAGCTTTTAAAAGCATTAAGTTGAAAAATACGGAAGATATTTGGGGAATGTCAGTTAGAGTTATAAGTACTGTTGTTGATATTTTAGCACCGTATTTAGCTTACATTTTTAATGCTTGCGTCGAAGTAGGTGTTTTCCCCGACCTCATGAAAATCAGTAAAGTGGTGCCATTATTCAAATCAGGTTGTAAAAATAGTTTGAATAATTTTAGACCGGTATCCATCCTGCCCGTTTTCAGTAAAATCTTTGAAAAAATCATGTTAAGTCAAATGATTGTGCACTTTAACAGTAATAAATTATTTCATCAACAACAATATGGCTTCACAAAAGGCCGCAATACCACCGAAGCTGGTATTAGCCTCATTCAACAAATTTTTGGCGCTTGGGAAGAACATCATAATGCAGTAGGTGTTTTTTGCGATTTGTCTAAAGCATTTGATTGTGTAAATCATTCAACACTATTACTAAAATTAAAACATTACGGTTTTACGCATGATAGTCTTGAAATGATGAAATCATACTTAGAAGGTAGAGTTCAAAAAGTAAATGTAAATGGCGAGTTATCTGCGGGTGGGAAAGTGAGCATTGGAGTGCCACAAGGATCTATATTGGGGCCGTTTCTCTTTCTTGTATATATAAATGACCTTCCATACATGGTGCAGAATATTGCTGGTATAGTCTTGTTTGCTGACGACACTTCACTGATATTTAAAATTAATAGGAAAGATAATAATATAGACGAAGTAAACTGTGTTCTTCAGAATGTGCTTCATTGGTTTACGATTAATAACTTAGTCTTAAACTCTAAAAAAACTAAATGCGTTCATTTTTGCCTCCCTAATGTACAAAGTAATCAATGTAATGTTATATTAGATAAAACGCAACTTGAGTTGGTAGAGAAAACTACTTTCTTAGGCGTTAATATAGATTCAAAAATTCAATGGGGCCCACATATTGAATCATTGGCTAGTAGGTTAAGTTCGGCTGCATTTGCCGTGTGGCGAATAAGGAGGCTAACGGATGTGAATACAGCTAGATTAGTTTATTATAGTTATTTTCATAGTATTATGTCATACGGCATCATACTATGGGGCAAGTGTGCTGATAGTGACATCATTTTCAAACTACAAAAGCGAGCTGTAAGAGCAATATATGGATTACGTCGACGTGATTCGCTCAAAGAATTGTTTAAAGAAATTGATGTATTGACTTTCTCAAGTCAATATATATTTGATAATATTATGTATGTTAGAAAGCATATTACCCAATTTGCTAAAAATACTGAAATTCATAATGTCAATTTAAGAAACAAAAATAAACTGGTAACACCGTTGTTCAGACTAAGTAAAGTAAATTCATCTTTCATGGGTAACTGTATAAGATTTTATAATCATATTCCTGAATGTATTATTAATTTGCCTGAATTACAATTTAAAGATAAGGTGAAAACAACTTTAATGAAAAAAGCCTATTATAAAATTGATGAATATATCAATGACAAAAATGTATGGTGTACTACTAGCTCTTCGAAATAGGAAGTTATTTATAAATTTATAATTTTGTTAATTGAGTGAGGATGATTTGATGTGTAATAGTCATTGAATAACAAATATTTTTTTAATGTGTACGGCATTGGCAGCGCATGCTCACTTAAAAGTCTGCCTGGTGGTGGCATGGGGGTCGGGTCGTTCTCTTCCCTCAAATATGGTTGAATTGGACGATGGCTGGGCCCTGCGTCATGCTCGTGAACGGGTGCTGCCTTGGTTGACTGGCCTGCTTTTGCTGTGGCATTTTTTTATGTTTTTGAAAGTTATTTTTATTTTTAGTTATCTTGACCGATTTGTAGAGGTTCACATCATATTCCAATCAAGACAGGCTCACTCAAATTAAATTGACAAATGTATCAATGCAATGTACATCATATTTAAATGTACCTGTGGGTTTCTTGCCGTTTCTTTTTCCCACAGATGGTCATTTTCCTAACTGAAGCGGCATACTGACAGACAGACGACATTCTTTTTACTTATTTGTTCCGAGCTCAGGGCGCGACGCGGGTAGGCCGGCTGGGGCGTGCGGGTGTGAGCGCCGGCGGGCTGGCTGGGGCCGGGCGCGCGCCGCATATGATTCGCCTAGGCGGTTATGTGCGTGGCGCGTATCGGTGCCCGGTGTCTCGCCGGAGTAAGCCCTCGCGCGCGCTGATCGGTCTGCATGCGTCGCCCCCTACCTGGATGAGCTCGCTTAACTTCCCTTTGTTTTCCGTTAGATTTTTGACTTTTGAAAAGAGATTAATTAACGTAATCCTAATTCAATAAATACTTTTTCATTTTCATTTTCATTTTCATTTTATATTCTCATTTAATGGGGCACAATGGTGGAAATAACCAACTCGTATGAAATATACCTACTGTACAGGTTAGAATGTCTTTTAAAAATAATGTAACTAGAAATATAGCTAGTTCCTGGCCTTCAGAAGGTTTAGTGTGATGTAATGTGAATTAAAAGAAACATTTATTAAAATATAATTTTCTAAATACTAGTCTCTCTAAATCTTTATTTATGGAGAATATGGAGGCACCAACAAGGAGTTTCCTAGAGAACAACCCTTAGACAAGTAGGGAAAACTGGTAGAGTTATATAATGTACAAAAATTTTACTTTCATCAGGTTGGCAGAAAAACAGACTCAGCTCAGATTTTATATTGATTTTTACTTTTGGTAAGGTGTTCATTACCTGATTTAAAACCAGAGACTGTTGTGGAGTGATTAACTATTATGTGTAATTACTGTTAAAGTTACTATTTATTGTAAGGGCTTCCCTAATAAGACTCTTATATTCAACTATACATTCTTATGGTTATTGTTAAGGTTACAATTGTTGCTGATGTCATTAGCAATATAATATGTTGATTTGTGGAATAACATATAGAAATTTATAAAATTTTAAAAGGAGTCATGGTATTTGTGACATACTAAAATGTTTTACGTTTCAGAATACCTAAACTAAACATTAAAATTGCATATTATTTCAGTTATTTGATCACATAGCGTCTGCAATCCTCTTTCACCAGCAGTAATCAAACAAGTCTTCACTCAACGCTGTGTGTTTCGAAGAAACATAATATAACTGTTTTGCATTACAACAAAACAGATATTATGTGTATGAGAAACACACAGCGTTGCAGCAAGGTTCTTGGTGGTGGATCATGAAGACTTCTATGAGGTAAACATGTTATGACAAGTTTCAGCTCGCTTCAATGGAAGTAGTAAAGCCGCACTGCTGCTGGAATGAGCAACAAGGAGGTAATATGCGGATTGATTGGTATGTTTGCATCGTTTATTAAGGTAAAATCTTAGACAGCTTCTTCACTCAACGCTGTGTGTTTCTCATACACATAATATCTATTTTGTTGTAATGCAAAACAGTTATATTTATAACAAACAACATGACATGAGGAAACAACAACTAGACAAACAAAAGATAGAAGAAAAGGCAGTGAGGCACGGACGAAGACGTTTTAAATAAATAAATACAACGTGTGGAGTATAAATACGTGTTTAGTGTAATGTGTAATTTAATGTATGGATGTATTGGCCGCAACGAAGAGATAACAATACAATAATGACTTATGTACCGGACCACATTCCTAACCTCACAAGCCTAGAAAAAAGAAAAGAAAATAGATAAAAGAAAATTATTGTGTCAGGTGAATATTAATATTATAATTGTATTGGATTTAGTCAAACATAAACAGAATAAAATAAATGTCAATGAAAATGTCAGAAAAATAGTATAATTATAAATAAATAAATAAATAATCGTGGACAAATTCACACAGCGTCATCTAGCCCCAAACTAAGCAAAGCTTGTGCTATGGGTCCTAGCTAACTGGTATACTACATATATAATAATTTTTTTTTTAAATATATACTTATTATACATAGAACACCCAGACCCGTAACAGAAATTAAAATTCATCATTTAAATTTCTGCCCGGCCGGGAATCGAACCCGGGACCTCTTGCGAAGGTGACTGGCATGTTGACCACTGAACCACTCAGGTCGTCAACCCTGTTAACCCTGTATGTTTCAGATATATATATCTACCTACCTATGTTTAACCTAAAGTTTAAAGTCACTGAAATAACTCACATTGAAATGACTTGGAGCATACTAAACAAAGAGACATCTGGTGGTATTGGTAATCCCTTGCATACCCAATGCGAAACGACCCAGCCAACGCCTCGCTGTGAGTCTGCAACCCTTATGGTAAGTTGAACATTTTATAAATGCTTCTTTTGAATATCCAGTAGCAATATTTTGAAATGTTTTCTAAAAGTAACCAATGATTGCAGACTACGCAGAGGCGGCGGCAAGTCATTCCAACTTGGTTGTTCTGTGGCGAGGCAACACCAATGAATACCGAGAGGCTCTGGTGACATTTTGGATATCGCTAGTCCACAAAAGTTTATCAGCAAGATATGGTGGTGTCCTGTAACGAACTACTCCGAACAGTAGATTGGCTAGGTGTAGCTCTCTACGGTGATGCATTTTAAGTATATTAGCTTCATTCAAATATGGAGTGACATGAGTGCGGGGAGGTATATGAAAGCAAAACCTGGCGCATGAGTTTTGCATCTGCTGTATTCGTTTCTTTGTCTTTACCAGTAGTCGAGGGCCATAAACAATGTCCATATAGTTCAGCTTGGAGAGAACAAGCGTGTCGCAAAGTTGAATCCGTACCTTGGTATTAATAAACGGTCTGATTTGGTACAACACCTTTAACCTGTAAAAACATTGGCTTAGCACATTCGAAACATGCTTTTCGAAGCGAAGTTGCTCATCCAGAGTCAGCCCTAGATTTCGTGCCTCACTGACACGTTGAATGGGTTCGCCTTGAATTTGCACTATTGAATTTTTTGCTGCAATTTTCTCAATTTGCTTTCCGCTACCTAGCTTGTGTGTTTGTTGTGTGTCTCATTCTATATGTGGTATCGACACCCGCGCCCTCACCTTCCGGCTTAGGGAGGGCGTCACTCTAGGACGCATCATACAAGGAGTACTGTTTTCTAAACCCCTACCACCGCTGAAGGATCCAAACGAGAGAAACCTAGTCGCTGAAGTATCAATAAAGGTAGGTACTTTGATTTTAATCCCACTTAGACTATTCAACTATTAAGTAGGATCATGAACAGGAATCGACAAAATAGTCGTTTGGACTACCAGAGCTCGTCTAAGCTGAAATGACGCGCCCCACTATCGCATTAACGCTCACAAACAATTTTAAAATATTGACGCAATACATATAGAAATGCCGTTGTAATTGGTCATTCAGTTGCTGATGAGACTAAACGTAGGAGCACGCGTCGTTCTTTTGGAGCTGTCGACGCTCCCACACAGATGAAGTGTCGTTATTAATATTTGCACTCACACGTCTAAATCAACTAATTAAGTAGAGGGGCGCGTCATTTCAGCTTAGACAAGCTCTACTAAGCTATACGGTTTTTTTAATTATACCGGGGTGGCAAACAAGCTTACAAGAAGCCTAAGGGCACTCGCAATACCGATCTTGTAAAACCGTACACTAATTATAATAAAACTAGTGGACCCGGCGCGACTTCGTTCACGTACACCTACCCACCCTCTACCCATTTTTCTTGCTTATAAACCTTCCTCTTGAATCACTCTATCTATTAAAAAAAACCGCATCAAAATCCGTTGCGTAGTTTCAAAGATTTAAGCATACAAAGGGACATAGGGACAGAGAAAGCGACTTTGTTTTATACTATGTAGTGATGACACTGTTCGCTTTTCAGGAAACAAAAGTTTTCAATCCCAAGTTACCATAATGGGGAAGTTACCATAATGGCTGTTGATTGTGGTTTAAAATACAATCAAATACGATGTTTGGTAAAAAGGAATGCCAAAGTGATATTCGTGCCATGGGACCATACATTAGATTCAAGTCAATTCGATGGTTTATTCATCAGCAACGGTCCTGGCGACCCAGAAATGTGCAAAAGTGTAGTTGATAATATAAAAGGAGTAATTAATAGTAAGCCAATTAAACCGGTATTTGGAATATGTCTTGGACATCAGTTGCTTTCTACTGCAATTGGATGTAAAACTTACAAAACAAGGTAAGGAAGTCCTTATTCCTCAAAAACAACAAAATGGAAAATCGATTTTTTTTCGATACTTACAAATATAAAAAATACCTATCCAATATTAATTTCCTAAAAATAATTTATATTTTTCAGCTACGTCAATCGTGGGCACAATTTACCATGTACAGTCGAGTTCATTAATATGTTGAGCATTGCCAAGGCTTCAAATATAAATATACATGGAAGGGTACTTATATATCTGAGCAGATGTACATATGTTTGATTGATGAATCTGCTCAGATATATAAGTACCCTTCCATGTACATTTATATTTGAAGCCTTGGTAATGCTCACATATTAATGAACTCGACTGTACCATAATGGTACTGGCAGATGTTTTATGACATAGCAAAACCATGGTTTTGCAGTTGACGCTAAAACATTACCAAACGACTGGAAAATTCTATTTACTAATGAAAATGATAAAACGAATGAAGGCATAATTCATAAAACACAGCCTTACTTTAGTGTCCAGTTTCACCCAGAGCATACAGCGGGACCTACTGATCTGGAATGTCTTTTCGATATATTTATAGAATCTGTGAAGTCGTACAAAAACAATACACCGAGTGTTATTGACCAGATGATTACAGAAAAATTTAAAGGTAAATTTTTCTGTATGCCAAATAAAATTGCTGTTGCCAATACAGTTGGGAGTCAAGAAAGGCCCAAGAAAGTTTTAATTCTTGGTTCCGGCGGGTTATCCATTGGTCAAGCTGGAGAATTTGATTATTCAGGGTCCCAAGGAGTAAAAGCGATGCAAGAAGAAAAAATTCAAACCGTATTGATCAACCCCAATATTGCAACAGTTCAAACATCTAAAGGACTTGCGGACAAAGTTTATTTTCTACCTATTACTCCTGAATATGTAGAACAAGTTATCAAAGCTGAATGACCTACAGGAGTACTACTTACATTTGGTGGACAAACTGCTTTAAATTGTGGAGTAGAGCTAGAAAAATGTAAAGATTTTGAAAAGTATAATGTTCAAGTATTGGGTACTTCTATTCAGTCTATAGTTGATACGGAGGATAGGAAAATTTTCGCAGAAAAAATTAATTCCATCGGAGAGAAAGTTGCGTCTAGTGCAGCAGTGTTCTCGGTAGAAGAATCACTAATTGCAGGCAAAGAAATTGGTTGTCCAGTCATGGCGAGATCTGCTTTTTCTTTGGGTGGACTAGGTTCGGGCTTTGCTAATAATGAAGACGAACTTAGGGCTCTGGCGCATCAAGCACTTTCACATTCAGATCAATTAATAATTGATAAATCATTAAAAGGATGGAAAGAAGTGGAATATGAAATTGTGCGAGATGCGTATAATAATTGCAAAACTGTATGCAACATGGAAAATGTAGATCCTTTGGGTAGTTGCACCGAGCCAAACGTTATCGAATAGAGATTATTATATGCTAAGAAATACAGCAATTAAAGTAATAAGGCACTTCGGTATAGTAGGCATCCCTTTACCTAAAATAAAAAAATCTGTAACGGGTGTTACAACTGCATGTTTTGAACCGAGTTTGGACTACTGCGTTGTAAAAATTCCAAGATGAGACTTAGCTAAATTCAATAGAGTAAGTACAAAAATCGGAAGCTCTATAAAAAGTGTCGTCGAAGTAATTTCAATTGGTAGAAATTTCGAAGAAGCTTTTCAAAAAGCTTTAAGAATGGTCGATGAAAATGTAAATGGTTTTGATCCAACAATTAAAAAGGTTACCGAAGATGAATTAAGAGAACCTACTGACAAACGCATGTTTGTATTAGCTGCTGCACTTTACGAAGGCTATACTGTCGATAAGCTTTATGAACTTACTAAAATTGACCGATGGTTCTTAGAGAAATTCAAAAATATTATCAATTATTAAAAAAGTCTAAAATCTTTCAATCATAGCTCCATCACATTTGAAATATTAAAAGGAGCTAAACAAATCGGTTTCTCTGATAAACAAATAGCATCTGCAATTAAAAGCACGGAATTAGCTGTCAGAAAACTAAGAGAAGAATTTAAAATTACGCCTTTTGTAAAACAAATAGACACCGTAGCAGCTGAATGGCCGGCGACAACCAATTATTTATATTTAACTTATAATGGTGTAACACATGATGTAGATTTTCCCGGAGAATACACAATGGTTTTAGGCTCAGGTGTATATAGAATTGGTAGTTCAGTGGAATTCGATTCGTGTGCAGTTGGATGTTTAAGAGAACTAATAAATCAGGGTAAATGGACTATAATGATTAACTATAATCCTGAAACTGTCAGTACTGATTACGACATGAGTGATAGACTTTATTTTGAAGAAATATCTTTTGAAGTTGTAATGGATATTTACAACATTGAAAGGCCTAGGTGGTGTCATACTATGCATGGGAGGTCAATTACCGAATAATATTGCAATGGATCTACATAGGCAGCAAGCAGTAATTCTTGGAACATCTCCCGATATGATTGATAATTCTGAAAACCGATTTAAATTTTCTCGAATGTTGGATCGGAAAGGTATTTTACAACCCAGATGGAAGGAACTTACCAATCTAGAATCAGCAGTTGGATTTTGTGAAGAAGTAGGGTTCCCGTGCTTAGTGCGTCCATCCTATGTGCTTAGTGGAGCCGCCATGAATGTAGCTCACTCAAATCAAGATTTAGAAGCCTACTTGAAATCTGCAAGTGAAGTAAGCAAAGATCACCCTGTTGTCATTTCCAAATTTATAATGGATGCTAAGGAAATCGATGTGGATGTTGTTGCAGCTGATGGAGTTCTTTTATGTATGGCAGTATCAGAACACGTAGAAAATGCAGGAGCACACTCCGGAGATGCCACTTTAGTGACTCCCCCTCAAGATATCAATAAACAAACCTTAGAAAAAATCAACGAAATTGCTAGGATCATAGCAGAAACTTTAGACGTCACAGGGCCATTTAATATGCAACTTATAGCAAAAGACAATGAATTAAAAGTGATAGAATGTAACGTAAGAGTGTCTCGATCATTTCCATTTGTCTCTAAAACTTTAGATCACGATTTTGTTGCAATGGCAACAAAAGTGATTCTGGGCATACCTGTGGAACCAGTCGATGTCATGGCGGGGTGCGGTAAAGTTGGAGTGAAAGTACCTCAGTTCTCTTTCTCAAGACTTGCTGGCGCAGATGTCACCCTTGGTGTGGAAATGGCATCTAATGGTGAAGTGGCATGTTTTGGTGAAAATCGCTATGAAGCTTACCTAAAGTCTTTAATGAGCACAGGCTTTAGAATTCCCAAAAAGGCCATTTTGCTTTCCGTGGGAACTTTTAAGGTAATTTTTTTATATATTTCTCTACAAAAATTAGCGGGTGAGAAGCGCACATACTAGTACTAAATAAGAAACACTTCTATTTTTTATTACTAGCGGTCCGTTCCAGGTCCGCTCCGCAGTTCGAACTCTGCTGATATTTCACTATCCCGTGGGATCCTATTTACTCTAAAAGTACTCTATAACACTAGGGAATAATGTTTCTTTCTAAGTAGGTACTTGAATTATCTAAATCGTTTCAGTAGTCTCGGAAATTATCCCCAACATACAAACAAATATATAAACTTTTCTTCTTGTAGTAATTAAGTAGGGATAGACAATATATGGTATTTTGACATTGAACCATGGCAGGGGGCCAGGATAAGCGCAAGGACGATGAGACAATAGATGGCATTTGATTGTGTTTTCGACACTACATCTTATTAATTGTTTCAGCATTAAATGGAGCTTTTGCCTAGTGTCCGAGAACTGCAAAAAATGGTTTATCAATTATATGCCAGCATGGGAACAGGAGATTTTTATACGGAACATGGAATCGAGGTACGTAAAATATAATTAACCAACAATTCACGTATCTACCATTTTTTATAATTTGTTTGTTACCGAAATTAATCGTCATAATTTCAAGTATCCAGACTTCGATCAAACATAAATTGCGTTTCTTTTTTATAAAATTAGTAAGTAGCCTTAAAGTAAGTAAACTTAATGAAAAAAAAGGTGTGACGTTATTATTTCGTATAAATGTATGTGTACAATATACTTGCAACACTTTTTATACGTATAAAGTCCAAAACAACCAAAATACACACTTTCGTATAGAAATAGGTACATTGAGAAGACCAACATAAGTTAGGTTACCTTTCGAGCATGTCTAAATGTCAAATTTAATGTTTTCGCAGATCGAAAGTGTGCAATGGACATTTGACCATATCGGTGATCCGGATGACGATCGCTCCGATGGCGAGCTCATGCACTTAGCAGATTTTATGGCGCGCCGTCAACTTGATTTAGTCATCAACTTACCGATGCGAGGTGGATTTCGTCGTATATCCTCGTTCAGCACACACGGGTACCGAACTCGACGGCTAGCTGTTGACTATGCTGTACCTTTAGTAACGGACGTCAAATGCGCCAAGTTGCTGGTTAAGGTATGTTTATATTTTTTTTACAATTATTCTCCTTGTTATTGTATAAGTATGATCGTTTGAGGCAGAAACTCCATAAAACTGCGTAATTTAAAAAAAGTCGCCGCTTTAGACCCTGGCTAAACAGTTGCTGCAGCGGTGGGAATGAGTGGTACGGTGAATCCCTTATTAGATTCTTACTTTTTTTTTTCGAATTTACTAGCATGACACTATCCTAATTCATTCAATTACCTACGCTTTCCAGGCAATGCTGCAATGTGGTGGTGCTCCCCAAATGAAAACTCATACTGATTTTGAAACAAATTGAGCTATGGAAAAATATGGATATTATTCATATCTTTGCAACGGATCATGCGCCTCATTCTTTGGAAGAGAAAAATTCTGAAAAACCTCCTCCAGGATTCCCAGGCTTGGAAACTATTTTACCACTTTTGCTAAATGTAATCAAGGTAGATTAACTATGGAAGACCTTATCAATAAGTTTCATCGCAATCCTAGAAAAATATTTAATTTGCCCGAACAGCCTAACACGTAAATGGAACTAGATATGGACTATGAGTGGACAATTCCTTCAGCTATGGAATTCACAAAGTCCAAATGGACTCCTTTTGCTGGCGTGCATGTTTGTGGAGCCGTACACCGTGACACTCTTCGCGGTGAGATTGCATATGTGGAGGGTCAAGTCCTTGTTCCTCCAGGATTTGGTCAAAATATTCGCGAGTGGCCTGCGCCAAAAAAACAATTATTTACGACATATCCAGTCGAAAAACCCGAAAAGGATCATAGTCGTCCAAGTTCTGCTTTAGATATATATACATCGGGTGATTTAAATCGACTAAGTGACATTGAATTAGATCAAGTAGAAACTGTGAAACCTGATCTTCAAAGCAAATTAAATGTGCACTTCAACGAACCGGGTTTGCGAAGTGTGTCTCCATTACCTCAAACTACAACAATGAGACGAAGGTGCGATAGTTCATCGTATTATAATCCTCCTCAGGCTGCATCCTCGCAAAAACAACGTAGCGACCTATTTGGTAAAAGTATTCTAACAGTAGATACATTTAACAAGGAAACACTTAATGATATATTTAACCTCGCTCAGTTTATGAAGACGAGTGTTAGTAAAGGACGATTCCTTGATGACATCCTCAGAGGAAAAGTTATGGCTTCTATATTTTATGAAGTCAGTACAAGGACTAGTTGCAGTTTTGCCGCAGCAATGCAGAGACTCGGTGGTTCTGTAATCCACACAGATGCTACTAGTGCCTCTGCTAAAAAGGGAGAGACTTTGGAAGACAGCGTTGCTGTTATGGCAAGTTACTCGGATGTTGTGGTCCTTCGCCATCCCGAGCCAGGTGCTGTTAAGGTAAATAGAAATGATCTAGGTTTTATTAAATTATGTTTTTATAGTTTATCTAAATGTTATGTTTTCTCAAATTTTAGAGGGCTTCGCTTCATTGTCGTAAGCCAATCATCAACGATGGAGATGGTATTGGTGAACATCCAACACAGGCATTACTGGATGTTTTTACAATTCGAGAAGAAATTGGAACTGTAAATGGTCTTACTATCACTATGGTTGGTGACCTTAAGAATGGTCGCACAGTCCACTCACTGGCAAGACTTCTCACCCTGTACCAAGTTCAGCTTCAATACGTCAGCCCACCGGGCCTTGGTATGCCGAAGCACATAATGGATTTCGTGGCCAGCCGAGGAATATCACAAAAAGTCTATGAGCGATTAGAAGACGTTCTAGCGGACACGCATGTATTATACATGACTAGAATTCAGCGCAAACGGTTCGATAGTAAAGAGAAATACGAAAAGGTAAGGTGTAGAAAAGAAATGTAAACACGAAATGTTACGTATATAAAATTCGTGCATATAATTTGCTTACAGAAATAATAGTAAGTAAGTATTGCTAAATAAGATATGCTGGTTTGTTGGAATAATGACATGTTGATATTATGCAGGCCCGCGGAGTGCTGGTGGTGACACCACATCTGATGACGCGCGCGCGCCGGCGCATGGTGGTGATGCACCCGCTACCGCGAGTCGACGAGATTTCGCCGGAGTTCGACTCGGACCCCCGTGCTGCCTACTTCAGGCAGGCCGAGTACGGCATGTACGTTCGCATGGCGTTACTTTCGATGGTCGCCGGTGTTAATCCGCTAATATAATATATGAGTTCTTCTTTATTTGAAGCACTAAGGGATCAGACAGAAAGCAGTCACGCGTTCCGACCTGTGGGCGATTCTCGCGCCACTCGAATTCTCAAATTCGACATTTTTTCTAACTTAAAAACTGAACTTGTTACTAAAATTGATATACGAGTGTCGAAGATAGTTGAGTAAATATTTTTTGGCTGGAATAGTCATTTAAATATAATTATTAATGGAGATATGTAGCTAGAAAAAAATTAGAACTCGAGATGTCGCAGCGGGAGAATTAGGCCAACCAGAACAAATTTGAACGCAGTGTTACAACTGCATGTTTTGAACCGAGTTTGGACTACTGCGTTGTAAAAATTCCAAGATGGGACTTAGCTAAATTCAATAAAGTAAGTACAAAAATCGGAAGCTCTATGAAAAGTGTCGGCGAAGTAATGTCAATTGGTACGAATTTCGAAGAAGCTTTTCAAAAAGCTTTAAGAATGGTCGATGAAAATGTAAATGGTTTTGATCCAACAATTAAAAAGGTTACCGAAGATGAATTAAGAGAACCTACTGACAAACGCATGTTTGTATTAGCTGCTGCACTTTACGAAGGCTATACTGTCGATAAGCTTTATGAACTTACTAAAATTGACCGATGGTTCTTAGAGAAATTCAAAAATATTATCAATTATTAAAAAAGTCTAAAATCTTTCAATCATAGCTCCCCATCACATTTGAAATATTAAAAGGAGCTAAACAAATCGGTTTCTCTGATAAACAAATAGCATCTGCAATTAAAAGCACGGAATTAGCTGACAGAAAACTAAGAGAAGAATTTAAAATTACGCCTTTTGTAAAACAAATAGACACCGTAGCAGCTGAATGGCCGGCGACAACCAATTATTTATATTTAACTTATAATGGTGTAACACATGATGTAGATTTTCCCGGAGAATACACAATGGTTTTAGGCTCAGGTGTATATAGAATTGGTAGTTCAGTGGAATTCGATTCGTGTGCAGTTGGATGTTTAAGAGAACTAATAAATCAGGGTAAATGGACTATAATGATTAACTATAATCCTGAAACTGTCAGTACTGATTACGACATGAGTGATAGACTTTGTTTTGAAGAAATATCTTTTGAAGTTGAAATGGATATTTACAACATTGAAAGGCCTAGGTGGTGTTATACTATGCATGGGAGGTCAATTACCGAATAATATTGCAATGGATCTACATAGGCAGCAAGCAGTAATTCTTGGAACATCTCCCGATATGATTGATAATGCTGAAAACCGATTTAAATTTTCTCGAATGTTGGATCGGAAAGGTATTTTACAACCCAGATGGAAGGAACTTACCAATCTAGAATCAGCAGTTGGATTTTGTGAAGAAGTAGGGTTCCCGTGCTTAGTGCGTCCATCCTATGTGCTTAGTGAAGCCGCCATGAATGTAGCTCACTCAAATCAAGATTTAGAAGCCTACTTGAAATCTGCAAGTGAAGTAAGCAAAGATCACCCAGTTGTCATTTCCAAATTTATAATGGATGCTAAGGAAATCGATGTGGATGTTGTTGCAGCTGATGGAGTTCTTTTATGTATGGCAGTATCAGAACACGTAGAAAATGCAGGAGCAGACTCCGGAGATGCCACTTTAGTGACTCCCCCTCAAGATATCAATAAACAAACCTTAGAAAAAATCAACGAAATTGCTAGGATCATAGCAGAAACTTTAGACGTCACAGGGCCATTTAATATGCAACTTATAGCAAAAGACAATGAATTAAAAGTGATAGAATGTAACGTAAGAGTGTCTCGATCATTTCCATTTGTCTCTAAAACTTTAGATCACGATTTTGTTGCAATGGCAACAAAAGTGATTCTGGGCATACCTGTGGAACCAGTCGATGTCATGGCGGGGTGCGGTAAAGTTGGAGTGAAAGTACCTCAGTTCTCTTTCTCAAGACTTGCTGGCGCAGATGTCACCCTTGGTGTGGAAATGGCATCTACTGGTGAAGTGGCATGTTTTGGTGAAAATCGCTATGAAGCTTACCTAAAGTCTTTAATGAGCACAGGCTTTAGAATTCCCAAAAAGGCCATTTTGCTTTCCGTGGGAACTTTTAAGGTAATTTTTTTATATATTTCTCTACAAAAATTAGCGGGTGAGAAGCGCACATACTAGTACTAAATAAGAAACACTTCTATTTTTTATTACTAGCGGTCCGTTCCAGGTCCGCTCAGCAGTTCGAACTCTGCTGATATTTCACTATCCCGTGGGATCCTATTTACTCTAAAAGTACTCTATAACACTAGGGAATAATGTTTCTTTCTAAGTAGGTACTTGAATTATCTAAATCGTTTCAGTAGTCTCGGAAATTATCCCCAACATACAAACAAATATATAAACTTTTCTTCTTGTAGTAATTAAGTAGGGATAGACAATATATGGTATTTTGACATTGAACCATGGCAGGGGGCCAGGATAAGCGCAAGGACGATGAGACAATAGATGGCATTTGATTGTGTTTTCGACACTACATCTTATTAATTGTTTCAGCATTAAATGGAGCTTTTGCCTAGTGTCCGAGAACTGCAAAAAATGGTTTATCAATTATATGCCAGCATGGGAACAGGAGATTTTTATACGGAACATGGAATCGAGGTACGTAAAATATAATTAACCAACAATTCACGTATCTACCATTTTTTATAATTTGTTTGTTACCGAAATTAATCGTCATAATTTCAAGTATCCAGACTTCGAACAAACATAAATTGCGTTTCTTTTTTATAAAATTAGTAAGTAGCCTTAAAGTAAGTAAACTTAATGAAAAAAAAGGTGTGACGTTATTATTTCGTATAAATGTATGTGTACAATGTACTTGCAACACTTTTTAATACGTATAAAGTCCAAAACAACCAAAATACACACTTTCGTATAGAAATAGGTACATTGAGAAGACCAACATAAGTTAGGTTACCTTTCGAGCATGTCTAAATGTCAAATTTAATGTTTTCGCAGATCGAAAGTGTGCAATGGACATTTGACCATATCGGTGATCCGGATGACGATCGCTCCGATGGCGAGCTCATGCACTTAGCAGATTTTATGGCGCGCCGTCAACTTGATTTAGTCATCAACTTGCCGATGCGAGGTGGATCTCGTCGTATATCCTCGTTCAGCACACACGGGTACCGAACTCGACGGCTAGCTGTTGACTATGCTGTACCTTTAGTAACGGACGTCAAATGCGCCAAGTTGCTGGTTAAGGTATGTTTATATTTTTTTACAATTATTCTCCTTGTTATTGCATAAGTATGATCGTTTGAGGCAGAAACTCCATAAGACTGCGTAATTTAAAAAAAGTCGCCGCTTTAGACCCTGGCTAAACAGTTGCTGCAGCGGTGGGAATGAGTGGTACGGTGAATCCCTTATTAGATTCTTACTTTTTTTTTCGAATTTGCTAGCATGACACTATCCTAATTCATTCAATTACCTACGCTTTCCAGGCAATGCTGCAATGTGGTGGTGCTCCCCAAATGAAAACTCATACTGATTGCATGACTTCACGTAATATTATGAAACTACCTGGTTTTATTGACGTCCACGTTCATGTTCGAGAACCAGGAGCGACATATAAAGAAGATTTCAACTCTTGCACGTCCGCTGCTCTTGCTGGTGGTATCACCTTAATTTGTGCAATGCCAAACACGAATCCGCCAGTAATTGATCGTACTTCATTCGAGTATGTCCCTACTTTGGCACGGGTAAGCGCTCGATGCGATTACGCTCTTTTTATGGGAGCCTCCACAAGTAATTGTGAAACGGTGTCCGAAATGGCACCTCAAGCAGCGGCCTTAAAAATGTATCTTAATGAAACATTTACAACCTTAAGACTTGATGATATGACAGTATGGCAAAAACATCTACAAAACTGGCCTATAAAATTCCCCATTTGCGCCCATGCAGAACGTGAAAAAACTGGAGCTGTTATATTGATGGCCTCTTTATTAGATCGTCCTATACATATTTGTCACGTGGCTAGAAAAGAAGAAATTTTGATCGTCAAGGCTGCCAAAGAACGAGGACTAAAAGTAACTTGTGAAGTTTGTCCTCATCACTTATTTTTAAGTACAGCTGATGTAGACAGAATTGGAGGTGGCCGGTCAGAAGTCAGACCAGTTTTGTGTAGCCCTGAAGACCAAATTGAGCTATGGAAAAATATGGATATTATTGATATCTTTGCAACGGATCATGCGCCTCATTCTTTGGAAGAGAAAAATTCTGAAAAACCTCCTCCAGGATTCCCAGGCTTGGAAACTATTTTACCACTTTTGCTAAATGCGGTTTTTCAAGGTAGATTAACTATGGAAGACCTTATCAATAAGTTTCATCGCAATCCTAGAAAAATATTTAATTTGCCCGAACAGCCTAACACGTATGTGGAAGTAGATATGGACTATGAGTGGACAATTCCTTCAGCTATGGAATTCACAAAGTCCAAATGGACTCCTTTTGCTGGCATGCATGTTTGTGGAGCCGTAGACCGTGACACTCTTCGCGGTGAGATTGCATATGTGGAGGGTCAAGTCCGTGTTCCTCCAGGATTTGGTCAAAATATTCGCGAGTGACCTGCGCCAAAAAAACAATTATTTATGACATATCCAGTCGAAAAACCCGAAAAGGATCATAGTCGTCCAAGTTCTGCTTTAGATATATATACATCGGGTGATTTAAATCGACTAAGTGACATTGAATTAGATCAAGTAGAAACTGTGAAACCTGATCTTCAAAGCAAATTAAATGTGCACTTCAACGAACCGGGTTTGCGAAGTGTGTCTCCATTACCTCAAACTACAACAATGAGACGAAGGTGCGATAGTTCATCGTATTATAATCCTCCTCAGGCTGCATCCTCGCAAAAACAACGTAGCGACCTATTTGGTAAAAGTATTCTAAAAGTAGATACATTTAATAAGGACACACTTAATGATATATTTAACCTCGCTCAGTTTATGAAGACGAGTGTTAGTAAAGGACGATTCCTTGATGACATCCTCAGAGGAAAAGTTATGGCTTCTATATTTTATGAAGTCAGTACAAGGACTAGTTGCAGTTTTGCCGCAGCAATGCAGAGACTCGGTGGCTCTGTAATCCACACAGATGCTACTAGTTCCTCTGCTAAAAAGGGAGAGACTTTGGAAGACAGCGTTGCTGTTATGGCAAGTTACTCGGATGTTGTGGTCCTTCGCCATCCCGAGCCAGGTGCTGTTAAGGTAAATAGAAATGATCTAGGTTTTATTAAATTATGTTTTTATAGTTTATCTAAATGTTATGTTTTCTCATATTTTAGAGGGCTTCGCTTCATTGTCGTAAGCCAATCATCAACGATGGAGATGGTATTGGTGAACATCCAACACAGGCATTACTGGATGTTTTTACAATTCGAGAAGAAATTGGAACTGTAAATGGTCTTACTATCACTATGGTTGGTGACCTTAAGAATGGTCGCACAGTCCACTCACTGGCAAGACTTCTCACCCTGTACCAAGTTCAGCTTCAATACGTCAGCCCACCGGGCCTTGGTATGCCGAAGCACATAATGGATTTCGTGGCCAGCCGAGGAATATCACAAAAAGTCTATGAGCGATTAGAAGACGTTCTAGCGGACACGCATGTACTATACATGACTAGAATTCAGCGCGAACGGTTCGATACTGAAGAGAAATACGAAAAGGTAAAGAAATGTAAACACGAAATGTTACGTATATAAAATTCGTGCATTTAATTTGCTTACAGAAATAATAGTAAGTAAGTAATGCTAAATAAGATATGCTGGTTTGTTGGAATAATGACATGTTGATATTATGCAGGCCCGCGGAGTGCTGGTGGTGACACCACATCTGATGACGCGCGCGCGCCGGCGCATGGTGGTGATGCACCCGCTACCGCGAGTCGACGAGATTTCGCCGGAGTTCGACTCGGACCCCCGTGCTGCCTACTTCAGGCAGGCCGAGTACGGCATGTACGTTCGCATGGCGTTACTTTCGATGGTCGCCGGTGTTAATCCGCTAATATAATATATGAGTTCTTCTTTATTTGAAGCACTAAGGGATCAGACAGAAAGCAGTCACGCGTTTTCGATTTCTTTTCGATTTGAGAATTCGAGTGGCGATTCTCGCGCCACTCAAATTCTCAAATTCGACATTTTTTCTAACTTAAAAACTGAACTTGTTACTAAAATTGATATACGAGTGTCGAAGATAGTTGAGTAAGTATTTTTTGGCTGGAATAGTCATTTAAATATCATTATTAATGGAGATGTGTAGCTAGGAAAAAATTAGAACTCGAGATGTCGCAGCGGGAGAATTAGGCCCCTGGTCAACCAGAATAAATTTGAACGCAGAATGCGTGACCGCTTTCTGTCTGATAGTTTCCTAAATAATTCTAAGGCTGACATCACACAGACTTAATTTTGTAAGTCCAAAGGACATTGCTCGTCGTCCATACATAGTTGGCCTAAGATCCAACAGGGAGGTGTATTTACTTTTTGGGTTTTAGATAATGTATATATTCGATTGAACCTAAATTAAAACAACGGACACTTTTGAGAATTAGAAAAAAATCAAGACACTTTCGGATTTTGAGGTTATAATTACGTCAATAAAAACATTCGGTATGTAGCAATAACTTAGCATTTATTACTGAGTGTAAGGACGTACTTACATTGGATTATAAATTGTAGGTAAACGTTTTATTGTCACACTGCTAGGTCAGTCATAACACTCTGAACTACTGTTTCGAAAACAGCTCTGCTGATATAATTCTCGTCATATCCCGCTGATGCTGAGTTTTAAAGGCTTGCATCCTTGTTTTCCACCCTACTCGTTATCCAAGTGAGAGCAATATAGGATACTTAACTACCTTGGTTTTCTTTGAATTATCGGTCAAAAAATCTGTCGTTGAAGCGGACCAAACTCCAGGAGTAGGCTTGACAGATGCGCGCTTCTTGACATTGAACTCTAGGAGTCTAGAAGTCAGGAGTCTTATGGACATGCAAGGGTTTTATTAAGGATTTCCTTTTTTATTTTCGTGTAATTATAAAGTAGGTATAGCATTGTACTAGTACCATATGTCAAATGTTATTAGTCTTTGGCGCTATTTTATGTTGTTGGTCTTTGGCGCACGCCTATGAAGTTTTGTGTACTTCATAGACCGGCCCCGCCCCTTTAGTGAAGTGCCACGAATAACGAATAACAACAGACAATCGAAAATCGGCATTGATATAATATAATCGAATATTAAAAATTAACATTTAGGTAACCTTATTATTTTTGTAACTAAACTCTTATTCCTTGTTTGAATTTCACCTTAAGAGACCTTTCACAACAACGATTTCGAGTCGCGCGTATTCTACGCAATAGGATGATAGATATACGCACGTGTCATAATCGTTGTTGTAGAAGGGTTTTTAATGTCGTATTAATAAATTATCAATTCAGAAGAAAATAAATAGTGTATTTTGTATAATACGTATAGCATAACCATGCAACTATCGATTCCAAGTTCTATGAGAATGATAATCGATAATCGAATAGATTCATTAACGATTTTATACAACCACATCCCTACTGTAATCTGTCAAAATAGATAATGTCTAAATAGTAACACCGAGGATTATGACGGAAGTGAATACTTTTTAAAATGTTTTCGAAATTAAGAAGTGTCCGTTCTATTAAAATATTTGTAATGTACATTATAAAAAGATCTAGTAATTATAGTAAATGTTTCATGCGTGTTGATTCATAGGCTATTTTTAACAATGTCTTTTCGGTCTCGTACATATCCGCGGCTGTGTTGCGTTGAGTTTTATACAAATTAAAACGCTTTGGTTCAAGCTATGACGTACAATCAGTTGCGAATGTTGTATGGCGGTATGGCGATCTGAAATTAAACTCACAAAATTACGTCCATGTGGCGCCTGACATACAAATTTTAAATACCTACTCTTCTAAGTGAACATGATTACTTGATACGATACTTAAGTTATTATTACAAAAATACATTCCTTGTTAATGTGCCTACAAAACTATTTTATACAGTTTACGATTATAGAATAGATTATATTATGTAGATAGAAGATACTGTACATTATTTATAATGTAATTAATGGTAAATAAGAAAGTACACTATTAAATAAACGTATGAAATAACATATTTTACATATATAATAAATTTACTTTTACTTCTAATGGACATTCCTATTTATTGTTGATAATCATATATTATGCGAAAAAATAAGCATACCCATTCATAACACCATTTTTAAACACAAGCATTGTTTTGTAAAATAAAATAACATATCTTTGAATCTAGGCAACTAATGTGTCGAAATAATAATGACATATTATTGCCTACATAGAATAAAATAAAAATTGTACAAATAGAGAAACGGATAAAAACAATCATGGACAATTGACTAGGAATAAAAATGACCACTGTGAAAATTTACCATAATATACAGGGTGTTTCATAATATATGTATGAAGCAGTGAACTGGATGGATTGCTAAACGTATTAAAACGATAGGTAGAACTATTCCACGTACGACAGAAATAATTGCACCTATCGTTTTAATACGTTTAGCACTCGAACCAGTTCCCGGCTTCATACATATATTATCTAACAGTCTGTATAGAGATACCTACTTGCAAATACGAGAGACGCATTGTGTCATGTTGACAATATTATTGTTAAAACCATCCATATTATAAATAATTCGCAAATAAAGACAAAATATCAAGTCCCGCTTTCTAAGTATTTCTAAGCGTATTTTTTTCACGAAATATTTTGGCCTAGGGATTGAACTGTTACACCGTGTACCTATTTATGTGAATGTCGTGAGCTCCCGCCATTTGGCCCAAGCTGCATAGATATACGAGTTAGCAGCGCCTACAAGAGGCGGTCCTCCTTGGCAACCAGTCTGTTTTGCTGTTTCTAAACACGAAAATTATAAGAGTATATTCAATGTTTTACAGACTTTCACAGGAGGTCTGGACAACTTAGCCTAAATGACCAAAACCGTTGAGGGATATGCCTGTGGAAATAATTTTATATTTTATACAACTTTTACTACTCTTGTTTCGCTGTGGGAAAAAGTTATAGTCAATTATAACATCCTTAATTTTGTATTGACAAATTCAGCTTATGTGACAATATATCATTTTTGAGCAACATATCATTGCAAAAAGATTTTGATTTAAATTGTTTTAATTACTACTGCAACAACTGTCTAATGCTTGTGGGAAAAAGTTCTAGAGTGCATTCAAAAGCGGTCGAGATATGGTAAAATATTTGCCCTTCAACATCTTCAACTGGGGTTAACACCGCTGACTAAAAATACACTGTAAAGTTCGTTTTGAGCTTAATTCCACTATGTTTTAATTTAGTAATTTATTATTAATAACCATGTAACTTCTCAGTCACCCTAATACCTATCTGTCTGTATAAATACACACATACGAGTATCTACCTATAAAGAGTAGACAAAACATAATAAATATCATTTCACTTATTGTGATTTGGCCGTAAGCGAGTGATCGTCTAGTTATTGATTTAAATTTTTAGACCCATTACGTTGTGTACACATTTTGAAAAACGTCACAAGGAATATGTAAGTTTTATAGCAATTCTCTGTAATTCAACCGCACGAATATTCGGAAGATATTCACAAATGAATAATATTTTGTTCACATAAATAAAAGTAAAATCAAATATCAAAATCCTCAAAAATGGAAAGAATGAAACATAAATCCGCGTGAATAAGTCAAAGTCAAGCTTAGCTTTGACAGTACTCGAAATGGCAACGGATTCTTTCTTCTGTGGCCACTCTAACCCTATGATTACGAAACCCTAACGTTATCCTTACTTAAATAATATAGAATAGAGGCCATTAGGTCTCGGAAAACCTACCTAATCGATAAGGAACTGAGCCTCCCATCACACCTCATATCTCAGCCAACCAGCAAAGCCTTCCTTCGCTCAAACCGTCACACATATTCCGATCATTTCGTCAGTCATTATTATGGTCCTACCTATCGACTCACGAGTCAAAAGAGTGACTATTATTTAAATTTTATTTACTTCGCGTGTGTAAGTTGTGTGCCTAGTGTGAGGGACGATAACGACTCGGGCCAGGTTTCGATCCAAACTCGAGATTCATGTCCGTAGGAAAATGTCATTAAAGCTTTAGAAGCACAAAGGGTATTAAACGGAACATGGGCCAAAATCGTACCAGAATTCGGCGGCAAACCTAGGCATAGACTTAGTTAGAGCGCCTAGGCCATCGAAGACCAAGTCGGGATTCGTGCCGGACTTATTCTCTTAGAGTGTATTCGATGTCACATCCGAAACTGTGTCTCAGGTTAGTTTTATAGTTTTTTATTCAGTGAGTACTGATGATATTTCATTTAGTAATATTTTCCTCAAAATTTGTGTTTTAATAACCTTTCACACTTATGTTGAAATCTCTAAGAGCCCTAATAAATACTCTTAACTAACATAAAAGTAATAAGAATGTAACTTACGCTTTCGAAACTTAGAAACAAAGACAAATGTAAAACAAACCAAATCACTGACACTACGTAGATTAAGAAATAGATAGAGAACGAAAGAAACGACACAAAGCTGAAAGATAACACAAAATAATGAATCATTAATTAATTTAAACAAACTACACGCGAGTTGTAATGAATTTTTCGAGGAAATTTCGAAAAGAAACCCCTTCTTAGTTACGGAAATGGATACGATGATGTTCACGCGACGCGACCCAAGGGCTGACTGTCCCGTTTCTACTACTCTGGCTACCTTGCTTTAAATCGTTATCGTCAAAATTCCCACAGTTCAATATTTCAAACAAACAAAAAAAGAAATATTTCTAAGTTTATGAGGTCTAAAGCGACTGCTCTTATAACGTTCGCACATCCATAAATTTTACAAAATGTTCCTGATAAACCGAAAATAGTTAAATGTTACAACAGCTAGGGATGTAGAAATGTGTGCATACGACGTTTTATTTATTTACCGAGTCGATTAAATTTAAACAACGCAAACAAAAATACGTAACCAAATTGGATTCGGATTCGGATTCGATGTGAAATTTCTTTAGACCAAAATTTATAATGTAGGGAGTTATAAGTAAACAATATAAAGACATTTTAGGTACTATAAACTCGATGTAATGTTTCATCAGACTTAGTATAGAGATATTTAATTCCTATGAAGCAAATCCATTTGAGTCATCAAACAAGTAGATTAAAATTAAATACTAGACTCGTTTAATATTTAGGTGTGCTTTTATTCAATTATTTATTTCGATATTTCGTTAGAACGTGAATTTGAATTTCACATCACTATCACTTGTGAGTATTTTTCTTGAGTCCCATACTTGACGCCAAACATTTAAGATATTCACGATATTTTGCCTGTCGTCCAACCAATCAATAGCGTAAATTAATTACGGGATTTTGAGTAAAATATTTCTCTTATCGTCAAGTAAATTGTTTAAGTTTATTACAAAACCAAGTTTTGGTTAAGTATTTGAGAGCATTTGTTAAAAGAAATCATGATAAGCAAACTATTTTTTAACCACACACTGCTCTGTGTATGATATGCGTATTCGTTTCCATCAACTACAACCATATGATATATAAATAAATTGTACGGTGACGAGCTCATGGTACATAGTGATCGTAACAACCACTTCAAAACCTCCGTCATCTTACTGATTGTTATTGTCTCTCCGTGATTCGAGCCCACAGTGACAGTTAATCAAATATCATAAAATTCGAGTTTGACGGCTGCGGGTGGAAAAATTTAGATAGCTGCAGACTTCGTTTTAGAAATGTTAACTTTACTAATGCAGTAACAATGGAGGCAATAATTACTCATTAGAAGCAGTTGCCGAATTTTAAAAAGGTACTTACCTATATTATTTATGATGATGACATGACTCCCTGTGTGTTTTTTACCAACGCTGATTAATTTTAACCTTTTTATATTAGTGTCTGTACCACTGTACTTTTTAGTCTTAAGGCATTTCACTTCTGTTTTTTTGGTCTCTGTACTTCTGCACCTGGCCCGATAGAATATATACCTACCTAATACCCTGAGATATTCCTTTTTTTATGTTTATTATTTTATTCAGCTGAGCATACCCGCTCTTAAACGGTGTAATGTTAACTCTCATACCACTCCTCATACTCATACCACTTCTCATACTCTCATGTACTTTAGCAGTTTTCCTCTGTATTTCGTGAACTTTGCCATTCTCACAGGACGTAATGTTTGCCTTGCCTCTATTGGGTCAACTTTACGCCACCTTAACTCGGCGTAGTGCTTATTAGATGAGCTTACGCTATTATCTTAAACGGCGTCACGTTACATAATTGAATGAGCATGAAACACGTTGCCGCTCGACTAGTCCCGAAAGATATTAATTTTCTTCAACATTCAATCGCATAAAACGGGGCATCAGCCAAAATATTAACTTGATAAACGTTTACGTGTATTAAATTTTTCATGCAAATGAAATGGTGCTTGAATATATTGTCTTTCATGATTACATTTTTATTGATGTTATTATCTGTTTATTCAATAATTATTTTAACATAATAATTAATATACCCAGTTCCCAGAATGCTGGCGGCGTAACCTCGTTGAATGACCAAACTAATACGTTGTCCGAGGTACGCGCCAGCACGAGGATCTCCGGTTGCCTGCATACAGCTTACGTTTATTAAAATTTAGTTCTAAACCAATGGCACTGAATTCGGCGATGAGGGAACGGAGGTCGTTAAAGACTGTATAAGTCCCCTCCTAGAGTGCCGTCGTCCAGATACCATAGGTTTAGCTTTGAATTGAGTTTTGTAATTGATGGATGGACGGCAAGGCTAAAAATAGCTAGCCCAAGAGGATCGCCTTGCTGACAACGTACGGCTGAATTTATTACATGAGTTTCAAATAATAATTTTGAAGATTTTCTAGACCACTGCCAAAGGCAATAATGATAAATACAGTGGGTTACTTTTTTAACTTCCGACAGCAAGTCGCTGTCCACTGAGTTAAACGCATTTTTCACGTCAACTTTCAGCAATACTTAGCCTCCGTTTTGCTCGAGGAAGGTGCGGGTTGCGTGAACAGCAGCTTCGCAGCCACCTTTGCTGCCGAAACCCAGTTGAACTGGATGAAAATAATCCGTTAGGGAAGGTGAAGCATATCGGCAGCAGATTTTGGACGCTACACGACGCCAAGTACACCCCACGGAGATGGGTCTTTTGGGTCTTACTTGACAAACTCAATAAAAAATATATTGTAAATGACATGAAATCATGGGTGTCACAATTGATACTAACTTAAATTAGAAGGAACATATTAGCAAAAGAAATAAAAGATTGTCCGGTTCTTGTTATGCACTTTCGATTTAACACAGCTTTCGAAGATGTAGCCTTAAGTGCATATTATGGTTATGTTTATCCTTTACTTACGTATGTAATAATATTCTGGGCTAACTCTGTCAATATCAACTCACTTTTTAATGTTAAGAAATACAGATTCTCTTCGAGGAATGTTTAAGGAAAAAAATATTTCAACTTTGACAAGGTAACTTGTGACTTTATAAAAACTAAAGAAAAATACTTTAACAAAAAAGCTACAGTTAGATCAAACATTAGATCCAAATATGAAAACAATTTCCAAATTCACTAAATTAATACATAAATATATTTAAAGAGATATTATCTATGCCCTGTACCACGACATTGATAATGTTAGCGATAATATCGGTTTGCAATAAGATTATGAATCGAAACTTCAAATTCGTATTGTGTGTAATACATGGGTTTTGGTTAACTAGAATATTTTCAGAATAAATACCAATACTATCTCTTTCTATTTTCAATATTAGCCTCGGTTCTAGGCCATACACTGAATATAACAACTTGCCTCAAGAAATAAAAGTACTTGAAAGTAATAAATTTAAAACTTATTAAAAAAATATATTAATAAAATTGTTAAATAAAGTTTTTTACAACTTGCAGGAATATTATAATAATAATAGTATCCATATACCTACCACTACATATGTTTCAAGAAATGACAGCACAGTAAGTCACCTTCGGCTAAGGAGGTGTACCTACTTGGGGGCAAAGCGGCGAGCTAAGACGATGGTGGCAAAAGCACGGTCGGCTCAGCTGGCTCCGCTCAACGATGCGCTGGATTCCGTGGAGGGGCAGAAGCTCAGCTACAAGCTAGCAATGTCGCGGAGTCGAGCCAGTTTAGATGTGACAAAGTGTGTTGCCATAAAGGGTGTAGACGGCGTGTTGCTTACAAGTGCAAACTCTGTTAAATACCGTTGGTGCTGTCATTTCAAGGAACTGTCTAACGAGGCCAACAACCACGTGCCACCACCACAGTTTCCTGCAAACCTTGGCTAGATAAGCCCAATCACCCCGGTCGAGGTGGACAGGTCTCTGGCCCATATGAAAACCGGGAAAGCTATTGGCCATGACGGAATACCCATAGAAACTTGGAAAACAATGGGGATCCGAGGCGTACTGTTGCTCACTGAACTATTCAATAGGATCGTAGCCACGGGTTTAAACGTGACGCGTGGCGCGTAAATATCATTACGCCAATCTATAAAGGAAAGGGCAGTGTGCAGGAGTGCGGCAACTATCGAGGTAAACTCTAGAGCCACACAATGAAGCTACTCGAACGTATTATGGACCAGAGACTTCGTTAGGAATATTCCTTGTCGGAATGCCAATACGACTTCAGGCCGGGCTGCAGCACCATGGATCCAGCTCTTAGGGTCCTCCAGGAGTCCCATTGCAGTAGGAGTCAACCATTGCATTATGCATTTCTCGACCTGCAGAGGGCTTTCGACCTCGGGAGATAATCTGGTGGGCTCTGGGATCAAAGTCTGTGTCCGAAGCGTACATTAGTATTATACAGGATATGTATGCCGATACTGGAACCGTCGTCTCTTCCCGATTACTGTAGGTGTTCACCAGGGTTCTGTGCTGAGTCTTTACTTGTTTTGCATTGTGCTCGATGCTCTCTCAGCGGAAATTCAGGACATGCCTCCCTGGCTTATGAAGTATGCTGACGACATTGTACTGGTGAGCAAGCTTAGGCAGGACCTTGAGACCATGGTAAACACGTGGAAGGATGTGCTAGAAAACGGTGGTTTGAAACTGAACGTCGCCAAAACAGAGTGTATGGCCAGCTGCAGCGCGGATCCCGACACAATTCGTACAGGTAACGAAACTGTCAATAGAACAGACAAATCCCATAACTCGGATCGGTGATGCACGAGTCTGGCGATATCGGCCCCGATGTCAAGTTCCGAATCTCTGTAGCCTGGGGCAATTGACGGGAGCTCACGGCCGGAAAATACTCGACCGAGTACGTAACGAATACATCCGTGCCTTAGCGTGGGGATATCGTGGATAAGATCGAAGAGGCTCAGCGGCGCTAGTTTGTTCGCGTGTTGCGTAAGCCCCACAGATATGTGGGAAATAGGTGACTGAACCTGCCGGTATCAGGAAGGAGGCCCCGCGATAAATTGACATGGCAGAGTCGAATGCGAGTGGCAACGGCTTACGACGCGAGGATGCCGAAGATCGGGCTACGCGGAGAAGAATGAGTAGGAAAACGGAAACTGGCAGAGGCCGGGATGAGCACTAGGATGATGATGGTGAAAGTATATAACCAGACATCTAACATATTATCGTAAATAATGGCACAATTCTGATTTTTACAAGCTTTTATTTATGTTAAGTATAAATCTTACAAGCCTAATTTGATTTACCTACTTCCCGGCGTTAGGTATAGGTACATGTAACTTGGATGCTGGTCTGGTAATGGAGTCAAATGAAGTCCAAATAATTAACGCAACAAAATAAATAACCCAATCGTGTTTGGGTTTTTGGATAATATGTTTGGGCAGTCGTCATTTAAAGTGTATAATTCGACTCTCGCGGCGCGGTTGTTGTATGGGGTGGTCGAGGAGGGCCATAGAGGGGGCGGGCGGCGCACGCAGCAGCTCCAGCACCTGCAGCCGGTTGGCGGCCGGCGCGGCGCGCAGCCACGCACCCGGCACGTACAGCGTCGCTTGCGGGCCCGCTGCAGGCCAGTAGCGCCCCAGGTTGTGACCGTTTATCCACGCGAAGCCCTGAAGATTTCGGTACCAATGGGCTTATTCTACTATAGTGCAGGCGTCAAGGGGTGTATGGATTGTTCTCTGTCTTCCACGCTAGTTTACGTGAAAGTCACTTACACCAAAGCCTGCCGCTAACTCTAAGGATGGAACTAAAATATCTTTGGGTATTATATCACGATCGCTCCTAATTGTTAATTATTAACTATGGTTTCCGATCGCCCGGGGTTTGTTCTCAAGGTAAAATTTCCAGAACGATAACGATGGAACCAAAAACGAACCGAGCTATTTCTTACAATGTCTCCCCCCCGCATCAGTTATCCTTCGAGTTGTTTCTGCAGCGCGGGTGCCATGGCGGAACTACTACTCCTAAATCACGCAAATAACTTGCGTTGACTCGCACGTCGACTAAAGTACCAAAGCACTTGTTTTTCTATTTGTATTAAAGCACTCTCCTAAAGACTAAAATAATAAAAAGCCTTAATGGCTTTATTAAGTCCGCCAATTGTATTGTTGTGCAATAAAGTTTAATACTCTTTTAAATAGTATTGTGTTTCTGCCGGTGAGTAAGGTTTCCAGTGCTCCATGGGGTGGGGATTTGGGGAACCGTGGCTTTGGCAGTGGCGTGGCATTTGCTTTTTGCTGCCAGAGCAACGTGTTATAGAGGTGGGCAACGCATTAGCGATACTCTTGGTGTTGCTAATGTCTATAGACAGTGGTGACCACTTTCCATCAGGTGGCCCGCTTGCCTGTTTGCCTACCGTATGACATAAAAAAAAAAAAAAATATAGGTAAGCATTTTAAGTTTTCCATATTGTGAACAGAACGATGTCAAAGAAAAATCTAATGGCGCGATAACAAATGAATAACTGAATTCGAAACACAAATATTCGAGCAAATAATTGGAATTAAATTTTGTTTTAGATTTCCTGACCAAACGCCAGATATTTGAGATCAAAATGGCCAGTTCGACAAAACGCCAATTTCATTTTATAGTGCAATGTTAAGGCGACTTCTTTGGGATATGAATATAATCCTGGTCATTAGTATAACTTACCTTTGTCCACCCTCTGGTGTCCAAGAATGTGTCTAAAGGTTCCTGTCCTTCTGGTAATTTAAAACAGCCTTTGTAAAGAACTGGTCCGTGTTTGGTGCCCTTTTGGTTTTGAACACTTAATACATCCACATCTTCTAGGGGGTAACCTGTCACGTACCATTTACCGCTCACGCTTTGGTTGTTGTACATCACATCGCTTAGTATTCCCTGCAAATTGTTATATAAACTTGTTAAGTTTAAAACCACTTAACTATGCTATGCATATACTACGCATCACTTGAGAACTGGCTGGACCTTTAAACTTTTTTTAAATACTCGGAAGATCGATTGCGCACTCGATCCGCACAGAGTCCGCCAAAAATACAAATCTGCAGTCGGTCAAGTTCCAATAGATAATAATAACAACTTTTATTTACACTGTAACTACCACAACAACAATCATCTTGGCGTCAATATCCTGGTACCTTTGCGCGCGAGGTCCGGGCCCGCTTTGGCTATTACTCTGGGTTTGGCAGATCAGGTAATTACTTACAGTGGAGCGACTGCCATCTGACCTCCGTGACCTTGCTACCAGGGGAAACTGACCAGATTGGATCATGGTTACACTTTTAGTTGCCTGAATTTGCAGGTTTCATCACAATGTTTTCCCTCACCGTAAGAGCATCAGTTTAGTTATAAATATAGATTTCGCATTTAGCTTAGGTAGTTAGACATGATTAAACTAGTAGGAGATAGGATATAATTGAAATGTAAGGGTAAGTATAAAGTTATAATCGATTTGAGTCGTTCGATTAAACAAAATTGCTCTATATATCAAAATTTACGGATTTATACCGCGTAGTTAACGAGTACATAGAGCACTGTAAGTTCTGCGCTCATGGCCGCTCTTAAATGTTTGAATTTCGAATGTTATATTTGTTAAAACATAAGAACCTAAATCATTGATTAAAAAAAATTGCGGATATCGTGTGTCAATTGTTTTTATCGCTAGTTTAGATTTGTCGTGCGTAGCAAAAATGGAATCGCGAAAACTCATTTGAGAATATGATTGTGGCCGTGTTTCTCTCCATGATTAAATTCGTTAAGGTCAGCCCTCAACAGCGATCACTGCGGAAAATGTGGCTACCATCAGGCAACTAATTAAAGAAAACCGGCGTACCTATCACCTTTGAGGAGATTCGAGAACACTTGGGGATTGATATGAGACAACTTCAAAAATACATCAACATTTGAATGTTAGAAAACTCTGTTGCCGCCGATTTGTCATGAACTCACCGCAGAACAAAAACGAACTCGACTTGATGTTGTAAGAGTATGATCACGGACGTTCAAATGCTGTGTATAATAATGTGACAGGAAAGCGTATTTATTATCCCGAACGGGTTCTGTCTCCACGATCCTACTTGAAGAACAAAAGCTACTTAAAACTGAATTGAATTAAATTGACTTTATTCGCTTAAATTGTGTAAGAGCGTCGGTGGCCGAGCGGTTAGAGTATGCAACTCGTAAGCCAGAGGTCCCGGGTTCGAATCCCGCTCCGGCCATGTACCTATGACTGTTTTCTGAGTTATGTACATTAGTTGAATACTAACCGATGCTCTTACGGTGAGGGAAAACATCGTGATGAAACCTGCACATTCAGGTGACTGGATGTGTAGCCATGATCCAATCTGTTTAGGTTTCCCTGGTAGCAGGGTCATGGAGGTCAGATGGCAGTCGCTCCACTGTAATTACCTAATCTGTCGAATCCTGGATCACGGTCAAGGCGGACCCCGGGCCCTCGTGCGCGAGAGCACAACCGGGACATTAACGCCAAGATGATTATTATTATTTTTATTTGCTTAAATTGTGGATGACGGAACACATTTCGCTATACAATAGCATGCAAATATAAATAATAAAAATAACTTTACTATTAATAATGTCCTACTATAAACAAGATGTCAAGTTTGAATCTTAATTTAAATTGGATAGGCTGAGTAGTACACCACCATTTGTTTGCCCAGTGTCTTTAGGGAAAAACGACCTAGACGTTGCATCCTATTGCACCATGACAATGCTTCGGCGAATACCGCGAACAAGAAAGAGTAATTTTTAGCTTCTGAAAAGGTAGAGCTAGTGACTATCCCGCACATAGGATCTGGCACCATACGATATCTTTATTTACCCAATAATCAAAGATTTGATGAGTAGTTTGACATTTACGGGGCCGGAACAGGCCGTGATAGCCTTAAACCAGCACGTGAAAAAAAGTGGTACATAAACAAAAAAACACCAACTGCTATTAAAAACTGAAAAGATAGCAACAAACCGAATCGTGTAAGTAAATTGGTGTACAAATAAAGTGCAAACGTTAGTTTGACGCCATTGCTAAGAAACTACGATGGAAGAGTGTTGTTTGACACTGACACGGATGCAGACGGCGCTGAACTGACGGCGTGCGCATTTAAAAAAAAATGTAAGTTACTTTTTACTGCACTCATAAATCTAAACAGATGGCACTGTTAAACTGTTGAAATTTTTGTGAAATGTTGAATGTACATTTGTTCTGCAGTACATATGGCACGGATAGATCTCTTCGTCACACCCCACCAGGCGCAAATCCAGCCCCTAAAAAAGGTTGTGGACAAGATCACCTGAAAATCAGCCAAGCACGAGTCTGATTTTGCAGCGAAGTATTTGGGGGTCTTGCTATACCTTCTTTCACGGATACTGGCCAAAAACGCACAAATAATCCACACACGCAGCGCAGCTTGCTTCAAATCATGAGCGTCTATAAATTCTATCTTACATACGTTAAGTACGTGTATGTATGTATGTATGGACAGCTCTATTCGAAAATTTAATGGATTAACTAAAATTTACATTACGGCCTTCTTTTGATAATCCTTAGAAGCTGGAACTAAGGTAATCTATACATATAATAAAATCGTAAAGACAAAAAGTCTGTACATTGAAGATAATCGAAAGAAAACCAACCAGAGTGACTTAAAACAATCAACTGAACATGTTACGACAATTTTTAAATTTTTCGTTTGTCTCTTTGAACGCGCATCACCTTAAAACCGGTGAACAGTGTTCCATGAAATTTTGTATAGCAATAGTATATATCCTCGGCCAACATTTAGGCTATAAAACAAATCAAAAAGGCTTGAGAAATAGTAAACCAGCAATAAAAACCTCTCGTGCGGCACAAAGATAGTATTTTCTGATGATCATGAATGGTGTAATTCCCAGTACATTTACAATAAGCTAGAGACTCTACCACAAAAAAGTTAAACAAGGGTTGGACATCTGTTGAACACATGTTTAGAAAAAGGCGTACCACAAAAGAGTGTCTAACGGTTGTCTTGAGTTAAGCAATTGTTAAATCATGTTTTACTTTAAACACTGCCAGATGTTAGTTTAGCGCGTGTCTATCGAGCATCTCACTTCATTTTTGGTGGCTTTAGTATTTTTAACAGAGATTGTAACACGGCCCTGTTACAACATTATTTCATGTAGTAGCAGTTTTAAAACTGCCATAATTCGTGTATGCAACGCAATCTGTCGGTAGGCCCCGACAAAGATTGCGGGATGAGCTAGACATTTTTTTCCAAGGATTGGCTCAGGGTAACGATAGATGTGAGCAATGGAAGAAAGGTAGGGAGGCCTTTGCTTGCCGGTATCAGTAAAGAGGTCTCGCAAGAGACCCAGGAAGGGACGGATTGACATCGCTAAGTCTGATACGAGAACCAACGGCTTTAGATGCGTGCTGAAGCCCAGGCGAATTATAGAAAAAAGAGCAAGAAAATGGACAATGGCAGAAGCCGGGATTGACCGCATGATTGAATGCTATTATAAAACTATGCTTGCTAATCGTAATTAAAGTTAATCTTTGCATCTGTTAGAGAAAGATTACGATTATAAAACAGAATTTGATTTATGAATTAAGTAAAAAACTAACAACAAAAATGGTCAAGTGTTGTTTTTCGTATTTATCAAATTTTAGCGCTATTATAAATATATTTACTTTTATTTATCTTCGTAGATGGTTCATAAAAACTTGTTAATTTACGGTTTTATTAATATATTTTTAATTTATTATCATAAAATTTATAATTTTCCCGCACATGAAATGTAAACAATGAGTAAATCGGTTTACAGCGACGTTGCCGTTCCGTGCTAAAGCATGGCTTGTCAGATGAAGGAGGCTATGGTTATTATCATAGGTTCCTTTATCTTACTGAAGGAGGCTATGGTTATTATCATAGCTTCCTTTATCTTACTGAAGGAGGCTATGTTATTATGGTATAGGCAAGCAGACTTTGGCCCTGCAAAACAAAACACTTCTGGTTTTTAAATGTCACAATTTAAAAGAAATCGAAGAAATGAAGTGAACTGACAAATAAAATGTAAAGAGATTATTCTGTGCAAAGACTTTGATCCCTTATACTTTTTCTTTATGCGTAGGCTATATCTTTAGTAGACATCGTGACTTATGGCATGGAACCATAAAACAATTTTTAGAGTTTTTATATAAAATTATCTGGAAAATTTATCCGGTATCAAATATCTGAATGGAGGCCATTAATCCAATATATTTTCTTTTTATATTCCTGCTAAGCCTCTTTCCAGATAGGTATCTAGTAACCCATATTTAAAAGTAACTTCAACAGGACTACTAAATTATGTTTTGCCCACAAGAACAAATAATATAATTATAGATCTCTTAGAGAAATGATTAAAACGTTCCCTTTTCCTGATATTAGGTACTTATCTGAAATAAAGTTCCGACACTGTTCCGACAAACCCTAGCCCCCGACATGTCGTAGCTCTGATAGACCACAGCTACGACAGGCTGCACCTCCGACAACACACAGACCTACAGCTCCTACAACACATGGCGCAAGATGAAAAGTCAGCCAGCAAGAAAAGGACGAATCACAAAATTAAAGAAACTGTAATCTGGAAATTTCACTGAGTCCGTATACAGTATAGTGCGTTAAAACTAATGGTTTTGTATGATTCATCTTCATGTGGTTTTTGAAAGAATAGCGGACAAAGTTGCAGGCAACAGCTAGTTCAATAAATAAGCGAGCGCAGCGAGCTACGAAATTGCAACGAAATTTCAACGTTTTTGTAGCACTTAAAAGCTGGGACAAATAGTACCTTTTAAGTAGCTGACAGAAGTGGGAGTAAGTAAGCGAACTTGTGGTACGTACTTAAAGTACGCGCTTTTTAAGTTCGCGAGCTTACTCGGCTCGACGTTGGTGATAGACGTACGGACTTTAAGTACGCGGTTTTTAAGTTCAATAACGATACATCACAAAATAATGGCGGCACGCGGCTCGCGGCGCTGACAGCCGTGCGAGCCGAAGCCGCGAGCCACGAGCTACGCGTACTTAGGCTGATACTCGAGCGAGCAAGGTCATCGAGCCACAAGTACGCCTACTTAATCGCACGTCTATCAGCCTCTTAAGTACGCATACTTTAAAACTGCCGAGTAAGTTCGCCAGCGATCCAACATGTTGATTTTTGCTCGCAGGCTCACAGCTCGCGGCTTCGGCTCACGCGTCTGTCAGCACCACGAGCCGCGAACCGCGATTGTTTCTCGTGCTGTTGTGTTTCGTGAAGAAATTAGTTTATGTTTAATTAACTTTATGGTTTTCTGTTGCGAAAGTGAATGATTTTCGAAGCTTTCCTTTGACTCGATTATTTACGGAAGTCTTAAAAAAGCGAGCTGGATAAGTTAGTGAACTTAAAAACCACGTACTTTAAGTTGTTTGACAATTTCGCACTTAAAAGCTGGAAGGGGGGGGGGGAATGATAAGAAAGCCAACTTTTACAACGTTAGCCTTGGAGCAAGCAAGAGTAAGCCAGTCTACCAAGGCAGCACCCGTTCACGAGTATAACGCAGGGCCCAGCCATCGTTCAATTCAACCATATTTGAGGGAAAAGAACATACTATCTTAAAAGTAAATACCTGTATAGAACAGCAGTTCAGTCCCATGGACTTTTGTCATTTTCAATAATAATATTATAAACAACATACTTAAGTGTGTTGGCTTAATTTTTTGCAAACATTCTTAATATGAAGGCTCCAAGAAATGGTACACTTGTTTCGCCCACTGATTTATTGTACTACATATTCAATACTTAGGTAAATCCTCTGTATTGTTACGTCTTGGCTTCAAAACCTTAGTTCTGTTAAAATTAAGCTCCAAGTTATTGCTATCAGGGGCCTAATTCTCACGACATTTTTCTAGCCACATATCTCCATTAACTTGAAATGTCTATTGCAGCCAAAAAATATTTTCTCAACTATCTTTGACAGTCGTATAGTGACGTTTTAATACAATTTTTTGGTTAGCGAAAATGTCGAATTTAAGATGTAACTGCGCCTAGTTCCTAATTCTCGCTCTGTGTCATCTCAAATCCGACATTTTTTCTAGCTAAATATATCTGTTAACAATGTAATTTAAAAGGATCTTTGACAATAAAGCGTTGTCGAAAATCGACGAGTATAAGATTTTTGTTTGCAATAGACAAAGAGATTGGAATGTTAGCGACCTTCATGTAGACTGGCAAGAAGGTCGCTAGCATTCCAATCTCTTTGGCAATAGAGATTCAGTGACTTTTTAATATTGTGGCTAGAAAAAATGTCGAATCCTAATGTCGAAAACGCGAGTATCGCCCCCCTGATAAGCTACACAAATGTCGGTCTCATTGTGACATATGCAAATAATACCAGTATAATAGTAGTAATTTTGCCAATGGCCACGTATCATTATCACAGCTTTCTGCAAACCTTGGTATTATCAGCCTTTGGTATTATCAGTACGGTATATGATACGATACGTGGTATGGCAAGGTACGTACCTTAAAGTCGTGTGTTCTAGAGCCAACATTTATACGGCCCTGATTTTCAACCAGTAACGATAATATAGAGCCCCACATTGCCACTAATTGCAGCGTGTATTCCTCCTTAGTTCTACTTATAACCCCTTGTAGGATCTGGAACGAAGTAAGTTGCTAAGATATAGCTTGATCTCTGGGACAATTTCACGACCAATTAGTCGCAGAATGTCAGAAACGCGAAAAAGCCAATTCGCAAAAAAAGTCGCACTTTTAGCAGGTAAATATAGTATTTACTATAAGAGAGCGATGGAGCTACAGCGAGAGAGGCTGAAAGTGGCCAAGCGCGGGCAGTCGCTGCGGCGCACGGGGCTTTCGGTAATATGTAACCACCCATCGGCTTGCGAACTGTGACACCATGGTGGGTTGTCAAAGTAGGTATATACCTACACTCTCTGGCAAGTTGTATTAATTTTTATTGAGAATTTGTAAACAAAATGTTATTTTAAATATTTTATTTTAAAGATTTCAAAGTTGGCGCTATAGTAAAAGTTGTTTGTTATCACGAGCACAGGCATATTGGGGTACCAAGAATTAATTTAGAGTCACCAGTAGGTAAGTATAGAATGATTTTTCAAAGTTTAGGAAAATATTCGAGATATACGTACATTGTCAACATATACATAGACCTGGTCGCAAGGCTTTTCTATGTTAAGTATACCATTGGCAGTATCGCTGAGGACAGTCTCGAACAGCACAAAGCCGGAGCGTTGGCGCAGCCGCTCGAACGTTGGCAGCTGCGACCCTGAGACGCCACCATATTGTTTGCCTAAATACTGCCTCCCCTCCATAGATAGAAGATTTAGTGTCTTGGTCATTTGAATCTTCCCATAGTGACCTTTTTGGGAAGGCTTTGGCAGCGGAATGTCCTTTACATTTTCATTATGCTTAAACAGAATATAACAACTGAAATTTTTACCAATAAATATCAACAAACAAGCTTTTCAGCCGCAAACAATTATTATAATTGATCGTTCAATAAGTCTCGAATGTAGCAGCATAGTAACGAAAATTCTTTTGATTATTAGAACAAAGCTTTCAAACGATAAATAGTACCGACACCAGTCTAAAAAAATCACAGTTCCAGTTGTGCTCTCGCGCACTAGGGCTCGGGGTCCACCTTGACCATGATCCAGGATTTGGCAGATCAGGTAATTACAGTGGAGCGACGGCCATCTGACCTCCGTAACCCTGTTAACAGGGGAACCCGACCACATTGGATCATACTTATAGTTATTGTGCATGTCTTATCTGTGTTTAATTATCACATCTCTTTTTTGTAAGTTTACTGGAAGATATTTTTTTAAGAGATAAATAGTGCTTGTTGTGTCGTACAGGTTTCATTACGATGTTTTCCCTCGCCAATAAAGCGTCGGTTAGTGTTCACCTGTACATAACTCAGAAAAGAGTTATTGGTACTCGGCGGCCAAAGAGATTGAAAAGTAAGCTTCATGCATACATTGCGATATTTTCCCTCACGGTAACATCGACTAGTGTTCAGTCAACTAATGAATGTATCTCAGAAAAAGTCATTAATACATGGCGGCACTCTAGATCGAACTGTGTACCTCTCGCTTACGGATCGGACCCCATACCCTTAACCATTTGTGCCGATACTGCGGTTCTGAGTTGTAGACTGTTTTATCGTTAGTAATTAAATTAAATAATCGAATTTACAATTCCTTATCTTTTTAGGTACGTAAGTAAGTAGTTTTTAAATTCATTACCAAAAATATAAAAATATTAACAATGTCAAATTCCATACTTATGTCATTGACTAAAAATATCAATGTCAAATAATTTAATAAAATCATAAATTTGACCATGTTAATACATTACAATCAATCAATTAATCAGTAATAATTATATATATACATATATATATATATATATATATATATATATATATATATATATATATATATATATATATATATATATATATTTATGAATGAAATATGGCGGACCAATTAATACAATATAATTACGTTATATAAAAAGTAGTAACCTGAGCTATAATCTGGCGGACAGCGTAGTAACTATGAGTAGGATCTCCAGATTCAGATATAGGGGCATCATCATAGTAGGATGTTATATGCGGTTTGAAGTTGGACTCGTAGATGGCACCTAAAATTTTAGACAGCAGTGTAATAAATTACACTTTAGGATTCCATGAGTATTACAAATTCGTTACCTGCAGTAAATTCGAAGTTTGTTCCTCCGCAAAACATATACATATTTACATGTAACCTTCTAGCAAGCATAATTCTTAAACAACCCAACAATTGTTCTGTGGATTCAGGATCATCAAGAATATTCATGCCCCAATTTTTCAGCCAGCTAGTGTATAACTCAGTTATCATGAACGGCCCATGCGGCATGAACACGCGGAGTTTCTGGTACTCTGCATCAATATCGCAACCTAAAATACAGTTTTGAAACGGTTAATAATGTATTTGACGACGACCTGAGTAGTTCAGTTGGTTAACATGCATGTTGGATTGCCATGCAGAGGTCCCGGGTTCGATTCCCGGCCAGGCAGAAATTTGAATTGTTAGTTTTAATTTCTGTTACAGGTCTGGGTGGTATATTATTATGTATAATAAGTATGTATTTAAAAATATATAAGTAGTTGATCAGCTGTCTGGCACACATAACACAAGCTTTGCTGACTTTGGGGCTAGATGGAGCTGTGTGAATGGTCTAAGCATATTTATTTATTTCTTGTTTGATTTACCAAAAATATTTCATGTAAAATTGGTTCCCCAAGCATCGCAAGCTCATAACGGTTTCAATGTGAAAAAGTTATCAGACCTTATGAAGAGCCAAGCCCGTATAATGCCACACTACATTTTGGCCAGAAGTATCAGAAAGTATGGCTTGGCTGTTTCATAGTAGATTCAAACGTAGTTCTATTAGTGGCAATGATAAACAACAGTATAGTGCAGAGCTGATGCTAGATTCGCGCTAGCTTGTCCGACCGCCGACGTCAGCCCTGACTATCGCAAAGGTCGAGCACTGAATTCTTCTCAAGGAATTGTACTAAATAGTAATTCATCAAGCAAAGCACGAAAGGAGCGTCGATGGCCTAATGGTGACAGGGTCCCACTCGTAAGCAAAAGGTCCCGGGTTCGAATTCCCATGTACCAATGACTCTTTTCTGAGTTAAGTGCATTAGTTGAACACTAACCGATGCTCTTACAATGAGGAAAAACATCGTGATGAAACTAACACAGTCTCGGCATCATGGTCCGGACACTTGGAGCACAACCGGGACATTAACGCCAAGATGTTGATGATGAGTAATTTGTTATTCAATTCTATTATATATGTAGGTACTGCATGACATGACAGGAATGAGCGGAGCGCCACCCAGATCGATTACTTTCTCACTCGGAGAGACAATAATATAAGCAGCATAAAGACACCTCTCTCCGAATCAAGGTCTCGTGCCTTTAATAACGCCTGAGGAAGTCGAGCCGGTTCTTCGCCGTCGTATGACGAACCAGATAGCCGTCGGGATTAGATGGAATCGGCGTAGAAATCGATGGGCTCTCGTGTTGTGTTACCTACGCTTGGGTTGCAGGCGCTGGGCTCTTCTTGGGATATGATACATTAACTTTTGACGTGAATTCGATGAATGTCTTTCTCGTCGCCCGAACGGACATTCCAGAAAATTGTGTCACAAATGATTTGTACTTTAAATCTTCATACTCCTAAAGTTTGAGGCCCAAAAGAAGAACACAGTACGAACTAGGTTGGCGAAAATGCCGAGAGGCGTGTCCGAAAGGCGACTCGAAGGGATTTCTACTTCGCAGCCGTGTTATTTTTCTAGGTTAAGAAACTAAACATGAAGCCAGTGTTTCCATACTTACATACGAATTCGTCCATACTGATACGGATTTTAAAAGTATAATTCATGAAAAAATATTTGTTGGATTAACAGCTGACACGGATTTACGAAAAAATAGCGGTAGCCACCCCAATACTTTTTTCTATATGAGTTTGCAAGGCTTAAAAACCTTCAAGAACGGATTTCAATTCGATTGTATGTTTTTTATACTTTTTTGTGTGCTGTGATATTCTGAAATATCTTTTTTGTTTGAAATGGTGTAACTTCTGAGATAGTCCCATTTGGATCAGGTTAGGATCTGGTGATGAAAGCAGGTCTTCGCTCCAGGGTGTTATTATCTGATGCCGCTGTGCTGATGATGAAGCCACAAAACTCAATTTAGGAGTTAGGGCGCAGTACTGCAATTTGTCTGAACTACTTAGTAGTATCTCGCTTAATCATGGTTTTGTCCATGTAAATCTCTATTGCCTACTTGCCCAAAATACATAGTCCGTATAGTCGATTTGTTAATATTACCAGTTGCAGCTCCAATAGTAGTAAGTGTTCCGGGAATAGAACCATGTTTTAAGGTGTCCCCAGATGTTCCGTCTAGAGTATATAAAACAGCGTTGGTGCCTACGTATTTATACATAATATCCCGCATTTGAAGTTTGTATGCCGTATCATTACCGTAAGTACCATATTCATTTTCCACCTGCAAAATAAATCGTGCATCGGTAAGTTACTTCGTATGCATTATTTTCAGCAGGTAATTTTTTCACAACAAACAAAAAGTCCGCGCTCAAAGCGTCTTCAAAAATGGGGTACCTAGCACGTCAAAATCATTACCCCAAAACGATTTCCCAAATTGTGGGAAAATATTAATATAAAAATAAATAAACTAACAAAATCAGTGAGATAACATGATAGAAAAATCATATCATGTTACCTAGATACACATAAATACGAGTACTAACTAAATGAATAAAAGTAGTAAGTAAATATAATAAATATAAATACATAAACTATAGAATAATTAGACATTATATGGGGTGTATATTATATGGGGTGTATATTATATGGGGTTAAATTCTTTATCGTTAATTGTTTTTACTCTTAACTGCCTTCACCGCTCATCAAAGGTCTTCTCGGCTTATCAAAGGTTCATCATATCAGCCAGAAGACGCCCACTGCTGGACATAGGCCTCCCCCCGGACAAGTCCGGTCCTGTGCTTTCCGCATCCAGCTGGTACCTGCGATCCTTACCAGGTCGTCGGTCTACCTTGTAGGAGGCCTACCCACGTTGCGTCTACCAGTACGTGGTCGCCACTAGAGAACTTTCTTCTCTGTCTGAATCTGTTCTTCAAGCTATGTGCCCTGCCCACTGCAACTTCAGTCTGGCAATCCTTAGAGCTATGTCGGTGACCTTGGTTCGCTTGCGGATTTCCTCATTTCTGATTCGATCGCGCAAATAAACTCCGAGCATAGCTCTTTCCATTGCCCTTTGGGTAACAGTGAGCTTTCTTATAAGGCCCATAGTGAGTGGCCACGTTTCAGGTCCGTAAGTCATCACTGGCAACACACATTGGTCAAAGACCTTCGTCTTGAGACACTGCGGTAATTGGGACGAAAATATGTGGCGTAGCTTCCCGAACGCTGCCCAACCGAGTTGGATTCGTCGATTGACCTCTTTCTCGAAATTGGACCTACCTAGCTGGACTATTTGTCCTAGGTATGTATAGTCGTCAACAACTTCAAGTGGAGTGCCTCCAACTGTCACTGGAGTAGGCACAACATGGACATTCGACATAATTTTCGTCTTGTCCATGTTCATTTTAAGACCTACTTGTTGAGAGGCACTACAGAGGTCATCGAGCATTTTGCCCAAGTCTTCCAGGGTTTCAGCCATGACTACGATATCGTCAGCAAATCTGAGGTGCTTCAGGTACTCGCCGTTAATATTGATGCCAAGTCCGTCTCAGTCCAGAAGCCTAAAGATATCCTCCAGTGCAGCGGTGAACAACTTCGGTGATATGTCTAACTAACATCACCTTGTCTAACACCTCGCTGCAGCTGAATAGGTTCTGTGGTCATGTCCTGGAACGAACTGACATAGTGGCGTTTTCGTACAAACACTTCAGTGCTTCGATATATCGATAGTCAATTTGGCACCGCTGTAGAGACTGGAGCACCGCCCAAGTTTCGATCGAATCGAAGGCTTTCTCATAGTCCACAAAAGCCAAGCATAATGGCCGGTTATACTCTTCGGTCTTCTGTACAACCTGCCGCAGCGTATGTATGTGGTCTATGGTACTAAAACCTTTTCGGAATCCGGCTTGTTCGGGAGGCTGGAAGTCATCAAACCTGCGTGCGAGACGATTCGTAATGACTCTCGAAAACAGCTTATAGACATGGGTCAGCAGCGATATTGGTCTGAAGTTCTTCAAGAGAGCCTTATCACCTTTCTTGAAGAACAATATCACTATGCTTCTGTGCCATGCTTCCGGCGTTTTGCCCTTGAGGATGACGGAATTGAACAGCTTCTGAAGGGTCTTAAGCACAGGTTTGCCACCAGCTTTCAGAAGCTCAACCGTAATTCCATCATCACCCGGCGCCTTGTTGTTCTTAAGCTGTTTGAGAGCCATACTAATCTCGTACAGGCTGATGTCCGGGATATCTTCGGTGTAGTGTCGGGTCAACTTGGCTCTGGGGTCTTTTGCCATACTGGTAACAGGTGCCCGAGTTGTCTTGTATAACTGTCCATAGAACCTCTCGACTTCCCTCAAAACCTCGCACTTGGTCGAAACAACTCTGCCGTCATCCGTTTTCAGTCTCGTCAACTGGCTCTGTCCAATTGACAGATCTCTCGTAAAGACTTTAGGGCCTTTGTTCCGCTCGATCGCCGCCTCAATATTGGTAGTATTGAAGCGGCGTATGTCGCGAGTCAGAGACTTGGAGATCTGTCGATTAAGTCGCCTATTTTGAGAGACATTATCAGGGGATTTCAGAGTCATTCCGCGTCTTTCTTCGATGAGTTTGAGGGTATCGTCCGAGATTTTGTTTGTTCTGTTTGTACGGCAGGCTTTATAAAACTTTGACCCAACCGTATAGACAGTTTCCACGAACCTGTTATTATAGTTGTCCACGTCGACGCACTCTCCTAGGCACTCGAAGCGATTTTGTAATTCGAGTTGAAAGCTCTCGGGGTTTGTGGATTTGGATGGGTATAGGCCGTAGCGTGGACCTCATCAATCTCGATCTTTTCAGCTGGGGATTAATATTCAATGTGCCTCTTACCAAGCGGTGATCACTGCCAATTTAAACGCTATTGATCATCAAGACATCATTGAATATATGCCGTTTCGTAGATAGGATGAAGTCAATCTTATTTTTTGTGACACCATCGGGACTAACCCACGTCCATCTGCTATGATCCGGCTTCCTGAAAAATGAGTTCATCATAAAGAGTCCCTCCTTCTCCATAAAGCCGGCCAGCATCTGGCCACGGGCGTTCCGACTTCCAACTCCAAATTGCCCCACTCTCAACTCGTCTCCGCCTCGTTTGCCCAGTTTCGCGTTGAAATCCCCCATGACAACGGTATAATGTGTCTTGGAGGTATGCATGGCTGTAGAAATATCCTCATACATAGCCTCCACTTCATCGTCGGAGTGAGTCGAAGTCTGTGCGTAGACCAAGTGCTGTATGACCTTCAACGAATACCGCTTGGTAATTCTGAGTATAAGGTACACTACCCTAGACGACACACTCTCGATTTTAACGATGTTGTTCACGAGGGATTTGTGGACGAGGAACATGACACTACCTAGGGACTGTTGGTCGCCCTCCCGGAAGTAAAGCAGATTTCCGAACTGTAGGATTATCGAAGGTTAGCTGGAAGAAATCCCGTTGTGGGATAAGCTCGCCTTTGCATTATAAACTGTATTTTTATTTCCTGTAATGTTATAAATTGTTGCAATAAAGAGATTACATACACACATACATACATTATGCCGTAAAAGTGGCACAATATCTGGCAACGGATAAGAATGGTATCACTGCGATAGACAGTCATATCCTGACTTCTGCAGTGAGTAGGCGTCCTTTCTGGCGTTTACCGCGAAAATAGCGGACAGAGCGACAGAAAGGGATACAAGATACATTAATAAATAAGGAAAAAGAGATAAAATAATTATTAGTAAATTTTGAATATGACGAAGGGACGTGCTAGGCAGCCTTAAAAAAAGAAAATTAAAAAAAAAGAAATAAAGGAACGTTACAAAATGCAACGTTACATAATCAAGAGTAATTTTATTCAACATTAATTACTGGGTACCTGCATATACATACCTGCACTAATATAATTGGTCCACCATTTCCAAATAGCAGAGGTACCAGTTGTTGGAATAATTTTTTCATCCATGTTTCAGTTTCATTTATATAGTCTGAAATAAGTAAGTGTATTAATTTGGAATAAAGTAAGCAAGTATATTATGATCTTACAATAATAGTGTAATCTATTTCAAGAGGAGCACGAAGATGAAGATAAACCTTGTCGCTCAAATGTAAGATCGTCTTTGGCCATCCCCATCAATCATTCCGATTTCTTTTCCTACTCCTTCACTCTTCATGCTGCGAGACTGTGGAACTCTCTCCCGCATGAGGTACGTGACTGCCTATATTAAAAAAGCGAGTAAAATACCACTACCTTTCCCTGTCCAGTCCATAAATTATTTATATATATATATATATATTGATATGTAGTAATATTTAAGTGTATAAGTATGTATGTATTTATTGATATTATATATAAAAATTAGTCATATTCATATGTATTTTATAATTATTCATTGATTGTGCGCGTCGTATCTGTATTTCTTAGCTAAACATTTCCTATTGTGTGCAATAAATACTTAAATAAATAAACAAATAAATAAGGTGTCCCATGGATTAAATTTACGTAAAAAGTTGTAAAAATGCAGCAGTGTCAATGACCAACCGCCCGCGGGATGGTTGCATGCGTTAATTTTTATGTTATTTCTTTTTATGTCAATCGGTAGGCAAACAGGCAAGCGGGCCACCTGATCGAAAGTGGTCACGGCTGCCTGTAGGCAGACATAAGCATCACCAGGCATCAGGAGTATCGACAATGCGTTGCCCACCTCTATGGCACATTGCTCTGTTAGCAAAAATGCAAATGTCCTTCCTTTGTCAAAGCCACGGTTTCCCAAATCCTTACCCATGGAGCACTGAAGAAAAAAAACTTAAAATAGTATTGTTTGGCTGCGGTATTGTGTGAGTATTGTGGGGTAAAATAGATAGGCAGGCGAGTTACCCCGCTATGCCCTACCTCTCTTATGATTTTTCATTAAAAAGCTTACATAAGCATATAACTTGCGGACTTATTTCTATATTTAAAAAAATATTTTCTATTCTTTTCTTTTAATAAGTTTTATTTTTCCCACTTATTACCTACACCAGTTTAGCTTGTCTTCATAAAAATCACGTTCATTTAAGGTTTTATTTGATGTAGAAACAACAGTGTTTGCATCTGTTGCAAACAATTTCATTCTACGCTACATGCGTCAAAAGGAACCACATTGACAAATGTTGCAAAAAGTTTCCTTTTGTGACTTTTTGTTTATGATACATTTCGAAACTTTGTTTCACTTTGTTCACTGCTAACACACCGGAATTTTCAAAATGTTTACAAATGTACATCAACTAAGAGCATCGGCGCCAAATGTTCACGGTATCGGACTCGTAATTTTTTCCCTCAGAATGTCTCGCAAAACGAGGGGAATCGCAAAACTCTAGATTGCCCTTGTTTGGAATAGCTAGATGCTGGCTATAGCCAGTTTTTGTTCCAAATGCTTGTTCTCTAACTATTTGTTGTCAAAAGTAACCCCAAGGTATGTGACTTTATTAATTAAATTATTGACAAAGCAACAATAACAACCACCGGACCTCCCACCGAATCAAGGATTTGTGCCACTGATAATACCTAAGGAAGTCGAGACGGCTCTTCGCCGCTTGAAGAATGAGTAAGCTAATTACGTATCGCTGTAACCAACAATTCTCTGATTTCAATGATTGAATTCGTTACTTTTGCGATTACGTATGATCGATTTAAAAGTTTCAGTTTATTGCATTTTACGTTTGTTAGCAACTGAACCCATGCAATCGATGATACGCAATCGCAAAAGTAACAATTTAAATATTTGAAATCAGATAATTGTTGGCAACAACGTTATATATGGATATTATTAGATGGAGACCCTATTAAGGCGTGGAAATCAACGGGCTCTAGTGGCTTGAGCAACCTTAACAGACCTTTTTCACCGGCATTCTCCTCCCCGAGATGGTATCAGTGAAGGCTTAGTATCATTACCTCAGTTTTAAAAGGTAAGGGCTTGGCGCGGGAATGCAACAATATCCACAGACGGTATAAAGGTGATGTCGCACACCATGAGAGCTCTTCGAGCGCAATGTGGACTCTCGGATGCGACAAGAGTGTACAGTCTCGTAATGTCAGTATGGGTTTCGGGAAATGCTTGGGATTATGGACCACGTATACAATAATGGACTTGTAATTTTTTGATGACCGATACGTTGTTTGGCGCCGGGATCGTGATTGTACAGCTACCAAGCACCAAGCAAGGAGGTGTACTCGTGAGAAGTTAATGGTCACGTCTCAACCTACGTTTCACTGTAGCGCTGAGGATCTTTGGCTGGCGATTAATTTGAGGGGCTGGCGAGCTATGGAAACGATCACTTTGCACATTTAGTTTACCTATGTAAACAAAACGTAGGATTTTCGTCTTCACAACAACTGAATTTTTTTTTATAATTTGAAAATAATTGTTAATGGGCACTTTGATAACACCTTCCTCATCATTGTGGACTTTTATTTGAGCGGTATTGTATGATCTAGCTCTGATACGAGTGATGGGTCCTGTGTTCCCTCCAACTACGTCACTAGTGATGAGATGCTCTTGGTTGACACCATTAACACGTTGAATTTATCTCAATACAATAATATTTAGAACGATTTTGGTAAGATATTGGATCTAATATTTGGAAATAGTGAGGTTACTGTTATAGATGGCAGTGATAACCCGCTCGTGCAGTAGATCCATATCATGGTGTTCTCACCTGCGAAATAAGCTTCACTAACTATCAATATCTAGATCGCCCGAAATTTACTAAATCTCTTTATGATAAAGGTGATTTTGAATCAATCAATAGTGAATTATTGACTATTGACTGGGCTAATGAGCTCGGTTATTGCTCGTGGACGCAGTGTCCTATTTATATAACGTCTGATTTCGTCTTAGGGACTCCTACGTGCCAAGGTTAGTCTCCGGTAACTCTTACCCTAAATGGTATTCAAAGGCGCTAATCAGAACTATAAAGGAAGTATTTAGTGAAGTTCAGAAAGTATGGTAATCGTACTGATGAGCAATCTTACAGGTTATTACGTGATAGGGTTAGGTTAGGTTAGAGGAGGCTTCTTGTTACAAGAACTTTATTGAAGTGGTCGAAAACACTATCGTTAAAATCCCAAAATTTTTTTTTGGTCCTACTTTAATTCTAAAACAAAAAGTAACGTAATGCCAAATACTTTACGACACGACCTTAATGCATTTTCGGCCCATTTTCAATCCACGTTTTTGCACTCCCCCAACCGTAATGTCGGTGATAATGACGCCGTTTTCTGTAGCACCGTGTAGGATATCGCTTCAATTCGTGTAGATATCAATTCCGTTGCAAGTTGCTTGAGGGTCTAGATCCAAGTAAATCGGCTGGACCTGACAATTTGCCGGCTGGGTTTCTTATTCATAGTCCAAAATACATTCAACTATTCATCCAAAACGATATCGGTGTTTCTCACTATTTTGTTCCGTAAGTCCCTTGCAACGGGTGCGTACCTAGTATGTGGAAGCGTGCTTATATAACACCGGTACATAAAAAAGGGTCTAAGAGCAAGGTGTCCAATTATCGTCCAATCTCTAAGCTATGCATGGTCTCTAAAGTTCTTGAGAGGTTAGTATCCGACCAACTATATCCGGCTCTGAAGCACTCCTTCAGTGATAATCAACACGGTTTCCTTAGGGGTCGTTCAACGGTCTCCAATCTGGTTTTACTGAACAATTTCATAACTGAAGTGATGGACGACAGTTCGCAGGTTGATGTTGTTTACACAGATTACAGTAAAGCCTTTGACAGAATCCAGCATGACATATTATGTAAAATCGGTGTGAGAGAAGATCTGCTTCGGTGGTTTTCCTCTAACATCGGTCTTAAGCGGTTGTTATCAATAACTATATTTCTAGATGGGTCTCTGCTCCCAGCGGCGTTCCTCAAGGGTCCTTGCTGGGATCAAATAGTTTGTGTGAAATGTGTTGCTGTCGGCAGCGTACAATGTACTCAATTGGGAAAAATGTAGGCGCATTCTTCTTTCTTTTCTATTATTATTTTTTGGGTACGCAATAATTTCATTTTGTATTCTGTCATCATATTATTGCAGTGCAGTTTTACCTTCCTTTTTTATTTTATTTTTACTAGCGAGGACCTGTAATTGGCTTATTGACTCTAATATAATATTTATTATGTTATATGTAGCTGTTGGTACTCCAATAAATAAATACCCAATAAGACCTCTGTATTTAAATAATTTCTAGGGTAAAATCATAATTTTTGTTTCACTATTATTATTGTAAGACTTCTTTATTATAATGTGTAAACTATTGCACAAACGTGTAAAAGTGTAATATATCTACCTTTATTAGTACTGCGGAGTTTTATGTCAGGGTATTTTCCGAGAAGCCAATAGGGAAATCCACCCTGAAATATCAGTTATCATATTACTATTGAGCTAAGGTAAGTAATCTTTTTAACAATGGAATGCCCACCACCTACAACCGCAATCCCTATGTGACATTGAGTATTCATAAAGTTCGAGCACAAAGGTAGGGGTTGGGTAGGGGTAGGATAGGGGTAGGCTAGGGTTAGGGTCCCGGGAGCAGCTACCTATATCAAATGCAGCATCTGTAATACATGCTTGCTTAAATGTTGTCTGGCGGTGGTGTGGGGCCGGATCGCTTTTTTCCCTTAAATATGGTTGAATTGGACGATGGCTGGGCCCTACGTTATACTCGAGAACGGGTGCTGACTTGGACTGGCTTACTCTTGCTGTAGTTTTACACAACAAAAGATCTGATCAACAGAATCTGAACTGTTGATTTGATCATATTAAATGATATGTGAATTGGTACCATATCTCTCTCTGCGCAGATGTATGGCCCCGGGCGCAGCAGCACGTGCAGCCCCTCCTCCGCCGCGAGCCGCACGAAGCGCGCCACGTCGCGGTCGCCGGAGAACGAGTAGCGGCGCTCCTCCGGCTCGTGGAAGCTCCATTCCACGTAGCTGATATCATAAAAATAAGTAACCTAACAGACAGAAAAAGTCGGATAACCCTTGATCAAGTTTACATATACACAAATATATTTCTAAACTACTGAACCGACTTTAATAAACCATCTCGATTAAACTGGTTTTCACATAGAAAAAGCTGAATCCAAACCGGTTCATTTGTTCGGAAGCTAGGACGCCACCGACAGACAAATACACATACACAGATCGACAGAAACACAGTAGTTAGGCGTTCGTAATTCTGTAGCGTAGGCGTTGCATAGGCGTAGAGTTTATATAGAGTAGGAATATGGTAGTGTTAGGTAGAGTAGGGTAGCGTAGGGGTAGAGCTTTACAACGTATAAAACAAAATCGCTTCCCGCCGTTCCCGTATGACTAGATATTTTAAACTACGCAACGGATTTTAAAGTGATTTCCATCAATAGATATATCTATTCAAGTGATCAAAGAAGAAGGTCTGTACGTATAGTTTAATATTATTTTGTGTATAACACCAAGCGTACGAAGTCGCGCTTCGTTCTTGACCAGCTAGTAATTATTAAATATTAGTTACTATAACACTTACGTAGCGACTGCGTTGAGGCCAGCAGCCTTGAGCTTCTGCAGGCGGTCGCGCCAGTACACAGCCGGCACGCGGAAGTAGTGCAGGGAGCCCGATACTATGTGCAGCGGCTCTCCATCCAGCATGAACTCATTACCCACTATTTTAATGTTGTGAGCAAAAATTTTCTACGACAAAATATTGGAAATGAACGTTGTAGGTTCGCTGTTTTAATCGTGCATCAGTGTTAGAATGTAAAGTCGATTAAAAGTTGCGCGCTGCAACGTCTGTAACGTAGCTTGTGACTACTGGGCAGTACTGGGTCCTTATTTTTAAAAAGCTCGCTTCTACGCGAGCGCAAGGAATCTCTACTAATAATTTCGGGCTTCTGGACCTAGCAGTTTTAACTTTAAGTTGTCCAATATTAGCCAATCAGAATTGTATACGTCCTCCCCCTATTTTCCGCCCTAGTTGAAGTTCATTTTTTATTTCGTAGAGTATTTATAAAAAGTTTCATGTTAAATAATCCATTAAAGATCCCTCTTCACTCAATAATACTTTTAATTATTATTAGAATGTCAACAAAATAGGTACTTGATAGGACTATTTATTCTTTCCACCAATATATTAATATTTTACGAATACCTCAGTAGTCCTCTTAGGATAAGTAGTATTTGCAGCATTTGGCAGCGCTTCTGTGACTACTGGATTCATGTTTCCTTTAGCGTGTATTGCACTTTCACCCATTTTCGGAGTTATTAGACAGAAGAGCAGTATAACCCAATTTTTCTTGTACATTTGATGAACTAAAATATAAAAATAATTTAAACCACCAAGGTGACAAACAAGCGTACGACCCGCCTTATGGTAAGCAGTTACCGCTATCTATGAACCTTTGCAACAACCAGGGGCAACTAAAGCGTGTTTCACACCATTCTTGAAAAGTTCCAATTTGTGGTTACTTACTCGGGAAAACCAATTCCACAACCCCAGAGTGCGTGGAAGAATGTTTCTCTAGAACCGTACAGTAGGTATACGGGACAATTTTGGTTCTAAGGTGCAATGTATATGAACAATAAAGTTACTATACCACCTAATTCCCGTCTAATGGCGTGCGGTGCGGTGATAGACCATGAAGTAGGCATAATGTCAATCAAATTCTCGAACAAACACGTCATTGGAAAGCTCTTTTCTGGCGGCAATTGCTTACTATAGAATTATACCACGCGTTAAGCAATCTCGGTTGGTACCAGCTTGAATGTCGACGTCAATTTACACAAACATTATGAACAAACGAAATAAGATATACATAAGTATCTATAGTTATGAATATAACTTATAAGTGATTATGACTCTTCTTTGTTAAAAATTAAAGTGATGTCCCTTTAACAATTTGTCACTTTAAATGCTTCTATTTTCCTTGCCATTACACCTCTTTATTTCGAATCACGCCGATTCAAACGCCCCTTGTTAGCAAAAAATATATTTTAATTTTAGTGTAATAGAAGATCTAGTGACTAGGATAGAGAAAGGAACGCTTAGCTGGTTTGGGCACATATGATGAAAGAAAGAGGAGATTAACGAAAAATATGTATATGGCAGGAGTGATAGGAATGGTCGAAAGGTAAAGACCGTACTTATCGACGTACGTATCACGATCAAATGGATGGAAAATTATACACACTTTTTCAGAGATAGAATTCTTTGCATTCTCAGATGAGAATATGCCGCCAAATAACGTTGGAAAAATCTTTCTAAGGTGCTCATTTTTTAGTATTATATTACACGCTTGTTTGGAGAGCCCCATCAAATAAATGTTTACTAAACTCATCATCATCTTGGCGTTATATCCCGGTAGCGCCCCCGCGCAGCACGCGAGGGCCCAGGGTCCGCCTTCCTCTATTCTTGGCCCTCCTCGCACGGTCTTCGGCATCCCTGTGAGCTTATTGGCACGCATATCGTTCTTGACTTCGTCAAGCCAACGCTTCTTGGGCCGGCCTCTCCTTCCCGTGACCGGCGTGGGCGGCATGGACAGACACTTGTTCCCCACATAACTTTCCGGTCTGCGCAAGACGTGGCCATACCATCGAAGGCAACACTCTTGCAGCTTACCTGCGATGTCACGGATGCCAAAGCTACCCCGAATGTGGGCGTTTCAAACCTGATCCTTCCGTGAACTCCACACATCCACCGCAGCATCTTCATTTCCGTGACGCGCAGCTCCTGCTTGTGTCGCTTTAATAGGGGCCAAGTCTCGCTACCGTAAAGGAGAGCAGGTCTAATGATGGTCTTATAGACCTGTCCCTTTAACTTTATCGGCATTTTGGGGACAAATGACACCTGTTACCTCGGATATTCGGATACCAGTGGATATTCGGGCCTTGACGTCGCCATCGATGACCCCGGTTGAGCTAAGCACAGATCCCAAGTATCTGACCTGATCCGTGCACTTGACTTCCTCATCGCCTATGCGCACGGGTAGGGGATCTGCACTGTTGCAGGCCATGTACTCTGTCTTCGCCACATTTATCTTTAGACCGCCGTTCTCAAGTGCCTCTTTCCACTTTTTTACACGTTGGATTAGTCGCCCCTTGTCAGAGTCTGTCAGCGTCAGCATACATGAGCAGCCATGGAGGTACCTCATGATAATCTCGGATGCTGTCTGACAATACGTCTAATATCACGTTGAACAGAAGTGGGCTGAGCACAGAGCCCTGGTGTACTCCAACGGTAATCGGGAACGGTTTGGTGTCACCAACGGCAGTCCTTACTATGGAATCGGAATCGTGGTACATATCTCGGATAATGTCAATATAACCTCAGGTATGGACTTGGACCGCAACGCCCACCCGCGCGCGCAGCGGCTACGCCCTGGGCTCTCCGCTCAATAGGGCTATAGACGGGTATGAGAAGTGCCTCTCCGACAGTGCTGACGTTTTCCATCTTAGCCGAGCACAATATACAAAAAGGGTTATCCAGTACCTCCAGTCGCGTGAAGGATGGTATGGTATGGTATTACACACTCATACATTAAACAAACTCACGAACACACACACAAACACACGCACAAACACCCATACATATAGAGAGATAATCTTATATTTGATATATTTTAGACAGAGAACATTATATTTGAATTTTGATTGTTTTTTTTTCTATTTGTATTTTATATGTTGTACTGTCCTATACTGGCTATATTAATTACCAAAATTATAAATTGCAGTTTTGTAATTGGCATATCAAATTAATAATGTAACCTTTTTGAATAATATTTTATATGCTGTAAAACTGTGAAATAAATAAATAAATAATAAATATGATCTCCCGAGGGATACAGTCAAAAGCCTTCAGCATGTCCAGAAACAGGAAATGCAGGTGTGTGTTCTTTGATCTGTAGGTATCCCTCCATGAGAGTTCTCAGGGCAAATACGGGGTCCATGAACAGCGCCTTATCCGCATCGCTGCAAACCGACCTGTGGAGCGTAGGCGCTTATCAAGTTGGTCACGACCCCTTCGACAAGCACTCCTACAACCATAAGGCGGTCGCTTATACGCTTCACATCCAAGACGTTGTCCCGAAACTCCTCAGAGAGCACTACCCCCACGCCGTTGTCCCCACTCGGAAAGCCCGTGTAAATCAACTTGTAGCCGTTCCCGTGATGTTGCGGGACCTGTTGCCTCTCCAACGAGTCTCCTGCATGAACGCCACTGCCACCTTCCGCCTGGCGAGCACATCGGCCAGCTCACGCGCCCCTCCGGTCAGCGTGCCAAGGTTTCACGACGCGAAGCGGACCTTTCAATGGGTTAGCGTCTTTAACCGGGCCCGCCCTGGACCCGGTAGCCCTAACCGACTTGTCACAGGAGTAGGGCGATCCACCTGCGCGTCGTATTGCGGTAGGTCCGGTTTCTTTAGTCGACTTGCCATGAAATGTTTACTAAACTACCAAATTTAATTTTAATGAAATAAAGCTAAAAACCATACTGCTTAAATTTGCTTCCAAATGAAAGAAACCGCATCGAAATCGGTCTAGCCGTTCGGTAGATACGATGCCACAGATATATAACTTGCGTCAAAGACACAGATTAAAATTAGATGGTTGTGCGTCGTGTTGCTTCGTGCGTCGCGTCGCCGTCGTCTAGGTCGTCTCGTGTTTGTTCTTGATCCGAGGTGTGGAATATTACTTGAGAGTTGTCAAGCGAAATGCTCTGCACTAAGTTAAAAAAAAGAGAAAGGAAATAAATGTTCTCGTTTTCTTACCTAGGAATAAAATATCGTTGATTCTTTCAAAACTTTCCATGTGCCAGTTGGAAATGTTAAATATTTTACAGAATTATACTTTTTTTTATTATTGAACTAGATTTCAATTTTATACAATTTAGAAAATTTGAGCGATACTGTTGATTGTAATGTTACCGGTCGGATTGAATACAACCGGCCACTGTGCCTAACGTTTATGGAATGGGAAATGTAACAGACAGACAATAGTATTTATTCTACACAGTGTCGTTCCTTAGGTGGTTGTGTTGATGTTTGTAAAAAGAGGCCTCACTCAGATTACGTTCCGGTGTAGTTCTGGTTTTCAGTGAGCCACAAGGTATGGATCTAAAATACTTAGATGAAGTACGTAAGGTATCTACTCGAAGCCTATTTGGCTGCAGCGAGACAAGGTGATGTCAAATCATTGAAGCTGTTCACCGTTGAGTTCCAGGATGTTTTCAGGCTTCTGGACTGGGACGGACTTGACATCAATATTAACGGCGAGAACCTCACTCACCTTAGATTTGCTGAGATAGTCATGGCTAAAACCCTGGAAGACAAGACCTCTGTCTTCTACTAGGAATGAATATGGAGTAGACGAAAAACATGTCAAATGTCCATGTTGTGCCTACTCCGGTGACAGTTGAACTCAATACGGAAGAAACACGTTATAGTAGGTTTATTTATCGGAAAATACATAAATAAAATATTCTAACCTTCCAAATTGTTTAAGCATGTTTAAGATTTTCACAGACAGTCAGATTGGACAGATTGGATTATCCACCCATGGCGTAAGATCTTCTTTATAGATGAGTAATAAATACAGAGAAGCCCCACGGCATTTACACGCTTGCTCATCATAACCATATAGTGCTCTTAAGGTTCTCTACATTCGCCAGTAAAGAAGACATTTTTCCTAATGTGAGATATTACACTCAATACTCTCAAAAGTACCTTTGATCACAGACTCTCGATAATAGTACTTTGACTTAAATTACATCTAAAATTTTGCCAAATGGTGCTGGTTAGAAGTAGTTCTGACTGGTTTTATTACTTAAATCTCTTAAAAAGTGGAGGTTGATAAAAATAACAAATTAATGTATGTAAAAAGTTTACGTAGTGTAGTAGTTTTAGAACCTGCAGATACTTCAATGTAAAAAATATTGTTGAAGTGTTAGTAAATAAGAAAGATACTCATTGCATCACATTGCAAAAGCATTGACAAAAGAACTATGATAATGATATAATATGGGGTTCTTCAAAAAGCATGTCTACAGGTATCTTAGAGGCCGACACCGTATCCGCACCCCTTAGATTGCAGATATTCTGAACGACGGTGGCCACTTTCCATCAGATAGACCGTCCGTCCGTGTTCCTAGGTAATATAAAAGGCAATTCAAAAATTCATTTGGTAGTTACAAACAAAGAACCTATCAAATCTTTACATCTACAGTCTGTACAAATCTACGACATTATTAAATAATTATATTGGGCATTGTGGTCGCCATAGACTTATGAATGAAACCACACGAAAGTAAGTACGCTATATGAAGGAGGCTCTATACATTAAATAAATAAATAAATATTCGTGGACAAATTCACACAACGCCATCTAGCCCCAAACTAAGCAAAGCTTGTACTATGGGTGCTAGATAACTGATATACCACTTAAATACTTTTTTTAATACATACTTATTATACATAGAACACCCAGACCCGTAACAGAAATTAAAATTCATAATTTCAATTTCTGCGCGGCCGGGAATCGAACCCAGGACCTCTTGCGTGGCAGACCATTGCAGTGGCGCCGCGAGAGAGCGTTTGTCTCTTTCTCTCAATACTAAGACGAAAGAGATACCAATACCTATGTCGCGCTTTTTCTCGCTTATCGCGCGCGAGAGCAACTTATGCTAGGCCTACAGATTAACGTTAATGTCCTAGTCACACACCTCGGTGTCAACGTAACAAGAGCAAGGTCTCGGTCTGGTATCAGACTAGAAATGCACAGCCGCTACCAAGTAGATCTCATCGAGGAAGGAGGAGAAAGGAGTTCAATTAAAGTTAAGCATTAAAAAACAATTAACGTCTAAATAGTTTGATCTTATATTTTTATAATAATTGTGTATTTTGTGATTCTTTTATTGTATTAAAACTTTGTAATAAACCAATCTCCAATATATAAATATTTACTTTTACAGTAGACATTTTAACTTAATAAGTAATTTTGTCTGGAAATTTGTGGTTTAAAGTAGTTTTGACTAAGAGCGTCGGTTACTTTCCAGTTAAATTACTATTAACCAAAGATTTTCAGACAAAACTATTTTTGACAGACCTGTTCAGCCAAAACTACATTTGCCTGAGTTTTCAGTTATAAGTACTTTTGACTGAATAAGAGTTTCACATATGGTATATTATTACATACATAGGGAGTTTGTTTTTTCTTTGTTTCAATCCGCTAATCTCCGAAACTATTGAACCTATTTCGAAAACTCGGAACTTCGGAAGCTTAATATTCCCAAATGTGACTTTTGTTAGCAAAAAGTAATAACACCCGTGGAATATGTTAGCAGAGTTTTGTATTGAACGGTCGAAACCGTGGCGGACCGTTAAAATATTCTTAGTTAGCAGTTCTTTCTTTAATCCACAATGCTATAAGCTATTCATGGATTTGCACAGTCGTCTTCGAAATGGTAGATTACGGGTCCAGCGGCCCGGTCAAGTATGGGGCGGTCAATGAAGGCCATAGCGCGGGATGGGGGCGCACGCAGCAGCTCCAGCACTTGCAGATAGTTGGATTCCGGCGCGGCGCGCAGCCATGCGCCCGGCACGTACAGCGTCGCCTGCGGGCCCGCCGCCGGCCAGTAACGCCCCAGGTTGTGACCGTTTATCCACGCGTAGCCCTGAGGATCACGACGACAATGAACTTATCAATTCCGATTCTATTCTACTAGGTATACATACACCACTAAGAATACATGATTAACGTATTCGAAGATCGCGTTCTTATGTCTATAGGTATAATAGTCGTCACCTAGACTCCTTTTGTGTCAAGTCAACCCCTAACCTACACTACCCCTCCCCTATCCTACCCTACCCTACTTTATATACCCCTACCCCTACCAGACCCCCTGGACCAGATCCTGGTCTCGGTTCTAGTGCTAGTCCCGATTATTGGATGATGGATCTGAGCACCGAACCCGACCGGAACGAATTACCGACCCTAACCCTTACTGCAGGCGTCGGAACATCTCTTGATAAAGTTTACATAGCAAGTATCTCCTAAACTAATGAGGCAAGCTAAGAACCGTCCCCTTTAAACTGGTTTACGAAAGGATGAAACCGCATCGAGATCGCTTCAGCCGGTAGTTACGATCCAATGGAGTTTCGATGCCACAAACAGAAACAGGCGGGCGGCGCTCTTATGATGTCTGCGCACGTTTCGTGTATTATGATGGTGTAAACACAGAGGAAGAGAGTTCATTCGTAGTTTCCTGGAAAATTCTAAGGACATTCTTGGAACGTTGTAAGAAATTTCGCTTTTCTTGACTGATACCTTACTTATCATCGGACCATCAGCTTATCCGTGTCCTCCTGGAGCATTCTTATATTTTACACTAAAAAAGCACAAGCAAATGCTCTTGCTCTATGTTCGCCTGGTATATAAAGAATATAAATAAGATTTCCAAATAAAATATATGTTTACGAACGTCGTGTTGTTGCTATTTCTCGAGTTCGGGAATCGAACGGGATCGTATAAGCTCTTGTAATATTAGTATAACTCACCTTTTGCCACCCTGTGGTATCCAAGAATGTGTCCAAAGGTTTCTGTCCTTCAGGTAACTTGAAATGAACATCGTAAAGTACTGGTCCGTGTTTAGCGCACTTTTGGTCTTGAGCGATTATTGCATCCACAATTTGGAGGGGGTAACCTCTTACCGACCATTTCCCGCTCAGAATTTTCAAGTTGTACCTCACTTCGCTAAGTATTCCCTGCATCGAATAAAATATGCTGTTTGTTGTTGGTTGCTGGGATTGATTGAACTATTATTTTATTTTAAGGGTGGTTTAATTAAAATAGGTGGCCTATTAGTTAAGGGGTCTGGCGAGGTTTGAACCCCAGTATAACAATGACTGAGTATGTTAAACATTAACCGATGGTCTTACGGTGAGGTACAATGTATTGATGAAACCTGCACATTCAGCAACTGACTGTGTAACCATGATCCAATGTGTTAGGTTCCCTTGTTAACATGGTCACGAATGTTATATGGCTGTCGCTCCGCTGTATTAACCTGATCTGCCAAAACCTGGATCATGGTCAAGGCGGACCCCGGGCCCTCGCGTGTGAAGTTTGCAACCGGGATATTAACGCCAAAATGACCGATGACCGATGTAGATAATACCTGGAAAATGAGAAAATTCAGGAAATATAATTCTCAATATCAATAAATTCAGGAAATACAATTCTGGAGTCTTTAATATAAAAGACTCCAGAATTGTATTTATTATATTAAGGACCGGACACTTGTTTAGACAAGGGTGGCCGTGTGGTGTCCGGCAGAGTAGAATAGCACCAATCCCTTCCACTCGTGGGTGTCGTACAAGGCGACTAATGTTTTTGAGGCAAAAGATCTAGAGTCTCCGTAGACTAGAAAATTGGCATTAGCGTTTTCCAGTGTTATATTTACAACACTGCGATCTCCAACCCGCCTGCCAAGCGTGGAGATTATGGCAATAAGTTCCCCTTTCGTGGGAAAGGCCTAAGTCCTGCAGTGGACTGGTTATGGGCTGTGATCAAAGAGATTGGAAAGTTAGCTACCGTCATGGTTAACATATTTTTTGCTATGTGGCTGTGATGATGAAGGTAAGACAACGTCAGGTAAACTAGTTTGAAAACACATAATACACATTTGTTTTGTAATAAAAAGTCATTAAATAACCACCTGATGTATGTATATGACGGATATTTAATTACCTTATGGTCGTGTAATTTAGCACCTTCATTTACACGTCCTTGATTTTCAACAAGTAAAGATAATACAGAGCCCCGCGTTGTATTTAATTGCAACAAGTAAATCTGCTTAAGCCGACTTATAACTCCCTGTAGTACCTGAAACAAAATCAATGGTTTAAATTGGTATAAAAGTCTATTGTTTTAGACATGATAGTATTCAGGAAATACATACGTTGTCAACATATACATAGACCAGGTCGCGAGGTTTTTCAATTAAAAGTATTCCTTCGGCGGTATCGTTGAGGACAGTCTCATACAGCACTAAGCCGGAGCGCTGACGCAGCTGTTCGAACGTCGGCAGCTGCCACCCTGAGCCGTCACCGTATTCTACGCTTAAATACCGCCTCCCATCCTTCGATAGCAAGTTTAGTATCTTGGTCATGTTGATCATCCCGTAGTTTCCTTTTTGGGATGGCGTCGGCAGTGGGATATCCTTTACTTTTTCATTGTGCTTAAACATTTTATGACGTCATTAAACTTATAGGTATGGCAAAATCCAACAAATCTTTCGTCCGTGGCTGTACTGCCATAGTCATCGAATTAAGGTTATAGCCTCTTTGTGTAAAAGATAATTAATATCTACCACAAAAATTTTCATATTCATTTACAATATTAGAAGATTGGGTGCTATTACCTCGGCTAAAACGTCTCGAATAGCGTAGTACTTAGCGGTAGGGTCACCAGCTTCAGATAAAGGAGCATCATAATTGTAGGACGTTATATGCGGTTGGTATTGATCAGTAGAAATATCGTAGTTCGCACCTGAAAATCAGTGCTGCAATTTACATTTCGGGATTTCAAGGTTATTTTGCGTAACCCACACAACACATTTATCGTTACCTGCAGTAAATTCAAAGTTAGTTCCTCCGCAAAATACGTAAAAGTTTACATTTATCTTTTTGGCCAGCATAATTTTTAGGTTCTTTACCATTTTCTCGATTGATCTTTTTTGTGACTCCCTGTCACCCCAATGTGTCACCCAGCCCATGTAATACTCGGAGTTCATGAGTGGCCCATCCGGCTTGACTTGGCGGAGTATTTGGAAATTTTCCGTAACATTTTCGTCTAAAATACAATTTAGGTATTAAAGTATAGGTAAAGAAATGTTATCCTTAAGTGTGTTCAGTCGAGTTTTACGAAATTAAAATTATTTTAACCTCACGTAAGATTAGTAGGTTTTAGCGGTGACGAAAATCACGCCTCAGGAGCCCTTCTGAATAGGTATAGCACCGAATTTGCAAATTATTTTGTTGTGTTCCAGTTTGGAGGATAATAAAGCCAGTGTAATTACCACACACATAAAAAAATCTCTATATAAAGAAGGACCGGCAGAAATGTGTGGACTCCAGCCTATATGACCAATAACGTTGAGCGATATGTCATTGGAAAGGATTTTTCATTTTCTAGAACTTATACTATGGCGATAACTCTCGAATAGCTGTGGGAAAAAAGTTATGGTCAATCAAAAAGTCAAAAAGGTTCATATGATGTTTACTTTAATTTGTAGAAAATGAAAAATCCTTTCTAAGGACATATCGCTCAACGTTGTTGGTCATATAGGCTGGGTTGTCCAGTCCTCTTTTCTTTTCTCTAGGGTAATTATTATACAGACGGAAGAGCTTAGTCTTTATGGAGATCCGCTACATCTGTATTTTTGTAGGTAAACGTAGGGCGTCATTTACCGCGTTCCATCAGGTAGGCTATCTGCTTGTTTGCCATTATCTACTACAATATCTAATTGATTTCTGTGAAACAGCTCTATAGATTTTGTTCAAATTAATTGTTTCGACAATTATTTGGGACAAGAAAACTGTTTATACTAGTTATACCTCCGAATGAAGCTAGATTACCCACTTCCTAAGGTTGATAGATAGATATTCTGTATTGTCGATAGTAGTTATTACCACTTCCAAAACCAATAGTGGTTAGTGTCCCAGGAATGGCTCCACCTCTTATAAAGTCCACGTCAAATGATCCGTCGATAGTATACAAAAGTGCGTTCTCGCCTACGTGTTTATATAATATATTCCGCATTTTCAGTTTGTATTCTACATTATTACCATAACTGCCATACTCGTTTTCCACCTGTAAAATAAATCGTAGATTTGTTAGCTCGCGTTATTTTTAAACAGTATTGTAATCCAGTTTCAGCATAGTACGTATACCTACCTGTACAAGTATAATTGGTCCACCCCTTCCTAACAGCAGAGGCCCTAGTTGTTGAAATAATTTTTCCATCCATATTTCAGTTTCATTTATAAAGTCTGAAATGAAATAAGTTTGTAAATAAATTAATCGGGTATCAATAATAATCATCATCTTCTTCAGGCGTTAATGTCACGGTTGTGGACTCACGCGAAAGGGCCCGGTTCGTCTTGACCATGATCAACGATTTGGCAGGTCCGGTAATTCCGGAACTGCAATATCGGAAAAATATGTCCAAGATTCCGAAGTTTCTAGGTTTCGGCTCTTGGTCATGTTCGAACTCGGTACCTTTTGCCTGGACTTAACCATTAGGCTACCGACACGATAATATTTACCTACTTACCTTCATTAGTAGTTCGCAGTAGCATAGCAGGGTATTTTCCTAGAAGCCAATATGGAAATCCACCCTGCAAATGCAGTTATTAAATTACAGTTATAAACAACCATTTGAATTTAGACACATATTTTTATTCGCATTCAATAAGCTTTAACATCAGCGCCGACGAACTTTGGACTAACATCCTTCTAGCGATCTAATCGTGGAGGAAATAATCTGAATGCTGTATAATCAACAATCCATCAAACCCACTGCAGTTTTTCACAATCGAAATAAAAAAAATCGTATAAATATAGATGTGGCTCAGAAACGCGATGGGCCTGTAGTTCTTTAGTATGGTGTTATTGGCTTTCTTGAACGTTCGATTCTCGGGTAGTATCATCGTTTAATGCTTTAGTTTCAGCGTTGTGACCGGAAGTTAGTCGTCTGATCCACAGTTCATAAATAAACCACATAAAATTATTATACTAAGTCTCGATACAATTAGTTGGTGTTGGCTGCGTAGTCGGTTCCTTGTAAATTACAGCAGCGACGTTCTTTATTAGCTTTGGCACTTATGAGCTAATGGCTGACTGGGTTTTGCGATTGAGTTGAAGATCGTAGAAGTTTTAAATGAAAAGTAAATTGGTACCAGATCCCTCTCTGCGCAGATGTAGGGCCCCGGGCGCAGCAGCACGTACAGCCCTTCATCCGCCGCGAGCCTCACGAAATGTGCCACGTCGCGGTCGCCAAAGAAAAAGTAGCGGCGCTCCTCCGGCTCGTGGAAACTCCACTCCACGTACCTGACACACCACGGTGAAACATATATAGGCACAAGCAAGTACGCCAACTGCCGCCAACCCCACTGAACATAGACCCCCGTGAAGATAAGACTACAAAAGCCGTTCGTGCTGTTTATATCCGGCTGGTATCTGCGACCTTTATCAGGTCGTCCATCTATTAACCCAGAAAATGACATGCCTCGTCAAAAGGTGTGGCAGATTTATCCACGCTGCGTCTTCCGGTACATGGTCGCCACTTGAGAACTTTACTGCCCCAAAAGGCATCTGCTAATGAAATCTTCCCCGTTTTACTTATGCAATATTTCTAATTAAATGATTCTGCATTTAGAATTTAAAGTAAATTTTTGGATTGGACATCGCTGGTCCATATTTTCAATTTCAATTAGAAATCAAAATCATTTTGTAATACCAGGGTCTAGGAGATCGTTTAAACATTTACGTGGAGACTGCGTTGAGGCCGGCAGCTTTGAGCTTACGCAGGCGATCGCGCCAGTAGACGGCCGGCACGCGGAAGTAGTGCAGGGAGCCCGAGATGATTTGCACTGGCTTTCCGTCCAGTATGAACTCATGTGGTACCTGCGCCAAAACAGACCCAGTTCCTTATATTGTAAAATTTATTCAACACACTTACGGCAATCTGGACAGTGTTGTGCAGCCAATAAACTTTGGTGTGCCTCAAGGAAGCGTCTTGGGCCCGACTCTCTTTTAGTTCTATGACACTTCTTTGGAGTCAAATTAGGTCGCTAAGTAGGAAGTTGTTAAATATAAACTTAAATAAATAAAAAAGTAAAAAGTAAAATTTATTTTTTAAAAAAAGTCATGCCGGGACCACTAGTTGTTTATGTTGTGAGTTGTTCTTGTTGGCTGGCTGTCAAGTTTAGGTCGAGCAATAGATACTATAACTGACAACTAGTCTTTCATTTCTCTTTACGAACTAATATTCTAGGACCAATAGTTTCCGAGTTAGGCCGAATATCCACTGGCGCGGTGCAGTGCACTGCGCGGCGCATTGCGCGGTGGCACGTCACGGTGACAACCAAAAAAAACGGTAGTGTTATTCAGGTTTTTTCAAATTAGGCAACGTTCGCACGAGAGATTTGCAACAGATTTTAAGTTAGGCAACGTAGGCAACGACAGCTTTTTCGACGCTTTTACGAGCGTTATTTTAAACGACTCGCATAATTATGTATGTATGAAGAAGCCATAGAGATTTGTTAGAACCGTTGCAAGTAGAACAATATAGTCTCTGTCTACCACTACGGGAGAACAGTATGAATGTATGTCATCCAAAGAATTTTTCGAATTCATTCATTTATATTCTGGAACAAGCGTTCTAACTGTCATCCGAAATGTAGATCTCGACGAGTACTTTCATTTCTCTTGAGGAACTAGTGTACTAATAATAATTATGTATGTTTTCAGAGTTATTACAGTCTTAAGTATGACAGCTGCCATCCGAAATGTAGATATCGACGAGTACCAGCATTCATTTTTAGAAACTTGTGTTCTAGAACAAAACATGCCTTATTTATAATTCGGGAGGAACTGAGAAGAAAATGATGAAAGGATCACGAAAGCGAAACAACTACGATTATGTTGCAGAATCTCAAAAAGGGGAGGGGCTTAGGCATCAGTTGTCAAAATTTTTTCAAGTTTTAAATTCTTTGACAACATCGAATTCCTATTTCATTCATACCATAGCCTCCTTCAAAGGAGGCTATGTTCATACGCGTTGAATCTGTACTAAAAAAGAAGACAGATATAATATGTGTGTCAACATAATAAGGAGGAAAGATTCGAATTGTTGGTAAAAAGAAACAGTCAAGTGTGACGTCTCATGTTGACATCTGCTGACATCGCACCGCACACTGCACGATGGGGCCAAATTGAGAAAATGTGGCTAAAATTCATACAGAACTGACATTTCAGGCTTGGATTGCGGGTTTTGCCCCATCATGCAGTGCGCCGCGCAGCGCGCTGCACAGTGGGACATTTCGCCACCTGTCAATGTACTTGCATACAAACTGTTCGGCGAGCAAAAAGTTTTGCCACATCGTGCAGTACGCGCGCGACGCACCTTTTCAATGTTCTCAGCGCTAAAATAACAGTTTTAAACTTGACAGCTGTCATTCAAAATGTATATCTCGGCGAGTAGATACTATCATTTGTCTTTTGGATTTTCTTGTTCTTCTTCTTGTTCTTTCATTTGTCTTTTGGATATTTGTGTTCAGGGATCAATAGTTCCCAAGTTATAACGGTAGGTAGTTAAAGTTTGATAGTTGTTCAATTTCCTTGAGATCCAGCCCTGATGAAAATGAAACCACCGCAAGAGACGCAGGAGGATACGCTTTCAAGCATCGTGGGAACTACTAATTACTGCCCGACAAATCGAAGTGTTATCCCATCCCGTTTTACACCTCTTCTTTAATCTTCTAAACGTTCTGTGGCTTCATAAACAGCAGCATGAGATGTAGAATCCCAGAAACAAACACCTGAGTAACTTATATACACGAGACAATACCATACCCTACTAGTCATAGTTTTAGGATTTGCCCCGGTTTACAGAGTTTCCCTCATTATACTTTGTCAAATATAGGATGAAAATTTTGACAGTTCACAATAGGGATGAGGTAGTGTAAAATCGTTAACGACTCTATTCGATTATCATTGTCATAGAACTTGGAATCGATAGTTGCATGATTATTCAGTACGTGTTATACAAAATAAACTATTTATTTTATTTTGAATTAATAATTTATTAATATGACCTTAAAATCCTTCCACAACGACGATTGCGACATGTGCGTATTTTTATTTGGTTAGTCAGCCTATTCCGTAGAATACGCGCGAGTCGAAATCGTTGTTGTGAAAGATCTCTTACTGTGAAATCCAAACAAGGAATAAGAGTTGTAGTTGCTAAGAATCATGTAATTATCTAAATGTCAATTTCAAATGTTCGATTATTTTATTTGAATACCGATGTTCGATTGTCTGTTGTTATTCGTTATTCGTGGCACTTCACTAAAGGGGCGGGGCCTGTCTATGAAGTACGACATTATCCGTAGTACATTTTATCGAAAAAAAAAACACGAAATTTCATAGGCGTGCGCCAAGGACCAACAATTAGTGAGCTGTCAAAATTATCATCCTATTTTAGACAAAGCATAGATCCTGATCTGACAATGGAAGTATTATATCAAGAGCATTCGCTTAAAAAGATTCAAAATGAGTCAATACTCAATCGTAAATACAAATACTTGCACTCCATTGTCCATTTGACGACCTGAGTGGTTCAGTGGCCGGTCTGCCACGCAAGAGGTCCCGGGTTCGATTCCCGGCCGGGCAGAAATTGAAATGATGAATTTTAATGTCTGTTACGGGTCTGGGTGTTATATGAATAATAAGTATGTATTTAAAAGTACATATATAAGTAGTTTATCAGTTATCTAGCACCCATACTTTGCTTACTTGCGCCATCTAGCTCCAAAGGGCTAGATGGCGCTGTGTGACTTTGTCCACGATTATTGTAGTTCTGTTCTTTTACCTTTCATCTTTTACTTTTCACCTTATGAAGTAGGATAATTTGCAACGGGAGCTAAGACTAAGCGGGGCGCGCGTCATGAGCGCCTACAACGTGTGTCGGCGCGGGCATTAGAAATAATGCCACAAACTAAACGTACCTACTTATGTTCGCCGAAAGGTTAGATGCTGTAGTTACTCTTTTCCTTTTGCATAGACAAAAATAATATTAACGAATACCTCTGTAGTCTCCTGCCGATCCGTGCTGTTTGTACTCGTAGGGAACTGCAGCGTTTCTAAGATTACTGGATCGGAGTTTGCTTGAGTTGTTTGAGCATGTGTAGTACTTCCATACATTTGCTGAATTATAAGATAGAAGAGTTGTATCACTTCAGTTTTCATAAAGTTTTTCATACTTTTGACGATCTAAAATAAATAGTAACCAGGTAAGGTACATTCGCCGAACGACATTATATCCGCCGGTACATTTATAGCTATAGTTGATTCCCATGAGTGTGGGCGTAAATATAATGGTCAGTCACTCACAGGTTACAGGCCTTTCCTGTAAGAAGGCCAGGGAATGATGTTCGCCAGGTACCGAAGGTTGGTGCTAGTGATTGAATCTATGTGTGCGAATGCGTATTTTTATTTTCTAAATTTTAGTCTCAGTAATTTTGGAGATAAGGTGTCTCATCATAATTTTGGCGTTAATGTCCAAGTTGTGCTCTCGCGCACTAGGGCCCGGGGTCCGCCTTGACTATGATTCAAGGTTTAACAGATTAGGTTAATACAGTGGAGCGACTGCCATCTGACCTCCGTGACCCTGATACCACGGGAACCTGAAAATATCGGATAAGGGTTACACATTCAGTCGCCTGATTGTCTAGGTTTCATCACGATGTTTTCACTGATCGTAAGAGCATTGGTTAGTATTTAACTAATGTAAATAACTTACAAAAGAGTCATTGGTACATGGCGGTGGGAATCGAACCCAGTATCTTTCGCTTACGAGTCGGATATCTTAACCACTAGGCCACCGATGCTCCACGCGCATCACTTAGGTAAAATTATTGTAAAAAAATGAATGTATTTGAGATCCACACAAAGTGACCATTCATTTGATATGTAACACGATGAAGTTGCAAAAAATATGTTTAATTTTCCAAATTCGCCCCAAAAGTGACCCCCTTATTCGAAATTTGACTATTTACGTTACACGTCTGAAATTGAAATGTATATAAAATTTCAACTTATAGGTCCAGTAGTTTCAGAGAAACTTATTAATCTTATCAGACATTAATTCGCGAGACTCCAAAATTCATTAGTTGTTAATAAATTACGCTTAGTCTCACGTCAATGGCTTACCACACTACACCACTACCACCACCACTAGCCCCCTCATAACACCACTAACACTTCACTATTGCTGATAAACGTGTTTCGCTCCTCCACGGAGCATCAGCAGGAAAACGTTAACAGTAAGACGACTACAGACCGCAGTCAGTACAGTCAGGCTATGAAAGATGAACAGACGGACGAACGTGTGATCCTATAAGGGTTATGTTTTTCTTCGGGCATACCTACGAACTCCTAAAAAAGCAATTTTAGCTTTATATTGCTTGCCAGACTGAACAGGCAGTGGGCAGGGCATAGCTCGAAGAACAGATGGCCGATAAGTTCTGGAGTGGGCAGTAAAGTTCTGGAGTGGCATCCACGTACCGGAAGATGCAGCGTGGGTAGGCCTCCCACAAGGTGGACCGACGACCTGCTAAAGATCGCAGGTACCAGCTGGATGCGGAAGACACAGGACCGGCCTTTGTGGAGATCTCTGGGGGAGGCCTATGCCCAGCAGTGGGCGTCTTCTGGCTGATATGATGATGATGAAGTTTTGCAATGGAGAATAATATTTCCTGCCGCCGAACGTTATTTAGAAAGTTGTTTGGCTCATTCACATATACGGTGTTATTTATTTGCCCTTGTTCTGCATAAGACGTTTTTAGAAAATGAATCATTTAAAACTGGAATAGATACCAGTCATATAAAGAACCATTTGTTTTGGCAATGCGAAGACAACTATGCCCAATGGCCAGAAGATCGCTTGGGAGAAACCCTTCGTTTATTTTTGAAGTCATTTTACATTTATTTTGGAAAGGACAGATTTCCTAATTATTTTGTTGACAGTTGTAATGATTTTAATGGCCTACCAAAATATTTACTAAGAAGATGCCAAAAAGATATTGCCCAAATGTTAGAGTCACCCGTCATGCACATGCTAAAGCTTTGGATAAAATAAAATACACAAAAAAGACTTCTTTCCTAAGTTTAATTGTTTAAAATTGTATGAGATTTTAACTTGTAAAAACCATTTGCGACTTCTGAATCCAAATTTGCCAGTGGTAAATACCAATTATCAAGATAGGTCTGAAGAGAGCGATAATGATAATAATGACACAAACCTTTGGGATAAAACCAAATCCTATGATAAGAACTATAAATGGAATAAGGAAAAACAGCGACAAATACATCAAAGAAGAAAAGCGCAATTACAGCATAAAAAAGAAAAAGAAGCTGCGAAGCAAGTACGTGAAATCGATGAAAATGTAAGTAAACTTGTAAAATTATTCTTAATATGTAATTGACGGGGTATGTTTAAATGTAGATTTAATATAATTTGATGATGATGATGATTGCTTTTTTTGTATTTGCGCATTTTCAGCTGAGGCGGCACCTGCCCTAGCTAGACACGTGGTGGCTGGAAAGTGAGACTGCGCAAGTGTATCGATGCACGTGGCGTCCTCGATCAAAAGCCGTCCCAACTTCTAAGGCATGAGGCTTGTTTTTTCCTAAGGCTTTTTACCATGATCACGTATCAAATTTTGCGGCTCATTTCGGCAGATTTCAGATTCGCGATAGAGATTTAGATCCACGCCGTGTGTCGAGGAAACTGGCACTGGTGCATCAAGGCGCAGGGCCGCCGTGACAAGATTTATGAATTATTGACATAACTTGACATATTTGTAGCTATATCTTTTTTAGTAATAATAGGTTAATATCTTTAAATCAGGTGAAATAAATAAAATAAACCGATAGAACAGTTCTGTAAAAGCTAACCTACAAACAGCTAGTATTTAAAAAAACTATATTAGATACGTACACAAAAATCGCCTTATTTTCTTTAGTTAATTAAACGAAGGAAATTGAAAGCAATGAAGCTGAGAAGAATGAAATTTTTATGGTATTGTTTAGATTCAATATCGATACTAGTCCTCTCAAACACATGTTATACGATAATCGAAAGTATATAAATTAAAATTTAACCTGAACGTAAATGGGATGACGAATGATCTAGGACGAGGCAGTGATTTCTCGCGTATGTTATCTTTGAAACACGTCACACGTCCTTCCCACTCAGCAATCTCCGGTCGACTGAAAGATTGATTGCCTTGCCTGTTTGACCTGGATGCTGTAAAAATATCATGTCGGTGCCACACAGTTGGCACTGCGCAAAGTCCCTATTTGGACCGGGCGGATGTGTCAGCTGAAGGTGTCTCATTTTTTACAGTAGGTATGCAAATTTGCGATAACGTTTTAGAAGGCGAGATTAGTAAGCTAAATCAAAATTAGAAATATAATCCCTGTGCAACTTGAAATTAAGTTTAAGTTTAAAAGTGTAAAAAAGAGATAATTTCTTATTTCTGCGAATTTCTAAAGTTTGGTTTGCGACGCAGGAACACTCGCCGCAGATAAAGTTGTGTTATAGATGCTTAGGTGCGAACCTAAACTTTGTCGAAGTTCAATGTGACGTTTGTGTAATCGCAATCATCATTCTCTGTTGCACATCCAAGGTACTCAGGTTGCACCACAGAAGACGGTAGCTATTGGCAGGCTACCACGACACCTGGAAATGGACATACTGGGTTCGGAATTAAAGATACATCATTAATTTAGCGACTTCGCAATTTATTGTTTCTTATAGTAAGGTCTTATGCGCTTATTACACATTCCTAAATTCAGTGACTGAATTCAGAAACCAAAAGCGTGAGAGCAAATCAAAGTGGGATGCTCATAAAATAGGGTTCATTTTGGTACCACTTATATTAAATCACGCGTCGCTCCGCTTTTCAAAAATCCGAGATACAAAAATGGACCTTATTCTATGAGCAATACATTCCTTTTTGATTTGCTCTCACACTTTTGGTTTCTGAATTCAGTCACTGAATTTAGGAATGTGCAATAAGCGCATAAAACCTTACTATAAAAAACTTTTAAGAAGATTTGCTCTCACGCATATTGTTTCTGAATTCAGTCACTGAATTTAGGAATGTGTAATAAGCGCATTACTAGCAAAGGCGTTAGTAAAGGCTGAGACTAAACTTGTTGAAAAGCAGATTGCCAGAGCTTAGATCAAGGCTCGGAAGCGTCCTTTATCACTGAGGCGACTGCTCAAAACTTAGAAATGCATAAAATCCCAGTAAGGGGGCTGATATCTCATTTGACAGAAGCCACAGGATCGGCCAGGGTACGATGAAGAAAGGATTAGAAATGGAAAAACTCGTAGCAGCCCGGATGGTGGTTAAAAGAAAACATTATATGCCAATTTCGAAATTATATAATCCGTTGTCATATATTATCTAAACTTTAATATACTTTTCTTAACTAATTTTGTAGAACTAAAACATTACTCCTTGTTTATGCTGCTTGATGGATAGGATGGTGCAGTTGTCGTCAAAATGTTAGAGTTTGGATCCGGTAGCAGCGCTGTTCAGATTAGGGCGATCGACGAGAGCCATGGCGCGGTTGGGCGGTACGTGCAGCAGCTCCAGCACCTGCAGCCGGTTGGCGGCAGGGGCAGCGCGCAGCCACGCGCCCGGCACGTACAGCGTCACCTGCGGGCCCTGCGACGGCCAGTAGCGTCCCAGGTTGTGACCGTTTATCCACGCATAGCCCTGAGGATCACGGTTTGTTACATAAGTCTACTAAGTATAGGTATAAGCCATAAATAATGCACATCGGCTAATTTCGGCTTTGTATTTACTCACACGCGTGCGACAGAGACGACGCTCTACGAAGCCGAACTAGCCGATGTGCATTGTTTACGGCCGATACCTGTGATTCCGGTAGACAAAATCACAACGAACGCTAGGCCGACAAAATACGTGGTTACGGTAAACACAGAGGAGAAGAGATCTCTCATATTGTGCGATCAAAATGTGAGTTAGGCGGCGCGGGCGGCGCGAAGCGGAGTAGAGAGGAGATGTAAGGCGTACGCCGAGCGATACCGCTAGATCGCCAGATAAGACCCGAATACCATGTGGTTACCTAAGTTAGCGTATTCAGTCTATGAAACTCGTGTTCTATAATAGTGGAACTAATGCGTATTAAGCCAAAGAAACTACGAGTGCGCATTTAGGTCAAATGAAACTAGTGAATTGCGTTCTGAAAATAATGTCTTGCTACGCTACTGTAAAGAAGAAAGAAGAAGAAGAAGAAGAAAATAGATTGATTGTTGTCTAAAGATAGGTATCACATCACAGCTCACAATACAAAATACACATATACTTACAGACAGTAAACAATACACAATAACAAAAAAATTCACGAATTACCTAAAACTACCTACCCAGCTAAATGCCACCTAAAGAGGTGTTCTACCTACCTACCTAAAGTTTGCGTATTCAGTCTATGAAAGGGTCTATGAGTTTCATAGACTGAATACACAAACTTCAAGTAGCCACAACCCAACCTCATCACAAACAAAAGTGGGCCACACCAATCACAGATCGATTATATGCTGATCCGAAGACATCCATGGTAAAACCTCACTACACAGCACTGAGTCCTTGTCATGGATATAGGTGTCAAGCAGGGTTCAGTGCTGAGCCCCTTACTTGTTTTGCGTTGTGCTCGATGTCGTCTCAGCGGAAATTCTTTACACTCCTCCTTGGCTTATGAAGTACGAAGCATCCTAATAAGAATCTTAAGGCCAGGGTAAACACGTGGAAGGAAGTGCTAGAAAACAGTGGTTTAAAGCTGAACGTCGCCAAAACAGAGTATATGGCTAGTTGCAGCGCGAATCTCGAAATCATCTGAATAGGGAACAGAGATGTCAATAGAATATATAAATTCAACTACCTCGGATTCGTGGTCAATGAATCTGACTATATCGGCCCCGATGTCATGTCCCGAATTTCAGTGCCTTGAGCCAAATGGCGGGAGCTCACGGCAGTTACCTGTGACCCGTATACAACAGTATTATTAGGCATGTGGTGCTTTACGGCTGCGAAACTTGGCCGGCGCACATAAGTGGATGTGTGGTGTTACGTGACTTGATCGAGTGCATAACGTACATACCGTGATAGACATCGCGTATAAAATCGATGAGGCACGGCAGCGCTGGTTTGGTCACGTATTGCGTAAGTAAGGAAATAGGTGCCTGAACCTGCCTGTATCAAGAAAGAGGTCCAGGAGACCTAAGAAGTGATGGCTTGATATCGCCGAGTCGGACACAAAAGCAAACAGCTTACGAGTGAGGATGCCGAAGATCGGTCATAGTGGAGAAGAAAAAGTAGGAAAGCGAAAACCCTGGCAGAAGCCGGGATTGACCGCTCGGATAATGATGATTAGGTCTTGTGAAAGTGCATCATATAAGGGTACGTGAATGCGCAGTTGCAGCAACGGCTCGCGAGCCGGTTGCACGATCTGTTGCTGTTGCTTTAAAGTTAGGTCTAATGGAAATAAAATATGTACCTATCTATTTCAGGGCTTATGGTACTAACCAAACTTTATCGGGATCGTAGAATATCTTAAATATAAACTCACTTTTTTCCACCCTGTTGGGTCCAAGAATGTGTCCAATGGTTCCTGTCCTTCAGGTAATGTGAAATAGCCATCGTAAAGAACTGGTCCGTGTTTAGTGCACTTTTGACCTTCGGCACTTTTGACATCCACATTTTCTAGGGTGTAACCTTTCACCGACCATTTTCCACTCACGGTTTTATTGTTGTATTTCACATCGCTCAGTATTCCCTATACGAAATTGGTTGTTGATGGTGTGGCAAACAAAACTTACGGCCTGCCTGGTGCTTCGCAGTTACCGCAGCCTATGGACGTGGCTTTGGCAGTGGAGGGCCTACACCTATTTAGCTTCGCTAGAGCAATGTGTTTTACGGGGTTGGCAAAGCGCTAGAGATACCCCTGGTATTTCAAACATCCATAGGCCACGGTAACTACTCATCAGGCAAGCCGTGCGCTTGCTTTGCATCTTAGTAGTATATAAAACAAACTCAATACTTCGAAAGGCAGCCGATGAATTAACGACGAGACGGGATGGTGAATAGTGAAATGTTATTACCACAGTTATCTGCACAAGTCGTACGGTAAATGATACGTGGTAAGGTACGTACCTTAAAGTCGTGTAATTCATTGCCAAAATTTATACGGCCCTGATTTTCAACCAGTAACGATAATACAGAGTTACTCGTAATATTTAATTGTCGCGTGTGAATCTCCTCTGCTCGATTTATAAGCCCTTGTAGCACCTGAAACGAAATCACGTGGTAGATAGAAACTTACTCAACCTGAGGGTCGTACATAAGTTTTTAGATAAGTAGCTAAACTTCTAAAAGTTTCGAGACCGCTCATTAATTTCCTAAGCGACACCGTGACTTGTATTGATGTAAGAAATCCACCGCCTAACCCACGGTGTAAACAGACTATGCCTGATGTACCTGCGGTGCGTCGTGCTTTCTTTTCACTCGACGTCGTAAAACAATCCGACACCCATCGTAAAACCCTTGCTGTTTTTAATGTGACAAACAGACAAGCGGGCCATCTGATGGAAAGTGGTCATCGCCGCCTATGGACATCAGCAACAGTAGGGGAGTCCTGAGACCAATGCGTTGAACGCCTCTGAAGAGACCTCTAATTATATCTCTTGAACGATCTCATGTCATAATCCAAACGAAACACTGTGGCTGGGAGCTCCACATCCGAATTCGCGTGGTGACCAACAGAGGGTCTACGTAGTGAGGATGAGTACCCAACCCACGGCGAAAAGTTCGTCATAAGACTCCCCATTATAAAGCCGATAACACACACAGGGAGCTAAACGATTAGCTAGTGGTTCTTTAATCTGAACGCATGAAAACTTATTGGAATCTTTGGGCATTAGTGGTGAACTCTATTCTTTATAAAGTGAATATAAGTACGTACGTTGTCAACATATACAAAGACCAGATCGCGAGGCTTTTCAATGGTAAGTATTCCATCGACCGCATCGTTGGGGACACCAAGGACAGTCTCGTACAGCAGGAAGCCGGAGCGCTGGCGCAGCCGCTCGAACGTCGGCAGCTGCGACCCTGAGATGTTCCTGTATTCTTTTCCTAAATACTGCCTTCCCTCCTGAGACAGCAGATTTAGTGTCATGGTCACGTTGACGTTCCCATAGTTTCCTTTTTGTGATGGTGTCGGCAGTGGAATGTCCTTTACTTTTTCGTTATGCTTAAAAATAATTTAATAATTTAATAGAAACATCCCAAAGTCAGTGGCTAAATCCAACCTAACCAATTTCCCAACTCCATTTACCTAAAGTCCTACTAATTCTACTAATATTATAAACGCGAAAGTTTGTAATGATGTTTGTTTGGATCTACTCAACGGATTTTGAGGAAATTAGGCAGACAGCTTACTGTACTGTTAATGCACTACTTATAGTGTAGCACAAAAACATTGAAAAGTCCTGCGTTCACGATTGAGAAATACAAATTAAAATTATTTACGTCAATATTGTATACCTGCTATTGTGCACAATAAACTGTTAAATAAAAAAATACAAAGATAATAAGGTGGATTATTTTTTCAGTCCTGTGGTGTAGCATAACTATCCCATAGGCTATAATTGATACCAAAATTTGATGTGGTTCCGGCTGAACATCAACTATAAAATCTTGGCGTTAATATCCCGGTTGTACTCTCGCGCTCGTGGGTTACGCCTTGACCATGGTCCAGGAACTCAAAATAACTCTACTACACGCAAATTTCCAAGATAGGAGAGAGAAAGTGGGAAAGTAAGTATAATAAAAAAGTTATCCAGGGGACATTCCATTTACAAGTCAAGCAGCGATGGTTTAAGAAAAGTATGTTTGAGGAACGAAGGTTACGGTCATGGGTATTGCAAAGATACTGAAATCTGAAACTGAAAAAGATTTTCAACATTTTTATTATAAACGCTAAGGCAGCAAACAAACATAGGTACTTACATAAAATATCTGCTTTTGCTAACATAATAAACGGATAAGACAAATATGTAGCACGTTACGTACCTTAGTAGGTATTGTTTAATGCTCCTACTGTACCTGAACTAAAACGTCGCGAATAGCATAGTACTTAGCGGTAGGGTCACCAGCTTCAGATAAAGGGGCATCATAATCGTAGGACGTTATATGCGGTTGGTACACGCTGCCATAGTTCGCACCTGAAGTTATAAAAATTGGTGCTACAATTACCTACTGGTATTTAAAGATAATATTTAAGTGCACCACTTTGATTAACACATTCGTTACCTGCAGTAAATTCAAAGTTGGATCCTCCGAAAAACATGTAAAAATTTATATTGATCTTGTCAGCCAGCATGTCTCTAAGTGTTTTCACCACGTCTGTGGTGGATATATGTGCGGAGTTTGTCTCTCCCCAATGTGTCAGCCAGCCGGTGTAATATTCAGAATTCATGAGCGGCCCATGCGGCATGAGTTGGCGGAGGGGTTCAAATGATTTTGTGACATTGCTACCTAAAATGTATGCCGCAGCCATTGTACTTCAATATTACTCTCCATTACCAAAAGGCTAAATAGATAGATTACGGCTACGGTATGTATGTATGTAATCTCTTTATTGCATCAATTTATAACATTACAGGAAATAAAAATACAGTTTATAATGCAAAGGCGAGCTTATCCCACAACGGGATTTCTTCCAGCTAACCTTTGATAAGCCGAGAAGACCTTTGATGAGCGGTGAAGGCAATTAAGAGTAAAAACAATTAACTTTAAAGAATTTAACCCCATATATACATATGAGGATGTAAATATAGGCAGACTATAATATACTAATTACTAATCAAATACTAATACCAGTACATAAATTAATAATTCCTAATATACATAAATAATCAAAATATAATAAATAAACCTATATAATATGACGACAGATATATAAATAAATAAAGCTCATTCATCAAGTTTTAAGAAAAATTTCTTCACAAGATCCTTGAAGGAGCCAGGTGTGCGGGCGAGTTGAATATCTTCAGGTAGCGCATTCCACAAGCGAGCCGCATAAATCTTGAACGATCTCCCGTAACTAGCCGAATTCCATCCAATCCAATCTGGACAAAAGTTCTTCAGTGGGATCTAAGCAAGCTACATCACCATAGTCCAAGAGCGGGAGAATGAGACTCGTTACCAGCAATAATTTGGTTTCAAAAGGTAAGAAATTTTGTAGTCTTTTCAGCGAATGGAACGAAGCGAAGACCTTACGGCTGACCTCGCTAATATGGGTTGACCAAGACAGCGTTTGATCGAATATGACGCCTAGGTTCTTAACAGTCTCGCTGAACTTGATGACCGTGCCATCAAATGACAATTCAGGTAGATCGACGTTCTTCAATTTATTTATGAAATGCTGGCTACCAATCACGATTGCCTGTGACTTAGAGGCATTCACTCTTAAACCAAAGTCCCTAGCCCAGCTCTCGATTGTGTGGAGGTCCTTATTTAATAACTCAATGGCATCACTCAGATTCGATAGAGGAACAGAGTCTATACAACTGAAGATCATCAGCGTACAGGTGAAAGAATGAAGAGAGAGATGAAGTGATACCATTGACGAAAATTGAAAAAAGAACGGGTGAGAGGATTCCTCCTTGAGGAACACCAGCCGCTATATCACACCAATTAGGTAACCACACAAAATACGGTCGTACTGACAGGACTTGCTTAGAGCCTAGCTAGAGCATATATAATCACTCAGCAACTAGCGAGTATCCAAGCCACCAAGCGAGGCGCCAGGTGCTCAGTGCGGCCCGCTGCGCACACTTTCTTTTAACTTCACTATCCCACAGGAGCGACTAGCTAGGTTCTAGCTTAGGGCGGGCCGTTTTTTACTTTGTGATTGTAGCTAACTGCTAAGCAAGCCATCTGCCTGTCAACGCGGCTGTAACAAAACGCCAACTCTTCAACAATGGTTCGATTGTGTTACAGTGACAATGAGTCCGTCATACTTGTTTTGTTTATGCACACTCTTTGTTAGTGAATCTAGCTTTCTACTGCCTTATTTAAGATATATCGGCAACAGTGCTGGCTCGTGGTGCTGGCGTTGTTAGTCCGATATAAATGGGCCATGCATTAATTACGTCACACCAATTACACGAGTATTGGACCTTTACTTGTCACAGGTGGTTATATTTTGAGACCTCTCCCCCCTGGTGTGACGTCTCATATCTTATAATTTAACACCAAGGAATGATTACATTAAAAAAACTTTTTTTGTTTAGTAAAGTAATACAAAACCTTGATTATACATCATCGAAAAATAGATTGATTCAACTTGATATCTAACCAACTAAGATGTTTAAGTTTAATAGCAGGTATTTAATTGCCTCCCTCCTGGGGTTTTTTCAAAGACACTACCCTGCGACGTATTATAATCATGGTTGGACCTCGACGGCCACGTGGGCCAGATGACAGAGGATTTTGCATATGTTTAACTTTGAGTTCTGCAATGAAACAGTGAGACGCGAAATACTCATTACCTACAAAAGGGGGGTGCCCTGCCAAGGGCACCCGTCAACTACCTGCTGTTTCGAAGACTCATTGCTGAAACCATGGAAAACGCTATGTTTTGTTACCTGTAAGGTCATTCAAGCCACTCATGGGAGGTTATGGGGCCCCTCCACCACCTCAGCGGCCCAAGCCAACCTCACCTGCACGTGGTCCCCCTGCTGGCAGACGGACGAGGCTCTGGCGAATTGGCTTTTTCTCTAACGGGTTGTGCGGGTCGGATGGGAGTCGATGAATGAAGAAAGCCAAACCCCCAAAAAAAATATTGAAAATCGACAATGGAAACCGAAAACACAGTTAGGGCGTCGCCGCGAAACTACGCGCAGGGGGATCGTCCTACTCCTGTGTTAAGTCGGCTAGGGCTACCGGGTCCAGGGCGGACCAGGTTAAAGACGCTAGCCCACAGAAAGGACCGCTTCGCGTCGTGGAACCTTGGCACGATGACCGGACGGGCGCGTGAGCTGGCCGATGTGCTCGCAAGGCGAAGGGTGGCAGTGGCGTTCGTGCAGGAGACGGTTGGAGAGGCAACAGGTCCGCAACATCGGGAACGGCTACAAGCTGATATACACGAGCTCTCCGAGTGAGAACAACGGCGTGGGGGTAGTGCTTTTTGAGGAGTTTCGGGACAGGGTCTTGGATGTAAAGAGCTTAAGCGACCGCCTTATGGTTGTGGGAGAGCTTGTTGAACCAAGCAAGCAAGGGGTCGTGACCAACTTGATAAGCGCCTACGCTCCACAAGTCTACCCAAAACCGGGTCCTTGTGATGGACCTGCGCGTTAAGCCCCGAGGCAAATACCGGCAGCAGTGCCGACACCAAGCCCGGTGGTGGCTACTTGAAGGAACCATGTCCCACGAGTTAGTGTTGCGACAGACGGTGAACCTGTCCAACAACTCTGGGACAGAACTCAGGCAGCTATTGCACGGGTGGCGTGGATGGTGCTGGGTGTGTTTAGGGGTGGTCGCAGGCTTGACAAGGAGACCTGGTGGTGGAACGATACAGTTCAGAGGGAGACCAGACTGCAGAAAGCCCTCTTTAAAAAGTGGCAATCGTCCAGATCTCCTACAGACCACGCTGCGTACAGGGATGCCAAACGTGCCAGCAAACGAGCGGTAGCCAAAGCCAGACGAGACCACTTACGTCCTTTGTACGATAAGTCGGAATCCTCTGAGGGGCAGAAACTCATTTACAAGTTGGCACGATCGTGGGTTAAAGCGGCACAGGACATTTACACGTGCCGCTATGTTAATGGCCCTAGGTGAAGGAGAAATGGCGTTCTTACTTTCATGAGCTGCTCAACAAGCAGCACAAAGAGGTGAAATCACCGGACCTCCCTCGGAACCAAGGACTTGTGCCACCGAAGAAGTCGAGACGGCTCTTCGCCGCACGAAGAATCAGAAAGCTGTCGGGCCCGATGAAGTCCCTATCGAGGCGTGGAAATCGATGGGCTCTCGTGATGTGAGCGTCCTTACCGACCTTTATGACCGCATTCTCCTAACCAGAAAGATCCCGGACCAATGGAGGCTGAGTAAGGGCTCGGTGCGGGAGTGCACTAACTACCGCGGTATAAAGGTGATGTCTTACACCATGAAGCTCTTTGAAAGCATTATGGACTCTCGGATCCAACGGGAGTGTACAATCTCGAAGCGTCAGTATGGGTTTCGGCCGAGCTGTGGGACCATGGATCCCGTATTTGCCCTGAGAACTCTCATGGAGAGATACAGATCAAAGAACATACCCCTGCATTTCCTGTTTTGTGGCATGCAGAAGGCCTTTGACTGTATGACTGTGGGCGTTTCGGTCCAAGTCGATATCTGTGGCCTATATTGACATTATCCGAGACATGTACCACGATTCCGATTCCATAGTAAGGACTGCCGTTGGTGACACCAAACCGTTCCCGATTACCGTTGGGGTACACCTGGGCTCCGTGCTCAGCCCACTTCTGTTCAACGTGATATTAGACGAATTGTCAGACAGCATCCGAGATTATCATGAGGTACCTCCATGGCTGCTCATGTATGCTGGCGACTAGTCCAACGTGTGAAAAAGTGGAAGGTGGCACTTGAGAACGGTGGTCTGAAGATTAATGTGGCTAAGACAGAGTACATGGCCTGCAACAGTGCAGATCCCCTACCCGTGTTCACAGGCGAAGAGGAAGTCAAGTGCACGGATCTTAGCTGTACTTAGCTCAACCGGGGACATCGATGGCGACGTCAAGCTCGAATATCCGCTGCTTGGGCCAACAGGTATCATTTGTGACCCCAAAATGGCGATAAATCTGAAGGGACAGGTCTTTAAGACCATCATTAGACCTGCTCTCCTTTATGGTAGCGAGACTTGGCCCCTATTAGAGCGACACAAGCAGTATGGCCACATCTTGCGCAGAACGGCAAGTTATGTAGGGAACAAGTGACTGGCCATGCCGCTTCCGCCGGCACAGTAAGGGGAGGCCGGCCCAAGAAGCGATGGCTTGATGTAGTCAAGAACGATATGCGTGCCAATAAGCTCACCACTAAGGATGCCGAAGACCGAGCGAGGTGGGCCAAGAATAGCAGGAAAGCGGACCCTGGGCCCTCACGTGCTGCGCGGCGGCGCAACCGGGACATAATGCCAAGATGATGATGATAATGATGAAGGTCATTCAAGCCACTACACCGAATCTTTGTCATGGATGCCCGGGTAAATATTAGACCGACTACTGTAGAACGCTGCGACCTGTTTAGAATTTTAAAAGGTAAAAGTAAACTTAAGTTAACTAGGATACGAGATGGTGAAATAGTGAGGTATGGGAATCTATTAAGGTCTAAAAAGCATGCGCTAAGAAATAGCAGCGAAGTATATCGTTGTGATTAAAAAGATATACTTTGTAGAAAAACGCCGTGCTAAAATGATGGTAGAAATGGCGTGGTCTGTTCAACTGGCTCCGCTCTACGATGCGCTTTATACTGTAGAGATGCAGCAAGTCGCAGAATCAAGCTGGTTTGGGTACGAAATGCCCGAAGTTTGCTGCCGATGGCGATTTGCTCATAAGTGCAAACTTTGAATGTACTCTCATTTTAAGGAAGACGGCGAGCTGCAGTGCTTATCTTGAAACCATCTACATGGGGAACGACAATATGTTATGTAATAGAACAGATAAATTCATAAACTGCACGAGTCCCATAAGATTCACTCCAAGACGTCAAGTTCTGTAACTCTGCAGCTTAAACCAAATGGAGGGAGTGTACGACTATCATCTGTATGTGATTTGGCCGGCACTGACCAAGGTCCCAAGGGAGGCCCAATAAGCGATGACGATGTTGCCGACTCGCATACAAGAACCAACTCAACGCGAGAACGCTGAAAACCGAACTAAGTTGAGGAGGAAAAGTAACTGGTGGACTGGTATTTAAATCGTTACAACTGAAGGTTTCGACTTCTTAAAAGGTCACGAAGCTTGCGACTTCTCCAGCCCCCTTGTCACAGACAAGTGACACCGTGTGTTACCGTGTAACGCAATTTATGGATGACCCCAAAGGATAAAAAAGTTACTATAAGTAATTACAGTAAGTTACATTTTCTTTTTGTACAGGCATGAGAAAGTTGACAGACAACTCACAAGTACAACGGCTTAAAATTATTTTTGACTTGAAAATTGGAGTAAACGGCGTTTATAGAATATGAATCTGCTTATAAACATAGAATTACCATAAGCTAGCCTGTCAGCTTGATTATTTATTTATTTACTTATTTCTCTGTTTTACAGTAATGACATTTGGTTACAATTACAATCAAATACAGTAAGTAGTACCTACCGCCATAGATAAAAAAGGTACTACGTACACTACAAAACTATTGGTAATTTATTTCCGGGCTATAGCTTTCGTTCAAATCCGTGGTTAAAGCCATTTGTGTCAAATAATTAATTTTTAGTTTTGATTTCGAGTGAAGCTAAATTGCTCACTTGCCCATTCAGATAGATAGGTATATCGATATTCTGTAGTTTATTATTACCACTTGGAAATAAATCAATAGTTGTCAGTGTCCCAGGAATGGCTCCAAGTTTTATATAACTCAGAGAGCACATTAGAGGATCAGAGAATACTCTAAATTTGACAATATTTCAATAAATTGTTGTTATTATTACCACTCCCAAAATCAATAGTTGTCAGTGTCCCAGGAACGGCTCCTTGTTTTATATAGTTCAAAGGTGCTCCATCTGTAGTATACAAAAGTGCGTTTGTTCCTACGTGTTTAGATATAATATCCCGCATTTTCAGTTTGTATGTCATGTCGTGACCGTAACTGCCATACTCGTTTTCAACCTGTAAAATCGAGAATAGATTTGATAGTATGCATTATTTCAATAATGTGTAAAGTAATAGTAGTCACACAGCCGCTATCTTTGTGAAAATAGCCCTCATGATTGCCGACCTCCGCTAAGAGAGGACACCTCAAGAGAGTTCCTGGGTATGAATAGATCCTACCTGCACCAGTATAATTGGTCCACCATTTCCGAACAGCAGATGTGTTAGTTGTTCAAATAATTTTTCCATCCATGTTTCAGTTTCCCTTAGAAAGTCTGAAATAAGTTTGAAAGTAGATTTTAAAAGTAAATATACTTTACGATAATAATGTCCAATTTGAAAAACGACCAACGACCATGCTCGAATGTAATATAATCCGAATTATTACAAGTAGAAACAATAGATATCATGTAAATTATAGTTTACCTTTATCAGTAGTGCGGAGTTTTATATTGGGGTATTTTCCGAGAAGCCAATATGGAAATCCACCCTGCAATTACAGTTACCGTATTATTGAACCAACACTTTTTACCAGGCCATATAAGTTTGATGAACGATACTCGATACTTGACACATTCATTCCGTCAATTATTTTCCTAAACATAGATAGTTTACTCGTACCGAGATAAGTATAGCCTCGAGACGGACTTGAAGTCCATAAGAAGCAAGTGAAAGGCCTGAATGGCGGAGCTCCGCAAAGGATATATGGGTAACTATAAAGTTGCCTAATAATACTGGAATCATTCATATTGTACAAAACTTAGCTTTTGAACTTCTGTAGCAAATTGAAAGAAATCGTTATCTCTCATCAAAGTGATAAAATTATTATTCTTGGTGATTTTAACTTCTGTGATAAGTGGAATCCACAGACAAAACAGACACAAAATCTTAAATATTCCCTGTTCGCTTACTCTACAATGATTATGAATCTTGCTATCCCGTTTTTTCGTCTATTCAAATAAGCTCTAAGAAAATGACGCGCGCAATGTTTTGAACGTTTGACATGTTGCTCAAGCTAACAAAGACCTGACGCTTCTTTTGAAACATCGGTGTTTTTATACTTTCGTAATAAAATTGAAATAAAATCATTTAAAAGACAGTGTAATTTAGTGCATACTTATGTGAAAGCGCAAAGTATGGAAATACACCTGAATTATCTTTTCATCGGTAAGTAATTTCATTCGTGGTCGCGGCGATCTCGAATCAATTTTAGAAATCGTGACATAAATATGTATCGTAATCAATATCGTAATAGTGTGAATTTGCAATAATTGAAATGCTTTACTTTAAAACAACTTGCCATTAAATTATTGGCAAATTGAGCAATATTTCGGTGTTCGAAAATATTTTGATGCTAGCAGGGTCGGATTTAGTATTAATTGTATAAAATTTCAATACTCAGATCTTGTAAATCATCATCATCATCACAGCCCGTAACAGTCCACTGCAGGACTTAGGGCCTCTCCCACGAAAGAGGAGGTTATTGCTATAATCTCCACGCTTGGCAGGCGGGTTGGAGATCGCAGTGTTTAAATATAACAATGGAAAATGCTGCTGCCCATTTCCTAGACTACGGAGACTCTTGATCTTTTGCCTCGAAACCATTAGTCGCCTTGTACGACACCCATGAGTGTAAGGGGTTGGTGCTATTCTACTCTGCCGGACACCACACGGCAAATCTTGTAAATAGCGGTCTTCAATTTTATATGTTTTAGGGTTAATTAGGGTTTCAAACCAAAAATGTACCTAAATGACATTTTAACATTTTATGAGACTATTTATAGACTACATAGATTAATCGTGTTTTTACGTTTAATTACATTTATTTGTTTATCTAGGTTTCCTAAAGACCAGACATGGCTATGTCTAGGTTGCAAATTGAAAGTGTTGCGTTGTAAACATTTTGAAGAACAAGATAATAAGTAGATGCAAGTCCCTTCTGTACTAGTGCATCATCATTATATGAATTTTTATTGAAAATAAAGAATATTATGCTGCCTGTTTGATATATATTAATGTGCCTTTTCATTTTTTTTTCATGACAATGTTCCCTAGAGGGCATCATATTAAATTTATTGTGAGTGAAGTCACACAGGCCAATCTGTGGATAATGAAGATACTTCTAACGATAAGTATAGTTTAGAAGTTATGAGACAACAAATAAACATTCATACCGGTGAAAATCAAAACCCTCCTTTTTGCAAAACCATGCACTGCCGATTCACAGTATGTAGGATCGAGAGATAAAAAGACGGTTGTAGGTGTCAGGGCGTGGGTTTGATTCACTAGACATCTTACCTTTTATTATAATGACAATATTAAATTATAAGGACAAGGTTAAAAAAAGGCGTATTTCGCTCCGGACGACTTCGTCAGATTTCATGTTCGTTACGAGTAGAAATTCGTAGCAAAATATAACTTATCTGCAGACGGACTTGCTTGTTCTGTCTCTGCATTTGCATTAGTATGTGTGTTATAGAGATGTGTGACATTTTGTCTCGTATTTAAACTCGGTATGTACTCTCTGTCCCGTGTATAAAATTAATTCTTTATTGTGGAATCAAACGTCCGGCTCGCTGTCTCTTTATGCATCCGACGCGGTAGGCTCACATGTCATATCATTTTTAGATAAGTACAATAAGTACATGCAACTTGTATCAGTTTAACGGCGAGCGAAACGTGAACGGTCGGATACTAGAACTGGTGTTGGTAAACTCTGACCAGGTCCGTGTAACAAGCTCGGACAGTCCTCTTATACCTGAGGACCCCCCACCATGGACCGTTAATTATTGAGATAGGTACAGCAATAGTGGCCGAATTTGGGATTAAATCTATGTCTAAATACATCTTCTATCGCGGGGACTATGACGAAATATGTAACGCTCTAAATAGCACTGACTGGTATAATCTTTTAAACGATTGCTCATTAGAGGATGCGGTCGATAATTTCTATAAAATATTATACGAGGTTAGAGATAAATATGTTCCTCTCAAGTCTACTAGAACGTCTCGATATCCCCCTTGGTACAACAGCGCTTTAATGAAGGTCATAACGGAGAAGTTCAAATTTCTCCAGAAATTTAAAGTCTATGGCAACCTATCTGACTGGAATACCTTTTGCCTGTTAAGGGATAGAGTTTCCGTGCTCGTGCGACATTGTTTCAGAATAGAATCCTCTATAACTACCAATCCGAAGTAGTTTTCGAAATACGTAAAAAACATAAAAAAAGTGTAAATTTCCCTAAGATAATGCACTATAACGTGCAAATGTGAACAATCAATTTGCGTCATACTTCCATTCCACATTTCTAAACAGCACTGACCCAAACTCAGTATGTAGTACGCGTATTTCAAAGTCAGGATCCTTGAATGACATTGCCACAATCCACATAAATTCAGATGAGGTGTTGAAAATAATAAAATCTCTCGATCTCTCTAAGGCCGGTGGCCCGGACAACATACCTCCGGTGTTTATTGTGCGATGTGCGGAGAGCTTAGTGACTCTTTAAGTGATACTGTTCAAGCGCTCCATTCATAAGGGTCTAGTGCCGAGTATCTGGAAATCGGCTTTAATTACGCCGGTCCACAAAAAAGGAGATAAGGCGAACATCGAGAACTACCCTCCGATCTCTAAGTTGTGCCTGTTCGCTAAAGTTCTGGAGAGAATTGTATATACTCCAATGTACAATATACTTAGGCAAACATTTATAAAGGAACAACATGGATTTTTACGGGGTCGCTCAGCCGTGTCTAACTTAATAATTTTTAATGATTTTATACCAGAGTCCATAGACATGGACACGCAAGTAGACGTTATATATACTGATTTCAGCAAATGTTTCGACCGAATCGACCTACAGGGTACAGTGGTCCTACAGGGTTATATGTCAACATTTATGTCCATCCCCTCCGGTGTTCCCCAGGGATCTTTGCTCGGACCTCTTCTGTTCGCAGTGTTCATCAATGACATAAGGTCCTGCTTTCTACATTCGAAGATACTGCTATTTGCTGATGATAAGAAAATATTTAAGAGAATTTTGAATCTATCTCAAGCTTCAGCGTTACAAGAGGACCTTGATCGATTTGATGGGTACTACAAGCAGAACAGGCTCGACCTAAACGTGTCTAAATGCTACCATGTAACATTCACACACGAAAGAGCCGTTTAACACATGCAGTTTATACCTTAACAAATTCGAACATCAATAAGGTAGATTCTATCCGTGACTTGGGAGTGTTGCATGATAGCAAAATGGTATTCGACAAGCATATTGATGACATCGTAACAAGGTCATCGAAGGCACTGGTTTTATTATGCGATTGTCTGCTGACTTCAAAAGGTTAAAGACTATAAAAATTTTATACTGTGCGTTTGTACGCAGTATACTAGAATATGGAAGTTATATTTGGAATCCTCAGTATGAGATATACAGGTCTCGTATTGAGGGCGTACAGAGGAGATTTTTGCGGTTCCTTGATTTTAAGTGTCGGAATTAACTGCACGGTTACGACCAGCGTTGTAAACAATATCATTTTTTACCACTGTGGTTAAGGCGTGATGTGAGCGATATAAGTTATTTTGTTAATAAATTAACTTCTGCGACCGACTGCCCGGAACTTTTATCGAGGATTTCTTTTTGTTGCAATAGACGAATCCTCAGATCGCGTTCTATTCTTAATGTACCCTTTTCAAGAACCAATATTGGACTCAATTCATACGTCGTAAGAGCATCTACCCTATGCAATAAGCCAGTGGCGTGCCTAGGGGTTCAGAGTAAGGCAAGCCGAGAGATGAAGTTTGTGTAGTTTTTACGGTTATTAAAAATAAATCCATCCCCTTGCCACATTACTGATCAATCCTCACTTATCACTCTTCAGTTTTATACCAGCAATATAACTTGTGAGAGAGACAACCAACAATTCAATGAGTTTGGTACACCGATCTATGAAATTGTCTTATAAGCGATTTACTAATCTGAGAAATACTACTACTCTCTTCCGACCGGTTTCGGCCATGGCGACCTCTTCGACCCCTAATCAGATCTGCGCTGATGCGCACGAAGATGGCTTGCATAGCCAATCTTCGCGGCAAACTCCCGTGCACAATGTGGGCACGTCAGTTTGCCGTTTATAAAATTGTAAGTGATGGCTGCGGGTGTACGGGCTTTTACTTGATCGCGTTTAGCGTCAAGGTCAGCTTGGCGCTGCTCCTCAAAGTCGCGTACTTTCCTCTGTACAAGCCCGCGCCATTCAGACCTTTGTGCTGCCAAATCCTCCCACAAAGAGGGCTGAATATTACACCCTTTCATGTGACGCTTCTGAACATCTTTATATCGGAGGAGTTGTCCGCCGCGTTTCCGCTTGCCCTCCTCCAGTTCAGAATAAAAGATGCGCTTCGCCACTCTTTCCTCCGCCATACGGGATACATGTCCGCACCACCGAAGCTGCCGACGCATTATATAGCTCTCAATGCCACCAACATTGGCTCGTCGCAGAACTTCGGTATTTCGCACGCGATCGGACCATCTGATGTTCATAATTTTGCGTAGACATTTCAGGTGAAAGCGGTCTAATGTGCGTATTTGGTGACGGTACAAGCACCACGTCTCGGAAGAATATAAGAGGTTTGGCAGCACAATCGCCATGTACACGGATATTTTGGTGGGCAGCTTTATATCGTGCGAGCAGAAAACCTTAGCACACAGCTTGCCGAATGCTACTGCTGCAGCACCGACTCTGCTGTTGATCTCGTCATCAAGGTCACACTTGGATGTTAAAGTATTCCCCAGGTATCGAAATGTATGTACCTGTTTCAAAACATCCTCACCAAGCTTTATGGCCAGTGTCTCGTGACCATGTGTGTCTAAGGACATCACTTCCGTCTTTTTGACACTGATCTTCAGGCCGAAGTTGCAGCAGGCTTGGTGAAAAGCAGACAGTAGTTGTTGCAGGCCATCTGGGGATTCTGCTACGAAGCACAAGTCGTCAGCATACATAATGTCAGTAATTAATGCATGCGACACTTTAGTGCGTGCCCGGAGTCTAGCAAGGTTAAAGAGGCCGCCATCTGTGCGGAAGCGGATGCGCACTCCCTCGGAGACTGATTGCAAGACTTCTTTGACGACTACTGCAAAGTATAAGGCAAACAGTGTGGGTGCTATAACACACCCTTGTTTCACCCCACAGGTAACGGGGAAGAAATCGGACTGTTCTCCATCTACGGTGACGCAGCATTGCATGTCGTCATGCAGGAGTCTAAGAAGTCTTACAAATTTCTCAGTGCACCCCAGTTTCTTCAGCACCATCCATAGGGCTTCGCGAGGAACGCTGTCAAATGCTTTTTCTAGGTCAACAAAGCAGAGGAACAGCTGACGACCCTGTTCTCTGCTTTTCTCCTGCAGTTGACGCACGGAAAAGATAGCATCGCAGGTGCCTCTATCAGGTCGGAAGCCAAACTGGGTTTCAGGCAGTATTTCCTCTGATATAGGAATCAGGCGGTTTAGTAGAAGGCGGGCAAAAGCCTTTCCAGGGGTTGAAAGTAGTGAGACACCACGGTAAGAGTTGCAATCGGAACGGTCACCCTTGTTCTTATAGAGAGCACTAATGCGAGACACTACAAATTCAGTCGGAACTCGCTCCTCCTCCCACATTCGAACAAAAAGTTCCCAAACCCGTGTGTGCAACTCCTCACCGCCATACTTTAACAGCTCTCCCGGTATAAGGTCAATGCCAACCGCCCGCTCGTTGTGCTGCTGCCTGATGGCAGTGACAACCTCATCACGCGACAGTGGCTCATCCAGCTTGCTTGCCAAAGGGAGTTGGGTGATCTGGCTGATATGTTGTAGATCAGCAGAGCGATCTACATTGAGCAGGGACTTAAAATGTTCAGCCCAGCGTTTTGTCACGTCCTCCTTGCTTGTTAAGAGTTGCCTACCGTCTAATGACCTTAAAGGCATCCTAACTCGGTAGGACGTGCCAATCAGCCTGCGCACCTCGTTATAGAACTTCCCGAGCTGGTTAGTGTCTGCGAGCCACTGCATGCTATAAGCCTTGTCATGCCACCACCTGTCTTTGAGTTGTCGGGACAGCCTACGCAATTCTAAGTCACTTTCTTTGACCATCGCATCGCTTCCACCACGCCGTGAGTACTGCTGTAGGAGAACTCGATGCTTGACAAGTGCATTCCTGAGAACCGCATTATTCTCATCAAACCAATCTTCATTACGTCGGTTCTTCGGACCCAGGGTAACTGAAGCGGTTTCTTTGAGATGAGATGACAACGTCGTCCAATCAGCCCCAACATCGTCGGTCTCATTAATTGGCTGCAACTTATTGGCCAGAGCTTCAGCGAATTTCTCCCTCACCGCACGATCCTTTAACTTGTCTAAATTCAAAGGTGTAGGCTTTTGCACTTTGGATCTGCATGGTCGGCGGAGGCGTAGTCTCAGTTTGGTGACAATTAGCCGGTGATCAGTCCAGCAGTGAGCACCACGCATGACGCGGGTGATTTGGACTTGGCAGATGTCTCTTTGCCGTACGATGGCATAATCAATCAGATGCCAGTGTTTGGACCGTGGGTGCATCCACGTTGTCTTATGCTTGGCGGGAAGGCGGAACATTGTGTTAGATATGGCAAGCTGATATTGAGCACAAAGACTAAGTAGCATATGACCATTGCTGTTCATATTGCCGACTCCGTGGCGACCCAGAACTCCAGGCCAAGCCTCATAGTCCCGTCCAACTCTGGCATTGAAATCGCCTAGCAATAAAATCTGCTCTTTGGAGTTAATTTTGTCAAAACATCGTACTAACTCCTCATAGAATTTATCCTTGATGTCATCAGACTTGTCTAGGGTTGGAGCATAAACACTGATGACATTAAGGAAGTTGTCTCTGTCCAGGTGGAGGCGCACTGTGGTAACGCGGTCCGAGATGTGTACAGGGTACTCCTCAAGTCGCTTAACTAAGTGATTTTTAATTGCAAAGCCTACACCAGAACGCCTAGGTTCGGAGGAGGTGGTGCCTTTCCAAAAGAAAGTATAACCGCCACCATCTTCCACCAACTCACCTTCATCAGCGAGATGTGTTTCGCTGAGAGCAGCTACATCTATATTATAGCGATGAAGTTCACGAGCTACTATGGCGGTTTTACGTTCTGGGCAGGCATTGCAATCTCTATCAATAAGCGTTCTCACGTTCCACGCGCCAAAAGTCATGATAGGTTTCAAATTGTGTTTGGAACATTTTTGTATCTTTCGACCGCGATTACGGTGATGCGATGACAGCCGCGGTTGCTACCACCTTTCAAATAGGGACGAGCATTTGTTTAGGGCACCTTTTCTAGCCCCCTCCCTGGCTGAGCGGGGAAAGCAGTGCCTCCCTGAATAGGGCTGCTTTGTCATCCTAGGTGCTGCCGAATCCGCACTGTCGCCCCAAATTTCCAGTGCAGAAGCGACCAAGGTGTGTAATCACACCCCCAGGACCGCCCGTATGCAGGAAGCGGACAAAGCCCAGCTTGCATCAGGCCGGACCTCTCTACCTCTTCCCATCGCCACGGGGCTTCAGCGACATCGGAGTCCCTTGTACGGAAGCGGTCAAGTGCGCAGGATATATTAAGGTGCACCAACATTCGCGCAGACGCAGGAGCACACACTCGTCCTCTCTCTCCTTAACTCAGTGGAACGGAGAACCGCTACGACTGAAGGATTGATCGGATGATGTATCTAGCCGACGGAAGCTATACGCCCTCTACCGTCGCCCTAGGCCATCTACCTTGCCTTGCTGAACCGCCGAGTCTGCCAAACCCATTCGCATATCTGCATTGGGATGCCTTCATCACCGGATCAGACTTTTGGTTGTTTACGGGAGGGATCCGCATTAAGGATGCTGCTGCTCGTCCTCTGGCTTTGTCCCTTAGTCGCCTCTTACGACACCCACGGGAAGAGATGGAGTGGTGCTATTCTTGAGTGGCGGCACCACACACCACTGAGAATCAACTGAACTCACTGAATCAACAATCTGAGAAATAGGTATAATAGGAATACATATAAGGAAATAATTTGTTATTTATTGAGAAATGATTAAAAACTTTACCTTTTCCATGCAAATCAAAACTTGTGCACATTTTAAACCATCACAAGGGACTTTACTTCGTCTATTGTTGATCAATCTAATTAAATCACTTTTACTACAAAACACAACACAAACACAACAAAAAACTAATTACTTATCCGCCCAAACGGCTCAAACAAAACAATAGTGAAGTTGGTACGTATTACAGCTTTCAACAAACGTACCTACTGCGCATGCGCGAAGTTGCCATTTTCAAAGATTCGTGTACAACTTCATACGCATGCAGGGCTTAAAGTCTCGTACAATTTACTATATAAACAAACGTATAGTTATATCTCATTATAGGACAGTTTTCATATGTAAGAAAGAGACATACCGGCCGGAATCAAAGCCCGCTTACAAGCCAGCGCGTGCGAGCGAGATGACTGACCGAGTCTCAATTTCCTCAACTTGCGTGTGCGTTCGGATCGTGTTTCGTAACCTAGGCGCACGATGGCGCTGCTTTTCGGCGCGGCAGTTTGAAAAGCATTAGGAGCGCGAACTTTAAATAGTTCGCGCTCGCATTATCTTTGATTTTTTATCGATAATTATTTTTATAAGGCAAGCCCGGCTTTTGGGCTTGTATGACAGTAACGCCACTGCAATAAGCTCATTTTTTATTTTGATGTCGACCTATTCTGTACCCGAGCCCACAAAATTAAACAATTAGTTATAAAAGATTACTTCGTTGACTCTGAACTTTAACCACATGTATTTCATTTACATACCTACAATTTAAATATTTTATATTTCTCTAACTAACTACTGCTTTTGAGCTAGTTTATTAAGAAAATACAACGAAGTGCTATAAAGGCTTTCCGCATTACACATAATTTTGTTACCTACAGGTGGAGACTTGTAATTGGCTTCCTGTTAACCGTATAAAATATCAATTGTAATGTTATAGCTGTAAGTCTTGCGGAAATCAATAAAAAAAAATTATCGCTATCCATAGATTGGTACCAGATCCCTCTCTGCGCAGATGTATGGCCCCGGGCGCAGCAGCACGTGCAGCCCCTCCTCCGCCGCGAGCCGCACGAAGCGCGCCACGTCGCGGTCGCCGGAGAACGAGTAGCTGCGCTCCTCCGGCTCGTGGAAGCTCCATTCCACGTAGCTGAAATAATTTGTTTTATTTAATTATTTATATTACACATTAAATAAATACAAAGATATAACATAGATATAACTGACACAACAGGCACTACTTATTTCTAAAAGAAATTACTTGCAGCAGGCCTACAGAAAAGAAATGTTTAGCTAAGAAATGCAGATACGACGCGCACAATTAATTAATAATTATAAAATACATATGACATATTAATGAATAATATTGAAACATATAACATAGTAGAGCGTCGGTGGCCGAGCGGTTAGAGTATGCAACTCGTAAGCCAGAGGTCCCGGGTTCGAATCCCGCTCCGGCCATGTACCAATGATTGGTTTCTGAGTTATGTACATTAGTTGAATACTAACCGATGCTCTTACGGTGAGGGGAAACATCGTGATGAAACCTGCACATTCAGGCGACTGGATGTGTAACCATGATCCAATCTGGTCAGGTTCCCCTGGTATCATAGTCATGGAGGTCAGATGGCAGTCACTCCACTGTAATTACCTGACCTGCCGAATCCTGGATCATGGTCAAGGCGGACCACGGGCCCTCGTGCACGAGAGCACAACCGGGACATTAACGCCAAGATGATTCTTTTTAAATATTTAATCATATATTTTAATTAAAAGAAATATTTACATGACGGAAATAAATTAAATAAAGCTAATACTAAATTATAAAATAATATTTAGAAATAAAAAACATAATCATTGAATCATATTATATGTTGTATTGTATTACTTTAATTTAAAAATTAAATAAAAACCGTTTATTACACCTATCTCACACTTGACACAGTAAATTTGGTCACAATACATGGCATAATACAGTAGAAAAAATGAGAAAAGGACAATGCTTGACAATGTTTTTCGATGATAGAAAGTTGACGTTTCATAAGTTTAAAAATAACAAGTATATGAAGGAGGCTATGCAAGCATCCTAGTGGCTACAGGATCAGAATAATCTCGTATAATATGAGGGTTGAGGAGATAGAACATTTTGAATACTTACGTGGCGACTGCGTTGAGGCCGGCAGCCTTAAGCTTGCGCAGGCGATCCCGCCAGTAGACGGCCGGCACGCGGAAGTAGTGCAGGGAGCCCGAGATTATTTGCAGTGGCTTTCCGTCCAGTATGAACTCATCGCCCTCTATTGTAATATTGTGAGCTGGGATTTTCTACAACAAAATTTTAGAAACTGGTGTTATCAGTCTCTGGATCAAGTACACACTAAACTGAAAAGCCTCAAAGTCACCAAGATTTTTAACATTATCTATATTAATAAAATATACAATGCATCTCTTTCGGAATTGGGCTCGTTTTAGTTGAAAATATAGAGAAACCTAGTTGTTGATGGTAACTAGGGTCTGGAGAAAAGCAAAGGAAGCCTCGGAAAAGTAAGCAGTATTATTAGCCCCACTTCTGCCAATATCTCCATCCAATAAGTTGGGCAAACCTCGGGCGTGTTCTGAGTATCCGAGCAGACACGTGGCGTATCCCTACCTGCGATTTGGCATATATATTTGCAGAAACAACCATTTCCTATATCGGATAGGTAAGTACAATCTATGCTAAGCGGAAAGTTTAAATATCAATGCCAGATACACGGCACTAAGTTAGGTAAGATCGTACGAACGGCCTTGATTAGATGTGGAGAGTACTAAGTGCACAGTGTATTGATAATGCAATGCGTCACGCCACAGATTTTAAAGCCTCTACAAACATAGACAAGTGGAGTGTAGGTTAAAACGTAAACCGCTTTGCAAGATACCGTGCCATAACCCCGGATTACCGTAGTGCCATTATACTGCAAAGAGACATTCCGGGAATTGAGGTCATCTACCCACACTTGGGCAATAGGCATAAGCACGCAAAGGCATGATCGAACTGAGTGCGCCCCTACTAATTTCGGGCGAGAGTTGCCTGAAATGGACACCAAAGTCAAAGTCGGCTATCGAGGATATGACCCAAATATTTAATACTTCAAATAAATATATAGCTGGTTATGTAAGCGGCGACATCCGAGGCCCATGAAAACACAGATCCTTTGATTTATTGAGACCTCGAGGATAATTCGCGTATTTTGACAACAATCTACACATTGCCCAATCATAACCAACAGGAGCGGTCCAACTGCGGGTTCTTGGACCCAACTTCTCGTCAGGCTTTGCTGACTGGAATGGCCTTTGTTGTAATCACATAATAAAAAAATAATCATCTTAGCGTTAATGTCCCGGTTGTGCTCTCGAGGACGAGGGCCCGGGGTCCGCCTAGACCATGATCCAGGATTTGGCGATCAGGTTATTACAGTGGAGCGACTACCATCTGACCTCCGTGACCCTGCTACCATGGGAACCTGACCAGATTAAATCATGGTTACAAATTCGCTTGCCTGAATTCGCATTTTTCATCACGATGTTTTCCCACAACTTAAGAGCCTCAGTTAGAATTCAACTAATGTACCTACATAACTCAGAAAAGAGTCATTGGTACATGGCCGCAGCGGGATTCGAACCCGGTATATCTCGCTTACGAGTCGGATACTCAACCGCCCGGGCACCGACGCTTGTTGTAATCAAATAATGCTAGCATAACAAGATTTGGAATAAGATAGTTAAGAACCTAGGCACAGAATTCAATAGTTATGCCAGTAAGGGAGTATTTGGTAGGTACATAATATTTTATATAAATTATTTATTTAAATGTCTTGCGGGTTTACTACATCATTTATATGAATTTTATCATACCTGTTTACGTATGCACTGTGCATACCATACCAAGTCAAGTTATTAACAGGTATGAATAATGGGTCTTGACATAAAAATAAAGAAAATTTCTGAATTTCAGAAATCAAAAGTGGTAGGTACGCGATTGAACTGTTGCTAGTACTACGCATTGGCGGCGCGTTCGTGAGATTTGGACGCTCCCTTGTAGGATCATTATGTTGTCCGTCTGTCTATCCGTTTATCAAGACCCTTTTTATCAGGACGTGTGGAGATATCTCCACTAGCTAAAATTTATATAAAATACTCAAGTCTGCAATCTTTTGAAGCAGTGACAAAATCAGGCTTCTAAATCAATGCATTCAAAAAATACGGACGTTTATGTCCGCTAATGCTGCATAATTAGATCCTCGCAAGGAAATCAAACCTTTAGGGTTGACCCGTCCCGTTGATCTGAAATTATGAAATTTGACAAGAAGCAATGCCATGTGTCACAAAAATGGAAAAAAGCTAGAGCTAGGTGCATTTGTAAGTTTGTAATGTGTTTATAGTATCAAAAAGCTCTTTCTCTCTATTATATTACGAATACCTACCTCAACAGTCTCCAGTCGATCCGTGTTAATCGTAGAATGCTGCAGCGCTTCTCTGAATGCTGGATCTGAGTTAGCTCGAGCATGTATTGCACTTTCACACATTTGCAGAGTTATGAGGCAGAGAAGCAGTATCATAGTTTTCTTAATGAGGTACATTTTGATTATCTAAAATATAAAAATAATTATATAAGGCTAATGCTTTGGAAAACCGATATATAAACGTTATTTTCTTTTAACCAGTTTCTTTTTAATAAAAGGTAGCTACATTCAAAATTGGTAATTTAAATATTTTCGGGAGTGGCGTAGTGATGATCTGCTTGTTTTAATCGGGATTAGTCAGAGCAGTATTAAAGAACATTGCAATCAAAGTCTTTGGCGAAGGCACCGTCTAGCCGTTTTAAGTGGCGTTTACTGCCACGCACAGACTGGCTTTATTGCTGCTCATTATCACTCACTGTGGGCCTTTTATGAACGCTCACTGTCACCCAAAGGGCAATGGAAAGGGCTATGTTGGGAGTCTCATTGGGCAGTAAAGGTGTCGAGGGGCGACTACGTACCGAAAGACGCAATGAAGCGCGTGGTTAGGCCTTCCACAAGATGAGGGAGGCTCACCCAGCAGTGGTCGTCGCTCAGCAAGATGATTTTGTGGGCGTAGCAGTCCACGGCGGTACCTGAGGCATAGGTTGATACTATATTTTACCGTGATTCCGATTTCATAGTTAGCCAACGCTTTCCCTGTTACAGTAGGTGTATATATACCTGGGATACCCCAGGGCTCTGTGCTCAGCTACTCCTCTTCAGCGTTATAATTTGCATACCATTGCAATTTTCGAAAAAGGATCCTAAAGTCGTTTGTACCGAATTAACACGTTGAGCACCTAGTGCGCCATTAGGAAACAAAATCAAACGGTTTTCTATTGTATTTTTGTTGGAGCTTAACTGATTCATTATCTTCATCAATATAGGCTTCCGCTTACACACCGATCGCCTTGTGCCTCTTTTGAATCCATCGGCACCCTATGACCTTTCGTCTCATCGTCTCATTCGTATGATCTCGTCCTACGCTACGATTTCCGGTACTCATCCGATTGAAAATATAAAATAATTGAAACTCCCTTTCCTCCATAAATTTTATTTGGAATACTTTGATTTTGCTACAGTTCTTTTACCCACGTTAAGGTCTATCTATAAACGTATCTTTTGATAACTAATTTAGTGAAAATCAAACAATACTTACTTACAAAATGAAAAGTATTAGTTATCTACTTAACTTTAAATATTTTATTATAGTAGGGGGCGAGAAACTTATGTGCACCTATTTCTTACCACACGCCTTTGACCCCAGGCTAGGCGTGACACTAACCTGTGATGAAATCGAAGAGGCGCGCCGCTGGTGTTTGTTGGGTCGTGAATGCGTGATGCGGCGCTTGCGACTATGCCGCCACCTGCCCTCAATACCGGCCCTATACCTATACGACAGTGCCAAGGCATGCAGATTCTTTAGTTAATTAGCGATTCCGACCATTACTTAGTGATAACGCTGTCCGCCTTCAATGGCCACTTCGTTACATAGGTACTTAAATAAATACCAGTGTAATCATAATGAAAGGTATTTAAATTTAACTTTAGTTGTGTAGGTGCTGTATTTTTTTACCCCCTGTGTATAAGATAAATAAAATTTTGAGAGCTCTTAGTTACCTACTTGTAACTGAAACCACTTGGAGTAGGTACATAATAATTATTAACAGTCCATAATAGTTCACTGCTGGACTTGGTCTCCACATACGTGGAGGGTTTTGCAATAATCTCAACAAGCGGCTGTTTAAAATATAAAGCTTGACAGGCCACAGAGGTGACCTGTCAATGGTGGCGCGAGTTCTGCGTTTTATGTAGCAACACCGGAAGCATGTAGTATTATATGACAGAATTCAAATGCCACCAACAATGCGACATGGATAATAAGGTACGTGAAGGAAAAAGAAACTAACATGGCCCTATTGTAAAATTAGAATAATGACGTTTCAGAAAAATACCTATTCTCCTATTCTAGTCGAATGTATCAACATTTGACGTAGTAGACGTTGACACCTAAGTTAGACAGTATAAACCAACTAAATATAAATGGTGTACAATAATTAAGGCGGCTTATTAATGTTATCAATTACTCGAGTTATATTTCGTCTATATAGTTTATTAATGCCAGTAAAATAAACTTAGTGTACTCGTTTTTCCGCAATCTGTCAAAGTATCCTGAAGTCGTGATACATACATCAGAAAACGCAGCTGCCTATTTTTTGGTTTAAAGCATTTACGACACCCAGTCGAATGGTTGGAGCAAATCTACTTAACCAAGTAAAATATTATGTTTTTCTTATTAGATGCCTACTAGCGGCCCGCCCTTGCTTCGCGCGGGTAACAAACTTCCATATCACCTACTGAGTTAATCTGGAGGTGTCCGCATACAGCCCAACTCGACGGTGAAGGCAGTCCACGCTGATAAGCACTGGATACTAGCGGATCCGGCGAACTTGCGAGGTCAGAAGTGACTGTCGGTCAGATACTGCATTCGATCCCTCCGCTAGTCGTAGCGGATTCCGTTCCACTGGGTTACGGGGGGTAGAACGAGAGAGGGCATCTGCGGTTACGCACCCACCCACTTATGCACTAAAACTGCGTAATTTTAGAATTGCTTGAACGTTGCTCGCTCGTACGTTTCGTATGTAGAATTAGCTCCCAGCTACAGTCTTTCCTTTGGACTATGACATGGGATAATTCACGAGGTATATTAGAGGTCTCTTTTAAGGTGGGCAACGCATTGGTGTTGCTGATATCCACAGGCGGCGGTAACCGCTTTCCATCAGGTGGCCCGTGTGCCTGCATGTCTGCGTACGTATAAAAAAATTGAAGCAGTCGCTGATCACTCGCATACGATCTTCCATGCCAATGTAAGTTCACCACCCTCCAAAGTCCTCCAAATGCTCCCGCACCGCTAATAGGATTGTGTTATGAGTATGCTGTTACCATGTTCTGGAGCTAAATCTGTCTATTATCGTCGTTTGAACGAACCTTCCAGCGCCTTATAGATGAAATATTTTTTAAATAGATCTCGAGAGACTCTTATAGAACTATTATTGATTACTCTTCAGGAACAAGTGCTCCGTCCGCTCCTTTATATCTCTCTGAACGTTTTCATTTCTTCCGTCCACTAGACAAACATTGTCGTCCCAGTGTACGAATCTCATTAGCAATACCTCCTCTCCATTCCGATTTCTATTCCAACTCCTTCACTGTTCATGCTGCAAGGTTGTGGAACTCTCTGCCGTATTAAATACGCGATAGTAAATCTATCGGTATTTTTAAGAAACGTGTAAAAGAGCACTATCTCTCTCTTAGTTCTTGAAAATGCGGGGTTCAATGCCTATAGATAATTTGTGGGTATCTATGTATTTAGGTTATTATATGTGTATGTATATTTAGTCATATCTCTTTGATAGGCCTGTTGGAAGAGATTTCTTCTAAGAAATAAGTAGCGCCTGTTGTGTCATCTATAACCCTGTATTTTTCATCGAAGTTTCACGTGTACAATAAACAGGAAAATAAATAAGTGCAAAAGTTCAGCAACAATCAATAGTTTTCGATCAACACTTTTCAAGTTCGATAAATGTCATCCGAAATGTAGATATCCCGACGAGTATATCATTTTTCTTTAGGAACTACTTCTTTTCTCTAGGATCAATAATTTCCGAGTAACAGATTTAAGTTTCACAGCTGTCATCCGAAATGTAGATCTCGACGAGTACCTTCTAAAATTTCTCTCGAGGAACTAGTGTTATAGGACCTATGATTTCCAAGTTATACCAATTATAAGGTAGTTAGCTGTATGCTTGATTTGAGTCGCTTAGGGGGCAAGCTACAGGATTACTTGTCAGAGATGCGGGCCGCTAGGGCGCTGACGGTATGTCGTTATTCTTTAAATCATTGCTGTATTCTGAGTTCTCGGCCGATTTCTTTGATTTTTATCTCAAACGATGGGCCTCTTAATGTAGAATTAGCTTTGTCGGCTTTTTGTGCATTTGTGTGAGAGAGCTTACGTCAAGCCATTTCAAAATCAAATGGTATTGTAATATTTTTGAGCTTCGTACTCTAGATTAGTGCTATTAGTGAGATTTAATTCTGAAAATCACGCGCACCTTGAATTTTTGGGATCTGACTTCCACTTCCGAAGATTTTCAAATTTTATTATAGTGGGGAAAGACAAGCTGGCCATCGCGAATTCTGGGACAGGTAAATAAAATTCCTGGACACGGGGCAAGACGCGTGCGTTATGTGTCGAGAGGTTGACCTTGAAATACGAGCTAATAATGAAATACATTTACCTTATATGTAGGTACTCACATTATAATTCGTTGTACATTTCTCAATTAACATTATCAATAATATTTACAATATTAGCCATAGCATACACTCACCATAATATTCAAAGCGTTAAATGTATATTTCAAAATGTTAGCCAACAAAATCAACCAAAAAAATCCTTGTTCAATATTATACACAAAATTTATACAAATGTTTTCAGTAGGTTTTGCGCAACTTTCTACAATCCACTAATGCTACATGGATTTGAGCAGTCGTCGTCTACATCGTAGAGTTGGGATCCGGGCGCTCGGTTGAGTATGGGGTGGTCAATGAGGGCCATAGCGCGGGCGGGCGGGGCGTGCAGCAGCTCCAGCACCTGCAGCCGGTTGGCGGCGGGGGCAGCGCGCAGCCACGCACCCGGCACGTACAGCGTCGCCTGCGGGCCCTGCGACGGCCAGTAGCGCCCCAGGTTGTGACCGTTTATCCACGCGTAGCCCTGAGGATCGCGCGATAGAATTATTCAAATGGGAAGTGGTAAGAACTGGCACAACACCAGCCTACGAGTAGGCTGAAGTATGATGATGTTCCACCCTTATCGACATACCAGGGTGGACACTTCGCGGATCAAAAAAAAAGTTTTAGGTTCAAAACAAGACTATCGGTCACGTAAATATTATGTATTACAACATACTTACCTACCTTAAAATAATATTTTAATACTAGCTTGAAGTAGCCAAATCAGCAATTTGCATTTAACTTAAGTTAGTTAGTTATTATAACGTTAATGTGCGGATTAAAATAGTATCTCACCTTATCCCACCCTGTGGTGTCCAAGAATGTGTCCAAAGGTTCCTGTCCCTCGGGTAACGTGAAATAGCTTTCGTAAAGAACTGGTCCGTGTTTTGTGCACTTCTGATCTTGCGCACTTAATATGTCCACATTTTCTAGGAGGTAACCTTTCACCGACCATTCGCCATTGAGGGCTTTGTTGTTGTATTTCACCTCGCTAAGTATTCCCTGCATTGTACAAAATACATTGTTGTTAAGAATCGTTTATATGTCTCCGCTTACAAACCGGACAGAAATCGCATACGCGTCGTGCCTGCGTCACCGCGTAGCAACCGGACAGAAAACGTACAGTCTACTCTATGAGCCGTTTTCAAGCCCAGGTTCCTACAAATTCCCATAGATGGCGCGCTCTAACGACTGACGACATTTTCAAAATATCTTGACTGTATGGTATCAATATTTATCTTTATTTTAATGCAATTTAATTTAATTTATTATTTTAACGATTTTTAATGTCAATGTTCCTTGGGGCTCTTTTTACCAAAAGGTTCATCGAAATGTATTTTAATACAAACCTTTCATATTATCTGTGATTTTTATTGCGTCTAGTCTTTATCCTAGTGTCCATCAAACGAATTGACTCAGTCAAATTGATGTTTGTTTTGTTTGTAATATTTTATAACAACCCCTAAAATGGTTAAAAACTATGAATAAATACAATTTTATCCAATACAACTTACCCAGTGTTTATATCCTCTTTGCTAAGAACCTATTTCAAGCGATTATCAATTACCAAAATTGTCGGGGCGCCATCTAGTAAGTGGTTAGGAATGCTTTAGATACCTATTGGAAAACTGCTCATTATGTACGTGTATGGGCTCTTATATTTAGTAAATACCATGTAACGGCTTCACTCGACAGCCGGCTGGATTAATTGAACACTTGTATTTTTTTATATTCGTAATAGTCCAACGAATGCTTTTAAAAGAAAACAGAAAAATTTCCGTAAAATTCCGGAAAAGCTTAAAGCGACTTTTCTGTGTTTTCGTCGAGTGCTTTTTTAGCCTTGCTGTGCATCGAGCTATTAAAATATTCGTAAGAGCTGCTACATTAAGTACACTGACTAAGCCGTTCAATAATAAACTGAAGTTAATTACCTTATAATCGTGTAATTTGGAGCCATAATTTATACGTCCTTGATTTTCAACCAGTAAAGATAATAGAGAGCCCAGCGGTGCCTTTAATTGCAGCAAGTAATTCTTTTGAACTCTGCTTATAACTCCTTGTAATACCTGAAACGTAAGCACGTAAAACAAGCACAACTTTTTATATTAAATTGATGGAAACTAAGTATGGCTTTTAGTAGTGTTCGAGATATACGTACGTTGTCAACATATACATAGACCAGGTCGCGAGGCTTTTTGATGTTAAGTATTCCATCGGCGGTATCGTTGAGGACAGTCTCGTACAGCACGAAGCCGGAGCGCTGCCGCAGCCGCTCGAACGTCGGCAGCTGTGACCCTGAGACGTCGCTGTATTCTTTCCCTAAATACTGTCTCCCCTCCTTAGACAGCAGATTTAGTGTTTTGGTCACGTTGATCTTCCCATAGTTTCCTTTTTGTGATGGCGTTGGCAGTGGAATGTCCTTTACTTTTTCATTGTGCTAAAAAATAATTTTATAATTAACTTAACGTAAATATCGTATTATCAATATGTGGCTAAATCTAACCTAACAAACTTCCACCCGGGGCTTCACCTACACAAAATTTGGTTACAGCATGGTCCCGCGGGAACTAAGTATAATAACTCATATCTACTCATTGAATATCAACATAAATTGTAGCCAAAATTCTATTGTAAATAATCATCATCATCCGTCAATCTCGACTTCTGCTTGGGTCCGCTTTCCTGCTCTTCTTTCTCCACTTTCACATTTACATTCTATCTTCGTCATCCTCATGTTGTATACCTAGTTGGCTCTCGCTTCCGACTCAGCGATGTCAATCAATCAATTCTTGGGTCTCCGGCGGGACCTCTTAACTGAAAGTTTAGGCACCTATTCCCCACGTACGGGCTTACGCATGTTAGTAAACCATGTTGTGTTTGTTATGAATTGAAGCAAGTCGTGTAACGCCTCGGCGTGTAGTTGCGGAACGTGTTTTATCAGCGCTGGCCAAATCATTGTAGGCCTGATCTTGTTTGTACGACGATTGACATTTAGGGTTGCAGGTGACTGACTCCCGTTATTTGCCCCAAGCTGCAAAGACTTGACATACGGATCCGAGGTACCTACTTAAATTGATCTCTTCTATTAACAGCTACTTACTATATCCAGAGGGTTTCAAGATCCATGCTGCAGACAGTCATGTACTCTGATTTAGCGACGTTCAGCTTAAACATGCGTTTTACTAACACTTTCTTACTTAACTCTGGTCTGAAGATTACGATGTCATCAGCGTATTCCATGAGCCATGAAGGCGTGTCTGGAATTTCGGCTGAGAGAGCATCTCGCACAATGCAGAATAGAAAAGGGCCAAGGACAGAACCCTGGTGAACACCTATGGAAATCTTAGGCCTGGTCGAGTAGACAGTTTCTACCAAACCAGTTTTTATATTAATCATCATCGCCGAAGACTAAATTTTGAAGCTGTTAGCCTAGCCTTGCGTTTAAATCCCTCATAATAACATTGTAATAATGGGTTTGATATCGTTATACATTGCCTCGGTGGTATTGAGGCCAGTGCGTATGTACGAGTATATTTGCATTAACTTTAGTGTATACCGCTTGGTGATTCTTAGAATGGGGTACGCAACCCGGGCTGACATGTTCCTGATTGACACGATGCTATTACGGAAAGACCTTTGGCTGGACGATAAACCCAAAACTCCCCTGGTACAGTTAGGCGGCCTCCTAGTTCGTGGGGGCGTTGTATTTAAGGAGTTGATTTTTAAAATTGGGGATTGTGGCAAAATCTTGACGTTTGACAGGCGGGTTAGAGATTGCAATGTTGGAAAGAGCACATCAGAAAATGCTTTCCTCAAATGAGGTCGCAGATGACCTACCAGTAAAGTTTTGAACTAAGACATCCTTAGTGTAGAGGGGGTTTATTGATGCTACTCAATAATGCCGGATACAACACGGAAAATGTTGCTCTGGGGGACCCGCGCGGGTCAGGGAAATACTCTATTTTGTCAGGGGTAAACGGAGTCATTATACAAAGGTTTGTGGAAAGCTTTGGTTGTAGCATCATACATGTTGGCCTCATTGGACAGTTCTCTAAAATTGCATCATCTTAATTGAGTTTCGACCTGTGTGCAAACTTCGTCACATCTAAGCCAGCTGGACTTTGCGATTTCTGCCTCGCCATGGTATCTATGGCGGCATAGAGTGAGCCGACCGCGGCTTATGAAGCGCAATTACTTCGCTGACATTTCCTAAAGCATGCCTTTTTACCCCTCACTGCTTTCTGTAGCTCTCTATTCCGTCATCCCCAGTCCTGGTCAATTCTCAGGCCGCCTTTCAACGTGCCGAGGACTGCGTGTCTGAGATTAAAGATGGACGCCTGCACGGCTAGCACAAGTTGCTCTTGCGCTCGAGAAGCGAGAAATGACGCGACATATATACTGCTATCTCTTTCATCTTAGTATGGAGAGAAGGAAACAAACGCGCTCTCGCGGCGCGAGCTTTGTCGCGGACATAGTTGTGATAGCCGTGCTGGTGCCATAGCTCATTTGTGGTTTCAATTCTTTTGTACTTCAATCAAGGTAGACCTCGATTGGAATGCCGCCTACACAGACTCTTGGCTTTTACCATCCACCACTTAATAGGACAATTCGCAGCGTTCTACAGTAGGCCGTTCACTGCTTACCCGGACGCCTACATCGTACTCGGTGCTGTGTTAAGTAGTTATGAGGTATTCGCGTTAGATAACCTTATAATTGAACATGGCTGATATCACACATCAAATCACTAAATAGTCGAAGTGTGATTGCTGCGGGTCACTTTTGTAATTATTCTGGATGAACGTATTAACCACTGTCAAGTCGGCGACCAGTGAAGCAGGTGTAAAATAAGTATTAAAAGAGTATACTCGTAATTGGTGTAAGTTGACATAAAATCTAGAAAATAGAAAGGAGTGGGACGAGTACCTGGGCTAAAACCTCGCGAATAGCGTAATATTTAGCGGTAGGATCACCAGCTTCAGATAAAGGGGCATCATAATCGTAGGACGTAATATCCGGTTGGTATAAGTCATAGTAACCGTCGTAGTTCGCACCTGAAATTGTACAAAAATTAATATAAATTACAATTCAGGATTCAGAAGGTTATTTTGAGAATATCAGCAACAAACTCCTTACCTGCAGTAAATTCGAAGTTAGTTCCCCCGAAAAATACGTAAAAATTTACGTTTATTTTGTTAGCCAACATAATTCTTAGTGTTTGCACCACTTTTTCAGTGGGTACATGTTGGGAAGTACTGTCGCCCCAATGTGTCAGCCAGCCGGGGTAATACTCAGAGTTCATGAGCGGCCCTTGCGGCATGAAATGGCGGAGTGTTTGAAAAGCACCCTCAACATTGGATTCTAAAATAATAAACCTAGATCTCAGGTTACTTTGACAGATTGCAGAAAGATAAGTATACTAAATAAACTCTTTTTTTGTTGATCTTGTGTCACTCGTGCGCAATCAGAATGAGAAGGAACTTGTCAAGGCAAATGTCGAAATGTAGGTTCATTTACGTCGACAAGATTCCATCACGCTAACACTGTCCTATAATTTATTTTGACTAGGTTCCATCCCATTCTGAATGTGCGTGGAACTTCTTGTTTTGATTTTAAACTAACACTATATGCTGTAGAGTTAAACACATTGTAGTACGAAAACGGGCTTAATCTAAAGGTAGCAGACTTTCAAGAGCTTGAGGAGTTGTCTGTATATTCGTATGGATTAACGTTATACATGACTTGTCTTGTCCTTACGCTATGGACAAAGTCGAATACTACTAGTTGACTAGGGTATTTAAAACAAAACTGCGAAGTATCAAAATAATCAGTCCAGTATTTACCGAAATATCAACCATTTTAAATATATCACTCAGGAGCAACCTGTATGTAGTTGCATGGTCTAGGAAGTACCCTAAACATGGGAAACTCTTTTAAATTACATTAGGACTCCACGCTTAAATTAAATAAAAAAATTATATCGCAATTTGACAATAATTTGAAGTGTGACATTACGTCACTCGCTTCTCATGTGTCATGTCATGAATGTCAATAATTGATTCTAGATCAATTCATTCGTGCTGTCGTAAGTACAGTATGTTGTCATTGATGCCGATTAAGTTACGATTTAATTTGTTAGAAAATATGTTTTATGTTTATTGTATAATTAAAGAAAAACCTATTTAAGAGGCTGGTGAGTAGCAGTCTTAAACAGGGTTTTATTATTTGTCCAGAAACTAAGGTCACCTGTATATGTTAGCATAAGATTTTGAAAATGGTTAGTAAACCGAAATTGGTACGTTAGATTACTATCGAAATATTGAAAACTATGACGAAAATCACCAAATAATTTACAATAAAATGCACTATTTTTCGAAAAAACACATAATTAAGTTTAATTCGGTTAGGTAAGGTGTGTGGTAAACCCGCAAAGCGAGCTCCGTCAAATCTGCCCATTGCCAAATCGCTGAATGTCAAAGTTTTTTATAAAAGATATTTTATAATCTAAAGTACTCTGGATACGTTAGATTCACTGACTAGTGACGACTATGTCACTGGGCAGCTAATTTAATTGTTTTCTTTACAATAACCTCATTGATGAAAAAAAACTGAATACTCTGAATTTAACACTATTCAATAAGTAGTTGTTATTATTACCACTCCCAAAATCAATAGTTGTCAGTGTCCCGGGAATGGCTCCACCTCTTATCATGCTAGGACTTGTTCCATCTGTAGTATACAAAAGAGCATTGGTGCCTACGTGTTTAGATAAAATATCCCGCATTTTTAGTTTATATGTCATGTCGTTACTGTAACTGCCATACTCGTTTTCCACCTGTAAAAAATCGACGATATGTTACCGATATAGAACTGCTGTAGGTTCGTTCCTGTATGGGAACGTCACGGGCAAGGGTTAAATCTCGGGGCACTCAATTTAATAGGTACGATGACTGATTGTTTTTAACTCATCATTTTATGGAGTTGATAGTAAAATAAATAATACTTAGGATTTTTAGTCCTAATTAGACAGTGGGTTATACAAAACCCGCGATGACGTTATGACGTTTAACGTATGTGAACAAAGTTTTGTGACAAAGAAACAAACAACCTTCATGATCTTTTAATTGACGGCACTGCACTGACCCCTCTCATTTTGCTCATATACTTCTCGAATCAGACATTATTTATATTATTTTAGGTAATTAATATTCTGAAGTTTCATTTTAACCAACAGTAATTAAAGTACGTATACCTGCACTAGTATAATTGGTCCACCGTTTCCAAATAGCAAAGGTGCTAGTTGTTGAAATAATTTTTCCACCCATGTTTCAGATTCACGTAGAAAATCTGAAATGAGTTGAAAATGTATGTAAGCATAAAATCTACATATTATAATCTTACATGAAAATTACTTAACGCCTGTTATACAACCTACAGTTAAGGTCCAGATATCTTATTTAAAAATATCTGTGATACCGTCTCCCTCTTGTTTAACGATCTCCACATGTTTGCCGAAACTTCCGTAAATCTTTGCCGGGACTTTGTTAGACCCTCTACATTCTCGCCTATTAGGTATGTGGTAGGTGTCAAAATTCATCGATGTTCTATCGATTCATCGTTGTAATATCATTAATTTGGTATTTTCTGCTGTAAACAGGGTTACAGAGATGATGGCAGCTGCTCTACTGTAATTACATGATCTACTAAAATCCTAGATCATGGTCAAGTGTACCCCGAACCTGTTACGAGAAAAAGCGCTAGGAAGAAAAATATAAAATCGATACATCGGTCATCGGATACATTAATATATTTTCTGCATAGCAGAGCAGTGCATTTACTTATCTGTGAATTTTGCACATTTTTGGATTGACCAAGTAGATTTTCGACTAGAAAGAACCAAAGTGATCACATGATTCAGCACTAGGCAAGACGGCATCAAATAATCTAATGATAATCTCTACTTAGTCTATGAAATAGACGAGACAATGCAAACATGCACGGGATTTCACGAATATAGGCGAATACTCTCTATACATACTCGTGTTCCCGCGGAATTGCCCACATGTGGAGTCTGCTTTAGAGTACAAAATGAAAGATACGGTATCACAGAAATCTGTCAGATAAGATATCGGAAATTAGTAGGTGGTGAAACCTGCGCTTAATCTTGTAATATTATAGTTTACCTTTATCAGTAGTGCGAAGTTTTATATTAGGGTATTTTCCAAGAAGCCAATAAGGAAGTCCACCCTGCAATTACAGTTCCAGTATTATTCAAGAATCTAGGCTTTACGATTGTATTCAAGTTCCGTACAAGTTGATCGTATATATGTCGCAGCATTATGATGAAATAGGGTTTTTGTTAAAGAACCAGAAGAAGACAAAGTTATTACTGCATCATAAATCCAGTTTTTATGATAAAAAACCTAAACTTTATACACCTATTATCTTTGATAAAAAATCTAAACGTTTAGTCTTTTGATTAATTCAAGCTCGCAAGCGTCCGAATAAAGGTTTCGGTCGATGGGGATTGACGCGTATATAACCATCTCATCTCTTTTTCAGTCTCAGTTATAGTATGTCAAATTTATCATCATCATCTAATAACAACCCGGTTAGGTCCTACGACAATTTTGCTATCATAGGTAGCACTACGGAAGCTGTGCTTGCTCATCGTTAGTAACCTGCCTGAAAGCGCACCTCTCTCCCTCCCGGCCGCGGTGGGTGCCTATATTGTATTCGGAAGTGTTTTCAAAGATCTTATGGGGAGCCTCAGAGAGGAGATTTGGTCGATGGATGATCAAAGACGGTTTAGCTTTCGTTTTAGTTTGAAGATAATTTATTTTGACACTACATAAAATCCCTTTTTTGCAGGGGCAAATAACACAGTTAAGTCATTCTTCGGGTAGGCTATAAACCTGTCTATCGAACCGATATGTAGTTTGTAAAATTACTAGCAACCGACGTAGATTTGATCATAAATCTAAACCAGTATAGATTTTTTAAATTCATTTTTAACATTCTAAATCTTAGATTTTCTCAAATTTATGGTAAGATTAAGTAAAAAATTTGTCTTCTTCCGGTACTTGATCAAAAGCCCTGTTTTTAATAAAACCCCTACTTCGTCATAAACCTGCGACATATAAATTAATTGTGTATAGATAAAATAATATTGGTATCAAATTGGTACCAGATCTCTCTCTGCGCAGATGTAGGGCCCCGGGCGCAGCAGCACGTGCAGTCCCTCCTCCGCCGCGAGCCGCACGAAGCGCGCCAAGTCGCGGTCGCCGGAGAACGAGTAGCGGCGCTCCTCCGGCTCGTGGAAGCTCCACTCAACGTACCTGACCAGAAAGTTAGTGTCATTCTTATTAGCCTAGACTTCCACTGTTGGACATACGCCTCCGAAAATGAAATGGGGGTTGCCAGATCTCCACACTTGGCAGGCGGGCTGGAGTTCGCAATGTTTGATAGCAAGCAACAAGAACATAAATTCTGCTGCTCATTTTCCGGCGATACTAAGGCCTTTAAATGGCCTCGTACGACACCCTTGCGAGGAAAGGATTAGTGCTAAATTCTCCTCTAGCGGACACCAGTCGGCCAATTTTATATTTTCCAGAAAATCTAAGTATATATTCCTATATAATAATTAATACTGAGTGATTACAAAGCAGAGCCGAACCCACTCCAGAACAGGCGCGGATCCAGGGGGGCAATAGGCGCAATTGTCCCCCCCTCAGCCCTGACTCTGACTCACAATCGCCTACGGTTTTATGAGCCAAAAGGCCAAAAATTCGAAGCTCGCTACGCTATCACTCCACTATCAATTTAAACAACAGAAATGTCAGAAATTCCGCGCTCGCATCGCTCGCTCATACATTGGCTTCAGTTTTGTCATACTATTTACCAATATTTCAATACCTAAAAAGCTCGCTCTGCTCGCTCAAGTATTCATTTTAACAATCACCCCAAATTAAGAAGCATCATGTTAAAAGTTTCGTGCGCGCTCCGAATTTTAATTTCTTATATTGTGCTTTATTACGATCAGCATCACTTATCACCAGAGCACCTAAGCTAAAATGACGAAAATTCCGAGCTCGCTCCGCTCGCTTATTAATTTATTGCTCACCCCAGCTAAATATCTAAAATATCATAAGTTTCAGTAACTTTTCACCAAGCTTGTTGCGGTCGCTCATTCATTAATTTCCCTAAGTTACTTTTGTAAAGATCACCCATTGCTGTTAAAACTTAAAATATCTAACTTTTCATCCCAAAATGTCACAAAATTTCGAGGTCGCTTCGCTCGCTCACTCATAGGTTTCAAATACTTTTCGTATCATTCACCTAGCTCGTTGCGGTTACTCATTTATTGATTTTCTTAAATTACTATTGTAAGGATCACCCAGTGCTGTTAAGACCAAAAATATCTAAAATAGCGAGCTCGCTTTGCTTGCTCATTAATTTAATGATCACCTCAAGCTTTTATAACCCAAAATATTACAACTTACACGCTCACTCCGCTCGCTTATTCATTCAATTCACTTCAGCTTTTAAGACCTCAAACGTAAAAAGACATAAAAAAGTTGGAACACGTCTTGAAATTCTTGTCATGAGGTGTGAAATAGAGAAGCCGCTTAGAATGGATTTTTGCTAATGCCCATGGGAACGAGGGAATAATTATTGTATAGAAAACGATCTGGCAATATAAAAATAATTAAAAATTACTATACTTATATACCACAAAATCATGTCGCATCACCAAGCGAGGGTGGAGGAATCATTTTGTTTAAGCACTTACGTGGCGACTGCGTTGAGGCCGGCAGCCTTAAGCTTGCGCAGGCGGTCGCGCCAGTAGACGGCCGGCACGCGGAAGTAGTGCAGAGAGCCCGAGATTATATGCAGCGACTCCCCGTCCAGCATGAACTCATCCCCCACTATTGTAATATTGTGAGCTGAGATTTTCTGTAGAAAATCAAATAAAAAACGAATTAATAGCTGGTCGGTATTTATAAATCTAGCTACGAGGATTGAAGGCTTAAACGTATTCTCTGAAACTGATGCACGAAATATTGAATATGGAGTTTATGTGATTTTGCAGTTCGAGCTGCAGTAGTTTTTTTTTTCATCAAATTCCTACCTGTTCAGGCGTATATCCATAATTGATTATTAAAAAAAACTTTACCCTAGTTGATAACAATTACTGTATTATTGATTAACAATGTGACAATTAACTAAAGCTCAATGTATGTACATTCTCTAATACCAGTTAGCTAGGCTGCATCTACTCTACTCTGTGTAGGTAACTGTTTGTTTCTATCTATTTGTTCCTTGTACAGTGTATTACCGTATTTAACTTTAAAATGCCCACCGTACCACCAGGGGTATTGCCAGGGGTACGGTGGGTCTGAAATGTTTCTTCTATTAATAGGTTGGGGAGAAAGTTTCTTCGCATTTTATATGAAAATTCAAAACAATTTTTAATATAGTTTATTTACATTTAACTACAGTAAGGTAACGGAACCGATCATGGACAGTGCTCCAATCATGTACATTTTATAAGTAAACACCGAAAATTACTAAATGGGAATTATTTTTCTCTAATCGCAACACTTTTTTTTAATGCTGAACGAACAATCAATCATCTGTTCAATTTTGACAGCTGTCAGTCATCCATTACTTTTTTCACCGGAGTTTCAATTTTGAGACCGCATACAAAGACGAAGAAATCAAGAAATGTTATAAGAATCTCGCGTCGGGTAAGTTTTTTATGACCGCAATTGTAAGTAGAATTGTAGAGTTTAGCATTTTCTGCGATTATTTCTTATTTATGCGATATACAGAGCATCTAAACAGAAAATAACCTCTACCAAATAATATACTCTTGATTTTAAAATTTGAAGTGTTTATCACTGGATATTAATTTTGCTCTTTATCCAGTCATGGACAGTAGTGTCCATGACTGGCTGTCCATGTTTGGTATTATATTTTATAGGTCTATCTAGTTATAAGAAGTAACATTTAATGTTTGAGCGTTAAATTTTAAGACTGATTTGTAATTGTTGTATTAAGATAAGGTTGTTGATAGCTGTACCTTTTGGATTAGATTCAGTAAGTTTTTAAACAGGTACATTTATTGTTATTGATGTGATTAAAATCCACTAATTATTTCATTGTCGTAATGGGTGATGTGAAATATTTATTAATGACCTTTTTTAGATATTTTATTTGTCAATTTTATTAAATAATTGATGGTTCATAATTGGGTGTACATGACTGGAAACCGTCCAAGATTGGGTGTCCATGACGGGAATCGGTTCATGACTGGATGTCCAAAATTGGAATTATGCTGTCCATACAAGGATATTTATACATTATCCACTTTTCTTACAATAATAATTGTTATATTGTAATTTGATGTTATTAAAGTACTCCAAACCATTATTTAAAGAAGTTTTAATGAAATAAACCCTTCCTCAAGTTCGGCACCATTACATATACAAAGTTATAAGAGTAAAACAAAAAAAAAATTCTTACATTGTCCATGATTGGTTCCATTACCTTATGTAGGTACCATTTTATTCGATAACTTTTTGCCATCTTATTTATTTATTTATTTCCATACAGTTTTACAGCAATAAAATTTAGTTATAATTGTAGAATTCAAAGTTGCAATGCCAACATTGCTATAGAAATTTTGGGGCTTCTGATAAAAAAACTGCGTCAAGTAGTTTTGGCAGTCCTCTCGTGATGTTAACCTGACACTGCCTAAAGAATTCTGAAGAGACCGAAACAGGTGGAAATCTGAAGGTGCAAGGTCAGGACTATACGGCGGATGCATTAACACCTCCCAGCCAAACTCTCTTAATTTTTGCTGAGTGGTTAAAGATGTGCGAGGTCTAGCGTTATCATGATGAAAAACCACACCCCTTCCGTTGATTAATTCCGGCCGCTTAATCTCAACTTCTTGCTTTAATCTTATCAGTTGTTCGCAGTAGAGTTCTGAGTCGATGCTCCTGTTACCACCAGGTAACAGCTCATAATGAAAAATGCCCTTCCAATCCCACCACACACACAGCATTACCTTGTTGCGAGTTAACCCGGGTTTCGCCACAGTCTGTGAAGCCTGACCGGCCTTTGACCATGACCTTTTTCGCACGTTCCACTTTTCATCACCAGTTGTCAATTTCTTCAAAAATGGTTCGGTTTCATTACGTCGTAATTAAGAATCACAAATTAGTACACGGTTCATTAGGTTTCTTTCAGAGAGCTCGTGAGGTACCCAAATATCGAGCATTTTTGAGTACCCATTTTTTTTTCAAATGCGCCAAAACTGTTTTGTGGGTAACAGGGCGACCAGAGCGACGTGCATCTTTGACATCAAAATTTCCGGACTGAAAACGCTTAAGTAAACCAAATTTGTGCTACTCTCACAGACACTGCATTAGGTCCATAAACATGCAAATTTTTTTCGTGGCTTGCGTTGCATTTTTACCTTTTTTGTAGTAAAATTTTAAAATGTATCCAATTTCTTCATTAGATTCACTCATCTTGACGGTAAGAAAAATAAATGAAAATCATGCATTTTAATAATTTGAATTTGGAATTATCTTCTTTAAAATTTAAACTTTTAAATGATACCAAAACCAGCCAGGTACAAATAGAATAGCCAAAGAGGTTTTATTACAAGTTCATACATACTATATGCGAAAAGACTTTTTCCCCAACCTAATATGTTAGAAGTTGGCCGTTTGAAGCGGCAATAACTGCAATATTTTTGTAACTAAGTTTTTGCACTTCTACCGATACTCCTAGTATACGGGCTTCCTGCGGGATTGTGCAAGTGGGTCGCGAGCTTTTTGTTCGGCCGAAAGGGATGACCCTTGACGACTTGAATACCGCTCGGATATCCTGCCTATAAATGCAGGAGTTCCCCAAAGCTCTGTGCTGTCGCCCACGCTGTTCATTCTGCATATTAATAATATATTGTAGATCTACGGCATTCATTGCTATGCGGATGACAGCACGGGTGATGCCTATTACACAGGAAATGCGCAGAAATGGTTGAGAGCAGAACCAAACTACTGTCTGAAACCGAGCCCTCCCTGGAGCAGGTTTCTGAAGACGAAAAACCACGTCCAGTTAAATCTTACGAAGACACGAGTTTGTGCGTTCACGGCGAAAAGACCCCCATTTGATATAGTGCTACCGGTACGGAACGTTTCCCTTACCATCCGGAAGAGTATCGGGATCCTTGGCGTCGACATATCGAATGAAGCCCAATTTAGGGATCACTTGGAGGGCTAAACTAAACTAACTTAAAAAAAAATTGGGGTGCTTAATAAAGCCATAGAGTGCTTCAAACCGGGGCATCGACTTTTGCTGTATAAAGCACAGGTACGATCTCATGGGCTGGTGCACCTCAGTACCAACTCCTTCCACTTGATTCCATCCAACGCCGGGGCATCCGGTCGTCAATGATCCCCTTCTCACAGATGGTTTAGATCCCTTAAGCCTCCAGAGAGACGTTGGCTCGGTGTGTTCTCTACCGTCTGTACAACGGGAAATGTTCCAAGGAACTATTCAAATCGGTTCCACTTTAATTTTTTCGTAACCACACTCTTCGACGATGGGATAGATTTCATCCACACCATCTGGATGCCTGTCATCCAACTAACATACTGTCGTCGCGAGCCTTTTTACCGCGCATTTGGAAGATGTGAAATTAGCTCCCTCCCGAAATCTTTCCTTTATAGGGTTCTTGAAAGGGCATGTGTACCTACAGGGACCACAAAGACCAACAGCGCATCCGCTCCCCTTAGGTTGCAGATGTCCAGGGGGCCGATTCTAACGTTTTCGACATTTTATCCAACCACAAATATCTACTAAAAAGTCGCTGAATCTCAAAAAGACTGACTATTATTGTCGATGATCGTTTTAAATTACAATTTTAATAGAGATATTTAGTAACTAGAAAAAATTTCGAATTGGTTATGTCACAGCGCGAGAATTAGACCCCTTGACGACGGTGGCCTATTTTATTTTCTATTCGCCCCTAAGTCGATACTAATAAGTGTACAGATAAAATAGCAGTCAACAAAAGTGTCATAAAGTATAAACTTGCTTGAAATGTAATAAACATGAGTTACCTATTTTACGTATTGAAAACCACATATTAAAAACCAGTTTGGAATTCATTGTGATAAAGTAATACACGAAAACAAGTTTTGGTATACGCTAGGAACGGCAAAAAAATCTAGAAATTAATAATTATACCTCTATTTTTACGCATTGTAAGTAGATATTTCCTGCTAGACAAAATGCCGGGTCTGACAGAGTTATGTAATGTTATTGAAGAGGAGCTGTATCTGTGTATCTGCACATAATAAATTAGACCAATATACAATATGGCCGAATAATTTAATCAGCAATACCTAGTAATTGCCATGTGATTGATAATTATGACCACGCACGGCCATGTGGTATGAAATAGGTTCAGATATAATACGATGGTTACGGAGGTATTATCTGACTATGACTGTCTGTAATATTTTATATTATATTAACGTCATTATATTGACGTAGTTAGCATATAGTAGAAAAGCGTCTAGTAAGTAAACTACAGTGTACATTATATACAGTACCTGCGAACACCCTAAGATTTGCATTTTAGAGGTATCGTAAGACTGAACTAAATACAAAACGATTAGCGGCTTTAGTTTTGAATCGATCGCCTCGCCTCTTTTCGAACGGTTTTTAAATTTTGATTTACGGCATGAAAAATTTGACATTTTAATGCTGATTTTCCATATTTTTTAACCATACTCATTCGGCATTGCTAATGTGATTTAAAAAATATTGGTAGTGGAAGAATAAAATACACTACCGCTGCGAATCCGCTTCAACAATTGTTAAAGCGGATTTTCAACAATTGTTCTTGCACACACAGTTAGAAAAATGGAGTCATATATCAAGTTAATCATAAACTTCACCCTTAAATAAACCAAACACTTCTGGAAAAAACCTATTCTCATCAAAACATCTCATAAATAACACGTAGTTTGTTGACTTTGCGCTAGACCCAATCAGGCGATGTTCCCTTGTTAGCAGGGTCACGGAGGTCAGATTGCAGTCACTCCACTGTAATTACCTGATCTGCCAAATAATGGATCATTGTCAAGGCGGACCTCAGACCCTCGCTCGATAAGGATGATATTATTATTATCTTGCAGAGTGTATTTTCATGGAAAATAAACATAGTGAATGGAACAAAAAACGATTTCCCAAAGATTGACTACGCCATGTGAGCATTACGTCAGCATACTATAGAACTTTAGCACAGCATACATTTGAACTTCACAGCAAGGCATTTGGAATAAAATCCCGTACTTGGAGGACTCCTTCTAATTAATAAGTATTGTTCGTTTCGTTACCAAAAAAATAATATTAACGAATACCTCATTCGTTTCCCCTGTGCTACTAAGATGCTGCGGTGCTTCTATGATTACTGGCTCCGAATTTGCTTGAGCGTGTATTTCACTTCCACATATTTGCAGAGTTATGAGGCAGAGGAGCAGCATCACGCCAGTTTTCAACAGGAACATTTTAACGATCTAAAATATTAAAAGGTATATACAGGGTGTTACTTAATACATGTATAAAGCCGAAAGGGTGTTAAAGTATAGCTTGCAAAGAGTACACTGGCGACTTCATATTATCCAGACATTGAATTTTAATTTTCATAAAAAAATCTTCGTTTTTAAAGAAAAATAACCATATCGACTACGTTGAAGCGCAGCTCTATTTCAAGTTGATGATCCTAGAAGGAGAAGTTCAATAACCGCGTGCGACCCCTATGAAAGTAGAGCAATCTCCTTAAGCCTAGTACCAGGAGCCTATGAAAAAACTATGAAGGAACCTTTTAAATTAAAATCATAATTGATTACAATATTTTTTTGTACAGAACCCTCAAACCAAAAAATACAAAACGGCTTATTTAGATCTCCTTAATATCCCATTGCGCCTAGTACTATGAACTTGAGTGACCTTTTACAACTGATTCCTAGAGATGCGGTCTTCCGTTTTCAAAATGTCGATTATCGACATTGAAAAAGAAAAAGTTCGATAGTCATTTTCTCGCTTACTATTCCACGCACGAAAAAAATAATTGTACCTATCGTCTTAATACGTTTAGCACTCTATCCAGTTCACGGCTTTATACATGTATTATGAAACACCCTGTATAAGTAATGCAACACTAGACTCAATCAGGCGCTACTGCTGCTTGTAGGCCTTTTTCTTAAAATAGGTTAATGTTTGTATTTATAGCTGGCTTCTAGACCTATAAAACTGTTTTTCATCAATATACCTATGTTTGATTTATAAAAGGTAGGTACTTAATACCTACACACACCGTGCACACACACAGAAAAAAAGCTTGACAGGGTGGAATTGTCCGGTCCTTTCCAAGAGATTCTTAAAAGTATTACCAGCAAATTTCCAGTGAATGGTTACCTAGAACCTTAAAACAAAAAAAGCTAATTGTATTTTGTGATCACGGTAGTCCTCAAGCGATGTAGATTTTAAGGTGCGGCATTATTTTGACATTTGACGGGAATAATCGGTGAAAGTGGGACCTGGGGCTCTATTATTGAATCGCTCGCATCGATACGAGCGGTTTTCAATTTGGTTTAAGACATGAACACGCTTAACATATTAAATGACCCATTTTAATTTGTGACCATCTGAGCATCGTCTAGCGATTTATATAGGTTTCTAGGTGCGACATTATTTATAAAACGTTCGACTTTATCGATATATGTAAGTAGTGTACTCATTATAAAATCGATATCAAATGTATGCATAATGGCTTATCTATGCATACATTGCATGATGGTAGCGCCCTCTCTTTCGGCATACTATTTTTTGGTAAACTGTAAGCTGGACATCTGTCGAATTGCTAAATAGTAAAAGCGAAGCGAATAGATAACGGACAGTTCTCTATTTTTGCGACACCGCTTTGTGCTATAAGATATATCTATAGCACAAAGTGCTTTAAGTAGGTACGTAAAAATGTTTTGTCTACACTCATAGCGTAATGTTCCAATTACATATTCGAAAACAGTCGTTTAAGGATAAACTATTTTCACGCCAGTCTATTAAACTTTAAAAAATTACTTTATGATACAGCATTTCCCATCCTATTTTCTTCACAGCTGTAACGTAAAATAACTTCTTAATCATTATGCAACACTTACATTTTTTTAAATTGGCGGGCACCGGAACGCGTAGGTACAACAAAACAAACTCGCATCAAATTTTGAAAATTATAGGTACGAAATTTTAACATTAAAATATGAGTGTATGCAACTGCATATAATTAGGTATTACAACACTCGTGTCAACACAACATACATTCATGTTTAATACCCCCTTTTATATGCCAGTTGCATAAACTACTAATTGCTCACAGGTACCGAACAGTGAATTTAAAAAATCTATAGGTATTGTAGAAAGTTTGTTTTATAGGTGGTATAACTAATCAACAAAACGATTTTTACAAAAAATTAAACTGCTTTCAAAAGCCTAGACAAAAACGTAGTTCAAAAACTAAAAACCCCGACTGCTATTAAAAAACTCAAAAGTCAATTCCCGCAGCCCGCAATGAGCAGGCTAACGGAATTTGAGTCCAAATCAAGCACGAATATTACGAGCGTAAAATTAAAGAAATAATAATTTATTCGAATTCAGTTATATATTTATGGTAAGTAGGTACATGAGTACATGAGTAAGTACATTTAAACGTTAACGTTCAGTAAACCGATTTATCGAAATTTTGAAGATTATAAAAATTAATCGTTAAAATCGGTTCCTTTTGATGAAAATATCGGTAAACAACATAATAAATATACAATCGAATAGCCTCCTTTGTTTAGTTCTGTGAAAGATACATTCAAATCCCGAAAAAAAGTATTGTGTTTTTTCTTGGATCTTGGCCAAATAATACTCTACTATTTTTTTTTTCACAAAACTTCAATTTTGGAAATACTGTCGCCAGAGGTACCGTCAAGTTGAAAGATTTATGATTTGCTCGTGAACGCTTGACTTCGGCTATCAACGATTGGAGTACCTAAGGTCTAGTTTACAAATGAAACTAAGCAACACACTTAAAGCCTAGTCGCATCAAAACATCCCATAAAGAAATTTCCAATTTGCAATTTCATGCACTTGGGCCACTTTTTCTGCCGATGAGTGCACAGAGTGTACGTACATTTACCTCATTCATCTCACCTCAACTTTAAGTAATTTAACTATTATGCTAGATATTTGTATATGGTACGCGGACGAGACGCGTTAGAGACATTACTGAGGTGAGGTGCGTACTGCACGCCATTGACCCTAGGCTACTCAAGACACTGACCTGCGGTGAACTCGATGTGCGACACGCGGCGGGCGCGGTGTCCGGTGGGTAGTGCGGCGCTCGCTGCTCTGCGCGCGCGCACGGCCGTGGTCTCGCTGCCCTACGCCCCCGCCGCCACCCGCCTCCAATTTCGGCCCTATATCTAAACGACCGTACCGTACCATATGCGGATTCCTTTCGTTGATTAATAGTGATAACGTGTGTTCGACTTCGGCTCGCACCAGAACCTCGTTACGATACATTTAGGCAATTAGCGCAAGTAGGTAATTCTAACGAAAAGTAATTTAACACAAGTAACTGTGTAGGTACCTATTTGTGGAAGTATGTGCCTAGTACAAATTTAGATACGTCTAAGTTAATTACTATTATCTATATGAACTCGTTCACCTTGATAATTTCAAATTCTGTAAAAAAACACATAGCTGTAGGTCAGCGGTTCTTAACCTCGGGTCCCGACCCAAAATCGGGTCGCCTATTGGGTTAGTGCGCAGGAACCCCAAAGGCGTAAAGTTTCATATTTTTAATAGTCATCGAATATTTTTAATTTTTATTGATAGACTTCTGATATCAATTCACTGCCTAATATTGTCACATTCATTACTATCCATCTTCTTCCTAGTCGGCATCTTCATTGCTGTAGGTAGTATCTAGTCAGAAATGTTGCTCACTTGCTGTACCAGACTCTTCCATGTGGTTATTCCGAGCACACTGTTACCAAGGGGACAATAGCGTATCCACCCAAAAAGCATCGTTGCCTACCGTGTTTAAGTCTTTATATTAAATAATTTCTAGCTAGCTGCCATATCTGCTCCATTTCTGTAATTTACCCACCCCAAAAGTTAACTAATTTGTTACTTGTCTAGAATGAAACAAATTTGAACTCCCTAAAAACTTGCTTTGTGATGTATGTAGGTCTAGTATATTTAATCATCTTTACTGGGTTATGTTTAAAATTTAAAAACATTATTTTTACAACTTTAGATGCCAACAATTTAATTTCACTATAAAAATTACTTAATTTAATAATGTTGACTACTTCTAATTTGTCTTGAATTTTGGTCGCAGGCTTCAAATGTAAGTATTTGTGCTTTGGGTCCCCAGCCAAAAAGGTTAAGAACCGCTGCTGTAGGTACTTAGGTACAGCTTTAAATAGCAACATTGAACAATACAATACTGGCCGTTGTTCTGCAAAGAAGTTATACATCGTACTTACCTACATGGCCGCAAACTCAGTGTTTATTGATTAGTGACCTTTTTATTGCGGGTTAAGTAGATTTAATTAATGCAATGCTGGTTACCAAGACAGAATGCTCACATACGTGCTCAGAGCTAATAAAAATATGCATTTTTTTTACTAGTGCGGAGATATTCACTGCCAAGCTTTGAAATCTTAGTTGCAATTTTTGTTGTCGCTTACCTGCCTCTCGGTCTAGAATCGTTAGTGTGTATGAAATACCTACCGCCGTCCTAATTGCAACGGTCGTGCGACTATGGTCGTACAACGAACGTCGGCCGACCAATAGGAAACCTAGGACCGTTAGGACTAGGAGCTACCTAATGCGCTTATTACACATTCCTAAATTCAGAGACAAAAAGCGTGAGAGCAAGTCAAAGTGGAATGTATTGATCATAAAATAAGGTCCATTTTTGTATCACGGATTTTTGAAAAACGGTGCGACGTGTGACATAATATAAGTGATACATAAATGGACCTTATTTTATGATCAATACATTCCACTTTGATTTGCTCTCATGCTTTTTGTTTCTGAATTTAGGAATGTGTAATAAGCGCATATCCTACGACTTAGGATCGTTGCCAATTAGGACAGCGCCTGAGATGCGATGAAGTGTGCTGTCGTCAGGGCATAACCTGGCGTTTTGATGATTAGTGCAAACTCGAATGAAGATCGTTGGTGCTATTTTAAAGAACTGTCAAACAAGGCCAACAACTACGTGGCACCACCACAATGTTGGTGCACAGGTCTCCCCCCAAGTAGCACAAGTAGCATTATAAGAGACCACAAGACAGTGTAACAAGGGTGTTGACAGCGCTGCTAACACTAATATAATGCTTAAATGGGCACAAATTATTCAGCCTTTGGTTCTAGTTTAGTTCACATTTCTATATAAAAGCATTATAATAGTATATTGGAATTACTATGGGTCACAAGGCTGTTTATCAGCTGTTTAATAGAACACGAGTGTCCTGTTATACAGGCTAAGCACTAAGGAATGGTAACTGATAGTCTTAAATAACGCTTTAGGTTCACGATTACCCTTTGATGATGTTCTTAAACTTATTTTGTCAAAGCTCTTACGAAATAAATAAGATACAGCCGACCTGTGACATATTAATTTAGCTTATATTATTTATAAGTGACGATAAAGTGAAGGTGTAATAATTGTGTTATCTTACACCCGGTTTCTGAAACGCTTGTCAACGCAAAAATTACGTAACAGCTTGTTAATCTCTGATTAAATGCAGTTTGGGTTTCTGAAAGGGCCAATTGACAGTTTGTTAACAGCTTGTCAACGGATTGTCAAATCTCCAATTAACGGCTGATTAATGTATCTAATTTTGGGTTTCCGGACCGCTATTTCTCATGTTAACTGTATGTTATCGCCTTGTTATTTTAATTAGCGAAAATCGACCAATACCGATTGTCAAAAGAAATTATATCCGATTTTCTTGGTCTAGGTCTTGGTCCTGGCCCTGGTCCAGGTCCTAGTTTTGGTTCAAGGCAAAGTCCAGGTCTAGGGTCCAGGTTCTGGTCCAAGATCATGACCAAAACTGCAACCTTGATCACAATTAGAGCTTGAACCAGAACCAGGACCTAGACCAGTGCCAGCACATAGACCATAAACATTAGCTGGACCAGGACCTAGTTCGGGGCCAGGACATGGACCTGAACCAGGACCAGAACCTGAACCATGGACATGTCAGGATCCAGGACCTGGACCTGAACTAGGAGCTGGTCTGGGGCCAGGGCCTGAACCTGAACCAGGACCTGGTGCGGGGCCAGGACCTGTATCTGAACCAGTACCTGGTCCGGAGCCAGTACCTGGACCTGAACCAGGACCTGGTCCGAAGTCAGGACCTGTACCTGAACCAGGACCTGATCCGGGACCAGGAGCTGGACCTGAGCCACGAACCGGCCTGTGTCCAGGACTTGAACCAGGATTTAACTAATGGGATTATTGGGAGAAACTCACAGAATCGATAGCCGATGGGGCGGATGTTGTTGAGCGGCGAACTCTGGATGGCCTCCCAAGAGATAGACGGACGACCTCTTTAAGGTCCTAGGGAGCCGATGGATGCAAAATAACAGAGTCGACCGGAGTGCAAGCCGTGGGAGGCCTGCATTCAACAGTGGACCGGGACCCACCTAGCTGCCTAAAGATGATGATGATGGGATTACTGATCCACTTGAACCCGTGACCCTATTACATAAATATTGTTATAATTTCTCTTTTCTCGCTCTGTATATTTTTTTGATAATATTCGATTTTACACGAAAACTATACAATCGCTATCAGTTTCATCTAAAAGTTGAATATCCCGCCGCTATCAAAAGGCCGCTAGGGACAGAGACAAATCAATGCGTTAGACAGAAACAAAACATATATGAGTGAATGAATGTGACTGATTTTAGCAGGGGTAGCCAGACGAAATTGATAAAAATTGATCTCTTGTTAATGGTCGATTAGCTAACAATAGATTGATTGGCCTTTCAGAAACCCACAGTGATTTAACAGCTTGTTAAATGTGACAGTCTGTTAGCTAATCAATGATTTGACAAGCGTTTCAGAAACCGGGTGTTAGTAAGTACACTTTTAACATTATAACCTGTGAAAATAACTGGGCATGCAAGTTCACTGTGAATGTTCATATGGTTTTATAGCAAAACTTTTACGCGCCTCGAAAATATTTCGTTTTTAATTAGAAATACAATATTTAATACAGAAAAAAAAACACGTCAAAAAATATATGTATGTCTTTTTGTGTGACTAACATAAAATTATACAAAGTTTTTATTTTATATTAGAACTAGTGTATTTTTAACGTGTAATTAAAGTCAGAATTCATTATTATAAGATAAAAAACATTCTTTATTAGTGATAAGGTAGTAACAAAATAGCGACATTCGTATGAAACGTATGTGAACTGTTTTAATGCTAAATTAATTCCCATGGCAGTTCACCCTGGTTCCTCGGTAATGCTTATCCAGTAAATAATAGTTCAAGTGAACCAAAATGCAGCCTGACGGCTCTTAATAGTAATATTATTATTCACATCAATGCTAAAACCATTTATGTGAACTACTTTAACGCATTACTTTTTAATATGAATTTTATAGTTTTAGGGATCCTGTGCAAAAAATCAACCACTTACAATTCAGTAATTTTAATATACGTAAAATTATTGTATTGTTAGAGCCCTCGTTAAATAACTCGCTTCTGGCTCCTTTTATATCCAAACTAGTGTTTTAATACTACTATCTATTAATTATGTCTTTTTTTGTCTGTTTACAGTTGCAAATTGTAAGCAAAAGCTTACAAATCGTGAACTAACATGGGTGCTTCTTTTACTGGTTCGTGCAGAATATCAGCGTGTGGGATAAGGTTTTGCCCCCATAATTTAGAGTGTTTCAAACGTATCATAGTTATAGCCGCCTCATGCCTTATGAGCAGATGTAGTGGTGTAAGATTAAGCATGACTTCCATGGCTGTAGCAATAACTAAACTTACTTTGTGAATTGTCCAAGCATATTTATTATTATCAAGTTTCAAGTAACTTTTTTTAAATTGATAAATAAAATAATATAAAAATGTAAGTCTTTTTAATCATAATGTATGTAACAAGGGTATGAAATATTGGAAATTCTTATGTTCAACGCATACTAATTTCCATTTTATTTCTACTGGGTGTAACACATCTGCACTGTGACGTCTGCTGTACGTGGTGCATTACGGAACTGACTTCAGACAATTATGTATTATGTATTTTATTTATCTTCACTGGAATATCTAGATTAATTTTAATATTCGTCTTCCTCCACATTTATACAACTCATCACTTAATTTATATTATGTACGGAACCGTGTTCTGAAATATGTACTGTCGCAGTTTGATTACCTTCGCAAGAACTTATGGCCTCTCGAAATGACCGTTGAAGTGATAAATTATTAATTAATGTGAACCTGATTGCAGCTTTAGGTGTTATAATAAACGAAAATAATTCATATATTACTCAATGTGCCCTAGAATAGGTAACAGAGTTTTTATTATGCGTACTATAACAGTATAGTTCTATTTTTATGTAGCCAATTTACAACCAAATGCTGTATTTCAGAGTTAGACGAGTATTTCACAACACCTTTGGTGTTCACGTGTGTTCATACAACACTTTTAACCAGCTTTGCAAAAGATGTTAAAAAGCTGTGTAACAGAGTTGAGGTGAACTGATGTGTAACTTTATGCGATAAATCACTCTATTTGTACACCACTCTGAAACTGATGGCTGTATGGCAGTTCACAGTGACTCTTATTAGATGCTAGAATTTCAGTGGTATAAGTCTTCACCTTTATGCAGCAATTATCATATTTTACTACCATTAAAATGCTCTTAAAGCAACCAATGCAATATAGAAATGCTAGTAGCTGTAAGACAGTATTTTTGACATCTACACTAACTCCGAGCCCGTAACAATAGTATCCGTTCCTGCTTTTATGATGCTATTATACAGACAAAAGCGTAATGCGCAGCGGTTGAACAATTATAAATCTTTATTAACTCGTATTGTTCTGAGTTACCCCAAAAGTGATATTTTGTACTGCTACTTGTGCTTGTTGGGCCATAACGGGAAGATATACCCAGAGAAGAAACATGGAAAACGTGGGGACCTGGGGCGTACTCCTGCCTACTGACCTACTCGTATTTAACAGGATCATAGACACAGAGCTTATACTTGTACCTGACACATGGCGCGTAGGTAAACGTTATTACACCTATCATAGCCTCCTTCATTACTGAAGGAGGCTATGCACCTATATATCAAGGTAAAGGCAGAGAGCGTCGGTGGCCGAGCGGTTAGAGTATGCAACTCGTAAGCCAGAGGTCCCGGGTTCGGATCCCGCACCGGCCTTGTACCAATGACTGTTTTCTGAGTTATGTACATTAGTTGAGTACTAATCGATGCTCTTACGGTGAGGGAAAACATCGTGATGAAACCTGCATATTCAGGCGACTGGATGTGTAACCATGATCCAATCTGGTCAGGTTACCCTGGTAGCAGGGTCATAGAGGTTAGATGGCAGTTGTTCACTGTAATTACCTGACCTGCCGAATCCTGGATCATGGTCAAGGCGGACCCCGGGCCCTCGTGCGCGAGAGCACAACCGGGACATTAACGCCAAGATGATTTTTTTTTATTTTATCAAGGTAACGGCAGCGTGCAGGAATGCGGCAACAATAAAGAAATGTTTAAACAAATAAATGCGAATGCTTTAGGATGGGCTACATTACCATGGACCCAATCTTTGCCCTGAGAATCATATAGGAGGCCCACTGCAGGAGAAATTTACCTCTTCACTTCTCGATCTGCAGAGATCTTTCGAAAGTGTTCCTCAGGATGTTATCTGGTGGTCTCTAATTTACAAATCTGTGATCGAGGCATAATGATTACTCTTTCATCCACACAACATTCACATTTTTCAGTGTCTCTGTCACCATATTTTTTTCGCCCAACGCAAAGGAACTGGGCACCCTCCGGTAGCGGTTGGGAGGGAGGAGGTAAACTCTCATGAGTACCAGCCGGCTGGCCGGACTGGTTATGCACGACTCGCCAAAAAAAGGGACCTAGGCGCCAACGTGCTAAACACCCCCTGGGAGTAGCAAGACTCCGTGGGGACGGGGTGCGCAAGTCACTCTGAGGTAAAATACAAGTTTATTTAGTTCGTCCCAGTGTGTCAGCCAGCGGGTGCAAAACTCCCAAGTTTATGAGTGATCCACGCAATACGACGATGCGTTCATAGTCCCTGAATCGATTAAGCTAAAGGCCTTGCCACACACAAAGCTCGGCAAGGCCTTAAATTTGTTTCTGAAAATCAACAAGAGATTGCACATGGAAAAGAAGGTGGCCAAACGCCTGTCACCTTTATTAGACGATACTCGTAAAGTAAACATTGCCGTTAAGAAAATGGGTCGCCTTAAGAACAACTTCACTACATAATAATAATAATAATAATCGTGGACAAATTCACACAGCGCCACCTACCCCAAACTAAGCAAAGCCTGTACTATGGGTGCTAGCTAACTGATATACTACTTATATACTTTTAAAAACATACTTATTATACATAGAACACCCAGACCCGTAACAGAAATTAAAATTCACCATTTAAATTTCTGCTCGGCCGGGAATCGAACCCGGGACCTCTTGCCTCTTGCCTTGGACCTCGAGACATATTATAAAACAAAGCACACCGCCGCATCTGTCTGTCTGTATGTTCGTAAAAAACTGCTGAACGGATATTCATGCAATTTTTAACAAAAGACAGAGTGATCCATGGGGAAGGTTTATAGGGTGTCCTACGTCCTAACCTTACACAATATCTGAAAGTAGGTAATTAGTTTGATAGAACGCTTTATTCTAAACATTTTTTATTAGAACGGAGACGCTGCGCGACCTTTACTAAATTTGTTTTTTAAGCTTTAAAATCTAGATTTCGAATTCTATCAAAAAAAAGCTAGATTTTCAGTTCTCATGAACAACTCTAGTGATTGTCGAAGAGCTTAACTATCATAATAAAAACCGGCCATGACAAAGAGAAAAAGAGCTCTCTGATACTATAGACACATTACAAAGTTACAAATGGAGCTACCTAGTTCTAATTTTTTCCATACAATTATTATTACAATTAAATTAACGATAACGTATAAGTAGTGCACGTAATGGAACGTGCAATGGAATTAAAAACCCCTGATATTGTGATATGGACCTACCGCTTCGTGGTACAAATATGCCACAGACACTCAAGAAAATTTGGATCCATAGGTAACTCGGTATTGCATAGGTATACATAATTACTTTTTTTATGTCATACGATAGATACAAAGCGCCGCCAAGAAGAGGACCCCAAGTTCTACTCCGATGAATGATATGGGCACATCAATGGATGTGGACCTAGAAAGCCTTTAACACATTCTTAAAGTATTGCTAAATGTTTTATAAACAGATAAAGAACTACTACAGATAAAAAAAATACGATAGACAAACAGGCAAGCGGATCACCTAACGAAAAGTGAGAGAAAATTCCACTCAGACACGCGGCACAACATTCAAAAATATTCATAGAGATAAAAGAAGTAAAACAGAGACATAAACGGAAAAAATATACCCTAATCTCGTTACCCGTGCCATGTGGAGAGTGCAATGGGGCCACACTCAGCATATGCCTGCCTGATAGCGATGCTAATCCGTTGCCCGAGGAACGAGCCAGCTCTTCGGTCACCAGTAGTGTCATTTAATTTTTAAATGGCAAATAATTAAATGTTTTTTTAATATCCGGTCAGCAAGAAAAATTAGCTAAAAAGTTATTTTGACAGCATAATGTTTTTGTCAGCAGCAAAATGAAAACACCAACAGTACCTGGTTAACAACTAAATCGAGGACTGTCAGAAAATAAGTAGATATGAATAAGAATAAGAATATTTATTTTTCTGTGGAAAAACGTAAAATGTTATAAACATTGGAACCTTATACCTAAGGTAAATACGTAAGGTTTACGCTGAGAGCCCTGCAGCACTGATTTTCAGACTGCCCCTGACCTTATCAGTAATATATATTTGGAATAGCAGGATACTATTTGCAAGCAAACATAAAGTAGGTAAATGATACCTAGTACGAATTTAAATTTTAAACTAATTTCTAGCTACACTCTTATACAAAAATACAAAAAATAGTCTCAACCGAAACCAATAAAACATACTTAAGTAATTCAATATTTCCATAGCTTACAGTAATTTTAATATTATAATGTTAGTATTACAGTAACTAGTAGTTATGTGTTCATATAATTAGTACACTTTCCTTCTGTTGCTCAAACAGAGCTCTCTTAATGTGCGATTTAAAGGTTAATTGGGATAAGCTTTTTCTAAGAGGAGGAGGCAATATAAATAGTTGCAAAAATATGCAAAATAAATAGTTGTCATTCAAAATTATTATTTGGGCAGGAGAACTATGCAATTGGTCAATATAATATTTATGTGCTATCATCTGCATTTTACAATTATGGTCAGCTATAATTAAAATTTAGCGCGTTATTATTGAAGACGCTGCAATGATCAGTTAATGTGAGCGGAGTGCCATGAGCAGCCCACAATTTATAATTAATTATAATTGTTGTTGATGTCTCAAAAATGACTGGTTTTTATGCGGTTTTCGCTATCAGTTAGAGAATTTCTTCCTCAAAGTTTATATAATACATGCATATTACATGTATATTAATTTTTTAATATTATATTGTTATAGACAAACCCCAAGAAAACCCGTGCGAAGCCGGGGCGGATCGCTACTTAAAAATAGATACATTGCATCGGAACGTCGGTAGCCTAGAGGTACCTCACTGCCGCTATGTACCAATGACTCTTGGTGGAACACTAACAGATGCTCTTACGGTGAGGGAAAACATCGTTACGAAACCTGCATATTAACTAACTGAATGTGTAACCATGATCCAATCAGGTTCCCCTGGTAGCAGAGTCACGGACGTCAGATGGCAGTCACTCCACTGTAATAACCTAATGTTCTGCCTAATCCTGGATCATGGTCCGACCCCGGGCCCTTGTGCGCGAGAGCACACCCAGGACATACAGTTTCCAACAATACAATTTCCAGAGAAATTAAGTTCAAACTTATAATTTATAACTTTGTAAATATTGAGGAAACCGTTGAAGTTAAAAAATAAACAGAAGAATAGAGAAGAAACAAAAAGTGGTCACCGACGCCTCTGGACATCGGCAATACCATCGCAACAAACGCATTGCCCACTTCTTCAGAGACATCGATAGGTACCTCTTGAACGATCCCATATAATAGTCGAAAGAAAACACTGTGATTGGGAGTTCATTCGATATCCGAATAGCAGGAGCAAGAAACGAAAAGATTTCTTTTTCGAATCTTCGGGTGGACACTGACTTAGGGTCTACTTTACATAGTGAGGATGAGTACCCAGCCCGTGGCGGCTACCGATGCATATTATTATGAATTATTGCCTACAGGCAAGCACAGAACCCTTGCGCGGCGAGCGTAGGCGCTACGGTGCGCAAGTAAACATTCGTTCCGCGTATTTTTAAATTATTAAAATAGTTATTGTTACATTTCAAAACATTTTCAATTGTAATATGGATAAGTGATATGTGTTTACCCTCTGCAAATGAAGTTAGCGTGATTTCGTGAGATAGTAAAGGAAAAATTTGGAAAGAAAACCTCAGCGTACATAGTATCAAAACATTAGTGATTTTAAAATTATATTACAGATAAAAGTGACTTTTGTAACGAAGAGCTCTTAAATTCAATACAGTGCCACCTAATAATCCGGATTTTAATTGGTTTGAACATTTTTTACAATATAAATAGCCTAGAATTTTGTGCTTTATAAAAACTTTGAATTTTAAACGGTTATCTAGCGACGCGCTAATAACATCCAGAAATCAAGGAAGTATTAACGCCATCTATTGGTGGAGCGGCTAACTCGCGAGAAAATTTACTTCAGAGTTTTTGTTTGCGTCTCACCTGAAAAATAGTATCGCAATTAGCCAAAAGATGTCGTCGGCAATAAATAAATGTACAAGCTGCCATAACCTGTTACCTAGAAGGGAATATCTACGTTGTGAAAAATGTAAGTTGGCATTTGATTTAGATTGCGCAAACGTTAGCACTAAACGTTTTAACTTGATGGAAATAGAGAAACGAGAAAAATGGAAATGTGCGAACTGCAAAAAAGTTCAGGTAAACAAAACTTGTGGTGTTTAAATTTATTTAATAATCCCACTATTACCAATACATCGAATAATTGCACGGCTGCAAGCTCTCTAGAAGAAATCCGTAGCACGAGTCCACCTTCAAACAGCGAAGAGAGAAAATCGTTTCACTCAGTACCTTTAGGGGAGATAGAGACTAGAGATGTAACGGATATCCGGCCACTATCCGGTATCCGGCCTATCCGGCCATAATTTACTATCCGGCCGGATACCGGATAATGGGTTAATATCCGGCCGGATACCGGATAGTAATAATGTATGAAAAGCCCATAAAAGTGCTTTGCTCATCGGAAATATATACCCCTCTGTAGCAGTTGAGTAAAAAGTCGTATAAATATTAATCAAAGAACTATTGATTATGTCGGCATCGGCACCTATTCTACTCGTATTGTTCATTTGGCAGGTTAGCAAAAAAATTTAAAAGTTTTCTGGTCTCTTCTTTTTGCACTATGCCTTTTCCATTAGCTGGAGTCAGCTCTCCTTGTCTGCTTCCTCCATTTCTTTTTATTTTGAGCAGTAGCAGCGTCAATAATATTGTCCTTCAGATCCCGTTGGTTCGTCGTTAGCCTGGTGGCGTGTGGGTGTCTTCCGCGTCAGCGAGTCGTCGTCGCCAAATTTAGGGCTACTTGCACTAAGGTGATCTTTGCACTACGCTACGGAGCACATGCCCACACCATCGCATTGAGCGTTCTTAAATTTTCTCGGGCATAGGTGTGACTTTGTAACTTCCACGAGTGTGGACATTACGTACTTTGCCCAACAGGGTAACACCCGCTGATTAGCATAAATGCGCATTTTTGTCGTGTGTAGTTTTGACATGTGCTGTTAAGTATAATAATGTACTTAGTGTAATAATTTAAAGTCAATGAAGATATATATTGATATTATAGATATGAAAAAATATTATCCTGGATTAAAAATATTAATTTCTTTATATTTAGAGGTAGTATATGTGTCGTTTATACTCTACGATCATCATCATCATCACAGCCCATAACAGTCCACTGCAGGACTTCGGGCCTCTCCCACGAAAGGGGAGGTCATTGCCATAATCTCCACGCTTGGCAGGCGGGTTGGAGATCGCAGTGCAGTTGATGTAAATCTACCCAGAAAGATGCTGCTGCCCACCTTTCGGATTTGTCCCTTAGTCGCCTCTTACGACACCCACGGGAAGAGATGGGGTGGTGCTATTCTTTGAGGTGGCGGCACAACACACCACACCACTCTACGATGCTGTAGGCTAATGTGTAAGCCCGTATTTTGAAACTATCAATCCGTATGAGGGCGGAAGAATTGTTCAGTTCAACGTTCAAATTATTTACATTAAACGACAACTATAAATTACATAAACACATACAGTCGTATAAAGTCCCACGCCACGATTACAGCTTGCACAAACTTGTTCAGAGACCTTTGAATATCCGGCCACCGGATATCCGGCTATCCGGCTAGGAGGCTGGCCGGATATCCGGTATCCGGCCAAACAACTATATGTTTCATCTCTAATAGAGACATTCTGCAATGAACACAAAGCTATTCGCCTAGAAATGTGCAAATTTCGTGATGTAATGTCCGACCTCTCAGCCACAATAAAAGCACAGAACACGCGTATTGATTCATTGGAGGCAAGGATAGAATCACTGAAAAATCACAAAAAAGAGGAGTACGGGGCTCCGGATCTGGAAAATACAATTTTACAACTAAGGGCTGAACTACAAGATCGCGACCAAGAGATGCTAATAAACGACATCGAAATAGCTGGTTTCCCTGAATCGACCAACGAAAACACTGTCCACCTGGTATTAGCTGTCTCCAAGAAATTGGGCGTGGAGTTAGAGGAGCGAGACATCGTGAGTGCAGAACGTGCTGGACCCGCCCGTGCTCTGTTGGAGGGTGGCCCGCCGCCTAGGCCTCGTCCGCTGGCCGTACGGCTGGTGCGCCGCGCGCAACGCGACGCTCTCGTCCAGGCTGCCCGCGTCAGGCGCCGCGTCACCACCGAAAGCTTGGGCCTGCAGGGCGCGCCACGTAATTTCTACATAAACGAGCGCCTTACTAAACATAATAGACAACTTTTCCAGAAAACGTGCGAAGTAGCTGGCCGCCTCAAATGGAAGTTCGTATGGACTCGCGAAGGGAAAGTCTTCGCCCGCCAAGACACTGGTAAGGTTCGCCATCGATTGCGCTACGAGTCGGATTTAGTGAGTGTTTTTGGCCATGTTAGTGTTGGTTCAACTACGAACCCAAAACGCGAGTAGTAATTTATACAGCGCCTTTATATTGTTTACATCTATCTTTCACTTAATATTCTTTAAATTTTATAATTTATATAAAATATTGTTGTCAAATTTAGTTATTTATGCCTCGTTTCAATGTATATGTACTTTGTATACAACGCTATGCTACGTTAAAATGCGCCTGTATAAATATTTTAAGTACTCTAAAGCCAATTACCAGAAGTTATATTTTGCTAGTTATAATATGAATATTGCTATTTGCTCGCTACTGAAATCTCATGCTATGTTGATATGGATTATCGGTTATAAATGACAATCAACAAGAAAATTGTTTGAAGCTGGGACTGCTTAACATAAGATCTTTAAATACCGGACGGGACGAATTAGTGGCTTCTATTGAACGTCACAAAATTGATATTTTAACTTTAAACGAAACTTGGCTTAGAGAAGGGGAGCAAAATAATGCACCTGTTATACCAGGCTATCAATTTAAATGTAAATGTAGAAAAAATAGTAGAGGTGGAGGTGTTGGCTTTTATGTGCGCAAAGAGTTGCGTGTCCGAGTAAAGACGCACCCAGACTCTGCCCTCGAACAGATGTGGTTGGAGTTAACAGTGCCAGGGCGAGGCTCCGTCGCCATTGGGACGGCCTTATAGGCCAGAATCAATATCAGTGTCCTCTGCCATCTCAGCCCTTAATGAATCATTTAGTCAATTTAACCGTTGTACTTATATGTTTCTACTTACAGATTTTAATGTGGACTTACTACAGCCAAACAAGACAAAATGTGACGAACTTCTCACCTTCATAACCCAACGCAATCTACAACAAATAGTAAAAGTACCCACTCGTGTTACAGACACATCTGCCTCTCTCTTAGATATAATTATCACGGACACTCCTGATCTGTGTAAAAATGTGTCAGTTTTTCATAATCCGATCTTGAGCGACCATGGCTTAGTAATATGTGAGCTAGGTATAAAAAAATGCAAAGATACTCCCAAAGTTGTGTATAAACGATCGATGCGACATATTAATCCGGAAATATTTAAGATAGATATATTTTTCTTTTAGAAATAAGTAGCGCCTGTTGTGCCATTTATTACTTTGCCTGTTATTCACTATGGGCGGTATTCACAGTCGATTCTTAAATGTAAGTCGGTCTTAAGGCGATCTTAAGATCGCATTTCGATTCACAGACGCACTTTGAGACCGTCTTAAGGCAGAAGTCAAATCGCTACCTTACCCAAGGCAGAACTAATTTACAAACGATGCTTGAGCTCGGTCTCAAGACGATCTTACTGCGCATGATTCACAGTCGATTCTGAGAGATCTTAAATGCCAGCATAACCTCACTATTTGAGCACAGCAGTCGAAATATTTAAGTCGACGTTACACTCGACTTAAGATGATCTCAGAAACATTATATTTTTATAAATAATACGGTTTCAGTTCTATCAATGGTATTAATTATTTCATAATAGGAGTATTCGAAGTGACTCGTATACATTTCATTAAACGCTATTGTGTTTGCACGTGTTTGTAATGTATTGGTGAGTTTTTACCCATAATGGATTTTCCCAATGATATTTAGTATTACAGATACTGTGAAAGTAACTTAAACAAATGTTTAATTCCAGTAGGTAAATCCAGAGCGCTGCCCCTTCTGTAGGTTTACTTTTCTTAATCTGTGACCTGCACAAAAATGGCGGCATGAATCGATCCTTACTTATTAAATAGTGTTTCAGCTGATTTTAGTAACAGGTTTTTATACTGACCGATGAAATGTTACGCCATTTTCTTTATTTTTGGCCCTCGAATGGTTCGTACAGTTTTTTAATACACAAGATGGCATTTTTTTAAATATCCAAGCTACTGTCAGATTGGTCCGCGTCGAGCAATGTCTAGGAACTGACTGCGGCCACTGTTGTCCATGGACCGCAAAGCGTGATTCAAAGAAAATACTTGCGGTGTCTCCTCTATTACGTTAATAAATATTTTCTCTATGTACAGAACTCTGGTGTCGTACAAGGCGACTAACGTTTAGAGGCAAAATATCTAGTCTCCATAAACTGGAAAATGGGCAGCAGCGTTTTTCATTGTTATGTTTGCAACACTGCGATCTCCAACCCGCCTGCCAAGCGTGGAGATTATGGCAATAACCTCCCCTTTTGCGGGAGAGGCCCAAAGTCCTGTAGTGGACTGTTATGGGCTGTGATGATGACAGAACTCTGAAATCTTTGGAGAGTCAGCGCAGACTCCGTACGTTTAATTTTCGCGCATCCAATCACGTCTCGTAGCTCTCCCCACCGAAGGGTCTGGCCTCTTGTGAGTAGGCCCTTTCATGCTCGTGAGAGGGTTCGATCGCTGTTGTGCTTGACTCTAGTACGTTCGAATAAACAAACCTCTTGATATTTTTTCGATAAACATTACAAACTACTAAAATTTTATGGAGGAACACATAAAATTACAAGCACCGTCAGAATATGTTATTGTTTAATGCTGACGTCTTAAACAATAACATATTCTGGTAACCACATCCCCTATTACATTCCTCTCATAACTCGTTAATAAACTAATTTTATAATGAATACCTATTCCTTTCTGATAAAATATTAAAATAATTATATCAAATGTACTGCTCTTTGCAATTTCGCGGTCTTTTTGCGAAAGTTACTAGCGCACTCTGTCGACGAATTTCACATTCGTGACACAACTATATGAGCTTATTGATTGGCTGCTCTAACGGAATAATTCCGGAAAGACCCGAACCTCATGTGAGATCGTCTCAAGCATTGACTTCGCTAAGGTGATCGAAGATTAAACGAAATAAGTAAATGGTTGTGACCAAATTCTTACGTAAGGTGATCTTACTTTCCGACTGTGAATACATAAGGTCTCAAGATCGTCTCAGTGTCTTAAGACGAACTTACGTGAGGCGATCCCAAGAACGGTCTTGAGACTCGACTGTGAATACGGCCCTATGTATTTCCTGTGCACAATAAACTGTTAAATAAATAAATAAAGATCTGCAAAGCTTACCTTGGCAAACAGTTTTATTAGAACCTGACATAAACCAAAAAGTCGAAAATTTTATCAATTTAATTTTATTGCTTTTTGATAAACATGCTCCCTTACAGCAATTTACAGTCAAATCCTAACCAACACCTTGGTTAACCGATACGATACCTGAGTGGTTCAATGGTCAACATGCCACGCAAGAGGTCCCGGGTTCGATTCCCGGCCGCGCAGAAATTGAAATGATGAATTTTAATTTCTGTTACGGGTCTGGGTGTTCTATGTATAATAAGTATGTATTTAAAAAAGTATTTAAGTAGTATATCAGTTATCTAGCACCCATAGTACAAGCTTTGCTTAGTTTGGGGCTAGATGGCGCTGTGTAAATTTGTCCACGAATATTTATTTATTATTTATTTATACCATCAAGTTTATGATGTCACTTCGTGACTCCGCATTACATAAAGCACGGTCAACAAAAACAGAATGTCATATGCAATATTACAAACAGTTAAGGAACCTTGTCAACAGTGCCATAGAAAAAGAAAAGCAAGGATATTTCACTCATTATGTCAATCTAAATAAAGATAATCCTTTAAGTATGTGGCAACACGTCAAGCAAATATCACCACAAAACCATAATAATTCATGTAACATTCCCACACATCTTCAAGACCCAAACAGCTTAAATGACTTCTTTTTAAATGTTGTAGGTAGCAATAATGCCAACAAAAGTACCAAAGATTATTTTAAAAATAATCGGTTTAATGATAAATTGTTCGAGTTAGCACCCACCACAGAATTAGAAATAGCAAAAATTATTAAAGCCATAAAAACTAATGCCACAGGTCACGACAGTATATCTATACAAATGTTACGCATGACGATTACTACAACTCTTCCTATTATTATTATTATTATTATAGCCTTTATTTTTCCCAATTCATTCATTAACATAAATACAATTCACAATCAATAATAATAATTAATCATCAGTTATAAATTACAATGTTAATTCTAGCATAAAATATTTCATAATTGTATCTAATTTATAGTATTACAAGCGATTCATAATTAATTAATAAAATAAATAACATAATAAATTAACATTAGCCTAATAACTTAAACTGTAACCTATTTCTTCATTCTTGGGTACCCATTTTAGGGTATAGGCCTCCTCCAACATTTTCCAGTATTTTCTTTCTCTTGCGTGGCGGGTCCAAGTGAGTCCAGCCACCCCTTTGATGTCATCAGCCCAGCGCCGGCGAGGCCGTCCGCGCTTTCGTTTTGCATCATAGGGGTACCAGTGCAGGATTCTTGTGCTCCATCTGTTGTCTGACATTCTTGCCGTGTGTCCAGCCCAGCGCCATTTTAATCTACATGCCAGCTCGACGGCGTCTAGTAGTTTTGTTCTATGTGTAATATAGGTGTTTCTTCTCCTATCACTCAGTTTAAAACCCAACATACTTCTTTCCGTAGCCCTTTGAAAAACGTTTATTTTTCTAACAATATCCTTAGTAAAAGTCCAAGTCTGACAACCGTATAGTAGAGTCGGCAAGACTACCGAATCCATCACTTTCTTTTTCAGATGGATTGATATTTTAGATTTAAATATATCTTTTAGCGACCAATACTTGTTCCAGGCTTTTTTGATTCTGCGTTCAACTTCGCAAGATGTCTGTTCAAGAAACGAGGTATTTTGTTCTAGGTATACATATTCATCAACATAGTTTATAGTGTGGAATTCTGTTTTAGTAGGTATTTTATCGCCATTTGTCATGGCAAAAGTTTTGTGCATGTTCATCTCTAACCCACATTTTCTACTTTCGATATCCAGTGTAGATAGCATGTATTCCAGGTCTTTATGACTTTCAGATATTAAAACGATATCATCAGCGAAACGAAGATTGTTCAGGTACTCCCCATTTATATTTATGCCTATATTTTCCCAGTTGAGCTCTCTATAAATGTGTTCTAGTAGAGCTGTAAACAGATTTGGTGATATTGGATCGCCCTGTTTCACACCTCTTTTTATATTAAAAAGTTCACCGTTTCGTTCCAATTTAACCATCGCCTTACTGTTTAGGTATATTTCTTCTAAAATCGCTATGTACCTTCTCTCTACTCCTTGTTTTTCTAGCGCTACCCACAGAGGCTTGTGTTGTATGGAATCGAAAGCTTTAGCGTAGTCCACAAAAGCTATGTAGAGTGTCTTTCCATATTCTAAATATTTCTCGATAAGTTGAGTCAGCGTAAAAATGTGATCCATGGTAGAGAAACCTTGTCGAAATCCAGCTTGTTCTCTAGGTTGGTTGCTGTCTAGAGTTTGTGATATTCTATTCAATATTAGTGTTGTGAAGACCTTATAGACTGTTTGCTGCAAACATATTGGTCTGTAGTTGCCTACCCAACAACAACACAACTCTTCCTATAATAACGCAAATAATAAACGAATCCAAAATTAAAATGGTTTTCCCGGAAACATGGAAAATAGCAAGAGTTAAGCCAATACCTAAAGGAACTAAAGTTGAAGAATTCAAAGATCTAAAACCCATCAGTATATTGCCTGCATTTTCCAAAATACTTGCGCAAGTAGTGTGTTCCCAGCTCACAACAGACTTATCTGGAGAAAGAGGAAATATTGCCCAAAATTCAAAGAGGTTTCCGAATCGGATATAGCACAGAAACTGCACCAGCCCACGTTACGGATGACATCCTGGAAGGCTCTGATAAGGGCTTGGGTACCATAATGGTCCTGCTCGACTTTTCAAGAGCCTTCGACTGTATCGATATAGAGCTAGTACTGGAGAAGCTGCACTACTATGGTCTATCTGACTCAAGCTGTAACTGGTTTCGATCTTTCCTATAAAACCGAAGACAGTATGTGGAATTCGAAACGGAACAGGGTTTGACTTTAAAATCAAACGTTTAAACCGTCAATAAGGGCACGCCGCAAGCATCCATTATCAGCTCAATTCTATTTATTTTGTTTACAGCAGACTTATACAAAACTATAAAACACTCCAAATGCCACTTATATGCGGACGACACGCAAGTTTACCAATCTTTTAATCCGGAAAACACTGTCGCTACGACACTGCTAATAAATGAAGACCTACTTCGAATTAAAGAATGGGCTAATAATAATTCTGTAGTTCTAAATGCTGAAAATTCAAAATACTTAATAATGGGTAATAAAGTACAAAAACAAAAAATACTCAGTCAAAATCCAAAAATTATGGTTGAAAGTGACAATATTCAAAGAGTTGAGACTGCTCGCAATTTAGGTTTATTAATGGACTGTGAGTTGCGATTTGTTGAGCATATACACAGTAAAATTAGAAATGCTTTATATCGTCTTAAGCTACTATACACTATAAGAAAGTATCTATCAGAACAAGTCAGGAAGACACTAGTTGAAGCACTGGTACTTTCGCAATTTAATTACTGTGATTCCGTTTTTGGCCCAGGATTATATCATAAAACTAAAAAAGCAATTCAACGAGTTCAAAATGCCTGCTCCCGTTTTTGCTATGATGTTCCAAAACGAGCACATATATCTCCCATCCTAAATGAAAAAGGTATTTCAAATATGGACACTCGACGGTTAGTACATATTACATGTTTCATCAACAAAATTATATAAAATAAAAAGCCTACATATTTATATGAGAAACTAAACTGGAAAAAAGATGACAGAAATCTGCGCAGTAATGAACTTCAATTGCTTGCGATTCTTGTTTATAGAACAACCGGATATAAAGGTTGTTATAAATATGCCGCCTATAAAATATAGAATAATCTTCCACCACCCCTTCGTCAGAGCATGTCTCAGAATCGTTTCAAAGCGAAAATACAAAAGTTATTACTGATTGAGCAAAGAGAACCTTAGTAGTAAATCATAAGAAGCAGCACTTATTAACAAGAGGCAAATATAATATTATATAATGTAGATGCAACTTTTTATGCTATTGAAATTATTATAAGAAATTAGGTAGCAATTTGTATCTTTAATTTTGTTTAGCCCACTTACTTATTATAAAGAGGTTGTGATGTATATTTTTAATTATTTATTGTTTACTTGTGGCCTAGTGTCAGAGCGAAAGGTCAAACTAAATGAAGGGGCCATCTGAAAATCAGTGGTGAGTAGTCCTTAGTGTCTGCTCAGCTTATACTGAGATTGGTACCCTCCACACGCCAATTGTTTTTGTAGTTTTCTTAATGTTGAATGTATCTAGAGTTTAAGTAATTTATAAGGAACACTTTGTATTTTTTTTTATTAAGTTGTGTGTGGAAAATAAATAATTTGAATTTGAATTTTAGTTTGTATATTGGAAGGATTGTAAAGACCCTAGACCTAGATGATGAGTAGAATAGGTGTAGATTTTACACCTACCTATATTTATTTTATGGCCCATAAACTGAAATCTTTCCAATTATCCAATAAAATAACAATATCTATAAACCTAATAACTTAGTTTAAGCACCAGATAGGCAATAGAGAAATCTTCGGAGAAGTATTTTCACGACTTTCCAGGTAGGTAAATAGAAAACTTATAATTTAGGGGGAAACCTGGGTGTAGAAAATACTAATAGCAATGATGAAGCGCGCACTGGCGCGTCCCCAAGTGACGCGAGTGCGCCGGCCTGCCTGCGCGCGCGCCACATTTCACGGTGCCCACCTGCGCCACTTGATGGAATGTCACGGAAATTGCACGAATTCCACTTATGCAAACATACTATTAGCACTAGTTAGTAGGTACTCCAGTAAACTATGGGCACACTATAAAAAGTAGTACTATGTAAAACTAGTAGTACAAACACTTATACAGAATTTTAGGAAGAGAAAAATTGACTTAAAGATCCTTACTTATATTTTAAAAGCGATTGTCACAATTGGACTGTTAGGGGGCCGTAGGTCATTGAGTTCAAGAAAAATTCCACTTTGTAGAGATAGTAGACGTTTAGGAAAAAGAAGAAGGATTTGAGGCACCCCGATGTTTTTTACTTATAGAACCCACACAAGCAGATATGTAAATATTATCGCTAGGACAAATTGACAAATTGTAATTTGGGTCACAAAAAAAAAATTTTAGATATTAATAATGTATAAAGTATATTTGCTATTCATTTGAAACTTGGCATGTTTAATAAGTCCTCTGTTGACATAATATCCTGAGAATTTGGACTTTCTAACACTGTTTAGACCAAATCTATAAGGGTACAAAAATACGACGAAACGCTTCAAGAAAAGGTAGATAGCGCCCTGAGCTTCAGTCGTCTCGTCCAGGCGGGGGCTCTCACGTGCCGTCAGATCTGACCTTAGATGTGAAATTAGAATTAGGTAAATAAACTTAAGTACTTATTTGGTCTTGTACGTTATTTATGGCTCCCGTGGTTAAAATTAAAACACTAGAGATAATCGCTCCATTCCCAGTGTTTACGATACGCGATCAGCACACTTATTACACGGAGAGCTAGCTTTACTACGCGATAGGGTGGGTTGACCCAGTGGTAGAACCGCAGCCGAGCCCGGCCGCGATGAAATCGACATCGCAACGACATAATGACAGTGGCAGGGAAGGTGGCTGCGCCGCCGCGGCGCCATACCCGGGCTGCGCTTCGTCGCGACTACAGTGCGCGCGCACCTCGCCATGCGAACACGCTCGCCCCATGGCGCGTCGCTTGGCGCTGCTAGCGCTGCTGGCGTGCGCGGCGGCGCGACGCCCGCCGCTCCCCGCCGCCTCCGACACCTCCGAATCAGACTCCCTCGAACCCTTCTTCCTGTGGGACGACTACGACTCCCGCGAAACGACTTCGCCACGGCCGCGTTTCAATAAAACCAGTGCCAAAGTGATACTCAAAGGCAAAGTACCTAAACTCAAAAACGTTTCACACACTTACAGTGATAAAAAAGCAGACCTCAAATCGACCACCATCAATATAGAGAGTCATACGAACTTCCTTATGACGAAGAGGCCGCCAGTGTTGGGGATGCGACCCCAGTTTGTGGAGTTGGATGGGGCGTACGTGTGGGTGGACGACGCGAACTTGGTGCCGGTGGTGGTGCGCACCAAACCCTCGACCAGCACGAGCACCACCACGCAGCGGCCGCGCCCCCCGCCCCAACGCACTACCACTACAACCACCACACGGAAACCTAAATCTAAACCCACGAAAAAGTCACAGACCAAGAAAGTTACGTGCCCGCCAAAACGTTCAGAATTGTTATCGACATACTTTCAAGACAACAAAGTGAAAAAAACACCTACTAAAAAGCAAGGAAAAGCAGGTTGGTTTTTAGGTATGTAAAGAATTATCTTTATTTAAATAAGTTGTTGTATAATTTCTACGACTTTATTTTACACGAAACGTATTTTATAATTTCTAAAATACGTTTCGTGGAAACCGTTAGACAACCTGCTTAAATTATTATCTTTTTTCAAATGTCGCTTCTTCATTAAGTTTTCTAAGGTAGAAGGTCAACTGCGGTCGTATTCTATTTATTAAACTTTTGCAAGCTTTCCATAGCACACAAAGGACTGAACTTTCCACAATGATAAATGATATATTAATGATAATTACTAAATTGTTGACGTCTTCTGGATGTTGTTGGTCGTAATATCTATAATATTGTATGATTTTCTTTTATGTTGTTGTAGCGTAAGCAAGAACTTATATCCTAGTCTGAGTTCATCTGCAACATTTTTAACTTAGTAATGTAATGATTAGGATGTAGAAGTTATAATTAATCATATGGAGTATAATTAAAAACATTAACGAAAGCTAAAACTAAATAAACCTAAAACCTTAATCTAAAACCTAAATCTATATATGTCACCAATATCGCTGCCGCCACTGGGGAGAGTGCCCATAAGGCTGGCTGTATTTACCCGCTAAATGACCATATCTATACGTTGTCCGAGGAATGAGCCAACCCTTTTGGTCGCCGGTGAAACAATTTATTCAATGATTTAGTACCAATATGGGACGCCGCTAAAGTGTCTACGCATGTGGCGTCCCATGCTAAGGTCCGCCCAAGTTCTCATGGCACACTGAGTCATACCATTGAGTCTGTTGCCATCATCTCGCATCAAGGGCTCTAATGCGGAGATCACATTGACACTAGCAAGAGCCTGACATATGATGTAATTGATTTGATGAACAGCTTTTGGAGCTGGAGAGGCCGTGGAGGCCGGTAGTGGCAGCGATGTGGTTTAGTTAAATTCAGAATTATAGAATGGGTACTAGCTTTTGCCCACGACTTCGTCAGCGTTGAACTCGGTTAAACGTCCCAGACCTGGTCCAGCTGGAACCACATTTAATTTCTGGTTAAATTACAGTCTATGTACCTTTCTGGTGTTTTAGCTGTATGGGAAGTAGTATTTGCGTAAAGGAGTAACAAACATCCAATCATACATCCATCCTTACAAACTTTCGCTTTTCTAATATTAGTAGAATAGGATTTATTCTAGTTCCCACTATTGTTAAGTAACATGAATTTTGTATACATATCAAAGCGATTAAATCTAATTATTATAATGATGGTACGTGACGTCAAGATAACTGACTCGTTGTGATAGTTAACATTTAACGTTAGGTACATTTAGTCTCATAAATAGTGTTCTGGTTTGGTTTCAAATGAAAGCTATGACACCATGACCAGACCAATCCTAACGTGGGTTTGACCTAGGGGTTACTTGCCAGCCATGAGACTGTCTGTTTCCACGCCTCAAATAATGCGTCCCTGTAGACGCTAATTGTCCCGCTTAATAGTATACCTAGACAGGTTACACAGAAATCCCATTCAATTGAAGTAAGAGTATCGCGAGGCACTATGCGTGTGTGTGTGTGTGCAATGCTGTCGATCGGGCATGTGGTAGGGGCCACACTAACTAGTTTGTTAATTTAATAACAAATTATAAAGAAATCATAAGAACATAATAATTGTTTTTTATCGTGTACATTTGTATTCAGGACCTAAGAGCGTAGGTAGCCTAGTGGTTAATGGGTCCGACTAGAAAGCGAGAGGTACCGAGTTCGAAACCCAGTGCCGCCATGTACCAATGTCTCTTTTCTGAGTTATGTAGATACGTCAGTTGAACACTAACCATCAATTCTGTAACAAATCTGTATATTCAGGCGACTAAATAGATTCTCCTGCTAATAGGATCGTGGAAGTCGCTCCAGTGTAATTAGCTGATTTGCCAAAACCTGGATCGTGTGAGAGCACAACCGGGGTATTAACGCCTATTATAGATTATGATAATGAATGTTTGGCAGGTTCTGCCAAAGCCAAGTCCCGCATACTAATTTTAAAATTCCCGCATATCCCTCAATAAAATATGGCAACCCTAGTTTAACCCCGTTTTGGCGATTTTGTAGGTTCCAGGGTACCTGTTACCCCAAACATTAAAAGCGTTATTGTGGAAATTAACGATAGTTTTTATGACCAACTCATAAGCACCATTAGGGCAAATGAACTCAATGTATAATATCTGACCGCTTTAAAAGACGAGGACAATGAGAATGTGTGAACGTTTAAAATTATACTAACAAACAATAGAGTCGGTCGTTAAGATTGTCTGTGCACTAGGCTAAGATTATTTTCCTTGTAACTTCATTATTATACAAAATTAGATACGGTCACGGAAAAGAAAAAGTAGTACCATTTTCTTTTTTCTACCGAACTGCCAAGAAAGGGTTGTGTTTTTCGCTAGTATCAATGTGTGTGTTCTTTATAACATCGTATCTTCCAGACGGCACGATTGATTTCGACAGTTAAGGTATCGTCAGATCCGTCTCATAAACCAAATTTTAAATTTCTATAAGTATTAACTATCCAAAGGCCCCAGGAATCAAAATTTTAAGTGAAGAAACTCTCCGTCTTCTTGGTGCCCCCATTTTAGACAAGTCTGTCCCGCCATTTATACTTGAAAAACAATTAAAATTCCAAATTTATTCTGAAGTACTACTTAAAATAAAATCACACATGGCCCTATTTTTACTCCGTTTCTGCCTTTTCGTCCCGCAATTTACGTACTTTTTACGATGCAGTCCTTTTTGGCGATATGATAATTTAGTAATACCTTTAGATAATGACATTCGAACAGTAATTTCCAAAATTCTAAATTTAGATCTTAATTCAAGAGCATGGTCCCAAGCTTCGCTTCCAGTTCGTTTAGGCGGAATCGGAGTGCGCAAAATTTCAAGTGCTCTCTCCCGGCTTTTTTATCATCTGTTCATAGCACCGAAAATTTAGTCAGCAAAATCCTAGGATCACACACAAGTTTTATAGACAGTCCTTGCTGCACAGATGCTAAAAAAGCCTGGATGAGTATATGTCCGAATGAGTCTCTCCCAGAGTCTCCGATGCATCAACGGCTATGGGACGAGCCTTTATGCAAAAAAATTCTAAAAGATTTATTAGTTTCTTCGGCCAACCATTCGGAACGGGCTCGTCTCCTAGCCGTGACAGAGCGAGAGTCAGGGTTCTGGCTGCAAGCAGTCCCCTCCTCGAATATCGGCACCGTCCTGGACAACTTATCGTTGTCTATATGTTTGGGTATAAGATTGGGGGTCAATCTGGTTCGTCCACACTACTGTCCCTGTGGTGCGTCTGTGGATCCGCTAGGGCACCACGGTCTTTCGTGTACCCGCAGCGCAGGCCGAATCTCCAGGCACGCGGCAATCAATGACATCATTCGTAGGGCACTTGTCACCGTCAACGTACCGGCCGTATTAGAGCCGAAAGGTACCGTACGTGACGATGGCAAGAGGCCCGACGGCATGACGCTCATTGGGTGGCAGCGTGGGAAGACGCTGGTGTGGGACGCTACATGTGTGGACACACTGGCGCCTTCGCATGTGGCCTCCACTGGCAGCTGCGCTGGGGCTGCGGCGTCAGCTGCGGAAGACCTCAAGCGGAGGAAATACGTAAGTCTAGCGCAAGACTTCGTATTTCAGCCGTTTGGGGTGGAAACGTTGGGACCGTGGGGCCCTGGTGCGAAAAAGTTCTTTGCAGAACTTTCCATAAAATTAAATGACACCACTGGTGACCGGAGAGCTGGCTCATTCCTCGGGCAACGGATTAGCATCGCTATTCAACGAGGCAACGCAGCCAGCTTTCTGGGCACCATTCCGGGGGACAGCGGTGTGGACGACTTTTTTAATTTTTAGTATTATTTTATATGTATTAGTGTATATTTTTGCTATTTTAAACTTAGGTATTAATGTATAGGTATTTTTATTATAACTGTAAATATTTTAATATTTGTTAAATAATAATAAAATAAAGTCAGTTGTAAATACACAGTCTTTTCGGGTAATAAGTTATTATTTGTTTATTATCTAAATCTGTATCAAAACGATCAGCCTGTTTTGGACCTCGTTATCACGTTTTGTTCGCACGGAAAAAGGTGACAGCATTTCCTGGGGAGTTAAAATCATAAAACATGTCTAAGAACCATCGCTGGTGAATTACAAATCAATTCGTATTTCGTATCGTATTGAAAACCGTATCTAAATCGATCAAGGCGTTTTGAAAATAAACGATAATTATTACTATCTCCGTTCCGTCGCCGCGTCGTGGGTAAAAAGATTAGTGACAAATTTCAGCAATATAATTATCTAAGGCTGTTTAAGCAGAACACGTTGATGTCTTTCCTGTAACAGTTTATGGAGAGCCCGTCGTTGTCTTTTCTATGGCAGTTCAGGTGAGCCCGTGGATCGTTGCTATATCAGTTAATCAGAGCCCGTTGATGTCTTTTACATGGCAGTTTACGCAGAGCCCGTCTAAATTTGCAATGGCACATGGCCGCAGCGGGGTTCGAACCCGCTACCTCACGCTTACGAGTCGGATTCTCCAACCACTCGGTCACCGACGCTCCCTGTGTTGTATAATGATAAAAAATCTGTTTATGATACAGCTTAAAAACAAAATAGTACCCCAAATGATGTATCGTAAATTGTTTTTTAATTTCATAGGCTTAAAAACAGCTCATCGATTATATATTTGGAATAGAAGCCATGATATACTACTATTATATAGAGCAATCACTATTGCTCTATATAATAGTACAGACGCATAGTGATATTGTTCTTCAAGAAAGGTGACTTATCACCTTAGCCTTAGCTCTCTTGAAGAATTTCAGACCAATATCGCTACTGACCCATGTCTATAAGCTGTTTTCGAGAGTCATTACGAATCGTCTCGCACGCAGGTTTGATGACTTCCAGCCTCCCGAACAAGCCGGATTCCGAAGAGGTTTTAGTACCATAGACCACATACATACGCTGCGGCAGGTTGTACAGAAGACCGAAAAGTATAACCGGCCATTATGCTTGGCGTTTGTGGACTATGAGAAAGCCTTCGATTCGATCGAAACTTGGGCGGTACTCCAGTCTCTACAGCGGTGCCAAAGTGACTTTCGATATATCGAAGCATTGAAGTGTTTGTACAAAAACGCCACTATGTCAGTTCGTCTCCAGGACAAGACCACAGAACCTATTCAGCTGCAGCGAGGTGTTAGACAAGGTGATGTCATATCTCCGAAGTTGTTTACCGCTGCACTGGAGGATATCTTTAGGCTTCTGGACTGGGACGGACTTGGCATCAATATTAACGGCGAGTACCTCACGCACCTCAGATTTGCTGACGATATCGTAGTCATGGCTGAAACCCTGGAAGACTTGGGAAAAATGCTCGATGACTTCTGTAGTGAGGCACTACAGACAAGTAGGTCTTAAAATGAACATGGACAAGACGAAAATTATGTCGAATGTCCATGTTGTGCCTACTCCAGTGACAGTTGGAGGCACTCCACTTGAAGTTGTTGACGACTATACATACCTAGGACAAATAGTCCGGCTAGGTAGGTCCAATTTCGAGAAAGAGGTCAATCGACGAATCCAACTCGGTTGGGCAGCGTTCGGGAAGCTACGCCACATATGTTCGTCCCAATTACCGCAGTGTCTCAAGACGAAGGTCTTTGATCAATGTGTGTTGCCAGTGATGACTTACGGAGCTGAAACGTGGCCACTCACTATGGGCCTTATAAGAAAGCTCACTGCTACCCAAAGGGCAATGGAAAGAGCTATGCTCGGAGTTTCTTTGCGCGATCGAGTCAGAAATGAGGAGATCCGCAAGCGAACCAAGGTCACCGATATAGCTCTAAGGATTGCCAGACTGAAGTGGCAGTGGGCAGGGCACATAGCTCGAAGAACAGATGGCCGATGGGGCAGTAAAGTTCTCGAGTGGCGACCACGTACCGGTAGACGCAGCGTGGGTAGGCCGCCTACAAGGTGGACCGACGACCTGGTAAGGATCGCAGGTACAGTCGAGTTCATTGAGTATGTTTGATTGATGAATCTGCTCAGATATATAAGTACCCTTCCATGTATATTTATATTTGAAGCCTTGGCAATGCTCACATATTAATGAACTCGACTGTACCAGCTGGATGCGGAAAGCACAGGACCGGTCTTTGTGGAGATCTCTGGGGGAGGCCTATGCCCAGCAGTGGGCATCTTCTGGCTGATATGATGATAGAGCAATGTAATTTACCAAGTCATACATAAACTATGTTTACTCTCTACGTGCGCTTGAGTGTGTGCTTTATAAGAGAAGTGTATACCAAGAATTTTACAGTCTGTAATTTCAGACACCAAGCAGTGTCATTCAGCGGCAGAAAAGTGGCCCAAGTGCTTATCGCGTATTTGGAAATCAACCAAGTCAATCATATGATGGGATTTTTTGATGCGGATAGATTACAAGGGACCTGGGTTAATCATGAGCTCTTATAGCAGGACTTAAACAGAACTGACCTGCTTAGAACAAGACAGCGCTGTACATGTCACATAAGCTTGTCTCGTTCTAAGCGGAGTAGTTCTGTTTAGGTCCTGCTATATGAGCTCATGGTAAGCAATTTGAAATGATGAATAGTGGGTATAATTAAAGATTAATTTATGTTCTGACTGTTTTTCTTACAATTTGTGCAAAAGTGTTTTCATGTTTAATGATAATCCACATATTGGCCCAAAATTTTGACAAAACATTTGCCGAGACTGAGCGAGCCTACACCTACTCTACACGCACCCTACAGGCTACCCTAGTAATTTTTGTTTAATATTACCTACCGATAAAGTTTATTTGAAACTTGCAGTACATTTGACCTCAGCTGTAGCCGTGTGATGCGGTGTGATATCCGGTAGAGCAGGATAGGTATTGCGCCTACCCCTTTCAACTTTATATGTGTTATAAAAGTCGAGTAGGTTTTAGAAACTTTCCTGCTAAGACCTCCGTAGACCGAAAATATGCAACAGCGTTTTCTGTGGTTTATCTAAACACTGCAATTTAAATACACCTACCACGCGTCGAGATTATACTAAATTCCTCCGCTGATGTGGGGGAGGCTCAAGCTTAGCAGTAAACTTTTATGAGCTATTGATGTCGACCCGTGCCTATATAATCTATTACCTATTCTGAATGGTTATTCATCAGAATACGTTCAGAAATCTCTGTTACGTGTTTTCAGGTATTATATCAAGTATTTACAATTGGATATCAAAATCTATGTTCGGGCCAGGGACCTGGTTCCAGAAGGCTAAAGCCAAAAGGCCTGTTACTACTACGACCACTACCACCACAACTACGACAGCTCCCACCACTCAAGCCAGCTGGTTCCAGAACTTCCTGGACTCTGAGGAAAACGAAGACGGCTACTTCGTCACTCAACCAAGTAAGACTCTTAACTGCGCGCATACATTATCAAACACTCGCTAATCACCTGACTCATTTGAAAGCGAAGACATTATATCGTTGCAGGTAGTAAACTAACTACTGATTACTTTCATGTACACAGCCGCGTATCAAGATGATCTTATTTGAATTTGCCAGATATAGACTGCCTTATACGCTTAAGCAATACACTTTCTCGTTTGTATCATAGATAAAAAGCCGGCGAAGAAATCGTTGAAAAAGAACTATAAAGGCTATCAGCTATTACGCGCGTACCCAGATAGCCAGTGGAAGGTGCACGAGATGTTAGAACTCCAAGAGGAGGGGCTGGGCTCTGGCCTCGCCTGGTGGACTCAGCCATCGCTCAATGGCTCCACGGACATCCTGGTGCCGCCGGACCTGCTGGCTGATGTCAAGGATACACTCAAATCATCGGAAGTGGATTTCGATGTGGTTATATGGGATTTGCAGGTATTGCTGAAGTTTTATGTTATAACATTACAAATTAGTTGGTTGCTGAACGGTTTTTGACTAGACATTTTTCTTTTTTAATTTTTTTGTAATGGTTACGGATCGATATTTAGTTTATGAATGTAAAATCCTTGCTTTATGTACATCCTGTACCTATATTTCGAAAAAATGTGCGCACTTATATACCTATAACCTAAATTTCGTTTACACAGAAAGCCATTAAGTATGAGAATCCTCAACTTTCAAAGAAACAAAGACTGGAATTGGAACAAGTGCGGGGTCATCCGATGACGTGGAGGAGGTATCATCGGTACGCCGACATTCTTCGCTACTTGGAATATCTGCAACATTCTTATACCGACATTGTAGAGCTGATACCTCTAGGTCGATCGTCGGAAGGATTACCCTTAATTGTTGTAAAGGTAAATTCAACTCTTAAACCAGCTTTGTTCACGGAAAATTCGATTATTTTTGGAGACTAAACGTAACCTGTCCGTCCGAGTCCTTAATTTAAATCATATCTATTGTGCGGTTTACGTTGACAGACAGAAGTTACTTTTGCATTTGTACAATTACTTTCGGTCAGGTATTAATGTGTGTGGTATGGGACGCCCTCCGGCCAGATGGAGTGACGATTTGCGAAAGGCTGCAAGTATAATATATATATATAATAATATAATATAAATATAATATAATATAAATATAACATAAAAATTCGTGGACAAATTCACACAGCGCCATCTAGCCCCAAACTAAGCATAGCTTGTGCTATGGGTGCTAGATAACTGATATACTACTTAAATACTTTTAAATACTTACTTATTATACATAGAACACCCAGACCCGTAACAGAAATTAAAATTCATCATTTCAATTTCTGCCCGGCCGGGAATCAAACCCGGGACCTCTTGCGTGGCAGACCGGCATGTTGACCATTGAACCACTCAGGCCGTCCAGTGAATGCTGGATGCAGCAAACCGCGGACATGGTGCATTAGCGCTCATTGGGCGAGGCCTATGTCCAGCAGTAGGCTAGTATAGGCTGATGGATGATAATGATTAATACTAGAGATGAAACGGATATCCGGTTGGTATCCGATATCCGGCCTAAATTTACTATCCGGCCGAATACCGGATAGCAAAAAATGTATGAAAAGTGAATAAAAGTGATATTGTACACTGGAAAAAGTAATCTCAAAAATCATAAACATTAATCAAAGCACTGTTGATATGACTGTTGGTACCTGTTGTTCATTTAGTTGGTTGGCAAAAAAAAATCAAATTTAATCCAAAGTTATTTATTATAAATTCGATTAAACTACGAATTGCTCCTACATTGAAAGGTAGCAAGCGATTTCGCTTGTCTTGACCTAATGAGAATATTATACTGCACTCTGATCCACGATGCTGTGGGTTAATGTGTAAGCGCGTATTTCGAGTCTGAAACCGTCGTAGGTCGAAGGAATTGTTCAGATCAAAGTTAAAATTATTCACATTGTACGAAGACTTGAAATCACTGATTTGTTTAGAGGCTGTGTCCTGCCGAATATCCGGCCGCCGGATATCCGGCTAATGAGACGGCCGGTTATTCGGTATCCGGTATCCGGCCAAGTAACTATCCGTATCATCTCTAATTAATACACTTTTTATTATAATATTTTCTGTTACTTCACATCAGATATCGCTCCCCTCAAACGAGACCTACGCCAAGGAGGCTAGTCGTAGAGAAAAAAAGAAGTGGAAGCTGCGCTCGCGCATGAAGCCGGCGGTGTGGGTGGACGGCGGCGCGCACGCGCGGGAGTGGATCGCGCCCGCGGTCGCCGCTTGGATGATACACGCCCTTGTCGAAGGGGACAAGGACATCCGTACGTTATTTATAGTAACCTGTAGCAAGTAATGCAAGTTCTAGCAATGTTCCCAAGCTGTCGCTAATTGAAATAATTAAAAAAATTATGCACTTAAATTTATAATTATGCAATTAAAAATTGTTTATCGTATGTGTACCGATGGTCTGAAGAGGTTAGACCAGAGATTCGCCACTTATTTCGTTCTATGAAAATAAATTATTTTCAAGCGCCCGCCGAAATTATTGTAATTCGTCGTAGACTTTTGCCACTAAAGCCTAATCCAGTTACTCTAGCTAGAGACTAGGCCCTTCAGATAATAATTATATGCTAATTTCTGGAACCTAAACACGTTAACACGTCCATGCAAATAACAAGTCAATGTAATAAAAACTTAATTGCAAATAACTTCACCGTGTAGTATTTTAATATCAAACATAAACATTTTTATGTACGTGCATTAAATCCGCTGATGATCACTTACTGCTCGTCATATTATGGTAAATGGTAATTATTGGTATGATAGCTAATATAGCGGTAATGAAATTGGTGTTCGATCTATTCGATGTGTGCAGGCACCGAGTACGACGTGCTGCGGCAGGCCGACTTCTACATAATGCCGGTGTTGAACCCGGATGGGTATGAGCACTCGCACTCATCCGACCGGCTGTGGGCCAAGACGCGCTCCCGCCCCGCGGACCGCCCCGACGACTCCCTCGCCGGCTGGTAAGACTCGGGAAACACGCAATTACGCGCCAATACTTACTTGCTCGCTTACTGAGCTAGTTTAGCTCCACGATACGCCATAAACGCTGCGCCGGATACGTGCACAAGAACATTTTCACCTCGTTCTGAGAAACTATGTGGCTATTTTCCTGGTGTGATGGATTCCTTTATTTTGTAGTACTTTTAACTCTTACGTTAGCTCCTAACGTGTCCTACACTATCATTACATTTTCAAGTACATCATCATTGCATACTTTTTTACCTCCATGTTTATTTTTACAAGAAATTGAGACAATACAGGTAAATAACTTAACTAAAGCCGCTCTTGAGCGTGTGTAACAGTATGCAAAAATTTTGAAAGTTGTAACTTTTTATTCTACAACATTTTTTTACCTTAATCACTTACCATTTCACTATTATTGTCACTCTATCTTCCGAGAAAACACTGCGATATTGCTTCCATTCGTGATTCTTGGCTTTGATACTTTTTCTTGTCCTTCATGGTATATATTCAGGTTATATAAGCACACATTTTTCCATTCTTCCGGAGTTATTATACTAATTTTCGCCAGGATTTGAATGGACTGTGGTATGGTACCCATTGCTATGTATTCGAACTGAACAAAAGTAACAATGGCGACAGTTCCAATTGTTAGTCCATTCTGAGTTATGCTGTACAAAACTTTTAAATAGTGCTATTTTGTTTACCCACCTCCAATAGCTCTTGAAGAAAACATTGTTTACTTATTGGTAATATGATATAAAGTACATTATGTCAAAAGCTTTGAGTACATCATAACTCAGAACGGACTAACATTTGGTACTAGGCGCTATAGTAACTTTTGTTTAGCTCGAAAATAGCTATCCAACGACGTATTACACATAACTTTTGGAGGTGCATACCATGATTTGCGTCATCTTTTCAAATATGGATTATCTATCAGAACACTTCACTAACACACGTCAGAGGGGCTTTAGTTAAGTTTATTACCTATACATGAATATATGTATGCTATGCATGCGAGAGTCGTGTGTTTTGAGGCAAGCAGAGCCATTTTAACTGTTTGTACCGGTCAAAGTAATGTACTTTTATCTGTCGCGTCTATCTTTTATTTACTGAAGGTCGGAAAGACGAGTTCCTGTGAAAGTGTGTTTCCTTTCTGTGGAGTTCACAGGGTCAAAACATTCTCACGAACTAGAATTTTATTTGGTTTACTGTAATATATCTGGATAGGAGATAGACGTATATACGTGTATGACATAACTAAACCGAGAACTATAATAAGTTTGCGAATCACCCGACCCAGGTTGCCGTGGAACTGGGGCAGCTCGGACTGCGTGGGCGTGGACCCGGACCGCAACTGGGACTACCACTGGGGCAAAAAGGACGCCTCCCGGGATCCCTGTGCTGACAACTACGCAGGGCCTCACCCCTTCAGCGAGCCCGAGACCAGGGCCGTCTCCGAGTTCCTCTCCGAACGCAGGGGGCAAATAAAAGTAAGTGTGGTTACTTCGTTTCATTTGTTGTATCGTTTTATTTGAAAAATATATACGAATCCATATGAAGAGTTTGTTCAGGGATGCGCCATTGGCGGTTAAATGTTTGAACTTTAAATTTTAACATAGTGAAATAGGATGAACGATGTGTGGAGTGGATAAAATCAAGGTGTTGATAAAGTGATCCACTGTTAGTCTAATTGTTGTCGCCAAATTTTTGCCTATCGCTTATAGTACCTATGTCGTTTATTCTACAGTAAAACAATGAATAACTATAAAATACTATCTACGATACCTACATATCTCAGGACTCAAAACCACTCCTCCATATCTACTCTATTCTCTTTTGTATCCCTATGGCTTATTGCCTACTTTCTTCAACTTCCTGCTCACTTTCCTTAAGGCAAAACGATTTCAATGTATAATAGGCTATAGACTATCAGCATATCAGGAAAGTTGGCTGCGTCGGCGTAGTGCATACAGGCCGCTGCGCGCTGTGCACTAAGCACTTACCTAGCTGCCATAGTACACCTTCCTTGTACCACAGTGCCGCAGCTATGCCACGCGCGGTGTGCCCGATGTATGGGCACAGCCCGTGATCGCGCTAATTGCGCGTTCGCTATTACTGTGCCCACAGTGCGGGACAAACGAGTCGTAGGGACTCATTTTCACTTTACTTGCAACTTATTACATTCATACATACGAGAACTAGGCAAAAACATTTAATGGATAGGGGCTAAAACACCTGTGAATACGTGTGGTTTGTAAAATCTAGATTGGCTCCCACTTTTCTACTTTCTGCGAACCGTAACAATTCATCACCACTCAAACCATAAAGGTGACCGCACGACGCGACGGCGGGAAATTGTGACAGAGTACGGTATTTATTTGCCCACATCGTCGCTTTCAAAACGTTCTCCACTCTATTTAAACTTTCGACGCAAATTGTCTATTCTATTGTATTTTAGTATTCGACAACTTTGAAACCACAACAAATACTGTGCTACCTATTGGAATTTTACATGAACCACAGAATACTAATATTACCTACGCTTGTACGCAAAAGCTACTTTGGGTACCAACCAAAATATTATGCATCAAGCAAGTTTGCAAGCAACAGAAAGTTATACAACGTATAATCCTAACTAACCAAAGACCCCGTGGTTAAATATTATAGTAGCAACATCTTACATTGTAAGATGAGATAATTATGTCGTGACAAGAAAAAAAATTAACCATAAACGGTAGGCTGGAATTTATCGCACTGAGCATTTGTATACTGGATCTTATCTAATTGTCTGTACGTGTAAATATATCTTATGTATAATTTACACAGTTGCGCCAACTATAGATCCCATTCCGTGTAGTAAAATAGAGTTGTTATCTAAATCATAATTAACATTTATCATAATTAGGTACTTACTTCAACAAGAGACATAAACTCAATAAAATTAATCGTAAATAAATTCTCTCTCGTAAGAAAGACGGACCGGATTCGAATCCCACTTCAGCCATGTACTAATGACTCTTTTCTGAATTATTTATATTATTTGAAAGCTAATATGGGAATATATCGTGATGAAAACTGCGCATTCAGGAGACTGAATATATAACCATGACCCAATCTAGTCAGAGGTAGCAGGGTCACGGAGGTCACATGGCAGTCGCTCCACTGTAATTATCTGATCTGCCAAATCCTGAATCATGGTCAAGGCGGACCCCGGGCCATCGTGCGCGAGAGCAGAACCGGGACATTAACGCCAAGACGACGACAATGATGATGATGATGACTCGTAAATAAATTCTCTCTTTAATTTCTTACAATTGCAGTCAAGAAAACTCAAAAACTTTCTTTTCTAAAACGCCTCATTTGTGGTTTAGACATCAACGTTTATCCTCTCATGAAATAAATTTTTTGTTTAGTGTACACGATCCTATTTTTGCGAAGTGCCAAAATCCGAAGTATCCGAAGTGGGTAGTCGAAAAGAATGATTAATGGTTTCGATTTAAAAATATTTTACTGATTTCTTACCGCGTAGTAGCCCGAAATTTCGACGCATTATCTAGACTGAAATATCGGACTATTCGTAAACCCGATTTTTTTTATAAAATATTTGACATTGAAAATCACAATCACAAATTATTCCCGAAGTTTAAACATATAAACAAAAACAACGAACCAACGTGTTACAACTTTATCTACATTATCGTATATGTCATTGACTCTCAAAGAAGATGAACGTGATTGTGATGCGACATTGCACCTTACGTCCAATCCAAAAGCGAAAGTAGCCTGCCAGAGATCTCATACGGTGTATGTTCCCAGGTGTTCGTGTCTCTGCACTCGTATTCGCAAGCGTGGCTGTTGCCTAGTTCACACGCGCAAGCGCCGTTCGCTGACGACGGCGTACTTATGGAGATGGGCAAGCTCGCTACTGCCGCTCTTGCTGACATGTACGGCACTAAATACCAGGTAATTGACGAACTGCGGATTGCGAGCATACATTTATTCTTAACATAATAGTCCCCTGAATTGAGCGTCCCCTACATTAGTGGAGGACATTGCCATAATTTCCACACTTGGCAAGTTAGAGATAGCTATTTTTTAACCTCATCAAAAAGTTATGCTTACAATTTTCTGGTTTAAAAAGGTAGGTATTAATAGATAGTTTGCCTCTATATTGTATTAGTTGCGTCCATGGCGACGTCCACGCCCGGCAATGGCGTCACAACCCCTGTATGGGGTTTTTGACAATTCTGTCGGACGAAAGAAACATATATAATATAATTTAAATATAATTTCCTGCGTCATTGGTCATCACACGGCTAATGCCATTTAAGATAAATCTCTCAATGTGTCTATGTACCATGAATGTACAGTCGGAACCTACCTACCTATATATTTAAAGGAAATTATGGAATTGATTAATTAACAGTGCCTTTACACGTTTCTGGCTTTTTTATCCTCTTCTTTGACGTAAGTTGGAATGTCTAACCTCTTTTTAGACTAAGCTTTTTGTAAACTAATTTGTGTTGACTGTAATTGAAGTGTTTATGAGATTAAAATAAATTCTATGTGTATGGAACCCACGGGCGTAGCCAGGTTTTGGTTTTGGGGTTTCAAGATCAAGACATTAATTTGTATCCCCCACGATTAAAGGACACGGGTAGTGTGTTTATTTTAAAAATGAGCGAGCGCAGCGAGCTCAAAATTTTTCGCTTCATTCCTTCATTTTGGCTGTAAAAATCCGGGTTGATCACGCGGCGCAGGCGGTGTGAAATGATTTCGGGGGGGTTTGAACCTCCTAACCCCCCCCCCCCCCCCTCGCTACGCCTATGATGGAACCCTTGTTGTCTGACTGAAGTGTCTGTTGATCGGTTTTTAAGAAACTATTATTCGTTGTAAAAGCTCCAACTCCTTCCTCCTCTCACTTAACCAACCATATTAATAATTAACAAGTAATTAATATGAATAATATAGTAATAATACAAGGTGAACAGGCGACCTGGTAAAGATCGCAGGTACCAGCTGGATGCCGAAGGCACTTGTTAAGTTCGCTGGGGGAGGCCTATGCCTAGCAGTGGGCGTCTTTCGGCTGATATGATGATGTGATGATGATAAATAAATATCGATTCAGCTTGAAGCATCCCTCGCTAATTCTAATACATAGGAACCTGACTATTAAGTCATCTAGAGAATTGAATTCGCTGTTTTACAAGTACGAGCAACTATTTTGTGGTTGGACACCATAAACAAGCGTGACTACTTAAACTTTGCTTGATGCCGCTGATCCACTTTTCATCGTGCATTTTATGGATAGAAAGTCTATAGCTAGCTTAGCTCGTTACCATAATGTTAACTGCTTTATGCTGCGTCCTGTTATTTTAAATTAAGTAAGAATATACTATGTAATACCTAGGCAATTAGAGTAGGTATGCCTAAATACATTGAACTTTCGGCAACGCTTACGTTGAATTATTAAGATATTCCCATCAGGAAAAAGCATTACATTAATATCAACCGTAAGTGAACTCCCTGAGTCAATTAAGGAATATCTTATCCCTAAGGTAAGGAATATCTTATGGCCCCAACGTAAAAGTCGCGCACTAATATATATTAACTCTCAGTCGAGTAATAACTTGACATCTAGGTTATGTTTTAGACCAAATTTCATGAACCCGTTTAAGCATGAACAAGTAACAAACAGACACACTGTAGGTTGGTATGTTTAACAGAAACCTGTGGGTCTTGGTCCAAGTCGCAAACATTCACAAACATAATTTTGTTATTACCTGTGGTAATATAAGTACTTAAAAGTATTTATTTCTTGCTATACAGCCGCGATTCCTGTCAGCCAGGGCCTGTAACGCCATCAAGAAGTACACTTTTCGAAGACCACAGATCGATACCGACTCCTTCAATAAAATATTGTCCATTGTTGTCAACAGATCGGGACAGCAGAAGAAATCCGACAACCAGCTTCCGGCATGTCCCACGACTGGGCGAAGGCGAGAGCTGGCATCAAATTCGCTTACCACGTAGATTTAAGAGATTCATTCGGTTCCCACGGATTCCTTTTGCCGGGCTCTCAAATAGTCTCTACAGCTCGTGAGACCTGGCAAGCCGTAAAAGCAATCGTAGACAATTTGAACTATGAGTAACACTTGTTTAATACTTAGTGCTCGTTTATACGTCGCCGCTTACAAATCGGACAGAAAACGCCTACGCCTCGTGCGCCTCGCATAGTTACCACGCCACGTAGCAACCGGACAAAAAACGTGCAGTGTACCTACTGGCGGGCACACGACGCGGTGACTACGCGGGGGTGCGGGTGCGACACGGTGACTGTGCCGTGACTATGTGGGAGCTGCGAGTTTGTTTACAAATAATAAAATAAACTTTCTGTCATTAGTATAGAAACCAAAGGTGCACATGTATTTGGGACAAATCGTGTACGTCTGTATAGGCTCTTAGTTCAATATTATTTTCATAATTATTATTAGTTGAACATCTCGTCTCACCTTATTCTGTGGACGTGTAACGTTAGTTATGATACACCCTGTTTATACGTAACATCTATCGTCAGAAGTAGAATACCGAGCTACCCATCACCAGTATACAAGGTCTCTAGAGAAGATAGATAATCTTATACTGGTTTGAATAGGTCGATACGCTTTTAACTGTACATACCTATGATCGGGCGGTTTAAAATGGACGCCAGCTACAGAGTGTAGCCCTCAATTCACTAGAATCCACGAGTGCATCGAATTACAAACTGTAGAGTGTGCTGCAATTCACCGTTCACTGATTTTTATTGAGTGGTACCCTCCAGCATACCCCACTCGTTGGCTGGGAGTGGGAGGATCTGTTCACTCTGCGACTGACTGTACGTAGGTAGGTACAATACAAGGCATACATTCATTACCACGTCTCTATAGCAACATACAAGAATTTTCCAATAAAATGTTATTTCGCTTGCAAGTAACATCAACTCTTTTTACAATAATCCTTCTTACTCTTAAAACTCTTTTGCTATAAAAATCAGTAAAATCTCAGTTCTGTTTTATTTTAAAAAGTTCTAACGTTTTGCCGTGCTATAAAAATTTAAAACATTACAGGAAAATGTTTCTTAGAACGGTAAATGCACTTTTCTCTATTATTGTACTTATATAACAACTTTATTTGTGATACTTAGTAAAAATTTGCATTTGCCAGTTTAGTTTATAGAGTAAAGAGCTTCATAATTTAAAGTTTATAGCGTAATTTCATAATTTTATGTCTCCCGGTAATTATCTAATCTCAGTGAAAGAATCGGGTTCCTAACTAGTAGGATAATGATTAGGTAATGGCCGTCCGATAAGTGCTTAAGTAGATATTTAAAAAAAAGAACGGAATTTTAGATATGTACGCTATGGCTAGGAGGATTATAATGTAGATACCTCCTAGTAAAACAAAAAAGTAGTCAAAACTAGCTATTAGATTTAATTTAAAGTTTCATGCTTATAAGTACCTAGAAAATAATATTTGGCTCATTTAATATGTGATAAATTGTTGGGATGGAAATAAAATATCTAATATATAAATTATTTAGTCGTTCTCATTTTTCATTGAAGTCCGCAATCACAATAGTAGTTTATGCAACTGTCATATAAAAGGGGGTATTAAAACGTGAGTGTCTGTTTATCATACTAGGCGTAGCCGAGTATGATAATAGTTTGACACGAGTGTTTTAATACCTAATTATATGCAGTTGCATACACTACTTTATCTACACTCATATTTTCATGTTAAAATTGCGTACCTATAATTTTCCCAACTATGCTGGAAGTAAGCTGCGAGGCAGTTCTGTTGTATCTACGCGTCGAGGATATCAAGCGGCGGGAAAGTCACTTTACTACTTTCACATTTATCTATTTATTTGCTTCAAATAAGAAAAAGCACTCACAAACACAATTTACAACAATTAGAAAAAATATTCTGTTTTGCGGGAAAATAATTACACTTTGTAAAATAATTACAATTACAATCAGAATTTGAAATTTGAATTTGTTAAAGACATCTAGGTATTCAGCCTACATTTCGACAAGTGATTTTCACGAAAAGTAATTTTTTAAAATATAAACTGGCATGAAAAAAGTGTACCCTTAAACGATGTTTTCGAATATTTATTTGGAACATTACGCTATGAGTGTAGATAAAAGTATATTTTTATTAATCGACTTCAAAAAGAAGGAGGTTCTCAATTCGGCTGTATGTGCTTGTTGCTTTTTAAATGTTGGTTACCTCAGACACCGATTTGCATTTTTTTTTCATCTAAAAGGATATACTTATAGTTTGTCCCATTTTTATCAAAATCCAACTCTGATGATAGAAACCAAGGAATTGAGAAAACTCCTCAAATATTATAGGCATAGGATATCAGTATCTTCAGTGCCAAGTCAAGCATTTGCATTCAGAAAAGTATCATTTTGTGAAGTGAAAGGTTGGTGTTTTGAAAGGTGTGACATCAAGGGCAACCCTCGAAAACTATAGGCACGTATTTTTTTATGCTACTCAGGAACAAACGAGCAGGCAGCGCACCTGATGGTAAGTGGTAACTGGTAACATCGGGGCTCTCAACTAAGGAATTAACCTATTACAACAAAATCATACAATTATTTTGTTGTAATAGGTTACTAAGGAATTAACCTATTACAACAAAATAATACAATTATTTTGTTGTAATAGGTTATTAGGTTGTAGGTTTATCTACTAACATATTGCGTTAGTTTGACGCAGACACTAACGATAAAAAATGTTGCCACAACACATTAATAACTTACTAACACAGACTCGCTCGCTATATTACGGACAAACCTCTTTGGTTTTACGTAATAGTAGTAGTGTTAGTTTTTCAAAATTGTGAAAATAATAAATTACAAAAAATCTACAATTCATACATTTAGGTTGCAGGTAACAAAAATTCAGAACTGCCGGTACGTTGTCACTGTGAGGACATAGATGAATATAAATAATAAATAATAATAATAAGCAAAAACTAGCTGCAAAGTCGCACAGATTGGCAAGATATAAAAAAGCATTAGACCGGAAAAACAATAATAAACAATTTACAACGAACGAAAAATCCTTCTATAGAAATTTAAATAATAGAACTGACATCAGCATAACAGACTTACCAACAGAAGAGGCACTGACAGAATAGCCCAATAGTGGGCTAAATTGTGGAAAAAAGACAAGGAAGCATAACGGGCTGCAATAATAGCAATAATAGGGCTGATTGGATTAAAGATGAAGAAAATATCTGGAACGCTATAGATGAAATGGAATTTGCCGAAATAACTGAAGAAGATATTAAAATAGTAACAAGAAAAATGAAAAACTGGAAGGCAGCTGGTGTTGACGGTATACATAATTTCTGGTATAAAAATCACCGGAGTTGAGGAACCGCCAGTATTCTTAACAAGAGGTGTCACATACATGATTCCGAAAAGTAATAGTTCAGCTGATCCTTCTCAATATAGACCGATCACGTGCCTAATAAAATCTGTAGTCATCTAGACAAATACAATATTTAGCAGAAGAACAAAAAGGGTGTAAACGGAACCATCAGGGATGCAAGGAACAGCTAACCATTGATGCTACAATATTAAAACAAGCTAACTCGGGCAATAGAAATCTGCATTTGGCTTATATTGACTATAAAAAAGCATTTGATAGTGTACCTCATTCGTGGCTAATTCGTGTATTACAGATTTACAAAATTAACCCAACTATAATTACCTTCCTGGAAACTGTCATGGAAAACTGGAGTACGTCTCTGGCGGTCACCTCAAAAGAGTCCAATGTAAGTACAGGAGTAATTAAAATTGAAAATGGCATATTCCAGGGAGATTCATTAAGTCCGTTGTGGTTCTGTCTTGCACTTAATCCTCTAAATAGACTTTTAATTTATTCAAAATGCCGTTACAAATTAACTAAAGACTCATGTGTAACCCATCTTATGTATATGGATGATATAAAATTATTTTCCAAATCACCCAAACAAATTAAAACATTAATAGAGATAACAGCGCAGTTCAGTACAGATATAAACATGACTTTTGGTTTAGATAAATGTAGAATACTTCATCTACACAGGGGCAAATTAGAAGGAGATGATAGCTTTAGAGAAGAAACAAATATTGCAGTGATGGAAGGAAATGAAACATATAAATATTTAGGCATTAAACAGGCAAAGACCATAAAGCTTCAAATAAAGACCAGAACTACATTAACAAAATACAATAGCCACCATCCAAAGTCTGCAATCGAAAGAACTACTCTTAAACGCGATAGTGGAGGCCGGGGTCTAATTGATATAAAAACACTATGGCAAAAGCAGATAAATAACATGAGACATTTCTTTAATGAAAAGGCAAAGACAAGTAAAATTCATTTAGCTGTTATAGACACAGATAGCAATTATACCCCACGTAACCTAAAAAATACAACAATATCTATTGCATCAACCGAGTCCAATGAAAAGGAAATAATAGACAACTCGCGAAGGAAGGAACTCCACGGTAGACATATACATGAGCTCGAACAGACGCATGTTGACTATAAAGCCTCTAACAAATGGTTTAAGTTAGGATATCTTTTCCCTGAAACTGAAAGTTTTATGGTCGCTATTCAAGACCAGTAGCCGATTCACAATGGCTCGGAAATCGGATTCGGATACGGAATCGACAAAGGACTCCGCAAAAGTTCTTAGGAAAATGTGGATTCATTTAATTTTGATGAAATTTTCATATGTTATAGAGAGTACAGTTTCCGTGGAATCTATCGGGATTCTGAATAACAGTTTTCAAATCGATCGACACGGATTCACCGCTCACGAATTTCCTGTCGAATCGTTCGGAAACGGTTTCGAATCATTGTGAATTCGGCTACAGGTTATAAACACCAAAAACTACAAGAAATACATTTTGAAAGACCCTAATACACAGAATGATAAATGTAGAAATTGCAACAGACAACCAGAAACTATACAGCATATAACTAGCGCATGCTCCCACCTTGCTCAAACAGATTATACTCATCGTCATAACCAAATAGTTAACATTATACACCAGAAACTCGCCATAAAACACAAACTGATACCTCCAAAACCCCTACCATACAATAAATACATCCCAAAACCTGTGCTTGAGAGCGCTAGTCACAAGATGTACTTTGATAGAGCTATATTGACAGACAAAACTATACATTTTAACAGACCTGACATAACACTAATAGACAAACAGGAAAAACATGGATTTATTATAGATATTACTGTACCGAATACGCATAATTTACAAAAAACTACTGCCGATAAAATTAATAAATACGCTGATCTAAAAGAGAAGATAATGAGAATTTGGAAGTTGAAAAAAGTGGATATTGTGCCTCTTGTGCTCTCCAGTACGGGAGTCATACCAAAATATTTAAAACACTACCTAAAGACAATAGATTTGCCAGAAAACACATTTATAAATATGCAGAAAGCTGCAATTTTAAATACTTGTCGTATTGTGCGTAAATTTCTTCAGGAAGATACGACTCGCAACCAGTTTGAAAGTGTAGCTCACTTAACGGAGTAATCCCGTGGGCGTCACTCATATCACCGGTCACACTAATAACACCCCGGTTTCTGAAACGCTTGTCAACGCAAAAATTACGTAACAGCTTGTTAATAACTGATTAAATACAGTTTGGGTTTCTGAAAGGGCCAATTGACAGTTTGTTAACAGCTTGTCTACGGATTGTCAAATCTCCAATTAACGGCTGATTAATTTAATTTTGGGTTTCCGGAAAGCTTTTTCTCGTGTTAACTGTATGTTATCGCCTTGTTATTTTAATTAGCAAAAATCGACCAATTAACCGATTGTCAAAAGAAATTATATCCGATTTTCTTGGTCTAGGTCTTGGTCCTGGCCCTGGTCCAGGTCCTAGTTTTGGTCCAAGGCAAAGTCCAGGTCTAGGGTCCAGGTTCTGGTCCAGGATCATGACCAAAACTGCAACCTTGATCACAATTTATAAATAATGGCTACTCATATACAAAATATCATAAGTGACCTGGACCACTCTGAAGTGGACAACCATTGCATCTGTAAGCCTGCGGATTGCAACAAATTACTTAGACTAGGCGGTAAAAAATTAATCATACTTCATATTAACATACGTAGTATAAACAAAAATTTTTACGAGCTACAAGTTCTCCTTACAATGTTACAAATTGGCTGTGATGTGTTAGTACTCACTGAATGCTGGCTGAGCAAAGTGACAGACCTACCCAAACTGCACGCTTTCAACTCGTATTACACAAAACACACTCATAATCAAAATGACGGCGTGGCAATTTATACAAAAAATAACTTAAAATGTAGTATACGAACCCAACTTTTCAAATGCTAACTGTCTTGTTTGCACGTTCGATGGTATAGCCATTGTAGCTGTTTATCGTTCACCTTCTTAAACCCACAAATATTGACGAGAAATCTAATGAATACTGAATTCTAAATGCTTCCCACGGCCTATTCCCTACTCATCGACTTCCTACCAGACTAAGCAACTGCTTAGACCACGTGTTTATTAAGTCCACAAACCACAATAAAACCCTTATACTGGAATCACATGTTACGGATCACTTACCCATCTTGTTAGCCGTGCAGTTGTTTTTACGAACTGACCTATCCAACTGGGATAGGTCAGTTCGTAAAAACAACTGCTCATTAATTACTCGCTCAAATCATGCAGCAATAATTAAAGAAATAGAAAATAGAGACTTTTCTGATATTCTATTGGTAAAAGACGCCGAGCGTGCAGCAACAATGCTCGTTTCATCTATTGGAGACATCATTTCTAAATATACCACACTGACTAGAGTTCCAAAAACCAGTAGAAACATCAAACCCTGGATAACACCAGGGTTATTACGCTGCATTAGACATCGTGACCACTTACATAAGCAAAGTAAAGGCTCGCTTAATGATCTAGTACTTAAAATTACATACACTCGCTATCGCAACTTCTGTAACTGTCCCTTACGTAGATTAAAAAGAACGTATGAAAAATGTGAACTTGAGAAAGCAAAAAATAATCGCAAGGCTCTATGGAACACCATCAAATCAATCACAAACGCTGCGAAGTCCCGAAATCCTCCTACTGAACTTCTGACGGTATATCCTAATCCTGAAACTTCTGTAAATGACGTATGCAACTTTTTCGCAAATATTGGTTCATCACTAGCATCAAAAATATCACTTGCTGCGCAAGCCTCAAATTCCCATAAATTAGTATCTCATGCTGGATTGGCTGGATGGCTGGATGGCCCGCTTATTGATTCCCTAGTTATTCTTCCGACTGATAAAATAGAAGTGGAACTACAAATAATGGACCTACGCAGTGACTGTGCAACTGGTTGGGATGGTATATCCTCAAAACTATTAAAGGAATGTCGCAGCACCCTGGTTCCAATAATTACCCACATAATTAATACCTCCATAGCCCCAGGCCATTATTCATCCGATTTTTAAAGGCGGGGACAGATATCTTGTAAGTAATTATAGGCCCATCTCGGTGCTCACTGCTATATCCAAAGTCTTTGAAAGGATATTGAACAGCCGTTTGTCCAAATACTTGGATAAATTTAAAATAATAGCTGAGAATCCATACGGTTTTAAAGCAGGAATATCCACTGAAACGGCGGTACTAGAATTAACTGAGCATGTTTCAAGAAAACTAGACAGCAAACATAAATGTGTTTAGATGTTTTTGGATTTGAAAAAAGCTTTTAACACCGTTTCGCTACCCACTCTTCTCAAGAGGCTACACGATGTCGGAGTCCGGGGTGTTGCACATAAAATGTTTAGTAGTTACTTAAATAATAGGAAAATAATGTCAAAAATTGATACAGTCACATGTAGGGAAGAGGATGTTACTTTTGGAGTGCCACAAGGAAGTGTGCTGGGCCCAACACTATTCAAAATATATATCAAGCAATATATATAGCCTTTGTAATCTAAAACTTCCTAACACAAAACTTTTTGTAAATGCTGATGACACAGCTATCATCGTGCATGGGGCTGATTGGGCAGAGGTGAAGAGTAGTGCAGAAAACTCTTTAAGGACGATTATGCAGTGGCTGAATCTTAGCTTACTCACAATCAATCTCGAAAAAACATATTGCATGCCTTTTTACATTCACTCTGCGAGCAAACCTCCCGAAAATGTTTGCATAACAGCTCATTCCTGCAATAAGGAATTCTCTTCTTGTGTGTGTCTTTCCCTTACCACTGTAATAAATGTCAAATATCTTGGCGTGTTTATCAATGCGAGGCTTAACTGGTATACGCATATTGAAACGCTTACATCCAGAATTAGAAAACTCATTTACACATTTAAAACTCTGAGAGACAGTGCAGACCAAACTACCTTGAAAATGGTTTACCTTACACTGGGACAGTCTATTATATACTATTGCATCTTATTTTGGGGTGGAGCGGCCAAGGCTAAGTTTTTAAATATTGAGAGGGCTCAAAGAGCTGTCCTAAAGGTTATGGAAAAAAGGCACTTTCGGTACTCAACAGTACAACTTTACAACGATTGCCAAGTCCTTACAGTAAGGCAGCTCTTTGTGCATCGTGCTATTTCGAGTAAACACCCGCACGTTCCTCCACCTTCCGACGACGAAGTGACCGACGCAGGGTGCGGCCGGCATGTACAGTTGAGATGTATTATACAACCATCGCGGGGCGTCAACTTTACATACTTGGTTCAATACTTTATAACAAAGCCCACAAACTATTAGGTATTACAGAACTAAGCACACATGAGGTTAAGATTAATAATTATTGAAAATTACTTTTATTAATTCTTGAAAAGTTGAACTTTAATGCTCCCTCTAGATCAGTGCGTCAAAGTCAGTTTGTTCCATTCTGCATCGCTGGCTTTAGGAGTAACCTAGGTAAGTTTTCAACTTTGAATCGGTTACAATTTCAGTTTATTAAAATGAGCAAACTTGTGGACATAGATCTATTTTACGATTTCGCTGGAACAATCAAAAATAAATTTGTTACCTCTCTATCTGTCGCTGAACCCTAACAGGTCTCCGATATTGGTGTTTTCAAGGTTGTAGGTATATATCGCAAAATTTAATAAACCGCTGTCCACGTTGCTGATATTTTCTACATATTTAAACATTTAATATTTTATTATATACTTAACATCGTTTTTCCAAAAAATATATTTAAAATACTTTAAGTAAGTTAAACAATAATGTACGTTAAGTAATATGTTAAACGAAGTTGTCTATATTCCTTGTCGTGGTAACCTATAATTAAGGCTGCACTTAGAAAGAGAAAATATTTTAGCTATAAGATGCTATAACTTTGTTAGTGTAAGTCTTGTTGGTTGTCCTAAATAAATAAATAAATAAAATAAATAAGCTCAGAGTTCGTGATTGGTTACTCAACCTAAACTATTCAGATACTGAGGCTCTATTATGCGTATCCCAATAACGCGACGCTCAAAACCTGCACATTTTTATAAAGCACTTAAACATCTGCACTTTTTTTTACTATGTTTGTTGTTTTGTTTTGTTTTTAACCTAGTATAAATCAAGGTTACTCGACCACTGTTCGCGTTAGGACACTAGCCCTTAAGTCACAAGTGTTTTGCTTAGTTTAAGGGTTATTGTATAGAGCAAACCTTATTGAATAAAGAACATTATTTATTTATTTAATTTGAGCTAAAGCTCATAAACTTATTTTATCTCAGTCACTTATGTAGGTATATATTGCTAGCCTCTCCTTACTAAAGATTTTACTCTCTCCCTTCGATGAACATTAGTGTGAGCACGATATCAGGTCTATTGGCTACAATAGTCCTGTCCGTGATCATAGATCGATCCCAATAGAGCGTGGTAAAACCATTTTCAAGAACTGGCGCAGGCACATATTTATAATATGGCACCTCAGACTCCACAAGACCATATTGAAGAGCAAGCTGCTGGTGAATAATCCTGGCTACCAGGTTATGTCTGTGCAAGTACTCGCCATTAGCAAGACGACCACAACCGGATGGTGACTCTTCCGGGCAGCGACATGCACGACAAATGTCAACCGTACCGTCCTTCAGGATATACCTCCGGTAGTTGTTCGTCATGATAAGTCGTCTCGTAAGCAATTGCACAATCAAAATCCTCTGTTTCCCCGAAGAGATCACCGAAGCGTAGCCAGTTCACCGAGGCGTGCAGATCTACATCGGGCCCTGTCAAGGCCCTGTAGAACCGCCCATGTAGCTCCTTGCTCTTCCATACGTCCTTGCGGTCTATGGTGCTTAGGACCTTTGGTTTGCGCCAGTTCTCGTTTGCCAAGGACAGCGGGGTAAGGCCTCTGGCTACCGCCACCACAACACGATGCATCCCACACTCGTTGTTAAGATAGTAGTCTCTAAGACTGCACACCTCACGATTGTGGAGGGTCTTGGCGCTTAAGAAGCCACGACCTCCACATTTACGTTGGATGTACAGTCTCATTACAGACGAGCGTGGGTGCAGCATACGGTGTGTAGTAAGCAGAAGAGGGACCCTTCTATCCAGGGCGTCCTACTCTGTTTGAGTCCACCTTTGTATGCCAAAGGAGTATGTGAGCAGGGGCATCACCCAAGCATTGAAGAAGTGCACCTTGTTGCCACCTGACAAAAGACTATTAAGTACTTTTGTTAGGCGACAGAAGAAACGCTCCTTCACTGCCTGTTTTACACCCTCGTCCACGATACCCAAAGACTGTGACATACCAAGGTATTTGTATGTTTCGGCTTCAGAGAGAGATCTGAAAGACATCGTCTCAGAAAGTTGCAAATTTGTTGTATTTGCAACTTTCCCCCGCTGCACATGCATGACCGACAACACTTATCTACACCAAACTCCATTCTGATTGCATTACTAAAAATTTCGGTATTTTCAATAACTCCATCAGGTCCTGGCGTATTGGTGCAAACAACTTGAGGTCATCCATGTACAGCAGATGTGAGATGACCTCGCCCTCTCTTCGAAGCTGGCAGCCCAGCTCTGAATACTTAAGCAATGTGCTAAGCGGATTCAGAGCTAAGCAAAACCACAGTGGACTTAAACTAAACAGTCGCCCTGAAAAAATCCTCTCTCTATCCTTATACTCCTGGTGAGGAGAATGGTCAACTCCGCCCACTGGTTGACTAAGGACTGTGATCCACTGCCTCATACATGCATCTAAGAAAGATCTTAAAGTTTCATCGATCTTATACAGCTCCAAGATCCGTCTCAGCTAAGAGTGGGGCACCGAATCATAGGCCTTCTTATAGTCAATCCAGGCAGCCGAGAGGGACTTCCAGCTCCGCCGGACTTGTTGGTATATGGTCATGTCTATGAGGAGGAGCTCTTTAGTACCACGAGACCCAACCCTACATCCATTTTGTGACATTACCAAAATATTATTTTCAATAATGTGGTTATTAGTTTTCTTTCTCAAAATGGATGTAAGGAGCTTGTATAGCGTAGGCAAGCACGTGATGGGTCTATAGTTTTGTGCTTCTGTGGTACTACCGGACTTATAGAGCAGAAAGGTAATACCGGTTGTAAATAAAGTTTGTAGGGAACCATGCTCAAGGGCTTCTTGAAAGTGTGTTGCCAAGCGTTCATGTGAGCATCGGAACCATTCTATCCAGAAGTTATGCAATCCATCCGGCCCAAGACATTTCCAGTTCTGAGCCGTATCGATCGCATATACTCTGGGCAGATGGAAACCGCCGCCATAGGCTCGATGATCTTACATTCGCGCTTGACAACATTCATCCAGTCGCCCTCCGTGTGTTCGACAGGAACCGACCAAATGCTACTCTAAAAATTATTTGAGGCAGAAGCATTTATTTATTTATTTATTTAACAATATATTGCACACAATAAAGAAATACAGAGATATAACATAGATATAACTGACACAACTGAGCATCGGGCAGGCTCCCGTCGGAACCACTTTGATTGGTTCCTTCCCACTTGCGTTATGCCTTTCTTTGGTCACTCTGAAAGAGACGATTGAGCCGGAATCGATCCACACGCTCTTTGTAGCGACGAATGCGGTTTGCCCACGCACAAACTTTCTGCTTTAAAAAAATCAATGCACTCTGTAGCACAGGCCATATAATCGCGTGAACTGATTCCAATCCCAGCGAAGGCCTGGTCAACAAAGCGCATGACTCGAGGACGGTTGTTGTCCTTTTCGAAGCATATAAGCTTCGCAATGAGAGTCCTAATCGTGTTGATACGCTGCTCGATCCGCATTTGCCATGCAGGTGCGCCCCCAGCGACCCGCGGAGCTCAGTCAGCGTCCGGAAACTAGACGCGAGCAAAGCGGCACGCCGTGATAGCACCACAATACATGATCGAACGCGTATCAACTAAATTATCACTAGCCCGTATGTATTGGTCTAGCAATACGTTTATGGCTCCCATAAACGCAAGGTTGCGTCTATTAGTAAGCAAACGAGGCAAACGAGGTAATCGTGGCCTAGAGTTGGGTGCGAAGCGATGCCGTGCAATCGATGTAGCTGGCAGACTCATGGTCGAACTTGGAACTGTACGAACTGGTAGCGATTCCAAGCGCATCCGATCAAGTACAGAGTCATCCAACCGTTTTAGACGTTGGATGGCCCGCACCTGATCTGATAGTCTTTGAGCTGTCACATTGATGGCTGGTTCAAGCACCTGAAACAGAGGCAACATCCGGTCACGGTACGCAGACAGGTTGGTTCCCCCCTCTGTAGCCCCATAATAGGCTCGCATGACATTTTCATTTATAGACTGGGTCCATCGCATGCGACCCACTACACCACCAGCAACGGGGGCCATTGGCGAGGTAGGTCGCCCCATTGGCGAGGTAGGTCGCCCCGTTGGCCCCAAGCGTGCCGGCAGTGGTCTTCCACGTCGCGCAGGTGTTGACGGCGGCGCAGCAGACAACCCGCGCTCGTCGCTCGACTCCCCGATATCGGACGCGGTGGCAAATTCATCGTCCGATGACGATGGCGAGGAGCTGACGGGAGCGGGCGTAGGTGGTGGTGGTGCGTTCAATGTTTGCTGTTTCCGCTTGCTCCTTGTTATCATTTTATTCGTTATAAATTTTCTGTTGCATTTTACTTCACATTTTCGTATATTTGGATTCTATTTGATGTCAAATGTCATGGAGGCAAATAATAAAAATGTAAGACAAAACTTCGGTATAAATTTTCTGTTTTCTATTACGACAATGATATTTTACTTCACTGGGTCACTGAACAAACTTTTAATATGTGAAAATGGATATAAATAATACACAACATAAAACAGAACTCAAAATGACTTGTTGTTGTGACAGCGGTTTTTTTTATTATTATTACTAGTAAACTTAAAAACTAAGGACTAGTTGAACTTATTTTACAACTTTCAACAAAACAAAAAGCTATAATATCAAATTAGTTTACAAGACACAAATTATTGGTAAAAATTAAAAACACAGGAAAGGAAACAAAGGAAAGGAAAGAAAGTTGTATTCTACTTCTACTTATTTATATATTACGAAGTAAGGGAAGGTGGGGCAGAACCGGGGCCTTAAGCTATTATTGTCTCTAGATAGCTCCAGTTGGACCAAATTCAATAAGAAACAACAAACAAAACATACACTTATACAAAAACGAAATTGATTATTTTTGCAAATGCAACTGTATGTACAGAAATATTTATTTTCTTAAAATGGTTTTATCTCGGTTTGCTTTGCCCCACTAGTTCGGGCAAAACCGGGTATGCTTTTTGGTGATACACGATTATGCCCAATATTCCTATTATCCTACTTAATAGTATTATAAAAAAAAAGTTTGTTGGCATGGATAAAATGCAATCAGGAGACACGCAATTCACTATAATACCGATAGTTATCAATTAAGTTTTAGAAATAATGAAGTACCTACCCGATTTGACCCGCATACCCGGTTTTATACAACTCTCCTCTAGTGCCTAAATTAAACCCTGCCAAAATTAAACATCCATTTATACCCATACAAGTACATATCTCTGAGTAATTTAATTATAGTAGAAAGAAATTAATTTTATCATTCCTTATCTTCATGTTTTTTTATGGTTAAATTAGGGTCCGAATTCCACTGCGGCCATGTACCAATAACTATTTTCTGTGTTGTGTACATTAGTGGAATGCTAACCGATTCTCTTATGGTAAGGGAAAACATCACAGTGTAACCTGACCAGACCAATCTAGTCAGGTTTCTCTGGTAGCAGGGCACGTAGGTCAGATGGCAGTCTTGCTATATACAGGGTGTCCCAGAAAGCGACGTCCAAACGATAACCATTAATAGGCCAAGTGAAGACAATAATCAGAAATATAAAATAAAAAATCAATCTTAAGTACTTACAAAGTTGTAGGTATTTAAATATTTTTTAAAAATTGAACGGCCTAAGTAGTACTTTTAATCACTGTGACCACAAATATTAACAGATTTTATTTATTAATTTTATTTTGTGTTCCTGAATAGTGACTTTATTAATTAGTGTCTAAAATGAATGCCTTAACATCTTCATTTGTTAGTAAAAAACAAAATAAATAAGAGCGATGAAAAAATTTTTTACATCACGCAACTTTGACGGTCTACACTGAAAAAAAAAATGTAAGTAAGCTTTATAGATTAAAAAATTAGTGAGTTTAAAAATCATAGTAAACTTTTCACGTTTTTACGATTTATTAAAAAATAATTAAAAATGATTAGGATAATACCAGAAATGAATGAAAAAAGTGATACCAAACTTATCATGGTAGCTTAATAATACAGACCAATTTGTAAATAAGTAAATCGCCCTTAGAAGGAATTGTCACCACCGCACCGCGACGTTACAGATTTTTTTTTACCAACTTTTAGTTGCAAGAGTTTCTTGATATTTTTAGAATCGGCATAAAATACGCTTTACTAGAGTATTTTTTGTTTTTTATACTTTTCTGTTGTTTAAAAGTTATTAGCTCCCAAAGCAGAAAAAAAATACTTTTTACTTTTATACGATTTATTCAAAATATTACTATGAAAATGATTAAAATAAATACAGGCAATGAATTATACATCTTTATTTTATACTAAAATGATACCAAACTTGCTGTAATAGCCAGCGGGAAACATTCAGTATTTTTTAAATATGTCCTTTATACCCCCCTCACCCCTGGCAGCAGCATCTTTTTTCTTGGGGCCCGCGCTAGAAATGCCTAGAATTACTTGAGGAATAAATTTGGTAAAGCCCATAGCTCTATAAAAACTTTTTAAGGTTCTGGTCAATAGAGCCTCCACTGTATATAAATGTTACTTTTACATTTCGAAAAACCTTTTAAAGTTAAATTTATATAAATAATTTTTAATTTTTAAGTTCTATATTTGTTGGCTGTATGACATCACTACCACAATCATACAGATTTAACAAGAAAGTACCAAAATTTTGTTGGCGCCATCTATTGATGCTTTTTAAAACTAAATAATAATAGTAAAAAATATTTTCTCTACAATAATCATCATATAATATTAGGATACAATAAATCGGAACATTAATTATGATTTTGTGGGAGACTGGAGCTTACGGTAGGTCAAGCCTGTGTTGTAAGTCTCCAGCGGCCTTAGCCAAGAGGTTTCGTTAATCTACAATCGTTTGTGGTAGAAAAAATGTATAGGATTTGATATAAGCTAACGTTATCTGACATAAGCTAACGTAATCTGACATAAGCGGTTTGTGGTAGAAATTCTTGGTCCATAGACAATCCACGTACTTTCGGTGTACAAAGGAGGCGGATTGGCGGATGATCCTACACAATCAGAGTCAATGTAGATGTTGGTAGAAATAGTCGAACTTCGACCTGTCAATGTTCTACCATACACGCATCACGCAAGCGGAGCTGTCAAAGATGACTAGACCGGCAGATGATAATACCTACCTAATGATAATACCTACTGGAAAACTCCTCATTAAAAAAAGTTTGATTCGTTGATTTTTCGATAAATACTGGACTGATTGTTATAATACATTGCAGTTTTGTTTTAAATACCCTACTGGACTATTAGTATTCGGCTTTGTCCAGAGCGTAAGGACACCCTGTATGTACTTATAACATTATTATCAGTTTATAATCAGAATGCATTTAGATCATGAATGTGATCAACTTCAATTTATTTGTCAGTTTGACGAATTAGCCCGTGCTATTGTTGATGGCTTCAATACGAAAAATAGAAATAGAGATTTTTTTTTTATACTACTGATGTGGCAAACATGCTTGCGGCCCGACTGATGGTAGGCAGTCACCGCAGCATAATGAAATCTGAACAATATTTTTACGGCTATACGATATATTATCAAGGAACGAAATATCGTGATAAACACATCACTGGTAGTCGTGGGCATAGGCACCCAAGAATGGTCTGGTGCCCACCCCAGGATGGGGTGCTCACTGGTTGTACATTGGCGATTGACTCGGCTTCATCGGCCACCTCAGGGGCCAGCCCCCCCTGGAAAATAGCCCTAGATACGCTAATGGTCGTGGTACTACTGGTAAACATAGAGTCACGGGAAAAAGAGTTCGAAGATATACTTTCCAAGTGATTACATTTTCGAAGTTTGACATCTGTCATCCGAAATGTAGGTCTCGACGAGTACTATCATTTCTCTTTAGAAACTAGTATTCTAGGACTAGTAATTCCCGACTTATAACAGTTTTGAGTTTGACAGCTGTCACCCAAATTGTAGAGCTCGACGAGTAGGTACTATCATTTCTCTTTAAGGACTAGTGTTATAGGACCATTAGTTTCAGAGTTACTATTATACAATTACAGTACAATGTACTGAATTAATTGCTGAATCCAAATATATAGTTTACAGATTGTCCGGTAATGAATGGATAACCTTGAAATGTCTTATAGTATAACTTATGGCCGTTCAGAAAAAAATATAAAATCAAATATATCATAAGCAGTACCCACAGACATAACAGACTAAACACAAATCACAAATATTCCCTGTTCGCTCACTGTACAATGATTATGAATCTTGCTATCCCGTTTTTTCACCCATAGAAACGAACCTGTTAAAAAGTGAAGATCGCAATGTTTTGAACGTTCACCACGTTGCTCTAGCTAAAAACAACCAAACGTTTCTTTTGAAACATTGGTGTAAATTTTATAATATTCTAATCAAATTTAAATCAAACCATTTAAAGACAGTGTAATGTAGTGCACAGTTATGTCAAAGCGCAAAGTATGGAAATACACCTGGATTATCCTTTCACCAGTGAGTAAACAATCGTGGTCTTGGCTATCGGGAATCAATTTTAGAAATTGTGATAAAAATATGCATAGTAATAGTGTGAATTTGCAATAATTGAAATCTTAATCTTAATACAACATGTCATTAAAGACAGATTTAAAATTATTGGCAAATTGAGTTATATTTCGGTGTCTAAATAGATATGGAAATATTTTGATGTAAACAGGGTCAGATTTAGTATTTGTTGTATAGAATTTTAATACTCAAATATTGTCCAATTCAACAATTTTATATTTATTAGGGTTCCGTACCAAAAATGGACCTAAATGATATTTTAAATATTCAGACTGCTGTGTTGTAAACATTTTGAAGAACAAGTTAATAAGTGTATGCAAGTCCCTTCTGTCTTGGTGCGGTACATACCAGAATTTTTACTGAAAATAAATAAATTGCTGCGTGTTTGATATATTTATGTACATACCCTTTTAATAATTTTTTTTTTGTTCATAGCGATGTCCTCTAGAGCGCACGGTAGGTATTCACGGTATGTAGGATCGAGAGATCGAAAAAACTGTGGTAGGTATCAAGGCGTGGGTTTGATCCCCAGACACCTTACCTTTGAAAATGGTTTTTGTATCATATACCTAATTCATATATGGATTCAAATAATTTATTTGGCTTTTCAGTGAAGGAAAATATCGTAAAAAACTTGCTTGTTAGAGATTAATTCGAATTATGAAGTCTGCCAATCAGCATTGGGCCTGAGTGGTAAACAATTGCCCGTTCTCTCTCAATGAGAGGACAGATCTATTGCCTAATAGTTTAGATGTGTATAGGTTGACGACGACGGTGATAACGATTAGGTCGGCACCTTCATTGCACTTTTATTATAATGACAATATAAATAAAACTTGTGGGCAGTCAGATTTAATGGTGTTCGTTACGGAATAGAAATTCGTAGTAAAAAATAACTGCAGATGAGCTGCCTTGTTTCGTCTCTGCATTTGACTTAGTGTGTGTGTTATAGAGATGTGTCATTGTGTCACGAATTGAAACTCGGTACTTATGTACTCTCTGCTTCTGTAAATAATTTTTTTCTCTAAGTCTTGACATTTTTAAAAGAAAAGTCTAGTTTTTTCACCTTATTTTATCAGAATTAATGGATTCCATCGGTTTTTTGTTGTTTTATTATTATACACTAACTATACTAATAGATAAACAGTAAATAGTATGTCTAGCTATTGCACTTTTTTATTAAAAAATTAGCAAATTATTTAATTTTACAAAAATTTAGCAAAATTTATTTAAACATTGTTTAATCCACTGAAATGAAACAAAAACAGAATCCATGTTTCCTAAATCATGAATGAAACATACAAATGGCCGCCATTTATATGTGTGCGTGATTTGAGGGTTGCCATACACATAATCCATTTTGCCCTCTTTACTAATTTGTGTATTAAGTTAGCAACACAACCGTACAATAATAAATAAATAAAGTTTTTCATTTCAGACTTTTAATTCTTGAATTATAATTAGCAAGTAGAACGATGTGATCTCTGCCTATTCCTTTAAGAAAAAGTCGTGTAGTAATTCTTGATGTTTAAGAACCTTTTGTAGGTATACATTGCAATGCTCGTGTATTGCAGTGGGTAATAAAATATATAGAAGCTTATGCAACTTTATGTGATAATAGTTTGACACGAGTGTTTTGATACCTAATTATATGCAGATGCATACACCTTTATCTGCACTTATACTTTCATGTTAAAATTTCGTACCTATAATTTTTTCAGCTTTGCTGGAAGTAGCTGCCATTCATTTCTGTTGCCGTGTCGAGTATATCATGCATGATATACTGCGTGAAAGTTGTGATGTGAATTTATTCACATCACTACTTTCACATTTATCTAATAATTTGCTTCAAACATATAAAAACATTTACAAGAAAAATAACAATTAAAAAAAAAATTTGTTTGAAAATAATTCCATACAGCGCAGTTCACTGACCCTCAACCGTATTCAAGAAGACGACTGTTTACGAGTATGTAATTGTAACATTAAGACGCGTAAATCAAAATACCCCGCCAATTTTTGGCGTTCTTCTACGTTCTACGTTGTTCTACTACCAACTGACCCTAAATGCAAAAGCGTGATTTCGATACTTAAAAAAAATATCTTAAGATTCAGTTATTTTGACCACCGTTGAGCAAAGTCGTGCTACTCCGATAAAAAAATATAATGTTGTCATATTCGGATTCCAGATTCAGATCCCGGATTACGGATTCGAATTCCGAATTCGGGTGGGTTATATAATGTTGTCTTATTCGGATTCCAGATTCAGATCCCGGATTACGGATTCGAATTCCAGATACTGATTCCGAATTCAGGTGTTATGCTACACGCTCGATATTTATCGCGATACGTGCATTACGATACTGGATCACGATATTTATCGAGTATGTAAGACTAACGCATCGTGATACGGATCACAGCTTTTCTAGAAAATCAGAAATCAACTATTTTTATATCCGTATCGACGATACGTATCGCGATCAATATCGAGCGTGTAGGAACCCTCGAACGTCTTGGCTGTCAATCATATGCCCTGCCTGCAGTCTGATGATTATTGGTCTGCGTTATGTGGTGAATTGTGGTCTAAAGTGTAAATAAAAATACCGCCCGGTTTTTAATTTAGCTGCGCACCGAAATTTTAATTGTATTTGTTATTTATAATTACGACTTCTAAAGTAATTATGGGTGAAGAAATAAATCCTATAAATATTTTGCCACCAGTTATGAACAAAATAGATCCTACAGGATACGATATCACTGTTAGTGCTTTTCTAATTGGTATGGGAGCTGAAAAGTACTTGGATATCTTTAGGTAAGGACTGGACTCACGTCGAATTTTTATGTGTAATTATTAAATTTAGATGTATTGTTTTAATGATGGGCTTTTGGGGCCCAGCCATCATCTTATGGTCCCAAGTCAACATCACCCTCTCGTGGTCCCTCTCCTGACAGACGGACGAGGCTCTGGCGAATCGGTTTTTCCATAATTGATTGTGCGGGTCAGGTGGCAGCCGCCGTACGCACGTAAAATTCGGTGGGGTTTTTTTGCCCCTTTTCCCACACCCCAACGCTAAACCCCTTTCGGGTGCCTTTTCTCGAATTTTCAAAGTCTTTTTGAGTTGCACCCTTTGGTATCCTCTAACCTAAAATTCGAAAACATCACAAATAACAATGAATCCAGAGATATGATATAATGCCCTGGGAGTTACCTCGTGTCGATGACCAGGAGAAATGAAATAAGAATAGGAAAGCGGAACCTGTCCGAAGGCTGGATTGAGTACTATGATGATTATGAATTACATAGGCTTTGTATTGAATTATTCCTAATGGTTTACAAATGATCAGTTGTAGTATAAATGTAGGTAAAATGTTGACAACAATTATATAATCATCCACCTACCCTTAGTTTCATTACTTATGCATGTTTTTATAATTAATTATTAATGCTGTACCCAAAAAACACTGTAAACTTTATAAACCGAATGGTTTGAAACATTGAATAATGTTTAAAAATTTTTTTCAGGAATTTAAATATTGGTCAAACCACCCTTGTTCAGTTGACCGATGAAGATCTTTTTAAATTAGGTGTTGACGACTTTGCCATTCGAAAGAAAATCATGGAAGAAGTAAAAAATTTACCCATATATGCAGAATCTGCCTTGAAAATGTATTTATTTAATTTTCATTCAACATACATCTAGCACTTCACTTTTCTAGTTAATACCAATAACTTTTAATTTTGCAGGCCTGCAAGTGTGACTTTAGGTTTAATGGATATTGTTGATGTTTTAGAAGAAAGTTCTCAGCATTTATACAGAATCTATTTGAGTATGTTAGCTAATACTTTGTCGGTGAAAAAAACAAGAAATATTCCAGACTGTCTTTTGTACAAAGATCAATATGCATCAGATGTAGCACTAAGGACACTTAGTGAAATCACTAATATATTAAATTCTATGGACAATTCTCTGCATACACAAATGAAGGTACTTATGATATAGTACTATAGGTATAAAGATGATAATGGTTTTATAAAGTGTTCTGTAACTAATTTTGCTTTTACAGATGCTGTCTACAGAAAAGAATTCAAAAACTAAGAAAATTATTGTAGGATCTGTTGGTAGTGCTGTGATTATAATGTTGGCTGTCTTTTTTACTAAATCTCTGAAGCAGCTTAAGTAACTATTAGCATATTAATTTTGTTTTAATGTTATCCTATGTTGTCATTTAAATTTTATTACTTGTTCCTTTGTCTGTCTGAGCTTTAAGTAAATATAGATTGTGTGAAATATACACATTATATATTGAATTTTCATTTATAATATTAATGTTGTAGCATGAATGAATACGAGTCTAACTAAAATTTTATTAAAATTAGGTCTTAGAATTAAAATTACCCAAACGCATACCTAACACATTTACCTCTTATGGAAATAAGTTTCAATTTACCTGTGACTTTTCACTTATTACAATTAACGTATCAGTCAAGTAGTTGAATTTTATTATATAATTATTAAGTAATAATTTTTATTACAGATAGTTCCATTACACAGCTGTTTTAATTACTCATTCAAATGTTAGCTAGGGAGAGATTCCCATCCAAACACAAATGGAGTGGAGTGGCCCAATTGTTTCGACCTCCCCAATTAAAAAGTGTAAGGTGGTCAGGTTGAGGGCTATTTGTTTGATCGGGGCGCGGCGGGAGCGGCCCGGAAGCGTCCGGCGTCCGGCGTCCGGCGGCCCGCGCGGCGGCGGCGGCGGCCGCGGCTGCCGACGCCGCCGACGACCGCGCAATTGGATCGCGCGTCCGCTCGCCGCTGCTCGCGCGCAAACGACACCCTCCTTTTCAATGATCAACACATCTCGTATCGAGTCAACTAGTGCAATATTGACTGATGTAACTAACTCATATTTACGTTAGATTCGCATTTAGATACCATGTACTGTGAAATTATTATTAGTTTGTTGTTATTTGGAAGAATATACGCGGAGATTCCTTCGAATCTGGAAATTGAAAAAGGTGAGTTTATTATATTCCATTCATAGTATACTTGGAGCTTATTCGTTAAGGTCTAGGCAAAAATCTTGTACCTACATATGGCTTGTAAACAAAATATAAAATAATTGCCTGAAGATGAGTAATTCGAAACCGGTTGCAATTTAATAAAATTGGATAATAAAGTGGAACTAGTGTACAAAAAGTGATTTAATTCATAAAAATCTTGTTAAAATATACAAATTTATTTTTTCTGATTTGATTATGATTAAATGTGATTGTTTCATAATGAAAATATTTTTAATATGAACACATATTGCATCTATTCAATATGTAAGTAATGTTGGCAGTGGATGCGGTGGTCGGTCACAGCGTGGAGCTGCCGTGCGACGTCAGTGCCGAGGCTGAGAATGACAAGATCAACATCCTCGTCTGGTACAGAGGCGGCAACAATACTGCATTTTTAAGGTGAACGAGCCATGTCAACTCTTTGCCCGCTCTATTGACTATACAGTTGTAGCTTCCATTAGTCCTATCCCAAAATTTGCACCAATTCAGGGTCCTTTCCGCATCCAGCCTCCACCTGTAGCCTGTTGAAAATCGTCACTCCGCCTGGCTTCGGCAGACGTCCTACACTATCTACGCTTGCTGAGTCGCGGTCTCTTCAAGAACTCGTTAACCCTATCAGTAGTCGGTTCTTCGGCAGATATGGCCTTCCTACTACCACTTTTTCACCTTGTTAAATCTGTAGGTACGTTCTGCGTTCTATACCCTTCCCTTTAGAGGGACTCGGAGCAAAGCGCGGTCGAATGGCATTGAACTGGCAAAGGATCCATATCTCGGCAAAGTAGGTCATTGTTCTACCTGTCGGTATACACAGGTATCTAGATCCCACACAACTACCAGTGCCAGCGGAGTGCACTTTAAATCATCGGTGTCTAATGCCTATGCCTATTAGTCGTCGCAAATCAGGTTGAAGGCCTCATAGACTTGAAACCGATATCTTTTCTTTTAATCGAAATTTATCAAAAATGATTTGTCCAGTCCACCTCCTGTGGAAATTAGCTGTGCGGTCGTATACAGGGTGTCTAGTGCATATTCGTCCATATGCAACATTATAACCGATCAAGTCGCGCTCGATTGATACGCAATGCAGAGTTTTTTAATTATAAATCACGTCAAAATATTAAAAACAACGCTCATCAACATTCAATAATTTTAAACAGTGGACTGCTATGTTCTCATATTTTCTTTAGAGTGAGCTCATCACTGCATTGAATAGGTTATCGGATAAAGTTGGAAAACAATGCGATTGCCATTTATTTAACTGGCCTTCGCAATTTTACTTAAAGCCAAGACCCATTTCAATTAAAGCGGAGTTCGAATTTGAGCCCGTCCATGCGCCTATACAACAAGGGTTTTTGAAAAATAGTCCACACACTATGTGCCTTATCTTGGCAAGGTCACCCATCAAACACATATCTAAACTTAAAAGTCGTTAGAAAAAATTGTTGCGTAGTTTTAAAAGATATTTCTGTGCGACACATTTACTATTCATTGGGTATTGATAAGGGATTTCGTTCCATACGGGTTTCTCCCGCCCCAATTTTGTATTTACAAAAATTGTAAAATTAGTATAATAGATGATCGTTTGTGCTAGGACAATATCGCATACGTAGATATCCAAGAAAAAATATCCTTTGTTCAGCTGCACATTTAAACGCTGATTACCTCAAAAACTTGCCCTCAGCAGTCGTGACTTCCGGAAAGAGAATGAGACTGGGGACATCTCGACAATGGACGGCCCCGGAAGGTACCAACTCGTGGACTCCAAGGAGGAAAGCATCATCGCCCTGCAGATTCTGTCCGTGACCCCTAGCGACGCCGGCGAGTACCACTGCTTCGTAGACTTCGCCACCAGCCGCGGACACAAGACCTACGTGGTTCTACGGGTGATTGGTAAGTTGAAGCTTTTGGTACTTATAATAATTGTCTCCTAGTTCAGATTCGGGTAGTGGGATGTTACCTGTCACTTAGGTTCAAGGATATAGGTAACTTACAATATGTTTATCTGTACATGCAAGCAATTATCATCTTTAAGGTAAAATATTGAAAGGGATAATATAGAAAAATATGTCCGGGACTCCCGCAGGACCCTGGTTTCAAATAGATTGAAATTATTGCCATCATTTAGTACCTATTTGTGCCACAAAAATAACAATGTGTGCAGAGATATTTTTTATTGAAAATGAGCAAAACCGACACCTACGCTAAACCCAAAGTGCACCAACTTTTACTAAGAAAATAAAATAAACGTGACTAACCTCCCCATACAGAAATCAAATTTTCCATCCTGTATATAACATACTCTGGTTAGTAGCTGTTAAAACCGTTTGTATCTCTTACAGTCATAATTGATCCGCTGTTGTTGTCTGCTTTTGCATCAACCTAATAAAACACTTATCCGGTTATCCGGCCTGACTCAGCGGGTCATAACGATGTCGGCATAACAAAGGAGTAAAAAGACCTGCCTCAATAAAGGCAGCGATCGATTTTATTTGAATGCAACTGCAAGCAGTGTCGGCAATTGATATTTACCTACGGATGAAACAGCGCTGGGCGCGGGCTAATTGGCCGCGGGATTAATGAGGAAGCTGACAGCGCCGGAACAATTCGCTCCATTTGTGGAACAATTGTGCTTGTAAATATTACGCCATTAGTATATTAATTTCCGTTCGCGGACGCGACTTTATTAACCTTCTTGTTGGTGTTGCATTCAGCTAGTTTAAAGATGATTTAATGTCGACCTGTCGCATTGAAAATGTCGCTAATCCTACTAATAGGTGTTATAAATGCGAAGGTCTACCTTTTTTCTTCTTCACGCCAAAACTACTGAACAGTATTTGATAAAACTTAATAGTTCAGAACAGAACCTAAAAAAATCATCTTGGCGTTAATGTCCCGGTTTTGCTATCGCGCACGAGAATCCAGGGTCCGCCTTGACCACGATCTAGGATTTGGCAGATCAGATAATTACCGTGGAGCGACTGCCATCTGACCTCCGTGACCTGCTACCATGGAAACCTGACCAGATTGGATAATTGTAACACGTTCAGCCGCCTGAATGTGCTGGTTACATCACTATGTTTTTCCTCAACATAAGAGCATCCGTTAGCTAGCATTTGACTACTATGTACATAACTCAAAAAGAGTCATTGGTACATGGCCGCAGTGGGATTCGAACCCGGTACCTCTCGCTTACGTTTCGGATACCTTAAACACTCAGCCTCCTTCAGTCCAGAACAGAACCTATAGGCCATAGGCTATAAATGATCTCGAAACTCAGCGTGGTTCCTGCGGTAACAGGTCCGCAGCGTAATAATTTTAATTTCACGCGGAATAAGTCGTGGGCAGAAGCTAGTAATACAGCTCACGTGATAACTTTAGTGGAATAGCTACCAGAAAAGTTTTATATGATCTCGTTACCGCCTTTTCTATTTCTGTTAATAACGATTATGGATAAACAGCCCAATCAGAAATACAAGGCTGTTGAACGCATTAAGCATGTAGTGTAGGTAAGCTTCACATAATTTCTGTCAAAATTGAAATTTTATATAGATAATACCACAGTGAAAAAATATACCATCCACACACATCACATCGGCGTAGGGTTGCACGTCTGTCGGTATTCTATAGGAGGTTGCATTTCGGGAGGTGTGCCTCATTCCTTCCAACCTCATTCCGCCAAACCCTTTCCGCCATCAGGAAACGCGGTCCAGGCGAAAGCTTCATCCATATGTCGTGGATCTTCCAGCTATCCGCACGAGCCTATTTGTAATGCGTACGGCTATGGAATGTAACACGTTGTCGGCGAGTGTGTTTCTTGATAATTATAATTTGGACGCCTTCTAGAGCGAATAAGGCATGATTCATCTCCATCATCTTCGGCCGCTTCGTCACTACCACCAGGTGAGATGGCGGTATAATGTGCTGCGGTGTCACAGTATAGAAAATATTGTGCACTTTCGATTGTGTAGTGTGTGCAGTGCGATAGCGGTACAGCTTCCCACAAGTTCGACTGTCTGCCTCTTTAGCCTGCCGGGTCATATATATCAAGTTACAATACAGTTTCTTTGTACGCAGAGCCTCCGCAGCGGCTGTTCGTGGGCCACGACAACGGTTCGCGCTTGGCCACCGCCACCGCCGGCGGCAACACTAGCCAGACTATTGGCCCCTTCTACGTCGGCGATACCGCGCGATTTTACTGCGTCGCTTTGGGAGGTAACTAGCTTAGTCTATACAAAGTCCTTCTTTTAGTATATTATATTGTAAGTACCTATACAGATTGCTCCACCGACAAGAGTCTCTTAAATATATGATGATATGCAGTCACGGGGTGCCAAACGGCTCCAGAAACTGTTCAACCAGTCTCATGTCCCCCCAGCGGTAGACCTGGGTCAATCTCGCTTCGCCAACTGTATTATGAGGCATATCCAATGCTCGTTGCGGTGCTGATGTTTGATTAGCATCGAAGTAGGCACCAGTCACTCATCCAGTTATTGGCATCGGCGTGCGTTGTTTAACTTTTGTTATCAGTCTCACAAGCACGCTATCACTAGACCAAAGCCGATTCCTTCTTTTACTTCTCCATTAACTTGTTGTTGTCCTCTGGGCAAGACCTTTTGTGTGCGTTTTGATTGGTGCGTGCGAGCCTTAAGTTGGTTTAAGCGCTACATGAGCTGCATCCCTCACCATCTCGGTAAACGCAGCCAGCTTTCTGCGCACAATCTGGGTGCAGCGGTTTGACGACTTTTTCCATTTAAATATATCTCTTAGATCGTGGTAGATGTACCAGTACTACTAGGTGGGGTCAGCACAAAATGGTCTGTTTCTTCCATCTAACCCTATCACTCATTATCTCGGTACTTACTAACTTCTTTTCTTCCGCATGTCATCATTCACACGGTCCATTTATATTCATCACCTTCCTTGTCACATAACTTATAACATGCCCATACCGTGCTAGCCTATTGCTCCTGATCTTTTCCGTCACTGGCGCTACTTTCGAACTTCCCCTTATTTATTTATTTTTTAGAGTACCAACAGTTTATAACCCTGCTTATATAAAGGGGTGCCTGCTGATAAGAACAATTTATATTTTAATATATATCTATTTTGTATAAGTTATAACTGAAAAGAAAAAAAATCTATACTATTATAAAACTGTAAAAATGGCGTGTCTGTACATTGAAGATATTTCAGAAAAAATGGTCGGGTTTTTCGGGTAGGTAGAAACAGAGATAACGCTTGACCTCCCCGTAGTACTAGCATTAATACAATATGAAGGTAATTTAAAATGGTAACGCGGGCAAAAGTAAACTATTTTCACACGGACTATGTCGCGGGCAAAGGCTAGTCATATTATAACACTAAAAAAAACAATGAATGAATTTAAATATCCGCAAATATGTGAAACAGTTGATCAGGGTTGTTGATGATACTGATTGTAAGCCATACGAATATGATACTATAAACACCTAGGCACACCAAACCGAGATATTCTACCAAAGCAAGTTCCCAGAAGTGAGCTCTGGCTCACTTCTGGGAACTGCGGCTCCAGTTATGAGTTTATAATAACTCTTGATAAGATGATGCTCAGGTCTTAGGTTATATTAATGTCCATCAATGTCGGTCGTCCAGTGACAAAGCCAGAGCACACTAAATTAATAGCTCTATTATTAGCATACATAACAATTATCACAAATACCTACTTAATTATTCACGCGATGCACAGACATTCCAAATGTAAAAATACGAATTCATCGCGGTTTTATTATTCTTAATAGCTTTTCGCCCGCGTGGACTACACGTTATATCGCGCGAGTGGGGGTAGCGGGGGGATCTAGCTACCTAGCAATTTCATCCAAATCCGTTCATCTGTTTAGTCATGAAGAGGTGACAAACACACACACACAAACTCGCATTTGTAATATTAGTGGGATTTTATCCCGACGCGACGTTTGGATCACTTTACAGTTATCATGACCACGGGTAAAATTATAATTAAATAGCCATCGTTACCTTTTTTGGCACCATGGACATTTTTGACGAAATTTCGCTGTATCTACAATTCGCAGTTACGATTGCTGGATATAATGAATTTGGCGTGCAAATTGTTTTAGTTAAACATCGTCGGGTGGGTATTTTTGAATAGTAAAGTCTATGAAAAGAAAACTACAATGAGATAACTGAGGAACTCAAAGAAGAAATTGTATTTTTGTTATTTATTGTATTGTTATTGTAGCAGTAGAGTAGCCCTTACTGCGAAATATCGTCAAATGTGTAGGTACATACATCCTGTCAAAAAATCTTTGAACAATGATTAAATGACAATCCGTCCTTTGTACATAATTATCAATAACAAAAGGCAAATCAAATATTAAATTAATACGTTTGCTTTCATTTTTAAAATTCAAGTTTTTCTTGGGACACCCTTAAAAAACTGTAATTATTCCATTGACAGTGTTTGATTTACGGCAACGCATGGGTGATGCCCCTGGTATTGCAAACGTGCATAGGCTACTATCAGGCTTAACTTATTTGCTACCCGAGTGGTATGAAAACACTTTTTATTTTTTTCTAATTAGGTACCTACCTATTTAACTTGTACCTAGTGCCAAACTGGACGGGAGAAAACACAAAGTGTCCAACGTTCATTCGACCAGGTAATCCACGCGCATCGCTCTCCTGGTGGGCGGAAGGCCAGATGCTGGATAACAGGTCGAGGCCGCTCTCGGAGATGCGCACGCGCGTCGACGTGGCGCGCGGGCCCCTCCGCCGCGAGGACCACGGCACCGTGCTGACGTGCGTCGCCAACAACAATGACGTCACGCCGGCGCTCGCCATCGACGTCGTCATTGATATGTATTGTGAGTATCGATTGAGCTTGTTTGAGACTTTATTGTACTTTCTACTTAGTTTTTTTACTTTGGGAAAGAGTTGGCTTCAATGAATTGGGTTTCAAGTTTGACAAACTGAACTCAATTTTTTCTTCTTAAGCAAGATGTAAGAGAAGAGAACTTCAGGATTGTGTTGCTGCCATTACATGTTACCAGTGGCAGTTATTAGGTACCCAACCATCAAATATCGAAATGTAAGATTGACTGAAGGTGACCACTTTCCATCAGATGCCCGCTTGCCTGTTGTCTATCGATTGACATTAAAATAAATATTGTATTGAAATTTATTTTGAGTAATCGTGAGTAATGTAGTGGATTATTACACTACTGCCAATATAAACGAATCGGTCACAATTGTGTAAGGAGTGGAGAGTATAAAAACTATTTGATGAAATGCATTCTAGGTGGCATGTAGTGAGAATGATAGCGAAACCTGAGGCCTGAGGCAATTGCTATCGCTTACGACTTCGCCTGCTCAAGCCCACAAAAACACGGAATAACTCTTCTGGACTTCTGGAATATAGGACGAATCGCGAATTGGACTAATCGCGAAAAGCACAAAACACGCACAAACGGGTTGATTGTCCATTGTACCCCTTAGTGACCTGGAAGTTTTGTGAAAACTGATAAACCATTTCCGACCTTAGAAGACCACATATGGGGAGATTGGAGCCAGAGTGATCTAAGTGTCATTTTTAATAATATTGAGTTTAATACGCTAGGGGACACAGAAAAAATATTCTATGCCACACTGATCTCAGTACTCTCGGTAAAAATGTCACTTAGATCACTCTAGTTCCAACCTCGCCATATTAGGCCAGTCAAATCTTACAAAAAAATGGCCCTAAAACGCAAAGCGCGATGTAACGCTGCATTTTTGGTATGTTATTTGGACCCCATAATAGAGTGTGAAACTACATTTTGCAAGCAAAAAAAAATTGTGCTTGCGTAATACTTGAAAAACTGCGAAATTTTCGGACTTTTTTCACTTTCTGGTCTAAAAATAAAAAACTATGCATTTTTCGACCAATGAAGCTTAATGGCTTTTAAAGTTCATTATATTTGCCACTATTTAAGCTCAAACACAGCTCTACAAAATGTACAGTGACCAAGTTATGACTCTTCAAAGATGGTCAATTTTTCCGGAAAATTTACAATTTTAAGTTTTGCTCCCGTCCGGAGCAAATTATTGATAAAATCGCTAGTCCTATGATAGAAGTAACTAAAAGAAAATTGTAGTACATTTAATTTACTTTCATTGAAGTAGAAAACGAACTAAGTGAGACTAATAGTTTACTTACAATCTTGAAAATGGTTTTTTGAAGAATTCTGTGAATACTTATTTGTGTGAATGGTACCAAAGTACTTATGCTATGCTTATTAGAAATTACGTTTTAATAATAATAAAATACCATCACAAGGTGCCAATCAGCTCCCGAGACCGTTCTATCAGTCTCAGGGTCCAGTGGAAGATATTTGTCAACCTCGCCAATGAATTGCTCGCTTTGATTCGAACATTTAATATTTTTCTCTATTTTTGCCCATACTTCGGCCTCCTCTTTCGGTGTTGCCAATGTGATTTTAAAAATATTGAACTTTTCACGTCGATATTCAACATTGTAAATCGTTCGAATAGAGGCGAGCGATTCAATAACTGAACCCAGGGCCGTTTGTATGTTAGTTTAAAGTTGCTTAGTTTTACCATGGGTTACTGAGTTCTATTGAAATCGTAATAATGTATTTTTTTGACATTACTTGGCTTTAATGTTGTATCTACATTCATACGACGACGACATTAGGGCCTTCAAGGAGCAAGCCTCTATAAACGAATTCTCGACAACACTGGCAGGCTAGGTAGAACAGTCATTAGTAAGTACGCTTTATGGCGCCTAAAACTAAAAAAATGATGGTTTAATTCGTCCTATTGCGCCCCTCAGCCCAGCAAATTACTTCCAGCATATCCAGCTCGACTTTGGATCTAAAGGTGACTACGAAGTCGCCGTCCACGCCATGAGAACTTTCCTCCAAAGTAATAGTGTTAAAGTCGTACTGAAGGGTGACGTAAAAATAGATTCAACTCCGTCGATAGAGGCGCTTTGCTTGGTCAAATACGATCTAAGCTGCCGGCCGCTTATAAGTTGATGCGGCAATGCTACAAAAAGCCGAGCAATCTTATATACAAAGGCTACCTCTTGCAATCAGTAGTCGGCTGCCAGCAATAGGCGACTCTCGAGAAGCTAAATTCTAAATTTAACGTGTAGTAGTACGACCTACTTAGAACACGGGATCCTACAAGGGGATGCGAACACGGTTTTACAGGATTTAGAGCTCCTCATGCGCGAGTTGAGGGTGATTGGTGTGCTGTCCGAGGGCTGGCACCATTTCTGCAGCTTTTGACGCTATTGCTATTACAATGTCGTCGACAAGGCGTGGCCTAATAGGTAGTTTTGATTAATCCCTTTCGGACATCTCAGAAATTAGGAAATTAAAGAAAAAATTCCAATTCTAGTGTTGTGTTTTGCGGTGTTGTCAACAATACAGTGAAACATATTCTTATATTTTAATTCTTAACATAAATCTCGATAATTCATCTTGGAAACAGATGGATATGGAGGTCTAGGCGTTAGGAAAGTTTCAGATGTGTCCCTGTCAGCTTTTCTGTCCTCGGTGCATAGTTCACAGTATCCAGTGTAGAAGTTATTATCTAAACCAGGGACTTTTATTACGGCGTATTCCATCGAGGCCAAATAAATGCTTTTAGCACGAGGCTTTTCCGGAGGTTGAGCTCCCGAAAAATTCCAGTTCCCTGTGCGAGCCTTGCTGCAGATTGGTGCGAAACTATATTTTAAGCGCACCAACCAACTCTGCAGAGCGTGCCCGTTTGCTGGCTGCTGGCAAGTGTAAATCGGGTCTAACATCAGGCAATGTCTTCTAAAAATATTGGGACACTTCTCGACCGCGTTACGCACTATATCATCCGTCGGGCCTTCACCTCCGCTGGAGCACCCGCTAAGCTTGAGCCAGGTGGTTTGGCCCGTGATTACGGTAAGAGGCCCGATGGGATGACACTCCCGCCCTGGGAGCTGGGACCACGTTTGGTCAGGGACATCACGTGTAGCGATACCCTTGCACAGTTCCATCTTCCAGTAACGGCTCGATGCCGTCTCAACTGAAAGTGTCAAACGGCGCAAGTGTTGGTGGAAACCACATATTTACGCCTTTTGGTGTCTAAACCCTTGAATTCTAGTGTCCATGCGCACACTCCCTATTTCGGGAGCTAGCTAAGCGCTTGGTCGATATTACTAAAGACCCATAGGGCTGACTTCCACTTCGGACGGGGGACAATACGGCCAGCCTTCTGAGCAGCATCCCTAATAGTTCTAATACCGTGGACCTTGGACAAAATTAGTGATTGTTTTATTAAGTTAGTTGTTATTTGTATTACCTATGTCAGATTAGTATTCATAATATGTATAATTGTTATTCCTACCTTAATAAATACTTACTTTATTTTTCAAAAATACATTTTTACGTTCTCCTTTTTTTAAGATTGTTAATGAACCATTAGTCTCACATAGTTCGTTCTGTACATCATTTCAAGCAAATTAAATGTACTACAACTCCCTTTTAATTTTTTTTATAATAGAACTAGCGATTTTACCAATAATTTGCTCCGGACAGGGGCAAAACCTAAAATTGTAGTTTTTCGGGAAAAATAGACCATATTTAAAGAGTCATAACTTGATTGCTATACGCTTTATAGAGCTGTGTTTGGGCTCAAATCCTTGAAAATTTAATTAATTTTAAAAGCTATTAAGCTTTGTTGGTCGGAAAATGCATAGTTTTTGAGTTATAGACCTGAAAGTGAAAAAAGTCCCAAAATTTCGCAGTTTTTCACGTATTACGCAGGAAGCACAATTTTTTTTTGCTTGCAAAATGTAGTACAAATAACATACCAAAAATGCAGCGTTACATCGCGCTTTGCGTTTTAGATGTAAGATTTGACTGGCCTATATGTGAGCTGATAGTATTTGGTTATTCGCAGTGCCTCCAGAGCTGATAGCAGTCCGCGACATCCGCATAGACGAGGCGGCGGGGTTCGAGGGCGTGGGGCGCGTGCATGCCGGCGAAGCCCTACCGCTGCAGTGCAGAGCGTTAGGCGCTCGCCCGCCGCCAGAACTGCATTGGCGGGTGAACGGAGTCCCGCTCTTTGGTATCGAGCAGAATGTTACGGTGAGCGGGATTTTTTGTTACCAGTGTATTAGCATGGGCTTGTTTCAAGGTGTCCAAAAATCTACGCAAATACTACATGGATGCAACTCCGACCTAGGCTTCAAAAACTCTCAAAATAATATTTGAACGCTTCGTACAACACCGATATTTTTATTCCGCTAAGGTGACAGATGCAAAGATGTTTATTTTTTACTGTATTATATGGTATTGACAGAAATCAAAATAAGATACTTAGGTATATAGAAATGCCCTTTACCGCGTCTAAATTATTGGAACCGCATATAGGGCACGACCACTACTGTGCATAACTGTAGGTAGTACTGCATAATAATTGTCAGATATAATAAAATATGGCTTTCGGGTCATCTGCATGGCGACAAAGTCACGCACACATAGGACTTCTATATGCTTCTATTTAAGTATCTTATTTTGATTTTCACACAGCCAGATTTCATCTTCAATCACTCGTTAAATCTGCCAAAGAATCGCAGCTGGACCAAGTCTTCAGTTTCTCTCGTTATAGTAGTATTTCTTTGTAACTGTAATGTAGGTAGAATAGTGAGATATTAATGTGAAGGTATGAATGTGTTAACCAGTTCGCATTATAGTTATACGTTTAATAAGAACAGTCGCATTGTATTTCATTCCTCTTCTACTAAGTCTAGACTCTGGCTAGAATAGTTCAGCGGCGACGAAGATGGGACTATCCATCAGGTGACCTGCTTATTCGTTAACCTCCCCCTCAACCTATTATAAAAATGGCAATATCCAATTTAGCGCTTTCGGAGCTAGATCTAAAAATTTTGACATGTTTGGTGCGCATTATCGAAACTGTTTTCATACATTTAGCGCTTCTTTCTGTATATTTAGCGCCTATTTACGAACGGTTTTCATAAAAAAATCTATAAATATAGCGCTTTTTTTAAGATATTGTAGCGCGTTTTTGCTAAAAGCGTCGGTAACACTGAATCCAATCTCTTACTAGTCGGATGAGGCGCAGCGTCTATTCGTGAGCGAGATCGCGCTGAACGCGAGTCGCGATTTGGACGAGGCGCGGGTCACGTGCTGCGCGCCCTCCCGCGACCGCAGCCGGAAGCCGTACGAGTGCGCGCCGCCGCTGCCGCTCACCGTGCTATGTGAGTGGAACGACAACCTACCCCCTTAGGGCGTATACACGTAGAAAGCGCTGGTAGATCGGCGCTAGTAACCAGTATCAGCGCTTATCGGAAGCGACCCGCGCAGGAAGTTGGCGCAGGCAGTCTCTATACTTTGTGCCATACCAGCTCCGACCTGCTCGTCGGCGACGTTCGGCGCTAATCGGTGCGCCGTAAATTTAAAAATACGGCGTGAGGTGGGACCCCAAAATAATATTCTGCGCTATGGGCGCTAGATAACTGATATACACGTATTGGCTTAATTTCATGAATCACTCTGTCTATTGGTGGAAACCGCATGAAAATCCATTCAGTCGCTTTTGACTTACTTACGCCATACCATTGTGTTCTTTATTTTAACATTTTCAGAATGAAAAATCATAATGTATATTGCAGATGCACCGGTGGTGCACATCTCGGCAAATGGCGATGTGGAGAACAATACACTGACTGTTCTGAAGGGATCAGATATAACTTTGAACTGCAGCAGTCAGGCCAATCCGCCCATTTATACAATGATGTGGTACAAGGGCGTAAGTAAATCATTTTATACAACCCTAATAGACAGCTAAATGTTGTGGAAAGCAATAACTAGATATTTGCAAAACTATGCAAATTATCCTACGTTATCGAGTACACGAAATATGTACCACTTTTCTACTGCCACTAGCGAGTGTACTGGTTCATAATTAATTTGCGATGCAAAATGCGTCGAAAAATTTATAACTGAACTCTTCGACTGTATCGAACGTGCCACGTGCGACTATGCAGACCAACATTTTGTGGTTCTAATAAACTCGCTCTACATTAGCTACAAAGTCGCATATTTCTTGTACTCTTATGACAAAGAATAATTTTGCAATGCCCTCATAGTCAGCCACCCTTAAAGACTGACTGAATGTATACTTACATCTGTTTCTTTTTTTTTTGACATGACATACCAGGACGACATAATAGAGGGTGAAAACCAAGTTGCGATACAGCCATTTCTAGAGCTGAAGAACGCAACTGAAGAAGATGCAGGCGAATACGTATGCTCAGCTGTAAACGACGAAGGAAAAGAATACAGTGATAATATATTCGTCATCAGCGTTACATGTAAGTCCATATTAAGTTATTAAATACATAGCCCGCATCCCACAGGGGTAGGCGGTAGGATTCTATAAGAAATATCACAACAAATTATAGTAACCACAAGTGGCCGCAAAAGCTGTCCACAAAAAGTAACTACTGTGTTTATACACCATTGGTCGGCCTGTATGTTTAGCTAAATTCGCTGCTTAAGGATGTGTAATTCTATAATGCCTCACACTTTCAGACCAACGAGACCCCATATAAATTAATCTTATTTTCAACGCATGTTATTAAGACCTTTTTTTTCAGACCCGGCACATTGTAAAGACGAGACTATAGCTGAGTATGGTCTAGGAGAGAACGAGTCTATAAATTTGACTTGCAGTGTGAACGCCAATCCGGAGCCAACTTACTATCGTTGGGTGCTTGTCAACGATAAAGTCTCCACATTCAGAAACCAAGAACACATTATAATGGAGACCGATGATGCGACTCTACTGTATCACAGACCTAATGATACGGAGTTTGGTTAGTTGGTATTCAGACACTTTATATAGAGAGCACCTATAATGAAGAATCTTCCTTTTAGGCTATTGCTCGTTGGTCGAACGTCTCAATGACATCTATCTAAAGCTCGACCAGGAACTCGGGTGACTCTGACTCATTGCGGAAAAATAAGTATACAGTACCACCAACTTACAGACTTACTAAGATATTTTAGCATTTGGATGTGGACCAACCATGTCAAACAACAACTCCAGCAGCCTGTCAAGTGACTCTTTACAAGATGGCGGCCTTGTAGAGTATCTGTTCAGTCATTGATTTATTACTAACCGTAGATAGCACATGAACGCTTGAAAAGTGGGCCAGTGAAGGACTGCTTAATCGCTAGTCAAGCAGTCCTTTTCCGTAGTCCGTCGGCACGTAAGCATGCCCATATGCGCGTTCAAAAATTGTCGAAAGAATGGCCTTAAACGACGAAAAATGGATGGGAATTTATATTTTGCGTGAATAAACACATTATACATCTTATCATGCATAAATATAGCGATTTACACATAAAAAACCATCATAAATAATTATTTTAATCATAGACATATTGTCAGTGTCAGACATCACGTCAGTTGTCTCAATCATGCGCATGCGTTAAAGCGAAAACAATGATTGCTCACTAAAGGAAATGGAGTCGCAGCATTATCCACAGCGCGAAAAGCAATTTTGAGCTTTATAAGTGAAAAAAAGTTTATATTTGGTAAATACGATACTGTACGTAATGGCATTTTGATTCGTTCGTGCGTATTTAGCTAATAAATTGCTACGTACAAATGTATAGTCAATTAGGCGACAGATTTCAAGCGCATTTTTGTATGAAGTGTTTTATCTACGGTTGGTAGTAAATCAATGTGTTCAGTAGATAAAATCGGGACTATCTAAAATGTAATTTTAGTACAAGCAGTCGTGTTAATTGATTAATTTGGTGGAACCAATGACAATGTATGATAAATTACAGAGCAGAGCTGACGCTACGCTATGTATAGTTTCGTTAGACCTTTCTCATAGGCCGGCAACACATTCGCGAGACCTCCTGTTGTTACTTTACAGCAGGTGAGCCGCTTGCTGTAACTGACGGACGACATCGGAGCGTCTGTTACTAGTTTTAGAAGAGAGGCAAACCAGTAAGCGGATCACCTGATGGAAAGTAACTCGCTTTCTAGCTTATAATCTAACCCAACCCGCAGGTACAGTGTTCTGTTGGGCCTTCAACGGTGTGTATGGGCCGAAGCAGCCGCCGTGCCGTTTCCTAGTCACTGACGAGACAGTGCCGCGGCCGCCGACCGACTGCGTGGCGATCAAGAACGTCAACAAGGACGTTACCGTCGCTTGTGAGCCGGGACATGACGGGGGATTGGCACAGGTATACAGGCTACTGTATTTTCCCCTAGATACTGTACCAGGTATCAGGCTGTGGTACTGATATGGTTTGATAAGACAGTTACAAAAACAAAATCTCACGCCCTTATTCACAGGGCAGGCAGACAGAAACAAGCCGCCACAAACTACGAAGAATTATTATTATGAATTCTCACTATCATGTTTATTTTCATATATTTTTATAATTTGCAGAAATTCAAGTTCAGTATAAAAACATTGGACGGAAAAGCGGAAATAGTATCGATAATCGGGCTAGAGCCGAAATTCATGTTCCACGAACCCAAAGAAGAGCAGTATATTTTCATTGTCGAAGCTTTCAACGCGAAAGGCACCAGCCTACCCGTAGAAATCGATATGGACAACATCGTCGATGAAAGTATAATAGGTAAGAATGTGAACTATTAGCTAACAAAATATCATCGAAAATAGCTGGCGCCCATCATACAAAAATGAAGAACCGCCTATTAAACAACGCAAAACTCGGGCCCCACAGAGGTGCGAGCTGTGCGGTGCGGAAGCGTTCCGAGGATGATTTCTTCTTGTGTACCCCTACCCTGCCGCACCGCTACCGCTTGCCTCCCGCTTCTGTGTAGCTTCTATCTCAATCCAGAAATCGTATATCGAGGGCCATAGCAGCATCACACGGGAGCGCTTAGCTTTTCGTTTCGTCTCCTGCTTGTAATTACAGCATGACAAGTGTGCCCGCCAGAGCGTCTGTTTCCTTCTCTCAATACTAAGATGAAAGAGATAGCGGTATCTATCCCTCCACCCGGAAGGGTCGAAAGGGTGTAGATCACTACGAATACTTTAAATGTAAACTAACAGACTAACCCATAAATCGTCTCCACAGAGGTCCGTATGTCTCGCACCAGGCAGATTTCCAATGTCGCCTACCTAGACCGTTGAGCGCCAACAATAACAATATATATTCGCCAACTTTACAACAATAGAAAAGCTTTTCTTTTCTTCCTAAGGACACACCTTTTAACAATTTCGCTGCGTCGACGCAACAATTGCGTCCGCAATCGGCGCTCCGCGTGTGCGCACGACGCACCGCAGCCGCTCCATATAATACGCGCGCTACGATACTGAGCACTGCTGTAGCATCTCTGGTATTTCAGTTAGCAGTGGAAGTGTTAAATACCAACTTAAAAACAATAGTAAAGTTGCTCTTTTCTTCCGAAAGGCATACCTTTTAACCTCCAAAACTTGGTACTTTCAGAGGGCACCTCGCAACAGAACACGGTGGCAAACATAACGACGCTATCACTAGCGCTGTGCGGCGGCGTGGCGTTGGTGGCGCTCGCGGCTTGCGGACTCGTGTTGTGTGCGCACGAGCGCTCGGCGAGACGCGAACTGCCAAGACTCGAGCCTCCGCTGTGTGCTTACAATACTGAAGGTATGACACTAAACCTCTAGATTCCGAATCGACTAGTGCCCGCAAGATTTTGCTCGCGACTGAATATGAAACTAAATTGATCAGAAGTAACAATTCTGTAATGTCTATAAGCACCAGTGACGACTTTTCCGTCAGGCGGGGACCACTTTCCGCTTGCCTGTTTGTCTGCCGTATGACATAAAATAACCTTTAACATGGATTATTACTGTATGAGTTATGCCATCATAAAATTATCATCATCAAGAGCTCTCCACTGCTCCTGGGCATCTCACAGGACGTATGTCCAATCATGGGCTCCACTCGAGATAACGCAGGACGTGTGACCATTGCATGTATATAACAAATTTTCTTTCTCAGTCTAACTTTTTACGTGAAACATCGAGTATAGCTCTTTCAGATACCTACTGAAACGCTTTTATTTGTCAGCAGAGTCAAATTGCGAAACTTTCCACGACAGTGACGAGAGCACCGAAGGTACCGTAAGACGAACAGATTCGTTCAAAAAGGCCGTCTCTAAATATCCTTCCAGAAACTTCGACGTCAGAAGAACCAGCTCCTTCCATTCTGCACGATACATAAACGACATGGCGGATGTCGAGAGCGCAAGCAAATGTTCAGACGCTATAAGACACACCAACAGCTGCAGGGTGCATTCCATGCAAAACATTAGCAGAAAGCGGGAGATGGACGCACTGTGCGATCATCTAGTAATGCATTTGCCTCCGGAGACCAATTACCACGTCCCGAAACCGGTAAGAATTTAAGCTTTATATATTCTTGACGAAGCCAATTGGAGATCCTATGTGCTTTCATGTCGTGGATCCCAGATTCATCTGAACTATTGAAATAAAATCCTGAAGTATCAGGTCGTGCGAAACGCCGACGCAGCTCTGGCTGAGCAAGTCGCAGCTGCCATTAAATTGTATAGATAATTCCTTAATTAACCTGACATTTTGTCCTACGACAGATGAACACATTCTACACGATGCCAAGGAAATCGAAGAACAAAATCACGAAACCGATAAGAGATGACACTTCCGAAATTACCCAAACGTCGGACGGTTTCTCTTTGCCGCCGCCGCCCGACGAGTTCGGCACATATCGTGCGGCGACCAGGATCAAAGACAAAGATATGCCGACAAAATCGACGCCCACCTACACCACTATCGTGAGGAAAAATTCCGCGAAAGAATCCCAGAAAAACAACTACAACAATACAATGAATACAGTAGGCCTGCCGACCGTCAGCGGCCAGACGGGAGTCTATACTTACCCAGACGACAATCACCAACCGGTAAGGACTAACCCCTTTGACGATGATACCGATTCCTAGATGTTAACAAGCCTTTCATATTAACACTGTTCTTGAATTTCCTCTAGCACAGTTTCTTGTTCGAACTTCTATTATTTCAATCTTCTGTTATCAATCATCTAAGCTAATCCGCTCAATTACAGTCTTAATTTGAAAGGTTACTTATGTCATAGTTTACTAACCAGCGTCCTCTATTTCAAAGGGCATGCAGACCACCACAGGGGTACTAACGACATTTAAATGCTACACATCTAAAGAGTCCGGGATATGAATGTGTTCAATTTCACTTGGTAACATTATGTATTTACTTAAAACTAGTCATTACGGCATGCATGTTACCAGAGCAAGAGACATGAATGAATTCTAAGTAGCAAACAAGTACGTCGTTTCTAATAGATCTCTGGATAAGCTTTTAAATGGATTATTAAATTACAATAAAACTGCATAGTATTTTAATCAGCATTACTGTTTATTTACAAAAATAGAAATCATTCACATAGTGCCTTTAGATTTTATTACTTTTTATATAGAATAGTTTGCACATGATTAGTAATGACATGAAGTCTCATTTCGTTTGCTATTGAATTGAATATATCATACTGCCATTCAAATTATATTTAATATTTTTAAATTTATTAGAATATTTACCATTGTTAATAAATTACTTTAAGAACTTTTGTATGTCTTGTAACAGATTTGATTATTGTAAATAAAAGTATAAATTAGAGCCCGAGTTTGTTTTCCAATCCTGTTCTGAATGAATGTCAATAATTACGAGTAGATACGTACAAATACAATATTTATAAAAATTGTAAATAAGAGTGATTTGGAATGACACTATTGTAAAGAAAATAACTAATAACAATACTTAATGACAGACTTATATTTAAACCTAGAGTAAGTAATATTTAATCCATACGATCCAAGTGCGCCTGCGCCACTGACAGCCTTTCGATGAGGTTTTGAGTGTTGGGGCGGGCCTGGAATTACACACAAAAACCATCAGTTTGCAGTTCTTCCAAATAAATACTCCCAAGAAGTCGGAAATCTGATCTGAAATTCGAATTAAATAATTGTTATCCTATTATAGCTATAGATTATGCTGCAGGCATTCCCCAGAGGCACTTCAACGTCTATCATCAAACTGTTTTCAGAGCCTTTTGGGTCTGATACTGAACTTCTGAACTTCATATGATATTGATGCCCGCCCCCCATGCCGAAAAAAGCCGGAAGGGGGACGCGGAGAAAAACGGCACACGATTCGGTTGCTACCGAAGGAAATTCCGTTCTGTTCGTTCCCGGATCACATATAGACGATGCAGTACAATTTCATAAATTTGCTTGAGCTTTGGATTTAATCCGTGGCCGTTTTTTTACCGTTCCATCTCGTTACGGATGCTTGTAGTCCGAGCCTCAAGGTATGATCCATGCGGTACAAGAGGGGTATAGTGACATGTGCGAATGTGCCATTGTGTATTAGACGTACCGTCTCCCGTTCCACCTCATACCGATGGAGGCTACCTCGTTCTACTCTAGTGCCTTACCTATCGTGCGTAGTACATACACACTCACGCCCGTATCCCACGGGGGTAGACGGGAGACTATCAAGTGTCAAGCTACGATCCTGACACACCACTAGCCTCGTCCACATTCTTACATCTTCATCGTGCTATTACATGCCTGCAAGGAGCGTACCGGGTTCGCATCCCGCTTCGATCATGATGTATCAATGACTCTTTTCTGAGTTATGTATGTAATTTTTTTTATTCTACTTATTGACAAGCGAGCAGACAGCTCACCTGATGGTAAGTGATAACTATCGCCCATAACATCTACGATTCTTACATTTAGGTTACAGGTAACAAAAACGCATAACCTCAGAGGTTGTCACTGTGAGGACTAAGATGAAATGCCTCATGCCTGTAATTTCGCTGGCTACCTTATCCTTTAAACCGGAACATAACAATGCAAGCATTGTTGCTTGGCGGCAGAAATAGATAAGGCGGTGGTACTCACCCAGGCAGAGTCCTTAGACTTGACAGAGTCCTACCACCTAATGAAAATAAATTAGTTAAAGACTAGCCGATGCTCTTACGGTAAGGGAAAACGTGATGAAATCCAATCTGGTAAGGCTCCCCCTGGTAGCAGTGTCACCGAGGTCAGATGGCAGTCGCTCCACTGTAATTACCTGATCTGCCTAATCCTGGACCATGGTGAAGGCGGCCCCCGGGCCCTCGTACGCGAGAGCACAACCAGGACATTAACGCCAAGATGAGGACATAACTCGCAGTGCAGGGCAGATATCCGCAGAACAGATGGCCGATGAGGCAGGAAAATCCTCGAGTGGAAGTACCGGAACCACGTACCGGAAGACGCAGAGTAGGCCTCGTACTAGGTGGACCGACGATCTGGTTAAGAGCGCAGGTACCAGCTGGATGCGGAAGGCACAAGACCGGCCTTTGTGGAGATCTCTGGGGAAGGCCTATGGCCAGCAGTGGGCGTCTTCCGGCTGATACGATGAAGACATACCTGCAGCGCGGAGATGGCGCACTCGTGCAGGTCCTTGCAGCCCTTTGTGGAGATCTCTGGGGGAGGCCAGCAGTGGGCGTCTTCCGGCTGATATGATGAAGACGAGGGCCTACCTGCAGCGCGGAGATGGCGCACTCGTGCAGATCCTTGCAGCCCTTTGTGGAGATCTATGGGGGAGGCCAGCAGTGGGCGTCTTCCGGCTGATATGATGAAGACTAGGGCCTACCTGCAGCGCGGAGATAGCGCACTCGTGCAGGTCCTTGCAGCCCTTTGTGGAGATCTATGGGAGAGGCCAGCAGTGGGCGTCTTCCGGCTGATATGATTACGACGAGGGCCTACCTGCAGCGCGGAGATGGCGCACTCGTGCAGGTCCTTGCAGCCCTTTGTGGAGATCTATGGGAGAGGCCAGCAGTGGGCGTCTTCCGGCTGATATGATGACGACGAGGGCCTACCTGCAGCGCGGAGATGGCGCACTCGTGCAGGTCCTTGCAGCCCTTTGTGGAGATCTATGGGAGAGGCCAGCAGTGGGCGTCTTCCGGCTGATATGATGACGACGAGGGCCTACCTGCAGCGCGGAGATGGCGCACTCGTGCAGGTCCTTGCAGCCCTTTGTGGAGATCTATGGGAGAGGCCAGCAGTGGGCGTCTTCCGGCTGATATGATGACGACGAGGGCCTACCTGCAGCGCGGAGATGGCGCACTCGTGCAGGTCCTTGCAGCCCTTTGTGGAGATCTATGGGAGAGGCCAGCAGTGGGCGTCTTCCGGCTGATATGATGACGACGAGGGCCTACCTGCAGCGCGGAGATGGCGCACTCGTGCAGGTCCTTGCAGCCCTTTGTGGAGATCTATGGGAGAGGCCAGCAGTGGGCGTCTTCCGGCTGATATGATGACGACGAGGGCCTACCTGCAGCGCGGAGATGGCGCACTCGTGCAGGTCCTTGCAGCCCTTTGTGGAGATCTATGGGAGAGGCCTGCAGTGGGCGTCTTCCGGCTGATATGATGAAGACGAGGGCCTACCTGCAGCGCGGAGATGGCGCACTCGTGCAGGTCCTTGCAGCCCTTTGTGGAGATCTATGGGAGAGGCCAGCAGTGGGCGTCTTCCGGCTGATATGATGACGACGAGGGCCTACCTGCAGCGCGGAGATGGCGCACTCGTGCAGGTCCTTGCAGCCCTTTGTGGAGATCTATGGGAGAGGCCAGCAGTGGGCGTCTTCCGGCTGATATGATGACGACGAGGGCCTACCTGCAGCGCGGAGATGGCGCACTCGTGCAGGTCCTTGCAGCGGGCGAGCGCGCGGCGGCGGCGCGGCGCGGGCAGCGGCGGCAGCGCCCCGCGGGCCGCCTCCAGCAGCCGCGCCGCGCACGCGCACACGTGCGCCTCGTCCCCGCCGCCCAGCCACACGCGCTCGTTCACCGACACCAGCCTGGGGGGAGTGGGGGGTGGTGAGCCGGGTGTAGCGACCTTGTGAGCCTGACAAGCTATGTATAGTTCGTAAAATGTTGTTTCTCTGTCACGCCTATCATCGATATTCGATTTTTTGCAGTTTTGGGAATAGAGGGGGTGTAGCGACCTTGGGAATCTGACAAACTATGTATAGTTCGTAAAATGTCGTTTCTCTGAGACGGCTGTCATCGATATTCGATTTTTTGCTGTTCTGGGAATAGAGGGGGTGTAGCGACCTTGTGAATCTGACAAAATTCGTTCGTAAAATGTGGTTTCTCTGTGACGGCTGTCATCGATATTAAATTTTTTTGCAGATCTGGGGGTAGCAAGGGGTGTAACGACCTTGTGAGTCTGACAAACTATGTATAGTTCGTAAAATGTGGCTTCAGAGAAACGGCTGTCATCGATATTCGATTTTTTGTGCTGTTATTAGAAATCGATCACATAGGTTACCGTTTGGCGCTGTCCTAATTGGCAAAGGACCAATAGGAGACCTGAAAACCATCCGTCGCACGACCATTGTCAATTAGGACATCGTCTTAGGGTAAAATCCGTTAGGGTGAAATAGGTTGCCGTGAGTTGCTATTCTACTCTAGCTCGCGTCGCAGCTTAAAGGGTACTTATTTATTCTATTACGTTAGTATAGATTTAATTTACGATGCATTAATGTAATAATAAAGGATCATCTATTGGACTTTGTTCCCCTGGTCACATAACTCAACTTAATTACCCTTTTCTTTCTCTATCTCTATAGAAAACCATTGCTCTAATTGGCAGCGGGATGCCGTTACCAAGCGAGCTTTGACGGTGACACAATCCGCATGGGCAAGTTTTGTTCTTTTCCATCCTCTTTTCGTCTCTATCTCGACGGAATTTCCAATCCTTTTATTGGATATTTACCAGCTGAGCGGCTGTCAATGCTGCCTTCAATATTTTGGCTCACAAACGATGAAAATATAACAATTATAGACTGTTAGCTCGCGTTCATCCGCGAAGAGTACTCACTTTATATAGATATCTAATACTTGTTCTATGGCAACGCCGATGTTCAGTATAGCTTTGAATACCAAACTTTTGTCCGCTTGCATCTTGCAGCTCATTATCTCCAGTTGACGCACGATGAAATCTGAGAACAAAATAACATATACGATGACGAATCATGAGAAGTGATAACAGGGAGATCCCCAATAGAGTTCGTATGGTAATGGGACTGTTGGTCGAGTCATACAAGCAGTACTCTCCAAGCTGTGTAAATGGCGCTGGCATATAAGCCTACCTTCAATAAAAGCTACAGAAGAGGTAAAAAAGAAAGTGGATTGACCTGAGAGTTACGTGATATACTAATTATAGATACGAGAGAGTTCATGCATGTACAAAGTGCGATTATTTAATCATTATTTGACTAATTCAATGAGTCGTTTGTTTACATTTTCTATAACTTGGTTTGAAAATAAACATTTCAGCATTCAAGGATCAACTAAAACATTAAAACGGCTCTTTTTACGCTGAAGGCATTGTCAATCGCCGCTGCTAGATTACGAACAGGGGGCTTACCATGAGCTCTTATAGCAGGACCTAAAGAAAACTGCCCTTGCTTGTCTCGTTCTAAGCAAGGCAGTTCTGTTTTGGTCCTGCTATAAGAGTTCATGGTAAGCCCTCAGATACAATCGACCCACTGTAAGGAAAAAAAACAAGCAACCATGTTTTATGTGTATAATGAACTAATAAATCCCCATTTTAAAGCAAACATAGGTTCACAACTGTACACCTATCATTGCAAACAAACCTGTTTGTATCAAACGACAGGCGTACAGTCGCGGACTTTAGTTTACAATCGTTTTTCCCTTTCGTTGGCTAGATTTGAGCGGAAATCACGACTCGGCCAGTAGATGCTGGATGCGGCAAGCAGAGGACAGGGTGCATTGGCGCTCCTGGGGATCGGCTTATGTCTAGCGTTTCATCCTTATGTACCTTTATAATGCGTAAGGTATGGAACACGTTGCCCGTGATTGTTCTCTGATCAACATAATCTGGACGCCTTCAAGGCTAGAGTGAATAAATTCCTAGGCAGGCATGATCAGTCTTCGGCCGCATCGTCACTTACCACCAGAGGGGCTATTGTTTAACTAAGTGGGCAACTAAATATGGGATTAGATAATTCGACACTACGTCATCTACGCCGCCTATAGCGTCTACCAAATTAGAGTTGTGTAAGTTAAATGCAGTTGTCCATTGAACCAATAGCCCCGCAGGTGTGAGGGCGGCCAAATTTCTGGCTAAGACACATAAAGAAGTGCAGTGGACAGGTATAGATTTATGATAGTGGCTAAAATACAGTATGATAGGAGTAAATTACTAGCGAGGACCTATAATTGGGTTGTTGGTTCAAAGATAATATTTATTATGTTTTATATAGATTTTGGTACTCCAATAAATAAATAAATACTCACATAGCGGGAAGCAGTGCCCTTTGTGCACATACTCGCGGCCTAGTGTCGTGATCTTGCTGAGCACGGTGGCGAGGCGATCGTCGGGAGCTGGCAGCGCCCGCGCCGCCGCCTCAGCCTCGGCTAGGATGTTGCTCCATATACTCTCCACTAGGAGAGCGTCGTTGTGGCCCGAACATTGCACGATGGCCAGCTTGCACTCCCACAGATTGTAGCGGTCCGCGTACTCTTCGTATAGCTGGTAGGTTAGGTACAGATTAGAAATATGGATATGGAATACTGTATCATAATCAAACGATTAAAGAGTCGAAACATATCGATTGAAACATTTGAAGACTTACAGCTAAAAACAAAGCTATAGGTGTTGAATCGATCATAAATCACTAGTACTAGTCATTGAAAACCACGCAAACAATGTCACTATAATTGGCAATTACAATTTTCCAGTATTTCATAGCAAAATTTCCTGTACTCGATGGGTCAGCGGCACATTTTTTTTATGCTAGAGCAAAATAGTACGCGGGTCAGCTGATGGTATGTGATCATCACTACCCATAGATACTCGCAAGTGGCCCCACACCCTGAGCGTGGAATATGCGTCACGGGCCTTTGAGAAAAGTATGAAGTGTTGTACGGACGAGAGCAATGTCTATCATAAACTCACTTATTATTGTTTATGTGCCTGCGTAGCAATGACGGGCTTCAACGCTAATCGAAAAAGCTAGCTCGAGCTTTCTCGCTCTCTCGCCCATTATGTACGTAAAATACAACCTTGGAGTCTCCAAGACAAGATACTTCTTCGACGTCATTGTTTCATCGGGTGAGGTCAATACCCAATGTGGGTGCGCTTACCTGAGTAGGTCAAATGCGAGCCTCAAGGCAGCAGCAGCAAGCCCCATAAAAACTGCGACGGATGCTGGGCTCTTACCTGAGTGATCTCCAGCAGCTCATCATCCAGTCTCCTGAGCAGGTCGTGGGGCGGCCGCCTCGCAGCCGGCAGCGCGGCGACGGCGGCTCGCACGGCCGCCTGCACGGCCGCCACCTCGGCTGCCTCCTCCAGCCTGCGGAGGAGCTCCCCGCCTCCTGCGCCGCCGCCGCCCGCGCCCGCGCCGCGCACGCACACCACCCCCGCCGATAGCCACGACATGCGCTGGGCAAGCGTCGCGCCGGAACTACGGGGAAACGGGGCTATGAACCTGTTGTTCTCAGTAGACGTAAATTCAGGCGCAAACGTCTTTGACCTAGCGGTAAATCGAGACTCAGTGCGAAGTGGTCAGCCATCATCCTGTCAGCCAGGATCTACTCTTTTAGGAAAACGCTACCAGAATCCTAAATTAAAATTTATGGTGTGTATTCGCCGCCGCCCGCGCCGCGCACGCACACCACCCCGGCCGATAGCCAGGACATGCGCTGGGCGAGCGTCGCGCCGGAACTATTGGGAAACGCGATGGTTTAAGTTAAGGTTGAAGATTTTGTTCTCCGTCGTCATCATCATCTTAGCGCTAATGTCCCGATTAAGCTCGAGAGCCAGGACTCCGCGTAAGCTTTTGTTCTTCATAGACTTCACGTGTAAACGATCTTTAGCCCCAGTTATGGTTATTAAGCTAATTTTTGCCTGTAAAGTACATTTCAATAAAACAAGACAACATGATTGAGCACGTGAAGGGTGGCAGTGACCGACTGTGTGTGTTATTCTAACCAATAGCAGAACGTATAACGTAAACGGACGCCCCTAGCATATGGCCCCCCGGGGCTGTACATGTAATAGGGGCTAACGCAAATAAAAATTCTTCTTGGTGGCGCTACTAGAGCGTCCTGTTATCAAAATACATAGCACTATTAATCAGAATTAGAAAAAGTTGACAATGGAACCCGTACCAATTAAGTACCAGCTGGAAGCAAAGGGCACAGGACCGGCCTTTGTGGAGATCTCTGGGGGAGGACTATGCCCAGCAGTAGGCGTCTTTCGGCTGATATGATAATGATTAGCCTATAAAACGGAGTTATTTTAACAGTGTCAAGACCTCACTCACCGGTGACGCCAACCTAAACAAAACGCAAACATAGTTATTTGTAAACAGAAACAAAAACGCGGCACCCACACACGACCAACTTAAACACGACCACTTACCCCGGCCTTGTAGCGAGTCCTTCCAACACGTTAGCAGCCGCGAGGTGGTCACCACACTTCTCCAGGACCTTCCAGAGCAAGTCCAGAAGGCTGAGTGAGGCCGACGGTGGCGCCGAGCGCGCGGCGGCTTGCAGGTAGGTGCGTAGAGACGGTGGCGGTGTCCCGCCCAGGGATAGCAGCTCTGGAACAATGTATTGATAGTACAGGCTCTACGCTACACTTCCACTGCTAACTCAAATACCAGAGACGCAACAGCAGTGCTAAGAATCGCAGCGCGCGTATTAAATGAAGCGGCCAGGTGCGTCGTGCGCACACGCGGAGCGCCGATTTCGGACGCAATTGTTGCGTCGGCCGCAGCGAAAGTGTTAAAGGCTTCCACAAACAGATGCCGTATAACGCTCGCGACCTTTCTACACAACTGCGTGTTTAACACCCGACGAAAAAAGAGGGGTGTTATAAGTTTGACGTATGTATCGCAGCTCAAGGACGATTTAAAATAAAAGCGGCTTTCTCTATTTGAAAGCCAGTTAAATCGATATGGTACTTAGCTTTGTTTCATTAAAATCAGTTCTGAGGATTTGAGTTTAAGTAAACTTGGTAGGAGGTTATCCGCCTTTTTCTATCGGTTAGGTTATATCGTCTTGTAGCATCCGAGCTACGCAAAATACAAATACAACGAAAATTATAGCCTGTGACCAAGAACAAGTATTGATTCGGTACTGACCTGATCCTAATTGTTTTGAAACAAGCCATTCGTAAACAGCTACGTGCAGCAGCTCGTCATTTCGCGATAGACAATCCCAGACTAGTTTTCTTCCCTAAAAGAAAATATGTTAAATTATTATTATAATATTCAAACTTTGCAGTTGCTCGAGAATTATGTAACAAAATTAATTTATATTACTTGATAATTAGCGTCTGCAGCCGAAAGACCGTTAGTAGTTTCATTCGCAGATGCGTCACCGCTGCGTTCATACAACCTTTCTAATGCCGCGCACACTTCTCTATATATTTCCATCCTGCAAACGAAAAATAACAGATGAAAAATTCGCTGAGAGTTCTCAGAGCAAATACGGGGTCCATGGTCTCACAACCCGGCCGAAACCCATACTGACACTCCAATTGTACACTCCCGTCGGATCCGAGTATCAACAATGCGTTCGAAGAGCTTCATGGTGTGAGATATCATTTTCATACCACGGTAGTTAGTGCACTCCCGCACCGAGCCCTTGCCCTTGTAGACTGGATTACTTATACTCAGCCTCCATTGCCGAGGAGGATGCAGTTATAAAGGTCGGTAAGGTACTCACACCACGAGAAAATATCGATTTCCAAAAAAGGAAAACGTATGTAATCGGTCGGCTTTAAATATTGGACCCGGCGCAGTCGTTACGAATGGACTTACCGTCTGTAGTAAATGAGATGTCCCTCTCTATCTTGTTGAGGCTGGTCGCTCTTGTAAAAGTGTATGGCCTTGTCTTGAGGGTCGAATTTGTTAGCACACGTGACGCAAAGGTCTATAATTCCTGAATAAAATCCAGCAGCTACCAATTTCGTGCACACCACTGGAAGGTTTACGTTAGGTGCCACATCCTGCAATGTCATAATATAATATTATTACCAGTTTAGTGCAAGTGCCGTAAAATAGGGGTGACCTATTTACGCTAAGCAGTTGACGCCACTAGCGAGTAAGTCACTACCAAAATAACGATGTTTAATTGGCTCAAATGGAAGTGGCCTTATTCGCCGGTGGCGCCATCTAGTAAAACTTTGGAATCAAATTCGATTTCTTTTCCTCCCTTTTCACCCCCGTACGAGTAACTTTCTGAATTAAGCACAACTATTAAAATATTTTTTTAAACAACAAATTTACTCACCATGCACAGTTTCAATGCATTTTGAAGCATCTCTTCACGCTCCGCTGCACTCTTTTGTTGTTTCGCAAATATTAACAATTCATTGGCCTACGAACAATAGACATCATCAATTATATATAATAACTAAGACTATAAAAACACGGACAAGGAAAATATTAATTATGTGGGTACCTTAGAACATGTGGCATCCTCTGGTCTGTACAGTGTAGGACAGAGCTGCCTCAGCTTATGTGAGATGCCATCTACTGAAGCGTTGTCACGTAAGTACCCAGAGACTAGAGATCCTAGGAGCAAACAAGCCACCTCTTGCCCTCCGACTAGAAGTTCCCTGTTCAAGAAAATTAAGATCGAATATAAGCATTGTATACGAGAACATATTGTTAAAAATAATAATAAACAAAACAAACCTAAAACTAGCCGCCTGTAATGCATTCTGCTGCTCTGGCGGCAGGCTGGCAGCAACTACGTGGAATTGGTGTTCAGATAGGATTTTCCATAGACTCAACATTTCTATCGCCATCGCTGAAATCATATATTACGTGTAAGATTTTTTTGACTCACCGACAAGTAACGTGAAAATAGTTTACCGTTTTATCTTCTCGCCATTATATAGCACGTTGATAAAGTGGGAAGATATGAAGATGGCTTACATCTACCATCATATGTTATTGGCGATGATATAGACAGGAAATTTACTTTACGTAAGGAAATTCACGGTTACTATGTATAACACCGACAAATTAAATGACGGTAGGTAACTTAACATTTATTTCGTTCCACTGTATCTGACTGGTCTATCCATAATCAATTAACCGTCATTAACTTATGAAGCAATGAATAAATAAATAAATAAATCGGTAAAAAATACGAGTCGTCATTCGTTTACCGCGTTTATGAGCGATTGGTCCAATTAGCAATTGATCGAAATTTGCTTTTGTGTTATTTTATTTCAATTATTTTATTAGTCTACAGGTTTATTATTATAAAAAGTAAGAAATATTTTAATGCAACTTGAGATAAAGATATGACTTGTAATGCAACAATTATTAATAAATATGAATATGAACATGAGTATAATAGTCATATTGCAATAAATAAATGTTAGTACATACTGATGAACATGTTGAGCGCGTGCAGCGAGGCCCGCTCGGCGGCGGGCTGCGGCGCGGCGCCGCGCTGCAGGAAGGCCGCCGCGCGCCGCAGCCGCGCCGCCGCCGCCGCGCACGCCGCGCCCGGCACCAGGCTGCACAGCTGGAACCACACACGGTCTCAGTTTGCTTGCCCATGGTACCGCTTGCGTGAGAATCGAGGAGGAAAAGGGACAGGAGAGGAATGGGAGACAGTGATGGTAAACGTAAAGTAAACACACCACCACAACACAGTATCAATTACACTACACAACAAATAAAAAAATCAAGTAGGTATTTACATCGGATCTGTGTAGTCTTCCGGGGTATAATAATCCCGTGTTGTAATAATTGTCTTCTTTTTATGTCTTTTTGTATTATAATTTTTTTAATGTCGTGGTGTTGTTGTTTGTGTCAATAAATGTTCTTCCTTTCTTGAAGGAGAGTGGGAGCTGGGGGGCGGGGCAGGAGTGTGCTGTGGTGTCAGCCCGTTAAGGACAGACCGGGGCTGGTGGAGACTCAAGAGTTGTCCTACCGTGATTAGGTCAGACGGATCTTTTCAGTCCCGAATTCACTTCCGAATCTGTAGGCTTATTACCTAACTCACTAATGCGTTCTAAACAACTTGACCCAAGGCTTTGCCATATTTTACAAGATTTGTCTTGGCTTTGTAAAAGTCAAAATTGCTTTATTGAGTAGGACAATACATATCTCTTTCAATCGTCTGAAGTGACTGAAAGTGAAAGGAAACACACAGTGAGATGTTGGCCGCCCCATGTCCGCAGCACACCCATCCCCCGCCGATAACGGCCGCAATATGTCCCACAATACCAGACAGAGCCGGGCAGTGCTCGACAATACCAAGCAGAGCCCGGACATTTGAGGGAAAAGGGCGACCCAGCCCCCACACCACCGCCAGACTGACCTTTAAGCGAGCATGCATTACAGATGCTGCATGTAATAGGTAGCTGCTCCAACCCTACCCTTACCCTGCCCGTAGCCTAACCCTATTCTATCCTACGCCATCCCCACCGCAGCCCACGCAGATCAGACGCCCCCCAGCCCCGCTACGACTAAGAAACACCATGTGTGGGAAGGGAAGGAAAGTAAACGCCGCTTCCTAAGTGGCCCTCCGTGGTAAAGAAGCGGCAAGAAACCTACAGTATTGTACAGAAACCCACATGTATTATGACTAATAATGAAATTAATTCGTACTACTTTCGACTTTCGCGGCGGCATTTTATTTATATTTCAATATCCACCAGATAACACTGAGACGTGAGGTCTGCTGTCCAATAAAAGCCTTGTCATGTATCCGTCAACTTACAACCGTTGTGTCTAACTGTCTAGTCCAGACCTTACGCCGCAGTAACACCATCTAGTGGATTAATCTGGTCGAAAACCGAGTAATAACCAGTAGTAATAGATAACTGACAGTTTTATTTTTTATCATAGGATTTGCATTGAGTGTATTATTTACTTACAAATTCCTTTTTATCGGGCGTGGACGATTTGGTGACACACTTCAAGTTCCATATAGGCGCGAGTATCCTGCCGACGTAGATGTATAAGCCGTTGTGTTTCGCGCTGTACTCCATTGGGAGCGACGCGTTGGGGTCCCTTTGCTGCTGAGTGACGTTCCCGATGAACGAAGACTGGTTGAAACTGGTTGGACTCATCACGTTTTGGTGGTACTGCTGCTGCATAGACTGATTTGGAGACCCGGGGAACGATTGGTTCATTGGTCCCTGTTGGAACGACTGGTTCAGTTTGCCCGGTTGCATCTGACCCTGCGGGCCTCGCACTGTCATCGGCGTGGACATTTGGCGAGGTGAGAATTTTGGCGAACCTGTTGAAGAGACAAAGCAAAATTTCACGTCACTTTTAGTTACAAACAAATAGGAACATTTTAATATGTGAATTAAAAAGGCAAATTCATATTTTAGGCAGTTAAATTCTACTAAACGAAAATGGTAAATGTTTCTATTACGAAATATGAAAGTTTTTATAAATATTTGTTACTCTATCACGCAAAACCAGATGAATGATTTGGGATAAAATTTTGTACTTTACTTTTTATTTAGAAATTCGATGCAGTTCCCGAAACTACGATTATAAACCGAATTTTATATGCCGCGACGTCCCGGCTAGCAATATTTTGTAGTCATAGTTACCTATAGTTGTAGCCATCTGCGAGGGATGAGCCTGCGGGAACATTGGCGTCTGAGCAACCTGGCTGCCATACAGGTAGAAAGCGCGCGTGGCCCATTCACTAACGCTGAGGTCTCCGCTGGTGGAGTCCTCACAGGCCAGGTACAGCGCGCACGCACACGCCTGCTCGATACCGTACAGCTGCAATAAGGCAATAAAAATTTATTATAGAAGTAAATAAGGAGGTACTACCCAGGTAGACTCTTCAAAAATGACAGAGCCAACCGATGGACGTTTCATGTCTGCTAATTATCACGTAAGTGACACCCCATATTAGGATGATTATGAAGATGATGACCTTGCTTTAGTTACCTGGAAGAAGTCCTTGACGGCCTGTGCGTCTGGGCCGCGGCAGTCGCGTAGCAACGCACGCAGAAGGTCTGGCGCTGCGCCCGCTGCCAACACGGCCGCGCCCGCGCCCGTCACCACCGCCCAACGGGTCACCGACCACACTTCTAAGATAGATAGAGAATAACAAACCTTAATAACAATATAGAGCATCGAAATTGGAATATTAACAATACAGATAATGCATTCGTCAGTCATCAATACGTAGCGTAGCAAATATAATAGCTAATGTATGTGCGGACAGCAAAAAAAAAAAAAAGTACGTACCATATTTAACGCAAATATACATATAATTGAATTGAATAAAACTGCTATGCTCGCGTGACTTTGTCGACATGCAGATGATCCGATAACTACCTTTTGACCATAGTATCTGACATCTGAGAGTTATTGCGCAGTAGCGGCTGAGGTGGCGACAAGCCTTCTAATAGTTACGACACCCCACATATCATTTAATTTCCTTATTTTATTTTGATATCTAGTGCGGGCAGCTAAGCACACGCGTTACGTGCCAACGATCTCCTCTCCAAGGCATAATCCCCAGTACCCTTCCGATACGGTACCTTTCTTAAGCACGAGTCCAGGCGCGAGGTCTGAACTGCGCGAGGGCAGTGCGGTGAGAGCCCAGGCCGGCGCGTCCAGTGCGAGGGCGGAGTGCGCCTCGCTGAAGCCCGCGCCCGCGCCGCCGCCAGCGCGCGACAGACACCACAGGGTCTCAGCCTCACCACCGTCCGCTGAGCACACCATCACTAGGGATTCTGCAAGAGATTCCGAGGTGATTATCATCATTATTATATACTAGAGGTCCACGGCGATTTTCAAACGCTTTGAATCTGGAACTATGGTAACATTCGACTACCCCGTGGGACATAAAGTACGCTGTGACACACTATGGTAGTGAAAATGACGCAAAATTAGTTAGGAATCACAATAAAACCTTACCTTTCACACAGAAACTACTTAAACTATTACCCCTAACTCATGATGGAGCTTCAGGTCAAAGTATGAGAAGCTATTTATATATTAGACAAATCGATCAAAAGAAATCACAACTACAATTAACTCACCATTTTCATAAACAGCACTGTGCACTTGCTTCGGTTTTAATACTGATGCATTGGACGTGAAGCCTGGCGGTAGTCGCACATGCAGCAACGAGAGGTACTGAGGGCGCTGAGGTCCACCATGACTCGCACTAATGGAAAATCGTCATACACACGTCATAAAAAGCATGAGGCATCATTAAATATTCCAACTTTATAGATATGATGTACACAATACTCACTCCCCACCACCAGTACTAAAATACAATCTTGCACCAGTTTGTGTTACAGCAACTAAGTTTAGATGTTCAGATTCTGATTCATCTACCGCTGAAATGGCTACAACAGGTTTGAAGTTGTTCGCTTCTAGGGTTCTGAAATTAAAAATCACATGATGCACCATAATTATTTCATAAGAGCTAAATATCAATAATTAAATACACCTGTTTGTATAGATGTATGATTCACATGTAACTAAACTTACTTTACAATATCTATAGCAGATGACACAATGTTTCCTTGTGTCAGCCTCACAACCTTGTGTATACTTTCACCGTCTGCACCCAAATCAAATACTTCAATACACCCTTTCTCGCTAAGTGTGTACAATATATTACGTGAATTATCTACTTCAATTTTGGCTATTGGATCCTCATCATATAGTGCAGCATTGAGAAATGAAGGTACCAAGAACGAAAGTGTGCTTGTTGAGTGATTCACTTTTTTACAATGCTTTCCAAACCAACCAAGTTGTGCCTGTAATGAGATAAAAGTGTTAAGATGATAAAAATTATCACAAACTAGGTTTACATTAAATTATATTGCTTTAAAGCAAGTACAGCCTATCCAAAAGTAAAATAATATGAGCGAACATGATCTCCATGAACATCTCTTTTCAGTTCTATACTGGTTTTGAGTATGTGGACCTTCTGTATTAGACTCAGACATATATTTAAAGGTTTAGGTGTAAGTGGGTATGTGAATAAAATGAAGTTTGCACAAGTAGCCACATTTAAATTCTGATAGTTTGATGTAAACTAGAAAAATCGACACCAAATAGAAAAATGATTGAAACTCCTAAAGGAAATATGTGACCAAACTTTAAACCAATATCCATGGCTCACATGTCATGTGTTGCTGTATCTGGTGCCATCTTAAAGGGATTTATCATTACCTGATATTTAATTTCATATAAACATCCATCTTTTCCACCCATAAAAATGCGGCCTTTTTCAGTAGACTTGACACACATCATTGTGACCCCATCGGTGGGAAGTACAAACACTGGCTCAGGCACCAAATGTATTTCTTCAAAATCATCAGTTCCATCATTTCTAGTGCTTGAAAATGTGACACCTACAAAAAAACACAGTAAGTAATATGGATTATTTAAGTTTAGTAATTTTATCTGTGTTAGCCTCATGTCAATCTAGCTTACCTAGAACTACAATTTCAACGGTAGTTGTTAAAACCAACAGATATTTAACAAAGCTTTGGAAGACTCCTTGTTTTGGGGTCACTAAGCCCACACTTATTATTGTTTCACCAAGACCATCAAAGTAAGCGACATCACTTCCATGTTCAAATGCCCATACATAAATATTGCTATCAATGGCAAGCCAAACACGGCTTATTTCAGGAAAGACTCCCATCAAGCAATGGCACTGCATATCTGATCAGCAATAGTCAAGAAAATTGTAGATAGTTTAAAGGGGTTTTTTATTTGCTTACGAAACTGAAGCATAATTAGTAGCCCATATTCTGAATACAGATCTGTTCTTTTGTTTTGATAGATTGCTGAGTACATTTTTTGTATGATTTGTGGTTTGTTTACATATATGGAAAATTAGTTATTAGATGTAAACTAGCTTCTGCCTGCAACTTCATTAGCATGGATTTAGAGAAAAGTATAAGTAGAGTGGATGTGTGTCCTTATTAATACCTACCACCTTTCATCAAAATCAGCACATACACACATACAGTTCCAATCAATATGGGCTTTTTAAGTTAACAAATTTCAAATGATTTCTTATCATAGGCACATTGGAATATTTATAAAAAGGATACGAGCAAAATGTTCCATTATCTCTGGAGGTAAAGGAACTTTGTTCAGAATCTTGAGTTGAGAAAGATTTGGATGATTCAGCAGTGCAGCAAGGTTCATATAATCGCCAGCATTTAATCCACTGCATGTTGGAGACCTCTGCGACGCTACACCAGTTATCTAAAAGAATATTTGTGACGTATAAGAAACGTAAACTTAAAAAATACGAGTACTTATGTAAATCTAGTTGAAATATTTCCAATGTCAAAATGATATAAAGTAGGGGTAGCTAATTTGAATTATCTGCTTAAATGTTATACCGAAACCTAAATATTATCAGTACATACATTTTTAAAGTAACAAACCTCAAGGAAAGAAGGGCGCGAATTGTCAGCATTGATATACCGGTCCAGAGTGCAACCAGCAAACTCTAAGTATTCCAGCTGCATTTTAGTGCTGTCTCCTGGACGAGGTCCTTCAACACTACTGATAACACTCGGCATCTACAAATTAGTAACATCAAATATATGGCCAAATCAACAATCTCATGTTTTTACGTTTTGTTACTTTTATTTTTAGGTTAGGATGAAATGTCATAACATAAAACAACGTACCTTGCAATCTTTCTTGATTTTATGTTATAAATCTTAGCATTATTATTTTGACTAATATTGTTTAATTTTACCTAATTTAGTTAAATCTTAACAAAACAAAATATTAAAAGTATTCAAAATCGGAGACGGTTATTTGCTTGAATTTCAGTTCAGTGTGGCCAATACAAAATAATAACAATAGTTTTGTGTAAGACTGTCAGTGTGTAACATCCCAACGTGAGTAGAAACTTTAAAAATACCATAGACAAAACGATTTTCAAACGACTCATTCTTTTATTTATTTCATTCATTTCGTACATTCATTTTATTTTAAAGAGCGCGCAAGACAACTTTGGTTACGGCTAAAAATAGAACCAAATTTGACGGTCAGCCAATTAATACTACTCCCATGAACTATAATGACAGAAGCGCTATACCTAAGTACTGGCTTATTTAGTAACTTTGCGCGCACTTTATTCCGTCGTTTATTGCTAAACTTTTATGGTAAGAAACATTATAAATGCGTATAGAAATATATTATTGCATAAACTATTTATTGAACTTGTGACACTCGATAATTCTGAAGAATGTTCTTTGATGTTTCCGTCCCATAACGGCGATGGTGTTATGTTCAAATCATTTCCATGAAACTGAGATCGTTGCGTGCTGGATGTCGTTAATATTTTATCCCACATGCCCTTATCTAATTTATCATGCAGATCCATATCTAGAATGAGAAAGAATCGTATCTGTAGATGGACAATTAGATAGAAAGGTATAGGTACAGTGGTGTGGCAACAGGATAACATGAGCAATAAATTAAAATATTCCCTATATCTAATCGATAATTAGATTATGCCCTGTTACAGGCGACACTCTACAGTAACAGGTACTTAGATCTAAAAACATATATTGTAGGTAATGAAGTCTCATTCTCAGTGCGTGGGAAATAAAAAATACAAAAGTTGTGCTTGTCTTTCGGTTTTACTTTTATAATAACGAAAAATATTAACAAAATACGTAATAATTGGAATGCTAATAGTAACCCTGTTTAAGAAGCAATCGTCCCCTTGGACTTCCCACAATTTTTTCGTCGGCGTAGACTAGGCGACCCCGTACATATGTCTGTACAACTTTTCCTCTTAGTATTCTGTACATGTACGGGCTTATCTGAAACATTGAAAGAAATATATTAGAAGGAGTCTATACGCACATGAACTAGGACAGTTAGCTGTGGCTGGTCAATTATAGTAAAGAAAGGTCAACGTATTATAAATCCGTGTGCTCTGGTTTTGCTCATCTGTGACAGATACCTACAACTTCAAGGTAAAGAAACAGACGAACAAAGATGGCTAAATCAATCCACATCTTGAAATAGTTATAATTAATGGCCTATTGAAGTAGTGACTGAAGATCTAACAATAGAGAACACGCTACCTTGTTTTTGTATTGAATGATTTGAGGCGTGACGACAAACGCAGCATTAGGGTCGAAGAAAACAAGGTCGGCATCGAGGCCTACTCTGATTGCCCCTTTGCGGTCTTGCAGGCCCACGAGCCGCGCCGGCCCTGCCGACAGGTAGTGGCTCACGGTGCCTAGGCCGAAACCGCGGGCACTCGCCTCGGTCCAGAACAGCGATAGACCTGTAGAAAAATTACATAGGTATATCATATTTACATAAATATAACGTTATCATCAGCCCATAGGTCCACTGTTGGACTTAGTCCTGTCCTTTGCTTGCCACATTCAGCATCCACGGTCGCCGTTCTCTACTACCGAGTCACGGGCTCAAGTGGTAAAGTAAGTATAGCCTCTTTATTGCACACATTAAAATAACAGAAACAGGTACACAAGAAAACAAACTCGCGCACGAAGGCGGTCTTATCGCGTTTAGCGCTCTCTTCCAGACAATCTTTGGTAAGAGGTAAGCTATCATGTTAGCCGTAAGTAGTGCCAGAGTAAGTACGGAAAATATGAAGAAAATAAATATCATAAAAATAACTATAAATATTATTATACAACTAGGAATATATAAAATACTACACTCGTATATTATAAATAATGTACTATAATATGAAAGTAGATAAGTAGAACAAAAGTTTTAAAATATGGAGGTACCTACCAAATTGAACAGAAGAGACGCCTCCCCAAGCCTCCATGAAATTGGTCCCTTTTAGTTCAGCTATGCTTGGCGAATGGTCCGATGCGACCAAATCTAACTTCTCTTCTCGAATGTAGTTCCATAGAGCCAACTAAAATGCAAGCAAATTACTTTATGTCCATCAATAAATTCAGGTACTTGTTTACCTGAGAATTTCCTATAAAGCGAAATACATGTGTTGTGATGTCTGTTTCCACGACGAATTTCCTTCCCTCTAAGCCTTCCGTTGACCAGTTGTCAAAAAACGTTCCTCTAGGTTTTCTGATGTACATAGATTCGCAACCCGCCTGCCATGCGCAGATTATGACAAAATCCTCTACACTTTGTGGAGGAGGCTTACGGTCGGCAGTGGCCTATTATGGGCGAATGTTGGCTGTATCTACTTATTTATTTATCTTATCGCTACTACTAACGTCCATACACACATTTTAGAGCGTATAAACGCACTGCATGGAACTAAATGTAAGAAAAAGATCTAACGTCCGTTCGCACCCATACGAAATACAGTACTATAGGCATTTTCTATAATATATGGTTTAGTGTTTACTATAAAAATTTGACGGTTTCCATGCCATAAAACAACTTATACTTGAAGAAAATCGGACTGAACTTTGACGTCTAGTGTGCTACTTAATGTGGCTGCCGTGGATAGCATTTTCACGGATTAGAATCGAACGCAGTCTTTAGGCGCCATGTGTAGCGTTGGTTACAAATCGATACTAATATTATAAAGAGAAAAGAGTTGCTTGTTTGTCGTTTTGTTGGTAGGGTAGAGTAGTATAGGACTACACCGTCATACACTACTCTACAGTAGACTACGGTATACGTTGTTTTATTTTTACGAGGATTAACAACAAAGTTCAACCACCGGTAACAAACCTAAACCTAATAATAAAACTACTGTCGGTTACCTATTTGGTTATAATATAGCACCAGCCCCATTGGCGTGGGTATCAAAAAGGAGACTAATGTCACTGAGGCAGACCTCCGTACCAGAAAATTGGCGGCAGTATTTTCTGTTGAGTATTGTCAATACTACAATCCTGACCTGCCAAGTGTGAAGTTTATGGCAAACCACTCTACTAATGTGTAGGAGGCTCAAGTGCGGCAGTGGACTCTACGATCTGATTTGTATGGTTAACCAACCCTATTAGTATTATTCCTAATTGGTGGCGAGCATTTGTACTCCGTGTGGCCTGGAGGTATCTGTTCGGAGCTCAGCGTGAGGTAGTGGTGGCAGGTCTCGGAGGTGACGCCGGCGCGCCAGCCGCGGTTCCCAGCCGCGACGCGCAGCGCCCGCGCTTGCTCTAGGACCGGTATCACTTGCGACGAAGATACATGCACCACGTGCACGTGGACGCTGTGGATAAACCGGATTTTTATATTCCTCTGTCTAGACGGTAGAGATAACCGGATAGAATAAAAAAAAACTTTATTTATTTAAAGATATCTTAAAAATAGTCGTGTTTGTGATCTTCTTTTTAAGCTTATTAGCGTGTGTCAGAAGACGCCGCTCTTACGTATCTATGAGAGTTTACTGAGTATAATTCATTAATAATGTTATATTACAGTAATATAAACAATCAGAATAATACTAGTGCGCTAGAGCCTTAGTGAATAGAGGATTAGCTAATAGTCAATTACTACTTGTAGTTCATGTAGTTAGTGTAAAATTAGACCGGACTATGACAAAAACACGCTACCTATTCATAGCGTACCGCGAGCGGCTATTAGATACCTAGACATATTAGGTAGGGCCCTTGAAATATAAATGCGGAAGTAACTCTGGCTGTCTATATGCGTAGGTGTTACGCTTTGAAACCATTTAACAAATTAAGATAAAATTCGCCAATGAGATAGACGTTATCCTGGGGAAGGACATAGATTAAATCTCTTTTTGTCTCCAAAAATAAATCTAAAGGGGGAAATAATAGTTTGTACAGGGATCTCAAATTGGTACATGCGGGCGAAGTCGCAGGCGAAAGTTAGTAAATAACTAATAATATTAACTAATTATAACGTAACTTACTCAGTCGTCGGTATGAAGCTAGCTATCAATTGCGCTGCTTGGACTTCCATCTCATCCGGTCGCGATGCCAGGTAAGTGCTGTACAACTCTGGATCTGATGGAGATTAGTTGTTATTTTAGTTTAGTTAGGATACATAAATAAGTGATAAGGCCACACAGACATAGAGTGAGTTAGCTTGCTATGAGAAAACAGAGTCACTCAGAGAGCGAAGAAAAGAGCTATGTACCTATGCTAGGCATTTCTCTACGTCAGATGACCATGTTATCTTGCAGAACCAACGCAAACCTGAAGTGACAATGAGCAGGCAGTGGCGTTTCCTGGGTGTAGTCTAAGGTTGGCGCCTTGGCGCAAGGATAAAGTTACGTATTTTGCCAAAAAAATTAATAGCGAATTATCAAGTTTTTGCCAAATGATCTCGTCGAGAAAGGTCTCTACAAAAGATTAATTTAAAGATTCGTTATACGAAGAAGATCTTTTACCTACTTATCTTTTCATTACATCTATCTAAAAGTCAAAAACATAAGCTAAATATCCAACTTATCTAACACAATAACAATTACAACGAGAACCTTGGGAGAATTCGCTCCTTTCATAGCGCCAAATAGCGTAAAACGAAAATATGCGCGAGTCACGCCGGTCGCGGTAAATTAAAATTGAATATACCTACGAGTTGTTGTGACCATAAGGCCAAATTCTTAACAATACCTATAACTTTACTACTTACTTTACTTGGTTTACTTTAGGCTATACTTACTTCCCAACTCATCGCCTTCGCAAGTGTTGTTTGTTTGTACTTCAGCGTGAAACTAAAATAAACACAGAGATAATTAATGACTAGGAACGGATTAATTAAGTTTTATTTGTTAAGTGCTTACGGCAGGTATTTGTGTAAGCAGAGAAAACATCAAACACAGCTTAAGAGCAAATATGCCTAGTTACTTATCTCGGCTATTCACACCGTATTATTTAAATAACTAATAATTTTATGGCTTTGGTATTATGACAGTTTACTTTTAAATTTTCTGATCTGCGGGGCTATTGGCTAATTCCGTTAGCAACTGAATTTGACACTAGATAATTCTACACTACGTCATCTACGTTGGCCACTGGCAATAACGACTACCAAATTAGAGTAGTGTAGGATTTTATTATGTCAAATTCAGTTGTCCACTAAAATAGCCAATAGCCCTCTGGTACTGTCGGGCGCGGTTCGGCCGTGGTCGTCGTGGGGTGGGCGTGCTGCGGCCGTGGGGCGGCCAACGTGTCACTATGTTTCCTTCCTAATTTCATACCCCCCTCCTTTTTGACGATTGAAAGAGATTTGTAATGTAAATCAATAAAGAAATTTTTAGTATTGAAATTAAATCAATATCATCAGTACGGGTGCATGTAGACGAGGTAAAAGAGGTGTGTCAGGATCGTAGATTGTGATGGTTAATAGTCTCTGCCTAACCTTATGGGATATGAGCGTGAGTTATCATCTCATCATATCAGCCGAAAGACGCCCATAGCTAGGCGTATGAGCTCTTATGGCCTTTAGGTCTGCGGTGGGCGTCTCCACAAAGGCCGGTCCTGTGCCATCCACATCCAGCTGGTACCTGCGATCTTTACCAGGTCGTCGGTCCACCTTGTGGGAGGCCACCCACGCTTCGTCTGTGTGAGTGTGTAGGTATATAGCGCATATACCATAAATACCTACAAGCGAGTTAAATACCGCTGGAACGTAAACTGCAGTCACGTATTAGGTAATAGGATTGGTTGACAGGTCTGGAGACGTATATTGCCCGCGACTTCGTCCGCGTAAAATTCGGCTTTTGCGTACCGGACCCATTCTCGCAGGAACCAAATTGAATTTCGGGATAAGTTATAGCGTATATGATATTCTAGGCTATAAGCTACATTGCTGCTAAATTTCATCAAAATACGTGCTAAAAACTTTCGCATTCATAAAAATGTTATGTTGGTTCTAAAATAATATTTATTATGGTTTATATAGCTGTTGGTACGCCAATAAATAAATAAATAAGTAAGATGTAAGGATATGTACGCTTTTGTGAGTTGTGGCGTAAAGAGAAATATATAAAATTTAAAGTTATATTAATATGAGTAGGTAGTTAATTACTATGAACATATGCAAGCTTTAGTTAACTGGCCCCCAACCGTCTTGCGTACTCCAAACTATCCGCCAAGTTAGAGATTATTACATCAAAACTGTAACGGCCACTGGACGAGACTCGACCTTAGCAATGGACTATTACGTAAAACAAACTTTAGATTTAAACTAGGTTAAAACCCTGTTGTCAAAACTCAGGACCAGCGTGTGGTCGCCGCTGTAGATCCTGGCTACACAGGAGTTGCAGCAGTAGGACCGAGTGTTAAGGCAAAGACCGTTTAAAAAAGCCCTAGGTTGTTTTCCTTTGTTTTTTGGCTTGTGACGCTGCGTCTTATCAATGACTGCATGCTGCAATGGCTCAATGTTGTATTGCACGTGGCTAGCGCGGCTACGCTGTAGGTAACAGATTTACGAAAAGCCTTATCTGGCCGACATTGAAAGTTGTAATCGATTCTATTATACACGTTATTCTGCACTAATTTCAGGTTTGCGTAAGGTATTATTGGATATTATTACGTATAGGTACAATATCGTGTGATAGATAATATATTTTTATTAACTGTTGACGCAGGTAGGTGCCTATTGTACTCTATTGGACACTATAAGTAATAGGTTTGTCGTGGATCAGTGTTATTTTGTCTGCTCGGTCATGATTTTATGACTTGTAAGTGTTTCCTGCTATGAAAGTAATGTATAATTCTATTGAGAATGACCAGTTTGACATGGTCTCAATGGCACATTATCGTAATTAAGTACTAGGTATAGTAGGTATGGTTGTAAAACTAGGCAGTAAAACTAAATCCAAGTTATGTGCAAATGTTGTATGTAATCACCTGGATTACTTAAACGGTCATTTACCTCTACGACGTGTATGAAAATATTACATTACTACAAAACTCACTACAGAATCACTGGGGCACTTAGAGATAAAGTGGAGATTGAGAGAAAGATTGACACAAAATATGTGGTAGATATGTTATCTACTTACAGCTAGCACGGTTCCAGTGCCGTTCAATACACTGAACACTTTTCCCAATTGGTCGGCGGGGGTGTAAGGGAACTCGGACACCCCGCTGTCTATCAAGAAGCACTTGAACCCCACTATGCCCGCTCGGATCATGTCGTGTAGCTCGATCTACAAATTGTATAGGGGATTAGGGCATGTTTGATCGCCATTCTGGTAAAATTTACAAAAAAATACTGTAAGAATGTTTGTTAGATAGCGAATAAAAGGTATATAATAAAATTGGATGATAAAAATTGTAAGATAAATCACACAGATATTTCACGTGACTCTGGTAATTCTGCAAGAAAAAAGAGGTAGCTCGATAGGGGAAAATTGCAGTAGTGTTTTCAAAATACGCTTATGAGCGGGGAACTATCAACAACTAATATTTTGCTTGTACTGGTGACGTAAGGACTTCGGGGCACATACCTCATTACCAGGCACAATTCCGCCCCAAAAAGCAACGTCTACGAATATCTCTTCCTTGGCAATATTTGCCTTTACTTTTAAATTCTCCAGAGTCGTCGTAGGCGGTATTGAGTTCCTAAAAATCAATATTACATTCGTATTTAGTATCTAACATAATTACATATTTAGTCTCTAGGAAAAAAGTCTCAGTAATTTTATTTGGAAAAGATAAAGGCCGTGCCATTTTTTAGAGACCTAAATTCCAAGAAAAATCCTATTAAGTAACATTTTCGGATAGGAAGTCATATTCCTGGGCGGTATGTTATATTGGAAATTTTATGTTATTGTGCATGTTACTCGATTTCACGGGAAGACGCAAACATATTAAACATTAAGTTCGCGCTAGTAGCTCGCGTGTAGACATTGGCATGTTCTCGATATTGACAAAGATTGTGCACACAGAACTTCTTGATTAATAATCTTGCATAATGAAGGACTTGTGATTGACTTCAAGGTTTTATACCACCATAGTGACAAATACAACGACAGCCATCCTAATTGTACCGGCGGCGGTTGGACTATGGCAAGCCTGACCGCCTGGGTGGGTACCACCGCGTTATCTATTCATATGGCTAAATATTAGTCCAGTATTTTTGTTCAGTTTGAAGGATAAGGTAGCTCAGCATGGTCCTCGCAGTGACACACACCTGCGGTTCTGCTTTTTGTCAATTTGAAACCTTTGTACATGTCTCGTAGATTACATGAGCTACAGTTACCTACCACTTCCTATCAAGTGGGCTGTTTGATTTGTCACTATGGTGGTATAATTGTTTGTAAAATAGTGTAAAGCATGGGTACCTACAATGGCATGTCGACGATGGTGGTGATGCCGCCGAAGGCCGCGGCCTGCGTGGCAGTCACGAAGCCTTCCCAGTTCGTGCGCCCGGGCTCGTTCACGTGCACATGAGAGTCCACCGCGCCAGCCATCAGTGCAAGATCACCGCCGTCCACTATCTGGATTTATAATACTTTCAGGTTACTGAGATTAGCTATGTTACCGTCCTCTCCCTTTTATTAAAACTACCTCAACTACATTATCACGAAACATGTTCATTGCTGGACAGTGGTCACTACTTTGCTAGTGGTTACTAACTCGACTACTTACAGTGGTAGCAACACGGCTCGCTATCAATGTCCTCCAGCATTCATTCATAATTCGAAATTACTTTGTGATGGTTTTGTATAATCATATTGTTATACGACTTAAAATGCCACACGAATACATAAATAAATTCAAAATACCTACAAAATTCGAAAATTAGAGACGCTACATTGCGAATAAGGTGGCCATAAATAAAAACTAAATAATATTATTCAAGGCAATAACCCTGTCGAATATATTGATATTGCAAGCTGAACAAATATTATAGGATTTCTTTAGGTCGAACAAATATAAGCCTATAGGGGCCGGATGTAGATGCGTTACACTAGACTTCTTAAACGAATAATCACCTTGATATCTTTGCTATCCCTGAGCAGCGCCTCAACCGAGGGCCGCTGCAGCACCGCCGCGATCTTCCCATTCTCATCCACCAGCACTCCGCCGTCAAACTCGTCGGCTTCCGTAACTACGCGCCTACTGAGAAACAACTGCTTCCCAATTATATCCGGCGGCGCTAATGTTATATCACGTGCCAATACACCCGCTACAAAAAAAACACTCGTTAATATCACCAGTTCCATAATAACCGAACCCAAATTTCAAATACGATATTTCGTAAGTACAACATAAAAAATAACTAACAGAGTAAAATGCACAATACTATGTTTTGCAACATTATGTTCGTCAACGTCGAAGTGAGATGATCGAATGAATCTCGCGCAGGTTTCGGCGGCTTAACGAAATGCTTTAGAAATTACGAGCGCTAATAATGTACAGTAAATAGCCACTAAAATATACGAGAACACAAAAACACAACATTAAGCAGGTATTATACTGAAGGTTAGACTGTGCGTCTCAAGGATTACCATTACAGAAAATATTTTTTCGAACCTAATCTAGTAAAATATGAACAGGTTGTGATCGTGTCTTAGCTTAGATTATTATAAAGGTATAGAAACTTAAGTTGCTCTTGATAAATTAACACAGCTGATGACGCAGTCATTGGAGTATCCGGTATTTAACATTTCACCTTCTATTGTATTTAATAGCCATGGAATAATTTATTATAAGTAGATATTAATGGATTTCCTGCTGATTTTACCGATTCAAGGTAGTGAAGAACAATACCTATTTAGATATTTTCAAGTATTTACTTAACCTAAGATTTTAGGGTTTCATGACATAAAAAAGAACTTGAATTAATGTATTTAATAATGTCACACAGTGTCAATCACAGCTAGAGCCTGTATGCAAGTTCTCCGTAGACCTGAAAATAGCCACCACCGATAGTATGCGTTGTGAGTTGTACCACTGCGACCGCTACCCGTCTGCCCAATGTTAACAACAGGAAAAAGGACTGGGCAAAAAAATTTAATATTACCACTGCTAGCCCATCTGCCCAAAGTGAATAACAAAAACGTGGACTAGGCAAAAAAATAGGGATCTAATTATATTAATCGATAAATTATTTCTGTCAGTAATTAATATTATGTCACTGCGCAGAGAGTACCTCCAAATCCGTCCAAAATGTCTCCATTATTAACGGTAAAGTTAATTGTTTGGATGATATTAAGTACTATGTAACATTTTACCAACACGGGCTACCGCTGGGCGTGTTGCTCTAATATTGATTTGCTATTGATCACATTACCCGTTGATAATGCCATACTCAAGTAACAAAAAAAACGTATATTTCGATAATATGCAATCGTTTTGTAGGTATTTCTAGTTTCGTCAGCGAGTATTAACTGTTGACTGCTGGGTGTAATGGAAGACCAAGATTAACCTCAACTTTACAGACGATGCACTGTACCCTAGCTATTGTATACGACTTTGTCTCAAAATTACTAGGTCAGCGAGTATGATGTGCCTGCGATGTAGGTAGCTAAATATAAAAACAAGGTTCATTTAATATGACTCAACAGCGTGATTTTATTTCATCGCATTTGAGTGTGTAATTGGTCTTGATCGTAATAATTAAGATTTGAATTAACAAAGTGAATAAGAAACTCATTTAACTCAATCAAGTAATCGAAATTGTTATTTAAAACTAGTAAGCAAAATGTTAAGAAAAAGTTTGGGGTTAGATAATGCTTTTAATGGGTAGGCTTACTTACAACTGCAATTTTTTATAGATTTCTTTATCAAATTTATGTTTTGGCAGAGTAGGTACAATACACGTTAACAACTCATAGTGAGCAAGTCTATCGCAACACTTCAGTCGACACTTTTCCGAATTGTCGGCGGTTGTTGCTGGAAAGTGGTCGTTGTGCTCCGAACATTGTTCTAGTAGCCGAATTAGTAATTCATTCGTTTTTTAAGATAAATGGCAGACAAACAGACAAGCAAAACAGACCCTCTGATGGAAAGTGGTCACTGCCGTCTATGAACGCAACTAATTGATTTATTTATTAAAACACAAGTTTTATTTAGTTTGTATGAAGACGAAACATTTTATAAGAAGCTCGAAACATTTTTGTAAATTGTGTAAGTACAAAATAAGACGGTTCTCTAACACAAATTTCTGCCTCAAGGAACATTATTTCTCCGCTTAGGGCCTCGTGGGTTGAGTCATTAGCGTATCTAGGGCTTTTTTTCCAGGGTGGCCTGGCCCTTGAGGTGGCCGATGAAGCCAAGTCAATCGATCGCCAATGTACAGTCATTGAGCCAGGCGCGGATCCAAGATTTAGTTGGGGGGGGGGGGGGGGGGGGGGGCAAAAGTCAAAATTATAGGTATTCTCTACTCAACGTGTGGGCGCGATGGGTAAAAAGAATTTGAAGTTTTAGGGGGGTTTTAGCGGATAAACGAGTGAGCGGAGCGACCTCGGATATTTTAGGTTTTTTTAAAACCTGAGGGAGAACAAGGAATGTGTGAGCGAGCGGATCGAGCTCGAAATTTTTGACATTTTGGATCTTAAAAGCTGCGGTGATCAATGAATAAGCGACCGGAGCGAGCTCGTAATTTTTTACGTTTGAGGTCTTAAAAGCTGGAGTAATAATTGAATGAATGAGCGGGCGGAGTGAGCTTATAATTATAATTTGTGATATTTTGGTTTACAAAAGCTTGAGGTAACCCTTAAATTAATGAGCGAGTGGAGCGAGCTGGCAATTTTAAACATTTTTAGTCTTAACAGGTGATCCTCACAATTGCAATTTAAGAAAATTAATTAATGTGTGACCGCAACGAGCTAGGTGAATGATAAGAAAAGTCATTGAAACTTTTGAATGAGCGAGCAAAGCAAGCTTGAAATTTTTTTCATTTTAAGTCGTAAAAGTTGCTGTGATCAATGTATTTTTAGTATTTTAATTTTGACATTAGCTTAGGTGCTGTGATGATGTGTGATGCTGATCGTAATAAAAGACAATAAAAGTAATATAAGTTATTGAATGAGCGATCGGAGCGCGCACAAAACTTTTAACATTATGGTTTTTATAAACTGGGGTGTTAAAATGAATATTTGAGCGAGCGCAGCGAGCTCGGAATTTTAGGTTTTGAAAGATTGGTAATAGTATGAAAAACCTGAAGCAAATGAATGAGCGAGAGACGCGAGCTAGTAATTTTTGACATTTTTGTTATAAAAACCGTGGGCGATTGTGAGTCAGAGTCGGGGCACAGGGCAAATATTGGAGGCAGCATACGACACACGTCATTTGTGTCGTTCGCTGCAGAGACTGCGCCCGCGGTGCTCGAATCAGCATAAAAAACTGTGTCAGGAGTTGGGGCGTTGGTTAAAGCGTAGGGTCCCACGAGCTGGACATTTTTTGGGTCAAAGAATATCTCTCGCCGTCGATCAGGGGAACATTTGACTGTATTATTCACTGGTGGACTGAAAAAAATTCTCTTATGTTTGTTACCCGTCTTTGGAAATATAACTCAATCTAGCTTTGATTGTAATTTAATTTCATTGTAATGAAATTTGGTTGTCATTTGAAAGAGCTAAGTGTCCTTCTTTCAGAATTCGACTTTTTGTTTAAAATATTACGATACAAGCTAAAAAGAGCAAAAGTCGGGCAACTAATTTAGAGTCGAGGTTTTACTCCACCACTAGAAATACAATATATACCTACCTACACTCCCTTGCAAAAAAAAAAGTTTGTGGATTCCTCGGTTGTATTTCATTGAAATTATGTTTGAGTGAAGTTTTTTATGTGTCCAGCCCAGAATTTCGTATCGGTACCTGGTATCGGTATCCTGGGGTGGGCACCAGACCATTATGGGGTGGGCACGGCCCACCCGCCCCCCCTTCCTACGCCTATGGGTAGAGCGACCCAGTGTTACCTCGTAGATGATCACCGGGCACGGGCGGTTTAATGCAAAGCTTAACAAATTCGGATTATCCGTAGCAAGTGCGGTCACGGGGAGGAAAGTAAGGATCAAGTTCTGTGGATTTTCGAGCGGAAGGAAGTGGGGCCAATTTATTTTGCGGACCTTGTATCTTCGGAAGAGAATTTTGCGCGCTTCAAGGGGTTTTGTGTAACATGACACAAGAATAGGACGTGTGACGGGTAGGTGGCTGGTGCTGACGCCGGCGAGAATGTTAATTGTTTGTCCGAGCCCCAGAAAGTGGATAGCGGATAACGTATCCACCATATGTTTAAAATTTAGGACAACATTTACGAATTCAAGCAGTGCGCATGTGGAAACGAGCAACTGACAAGTACTGCGCGTTCGAGAGGTCGGTAGGACCATGGGTGGAGGTGGGTAGGTAGTCCCCATAAAACAGTAAATAGATATAAACAGGAAAAATTCGGGGTACAAATCACGTACAAAGTTAGATACATTTAGAATAAACAGTTTCAAGTTTTACGCCATGACACGTATAGCCTATGTGTATAACGGGTCATTATATTATGGTTACCTAATTACGAAATCTGAAGACTGAAGAACCACATCACAGAAAGTAGTAATTGGTTATTTTTACTGTTCACTCGCATCAACAACCCTTAACCACTTCAGAACCTGTTTATGAATTATGTTCAAGTCAAGCTGTGGACTGCTCCACTCCCACATTCATGGAAAGATTTTTCATAATCTCCACGCTACTGCCCTTTTCCTAATTAGTCTACGAAGTTCCCGGAATGAATGTCTATCTATAATACTGTTATAAAGGAAAAGTTTGTATGTTTGTGACTTTGTATGTTGGATGTAATCTACGTAAGTACTGAAACGATTTTGAAAATTTTTTCACTAATCTGAAATGTTTTTTTTTATGTTATACGGCAGACAAACAGGAAAGCGGATGGAAAATGGAAGTGGAAGTGGCGTGGAGTGGAGTGGAGTGGAGTGTGAAGTGAAAGTGGTGGAAGTTATATTAATTCCGATTGACATAGGCTACTTCACATCCTAGAAAAATAATAGGGTCCCGCAGGATAGTTGAATGTTTACAGAGATCGGCACTGTACGCGGGAGAAACCGCTACCGCTAGAGGGTCGCCTTGTACATACGTAACCCGTATTGAAACTGGTCATATTGTGTAGCCATTACCCACCTCTACCCTGGGTCCTATCGACCTCCCGGTCGTACGGACCGCAGCAAACCTATTCGCGGGCGATGCGATGCGCACGCTTACTTGCCGCTGGCTTTTTGGGCGTGCGTACTTTTAGATACCTACAAATCCTGTTGTTCCATATGCACTCTCCCTTAGCGGACTGACATTACAACACACACACTCCTCCTCCGTCGGCCAGCTTCCATACGCTTCCGCCCCTTCCCTATCTCTTCTTCTGCTTCTATAGTTGTAGTTGTACTATAGCATTAGAGTGTCTGCCTCTTAAGCTAGAGGTACCGTGTTCTATCCCCAGTACCAACATGTACCAATGGACATTTCCTGAGTTATGTAGGTACTAAAATGTACACTAGCCGTTGCTCAGGCGACTGAATATGTAACCGTCATTAAATCTTTTAAGGTTCCTCTGTTAACAGGGTCTCGGAGATCAGATGGCAGTCGCTCTACTTCAATTATCTGGTGTGCCATATCCTGGATCATGGTCAAAATGAACCTCGAGACCTCGCGAGCCAGAGCACAACCACGAGATGATGTATTTTTATTGTTTAGTGATATTCTACTAGTTTAACAGAATTTATTCAGCAGTATTTCACTTATCACCTCAGCTACAAAAATGTTGTAGATAATAAATATTGCAGTGATTTATCAAAACGAGATATCTCCTTTACCTTTACAATCAGATATTGAATTAGGTCATTGAACTATGCAATGATAATTTCAGTCGTTCTCTTCTTCGACTTTGGGCGTGGCGAAGTTTTATAAAGTTCGCATTGTGAGGTTTATGTCTAAAACATCATCTCTATACTAGGTATTTACGCTTAAACCGTTATTAACATTTACCTAATTTAATGTTAATAATAAGGAATTATTATTATTTCAGGCAGGCAGTTGTAAACAACTTGTGGATTGCTTGTCTCTGGCTTAAGGCTTAATAAGGACCATGTATTCTTTTACGATAGGAAAATAAACGTGATGGCGGCAGAGCACTCTCTGTAGCCCTCAGAGAGTGCTCTATTATTAACAGATTTTAACATAGCTATTTAGTACATTTTGTACTATTTGGTACGTACTTTGCATAAAAAAAATTATGGATGGTATGGCGTTTGCTCGGGTGCGGTTGCGGAACTCTTTTTAATCATATCTGTAAGTACAGCAAACCGCGGCTAGATGACGCTGCTATATACCCGTGTTCTAAATCGCACTAACGAATTGACGATCCAGGTTCGTCTGAGGATGCACCGTGGAGGAGCGAAACAAGTGTCGAGTGATGGTAGATGGTAGTGTTGTGTTTCGTAAGTGTCGTTAGATATTGGCAGATAGAACAAACCTAAATACTTAGATATCCAAAATCATAGCTTTTTAGTTTAGAAAATAATTATTAACGTTAATTATAATTAACGTTAATATTACCTAGTTCTGATCCTGCCACGCCATCTTGACCTCTACATCAAAATAATAGAAAAAACAGTTTTGAATGAAGTAGGAATCGCAGTTTTTAAACCTTTAGAATTTTTAGGACATTATTATGTTTCCACAGCTCGTACGCCTCCCTTATTTTAAAGAGCAAAGCTCTTAGGTGGAAAAACTTGCTATTCGAATTGCTGCAGTATTTTCGCCAAATAATGTATACCTCCATGTCTCTCACTGGCTCTAAGGCTGCCACGGACATACTCGTTACACGCAGGCAAGCCTCTGAAGTGGCTTGAAGTACGTTGCTGATAAGATGGAGGAGGCTCGCATGCACTGGTTCGGCCACGTGCCGCAAAGACCCCAGGAATACGTGGGAAACAGGTGTCGATGGACATTGCTGAGTCGGATGCGAGAGCCTATGGCCTTCGACGTGAGGACCGGGCGAAGTGGAGCATGAAAAGTCAGAAAGCAGACCCTGGCATTTTCCGGGATAGACACTCAACCTCAACAAATAAAATCCTTATATACATTTAAGAATGACACTTAACGTACTTTTGTATGAAATTTTGTAAGGTATAAATGCGATTAAGAATTCGGTGCAAGCCACCCAAAGATGATGATAATGAATAAATACGTACCCTCATTTTGTCGATTGGATAAAGTTTACATGTAAAATTATCTCCAAAACGATTTACGAAAACTCTTTTACTAATAGAAACTAACCTGCACTATTTCCCAACAATGAAACTTTACCTCTTCTTAATCACCATCGTCACAGTCAATCCCGGCTTCTGCCAGGGCCGCTTTCCTGCTCTTTTCTTCCACTTTTCCTAGTCTTCGGCATCCTAACGTCCCCAACGGACTCATTGTTGAACTGAGTCTCATCGGACACTGTTGATGCACCTTGTCGTAAGCCGTTGACTTGGCGCTTGCATCATATTCAGCAAATTATTATTCGGACCTTATGGTGACAATAGTCAATTTCCTCTGCCTTTTTTATGAATTGTAACTAAATGCTACATATCTTAATGACGAAGGTAGGTACGATGTATGGCAGTACGTTTTCTCCCACCTTCTCACATTCACGTATGCCTTTTATATTTAGTTTTTGATCTGTCTCCGAATATTGAAGAAGCTTGTCCTCGGGCAAAGCTAGCGTCAAAACTGGGAATAAAAAGTGGGTCACTGCCCTTTAAAAAAAAAGAAGAGAAATAATTTTAAAAATTATTTTATTTGCCAATCATATTTTACCCCTATCCAAACATGTGTTATCACAACTGTTATTAATAACTATAAGTATAGTGTTAGTCCGCGACTTCGCTGGCTTAGCCATTTTTTCAACGACCCGTTCAGAAACTGCTTCACAGTTCACAGTATACTATTGAAATTAGGTACTTAAAAGCAAATTTAAGGTTGTATTAGATTTCTAAATTAGTATTTTTCAATAACAATGTTCCTTTAGGCTCGCCTACTAAATCTCCATGCTTGTAGATTAGCTGTCCTCGCAAATAGGTCTTCATAACAACACCCTTGAATGTTTTATTCAAGTACGGAGTTAACTGAAATATATAAAATATAATTAGGTTTTCTTACCGTATACCTTACGTAACTGCGTTGAAAACGTTACGAAGTAAAATCAAGCTCAAACATATAAACCTACTTCGTATTTCATTTCAACGCACTTGTTCGTTAGATTTTTGGCTTAATAAGACACACGTGCCTTTTGTTAGAGTTTCGTAGAAAAACAAGCAAATACCTGTTACTTATATAATTTTGCCAAGTCCTTATGTTAGTATAAGTCCATGTTGTTGACTTGCCTGGTAGAGATCGCTTGCAGCGATTGTCCACCACCAGTTATGGTTTTCGTTGGAACTTTTTAATGTAATTATTCTTGTGTGAGCAATAAAGAATTTATCTATCTTTCCGCGGTTAACTCAGAGTATTTGTAATAGTAAAATTTCGTCTGGTCATCAATACATAACGCCAACAAATTGATTAACTTTACAAAATGAGGACCTTCGCGATTGCGCGGAGCAAGGTACGTAGTGAAACGTAGTCAAACTATTACCGTGCTGAAACAACTGCAGTAAAAAGACGAATCGATTTCAGGCAATGCCACCATACCTCACGCCCCCAGTCCGGTTAATTTTGGAATCGCCAAAAGCCTCATTAAACCGGATTCGATTCCGGGTTGGATGCTCCTAAGAACAAATTACCTATCTCTTACTTTCGGATTTCTCCTCACTGGCCCATTCGGATTGCTCACCCTGTAATGGTTACCTATATTTTTCCTCGCAAGTGTGTTGTAATAATAATAATGCGTACGGCTAAGGAATGGAACACGTTGCCTGCGAGTGTGTTCCCTGATCAATATAATCTAGACGCCTTCAAGGCTAGAGTGAATAGGCTGTTCCAAGACGGGCATGCTCCATCTTCGGCCGCATCGTCACTTACCAACAGGTGCGATAGCGGTTAAATTCCTGTCTTGTCTAATATACATTTAAAAAAAACATCGTATGACCCTTGTGTGGATAGAGTCATAATGCTGCAAATCGAATAATCTAATATACATATAAGTACTTAAGTATACAAATTGGCTTCATAAGTACTTGTAATCTCCATAAATATTAAGATCACCTTATTTTTATGCCGGATAATGTCGGTTGTTATGACAAACGTTTCATCGGGGTCAAAGAATACCAAATCGGCGTCTGCGCCCGGTTTCAGGGCTCCCTTCTTGTCTTGCAAGCCGCACAACTGCGCAGGCGCAGCGCTCATGTATTTGGTAATCGCTGTCAAGTCAAGTCCACGATTACTTGCTTCAGTCCAAAATAGAGACAGCCCTGTAACCAACAGTAGATATATAAAGATTAGTTTACTTTTTAAAATTAATTAAGTACTGACGAATTAATGTCGGCGGTAGTGAACATGTAAGTAAGTATAACATAACTAGCTCATAGAGCTCATCTCAATGGACGCGCATAGCAATATTAGCTCCTTTTATATTGGTTTTGGATAGGTGGATGTGCTGCCTCTGTACCTACCCGTGTGAGTAAATACCTACAAGGCCGAAACTAACCGATATGCATTATTTGCTACGGAGGTAAGTAGGTAGGCACTCGCATATTTTCACACATTTTTACATACCAAATTGGACAGATGAAATCCCGCCCCAGGCTTCTAAATTATTGTCACACTTAAGCTCTGGCGTACAGGGCGAATGGTCTGAAACCACCAGGTCAAGTTTGTCTGCAAGTAAGTATGTCCAAAGTTTCTCCTGTAATTAAAGACTTAGTAAGTATCGGTATATAAGGAATAAAAAATGTAAACATATATGATATTGGTCATTTGAGCCCGCGCACTGAATTGGATGTTACCCTGACCTTTATAAGTGCTAGACCTATATAACTGAACTTGATTTGTAAAGTTTTCATATTAATGAAATTTTATACCTTCACGAATTTTTAATCTTGCGAAAGGACCCATTTATGGGTAATTGGGTAATCTAGGGTACCGAAGCGTAATCAAAACTTAGTCTATTAAAAGCGTGAGTTTCAAGGTATCCTCACCCTGTTACCAGGATCCCGGATAGGTGGCGCGCACTTATACTCTGACTGTCCTGGTGGTATCTTGTCCGCGCTCAGCGTCAGGTAGTGATGGCAGGTCTCGGCGGTGACGCCAGCGCGCCACGCGTCATTCCCAGCGGCGCGTCGCGAAGCCCGAGCTTCCTCCAGCTTTGGGACCACGTCAGCGGCCGACACGTGGACTATGTGGATTCGGACCCTGGAGGATAGTTTTAGATTCGAATAAGAGTTTAAAAGCTCATACAACATATGGAATAGATGCTCTACTTTTTTCTAGTAAATGTGGAATAGATGCTTTATTCCATATTAATACAAAAAGAAATAAAATCACACCAAAACATATAATGTAAAATTGGTTGGACAAGCCTTGTAAGCTGTTATGAGTTATTACTTATCTCAGGGCAACTATTGTTACACTGAGAAAAGTCTACAAACCCTAAATATTGGTCACAAAGTATAGCTTGGCCGTTTCATAGATTTTAACGTAGCTCTATCAGAGACAATGATAAACTAACGCTAGCAACGTGCTATCTTGGTCCAACCGACGACATCAGAAGATAGAGTATTTTTTGAGAGTTAGGAACTTGGTTCTTCAGGAGATCTGACAACCTTTTCTTAGAGAAACCGATAAAAGGTAACGAGGCTTGGCCAACCAATTTTTCATGAAATGTTTTTGGTGGGATTTTGTTTTCTTAACTCTCGCCCCGAGACAATCATTTGCCGAATCATTGAGAATTGTTTGTTATTTGTGTCTAAAATACACGTATTACACGTATACAGTTTGAACACGTTCAAATATGTACTTAGAAAGATCTAAACCTCACTGTTTTATCTACAGGGTGTAAAAGGACCGCCAGAATTAATTGAAACCTCATATTCTACCCATGAAACTAAACAACTTTCCCCAAGAAACATACCCGCGGAAACTCATAGTTTCGGCAGATATCGAGATTCTTAAGAAAAAGTTGTATTTTTATAAGTATCGATAACTACATCGTTCACAATTAATTTAGACACTCAAAGTTCAAATTAAGTTAAAATAAATGCACTTTAAGTAAAAGCACGCAATGTAAAGCGTGCAGGCCGGCCGGCCGCGCAGGGTCAGTGGCCACTGGTCACGTGGGCGAACAAGAGGCGTGCGCCGGACGATGTACATTGCGCGTCGCAATTAATTATTTATTTTAGGTAGCAAAATTATGAAGTCATTTCCGCGGGTATGTTTCTTGGGGAAAGTTGTTCAGTTTCTAATATGGGGTTTCAATTAATGCTAGCGGTCTTTTTACACCCTGTATACATAGTATAAAACAAAGTCGCTTCACGCCGTCTGCCCCTATGTATGTACCTATATACGCTTGGATCTTTTAAACTATGCAACGGATTTCAATGCGGTTTTCAACAATAGATAGAGTGATTCAAGAGGAACGTACAGTAGGTTTACGCGAACGAAGACGCGCCGGGTCCACTAGTTTGGAATAATTAGAAATATCTACATAATCCTAGAAGTTTCATTGTACCTAATCATAGCAGTAAAGTGTGCAAATACAAACCACATGCAAACAAATTAAAACCACGTGAAAACAATAACATAATATAGTATTTAGGTATCTTTATTATTTAATTGTACTTGTAGGAAACTTACTGAGTTTTATCTAGGAAACAGCAATAGTTAAAACCACGTGAAAACATCAAATACTAAACCTCTACTATCGCTACAAAGTGGAATTTTTCTTGTACCTACTTCGTACCGTAGTAAGAACTTATCTTTATTAATTAATTGTAGGTAGTTGTATAGGACTTGGACTTTGACTAAACCTCAAAAGTCCGAACTCGGGGTTTGCCAGCAGGCCATGGACCGTAGCATGTTGGGAGTTAGATTGATGGACCGAATTCGAAACTCGACGCTGCACTCCAAAACGCAGATCGCTGATGTAGCCACTAGAAAGCTGAAATGGAACTGGGCAGGTCATGGTTGTCGCATGTCGGAGGAGTTATGGGCTAAAACCGTCACAGTTTGGACACCCAATTCTCGGAAACGACGTCGCGGCAGATCCAAAAAAAAGTAGACAGATTAGCTGCGGGCCTTCCAAAGGTGCTGGCAGGTATTGGTACTTGATCGTGAAGAGTAGAAGAATCGGTGTGAGGCCATTGCCCAGCAGTAGATGATTCAGGCTAATATAATAATAATATTATTACTTGTATGAAACTTACTGAGTTTTATCAAGGAAACTGCTTATAAGTGCAACTGCATTTAATTCCATTTTTGGAGGCCTCGACTCCAGATATGTATGGTATTCCCTTGGATCTATAAAACATTAGAAACTTTCGATTAAATTCGGATAAAAGTGTAAACTGACATGTATTCAAACTGACTGATAATAAAAAACAAGAGCCTACCTTTCTTCTTCATTTTAGTCTTAGTGGCTTTCGGTGGGTCTTCATCAAGTTCGGCATGAAACTAGGAACAAGAAGATACTGTCTAAAGAAATATTATACATACACAGCATAGTTTATGATAAAGATGCTCGTATGGTGAGGGAAAACATCGTGATGTAACCTGCACATTATTATAAATTTACTATGAAATCACTACATTACTAACACAATATATTATAAAACTTAGCCCCACTTCGCGTCTGTCTGTCTTTCTCCCTGTTCGCGATTATATCAAAAACTACTGAACGGATTTTCATGCAGTTTTTACCAATAGATAGAGTGATTCATGAGAAAGGTTTAAGTGTATAATTTGTTAGGGCTACTACCCTTGCAAAGCCGGGGTGGGTCGCTAGTAATAAATGATAACATATGGCATTGGACGCATACTTACAGCTAGCACAGAGCCAGTTCCTTCTAGGGCCGCAAAAGCCTTTTCCAGGTCTTCCCGACTGACGTTTGGGAACTCATCCACCCCGCTGGGGCAAAGAAAACATTTGAACCCCACCACACCTGCCGCCACCAAGTCCTTGAGGGAATCCTAAAATAAAGTCATAAACTTATCAGCCATATATTCCTAGGCTAATTAAGTATGTCTACAAAGATTTTTATCTATTTGTTTGTTTGATCAAATACAATATAAAAAGAAATCTCCAGATGCTTGTGTCTAGACGGATTAGAGACACGATAATCTTGAACTTCGTTTAGGATTTTCATACGTTCTCCACCACTGGGTGATTCAATTGGAAAGCGCCTCCAAGTATTCCCTGGAGAGTACAAGATGAAGTTCTTCAAGAAAGGGGTGAAAAGGTCTTTGCGGGGTCGGCAATACATGAGTGATGCCCCTGGTATTGCAAACGTCCATAGGCTGCGGTGACTACTTACCATCAGGCAGGCAGTAAGTTTGTTTGCCACCTTAATGGTATATAAAAAAAAGGTTACTAGGTTTTTTTACCTAAGTTGATGAAAATGTAGGCACTACTACAGAAAAGGCCGCCTTATCCTGCTCCACGGACGTGATTAACCGTTAAAAATTAAAACAGCCGCTTTGTGTCGCTAATTGGTATTGGTAATTACCTATGTTACTCTATTTATTATAACCGAGGGAGTAAGAACTCTCTCCTGACATAACATACACTTATCATTGAGAATCTACCTCATTTCCAGGAATTACTCCTCCCCAGAATCCGACATCGACGAAAACGTTGCCGGCGGCCGAAGAAGCTTTTATTTTCAGGTTCTCCACAGTTGTCGTTGGAGGAATGGAATTTCTGTAACATATAAGATACTTTCTAAGTTAAATAAGGTCAGGTCTGAAAGTAGGACTTGAAGCAAAGTTCGTAGAACTACGAGTAAACAGTAGACTGATCTAACTCATCAAATAACAGTCCACACTGTATTACTGGAACTTTTTCGGTATGAAACGGTGTGGTTATGACCATAAACTCCACCCCTGGCAGGCGAATTAACAATATTCAACAGAAAATGCTGCAGACAATTTTTTGTTCTACTTAGAACTTACATTTTAATATATGAGTAGTATATGAGCCGGGTTTGCTAGATTATCATACTCTACCAGACACTAGTATACTATGCACGAGTTCAGTAATAAAAAAAGAAGACGTATCTTATTACCCGACTACAGGAAGCCCAAAAGGAAGGGTTATGTGTTTGGCCTGTATGTATCGTAACTACTAAACCGATGTAGACCTTTTACATTTAACATCACATTTACATTACATGGATTGGACTGGATTATATAATGCCTTACTTTTTCCATTATTCAATTGCTATTTTCATGATGACAAAACACGCCATTCGTAATGTGGCGACACTGGTAGCTTTGGCTTGACGTTCCCTTAGAATTAACAAAGAAAAAAGCGACCAATGTAATCCCCCGAATCAAAGTAACCCCAATACGTTACTAACAGCGGCATGTCCACGATGGTGGTAATGCCCCCAGAGGCGGCGGCGGCGGTGGCCGTCCGGAAGCCCTCCCAGGCCGTGCGCCCTGGCTCGTTGACATGCACGTGCGAGTCCACCACGCCCGCCATCAGCGCCAGGTCGCCGCCATCTGTCACCTGGAGGACAGATTACAAGTGAGAACAGTGAACATGCGTAGCGCAGGACCTGTTCCCGTCGTTGTAAATAGCCTATAGCCTGGATCTACAGCTGCCAGCATGAGTTTGACACTCAGGCTGATCAAGGGCAAGCTGAAACCACAATATAAAGAACGATGCCAATACTGTGTTTCAACGAAGTAGCTACTTAGTAGACATGAGTCAGCCTCTGTCATTGGGCATCCATATGAGAGTAGTTATGCCTTGCTTCTGGAGAAAGTCCAGAAAGCGTTTCTGCGATTTCTATATAAAAAAATGTATGGATACTATCCCTTTTTATACCCTACTAAATACCTGCTGGGTACGCTAGGTTTCAATTCTCTGGAAGTAAGGCGTAACTTTAATTTGCTTATAATGGTGTGTCTCACGTTGCGCGGGGATGCCGACTGTACGGCTCTGGTCTCACAGGTAGTAAGTTTATTTGTCCCCCCTAAGCCAAGAATAATCCTAAGAGCGCGTCAAAACCGGCTCCTCGCGATTCCGGCCGCGCGAACCGCAGCTCGCGCGCATTCTCCTTTACTTCGCGCTATGGACATGCTGAACGCTCTTTAGACATCAGCACTGAGTGTGACGTATTTGCTAGTGGATGGACAGACGTGCGACCTATGTGTCTGAGGTTTTGTGAGTTGATGAATGAATGATCGTTCCTAATTATTTAAATTGGAAATGGAAATGTGCCATAGTTTATTACTATTTTTATTTGTAAAATTGTTGTCACGTTTGTAGTGCATTAGTGTTAAGTATACTGTAATGTAAAAAAGGAATGGTGAAGTAAATAAATAAATAAATGTAAATATGTGCGTAAGTAAGTAAAAAACTCTTGATTACACATACAAAAGTGTACATAACGGAAAAACCAAATACTAACAATTTACGCGCAAAGGCGGCCTTATCGCTTTAAGCAATCTCTTCCCGACAATCTTTGAAAAGAGGTAAGTTATCACTGTATCCACATAGCAGTGTATGAGCAAATACGGGGACAAACTAACGGATGTGCTTACACACGTCATCATGAATCATCATCATGCGTAGCATCTGAAGAAACATTCGCGGGTCAGATATGCGAGCTAATGTAGAGTAGTTCACCCATAGGAGCAGATCTGACCCACGATGGCTCTCGAACTCAACGTACGCCACGTAACGCCAAGCGAAGTGGTCTACAGTATCGTTGGGAGAATATAGATGAATAATGCATAAAAGCCAAACCGATCTATAAAAGGCTCGGGTGAAGTTTCATCCAACAACGGATATCTTACGATTCAGATGAAAATTTTATGGAAAGTGGATATTTCTCTAGGGAGCTTTCTCGTTTACCTTTGACGTAAACGATAGGAAAGATCGTTTGGGACAATGAACGTTGTTAGAATTACTTATTTAGTAGAACAAGAAAGAACACACATTCTGGCTACTTTGGTCACTTCGGTTGCTTGTCTGCTTCTGGTGCTAACTGTACATGTAATTAGTAGTAGTAGATAATTAGTAGTGTGTTAAACTATTTGATAAAAATTATTAGGTACTAAACATTGTTGTAATAATAAGTATTCTTAATCGTATTTAACAGTAAATAACGTAGGTGGTCCTGTAACTAGTAGTTTATAACACTTTTGAAACTATCTGTGCTAAAAGGAACTGGTGGCACATTCATTAATAGCTATGTAAAACCTACTATTTCATTTTGAGACAAAATGTACCACTGTTTGTTTACCCAAATGAATCGAAGAAAAAAGACATTCTTTCCCTTTTTTTAATGTCGTACGGTAGGCATAGCGGACCCGCCATAATTTCAACGCTTGGCAGTCCGGTTCAAGATCACAACTTTGTTAGTCATCGAACGCCTCACCTAAATATATAGGTACCTACTGTGGCAACTAGCAACTTTACAATATGGTATTAAAGAATCATAGTATTAATAAATTATTTTCTTAATTAGACTAGTCAGGCACTTGACCGCCATATCACCTGGTGATATGGTAAGATATGTGACGATGCGGCTGACAGGCATATCTGTCTAGGAACAGTCTATTCACTCTAGCCTTGAAGATGTCCAGATTATAGTTATCAGGGAACACACAAAGGTTGAACGTTACAAAGGTTGAAACAAAGTGGCTTGTGCTGTCCAGCTGGAAGATCCACGACATAAGGATGAAGTGTTCGGATCGCGTTTCCCGATGGCGGAAAGGGGCCGGCGGAATGATTCTTAGAGGAGTCGGCGGTAACTAATACCATACGTACGTATACATTGGCTAGTTTAGGTTTTGTATTTTACCACACGCGGAAGACAGGACAGGGACGATGCTCTACGATACCGAACAAGCTAAAGAGCATTTTTTCCGCCGGCACAGCGAGTGATGAAACAACTTTTTACAAATTTAATTTTTTTATGCTATTACTAGGTAGGTAATAAACATCATAATTATTACGCAAGTACTTACTTATGTTTAAGTAAGTTTTTATGTTTTACTCATTAGACAACATACCTACTTTGGATATCAGGGGCTCTATTCTTAAATCGCTCGCCTTTAGGCGATCGGTTTACAATTTTCATTTTCATTTTTACGCTTATCAGCATTATAAAATTACTGTTTTTTCAATTACAAGGGCGAAAGCGAACTTTTTAAAAATAGGGAAAAGATGGCGTCATGTATCCAAATATGAATTTCTCATGTCGAAAATCTAAATTGAAAACCGTTAGACTTGAGGCGAAGGCCCTAGTTGAAAGATTTTTATGTATCTTCTATTTACACCAAAAAACGTCTTTACGGCTTTTTACAATAGTTCCAAAGATAGCAGGAATATAAACAGTAAACGAATATATTTTAACAATTAATGTAAATATTTCTATATTTCTACGTAGCTAAGTCAAGTACAGTAATTATAACAAACTATATAGTAAGTAAATTGAATCGGCAAAGCAAACGAATGCTTGTAAATTAAACCTTCCATGGCGGATCTAAGTGTTAAAAGAATAGCTAGGTCATGGCCTCACGTGATAGTCGTTGAGCTACGTCCGTTTAAAATAATCAACAGAAAAGCAAGCTTGAAAACAATAACGGTTTCACATGGCTACTAGATAATAAGGTGAATGAATAGCGACAACAAGTACTTATCTACATTCTCTTAATACACTCTCATTGGACAGGCAGCGTACCTACGGAATGTAGTACCTACAATGTGTAGTACATTTATATCTGCAGATGTCTGCTACTGACATTGGGATCTATTTCCTACGACCGCGCTCTTCTTAAAGCGAATTTAATACATCAACGAATAGCAATGTGTACCTATATTTACACAACTAATTAATGTTTTTATTTGCCGGCGATATTTAGGCATCCGAGCTTCTTACTTAGTGATCATAAATCAGCTACTCAACCGGCCACTTACCTCAATATTTTCCTGCTCCGAAACGAGTTTATCTGCCTCATCTCTTTTCAATATTTGCTCTATCTTGCCATCTTCGCCGACTAAAACGCCACCGTCGAAGATTTTGGCCTCCGTGACGACACGTTTGCTTAAAAACAATTGGCGCTTTTGCAAGGCCATTCTGAAACACCGTCGTTCTACAACAATTTCAACAGAGCCGCTCGTCTGTAATATTTACAGATGTAGATTGATTTTATGCACACAAATCGTAAACATAACGCGTTATCAACAATCCGTACCGATCTGTTGCTGTACCAACACTGAGCTATCGATTTCAAGAGGAATCTGTACGGACGACTGATTTGTATTATCACCTCGCTGTCGCTATGTTAGCAAAGACCTACTTTTTCTTTGATACGGTTCCGAACAAATCGACCCTACTTTACTGATAAGCGTTGTAATAATTACATTTAAACAAGATGAATAGTTAAGTAACTAGTTGACTCAACTTAAAGAATGATAATTAAGAATGTAAATAATAATTGCCAAAATACTACGAAAACATAACCTAATTTACTAAGTAGGTATTAATAAACGCCTGATTAAAAAACATCATCAATCGTCAAGATTTCATATTGCGGATACTTTGCTATTTCTTTTACAAAAATACATAGTTTGTGATGTACATTTTGCTGTTCTGGGTACATAAATTGCGAAAGTTTGTAAAGTTAAACGAACATTCATGCAAAAACTTCAAAGCGGATTTTGATAAAATTTTACAAAGCTGTAGCTTATAATCCTAAATAACACATAAGGCAACAATTGATTCCATACAGTAGCCAACTAATGTAGAGTTTAGAATATATCCGTACGATGTTAAACAAGTTGGTAACTAATTTAAGTTTAGAATTGGTTGCTCTTCAATGAGCAGTTTTCCAATAGGTATCTAAAGCTTTCCTAACCACTCACTAGATGGCGGCCCGACAATTTTGGTAATTGATAATCGCTTGAAATAGGTTCTTAGCAAACAGGATATAAACACTGGGTACGTTGTATTGGATAATATTGTATTTGTTAATAGTTGTCAACCATTTTAGAGGTTGTAATAATAATGGAACATAGCGCCAACTTCTATAAATATTTCTTTTTACACTTCGGTCAACCTTTAACAGCTATGTTTATTTTAATAAACATTTTATTTTTAGGTTTAGTATTAGTTGGCTGCATGAAATCACTGCCACCATCATACAGATTATAAAAAGATTACCAAAATTGTAGGAGCGCCATCTATTGATGCTTTTTGAAACCAACTATCAATACCTACTGGAAAACTCCTCATTGCAGTCAACGTAAAACGTGTCATCCGCATGGAACAAAATCAACACAAAATAGAGCGGGGCGCCTTTTGTAGATTGTGATAATGGGCACAGACTAATAATTAATCATGGGAAGATAAAGTTGTATGAAACTTTCAAGAGATTAAAGTGATTTGAATTTGGAACGTTAAAATTAGTATCAAAACTTATTGTAAAGAGATTTTATTCGGAAATGCAACCGGCCACTAAAAAGTTATATTACATTTACAGGTAACTCTTTTCTGGCCACTACGCAGATCAAAAACAAGAAAAAGGCGCGCTGAAAATATTATGAAACAATAACAAGAGAATTAAATCACTTTTTGTACACTAGTTCCACTTTATTATACAATTTTATTAAATTGCAACCGGTTTCGAATTACTCATCTTCAGGCAATTATTTTATATTAAACAAAATAAAATTGTATAATAAAGTGGAACTAGTGTACAAAAAGTGATTTAATTCATAATAATGGAGTTCCATCATGAAGTGACAACACAAAGTGTTAAATATTTAATAACAAGAGAGTTTTGTGTTACTTTGTAACGAAATCAAGTTCAATTTGTATTAATCTTATCTGGACAAATTACTGGTACGAAAAAGTCCCAGTAATACCAAAATGGAATTAGCGGCTGGAACTACTGGGATCAAAGGTACTAGTATTCTCATTTAACTTTTAAATTAGTGACTATGATAAACTTATTAATTTAGCCTTCGTTTTTCATTGTCTTACAAAAGGCGTGAAAGTAGAGTAAGTATTCACCTCTAGGATAAAGCCTGTCTTAGTCATGGGCAGCTTAAATCCCTCGCTTGACTCAGGAGTCTATATACCTCCCTCGCTTCGCCCAGGACTTACGTTGTAAAATCTATAGCTTTTAGCTAAAGATTTTATCTATACCTACTCAAAGACCAGTATGGCGCCCATGACGTAGACACTGCTTTATCCCTTTGGTGTATTCCATAGGCTTTGATTATCTAAGTATAGGTATCATGGTATCTTATCTACTAGAGGAATTTATATGCCCCAAATTAAATACCATTATGTTCAATACAACATTCATTTTCAAAATTTCAAGAGATGACGTATTCCACAGGTATATTATCAAGAAATAGCCTTGAGTTCTTGCTTCTTTCTTTGTAATGCGGTGATGATAATCGATTGTCAAACGCTAATAAGAGGTGACAATGGGGCTTTGTATTTAATCACATATCAAAGTTAAGCCGGGCAGCGGTAGGCGTGGGCGCCCGACACGGCTGTTGACGAATCGCCGAATAAATGCCAATGTACCACCTTGAACTTGCGATGAGCAGTCGGGGTGCTCCCGGCCTGGCCGCCTCTCCCTCCGCAATCCGCGCTGCAAGCACCGCTCGCAACGTAAACAATCGACCGGTTCCGACTATGATATTTTTAAAAAGGACTAGTAAAGGACGTGAACTAGTTACGATGCGCTATAATGACAGATTATTAACATATTCTCGTTGCCGAGACGCATCTTGCTCTCGACTCGCGCATTAGCCGGCTACTTCCTCAATGGAGCTAGGTCACTCGTCCAGGTCAGCCGAGTGTTTGGTAACAAGGGCAATGCCAATTTCAGGGTCCACTTATCAGTTTACAGTTAGGTGCGGTGGCGACGGCGCGATGCGTCGAGGAACAATGGTGACATTGGCGGGAAGAAAGGAAGGAACGCCGCGTGCATAGTAATCGTAGCGGCGGGTGACTCGACCGCATCTGTCAACGGCACACACGCCGCAAACACCTGACTGTACTGTACCTATCCGTACAAACAACTGTGTCTTTCAAATAGTGATGGAACTACTTTATTAAAAGAAGGAATCTGAACGGTAAGTCTACCAAACAAGCGTCCGTTTATTGCAGATTGCGATTACATTTCACGTTAATTGAATTTTTTTTGTAAAATTACCTTATTTATAAAATTCTTTAATATTTACATACACATTTTTACTTACATGACACAGTATGAATTGACCTCGTTTATGTATTTTGTATGAATCAGAGGAAAATGCTAACAAAAGAGTTCAACGAGCGACAATTTCATAAAAAGGAAATTTAATTAGTAAGTTTATCAAAAAGCTTCAGTTTTTTTTTTTTTTTTCACTAGGACCCCCGCCGGTTTTGCACGGGTAGTAACCTTAACAAATTACACATCAAAACCTTATTCATGAAATACTCTGATTTTTGGTTAAAACCGCATGGAAATCCGTTTAGTAATTTTTGAGTTTTTTGATCGCGAACAGACATAAAGACGCGGCGTGGGACTTTGTTGTATTATAATAGTGATAATGATAAAGTACATAATTTAAAATTCCTTTTGCAGAAATGCTACTTAATATTTATTATATATATTCACAATTTAGGGTTCAGCAGTAAACCAAGGAACTTTAACATAATGAGCCTTGTAAATAAACCAGACATGTTAAAAGAGCAAATTGAGACAAAGTGTAGACTTACAACTTACAAGTGTAGACTTACCTGTGTGTGCCAGAGAGTTCAAGCCGCATAACAAGAAGCAGTTAATATACTTCTTACATACTCGAACAACAAAAAACACAATAGGCCAGTAAAATATTGAAAAGTAAGTGACACAACTTTGGATTAGAATTGTTAAAACTAATATGTAAGTTATCCCACTAAGGTGGCAAACAAGCTTACGGTCTGCCTGATGGTGAGCAGTCACCGCAGCCTATGGACGTTTGCAATACCACTGACATCACTCACACGCTGCCGACCCCGGTAAAACACCCCTTTCTCAAAGAACTCCATGTTGTACTCTCCAGGGAAAACCTTTCCAGGGAGCTCATTCCACAAACTTAGTGTCCGTGGGAGAAAGTTCCTTTGGAATCGCACAGTTTAGATGTAGTTGAACGGTGTGATGATAGATGGTAGCTGTAGGCATCATGTCAAACATAACCTTCCTTAGAACAATTACCGTTGAACATGCGATAGAACATACAAATAGGAAGCTGAATCTCTTCACTGACAGCGGCTCAATACCACTTAACAGCATGGTATAATCGACTATAGCCCGTTATAATATAGGATATATAAAGAACGTTTTTGGATTAAGCTTTCCATTTCGGATATATTTAGCTTCAAAGTAAAATAATATACATAGTTTAAAACCGCCGTCTGCCCCTCTGTATCTATCTATGTACGCTTAGATATTTTCAACTATGCCACGGATGTTAATGCGGTTAATAGAGTGATTCAAGAGGAATGTTAATAAGCATGAAAAATAAATCTTTAGTCCACAAATTTCCGCCAAAAACTCATTTGGGTATTCATTGTAAAAGAAAAATATAGGCCATGGTCAAGAAAGCCCATGAGAAGGCGCCGTGCCACAGATTAGAAAAAAGTTACAACGTAATCTTCGCGTGAGAGTGCTCAAGTGGGATATTGACGCCATGGAGTTTCGTCGTAACAAGGCCCTGCTTTACGGTGACATTTCATGATACGTAATTGGACTTTGTCGAGCAGGAGGTGTTAAAAGGATTTTACATCATTTGTTAATTAGTTTATGTTCAAACAAAATATTTACAAAACCATAACAAATAAACGAAAACTAACACTAAAACTAAAACCTTAACAAATTAAAATTCATCTACATCACTGATTCCCGGGTTGTGTTCTATTTAAAATACCTCGGATGGTTACGAATAGCTTATTCCTTTTTTTGGTTACATATTCGTAAAAGCAGATTTTTCGTCGAGCATCTTATAGTAGGTACCTATCTTCCTAGTGATAAGAACTTCGTCCACAATTTTCCCATTAAGCTCGGCTCTACTATAATTAATGGTAGTATAATACTATACAATGTAAAACTTAGATAATAGTAACACCAAACGTTGTACACATTGAAGTTATGCTGTCTGTTTTACAAATTTGCAGTACTTACATGTAAGTAATTAATATTATGATAAGAATCGTTACACCACGTTTTGATTAATTGTGAACTATTTAAAACATTGGTTAACGGTTTACGTTGGTTGAGTGGTATTTAATGAGTATTATGTAAACTAAATAGTCAAAGGTAATCTATACTAGCTTCTATCCGCGGCTTCATCTGCTTAATCTTCGATAAAAGTTTGAATTCGATAAAAAAATTCGACAAAAACGTAAATGAAACGACGCGTCCGTAGCACATACATTGTCGTACTCATTAAAATACTTATTAATAGGATTTCTTACCTGCAGGATTTACAAACCGGTACATATTAAGAAAACATTCTGTATTTGAATAAATTATGATTTATGTGGTTAAGAGTCTCATCTTTCTAATTAATTGAATAATATTTTACAATGTCATCATAATACTTATAAATATTTTTGAAAAATGTGAGCTAGGTATTAAGTATGAATATTGTATTTATAAATGTTTTAAAATGACGTATGTTCCATAATGCTTGTCTAAATATTAGGTGCGACTTAGTAAATTATTATATGATTAAATATTGTCGAAATTAAAACAAACGGAACTTGATGAAAGATCATTTCAAGTGTAAGTTTAATAATTAAACCCACCATAACCAGTACGATGGATGGATGGATAACCAGGATGTTTTCCCTCTTTGGTATCTAACATAATACCTACATTATTATCATCATCATCGTCTCACTCTAGTATGTAGCGCGAGGGCCCCGGTAGATTCTAAAATTTCTACATATCCAGAATTTAACTAAAATCTGTGCGCTCTATGAAACTCGAACCATTTTCGATTTTCTATCTATTGTAAATTGAGTATACTTTATTGAGTAAAACAATTGCGAGATTGCAATTATTAGGTGTAATTGATAAATTGACATAATGTAACGTGCAATGATTTCACATTATTAAAATCAATGCTTGCGAGCGCTGCAAGCTTAAAATTTTGAATTTTTTCTATCGTAAAACACATGCGATGTTATGATAATTATCTGAGAAAAAATAATCGAATCTATACGTTTTGAATCTTTGTCATTAAGTACATACATACCGCTCTTATGCCCCCCGTATCCTATAAGGCAGGCAAAGACTATCGATTACCACAAGGTACAATCCTATGTAATCTTATGTGTTTTAAGTTTAACACATGCGACGTTATAATCATTAAGCAAATAAGGTGTTTAATCTGTTAGCACTACGAATTTAAAGGCTTTTTCAAGCGCTATAATTTGCCGCCCCTACGCTTCTGCCGCCCAAAGGCTTTAGGCTTATTATCCCATAATATACCATAATACTACTATCTTTTCTATCTGTGATAATTTTGTTGATTGGTCAATCTATTATAATATGACAACTACGGTTCCAACCCCACAAAGGTTCCCGCAAACAAAGAAACCTAGCCCTTAGATGAATGAGCTAAAGTAAACTAAGAAAATAGCAATACACAACAAAATTGATGTTGCTCCTTTACGAAGGGCAAGGAGCATCTCGGAAGCAAAAACGTAACACAGGGAAACAAGTGTTCGATTTGCCAGACCAATATGTGATACATAAGTGTTGGCCCGGCGTGGGTGAGACGCGATGACACCAGGTATTTAACGTTAGGCGGGACCCGCGGCGCAGGCTCAGTCGCGCGGCACCGCGACGCACGCGCACTCCCACGGTCCGGACTACTGCCAAACGCAGCCCTTGTGAACTGACGTAAACAATTAGGTAACCACTTAATTTGCAAAAAGAAGTTGAAAATATTAATTTCGCAGCACCTAACTGCTTACCTATTTATAAAAAAAATTATGCATAATTAGAAATTAATTAAATAGAAAAAATATGAAAGGACAAATTTCTCATTTGGTTTCCAGATAAAAGTTTTGAGAAGATCCCGTGAAACACGCTCCCCGTTATGGGGCAGAGGCACATACTTTTGGTAAGATTTATTATTTTATATCTTTTTATCATTAATGAGTAAGACCTTAGTTGACTTGTCAACTTTGACCGTGCTTTTTCATCTCAATGTAACCTATATTTTATATGTAGAGCCCCGCAAGATTATATTAACAACATACCTTTCTTCAAGATCGATCTGGGTTTTTACCCTCATTAAGTAACGATCAAATTATACTTTATATCAAAAGTAAATACACGTTCGAATTTTAAAATGAATCATCGTCAATATATTTAATGGGTAAACAAACTGTTTAAGTGATCGTTTCTGCCCAAGTAAATACTTATAACTTTAATAAATTACGCTTAAGTAATTCTAAATCTGATAGTATAGTATCCAAAACATCACCCGAGCTGAAGAAATAGGTAACCAAAATGACCTTAATCATCCAGAATGAATATTTAAACTCAATTATTAACCCCCAATAAATGTCCTTGAATACCCAAGTGTTATAATAATATTAAAACCGGATTCTCTATGCAAGATCATAAAACATTATAATCAACCATAGGTCATTGAACTTCAAATTAATATCCTTTTAATTTCATCGTAGATTGCCCTAATATCCGAATCAATCACGTCGCCTCGTACATCGCGTACGAATTATTTATTCACGCCACTTTTAAGCTACTTGGTAATCCTTCCAAAAACTTTTACATGGACTAAATAAGCAATTACTTGGCTCATTGCATATGCGAGGCGGATAAACAAACTACAGCCTTCACATTGTGATACGTGTATAGGTATAAAACCTACTTTTATACCATCGCACCTGTGGCTCTACTTGAGGGCATAGAATCTGCCCTGAATAAGGACCGGGGAAACTTGTTTCCGCCAACTATAGACCCTTACAGTTGCCTGCACTTTTTATTCATCTGTACAGTGTGAAGGTCGATCATTGGTCAACCTAGTTAGTGATTTTTAACGCGCGTTTCTTTAACAGATAATATAGGACCTCTTTTAACGGTATTGTATTGTAATACTACGTTGGGCTCAATATTTATATCTACCACCATATTATTTTGTACTATTAAAGTGTTAGGTAGTTTTATTTAGTTTTAGTTATAAAATTATTGTATTACTTACTCCATAGATATAACTGACTGATATTGAGTGTACAACAGTTCCATTTGTTTAAAGGACCACATCTGTTGTCTACCTAAGATAAAATCTTATTTCTACCGAGTCGATAATAACGCACATTATGCAGCGCACGCGCACCGATCTGCGCGCAATGCCTATGAAACGTTGGTCTTCAACACGGCCTCAAGAATATACTTGACAATGTCCTTTATGACTATGCACCTCCAGATTATTTACTAAGGCAGTATTTATTTATTATCGGAAGAGAGTAGAGATTGACGCAAAGGCCCGGCGCGATTTCTATAGCGTGAAGTCCTACTCCTACCCTACCCTACCACTACACCAACCCTACCCCTACCTACTCTTTTATTTCTTACGTATAAACCTTGTCCTGACTTATTAAAAGAATTTGTTAAACAGGATCAACCGTTCTAAAATAAGGCACAAAAATGGTTTTGATACCATGGGTTATATTATTTCATTTTTCCTAGGGATCAAAATTTTAAGTAATATATAGTCTATGTTACTTGCTGATAATGTAGCTTACTATTAATGACATTTTTTTTTAATCGGTTTAGTAGTTTTTATGTTTATCTATTACAAACAAACAAACAAACCGACAAACAATCAAATCTTTCTAAAATTATAGATACAAGACTCCAAATGTACCTACATTTACATCAAAATTTTTGTGTCCCGATTGTTATTTTTTAAATCCGGTAAGTAATAAAATAAAACGCGACACGAAATACCACTAAATACGTGCCAAATATTTTCATGGTATAGTGATTGGGACTTAAGACCATAAAATCGGACCCTCGTAATAATGTAACATATACCTCCATCTACCCTTTATAATCAGCCATAACCGGTTCAAAGAGGATAAAAATAAATGTTTGAATTAGGATCGGATGGCGAAATGTCACGCCGAATACCTTGGACTGGTCCAAGGAGGCAGATGACCCCCGGCGCCGCTACCTGCCTCTGAAGCCTGTATGCAAATGGAGCTGTTTTCCAAACAACTCGAGTCAATGTACTTACTAGACTGTTTAGGAAATAATTTATTAGATCAATTCTCCCGACTCAATGACATATTATAGTTGGTAAAATAGACCCGCTGTGAATTAATTATCGATAAACGACTCTTGTTTTTTTCTAACTTACGTTCGTTAATATTTTAACTTGACAATTTATTTAAAGACATGCACTAAGTTATTCAAAAACATTTTTATAAATCGGTTCCTCGATTTATAACTTTTTACAAATGCATTTAGGTAGTTGAATTCGTTTTGTCAAACCAAACAATCTTATCCCAAACACCTTTTGCCTATCTCATAGTATATGAGTGCGTTGAGCCTTTATAGGTGGACGTTGACTCTTACCAAAATATACCTTTTACTCGAGAAAACACTGGCTTTTGTGGACCAGTTTCTGTTGATCTTGACTCTGTCAAGTTATGTAAATTACGCAAAGATGAAGTGCGATACTTGATCGATAGGTCATTGACCCATCGCCCACACAGTGCTGTCATGCAACCGAAGGCGATAATAGGAACCAAACACTCACTTCTTCAGACTCCAACCTAGAGGTTGGAATCTAACAAAGTGTTTGCTGTTAGGCCATTAGAGCAAGCTTTTTGCGAGTGCCTTTTGTATCCTGTAACGGTCCTCGAGTCTATTTTGAATGTCCCCAAGTAATTGATACTTATTTGCATTGTTAACTCCCATACTGGTGCGATGCTTTTTGTTTCGGGTCATCATCCTCAGGGGCTTTGTTCGCCAAATCATGTTTATCCGAAGCATGATAGTCGAAACCAAACAAAAGAAACTCCGAACGTAATGACTAATTACTTTGATACGAAAATTCCATTCATCACAGCAGGGTTCCTTGAGATTGCTTCATAATTCTTTCTACGACTTAATAAAAGATTTTTTACAGAAAGAAATGTTGATGAAATTGTTTGAGGGCAACGTTTTATTGTTGAGGAGCGTGTTAAAGAGATTTTTTTTCTATTAGCGCGTGTTGGCGTTGGTGCTTTGCGCAAGCACCAGGGCGTCCCCGCGTTCTCATTGGAGCGCGTTTTTCCGAAGCGCCGTCGAGACTGTTCCTGAGCACGAGCCGATTGCAGCCCCAATACGGACTTCTGTGGAGAGCGTCCCGCTCAGGTAATAAAGAATATCCTGTTTCTTTTCGATAATTAACTGTAATTTTGTATACCGTAACCGAATTCGAAATAAAAGTTTCGGTTAAATTCTGATAGGTGTGGAGTCTAAATGACTTTCAACTTATAGTTAAAATTAGTAGCAGCTTTTAATTATTTAATGCTAATAATAATCATAATTTATGGCTTTAATTAGAGTAAATTATACTCAATAAAAGAAAGTCAAATGCTGAACTTAACTCGTATATTCGTAGGAAATAATACGAAATTTTCGACCCCGATACCTAAAATATCATTATCAGGTTGTAAAGTTCTAAAATACGATTATTGACATTTTAGGAGCTTAAGAGATGAAGGCGATGAAAGAATACCATTAAGAGATGCAGTAGAAAAACGGCCAATATCTGTACTGGAACCCAGTTCGTCTTATAAATATATCGACGTAAGTCATTCTATTTTTTTTTTACCAGTGAGATAAAGCGCTTTACACATAAATAACCAGGTTTAGTAAATATAAACGTAAGAATAAAATAATTACAAGGAAAAAGAAAATAATAAACACAAGCTTTGCTTACTTTGGGGCTAGATAGCTCTGTGTGAATTTGTCCTAATAATTTCCATGCAGACTTATTAATTTACTTTTTTAACGACAGGATATTGAATCGGTCCCAAACATTGGTGGTGTGGGAGCACTCAGATTGTATTACGGAGCCGCGAGTTATTTGAACAAGTAAGATTCAGTTTTTAATTATTGTGCAGTCGAAGAAATAAAAGGCAACACAAAAGATGTACCAGACCACGTCATTCTTTGATCCCCTTTGTAGCCTTCTGTTTTATATTCACTGTACCTAAATGTAACGATAACGTGTGCATTGACGTCATTAAAGATTTTTTTCTCGTATTTTAGTGGCAGTCGAACTGACGAGAGATTGCAACAAGGCAATGCAAATCTTCAAGGTCAGTACCATTATCCTAGCCAGGTGTATCCCTTTTAAAATGAAAAACAAAAAAATGTGTTTCTTTATTTCATAGTTGGAGCAAAAAACCATCTCATCCATTATAACATTCCCCCAGTCAGGTAGGTGTATCATTTCTAAAATGAAAAACAAAGTAATGTTTTTTCGTCCTTCATAGTTGGAACAAAAAACCACCGCACCCATATAATAGGCATACATATTTAAATGTTTTTCTAATGACACATTTCCGCAGAGATGCAGCAAACCATCCCTGGGACCAGTACCAAGCGGCTTGTGGTGTGCTACATGGAGTCCTGGGCGGCCTACCGCGCGCCCCCTCTGGCGTTCACCGCCGGCCTTCTGCCCAACTCCTGCACGCATCTGCACTACGCCTTCGCGGTACTACACCCACACACATATGTCTTACTGCCGGCTAACGAGGACTATGACGTTGTTAAAGGTGAGTTGAGACAGCTATCCAATGAACTAGGAAATGCAGTCTAGAGTCAACGAGTTACCTTAGTATAGTAAATTACCCCGTTAACGAATGGCTGTTGTGCAAGGCGACGAATTGACTTTGAGGCATATATAGGACGTCAGACACTAGAAAATAGACAGCATCAGTGATTTTCAACGCTGCGATCTGCAGCTTATCTGTTACGCCGGATATTATGGGAAATTCCTTCTTCTGCACCTGTGGATTGTTAGAGGGTTTTGATTTTGTGATGTTTTTAGAGGAGTGTATCCCGAGTGTGCTCCATACAAACTTAGTTAGCGCATATTTTCAACATGACGCTATCAAAGCCCATGAAATTTTGTAGACATGATCCAATAACCAATATCTATGCTTGTGGTTTGTCATGTGTGGTTAATAACGAAAATCTGACAAACCACAAGTATAGATATTGTTTTCTGGGTCACGTCTACAAAACTTAATTGGCTTTGATAGCGTCATATTGAAAATATGATCAAACTACTTTTGTATGGAGCGCGCTCGGAAAACACTCGCCATAATTAGCTATAAATCGATCATAAAATATTTTCTTTAAATATTTCGAAAAGAAACCATTTTTTATACAGAAACTGGAATATTTTTATTCCTGTCAGAATTTCTTTTTCTCACATGAACACCAAGAAACAAACCCAACTTATTTGTTCCCAGGTGGCTACCGAATCGCGACCGGTCTAAAGCAGCGTATGCCTGGCCTGCGCGTGATCATCAGCGTGGGCGGAGACGGCATGGACCGCCTCTTCAGCGAGATGGTCCAGGAGCCGAGAAGACGTGACTCCTTCATCGACAGCGCTGTGAAGTTCTTACAAGACCACGACTTCGATGGTCTTGATTTGCACTGGAGGTTTCCAGGTATGTACTAGTCGGTGGTAAATAACGCACTACTGCTAGTTTCGGCTTCGTAAAATGTTGTCTCTGTCATTATCTTACACTCACATTCGTATGACAAAGATGAACTCTAACAAATTTTTTTTGGAGAAGCAAAATTGGTATCTAGTTATTTCAATAATTGGTTATTTAATTTTAAAATGTTAAAATTGCAGGTGAAAAAGACGACAAAGAGAAAGAGTTGCTAACCACTCTGCTCTACGAATTACGAGAAAAATTTTCGTCGTACGGTTTTCTGCTTTCTACCGTTCTGCCTCCCTTCAGGTAATTAACCTCATACTTAATTACATTGCTTCTATCTAGAAGTCTAAAATCTTTTAGGGTCACTTTTGGCTAAGCTGTGCAATAAAATATGTACATAATTGCTATAATATTTATGCTTCTATCTAGAAGTCTACAATCTTTTAGGGTTACTTTTGGCTAAGCTGTGCAATGAAATATAACCTAATTGCTATAATATTTAGATACCAAATCGAGGATGGCTACGACCTGAGCGCAGTGAGCGGTGCGACGGACTATACGATACTCCACGCGTGGGACATGACCCATGGGAAGCGGGACGAGCCGCCAGCAAGGGCCGTACAGCACAGCGCTCTACATAGAGATCCTGGGGCGACGTCCAGGGACCAGAGATACGATAACATTGTACGTTTAACTCCTATACCTACTTAAGTACATTTCAGAACCACTGGCTATATTATTTATTGTTATGGCTACTGCGAATGCATTTTTATTTTTGAAATATTTGCCTAAGGGCACGATAAGGGGCCGGGGGGTTGTTTAAACTGTTAGAGCCATGATTAAAAAGTACTTGCTACGGATGTCAAGACTCGCTTATGCACGTTCGTAATTTAGAATTTGGAATTCGAACGGGCTTAGAGAGCACTTACCTTGAATTTTTATCGGCATTATCCCTCAGCTCACTCAACATTAGCAGTTCAAATTTCAACAGATGACGAGAATGTCCAAATAGATCACGAACATTTTCCTAACCTCTTTTCCCTACGACGCAACACACCCGTACGCTTACTATTCACTTGTGTAAAGTAGCGTTACTACATTTCTTCACAGTGCTCGCCTGCTAAGTGAACGCATTGCGTTCAATACGGATTGGTCATTTTGCCAATTCCCACTCAAATATTGACAGTTGAAACCACATCTTTACCCTGTGCGTTCACGAACACTTTTCACAGAAACGTATCTGAATACGATTGTATCACGCTCTAACCCCCCACCTCCACAACCCCAGGAGTTCATGGTGAAGTACATCCTGCGTAACGGCATGGCGGCTGACAAGCTGGTGCTGGGAGTACCGCTGTTCGGACGCAGCTACACTCTAGCGGCTTCCACGCTGCCCGCGCCGGGCGCACCCGTCAAGGGCTGGGGAGATGAGGGACAGTACACGCAGACCCGGGGAATGCTCGCCTATTTCGAGGTAACTGGGGATCAAGGGGATATCAGGGTCGATCTAACCATTACACATAAGACTAATTGTAGACCTGAGACGTCCGTTAACTCTGCAGCGAACTGAACTTGGTGACGACTAAAAACCAGGTTAGTATATGTGAAGGCAATCTACAACAGCTTGGCGTATTCCTTTTGGCCTCATCCGCCACAGCACTAACTACCCAGATGCTGTCTGTGGATAGATGGGACTTCCCGACACAGGAGTTACAGTCAAGACAAGCTGGTAATGGGTGTGCCGTTGTTCAGACGCAGTTACACTCTAGCGGCTTCCACGCTGCCGGCGCCGGGAGCCCCCGTCAAGGGCTGGGGTGATAAGGGGCAGTACACGCAGACCCGGGGAATGCTCGCCTATTTCGAGGTAGCTGAGGACCGAGGGGATATCTAATTATTATATACACATAGACTTGCAGCTAACTTTAGTTCGTGGCGACTGAAAATAACCAGGTTAGTATCTGTGAAGTGTATATCTACAACAGCATGGGGTATACCTTTTGGCCTCCTCCGCCACAGCACCCGCGCCCGTTGCGTCCCTCAAACGCTGGGCCAGTGTACTGGCTGATACCAGTACAGGCAGCGCAGGTCTGCAGATAAGGATTAGCTAGTAATAGGTTAGGATCTATGTATTCTGTGCAACCCATACAGTGTAGATCTGATAATTGCAAGGAGTCTTTGAATATACGGCTGTACTTCAAAATAACCGGGGTCATTGGGGCGATCGACCATTAAACGTAACTTTTTAGCAAGAACGAACAGACAGTGTTATACAGGTTTTTAAAATCTTTTTTTTTAACATTCTTCATACGAATATCAACAATAATATAATGAACAAATATTTTCGAGAAGTATGAAATTAACCGTCAATATATTTATGTTGGATATATGAGCGCTATTTAAAATTTGTATTATTATTTTTAGATCTGCATGGCTGAACGTGAAGGGAAATGGTCGAGTGGAATCGATGAAGCTGGCAACTCATTCGCCGTATATGAAAGTCAATGGGTTACTTACGATACTCCCTCCAACATAAAGGAAAAGGTACTTCCCAAACAGAACTGAAAATGCATGATCAACAGACATTAGAAAATTGAATTTCTTCGTGTGAAAAAATTTACAAACACACCATAACTTCAATTTTTCAGATGAACTTCGTAATAAGCCACGGCTTAGCCGGGGCAGCTGCTTGGGCTGTCGATATGGATGATTTCCGTGGCTTGTGCGGAAAACCTTTCCCGATGCTCAGCGCAATATCTACTAGCCTTAATGGTGAGAAATATTAAACAATGCTCAAATTCCAGTTATTTAATAAAAGCTTCCTCATGTGTTTCTTTTGCTAAACAATTATCGTCTTGCTGTAGGAGAATTGGTGCAGACTGACCAGTCTACACTGAAGATCGGAAAATGTGACCCGACTAGTCCGTATTTAGCTTCTGATGAGGACTCCTGCGCCCACTTCCACTTTTGTTCCGGTGGAATAAACTATCGACTTATATGCGAGGACAATCGACTCTATGATCCGTCAACAGGTTATTGTGGGTACGTATGGACAGCAATTTATACATTGATGATTCCTTATTTCAAAACCTTTGATCAGACTTCAATAAATATGTATATAATCCATGTGGATTATTTTACAGACATCAAGATGTTGCGAAGTGCGTCCCTGGCCAGAGCCTCAGGATAAGCCTTGATGATGCATCAAGGTTCTTGTCTCAATCATATGCGACAGATTTCGAGGTACTTAGTTATAAAACATAGAATACCTACATGATATTTAATAGGAAAATATAAATATCTCTCAATATTGAATCTGAACTATTCGCAGTGGGGAGACGATCCAATGAAAGAAATCATTCAAAAAGCGAACAATCAGGAACGATTGGTGGCGTCAGCGCTAGGAGACAGCAGGAAAGGTATAGTATTTAAAACAGTAGCAAAAAATTATTTAATCACTCATCTTCTTTCTTTTCTTTCTGCCTTTCTCAAACTAACACTCTAATCGCTTCTGCTCTGTTTCTCTTATAGCTTATAGGCTTAGAGAACGACAACAACAGATCGAAAGATTGAAAGATTTAATCCGTATACATAGGAATGTACCTTATGGGTACTGGGACAGTGTCTTAGTTTCCCATACAACGAAACATAAACCTCAGCGACCTCACCATCAATATAGTATCAAGAATACACTAGATACAGACGCTGAAGAAATCACACAAAGTGGCACAGGTAGGTTTAGGCTTGCGACATGAAATATCTAGAACTTGTTCTATTGTCTTCTGGCTGGCTAGGAAGTACTAACCGCCATAAGTGCTCTAATCATTTTTAATCCTATGGCTTTCATGAACTCTACATTGTTTTGATCTCCAAGTCTTATGTATCCATATCATGGTTCTACAAAATAATAAACAATAGAGCGCAATACAACGACTGAATGTGGTCTAAAAAGGAACTAACATCGCCCTTAGTAAACCAGGGATACCATGTCCCCAACTATCATCATCATCATCATATATTTAAGAGCAATCTCCTGTCTGGCAACCTCTTCATTCCTATAGTTCCCGGTGCTCACTTTTTCCTTCACTTCTTTCCAGTATTCAAATCTTGGCCTTCCTCTTCCGCTTTTACACCAACTATACAGGAAAAAAACAGGTTACCCTCACGGACATTATTATCTTGTCGCATTCAACTGTCTTGGCTGGTGTGTTTCAATGGTTTTCTATTTTCTTCTTTTTCGTGAACATTTCGCCGTCCCACTTTGGACAAGACCCCAGTCTCTTCCCGGCCACCTAGGTGATGTCGTCGGACCATTTTGCCTTTGGTCTACCACACACTTGGAAACACACTTTAATACCCACAAAACATCCAGGCAAAGACAACGACAAGCGCATAGTGTGCTACATGACCAGCTGGGCGTTCTACCGCCGCGGCGACGGCAAGTTCGTCCCGGAGCACATCGACACGCGGCTCTGCACGCACGTCGTGTACGCGTACGCCTCGCTGTCGCCCAACGACCTCGTCGCGAAGGAGTTTGACCCGTGGGCGGATATCACTAACAGTGAGTTGTGGGTGCATAAGTTTGTGGTGTAAGAAAAAATTCGGGAAATTGTCGCAAAAGTCGGCACTTCAAATTAAATTTATGGAATAATTAATTTGGTTTTACATCTACAGTAAAAGAGCATAAGTGCATTATCACTTCAAGAAATGTCTTCTTTTCCGCCACAGCAACATTCACTAATTTGGTACATATTTAGCCAAAATCAGTTTCCTAAAAGAAAGGCGCATTAACTGTCCCTTATATCCAAAAGACTCGTCCTTTACCCTCACGGTATTTTTTATATAATAAAAAAAAATCATGAATGCTATAAAACCGTGTAACAACTGTACATTAGTGTGATTTTTAAGGTGGTCATACACTTACGCTCTTGCATAGCAACTAAAGAACACGAAAATAAAGACAAGAATTATCAATAATTACAACTTATTACTTATTTTATTATTTCAAGCTATGACTTATTTTCACAGATCTATACGAAAGAGTAACGTCTCTATCGGATGTGAAAGTTCTGCTGGGACTTGGCGGATGGACCGACTCTGCTGGCGACAAATACTCCCGCCTAGTGTCGTCAGCGTCCTCTCGCGCAAAGTTCGTGGAAAAAGCAGTTGCATTCTTGAAACTGCACAATTTCAAAGGTCTACATTTAGACTGGGACTATCCGGTCTGCTGGCAAAGCAACTGCAAGAAGGGTGCGAAATCTGATAAAGCGAACTTCGCCAAGTTAGTTCAAGTGAGTAGCTATACCAGTCTAAAAACTTATTTATTTACGACAATAAAGTCACACACCTTCAACTCGCATTATTTCTTTCCAGGAACTATCTACAGCTCTTCACGGCGCCGGCATGGAGTTGGGCGTCGCATTATCAGGATACAAGGAAGTGATAGAATCCGCTTACGACCTGCCTGTTCTCTCGAAAGCCGCGGATTTCCTCAGCACTATGACATATGACTATCACGGTGGTTGGGAACGGACCACTGCCCATCATACTCCATTGACGGCATCGCCTAGTGATGGACTGTCTTATTATTCTATTGTAAGTTATATGAACTAGTATTATATTAGATGAAATTGAAACAATATTTTATCACCAAAAATTATTTTTCCCTAGCAATACGCGATAGAATCGCTGATCAGCGGTGGCGCGGATCCCAAGAAATTGTTACTCGGGTTGTCCTTCTACGGCCAGTCGTATAGACTAGCCTCTGTGGAAGGTCCAGGCGGCCCTGGTACTCCATCTGCAGGGCCTGGAGAGCCAGGAGAGTTCACCAAGCAACCGGGGATGTTAGCTTACTATGAGATATGTTACAGAGGTCAGTTGCCAACAATTTGGAGTTACTTGTATTAAGAATAATGTACATTTACCGATCTGGTAGAATTTACGTTTTTATTCCATTGCAGTTAAAAATTTGAGATGGAAAACGGGCCAAATCGACAAAGCTGGACCGTATGCTCACTCCGACAACCAGTGGGTAGGCTACGACGATCCGAAATCTATCACAGATAAGGTGCGTAGATACCTACTTATATACCTATATATCGAAACTAAACTATCTAAAACTAGTACTTAAACAAATTAATGTATTCGGTTAAACGTAAAACATTATACGAATACGTATAGTGGCTTTATGTTCTTTATTTAATGTCCTAAATAGAAGCTATTTTGTTATCTAGATTTGAGTGATGTAACATTCGAAATCGGCATAACATCCAATATTCATAAGTTACAAAACAAAACACACAAGGCGTTCACAGACGCCACGTCTCGACAGACCACAGCCCTATTTTTGAATCGCTCGCCTTAATACGAACGGCTTTTAATTTCGATTTTCGGCATGAAAAATTAGATGTTTTGATGCATGATGCCGATTTCCCCTATCTTTGAACAGTACCCTTTCAGTGTTGTCAATGTGATTTAAAAAATATTGAATGTTTCATGGCGAAAATCATAGGTAATCGGAAATCGTTCGAACCGATGCAAACGATCCAAAAATAGAGCCCCTATTAAACCTTACCACTTCCACAGGTGGAATGGGCCATGCGCCAAGGGCTAGGCGGGGCGGTGGCCTGGGCGATGGACTTGGACGACTTCAACAACCGTTGCTGTGCGGAACCGTTCCCGCTATTGCGGGCGGCCGCGCGGGCGTTGGGAAGGCCCGCGCCCGCGCCGCCCGCCGCCGCCTGCGAGCGCCCGCCGCAGCCCGTCACGCCCGCGCCGCCTACCACTACGCCTGCTGAGTCCGACGGTAAGTGCGCAGACTATACAGACTAGCTATTTATGGGTTTGTTTCTAGGATTCCGAGGCAAAATTGTAAAAAACTGACTTTTATTTGTCTGCGAAATCGGGTGGTAATACCGACACAGTCCGCCTATACAGCACGGGAAGCACGAGGCGTGCTACACAGACTACTGTTTGCATGTTTTCGGGAATTGATAATAAACTTTTTGCAAATTCAACATTTTGGGATACAGCATTCTGCAAATTCAAATTTTTGCACGACAACATTTTAAGAATGCAACTGCCTCGAAACTATGTTGATCCGAAAAGTTGTTTTGAGATTCCGAAACCAAAGCTCTGTGTTCTCTACTGTCTATCTGTTTGTCTTTTTCGGACAAGACCCACCGTAGTCACCACTCACCGCCAGCGTCACAACTCTTGTGTAACCCTCTACAACAACTAAATCTAACGTCAAGAATACATTTTGACCACTAACTTACCTATATGATAAACCTTCAGGTTCATTGGGCGGCTCCGGCGGCCACGACCACGGCTCTCACGAGCACCATACATCGACTTCCACCACTTGGGGCTGGAACCCCAGCGCCACCACAGCCAGCACCACCCAGACCTGGTGGGCACCACCGAGCACCACTCCCATGACTACCACCACATCCACCACCACAACCACCACTACAACAACAACCAGACGCCCCACTTCGACTTCCACTCGACGCACCACCACGAAAGCCCCCGTGAAACCACCTGCAGGCACAGGTAAGATTAGTTGACCGTTTGTTTACCTTCACCGTATAACGTATCATATACTACATACATATATCTCTAATGCCCAATTGCATTGACGACTAAATTATTTAAGATATTCCTAATAAGAAAAAGCATTGCACCAACACCAACAATAGGTGAAATCTAAACACGCTAAGTCCCTCTTAACTTTATTCCAAATTTAGGACACGGATTTTATGACCCCTAAATGCTTAGGAATGTCGTATTGGGCCAACAAAGTTTAGGACAATCGGACAGACGTAAGTAGTTGTAGTTCAGAAAATGCGCTACAGTGCAGCTTCCGGGTTGGATCCAAACCCGAGGCTCTATTTTTTTTTTATTATATGTGCTCAACCGAAAGCAAACGTTTAAAAATGAGGAAAATCCGTCAGTGTAATAATTATGCCCGCTGTGACATTGATCGCATCATATCGGAAATAATGTATTTTTTACATTGCATACGTTCAGACCTCAAATAGCCGACCCCCTCCCCCCTGTTAAAAAAATGTGTTAGGCAACAGACTATAGATATTGCTTCCTTATGAACCCAGGCGCTACGGAAGGCGGCCCCTGCGGCTCGGGCGAGTACCGCGCGTCGCCGGGCGACTGCTCCGGCTACCTGCAGTGCGAGGGCGGGCGGTGGCGCAAGCACAGCTGCGCGCCCGGCCTGCACTGGGCGCCCGCCGACCGCCGCTGCGACTGGCCCAGCTTCGCCGCTTGTAAAGGTAGGGAGGCTTAATACTGGAGAGGCTACTCAATTTTTTCACAAACTTATCTGACCCGTTAACGGTGTCGCTCTTGTTGACATCGACATGACATTTCAAAACCGCGACACCTCAATGTCCTATGTCTATGTAAATTTTTTTTTGTTAGTTTTGATCAGGGTCAGGTACTTTTGTGCCTGTATCTATGGCAAATTTCACGTCGAGTATCTACGCGCTATGCTACACAAGGGAGCTTATATACCATTAGCTCTTATAGCAGGACCTAAATTTAAGTTTATGGTAAGGCGTAAGGCCCAAGGCCCAAGGCTGAAACACCAATAGATACAAAATAGCTGGCAGTGGTTGAAAGCAAGGCCGGTCACTATGTTTAAGCCACATGTTGCCCGTTTAGAAGCCCCTTGTAGCGTGCCTTAGTTAACTTATCTTAAAAATCTCACAAGAAGGCTATAACGGCTTCCTTTTTACTGTGGAATCTGAATAATTTTATATTCGTTTCCTTTTAGAATCGCCAAGCAACGAAGCAAGCACAGCGACAACGACTCTGGCGCCGATGACGTCTCGGCCGCCGCCGCAAACCACCACAAGACGCAGTACCACCAGGATAACCACCACCACCACCACCACGACCACCAGACGACCTACCACTTCGGCACCAGCTATCGGTAAGTTAGAACGGCAATCAAATAATATATTTCAGTAAGTTTAATATGTTTAATGGTTAACAAATTCTGATTGATGTTTACATGTTTTGTACGTTTTTATATATCCAAACCGTGACATGTTGAATAATGAGGCCGTGCCCTCTGCAGCTGGCTGTAGTATGGGACGGTCGCAAAAAAGCATTAAGTAAATGTATTACACGGAGGAAACAGAAAATTGGGTCATTGTTCGATAGACTATTAGACTAAAAAAGGAAGCAGCATTGATCTCCGACTAGCTATCTAGCGGTGGTGTTTTTTTTATAGAAAATAGGTATTTGACTGCCATCTCACCTGCTGTTAAGTGCTGATGCAGTCTACGATGGCTCATACCTGTCTATTAAATATCTATTCACTCTTGTCTTATAGAGACCCAAGTTGTAGCGCACAGGGAAAACAGGGTAGTGGTTATTGCTAAACATTGTATTAAAGTGATGGTTTTGGATGATTGTGGACTGATGAAAAACCCACATTCCCCCACCACAGACAGCTCAGAGGACTCCCAAGCCGGGCGCCCCTGCTCCGGACAAGACTACGAGCCGGTGTCGGGCGACTGCAACGCGTACCTCCAGTGCGACGGCAGCGAGTGGAAGCGGCAGAACTGCGCGCCAGGACTGCATTGGAGCGCTCGTGAGAAACACTGCGACTGGCCCAAATATGCTAAATGCCAAGGTAAGTACAACATAATATACGTAAAGTGGCCGTGTGGTGTCTAGCAGAGTAGAATAGCAGGAGTAAGCCCTTACACTCGTGGGTGTCGTACAAAATAGGAACCTACTTAGAGCACTGACCTATTCACTTACGAATTACTGGACTAATTACTTGGAGGCAGACCAACTGAAGACCTCCCAAAGATGTAGTTGTGTACCTAATTTCAACATCGCAATCATCCGTTGGCCGTGTGGTGTCCGGTAGAGTAGCACCAACCCCTTACACTCGTGGGTGTCGTACAAGGCGACTAATAATTATAAATGCGTTTTACTTACTTACTAATGTTTTCGGGGCAAAAGATCTAGTCTCCGTAGGCTGGAAAATGGGCAGCAGCGTTTTCCATTGCTATATTTATAACACTGCGATCTCGAACCCGCCTGCCAAGTGTGGCAAAAACCTCCCCATGCGTGGGAGAGGCCCTTAGTCCTGTAGTGGACTGTTGTGGGCTGTGATACGTAAAGTATAAAGTTACGTAGTTGCGGATAAATCTGAGGGTATCAGGGAAGAGGTCTCGAGGGAGGCCTTAAGAGCGATGGATTTGGCTTACGACGCGAAGATGCCGAAGACCGGGCGAAGTGGAGAAGAAAGAGTAGGAAAGCACACCCTGGCTGAAGCCGAGATCGACCTCTAGATGATGATAGTAATGTAAAGTCGTAAACACATATAATATTTTTAGACACAGCTGAACAAAAGCCGACCACTGCAGCGCCCAAGCCAACACGACCTGCGACACGGCCACCTTCGACTGGTGAGTTTTAAAAGTAGTTTTACGATTTTTCTCTTCATGTTTGACGATATGATGACCATCCAATTGTAAACTTTGATCACAGAATATTAATCTTAATATAACATTGGCTACATTTATTAATAAACTACTCGATTCTGAACTGAATCAATTAAATTTTAACCTCCAAATGTTTGCATCATATGTCTTACTAAGCATCCCAATGATTTGCTTACCTAACTGTAACTACAAACTTGGCTTCAATTCGGATTCCCATCACCACACGGAAGATAAAACCCCAAACCCTTCCTACAGCCTCTTCCGACACCCCCCAAGAGGACTCCGCATGCAGTGGCAATGCTCTCCACGCGCCGGCGTCGACTTGCGACGCGTACTTACTCTGCGTGGGCGGGCGCTGGCGACGACAGCTCTGCCCGCCGGGTTTGCACTGGGACAAGCGTACTAGCCGCTGCGATTGGGTCGAGTTCGCTATGTGTGAAATGAGTACGTACTGTATATATTACTTATTGCAGATTTCCTCTTAGCCTTTTAATTTCCTAAGGGGAACAGTCGACGATGATAGCAGCTAGCTTCATTGAAGCTAGGAAAGTCGACGATGGACTCATTCAGAAGATGCGCATCTTGATTTGCTCTTTGCTTTTATATTAGCTACGGGGGAAAAGTCAACGATTGGCTTCATAGCATAGCTTCATAGGAGCTTGGAAAGTCGAGATGGATCGCAGGTACCCAGTTAGTTGTGCTCGATTTTGAGCTAGGGGGGCACGTTCTGGTGTAATTGTGCGACGCGTACCTAACTACTCTGCGTGGGCGGGCGCTGACCGCAACAGTGCTACCCGCCTGGCATGGACTGGGTCAAGGGTACTAGCCGCTACGGCCGGATCGAATTCTCTATGTGTGAAATGAGTACGGGAGATTTTTCTATTTTGATATGTATATTGCACAATTGCTCTCTTATATTAGCTACGGGGAAATCGAGGATGAAGCGACTGCGCGATTTTTAGGTTGGCTCTTGGCCTTCATAATAGCTAAAGGGGGAAAGTCGACGACGACGCGAGCTTACCCAGAAGATGCATACCTGCACATTTTACCAAAAGTATTAATCTAAACGTTTATATGTTTACAGAGAAACCTGACTCAACAAAGTCACCCGTGGCGGCGAGCACAACCAAAAAGCCTTCATACACTACAACGATCAAACAGCCTATCATTGACGTTGACCATAAACCAGAGATGGTAAGCACTGGCAAAAAATCTAACATACTAATATAACTACAGTTCGAGCGCTTAGAGTCAGTACAGTATTGGAGCGGCAATAGACTGGGTGCGGCGACGTAAATTTTTTGACGCGAGTCTTCTATAGGGCGCTTGTGAAAGAGCTGTCTCACGTCACCACCACCCATACCGCTCCGTATCTGTAAAGCATATCAGACATGTATTTTTTATTTATGTACAATGTACATCATAGATAACATCACGTCTTTGCCCTTAAGAAAACCAGAGACCACATTGTTCCAATTACTGCCGTCCTGGATAACAAATCTCGTTTTTTTTCTTAAGGAGGCATACGGACAGACGGTCCACCTGATGGAAAGTGGCCACCATGGTGGTGGTTCTTCCACAATTATCAACCTTCTTTTTCACAATAAATGCAATATTCAATAAGAGGAAGGCACGCCATTTTTTTTTTTAAAGAGTTAGAATTTAACTTGAAACGCAGAGTAAGGTTGTGGAATGAACTACCTGGAGAGGTTTTCCCTGGAGAGTACAACATGGAGCTCTTCAAGAAAGGGGTAAAAAGGTTTTTACGGGGTCGGCAACGCGTGGGTGATACCCCTGATATTGCAAATGTCCATAGGCTGCGGTGATTGCTTACCATCAGGCAGGCCGTAAGCTTGTTTGCCACCTTAGTGGTATAAAATAAAATAAAAAAAAGAATGCCAATAAATGTTAAACTAGGCTTTACGCAGAATTGTTTCTGTACCCACGATCATTGTCAACAGACTTCAGACCTTATTGTCATTTAAGTTACATTATTATTCGTGCCAAAAAAATAAGCGCTGGCTCTACTCTAACATTACCATCCCACTTCACAGGAACGTTGCCAAACAGGCTCCTACTACGCTCATCCTAAATGCGAGAAGTTCTTCGTATGCGTGAACGGTGCGATGGTAGCCCAGAGCTGTGCTCCCGGGCTGGTTTGGAACGCGGAGCGCTCCCAGTGCGACTTCCCAAGCGCTACGATCTGTAACGACCGTCGGGTGGTCTCCGCTGCGATGGTTGACGCTACGAAGCCGGCCGCTTTGCTGGACGAGCCAGAACCAGGTCAGTGAATTTTTTTTTTTTTTTTTAATTTTAGACTATCCAGGCATTTGACCGCTATCTCACCTGGTGGTAAGTGACGATGCGGTCGAAGATGGAGCATGCCTGTCTAGGAACAGCCTATTCACTCTAGCCTTGAAGGCGTCCAGATTATAGTGATCAGGGAACACACTCGCAGGCAACGCGTTCCATTCCTTAGCCGTTCGCATTATAAAGGTTGAACCAAAGCGGCTCGTGCGGGCAGCTGGAAGATCCACGACATAAGGATGAAGCGCTCGCCCGGATCGCGTTTCCCGATGGCGGAAAGGGGCCGGCGGAATGAGGTCGTGCAACTGTTTCGCACACTCTCCGAAATGCAACCTATAGAATACCGATAGACACGCAACCCTACGCCGATGCTCGAGGCTCTGCAGCTTAGCCTCAATTAATTGCGGATCACAAATTATCTTCTTTGCACGTTTTTCCACCGAATCCAAAGCGGCCAGTTGGTATTTGGCTGATCCATCCCAGAGATGGCAGCAGTACTCCATGCATGAACGAACTTGTGCTTGATATAATTGAAGCAACTGCTTTGAAGTGAAGTACCGCCTGACCTTCGAGAGGATACCAAGTTTCTTGGCTGCAGTCTTGGCTTTGGATTCGATGTACTGTCCAAAGTTAAGATTGGTTGATAGCTCAACACCAAGGAGCTGTAAATTGTCGGTAATTTCCACAGCTACATCCCGGAAAGCCGGAGTTAGATGGAATGGACTCCGTTTGGCGGAAAACAAACACGCCTGTGTTTTGGTAGCGTTGAACGCCACTAGATTGGCTTCGCCCCAGTCGGAAACTGCCTTGAGAGCTTCGTTCAAACGCCTAACCATGGCCTCTCGACAAGACTGAATGTCGTCCCTGTTAGCTTTTGCCTCTGACAGATATCTATCCGTTACTGTGCTGTCGTCAGCGTACCCAAGGGTACCGGGTACTAGAAGATCGTTGATATGCAGCAAGAAAAGAGTCGCGGACAGAACCGACCCCTGAGGAACTCCCGCGTCGATAGCCTGAAGATCAGACGAGTAACCATCGAGAACTACCCGGATTGAACGTCCACTCAGAAAGTCCGAAATCCAGGTGCAAAAGCCAACAGGAATGCCAAATGAGGGAAGCTTGCTTAGTAGGGCTGCGTGCCAAACCCTATCAAAGGCCTTGGAGATATCGAGCGACACAGCAAGGGCCTCGCCATGCTTCTCAATGGCCTCACTCCATATATGAATGGCATACACCAGAAGGTCCCCAGTCGACCGACCACGGCGGAATCCGTACTGGTAATCGCTGAGGAGATCGTTACCTTCGAGATGCGCAAGGAGTTTGTTGTTCAGTGCACGCTCCATAATCTTACAGAGAATGGAGGTGACTGAAATGGGGCGGTAGTTGGCAGGGTCTGCGCGGCTGCCCTTCTTAGGCACGGGCTGCATTGGCAAGCTTCCACGACCTAGGTACAATACCAGTCTTTAGTGAGAGACGAAACAGGCGTGTGAGAATAGGAGACAACTCAGGGGCACATCTACGCAAGACCGTCGCTGGTATACCATCAGGTCCACTAGCCTTGTCCACGTCCAGACTCTGCAGGATTTTTAAAATCTCTTTTTGATGTATTCGCACGTCTGCCATAGTGCAGTCAGCGCGGGGTGAGACGGGTGGAGTTTTTCCTGCAGTATCTAAACGCGAACTCGCCGCGAAATGAGAAGCAAGTAAATTCGCTTTTTCCTCCGCAGCATGTGCCAATGTTCCGTCTGGCTTCAGCAACGGTGGTAACGAGGATTGGCTAAAATTGGATTCAACCGCTTTTGCCAAAGACCAAAACGCCTTACTCCCAGGAGGGTAAGAGGCCAGTTTGGCGCCAATCCGGCTTATGTGGTCGAATCGAGCCCTGCGTAGCGTCCTTTTGCTAGACTTGGCGGCAAGGTTAAAGGCTCTCTTCAATTTGCCAGTATCCGGAGACTTATGAGCTCGAGCCTCAGCCCAGGCAGAGTATGCCGCCTGCTTCAGCGCTTCAGCGCGACGGCACCCAGCACTGAACCATGGACGAGACTTGCCGTTCATCGCTACATCAGAATACGGAATATAATACTCCATACCCTGCCGTATAACCGCGGTAACGGCTTCAGCACAATTCGACGGGTCGCCCGAAGAGAAGCATGCCTCCCGCCAAGGATAGGACGAAAAGAAGTGACGCATCTCATCCCAATCTGCTGACTTGTATCGCCACACCCGCCGGGGGTGGCAAAGGGCTTGCTCCGGCGGGGAATAGACTGATACAGATTTCACCAGACAGTGGTCGGATGTACCCAGTGGTGCAGAAACTAAAACTGAGTGTCTGTCTGGATCAGTTGTCAACAGAAGGTCTAAGCAATTAGCGGTATGAGAGTCGACATCAGGTACCCTCGTGGCACAGCTTACTAACTGGGTGAGATCTAGCGACAGAGCTAGTTTACGTACCTCTCTCCCAGCATGATTAGTCACCTGGTATGGAAAAAGCCAATCTTGGTGGTGGGCATTGAAATCTCCCAGGATAACTAACTGCGCCCCGGGGTAACGTTCCCTCGCTTCATCCGCCACTTCAATGAGATGGCCACAAAAACGAGTTGTCTCCTGATCCCCGCTGTGCGAGCGATATACGCAGGCATACAGGATTTGCACATGACCTGTATCCACCAAAAGCCACAAAATGGAGAAATCAGACCCCTCAAAGCTCCTGAGACGCCGAGTACAGATGTCATCGCGAGCGTACACACAGACTCCGGCACGAGGTACGAACCTATACTCGAGAGTATACCCTGGGTAGCTGAGGTACGCTGCGTCAGCTGGACATCTGATCTGCGTCTCAGTGAGGAACAGCAGCTGCGGTTTTTCAGTCTCAAGGTGATGGTGGACTGCATCGAGATTGGAGTGCAGGCCTCGAATGTTCGTGAGGTGCACTTTGAGTGGGAGGGCGTGCAGCCGCTGTGTATCGTTTCTCCTTTGTTTTTTGTGCTTCATATTTTGAGTGAAAAGGATGGGTTAGGAGGACGGAAGTTGGACGAGGTGACGCTCCGCCAACCAGCTAGCATGCTCACCATTGCCGCACGGGAAGGTGCCTGACGCGGAGACCGCGGGGACGCCCGAACCCCCCCAGATTGGCTACCTGGCCCTCCCATCCGGTCGCCAACCGGCAAGGTAGAGCAATCTGGGATTTTTCGTAAGATGGCGGGGCAGCCTTTCACTGGTGGCTAACCAGCTACTTGGGCCCCCAACTATCTACGGTCGGCCAGCGGCGGCACCGTGCTTCGGATCCCGCTGCCCTCCGAAGCCAGGCACCCGGTACGAGAGTGGTGAGCAGTAGATAAATCGGTAACGCAGAGCAACCACAACTGTCCAGACCCGTCCTCCTAGATGGCTACTCCAGGCACTGCAACGAAACACGGCTGGGCCGCTTGACGACGCGTTCGCCTGGAGGGTGGTTACCAGCCACGGCCGAAACCTACCACCGGAGAGAGCTGTCCATTTTGCACTACCCAGGGACCACGTGTAGGGTATCTAGAGTCATGAAGCCCAAAGTGGGTTTCGCCTACGGACGCGGACAGCATTGGTCCCAATTGGGAACAGGAAACTCGTATAAACTTCCGGCACTATTACTTCCTAAGCACCACGGTCTGTAATGACCGCTGGGTAGTCTCCACTGCTATGGTTGCCAATGCTGGGCGAGCAACCAAGACAATGAATGCAGGAAATCACCTCCTATAAACTTTCGACCCCATTACTTGCAACACTATCCGTCGCTATTATAAAGTCAATGCCGTTACATAAATCTTCACCGATACTAAGTAAGATTCATACTGGCCTAGTGTATAAACGGAGTTTTAATTAATAATTATTGTAAGAGCATTTATGCACTGCTTCCGATCCGAATCAGAGGAAATAATCCATCAAGTTCTTTCTAGACTTAAGACTCTGACATATCTCTATTTTCAGTCTACTGTAACAATGGAGAATACTCGAGATTACCTTCGGACTGTACACGTTACCGTCATTGCTTATTTGGCAAGTTCGTTGAGTTTACTTGCAGCCCTGGCTTGCATTGGAATGAGGTAAGTCGACAATACAATCGCAATCAATAGAGACAAACTACTTCTTACAATATCTGAATTTTCAATGTTATTATTGCAGGACAAACAAATATGCGACTGGCCCAAAAACGCGAAATGCATAAGATCGCCCGCTACAACACCTCGTCCAATACCTACACCAACACAGCCAATAAAGCCTGAAATGCAAGAAAACAATATACCTCAGCACAATCACAATGAAATGCGACCTGTCCCTATAAAACCCATAGATGGTAAACCATCGTTCGGAACTTCTGTTGAAACATCAAAGCCGGCTCTGTTAAATAGTAAGCACTTTCAAATTTTAACATTAGTAGATACTGCTACTATCACGTACCTATATGATTATTTATGTACGGCAACAACTTTTTTCTTACAGCAAAGTACAAACTAGTTTGCTACTACACCAACTGGTCATGGTACCGGCCCGGTCTTGGCAAATACAGCCCGGAGGACATCGATCCTACGCTCTGTACCCACATCGTGTACGGGTTCGCGGTTCTGGGCGATGATGGTCTCATCACAGCGCACGACTCCTGGGCCGATTATGACAACCGTGAGTTCTAAAGCAATAACCTAACATTTTATGGGTCACAAGATTGATGATAGAAGAACTGCAAGCCGTAATTCTCTATTTTGAAAACAAATGATGTCCTACCTTTGCAGGATTTTATGAGCGCGTCGTGGAATACAAACGTTATGGGACAAAAGTATCTCTGGCCCTTGGAGGCTGGAACGATTCAGCTGGTGACAAGTACTCCAAACTAGTAAACGACCCTGAAGCTCGTGATAGGTTTGTGAGACACGCCGTCGAGTTCATCGAGAGATATGGCTTTGATGGGTTAGATTTGGACTGGGAGTATCCCAAGTGTTGGCAGGTTTGTTCAATTAGTAAAGATCTTAACAATTCCGTTAATAGCTAAGAGATTTTAAATAAACTTAAATTAAAAATTTACGTCCAAAATTCAGGTTGATTGCTCGAAAGGCCCAGACTCGGACAAGCAAGGTTTCTCGGAACTCGTTCAAGAGTTATCAGCTGCACTGAAACCCCGAGGTTTGCTGCTGTCTTCGGCGGTATCTCCGAATAAGAAAGTCATTGATGCTGGCTATGACGTACCGGTTCTGGCCCGGCATTTGGACTGGATCGCCGTAATGACGTACGACTACCATGGACAGTGGGACAAAAAGACTGGTCATGTTGCTCCTTTGTATTATCATCCCGATGATGACACAACCTTCTTTAATGCGGTAAATATCGAACTCGTCCTTTACTAATGCATTTTTACAATTCATTACGTTTAGATACAGCTATATATCTAATACTTGATTCCTTTTCACAGAATTACACGATTCATTATTGGATGCAACAAGGGGCTCCTTCGTACAAACTTGTCATGGGTATTCCATTATATGGTCAGACATTTACAACGGAAGCAGATCCAGGAACAGCTGTAAGAAATGAAGCAACTGGTTTGAATGCTCCGGCTGTGTCGGGCGGTGAAGCTGGGGAATACACAAGAGCTAAAGGATTTTTGGCATATTACGAAGTAATTGATAGTCTTTATAGATTCTTCTATTACCTACAATTGTATAAAGTATAGCAAAAGTATTTGTTTTGAATTTTACATTTTTAATGACCACATGTATTTTCTTTCGCAGATCTGCGATAGAATAAGAAATCAAGGATGGAAAATAGTAAGAGACTCGGATCAACGAATGGGACCATACGCATATAAAGGCAACCAATGGGTATCTTTCGATGACCAAGAAATCATTAAAAAGAAAGTAAACTTTATCAAGTCTCTGAATTTAGCTGGCGGTATGGTTTGGGCTCTTGACCTTGATGACTTTAGAAATAGGTAAGCATACATTTCTAGGTACAAAAGCTTTATTTCCAAATAATAACCTAATTTATTAATATTATACTTAATAAATATTTATTTTTAGATGCGCGCAAGGAAAACATCCATTAATGAATACAATAAAGAAAGGTCTGCTTGATCCTACAGTAGACATAGAATCACTGGAGCCTGCTCCAATACCTGAACCCCCAAATTCCTTAGAAGATCTTGACGATATTGAAATAAGGCCTGGATTCACAAAACCTAGTACTACATCTCGACCTATGCAAATAACTTCTAAACCTCAAAAACCAACAACGATTGCTAGCACTTATGTAGAAGAACGTTTTAAGGTGGTGTGTTACTACACAAACTGGGCCTGGTATAGGTACGTAAACGATAAAGCAAATAAATTACAACGAGATCAAATGGGATAGAGCACAATACGCAATTGATAATTTTAAATTTCAGACCCGGTTCAGGAAAATATACCCCAAGTGACATCGACCCATCACTCTGCACGCATATTGTGTATGCATTCGCTGTGCTAGATAGCGCCAAACTGGTCATGAAACCCCACGACAACTGGCTGGACGTAGAGAACAGTACGTTATACAAATGTTACATTCAAATAAATGAACAAAAATGTTATAGACCGTAAGCTACAGGTACTTATACGTGAAATTGTTTACAGAATTCTATGAAAAAGTGGTATCACTGAAGAGTCGTGGCGTTAGAGTAGTGCTCGGTTTGGGCGGATGGAACGACTCCGCCGGAGACAAATACTCGCGCCTTGTGAACAATCCATCTGCACGAAGGAAGTTCGTAGTACACGCATTAGATTTCATAGAACAATTCGGTTTCGATGGCTTGGACCTCGATTGGGAGTATCCCAGGTGTTGGCAAGTAAGTTACGCTTTCTTTTGATATTAGTAGTCTCCTAACTACAATCATCTTATTCGCTGCGCATTTGCAGGTAAACTGCGAGAAAGGTCCGAGCTCAGATAAGCAAGGCTTCGCAAAACTCGTAACGGAACTCCATTCAGCATTCGCTCCTCGTGGACTGCTATTATCAGCGGCTGTGTCTGCCAGCAAACGGGTCATCGATTTTGGTAAGAGTTCAAACCATTTTAAAAAATACATCTAAAAACGAGCGATGTAGTCGAGAAAAAATATTAAAATTTGCATCTTTCAGCCTATGACGTGCCCACGCTATCCAGTAATTTGGACTGGATCGCACTCATGACATACGATTACCACGGGCAGTGGGAGAAGAAGACCGGCCACGTGGCGCCCATGTACGCGCGCGAGGACGATGATGATCGAACTTTCAATACGGTAAGCTTTATTATCACATTTTTGTTTAATATGCATAATTTCGGCACTTATTTCGACAATTATTTTAAAGATCATTTAAAAATTAAATTAATAATATCCACAGAACTTTACCATACACTACTGGATCGACAAAGGAGCCGCAGCTCGTAAGTTAGTAATGGGAGTGCCGTTCTATGGGCAATCGTTTACGTTGACGGAGAATGCCGGCACGGGGCTCGGCGCATCTGCCTTTGCGGGTGGCGAGGCCGGGGATGAAACCAGAGCTCGAGGATTTTTAGCTTTCTATGAGGTTAGTATGTGTATTATATGGTCGACGCATGGCTAGTCGGCTTCATAGAGTATCATCCCTGTCGCACGTAATAAATGCGAAGCCGAAATGCATTATTTACCGCCGACTAGTGTACGTTATCGTTGCTCATTCAATTCAGATTTCAAGACTGACATGGTTATTCACTACTTTCATCGCAATGTTATCGGGTATATTTATTACCACGGTTAGTATTGTTTTGTCATGCGTCATGGTCACGCGTAGAGTGGTGCCGCTGTGTGAAGTCGCTCCTAACAACACTAACCGTGGTAATAAACCCGATAACATATGCGTCCAATTCATTGAAACAATATATTCTCTCCAATGTTTACAACTGAATATTTTTCAAATTCAACAGATTTGCGAGCGTATACGCTCCCAAGGCTGGAAGGTAAACCGGGACCCGGGCGGCAGGATCGGCCCATACGCAACTCGTAATGACCAATGGGTGTCCTTCGATGATGACTTCATGGTGAGACACAAAGCCGAGTACGCCCGGGCTATGGGGCTTGGAGGCAGCATGGTGTGGGCGCTAGACCTGGATGACTTCACTGGCCAGTACTGCGGATGCGGCAAGTCACCACTATTGAAGAATATCAATCACGTGCTAAGAGGAAAACCGGCACCAGAACCATGCTCGCTCAAAGAAAGTAAGTATATTTTTAGTATAGTTTATTACAAGTGCCAAGGTACTAAGGTTAACGCATTTTATACCACTTGTCCTAATTGGCAACGGTCTTGCGACCATGGTAGGACGACCATTATCAATTAGGACAACGCCTTAGGTGGCAAACAAGCTTATGGCCTGTCTGATGGTAAGCAGCGGACAACTAGCTCTCGTCCGCGATATCGACTCTAACCGATATAACAATAACTGTTTCTAATATAACAGTACAAGAGCCTTCAAGACCTGACGAAGCCAGTGCACCTCAATCACCTGATCTTGAAAAGCCACAGATAGAGGAAGAACCACAAATACACGAATCAATCTCACCTCAGTCAGAAGTCGATATACCAAATAACGTAAGTTATAACGTACTTAAAAAGTATTGTAACATAATTAAACGTACTTTAATTGTATTCGTTAAAATGCTAACTTTCTTGTTATCCAGGATCAATCTTTAGAAGGCAAGGCATGTAAAGATAACGTGTTCAGAGGTGATCCCGTGGAATGCAGTAAATATTACCTCTGCATCAATGGACAGTATATAGAACTCACTTGCCCAGAGCCGCTATTCTGGAATAAGGTAGGTGGAGAGTGTAGACGGTCCTATTATCAAGTACCTAAATAAAGTATTCGGTCATTTGGAGAGTACCTACTCATCAGCACTTGAATAGTTACATTTTTTATACCACTTTAACAACAAACAGAATTATTTTTATTATGTTTTTTAGAATCACTGTGATTGGCCTGAGAAATCAAGCTGTAAAAATAGAGCGAACCTAAGGATTACTGATAGATATGACGACTCAAAGGCAGAACCCATAATCGCTTGCTACTTCACCAATTGGGCATATTATAGGTAAACCAAATCAAACATTTCTATGAAAAATAAAACAAATACTTGGATGTTGGTGGGCATTTACTTATATTTTTAAACTTAATTCCAGGCAAGCTGATGGAAGTTTTGGACCTGAACAAGTAGATCCGTCATTATGCACGCACATTGTGTATGCGTGGGCGCATCTAAATTCCGAATCCAACAAAATAGAATCGGGAAACCAAGAACTTGATATAGACAATGGTAAATAACATTTACAAAAACTTGTATTTTTGCCCGTCCCAAATCATAAATATTTTATCTTGAGACATTTTTAGATACTTTTATAAACCTGAATAACGTAACTTTACAGATTTCTTCGGTAAAATGATTGAGCTGCGCCAGAATGGAGTCAAAGTGATACTAGGCGTCGGCGGCTTAGAAGATTCGGAGGGCGATAAATGGAGTCAAATGGCTTCAGACCCTCAGAGTAGAAAAGCATTTGTAAGCTCAGCGACCAAGTTCATCCGGAGATGGGGATTTGACGGCTTACAAATTGCATGGCAGTATCCTGTTTGTAAACAGGTGTGTAGAAAAACATCAAAATACCTACATACCTTGTATCATTACATTTTTACGTATTACATTCTACGGTTTATTTCTGTTTTTCAGGCACCTTGCTCCGAGTTGTCACCTTACGCATCGGACAAAGACAGCTTTAGCACGCTACTTTTGGAGTTGTCGGGAGCAATGAGGGCTAACAATTTCGAGCTATCAGCACTTGTATCAGCTAACCCCGAAATTGCAAAGTTAGCTTATGACAATAATGTACTCGCAGAAGCTGTAGACTGGATTGCCGTAGCTGCTAATGACTATTACTCTTCCTTTAACGGAAAAACTGAATACTTAGTGCAACTAGAGCCCAGTGATGAAGCTGGAGTCAATAGTTTTGTGAGTATATATGTAATAGATAAGGCCTGGGTGAATACGGTGGTATTCACCCAGGCCTTATCTATTTCTGCCGCCAAGCAACAATGCTTGCATTCTTGTGTTCCGGTTTGAAGGATAAGGTAGCCAGCGCAATTACAGGCATCATTTTAGTCCTCAAAGTGACAAGACATCTCCGGTTCTGCATTTTTGTTAGCTGAATTCTAAATGTATGAATTGTGGATGTTATGGGCGACAGTTACCGTTTACCATCAGGTGGGCTGTCTGCTCGTTTGTCGCTGAGTAGAAAAAACATTTCATGAGCTTTTATCTCGCGTGAAACTCTCGTTTTGCTTTGAAGTAAGCCCGACAGAAAGAAGGGTATCTCACGCGACGCCTTAGTACCATCGCAACACCATAGTAGCTAATAAATGCACTCCATCTGCCAGAGTTCCACGCTGTCGTACTGGGCGGGCGCGGTGCCGGCGCGGCGGCTGGTGCTGGGCGCGCCGGCGTACGCGCGGACGTACGCGCTGCGGCGGGCCTCGCGGGCCCCGGCCGGGGCGCCCGCCGCCGGCGCCGGGGTCCCCGGGGACGCCACAGGCGTGCCGGGATTCCTCGCATATTATGAGGTACGTATACAGGTGCAGTCACAGGTGTAGTTTTGGCTGCGGTAACTGCTTTCTCGTGTTTTGGATGCATATTGCTGCGTAGGCCGTAAGCTTGTTTGCTACCTTTGAGGTATTTAAAAAAAATTGTTTCCGACTTACACTATCCAAATGGTTGTCTGGAAGAGATCGCTATTGGCAATAAGCGCCAATTGTACTTTTTGTAGTCTTACTGAATCTGTATTTGCTATTCAGTTAGTGTACATATATTGCGATAATGCAGTAGGTATGCATAAACCCGAATGGTGTAAAAGGCACGGGGAAGAGCTATATTTAATGAGAAAAGCCTCTTTTTACGCCTTTTTCCCGTAGGCCGTAGGGGTAGGCAGAGACCACATTCCCTCTTGCTACAAAAAGTTTTTATCCGGATGAACTTACCTAATAGCTAGCCGAAAGTGACAGAAACATTATTATTATAAATTTAGCAACCAGACAAAAAACATATGTATGTTACATCAGTCTATAAAACTATAAGGAAAATGAATAATGCCTCTATCTAATCAGTCTGCGCATAGTCCGTCAGATAAGAAATGCGCTATAGCTATTTTTCTCCTAAGTAAAACAGTCAAAGATGTTGCGCCCTTATAAACATCTAAATCAAGATTGCTCAACTAAAAATACAGTTTCGTCGAAACACTACGATAATATTGGGCTGGTCCTAAATCGCTCTTAAGAGCACTGGATTAGTTTTGTATATCATCAGCAATCATTTTTTCCAAATGTTTCATTTCATCTAATTGAAGTTATACAGCATAAAGTACCTGCCCGACTTCACCTTTGTACTACATGTTAAAGTAATTTCAGACAAGGTGCATGACGCAGCAATAAACCAATTCCAAAGTTTGTTTATAAAAAAAAACACTTGATTCATAAACGTGCGATAATCTTATCAAGTTACGTACCACGGTCCGTTTATAAATATAAAAATAGTTTAAGGAAATAAGTTCATTTAAATACTGCGTGATATTTCAGATATGCGCAGGGGTGAAATCTGGTGACTGGCAAGAGAGTCAGACGATAGGCGGGACGTACGCAGTGCGTGGGACGCAGTGGGCTTCTTACCTGACGCCTGAGGAGGTGCACCGGGTGGCGACGTCGGCGGCGGCGGCGGGCGTGAGGGGGGCTGCGTTGTGGGCCCTGGACCTGGACGACTGGCGCGGGCGCTGCGGCTGCGGAGCCCGGCCATTGCTCACAGCGCTACGACGAGGCCTCCTAGAGCCCTCTTCATCACCACCAACGTGCCTATGAAATTAGAAATAAAACCCTGTGCCTTTTCGTTTGTGATCTACTGGGACGCTATTTGATCCGGCGGAAACAATACTGTCTTAGTGCCAGAATGATTTCGGTGAGCGAATGAGGTTTCCGCGAGCGCTTTTTATACTTTCTTACGTTGTATAACAGCTTATAAAGAACTCGTGGAAAACGTTTGTTTCTTAGATGTTTTGCAGTACGATACCCCGTATTACATAGTAGTACTTTTTATATAAAAAATATTTTATATTGACCTTTATTCTTTAAGATATCAAGTGATTGTGATAATAATATGTTCTTGTTACGAGAAACTTCTTGTAAGTTACATTACGTATGTTAACTGGAATGTACGTACGTGATGCACGGTTTAAATGTAAGTAACTTTAGGTACTACTTAATTATTGACTGAAAATCGATAGATAGACTAAAAATATATATGTTTAAATTCGTTTATGTGTCAGTAGGTATCTTTTCTTTCTTTCGCAGTAAAATAAATAAGTTAAAAATATTCTAATTTGTTTTTAATTAAGTACCTGTACAATCTGTTAACTTCACATCAACTGCGTTCAAAACTGCCCATATAGGTACCACCTATTTATAGATTTATATTTAAGTAAAGTATCCATGCCCATACTACGGACGGACTAGAACGACTCCGGGAGCAGTGGACGATGTCCAATTTCTTTGAGTGGATGGTAGGCTAGAGACAACAGCGCCTGTTTTCATAGGATCTTTTTCATTTTTTTCTATAAACTTTTTCTAGTCTCAAGTGAAGTCTATATTTTATGACATAAAGTAAGACCTTTTTGCAGTTTCTTATGATTGATGATTTTCTTCTCCGCTGGTCTTTTAGGTTTTTTTATTTTTGTAAACCGATGTTTTGTTTACTTATTTTAGATTGTTTTCATATTTTATAAACATTGATAATTTTCGGCATCTCTATTATTATTAACATCCCGAAGAAACCGTTTAGTGGGCTTATTATGTAGCTTATCCCTGAAATTTCAGAGCTGTTTTAAAAATGTGTACGACGCTCGTCTGTTCGTTCACCGAATCCGTAGTACCTAGATACCCAAAACAACCATACGTCGTCCTGTAAGAGAGGTCCGATGGCGAACTTAACGCACCATACAGCCGATGTCCCTCATCCGAACAGCAATACTCGTAAGATTACATTTTACCTAAGTATTACTTCTTACTGATGACTTTACAATGATAACATAGCTTTATCGACAGCCTGTATCAGTCCACTGTTGGCCTGTGCCTCCTCCACCGTGGGGATTTTATATTAATCTCAACTGTTGACATACGGATAATCATCACCATCACAGCCCATAACAGTCCACTGCAGGACTTAAGGCCTCCCCACGAAACGGCAGGTTATGCCATCATCTCTACGCTTGGCAGGGGGGTTGGAGATCGCAGTGTTACAAATATAACATTGGAAAACGCTGCTGCCCATTTTCCCGTTTACGGAGACTAAAACTTTTGCCTCGAAAACATTAATCGCCTTGTACGATATCCGCAAGTGTAAGGGGTTGATGTTATTCTACTCTACCGGACACCACATAGCCAACGGATGCTTGCGATGTTGAAATTAGGTACACAACTGCATCTTGGGAGGTCTTCAGTTGGTCTGCCTCCAAGTCGTCGAGGAACTCGTAAGTGGATAGGTCAATGCTCTAATTAAGTTGCTATTCTGTCCTAACATAATGTTGGTCCATTTTTCCTCGGATGCAGTGCAGTTAGTTGGAAACGCCAACTCCTGCGGCAAGAGTAGGTATTATACTCGTAATATAAATATTGACGCAGTGAATTCCCATTCTGATTGTACGTGGATTATAATGATTTAGAGTAGGTATGTGCGTTAGAGCGTCGGTGGCTTAGTGGTTAAGGTATCCGACTCGTAATCGAGAGGTACCGGATTCGAATCCCACAGCTGCCATGTATACCAATGTCTCCTGACTTATGTATATACTAACCGATGTTCTTACGGTGAGGAAAACATCATGATGAAACCTGCATATTCAGGCTACTGAATCATCCATCATCCTAGCGCCCCGGCCTCTGCCAGGGTCCGCTTCCAGACTCATTCTTCTCCACTTTGCCCGGTCTTCGGCATCCTCGCGTCGTAGGACGCTGGCTCTCGAATCCGACTCGGCGATGTCAATGCATTGGTTTTTGGGCCACGCACGGGGCCTCTTTCCTTATACCGGCGACATTTTTTTTAATTCAGGCGACTGAATGTACTAATGAACCATAATAATCCAATCTGGCCAGGTTCCCCAGGTAGCAAGGTTACGGAGGTCAGATGGCCAAATCCTGATCTGCCAAATCCTGGATCATGGTCCGAAGCGGTACGTTGTGCGCGAGAGCACAACCGGGACATTAACGCCAAAAGATGATTTATTTTATTGATGCAAAAGGATGGTCCGCCAAGTTCCATGAATACTGGATGGACAACGGGAGGAAAGTAGTTTGTTATATCTATGCTAGTTTAAACTTTAACTTATCACTTGTATTCGTTAAGAACGAATAGCCTGTAGTAACTTTTCTTTGTAGAATAAAGATTTGTCCTCGTTCAGAAAGCAACAATCTGTAATGAGCAACCTCAATGGATATGCACGCACAGTTTGCTCGTAGATAAAATAATTCGTTGCTCATTCGATCCTAGCAGACATGACGTCACCCGCCCATAGCGTGAAGTCCGCCGCCGCGCTGCCGCCGGCTACCTATATCATGCGGCTGCGCGACCTTCATTGAGTTATTCTTGAATGGTGTGTCATGCGCATTGGCGCGACCTAACTTTTAGGTTAGTTTAATTGTAAATACGTGAAATAGGTCTTTCTTATTGTGTAATAGTTTAACTTTCATACAAAAAAAGTAACATTGGTACTTAAATATTTAACTTGAAATGCAAACCAAAATAGACGATGTGATAAGCTGAAATAATTTGACTCAGTGTTAAAGTCAAGGTTTAACTTAATTCATTCTACCTAGCTATCAAAGTGATGAATGAAATCAAAGAATTCAATTAAGATTACGTATTTCTATTTAACCTAGGAATGCTACGAGCGTTTAGTTTTAGAAGATTCGATATTTAAACAGTTACATTTAGAACGAATTCATATTGTGAACTTTGATACTTTGCAATCATGGCAAAGCGTTTAGTCAACCGATGTACGAGTATTTTGAGCTCGGTTAACAATAACTGTAAATTAAATACAATTGGAAGAGTGCGCAAAGCACACACATCAAACGAGGTAAGTTTAATTATTTTGTTATTTTATAAGCACCTAACAATATTTGTTTTATTTTCCTTTATTCATTTATCCTAAGTCTCAGGCCTCAGTCTTAGCCCTCGGGTGACAAACGGGGAGTCAGCCTCTGATGGGAAGTACCAACGCCCATCATATTAAATTTAGACACTAATATTAGTGAATGGACTTAGAATACATTAAATGTACGGTAATTGGGTCAGTTCTCTCTGCAGCTGACTGTACAATAACGCAGAGCCTTAGGTGCGTTGTCAGCGTGAGGATGAAGCTTACCTGCATGCCTCATGACTGTCATTAGGTACCTTATCCTTTAAACCCAACAATGCAAGCCCTAGTTGCATGCCTAGTTGCATGGTTGCAGAAATGGATAACGCGATACCAGCGAACTACTACTATAGGTACTAGTAGTACTACGTTGCGCGGTATCTAGGCAGACTCGGACCGACCAGACCTGAGCCAGACCAGTGGTGATCCTAATCGTGGTTTCGCCTCAAATGGAAATATATGTTTACCTATTCAGCTGCTGATGTTCTGGACGACGACGGTGACCATTTCCATCAGGTGGTCCATCGAACTGTACTGATTAAAAATGATTAAAAACTGATTAAAAAAGACTATTACTGAAAATGAACATACCTACTTAAAACTCATCTTCAAACATTCCAGGTTCCTATTAAGGAGTATGAAATACCCGTGCAATGGGGCCATATCGCAGTGAAGCTGTGGGGCAGCGGGGATGCCAGGCCTATATTGGCGCTGCACGGCTGGCAGGACAACGCCGGCACCTGGGACCCGCTGGCGCCGATGCTGGTCAGGACCACCAACCGACCAGTCTTGGCCATCGACTTCCCGGGACATGGATTATCGTCATGGATACCAGCAGGCGAGTGACCGCAAATAATTCTAAGTGTTTCTAGGTCATTGTCCAAATCTTGAAACAAATATACCTTATCATTATATTTCGTAAATGGATGAATAGCTACGATGATGGATAAGACAAAAATGGACATATTAAAAAGATCCAGTGGCCGTTTAAACGTCGATTAGGCGGCGGTAGATGTAGCGGCACGTGCAAGCGAAGAATCACAACGCTTATAATTATCTAGATTAATTAATTAACTAGATATCTACTGGACCTGAACGCGAACTCATCATGCGTCTAATATAAGGCTAATTAATTATCCACCTTATACCTGCAACTTTAACGAATAGAGAGTTGCCTACTTATTTTATCTACTCACGAAAACTTAAGTATTTTAGTAGCTAATTTTATTATTTTCTTTTATTTCAGGAATGAATTATTATTCATGGGAATTACCGAGGCTGATACTACTTTTAAAAGAATATTTTAAATGGGATAAAATTTCGCTATTAGCTCACTCGATGGGATCGATCGCAAGTTTCCGCTTTGCAAGTTTATTCTCTAACGATGTTGAGTTTTATATCGGCATCGACAGTCTCATCTACGATGACTATGATTTAAATTTTGTTATAGACAAGTATCCGACAGTATTTCGGAAAGCTTTAGTCGCACAAACTCGTCTAGAGTCGGAGCCACCAGCTTACACTCGAGAAGAACTGATAAAGATTTGGCACAAGGGGACCGGGAAGTCGGTCTCGATGGAGAGCGTCCCGTACCTGATGAATCGAGGTGTGAAGGCCTCCACAGCCGACCCTAACAAGTTTTATTTCTCTCGAGATGCCAGGCTGAAGCATACCTTATTCAACCCTGAAGCAAAAAAATTCGTAGAGGCAGTAGCTTTAAGAATAAAATGTCCAACGCTTTACATAAAGGGAATAGACTCACCATACGCATCTGATGCCTTTGCAGTGGAAATGAGAGAATTGTGCGAAAATAACAGTGAAAACTTTGAAAGCCAATTCATTCCGGGTACACATCATCTACATTTAAATACTCCAGAACTAGTGATGCCTGCTATTTTGAACTTTTTGACTAAACATAATTTGTTATAAATATAGATTTATTTACCTATAACAAATTATGTTAGCTAAGATGCATATTTAATGTTGTTTTGTCTTTAAATTATTATTTTAGTTAAGTACATAGTGCATTAACAGTAAGTAAATACCTGAATATTACAGGTTCTCTCGGGTTAGCAAATTCATTCTGATATTTCCTAAAAAATTCTCATGTTACGCGCACATTGCTATGCTAAGAAAAAATATAGACGCAATTATGCATAGCATAACAACTTACGAAGGTATTAAATGTTATCTAATATTTATTATTGATATTGTTAAAGTTTAATCTGCTTCTTAAATATTGTTTTTTTTTGTAATAATTTATATTTTTTACGCCTAGGTAAGGATTAGGACCTAATAATAAATTTTATTCTGTGTTTAAACTGGTTCGGATAGTAAATTTATGTGCTTGTAAGTAAATGGTGCAAAGAACCACGCTTTAGATAACACGAGAATAAATACATTTCCATTGTCTACTATATTAGTAGCTGTTGCTCTTCAATGAGCTGTTTTCAAGACAAACTGCCTAAAAGTTCCCATTGATTGCGTGCTCTAAAGACTCGGAACATTATTATAATATCTTGGCTGTATGTTATTGATATTCTAGATAAATATGTTTATTTGGATGCAACATATTTCTTTTAATTAAACGGGTTTTTGATGTTAGGGCTCCTTGGGGCTAACTTTTGTAGGTTTTTAGCAAATTATAAATAAAATATATTTAAACAATTTTATTCACTTTATTTCAGTTTTTTTCAGGCACAGGTCCCATAGTTTTTAAATACATTCTTACTGGCGTTTTAATGCTACTTAATTTGTTCTGAAGCAATATATGATGACAGTTACACGTATGGTTACAACATATGCCATACAAAAACAATAATAGCCCCATATAGTCAAAAGATTATAAATTACTAGCTGGCCCGCTGCGACTTCGTTCGGTGGTGTTCTACTCTTACCCTACCCCGACTGTATTCTACCCACACTCTACCACTACCTAATCTAGTCCTACCCTACTCTACCCCTACCCTATACTTACCCTACACCTACCATACACGTACCCTACAATAGTACCGGTCAAAATTATAAAATATTGTCAATTTTTCAGCAAAGCCGTTCTTATTTTTTTTTTCATAAAAACGAGATGGCGTTGTGATTCAATTGTATTTTCAAACCATAAACCACTCCAGTATACACACAAAATTTTTCGAAATCGGTGCACCCGTTTAGTAGGAGTTAGGTGACAAACACACGTACAGAAGAATTATGTATAAAGAAGATAATAATTATTTAGTCTTTAAAGCGCGCAATCTATGGGAATTTTTAGAAAGCTTGTCTTGAAAACGGCTCATTCGGCACCGTCGTTCGCTTGCGGCGGTGTTAGACAATATTCCGCCTTCTTTTTTTTCAATTTCACATTTTGTCGGCTAAGTTAACCATCCGGCTGCGACACGTACAAAGGTACGGCCTGCGTATTTTTTAACCCATGACGTACCTATGTATGTAACTACGTACATGTCCGAGCCGGATGCTTATCTAGCTGGTTAATTAAACGGCTAGCTTTATAAGCAATTATTCAATTGGAAATTTGCCAAATTCATGAATTTTGAAACTAACGTCTTACGAACGATATAGCACCGAGTTTACGGAGCTCCTCCATGCATTGTCACAACGCTAACCTAACTTCCCCGAGTTATATAATAGTTAATATCGTTCTTTAAACATTACTTTAAAATTTCTTAATCGCTTGAAAAGTTTGCCGTTTAACCTTCTAGCTGTGACATACACAAGACCCGTCACTTAAAAATAAAGTTAGTAAAGCCACTCTAGCATCACTATTAGCCTTTTTTTCTGTATAATGAAAAATAAGTCTATGTAATTGGTAATATGAAAGGAATGGTCCTTTTTTACTTGTTTGGATAATTCTCAGACAAATTATAAAGCTTTACATGTCCATAAGTACCTAACTATTCTAAGAAAACAATGTATAAATATCCAAACTTAATCAACAGTACATAACCAAAGATGAAATACAAAATAAAATGTTAAACGTCGTTTTATTTAATAAAATTATTAGAGCCCAGATACTGACCGACTGGCAGAAATAAGACTCCTGACTTGCTCGATTTCTTTACAGAACAACAGAATCGAGCTGTGATACACCCTCAGACTATGGGGCCTAGAGGCCTATTCTTGCACTGTGACATCTCGAATACGACACTTTTTCTAACCACAAATTTCCATTAATAATTACTTCTTGGCACTTGATCAAACGAAGCGTTAATGATATCTCACAGTTTTCAAATTTTTTTACTGTTCCACTAATTCTGCTGGTGTGTATATTATAGTTTCCAAACTCAGTTAATTTTGTCCATCCTCGCTCTTTTGGTTCTCGCATCTGACTCAGGACCTTTTTGGACCACCCGCGGGACCTCGGATCTCGTAACCGCGGATACCGGCAAGTTTAGACAGCCTTGGGGCTTACGCAGTACTTGACCAAACCAGCGCAGGTAAGCCTCAATGCCTCTGAGCAATCTTGTCCACAATATCTCTCGCGCAAAGGCTGCTAAGTGTACAACACCCGTTCAAGATGTGTAACGCCCTAACGCCACCAACGCAGCATATGATTTTCATTTCTTTGGTGAGATGTTCCCAGGACAAGCTACTTCTTTCCTACACGGGATATTCTTGAAAGAATTTTCCACATCTCTCTCAATGATTTCTGCCTTAAAGTCTAATTTTAACTGAAGTTTGGCAATGTAGTCAGTAATACTTCGTAGACAACTCCGTAGCTGAGTAGGTTGAGTTGGTGGTTACTCTCCCCCTACTACCATGTACTTTTTCATTAGCAGTGCTCGTCAATTATACGAGTATGTATACTGTATACGGAGCCAGGATCAGTGAGGTTTAGTATCCTACTGTAGCCGGACGATTATTAGCACCCCCAATCAACCTTTACACGACCATTACGTGGCTAAGAACTGGGTACTGACTGTTACTGCCGTAAATGCCGTAACCTAACAATGAATCAGATGAATATTATTTTGATTAGGTCATATTATCATTATCATTTTGGCGTTATTATCTAGGTGTGTATAAATGTGCACACCTAGATAATAACCACCGGGGTCCGCCTTGGCCATGATCCAGGATTCGGCGATCAGGTAGCTCTATGATGGTCAATTTTGCCGATCGCTACTCAAGTAACGTAAATTGGAACTCCTTGCGTCTCGGATCAAGAACCTTCATCCGAGCGGTGCGTCCGCGCGCACTGTATGGCCTTCTGAATACGGGTGTCAGGCATAAATGAAATCACTTGAATAAAATTTTGATTTCAATAATTTATATTTTATTTCGAATCATATTCTGTCTCTGACTGTATCACAACTTTAATAAAACAGATGTACATTAAATTGGTAACAGTAACAAATCACTGCATAAATGCAAAGTTTAAAAAATAGTTCCATACAACACTAGAAGTTGTGTCTCTGAGCATTTCACAAATAATATAGTTACATAATATATATAACACCCCTTTCACTTACCGGTTTCGTACAAGGTGAGTAATGTCTGTCTTAAACCCCCTCGAAGGCAGATCAGCTGGAACCTCCATAGATCGGAAAATTAAAAGCAGCAATTTCTGCTGTATATTCCAGCAGTTTGATGTGATCTGATCACCAATCTCACTGCCAATGTATATATCAGAGTAATAGCTACTTGTTATGTATCTATGCATGAACCAACAGTTTTTTTGTACCTTATACATAGTGTCCAATTATGATGAGTTTTCAGTACTACAATATGAAATATCTAAACTAGAAGTAGATTTTGTACTTAAATTTTCACTTATATGAGCTCCTTTCCGGAGAGGTAATACTTTCATCAAGGTATCTTGCCATGACATTCCTTCACAGATCCTCAGTACAATTTCAAAAACTGGAATTAAAAGACAAATTATGATAAGTATTTTAGCCGCACTGTGACAATTCACCTCTTTTGTTCTAGATTCAGATCTAAAGGTTTGAATCTAAGATTAGTTAGACTGATGTTGGTATTGTTTTCTACAAGGTATGCTGAATGTCACATCATATTTTTATGAAAAGCATTTATGTGAATATTTATTTATTTATATGGCATTATAGTTAATATATCTTTAATAAAAATTACCGTGGTCAATTGTCAAGACTTTTCTTGTTTTCATGTTCACATATTTATCAAGAGGTAGCTGGCCATGCTGTATGCCTTGTTCCATGGCAATTCTATGACAAAGACCCTGAAACATTAAAAGATTTAAAAATTATATCACAGAATGTATCTAATAACAATTATAGTTTTTTTTTTGTATTATCTTACCTTGTGCTGATTGTGATCAACCAACCCACCTATAATATAGTACTTGTTCTCTTCAAAACTCTCAAGGATATTTTCTGATTCACTGGTAAGATAAACTAATTTATCTTTGGGGAATAAATCTATATACTTTTCTTCATGAAATTCTATCTGAAATTTAGGTTCAATTAAGTGACATGTTTTTGTTTGCTTATAAGCAAAATAGTTTTAATTTGTTTTAGTGGATAGTTATCTATACTTTATTAAACTGTTATAAAGCCTTGTCTGTACATTGAATATTTCTGAATAAATAGTCGGGATAGGATTCTGGGACATAACAACAACCAAAACCATTTTTATGGAAGTTTGGTCTGTCAAAGCTACTGAACAGATTTAGATAAGGTATTGATAGTTTGGTAGCTTAAAGTTCAGGGCACAATCTAAGCCATGTTTCATGTAATTCGGGTAGGTAGAACCAGAGATACAACTAAACTTTCCCATATAGAGATTACCCCCAATATCCAAACTTACACACAAGTCTTTTCCGCTTCATAATATGAGTTCAGATAATGAGAAGTTAAGTACAAAGTTCATTGACATGGATTAAGCATTAACACAGCTTAGTATGTACTTACATCCCAATGTTCATAGCCATTGTGTCTTGACATGTCACTTTTTGATTTCTCTCCAAAACTTGTGACAAGAAATTTGAATGGTGATTCTGATCTTCGGTTTATAGAGTAACACCTCAATATCTGTTTGATGACTTTAAATCTATCTTTTTCAATCATAAGATGGTCAAAACTAAGGTCTAATATAATTCCAATATTGCTTTTCGGTCTTTCATGTACCATTTTCTTCAATGCTTTCCTATTTGGTCCTATGTCTATGTTTGCAGCACGAGCTTCTTTTCTTCTCTGTTTAGCTCGGGCTTTTTCGTGAGCACGCTTCTCAGCTTTGCGATTTTCCCATTTCACCTTTCTTAACCATTTGCGCATTTGACTCTTAGTGAACGGTCTCGGCAAGTCATTGCCATCATCATCCTTTAATCCTGGGTCGATGGTGATGTCGAAAAGAGTATACTGTGCCCAATCAGCATTTTCCGTATTAATTTCGCCGACTTCATTATTGGATACTTCACCTGGCTGCAACATGTCTTCAGGAATCAAGATCTATTTCAACAAATTAACTTACAAGTAGTTTGGGACAGTTGACTTATCACTTTTATCTGTCATAGCATAATTATTTAAACAGCAATAATATGTCTATAGAGATATATATTTGGGAACAAATAAATCACAGATCACAATATACCTCGATCATAACATAACCTCAACTTCCAAACCGAACCGATGGACAATTATGACATGCGTGACTGACACTGACAATGACATGACTTACTTTTAAAATATTAAATGGCTCAGCTACTAGAATTCTAAAGCGCCAGAGCCACCATTTTCCTTCGCTCAGGGCTTACCATGAGCGCTATGCGTGTCACATAAGCTCGTCTCGTTCTAAGCGGGGCAGTTATGTTTAGGTCCTGCTATAAGAGCTCATAGTAAGCCCCCTGAAGCTGAACACTCTCTACTACTGTTCTTTATACGCATGAGTGGTATAAAAAAATTTACGAACTTGAGATCTCAACTTTTTTATCGCCAAAGCCAATCCTGAGTCCTGACGTCTTTTGTTGCGAACTTGGTCCCTTCTTCACATTTATCTATGTATGTGCGATTTTATTATTCGCTTTCAGCGCACATATTATCAGGGGGCTTACCATGAGCTCTTATAGCAGGACTTAAACAGAACTGCTTTACTTAGAACGAGGCAGCGCTATACGTGTCATATAAACGTGTCCAGCCGGGCAGAAATTGAAATGATGAATTTTAATTTCTGTGACGGGTCTGGGTGTTCTATGTATAATAAATATGTATAAAAAAAAAGTGTTTAAGTAGTATATCAGTTATCTAGCACCCATAGTACAAGCTTTGCTTAGTTTGGGGCTAGATGGCGCTGTGTGAATTTGTCCACGAATATTTATTTATTTATTTATTTATTATAAGCTTGTCTCGTTTTAAGCAGGGCAGTTCTGTTTAGGTCCTGCTATAAGAGTTCATTTTAAGGCCCTAGCTTTGTTACCACGGTTAGTATTGTTTATACCTCGATATTTCAATGCAGTTTCATGTGTCATGGTCACGAGTAGACTGGTGCCGTTGCGTGAAGTCGCTCCTAAGGATAGACGTATCCATCCACCCTCTTTCAGATTCATTATTACGACTTCAATTAGTTCTATTTTAGTTCCTCGTAAAGACACAGTGAGTTTCGTGTGTCGTCAGCATCAAGCGTGTAACAATGTAGTGGTTCAAGATTTAGAAGTTAGGGTAATCGTCGAATCCGAAAAAGGGTAGAGAGATATGTCGGTCCTTAGGAGAGACTTCACACAGCAGCGGCACCAGTTTACTCGTGACCATGACGCATACAACTGCGTCGAAATATCGTGGTAAAACTAATACTAACCGTGGTAACAAACCCGATAATAAGTGCGATGAAAATGTAGTTAAATACGAAATACTTAAAACCTTTATTATCATCTTGACCTTTTTATGTAGAGATCACAGCCAGCGTAAAAGTGTAATTATGTAATTTTAAATAATTGCTAGAAAATAATTCAGCCATAAGGCGTCGGTAGCCCTCGCCATGGCCAGCTGGTTATCCGACTTAGATAACAGATTATTATCTGTATCTGCAATACCATTTTACTGAGTACCTACGTATTTTAAACAGTGTCATCTCCGACCTGCCTGACACATGGAGACTATTTCAATACCCTCCCCTAATGTAAAGGAGGCTCCTAACGTCCAGCAATGGATTGTGAAGGGCTGTCTGTTGATGTGATGAGTGTCCGACAGACATCCAGCCAGCCAGACAAACGGGCGCACTATAGTTATTTCCGTTTTTACCTTTGAACCCTGAAAACAAAAGCGTAAAATAAAAATGCTTGACACGCTAACAAGCATTGTTCTTCCTATTATAATAACTAATACTTAGGTACACCTATTTCATAATTTCTAGATTTCATGTAAAACGCCCAAAACCGATAACTAACTACGACAAATATGGTAAGATAACGCAGAACGAGAGCAGCGGAAACTATATTTACAACATATTTTACCTCATAGTAGTAGTACTATCACAAAAGGCAGTCGATATACCTTTTACTGTCTAAAATGTCTTCTGTAAGTGAAAATATAATTCTTACTAAGACTAATTCCTTATTAGAAATAAGCAGCGCCTGTTGTGCTTTTTTACTGTTCTCTGTATATGGTTATTGTGTACAATAAACAGTTTAATAAATAAAATAACAAAACCAGTGAAATAGTTAGCATGCAGAGTAAAACCTAGTGACCAGTCACGAAATAATGTAGGTACAGATTGGTCTAACCAGACCTAAATCCCTCATGAAATTTAATTGTGGTGTCTCCTAATTGGCTATTCGATGTTATGATATTGTATATTTTCTTTGTTGCACGCTGTGAGGCATTCAAATAAATAAATAAAAAATAAATCCATTAGTAGAAATCGTGTCCAAAACCATTAAAACATATCTAAACTTTTTATCTCCAAAACCATTGAACCGATATGGAAAATTCCTAATGGGCGAATTATTCCAGTGTGTCATGGGAAGTCGACATCCCGGCAAAAATATTTTGGTCCCGAGGAACTGTTGAATGTTTAGATAGGTATAGAGTACCGAACTTTGCGCGGGTGAAATTATAGAAATGTGTATAGTGAAATGCATAGGTAGGTATATAAGTATCTACCTAGTGCTGTACAGAGTTATTGTTTTTCATTGTTCGTGAAGGGAAAGAGATACCAGCTGTGGGGCGGGTGCTTCGAAGAGGAGCCCTCGAGTGTGCTGCGACGGTTGAACGACTCCCTGACCGTGGACAGCAGACTCTACCGTGAAGACATACATGGCAGCCGGTGCTGGGCGCGCGAGCTATGTAACAGTGGACATCTCTCTGCGGAAGACAATGAAGCCATTCAAAATGGACTTAATGAGGTAGTGCTGGTGAGGAATAGGTAATGGGTGAGATGAACTGGGAAGTAGTACCTAGCCTATTCTTAGTATGGTAATAAATACCTTGCTTGGGTAGCCGTAGCGGTCATAATAACAACTAATATTATCTATTTACATACGCTTCCTTCTACACTATGTTTTAGGTATTCACGCGCCGTTGAAACGCGAAACGCGTTTAACGATCGCGCGTTTAACTTCCATTCTAAACTTGCTTTGAATCAGTGTTGGAAAAAATCAAGTTTTAATACGTTTTTTACATCCAATAAGTACCTATACCAATGCATAGAAAAAGCTTGTTCTGCCATAGCGTCCGATTGCGCGTAGAAATGGCGTCGTGTGCAAGGACCCTAACGGTAATGGCCTTATAAGCATCTGATAAATTCATATCAGTTGGTTTTGTTTGTACTTGTTTACGATTGTCGTAGTCATCTTTCTCGAATAAGATGCATATGTACAGTAAGCCGCATAGGTGGGGTTTTGCCGCACCACTCCTTCCCACCGCTGCAACTCCCATTTAGCCAGGACCTGCAGCGGCGAACCAAAAAGACCCCATGTTTTGCGCACGCTCATAGAGACCCGTAACATTAATTAGGAAAAATTCTACCTGCTACCTGCTGTTGCGAGCCGCCAGGATTATTTTAAGGGGTGCATACATACTCTATAACACAGCAATACAACACCAACAACACTATCACCTAATAAAAAAAAATATTGTATAAACTTTTTCATGATAGCTCCCGGCGCCCACTACTTAGAAAACAAATTGGTCACGACTTACCTCCTCAAAAGAAAGGGGTTAACATGGTCCTCTTGTCAAAATGTCCACTGCATGAAAATGTCCACTTTACAGATACATAACTGTACAGAAATGTCTATTCTACGGAAAAGAATGCCTAAATATGGGAGTAAATTCACCGCGGACGTGTTCTAGATGAATATCAATATTACTTATGACTGTAAACTGTAAAGACCTTGAAGTTGCGTATTCTCTAGACTAGACTATATAGTCTGCCTAGATGGGTACCGTCCGCATATATTTCTATAGGTAGGATAAGGCCGCCAGCACCGTAACAGGCATGAGGCATACCCATCATCCAGTAACAGCGCACCTTTGGCTCTGCATTTTTGTAACATGAAACTTATAGAAAAGACTATATGTATAAGTATCAAAGTAGTCTTTATGGGCGAAAGTTACCTCTTACTATCAGGTAATCATCGGGCTGTCTGCTTGTTTGTCACAAAATATGATGAGCAGATTAGTCAAATAAACTATCCCGCGAATAACACTCGCAGAAGGGCACAACAATACCTATTTTTATGCCAATACCTTTGATAAATATAGTGCTGTTTACCCCTGAAGTTACCACCTACGTTCAGCCGCATATGGTGCAAATCACAATAATTACTCATTTTGAAGATAAATAAGCCTCCGTAGTAAGCATTCTTAAAAAAGAAACCCTTTTAAGGTCGAAGATGAAATCAAAGCAGAGCTATCCGAACTCAACTACCTCTGTGATACCGAGGAAGACATCCACTCAGTGGTGGAGCGGCGGCTGCGCGCACACGCGGGCGACGCGGCTCTGCGTTTGCACACCGCACGCAGCCGCAACGATCAGTCTGCTACTGATACCAGGCTGTGGATGCTAGCGGCTTTTCCCATGCTCCGTGAGGCGCTTGTGGGCCTTATTTCGGTAAGAAAAAACTACGGTTATCACAATGCTCAAAAATATTTTGTTAAAGGCTACACCACTACTAGACTACGTATTATTATATTAGACGGGACTTGGACGCGACGTACCTTTATGGTTTGTTTTCCCGACGTTTCGGTAGGGTTACACCCACCGTGGTCACGAGACGACTGCCGTGGGAGGTAGACTACGTAGTTCTTAAATTTACCTATTTTAGGGGGTAACGAAAAATCCCTTGTGGAAAATAATTTTTTTTTTCGGCCAAGTTACATCAATGATAGGCAGAGGCTTCATTGGGAGAGCCCAATGAGCCAATATTCATCAATTCAAATGTGTTTTCGGCTTGTCCACCTGTTTCGCAAATCGTCATTACCTATGTCTGTTAAATCTATAACAAACATTTATGATTAACTATAATACTTTATCTAATTTTATAAATAATCCAATTTTATATATATAGACTATGTTAAATCGGGCCGAGAAGGAGATTGACATCATAGCCCCTGGTTACACGCATCTTCAACGAGCGCAACCTGTACGCTGGAGTCACTTTCTACTGAGGTGAATAAAAATACCACTTTTTCATATTAGGCTCTTCAGGCTTTTGATCGCGAACTCACCTGCTGGTGCTGGTGTGGTTTTTACGATCATTTACGTTTACTTTTATTACGTAGGTACCTAAGTACGCGCTTTACTTTGTTCGCGTAAAATCCTTATATTTTTGGAGATAAAATTACCCTTTGTCCTTCCCAATCCATCATATTCATCCACCCTCACAAACGCCACGTTTATTTAACTTTACGTCTTATTACATGGTAATAACGCGTATTCCTCCCCTCAGTCACGTCTGGCTGCTCCGCGACGACGTCTCCCGTCTGGAGGATCAGCGGCCGCGGCTGGCGCGTTGCCCGCTCGGCAGCGGCGCGCTGGCCGGCTGCGCGATGCCTGTCGACCGGCGGCGACTGGCGGCGGACCTTGGCTTCGATGACGTCACGCCCAACTCTATGTTCGCTGTGGGGTCTAGGGATCATATTGGTTAGTATGTTACCAGATACCTATTACTGAACGGGTCTTATTACAATTAGTCTTTTCATCATCATCATCATCCGAGCGGTCAATCCCGGCTTCTGTCAGGGATTTCTTCACTTTGCTCGATCCTCGGCACCTCCCTTAGTCTTTTTAGATAATTTCAAAAAAGGTCTCAATTCCGCGCTGCGTATTAGAGAAAGGGATGTTTCAGTCTTGGACTCTGTCAAAATATAATTCCATTTAAACTACGTTATGTTTTTCATACTTCATAACAATTCGTTAAATTATAATTAAATACTATTAATTCCAGTTGAATTCCTAAACTGGGCGACGTTGTGTGGGCTACACCTCAGCAGACTAGCGGAAGACCTGATAATCTACAGTACGCAAGAGTTTGGAATAGTCCGATTTTCTGATCGATTTTCTACCGGATCGAGTCTGATGCCGCAGAAACGTAATCCTGATGGTCTAGAACTAGTACGAGGTGCGGCTGGACTCTTGATGGGGGACAGTTTTGCATTCAGTTGCGTCCTCAAAGGTCTTCCGAGCACCTACAATAAAGATCTGCAATCCGACAAGGAAATTCTGTTCAGATCATATGATAAGCTTCTGGATTGCCTCAAGGTTACGAATGGAACCGTTGCCACTATGGAAGTAAGTTATAATATATTTCATACTATATCTCTATATTATACACGTCTCAACTGCCTTCCTACCGCTTGTACCTGTTAGGCGGTCGCGAACGTAAAGTCATCATCATCATCTTGGCGTTAAAGTCCCGGTTGTGCACGAGGGCCCGGGGTCCGCCTTGACCATGATCCAGGATTTGGCAGGTCAGGTAATTACAGTGGAGCGACTGCCGTCTGACCTCCATGACCCTGCTAACAAGGGAAACTGACCAGATTGGATAATGGTTACACATCCAGTCGCCTGAATGTGCAGGTTTCATCACGATGTTTTCCCTCACCGTAAGAGCATCGGTTAGTATTCAACTAATGTACATAACTCAGAAAACAGTCATTGGTACATGGCCGGAGCGGGATTCGAACCTGGAACCTCTGGCTTACGAGTGGTATACTCTAACCGTTCGGCCACCGACGCTCTCATCGTCGGTCGCGAACGTAAAGTAGATACGTATAATACCTACGGTCGTGAAAACTAAATTCATCCTTGCCGATGAACAACTTTGTCCTAACCAGCTTTACAACCTAAGATAGGCTAGAAAACAGCAAATAGGTACTAGGTTCCTATAAGTATTACCCTAGTTATAAGAAAATAATTGTTGTCATCTTAGCAGTCAAGCCCGGATTTCCTACTTTTCCTCCTCCACTTCGCATGGTCATCAGCATCCTTCAACAACCAACTGCACACTCTCTTTCTCGTCAGCCAGCTCCCACCCTCCTTCCCTCTTCTACACCTATTCCTTTTGATGCAGACCAGTAGAAATTTTAAGTTTCCTACAATACTCACATCTCCAGGTGGACGGTGCCCGAGCGACTGGCTGTCTGGAAGCTGGCATGCTCGCTACGGACCTAGCGCACGCGCTGGTGCGCCGCGGCGTGCCGTTCCGCCGCGCGCACCACATCGTGGGGGAAGTATTGCGTCGCGCAGGCACCCTAGGCGTGGCGTTACAGGATATGCCGCACCGAGACTACGTGGATATTTGGTACGGTTCCTGGCACACATTACAAGAAAATTGCTACAACTGATTTTATAAACGTCCGTATGCTGAGGTAACTGCTTACCATCAGACAGACCGAAAGCTTGTTGCCACCTTAGTGGTATAAAACCTGTGGAGCAGCTTCTACACCCAATCTATCACCTACCAGACACTGAAAACAGGAGATGATTATGTAGAGCCACATTTATGCCTCAACAGGCCCTTTTAATGTAGACAGAGTTACTTCGACGCCCTATACGTAGGCCTACCAGACACAAACATACTTCGTAGTACGATCTTCTACGTCCTATATAGTACGAATTATTTCCACGACTATACATAGCACCAGTTACTTCTACACTTATACGTAGAACAAGTTAGGTACTTCTACCATGCCCTATACATAGCACCTACCAGCCACTTTACACGTGCGATTTTTATGTAGCCATTTTTATTAGCCAAGTCGATATCCTACTATACACTTGAAAAACCACGCAATATTTACCAGGCACCTGAGGCTGGCGATTTTTACTGATACTTGTATGCAGTATGAAAGACCTTTCAACATCCACCTTGTTTACCGTTTCAGCCCTGAGTTCGGCACAGAGGAGGAGCTCCGAAGAATCTTCTCGTGGGAAACCAGCGTGGAGCAATACACAAGCGCGGGTGGCACAGCGCGGGCCGCTGTCCTTAAACAGATTGAAGAACTAAAAGCTTGGCTGAAATAACTAAATTAACACTCAGAGCTAGGCTTGCCATACATTTTCAAAATAAAGGATATTTTCATTAAGGGTGTCAAAAAATAGTTTCCATATAAAATATAGTAGGTATTCTTTATTTGTCTTTTATAAGTTGTAAACGAAGGGATTGGTGCTTCTCTACCGCACACTACATGACATAATGGTTACCTAGGTAGGCAGGTACTTTTTTTTTAACCAATTGGTTAAAAGTGTTGCCACCCGCTGTTAAAATATAGTAGATTTAGGTATTCTATTTTTTTTATTACCAACAGCATATAATCTTGACCCAAGACAGAGTGGATACTATAGTAGATTTGGCAACCGTGCTCGTAGCACAAATGGATTGTAGAACTCTACAACTTATTTCGCATACTTATCTCGTTATTTGCATCCATTTCTACTTGGCTACATTTCTACGGTCGAACAAACGTAAGCCTATATACATAGGGGCTTTATGCAACGCGCTGAGTTACGTGCTGTGTGTAGCCTTATGTATAGGTAGAGAGCACAAAATAGACTTAAGGTAGTCCATATTGTAATATGGATAATCGTATGATTATCCATATTACAATTATCCAGGTTGTGACAACTAATTCGGTGATTGAATGTACAAGGTGCATTATGAATAAGAATAAAATGTAACTCCAATTCGCGAATCTCGAGTATTATTTGCCTACAGATAAGTTATTAAAATAGCATCTCCAATCCCCAAGCGCGTCCTTACTTTTTCTATGAATTGACAAAGTAAAAAATATATATTATTATATACTTATCGTACGGTCATAAGCATAACGAATTATATCTGCCCTCTTAGTTTATCCATATTGTAATGATACCTATCACGATGTAGATATATTATTGATTGTCGAAACGTCTTATTACGTCGCCAACGCGCTGTGCTTTTGATCATATTGCGATGACCCCTAATTGTGGTCGAGCTACAATAAAAAAAACGCAATTCGATGTACCTACAGGGATAGCCGTTTGGTACACGTGTACTTTAAGTTGAAACAATTTTTTTGAACGGGAGTTCTTAAAATTATTCCGATGGAGGACGACGGAGCAGTAGTGACGTCATCAATTTGTTGTATGGGATTTGAAATTTTGTTTAGATACCTTTTGTGTTTGATTTAAATGAAAGGGTTTCACGAGCCAGTTCTAAAAATATACTACACCATTACCTTTTGGCTAACTGTTCTCTAAATCCTAGAAATATTTTCAAAACATGTCAAGTATGGGCTCCTCCAGGTAAGAGACGGCTTAGTAATTTTTTGTAAAACATACGCCAAATGACTCTCATGAAGCTTCATGAGAGTAAGTATATTAAGAGGTTTCTAAAAAAATATTTCAAATCCCATACAAAAAATTTAAGACGTCATTACTGTTCCCCCCATGGTAAATTTTTTAAGAACTACCGCTCAAAATGATTGCTTTAACCTAAAGTATCCGTGTACCAAATGGCTATCCTGTACATCGATTTGCCGTTTCTACCAATATTTTATACACCGTCCACTATAAGAAGGAAAGCTATTCTGTTGCGTGGCGGTAATTCATTATGAATAGGTTTCTACTTATCAGAAGAATGTATAATTAGAAGTTGTAAATACTATAATTTTATAAATGGTTTGCGTATAATTTTATAAATGAATGTACGCAAGTTGTCAAGTACTTGACCCGTCGAAGGGTTGCGAGCTGTCTTCCGCAGGCCGGCTTCCGCGCGAGCGCTTTCGCGAGGAAAAACAACGGCCGCCCCCGCCGATCGGCCGCCCACTGCGCCCGCCCTACCTAATATGTACCGCCCCGGTCGGCTCACAACCATTTCCATTGAGAGTGCTGGGTGTGCTAGGTGCCGCAGACCATCGAACTATCTACTTAAATGAAAAGTCGGACTTTAAAAATTAAAAGATTGTTTTTCTAGTGAAGTGATCTGTAGTGGTTTTGTTTGGTAAATGATAAAAGGTAATTATGAGTCTTTTTGTGGTATTGTTTCAATGTTACTGTTATATTTTTTCCATTATTCCATCTGATATATTATTTCCATTAAAGACAACGCATCTGAAATGTGCTTTGTCTTCAGCATTTTTGTTAACGTATTATTGGGCGACAGTCATTAGCCCCATCACCCTTTCCCACCGCTGTAACTTCTGTTTTAGCCAGGATCTACAGCAGCGACCTTAAAAAACTGAGATTTAATTTGACGCTCAGACACGCCTGAGGACAAGCTAAATAATAAAACTCACTGCTACTGTCTCGGAACCTGCCACAAAAATTAAGAAGTAACAGTAAGGAGTAGGAAACAGATTGGGTTCAGAACTCCCCTCTCAAAAAGCGGTTACCGCTTCCTATCATCTTAGATGTCTGCTTGTTTGTTACTGACAAGGAAAGTCCACGCACCCGAACTCACCAAATGGATTGAAATTGGGACATGCACAGGGGGTCTTATCCATCTACTCTATACACCCGCACCAAGTTTCATTCAATTTGTAGAGTTCGTGTGCGTGAATACCTCGAGTAGGTATGAAAAAGGATAAATGAAGGTAGACATGCAATTGAAAGCTTAAAATTCAGAAAGTTTGTTAAATGAATTAGACAAAAGTGAAGTATTTACCTAAGTACAGTAAGTAGGTAGCCGTCTAGCCATCGTTATTGAACATACCTAACATAGGAACAGACTTGATTCAAGTAAAGTATAGGTTTATAAATTACTTAAAATGCAATATCGAGGGCCTTATCTGAAATTAGCAGTATATCATTGGGTTGCAAGAGAGTGCGAGAGAGGTTCTTTGGGCCAATAGGTATAGGCATTGCGCTCTTATGTGAGTAGGGCCGAAATACAAAATTGCACTGCGACTTTGAATCATGGAAATATTATACGAGATCGCACAACGAGAACGCAAGAATTTGAGAATGGATTCGCCCTTTGCGCGGAAAATATTAAGCTATCTAAGCTGAAGCGCAGGCCCTTTGTCATTAATAGGTATTGATAAATCGCCAATGACGAAAGAAACACCTTATAAGGACAACGATGACGTATGTAGGTAGCGGAAATGCGCCGTTTAGTGTATGTAGCCTAATGGTTAAGTAGTCCGCCTTATAACCCGAGGTATCGGGTTCGAACACCAGCGCCGCCATGTAGGTACCAATGACTCTTTTCTGAGTTATGTACATTAGCTGAACACTAACCTATGCACTTACGGTAAGGAAAATCATCGTGATAAAACCTGCACATTCAGGCGAATGAAATCTGGTTAGGTTCCCCTGTTAATAGGATTAAAAAGGTCAGGTGGCAGTCGCTCCACTGTAGGTCTGCCAAATCCTGGACCCCGGGCTCTTCTACGCGGAGCAGAACCGGAATATTAACGCCAAGATGACCAGGTAACATGGCAGGGATGCATGATACAAATAAATTTGCAAATTATTGCAATTATCGGGTTTGGCACCGCGCCGTTATACGTTAATAGTGAATAACCAAAACTTAAAACATAAAATTCGCAAGTTCTTGCTTACCCGTTTAAGTATTTTCACCATGTGACTCCGCAACGCAGCATTGTGTGACGGCCCATAAAAACTCCCGATTGTTCCGCAAAACAAACTCACAACAACCTACCTAATTTTTCACATCCTCCATAAAACGTTATTAGGGATTAGTGTAGAGAGCAATTAAATATCAATTACGTAGGCTTGGTATCCAATTTAGAAACTTGTCGGCACTCTTTGTTAGTAGAAATAGTATCATAATTTCATCATCAACAACATTTTGGAATAGGGATAGGGTAATGCTAATCGGAATTTTATTTTACGACTTTTGGCATTGCCACTATAGATGTTATACACAATATATAAATTAAAATGAAATTTACTAAAATGGGGGAGTTTAGTCTCTATACAGCGCAAGGCGCGTTAGTACCTACGAGTACGTAAAGTATGTTTCATGGAAAAAGACAAAAGTAGAGCAAGACAAGGATATTGTCCATCCAGCAATCTAAAGAAATTGACTTATACATTCAAATAAACTTATTTATATTTCTGTGGATAATACTTTAAATAAGCCAATGTATTTCGATTTCTGTAGAATATTTTATCGTTGTCGTGCTCTACTTTTGTCTTTTTCTATTGAAACATACTTTAGATATACACGCGCTTTCGTAACGAACTTTAATTCGATAAAAATATTTTTTTATTTTTAGCATGACTACAATATTATGGAGACTCGCTGTCCTAGTATTCCTAACGACCGTAACGTCAATGGAAGATAACGAAGATACGAGGCCTTACATAACTGAAGGATTTCGGAAGTTCGACCCACTTATAATTAGAGAACTTGATCAAGAGGTAACATTTATGTTGTTATTATTTTTCCACCAACATTATGGGCCGTTCCCCGTATATTTATTTTTCTCCTTGAAGGCCTGAGTGGTATCCGGTCGAGTAGAATTGCACAAACGCCTTATATTCGGCTGGGTGTCGTAAAAGGAGTCTAATATCTAGGTTAACCAGCTAAGACCTTAATAGAAGAGAAAATGGGCAGCAGCTTTAGCTATTGTGTTAGGTAGTAGGACTCTGTCAAGCCTGAGGAGTCCGCCTGGATAAGTACTGCCTTATCTATTTCTGCCGCCAAGCAACAATGCTTGAATTGGTGTTCCGGTGCTGAAATTATGGCAAGGAATTCAAATCCAGCAGTCGACGGTCATATGCTATGATGTGTATAGTATTCTTTCTTGTCGTTCGATCCCCGAGGTTCGATTCCCGGCCGGGCAGAAATTGAAATGATAAATTTTAATTTCTGGTCTGGGTGTTGCATGTGTAATAAGTATGTATTTAGAAAAATATATAAGTAAGTAGTTTATCAATTTTCTGGGACCCAAAACACAAGCTTTGCTTTCTTTGGGGCTAGATGGCGCAGTGCGAATTGTCCAAGCATTTTTATTTATTTATAGAAGTGGATATCCGGTCTGCTAAGGCACGGTAAACGTCTTTTCCTAATTTGCGGTGTGGAGATAAACTTGGTTACAAGCTCATTTTTATACGATACTCACACACAGAAGTCGTGAGCAAAAGCTTGTTCTTGACAATATTTTTATATTTCCAGTATATCCGCCATGTGCACTCAATGTACGACGCGTACAGAGGAAAGAACGACGACCACGTGATGGTGGAAACCAACGCACTGATCGACACCAAGTATCGAACCTGGAAACGGAACGCAGACATCATCAACTCGATCCTCGCCTTGCCTAAAGGCATGAACGACGCTGGCCGCTGACCCCACCACACCGGGAACACATCTACGAATTTACCCTCCCCCGACTAACTCCGAAATATATTTTGACCAACTACACTGTTTTTTTTAACCCAGTGTTTTGTCACAAACTTACTCGATTTGATTAAAATAGTGAACATTTCCATTTTTGTCTCGTGAAAAACTAGTGTGGATAACTGTGGGGAGACCATTAACAACCTAATTGCTCTATAATAATTGAATGCTCAGTTGGCCGTGTGGTGTCCGGCAGAGTAGAATAGCACCAACCCCTTACACTCGTGGGTGTCGTGTCGTCAAGGCGACTAATGTTTTTGAGGCAAAAGATCTAGTCTCCGTAGGCTGGAAAATGGGCAGCAGCATTTTCCATTATGTTTATGATACTGCGATCTCCAACCCGCCTGCCAAGCGTGGAAATTATGGCAATCTTCCCTTTCGTGGGAAAGGCCCTTAGTCCTGCAGTGGACTGTTATGGGCTGTGATGATGATGATGATGCTCAATAGGAACACCTTTCTTTTTATCCGTGAGTATTAGTATAATAATATCTTAATTATCTGTGCCGTGAGGGTTACTTTATCGCAAAACAAAATAAAACCAAATAATTTTCTGAAATGTACCTATATTGTACGACATTTAAATCTAAACTAATCTATGTATGTATATGCTAACAGAGGTTAACCACGTATGCAGTACATGGCCATATGTAATATTTACAAATACGAATTAATAACTAACAACAATGTCACATGCTATGGATCGTAACAATAACCTAATTAAAAATAAACTATTAATTTTCACTGTCTCAACAGTAAAATCTTTTTAATTAATCTTGAACACTTGGCCTTGGTAGAACTTCTTAATTTGGTGAATAGAACTAATGAACTACTTGGTTCCACTGTGCATTAAATCGACATAAATCACAATGAGCAGTTTTCCAATAGGCATCTAAAGCATTCCTAACCACTCAGTAGATGGTGCCCCGACAATTTTGGTAATTGATAATCGCTTGAAATAGGTTCTTAGCAAACAGGATATAAACACTGGGTACGTTGTATTGGATAATATTGTATTTGTCAATAGTTTTCAACCATTTTAGAGGTTGTAATAATAATGGAACATAGTGCCAACTTCTATAAATATTTCATTTTACATTTCGTTCAACCTTTAACAGTTATGTTTATATTAAAAAACATTTTATTTTTAAGTTAAGTATTAGTTGGCTGAAATCACTGTCACCATCATACAGATTAAAGAAAGATTACCAAAATTGTAGGAACGCCATCTATTGATGCTTTTTGAAACCAACTAATAATACCTACTGGAAAACTCCTCATTGAATCAAAATATGGATCCTGATTTTAAAATAACTACATTGTTGAACACACAGTGCTCAAAATAGATAATAGACAAATTAAATAATGAATGACAGTTGAAGAAGACTACAATAAAATTATGTTATATATAAGTACTTACATATTGTTCTAAAATATGAAGAAGTTACAAAAATATTTCTGTTATCCATTTGAATTGCTTCTTATTTCTGATAGTTATCACAATGTTTATGCAAGACAATTCCGGTCAAACGCGGCAGTAATTCAGCTGTACTTTAAATACAATATCGAAATTCGTGGAACACTATTATATATATTGACAATTCAACTGTTTCAATAGAAATCTAACAATGCAGCCTTCACCAATACATAAACATCAAGTACGGTTACAAACACCCCGGCATTATGGTTCACTCTTTAGGAAAGAATGAATCCATGATGAATCCGTATTCTTACTTCAATTGCGTTGAATTTGTACTAGAATTTGAGTGAGAATCCGGGCGCGACATTGAGCGAGCGCTGGTGCAGCTGGAACCCTAACGCTTCGTCGGAATCAGCTCGTGCGAACTGCGCGTACGCAGCGCCGCCGGCGGGCGGCCGCGGGCTGTGCGTCGTGCGCCGGTTGCCCTCCGACTTGGCCGGCCACGTCGGGAACATCGCCGGGTCGATCGCCACGGGCATCTCCTGCAAACGCAACACATATTATATATTTATACATACCTACAATATATAATCATATTCCATTTCCGTATACCAGCAGTTGATGCGTTAATCCCGATTTCGCCGAGCTTGGCGTTAATCCTGATTTCGCCATCCTACTCCTTATGGTCCACACCCCGCGGTCTTCAGCATCCTTGGTGGGGAGTTAAGAGTTTAGAAGGAATTCAACGTAGCTCGTCATACTCGTAACTCGCAACGCAACTCGTCACAAGGTCGCAACTTGTCAACTCGGTTGCAACTTATCCGCCACACAGCCGTAACTAGTTACTACTCGACTGTCTCTAGGTACCGAATGTGACGCGTCAAACCCCAAGTCATACATAAGCTTTTAAATTTTCCAATTTTCTTGAAAGTGTCAAGAACAGTCGGAAACCACTCACCTTAAAATAATTGTGTTCTAAGGCACCGTCCGCCGTAGCCCGCTTGGCCGGGTTGTACGTTAGGAAGCCTTGCAGCAACGCGTGGCCAGCCTCCGAAAGCAGGTCGGCGCCGATGCGCTGCCGCAGCGCGCCCGGCGGGTGCTCTGCGAAAGTCATCTTCTGCACAGCGGGTAGCTCGCTGTAACCCGGCCATAGCGCTTCAGACGGCGTGCCCAAGTCCTGAAAGAAGCAATGCTTTATTATTTTGTACACTTTTCATTAGTGTAAATATGCTTCCTTACATACATTACAAATCTATACATAGTATACAACAAAGTCGCTTGCCGCCGCCTGTCCTTACGTATCTACGTAAGCTTAGATCTTTGAAACTACGCAAGAGATTTTAATGCGATTTTCAACAATAGAAAGAGCAAGTCATGAGGATTATCAGCAAGAAAAATAGGTTGGTAAGGGTAAAGAAGGTGTACGCGAACGAAGTCGCGCCGGGTCCACTTTTCATTAAGCTATAAGAATACAACAGCGGCATACACACCTTAAATATACGGTTTAGCTGGTCCACTTCAGACTTCCCCGGGAACAGCGGGTGCATTGTGATGAGCTCGGCGAATATGCAGCCCACGCTCCACATGTCTATGGGCGTCGAGTACTCCTTGCCGCACAACAACAGTTCCGGCGCTCGGTACCATAGCGTCACGACAATCGGCGTGTACTGCCGCAACGGCGAGCCATACTCCCGCGCCAGACCGAAGTCTCCCACCTAATAATAAATAACCACAATTACTTCCAAGCAACTCACGACACCGACCAATATAATAAAGGTAACAGTCGCCGAAACATACCTTCAAGATCCCTTTGTGCGAGAGCAGCAGATTACTTGTCTTAAGATCTCTGTGCAATATCCAGTTATCGTGGAGGTGGTGAACAGCTTTCAGTAGCTGCGTCATTAGACATTTCACTTCACCTGAAATGAGTGTTAGATTAGTATCAGGTGGTTCATTATTCATATTAATATTAGGCAAAACAAATTTTGAGGCAGGAATAAAAATTACCTGGCAGGAACACTTGTTTTTTCCCTCTCATAGTTTCCATGAGACTTTTGAGGTCGTGCTCGACGTAATCCATGACGATGAATATTTTGTCCATATTCGAGCCGACGACTATCTCCCGGCAAGTAACGATGTTCGGATGCTGGCCCTGCAACAATGAAACAGAGCGTGCGCTTCGTTAGTACACAAGTGGGGACAGACCCTTCAATGCTTATGATTCCTCTCCGATCCACGCAATAATCATGTGCCGAATCCGTACCGATATCGCTGAAAATGCATACTTCACAGTCGTCAAATAGGAAACTACTTCAAAATTAAATCTAATTTAAACATTAAAACTACTACTGTAATATGAATGTTGCTGCTAGATTTCATATTTTCTTGCTTGCAAGCTAACGTATTTTAAAATGTCAGACTGAGCATATTGTATGATGTAAGTTGAACTATTGAGAGTACTAGGACTTCAAGCGCCCATATTACATTTTTATTGAAAAATATTTGTAAATTTAAAACATATTTGCTTAAATCTAACAGAAACAAACCAGTAACAGCAGACTACTGAAAAATCAAAACATTTTGACATAAATGTTACAGAATTTGGTTTTCTAATGTTTGGGTACATAGTAAGTTTTGATCAGGATAGTTACAGTTAACGTCATTTAAAATGGTCAATAAATTCAATTGCTTTATTTTAATCGATTCAGACCATGACCGTTGTTATTTGTAAATTTTTTAATTAATTAGATAAAATATGACTATGGAAGAATACACGTATATTCCACCGCACAAACAACGTGAAAATATACAGATAAATTGCGGTGTTACGTTACGTAACGTTAGCCGTTAACACCGCAATTTATCTAAATATTAATCTAAATTTATTAACATTTTTATTGTTTACAAAAATAATTTTATCCAACTTATTAAAAACTGTAATACAATAGATTTAAGAATCTTCCCAAAAAACCTATCTGATATGGTGCTTTTTAAACAAAAATTGAATTGTACAACATTTCAATAATTACAAAACAAACTTCGAAACAGTCGAGAACAATCTCGTTGTATATTAGCCAACCTTGACTGGAAAACACATTTGAAACAATGTGTTAAAGTTCAATTTCATTGGCAATAAAGGTCTACTTGGAAAAGCTTTAACTTGAATTACAAGTTGCAACAAATACATGTTAATCATTTACCACTTAATCAAAGTAAGTTTCCATGGAAGATTATTGTCTTAATATACAGTGTACGTTGTAACAGCATTAATTATAATAAAATTTCTCTTCTACTACCCTGATCAAATCTACACTGTATACTAAAACGTAAATTAGATTACCTTGAAGCTGCAAATTTGTATTATGTCACTTAGATGCCAAAAAAAAAATACAGTAAAGTTATTATTATTCTAAATGTTGTTGTTGTCTGCATGTAGGACATGCAGGAACTTCATCAACATGCCTAATAGTTACAAATCGTTCAGAACTTAAATAATTATAATATACTTTCCTAAGGCCTCCACATCTTCGTTCGGTCATTTCATTCCTGTTTAGACGATACTAATGTCATAATATTCCATCGTATTTGACGCCTGTATTTTGTGTAGGTAAATATACATCGTGGTTGTTATAATTATTTGTTATAATAAATTTGCAGCAAATCCAAGATATCATAATCACAAATAATTTGAAAACCATTTGTAAAAGTTACATTACAAGACATTGTGAAGGATACATTTCCAGATACGTTACAAACATGCATGACAATTTAATTATCTTATTTTTAGGAACTTGAAGACTATTTTGACTGCATAATATTCAGTCAAGCACTGCGTAAATGTTAGGGGAGTCTAACAATAGGTATCAATTTAATTTTTTGATAAAATCTCCATAGTAGATCGGCGCAAATTTGACGAGGCGCAGCGAAGAGTCATTTTCACTTTGTATGCGTTAAAATAAAGGCGAAAATCAATTTACGCAACCGCTAGCTAGCCCCAGGGAACATTAGCAAGAAAATTCTGTTAATTCATTTTCGGCATTATGTCGACGAAAGTCGATAATGGTTTAGCAGTGAAAAATGCTCTTCGTCAATGTTAGGTCTAAGCTCGATCTTCAACATCATGTAACCTCTTTTTTCACAGGAGATCGGGCGAGTATATGAATATAGGAGTATTTATCTAAAAAATTAATATACTATTGGGACATGGTTTCCATCAATAGGATTCTGCAGTAGGGGGCGGTTTGGGAGACGCTGCGGTCAACCAATTTGTAACCACGAGAATGCTTTACGTAGTTCAACCCTCCCGCATCGCTACGCTACCGCAACAATAAAAACCTATTGATTGACGCCTTGCGCCTATAATACAAAGGTAGTCGCTTTCGCAACTCGTCATTTTCACAACTCGCCACATTCACAACCTAAAGCCAAGAACGGGACGAGTTACGAATGTGACAAGTTGCGACCGTTTCTCGAGGCAAAGGACTATAGTTAGACAGTCCTAAATTTCTACTAGTAAAATAACCAAATACACCTTATAGGTGTAGTTAATATCTTTCGAAATTGAGGACCATTTAGTCCATTACGTTCGAAAGATATTTATAAAACTCCTTATTTGCTTTACAAATTACGAATTAAGCTGCTTCGTAAAATAATTTTACAATAGAATCTGTAAAATGTTTTCCGTGAGTACCGAAATACGGTAATTATAAGGTAAAAATGTAAAACTCTTATTGACGCCTTGTTTCTTATCGTGCAATGTTCTTCATAACTTCATCGACGATCGCTCATAATACGATAAATTATGAAAGATTCAGACTGCACACATCACTGCCGGGAATATACGGCAAACTCAAGTGCTATAACCGTTGTTTAACTCCACAGAAAACATTGTAATGGTCGATAGACACACCGATCTGTTGTTAATACCTGTCGTTATCCCTAAATAGCAGCATTATTTTGCCTCTTCTTCATCTCAATTTGTAAATGTAAGAAAGAGATATTTCATGTTTAAAATGGTGATACAAGTGAATAAAATATTATTAATTTGTAGGTATACATAGTCATCATGACAGATGTTTCAATAATAAAACGAAGTAAATAAATATTTGAGTCATTGTTCAATAACAAAGCAGGTCAGTGCACTATAATAAATAACAGACTTTTCAAACCGTAAAGTATAAAGTAAGCATTAAATGTTCAAAGGCGTTGTCTTAATTTCAATGGTTGTGCGACGGGCGGTTTTGAGGTCTCCTATTGGTCGCGCGACGTCCGTCGTACGACCATGGTCGCACGACTATAGCACGTTATGAATTAGGACAGCGCTTCAGTGTGACGATTAGTATTCGAGATACATAATAGCTTCAAACAATACTTGTTCGTCATTGATGAGTACTTTGGTAAACCGTTTATTGGATTTTACAATACCTACGCTTCATACTTAATATTATATATTTTAATTTAATTACTAAGGGCGGCCTGCACCAAATTCTTAAACGTGATTGAATCAACGTGTTTACGAGTTTGGTGCAAGCAGGGTAAGCTATGTATGTATTAAGAGTATGTAGCCGGAGTTCATTACGTAATGAAACTTGAAACCATCTACTACTACTCGTATGTCAGACATACTGTATACGTACAGTCGGCATAAAACTTAGGCAAGCGATCAAACAGAACAGTTCATAATTATCCAAACAACATAGGCGGACCGGACAATTCGGAATATATGACCAATAACGACGTGTCGTTGGAAAGGTTTTCTCTTATATTCTACAACTTTTACTATCGCGGAAAGTCTCAAATCGCAGCGAGAAAAAAATTGAAGCGAAATCAAATGAAACCCTGTAAGAGCAATTTACGATAAGCGACATGTGGTTAGATAGAATTTATTATATTCTACAACATTTACTATCGCGGAGAGTCTCGAATCGCTGTGGGATAAGTTATGGACCCAAAATGTAAACTCATATTGCACCGGGCAAGTCACACAACAATCTGACTAAAAATATATCTGCAACGTTAATTTTTTGTTCACCCTTTGTTAATTTAGATCATTCTGTCCGCTTTGCCACTTTTGATGCTACTGTACTGTACACTGGCGTCCTGGCGTACAGTCAGGAGCACCATCTATTTATTATATTAATAAGCCAAGTTATAGTTGGGAATAAAGTGTTCTCGAGAGAATGTTTACACAGGTCGATAGCGATATTTTTCTTTTCATTGTAAAATATCTAGGGTCAATGCAATGTCATAGGTACTCGCGTGCATCACGTGATAAACATGCGAGTTACAATTGGTAGGATACTAATTTATGACGTATGTAGCGTTGCATAGCAAGCTATAACCCGGCAAATTGTTTATTGCGATCAGAATGGATTTGATTAAATAAACATATTATCTTGATTAAAAGCAAGATAGTATGTATCGGGCACGTACAGGGAAATAAATTGACAGACAACGTGGGAAAACCTATAGTCGGATGCTGTTGTCGTAATCATATCTAAATAATTAAGTATGCATACGTAATGAGAAAATACAAGCAGAAAGCGTAAATAATGCTGGTAAGAGGTTAAAAAACAAACGTCGGCATACTAAGAATGACAAACAATACGTATTCGTATGTCAACGACTGTTTGATTCAAGTGTGCCTCGGTGGCCATTACGCACAAATGATGCGATTAGAACCCATGCCAAAAGCCAAGAGGTAATGCAGCCGAGTGAAATAAAGAAGTACATAATACATACATAAACATAGACAGCACTAGACAGACATTAGGCGTTTATGTACGTACAAATTTTATGCCGCATTTAACGAGCAGAACGCACTCTGCAAGCCTCTTTTGGCCCTTCACCGAGCGGATTACGTTACTATTAGTATAGTTAGAAGAAATGTCGCGAAAAAAGGCTTCTAAATATTACATAGGAACTTCTTCTCAAGTTAGTGATATGAAATTGGTCCACGCGGACGAAGTTGCGGGCAGACGCTAGTAAACAAGTAGCCGTAATACAAAACAAAAATATAAAACAAAAATTGGTAAAAAGTGGGTTGCGAGTCGAACTTGCAGGGTCCCGTACCGTAAACACAGACAAATATTGATGCCAGACCAACACGTAATTCGAAAAATTCTTATCATCATCATCCCAGCGTCCAGGATAACGTCTAAGTCGAGATGACTCTTCGGCGCATGAAAAATCGGAAAACTGTCAGAGCCGATAGAGTCCCTATAGAGGGCGTTGAAATCGAAGTGTGAGCATATATATTTACCGACCTTTGTAATCGCATAACCCACACCGGGAAGATACCCAGCCAATAGAGGCCGAGTCTTCAAAAGTAAGGATTTGGTGCAGGGGTGCACCAAATCCTTACTTTTGAGGTTAGCAATTATTGAGGTTTATAGGCGATATGTAAAGCACTTCGAACGCATTGTAGACTCTCGGAGTGTCCCTATTATCGTTGGGGTACATCAGCGATAGCTTGACGTCGTTAATGACATGCGTACCAACAAACTCGCCACCAAGGACGCCGATGACTGAGCGAAGTGGACATGGAGAAGTATGGGAATAGGAAGGCGCACCCCGGGCCCTTGCGCGTCGCTGAGAGCACAACCGGGATTGGCGTCAAGAAGTTGATGATGATCATCATACAAGCGGCCGATCCCGGCTTCTGAGAGGAATCGCTTTCCCGCTCTTTCTTCTCCACTCCACCCTGTTTTGGGCATCCTCGCGTCGTAAGCTGTTGGCTCCCAAACATCCGCGATGGCAATCAATCCCTTCTAAATTAATGTACTCGTTGCGGACGCGGTTGGGTTGTGTAACGCCGCACATGCGTGCATTTTCTTTCGTAAGAATTCTTCGTCAAGTTATCAGGCCTAATAATGCTCTACTCCTGTATATGCGCGTCATGAAAATGGCATAGATTTTCTGCACCTGCAGGTGACACCTGTGAGCTCCTGCCATTTGACCTAAGCTGCAAAGATACGGGACTTGACATCGGAGATCTCCTACTTTGTTATTATTTGTTGGTAAATAAAAACTAACTATTTCTCTATAACTTTCAATTTCCCAACCTTTATGAGCAAAACAGTCTCTCAGTAAAATGTTCTTTTCTAAGGGAATTGTATGAAAAAATACAGTACAAAATATACATGTATTTTTATGTGATATATGTACTAATTACCAGTTTTGTTTTTCCTCCTTTGCATGTCCAGTAAGAAGTTACTTCATGCTAAACCTTATATCGTTCCTTGCAAAGAGGTATTCTTATTTCTTAGTTTGTTTTCTCAATTTACACAAGAAACAAAACAAAAAAGGAGGTTGCAACACGCACATATTTAAATTAACTTTAAAATCATACATCATTTCACGGAAATGCACACGTTCGAATTCCGTTGTTGCAAGGAAAAATGCGCAAAATGCAAAAAAGACATTGACACACATCTTTTATATACATATCACACATACACATGTTTTATCTCTAAACTATCCTTGTCACCCACGTAATATCATTTTGTGCTACATTTTTCATACAATTCCCTAAGAAACGGGTGTTTTATCTGCCGCCACAATCGACAGTGTTTTTTTCGTAAACAGTTGGGAATTTGAAAAAGTTCCATACGTTATACCTACCCGCTTTAAATACACTCATCGGCACAAAAAGTTGTCCAACCTAACATTTATGAGAACTTTTGACGCGAATAGGTTTTGGCAAGCGGGATTATCGTGTTCAATTCAGAGGCAAATTTTACTTTGTAGTTAAATTCAAATTATACATTCCACCAACAAAAGTTAGGGGCTAACCTTGAGATAAATATTTACATTTTTAACCCACGGTTATGCCAGGCTTAATTAACTAACTCGGGTTAGTGATGTCAAAAACGATATATTATTTCAAATCTGACGTAAAGGAAATAGACTTCTACAAATCACTATAGAGCGAGCGAGAGAGAAGCAAACTTAAATTATTGGTTTAGTGAACTCTGGGTTCATTTCTACTAATACAATATATGCAGAGAGTTAAAAAATAAATACATTAGCCCTTTATAGTAAGTCGTCAGTTAAATGATTTAACCCAGTTTTGTGCCAGAACTGTCGCCTTGAACTTGTTCAAAAATCTCTTCCTGACCGCAGTTGTGATCAAGCGGACGCTTCAAGGCGTTTGGTATCGGAGACAGTCAACAAACCGTAAAGTGAAGGATGGAGGAACCCGATTTACGTGCAAAGAAACCAACGCGAGGGCGCGAGGGCAAGAACTCGAGAGACACATTCTATTTTACGCACCGAGCACTATTAAGATCAGATTCCGAATACTTGAATTAGACTCTTGACCCATTAAGAAAGATTTTGTTTACAGTAGAGTATAAAGTAGCCTTAAGAGCACCAGATGGTCGATAAAGAGCATGTAGTTACTATGAAATTCTTCTACACTCATCAGTAAACGAAACCCTGCTCCATTTGTCGATAGTCCTGCCGTGTTCAGGTACAAATTTAAATCGTGCAACTCGGTGGTGCCTCTCGACTTCTGGGCCTCGGACTGGGCCCTTTGCACATAAATTACCTTCCTTAATCTTTCACCGTATAGTCCGTTCACTGACAATAATATCACGTGTCGTTTGAAGCCTCTGCGGGATCTCAACTGTGTTCAGGAAACGGTTTTTCATTAGTTTCAAGATAGAAAATTCAAAATTACCTGGTCGTTGTGAACGTTACCTCTAAGTGCAAATGGCGGTAATGGCGGTAGTCATATCTACGTACAGTTTGCCCTAATTGGATAACAAAACTGTCTGGGCAACTTTAGCAACAGTAAGTGGTATATTTTAGTCTAAGTATCGAAATAGACCAGCAATCAAGAAAAAAACATTAAAAAAAGAATATAAACTTACGTTTTGGATTAAACTTGAAAACAGTTCTGGCATCCATTGTCAGAAAAAGTAAGTTACAGCATAAGTTAATAATAAATTACCCCCTTAACTAAAGTTAACAGCTCCCTTGAAACCTTTTTGTGCCGGTGAGTGTATAAACCGTTCCCGTTCCTGTAGTTTTCATTCGATAATCCTGTAAGATCCTATTATTTTCAAGACGGGTTCAGAAGTTTCGAAGATTGCCCCCAACATACAAACACACTTACAAACTTTTCCTCTTTATACATTAATAATACTAGCGACCCTCGCGGTTTTAACTCGAGTGGCTCTTATTTTTCCGGGATCAAAAGTACCCTATAACGTATACCGTTCCGACATTCATGAGCGTTTGTAAAAAACCTAAACTGAAAAAACGTATTTTGATTTAATTTTATTTGGTTAAGGAATTACGTAGCGAATGATGTTTTTGACGATTTTATGGTTTTGGGGATTTAACTGGGAATAAAATCCGGATAATTTATAAATCGAAAAATCTATGTACAAATAGAATCCGGAGTTTAAGAAATATTATTCTTCTTAGAAATCGCATCAAAGACAATGGAAACGCGCTAGTCCGCGGACGTCGATCATAGGCGTAAGAAGAGGGGGGGGGGCCGGGTGGGCCGTGTCCACCCCAGAATGATCTGGTGCTGACCCCAGGATGTGATCAGGCTGATTCGTGTTCCCTGACAGTACATTATCGATCGACTTGGCTTTATCGGCCACCTCGGGGCCAGGCCCCCCTGGATAATAGCCCAAGATACGCCAATGACGTCGATGTCCGCGAAAGTTGTTTTAATCGCGGTATGTTTCTAATTTATCCGCAAATCCGCAAAGTTCGAATATTCCGAATTGGACCAGAAATTCGTTCTTAAAAATCGGGATTTTAAAACAGGTTCGGATATGCATTCCCTAATCCAAGTTACAAACCTTTATACACCATTTGTGTACTGGGCCGGCGGCACTGTAGTGAGCGAAGTGATGAGCGATGCAAAAAATTGTCCACTGCAATAACACAACTTACGATTTTTTAACAAAATGGAACCGCGTTCGATTCCCGAATTATACAAGAAATTCTAATGCAGTTAATTTTAATTTAATATCGACCTTATGGTTCCTAACAACAAATTACCCTATCTCTTATAAGTACATGTGCCAGACCCCAAATAATAGCTTGTGTGAATGTTGTAACTCAAATGTTTAACTTTATTTCAGAAACTTGTACGATATACCTATTTAATCGTTAGTCCAGAAAATGCTTTCGCCTCATGTGGTAATAGAAATACGTGGCAAAGGTTTCGTTAGGTCCCCCCTTAATAGGATGACCTATGGGTCTGGCAAAAGGATTTGTAATAAACAATCCTAACAATACTCATCCATACAAGTATGGTAGAGGTTAAAAGTTTGTAGGTTTGGATGCAGGAAATACTTCCTTTTTTTTTATACTAAGCGGGCGTTTGACCGTCATATCCGAAAATGGAACATGCATGTCTACAGCCTATTCACTGTGGCCTTGAAGGATACCACTGAACGGATTTTGAAAATTCTTACACTAATAGGAATAATAGTCCTAGGGTACTTTTGGTCACGGAAAATTATTCGCATTCTATGGGATAATTTAATGTTATAAGTGAAAATCAAACTGCTAATGGTACATATACAAATAAAAATACTACGACAAAGTAAACTTGAAAATGTGAGAACTCTGAAACTTCTTCCAAAGGACATTGACAATTTTTTTAAAGAGCTGAGCACCTTTTGTCTTACCTACTTACCCACCATTCCGCCATTGTTTTTAACTTACGTTTCGGTGGCCACTTATAAAATATATGCCATTTGATGTAGAAAAATAAAAACATCCTAAAATTATTTACCGCCTTATGGCTGCATATTTACCGCATTATGGCCGCCGAAACGTGATTTCTTCACGAAATGGCGGAATGGTAGGTAGGTAGGTACGCCTTATAATTCCAAAAGCGTTTTTTTATCTAAACCTTATGAGTTAATTGCAAATGCCTGTAACTGCACGTTCTCAATATAACAGCTACTCGAAATGTGACGTGTGCTAAAACGTCGCGAATACATAGCGGATATCGCTTTCGTTTTTCAAAAGATCTACTCGGCTATTAATGCCATACGAATAAATAAATAAAATGTCTAAATGCTCCGTGCACCGGGTATTAAGGCGTGGGGGGGGGGGGTTCATGTTTCAGCATTTCAGTGTATGACTCAGACTGAATTCGAATTACTGTGCTTGGCAAAATTCGGGTATTGTCTTATCATATAGTTTCAAGATTAAAATATTGGCGTTGATGTTAACAGTTCGTTAAACAAACTCTTTCCCATTGAAGTAGCAGTATAAAGCAGAAAAGCTTTAGAGAGGTGCATATGTCCCGAGGTTAACAAAAGTTGTAATAGATTAATTTCCAATATCCGCCAACTCCACTACGGAGGTTGTATACAAAATGTATGCCAAGCTCATAATAATGGAGTTGGTAGTTAATGTACACAATTAATCAAAGTCGTAACTCGCAATACAGAGGTGACGCGTCACGGTGACATGGTTGAGGTAAACTGCAACTACTGTGGTACACTTGTCCACCGCTTATATGCTAACAACAATGCCCCGCGTCTCGTCATGTCTGCTTGCATTCTATCTAAAAGTAACGTAAAAAATCTCCTTTAAGCAAAGGAAACCAATGAGGGACTCCATAATTTATGGTATCTTACAGAACACTGACCTGTTTGTTTTAGGAATAAGTTACTTACTAATAAATAGTAAAGTCCATGGAAATTAACTTTCTTCAGTCTTACTACTAATCTGAAAATTACCTTGCTCGATGATTGATGAAATTGCCAGATTCTTTATGTCGAAAATTGGCACAATACAATGACCATATAAAACTTGTATCACCATTTTAAACACTGTTGTAATTAAATTGCGTGCTGTTTTTCAATATAAACCGTACATTTGAAAGGATTAAGCATTGGAGAGTATGTTCCCTGGAATAAATTCCTTATAAGATTGTAAGGCCCGCCCGTGTATCGGAGTTGTTAACCCTTGCAATTGGGTCACACCTCTAGCACAACCCTCTTGCAGGTAAGAGGTGCCGGGCCTGTAGGAATAAAATACAAGGCATTAATCAATTGAATTGAACACATGAGCCATCAAGTGCCTCACAGCTCGAGGCTCAACCGAGCTGCGAGTAAATAACTATTAAACAAATATACCTTTGAATGAGAGCAATGATGCATTGTGATGGCTCAAGTGAGCTTAAATAATTAAATAAAACAAAATGTGATCCTACCTTCAGTAGTGTATTGATTTCCCTCAAAGATGTGATCGGAAATCCTTCTTTTTCTTTTTCCATTTTCAAACGTTTTAATGCAACAATTTCCTCTGTGGTTTTGTCACGTGCTCTGTAAACAACTCCGTAGGTGCCTTCCTCTATTCTATTGAGACATTGAAACTCCTCAACTGATCGACAACCCTATAAAAGTAATAAAATCAATTGGTGCCCATAGAAATAAATATTGAGGCCAAACTGATAAATCATACTATTTTCTGGAACTGTCCCAATACATATTTCTATGTAGTATAATGATCAGCATGACCTCAAATTACTAATTCAAAATTATAACTAGCACATAATTGATTCATTTTAAAATATTTAAAAAACACTTGTTCATACAATTAATATTATTTACTGGTAATTGGTACCTACCTCACTCAATAAATATTTTATCACTATTAAATTTATAGAAATATTAGTGTTTAAAATATTGATGATTATTACCTGGAGGGCTGGAAAATATGGTGGTAGAGCATTAAGGGCTTCTTCTCGCAAACGAACTTCTTCATCATCCTCTTTCGGTTTTTCTTCCTCAGTAACTGTTTTCCCATTCTCTCCAGGGGGTGGTGGAGAAAATGAATGAGATCTACTTCTGCTTTTCGATCTAGACCTTGACCTATGACGATAAACATAAAATTTTATAAATTACAAATGAATACAAATAATTAAAAAAATCATCTTGGCTTTAGGTACCGGTTGTGCTTCCGCGCACGAGAGCCCAAGTCCGTCTTGACCATAGAGTCCAGATAATTACAGTAGAGTGACTGCCATTTGACAGTCAGAGAAGAATATTAGCTAGTATTCAACTAATGAATAAATTCAGAAGAGTCATTATTACATGGCAGCAGTGGGATTTATCCCGTAACCACTAGCTTACGAGTTGAATGAGGTATTCAACTCCCATTAGGCCTCTGATGCTCCCTCTTAACGACTAAGCCACCGCCGCTCCATTACGAAATAAATATAAAGTAATAATATTACTGTGAAAATATAAAAGCTTTGGTGGCAAATATTCTCACTCACCTTCTTGATTCATTTGATGATGGAGTAACATGAACTGACTGTCGTTCAGATTTTGGTGTAGGTGTTTTGGAATGAGATTTTTCTCTTGGTTTTTCTTCCTCCCCTTTATCAGACTTCATGTCAACATCGTCTTCAGATTTGGACTCAGCTTCGGAATCTGATTCAGTACTAGAGCTGTTGTCAGCCGTTTCACTGTTTGAGTGCTCACCTGATACAAACGTATGTAATTAAAGCACAACTGTAATGTAATTTAAATACATACACACTTATACATTGGTAATATTATTAATCTGGGGTTTGTCTCTACCGAGTAAAAAATAACACAGAGGTAATAAAAACATACATAAAAAATTAATAATAATTTATTTAGGGAACAATCTGATAAAAGGTATATCTCTTTTCCTGTGTAATTTAGTGACCTGGTTCTTTAGGTACCTTTCTATATAGAAAGAAAAGACCAGCTCACCGTGCAGCTGTCAGTTGGTGCGACTTGTTTAGCCACAGCAGACATGTGAATTTACTATGGATGAAAATAACCAGGAGCAACTGTTTATGATACTACTTTTTTTTATAAGATTTGAATGATTTTTTAGTTTTAGAGCTTCATTACCATGGATTTCTCTATTAGTGACAATGCATAAATATTGCAACAAGAATATAGTAAGAAGTTGTATGAGAAACCAAGGACCATGAGGCACTCAGTAACCATAACAGAAATACTGAGCAGGAAGAGGATTTTGATGATATTCTTGCCATTACCCCACTATTTGATGTAAAGGTAAATTCTTTACATCAAACCTTTTACCTGCTTTCCATAAAATAATTGGATGGGTAGGTACAGTGCAAGAGCATAAGTATATTAATATATAGTAATATTAATATTTTAGGAAAAGAAGGTAAAAGGTGACCCTATTTAACACATAAGTATTGTATTGGGTTTGAGATAAGAGTACAATATAAAAATAGAAATATCCACATGTTTAAAAAAGGAGCTATAAAGCTGAGTATACATATAATGTGGTAATTTTTACCCATACCCATTACCCATTTGTGTTTGTATTTGCCTAGTGACGAACCCCAGGTTAACATCTATCTATGTAGATTCAAGAAACAGATGTGACTGCAGAAAGACACATGCAAAACTTTCATTAATCCAAGGTATAAAATTATTATTATTATAATAGAAACTGGTTGAGTGTCCTACTTACCTTCTTCATGTTCTGAAATGGGAGATTCACTTTTCACTTCTATGTCACTGCCATCAGATAAAGTAACTATCTCATCATAGTTGGAAGAATGATTTGTTTTAGTTTTCTTTGTGGCGCTGTCATTTGGAGATACAGAACGTTTTTTGCCACGACGCCTACGGTCTTCACGTCGAGCTTCTAGTTCAGTCCTAGATTGGTGTTTCCTTTTCTCCATTTCACGATCTTGAAAAAAATTAAAAATTATTAAGACTTTTTTTTACAGCCTAAATGCACACATTAATTACACAAAATGTTGTTTCTTTCAATTCATTTACAAATTGAGGCCTTTGTCAAAATAAAAAAATAAGCTCTATGTTAGTAAATTACCCACCAGCTTCAATTAATCTATTTCTTCTTTCTTGTTGGTGTTTATCCAAAGTCATATGGCGCTCCTGCTTTGCTTCGCGATCATTTCCATCAGACTGTCTCTTAGTATCATGCCCCTGTAAAGATATTCTTTTACTTAACAATCTGCTCCTAAAATCTTCCAACACTTTGGCTCCTTTATCTCTATTTTCTTTCTCATTATTGTGATTACTATGACTCTCTTCTGCTAGCAATCTTAATCGTGATTCTATTCTGTCAGAATCCTGACGTCTTCTCTCATTGTCAGAATATTTACTGTACTGTCTCTCTCTACTTAAGTACATCTCACGATCTCTTTGTGGTTCTTTTTCCTTGTAAATTTCTTTTTCTCTATGTGATTCTCTTGTCTTTGTGGTTTCTCTGTAGGAAGTATTTTCTCTGTACATTTCTCTATAGTGTTCTCGTTCTCTATTATAAGAATCTTTTTCTCTATAACTCTCTTTTTCTCTGGCTAAATCTTTTTCTCTTACATCCCTCTCACGGTACAATTCCTTTTCCCTAACATCTTTTTCACGGAAAGAAATTTCTTTTTCTCTATACACAATTTCCTTCTCTCGTAATTCTTTTTCCCTGTAGGCGAGTTCTTTTTCCCTTAATTCTTTTTCCCTGTAAGCTAATTCTTTTTCTCTATCTTTTTCTCTGTAAAACTCCTTTTCTCTGTAATATTGCTGTTTGTCTCTATAATATTCTTTGGACACATCATCCCGATCAGTAGGCTTACTTATGTCTCTTTTTGATTTATCAGGTTTTTCACGGTCTCTGCTGAAAACAACAATATATTTAGACAAAATAATTCTCAAAAGTGATACTAAAACATACAAATATACAAAATGAAGTACCTGAATAAATGTTTCTTTTCTTTTCTACTACTTTCCTTATATCTATCTTTACTTGACTTTTTGTGCCCTCTCTTCTCTCTATGTGATGGGCGGATAACAGCCTGAGGAGGCTTTATCACAAGGGAATCTGCGTTATCTCTATCTTCATCAGATAAACTGGAAATACAATAACCATAGCTACAATTATACCGAATACTACTAAGGCGTAAAAGTATCCTTGATCAATAAATCAATCACTGAAACCAAAATTACACACTGGTACCAAAATAGGTACTATAAAAGAGTGTAGTGCACTAGTACAAATTAGAACAGCATTAAAAATACCACTTTCCTGTAACGACCAAAAGACACGCATGATCACATGAATTGTGCAACTCACTTGTCAAAGGGTACCCTATGTGGGCATGTTCTGATGAGTGTTCTAAATTACCACAAGTTATTGCACCATAAACGTAAGTTTAATCTAAGCTTAACATACCTGAAATCCATTTCATCTGGAACAGGGCTGCGAGCTAATTCACCATCCTCACTTTGATCATCCTCGTAATTACTCATAATGACTTTAATATGTTCCCCTAACTATGCAGTCAAATAATTAAATAAAACACTTGAACACTTGAAAATTCAATAGAAATATATAATTAAAGAGATATTCAAGTGCAGAAATGTACAAAAATTAACTACAACCGCACAGTACACGCGACGCAAGAGAAACTCAATTCACGACGCCATTTTGAAAGAAAGAAAATAAAATAAGCATAGGCAAAGTACCATAAACACGTAAGGCTACCTACTAACGACATGATTTCGTTGTTGTGGTTGAAGGCGTGAGTATGAAAGAAATTTAATCAAAGATTGGTAGGTAGCCAAGCCATTTAAAAATCAATCATCAATGTCAACTGATTCTATCTAATTTGTGGTCGTATCAGCTGTCAAATGGTCATGTTATTGAGGTGGTGTTTGTTGAATTCTAGATTTGCGAATTTGTACAACTTAATTTTATCAGTACACATTGTTTATGTATTTTTGAAAAACTACGTAGGAGTCTTTGTGGTAAAATTCTAATTATCAGAACTTTCACAAACAGATAGTAAATACTATGGGTTCTAATAATATATTATGACGAAAACATAAAATAATTAAGAAAAATTGTATTTATTACTTTCGATCATGGTAAGTTGTAGATAATAATAAATACTTGTAGCTATATGAAAGCTTTATTCATAATACAAGGTCAATTATAATTGCCCTTTGAATGCCCAATCAAATCAATCGGTAAATAAACTATAATGAAAACATTCATTTTTTCAGAATAGTAAGATATTAAATTCTATTGCTAATGCTATAGATAATAAGGACGAAATTAAAAAGCGTGTTGAAAGTGGCAAACACGTACTTCAGGAACTTCTTAACGGTGTACAAAACTGCCAAAATCGCTTTGGGGGGAAGTCAGAGCTAGCTACAGAGGATGATATAAGGCAAGTGTAGTCTTTGTGATTATTATTGTAAACTATTGTAAAATAAATAATTAAATAAACTTATGAGACAGACACTATCTGGTTAGAATTTAAAAATATTATTGTTTATTAGTAAGTAGTCAAATAAGGCAGGGCCCTCGCACGTGTAATCACAACCAGGACATTTACGCCAAGATGACCAGTTAAAGTCATCATTATCTTGGGGCCAGTCCCGGCTGTACACCCATGCAGGCCAAAAAGGGCTAGGACCTCTGTCTAAAATTGTTATTAATAGGTGTACACTTATTCCAGGATAGTAAATTTATGCGAGAAATGGGAAAAAGCTCTTTCTCATGGAATAAGAACAAATCTGTCAAATTCTGCTATCCAAAATTTGGTAACTGCTGGATTAAATTTTACTTTTAATATTGTTAATGTTGGTAAGACATTCTGAATTTATAATATTATTAAATCGTTATGTGCTTTTATATCTTTCTTTTATGAGTGCAATATTTAAATGTACCTATATGGTATTGTAATTATTTTAATTTTTTAGGAAATTCTCTATGGAGTTACACATGTCTGCACCTAACAAAACATGAAAAGGAGAGATTTAAAATACTGGGTAATATCAATACCCCTTTAGGATACTTTAGAGCATTTCTTAGAGCTTCCTTGAATGAGAGATCATTAGAAAGGTATGTTTTTACTTATATAATACTAGCTTCTGCCCCATTTAAAATTCTGTAAGATAGTATTGCGTTATAGTGATTATTAATTTGATACAACACTAAAGTTTCATCAAAATGTATTCTGTATTATTAGTGAGACCGACTAACAAACATCCATATGTTCATTCTGTTGAATGTCCACTTTTTTAAAATAAGTAGGACAATTTATAATGAACTTTTATTTTAAGTACAAGTAATAAATTTTAGATTTCAAAGTGAATACTAACACCTATTAAATTGTCGATTCTACTTATTGCCTTTTAAATGTCATTTTCGTAAAAAAAATTGTTTAAATACCTCTTTATTTGTCAGTCTAATTAATAAATTATATTCTAGTTTCTTTAAATAATTTGTTACCTATACATGTGAATAAGTCAATAAACAAAAAAATTTACAGGTATTTACATAGTTGGATTTCACATGGCTTGCTCATGGAGTATTATGAAGAAGGTGCTCTTGTGAGAAACACAGAATCATCCAATCTCTTTCCTAATATGGCAGCTGGTAAATTATTGCAATCTTATCTCTATGTGGTCAATACTCTAAATAATTTGCTATATACTAACTCTTCCCTATTGTTTCAGGCTTATCATCTGTTTTGTTTGCCTTATCAATTGACAGAGCAGAGTTGAATGAATCACAACAAACTACGCAGATAAATAAAACAGAACTGGTCATACCTTTACCCATGCCAGTCAAAACAACTGGTAATTTGAGAAAAAAGCCTGTCCGCCAAGTTATTTCATTTGATAAATCTGACCAAAAGTCTCAAGAAATAGAAAAGCAAAATACACAGAAAGAAAAGAATACTGTGAAGCATAATGATGAATCTTGGAACAGTGCACCAGCAACTTGCCTAAATTCACCTGACCCCAAAATTACCCCACAGCCATCAGGGAGTGAACCCACTACTTCGGAGTACAAGAGTATTAGGCACTTTTTCCCAGATAGTGTCAAAGGCATTGACAGTCCATCACAAATCCTCACCAAACTATCTGAACGTGCTAAAGAGATTTTTTCATCTTCCAATAGCATTGATACAAATAATTTTCCTAAAGATGATAAAGATGACAGATCAGACTTAAGTATCAGCAATTTAAAAATATCTGAGAGTGACAGTGAAGAAGTAGCGGGTAGTATTGATGGTAGTACATCATGTTTGGAGCTATGTTTTACAGAAGACGAAAGTGTACCTGATGAAAAAACTTTGGTTTTATTATTAGAGAATAGAGAAAAAGAATATTTAAATTTACAACTGAAATGCAATCAAGTTGAATTAAACAGTAAAGAAAAAATACAAAAATTGGAAAAAGTTGTGCTAGATTTGAGCAAGTATGATCTTTTCATCATACAGTACTATAGTGCTAGCGGTACACCGGTAGCGGATATTTATTTTATTTTAAAACAAGTGGCTAAAATTAATAATGTTATATATTTTTGGAATCGGCTTAAAAAGCCCTTTCATTTAATACATCACATGATAAGCTTTTAGAATAAAAAAATCCTATACAAAAAAATTGTGCTCCTCTCTTTTTTTTTTTTTTTGTGCTACATGCTTTTGACGCCATTCGCGTATTTTGGCGTACCGCTAGCACTATTAAAAGACGTTGTAAATTGTACGTAAATTTTTAGAAATGACGTTAAAATTTCAGGGAAAATGATAAATTGAAAGAGCAATTGAGGCAATACATGTCAGCTGTAGAAATGGGTGTTGCTTTGAAGAGTGGAAATTGTGACAATGAGGAAATAAGTCAATATGAAAGAAAATTGGTACAGGTTAGTTATCATAATTCATTTTCAAGTAGTGTTGTTTATCTTTTACATTTTGGATTGGGTCATAGTTTTACTTAAATAACAAAATATAAAATGATTTTATTTAGGTTGCAGAAATGCATGCGGAATTGATGGAATTCAACCAACACCTGCAACGCCGCCTCCAAGAGTTAGAAGGCTCCACATGTGAAGAGTTGGATAGCATTGAATCAAATGTCAAAATACACATTCCTACTGCTTTCCTTGTAGGCAAAAAAACACATTCCTACCATGTATACCAGGTTAATATATTGTTTTATTTGCGCATGCAAGAAGTACATACACACATACATAAAGCTCACGCCTGTGTCCCACAGGTGAGGTAAGCAGAGACCGCCACTTTGGACCGCCACTTTGCTTGTCCTGACAACTCCCTAGCCTCGCATATATCCACAACTCTTTTCATACACCTTTTATTTTTGCGAGAAGTAGAATTCAATTTTGATAAGAATTGTCTCGGTTGTGATCTCGCGCGCGTGGGTCCGGGTCCGCCTTGATCATGATCCAGGATTTTGCTGATTAGGTAATTACATCGAAGCAGCTTTACAGTGAAGCAGCGTTTCCCAAACTTTATTATAGCCTGGCTGAGTTCATTTTACTGTTTCCCCATCGTGACTAACCACAAGATCATACTTCTGAGATCTGTGAACTTGACTCGCCGTAAGTCTCCATAAGGAAAATATTTTATTTTCATACTTTTACGTTACAAACGTAAGGATACTCGTCGCCTAGTAATACCTTACCGTGTTGCCACTGGGCATCGAGCCTTTCGTCTGCCACAGAACTTATCATGTACTTACTTGTGTAACTCGTATTTTTTCACGTAAATTACAATTTTTATATTTTAGATTTTCCTGAAAATTGGATTGGACGAGTGGAATGTGTACCACAGATACGCCAAATTCCACGAACTACATATGCAGCTCAAAAAATGTCATCCCGATTTAGCAAACTACAAGTTTCCACCGAAAAAAACTTTAAGGAAGAAAGTAAGTTATTCAAAGTACTTAATTGCTTTTTATTACTTATAAATTGTTTGAATAGTAGGTATGTATACAAAAAAAACAGTGGCATTCAGTTCATGTATCTAGTTGTGAGAAAAGTTGTTAAATAAAATATTAAGGTGGCTCTTAAAACCCTTCCCTCCCTGCTCTCCCACTCCGAGCGATAAATGAGTACATATAGGTGTTCCTACTCACAGGCGCGGATCCAGGATTTGGTTGAGGGGGGGGGGGCAAAAGTCAAAATTACAGGTATCTTCTAATTATAGGTATCCTCTACTCAATGAGCGAGTAAAATGAGTAAACAAAATGTCCTTTTTAGTGGGGTGAACAATTAATGAATCAGCGAGTGGTTTTAAAATCATGGGGTGAACAACGAATGTGTGAATATTTTTGACATTTTGGGTCTTAAAAGCTGCGGTGATCAATGAATGAGCTCAATGAGCATTGCCAAAAACTAAAAAGTAATTAGTTTTATAGAACGTTTCATTCTCAACATTTTCATTACCATTACCTACTAGAGTTGCTGAAGCTTGAACATCTACAATTCGATTGCAATCGTAGAAAAGCTTGATTTTCAGGTATCAAGAACGACTCCTAGTGATTGTCACATGCTGTCGACATTGCTACCATAATTTTATGTGCCGACGACACTTTCAAACATTGGTACTTTTTGTATGGACGATGAATGGGTCTTCTTTCGCGCGCAGGCTACAAGCGTTAGACTGTGGTTATCCTACGTCATTGAGTACAAGAAAAAATCAACTTTCTGGTGATAGTAGACATTTAGTAGACAAAACGTTGGTGTGCCCGTGGTTATATTTTTGTAGTTTCGTAAAATTTGACTTATCGTAGCGATAATACTTACACATATGTCGGAGATGATCATGAGTCTCTTAGTCCATCTCTTTGGCCTGGATGTCGATTGGTGCGCCACCTGACGGGTGGCTTGCAACTATTATGACAACGTCACAAGCAGCATGGCGGCGACGGCAGCCGCAAGGATATTGGAACCAAGAATGAGAAACCATTCAAGAGCGAAGAAGCGTAAACCTTGATGCGTTAAAGAGATGCGTGAAAGCTCCAGAAAATAGAAACGTGAGTGCAGGATGTACTGTTAACAATGTGTAGGGAGTCAAGCTGTGCGTATGTGGGAACTAGCAAGAGCCCCGGCGCATCTCCCGCGGATCGGCCTGATGAGATTGGCCATGGGTGGTGGAGGGTTTTGTAAATAACCCGCGGGTTTCGGCTACAATTGTAAACTCGTAAATGTGGCTTTAATTTGACAATACATTCTTAAAACACTATAGATACCCCTTTATTGCTACGAAATCCCGATAAATACGTTCTGATGGCCATTACTCGCTCATGGGCGAGTCTTCTCCAGTCTTTCCCCGACAGCGGTGACTGAAGCGGTGGCCCGCTTGCCTGTTTGTCTACCGTAGAACATAAAAAAAATAAAAAAAAACTTGGTGTTAATGTCCCGGTTGTGCTCTCGCGCGCGAGGGCCTGGGGTCCGCCTTGACCATAATCCAGGATTTGGAAGGTCAGGTAATTACAGTGGAGTGACTGCCATCTGACCTCCATGACCCTGCTACCAGGGGAACCTGACCAGATTGGACCATGGTTACACATCCAGTCGCCTGAATGTGCAGGTTTCATCTCGATGTTTTCCCTCACCGTAAGAGCATCGGTTAGTATTTAACTACTGTACATGGCCGGAGCGGGATTCGAACCCGGGACCTCTGGCTTACGAGTCGTATACTCTAACCGCTCGGCCACCGACCGACGCTCCGAAAAAAAAACATAGCCACAAAAGAGAAAAAATGACTTTTCTTGTACTCGATGACGTAGGTTAACAGTGCCCTCAGTTTAACACCTGTGAGTGATAGGGAGTGTATTCCATTGTTAGGCGGCCGCGGTGGTGGAGTACCGGCGCGCGGCGCTGCAGGCGTACCTTCGCGCCGTGCTGCGCGCGCTGCCCGAACTAAGGCAGTGCACCAGCCGCGCGCAACTCATCACGCTATTACCTTTCTTCGGGTACGTACATACTTAGGCAGAAGTTTCTCATATTGATTTTCTTACAGACAATAATACGTGGCATAAGGTCGACTACCTTCATAATTAACTTCATCATCCTAGCGCTCATCCCGACCTCTGCCGGGGTCCGCTTTCCTACTCATTCTTCTCCAGTTCGCCCGGTCTTCGACATCCTCGCATCGTAAGCCGTTAGCTCTCGCATCTGACTCAGCTATGTCGATTTATCGCTTCTTGGGCCGCCCATGGAGCCTCCTTCCTACTACCGGCAGGTTCAGGCACCTATTACCCTAGTATCCCTGGAGCTTAAGCAACACGTGTCCGAACCAGCGCAGGCGAGTCTCCTCGATCTTATCCGCGATATCCTTCACGCCAAAGGCTGCCACGGATGCACTCTGCAGACCGAGAAATGCGTAATGCAGCAGTTAATTCCTACTGCAGTGGGACTTCTGGAGGAGTCTGAAGGTAAAGACTGGATCCATGGTGCTGCAGTCCGGCCCGAAGCCGTATTGGCATTTCAACAAGGAGCATTCCTGGCTGTCTGTAGTTGTCTGTTCTTATGTATAATAAGTTCAAAAAGTTTCATTGATTCGGTAGGCGTCTCTCACGTTACAAAGATGAAATTCAAGTTTTCGGTTCGTGAATGGGTCGCGATTGGTAAATACCCAGTGCGCAATCTGATCAAATACTATTATGTATTCGGATCCGACGTATTATTTTAATCAACAAATAATATGATAGGTATTGGCTCTATAGATTCTTTTTTTTTTCATTGCAGCACATCATCTACATCGAAAGAAAATGGATTGAATCACACTTTAAACCGACAGCAATCTATCGAGTCTACTTCAACATACGAAGGCCTGTGATTAAATATAACAATAATGTATCATGTGTAAGGTAAATTATCAAATCGTTTTTTAAATCCGTTTAAACCGTTGAAGAGTGCGTCCGGTGAGGCCTAATGGCGTACCTTCAAATAACGTTACTCAAATCGTTTTCCACAGAAAACCAATAATGTGTCTGTTCAGTGATTGTTCAGCCTTTTAAAAGTATTGTGTACAATCTAAAATCATTAAAAGTATTACATCGTGACCAAAATAATCTATTTGGACACCTAGTGGGCATATATGCCTATATGCGCGATATGCCTTATTGCGATATCTGACAAGAGTATATTTTGTATTAGGACCCAAGTGATATTGGTGCAATATCACAATTTTTGTCATGTGCTTCGATGACAAAAATGGAGAAATGGAAGTACGTTTCCTATCAGAGAATATTTAGGTACTCTTGGAAAGATACAGGCGCCGACAAACTGTGGGTCGCTTCGGTCGGCCGCGGTATCAAAAACTTCTTCAGCATTTTCCCCATCATACATCTGGTAGAACACACACAGAGGGCCAAAGTCCCTTCGAATAGCCAGTGGTTCTAACTTTGTTAGTAAGTATGAGGTCGTCGACAATTCGTATGGCGCGCCACTGCATAGAGTCAAGGAGGATTAAGCAGGCTGGCACTAGTCGACAGGTTCACCGGCCCAAAGTCGTGGGCAGTGTTCCATATGTGGCCGCACATATGCCTAATACAGCAAAAGGCGCTTACCAGCGGTAAAGTATCGCTTGGACCAGTTAAGTCAGGAGTGTTCCTTGGAACTGCGGCACTATGACAAAAGGATCCATTTTGGCAGAAAATGCGCAGATCTATGTCTTAGTGGGGTTGAATTCGGCTAGGTTTAGTCAACTTACTCTAAGGAGTGTTCTGTATCTAACACAAGTCTATTCCGGATTTCCGACAGGCATACGATCGTAACGGCTAATATAACAAGCATCTTCAGTATTGTCAACTGCATAACAATGAATAATGGGGATATTCAGCATATCAATTATATGCAGAAGAAACAGAACGGGAGATAGCACCCCTTGGGAGTACTACGGCATTGATCGGCTTGGTATCGGAGCAGCATCCATCGACAACGAAAGCTGAACATCCAGTTGTATAGCTCCTCGGGGAGATCGTACCCTGTGCCCTGTGCCAGACCCGAACAAACACTGGTGTGTTAGGTACACAATAAGGTCACCTACTGAGTTACGGTGACTGATCAACTGGTAATCCTCGAGGTAACCAAGGAGAGTTGGATATCACTCCAACACGTTAAAGAGCACGGAGGTTACCGCTATAGGCCTGTAATGTGATGGGTCTGAATTCACCGTTCTTGGCTATGGGATACACAAGGGCAGCTTACAAGAAGCTGGCACCGTTCCAGTGGTATAGGAAAGCTCGAATAAGCGCATTAATATGGGGGACAATACGGGAGCACATGTTTTCAGGACAATAGCTAGGATGCCATCAGGTACCCTTGATTTCCGGATGTCTAGGGAGAAAAACTCACGCCTTATAATTTTTTGGGTGAAGCATACCCTCACCGGTATTCCATTCCTTTACCGAATCGCCATGCGGACAAAACGTCACCCATATTGTTAAGTATTTTAATTAAAATGCAATTTTGTTACTGCTATAATTAGGTACTATCCTTATTTGACATGTTTTAAATTTTATTTAAGAACGTAATTACAAAATATGAAATAGCGAGTGTTTTTGTATATTATGTAGTTTGAGTAAATGACGCATTTGTTGTGTGTATTTATCTGTATTATAGGTATGTAATTGTATAGCTATTTATTTCATTAAGGTCCGACAATAGAGACTAACCACTATATTACCTGACGCGTTATAATTTTATACAAACAAATAATATATACAGATTGTGAGAACTATACATATTCAAGTTACCTACACAAAAATTCTAGTGTTGTAAATATAGGATCATAATATGAAAAAAAAAACATTTTATACGTTTTGCTAAAGGTCAAAGTAAATATTTTTTGACTGTAACTAATCAGTAAGATGTCAGTAATTTCAACATTTTATTCTGTGATATTATTTAGATCGAACAGTGTTTTGTTTTATATAGTATACTGGTAGCTTTAATGCAGAATATGATTCTGAATGTACTAATTGTAGAGCTTTATTAGCAGTAACATCGTGTCGCATGACCGAAGAGCAAAAAGGAAAAGAATTATGTAGGTATATCATTAGAATTTTAACGTAAACCATTCCACAATCATAATTATTAATCTATTGAAGAGAAAATTATCATTTATACGTATAAACTATGATTATGTGGTTATTACTATATATTTATTCGTTATTTGATTACACATAATTTTAATGCCAGCTAAATGTTTTAATTTGTCTTACCCTTTAAAACAATGAGCCATGCACCGCTTTTGATGAAAATTATGGAGATTACCAGAAATGTTATTTTCTATTTTTTAATAACTTATGACCAACCGGACTATTGCTACCACAGGACCACCATCCCACATAGTTAGTATAGATACCTATTATAACGATACTAAGGGGCGAACAGTCGTATTGTTAACGCTACAAGTTCCGCAGTCTGATTTGACACGTATAGCGCTGTCTCGTTCTAAGCAGGGCAGTTCTGCGTCGGTCCTGATATAAGAGCTCATGGTGAGCCCCCAGTGTCAATATTCTGTGGCGCTACTCGCGACCGGCGCTGAATGTCTGTCTGTCGGTCCATCACTTAATGGGAGCGATGGGGCCTTATTTCCTTGATAGACTGAGCGCGGCTCCTGTCTGGTGTCTGGGTACCATAACATCTCATAAATGTACCTTTAAAGGGAACGGGTAGCTTTGTAAATAAAAGTCACTCTAGCAAATTAAATTCATAATTTTATTTTTTAATAAATAAAAATGAAGAAAACGCTCTTTTTGAGAATTTTCTATATATTAAAATACATCATACAAAAGATGTCGATACAAACTAAATCACTTGGTGCAAAGGCAAGCCTGTCGGTTGTCCGGCCGCCGGGCGCGGGCGCCGCCGCCCGGCCTGCGACGGCCGAGGGGAAACCGAGGATAGCCTCATATTTACCTATGTCTCAACAAAACAACTAACATAAAAAAAGAAAGATGCAAACGGTATCCTTTGTGTGAAATGCATCTCTGTGGCCATTTTTGAATAAAAATATTGTGTATTACTTGATCATGATTGTAAAATTAAATAAAAAAGGAGGTATGAAAAAAGCACATTACACTTCAAAAGTGAAATAAAAACAACGATAATTTAGATTTATGTGATAAAACAATAAATAAAATATAATAAAATGGAGTTTTCTAACTTACAGTGAAAATAATTTACTAAAACTTTACACCTAAACGATATAAATGTATTGCAACACAGTAAGGAGCTTTGGAACCATTCAGTAATTCGGGGGCGTATAATTTGAAGCCAGTATTTAATAATCTCGAACAATAAATCTAGGGATTGTGATTTATCTTTGGTTTACTGGACAGTGAGTCGACTGCAGTTCCAGAACTCCTCGGAGAGCGGCGGCGCTGCTTCCTCGTAAGTACTTACACAAGTTACAGATCTACTATGAAGCTGATACACCTTAAAGCAATTAGAGAACTATAACCGATACAAAGGTGTGTTTTGGAACATTTTATTATAAAAAAAGATCGTCAAGTAGCGACAGCTCATAAACTACTTGACTTGATTAACGATAACGTTAAAAGGGTCTAGCCCGCAGTACAATAACTTTTCCAGGCAATTGTCGCTTATTAACTAATATTACCAACAAAATATGTTTACGAGACAGACGCCATACAAAAAACGTAAAACATTTGCTAACAAAACATCACAGCTTACAAGCAACGTGAAGGTGGCGCGAGTACGGAGCTAAGCGACAGGTGATATGAGTGATAACCTTGGCCAAAACGACGTGGACTCCAAACTCACTTTCGATTTGATTGATTTGACTAAATTATATTATGCTTTTCACAAAAATTCCAGAAGAAAATCGTTATTAGTTGGAGAGATTTTCATATTTCAATTGTGAACACAAAAATCATCCACTAAATTTTACAGTGTTGATGTGTTTATCTGGCGCAAATCGTGCCTAGTAGCAGAGAACTTGCTAGTTGCAGCAAGTCGCACAGGCACCACGCACAAACCATCCGATCTGATGCAGAACACAAAACGCAGTGGGAAGGATCTATCATAGCTTCGCGACAGAGTAGCGTGATAGATATTATTATAGTAAGAAGTAGTGTAATTAGCTATGCTATGATGCACCTATTAATCCAATCCAACACCCGTCACACTGCGTAATGCCAATGCAACTGTCATTTATTGCTTTTTAGATTTCGAATTAAGGGAGTCCGTATATTATCACCCATGACACCATGTGATATACCGAGTTTCAATTTGTTAACTAAGTAAATGCTCGCAAGTCGGCATAACAACGCTTATCACAATATATAAAAAAATATATATTAAAAGAAGCTAATCTAAAACTACACATTGAAGATGCACACTGGTATGCATTTGCCACCACACGGGGTTACAAGGACAATACAGCAGATCGTATAATACATTGTTAATTTTTTTTCAATTTTTATAGTTTTTTATTTGTGCGGCAGCATATGCAAGTCTGTAAATATTTCATAATTTATCGATAGCATCTACGTGATAGTTCCGCGTATCCCTCGGAGGAAAAAAGGGGGTAGCGTCGGTGTCTGCCTGCGAGGTGCGCCTCTCTGGTAACTGGCTCGGTTATTTTGTACTTAGTACTTTAAATCACCGCAATTTTTCCCCATAAGGATATAAGTCACTATTATTATGTTATTTTATTATACTTGCGTTACAGCAACGTTACAGGTAGAGAAACTAAATATAGCTTTTGTCATTTCATAAAAATATCGCTTTATCTGATTTATTAAAAAATAGCAACATTAAGACCTTCGAAGCTCGGGTCTGTTATGTTATATTGTAATACTTTTGCAGAGTACCTAACTAATCGACAATGAATTTATTTGAAACCTTGACCTAAGTATAAGTAGCGAAAAGCCATTACTGTCCTAAATCCATGTGCACTTATTGACGTTAATGTTAGATAGCTGGAAAGTTAAGCCTAAGATTACTACAATTTTTTTAATTTTTTTGTTGCAACTTATATTAGGCTTTTCATAAACACGTTAATATTATTGGTATAATTTGCAGAGAATGATTTACGTCGCCCCATTAGGTACATCTATGAAGTTTCATTTAAATTCTCTATGACGCAGGTGGCTGTCTCTTCAACTTTCATCTGGAATATACACAAACACGCATAAATTCATTGGCGAATAAATGTTTGAACTTCGAATTTTGAAATAGTGCATCTCTAGCGTTTTATAAGCACGACTTCTATAGTTTACTTGTGATTCGTACTATTCGCAATTATCTGTTGTTTAAAAGCTAATAATGATTGATAATTATACACCTCATTAACGACTTGCTGAATGGAGAATCAATTTGGCCGCGACATACATATGCAACTAGCAATCGATAAGTTCTTTCATCAGTAGACAAACATGCGAATGGTCCACATGATGAAAAGTGACGTCTCCTGCTGAACATAGCCCTCCCCCCGCTCCTTCCACACCGATCATCTCAGTGCCTCTTGCATATTCCCAACGACCGTTATGGGGCACAACACCAGGGGCGCCACCAATACGTTTCCCGCCTCTCATCCAATCATTATCAACTCAGACGTAGGACAGCTACTGCTGAAAATAGCCCTCCCCCGGGCCATCCATACCGATCAACTCTGTGCCTCTTGCATTATTCCAACAACCTTTACGAGGTCGTCCGTTCATTTTTCTTGCCATATTACCAATACTAGTTACACTTTCATTGCGGCCGACTCAACAATTGGGTCGAAATCGGTACTTAGCACTGCTGTAGCCTATTTGGTATTTGAGTTAGCAGGGGAAGTATTAAAAGCTTTATTTCCGTACCTCGAGCACCGACAATGATGGACTTCCTCTTGATGTCTTGCGCGGGCGCGGGCCGCACCACGCCGCCCGCGGCGCCGCCCACCAGGTGTCCGCCGCCGGCGCGAATCGGTTTCGCTGCAAACAAACACACTCCATTATCAAACTGCCTTATTTCTTCCACATTCACGAGCACCGTACTCGTGGAGCCTACACCGACTGATACGTAAAAATAGGTGCCTGAACCTGCCAATATTAGTAATTATCGGAGGAGGTAACAGGAGCGATAGATGGATCGCTGTGTCAGATACGAGAACAAACGGCTTACGGCGTAAGGATGCCGGAGATAGGGCGAAGTGGAGAAGAAATAGTAGGCAAGCATAATCTGGCAGAAGCCGGGATTAACTACTCGGATGATGATGATTCACGAGCACCGTTCTAAGAATGCCTGGTGCTGTGCGCGATTTGGACAATGAAGAGGACTAATAAGGAAATAGAGCCCGAAAACTATAGCTTAGCCGTTCGGATTGCTAAACATGCGTCACAAGGATATCTGCCTTATTTCCACTATTTTGTTCAGTCACAATAAACGTAATTATTATTGGTTAGGATACTATGTGCCTGCTTCACAATCCGTTGACAAAGTTCCAGATAGTTTATACAAAAGTTAGATACTTCGCCAGGTACAAATATCATAGAATCATAAAATAAGTATAGAAAAACTTCTGGATAGTCGATCAGGAATTTTTCTAGCGGGCGGTAAGCGCCCTCACATTTTGCAAGTCTAACTTATACGAATATAGGATCAAATTTCAGTGTTGCGCGAACACAGCAACATTGAACTGCATTTACAACTGGAACTGCAAAGCATTTTTTATTTGTTGGTACACAAAACAGACGCATTGCACGCGAAACTCACCAATCTGCGCCTGCGGGCCCCGCCGCGCAAGATTCTTCGCACGAACCGCCTCCTTGATCCTGTCCACCTCGAACTGATACCTCTTGCGGTCGCGCATTGCTCCCTCCTTAGCTTCCTGCGAGAGAAAGGAAAAACACAACAGATTACTTATTATGTCGAACAGACCTCTTGATGGAAAGTGATCACCGCCGCCTGTGGATATCAGCAACATCAAGGTCACCCAGACGCGCCACCAATGAGGTTCCCTTTAATATAATTCTAGGAGGCACCCATGTCATAGTTAATAGAAAACGATGGCTAGGAGCTCAATCCACATTTACTTATGGATGTAATAAAAATTCATTTTTTCTTCACATATCTGCTAGTAAGAAACTTTTAGTTTGGGTTAAAATAGATTTGTTTTATACCCAAAAACCGGTATAGAAATAAATTCTTGCAAATCATAAATGAACCAAGGCTATCCACACATCTTTTCCCATTCCGTCTCCTAACTATCCAAGAGTAACTAAAAAAAGATGTGTCGCGGAATGCCCGGAAGATGTGAAACATCTGTTACATCTGCGTATGCAGTAACTCCGTACTAAGTTCTATTCGAATCAAAAACAAAAAACGTTGGCTGAGAGGGAGCGTGCTTCCAATCGTGGTTTACACAAATAAAACTAGGTGACGCTACTGGAGCGCGAGCTCCTGTTGTCCGAATACGTAGTGCTATTGGTCAGAATCAAACGCTCAAAGTTCAGTTGGATTTTAGCCAATATTACGGCGTTATTTCCTGGCCGAGCAGAAATTGAAATAATGAATATCAATTTCTGTTACAGGTCTGGGTGTAGTGTGTATAACATGTATTAAAAAAACTATTTAAGTAGTTCATCAGCTATCTAACAACCATAACACAAGCTGTGCTAATTTTTTTGGCTAGATGGCGCTGTGTGAATTTGTTTTTATTTTGATATAATATTTTTAAATACCAGTATTTTTTTTAATTGGATAGTGACATGATCTCACTTGCCGCCGCAAAAGTACATCAGTCCGGTCGGCCCCATTCCGGCGACCAATAGACGTTAATAAATCTAATTTACCTTGAGTGCGGTCTCGAGCGCCTTGACACGCTCCATGGTGGCCCGGAGTCGCTTCTCGAGCTTGGGCAATTCGCAGCGCAGATCAGCATTATCCCGCACCAACTGCTTGTGCACCTTCGTCAGTTGTTCCAAATTGTTCTCCAGGAAAGAGATCTTCTGCTTCTGAGCGAGAGAGCCGCCCTCCTCCTCGGCGCCCTCCTCGGAATTGGTGGACTTCTTTATCCTCGCCTGTTGGGCAATGGACGATTGTTTGGGTGGTTCAAGTACTCGAAAACAATAGCTAAATCCTAGCTAGGGTTAAATTCGAAATATATAGACCTTGGCAGCTAAAAACCATCTACCCACATTGGTAAATTCAATCATGATGAGAATCATCGCAATGGTTAGTTTTCTCGCTATAAAAATTTAGTAGATAGTGGAGCAATCAAACAATCTATCGTAAATTAATATTCGGAATCATACCTGCAGATCCTGAACGAACAGTTTGCGCAGATTGTGTAGCGTCTGCAGCTCCTTGGCGACGGTGTCTTCCAAGCCCTTGAGATCAGCACGCGCCTGTTCACGCCGCTCCACGCTTTGGCTGCAACAAACAACATACCAATATATTACCCGTAAAAATGACAAGTTCATGTAAAAATTAAACGCCATAGATGAGCGAATGTTAATGTTTACCTGCAAATAGATGCGACAGAGTTGTCATGTCTTCCGGCACGCACCCATCCATATAGACCGCCGCCCCTAGCTCTTAGGCCGTATTCCCAGTCGTGCCAACTCCCGGCAGAATGAAATATGAATGGGATACGTGCGGAATAAAATGACAACTCAAAATTAATAAAAAGCGGAAGGCATTACAAGACCTCGCACTACGTCTACATCGTACTTACATTTACTACCAAAATGTGTTGATGTATCGTCACATCAAATTATTGTCGCACCATTTCATAACAATTTAATCTAGAAGGGTAAATAATAAATACGGGAAGTTCTAGATTAAATTGCTGCAAATACGAACAATTAACGAACACTTGGTCCGTACGACTTGAGGCGACAATCACTCTTCGGCATTTCGAGTGCACACAGACTAGAGGAAGTGACATGGACACTAGGAACGTATATGCAATGAAATACTGACGGCGCACATGATTTGGAATGATATAATGCTTACATGCAACAAGTTTTAATATAAATGCAGATACATACAGTAGAAAAAATAAAAGCGAAAGGAATGACCGATAATATTCCATAATTTGGAATGGTGCTATTTCCTACCATTAGGTAGAATTACTAAATAGTTCCCTCTAAGCTCATTAGCCCTATTTTATGTGCCCATAAATTGCCCCTCGAATCTTACACCTATAACTTCTACAATCACACAACTACATCAATTATTAACGTCAAATATGTACTGAGAACACACAATAAACAGAATGGTCGTCAGAATTAGAAAAATACATCGATAAAAATATTTTTTCTATACAAACATCCACTTTTATGTACATAATTATATACATAATTTCTCTAAATAATTATGAGTCAAGTTTTGTGACTCGCGTTGAAAGCTAGCTTTATAGAGCTGAATAATAATACAACAAGAACCGCAAAAATTATTACCTAAACGTTATTGTGACAGTCACAAAAGTTACACCTAAATAACGTAATAAAGGCAGTGTAGTAAAATAACTTGGAAATGCACCAATTACTACTTGATGTAGTATAATTATTACTATAATAACCATTTACTTTATAAAACCGTCCTATCAGTTGATCTACCTTTAAGAAATCACGTATTAGAATAGACACTAACCAATTATTTTTAACACCTAAAAATTTAGCATAACACATTATCATGCAGCTTCTCTCACAGTACTAACAACAAAATCGACCATGCTAAGTTAGGCTATAAATACCTTATTTGTTATATTAGCGAACACAACTGACTTATAATAATTTTGACTAGTTGTAATAATTCTAAAGCCAAGCAATAAATGCATGAAAAATTCTTCAAAATAATACTATCTTTGGTTCATTACAAATCATTGGGATTGTATGACAGTCTCTAAGGGTCAGATAGAAATATAAATTCGTACTACTGCAAGCCATTTTCAATTTATCAAAAATTATAGAAATAAAAATGTTCAGCAACTTCCTACTGTTCCATGGATCTTCATACACTTTGTAATCGATATCTGGTTGGCGAAACCACTGATAAATTGATATCGAATCAAAGGCACTGCAAATTATATTGTCTAAGTGTATAAAAATCCACATCTTTTATATTATCACAGAAAAAAAACAAAGGAGAAAGCTTAAACCAAAACGACAATTTGTGGATAGCGATGTGTGAGCAAGATCATGGTGACGGATATGAGCAGGTGGAGCTGAAGGGGATGAATGTTGCAGGTGTGGCGAGGGGGGGATTTGGGGGGAATTGCCGAGAGCGACTTTTCCTCTCTGGCCGCGGCCTTCTCAATGTCGAAGCCCATAAAACTGAGCTTCTCCTTCTTGGGGGACAAGATGTAGTCCTTGAAATTGTCGACATCCCCTTTGAGCAGAGCCTGCTGGTTGGCGACCTCTTTCTCGGCCTTGTCGAGTTTACGGCAGGGTGAGCGGGACACTAACATGAGCTCCTTGAGTTTCGCGGACTTGTCGACCTCCTCGCGCTTCAGCTTCTCGTAGTCTTCCTGCAGCTGCTGCCGCGCCAAGGTCAGCTCCTGGTACGAACTGGAATAGGAATTCAATGTTAGTATACTAGTTAAATGTATTTGGGTATAGTGTTGCCTGTGAATATTCTAGAATAAATTACTGAAAATTCCATATATTTTGAGACCGAAATTAAGAATAGACTTGATAAATTTCTCAATTCTGGGGTACAGGCAATTCACAAGTTGTACTGTTTGCCTGCTAAACTAAGAATCGGAAGGCCGACACCGTGTTGGCTGTGTATTTATAGTGTAATACGAGTGTCACTTACTCCTTGAGCTCGAGCAACTGCCGCTGGTTGGCCGCGAGCTCGTCCCTGAGCCCGGCCAGCTGGGTGGAGTGCGCCGAGCGGAGTTGCTCCAGTTGGGACTCCAGGGCGCCGCGGACCGCGGAATCCTCCGCCGCTGCTAGCTGTACGCGCTCCGCCGCCTGGGGAGAATAATTCAGTGTGAGCTTATGACACGTTACTATTCGAGGACATCTAATGCAATACCAGATAATATGCGTGTAATAAATAATGCGTATACTCATTACAAAGCAAAGCTATACTCATTCCCACAGCTACGTCTCCTGTTTAGACAAGATCTACAGCGGCGACCCAAAGAGAAGAGTTTTGACGCTCGGGCATGTCCGAGAACTTGCTAATACCGCCTTGGAACCCGCAACTAATTTGTTTGACGATAAAATTCGCAGTCGAAATTCATATCATCTGAAATTCTAAGAACCGATTACTAAAAACTCAACACTGTATCAATATAAAAAAAACCAACCTGCAGACGGGCGCACTCCTCCCGGAGGTTGTCAGCCGCTTCTTCGAGTTGTCGTTTCTTGTTCTCGGCTTCGCGCATCGATTCAGCGAGCGAGGCGCACCGCGCTTCGTGCTGTGAGATCAATAGCCGGCATTCGCCAAGTGACCGCTCGTACTCTTCGATCTATGTGCATAAGGACATACATTTTTTAAAATTAAATAGTCGAACATTTATTTAAACGAACGCTCGATCTGTATTTGCGATATTTGGAAATCACATGCACAAAATAACGCTTCTTCCTTACCTTCTGATTGGCATCAATATTCGCCGATTCAAGCGAATGGCAACGCTGCACAATGTTCTTGACCTCGCTCTTCATCTTACTTATGTGTAAGCGGGCGACGGTGAATTCTTCCTCGAGTTTACCGACAGTATCAACATTCAGCTTGAAGTCTAGCTCTGAGCCACCGACAGCGGCGCCGATCTCTGCAAGGTCTCTCAACAGGTTGGTCAACAGCTCTGCGATACGCTTGCGTTGATGCGTCGATATGTCTTTCAACTGCTGCAGTTCCGAGGTAGCGCTTGCCAAAGAGCTCTAGAAAATATTAAGTAATAATTTTACACAAACAATCTAGCAGAAGTTGTATCAAATACTAGTTAAACTCGCAAAATAGTGAAAGGTCTTACCTGCTTGGTCTGAAGTTCTTCCGTAAGCTGGTCGCACTCGCGGCTCTTGCTGTCGACCTCCTGGGACTTCTGGTCGTAGTTGACCGCCAGCTCCTCGAGAGCCTGCAGCACCTCCTTCACCTCCTCCTTGGCAGCTTCGTTCTCTTGCTGAATGCGGTTCATGTCACCTTGCAGGGCTTCGTAGTCGCGCCTAGTCAACAAAGGTGTAATAAGTATCAATATCCACTGATTGATGAAAGAAAAACCCTTTATAACTGATTCACAAACCACTCTGCCCACCTGGTTGGATGGATAGAATTTAAATTAAATATAAACAAAAACCTTGTGAGGCCAGGCCTTGCCTGGACAGAGACAAACGAACGCGCCATCTACAAACTTACATCAAACGATGGCTTCACAAAATAGATAGTGAAAGGCTGGTCAGTCAGTATGATTCACTTTGGTCGATTGAAATTCAGCCAGACTACATACCTTGTGCATGCGATCAGCTCTTCCTGCTCCATCATCTGATCTTTGAGTTTTTCCACAAGCTGCGACTGCTGGTTGATCTCCTCGTCCTTGTCGTCCAGCTGCTGGTACAGCATCTCCAGCTTGCCTTGCGCCGTCGCATCGTCCACCACGCTCGACACCGCGACTGGTGCAGGCTACAAATAGAAGAAAAACATCTGTCATATACAAAATTTCTGAGAAAATATAAAACATTGATTGTCCTACTAATATTATAAATACGAAAGTAAACTCTGTCTATTATGCTTTCATGGCTAAACCAGTGCACAAATTATTATGATATTCAGTATGGAGATAGTTTAGCATAGGTTACTTTTTATTTGCCTCCACTTGCTAGATGTAACGTGTAGTTCGTGCGGCCGGAGCTACGGGCGAAAAGCTGGTATCAAATCAAAATATTTTAGGGAATATTTACCGGAACCGGCGGTTTCTCCTCAATAAAGGATGTGATGGGTGTGACAGCTTCAATCTCTTGCAGATTGACCTGTTCATCTGGCCGCACAGTCTCGCCTGACCGCCAGCGGCTAAGTTCGGCTTCAAGTTTCTCAACCTAGATTTCAAATAAACTATTAATAAACAGTTCAATGCACATTATTATTATTATTGTCAATAGCCTAAGATATTATCTGCAATAAGCCAAAAGTCAAACTAAGAAATAATTAATATTATTTGTTGTACCTTTCCTTTAAGTCTACCAACTTTCTCCTTTTCTCTTTCATAACGACGTTTCCATTCTTCAGCTGTGAGCTCTTCATTGACACATACCACATTCTTGACAGTTTTGGCTCTGAAATTATGAGAAATTAAATATTGGCAAAGAATATGTATTTGAATTGCATTAACTTCTATTAGTAGTATTATAGTTTAGTTATTTATAGAGTTGAATAAAAGGGAAAGTCAGTACCTTTTGCCAAAGTCAAGTGTACTCTTAGTTTCACTCTCATTGAATGATGCAGGTGAACAGCATATAACAATGGTAGTCCTGGCATTACCACCAAGTGACTCTTGTAGGATACGTGTCAATTTGGAGTCTCTGTAGGGGATGTGCGATTTGTTCCCGTCGGCAAGTGCCGAAATAACATTTCCTAATGCTGACAGTGATTTGTTAATATTTTTAGCTTCATCAAGTACAGTACCCTCAGCACCAGTTTTAGATACCTGTAAACATTTACATAAAAATAAAATCCAGAAACCACCATTTAGTATATAAAAATAAACATCCACTCAAAAGACAATGGTACCTTTTCAGAACCAGCCAAATCCACAAGGTAGAGCTTGCCAGAAAGTTTCTTTTGGTTTTCCAAATTTTCTTGCTTAACATTTATCAGGAAAACAGAGTGAGATCTAGATGAATGTTCATTCATATCTAAAAGTTAAGAAACAAGAATAAATACATAATACATATACACAATGTACACAGGAATCAGTAAAACCAATACTAATAGATACAAACTTGTAACGGCAATGTGTCTGTTTGATTTTCCCTCCTCAATTACTTCAAAAACTTCCTCCGGACTTGACACAAATCTTTCAGTAGCACCTTTTACAAATGGGACTCTGTTTTTGTCTTCATGAACACTGAGATTAACCTTGGATACTGAAATAATTGCCACAAAAATTAATCACTCACTCACATGGATAATATAATTGTCTACTACATAGAGAAATAAAAATACATTACCATCTAATAAGTCCCTAATTTTGTCCATGTAAATTTCAAAATAGGATACTTTAATGTGAAACTCCAAATTTTCCTCCATTGCATAGATGTGATTGAATATATCATTCACTATTCGTGGAATAATACCCTGTTTTCCTGGATCACCTATAATTTAAAATACATTTAGATAGCTACAATTCCTTGAAAACTTGCAACACAAACAGCAATATTCACAAGCCAATACTTTAGCAAAGACATTGATAATTCAACTCAATGTAAATCTTTATTGCAAAATATAATATTACAGAGTTTTGGAAGTCCTATATAAAATTTTTTTGTACAAACCTATGACACCTTCCATGGTATGTGTCTTTCCTGAACTAGTCTGTCCATAGGCAAATATAGTGCCGTTGTATCCAGCCAGGACATCTGACACAATGCTCTTGGCAGCCTCATTGTATACTTTTTCTTGAGTTGCATTTGGTTTGAAGACTTTATCAAACAAATACACTTTTCCCTAAAACAATGTACAACAGCATCTTAAAATAGACCAATTAGACTGCTTCCATTGTAATCTAAATGTACATAATACATATCTAGGTGAATCAGCTAGGTACTATAATTTTATGACATCACTTTGAGAGGATATTTGCTTAGTAATTCTGAGTATCATAAACTACATTATTAAATTATGTACCAATGTTTAATGCACTGATAATTTACATATTTTCGTTTGAGGGTCATAAAGTATTTACTGTATCATTTCGATTTTTTATAGAAATCCAAAACAATGTTTGTTTTGTTCTAACATATGTTTCAGATATGATGTAAGAAATTCCATGTGATTAGCACCATATTGGAATATGATGCACAGAAGTAAATAATAACAATAAACTTTATATCAAGTATGTAATATGCTACAGCTGAACAAAAATTTAAGTACCTAATAAATTTGTACCCTAAATATATTCAGCTATTCGCAGGTCAAGGTCGAAAAGATATTTGTATTGATTTTTGACAAAACAAAGACGCATGTTCAGATTCCAGCTGTAATCCGAAGTGAATCTCTGTAATTTCGTGATCGTAACCATGATCAACGAAGCGGAATGGAAAAGAAAGGCCATTTCGTAGCAGGTGAACAGTCGTAATGTATTAGTCATCATGATCTAATTTAGGGCGATGATAGAGGAATACAATGTCAGGATCAGAGATATTTATTACTTACCCCTATTGAAATGCAATTATCGTCAGATCCTGAAGGAAACTTCACAACAAATTTAGAACCAGCTTTTTCTTCAGAGTCATTCAGTGGCCGAAATCGGCAGACCACTCGAATGCTGTCTTCAGCAGCAATTTCACGATCCGCCGCCATTTTACAATAACAAATTAGCTTACACTAAAGTTCACCTATTCAAATAAAAAATAAAACGTCTGGGAACATATAACCGTACATGAAGAACTAGAAAGTTGTAATTTTATCACTGAAAAATCTTCATGACAGCAATATCAAAATGTCGGCCATATTCTTCGATTTCAAGAAGAAAGGCTCAACATCTTCTCATTGGTGAACTATACGACAAGTAACCAACATAACCCAAAAAATCAATGAACTACCAACATGAAGAATTAAAGTTACTCTATGGTACAATAAATGGGTTATAGAATGTCTGTTTGGATAACAGATGACGCAGCCAACAAAATCTGATTTACTACACGAGCTTCAACACTGATATAAACATAAGTTTTACAAGTAATACATGATGTTTGTTATACTTTACGGAAAAAAGATACCTCACCTTGTTTTTGGTTGCTTTTTATCGGAATTAGTGCATGTGTTTCCTAAGCAACTCGGCATTCTTAGATTGTAATGTAACGACCATTCGTATACATGGCCGAAACGTCACTCAGACGACGACGGAACTCCATTGCAGTTTTAGCTCCAATGAAGTGGTCTCATTGCCTTTGTACAATGAGCCGGTCCATATATAAAAGTCTTTGCTTGGGGCTAAAAAAATAGTACCTGTTTCTTTACAGTTATTTTCATTACTGTATGTTTACTAGCGTATTTTTAAATAGGGCTCCATAATTTTAAATCGTTTATCGCTTACATTTTATTTTTAATTTAAATAAAAACGCACTAAACGTCATCACCATGACATGAATAATTCGTTGTCGAATATTCGACTTCGTTCGCGTAGCGTTCTAACCCTACACCACCTTACCCTAGTTCTACCCTACCCTACACCTACCCTACACCTATCTTACACCTACCCTACACCTACCCTACACCTACCTTACACCTACCCTACACCCGCCCTACACCTACCCTACACCTATCCTACACACCTACCCTACAACTACTCAACATCTACCCTACAACTACTTACCCTTTTTTTCTTGTTTATAAACTTTCAGTCACCTGAATGTGCGGGTTTCATCAGGATGTTTTCCCTCACCAAATGAGATCATTTGGAAACAACCATTGTATTTTTGATAAAAAAAAAAGAAAAAAAAGTTTCCTATGTCCGTCTCCTGGTTCTAAGCTACCTTCCCACCATTTTCAGCCAAATCGGTTCAGCCGTTCTTGAGTTATAAAAAGTGTAACTAACACGACTTTCTTTTATATACATATATATGTACACATAACTTTGACATTCATCATCATCATCACAACCCGTAACAGTCCACTGCAGGACTTAGGGCCTCTCCCACGAAAGGGGAGGTTATTGCCATAATCTTCACGCTTGGCAGGCGGGTTGGAGATCGCAGTGTTTGAATATAACAATGGAAAATGCTGCTGCCCATTTTCCAGATTACGGAGACTCTTGATCTTTTGCCTCAAAAACAATAGTCGCCTTATACGACACCCATGAGCGTAACGGGTGGTGCTATTCTACTTTGCCGGACACCAACGGCAAACATTGATAACTTTGACATTGATAGCTATTAAATAAATCTAAAAAGAAATCGTACATAAAAATAATAAAATGTTGGTTTATTTAAATTATACTTTAAAAAAGTAATTAAATTTTATATTATTAAAATTAAGTATGTTTAATCATTTAAAATAATATAATAAATACTTTTTATAATAACATTATATTTATTTTTAAAATTGATATTATATATTTTCTCTAAAATATTTAAATGTATATATTTAATACAAAATATTTTTAGAATTAAATTTCATAATTTATAATATTTAATTGTAAACAGGTAATTGTCTTGTTGTAAGAGCGTCGGTTGCCGAGCGATTAGAGTATACGACTCGTAAGCCAGAGGTTCCGGGTTCAAATCCCGCTCAAGCCATGTACCAATGTCTGTTTTCTGAGTTATATACCTTAGTTGAATACTAATCGATGCTCATACGGTGAGGGAAAACATCGTAATGAAACCTGCACATTCAGGCGACTGGATGTGTAACCATGATCCAAGGTCAGGTCAGGTTCCCCTGGTAGCAGGGTGGGTCATGGAAGTCATATGGCAGTCGCTCCACTGTAATGCGGAGTTTTCCAGTAGGTTATTGATAGTTTGCTTTAAAAAAGCATCAATAGATGGCGCTCCTACAATTTTGGTAATCTTCTTTAAATCTGTATGATGGTGGCAGTGATTTCATGCAGCCAAGTAATACTAAACTTGAAAATAAAGTGTTTATTAATATAAACATAACTGTTAAAGGTTGAACAAAGTGTAAAAAGAAATATTTATAGAAGTTGGCACTATGTTCCATTATTATTACAACCTCTAAAATGGTTGAAAACTATTGACAAATACAATCTTATCTAATACAACGTACCCAGTGTTTATATCCTGTTCGCTAAGAACATATTTCAAGCGATTATCAATTACCAAAATTGTCGGGGCGCCATCTAGTGAGTGGTTAGGAACGCCTTAGATTCCTATTGGAAAACTGCTCATTACCTGACCTGCCAAATCTTAGATCATAGTCAAAGCGGACCCCGGGCCCTCGTGCACGAGAGCACAACCAGGACATTAACGCCATGATGATGAATTATCTTGTTGTAGTTGGAAATGATTTAGTATCACAATTTTTTGCCCGCTAAAGGCAAATGTTTTACAAATGTAGTCATATAATGTTTTCTAAGTTTCATATTTATAGTTTGAACCACTAGATGTCGATGCGCGTCAAGTGGTTCAAAACGTCGATTCTCCTTAGGTTGGAAAATGGGCAGCAGCGTTTTCCGTTGTAATATTATAACACTGTGATCTCTAACCCGCCTGCCAAGCGTGGAGATTTAGGCAATAACCTTCCCTTTCGTAGGAGAGGCCCTTAATCCTGCAGTGGACTGTTATGGGCTGTGATGATTATGATGATTTACTTTACATCATGAACGACATGAACTAAATGGATAACGCGCCCACCACCATGATTTCCGCAGACATCCGCTTCGCACCCGGCAGTCAGTCACGGCCGAAGAGTGTGTCGTTACCTTTATGTGTCTATGGTTTCATTCAAATACTTTTTTAGTTCATTCAATCATGTTTCGCTTCATTCGTAGTGTTTATATCCTCTTTGATTTCATTCATCAATCATCATTCAATCATCGCGTAATTTTTATTTTTGTGTTGTGGATTCTGTTGTTTATTTTATTTTAATCATATTAATAATTAGAACATGAGCTTATTTTTTAAAAAACAATCCTAGTTCAATTTTTCAGGTGAGTTACCTAAATTTATAATATTTTTGTAGCGTACAAAACTACTTCAACCTACTTCGGCCCACGTACAAGCTGGTTTCTTTTTTATCCAAGATTTCCACAATTCTGGCTCTATTTACTGTAAAATTGACCTATTATGAGTAATTTACGTTCAAATTATGTAAGGCAGAAATTTGTGCAACAATTTTATTCTTGATTTTGTGAAGTCTCAATTTTTCCAACAGTCTAATACTATTATTGACCAAAAATAATACTTTAATTTTCATACCTGTCCATAAAACAGCAAGTAAAACTAATCTCAGAGTCAAATGTTATTCATCATTGAGATTAGTTTTTGTTTGCATTTATTTACAACTCGCAAGTTTTTTATCACATCACAGAATAAATTTCTTCATTTTGAATACTTATTTATATTTTTCTGGTATCAAAAGTACCACTACGTAAGTATAGCTAACTACTCATAACATTAACAATTTTACTTCTTACCTCTTGCTTATATTCCTTTACATAAAATGTAGATATCATAGAATAGAACTAGGAGATAAGCATAGATACACTTTAAAAGTATTGTTTTTAATGTTGTAAGTATTAAAAAGTTGGTTAGGTGTTAATCAAGGAAAGTGTGGTCTACTTTCTTCTACCACAACCCATGTAAAATGTCACCTTTATCAAGCAAATTGCTTGCTTACTATCAGATGGGCTTTTATATGTGTTAGGATGAAAATACACAACATTAAATGCAGATTATCTGCTTGACAGGATGTGTGCCTTTTTACACATTTGACCATGAGTTGACATCAGAATATGATGTAACCACTTCATTGTAAAAGTTGTTGAATTTATTGAGTAATAACTTCACAGGTAGTACGGTATCATTATAGTTTAGGTATCCCAAAGCGGTTTTAATTTGCAGGTATGGCTATGATATTGATTATACAATATAAAAACTCTTGCAGCATGAAATTGTGTGCATATCACTAGTATCTACTTGTGAAAAATATTGTCTTATTAATATAATTTACTTAGATGATCTATAAGTTAAAAACTCCATTTTTATATACTGTAATAACAATAATATACCAACATGGGGTGTGTTCAACCAGTCTCACTCAGGGTGTCCCTAGTGAAAAACCTTGTACAACCCCTTCCACTGAAGCATTTTACTAATCTAATTCATCATCAATTTTATTTAACCCATGTTAAAACATGGCCTCTTCATGAATTTGTCGAAAATTGTGACGAGAAGAGTGGTTGGATGATGGGTAAAAGTAAAATAGACATTACACCAAAGAAAACGAAATATATTTTATATGAAAGCTTACAATTTGTATGCCATTTCGTACTATGGCAGCAAGCACCTAGCTTGTGGGAGTATAGTTTTTTGGGTAAATAGAAGGCTAGCTTTTGTTTACGGGAATGCAAGAATAAAATAGGCTTTAGCAGTACCCTGTACTTTGCCCGTGGCTTAGGTTTAGGTTATTGGACTCTTTTTTCCGCACATGTACTCAAATTTGGCCCTTTGTACTTAGTTAAAGCTTGTTAATTTAACAAAACTCTATAGCAGTATCTTCGTACGTTCGCCGATCTCTCGGAGGGATCCAGTTCCTAACGCGACTTTTGTCCTGTGGTCCTTTAGTCCCTCACCCTTTAGGACTACATGGGCCGCTATTTCTTCTTCTACTAGGCATTCACTGCACAAAGGGCTGCCTTTTAAACAGTAGTTTGCTCAGGGGGAGGTCTCCTGTAATTGCACCAACTACTTTCCTGAGTTCCTTCCGTATAAGATCTAGCAGTCCTTTCCCCTTACCCGTGGTGTGTGCAGTGTGTGCTTGCATTTATTTGGCCTGGGTTCTTTTATGAAAAACAAATCTATTAAAAAACAACTTCAAAAAGTCTGTGCTCTTTGGTGTACTCAGTTGTTGTTCGCTTCAGTATCGACTTCTTCGAAATGTAGCGACTTTACTAGTAAGGTTACGGGTGTAAGGATGCCCAATAAAGAAAAAGTCACAGCTCAGTCTGTCAAATGATTTATGTTTTATTTCTGTATGCAGCTATCTGGCGACTACACTGCCTTTTTACTTATTTAATTCGTGTGTGGTACTGTATAGGTAGGTACCCAACGCCCGTAGTATTAATACATTAACTGAAACAAAGAGCATTATCTCTCTCTATCTGTCTAATATTGTGTATATATGTATGTATTGTATATATGTATCTATATATGTATATATATTTTTTTTAGGTATATGGTATATATGTAGAAATTTATCGATAGTGTAGTTTATTTTTAATAATTAAATATTTATGTATTGTGCACGTCTTAAACTACTTCCAGTCATCACGTTCTCTTTGCTGTAGGCCTGCTGGAAGAAATTTCTTTTTAGAAATAAGTAGTGCCTTTTGTGTCATGTATATATTTGCCATGTCTTTGTTACCATTTTTGTGTGCAATAAACTATTAAATAAATAAATAAATAAATAAAGACCTACCTACCCTAACAGCAGACATGTAGATAGCCAACCATATGTACAACGTCGGGAGTGGTGCACTGGCACTGGCGCCCGACCCGAACCGGGCGAGCGCGGTCATCGACCCCCTATGCACCCCCGTTATCGACAGTTTATGGAAACTTGCTGAAGACTGCGCGGAACGAAGGACGCGGTCCAGTTATAGTAGCATAAAAACCGGGTACCTATCTGTACGCGTTTCACGCACAGTTAAGGGTTACGTAATCCAAGGTATTTACCAATTAGTATAATGACAGCTATTGTCCGTAACATCACCCACGAAACTAAGACTTCGATAATACTAATATAGTTCATATAGATCACCAATCTGTTGCGGTACGAAAGGGAGACATGAAATGAAAATCTGTCACTCTCTGTCGGGCTAGTAGTTTAGGTTGGTTCTTTGGTTTGGTTCTTTTGACAAAGATTTCGTTCGCGTGCCTTATGCGCGCCATTTGCGCGTGTCTAAGTCCTTCCCAGGATCGGTCAGACAGACACATGTTTTTCGTATTTAGTAAATAAGCAAGCATGGATTACACTTCCAGAACTTGTTTGTTAAGCTTAAAGTAAATTGATACGGATTTATTCGAATTGAATGTATGAAATTTCAACATACTACAAACATACACACTCACGTCCGTATCTCACAGGGGTAGACAGAGACTATCTAGTGCTGCAAGCTACGATTCTGACACACCAGCTCTTTTGCTTCTTCCACATTCATACATAATTTTCATACATTTACGTCGGTTTACTCCTGACCTCTTTCTGAAGAAGGTCATTTCTTTGATCAGTATTATGTCCTTCTCGGGCGCCCTCTGCGACCCGTCCATTCAAATTCGCACGATAGATGCCTTTCGTAAGCCGACTTTGAGCCATTTCAATCCATCTCAGCATACCTCTTTCAATCCTAGTCCTTCATCTTACAATGACCTTATACCTCATTCTATCCTCTGTCGATGGTGACAGTCTTTTCTTGCTCCACTCTCTGGTAATCTTTCGTTATACTGCACTGAGTAACATCCTCCACTCTTTCCTTCACCATTATTTCGTCATTAGTTTTCTTACCCTTATCTTTAAACGCCCCATTCACAAAATTTGACGTGTCTGGTAAGTAGTATGCCGTGTTTTCTCCGGCTATACTACGCTGCACTAAAAAAGAGACTCGAAATATGATTTCCAGAAATGCAAGATATGCCTTTGGTTACTCAACGCTCTTACATCTCAATCTTTTCAACATAATTGATATTGTTATTAGATTTATACAATACTGTTTTATAAATACAATATCAAGTTCTAATACCACTTACGATAGGTAATTAAGATATGTTCGTATCGTACCTATTTATAAAACGACCTAGCAGGGTATGAGGTAGACACTAACAGATTGGGTTTTAGCAGGATGTTGGTTTAGGGGAGTCTATCTTTACCCTAAATCAATATCTTACCTTGTGGTCAGTTTACTTGACCTATCTGTGTCACAGTTAATCCTACACAAACTGATGGTAATATCGCTAGAGAACCCACCCAAACCCAATACCCAAGTAAAGTTACAGGTGTCATAGAAAAATAACTTTGATTCGTATGAAGATTCGTAGTTTAGCGTCTTAACAACTGTTAAGTTTACTTTAATAAATAACTTGATTTGCATGTTATTAAGGCCAGTAGCGCGTTGTGTTAAGCGAAGGAATGCCTACGTTACCATGGTTTGAATCATCGCGATCAATGACGTAATTCGTGCGACCTACAGACGTTCCGGTTTTGGTTTTCGTTGACCATTGAACACTACTGGGTTGAGTTAGTGTTAACAAGCTTCATTATAATTTTCATCAAAATATTTACACTTGCAATTTGGGACGCGAAATAATAGACAAGCGTCCCTATCATACCATTTCAGACGTGCAAACTTAAAAACTCTGATATACCTAGACATTCGCATGCTAGGTATTTCACATTATCATAGTTAATCTTAATTATTATGACTAGTAAGATCTCGGTTATCATACCTCTTTTTAAGATGTACAAAGCGGCATCTTCTGCAAAGATCTTCTCTAGCATATTCAGTTACTAATTTAAGTTTAACTTTTTCAATGTGAATTTTCGGTGATGTTTCATAAGTATAACTCTCCAACCAAGCATCTATATTTATTGTTAATAATAACACGATGAACGTAATGATATTTTCTTGAGAACTCTACATAATATATATACTGTAGAGCTACTAACAGTCAAGAGTGAACTCTTCATTGACCCACTATAGATGGGTGGACCAATCAAGGTCGTATTCGTACAACGGGCAAACGTTGCGTCTCCTTGTTGTGTCCATGCATTACACTTACACCGAATCGTATTGAGCTGTATCGATTCTGGGAAGGAACGGTGACGGCGCCGCTGTATCACCAGGCCGCGGCAGTGCGCTGACGAAGTCGTCGCGAGTTATTTTCTGTACAATTAGTCACGCGTATCCGGCGCGCGCGCAGGTCGCGTTCGATGCATTCGCTCCGTCCACACGATAAGAGACGACAATACATTCGCCAAATTCAAAACTTGAGTCGATGTAAACAATATAACCACTGGTTATCTCCCCCACGCGGGTCTTGTGTACACAAATTACGAGGTCGTCTAGAATAGATAGCATTTAGTGTTTATCAAGTGAACCTGAAACATAAAAAACATCATTTATCTCCAGGTTATGTCAGCTACAAGTAAGCGAGTGCATAATATATGTAGTAGATATCGAGGAAAACCGTGCAATCAAACACCTGTGATTCACATTTTGAAACAGCAGTTTGTGGGAAATGTGATTCAAGACTTAGCTGGCTGTGATAGTGTTAACTAAACTAAAATTATTGTTATAAGTTTATTATGAAAGCTGGACTCGTACTATTACGTGACTCGTGCATGTGAAAGTGTTCTGTGCTCACCTCAGTCGACAAAACTCAACAAGGAGCCCTTTTATTTCGGTATGTTAATGGGTTTATTAATTAAAAATTCGGAATCATAAAATTTCCGAGAAGGACTAGTATAGATAATAATTGTTTAATCGTTCTAGGACACCATTTCTAAAATCAAGACAAGTTTGTACGATCAAGGCAAAAAAGACAATTTAATGGATAGTTTACGGTTTATAGTTTCACGGTTTCAAAGCTTTCTCCTTACAATTTCGAAGAGTATCGGTATCCTTGTCATCGACATTTTGAACGAAGCCCAATTTAGGAGGCTAAAGCTAAATTGGCTTCAATAAAACTTGATACTACTACGAACGACTACTTAATGCCAAGCACTGCTTCACCCCATCTACGGGCCGGTGCAGTACAATACCAACTCCTTCCACTTCATTCTATCCGACGCTATTCGAATTTTCAAAGATAGCCTAGCTCATAGGCGGTTTGGATCCTTTAGACCTCTTCAGGCAGAAGAGATGTTGGTTCTCTATGTGTTGTCTGCCGTCTGTCTACGGGGAATGTTCCGAGGAACTGTTTCGAATCGCCGACGATCCCTTGCTCACAGGCAGTCTAGATCCCTCGGAGAGATGTTGGCTCTCTGTGTGTTTTCTACCGTCTACTACGGGAAATGATCCGAGAAACTGTTTATTTTGGTGTCACATGGTGTTACCGTCACTTTTCCGTCACCCTCACACTCATAGAAAATTTCATGCTCTTTAATTGGCCATATAGAAGATAGGAGTAAAATACCAAAAAGTTAAAATTTTCGAGGTTTAGTACCTATTTAGCTGCCAAACGTTGTCGCGAGATATCTCGTGTTACGTACCATTTTTTATTATTGCTATAATTTCTTCATAAATTCCATTTGATATGTTAAATCCATGTAAAACAAATTAAAAGAATTATTAATTACTCTAATGACTGGCCCATGCCTCTAAATCTTGCGATTCAGTCAGTACTATTAGACGTCTACAGTTCGTGATTTAAAGTCAGCACTTACAACAAAAACTAACTTTGCTCATTTGTTGAACAAATACAATATAACTATTAACTACATTATGAATAGTATACTATTAACCATTCAATAAAAACACGTTGCTCAAATGCTAGTAAAACGAAGTGCAGCGTAGGTGTTTAAACAAGTACGAAACAAATTCATGTTTTTCAAGTCCAATCTCATTAGTAGGCACCTATATTGGAGCGACATAAAACGGTCCTTTATTAAAAACGCTACCCATTCATCATTGTTATCAACACTACATCAGATGAAATGATTTGACTTTCATTTCAACTTTAATGTCGAGTAGTTTCATTAAAATGTGGATTTCCTACAACTGAACTACTGAAAGTTTTGTTTTATAAATTGTTATGTGCGTAGCAACACGTGTCGGTGCCGTACTCCGTAATTGTAACTCGGACTAAGCAGTCATTCATTTGAGAGTTGACTCTGACAGTCATCGAGGCGTTACGATTTTGTCTAGTTGTGCGGCCCACGGCGCGGCCTCGATACGAAACAGCTGAGCGTGGGCGGCGCCCTTTCTATAGCGCGCCGCCCACAGCCATCGACACATGTCCACCATCTACCGACCGGCTGCCAAACGCATGCACCCACCTTTACAAAAATCATCTCAACCTGAGCTCAACTAAAACTTCTCACCAACTGTCAGCAGTTCGCTCACCTTACCTCACTTCTCGCATCTATTTATACCTCGCTCCAATAACCTAGTAAATACGTCTTCATATAGATCTATAGAGTAAACTAATTTCGGGCGCGCCAAGATATTGTTTGAGCATCGAATTTAGCGACTAATAAACTTGTATTGAATATTTGAATCAACTAATATTTTAACGTGTTTGCTCCTGTATGAGTCACAGCTTCCAATGATAATTCTGTTCTTGCAACAAAAAGCGTGAAATCATGTTCTGTCTGTTTACTCATAGTATCTATTCGTCACTCTTTATGACACAATCGACAAAGTTGTATATTACTACGAAGTATACCTTGCATTATATCTACGATGACATTGAAGGCTGATGCATCCATTCATGCGGAAACGGCACCATTATTTTGTAGGTGTAGCTAGCTAACCCACTGATAATAAAACAACGAGTTCAAGTACGAAAGGTCGGGTCAAGAGTACCCTAAATATGTATGATGATTTTGATGAAGGCAGAAGAGACCAGAGAGGTTTGTCAGGATCGTCTCTGCTACATCTAAATAAGCATGTAAGTCCTCGTACCTGTTAAACGAATCTCTCATTGTTACAGAATTGAATCAGCCTGTTGAGGTGTAAGCAAAATGATTGGGCCACGGTTGTCGCTGTCACTGTGGGCGTGGTGTTGGTTGGTGGCCACGTGCTGGGCGCAGCACTCGGCCGATATGTTGCTGGCACAAAACCCGTGCTCCAGCAAGACCATGTGCAGCGACTGTATTCGCACCAAGGGCTGCTCCTGGTGCTTCATGGATGACTTCAATGGGCCGCGGTGCTTCAATCAGGCGCTCGAGGGCGGCACCGCCGGCTGCGACGAGGCCTTCATGTTCAACCCCATGAACAGCCCCGTCATCCCCATTGAGTACGATAAGGAGCTGAGTAGAAGTGAGTACTGAACTGACAACGTCCATGTGAATGTTAATATTATTTGGCTAAGTTTAAAATAAATAAATATTTAATATAATACGAATATGTCGTTAATCTTCCTTGAATGTTGAAACTATATAAACAAACAATATCATAACTGTGAAAAGTGCGAGTGTATACACGCCACATGTGGCGTTTAACTCAGTATGTTCCTATGATATGGGATTAATGTGGGTCCTCCCTGCGACGTCAATTTATTGCCGTGACTCTTCAATAGGTTGTGTTACATCGAATATTACGCCTGAATCTACCGACACTCACGCCCCTACGTATCATCTATTTAGTTCTTATACAACTAATATGGCAAACAGGCGAACGACCCGGCTGTATCCGCCTGATGGTAAGCTATAGAGTCGAATGTAAAACTATATTTTGTTGAGATATAGTTCATCGTTTATTGTTATTTGTTTTACATCTTTTTTCCTCTGTAGCCTGATACAAATAAATAAATGCCAATTTCAGCGAACGGTCTCCGGGGATCGATGTCATACGAGGAGTCCATGAGCAAGAGCAGCAGCGGCGCGGCGGGCGGCGAGTTCGGCGCCGCAGCGGCCGGCGGCGGCGGCGGCGGCGGCGGCGGCGAAAACCTCGTTCAAATCAAACCGCAGAAGGTGGAACTGAAATTAAGGATGCGTGAGTATTTCTTTAGTTTAGCTATTACTAGCGATCAAGAAGTTTTTGTTTTATACATAAATCTTAAATGAGATACATTTTCTTTGGTGGTATTTTTCAAATTTGCGGGGTAACTCAAAATTCTTCTTTCCCTAAAATCTTTTTTACGTAAAAAATTGGTGAGAGGATATCGACGCCTATGATTCCGACTGGAGCGGATCCGCTAAGAATCGCAAAGAACGCTGTAGCTTGCGGTAGTCCTGCACCCCCCCAGCCCCATCTCGCATCGACACAGTTTTGAAATAGTAGACAAAGCTACAATTTGTTGTTTTATTCCGACAGATGAAACGCAGAAGGTCACGTTCCAATACTCGCAAGCCCAGGACTACCCCGTGGACTTATACTACCTCATGGACTTGAGCAAGTCTATGCAGAACGACAAAGAGAAGCTCAGCGCCCTCGGGAACCTGCTCTCCAGCACCATGAAGAACATAACCTCCAATTTCAGGATAGGATTCGGGTCGTTCGTCGACAAACTGGTCATGCCATACGTTTCCACTGTGCCTAAAAAGTAAGTCACTCGTGTAGAAACTGTCTTTTAATAACGATTTTGTTTCCTTTACTAAAATTGAAAAATATATTGCAGTTTGATATCGCCTTGCGACGGCTGCGCTGCTCCTTACGGATTTCGCAATCAAATGACATTGAGCACGGATACTGACTCATTTGAGGTAAGTTGAAGTATTTTTTGTACGATTACCTATGCATGTATGGAGTGTCCATGCTACTGAATTACGTGCTCATTGCCGCAACGGCTAATTGCGACTTTATTACAACGTTTGTTTTTATTAACCTTTTTCAACTGATGATGTAGTTTCTTGTTTATAGTACCACTTTATCTACTCTGGCTGTCAACTATAACGAACATGACATTGAGTTAAAGAGATTTATTTAGCCGGTGTTTTTGAAGAGAAAAGAGGCCATTAGAGAATAAAGACTTTAAAACCTGCGGGGCTATTGGCTAACTCAGTTGGCAACTGAAAATCTACACTACGTCATCTATTTTGGCCACTGGCAATAGCGTCTACCCAATTAGAGTAGTGTAAGATTTCTTTATGTCAAATTCAGTTGTCCACTGAGATAGCCAATCGCCTCTATAGTTAACATGCCGATCTGCCACGCAGAGGTCCGGGGTTCGATTCCCTGCCAAGCAGAAATTGAAATGATGAATTTTAATATCTGCTACGGGTTTGGATGTAGTTTGTGTATTAAGTATATACATATATAAAATGTACATACTTATACAAGTAGTTTATCATCCATAACGCAAGCTTTGCTTACTTTTTTTTTAGATGGTGCTGTGTGAATTTGTCTAAGCATATTTTTAGTACTAGGCCGACCCTGGGCCCTCGCGTGCCGCGCTGGGGCGCAACCAGGACTCAACGCCAAGATGATGATAATAATGGATTTGTCCAAGCATATTTTTAGTACTCTCTGTTGTTAGTTGCGTATGTCTCAAATCGGCGTACATTTTCCGTTACCAGTTAGCTGTAACGAAGGCCGACGTCTCTGGCAATCTGGACTCGCCGGAGGGCGGCTTCGACGCCATCATGCAGGCGATAGTGTGCAAGACAGAGATAGGATGGCGCGATAAGGCGAGACGGCTGCTGGTGTTCTCCACGGACGCGGGCTTCCACTACGCCGGAGATGGCAAGGTAGGCTGTTAATGCTTGTTTGTATGAAGTGGGCTTCCCAAAGTAAGTTATTACTGATCTATTGTGATCGTTTGTTTGTATGTATGTTTTAGCAGAGCTTTTGTGAAAATTACTGTAATGCGCTGTAACCTGACTAAATTCAGAAGCAAATTGCGTGAGAGCAAATCTAAGTGGAATGTATTGCTCATAGAATAAGGTCCATTTTTGTATCACTTATATTATGTTTCAAATTGCTCCCCTTTTCAAACTTTCTTTCTTTTCTTTTCACGCTTTATGCTTCTGAATTTAGACAAATGTTACTTAAAAGTAAAAACATCCCATGGCATCAATTTACAAGCGTACGTAGATAAAATCTGAACCTCGGCCGCATCGTCACTTATCAATAGGTCAACTGCCTATCTTGTCTAATATAAAAAAAAAGTCGAGTGGCGCCGTCAACACTGCGACACTCATCAACGAAATAAGTAGGTGTTCGTTGACGGCTTTTATAATTTGTAACGTGACGATAAAACCGTGGACGTCCACGATATAGGGGAGAGATGGCATGAAGGGGACATTATTTAAAACGACAGGGGGCTTACCAAAAGCAGGACCTAAACAGAACTGCCTTGCTTAGAACGAGACGGCGCTAAACGTGTCACATAAGCTTGCCTTGTTCTAAGCAGGGCAGTTCTGTTTAGGTTCTGCTATAAGAGCTCATGGTAAGCCCCTGGAGTGTGACGTTTTAGGTGCGAATGGTTGTGCTTCAGGGTTGCCCCAGAACAAAATTATTGTCGTCTCGATACGTTTCTTATTTTACCGATTATTTGACTTCTCACATTTTGAATAACTCACTTGTTCTCACTTGTAATCCTAAGACATGTCTCATTATTAATTATTAATTGTATTCAACTACCTGACATTCGTAGTGTCTTTTATAAGGTGTTAAATGTGAAACGAATACCTATTTATAACAACCATATTTATACCATTTAACAGCTAATAAATGAAATATGAAATATCATGCCACCTCTCCCTTATATCGTGGACGGTCACGATAATATCGTCATGTTACAAATTATAAAAGCACCCATTATCAACATGACAGCAACAAACAATCGTGTTGCCTATTTGCCGCGCTGGATGGGGGTGGGTTACAAAGGTCAATATTTGTATGGAGTAAGCAACTAAAATAGACTCAATACTAAAATATTTATTGCCTCATAAATTACCTTAGAGGTGGCATCGAAGCGTAATTGGCGATTTGATAACCTGAATTGCACCTTGTTAAGATAGTACAATATGTTATTATTGTTTAATCTGTTGTGTAAGTATTTTATAGGTATTATAGGTAAGTGTAAGTATTTTTCCACAGTTCCAGTTTTGCCCACCGGATCAGTTAAGTTTGTGGCACTTGTTGCTTTTCTCTTTAAGCTATGACTGTTACTTGCAGCCTTTATTATAAAATAGATTGGTACAAAAAATATGACTTATATCAATCATTCACCAATTTCTAGGAACCCCTTTGCTAATGAGTGAAATTGTTCACAGCTCGGTGGCATCGTGCAACCTAATGATGGTATATGCCACATGGAGGATAACGTATATACGCATTCCACGATACAAGACTACCCAAGCATCTCTCAAATCAACCTAAAGGTAAGTTTGTATGTTACTTAAGGCAGGTTAAGAACCACAAAATTTGCTAGTTTTCTATAGTAATCACATCCTCAACAGCCAATGACAGTCCACTGCTGGAATTGGTCTTATATAAGTTAGTTGTTGCCTTAATATCCTCGCGCCCACGCCTTGAAAATACACGACAGCAAGCGCTGTTCTGCTGCCCATTTTCAGCCCATCGGATGCCCCCTAGTCTCTTAACATATTAACCGTATTTTATTACCGACGACCTGAGTGGTTTAGTTGGTTGACATGCCGGTCGCCACGCAGAGGCCCGGGTTTGATTCCCGGCCGAGCAAAAATTGAATAGATATTTTTTTATTTCCGTTACGGGTCTGGTTGTAAAAAAATTATATTAGTAGTTTATCAGTTATCTAGTACCCATAACACAAGCTTTGATTACTTTGGGGCTAGATTGCGCTGTGTGAATTTGTCTAAGCATATTCATTATTTATTTATTACATCAGTAAGTCTACGTAGTCTACTAAACACCGTTGCGGTCTGTTTGATGATGATGAGTTAGGGTCGATATCTGACTCAATTACAGTTAAAATCAAATGTAATGTACCGATACAATAATGTATTACATTATTCGATAATGTAGGTATTGTGTTTACTAAGTATGTGTTTAGTTTGGTTACGGTTATTCTTGTAGCAATGATTTTATTTTATATTGGCTAGCACGGAGCGACTTCGTCCGCGTGGTGCTATACTACTATCCTACTCCTGCCATATTCTTACTCTTGCCTTATCCCAACCCCTACCACATACGAATTCCACTACCCAGCCGTTCAAGTGGTATAAACACACCCTCTGATCTACAGGTGAAGGAGCACGCGATCAACGTGATCTTCGCGGTGACGTACGACCAGATCAACGTATACGAGCAACTCAGCAGCCACATCGAAGGTTCTAGCAGCGGCGTACTGTCAAACGACTCTGGGAACGTGGTGGATTTAGTGCGCGAACAGTACAATGTTAGTGACCTTCCCATACCTTGTAGTTGTTTTCCTTTAGCCTGTCATCATATCGTCATGATCATGACAGCCCATAACAGTCCACTGCAGGACTTAGGGCCTCTCCCACGAAAGAGGAGGTTGCCATGATCTTCGTGCTTGGCAGGCGGGTTGGAGATCTCAGTGTTGTAAATATAACAATGGAAAACGCTGCTGCCCATTTTCTAGCCTACGGAGACTCAAGATCTTTTGCCTCGAAAACATTAGTCGCCTTGTACGACACCCACGAGTTTAGGGGTTGGTGCTATTCTACTCTGCCGAATACCACACGGCCAATATCATCACCTGAGCTGTAAATTACGGCTTCTGCCAAGGACTGTTTTCCTGCTCTTTCTCCAATTCGCCCGGTCTTAGAAATCCTCGTGTTGTAAGCCGTTGGCTTTCCCATGCGACTCGGCGATGTCAATCCATCGCTTCCTGTTTTTCTTTGGTCTGTGCGCGTTGACAACTCGGATCATTATCATCTGCATCGACCACTGCCTGAACAAGGCCTCCCACACGACGTGTGGAAGTAATACCGACGTTTTTAATGTATATGTATTCAATAGAGCGTGAAATGGATTCTACATGTTAATAGTATACAAAGCAATGAAAACGAAAAATAATAAAATAACTAAACAACGCCATCTAGCGAATTGTGATTTTTTCGATTTCACTGCTTAATTTTATATAATTAAGCTATAGAAAGCCATTTGCCGCACATCTGAATTCATTTACTAAAAGTACAAACCATAATACTTATTACTAAACTAATGGAAAAATAAATGTAGGTGACGATGACGACCCACCTTGTGATTAATAATTAAGTTATATAATTTCATTTACAGAAAATTAGGTCAACAGTAGAAATGAAGGACACATCCAATAACTTCCTCAAAATCGTATATTACTCATCTTGCCTCGGCGATCCGGATAAAGTGAATCAGACGAACAAGTGCGATGGTCTCAAGGTATTTATTATTTGTCACGCAAAATTGAGTCCTATTGTTATTGTAATTATGTTCTAATTTTGTTTGATCTTCAATTTATTATTGTAGGTCGGCGACCTGGTGACGTTCACAGCGGAAGTCACGTTAGTTGAGTGTCCTAAAGACCCAGCTCAATGGAAACAGACCTTCCAAATCTACCCTGTGGCCGTGGGTGAGAGTCTCACAGTCGATTTGGAGATGATCTGCGATTGCCCATGCGAACATCCCGACCACTTTGTGAGTAAATGAGACAGTTTTTTTAGCCATTTCACTTCTGTTTTCTGTCTTCTTTAACTTTAGTCGCGCGCACAGTTTATAACTCTGTGGCTCGCGACAGAATCGAAGCTTCACAAGCTAACTGATTGTTGCCGAATTGAGTTGAAGTCCAAAATATTTCCGATGCAACTGTTCTACTCCTCCTCAAATTAAGTAAACCTGTAGGGGCAAACAAAAAGTCTAATATCACAAACCATGCGAGTACAACATGGAGTTCTTCAAGAAAGGGGTGAAGAGGTTTTTATAGGGTCGGCAACGCGTGGGTGATGCTCCTGGTATTGCAAACGTTTATAGCTACGGTGACTGCTGCCATCAGGCAGGCCGTAAGCTTGTTTGCGACCTTGGTGGTGCAAAAAAACCGAGCAACACAACATCCTCCTCCTAGTGGGAGGAGCGGACGGAGCACACTATAGGTATAGCCATTAGACTTTAGCTAGTGTCTATAACTCTATCTGTAGTGTGCACCGCTCGTCATTGGCTCGTCATCATCATCATCATATTAGCCGAAAGACGCCCACTGCTGGGCACCTCCCCCGGAGATCTCCACAAAGTCCGGTCTTGTGCCGTCCGCGCCCAGGTGCTACCAGCGATCTTTACCAGATCGTCGGTCCATCTAGACAGATAGTTAGATACTTTATTGCTCATCCAAAACATAATTTTATTATTGACATTTTCAAATTGATTTTTTTTATATGTCATGATGATGATGATGATGATTATATGGTCATTTTTAATATTTTTTGAATTCATTATGCAATTATTGACTTATTTATGTTGGATTAATTGTAATAGAAATACGAAATTAATATGTTTAGATGCTCTGACCTAATCTAATATAATGTACATAACCTATGGATTATTATACCTAGGTACAATTACTGCCTTGTAAACATTTTTTACCAATAAAGTTTTGTCGATATGTACGTCTAATACCGTAGATAAAATTAAAATCAGTCACCTAGGCGGCCACCTAGTGGGAGGCCTACCCGCTACCATCACTGACTCGTACACCTCCCGCCCAAACAGAGCTACAAGAACAGTCCGGACCGCTGCAACGGGCACGGCATATACGCGTGCGGCGTGTGCATGTGCGAGGCCGGCCGGTTCGGGAAGCGGTGCGAGTGCTCGCCCTCGCAGTCCGTGTCCGTGGACCAGGAGCGCGGCTGCCGGCCCGCCAACGACACCGAAGGCCCGCTGTGCAGCAACCGCGGGACCTGCGTGTGTGGAGTCTGCGACTGCCAGAAGATGGAGGATAGCACTAAGGTAGGGGCTGGGTTGGGTAGGTGTTTGGACCTGGATGTAGGTGTCGGCGGTATCCCGGTCGGTGGCTGCGACTGCCGGAAGATGGAGGATAGCACTAACACGCTGCTGCCCATTTTCCAGCCTATTGGAGACTGTTACATTTTTTGCCTCGTAAGCATTAGTCGCCGTGCATGACACCCACGAGTGTAAGGGGTTAGTGCTATTCTACTCTGCCGGAGACCACACGGCCAATCTTGAATATGCATGATGACAATTAGGCAGAGAGGGCGGACGGATACGTACAAGTGACGCCACGAGTATGTCTCGCCATTGAAATTGATTTTAGTTTCGTTTTCGGCGGGCAGTTCTAGCGGCTTTTGGTATCATTGCTAGTGGACAATAAAACCAAGGATGGAGAAACTTGATTTATTTGCAAAATGGCCGCGAGGTTAGAACTCCAGAGGCACGATTTATTTAAAGATTATTGTCCGTTTGTTTCTCGTAAACAGGATTTCACTTGACATCACTTGTTTGTATCGCCCTGTTTGTCTAAGAAGGAATTTCCAAACATCACATAAATAACACTTAGTTCATTTACAAATTCGCAGTTTACCGGTTACCCCGTTTATCAGCTAAATAAAGCTCATCAGTAAAAAAAATTAAAATCTGTATTTATTATGCTAAACCGTATTTTTATACTGACATCCCTTAAATCAAGAAGTGACAGCTGGCAACCCCATATTCAATAGCAGTCGTCATCCCAGGGGTTGTACCGCCGAACTCCGATAGTACGTCGCCATCTTATTTAATAGAGACACGGACCAATCGCAGAAAGGCAGAGCCAGAGCACCCTTGCTGCGATTGGTCCCTGTCATGGCGGCGTACTTTCGGAGTTCGGTCGGTACAACGTCTGTTACTAAACTGTCAACGTCACCTACAATCTACCCTTCATCGCAGATAATATCGGGCATGTTCTGCGACTGCGACAACTTCTCGTGCGACATGTACAAGGGGGACATATGCTCGGGGCCCTCGCACGGGGAGTGCGTGTGTGGAAAGTGCAACTGCCAGCCGGGCTTCACCGGGCCCGCCTGCCAGTGCCTGCTGGATCAGGAGCACTGCCGGTCGCCTGGTGAGGATATGTTTATTTTCTTTATTTAAAAAAGAAATTTATAAGTATTTGTATCAGTTATCTAGCACCCATAACACAAGCTTAACTTACTTTGGGGCTAGATGGCGTTGTGTGAATTTGTCCACGATTATTTATTTATTTTATTGTGCTAAAGTGTGACTGGGAGGGCGTAGTAGGCTCGTTATCGTGTTTAAGAAAAAAATAATTTTGTAGATGTTTAGGAGACCCACAAAATGTTGATATGCCCGTGCACAAAAATGAAGCAAAAAAGATTCTTTTTTTAATTTTATTGCTATTGACCAACGTTTTGTTAGTCTACTATCGCTACAAAGTGGATTTTTTCTTTTACTCGATGACGTAGGGTAACCTACGGCGCCCTCACATTCTAATACTTTAAAAGCCTACAAGGTTTTATCTACCAGTCCACTAGAATACAACGGAATTTCTTTCGAGGTGATTGGCTACATATGTATCGCGTGTACGGTATTCAGCTAACTAAATCGCTGTTGTGGTTTTAAACGACATTGCTGTCTACAGTGACAGGATAAAAATTAAATAATTAAGCTTCACCTCGATGTAATCGTACTTGAAGTATAAGTAGTTCTATAACCATGTGAATTATGTACGACCAAAATCGCCCTAGATTTTACTGGGTCTATGCTGTGTGAGATAGAAGGAAACCACTATTCTTTTTGTATCAAATTAAAATGGAACACTTTAAAAGAGTTACCTAATTACTACCTCTTTGTATAAGTTACTGCACCTATAGTGCTGTGACCTTGTGACTATAAATATGTAAAAAAAATTGGTTTTGACCATACAATGTCTGGTGCAGAGAACAACTTGATATGCAGCGGCCACGGGCAGTGCGTCTGCGGCCATTGCGAGTGTATGGTGGATGAGGAGCGACGCTACTCCGGCAAATTCTGCGAAAAGTGCCCCGTAAGTATTCTTTTATTGCCTAGGGCCTGTCATACACGGTCAGACGGTCTACGTGATGGAAAGCGGTCACCGTTCTCCAAAACAACCGAAACTAAAGGGAGCAAATTCCATGCCGGCCTTTGAAGTACAGTACAAGTGCATAAGCGCATGACCACTTCAAGAAAAAAATCCTTTGCCACTACAGCAACATTCACGGCATTTGGTGCATCTTTTGCCACAATCGGTTTGCTAAAAGAAGGGAGAATTAGCTGTCCCATAAGCCCAAAGGACTCGTCCTTTACACCCAGGGTATTCTTTATATAATAAATAAAAATTTAATTTATGAATGCTATAAAAACCGTTGAACTGCACTGTAGTGCATAGGAATATGATAACACTTATGCTCTTGCATTGTACCTGTAGACGGCCATTTGATGAACAATTTTTACATTAACACAAGATGGCGAGTAAGCCTTCACAAGCCACGCCTGAATTGAAACTCCGACATCAGGACATCACGCGATGAAATACCTAATATCTCTTCTTAGAAACTATGAACCCAGTCAAACACTTTCCCTGCTAAGTCAAATACCAGAGATACTACAGTAGTGCTCAGTATCGTAGCGTATTAAGTGGAGCGGCTGCGGTGCGTCGTGCGCACACGCGTAGCGCCGATTGCGGACACAATTGTTACGTCGGCCGCAGCGAAAGTGTTAAAAATGTGCGTAAGAGCTTCTCCAGCTTAAAGGTAAGAACTTTACAGGAACTTGTTTTTTCAGACGTGCCCGGGAAAATGCAACGAGTTCAAGGATTGCGTGCTCTGTGAGGTCCATCATCGCGGCAAGTTGTATAATCCGAAGGAAACGGACGCCTTATGCGGCAACTGCGCCCTAAACCCCCACATAGAGGTGGGAAAAATCGAAGGTACGTACAAAAAAAAAAATTCCTAGGCTAAGCTTCGGAATACTAAAAAATACACTATCCACCAAAAGGAATAAGGTTTTCTTCACACCATTATGTATTCTTCATAATGAGTAACGTCCATAGGCTGCGGTGACGGCTTACCATCAGCCAGGTTGTAAGCTTGTTTGCCAAAAATTTTAAACGAGCAAACAGCCCTTAGTGAGTAATTGGAAATGATGTTTGAATGATGATTGAAGGAAGAACGTGAGCTCCGTTGTTAAAATACTGTTATTCTTGTCGTCAAAATACTGGCGAGCAATAACTTCTGCTGTAAAACGATAGATCCATTCTAGCCAATGGCAGGGTTTTATTTGAACAGCAAACTTTACATGCTTGTATGTATATCGTCACAGAAACCATAATAACTGATGTGTACATATCGACGAGTCCTAGCGGTAAATCTGCCAGATAAGAGCCGTTGCTCTGCAAGTGCTTTAAAAAAATCCGATTTACTGAAAGTGCTGTCCTACCAGACCTCTTCATTTAAAAAATTGTGGTGTATGTGGCTTTTTGCAGTGATGTGAGCCTGGCTTGGGCTCAGAAGTTGGTAGTAGGGCTCTTCAATCATATGTACTACATGCACTAAGACTATTAAATAGTTTAATATTTAGTTTTACAATATCTTTTATTGTAAAATTATGTTGGTTACTACGTTAAGTATACATAAGCAGCACACTAACCGATGCTCTTGTGGTGAGGGAAATCATCGTGTGAAATCCTGCCCATTCCGGCGACTAAATGTAACCGTGAGCCAATCTTGTCAGCGTCGAACTACTATCTGGTCAGGTTCCCCTGTTAGCAGGGTCACGGAGGTCAGATGGCAGTCGCTCTGCTGTAATTACCTGATCTGTCACTACACGATCATGGTCAAGGCGGATACCGGGCCCTTGCGCGAGAGCGTTCACCCGGGATATTAACGCCAAGATTACATCATAGTATTATTGGTGGACGTTCCAGGATGTATGCTCGCCATTCCAATGCAGCACTAACAACGTATATTTTTTACAGTAAACGAAACTCGAAACGAGCATTTATGCAGTTTCTACGACGACGAAGACTGTCTGTACGTGTATGTTTACTCGTTCAGCGACACGCGGCTGCTGATTAGAGCGCAGAAGGAGCGCGAGTGCCCCCACCGGGTAGGTTTCTTTTTACAATATGAAACAATACTGTATAAATGCAGAAATGTCTGTTACGAAACAACTTTGCTCACGGACATCCAAAAGACAAAAATCAAAAAGTCGTACAAAATAGTACACCAATCGTAGTCTTGTGAGGCGACCAGTCATAGGCGACGATTTAATTCGTGGCAAAGATCACTTGATGGGTGTTGAGTTGTTGAGGTCGACAAGTTGTTAGTAACTAGTTTTTATCGAGCTGAGCGGTCATCGAAATATCCAGGTCAAAATTATAATCATAACCGTGGTGACAAACCCCATAAGTGTGACGACTTATGTGCAGTGAGTAACCACGACAGTTTACTCTGTAGGTACTGCCTCCGTAGCATGACGAGCTTTGTCGCGCAAGAGAGTACTTTGTGTCTCGCTTGTTCTTACGCAAATCGACAGAGTTATCTCGTACTCTCGCGCGACAGCCCGTAATGCTACGGTGCTGGTTAAACAAACGTTATAACGGTGAAAGCAAGTGTTTGGGCCTAGCTCGTCAGGAACCACGAAAGTCTTGACACCTAATTTGCATACCATTATCGACTTTGCTTATGTTTGAATAACGTACACCAGGAGTACCGCCTGTCTCCGATTGTACGCCGTTATTTGATGCAATTGAGATTAAACCAATCGCAGCAAGACTGCTCTAGCTCTGGCTTGTTGCGATTGGTCCCCAGTCGATAACATCAAGATGGCGGCGTATTATCGGAGATCTGCGGTACGGCTGCAGGTGAGATGGCGGTCAAATGCCGGCTAGACTAATTATAACAAAAAAATGTCGAACCTCGTTTGATCCCAATTTTGGCATGCAGGTCCCGATGCTGGGTATCGTGCTGGGCGTGATCGCGGCGATCGTGCTAGTGGGCTTGGCGCTGCTCATGCTCTGGAAGATGGTGACCACCATCCATGACCGGCGCGAGTTCGCGCGCTTCGAGAAGGAGCGCATGATGGCCAAGTGGGATACGGTGAGTGGCGGCCAATTCCTAATTCGAAACCATTTTTATCGAATACTGTCTCGTCGATGACGCTGCACCTGAACATATGGCTCGATGGCTAAGTACGAAGCTGATACTTGTAAATAGCAAAAATGTGGATGTATGTTTCTGTGTACATGGCTCAAATCCAGCCATAGACTTGCTAATGCTGTGTGATTAATGACGTGGGTAGTTGCGTGGGTATGTGCGTCTGGTGTCCGGCAGAAGATGAAAATAAAAGTACCGCGCGGTGTTAAAAGCATCGACGGTTGTAACTGACTCGCTCTATTTTTTTTAAGATGCCTAGCTAGTACCCTTGGGAATGAGAGTACGGATAACTGCTTTTGTTACTGTATATACGATTGTTAACTACTTTTAAATTTAAAAATGTCTTTCTTGTTACTAGGGCGAGAATCCTATCTACAAGCAAGCCACGTCGACGTTCAAAAACCCAACCTATGCTGGAAAATAGAGATATGCAGAAGTAAGTAGGTTTTAACAAAATGTTTACTGCGTAAGAGTAGCCATCTGGAGTCAGTACTACGGTAGCAACGCAGCGCATTTATAAACACAGTCATGTAGGTACAATAACATATGTAGAAATTTTGAAATTTTGAACGTTTATATGCCTTGGTATTGAATTGAATGTTGCCTTGAATTGTGCCTTTGAATTTGTAATTGAACGCACATTTTTATTCTCGAATCGGAAAATGTGAACAAAAATTGACTGAAGTTTTTCTATGTCAAACTGTGAGGTCTGTTTTAATCTCAGGTTCTTGTATAACTGTACGCTATTGTACTTATTGTAGTCGGTGTGAATGTATGTCCGTACTTAATGTGTGTAGATGAATTTACATTGGACCTGGCATGTGGTTTCAAGAGATTCCTAGAGTGCTTATTCTAAAAAGCGAAACTTATGGCGCACAATATCTATGATTTTATTCGCATCTCTTTCAACTTCGTGCTATGTTAGAATGATGTAGTTAAATGTGTATGTAGAGTTATAATGGGAGTAAAATAATTTAATCATGTCAGTGACGAATATAAATTAAATAATACTAATAAAAGTGAATATAATTATGCTTAAAAACCCCAAAGTAGCAATAATGGAGTCTCAAATTATCTGCTGACGTGTTTTATTTCTTTGTATTGAGATAATGTGACATGAAAGTTTCACTGCCAACATATTTTATAGGAAATATTTCAGCTTCTACTGTGGTTTGGTGCCTTATAAATTTATATTAATATTAAATAACAAATAAGTAACTACTAGTGCCATTACTAATAATATCTTAATAAGATGAAATGATTTATTATTTATTGAAACGAATACTGCATTATTATTAAGTTTATATGTATTATAATTTAATAAGGGAATTTATATAGCAATATAAATTCCCTTACTTTCATTATATTTAGCAAAATATAATGAAAGTTGTGCCTTTTGTAGAAACGGAATTTTGCATTTTAATTTATTTCACTTTGAATCAATATTTTTTTACGAAATAAAGTACATTGGGCAGCTTGCAACTCAGGACTAAGAAACAAGAGTATAGAATAAAAGGCAAGAATTTAAAATATCTATTACAATATAATTACTATAATATAAGTATAAAAATATAAATGAATAAATAATGATGTGTACGGCCCAATGTATATGCTTGTACATACTGTCAGATAGTTTTTGTATCAGAAATTAAGTTGTCGTGGTCTCTAATCATAGCTAATAAAGTTTTAACTCTTAAGCTTTTGTTTTTCATTTCAACTTATCTATTTCTCCCTAAAATATTACCTTTTCTTATTTACGAAAATCACTTAGATGAACGTTCGTCTATAAATTTCATAACAATCATAAACAACAACATATAAACCTTTTGTTTTCCAACGCAACTCAATGAGAGTTAGCTAGTTTTTGCCCGCCCACCCGATCCCACGTTCCACCCGGAACCACATTTCGCATAAATTGACCCTACGTTCTGGGATTGGCAAAACTAGTTTTTACGTCGATCTAAACTATGTTTCGCAAACATCCATCCTTACGAACTTTCTCATTAATAATATAGTAAAGTACCTAAAAATTTATTTATTTAACAGTTTATTGTGCACAATAACATTTATACAATATTGACATAAGGAAAACAACACAACAGGTACAGCTTATTTCATAAGAAATATCTTACAGCAGACCTACGGAAGAGACAGGGCATAATCAGAAAGGCAGACGGCGTGCACCTTAAAATACCTAACCTACCTAATACTAAAAAAATATATACTACAAATGAAATTATAATACCTAATTAAATACAAAGTTACATACAACATACATACATATATACTATGGATAAAAAATGGAAAGATAATACTATTTAACTCGCTTTTTAAAGGTTTCAAGTGAGGATTTGTTGCCTGACTTTTGAAAAATATCTATTTTCAGATATTTTCGCATTTTTTTAAACAAAGTCATATACTGAAAGTAGGACACTTAGGCTTTTCAAATGTTATCCATAAATTTCATATAATTAGCAGCTTTCAACAATATCTTCCTTACAATTCCAACAGATGGCGCTCTCCAACGACCAAAACATTATTATAATCTCCTGACTATAGGGGGCTATTGTTGTTGTTGTATAGCAAACCATATTTGGGACTGTCATCATTCATTGCCTCAAAACAAATGGAATGGCAATAAAACGTCAAAAAAATCTTAAGTTCAGCCCGTGGTTGAGCCCCGAGGAGCACAAACATAAAAAAACCGTTGAATTAGTAGATCTAAAGTAAATTGCATAGGAATAAAGCAAAAATATTTATTATATACTTTATTGCACATGAAACAAGTTAAAAAAACAATAATTATAAACGGTTGTTTACAAAGGTGGGCTTATCTCTGTAAGAGATCTCTTCCAGCCAACCCTACCGGGTGTGGAGAAAAGCAATAAGCGGGGATACAAATACCATACAGAGATTATAATAATGGTTGAGACATTAGGGCGCGCCATCTATTGGAACTCTTAGGAAGCTAGTATTAAAATGGCTGATTCAATGAGGAGTTTTCCAGTAGGTATTGATAGTTGGTTTCAAAACGCATCAATAGATAGCGTTCCTACAATTTTGGTAATCTTTTTTTAATCTGTATGATTGTGACAGTGATTTCATGCAGCCAACTAATGCTAAATTTAAAAATAAAATGTTTATTAATATAAAACATAACTGTTAAAGGTTGAACGGAATGTAAAAAGAAATATTTATAGAAGTTGGCACTATGTTCCATTATTATTACAACCTGTTAAATGGTTGAAAACTATTGATAAATACAATATTATCCAATACAACATACCCAGTGTTTATATCCTCTTTGCTAAGAACCTATTTCAAGCAATTATCAATTATTATTACCAAAATTGTCGGGGCGCCATCTAGTGAGTGGTTAGGAATGCTTTAGATACCTATTAGAAAACTGCTCATTTGCAGCCTAGATATTGTTATTTTTTCAAAAGTCGGGCAACAAACCTGGAGTCGATTTTTTAGTCCACCAGTGTATTAGTAGGATTATGTTCGGTTGATTCAGTAGATGCTTTGATAACGAAAAAGTCAAGAAAAATTAGGTCAGTCTTTATATTGTGATTGCAGTAAGTTTATGCAAGATAAATATAAGAGATATATATAAAATAAATATAGAGCGTTGACAGCGTCGGGAGTTCGATCCCCAGTTCTGCCATATACGTACTGTAGCATATCGCTACAATGATAATAAATAAATAAATAAATGTGGACTCCTGGTTCTTTAACAGGTTGTCTGTTTACTGTTTCTTCCCAGACTGATTTTAAACTTGACGGATTCTCTTCTGGCAGAAAATTTTTACAGGCTTCTTTCGAGATAGTTTATTTAGGTTGACGAATAAGGATCTAAAAATCTGCAGTTTTTTTATTAAAAGTGTTTCTGGCGTAATACGGAGAATGAGCAGCATAAGCTCAGTCTAACCAGCTGATTATATGTATTTCCCGGTTTCAAAGTTAACCTTTAATTGTTTCATTTTTCATTTAATTCAATCATTTTTATTTAATTCATTTCTTTTCGCCAACCCTCCCTTCCTTATTGTTAGTGTGGAAAACACGTTCAACCTTTGTCTGCAGCGTGACCCGCTACGATAAGCAGTTAATCGGAAGGTATCGCTTGATACAAGATTGTCCTGACCTAGACTAGAGTCGGTTACGGATTGCCACCGTGAGTTAGTTTTTACCCATTAACAAGCACAGGAGCCCTTCTACTCCTACTACTTCTACAACTTCCTATGACCAGCTAAGTGAGAAACTATTCAGTCCTATAGGTTTACTTAGATGCGAGCTCGTGTTAGATAGACGTATAATACTTATTAACATGATATTTTTTCCGATTTGCTTTCTCATAGGGCACCGATTTGTTCAAAATGCTCTGTGACTTTTAGCAACCAGTCTGTTGATCTTTTTTATACGGCTTTCGTACGGGAGTGTTAAACCTTTTTTTTGTTACGTACGTTACCCTACATGGTAACAAAGGTTACGGCGCAAACATGATGAAACCTGCACATCCAGGGACTGAATAATCCAATCTTAGGTTCCTAAGTTAACATTTTTTTAAAGTTATACGGCAGACAAACAGGCAAGATGGAAAGTGGTCACCGCCGCCTATGGACATCAGCAACACCAGGGGAGTCACCAATGCGTTGGCCGCCTCTGAAGAGACCTCTAATATACCTCTTGAACACATCACAGCCCGTAACAGTCCACTGCAGGACTTAGGGCCTCTCCCACGAAAGGGGGGTTATTGCCATAATCTCCACGCTTGGCAGGCGGGTTGGAGATCGCAGTGTTTAAATATAACAATGGAAAATGCTGCTGCCCATTTTCCAGACTACGGAGACTCTTGATCTTTTGCCTCGAAAACATTAGTCGCCTTGTACGACACCCATGAGTGTACGGGGTTGGTGCTATTCTACTCTTCCGGACACCACACGGCCACCTCCTCTTGAACGATCCCATGTTATAGTCCAAAGGAAATACTGTGGGTGGGAGCTCATTCCACATCCGAATCGCGTCGTGACCAACAGAGGGTCTACGAAGTGAGGATGATTACCCAGCCCACGGTGGGTGCGATGGCAGAATTGTGCTGTGGGCACCAGGTCGAAAAGTTCCACGGAATAATCTCCTTTGTACAGCCGATAGAACACACACAGGGAGCCAAAGTCCCTTCGGTTTGCCAGTGGTTCCAACTTGCTTGCTCGTATTTGATCATCGACAATTCGTACGGCGCGTCTCTGTACGAAGGATTACTCCAGAGGATTAAGCAGGTCGGCAGTTTCGCCGGCCCAAAGATGGGAACAATACTTCATATGAGGCCGCACTTGTGCCTTGTACAGCAGCAGGCGCTGCCCTGGTGTGAAGTATCGCTTTGACTGGTTAAGGACTCCAAGCTTTTTCGAAGCCAGTTTGGCCTTGCCTTCCAGGTGACTCTGGAATCGCACGCTATCCGATATGTCGACACCGAGGATCCATGCTCACGAGGTAGTCAGATGGCAGTCGTTCTACTGTAATTACCTGAAAAATCCTGGATCATGGTTAAGGCGGACTCCAGGCCCTCGCGCGCGAGAGTACAACATTTATATCGACGCCAAAATTGCTATTTTTATTTTGTTTATATAAGATAAATATAAAACGGTCGATGCGCGCTTAAAATAACAACAAACAATTACGGCGTAATCTGAATTGTTTTATTCCCCGATCCGCTATATTCAACGGCCATTAGCGAAAAACCGCGAGAGTTGCCAGTCAAACAATATTTATTCCTAAAGATTTCAGCCCCATTATGTAGCTAGAAGGCTTTTAACTTTCCCGAGGGAGGGTACCTACGCATAAAAAATGGCTACGAAGGCACTACTTTAATCCACCACTCTGCACTATAAAAGTCAGATTTGAGAAATAAATCGCACGCTCAGTAATGACTGAGATAAGTTAGGTAGTATTATTTATTTGAGAGAGAGAGAGCGAGTCTGGTTACCAAGTAGGCTAAGAACGGTATACGTTCATCACGAGGTGATTGGGACTAGTGGACGCTGTAGGTAGGTACATTTGTACTACTTGGAGTTTTGTCTAAAAAATGTTTTAACTAGTCTCAACGTCCGCAGTTAAACCTCAAGGATACAAATTATTTTGCCCACACATTTTTTCAGGCAGAGATTTAATCTCCTAACAAACGTCAAAAATATACGCCCAAACAAAGGGATCGTTTTACGATTTCATCCTTCTAGGAGATGACGTATGTAGACTGACCAACGCGCATGAAATGGACGTGCCTGCGCGGCGCCGAACACTGATACGTACCATATACAGTCAGCCGCAGAGAAAACGGACCCCTTCAACACACATTTAATGTATGCTGACTGACAGGGTCCAACAAAACCCAAAATTTTAAAATCTCGCAATTAAAAGTAATTAAATATGGTAATTTTGCCAAAATTAGTTTTCATTAACGGTTCTGGTTTTTGATGACGGAACATTATAATACGATCACAGGGACGTTTTGCGAACGGGACCTTGCGTCTAAAGGCTGGCAAAAAGTCTACGGTTGCCAAGAACTTGTTGTTCCCGTCTTGTGTGCGGACGATTAAGTCCTACCGCACTCCGAAGTTGTACAGTGAACGGGACTCCTAGCCAAAGAATAATAATTGTGTAAATGTGTAATAATTACAAACAAAAAAATAATTGTGTAATAGGGCTTGTTAGCCAGATCTAATATGAAGTTATGGTCTCATCCGGCAGAAAGCATGAAACTTGGCATGCATGTAGCTTGTACATACATAATGAAATGTAGAAGTAGAAACACGTCGAGAAGTTATTTTTTCCTCCTCTCCCCCGCCCACCCCGCTCGTTTTTTTCGTGTATTCTATTCGTCAGGTTTTTTAAAGAAAAATGTTACACCTACATGAATAGTATGTGTAATGCGAAATAATTAACAAGGAGTTGACTAAATTACTAAAGTGATACTTATTCATTATATTGCCAAACCACATCGATCTAAATAGGTACATACGCATAGATATTGACGTCGTGTTCGGTTGATTAGCAATGACTAGGTAGTTACACCTAATTAATTATACTGTCTGTAATTTGATGTCCATAATTGCGGACTGTGTAGGGATGGTTCTGATTTTGCCTTGGAGAAAAACGTCTTATTTTATGATAGAATAGACCCTTACTACAGAATTACATTAAGTAAAGCCTACTCTCAATGATAAGTGCAGAAAAAAAATGCCAATGTTTTCATCTGGGGGCACGCAAGTACCTCCGCCAAGACGAGGAAAAAGTGGGTGCTACCTTCTTTTTTTTGAAGCGTTTCATCGAATTTTCAGTAATCCATATCTTCGGTTTAGGTAATGCTAGATAGCTCTTTATTCATTTAGTCGAGCACTGAATCCAGCCGAATGTGTCACGCAATAGTTCTATGAAACGACCAAGCCATACCTACTTTCTGACCAAAATGTAGAGGTAGATTAAGGTGTTGTCCTAATTGGCAATGGTCGTACGAAGGACGTTGCCTGACCAATGGGAGGCCTCTATAACGGCTGTTATCAATTACGAGAGCGCCCTAGGCTTTGTAGAGTTTTCTTACTCTACGAAGCATAAGGCGGTGCTTGCCGCTTCATGAAAACTGATAAACTTTCACTGTGAAACCGTTATCAGCTTGCGAGACTTGGCGAACCAATTTCACACGACCGTTTCCGAAATGTTTTTGGCGGGATTATATTTTCTTCATTGCGTTGCGACAAGACTCATAGATGTCATTCATAAGATGTTTCATTTCCAAAGGGCCCTTCTAAACATAAGCAGCTTTTATTTCTCGGTAATTCGATTGCCTTTGGGCCTTGCCCCTTTGGATGGGTAACCGAGTTATGATTGACGTTAAATTGCTGGCGTGCTTGTTTGCCTCATTCACTAATTAGGATGATAACCTTTACCTACGTACCTATTCGAATGTTCAGTACGCAGAATATAGATACCTTTCAAACTTGTACAAATAATCTAGTCATCAACATACCTGCTTTCCATACAATAACATACAAGTAGAAGTTTGGTTAGATAACTATTAGGAAAACTAATAGTAAACTGAATACAAAATGAAGGTAAACAAACTCCCAAACTCGGCACGTAAACACCTTTACAGCACAATAGTTCTCAAGAGAGCGTTACACATGCATTACTAAGTTTCTTTGTCGTGATGGTTAGGCAGCAAAGTTGTAAACATTATCACTAAATAATATGTTAGGTTGGCCGTGTGAAGTCCGGCAGAGTAGAATAGCACCAACCCTTTACACTCATGGGTGTCGTACAAGGCGACTAATGTTTTCGAGGCAAAAGATCAAATGTCTCCGTAGTCTGGAAAATAGGCAGCAGCATTTTTCATTGTTATATTTAAACACTGCGATCTCCAACCCGCCTGCCAAGCGTGGAGATTATGGCGATAACCTCGCCTTTCGTGGGAGAGGCCCTAAGTCCTGCAGTGGACTGTTACGGGCTGTGATGATATGTTAGGTACATTCATTCTACATTTAAATTTATGGATGAGCATTATTTATTAATATTATAAAGATCTGGGTTGTAGGTACCCCATAGGTATATGGTATGGTAACAAAATAATCATCTTGGCGTTAATGTCCCGGTTGTGCTCTCGCGCGCGCGATCTTGGGGACCGCCTTGACCATCACCCAGAATTTGGCAAATCATTGAAGCAAGCGACTGCGATCTGACCTCCGTGACCCTGTTAAGAGGGGAACCTAACCAGATTGGATCATGGTTACACATTCAGCAGCCTGAATATGCAGGTTTCATCACGATGTTTTGCCTCACCGTAAAAGCATCTGTTACACCCGGTTTCTGAAACGCTTGTCAACGCAAAAATTACGTAACAGCTTGTTAAACACTGATTAAATGCAGTTTGGGTTTCTGAAAGGGCCAATTGACGGCTTGTTAACAGCTTGTTGACGGATTGTCAAATCTCCAATTAACGGCTGATTATTGTAATTTTGGGTTTCCGGAAAGCTTTTTCTCATGTTAACTGTATGTTATCGCCGTGTTATTTTAATTGGCGAAAATCGACCAATTAACCGATTGTCAAAAGAAATTATATCCGATTTTCTTGGTCTAGGTCTTGGTCCTGGCCCTGGTCCAGGTCCTAGTTTTGGTCCAAGGCAAAATCCAGGTCTAGGGTCCAGGTTCTGGTCCAGGATAATGACCAAAACTGCAACCTTGATCACAATTTGAGCTTGAACCAGAACCAGGACCTAGACCAGTGCCAGCACGTAGACTATAAACATTAGCTGGACCAGGACCTGGTTCGGGGTCAGTACATGGACCTGAACCAGGACCAGGACCTGAACCACGGACATGTCAGGGTCCAGGACCTGGACCTGAACTAGAAGCTGGTCCGGGGCCAGGGCCTGAACCTGATCCAGAACCTGGTGCGGGGCCAGGACCTGGTCCGAAGCCAGGACCTGGACCTGAACCAGTACCTGGTTCGGGGCCAGTACCTAGACCTGAACCAGGACCTGGTCCGAAGCCAGGACCTGGACCTGAACCACGTACTGGACTGGGTCCAGGACCTGGAGCTGAACCAGTACCTGGTCCTGGTCCAGTACCTGGACCTGGACCAGGTACTGGTCCAGGATGGATGCAAAATAACAGAATCGACCAGAGTGTAAGCCGTGGGAGGCCTGTATTCAACAGTGGACCGGGACCCACCTAACTGCCTAAAGATGATGATGATGGGATTACTGATCCACTGGAACCTTTAACATAAATATTGTTATATTTTCTCTTTTCTCGCTCTGTATATTTTTTTTTGTAATATTCGATTTTTATTTACACGAAAACTATACAATCGCTATCAGTTTCATCTAAAACATGAATATCCCGCTGCTATCAAAAGGCCGCTAGGGACAGAGACAAATTAATGCGTTAGACAGAAACAAAACATGTACGAGTGAATGAATGTGACTGATTTTAGCAGGGGTAGCCAGACGAAAAAATTGATCTCTTGTTAATGGTCGATTAGCTAACAATAGATTGATTGGCCTTTCAGAAACCCACGGTGATTTAACAGCTTGTTAAATGTGACAGTCTGTTAGCTAATCAGTGATTTGACAAGCGTTTCAGAAACCGGGTGTTAGTGTTCAACTAATTTTGACACTCAGAAAAGAGTCACTGGTACATGGCGGCACTGGAGTTCGAATCCGATATATGGTAGCTATGGTATACCTCCATAGGTACCCATGTATATGGTATGGTAATACCTACTTTAAAGTACAAAACTCTTCAATCAACGTCATAACTCAGATCATAAATAACGTCTAGGTAGTAGTAGGTAATCTTTCTCACTCAAAAACGAGTTATCAACTGAGTTGACTCCTGAGTTTACGGTGTGACACTCGAGAAATTCGGGAATTCAATTTCCTCGCTTCTCGTAAAAGTGAATCTACGTTATCAGTTCGACAGCTCATAAGGTGGATTGTTTACCGCCCACAATCCCAGCGCACGCGGCGTATTGAGGCGTCACCTGAATCAGGTTATTTATATTCCAGCTTTTCCGTAGGTATTGCGACGAAGGGCCGCCTCTTATCTAATGCATTGTCACTTTTACTACTTGCGTGTTTAGGGCTGACATGATTCGCAGGCTACCTGCGCCGGTAAGTACCTACTTAACTTTACTTCGCACATACTTTTGAATTTTGTTACGCAGAGTTCGCAATATAAACGCAAAGGCATTACGACTCCGTATATTTCATTGTTAAGTGCTGAAGTGGGTATACTTTGGGCGCACTACGAATTTCTTTAATGTGTTTCGTGACCAGTTGGGCCAACAATTCCTAAGCCGCCGGTTTTATTGTTACGATTGATCCATTTTCAGGGTACACTTACGAAAGTTCGGTAGGTGTACCATTATGACTCATTATTCGCGGCCGCTGCGTCGGCACCTCGCTCGTGTATTGTAGTGTATTCAAAATTGTTTGTAAGAACAGAACACATTAGCGCTATACAAAGGCTCCGCAGGTGGCTCGGCGATTAATCACAGCAAGCAAGGAAGCATCGGCTGTGGGGCGGGCGGCGCGCGCGGCGTAGGCGGCGGGCGCGGTAGTGCCGCCGAGCAGGCCCGCCGCGCCGCACGCCCCGCCGCCCGCCCGCCGCGCCAGCCGCCCGCCGCCAGCCCGCCCGGACGCCCGGACGCCCGACCGCCCGCGGCCACAGCACCACGTCCGACGCCCGACGCCCGACGCGCGACTAGCGAACCACAGACAGACAAGCTGAATTACTTCAAGGATATTAAGGTAACTTTTCAAACTTTACGAATAATTAAAAACAACTTTACAGAGCGTCATGATGCAGGATTTTCAAAACATAAACATTAGATTTTTTACATAGGCAGGTATTTACTTTGCGAAAAACTTTTCGTTCTACTCAACCTGTTGCCTTATTGAGTAGGTGGTGTAAGGAGTTGGTCTAATTTATTGACGAACAAAGTTCGGTTTGGATAGTAGATACCGAAGTTATAACTAAGTAAGCAACTAAACATTTGTGGATGGGAGTTGGCGAAATCCTGCCTAAACAAGCGAGGTAAGTACCTACTTCGAGCTAAAGTTAAGAGAGTATATTTCAAGTGATATATATTGTGTGTGCGTTCAGACAAGCCAGGATTACTTGGGTTCTTCCTTTTTAGGATTATGGTGTTATTGGATGTTTTATGAGCGGAAAATGGGCTAAATATTACCCGTCACAAGCTTTTGTAGCCACAAAAATAAGTGCGTATACTTTAGTGGCAAAATAAAACACAGTCTTTTGATGTAGAGCAAACTGGGCTAAGCCGTTTGTTGATGTTGTAGCCCTACAGGTCGGTATTAAGTAGTTTTCGGTCGGTATTATAGTCTGAAAAATTTCAGGTACCTAGTAAGGCAGGTGTTTTTAAATTAAATCGCTATTATGTTAAAACAGTACCTACTCGCCTACCTGTAATGGCGGGTAATAACATTTTATAGTAACTTTGTAGCCAAGTAACCGGTTATTAGGTGCGTCTGTAGAGCCGTGCGGAACCGTGCAGTCTTCATGGCCATAGGCACTAAACTTTATCAGATTCATATCTAAACTTGAATGACAATCTCAATCTCCTCACTTCCATTTTACCTTGCAAAATGATAAAGTACCTGTCGTTGTTACTAGAGACAGAAGTGCTCAGTGAAAATATAAAAGCTTCGAGATTATAAATGGAGAAATGAAAGACCGTTATCTGCTTATGGCTTTCGGTGTCCTTTTGTTAGTCACTAGAAGTAGGTATTTGCGTCTAAAGATCTTACTTTAATTAAAACGGCACCTTAAAGCTGCTACTGGAATGAATGTAAATCCAAAAAAGTAGGTTAACAAGAAACGTTTTATGACAATGTACAGAACTACCGTAACCTGAATTTAAAAGGAATATTCTTTGTTACCGCCAGATACCTGTGGAAATAAACAAAGTCATTGTTGTCAAATAGGTACATTTTTGCTTCCACGTAAAAATAGATTTTTTGACGGTAACTCGCAAAACGAATGAGGTCATGTTTTTTTATTGTAATGTGAACCTGTTTTCTGTATCGCTGAATTTATTTCATCCCATTTGTAAAAACAGCGTGTCCATTGGTACCTACATTATATTATAATACTGACATTTTTGGCTTTGATTAATATGTATAGTATATTATTGTAAAATACAATAAAAGTGGCCACCTCGAGATGCCCGGCTGATGTGAAACATAGGGCGGCAGTAAAGAGAGGACGTGGTTTTCCTCCCAAGGGGCGCTAAAAGATGTTTCATAATATCATAAATCGCGTGGCCTAACTTTCTGACCCAAGATGTCGCTTTATCTTGGCAGCGGTATAATTAACTATTTACTTACATCTACTTTGTTTCATAATCTTATCAACGGAACAATTTGAATATTTGTGCTCGACAATGTTTAAATCTAATCAAAGTACGAAAATATCTTAACCGACATCGGAAACCGCCCGACAAAATCTCCATACTCAAATATTTCCCAAACTATTGTAGGTACCGATTTCCATGAACTATCTTGACTAAACTGGTTTTCAAAAATAGAAAACCACATCAAATATTACGCTATTCTAACCATACCTACACTATTTACAGACAGTTGTACACACGTCGAACTTATAACACCGCTCTTTTTGCGGTAGTTTTTGGAGGGGTTAAAACCTGACAGTAACATCTACGATATCAATCCAGACCTCACAATAATCACAACCAACTACAAACCAACGAAATTCGACAAGCAACAATGATCGAAGTGTATGCGCTGGTCGAGATGTAGGCTGTCAACAGGGTACATAACACGAGGTAGCGGCGGCCGGGCCGCGCCGTGCATTGTGCAGCCCCGGGCGGGCGGATTGTGCGCGCCCAACGATGCATATCGACGAGCCGCCCGCCCCCCGCATCTCGCCCGCAAAGCCTGCCCTGAATTTATGTAACCACTGCTAATTAATTAACCTTATTCCAACGCCATTTCCGATTGATTTGGGTCCGAAAAAATGTTTCCTGCAGCTCTTGAATATCTTATTTCAATGGGCCACAGATTTTGTGTCTCGGTCTTAATAAGTACTGCTAATTACTTAATTAGAATTTATTCCACGGCCATTTCCGAATATTGATATGGTTCCGTGAAAAATGCTCGATCCAACCGTTGAATCTTTTATGTCAATGGTCTACGGTCGTGGTTTTGTACCTCGGTCTTATATAAGAGTTACAAATTACGTGTCAGTTACGTGTCGTGTTGTCTTTCCCAATGTTTTGTTATTGTTTCAGTATATGGCATCTTTAACACGTAACAGGCATCTTTTTCTGAAAGAAAACGTGATCAGAATTGCTTACAGTATCTCTAGGTCAGTTTAGGTATGTCTACGCAACCGACATTAATATTTTAAAAACCCAATTTAAAGTTATAGCATACACAGTGAGCGTTGGTCGTCCCATGAATACTTTCGCATGTAAAAGGGCCCGGTCCACGTTTGCCCGCGGCATTACCGCCGTTGAAAATAGCCACTGATGAAGGCTTCAACCTCAATTTATGAACAGGGCCCATATTTCGAAACCAAACTGGCCCATGAAATATACCGGACTTCACATGCGGCTTATTCCTGCACTATGTGCGGAAAGTTTTGACGCGAACATAAGGAACGCTGAGCTTTGCAAACTTTGGGACTTAAATAAAACGGACGTCTACTACACATTTACGTGATTACGATGCAAAGAACATCTAACTAAGTACTTGCTTATTGGGTACGATACTTATACCTATAGAAATATGTATAACATTTCAAAATTTGTTAACATTACAAATCGCTTCAAATGATATTTTCCGCGAAATATTCCACTAAGTTAATTCCCTATAAATTACTTTCTTAATAACTCTACTTGATTTCAGCGACTGAATGTAGGTAGGTAATCCAAATAATTGCCCCCAGTTAATTAGGGGCTATCTTTTCAATGGTTTATCTTTCGTCTCTATGGAACTTCCAACAAAGGCGCTAATGGCAAAAAGGGTTGTAGGCTAACAAAGGCGGGCAGTGTGGCCATTATTTCGATACGTCGTAGCCGTGTGATGGTGGGGCATCTTGTGTTAACATTTTGCGAGCGTTTCACGGGCTGAGTGCCCGGTTTCCCGGCGCGCTGAGTGGAAGGAAAGCGGAGACGAGTGAGTACCACGGCAGCACGTTGGAGCAGCTTTTAGCGCCCCCACCCAGGTGGCCGGCGGCCCCTGCTCCCCCCCATTTACCAAATGACAGGAAAATCTCTCCTCGGAATTGTTCAATTGTTTCCCCTGTAATCATTGATTTATCTATTCGAAAGAAGACTCCACCAATCTGGACGCTCTAAAGGCGCGGAAAAGGGTAGAGTCGATTTACGTTGATTCCGACAGACGTTGTAAAACGCCGAGAGAGATTTTAATAAACGTTACGGGAAACGTGATAAAATAATAACGGGAGATTATTAACTTTACGGAAAGGAAAGTGTAACCATGATCCAATCTGGTGGGGTTACCTTGTTAACAGGGTCACGGTCTAATTACCTGATCTGCCAAGTCCTGGATCATGGTTAAGGCGGACCCCAGGCCCGTACGCGCGAGAGCACAACCGGGATATTAACGCCAAAATGATCATTTATTATATATTACATGTACGCTAAATCTGAGGCCGTCGTTAAAACCATCGTAGACCATACTAATCCCTTCCCGATTACATTACCGTTGGTGTTCACCAGGGTTCAGTGCTGATCCCTTATTTGTTTTGCATTGTGCTCGATGTCCTTACAGCGGAAATTCAGGACGCGCCACCTTGGCTTATGAAATAGTCTAATGACATCGTACTGGTGAGCAAGCTTAGGCAGGATCTTGAAACAAGTGGAAGGCAGTGCTAGAAAACGGTGGATTAAAGCTGAACGTCACCAAGACAGAGTATATGGCCAGCTGCAGCGCGGATCCCGACACCATCCGTATAGGTAACGAAGCTGTCCATAGAACAGATAAATTTAAATACCTCGGATCCGTACAGCACGGCAACCTGGCCGGCGCTGACGAAGCACGTCCGCGAACTCCACGCCAACGAAATGAAAATGCTACGGTGGATGTGTGGCGTTACGCGACTTGATCAAGTGCGTAACGAGTACATCCGTGGCAGCTCTGGCGTAAGAGATATCGCGGATAAAATCGAAGAGGCACGGTTGCGCTGGTAGGTCACGTGTTGCGCAAGCCCCAGGGATACGTGGGAAATAGGTGTCTAAACCTGTATCAGGAAAGAGGTCCCGCGGGAGACCTAAGAAGCGATGGATTGACATCGCCGAGTCAAACGCGAGAGCTAACGGCTTACGACGTGAGGATGCCAAAGATCGGGCAAAGCGGAGAAAGCAAAGCAAGAAAGCGGACCCTGGCAGTAGCCGGGATTGTCCGCTCAGATGATGATCATGATCATTTATTAACTTTATGGAAAAGAATTGCTTCCACTTTGTTTTTATAAGGTCTCGAAATATTTATTGAACATTACCTACACACCAGACGTTGTCCGTTTTTACATATAAAAAATATTCTGGGAAACCTTTTTCGTATTTTGTTTCCATTCGAGTAACATGCGAGTAACAGACAAATTTGAATATTATAAAACAGTGGTCTTTGTTGTCAAAAAACGATTCGAACAATGCAAAGGGAAAGAGCATAGATAAAAGTTTTATTCTAGACTAGAGAGAAATGCACTTTTAATCCCAAACAATTTATCTCTTGAAGTCGCCGGCGCCATCTCTCACGGGGCGTGGCGAACAAAGCGCGGGGGATCCCACTACAATGCATTTCTTCCTAGTGGTACCCACGGGGAACAAAATTCCCTTTCGTACCAACCCAGATAGCTAAGGCACTTATAATACAACAATTATCTCTTTCATGTTAACCGATATCATAATTGCCCTTCCTTCTCTGATGCATAATTACATTAATGTCTGTTTGATGCTACGTAGATCGAGCACATTTCTTTGTGGTGGTAAAGTTAAATGTCTAAGCCTTTTAGCCCAGTTTCTTAAGATTGGCTTTGGTTATTAGTTTCTTTGAAAATCAAAGGAGAAGCGAATCCCGGCCTGAGTCAACTTTGTTATTTTATTACGGTTGATGAATGAATCTTCCTACTTATACCTATAGCTAAGTCTTTGCTAAACATATTTACAGCGTCACACCGCCAGTTTAACCTTTTTTAGTCGATTGTACTTCCCAAAAAAGCTTGCATCTACGAGTACTCTACAAATTAAAGTCCCTTGCAGCTTCTGTCTGTCTGTATGTATGTATTTCCGCTAACTCCGCCTAAACCACGCAACGGATTTTGATGCTGTTTTTACCATTAGTTAGAGAATTTTATATGTAAGTTTATATGTATAATACATGCATATTATAATAGAGAAACCCCGAGAAGCCGGGGCATATAAATTAAAGTTGCTGATATAATAACCCACCTTTTTTAAAATAGATAGGTAATATATTTAATTGTAGGTATTATATGGTCCAATGAACGACGACTTAAAATGTTTACCTACCTATATTTGTTGACTTTATATTAACATAAAAAGGGCGTATAATACATAAAGGAGGTAGGTACATACTGAAATTTATTCTGATTATAATCTTATGTAAAACATTTGAGCTTATTAATTTCAAAGGCGCCTGTGTAACTTTACCCCTGTAATTATTTGGCAAAGCCTTAATTATTTCCCACCTACTGGTTTCTATTAACAGTCATGTTAAGGTACATTACTTCTCAATGCCTAATTAGCACTAAGTCGTGCCTTTCTTTCATTCCGTGAACGTATTTTCACGTTCATGGAACAAACGAAAGAAATGAAATTAACATATTTTTGCGTAGCCGCTCTCCAGATGAATCTGCAACCGGGTGGCAAATGTGAAATATATCTTCATTGTGTAAACGTTCAGGGATTTAAAGTAAACACCTAGTCTAGCTGATCCGGATTCAGAAATGCGCCTAAATAAACTTGTCGAAACATTTATGCCGTGCTGTTATGTCAGCCACACAATGGTACGGCTGTAACTGCGTGGGCGAACATATTTGTTCTGGTTTAAAGTAATAGATTACCTAAATCGTATATATAAATGATTAACCAACATGGAATGTGAATATAAATGGAGAGCATTATGGTTTATGTGGATGTGTGGAGCAGGTAAAAGCTAGCGTGGTAAAGGTTTGTACGTATTTATAAAATCAATGATGCCACCCACGTTGTCTTCCGTGTTTTTTATTATACTGGAGTTTCTAAGAAATTACTTGTGGACAAGATCTACGAGATATGTTTTATGTATCTACTTAGTTACCGTATACGTATTTGGTCATGTAGGCAAGTACCTACTTACCTACATGACTTACCTAACTATTTTTTAATAGTACATACTTGCAGTATTTTTGAAAAGAAAGTCAGTAACTTTGTTACACAGTTAACAACATAGCAGCGCTTTCCTGAGCCCTGGGCCCCGCGAATACAAGGGAACACCCTTTAACAATGGGCAATAATGGGCAATCAGGTTAAAGATCAACTCGGTGTCTCCACTTTTGGAAGCCAGGCCAGTGACAGGATTAGGGCGCTCTAATAGCTTAAATGTTCGTGTCAATAAATAATAAGGAACATTTTATCGTCCCACTTTTTGATATGCCTTTTCTCCCATAGTTCATTCAAAAACTAAGGTAGCGGCGATGCACCTCGAGGCACATAACATAAGGATACACAACATACAAAACCCTTCTATTAGCGTCATGATGTATATCAATACATCATGACGCTAATAGAAGGGTCTACGTTTAACCTCATCAGTGCCTAGTCGAAAAAACCGTGGCTAGCTTTAGCGTGAATCTTGAAACTACCTATAGGGAATAAATAGATTTTTTAACAAAACTAATCACTGATTGTGTGGGGGCCCAAGCAGTGTTAGCCCAGGGCCCCTCAAAGTCACGGTCCGCCCCTGCTAAGCCCTACGTTTATTTGTGCTGCAGAAATAAATGGGATTATAAATTTATATAATTCAAATATTTAAATATAGCTTCATGTTTTGCGAGCTGTTTCGAGACAGTTAACAAAGCTAAATAAACATGAAAATATGCACTTGCGAAAAGTACCCACTCAGTTCTTACAGCGCACCACTTTACACGAAGCGGAAGAAATAAATCTGCTTCTGCAAAAAGTATGCAGTGGAGCCAGTTCCGCTACGCGAGTAAGTGACCAGAACGGCACGAGGCCGGGACTCGGAGTGGTCTCTTGTTTTACTGGCCTTATCATTAAAAACGACGGCCATTTGCATTCATTGACGGGCCTAGAAGGTGCTAAGCGGCCATTTTATGCAAAAATACCTACATACGAAATACCCACCAGCAGCAACTTTTAAACTTGGAAGGCTAGAGAATTCCCGCCCTACCCTGTATCCTACAACCGAGGTTACAAGTTGATTTCTCTTTGAAACGTTGTATTTGTACGGACCGTGAAACTTAAAAATCCGACTTGTACCGAAAGTGTAGTATAAAACATAATTAGGTATCTTTACATACAAGTACCTACTAATGGTCTTGAGTGTCCTCCATAGTGGAGGAATTTGGCACAATCACAACAGGTGGGCTGGAGATCTCAGTGTTGAGAGTATGTACCATTTTCTTGTCTATGGAGGCCAGGGGCCCTGGTTTTGAACCGAGCGGTTGAGTCGAACGTTAATTTTTTTTATTTTTGTATGTAAAGTTCAATATTTGTTAAATTATATTCAAAAATAGGAAAAATCAGCGTCATACATCAAACTTAATATTCCAAACCAAAATCAAAATTGTAATAAAAAATATTATCTGCTGCCCTGTTTTTCATGGGTCCTTTTACTGAGACCACACTAAGATATTCTATACGTACTCGTACCTTACTTATATAAGTCAAATGAGTTGGTTGCCGTAAAAACATTACCCAGCTACAATAGTTAAGTGTGTTCAAGCGCTTATTCCGTAATTATAAGTGAAATAAAAAACTAGGGTAACTAAAAGAGATCGGGGGTTTAAAGGTGGGCAACGCATTGGCGATACCCCTGGTGATACAAATGTCGATGGGCAGCTGTGACCACTTTTCATTAGGTGGCCCGGGATCGCTTGCCTGTTTGCCTACCGTATGACATAAACAATATTTATTTACACATTTTGAGGGTATGTTCCGGGTTTTGTTGTACCTTTGTTGACGAGTAGCCTGATATTTCGACACAGTTGCATGCATCATGGTCACGGGACGACTTAAAATGTGTGATAATAACCGCGATAGTTTAAAACATTATAATATTTATATAGGTATCAAAAACGCTTGCGCACGCTTCACAAATACTTGCCTCCTGTTTAAAAGCTATAGGTATTGCAAGAAAAGTTAAAGATTATTTTTTATAATATCAGTTTTTCATTTCCAATCAATTTCTCTGCAATACAAAATGTAATATTGAGAAATTTATGACCCCATTTGGGGCGTAGTAATGTTTTGCAGCAACTCTCCTTTATGGCCTCCATTTAACTGATTGGCCATGTTTGTTTTAAACCTAGCTATTTGAAATTGATAGGTAAATTAAATACTAAAGCTTGCCACGTTACCTGCTGAAGAAAATGACTTCATTCGAGTCGCAAAACGTCGATGTACAGATTTTGCTACTGGTGTGTTTTTCCATACCTAAGTATTTCCTTTTAGTTTATTTCCTGACAACTGTTTTGTAAACAACAGACCTACCTACAATAGATCAAGGTCAGAAACATTTTTCTTTCGTCATCCCCTTGCTAAACAGAATTATGAACAAAATTTATCTTTTGATGTTTTCCCTCCTACGTTGTTCCGCCGTAAATGAATTGATGGAATTTTTAATTTAAGAATCAGATTAAAGTACCTACCATTGTGGTAGTAGATACTATACTGCTCTACCTAGATCACCTTTTCGTTCAAGAATTAAAATAAAAACCCTGTGATAGCTAAAGTGGTTACATTGTATTTTAAAGTACATACTTAGAACTTGTTAGCTTAGCGTAGTTTAAAACTGATCGTATCGGACTAGTGGTTATGTTTAGGCAGGGTAACGTTAATTTGGATATTTTTGACTTCTATAAAGTACATGCACGTATTGATACGCAGGGAGCTCGGAATATTTGGCATTTTGGCTATCTAAAGAAGCTTACGTAATTATAATAATTAAGGTAAAACAATTGAATCAATCTCCACGAAGGCCAGTCTTGTGCCTTCCGCATCCAGCTGGTACCTGCGATCTTTACCAGATCGTCGGTCAACCTTGTGGGAGGCCTATACACGCTGCATCTTCTGGTACGTGGTCGCCACTTGAGAACTTTACTGCCCCATCGGCCATCTGTTCTTCGAGCTATGTGCACTGCCCACTGCCACTTCAGTCTGCCAATCCTTAGAGCTATATAGGTGACGTTGGTGGCTGGCGGATCTCCTCTTTCGAACTATCTTTAAAGATCGCGAATTTGTAATAATAAAATAAAGTAGAAATAAATTAAGGGGCGAGCCCAGCGAGCTCGAAATGTTTGACATTTAGGCTATCTAAAAAGCTCGCGAATTTGTAATAATTAAACGAGTTACAAATAAATTCATGAGCAAATTTCGTAATTTTTGTCTTTGTAAACACCTTGCGTGATGGTAATAAAACATATTCTCAAAAATTAATGAGCGAGCGTTGCGAACTTGAAATATTCTGCATTACGTATATCTAAAAACCTGATTATAATAAACTTAAACATGAGCAATCATGTAATTTGAATTCTGGCTAGGTATGTAAAAATGTAAAGTAAGCAGGCGGATTCAGCCTTCGGTCTTCAGGGGGATAGCTCATAAGCTCTTTTAAATAGTAAAGTACTTATCTAGTTGGAACATAAAGCCCATTGGCGTCAGAACTGTAATTTCTTAGCATTTTGGGCATGATTTTTCTAAATTTGAGTTTTTATTTGGATGAAATCGGATAATGTGAAATACGACGTAAGTACGTTAATTCAAATTGATGTGTAAGTGCATATATCGAATCAATATTAACAAAAATAATTCATGTACCCAGTTAGAAGTTACAATTGCCTCAATTTGAATTTTTCTATACAAATTGCGGAATAAAATGCAATTTATATAGTTGCAATTTAGGTGTTCCGGGGATGGACTCGAATGATTTGGTTCGTTGAACAATTTCATACGGGTAATGTCACACAATATTTCTCTTATCACACCAGTGATCCGAGAGAGACATCGGATTCCTGTGTTATGCAATGCTATACATCTTAACAAATCTATGGAGTGGATTGTGGTTGTTTTGCTTCACCATAACGTATTTCAATAAATAATCATAATAATCAGTTTATTTCAGGCTAAAAATATATAATGTAAATAAAAATATAGTATAATGCCCATATATATATTGTTAGTAATTCTTAAAACACTATGTGTTAGTACTTATTAAATACAAATATATTAATTTCCCCTTTTTATAATCCCAGTAATAGCCCGGGGGTATTTTGCTGAAAAGGCACGTAATAAAAGTTTTTAATATATAATTGGCACCATAAATAATATCCTTCCAATTTCAGAAGCATGTAAATATATTGAGCTAAAGATATATAAACTAAGCCGCCAAATATCCAAAGTACGGAGTTTAATCTTCGGCAAAGCAGGCTGAAACGTTGGCTAGAAGCCGACTAGATAGAAGTACTGAGAATAGTGTACTAAAACAGTAACTGAAGAGAAGTAGTAACTATTTATCATTGAGCCACTAAGCGTTAATGACCATTTATGATAGAGGTTGTGTTACGCCTACTGCCGTCGAGTATTATTAACGTCATGATCTTTATATTAGCACCGTTTGATATAATCCAAGCATGATATGGCCCTTTTATCATGTTCCCTTGACGGCCCTTCTCTCTATTTTAAGTGTAAGGTAGATATGAAACTTAGAGATCATCATCTCAGGTGATCACCTGAGATGATGATCTCGATTAAAATTAATAAAACTATTACAACAGTGGCTCTTCTGAAGACAATGAAATAGTTGTTAAATATTCATTCTTGTTACCGAAATGAAGTTGGGATTATCTTCACTAACTTGATACTACAGTTTAAGCACCTTTAATTAAGATTTCTGTTCGGTGTAGTCTACTTACTCAGTTCATATTATTAAACTTGGTTAGAGTTTTTGAAGTGCTGAAAGTTGTAATTTAACTACTCGGCTTCTTGGAACATTTTTGTTGTAAATCTATTCACACCCACAATCTAGACTTTTATCACTTTTGTTGTAAATTTTTCTGACATCATAAGTTTCGCATTTATTATGCTAGTAGGGTTTTAGTATAGGCAGATAGTTAAGGTAGGTAGCCTTATACTATAGATAGGTACGCATATTTAACAATAAATATTTTAAAAACATTACAAAGCCAAAGTATTATCTAATTAACTTTGCTAATGAAAATATTCAAAACTGTGTTAAATGTAAAGCCGACCTTCAAAGCGAAAGCAAGATTAAGTATTCAATTGATGTTTAATCAAGACCGACAAAATAAATCTCAATTCGTTGATCGCAGCACAGTTCGCGCAACCGCCTTTGAACTTGGCAACGGCATTGTAATATCAGACAAGTAGCTAGACCTAAAGGTAAACCTCGATAGAAATCTTAAATGGCTATCGATCGCTGTCTTTAATGGACAGAGTAATACGAATTTTAGTTAGTTACTGCCCGTAATTTTCCCGACGTGGAATAAACTGATTCGCGGAGCTGTCGGCTGATGGATATCAAACCGGCGACTGCCTGCTCCCTGAATTGGGTTACCTAAGTCGTGCAACTAAATGCGAACTTGCTTCTTGGTAATATCGCAATATTTACTCAATATTATCCCTTAATAATTTGAATCAAGTAAATAGCAATTACTTAAGTACTGTCCGCTTTTTCCCGCTCGCGTAGGCGGACCTTGTTTACTCGCGTGCCGTGCGGGCGCGCAACCGGGACATAACATCAAGATGACGATGATGACTTTTTCCCGCTCACAGCTTACTTATTTCAGTGTGTAATTTTTTTATCCAATTAATTTTGTACTATTATTGCATGCCGAGTTAACCGCAAAGCCGCAAATAATTAACAGGCACCCCATAACGACTCTCCGACACATTCTGCCGCGCTCTGCTGATGCGCGGACGGGTTAACTGGTTTTCTCGATTGACCGCAGCCGAATGTTGTTAGCAAGAGCAATTACTGCGGCCGAGTTCAATTCCGAATGTTAATATTCGCTATATGCAGTATTGATGTTCAAAAACGAGGTCGGTTATACGTTTTTATGGCATAGTTTACATTGAGGTGGCAACGGTCAACAGCTCAGCAACCGACAGTTACATTTTCATACAATTTTAAGATTTATCTCCAGTAGGAAATTAAATAGTATCTCTGGAAAGACTCGGGTGCGTCTAAACCACATTTAGGTACACGTTCTGTTCAAGAGTCATCACGAATCGTGTCGCGGGCATGTTGACGACTTCGAGCCTCCCAAACAAGTCGATGTCTAATAAGGGTTTTCGACTATAGACTACATTACATAAATACGCTGCGGCATGTTATACAGAAGGCCGAGTAGTGAGTATAATCGACTACCGTGCGTAGCGTTTGTGGGCTATAAGAAAGACATTGCTTTAATAATTTCGCCAGAGGTGCCACAAAGACTTCGACTTATCGAAGCCTATACGAAATTGCCACCATATTAGTTCGTATTTAGGATCAGTACACGGGACCAATTAAACAGGGAAATGTCATCTCTCCTAAACTATTAAGCTGCATCGGTAGACATGTTCAAGCCATTGGAGTGTATATGATCCAGCATAAATATTAATGTCCTGTATCTTTCTCACTTTGTGATTGTAGAAATATTGACATGGCAGAATCTCTGGAAGAACTAGGTGGGCCTTAAAATAAACATGGACAAGGTGAAGCTTATTATATTTAACGTTCTGACTTCGTGATGTAGCTCTATTATATTATGAATTAAATTACCCTTTGGGCACTGGTTCCACATTATTATACAAATTTTATTAAATTGCAACAAGAAATGTTATTTCCTGTCAAGATGCCTGAAGATGAGTAATTCGAACCCGGTTGCAATTTAATAAAATTAGTATAATAAAGTGGAACTAGTGTACAAAGGTTGATTTAGTTCAGACGCTTATTATGTCTATTTAGCGCCCGTCTTTGTTTGGCTGGGGGCTGTATTCTCAAAGTTGTCAAACTGTGCAGTTAGATAGGTCCAACTTCGATAAAGAGGTCAATGGACGGATCCATTTCGGTAGGGCAGCGTTCGGGAAATTGCGGAAGATCTTCAGTTCCAAAATACCTCATTGTCTCAAGACCTACTTATCCTACTTCCTACGTCACTTTGTCTACTTCGCTCGGTACCCTTGGTGGTGAGTTTATTAACGACATAAAGCCATCGCTTATCGGGACCGCTGCCTTTTTCGAAAATTACGGACTCTCAGTGGACAATAGAAAGAGCTATTCTTGGGGTTTCCCTACCTATTTTTTAACCGCTCGCCTCGATTCTAACGGTATTCAATTTTGATTTTCCGCATGAAAAATTATATATTTTTATGCATGATGAGTGATGATGATAAGTGTAACTCGCCTGCCTACCTGGAGATTATGGCAATAACCTTCTCTTTCGTGGGAAAGGCCCTAAGTCCTGCAGTGGACTGTTATGGGCGGTGACAATGACACCAATAAATAATAATAATAATAAAATATCTTAACGTTAATGTTCCGGACCCGAGGTCCGCCTTGACCATGATTCAGGATTTGGCAGATCAGGTAATTACAGTGGACCGACTGCCACCTGACCTCCGTGACCCTGCTACCAGGGAAACCTGACCCGATTAGAGCATGGTTACACATTCAGTCGCCTGAATGTGCAGGTTTCATCACGATGTTTTCCCTCACCGTAAGAGCATGGTTTAGTGTTAATGTACATAACTCAGAAAAGAGTCATTGGTACATGGCGGCAGTGGGATTCGAACACGGTACCTCTCGCTTACGAGTCGGATACCGTTATCCACTCGGCCACCGTTGCTCCTAAAACCAATAAATAATATTCGTAAGTAATCAATATCGCATGGTTTCTGTAAATTGTTGTAAATCATAACGAGCAGGTTTTTGAACAAGTGAAGTTGATTACAATACAAATGATGTTAACGTTGTTGGCGGATATCGCGTCGCCGTCAGATAACAAGCGTGACACGGGTAAGCGCTGTCTTTGAAAATCAAAACGAAAACTCTCGTTGGAAAGTTTCGGCGACGACGCTTTGTGTTTAATTCACGCCGCCTGTAAGGCGAACCGAACAGGGCCATACTTGGCCCACGGGATATTATCAGGAACTGTTTTATAACGACCTTTTAGGCCTCGTTGTTTGGTCAGTGGCCAAGCTGACTATTAATTTAAATTCGTTAGGGAAAGTAACTAATTGTTAAATATGACAGAAATATGTTGTTCGAGAATAGTAGAATTGGTAAGCTATCTGTCAAAATTATTGAACATTATTAAAGTATTTAACTACTTAGGATCGAGTAGTCAATCTTGCCAAATAGTCAAATTTGCCAGAAAGACATTGCTGATTATATTTTACAAACAAATCAAATTATTTTATACATAACATAACATTTTATATATAACATAGCTATCTACAATGCGAAAGCTGTTTGACGAAGACATTGTGACATTTATCTATAGTTAAAAATTTAATCGTTAAAAATCTGTTCAAACAACGTGTTTCTGTTTTAACTACCAGTTCGGGCCTTAACTATTTTCAACTGACAAATAGTGACAAACAGTTAAATTGACTATAATTTATTGATAAAACAATCAGGTTAATGGTACGATTATATATTTCGGCAATTTGGTTTATTTCTGGCGCTTTCGTCAGCTGTAGTACTAGCATACTAGTAGGTACTTTGTTTTAACTTCTTCAAGCACGCTAAAGGTATATTGTAAAGGTTATATGTGAAATATAGTTTACTGTAAGAAAATAAAATGAATATTTAAGGGGAGCCAAGACGTGCCTACGTACTTTAAAACGTGCTAGAAACTTAACAAAGTTACGAAATTTACCTAGTTCATTTTCATTCTATACAATTTGTATGAAATGTTTGCTTATCTTTCTACTTTTTTTTTAATGTTACCCCAGCTTAACGTGTAGGTACCCAAAAAATCGAGAATTGAAGCAGACAGAAACTACTTGTTTTACTACGGAACCCAAATAAAGAATCTCTGACAATCCATTCGCATGAATAACGCATGCCATGACATTATATTCTTTAATTAGTGGACCCGGCGCAACTTTGTTCGCGTAGCGTCCTACCCCTACACTTCCCTACCCCTATACATACACTTACACTACACCTACTTTTCTCCTGCCTACCCTTTTTTGCTCGCTTATAAACCATCTTCTTGACTCACTTTAAGCCGCCTTAAAATCTGTTGCGTAGTTTAAAAGATCTAAGCGTACATAGGGACAGGCGACGGGAAGCGATTTTGTTTTATACTATGCATAAATAAACATTTGTATACATTTAAGGGAGTTACTCATTACAAGTTTGAATATACCTAATGGAATTTATACTTAACTAAATAGAAACACTTAAAAGTACTAATATATGTATACAGCATAAGCCTAAAACTAAAAGCGTAAAAACATAGTTAGCATAGTTGGAACGCAAGTTTCTCTATGTGGCTAGACACACGCTCGTCAAAGGGGCTCGTACCTGGCGGTGTCATTATGAAGTATTTGTATTACTCGCAAACTGCGCGGCGTCGCTTATCACGGCGCCCACTCGAGCTTGAAAATAATTTGATGTTTATTTAGGAAAACATTCCGTACAGATTTTATATTTATAGAGGCCAATCCTACACGAAGGGTACCTTAAATCTTAATCCTACGTAAAGTCTTTATCACGCAAACCTTTTCAGTTTAGATTCAATATTTGCTTTATTACAGATGAACCTACATAACTGTCGCCCTGAGGGGAATAGGGGTTAAATATTAGATATAATATTAACTTAAAATGTCAAATTAATTTTTGATTAGGGTAACAAATATCTCTATTCACTAAATTCCTTAAAGTTTATTTTAGTATAAAAGAAACTGTGTTACTTACGTTAAAAATTTAAAAGAAATAGGTAGATACGTTTTTTCTCAATTTTTCTCAATCGCGCCGTGATCCCGCTCGACGCAGCCCATAGGAAAATTTTATAGGCTTTTTAAGCCAAATGCCCAAAACAACCGCCGTGTGGTGTCCGGTAAAGTAGCACCAACCCCTTACACTTGTGGGTGTCGTACAAGGCGACCAACGTTAAGTGGCAAAAGATCTAGAGTCTCCGTAAACTGGAAATTGGGCAGCAACGTTTTCCATTGTTATGTTTGCAACACTGCGACCCGCCTGCCAAGTGTGGAGATAATGGCAATAACCTCCCCTTTTGTGGGAGAGGCCCAAAGTCCTGCAGTGGAATGTTATGGGCTGGGATGGTGACCCAAAACAAAAACTCAAAACCCCATAGAGGCATGAACAATGTAGGAAGGAAATCTCGCTACAGCTTACCGGTGTTGTGCATTGTATCAAATTTTTTGGCGAAGGTAAACTCGGCCCGACCGTAACTGATCACCTGCCTACACGGTGCCAAATGAAGTGGAATAATCTCCGGGGGCGCCTCGCAAAGTCTTCTCCTTGGATTATTTATAGGGGTCAATGATTCACAAATTCCTGCCCATAAAGAATGATAAAAATACTTTTCTACGTATTTTTAGCTGTGTCTCAGACGAAGTTTTATGGTCGGCGTTTTAATCATTGTTACTTAATTACTTATTTAATGTGGCTATCTGCTTTGTTACTTAAGTTACAGGCATATTTTATTAACTGCCACTGTGATTTATAAACACAGGACGAAAAGCACGTACAATAACGACGGCACAAATCGTGTGTCCGTTTCAATACTTGTAGACAAAGGCAATGTCCCAATTTGGGCCGTTCCCTAGGGCACGTGAGTATGGAAGAAAACATGTTTATTCATACCCCTGAGATAAGTTTGTCTTCATCCTTTTCAAGACATCTATTCAAGTTTGAATTGACTTCTCGCTTTGTTAGTCACAAAACCTATAGTTTTGGTTGGAGAAAGCGTGTATTTTTTTTATTATGTAATAAAATTAAATACATGTAAACTTGTGTGTGTCTATATATTTATTTTAAGTTAGAGGGAGGAGGAAGTCGCGTCGGGTTATAAATCTCATGATATGGACTACATTTTACCTTCTTAGCGATGTGAATTTGTGTGTCATGATACCGCACAGCCGCCAAGGGTGTGATTCGCAAACATACCTTACCAGCATAAGCACTTACGTACATTTGCGTATATGTTAACTTAATAAATTATATTTTACGCATCCAACTAATTATGGATCATAATTAACTGTAGATGGGTAGGTAATACGAGAATTTCGTAGGAAATTTATAGAGGTACGATCGACAGCTTGATCAATATATTTTTAATATTTGACAAATACAGTGATTGAACCCCGCGTTGGCGTATCCTTTGTCGGCAAAGTTGCTGTGTCACAAATCGACGATAGCCATATACATGTACCTACAAACGTGGTACATATGCTCGAAGGACGTTCAAAATGCGGTCGGCAGACACTCGAAAGGGGTTCATTATAAAATAGAAAGAACATGACTCCGCATGTCGGTTCGTATCAGTTTCAATGGATAGCTTAGAATGTTTTGTCCGAACCTTACACCGTGGTAGTACCTACTTCGCGGTATCAAACTCGTCCTCCGTTAATTTATATGAACCGGCGATTTCCAAGGCTGGCCGTAGAGCGCTGGCCTTGATATTTCTTGAGTTGTTACGATAAAACACGTGGCCGGAACCAGGCGCCAGTAATTGTTACTCGGACATCCGTTTCCAATTTAAAGCTCTTTTATACCAAGTCTCAGAACAAAACAGTTTTTAATAGCGCTGCCATCAAACCATAAAATGTTGATTGCTCAGTCCTACAAATTATCTCGGTTATTCATCTATATTTCTTTTTCATGTTCATACTGCAAAATTGTACTATAACGTTAGTCCCCAATTCATGTGCGATGCGACAGATCGGCAAGCAATTATTTCATCAGGTAATACGGGGGAAAGGGTCATCTCCGGTCTGGACTCTGGGTCGTTGCTACTACATAGCAAGTCTAGTGTACATTTTGACTAATATGAGCAGACAGTTTACTTTATAAATTAAAATTCACTAGTCCGGCTTGGCTTCAGTAAAGTTTGCCGAGGATATGCCTACAGAAGCCGTTGGGAGTGAAAATGCGAACCGAAATGTTGTTTCATTTTACGACGGAACTATTTTATGGTTTACTTTCCCATTCAGAACCACTTTGGCGCGAATATTTAATCCTGGACGAGAATGAAACACGACGCGTCCCGTAGATAATATTCGCTGTGCTCGTCTATTTTGCACGGAAATGATTTAAATTTAAATATGCTTCCAACACGATATTTCATTTTATTTTGAAACTGGGTTGTCTAAATATTAAGAAGCGTAACTTAGACCTTCTAATTTCATAAATCAAGTACGAAAACGGCCCATAACAGAGAACATAATGCTCCCTCATTTGTTAATAGACGAAAGACTTTGGCGCGTAATGGTCTCTACATTGGGCAGAAATCATTACATTGCAATATCGGGCAGGCTCGCCGCGTACAAATGGTTCCAGCGGCACGCGACGCGAGCAACTTATTATTAAAAGGGCTTTACAACTTTTCGTCATTATTTCCAAATACAAGCGAAAGTTCATGAGGAGGCACTTACCTACCCGGCCGCTGGCAGTCGCTGCGTTTACAGCTTTTCTAGAACCAATCATCGTACAGGCCCGCTACGCAAAGTGGTCTATTTTCTATCAAAAGTTTTATTTATCCATTGAAATCCAAACTGGTTTCAGGTTATTGGGTTATTAACTTTTGTTGATAGAATATCGACGTATACTAAAAATTTAATTCAGAGCTGATTACATTTTCTGTTCTCATTTTGTAGAAGAAGTGTAACCATTAATTAACTAAAAAATATCGTTTTTTTTAATTGCTCTCTTTATGTCTAATAGTTATCAAATTGTGATCTGAAGAGCGAGGTCTAAATTACGTCTTTACTGTCTGAATACAGATTACAGAGGCTTCACTTATACTTTGTAATTGAGGATCAAGTGGTAAAGTCTGAAAGAGAATTGTTCTCGTATTTAGTGGTGGTAGACAAACTTCTCATCGACGAGATCATTGTATCTAAAACCTGTGCTACAACCGTTCCCGTGTTCGTGTTGTTTTTATGGGTAGGGCTGACATTAATTGACAGGTGAGTTGCACACATAAACTTCCCGCTTCCTGCTTCCCACGAGACGGGTGAATTTCCGTCTCAGAGGGAAAAACTTGCTGAGGTTTCCGCAAGGTGATTGTCCCTATATAAAAAAGTTTATACGTATAAAAATGATTAGGCTCTGCATGGAAATCTTGCAAATACAATGGTCAATGGATGGATTGCGATGGTTATCTTTTAATGAATTCTGGCGTACGCAATCGTCACCGGAATCAAGTAAGTGCGTGAGGTTTAACTGACCACAGCGCAGCTCAAAGTGTTCGGCCGCGGTGTATACGCTGTGATGCGGTTGATGTGTCGCATTTTTGATGCTCAAAAGCTCAAAATACGCTGATGCGGCTTAACCGCTATGACGCGTAATGTTTTTGACAGACAGACAGTTAAGTCTTATGGTAACTGTCTGTGAAACAGACCGGTGCGTCCGCGTCTATAAGAACGCCATTTAATTACTTTTTAGGATTTTTACACAACTCAATTTACGCAGATTCGGCGTTTTTGCGTAAGACGTAAGAGCCGCGTCATAACGTATACGCAGCGCCATCGTATTTTGAGCGACAATTTGGTTAGGTTTCAAGTTCTAGATAACTGAATAATATCTAATCTTTCCAATTGGAGAGTTTTTCAACTAAGTGAGAGCGGCGTAGTCTCAGCTCTAAGGAATCGCGCGCCGTTCGCTAGATATGGACCACCGAACCAAAAAAAATCGACATGAAGGATTTCCAATCTCTTTGATATGGACGCTTCCCTAAGAGAGTTCAAATTACTTGAATGTCATTTCTACTATTATCGAATTTAAAATAAAACTTGGTGAAGTATTAATCAAATATACTAACCGGCAAATTAAGTATGGAATTACATGAAAGTAATTTTTTATTTCAAAAAATATCCTGGGCTTTAACGGAGCTAAGTGATCTACGGCCGCTTTTTTCTGAAAATTAAATTTGGCTATGCACCAAAGCTGGTACGTGCTGTCAGTGTTCACTGTTTCATATAATTCCGTTCTTACACCACAGCGCTATTTGTATTACTTGTTGCTAAAGCTCCCCGAATGTACGAGGAATAGTATCGAAACCACGGTCTTTATTTCTCTATTGGGCGCGTGGCCGGGCCGCTATTAATCACGTCGCGGGGCTCCGCCCTTCGCCCCGCGCCAACTTTCATGGCCTTTATTAGTTTCTCATAACACTCACTCACTCGTAGCTACGCCGCCCGTGAGGAAGGATAATTTCGCCAATAGACCATTCATATTCATGTTGCATTACATAATTAGAACTTTGATAATAATGGCGCTATTAATTTTGTTATACAACACAAGCAATAGAAATACAAAAGAAAGGTATTATACCAAATAAAGCTAAAACTTTACTATTAAACATTTGCGTGGGTGATTAGGAAAGTTTGGAGGTACAAATATTATTTATAGCCTTAATATTTTTTGTATCACAAAACTTTCCTGGTCACATATAATATGTACATATAATATGTCTCCGGTCGCTGCCTGACTATTTCTGTCTATTTGTCTATTTCTCTTATATTTTCTGACTGTATGACTATTTCTGTGCGTTGGCCGGGGAAAGCCAGCCCTGCGGTCACCGGCGGAAAGTTAGTAAGAAAATTAGGTTGTAAAAAATTTGAAAAAAAAACGTCCCTAATTAATTTACTTAATGAGTCAGATTCGTGAGCGCACTCTTCAAAGCTCATTTGGCTTAGAGTGGATTCAGATTTTATTTATGTTAAGCTGCGGCGCTTGAAATTAGATGTGTCATGGTAATGTATCATCCATCCAGATTCGCTTGCATCAGACTTGATTTGTAGCTGACTCATTGCATAATTTTGTACGCGGGTCCCGGATACCTGATCTTCCTGATCTTCATAACATTATCTAGTATACATATAGAAATACAGCTACTCTATATTCGGTAATGGGTAACTCGATAAGCTTTACTGTAGACTTAATAAATGTTGTACGTACGGCGGAATACTGAGGGCGAATTTCATATTGAAACACTTGCACGTCGCACTTTGCTCGAGCAGAATGTCAAAACGTGAGTCGGGGAATTTCTCCGCAAGAAATGGATAGGGAATCACACGTCAAGACTGAAAAGTCATCGTAATAAAATATTAGAAGCCAAAATCCACTCAGCTTCACTTTTCCCGTTAGCTTTTCATATTATTTCACCTGTTTGGATTTCTAATATATTTTGCAATATGTTTTCGTGATAGAATGCCTCAGTAGCCTGTGTGGTAAAATTGTTTTGATTTTCAATGTAGACCACATATCTTGCTGTGTGTATTGCGGTTATGTATGTGTAAATTTTCATAAACTAAACTAAAACTCATTCTGGAACAACTTGTTAATATCAGGAGCGAGACAGCGTAGGCTGCCGGCGCCACGCGCGCCTTTGCCCCCAGGGGCTTATGATGCCGAACTTTCTAACGTCCTCATATTAAAACTCCGAATACTTATGTTCTTAGACCCTACACCTATTTCGGGTTTAATTAAATATTTGACCCATGGCAGTACAAAAATTCTGTCAGCAGCTTTATTTCTACGCTCGTAGCGCTTTGCTACGAAAACGCTACATGGGTGCTTAAAGTTACGTTACCGGATTTGTTCATCCTCAACTGGTAAAACGGCGGCTTAAAACCAAAATATAATTTATCTTTCAGTCAATTAAGAGAATTTAAATTCGAAAAACATGGACAAATTAAGGAATTTATTGTATTTGTTATTAAAATATTATATATTAATTTTTATTCTTTCTTCCTATTTTAATAATAATAAACCGTTTATTTCATGCATTAAGTATTACAAAGTTTAGAAGAGTGGTAACAAGCTCATATTATGTTAGTAATATCTTAAAAACCTAAGTCAAGCACGTCCATGAATTTGTGTAGTGATAAAGTTAGGTAACCTTGACTTGTCTAGTGTAATTTGGAAAAACGAGTTCGTCGGTGTAAGAATCCTATTAACTCGTAGTCTTTAACTTAATAAAACCTTTTTATTTATGTCTTTTATTATAGCATAAATGGATGTATATACTCAACTAGATATTATATATTAATCACGTGTAAAGGACCAAATTTGAGTCCAAATACGGAAAATGGGAACCCCTAACCTAGATATTATATTCCAACCAATCATCTCGAAAAATCTTGTATAACGAAAGCAAATCAAATTTCATAAAAATCCCCGGTAGTTCATATTTATCCTTATTTGTCCGGCTCATACTTGTAGAAAAACAGAAATCATACTTTTCTTTCTCGCAATTTCAAATCCTTATCCGAGAGTAATAAATAATATTTGGGTTCTCTGTTTAATGGACCACGAGTGGATAAATGTTTTTTATCATTCTCCTCAAGTGTCTACTTTAATTTGTTGACTGTGAACTTATCTGTTTTGATTTCCCAACTCGGGTTTGATTTCGCGCCCTCTTTGTAAATATCAATATCTTTGTTTCGTCCACAATCTGCGAGCTTTTTGCGTTGTTGCATATCTAAATTGTCTAACTGAAATAACATCGAACCGATATCGATCTTATAATAGAACTTGCACTTTATCGTTAAATTGCACTGTCCAAAACCTAACCTACGATTAAACCGTACTCAGGTCAAGGATGGTATTTAAGCTGTATCGTAGAGTGATTAGAGAAACTTTAGACGTTGTTCAAAGTATGTAATCGTGCAGAGCACGCAAGAACTATAATTTAACTCGGACCTCGTGCGTGCCGCCGTTCGGTGCATAGCTCTAGTTTATAAGTCATTTCATTCCATAAATGGCTAGTTTATGATTTTTCTAGGCATTACTAGTTCTCTAATCTTTTATAAACATTTAAAAAAATCTTAATTTGCAATTAATGTTTTTTTTTATAATAAAGCTGTTTCAATATGCAATAAACAAATAATGCGCTGTTAAACCTTAAATAAATACGTAATTTGCCAAGCTATGCCTTTTTAAAAACTCTAATTCTTTCCATGTAGAAGCCGACACAAAGCGGCCTAACCCCAGGAACGACTATAAACAACTGTGTGTGTGTGGGAAGGAAAACAAAGAGATACCGTTTAGGAAAATACATTCCTCTGGGGAGTGAAATGGCAAGAGAGATAGTCACTTTCCATCAGGTGGCCCAATTATTTGTTTGCCTAGCGTATGACATACAAAAACTCATAGATCATACAATACTTATATCTGTGGTAAATATACGAAATCAAATTAATATTTTAAATGCAGTTTATTCTTCTTTCGCTGAGACGTGACGTATGGACGTGATTTAATGCATAGATAAGACCAGAGATCTTAACTACTTTTACCGAAGTTTAGCGAATGAAGTTGCGGGCAAAACTAATACACTTTAAAATGCGCTTGTAGCTAAAGAATAGCTTAATGTGCTAAATTTGTTTTGTACGTGAGAAGTGGCTGAGTTGCAGTGCATGCAGCGCCCAATGGCTGCAATGCAATAATAATGGTTTTATTACCTGCCATGCAATTAGTTCCCATAAAACAATATCGTAAAGCTTATTGTGTGCCCCGTTTAGAAGTTGCCAATATATGCACTGCAACTTTTAAGTTTCTTTAAAAGGTTATAGGGCAAGTGGTGTGAGTGGGCTGGGGAAGTGGGGGAGAAACTAGTAGAAAGAGTTAGTAAAGAGTAGGAAAGCGGATCTTGGCAGAAGACGGGATCGACCATTCGGATGATGATGATAATGATGATGACAGGGCGTAGTCTGACAAGAGCAATCATTTTAACAGTAATCTGGCCCTACTTTGAATTAAATAATATTTCTTACTCATATTTTGGCATATATGGTGTACTATGAAGGTATTACATAGTTAACCGTACCTGGCTACGACAGAGCAAAAAAAATTTGCTAGTCTATGAAGGTAGCTAACTTTCCAATGTCTTTGCTGGCTACGCACAATAAGAAAATAACTTAAACTTAACACAAACTTCAATGACATTTGGCAGTACATTCAATGACATTAACAACCAACGAGCGTCAATATTATCTAATAGTGGTAAAGTACATTGATTATGCTTAGCTATCGGCCGCCTTTGCCGATGCCGCCTTATTGGCTGTTATCTGGTCTACGACGGTTCTAGATGGCCTAGCATTAAGTGTAAGTTCTCAAATGAAAAATGTTTTTTCATAACAAGCTTTCTTTTATCGCGCTTTCTTTTTTAACTAGTTAGCATCTACGATCAGTCAGATTAATCGAACGACTCCTAGCTAGATGGGTTTATCATGGGTAGAGTAGGAGTTTCTAGGGCCACCTTTAGACCTTGGATATCATGGATCGCCTGTTGTTCGCTATGTATTTCATGTGCACAATAAACAGTTAAATAAATAAATGTATAACTAGGGTGTTTATCAATACGAAACAAATGAGCCATACTTGATGGGTTTATCTCGTTTAGTAGTTCCTATAGTGGCTATAGCCACCTTCCGACTCTATCATCTAATAAACATAGATATACCAAATTTCAGTTCAATTGAACGTCGGGAAAAGAATCAAATTAGGCTTGCATGATTTCATGCGAACATATAAACATTGTAAGTTAATAAAAGCTTGTAAAAAGGAAGGAGCGCTGTAAGCGGATGGGGTGGGGTTGGTGCACGAAGAACCAAAGCCTCTCAACGGATCTAAGCCTGAATAAATGTTATTACTCCAAATTATAGTCCTGGTTTTTTCATACGCTTAACCAAACCCACAAAAAAACACAGTAGAGTAGAAAACCACATTTTATGATTCAACGCAAAATAATTTCGACAAATTTACCTCCAAGAGTAATTTATTGTTTATATTAAATACTTTTGCTTAGTTGCTTTAGTGCATTACAAGCCACATCTTGAACAAAAAAAAATGTTTTATCAGGAATACCAACGGCACAATGTAAATATTACAAGCAAGTACAAGATGGTACAAGACGGCAAAGAAAATCTTAAAGTGAAACATGTTTTCTCGTTTTTGCAGAGTAAAATAACAAGTTCTGTTGTAAGTTGAAAAATCGCGCCGAGAAAAGCTGCAAGCTTACCGTAAGCTCGGCGTACTGAATGGGTTTTACGGAAAAAATGTTTATCTCGATAAGGCACCGTACCTAGCACGCGTGACTAGTTTCATGCGGGGAAAGTAACTTATCTGGTAGCTTGTGCCCCACTTTTGTAGTTTGGAGGCATAAAGCTAAAAGTATACACTTCAGTAGATAATGTAAAGGTGCCTACCACAGTACTACATACATACACAATGAATAGTAATATATCACTGATCCTCAACAATTTCCATTTTTATAATGTATATATGTATAACTGTCCTATGGTATACGATGAAAGTGTTCAAATATTATTCCTGTTTAGGAATATTTCATAAACCGGCTCTGGCAAGAATATATTATATTCTGACTTGATAAAAGTTACTTGGTTGACATGATTATCAAATTTTAAATTCAATTATCCAATTTTATTTTATTTTTTCAATATGAGTTTTATTTCCATTTATTGACATTTTTGTATTTTTTGTATTTAATAAGGGACATTTAATTTTTTCTTCTATTATATTTGATTATTTGAATAAGTTGCCTACCTACCTTACTCGTACTATTATTTTGGAAATTTGACATGCTTTGTATCAGTTTACCTTAGTGTAATTTTATGTATTCGATTTCTATATTGACATTAATTATTATGTTATTGTAATTTATTAATTATTTGCTTTCTGGTATGAAAGCAATTATCTATGTAATAATTCTATGCATATAACTCGACGATCTCTTTTATTGAACTGATGTAATCTAATAAGAATTTTATAATTATGTAAGAACTTTAAGAGAGAAATAAATAAATCTAAAATCTAAATCTAAATCTATAGATCTGAAAAAATATGTAAATAACTATAAAATATGATAAGTAGGTTATTTACTCTCATTTTTCTAAATTTCTCGAGTAAGATTTGAGTCTGAAAGCTATTCTTCTCAGACATCATCACTTCATGTAGAAATTCAGAGCAGAGTTCTTAGTGCACCACGTTTCTTTATTTAAGTCGAGCAACTCCCACTGTCCGAATTAGGAAGATATTCGTTTTGAGATATTGTGTATTAGAAGTTTAAGTATAAGTTTGTCGAGGATACCGAATATCTTCCCATAAAAATATCTTCCCTCGAATACGTTTTGGAATGTTGTACATCCTGTAGGTATATCGAAAGACGCACCAACCCGACATGTCTTGTTTTGCAGCTTGGCTTCCCCGCAGGTAATGTCGAATTTTTATCCGCTGGCGATACGTCAGCTGCGGCACGCGGCGGCCGCGCCGGCCCACCGTATAAGGTATTTTTCGCCAACAATTTGGGTCAGCACGCGATCCCTCGTCCTCCCGCTATCTCGATGGAGTCTATCAAATTGTTATCATACCACCGCAGCCTTGAACGTGACAAAGCCCCTTTGAATGTAAGGGCCTTGGGCCTTTATCAAACATAACTACCACCGAGAGCGTGGAAAATTATGTTGCTCCTGGTGTAATCATTTTAATCATGTATTTGTTTACTAATTATTGTCATCATTAATAGCCCATACAGTCCACTACTTAACCTCCTCCACATCAACAGAAGGTTTGGCAGATCGCGTGTTCAAAAACCCCACGCTAGTCTCTTAGATGAAACAACTGCCCCATTTTCGCGTCTACGGAGGCCGCAATGAAATTAGTCGCTATTTACGACGTCGATGGGGATTAAATTCACAATTGTATATTATAATGTTTACTTATGTTATCATTATAACATTAAGCCTATAATTACAGAAACCTACTTCTCATAAATCTTAGTGAACGGGAATTACGTCTTAATCCAGCACGCTACAATCCTAGTGTGGGTTTCCGAATTCGACGCACATCCATGTTGTCACGAGATTTATAGGAGAATATAGTATGACGCAATTGCCCCTGTGTCGAAATACTTACCCCTGTGTGTTTGTACCACCAGTATAAAAAATGAGGTCCCGCGGGAGGCATATAAAAAATCGACATCGCTGAGTCGATTGCGAGAGCCAACGGCGGGAGGATGCTGAAAACCGTGCGAAGTGGAGATGGAAGTAGGAAACTGAATCCTAGCAGAAGTCGAGATTGATCACTAGGATGGTAGTCGGTTAAAAATGTGTGTTCTACAGTTTACGTTATTGATTAAGCGTTACTTAATTCTCCTAAATCGGCAACGTCATTCTCACGAAAACCCTCACAACTTCCAAAGTTATTAAGCAAAGTCGCAGGTCTAATAAGTTTATGAGCCAAGTAGATTGGTATTTACTTTATTAAACTTGCTAAAGTGGAACCAAGGAGTCTCTCGAAGCATAACATAACGGAAAAGTTAACAATGCTCCTAATTAGCACCTTGTAAATACAGAAAACACATGTTTAGGCGTGGATTATATCAAGCGTCGGCGATGTAGAAGACTCCGCTGGTTGCGGAAAGGTCGTGGCCAGGCCGTAAATACTCTCAATTAATTTAAGTCTAAAATCGATACTATTAGCACGTAACTGATGATTGAGCAGCCCTGCTTAGGGCCCCAAATCCCAATCGAAGCGTATCATAAGCTGAATTTAAATTGGCGATTGTCAAGTGTTATGAAACACGCGAATGTTTATAAAATCTCCAATAAGCTATTGTTCCAGAATCGAGGTTTAATAAAGCGGTTATTTATTTAAGTAAACGTCGAAACACAAGAAAATGTCAACAAACAGATTGAGCGATAGGTAAATGAAAATATTTCAGTACTGAATGGTATCGTACCGCAGACGGTACGGCGGTGACGCGTAGGGTTACGCTCGTTTAGATCTATCGGATAACGGTACCGATACCGCAACACTTTTCGCGTGGATTTTATTTTTATACTCGTCGTGTGTCGGTGATTTGTTTGTTGTTGTAACTTGTAAGTCGAGAAGTTTTTGCTACATCTTTTAAATGCTTCGATGTTTATTACTTTCCTTATTAGCATACGAGCTCGTATTAGTATACAAGCAATATTGTTTATGTCGGTAAAAGGAAAAGGGCAGTACTCGTATACCTAATGAACAATATAAGAGGCTCTATTTTTGAACGGCTGTCAATTTTGATTTCCGGCATATTAAATATGATATTTTTTTAAATATTTTGGTAACACCGAAAGAGTACCTATGCCTAATGCCTATGCCTGATGCCTAAAATATCGAATTTTTGATCGCGAACATCAAAATTGAAAACCGTTCGAATCGAGGCGAGCTATAATAGGACCACGATGGCAATTATCTGGGGATAATCTGTCCTTGTCAGTCCTTGTCAGTTCTTCTTGCAAACATTCAGTTATTTGACTTGAACTTGTAGTTCAGTTTTTCTGTTTGTCTAAATTATTAATCATGCTGAAAATTATCTCATGCACTTCCTTTTTAATTATTTTGCCCATTATTTAATCATATCTTTCATAACTCACGAAAATAAACAATCCTATAGAAATCAAATTGTTTGCTATGACTTTTATGAATGACGTTCTATGACGTTTAAAAAACTTGGCATAAGTTCCCATACAGATATGTTTTTTTAAAAGCGATTCGTACTTAGCGTGGTCTTATTATATTCAAAAATAGATCTTAGTAACTGAATTTAGGTATGTGTAATAAGCGCATTAGCATGATAAAGTGCCGCTCTTGTTAGTTGTGCCAGAAATCCGATTTATAAAGTTGCTAATTGCTGTAGTCACAAAAATCATAATATTTATGTCTTGTGGTAGTTATTCCCCATCAAGAGGACTAACAAAAGAAAATAGGCCAACGTTAGTGAACAGCATTCTGCGAGTGTATTGCAGTCTAACCACCCTAATTACAGGGTGGAATCATAGTCTACGTGGTGCAATTCCAGGGACGCTTTGTAATTAAGATCAATCAACACTTAATTGTAGGATGTCGTATCCCTGAGGACCAAATCACTACCTCGTCAGTTAATTGAAATATGACTAGTTTAAAATGTAGGAAACGGCTAGTTTTTTATACCTAGGTATGCTTATTATATTTCAAAGCTTCGCAAATATTTTTTAGCGAAAGATTTATAAACTTAACATTAGTAAACCTAAGTACAATTACTTATCTCTGGTCGGGTTTCTGGCTGTTTGTTGATGTTTAGATACAAGCACAAAGCATTATTTTGTATCCAGTGGCTCAACACTGCCTGCTGTAATATTCCTGTCTTAATATTAGAAAAGATTGCCTGAAAGATATCGCTTCTACATATATATGGCCGGTTTGCTCATACCTATTCCTTATTGTTGTAAGTTTTTTGCAATAGAGTATCTAGTGTCTAGGTATCAGGGGCGTAGCTACCGCCGTATCAGCCGTATCAATGATACGGGGCCCCCGGGCCACAGGGGCCGTGTGTGACCAAAAATTTGTAATCCATAGTTTCAGTTAAACTCATTTCACGTGGAAAAAATTATTTAATAGAGAATTTCAGACCCGTTCCGCCAAAATAATTCCAAAAATATCGAGCTCGCTGCGCTCGCTCATTCATTATTCGTTAAGTTCATTTTATTATACAATCTTGTCACACCAGAATGTCAAAAACTCCGAGATCACCTGGCGCTATCGTCCATTTACTGAAATACATTATTTTTATTAAAATTGCGCAAGGTTTGAAGTATAAATTACAAAAATTTGTCACACAAATATAGATCTCGCTACGCACGCATAGTCAGTGATTAAAGTTATTTTTATTATTAACACGCGAATTTATGTGAGTTCGCTGCGCTCGACCATTTATTGCCTTAAGCTGAGACCAGGATTTAAGTTACACATTTTCACCCCCCGTAGTTGGTGGTATCAAATAGGGGGGCCCCTAGACAACTATTGATACGGGGCCCCCGGAGGGCTAGCTACGCCACTGCTAGGTATCTACTTTCATCAGAATTTCTCCATGTCACATTTTGAAACACATACGATCTATAATATCAGTCCCTAATGAAGGGAAACCATATCATAAAATAGACGCAAAATAATTTTTGCCTCTTGTCTCATATGGCGAAATACGTCCGGGAGTCCAAATAAATATATTCCATAATCCTATAACCTCAAATTACTCGACCTACTTATTACAATCAAATAACTCTGTGATCTCATATACCTACCTACAATACGACTGTTTACTATAACGGACCCTGTAATGAAGCTCTACCTATATTTGGCACGTCACAGTGATTTATGGAATCAATCGAAATAAATTCACCAGTCTGGAACAGAGATACGAGCGAGTTTATTTGCTTGTCCGGTATTCGTGTTATTTATTGTAGTCGACAAATAATTAAGGATTCCTCTCGGACAATTCTTTGAGTAAACTTAACTAAATTAAGCTTATGATTCATCTTGACGTTTATGTCCCGCTTGTGCTCTCCCGCACGAGGACCTGGGGTCCGCTTTGACCAAATGAAGCTTATGATTAAATACAACATATACTTCTCTAACCCCTAGTAGTTGGAGACGGCTTTTGCGTTTAGTTACGAAACTAAAATTAATTGCCTTTTAGCGGCTAATATTCGTACTTTACCACTGATCTAGGCTTATGATTGTTATAAAAGGTAGCTCAGGTTGCCTTCGCAATTTGTTAGGTTAGAAGTACCTATAGCGAATGATTTATTAACTCATAGTTACTTTAAGTAACATAAATTGTATTTTACCTAGTTAAAGAAAGAAAAAAAGTATCTTTATTCGATGACACGATATTACAAAAACGTTGTTAAAAAAACTTATTTCTTATATACTTACAGTGTTCCATTTGATACAAAATGTTTGTCCAGTTCCAGTCACGCGCACAATAAAATTGTATACCTTGATTTAAAACGTAAACAAAAACAAAACTGCGCTGATACATCGTTCGTCGAAAAGGATTATTTTTATGTTATACAGCAGACAAACTGGAAAGCGGGCCACCTGATGGAAAGTGGTCACCGACGCCTATGGACATCAGCAACACCAGGGGCGCTACCAATGCGTTGCCCGCCTCTAAAGAGACCTATAATGTAGATCCAAAGATAGTCCAAAGGGAACAGTGTGGCTGAGCTCATTCCACATCCGAATCGTTTGAGCCAGAAACGTTTTGTCGAACCTTCGCGTAGACACCACTAGAGGGTCGTCGTAAATACAACAAATAACTCTGCCAAGCTAGTTTAGCTATTAGCGATAATTGTATTGTAAAGTGGCTTACTTACGAACGAGTGATTCAATACTACAACTCACGGCGGCGTCATCGGTAAAAATGGGATCACGTGATGACGTCATTTGCTTATCGGCCATCTTAACGATTTCCCTTGCTCGCACTACCGGTTCGCGTTAGCAACCCTTGAGTTGACCACTTCAGTACATTTCCACGCTCTGACCATCATCAAAACGCTACTAAATAAAATAAAATAACAACTAAAGTGCCGAGACTTTTGTCTCTGATTTTTAAATTACACACACAAATACAACGCTGTTGGACTTAAACCTCCACTACAATCAGAGGGTTCCATGCCATAATATACACGCTTGTCTAGCAGGCGGGTTGGTTGGCTGCCCGTTTTCTGGTCTACTTAGGACATATGTTGCCTTTTACGATACCCAGGTGAAGGGTTGATGTAATTCTACTCAACCGAACACCACACAGGCCAGATTTGACTTGATTGATTTTTAATTATCTACTTATTTCACTAAAGGTAAAAAAATACTGTTTAACAATACCTTGTCGCCAGATCAGACCAGACAGATCGTCGAATTAGGCAGATCTAGTTCTGACTTCGGGCATATCGTTTTGCCCCGAGTTGACGGAGGTTCTTCGGCGCTATGAGACAACACTAACATTAACTTTTGTCCGCCACCGTGCGAGTTCGTCCGCGTACAATTCGTTCAATACTTATCACATTGAATTTCAGAATAAATTCTGGGCTACATTACTACAAAATTTCATCAAACACCGTTCAGTAATTTTTGTGTGAAGGTGTAACAAACATCCTTACAAACTTTCGTATTTATAATATTAGCTAGCTTTTAACGCAACTTCGTCCATATAAAATTCGGTTATAACATTCCAGAGCCGTTTTCACGAGAACAACATTTTCCGGGATAAATTATAGCCTATGTGCTATTCTGGGCTATATTTAAATATATTACTGCCAAAATTCCTTCAGTAGTTTTTGCGTGAAGGAGTTATATACATCTAAATATACGGATGCATGTATATTGGATAATAGTTTGAAAATATGTATATCCTTACAAACTTTCGCATTTATAATATAAGTAGGACAATATTGGTAGGATGTAAGTTAGTGTAGTAGTAGTAGTAAGTGTAATGCTCGATTGCAACGAGGAGTTTTCCAGTAGGTATTGTCAATTGGTTTAAAAAAATTAACTCAGTCAAATTTATGTTTGTTTTGTTTGGAATAATTTATTAAAACCTCTAAAATGGTTGAAAGCTATTGATAAATACAATATTATCCAATACAACGTCCCCAGTGTTTATATCCTGTTTGCTGAGAACCTATTTCATGCGATTATCAATTACCAAAATTTTCGAGGGGCCATTTAGGGAGTGGTTAGGAATGCTTTAGATACCTTTTGAAAAACTGCTCATTTACGCTACGACGCTTATCTTGACGCTTAAATGATGTTAGATATTCCTAACAGGAAAAGCACTGCACCAGCACCAACCTTAAATGGAATCTAAACTCGCTACGTCATTCTTAACTTGAATTCTTAAAGTCTTAACTTTATTACACCGATTTTGTGACTCCTAAATTCTTAGGAAAATCTTAAACGTCAAATGTCGTCTAACTTTAGTGCAATCGAACCTAAGTGTCGTATTAATAGGTAAGTGTTTTATTTATCATTCCGGTGCCCGCGTATAAAACAAAGTCGCTTCCCGCCGTATGTATCTATGTACGCCTATGTCTTTTAAACTACGCAACGGATTTTGATGCGGTTTTTAACAATATGTAGAGTGATTCAAGAGGACGGTTTATGAGCAAGAAAAAGAAAGTAGGTAGGGATAATAAAGTAGGTCGAATGAAGTCGCGCCGAGTCCACTAGTATAGTAACATATCGAAAAGCATTAAACATAAAACCTATAGCCTGTTAAAACTACTAATTTCTTGAGTGCTCGGGTAATTTGCCTATAAATAATTAATTTGTAATTATTTCACTAATGGCTTTGGTGGACAACGTTTTCTTTTCAATGTTTTTTTTCCAAATAGTTCGTTTACCTACCTAATTGCGCGGGTAACTTGGCTTTAAATTCTAGCAATTATTTGAATCATTTTACTATTGAACTGTAGTGCCGAAGCCGAAGCCAAAGGCATAAAGCTTTAGAAATGTCGTTCAAATTGGCTAACAAGCTACTTGTACAATTCATAATATAAGTAAATGATTATATAACTTTAATATTGGAGGCTTTTGTAGTACGAACAAAGTAACGTCCCTCTGTGTCTATGTATGTATGCATCTATGTACGCTTGATCTTTTAAACTACGCAACAGATTTTAATGCGGTTTTCAACAATGGAAAGAGTGATTCAAGAGGAAGGTTAATTTATAGAGTAGGACAAGGACTGCGACTTCGTTCGCAGCGGGTCAGCTAGTTATATACAATGTTACATAATATATGTATGAAGCCGTGAACTGAATGAAAAACGATAGGTATAATTATTTCTGTCGTACGTGGAATTTTCGTACCCATCGTTTTCATACATTCAGCACTCCATCCGGTTCACGGCTTCATACATATATTATGTAACACCTTGTATAAAGGTAATATAAAAATTACTTACAAGTTGATGATAAAAAAATTACCTTGCAATTTACTTGTCAAAAATAATATAAGTCACCTTCGGCGAAACTTTCGGCTTCGGCCGTATTTCAGGTCGAAGGTGGTTTTTTGGCCGAAGTTAGCCGAAGCTATAGCCCGAAACCGAAAGTCGGTCACTTCGGTCGGACACTATTGAATTGTTTGGATTGTTTGATTGGATTGTTACAAACCATTTCAATGTGTTTTAAATGTAGCTAGGAGTTGCAATAGTACATTATGATAGTGTGCGACGTTGTTGGTCATCACGAGGCGCGATCGAGTCCGTGTCCGAGCCGAAGTGCGTAATTACCAATGAAATTCTTGACCAACAATTCTTGACACCTGTGATGAAAAAAAATTAGAATCACACATCAATATTACAATCGCCAAATATTTGTCAATAATAGCGAGCGGCTAGGAAAAAATTTCTTCTTGTCACTGTACTTTTTGTCGCGAAATTAAAGACCACACGGAACAGTCCATAAACCGCACTCGTGATCATCAATCATCAAAATTTATTAGTATTATGAGACAAAAAGTAAAATATCTCTATTTTACGAGAAAGTGAGATGAATGCTATATATCTCTATCACATAAGTAAAGTAGGTATATACCTACACCGTTAACACAATAACAGTCAAGTCAAATAGCTCTGGTCACACGTTTCCCGTTCAGTTCACGTACAGGCATTTGGCAAGCACTGTCGGTGAATAATGGGAGCTTAGATTGGCATTGCGTATTGCGTAACCTCCGAGGAAGCCCGGATCCGCCAAGCCGCGTCAGCGGTGCAGTGTCATGGTCTCAATTTCCGGAGAGCCTACGCGCTATGGCTGTCTACCACGCGAATGGTTCTATTCGTTTGATACTATCAAATGACCTATAAAACTTTACATCATCAGGATTGTTAGATAGCTCACGGAAGCTTATTCGAGTGAGAAAGTGACAGACAATCTAGGCTTGTAGCATGTTCTAATTGAATTGCGGGCGGAAAGCAGATTGAAGGTATTTTCCTCAAATATGTTCCATCACCCAGAGAAACAGGAAACTCATATGATTATTAATAATGGCACAAACTGGGAATATCGCATTGATTCGAAGCTTACTTTACTATATTTCCCATTGGACAATGTTTAGAACTGGAACGCGATCAGTTTTGTAACAGACATGCCATATTTTATTTAGCAGTCAATCATAGCGATAGGCTCTACAGCACAATCCCTCGGGATTATCGAGGGACAGAGCGCTTCTGTTATTTCAGCATACAATAATAGGATTGTATCGAATCCCATATGCCGTACGAAATGCCAACTAACCGAATTTATTAATTTTCTTTTACTGGCTAACTCGCAGAGATTTTGTCGAATAAGTATTAATAATTTCAAAATGAATATAAATTCAAATACCGTCAGATTTTAAATAGTAATGTTACATTAGTAAACAGATAGTAAAATTTAAAAATATATATTGTCAAGTCTTGACTAACATTTTAGCTTAGTAAACTTCGGAGATAAGGGAGAGATACATTATTATAAAAAAGATTACATTTGAAATCCTCACAACACAACAAGGCCTTTCATTTCAAAATACATCATATCATACGATGCACTTTGTATCTTTTTTCCACATTGAAGCCCAAAAGTGAACCCTACATCTGAAATTTGTCTATTTACGTTACATGTCCGCGTTTTTCTCACAGAAATTGATATGTGTACGTTTCATCTTAACCGGTCCAATAGTTTTTGGTCCAAAATTGGCTATGACAGACGGACTCCTGAGTGATCCTATAAGGGTTTCGGAACCCTTAGAACCCTTGTGTATAGTCAGTTGCAAAGTGAACGAACCTCCCTAGCGTATATTTAATGTTGTATGGGGGATCGTCCACTCTACAGCTGACCGTACTAATTCATAATTATATACGTAATAGTTATATAAGTACGTAACTAGCTGCTGCCCGCGACTTCGTCCGCGTAACATTCAAACTAACATTGAATTTCTATACTATTCTGAGCTATATAGCTTATAACAAAATTTCATCACACTTCAGAACGGATGTTCAGTAATTTTTGAGTGTAGAAGTCCAAACATCCATTCATCCTTACAAACTTTCGCATTTATAATATTACTAGCCGTTTCGGGGTTTTGGTCAAGTGTAAGTCGGACACGCATACTAAGATTTTGAATTTCATGTTGCTCTGGCATCACCACATACCTATAGTTTTCTTTTAAGGACGCCTAACGTTACACCGAGCCGGTTCCGAAAGATCCAAAACGGATCATTTTCCGAACTAGTTTGGCCTATTCGAGCGACCGATTTTGATGAAATTTTCAGTTAATGTTCAGCGGGTGATCCTATAAAATTTGGTAGTGATATGTGGTGATCAAATCAACAGAAAAAGAACAAGGTAGAGATTCTAGATAAAAATCGATGTAGAAGGGGTAGGCGTTGGTAGGCTATGGGTAAGTAGGGATACTGTACAAAAATCTGCTGAGGGGAAGCTGGGAAGTGGCAGTCATTCCCAGTGGATTGAAGGGGGTTGGGTAAGGGCACTACGGGTCTCCTACCCGTAATGAAGAGTTCATCAAATTGTATCACACGAACGAAGACGTGCCGGGCACCTAATTTATGTATTCACGAAGACTAACGGCAGTAGCCAAGATACTACATTTTTAAATGGATGGTTATAAGTTGATTTAAATGGCGATTGGTTTCGGTTAGGTGAGTATTGTGACAAAGCCATGAGGAGCCCATCGACTTCGCCTTTTCTAAATGTTTTCAAGCAACATTGTGTCTGCCTTCGCTTGCATAAAGCACTTTCATCCCATCCAGTATCAAAAAAACAAAGTTCAAAGGAAAGCTATGCGGCACCTAAAATTGCGAGCGAAGATCGACACCCCTTTCCGGCTTAATTTCATAGGTACCTACTAATAATTATTTTAACATGATTATTAGACCTGATGTAAAAATATAACATGCAATAAAGATATTGAATTAAAGCTAGTTCTCTCAGACTGACTCAGCTTGTGGAGTTGTCTCATTCATGTTAAATTTAAACTAGGTCTAGCCTACTAGAAAATATACGATAAATAAATATTTCGTAAGCAATTTTATATAAAAGCCAGCTCTGCTCTGCAAAGGATGAACATCCAATTTAAATGGTAATTTGATAATGCTTCCAAATAAAAAAATAGGATTTTGCTAAGCCACTTTTATTGCTTTTCACATTTCAAATCCCATTCGCCAAAATACGACATTTTGTATTTATCTCATAAAGCGTAATCTCAAAGGAAAAAATTTAACAACAAGCTTTTGCGCGTTCTATTTTAGTTAGGTATATACCATGTATGATCAGTCAGATTAGGTACATACTTGTCAAAACTAATCAAAATAGTTCATACACGATGAGTTTATCATTCATGGTTTAGCAGTTACTATAACCCCTACCGGTATCATCATCAGGCCCTGGACCCCACTCCAACTTTTTAAATACAAACAAACAAGCCTAAACACGAGGGATTTATCATGTGTAGTTTAGAAGTTGCCATAGCCACCTTCCGTCTCCATCATCAGATCAGCTCGATGGTATTCATAAAATTGCTTTATCACCGAACTTACTTACGTAGGGTAACATGCAAAAGTTCGGCTCAATCGGAAACCCGGAAGTGGGTTAAAAACTTGCAAGATTTGATTACAGTCCGACACCGGGACAGATTAAACTATATAAAATCTTGTGAAGCGTCTTGTCTGCCGAGGTGCCAAGAAAAAACACAAACAGAATAGCTGATGCTCGTGATGGACAAGCCCGAACAACTTGCGAACTAAGTCTCCATAGCCACCGCATCCCCGCGGCCTTTTTTCAGAGCTATTTTTTCCTCTAAAAGATGCCTATCATTAAGATAAAAGAAACCACACACTTGTTGTGGCGGATCGTTCAAAATATTATCAAAGGGAGGGATTTCTTTGAAAAAAAAATTGTTTACTGTTAATTAAATTTATTCATCTTTTGTATTTCTTGTAATAATGAAACAGTAGAGAAATATTTTTAGAATTTGCTAGTAGGTATGTATTACATATAGATATTAAATGGAAAAAAGTGTAACCCGATAACGTTCCTAATCAAATTGCAACTCCTGATGATTTCACAAAATCTAGATCAGTTTTAGCCCTGAAGACAATTTGGGCTTGCTAGGTTTTTACGTAACTAAAAATTGAACTAGCTTTCGGAGAGCGTATGATGAAAAACAAGCAAGAGTTCATACGGCAGCTTAGCGCGGGCAAAGCTTTGTCAATCAGAGCGTAGGGAACGCATGTTGACATATAAGAGCCTCCTTTCAAGATTTATTCTTTCATCTGATATTTCCCACGTTATGGCAATCAAATATGTGCGCTCCAATTGCTTTGTGTAATAGCTATATTTATTTACTTGGCTAAGGGAAAATCACTTTTTGATACGAGGTATGAATCGCCATTTGTAGGCACAAACACGAAGGTTACATGCTCCGTGTAAATTCGCGATTAGAACATGTTACTTGCGCGAGCCACCGCGGGCTACCCGCGCGAGTTACTGGAGTAGGTAGCGACGTGGAGGGATTTTCTATATGACGAAAAAAAATAGTACCTAGTTTATGCAACTGGCATATAAAAGGGGGTATTAAAACATGAGCATCTGTTTCTCGTAAGCGGCGTAGCCGAGTATGATAATAGTTTGACACGAGTGTTTTAATACCTAATTATATGCAGCTGCATACACTACTTTATCTACACTCATATTATTATTATGGGTCAGTCTGAAAACCAGCGCTGTGTTTGGCTGCTGTCATTCATAGCATTAAGCTGAGGCTGGTCCAATTTGGTCCGAGGACGCATCGCCCTGCTTTCCTAATATGTTCCTGTTTGTGCATGAAGTATAAATAAATAAATAAATAAATAAATATGTATTTATTATGTTAGTTTTAAGTATTTGAATGTGTTATTGGACCAAATAAAGTTACGTCTATGTCTATGTCTATGTCTATATGTTCACGTTAAAATTTCGTACCATTATTTTCTCAACTTTGCTGGAAGTAAGCTGTGAGTCAGTTCTGTTGTATCTACGCGTCGAGGATATCAAGCGGTAGGAAATTCACTTTACTACTTTCACTATTATCTATTTATTTGCTTCAAACAAGAAAAAACATTCACAAACACAAATTACAACAAATAGAAAAAATATTCTGTAGAGCGGGAAAATAATTACACACAAATATAAACAGGAAAATTTGAATTTTGAATTTGTCAGACATTTAGGTATTCAGCCTACATTTCGCCGTGTCTCGGCGCCCGACAAAAATTTTAAAAATAAAAGTGTTGCTTAATGATAAAAAAGTTATTTTATCTACACTCATAGCGTAATGTTCCAATTTCATATTCGAAAACAGTTGTTTAAGGATACACTTTTTTCACGCCAGTCTATAAATTTTTTAAAAATTGCTTTATGATACAGCATTTCCCATACTATTTTTATGACAGCTGTAACGTAAAATAACTTTTTAATCATTATGCAACACTTATATTTTTTAAATTCTTGTCGGGCGGCCGGACACGGTCAAATGTAGGCTAAATACCTAAATGTCTTTAACAAATTCAAAATTTAAATTCAAAGTTCAAATTTTCCTGTCTATATTTGTGAGTAATTATTTTCCCGCTAAACAGAATATTCTTTTCTAATCGTTGTTAGTTGTGTTTGTGAATGTTTTTTTTGTTTGAAGCAAATAAATAGATAAATGTGAAAGTAGTGACGTGAATTTCCCGCCGCTTAATATCCGTGACGCATAGATACAACAGAACTGACTCGCAGCTTACATCAGCTTACGAGCAAAGTTGAAAAAATTATAGGTACGATATTTTAACATATAAATATATAGAGTGAAGATAAAGTAGTGTATGCAACTGCATATAATAGTAGTTTATGCAACTGTCATATAATACCTAATTATATGCAGTTGCATACACTACTTTATCTACACTCGTATTTTTATGTTAAAATATCGTACCTATAATTTTCTCAACTTTGCTGGTAGTAAGCTGCGAGTCAGTTCTGTTGTATCTACGCGTCGAGGATATCAAGCGGCGGGAAATTCACTTTACTACTTTCACATTTATCTATTTATTTGCTTAAAATAAGAAAAAAACATTCACAAACACAAATTACAACAATTACAAAAAATATTTTGTTTAGCGGGAAAATAATTACACAGAATATAAACAGGAAAATTGAAATTTTGAATTTGAAATTGTTAAAGACATCTAGGTATTCAGCCTACATTTGACCGTGTCCAGGCGCCCGACGAGAATTTAAAAAATATAAGTGTTGCATAATGATTAAAAAGTTATTTTATCTACACTCATAGCATAATGTTCCAATTACATATTCGAAAACAGTCGTTTAAGGGTAGACTTTTTTCACGCCAGACAATAAAATTTTAAAAAATTACTTTTCGATACAGCATTTCCCATACTATTTTCATTACAGCTGTATCGTAAAATAACTTTTTAATCATTATGCAAAACTTTTATTTTTTAATTTTTTGTCGGGCGCCGGGACACGGCGTAATGTAGGCTGAATACTTAGATGTCTTTAACAAATTCAAATTCAAAATTTAAATTTTCCCGTTTAATTCTGTGTAATTATTTTCCCGCTAAACAGAATATTTATTGTAATTGTTGTAATTTGTGTTTGTGAATGTTTTTCCTTATTTTAAGCAAATAAATAGATAAATGTGACAATAGTTAAGTGAATTTCCCGCCGCTTGATATCCTTGACGCGTAGATACAACAAAACTGACTCGCTTACTTCCAGCTAAGTTGAGAAAATTATAGGTACGATATTTTAACATAAAAATATGAGTGTAGATAAAGTAGTGTATGCAACTGCATATAATTAGGTATTAAAACACTCGTGTCAAACTATTATCATACTCGGCTACGCCTCGTATGATAAACAGACACTCATGTTTTAATACCCCCTTTTATATGACAGTTGCATAAACTACTATTACGATACAGCGTGAAAAAAGTGTATCCTTAAACGACTGTTGTCGAATATGTAATTGGAACATTACGATATGAGTGTAGATATAGGAAGTTTACAAAACGATCTAAGAAAGGACTAAATGAGAAAGATGCCACGGATAGAATGAGGAAAGAAACCATTTTTACTCATACTGCTTGCGCAAGTAGCCCGCGCATTGTTTGCGCAAGTAACCCGCTACATGCACCGTGTACAAGCACAAGCGGTTACTCGAGCATATATGTTACTTGGACAAGCAACCCGCACCAGGTACTAGCTCCAGCTAAATGCACCGTGTACAAGCACCCTAACTTATGTCATTCACTAACAGTATATGTCAAAATCTTTGTTCATCAAGCATATTGGTGGTTTTGCATGCACGTCATCATAGATTGCTCCAAACAGCTAGCTACATCACAAGTTGTAGTCAACTGCTGTGGCTCAATTGTGCCTCGACTGACTTTATTACTACCTACCTATAGTAACTCTTGCCCACGACTTTGGCTGGAAATTTGAGTTTTTCTTAAAATTCTATAGAAAACTTTTAAATTGGTATATCACGTAGTTTATTGTGTGACATAAGCAATCATATGTGAAATTTATGTACATAATTCTAAATAACTGTTTTCCCATTCAAATAATATTTTATTCGTATATGTATCGTGCCAACTTGTGTCCCTCAGACGATTCTAACTTATCGTACAAAGGACGTAAGTGGTCTCATCTGGCTTTGGCTACCGCCTGTATGCAGCGTGGTCTTCAGATCTGGACGCTTGCCACTTTTTAAAGAGGGCTTTTATCAACCAGGACTCTGACAGGACAACTCTGGACCGTTGCGTCCCACCACCAGGTCTCCTTGTCAAGCCTGCGACCGCCCCTAGACCTCATAGTTATATAGGTATAGATAATAAAACGTTTTTTTTTATACTTAAGATTTATTAACTATTTATGTCCCAAAGTCATAGGCACCCGTTAACTTGACATTTGTATGGTGAACATTTTGTCGTAGGTAAGACGTAGAAGCTTTAAGTATTTACTTATTTATTGGTCCACCTTATATACAGCACAGCCACAGCTCTGCAGGTATGGGTAGCCGTTATTTTTTATAGGATATCCGCATTTGGAGCAAACTCAAACGTGCTCAATAAAACTAACTGTTGTATACGATGTAATTTTGCGAGGACGTAGGAAACGTAGGAAACTGTTAATAATATGGTATCGTAACAACTTTAAGGATTGGGCATTAGAATTTCATGAAATAAAATGTGATCAATATTGGTTTTTAAATAAAAAAAACAAGGTTTTATGAACTACCTACAACAATATTCCAAGAGGGTTAAATAACTGTAGTAGCAAAAAAAAAACATTTTTGTGTAAAGTGAAACCCATGATTTATGAAACACTGCCAGAACTTTTACGTACCTAGGTTACCAATCCAATTATAAACTTTTTTTAACATCCGGCGAAAAAGAGGGGTGTTTGGCGTATAAATCTGTATAGATATATGCAGGTCTGCTGTGGAATTTAACTTTTTATAGTACGCAGTGAAAAACGAGCAGACAGCCTATGGTAAGCGGTAACTGTTGCCCATAACATCTACGATTCATGCACTTAGGTTGCAGGCAACAAAAATGCAGACCCACAGGTGCGTTGTCACTGTGTAGACTAGATGAAATGCCTCATGCCTGCAATTGCGCTGGCAGCTGGCTATCTTATCCTTCAAACCGGAACACAATAATGCAAGCATTGTTGCTTAGCGGCAGAAATAGATAAGGCGTTGGTACTCATCCAGGCGGATTCCTCAGGCTTGACAGTCCTACCACCTGATAAATTTGTAGATTTAAATCACCCGAGCGGACGAAAAGATTTCGATACGGTTTTCTTTACTTGAAAGCCAATTTAATCGAAATGGTCCTTATATATTTTCCATGAGAATCGGTTCAGTAGATCAGAAATATTTGAGTCAGAAAAAGAAGGCCCGGCGCGACTTCGTTTACCTTACTCTACACCTACCCTACCTTGCCTTTAACCTACCCTTTTTTCTTGCGTACAAACCACCTCTGTATATGCCAACTGCCAACAGACCAAAAAAAAAAACATTCAAATCGGTCAAGCCGTTCTCAAGTTATGACGTGATCATGGGAAATAGGGATTCATTTTTATATTATTTTATAGATATATACCCGCGAGTCGGGTGCGATACCAAACGGCCTACGAGGAAGCTAAGCTAGTTGGCAGAAGCCGGGATTTACCGCTCGGACGATGATGATGATGATTAGGTACTACTAGTGTCAAATAAGAAGAAACTTGGCGAGTCACGTGGTTCGACTCTCCCTGCGCTGGGAGTAATTAATACACGGGTGCGAATGCCGAAAGCACGAATAACGATAGCGCGAAGACGATTGCCCGCTGTATACGATTACCTGCGTGAAATCCCCTCCACTGCCATTTGACAAGTCTCTTCTTTCGTGACGCGGGTTATACTTGGTTAGGTTATTCATTGTTCATAGTATCAATAGCTCTTAAAATTATTTCACAACACTTAAATATTTTTACTTTTATTTAAAAAATTATAAAAGATAATCCTACTTCCCCACTCACTTCATTCAATCATCTGTTGTACATAACGCAATAGCCGACCACTTTTTAACTTCAACTTTTTAGCGTCAGCTCTGATCCCAATACTTACACCACAAAACCATAATTACCAAACTAGACGACAATAACAATAGGCAGGAACAACCGACTTTTCGATAAATTACCCAGTACCCTATTGAAATATTAGAACAAAGTAAACAACACGATTCTGCCGCCCGACAGATTTGGCGCGGCCTTTAATTCCGGAAGTTTCGCCCATGGTTGCCTTCGGGCGCCGCAAGGGCAAGGGTCAGTAAAGTGTACCTGCAAATGCTCCACTTTTCTAGTCGGATAGGAACTCTTTTACGCGCCTTCAAAAGATTTTTTGTGCACTTAAGCAATAAAGTGACCTCTTGTATTTATGAGGGTGTGTAAGAGAGCGAAACGTGTTGGGGGGATGTTACATTCCTGAAAGGGTGCTTGGTTTGCGGTTACACGTTCCCGATTTTCTAACGATCCGTGAAGAGGGCAAAGCTTAATTAAGTTATTAATTAAACGAATTATACAGCCTAATGAGATTTAGAAATATCATAATGAAGATTTATTTTAATTAAAGTTATGTTTTAACCCTTACATGCATGAAATAAAAAAATACAGGATCATAAAGAAATCGGGTAGATTAAGGGAAATATCTGTAAGTTTACTAGTGGACCCGGCGCGACTTCGTGCGTACACCTACATTACCTCTCCCTACTCTTAAAAATCTATCATTTTAACGCTATACAAGTGCCGCTGAAATTATCGTGTGATACCTGATCTGATACTGATTCTTGTTGTCTGGAAAATTGCAAATATATTTTATAATTTGGCATTTAAAAAATCGGTCCGAATTCCTTGAATAGCCGAATGCATAAAAAATTCAATATTTTTAATAATGCATGACGCAAATTTTACCTGTTTTTGAAATTTCGGTGTTGCCAACGTATTTAAAAAATATTAAATTTTTAAAAATCGTTCGATTATGAAATGGAGTCATAGAGCACTGCTCTGGCAGTGGCGCTAGCGGTACGCGCGCGTAACCTTTGAACTCCTTGGAAAAGCTCCACCTGTTATGTTTGATCCCTACTACCTTCTTGATATTGTAGTTAACTAATTTGTTTTATTCATGTTATAAGTTTTGTGCCCTCTTATCAGGTTATCTAGATAACGAATTTGTTACCTCCAATGAGAGCCACGTCCGAACTTATGGAGTTCGCTGCAATGTCAAACAGGCTGGACGAGGAGAGGATCCGAGCCATTGCCAGATAAGTGCAATTTTAGTAATTACGCTTTCCTGAATTCAACTTTGACACTTACAAGATGCACCACCCCGGGATTGTCATTGATAAGATTTTATATCCTGGGCGAAACCTCTATAACTACTTCATAAAGAATTCGTGGTTTGCGTAGAGTTAGCAAAGATAATGCTTAGCTCGTCTCTCCTTAGCCTGGTCCCGAGCAATGGCCTAATCGGACGTGTTTCGCACGAAGACGGGAGGGTCTGAAAGGAGAAGAAGTTGCATAGTAGGTTATTCAAGACGAGGGTTACGTGGATCCGAAGGACTCCATGCATTGGCTGCGCTTCGGAGACCTCTTCGGGGAAACCGAAGGGGTTGACTGTGTAATACAGGACCATATCGTTCGAAACCCGTAACTTTTGGAAGTAGGTACGTCGTGAACGACGAAACGAAGAAAGTGTAGAGCCTGTTTTCAGCGTCTCTCAAATTAAACGTAAAATACCGAAAATGTGCACAGAAATAGCAGAAAACAGCAAAAAACTCCATCTCATTTCATTGGTCAAAATTAGGTACCACCTACTGACCTGATGGAGCGGTCTTATCGCTACAAGGGATATCCTTCAGATAACCTTTACAGAACTTGCCGTAAGTACCTAAGCATTATAGAACTACTGTCACAGGGATCGTCATAGGGATGATCACGTCCAAGTCTAACTTTACAGAACGAATAAACAGATCTACGAGATAGAGCTTTGTTGTGGCTTTATCACCACAATATGTCAATTGGAATCTCTGCCAACTTTCTTGTTTACTTTGAAGTTAAGCCACAGCGAAAATCTTAAAATTCATAACCCTAATATTTTACCTAGGCATTTTATCGTTTTATCAAGTAAAAACAAAGTGACAATCACATCACACACACTGAAATGCTGAAATGTAATGTCACCCGGAGCGTTCCATTTTCGAAAAGCAAGCGTAACAAATTTTTTTTTAAATATCTACTATAGAGTTCCATCGTAGACGACCCCTAATATTTCTGAACGACTCATTCAGGGATGATTTCTTTTCCGGTTATTGCCTACCACCAGAAAAAGAAATAAGTGGGATGTTTAATTACGTTAGGTAGATTACGTACCTACTTAATTCAAATTCAAAAGAGAAGAACAATTTAAATAATTTTAGTCTAGATTCTTTATAGTATTCCAATAATTACATAAGTAGGTACTAACTACACTTTTGTCTAATAGGATATGTGGGCCACGCTAAATGTTAAAAATCTTTTGCTAATTGAATGGTATCGAGAGTGGGAAGACATTAATTTAAGAATTTGGGTAAGTTATTTTGTGCCTGCTTTAAAATACCCACATTATATTGTTTTAATTCTGTTTGAAGGTATACCTATTTATAATAGGCATGTAGGCTTTAGATCTATCTACCGAGCTTATTTTCATAGTTCCTAACGACATCTACCAGAAACTGTACCAAACTATTACAGAAATTTAACAAGCAAACACTGGCGATGTAGGTGAATAAAGAGGTATGTAGAGATCTTCATAGAGGGCGGTAGTGTCTGCAAAAATAAGTCCCGTTTAATTTATATTACCTACCGACTGGGTATTTATTCGCCTGTATGAAACTATGAATACTTTCGATACCTACCTCGTTAAACATATTGATATAAAATTATGGACGAAAATATTTTCTAAACATTACAACTAGGTGACAGAAAATAATCCCGGGGAAAGCGCACGTAAATAACGAAATAGGTATCTACATACTTCGATAGGGTAGGGTTTCACAAATTTTAATTACGCGACGCGTCGTGACGCGAGCCTTGTGTATAATTATGATGTAGGGAGGGGGAGCGCAGAGCAGAGCAAAAGCAGTTGGGATGAGACGCTGGGATCGGGGGCCCGGGAACGATTCATTGATCCGAACCATTCTCGGCTACACGACAGGGACCGAAGGGGGAGGGTCTCTAAACTACCACGCGCCGTTGTTATACTTTTCTCTTTCGCTCTTCGCAAATATTTGAGGGATTTTTTCTAAAGAATAATATGCGCATTATTAACTTTAGATCATAATTTCAGGGAAATGTTGAAAGTATTGTATACCTATGCCTATTGAGCATTGCTATAAAAATGCCTAAGAGTAGGTACCTATTACTTGTAATTATAAGCCTATGTCGATACACAAGTTTAGGGTAAGATTACTCGTTACAATAATTTGAAAGACTAAGTTAAAACAAAAGACTTGAGTAAAACTGCCTATAAACAAAACAAAATATGAAACAAACAAAGCAAACAAAAATGAAACAGTCTCATCTCATGAATGTAGTAGAAAGAAAGAAAAAGGTAGTATGAACGAACGCTTGGCGTCGCGTTCTAGCGCCCGAACACGTACAACGCTTCGTTGCTTGTAGTTTGTCTCCCTCGCACTCGTTGTAATCCGCATGGGGAGCTCGTTGACTGGCCACGCGTGTGCCCGTCCGTTGTTGCACTTCGACATCAACCGCTTTCAGTGCTACAGCGCGTTCCTCCGCGCTAATTCTACATAACCTAAAAATTTAACAATCTTGATTATTTTTAGTATTAAAAACCATTATTATTGTCACAAATACTCATGATTACCTCGAATTTATAAAGTTAGTGTTGTGAAAGTTAACGCCCAACCTCGGGGCGTACGTGGAGTGTATTTTTGTGCAACACAAAGTAAATACAAACGGCAAGCTGTGGGGATCAGGGGCCTTTTTTTTGCCGCCGCAGGGGATGTACTATCCTGTGAGTATACATTTATATTATACTAAATTTAAGGTCAGACGTTTCTGTCTCGGAATTCGGAGTCATGGACATTTATAACCCTTGGTAACATGAGGCCGAGAGTTATTATGGCGCATGGCGTTCTTGATATTTGCTATACGTATTACTCAACATAACAAGCGTTAGATAACGCAGAATCAATTCATAAACACTTGAGCTCATGTTAGGTACCAGATCATAATAACATTGATAGTATGATAGCCGACTAAGATAATGATAAACAACATTTTTTGAACGAGGTTGCCTGGGTAACAAGTGCATAGTAAGCAGCGGTACTGCTAGTCGTGCGACGTAGTGTAGTGTGTGTGTAGTGGATGGATAGAAGATAGGTACCTAAATAATCAAGGTTCATTTGGCTGACATTTAAACCGGAATATCGATAAACAAAACAACTCATAAATGCCAACTTGTAAGCGAAATCATTTCACATTAGACACGAAGCACAATAATCTTGAGATGTAGGTATCCAGGTATCGTTAAATAAGTCTAAAATCTTAAGTTACTACACCTAATAACCGGTTACGTATACCTAATAATGATTGCCTTTAAACGTATCTTAGGGTACTAAATGCGCAGGTAGATAATGTAGGTATATTAACTGAGATATTGTCTGAATTACTACCTAGTCTACTTAGGTATAATTATTGTTTACGTACTTATGCATAGTTTTAATATTCTGTGTTATTGTCTTTAGTAGGACCTAATCTATCTATAACTGTACTGTTTTATTTACCTTACTTCAGTTCATCAGTTAAGAAAAATAAATAAAATACCTACCTGTACTTGTTTGAAAATAAATTATTCGTCGTAGTAAAGAAAATTAAATATATCAAACGAAGGTCGATTGTAGTATTAATGGTTCATCCATCATCAGAAATTGAGTGTAGGTTAGGTAGGTGTACCTACTTATTTAGAGGTCTAACCTTCCGTAGGTCATCATCATCATATGTCAGCCCCGGTTGTGCTCTCGCACGCGAGGGCCCGATATCCGTATGTACCTATAAGTAATAGACTACGTACCCACGTATCGTTAATTTTGCAGCCCGATAAAATGGACTTGCACACATACCTACCTAGATATATGTATAGTTGACTCCACATTTGGCGAGCATGGGCAATAGGCATTGTTGAATAAATTATGCCAGTTAACCATCCGGACCCGGCACGTGTTGGACGAACCCTAAAATTTTACTGGTTGTCTCGCCTACCTAGGTACTTAAAGAATTTATAGTCTTTTAATTCCTACATTACATCTGTATCATGCACATATACGATGGTTGGTAGATTTCCTCGACTCTACCACTCCTCTAGCCACAGAATAGTACTAATTGCTTTAACTGAAATGCATTATGCCGTATCAGCATTACATTTCATATAGGTACAGTTAATATTATCTGTACTCTTACCAAAAATATCGACTGGTAGGTACCTACTTTAGCATTCTAACCACACTCTACCCAATGCGTAAGTAAACCAAGCGAACGCATTTCACTTGGCTCCGCAAAAAAGGCGTTTACGTATCGTAATCCTCTAGGGTGACGCAGATGTATTGCCCGTATTTATGGGTTTACCTGCTCTTTTGAAATTTTAATAAAAGAACACGTCGCGGCGCCCCCTTGTTCGCGTCTGGGCGGCGCGGCGGCAGCGGCGGTCCGCGGCTTTGGGAAGAGGGTGACTCCGGGAACCCGTTCACGGCTCAAGGCAAACGCGCCTGCCAGAGATGGTAATAAGGACAAATTATTCGCATACCGCCCTTTGTTCACGTTTCGAGTTCATGGACGTGTCGCAGCCGTGCTGGAGAATACGTCGTTTTAAAATGCAGTATGCCGCGTTTATGCAACCACCTGGTTTGTTAACAGGTAGATCGTCGGTACGGAATTTATGGAAACCAGAAAAAATTACGAGGAAAATGCGTATAACCCGCCCATGTACGAAAATGGTCAATATACAAGCGTTAGTTCTATCTTGATCTAATTTACCTTGAATGTTCAAGTTAAAATGTAAGAGTTTTGTTAAAAAGTTTGTTGTATTCCTGGCGAGTTGCGACGCGCACATTGTTAATACACGCACGCTGCCTCAGCCGGCGCTCGGCAGCTACCTGCCCCTTGCCCACAGGCTGAACGCGTCGCTCTCATGGCACAGGTAGTGGATTACCCTTAAGTAACGACCAGAGTAAACCTTACCTTGAGCCAACTGTAATTGTATAAAAAAAAATGGGTGGAGCTGTTGGAACACGCGGCCGTTAGTTTTAACGTCTACCTTGGCATCTTTGAGACGCTCTCGAAACCGACTGGCTCGTTCAGCATCGGTCATTAGGGTACCCACGTATGGCCCATAGCCCCCTGTTTCCGAAGATGGCCGTGATTTGTATTTCTTTCTGGCGCTTGCACGGGCTGCGGCGGACATATTTAATTTTCATAAATATTTTTCCACTTTTACTATTGTCCAAATTACATCTATTTTTATATGGATGGGTTGTTGTAGACAAACTCAATAACTACACGCAAGAATCACCGCCCTATCACATGTGAGTCGTTGCACTGAATAGAAATGCGCGAGGAGCGCGCGTTTCCTTCATTCTATGCAATGCCCTTCCGCCGCCACCCCTCACGCCCCCGACGCAAATTCAAATCAAAATAGCGACTGACACTAGATTATATAGAAATAATGACACTAGATTCATGTTTTAAGGCTAATTGTTTATAATAAATAATTAATAATAATTGTGTAATAGACCTTTTTATTGCGGTACAGTTTTCTGACTTGATAGTGTGATTTTAAAGACGTTTCACGTCAAAAAATACGAAACTTATGCCCGATTGCACTAAACTTAGGCGACTCCTAAGGTGATGCCATAAAATATTCCTAACTATTTAGGGGTCCGAAATCTAGGTCATAAATTTAAGAGTGACTTAGCGAGTTATGTTTTCACATTATATTGGTGTTGGTACAATGCTTTTTCTTGTTATGAATATTTTAAATCGAGTTACGAACGAAACGAAATTGGACGTCATGTCTTTTTTACGAATGGTTGAGGTAGATGTAGCACGCATTTGCTTTTATGATCTACTTTATTTAGACTAAAATTTATGATATAGTAAACCTAGTCATCAGTTTTTCTGGCTTTTAGAGAATCACTCAAAATACCCACGTTTAATTTTGATTTTTCACACTACGAAACTACTAAAAGCTTTCATTTAGGTCACAGAGATGTAGTTATATTTTAGAGGCGTAATAAACTGAAACGACCATTCTTTCTGTTCATATCATCAAACGACCGCATGGTCAGTTGTGTTTGACTTTCAAGAGGTTGTGCCCAGGTACTAGAATAACGACTGTAGCGACAAAGTATAGGATTTTTTCCTTTTGAAATGTTTGGTTTCGGTTTAAATGTCAAGTTTTAGCGTTCTCTTGATTATGCTGCCTGGTAACAGCAAAATATCGGAGGTTGGCTCATTAGCTACCCCAGGGTTACACGTGGGCAATATGTGAGCATTAGTTATTGTTCATACAATTAATTAACCATCCAGTTGTTAATTTTCTAACCATATTAAAAGTAAACATCTCCGAATTAGTACATGGCTAGCTACAGCGTGGATCTTGAATCCATCCGTATTAAGCTGTCAACGGTAGAACAGATTAATTCTACTATTTCGGATCTTGCTGCACTCGTCCGGTGATATGGGCTCTAGCTCCGATGAGCCAAATGGCGGGAATTAACAATCGTCACCTGTGACCCTAAAATCCCGACCGATACTAGTATACCAGCATAATTAGGTCTATGATGCTCTGGCCTGGAAACCTGGCCGACGCTGAAGAAGTACGTCCGCAAACTCCACGTCAACGAAATGAAAATGCTGCGGAGGATGTCCGGAGTTACACGAGTTGATCGACTTCGTAAAGAGTACATCCGTGGCAGAATTGCGGATAAGATTGGCGAGGCTCGTCTGGGCTGGTTTGGTCACATGTCGGAAAGAAAAATGATAAAAACACTAACAAATGAAATCAAAATTTCTTTATTGAGTAGGTATCTAGGACATTAAATAGTATAAAAATATTGCGTATCAGGGCGGGGCATACATAGGAAACAGGTGTCTAAACCCGAAGAAAGATCCCGCGGAAAACGCCCAAGAAGCATTTGGATTGACGTAGCTGAGTCAGATGTGAGAGCCAATGGCTTACTACATGAGAAAGCTGAAGACCGAGTGTAATGGAGAAGAAAAAGTAGGCCACCGGGCCCTGGTGGAAGACGGGATTGACCGCTAAAATGATGAATATGATAACATTGGTATAAAGATAGATCAGGAATAAGAAGGAAGAACAGTGACGTCCAGGCCGCCTCAGTAGTGGTGGATTGAGCTGTAATATACGGATATTTATGTCGTCCACTCCATTCGACTGGTGCTGTGTATCTATATTTGACTCCAATGAAATGATTGTCAAGTCGCAAGTTATAAATCTGCATTCAATAAAGACTCATAGGTATGTTGCAAAGTCTGCATAATGGTTCAGACTGTTCTGAAGCAGAAGTTAATGACAAAAGGCTCCAGGTTTCGCCACTAATTCGCTTGTTGGATCCCCAGCAGCTTTTAATGGCCGCTCCCCATTGTTGTGCGAGTTGCGACGCTTAAAGAAAGTTGCAAATTAATTTAATGTTCGCAACATGGCCGTCCAAACAGGAACTGCCTGACCTAAAGTTATAAGAGAACTGGAATTGGAAAATTTATCGAATTTTAGGTGTTCCATCATGTCAAAAAGGTTCGGTTAAAATGTTGGATGTTTTCCAGGCTCACTATCATCATCCTAGCGTTTATCCCGGCTTATGCCAGAGTCCGCTTTCCGACTTTTCTTCCTGCACTTCGACCGGTCTACGGCATCAGCCTATCGTATCACAAGTTGAAGTTCGATGTCCGTAGCAAAAATAGAATCGCCTATAATGGAACGCGAAAAGATTTCAGGGCGATGATTTTTATGATCTTAAAAGTTCTCTGTCTCTGCAAGACTGCACTGCTCGTCTTCAAAATACTTTGGGAGGCGCATGAGCACCTCATTTGAAATCCCATGTATACCAAATCTTCCCCGATGTCTCTTGACTTCGAAATACCTAAATTCTTGGCTGAACACTTTCTCCACACGCCGCCTGTGTCAGCCGCAGATCGGCCAGCTCTCTGGACCGTCCTGTGAGAGAGCCAATGTTTATTGGGGCGAAACGGATTTTCCTAATGGGCGCTAGCTGCTTTAACACTGTCAGCGCTTGACACGGTAGCCCTCGCGAATTTTTCACAGGGTTAGGGCGATGTGCTTGCGCATCGTTTTTCGGCGACGGATATATCTCTGAGTACAATCCCATTAGGCCTTCCTGTCATGCCTAAGTTCGATGTTTTCTAGGCAACTGTAGGTATATATCATCTTCGCGTTAATGGTACATACACGTCTTAATCTATTTTTTCGACCGCAGCAAATAATAAAAAATTTCATTAAAAGTTAAAATTCAAAGTAAGCTAAGTATTTAAATATTGTATATTATATGTGGCGTGTAATCGTACGCCGATCGTCGAATTGGGCCGAATGCAAGTTTACTTACATACATACTATAAATTGAAAAAATGTTTGTCATAATTGGACTCGCAAGCAAATACGTCGCCATCAATAGACCATTACATATGTGAATAGCTTAGAATGCTCCTCGTATGAAACAAAAAAGAGCTCTCCATTTCTCGTGTTCCCGTGAGAATAGAGCAGTGTTCGCAACGATGGCAGATATGTTTCCGCCCCTTACTTCTATGACTGCGTCTTTGCAATTATAATACAACGATATGTTCAACGGGATTAATCGAATAAGGTTATCCTAACAGAGTATTGACTTCGCATGTTACAAGAAGGACGTAGTACTTCGTACTACTTGTTTGGCTTGGCTCATCATTAATTTTGCGTAGGGACGTAATTTTTATCCAGGCGCCGCCGTAAACTTGATAAAATTTTCAAACAATTTTGATTAAATTAAAACTTTGGGGATCCGTAGCGTTTGTTTGCGCTGAAAAGTTGTAAAGCAACTGTGATTCAACTTATTCTGACGCGGCACCCGCACGTCCGGTGCGCAGGGCTAGGGCTCGTCGGTTCGACACAAAGCTAATTGACTATGGCCGCGGAGCCCACCGGCACCTACCCTCGGATTAAAACTTTACCATGTCGCTCCCGGAGTTGAGATTCTCTATCAGTGTTTAATCAGTTACACCTACTTCGTTTTATATTTAATATCGCGTGCCATATAATCTTGTAAAACTTTTCTTTCTATTCTAAAACCGCATAAAACTCTTACAAATATAAATAAATAAATAAATATAAATATTCGTGGACAAATTCACACAGCGCCATCTAGCCCCAAACTAAGCAAAGCTTGTGCTATGGGTGCTAGATAACTGATATACTACTTAAATACTTTTAAATACATACTTATTATACATAGAACACCCAGACCCGTAACAGAAATTAAAATTCATCATTTCAATTTCTGCCCGGCCGGGAATCGAACCCGGGACCTCTTGCGTGGCAGACCGGCATGTTGACCATTGAACCACTCAGGTCGTCAATATGTATACCTTTTTGTATTTTCTTATGGACATCGGTATGGATATAATATAAGAAGCATTTCAGAATGCATTTGCTGATCTTTAATTAAATTCTCCGATTAAAAGACCGACATACGTTCACAAAATGAACATACAAATATCCGTTTAAAAAACAAGTATCTAAGTGCCGCAAAATGTATTTAGGTAAATAAAAATCTCGTGCCAATGTGTCTAAATTCGCACAAAGGGGCTTGCATGCGAAAACGTACTTGTTTACTTATCTCGATGGTGTGGTGGCTCTGAGGCGCATGTGTCACCTACTTTCTTTGTGAGCGATTTGGCTGGCACCGTGTCTCCGGCGGCTGTTCATTTGTCGCGCAACCAGCCGTTGACGGACGCTAATCAACGCGCCGCCCGCGCCGCGCCGACTACACCATGACCAATTATCAGCTCACTACCCACTATACGTTACAGCGTTTTCTAAGCCACAAACATATCAAAGCTTCAACTTCAACATGATTTGACGGTTATGGATCACGCGTCGGAGATTCATCCGAATCGCAATCCTTTCCCGACTAAAGAACCGCCGCCGGCTCTCGTTGCTGGAACATTTCAACAAACTGAATAAAATATAAGGAGTTAACGGAATCCTGTGCCTAATTTGAAGCTGCATCGTGTCGGGGTGATATTTTAAACACATTGTTGTGGGATCGGTGTAATTTTGTCGTGATTGTATTAAGCGAGTATTCTATTACCAACGCTTTGCGGTTTGGCACCGGCACCGCTAACCGTTTAAGTTTCCGTAAGAGTAAGGGTTAAAAATAATATAAACATTATTTTCTTTGGTTACCTGTATTTTCGCAAACCTGTAAAATCGCTGTTACTATTTTATTGTACTAAATTATACTCATTACCACGTAATTAATCTATCTTTGTCTGGTCCGTGGTGGCATTGATTTAGAATTTTTAAAATATTTTGGACAAATTGGCTTCAGTCCAGCCGTCGAGATATCGAGAACGCCGTCATATCAGACGACTGTCGGCGACAAGAGTGCTATTACACATGATTTACATTTCCCACTGTCTACTTCAATACATAGGTCACGTTACTTATCTACACATGTATATAGGTAGGTGGAGAGGCTGCCAATTCTTATAAAAAGGTTATCTAATGTTTCTGTACCATTGCTAATTAATTGTAAAATATAGAATGTACTAAACCTACTTTAACAACGTCCAGACGTACATACTATAAAGATTTCAACATCGAGTGGGCATGATAGAACAATATTTATTTTGGGAACGTTAGGCCGTCTCAAATATTAGCTATCTCGTAAGATGATTGATATATTGTTGAAAAATATATAGTTATTTGTTACTATCTTATCTGTATTTTCTTAGGGCATTGCGTGTTTGCGTGGCATTAAGATAACGAGGTCATATGTATTGTATTATTGGTATCTCGTAATTAGCCAGGGGCATTTCTTAGCCAGAGGAGGAAAATCAAACGCCCTATTCGATGATAGAGAATAAATTGCAAGTTTTTAGATTTCAGTCTACATAATTATTGTATGAGACACAGACAGTACGTTTTATACTCGGCTTATAAAGGCTTAGTGAGCTTTGATTGCCCTCGCGTTGCTCCACAGAACCGGACGAGTTTGCTTCAAACAAAACTTCACAGTGAAAGGGAGCGTTTTCAATGTTTCCGCGCCTACGAGCCTTGAATGAACTCTCATTTATGCGACCACGCGAGTACCTACTGTGGAGTTTTTTACATAGTAGTACATTACATAGGCTACTCTAATCATAGGCTAGTCATTGTCCTCAACAATGCTGACTTTCGGTTGTTAAATTGCAGTCAAACGATATAGTCAAGTTAGATACTCACTTCATTTAATACATTTTGAGCTAACGGTTAAGTCCTGCAGCTGCCGTCCGCCATAGACGCCTTTTTTGGGTATGCCATTAACTTATTTGTTTTAGCCTAACTATCTGTAATGAGTTCAAGAAACAATAATTTCTATTTCAAATTTGTACATCTACAATAAATACACCAATCAGCTAATTGTTTGTTGTAATAACCTATTAAACACATCTATTAATTAGTAGATAAAAGTATTTATTTCAATAATTGTTTGTAATACACTAATGCTTTATTTAAAATTCCAATAACAACTAAGTAGTTTGAAGGTGATCCGGTGCTCGCATACATGATCAACGGCAGCGTAATGGTTGAAATATGAAACTGGGTGTATTATTCGCCTATTGACGGCGATTCTCGCTCAGTGATCAGACGAGGTGCCCATTGCGCCGCCAGTAAATAGAGCAACTCCACTGGAAAGTCGCCTTGATTACGTTTTGCATTTCATACAGATACATTGAAACGATGTACAGGACCATTCATATCACGAGTGGCGTCGCTTACAAAACAATAACTTTCTCTTGTTTAAGCAGTCAGTTATTTATTTTATAGAAGAATGAGCATTTGAGGTATATAGATTAAACAGTAATTATTAGTTACATACTTAATTCTTAAATTTGATGGATGTAGCATAATTAAAACAACAATAAATAGAAGTAGTACAAAGTTATCTTCTCTTTGAAAACGCTGTGTGTGGGTTAACTACCTACATTTTAACCTTTAAAGGCCTCTAAGGTCATTCAACTATAATTTTTGAGAACAGAAGCTGATCTCGTTATTTGATGGGACATGATTACTGTAGGTGGCTACTAGAGTAATCATGTACTAGTAGCGTGTATAGAGTAGCGAGTGCGTCGCGTCGTCGGTCTGCCGGACGCGATACGTCACATTGCGCGTACACTGATACACAACACTACACAATACGTATAATGCGATTCCCATTATCGCAACTCTGAATCGGTCGGACAAAACATGTGAGCGCTCTCATTTAGGTGACAGATTCGAACAAGCGCCGCTCACTTGTTATTTCCTCAGCTCAATATGGCGGAGAGCCACTAACAGCGACTGCCGGAGCTGATCAAAATACGAGGCTCGTTTTATTTCGCAGAACCCGCCTGAGTGATGCATAAATTACGATTGCGGTTCGGTCCAAGTGTATACCGTTTCAGGTGGATAGGGCAACTTATCCCGTTCCCGGGTGAGGCGCATGAAAAATATTTGGGTGCGTGCCAGCGGACGGAGGCGCCCCGCGCGCCGCCGCCAACACGGGCCCATAAAACGCAATGACTGACGCTAAAAGTGCATCATCTTCACCTTACTCTATGCAACACCACTGCTCTATAAAAATAATAATATGTTACGGTTCTGGAGTTCTATCAAATAAATCGGAATGTTAGATGTGCAAAATATATCCGTGCCACGTCTATGTAATCCCTCATTAGTAATTTAGACCCTAGCGCAAACTTTTCCTAAGTTTTAGTCGGCGTTATTCGGACGTACCTGAGTAAACATGTTAACAAAACTGTATTCTGCACAATCTGCGAAATCGTTGGTAACACATGAGTATGGCAATAAAGTGTTGGCCGCCGCTTGCTTACTTTTTTAATTGGAAAGTTTGAGAAATTCATATTCTCTGTACGGCGTGAGCTTTTGTAATGCAAATATTGATCAATGCGGGTTGCCCGTGTATGTATATGCTGTGTCGTTAAATTTATTAGCATTGTTTAATTACAGGTGAGTAACGGCAATGTCATCGATACGGGAACTCCAACCCTACTGGTATTTACTGTTTAAATTTTAGGCATGTGGTGCATGTTCATGTAATGTCATCAACATCACCCGATTAGGATATGATCTCATTTCTGCGCCTGCAAATTCAATTTTGTATGTAATCTTCGCTTATTTCTGTCAGTCTGTCCTTAGTAGCTAAGCATCGAAATCTCGTATACTTTTTGGGATGTTTTCATTTAACATTTTGTTTCTTACCATGCATAGAATGTAGCGTATACATCTTCTTTCAATTTGTTTATTTCTATACGTCAATCTGTTTATCTGTGCTGTTTTATGTTCTTTAACCAGTATCTTACCTACGCAGTTAGTTTCTGTAGAATTATTTTTCTTTGAAATACATCTGTCGGGCAGATTTACACATATACATATATATAAGACATTAATGTCACTTATATCACGAAATCGCAAATTTTTCCAGCATCACATATTGGTTTTTGTCAAGATACACATTTCCCATATGCAAAATTCCATCGACGACACTGGAACGACGAAGGCGCGCATATTCGATATTCGTTGAATGGAAACAGAAATACAGAATGTTTTTACTGAACGAGTAGGATATAATATAAAAAGATCCTACAAGTTTGATTTGAAGCACAAAACATTTGCAACGTAAAATATCTGTTTAATCCAGGGACTAAAATATAGCTCAATGATCAATCTCGCGTTATAAGTCTAATGTAACTATACTTTATTGTAATGTAATGGACTAATAACTAGTAGAGAGCTTCATTCATTGTTAACAGGTATGAACAAGAGAGAATGTATCTGTCTGGTTACTAAGTTGCGGGTTATAACATTTCCCATTTAAGCGCACTTAGTGGAGCGATATGGGGCCATTACATTGTAGCTGATAATATAACTTTTATCTTACTACAGATTACATTTTGACTACAGTTCTACACCTACTATTATTTTAGTTTTTGTGGTGGTAGTGTAAGTACCGTATATAATACATGTTATAACATGGGAATACTTAGTTTACTCATCATTATTTGTAACAACTTTTATAATAATCTATAAGTATTTTACTTAGGAAGCAAAGGAAATTGCAAAAATTAATGATTTCATTGGAAATATTTATTTTTGCTTGATTACAATGCCACTCAGATACCTACTGAAATACTTATTTATAGCCTTATTTTCGTGATTACGGTAGCCCATATGCAGAATGATGGGTAGATTGGGTAGTAAAACACATTTTTCAGAAAATCTCATAAAAAGGTAGACATGAACCACTTTAGAAGTAAAACGTTTTCGTAAAGAGAATGACGAGTAAAACACCGTTTCCATTAAACCCTATTGAAATATTTTTGTGAATAAGCCCGTAAGCTTACTAAACCGCGGTGTATAATCGTAAGTCACCTTTTGCTTTGATGTTGTCGCCGTTCGTTTTGTAACCATGTTTTGTAGACAATATCAATGGGTACAGAAGAATTTGACTTATACATGTTCAGTAGGTATAGTACACGCAACTTTGTAGTCACTTCGCGACTCTTAATTCTTAGATAAATAATAGAATGCACATTGCATGGTATGTAGTCTTAACATAACTTTACATTTATTCATCTCGCATGAATAGTATAAAATGTATGACAATGTCTCCTAGTTGGTGCATTCCAGGGAATAATGTATTTTCTCCCATATTATTTAATTTTTATGGCGATGCGTACAACCAAGGATGGAACGCTTTTACGTTTACACTTTAACACCGGGGCGTTATCGCTTATCATTTTGCATTTTATATCGCTCTCGTAAACTCGGTATGATTGATACTCGGATCGCAATGCGATGGCATCGGACGCGTCGTTTTAACATGTCACCTTAGAGCTGTCGCGCATCGAAGTACCATTAAGGCCGCGCCTGGACCGGTGCCAGAGTTCGGGTATTATTAGCACTCCAACAACGGCTGAGTTAATCAAGCTCAAATAAGATCAATATTTCCCGTAGGTGATGGTCTCACGGCCGCGCCCGTCGCTGTCGACCAGGATTACCGCCGGGCTCGCCGTGTCCGAGACGCTGTCCAAAACTTCTCTCTATAAACGTATTGACCTAATTACGTCATACTGGCATCCAGCAAATGCATAAATTAGGAGCGAAGTGGCCACCGCGCGACGTTTAGATGTGCCGAAACAGATTATTTCGAGCATTAAGAATTAAAAGCCCGCTCATAGCTTAATTTCATGTGACTATTTATTATGATACACGGTTATAAAGTATGTCTGTAGTATAAATTTTATACTTGTTATATTTTATAAGAAGTATAAAACAAACGTCAGTAAAATAACCCTCCTGTTCATATCCACTCATAGAATACTTAATTCGTTAAGATGTATGAAACAGCCGTGTCGTAACGACCTGTCCCTGAGTTGAGAAAGTCATTCTCTTGGCACATTTCCTCGTAATGGCACACAGACACCATGTGTTCGATTCCTATCCATTTGTTACGCAGGAAATAGGCGCCCACCCTACAGTGCATGAACTTTCAAACTACCATTTCCAATAAATTCTCCAATGTTATATTTGACTTATAAATCAGTGTAATTACTTGCTAGTTAGACGTTGCAGGTCGTCGCCAAGTAATTGGTTTAATTTATTAACTGGCTAATAAGCTTAGTAAATCTGCAACTAGCGGATAACGAGACCCTCGTCAGGCGTATCAGCCCCAAGTTAAATGAGTACTTTAACTTTATCGCCTGCTTAATCTGCCTATCACGCTTTCCATCCCATTGACGGAGCGCGACTGTTGCGTGCTGCGGCCGCGTGCTGGATGGAGAAACTAACACATTATGATGTCTATGTTATGTGCATATTTAATCGAACCATGGCCGTGGCAGATTCAGATTGCTGTCTACATTCTTATAAAAATATTGGTATCTCTTGAAATTGCGTTGCCCAACGGAGTCGCGATAACTATAGTGCAGGTGACGTAGGTAGAATCGTCTGTAATCGGGATATAAGTGAGTAGTTAAGTAGAGGGAGTTAATTATCGGGCCCGACGACCCGTTAAATGGGTACAGCTCGGTGCAGTTCAGAGATTGGCTCGGCGAGCCGCGCCGGCGGCAGCGCCCGCGCCGCGCTGCACTGCTTTTTCCACGAGTTAATAATACACAATCATTTAAACGCTTCAGTGACTACCCTGCGCTGCTTTTATGCACATACGCTAGAAAAGGTCTCTGAACAATGAAATGTAGAGACGGTTCTATTTTAGTTTCTATTCCACGGTGACACGAAACACTAATATCTTTGACATATGTGTACTTGCAGTAATTAATTAGGATGTTATAAGTAATTGGCCATCGTAGATCCGTACCGTTGATGATAGGTAAACATATACTGAATATAAGAACGGTTGCGAAGTTATTCAACACTAACTAAAATTCATGTTATAAATCATAAACTGGTTTCATCGCGTTTAACGAAAAGATTACACAAAAGAATTTTGTTATTCTGAGCAAGTGTTTGGTGCATTAAATCAAGTTTGAAGCAGAAATGTTTGAAGTTGCTAAATAATCGACATAGTGCAGAGCAGTGTCTAAATATACCGAATTACGGCACCCGTTGCCTACTATGAGAGAGGTATTCGGGTCGGCCAAGGGGAATATGCTAGCGAATATGCATAGCGATTATTATCGCTTACGTACCTTCCCAATGCGTCCCACCCGTCAATCAAACATAATTGAATACAGTTTTGAAGTCAAAATCAAAAGAATATCTACTAGTAGATGTTTTCTCAATACAAATCAAAACTACAAATTAGAAGCATTCCAGATCCGACCGCAAGGTGAAGTGAATGTTACGAAATAGGTATCGAAAAGTAATGTTTGCGTGAATAGAAGTAATATTATTTCGTGAATAAGCAACTTATCTGAATTTACTGCGATTTATAAAGTTCAGAAGCACACACATAATCGTCACAAAACCAAGTGCGTAAACCACAAACCGCGTAATTTACGAGATTGAAATAGGATTTTTTTTAATGATGAAATTAAGGATTACTGGCTTTATTTAACAAGCTTTTGCTTGTCATGTTTGTATGTAATGCTATATATGTTCGGGGCAAATCTTGCAAGTCTAATTTGACCCACTTCCCGGTGTGTTAATATGGTACCATGGAGCTGGTCTGATGATGGAGTCAGAAGATGGTCGTAGGAACTGCTGAACGCAACAAGATAATCCCATCGTGTTTGGGCTCTTTGGAATAATGTTGATGAGTACTATACCGCGCGATAAAAGCTTGTTATGAAAAAATATTTTTCATTTGTGAACTTATATTTTGATTAAAAGGTTTAGAAATTTAGAAACCAACTAGAAACTTTTATACAAAATATAATAAAATACAAAGTAAAACAATTCATCCAGTATGCGCGTAAGCTTTGACATTCATTTTTTCATGAGGTGAGTTAATGTTAAGTATAATGGAATCTTGCCAAAAAGAGGTGTCGCTTTATTTAGAAGGCATTAAATTAAATTGTTTACCCGAACAACCGGTATCTACTAAGACTGTTTGAGAGAGATCCAATTCGCTACTCAGGGACGCTATCTAACGAAATTGAATCGATTTTACATAATTTTCAAACAGATTCAATGAATTTCGTGACTTGAAAAGTTCCCTAAAATTGGAGTTTTAGGATAAAGAGCCAATATTGCATTTTATCGTGTAATTGGGCCAGGGATGATACCCTTCCTCTCAAACTCCCATTTTGAATTATCCATTATTCGGAATTATTGTGAATAATCAAACGATTCTCATGTTATCATATCATCATGTATTCTTTACCAACATTGTCAATAGTATCAAGAGTATTTTTCCTCAGATCCTCGCAATTTTTTATTTAATAAGGCAGGCAATTTGTTCGATATATATACGTTTGTTTGGTGCGAACGGAGGACGTAGCGTTATTAAAAGGCTGCCAATTTTAATCGGGATCGAAAGGTTTTGTACGTGATGCCGTTTCACCAAACATGTAAGGCTATACCCTCGTCGGTCGGTACGTATGTAGTATCAATTCCGTAGAATGTAGTGAATGAGGATATTTTATTCATCAGTTGTTGGGTAGCGTATAGTATTGTGCGGCGGCGGTAGTGGCGTGGAGTACCTGCCGCGCGATCGAGTCAGCATACGCGTGCCTGATTTGCATACATAACCTGCTGCTGCGTACACAGCTCAGAGAGTATACCGCTCGTTTTGGTTGCGGCTATGCCGGTATTCATTATCTGTTAGCCGACCGTGCTGATTGCCAAATACCAATTGCCACCACGCAATAATAACTAATAGCTAGTGATCAAATTGAATGCGTTCGACGAAATTTTAATTTCTGCGGCATACGAACAATAGCTGACTATCTTTGAATAATTCGTCAAAATTATAGGCGCCGTATATTGTATATCTCATTAAGTGCACCGTGCTTGTAGTGAATTTGGAGCAATCAACCGTGATGTGATTGCCGTGTGGGCTCGTGAAGGTTACCCACATAGAATAATGGATTGTAGCACAGTACAACGATTTAGTACGTAGGTATAGATGGAGCATTGAAACTTGAAACGCAATTAAATCTGTTAGTACGCAAATCCCTAACGACGCTGTACTTAAGCCCTAAATAAAATGATACCTGTAAAAAACGAGAATAGATTCACTTGGCCCATTATGACAATTTAGAAGTCATTGAACTTAAATCCCTTTATCTCGTTGAACCGAATTTCGTTATTGATTTCAGTAAATTAATCTGTTAGTACGCAAATTCTTAACGACGCTGTGGTACTTAACGCCCTAAATAAAATATAAAAAAACGAGAGTAAACTCACTTGACCCATTATGACAATTTAGAAGTCATCGGGCTAAACCCCTTTTCTCGTTGAACCGAATTTCATTATTGATTTCAGTAAATTCGTTGAGCGGTGGCGGTGCGACATTCGCATATTGGAAAGGGTGGAGCAGTAAATTTTGAAAAGGGTCGATGTTTTTCACAATTTTACGGCGCTGCTTTTTCATTTGCCTCGGATAAACAATACCTACGTACCTACAATGCAAATTGTAGAACGCTAATAGAACACCATTTGTCACTTCACTTCAAGTACTTCTTACTTACCTATCTCAATGGAAAATATAACGTTTGCAGACTGGTGATAATTTATTTATCAATCCATTACTTTACCTACCTATGCTGTGTGTATAGAATGTGTAACATAGATTCCTACCTATATCGGTATAGCTTAAGTATATTACAATAAAAATATTACTAATATGGATAATATAAATACATAAGAACCTGCCTATTTCATATTGTCTTAATGTTTTCAAATTGTTGTGATTATTTGCGATATTAAAAATAAACTCTCCAAAAACATTTTATGAGACAAGGAGTGGGATCAGAAGGAAATTCTACATAAGTGGGAGAGCCGTGGGCGGCATAAATCCAAAAGCTTCGCGTAATAACAACAATATTCAGACATTTTTCAATTTTGCATATTAAAACTCCGACACGAAGATTATGAAATGTTTGCGTGGGCACGTTACTCATTAGCCCTAGCTTATGTTATTTTTATAGAGTAATTCATGTTTATTTTCACGAAAATTCCACCTCCTTATTGCCTCCACGTTTCAGAAATTAGCAATCGTGCGTATACACTTACGTAACCGTATCTCGGGGTACAGGGGTCTTAAAAAGCAACAGTGGATTACGTGGCTTACGTGTTATCCCCGAACGACAGGTCCAGACCGGCGGAGCGGCCGCCGGCAGGAAGAGCGCTATTCCAGCTTATTTACGAGTGAATACCTACTGAATACCCCGCTCTATTGTCGCCCGCACTAGCAAACGACGCCCTCGTCACCCGAGGGCGAGGCGTTGTCGACCGCGCAAATCCGACTTCAATATCCTCTACCTACTCTACGGTTTTAATAACTTATGGGGCAACTGCGAAACAGTGTGACGAATATTAACAAAATAGAATTAATCATGCCAGTCGTCTCACATAGCGACGTCTTTGTCTTCTAATGACACGCACGACCGCGGTGACTGACCGCTCCGCCTCAAGCTCGGTTATCGTTAATGTGCCACTGTATAGACGAGAAAATTTTATTGATATCGTGCTAGCAGAGTGTAATGTTATTGGTAAACATCGCCTTACCCTTTTTATGCCTCCCAGTGGCAGACCATACAACTCATTTCAAGGGTAGCTGTAGCTGTCGCCGATAACATCTACAAATCATACTGTCAGGTTTCATGTAAAAATGAAGAACCCCTTACTGTGAAGACTAAGATAATAATAATGCCTCTTGCGCCGTAATTGCGCTGGCTACCTTATCCTTCACACAGGAACACAACAATACAAACATTAATAGATAAGGGGGTATCCAAAACTCTTCAGACTTGACAGTCCTACCACCGGTACCACCTACTGTAAATATTATTTGACGAATTTTTACCATGCGTATTTTGGAATTTTTCTTGATGATACGAATCGACGATAAATACTTACTCCTAAGATATACCGGCGGAGATACGCACCATATTAATCTAATCAGCTTTGGGAACCGCGCGGGTCCTCTGACGGCTACGCGTCTTAACGTAATTCTATTCCTTCGCAGTAAACAAGATAACGTTTTTTGTAATATAGAGACTTTAGACTAGAATCTAGAGATTTTAGACTATGAAAATACATGTAAAATATCTGTACACGGGCGGGTGCGCGGGTGGCCGGCCGAGGGTGCTGCGGAGTGCGGAGGCGGCGCGCCCGAGAGCGGTACCGCTCGCCTCGCTAAGCACTGTAAACACTCCCTCGGTCACGTACAGCCGCTGCAAACTGTTGAATATTAATACGCAAAATAATATTCGCCAGAAGAAATCTCGCTGTAACTGAAGCCGTATTCGTGCCAGAGCAGGCGGATCCTTGTCCCGAGGCAAATCCCCGCGCTAACTCAAATGGCGAGAAATTAAAATAACAGCTTCCTCCTTCCGTCGCGAGTAGCGTAATGTTGTTACATAATAAGATTCGGCCTCTGTCGCGTCTACGTGATAGTTCGCAATGCCTACTAAGGATAACGCCGCCGGCGAGACACGAGGAAAACCTTCTTGAAATTCAGTTCCACTGTAATGTTATCTCGTTAGGCCAATATGTTTATTTATTGGCGATCAAGGACGCATAACATCAGCAACATGCATCGTAAAAGACGCGCCCATCCATATCCTTTATTATTGTCTTGTGTTCTATGAAATATTAAGTTGTTTGCTCTTCACAATTGATATAATAACGCCTGACACAAAATCATGTTAAAGACTTCGCTTACTTGCCAGTTTACTTTGAAATGGAACATGTTTTACGGTTTATATCCAAAATCTATTGGATTTGGTTTATTTATGTACTCGAACCTTGTGTGCATTAGTTCTATTATCGTGTTTTAACGGGGTCTATGTTTACAAGAGCCAGCATCTGTTCGACGGCGGCGCGGGGGAGGCGGGGCGGGGAGTCCGCCGGGGAGGCGAGCGGGGCTGCACCTACGCGCTCCATACTTACCCCATGTCAAACCATTAATCTGCGAAAACACCGTTAGCTAATGATGTATTGGTATATGTTGAAATTTACCATGTACAAATACCTATGTGGGTGGGGAGCTGCCGCAGTAGCTGCCGAGTATAGTGGCCCCGGGCCTTATCGTTATTTATAACGTCGTCGTGGGGTGAATTATCTTGGGTTATATGACACGGGGCACGACCCCTTTGTAGTCATATCAACTATCAGTTCATTTGTATAAGTTAGAGTAATAATCCTCTGTAGTCGGCCATGCTCGTTTACATGTCAGTCAACTAGGTGCCTGTTAAGAGGGAATGCGGATAAAAATAAAATGTTTATAATTTACATCTCACATTCTCAACCCAACTCGATACACATTTTGCAAACTACGAGTATCTATAGTTCAAGCCAAGAAAAGAGAATTGGCGAGCAGCACCCGTGTGTAATATTACACGAACCATTTGGAGCCACTTTTGACCCCTTTATAACTCAAACTATTTAACATAAACACACAAAATTTGGTTTATATATTGACATTTTATACCAGATGAAACCACTTTGGCTCCCTGAGTACTGCGTAGTGCGTACTAACCTTTTCTTTATATTCTTTGTGCATGGACGTCACAATAATGGTTTGCAGAACCTAAATATAGCAGGGTGTTGAACTCTTACCAACGATTTTAACACTGCCAAGCCGCTAGAAATTTCGCAATCATAACGTACCTAGTGGGTTTTGATTTCATTTTGGAGTATCGAGTTGATAATATTTTTCTTTAGGTATTTTCATGATCAGGTTATTGTGTTTCCGAGAAATTATCGAAATTTCGTCTTCATTGCCAAGTAATCAGCAACTGGGTAGCCTGGGAATAGGCTTATTATTTGGAATTAGCATTCCGCGGCCAGATGCCCATTACGAGCGAGTGACGCATCTACGGAGTCCAGCCACCCGCGCCCCGCTGCGCCGGCCGCCGGGCCCTGTCGCGTTCAATTACATTTAATTGATCTTGATATAATTATACTATTTGTGAGCGAGCCAGCTCTCCCGCATACACTCTGTCCAGCACGCGTCGACTGTGACATATTTCTGGAAAAAATTATGTTTCCCTTCGTTACTCCGCGAAAATCGGCGGGTCCGCCAATCAGTACCATTAATCTAACGTTCTCGTTCAATCTGTTCATTGTTCTACTAATAGTGTGGATTCGACAGCTCAATTTAGAAATTGCGTCCGTTCGTTACGGTTCTCGATGACCTACAGCAGATTTAATTGAATGACAAATGCGTGGATTATAGGTATGTTAGTCGCCTTTGTTTAGTTTTCTGTTGTAGGCAAATATACAGTTACAGTCAATAGTGTTTCGTCACGGGTTTATTTATGGTTGTAGTAAATTCAAAAGGCACGATGGACTCCAGTCCTGTACTGACTCAAAAATAGCTGTGGTCTTACTACCTAAGCTGTAAAGTAACATTTACCAGCAAAGTGTTTTGGAGGGAAACGGAGCTAAGCGGCGCGGTGATTGGACGCGGGACGAATAGCAGGCGCGCTCTATAAAAAGTCTGTTTGTTTACGCGGCCGCCGGATATGACTGGCCGATGGCCCACCACATGTGTAATGGTCATTGTAAACTCCTTCCAGCCCACAGGTTAAGTTTAAAGCCAGTCATATACGCTTTTCATGTTTTTTGTGCCTCTAATCCGTCACATTAAATATATAAATGTGGTAACAGGAAAAAATATTGTTGAATTTCAAACGTACTCGTAGAACAAACAAGCATGTTAGAAAGATGTTTACATCTGAAACGTATTGGAATGCTATATACGTCATTTTAGAGCATTAATAAGGTCACAAGATTAACAACATTTGCTGTCCTTTATCACCGCCCAAAATAGACGTTCAATATAAAGAAACAGGCTGGCCCTGAACCGAAAGAATTGCCGGGGAACTTCATTTTTAATTTAATTACCTCCACCGATCGATCTACTTTAAATTTTTATAGTTAGCTATTTCTTTTTCTAAAATTGTGAACGAATTTAACGATTTCTTGAAAATGTATAGCTTTTTGCAGCGTAGTACTTAGGTATTTGCCGCTCTCCCTAAATTTCCGAACGATTCGTGAATTATTTTCTCGTCATAATAGTGATAGATCATGTAGTTGAGTCAGTACTAATAATTTGGGTTCCATTCAACATTGACAATACCGTTTAACACTAAGGATATAGGCGTCCCCATTATTGTTCCTAAAATTAATCTATGTACGACTACGATTGTGACCGACATATTGATGTCCTAATTATTGAAGTAAGTATTAGTAACACGTATTCCTTGGGCCTGCGCGGAGTGAGTCATGACCATTGTGTAGTGAGTCGCCAGTTGTGTTATGTGGCCGTAAATAGCGGCGAGATGCGGGAGGGTGCGGCCGCGGCTGCGCCCGGATAGTGTCACAGTGCACAATTAAAACTCCCAGACGAGAGCCCTTCGTCGCCTCAACCGGGAACCCTCTCATTTTGCGTGTGTTGTTCGAAGCACCCTCCAGTTTATCTAAATATAGTTCGCCAGTCCTCCGCGCCGCATATTGTCCCGCTTTTATTGGAAGATCATAACCCGGCTGCGTCGCGCTTTATTGACTCACGTGGATGTAATAATGTTGTATTGTGGCCGTCGTTATCACAGCTCATATAAAAGTATGCTTTATGCCCGTTCATATTTCCCACCATATTACGCTTTCGTTATTGGGCAACTTAGGTAGCTGTTGTGGGCGAAATAAATTATTATTAAATATTGCCTGACAGGAGCCTCTTGTGGGCTTATGGCTAGCGGGTCCGACTCGTAAGCGAGAGGTATCGAGCTTGATCGCTTGTGCCGCCTTGTACCAATGACTTTTATTGAGTTATGTACAGGCATTACTTGAAGACTAGCCTAAAAGCACCTGAAACCTGCTTATTCAGGCGACTAAAGACTGAAGAACCACGATCTAATCTGGTCAGGTTCCCTTGTTAACAGGCTCATGGAAGTCAGATGGAGTCGCTCAACTGTTATTACCCGATCTTCCAAATCCTTGATCAAGGCCAAGACGAACCCCGGGCCCCGGTGCGGTGTAGAACAACATTGATATTAACGTCAACATGATTACCTTATACCTTTGGTCTTTGCCCTGCTGTGGGATTACAAGATTATATATAGTTATAAATTATGAATATTCGCACGGTATATTTGCGTATCTTATACCTAATACCCTATGAGAGTTGTCGAATATTATCAATAGAACTTTGTTAAAGATGAACGAGGAAGAGATACCAAATTAATTTTTAAAAAGGAATGGTACCAATTACTTGCTCTAAATCTAAATTTATTTGTTCCTTCGCCTTGCATAGAGTATCCTCTATTTTACTAATGCATGACGTACTAGGTACGCACAGCCAGGGCACGGTAGGCTAGAAGCAGATAATGGCACACAGGGGCAATAAAGCCAGCCCTCCTCCTCGGTGTGATTAATAAACGTCTTCGCTCAACAACCCGTCCCACCCACCGGAGTATTGACTGTATCGGAATACTATCCGACCCGCCCGCCCAACTTCAAAAGAGGTCTCATGACGGTTTTTCACCGTCCGACCCATTGTAAGTGGAACACAATATAGAGTGAAATTGTGCTATTCGCTGGAAGTTGTATTCATTTATATTTTTGGGGAAATTACTCCGCATTGTAAAGCTTTTCCACTGTATTTTCAAGGCTTTGTTGTGCCATTTTTATTAAATACCTCCTCGGTCGAAGTTGTTAAATGAAGTCTGGAAGAAAGGAAGATTTATTAAATACACCCCCAGTAAAGTAATTATTTCCTACGCTTCAATACACTTCAATATTTCATGTCAACTTTAAAGCAATTGCCAACAAAATGTTGCGTATTTGCCAGACTAATTACAAACGGCTTCAATTTCGATTAAATTGTATTGGAGCTCATATTAATCTGTTATCCCGAACTAAAGTGCCTCTAAGTAGGCAAGAACAGGCTATTGTTCCTTGAGTATTAAACGGTGACAAACTCGGGGAACTGTTAATGTTGTCATAAGTTGTAGAGATTAATCTGAAGCTCACAGCCGTGGCGTGTCCTGAAAATTCAATAGGCCGGGTCAGGCGAGCCGGGCGGCGGAGCGTAATCTTGCGGTCGCCTGCGCCGCTCGGCGACAAGTGCCCGCGTTAATCCCACTATCGCTCCCCGGTACCTCCTCTCTTGTAAACAGCCAACAACTGGCTACAACTTGACGCGCCCCGCCGGACGGGCCATCACTCTTCCAACCGCAACGTGTTGATGGATGATAACAACCAGTTTGTCTATCTACGGCCGCAGTGAACTTTAAAGCAATCGTAATCGTATGTGGAATTCCACATTCAATAATCAATCTCAATCTCAAGTGTTTAAGGATATTGATCAGTTAATTACACCGAGTGAGTGTTCCGAGGAACTTTTCGATCTGGTGCCTACAGCAAAATTCCGCCATTGCACCACCCGCCGTGGGCTGGGTACTCATCCCCACTACGTAGACCCTCTGTTGGTCACCACGCGAATGTTCGAAAGAACGTTTCTCGCTCGTACGATTCGGATGTGGAATGAGCTCCCAGCCACAGTGTTTCCTTTGGACTATGACATGGGATCGTTCAAGAGGTATATTAGAGGTCTCTTTGGGGGCGGGCAACGCATTGGTGACTGCCCTGGTGTTGCTGATGTCCATTGGCGGCGGTGACCACTTTCCATCAGGTGGCCCGCTTGCCTGTTTGTCTGCTGAGTAACTTAAAAAAATAAACCGATTGGGAGGTTTGCATCCGGAACGTGGGTTTACATCCACGTTCCGGATGCACAGATAATATTTACAAAACGGACTTTTGCTAGGCTTCATTTGTACATTATTTTATTCGCACCGCACCCACATACGTCTCGCAGTTGCCTGTATTCAACAGGCAATTGTACCAATAACCACTTCCTAATTCTCTCGCTTCCGCCGCGCTGCCGCCGTTGCGTTCTATTCTAGTTACATCATACTAAATGTACAATATGCTGTATACATTTTATGTAATTTGCTGGTCCAAACATAAATAAGAACTTAGTTATGTTTGGACAGCAAAGCTCGACCAACATAACAGGGAAATTCTGTTACCTACTTGCGCAAAAAATGCAAGCAAGTAACTGAAATAACACGCTATTTGAATGGAAAACACGAAAGGAAGCATCGGGTCGTATTTAGTTTGCAGCGTGCGAAGCGAGGGTTGCACATTCGCCAATTTAATTTCATTCCGAGCACGACCGCCATCTGGGGCATGAAATGGAATAAAAACTGGGCATGTATTAAATGTTTATCTCTTCACGCTGTACTCGTACCACATTCTAAAAAATTATTGCTCTCATTAAAATTTCTTCATAACATTATTTTATGTCATACAAATATTTCTCCAAGGTATTTCGCGATGACTCGGGAGCCAAAGGGTGACGGCGCGACTCGTGTTTTGGCACGGGCGCCGCGTGTCAATATTTCGATTCGCAGCCCAGAAACGTCAACTATAAACGGGGGTATTTATTGCGACAGAATTAGTAGTTCCCTGAGCCGAAAGCGCTTTGATTTCTCAATGCGACGCGACACATACTTCTTTTTTATAGTGCGGGCGACATCTGTTTTGTGTTAACATTGTTGATTGGTGTTTTCCAGCACATGGTGGGGACCGGTATGGCGTCGCCCTTCCCCGCGGCGGCGGCGGCCGCAGCAGCCGCGGCCCAGTTCGCCACCAACGGGGACCTGGTGGCCGTGAAGGAGGCCGGCGGGCCCGCCGCGCCGCCGCAGCCCCCGCTTGTCAAGAACGAGGGCCCACCTCCGCCCGCGCCGCTGCCGCCCGCCAACTTCTCACCTCAACCGCCGCCACAACCTCAACCTCAGAACTCAATAGACAACCTAAATAACAGCTCGGTAAGTGAGCGACAATAGATGCTTCTTCATTTGTGCTTAATAGATGTTTGGTGCAGGTGCGGTAAATCGCTGTATTTTTCAATTTCGAATCGATTAACGTCGTAAATGACAAATTACAAGGCATTGTGAGAGCTAAGAAAAGTCTAAAATTATACTGGCTACTATATCCTTGAAAAAAGGGATATCAAATCATACACAAGCAAGCATTCGGAGGATTGGCGTTAGCGGCAAAAATAAATGATGCCCCTCATCTTTGACAGTAATAATGGTACACTGAAAATCATCGTTACGAACGACAGTTGTTTGTCGTGTCGTGTCATCGTTTTGTTCGTGTACTTTAGTTATTTATTGTGTACTTATACATATTTTATATATGCTATTTGCCTACCCCATGCAAACAAGTAATGTTATATATTTTTACAAAATTTTATTTATCATCAGCTGTCCCTGTGTGTTCGTAATAAAATCTTGCAAGTTATGGACCCACTTATTAGTTTCCGATTGAGCTGAAATGTTGCATGCGTAAGTTCGGTGACAATGCAATGTTATGTTGCCATCGAGCTGATCGGATTACGGAGACAGAACAGACTTTGACTGATGGTACTCGTAAAGCAAGACTAGATTCTACTACACGGTAGAATAAATACAAAGTTACCAAATGAAGATTTTTCTTCGTAACAAGCTTTTATCGCGTGTTCGATAAGAGCTTGTTACGAAGAAAAATCTTCATTTGGTAACTTTTTATTTATTCTACCGTGTTTTATGTATGTATTCCACAAGCAAAACGTTCGCGCATGTGAATCCAAAAAGTGTGTTGTCGTTTTCCAGAGCGAGGGTGAGTCAGCAGAAGAAAGCACGCCAGTGAGCGCGGCGGCGGCGGCGGCACAGCAGGCGGCGGTGGCGGTGGCCCAGCAGGCGGCGGCGGCGCACGCGGCGGCCGCGGCCGTCAGCGCCGCCGTCGCCGGCGCCAACGCCGTCGCCAGCACCGAGAAGACCCTCGTGCCAGTCTCCCAGGCCTCCCAGCCCAAACGACTACACGTCTCCAACATACCCTTCAGATTTAGAGACCCCGACCTTAGAAATATGTTTGGGGTACGTATATCATACCTTACCGTTTTACCATTTTTACGTACACTCTAGCACGGCATGCTACGTTTCGATGTTGTAAATTAGATTAACCGCGCCTGGTCAATCTTTAATGTCCGACGTTTTGTATTTCAGCAATATGGCACAATACTTGATGTAGAAATAATCTTCAACGAAAGAGGCTCCAAGGTAAGAACTATTCCATATCGAAATTTGAATATGGAGTGGCCCCCCTGAAATCTCACAGATTTCATTGAGGCCACTTCTTCGAATCTCAATTTATCTTTATTTTGAAATGTAATGAAGCAGTAACTGAAACTAAATGCAAAAAACCATTGCATTATTTTATTTATTGCTTCATTAATTAAATTATGAGAATAACGTTTAGTATTCAACTCGTCCGCCAATTATATTGTTGTGTAATAAAGTTTAAAAAAAATATATAAACTTTTATATAACTAAAGTTTTTTTTAAGTTATATTTTAATTGCAGTATATTTTACTTTTACTTCGTTCAACAATATTCTCATAATTATGGTGAAATTTATATTCCATGGCATTTTGAAATACTTTATCAGGTTTTATTTTATTAATGTAATTTATATTAAGGGGCGTTATCTAGCTCTTGAGATGAAGTAACTTACATAATGCCATGGATAATTTACAATAACCTAGTTTTAATTTTGATTACTGCCCAAACTATCATATTGCCTTCATCAATATTCTTTTACATTATAAATAATTTTAATATAAGGTAAAGCTATTCTAATTTTCAACGTGCATCTCGAGTCCATAACATGATTCAAAAGGCAAAAGGGCTTAGACTTAAAATCTAAAAATTAATACTTGATATCAAATCAAATGTCTTTTTTTATTCAACAATTAAACTCGTAACATTCTTGGTTTTAATGTTTGGTGCAGTCTTCTAATTGCATTGTATATTTCATAGTATAATGTCTTTAAACCAATTCTAGGATTAAGATTAATATCACAACTTTTCTTAATATCTGCGTCATACTTTTCCTCTTACTACGATCAGCTACACCTAACTGATCGCTACTCTGTTTCGAATTTATGCCGACATTTATGTAAATCTTGTGGCCCAATTTCAGAAATGCGAAAGTAAGCCGCAGATATTTTATATTGTATTAGTAACATATTATGATAAATGATACTCAAAAAACAACTCACTGTAAATGTCAATCCCTTTACGAATACGATCAAGTTAGAGGCGGAAATGACTTAATAATGTGTAATGATTGGATTGACCGCTTTTTCGTGTTTACTGCTTTCCTTGTGTCAGTTTGGTGACGCCCCTAAAGTAGTCCATGCTCGCTCATGTCAGAAGTATTTTTCTCTTTTGAAATAATAGCTCCAAATTTACATATTTTTTCTTCAATGCCTCACATGGGATATGCAGTATTAGAGAATGATGCATCGTCACTTTAACAGCTGATTTCCTAAGTCATATTTCAGGACAGCTCTATTATTCATCACTAATACGGTTGTATTGACATCGTCCAAACTGCACCGCTTTCTCTTCATAGATGTGATTTTGCTCATGAAAATAATTTTAATCATGTTTAATCTAAATTATCATTGTCGTCTTGTTTGGTATAGCTAGGTGTAATTAAGTTACTGTTTGTGTGTGTAGATTGGATGAGGAATCATTCTGAAGTATTTAATCTAGACTATTAGATTGTTAACGACTTATTTTCTGTCCAGTATGTGATTAATAAAGTTTGTTCGATCATGCGCTTCCTAACAAGGGAACCTAATTTTCATTAGTTTTGGGCATGTATATTTTGCTGATCCTAAATGATGTGTCAATAAATTTATTTAATTAATATGATTTGTCTAGAAGTCCGTAGGGTGCATCGCACTTAGTTTGGCTTTGTCTCCGATGTCATGGTCTTCCCGCGCCCCGCGCGGCGCCGAGCTCCCTCGCTCCCTCATCAATAGATCTCTCTCTCTCTGCCCAGATCCTTGTTTGTCTCAATATTTGCACTCAGAATGGTAATAATAGAGCTGTCATTGCTTTTATAAATGTAAGCGTTTCGTACGAGCAGCAACTTGTTTGCCACTTTCACAAGTCTCTCTTCCACTGTATTGTGTGCTGTGCTAGCTGCTTTTTGTATCTATGGATGATCACCTGTATTGACAGTAGTTGATTTTGTCTTAGCACGACTGATTTATGAGAATAGCAATTTGGAAGTTATGTGTTCTGGATGCAAATTGTTCCCCGTTTTAGACTTTGAAACGCGGAATTGGTTAGTTTTGACACTATAATACAAACACTCAATATTTACATCGAAGAATAATGTAATTTTTAGTTGATTTAAAGTGTTAGTTGTGGCACTGTATAATACTGCACAATTCTAATGAAATATTATGTATTTGAATAGTTATACATTTAGCTTTGTTGTTTGTATTTAACAACAATATTAAAGCCATTACCATAAATTACATAACAAGACTTGTATAGAACTCATTGTATAATTGTGAAGCAACTAATGCGACGCTCCCGAGTTTAGTTGTGCATTGTTGGTGATTTATCTTTATAGATCAAACTGCAGCTAACATTCATACAAAGATACTTGCCATTTTGATTACCGTAGTGTCAATCAAACTAGCCTTGATGGAAAGAAACCTCATGACCCGAAACAGTGACAACGAAATGTATTCCAATAGTACATACTACTAGGTCGAGCGACATTATGATTTATTGTAATCTAAACGCTTATGTGTACCCATTATTCAGCTAGAATACGCTCAAAAGTATCAACGTAATTCAATTAATTAAATCTTCTGATACCTATTTCACTAGAATATTTAAATAAAGAATATGCAATGCATAAATGTTAATTTTTGTTGCACGTTGTTTTTTGAGCGACGCTGTTTTTAATGCATGTTTTGTCTGTCTTGCATGCAGGGATTCGGTTTTGTAACATTCGCAAATAGTGGTGATGCGGAGCGAGCACGAGAGCGTCTTCACGGCACCGTGGTTGAGGGCAGAAAGATAGAGGTGTGCATGACATGAATACCATCCGTAGCACTCTGTAACTTTAACATCCCGCTCCCGCGCCCACGCCCACCGCAACCTGCGCTCGTCTGCTCTGTAGTTACTGTCATGCTAGCCGCCGCGCCCGGCCCGCGGCCCGCGGCCCGCCCGGGCGCCGGCCCCCGGCCCTCGGCCCCCGGCCCCCGGCCCCCGGCCCCCGGCCGCGTTAGCACTAAGTATGCCGTCGTCTAATCCACAAACAAACCTTATTTATTTTATCCCTTTACTCTCTAGACGGTCATTTAAAATGCCGATCGAATGAGAGAGTCTCACAGAGAAATGTAGAACGAACCGTACCGTCACAATGCCGCAGAGGTAAGACTACATACACAACTTTTAGTTCCACTCTTTCTGTTCCCCAAGTATTATTGCAATAACAACCAAGTTAAGACGACTGAGGCATTCAGGAAACTAACATATTACTCTCCCCATACAACTTAATCTCACACATCCTGAATTTCCCTAATATAATTTTTTTGTGCCAAATGTCTAACAGCGAATCAAACCTAAACGGAATTAAGAGTTGTTTCTTGCTATATTTATAAAGTTTAAAGAATTTTCTTAAAATTTAAATATAATTTGATTACAGCTGGGACATTTGGTACCAAATTGGCTGACTTTACTTATTTTTGTGTATCTTATTCATTTGATTTAATGTATATCTTGAATCTTAAATTTATCACTCAATTTATAATACTTTTTTGCGTGGGTTCGACTCCCACTGGACGCTGCTACTGATAGAATTTTAATGATATTCATTCATACATAATTAATTTATAATTTTCTTGGCAATATCTCCACTGGAAAGTTAAAGTACAGAATCTAAAGAATATATTTTTGTTTTCAAAGTCAGCCAATAACTTTCGCTTTAAATTACAACGATGGATTCTAACCCCTCATTTATATTCCGATACAGGTTAATAATGCGACTGCGAGAGTACAGACAAAGAAACCGCCCACAGTACCCAACGGTGAGTAACGCTGTCTATTTTAGCTTCCCAGTCCGCCCTGTCTTGATCTGTGTCTGAATTTATTCCCCAAGCGCGAATGCAAGCTCAACGTACACTCACTACATGCTCACTACTCACATCTTTTTTTGAGGCCGCTCTTTTTCGTACTTTGTGAGGAGAATGTCACAATTTATTAATTATAATAATAAAAATATGTAATGCATCTTGCATTTTTTCTCTTTTCGACCCGTCCAGTTATTCTGGCTCGAAATGGATCAGTTCCCACCCTGGGTGAGAGAGCAGGAATTTTAAAGATCGTTGTTGTCAATGTTCATACTTGTTCATGTTGGCTAGATCCGTTGTCTGAATGCAAGTAGGCGAATGCTATTTAGAGAATGACGCCACCGCGGACGCCGGAGACAGTCGGCGGCCGCCGCGGCTGGCTCCGGCACCGCCATACTGTGTTTAGGGGATGACACCGTGTTAGATACAGCTTGCTATAGTTAACGTACACTAAACTTGAGAAATGTTTCCTATATTTTGACGTTCGCTGTAATGAATGCGATTTCAGTCTTGCACTATTGTACTATTTCAATCTTGTAGTTGAGAATGTCTACTTTTTGTACTAGTATTAGAACGTAAGCACTATCTGGCAATGTTTAATCTCGCTCTATCTTGTTCCAGTGTGTGTCCAGTGGCCGGAAGGTGAGGATCTTACTACAATAGTAAAAAAGTGTTTTGTATGTAACCATCCGAGACATCCAGAAGCTTACGCGTTTACATAGCGTTAACATTCATTGGAGCATGTTCTATTTTTGCCTACCCATCGTGATGGGACCATGCGGTCGATTAGTTCCCGTACCGAATCTAAATATCATCACATCACTTACACGAGTACGATACTACCTTGTGTGCTACGTATCTTATCTATAGAGAGCGAGATCGCTCAAAATGTAAATTGTGTTATCGTTTGCATCAGTTGTAAGTATTTTAAATATATTTGATTGAAATGCTCGATTTTGTGAGTCGTCAATTGGCATGGTACAAGTCCGAGTCCATCGCGTCTGCCGAACCAATGTAAAGTAGCCACTGGGCGACGCTCTGTCTCGGGCCTGGTCCGCCCGCTGCGGGGCGGCGGCCGGGCGGCGGAGGGCTCCGCGGTCTGTCGCCGTTGACAGTGGTGGCCGGTGGTCCGCAGGGCTGCGGGTGTCGGGCGTGTCGTGGCCGTGGGCGCTGGGCGCGGCGCCGGCGACGGCGGGCGCGCCGCCGCTGGTGCTGGCGCCGCGCGCGGCCCAGCGACGCAGGTACCGCATGCTAGTCTGAATGTGTGTTGCATGTAGCGCTGCGCGGCGCGGGGGTGCTCCGGGCGCGGCCGCCCGCGCCGCTAGAGCCCTCCCTCTCGCACGCGCTGCACCGCGCGCACGCGCAAGCGCACGCGCACGCGCACCACGCGCACCAGCACCAGCTCGCCGCCGCCATGCAGCAGTCCAACGCCTTGTGAGTACGCACCCGCTGCCCCCTCCTCGTTCCCCTCGTCCCCCCGCCCCGCCGAGCTCGGCGCTTGGGGAGCCGCCTGGCTGGTAGCGTAGCCGCAGGCCCGCGGCCAACTCTGATTATTAGTTGTGATTGCGCACACTCTAATTCAGGCATCTACCTAAAGGAGGCTCCGCATGTTGACATGTCCGTTGCGGGCAGTGTTGCCAGTGGCCGATATTCAAAAGTAATACAAGGCAACTCGAAAAGTAACTATAAAAATATAAAATAAGATAATGAAATTTTTCTCGTGAAAATGTTACTTTTTGAGCTGCTTTGAATATCGGCCACTGGCAACACTCCAACATATGGAGCCTCCTTTATCTTAGTGCCTGAATTAGGGTGTGTGTAATCGCAGCTAATATTCTCCATTCGCTACCTCCTAGGCGACTAGCCAAGCTCTAGGCACCAGGCGAGCCACCTGTCAGTATGGCCGTAGCCTAAGCCATAAGGTACGATTCCGACAGGAGGCGAGGCGGCCCCCGCCGCGACCCCACCCCCCCGCACAATTGACTCCCAATCCCGCTTCCCATCCCCGGCTTCCCGTATCACTGGTATGAATTAACATATTTTTGTTAGATAAACTTAACACGAGCACACTGTAATAGTTAACGAGTTTTTGAAGTGACAAATAGTTGAACTGTACTTGGGTATGTTACTTAGAACATTGAACAAAACATTTTTAAATGAAACATTCGCCTTTAGCTCGCGGGCTGTGCTTTCTTAACTAATATGAAATACTTCACTTTTCCATAATCTGTAGATAGTGCTGCTTTAATTGTAAATTAGTTACATTTCTACTTGCACTGTAGAGTGGTTATGCGAGTAGCACACCTTTTATGTCGTTGGTTATAGTATCTGTAAATAATTACACATCTGAGTGTTGTAGTTCCAGTAAAATATATCAATTTAAATACTGGTAATAACTGTTAATGAACATAAACGTGTTTACAATTTAACCTAATAATAATTGGTGTCTGTTCTATTCGCAGTGTATATTACGACCCGTTCTTAGCCGCGGCCGCGACGGCTGACTCCAACTACAGACTGCAGGTAATCCCGCCCCGGGGCTAGGCGTTGTGTTCTGTGCATTGATACTCGTATACCGTATACCGTACGCGGTGCGATCTGGGAGGCCGTGGTGACCGTGCGTGTGTTGTTGCAGGCCGCGAAGCCGGCAGCCGAGGTAACCCATCACACTCTAGAGCTCGTTTCGCTCGATACGCGACTATTATCTGTATTTCTATCGCTTCCCGATCATGTTCCACCACGCTAGTACATAAGTCCGATACCATCGTGGAGTGAGTGCTGGGATTTTGTTTGCTCCTTATTATATTCGTATGGTCCTCTTGGTTGGTACTCCACGTAATGCAGGGTGCACATTGTGTTTGTGGTAACCAGAGACTGCGCACTCGCGCGGCCGGCCCGCCGTTTGCTTACTGTTGCGTTGTCCTTGTCCGTGGTATTGTGGTGGGTGACTTAGCGTAGGCGTTTGCTGCGGCTGTCAGTTGCGCGATCAGACGCTACGCGCATCATGCTCCGAGTAGAACATTGAGCCCACAAATTAATTGCAACCTTCCGAGTATACTTACTAACAATCACCATGTAGCATTAGTCTCAGTATAATTGGTCATTTTTTATTAGTTTGTGTCAGATTCTACAGTTTATCACATTCTTACGGCATGCATGCATAGATCACCTAACGATTTTCTGCAACAAAGTACGAACTTTACCGTTTAACGACTCGTAAACCGCTACCTATTTGCTGCAGAAAACGTGGAATATCATAGGAATTGTGTACCAGGAACGCTGCATGTTTTGTAAATAAAGTGCCACTTCCTACACTCTACATTGTGTTCATTGGTTAGTTTTTAATGCGTTTTTCTATGCATCACTACGTATCGCTTTTGTTTTGGCTAAATCTAGACTCCGCTTGTAAGACGAGCACGAGCGTAGGGAGCTCGTCGGCGGAGGGGCGCGGGGGGCCCGCCGCCGGGTGGGGGCGGGGCCCCCGCGCCGCGTGTGGGCTCATTGTTCGCGCTGTCGCAGCCACCGAGCACCGGTACGCACCAACATACAAGAACATGGAGAACACGAACATCAAAGGGTTCTAAGGGAAATATTTGATTCATACGAGTGGACGTAAATTAGCAGGGCGAACAGAGTTTGCCGCGCGACCGTCCTACGTTCAGTAGCCATGGATTCGCCGAATCTGAAAATTTGTCTGAGCATTGTCTAGACAAAACGTACAAAAATTACCCCTTTTGACGAACATAGTGTTCGATGTTCGATAGGGGCGCGCATATGCGGACAATTGGACAGCGTATTGGTGAAAGCCCTGTTTGTTATTAATGGCCATAGGCAGCGGTGAGCACTCTATCAGGTGACTCCGTTGCCTGTTTGTCTACCGTATCTAAAGATCACTATATGGTCGATGTTCGATTTCTCCATGTTCTTATTCGTTCGTGCATACACGGCTTGAAAGGTCAGTCGGCACGGCTGCGACGCGTCGGTTGCGCGGTCGGTGCCATGAAGGTATAGGTGAAGATGGAGGGAACACGAACAAAAGCTTGAGTCAAATACCTACAAATTCTGTATCACATTCTCTGTGATCTGGGGCTCTAAAAAAACACATTAGCGTTTCGTAATATGGTTCATATTAATTTGTCACAAGTTTATGACTATTCAACATGTCGTCACTTAGTTCCAGTATTGGCCAACGGATCAGATAAGTTTGTGGCATTCTAATATGGATCATAATATAAAACGCTAATGTCGCCTTTTTAGATTCCCTAATCTTTCAATCTTCCAAACGGACAGATGCCCTTTCTGCCTAGGGTATGTCAGAAAGGGCCTGACCACAGAGCGCGATTCAAACGTAAAGCGCCAAACGGGAGTGTTCTCACCACCTTCCCCCTAGAACTTCATGGTGGCCTCCGCTCCCGTGTGCCAACACAGTGTGTGTGTTCCAGGCCGCTGCGGCGGCGGCGGCGGCGGCGGGCCCGCTACTGAAGTCCCCGCTGACGGCAGCGCAGCAGGTGGCTGCCAACTACGGCGCGGCGGCGCGCGCGGCCGCGGCCGCCGTCAGCGCCCAGCCCGCACAGCCCACGCTCACGCCGCTCGCTACGTAAGTCTCTTTGTATTTTAATAATAAATTATAACAAATAATCCACGTACCGATAGACGCAGCGTGGGTAGGCCTCCTACAAGGTGGACCGACGACCTGGTAAGGATCGCAGGTACCGGCCTTTGTGGCGATCTCTGGGGGAGGCCTATGCCCAGCAGTGGGCGTCTTTTGGCTGGTGTGATGAACAAATAATCGTGGACAAATTCACACAGTGCCATCTAGCCGTAAGCAAAGCTTGTGTTATGGGTGCTAGATAACTGATAAAACTACTTTTATACTTTTAAATGCATACTTATTATATATAGTACACCCAGACCCGTAACAGAAATTAAAATTCGTCATTTCAATTTCTGCCCGGCCGGGAATCGGACCCGGGACCTCTTGCGTGGCAGTGGCATGTTGACCACTGAATCACTCAGGTCGTCATATATCTCTATTTTCACCACAAGTGTCCACACGTAAAGATCGCAGGTACCAGCTGGATGCGGAAGGCACAGGACCTTGGAGATCTCTGGGGGAGGCCTATGCCCAGCAGCGTCTTTCAGCTGATATGATGATGGTGATGATTTATTTTTGAAACGGCCCCTCTACCCCAGTGTTTCGATCTGTGGCACACACGCCCCATCAGGGAGAAGGGACGTCGAAAGGATAAGGATATAAACTAGTAACAGACACGTTTTGACTGGACCCGACCTACCGTCAATTGCAGTTGATAGTAATCCTTACGCTGTATAAAATACAGTCGCTTTTGGTTACGAGGGACGTCCGACCAAGGTCGACTCGCCCGCGCATTCGAAAGCCAAAAGCGACTTCATTATATACTATGTAAGGATTAGTATCAACTGTGGGGATAACTTGTAGGGATACAGAAAGACAAGTACTGTACGCACCTCCCGTGATTCGCTCCCAGTGTGGGTTGGTGGTCCCTTTACCCCAACCTGCCATTCATACAGTTTATTTAATCAAAGGAATCTTTACCATACTCACTATTCCATTGTATTGTAAAAATACAAACACTGGTGAAATATAAGTATGTCAAAATGTAAAGCCGGTTGGAAGTTTAATACAATATTCAATTGATAGTTTATGGCTTATGTTATTCCTTGATTTCAAGCTCTAGTTAAATAAAACTGTAGTGTATTAAATCGTGTTATGAATGGAAATAAAATGCTACGTGCGTATTTGTCGCAAGCCTTTCTTACCCATAACATGAGAAAATTAATTCCCTTTGACACAATAAATGTCATCCCTTTATTTTGTCATTGAGATTATTAATTTCCCTATGACACAACCATGGACTTACTACCCAAAGGGACTGCGCACTGCTTTGACTAAAACCGGGCAGAGCGAGAATCACCATCGATAGTCCTGTGTCCCTTTCTAGTGTTGCCACCATTGTTGATGCAAATTCCGAATTACTTTTATTATTTGGCGCGGACACCGATCTCAGGGCCAGGCAGAGCCGGACCGGGTGCAATATGAAGGTCATGTTTTCACCAGGGTCCAGCCCAAGCTTACCCTGCTACTCGGAAACTTTTGGCCCTAGAACACTAGTTCCTAGGGTGAAATGATAGCACTCCTCGAGATCATCATTGCGTATGACAGCTGTCAAAGTTAACCCATTGGTCCTAAAACACTAGTTTCTAGAGAGAAATGATAGTACTTGTTGAGATCTACATTTCGAATGACAGCTGTCAAACTTTGGCCACTTCTCTTTAGAAACTAGTGTTGTAGGATAAATCGTTATATAACTCTTTTATCTGTTTTGTGGAACAAAAAGTTAATAATTATGTTAACTCGACATTTGTTGGAGAAACGTTCAGTAGATTAAAAGGTATTTTGACAACTACTTTTCGGATTGTACGGATTACCTCATAATAATACCAAATTCACGGTATATATATTTCTCCAATAATGGCAACACCAAACATGACACTTTTCAATTTAGAATGACGGTGATTATACTAATAACATTGTGTTTACACTGTTAGAAAGGGACAAAGGACTATCGATGGTGACTCTCGCCCTGCCCGGTTTTAGTCAAAGCAGTGCGCAGTCCCTTTGGGTAGTAAGTCCATGGACACAACTGATAGCATTACGCAGTTGTACCATGGGTAAGAAAGGGTCGCAAAATCGTATAATGTCATAAACTCTCCTCATTATGCGATTTTATGCAATTCAGTTGAAAGCCTGATGATAAACTGCCCGGAACTTAGGTGTTTGTAAAAGTTCTAAGGCCCCTGATCCGACTATCAAAAATGACACAAGTTATTTCAATGAGTTACATTGTAACACTACTAACTACCCATGCTATGGTACATTTAAAATAACTAAGATTATTTTTCTCTCTCTTTCAGGTACGGTGATCCTTACTTAGGACATAGTCTCGGGCCAGTGACGGGTTACGGGGTAAGCATACTTCGGATCGGCCTGCGTGCTTCTCTATCGCTATAACATCTGAACAGGCGGATAACAAAAAAATATTTTCTATTTGCAGGCGGCTGTGTACAGAAGTGGTTATAACAGATTCACACCTTATTAAGCCAGTGGAACAAATGAACAACTTTACTCGAATTATGAAACTGTCTCTTATCCTGAACATGACAATGAACTCTCTTTGTAAACGTACAAACGTAATTAATGTAAGGAATGAGTAATAGCTAGCCGACTACAGTATGGGTAAGCTTGGATAGCATAGTAACGTCGTTAGGAGGCGGCACCGCGCAGGCGCCCGCGACTTGTGGATACCAAAGTCATTAAAAATTCTAACACAAATAGTTTTATTAAGTTGAACTGTAATGTAAATTATTTGAATAATGCATATACAAGTGCGAGCAGCTGACTAAACGCATACTCTCTATTTAGATACGTATTTTAAGGACAATTAACACAATGAAATGTGAATACCTACGTTTTAATTAGTAACATGATCATTTAGTGTAGATGTTACACTTATATAAAAGGACAATAGCAAACGTTTCATGTAAAATTTAGTGAGCTTTGCACTTGCATATCATAGAAATTGTAAATATTGAATCTAATCACTACTATTGATTCACACAACTAATTTGCTTTGCGGTAAACTATAGATAATAGTAAGGAACCGGTGTTGATTCGCTAGATCGACGTCTCCTGGCTTGAAACCAATGAGACTGACGTTAGTTTCTAATGCGTTGTCGACGACGGGCCCGCGGCCCTACAGCCCCATGGCCCGACAGCCCTACAGCCCTATGGCCCAACATCCCTACAGCCCTACGGCCCTACAGCCCTAGCCGGCTGCGGCGCCGGCCCGTGCGCTCGCCGCGCCTCGTTCTGCTCTCTAGTTCTACACAGTTTTAGTTACTAATGGTCAAGTACATTTTGAACCTATCCGTTTTAGAAGACGCGTTATGTGGTGCGAATTTAATGAGGTGCCATTTATTTGGTTGTTATTTTACAAATATATTTTTCTTATAAAGTTACCTTGTACTTTTTGATGATTAATTTTACATAGTTCTAGGATTCCTCTATACTATAGTTATAGGCGTTACTCTGCTTTGAAATACATTTTACAGCTTCGAGCTTACACTATATTCAGTGTTATGTATCCGGAACTCGTTCCGGCTTAGGTTCCATTAGAGATTTCGGAAGAATAATTTTATAGTCACAACTGAGCTACGCTTCCCGGAGTTGGACTACATTTCCAAATCTTGTTATTGTAAAGTCGTTTATGGGTCGCTAGTGAGTGTCTAATATTTTCTTAGTGGTAACGCTTTAGACGTAGATTTAAAGAAGGGAACTCCTTTGAGTTCTTACATATCATTGAGATATTTCTTTAATGTTTTATAACGTCCCAAATTTTGTGTAATCTTTACGGTTCCATTTTTTACAGTTATCTCTTTAAATGTATTTTCTCTTGTCGAACAAACACGCGAACGGGTCCAACCCTTTAGACGTCGTAAACCTTAGATCTAATGTTGACATTAGGATTGTAAAGTAATGTATCTAACACCTACGAATTCGCTCAACGTTTATACCAAAGCACAAACCCCATCGATTCATACGTATTTGGAGCAATTCCAAAACATTGATCCCTTTTTAAATAGATTTAGTAGTCTTTCAGTTAGAAAAACTCTCATAATCTATGAGTTATACTTAGATAACTCGAACGAATTAAGGCTTTTTCATTAGGTACATAAGTAATTCTCTGCGGAGAAATAGGCGATGCAGATGGTTCGGACATATCTTGTGACTGTTTCGCCGATTAGTAGGTTTATGCGTAAACTATTTGCTGATGTTATAGATCTGAAACTAATATCCACTCACTGTCCGTGGCGAGTCTCTCTTAGAGCTAGCAACGCGAGAACGTTATTCAAATACTTTATTTCTTTTTTATACATTAGGTCGTTAAATGAGATTGTACTTTTAGCACAATCCCAAGTTTCTTAATTGTAGCTCTTGATCGTAATTTGTAACATATCAACATAAAGATATATTGCTATATTTTGTCTCCGTTGGAAATTGGAAACCGTTAACAATGCGGTGTTGTTTACAATGATAGCTTTAATTACAATGTTAAGATAAGGCGTTTTCCGGTTTTGGTGCACACTTTTGTATACAGAAATCAACAGCGATCCCATGACAAATATTTTGGTTTACAGAGTTCTAGTCTTTTCGTGCACAATCTTAATTACATAGGGAAATGGGTGCTCTGCCCATGACGATTCGATGTGATATTTACGAAAAGAATATTTGCGTCTGAGTTTACGAACAATGTATGTTTTTTTTCTATCTTTAGGTTCTATCTATCGTTAAGCTATTTTGTGTCATATTTTTCTTTTATCTGATTTATAGTAGGTCACTCATTTTTAGTGCCACTGGCTTTTTATTATAAGTTATAATTATTAGTAAAGTAGTCATGTTGCAGCTGCGAACAAATATTTTGTGCTTTATTGCTGAATACTCATGCGTGAATGTGTACGTAATTGTAAGAATCCTTGATTTTGTAGGTACTGTTTGTTTGTAAGTTTTAATGCAAATTTTTGTATCAAAGTACATATGAAAAGTACATGTGATACGATGATGATGATTTTGATATTTTGTCGGAAGTTCGTTTTAAAATCACAAAGTTTTATGCCTGCTTTTAATAGAAGGAAAACCAAAAAATGTTTGGTTTAAGTTACCTTGGCTAGAATTACATTGCGAGGAAATGGTTTTATCAATGCAGCCATTTTATCGTTCAATCATTTCCCGTTTAGGGATTTTTATTTTTTTAAGTTGATTTTTATGATTATATGAATTAAAAATCACGGAATAAGAGAAATTAATTTTTTAAAATTAAGAAGTTTCATAATATAAGCCAAATTGTTGTTACTTGAAAAAAAAAAACAGAATTTAAATAACATATCTGACAAAATGGTTAGTGTGCTACAGTAAGTTTTTGGAAAAAAATAACATCAAAAACAATGTATTATAAATGAATCAGTAAATTAAGGATATATATGTATTTTGTAACGCAATTTGTTTATCAGGTTTTAAGATGTTAAATTAAAACTTCATACTATTCTTATTTCTTTTTGCTGTGCACAAATTAATGAAAGATGGCTTCGATGTAATCATTAGATCTAAACGATTGTTATATATTGTGCATAATAAGTCATATCAATAGTGTTGTTAGCGAGTCCGCTCCACCGTAGGCGACGACTACTGCGCGAGCGCAGCTGCGGCCGCGGCGCGCTCGCACTGCCAACTGTAAATAAGTGTTATCGGGTTATATTGTTAACGTAGCCAGAGTTAGTAAGTATCACTTGTTCGTCAATTGCACTCGTCGACGCTGTTCAGTTAGTTTAGTACTCAGATATTAGCAGGGTTAAAACTTACGCCTATGTGTGTCCAACTATCTAATATAATGTTAAAGACGAAGACGTGCCACACACCGATTCCTCGGAATGAGTTCGGCGCGTCAGTTTTAATATCTTCGCTGGGGCTGCCCCGGCCCGAGGGCGCGGCGGCCTCGGACAGTATTTGAGATACTAGTACCGTGCTCAATTTCCGTATCTTCGTATTGTACCTATAATGTTAAAACTAAATGTTTTTGAAAATTAATATTAATTACAATAGATTTGTTACATAAACATAATAAATGTCTTCCGTTTGGCACACTTTTATAGAATCGATGCACAATTTATTATGGCACGGCACTTCCGAGTGCGCAATTTTGTTATACTATTTTTCGAGCCAGGTGCACAGCGAGCCCCTCATACGATTTGTGATAATAAGTAGATTTTTTCTTTCTGGTGTGGCAATTTTTTTGTAGATTGCAGAGCTGGTTCTGATCTTTTCATTGTAAATATTAAACTACGTATATTTTTTTCAAATGTGAAAATTGAATGAAATGAATCATTTAATTAAAGCCTTTGGCATTGTGTACTCATTTACGTTATTAATAAATTATAGTATGGACATAACGAGTTTCTATTAACCATGCCTTTCACTACGACAAATTCTTCAACTTACCTACCCAAATCAATTATAAATATTGATTTCGAAAAACCTAATGAATAATAGTGATTTGGTGACAATGATAGTTTTATTTGGGTCGATAAGATAATAGGGCCATGTGATAAGTGGCATAATCATTTCTTACTACGGAGTAATTAAAACAATCGGAATGGATAGATTATCGGCGAGCGTGATAAGGGCGGGCCGCGGCGGCGGCGGGCAGTGCAGCGCCGCGCCGCGTCCCCGCCGACCGCCGACCGCCGACCGCTCGCGACCGCCGCGACGCGACCAACGCGCCACCATGGTTCTGTGTCCCCCCTTCAAGTGGAGCTCCAAGGGAGGCTTCAACCTCTCCGAAGCAAAGTACACGCCGAGGCCGAGTAACCAACGACGCGACACCTACGTAAGTCAGCGCCGACCCCCGCATTCGCGACTCGATAATGCATCTTAAACGCTACTCAAGAACAAATCAAAGTAACCGACTCGGCTCGAAGTGCATATGTGAATAGTAAATGCGCATTTAATTCAGTTACAATAAGGTTGTGACGCCGCTTATCTTGATTTTGTTATAATGAATCATAGCAAATGAATGCAATTACTCCTACCGATGTATATCAAAGATAACTAAACAAACAGTGAAAAGAAGCATATACGTAAGTACGTAAATTTCGCGATACGTTTCGCGAAGTGGTGATTATCGGAAAATTAAATCACGCTGCATATAATTTTCTGCTCAACGTTTTCCATATCACATACAGGCATACTTACCTTCATTGTCTAAATCTAGGCACTAAAGCAGCGATAAGTGCCTTAACAAATCACAGTAGTGATGTGTATTGTAGATAAATTAAGTATGGATGTATTGGCTGATTGATTTATTATCGAAAAATATGAATATCGTGTAAAAGCGTACATAGAAACAATGATAAATGCTGCCATTTGGTAGTAGAGTAGGTGGATTAAAGACCGAAAGCTATTCTTTACGTGACTGTTACGGACCTTGGTCCTCAAACACATGAATTATACTGCTTCTGAAAAGGACAGCCTTTTTTATTTTTATGACCGCCTTTTTGTCTTGGGCTGAAATCCTGTCTTTCGGAGCAGCTACTGCATCTAGCTACCTATTTATTTATTGGAGTACCAACAACTATTATTACGAGTATAGGTATTGATTTATTTAACTATTTATTGCACACAATAAAAAAATACAGATATATAACATAGATATAACTGACACAACAGGTATATTGGGCAACGGTTTTGTAGATATAGAGTAGCAGTGGTGGTGTTCGCGGATTCTCGGCGGCGTTTCCTAAGTGGTCCGGTGAAAACACGGTTTCATAAAGTGCATAAGCAGAATGTATGCGAATGCAACTCGTTCACGGTGCTTATGGAATGAACATATACTGATCCTTGTTTTTTTTTATACCACCAACGTGGCAAACAAGCTTACGGCCTGCCTGATGGTAAGCAGTCACCGCAGCCTATGGACATTTGCAATACCAAGGGCAACACCCACACGTTGCCGACCCCGTAAAAACCTTTTAACACCTTTCTTGAAGAACTTCATGTTGTACTCTCTAGGTAGTTCATTCCACAACCGTAGTGTGCGTGGGAGAAAGTTCCTTTGGAACCGCACAGTTCTCGACCAATTGGGCTCCAAGGTGTGAGGATGAACTCCCTGTCGGTTGCGAGCGGTGCGATGATAGAACGTAGCTGTAGGCATCATGTCAAACAGTTCTTCAGAACAAACATCGTACAAGCGGTAGAACAAACAAAGGGAGGCGAAATCCCTCCGCTGGCTCAGCGGCTCAATACCACTTGTGCGCATGGTATCATCGACAATTCTCACAGCGCGCTTTTGGATCGAGTCGCAAGGACCAAGCTGATATGCCAGTGCTCCCGCCCATAGATGAGAGCAATACTCCAAATGGGGTCTGACTTGAGCCTTGTAAAGGAGAAGTCGTTGCCTTGGCGTGAAGAATTGCTTAGATCTGTTAAGCACACCCAGCTTTTTAGAAGCGAGCTTGACCTTTTCTTCCAGAAGACTGCGAAACTGGACGTCACTGGAAATGTCGACACCTAGGATATGTATGATCTTAGAAATGGCAAGCGGTGCGTCCTGGAACTAAGGAGCTACAACGAATGGAGTTTTCTTGGCGGTGAACGCGCATTCTTGTGTCTTAGTGGGGTTGAATTAGACTAGATTTAGTCGTTCCCAATCGGAGATTCTAGATAAAGTACTTTCGATTTTAGACACAAGTATTTCGCGACTTTCCTCCACTATGGCACGAAGGATATTGGCACGACCCGTATAAAAGGCGTCTCCAGTACTGTCATCCGCATAGCAATGAAGGAGGAACAGAGTTGGAGACAGCACCGAGCCTTGCGGGACACCAGCGTTAATGTCCAAGCTATTGGAGCAACAGCCGTCAACTATGGCTTTGATGCATCTGCTGGACAAAAAGCTAGTTACCCACTCGCACAATCCCTCGGGAAGCCCGTATGATGGTAACTTCGATAGTAGACCCCTATGCCAGACCCGATCGAATGCCTTCGCCATATCGAGGCCAACAGCCAGTGCCTCACTTTGACTCTCAACATCTAAAGCCCAACGGTGTGTTAGATACACTAGAAGATCACCCTTTGAGCGACAATGTCGGAAACCATATTGACGGTCGCTCAAGAGATCATGCTCTTCTAGGTAACTAAGGAGCTGTGCGTTTATTACTCGCTCCATAACCTTAGAGAGAAGGGAGGTTATAGCGATAGGCCTGTAATTCGATAGGTCTGATCTGTCGCCCTTTTTGGACACAAGGTGCACGTGGGCAGTCTTCCATGAAGACGGGACTATTCCGGTGGAGTATGAAAGCGCAAAGAGGCGCGTTAGTACCGGACACAATTCGGGAGCACACACTTTAAGCACCACCGCCGGAATACCATCTGGCCCACTCGACTTTCGAACGTCTAGAGAGAGCAAAGCCTGTCGTACTTTTCGCTGTGAAATGGATATTTCCGGCATTGATTTGCCACACCACGAGATGGTGGGCGGGTCGGCTCCTCCGTCATTCAGGGTCGAGTTTGAGGCAAAGAGAGCACCTAATAAATTGACTTTCTCTATTGCACTATGGGACAGGGTATCGTCTGGTTTACGCAGTGGTGGAAAGGACGACTGACTAAAGTTTCCTTCGGCAACTTTGGCGAGCGACCAGAAAGCCCGACTACCATACGGGTGGCTCGTGAGTCGCCCGCCAATTCTGCTAACGAAGGCAAATTTTGCTGAAGCGATCGCTCTCTTGCTGTTCCTCGAGGAGCATTTAATTTCCGCTTTATTCCGCAATATTCGGGTCCTGATTGAGACGAGTAGTGGTCCAAGTTTCGTACGCAGATTGCTTCGCTCGTCGAGCCTCTCTGCATGGCCGATTAAACCACGGTTGGCTGCTTGCCCAGCAGCCACCAGCGGGTTAGGAATTAAGTAGTTCATACCCGCTAAGATGGTCTCGGCGACTGCGGTGGCATAGGTATCAGGATCATCCGATGCAAAGCAGAGCTGCTTCCACGGATACGATACGTAAAATTCACGCAATCCATCCCTGCTTTTTTCATTATTAAGTCAATGTCTGCTGACTTATAATGACAAACACGACGCCATGCAGTGGGCCCGGGAGAGTCGGATAGTGTACAAGGCACTTGTGTCCGCACAAGGCAGTGATCCGACGAGCCAAGAGGCGCATCTACGGAGATGGACTACCCACTGGGGCGCGTAGTCAGCAGAAGATCCAGCAAGGAGCTTGTATGGTCCTCAACATCTGGGATTCTAGTTGGTGAGCGAATTAATTGTGAGAGACCATAGACCAGAGCAAATTCTTGAGCAGACCTTCCCGCATAGTTAGTAGACCGAGAACCGAGCCACTCCGTATGGTGGGCATTAAAATCTCCTAAAACCACTAACTCAGCGGAAGGATACTGCTCAAAGACTTTATCAGTCGTCACTTTCAGGTGCTCAAAAAGTCGCATTGTGTCCGAGTCACCGCCATTAGACCTGTATAGGACTGCCATAACTTCCACGCAGTCTGGAAAGTATGCGGTCTGCTGGCGCGGCGGGCGGAAGGGCCCCTAGTCCCCCCCTGACGTAACATCCGAGTCCACTCTGGTGTCCTCCTCCGACACGAACATTACACTAGGGACTTTTCGCGATACTGGCAGCTCAGCCTCCCAGGGTGGAGATTATTCCCTGGGTTCGGGAGCCCGTTCAGCCTGCGGGCGGCCAGCGGACAGCCATTTCACTAGGTCTCCCTGACCGCCGCGCCAACACACTGCCCCCGCTCAACAACGTAACAGCGAAAATGAAAGCTAGGCCCCTCCACTGCCAAAGCCACAGTTCCCCATAGACAACTGGAAACCTTACTCACCGGCAGAAACACAACACTATTAAAATAGTGTTGTTTGACTGCTGTATTCTGTAAGGTGGTACTTCCCCAGTCGGGCAGCTCCGATTTGGGTGGGATATCCCACCATGCCCTACCTCTCTTAAAATGTATTATGTGGGAGAGTACAAAGAATTCTCCTTACCTCACCACCACCAAGACCTTCAAACATCATCTGCACGTAGTGAAACCTATTCAACAACGGACAAGGCTTCTGTGATGAAGGATTGGCAACCACACTAAAATTAAACAGGCGCCTAAAATGCCACAGGCTGATGACGGGCAGCAGCGTCATAGTTCGAGGTGCTTGATCCTGCCACCGCCAACCTGCTTGCCAGGCATGACAATTAGGCATTACCTTTACATGAATTACGTCCCTAAGTCCCGACAACTACCTAGGTACACTATTACTAATTACGGTAGCGGTCATTGTAAAACTGTCTCATTGAACTTGGGGTTCTTGGCACCCCCACTCCATCGTTACCATGACCGCTGCTAACCCTTTGTTTATTTACTGGGGGCCATTGTATTTTGCTGATTGATTGAAATTTTCAAGTGTTTCGCTTCCGGCTTTTTTGTCATCTGGGTGGACAGGACGGAAAAATGATCTCCAAAATCCTAGGCCCACAACAAAATATCATCCAGTCCGTGCTGCGCTGATGTTAAACAAGCTTGGCTGAGCTTAGGTCCCTCACCCAAGTGTCTCCCCCAGTGAACGGCAATAGGACGATCCACTGTGTAATAAAATTCAAAAAGATTTTATAGCTTCTTCGGCCTGTGTTTCGGACATAGAGACCAAAATTTAACTACAGAAGCAGAGAGAACATATCGAGTTTCAATTCGAGACAAAATGTCACACACCTCTAAAACACACACACTAATGCAAATGCAGGGACGGAACAAGGCAGCCCATCTGCAATGTTATATTTTGCTACGAATTTACACTCGTAACAAATATAAACAAATCTGACTTGTGAGTATATTTCGCTCCGGGTGATTTTGTCATTTTTTTAAAGTTGTCCTTATAATTTTATATTGACATTATAATAAAAGGTAAAGTGTCTAGTGAAACAAACCCACGCCCTGATACCTACCACCGTCTTTTTGATCTCTCGATCCTATATACCGTGAATCGGCGATGCTTGCTTTTGCATGAAGGAGGGTTTTAAGGATTTTGACCGGTATAAATGTTTATTTGGTGTCTCATAACTTCTAAACTAAGTAGGTACCTACTTACTTATCGTTACAAGTATCTTCATTATCCACAGGTTGGCCTATGTGACTTCACAATAAATTGAATATGATGCCCTCAAGAGGACATAGCCATAAAAAAATTATAATAATGAAAAGAATAGGTACATTAATATATTAAACAGGCAGCATATTCTTTATTTTCACTAAATATTCAAATAATGATGGTGCACCAGGACAGAAGGGACTTGCAACAACTTATTATCTTGCTGCGCGGTCCGGCTTTGCCTGGCATTGTGGGGTGGGTTTGCTGCTGCCATGGGGCGGCCAGCGTGTCACTGTGTGCTTCCTTCCTACTTTCCTACCCCCTCCTTTTTGACGATTAAGGGCCGATTTTTCAATCCTCAGATTAAGTTTATCTGCCCGATAAAGTAATACACTGCCAAATTAAAACAAACTATAATCCTTTACAATTATGAAGTAATGACACAATTTTATTTTAGTCGCACAATACCTTATCAGACTGATATATTTTATCTGAGGATTGAAAAATCGGCCCTAAAAGAAATATTTAATGTCCTAATCAATCAATAAATTTTGAATTTTGAATTTTGTTCTTCAAAATGTTTACAACACAGCACTTCCAATTTGCAACCCAGACATCACGATGTCTGGTCTTTATGTAACCTAGAAAAACAAATAAATGTTAATAAACGTAAATACGCGATTAATCCATCCGTCGATTAGGTACATTTTTGGTATGAAACCCTAATACATATAAAATTGTGGACCGCTATTTACAAGATTTGAGTATTAAAATTCTATACTTACAATGAATACTAAATCTGACCCTGTTAGCATCAAAATATTTTCGTACACCGAAATATTGCTCAATTTGCAAATAATTTTAAAGTTGCCTTTAATGGCATGTTGTTTTAAGGTAAAGCATTTCAATTATTACAAATTCACACTATTACGATGCATATTTTTGTCACAATTTCAAAAATTGATTCCCGATCGCCGCGACCACGAATGAAATTACTTACCGATGAAAAGATAATCCAGGTGTATTTCCATAATTTGCGCTTTCACATTAATGTTAATTAAATTACACCGTCTTTTAAATGGTTTGATTTAAATTTTATTAAGAAATTATAAATTTATACCGATGTTTCAAAAGAAACGTCAGGTCGATGTTAGCTTGAGCAGCATGTCACGTTCAAAATATTGCGCGCGACATTTTCTTAGAGCTTGTATGAATAGACGAAAAAACGGGATAGCAATATTCATAATCATTGTAGAGTGAGCGAGCAGGGAATATTTGTGATTTGTGTTTAGTCTGTAGCCGTATTCACAATGATTCGAAACCGTTTCCGAACAATTCGAAACGAAATTCGTGAGCGGCGAATCCGTGTCGATCGATTCGAAAACTGTTATTCAGAATCCCGATAGATTCCACGGAAACTCTACTCTCTATAACATATGAAAATTTCATCAAAATTAACTGAAACCACATTTTCCTAAGAACTTTTGCAGGGTCCTTTGTCGATTCCGTATCCGAATCCGATTTCCGAGCCATTGTGAATACGGCTACTGGTATGTCTGTGGTTTCAGAACGTAGTTAGACGTCAGTCACATGAGAGTCATAAGATATTGGAAGGCCGGACACCGACCTACCAGTCAATCCCGGGTGCAACCTGAAAGTCATATTTTCATAGAAAATGTACTAGTCGTCATACACTTATAGACCGATCTGAAGGCTCCCGGTAAGCGCACCCGGTCAAAACGTTCAAACCGGTCAGAAAGAGGCAAAGCTTGCATATAATCTTCTTAGATGCACACTCAGTCCGGAAGCATTCCAGGGCGGATCTATTATCATAAAAAAAATTGTATAGCTGGGAAAATGAATGAATGAATGAATAACGCTTTATTGCACAATCAAAAGTATACAATGGGTAACTTAAATTAACAGCAGGAGAAGCAACAGGCGGCCTTATCGCTTAAAGCGATTTCTTCCAGGCAACCTTTTTGGGTAGTTAACTGTTGACAGAAGTGCATGATAAGGAAATAGGCCGAGAGTAAGCCCGTTCAACAAAAAGACATAGTGGTGTAATTTTAATTAATACTAATAAAACTATAGATAAATTTATATACCTAGCATAATACTATAAATACATATTTCAAAACAAAATAGAAGAGAGTAAGGTTTATCTGGAATGATATACGAGTATAGCAAACATATAAGGTTATAACCCAACAAGAGTTATGAGAAGCAATAGACTTGAAGAAGCTTATGGGACAGACTGTAGAAGATAAGCTTTAACCAGCCTTTTAAAAGATGGTGCAGTTTTGGCTAGTCGGATGTCCACAGGCAATGAATTCCACAATCTAATCGACTGGACAGTAAAAGATTTGGAATAGAAATTAGATGAGTGAAGAGGAATATTAAGGAGTAAATTATCAGAAAAGTATAGTAACTGTATGGTTGACCCTGAAGTCCATTATTTTAGAAATGCAAAAATTCCTATGTTGGAATATGAAACCCAAGGATTATCACAACCGTGGTCTTAAAGACCTTGCGTGGCAAGAAGTAAGAAGTTGGAATGTTGGATGAGGAGAAAAAAATGCGGGTAGGCAGTATCAGTCTACCGCCGCCGCGCCGTCAGTCTTCGTAAATACATAAATTTGACCCGGGTCAAGGATTGGCTCTGTTTAACCATCCAGCCCATGGTTACTATTCTACTACTCGGAAACCATTCGTCCTAGATAAGATAAGATAAGATACGATCTAGCGCACCTAGATAGTGGGACAAGACCCTACGCCTCAACCGATGCCCCAACTGCTGATACAGTTTTTTTATGCTGATTCGAGCACCGCGCGCTCGCTCTCTGCAACGAACGGCACAAGGTCGTATGTAAGGTCTGCCTCCAACAGAACTCGCCGGCCGCGGCTGCCGCCCGTTCGCTTCGCTCGCTCGGCTCGTGCGCGGTGGTTTATAACAACTATAGGTTCGAATTTGTGTCAAATAAATTAATAATTACTGATCTAGATTTTCTAACCATTAGACTGAGGAAAGGAAATAAAATACTGTGGAGGAAGTTCTATATAATTTGATAAGGAATGACATCTAACAACTTTTGGCCAGTCGTCCATTTGATGAAACATATATTTCAAATTTTGTTATTTCATTTGTTGTTCTGTCAAAATTTGCTAAATTAAGTTTTGATTATGTGACCGACTAGTCCTCCAGCTGCATTTTATAATACCAAAAATCCCAAACTCGCTGAGCTGGCTTATTCACTTGTTCTTTTATTATGTTCATTCCAGCTCGGTTGAGCTAAAATACAAAAAAGTTCGAGCTCCCTAAGCTCGCTCATTTCTTTATAAATTCATAATTAATCCGGATTTGAATAGCCAATGTACAAAATATCCGAACTCGCTACGCTTGTGCGTTCATTAGTTTATTACTTGTATTATGTTCGCCCAGGTCTTTTTAGAATAAAATCGAAATAATTTTGATTTCGCTAATTTTTTTAAATCGTACGTCCATCTTCAAACATTGTGAGCTTGTTCATTCAATGTGTTCACACCAGTTCTTTTGAGCCATGATTATAAAAAATTCGAACTGTCTGCATTCACACATTTTTAAAACATTAACATCGCCCATACCTCCCATCAATTCAGATTATAAGAACGAATATATCAAAAATTCAAAAAGATTTACAAAGCTCGACTATGTAAAACTAACACCTGTGGCTTTGTTTGTATGGTGGCCTTAATCATGCTGATTCAGCAATGGACTGTCACGCGCTGCAAATATTAACAAGTATCAAATTTTATAGTCTAAGTATACGAGGCGCAGACGAAATTGGGCAAAGCACAGACGTGAAGATAGTTTTTTTTTATATTTTAAGTTCACAGACTGATACAGTACAATGGTACCCTGTAAACGATGGTGGCGCCCTCAATTTTTTTTCACGATTTTCTTGCCAGACTAAACTGACGCCGCCAATGCCGCCCGCGGACGAACAGGGGCCCCCAGTGAAACCCGAGGAGAAACAGGGGCCCCCAGTGAAACCCGAGGAGAAACAGGGGCTCCCAGTGAAACCCGCGGAGGAACAGGGACCGAGTAACAGATCCAGTGACATGAGTGTTGGGAGCACAAAATGGATTTCCGCAAATGGCAAAGATTCAGACAGTGATTTAAATGACGAGCGCCGAAGCAGCGCGGGTCGGAAGACCGTCTCTGAGATCATCAGGTCGGACCCAGAGCCCCAACAGCGGCGCAAGAGAGGCTTCATCGCGCCACACGTGCCGGTCACCACAAGCTATCAAGATATCAAATATCCCAAGTTTGAGAAGGACGAAAGGTGAGGTTAATCATTTACTAAAAACTCCGTATCGTCGCACTGCTTGGTATCCATCTTGAAGTGGATGAAGAATAAATATTGGAATCTAATAAAAAATAATGTTTAAGTAGATGGACAGAGTCGATTTTTAAGATTTTACTTTAGTAAAATGTACTTTTCATTAGTAAAGTGTACAAGTGTACTTTGTATATAGGTACAAGCAAACACAAACAGTCAATCATCACTAAATATTACGGTGGTTTTACACCAGACGATGAACATAGATTAAGTCAGCAAGATAACATACAATAAGAACATTTGCTTGTGTTCTTTTGGTGTGAACGCGCCGTTAACACTAGACGAACTAGAGCTCATTTTAAGAATGCTCTACTTTTGGTTACAATAAAGCGAACGAGCCGTTTTAGAGCATTCGCTCGCTGGGCATGAAACCACTGTGTGTTTACACCGCGTATTCGCTCTTGTTCTTTTGGTGTAAACGATGTGTATTCATCAGCCGTCTTCAGAATAATGACAGAACAAGGAGGGGCTCCTCTGTATCTCTTCTGTTTCATAGCATAACAGTCCACTGCAGGACTTAGGGCCTCTCCCACGAATGGGGAGGTTATTGCCATAATCTACACGATTGGCAGGCGTGTTGGAGATCCACCTCTATTTCATCATGTCAGCCGAAAGACGCCCACTGCCGGGCACTATAGCCTGGCTATGTCGGTTCGCTTGCGGATCTTCTAATTTCTGATCTATCGCGAGCACGAGAGAACGAGACTCCGAGCATAGAACTTTCCTTTGCCCTTTGGGTAACAGTGAGCTTTCTTCTAAGGCCCAAAGTGAGCGGCCACGTCTCTGTTCCGTAGATCATCACTGTCAACACACATTGGTCAAAGACCTTCGACTTGAGACACTGCGGTAATTGAGACGAAAATATATGGCGTAGCTTTCCGAACGCTGCCCAACCGAGTTGGATTCGTTCGTTGACCTCTGTCTCGAAATTGGACCTCTCTATTTGGACTATTTGTTCTAGGTACGCATAGTCGTCAATAACTTCAAGTGGAGTGCCTCCAACTGTCACGAAAGTAGGCACAACATGGATATTTGACATAATTTTAAGACCTACTTGTTGAGAGGTCATCGAGAATTTAGCCCAAGTCTTCCAGGGTTTCAGCCCTGACTTCGATATCGTCTGCAAATCTGACGTGAGTGAGGTACTCGCCGTTAATATTAATGCCTAGTCCATCTCATCCGGTGAGTTAAGGTCAAATGCAAGCCTAATGACATTTAAAAAAAAATCTCAGTTCGGAAGCCTGAAGATTTCCTCCAGTGTAGCGGTAAACAACTTCGGTGATATGACATCACCTTGTCAAACATCTCGCTGTAGCTGAACAGGATTTGAGGTCTTGTCCTGGAGACGAACAGACATCGTGGCGTTTTCGTACAAACACTTCAGTGCTTCGATATATCGATAGTCAATTTGGCACCGCTGTAGAGACTGGAACACCGCCCAAGTTTCGATCGAATCGACAATTCTCATAGTTCACAAACGATAAGCAATATAATAGCAAGACCGGTTATACTCTTCGGTCTTCTGTATAACCTGTCAAAGCGTGTGAATGTGGTGTATAACAGTCCATAGAACCTCTCGACTTCCCTTCAAACTTCGGACTTGGTCGAAACAACTCTGCCGTCATCCATTTTCAGACTCGTCAGCTGGCTCTGTCCAATCGACAGATCTCTCGCAGACTTTAGAGCCTTTGTTCCCTTCGATCGCCGCCTCAATATTGGTAGTATTGAAGTGGCATATGCCGCGAGTCAGAGGCTTGGAGATCTGTCTATTGAGGCTTACGCCTATATTGCGAGACGTCATCAGAGGATTGCAAAGTATTGCCAGAGATTTTATATAACTTTGACCCAACCGTAAAGGTTGTTTCCACGAACCTGGTTATTGTAGTAGTCCACGTCGACGCACTCTCCTAGGCATTCAAAGCCTAATTGTTGTTTTGTAATTCGAGTTGAAAGTCCTCAGGATTTTGGATTTGGATAGGTGTAGGCCGGAGCATAGACTTATCAAGCTCGATCTTTCTAGCATTGGACTTAAATTCGATGTGCCTCTTGCTAAGCGGTGACCACTTCATATTTTCACGCTGTTGATCACCATTGAATATATGCCGTTTCGTATATAGGATGAAGTCAATCTCATTTTTTTTCACACCATCGGGACTACGCACGTCCAACTGCGATGATCCGGCTTCCTGAAAAATTAGTTCACCTCTGTTTACACCTGAAGAAATTTTACGAAAAGATACCTATCATATTAATTCGGTAATTAAGTCGGTTTAATTGATTAAATACCTATGCAACGTAATTTGTTTTAATTTTAGATCAGTGGAACAGATAAAGAAAGCTATAATGGCAAACGACTTTCTGAAGAATCTAATGGATGAGGACCGACTAGCTGCTGTGGTGGAAGCAATGAGCCCCAAGGAGTACTCTGCTGGCAGCGTCATCATCCGCGAGGGAGAGAGCGGCAGCCATCTTTACGTATCTGCCTTCGGGCAGTTCGAGGTACTGAAGGGGGTGCAAGTGGTGAAAACCTTCGGACCCGGAGACGCATTTGGCGAGCTGGCTATTTTGTATAAGGCGAAGCGATTTGCATCTATCAGGTGTAAGTATATACACTTTTACATAACGTCAAGTCTCTTCTCCGTAGGGGTAGGCAGAGAACTATATAACTCCGCTCTCTACGACCCTGAAAACCCTATTTCGCCCCTTTTCTACTCTCGCCCCAAGAATGGTACAAGCAAGGAGTATGTTACAAGCAGTCGTACCCATTTTACATAAGACATAGACCTAATTTTTATTGGTAAAAAAGGTTTACAAGTCATTATTTGTTGTAATCTAGGTGCATAATCGATAGTACAAAAAGTCGTAAAGAAGGTTGCTCGGTAGTTGTAGGTAGTAAAGGTTTTTACGGGGGCGGCAACGCGTGGGTGATGCCCCTGGTATTGCAAACGTCCATAGGCTGCGGTAACTGCCACTTTTGTGGTAGAAAAAAAAATCATTATTTTATTTCATGGTTAAAATACTGTCTATTTTTGTACTATCATGAAATAGTTTGTACTGCGAAGTTTCTTTACATGATAAGATCAGAAATAGCCGCAGCAGAACTAAGGTCGACTTAACACTCCGATTTGGCTGGAGCCACAACCGTCAGTTGCGGTCGATAATCCTTACGGAGTACAAAATAAAGCCGTTTTTGGATAACTTCGGATGCGCGGGCAAGTCGACCTTGGTCAGACGTCTGACCACGTCCCCCGAACCCAATTCACGGTTAGTCGGCTCTAGTCAAAATGAAACTCTACTAATTTAAGAATCACAAATCTGAACTGATATACTGATGCCTGTCGGGGTATTCTCTCACGCACCGACGAGTGCAGCGTAGGACATACCTCCATGAGGTATAGTTCGATAGCGGAGGAAGGCAGTGGCGACATGAAGGCAGTGGAAGAGATGGCTGTGGGAGACCAACACAATATCACTGAAGCCTCTACGTCATCATTATCATGTCAGTCACAAGAGACTGATATGATAATGATGACGTAGACTTTGGTAGAAACTTCGAATCTCAAATGTAAACGTAAAAACTTTGTAAAAAGCAAACACGAAGATGACCACAATTCTGAGCTCAATTACCTACTTCTGCTTTGTTATTGTAAGTACAATATCATGAAAATCTTATCATTATAATGATTTCAAGCACAAAGGCAATGCTTCACTAATCGGGCAATTCTACGTAAGCACTTATTCATAATCAAGACTTTAATGAGCAGAAACCGTCGTTGTTTATTATAAGTTGGTATTAACATTCTTTGATATGAGAGTCGGGAACTAGACCATTAGGTTAGCAGGCTTGAAGACCTAAATAATCATCTTGGCATTAATGTGCCGGATTTGCTCCTGCGCACGAAACTGTTGAAATCCACCCAACATTGCTCGTAGCGCATCGTTATAACGAATGATCACACCCCCTACTCTCTAACGACAATTACTTACTCAGAACTGACTTTGTAAATATGCACCAAAACTGAGTTCAAAAATGTGCCTCACTCAGGTACAACAAAAGCCAAGGTATGGATACTGGAAAGGCGGGTGTTCCAGAAGATTATGGTGCGCAACCAGAGACAAGAACAAGAAGACAATATCAGATTCCTGGCGTCGGTACCACTCTTGCAGGGAATTCATCCTATAGAACTCTCCAAGATATCAGACTTTCTGAGGAGGGTAAGTTTTCTCCAGCTGTAGACTAGAAATATCGATAAGATACCATTTTCAGATAAGTTAACTTTATCTTAAGTAGTTACCTAAGTACCTGTTTATAAACTTATTTCGTCTACATATGCAAAAATTATCTTATGCTGGATTCGAACGTTTATTTATCAGTATTTTGAGAATTGCTGTTCGTTTGTCCCTGGCTGAACAAACCCCAAAATTTCCCAAAAATAAAACAATTTAAATAAGGTTCAAAATGGATCATTTATTACAAAAACTAAATTCTATATATAATTTGTATGCGACAACTTGCTACCGCGATGTAGAAAGTACACAAATTTGTAACAGCGCCATCTAGTGGCAATAGTTGGTACTACATACTATATCACCTTTATCTTCACTGTTTGGTCGTCTGAACATTCCGGCCGCCATGGACCTAGTCCAGTTAAAGAACTATTAAAATAAACAGTTTTTACATCGACAACACAAGGTGTCACAAAATTCAAACTTACTTTACATAATATTTGATAAAAGATATAAACTTAATTTGCTATATAAACGGACTATCTTAATTTGCTACATTAACAACTTATCTATAACTTAGTATTACAAATCATAGGATCAAATCCTAAGATAAAACAAAAGAAAATCTTTACTAATCCTTAACAGGTAATAATATAAGTTTTGACAAAGGTCTCTTAATAATATGACCTTTATACTTGAGACTGACAACACGTGTGAGTTTGTCCAATCCCGGATGTTTATCAACAACCAGTCCAAAGAGCCATCTAGCCGGCGGTAAATCGTCCTCCTTAACCAGAACAACACTTCCAATCTCGGGTTCAGGAATCTGTTCAGTCCACTTAAACCTCTGTTGCAGTTGTGTCAAGTATTCATGTGACCATCTACGCCAAAAATCTTGAACTATTCTTTGTGTTAAACGCCATCGCTTTAAATTACTTAAATTGGATTGTTCATAATTAAGGTCAGGAATCAAAACTAAGGGTTCACCTACCAAAAAATGACCAGGAGTTAAGGGGTTGGGATCTTCAGCATTATTGGATAATTGCGACAATGGTCTCGAATTGAGACATGCCTCAATTTGAGACAGCACAGTCGTCAGCTCCTCAAATGTTAGGGTACTGTCTCCTATCACTCGTTTAAGGTGATGTTTGGTTGATTTTATGCCCGCTTCCCACAGTCCTCCAAAGTTTGGAGCACGGGGAGGGATAAAATGCCAAGAAGTGCCATTTGAAGCTAACCAGTCAGCAATTTCCACTGCTACACTAGACCTTTCCAAATCGAACAGTTCTTCCAACGCTCGTGCACTTCCTACGAATGTGGTACCGTTGTCACTCCATAGTTCGGCGACATGACCTCTACGAGCTACGAAACGCTTGAAAGCAGCGAGAAAGGTCTCCGAAGTCATGTCACTGACGACTTCCAAGTGGATGGCTCTTGTAGCCATACACACAAACAAGCATATGTACCCTTTCGTAGCATGGTGACCACGACCCTTTGTGGTTCGAACATTGATCGGCCCTGCGTAATCAACACCACTCCTTATAAAAGGTCTATGTGCAGTGGTTCTCGCTTCAGGAAGCTCACCCATCATTTGCTGGTTAGTTTGCGTAGAGTAACGAATGCAAGTAATACATTTATGTACACATAGTCTAACCAAATTCTTCGCACCGATAACCCAATATTTAGACCTTAAGTAATTCAGCGTGAGCTGAGGACCACCGTGCATAGTTTTAATATGTGCATCTAAAACTAACAGCTTTGTGAAATGGGATTTATGTGGAATAACAACCGGATGCTTCATGTCAAATGAAATCAATCCTGCATTCTGTAATCTTCCACCAACTCTCAATATCCCATTTGAGACTAAAAATGGGCACAAAGACGAAAGTTTGTTGTTTTTCTTCAACTTTCCGCTTTTTACAGACTCTATATCCTGGTGAAACTCTGCTCTCTGACATAATTTGATACAGTTAAGTAATGAATCTTGCAATTCTTTTGTACTTAACCAGGTAGAGGTTTTTCTTTTTTCAGGTTGGTTCCAGTTTATAACTCGTTTACAGAACGCGACGACACGGACTAGCTTTGTCAGTGATGAAAACTTTTTCAATAAATTCCTGATGCTGTCATCTTCGTCAGTAGTTAAATGGCATGTCAACTTAGGTTTTCTTTCTTCGAGCTTCGTATCACTAAGAGTAGCCTTTTCGTAGCTAATCTTTTCAAGATACAGCCATTCAGGACCCCGTTTCCAGAGCTGATTGTTAATGAAGTCTGAAGCTAGCATTCCACGTGATACACAGTCAGCTGGATTTTCCTTGGAAACAACATGTGACCATTGATTACTATCTGTGATACTGAGAATTTCAGATACGCGGTTTGCGACAAAGGTTTTCCACCGGCTGGGGTGACTACTTAGCCAGGCGAGAACTATCGTTGAATCAGTCCATGCATGAATGTTATGACTAGGCACCTGTAAAGTCATAGCAACCTCACTCAGAAGTCTCGATAGCAGTACTGCACCGCATAATTCCAATCGCGGAATAGAGACTTGTTTGATAGGTGCTACGCGACTTTTAGATGTGATCAGACTCACATACACATTGCCCTGACTATTAATAATGCGAGCATAGACCACAGCCGCATATGCTGCATTCGACGCGTCTGAGAATCCATGCAGTTCGAAACATCTGTCATCCCTGCACGATTTGACCCAACGTGGAACAGTTACAGCCTCAAGCACTGTTAAATCGGTTCTAAATAGAGTCCAATCTTTAAGCAGTTGACTCGGCAACCCGCTGTCCCATCCAATACCAGACAACCATAGTTGCTGTATAAAAATCTTAGCTTTGGTGACAACAGGTGCTATCCAGCCTAAAGGATCAAAGAGACGTGCTATATCCGATATAACTTTCCTTTTTGTTACGAGCTTGTCCACAGTAGAAAGTTTAACTACGCATTGGAAGTAATCTGTTTCTCGATTCCATGTAAGTCCTAATATTTTCATCACTTCGTCGATCTTAATTTCTCTAACCTCTTTAGAGTTGTTACTTTCCAATTGGAGTTGGTAAAGTAATTCTTTACTGTTACTCGCAAACTTCTGAAGAGGAAAGCCTCCTCCATTGAGCAATTGTACCATTTGAGTATAAACTTGGACACCCTCTTCTACGGAGTAACAGCCGGTCATTAGATCGTCCATATAAAAATCACGAAGGACTCTATCTGCTGCTAATGGAAAGTTATGTCCTTCTTGGTGAGCCAATTCTTGTAGAGCGCGTACAGCCAAATATGGGGCAGAGGAAGTTCCAAATGTGACTGTTAATAGTCTAAAATGCTCTATTTCAGCACTTGGATTTTCACGCCAGAGGATGCGCTGAAAATCTATATCTTCCTCCGCTACTTTCACTTGTCGGTACATTTTTACAATGTCTGCGACAAGTGAAATTGGATAACATCGCCACCGCATTATTAAGTGCCGTAATTCTGGCTGAAGAGTTGGACCAACCATTAAGTTATCGTTTAGTGAAATGCCGTTTGTGCCCTTAGCTGAGGCATCGAAGACTACACGAACTTTGGTTGTAGTCCTATTTTGGCGGACGACTGCATGATGAGGCAGATAAACTGCTCCTGGCTTATAGACGTCCATTGGAGTTACCTTTTCCATGTGTCCCAAACTAAGATACTCATTAAGCACCTTGGAATATTCACTCTTTAGTTCAAGATTTTTTAACAAACGTTTCTCTAACCAAAGAAACCGGTTGTGAGCAATTTGTTTAGAATTGCCAAACTTACAAGACGGGTTTTCCGACTTGAATGGTAATTTGACAACGAATCGGCCAGAATCATCTCTTGAAGTTGTTTGTGCGAACAACTTTTCACATTTCTCTTCCTCCTTTGAGTAATGTCTCTTAATTGTAAGAGTATGATCTGACTCCAATTCCCAAAATTTCTTTAAAAGCTCATTCTCATTGAGATGAGTTAAATGCATACTGACTATGCTATTGGAAGTCACTCTGTCCTGATTCGTGGGTGCAAATTTATCATCTATTTTGCCAGAGAGGATCCAACCGAGTCTAGTATGTTGTGCAATAATAGAACCCGACAGACCCTTGAGTACCCCTTCCAACAAGATCTGGCTATACACTTCCGCACCCAAAAGCAGATCTATCTTATTCGGCATGTGAAATGAGGGATCTGCTAGAGTTATAGACGTGAGTGATGTAGGCAGTACCTGAACTGACACCTTTTTACTCGGTAAAAATGTGGTAAGTCTCTTTAAAACATGAGCTTTAACTGTAACAATAAAGCTTGAATCTAGACGAGATTGAATCTTTAGAACTACAGAGGATTTCGATCTTAAATGCGAACTCTGATCACCGCCTAAACCTGATAAGAGACTTGTTTCCGGTATTTTCCTGAGACCTAACATCTGAACTGCTTCTTCAGTCACAAATGAGGCTTGAGAACCTTGATCCAACAAGGCCTTTAAAACTACAAGAGTGTTGTTCTTGTTTGAATTAACTTTTACTAAAGCCGTAGCTAATAAAACTTGGCTGCAATTACTTGATGAACAAGAAACAATTGGACCATTTGAACCCTGACCTTGATCCTGCAACGACTGCTGAGTTGGCTTTTCACCAACAACGGTGGCAACCACTCTGCCGTCTGTCGTTTGATTAGCTCGGGTTGAACCATTAGCTGAATTATTGGGAAGTTTGGTATGAAGCAAACTATGATGCTTTTTCTTGCAAATATGACATCTAGTGGACTGGTTGCATTGATAAACGGAATGGTTAGGAGCTAAACAATTAAAACATAATCTGTGAGTCTGGACAAAATTACGCCTCAAATCAACATCATCTTTTGCGAACTTTTTACAGTTTGCCAATTTGTGACTATCAGAGCAATATAAACATGTAGGCTGTTGAGTAGTGGAAACATGGCTGTAATTAGGTTTGTCGTTTCTTTGTGCCTTTGTATCTAAAAACTCAATTGACCTGAAACGAGTCTCTAAAAACTCTTGAAATTTTTTAAAAGTAGGCAAACTCTGAGATGACTCACAAACTTTTTGTTCCCACTGCTTACGTGATTCAGAGTCTAACTTTTGGCTTATTAAAAAGATTATAATAGTATCCCAAGTACTAGTATCGATACCTAAGTTTTTTAATGCGTTCAAACATTCTTTGGTTGTATCTAATAACTGCTTAACTGCAGTGGATGATTCAGATTGTATAACCTTTTGATTAGTCAACCTTTTAAGAATACAATTAGCTTGGAACCTTTTATTATTGTAACGACCCTCTAATTGATCCCAACATAATTTATAATTATCCCCAGTGCATGAAATGTGCCGCAATAATTGCTCTGCTTCACCGGTAACACAACCTTTAAGATAGTGAAGCTTCTGCACATTATCAATGGTGCTCTCTTTGTGAACTAGAGACAGAAACAAATCTCGAAAACTCGGCCACTCAGAATAGTTACCGGAAAACTTAGGAATTTCGATTTTAGGCAATTTTACATTACTCGATTGCGATTGCAATTTAGACTCATAAGTTTCTACTGTACTAGATTTTAACTGCATCTGCTTGTCTTTCAATAGCGATTTATAATCTAAATAAGCATCTTCACATTTATAGTACATGTCGTTTACCACACTGTCATTAGATTCCAATATTTCTTTTTTACATTCATATACAAATTTTTGATGATTGCTAGTAAACACGGTCCATGACTTTTCTAAAGCCTCTAACCTTGTATCAATGTAACCGGCTGATATCCTTTCTTTTGGAGACTTTTTAAAATTACTTAAACCTCTTTCAATTTTATTAATTATATCCTCCTGAAGTTTAACATAATTATCAATCATGGTTACAGATATTACAAGCGAAGCTAGTAGAAAACCGATAGAAAAATTCTAAGTTACAAAATATAAGAATTTACAAAAATTTTACAAGTGTTTAACAATTAAGAAATCGATCAAAAATCGGGCATAGGTTCCCCGTCTGAACACTTTTATCGAAACTATTCTAAGTCCATGCAAATTACTTTAAAATTTTAACTAAGTCTATGTAAACAAACACTGCAAATCGAAATTTTTCTAAGTTAATTTGTCCTAGTAAATAAAGTTCAATTTTACTCACAATTTGTTGACCACTTTCACTCACAAAGTTTCTCGATAACCAATAATCTTCCTTGTCCTTGACGGATGGCAGATGTTAGACTTCAAAGTGACGTTGACAGATGACTTCTTGACGTTGACAATTAGCAGCTACTTTGACATTGACGTATGTCAACACTTGACATTAACAGCTTACTTCTTGGCACTGACAGCTAACTGTCACTTGCTATTGACAGATGTAATTTTGATCCTGACAGCTGTCACTTGACTTTGACAGCTGGTGATGTTTTGACGTTTATACCTGTCACTTGATTTTGACAATTGGTAGAACTGGACAAGTCACTGACAGCAGCTGTCACTTCCCTCTGACAGCTAGTATACCTTTGACGATGATAGCTGTCAAACTTCAAGTATTACTCCGTCTCTTTCACACCTGAAGCGTGTGAACTTTCTGGCGTACGATGGTACTCTTGGGGAGAGTACTATAGCACCATAGGCAGTATTTCACCCCTGGTCGGTGCCCCACAAAAAAAAATCCTGATTTTTTTTCCAAATCCAAACACCAGTACCGGTATTCTCGAAGGACCATGAACAAACCCCAAAATTTCCCAAAAATAAAACAATTTAAATAAGGTTCAAAATGGATCATTTATTACAAAAACTAAATTCTATATATAATTTGTATGCGACAACTTGCTACCGCGATGTAGAAAGTACACAAATTTGTAACAGCGCCATCTAGTGGCAATAGTTGGTACTACATACTATATCACCTTTATCTTCACTGTTTGGTCGTCTGAACACTGGCAAATATAAAAATTACATGTCTACATAAGGGTTTTCGCGAATCCAAAATCCACAAGATGGAGCTACATCGGCATGAGGTTTGCTGTCAAAAGAAAGCCCTGTCATTGGCTGGAATAGATTCGTCAGTTTACAGCAGTTGTTTCTGTCCAATAACACAACAGTATTGAGGCAACAGCATAGGCGTAGTAAGAGGGGGGGCCGGGTGGGCCGTGCCCACCCCAGGATCGGGTGCTCACTGACTTTTCATTGGCGATTGACTCGGCTTCGGCGGCCACGTCAGGGGCCTGGAAAATAGCCCTAGATACGCTAATGGGCAACAGACTTACCAAGGCGCTTCACTAGCGCCATCTGAAATCGCGAATATCCTTTTTATGGACCTTTAACCAGATTTTACTGGTTTTGGCAAGGCTGAAATGCTACATACCGATTCCCAATAACCAGCTAGTTAGAGCTCTACCGAAACACTCTTTAACGTCGGTTCGTGCAACCAGGAATTCTTCTCATCGGGCACCGTGATAGTGCGGCAGGGCGATCGCGGAGACAAGTTCTACATCATCCGTGGGGGCACCGTCGTGGTGACGAAACGCGAGGACGACGAAGGCGACCGCGAGGTGGGGAGACTGGGGCGGGGTGACTTCTTCGGGGAGCAGGCGCTTCTGCACAACGACCGGAGGCTCGCCACCGTCACCGCGCAGCCGCCGGGCGTCGAGTGCCTCACGCTTGAGCGAGGGTGCGTGCGATATAGCGAACTAAGACAGTCAACTACTTATTTCACCAATAACATGCAGTTGAAGACGACGCCTACTACCCTATTGTACCCATTGGCAACAAACTAAGCGGCGAATAAGCTGTAGATAGTTTTTTCCACGCGCTAATGAGGTGTACCTACTTGTTCCGGTATGATGTCGCTTAGGGGTGTTGTTTGCCGTGCCAAGTGATTTAAAGGTCCATTTGATGAATTATGTTGCATTATAAAATATGACTTTGACAAACACATATCGCTGCTCCGGTTTCCTGTTTTGGCTCTCCCGTAGTCGATCAAGCATTTTGACCTTCCGAATTGAAATAGGTTATCAAATATTTATTAGTTCTAGCTAATCCAGATGATGATTACATACCTACCTCTTATTCTAACAGGCCCTTCTCTGAACTGCTTGGTGATTTGGAAAAATTGAGAACAATTCAACACTCGCCACCACGGATATCCCAACAGAAGAAACAATCACAAGTCAGAAGCGGTAAATATTAACATAGAATGTAAAATAATAACAACTTATTATTTAAAGACTATCAATCATCGTCATTAACAGCCCTATATCTGGTGTAACGTTAAGTATGTCCAGGCGGTTATTTCAAAAGTTTTTAATTTTTATATCTTACTAGCCGTTTTCAGTGGCTTCCACCCGCGCGCTTTTCGGATATCTGAGAAACAATCAACTTTCTCGCGGGAACCTATTATTTGGCCGGAATATAAAGTAGCCTATGTACGCCGCATAACAATATACTACATAATGCTCAACTTAAAGTCTGTATCCATGTCGCTGTTCGGCCAAAGAATACGACACTTACGAGAAATGTGATAAATGAATGCGTTTTTCTCGAAACTGCCGAGATCAATTTTGATGTCATGCAGCATATGAAGATAATTGAAGGTGCTCAATCTATACTCCGTAACTAAGTCGCTACTTGTTTAAATATTGTGGCACTTGTCATACAAATGTGCAAAAGACGCATTTTTCTCGTAAATGCTGGGACCATAAGATGCTATGAGTACGGCATAAGATGTCGTACTAAAGGCCTACCTACAGGTAAGGAATCATGTCGCTGCTGGTTCAAAGAATACAGCACTTGCCATATAAATGTGACAAATGAACGCTTTTTTCATGAAACTGCCAGGACCGATTTTGATTAATGAAAAATAATGTAGCTGAGGCACCCTAACCATATACAGACTCATCTAACTTAAAGCTAAACTAAAAAATAATTTATTTTCGAATATGTTATTCCCTAACCATAGGTCATGATCGTAATGCTGCTGATTTTTAGACCACTTGTGAGCAGTCTCTTTTGGTAGGTAGATTAGGATCTAGAATAAGCTACGTTTTCATTCCTCCCAAATCGGGAATTTTCGGGAACTCCAAGGGTTAACCAGGATACAAAAAAGGGAATAAAATGAAATAAGTACCCAAAGTTCACAGTGATAGGAAGTGTGTATTTATTATTATTAATTTTTTTGCGCCCAACGCAAAGGAAATGGGCACCCTCCGGTAGCGGTTGGGAGGGAGGAGGTGAACTCTCATGAGTACCAGCTGGCCGGCCAGACTGGTTATGCACGACTCGCCAAAATGAACCTAGGCGCATACGTGCTAAACACCCCCTGGGAGCACCTGTAGCCGGGAAGGCTTTCCAGGTTTAATGAAATTGAATAACGATAACAAAAATTTTATTATTTTAAATATAATTAAATAGAATAACGACCTTCTAAAGGTCGTAGGGAACCGATATGCGCAAGAGGCACAACTCATACACGATTGATATCGAAGCCTCAATGAACGGTAGGGCTCGCAGTACCGGTATATCTTTCCAAACGATATTTTCGGGATTTGTAGAAGTAGCCAGTAATTTATTAGAAACTTTTAATTATTATATTCTTTATTGACAGACAGACTTAAATAGTACCTAAAAAGGTTATTTCCTGAAGAAAATCTGATTTTAAATTCCCCTATTATAGATTTCCTAACGATAAGTCTTTTCTTTTGCATTAGTATTTGAGAAAGTGATATTGAAGCAAACTATAATGCGTTTTGTTAGTGTAGATGGTTATTAGAATATAAAATGAATTCTAATAATGCAAAAGTAATAAATAATGTTATTTTAACTGAATACCGAATTTCCCGGTAGGTAATACCGGTATTGTAAAATGAATACCGATATTGTGAAGGCGTATTTTTCGTCCAGGATCCCGATTTGCGACCCCTAGTAAACTTCTAATAGCGGACGTCCTGCGGCTGATTGTGGCGATGATTATTACAAATATGAATGTATTTTGCATTTAGAGTTCACGTTCGTCGAACTGAAGGACCTGATGATAGTGGGCACGATGGGAGTGGGTGGGTTCGGGCGCGTGGAGCTGGTGCAGTACAAGCCGAACCCCTCGCTGACCTTCGCGCTCAAGTGTCTGAAGAAGGTGGACATGGTACAGCAGCAGCAGCAAGAGCACGCGTACAACGAGAAACACATCATGATGACATGCAACAGCCCCTTCATTTGCAGGTACGTGTTGTTATGGAGAGATGTTGGTTACTAGCTGTTAGTTACGGCGGCATTAAGGGCGTGCGCTGCGTTGAGCGTGACACGCGCACTTGCACACGCTCTTGGCGCTGTTATTCAAATCCATTGCGGGTTAAATCCAGTACGTGGCGCGCGACGAAATGCCGGAAAGGCCAGCAATGCAACGCCCGCTCGTGTCAGGCTCAACGCAGCGCACGCCCTAAGTTATTTAGAAGTACTTAATTAGGTAGATCTTTGAAGAAAGTACACCCTCCTTCCCCACCACACTAAGCCGCACTACTGGATACGACGTAATAATAAACTACTCATAAAGAAATAAGAAAATATTACTATTGTTAGTTAGTACATAAGTACCATTGTTTTAAAAACATGAACGCTACGTAATAATAGTAACCATTGATGCAAGATGTGAAAGGAGTGCAGGTAGTACTTTCAGCCAGAAATATGTATTACCTACTGCTATAACTTTACTCATAAATCGATATGATATTTTCTATTAAGTAATATTAACTGTTGTCCTGTCAGGTTATACTCTACATTCAAGGATAGCAAGTACATCTACTTCTTAATGGAGCCGATATTGGGCGGAGACGTGTGGACGATACTGCAAAAACAGAGGTTCTTCAACGAAACCATAGCGAAGTTCATTGGTGCCTGCGTCATCGAGGCATTCGAGTATCTTCACAAGAAGGACATCGTCTACAGAGATCTCAAACCGGAAAACTTGATGTTGGACAAACAGGGTTATGTGAAGCTGGTAAGTTGCTATAACCCACAGAAATCAAAATAAGACATGTCAATAGAATTCCTATGCGCGTGATTTTGTTGCCATGCAGGCAAAGATATTGACATGTTGATCCGATAGCCATCTTTCCCCCATAGATACGTGACAGTTATTTCGCAGTGGTACAGCTATGCGCAGTAGTGGCCGAGGTGGTGACAAGAGTTCTCAATAATTTGACGCCCCACATGGCTTTTCTATTTACATAACTCATTATTAATTCTGTGCTTTAAACGAGAACAAACTGCTAGTCCCACATTATCGCATAGATTTAACTAAACTTTTAAATTCTCAGGTCGACTTCGGATTCGCGAAACAATTAACAACGAACAACAGAACATTTACTTTCGCCGGTACTCCTGAATACGTCGCGCCTGAAATCGTTCTTAACAAGGTAACGAACGTAAAACAAACTATGTTCTCTTCTTGACAAGCAAGGTGATGATCTCGGGGGATAAATCCGGGGGAACAATCTGGCCTAAGGTTGAGTAATGAGCACCCAAGACGCAAGGCATTCTCGCGTTAGCGCAAGTTCTCATTAAATTCAACGAAGCCTGCCTAGCCTAGTTCTAGTAGTTTAGTACCTAGTTAGTTTAGTTTTTCATTTCTGTAAACGGTTGTTTTTTACCACCGATAAAAAAAGAGGGGTGGTATGTTTGACGTGTGGATCTGTGGATCTGTAGAGTGTGTTGGTCTGTGGTATCGTAGCTACCGAACGGATGGATCTATTTGGATGCAGTTTTATCTATTTGAAAGACAGTTTAATCGAGATGGTTCTTAGTTTTGTTTCATCAAATATCGGTTTAGTAGTTTAGAAATTATTTGAATTAATATATAATTGGCAAGGTGTTATACGTATTTTTTCTTTCGGTCAGATTATTAAATAAACTCCTTTAGTATCCTACCTGTATGAGTAAATTATCATAAAAATTTGCCGCGAAAATCAATCACAAGTACTATAAACCCAATAAAAACCCATAAACGCTCCGCCTCCAGGGCCACGACAGGGCCGTGGATTGCTGGGCGCTGGGAGTTTTAATTCACGAGATGTTGGTTGGAAAACCGCCATTCCGCGCCCCGGGCGGCGACCACATGAAGACCTACACGCTGATCCTTCGAGGCATCGACGTGGTGACCTGGAACCCACGAGTGCCGAAGTCAGCTCAGTTCCTGATACGGAAACTCTGCCGCGCAGTACCAGCGGAAAGACTCGGTTACCTCAAGAACGGAATCGCTGACATTAAGACGCAAAAGTAAGTCGGTATAAATTATTTAATTTTTCTTAGCTACGCTGTCCCACTGTTGGGCAAAGGCCTCTCCCAAACTACACCATTCTCCGCGATCCTTAGCGGTGTCGATCCAGTCCGGATCATGCGATCGTCTCGCCATCTTATTTAGGTTAAATTGTGTTGAAGGACGTTTCATTGCGCTCTCCAACCAGACTGTCAGGTGTGGAGATTATGGCAAAGCCCTCCACGAATGTGGAGGACGCTCAAATCCAGCAGTGGACTGTTAAGGGCTGTTGATATTATGTGATGTGAAGGATGTCTTGTATGAATTGTATTGCCCATTTTAAATAGGCAAAAGGAAAGGGCAAAATAAAAAACAAGAAATATGCAGCATACTTATGTTTACTAGTTAGGTAATTCTTATAAGATTGTTTGATGACGCGGATTGTGTAATCGAAGCTAATCGAAGAATAGCTTCTTCGATGCAGCTGCACATAGATGAAAGAGGTGCAACTCGCCGTATTCCGTAGGTACCTACTAGACTCGGGGGAGGCCTATGTCCAACAGTGGATGTCTGGCGGCTGATATAACGATGATGATAAACATATTGCAAGTTTAAAAGTTACTTCATTGACAATTTTATTATGTATTTTTTATAAGTATATCAATAACGTTTAAATCATTTGTTACAGGTGGTTCTTGGGATTCGATTGGGAAAGTTTACGAGAAAAAAAATTGAAAGCGCCATTGGTGCAAAATGTGACAAATGACCTGGATTTATCCCACTTCGACAAATATCCAAAAGATAAGCTTCCACCTGATGAGACTTCCGGTTGGGATATTGACTTTTGAAGTGCAATAGATCAGAAAATATAGTACAGATATGTGTACACCTGGAAGCCAAGATGATAATTAGTATAAATTGAGGCTGACCAAGATGATATCATTATTTCTTTGATAAGATATTTTAAGACGAACTATAATATCGCTAAGACAGAAATGTAGAGCATTTGTACATAGTTATATTTTTATATTTATTGATATACTCGGACAATATTCAGTAGATAATGCTATTTTAGCTTTAAGTCCGCCAATGTACTGTTTGTGCATGAAGTATAAATAAATAAATAAATAAATAATAAATATTCACGTTTTATAAGTACAAATGAGTTTTAGAAATAATAAAGAGTTTTCACGTAGAGATCCGTTTCATTTGTGGAATACCATAGACGTAATTGTGCCGTCTGGTGAAAGGAAGGGAGCAGCGTGAGAACTAGCGGAAGCGGCCAGGAATGCAGGTCAATATCGCGCGGGAGTGCGGGCCGGCGCACGCGCAGCGGCGCCCTTCGCGGCTACTGCGAATTGCCCATCAGCTCGGGTGACGACTAATTATACTAGCTACCTAAGTACTCGTTGCTATGTATTTCGTTACCACTAAGTATGTCTATTGCTGTTATCGAACGAACCTTAGTATTGTGTGTTCTATAAAAATTATTATGCATAGCATCTTTAGCTATACAAATTCGTTTTGTAAATTCACAAGATATCACCTGGTGTTGCTGATGTCCATAGGCGGCGGTGACCACTTTCCATCAGGTGGCCCGCTTGCCTGTTTGTCTGCCGTGCAACATAAAAAACAATCACCCCAAACAGAAGCAACGTAGGACGACTATTCACAACATGGAGAGGCGACGTTTGATCTTCCTAGGTGAGCAGATAGACACAAAATCGATCGCCTAGGCGGCCTGTAACCCAGCAGTATAGCTCCTGCGGCTGGGTGATGATGATGACATAAAGATTTTTACGGAAACTACGTAAGCAGACGGTAATAAAAGTGGGTTAATACTCTAACTAAAGCAAACTCCACACAGAATGTCTGTTAAATAGCTAAAGTGTTTGGACCGTGCAAATTTTGAGTGTAGGTACGCAAACACTATTCAACACACACAAATGAATGTAACACTTATCAAGAGCAATAATATCTGGTAGAATATAGAACATGTCATGTGCGCAAACACTATTCAACACACACAAATGAATGTAACACTTATCAAGAGCAATAATATCTGGTAGAATATAGAACATGTCATGTGCCAGGGCACAATAACTAAAAAAACTGCATATGAAGAGCGTTATTAACGCAGATTTAATACAATGCGTGGGTGATATTTGTAAATGTTTAGCTACAAATGAAGTTCGCGTTGGTATCGGCATATCTCCGTGTTTGAGTAGAGATGCTACCATGTCATGGTAGCATAGGGGTTATAATAATGAAAACAAAGACATACATAACACACACAATACAATAAACAAATAAGATAAATCATATCAAATGATTTAATTAAAGCAAAACAAACCAGCAGCGCAGCCAGTCCAACAAGGCTAATAAGGTGCCACCATCACAGCTTAACTCCAATTACCCCTGACAGTGGAGATGTCCCTGGTCCGCAAGAAGAACGGAAAATCTATCAGCCGTAGAAACCAAGAAAATAATGGGGACACGGGGCGTACACGTTATCATTACTCCAGATATTTAAAAGGATCATGGCCACTGCGCTTATACCTGACGGGTGGCGCGTAGGTACACATTATTACGTCTATCTAATGAAAGGAAAGTGTACTGGAGAGTGATATCTATAGAAGTATCAAAGTTTTGATTAAGTACTGTCGGAATGCCCATACGTGTTTAGGCTGGGCAGCAGCACCATGGACCCAATATTTGCCATTTTAATTCTCCTGGATCCCACAGCAGTAGAAATTAACCTCTGCATTTCGCATTACTCGATCTTGAACGATCCCATGGCATAGTCCAAAGGAAACACTATGGCTGGGAGCTCATTCCACATCCGGATGGTACGAGCGAGAAACGTTCTTTCGAACCTTCGCGTCGTGACAGGGGGTCTACGTAGTGAGGATGAGTACCCAGCCCACGGCGGGTGGTATGATGGCGGAATTGTGCTGTGGGCACCAGCTCGAAAAGTTCCTCGGAACACTCCCCATTGTACAGCCGATAGAACACACACAGGGAGCCAAAGTCCCTTCGGTTTGCCAGTGGTTCCAACTTGCTTGTTTGTACGGGATCATCGACAATTCGTACGGCGCGTCTCTGTATGGAGTCCAGAGGATAAAGCAGGTCGGCAGTTTCGCCAGCCCAACGATGAGAACAATACTCCACATGACGCCGCACTTGTGCCTTGTACAGCAGAGACGGAGAGGGGTGTTCCTTGAAACTGCCAAAAGGATCTTTTTTGGCCGAAAATGCGAAGATTTGTGTCTTTGTGGGGTTGAATTGGACCAGGTTTACTCTGCCGCGCCAAGGAGTGTTCGATATTCGACACAAGTCTAATTCGGCTTTCCGACACCTCGGAACGAGGGACATTTGCTGGGCCAGTATAACTAGCATCTCCACTACTGTCATCCGCATAACAATGAATACTGGGGATATTCAGCATTTCATTGAAATGCAGAAGAAACAGAGTGGGAGATAGCACTGAACCTTGGGGTACTCCAGCATTTATAGTCTTGGTATCGGAGCAGCATCCATCGACAACGACTTGGATGCTCCGTCCAGACAGGAAGCTCGATACCCAATTGCAGAGCCCCTCGGGGATACCGTACTTCGGGAGTTTTGATAGTAGTGCCCTATGCCAGACCCGATCAAATGCCTTGGCTATGTCAAGACTGACAGCCAGAGCTTCCCCCTTCCTCTTCTCGACAGCCTCAGACCACCGGTGCGTTAGGTACACAAAAAGGTCACCAGGTGAGCGAAAATGGCGAAAGCCATATTGACGGTCACTGATCAGCTGGTGGTCCTCTAGATACCCGAGGAGCTGGATATTGATAACCCGCTCCATCACCTTAGAGAGCAAGGAGGCTACAGCTTTAGGCCTGTAATTTGATAGGTCTGAATTATCACCCTTCTTGAGTATGGAATGCCGTCAGGCCCACTGGATTTCCGGATGTCTAGGGAGAGAAGCACACGTCTTATAATTTTTTGGGTGAAACGAACTTCAGGCATGCTGCCACCGCGCGAGATGGTAGGCAGTGCAGCTCCCCCATTATCCAGATTTGAGTTTTTGTCAAAGAGATTATCCAAGAATCGGCTTTCTTTTTTGCCGTGTGGGCCAATAGGTCATCCGGCTAGCGCAAAGGTGGAAAGGAAGTCCGGCAAAAGTTCCCCTCAACAGCTTTGGAGAGAAACCTAAAAGCACGACTCCCAGATAGGTAGCTGATTAGTCTCTCCCCAATTCCACCGATGAATTTGAATTTTGCTCCAGCCATTATCCTCTTTGTAGACCTCGATACAGCATTATACTTTTTCCTCAAATTGTAGGTGTTAAGGTCCTTGTGGGCCCGAGCCACTGTCCAGGAACGAAAAGCATCCTGCTTGAGGTGAGTTGCCTCAGCACTAGGCCTGTCTTACCAGGGCTGACTCTTGCCGCCGAGGCTGACTACAGAGGATGGGATAAAATATTCCATTCCCTGCAGTATGACATCAGATACAGCGGCAGCACAGGTGTTCGTGTCATTCGAGGAAAAGCAAAGCTATATCCACGGGTACGACGCGAAGAATTCTCCCAATCCATCCCAGTCTGCTGAACCATAGTGCCATACCTTGCGTGACCCACTGGGGCGAGCCCGTTAGAAGGTCTAACAAAGAAGGATCACGGCCCACAACATACGGTAAGTAGGTGGGTTCTAATACTAGGTGGGGTCTTGTACCAGTTGCGTGAGACCATTAGCCAGAGCAAATTAGTGAGCGGATCTCCCGGCAGGGTAGGACGGCTTGACCCTAGCCACTCAGTGTGGTGACCAGTAGAGTCTCCTAAGAGTGATATCTGTGTTTCAGTCAGGAAGAGTAAGGCGGGCTTTACAGTCTCAAGGTGGTGATGTACGGCGTTCAGGTTAGAGTGGAGGCCCCTGAAGTTGCAAAAGTCCACTCGAAGTGTGGAAAGGGGTGCCGCTGAAAAAACCATACCCTTTTTTTTACGTTTTGCCATTGGTATTTTTAGAGGGGTGAAAAATGCCTGCTGTATCATTGGTATCCGGCAGGGCAAATGTGTTTTTCTACATGACGCTGCTGAGGGATGGGTTGCGTGAAAAGCTGGCACGGGGGACGGAAGGGCCCCCGATCTCCCCCGAAGATACCTGTCAGGTCCACTCCGGTCTCCTACCCCGGCACGACAGGCATCCCCAGGATTTTTCGCGCAGTTGGCGGGACAGCCTCCCGGGCCGAAGGTTAAAAGTGATGCCCGGGTTCGGGTCCCTTACGGCCAGCGGCGAGCCGTTTCATCAGATCTCCCTGGCCCCCGCACCAACCTGTCACGCCCACCCCCTAACACGACCGACACAACACAGAGTACTCTGACGGAACACAGCCCATGGGCTGCTTTGCGCCATGCAGACTCATCTCCGTGGGTGGTCGCTAGCCATGCGGGCCGAGGCCCTACTACCAAGCAATTTCGGCTGCATTCTTCGCACCACCCGGGGGTCACGTGGTGGGGACGTGGTGCAGCAAGACCCCCAAGCTTATATAGGAATTTGAGATCAGGATAAACACGTAGCACGTTGGCCATGCGGTGACAGGTAGAGTAGAATAGCACCAATCCCATTACACTCGTGGTTGTCGTAGAAGGCGACTAACGTTTTTGAGGCAAACGATCTAGAGTCTACGTAGGCTGGAAAATGGGCACCAGCGTTTTTCTTTTTTTCTTAAACTTGCGTCACTGCGATCTCCAAGCCGCCTGCCAAACGTGGAGATTATTGCAATAACCTCGCCTTTCCTGGGAGGGGCCCTTAGTCCTGCAGTGGACTGTTATGGGCTGTGCTGATGATGATCACGTGGCAGGAAGTGCTAGAAAACGGGTATTTAAAGCTGACCTTCGCCAAAACAGTGTATATGGCTGACTCCAGCACGGAATCATGAAACAACCATATAGTAGGGAACGAAGAAGTCAATAGAACAGATAAATGCAAGTAGGTACCTCGAATCCGTGCTGTACAAGTCCGGAGATATTCTGCATCAGTGCTCATGAAGCACGTCTGCGTACTCCACGCCAACGAAATTTATCAATTCGTTGGCGTGGCTGTGATGGATGACCAGCGTTATGCGACTTGACATTGTGTGTAGCGAGTACCTAAATTCGTGCATGGCAGCATTGGCGTGAGAGACATCGCGGACACGATTGAAGAGGATCGCCTGCGCTAGTTTGGTCACGTACAGCGTAAGCCCCAGGAATACGTGGTAAATAGGAGTCTAAACTTGTCAGTATCAGGAAAGCGGACAAGCGGGAGGGAGACCCAAGATGTGATGGATTTACATCTCCGAATCGGATGCGAGAGCCAACGGCTTACCAAGTGAGGATACTCAAGACCGGTCGAAAGTGTGAAGTTAGAGCTGGAAAGTGGATCTTGGTATAAGTAGGAACTGATGGTGATGATGATTATGACCCAGCACAGAGGAAAAAATGCATTACCCAGAAATTTCGAGGGTTAGTGCGGCCACTTGACGTATCAGGTTCGAATTCCACTTGCGATCTGTTGCCTGCTTAAAAAATTATATCATATCTGCTTTTGCAGTAAAGGCAAACATTTTGAGGAAAACTTACTGACCAAATAATAGTAGGTAGGTACTAGTTAAGAATCTCAGCGGGTCTTGCTTGTATCGTGGCAAAGAGAATGATGATGGCTATGTTACCTACCTTTGAACATAGTCTTCTCTCCTACAAAATCTCTGCGATGAAAAAAAAGAAAACATGTTTGTCGCTTCCAATCATCGAGTAGCGGCACTATATAGGTGCGAATACCTTCCTAATACAGCGTGCGTTACAAAGTTATGACAGACTTATTCACGTGGTCAGAAACTTTATGCATATTGTGTGTAGCAAATTATGTCAGTCATGCCTTCATGCCGGCACATTTGCCATCTGCAAACATTTTTTTAAATAACATTTTACAACAATTTACAGTGAAATGGATAACCTATTCCTCTCATAGGAAACGTAGGTAGGTACCTAGGGACTATTGACAGATTGCTTCGCAAGCTTACTTTCATCATTTTGCCAAAATATATTATGAATAATATTGTTTATTTATTTATTTATTTATTGCTTCATAAGTTACATTATGAACCCTTACGGACACTGCAATTTTAAACTTAAAACTAAGTATTATGCATAAACAAAGGTTAAGTAATAAATTGTGTACATACTTATGGTTTTGTACCAAGTTATTCATTAAATTATTAAATATATCTTAAATAGTTAGACAATTATTAATATTTGAATTGAATTGAATTGAATTGAATTGAATTGTGTTTTTGTTGAGTTCAGGTTGACGACCTGAGTGGTTCAGTAAGTTAACATGCCGGTAGCCACACAGAGGTCCCGGGTTCGATTCCGGACCAAGCAGAAATTGAAATGATTAATTTTAATTTCTGTTAATTTCTGTTTAAAAAAGTAAATAAGTAGTTATCAATTATCTAACACCCATAACACAAGCTTTGCTTACTTCAGGGCTAGATGGCGCTGTGTGAATTTGTCCAAGCATATTTATTTATTATTATTTATGTTTCACTTTTATCAATCCAGGCACAGACAATGTGATTACTCACGAATGTAAAGTAGTAGTGTACGCATCACGTATGTTTAAGCATTCAATGAACTAAATAGAAATGCGGCAGGCGGTCCGGTCAGCGGCGAGGCGCGAGCGCGGGCGGTGGCGGCGCGGCGGCGGCGCAACGTCACGCAGCACACGCTCGGCTAATGCTCTAGCTCTCGAGGCCGCCTGATGTGCACTTCAGTCGTATTCCGCCGGCCGCCGCGAGCGAAGCCCCGCACCGCCCCAGCTCGCCGCTCGGCGCCTCACGCGCGCCGCCGACTGTCAAAATAACATCTGCGATGCCTCTAAACCCGACCTAAACAAACTCAACAATGACGAGGTGACGAATTATACATACGCGTACAGTGCGTCCACGAACGTGAGCTCCGGAGATTCCGCTATAAAAATTTATGTGTATTTATTGAAAACAAAAACTGTGCGGAGTAGTTTACTTTTCGAGGTGAGTTTTGTTATCATTGTCAGCGCCGGGGAATGGATGGTACGAGCGCAATGCACTGTTATTTTCAAAATACAAGTCTTGCGTCACCGCCGCCGATGATGAACAATTCATTAACAGCACCAATATGGATGTGAATATTTAAATTAAATGAGTTGAAACGATCTTGACTTCATCGATTTTGATAGGGATATTGTCGTCGTGATACTAGTAATAGCTGTGTATGTAGGTACATATTTTGAAATGTGTACATATTTTGGAATGTTATTGATGTCTGAGTAGGAGATGGAAGAAAATTCATCAAACAGCCCTAAATAGCCGTTATCCTTGTATACCAAAGCCCATTTGTTGGTCTTTAACGCCATAACCATACAAATCTTATCTACGTACAAAATACACCAACGGGGTACGTTTTTAAATTCACATACAATAGACATCAACGCGATTTATACTCGTACGTAATTTTACATGTATGCATGTGTTTATTTGTTACCCGCTTTACGCTGAGAGGGCTGGACAGATTTTGATAAAACTAACATCTTAATTCAGTGTTGGATATTTAGGTTCCTATGAAGAGTGTGAACGTTCCTAGAAACTTCCTGAAAGGTAACGTACTTTTAAAGAAGCACCATAGATAGAATGCCAAAGATAACAAAACCATGTAATATACTAAACTGGGTACGTAAACAGTTGAATTCATGCTAAAGCTAAGCGTTTTTGTACTCCCACTCATACACATACATTTTACATACATTTTATATAAAGCGAAGTCTATAGATATCTAAAATACTAGTGGGCCCAGCGCGACTGCGTCCGCGTTTCGTCCTACCCCTGCCCTACACTTACCCTACACCTACGTACCCTTTTTTTCTTACATAAAAACCTTGTCCTGATAATTACAATTCCAACAAAATAAGAATTTGGTAAATTGTGCAATCGTTCTAAAATTATGCGCGAACATGCAACATTGTTTTGATACCTTGCGTTATATTATTGCATTATTCAAGGGATCTCTAACATTTTTTGAAGATAAAATATAGATAAATATAAGTAATAATGTAGCTTTCTATAGGTGAAAGAACATTTTAAATCGGTTAAGTAGTTTTTGAGTCTATCCATTACAAACAAACAAAGAAACCGACATACAATCGAATCTTTTTTCTGCATACTATTCTAATGATGCATGTTGCCTGGATGAGTTTGCTTGTAGCGCTTATCTACTCAAGAAACTTTGCTCAAAAGGGAAACCATAAAATGTTACATTGCTTGAATTTGTCGATTACATTTACTAAGATTTACAATATGATACAAGTTACGTGTGCGACATTGGTCAATTCACGACTTTTCAAGTGGGTAAATGTTTTTACGCAAATAAGTAAGTAGGTTGGTACGACATGGGTTGTCTGGAGAAAGCTTGTATTATTTGGCATTTAATAACTCTTTCATTAGTTTGAATCGTATTTGAAATTTTTATAAAAATATCAGAAAACATTACCAACTCGTACATTCTTTGTTTTCAGGTTTTCCAATTATTCGGCAACCTTTTATATTGTACTTTTCTCGAAACCTGATAACATCAACAAACAACATTTCGTTTTTATTTTGTTATAGCTTTTGTCCGCGACTTCATCCGCGTAGAAATCTTTTTCAGGGCAATTTATCTTTTTCCCGGCGACCATTTTAAATGACCTCTCTATAACCGAATTCCGAAACCCTATAACCGGAAAGGTCCACCTATAACCGAATTAGATTAAACGTGGCCTAGATTTTAAGTTAGACCCCAAACTACCAAACTATGAAAACCCCATCAAAATTCATACGGCGCCATTTCCATGTTTCTTATAGTTTAGCTGGTATATAACGGTTCTACATCAGATGTTCCAGTTTTCAAAATCAATTATACCCTATACGTTGTCCAGACTTAATAGCAACAACAAAAAAGGTTCATTCAAATCCGTCGAGTAGTTCCGGAGATTAGCGTGTCCAAACAGACAATCAAACAGAAAAACAGTAAGTCAAAACCTTAAAGAAATCTTATTCTATTGCTATTTCTTCCTAGCCTAAATAAATGTTTTCTAAAAATATTCAATGTACAGACACACTTTTTTACTGTTTAATTATATGTTTAGATATCTACAAACTTTGACTCAAGTAAACTAAACAAAGTAAACGCTGTTAGATAGTGTAGAAGCGATAGTAATCAAAAGTTAAGGCATTTGGACATTTTAATTCTTTTTAACAGAGCGATAAGATAAAATCAAAATTTAAATTTCATGGATTTTTTAATTAAATAAGTCGTGTTAACTTCAAGACCGTATTATAAATTGAACCTTTTTTTTGTTACTTATTAACGGTGGCAGTCCTATAGTCTCTGCCTACCCAACCTGTGGGACAGAGACGTGAGCTTTATATATGTATGTACTTACATGTGTATTGATGAAGGAGCAGCCAGCCCACCTGATTGAAAGCGGTAACTGTCACCCAACATCTCGTATTACAAGTAACAAAAATGCAGACCCGTTAAAATGCGTTGTCACTACGAAGGAGACATTACCTGAAATTGTGAAATTTCAAACGACATAAATACTACCCAAGAGTCAATTCATGTTAAATCGTAATAGCTCCTATGACAGCGCACGTCATCATCGCCAAGCCTTTAACCCACTATAGGTGGAGTTGTCACAACATGACACTCGGAGACATGGTGTGAAAAGCCTTGGCTTCATGTTTTATGACCGGGCGGCGTATGTCAACCCCTTTTTGGGAATGCTGTTGAGAACGCTTTATTTCAAACACACAACCCATTTTCCGACCTACGGAGGTCCGTCGCCTTTTACGACACCCGTTGTCGAGGGATTTGGTGCAATTCTTCTCTAAAAGACACCACACGGCCGGTGACAGCAAAAAAAATGTATTTTACTAAGTTTTATCTTGTAGTATGTTATAAGTACTATTGTACCACATGGCTTTTTTGGCTGAAATAAATAACTTTATAAAAAAAAAAAAAATGAAACGAGGAGCTGGTGAACAAAACGGCATAATTACATGAAATGAAATTTAGGCCGTTTTAATTGGAAATGAGTTGAGGTTCGTATTCAGCGGGCCTAATACCTACGGATAGGAAAGAAGGTTATTTGACCAGAAGCTTAATTATACCGTTTTGTTCAAGTTCTTCAAGTAATCTTATTTAGACAACCTTTTTTATAATGTTCAGTTACGCAGAGTAATGCAGAGTACAATAAACCAAGCATTTAGCATAGTTATTAACTGAAGGCGTAACAAACATAACAATGGAAAATTCACTTATCACAAAAATAAATATATTCCGTTGATGTCAATTACATGTAAATTATCAAAACCTACCCCGTTGATGTCTTTTGTATGTAGATATATTTTGCTTAGAGCTTCGGTAGCGTAATGGTTAAAGGGTGCGACTCGTACCCTGAGGTACCGGGTTGGAACCCCAGTGTCGCTATGTACCAATTACTCTTTTCTGAGTTATGTACATTAGTTGAACACTATCCGATGCCCGTTGTGAGGGAAAACACCGTTTCTTCACATAAACCGGCACATTCAGGCAGCTGAATGTATACCATGATCCAGTCTAGTCAGGTTCCACTGGTCACGGAGATCAGATTACGGTCGCTCCACTGTAATTACCTGATCAGCCAAATCCTGGATCATGGTCTAGGTGGACCGAAGGCCTTCACACGCGAGAGCACGACCGGAATATTGGCGCCAAGATGACTATTAAATTATGTATCTATTATTAACTAATTTAGGCTGCAGCAATTATTACGCCGGTCCTGTATTTTGCAAAATATTACACCTATAGACCTATATTATAAGTAAGTACGAATGTTTACCCTTTTAACTGTTTCGGAAGGCTATCATAACAAACCAATAAATATTTTAGCGATGCATTGCACATAAATCAAGTTACAATAACCCTTCCCTCCCCATTCACTACTGTTTCGTATCGATTTAATCTAGCTTATACTACTAGATACTAGCGGTTAGATCTCCTATACCTGAAATTGAACTCAAAGATTTTCCTACACATTTAATCGTAGATAATTATCGTGAAATCCTGCAAATGGGTCAACTTTCCATTGGATACCGTTATACAGTGCCATGCTACCATCGTCTCAAGTTCATATATACAAATACACCAAAGGCTACCAAATATAAAACACCGTTACAACATAAGAGTCTTCATAAAACATACCGTTTGTGGTATTGCAATGCCATCATAGGTCCGCATGCCCCATTGAGGCGCTGCCGGCGGCCGCATGGAGGCGGTATGCGCCCGCGCCGACGCGCCGTGCGTGGCCGGCGCGCTCGCGGCGGCGCTGCACGCGCTGCATCTCTACTGTGCCACAATCGCCGCCGCGCTCATATGCTGCTGTGCGCCGAAGCAGCCCCATTGGTAAGTAGCTGAAACCTTGGACCAGACAAGGCTCGATGGAACTAATGTATTGTAAGTAGGCTGTACACTCCGCGAAGCACGTACTTCAATAGATACGATTGTTTGGTAGAAGTGTAACAGACAGTCTAGTTTGATTCATTGTAGTGTTGGTAACTCACTGACCGCGAGTAGAACTGCAGTCAGAACATAATTTGTAGATATACAACCTCGTTATAGTGCCGCACTCGACATGATATGATAATGATAATGGGCCGTGGATTTCAGGAGACTTTAATTTATATTGGGATTCGCCATGATATGTGGATATTAGACGACATCATGCTGATAAAGCTCACCTGGACGGCAACATGTTCTATTCCAAGGTTGAGATTTCGTGTTGCCATACATGCAGAAGCGCTGATAGATACGTTGTCTCTTTGAGAATACGGTGGCAGGCACGTGAAGCATTGTTGGCTTAAGAAATGGTTGTATATCCAGGCGAGCTTCTTAGGCTTAACCGAGTCCTCCTACTGACCAGGTACGGGCGACGCTGGCGCGGGCAGGACGTTCGCGGAGTGGCCAGCCTGGTGGTGTGCGCGGCGTGGGCGTGCGGCGCGGCGGCCGGCGCGCTTCGGCCCGCGAGCACAGTAAGACTCGCAGCTGCACTCCTGGCTCCATTGGCCTGGCTCGCCGCTGCCGCCCTCCACGTCGCCCTCTGGTCCCGCCGCTCCGCCGCACCAGTCCTGTATCTCGCCCTCTACTGGATCCTCGCAACAGCCTCCGCAGCAGCCAGCCTCTGGAACAACCTAACCGACGAACCCTCGCTTTACGATGTTGAACTGTACATCCAGGGCATCTCGATGGTGATGACCGCAATCATGGCCGTGGTGGACTGCGTCTGTTTCTACGATGAGGTAGGTTACCTAGAGTACCTACTGTTTGTTTTCCATTCGTCATTTTCCCACAAGTTCTCTAACAATAGCGGAATCATAAATTGAGTCGTTTGTAGTTTTGCTTGTTAATTATGGACAACGTCACATTGATAGAAATCATAGATACTAGGTATGCAACAACATCGTATAGGAATGTAAATTGTTACTAAGTGTTATGGTACCTCGTTGAGAATTAATGTGCGTGCAGTTTGCATGGCATATCATTTCAATATGTAGCGCGAGGCGCGGCGGAGGCACGCCGTTTTCCCAATTAACTCGCGCGCCGGCGCGCCGGCTGCATGCACGGAGAGATGCGAAAAGGGGACCGCACTTTACCTACTTCCTGCGCTGCACAAACTACCTATACTTACATATCCAGCTATCGAGTAAGCAAAGACTCCCAATGTTGTTAGTTCAATCAACTTTTGTACTTTAATCAACATTCAAGCATTAAAATTGCTAACATTTAAGAATACTAATGTTCAACCTTCAAGCAAGCTGGTCTCGGAATGTCATGCGTCGACTTTTCTATTTGCATATGTCACTAATGATAAAAATAGAATCTCTAAATAGAATCGTTTCGTATGTAGGTTTAATCGATCAACTCTTAGTAAACGAGACCAATTCAGTTATCTAAATCTAGCTAGATCAACGCAAAATGTAGACAAAAGAAATTTCCCATTCTACATATGATTAAAAGTACCGTTGCGGAAACGATAAGCATCTTGCAACATGGTACTTACCTAACTAGGGCAAGGAACGAGCACTATAGGCACTTAGTTTATTTAATTATTAAGTACTTATTTGTACTAAGCATGGGTAGCACGCATTGTAGGACCAAGTGGAATTTAATATTATCTAAAGCTTCCTCGGAACGATAATTTCGTGGTTATTTTCCTTTCGGTAACGTGTGTCTACGCCATGTGACGGAATGTCTCCGTAATGGCTCCATTGCGCCTGTATCGGTACTTAACGAGACGTCAACGTTCGTTAATGGATTAACAGTTTGAACGGGCCGACGACTACGTCTAATCTTCAATTGTATGACTCGATTAGCTATGGATGAAGGAGTTAATGCACAGACACGCCTGCCTACTCGGTACGGTACTCCACAAAAAATTACTGCAAACGTAAAAATAGATTTAGAACCATATGGCGTGTCTAATGGTCACCGCATACAAAAACAATAAAACTACTAATAATTAATTTTTTTACCTATTCTTCCTAATGCTAAAATAACATTTATCTACTAGGTATTTTTACCTACCTATAGGTATTTTTCCGCAATTTTAGCTCTACAGTTACCGAACTGTGGCGCTAGCACGCGGTAACATAAAATTCTTCTAAAAATAAAATACTATATTAGATGATGATTCAAGTGTGTGCTAATAATAACAAACGCAGTAGATATAAAACAAACAGTAGGTATGTCATATCAGCTATATTCTCGAAATAATGACTTTCCTGCGCTAGTCCAACAAGCCCAAACTAACAAACCATTTTTGACAAAAAAATAAGTAGGTGGATACTTAATTCTCCTTATTGACTTAATTTTATCGAGTGTAGGTAGCGTCGTGTTCAAAACAGGGAACAAGTAAGAAACAAAACTAATATTCTATAGTATCGAAGTCATGTGTGGATTATAAAAGCATCTGTCCCTCGTGAGATGATCTGAGACCTATACTGATATCTGCATTTCTTAGCTAAACATCTCCCTTCTGTAGGCCTTATGGTCAGTTATATGAATGTTATACCTCTATATTTCTTAAATAGTAAATAAATTAATTATCTAAGTTATTTCCATAGTTAGGACTGCTGTTGGTGATACAAACCCGTTCTCGCGTTGGCGTACAGCATCAGGGCTGTGCTCAGCCTACTTCTGTTCAATGAGATATTAGAAGCACTGTCAGACCACATCTGAGACTATCATATGCTGTAGTCCTTCCGGCTATAATCTAGGATTAGAGTTCGTCTCAAGACAAAAAAGAGCCACTTGGTAGTATTTATTCAATAACTTTTTTGGCCACCGTGCGTCTTCATCATCAGATCTACTCACTGATATCAAATTATCGCATTATCATCTGATTTGTACATGTGAATGACATATTTAAATTCAATCAAATACCGGAAAGTGAAATGACACACACGCTATGAAAGCTGAAAGATGCTGAGCATACACGCGCGAAACTCTGGTCTCTGGTACGAGTACGGTAATATAAAGAATAAAGCACTTGTGTTTATAATTTAGGTAAACTTTAAGTCAAAAAACATTGCTAACATGCCTAACATTGCCTTATGAAAACTTTTTTACTAAAAGCTGGATCCACCTCTCATCTCTCCATATGTCCCTGGTACATGTACTTGCATACTTACAAGAGTGATGACAAAATCCACAATGTATGGTACGGTGTTTCGCTACGGGGTGTTAAGCATTATTTTATAGATTACTATAGCGAGCGCGTATGCGGTGCGGCTTAGTCACGCAGACGAGTGTCGCCGTCGGGCGTTCCTCTCGCCGCCGGCTGGCGCCAAACCCCGTCGTACCCGTACGTTTGTGTTTGTTGTGGCCATCTGAAATCACACAGCAAAAGTAATATCACCGTTGCGAACGCGACTACTCATGTGGATAACTACACAAAGGGTTACGATACTGTTGAAGGTTTGGTGTATTAACTATTTACAGTAACCATGACACCTCACTTCCTGCTAAAATAGTATGTGCGAGTGCCACAGCATTTAGTTACCGTTCCGCCCCAATTCCAATGAATCATTATTTCATGATTGATTCGTAATGTACATCGTCGTTACGAGTTACGAGTGTTGTTTTTGTAGGTTTAGGTACCTTGTACTGTAGTACGGGTACTATTTGTATTATTTTTCCGACGCAAGTTGAAAATTTTTTTTTATAAATATGTTTATTTAAAGTATTCTGATATTTTGATATACTTACTTAGGTATCTACTAATTATTTGGTTTGCCAATTTCAGGTTACTAAAAGATCTACATGTACCGAAAAACCATCAACAGAAGTTGATAACGTCGCGTACAAACACAACAATACGCATTTCTATTCTAAGATATCGTTTTATTGGCTAAATTTGCTGCTGTGTAGGGGATATGAATCACCACTTGAACAAGATGACTTGGGGGTATTACCAGAGGAAGAGCATTCGAGGAAATACTATGATCAGTTTAGGACACTGTACAAAGATCAAGAGGTATGATCAACTATTTATGAACACTACATTAAAGTATTAGTAAGTAGGTACGTAATTTATATTACGTACCTACTATAGCGTTAAACATTATGATTTCCTTTCAGAGTAGTAAGAATGACGTCGGCCCAAACATATGGACGTGCTATACCCGAATCTTATGGCCAAATTTTTATATTGCGGGCATAATGAAACTATTCAGCGATTTAATTAGCGTGGTGCCGCCGCTGGGTTTGGCGGTCGTCATTCAATTTATCGAAGTCTCGGCGCACACTCTCGACACCGACTCCGAGGTCACTGTTCAAGAGTTTCTCAGTAATGGCTATGTGATGCTGCTAATTATAACATTGGCTCTAATTGGACAGGCCATCCTATCGCAAAATTCAACTCATTTGGTTACAGTTGAAGGGACAAGGTTAAAATCAGCATTACAGGTACTCATAAATAACTCACTCATATCACTATAGTAATGTATGCTCTAAATATTGATCACACTTTGTTGTTTCTTCAGGCGATGGTGTATGATAAATGTATGCGACTGGCTCCGTGGTCTGACCCTGAAATGGAGTCCGACGAGGACTCGCCTTTATTACATACACCAGAAGAGGCCACTAACACTCAGTCTGGCCTCCTGACTAATTTGGTGTCTCAAGATACTTACAACGTCATGTCTTGCGTGTGGATTTGCCATTACATGTGGGCTATACCATTAAAGGCTAGTTATTACTAGCCCCCGATGGCTTAATTAATTGCTTCCATGTGTCTAATTAATGTGTAGTTAAGTAGATAGTTCCCGTTTCAAAGTATGTTTTCATTGTAGGTAGGAGTTATACTGTATCTACTGTACAATAAATTGGGAGTCAGTGCTATTATTGGAACGTTTGCTAGCATATTGCTCATCACGCCACTGCAATTCTTCATCGGCAAGAAATTGTCAGACAATTCTAAAGAAATATCAAAACGCACAGACCATAGGGTGTCTAAAATGACGGAAATATTACAAGGAATGAATGTAATTAAACTTTACGTTTGGGAAGATTTGTTCAAAGAGAAAATACTGCAACTTAGAGAAGTAGAATTGAGGCTCTTGAACAGAGACTCGATTTACTGGAGTTTTTTAAGTACGTTTAGATACAAATATAAAAAATGTTTCATCATTATTTTAAACGCTGAAGATCTATTAACAGTCATTTTTGTTATTATTTGCAGCTTTTTCTACACAAGTATCGACAATACTGGTGACAGTAATAACTTTTACAGTTTATTACTTCTTAGACAATACAAAAAGTTTCACTGCGGTAAACGTGTTTGCCGGTTTAGCGCTTTTTAATCAATTGACAATACCAATACTGATTTTGCCAGTCACAGTATTAATGGTCATACAAGCCATGGTGAGTTAGAAAACATTTGATGAGCAAATTAAGAGAAATACTTCATCTGACATGAAACTACCAATAAATAAAAGATATGCACACATTTTTTTAGGTCAGCACAAAAAGGATAAAGGACTTTTTGGACCTTCCAGAGTCTAACAATGTCCGCGAGGATGACGACATTGGGAGCGATAGACAGAATTCCGATAAATTTAATGACGCCTTCGTGGAGCAGAAACCGGAAGACGACCCAACTTGGGAAGGAGTAGAAACAGTCAACGAAGAGGAAGTCGGCGAAAATAGTGACCAGTTTCCCGACGAAGAGGTTTCGGTACCTGCTAATAACCAAGATTACGTGGTTAGATTCAGAAATGCAGCATTTTCATGGAGAATGAAAAGTGATTCCTTATTAGAAGTTGAAGACTTAGACATTCCAGCAGGTACTATGATTATGTTTACTGCAATAATTAAAAGATTTTAATGTTTTAATAATAAGTTACAACAACTAAATCGCATTTCCCTTTATCAGGAAAACTAATCATGGTCGTGGGTGCCACCGGTTCTGGCAAGACGTCACTGTTATCTGCTATTCTCGGTGAAATGTATTTGGAGCGAGGCGAAGTTATTTTTAATGGGTATGAGATAAGTCAGTCACCACAATGATAATACTTAAAAAATTTTTAGGGCAACAGCATTCCGAGATGATTTATGATAGTGTTTGATCATTTCGAGCATTAATAGCGTAGAGGTATGTAAACAAACTAGTTACTGGATTTATGTATATATGCAACCACGTTTAAATAGAGGTGCCATTGTTTATTTCCATTCCGACCGCGTAGCATTCCATTTTATAGTTACAAGTTTAGAAGTTCCGCTCGAGTCAAGGTTGTGTGTACTCCAGGCGGTGTTCCACATGGTTCGCGGGACAGCCACCCTGGCTGCTGGAGGGCTCGGTCCGCGAGAACGTGGTGATGGGCAGCGGCTGGTGCCCGCAGCGGTACGCGCGCGTGCTCCGCGCGACCGGTTTGCGGCCAGACTTGCAACTTTTACCCGGTAAGAAAGTGGACGCTCACTGCACCTACGTACCGTTGGGTTTATGGGGCGTATTTTAAGCAGCCACGACTAGTAAATAAGCGGAAACTTGTCTCTAACGACCTACTCTACTTGTCTGTTTATTAGATGTTCCCGCAAGTTATATTTGTACGTACCTCCTATTTACTTATGTACATACATACGTATCTTCTACTTACGCAGCCATTGTGGTAACTACAAAAACTTAAGTCATATAAGTACTTACTTACCTTGGTCTTGGAAAAACACGCGAGAAAATATATGTTAATGCCTTTTTACAAGATAGAAAAAACCGATGCTAGTTCAAGGGCCTGTAATAGTCCACTGTTAGGCTTGAGTCTCCTAATCATTGTAAAGTATTATCTACAGTCGTCTCTAAAGTTAGGGAGACGGTTTCGATTTTGCAGTGTTAAAAAAAACACACACACCTAACAAGACATAGGTAGCTTAGTATTTATTCCTTTTGACCATTCTTATTATCCATAATATTACCACGGTGCAGAAGGCGACGCGACGCAGCTAGGCAGCCACGGCGCGCCGCTGTCGGGCGGGCAGCGCGTGCGCGTGTGCGTTGCGCGCGCACTCTACTCCGGCGCGCGGCTGGTCGCGCTCGACGAGCCGCTCGGCGCGCTCGACGCGGCGCTCGCGAGGCATGTGGTCGGGCGCGCGCTGCTGCCGGCCGCGAGGGCTGGTGCGACAGTACTCGTCGCCACCAATCGGCTGGAGCTGCTGCATTATGCTGATTTGGTGAGACTTTGTATATTTTGCGGTTTGGATTTTTATGGTCAAATGAAAGATACTTAAGAACTCGGACGGATTTATTCACATGTATGCGGTCTCTTATCAGTTAAAACATTATTCTGCAGAGAAAAATTCTTCCGGGAGGTTATTGTCGGCTTCTGCCAGAGATAAAATTTCTACGTATATAGGTACATAAAAATAATAGATAGTAACACTTTATTGCATACAGAATACCAACGCAGTCTGTACATATCAAGGGCAACAAAGAAAACAACAAGCGGCCTTATCGCTTAAAGCTATTATCCGGGCAACTATTGGGTAGCGAACTATCAATACACTATCTCATGCACCTACAGTGTTTTTTATTTAGTTGGAAATTAGTTTTAATAGAAAGGAAAAAATAGTGAAAACCAAGATATTAAAAAAATATTTAAAGAAAGAACAGAATTAAGATCCTACATATCGCTGATGTCTCCGTTCTCCGTATTCCCAGGTAATAGTAATGGAAGACGGTCGCATCAGCGGGTTCGGCGCGGCGAGCGGCGCGGGCGGCGACGGCGTGCTGGGCCAGTGGGCGCAGCTGGCGGCGGAAGCGCGGGCCGCAGCGGCGCGCGGCGGCGCGGGCCCGCCCGGCGGCACCGACCGCGAGCGCTCGAGGCTCGTGCGAGCGCTCAGCCTGGCCAGGTTCCAGCGGCAGACTTCGGACGATACCGTGGTGCGTGATCGGTATCATATGTATAGTAGGGAAGATAATGGAGGACGGTCCTGCGGGTGTGGCCCTGCAGTTTTGACAGCGTGCTAGGCCAGTGGACGCTCGTGGCGGCGGCGCGGGCCCGCCTGGCGGCACCGCCCGCGAGCGCTCGAGGCTCGTGCGAGCGCTCAGCCTTGCCAGGTTCCAGTGGCAGACTTTGGACGACACCGTGGTGGGTGAACAGATAGGTATCATAAAGGTAGTAGGTAATGGAGGACGGTCGCAACAGCGGCCCCTGCGGTGGTGACGGCGTGGCGAGCTCAGCCAAAAGATGCCGGTGGCCCGCTTGCTCGTTTGTATCACTCTAGAGTAAAAAAACACAGAGTTCAACTTTTCGATATAGATAAAACTATTTATTTGTACCTACGCCAGCAAATTTTATGTATCTTCCATTTTTTTTTTTTCACCCATCGGATGATAATATCGGATGCGTGCACAGATGTAACAGATGTAACGAAATTTAAATCATGGTGCACGAACTGTTTACGAATCGTGTGCAATAAAACATCACACATTTTTACGTTTGCGTGTAACAGGTAAACATTCCGCTTTGCAATTCTTTTTGTCGGAAATCTCAAATCAACATGCAGCCCTTCTAATGGTACGCTGATTAAGCTCAGCACAGGGAAATAGAAATAGAAATCTTTAATTGTATGACACTGACAATAATTTCTTATTAAGTGTTGTTGCCCATTTCGGACGTACAATATTCTAGGAAAAGCTCACAGGTTGCCGTCAAATCTTATATACACTCTTTTAGTAGCGTATTAGCTGGCTACTTTCAGCACTTGCAGCACCTTGAAACCTCATTATTCAATGCAGGTGAGCATCAGCGAGGCCACGGGCGCCCATTTGCTGGCGGAGGTGCGGACCTGCGCGGGCGGCAGCTGGCGGCGCGCGCCCAGCCGCCTGCGCCCCGCGCTCTCCAGGCAGCTGTCTTCGCCGCCGCCTTCTATACAGAATAACAAGTATGTGGTTTATGATACCTAGAAACGAATCATACTCGAGGCCATTTTTCAAAATAGGTAACTACTTACACTCTCAATCACCATGCGCAGCTGCTTCGGAGGGACTGTCTGTTAGACCGTCGCAGTCTCGGTTGCAATCATAAAGCCTCGTCAAAAGCCTCTTGGGCGACCCGAAACCCCGACATCAGACGGACAGACACGATGAATGAATATCAGGTCATCTAATTCATTGAATCAATGTACTAGTTACATTAATAACAACGAAAACTTCGACAACTAAGACCTGTAGCACAGTTTTAGCTACCACAGGCTTCAGTATATACTTGATAAATGTGTAAACCAAAAATGAATAAATGATTATGATTATTAGTTTTTATTGAATAAATATTTATTTATCTATTTATATAGGTATTAATAACAATATTACAAATAAACTATTATTATCTATCAAAATACTACGTTAAATGTGCCACGTACATTTTCCCAATTTTGATTAATCTATTATTTTAGATTTCTTAGAATGTCGAACAATATTACCCGTAATCACTACTTTCACGTGTTCTGTGCTCCCACCAGATGGCGTCGCGAAGTGCGCCGCGCGGTGAGCGCGGACGCGTCGGACGCGGCGCTGCGGCGCGAGGCCAGCCTGCTGCGGCGGCTGCTGCAGCCGCGCTCCAACCGCACCCTCGCAAGGTACTGGCAACTGCCTTTCAACATTATAAACAAGAGGTCATCATCATCGTCTTAGCGCTTATCCCGGCCTCGGCCAGGGTCCGCTTTCCTACTCATTCTTCTCCATTTGGCCCGGTATTCGGCATCCTCTCGTCGTAAACCGTTGGCTCTCGCATTCGACTCAGCGATGTCAATCCGTCGCTTCTTGGGTCGCCCACGGAGTCTCTTTCTTGATACCGGCAGGTTCAGGCACCTATTTCCCACGTATCCCTGAGGCTTACTGCAACACGTGACCAAACCAGCGCAGACGAGCCTCCTCGATCTTATCTGCGATATCCCTTACGCCAAGGCTGCCACGGATGTACTCGCACATCCGCAATATTCTAAACGGAGATAATTCCTCGTAATCTGTAAATCTAAGCAGCGTGCGTAGACGTCTTCAATTGTTTTCTACAGAATACACCATTTCGACCTACACAAATCCAATATAAAACGAACTAACATTGCTATGCGCGTATTGTACGGGTTTAAATAAACAAAACTTTACAAACGCACAGTAATTCATGTACAATGGCGGACTTAGGACCCCGAGTAATAATAGTAAAACATTGTCACGGCTATGATCACGGCCATGTTTTACTACTGTGTTAGTACAGCATACATACTTTAAGAAGCCAACTTGTATTTTATTAATAGCAGAACAAACTAACGTAATAATGTAGCTACTATGGTTTGCAGAATTAGTCGCACCAACCGATGACAAAGTCGCAACTCACAATGTTTCTGTTTACAGATGGACGCCAAGAACTTTGCGTCGTTTAATTAGTTCTGACTCTGACACACCAAATGAAGAGAATGGAGGTAAGATATCGTATGTTGGTAAGCAAATGAACAAACATAAGACAACACAGAGGCTCTAATTAAACGTGTTGGTTTGTATACTGCCTCTGTGTGATCTTATATTTGTTCGACCGCTTTTGCCAGATGTCGCTCGCATTGTTCTGGTGTAATTTTTAAAGGGACATTTAATTGTTAACTGGAAACTGTTAGTACCTAAAAACCGCCTACTTTAGATAACTCTCCGTAATTGTTGAAAAATCACAATGACTCGTAGTTCGTATAGACAGTATCTATTGCCTGAAAGTAGATTATCGAGAAGAAGTACCTAATTTCAATGTTGACAGGAGCAAGCCAAGATTCTTGCGGCGAGACTCCATACGCTTCCATCACGTCAAACGGGATAGACACCACCGTGGCCATCTTCCCAGAAAACTCTTGCAATAAAGAAGAAATCACCAGTGTCAGTGAGGTAAATTTTACTTGTAATTTTTTTCCTACTTACTCGTAGATACATTTACACGTATCTCTAAAACATTGTCTTAAATAGCGTGAAAAGAGGGGACAGGTACATGGTTGTTTTTCCGAAAATCCATAACCATCATTGATGTTTGGCTTTAGACTGTAAATTGTAACTCTACCAGTTTTTGTGTTTACCGTAAAATATGCATACTTACCATGTTACCGTCCCATTTAACCCTTTTCCTGGATCAAACCAATAATATTGACACGACGTTTTCTCCCTCAGTAAGTCAGATAATTGCAATCCCCTAATGATGTCTCTCAATTTAGGCGATTTAATCGACAGATCTCCAAGTCTCTGACTCCCGACATACGCCGCTTCAATACTATAAATATTAAGGCGGCGATCAAGCGGAACAAAGGCTCTAAAGCCTTTGCGAGAGATCTGTCGATTGGACAGAGCCAGTTGACGAGACTGAAAACGGATGACGGCAGAGTTGTTTCGACTAAGTCCGAGGTTTTGAGGGAAGTCGGACGGTTATATGGACAGTTATACACGACAACGACAAACTTAAAGACCCCAGACACTATACTGAAGATTAGCCGGACATTAGCCTGTACGAGATTAGTATGGCTTTCAAACAGCTTAAGAACAACAAGGCGCCGGGTGATGATGAAATTACGGCTGAGCTTCTGAAAGATGGTGGTAAACCTGTGCTTAAGACCCTTCAGAAGCTGTTCAATTCCTCATCCTCGAGGGAAAATGCCAGAAGCATGGCACAGAAGCATAGTGAAATTGTTATTTAAGAAAAGTGATAGGGCTCTCTTGAAGACCTTCAGGCCAATATCGCTGCTGACCCATGTGTGTAAGCTGTTTACGAGAGTCATTACGAATCGTCTCGCACGCAGGTTTGATGAATTCCGAAAATGTTTTAGTACCATAGACCACATACATACGCTGCGGCAGGTTATACAGAAGACCGAAGAGTATAACCGGCCATTATGCTTGACGTTGGTGGACTATGAGAAAGTCTTCGATTCGATCGAAACTTGGGTGGTGCTCCAGTCTCTACAGCGGTGCCAAATTGACTATCGATATATCGAAGCACTGAAGTGTTTTTACGTAAACGCCACGATGTCAGTTCGTCTCCAGGACAAGACCACAGAACCTATTCAGCTGCAGCGAGGTATTAGACAAGGTGATATATGAAGTTGTTCACCGCTGCATATGAGAATATCTTTAGGCTTCTGGACTGGGACGGACTTGGCATCAATATAAACGGCGAGTACCTCACTCACCTCAGATTTGCTGACGATATCGTAGTCATGGCTGAAACCCTGGAAGACTTGGGAAAAATGCTCGATGACCTCTGTAGTGCCTCTCAACAAGTAGGTCTTAAAATGAACATGGACAAGAAGAAAATTATTTCGAATGTCGGGAAGCTACGTCACATATTTTCGTCCCAATTACCGCAGTGTCTCAAGACGAAGGTCTTTGACCAATGTGTTTTGACAGTGATGACTTACGGAACTGAAACGTGGCCGCTTACTGTAGGCCTTATAAGAAAGCTCACTGTTACCCAAAGAGCAATGGAAAGAGCTATGCTCGGAGTTTCTTTGCGCGAACGAATCAGAAAATCGGCATGCGAACCAAGGTCACCGACATAGCTCTGAGGATTGCCAGAATGAAGTGGCAGTGGGCAGGGCATATAGCTTGAAGAACAGATGGCCGATGGGGCAGTACAATTCTCGAGTGGCGACCACGTACCGGAAGACGCAGCGTGGGTAGGCCTCCTACAAGGTGGACCGACGACGTAAGGATCGCAGGTACCAGCTGGATGCGGAAAGCACAGGACCGGCCTTTGTGGGAGGCCTATGCCAAGCTGTTAATCGTTTTCTGGCTGATATGATGATGATGATGAAGTCAGATAATGACCAGTAGCTGCTGAACACTGTTTGTATTTAAAACAAATATAATAGTACCTCGATAAGTCCGTATTGACTGACAGTAGTAAAAATTATAAAGTATGGATATGGCAATAATCTGGGAATTATCTGTCCTTGTCAGTCCTTCTTGTAAACATTCAGTTATTTGGTCACTATTAGCTTGAACTTGTATGTTTAGTTTGTCTAAATTATTAATCATGCTGAAAATTATCGTGCGGGCGATTCCTTTTAATTGTTTTGCCCATTTTTTGATATTATTTTGCATTACTGACGAAAATAAACAATCCTACAAAAATCAAATTGTTTATTATGACTTTTATCTATGACGTTTAAAAAGTTGCCATACAGAGATTTTTTTTAATAAGCGATTCGGATTTAGCGTGGTAAGACCACATTCTAGGTACAGTTTGCGTTTTTAAAACTACGATGACGATGCCTACCAAGCGTGGTTGATGGCAAAGCCCTCCTCTAGTGTTGTTGTTGATGTTGATTGATTAAAAAGAATCAGAGTTTAGATATAATTAGATATTAGGAGAGAGGAAATTAACTAAAAATGTAAGTAGGTACAATAGCTATATGGCAGGAGTAAATGAAAGCGTTGGAATGGAAAGATCAAGGCGAACATATCACGATGAAATCGGAGATATTTTGAAGTAAGGTCAGCTCCAGAGTTCCCTAAACCGACGAGCTTGTATGAAAAGGTTCATGAATCTGGAAAAAGCGAGAGAGATTTCTCAGGGCTGTAGCAAGTATAACAATGTGGTGTCTGCCTACATCTTCGAAAAAAAGGCGTGACGTTGTGTAAAATAAGTCTAGACTGACTTTCCTTATTTGGCTATGGAAACGATGTATTTAAATGGATTTTCTACCTATGGAGGAAAAACCCTATTTATATCTAGATCTGGCTTGCCTAGTAGTCGGCCACGGCAACGGCATTATCAGTATCAGTTTGGGATGGATAATTTGCAGCAGTATTCGTTGAAATTTATGTATGTATGTATGTATAATCACATGCGTCAATTCCAGTGGATGATATGGTGGTCATACGCGCGCGCCTGCGGGTGGTGGGGCGCGGCGTACTGGGCGGCGGCGGCGGCCGCGCAAGCGCTCGCGCTGGCTGCTGATTGCTGGCTCACCTACACCACTGCGCAGAACGCGCAGGAGACACTCACCGATGAACAGGTTAGTGCTAAGTAGATATTTTGAGAGTGAACGTTGTGAACCAATTGAGGATCAGGCACTGGTCAGTGGTCATTTTAAAACACTGGGGATTGCCTGCGGACCGAAAGGACGGAAGGTGACGCACTTATATCCTTGGCACTCTGTATTGTGTTTTGTTCATGGAAAACATTTCTATTGGACATTCACAACTTTTTTTAGGGTTATCTCGACGTTGACGCTTCCTATGTTGTAGTTATTCTGGTTGAGTTTTTCTTTGTTTATTCCTTAGTTGCTTCTTTGCTAATTTAGTTTAGTTATCAGAGCCTCACCTTGTAGGCTGCAGTATTGCACACTAGCAAAAATATTAATTGTATGTTGCTCATACTCTTCGTATACGTAGTTAGGTACTGTACTCGGTGTAAGGAGTACATAAATAAGACACCAAACCCCAAAACCACTTCGCACACACTTTCCGGGAAATGGGGGGGACGAGAGAGTGGGTCTGTACCAGCGCAACTACTTGCCCACTTAAGTAATGTCACGCGCAGTAGACCCTTGCTATTCTACGTATTTTGAATTTCCAAAAGTCCTACGGCGATGGAGAGCCGGTGGTGGGGCTTCGGATTCCGATGTGTTCGGGCCTTAGCTGACTCTTTGCACGTAGGCGGTCAGACGAGAGTGGTCGCTGCGGGACTCGACAGAGGCGGGAGGACTGTTTCGGCAGCACGTCTGGCAACAATGCAGCCCTATTTAGGATCGCTCTACGTTCCGCAATTCCCGAATCCGAGGACGGGCCTAGAAAAGTTGGCCTAAACATAGTTCGTTTCATCCTCGTAGATGTGGCGCAGCGTCAGCATATACGGCGCGTGGAGCGTCTGCGGCGCGTGCTTAGCGGGCGCGGCGCAGGCGGCGTGCGCGGCGGGCGGCGGGGCCGCGCGGCGGGCGCTGCATGAGGCCCTGTTGCATGCCACGCTGAGAGGGCCCGCCACGCCCACCACGCTGTCAGCTGGCCACGCGCTGCATCGGTTCTCCGCTGACGTGCTTGTCATTGATAAGGTACGTATTTATGCCATTATTTTTTATTGCCTAGTGAGCCACACGGACGGACGGTCGACCTGTTGGAAAGTGGCCACATTCATCCAGGATATCTGCAACCTAAGGGGTTACCTAAGAAACGTACATAACTATAATGTACGGTAATAAACAAACAAACAACAGTAGTAACAAAAAACGTAGAATTCACTAAACACAAAATACGTATATCGCGTAGATGTCTATTATTTGTACATTTTCAAAACCTACCCCGTTGATGTCTTTTGGCTTGGAGCGTTGGTAGCCTAGTGATCCGACTCTTAAGCAAGACGTACCGGGTTCGAACTCCAGTACCGCCATGTACCAATGACTCTTTTCTGAATTATGGACATTGAACCTAACCGATGCTCCTACGGTCGTGCCGAAACCTGCACATTCAGGTTGCTCGAAGTTTCTCTACGTGATCTGATCAACAATGAGGTCACCGACTTTTGCTATACGAATACCAAAAGTGAAATACGAAAGAGCAATCTATTGGTCCGACTTGCACTGTAATCACGACACGTCTCCCACCCACGAGATGGACGATAGTAGAAGTTACAAGTTGGAAGGCTCAAGCGGAGATCCTCCAACAGATATGACGATAAAATAGGTACAATCACCGGTAACATTCTTGCATACTCATTACCCACTCGTCTCCCCAGAAACTGCCGACGGCGGTGAGTCGGTGGGCGCAACTGGCGTTGCTGTGCTGCGCGGCGCTGCTGGTGAACGCGGCGATGGCGCCGTGGACGCTGCTCGCGCTGCTGCCGGCACTGCTGCTCTACTTCGCGCTGCAGGCCGTCTATTTGAGGAACGCCAGGTAGCTTGCAGATTAAATGGGGGACCTGTTTTATCCTTCGGAGCCTCGCTCTTATCGGTGAAGTCATTACCATTTCTCTCTATCGTGCGTTTTTTATTTCATTTATTATACGGAATGCATGGAAAGCATGCGAAGTTGAGTTTGTTGGAATAATAACACGTGTTATAAAGGACAAATCTTGAGTCTGCAGAAAATAGTAACCACAAAACCTAATCCTAAGCTGTTGTTAATATGCTAAACGCAGAGGCCTCTGCAGCGATAGCGCAGCAGGCTTTAGCACCTTTGCCAGAACAGTACACAGGTTATTATATAACTTAATATAAGTATAAGTATAACTATGGAAAACGCTGCTGCCCATTTTCCAGCCTACGGAGACTCTAGAAGTTTTACTTCGAAAAACATTAGTCGCCTTGTACGACACCCACGACTGTAAGGGGTTGCTGCTACTCTACTTTGCCGGACACCACACGGCCACAACTCCATATCATCATCATCATCACAGCCCATAACAATCCACTACAGGACTTAGGGTCTCTCCCACGAAAGGGGGGATTATTGCCATAATCTCCACGCTGGGCAGGCGGATTGGAGATCGCAAGATTATACATATAACAATGGAAAACGCTGCTGCCCATTTACGGAAACTAGAAATTTCGCCTCGAAAAACACAGACGCCCATGAGTGTAAGGGGTTGGTGCTATATCATCATCATCTTGGCGTTAATGTCCCGGTTATGCTCTCGCGCACGAGGGCCCGGGGTCCGCCTTGACCATGATTAGGATTTGGCAGTTCAAGTAATTAAGTGGAGCGACTGCCATCTGACCTCCGTGATCCTGCTACCAGGTGTACCTCATCAGATTGAATCATGGTTACACATTCAGTCGCCTGAATGTGCAGGTCTTATTACAATGTTTTCCCTCACTAGTCGAGGCTCTATTGTATCGCTCCCATACAGAACCTTAAAAAAAATTATAGAGCTATGGGCTTCTCCACATTTATTCTTTAAGTAATTTTAAGCATTTCTAGCGCGGGCCTCACGAAAAAAATGCTGCTGCCAGGGGTGAGGGGGGTACAAAGGACCCCTCCACCCACCATATTTAAAAAAATCTATTAGTTCCCAGTTGTCTACTACAGCAAGTTTGGTGTCATTTTCGTATAAAATAAAGATGTAGAATTCATTGCCGGTATTTATTCTAATCATTTTCATGGTAATATTTTGAATAAATCGCATAAAAGTAAAAATATTTACAATTTTTTTCTGCTTTGAGATTTAACAACTTTTATACAGCATAAAAAGTAAACAAATAAAAAATACACTAATAAAGCGTATTTTATGCTTATTCTAAGAATGTAAACTTCAAGAACCTGTTACTACTAGAAATTGGTAAAAAAAATTCTGCAACCTCGACTATCACTAAGAGGCGATTTACCTATCTTACAAATTGGTCTGTATTATCAAGCTAGTATGGTAAGTTTGGTAGCACTTTCATATAAATAGAAGATGCAGAATTCATTGCTTGTATTTTTTCTAATAAATCTTAAAAAAGTGAAAAATAACTATGATACTTTTTTTTGCTATGAGAGCCCTCTTTTTCATAACTGACAAACGAACAAACAGAAAATACTTTAATTTAGTATATTTTAACAATATTAACTTAATCTACCTCCAACCAACTAACTTCTATAAAATATCAATCGATCTGTATCTTCGTAATGGTGGCGATTCGCGTCATTAGGCAGACTACGGGCTACCTCATTAGCTATCGGAGCTTCTGAAGGTACGATAATACTAATCAATGTACATACTACACCAGTTTAGATAGTGATGTTGAATGTATCTTTAAATAATTGTCTCAAGTTCGGCACAGAGACAGAAATCTGATCGCATTAATTTTCGTTTAAAGCAGTTGCAAAGATTTGCACATTCTGCACCGAGTAAGTTATAGGCACGCACTTGCGATATCTTGGCAAATCTGATAAATAACGAGACCAAATTATTTTTTCTATATTCCACCAACAAGAGGAACGATTTCGTATGTATACAAATGCAAAGTAATCCAAGGAGAGTGCCTCTTAACACAGCACCGATTCCTTGTCATGGACTTCCGGGTAAGTACCTAGTAGACGGCCTACTGCAAAACCTTACGAGTCGCCTATTGAATTCACAAGTCATTAAGTGTTGGACTTTAAAAAGCAAGAGCCTGGAGTTCATGGAGGCAGCCAAGTGCCTCTATCGGAGCGCAAAGGCTGAAACCACTAATGATCTCTAGCGCTATTTGCACAAGTCCAGTCAAATTCAAACGAACACTACATCGAAAGGCGGCCAAAGAAATGACACAGGCACAGGGTGCTCGTGGGGTGCAGGACATTGGCACATTCAGCTCCGGTCTATGATACGCTAGCTGTTTGTACTAGGAGATCGGCAACTTATAAGCTATACAAAGTTCTCGAACGTACTAAAGACCAGAGTTTGCCAGGAATACTCCTTGTCAGAATGACAATACGGGTTCAAGCCGGTCTATGGCACCATTAATCCAACATATGCCCTGAGACTCCTCCAGGACGCCTACTGCAGTAGAAATCAACCTCTGCATTTTTCAGAGCATTTGACAGTGGTACAAAATCTGAGCCGTAAGCGAACATTAGAATTATAACAGTCATGTATGCCAAAACTGAGCCTGTATCTCTTCCCGATAACTGCAGGTATTTACCAGAGATCAGTCTATTGCTTGTACTTCTTTTGCATTGAGCACAACGCAAAAGAAGTTCCATCAAGAAGAAGAAGCATCGAGCACAATGTTCTCTCAGCTGAAATTCCGGGCACGCTTCTATGACTCATGGAATACGCTGATGATATCGCACTTGCGAGCAGGCTCACACAGGATCTTAAGACCAGGATAAACATGTGGAAGGAAGTGCTAAAAAGCGAAGAATTGAAACGTCGCCAAAGCAGAGTAGTATGCATGTACGAGTATGGCTAACTGCAACGCGGGTCTTGAAACCATTCATACAGGAAACGTAGCTGTCAATAGAACAGATAAAATGAAGTTTATCGGATCTATGTTCCGGTGACATCAGCTCCGATGTAAAGTCAAGTATCTCTGAAGCTTACGCCAAATCTCCTGTGGCACTAAAATCCGGATCAAGCTCCCTTGAGCTTAATACAAAAACATGATATTAGGCCTGTGATTAGGCCACTATAGCTGCCACGCTGACGTAGCACTTCCGTGAACACCACGCCAACTAAATGAAAATGTTGCGAGAGCTTACGATGAAGACCTGAAAAAGTAGGAAAGCTACCGCTACCTCTCGCTTACGAGTCGGATACCGTAACCATTGAGCCACCGACGCTCCATACCACCAGGCCACAACTCCACATACCTACTACCAATACACTTCAAACACAGTCTGTATCGCTTCCAGGGAGCTCCAACGCGCAGAAGCATGCAGCGCGGCGGGCGTGGTGTCGTTGTGCGCGGCGGCGGCGGCGGGCGCGGGCTGCGTGCGCGCCGCCGGCCTGCAGCCGCACATGCGCGCCGCTTTCCACGCGAGGCTGGATAGGAACCAGAACGCGTTGCTGCTGCTCAACGCGGCCAATCGGTGGCTGGGGCTTACGCTGGTATGTTTAGTTTGCTTACCTAGGTACGTTAAATTAGTACGGCACAAGTGTACAACGAGAGCGACAAGCGGGAAAAAGTGCGATCAAGAAAAGTTGAGAGAAGAAAACAAAGGCTTTCTCGCGGGCACACTTGTGCTAGCCGTGCAGGTGTTAGGACTCTGTCATGCCTGGGGAGTCCACCTGGGTAAGTACCACCGCCATATCCATTTTCGCCGCAATGCTTGCATTGTTGTGTTCAGGTTTGAAGGATACCTAAGGCAGCCAGCGCATTACAGGTATGAGACATTTCATTTTAGTCCTCAGTGACGTTCACCTGCGGTTCTGCATTTTTGTTGCCTGCAACCTAAATGCATGAATCGTAGATGTTATGGGTGACAGTTACCGCTTACCATCAGGTGGGCTGTGTGCTTGTTTGTCAATGGGTAGTAAAAAGAAATGGGACCTTCCCGGACCCCTAACACCACAGGTGTAGATTTTTAGTATGTTGCATTTTCCGCTATAATAATTTTTGTTACAATTAGTTCCACCTCTAAAACTGTTCCTACTGCTCTATACCGGCTCTTCATCGCTGAGCTTAGTAAGTTCCTCCCACTCACTGTCGCAGGACCTAGTAGGCCCCGGCACCGTGTGCGTGTCCGCCGGCGTGGCGCTGTGGGTACCACCTCTAAAACTGTTTCTATGCACCGGCTTTTCATTTACTGAGTTTAGCAAGTCCCTCTCACTCGTTGCAGGACCTAGTAGGCGCCGGCACCGTCTGCGTATCCGTCGGCGTAGCGCTATGGGGCGGAGCCCTAGGCGGCGGCGCGGGCGCAGGTCTGGCGGGCGCGTACTCGCTGCTACTACCCGCGTACCTCGCACACCTTGCGAAGTGCCGGGCGGACTTGGACCTGCAACTGGCTGCTGTGGAGCGCATACAAGCGGATACGAAAGTGCCGCAGGAGGACTATCGGGATGATTGTTAGTATGAGCGGCTTTTATATTGTTACAAAAAGAGTAATCAAAACATTTTTGCGCTTCTATATAAGCAAACTGGGCAAAATCGCATATTACTTGGCAACACATTTTGTTATATATTTTTATTGTACACATACTTAATTAGATACATCAAACGAAAATGAATACAATGGCGAACTTATCTCCATAAGATATTTGTACCAGCTAACCACAAATGGTGTGAAACAAGTTGTTTAAGTCCTTTTTGTACGTTTTTTATAGCACTGTAGTTAAATACCTCCTTGCTACACTATCAAGCCTTAGATTGCTCTATCTATCGCCTACCTACAAATACCCATGTTGAGTTACGGTCTAAAGGAAAACGTACCTAGGTAATTACAAGCAGAAAGCATGTCAGCTTATGCGAGCTTACTCATTGTAGTGACAATACAATGCATCTAGTTTTGTAACCTTGCTTCTTGGTTTCAACATTGTTTTATAACCTAAATTTATGACTGTTAGATAAGTAGGTAGGGTATGGTTATCTATATGAGCAACAGTTCCCGCTTCTCCAAATAACAAGTAAAACTCAAATACTATAACCAGCCACAGTATTTCCTTTGGACTATGACATGGAATCGTTCAAAAGGTATGTATATTAGAGGTCTCTTCAGAGGCGGGCTACGCATTGGTGACTCCTCTGATATTGCTGATGTCCATAGGCGGCGGTGACCACTTTCCATCAGGTGGCCCGCTTGCCTGTTTGTCTGCCATGTAACATAAAAAAAGCATAGTGTACAAATAATATCTTATACACCTTCCTTACAGGCCCGATACCCCAAGGATGGCAAAGGAATGGGAAGATAGAATTCGAGAATGTCAGCGTACAACATGACCAGTACTCACCCGTGGTGTTAAACAACGTCAATATCAGTATTTCGCCTGGCGAAAAGGTAATGGACAATAACTTAAAACTTTTATTTTGCAAATTACTAAACATAATTCAGTTTGAGGAGTAGAATCGATCTGCCTTCAACGCACCTACTGCCGTAACTTTAGTCAGAGTACCTGTAGTTACCTCCTTGCCTATAATGTTCTATGTACTAATGATGATTGCTAATAAGTCATATCCTTTCAATCCAAAGGTTGCAATTTGCGGCCGAAGCGGCAGCGGCAAATCCACATTGCTGCTATCATGCGTCGGCGCCACGACGTTGACCCACGGCCGCATCATGGTGGACGGACAGGATACATCCCTCGTGCCGCTGCGGCCGCTCCGCCATCGAGTAGTGATGATGCCGCAGGAGACCATCATGTTTTCGGGAACACTACGGGAGAACCTCGACCCTCTAGCCGTGCATACAGATGAAGAGATCTGGCAGAGCTTGAAAGCGGTCGGACTGTACGACTTTGTCCATGCTCAGTCGGCCGGTTTAGGTAAGTGACCTATTGTACCTTTTTTACAGCCTAGAGAGACCCACGGACGGACGGTTCATCTGATGGAAACCTACCTTTCTAACTTGCAACTGCCCAAACCTATACACCGGTTACTGTATCCCAGACTTCGCTCCGGAACACGACGTAAGCCGTTTGGCGCTGCGGCTTTGCTTTGACAACGGCCCCTATTCCAAAATGCCTAGTCTACCGCGTCACGACCCTTTTAATAATCCATAGATCTACCAGTGGATCTTAGAGCAGTGAGAGTGGTTGCGAGGGGGCCGGGTCGCCCTTTTCCCTCAAATTGGTTGAATTTGACGATGGCTGGACCCTGCGTTATCGGGTGCTGCCTTGGAGGACTGGCTTACTCTTGCTGTAGTTTTAGGAGGTTTTTCATAAGTATAATATGGCTTCCCACAAATAAGTCGGGCCTAGACCGGTTCTGTCTGGTATTGTCGGACACGGTCCGGTCGTAGTCGGCGTGGGATGGATGTGCTTCTGTCTCGGGGTGGCCACAATGTCACTGTGTGTTTCCTTCCTACTTTCCTACCCCCTCCTCTATGACAATTGAAAGAGATATGCAATGTCCCATTCAATAAATAAATTTTGATGTGATTCCAGAATGCCCGGTCCACCGCTACCTAGACGCGTCCTGCGGCTGGAGCTACGGGCGCGCGGCGCGGGCGTGCCTGGCGCGGGCGGCGCTGCACGCGCGCGCCGCGCCCGCCGCCGCGCTGCTGCTCGACGAGCCGGCGGCCGCGCTGGATGCGCACGCTGAGAGGGCCTTGCTCAATGCGCTGCAGGCGCAGGCACCTAGTACTACTATACTTACTGTTGCGGTGAGTTGTTGTCGCTGTGCGGTGATAGCCGGTTTTGGATGGGGATTTTCGGTTCACTTACTTTTTTTTATTTTCTTTTTGTAATTATAGGAAGAGCAACAATTTCGAAATGTAATAGTAAAAATAGAAACAATAGAGAGTGAATTATAGATCTCCATACATACTAGACCAGATTCGACCAGACGGAGTAAATTAAGCTTTTATAAAAGTTTAAACACATTGGCATTTGTTGTCAACTGTGTTCATACTTGTGGTGCTGATGATAAGTTTGCACGCCTTGATTGGTCGTGCGTGTCAACATCTAACTGGCCGACTACTGGGCACTGACGATAGTAGCATAAGTACCAAGTCAGGCCAAGAAAGTAGTTTATCAGTTTTGACAAATATCCCATTACAATGTGCTATGTCGCATGGGGCTCCATTCAGTCTATTCAAGTCTTTTTAATAATACCTATTTCTTCAGACACAGCACAATATTTTATATAAGTTGTTTATCAATAATCTAACACCCACAACACAAGATTTACTTACTTTGGGCCTAGATGGCGCAGTGTGAATTTGTCCAAGCTTATTTATTTAATGTACAATATAACTTATGATCGCAGCACCGCATCTCGTCAGTGCTGGGCTACGACCGGTGCATTGTGCTGGAGGAAGGGCGAGTGGTGGAGGCGGGCGCGGTGCGAGCGCTCGCGGCGCAGCCCGGCTCGAGACTCGCGCGCATGCTCGCCGCCGCCGCGCATCACCAATAGTCACCCACACCCTACATCACAGGGGTCTAATTCTCGCACTGTGACGTCTCAAATTCGACATTTGTTTCTAGCCACATATCTCCATTAACACTGGCATTGAAATGTCTATTGCGGCCAAAAAATATTTCCTAACTATCTTCGACAGTCGTATATTGTCAAAGATCAATTTCAGTGACGTTTTAATACAGATTTTGACTAGAGAAACTGTCGAATTATAGATGTCATAGCGCTAGAATCGCCGCCCAGTGGCCCTAGCACAAGTGTGTCCGCGACATAGCTCGCGCCGCGAGAGTGCATTTGTCTCTTTCTCTCAATACTAAAACGAAAGAGATACCAATACCGCTTTTTCTCGCTTATCGCGCGCGAGAGTAACTTGTGCTAGGCCTACAGGACCAATCAACCAATCGCGATGGACGACCCTTTGGGTCAATTCAAGCTAGCAGATCGAAACGTATCAAAGCGAATGATCTAAAACGAATAAAGCAAACTCACCCTAATCTCAACAATGCTCATATTTATTCTGAAATAAAAAGTTTTCGAATTTTATTCGCGCGTCTCTTTTTTCTTCGAAGAAATATGAGCATTAAATTATTGAGATAAGATAGTGACAATTTGGGCTAACACGAGTTCAAAACTCCACTAGATGGCGCCACTGGCGAAGTTGGTCCGTTGTCAAAATACTTCGCGCTATTGGCCAGCATCAAACAGTAATCTCTAGATTTCAGCCAATAAAACGGCGTTATTCAGACAATGACAAGACCGCACTCGCCAGTGGGGCCACCTGGTGAGTACAAAAATGGATCCCTCATTCACTTCGAAGCGTATTAGCCACCCGCTTGCTCCCTATGAGCGTTCGAGCGATTCTATACTACTTGGAAGAGTTTAAGCTTGCCGCCCCTCAGAACGGAGGAAAAGGGAGTCATATTCTTAAAATTATATACTTAAAGAATATGCTGTGAGATATGGGGGTTACCCTCAAACCATAACTTCTCTTGTTAACTACCAAACGGATAGTAATTCACAGATTTTTCTCTTTACATAAGCCATGAGATTGAGCTTCATTCCAAATTTCAAGATTCTAGGTCTACGGGAAGTACCTTAAAGGTTTTGATGACTTCCTATAATTTTATATGAACTTAACAATTTTATGACATCGGCGGACTTTAAGATAAGCCCCCTAACATATTTTCGCATGGAATAATTACAAGAGATTTATGAAAGCGTATGCTGTGTATATCAACCCGCGTATAAGTGCTCTTATGTCTATGTGATGACTTCAATAATATTCGTAAATAATTGACAAATGAATATGTAGAATTAAGCTATTTCGGAAACTAGTTATTTATTGGGATGGATGTGCCCGTGTATATGTATTTACAAGTTTACCAAAATGTACTTCTAGTCTTCTATTTCTGCTATACTTACTTCTTATTACAAACAAGATTACATTGTAATAGCGTAATAATGACAATGCAAAATGTTTAAGCCGTAAAACAGTAAATCTATCGTATACGTAACGATAACGTACGTAACTTTCCCTAAAAATTGTAATACCGAATTGAAAAAAGATTGGTAAATACTATTTTGATAAACCAAACTATATGAAATCAATCAATGGCACACAATTTTAACTATTTGAGATAGAGTCGAGATGTGTTCTTTACTTTGACGAATGGTTTCATAATCATTTCTTAATGGACCCAAATGTAAAATACTTCTGGACGAAAGTGTAAAATAAGCTATTTTTAACTTATTAGTATAATAAATAACAAGTAAAATGAATATGTACACGTAATAGTTTGTACTTGTCCCCACCAAATACAATAACTTAGTACGTATTATTTTGTATTATTATTAATAATTGCCGAATGTTTGACTGTAATATTGTTGATTATATTAAATGAATCAAACAACTCGATGGCTTTTCCATATTGTATTTTCCAATAGAACAACAATTGCACATAATTCGTTTAAAGCTCGCAGGTGCGCGCGCGCGCCAACACAACGTCTACCAGAGTCAACGATACATCATAAAATTATATCACTACATAACAAATTACAACAATATTTACGTTGGCACCGATTTATATAGTAATATAAAAACATTTGTGTGGGCACACAAATCATATAAAAATATTTACTTACAAGTACTTACGTAAATATACTTATACGTAAAATCTAATATAAATCTCGAAATGTTCAATAAATTCATTTTATTCACTTAAGGCTACGTTGGTATTCACGGTTCGCCGATGGGCCGGCTGGCGGCGGCGTGCTGTGGCGGCAAATCTTTGGTAAATAATAATCAAAACGGAATCTATCCCGGAACATCCAAAGGCACGGGTTTAGGCCACACGTCATTATAATACACATATGTACAGACATCTTACATAAAAGTATGTACAGAAAAGTTCACATAACTGCAAAGAAATCTAACGTTAAGAGATATGGCATTAAAATATTGGTAAACAAATACATTAAAGTATACAATTATAATGTGAAAGATAAATAATTATTGACAAATTATGTCTTGACATTTTTACAAACCTGTAAATTTCGATTGTGCGTAATTATTTTTTAATTTCATATTGAATTGTGAATACCAAAATCGCACAAATAACCTAATTTTTCACCCGTTAATTTCAACTGTTTACCCAGGTATGTTTACAATAAACATACAACAATTCCAATCGATCAAATCCTCATTACAACATTAACCTACGGCTGCCTCCCTACCGGCCAAGAGATCGCTAAATACGATTCAAATTCCAACCTAAATAAAAACAATTAAACACTTATTATTTCATGAGCTGCCGATTTTCATAGTCGGTCCAACTACTGTTTAACACATTAGGCCGGTAAAGAGGCATAGCGACCTGACTACTGACAAGTGCATGCGCTGGAGTCATGTCAAGGGAGCGAGGCCATCAAATATGTTTAACATTTTCTTTCAATGTTCGGAATTAACGCCGTAAGGAATCAACCAGGCAAAAGTCGTAAATCTCAAACAACAAAAAAACAGTAGGATAATTAGTATCATAAACTTAGTACGAAACTAGCATAGATGATCTAGAAATACATAACCTATCTTAATTTGAATATGCATAAACAAATTAAGTTTTACTTTAAGGTGGTTCGTCACTCATACTAAATTTCTCTTACCATTCTTTCATTACTAATAATTGTATTATGGTTTATACTCTTAGTAAATGTAATTAATGGTGCGCCAAATGGCTTTCTTAAGCTTAATTATGTAAAATAAAGCAGTATTATCGAAAAAAAATAACAATTCGCCGTTACATAGCATTGTTACGAAATTTTGTTTTTCATTGCTTTTTTTATATTTAGGCAGGCAGGTAAGTTTGTTGCCACCATAGTGGTATAAAAAAATATATACAGGGTGTAAAAAGACCGCTAGCATTAAAGAGGAAAGAGGCCCCGTGGGCGACCCAAGAAGCGATGGATTGACATCGCTGCGAGAGCCAACGGTTTACGACGTGAGGATGCCGAAGACCGGGCGAAGTGGAGAAGACTGAGTAGGAAAGCGGACCCTCGCAGAAGCCGGGATAAGCGCTAAGACGATGATGACAGCCAATGTCACAAACATACATTAAAATCATCATACCCTTGAAAAAATTTACATAAAATTTGTATGAAAAACGTACCACCTTCATTGAAAGTTATTGGTTCACAATATAACAAGCAATTAAAAAAATAAAAACCACATTAAGTACTTATAGTACATACAATTGTCCAATTATTCATTCACATACATACTTTAGACGAATCTACGCTAGTTTAATACTTAATTCATGCTCCCCATAAATTATTGTTGGAACTCATTCATCCTCAAATACTTTGATTTATTGCAATATCCGACGACATCTCGTTCCCTTGTCTAGAATTGTGACGTCACTAATAGAAATGCATTAAAATTACCATTATCCAAAAACAGTATAATACCTTATCATACCATCAATGTACTTGAATGCAATAAAAGTGAATTACTACCATACAAATTACCACCTTACGTACCTCCGTTCAACTAAAACACGAGAAGCACGGGCTTTGTACGGGCTTTATAGTGAGAGCAGCCAGCCCCTAGTATATATTATGTATGCTGTATGTATGTTTCTTTCTCATACTATTTACGCACATTTTGGCATCCGTGGTATTTTCCAACATCTATATCAATGACAGGAAAAATAGCTTCCAGTCCAAAATTATATATCTTATTTATGAATCACTCTGATATTCTTTAATTGATTGAATTGCTTCTTTCCATTGTAACGTCACACATCTCGAGCAGACGCGTCAGTAGTCAAGTGCAGACGGGTGTAAAGCCCATATCAAACTCCTTGAACTGATAAAAATAAACATTTATGGCGGCCGATTCAAAGTAGACTTTTATGTCAATGTAGATATAGAGATTAAGAGATTACATTGAATTACCGAAAACATTCTTAATCATTTTAATTGACAAGTACATTGTAAGTGGCGAGCCGCAGCGGTAGGCATTTTCTACGGCCAAACTACTTTACTGACTTTATCAGCGTTGAAATGATATACAGAATCATTTAACAGACGGCTCTCAGAGGCTGTATGACTGAGTCTCCGAGAGCATCAAAACGGCTATAGGGGAAATTACATGTTACATCTGGCCTCGGCATCACGTTAGATGCCGGTCAAATGATTGCCCAATATAATGTAAATAAATTTGTGTTTTACAATTTACGGTAAAAATGTCAATGGCTTGGCCGTGTAAAATGTTCTCCGATGCGCCTCATCCTACCTGCGCTATGACGCAATTTAACATAGTAACAGATGCTTCGATTTGGCTGTAGCCGACCAACCGTCAGTTGCAGTCGATACTAATTCTTACAATATACAAAATAAAGTCGGTTTGGATTAATTCGGATGCGCAGGCGAACCGACCTTGGTCGGACCTCCGACCACGTCCCCCGCGCCCAGATACGACTTTATTTTATACTGCGTAAGGATTAGTATCAACTGCAACTGACGGTTGGTCGGCTCTAGCCAAAACGGAACGTCTGTTATTAGTATTAGACAGTATTCTGTTTGAAAAGGAAATCGGTTACAGTATTCCAAACCTCACAGTTTTACTGATCGGATGGGAGTTATCGATATGGGCCCGTCCGTCCGTCCGTCTCCGTGTGCTATGAGGGCTCGGGCTTGACGGCGGCGTGTGCGGCGACGGCGGCGCGAGCCTCTTCGGGAAGCCGCTCCGGGTGCGTCAGGATGTCCGTGCTGGTGCACAGCAGACGCAGCGCGTTCAGAACAGCTGTGGACCACAGCAGAAGACGTTAGCGTCAGCACTTCATCAAAAAAATTATAATCATCTTGGCGTTAATGTCCCAGTTATGCTCACGAGAATGAGGGCCCGGGGACCGCCTTGACCATGAGCCAGGATTTGGCGATCAGGTAATTACAGTGGAGCGACTACCATCTGACCTCCTTGACCCTGCTACCAGGGGAACAGACTAGATTGGATCATGGTTACCAATTCAGTTGCCTGAATTTGCAGGTTTTATCACGATGTTTTCCCTCACTGTAAATTCAACTAATGTACATAACTCAGAAAAGAGTCATTGGTACATGGCCGCAGCGGGATCCGTGAGCACATCATAAATTTGTAACGTGACCATATTATCGGATTATAAGGAGGTTTCACCGACAAGAGTCATTACTCTTAAATATATGATGATGATATTATCGTAGACGTCCACGATATAGAGGAGAGGTGGCATGAAGGGGACATTATTTAATATGACAGGAGTGTGACGTTTTAGGTGCAAATGGTTGAGCTTCGGGGTTGCCACAGAACAAAAACAATGCCGTCTCGATCGTTTCTTATTTTATCGATTATTTGACTTCTCCCTTTCAATACGTGTCCCTTTCATGCCATCTCTCCCCTATGTCGTGGGCGGCCACAATAATATCGTCACGTTACAAATTAAAAAAGCACCCAAACAGTGGAGCTTGCTCAATAGCAAGTATCAATATACCAAGGGGGGTATGTAGGTGCTCGTGATAACAAATAATAATAATAATAATTTACGATGGTACCAATTGCTAATTCGCGAAAAAAATCAGCTTTTTCATACTAAATTGAAAACGAACTCTACCAAAATGTATGAAACAGCAGATTCTTTTGCGATTTCAGAGTTGATGCCATAATGAAAGTTCTTTCTTATTACGAGCACTTGGTATCAAGAATTAATTTAAAGTCACTCTGTATTTATTAACGGACTTCTGAACGGGTAACATTTTCACTGCAATGTGGCTGCAACAGTGGCCGGCCTTTTGCTAGCCATTTATAATTGTTGTTTCAGACGCATTATATTATTGTAGTGGTGCGTCCTTATCTACTTAATATGAAATTTGCCGCGGATGCGGAAATGATAATATTGCTGTAAAAATATTGGCCAACGTGAAGCCTCATAATCACCGCAAGATAGTATATAGGTATTTTTCCGTCGTCCGCATGATCTCTATTTCCATTAAATTCGACAAACGATATTCAGATCGAAATGCAACTTGAATGCGCTAAGCATAGAGCTGAAAGTAGTATGTTAACAATCTCTATGACAATCGGCACGTTTTTGTTTCGTTATCGTTTCATTATCGGGTTGTTTGTCCGATGACGTAAACTCTAAAGGTGCTCCCACACCGGTGCTGAGGAGCATTTGTAAACATTTAGAAACATCCGGTGTGGTAGCAGTTCAGCTTTGTTTTAAACAAAAAAAACTATTTTCAACAGTAGGAAACACTGATGTGGGAGCGCCATAAGATTTAATTAAACTTAATACATAGACACAGACACAGACAGTCAGACAGACGCGGCGTGGAACTTTGTTTTATAATATGCAGTAAAGTATTTTCCGAGGTTCCAACCCCGTACCTTTGTTTACGAGTAGCGCGATAGGAAAGTACGCGGTAGGAAAAAAATGGTTTTAAATATGTGATAATAACCGCGATAGTTTAAAACATTACGTATTGAAATAAAAATTCCACTAGATGGCGTTACAGAAGTACGCTTCTTAAGGTGCTGTTGTGAATACGTCGTGCCATTTGTCATTAGCTTAGTTATTAAAGTGGTGTTATTTCGACAGCAGATGAGACTGTTTTCGCCGGTGGCGCCCACTGCCTGTATGTATACCGTATGACAAAAAAAAAATAGAGAGCAAAAATACGTATAGACACATTGTCTAGTTTCGGCTTCGTTATTACTACAACTGGTGCGATAGAGACGACTTTACGAAACTGAACTAGCCTAGAAGTTAATTATTCGCCACCGATATCTAAAAGTAACGGGCCCTGGCATCTCCACAAAGGCCGGTCCTGTGCCTTCCGCGTCTGGTACCTGCGATCTTTACCAGGTCGTCGGTCCACCTTGTGGGACACCTACCTACAAGGCCCCAAGGAGGTAATACAAGGTGGGAATTGTGTTTCTGCCGGTGAGTAAGGTCTCCAGTGCTCCATTGGGTTGGGGATTTGGGGACCCGTGGCTTTGGCAATGGAGGGCCATTCGCTTTTTTGCTGCCAGAGCAACGAGTTACACTTACTCTACTCTTGCGATACTCTTGGTATTGGCAACACCAAGAGTATCCCTAATTCGTTACCCACCCGTATAACACGTTGCTCTGGCAGCAAAGAGGCAAACGCCCCTCTAGGCAGTGGTGCCCACTTTCCATCTGGGGGCCTTGCCTGTGTGCCTACCGTATGCTATAAAAAAATAAGTGCTACATACCGGGCCGCATCTCGACGAGCGAGCAGTGCTGCTCGGCCCACAGCAGGGTGGCGCGCACGAGCCCCGCGCGGCCGCCGCACCACACGCACGCGCTGAACGACTCCACCAGCCCCGCCGACACCACGCTGAACTGTACGGCGTTCAGGAAACTATTCGCTGACACTAGTAAGGCTCCGCCGCTAGATGGCGGTGCAGGTATTTTGAAACGCGCTATCGAGCGCGCCCGACAATTTTCATAAGTGCTATGAGTTATTTATATTCTTACAACCCAGGGGGTGTTTAGCACGTATGCGCCTAGGTCCCTTTATGTTCTTACAAAGTTCCCGTATCTTTTATTTTGCACTAGATGGCGGTGCAGTTATTTTATGGACACTTGGGTAGGACAGTGGCAAACAAGACGCAGACGTTCCTTTTAGCTGGAGCCGACCAACCGTCAGTTGCAGTTGATACTAATCCTTACGCAGTATAAAGTCGCTTTCGGGTGCGGAGGACGTAGTCGGACGTCCGACCAAGGTCGGCTTGCCCGCGCATCCGAATTACTCCAAAAGCGACGGCCGACCACGTCCGCGGTGCTTAAATGCGACTTTATTGTATACAGCGTAAGGATGAGGGTTAACCGCAACTGACGGTTGGTCGGCTCCAGCCAAAACGGAACGTCTTTGGCGGTGCAGGATAAGGTTGCCGCCAATGTTGGCAAGCGAAAATGGAGAGAAGGTAGAAAAGGGTAATTACCCACCTGGCCGGGTGTTGTGACCAGGGGACCAAGGGCCCAACAGTTGATCGTCGGAAGTTGTATATATGCCGTGGAAGTTGGCACATTTCTCTAGCGCGATGTAGGATTGTTAGCGCCATCTATGTGCGGATGCCTGCCAACCTTGTGTTCGTGTACTCGTAATGTGAGTATCGTTGAGTTTCCCTAGTGGAGCGATAGATGTCGCTACAGTACTCCCTCCGGAGACTGGAGGTCGATACCGAAGCGAGAAACGCTGAAGCTGACGTATGAAGCGTAGTCAGTCTGGCGATGCGGTGAGCAATGGCGTAGCTCTGGCGTGAGGTTGCGCTGTGAGCTGTGCCGAAGCGATGCTGTTCCCAAGTCTGCAGTGAGTCGAGACTGGGTGGGGACAGTGAGATGCCGCAGGTGAACGACCAGGAAGCACGCGTCCGTGCCGACTATGGTCAAGGCTGTGACTGCTGTGTGCGGGAGTCAGGTAGGGAAGACTTAAGGATCACGTCTGGGTCACCACTTTGGCGGTGAAGGATAAGATAGCCGTCAATGTTGGCAAGCGAAGATGGAGAGAAGGTAGAAAAGGGTAATTACCCACCTGGCCGGGTGTTGTGACCAGGGGACCAAGGGCCCAACAGTTGATCGTCGGAAGTTGTATATATGCCGTGGAAGTTGGCACATTTCTCTAGCGCGATGTAGGATTGTTAGCGCCATCTATGTGCGGATGCCTGCCAACCTTGTGTTCGTGTACTCGTAATGTGAGTATCGTTGAGTTTCCCTAGTGGAGCGATAGATGTCGCTACACGTCTGTTACTAGTTTAAGTTTCACCAGCAGACGTTGCATTGTGAAAACCAGCGCTGTGAAGCACGCGTCCTGCGTGGTTCACATTATTATGCTGAGTGGGTTCCTCTTACACTGGCCGCCGCGACACCGACGATCCCATTGGGAACGGTCCATGAGCACAATAATAGAAAAATTATTATCTTGACGTTAATGTCCCGGTTATGCCCGCGCATGAGGGCCCGTGGTACGCCTCGACTATGATCTAAGATATAGCAGATCAGGTAATTCGAATCAATCAAGCTCAGGCCATGAGCACAATAATAATTTAAAAAAACCTTTTACCTTTTTTTAACTAGATTTTTTTGTATTGTTGTATAACGTCGTCTTTCATGTTACCTTTCTATTTTCATTAGTATTGAATTGAAAAGGATACCAGCCAATACTTCCACGACTGCATGGTGCGGTTGGCGACGTGCCGCGCGAACATCTCCCGCAGGCGGCCGGCGCGCGCGCGCGACACCGGCGCGCCCGTCGCCGGCAGCAGCGAGTGGCAGTTGCTGGGGAGATCGAACACCGTCGTTATACACCTAGCGACCATTTTTAATGACAGCACTGGAGTTATAGGAGCAGGAAAAGGGCTAGAGAAGGAAGCTAAAGAGTATGGCAGCTGGCCGACGGAGCAGGAGTGTGTATTGCGACGTCAGACCGCTACTCTTAGCTCCTCTTAGAGTGCTCCATATGCAATTGTGGGTGTTAAGAAGTGCGCACGCAAAAAGAGCAGCAAGTAAGCGTGCGCAACACCCGTGATTAGGTCTGACGCGGTTCGAAAATTTTTTGTACCAAGATAATCCTAATTTTTTAAGATTTTTGCTATTTTTAAGGATATTTATAATTTTTTTCGAATTAAATAAGTTTATGATTAAAGTACGATCGAAATTAGTATTTAACAGATCAAAATACATAAAAATTATGCTTGCCTTAGACGTCAAAATTTTTTTTCTTGCCAAAACATCGTACTTTTGCTAATTTTTGGGGTTTTTTGCAATTTACTTGAATTCACTAAATTGAAGGCTGGACGGCCTAAACTGACTTAAAATTCGTATTCAGCGGGTCGAAAAACATGCCCGTAGATAGGTGGCGCCCGGTGTACAGACAATTTTTTTTTTTATGGCTAGTAATCGTATAATATGACGGATCAACTTATTTATTTATTTAATTATTTAACTGTTTATTGTACACAATAATGATATACAGAGAAACGTTATGTTTTTTTTTACAACAAACGAGCTGACAAACTGATAACAAAAGCGATTTATTCAATTAGGTTACAATTAGTGTAATAAAAATGGCGCAATCGCCACTACGATTTCACAATCGAAGGTCGCAGTGACGGTAACTATAATCTGGATATTCTTTTAAATTAAATAATTACGTGTATCTTGCAAGAACGTAGATACAACGATGCTCGTGTCTACGAATTCCTACTATTAAGGATTCGAAGGATAAAAAGACCTTTCACAAGCTTATATCTTTGGAACCAAAACTGCTAGTCACCTGAAATTGTCTGTGGCCTTGGGGATAAAAATTATATAAGGGGGGAAATGACTTTCATTTTCTCTCTATCTTAATAACGATAACACAGATAATATAAATAATCCAATTAAATGGAAGTCGGATTCGCGGAACATGGAATTTTACGAATGGGGTTCTGGCATCAAAATGTCTTGACACTTGCTTTTCAGATATTTTATGATAATTGTATTTTTTTTCAAAATGCTTTATGTAGCAGAAACACATGTCTGTAATGTTTCTGTTGATTTGCTGTATTTATACTATATATTCGTCTAGATAACATTGTTTTGAAGGCTATTGACGTCGCCCATCCGACCTCTAGTTATAATCATCTTCACGAAGCATGCAAAGGGCTTCGATCAAACATCGCATTGAGATAAGATGGTTCATTGTTCTTTGTAAAGGATTTGATGACTTATTTTGTTGTTATAAGGGCTATATTTTCACACAAAGTATATTTGCATTTTTGGTGAAATACGGTAGTGGTAATGAAATGGTAGAAACTTCATATGGCGTTTCCCTGCAGTTTACCTAAACCCAGGTGAATTAAGCAAATTCCAGCTCGGTTTGAATTTGAACGTCTCATCAAACCGAAAATGACTTAGCCTAATTATAGTGCCCTAAAAGTATTATGGTCTTATTCATAAAATATACCTATTTTACATTTATTAAACGTAGTTAGTTACATATAAGTTAAATATGTTTATGTATATGTTTTGTCACTTTCTTTCAAATTCAATCAATTCAGTGACAGACAAAGACAAAACATATATTTGCTAGAATAGGTTCTAAAAACGACGTATAACTTTTATGAATAAGGTTAATGTCTTTGTAAGTTAAGCCCACAAACGCATTCAATCATTATGTTAGACCAGTTTATACGACAGCTTATAACGCCGCCGCTTGATAAGATAATGCATATTTAGTCAATATACAGTCAGCATCAAAAGTAACAAAGCACAAACATAACAGAATTATATTACAACGAAAAAAAACTTATACTCTATATCCACAGCATAAAGGTCTGTGTGGACCCAGTTCAAGCCAGTTAAGGTTAAGTTAAGGTTGCATATAGGAAAATAGTTTCTTAAGCTCACGACTCCGACGCGGGGAGGATGGCACACATCAATTATCATTTACCCTGGTATTGTAACGAAATAAACAAAATATCGGGCTAAATGAGACTTAGATCTGTGCCGTTCGCCCTATTAAAAGCCCGGGTCGGGGCTACCGGGGCCGATGAAAGTATGTCCCATATGTGCCAAAGCCACCGGTGCTGATGGAACCAAGGCACAATTCACGAAAAATACCAATATTTCTCGAAAGCTATCCTACCTTTTTTCCCTCTCAGTTAAGATTTTGCCAAATAGTCTGATCACATAGAGAGGTACTTTTTATGCTGACTGTACCATTATTGATTTCCATACACATTATCTTAACTAATCAAGCTCGTAAGCTGATAATGTACTTACGAAATTGAATTATTTAAACAATCGATCTGTTGCTTTAAACTTTCCATTTCTTCTTTGATTTGATTCCTTTCTGCTTTTAACTGTTTTATGTATTCGGCGCCTTTTTGTAACATTGCTGCTTTACTAATCTGTGGATCAAAGAGACAAATAAAACCGATCAATATAATTTTAAAACAACAATTGAAATAAAAAGGCGAATTCTAAAGCGAAAGTACGGTAAAGTACACCACTTTGCCTTACTTTCTTAATGGATTATGGTATGATATGACAATTGTCAATCGTCTGAAGATCGGGCAATGTGGAATAAAAAGTTACTTATTACATTTGGCTAAATTCAGAAGCAAAAAGCGTGAGGGCGTATAAAAGTAGAATATATCACGCCTTTTGAAAAGCGGAGCGACACGTAACATAATATGTGATACAAAATTGGACCTTATTCTCTGAGCGTGAGAGCAAATCAAAGTGCAAAGTGAATACATTGCACTTTGATTTGCTCTCACGCTTTTTGTGTAATACGCACATAAGAAAACGTAACCTGGCATAGCCTGACCGCTCGGACGATGATGATGAATACTTTGTTTACAACATGTACAGAAATTATGTAATATAGCCCTAATTTGACATATAAAGCTAAAAGTTCGGTTGGGAATTCGAAAAAACTTGTGAAGCAAAATTTGAGAGATTAATAGGCTGCAATTTAGTCATGGACCATATTCCCGTAGAATGCAGTTTTCGAGTTATTTACAAAAAAAAATGGGATCTTTCGGGCTCCCTCACACCAAAAGCACCAAAAGTTCCGGTGTATATTTTTAGTATGTTGATTAGAAGCGTATTACCTACCATTAGCCGCAATAATAATTTCTGTTGCAATAAGTCCCACCTCAAGCCCCATTTTCGGTTTATTCTACTCCACTAACAGGCGTCAGCCGTGTTAGACGCAAGTGCGTAGATCCCATCATGTGTGTGCCTTTATGTTATACCATACCTTAGCGGCGGGATTGGCGTTGAGATGCGGGATGAGTGCCTGTAGCGTGTCGAAGCCGTTCTTGATGTTGTACCGGCGCTTCTGCTCGGCGTGCAGGTGGGCGCGCCGCGGCTCGCCCCCGCGGTGGGGGGACTCCCCACCCGCGCGGGGGGACCGCGGAGACCCGGGCGGGGACAGCGACTGCCCAGAGGACCATACCGTTAGTTAGTCGAAGATGAAACTCGGATGAAACACGGAGATGAAGTTCAAGATCGACAGTGTAAACAAATTGCCACTATAAAAAATAAAAAATTGTGTTTTTTTTAAATCATCATAATCTTGGCGTTATGTCTCCGCGGCAGGTGAGAGCCCAGGGATCGCCGGGTTTTTTTTAATACTCGTTATATACGTATACACCCACTAGACGTCTTTAACAACGTGCACATAACCTAACCTAACTGATGTCGGAAAACCCCGACAAACTCTTCAATACACAAAAATGTTTTTTAAACTGCTGAACCGATTTTAATAAGACAAAGCTAGGAACCATCTCGATTAAACTGGTTTTCTCAAACAAACAGATAACCTTAAAAGACCCGACTTTTTGCGTGGAAGTAAAAAATAACATTGACCCCAACATTGGCGCGACTGTTGATAGCTGGCCGAGGCGTGTCGGTTATATTAAAGGAATAAACAATCTGCGCCGAATCTCGATATTCGTCTATTCGCGGTACAACGCGGGGGTGCTCAAGGTTGAGGGAACGGAGGAAGAGTGGGGAAGCGAACCCCGGTAGAAGTCGGATTTGACCGCGAAGATGATTTTTAATTTCAAAATCATTTACCGTGCAATAAAAGCGCAATATCTAGAGTTTCTCTGGTGATCAGAAATGTCGATGTCCGTAGCAGAACCAAGGTCATAAAAACCCTTGCTCTCAGAAACGCAAAACTAAAGTGTTTATCTGCTGACCACATACGTGTAGCTCGCAGAATCTATGGGCTATTGGTCGGGAAATTTCTACAATGGCGATTTCAAATGCTTCTGCTGACGAAAGATGTGGCGATAACGACTTTCATTACTTACATAACTATACAAGAAATATGTGAACGATCCATGTGCGAAACGCATATTTTTATCAAGTCTCAGAGTCGGGCTAAGTTATTGGTCTACTGGTATATAGCCAACCTTTAATCTTTTAGCTATAAATAGAATGGACCTTGACAGTAATCACAATATTGATATTGTAGAAAAACATGACTCGGTTGAGATATATTTATTTGTGCTTAATTATGTACCTGGCAACTCAATAGTCCACGTTTTGGCCAATCCTATTTAACTACGGCTATCCAACTAGTGATTACAAGGCAAGACTTTATAAAACCCGCAAAGGCTTAGATTCGCGACAATGTAAACCTAGGCCTGGCACTTTCTTCAAATAAATGCTTGATAAGATTTTGATTATTAAATAAAAAATTTAAGAAACACTTGTTATCACTGTTAGTTTAGCTATAAATTATGTAAGGCCTGTAGTTTGGCGCTGATAAAGAGTACGCTATTGCAGGTGATTCATATTAGAAAGAAATAATCAAATCTCTTCGGATAAACTACCTTTTTGGAGCGACTACACCGTTAAGGACATCTAAGTCCAGTAGTTTAACCTTTAAAAAGTACCAAATAACACACTTTATTCGTAAGACGTCTCAAACCCTATTCCTTATCCCATTTTATCTATCAAATCTGCATGACAACTGTTGTCAACATATTATATTGTTTGTCTGTTTTCGTTAAATATGTAAACAGGTGTTAATGAAATTTCTACACATTTGAGTTAATAGAAGTGAAGATTAAGACTTATTATCTTAATTACCAGAACGCACACACCGATCATAATGAAACATGAATTTGTCATTGCATCATTTATTTTTTCAGACGTTTGAAGAAACAATTTACAAATTCGTGTTTATTGGTGGTTCATAAATTTCTCAAATAATTTTATTACCGTTGCGGACGCGGGAGAATAATTTTTTTCGACGATGAGTGGTTGAGAAAGCCGGCCATTGCCACGTTAGGGGTTGAATTTCGCAACATGCCTTCGTAAATGACCCCTATGTCGTGGCCCAGTTGTTAAACTGGGTCGATCGAGGTCTCCCTAGACACATCAAAATTTTAATGAGGGCCTTCGCGATTCCAAAAATAACCAGATGGCATTTCTAAGGCGTGATATCTGTTGTGAAATTAAAGCATTGGCTAGAATGGCTCCGTAATTTTACAGCAGTCTGGGTCTGTCCAATAGCGCGACAGTATTTTGAAAGCAGACCTTACGCCTCAGTAGCTCCAACTAAGGGTTTGAAATCGCAAACACTCTCATTCGGTTATTGTTGTGTCAACTTGGGGAGTGTCGACGGGTCCAGCCAGACCCAGTTCAAGGATTGGCATACAATATCTATAATATAACATAAGACTAGCCGCAGTTTGAACAGGGCGGCAGAACCTTGAACGTTACATAACACATTAACGTATACTTCAAACAGTCAGACAACACCTGTTCCAACAATAAAGTAAGCTTATGCTCGCTTTTATTTCCCCCAATTACCTTAGCCGATTGTTGTATTAAAACGGGCAAATTACGTTAACGCCTCCGTACGTATGTTAACGTGCAAATAAGTAAGTCACGTCGCATTTGTCAAGATACGTCGAGTGTAAATATATATATATAATAGCTGACGGAGTAAATAGCGCGCGGGTGTTGCCGATCGCATAATGGATAATGTAACCAAAGTACATATCGTAGAAATGTTTATGTGAAATAATTTTGATAACGCAGTCGCGACTGTAGTCGCTCTCTATTGGCCGGTGGCGGGAGGCGGGACGGCGCGGAAATAGATGACATGGCAGTTTTCTTTTCGAGGGATTAAGGTGATAAAGTATGAGTCATGGCCACGAGGTTACCTGATGCGGGGACATGACGTCACTGCCGATGGGCGAGGGCTGTCCCCGCCTGACTGGCGACTTCGGGTCCGAGCCCGCGACGTCTTCGTTGCTGCTGAACTTGTACACGCTTTGACCTAGGAGGGAACGATTATTTTATTGTGATTGGGCCAAGACGAAATTTCGCTTATAGCGATTGGGCTGTCGGTGTAGGTAGATATGAAAGTCTCGTTATGCTGTATAGTAAAAGCGATGGGCTTCCGGTGTAGTGAAACTGCTTGTCTCTTGTCCATCCACGTCATCTCCACAGTTCCAAATTTGTGAGATGATGAAGGCACTTATTATCAAAAACTGACTGGTTTCGAAATATTAGACATAGATATAGACATAGATATAGACATTATATATTTTGACATCACAATACTCGTAATACTTTCATTGAACAAGTTACAGTTCTAAATATAAATTCAACTTATATCTATTTAAAACCTACTTAAATAAAACGATTCGAATATGGAGTGTCAAAATTGGACTTTGGACTTATTGGACTAGTAGTTAAGTAGTCACGAAACAACCGTTCTTCTTTCGTGTTTCGTGGCTCGGTGAATGTTGATCATTTATCTAGAATGACACTGTTTTTACTGTAGCTATATATAGATACCGAGTGTCCGACTGAGACATATTGTGTCGACCCTTTCTAATGGGAGACGAGCAGGTGGATGATAATCTAGCTAGATTCTAGATACTGACTGTGCTGTGCGGATAGCAGCTGTGCCAGCATGACGCTGGCTTGCGGCAGCGTGGGCTCCGAAGCTACGCTGTGAAGCGGGGGTGGGCGACGTGGGGGGGTGCTAGTAGCCCCCACCCCCGCCCCAGCCCCCGCTGGCACCTCAACCAGCATGCCACCCGAGGAGGACCGCGACCGGCGGATGGCGCCGGGGTTCGACTCGCGGGCCTGCTGGGAAACATTATACCAGTGTTACCAAGAGCTCTATAGGTACAAGTTGGCCTCCGAGGTGGTAACAATAACAGATGCATGGAAAGAATTGTTGCCTATATAGTGCCAACTTGGGGTCCGCGGTGGTAAAAAACTATGTATGAAAAGAATTTAAAATATACGCGAGAATAAGGAGTCCATAGTCGCGTCAAAATAATGAACCAAGGTCTCAAACTCAAAGAAAAAGAAAACAGTCTCGAATTAATATTTGAAACTGTATTCATACTTTAATATGAGAATCTCATGATGATGATAAGGAACACAATATAAAAATTATAAGTACCTATTACCTTCCAAATCTATATTCTATTTAATTGATGATAACCTGTTAAACATAATAAGATCTGATTACCCGAGGCGTGTGTCGGGTGATGTCAGGAAGCACGGGCGCAGGTGCAAGCACGTGCGTGACATGCTCGGCATGCGCGGCGTGCGCGGCGTGCTGGGCGTGCTGGGCGTGCGGGGCGTGCGAGGCGTGCGCGGTGTGAGCGGTGTGCGCGGCGTGCGGCGCGGACAGCGTCCAGTCGGCGTTGAGCTGGGCGCCCAAGGGCAGGCTGTGCGACCGGAACTGCTCTTTCCCGCGGGACCCACTGGCGCACACCGACATCTGGACACCACATCAGATGTGCCTCATCCTACATTCTCTAAATCTATGGATGTAGTGAAGTTACATAGTAAGCCTGAGGCCACACGAACGCAATCTCGGTCGTGTATTTGTTGTTGATTGCGCGACTGAAATTACGTCCGTGTGGCGTCAGTCTTACATAGGAATATCACTCCTAACGCAATGACATAAAAGCGTTCCATCCGCTGTTTGTTTGTCTAACTACTTTTTTCCGGAGGATGGGTTGTGATGAGGGGTGTGACTATCTATATTTTTTATTAAATATTGAACTCAACGATTTCCTCTATTATCGGGCGGAAATTCTTTTGTCATTTTTTAGGTACATGATAGCGAACTCAATATAGCGGACGGAAATTCTTTTGACATTCTTTAGATATATGATAGTTTATTTCAAGTGTTTGATAATCCAGTAATGTCCGATAAAATAACATATTATCTTATAATACGACTAAGATGACAAACAATTGAATCAGTTAATAAGACCAGTATGTCCAGCGGATTATAATAACAAAATCCTTCCCAAGCAAGTGTTCTATAAAATACTATCAGAAAATGGGCAGCAGCGTTCTTTGGCAAGGTCACCCGCCAAGGGTGTCGATTATGAATAACCAGTTTTGGACGAAGCTCGTAGGCCGAAGACATGAGATAGACGGTTAGTTCATAACCGTGCTGTCTCAACCACAGCGGGCTATATGTCGGTGGCGGCGCGGCGTGGGGTGCAACAGGGCAGTGAAACGTCCCGTTCTCGGCGGGAGCGGGCACAACGTGCGGTTCGCAGTATCGTAAGATACGATCTTTTCTTTTTATTGTTTTATTTTATTTAATTATTGGCATTTGCCAAGTCTCTACGCTCCAGTTGACCACCGGTTAACATTCGAGTTTCGCTGATGCCGGCAACAACTTTTCACAAAACCTATGTTCGTGTCACGCGTATCGCTCCCCACTCCGCCACTGCCGCCCACTGTCGTCGAGACCGTGGCCTAAGACTAGTTGGTTGTTCTACCAAAAAGAAAAACCGGGATGAGAGCGCTATGAAAAAGACACTGCCAAATAAACATACAGTGGTATGATGCGCGGGCGCAGGCGCTAACGACGGTGAGGGCATCTTAAAGGCGCGCGTGGCCGGCTTGGGCTTGTACTCGGGCGCTGGCAAATATTGCATCTGCGCTGAAGACTGCCGCGCCCCGCCCGCCGCAACCACCCCGCTGGCCCCGCCCACCCCGGCGGCCCCGGTGGACGTCTGCGGGTACGCCTGTGTGAATAAAATATTACGTATTTAAGGGTTTCGAACGTGCAGAGCCGCAGGTCCAATGCGCCGATCACCTAAAACTAGAACTAGGGCATTCCGACAGTGTCTCCGCTATGAATACAAAGAAAGTACAGCCAGGCAGAGACCCAGTCGACTAGAACAATCTCACAGTAGGAACTTAAGAGAAATTACAACATTTAAAGTAATTAAGATACATATTTGGAATTCCGCTGTGGCATTCGTAATTACCTCTAATTACGTAGATGTTTATTTACTTACAACGATTTGTGTATTTATTCATTGATAAACTACAGGCCGGGCGCCAGGTCAATAGGTTCCTGTGGCATGGGCAGGGGGTAGGGGAGTCCCCGTGCTAAAGTGCTGTCTAAATTCAGAAGCAAGAAGCGAAACAAAATTGTTTTGCTGATACATTTTTTTATATCACACCTTTTGAAAAGCGGCGCGACGCGTAATTTATTATAAGTAACACAAATATGGACATTATTTTATAAGCAATACATGGTTCTTTGATTTGCTCTCACGCTTTTTGCTTCAGAATTCATCTTCTTTGAAATTCAATCTTTTCATTGACAGATAATGACAAAGCATGTTTTTGCTAAAATAGGTCAAATAACTTTTATTATACGGTGTACGATTAGTATTTTGTGGTTACGTCAGATTTCACTCCTGCCCATGTCGCCCCTACACCGTAGGGTCATACAACTACTAATTTAATTTTACTAAAATTATTTCACTAGATTATAGGAAGCTACGTTATTCCCGTCGTGTAACAAGTTACTTTGATTAGGAAAGAACTCTAGGACTTCAGCAAATATAAAAACTGCACATTTAGTCTATATGCTGCCTTTGCAGCAGGAGGGAAGTTCGAAAAGGAAGGAAGGAAAAACTAGTTTATAATCTGTGATAGTTGGATTGTTTCTGCACACGGCCTTACAACTCGGATAAGCACTGCACAAGTTGCCACACTCTTATCAAATTGTTAAAGTCAATTAAGATACAATCTATTAGTTTAGTAGTCATTAGCAACTAAATTGATTCCACAGATTGAGTGTAAAATGTCATAATCAGTAGAAGTAGCAAGCATAATTATTGTTAGATAATGAGGGTAGCAAAGCCTAGGAATGTAGAGCGCACAACAAAGAAGTTATTTCCCTTTCTTATACCTAAATATGAATTTTGAGACAAAAGAAATGGCTTACTTGTTTGCGGTTAGTTTAAACTGTGCGTCATTATTATCTGCATTTTTTTTATCTACAATCGTAATAATTTCTTAGTATAAATGAAATTATACTACCACGGAAGGGCAGGTAAGCGAGATCAGTTTAATTTTAGATTGTATATTGAACTTTATCCTAAGATGATTTCATCGAGTCTTTCAAATGGCAAGATCTCAGGATCAGGAGGATCTGGTACTTCGTACAATTGTAATACCTACACTCACACGCGTGTCTTTACTTTGAGTTTGAGTAAGGGGCCGTGGCTACACTAACTTGTGCTCTGTCCTAATTAAGTTTTGTTAAATTTCAACAATTTCCTTTCTCATATAAACAACTATTTCGGGAAACCTGTTTGTTATCATGCGTACAATCAGCTACTTACTGCAAAGCGGGGCAGGGGGAGGGAAAAATATGACGTCAGCATTATTGCAATTTCGCTCGTGTTTACAATAATTGACGTCAGCGTGTTATCCCGTACTACAAACTAACCGCGGGCTCAGATTAAAAATAAGTTGACTACGGGAACCTGTTGACTTACACTGAGTTTAATAACTAATGAACAATCCTTGGTATAAAATTCTGAACCATTTGTTTACTGACTACGAGTCCATAGGATAATACCTATGCCAATGAGAGATTATAATAGCTTCAGTTCCCTAATACATATTTTATAGATTTATAATAAATAATATAATATTGATAAATTTTCGGCTGTAAAATGAGATAATACATAAATCTAAATCTATATATTATTGGCTCGTAATTTTTACTGATAAGATTTTTACCGGTAAGTTAAATATCGGAACGGGCATTAAGCTCTGTACCTGCAATATATATATATTGTATGGACATCAACAACTCGAAAGCCTTGGTTCTTTGTATAATTTGATTGACAATAACAGTAAGCAGCGTTACCACCGACAGTGTGACACCGTAAACAGAACTCTATCTTAACTAAAACTGTACTTGAACTGCGGAATCGGGCGTTAAGCCGCAGCGTGCCTGCAATATTTATATTGTATGGACATCAACAACTGAAAGCCCTGGTTCTTTGTATGTTTTGATTGACAAAAACAGCAGGCAGCGTTACCACCGGCAGTGTGACACTGTAAACAGAACTCTATCTTCACTAAAACAGTAGAAAACGAAAAACCAATCAGCGGTACCTAGCCCGGATAGCCTGTAAACAGCGCAGCGTCTCGGGCGAGCTAACCAGAGGCAGTGAACCCTGAAGTACCTGATAATTGTTGGGCAGCTGGGTCTGGTACTGGGTGATGCGCGGGCGCGTCTTGTCGCGCGTGTAGGCCACCCTCGCCGGGGCCGCGATCCCCGCCGCGTATTTGCCAGCGGCCCCGGCGGCCGCGGCGGCCCCGGCGGCCCCGGCGCCGCCCGGCGGCTGCTGCAGCAGCGAGACGGTCTCCGGGGCCGTTTGCGACGGCGGAAGCCCTGCCACATAACTAAGATTGTGTATTTTGTTCAGTAACGGGTTATTGAATTTTTTGTCTGTCACTGTTCCTTTAAAATATTATCTTTAAGTCAAGAGTGAAAGGTATCCATTAGTGCTACATATTAGACCTCATCGTCGCTTTTCATATTTTTTTTATGTTAAATGAGGTCTTATGAAACCATTTTGTCTATAAAACGTTATGGAACTAGGACCTGTTCACACACAAGGTCACTGTTGTTTTTAAGTGCTCGATTACTGCGGTTTTAAGATACATCGGTTAGTGGTGGTGGTGGCTAATGTTGGTGCAGTGGCACTAAACTCTGATGTGTCGATCACCCATAAACGTTTAGCACATGTCGCGATATCTACAACAAAGGTCGAAATAATTTAGAGACCGCATCCACTCCCCTTATGTTGCAGATATCCTGGAGTCGGTAGCCGCATTCCACCAGGTGGCCCGTCTGACCGTGTGCTTCCCTAGGAAATAAGCAAAAGTCCACAAACCAGCTGCGTATTTGTTGTAGCAGGGCTCCTGCGGCGCGGGCCCGGGCGCCGGTGCAAGGTACTGCAGTCGCGCGGGCTTCGCGTAGGGCGCCGCCACCGGCGCGTAGCCGCCTTGGAACCCGCTCGCCATCTCCGGCGCACCCAGCATCCCATCCCCTGCGAACAACCGCCCACTCTCGAACATCCCCATTTGCTCGTTCTTCACCGGCTGCCCCGGTAGCGACATCAACGTGTTACCGCTAGTACCTGCGAGATGGACAACGTTCACGATAAACGCTCGCCCGATTCGACATCCTGCCAAATACGACAATGACACAGGGTGCGCAACGTTGTGTAACTCCGTTTTTGGGCACTTAGTCTACACAAGTCATAAAATGTCATTACATGGTGTGGTGTTTGTAATTACGACAGTAACATAACATTATAAATAAATGCCAACAGAAGAGCTTCTTACCGTGTATCGACATCTGACTGGTAGGCATGGTGACTGCGGGCGTGTTCTGACTCCCTATATTGTATCCCTGTGTGGTATACGAATCCACTGACATCTGCTGGCTTCTGTACATAGAATCCTCTGAGGTAAGAGCGCTCTCTTCAGGCACGGGCGGCAATCTAGTCGAAGACAGAAGATCTGTAAATGGTAATCGTGATAAGCTTTCTTGTTCTATATTCAAATTATACAAGAAATATTTAGCAACGATCACGTTACCTTGAAGTGGCTCCAATGTGTCCATAAAATCATCCAGATTAGGTTGTAGTGGACCTAAGCTCGGCTGAATGAAGTCAGCTAAACTAGCGCCTCTTGCTGGAAGTCAATGTTTATGTCAAGTATGGGCAACACAAATAATACTTATGTAGAAGAGCATGGTCCAGTTACGGAGCACGTAAAATATTGATCCTTCGTAAAGTGTCTAGCGCCCGGGGTAGATTATCGCCGTAATAGGTAGCAGCGAGGCTGCAAATGTTTATTTAGGACTGAGAGAAACACGTAAGTTGTGGTAAGAATGGCCGGAATACAACGTGCTCCGTGACGAGACCACAGACAGGGGAGTAGGTACCTATTTCCCGGCAATCTGGGAACGCGAACGGCTGGTGGTTGGTGATGGTGGAAAACAGAGTGTCACTCATGAAGTTGAGGTAGTCCTCGTCGGTTAACATATTCGCTGCGAAGTCGCTGCATTGCGAGAACGACTCCACCGTGTCCATGTCCGATATCTGAAAACATTTCTTCAATATTATATAAAAACTGTCTGATTTATAAAAAAAACATGTCATCTTACTTGATGTTACCGACCGTGTCCTGAACAGAGGTGTCCCCCTTGCCGAGGAGTCGCATTATATGAAACATCCGCCATTTTTTATATTCTGCTATTACAGCTTCCGCTCTTCTTTTCCAATACTTTCCTTCCAATATTTGTGTCTGAAAGCCACAATCGAATTTCACTGTTTATTTGTTACCTATTACAAATGGCGAAACAAATAAGGTACAGTTCCCAAATTACCTCTGGCTTCACGTGTGTGTCAACATCCAACGGCGAAGCAAACTGGCAAACCAGTGTATTCTGTTTTTTTATGACTGTAAAGGTAATGAGAAACGAAATAGGATTTAAAGAACCAAAATCGGTTAAGCAGTCATAATTAAAATGGCGTTTCTAGAACTCCAAAGTAGGTTTGCTGTACTCGATTTTGGTTGCGTTAAAATTAATGTAGAACATTGATAAATTAATGTAGAACATTGATGGCAGATAAAGAAATTTAAGAACACATAGGTACAAAACGAGCTATGTCGCGCCATGTCTCCTAACGGCCTTTAATCGTCTAATCAGTGAGATACGCACCAACAAACGTACGATAAAAGTGTCTGAGGTAGTACCTATCGATAGATACCTACGTAAAATTATGTAAGCATAGCAACAATTAGGTACCACAAGCTATAATTATTAAATCAATTATATCATGAACCCTATACTGAAAATATCTACACCTAATTTATACTGCTTCTATTTAGACTGACAGTTGGTGTCTAGTATGCAAATTTGCGAGAACGTCTTCGATGATGAGATTAGTAAGCTATATCAATATTAAGAATTATATCCCAAGATACTTGAAATAAAAAAGAAGTGTAAAAGAGTTAAATTTTTTACAGTATAGAAATTCTTGTATCGATTACGTTTCTAGTGTAAGTGATAAATATGCGTTTGCATACTTTTCGCACGCCTACTTATTTTTACGCGAATTTCCAAAGGTTGCAATTTTGTACGTTGCACAGGGATATAAATCCTAATTTTGATATAGCTCACTAATCTCGTCGTCTAAGACGTTGGCGCAAATTTGCATATTGTAAAAAATGTAACACCTCCAACTGTGGCGTCCGCTCAGTCTAATTATCTCGTTATAGCTTCTTATGATGTGACTAACAACTAGGTATGCCACATGGCTTTAGTTTACACGTTTAATTTTTCCCGCCGAAATCTGCGTACTTACATTAACTGATTATTTACATGGTACGTCATTTACAAGGGATCAAAGTACACCATGTCACTCGGAAATTATTAACCTTTTATCTTATATGGGAATTCTTGTTTGCCATCTTAGTGATATATACAAGTTATATAACTTCCACACAATAATTTAATTAAACAACTAGGCCAAACTAATTAAAATGTCATTAGAAGAGTCCATATATTATGGATGGTACAAAATTAGTTATTTAAGCAATAAATCTATCTAAACTATCAATTGAACATCGATTATAACTTTTAGTAAACAAGTAAACAAAACTTACACTGCATGTGCCAGCATCTCCATATAACGTTGTTCAATCGTATCTTGTCTTTCCACCGTAGTTTTATACCTTTGAAACGATTCCATTTTGGAGATGTTAGTTTTTGTCTGAGAAATGTAGAAATAAAAATGTGTAATGTAAAGTTTACTTACCATACTATTCCTATTTAATACTTGTCACAAACTAATGTTAGATAAAAGTACTTTCATAACTAAATTGTTAACTATAAAGTTTCTAGAGTGCATTAAAAACATTTTGACTTTATTAACATTTAGATTATACATGGTTGGAATTTTTGTAAAAAAGAATTTTTATGTGCAACAACGTACAAGGTCGAGATACAAAATTGTACTGTGAAAGAAGCAACTTGTCATGGAATAAAATGATATTCATATCAGTCTATCAATAAGTGATCTTAAGCTTATTGCAAATAAAACTTTGATAAGGAAGAAGCCTATGCTTTATCTTATCTACGAATCCACCAGCAGACTCATATCAAAAAGTAAATTAGAAATATTTGTAATGCTACTAAAATATAGTTTTACAGAAAAACAAAGAACATTATTTCTAATGTTCTGTATAATTTAGTCTATTTGCCATGACGGAATATCCATAGAAACCTGGAAAACAATGGGGACCCGGTGCGTACTCTTGCTCACTGAGCTATTCAATAGAATTGTAGCTACGGAGCTTATACCTGACGCGTGGCGCGTAATTATTATTACGCCAATCTATAAAGGAAAAGGCAGTGTGCAAGAGTACATCAACTATGAATGTATCAAACTTATGAGCCACACAAGCTATTCGAACGTATTATAGACCAAAGACTTAGCCAGGAATGCTCCTTATCGAAATGCCAATACGGCTTCAGGCCGGGCTGCAACACCATGGATCAAATCTTTGCCGTCAGGGTCCTCCAGGAGTCCCACTGCAGTAGGAGTACATTACGTATTTCTTGACCTGCAGAAGGCTTTCGACATTGTCACTCTGGGTTAATCTGGTGGGATCTGAGATGAAAGTCTGTGCCCGAGGCGTACATTTGTATTATACAGGACATGTATGCCAATACTGGAGCCGTTGTCAAAACCATCGTAGGCCGTACTAATCCCTTTCCGATTACTGTAGGTGTTCACCAGGGTTCAGTGCTGAGCCCTTACTTGTTTTGCATTGTGCTCGATGCCCTCTCAACGGAAATTCAGGACATGCCTCCTTGGCTTCTGAAGTACGCTGATGACCTTGTACTGGTGAACACGCTTAGGCAGGACCTTGAGACCAGGTAAACAAGTGGAAGGATGTGCTAGAAAACGGTGGTCGCCAAAACAGCTACAGTGCAGATCCCGAAACCATCCGTATAGGTAACGAAGCTGTCAATAGAACAGACAAATCCGAATACCTCGGATCCGTGATGCACGAGTCTGGCGATATCGGCCCTAATGTCAAGCCCCGAATCTATGCAGCTTGCGCCAAATGGCGGGAACTCACAGCAGTCACATTTGTGATCCTAGAATCCCTGTCAAGCTCAAAGGGCTTATATACAAGAGTATAATTAGACCTGTGATGCTCTATGGCTGCGAGACATGGCTAGGACTGACGAAACACGTTCGCGAACTCCACGCCAACGTAATGAAAATGCGGCGATGGATGAACGGCTTAATCGAGTACGTAACGAGTACATCTGTGGCAGCCTTGGCGTGAGAGATATCGCAGATAAGATAGAGGAGGCTCGCCTACGCTGGTATGATTACGTGGTGCGTAAGCCCTAGGGATACGTGCCTGGAAATAGGTACCTGAACCTGCCGGTATCAAGAAAGAGACGACTTGGGCGACCCAAGAAGCGATGGAGTAACATCGATGAGTCGGATGCGAGAGCCAACGGCCTACGACGCGATGATGCCGAAGACCGGACGAAGTGGAGGAGAATAAGTAGCAAAGCGGACCCTGGCAGAGGCCGGGATAAGCGCTAGAACGATGCTGATTATGATGATGGAACATTACATTTATTCAAAACTAGCTTTTGCTTCTGTGTCCGTGTGGAAATAGTTTGTGTGACTGTTTAGTTAAGTGTTTATACATCCATTTTAAATGACCTCCCTAATCTATGAAAGCTTGTAGTACTAGAGGTCAAGCTGTATCTCTGGTTCACAGTTTGTTAGTTGGACCCCAAACTACCAAACTGTGGAAACCCATCAAAATCCGTTCAGCGGTTTTTGCGTGATGCGCGAACAGGCAGACAGGCAGACAAAAATTCCAAAACTGTTTTTTGGGCATTGTAATGTCCCAGAATTTTATAGCGACAATTTTTCTGAAATAGCGTCAATGTACAGACACAGTTTTTCCAGTTTTAAACAGTATAGATAAATAAAGTAAGCGGACCCTGGCAGTAGCCGGGATTGACCACTCGGTTGATGATGATGATGAGATAAATAAAGTAAATAATAATATCCTAGAGTTAGTTGCATAATGACTTCATAGTAACAAAACCAATGTGGTTTAATAATTAATTACTTTGATATAGAATCGAGAAGTAACTCCAATTTGCCTTGATCACTTCACATTATCTGAGGTCAATAATTAATTGCATAGATAAGCATAAAGCTATGACATCAGTGGCAAGCAAGGCATTAAGTTGAATATGTAACTTTTAATTTGATAGTGCAATGAACACAATTAATAAGGCATTGTCTGGTGTTGTATTATAGGAAATTTTTCAAATTTTCTTATCCCTGTCAAGAAACTTTAAAATTTCTTTAGCCCATTTGGAAAAATTGTATAATAACTCCACAGGCAAAAGAGTATACAGTTGTGAAGACTGTTATTACAATCTTCTTAACTAAGAGAAGTTAAACATGGTCCATATTTTGTCTCCAGAAGTACGTGTGGTTATATAATGCAGGAGAAGGAAATATATACCCTATGAAAGATTCTTAAAGTGGGAGGAATTCCTCTAAACCAGTAGATTTTATATTACAAGGCAAGAGTAAAGAGGCATATTATGTAGATAAGCTTTCTCCAATCTCGGGAGCGTCGGTGGCCGAGCGGTTAGAGGACTCATAAGCCATAGGTCCCGGGTTCGAATGCCACTCTGGCCATGTACCAATGACTCTTTTCTGAATTATGTACATTAGTTGAATATTAACCGATACTCTTATGGTGAGGAAAAATATTGTGATGAAAATTGCACATTCAGGCAACTGGATGTGTAACCATGATCCAATCTGGTCAGGTTACTCTGGTAGTAGGGTCATGGAGGTCAGATGGCAGTCGCTCCACTGTAATTACCTAACCTGCCAAATCCTGGATCATAGTCAAAGCGGACCTCGGGCCCTCGTGCACCAGAGCACAACTGGGACATTAACGCCAAGATGATTGATTATTCAGGTATTCTTCAATTTATCTCATAAGTTTTAGGTCAAATACATTAAAAATAATAATTAAAAGCAACAGGTGTAAGGAATAATGTTTGTTAAGTAATAACACATTCATTGACACACCGACAAGTTACGACTCGTAACTCGTCGTCTGCTTGTTTCAATCATATGAATGGTCTCACATTTCATCAATCATTCTTTGGTGGTACATCATCACACTATCATAGCCATTACCTGTCCATCACAAAGAATGATATCACTGATTTAAAGAAATCTTTAAAAAAATACTGTTGGCAAATTTTAACTTTCTTAGATCAATGTGGTCACAAAGTGATTTAATGTATGACCGCTATATTTTACTTGTTTTAAATTAATTGATTATTTAAACATACATACATAATGCCACTCCTTTTTCCTTATTATTTATAGACACTAAACTTTTGCTCCTTGATGCTTGGTAAACAAAATAGGTAATCTAAAATAATTCATTTTATGAAGCGCAATATGTAACACTATTTATACAATTCACACGGACAGTTATCTCAACAAATGACCTGTGTCTTTTGTACAGGCTTAGCTGACCTCATGTTATCTTTGTATACTAAGCTCAATGGAAACATACACATTTCCGGATTTTTAGACAATTATTATTAACAGCTACTGAATAGTTTACATATTTTGCATTATATTGAACTGTGCTGTCCATTACAATATATTAATATAGCATTTCAAGAGTAACAGTACTAATTTCAGTAATTTAAACACAGCAAATTATATACAAAAAAATAACTTTACCTGTAAGCCAAAGTCATGCATTTGAATAGCTTTGTGAGGGATATCTCTATAGAGAGTTGTTGATGCTGTTTACTTTCAAGTTTATCAGGAGTGAACTTCTCCAAAGAGCCAGGTACTGTGTATGTAGCTACCACAGACACTTTCTGGACATTTTGTTCTTCATCTGGTACAGGGACAGCCAGATCATCGAACTCATCCTGGGCCTCTGCTTCAAAGTGCGACACCATGAAGTGTCCAGAATGTATGGTCTCTTTGCCTGGACGGGCCTGTCTTTTTTCCACATGAGTCATGATGTGGGTTTAGATGTAATAATAGTTAATATTATTGAAATTTCACATCTATAATATTCACGTATAGTACATATTTTTTATTTCTTGTCCATATTTTTACTTTATCACTTCACTTTGCTCTCACATTGTTTTTTTCCATTTGACAAATAACAATATTGCCACTCCAAAAAAATATTTTAAAATAGAGGCGCTTTTACACACTCTTGTTAAGCGTTCGACGCGGCAACCCGTGTCACGAAGGCGCGCAAGCAAAATATAAGGCGAGTACGAGACGATCATTAAGAAACTCCTTACTCCGTTCATTGCTTAACGGGTCAGATGGACCTTGCTCATAATAAAATCGTTTTGGCCCACACGCCCACACGGCCCACGATCTTCGAATTTGACTGTTTTTAAGTTAATCATGAAACTTTATAGCTCCATGGGGTGGGGATTTGGGGGACCGTGGCTTTGGCAGTGGAGGGGCATTTGCCTTTTTGCTGCTAGAGCAACGTGTTGTAGAGGTGGGCAACGCATTGGCGATACTTTGGGTGTTGCTAATGTCTTAGGGCAGTAGTGACCACTTTCCATCAGGTGGCCCGCTTGCCAGTTTGCCTACCGTATGACATAAAAAAAAAAGACAAATTTTGGAAGTAGAGCTCGCTCGGTCTATTTCTAGAGGGCGAGCTCTATTTCTGACATTTTGGCTTTTCTTTTATTACACAATTTCAATGAAGTAATGATTGAGTGCGCGTGAGGGGCTATAAGTTGTTGTATTTTTATTAAAAATGTTAATTATCTCTAAGCGAAAGGGGAATGAAAACGGATTGTATCCTTTGATTTCATTTGCATCTTTGGCGAAGGGGGCCCCGACCCTGGTCTGAAATTCACTAAAGTATAATTAAATAAGTACGATTACCTATGCGATTGAATACATTTACATATGCGACACTAAAACATGACTGACAGGCATGACATGAGAAAGCAAACTCGTAAAGACAAATATGCTACATTAATTAGAGTTTGCTACATTAATATGCGACAGTAATTTGAATAAGACTACTTTGCTATTAGTTAGGTGATAGTGCACTTTCGTAAAAACTATGAATGAACATTTTAAATTAAAATCATAATTGACTACAATATTTTTTTGTACAGAACCCTCAAACCAAAAAATACAAAACGGCTAATTTAGATCTCCTTAATATCCCATTGCGCCTAGTACTATGAACTTAAGTGACCTATTACAACTGATTTCTAGAGATGCGGTTTTTCGTTTTCGACATTGTAAAAGAAAAAGTTCGAACGTCATTTTCTCGCTAACTATTCCACGCACGAAAAAAATAATTGTACCTATCGTTTTAATACGTTTAGCACTCATTCCAGTTCACGGCTTTATACATATATTATGAAACATCCTGTATATATGTATAATATCTATCCATCTTATGTGGTAAAAGGAAAGCTAGCTTGTGCAGGGAAAAATCATTTTTGTTATTGTTTATTGTCTCTTTTAGTTCTCTAGCTGCCTTGTGTTTACTCCCAATGACATTCATATCCTTTATTCGTGACCGATACTGAGTTAAGCGGTACCGATTATGTAATGTCATTCTATAGTATTGGATCAAGATGGCGGCGTGCAATTGGAGATCAGCGGTAGTGCCCTAGGGAGCGCACAATAGGTGCAAAGTTTTAATAAAAAGAATGATCTCTTTTAGGCGGCACTTTCAGGTTCCACCATCAGATCCTCTGACCCTGATGATAACCATTAAGGAATAGAGTTCTCGTCAAAACAAAGCAAACGAGCCAAAACTTGATAGAGATGGAGGTTTTAAGACTTTCGTGATTATTCACTACACTTTCATTACACATATTATCGGGTTTGTTACCACGGTCAGTATTGTTTTTACCTCCACTATATCGGTCCACCCTCTTTCGGATTCGACAATTATCCTCACTTTGTATTCTCGAACCACTACCATTGTTACTCGCTTGATTCTCGCGAGACACGAAACTCACTTTGTCTTTACGCGAAATTGGGGTCGTATCATGAGCTCTTATAGCAGGACCTAAACAGAACTGCCTAGCCTTCAACAAGACAGCGCTATACGTATCACATAAGCTTGTCTCGTTCTAAGCAGGACAGTTCTGTTTAGGTCCTGCTATAAGAGCTCATGGTAAGCCCGCTGAAGTCGAACCACTTTTGCGATTGTATACATTTAACACTGGATTTCACGCACTGGACACTTCCTTGGCATGAAGTTCACGGACGCGGCGCTTCCTCAGCGCGGCGATATCTTCCGCTAGTCTGGATAAAGACTCAGGTTAGTAGTGGACTTTTGATGTAACGATTTGTGGTTATTGATTCCTTTACATTGATTTCTATACTTACTATACACTAGGTACTAGAGTTTTTTTTCAAAATGACATTATTTCAGACAGTTTATTTCATTTAAAATAGTTAGTTGCCTACTACAAAAATAAATACCTGGTAACTTAAATGTAAAGTATCAAAATGTGTTTCTCGTACTATAATCCCTTTGTGAGCTCAAGGACAGATTATCTAATCGATATTATCATATCCACTTTTCATAATTTTTACCTCTGTCAGGCAATTCCAACTTCTCGATATGTGCTTGCTGTTAAGCTGTTGACCGTCTCGCGTTGCCTGTGCCGAAGTGCATTTTATATACCGTTGGCTTTACTTCCATGATATGTCAAAGTATAATAGTTTTGTTTATATCCCCTTTGGTTTAGTTATGTCAAAAAGAAAAACTAGTCTGTGAAAAGTCTATTCGCGCCTTTGTCTTGTATTTTTATTTTATTTGAATTTCGTATTGCCCTTCTTCATACCTAAACAAGGAAAATGAATTCGCCACAAAGCGTTTCATCATTTCCCACTTACAAAAATATACAAATGAAACATACACAATCTCCGGTTGAATTAAAAGAAAAAATGAGAAAGGTATGTTGCCACTTATCACTTATCAAACTATAATATAAATATTTTCTTTCAGAGTGTAGACGAGTGTAATTCATGGATGCTAAATTTGTCATTACGATGTATGCATTTTCGAAAGTATTCTGTTTCAATGTACTCTGTCGCGAAAGCACACTGTTGCGATGTACGTTGTCGCGAAAGTACACTGCTGCGATGTACGCTATCGCGAAAGTACACTGTTGCGATATATGTGGTTAAGACACTACACTGCTGCGAACTACGCCGTTGTGAAAACACACATTTCACAGTAAAAACATTTCATAGAATTTTCCACTATGAAGTACTGATTATATTCGTAATGCTAAAAAGCTTTTGATCACATAAATAATAGGTAGTTTGATAGCATGGACTTGGTAACTTAGACACGGAAGTAGATGGCAACCTGCAGCAACATATGCTTCTTTTTAAGGGTTCCGTAACAGAAGGATGGCAAACCAGTGGAGCAGCGGTGGCCTAGTAGTTAAGGGTTCTGACTCATAAGCAAGAAGTACCGGGATCGAACTCCAATACAGCCATCTACCAAGGACTCTTTTCTGAGTTATTTACATTAGTTGATTACTAAGTGATGCTCTTACTGTGATGGTAAACATCAAGATAAAACCTATACATTTAGGCAACTGAATGTGTATTCGGGCTTTTTCCGCATTCTGACGAACTTGCGCCTATTCTGCGTGGACATGGTGTGCTCCAAGATACCCTATTGCTCCTGCCATCCCAACTCCTACAGAAAATGTAGCAGTCTTTTCAGTTTTACAAATGTCTCCGGAAGGGTTTGTGGTTGTCCGAGATGCTCAAGCCTGTATGATGCCACCCCCTTGCATGTCTGCAGGATGTGTGCTGCTGTCTCTTTCTCCTGCAGGCAGTCTCTGCACAGGGGGTGTTGGTAAGACCTATGGTGAAGAGGTGTTTATTAAATGGACCGGGTCCCGTTAAAGCTCCAGTTACCAGACGGAGTTGCTTTTTGGTTAGTTTCAAGAGCCTGTCCGAGAGGGAGGGGTTAATTTTTGGTAGAGCCTCCTTGGCTTGTCCGCATTCCTCTAGTGATGACCAGAGTTGGTTATGTTTTACCTTGATTCTATCAACCAGGTGTTTACGGGTCCATCTAATGGCATAGGAAGAATTGGTTCAGGGCCTATGGGCTTCATACTAGAGCCTTTTCTAACCAACTCGGCAGCTGCATTGTTTCGCCTCTATCTGCTGTGTCCTTTGATCCATTGTAGTGTAATGGGATTGGTTTTACATACTTCATTTAAGCATTTGCGACAGACAAGTAGCAGCCCCGAGGTGATGTTGTTGTTTTCAAGGGCCATGAGTACTGCCCTGCTGTCTGATAGGATCCTAATAGGCTGTTGTTCTACTTTCGTATGTCATACCGCGTGTGTGGGTAGGATGATTCCCATGCACTCGCTTGGAAGATTGTGTTGTACTTACCCAGTGGGGTAGCTATTTTGATGTTTAGGTCCTCAGAGAAAACTCCGCAACCTGTACCCGAGTCTGTTTTGGACTCGTCTGTAAAGATCCTTACTTCCCGCAGGTTTTGACTCTCCCACGGGTCCTCGTACAGTTGGATCTTGTACTTCTTGACCGTTTCTACCTGCTTTGATATTCGGTCGCTTATGGCCTCCATCATGGTTCCTTTTTTGTTTAATCATAGTGGAGCTCCGTATGCGGGAGCGGCACTTTGTCCAATAGATTAGAGTGTTTTAAGCATACCATGGCTATTGCTGCCTCTTGTTGTACATGTAGGTGGAGTGGTGTAAAGTCAAGCATAGCTTCCAGGGCTGCTGTTGGGGTGGTCCTCATGCAGTCACTAACTGCCATGCAGTAGGCCTAGCACAAGTTACTCCCGCGCGCGATAAGCGAGAAAAAGCGCGACTCTTTCGTCTTAGTATTGAGAGTAAGAGACAATCGCTCTCTCGGGGCGCGAGCTTTGTCGCGGACACACTTGTGCTAGGGCCACAGGCTAGCCTTTGTAGTTTTTGTAATTTTGCTATATTGGTGGATTGCTTGGTTTTAGTCCACCATACTATCGCTCCGTAGCAGAACATAGGCCTAATGACTGTCTTGTATAGCCACATTATGATTTTGGGGGATAGCTCAAAGGTTTTCCCTACCATCCTCCTGCATTGCCAGAAGGAGATTGTAGCTTTGTTGTACCTTGATTCAATGTGGTTATTCCAGTTTAATTTGTTGTCAAGTATTACTCCTAGATATTTAAGTTCCGTTGATAGAGCAAGTTGTGTTTTAAAGAGACTGGGTAGTCTATAGTTACCTAATAGCCGTTTATTCGTAAACGTTACTATCTCTGTCTTCGTTGGATTAACTAAGAGTCCATACTCATTACACCACTGTTCCACCATTTTCAGAGCCCTCTATGTAACTCCAGTGACGCCAACACCAAGATAATGGACAGGACGGAAAAGGAACCCTCTTATTCAGTGCCTGTCTGTATGTCTGCCTGTACGTAGTTAGAAGCAGTTTAGTTACCGCAACTAATGTACATCACAAAAGTGTACTTTCGCGACAAAGTAAATCGCAATAGTGTACTTTTGCGATAGCAGACATCAAAACAGTGTACGCATTGCACTCAGTCTAGACAAAACGTAATGTAGGACTTCCTTACTGCGCTGACTCTGGAACTCGAAATAGGATCTTGAACTCTGACACCATAAGATGCCACTCATGTCGATCTTATACGATTTCTTCCATCTAGGTCCCACGAGATTGATCGATCTTCAGCACTTTGTTCAACCAACACTCTCTAAGACATCCCACAGGACGTTTCCCAGTCGGAAGGCCAGAGCAGTCTCTTTACGGAACGATCCTCACTCAACCTACCCACGTCACAAACCCAGCGCAGTCTCGCAGTGTTGGTATTGACTCTTCCAACTAACTCTTTGATGTGAGGATGGTAGCTGAAGGATCTGACTCAACCAATAGGAGATATCATTCTTGCTTGCTCTAATTTGTACAACAGGTTGTAATGATGTGGCGAAATAACTGTCAACTTTTCTAAAAGTATGACTTCAGTCATATATTGATTGTTGTTGCTAAATTACTTCATCGGTATCTCTGCACTGCACTTAATAGATGGGTTTCTCTTGCACATGTCTGTCTCATACATATTATTATTATGCAGATGCAGGCATTATTTTCTATAAACTATTACTTTTTAACATTATACTGTTGTTTCAGAATTATAAAAACAAAGTTCAAAACTGCCGAAATATATTACTTAACAAATTTCGGGGACCTATTGCTGAGACTGATCTACATGATACCTTAACTGAAATATATAAAAGCATGTTTAATTTCTCAAATGAAAAATTAGTACATCAAGATGAAACTCAAGTATTAGGAGAAATTGAAGCAGAGTTAGTTCAGGAGGAATTTCAATGGTGAGTAATTTTTGTTTTGTTAAATATACAATAGTCAGTGTACATAGAAGCCAGGAGAAACAATATTGTTTTACATGGTGTTCCTGAAACTGAATAAGAAAATTACTACAGCAAACTTATGGAATGGGTGTTAGAAATACTGAATAACCTTAGCAGTGCCACGAATATGCAAGAATGGGACAAGTAGGAGATAACAGGGGTTCAGACTGAGATTTTTTTTTCCATTGATATTGTAATGTCTAGGTAACATTCAGCAATATACTTGTGTTCATTTCTCTAGCCATGCAAGGTAAATGTCCTATGACATCTCCTTCTAATTTAGTATTAGAGCAAGTCTTGCGGTACTCTTCTTTTCAGTCTCTGAGCTCTCGGGAATATATCATCCATAAGGTGGTGTATTTGGCTGTTCCTACAGTCTCTTTTTACATGTTTTGGCTGTGTCTGTTACTACTTCCTTTACAGGTTTTATGCCAAGATCTTGGTGAAGTCTTTCGTTTGTGACGTACCATGTTGCGTCCACTATCATTCTAAGCATGTTAGATTGAAATCTTTGTAGGATTTCCAGGTTTGAGTCGGCAGTCGTGCCCCACAGTTGTATACCGTACGTCTACATTGGTTTTATTATAGCCTTATATAATAAGAGTTTATTTTCCATTGAAAGTTGACTGTTTTATTATTTAGCCAGTACATCTTGCGCACTTGCAGACCCATTGCTAAGCGTTTGGTGAAAATATGCTTCCTCCAGATTAATCGTCGGTCCAGGTACATTCCAAGGTATTTTGCCTCATCAGCTTGTGGAATCGGTACGCCGTTTAGCGTTACAGGCGGACAAGTCTGTCTACACGTGGTAAATGTAACTTTCACAGAATGAGGAGTTTTCCAGTAGGTATAGATAGTTGGTTTCAAAAAGCATCAATAGATGGCGCTCCTACAATTTTGGTAATCTTTTTATAATCTGTATGATGGTGGCAATGATTTCATGCAGCCAACTATTACTAAACTTAAAATAAAATGTTTATTAATATAAACATAACTGTTAAAGGTTGAACGAAGTGTAAAAAGAAATATTTATAGAAGTTAGCACTATGTTCCATTATTATTACAACCTCTAAAATGGTTGAAAACTATTGACAAATCCGATTATCCAATACAACGTACCCAGTGTTTATATCCTGTTTGCTAATAACCTATTTCAAGCGATTATCAATGAGCAGTTTTCCAATAGGTATCCAAAGCATTCCTAACCACTCACTAGATGGCGCCCCGACAATTTTGGTAATTGATAATCGCTTGAAATAGGTTATTAGCAAACAAGATATAAATACTGGGTACGTTGTATTGGATAATATTGTATTTGTCAATAGTTTTCAACCATTTAAGAGGTTGTAATAATAATGGAACATAGTGCCAACTTCTATAAATATTTCTTTTTACATATCGTTCAACCTTTAACAGTTATGTTTATAATAATAAACATTTTATTTTTAAGTTTAGTATTAGTTGGCTGCATGAAAACACTGCCACCATCATACAGATTAAAAAAGGATTACCTACCAAAATTGTACGAGCGCCATCTATTGATGCTTTTTGAAACCAACTATCAATACCTACTGGAAAACTCCTCATTACCAAAATTGTCGGGGCGCCATCTAGTGAGTAGGAATGCTTTAGATACCTATTGGAAAACTCGTCATTAGATTCATTCGCTTTAATGCGCCAGTCTTTCAACCATGTTGTTATTTTATCTAAACTGTTCTGTAGTATAAACTATAAAAGAGGCTTGATTTGGCGTATCGCCGGATGCCATAACAGCCGTATCGTCGGCAAATGTTCCCATGATGACGTCTACAGATTTTGGTAAATCCGCGGAAAGAAGATACAAAGTAGGTCCCATGCTTCCTTGCGGCACTCCTGCTTGGATTTCCTTCAGCTCGGTTGTTGTTTCTCCTTGACTGACAAAGAAGTGTCTACCAATTAGATACGATCTAATAAAGTTATAGAGTTTTATGGGCAAAGTCCTCTTTATTTTGTATAATAGACTACCATGCCAGGCTCTCTCAAATGCCTGACATATGTCCAGGAAAGAGGCTGTACAGGAACCTTTTTGTTCGAATGTTTTAGAAATTCCTTCAACTAGTCGGATTTGTTCAATCGTGCTGTGGTTTCTTTTGAAGCCAAACTGATGGTCAGGTACTAATTTAGACTCCTTGATAACAGAATTAAGCCTCTTCAGGAATAAGATCTCCATCACTTTGGAGAGGATTGGGAGCAGACTAATTGGTCAGTATGACTTAGCAGGGCCGGATTTAGAGGTCCAGAGGCATCGGGGCAACGAAGGAGCGGAGGCCCCCTCGCCCCAAATTATTTTCTAAATAAAGTGAAAATTTTTTTAAGTCGAGTTTTTTGATAAATAATTTATTGTGAATATATTGAAAAAAAAATATCAAAGGATGTTTACTAGGGTTTACTAATTGTAATTTCTATTGTTGGGCCCCCCGTTTGTGGAGGCCCCGGGGCTTTCGCCCCGGTGGCCCTCCCCTAAATCCGGCACTGTGACTTAGCATCTTTCAAACTTATACCAGGTTTGGGTATCATCATAATTTTCGGCACGTTCTATTGCGGTGGTACAAATTCTCGCCTAAAAATGGCATTATACAACTGTGTGCTCATAACCTTATGCTTTCCCCACTTCCAGTTTTCGAATTGCTGATTTTACTTTGGCTTTAGTACATTTTTCAATCGGTAGCTCTAGTTGGTGTGTCTGACCCAAGAGGAAGGAAGAATGAGAAATTTTTTTATTTTATTTTTTCCTCTAAAATCTTGCAATCAGTCTTAGGACTATGAGCAGATAAGTTGAAAGACAAGAAGCGTGCTGAGAACATTCCCCAATGGTAATGCCTCATCAGTTAATCGAACTGTCGTCGATTTCCATTATTTGAGGCCTCTTCAAACGTCTCATATCATCCGGGATGGTGAGTTCCATCGCCAATTTGTTAAGATGCCTCTCAAGGCGAGCTTTGTATTTCAAGGAGCACGATTTTATTTCCACCTGCACTGTTCTCACTCCCAAGAGCTCGTGGACTTCCGAATTGGTGATAAACCAAGGAGCGTTGGATATTTGCTTTAATATGCAGTTCTGGGCTCGTTGTATAATCATAATATTGGAGTTGCTGGCAGGTACAATTACAATTACAATTGAATGCCATAGGTCCAGATCGGTTTCAAAATTGCTTGGTATATGAGGAGTTTGTTGTCAATAGACAGCTTTGAGTTTCTTTTAAGGAGCCAGTAAAATCCCCTACATTTATAGTTGACTTCGTTTCTTTTAGCTTGGATGTGCGGTTCTCGCGGCCTCCATGTTCGGTCTAGATGCATTCCCAAGTACTTAACAGTATTCTCAGTCATTTTTGCGTAGCGTGAATGTTGTGTGCACAGACTTTGATGGGCTAGCACAGATCTTCCATTTTAAAAACCATTTATTGATTGCGTCCAATGCGTTTTGTAAGGTCCTTGAAGCTTTGATGTGGCATGAATCAGTAGCAAGTATTGCTGTGTCATCTGCGAACGTCGCTACTGTCACTCCAGGAACTTGCGGTAGGTCTGAAGTGAAAATGGTGTATAAAAATGGTCCCAGCACTGAGCCCTGTGAAGAAAAAAATTAGACCCATATGCTTCACCTTATATAGATATTTTGAAAAACCAAAAGAAAATACACGCTACGGAAGACATTCCTGCGGACGTCCTAAAGAAAAGGAACGAACTGTAAATTCAACTAAGAATTTATTATAGCTTAGATAAATTGGTAATCAATATATTTGTTTGATAACAATAAGTAGAAAAGGAAAAGATCTCCCACAAAATCGCCCATAAAGGCTCCTCATAAGAAGTTAGACGAATCTGAACCAAATAAAATAAATAAAAAGAATCCGCGAATAAAAATAATCTCCCATTAGACCTCAATAAATGTCAACCAGTGAAAAAATAATTAAAAAATGATAGCAACTAACGGCCATGGGCCAAAAAGATGTAACTCAAAGGACATATTTTAATAATTCTGGCCAACCGGAATAATTCTGGCCAACCGAAATACCTATTAGAAAAGCTCGAATGGCTGAAGGGCGGTAGTTTTCGAGGACCGCGCGTTGCCAGGGAGGTGTTGAGCATGCCGCACCACCGCTCTGCCGCTTTTCGTGGCAGTTTCCGAACCAAGTGTTGGAATAATTTACCATCTCCCATTTCGATCATGCCGTACATGTAATACCTTTAAAGTTTCTCTAAAGACGTTGCTCTTAGTTTACCAAAAAAGTATTTCCCATGGTGGTCGCTATTCCGTGGCGATGAAAATATGAAACAATTATTATGAAAATATGAGATGGAAAATATGGACGTTAATTGTTTTTATTGCTTAATTTAAGTATAAAAGCGAAATATTCCTCGTTATTCTACAATGAGATCGACTTGGCAGTGGCTGTTCATTTCTAGTCTGACTGATACCAGACCCAGACCTTGCTCTTCTTACTTTGTCACACCTCACACACATACATTTATGTGAATCATCTCTTTTGTAACATTAGCGTAGGTACCTAGTACCTACTTTCGTATCGTTTAATTCATAAGTCTATGGCGGCCACAATGCCCAATATAATTAATGATTTCTTCAGTAGGTAACATAGTGACATAGGTGACATAGTCCGTAGAGCCCTGATATCGGCGAACGTCCCTTGTGTGCTTAAGCCTCCGGGTCTGAGTAGATCCGAGGCAAGAGGCCGGACGGGTTGACTCTGGTGCCCTGGAAGAATGGTAAGTGCTTAATTTGGGACGCTACTTGCGTCAGCACTGTTGCCGCCAGCCACCTGAGTCGCACCGTTCACTCTCCATCCGCCGCTGCCGAGGACGCCAGTTCTAAAAAGAGAATCAAGTACACTTTCTTGGAGCAGCACTACCATTTTGTGCCGGTGGCCGTGGAGACCTTGGGCTGTTGGAGCGCAGAGGCTAAGAGCTTTGTGGGGGAAATAGGCCGTAGGCTCGGAGATATCACGGATGACTCCCGCTCCAGGTCGTTCTTGGTGCAGAGGTTGGCCATTGCGATTCAACGCGGTAATGCAGCGAGCGTGATGGGCACCTTTGCACCGGGAGCGGTCAGGGGTGGGTTATTTGGCTGACATAGATATATTGTTAAAATTAGTATTAAGTTTTGACATTGTATTGATGACTTTGTATTATTGTATTTTTAGTAGGTAAAATGATTTAATAGGTTCTTTGTTTTAACTTTATGATACCACAGACTTCAGCGTTACAGACAGTTCAACCTAGGATACCTACTGCAACGGCGTTTTCTTTTCTGCACATTCGTTTTCTACGTCGTAAACCATTATCGTTCATATCTAGTAACGCTCGCGTTCTTTACATTTCAACACAAATGTAAACCTATCTGCAGGTTCTCTAATGGCATTTAGTTTCAAAACTTTTTATCTACACTCATAGCGTAATGTTCCAATTACATATTTTAAAAACAGTCGTTTAAGGGTACACCTTTTTCACGCCAGTCCAATAAATTTTAAAAAATTACTTTTCGATACTGCATTTCCCATACTATTTTCATTACAGCTCTATCGAAAAATAACTTTTTAATCATTATGAAACACTTTTATATTTTTGACGGGCGCCGGAACACGGCGTAATACGTAGATGGCTTTAAATTTAAATTTTCCTGTTTATATTTCTGTGTAATTATTTTCCCGCTAAACAGAATATTTTTACAAATTTTTGTATGCCTTTTAACAAATTCAAAATTTAAATTTTTCGGTTTATATGGGAGGGGTTCAAGATCAAAACATATAAATATCGATCCGTAACCCCCCCCCCCCCCCCCCCCCCCCCCCTAAAATATGGGGTAATCGTAATAAAACTAACTGAAAATGAAAAATAAGCGAGCGTAGCGAGCTCTACATTTTTCAATTTTTTGTTAAAGAGAACTGGAGCAAACTTATGAATGAATAGCGAGCGTAGCTAGCTCAGAAAATTTAGTATTTTGGCTGTAAAAATCTGGATTGATCACATGGTCACTATTTTTTTTAAATAGGTATGCAAAATTAGGTATTAAAACTAGAGATGAAACAGATAGTTGTTTGGCCGGATATTTAGCACGACGTCGTGTCTGAACAAGTTTGTGCAGGCTGTGATGGCGAGCTAGAAGATTAGATGACTAGATTGGCATGTGTTTAAGTGATATCGTTAGTCTTCGTTCAATGTGACTAATTTTAACGTTGAACTGAACAATTCTCCCTACCTAGGAGAGATTCGTAGTTTCGAAATACGGGCGTTCACATTAATCTCCATAATAGTGAAGCACAGTCAGTCAAAGGTTATTTTGAACTGAAGACAAACAACATCGCATCCTACCTCTAAATAGAGATAAATGTGTATTTTTAATCCAGTATAATTTACCTGTATTAACTTTGGAAAAATGATAACACTACATTATTAAAATAAACAACACTTGCCAAAACTACATACAACAGAAATGCGTATGTTACGCTGGTCAGCGGGTGTCACCCGGTAGAACAAAGTATGTTATGTCCACATTAGTGGAATTTACAAAGTCACATATATCCCTCTAGAAAGTTATTGAAATCTGAATGCGATGGAATGGGCATGTGGTCTGTCGCCCCACAGACCAACATGGTGCAACTATCTCTAGATTTGCCGATGTAGACGGCCGCCACAAAAGATTTCTCGTTACCTGGCTTTGTGGTCCTGAAGGTCAACATTATTGCCGTCGCTACTGCTCAAATAAGAGAAATATAGAAAGCAGATAAGGAGAGCTGACCCCAGATAAAGGAGGGAAAAGGCGTAAGGCAAGAAGAGATTTTCGCAAAATATTTTTTAACCTAACCTACTAAATAAACGAAAACAGTACAGTAGGGACATAATCAACAGTGCTTTGATTAATATTTATGGTTTTTGAGACGACTTTTTCTTTTATGGACTTTTCATAAATTTTTCACTATCCGGTATCCGGCCGAATAGTAAATTAAGGCCGAATAGGCCGGATACCGGACAGTAACCGGATACCTATCCGTTTCATCTCTGATTAAAACACTCGTGTCAAACTATTATCATAAAAAGACACTCATGTTTTAATACCCCCTTTTATATGACAGTAAACTACTGACAGTTGCATAAACTAGTACTGAATTATTTTGATAGTAAAAATACTTTTGACTGGTTAAGAGTTTTGACTGTAACATATACATACCTTGGACAGATAAGGAGGTAGAAAATAGAGTGAGATTGTATGGAAGAAATCATAAAGAATCCAGATGTGCCACTTACAACTAAAAAGAAAAATATTAAACACTTACTACACCTACAATGACGTACGGCTGCCAAACCTGGTTCTTTTTTTAGGAAGTTTATTAAATGTTAAGTTTAAGGATAAGATACGTTTGGACACCATCATCACCACCACGGTGCGGTGCAAATCCGTTTACAGCTGTGACCCGTTGAATGGCGTATGTGGATGTCCTGATAGCATACCTAAAATCTAAATAAGATGTTCTATTGTAATGCTCTACTGTAATTACCTAATCTGCCTAATCCTAATACCATATATTCAACCTGTATTTTTATTATGATATGTTTTGTTATAAAGAAATATTAATGTACCTATGTAATTTTCTAGGTGGTTGGCAGAATATGAAAAATCACAAATGGAAAATATAGACTGGTCTATATTGGAACAAGAAGATAAAGTTATCTGCCCCATATGTCAAAAGACTAATTTCTCTCTTATAAAAGGGGTGTTAACATGTGATACGTGCGTTTTTTCTACAAATACCAATAAAACTTTGTCTGATATAAAAACATATATTGTAAGCGCAATTGATAAACATAATGTGGGATGCAACAGTCAAGTACAATTTTCTGCGGTCTCAGAATGTAATGATTCCCATATTTACCTAATATGCGAGACCTGTATGGAAATGCAGTTAGTAATCTAGTATGTGTTAAATTCAAGGTTAGTATTCTTCAAATGAAATAGATCTTGATTTTAATTTTTATTATTATTTGTTGATCACTAGCAGCTCAGAAGAAAAAATTCGCTTCGCTTAAAATGTATGTAGATAATCAAAGACCAGCAGCTTGAAGCTGATGCGTGCATATCACTAGCACTTGTGTCAATAATTTTTTTAGGTTTTATTATTTGATTAGTCTTAAAAATTTCATTTATTGCCCGTGGCCCGGTCGCCATGGGCCACTGGTCTGTCTATGAGCAATTTGTTTTATCTGTGGTTCATCATTACATAAATACCAAATTGTACTGGTATTAGGTGCCGGAAGTCGGAGGTCAAGATCCTCTTTTGGTCGTTGAGCCAGCGTAATAAATAAATATTGGTACTGGATCTACTGGAATTTGCATAAATACCGGACGGACCCAAAGTCGTCAATATTTGGCTGCTCTCGGAATATGCACCCATCGACACTGCTTATTGACATGGTAGCTTACGAGCGCTTACCCGTCTTAGGCGGTACACCCGTTTTAGGCCAACTTCCACAATATGAAATAAAAAAATTTGAAAGCTTTTTAAAAAACGACTTCTTCTTGACTCCAGACTTATAAATGCAGACTTATGTATTATAATTATATCAAATCAGTGTCAATTAGCAATTAAACTGTCTCGATGCATAATGACCTAATTAGTCCAAGCAAAATGTTCACATAATGTCTTAATTATCATCATGATCGGAGCGAACAATCACGGTTTCTGCCAGGATCTGCATTCCTATTCATCCTACTCCACTTCGCCCGGTCTTCGGCATCCTCGCGTCGCAAGCCGTTGGCTCTCGCATCTGTCTCGCCGATGTCAATCCATCATTTAGTGGACCTCCTACGGGACCCCATTCCTGACACCTTCCTTCCTTCCTGATCCTTTTCCCAACAACAACAGAGCATCACAGGCCTAATTACGCTCTTTTATATGAGCTGCTTGAGCTTGATAGGGATTTTAGGGCCGCAGGTGACTGCCGGCAGCTCCCACCATTTGGCCCAAACTGCAGAAATGAACTTGACATTAGAGCTGATATCACCGGACCCGTGAAGCACGGATCCGAGGTACGTACTTGAATTTTCTGTTCCATTGACACCTTTATTCCCTATGTAGTTGGATTTAACATCCGCACTGCAGCCACGTACTCCATTTTGGCGACGATCAGCTTAAAGCCGTGTTTACCGAATTTACCATGATCTCAATGTCCTACCAGATTACCTCCCAAGGAACACTGTCGAAAGCCCTGTACAGGTCGAGGATCCCCATTATTTTACAGGAGTTATGAACCTTTCTCGTTCTTTATGTGAAACTTATCTCATGTGTGTCCAAAATTTATGTTGGTATTTAGCAACTCCAACGAGCCTCGGTGGCCGGGCGGTTGAGTATCCGACTCATAACCGAGAGGTACCGGGTTCAAATCCCGCTGCGGCCATGTACCAATGACTCTTAACTGAGTTATGTACATCAGTTGAATTCTAACCGATGCTCTTACGGTGAGGGAAACCATCGTGATGAAACCTGCAAATTCGGGCAACTGAATGCAATCAATCTCATGGCAATCGCTCCACTGTAATTACCTGATCGCCAAGATGATGATGATGATTTAGCAACTCCATTTGTACTTGCAAAAGATAATATAATATTTGTAATCGAAATCAGCAACCCCTTTTTCGAATTAATTGCGTATTTTTTTTATGCACGAATTTACGCACGTTTAATAGAACCGGGTAAACGAAGTTGTTAAACGGACTACGGATAGTTCGATTTGACCGTGGTCCGCTTAATAGAATCACAAGAATATTTGCCCATGGATTGACCTCAAGCAATAAATGAAACATTTTTAACCAACAGACATACCAGTTTTGTTTGGCACTAATTTAACCTTAATAATTATATATCGCACACTCACATTAAGTACCTCTGCATGGACCAAACCCCTCAGTGCATGGTCACATTTGAAACAAAATTAGATGTACCTTACCTATCTCCATTTTAATTTACTTTTATATACGTTTACTGTTTGTTTTAGGCTAAACTAGTTTGTCCGAAATCGGTAGATATAATAGACGAAGTCCTCCTGATTGGAGTATAATTTGTGTAACTAATTTTTACTACAACTAGATGTGACAATATAAACGTATGCGGTGTAGGCGCCTTCCTAATTGGATAACGATCGTACGATGCGTTTTCGTCGCGCGATGGTCAATCAGGTGTTTTGATTTACGCTAGTTTTACAATTATTTGAAGCAACGGATTGTCGTACGCATGAGTTTTCAACAGTGTTGTACGGTCAACAATGTCAACGTCTGTCGCAGCAACAGATTCGATAGTTTCATTTTATATTTTTTAGAAACAATATTATTGAATAAACGCATGTGTGTTCCCCTGACCACAGGGCCACATAGGTCAGATGGCAAGTCGCTCCACTGTAATTATCTGATCTGCCAAATCCTGTATCATGGTCAAGGCGGACCCCGGGGCCCTCGTGCGCGAGAGCACAACCAGGATATTACGCCAAGAGTACTGTGTCTAAACAAGTCTATAAACGGCAACAGTGACGCTGTCAACATGTTGCTTACGACACAATCGCCCGTTGTTGAATAGATATAAACCGACCTTAAGGCGTCGCGTCGTCCTGATCCATCTCGTCCTATTGCCTTGATAGCACGATCGCACGATCAGACCCATCGTACGATATATACTATAACATTCTTAATTGTATATTTTCTGTTACTTAATTTTAATAACTAGCTATTATAAATTGTTACTTTGGAATGTGATAGTACTTGTTATTATTTTCTATGATTTTGTTTTTGTCGTTTTAATTATATTTCAACTTATTACTTAGTATTAATACCTGGTTTTATTTTAATAAATAACTTGTAACTTTGTAAATAAAATACCAGTATACAAAATAAAAAAATGACCTTTTATTTCAATTCATGAAGCATGGTAACAATGTATATAGTAAGTAAATTATTATTTTCGTCATATAGTTGGTAGGTAGAACATTTTCAATACTTATGTGATTATACTATATGATTAGACTAACGGTAACTTGTATAAAATGTACAATATTATTAATAATATGTAGTATAAAACAGTACCATTAATTTCCCACTGTATTATGAATTGTTTTGTCCTATATCATGAATTTTATATTCTTAATATAAATGGTCAATTATGTGAATTATTCTAACTCTGAAAATAAATACATTTTCAGTCCATCTAAACAGCTATAGTAATTATCTCCTTAATACATACTTGTGAGAATAAAATAATAATTATAATAATACACCACTGTTGACTTCAGCGCCGAACAAAACACAACTTAATTTTACTACGGTTAAATTATAGTTTAATTAAACTTAACTAAACGTCTCGCCCGAATTGTAAAACGTAACTTAGAACAGTGGGCTTACCATGAGCTTTTTAAAAACTATCCAAGTTTCGTGCAGTTTAAAAACAAGCTTTAAGTGGCTGATAAGACGTGCGAGTAAGTACGCGTACTTGTGGCTCGACGACCTTGCTCGCTCGTGTGTCAGCCTAAGTACTTTAAAACCACCGAGTAAGTTCGCCGGCGATCCAACATGTTTGATTATTGCTCGTAGCTCGCGGCTCGCGGCTTCGGCTCGCGCGTCCGTCAGCACCGCGAGCCGCGGGCCGATTGTTTTTTTGTGATATATATCTCGTACAGTTCTGTTTTGTGCATAAAATAAGTTTACGTTTAATTAACTTAATGGTTTTCTGCTGCGTTTGGAAGCTATTGACTCAAACTATTTACGGAATTCATAAAAATCGAACTGAATAAGTTCGTGAACTTAAAAACCGCGTACTTTTAGTTCGTACGTCTATCTCCCATGTCGTGCCGAGTAAGTTGTACTTTAAGCTCGTACGTGTATCAGCTACTTTAAACAGGATTGCTCAGAATCGTACCATGAGGGCTTTTCGGTTAACTACTACTGCACGGTTAGAACGCCTCGATTAACGGTTAGTGTCTCTGGCCTGCTACGGACCTACAAGGATCTCTTGGCACTTGGATGAGGCGTGCTTGTCAAACTGCAACTCCAGCTGGCTGTCAAAAGTGACTGTTTACAATATGGCGGTGTTAGTTCTGATATCGGACACGTGCTAAAATATCCTTGTGATCTTTAGCTGTCAATTATGATGTACCTACTGTCCGTGACAGATCGACATGGCAATTTTCTAGTTATACGACATCACTCGATAATTTATATCGATATTTTATTTACCACTTGTCCGAATCTTCCTCCTCCCAATAATATTGTGTCATCTTCCGTCTCCATCGTCGGATCAGCTCATTGACACTATAATATTGAATGGTCATCTGACTTAGACGCGTATGCAACATTTTAATTCAATCGAATAATCAAACATCGAGTCGACAAAATTACTAACCTACCATTTCGTGTAACAGCTGTCAAAGTTAAAACTTTAATACCTCTGTAACCATTGGTCCTAGACTCTAGTTTTTAAAGAGAAATTATAGCACTCGAGATCTATATTTCGTATGGCAGCTGTTAAATTTAAAACCGTTATATCTCTGAAACGATTGGTACTCTAATACTAGTTTTATAGAGAAATAATAGCACTCGTCGAGATCTACATTTCGTATGACAGCTGTCATACTTAAAACTGTCATCCGAAATGTAGATCTCGACGATACTATATCTTTTTAGGAACTGATATTCTAGGACCAATAGTTATAACGGTTTAAATTTGACAGCTGTCACTCAAAAAGTAGATCTCGACGAGTGCTATAATTTCTCTTTAGAAACTAATGCTCTAGGACCAATGGTTTCAGAGTTGTTAAAGTTTTAACTTTGACAGCTGTCACAGGAAATGGCAGGTTAATAATTCTGTCAACTTTATGTTTGTCGGACAAACGTAAAGATAGTGACTCTCGCTCGGCTCGGCTTTTGTCTTAGCAGCACGCAGTTCCTTTTAGTTTAGTTCTTCATACCAAGATTGCCACGTCGACCTGTCTTCAACAATACGAGACAGCGCTATCTCTTTCTCACCATAGATAAGTCCCGTGGTTATCAGCGAACATACTTTTCATAGATACTAAATGTTGAAACAGATTAAAGAATAGCAACTAAGCGTTTTGCTGTTGCCAAATTCAGCGTCATGGTACGTTTCTTCATACAAAGTTTCGGTTTTAAGAACTGAATTGTTTTTGTGACATACCGGCAAGCCCGCTAAATATTGTTCATGGTACTAATAAGCAGGGCAGTTCTGTTTAGGTCCTGCTATAAGAGCTCATGGTAAGCCTCCAGCTCACTTGTTTAGTTCATACTAGGATAGAATCCTCATTTAATAATTATTAAATGAGGATTCCATCTTTCTGTAAGTAATTATAATTACTTCACAAAATATTTACTGTTTATTTAAAAGTTGGTATATTCTACAATTTGGCAGAGATGTGTAACAATATTATTAAACTTCATTTAGTTTGTTCCTTTATAAAATGAAGCCTAGAAAATTACACATTTTTTCGACATCTAACTTATAGGAAAAACCTAGTAGAAATTTCGTTATTCCACAATTCAGTAGTTTACCATAGCTGTTAAAGGTAGATAAGTATAAATATAATCAATCATACACTACTTGCATTTTATTTCATGGTTTATCTGGTATTATGCTAAAACACTAAAGAATCGAAACTTGATAAATGACATTAAAAATAAGGAGGAGGGGTTAAAGTTAAAGAACACTATACATACTTAATTTAATGATACCGTAGTATAAATTTTGCTCTAAATACTCACTATATAGGTAGACCTTGGATTTCCATGAGGTCTTCCTGTTGCGCTTGGCCGTGTCCGTGGCCGTGCGCGTGGCCGTGGCCGTGGCCGTGGGCGTGGGGATGGTGCGAGGAGGGCGCGGCGAAGGCGCCGAGGTGGTGCGGGCGCGGCCGCCGCGGCGAGCGCGCCGTGATCACGCGCGGCTTGTGGATCTCGTCCAGCACCGACGGCGCCACGTATGTGAAGCCCTACCGGGGATTTTAGTATGTGGTTAGCCTCATCATCATTATCACATCAGCCGAAAGACCAGGCACCCCTAGAGATCTCCACAAAGGCCGGTCCTGTGCCTTCTGTAGCCAGCTGAAACCTATTATCTTTACCGTTGCGTCTTCCGTTACGTGGTCGCCACTCGATAACTTTACCGCCCCATTGGCCATCTGTTCTGCGAGCTATATGCCTTGCCCACTGCCTGGCAATCCTTCAGGCTGGTTAGCCTACCTGCCCTATATTGTTAAAATGCAGTAACTTTTGCCTCTATAACCAGATGTAATTTTATGAAAAGGGTTTTCGCCATACAAAACGCAAATTTCATAGGTAAGCACCTAATATTATAATGTTTAACCTAAATATCACAAAATGGAACATACCTGGAACATTAAATTGGCACTTTCACTAAGTGTGGATTCGTCTGGTGAATCTATTGGAGTTTGTAATGTGAATCTTGTGTCAAACTGAGATACGTCGTCTTCACTAGTCTGAAAGCAACATAAATTGTCAAGGTCGGGAATTTATGATTTACTACTTGTATTTACGGGCCACTAATAGGTAAAATGAAGTGAAGACTGACCAACTTAGGTTTAATTGGAGGCTCTAGTCTTCTTGCAAAGACTTCATCCCAATGTACGTGTTTGAAGAACGCATGTCCGCGTACGGCGGCAGCGCCCGCTGCTCCTAGGCGCTGGGTCTCAGAGCGCTTCATAAGTCTCCTTATCAAATCACGTGCATCTTGTGTGAGGTAGGCAGGTAACATCAGTTTTCCTTTTAAAATTTTTTCTATGGTTTTTGTACGGTTGTCACCGGTAAAAGGCGGCTGTAAAAGAAGGAAAATAACGTTGAAGGTGAACTACATGATTTATATATAGTTACATAACTTGCTACACATCGATTTTACGTATAATTATACTGATAAATGCCGAAAACATCCGATAACCAAGTTTTGCGTATTAACCATCATATATGGATCTCTATCTATACGGTTATAGACTGTGAGGGCACCGTAGGTTATCATACGTTATCGAGTATAAGAAAAAATCTACTTTGTAGCGATAGTAGAGGTTTGACCCAGAAAACGTTGGTCGGCCCATGCACAACCTTGTGTTGAAGTTTGCGTCACAATTTTTTTTGTGCTAGCTTGTGCATTGGGCAGACAAGTACTAGACTCTAGTATCGCTACTAAGTGGAATTTTTCTTGTACTCGAGAACAAAACCCACGGCGCCATTACAGTCTATTACAGCTAGTGTCAAATAAGAAGAGACTTGGCGGGTCACGTGGTTCGACTTGCGCTGTATACGATTATCCCTGCGCGAAATCCCCTCCACTGCCATTTGACAAGTCTCTTCTTTCGTGACGCGGGTTTTACTGAGGAGTGACTTATTAAGTTTCCAAATTACCTGTCCAATTAACATATCATACATCAAGGCACCCAAGCTCCACCAATCCACAGCTTTACCATGTCCACTCCGTGTTAAAATTTCTGGAGCCCTGAAATATATTTTAAACAATTAATTTCTTTGCTGCTGATGCATCTTGATACTTGATATTGTTTATTTGTTTCGGCCGGCGCCGCGTCCCTTCAGTACTGCCTCTAAATATATTTCTTTCTAAATATTATTTAAAAAATTATGAACTTTTATAACTCACATGTACTCAATTGTTCCACAGAATGTATGTGTGACAATTCCTTCTTGAATGTGTTCTTTACAAAGACCAAAATCCGTAAGTTTGACATGGCCTTGTGCATCCAGAAGGACATTTTCTGGCTTCAAATCACGATATATTATACCTAAACTGTGAAGATGTTCTAGGGCCAGAATGATTTCGGACAAGTAGAAGCTGTAACAAAATAAAAACACGTTAATTTAATTGATAGTATTTTTCGTTAGTATTCTTTTGAAATGTAAAATTATGAGTCTGCTCAGCTGGCTCCGTTCTACGATGTGCTGGATGTGGAGAAATGTTATCTACAGGCTGGCAAAGTCGCGGAGTGAAGCCGGTTTAGATGTGACGAAGTGTGTTGCCATAAGCAACTTGGACGGCATTTTGCTATTAAGTGCAATCTAATGATCGTTGGTGCTATCATATGAAAGAACTTTTTACTGTATCCAGCTATAAATAACTTAAAGCCGTCTACCGTACCATCAGCATATTTTTCTGGAACCTTTGGTATGATAGCCCCGAAAACCGAATGATGTGGAGAGAGGTACTGGAAAGCTAACTATATGAAGAACTGAGGGCCTAGTGTGAGTTCCGCTTCGATTTTACTTAACTATCGCGTTTGCGTTTACGTCGAAATTAGTATGAAGAATACAACTTCATTTACGTACCACTAGGCGGCGCTATATATTTTTTCATACTAATTTCCACGTAAATGCAAACGCGATAGTAAAGTAAAATCGAAGCGGAACTCACACTAGGCCCTCTGGAAAGCTATCGGACATGACGAAATACCCATAAAAACCTGTCGAAAAATACTCGTCATTTAAACAGGAAAGGACAGAGACCCGGCGGATATGATAGTTGGAAGTGTCCCATATTTTAATGAAAATTTGGAATGTCTTGGACGACGAGGTGTTCATCAAGGTTCGGCCATATTCTCTCTGTGTGAAATACCGGGCAACCCTCCATGGCTCATTGGACACACTTATGACATGGGATACTGGGGAGCAGGCTTAGATAGGATCTTGAGACCAGGGTAGACGTAGAAAGACGTGCTAGATAACTGTGATTTGATTGAAGATAAACCTCGCCAAAACAGAGTGGCTACTGGTCAGAGGAGCCGTTCATGAATTCGTCAACCTGCGAGACGATTCGAAAGAATCATCACTCTTGAAAACAATAATCAATAAAGATATTATTGCTTAAAAGCGTGATGGGTAGTTTGATAGACTCAAAGAGTTGTGTAGCCTTGTATGACAGCTGTTAGTGATAAGACTTGGTGAAATATTTTACTCTGCTGTAAGCCACAGACCAGAAAATGGGTAGCAGCATTTTTAACTCTCGACGCAAAAGAGGGGTGTTATAAGTTTGATGTGTGCCCTTCGGCCGCGTACGAAACCACGGTTTCGTATCTGGTTTCGAACGAAGACTTTTTCATCCTTGTACGAAACCAGTAGCGGTCAAAGAATTTTTCAACAACAGTTTTTACACATACCTTGGACAGTATTACTTTGAAAATCACGTACACCTGTCTCTGAATATCTATCACATTGGTAAAACAATATATCGATACTTTGAGTCTCAAAGGACGTAAGCTTTATCAGGAGAGCGAAAAAATGGGATTATCAATATAACATGTACGTTTTTAAACGAATTCTATACCGTTTCCGCAACTTATAGCTGCGTGATAACTTAAGGAAAAATAGTTGCTAAAACTTGCCGGTATCGGGAAAGAGGCACCGCGGGAGACCCAAGGTGCGATGAATTGACATTGCAGAGTGGTATGCGAGAGCCAACGGCTTATGTTGTGACATGCCGAAGTCCGGACAAAGTGGAGGGACAGCTGGAAAGCGGACCCTGCTGACAGAAGCCGGCCGGCATAGACCGTACGGTTGATGATGATGAAAGTGCAAAGCGGAAGTTAAATGCTAGTGCAAAGCGGAAGTTAAATGCTGCCTCGAGGAAGAGCAGAGCGATCGCTAAAGCAAAATTTGCCTTCGTTAGCAAAATTGGCGAGCGACTCACGAGCTACCCCTCTGGTAGCCGGGCTTTCTGGTCGCTCGCCAAAGCTGCCGAAGGAAACTTTAGTCAGTCGTCCTTTCCACCACTGCGTAAACCTGACGGTACCCTGGCCCATAGTGCAATAGAGAAAGTCAATTTATTGGGTGCTCTCTTTGCCTCAAACTCGACCCTGAATGACGGAGACGCTGAACCGCCCACCATCCCGTGGCGCGGCAAATCAATGCCGGAAATATCAATTTTACAGCGAAAGGTACGGCGGGCTCTGCTCTATATAAATGTTCGAAAGTCGAGTGGGCCTGATGGTATTCCGGCGGTGGTGCTTAATGTGTGTGCTCCCGAATTGTCATCATCATCATCATCGTCCTAGCGCTTATCCCGGTCTCTGCCAGGGTACGCTTTCCTACCCAATCTTCTCCACTTCGCCCGGTCTTCGGCATCCTCTCGTCGTAAGCCGTTGGCTCTCGCATTCAACACAGCGATGTCAATTCATCGCTTCTTGGGTCGCCCATGGGGCCTCTTTCCTGATACCGGCAGATTCAAGCACCTATTTCCCACGTATCCCTGAGGCTTACGCAACACGTGACCAAACCAGCGCAGACGAGCCTCCTCGATCTTATCTGCGATATCCCTCACGCCAAGGCTGCCACGGATGTACCCGTTACGTACTCGATCGAGTCGCGTAACTCCGCACATCCACCGCAGCATTTTCATTTCGTTGGTGTGGAGTTCGCGAACGTGTTTCGTCAGCGCTGGCCATGTCTCACAGCCATAGAGCATCACCGGTCTAATTATACTCTTGTATATAAGCCCTTTCAACTTTACAGGGATTTTAGGGTCACAGGTGACTGCCGTGAGTTCCCGCCATTTAGCCCAAGCTCGATATCGCCGGACTCGTGCATCACGGATCCGAAGTATATGGATTTATCTGTTCTTTTGACAGCTTCGTTACCTACAAGGATGGTTTCGGGATCTGCGCTGCAGCTGGCCATATACTCCGTTTTGGCGACATTCAACTTCAAACCACCGTTTTCTAGCACATCCTTCCACGTGTTTACTCTGGTCTCAAGTTACAAGTTCCTGCCTAAGCTTGCTCACCAGTACAATGTCGTCAGCGTACTTCATAAGCCAAGGAGGCATGTCCTGAATTTCCGCTGAGAGGACATCGAGCACAATGCAGAACAAGTAAGGGCTCAGCACAGAACCCTGGTGAACACCTACTGTAATCGGGAAGGGATTAGTATGGCCTACGATGATTTTGACGACGGCTCCAGTATTGGCATACATATCCTGTATTTTTTTTTTATATCATTCGGTAGGCAAACAGGCAAGCGGACCACCTGATGGAAAGTGGTCACCACTGCCTATAGACATTAGCAACACCAAGAGTATCGCTAATGCGTTGCCCACCTCTATAACACGTTGCTCTGGCAGCAAAAAGCAAATGCCACTCCACTGCCAAAGCCACGGTTCCCCAAATCCCCACCCCATGGAGCACTGGAAACCTTACTCACCGGCAGAAACACAATACTATTTAAAAGAGTATTATTTAGCTGCGATATTCTGTAAGGTGGAGGTACTTCCCCAGTCGGGCGGCTCCAATTCGAACGAGATACCCTGCTATGCCCTACCTCTCTTAAATACAAATGTACGCTTCAGGCACCGACTTTGATCTCAGAGCCCACCAGACTATCTCCCGAAGGACACTGTCGAAAGCCCTCTGCAGGTCGAGAAATGCGAAATGCAGAGGTTGATTCCTACTGCAATGAGACACCTGGAGGACTCTGAGGGCAAAGATTGGATCCATGGTGCTGCATTGGCATTCCGAGAAGGAACATTCCTGGCGAAGTCTCTGGTCCATAATACGTTCGAGTAGCTCCATTGTGTGGCTCATGAGTTTAATACCTCGATAGTTGCCGCACTCCTGCACACTGCCCTTTCCTTTATAGATTGGCGTAATAATATTTACGCGCCACGCGTCAGATATAAGCCCCGTGGCTACGATCCTATTGAATAGTTCAGTGAGCAAGAGTACGCCTTGGGTCCCCATTGTTTTCCAAGTTTCTATGGGTATTCCGTCATGGCCAATAGCTTTCCCGGTCTTCATATGGGCCAGAGACCTCTCCACCTCATCAGGGGTAATCGGGCATATCCAGCCAAGGTTTGCAGGAAGCTGTGGTGGTTGCACGTGGTTGTTGGCCTCGTAAGACAGTTCCTTGAAATAACAGCACCAACGGTTTTTAATAGAGTTTGCACTTGTGAGTAGCACGCCGTCTACACCCTTTATGGCAACACACTTTGTCACATCTAAACTGGTTCGACTCCGCGACTTTGCCAGCTTGTAGACAAGCTTCTGCCCATCCACGGAATCCAGCGCATCGTAGAGCGGAGCCAGCTGAGCCGACCGTGCTTTTGCCACCATCGTCTTTGCTCGCCGCTTTGCCCCTCCCCTTTGTACACCTCCTTATCCGAAGGTGAGTTACTGTGCTGGGTACTAATGCGCCTCTTTGCACTTTCATACTCCACTGGAATAGTCCCGTCTTCATGGAAGACTGCCCACCTGCACCCTGTGCCCAAAAAGGGCGACAGATCAGACCCATCGAATTACAGGCCTATCGCTATAACCTCCCTTCTTTCTAAGGTGATGGAGCGAGTAATAAACGCACAGCTCCTTGGTTACCTAGCAGAACACGATCTATTGAGCGACCGTTAATATGGTTTCCGACATTGTCGCTCAACGGGTGATCTTCTATATCATACTCATTTATTTGCTATAAACATGGTCTTATAGAGGTGGAGTTATTTGTAAATATGTAAAATCACGTTTAGCCTGTCAGAATTACAGCATGCAAACTATATCATTCTAGTGTATCTAACACACCGTTGGGCTTTAGCTGTTGAGAGTCAATGTGAGGCAATGGCTGTTGGCCTCGATATGGCGATGGCGTTCGATCGGGTATGGCTTTCGAAGTTACCATCATACGGGCTTCCCGAGGGATTGTTTAAGCAGATTTCTCTATTTGAAAGCCAGTTTAATCGAAATGGTTTCAATGTTTGTTTCATTAAAATCAGATCAGTAGTTCAGAAAAGTTGGTCGCATGATCGTGTGGTGTCCGGCAGAGTAGAATAGCACCAACCTCTTACACTCTTACACAACTTTGAGGCAAAAGATCTAGAGTCTCCGTAGACTGGAAAATGGGCAGCCAAGCGTGGAGATTATGACAATAACCTCCCCTTTCGTGGGAGAGACCGTAAGTCCTGCAATGTATTATGATGAAAGTTAGTCGGGAGTTATCCTACTTTTCTCCGATCTCCATCCAGGCGTATGTAGTGTGTATGACGCTACACGAACTCTGTTTAAATCGCCGGCAAGAAGACGTACGTATATTTTCGTAGTTACTAATTAATATAGAATCCACGCAGTATGCACGATATAGAAACGCTAGCCTCACGTCTCGCTACGTTTACGCACGCCACAGTCACAGCTGTGTCAAAGCCCTGTCATCTATCATGTCACCACAACGCTGTAGCAATATCATACCCATGCTCTTCAGCATTATCATTACTCACAATCTCTTGACATTATCATTACTCAGTCTCTCAGCATTACTCACAATTTAAAATGGGATGAACATCATTTTGCATTTATCACAAAAAAGACCATCTCATTGCTAGAAACATTATTAGGAAGGCATTTTTGCGTATCGGAAAATAATTGTTTATAAAGAAGTACAACACTTACACATGTTATCTGTTAGAGTACTTTGAGAATGGGTTCCAATTATGGAGTCCTTACCTTAAAAATATATCCTTTTAGAGAAGGTACAGAGGAGGTAGATCAACAAAAATTGTCATAACCACTGGCTTGTATAAACCCATTATAATTATTATACCCCGTATAAACAACCCTAAAATCCCTTGGCCTGACCACTCTTGACAAATAAAGGCAATATGGAAACCTCATTGAAACCTTTGGGATATTTTCAGGCTAAATAATATGAACAAAAACAAGAACTTAGACAAGATTAGAGTACAAGTAATCCAAGATGTCATTACTTGTCAAACCATGTAGTGAATGCATAGAACAAACTAACAAACTAACCCTGGTTCAATATTAGTTCAAAAATAGAAAAGTAAAAATAGAAAGTCAAACATACCTGGCAGTATCTTCTAAAAATATGCCTTCTCTTTCCAAGTGCATGAAAAGTTCTCCACCACTTAAATATTCTAATATTAAATATAATTTACCACCTGTTTGAAAGGCATAGACTAATTCCACTATAAATGGGTGCTGAAAGAATAAAAGCATATTTAATTATTTTTTAAACCTGATATATAACTATGTCATGTTATTTTATATTAAGTGAGTACAATACCTTCACAGCTTCTAAAATATTTCTTTCCGCTTTAGTATGTGCTGTGTCTTTCTGATTACGCACTATAGAAGCCTTTTTTAGTACTTTCATGGCAAAGTGAGCACCAGAATCTGGGCCTGTAATTTTGCGGACCTGGAAAACTTTTCCATATCCACCCTTCCCTAAAACCTTGCGTAATTCAAAATCTTTAGGACCAAGGCGTTTGCATTGTCCAGGGTTGACAATGTCTTCACAAAGCTGTATAGTTTCTGATCCCTCTGCACTGCAATACAACAATATCACAAAAATATTATAAAAGAGATTCATAAGCTAATTTTAAAGTATTTATAATTATAAGTGTAATTTACTTACTCAACAATATTATTGACATGAAGTTCTGGATCATAATCAACCTGAAACATTATTGTAAAATAGTTATAAAAATTTCAATTTGTTTGTGTTGTTGACTTATCCCTCCAAATAATATAACTTTGAAAGTATCTTTGTCTATCTGTCTGTTACACTTTCACGCGGGCAAAGGCGCTGGCAAAAAGCTAATGAATTATACCTAAGTATTTTTAATTGCAGTTGATGTACCTATTGAAGGAATAAATTTTCACACAGTGCAACCCTTTCATTACATTTTAATGACTAAACAAAAATGTATTATAGGAAATCTAATTCTTGTTGAGGATTGGTCCAATAAATTTCATTGTTTATCCTTGAACAGTTATTATAGGATTTGGAGGTTAATACCTACAACAAAGTTCTAAATATATTTTGTGCTTTAATGAGATACAAACCTCATCTACATCAATAATATCATCCTCATCGGAATCAATTACTGTTGTATCCGTATCCACATCTAAATCCAAATCAAAAACACCAGCCATATAAGATGACATTTCAGGTAATATCACATCAGCAAAATAGTCTGTTCCTTTTCACAGAACAGAACCTCAAATATATAAAAAACAATGATAGTTTTAAACGACTACAACAATATGTGTAAAATTTTATTGAAATTATATCAATTTACTACCACGCAAAACTGAAAAAAGTCGTGAAGTAAAATGTGATCTCACGGAAAGACGTTCATACAAGTTGAGTTGACGCACGAGAGAATGAATGAAATGAATGAGGAAGTAACTGCAACAAGATAGATTGTCCATGATTGAGTGAAATATTCGATTGACAATCACTCGGCGGTACGGATATTTATCGCGGCACGTATCGTCGATAGGGGATCTACACACACGATGTTTATACGTGGATTAAGATCCTGGATCACAATATTTATCGAGTGTGTAAGACCCACGGATCGTGATACGGATCACAGGATTTGTAGAAAATCAGAAATCCACAATCCATATCGACGATACGTATCGTGATCCAGGAACGAAATCCACGTATCACGATAAATATCGTGAATGTAGCATCCCTTTCAGTAAAAAGAAAGTAAACACCACAGAGGTGTGTACATGAGCGCATACACAACCTGCAGCCGTACCGCCGGCGTATTCAGAGCTGTCTTGGCGCGTGCCATCGGATATAGGCGGTACCACTGCTGTTTAGGATCAGGCTATAAAGATCCAACGAACATCAACGAACGGGTTTCGTTGACCTTCGTTTTACTATTTGGACAAATGATCGTTCGTTGCCTGTGCTGGCGATCCGAAGAGTGGCGGAAACTTTAAAGGGATAAACGCAATCGCCAAACAAATCCCAGTTTAGACGGATGAAGAACCCATTCGCGTTCGTTTGCCGGTGTTTGTTTGGTGTGTGGTCGGTCGGCTTTTTATCTATTTAGAAAGTTTTCCGAGACATCAGTGTTCTATTTTCACAATTTCATTAGTCCATGTCGCGCTGTATTTACTGATAAAACTGTTTCAGGCCATTGTGTTATTGTTTGCATATAATTTAAAGTGTTCTTTACTGTCTGTCTGTGATGTGTATTTCTTTCAAAATTTATCTGATATAAGCATTCCAGTTGTGGTCTATTTTCCCTACTGTTCATTCATTCATTCTGACGGTGCGTTCTGAATATCGTGTAATATGTTTTCTCAATAATATTTCGAAAAAAAGTTACGAAATAAAACTACAAACATTGTCAATATTAATTCTCATAACAATAAATATAATTTAATACAAACAAATCACGATTAATGGGTATTATCTTTGTCAAAGGCTTAACAAATTTCAGATGATTTTAGTGAACGAGGAAGGAAATTATAATTAGAACGTTAACCGTTTTCGTTCGTTTCCTAGGGTGTAAACATGTATTATTAGTAATTTCTAAAGTGTTTTATTACTTTTCTACGTAAAAATTGCCTTAAAATCTTGTGATATCTGGACTTTTTGAGATATATCTCATAAAATGTTAAGTTTCCCAAATGAATTCACAGTGACTGGTAACTGAAACCTTTCAATGGCTAGTGACAACGACAAAAGTTCAAGTAATCACAACTTGGATGGGACCCTAAAGAGTAATATAAAACAAAGCAACTGTGGAAGCCTTGGTAAGCTGTTCTTTTTAGCTGTTTTCTTGCTTTTTTACTTAAGAGTATATAATTTCCCTCATTTACAAGCTATAACCTCTGCAAATCTAAATTAAAGATAACTATCACCTAGATTTCTATGAGATTTGGTTAAGTATGCGTTTTAACCAGTACAGAATACCCGAAAGTTAAATGTGACTCTCCAATCTTTACAAGTATCCTCTGTCCTATCATTCAGAATATGTTTCCGTTAAGTTATGGGTTATGACAAAGTCCTGTATTGCACAGAGAAACCCATCTGTTCCCTAAAGAGTGCTTCTAAGAGCAGCCAATGCATGGAGACCTCCAGAGTCCATGCAGCCCCTTGGTTTCTTAATAGCATAACTATTTAATTATCTAAAGTTTTGAGAAAATATTATAGAGTCAATGCTATAACACTAAACTCTTACATACAATTTAAAGTTCATGTCCTCTCTGGACATTGGGTATATCTTCACCTGTCATGAATCTGTTTCAAAACATGCATTTTTAGTGCATGAATTGTAGATGTTAGGGGGCAACAGTTACCACTTCTCATCAGGTGAACTTTTAAAGACAAACAACCAGATGGTTTTTTGTCTTAAGCCTAAAAAAGTGGCCTATCCAAGGTAATATTATAATTAAGAAAGTAATAGCTATTTTAAATGAAAAGTAACTTTGTCTGTCTTTTCATATCTAACTGCTGAACAAATTTTGATGAAATGGGGCAAGGAGATAGCAACATGGTGAAGGATATGGCCAATTACATTTATTTATAGTGATATGCAAAATTAAAAGAATTAAGAAATATTAAAAAAAATAATTCAAAATGACATTTTTATACTGTAACAAGAAAAATTAACTAGTATTATTCTTATAAGTCTTCCTTGTAAAAATATTTTACCTGGCTGGTGAAAGAGTGTTTTTTTATCATGAAAATAATTGGGAGGTATGACTATAAAAATTAGCAATAATCTTATCGATTAACTATATTTAGAAGGATTTTGTATTTCCTGCAAACCCTAACCTACTTTTAACAATACCAGAGGAATGTAATTAATAAATACATATACTTGATGTCAAAATCAACAATAACTAAAAGATACAACAATGGGGACCCAGGGTGTAGTCCTACTCACCTCACATATTCAATAGGATCATAGCTACAGGGTTTAGGCTTGGACTACAAGGATCTGGAATGGAACAGAAAGCGATTACATGCACTCCAGTTTGAATCTGGAGAGAAATGTACTAAAACAGCCACTGCTTCTCACACTGAACAGTTGAAAATGTCTACAGCGGGCTACAGACCATAACTTTTCAGCTAAAACCACATATTAATTTGAGTTTTTACCCGAGGCATCAGAAGTAGGAAGGACAGTTTTTTCAGTTGTTATCTCTTTTCATAAAGTAATCTACCCTCATTTAACTCGCTTCTAAAATTTGTAAAAGAATAAAGTAAGATAACAAGGTATCTAGCACCGTCACAGTGCAGTTTTTTGCTATGTTTTTGGAGCCTCATGTGGTCAGCTACATACAACTTTATACAATATTTATAGGTCCCACCTCCAGTGCCACAAAAACGGTACAGAGGACTTGGAGAATAACGGTGCATGAATCCGGTTGCTTCCAGAGGGAATTCCTTACCATTCTGCCCCGGATTGCATGTAGTTGATGTAGTACAATTTCACACATGCTTGAGCTATGAATTGAATCCAGGGACGACTTTTTCCATTCCGTCACATTGATATTTGTAGTTCGAGCCTTATAACTCATACATGGTATATAAAAGTTATTGCGCCTGTTTGTAAATGAAAGGGAGGTGTGCAGGAGTGCGACAAACTTATGAGCCAGCCATAAATTATAGCTATTCGTTATAATTATAGCTTATAATTATAGGTCTATAGTTATCATTATAGGTCTATAGTTATAATTATAGGTCTATGATATGCTATAATTATAATTATAGCATATCATAGACCAGAGACATAGATAGATAGATAGATATATCCGGGCCATTTCCGCATTCGGGCGAACTCGCGCCCATTTTGCGAGACCAGAGACATAGCCAGGAATGCTTCTTGTCGGAATGTCAATAAATCATGCAGTTCTGCAGCACCATGAATTCTTTTTTTATTTCATAATTTTATTTATGCTTTCAATATCCTATAATATTTTCTATGTGTTGGAGCCAGACATGACATCTGTGTTAGCGATGTTCAGTTTCAAACAGTTTAGCAGTTTACCCTGTCCTCAAGTCCTTACTCACCAGTTATACATAACTTTTTATATGTCATGATAGGCCACTGGGCCACCTGATGGAAAGTGGTCTCAGCTGCCTAAGAGTAAGACATATCATATGTTGCGCACTTCCTTCTGACACCCCAGGACAGTTTGCTCGGGCAGTAAAATGGCAAATACCCCTTTACTGCCAAAGCTACAGTTCCCCAAATACCCACCCCATATAGCACTGGAGACCTTACCAACAGGAAATACAATTTAAAACTTCTAAACCATGAAACAGATTTAGATACGGTTTTCGTCAGTGGATAGACTGATTATGATAGCGACAGATGATGTATTTGTACTTTGGCCCCCTTAATTATATAGCTGCCTACTAACTTACTCGCACAAGGCCTAAATTACCGTAAATCAGGTAAAAAGTACTCGAAACGGCAACACTGACGAATAAAAACTGAATAAAACGGACTGTGTGGCGTAAAATACGATAAAACTATGTAAATCACGCCTATTTCTTACCGGTGCGAATGGATCAAATGGCGACACTCCGTCTCTTTCGGTCATTCTTAACGTCTAGTGTGGCACGATATATTATGGCGTTAACATTGAATTTGCACCTTCCGTTTTCATTTTACTCTTTTCGGAACGGATGAAAACGGCTAGTATGGCACAAGCGCTGTATCTGGACCGTTCGGACGCGACAGTTGGAGGTATCCCATTACTTTGGGTTTTTTTAGATTGAGCTTCGGTTAAAATGAGCTTTTCTCGTGCGTAATCAAATCGTTCAAATGTTCTAGTTAGAATAAGAGGATGTCCTGTGGCTTAGACATACATACATCCATAATCGCAACCAACTTACTATTCGCGGACGCGGAGTCTTCCATTATCAATCTTCGTAAACGCACCGAATTTTTAGCTATCGTTGAGCTAACGTAAACGGTAACCATAATGTCACACAAGTCACTTTGTTTGACAAACGTTTTGATTTTGGGCCTTTTTGAGTAAAAAGCAGTGAACAATTTTAAAATTACTGTACAATAATTATGTTCAATGATGTATTTGACTTTAGAAGAAAGTACAACAGAACAAGTATCCCCTATGCTAGATGAAATTGTAAAGAAAATAATATCGCAGAACAGATCCATTGATTCAGTACAAAAAGACTTTTTGTTTGTTTTGATTATTGTTTTGATGATGGAAAATGGTTTCTATCCGAAGAACGAAGATTCAAAAGCACAAAAAGGTAGCATCGACGTTGAACAACTAGCAAAGTGGAAATCACCTACTGGTCTCATGGAAACTGTCTTTGTGATGAATGGTTTTGAAAATATTTCTTTGAAACTAGTTATGAGCCCTTTAGGGGCAACTGCTTTGGTGAACTTAGTGATCAATGATTTGAATTTAGAAACATACTCAGTGTGTCTGCCTGTTAGCCGTTATGTGGTATCTCCTCAAGCCTCAACTATACCCATGATTTTCCGTGACCTGAAACATCTCTCAATTACTTTTAAAAATAAAGTCCTATCAGCGGTTAAAAGTAGAATACTTAGTTACTGTGGATACCCCAGTGCAAGTATATTAGGTTTACCCGAAGAAGTCTTTCTTAAGATTATTTTATACCTCCCAATATATGATGTTGTAAAGCTGTCTGAAACATGTAAAAGAATGAATTTCTTATTTCAAAATGATAGTGTGTGGCACAGTTTGTACAAGAGGGACTTTCACAATGAATCCAATGATAACATAACTGATTGGAAAGCATTGTACAAAGAAGCCTATGATAGGAAACAGCAGGATAATGCTCAACAATCAAGAAGAGCTGGAACCATGCATGATTTAATGGACTATTCAGATCTTATATCTTATGTTGATAATCCCATGTGGGACATGATAATATGAGTGTAAAGTGTTATATTAATGGACTTTAAGGATGAAAACTTATTGTGCTGGTGAATGAATAAAAGTGTGCAAATAAAATGTTTAATTGTGAAATTGTAGTATTTTGGATTTGTTCCTATTTTTTTATTACTACTTAGTAATCTGTAATATTATGTTCAATATTATTGTATTGTTTGTTATTGTGCAGTAAATATCTGAATTATAATGAATGATGTTTCTTTTTTATTTGCCAGACATAGACCTTAACCTACCCTTTTTATGAATTGTTCTAAATACGCACAATATTTAGGTAATAATGGAGAAAAAGCAATCCTGGGAGTGCAGCAAGCCAGCAAAGGAGGACGTCATTTATCTATACCATTTGATTCAGCTACAGCCAATGGTGACTTGAGTAAGTACATTTTATTTTAAGAATTTTAACAGGAAAGCAATGTAACTCTAGCTTTATGACAATGTTCCAATTAACCAAATTTGCCGTGGCCGTGTGGTGTCCGGCAGAGTAGAATAGCACCAACCCCTTTCGGTGTCACACGAGGCGACTAATATTTCCGAGGCTAAAGATCTAAGATGACTAAAAAGGACAAAACCTTTTGAGTTAGTGTAGTGAATATTAGTGATAAGTAGTGCGATGAGTGCTTACTGCAAAGAACACAATAACAATGTGTCTTCCCCTTAATAGAGACAATAAGAAAAGGTGTTAATGGACACATTCTTATATTATTCTAACCTAGCAAATTATGTTATATTTAAATTACTTATTAGTCTTTAGGCTAGATTGTAATTGCAATGCTCTACCTACTTGTCAAATAGGTAGATCATCTTAGAGAAAAAAAAAAAGAAAAAGATCTAAGAATCTCCATAGGCTGGAAAATGGGCAGCAGCATTTTCCATTGTTATATTTATAATACTGTGATCTCCAAGCCTCCTGCCAAGCGTGGATATTATGGCAATAACCTCCTCTTCCGTGTGAGAGGCCCTTAGTCTTGCAGTGGACTGTAATGGGCTGTGATAAAGATGAAGATGATTTATTTTTATTGATTTATACTGAAATTAAAGATGCGTAGATGGTTGAATGCATAATGCAAGGTGAAGGCAGAACAATTGAAAAATGTTAATTGTTACTAACATGTTTGGCCCAAACTGATTACACATTTTGTTAATTCGTCAAGCTGTCGCACCTCGTCACCCTAACCTTAAGATTAACATACTTACATTTGTACAGATTGACGTGTATTTCTGTGTATCTGTCTGAGGCATCGTAGATTTCTTAGTTCAAAACCAGTTATATCAAGATGATTCTTTACACATCTTTTGTTTTATTAAAATCTATTTAGTGGTTGAGGAAATATTTGAGTACCTACCTACATATATTTATACTTAGATCTGGGACTTTCCACTGTTTACCTAATGGTTAGGTTCATTCTGCATGTACGTAGGTACGTACAATATATAAGTAAAATTAATTGTTTAGATTAGAAATAATATTTATTATTTTGCAATTGTAAAAAAACCTTTATTTATATATTTCTCTAAGACAATTTGTTGACTTTTAATGATGAATGTTTCCATAGATGATTAATAATAATTTCTTGTAATTTCCCAAAGTTTTGTTTTAGCTCTCATAGAATAAAAACAGTTCGATTGGAATTAGGGAAATGTAAATATTTTCGGTTCGTGTGACTAGTTGCGAGGTACTAATCCGCCCAAACGCATTTGCGCTGCGCTGCATTGCGCGACGCGGCGCTGCAATAGATTTTGTATGGATTTGACTGCCGGCCTTGCCGCGTCTAGCCGCGCCGCGTCGCTCAAGTGCGACTAGCTGCTTACAAACTCATATAAACTAACCTTTGAGACTATATTGGAATAAAGGAGTAATTTATTAACGAGCTGAAGTTTTTCGTATCATCATCATCAAAAACCTGTTGTTTTGGGTGTCTAATATCCAGCAGTGCACCATTGTTTACTGCTGAACTTGCCACTCCTGTGGAGGGTTTTGCAATAATCTCCATGCTTGGCCAGGTGTGTTCAAAATCTCAGCGTTGAAAATACTAACAAAAACATGGGTGTCCATTTTGTGATCTATGGGAGAGATATGAAGCAACTTATTTAATTAGAAGGGGTTGGAGTTTCTTATGCCTAAATAAATAAATATTCGTGTACAAATTCACACAGCGCCATCTAGCCCCAAACTAAGCAAAGCTTGTACTATGGGTGCTAGATAACTGATATACTACTTAAATACTTTTAAATACATACTTATTATACATAGAACACCTAGATCCGTAACAGAAATTAAAATTCATCATTTCAATTTCTGTCCGGCCGGGGATCGAACCCGGGACCTGTTGCGTGGCAGACCGGCCATGTTGACCACTGAACCACTCAGGTCGTCAGGCTATATTATACCTAAATATTATAATAAATTAATTATCATGAACAACGATGTACTTCTATATTGGTTACCAAGTTATTGGTTTAAATTGAAAGTATCCTATGTACATAATATAATATAAAAACGTCATTTTCGATATATCGTGCATTTACTTCGATATATCGTACGTTTCTTTCATAATTTGTCGAAACATGTTTATTAATTACTAGTTGGCCCGCCAGGACATCATCTGCGTGATGGTCTACCATATAAACCTTCCTCTTGAATCACTATCTGCTGTTGAATATTAAAATTTGTTGCCTAGTTTAGAAAGATCTGAGCAACATAGGCGTAGGAAGGGGGGTGGCCGGGTGGGCCGTGCCCACCCCAGAATGGTCTGGTGCCCACCCCAGGATATACCGTATGTATATAAAAAACTTCATACAAATATAATTTCATTTAAATATATCCCAGGAATCCTCAGGGGCCAGGCTCCCCCTGGAAAATAGCCCTAGATACGCTAATGCTGAGCATACATCATCATATATACAGAGGGACAGACAGAAGAAAGGACAGACTTTGTTTTATACTATGTATAGATTTATTTACTTATAATAACGAAAATTAACATATAGCTGAAACGTGAAAACCATTTCCGGGAATTAATTTTTCACGTGGCAGATTTAAAAGGTGCATAGTTACATTGTGCATTTATGTACGTCTGCATATCCTACATATGTAGTAAGTAGGTCTGCGAAACTCATTTCTGCATTAAAAGCGGCCTAATGGAACGTGTTATCTCCCAACGGCTCAGGGGATAGCGAAGCTAGGGGGCTCTGAAAATAGGAAGGGTGAGGGGTGCGCGGTGGGATGCGCGGCGCAGCCTCCGCGCCTAGTGTCGCCTCTGACCCTGCCGCCATTGTCGAGTTGACGTGAGCCGCGGGGACCGGACGCCGCGCGTGTGCTAGCTGAATGTAGGGTAGGGTAGTGTCCTGGACTTGTGATGGCGAGGTGCAGGTGAGCGGCGCGGTGGAGGGCCCGCGGGCGCCGCGAGACCGGCCGCCGTGGCGGTGCTACGGACCCATGCTTACACACAGTCGATCCGACGGCGACTTCCCAATATACACTCGAGGTAAGCCATCAAACTCCGTCCTAAACCCGGTCTTCTGATTGTTGTCGACACAGCCATGATTTATTTAACTCGCGATTCAATCCCCAATTAAGTAGACTACATAATGTGCATGAGTAACTAGTTTTATAAAAACATCACAAAATTTACCTCTGAAGTTTATTATTTTGTACCTAACTTTGAATAAATTATATCAAAATATCATAATACAAATCGTTATATGAATCAGAATATATAAAAAATACAGTCTTCGTGTCTTGTTAACATAAATCGGATTCAATTAATAGTGGCGTCCGATTGTCGGATTGTCTAAGTGAGAGATTTATAAATCAATATTCTAGCGTCCTACTGTTTACCGCTCGTTCGCAACATCCGTGCTTATTCCGACTACTGGGGAACGTGATTGTAGGGAATTTCGGATATCAAACTGATAAATGGAACACTTTGAACTACCTATGTTCTATAGTAAGTATTCGATGTATGTAGGTACCATATTTTTTATATACCTAAAATTCAGGCTTCGTCGCTCTCATTATACGGTACGCAGGCTCGTAGCATGAAAAACATGGTTCGCTTATTTTGTAGGGCAATAGGTATCTATAAATAAGTAAAGCTTATACGCTTAATCTCATCGCGGTCCGTGTTAACGTGCGCACTGTGATCCTGACCATTGAAGCGGATAATACGATGTTTTAATGTCACTTGACATTATCAATTGAAAGTTAGAAGTCTTCTCGTTATGCAGACGAGATGTCATATTTACATTGTATTGTACGTATATCGGTAATAACTTTAATTAATTAGAAGTTTATACTCTTTTTACAATTTTGTGTAGTTAAGAGTACAGAATAGTCAGTTAGGCTACCACTAGGGACCACCATACTGCATTTTTATTATCAACTATGAGGTCCGACACGACTTCGTTCGTGTGTTCTCCTACCCCTACCACTAAACACAGGTAGAGACCTTACTCTACTCTACCCTACCCTACTCTACACCTACTCTTACCATATCCTACCCCAAAACTACACCTACTTTACCCATTCCTACCCTTTCTTGTTTGCGTTTAAACCACCCCTGTATTATAACCAACAGAACAAAAATAAACAATTATTCAAATCAGTCCAGCCGTTTTCAAGTTTAAGTGAGTCTTAACGCACAGCAATTGATTTGAATACTTGTATATATCGATTCTGCGGTTGGCTGGTAGATAAAGCTGTGCAGTTTAAAAGTCCACCATTCGATATTACTGTTAGAGGCACTGTCTTCAAAATAACGAGAGGAATTGTAATAAAAATATGCGCAAAAGTTCCGTAGAACAACACCAAATAACATATCGATAAGCGGGTCTAATATCAGTTGCTATCTAATCTTTTACAAGTCATAAGTATTTGAATGTCTCAGTTATGCTCCATACGTCTTTACACGAAGACAGAGACGTAATATATATATTACTGAATGAAGTGTGTGAGTGCAATATGGAAATGAATGGTTAAGTGTTGGTTGTGTCGCCATGGATGACTTGAAGTTGATTAAGAAAAAGAATAAGACTAAACACAGACCAATAGACGACGATACAAGAAGTGACAGCGGAACATTAGAAGAAGATGAATTCAGTAAGCTATGTTGATGCAATCAACTTATGTTTGTCGCATATTAGATTTAGTAAATATGTGTGATGTGCGTGCGTGTGGCGTGCGTAGTCTAGTCTCTGTAAATGGATTAGTTGGAAATTCCTCAACACGTTAAGTAATTACACCGTAAATCTTAACTACATTACCGAAAACTTGGTGTGGTATAGGGCTGCGTACTCGAACGTCCGAACGCGATTTGATCGCTTCGAAACAGAATTATGTTTTCACAAAATTTAAATAAAATTCTAGGCCAGTAGTTTCCAAGTTATTGGTTTGGTTACGCGTACCCTTAGGAAACGCTGTTGTATTCGATATACGATGGGCCACATTCGCAATATAAAAGCAGGTAGCAATAAACATTTCGTTAACAAAGTCAGCTATTCTTTCTGGTGCGGTCTGCGATACTGGTTATGGGGTGGAACGTGTAGTCGTGTACTCGAGGCAAGACAAGGTAGTTGTAGTGGCGGGGTGGGTAGTGGAGTGCACCTGCGGGCGAGGGGCGGGGCTAGGCCCGGCCGCGTGGCGTGTGACGGCGCCGCCGGTCTGCCCCGCTGCAACGCACGCACGTCTTTCTTGACATGCATGAATCACAAATACCTCGCGAATGCGATAGAAAACGTTGCGACAGGAGAGATATTCTTATCCTGACGATTGCGTTGGCGGATCATTGACATGTAGAGTTAGACGTCCGGAATGCATAGAGATATTCGAAACAGGTAGGCTGGGTGGGTGATTATACAATGATATAATGCTGGATGATTAAAGAATTGGATTATGTTTTGATAGCGAGGATAAACGGTATCGGTAGGAATCAAGACTGATTCTATATAAGGTTTAATTTCCGTTCCGCTTTCGTCATTACTTACGCCCTTGACGAGTTCGGCGAAATTATCGAATATATAACAATACAAACATAATAAACTTTATGACTATTTATCATCATCATCCTAGCGGTCAATGCCGGCTTCTTCCAGAATTTGTTTTCCTACTGTTACTTCTCCATTTTGCAGGTCCTCAGCATCCTCGCATCGTAAGCAGTAAGTCCATAGTTTCTTACGCCGCCCTCGAGAACTTATTCAGGCATCAATTTCTCACGTATCATTTATGTTAATGAATTATCAAAACGAATTATTGTAATCTTACTATTTATGTGTAAAATCAATGTTAATTCTGTCACATTTAGGTAATCACATCATAATAGATATTTATCATAACAGATTGCTGTCCGCGTTTCCCTAAGTTTCCGCTGAATCTTATATGATTCGGGGTTTTCACAGATATAAATAAAATATTGCGCATTTAATAATAATATATACATAGTATAAAACAAAGTCGCATCGTGCCGTCTGTCCCTATGTATCTATGTACGGTTAGATATTTTAAACTACGCAGCGGGTTTTAATGCTGTTTTCAACAATCGATAGAGTGATTCAAGAGTACGGTTTATAATCAAGAAAAAAAGGGTAGGCTGGGGTAAAGTAGGTGTACACGAACGAAGTCGTGCCGGGTCCACTAGTAATAAATAAATAAATATGCTTGAACAATTCACACTGCGCCATCAAGCCCCAAAGTAAGCAGGGCTTGTAGTATGGGGTGCCAGAAAACTGATAAACTACTTATATACAATATTTTAAAGACATACTTATTATACGTAACACCCAGACCCGTAACGTTAATTAAAATTCATCATTTCAATTTCTGCCCGGCCGGGAATCGAACCCGGGACCTCTGCGTGGCAGACCAACTCAACCAAAGTTTATGAAGAACGCTTAAATGCTACTACAGTTTATGCCCATGCCAAGAAAACGAACTATTATTTTAAAATTTCCACGGAGATCAATGGCGAGTCACCACTTCACCAGTCACCACCAACAGGGAAGTAGACCGTTCGTTACGGACCGCGGCCGTCAATGGATGCAAGTGAAAATGGCATTGTTTTGTTCTCGAGCTGTCTCCATATTGACAAACATGAATTCAGCCGAACGCTTCTCCAAATGTTTATTTTAAATGTAGATAGAATAGGTATCGAGCATCTTGCGCTATTCTTTTTTATTGAATTTATCACTTTGAACGTTAGACGAGATAGGAGGAATTACTAAAATAATTACTTAGTGTAACCTAATTATGCCAACCCTGGAGCCTATCAACCTCTATTTCTGCTGCCAGGCAACAATGGTTACCTTGTTGTGTTCCGGTATGTAGATTATTAGGTATTAGATTCCGCTATTTTGTACATGAAACGTAAATTTTTCATTCATCGTACCTACTCTGAGGTATGGTCGACAATTGCCGATTTCCGCTAGCGAACCGCCCCTGCTTCGCACAGGTACCAAACTTCATAGAATCACCCGACCGCTTGTTGAGCCGTTGCGTCGTCGACTGATTGCCACTGTTAAGAGGCAACCCGCTGTCTAACCAGCAGTATTGCAATTCTACTTACAGAATGTAACGCATGTAACGCGAAATAGAAAACATTTTGGAAAGAGGATTATACAACATTTAACAGAAGAGCTTGTTAGGAACCGATCCATATTTGGAGCCCGGATCTACAGTCAGTTCAGTTACCGTCTTCATACTCTAACTAATGGGTAGGTTGTGTAGATATAGTTTAGGCTTTTATTATTGTTACTAACCACCATCCTGATTACATGCCTTATGTCTGATTATATACTTACGTAGTATGCTATCTGTGCTCCTTTTCGTACAAGTACATCACTACATTGAGTAAAGTAAATATTTAGTTTTCCTTATGTGCTCGTATTTAAAAGCGGGGTAATTACATATTATATATGTTCACTAGGATGCAACGTCCTGAGGCTTTATTTGTTCTGCGTTGTATTTGATATCCTCTCAGCGGGCATTTCGGACACGCCTCCATAGCTCATGAAGTACGCTGATGATATCGCACTTGTGAACAGGCTTAAACAGGATCTTGAAAACAGGGTAAACACGTTAAAGGAGTGCTATAAAACGACGGTTTAAAGCTGAACGTCGCCAAAAGCCAGTACTGCTAGCGGCTGCGCGGCTCCTGAATTTAAACCATCCTTAAAGGTTACGTGGTATAGGGTACGAAGTCAAATACAACAGATAAATTGAAGTACCTCGGTTCTGTCTTTGCTGCCCGAGTCCTGTAATGTCGGCTCCGTTGACAAGTCCTCACAGCAGTCACCATAAACACAGCAGCAATCCTAAAATTGCGATCAAGCTAAAGCAGTTCATAACCGAGAGCATAATTAGGCCTGTCATGATATATGGCTCTGAGATATGGCCACCGCTGTCGAAGCACGTCCGCGAACTCCGCGCCAACGAAATGAAAATGCTGCGGTGGATGTGTGGCGCTACGCGGCTTGACCGAGTGCGTAACGAGTACATTCGTGACAGCCTTAGCACGAGAGACATAGCAGAGTAAGTTCTAAGAGGCTCACCTGCGCTGGTTAAGTCACGTTCTGCGTAAGCCCCGTAGGATACGTGGGAATAGGTGCATAATTTTCCGGCACCAGGAAAGAGGTCCCGCCCGCGGGACACCCAAGAAGCGATAAATAGACTTTGATGAGTCGGACGCGAGAGTAAAGTGAAGTAGAAACAGTAAAAAGGCGGACCCTAGCAGAAGCCGGAATTATGATGACGAGATGATGTCGAGCTCCTCGCTCGACTTTATTCGAGGCTCGAATTTTTTTAAGAAGTCTTTCCTGTATAACACATCCAGATATGGTGGGTTACCATTTCCTGTCTCTGCACAGTGTGTACAGTCAAAATTTTGCAGGCGTAATAGGTAGGTAAATACAATACAAGAGCATAAGTGCTTTACCACCTGACGAATCACATTGCTGTGCAGTTATTAAAAGGTTTTATAGCATTCATGAACGACTTTTTCATTTATTTTATTATAAAACTAACTTTTGCCCGCGACTTCGTCCGCGAAGACCGTAGAACGTTTTTACATTTTCCCGTTCATTTCGAATGCAACACCTATTCCACATGTTCCCGTTCTAAGCGGAGGTGTTTATTTAAAATATCAACACAACAAAAATGGGGGGTGGATATTGGTATGGACCTTTCTTGTATAAAAATTTTCACCCCGTATTTCGCCCACTCATGGGGTTAATTTCCAGAAATCCCTTCTTAGTGCTCACTTAAGTCACATTAGAGAAATTTTACATGGTGGTTCCATGCAAAATTTCAAGCTTCTATATCCAGCAGTTTCGGCTTCAGGGTAGAAGTTAGTCAATATTACTAACAAACTCCTGTTTCACCCCCTAAAGGACAAATTTATAAAAATTTTGAAAGCCATTTAATTATTTGCTTTTAGTATAAATATTTGTAAAAAGTTTCAAGTGAACCCGCTGAAGAAATAAAAAGTTGCATACGACTTCCCAACCCCCATTTCGCCCCCTCGAGGACATTTATTTCCAAAAACCCATTGGTTTCTCTCTGCGTTATTTGTCAGTATACAGTTTATGTATGAATAGAAGACCCTGGGACTCAAGGAGAAGATCTTGGGGCCAAAGGGACAGCCGATGGCAGCTTCTTTCAGCCAATTCAGTTTGGCAAACGGTGCACCAAATAACCTGTATGGTAGTATGTTGCTGAAGCTAAATAGGAAAATTTTGTTAAGTGGTAATGGACTTACTCTTGTATTGTAGTACCTACGGTGGTTGTCCGTTTATTAGAGACATAAATGTAGTTGTTTACAATTATGTCTTTCCCTTTTAAGAAAATATATGGCTGTAGCTTACTAAACTTACTAGCAGGTGACCCACGTGCTCGTTTGTGCTTTGCCATAACATGTTTACTGGTCATTGGTGTAGGTTTGTTCGTGGTGTAGCGTTGTGTGTTAAAGGAGACGGTTAGTAACGGAGTAGGACTACATATGTGATCCCTTACTTGCCATACGCAAGGGATCACGGATGAGATCAGGCTGTACATCGGCAAGCAAAGGATCCATTGTAGAGTGACTATATGCCTCTGGGTATCAAGGCGGAGTTGCTTTTGCTCTCCAGTGCTTTCAGTAGCGACTTGTTGTCCGTTAATATTCAGATGCCTTGGTCATATACAATAAAAAGACGCCCTACCAACGGGGCGATGGGAATGCCACACATATATATTGGAATATGGTCCTGTTCTAGTAGTATTTCTACTAGTATTGAGGTTTTGATGTTCTTATCGAGAGAGAAGATTCCTGCACCGGTGCCCTGGTCGTTCTTAGGTCGGTCCGTGTGTAAATTCGGCTACCCGTATCCATTACTAGTCCACAGTTTGTACTTGATATCTTCTGTGGTTGGTGCGGACCTCGACGGTCATGTGGGCCAGAGGAGCGAGGAGTTCGGTCGGGTGCACGGTGGCTTAGGCTACGGCCAGCGAAACAGTGTGGGAGAAGATATTCTCCGAACCTCACTGGCCGCTGACTTGGCCGTAGTCAACACTTTCTTCCAGAAAAGACACCTCCTCAAAGTGGCCCGCACCAATCACAGATCGATTATCTGCTGATCCGAAGACGTGACATTGGCTACGTATCCCAGTGCAAGATCATCCAGGGGAATGTCTCACTACACATAACCGAATCCTTGTCATGGACGTCCGGGTAATTAGTAGACGGCCTACGGCAGAACGCTGCGTACCGTCTATTAAGTGGTGGAGTCTGAGCAGCAAGAACCAGGAGTTCATGGAAGCAGCCGAAGGCCTCGATTGGAGCGCAAAGGGCGAAACCTCCTATGAGCTCTGGTGTCATTACCAGAAATCCACCCTCAAACTCGGACGAACAGTACTCGGCATGTCGAAGGGCGGCCGACGGATTGACAAGAATACGGGATGGTGGAATAGTGAGGTGCTGGAAGCAGTTAGGGACAAAAAAGCATGTTTCAAGAAATGGCAGCACAGTAATTTACTATCGGATAGGGAGAGTACTTGGGAGCAAAGCGGCGATCTAAAGTGGCGGTGACAAAAGCGCGGTCGGCCCAGCTGGCTCCGCTCTACGATGCGTTTGATTCTGTGGAGGGGCACAAGCTCATCTACAAGCTGGCAAAATCGCGGAGTCGAGCCAGTCTGGATGTGACAAAGCGTGTTGCCATAAAAGGTACGGACGGCGTTTTGCTCACAAGCGCAAACTCTATTAAATACCAGTGGTGCTGTCATTTCAAGGAACTGTCAAACGCGACCAACAACTACGTGCGACAACCGCAGCTTCCTGCACACCTTGGCATGATAAGCCCGATTACCCCTGATGAGGTGGAGAGGTCTCTGGTACGCATGAAGAACGGAAAAGCTATTGGCCATGATGGAATACCCATAGAAACCTGGAAAACAATGGGGACCCGGGGCGTACCCTTACTCACTGAGCTTTTCAACAGGATTGTAGCTACGGGGCCTGACGCGTGGCGCGTTAATGTTATCACGCCAATATATAAAGGAAAAGGCAGTGTGCAAGAGTGCGGCAGCTATCGAGGTATCAAACTTATGAGCCACACAATGAAGCTATTCGAACGGATTATTGACCAGAGACTTCGCCAGGAATGCTCCTTGTCGGAATGCCAATACGGCTTCAGGCCGGGCTGCAGCACCATGGATCCAATCTTTGCTCTCAGGGTCCTCCAGGAGTCCCATTGCAGTAGGAATCAACCGTTGCATTACGCATTTCGACCTGCAGAGGGCTTTCGACAGTGTCCCCCGGGTGATAATTTGGTGGGCTCTGAGAGCAAAGTCTGTGCCCGAGGCGTACATTTGTATTATACAGGACATGTATAATACTGGAGCTGTAGTCAAAACCATCGTAGGTCATACTAATCCCTTCCTGATTACTGTAGGTGTTCACCAGGGCTCTGTGCTGAGTCCTTACTTGTTTTGCATTGTGCCCGATGCCCTCTCAGCGGAAATTCAGGACATGCCTCCCTGGCTTATGAAGTACGCTGACGACATTGTACTGGTGAGCAAGCTCAGGACCTTGAGACTAGGGTAAACACGTGGAAGGACGTGCTAGAAAACGGTGGTTTGAAACTGAACGTCGCCAAAACAGAGTATATGGCCAACTGCAGCGCGGATCCCAACACCATCCGTATAGGTAATGAAACTGTTAATATAACAGATAAATCTAAATACCTCGGATCCGTGATACACGAGTCTGGTGATATTGGCCTCGATGTCAAGTCCCGAATCTCGGACCAAATGGCGGGAACTCACGGCAGTCATCTGTGACCCTAAAATCCCTGTCAAGTTCAAAGGGCTTATATACAAGAGTATAATTAGACCTGTGATGCTCTATGGCTGCAAGACATAGCCAGCGCTGACGAAACACGTTCGCGAACTTCACGCCAACGAAATGAAAATGCTGCGCTGGATGCGCGGAGTTACACGGCTCGATCGAGTACGTAATGAATACATCCGAGGCAGTCTTGGCGTGAGGGATATCGCGGACAAGATCGAGGAGGCTCGCCTGCGCTGGTTTGGTCACGTGTTGCGTAAGCCTCAGGGATACGTGGGAAATGGGTGCCTGAACCTGCCGGTATCGGGAAAGAGGCCCCGTGGGCGACCCAAGAAGCGATGGATTGACATTGCTGAGTCGGATGCGAGAGCCGACGGCTTACGACGCGAGGATGCCGAAGACCGGGCGAAGTGGAGAAGTACTTGCAGGAAAGCGGACCTTGGCAGAGGCCGGGATAAGCGCTAGGACGATGATGATGATCCTCTGCCAAATGTGAACTGCCTCATATCTCTGTTCCATTTTGGTCTCCAGGTTTCTCTGCACCATTGTTCCTTACAATGTTTGATGTAAAATTGGGTATTTCCAAGGTAATGGTATTTACGACAGAACATGCCATTCCCAGAAACCCTTGCAGCTTATTGACAGATTTACTGAGCTTGATACTGGTCCACCAGGCTACCGCGCCGTACGCTACACATCCAGCATACAACCAGTTGGCAATTCTGCGGGAATTTTCCTATGTTTTGCCAAGGAGTCTGGTGCATAGCAGTCTGTGTTCCAAGTGGTGTGCCATACCAAGTTGTTGTCAATAGTTTACGAAATACGGTAGAAATGATATGTGCACAGCATGTATTAGATTTAAGCTCACCGAGAGTGATACCAGAAGCCACTACGATAGTATAATCGTTACATAGTATATAAAACAAAGTCGCTTTCCGCCGTCTGACCTTATGTACCTATGTACGCTTAGATATTTTAAACTTCGCAACGGATTTTAATGCGGTTTTCACCAATAGATAATGATTCAAGAGGAAGATATATAACCAAGAAAAATAGGGGTACGTGTTGGTAAAATAGGTGTAGGTTAGATAAAACCACTAAAACGCCAATTATGGCAGTTACCACCGGTCGCAAATTCCGGTTGTACGCCAGTGGCAGCTATTGCCGTCAGTTGCGCTTCGTGGCCGCGGACGTGAGCACAGAAGGGTAGAGTGCGTAGCTGGCTAGGCGGTAGAGTGCGTAGGGTAGGTGTAGGGTAAGTTAAAGGTAGTTGTAGGAAGCTACGCGAACGTAGTCGCGCCGGGCCCGGGAATATGTAATAAAACTAGGAAAATAAATTACTTTTTTCAGAGAAACTAAAAGAAAATGTAGTTATTGGCTTTTACCTGATTCTAATTCTGTTTAAAGATTCAATGGTGATTTTATTCATATTTTCATAGAAACAAAATATGAACCATTAATATGGTTTTTGTGTTATGTAAGATAAAAATTAGTCATTAGTCATTATTGGTGCTGTGGACTGTCCGTCCGTTTGCCTCACTAAGCAATAAAAAAGTCTTTATCACACATTGTCTTATTAGCAGTCTGTATGCAGATAAAGTAGGTAATAAACCATTATTTACTAAAGTTTATACTTGCGCTCTGTCAGGGTTTAGTAAAACACCAGTAACTAGGTACAACGCTATTCTTCAAGTCGAACAGTCGTTTGGCGGGATAAAGTGGATGGGCACCAAGCAAGCAACGACGTCATAATACGAAAACAAATAGAGTAAAACGGTCATTGTAATTTAAACGCGCGGGAGCCTGTTGTACGGTCGAGACGGCGAGTGGAGGCTCGTCAGCGGGCGCGCGGCCGAGCGGCGGCGAGTGCATTGCAACATGCAGCCGCGGCGCGGGCCGAGGGCAGGCGCGGAGCAGGGCAGGCAGCCGGCGCGCGAAGGCCCCCGCCCCGCGCCGCGCCACGCTGCGCGCCAGTCCGCCGTTGCGCGTCCCTCGCGGCGCAGGCACTACGCTATGACAACGCCGTAATTAACGTTGTTGTTGCCGGTTTCGCGAGTGCTTTGTTTTGTGTGCGCTGCCAGTGTTATTGTGGTGACTGAATGCCGAACATGTCGCGTCGACGACATGGGTGCGCGTAGTTGACATGTCGCTGAGCGCGCCCCAGGCGGCGCGCGGGGCCCGGACCAACAGCCTCGACCAGCTGGACTTCCAGGAGCGCAGGCAGCTGATCGCCAGCTCCCTGTCCCTCACGGACTTCCTGCACGTCGGCGCCAAGGAGGTGGCCGCGGTCGCCGGTCAGTCCCCTTCTCATTCCGCCGAGACTCGCGCACCCAGTCACATTCCTAACAATAGCTTTGCGAAATCAAGAGTCATGCACGACATTTGGGCTTTGGCCTCTGTACAAGGCATGCACTACGAATTCATCCCAAGTTGAGTTTTAATTAATGTTTATGTGAGAAAAGTCCGTAAAAGAAGGATTGCCCATCAGTAATTTCTACGCGCCATTTAATGCGTTAATTCGCGCTGCGTATCTGTTAGTCCCCGCTACGCACTAATTTCCAGTATCGTAAACATGTATTGACTCTCGGCAAGATATTTTCGTTCTGATGTTGTTTTATACTTAAAAAAGGAGTATCCTTTCGAGTTCCTCTAACCATTAAACCGAGTCGGTGTAAAAAATCCTAATTCCAACATTGAGTGATATCACCGCGCTACCTGCAGGAGTGGTCGCGTCGGTCACGCAGCGAGCCTACTTATCATTAACCCTTGCGTGCTCTGGATTTTTTACGTTTTACGTTGGCTGCGCTGCGGACAAGCAAAAAACATTACCGAACAGTCCAAACACGATACATTAGTTTGGATGTCGATGGCCTGCTTCAAGGTACAACGCCCTATTTAATCATGGATATTAGTTACAATATAAAAAAGACAGTAGGTTTATTTATATCCTTCCTTCCTTACAAATATGGTCAGGCGGAGTGTGAATTTGACCTCAACGATGCCTGGGTAATCATGTCTAAGACAACCTCTATCGAGGTCGCCTGTAAGGCCATTTCTAGTTGTGCGTGTTCTCTACTTAATCGAGATGTGGTCGCGTCGCAAGTACTTAGTCTAATATAAATAATGTCTGTGGCAAATATATCTCACAATGAGACTAGCGTCATACATGGGTCCGTCATGATAACAATCATACATTACGTATATATTCTATTGTGCTTTTCACTTGTTATCCCTACGCTTCTCTATACAACGTGTACAATACTCGGTAGAAGAAAGGCGGCGTCTGTAATCGTAGATACTAACTACGAGCATCATTATTTTCCCACACTGACTTACTTGATACTGAAAGTGAAAATACTGTTTTCCATAGCCAACAAGGTTTGGCTTACTCTCTCGCTTGACATTGGGTATAACATAGGCCATAAATTCATAAATAGGTAAATTGATAGCTAAGTTAAACGTCATATCAACTCTACGGTATTGCTGAATTATTGCCAATATTCAGTCGAATGATGGTTCAGCATGTTATATTTCCGTTGGCGATGCCCCTTGAGGGTTCATATTGACTGATTACATGCGACGCAAAGGACATAGTAATTATGTAGCCAGTACAATATATAGCCAGTACAATATGTACCAAGTATGTACCTACAACGGCACAGCTCGACGCACACATAGATACACTGGTGATATTATCTCGAGCGCATTATTCGCCGCGGGATGATGTCACAGAGCTGTTTTCGCTGCCACCGCCATTTATGAATGTAACTGTTTTGAGCTGATCTTTGGCTCTCAATGTAGGACAATTTTCATTGCGGAACCGTACATTTAATTCATAATTTTAGTTCATTTCTGATTTAGGAGAGATAGAGCGGTTTTGTGTTATGCGAGCGTGCGTAACACATACGGCTTCTCTGTAATGTTCTATTTCTAGTTGGTGGTTTATTAATATGTTTTACCTTATTGTATAATATATTGTGTTGATAATTACTGTTCAAAATTACGTCATAATCTATCACCAAACCACATTTTACGAGTTTAGTGAGGAGACGCAATGAAACCTACTAATATTATTGATTTAAGAAGGAAACTTTTCAATAGTAAAATATTCATAATTTCATACCCTACGTTTTTGAATAGTTTGACATCAATAGGTAAATCCTTCATGTCCATAAGAAGGAAACACATCCAGTTACTTGACACATTTTAACATGAGGTGGCTATTTAGTGGTTAACTCAACAGTAGTAGGTAAAGTACAATATACAAAAGTACATAGACGATGTGGTCTCTACCCTGCACATAACAAGTCACCTACTATTTATTTTATTCGTGCCACGGGGTTACCCACGGGAAAAGGACTGTAGGTCGGTACTAAATGTTTTAATTATTGCAAGTAGGTAATATACGTGTTTTGACATCGATATTGACGAAAGTTTGGCAAGCGGCGAAAATTTTGCGTTTTAACTTGGCTAAGTTACGAAAATCCGGTGAGATTGTCGCCCCGGCCATAACACGTCGAACTGCCAATTGGATGCTGTCCAAAATAGGTAGAACCAACTCATGCCCAGTTAAGTATTTTTTTAAATTAACAATCTACTTTCAGTTAACCTTACCTTACCTTACTACCTAGCTGTACGTATCCACTATTCGTTTGGATATAGATACCTACATAGATTTTACCTTTATTTTACTCGTACGTATTTTTGTAGGACAATAGAGAATCGTGCTCCTGATGGAAAACGGTAATTAAAGATCTATCTATCCTCATCCTTACGCCTTATCGTGTCCCACAAAAATGTAGAAATGCGAGTGCGTTTATGTCGCTTTGTGTCAGAGCTCTATAAGATGACACACCTCATTTCTGGAACTACGCTGACTGGCTGACTACCTATTTTATTCTTCTATCTAGACTGAATAGACCAGCGCAAGCATCGATTATCCATCCAGACATATTGATCATGCATGAGAGAGTCTATCGACAGCAAAATAATCCCAGTAACCAGTGGTATATGTGTTAGGCATACCAGTAAATAAATCATAGGTATGTATTCATTGCGTGACGTACGATGCAAATGTTCTCAGTTGCGCAATGAAAATATGACACTGATTCACTACAAGTGTCGGTGTACATTGAATGTTGATTAACCTGAACCTGCGCTTCTATTGTCCTAGGCTAGACCAAGGCTACTCGTACGTAATTCAGCTTAGAATGTACACGCTGACTGTAACTGATAACGCTTTTGGTTATCAAGAAAATTATTTAATTTTGAAGTACCTAGGTATTGTACTTCGTGTGCGTTTCAAAACAAATGAGTTGAGTACTCCTTGTTATTAGGACGATTCACAAGTCTTGCGTTGCTCAAGTTAGGCGAAGTGGAATCCAGACAACGGTTATTGTCGGAATGTTGTTGAATAGCGGTCACGGTCTTGAAATGCACAGTCGAAGGTAGACAGTAGGTGCGGCAGCGTAGTGTGTACCCATCGATCATCGCGCCGAGCCGGAGCCTACACCGGCCCTCGTGGCGCGTGACTCACGTACTGCCTCCTACTTACTAAGCAGACGTCAGGCCCATCATCGTTTCAATCTTTACCTTAGCTTAGCACTCGCAGGCACCGAAGCCGCGCCGAATACCCACCTCACACCCACATTTACCTTATGATTGACGATCAAACATTGTTTCGAGTCAAGCTCGCACCACGCGCTGAAGTTGCAAAAATTTCACAATAATAATAGGCGCGTCGATTTTGCGAAATCGGCAGTCGCTAACAATTACTCTCGACTCCTGCCTGATCGCACATAATGGCCGCTTTATCAATCCTTTTATTTACCTCGTTTGCTATTTCTGTACCACATCAGCATAGTTGTGTACACGAAACGTTAAGTAGATAATTTAGTGCAGCGATAAACATAACGAGACGTCTTGAATGTTTGAAATGGGGCCTCCTTATCGCAAAGTTTTTGTCGAAAGACAAGACTTCTTTGAACTAGGGGTGTTACTCATTTATTGCTTCCGTCCGAGGTTTATGGAAATTATACGTGTTATGAATTACGTGATATCGATCTTTGGAACGGCGAACGTTTACTTTGCATCGGGTCTCGTGGCGGATCCTGTGGATCCAAGCTTAAAGTTGTTTCGTCTCCGCCCGGGTGCCCGCTGAATAACAATGGCGGCGGTCGTGATTTGTTTTATACATGCCGTGATGAGACCTGACTTTGATATCATTTTCTTATCCGGTTATTCGTAGTAGAAAACTGTATACGGAAAGATCCACAATTCCCTCAGTTTGTAGTACATAAATAGAAATCACTAAAACGAAATTGTCAGTCGGTAGTGCTTAGATGATTTAGTCTATGTATGATTATTTAGTCTATGATGTACTTAGTATTTAATTAGATTGTATTACATTATTTCTAGGAGTAAATCACCAAATAACCAAATTGAATCACCACACCTAGCTAGACGTGTCATAATCGTACATATGTGAAAATTGCAAAGATGAATTTCTCTTTTGAAGTTACACTTGGTTCCTGTTAGCATTGTGATTGTCACGGGCGGCTCTTAACAATGGGCTCTCGACGCAATGGGGCCGCTTGATTGTGTCGATGTATGAGCCTATTGGGTACCCATCTTGCTGGTACCTATTATCTGTATTGACGTGGGTTTCTCCCAGACCATTTACCATCACACAACAAAAACACAAGTACCTCAGCACGTTTTAACCGATGTATTCTTGTAGCTATTGAACGTTTTATCAGTCGCTCGTGCAGAGGTTCCACATTGACGAAGATATTGTCAATTAATTAGGTCACAATACGAATGTTTACTAGTTAGTTTAGTCGATAGGATAAGTTAGTGTTTAAAGTAAATTCGGGTGACTGTTTTTAGTTTTAACTGTTCAAGAGCAGCCTTTAGGTCTATCTATTGAATTAGAACTTCAATTGGTGAAAAGAGTTTAATGTTTTAAATAAAATCGACAATCTCAGTTGTTGTTCTACAAATAAATAAACTAAACCGAACTGATTGAACTGAAAACTAAACTGAAACAGCAACAACACTGTAATTTACACACCTCGGGGTATTTGCAGTAAAAAGATCTGGCACAGGTTTTATTTTATGTATATATATATGCCTAACGTCTATCACGTACGTACAGTTACACGAACGTTGCTTGTTACGATCCTGAGTGAATAAAATACACGAGTATTAATACAGACTCCACTGTCAAGGGTCATGGACAAGTCGTAATGTGGAGACATATTTGGCTCTATGTTGCATGCAAATTGCGCAACTGTCATATGAGTCTTGCAATTTAGACGAATAGTTACTTTGGGTTTGTGCTTTCTTTCTGTTTATTAAGTAGTAGGTTACTAAAAAGCTGTGGGGAATTACTAACTAAATTTTTCTGTATGTGCTGATCTTTAATAGCCTTGTACATAGGTACAGTCATTGTCTATCTACCTAATTCTTCAAGTCGGAATGCAAGAATCTTTAGGTACCTTTGGTAAATTTTCCTGTTATGCTTTTCGTTGACGCGACTGACAGGGAATTTAATACAAGTTTTAGAATATCGTTTGTTAGCGTGTAGCATCAGGCGGCTAATTACTCTCTCTTTTAAATTATTTGATTTCAATAATTGAAATTGTTACTTTTATTGGCAACAGAGTTACGAAATCAGCCTACAGGTCTAAGCGCAAGTCTAAATGTTATAATTCCGCGATTATTGTGATCGTGACCATAATGATAATGTCTATTCAATTCTGCTTATTCTATCGCGGGCTGAAGATAGTGATATTGGTTTAATAACACTTGTAATGTAGTCCGTAGATATTTATAGATATCATATTATAGTTGATAATCTCGTTTCGATTTCCTGACTGCAAATTATAATCTTATTTCCATTGAAATAAATGCCATACAAATATTTCATAGCCTTTTATAACTGACTGGTAAAGAAATATATAAAGTATGTTTTGAAGCCAATTGCCAATTTTTACTCCATTATCTCATCATTCTTCACTCACACACTTCGCTCGATCTTCGGCATCCTTAGTGGTGAGCTTATTGGCACGCATATCCGTCCTGACTACGTCAAGCCATCGCTTCTTGGGCCGACCTCTCCTTCCCGTGCCCGGCGGGGCCGGCATGGCCAGACACTTGTTCCCCACATAGCTTGCCGGTCTGCTTACACTATTATCTATAGTCAGTTTATTAAAATAGTTAGTTGGCACCACAAAAGTTATTGAATTTCCAAAGGACAGGCCAATAGTCCCCAAATCCTTATCTTTTTTTATACACAATCATGTGAAAATACATCTTAAGGGTATGTTTCGGGTTTTCTACCGCATACTTTGTTGACAAGTAGACCGATATTTCGACGCAATTGCATCCATCATGGTCACGCACCTACCCTTAAGATGTATGATAATAACCGCGACAATTCTAAACATTATGTGAAAATAATTGCTTTAGTTTCGTTTTTACGTTTTGTTAGCAGCCAAGAAGCAGAATGGCTCGGCGGTGCGCACGAACAGCCTCGGCTCGGGTGCGCGGACGCCGCCCGCGGAGCGGCCCAAATCCAAATTCTCAGCCTTTGGCAGACTCTTCAAGCCATGGAAGTGGAAACGGAAAAAGAAATCGGACAAGTTCGAAGCCGCTTCTAGATGTGAGTATGACTGCTTTTTTTTCAACTAAAGTTCGCCGCTGGCTGGATACTCATCCCCATTACGTAGACCCTCTAGTGGTGTCCACGCGAAGATTCGAAAGATCTTGATTCGAATGTGGAATGAGCTCCTAGCCACAGTGTTTGATTTGGACGATCCCATGTCATATCGTTCAATAGGTATATTAGAATCTCCTTAGTGGCGGGCAACTCATTGGTAGCGCCCCTGGTATTGCTGATTTCCATAGGCGGCGGTGACCACGTTCCATCGCACGTAACCCGCTTGCTTGTTTATCTGCCGTATTGAATAAATACAAAAGGTGGCAATGACTAGCAAGCGTACCTGTAGCCTGCCTGATTTGCAATACCAGGGTTGGTTGAGTTCAGCTACAAATATTGACAGCCAGCTGTGTTCGGTATCTATCAACGCTCAAATATTATCATATATCCAATTTCATGAAATGTTTAAAGTATTATGGTCAGGAACGATGTATGTTACATACAGTACATCTGGAGATTGAATACGATATAAGCGTGTGCTTAATCTTTTATATTAATTAGTACAAAGCGAGTGATGCGTATGGAAAGCGTTAAAAAGTTGATGAATTTGGAAGAAATGAATGAGGTTTGTTAGGACAGCAGAAAATGAAAAAGTGTGGTTATTGTCTACTCCTACGAGAATACATATGTATCTTTGTACGAGCGTTAGTATATGCCGTAAACATCGTGACGTGATAGAAAATTCAATTAATTAACTATGCCTATAAAAACTGTCACATCACCATCCAGTACTTAACGTAGCTAGCCATAAAACTAATCTAAGTAAGTACGTCAAGGTTGCCGAAATCCCTGATTATGATGTGTGCGTACACATAGGTCTTGATTTGTTTAACACTTCCACTAACTAGCCAACTCTATAAACGTAAGTCCAGTCATCAGATAGCCCAAGGTCGTTCTCTCGAGATAATTTCCCTTGGATAGTGCGTATACTTTGTATTTTATGGAAATAGAAAATAGGCAACCATAGAACGAAATCTGTCCAAAATATGTTGAATGCGTTTAATGAAAAGTATCAAATAACTAACCAGTACCTTGTTTTTTCAATTACAGCGTTAGAAAGGAAAATATCCGTCCGAGCCAATAGAGATGAGTTAGTGCAGAAGGGGATCCTGCTGCCAGAGAGTCCCGTGACGCCGGTGCCCGAAGGAAGTGAGTTTTTCATACATGAACCTTCATACATTGCAATGAATAAACAATGCGACACTAAACTGAGTCGGCACAAAACCCACGCCTCTGAATAAATGATTAAAGCCGCGCCAAACAAAGCGACCTCTCAGTAAATGGAGTCAATGAAGACACCGAATTGGCTTTACGTCGTCTGTATGCGCTCCGTTCTGCGTTTTATTAATTGTAGTTCGCAGTGCTCGTTTTAGCTGTTTACGTTCAATATCGGTTTGTCAGAACCGGTTTTTGGATTCTTGGCAATGTACACTCCTTAAGATCCAGCAGTGGAGATGGGCTATCTAGCTAGAGTATACAACCTTGGTTAAGTTTGTGTATAGCGTTGTTAGTTTTAAGTATAAATAGCTATATTAAATAGCAAAACACCAAAGATATCGAATTAATACTTCACTAGAGAGTAAAAGCGCATCGATATGGTTTCTCAATTTGATGGCAATTAAATAAATACGAATCAATCGTGCGCGTGTTTCATTAGAAAAAAAAGGTTTTATGGCATCGAACCATGCACGGCCATTCATCGCATTACAAAGCGCCGAAATGAAAGTCATTCATTTGCAAATAAGTGAGTACATACATACCTTGTCCATTGAGTCCTGACTTCATTATTAGTAGCACACAATAGTGTACTTCATTTGAGTCTTCCATCTATCCATCTTCGTTTCATCTATCATTAAATAATGACTCAGCTGAATGAACGCTCAAAGAGTGACATAGTGGTTAAACTAAATTAAATAAATGGAATGGTAGTGCGTAATCTATAGAAGTGTACTGAATCGTTCGGTTAACGTTGAGTTTATATATTCAAATTTTCCTATTAATACATTTAATACCAATCAAGGATTATTACTAATAACAATCGACGTTTCTATGCACCATTGTTCTATTATTACTCGCTTAAAACTGCGGTTTCCTTCAGTTATAAAATATCTTGTCATAATAATTATGAATTATAATATCGAATAATTTGACGTGTACTTACTGTAGGTTGATCAATCACTTTTCGGAATATTTAATATATAATTCAGTAGTTCCAGAGTCAAAAAAATAACTTTCATTTAGCGGGAATTTGATTCGTACCAAAAATGGAAAAACTCGTTCTTCGTGCGGTTATTAAATATTTTTGCCTGATTTTTTTTACGAAAAGTGTTTTTGATGACCTGCAGTCTACTTTGGCAAACAATGCTCTGTCTTATTCATACGGCATACTGATGCGCTGAATTTAAACGAGGCAGAACCGCTTGCGATAACGACACTCACTCCAGGTGGCCAACACCAGCCGCAAGTCGCAAGAAAATGTTTAAAAAGTCGAAGATGATCGATCGACACGTGACCATTTGTTATTTAGCTGAGATTCTAAAGCTTTCGTGTGGCTTCATCGAGTGTTAACAGACGCCCAAATGAAATCAAGACTTGACATTTTCCAGCTTTTAGCAATAATTGAAAACGATCCAGATTCATTTTACGTTTATTTCGTAACCGTACATGAATCATGGGTACACCCGTTTGACCCAGAGACAAAAAACCAAAGCAAGGCGTGGAAAAGACTGTCTTCCCCGCCTGTCAACAGATTCAAGGTGTCTGCGTCCGCTGGAAAAGTAATGGCCTCTGTCTTCTGGGATGCGGAAGGTATAATAATGATCGACTATTTAAGTAAAGGAGAGACAAAATTACGCATCATTAATGAGAAAACTAAGCGAAGAACTAAAGAATAAACGTCGAGGAAAATTCGGTGCTGGAGTGCTTTTTCACCATGATAATGCCCCTGCCCATCGATCTGATGTTGCAGGTGTTGTCATCCGAACTGTAGGTTTCAGTTGATGCAGCACCTACCATATTCTCCGGAGCTAGCTCCAAGTTATTTTCACCATTTTACTAAACTGAAAAAGCACTTGCGTGGTATAAAATTCGATACATGCTAAACAATGATTGTGAAGAAAATAGATCAGAGTTAGGTGAAACGACCTTTGAAGGCCACAATGCCTGGAGAATAAACCCGCAATAACCCCTACCTACGGAATGACACTCTGTAGAGGCTGATTATATTTGAATTTAGAACGAACCGAGTGGCTGAGAGTTAGAGTCAGATGGTCTTGTCTACGTTCACTATACTAATATACTGAATAAAGGGTATCTGGGAAAAAGTCAAAACTAGATGGGTTACATTTAATCGAATTATCGTTAGCAGTGCAAAAAAAAGCTCAAAACGGATATTGCGCTTATTGTAATCCTCGCGAATGAATTGTGGGCAGCATAATATGTTAACGGATGTGTTATTGTTTACCCGAACAATTTGTTTTGCTTCCCGCTAATTATTTCAATATTATGAAAGTGAAAGTTTGTTTGTTTTTCCGAAATTGAACGTCCTGTTGGCCAGATTTTTTTAGACATACCTAATATACAGGATGTTACATAATATATCTATGAAGCCGTGAACTAAATGGAGTGCTAAACATATTAAAACGATAGGTACAATTATTTCTGTCGTACGTGGAATTTTTGTACCTATCGTTTTCATACATTAAGCACTCCATCCGGTTCACGGCTTCATACATACTAGTAGTTTATGCAACTGTCATGTAAAAGGGGGTATTAAAACATGAGTGTCTGTTTATCATACGAGGCGTAGCCGAGTATGATAATAGTTTGACACGAGTGTTTTAATACCTAATTATATGCAGTTGCATACACTACTTTATCTACACTCATATTTTTATGTTAAAATATCGTACCTATAATTTTCTGAACTTAGCTGGAAGTAAGCTGCGAGTCAGTTCTGTTGTATCTACGCGTCAAGGATATCAAGCGGCGGGAAATTCACTTAACTATTTTCACATTTATCTATTTATTTACTTAAAATAAGGAAAAACATTCACAAACACAAATTACAACAATTACAAAAAATATTCTGTTTAGCGGGAAAATAATTACACAGAATATAAACAGGAAAATTTAAATTTTGAATTTGAATTTGTTAAAGACATCTAAGTATTCAGCCTACATTTGACCATGTGCGGGCGCCCGACTAGAATTTAAAAAATATAAGTGTTGCATAACTATTAAAAAGTTATTTTACGTTACAGCTGTAATGAAATTAGTATGGGAAATGCTGTATCGAAAAGTAATTTTTTAAAATTTTATGGACTGGCGTGAAAAAAGTGTCTCCTTAAACGACTGTTTTCGAATATGTAATTTGAACATTACGATACGAGTGTAGATAAAAGTATATTATGTAACACACTGTATAGTTCCAGCGGCGTAGGACATTGTAGTCTCTTATCCACCTTAAATGCGCTCGAAGCCGTACACCAAAGGTGTTACTAGAAGCTTTAGGTTGGTTAAAACGCGGCTATTAGTGTATCGGTGCTTTCCCCGCTAGGAACAGACTCTGATCGGAAAACTGTACTGAAATTTCTTTAACAACAGACCTTACATAGCAGTAGGGTGAGCGATGACTCGAGTCGTCGACACCTGTACCAGACGCTTGAGCGCCATGTCCGGGGTTGCTAAACTAAATTAAGCTGATGCCTCGTGGTTTCTGGCAGAGCAGAATGTAGCACAAACCTCATCTATTGGCCGTCTATTATCTCCGTAAACCTGAACGCGTATCATGCCAAATGTTTTACGAACTTTAGTCGATTTTCGTAGGGCGGTGCCCTCATTCTAACCTCGCGGCCTATTTCTAACAAAGAAGCGCGTATCAGCGGTGGCGGCATAGAATCTCAATTAAGTATCAATACCGACTGAATTTTAAAAATTGTAGAATTGGGCCACAGTTTAGCCTTTAACTTAGATATAAGTCGCCTTATATGACATCCACAAGTTGTTGAAGAGATGTAGACTGTAGTTGATCGAAGGGGTTGATGCAATATTTCAGTCTGCCAGACACCACACGGCTACCAATACTATCTACAATGGCTGCTTGACCGGAATTTTTTATACTTCAAAATCTTCAGTCGTTACTTAACGAACAGAGTGCAAAAAAATGATTAGCTGTAAAAGTAAGCAAGACAGTAACGTTTGAAATTTCTACTTCTGTAACAGAGAGGGCGATACACACACGTGACGTCTTGATAGTATCGCCATTTAAATTAAATAAAAACACATAAACTCGGTTTAGCGAGAAATCGCCAGACAATAATCTTTATGAGCTTATAAAAAAAAATATTTTTCTGTCAACCAAGCTTAATACCTCTATTTTTGAACCGTTTCAATTTACTTTTTCTTTATATTGTTAAGTATTATAGCTATTTTCGACCGTGTGGTGTCCGGCAAACTAGAATAGCACCAACCCCTTACACTCGTGGGTGTCGTACAAGGCGACTATTGTTTTCGAGGCAAAAGATCTAGAGTCTCCGTAGACTCGAAAATGGGCAGCAACGTTTGCCGTTTTTATATTTACAATACTACGATCTCCAACCCGCCTGCCAAGCGTAGAGTTTATGGCAATACACACACACTACTTTTTCGTGGAAGACGCCCTAAGTCCTTCATCGGACTGTTACGGGCTGTGATGATTATAGCTAGTTTCACGCTTCGTTAATAAATACGCCACTTCCCATCGTAGCCACTATCCCATAGCACGACCCTAACCCCGCCCCCGCTTCCAGACGAGGACTCGCCAACCTACAGCGAGGAGGCCCGAGCCAGCGAGGGCGTGGGCGGCCCGGGCGGCGCCAGCATGGCCTCGATGCATGCAGCGTTGCAGGCCCAGCTGACCGCGCAGATAGCGGCGCAGCAGCAGGCGCAGCACGCGGCGTTAGCGGCCGCCGTCGCAGCCGCCGCCGCCGCGCACCACCACCACCATCAGAACAACAACGTCATAGGTACGTGCATGTCTTTTTCAATTTAATCGCGCACCTGTTATACTGATGCCGTTGCTGAGAGGCCTTATTTTAGAAAGCGCGGATGGGACCACGCGGGCGCTCGCGTGTGCCACCTATCTCTTTCACACTCGTGGTAAGTTGCTTAAGATAGAAAAGACAAGCATTAGAAGGCGAGCGCTCGCGTGCGCTATCGATCTGCTTCACACTCTTGGTAAACTGCTCAAGATAGAAAATACAAGCATTAGAAGGCGCGTGGATACGAGCGGTTTCAAAAATAGGCTCTTTCAAAAATTAAGTCCACGTGCGACCGCTTCGTGAGATGGTAGTTACGACTGATTTAGAAAGAGCTATTAAAAAAATATTGTTACGATATTAGGTGTCGTACGTATGTTTATGCAATAACTTATTGTCTTATCATTTTTATCCGAGCGGTCAATCCCGGCTACTGCCAGGGTCCGCTTTCCTACTTTGTTATATCCACTTTGTCCGATTTTCGGCATCTTCACATCGTAAGCCGTTATAACTTATTGTCAATTAATTTTAAAGTCGTAAGATAGGTAGCACGGATTTATTTGAGCATTTTCACAAACCTAGAGAGTATCAAGCAACCATTTACGACCCTCACCCGATTCTGCACTCTATTCAACGATTTTTGCTGGTTCATGTGTCCTGAGATTTGATACTCAGGCGCGCCCGAGAACAAGCTAATACTGTCTTGAAACAGCCTCGTTGAAGTCGTTGGTCACGAGTCTGTCTACAAAAACCACAGAAATTATTGATACTAGTTTACTAGCATTCCGCATGTTTTTTTTTGTGGTAGTCATCTAAGCATTTTGGCCACTTTCTACAAAACCTTTGGCACTGCCAATATAATTGATTATCTAGCGCTTTCCTTTGGCCGAAGACTGGTTTAATCCCGTAGTGAGACCTTCCGATGCTTGCCTGGATGTTTCCATATTGGTATCTGTCCAAGCTGTTTGGATAGTATGTCCCTCGTTCACCCATCGTAACTTGATAATAGATGAATTTACCTTCTTTACGGTGTGAGTACTTGTGACGCCATATTTTGTTTGTCAATGAGTCAACTTTTTCTACTTGAAACCTAAATGTTTCAATATTTAGTCGTGCTCCGGGATTCATTGTATAGATTAGGGTCATCGTTTATTGCCTGTTACTTTTGATAAAGTTGGTGCTTCCAGTGTATAGAAAAAATAATGCAGTTTCTGCAAAAAATCATCATCTTAACCCAAAAAAGTATTATATAATAATATAAGTAAAAAGCGCTTTTATAATTATTTATGTATTCATTTTGTGTAAGACAACAATTTTAAACATATTTAATTAAATATGTTAGTCTTACTGATTCAGTTGTCGTGGAAAATGTCCCTAAGTAGCAACCTGTGTTATTTTCAGAACACCGTGTCCTTTGTTTGAGTAGTGTTTGTATACAATTATTAGATAGACAGCTATTCTTGCCCAACACAGAGAGCGTATTATCAATGAACGTACAGCATTAAATAAATATTTTCAAGATTAACAACGTTTTTATCTTGATGTTATCTCGAAGGAAAAAATGGAGTGCATAAGATAAGTGAAATTGTGTAGATACGTGTTTGAAGCAACAAATTACAGGTATATTGTTCCTCACACCATGGCCTTACATAACATGATCTCAAAGCACAGGTCGCGCTCTACGCTCAAGTATAGCTAGTGTCAAATAAGAAGAGACTTGGCGGGTCACGTGGTTCGACTTGCGCTGTATACGATTACCTGCGCGAAATCCCCTCCACTGCCATTTGACAAGTCTCTTCTTTCGTGACGCGGGTTATAACAGCGCATCTGCGGTTCTGCATTTTGGTTACTTACATGTAACCAAAGTGCATAAACGTTGCTGCTTTCCATCATAATAACTTTTCAGTTCGAAACTCTTGTTACCATTCTACTATACCGCGCAATACTGTTGCTTTTTCTGGACACTCGAGAAGAATGTAGCTTCCTATTAGTGAATGAACTTTCTATAGTTCTTCTAGTTGTAGGTACATAAACTTCCCATAGTTATAAGTACATTGAAATAACCATGCTCTTATCAGTATCCAATCTAATCTGATTGTATTGTCCACGTTTTGTTTATATGAAATTGACTGACGGAACTTACTTAATTAGAGTTTCTAAATAGTTGATCGAAATGTGAAGGACGTTAATATAAAATTCCCCTTCTTTTCTACTTATTGTTATTACATTTTATAGAATGTCGATACGTACCATGAACATATGCAAAATAGATCTTAATCGACACATAATTATAATTAAGTGCAATTGCGTGGTCTTGCAATAAACATGGACCAAAATTGTCTTGTTTGTCCATATTGTGCCTATTCCGGTGACAGTTGGAGGCGCTTCACTCTTTGTTGACGACTACACATATCCATTACAAATAATAAAGCTAGTGTTATAAAGTGAGTAAAAGATTATAATGTACTATATTTTAACAGCTAGCTGTGCTCGCGACTTCGACTACAGGATGTTTGGTACGTCTAATATTAAGCAATACTGTGGCGTGGTCAAGTACTGTTATAAAAAAAGGAGCTTTTTACTTTGAATTTGATAATTCAAAGTGGTTTGTGCGAGTAGAGAAAAAGCGCCATCAGATTAATCTCAAGAGTCCATTATGGGTTAAGACATCTATATCGTCTAACGTCAAATCAACTATAGCGCTGGACCATGTCCTGGATTTCCTAACTAACACTAGGTAGGACAAACTTCGAGACAGGTCAATCGATGTAAGCAACTCAGTTGGGCAGCGTTCGGTAAGCTACGCCATATATTTTCGTCCCAATTATCGTCGTGTCTCACGACCAACGACGAGACCTACGGAACGGAGACGTGGTCGCTCACTGCGGACCATAAAAGAAAGCTCACTGTTACCCAAAGTATACTAAAAAGGGCTCGGAAACTTACTATGCGATCGAATAAGATAGGAGAAGGTCCGCAGGGGAACCAAGGTCACCGACATTGCCCGCAGGACTGCTAGGCTTAAGTGGCGATGGACGCACATAGCTCTGAGAACAGATGGCTGCTGGGTCAGTAAAGTTCTCGACTGGCAACCACGTACATGAAGACGCAGCACGGGTACACGCAAGGTGGACGAACAACCTGGTAAAGGTCGGAAGAACCAGCTGGATGTGGATGAGAAAAGTCCGGCCTTCGCCAGCAGTGCGTCTTTCGGCTGATATGATGATGTTTATTATTGTACCTGTTATTATTTTCGAATAGCATTCTTCCTGCTCTCGAATGTATTTTTGTCTTAGTCCTAGCACTAAATCTGCCAGCCAGGGTCCTCTCTTTTACTAGGAAAGCGTTTTCAGATTCACTGAAAGCGGTTTTCTACTAGAATCCTCAATTAAAAACCAATAGTGTTTTAGCTTTTACGTACAGTGACTGCCAGCTGACCCGTATAACCCGTTAGGGGGAAGCCGATTCGCCCTAAAAAGCTCTCAAATGCATACCCCACCACATAAAATAATAACAACAGCAACACAGGTGGAGTTCATTTCGGTACAAACGTCTTTGGCCTAATTGATCTAATTGCCATACTATATACGGCTGCATTTTTGTCTGTTATTACCGTCTAACTGTAGTCATTATCGCCAGGCTGCTCTTAATTAGAAGCTTTCGTATGTTTTTGTTAATGACTTTTAAATGTAGTCTCTGCCAGTTAGTGGGTACTTGCGATTATGATTACCGTGCGATGTTAAACGCATATGAATGGAAAGGGAAGGAGTGTCGCGTGGCGGGAATTAGCGACGTCCTGTCAGGATGGGCGAGCGTTGACCCTTCGCCCGACACTCCGCCAGTGACGTCACACACCTTAGAGCACTTATAGAAAATTCGGAAATGACACATAACTTCCATAACCTCGGGTATCCGTAAGATAATAATAGCATATTAATAATAAAATTTTTCTTTATCACTATTATCAAGATAAATCAGTTTGAGATCTGCTGTTCACAGCTGTTCTACACTAAAAAATTAGAAATATTTTCATATATTGTACCTTGTTTTATTGCAAGTAGAAGTTCCTATTCATACGCAGTAAAAATAAATAAAATAATCGGCCAACAACCATACCAGGGCCGGCGATTCCTCGGGTGTTGGAGAGCTTGCTCGTTGGCCTCCCACTATTAAAGAAACGAACTCTATGTATTTACAAATCTCCATGGCAACTTCACCAGGGCACCATCGAGGCCGTCAAAATACAAACACCCAAACAACAGTAAAACAAAATACATTGATCATTCAGAAGCCGGTGGCATTAACGTTAACGTTCAGTAACTCATTTGTTAATTAATGCACCCGTTCCCCCTATTCAAAATGCTCACTGCTCGAGCCTAGCGCTCTACAAGGGGTGGCGAATGTATGTCTAGATCGACTGGGGATAATATAGGTATCCTATGTCAGTGTCGGAGGGCTAAGGGGGGCGCGCGGGGCGCGACGGCGCGGCGCGCGCCTCAGTGCTGGCCCGCCCGCGCCCGCCGCCGGCCCGACCGCGCCGCTGCGACGCCCGCCTAACCTCACAGCCGGTCGCGGCACTCCGTACCTAACCTACACACCTGTCAAAATTGACACAACCTCATCTCTCCACCTCTCACCTCCCGAACCCCTCGACCGCGACTCATCCCCGTGTTCGAGCAATCACGTTGATGCCGCTCAAATTTCCGGCGCAGTGGCAGTGCTCGCAATACGACTCATGTGATTCCTAACTCTTGTTTGTTTGTACGCGCCCGATTCATGCGTCGTTTCATTTCACGTTTATGACGAGGAAGACAATAAACCTTCATATTGTATAGTGGAGCCCTCATTTTCGTATACGTTGATACGTTTTCCCTAGAAAAATACCCATTGTACGTAACAATGAGCCGCGAGTCGTAACTTACTAAACATGTTAAACTAGTTTCAACGAGAACATAATATTATGCAGTTGGATGTGGTTAACTATCTTGTTGGTTAACTTTTGCGGTCATATGCACCTCGTCCGCTATACATACGTGTTGGGACATTATCGATGTTTAGCCTAGGCTGGCACGCCGTTTGGCGGCGGCGAGCTGCGAGGCGCGAACTTGCGGCGGTATCGATCCGCACCGGCCGGCAGCACGCTATACCACTACCAGCTCATTGCAATAACATTTTCCCACGATAATACTCATAATATTACGGCCAATTACTTATTCATGTTATACTTTTATGCGGCGTGGTCGTTACAAGTCATAAACATAAGTACGTACTCAACTGCTCAGTATTATTAAATTTTTATGCGAGTCCGCTCTCCTCGCAAAGAACGATAACAACACCGAAGTTTCCCTACATAAAAGTTTAGAATACGCATTGCTCAAAATTAGGCGCACACGCTGGAGAAGGCTTTACGAAACAGCTGTCGGTCCGTAATGATGGAAATGTTCGACCGGTTCCGGTGTCGCGTGCAAGTGGCGCGGCTAGTGTCGCGTTGAGGATGGTCGGTGCTGGTGCGCCGTGGGGTCGCGGGGGCCGGCCCGCGGGCGGGGGCTAAGCGGCGCGCGGGGGCTGAGCGGCGCGCGGCCGCGAGCCCGCCGCGCCGCGCCGCCGCCCGCGCCGCGAGTGTCCATGATGGGCTACATTATGGGATGCGCTTGCCTTCGAGGTTTGTATCTGTTGCTCTTACAGGTCCTATCGCTTGTAGTGGGATGTGACGCTCATCGGAATTAACGCACATGAGCTCCTAGCTTAGCTTATATTCATCAATGCATCAACCGTCAGCAGTTCATAACGGGCCATTGCTGGACAGCCTTATTTAAAGGGGCATCGGTGCTAGTCCTGTTTAGCAAGGAACCCAAAGACAATTAGTTTTGACACTTGGCTGCCCGCCCGAGGACAAGTTAAAATGGTTTGGGACCAGTAACAAATTTATTTAGGAAGTAAAAGTGGTGTTGCGGGTGGGTGTACATAGGTGGCGGTGATTACTGACCTGCTTGCTCGATTTGACACTCGAGTCGCCCAGAACAATTTAATAATGCTTGGGACCCGTATCATGCTGGTGTCCATGGGATAGGCAGTGGTGATCACTTACCATCGGATGATCTGTTAGTTCGTTTGCCTTTCTCTGTTATCAAAAATTTTTCAGACTTTTCCCCCCCTTACTTGACTGGAGGACTGGAGCCTCCCCTACATTAGCTAATGAAGTCGCTGCTGCGAAATCTATCAGAACAACAGGAACAGAGCTTAATTATAAATGTATTTCTAGATTTCCCACGAGCCTGAAAGTAATCAGTATCATTAAGGTAGAAAAGTTTGCAGATTTATAAATAACAAAGACCTGTAAAATAATATCACCGAGTTTTACCAAGAATAAGAAAAATCCTTGTAAATGAGACGTAGCGAGTCAGAAGATTCCCATCTCATTACGATAATGGCCCCGGTTATGCAATGTTTCAAGTTACTGGCGGGATCGTATTTCATTGCACTCAACCCGACAAACCGGCTTTATATTTTTAGCATCATTTTCCAGGGAGCTCTTTATTTTTTTTTGTGCACAGCAATGTTTCATTTTAAAGTAGAGCAACGACTTCACTGAACACCTTTAGTCATAGTGCGTGTAGATTCTTAATTACAATATCTACCATACATATTTATTGTGTAGGCTACTAGCGACGTCCCTCGGCTTGTCCAATTTATTATCGAGAAGCTACTTTGTGAATTAAGTATTCTACCCAATTATGAAGACCGCAACGAAACCTTTTTTAATTTCACAGATACGGCTTGGAGTTTGTTTTATTTTTTTTTCTCTAGCTTCTGTCTATATTAACGTCTATAGATACTATAATTAGCTTTTTCCCGCCGTTTTCAATTTGTAGTAATTTCTAACTACACCGTGAATAGACATATACACTTCCGTTTTCAATGAAAAGTACCTATATAATAACCTATTAAACTAAAACACATTCAGTAAAAGTAATCCTTCCTTTCTTTAAGATCATAAAAAGGTCGTGGTTCACTTCAGCGAAGGATGTGATTGTGCACATGTGCACGTGCGGTGAGTTCGTGTATTTCAGACATGAATAATAAAAGCTGAGCTAAGCCCGCGATGCGCCACTCTGGGTTATTACCCACTGACGTCACCGGTGACTGCATGTGGGCTGTACATACGTAATTGTACTTTCAATAAGAGTGACGGAGCATTTTAATGTGTCACAGCGAGATTTAAAGATTTCATCATCTTATCGGCTTACATCACTTTAGCTTCTCTATTATGTACATTTTGTACATTTCTTTTTATGTACATTTTGTATGTAGTAGAGGGAGGTAAACTAGAAAGAAACTCTGCGAATCCAAATTTGCATTTCATATGAAAGAAATTTGTTTTGGTCGAAAAGGAATCGTCATTAAAAGATATTACTGAACTTAAATCGCGGATTACTCGCGGGATTTTACTCCTATGTATATGTCAAAATCTTTGTATATCATATATTGAGTCAAAAATGCACATCAAGGATTTTACATCAGAGGTAGATGGGTTAGTACCACTACCAAGTTGAAGATTCAAAAACCACTCTTGCTCTCACTTCACTCCAATCAAGTCAACGAATCTGACGTCATAAGAAAAATGCCGTCGTGTATGTATCGGAAGTGCACAAACTATCAATTAAAATCAAATAAAGCGCAAGCGATCTTATATCATGTGTAACTTAATAAAATATTAAAATATTCTTACGTGTTTACAATAATTTCGAAATTTTCGTAGAGAAAACTCGTTTTCAGTAACGAAAAGAGAAAAGAACATTATTATTAAAACCGTGAGGATGACGTGATAGATTAATATAATAGAAAATCAGATGCGACATCGTAGGTATTGTTAATAGCCGGGCAAATTATACCTAGGACGTAGTTTATTTTATTATTATCCGACTGCGGGCTACGGATGCTTTTAATAGATTTTGATGGGGTTTTCCCAGTTTGGTAGCTTGAGATCCAGCCATGTTTCTTTATAATTCCGGTGAATAGAACTAGGGATGCCGCTTGAACTCTCCATTGTAGTAGCATTCATATTTCTACTTTTCATCCACATTTGTGACTCGTTTTCGTAACCAGTTTTGAAACAGCTTTTTTTTTCTATTTTCGTGACACCAAACAAGAAATTTATTCAAAATTGTTCCTTAAACAGACGCTATAAAATTGTTTAGAATATTTTCTGGCACTTACATATTTATTTATTCGTAAAAAGACATATTTATTTAATCGTAAAACGATGATGTTTATAAATATCTTTACTATTAATCTATTTTATCATCTTTATTTTAATACTAAATCGTCAGTGAAGTTCTAACAGTGCGTAAGTCAAATATATCTGTTGAAATGAAGCACACCATATTTCTATATGCAATGGTATTAAAATCTTAAAACCGTAAAAATATGACTTACGCATTGTTAGAACTTCACTGACGAAATGTTTTATTTATATTTGTTACCTACTGGCCTGTTTTGCTCCTTACAAACGTCCGTTCTGTTTAACAATGTATCAATAACAATCTATATCCCCGGCGTTACTGTCAAATCAGTGAATTAAGTGAACAAGATTAAAGTTTAAATATGGAACTGGCACTCTTTACAAATGCGATAAATTATGAAGATGACATCTCTATATTTATGTAACTTCATTGATACACATGAAAATAATGGATAGTGGGTTAACTCTCTTTGACCTCGAGGAAAAACAGTCTATTGTTTGCTGTTGAATGAGCCATATCAAAATAGTTTACTGATGCGTCTAAATAAGTGGTCTGCAGTGAGATCTACCAAACCAGGCAAATACCAACAGGTTAAGCTTATTTTTGTTTACTTGTTAAATTCCAATTTAGTGAACAGCACATGGTTCGAATATTCTGTATAAACATTGGCCTAACTGTAAAGTTATGTACAGACATCTGCAGAGTGACTGAACCTGTCCCTGCGATTACTAATATATGCTAGGGGCTACGATTATTTAAGGCGCCGTTCGTAGCCTAGCTAGGGGTTTTCGGTCATTCGAATGACCCACGACTGTACTATCAAATAAATCTCAAGTCTCAACATTTACTTAATTTACATAGCAATTTTAACTTGGTACCTGCTTCTACTGATGGAAACAAATACGTCGTATGTATGAAAATATCAAGTGTCAAAATGGAATGCCAAGGATGACCAAATCATGTTAAACATTAACGCCTATGTTGTATAGTTAAATATTGACTCTGACCATAATGGAGGTTCAGAAGGGCAGTGAGGACGCGACTTGAATGATATACTATATTATAATAAATGTTAATACATTCTTATTTTTGAACCTACCTGACATTTCCTTTTATTAACTCTCTTCAACCAACTTGTTCCAAGCTGGGTTAGCATGGTTAACTCGGAGGTTAATTCTACCTCGAAGTTAAACATGATAACCTAGTTTGGTACAAATGGGCCAAACTCGGGGGCTTACTAACTTGGCACAAATGGGCCTAAGTTTGAAAAACCTCATTTAGCCAGCCATTTCGAAGGCGAATTGCGAAGGTAATTTAATTATAATATAACTTGATAGGCGTTCGTTTTAAAAGAATTATATCGTCTGATCCGCACCATGTGTTGTCCGAGAGAGTAGAATAGTACCAACCCCTTCGATTTACGGGTGTCATACAACCGACTATAGTCTGAGAGGCTAACCAGCTACGACCTCCGTGCGTTGTCTGTTCAGAACAGTTACCAAGTCTGCGATCTTTGACCCGCCTGCCAAGCAAGGATGCTTGGCAGTTAGAGACTCTCAAATCTGCTAATGTGGAGCAGACTATGTTATAAGTTGTTAATCGTCTGATAATACGTACGAGAATTAAAAATATATTATAAAACGTTTTGTTCTTGCGCACGACGACCCCGGGATGCGCCTCGACCATGATTAATCCAGGATTTAGCAAAAATCTGATCAGTAACCCTAGCACATCTGTGACCGCGACACCGCTCGCGCCGCGAGAGCGTCTGTTTCCTTCTCTCAATACTAAGATGAGAGAGATAGTAATATCTATGTCGCGCTTTTTGTCACTAATCGCGCGCGAGAGCAACTTGTGCTAGCCAGCCAGGGGGGTTGGATATCTCAGTGGACAACTGAATTTGACATATAATAATCTTACACTACTCTAATTTGGTAGATGCTATAGCCAGTGGCCAACGTGACATAGTGTACAATTATTTAATGTCAAATTCAGTTGCCAACTGAGTTAGACAATAGCGCTGCAGATTGGATCATGCTTACACATTCAGTCGCCGGAATGTGCAAGTTTCATCACGATGTTTTCCCTCATCGCAAGTGCATCGGTTAGTTTTCAATAAATTAATAAACTAAAAAAAAAAGACATTTTTGCGTGGTGACAGTGGGATTCGAACTCGGTACCTTACGCTTATTAGGCCACCGACGCTTAAATATATTAATAAAATACCATCACGAGTTGCCAATCGGCTACAAATTTCATATTTCCAATGAATTGCCAAAATTTGCATGTAAATTAAAACTGGTTCATTTTCACTGCACGAACCGGCATTTTCATACGTAATAATACGATCTAATATTCAGATCGGAGTCCCACGACTACTTACTTTACAAAAGATTTCAATCGTTTGGAATTGAAATTGTGCCATTATTACCTATACAACGACCTTTAATATCTAATGAGTATAAATTGATGGTTATCAAGGTAACTTACTGAAATTGGAATTGAAAGCATTGTAAAACTATGTTACCAGGTTGTTATAGATGGGAATAGCTAGCTGTGCATAAATTAATATAACCATGTTATATTAAAACGGTTAAGGATTCATACGTATGTTAGAATTGTTAATGGATCCCAATTACATAGAGAACAGTTTTCAAGAGTTGCAGCTGGCGCTTAATCGCGTAGGATGTAGGAGTACGGACAGCTTTGACGTCATCCCGATGCATTTAACTGAAGGGACACGAATGTACCGCAATGACGTACCGAGTAAGTACCGAACCAGCACGTTCGGTATGCCTCCCACGCGAAATACGATCGTACAATTTGCATTTTACTCCTCTTGAGACAGTTTCGTACAAGACGGCGCAGTTGTAGATTGTGTAGCGGTGTTACGTACAAATTTATCGCGTGACATCGGGTGAAATAATAAAACGTAATGGGAAAACCCACTGCCTGCAGTTCTATTCACCCGATTACTGTCTGGGACTTTTTAAGGCAAGAGTGAGCAGGCACTATTTATCTAGATAGGTCGACATGCTTCACTTGCCGGAGAAACGATAAGCATGTAATTTTAAAAATATATCGTCAGAAATACGTAATTGGCATTTCAATTTCAATTTCATTTATTATATCAAGTAACAAAGGACTCATTGTTGTTCGTATATACCTAAGTTAGTAAATTAGAAGCCATTGTAGAAGCCGAACACGACATTTTGCCTCTAAATGGCATCCACGCACTAATCTGATTGCTTACACAAGGTTGCATGATGATATGAATTTTAATATATTTTGTTAGGTGCTTCGGAGTGTATCATCAGATCCCGTAGTATGCCTGTAAAGATAGTTGAGGGTTTGGTCAACACTTTCTACCTTCTTAAAGTCACAGCAACAAATTATTTAAAGCAATTTCCAAGTGGGTAATAGATAATCTTTTTTGAGATTGCTATCGCTTACTGTTCTACGCTAACGTCTTCACAAATTTTGGTGAGGGAGAATTACACCTTAATCCAGCACACAGCTTAGTGGGTTGGCGAATTTCGTGCAAATCCTTCAGCCTGTAATAGTATCCCTTCTTTATCATAATATGTAATGCGTCACGTGTATTTGGCAACCTGCAAAAACGTATTTTCAACACACAAGCTCGTAAAGGGGCTTTCGTCATTGAACTTGAGTGCTTTTGTCTGTCCAATTAATTTATCTCCGTTGCTGTGTCCAAGTAATAAATAAAAAAAATCATATTGGTGTTAATATTCCAGTTCAGTGGGCTCGGGGTCCGCCTTGACCATGATCTAGGATTTGGCATTTTATATAATTACTGTGGAGCGGCTGCCATCTGACCTCCGTGGCCCTGCTACCAAGGCCGATGTTTTCCCTCACCGTAAGAGTGTCGGTTAGTACTCGGCACTGGTGCGGAGCAAACTCGAATCAGCATCGATTATTTGGAACCCATATGAGAGTTCTTACGCCTTACTTCTGGAGAAAATTTAAGTGTTTACTATTTTTCATGTAATATTTAATGTACCAAAAAGTGTAAATCTGTTGGCAAATAAATAAATAAATAAATACAAAAAACCATTTTTACGTTTTCTCTATTAAAAAATGTATGGATATTATCCCTTTTTGTACCCCACTAAGTTCTTGCTGGGTACTCTTGGCTTCAACTCTCTGGAAGTAAGGCGTAACTTCAGCTTACTCGTTGAGGTGTGTCGTATCTTGCGTGGCGCGGCGGACTGTCCTGCACTTGTCTCGCAAGTTGTAAGACTGGGTGTCCCGATTAAGCCGAGGATGCAACTGAGAGCACGTCCAGGTAAACTTCTAGCGACTCCGGCCTCGCGGACCGTGGCACGTGCGCGCTCTCCCCTTCTTCGCGGCATGGACATGCTTAACGCTTTTCAGGCATCAGCACCTGAGTGTGACATATTTGTGAGTCGATGTATGGAAGCGCGAAATGCATGTTTGAGGTTTAGTGAGTTGATGGATGAGTGAGTGTATCTTAATTCTTTAATTTGATTATGTATTTAATTTTGTTTTGTATATTTATTGATATTTGCAGTGTACTAGTAATTTGTAAGTACTGTAACGCTGTAAATTTATGGTAAATAAATAAATAACTCAGAAAAGAGTGATTTGAATAAGGCCGCAGTAGAATTCGAATGCTGTGTCCAAGTAATATTGGTATGTTTACGGCATTGGTACACATGGTACATCAGGTATTTTTGCAAGGAAGTAGTTTATGAGCTGGTAACATTTTAGCCACTTTTTGTTGAAGTCTCCGCAGATAAGCCACGTCTAAAAGTTATAATTCATACTACAAAGATGACCACACACAACGCTCGGAGCCAGAACGAACACTAAAGTTAATAATGTATAGCATAGTATAGTGGACTAGAGATGCCACCAATAGTGATTTTGCCGAATACCGAATATTCGGCTAGGCTTTCGCCGGAGCGCCGTAGTCTAAACGAAATACATTTCGCGAAAAGTTTTTAGACTAAATTAAAATACAATATAAAATATTATATCATCTCCCAGTAGCAGTATATTTTGTGAGTAAACAATAGTTTTTATTCATCACAACTTTACACAGTTTTGACAAAGACGCCATACTTGATAGGCGGGATGAAAGTCACAGTGTTGACAATACTCAACTGAAAACGCTGCGATTCATTTCCTTCTGGTCTACGGAGATCCTAGCTGGTAGTTTCTTAGAGATAAGTCGCCTTGTACGACACCCCGAAGTCCTAGGGGCTGTTGCCAATCATTCACCCGACACCACACGGCAATCGGTCGTTAAAATTAATACAGCTTTGAAAAATATGTGTTTTTGCTTTCATGACTCGTATACTTTAATGAATATTGCGGACTATTCGGCCGAATACAGAATATTTAAAAAGTTGCCGAATATAAGTGGCATCTCTAATGACAACCTTTTGAAAATCGGGTCACTAAGTAAGAAGAAAGAATGAGAAATATGTCGAGGAAAATGTCGGTAAAATAATATTTATACGTTTGGGATATTTTCCCCAAGGACGACTCAGCAAACGTACAGCTGTAGATTTACTCGCCAAGGACGCTTAGCAAGGTCACTGTACTGCTGATGTGAGAGCGCGGCTTGGTTCAATCACTTTAATGTACTAGATTGCGGCTTCATTAACAAGTTCGTAAGTTATGAATCTTCGGGTCCTGACAAAGTTCAACCGGCGATGGTTGGTATCGGTGAAGGTCAGTGAACTCAAAGATCCTCAGGGTTGCTATTACTCTTTCCGCACGATGTACGAGTGCTAGATGAATGGTTATAAATTAAAAATTGAAAACAAAGCTGTGGTGCGCGTAGGCGGCGGCAGGGGCGGGCGGGACGCGGCGGAGGGCGGGCGGCGATCGTTCGGCGCGCGCGGGCCGCGGGGCGCGGGTGGGTAACGATCGCGGGCGGCCGCAGTCTTCCAGCGGGCGCGCCGCGAGCATGAGCGACGTCGGCACGCTCGCCGCCATGGACGCGTTCGCGGGCGGCGCGAGGCGCCGGCCCCAGCGCCTGCCGCCGCCGCCGCCCTTCGTGCCGCCGCCGCCGCCGCAGCGACACGACCACTACTACGTGCGCCGCAAGTCGCCGGTGCCCCGGCACAACGCTAACCTCACGCTGTTCGCGCGCAACAACGGTACTGCATGCACTTGCACTCACGTAGCGCGGCCGTTCGCCCCGCGACACCTGCGCCGCCCGCCAAGCCAATGTCAATGTCACGCACCACACGCGCCGCCGCTGCATCTGCCACTTCGTCAGCACCATCACTCTATCTTAACACTCATTCTTGCCACTAATTCCTTTACAATCCATCTGTTACCTCTTTGTACGCCTGAACACACTGGTTGACTTGACTTGGCTGATATCATTGCTTCCGTATATTTTTCTGATAATTTTCAATCGTTTGATACTTTTGATTAATTTATTTAAGTTTTCTTAGATCAAGGTTTCTGAAGATAAAGGGTTAAATTTTATTATAACACACATATTACTTATATAGCTTCTGCCGATAACTTTCGTTAATAAAAGCTTTATAATAATGACTCTACATTTACCTACTCTGCTTCAAATCGCGTTTAATAAATTGATAATACTCCGTACCCACATAAAAAAGCGATGCTTGTTATTATAACTCTAACTTACCAATCAATATCCAGTTGCCACTGTAACAACTGCCGTTTAGTAGAGAAAGGGAATCAATACAATTAGATCCACGTCTTACGGGCAATTCTATTGACAAATGGTAGTTCAGAAACCTAATCAAAAGTTGTTCCGGACAGGGTCGTACGCAGTAATATAACGTAAGTTTCCATAGTGGCGTTCATTATTGTACAGACGCATTTGTAATTCAGAGAGTTTATTGTTGGATGCGGGTATACGCCGAAGTAAATAACGAATTCTGCGCTACCCGAGGTGCGGCAAGGATTATGACGCCCACACGCTCTCTTACCTCCAGCATAATGTATAATCCCAAAGTTGGCCCTTTCTATTTCAGCTAACTCTTGTATACGTAACAAATTATTCAGACATTGTCCGATGGGGATCCGCAAGAACCACTAAATTACTTTTATGCCGCAATAAATATTCTACTTGCTAGCTCTAGTTGCCATTTACGTTTGTTACTGTATTGTTTATTCCGTAGGTGTGGCTTATCAAAAGGTCCATTATGTGTCGTTCAACCAACCCTCAAATTCAATTGACAATTCTTGCCTTTTTTATAGTAAGATATTTGATGATTAAAAATAGATAATTAACATATTTACGTCTTACATACGCTAATTAGAACCAATCAGCCAAGAACAAATTCCGCTGGTCTGGAAACGGCTACGTTATTTTGGTGCCACGAATCGATATTTTTAACCGTTTCCAAATGGGTTACCAATATATTTACTCCAAAAGTAAACAAATGCCGATGTCACATCAAACGGGCCAATTGATGTGAATGAAGATAATGAGATGCGTCAAAGGGGAGCGGATGTTTGCTCGAGGCGGGCGGGCGGTCGGTGGCGGTATCGGCGTCGCTATCGATAAATAACGGCGAAGGCGCCGCCGCGGCCTTGCGCCACTATTTGCGTCGGTACCCCGCGTGCATGCGCCGGCGCCGGCGCCGGCAGAAGCGGCGGCGGGCGCGCTAACTACGCCGCGCTTTTAATTGCTCTCCTGAATGTCAATCCCTGCATTGCAAACATATTTCGCGAACATCTCATGCCAGACATCTCATCTCGTGTTGGCCTTCGCCGAGAGAAAATTTATCGGGGACTTGTGGAAGCACAGTTTTACTTATTTATTTTATGGGCCATTTGTTCAACAGTCGGTAATTTGTTTGGCTAATTGTTTAAGCGAACAACGGCGCGATATTCGTTCGTAAACATTTAGCGAAACAACAAAATATTTCAGGATCTCTAAATGAATAACGACATTGTTCATGGATCTGCTTACAAAAAGGTTAGACGATAGGTACGAGAGAAAAGGGCCGCGTTTAAATTTTATGAAAGCGTTGCGCAAAAAGGGGTATGGCAATCATCCGCAGAATGTGAAAAGGGCCAGCTTCCGAAGGTCCGGTGGTGGCCGACGCGCCCTTGACCCGCCGCTTCCGATGCACAACCCCCTCTCCCCCTCTCTTTTCATCTACTGACAATGCTTGAATAGGTCACCATTGTTTTTTTTCTATCTATTTCACAATAACTGCAAACCGGCATATTAATGTCTTCAAATAATTCAAATGACTGTTCAATGAATTCACCCACCGATAGGTACGTCAAAGATTCATTAAAGTAAACGACAGAATCTTAAATTGAAGTGAAACAAAAAATATGGCATCTTATTTAACTTTCGTCTCCACTTAATCTATCTTTGATGTCTCTTTTATGTTCATGCCTAAGGTTTCATCTTACTTTATATTCGTGGTGAGTTTTTAGCGTTTCTAGGGCAAGGATGACACTTGAGGTATTTTTGGCTGCCATAAGCAATACATTTGATTCATTATAGTTTCACGATGTTTAGAAATGAATCTTGTGTGTAATTGGGTCAATTCGACCTTTGGACTCGCATTTCGATAGTTTATTGGCGGCCGCTCATGAATCACTGACCACGTGAAATAGTTTACTCTCCTTCGATATGGGATCGACTGTTTTGAAATTGCATTTTGATCGTTTGTAAAACTGTTATTTTACGACGTCAATCTGATATGTAGTGTGTATAACAGAAAACGTACATTAGTCCTCCAACAAATGATTCATGTTAGCACTGGATCGCAGAACACGCGACTCGCGTGTACGCTATGAGAACAGAATTCGTAATCATGAACACAGAACACGTGTATTGTGGCTTATCTCACGGTGCGTATGAACAATCTGTTTGCACTTTTACTATTGTTCCTCTGAGTTTCTCTGCCTTTTTTTCTAATTGAGCGGTGGTGACAGTGTTTTGTACAATTTAGTTGACTCGGTGGGCTCTACACTCGCAGCGCGCCCGTCGTCGCCCGCCCACGGGCTCTCGTCACTGTCGCGAATTCTCTCTCATCGTCGACAAATTCGAATTCCACTCGTACTCGATACAGGCCGACCCACTTTATTCGGTTCGCTAATTTTATTGTCCTCTTTACAGTCCATTTTTATCGTGGCCGCTACCGGAAGGTACCGATTATTAGTCGAAATGAATAATAATTATTGAGTTTCTGCTCACCATTCGGATAAATATTTGTTATTAATTTTGCGCAGTAGGAAAAGTAAATAAATAGGTTACCAAGAAATATTAGTATACATTATTTCTGTTGAGAAAGGCATTGTCGCGCAGTCACAATATTTAGCTCTTCTATTTTTATACTTAGGTATTTAGATTGAGATGTTGTGAATGAGATGAATTCGAGAACATCGTTGTGGTATTAGCCATATAATGTAAACAGCCAAATGACCGATGCGTCAGTGAATGTTTTCAGTTTTTGTAGCTGTAAATGTATTTTTAACGAGTCTGCGGCGTGCGCGTCGTTTTACGCGGCGTGACGAGAGGCGCGCGCGCTCCGCGGCCGCCGCGTGTCGCCGACTCCATCTCCCGTACTCTTGACATTGTATCTTGGCTATTACTGTATCGCACTATCCTTCACGCTATTGGCATAACTCACCCATTACGTCACCGCACTTCGACGGCCTTCTACCAAAAACATAAGCGACGAAATCCGAACACGCTCTAACTAAACCGTTAATTACCTACGCCGCCTACTTGTGTCTTACTTTCAAATTCTAATAACAAATTTGCGTTTTATTCTCTCAGGGCTCGAGTTTTCGTAATCACTACGTTCTAATTAATAGGTAGTAAGTCCTTAATTTAGACGAAGGGTTAATATTTGGTAGGAGCCGCCCAAAACGTCGTTACCTCGCCGACGTTGATGAATGGGCGAATTATGAAATACGGTGATTAGCGGCACCATTACCGTTTGAACGGGTGGCGCGGCGGCGTGGCGCGGGGCTGCACGTCCGGAGCGGGCGGCGGAGGCTGGAGGCGGTTGCGTAACGCTGCAGCGAGGGTCGTGGTCCAGGAGGACGCGCGGCCAAGGGCGGCCGATCGATCGCCTAGCGCCGCCCGCGCCGCGCCCCGCCGCCTGTTGAATAAACACTCGCCCGACCGAACTCAACCGATACAAAGCTTTATTAACAATTTATTGGAAAAGTCAACAACGCCGTCTTCAGACATTCCGCGGCTGTTTTCTTTGTAAACGCCTTCGGCTATCGATTTGAGATAGCGGTAAATTTACCCGTCGTCAAAGAAAATTCATTACAATTTTGCGAAATTGATAATTGGGTTCTGCTTGTCAAGATAAAAGATGGAAAGCTTTTAAAAAGTTTTTCGTAGGTAATCAAACAATTGTTGTTTTAGGGCGGAACTGGAAATGGAAACTGAAATTGTTCCAACCGTAATATTTCCACACGGGCAGGTTACAATAAAAATAGCTCCAACGGAGTTCCGTTTTACGTAAAATAAGATTTCACGCGTTCAATTTGTCATGTTATACAAGTAACATGTAACATGAATTGCGTCAACACCTCTTTGATGTTTTGGAAAGTAATTAAACTGCCAAAAACAAATAATCGGCCATTAACTTTTACTGCTTTGAGTAGCTAGCTAGAGTATCCCGTGAAAGGTGAATCGAAGTAAGTTTCTGTGTAGCCACCTACGCGCGTGTTAGGTTAATCCATCTATGTCTCAATAGCATTTTGTGCAACCTTAATACTGGGTCGTCATAATGGCAAGGCTGGCACGGCCTGGCGCTACAATTGGTGTTTGTATTGCTCCACAAACAGCTGACTCAATTGATCCATTTATTTATAAATGAATTCATCGTGGCTTTTAGCACAATTCACTACACGATTATTATTTCATGGTAATCCATTCGCTTTTTCCGATAAAAGTGCATCAGCAACATTGAAGACGTTACCTAACCATGTCTTAATGGGTTTGTACATAATATAAATGTGGTCAAGAGTCTTCTCTTCCCATTCAATTGTGCACGTGTTAAAAGTCGACAATAATAGAATTCTTTGAGGTTGTGGTTTTAGTAAACATAACTCGAGATAAAAAAACCGCACCATTCACTATTTGCGTTTGTTCGCTTTTACGCGTGTATGCGTGGACACCATTATAGTGGTCCAAGGCCGGTTAATACTAAAGGGCAAAATTTAAAATAACATACTACCTCACGTACCGGCGGCAAACATAGTCTTATAATAAAATGAGGGCGCACTATAATTTTCACGGTATACGCGTCAATCGGCACACGCCTAATGGCCCCCATCAATGAACGGGTGCGCGTGCGCCGGTCCGCGCTGCAGCGGCCGCGTCACCCGTCATATCGCTGCTATTATTAGCGCCGTAGGCGGCCCGTGACGTCCTCCACACCATCCCGCGCGCGGATACTTCCCGTTTACATCCCGGCACCCGTATCAAATGGTGTAACCGCGGCTTTGACCTCCTAAACTTGCATTGTTGAACTTGGCAGTTGCGAACGATATGGCACTTAAAGTGCGGTTTTAGCTGACGCACTGCGTCCCACGGTTTTACATTCTGTACCACTTTCACACCTGTATTCCACAAGGGTGGGCGGAGATTATCGTGTTCTATAGACAACGATCCTGACTATTCTTGACACATATCTTGCCTTTTTGAATTCATACGTTCTTTCCTTATATTTTTCGGCGCTTTCAGTAAACTATCCTATCTATTTAATTCGTTTTGGAGTTATTGAGGTGCCTTCTTATAGGTTCACAGAGGACTGCAAGACTTTGTGTCTGAAAATTGCGATTTTATTGAGATGAATGTCAAGTCGCAATGCTGATTGCAGTCCAGTGTTCAATTCGATTCTACCAAAACGCACACGTGTTTGTTTTTCCACTAAACGGAGCCTATTGTATCATGCTTAAGCCTGTACTTCGGTAATAAGAGTGCTACGTAAATTATTCGTAATCTAGAGGATATTTACGCTTACCTACAAAGCCTTTGATATCTACGTATAAAGCAAGACTGAATGTAACTGTTCAAAGGGACCTAGACGTACATTCCATTATCTAATCGAGGACATTTTTATTAGGTCAGGTCAACTGTAGGAACCCTAATCTGGTTAAATAAAAGTTTGTCAGCACATGCAGAAGATTGTCGATTGCTTTTTGTTTTGTTGCACTATAGTTTCTGCTTGCACCTACGAGATTACCGATGCTATCTGAACTTCGCACACCTAACGAGTGGCGAGCTCGTTGCGGTGCTGAACTTCGAGTAGTCTCAAAGTACTGAACGGTCACCCATCCAGTTCCCGGACATTGCGAGCGTTGCAGAACCTGGGTTATCGGTCTCGTAAACACTTTGCCACTTGATCAGTACCGCTCATCCAACATAAATGTATGTTCTTTGTGGCAAATATTAAACGATTGCGTTGTTTGTTTTCAGAACCAAAGAAAGACAAATTGGAGAATGGCGGGGAACTCGTGAGGCCCGAGCGACCCAACTCCTTGACGGCGGGCAAGATCCCGCGACGGGTATGCTACCAAGATGTCGGTAAGTACCTACATACAGTACGTGTGCGGCCCAAATGGTTGCCGCGGAATTCGCATGCTCCGCGTATTTCCCTTTGTCGTTATACCTGTACTCCCGAAACATATTAAAACGGTCCCAGGCCGCCTTTTAATGGGCCGCCACATTACCCAATTATATTAAAGGGGCTGTTTTACAAAATGCCGAATAAGAGGTTCTGCAAATAATTATTAATGTAGGCACGCCGCGTACGCCGAACGAAATTCGGGTCATTTTAAAGCTCCTCATGCATAATGTAACGTTGTAGTTGTACAAAAATTGCGAGAGGAATAAATTACATTTAAGAACAGTATAACGAGGTCTCGGTTTTCTAGTAGTAGGTGGGATAAAAGGCGTGTTGACACTGCTAATGCCGGCTCGGGATTAGTTCCGGGTGTCTTAGTTAGTAGTGGTTCCAGACAGTCTCGGATTGAAACAATGGTGGACCCGCTGTCAAATCGAACAGCAGCCATGGTTTACAAAATACACCACTCGTTAGAATATCACGTTTTATAAGTCTTGTCGTTTCACGTAGACATAAAATTTACGACATTAGTAGCTTAAAATATACATTATGTAGGAGTTCCGCACGTGTAGCTACTTTTAGCCCTCTGCATATTATCAATTTTTTTAAATTAGATTTTGATGGTATTAAGATGGCCTTTGTGCAAGTATAGGCATGCGGCCATGCCTAAGGCTCTTCATATATTGGACCCGTAGCACTTGCTGTCTTGCTAGGTCAGGTTTTTGTCATCTCTAATTTCGTCACCGAAATTCTCAACCTTGTGCCATATGTACCTATTGTATCGTTATTTTAAACTTAGGGTAAGACCATAATCTTCACTATACGGCACGACTCGGTTCTGTCCGGAGTGAAACTAATATGATATCATATTCCGCAGTTCCGCTCTAACATGTGGTACTCAATATGCCAGTGTGTGTTTGTATGGTATTATCGGTTTTTAAGACTGTTAAATCTGAGAAAACCATCTGAATGGGTTGGTTATTGTTATTTTGGTTTGAAAGATAAGGTAGGCCTTAAACCTCACGATTACTATTAGTAGTATAACCAAAATATAAGTAAGTGTACAGGGTAATGACTGTACATGCATTTTGCTAACGTCGCGACCTACATAAGTCACGCGGTCACGCGACAGTTCAATGTTTCTTTAATAACTTTATTACAAACCGACTTTGAGTACGAAACTAATTGTCCAACGAGACACTACTGGAAAAATCGCCAAACTACTACACAAGAAATAAAAACCATTCCTCAAATACTACGTGGTTCTTCTGCTTCGTGCTCCATCCTGACTACAACTTACTGAAGTGTGAGGTTTACTACTTAATCCTACAGTAAGATTCATCTTTATTAAAATGGTAAACCAACCTTGTTGTTTCATGAAGTGCAACTAGTCTTAAACCTTGGTTAGCCACTTTCTTGGCTGATCGTACAAAGGCGGATTTATCTGGTTACTATTTCTTCCAGCTAGCCTTTCAACCTTTAGCTTGTCCTCGGGCGCGCCTGAGTGTCAAAACTCAGGACCAGTGTGTTGTCGCCGCTATAGATCCTGGCTACACTGGAGTTCCAGCGGTGGGGATGCGTGGCGGGGTAAAGCGTGTAGCCCTTCAGAAACCGAAAAAGGAAGACCGGAATATTACAGTGTTATAGCCAACCATTTCATCCGTTCCCAGGCGGTTACGGCGAGCCGGGCGGCGTGGAGGGCGACGAGCCACTCGTGTTGTCGGCGCTGCCCGAGCCCCCGATTGCGCTGTCCGACATCGGGCCCATCCCGCCGCCGCCGATGTTCAGCTCGCCGAGCCCGACCCGGCACCACCTCGCGCCGCCACCGCACCATCACCACCATCAGCTCACTGACTGTACGTATGCTGTTTCTACCACTGTTTTCTCCAAACGAAACAGGCGTGGTGTCGTCGATATGAAATGTGGTTGTGTAGTTGAGTAGATACAAAAATATCAAAATGTAGTATGTATAATCATGCAAGTCCCGATCATCGACGGAGTTTCTGATATATTATGACATGTCGGGTGGACCAATAATAAATTGTAGCCAATACATTAGATATAATTTATTATTAGACATAATAATAAAAATTAATAATATAGTTGAAAATACTGTATAATACGTACCTATTTATGTGTATTGACAATTAGTGTATTGTATATACCTACTTTGAATAAAGAATTTTGAACTTTTGAATGCGGAAAACGCCCGTTAGCCAGAGTGGTATAACCATCTTGCTGTTGCAGTATGATGCGTCCTCGGTTATTGACGATTTCCTAGATACGTGAATATCGATGCAAGCGATTTATAAGTTTATACAATAGAGGCGACATTTGCTTAACTTTGCTTTCAACGCCACGTTAAAAAATGCAAAAACGTCGCTGGAAACAGTTTAGTCAATGAGGAAATGCGGAGATCTTTTTCCTTCTAACACATACCTAACGATTCCATGGAGCAAGCCTAATCAGCCTATTTACTGGACTTCTGTATTCAGATTATACTGTCTGGGAAACATACCAATAGACAACTTTTTGACTGCCATCTCACCTAATTTTACGACTTCCCATTCCATACGCATTTGAAACATCGAAACAAAGTTGTCCTGGTGCATATCAAACTCTGAACAGCATTTTGAAAATTTTACTCATAAATTTTATGCATAGCTAAAACTTAAAGGCCAGTTTCTAATGCCTGAGTGATATTTAGCAGTACCTAACTAGTTAATTAATGCATCCAGAATCCTTATTCCAAAAAAGCACACATCACCCTATTAATACTCCCTCCATCATAAACTTTCCAGCTGATGAGGAGGACGAGCAAGAGGACGAGGAGCCGGAACGCTCGTCCGATAACACACGAGTTGAGGAGATCCCTCCAAAGGAGCCCAACTTCGTCCTAATGCCTCTCAAGTCCGCGCTGAAGAAACGGCCCGCGCCAGCCGCGTCGCCTTCCGCCACGCCGCTGACCACGCCCCTAGCGCCAAGACAGGACCACCACCACGCCTCCTGCAAGTCAGTATGCACCCTAGCTACATAGAAATAGGTGTTCATTTGTAACGCTTCGAAATCCATGTCAATGTCGAAGGTCGATGAGGTTGTAGGGATCTGTAGTGGATTTTGTTTGTTTTGATGTTAGTGATTTTGTTTTACTTTTAATTTTATTTAGATTTTAAATTGTTGAGTTAAGTTCTCGCACTCGATGAAACAGCAATTACTTCTCGATGGTTCTTTATTTGTTAACTTCATTGGTCTTTGTCTGTGATATGGATATTAGATATAGACAGTAACAAAGAGAAGCAGAAAATGTCACATTTAACACTATTAAATGTTTTACATATAGGTTACATCAGACACGACACAATAGAGAATAATCATAATTGTTGATAATTGGTATGTGGGCGTGTTTGTGAAATTGTTACATTTGTTTCCTCCATGCGCCGCCGGGCAGACGGCCGCCGCCCAAACCGAGGATCCGCATATGGTAACAGTCCCTTCGTTATGAATGTTGTCAACACGCCATCCGCCCAGAGGCCCACTGACGGCCCGCTTGCGTACCGCCCATGCATCGTGCATCGCACGCTTCCCACTATCATATTGGTGTTCTATCGTGTAACGCTGTCCCACTCGGCCGCCGCGGCACGTGACACCGCCACTGACTATGCAACTCCAAACAAACCACTAATAGATTAACATTCTATACCCATGAATCATCAACTACTACGACTTTGAATGTCCTGTCTTGACCATGGTTATAATATGTACTAGATCTATCGTCTCTATTTCCTGTTCTATGTTGCATGCAAGTGTAATCTTGAATTGATGTTAATGGACAATGAAAATGATGTTGTTTATAGCGTTCCATATTATATTTTGTTAGTTCTATGTTATTTATATATGTGTTATGCAAGGATGTTTTTGCCCGTTCATTTCAATTAAAAACGCCTTATTTTTGGGTTTTAATTAGGTATTGTTTTTGCTTTAGTGTTTTATTAATTTCAGTTACGTTTTGTAACCGAGACATGTTGTTAGGTGTAAGTTTTTACAAAATAGTATTTATTTAGCTAACTATTACTATAGTCGATTTTTTAACGGTGCAGGGTGGTAATCATGGTAAAAGCTGTTATACCTACTGGCTAATAGCAGATATTTATTTTACCATGTCTCAACAATGCCGCCGGCTGGGGGCTCCAGATATATTTAAAAAAAATACATAAGTCTTTGAAAATAACGAAAACTCATTGGTACGAACTGTGGAACTATATGGTACGACTCGAATTAGAATATATTAGTCGCTCGGTGGCGTCATGTTAACAGGGCACGGGGCCACCGACGTTAAGGTAGGACAAAGAACTTAACGTAAACTTAAAGACAAAGAACATTCGGATTAAAGAACGTTAGGACAATGAATGCATTAGAATATTTAAGACAATCGACTTTAGGACTATAAACATTCGAACAAACAAAAGGCTCCCGTCTACACCCTAAGAACAATTGACCAATGAAAGTGTCTTATTTTTCGTAATACTGCACCGTGAAAAAAATAGACTATAGTATGATACTTCAGTGAAATGACAATGATATTTAAATCATGGATGATTTAGTATCGAAATATCGATCACATGCATCTTTAGCTTAAACTTACTTACAATCGCAGCTAGCTATAATATACTCGTATATTAGTTCACTATGTAATATCACTCAGAAAATTGATATGCTTTTGTTGATGCCTGGATGCAGGCTTTATCTAAAGCTCAAAATGCTAGAGCACAATTATACTCTGGAAAAAGTATATCAGCCCTAATATTCTCGAACTGTTCTTTCGCGTACAAGAAAGATTATTTGATCGAGTATACACTCGAATACAACAATAATTATCTTTATGGATATATTTTTTATGGTGGACTTTACGGATGTATGCTAGACGCCCCGTTGTAATTAATTAAAGTAACTATTACCTCGGGATCACCTTTTGAAATAATGAATAGTAGCATAGAAAATTCATTATTTCATTCGAATTCAAATATTGTTAACAGTACTGTTCGAAACAGTTGATATATTTCGCCATTTCTAATTGACTCTATTGCTCACAATTTGATTGGCGAGCAGTTTTTTCATCCAAAATGGATGTCCCACAGCTTGGCCATGTTCCACAAAACAACTAACTGTGCACTCTACTTTGCACCTTACATTTGATATGCCAAATTTTGTAAAGTCTAATTCTATTACCATGAAAATAACAAGTTTTGTGTGGCAGACTACATTGGTGGATAAAAATATTTTGTAGAGCTGAATTTTCAAGTTCTGAGTGTTTCGTGGAATTTGGAATGTCTGGTAATTAACGAAGACAGATATAATGGCAACAAATAATTTCTTTTATGTCTGTTGGGCACGCATGTACCGTCCACTCCAATCCTCCCGAGACCGCCTCTATAAAACATTAACACCGCCTCAATCAAAATGTAAACCACAATTTCGGACGCAAGGTCTAAAACAGCACTGTGTGGGTTTTACAATCTGGTTCGCCAGTCAAGTCGTGACCTACCGCGTTGGACATAAAGTTGAATGTTGAACTGTGTGGTCCAGCAGTCGGCCGGTGCGCGTGGGCACGGCGGCGGACAACAAGGAGAATGCGCGCCCCTGGGAGGAGTACCAGGAACCGTCGACGGACACGGACCGGCTGGCGGCGAAACTCGCGAGGAAGGAGAGCCTCAACATCAAGCTGGCTCTACGCCCCGATCGGCAGGAGCTTATTAACAGGTGAGTAATCGACTTAAACTGCTTATATTTAATATTTGGGGCCGATTTTTCAATCCACATTAAAACATATTAGCCTGATAAGTTTTTACGCAACTTAAATATAATTATTCATTCATGTTTTATAAGTGAAGAAATATTCTGTTTTAATTTGGTAGTTTAGTACTTTATCGGGCAGATAAACTTTTAAGAATTGAAAAATCGGGCCTTACCATAATAATATTAAAAAATTCAATGATGTTATTTAGAGATTGGCTGGAGAGTTGGTTATAGTCCTTTACGGTTTTTTGGGATAAAAAAATATAAAATTTGCTATAAACTGCGAATACTTTTTATATAAGAGACGGTTGTCTTACCAGTTGAACGTCTGCCTGTAAATGTAGAGGGATAAGCAAACTCGGCATCGGTCGGACAGGTCTAAGCAGCGCGCTCTGCATATCAGACCATCAGTTGCGCGCGCCGCGTACTGTACCTTCAATGGATCACGCAGCTGACCGCTCGCTGTTTCCACGTAACGCAGCGCTGAGCCTTATAGCCTTACATAGTTAATTTCATCGAATAATAATAAGTCCGTTTCAAAGTAACTTTCATAAAGCCACAACTTCAATTTTGAACCAATTATAATTCGGCACGAAGAAATTTCTCGCACGCGATCGGTCGCCTCAAAACCTAGATGCCTGTGACAGGTAACACGCTATTGGGCGTCTTAAAATTTTGCCGTAGGGCAGTTTTGCTTGGGGCAATTAAGATTCATGAAAGTAACGGGACCTAATCAACGTACAATATTGAATATTCGTTTCTTACATCGTTTTGATCAAATTCGTTCTTATTTATGCCTTAAATAGCATAATAGTAGTGCGTACAGGAAACGATAAACAAACAGCTTTGGCACCATCACTCGCCGGTATCGTACGAATTGTAAAGTTACATCACAAAACCTTGAATGGCATACCTACTGGGTGATCTGGCATCATAACAAATCAAAAAATATTATTTTTGGCACAAGCCGCTACGGCACGTTACACTGACGTTGACTAAAATTTATTACAATTCTGAGTCTAATTATTAATTGGCCTTGTACGTTACACTGGAATCGTATGCTTACTAACGTTAACGTAAGCAGTCCTTATCAACTCAGCTTCCGCGGTGGGCTAACAAACATAGGAATTGATTTCCGATAGTCGTGCTTTATTCGCAACGGATTGGCCTATTAGTAAATATTGCAAGCGGAACGAACGGCGCGGGCCGGGCGCGCGAGGCGGCGAGGCGGCGAGGCGAGCGCGCGCCGCGCCCGCCTGGGAGTGTTATTTTGGTTAGCACGCACCGATCAGCTCATTGTTATCGACTTTTATTTCTTCCTGTTTCTGAGAGCTCGCACTTGGCACTGGCATTGTTGCCGTACGCGCGAGCTACTGACATTGGAACTAGTACTCTAGCGCGCGATCCGAAACGCTGCGAAAACTAGTTTATTGCGGGAAATTTCCCTAAAATGAAATTTTATTCGTAAGTTATTGAAGAGTGTCGCGAGTGTCCTTAAATATAGAACTAATTAATGAATTCGTGCTAAGCTGGATTACGCGAGTTGGGATTCGGCCAAGTGCTTGTATTAATCGGCCATTATGAAAACATTTTCGGCCTCATATGTAAGCTTTGGCAAAATTCGTGTTAGCGGTCGGTTGGCAGAGCGCGCGTGCAAGTGGACCGGACGCAGTTTATTGTCAGTGCAGCGCGGCACCTTCGGGAGAAAGTTACGTCAGCGCAAATTGGGTTGCTCTATTGGTGACTAGTGACTTGTCCCATTCTTGGTCTTCATGTTTGTGTAAGAGATATTCTTGTTGACCATAGCATTGACCGTAAGTTATGTGGATTTTAAACTACTGAATACGTTGCCATTCACAAAAAATATGATAAAGCATAATAGACATCTAAAGTATTCGATCTTAATAAACCTAATTATATACCTTAACATTCGATGCCTCCTAAATTAAAGGGTTTTTCTGTTATCTCTACGCTTTGAACGTGAGTAAGGAAGTGTAGAAAATTTACATTAGTTTGTTGTCGCTTGAAGTCCGATAAGCACTGCCTGTAAGGCCCGGCGCACCGTTGGTGAGGAGTTAATAATTAATTTTCACCATTTTTCAAACTGTCGTAAAGTCGATAATGGTTTGGCCGTGAAAACAGCTCCCTGCTGCCTTGCTCTATATGCGCCCATATCCTTGAGTTAAAAGGGTGTTATTTTTTATTGGATTTGCTATTGCTATTGGCGTACTAATTCTAAAACTCTTTGTATAATATTTCTTGTCAGCAATGGCATCGACTAATACTCAGCCCGCGATACTCTGCCAGTAATAATCTCCGAACTATATTTTCTCGAAGCCAAACAACTACTGACTGGGAAACATTAAGGCGCCGATTGAAGCGGCTTCGATTAAGTTACATAGAGTTGACGACTGGTCTTAAAATAAATATGTTACATACTAAATAAACCAAATATAAAATACGAAAATGAAATCTAAAGCGAAGATAAAAACACAGGACTTGTCTTTAAATCAAATCAAAATACGTTAATTCTACTGACTAAAACATTGGCTTCAATCGCAATGAGGTATTCGCGATTCCAAAATCCAACAGATGTCGCTACTGAGACGAGATGTCTAATGTCAAAATAAAGCCTTGCCATTGACTTGAATAGATTCGACTACCCTGCTATTTCTGTCCAATAGCAGGGTAGTATTATGACAACGGACCTTACTTCCCAGTAGCATCATCTCGTAGATTATGAAATGGCGAAATCCCTCATTGATGAATTACTTGCATTGGCAACCGCCATTTATCATATAAGGCGTACGTGAAGTCTGCTGCAAAGTAAAAGGACCCCTCTAGAATACATTGAATGTATGCTAGGGGGTTCATCGTTCTGAAGCTAATATATATTAAAGCTAGTATAGAAAACAGCACATCAACTAACCTGTCTCAGTATAAAATGAGCCAGCATCACTGCGGATGCGCGGACCAACCAGACACACCCCAAAGTCTAAACATGGTATAGTGAAACGCTCTCAGTTAGTAAAGTCTGTCATGTATCCCTCAGGAACATCCTGGTGGTGCAAAGCGAGCACGAGCGCCAGGAGTCGTGGGAGGCGATCGGCGCGCGGCTCATCCGCCGGCTGTCCATGCGGCCCACCGCCGAGGAACTCGTCGAGAGGAACATACTCAAGAGTAAGTGCAACGGATGGGAAAGCAGATTTCTTTGGTAGCTAAAGGGAACCTGACCAGATCGGATCATGGTTCAGTTGCTTGAATTTGCAGGTTTCATCACATTGTTTTCCCTCTCCGTAAGAGTATCGGTTAGAATTCAACTAATGTACATAACTTAGAAAAGAGTAATTGGTACATGGCCGCAGCGGGATTCGTACCCGGTACATACCTCTCGTCTACGAGTCGGATACTCAACCGCCCGGCCACCGATACTCTCATTGAAATATGATTAGTTAACTAAATACAAAAAGAATACAGGAAAATCAGTGTTGTCTGTGTAGTTACTCATGTGAGCTGATGAATGATAATCATTAAAAAGTTTGAAGTACGCTAATAGTAAACAATTGATAACCTTTTAATATCAATAGACTACGGACAGGTGATCAGCCATCCTGACGTCAGAATGAACTGAATTCTCATATGTACTTTGTCGTCGTTGTACCTATGATCCTATGATCATCGATGGATTTATATCTGTAGAACATAAAATCAATGGGTAAAACAGTTTCCTATGTCTAACACCGCCAAATTACATATGACGACAGATGGCACTAAACGTTCACATCTTCCGACTATAGAATGATTAAATTGTATATTCAAATGCACGATTCGACTGAAATCTGTTGCGCGAAAACAAAATGGAAATACTAAACATAATGATTAATAATGAAATCTCTAAATTGCAGGTCAGTCGCCGGCTGAGGAAAAGAAACAGAAAGAAGAGAAGAAGCGATACCTGCTGCGCAAGCTCAGCTTCCGGCCCACCGTCGAGGAACTCAAGGAGAAAAAGATCATACGGTTCAGCGACTACATCGAAGTCACTCAGGTAACGCGGCAATTTTAAAAACCACTCTCGACCCATGCCCTTGAACTAGGTTAGACTCCCGCAATACGTATACAATGGGGGCTGACGTACTTTCGCTAACTGCACGGCTAGCTCAAGTTGCTCTACGCGTGGGATAAGCGTGAAAAGGCGCGGTATAGATATTGCTACATCTTTCATCTTAGTATTGAGAGAAGGAAACAAACGCTCTCTCGCGGCGCGAGCTGTATCGCGGGCACACTTATACTAGCCGTGCAGATGGCGCCACCGGCGGGTAAATTCTTGTCACTGTTAAAATAATGCCGTCTTATTAGCAAATATTTAACTGTCTTTCAGTGTTTGATTCCGACCAGTAGCATCACTATTATGACCACAGTACCTTGCGCTCAGTAGCGCTGCCTAGTGGAATTTTTATTCGCGTTAGTCCCCACTCCCCCTCCATTGTCGTCTGTGCCTCTTTTCACGTGTCTTTAATAAATACCGTTACGGGGTGCCAATCGGCTCCCGAAACTCAACCATATTCAGGGTCCCGAGCGAAAGGCTTTTAACTTCAACGGTATTAGTATACCTAATAAGTGGAATGCTCGAAGTACGAAACCTGAAGATGCCTCCTCTCAAACCTCAAAGGCCGGCACCGCATCCGCTCCCCTTAGATTGCAGATGCCCTAGACGACGGTGGCCGCCTTCCATCATGTGGACCGTTCGCCCGTGTACCTCCCAAGGCAAAAAAATCAAGATAAATGCGTAGTTTTATATCTGTCGATGTTCCCCCCAGGCGCACGACTACGACCGGCGTGCCGACAAGCCGTGGACGCGACTCACGCCGCGGGACAAGGCCGCCATCCGCCGCGAGCTCAACGAGTTCAAGAGCTCCGAGATGGCGGTCCACGAGGAGAGCAAGCATCTCACCAGGTGAGTGGGACGATGAGGTTATAGATAAGAATGGAATGTGATTAGGAAAGCATAGTGGTGATACGGCGTGTGTGAAGTCACGGGAAATATTGTACGAATAAATGTTTTGGCGCTGGACCTAAGCTGTAGCAACTGTAGGCACATTAGTATGGATTTGAATTTTATCTGTTAGAGAATATATCTACGGACAAGCGTCCGTTGCGCGTGCACAGTATGCTGTCGAAATTGTATAGACATTGCATCGTTTGATGCAAATCGTTGCATAGATATTAATAGAATTTAAATAGCGCTTGGTACGCAGCGTACTGCACACGTGCCTTGGACTCTGTTATAACTATTCCCTACGATGTCTACAAGCACTTACGCTGCGCTGCGCGGCAAGGTTCTAATATGTGATTGTATGGAGCAAGACGCACTTACTTGAGCGTGCCATGTCAAATCCGTACAAAATCCATTGCAGCGCCGCGTCGCGCAGTGCAGCGCAGCGCAAATGCGTTTGGGAATTCGTTTCGACCATGACCACTTTCATGTTTTTGTCTCTCCAGACTTTCCAAAGTGATGATTGACTACGAAAATGGCACCATGTCGTTGCAAAGCTATTACCAGTGATGGTGGGACCGATTCAATGAGGGATTTCACAATTTCAAAATCGACCCGATGGCGCTATTGAGAATTAAGGTTCTTTGTCAAATACTGCCGTGCTATTGGACAGAAACAACTGCTGTAAAATGACGGATCGATTCTAGCCAATGACAGGGTTTTATTTTGACGTCAGATATCAAGTCTCAGTAGCGCCATCTGGAATCCCGAAAACCGTGAGACAGGAAGATATCACCTCTCCAAAATTTTATACCGACATAGGGGTCAGAGTCGAAAGAGCGGAAAGGTTCACCAGTGGCGACCGCGTACCGGCAATCGCAGCGTAGGATGGGCCCCACGAGATGGACGACCTTATAAAGTTAGAGGGAACCCGTTTCGTACTTAGAGGCTAGTCTAACTTCAGCAACGCAATGAGCTCGCTACGCGTTAGGTTCCTCATGCCTTCGGCGAAAGGAGGTCGAGCAAGGTCTTCCTTTGGGACCCTTAGACTGGCAGCAGAGGTGTTGATGGTAATAACGCAATGTGTTGTCCATAGGTTCCATAGACCATGACGGCTGTGCCTTAGACCCGGGCAGGACCGCGCCGCGGCCTTGGGAGCGCGCGGCGGCTGAGGCCGGCGACGGCCGCTGCGGCGGCTGGCGGCTGACGGCTGACTGCTGACGGCGCGCGGCGGCTGACGGCTGCTGACGGCCGCTGACGGCCGACGGCTCGCGGCGGCTGACGGCCGCCCGCGGCCCGCACCTGTGATTTTAAACGTTATTTATTGACTTCTTCCACCCTCGGAAGATTCGTATGCAATAACTTACCAGAACGCATCGGTAAAGTGTTGAATATTCTAAAGTTGCTTTATACAGCTGTTTCGACGTTACATTTTGTAAATGCGTACCGTGAGTGCAATCTTGTTTTATAATTCACCTATTATTATAACGTAGTTATTGCCGAGTACAATTATAATTATAATTATGGTATCGTTTTATGTTAAGTTGACGTATTCTAAGCGTACCTATACATTCTTTTGATTGACCTTCGAGAAAGGTTAGTGATACTGATTATTGTGGTGGAAATATGCTCTTCAGCTCGGAGATTGTGAGATTAAAAGAGTGAATTATTTTGATGTGAGACATACCATCCGAGATTTTTATAGACTTGTGATTTTTTTCTTATATTGCTAGCTTTTAGCTTCGTAGTGTTAAGCTAGATTCGATTTTATCGTATTTATTTCACGTTTTATTATTGTTCTCGGTCACAATTTCGATTTTATGATAAATTCGCGTGTTATTTATTGTCTCGTTATTATTGAAGGCGTGTGATTAATTACTTACTCATTTTAATTAGCAACGAAATCTGTTTACTTCGACTGGCCCTTGTTGTCAAACCTCTTAGACACGTTTCGATGCGACTCACTGCCACATGCTTTCGCCTATAGTTCGCGGAGACTCCGAGAACTCATGATGACGTGGACTCGAAATATACTATAGCTAAACTGGTTCTGGAGAAAGGGATCACTTTGGTATGTTAGTAATAATATATTTACGAAAAATGTGTTATAATAATTATTATACATCTTATTTTCCCGCCACGACATTGATCGTTTTAGGAGTGCTTCCGATTCAAATGCTGTGCATCGCAACAATAAACTTCTAGACGGTGTTAAATGTTTAAATTAGATTACACATAGCGTACACAATTATTAGTTTGCTCAATACATGTCTTATTGTCGAATACTTATTACGTGGAATGTAAAATCTCGTCACAGCTCAATATAGCTAGTGTCATTCGGTCTGGAGGGGATGTACTATAGTGGACTTGTTGATATTATTGGAAATGTGGAGTAGGGGGTTGGTGGTCGTATTTCGGCGGTAGGCGGAGACCTGCCGCGGCAACCGGTCCAGAGATGCAATTCCTAAGTACAGGGAGGCTCGGAGGCAGCGCCGGGAACAACTTTGTTACTCACGTTTGCTCTAACCTAGGACTAGCGTAAGACATTCACACTTTTAAAGCGTTAAGTGACTAAAATATTAAACGATGGAATAAGCCCTTTTAAATTTGTAGCTGTTATGTAAATTGTACGCCTTCACAGATTATGTCAAATATAATTGGTATGTAACGTAGTGTGCATTGATTTGTCAATGATGATAGTCTTGAGAGCAATAACACTGGGTTTGTTTGGGTTATATGTGAATCGTTCGGTGTATAAGGTTGAGAACATTTTTTACATAAACTGTATAGGTTTCGTAGTATATCATAGATAGAAATCAGTTTATAATGATAAATAATTTTATAAAAGCAATGTATTGTTCAGTAGCGGTGCCATTATGCGTGACGTGTTTGTAGGAGTGTCCTGGCACGCCATGATTTGATACTTGCGGCCCATGTCTCAAAGAACATTGTGACTACTAAAGATAAATATAATTTCGGAATAAACTTCTATCAAGTTCAAGTGAATATCGCTGGTGCATAATGTGAACTGAAAGGTCGACACGCGCGCTTAACCGGCGTACGCGGAACGGACACTGCTCCACGTTGGTATCGAATTCGCTCGGGCCCCGCGAAAGGGTAGCCGCAGTAAGTTAATATGAATAATGTGTAATCACAGTACATTATGCAATACTATGATAGCAAGTTACAAAATATTAATACCTACATTATAATGGTTATTCTTGAGACCATTCCATTGTAGAATAATATGGAAGCCAAAATGACGACTTATTTTTCTATAAACGATTTTGTTAGATTTGCGATTAAAAATATTAAGGTAAAATGTTGATGTTTATCGATATTAAATAAAATGTAATGTAAGACATTCAGATTCCAAAGATCTAAGGCTCAACTAAACTCTCTTAGCTAGCTTACAATTGCCGTTGTTAATTGTCTGTTGGCCGTTGTCTCCAACTCGAGCGATATTTTCATACAGGACGACCAGCCATCACAACTGTAGGAATATTGTTTATTTCTCCAGCGTTGGTACCGAGTAGTACCTTGAACATTGTGATAACACTGATAAAACAGTTTATTTTAGAACACCCTACTTGTATTTTGGATTGTTTTTATTACACAATATTGCCGTAATAGAGCGGGGTTTCATTCGTTTACCTGAGGGCGCTAGTACTACCACCTCAGCATTTTTTACCTATTGTCTGTAACCACTTCTTGTATTGATATTCTGGTAATGAATTCACGAATGTAATCTTTGTCATTTTTTGAATGAAATCCTTGGAACATGGATTTTTTACGCATTTTAATATAAAAATGTAATCATGCTGATATAGTGGACTTTAGTGTAACAATTATTTATTGTTTGTAAATTTTACTGTGGAATCAAAAATACGTCATCGTTTCGGTTTTGTACGTATAATCATTATTGGTATACATATTTACTTATAGGGATTAATATATTTAACAAGGCAAAAATCTTAGGTAACATTAGAACGATACTGAAGCAATTATATCGATAAACATTCTCTTAATAATGTTTGTATATAATTTTATAATGATGGTATATATTAAGGAATCTCCTTTATTTCCATTGAAGTTGCGCGTCTTTTTGTGCTATGCTATCTCCAGTAATCCGTTTATTACTGTTGCTTTTATTTTTAAATATTGTGTAAATTATTAATGACATGTTGTAATAAGTATATATAATGATAGCCATAAAATTACTTGTTTTATATAACATAAGTCTGTAAATACCATGATTATACATTAAGTTTTATACTCGATTGTTTTTGTTTCATATCCAACCCCCTAACTGATCTTTCAATCCAATAAGTACTGCAAAGGGTGTGTGGCATGGCGATTAAAATTTTAAATTCGCATTACACTATTAAACTACACACGAACCCTACTCGTTCAAGTTCGAAGCCTTCATTTAGAGAGTATTGTCTCTAAGTGGTAATAGAATACTAATGAAGTCTTTGACCCGCGAGGCTGTATCGGTGGCGACTTTCGTTGGCGCTAAACTTACGCCGGGCGGCGGTGAGGAGAAAGTTAACTGTAGTGCGTGCCCGTTACCGCCCGAGTCCTCAGTCCGACTCGCGCCCCGGCCGGCGCTACACTGTGCCGCCGCTATGCGAGCCGATGCGCGACCGCAGAAAGCGATAGTGATACACAAAAGTCCATTGATGGACCACACAAAAGGTGACTTCACGACCCATTGACTCTTGTGCTACCTATCAACTAACGTGTAGTGTGTAGTGTGAGCGACCCGATCCCGTCATGACGTTCTCCGGGAATATGAAGGAGAGCAAACCGCGGTCCAAAGACGCATGGGAGTCGGAGGTGAGTCGCAAGTTTCTATCATTGTTCGCGACCCATGCTAATTATTTTGCCGGCGCGTGTGTGATTCACGCTGTTTTGTTATTGTTAACTGGATCGGTGGTTGCATCTTTGAGTCATTAATTATGCGGGCATGGAGATTACTATCTTTCCATTATGACTGTCGCCGCTTTCCCCTGTTCGAGATTTTGCAATTCTCGACCGACAGACTTTTTTATGGCTGTTTTTAATGTGTGTTATTTAGCGTTCCGCAGTTTATGAAACATATAGGTCTCCCGATATTGCGAGAAATTTCTTTACTCTTTAAGAACAATTAAGTTACGTTTCTATTACCTACATAGAAATTTATGTAGATAGTAAATAGAGCAACTTGCTGCTCTATATTCTAAGGGACTTATTATTTATCAAAATTTTAATAGAATGTCCATTTATACCTATTATCACTATCACTACGTCTTATAAAACAAAGTCCCATGCCGCGTCTGTCTGCTTGTCTGTTCGTGTTAAACTCAAAAACTTAGTGTACACCAATAGACAGAGTAATTCATGACGAAGGTTTAGGTGTATAATTTGTTAAGGTCGCTCGCCCGTACGAAGCCAGGGCTAGTCGCTAGTTTTATATAAACCAGTGCCGAGGATGGATATATTTTAGTAATATGACAGGAATGTAAGCCCAGTCAGCGGAGCCACTCGTTTATTCGAAAATTTATTTAATGTTACAAATTCTTTATGTACATCGGTACATCTACGTGACAAAATAAGATTTAATAAACTACTGAATTACTTACCTATAACTTACCTCTTTATAATGCTAAAAATAATGAACAGTAAGTAATTAATAATACCTAAGTTTTATAGGCGGGAGACATTTTCTTACATCTCACAACAGAGAATCTTATGTCTAGTACCTCATAAATCAGGCATGAATTTACACAAAAACAATATTTTTTATAAAACTGAGATAGCTGTAATGGGGGAAATTATAGAGAATACCTGCAGCGGCTGTGGCCTAATGGTTAGAGGTCCGACTTGTAAACGAGAGGTACCAAGTTCTATCCCCAGTGCCGCTATGAATGTACCAGTGTATTCTTGTGAGTTATGCAGGTAGGTACATCACTCTCCACATGGCACAAGTAACGAGATTAGAGGATCTTTTTTCTTTTTCTTGTTTTGTTATTGTCTCTGTTTGATTATATTTTTTAAATTTAATTTTAAGAATTTTGTGCTGTGTGTTTGAGTGTAATAAATGTGTTTTACTTTACTTGAACGCTAACTGATGCTGAAGGATAATATCGAACAAACCTGCACTTTCAGGCTACTCAATGTGTAACCATAATCCAACCTGGTCATGTTCTCCTGTTAACAGAGCCATGGAAGTCAGATGGCAATACTTCTACTGTGATTACTTGATCTGCCTAATTCTGAATCTTGGTCAAAGCGGACCCAGGGACCTCGCGCACGAGAGCATAACCTCCCATCACGCCAAGATGTTCTTTTTTTAACAAGTTCACGGCCTGCCTGATGGTAAGCAGTCACCGCAGCCTAGACGTTTGCAATATCAGGCGCGTCACCAACGCGCCTAATTATTAAAAAAAATTCACGATTTTCTTGAAGAACTCCATGCTGTAATTTTCAGAAAAAACATCTCCATAGAGTTCATTCCACAGCCTTAGTTTGCATGGGAGAAAGTTCCTTTGGAACCACACAAACGTTCTTCAGAACAAACACTGTTGTACAAGCGGCAGAACACACAAGGGAAGCGAAATATACGATGCGTTTTATATACGATTACTTGTTTCTTTACCTGCCATTTCGTGTGCTGTGTTGACGAAAATCTAGAAAGGTCAATTGGACACAGATTCTTTCGCATAAACCTTGGTGAGAGGCAATTTGCCGTCGAACAACTACAACCTACATTAATTATGTAGGTTAGAGTAGGTGTAGGTAATTTTATCCATAAAAACAGTGACATACCTACTTAGGTAACTGCTAAATAATATTCTCATAAAGCCGTTAATAAATATGCGTTTGCAGTTCGCAGTTCTCTACATCAGACTCGCCTATAAATCGTTCTTAAGAAATAAACTGACTGATGTAACTTTCCTAAACACAAACAACAGTTTCAGTAGGTACCTATTAACATTACTTATATTAATTTCGCGCATCCTATTTTATAACTACCTATACACAACTACACCAGCGTTTTGCATGTTTATAGCCGATCGATGGCGCTGGACCGATTGCTTCCTCATAGCCTTTTCTAAAGTCAATCATCTCGCAAATTTCTAAGAACAGTAAAGTAGGCACTAGACAGTCAGTCCATGTTTATGTTGCATTGGCAGCACATTCGTGAGAAGGAAATTAAGGTTTGGTACCGACAGCGGATATATCCAACGTGTTTCTGTCCTTGCTTTGCCGCCTCTCACTTATCGACGCCAGACCACATGTAAAACAAGACATGCGTAAGTACCTATTTGGCTTCGATATGATATCAATCTCACCGGTGAACTAGTTTGAAACCAGGAAGCGTTAGTGCTGCCGAAAAATTTGATTGTTGAGCTATGTACTACTTTGACTTGCGTGCATGTTTCGCATCAGTTATCGTGCAGACACAAACAATTATCAACGAATTAGGTACGTGATGTGCTATCTATATGTAGGCAGATATTTATAAACTGGCGTGTAACGGAAAACCGGATATAAGAATACGAATGCGCTGGGGTCTTTGACTTCCATCGGGCACCTGCCGTGGATTTGAAACGAAATATATTTATTTATTTACAGCGTAACAATCTACCTATAGGAATAACTTTATCCTGCAGTTTGACGCCAAGAAAATAATAACAATAGAAAAGCGTTTGTACTATATATTATATCATAGAACATAGAAGCCATTATTTTAATAAGTGGGTAAATTTTAATGACTTGCCTAAATATACAAGTTAAAAACTTAAGCGTTAATTAAATTAAATTATATGTCATTTATTTCAGGTACATAGGTCCCATAAATACATAATTAATAATGTCACATATAACATTCGCTTATTTAGCTTCAGTTTTGCTGTATTCTCCCACGACAATTACCTACCTACTTTAATCAAGGATATCAATTGCTTGACGACAACCAGCCAACCATTAACTAACCTTATGGTAAACACTCGCATTAACATTGTGCGTAGTGGTACAAACAAAAGAGAGATTCATTCATCACTAAGTTACAACCCACATTGTTCTAACAATTTTGTATTTATAATTAAGTAGGTACCTCCGCGTAGGCAGACAAAGAGCTTCTGCTTATCGTCCTACGGGAGTCCTAGACATACATTGACCCCCCATTTAGCACAGCCTACGAGCATCTAATGCTGTTACGTTTGCTCATCATAACACCATTAGTAACAACATCTAATATAATATCTATCTGGAGTGTAACTAATAACACGGTCATCAGTCACACAAGTTCGCATGAGTCGCGCAATTTCGGTGAAGCAAAAACTGTTCGTCATGCAACCGTGGAGATGTGTATGAATAGGTTTGGCGTTTATTAGTGTGATTCGGTGCATCAGGTGTATTGTGAAGTGTGTCAGTGGTCAGTAACGGCACACCGCTGGTTCCGTGATCCGGGTCGCCGGCCGCCCGCTGCCACTTGACGACTCAATAAACCTAAGATGACTTCTTCAAAAACTGTAATTTAATACTGTTATTAGGTAGGTTCGCAGCACGAGCAGAAAATTGTGCAGATTATTTATCATTCAAACCAGTACCATGTTAATCGTATATGGTGACGACAATATAAATGGTACTCAACTCTACATTCTTAAATGGTGACCGTCTTCGTCGGATAAGTAGGTACACAAGAATTGCAGAACTGTAAAATTGTAGAATTGTATTAAACATATAATATAATTGCACATATTAACAGCACGATATTATCAAAACAAAATACAATAGAGACATTCACTTGTAATAATATATTCTATTTGAAATAGTTAACAATAATATAGGGGTTTGTTAGTAATAATTATATCGGTCTTGTTCATGCAATGGAATTATCTTCGACGCGAAGTTATCTATCAGCTACGACAGTGAAACAGTGTTACGACACAAAGTGAAAGCACAATTAATTATACCAACTTATAGAGTATTTTAAGGAAAAAATTCCTCGATCATCGGCAAAGATTAGAAAACTCATCGCCGGTTGTGTAACCGCCCTGTGGGTTGCGTTGGGTTTACAAAACGGCAAGGTGAGCACATTTAAAAGTTCACGACCAAATTAAAGTCACGAAGTCCCTCGGTTGTCTGCAGCGCACATTATGATAACTACACCAACAATTTCTATTTTAGCTCTTCTAATGATTCAAAGAATATAGGTACTTATCTAGTTTGTTTATACGTTTTGTTTCTCAATAACTTAGCTTATTTGGCATGTAATAATAAATTTATTTCGTCATTCTTCCATTCGTTTGAGTGTTTATAGAAATAGTATTATGGTTTATACTCTTAGCGAATGGATTCAATGGTGCGCAAAATGGGTTTCTATAGGTTATTCATATAAAATAAATGAGTTCAATCGAAAAAAACACAATACGCAAGTTCTTTTTATTCTTTTTCTGTGTTACTGTTTTATTATTAACATGTGGAAATTCATTTCACGCTAAACTAGATATATTTACTAACGTCCAATTGAACAAACATAGGTAGCTACTTAAATTAAAAACGAAGGAAATTCGATCAAAGGTGAAGGTGTAAAATTTGTATGGGAATCGTACCATCATAAGACAACAAATGCTAATGTAATAAAGCACGCGTTATTTACTTAGAAAAATAATACCGTTGCCTACATAATTGTAGGTAGAGCGGGTTAGGAGTTGAACAACACACATCTCTACGTAGCGACCGGAACAATGTGGTCATGGCAGTACGTATGAAATACGAATATACGTACGTAATAGTCGGTCGAATAGGAGCTACAGGATACGTGCGCATTTTCAAAATTCATCGTAGTTCATTACATTAAGTAGTAGATAATTAAGAAAACGTAGCGTGGGTAAGCCACTTACAAGGTGGACCGTCGACCTGGTAAAGATCGCTGGTACCAGGTGCATGCGGAAGGCACAGGACCGGCCTTTGTGGAGATATCTGGGGGAGGCCTATGCCCGCCCTAGCAGTGGGCGTCTTTCGGCTGATAAGATGATGATGATGATAAATTTAGAAAAAAAAAAACATACGATCAGATGGACAGGCCTCTAACGAGTATTTTGATATTACTCATTGGTATCGGAATACAAGCTAAGCGGTGTAAGTAATATGTATTAGGTTTGATTGCATTGCTGTCCAGCTAAAGTTACTTGCGGTCTCGGTGAGAACTGTGTGAGCTTTGAATAGACCCAGATGCAATTGGAGACGTGCTCATTGCATTACAAAACCTTATCTTGGTTTACCTACTTTACATCGGTTCTTTAATGAAATGTTTTAAACTATGGCGGTTATTGTCAAACATTTTAGACTTTTTATGGACATTGTAGACGTTCTTGTTTTATATTTTTTATTCTACTTTGCTATAAAAATGGGCATGGCTAAAAAACAGCGCTACTCGGAACAGTACCTAACGTCCCGTGACAGCTTAAGCTGAGCCAGAGTCTATTTGCCTTTTGTTAGCTATTTTTTATGTACAGTCACTAGTCCTTATGTAACTTAGTATTATTATAACATTTTAGTTGTAAGTCGCCACATGTAATAATTAAAGGTTTTGATAACTTTATGAAGAGAAAGGGTTATTTTTCCAACCTTTGTACGAAAGTAGAAGAACGAAGGGAGTTTTGTAAATACTGAGAGAAAAATTAGATTCCCAAAAGCGGGTGCTATAGACATCAAGGCGCTATTAATTTGAATTCTGAGGTAAAGATAATTCAGTAAAATAATTTACCTAATTATCTTTGTCTCAGTATTAACTCGTTTTACATTTGTTTTTAACTTCGGAGAGACATACAAGAATACATTTTTAATTCCTAGTTAGTTATTTTTTACGTTTATTGACAATACTTACGAAATGAGGACGAACTAATTATAGATGCTGTAAGAAAAATTAGCCCCCATTGAAGTCTTTTAGAGATATTAAAAGTGGGTACAAAAGACATCAACGCGTGCGGCGCTATAGATTGAGAAGGGGTGCATTAATGCTCGATTACACTAAACTTTAGGCTTTGACTTAAGTCAATAATAACAAGAAAAAGCATTGCACTAACACCAACATTAAATGAAAACCTCGCAAAACTATTACTAACTTTTTAACGCCGATTTTGTGTCTCTTAGAATAGAGTCGCCTATGTTTAGTACCATCAATTAGTAAATTCAATTTCCCTCAGGTACATAACGTCTTATTCCCATTTCGACTGAACATCAAATGACCAAGCCCAAATCGATAAAATCTTAAAATATCGTTGTCCCTATTGACTGAAATCCATATGTGTTTATTAAGTAGGTACACACACTATTACTTATTTTTCCCAAGATACCAACTACCTTTTAGTTTCCTTCATATTTATATACTTACTTCGGTATGTATTTCTTCAGTTTTATCATGAGAATGATCTCAAAGGTGATGTGAATGTTTTTTAAACCAGTCCAGTATATGTAATTTTATTCTTATTTGTACTCAGCTCACAGTTGAGCATATTTATTATATCTAATGTAACATCTTTTTACCAGTGTTACCACAAATACGATAAATTGAATTAAATTATTTTAATACTTATTTACTATCGCTTATCAATATTGTTTTTCATAACAAAATCGATAGTTACTAAAGATAAGTAGGAGGCATAACAGGCAGTTAGAGAAAGTTTGTTTTTACTTTAGAGAGCGTAATTTCCATATTGTTATGGTAATACGGTCGAACGGTTATAGCAGTCATTATTAAAATTGGTTGTAAATCTCTTTTCGAGATTTGGAATGGTACAAGTTTCGTGTGTGGCAAACCACATTAAATATTTTTTTAGCCAATCGCCATAATATGTATTATTATAAAAGGTTAGGATTTAAACCAATAAAAATAATCATGGCGTAATGTCCCGCTTATGCTCTCCATTAATGAGTAGGTAGAAATTACCATTGGCATTGGGCAAAATGCTCGATGACCTCTGTAGTGCCTCTCAACAAGTAGGTCTTAAAATGAACATGGACAAGACGAAAATTATGTCGAATGTCCATGTTGTGCCTACTCCAGTGACAGTTGGAGGCACTCCACTTGAAGTTGTTGACGACTATACATACCTGGGACAAATAGTCCAGCTAGGTAGGTCCAATTTCGAGAAAGAGGTCAATCGACGAATCCAACTCGGCTGGGCAGGGTTCGGAAAGCTACGCCACATATTTTCATCCCAATTACCGCAGTGACGAAGGTCTTTGACCAATGTGTGTTGCCAGTGATGACTTACGGAACTGAAACATGGCCGCTCACTGTGGGCCTTATAAGAAAGCTCACTATTACCCAAAGGGAAATTGAAAGAGCTATGCTCGGAGTTTCTTTGCGCGATCGAATCAGATATGAGGAGATCCGCAAGCAAACCAAGATCACCGACATAGCTCTAAGGATTGCCAGACTGAAGTGGGAAGGGCACATAGCTCGAAGAACAGATGGCCGATGGGGCAGTAAAGTTCTCGAGTGGCGACTACGTACCGGAAGACGCAGCGTGGGTAGGCCTCCTACAAGGTGGACCGAAGACCTGGTAAGGGTCGCAGGTACCAGCTGGATGCGGTAAGTACAGGACCGGCCTTTATGGAGATCTCTGGGGGAGGCCTATGCCCAATAGTGGGCGTTTTCTGGCTGATATGATGAATTAGCTCCATGACCCTGATACCAAGAGAACCTGACCAGATTGGATCATGGTTACACATCCAGTGGCCTAAACGTGCAGGTTTCATCACGATATTTTCTTTTCCCTCGCCGTAAGAGTATCAGTTACTATTCAACTAATGTACATAACTCAGAAAAGAGTCATTGGTATATGGCCGCAATGGGTTTCGAATCCGGTACCTCTTGCTTACGAATCGGATACTGTAACCACTCGACCATCGACACCCACGGTTTAAACTAATAAAGATGACCAATAATCACAGTACAGTAAGAAGATGAAACTAGTTATATCTAGACAATTTACAGTGATCTGTTAAGCAGAGTTACCTTTGAGAACTTATGTACCCACTCAATGTTATAAAATCCTTTTTTTAGGTGCATATCTACTCGTCTTGCCTGACGATATAACTTTCATACCTAACGGTCTTGTACACGCATAAGAAGCAAACTGAATTTGGACAATGGTTTGTCTCCTGTTCCTGTCACCTGAACACCGCAGGTATGCTTTAATTTGTCAGCACAATTTTAGAAACTGCTTAGGTAATGAAATTCTTAACGAAACCTGCATATTATCTAAATTAAATGCAGGATATCTTAAGCGTAGGTATGATGATGATGATGATGATGTAATGAAACAGGTTTTGTTTTGATACGTTAAGTCAGTACCTATTCTTATTTGTTAATTATTTAGCAAAAGGTATCCTGCATGGATTTGTAGAAAATTGATCCCATACCTTAGAAATCATGTGAGGTTCATCATTAATTCATCGAAGTTGTCTATATTCCTCGCCGTGGTAACCTATAATTAAGGCGGCACTTAGACAGATTAAATATTTTAGCTATAAGATGCTATAACTTTGTTAAAGTCTAGTTGGTTGTCCTAAAAAAAAAAAAAAATGTTGTTACCATTAAGTAACCTAAACTGTATTTGTGTGTATTTTATAAGAATTTAGCTAGTTATGGCCGATTGTTCCCAGAAATAAATGAAAAAATTAACATCACCTTCTTATGCAACTAGGTCCGAAGAACATGTCTCTCGGAGTCATGTTGGAAAATGTTTTTGTCATCATCAGTCTATACTAGTACACTGCTGGACATAGGCCTCCCCCAATGAGCGCCTATGCACCCTGTCCTTGGCTTGCCACATCCAGCATCCACCTAAAGCCTTTCGTAAACTGTCACTCTACCTAGCCTACCTGTCCTACAATACGCTTCCCTAGTCACAGACCTTTAACTTTACATTTTAATACGTTACCGGCAACCTGTCTCACGTCAACTCTCTGGTCAGTTGGGAATGCTATTGAGAGCGCTGCGTGTAAAATATAAGTATATATGGAGATCCTGGTTGGTTACCTTTTACGACACACATCCCTAGTGGATGGTCAGCTTCGCCGGAGACTATACGATCGTTTGTCATGGATGACTGCGAGGATGAAGGCACGAAAATGTAAGGTAAGCGCTAGCCTAGAGTCAAACTAGTCGCCGAGCGTGTTGCAAAGACGCCAAGTGCGCAGTGCGCCAAAGAGCTAGGCGCTAAGCAAGCCACCTGTCAGCGCAGACGTAGCCTAAAATAACCATTACTATTTTCTACGCTACCCACTTGGATGTCTCCTCACCGCAACACTTATCTGAGACCAATGTTTACATTAAATTAGTTGACAGAACCAATGTTATTGTGGCGAAATGAGCACGTTCCGAATGAAAGTGAGGGCGTTCGCATTGTATACTTAGAGATCTTAATAGAAACCGGCGAAAAGGCTGTGTGGCGTGCGTTCGCTTTGTTACCGGCAAAAACGTGCGCCCGATGTAGGTCGCGCCGCGGCGGCGCGGCAAGTGTCGCGGAGTGCGGTTACGTTGCCGAGATTCTTTCTATGTTTCTAGATCCTGTAAAATTATTATCTTTAAACGAAGTTTGCTTAACAATCACTACTGTCTGTTTGTTCGCTTGAAAAGGATTGAAAAGTTAGCCACTTTCAAGAGCGCCTTCATTCTTCTAAAGCACGCAACATATTTCGATACGTTTTTTTTAACGGAAAGGAATTATTTTGTAGAAACGATTTTTTCTTCTGAGGGTATTATATTTGTAAGTGCTCTAGTACAGAACCAAAGAACCAACCAAATAAATAATATGAACTAGCACAAAAAGTTGTCTGAATATATTTGATTATGCCAACATGTTATGTCCATTTTAACAAACGGACAATTTTGTCATAATCTCTACGCACGGCACGAAGGTTTGTAGAGTGTAGTGTACACAAAAGGAAGTAGGTCTGCCCATTTTCTTGTTTACAGAGATCCTAGAGGTAGGTAGTATACCTACCGTTAAGCAATTAGTCGCGCTAACTGTGACTGGAAGGGGATCATGCCTGCCGCGCGGTCACGTCCCCACAATGCTATAAAAGACATTAAAAAGTATCAAAACGAGCTAAGCTACAGTAACCTAAAACACGAATTGACTTACCTGGCATCCATTTACCCGCAAAGTAACCAACATTCCTAAATAATTTGATCCGACGGCTCCGTAAAAACCTAGCTGAATCGTATGTTGCGACATCGAAAGCTGTTTTACGATCTGTACTTAAGTTAGTGACCTTGTTCGTGAGAAGGAATCGGCTGTAGAGGCCTTTAATATTCCCTTTGTTAGAGATATTTGTGTTCAAATGCCAGTTGTATGTCAGACGTGTCACGGTTTTGCGGCCGCTGACTCGCTGTGTTTCCACTATGGTAATGCCTTTACTTGGAACACTAATGCATTCCACTTGAGAGTTTTAGTGCAACTGCATTCATAAAACCCCAAAGCAGTTAAAAGTACTCGTGAGTGGAAAAACGAATCACTAACTAATGTAATATTTAGACAACGTAGTGCGTATGTCTTATGTATTGTCTAAACAAATACAAAAGACATCAACGCGCTCTATTAAGATGAACAACGACAGATTGGAATTACAATTTCAGATTACAAATTTTAACAAACATTTGTTAAAGGGAAAATTATTTTATTGCTGTATGAATTTCAAGCGCAGGTAGCGATTAAGCTTTTGCCTTTTGAAAATACTCACCTGAGATACGTAATTGGATTTTATGTGCGATACTATACAAAATCTATGATAAGTTTTTATTGTACTCTTCGAAAGGTAAGAACATAAAACCAAACTTCGTTTAGTTTCGTCCGCCTTATGTTACAAAACAGAATGTTGCAACGCCGCGGCACGAGCTTATGCCCCAAGAATAATAGAGTTAAATGCACCAATCTAGGTAATTTCGGTGTAAATAGAATTTTTGATTTCAAAAGGTTTTGACTTTTGTATACGAGCACTGAAACATAGGTACTTACCTATTATACAGTTCTTTGGATCTGGGCAGTCATTACGTATTATTTATTTGAAGTAAAAACGACAAATTGTCAATTTAAAAATACCTTTAACGATTACCTTCCAAATAAGTAGATACTTATATAAATGTCAGGGTAAAATTCTCAATAATACTGTTATCTTAAATAACGCAAAAAACTTTTAAGACAAAAGTAGAGAATTAGGACGGTAAGGTAAGTATTTTCAACGAAATCTAAGGGCGGCTTGCACCAAATTCTTAGTCGCTGTTATGTAAGTTAGCACGACATTTCATACAAAATGATGTACATAATTCTTAAATGTGTTTATGAATTTGGTGCAAGCCAGACTAAATAAAAACCAGCCAGATTAAAAAGTCAACTAACTGGAATAGAATAGAATATGGTTTATTTCATACTTTATATACACACAGACAACTTAAACTTAGCAACTACTTAAATAAAAACATTTGTATGGATGTAGACTGAGTTATTAATTTACTATATAGGTAGGTATACACAGCTACCATTCCAATACCCTCCTTTCTTTGAAGTAAATACCTTACTTGTAGCTTTAGTTTATTTAGTCTGAGATACGTATATTGTTAAATGGTTCAACATTTAACCTATGTATCTGATCTGACATTCAACTAGTTATGCCTCGGTCGGTCTATGTACCGGGCTTTGTTGACGCAACCTGAGCAATTTATCGAAGGCTTTCTTGCCATTTGATATAATAGCTCGCCGTGTTCTTATCGATATCGTAATATTTCGACACGGTGTGTACAATCAACTGAAAATGTATGGACTAAGAGGTATCGACCAACAATAATTTGTACATACCTAGGTACTAACGAAGTACACTACCCGTGTGTGCGGGCCACAAACAATCTACTCTGTAATTCAAAGGTTTTTCATCGCAGAACAACTTAGATGGTCTCTCTACAATAATGCGTTGAATTTTGGTTATAGTATCTACTCAGATTTCCATGGTGTTGTCAGACAAGGCGACTGTACGATAATTCGGAACTCTGTACGAGAAGTGCCTCTCTCCAACACGAGCCGAATGTCGTGCCTGACGTGCGCATGAAATTACTAAATTAGTTTCGTGCAGACAATTTCCTTACGGAAATTCCACCTAACAACAGATCTAACTCCATATATTCACTTATCGAGTCCATCAGTTGTTACGTGCATCGCGTAACACGGCAACACGACAATTACAAGATGACTAGCGCCGTAATGAATTAAAATGTGTGCAATTGATTGAATAATGAAACGGTGTCGGTGTCTGCTAGGGATCGGTTGCCGGCCGCCGCGATGGCAGATCGAGCAGAACAAACCAACAATGGCCGACAAAAAGTGTAAAATGCTATACACAAACACAACGGACATAGACATGCATAAAAAGAGAGACAATTTAGGAAAGTGGCACTCTCGCTACGCCTGAAGAATTCGAACCTAGTGGACTACATTTAATCTGTCTAAATCTTATAATAGAGTACAACGACTTGTATGTAGGTATATCACATACCTAATGCTTACGCAATTTCTACAATGAAATACGTACAACACGAAATGATGATTACAAAAGGAGATAACACGAAATGATGATTACAAAAGGAGATGAAGAGGCTCATTATATTTTAAATTATCTTTCCATTATGAGTGAGTGGCGAACAACGAGACGGACGGCTCAAATAGCGATGTCCAAATTGGATTTGGCTAATTGGTTATGCATGTCACGATACACTGGCATTATATTTAGTTTAAATGCGTGTCTCCATAAACCGGACAAAAGGCAATGCGTTATGGATTACTTGCAAAAGTTTCCTTTTAGCTATTTCGCTTATAGATTGTAAAATCGATAAGAGAGGGAGGAGTTCTGTAATCGGTGGTTTAACAAACCGACACCTTTGTGTTTGGATATGGGATCAACTATATTCTGGGACTAGTCTAGTGATTAATATAGAATTGGATAAATACTGAAAAGAAACACAGTTGCAATAGAGCACTTAGTATTTTTTTCTTTGTGATAGAGTTCCCCTCGTAAGTGGAGAGAGAACATAACATAATTTAATATACTTAAATATAAAAACAATATTACCATTTATATTATTATAATTATAGAATAACTTAATCGTTTTTAAAAAAAAAAGAACGTCGCGAGCGTGTCGTCGCGCTTAACAAATTATACACCTAAACCTTCCTCATAAATCGCTCTGTCTATTGGTGAAATTCGTATGAAAATCCGTTCTGTTGTTTTTGTGTTTATCGCGGACAGACAGACAGACGTCGCATGGCACTTTGTTTTATAATATGTAGTGATAGTGATAATTATTCATTCTAAATATAACTTGAATTACCTTACACATTCGCATAACTGAAACCACCCTTCCTCTACAGCTGGGCTACGGCTGGGCGCGGAACGGCGAGCGCCGCTGCCGTGCGCACCGCCCGCCCGAGTCCACGATGTCAGTAAGCAGCGACATCCGCTTCACGCGCCGTAAGCTCAGCCGGTCATGCCGCGGCTGCTGCGCGGCGCTGGCAGCGCTGCTGGTGCTGCTACTGCTGGCGGCAGTCGCTGTCTACCTTGGACGTACGTGAGATACTGACCTACCTAGGTTTATTATCGTCAAAGATGATAACGCTTCTACGGTACAAGCTCAAAGTTCCTGCCCTGCTTGTGCTATTGCTGCTTGTGGGCGATCGTCTTCGCCGTCTTTCTTGGACGTACGTGAGACAGTAACCTAGATCTGTTATTGTAAGCGTATTTTTTACACGGTCACTGTTTAAAACTCTCTTTTATAGCAGCTTCAGCCATAAACGAGAAAACAGCTGATTGGTCCGTTTTAAATCAGAATGTACGAAAATAGTTATTTTTTGTGATTACTTGTGTGACTTTAAGGTCCGTCCAAAATAATTTTAACCTTCCTCATCATACCCCATCACATGGGCCTACTTCTTAATAAGCCCATGTCACTTACTACCCACATATCTGGCATACCTCCTATCTCTTTAAGTATTCCAATCTTCTAGTAACAAACATTATGTACGAATAGTAGTACGCGTAGGCTGCAAAGTGTGACGGACAGTCAAGTTCACATCACAAAGCCGGTTCGGCGTGGTTTGGTTATTGACGTGAGACAATCTTCACGTTAGTAGGTAATCTATAGTTAGTTAACTACCTGTACGAGAAAAAAGCGTGACATTAGTACCTATGTACCTACTAATTTAAAGCAATAAATAAGTATTGAATATTGAATATTTACGTACGTATTGACGTTTTCAATTAAATAAACATTTCCCACTCTGACCTCATTTTCTGTCTTTGAAGTAAGTAGGTATGTATCTACTTAGGAAACTTAGATACTTTGACATATGTGTTTGCGAGACCTATAATCTCGATATAAATGCCCCGTAGCTAAAAGTGGGTGAGGTACTCTACACTCAGCAGTTTCAACATTTCCAAGGCATTTGGGTCCGCCGTAAATGTGAACGCGCCGCGCACCGAGACCGTGCGAAAATAATGTTCGCTTTTAATAAAGCTAGCGCATTGCTGTGTGTTTGTTGAATGTAATACATAAATAGATGCAAATAGTTAGGTGTTCCTTATTAGTCAGTACCTATCAGATGATATTTATTAGATAAGTAAAAAGCAAGTTAAGTATACTCCATACGTAGTTATTAATGAGTGTTAATCTTGAAAATTACAGCGGAAAATCCACTCTCGATCGATTTATTCGCATCCCATTAATCATCAGTCTATCTATAATCATAATTGAGCATATAATCTTGTAGAGAGTTCCTTCTACAGACGCTAGCAGATTTCAATCTCCTTGAGATTTCCATTCTCTCGTAGTTCTTCTACTACGGCTTTTTCTACGGGCAGATTTACTTGCGATACTTCTTTCACCGGAAAATCATGTACAGCTATAATACCGACTTCCACAATTCTAAATCTATTACACTTCTAGGCGCAGGCATTGCTTTAGTTACGTAAACTAGAGCAGGTATGTGACACCATAGAGAGCAGGTATGTAAGACTAGTCACTGTACAAGTGTATTCTATTGTTAGTAAACACTGGGCGTGTGGGGAGGCGGAGGCAGGCGACATTTCGCGGCTGCCCGTCGCCGCGAGGCCGCCGGCCGCCGGCCTTGCGCGCGCGCCGCTCTACACGGCACAACAAGTGCAGTGAGCCATCAACGAGATCCGAGATATCTGAACGGACTATTCGTCAGCCTAGATACACATCAGTGACTTTACTGGGGCTTCGCGGGCAGAGATACCATCAAAACATCTACCTAATAATTAAAACATTTTTTTTGCTTACTTTACATTTGGCAGATGTTATTTCCCCTTTGCTACAAAATAGAGAATAGCTGTTGCTGCTTTACTTACGATGGACTGGGGTCACTTTGATTTTCGGAGAGACATTGATCATTGATATACTTTTCTCTATTAATCAAGTGTTATTTTCACGCAAACAAAACATGTCATACATTAGACAACACTAATTAGTGGATGTAACGAAAATGCAATTTTTCCCTTACAACTTAACAGAGTAAGTGATCAATGTCTCCCCGCAAGTCAAAGTAACCCCAGTACACGGTACCTTTTTAAAAAAATGTTTTAAAACCTATATAAACCTTGTGTTTTCAATCAAATTATTGTAGTATATCCACATGCTAATTTCTTATGAATGTGATGAATACAAAACACAAACAAGTACCTATGTTCAAACTCTGTGTCTAAGCTCAACCTTTTATGCTTAGCTAAAACATTTAATTGCAGATATGTACCTGTTTGGCGATCCGCTGAACCGGCAGACGTTCCGAGGGTCGTTCGTGGTGACCTCCTGGGGGGAGGGGCTGGAGGTCAAAGACCTCGAGGGGGGCAACCGGACCCGGGAGGGGGAGCTCCGGTCCCGGCTACAGGACCTGTACCGAGGCTCGCAACTGCGTTCCTGTTTCATATCGGCTGACATTCTCGCTTTAGACACGTAAGCCTCAATCATTATATTATAAAGTAAAGACGAATTTGAATGACCTACTTACACATTGTATAATATACTTATAGGTAACTTAATTTAACAAATTAAAGCTTTATGCATGCAATTCCGCAATGAGTTACGACGTAGACTACCTTTTCCGGTGTTCCGGTTTGCTTCTCCAAAACATGTGTTGCAAAAACACGTTACATAATTTAAGTTTTTGAATAAAGTATTGACCAGTTCCTCTGCAAGCTGTTAAAGTGTTTCAGCATATTGCTACGTAACATTAGCGTTTTGTTATAGTCTTACGTAAAACCGAGTCAATTTAATATTAAACCTTGGCTGAGTTTCGATCACGACTATAGGCAATACAACTTGTGATAGTCTTGCGTTAATGAGGGTTTTTCTGTAGGAAAGTATACAGGTATTTAGTTTCAAACAAAGTAAGTTGCGCTATATCTTTGTACTATGGGGGAGAGAAAGTAATACTTTCTCGAAATCTCTGGAGGTTACGATCGTGCGATCACGCGGTTGCCGGAGAGCGCGCCATCAGGTACCTACCTGGACGGATAAATAAAGAATTACCTTAACAGATTGGACAATAAAAGCGGAGGAAGCATTTAGTCGCAATAAAAACTGTATCGAGGAGATGTGGCGTGCGATATGGTTTTAAAGCGATACTGACATGAGAAAGTTCGTACGTGCCCTGCTTGCGAGCTTACGCTTTCTAAGCCATGCACGCTTCTAAACTACATAAAGGTTGTTCCGGAAGGCTTTATTGTGTTACTAGTGGACCCGGCGCGACTTCGTTCACGTACACCTACCCACCCTCTACCCATTTTTCTTGCTTATAAACCTTCCTCTTGAATCACTCTATCTATTAAAAAAAACCGCATCAAAATCCGTTGCGTAGTTTCAAAGATTTAAGCATACAAAGGGACATAGGGACAGAGAAAGCGACTTTGTTTTATACTATGTAGTGATGCATATTACATTGCCCTTTCTATGTGTCAATTGACTACTAAAAATTCAAAAGTGAGTCATATGGATTTAATTTTCTTTGTACAAGAAAAGCTGTTTCCCCGAATGGAAATCGAGAAGGAACACATTTCATTTCTTATTAATTGTACAATAGGTAGGTACTAAGTAGAATTTATTTATAATAGGTCTACCTACCTAAGTCTAATAAAGTGAAATGTAAATCAATATACACCAATTTGATTCGCCGATAAAAGTTTAGTAAAACAATGTTGCCACTATAAGCCGCTGCATCAAATCCATTCGTTCCACCGTATTTGTAGTGGACATTAAGGATAAACCAATTATCAATATGCCACGGTAATATTGTACTAGTGTTTGGTATTAGTGATTCACTGGTAATAGCTACGCCAACAAACGGTTTTGTAGTAGGCAAACTGGTGTACAATGTTTGTGGTTATAATTAAAAGTTTTCCCTTGACCCTGTATGAGATAGAGGTCGCAGTGCTCTAGGTAATACCTGGTAACATAAAACTAGGTCAAAACACAATCAACAAATCTTTGATTTAACTCTCCGATATATTATCTCTCTTTAATTATCTATTCATTAAACATAACATACGTAATTCGCTTACATTATGATTGGATACTTAGAAACACTGTCGGGCCGGTGTCCCGTGTTGATCTAAGATTGGGTATTTTATTAGGTAGGTAGCTGTAACTCACAAACAATTTTCTAACTCCCGTTGACGATCGCTTTCAGGGTAGACGATGGGGACCGAGTGCATTTCGAGGTGTCGTTCGAGCCGATATTCACGGCGGTGAGCACGGCGGAGGTGGCGGCCGTGCTGGCTGCGGAGCTGGACAGCCCTACGCTGCATTTCGGGAACCTCACCACGCTGCCTGGCTCCTTGCATATTGAGGTGAGGATTGGAGTCACGAATTATAAGCATTACCGCTTCACATATTTTACTTTTGTATGGTATGGTGGCAAACAAGTGTGAATAGGGACTGCATTATCGTAAGCAGTTTTCGTAGTCTATGGACGTTTGCATAACGGGTATCACTTGTAAAGCTCCACCGTTGGACATGCACGAGTTTCTTTCAAGGCGGAAGGTTAACTATAAGTAACAACAATAACAACCCTAGTTGGAGTTTGAGTTATTTTAGGTACTCTGAGGGATACCACTCGACACATTTAATCGAAAATAAAATACTCAAATTCATTAATCTACTTCGTCATTGCAATGACTTCAAAAATCTTTTTTCCAGGAAAATTCAGTAATATCTTCTCAAGCTCTGAAAGAAGGTGAAACGACATTGGGTGAAGAGCCTACCACTGAGCCGACAGCTCCAGAAGAAGAAGAGGAGGTTCGGGAGTGCTCGCCGGTGACCCTGACTTTGTGCTCGCACCTACCGTACAACACGACATCGTATCCCAACTTGGTGGGACATACGTCGAAGGACGCCCTCATCCGAGATCTAGTAGCATTCAGGGAGTTGCTCGACGCAGAATGTTCACACCAGGCTCAGGTAAATACCTAGAAATAGGCGTCGTTTATAGAATATATCTTTGAAGTAAGATTTTTAAGGCCAAGGTCTCCAGAACCTTTAGAAAGTCAGCGCGAATACTGAATACTAACCAGACATCGACTGTGCTATTTAGCAACAGTCAAGAAGGAGTTTGTTATAATTTTCACCCATGGTTTTACTCTTTTAGAATTTTCTTGCATAGTGGCTTGTCCCATACCTAACCGATGATGTGCCGGACACCCTGAAGGATATATTTACTGTGTAGATGATAAAAAAGCTAGGAGTTTCGCATTCGTTTCTTTAAATGTCTAGGTACCCACCATAATAAACATGCACCTATCCCATTAATATTTCTTTGCTAGTATTGGAAAACATCTAGCCGAACAAGTGAATGTTACTAACTCACAATCAATTAGGCCACCTGAGTCTTCAACCCAATTTACAAACTTAAACTCGTTTGCCTTACTTGAGACGGACGAAAACGAAGTTGAAAACATTATAATGACGTTAAGAAATGACTGCGCTAGTGGCATTGATAACATTCCTTGTTCGTTTATTAAAATGCATAAAAAGTACTTAATCGCGCCTCTGACCCATATCTTTAATATGTGCCTTTCATCAGGCATATTTCCTAAAGTATTAAAAAAGGCCGTCATTAAACCCATTTACAAAAATGGCGATAAATATTGTGTCAACAACTACCGACCGATTACCTTACTTCCATCTTTATCCAAAATTTTAGAAAGAATTGTCTATAAGAGGCTTGTAGGGTACCTGGAAAGTAATAAACTTTTAGCACCGACGCAGTATGGCTTTAGATCTGGACGATCCACTAGCGATGCAGTAGATAACCTGACTGATTATCTTGTTAGACAACTCGACTCTCACAGAAAGTGCTTAGCCGTATTTATTGACCTCGCCAAAGCCTTCGATACAGTGACTATCCCTATACTTCTGGATAAACTATATACACTAGGTATACGAGGCCTCCCTCATCGCCTCATAGAAAACTACCTCTCTGACAGGACACAACGCGTTTGTATTGACAATATCATTAGCGACGAACTCCCTATTGAATACGGCATTCCTCAAGGATCTATTTTAGGCCCAATTCTCTTCCTGATCTACATTAATGAACTATGTACTATCCCTCTCGCTAATGGTAGAATCATTACTTACGCAGATGACACTGCCTTGCTCTTTAGTGCGGATAGCTGGAGTGAAGTTTTCAGACTGGCGCAAGTTGGTTTCCTCTCAGTAACACAATGGATTCATAAAAATGCGCTTACTGTAAACACGGACAAAACGCAGTACATGACTTTCTCTTACAGTTCTATTACTCAACCTCCTCCTAATTTGTATTCAATAATAGCTCATTCCTGCACCCCAAACGACTTCCTAAACTTAGGTAATGTCTGTGGTTGTCCCAAACTTGGTTCTACCAAGTCAATAAAATACTTAGGGATCATTATTGACCAGCATTTAAATTTTAAACAGCATATTGACGTGCTGACTACAAGGATGAGGAAACTAATATACGTGTTTAAAAATCTTAGACACGCAGCAAGCAAAAATTTACTAAAAGCCGTATATCTAGCATTATGCCAGTCCTTATTAACCTACTGCAATACATCATGGGGTGGAATTCATAAAACGACTTTGATTGACTTAGAAAGAGCACAGAGAGCTATTCTAAAAGTGAGTTCCTTTCGTCCCTTCCGCTTCCCGACGACGCAATTACTTACGGAATGTGATGTTTTATCAGTCCGTCAATTATTCATTCTGCATACTATAATGAAAAAACACTCCCTAGTGCCTCTAAATCCCGAAACCCAGACCAGCCATAGACGAATGGATATTGTGTGCAGCAATGAACTATTCCGCACACAACATTCACATCGATTTTTCTGTTTCCTTGGTACATATCTGTATAATAAAATAAATCGTACCCTATGCATTCATCCCATGAATACTTATAGTTGTAAGGTCACTCTTACAAACTGGTTGAAAGGTAAATCGTACGAGGAAACGGAAAAACTACTCGAAGTGGTCGCTTAGTTTAGAATGTAAATATATTCATTTTAAATTATATCAATTTTCTGTACAATATGTAACCAATAATTTTATTGTTTTATTAATAAATATAGTCGTAAGCACTAACCTACATTAAATTGACCTACTAACATTGATGCCTAAGACACAGGTAAACTACTTACTTAGTTTAGGCATCTAGTTAATTAAAAATATAGCATGTATCTACTTAATTTACTTAGCTTAAATTACTAGGGTAATAAATAATTTTAAATTGTTCTATTTAAATTTTAACATAAGTAGGTACTTACTTTAAATTTAACTATGTAATTTTAGACATAAGTTTTTCTTGAATAAATTATTTATTTATTATTTATTTATTAAGTTGACAATAAAGAACTCCTACAATTTCCTTTAAATGCATGTTCCACTAACCCGACTCCATTTCCAGGACTTCGTATGCCAGATGCTGCAGCCCCGGTGCGTGGGCGAGCGCGTAGTGCGCCCCTGCCGCGCGTACTGCCGAGCCTTCCACGCGGGCTGCGGCGCGCGGCTGCCGGACCGGCTTAAGCCGCATTTCGACTGCTCAAGGTTCCCCAACTACTTCGGCCCGGAGTCCTGTGCCACTGAACCAGGTGAGGAGTTGTATGGATTGAATGCGATTTTCTGAGTTAGGTAGTGCATGGGATGGTCATAGAATAAGGAACTGCATACGGTAGTTAACTTTCCAATGTTTCTGGGGATGGTGAAGCAACCACACCGCTGAAGGGTACAACTTAAGATCGTTGGATGTTATAGTGTAGGGAATGAGAGTCGAATCCTACATCGAAAACGCCATGTGCTATACTTGGAGTCTCTGATTCAAGCTCCAAATATTGTCCAATTGTCGTACCTATAATTTATACTCAGACAGGCAGGTATTTGACTGCAACGACGCGAATGGCTGCTAGAAGCTAGAAAAAACCTGAGGTTTATAACTAGACTAGAAAACGTACACGTAATACGTCTGCGGTGTTTACAAGTTACAAAATATCGTGGTCAAGTTGTGCTAAGACACCGCAGCGACAAGTGACCGCTTCACGGTTAACTGCTAGTGCATGAAATTTGGGTCTTGTTTGGTGTTACATTTCGTTTACTGCATGCTGTCTATTCAAAACGCGTTCTTCTGACGTAACTCTGAAAGATGATCTCCTACTATAAGCTGCTAATCTGTGCTAAGGGGAAGGCGACAGAGAATAACAATTGAGGAATTCACAATTCAGATTGCAACAGAGGGCTAGAGAGGTTGGCTCTATCGAGGCGGTCGTGCGACGGCATCCCTGACTGCGCAGACGCCGAAGACGAACGCCAGTGCGCGCACTGCGGAGTGGGCGGCGCGGGGGGCGGGCTGCGGTGCGCACTCAGTGCGCGCTGCCTGCCCACGCACCTCCGCTGCGACGGCACGCCGGACTGCCCCGACGGGAGCGATGAAACCGGCTGCCGTAAGTATTTTATCAGATAGCAAGTATTCCTCAGGGTTGAAGCTACGTATCAAAATATAATCATCCCTATATGTAATCATCAATCAATATCCTAAAACAGACCTGTTAGAACCTCCGTTAATCAGAAATGCGCAGCAACGTTTTCTGTCGAGTACTTTCGACACTTCTATCTCTAACCCGCCTGCCAAGTGTGGAGATTATGGCGGTACCTACCCTTCACAAATGCGGAAGACTTCAGCAGTATACTGTTATGGGGTGTTGATGTAATACCACACCAAAATTACCTATACAGCGAACATAATCAACAGGATTAAGTGGTAGTGGCCATATCTGACGAAGAACAGACAACCGAAAAACGAGTTCTTGAGCGGAGACCGCATCTCCGCAAGCGTGTTAAGACGCCCTCCGGCCAGGTGAAATAATGATTTGCGAAAGGCTTGAAGGTGGAGGTTGGATGCGTCAGGCCGAGGACAGGGAGGCACTCATTAGCTGGGGGAGGGAGACCTATGTCCAGGTGAAGTTAATATGGAGATTATGCCCAAACGAAGTCTTGGAAGTGGCTATTGTTCAATAATTAACGGTTAATTCGAATAGTTTATGGTAGAGACGTGAGAGTGGACTAACCACGATATCAATTGAAGACCGAAATCAAAAGCTAAAAATCGCTTCTCCTTAGTTTGGGTAAGCCGCTCCCTGGCGGCGTGGCGGCGGGAGACCGGCGAGACCACCCTGGGCGCGGTCCGCAACCGCGCCGGCTACGCGGTGTGGGCGGAGCGCGGCCGCGCGGGCAAGGTCTGCGCCGCGCCGCACGAACACGACAAACGCGCGCTCTCCAGCGTTGCGACATCGCTTTGCAAAGCGCTCACTTTCAGGTAAATTACCCAGGATTATATAGGTAGGATTCATGCGATTGGACACGATGTCTTTAAATTAACGTACCATTAGGGCATTGTTAAAATGGATCGATCGTGATCCTTGTTTCGCCAATGAAATGGACATCTAATTTGTTGATTGTTCTGCTATTGAGATGATTCATGATCTGACCATTAGAGAGGTATTTGCAATTAATCAAATTGTTATCCTACTTTATGCAGATCAGCAGTAAGCGCGGAAGCTGTACTGGATCTCGAAGAGGGGGCAAACGAAGACAGAGAGACCCCAGAATATGTGGAAGTGGTCGATCCGTTCGCACCAGAAATATCGTTCCGCAAAAGCGAGTGTCCTCAACGTAAAGTCATTCGGATTGTTTGTGACCAACTAGGTAAGGCAACGAATAGACGTGAAGAGGTGCAGACAGCGACAGGGTTCTAAAAACTTAAGTATAGTTACTTATCATAATTTTAATACTTTTAGAGTGTGGCACGGCGTCAGCGAGAGGCGCGCAAGCAGCGCGTGGCGTTGATGGACTGTCACGTTCCGCGCAACCTGGAGACTGGCCCTGGCACGCCGCACTGCTAAGGTCGCACGTTCATGCTTGCGACGCAGTGCTTATTCACCCATCTTGGTTGATTACTACCGCATCATGCTTCCAGGTATTAAACTAACGGTAGATCTTAAGTATAACGCATTCGTAATTTTTTATGTATGTACTTAGTAATAAAAACAAATGTACAAATGATTGATTTCACAACTTTTGGCAGGGACAACCAAAAGCTGAATGGACCGCACGATTAGGTACAGTACGAATACAAAGCACAACCCCGTGGCAACAAGAGCAAAGAATTGTGGGCATGGTCCGGTCACCAGTCGAGGGTAGCATGCTGGCTCTGGTCAGATTAGAAGAGCCCGTAGAAATGACAGACTTTGTGCGGCCAGCATGCTTGCCTGATGACAGTAATGGCGCCAAGGACCACAGTGTTTGTAATACTCTTGGGTGGACGAGGAATAGGGACCAGTTACAAAGAGTGCATGTTGTGGTGAGCCCCATGCACACATGCGAAAACGTGAGCATTGCAACTGTGAACGGAATTTGCGCAGAACCATTATATGATCAGGATGACTGTGATGTAAGTATAAATTATATATTGAATAGGTCTTTGAACTCATAATTATCATGAGTGAATCTCAAAATTACTTTTTTTTTGCAGGAGGAAGAATACGCTGGGAGTTCAATGATGTGCTATGATGATAAAACCAAACATTGGTCTTTGTTGGGAGTAAGCGGGTGGCGGATCGCTTGCTCCAAGATTGGGCTGGGCAGACCTCGCATTTATGATGCCATCATATCACATGTTGATTGGATACGAAGGACTATATCGAACTCTGCAAGGTGACCTAAAAAGTGTCATATAAAAATTATAAAGACTGTATTGGATTTATATGTATAGATTTACTTGTGTAAAATATTTTACTATTAACTGGCAAGTTGTATAATTGGAGATGAATTGTAAAGTTGATATCTAAATACATAAAATTGATGTATAAAAAACAACTGTTATCAATTTTAAAGTCTATTTGTTAAAGTTGTCATTTATATTTTAGGCGTAAGATAATTTATTACAAATTTAAATGTACAATCTCAATTGTAAATATGTTAAGTATTGATTTAAATATGTTAAGTATTGATTAAATTCTACTTTTAATAAAAACATATTTGATTTAAACAAATTACCTCATCCTATTCTACAAATACTACTAATATTATAAACGCGAAAGTAAGGATGGATGATTGGATGTTTGTTACTCCTTCACGCAAAAATTACTGATTGGATTTTGATGGTAGTAATTTAGTTTCATCATCATCATTATCCGAGCGGTTAATTCCGGCTTTTGCCAGAGTCCGCTTTCCGACTCATTAGGATTACCGATCGAAATGGAGGAAATTTCGATCGGTCTTGGACATCCTCGCGCATCAGACTCGATGTAAATCCATCACTTCTTCCGCGGGGCCTTATGGTTTAGGCACCTATTTCCCACGTATCCCTGGGGCTTACGCAACACGTGACCAAACCAGCGAAGGCGAGCCTCTTCGATTGTATACGCGATATCTCTCATGCCAAGGCTGTCACGGATGTACTCGTTACGCACTCGATCAAGGTGCGTTACGCCACACATCTACCGCAACATCTTCATTTCGTAGGCGTGGACTTAGCGGACATGCTTCGACAGCGCCGGCCAGGTTTCGCAGCCGTAAAGCATCACAGACCTAATTATGTTCATGAATATTAGCCCCTTGAGCTTGATCGGAATTTAAGGATCACAGGTGACCACCATGAGCTCCCGCCATTTAGCCCAACCTGCAGAGATTCGGAACTTGACATCGGGGCTGATATCGTGCTGCATTGTTCAGAAGTATTTGAATTTATATGTTCTATTGACAGCTTCGTTCCCTATACGGATGGTTCAAGATCTGTGCTGCAGCTAACCATATACTCTGTGTTGGCGACGTTCAGCTTCAAACCACTGTTTTCTAGCACTTGTTTCCACGTCTTTACCCTGGTCTCAAGGTCCTGCCTAAGCTTGCTTACCTGTACAATGTCATCAGCGTATTTTATAAGCCAAGGAGCTGAATTTTCTCTAAGAGGACATCGAGCACAACACATAACAAGTACACCTACGGTAATCGAGAAGAGATTAGCATGGCCGACGATGGTTTTGACGACGGCTTCAGTGTTTGCATACATGTCCTGGATAATCTTAATGTACGCCTTGGGCACAGACTTTGATGTCAGAGCCCACCAGATTATGTCCCGAGGGACACTGTCTGAAGGCCCTCTGCTGGTCGAGGAGTACGAAATGCAATGAGTGATTCCTACTGCAGTGGGACTTCTGGAGGACCCTGAGGGCAAAGACTGGATCCATGGTGCTGCAGCCCGGCCTGAAGCCATATTGGCATTCCGACAAGGAGCATTCCCTGCAAAGTCTCTGGTCTATAACATGTCCAAATGAGTTCATTGTGGGGCTCGTCGGTTTAATACCACTATAGTTCATCAGGGGTAATAGGGCTTTCCATACCAAGGTTTGCAGGAAACTGTGGTAATCTCATGCGGTTGTTGGCTTTGTTTGACAGTTCCTTAAAATGCAGCACCAATGATCCTTAATAAGTCTGGTAGTTATTTAGTTTATAATACAGAAAAACACATACTACAATTTATCCCAAAATTCAATGTAGTTACTGAAGGAATGAGTAAGGAATGTTAGTACTGAATTTTACACAGACAAAGTCACGGGCAAAACCTAGTAGAAATTATATTTGAAATAAAAGACAACAATTTTTAAATGATTAATATACTTTTACTAATGTTTATTTTGTCTTTCCAGAGGAAAGTACCTAAACTAAGCATATTGTTTAAAGAACTACTATAAAATGCAATTAAAATAAATTACTTAATTAGACCTTCTTCTCTTAATTCCTGTCTAATTTTTTGTTGTACATCGTCCGGAAAATTCTCTAGTTCTCTGTTGATGTATAGATTCAAGTCCTGTAGTGGTTTATAGTGTAGATGGACGATCTGAGAACCTGCAAGCATGGACATCATCGCCGCCACGGTAAAGCTTAAGTATTGACCCCAACTTACTCCTGCGGGCATCTTATGCAGCTGAGTATTTCCGTATCTTATCTTCGATAATATCGTGAGCCTGACGCTTTTTGAAGGTGTTATAGAAGTTAACTTCTCCCACCTTCCAGTTAATCATAGAAAACTCTAAAGCTGCACCAAGTACGAAGAACATTGGCAGAAATCTGTACATACCAAATATCTTCTTTCCTGGCCATCTATTTACTAATTGTTGAATCCAGCCAATTCTCATTGCAATCGGTGAAAATTTAACATAACTATGCTATGTTTCAGACAATTATATTATTATAAATTGCATAATCAAGCATTTTATACAGATTTCTACTTATAAACATAACCTCAAAAAGTAAAAAATCAGTGGCTTTGGCTCAGCTGATTGCAGATTGACAGTGACAGCTTACAGGTTTGGTTTGATATGTCAACCAAAATATCGGAACGTTTAAGCATCCTTTATTTAAAGTTCGCTACTGATGATGCTTCAATTCACCTTAATGTCATAGCGATATGCAAACACGATATGATAAAACTTAAAATCATGTTATGCCTCTTCTATCTACCTACATAATACGCCAGCGCATGCCCAGTGAAATAATTGTTTCTTCGTCACACTTCGCGCATGTGTGCGCAGAGAGACCATATCAGGGGAGACCTCTGCAGGTGGTTATGGGTCGCATCCCGTAACAACGGGGTGGGCAATGTCACTACTTCATGCTGTTTAAAATCGTTCATTTGTTTCGCGTGACTGCTGCGGCAATATATTTAAGACCACGTTAAGTACTTTGTAACTAAGAGCAAGGGTAGGGTTAACCAAAGTAGATTTTTTATGTCTTTCGACTTTTAAATGATAGGTACATGAACGTACTGAAATTAATAAGATAGCGTAACGAGCTTGAATTTAAAAAACTCGCGTATTTGTAATATAATAAAAAGAAGTGCAAACAAGTTAATGAGAGAACGAGAAATTTTTGATATTTACGTAATCGTTTAGTTCTACTATTGACATCATAGTCAGTTTTCCTGATTGAACTATAAAATGCTGCGGTGGATGAGCGAAGTTACTTGACTCGATCGAGTACGTAACGAATACATCCGTGACAGTCTTGGCGTGAGGGATACCGCAGATAATGTCGAGGTTCGCCTGCGCTGATGTGATGCCGTGTTGTGTAAGCCCGAGGGATACTGCCTGTAGTTGCCTGAACCAGGTATCGGTATCGGGAATGAAACCCCGTGAGCGGCCCAAGAAGAGATTGATTGACATCGCAAGCATTTTGCTTAGCACTTTGCCGAGCGTGGTGTAATAATGTGACTAGATTTCGGAGATCGATTTCTGCATTTTGGGATGAACGATGTTTTAAAATTGTTTCTGAATCGGTACAAGATTTCTTGCTTATACTACTGTTGTTTAAAAGGTTTACTTTAAAACTTGTACCTAGGTATTGAAATGTAAAATCGAAGTGGCGTAGGTACATACCTACGTATGAAATAAATGAAACGCCTATTTTATTAAACCTACATGTTGCAGTCGATGACTAGGTGCAAGGTAACGACACCTAAAATACAAAACAGTGCTTTAAAAATGAGTAAAAATTAAATAAAAAATGTTTCAATGCAACGTATTGTCGCGTAATTGTCCCTTGTAATTTTTCTTAAAAGTATACCTTTCCATCAGTATAAGTCAAATGACAATGCAATCTATCGCTGCAGAAAAGGAGGCATTCTCTAAATTAATATCACTAGTTTTATTAACAAACCACCAAGTGGCAACACTCTATTAGACCTAGCATTCTGCCTTAAGCAATGCGGAGTTCTACGCCAAGTGCTATGCGGAGTGCTTGCCGTTGCAGTATGGGTCGGGCATCAGAGTTACAAAATAAATCAAGCTAACCTTACTCGTCGCAATTTTTAGCCAGTTTTCTTTTACTTGATTACCAGTAGCGGCATTAATGAATGGCGCATTTGGGTGACCACCGTTGGCGCCAGACGAAGGGGGATATCGGGCTACTCGTCAGTCAACAAAGGTACGTGGTAGGAAACCCGGAAGATAGCCTTAAAGATGTGTGATAGTAATAGTATAATGCATATGAATACGTGTGAAAGTGTGTATTTGTGATGGAGAACGGCAATAAAAAGCACGATCTGTTCCATTTTTTCAACAACACCTGTTTTTTCCTCCATACATATAGTTAAGATGTCATAACTTTTGGCTCATGCGACTCAAATATCTACGGGCAAATGACGAACAATGAACGATATGTCGACTGTTGTCACTGGAATCACTTGATGTCAAGCCGCGTGACCGTTGCGGAATCTCTTTAACCAATCGCAATCTTCTATGATTTGTCTAATATTGGATGATAATTTTGACAACTAATTATTCTTGGTCCTTGGCGTACGCCTATAAAGTTCAGTGTTTTTTTCGGTAAAATGTACTACGGATAATATCGTACTTCATGGACAGGTACCGCCCCTTTAGTGAAGTGCCACGAATAACGAATAACAAAGGAATAAAAAATCGGTATTTAAAGAAAATAATAGAACATTTAAAATTAACATTTAGGTAGTTTTACTATATTAGACGGGACTTGCACGCGACGTACCTTTTCGATTTGTTTTCCCAAATATCATAATTTGTGTAAAGAACGCGAGTTTAGTTTGAAACAAATATTATTTTAAGTAACTAAACTCTCAAGCCTTGTTTGGATTTCACCCTAAGAGATCTTTCACAACAACGATTTCGACTCGCGCGTGTTGTACGGAATAGGCTGACTGGATGAATAAAAATACGCACGTCGAAATTGTCGTTGTGGAAGGGTTTTTATTGTCGTATTAATTATTAATTCAAAAGAAAATAGATAGTTTATTTTGTAAAATACATACAGTATAACCATGCAACTATCGATCTCAACTTCTATGAGAATGATAATCGATAATCGAATAGATTCAATAACGATTTTACACCACCCCATCCCTACTGTGAACTGTCAAAATTATCATTATACACTTGACAAAGTATAAGTCGGCTACTGTTACTGTGTTGAAAAGTCAATAGAAGGCTTTATTTTCGGACGATTGACAAACATCTTTTCGTTCATGATCTTGTGCTAACTGTTGTCTGTTGTTGTTACTTACTTGTTGTCAATGTGCGGTCAATGTCAAAAAGTGTAAATAGAGCGAAATTTCGATTCTATGATATTGTGTATTAATTTCACTAAAAAGGGAATAAAATTGTTTTCCGAACTCCTATTGTCTGGTTTTCCTAACTCCAATATTTTTGACTTTACCATGTTTATACAGAGAAGGTGAAAAATGAGGATTATACTCAGTCCATGCATGAGATAAGTCTTGGGCCACAACTTTGAAGAAACTCAGTGATCAGTGACTTAATTTCATCTATACCTAACCGTATTATGGATAAAACTGAATACGATTCAAATTTCTTTCAAAGAGTTCATCCCATTAAAATAAATGAAAGCTTGCGCATAAAATTAAACGCAGAATCATGGGGAGTACTTACTGATTACTACTTGGAATCGATCAAGATAAACAGATATCGTTCAGGTGCTGTAACCTCTTCCGCAATTATTAAAGTTGGAGATAAAAGCGGCCAAGTAGTATTGGTCATCCGAGGACCTATGGTTGGTATGTTGTTTAGGAAATCTATAGAAGAATGGAAAGATATAGAGAAACTTTGTGAATGTGGCCAGCAGTTATTTTATAGATTCTTTAAAAATGGCATTAGTAAATGCTTAAGTTATGAACATAAGTTGTTTTACAATTTTTGTCTAACTTCTATGACAGGTGATCCATTGGTAGTTGTATTCCGAAGAAATGTAAATCAGAGAGTTAGAGACAGAACAAATGCCTTACTCGAAGTTTTATATCTTAAAAAGTGTGATATTAGTATTTTAGACTTGTACATCAGTTACCTTAGAGATAATGTCAAATGTGTTGGAAGTGATCAATAGAAGTTAGTTATTATGTAGATTTATTTAACTATAATGAAATTAACAAATATTCATTTATTCAATTGTAACTAGTCTTCAATCATCTGTTATGTATTTTTACAATTAATAAATTAGTTAATAATTTACATTGTAATAATGGTTTTAGTAGTGGACACAATTATAATATATTTTATTATACCCAAGTGTTAATAGTTTTGGTCCCAATACACTGAATACCAGTGGTTTTCATCCATGTGGAATGTAACACTATGTTTGAAATTTAGTAGATCTATGTGTGGAAATCATGGGTAATTATAGCAGGTTAATAAAACAGATTAATTGTCTAGCAAACTATATTGTATGTCATTGGCTAAACAAACTATATCATATAGTGTGGTTGTCTATAAGAACTTTCTATAAAAAAAAATTTAGGTGAGTCTTGAAACTCCCAACTTGCTGGCAATGAATGTGTTAAAAGATTTGTAGATTTAAAAAACAAACCCCTGCAGGTAGGCATATATAGGTGCCTATATGAATAAATTACATGAGCAGAGGTATCTCTGTCTGTACCATACCATAACTAACATCCTATGGACCTTTATTAAACCTAAAAACGAATATACTGTACTACTTCAACATAATAAATTTAAAAGTTGGACCTCTTGACTTCTTTGTTATCACCTGTATTAACTTTGTCTTTCACATCCTTCCAATATTTAAACCTTGGCCTTCCAAAAAAGTACCTATTTACAAAAGTTTAAATAACAAAAGGCTTTCTCATTTACATCGACAGTCCTTTTAACAAGGTAAATACAGATTAAAATATTTGTCTGCCTGGTGAACATTTATTTTAAATTTTATGATTAAATTCTTATTGAACAAATGTTCAAAGCTGATAAATGGGGACAATATAAGAAAAACGTCAAATTTCGATGTTTACTGTTTTACTACCTACTAAAGATGAGATCAGAGGTAAGGAAAATCGATCAGACATCCTGCACGCCATTTGGTCCGTTGCAAAAGCCCGAGCTGCGCGTGGGCAGCGACCAGCCGTGGGCGTTGACATCGAGTAGCTACGGTTTTTTCGCCGACGGAAGGCTGGCGCGGTATTCAGATTTATTTTATGATCCGCGAGGTTTCGAGGCGCACGTGCACTCAGTATTCAGTAAGCTTTTGACGCGAGCGCGCGACGGACGCGGCGCGAATCGAACCGAGTGACGGTGCAGCTGCAACGAGCCGACAGTATGGAAGTCGCGGGCCAGTGGCGGCGGGAGTGGGCCGGCACCGCCGAATACGGGAAGGTAAGCTCAGCCTACTTATACGAACTTGCGAACGTATATTGACAAATATTCCTTTTATGAGTCAACATACGGGCTCCTCACAAAATTGACAGTTGTATTTATATTTTAGGCTAAGGTAAAGATCAGTTCAACTTTAAAACCTACATATGTACTAGTGGTATCAGTGACAAAATATCTATAACATGGGTAAGGAGCTATTTCAATGAGTTTTCTAGTTACCGGCAATTTAATTGGGCCAAGTTACCTGAAACTTGACAACATTGAACTTGTTTTCTAGGTAACACTTGGTTTAACACCGATTTAGATATAGGTACCTAATATTCAAGTCTTGCCGGGTCAATCGACAAGTACCTACGTGTAAAAACGGTGTTAAGCGATGTAAAAGAACTACAGCGATCCGTTGAAGTGGTCATTGCCAAAAGTAAAGCTGCCGTTTCCTTATACGGGTTAAAACTTCGAGCGGTCGGTGCGCGTCTGGCTGGGCAGGCGGATTAACCGCGAATATGACTCCTCTGCAATGTAGCTAAAAGGTCTATAATCGCGAAATAAGCCGACCGAAACCTGTATCTGAGCCGGTTGCTTTTTTCTTTGTTCCTTAATATTTGCGAAGGATAGATTAGTTAGAAGGTCTACATGCCATAAAATGCTTAAGTAAAGACAACTATTTTCCAGATGCTCCGGTATATTTTCTAACAGTAGAGAGTACCTTCCTGTAGCAAAAAATATGTTTTGTACCTATCTGTAATTTCACAGTTTTAACGATTGAACTGTTGATTTATTATAATTTTGCTACACTTGAAGCTTAACCATGACCAAAGCTCAGGGAAGGCTACCTTTTTCTAAAATTATTAATATGGTTCGTTAGGAAAATTTTCTCTTCAATAGCTTATGTCACCCTTTCTGCTCTCTTTGAATAACTTCATAAAAATTGCACTTTAAGTCGACACTTATACTTCACACTTCACACGCTATAAAATCATCATCATCATAATCATAAACGACTGACGATGCTCTGGCTACGGCTTTTACCTAACGGGTTGTGCGGTCATGGGAGTCGCCGCACGTAAAAAGCCAAAACACAACAATTTAAGAACGAAAAAGTCCGATGATTGTATGATGCCGAAGACCGGATAAAGTAAAGGAGGTAGAGTAGGAAAGTGAACCCTGGCAGAAGTCGAGATTGAGCGCTGGGTTGATGATGATGTCGAATCCACGGCTGAACTTGAGCCTGCTCCACATTAGTGGAATAATCTTCTGATGCCGATTAGATGTGGAGTAAGCTTCCGATTTGTTAGAGAACTTTCGATAGGCATCGAATTAGTAGTAGGAATCTAATATCGAACATTAGCGTCAAACAAATCCTTAAGCCTACATATTTATCCTTTACATACACACATCAACAATTGATGCTTTTTATCAACAAGGTGGCAAACAAGTTTGCGGCCTGCCTGGTGGTAAGCAGATTACCGCAGCAATAACATTGACAAAAAATGCATTCTCACAACTTTTCTGTCACAAGTTTCTCGTTTCCGTTACTGATGAACGCCGCCTTTGTGAAGTGCCGGTTCCGGTGTTCGCTAACTAACACCACCTAATGCATCGCGTGTCGCGGAACAATCGCAGACAACAGGGGAACTTAATACGTATGTGTGTATGTATATATCCAATCTGTAGACAATAGCGATCTCGTTTCTCGCTTCGATTTATCACGCGGTGAAAGCGGGTGGAGTTGCGACCAGGGAACTACGTCGATCTACATCACCGGGTTACCTATTCATGAGATGCGATAACAAGAGAAAAACAGAGAACCAGTTTACATAATCTGAAGTTGACATTTGCATTTACTAATTCGTAATCTACTGCATTGAACTGGTTTGAATGACGCCTAGACTTAATGAGTCTGGCTATAAATATTGCGTTTGCTATATTATTATTTTCTTTAAACTTTTTGTAATAATAAAATAATAAAAAAATAATAAATAATAAAATCTTTATTGAGCAAGCACTTAATCATATACAGTCGATCAAGCTGTAGGTAAAATAGGTAACAACCTGTGCTATACCTCCAGCTAACAAATATAAAGTTCACTTTGACAATAGTACTTTTAAAATAACTATAAACTTACAAACTAATAGTATTTCAAATGCTTTATTTTATGCTAATTTATGTGTGTGTGTATGCTTGTGTATATGTGTGTGTGTGTGTGTGTGTGTGTGTGTGTGTGTGTGTGTGTGTGTGTGTGTGTGTGTGTGTGTGTGAGTGTATGTGTGTTGCACTGTGTTATATATTTGGTAAAACGTAGGACAGCAGTTAATTAATTTGGAGGATGAATGAGGCACTCAACAGTTTCATAAGAGAGATTCTGGAGCCAGCTGGTGACACTTGCTTTAAGTTCATGCTTGTGTCTGAAATATATATTAAGAATGCGGTGTAAATTATTATATAAAAAGGGACCAAGAAAGCAGAAGAATTTGTGACTAAAACTGGTGTTGAAGAAAGTGGATTTGGCAACAAGGTGATTGCGGCGACATTGAGATAATTGAACGAGTGGTGTGATCGAATGTTGTTGCAGAATGGTATAAAGTATGAAGAGTTTTCGAACCGAGAGTACTTGGCAATATTCATATAACGATTGAGTAGGGAAGAGATATGGTTTGAATGTTGCTACTTTTAAGAGAGCTCTTTGAGCACGTTCAATTTTAATGAAGTAAGATTTACAGGCACCGCCCCATGTTGTGATGCAGTAAATTAGTACTGATTGGCAGAGGGCTTTGTATATCAATTTGAGAGTTACCGGATCAGCAACATGACGTAACTTTTTAAAAACAAATATTAATTTTCTGAGCCTGTTTGAAAGTAAGTTAATATAGGGTTTAAAAGAGAGGTTACTATCGATAATAATACCCAGGTATTTAATTTGATTACTAGTTATGATGGGAGAACAATTACATGGTACTGTGGGTAAGTGAGGAACATGTGCAATAACTTTATGATGATTGGGGTCCGGGAGATTTACATTACGTAAGGTAAAATTTATAATGTTTGTTTTCTTTACGTTCAATGTGAGCAAGTTTTGATTTAACCATTCTGATACTAAAGTGAAACCTTGTTGTGCATTTTGATAGGTCTCGTCCCATGTGTTGCCAGAAAAAAATAGGACAGTATCGTCTGCAAAAGATATTAAATTACCATGCGGGATTTCCAATTGACATAGGTCATTAATGTATGTCAAAAATAGACTGGGGCCTAATATACTACCCTGGGGGACGCCGATTTTTATTGGTAGCTCATCACTTGTATGACCATCTAATGTAACACTTTGTGTTCGACCGTTTAGATAATCCTGGAAGAGATTCAATTGAGTGCCTCTGATTCCGAGAGCCTCCAACTTTTTAAGCAGTATAGGGAATGACACGGTATCAAAGGCTTTTGCCAAATCAAGAAAGATAGCCATGCACTTCCTGTTGCTATCCAAGTTTAGAACTATATTATTTGTAAGAGCTTGTACAGCGTGAGAGGTTGATTTTCCTCTACGAAAACCAAATTGCTTGTTACTTAATAAGTTATTACTTTCAAGATAATTTATAAGGCGATTATTAATTAGTCGTTCAATAATTTTCGAAAATACTGGTAAGATCGAGATAGGGCGATAATTGGAAATAAGGTTTTGATCTCCATTTTTAAATAAATAATAAATAACATAAGGTTCCGGGTTTTTTACTGTGTACCTTGGTTTACGACTAGCCCGATATTTCGACGTACCTCTACATAATGATTTGATTTCTCGATTGAGAATTATCATGGAAGGCAAGAGAATACTCGTATCAGAGCGAAACTAAATAGGTGATTGGTCTGTACGATTTTAACAAGTTTTATTTATAATATAGCAAGTAATAAAAGTTCATGGTTAATTAAGAAACAATAATTACCGACCAACTTAAATACTAGCGTGGGTTCACTCGTATTTATGACTTAGAACCGAACAGTTCAATGTCCTCTAGCAGCATAGTCACCAGACTGTTGTATGTCAAACGTTGCTGGGATTTTAATAAGTTTTCACCCAATTTGGTACCGGCTTTTACCATTTTCTGATGCTTAAGATGTCTCGCCCGTGGGAGGCAAAGCACCGTTCGTTAACGCTTTAAGATTATTGATAAAACTATTCGCTATGCCTTATGTAAATAGGAAGGTATGGGTACTTAAGTATAGATAGTGGTAACAAATTGATTTAGCACTCGTGATATGACAAGCCAAAGCAAACGGAACGCCCATGCGAGCCCGCCGCGATTAGCATTTTGGGCGAGCACCGGCCTTTGTCATATATTAATGGAGTTATCTTTAAAACAGGAGGCGTGGTATGATATATTCTTTATAAAAAATACAATAGTTTAATGTAGGTACCTAGGACCTTCTTCAAAAGAATATGTTTAGGTAGGTATATTTCTATTATGCTGTTCGTTCCACATAGGAAGGGGTAAAAGAAATGATTACGAAAACTACTTAAGCCTGCCTAACTATACCTACACCTTCATTAAAGGTAAGTACTTATAATTATTTATTTATTTATGGAAAGCTATAACTAGTAACTAAGTACGACTTATTATTAGTATCCACCTACTTTTTATTTTATGAAAATCTCCCGACACTCTACTCTATATATTCTCTACGTCTACTTACATCATTCCATAAATGAACGAGTTACGATAAGTGACGTAACGCAGTTGCAAACTTTGTCTGCGTGTATTGGACTTGCTAGGTAGGTAGATACTGAGTTTATTGAGTTAAGAAAACCTTGCTCCATCATGTATGGTACCTCAAACCTGATAGCTACGAACATCTAATTAGGAACCAACCTAATTACTTAGCAATAGTAGCAATGCACTTAAAACATCACTAAACAACAACTAGGTAGTCGAAAAGTCTAAGTCGACATGTATTTTACATTGGTTACAGTTTAATGACTACACAGATCAAAATAAACTTGTAACGTACAAGCTATAAGTAATCGAACAACCGTTATGTTTATGGACTACATACGTATGGTACGACGTTATTTGCGATGCACATGTAGCAATTTACTAAATAACGGACTCCACGACACTTGGTATTGAATATGACATGGTTATCTACTTATATGATTTATTTATACAATATCAAACAAATTTCCCAGTACTTGAACATGTCAACGGCCGAATGAGATTGAATTGAGTGTTATAAAATCTACGCAAAAAATTACACCCGTGTAGGCTACGATTTGCAATTTAGATTACGTTAGGATCATTGATATGTACTACCTACGATCACTAACAAAAAAGAAGCAGGTACTTAATGTATTTTTTATCATAATCGATGTCAATTTTAGATATAGACAGGCACGTACAACGTGGCCTCTACTCTGAAGGCCAGAGTTGTTTTTGTTCATGATGAAAGTAAAATCTTATTATCACACCCCGTTTACGGAATCAGTCGTTTATGATGTAGCTAGTGTCATATCTACACACAGATAGGCACGTTTACATTCACTTTTTGAGAAATTCCCCTGTACACCGTTTAGTTCGGTAGGGTTTACCTACGATGTCGATGGAAATTCCTTTATGAGGAAATTGTCCCGAAAGCAGTAAAATAACGACGCGAACGTCACTTCGCGGAACAGTAGCTCGTTGATGTCTTTTACAGAGGTTCCATTGTGCACTTACAAAGACATCAACGCGCACGTTTATTATTGCGATTGCGAGCAATCTAGTTAACTTCCCATTCCGTCTATCTACTTTGAACTACATGTAGGCATCAATTACCAGAATTAAATTAAAAAAACAAACGTTGCGCGTTGTTCTGAATTCATTTTTATTAATAACATTGATAACGATCATCCAATTCCTTTGTTACGGCAACGCAGTTAGCTGGGCAAAAAACCAACAGGCACACTCGCGGAAGCCTCATCATAAGTAATCCTAACCCATACACGTACGATCATACGAGATCGTTACGGTTTGCAAACATTGTTACTATTTATACTGTTCTTTATTTTATTCATCTCCACACCTTCTGTCTGAGCTTCACGCGCGAAACTTGTAATTCGCTTAATTACCGAACGACATGTTTTGAAGTATTTTAGCCTAAGAGAAAATTAGCAAAGTTATACAGACATTGGCAGAACTAACGAGTCGCTGTCTTGTGGAGAGGTTGTTGGCTCGCCGGTTGTTGTTAGTTCGGGTCGTGCGCAGGCTGCCGGAAATCCTGCGCGGAGGCCGCGGCGAGGCTGCGCTGGCGCATCCGCCGCTGCGCCGCGCTGGTATTGCAGCCCACATCTATCACTCAAGCTTAGACAGTTTTATAAGTTAACCCGTAAAATATATGGGACAGGGTACTGCAATTTGAAGCTCGTATTGACCACATATGTCGGCTTTCTAAAACGCCATTTGTGTGAGTACAATTTGTGAAATAGAGTTAGCCCTATTGCACCAAACTCTTAAATACATTTAGAATGACGTTTAACGTCATTTTGTATGAAATTTTGTGTTTATCATAATTTCATCATTTGGTGCAAGCTGCTCTTAGTATAATAAAATATGCTTAAATTGTCATTCGGTAAGCTTGCAGTTTTTACTTTAGGTAGGTTCAAAGAAATATAATTATTTATTTTGGGAACGTAAATTGTATAAGAAATAAGAAATCGTTTTACAGTTAAATTTTTGCTTAGTTTGAAGGCAATTTGCAGACTAAAGATTTGTTCCGGGTTGATGTAATATTTCGTCGTAACATTGTTAATTAGATAAGCAGAAAAAAGCTTGTAAAAAGTAGCTAGCCACTTCATCATCCACAGTATAATTATTATCGATCCTAAGAATCATGAGATGTGCAAGATGTGCATAACCGGACAAAAGAAAGAAGAACTCTACAGATTGTATCGAAGTATAGAGTAGGTGATGAACTACTTAATATCTAATGTTAATTTCACAATATGACGTATGACAAACAAGTTTGAACTTGAAAAATTCGATTAGTCAGTATAAAAACGCTGCGCGGGAATTTCGATATCTTGCGTGGAGGAGTTTCTCTTTTGTGACTAAACGAATCTGATTAGCATAAAGCAAAGTCACCTCATTTGTTGGGAAACAAAACTAATAATTGAGATGAATCAGACCCTATGGTGATTGTGGTTTCCCGCGTCGACGTGCGCGCAGGCTGCCACTGCCCGAGAGTCGACGACCGCACGCGTCATCGGCTGCCCATCCTCCCCCCGCACTGGTACTAGGCCGACCCCCTTCACACCTTTTAATAAACTCTAATATGTATCAAGCCGACCGTTATGTCCTCGACACGCATGTGTTAGCCGCGCAGGCTTGTCTCCGAGATCAGTGGGTTGCGACCTCACTTTTGGTTTTGGTGGTCGGCGTTCGATCATGCGCTGACGTCAGCCTTTATCCTCTGAAATGAGTTAGCCTTGATCCACAATAATGGCAGTAAAAGGCTACCGGCAGTCTTTAAACAATTAACAGCGAGTGCTACTTTATTTATTTACTTGCAAATTATTAGTCAGCATGAGCATAATGCTACGTTGGTAGGTACCTATTCTACTCTGAGCATTTCTCTTTTGTTACTCAGTAATTATGTGGAAAATAGGTCACTATGGAGTTATTGTTGGATTTTAAACATATTACCAACCTACTTAACTTTCCATTTGCATTTTGTATGAACTTAATTCATGTAAAACAAAGAGTCTTCTCATATTTAGGCCGGTAGGTAGATAAAGCTTAGCGGTACAGACAATATGTAAATTAGATAGGTAGGTATCTACCAATCAACCCATGGCACACACCACAGGCATGTAAGAAAAATAACTTGGTCGATCTACTAGTTTCCATTTATGGAAAGTTGAAGGTTCACTCACTGTAGGTTGAAAATCTTTCGCCGTATAAGTAGTAGGTACCTATTAATTTACGCCGCCAAGTTCTATTAGCTACTTTTGCTAATTTATATACCTATCTACCTTGATTATCTAGGTACGGGGAACAATATTGACCTGCAAATTAATATGTAAACATTAACAGTCGGCATTAATCAAAGTAATTTTTATGACACTTAATTAAAATTAAATAGCCTATTGATATAAGTAATCTAAAATCCAAAGCCTCCGGTTTTAACACCACTAAAATCATATTAAAACAGATTGACGACCATATCGTAGGTGATACAAATTGTTGTGTTCATCGATGGCAAGGTAGGCGCATTGTAAACACTTTAATGTGTCCGACACCTACGTGGATGCAAAAGTGAGTTGTTCATTGGAAAGATCGCAATCGCGACGCAATTTCATCCCGCCCCCGCGGGCTCGCTCACGTCACCGTAGTCGCGGACAATACCACCTAACCTCACGCCAATGATGTAGCTTCGGCCGAAGGTCTGCCGAAGACCTACGAGTATAAAAAATGCTGTGCCTAATCAATTCGGTATCTTCTATAGTAATGAGTTAATTACTGTAATAAGTAACTACGACTATGGAGATAAAATTAGGCGAAACTATAATACGGTGCGTTCACATCATAGGAGCGAATGTTCTTAGGAGCAAACGAATTTATGCTCTTAGGAACAATAATTCGTTTCGTAAAACTGAGGTAGAGTTTTCGTTCGGTTCTTATTTTTATCGTTATTTTGCTTGAAAAAGGGATTCAACAATGAATGAAGGGATTCAACAGCCATAAATATTTAAAAAAGATAAAGCCACCTTTGTGAGTCCCGAACGACATCGATTTTCTTTTATGCTATTCTGGTAGGAGTACGTAGTACGAGGAATGAGTAGGTACCTACCGACATAGCTTGTGGAATGCATTTTAAAATCAACTTGTTTCCAACGCTATACCCACACTTCTACCAAGAACTTCTCAAACAGTTATAATAACAGTCAAAATTGTCATGCTTGAGCACCATGAGTAAGCTGACTTATGAATATTTCATACGCGTAAACATTTGAAAGTACATTCGCAAAAAAACAGTGAGAGGCATGACCGTAAAATTTTGTTAGCTTATACATGGATATTAGTTTAGTAGGCAGGTCACACTCATGTTTATTGTTCTTGTAAGAGTTGCTACCTACTAAGGCTTGATTGATGATGATAATGGAAAAACGTTCAACGAAAACTCCACTTGCTTTCCTTGCAAAAACCAAGTACCTAAACAATGTTTGCAGTTTTATCTTGTGTGAAACGTACAACTTTTCACCTCTCCGGGTCAAAAAGTTTCCTTTTTGCTGCGAGTTCTACACATCAAAAGCGTCCTTTTCGTACTGGATCGCTGAAAATTAATAATGCACCACAGCATTGAGTACAGTGTAGACACAATAAAATAGAAGCCTGTATGTCCAAACGCTGTATGCGTCGCCGAATACTGGGCGAATAAAGTGTAAGTCAGAGTTTAGTCCATCGCGCATCGACTCTATAAGAAGAAGAATACTTACTTACTATCTTGACGCAACGACCCAAAATGAGTCTTGGCCTCCGACATAAAATGTTCTATTCCACTCTGTCCTGTGCCACCTCTTGCCAACACCACAAATAAGAAGAAGAATAGAAACCTTTATTGACCGTCCGTCTTATTTTCCAGGTGACGGAGGGTGGTGTGACCCGGCGAGTCGCGCGCGCAATGGAGGTGCTGCACGCGAGCGCTCCCGGCACGCGAGTGCGGGTCGTGCGCGCCGCCTACCACTCCTCGGCTGGGCCCGGCGCACCCGCCGCCTCCTGCCTCATGCACTCTTCGCGCAGGGTAACTTCCTCTTATACTTGTCAACTAATAGGAGTCGCGGTTTAATCCCATGTCTGCAGGTAGAGTCACTACGGTTTCTAAAGCGAAGTTTAAATTTTTCTATTGCCGCCTCTTGTCTCATGCACTCTTCGCGCAGGGTAACTACAGCTCACATACATTCTTGCTAACTAATAAGAGTCAAGCTTAAATCCCTTGTCTCAAGGCAGAGTCACTGGTTTCTGAAGCGAAACTCAAAATTTCCTATTACCGCCTCCTGCCTCATGCACTCTTTGCGCAGGGTAACTTCAGCTCATATACTTACTTGCCAACTTTTAAGAATCGAGTTAAAGATATCTATAGGCAGAGTCACTGGTTTTTAAAGCGATGGTCAAAATGCTCTATTGCTAAGATGAATTCCTAAGCTTACCAGCTACATTTCATCATATCTGTTAGCGTCAATAACTAACAAGACTGGATGAAAATGTAGCTGTTAGTGTGATAAGTAGGTACTATTTACCTATTTATTTAGCAGATTTGATGCGACGCTCACTATTTATTATTACTATACTATTTTGTATCCTGTGCACAATAAACAATAAAATAAAATAATATTAATATTAAGTTATCATTTGTTTCAGGTAATTACCTCAGGTTTCAATCTAATGGACCCTCCATCATTACCGAGCAAACCGTTAGAAATATCATCAACTCCTTTGGATTCGTTACCAGAGAACAACACTGAAATAGAAAATTATAAAGTAACAGAACCTGACGACTTCGATATTTCCGAACCCTCTAAATGGAGAAGCTCCGTCGGCAGCAGTTCGGTACGAATGCCTAGTGAGGAGTCGTCTTCCACAGACAATGCCAGTATAATAGACTTAGATTCAAGAACAAGTCACAAAAATATCTTCAGAAAATATTCTTATGATTCAGAGAATAGTGACGCACCCTCATCTAGAAGAAGCAGTTCCAGAGTGTCTCCTCTACTAGATGCACCAGTAGCACTCAGCACTCTTAAATACAAGTCACTTTTGAATAGCAGTAACGATTGGAACAACAGGCGGAAAAGTTATAGCTTCGAAGACACGTCACCGTTAGATGAAACTATAATGCACAGTAACGACACTTTAGCAATGGAATCGTCAACGGATAGTGGCATATGTAAGTCATCAGAAATCGTCAACGACCCAGATGATCGATTCTTGGATAGAAAAGACAAGAAGAATGATAAACACATCGATAACTTTCACAATTGGCTCTCTAAAAATAGATCAAATCCATTTTATAATAAAGGAATATCAAATAATCTAAGAGAACATGATGTTGTAATAGAACATCCACTAGAAAACAAAATCGCATTGCAATCGTCTGGAAAAGTGTCGATTACAGTTCCTATAAGAATTGAAACAGAGGACGACTATCAATATAAGAACAATCAAGCTAATGACGACATCGATAGAAAGATGAAGAAGGTAGAGTTTTGTAAAACTGAACTTCACTTCGCTGCAGAGACAGGCAGAGTTAATATAATTGCCACTGATGAAAAGCCGCCACCTTCCTATGATTTCCGTAAACGACGAAGTGCATTTGTACCCATTCGTAGTAGCTTTGACAAACCAATAACACTATTTGGAGAAAGTAACAAAGACTTTGGAAATACCGGATCGGTAGAATTTCCAACTTTTACGAACGACACCAATGAACTCGATGAGAATATGACAGCTACAAAAAGTATTCTCAAAAATAAAATTCCGAAGCCCAAACCATATCTTCTAGGAGAGAACATGGCCTTTGGGAGTACGGAAAAATTAACCTCACTTGTAGAAGATGTAAATTACGATTCATCTAAACCTACGGGTGTGACATTAATTAACACACAGCTACAACCTAGAAGATACAGTGATGACACAACGGCCAGTCTAGCTACACAGACAGATCGAACTGTCGGCATCGTCGAAAGAAATTCTCCAAGGACAAACAATATAGGTACGTACGATGTTTTATTAACATTAATATTGTAGTTTTAAAGATTAAATAGCTATTTTAACAAACTTACTTAATCATAAAACTTTCTGTTTCAGGTCCATTGATGAATGACAGCTTGAAAAAACGTAGAAGTATTTTTGAAGTGGAGCAAACATCAACATCTAACCGTTTCCGTGACACGAATTCTAAGTTTACTGAACCAATAAAACACAAATTTAAAAGTTTACAATTATCACCTGTCCCTGTTAGAGCAAGAACGAGAGAATTAAGAGACACCGATTTAACATATTTTGGTATTAACAAAGAGCTGAAAACTAAAGAAATTAAGCAAAAGAAATCAGATGAAACTTTCAATACCGTTAGAAATATTGGTTTTGATGACTTTAACTCTGTTAGGCTCGTACAGCAAATGTCTAATAGTGTTTGCAATAGCGAAGCTGAATCAGAACCAGATTACCAAAACCTCCCCATTAAAACGAACTTTGCTCCAATTCCTACGCCACGATCGCGTTCTAAATACGGAAACAATGTTGATACCAGAATACTGAACACAGTTATTGAACAAGAAGCAGATGTAAAGCTATCGGATACCCGCCGATCTAGAGTCAGAAGGCAAGATGAGATTTTATCTATATCGACTCGAAGTATATCTGAGCCGCCTAAAATTAACAGATATGGAATAACAGAGAAACCAAGACGACATTATCTTCGGGCAGAAATTGGGCGAGAGATTTCACCAACAAGGTAAATAGAACATCACTAACCGAAATAACCTTATGATATTACAATTTACTCCAACTAATATTTATAACCAATATAATTATGATAATACTGGTATTAAAATGTAGGCACCTCACATATTATAACACTGAATTAGCAAAGTATTTGAAGGATACATTTATTTCAGGTCAAGAAACAATTATTCAAAGGAAGAATCTAGAGATATCGAAAATAAAAGAATCAAGCCAACACATATAAAGCATAGAGAAACTCATGAATTACAAAAATCTGAGGAAAGTGACCCTGTTTATGTGAACTTTTCAAAAGAACACGTCAATGAAACACAGAAATCTACAAAACAAAATCCTACAAAACATCCTCATTTATATGAATCTAAATCAAGTCTCAAAAATAAATATTCTAAGAGTAAGAACATAGGATGTGACATTCTTCAACAAGAAAATGAATGTGATACTTCAAAATCCTTTAAAAGTAAATACAAAGTTGTTGACGATGAACAAAATAGTCTTAGAAAAGTAAGAAGAGAAAAGAAAGAAAAAGGGAGTGAGAGTCCACAGAGAGCACACCAGAACTCACTTAAGAAAAAGAAACAGGTACAACGAACTGAAAAGCTTTCAACGCCAGATTTTACAAAAACCCAGGCAGATAATAATGAGAAAGCAAGTCATCATTATGAAAAAGAAGACAAGAAAGATATTGTCCATGAAAGTGTAAAGGAACACCGTAGTCGTTCGTCTCATAGGCATAATACATTAAATAAAGCCGAAGAAAGTAAAACAGAAACCACGAAGTCACATAAATCTGCAGTTAATGGTCACATAATAACAGAAACCGGTTCACGTCCCCGAACTAGAAGAACATCTAAGGATAAAACGAGTGAACGAAAAGATAATTTGAAAACTTATAACAAGTTGGACTCTAAATCTCCAAACAATCACTATAATTCTGTGAGTTCGAGGACAAAGAAGGCCCCCATTGAGAAAATTCCTAAAACAGATAGTTACAAACCATCGAAAAGAAGTGAAATAGTTATAAACTACGATGATAAAAACGGAACCGTGTCTTCCGTCTGTAAAGTAAACGTCGCACCCGGCATGTCAAAAAGAAAGAAGTTATTAAAAGAACCTGTCACAGAAACCCCAAAAGATAAATCAGAAGAAAAAAAATATCTTCGTAAGTAAGTCGTGTGCATGCATGCTCTAACGAAAATTCTAACAAAATGGCTGAAAATAAAATACCTACTACAACATTACAAATGACAAATGACGTCTTTCAGTGCACCACTGCAATTCGGATGGACGTAATTTCGGAGATAAGAAATGGAAGACAAGAATGCATGTGCAACGGACTTGCCAATTGTTGTAGTTTAGCTAAAGCGCCGCTAGTCTGAATGTGATGTCGTAATTTATATCTTTTTTGTATTAATTGCTTTTGTGATGTAAAAAATGAGTGTTGATCTCACTAAAAACTATATGATTTATTATGATAAAATTAAAAATATAACTATGTTGTGAGTCGCCTAGGGCTAGGATTGCCTCCCGTGGACCATTGTGTTTGTAATAGAATATAATATAGGTAATATTAACAAAATAAAACTATTTATAGAACTAGAAAAATGCTTTTATTTTCTTAGATTAGGATTATACATACATTTGAATACATTTGATGTAGATTTATACTGTTACAAGTGGGTCTTTATCGCATTTGCTTACCATTACATCCACAGACTTATTAAGTTTGTTTCGGAGTTTGGTTGAGAAAACCTGTAGGAAGCCTCTTTCGGAATCCGAGTGATTGGTGAGTATGACCGATGTGCCGTTCTGTGTGGCGTCCAGAACGTCGTGATGGAGCATTTCACCTAAAATAACATGAGCGTGGTTATATCAATCAAAATCATCGGTAACATGGCATTAATTGGAATGATGATTTGGGTGGTTCTGAGGTCACCATGCCGGTGCCCTATACAAAGGTTCCGAGATCGATTGTCAGCCCGGGCATAATTATTAAAGCTTTTTTATTTATATCAGACTGAATCATCCCACTGCTGGGCAAAGGCCTCCCCCCTATTCTTACATGTATTACAGTTATACATTTATATTTGTTCGGGTCTGTTTATATTGTACCCAATAATTTTACATATATACAATAAAGTTGCTACCATACAAGCTTTGCTTCTATTAATAGACGCCCCGATTCGGTTGGCGCCGACCAACCGCCAGTTGCAGTTGATACTAATCCTTACGTAGTATAAAATAAAGTCGCTTGGGGAAGCGCGGGCGTACCGACCTTGGTCTGCTGCACAGACATGTGGTCTGCTGCAACTGACGGATGGTCGGCGCCAGTCAATTTCGAACGTCTACTAGTAGTTTTAGCTTTTTGTTTTGCAGTGTAGAAATTTGTCCACGATATAATTTTTTTTTAGTTTTTCTATGATAAGATACCTCTAAAATCTACGAACGATATCCCGTTCGAATTGGAGCCACTCGACTGGGGAAGTACAGAATACCGCAGCGAAACAATATGTTAGCTATATGTTATGTTCCTATCGGTATAAGGTCTACATCCAGTGCACGATGAGAAACCGCGGCTTTGGCAATGGAGGGTCTAGTATTTGTCAATTTCCTGCCAGATCAACGAGTCCTGGGGTTATACGGGTATTACCAGAATAGAAGTTTCTGATAAATGTGTTGTCTGCGTTTTCGCTAGGTTTACTATAAAGTACCGCAAGTATAAGTCAATATGAGGGAAGAACAACAAAGAATCAGTCTCTCGGTTATTACAATTAATCACCTGTCTTTGGTACCAATTTGGTATGCAATACAACTCAGAACAAGTATCAATATATTGGCAACACATTATACCTGTAACAAACAGGTCCGCCTGCGCCTTCTTCAGCACCGACCCCCCAGAGCCTGCACACAACGCGACCGACAGCACCTGCGACGTCATATCCTGGCCGCGGCCCACCGCCAGCCGCACGTGGGGAAGCCCCGTCAACTCCTTGACGCACGCCACGGCCTCGGACAGAGGCTTCGACGAGCCCAGAACGAGCATTCTATAATGAAAAGGAAATTATGCTTGTCTTACTGAAGAGCTGATCCTGACGTAAGATCCTGCCTGACTTAGATTCCTGACGTTTCAGCACTTTTGCCAGGGGACATAGTTTGCTAGTTTTAGTGATCGTTAATTAGGTAGCAGTCAGTGCTTCTATTTTATGTCTCGCGGCTTGTTCGGCTTCGTAGAGCGTCGTCTCTGTCGCACTAGTATGAATAAATACGAAACACGAAGTTAACCGAGACGATTAGGATACGAAAGTATATATTAGGGTAGAAAAGTAGAAATCAAAATTACGATCATTATGAGATACACGAATAGTATAATAGACGACATTTTCCGTTTGTCGTTAAATTCTATTGATAAAATGACACTTTGCAAGTACGAGTACACTACACAAAGCATTAGTTCACTATTTTGCCACACGCCGAGGTATTACGTGAGGCTAAACGCTTAGAGCAAATATATTTTTTGTCTATTTAATAAATAAAAACGCGTATACACACCTGCCAGCACCAACATTGGGATTGAGGCTAGGTATAATGGGCACGCATTTGAAGGATTTGAACGCAGAGGCCAGCCAGTCGTTGACGCCGCCGCTCACCGAGTCCCAGCTGGTGTGCGGAGAGTACAGGGCGATGCGGTTCTCCAGTAGTAGCGAGACTATCTTCTCTTTCCATGACCTAGAAAGTGAGTTAAGTATGACACTTTCGATATAAACAACCATCTAGGTAAATTTTATTTCTGTTGAAGATAAGAATTTTAATTTATTAAGCTTTGTTAATCTGAAGGTCATGCACGTAAAGCTAACGGGGCTGACCGTCGGCGGCGACGGTGACAGAGGTATGAATGGAAAAAAGGAACTTATAATGAAAAAAATAAGATAGCATTGTAATGCTAGTATAACATTCTGGATTATCATCGTAATCGTAACGTATGTTGGCAGATCCCGGGCCCCCGGGTGCGCAACCGGGATTTATTGCCAAGATTATGATGATGATAATGATGATCGTAATCGTAACGTAACGTCGTACGCTCCACGGACCGCAACGTGCTGACACACTCACACGCACACCCCTTTGCGATATTTACGTTACGCTATTACATTTTATTATTCTATCCGTCAGTCCCAGCTTATGAATGGGCCCTACTCGCCTATTCACCCTCCACTGCGCCCGGTCTTCGACATCATCAGCGACGCCCTAACTCTGGCTGGATACATTTTCTGGACCTGTCTATTCATATACAATGGTGTTTTAGCCCTTTACACTTTACGTTAGGGAAAAGACGATTCGTCAGACCCTCATCCGTTTACCTATCAGTAGACCACAAGCCGTCGAGGTTTGCTTGGGTCCACGACATTGAACCCGACAATCCTTCGAAATGTCGACACTTTGTGTCGTGCGACACTTATATTTATAAACTAGCAATGCTCGCGACTTAGTTCGCGTGGACAACAAGAGTTTGTGTTCGTGTAATGTTAATCTACTGTGGTCTGGTGAAGCATTGTTATAAAAAAGGAGCATTTTAATTTGGATTTGAAAACTCCCAGATTGTATTTTTCAAAAGACAGTTTGTCAGGTAGGGAGATCCGTCGCGGTTCGCACAGTAAATGTTGAAGGAAAGAGGTTTGTACGAGGAGTCTTTAATTTCGACCGTAAAACAGTGTCATTCCGCCATTTCGTTTGTTACATTATGTTCGTATGTTACAGTTTTATTACATTTCATACAACTTACTTTTGAACAACTGACTTTAGGGGTGCAAATATCGGAGGGTGGTAAGATATAATCATTTCACAACCATTGCTGTTTGCCTCAAGAGCCACTTCCTCAGTCAAATCATTTGTTAATAAAATCTTGGATATATTCCTGAAAAAATAATCAAAGTACAGTTTACATTTGTATAACATTATTACCAATAGTAATTAAAGATATTTACATATGTATTTTTATAATAATATGAACAAAGCCTACCTTGGGGTATATGGCTCAACTAACAAGCCAGTATTATCCCAAGCTTCTGCTAATTCTTTAGGAGCAAAATTTTCTAATACAGAAACAACTTTTTTCAAGGGTACACCAACACTTTCACCTACAGACATCTTGATAGGTTCAATGGTTGAAAACGATTTTAATAGTACTTGATTTCTTATGAACTGCTGGACTAGCTTAATACGCATCTGTTGTAACTACAATCACTGAAACAAAATATCTCATGAATAAACAAATATGGATTTCACAGTAGAGTGGTGTCCTGTAACACCTGCCACTAGTTTTATAAAGAAATTGTAAAAAAGAAATAAAATATTTTCATATTTAGTTTACTCTAAGCTGTTACTCTAAATTGTAGTTTATGTCTATAACATTATGTAACCATAATTAACTACTGTTCAATGTTTTCTGTAATTGGAAATGACGGTGGTCTACTGGCTACCAGGTAAGCGAGAGGTACCGAGTTCAATCCCCAGTGCCGCCATGCACTAATGACTTTTTCTGAATAATGTACATTAGTTGACTACTAGAAAACACGCACATTCATGTGACTATATTTGTAACCATGATCCAATCAGGTCAGGTTCCCTGTTAAGAGAATCTCAACACTATTGTTATTACTCGATTGCCCAATCCAGGATCATGGTCAAGGCAGACCCCTGGTCTTCACACATGAGAACACAACTGGCATATTGATACCAAGATGATTCTTATGTTTTCTCTAATCAAGAATGTTGCATAAAATAAAAAAAGGTGTATTACAGATTATTATTTATTATAACATAATTACATTACCCCAAAAATTAACAAGACAAAATTATTCTTTTTATAAACCATATTCTACTTCAGAAGTATTTGATTCATAGTTATTGATCACAATCTCAATACATTTACTTAAATAATAAATATATTTTAATCTGAAAAATTCCATATCCTTATTTGACCATCATCACTGCATGAGAGCAACTCGTTAGTACCCAGAGGGTTCCACACTACACTGTTTACATCTTGAGAGTGAGCATTTTGCTTTGTACATATCAATTCAAATGTTGGTGCATTTGGATCAGAGTCTTCAGATTCTTTGAAAATCCTTATAATATCATCTCCACATGCTGTGGCTAGGAGACCAGTCTTGTAACACCACGCAATGTCATATACACATCTAGTATGATATCCTGATAAAGTGCAAATACATTTCCACACTGACTCTCTTTCATTCATAGCCACACCTTCTTGATTATCAGGTTTGTATTCTTTCCAAATTTTAACTGTTTTATCATCACTACAAGTAGCTAGCCTCTCACCAGTCTTGTCAAAACATAAGCTCCACACTGTTGACTCATGTGAAAGCAAAGTAGCTATGCATGTCCAATCATTGTCTGCAGGGTCTTCCTTATACAATTTTACTGAGTTGTCATATGATGCTGAGGCCAGAATATCTAAAGAAGGATGCCAGGCCACCTATTAAAAAAGGATTTTTTAAATTATCAATAAAATTGAAGTTTTCATCAATATAAAATTATGTTATAGTAAACTGCATTAATACAAACTTTTTTAACATCTTGATTGTGTGCATTGAGTACAGCTTCACATTCATACTCATCGTCACCTGCAACTTCCCACACCCAGACAGACTTATCCCTGCCGCATGTGGCAAGCAGTTGCCCTGATGGGGACCAGGAAACACTCTTCACTTCATTCTCATGGCCTTCTAGTGTAGCATTGCACTCAAACTGACCTGCACGTAAATTTTTATTTATGTTAAACACTGTGAGACATTTTATATAATATAAAATGATTATAGTCATAAGCATATACAAGTGCATGTTAGCTGTGAAAGATCTAGGTACCAGTAAAATACACACCACTTTTCTTATCCCAGATTGCTGTGGTAGCATCAAAACTAGCAGATGCAAGCAAGTTCCCACAAGGAGACCATGCAACTTCTCTAATAGTGCGTTGGTGACCATCCACCAGAACTGTTTTTATAGTCCACTGGGAGCCCTCTTTGCTCCATAGCCTGATAGTCTTATCTTCTCCACTAGACGCGAACACGTTTCCAGACGGATGCCAAGCAACATTCCAAACAATACCTTTGTGTCCAGTCAAACTTTGTAACAATTCTAATTTTGCCATTATAATTTTGGTGAATTTCCGCGTTTAGGATCTAAAATTCATAATTTTTTTCGTAGAAATGTATTGTTTCGGTACGACCAAAGTCACGCACGAGCTTCAAAATAACCTCTAGTGAAATTTTATTTAACTAACCTTGGATTGTGATGTAAATTAAATTAATTTACTTTGATTTATAAATAGAAATCAATCCCTTTCGCAATGAATTGTTAGAAGAATAAATTGAAGAGAAAAATAATTTATAACTTACAATGACAGACAAACATTAAGCAGCAGAGTGACAATGAGTCAATGACAGCCAACTGTCACTCTGTCAGTCAGCTGATAATCATCAAAGAAGATATAAACACACAACTTTTGTTTTATGGCTCCAGAAACAAGTTCTTTTGAGCCAAGTTGTGACTTGTCACTGTCAATCATCACGTGTTAATTTGTCAATTGTGATTACATTTCATATTATTGGTCCTTGTTGCACTTTTTTCATTCATTTCATTCGTTCATCGTCGGCTCGGCTCTGCTGTTTATAACCTATAATTTCTAGATTACGCAAATAAAATTCCTTTGTTGCTGTTATTGTTATAAATTCCTTTTCCTTTTACACACAATGGATAACAGTAACAAAATAGTACCGCCACACCTTAATGCTGAAGTATATCGAACTGATACCACCGGCACCAACACAATATCAAACTTGGATCATCTTCAAATTCACCCCGGTAAGAAAATATTTACATTTACTTTTTAACCGTTCTAACCTTTATTTACTATATATAAAGGGTTTAGAGGGTGCACAGGTGAGTCAGACACCTCTGATAAACAGCCCCTTTCATACATACTGAGTGTAATGATTGTGGTATATCATAGCCTCCTTCATCTACAAGCCATGCGCAGAAGTTTGACAACGTCGCATTTTGAATTTTAGTGAACCTGAAAACTTCTGTAAAACTATCATCGCGGTCGTCGTCGTTTCATGTTATTAGTTATTTAAGTGATAAAGTATATTAATAAGTATATACATTAGTTAGATAATATGTAATTGGATAGATTTTTGTCCTATTTACCTATATACCTACTTGCAATTGTATTATCCTAATATTATAAATGCGAAATATAATCTATGTTTGGTTTTGTACGTAATGGATGTTTGTTACACCTTTACGCAAAAACTACTGATCGTATTTTAATGAAATTAGGCAGTTATATAGAATATAGCCCCGAATAACACATATGCTATAATTTATCCCGATATTTAATGTGATTCCCGCGAGAACGGGTCCGGCAGGTTATAGCAGAATTTTATGCGGACACATTCGCGACCAAAAGCTATTATGAAATAAAATAATCTATGCCAGCCAAAATATTGCCCAATTTATTAAATATTAGGTATAATAGATTTTAAACAGTTTTATTTAAGTGCCTAAGTATATAAAAACTAACTACGTACTTACTTATTGTACCTATATACTTTTTCAATGCTTAGACCATCGTGGATAATCAGAGATCGTGGTTTAAAGTAGTTGTGATAACTTTCACAATGCAAAAATGTTTGCTGCTTACAAAAGATCCTTTGGTGGGACTCCAGCATGCTTGGGGAATAGCAGAAGTCCATTTATTTAATAGAATTACATCTTTTGGAAAGCAAAACATCGGCACAGAATCTTTCCCATTTTTATGGTTTAATCATAATTTTACTTGCATTTTTCAAATGCAAAAATGCCTTGGCATCTGTTAGAGAAGATTACGAATATACAACAGAATTTGATTTATGAAATAAGCTAAAAACTAACAACAAAAATGGTCAAGGATTGTTTTTCAAAAATCGTATTTATCCAATTTTAGCACAATTATAAATATATTTACTTTTATTTACCTTCGTAGATGGTCCATACAAACGCGTTAATTTACAGTTTTATCAATACATTTTAAATTTATCATCATAAAATTCATAATTTTCCCGCACATTGACATGTAAACAATGAGTAAATCAGTTTACAGCGACGTTGCCGTTCCGTGCTACAGCATGGCTTGTAGATGAAGGAGGCTATGGGTATATACAAAACTAAAATAAGTTTTTCTTTTCAGATGGAACTATATTAGTTGGTTGCTCGGAACTGACAGGTCGCTACTGGAATGGCGGCTGTCGTGTCTTCAAAACTGTTGCAGAGGGCGAACAACTAATTAAAGAATCAAAGATGAGTGTTTATCTCTCCAGTGGTACAGCTGATGGTTGCTTTGTCGAAGACTCATCTAGGGTATGTTGTATAACTTCAAACTTTTCATGTAAAATATACTCTATACCTATAGTACATGATATAATTATACCTATAGTATGAATTAACCAATCTCTTATATTTTCTTAGCATAACTGTACAAAAATATATAACATTTGTTTATAGGTTTTACTATGTGAAGATAGTGGCGCTGTTAGTATATGGAGTAACAACAAAGATGCCTGGCAGACTTGGAATGAAGATATATCAGTTGCCGAACATGATAATGCAGTTCTAGGTGTTGATTGTCTTGATTCTGGCAAGGAGTATGTTACAGTTGGTGGAGATGGAAATATAAAGGTATTAAAATATAATACTGCTCTTTATTTAAAGTATTTTTAAGTGCATGTCTATTTGTATGGAATAGAATACATACTACAAGTTTAAATGACTGTCTCAGTTTACAAAGCTTATTGGGTTCTGTTTAGACATATACATAGACGTATTTAGTTTCACACACAACTCTTAAATCTGATTATTGTATTGCAGGTGTGGGATATAAGTGAAATGATCTGTATCAGGAATTACATTGCTGCTCACAATATGGCTATTTATGGTGTTGCAGTACAACCTAAATCTCTCAATACTTTTGTAACTGCTTCTTTAGATCAATATGTTTCACTGTGGTCAGAAAATGTAGCTAAACCAATTGCAGGTAAGGTATATATTCAGTCATAATAATAGAAAATAACCTCATCTTAGCGTTAATGTCCCGGTTGTGCTCACGAGAACGAGGGCCCGGGGTCCGCCTTGACCATGATCCAGGATTTCGCGATTATTACAGTGGAGCGACTACCATCTGATCTCCCTGTCAGCAGGGGAACCTGACCAGATTGTTTCATGGTTACAAATTCAGTTGCCTGAATTTGCAGGCTTCATCACAATGTTTTCCCTCACCATAAGAATATCGGTTAGATTTTAACTAATGTACATAACTCAGTAAAGAGTTATTGGTACAATAAATAATAGAATAGAATATATTCTGGATTAATGGCATAAAAATGCTTTTGGCCCTGGACAATCAATCATCATCGGTTGCTCAGTTGCCTAACTCCATAAAGATTGTCCCCATTAAGTAGTTAAAATAACAAAAAATATTGCTTACTTGCCCCTCTGACTACATCACTGTTTTGCATTCCTATTATACATGTGTACATGTGATATTTACTACTTAATATAATATTTTTGCCACCAGATTTAGTGAAAAATGACTGTGCAATTCGCTGTGTGCAATGGCTGGATGACCATCAGGTAGTTTATGGTGATGAAGCTGGTGTTTTAAGAACCATAGACATAAGAAATACTGACAATGTACAAAAGTTGACAGCTTTTCCGGCACCCGTTCATAAATTAGCTGTTAATTCTGGGTAAGTTTCATTAAAATATTTTATATAAATGTTCTACAGAATGATTAGTAAATAAATTGTATCCCATTATTTTAATTCCAGTTCCACAATGGTGGCAGTTTGCTGTGATAATAAAATAGTGACAGTTTGTGATATCAGTGAACCTGGTAACTGTAAAACAGTGTACCATGACCGACACATGCATAGTAAGTATGTACGGAGTGTGGCCTGGGACGTGAAGAACAAGAATGATCTTATCACCATAGGGTGGGATGGTGCAATAAAAACACACAAAAATATTGGTACATGAAATTGTAAATACTAAATATTTTCTCAATTTTATTATAAATAAGTCCCACCAATTATATCAATGTCTTTTTATTTAATAGAAATAATATGAACTGAACGAACTGACTTAAACCTGTCATTACTGTGAAATAATTTATATATATACCTAGATCTAGACCTAGCCAGTTCGTGGATCTGTATTAATGAACGACATTTCTCTCTATGTTAAACAGTACGATTTGGCCATTATAACTTCCAAGAAAGAGGCGAACAGAAGAATACCCTTGGTTTGGGAGTATTTCGGCTCCATCATACAATTAAGAATCTTGACTCGACGATACTATAATCGCTACAGACAGGTGCGTCCTACCTATAATCACATACGGAGCCAAAACGCGGACACTAATTCGGTTATTGTACTCCTATTTCTGCACTTGGAACTTTTACTTGGTCCATTGTACGTAGTTTGGCAAGCTAATGTAGCCGGCCCAGCTCCCTTCAAAAGTCTAGCGGTCTCTTCGGACGCTCGGAGATCTCTAGGAGGGATCCCGATCCTAATGCTTAGTTCCTTCTTTCCTTTTGCTTAGTTCCTTCCGTTCCTTTAGTCCCTCACACTGTAGGGCCACATGTGCCGCTGTTTCTGCGGCTAAGGCATCCCCTGCACAATAGGCTGTCTGTAGCTCCAATTGTGAACAGTAGTTGGTGCAGGGGGAGGTTCGCTGTAATTGTGCCAATTACTTTTTACGATTTTTGACATCTACGAGTATTGTTTGTTAATTTTGAGGATCGCTCGGTCACCACCAAATTCGACTGTCTACATCCTAATAAAACAACGATATAAATATGCTCATGAAGAATTTATTGGGAGGTTATTGAGTGAACATTGTGGGTATTCGGCGGTGCGGCGACGGCGGTTAGTGCGCGGAGGGGGAGTGCGCGCGGCGCTCGGGCGAGGCTCCCGGCGAGGAGCCGCGGCGCCCGGCGGGGCCCGGGCTCTTGAGGCGCACCATCGTGTCCAGGTGGCGGAACCTGCCGGGGATGACACTCTGCATTATTACTTGCTATGTAAATCGGTCGACCGACAGTCAAACGGGCCTCCTGACTGAAAGTGGTCGCTGTCAATGGTTATTAAACAAATACCAGGGATATCACCATTGCGATGCCCACTTCTAACCACAGCTTTACTCAGGCCACACCTTTGACCACCTGTAGGCCTTAGTAAGTTAACAAAGGCGAGCTTATCCATGTAAGAGTTCTTCTAGCACAAACACAAGAGGTATGGAAGCGATGTACCGTGTACGTGAGCGTGGACTGCTAAATAAGTAGGCACTTGATAGAATTGGGAATAATCTAACTAAATTAATGCTCCTATCTGTTCCTACATGTGTATTCAAATGTCCGGCGAGACGTCTGGTCTAGGAAAGCTATAGCTATAATTTGATTGACTACTAGTACTTGTGCATACCTTACCTCAACGGTAAATCGTTGGCATCGTGGTCCACGCTCTGAAAGAAGAATGCTAACGGCCAGCTGATCCAGGAGGATTGCTTCCTGGAAACGAAGCATTTGTTTTTATTAAATAAGCACCACAATTTTTTATACGATCGAAGTTACAAGAGGGCATAGGAATTGATGAGAGTTTGTTAGTCGGTCAGAACCTATCATTAGCGACCCGTCCTGAAAACACATATACAACCATTCAAGAATGTCATCCAGCTAGACGCGACTTTTTAGATTAATATATTGTGGCAGCAGTAGCAGCAGAAGCTGCGTTCACTAGGTAAGTCTTTGATGTTATGGTACCCATAATATAAAAATCTTAGTACCTACCCACCATAGTCTAGGTTAGTGGTGCGACTAAGCACTAAGTGCGGAGAACGACAGTCACGCGACTGCTGATCGTATAAAGTAGGTACTTGACTGCGAAAGCACCTACCTGGGTCTTCGCAACTTAACACGGAATACCACATGGCGTGAATACCAAATAGCGAGTTTACCTTGTATATAAAATTCCTTTATGGAGAGCATCTTACCACTTGGCGGGCAGAGTGAATAGCTAATAAGAAACTAAACCAGCGAGGCAGGGTAACTCTTACGGCGTGGTGGGCTGCAGGCTAGCGGATTCCGAGTCGGGCGTTTCGGGCGTGACGGCGGCGGCGGCGGCGGGCGGCGGTGACGCGGGCGTGGTGGGCGCGGGCGGCGGAGTCTTGTTGATGGCCGGGTTGTAGATCTTCGGGTCGCTCACCATGCGCACGAAGAACGAGCGCTTGTGCGCTAACGCGGCGCGGTTGCGGCGAGCACGCTCCACGTTCAAATCCTGTCGAAAGTATAGATTGAGCATTTTTCCGCAACAGGGATCGTATTCACAATATCGAAGTAGTATCTATAAAATATGAAATAAAAATTATAGTTACCCTCTCTTTGTCTGGTCCCTCAAGAAGCTCAGTGGCGAAGTCCGTAATTATGTCCCAAGCAGTTTCTGTAACAATATCCATATCGTTAAGTTAAAGTCATCGGTAGGTAACTTAGTCCAAAGAATGGAGTCGGAAACACTACCAATGTCCTCGCGCGTGGCGTGTTGGTTCACAACGCAGAACCGGATCACAAAGCGGTCGCGTACGCTCGCTGGCACCATGTGGATCTTGCCAGAGGCGTTGATGTTAGTCAGCAACTTCTTGTTCATATCGTCCACCTGCTCGCCAGTCTCGTCCGGCCCGCCCACCAGCCGGAAGCAAACCAGCCCCAGCTGAAATATTGGCAGGGATATTGGTTCAGTTTAGCTCGACGTTGTGCTGTCCAAATAATCCTACACAAAAATCAGCGCGCAAATTACACGAATCGTGATGACTACTGATTCATGACTCATAGTTTTGAGTTCATATAAGAATCCAAGCAACCTCGTTAATGTTGTAAATATTTTAACAATAAGTTCGTTATCGTCGTCCAACCTAGGTGTGCTTGGTAACTAAACCAACCACATCATAGAATTTCTATGTATGTGGATTTTGCCACCCAACCTTTCCAAGTTTTCTTTAACAATACCTGCAACATGCAACTTACCGTCACTTTGTTGCACACTTCAAAGCGATCGTCCTTCTTGACGAGATTCTCGAAGTACTTGGCGAGCTCGCAGTGGCGGCGCACGTATTTCTGGAGGCCGCTGATGCCGTACGAACGCAGCATGAACCAGAGCTTGAGCGAGCGGAAGCGGCGGCTCAGAGGCACTCCCCAGTGCCGGTAGTCAATGGCGGTGTGGTCGTAGCAATGCTGCAAGTACAGAGGATCCACGACGAGCGCCGAAGTGAGCAGGTACCGATTGGTGACCCAGAGTAGGGAGCAATCGAAACTGGTGAGCATCAGCTTGTTGGGGTTGGTGTTGAAGGAGTCTGCGAACTCGATCCCGTTGAGCCGATGCTTATGTTCCGGGCAGAGGAACGAGCTGCCAGCGTAGGCGGCGTCGACATGCAGCCACACGCTCGGGAACTTCCGTACGACGGGCCCGATCTCGGGCAGCTTGTCGTACGAGCAGCACGCGGTGGTGCCGAGCGTGGTCGCCACGAAGAACGGCACGCGGCCGGCCTCCTCGTCCTCCTCCATTGCCTTCGCAACGAAATAGTTAAGGGATTATTGGTACGTGTTTTGGTCACCTCTAGTCTATTAATACTGTACTTAAGCACTTGATGACTTAACAAAAATTTGGGAAAGAAAGCTGATATTGGCGGCTTTTCGTGCTCTTGTTTTCCAATATTTTTTAAAACAAAAAGTTGACTACATAACAAGCTTTAAAAATTATACCCCAGACGTTTGGGTACTTACAAAATTATTTTATTTTCACACATTGTTTTATACTTTACAATACCTTTGGGTCCGCAAGACGGTTTAGCTGTTACCGTGCATAAAGTTTTCTGACCCGGTGACGGGTGGCGCTGTGTTTGTTCCGTTCAGTTCAGTTCAAATATATTTCAAAATGAATATATTTTTTTAGTTCCAGTTTTGGCCAACAGGTCAGATAAGTTTGTGGCACTGTAAAGGTTCATGATAGACGTCTCGACGAACGGACAGTCGGACACATAAGCGACAGCAATAAGGCTCCGTTTGGCCATCGAGCACGGAACCCTAAAAATGTGATGGATGTGTGAGGTACATGGTGTGCACAGATGACATGTATTTCTCTCATCTACACATTGTATAAACCAAAGTCGCATCCAGCCGTCTGTCCGTCTGTATCTATGTATGTAAAGATCGTTTAGATTTTTTAAACTATGCAACGTATTTTAATGCGGTTTTTAACATTAGGTAGAGTGCTACAAGAAGAAGGTTATTAGGGTATTACAACACGGCGGGCGTGCTCGTATTCTAAAAATCTAAAAATATTGACGGTTTTTGAGGGTCTACGAAGTACATTTATGTTTTCATGCCGTTCTCAATTGCACTAGCCTTTTCCTGTTTTATAATATTTCGTAACAATAATTTTCGTTTTTAAAAGATACTTTATAGTCTGTTTTGCAAATTCCATGTAGTTTTAATTGTTACAATATGTTTTTTGCCCATATAACGGGCGTCTACGCCTGCAGCAAAGCAGCGTAGCAAATGCTACGAATAATATTTTATTACAAGATAATTATACATACACTTGCAATGTCTCCAGAATGCATATCTATGAGCTATGCAGTGTAAAAGTGGCCAAATGCAAAGAGAATAATGTCTAGATGTAGAGACCTAGCCATTCTTGGCGACAGTAATTAAATGGGAATGAATGACTCCCGCGTGAATGCCGCGATTTATCCTATGTTTGACTCAATTTTATGTAGTTAAATTAGTGTTTAACTAGCTTTTATGTATGTATTAAATTGTTTATAAATTAATTTAATTTGTAATTAAATTAAAATAGTTATATTATTGTAAAAGTATAATTTTGTAGGATCGGAATCTCTATGTATTTCGTTTCAGATTTCCGTTACTGGGCAATTATTCATTCAACAGCACATCATTCTATGATAATGAGATCATTTCGTTGTATCGTATTATATTTAAAGATCTAGAAAAATATTACGATCATCTTTAATCACCGTCATTGAAATGTATACGACCCGATTATCATAAAATTGAGACAACGCCCCACTGAACACGAAGGAATCAGAATCGAATGTTTACTGAGGGCTGATTTGATTTTCAAATTAATCATTTGATTTTGAGCAAAGTAGTACCTACCTACTTAATGTTTAGCGTAATGTTGAGAAACCACCCCACTTACAACTAACTTATTTCTTAGGTATATGTACTTATATACATATCGATAAACATAAATTCATTTACACATCTACTTCAATTCATAAAAAATATATTCAATTAATTAAAAGATATACCTACATAATAGACATCCCAATCGCACAATTTATTAAGATGGGCCAATTCATAAAGGGCTCTTATCGTGAAATTTCAGTATTCGCTGCCATAGAAAGTGGCATACAATGCGGCTCTATTACCGGCCGGCTCGCCACGTATTTCCGGCATTCGAGGCGCGAGTCATTAAAGGCGCGCGTCGCCTGTGGCGCTCCGCCGCCGCCGCCGCGCCGAGCCGCCGCGCGTCGCCCGACCACAATTAACGCCTGATTATCTGCTGCGACCTGCTTTTCAATACGGCTATATTGCCAGCCGCCATCCTCGATGAGAAACCCATTAGTACACCTAAATTGCAAACCAAATTAAAGAGTCCACTACAAAACTAATTTCATCTCGTTGAATGCCAATGAGGCACTCGACTCACCTCTCTCAGCGTTTCGCCGCCGAGCGAGCCGTGCTCATCGGGCTGTAAAATGCGCAGTTTCACGAAGCAGATCATGGCCGCCTTTTCGACGCACGAATGCGCCTCCTTGGAGCAGTAGGCGATCAGCTTGGAGAGCAGCAGACCCTCGTCCACTGTTGGGAACTGGTGCTTGAGTCGCTTGATCCCGTTGGCTCGCGCCGCCAGCATTGACACTAGCACGCACTCGCTCGCTGAACCCTAGTGCAACATCCGCTCACATCATCAGCTGATAGAAGGTTACGTCACATAGTCAGGCGTGGATCCAGGAGGAGGGCAATGGGTGCAATTGCCCCCCCTCAGCCCCAACTCTGACTCACAATCACCTACGGTTTTATGAGCCAAAAGGCCAAAAATTCGAAGCTCGCTGCGCTCGCTCAATTATTTTATGGATTTTATCAACCACTCCAACTTTTTAGAACCGAAATGTCAAAAATTTTGAACTCACGTCGTTCGTTCATTCATTGCCTTCAGTTTTGTCATACTATTTACCAATCTTTCAAAACCTAAAATTCCGAGCTCGCTACGCTCGCTCAAATATTCTTTTTAACAATCACTCCAGCTTTTAAGAACCATAATGTTAAAAGTTTCATGCGCGCTCCGATTGCTCATTCAATAATTTTAATTTCTTTTATTGTGTTTTATTACGATCAACATCACACATCATCACAGCACCTACGAGTAAGACAAATGTCAAAAATGTCGAGCCCGCTCCGCTCGCTCATTAATTTATTGCTCACCCAAGCTTTTAAGACCCACAATGTAAAAAATTTCGAGGCCCTGCGCTCGCTCATTCATAGGTTTCAGATACTTTTCTTATCATTCACCTAGCTCGTTGCGGTTACTCATTCATTGATTTCCTTAAATTATTGTTGTGAGGGTCACCCATTGCTGTTAAGACCTCAAGCTTTTATAACCCAATATATCATAAATTACAAGCTCATTCCGCTCGCTTATTCATTCAATTCACTCCAGCTTTTAAGACTTCAAACGTAAAAAATTTCGAGCTCGCTCCGATCGCTCATTCATTCTATGTTTATTCTCCCCCAGGTTTTAAAACCTAAAATTTCCGGGCTCGCCCCGCTGGCTCACTTATTTATTGTTCAACCCACTAAAAAGTGCAAAATTTTTTACTCAGGGCACTCGCTCATTGAGTAGAGAATACCTATAATTTTAACTTTTGCCCCCCCAAAACCTCAACCAAATCCTGGATCCGCGCCTGCACATAGTATAGATAATTAAACCCCAAGTTTAAGAGGAGATGCCTTAATTCGGTACCTTGCAGCACGTCACACAGCCCAATCAAATTAACACGACATACAAAATAAGACGTTGAATTCTGACGCCAACTATATGCTGCATGGAATTTTTTTTTACATACCAGTATCCGTTAGTGGTGTCCGGAATCTGTCTGGATATGTAGATACCAACCACCCCCTTATTTATTTCTCACGGCAAGCTCAATATTGGTAGGAATTGTTGTGTTCCGGTTTGAAGAAAAAATTAAACCTTTAGAAACATCAGCCGATACCAGTCCACTGCTGGTACTGCTGGACATAGGCCTCCCCCAATGAGGCAACCTGTCCTCGGCTTGCCGCATCCAGCATAAATCTGCTGCAGATTTTCGCAAATCGTACCCCATCTGGGCGGAGGGCGTCCCACACTACACTTGCCGAGTCGCGGTTCACACACAAGAACTCGTGTAGAGTGTACCTTTACACCTACTTACCACTTTTTACTTACTCGTATTTGTGAGAAAACTATTAATAAATCGTTATAGTCGTTATAGTAAGTAACTCGGTTAGATAAGCCGCTTTTACTCAGTTTGAGTTCATTCACTCTAAATCTACACTATTTTCAATTTTAAAACACGTCTACGATGTTATTGTGTTTCAATAGTTAGGTAATCTTATTAATTACCTAAGTAAGTGAACAATCCCTACCTCAATAACGCCGCCTCCCTTGCTGCCTTCTTCTAGCGCTAAGAACGCAGGCGGCAAACCAATAGCCTTGCCTGTAATTAAAAAATACGTTCGACTTCGATATTTAAAGTTAATACTGTACCTGACCTGCAACTTCAATTTAGTTAGAAGTAACCACCTAAGTATTCTTAGATTTATAATTCGAGTCAATAAAAATTCTATACCTACTTACATAATATTGGGGTCCTTACCTATGAAGTTGGTATTATTTTGCAAATAATATTTGTTCAAATACTTTTAATTGTACATAACATATCAAAATTAATACTTGATTTCGAAAGTAGAATAGATGCCGTATTCTCTAAAATTTAATAACAAAAAATTTCTTATGTTTTTATTAGGTTTGGAAAATCACCCCTTTTCAGTAGTCGTCAATTGCGCCACTTTAACCCGATGTAATTGTATGAAGAGGGTTAGTTATCACGATAAAATGGAAAGCATAAGGTAGCTTACTGTTGTCTAATTAAACCTACAAAGTTTCATTGTAATTGGATTTGCAATTGCCAAGAATAAGAAAAATTTGCTTGTATGAAAATTACAGTTTTCGTCGTTTTCGCCATACAAAACACTAATTTCATAGGTAAGGGCCTACACAACCAAATACAACTACATAGAACAAAACTACAAACGGGCCAAACTACAAGTTAAATACAAATAGAACCGACAGTCAAGTGATTTTAACTCCACTCATAGACGGTTAATTGTTAGTGTAAGTCACGTTTCGGTATCCGATGTTTTTTGCGACCGGAAGTAGCCCTTAATTCCCAGTTCCGGCCAATTTCTATACGGCAAACAAACTTAGGGGTAATTAACAAAGTAACACCTAGTACCTGTCTCATTCCGGTATCGCTCACTTTACTGAGTCGAATTATATATCAAAGTAAAAGTGCACTATACCTATACGTTATAAACGATAGGTGTTTTAATACCTGATTCAAGCATAGTATGTAATAAAGCATAAAGATTGTATGTAAGTGACACGTCCATCATGTATTTCGTATACATATAACATTTTCTGTATCCTAACGTTATTATTTCGCATAGGTCGCCATTTCGCTCACCCATCCAGTCCAGCATAATGATCTCCAGCTCTGTGCACGCCGGGCTCGCGGCCTGGAACAAAAGAAATTGATGACCCACTTGTGTGTCGATGATATGCTAACGCCCCACTCAGAAGGGTTTAATAACCTAGCTATCCGCCTATAAGTAGACACTTGCATACAGGGTCGATACTTTGTGTAGTTACGTGTAAATTTAAATACAATTATGCACCTAGATCTTAAAGATTAAAAGAGAATAAAAATAGTTGATGGCCTAATGGTTAAGGGGTCCGACTCGTTAAGCGAAAGGTGCCGAGTTCGAACCCCATTTCGCCATGACTTTATGACTTTTTCTGAGTTATGTACATTGTATGTATGTAAGTATGTAAACTCTTTATTGCTTAATAAATACAGGAATTACAAAAATAATTGAACTAAGCAAAGGCGGGCTTATCCCACAATGGGATTTCTTCCAGCCAACCTTAAACAGTCTGAAAGGACATCCAAGAAGCGGTGGAGGCAATATTGAGGTCTTAAATTAAATTACTACTACTTAAATTATTTTATCTATAACTAATTATTTGAACATTATTTAATGTTTAATTTAGTACATTGGTAGTATTTTAAATACATTCGTAATCAAAATATCTGGTCGGATTCCCTTGTTAACTGGGTCACGGAAGTCAGTTGGCAGTTGCTCTACTGTAATTACCTGACCTGCCAAAGCCTGAATCATAGTTGAGGCGGACCCCGGACCCACGTGCGCGAGTGCACAACCGGGACATTAATGTTTATTTTTCTAATTATAGGTCGGAAAACGGATAGTAAAACGATAAACATATATCATTTAAACCAAAGACTACATAATGATTTTATAAAATTTTAGGTACTTTTCGCATTTGCTAAGTTTGCCAAAATCCTGGATTACCGACCTACCGATTAGCTTAATTACTACAGCTAAATATGCGACAGTGTTTGTCTGGTTTTCATGGCTAAATCGATATTAATGGAATTATGGAGAAACCCTCACCACGGAGAACTATTTAATCGTAAACATTATTACAAATACGAGTGTAAAAGTTTGCAATATGGCATTAGTAAGTTTTACGATAACTATTTTATAACAATAACATGGACTTCTATCCCGTTATAACCTAACCGACAGAAAAACACACAAAGCCACAGATACTCACGTCAAACTTTTTCACACTCCTCTTTTTTCTAGGGGGTTAAAAATGCCATTAAGCATTAAGATACTTATTAACCTTGTGTAATTTGTATGTCTCTGTCAAGTTAAGTACCTTCGTCCAGAAATAGAACTAAGTGAATCACAGGCTTCAGCCGCAATAGGCAGTAGAATTGGTGAATATATTATTCAGGTAACGATTACTTGTCAATCAATACTGTTGCAGAGGTGGTTCGGTTTCCCTTTTGCATGTTCTTATCGACCCGCAAATGTCATGGGCGTGACTCGTTAAACAGTATAGCTAAACGACATTTCTCAGCAGACATTGTTTTAAAGTTTATTTAATGTTTTCAGTAGGTCCTTATCTTACGTATTACCGTACCTTTCTAACCGTAGTTACCACGTTATTTGACCTTTTTAACTGACCTAAAAATAGGAAGAGGTCCTTAAATATCTTTTTGTGGCTTATTAACGGCCTTTGTTCCCGTTGAGTCACACCCCTTTGTGTAACACGACGGAAAAAGATCAGTAAGTACTTCGTTAAGTATAAACGCATTTGAATTTTTTTTATTTCCAGATTAAAATGGAAATATTTACAGTAGTTCAACTACTGGATAACCCAGATTTAAAGTTTTCAAAAATTTACTCTATGAAGAAGAAATAGACTTCGTAATCTTAGATAAAAATCGATAAAACAAAGTACATATATTACTTTTCCTAGTCATTCTAGTTTATTGTTAATCGATATTCCGTGTTGAAATGAGTCTTGATGTTAATGATATGTCGTGGTGTGGTCGATTTAGTAACTTGCTGGCGTCCAAGGCTTATAAAACTCCTTCTAAGCTTTGGTGGTAAGTGACGATGCGGCCGACGATGGAACATGCCTGTCTAGGAACACCCTATCCACTCCAGCCCTGAAGGCATCTAGATTATAATGATCAGGAAACACACTCGCAGGCAACGAGTTTCATTCCATAAATGTTGAACAAAAGCGGTTTGTGCGAAGATCCACAATATAAGGATGAACTTTCGGTCGCGTAGCGCAGGGGAAGAGACTTTTAGTATGTTATAGTGTCCACCGAATTCATAGTTCAGCTGCTGAGAAATGTTCACGTTATATCCTTCAGCAGGTGTGCTGTCGCACTAACGTGACGACTAATATAACTAGTTCAGCGTGTAATCAAAGTACTTATGGTTTGTCGCTACTACTATGTCGCACTCACATTATTTCGAAATTCGCACGTAAAATCTATTTTAATATTTTGTACCTTTGAAGAGTGGCACTGTTGTCTCTGCTATTGTAATGTTTATAGTTCTACTTAAAATCACGAGACTTTAAAGATGAAACGCATAATTTAGTCATTAAATCCGTGTTTCGCAGTGACGTAGCATGGTGCACTGCCTAGTGGTAGAACCAGTGCAGTCGTCTTGTTGCCGTAGTTAGTAGTAGTAGTAGTAGAAAAAGACTATTATTTTTTGTTTTGTTGAGACATAAATAAGTTACGCGTACGTTATAGAGCCGGGATGTCGCGGTAAAGAAAAACCGGGATTCAAACGTTATGTGATAAAGGCCAGTTAACTGACTTTACTAAAAACTCAAAGTTGGGTAGTGCGTACTACTGTAAGTTTTTGAGTTCTTTTTTTTTGACGACGCACAGTTCTCGTCGAGACCCATAGTTTGTCCTTGTAAAGACAAGGGCAATATACAACATTGTAAAACTTTCCAAGGGGCATCCGAAAATACATCACTGGATCTGTCAATAGGTCCTGGCGTAGCACTGGTTTGTTTGCGCTTTTGTCGTACAGAGTGTATTTCGATCCTTTACGTATATATAATAGATCGTAAGTGCATTATAATAATAAATTCATGGCACAAACAGAAGGACCCCGTCTGTCATTTGTGACAGGACTATATTGTGCAAAATATTTACAGCATTATGACCTGTAGCCGTATTCACAATGGCTCGGAAATCGGATTCGGATACGGAATCGACAACGGACCCCGCAAAAGTTCTTAGGAAAATGTGGTTTTAGTTAATTTTGATGAAATTTTCATATGTTATAGAGAGTAGAGTTTCCGTGGAATCTATCGGAATTCTAAATAACAGTTTTCGAATCGATCGACACAGATTCGCCACTCACGAATTTCGTGTCGAATCGTTCGGAAACGGTTTCGAATCATTGTGAATTCGGCTACTGCCTCGCCAAAAGGCATTAGCCGATACTAACGAGTCAAGATATACTTATTAACGTTTAGGGCGCCAAGAAAAGCGTTTTGTCGCTAATTCCGGCAGGATTTTAGTATGGATAGCTTTGTAGAAACGTGTTCACATTGAAAACGAGACAAGTGCTCTCGTCTTCTCTGACTCGCGATTGGAGGGCTTCGATCCCAGCGTAACTAAGCAGTGGCAGTATCAAGTGGATTGCTCCGACGGCTGCTGAATGGATTATTTTTCGCAAGCTCGCAAGCAAAACTGCCAACAGAAAAAGATTAAAACGATGCATAATTCTGTATTTATTACACAATATGTTAATTATTAAGGTACTTCTTTTTCACATTTGAAATTAATTATTCATGAAACAGACAAAATGAAAGGGTATTTACAATGAAAAATGAGAAAAAAATCCATACAAAGCACTCTACATACGCATTAAAAATTAAAAAAAGTCGTCCACACCGCTGCCCCCCGAAATTATGCCCAGAGAGCTGGCTGCGTTAAGGCGCATTTTCATTGGTCGTTAGCGCCCGTATGCGGGGTACGGGAGATTTCTGTAACGCATGCCATAGGGTCCGCATGCGAGGAACCGTTGACATTGGTCGTTAGCGTCCGCATGCAAGATGCGAAAGAACCGTGTTGACTGATGACGTCTAATGACCGAGGTGCTATGAGGGAGTCCCCGAATGCTTTGTATCGACCAAGTTATCGACTGACTTATTTCATTGGTCGTTATCCCGAATGCGGTAAGCCCCCGCACGCATTGAATCGACCGAGTTATCGACCAATGAAAATGCGCCTTTACGTCGTTGAAAAGCAATGCGTGTTCTCTGAGCGGGGAACGAGCCAGCTCTCCGGTCACCTGTAGTGTCTATTAGTCTTTTAGAACTTTTAGTAGGTAGTGAACATCGTCTTTTTATTTACAAATATTTCTATCAGTAAAATATCTTTACTCCAAGCCAGTAACATCAACAGTAACATGCCCCAGCTCTTACATGGGCTGGTACCCATGGCACAACCTATATCTACGTAATTTCGACATTCACTTTTAGTTCGAGTTGTACGTACCTTTTACGTACCTAACCTATCTAAGGAAATTCCGATTGTTTTTGATTAACATGCCAAAGTAGGTAGCTAGGTCCAAATATCTTTAGCTAAACAATGTGTCGTAAACTGTTGTTAACTGCAAAAGTCAAATATTTATCATTCACCTAAGTAAAGTACATTACGAATTCCGAATCCGTGACTCTTCTATTAGAGACACTATTACACTTATTTTCTTCTTGATGTAGGTTAAGTTATGTAGCTACGAGTAGGTAAATAAGATTGCGGGGTATTATCGATAGTGCTATTGCATCAAGATCGCCGATCTATCACGCCTGCCTGTCAACAGTCAACATTTCACACGAGATGAGGTCAATTTTCTTGAGTAGATCTACAACCTGCGCCAAAGTACAGGCGTACTACACCTATACAAAAACCGTATCAGATAAACATAATTAATGGGGCAAAATTAATCAATTGTATTTCAATTACTATAAGTACCTAACTAAATAAAAACTGGATTTTCGTGCGAAATTGCAATTTTTTCTATGGAAATTACTGCCATTTTAACAAAATATTATTTTACAATGTATGACGACACCATCAAACAAACAGCGCCGTGCAGTATCGAAAACAGCTCACTCATTTCTCACATTATTTAAATTTTTTCTGAAAAGAATTTAAATTATAGTTTCAGTTTCAGTTAATTTAACATAGGTACCTTGATGAGTCTGTTAGGATCATTTTGTTTCATTCCTTTCTTTTACTTTATATGAATGTAGATACATTTTATAAATGACATTTATTACTGCTTTAGATCAATAGGGAAGCCTTTGCCATGCAGTGGGACAGAAATGGCTAATAATAATAATAATAATTTATTACTGCACCGCAAAATAACTAACAGGTGAAACCTATGAAATTGTCGTTTTTTCGCAAGTAGATTCGGTAGAAACTATACATTTGTTAAAATATTTTTAATGTAGGTACTACATCAAAATTAATACTTGATTACAAAAATAGAGTATGTTTTGGTGGAATCAGATACCATTAAGCACAGAAATGAAACAAAATCAGAATCCATGGTATCTTAACGAGATGGGGTGCATGCAAGGTGTGACAATCTCCTTTGTTATACATAACATACACTTCCCAGGTCTTACAACGCGCCGCTATTTTGTAGCGATAACACATATTTTTCCTTGACGAAAATTATTTATAAATGCCGTCATGTATGGTGAAATGTTGTAAAGACTGCTTTAAAAAAATTTAAAATCAGGAGGAAAGATGGGAATTCCCCTAAAAGAGCGTAATTCTTTATTTGTTGCATTTGTGACTCAGTCAGTCCGATTAGGTTCCGTATCTCAAAAGAAGTTATTGAAAAAAATAATATTTATAATTAATTTATACCACATGTAAGCACGACGGAAGATTTGTCTGAAAGCGGACCCTGGCATAAGCCGGGATATACGTTAGGATGATGATCATTAATTTATGGGACATAACCAATACTTTATTTGATCTACTCTTATTTTTATGTATTTATTTTTATCCGTATCCGGAATCCGAAACCGGAATCCGGTATCCGAATTCACTATACGTCTTTTTCCCGTAGGGATAAGCAGATACCACATCTTCCACTTGCTAATTATAATGAAAGAATTAAAAGTCTGAAATGAATAATTTTTATTTTGTATTATTGTAAAGTAATGTTGCTAACCCAATATATAAATTCGTAAAGAGGGCAAAACGGATTATGTCTATGGCAACCCTCAAATCACGCACACATATGAAATGACGACAATTTGCATGCCTCATTCATAATTTAGGAGACAGGGATTCTAGTTTTGTTTTATTTCTGTGCCAGTAAAGTTCGTAAAATTAAATTAAAAATATTGTATTAAGTATTTATAATTGTTTGAAAATAACCCTTTTCAGTTGTCATCAGTTTTTCTTATTTAAACAGATGTAATTTAATGTACAAGTAAGTAATGTATAAAATGAAATGATATGCGCCAGTTAACTCCAGAGTTTCATTGTAATCGGATCTGCCATTTCCAAGAAAATTTATTGTATGAAAATTACAGTTTCCGTACTTTTCGCCATAAGTAAGTACAAAACAACAACCTATTAAACATTATAAAACCGTGTGACAAAAAAGTAGGCCCTTTCGATCTTTTTTCTTCATTATAAAATAATACTACAAGCCGAGACTACAAGAAAGAGCTTTATAATTTTGACGATGTATTGTAAAGTAAGTTTTTTGAAGCTGGCATGAAAGCTTACATTTATAATTTTAATTTATCAAAAGAAAACATGATTATGATAAAATTGCTTTATTAATGACGCGAATTGTTGACACTGTTATTAAAACTCTAAAGTTTGGAATTATTTTGAAAATTAATTCATTTAATTTTTCTTTTGACATTCAATACCACTTTCTAATATCTTCTTTACATTGCATAAAACAAAGTCGCCTCCCGCGGTCTATATCTATGTACGCATAGATCTACTAAACTACGAAACAGATATGAATGCGGTTTTTAACAATAGATAGAGGGGTGTACGCGAACAGAGTCACGTGGGGTCCACTAGTGATTGATATGAAGCTAGAATTTTTATATGGTGAGCATCGACCGCTATCCACTCCTATATAAAACCGCTATAACACACATCCGTGTTTCGAAAAAATCACTCCTTATGGCGGAGACTCTGTTATGTTTTAGGCAGCAATTAATTCCACGGAGCGTACGGTGTTATTTTTAACCCCCGACGAAAAAAAGGGCTGTTATAAGTTTGACGTGTCTCAGTGGCTTTGTGACTTCGCAGTTCCCGAAAGGATGAACCGAATAGGATGAGGCTCTCTCTATTTGAAAGTCACTTCAATCGAGATGGTTTGAGTTTTGTTTTATAAAATTGGTTTTAATAAAAATTCAGTAAAAAAGGTAAGTTATCCTACGTCATCGAGTACAAGAAAATATCCTCTTTGTGGCGATAGTAGAGGCTTAGGAGACCCGCAAAACATTGGTCCACCCGTGCACAACATAGCCCAATTCTTTTTTGTGGCAGATTTGTCTGTTTGCCTTGTACGATAGTGTAAAAGTGTTTATTGTGGCGGACATCACACGAGGATTAAAAACTTAGGAATTTAATTTAACTCACCCATGAGAAGCCGACGCAGCCGATGCCCGCCGAGAGCATGTCCCCCAGGATGGAGGGGTACGCGTTCCCGGCGGGGAAGTAGGCGTGGAAGCGCGGGTGCTGCCAGTGCGTGACGCCGGGCATGATTTTGTTCTCCACATCCGCCATCACGTCGTCCCAGGGTTCGGGCTGGTAGGGTGCGTCGGCGGGCAGAGCATGGCGGAGGTAGCCAGGTTCGACGCTAGGAGTGACCCGTCGGGTCCGCAGGGTGGCCATGTAGGTACATATGTAGTCCACCATCTCCTTGCCGCGCACACGAAACTCCTCGACGTCCATGGTGGCTGGCGAGTGCCGCTAGTGTCCCTGCGTGGGGCTGTGTGGGCGCCGCGGCGGCCTCCGGCTGACTCGGCGGCGGCCGGCGCGCCGGGGGCGGGGCGCCGGGCGGTCCTCGGTGGCCGCCGAGGCGGCGCGCGGCGCTCATGCGAGCAGAGGATGCCATTATTGCATGAGATAGGTGCAGTTGTGATAATTTACAGTATTAGGGTAGGTTCACTCTCGTAGTACAGTTATAAAAATAGTAGACTATTTCTTATCGAGACCTAAATTACTAGTACTAAAACACTAGGGAGATGTTTTTCTATGGTTAAACAGTGATGGCAGACAATAAAGATGCATAGGAAAAATTACAAGTTCATTAGGTATTATCATGTATAGATAAATGCAATGCCTCAAATGCTTGGAAAACGTGACTCCGTCTTTTTTGCATGATGGCAAATGCGGAATTATGGGATTGAAAAACTTTTCATTATTTCGCGCGTTTCTATTACGTAAAATAATGTGCACGAAAGAAAGTTCCGATGACGTTGGTGGGTTGTGTTGTGAGCCTTGTGAAGTGCCGCCCCACCATCTTCACTGGAAGATGAAATAGAGTGCGAACTTCGCACTAATTGGGTAATGAATGCTACTTCACTCGCAACTTTGATCATTACACCAATCGATCTGATCTTTGAAACCAGTTAAGATGTATCGTGATACGTGTAGTGTAGGGTTCCATAGTTACAAAAGTACGTGCAAAAGAGAGCTCTCTGATAGCGTAAACACATTACAAAGTTACAAATGTAGCTAGCCCAATTTTTTTTCTGATCCAAGAAATGTTTGCTAATCCAACTACATTTCATAAGTTGATCGATTATTACTCGTTAACTTAAAGATTCCAGTAGGCTGTGATAATTTTCCTTTTAACTTCATTATATATGTTGCTGTATGTTGTCCGGCAGACTAGAATAGCACCAACCTCGTGGGTGTCATACAAGGCGACTAATGTTTTCGAGGCAAAAGATCTAGAGTCTCTATAAACTGGAAAATCGGCAGCAGCGTTTTCCATTGTTATGTTTATAACACTGCGATCCCAACCCGCCTGCCGAGCGTGGAGATTATGGGACGAACCTCCTTTGCGTAGGAGAGACCCTAAGTTTTGCAGTGAACTGATATGGACTGTGATAATGATACATGTTATTCTCTAACAACGTGTTTCTAATAAAAAGTTCACTTGAAGCTAAATATATCGAAAACAGAAAACTTAATCCGAAAATATTATTCGGATACCATTTAATCATTTCAAAAGACCTATATAACGATACCTCACACAATGGACTAAAAATCATCACTCGCTTAACGTGTCCCTACACGGTACCCGAATAATGCGTGATGTAACTTTCAGCTTTCTAGTACCAGTCCTTTTTTAGATAAACCACGGACGGACAGACGGACATGGCGCACCTATATGGGGTCCTTGACTTACTACGGAACTCTAAAAATAAGATGACCCTTATCGAATGTGGAAGCAATCGTAAAAATATATGATCAACAAGTTGATTACACCCAAAGAAGTCGAGGCAGAGCCAAAGAGATTAACAGACCGTACCTTTTCAGAAACTGGCTATTTACGCGCAATATTTTAACCATTAATATTTCATAGTTTAAATAATGCACCTTAAGGTTAATGGGCTACTTTTTCCGCACTTGAACTCAAACTTGGTCCATTGTATGTAGTTAAGGCATGCTAATTTAGCCAGCCCAGCTCCCTCCAGAAGTCCAGCAGTCTCTTCGGACGCTCGCAAATCTCTCGGAGAGACTTCGTTCCTAATGTGACTTTTACCCTGTGGTCGTTTAGTCCCTCACACTCCAGGAACACATGGGCCGCTGTTTCCTTGTCTACTAGGCATCCCCTGCATAAAGGGCTGTCTATAGCTATCCTATCCTATCCTATCCTATCGTGAACAGTACTTTGTTCTGGGGGAGGTCCTGTTATTCTACCAACTACTGTCCTGAGTTCTGTCCGTTTGAGATCTAACAGTTTATTCGATCACCACCAACTTCGATTGTCTACATCCTATTGTGTTTTGCCAACGCTTATTGTGCTGGTCCGTCGTGTGTTTGCTCACCCATGGTCGCAGTGTGTTAAAAGAGAGGGGTAGGGACGGAGGAGGACCAGCAATTTCCATACCTAATCCCTTTCTTACCAGCTCATCGGCGGCATCGTTTTCCATCGAATTGCTGTGACCCTTGATCTATTGTATCGTAACCCTGTTCGCCAGGGAGATATCTTCCAGTGCCTGTTGGCAGTCCAGGATTAGGGCAGAGTTTATGCTGTTCTTTCTCAATGCCTTCAAGACCGACATGTTGTCCGATAACATTCGGATGCCTTGGTCGCTTATACCAAGTCTCTTTACTCGCATGGCGGCCTGTGGGATTGCTACAGACTCGCATTGGAATATGGTACTAATAATAAATAATAATCATCTTGGCGTTAATGTCCCGGTTGTGCTCTCGCGCACGAGGTCCCGGGGTCCGCCTTGACCATGATCCAGGATTCGGCAGGTCAGGTAATTACAGTGGAGCGACTGCCATCTGTACTCCATGACCCTGCTACCAGGGGAACCTGACCAGATTGGATCATGGTTACATATCCAGTCGCCTAAATTTGCAGGTTTCATCACGATGTTTTCCCTCACCGTAAGAGCGGTTAGTATTCAACTAATGTACATAACTCAGAAAACAATCATTGGTACATGGCGAGATTCAAACCCGGACCTCTGGCTTACGAGTAGCATACTCTAACCGCTCGGCCAACGACGCTCTATTGGCATATGGTACTACGTTCCCCTAATGGTATGGAACTCTTAATATTCAGATCCAGTGAGAAGATCCCTGCACCGGTGCCTTGGTCCGTCCGTGTAGATACGGACTTCTCTTATCCCAGACCAGTCTGCCACCGTTTCCGCAGTTTGTATCTGGTATATTTTGCCAAATGTGAACTGTTTCGCGATTCGGTCACACTTGGCCTCAAACATAGGGTTACTCTGAACCATTGTTTCCCATAAGATTTGATGGGAGCCAAGTTTATTGTTCCATTGTCTTGTTATCTTATGTCTTAGAATTGCCATCTTTGCCTCCTGCTGTATATGCAGATTAAGAGGTGGCAGTCCCGGTGCTTCAAGTGATGCTGTTGGTGTCGAGCGCATGCAGCCCGTTATGGCAGAGCATACAATTCTCTGGAACCGTTGCAACCTGCTGACCGCTATAATGAGCTTGTTTCTGGACCACCTGGCCACCGCGTCATAGGCTACGAAAAGCCTCACCACGGCTGTATACAGCCACCTAGTAACCCTGGGGGAGACTCCCCATGTTTTGCCAAGGAGTCTGCTGCACTGCCACAGCGAGATGCTGGCTTTGGCCAGTTTGTATTTCAGGTGTTTGTTCCATAACAGCTTGTCAAAAATGACCCCAAGGTACTTGACCTCGTCTGTTAAGGATAGTTTGATACCGAATAGCTCTGTTCTGTAGAGTCTGAGTTCTCCCAGATTCCTCTTGTGTGTGAATAGGACCATCTCTGTCTTGGATGGATTGACCGAGAGGTCGTGCTCACTACACCAGCTTTCGATTATTTTTAATGCAGACCTCATGAGGTCGCATAAAACGTTCTCTAATGGTCCGCTAATAAGGATGGCTATGTCATCTGCATAACCAATTTTATGGAATCTGTTGTCGTTTAACCGGCTTATAAGCTCATTGACTACAATATTCCTGTGGGCATTCCCTAGCGACCACTGCTCTGGTTGTGTTATTTATCGTCATTCGTACGGCCCTGCGTCTCAGCATTGAGTCGATCCATCCGGCTATGGTATCCTTTACTCCGTGCTTAATCAGTGCCTGATTGATGCTCCCAAAGTGTGTTTTGTCTAAAGCACCTTCTATGTCTATGAAGACATTTTGGATTGCTTAGACACCATAGCGTGTTCGATGTAAGTCGTTACACTATGCAATGCTAATTCTGTGAATTTACCTGCTATGTAGGTTATGCTAATTTTTGTGGAGAGGGTACTTTATTAGTGCCGAGTCTCTAATGTCTCTGTCGCATATTCTCTCTAGTACCTTCAGCAGGAACGATGTCAGACTGATAGGCCTGAAAGCTTTGGATTGTGTGTATCACTTTTGCCGGGCTTCGGAATAAGCACAACCCTTACCTCTCTCCACTTTAACGGTATATATCTTTTAAAAAGACAGGCCCTGTATATACTGACCAAATGATCAAGTAGTCTCCCACCACACCATTTCAGTAGGCCGGGGAATATTCCATCCGAGCCTGGTGCCTTGTATGGTAGGAAACTGTCCATTGCCCATCTTACCTTATCTCTGGTCACAACTTTCTCAACTGCCTTTCTGCTTTACTCGGATGGTGTTCCGCTGCCTCACTCCATGTCAGCTCATTTTTAATTTCGCAGCCTGGAAAGTGCGTGCCTAGTCGTCGTAGCGTCACATGTCTCCGAGTCCGTTTTGGTGTATGTTTTATCAGGTTTGATTAGTAATCCTAGGTTGTGGACTTTATTGTTACTAAGTACGTTTTTTATCATAGCAACCTGGGTGTTCGATTCTATACCGGAGCAGAAGCGTCTCCAGCACTCCTCCTTCCGTTGCCGGACAGCTTCTTGTATTTCTCCTGGGTGTCGTTGTAGGTATCCCAGTCACTGTCACATCTAGTGTTTTTGGCCCTATTGAACTGCTTCCTAAGTTTCCGTTTCAGTTTCTCCAGCTCGGGTCCCCACCACTGGTGCCGCGGTTTCGGTCCCGACCGAGGGGAGGGCATATCTGTTCGTAGGCATCTGTTAGAATTAACGTTATCTTGTCAACCTGTTTGTCTATATCATTTTCTGTATGGTAGGTGGGTGGTATAGGTAGCAATACCCCTAAAATCCCTAGCGAAGTCTCAATCTTCGCTAGGGATTTCTCCGCACGAATCGCGTAATACGGTCCGTTTTGCAAGGATTTCTGCTCACACTCCTGTTCCGGTTTTCTATGTTAAATTTAAATCTGATCCATCGGTGAATCTGATCCAGAGCAGGAAACCTCGTCAGACACATGCCAGTCCGAGATTAGTTTAGATGCCCGGTCCGATGCTAATGTCAGATCTATTATTGTTTGAGCCCTTCGTGTTACAAAATTGAATTCTGCGCCCCTATTGATTTACGAGAGTCTGGTTGTCAAAAGTCTCTTCCGTTCGCGGTCTTGCTCCCCCATAATGGGTGGTGCACGTTTGCGTCCGTTGCGATGATTACTTCTAGGTCCTCTGCTTCGCAGTGCTGGATCAGCCCTGCCAAATCCGGTGTGGGTGCCTCAGCGTCACTCGGAAGGTACGCCGATGCAAGCTCCATCGGCGGCAGGTTGCTGTTGGCTGCGCTCCTGGTCCTGACAGTTGTCAGATTCTTGGAACAATAAATACTCTGTTAGGAGTACGGCGCTGAAATGCTTGGGGACGTATATGCACGTACAGGGTTACCTACCGTGGTGTCATAAATTAGGTCACCTCCCAAGCTGCTCAGACCGTTGACCCTCTCCCCCCCTGATCCACGGTTCTTGGATCATGGCTACAGTCAGTGGCTGTACCTCCAACAACATGCGTAGGGAAGCCGTTGCAGTCTGACTGTGTTAGAGGTTGATCTGTATAACGTTATTCTTAGGTGGAGCTGGAGTCGTATGTAGCGAAGCCATCACTACCTAGCAACTCCCTCTCCTCCCTGGACGAGGATCCCCTGTCCGCCATTAGCGTTGCTTCCCGTCGCTTCTTAGAAGCGTCAGGAGGCTTCGCTGTGGTCGGGATCAGTGGCGCAGCAGCGGTGACACTGCCTGGTTTCCTCTGGCTGACCTCAGTCATGCGGCCGGGTTTGCCTTGAGGATCCCCCTCGTCCCCGGGACGGGCCCCAGGGTCGAGGTTTGGCTGGTCGTCCCCTGAAGCCAGGAGCTGCGGTCGTCGAAGCCAAAGAGATTGGAATGCTAGCGACCTTCATAGACTGGCAAGTAGGTCGCTAGCATTCCAATCTCTTTGGTCGAAGCACTGCCGCTGGGAATCCCCAGTTGCCGGTAAATTGCCTCCTCGATCTCAGCCTCAATGGCCTCAAGGTGTTCCGCCTCAAGTTCGCGGAATGGCTCCGTAAGTATCGCCATGTACAAGTCCTTGGACAATATAATAATGCACCTTGCGTTGATTACTGTGAATAGGTAACTTTGTTCTTCATTTTATAAAAATAGGTCTACAATCTCTAATTTTTTTATGAAGCATAACTCTCATAATACTGCCTGATTCAATCACTACAGTAAATTGTCGGGTTACCTCTGCTGCCCGCGCCCGCAGCCGCGCCGCTCGTGGCGCGAGACATTAGACTGTAAGGCTGTAGGGCTCAGACGCAGCCTTATCTTTGCCATGACAAAAAAGGAAGAATAATAATATATAAGAATAATTCGCATCATGACATTGATACCAGTAGATTTGATTTCGGTCTTCTCGTAAACCCATGTTATCATTATTAACCCCAAGACACGCCACTTAGACCGATCCGCAGTTTTAGGCCTCCAATCACTGCTGCCGTATTGCTTCGCTCTATTTAGCCTCTCATAGAACATCCCATTAATCCCTTTGCAACGTTTTACCAATCGTGGTCTCCACTCGAGAAAGTCTCCACGCGCGCAGCCATCTGTTCTACAACAAATATATTATCAGTCCACTGCCATTTTAGTTTTGAAATGTCGACTACTTTCGTTCTCTGTCGAATGACTTCGTTACGGATATGCCCCTACTAACTCTAACTCTAACTAGCTCGCGCCATCGCACGATGAGTCTAACCGAATTTAAATTATTTGGAATGAGTCTTATCTTTGCCCCTGACTTCTTCCGCGTAGGTCAGTTTATTAAAAAAAAATTATTCAGTAATCAAAACTTTATAAAACTTATAATCTATCACGTACTTAGTACAAAAACTTAAGTTCGTCTTTACGTTATTTTAATTTATGTAACTAACGTATTCTTGGTTTTTTTTTCAGATAATAATTTAGTTAATTTTTATTATTATTCTAAGCGTTAACTATGTAGTTAAGTATTTCTCCTCGTAAAATATTACAAATATACCTATATAAACTTTTCTTCTACGACCAAATACAATGGAATAATATAATATTTATGTATCTACCTAGATAATTGTAATACCGGGAACGTAATAACGGGAAGATCCGGATTCTATGACATTGTGACGTCAAGAACCAACTCGAGTGGGTGCTTAATCACAGTAGTTCTGCTATTTATTGCTTTTCTGCAACTGTGGGGTTCGTAACTTGACAATTTGGGTAATATTAATATGGTTTTTGCCAGAAATACCTTCCTAACTTTACTGTTGACAAGTATTCTAACGAAAGTATTTAAGTAACTAGGTACTTAAAGGTCAGGTTGAAGGCAATGGGAGATAATTCTAAACTCATTTAAATAAACCTTTCTGCAAACTGGGTTTTAACTTTTTAGCGATCTTGTTGCGATTTCACTAGCCTCAATTACGAAACGGTCACCCATCCAGCTCCCGGACTTTATGGCGCTGCTTAACCTTGGCTATCAGTCTTGCAAGCACGCTGCCTATAGACCTGTGTCGCTTCACAAATATAAACGGCGACCATAATTCACATTTTCGACTTACCGACGACATGGTTGTTATAGATAGCCGAACCTATGCAGGACCTGAAATTCTGCAGTCTTAATGCTGCTCTAGGCGGGTTAGGCTCAGAATCAATTCGGAAAAGACAAAGGCTATGTATAATGATAGCTGCAGAGAGAAGTGACCACCATACCATACATTACCATTGTGTACCATACGCTAGCTGTGCTGTTAACTGTACCCGAACTAACTAGGATAGATGGTAGTACTTTCGTCACCGACACCACAAAATCTAAAAACTAAAGTTCAATTCGTGCGTCTTGTCCGTAATGACCTACGGTACGTGGTAGTCGGGCCCATTTTCATATAGGTGGACACGGATACTTCATATTTATAGAAATTTAGAATGGGTCACCGCCTGCTTTCAAGTTTAAATTAAAGTAACATTTACACTATATACACCTACTAGTGGACCAGACGAGACTTCGTACGCGTACACCTACTTTACACCTACCTACCCTTTTTTCTTGCTTATAATCCTTACTCTTGAATCACTTTTATCTATTGTTGAAAACCGCATTAAAATTCGTTGCGTAATTTACGTATTAGCGTGTACAAACAGATAAACAGACAGACTAAAATTTTTTTCATTCTATTACACTTTGTTCATCGTCCTAAATTATTTTTTTGTAAATATATTCAATGTTCAGACTCACTTATTACACTATATTATTATATGTATAGATTAACAAATGGTGCCTAAAAATGTACTGTGTCTAGGTGGAGCGATGATCTGTGCAAAACTGAGGACCGGTCCACGTGGCACACCTTGGGGGTCATGTCTAGCAGTGGACAACTGCGGTGGGCTAATAATGATATTCATCTTAGCGTTAATATCCCGGTTGTGCTCTCGCGTGCAAGAGCCCCCGGTTCGCCACATTTTTTTTATGATCAATGGGTTTGCATATGATCTCATCTTACCGGATGGAAAACGACGACAAGTGCGAAGATGTAACACAATTCACTTATGACTTGAAGACTTGAAGACCAAGATTATACTTATCGGGGAACAGTGACTCAGGCAAATAGTCATTAGCAACGCGCATAAGTAAAGTGGATGCAAAACGCTGAGTACGAGATGGTGGGACGTCTACCATATATGGATGGCAATCTTTTGTCCCCCTTGTTATTCGAGGATAAAAAGAGCACGAGGGAACAGGGTCATGGACAGTGGAACCTGTAACATGAAACATTCGTTCGTCTGAATGTTCAAGTTTCATCACTATGTTTTCCCTCACCGTAAGAACATCGGTTAGTGCTCAACTAGTATTCAAAACTCAGAAAAGAGCACTGCATTGGGGTTCGAACCCGGTACCTCGGGATACTAGTCGGACCCCTTAACCATTAGGCCACCAACGCTCAAATGGCTGATGAGGATGAAGATCATAGACTTCATATAGGTTTTTTTACGGTACGCCTGCGCTACGACTCCGCTATGCCTACGTTATGCCTACGCTGAGTCTACGCTGCACCTACGCCACGCCTTTGCCACGCCAACGCTACATCTACGCGTAGACTATGTCTACGCCTACGCTACGTTTACGCCTGCGCCTGCGCCTATGCCTACTCCTGCGCCTACGAAGCGCACACCGCGCCGCAGCTCCCGTGCGAAATTTAGGCCCGTAGTCCACTTACACATTCGCGTGCGGAAGCGAAACTGCGACAAACCACAGCGAGATTCCATCAATCAATGACTACTTGTTCTCTACGGCAAATCAGACGGAAAAGAATATTAAGACACTTTAAAATTATTCACATGTTATTTCTGGCGCATAATTGGTTTTCAGCGATGGGTGTCATTTGCATCAAATGTAGATTAAGTACCTACCCTGTTTTTAAATTACGCAAAATAGGTAATTGACGTTCATTATCTTAGTTGCGCACGAAGCTTGGTGCTTAACGTCTGATCGATTCATATGAGGAGACTTAGGGACACGTACGAGTCCTACTTTTTTGCTGTGATTATGGTTACATACCCAGTTGCCTCAATGTGAAAAAAAAATGCAAAGGATGACGCAAATTTTGGTACCCACTTCCAATAGCTACCTATGTGACATACGCCGTTACTAACAACTAATAACAAATGTTACAATGGCACCCAGTTCCAAATGTTAGTCCATTCCAAATTAAGCTGTAATATACCTACATGTTATACCAATACCTTTGTATTTTCGTTCTACTCACTTCCAATGGAAATGTCTAATATGTCGTTGGATAGCTATTTTCGAGTTGAACAAAAGGCACTTTAGTCTAAATGTTACTCCATACCGAAATATACTGCATTAAACATTTCAATATATCTTTTCTGCTTGCCCACCTGCACACAGCTGGACAGCTATTTTTAAGCTGAAAAAAACTCACCACCGCGTCTACTGTTTTGTACCAAATAACACAAAAGTAACTTTTGTTCAGCTGAAAAATAGCTTTACAACAATGTATTACACATACCCATTGAAGGTGAGGTGAACAGAAAAAAAACACTGATTACTATTATATGTTTAGTATGGCATAACTTGGAACGGACTAACAATTATCTGTAGTAACTTTTAGCTACCCAATGACGTATTACACATATTAGCCATTAAAGGTGTATAAACAGAAAAAAAACTGTTTTGTACAAAACATCATGATGTACTAACATTTGGAACTAGCGCCATAGTAACTTTTGCTCAGTTCGAAAATAGCAATCCAACGACGTATTACACATAGCTATTGGAATGGGTACCGCAGGTCAAACAAATCCTTGCATCATCCTTTCCTCACCGTAAGAACATCGGTTAGTGTAAGAGTCCGACCCACTACACATTAGGCTACCGACGCAGCCGAGGCTCATACTTTAGATAGGCTCATACATTTTTGAAATCGGTTCAGTAGTTTTTGAGTTTATTCATTACAAACAAAAATACAAATCTTTTCTTTTTATAATATCAATATAAAAGTATAATTAATATTCGATGGTGGATAAACTTACACACCTAAATGTTTTGCCAGTTACATTACAATAGGTAGCCATTGCAGGTACGCAGTGGAAACCCAGTGTAAAGAATGTTCCATGTCTTGATGTAGCTTACTTATATCGACACTACGCTATTACTATCACAATTAATTCCATATAAGTAGGACCTAGGTACACACTTCGCAGGCATCTACTATTAAAAACAGACAAAAATAACTTTGCTGCATGTTGCATTCAATATCTAGATATAAGTATAACATTTATCGCATACCGCATGCAGAACGGTTGGAAATACCTTTACTGAGCTATGTCTGGGGGCGTTTGGAAAATAATTTTAAAGGATATGGGTGAAGGTTTGCAGCGAGCGGGGCCGGGCCGGGCGCCGGCGGCGGCACGCCCGGGAGTCGCCTCGCCGGAACGCGCATTCTTCCCGTCTCGGAATACCAATGCCATATTATTATGTGTGATCTCCGCTCCATGGCGCAATATGCGATTATCTAGCTACGAGTACGCGCCGCCATTGACATCTCGCTCTGCACTTATCACCCGGATCACGTTCCCACGAATTATTCAATATTAAAAGACGTCCACGGCCCATTTCAGTGTCGTTTTTATTGCCGGCGCCTACAGTAGGTACTTCCTGTTGCTAAGATAGGTATCTATAAATTATTATTTGTTATTAGATTTACTTTTTGTTTTAAATGGTTATAGGCCGTATTTACCGAAAAGTAAACTGTAGAGCATGCCTTTTAACCTACATTGCTTACTACAATGGGGTGCTGGTCGTTGGGCTGTAGCCTATCAGCGAGTCGATTTTAATCCGATGTATGTTAAATTTACGTTTTTCATAAAAAATTCGTTCGCCCATTACTTGTATTTAATTGCTTTTAAGAATGTAGGAAGTACCTACCTGGGTTTCGAACCTGGTACCTCTCGCTTACGAGTCGGACCCCGTTGTTGGACTCCACCGACGCTCTCGACGAAACGATTTCAGCGTTTATTGCGATAGCGTTCAAAAATTTCGAGCTCACTTCGCTCGCTTATTAAAGATATTTTTTTTACGCTCACGCGGTTTTAAGAGTACAAATGTCAAAAACATTATTCTTTAAATATCCATTATGTCATTTTAATCAAAACTAATTAGTCAGTAAAAGATTTTACATGAAAAATATTCTATCATCGAAAAATAATTTTCTAACACGTTGAGCTTTTCCAAGAGGGTGGCTTTGCTTGGTCAAAAAGGAAAATCACCACATTTAGAACGCCTATAACACAAAGGACAAGGGTAGTAGTAAAAAGCACCCTGTCACGAAGTCCTTCTTTTAGAAAAATTGGCCTTCCGTCTTCACATTGGTAATGTGCTTGTATTTTTTTTAATTTCATCAAAGATCTTGCGTCTCCACGAAGCTGTGTGGTTGTTGAAATTCGTCGTGCACACCACATCTCCTCATTCAGCCGCCACATATTCGAGCCGATGATTTTTTTATCAGTACGCAAAAGGGAAGAATAGAATGGGACTTCCATTAAACCTTTAACGGCTTGCTTAAACATTTTCTGAATGGGCAGAAAACCTCACTTGTAACAAAAGATAGTAGAAATATAATTTTAAATAAATAATCAGTTCTTCTGCACTGTAAATTATTTCAACGAATTTGATTTGATTCAACAATTTTTGTTTGACAACCAAGTAAATTTGACAAAACAATTTTCTAGTTGTTTTTTTTTTACGATCATGCCAAAAGCCGATCAGCTAGGACCTCCGTAGATCTCAAAATGAACCTATTTTATTTATAATATTTTGTCGTTATAGAGGTTATGTACTAACTTTAGTGGGTAACTAGCTTTCCGCCCGTAGCTGCGTAGCCCGCGTGAAGTACCTACACGTTATAGTCGCATAATAGCGCAAAAGATAAAAAGTAGTCTGTGTGTCAATTCCATACTCTACTATAAAATCTACAAAATTCCATCCAAATCTGTTTAGGCGTGAAGAGGTAACACACATATCTACATTCGCATGTATAATATTAGTGAGATGAATCTCTTCGTTATAAGGCGCTTATAAACGGGCATTACTTTTACTGAAATGTGTGTCTGCAACACAGTGGCCAGGTAATATGGCCGAAATACCAGCCAGAGTATGCAATATTTTTAGTAGGGCCCGGTTATATAACCAGACTTGTTTGGTGTGGCCGATACATTTTACATCAAGCCAAAAAATTACTCAGACTCTACTATTTAGTGTGATAACAGCAAGAGGATGATGATGATGGTGATGACCAACGTGGAAGCCCCGTTATCTACTTACGAAATATCGTTAACAGACGATTTAATTTTGCTGCTGGCGATCAGCAATTCTGATCGACACTAAAACAATTTAGGCTCTCCTCCGCTGTAATCCAATTGGTTCTCGGTCGGCGCCGCCTCCTGCATTCCATCACAATTACTCGCCATACAAATTAAGTTAGTCCATGGACAGCGCTAGCTATCGGTCTGTTCAACAGATATACGGTATCCTTATCATAATATCAATTTTGTGAAATATGGTAAATTAAACACTTGCGGTCGGCACCCCTGGTGGTATTAGGTAATTCTTGAAGTCAGTGTTTCGATAACATTCGTAAGGTTCAAATATTAGCTCTATCTCAAGCTCGTTAATAACTATTCACAATTCATATCAATAATACGTACTTTGACTGTGCCGGATTAGGCAGACGCTGCTGCTCATTGTCTGGTCTACTGAGGCCCTAAAATTTTTAAGATTTTCTATCTGCCTGTTCAGCGCGCAGCGCAGTTGCGAGCCCGCCACATCCTTCACTACATAATTTATTGGAGACTCAAGTACACCAGGGATAAATATTATAGGGAGTAGATTATACAGCCCGTATGGCTGTTGATGATCATTTTGACACTGTAGCACTGGTAAAAGTTTAATGTACTTACCTTTATTACCATCAAGTTGCAAGCCATATGTTTTTTTATTACTTACTTGTACTTTTGTAAATCAACATATTGATTAAATGTGTTATAATGCAAATAATAATATGTTGTTGTTTTTAATATTCACAAACCGCTTAAACAGCGCTCATAATAATCTACTTTATTAATTTTCACAAGCGAAACCAATTTCATTGGTTACGCTTGAAAATACGACAATTTTCACCATTTCCTCAAGGCAGCGTTCGACAGATATCAAGGAAATAAATGGGCGAGTTGTGCCGTGCCCGTAGAGAAAATAGACTCGTTGAAATCTAATTTCGCGTTACCATAACGGGCGGCCACTCGAGCGCGATGAGCCATCGGCGACAGACGCCCGCCTCATATCAATTCCTTAATTGAGGAGCGTTCTTCGCCTCAGCGCCTGAAAAACCCGCCGCGCACAGAGCCGGACTCCGGTAATACAGCCCAGTGAACAATGGAGTGCAAATTAAAGATTTTCCGGAGTGAATGCGTGGTAGCAATGGCGCGCCTTCTCGTTTATGTAATATTCTTATTGCATAAAAAAAGTATTATTATTATTTTTCACCAATATCGAACCAAACGCGCAATATGTCTGTTTGTACTTACTTAATAGCGAATGGTTAAACTTAATGAAATAAAAGGTACTTAGTCATAAGCAAGCATACGTTGGTACGTACGCGTAAATATACTACGAAATATTAAGTTGGGTAACCTATAAAACGGACACACTCTTTATTTATAGAAATTCGCATAGAACCGGAAAATTGGGTTTGCAAACCAAAAAGGAACAGTGATCAGCATCTCTTTTATGAAATTCTTTACAACGCACACTGAAATAGCACAACGAGCGTTTACACTGTTTCTGACCCGATTCCACATCGGACAGAACTTGACAGAACAGGTGCGTAAGCGGTCATAGAAAAATTTCTGTCGAAGCGTCGTCTCGTCACGTTCCTTTTTCTCTCGTGCTTAGGTCTTTAGTTAGGTACAAGGTCTTTGTTTTAAACCGTGGGTTTTTCAAACAAATTTTATGTAACCTTGTATGTACATTCATTGAAGGGTTTGACGTTTTAATGTAGAGCTCGTCTAGTCTAAAATGACGCGCCCCACTACTTAGTTAGTTGATTTCGATGTGTGAGTGCAAATATTGATAACGACACTTCATCTGTGTGGGAGCCAATGAACGACGCGTGCTCCTACGTTTGAATCTTACGGGCAACTGAATGACCAATTACAACGGCATTTGTATATGTATTGCGTCCATATTTTAAACTTGCTTGTATGCGTTAATGCGATAGTGGGGCGCGTCATTTTAGATTAGACGAGCTCTACCTATGTTTGTGCAATTGGCAGTTAGTAAATGTATTAAATTAAACGGTCTCCAGCGCTCCATGGGGTGGGGATTTGGGATGGCTGTGGCTTTGGCAGTGGAGGGGCATTTGCCTTTTTGCTACCAGAGCAACGTGTTATAGAGGTGACCAAGCGGTGACCACTTTCCAACAGGTGGCCCGCTTGCCTGTTGTCCTACCGTATAACATAAAAAAAAAACGCGAAATGTATTATCTCCACAATAAAACGAAAAATAATATTGTTGTGTTTTTTCCCAACTCTGGCCCGCGTCGGGGTCGGCTGTGCACCCTGAGGGTGGAATGAGCAGAGCAGCGCAACCCCAAAATGAAATCTAGAATTTTGATTACTTAGATCACATTTTGCTATTTTTTATTAAGATTCTAACAGCATTCTCTAGGCTCTAAAAGTGTTAACGAATGTGAATATTTATACAATTATTCACAAGTAGGTACTTGAGATTTGGCAAATACGAAATCAGACTTGAGCTTTCTACACATTTGTGGAGGATTTCTATACTTGATACTATACTACGTGCTCGGTGCGCTTGTACCGACTGTCATCATCATCATCATCATCCGAGCAGTCAATCCCTGACTGAATGTGTAACCATGATCCAATCTCGTCATCTTCCCCTGTTTACAGGATCACGGAGGTCAGATATTGGGCAGTCGCTCCACTGTATACACTGTATAATTACCTGTAGCCTTATTCACAATGACTCGAAACCGTTTCAGAAAGATTCGACACGAAATTCGTGAGCGACGAATCCGTGTCGATCGATTCGAAAACTGTTATTTAGAATAACGATAGATTCCACGGAAACTCTACTCTCTATAACATATAAAAATTTCATCAAAATTAACTGAAACCACATTATCCTAAGAATGTTTGCGGGGTCCTTTGTCGATTCCGTATCCGAATCCGAATTCCGAGCCATTGTGAATACGGCTACTGGTCTGCCAAATCCTGGATCATGGTCAAGGCGGACATCGCGCCCTCGCTCGTGAGAACACAAATCTGAATGATCTACGTCAATAAGTACCTACTAACTTAAAAGATAATTCAATAACAAAGGATGCACGCCAACTACCTATCTACTTCAGATCGAATATTATATTTATATAATATAATATTCGTTAAAGATCCGAATATATTTTGTTTAAATATATTATTTTGAAAAAAAAACTAGCATTCATAATATCCCAGATTTATTTTGCTATACCTACTTACCTACCTATTTTAAATATAACATACCTATATTGTCACAAATAGGAAGTATTGAAACATGTCGCATTCATTACACCTACTACACGTACCTACATACAATCTGATATTGCAATTAATAATAGGCTATAGCCTAATTTACTGAAACAGGACCTACCTAATTATCGCCGAGGTAAATGAAGTACCTACTTAATACGTATCTTTGTAGGGAACATCTCCGAAACATCAAACGAAAGTTGGTTAAATCTACTGCTATTACTATCATATACCTAACATAGAGATCTTAACTGTCATTTTCAGCTACATCATCTGGTTCAGGTTTTACTAACGAATCTTCAGACTTGATTTTCGCCCTGTATTCATTACGAATGTTCTCATAGTTATCATTGACGTGGTAAGGTCCCTCGTTGCAAAATGCACCGTCGCACGAGAAATTGTCGTACTCGCAGAATTCTCCCAGTATACTCTGTGGACAAAGGGTTTGAAAATTTGATTGAACCGACCGAATATAAACTGAAATTGTCAAGAACAACGAGCCTCGGTGGCCGAGCGGTTAGGTTATCCGACTCGTAAGCGAGAGGGTTCGAATCCCACTGCGGCCATGTACCAATGACTCTTTTCTGAGTTATGTGCATTAGTTGAACACTAACCGATGCTCTTACGGTGAGGGAAAATGTCGTGATGAAACCTTCACATTCAGGCGACTGAATGTGTAACCATGATCCAATCCGATCAGGCTCTCGGTCAGGGTTACGGAGGTCACATGGCAGTCGCTCCACTGTAATTACCTGAACTGCCAAATCCTGGATAATGGTCAAAGCGGACCCCGGGCCCTCGTGCGCAAGATCACAACCGGGACATTAACACCAACATGCTTTTTTTTATAGTCAAGAACAACGTGTAGACCGGAACTAGTAGAGCAGGCAATCAAAAATATCTAAGAAACTATACACCTCACGGGGACACATCAAATGAAAGAAGCGAGCGGCGGGGGGAAGAGAGCTTATCGATCGCATTCCGCATCAACATTCCGCATCCGCATCCGTGTCGTGGCGTGCAAGGCGAATAATGTCCCACAGCCAGACGGTCATTTTAGTGACGGTCTATATAAATATCTACGAACTCTACGAACCTTTGTTATCTTCATGTGCAAAGCATGAGCATTCGGGCGATACTTCAACTACTACTATTAGGCGCTGTCCTAATTGGCAACGGTCTCCTATCGGTTGAGCGACGTCCGTCGTAAGACCATGGTCACTCGACTATACCGCCGTAGCGTATCTGCATAGTCGCATAATATACGAGTTCCCTCTTTCGGGTATCACACAAGCCGGTGAGATAAGTCATAGATGCAAGCGGTGTAATAGGGATATCGGTACCAGCCTACCTTCGTTAAGTTGTCTTCAGCGGGCAAGGAGTCGCAGAAGCACTGGCCGCAGATGCAGCGGCCGCGGCCGGAGCAGTCGGGCGCTTCGGCGTCGGCGTCCTGCGGCCTGCAGCGGCGCTCCACGCGGTCGCCCTCGCATGCACACACCGCGTTGTCGACTAAACTTACTAGAAGACAACAGTTGAGACTTTTAAGAATTGTAAGCATGTAATTGGTAGGTTTGTAACACAATAAATTATTATTACTTCAGGTACAAACAAAAACTAACACCAAAACATCAAAAAATAAAAAGGTCATCCACATCGCTTCCCCTCGGAATGGTACACAGAAAGCTGGCTACGTTGCCTCGTTGGATAGCAAAACTTATCCTCTCCGGTCACTTGTGGCGTCTATTTGCATTTTTGCGAAATCTTATAGAATTTCAAAGCGTCAGGGCTCCACGGGCCCAACGTCTCGACCCCAAACGGCTGAAATATGAAGTCCTAGGCTAGGCTTTCATATTTCTTAGGTTTGAGGTCCTCAGCAGCAGAGGCCGCAGCTCTAGCATTGCGAGCGGTACAGGGTTCATGAGATGGGGCCATAGTGTCCACGCAGGTAGCGTCCCACACCAGCGCTCTCCCACTTTCCAAGCAAGAAGCGTCATACCGTCAAGCCTCTTGCCATCGTCCGCGTGCCTGAAGCTTCGGCCTGCGCTACGAGTACCTACATGACAAACTGTGGTGCCCAGTTAATCTATATATGCACCATAGATACACCAATGTGGATGGACTAGGCTGACCCCCAACCTCAAACATATACATATAGATAATTACTTAGATAGATATTATTTACTCGTAGGTTTTAATCTATAGGTAGGTCTATCTAGGTACGCCAGTACGGAAGTAAGTTACCTTTTACTTTGATTGAAAACGAATAGGCTAAACCTGACTACCAGGTAGGTATTTCGAGTTATAAAATCGTCTATCTACTGTTCACCCGAATGATGCGCTATAAAGTGCTACGTAAGCCGGTAAATCAAGTGCAGATAGTCATCACGAATCAGTCGGGAATGAGGGCTATATATAAGTCGTGACAAATGGACTGGCAATAGTAGCGTGCCTTTATCTCTCGGTCAACAAACTACTGGCATTATTTCATGACAAATATCTACATGAAAACTGTACTAAACTTAATTTCGTTAAATTGTAACCAATACGAGACGACTGTCTACGTGGTGTACACTGAAAGTTTTGCGTAACTAATTAATAAAACAACATTATATGTAAATTTATATAGGTATTATAGGTATTTACTGCTTTTCGAAGTATTCTCCATTGCATTTTAAACACTCATTTGGTCTACGATTTAAAAAAATATGCGGACCTTTGTTCTGAGGCCATGTTATTCACGGGCTGTTTGGAATCTATCACGGCCTCTTCTGGCCCCGTAAATGTCAAACCTCTCATCAACTCTTTTATTTTTAGAAAAATAAAGAAATCGCATGATGCCGGGTGTACCTTTCCAGGATCCAAAAATGACATTGTCTTGTTAGGGGTGTGCGCTTAAGCACTGTCATGGTCCAATAGGACGCGACTTCTTGGACGTTTTCCCCTAACTTTTTCAGAGACTCTGGGCAAAGAATTAGTGGTGCACCACTCAGCGTTAACTGTCTTTTGTTCATTAAGCGGGATCGGGCAGATCGGGCTTTTCTGGTAGGGTGGGTGTAGGTCATTCCAATCCCCAAATGTCCTCGAATCTCCTCATAGGTGATACGCCGGTTTTTTTCAATTAGTTGCCTGACAGTAGACATATTTTTCTTAGTGATCGCAATGAGCAGTTTTCCGATAGGTATCTAAAGCATTCCAATTTTGGTAATTGATAATCCATTGAAATATGTTCTTAGCAAACAGGATATAAGCACTGGGTACGTTGTATTGGATAACATTGTATTTTTTAATAGTTTTCAACCATTTTAGAGGTTGTAATAATAACGGAACATAGTGCCAACTTCTATAAAGATTTCTTTTTACATTTCGTTCAACCTTTAACAGTTATGTTTATATTAATAAACATTTTATTTTTAAGTTTAGTATTAGTTGGCTGCATGAAATCACTGCCACCATCATACAGATTAAAAAAAGATTACCAAAATTGTAGGAGCTCCATCAATTGATGCTTTTTGAAACCAAATGACAATACCTACTGGAAAACTCCTCATTGGGGGCCGACCTTCACGAATGTCATCATGTAGAGAAACACAGCAACGATCAAATAGTAGTTTATGCAACTGTCATATAAAAGGGGGTATTAAAACATGAGTGTCTGTTTATCATACGAGGCGTAGCCGAGTATGATAATAGTTTGACACGAGTGTTTTAATACCTAATTATATGCAGTTGCATACACTACTTTATCTACACTCGTATTTTTATGTTAAAATATCGTACCTATAATTTTCTCAACTTTTCTGGTAGTAAGCTGCGAGTCAGTTCTGTTGTATCTACGCGTCGATGATATCAAGCGGCGGGAAATTCACTTTACTACTTTCACATTTATCTATTTATTTGCTTAAAATAAGAAAAAACATTCACAACACAAAAATTACAACAATTACAAAAAATATTTTGTTTAGCGGGAAAATAATTACACAGAATATAAACAGGATAATTTAAATTTTGAATTTGAATTTGTTAAAGACATCTATGTATTCAGCCTACATTTGACCGTGTCCGGGCGCCCGACGAGAATTTAAAAAATATAAGTGTTGCATAATGATTAAAAAGTTATTTTACGATACAGCTGTCATGAAAATAGTATGGGAAATGCTGTATCGAAAAGTAATTTTTTAAAATTTTATAGTCTGGCGTGAAAAAAGTGTACCCTTAAACGACTGTTTTCGAATATGTAATTGGAACATTACGCTATGAGTGTAGATAAAGTATTTTGCAGTGCAGTCTTGTGGAGACAGTGAACTTTTAAAATCATAAAAAATCATCGCCCTAATATCCATACACAGTTATTTCCATTTTTGCTTCGGACGACGCACTCCAACTTGTGTAAAAAAAACGATTGACACGCGATTTCCCGCCAATTTTTTATTTATTTTTGATTGAACATATATAAGAAATATATTATTCGAAATTCAATCATTTATAAGCGGTCAGGAGCGCAGAACTTTCAGTGTGCTCTATGTAAAGCATCTAAGCATTATAGCCAGAGTCGTAGCTGATGCAGGATTTTGTCACATTATCGGATGCTGATGCTGATATTCGCAGCAACCCTGGTTACAGCTATCGTTTTGATCACTTACAAATTTGTTCTATTGCAAATCCATTTGGCACCAACTATAACCACGGACCCCTTACCTCTATTGCCTGACCAATGAGTAAAATAAGCAAAAATCACTTACATCCCAAATCTGTGTACGCCGTGATATTATCCTTGCAATACTCCTCGAAACTAGGAATTGAAGCTGCAAAGCACTTATTTTCTGACCCGCACCATGAGCAATGAGGGAACCGTAAACAATCTATGCAATTCCTTTTCACAAGACATATCCACCTCTCGTCAATAACATGTGGCAGTCGAGTGCTTTCCTCCGAACTGATTTCAAATGTACAAAATATTACTATGATACTAAATACAAATATCATTTTAAACATTTTGGCGAATTCAGCACGTGGGTATGTCACTACCGTGTTATGGTAACTTTGAAACATGCTAAAGCGACATATCTACGCATTTAACGATAACCTTTAGTACTCTTAATTGCGCAAGAGTAAATAACTCACGCCTACGCTATAAATAAGCTGTTCTACTTAACAATACCTAATTATTAGGAAATGAATTGGGGTACATAAGTAAGTAGGTAAGTACATTAATAATGCCAATGTGCCCTATACCTATTACCGCCGCCTTTGCCCACGATGTTTGAAACGACCTGTTAAATTTATTTTTTAGAATTTTGTGTGCTATAAAGAGTGTAGGTATCTATCTTGTTATTTGGACGAAACATTATTGTGAATTACATTGTGTTGACGGTTGTATTATTATTTAATGATATTGATATTTGTTGACATTAATTTATTTTATAATTGAAATGTATTACTTTGTCCTAAATTAAAAATCTTTCTATTAAGCGATTGTTCACTCACTATATAGAGTTTAATATGTGATCTATCCTATTCTATTTACCTTTATTCTACCTTTATCTACGACATTCATCCAGACAGTTCAGTTCAAATATCCAAATAAGTTAAGGATTTTAGTCTTGAAAGGTCGTCAATTTGTGACTGTGGTCTGTGACCTCAAAGAAATAAAGTAAGTCCAAGGTAAGGTAAGTACGTACTTATATTAACTTTATGATTTGATACGCCATTAAACATGGTTAGGTTAGTTAGTAAACATGGTTAGTTCAGTAGCCTAATTCAGAAGCAAAAAGGTCAAAGTAGAATGTGTTGCTACTTTAATAAGGTCGATTTTTAGAACACGGCTTTTGAAAAGCGGAGCACCGCGTAACATAATATAGATATGTGATACAAAAATTTACCTTTTTTTCCTCTGATTCCTCTTTAATTTGTTCCCACGCTTTTTGCTTCTGAATTAAGGCTACTGAATTTTGTCAAATGTTATGAGCGCAGACTAAATTTCCGTTAAAAAGACCGTTCCAAAGAGCACAAGCACGATTGGGTTATCTTGTTGTGTTCAGTAGTTCCTATGACCACCTTCCGTCATCATCATCAAACCTTGAATATCACCTAGGGGTTATATTAGATACTGATTAATTGCATTCCAAAGAGGCCAAACACGATGGGGTTATCATCTTGCGTTCAGTAGTTCCTATGGCCACGTTCCGTCAACATCATCAGACCTTGAATATTACCTAAGGGAGTTGGACTCTAGACCATTCCAATGAGTCCAAATCTATATACATTGTGTAAAACAAAGTCGCTTCCCATTTCTCTCTGTCTTCTGTCTGCCCCTATGTATCTATGTACGCTTAGATCGTTTAAACTACGCAACCGATTTTAATGCGGTTGTCAACAATGATAGTGATAGTGTTTCAAGAGGAAGGTTTATAAAGCAAGAAAAATGGGTAGGTAGGGATAAAGTAGGCGTAGGGGGGGGGTTCAAGCCAAATTATCGAAATTTCCGAGTTCGCTACGCTCGCTAACTCATTGGTTTTCGTTAAAAAGTTTGCTCCAGCTGTATGGATCGATATTTTATATATTTTGATCTTTAATTATATCTTTAATAGGATTTTCAGACAACTACTCGTACTTCAAAAAGTAAAAAGTGTATTTCGACGTGCCTCCATCAAGTGAGGCGCTGCTTAGATAGGATTCTCAAGTATTTATTGAATTTAGTAACCGAAGTTAGTCGGAAAGGTGTTTCTTGAAAATATAATAGTTAATTAGTTTTAGTACCTTTTCCGACAAGAAAGCGCAAAATGTCTACTACTTAATACATCTTGGTCAAGCGTGTTTTTACCGACGTTTCGATTCGTCAAGCGAGTAAATATTTTCAATTTGCCTTACATTTTCTAATTTGTCAAGCTTGTATAAAGTTCCGGTGTCGTTCTAATTTATTTTTGAGAATCGTGTCTAGTCAACGCCATCTATTACAATCATTTGAACTATTTTTTCTTTTTAATCGGCTCTCGGAAAATCTCCCATTTTATCGACTGGCAGGTGATGCGGGTTAGTGGGGACGTACGTCGGTGCGGTAGGGTCGATTACTTCGTAGCCCGTGCTCGTAAGCACAGAACAATTCTACTCCTTGTCGGCGTCTTAGTACTTCGTTCTCCCAGCGGCGTTGATGCGTCTTGAGTACCAAGCAGTGTACCCGAGACTCGCTGTCGTCGAACACGGTGTCAAGTGGGTTTCGAATTGATAGAAAGTCGAGAGAAAAGAGGAACCCATGGAATTATTTTAGACAGAGGGCCATGAAGCTTTGCTGATGGGTGATGGCGCGCCTTTTGATTTTAGTTTTTTAATTCCGGGTTATTTCGAACCAGTCATTTCTAAAAGCGTCCCTATTATTGGTCTTTGTCCGTTCTCAACCACAGTATACAGTAACAATCAGTAAGTCATATTCGCCAACTACTCGAAATTTAGACTAAGGTACTAAAATAATGAGTGTATTAAAATAAGTAATTAAAATATTAATGCTTCATCATCACAGACCATAAACAGTCCACTGCAGGACTAAGGGCCTCTCCCACGAAAAGGGAGGTTATTGCCGTAATCTCCACGCTTGGCAGGCGGGTTGGAGATCGCAGTATTATAAATATAACGCTGCTGCCCATTTTCCAACCTACGGAGACTTAGATTTATTCCTCTAAACATTAGTCGCCTTGTACGACACCCACGAGTGTAAGGGGTTGGTGCTATTCTACTCTGCTGGACACCACACGTCCACCACACACCACCTATATTCATAATTTTTTATATATTTTAGATTGCTCAAGTGAACATGCTGTTGCACCACTGCAGTCTGCAGCGGTCGATCTCCAAAAGCATGACGTCACAACATGCAGTTCGTATATTCTGTGACGTCATTCTAGAGGGCGGTATCATGAGATTCGAGATCGGCGGTGTAGTCGATATTCAAAAGTAACACAAGGCACTTCAAAAGAAATATTTTCACGTGAACAACAACTATAAAAATATAAAATAAGTTTAGTGAAAATAAATTTGAAAGTTACTTTAGAATATCAGCCACTTGCAACACAGCCCGTAAAGGGCATGCCAACATCTGGAGCCTTCTTTATGTAGGATGCTAGATTAGTGCGCGTGTAATCGCAGCTTTATTTTAATGTTATTGGTCCAAGGCTGTCGACCGATTGACAATTCAAAACCCTTAGATAGATTGACAAATAACTAACCTATTTCTGTCATAACGAACAAAATATTGTTTGTTGTTTGAGATAAACATAAGTGTTTTTTTGTTTATATTGTGTGTATAGAACTTATACTGAAAATTTACAGAAATAACAAATCCATGGAAAATTACTATAAAGGCAGAAATGTTGAAGAAGAGCTGGACCGCAATGACATTCCTATCAAGGACATTCCTGCGAATTTTCTCTGGATGCAGGCAAGTTTAGAAGTTTAGATGTAACTCTCATATTCTGTAATATTTCTATGTAATACACATACTATATTCCTTATCACAAAAACTGATCTTCGGTAAATGTAATTTCAGGTAAAAGGTGGTAGTAAAATGACAGCATTGCTTTCACATGCATCAGGTTTGTTCGAAGATAAAGCTGCTAGTGCTGTGGTATGGAGTGCAGCAGGTGTCGCCATCCCAAAAGCCATATCTTGCGCAGAAATTTTAAAACGTCAATTTTCTATTGAACATCAAGTAACAAAACTCACATATAAAAAGTAAGAATACACTTTTACTACACATATTATCCGGGTAAAACAATACTAACGGTGGTAACAAAGTGTAGTAAGAATATAATTTAGTTACACTTACTGGCTTTTAGTTACAGCAACTTAAATGTATCATGGCAATTTTTTTTTCAGAGTTGATGAGTATTGGGAGCCAAAAATTGATGGATTAGAAACCATTGTTGTGAAAAGGCAGATTCCTGTCATTCACATACTTCTATCTATTGAAACTGTTCCAGATATCAACCAAACTGGGTATAGTGTTTGCACTTCTAATAATAATCATTTATAACATTTTAATATGCCAGCTTGTCAGAAGCAGCTGGTATATAAATAAAATTGGGTTGCCCTGATTATATTTTGCTATGCAAGAAAAAAACGTAGTTGACTTATTCTGTACTGGGCATCTTCAATCATGCAGCGGCTTCTTTAAGGTGGTACTGAACTTCCTCAGTACAACTTGTATTATATGAATCAAAATCTATTGATGTATTATATCAAGGTGTAGCATGGCGTGTGGTGACGTGTGGCGCTATATCAAGATGTAGCTTATATAATTATTTTTAAACCTAAGTTGTGGACCAGAAAGAAATACATTGACCTGTTACTACCTGTCTCTGTTGCTCCCATGTAAATATATTTGGATCATGCTTGCGCAATACAAGGACACAACACTGTGCGCTGTGATGCAAATATATTTATGCGGGAGCAACAGAGAGGTAATAAAATGAATTTCCTTTTGGTTCGCTACTTAGGTAACAAATAATGAATAGCTAAGAATCATTTCTGTCAGAATGAAATATTTAATCTACCCTGCTCATTTACATCAACCTGGCATCACCCCTGTGCAATCTATATGAGACCAGCAACTCTTTGCTTTCATGATTACATTAATCACATCTTGTTTGTTTGGTTTTCAGGTATCAATCTTTGCAAGGAAATAAATTCTGGCAAAAAGTGCCAGCTAGTACCAATAAGCAGCAATCATACAAGACAAGGAAACCATTCAAACAAAAAAAGCCTTTGTAGCATACACTTTAATCTAATTATATTATTATAATAAATAAATGTGTAATACAATATTTATGATTTTTTAAACAGGGATTCAACCACATACAAATCTTGTATGATTCGATACCTAACATTAGTTTTTTAACAGATCAAAATTCAATTTTCTTATTAAGTAAATGGAATAAAGACTATAATCTGCTATCAATATACCACATGATCCATGTAAATTATCATATTGAAACATCCCATAATTTGCAATGCACTTTTTGCAAACAGAATATGAACTTTCAACATGATACTCTCTGACTACTCGAGAGTAGATAGGTGTGCTACTTGTGCCTTTATGATTACACCTCACATTAATTTGAGAATGAGTATTGATGCCCTAATGTAAATACACATTATTTGAGAATCAGCTACTTATTCAAAGTTACATCTTGGACTGTGTGGCCCTAGTTTAAAAACACTATTCATAATTCTGTACCTCATGATATTGTTGTTCTTAATCATGTCCCAGAATGTAACACTATTTAGAGATACATAAATGCAATAATATTATAAGTCAATCACTTTTATTCTCAAGCTTCTGATTCACCTATAGGTTGAGGAATTGGTATCTCATCATCAAGTTTAGGCAAAATCAATATCTCCTTCGAAATGATAGAATATTTTGTTACAAAATATGTAAAACGTTTACACAAATGAGTTTCTTTTTCAAAAGCATCAAAGATTGCCCTGTGATGGAAATAAGCATGTGAAAATATTCTGTACACTCTACGGCATACAGAGCCGAGTTTTGCAACTGAAGATTCCTTTATGCTTACTCTGAAATGAACAAAAATAGTTACTTTAATTAAAATTTTCATTAACATTGAAGGGTACAGCGGTACAGAATAAAACATGCTATGTCACAATTTTCAATATTTTTATCTTATATGGTAACATATTATTTGACTGTCTCCTTCATTTGCAATAATTAGTTTTTACAAAAAAATAAACACTAAAAATACATATAAAACGTGCCACAATGCACCAAAACATGTAAGTAAAATATAAATCCTCTAAATTTGTAACTGCATATTTTTTCATAATCAATTCATAGTGATATAGCATGTTTTACTGTGCCTTTCAATATTATATACTGAATAATTTTATTCAATACTCATACCTGCTTGGAAAATATTTATTGCTATTGAGCAAACAAGCCGCACCATCTAGGGTATGCCTAGTATAGTCAATTGCTGGACACTCTTTGGGTGTTTTGTGAGCAGCACATAGGAATATCCATTGTTCTGTAGCGGTCATTTGTGTACATGTCTCTGGCTTGCACTCACTCTGCAGGCGGACAGCTAAACCATTCAATTCCATGCAGAATTGCCTAAAAATTATTCCAACAAAACATTTAGAGAAACATATTTGTTTTTAAATAAATATTAGTTTAATTAGTTTAAATATTTGATTATATCAAATCAAGTTACCTCAAATGTTCATATTTCCAAACTCCTTCATCTTGTGCATCTGGCATTTTCAAGATAGCTTCTAGATTTGAAGGATCCCTACGAATAGTTTGCTGTATGAATTGAGGAACAGCTAAAGTGCTGTCCATTTCTTCAAATGGTTCATCCGGCCAGCGGCAAAAGTCCTAAAACAAGAATCAATTAGTTCCAAAAGGAAAAATAGGCGAAATACCAAGATTCTTTCTTACCGACCTTTGCTTTTGATCCCGGGCGATTACGCCGCAATATCTGTGTTGCATCTGCCATATCGGTTTAGATGATTTAGTTGCAGAAATAAATTTCTTCTATAGTGATATATTTTCTAAATCTGAATTTAATTCAGATTTTATTAGTACACAGATGACTACAGGCAGGAGGCGGCCATTTTGATTTCTTTTTAAAAGTTTTATAGCTCTGAATACGGACCTTGCTATTTCGAGCGTTAATTTAATAGTTATAAATCAGTATTACACTATCCAATTTCAAGGATCCTTACTCCAAACTCATGCGATCTAGATCTTCGTACCATCTTTTCTTTATAATATGGGCGTTTATAAAGTACGTAGGTACACTTTTATTATTTGGCTAACAGCTATAGATGCCAAAGTCAATAAATAAAAAAAGTTTGTAATTGTTTGTCTTTGTTCGTTTGACATTTTGACGTTATTTTGTGTAGATTGCAGTGTGACCGGTTGTAGCAGAATCCTGCATTTTTAGCAGGTTTAAGCTCTTCATTTTAACTTCGGCGCAATGTTTTCGAAATCTGGGGTGGTCCGCCGATCTCCGATAGTACGCCGCCATCTTGATCCCACCCTGTGGATTGTGGAATGACGTCGCATCATCTAATTCAAATAGACTCTACTCATTGGAGTAAGCTATTGAGCTTACCCAGTAAAATTGACTAAAATTAACGATTTTAACTCTTAACTTCATGGAAGTGAATTTTATGTTCTGTTCTACTTACAACATATTCAAACTTTTTAGTTTTTATTTGATTTCGTTTTATAAATAAATTAAACATTGTAGATAACTGAGGATTCACACAAAATAACAAAATACGAAAAGAATCTAAAAATATTCCGAATCAACATTCTAATAGCATTTTATGAAATTTAAAAAGTAAGATGTTTTAAAGTCAAAGTGAGAAATGGATCGTTACTATACTCCCCCACTTCCCATTTATTTCATTCATTTTGATCGATACTGACTTCAGCGGTACGAATTCTGTGACGTCATTCCACATGATGGAATCAAGATGGCGACGTTTAATTGGAGATCCCGAGTTTGAACCATCCTATCCATTTAACCATTTCTTCAAAAGCTACTACGACGACTAGCTTACTACGGTTACGTTGGTAAAGTTTATTTTGTAAGCTCAACTCAGGTTTTTGAGCTAAAAATTCCTAAAATTTTAAACTTGCCACGCTCGCTCATTTTTATAAATATTCATACCGCACAACCGCATAAAGAATCTAAATATTCAAAAAAGAAAAGTCGAAATACCAGAATATCCTAGATCGTTAGTTTGTTACATTCCGAATTCACTCATTCATTTGTTACTTATTATGTTACTTTTTGGTTTATATTCAAGTTCAAAAGAGCCAAAATTCGATTAATTTGTAGCTAGCTACGCTCGCTAATTTTTTTATGTGGCTGTGGTGTGAGGGCCACTCCGTTAAAACTCTTTGAAAATTTGCTTAGGATTTAGTGAACATTCCAAAACAATTGTGGAACATGGAATCAGATTTTGTGAAAATCAATTAAGTGACGTATTGACAGAAAAGTTGGGCCCTCAATTCTCAAATAGAGGATTGAGGGCCCACCCGTACCAGGCAACTATGCGCACTAAGAGAAAGTCTTTAAGACCAAATTTAATCAATAACAAACAAAATTTGTAAAAATAAGATATTATCACAAAACGCTATCGTTCTCAGTATATCTTTGTTCAAAATTGGCCCTCAATCCTCACACTCCTGAAAGTTAATAACGAATTTTTTTTTAAACCCTGTACTTACGGCTACTGTTTGTTAACCAATGTGCTACATAATAAATTGTGAAAGCAAGAACGGGTCAGTACGTCTCGTTGTTTGAAAGTTATGACCTTATTAATATTGGGGCCCTCAATCCTCCACGTTTTTTTTTGTTTTTATTTTATTACTCTTAAACTACAAAAGTAACGACAAAACATAACATTGTATAATTTAGTGAAAAATGCAACAAATTGCTACTATTGTTAATAATGAGAATTGTGATGAAACTATAAATCTTGACAAATACCAAAATCGGACTATTTTTTAAGTTTGTACGTAGGTAGGGTGACAATAATTTATTTATTCTTAAACTCATTCGATAAACATTAGTGCCGGCGATTCGGTGTGTGATATCTTGCTTCTCATTATTCCAACTAATCATACTCGTACCTCACAAGCTTAATATACGTGCTGTAAAATACTTCTAATCTTTTGTGTAGGATCGAGTCATTGGAAGAAGAAATTTGTTTTGACAAAAAATTACAGTTTTGCCTTACTTGTGGTTTCAACGTTGCAGTCAACTATGAATTGCATTTTGTCATTGCATTTGATTTAAATGGCACTAGTAATAATTGCCTGCAGGATATCCCGCACACTCTAAGAATCAAATCAAAGTTGTGCGACTCCTCGGAGTAATCGAATTCGTCCCTCCACCCTTTTCTGATTGTATTGGACATTACAAATGTCACATATTCCCATCACAGCCCGTCACAGTCCACTGCAAGACTTAGGGCCTCTCCCACGAAAAGGGAGGTCATTGCCATAATCTCCACGCTTGGCAGGCGGGTTGGAGATCGCAGTGTTTAAATAAAACAATGGAAAATGCTGCTGCCCATTTTCCAGACTACGGAGACTCTTGATCTTTTGCCTCGAAAACATTAGTCACCTTGTACGACACCCATGAGTGTAAGGGGTTGGTGCTATTCTACTCTGCCGGACACCACACGGCCAATTCACATATTAATTAATGGTAATTTCAAATGCTACGATGATAATCACTACATAGTATAAAACAAAGTCGCTTTCTCTGTCCCTATGTCCTACTACGCAACGGATTTTGATGCGGTTTTTTTTAATAGATAGAGTGATTCAAGAGGAAGGTTTATAAGCAAGAAAAATGGGTAGAGGGTGGGTAGGTGTACGTGAACGAAGTCGCGCCGGGTCCACTAGTAAGTTATAAATAGAAGACAGTGTATAGTGTAAAACCTATAACTCATAGAGTAAAAATTTTATCTACCTGTGATAACACTACATTTGCTTGTCTTTGCTACAATCTAAAAAAATGTTGTCACCCTATTTCTGGATGTAAAGAACGAAAATTATAAAGTCGATTTTCTTAAACAATATAGATCTTTTCATTTCCTTCTGATATCGAATTTGTTTCACATTTTATTCACTAAATGATGCAATGTTATGTTTTGTCGTTTCTTTCCTAGTTTAAGAGTAATAAAATAAAAACAAAAAAAAACGTGGAGGATTGAGGGCCCCAATATTAACAAGGTCATAACTTTCAAACAACGAGACGTACTGACCCGTTCTTGCTTTCACAATTTATTATGTAGCACATTGGTTAACAAACAGTAGCCGTAAGTACAGGGTTTAAAAAAAATTCGTTATTAACTTTCAGGAGTGTGAGGATTGAGGGCCAATTTTGAACAAAGATATACTGAGAACGATAGCGTTTTGTGATAATATCTAATTTAACAAATTTTGTTTGTTATTGACTTACATTTTGTCTTAAAGACTTTCTCTTAGTGCGCATAGTTGCCTGGTACGGGTGGGCCCTCAATCCTCTAAATGGCCAATGCTACACACACGATATTTATCGTGATACGTATCGTCGATACGGATCGTGGATTTATGTTTTTCTAGAAATCCTGTGATCCGTATCACGATCCGTGGATCCTACACACTCGATAATAATCGTGATCCTGCGTGTATCACGATAAATATCGTGTGTGTAGTATTCGCCTATGAGAATTAAGGGCCCAACTTTTCTGTCAATACCTAACTTAATTGATTTTCACAAAATCTGATTCCAAGTTCCACAATTGTTTTGGAATGTTCACTAAATCCTAAGCAAATTTTCAAAGAGTATTAACGAAGTGGCCCTCACACCACACGCACATATTTTTTTAACATTCACACCGTCTGTACCGACTCGTAATTAATCCGGATTTTTAGAGCCAATATATAAAAAAATCTAAATTTAATTAGAGATAAGAGCCTGTGTCATGACACAGACTATGTGATACTATTGTGTGTCTATGATTGTACTGGCACATAATATTGCCGAGTTCTAATAGACACTTGATTGTCTAAATTGTTCTTTCATTTTTTTTCTTGCGATGTCTAATTATAATAAAACCAACATTTAATTGTAAACAATATTTTATTCTTTCATCCGTCGCTCCATCCAACAATTGGTAGCAGAGCGTGGTTGGCTGGTATAAATGTATAAATGTAGTCGGTAAAAATAAACGTTCGAAATGAGCACGTCGGCGGCAACCGCTTCGTCGTCGTACCATAGAATCGAAGCGCTAACAAAAGACAACTATGATACGTGGTGTCTTCAAGCCCAAGCAGTGCTAATCAAAAATGGCCTGTGGGGATATGCAAGTGGAGAGATACCCGAGCCGACTGCAACTAGCAACGAGACGGAGAAGAAAGAATTCATGTACAAAGATCTACTAGCAAGGTCAGAATTATTACTTCTCATCTCACCATCTGAGTTGAAGCAAATAAAAGGCTGCAAGACTTCGTATGAGCTTTGGAAAAAACTAAAGAGCATTTATCAAAGTACGGGTCCCGCTAGGAAGGCAACATTGTTAAAGCATCTCATATTAAAGAAACATGGTAACAGGTGGCCCGCTTGCCTGTTTGCCTACCGATGACATAAAAAAAAAAAAAAAAAAAAAAAAAAAAAAAAAAAAAGTGACGTCCGCGAGCACCTAAACGGTTTCATGGATATCGTCGACAAATTGGCTGACATGGACATTACCCTAAATCCAGATTTGCTAAGTATCATGATGCTATACAGCTTACCCGCTTCATTTGAAAACTTCAGAATCGCGGTAGAATCTAGGGATACCCTACCAAAGCCTGAAGAACTGAAAATTAAGATTATAGAAGAAAGTGAAGCCAGAAAAAGTCAAGATATACAAAAAGAAAAAAGAACAATTTAGACAATCAAGTGTCAATTGAACTCGGCAATATTATGTGCCAGTACAATCATAGACACACAATACTCCTCCTCACATTTATTGCCCGAGTCCTAGTTTGCTTCTTGATTGTCTAAATTGTTCTTTCATTTTTTTTCTTGCGATGTCTAATTATAATAAAACCAAAATTTAATTGTAAACAATATTTTATTCTTTCATCCGTCGCTCCATCCAACAGATACCTACATAGTCGAGGTCTTTCTACTAAAACTGAAAACAAAAGCACTTCTGCGGCGAGCAAGTTGCGAAAGAAGCTGTAGGTAGTAAATGATTTTTGCAAAAAGATTTTATTTGGGGTAAAAACCAAAATGTGCCTTTTTAGCGCTGGATATGTATGTTTGGGAATCCAGTTGTGGCAACACTGCATTCATCATGTCATAATATTTTGTTTAGTGATTGTCTAATTTGTTTGACCCGTTTCCTTCCATCTATCTCAAATAACAAAATAGGCATAAAAAGTAGATTTATTTGCTATTTAAATTCCTAATAAGCTGATTAAAAAATAATACAGTAAACTGATTTTTATGAATTAATTTTGTGCATTGTTGTTTGGCGACGAGTGCGGAGTGTGAGACAATAGTTCATTAGTGTATTTCAACAAAGCGAGTCTACAATGTTTAATTATATTGTGTGTTGTATTGTGATCATATATTCATTAGTTTATAGTTCAGCTGTGAGTGATATGACAGAAAGTTCGTTTGGACAGTACAGAGAAGGAATTTTAGCAGCTTTTGGAGATTTTAATTCGGATGAGCTAACTGATGCTTTCATTATCATAAACTCATCCAGCCTTGTGGTTTATTTGGCTCATGATAAAGAACCTTTTTTACGCCCATCTACTTTTGTTTGTAATTTTTCGAGTAACATCATTACAAGTGTAGTGCCTGGAGACTACGATGGAGATGCTTTTATGGACATACTTATTACGACACAAATTAAAAATCAATCATCTGATTTACATGAAGTTCGTGTTATATGGGGAGGATTGCCCGAACTAAACTGTACTGATGCCCTCATGGTAAAAGCTACAACACTCGGTCACCCTTTGGTAATGGATTACAACCGTGACATGACTTTAGATCTCTTTGGAGTAAATGCTCTGAATCGAAAAGTATTCTGGATATTTGATCATTCACGAAGTTATCCACAGGAAATACCAATGGTAGATGGATCTGCTCAACAAATCAAATTACCACATTCTCATTCCTTTCTTGACGTCAATGATGACAATGCTGCTGATCTGCTGGTCACAACTAAATTAGACATTGAGGTATGGTTGAGCGATGAAAGCAATGGATTCAGATATAATAGTAGCATTGAGTTACTTGTGGGCCACCCAGCTATATATGGCCAAGCTTTGTTTTTGGATATGGCTCTTTCTGGACAATTTATTTTAGTGATTCCTGTTTGCTTTGACATTGAATGTCTGAATAGCACTATATTAATATATGAGAATCAACAGTGGCATGATTTACAAGTGGATTTCAATGATGGCAAAGGAACGCTTTGGAGATTTACACCTCCAAGAAATGAGATATATCTGGACACAATAACAATGAGAAGTGGCGACTTTAATATGGATGGTTATCCTGATATCCTAATGACTTTGAGTCCAACTAATTCCAACAATACTAGAGCATTTCTTTTACATAATATAGCTTGTGATGCACCAGAATGTAAATTTCATAGGACATTTCAAGTACAATGGGAGAAGTTCAGCTCCTTTGGAAATAATGTTATAATGGCAACATTTTATGATTTTTACATGGATGGTGTATTAGATGTTGTATATGTTAAGAAAAACACAACAACTCAAAAGTATACAATGCATGCCTATAAGAATGAGTTAGAATATGACACTAACTTTATGAAGGTCATTGTAGTAACAGGCTTAACAAATGCAAGAATACCAATTATGAATGGTACATTGTACAACAGAAAAGTAACATTTGGTGAGTAGTTTACTGTTCTGGTTGGTCATTGTAAGTATATGTAATATAAATTATTAAAATAAAAAATTATTTTACTTTCAGGGACTAATTTGCCGGGGCCTAAAATTGGATACAATACATGGTCTCAAGAAGGCAATTATAGAACTGGTGTGTGTGCCCAGTTATCACAGTCTGCATACTTTGCACTTCAACTGCCGTATTCAATTTTTGGCTTAGACCGAACTCCAAACTTTGTTGACACACTGAATGTTGGTCTTTCAGGTTATTCAAAAAGTTGGACACAAATAATACCAAATTCCCAAATTGTAGTTGTTCCAGCTCCAGCAAATGACCCTTCCCAGTGGAAGGCGCAGTTGTTTGTTACTCCTAGTAAAGTTATTCTTAAGAGTGTATTTGTATTAACTGCAGTAATCATAGTAATAACAGGACTGGTAATGTATTTACATTGGAAAGAAAGAAATGACAGGCATGACATTATAGAAATTGACGAAAAAACATATGTTAAGCTATAAAATTAATTTTAAGTTTCATCATAGTATCTGTGATATTCTGTTTTACTCCTAGATTATTTTAGACATTGTACACATTTGTTAGCTAACTCATTTCAAAACGAAATAAAACTCTTTATTACCATAATAATAAGTGATTTATTAAAACTCATAAATAACACAATTTTATACACCAATTTTGATTAGATATGCTTTATTTTAGAGCAATAGGGATGATGACTGAAAAAATTATTTAGTGGTCAGGTAGATTACCAAAAAATAATGGGCATCTGTTTTTTCTTTAGTGACAAAAGGTAGCGCCGTTTCAGTGCGATGGAATGTTGCATGACGTCAAGCCTGAAGTGAAATTTTACTTAAAAGTGACATCATGAGCCTCTATACCGAAACTTCTTTATCTTTATAACTTTTATTGATTTGAAAAATAATATATATTTTTAAATCTAAATGACGGATTAATTAGAATTTAAAAATGTTGACGCAGTCATTATCCCTATTGCTTAGAGTCCAAGAACTCACAACACTTTCGTCACATATATTATCAGATTTATTACCACAACCCAAACAAACCCGATAATAGGTATGTGTGATGAAAGAAAAATGCATTTTATACATTTTTAGTATACAGATTTATTGATAGCAAACAGTATGTAATACCTACATATATATGTAACTTTTTAAAATGTACTAACATCTTTTCACAGTCGCTTCCGTTGTCTGTTTCTATGTACGCTTGGATCTTTTAATGCGGTTTTCAACAAAATAGAGTGAGTGATACTCCTACATGTAGGAAATGGGTAGGGTAGGGGTTGGACGCTACGCGAACGAAGCCGCGCCAGGTCCACTAGTGAAAGAATAAATGATAATCATCTAATTCTAATTATTTTAGCAATAAAATGTAAAAAGATGTGGTTAACAGTTCTCAACTTCTGAGTTCAATTCTTTGATTTGTTCTTATGCTTCTTATCTTTCTTTTTTTCCAACTTCTCAAGTTTCCTGAAAACAATAAAGAAATTATTGGATTTACATTTGTGTTTTGACATAACATAAAAGCCATCAGTTCACATTAAGATGTGATGGAGTACATTAATAGTGTAATTACCAGCCACACACAGACAATGCACAAGTTATCATCATCATCATCTTGGCGTTAATGTCCTGATTGTGCTCTAGTGACTGAGGGCCCAGGGTCTGCCTTGACCACCAGGATTCCAAATCCAGGATTTGGCAGATCAGGTAATTACAGTGGAGCAACTGCCATTTCACTTCCGTAACCTTGCTACCAGGGGAACCTGACCAGATTGGATCATGGCATATTCTGCCTGAATATGTAACTATGTTACCCTAATGTTTTCCCTCACCGTAGGAGAATTGGTTAGTGTTTAACTAATGTACATAACTCAGAAAAGAGTCATTAGTAGAATGCGTTACCTCTCTCTTATGAGTCGGATACCTTAACCGCTCGGGCACTGACACTCTGGCCTCATGACACACATGTGCATTGTCATCTACTACAAATGGCCCACTACCTTTGCCCATTACCAAGTTGCTATCAGTTTTCAATATCTTAAAGCTAATGCCTAAGTTCTTGAGTGACAGTTAACAAGAGCTGTATGTGGCTAAGATAAACTTTCAGCAGTAATGCAAATTGCCATAGGCTGCTGTAACTATTAACCATTATGTAGGTTGCAAGGTTCCTTGCCGCCTAAGTGGTATAAAACAAATAATCATCTTGGCAACAATATCCCCATAGTGCTTGGGTTCGTCCTTGAAGTAGCTATGAAAGATGATGCAAAGACAAATTTTTAACTTACTTTAGCAATTTCTTTTTTTGTTTCTTTGTTAGTTGGCTAATTAGATCCATTTCAGAATAATTAGAAGTGTCATTATCTTCAATTTTGGTAGCTGCAAGTGGGAGAGCACCAGGCTTCATCACAAGACCAGTGTCTCTCATCTGTTGCATCAGGGTAGGGACATCAGGCTTCTCCTCCTCTTCCTCCGGTGTTGAGGTAGAAGCCTGCAAAGCTCGTGCTTCACTCATAGACAGCGAGTACATGGAACATTCTTTATCTGCAAAAATAACAAAACACAATCAGTAATCAAATAAGATTTTAATGAAATTGGCTTGTAATTACTTATGCTTATGCTCAAGATACATAGATATACTCTTTATTGCACACAAAATCACAAAAAAGAAAATTTAACAGGTCTATTCAAACATTGTGGGCAAAAGCGGCCTTATCGCTACAAGAGATCTCTTCCACGCAACCCTTGTGTAGAAAGAGAAAAAAAGATAGACATCAGTCAAACAAGATCATATATCTAAATACTAAAATTGGTATGTATAAATTTGCAAATATGTAAATACCTGTATTTATATGACCCCACTTGTGGCATTTAATGCATCTTACATTTCTGACTAAAATCCCAAATGGTTGATCTCTAATTTCATTGTCTCCCTTGCAATAGCTCTCTCTGGGTGCATTGTATTTTCGTTGCCATTCAAATTTATACTCTGGCTCATTGTCTTCTCTCTCCCTTTCTTTTTTAACACCTGGTGGGGGCTCGTACATGAAATTTAAGCTCATTTTCTCTTTACTTTCTTTGCTTAGCATAGCCCTGTAAAAAATAAATTACAACAATATAGTCACAATTAATTAACAAATCTCTCTCTGTCTCAGGTCCATCCTTCATGTCTGAAGATTGTGGCCATGGTGGGATTCCATTCAGGAGAGAATAAATTCTCTCCATTGACCTGTCTTTAGCACTTTGATGGATAGTGCATCTATCAAATAGTTAAACCTAAATTAATGTAAAAATGCAATAAGGACTTACTTGTTTTCATGTAATTCTTGCTCTTTTTCGTATTGAACACGAAGTTCTTCCTGCTTCTTTTTGTAAGCCTCGGTCTTCTGTTCTGCCATCCATACCTAAATTGAAAGCATTGCAATAAGAATAGATAAAAGTGCGCATTTAATAATATTAGAGAGTACTTTATTCCAACAACTGTGACTGAATAACAGAACTGTGTATTACAGGGAGAAGAGATAATGCAGACATATTTGTTGTTGCCCGTCTGTTAAGCTATAAAAATAAGATAAAGAATCAATAAACATAGTTGCTATTACTGTTTCAAAATAATAGCATAAAATATAATAATACTCACTCGTTTCAAGTTATCCCTGGATGCAGGATGAAAGAATTTTTTACACATGTAATTATTGAAACCTTTACCCATTTTGAATTAGTTATTTGACAATACACAAAGTAATCAACTTAACGTAATACTAGCAAAGCAATCAACACGAAATGGTTCTTTATTGCTATGTAACTTGATTGCAACTGATTGCAACAAACACCACAAAAATATGACGCAGAGAATAGAAACACCACAGACTATGAACTTGAGAAACACTACGTATTGATACAAAGATGATAGAAACTCTTGGATTGATATTTGATTGAATGAATGATGAAATCAATCAATATATATTTTTTTAAATTTATTTTACGGCTCTAGATTCGAGTTTTTGCTGCTGCAGTGTGATCAGCGGTACCGCCTATCTTCAATGAGCAGTTTTCCAATAGGTATCTAAAGCATTCCTAACCACTCACTAGATGGCGCCCCGCCAATTTTGGTAATTGATAATCGCTTAAAATAGGTTCTTAGCAAGCAGGATATAAACACTGGGTACGTTGTATTGGATAATATTGTATTTGTCAATAGTTTTCAACCATTTTAGAGATTGTAATAATAACAGAACATAGTGCCAACTTCTATAAATATTTCTTTTTACATTTCTTTCAACCTTTAACAGTTATGTTTATATTAATAAACATTTTATTTTTTAGTTTAGTATTAGTTGGCTGCATGAAATCACTGCCACCATCATACAGATTAAAAAAAGATTACCAAAATTGTAGGACCGCCATCTATTGATTCTTTTTGAAACCAACTATCAATACCTACTGGAAAACTCCTCATTGAACGCGGCCATTTTGATTCCACCCTGTGGAATGACGTCACAGAACTCGTACTGACAAATTCAATATCAGTCAGAATGAACGAAATGAATATCATTAGGGAGTATATAGTGAGTGTGGATCAGTTTCGCAGTTTGATTTTGAAACATCGTTATTTTAATTTTTCAATCATTTAAAGAAATTAATTAACATTAAAACAAAAAAATAACAATTATATAAATAACTACAGACATAACATAATACTCATTACAAATTTACAATTAACTAAATAATATTACTACTAAAAGTAAAAACCTACAGATAAAAATATTGTCCCAGGTCCTTTGGAAAGCAGCCTCAGCTTGTTGAAGGCTGGGCGGAATATACAATATACGAATTTATCAAAGTTTCTTTGTGTAAAAAAAGATATCACTGACTAATAGTTCTACTGCCATCGATTTGTAAGACAGTTAGTAGAAGTCCTTACCTTGATTGAAGGCCTGACAACTTTTTCAATGCATCCAACACAATCACCTTTCTTTCAATATGGAAAAAAAGTTAATAAAAAAAGAGCAACAAGTTTTTGGGTTCTTGCTTGTGCATGTATTTGTAATTTATTGGGAAAAATTGAATTATTTCTAGACTTCTTGGCATACATAAAGTAGTGTAACTTGCCTTAAGCTACTATTATTTAATGTATTTTGTGCACTGTTCTGCTCGCCATTGAATTAAGTTTGTTTGCTGTGCCAGAAATAATTTTCCATTGGAAAACGTTTACTTTAGTTAGAATTGTACAATTCTTACAAACATTGTTATCTTGTGCTCTAGAATGAAGAGAAATGGTTGAAGATTGTGTTCGTGTAATGTTATGAGTTTCGGTGTTTCGCTATAGGGCAGTGATTTATAACATCACGCATTTGACTGGCACACCGCGAGCTTGCCACACACATGTGTAGCGCGAGTAGTGCGACAGACAGTGGATAATCCGGATTGACGATCCACATTTACTTATTGTCATCACTGTGTTGCTTTATGTTTAACACATTCATACTGTTTTATCATGTTGGAGTATTTTTAGAACCCGACTGTGCTACTGGAGCTTGATGCCTTTGTAAACAGTTGCTCATGAACACACATCAATAGTGCAAAATGGAATATTCAGTGCTTTTGTAATTTGTTTCGTTGTTTTGAGTTTACAAGTGATGAATGTATTATGGACATATGAGGAATAGATAACACCACTAAGGATACTTTTGTTATATGGTAAGTGAATTTTGTGATTGTATTTTTTGTGTTACTTAATCCTTGTTTTAAATTTAAGGACTACCTATTTTAAACCACTCATAGGTGTTCTAATTTCTATGAACAGTTTACGTACCTACATACATACCTTATGAGTATGGGGTAAAAAAATTAATACTTAAGTGACCTGCTTGTTTGTTTGCCTCCCTCCTATATGCATAAAAAACGGTACTTTACATATGATACAATTTTCTCATCAACCACATGTAAATGTATTCATAAAGTTCTGGTGTGGTACAGTTATACTTGTTAAGTGTATACAGGAGAGTATGTAAATAAGTGAAAACACAAAATGAATTAAAATAAAAGAAGCTAGATATACATTGTGGTGAGTACCCAACACAGGGGGTAAAAATTTTGAACAATTTCTTATGGTTAATTTTTATTAATTCCAAAATTAACACAAATTAAATTACACTTATAAAAATGTAACAAATTACCCTGATTACATCAGCATGCCATAAATCCTCTAGCAGTGAACTCCTCCGGTTTTGTCGAGGGGTTTATCTCCCAGGCGGGATGGAGATTAGTTTTGTTTTAAAACAGACATCAGAAAAAGCTGATGCAGACAAATTGTTTATTTGCTAATCAAGCTTATACTCACTCCTGGGGTAAAATCTCTAATAATTACTGCAACCATTTAAAGCTAATGCTTTGTAATCAATACACACACTCAGGCGGGTTCAAGATTCCAATGTTAAAAGCATAAGGTGAGCATGCTACTGTATTATTGTCTGCATCATTGCTTATTACGGGGTGGACAAATGCTTGCCCATAAAGTATAAAAAGTATACAACGGCAAATGCTGCTACTTATTTGGGGCTAGATGAAATAAAATAAATAAATTTGATCCAGTATATTTATTTATTTAATTGCTATTTCTAGCTGGTCTGACTCGCAATTAGTTTCTGTGTACCTAAGAGTTCTATGACTGGACAGAGTTGGTGCTATATTTATTTACCTCTGTGGGACACCACTCAGCATACATTCTGATTTTTCTCTTAATCAATCTTTAAAAATTAGCCTAACAACCAATAACAATATGCTAGTGTAGTAGTGCCTCTAACTGTCGCTACAAAAGTGAAACACATCTTTCCACTTTGCGTCTTTCGGTGCATGGTTACCATTAGAGAATTTTACTGCCCCAACAGCCATCTACATCTACCTATCCAGCGTCTTCTGGTGCGTGGTTGCCACTTGAGAACTTTACTTGCTGTATCTGTTCTGTGAACTATGTGCCCTGCCCACTGCCACGTAATCCTGGCAACCCTTCAGGCTATGTTGGTGGCTCTGGATTCGATCGCGCAACTAGACTCCGAGCATAGCCCTTTCCATTGCTCTTCGGTTGACAGTGAGCTTTCTTAAACGGTCCACAGAAAGAGATCACGTCTCCGTTCCGTAACCTTCCGTTAGTCGTCACTGGCAACTAGCAACGCACACTGGTCTAAGACCTTCGTCTTGAGACACTGCGGTAATTGGGACGCAAATACTATAGCGTAGTTTCTTGAACGCTGCCCAACCGAGTTGGATTTGTCGATTGACCTCTTTCTCAAAATTGAACCTACCTAGCTGGACTTTTTGTCCTAGGTATGACATAGTCGTCGTCGGAGAGCGCCGGTGACTAGCGTAATGGCTAGCGGGCCGGACTCGTCAGCGAGACGTAGGTACTGAGTTCGATTCCCAGTACCTCCATGTACTAATGATTTTTTAGTTATGTACATTAGTTGAACACTAACCTAGAGAAGCTAAACCTTCGAAAGTGATTACGAATCGTCACGCACGCATAATTTTCCCGAAACAGCCGGGTTCCAAAAAGGCTTCGGTACCATAGACCACGTCTTGGTCGGTGTATGTATGTGGTCGGTGGGCGGGTTGTACAGAAGACCTCAGAGTATAACCGGATACTATGCTTGGCGTTTATAGACTACCATAAACCCTTTGATTCGATCTAAACCTGGGCTGTGCTCCAGTCTCTACTGCGGTGGTTTGACAGGTATAGCAGTCCAAAGCGACATATCAGGATCGACACCTCCAACGCAACGGGGAGCAACTCTTCACTTGGCTCCCGGGCTATTATTGGTAAAAGGTGCCCGTGTTGTTGTGTATGTGTACCCATACAAATTCTCGACTTCCCTCAAAAATTTTGATTTGGACGAAACGATTCCGCCGCCATCCGTTTTTAGCATAAAGTTAGTATACCTTTAAGCCTCATCAGCTGGCTTTGATTTGGCAGTGACGGAACGAGTTATCAATACTCCTTCTACTTCAGAGCTACTTGCTTCAGATGATCAAGTGACCGCCAGTACCTAATGCTGTTGTCATGGTCAGCTGATGATCTTCTTGTGTACCTAACACACCGGTGGTGGGCAGAGGCTGTCGAGAGCAAGGGGGAGTCTGTCTGTGGCTGTCAACCGTATGGATTCACAAGCGGAATCCGGCTTGTTCGGAAGGCTGGAAATCATCAAGTCTGCGTGCGAGACGATTCGTGATAACTCTCGAAAACAGCTTATGGCTCAGCATTGATATTTGTCTAAAGTTCTTTAAGAGTGTTATCTTCTTGAAGAACAATATCACTATACTTCTGTGCCATTCTTCCGGCGTTTTCCACTCGAAGATGACGGAGTTAATCAACTTCTGGCACAGGTCTGCCACCAGCTTTCAGAAGTTCAGCCGTAACTCCATCATCCCCCGGCGCCTTGTTGTTTTACTAGTATTTAGAGCCATCCTAATCTCGTACAAGCTGATGTCCGGGATATCTTCGGTATAGTGTCGAGTTAACTTGGGTCTGGGGTCTTTTGCTATACTGGTAACAGGTGCCCGTTTTGCCCATAGAACCTCTCGACTTCCCTCAAAACCTCGTATTTGGTCGAAAAAGCTCTGCCGTCTTCCGTTTTCAGCCTGGTCAGCTGGCTCAGTCCAATCGATAGATCTCTTGCAAATACTTTAAGAGCCCTTGTTCCGCTCGATCGCCACCTCAATATTGGCGTTTAGTCTCAAAATGTCCCAGTTGCAAAATGTCCACTGGTAAAAAAATGTCCAAGTCGCAAAATGTCCAGGTTGCATAATGTCCAAGTTGCAAAATGTCCAGGTTGCAAAATGTCCCGGTTGCAAAATGTCCAGGTCGCAAAATGTCCACATTGTAACATATCACTATATAAGTCGCTAAATGTTGTACACACTTACTACTCATGAGTTGCCGCTTATATTTATAAATTTCACGATATATTACGTATTTATAATTTTTTTTATATCACTATAGCGCAGCATAGCAGCATAGCAGTGGGATGTAAATTTGCCTATGACCTTGCTTAAGGTTCCTGCTGTCTTCATACTAAGCTTCATTAAATCATTGGCGATATTTGAAATTGTAGTATGAAAAATATGGATAAGTAAACCAATTTGCAGCGAGCCCTATCCTGCCGCTCCTGTTCTTATCCTTTAATGCTGTCTAATCTATAAATGTCTCGTATAAAACCACGACACGATAAGATACCTAATATAACAAAAAAAAAAACAAAGCGTACATAAAATAAAAATAATGTTAGGAAAACAATAAAAAGAAAGAAGAATAATAATAAATGTACCTACCTACAGTTTATCTATTCCCAGTGGCATTGTTTAAAGTTCGTGTCGCGGCTTCCAGTGCAACTGAACCCCCTCGGCATAATGTTGTGGTCCCTTGACGTGTACTACAACGCTGGTTTTCAATGGGCCCACCAACCACCCGGAAACACCGCACAGTCAGCAATATACCTGCTCTTTTCGTATAGTTTGATATCGTTGATAAATAAATATATCATCGCACCGCTCGCCACCGACAGGGAGTTCATCCTCACACCATGGAGCCAAATTACTCGCGAACTGTGCGGTTCCAAAGAAACTTTTTCCCATGCACACTAAGGTTGTGGAATGAACTACCTGGAGAGTACAACATGGAGTTCTTCAAGAAAGGGGTAAAAAGGTTTTTACGGAGTCGGCAAGGCGTGGGTGATGCCCCTGGTATTGCAAACGTCCATAGGCTGCGGTGACTGCTTGTCATCAGGCAGGCCGTAAGCTTGTTTTCCGCCTTAGTGGTATAAAAAAAAAACTTAATATATCGTGAAATTTATAAATATAAGCGGCAACTCATGAGTAGTAAGTGTGTACAACATTTAGCGATATGCGTATATAGTGATATTTTACAATGTGGACATTTTGCGACCTGGACATTTTGCAACCGGGACATTATGCAACCTAGACATTTTGCAACTTGGACATTATGCAACCTGGACCTTTTGCAACTTGGACATTTTGCGACTTGGACATTTTTTTACCAGTGGACATTTTGCAACTGGGACATTTTGAGACTAAACGAATATTGGTAGTATTGAAGCATGAACGCATGTCGCGAGTCAGAGACTTGGGGATCTGTCTATTAAGTCGCCTAAATTGAGAGAGATCATCAGGGGATTGCAGAGTAATTCCGTGTCTTCCATGAGCTTGAGTGTATCGTCAGAGATTATGTTTACTATTTTTTTACGGCGGGTTTTGAAGAGCTTTGGCCCAACCGTATAGACAGTATATTAAAGTAACCTGTTATTATAGACGTCCACGTTGATGCACTCTCCTAGGCATTTGAAGCGGTTTTATAATTCGAGTTGAAAGCTCTCGGGGTTTCGGATTTGGATGGGTGCAGGCTGGAGCGTAGAGTTCATAAATCTCGGTCTTTCTAGCTTTAAATTTAAATTCTCGCTCTTACCAAGCGGTGATCACTGCCAATTTTCACGTTGATCACCGAGACATTGAAGATATACATGCCGTGTATTAAATATATTGTGACACCATCGGGATTATCTCAAGTCCATCTACAATGCTGCGGCTAAAAAATTCATCTTATAGAGTCCCGTCTTTTCCATGAAGCCGGCAAACCTTTGGCCACGGGCGTTCCGACTTCCAACTACAAATTGCCCCACTCTCAACTCGTCTTCTCTTCGTTTGCCCAGATTCGCGTTGAAATCCCCTATGACAACGGTGTAGTGTGTCTTGGAGGTACGTGAAGCTGTGGAAATATCCTCATATATACCTCTACCTCATCATCGGAGTCAGTCAAATTCGGTGCGTAGACCTGTATTACCTTTAAAGAATAGCGCTTGGTTATTTTGAGGATAAGGTACGCTACCCTAGACAACACTCTCGATCTTGACGTTGTTCACGAGGGATTTGTGGACGAGGTACCCGACACCACCCAGGGAAGTAGAGCAGATTACCGGACTTCAGGATTATCGAGTCCTCCCCTTTCTTCAAACTTCAGATGACCGTATGACATCCCAACGTAATTCGCTCATCACTTTCTCCAGTTCCACAAGCTATTCGTCGGTTCGCACTGTAGCCAGGGCCAGGGATCGTCGTTTATGGTAGCCTTTCTTCTTCGCACCCCGAGATTCGCACCCCTTGCTGTTACCGTGACCGTTACCATAGTCCGGAATAGCGGGGCCGCCGGGTACGCCGTGGCCTGTGTATACCTGTTATCCGGGGGTGAGAATACCATAATCACCACGCTTGGCAGGCGGGTTGGCGATCACAGTTTTGTAAATGCCGAAATGGGAAACGCTGCTGCCCATTTTCCAATCTACGGGGCTCCTGGAACGACTTTACCTCGTTCTGTGGTATCATAAAGCCGAATTGGACTTGTGTCAGACATAGAACACTCCTTGGAGTAAGTTGCGCAATGGGGTAGACCTAACCTGGTCGAATTCAACCCCTCTTAAAACAATGGCCTACACATTTTCCGTCAAAAAATATTCTTTGGTCGTAGTGCCGCAGTTTCAAGGAGCATCCCTGACCATCTCACAAAGTATTGAAAGAAAGAAAGACATTTATTATACATAGCACACCATGACACAATAATAATATTGCAAAAGGAAACATTAATAATAAGAACATTTAAAACAATGAGCGCTATTAATACCGCGGCGGCCAGCATAAATGGGATCCTCGCTGTCTACATTTCGGCTGGTATGCGGTTCCGAAGTCATCCAAGCGATACTTTACCCTGCAGCAGCGCTTGTTGCTGTGCTGTATAAGGTACAAGTGCGGCCACATATTATGGAGTATTGCTCCCATCTATCGGCCGGTGAAACTGCCGACTTGCTTAATCGTCTTGACTCCGTACAGAAGCGCGCCACGAATTGTCGATGATCCCATACTAACAAGCAAGTTGGAACCACTGGCTGTTCTAAGGGACTTCGGTTCCCTGTGTGTGTTCTACCGGCTGTAAAACGGAAAATGTTTTGAGGAATTTTTCGATCTGGTGCCTACAACTCAATTCCGCAATCGCACCACTCGCCGTTGACCGGGCGCTTATCCACATTACGTAGACACTTTGTTTTTGTCGCGACGGTTCGAAAAACCTTTCTCGTACTATTCGAATGAGGAACGATCTTCCAGTCAGTCTTTCCATCGGATTATGACATGGGATCCTTTAAGAGGTATATTACAGGTCTCTGTAGAGGTGGGCAAAGCAATAGTGACATCCCTGGTGTTGCTGATATCCTTAGGCGGCGGTGACCACTTTCCATCAGGTGGCCCGCTTGCCAGTTTGCCTACCGTATGACATAAACAAATATTAGTCTACGTCAATCATGTTTTGGTCGGGCGGGTTTTTCTGTGTTTCGGTCAGTTGCAAATTTTGACAAAAGGCTGCGAATACTCGTAGTGTCACCAGTTTGCTGCCACTGTGACCGCGTATGGTGTAAGCCACCGCCGTCTAAGTCTGTTTACTAGACGCTCTAATTAATTAATTAGTTTTCAGGTATCAACCGAGTGGTACCGGGTTCGAATACCGCTGCGGCCATGTACCAATGACTCTTTTCTGAGTTATGTACATTAGTTAAATACTAACCGATGCTCTTACGTTGAGGGAAAACATCGTGATGAAACCTGCAAATTCAGGTAACTGAATTGGTAACCATGATCTGGTCAGATTCCCCTGGTAGCAGGGTCACGGAGGTCAAATGGTAGTCGCTCCACTGTAATTACCTGATCGCCAAATCTTGGATCATGGACAAGGCGGACCCCGGGCCCTCTTTCTCAAAAGAACAACTGGGATATTAACGCCAAGATGATTATTTTTTATTATTTATAAAAGGACGCACAGAAATATAATCTACTAAAAACATCCCTACATGTATAAAACAAAGTCGTTTCCCGCCTTCTGTCTCTATGTATGTACGCTTAGATCTTTTGAACTCCTCACTGGATTTTAGTGCGGTTTTCAACTATAGATAGAGTGATTCAATAGGAAGGTTTATAAGCAAGAAAAAAAGGGTAGCGAAGGGTAAAGTAGGTGTACGCGAATGAAGTCGCGCCGGCTCCATTAGTTGATAATAAACTAACATATAGAAATATCTTCAAAATTTAAAAACAAAACACAGTTCTTAAAAACACTACGACATCCGCATAGAAAGTGTCATACAGCCTTTTAAAGGACACTTATACTTAAATATAAAATTGATAATAAACTAACACGTAGAAAACACATAATAGCAGCCTATGCGTTATTCCAGATCTACTTAACCTACCAAATTTAATCCAAATCCATTCATACATTTAGGCGTGAATAGGTAACACACAAACATTCTCATTCATAATATAGTAGGACATCTATGGGTCTTTGTTACCGGAGAATAAATGAATAGATAAATAAAAATATCGCAACATGAGATATCTTTAATGGCCAAGATAAGCTTTTATTAAAGGTCATAGGAGGTGTGTGAAACGCTGCCACTTTTAGGAAAAATATCTGTAGGATAATTACGTACCGCTGTTGCCAACAATTCTCTGATTTCAATGATTGTTATTATTACTTTAATCGATCGATTGAAAAGTTTCAGTTTATTGCAATGGAACTTTGGTACCAACTGAACCCATAAAATCGATGATACGGAATCGCAAAAGTAATAATTTCAATAATTGAAATCAGAGAATTGTTGGCAATTGCTTTATGTAGTTAGCCTGCAGTTCTTGCTAAACGCAATAATTATTCAAAAAATGCTCAAATGTTTAGAACTAGCAATAAACTATTTTGAATACCTAAAACGACAGTTTTTAGCCGATTTTAAGGAAGTCTATGGGTGGCGATGATCAATTACCATCAGGGCTGCTTGTTCGTTTGGAAATTAAAAAGTTACCATCGCGTTTTGTCACACTGTTTACCTAATACTGGAACCTACGTCAATTATTTATCCGAAAAACTTTGTCGTGCGTAATGTTTAATTACCTAACTATTATATTGCATTTTGTTTCCTTGTATTTTTTTCAATGTTGTAGTGTTGTTGTTTGTCAATGGTCTTTCTTTCATATAGTAGTTACTTGGCATTTGCTCTATAACGCGGTGGCTCGCCGGGCTGCGTTTGAGCGAGGGCCGCGGGCAGTGTGCAGGCTGTGGTCGATTTTTATTATCTTGCGAGTTGGGTGCGGTCGTGGAGGGAGTGGCACGCCAAACATCGCCACGACGAGATCGATACGTAGCAAAGCTACCAATATTCCACTTGGGAAGTTGCGACACGTTTCTCTGACATCGATGGAATAACCACAAGCGCGCCGCCGGGCTCTTTCTATCCTTAGACTGGTGCTGGCTAAAATATTGTCATTATTCAATTATTTTATCGGACTTATTGTTTATTCTAACTAAAAAGCTTAAGTCAATCTATCAAGGTGGGGTCCTATTTTAGTGGGATTAAAAATAAATTGACGAACTATTACGCAAAAGGTACTCGAAAGCGACGAATATTCATAACTATTAAAAAAATTTACATTATTGAAAAAATATACGTACCCTTATATTTTTTAAACTACAGACCGTAAAAAATGCTAATGGCCATTTTCACTAAACTTAGGAATCACCTAAGTTCCGTTTCAACTAGTTTTTAGCCAATCAGCGACGTCCAAATTGAAATAAGAAAGAACTTAAGCGATTCCTAAGTTTAGTGAATACGGCGGTAAGCTGCTCAAACTTTATCAGTACTCTGTACACTTTATAAACAGACCGCAGTACAGTGCATAGCGTTTCTAGATGTCTGAGTGGAGTAAATAAAGCAATAAATGATAATGTCCTGAGGTTTGTAATTTCAACAACGAAGTCTTTAAGGATGAAATGCTCAATTAAATCTCCACTACGTCTTCTGTGTACATGATTGGTACCACTAGTCAAATACTGCATAATTATATTCATATTTTTAATCAGAGTACTTGGAAAGTTGGAATTGAGGAAAATCTGTCTGAGGAAATGAGTCTTGCAGTGATTGAGGGTTCACAAAAAACGTCGACTTGTCATTACATTACTTTGCAAAAAACCTTTCATGAACTATATTCATGCCTTGTTTGGCAAACGTTTTATTTTATTCAGAAATAACCGGTTAAGTGCTGGTCGGACTCATAGTTACCATTAATTTTTAGATTGGCAAAAATATTACTAGTATTACCAGGTTGTGGTCTACCGATCGTAAGACTTTGTCAAGCTTGGGAAGCCCGCCTGGATGCGTACCACCACCTTATCTGTGATTACAATGTTTTGTTCCTGAAGGATAAGGTAGTCAGCAAAATTACAGGCACCATCCGCATGAGGCATAACAGGTTCTCAGCTTAGTTTCTCATAGGGACGATTCTACGGCTCTGCATTTATGTTACTTGAAAACAAAATGTATAAATGTAGATGATAAGGACAACAGCTACCGTATTCCATCAGGGCCCTAAGTAACAAATATTCAAGAATTTAGCTGTTGCGCCGCATCTACTTTCTACTTAGAGTAAGACGGGCCGTGCCACCTTCTTCAAAATCCTAAAACGTTTCATAAACTATTTTTACTTTCCAAAAAACCATTCATTCATATCTTATAAATACTTACCTTTACATATTTAGAAAATATTTAATTATTAAAAATTCACCTACTCACAGGGTAGGCAGAGACTATCACCAACTTCATTTTACAAACATTTCTTTCGACAAAATATTTGAAACGGATTTCGCCTACATTGCTGAGCAAGTGTTTTTGCTGCTTGTGTTTGTTAGAAAATATTAAGTCGACGAGTAATTAATTAATTTCGATGAGTTTCTTTCCGTGATTTATATTCACGGGGCGTTCAGTTATGTAGCGTTATGTTCGCAGTTATGTAACAGTTAAAGACTAAATACCTAGACTAAGACTGACGTTATCATTAATCAGAAATTTTATCAGGTGGTAGGGTTCTGTCAAGCCTGAGGAGTCCGCCTGGTGAGTACCACCGCCTTATCTATTTCTGCCGATGCCTTAACCCTATAATTTAAGCAACGATGCTTGCATTGTTGTGTTCTGGTTTAAAGGTAGCCAGCGCAATTATAGGCATGACGCATTTCATCTTAGCCCTCATATAGTGACAACGCATCTGCGGTTCTGCGTTTTTCGTAAACCATAATTTCTTTTTATACCACTAAGATGGCAAACAAGCTGACGGCCTGGTAATTACCCCCAAATGGGGTAATCTGTGCCTGCAACCTAAACACATGAATCTTAGATATTAACATAAGCGACAGTTACAGCTTACCTGGTGGGCTGCAGCTCGTTTGTGTGTTTGTCACAGAGTATAATACAGTTAGAGGTAAACCGCGGTGAAACGTTTCGATGAATGCCTTGTCATTTTGTTTGTAGTATGTGCTGTTAATACGAATGCGTGACTGTACGTAAATGTACTAGTTTTATCACGCCACTTCGTCCGGGTTTTCGTATTTACCATTACAATAATGTAACCCAAAGTATAAAAATAATCGTACCTATGTTGATGGTTATTCGAAACTACTGAACCCATTTTAATTTTTTTTTACTGATAGTGAGCTTCTATATGAACGTACAGGCATAGGCCGTAAATAATGCACATCGGCTCGTTCGGCTTCGTAGAGCGTCGTCTCTGTAAATTCGAATCCGAAACTAGACGATCTGTATTGTTTATTAGCCGATATCTGTACTTTATACCCCGTAAAATAAAAGCATCCCGCGTCATAGTCGAAGCGAAGGTTTGAGTTTCGCAATGCACTCACACAGGTAAAAACCACTAGAGACCGCTTGTGTTAATAAAAATTGTTGACAAGGCGGTCTTATTTCCACAACACGACGTATTCATTCCATTTAAATGTTAACTTTCGTTTCGTCACCGAACGACCGAAATAGTTTTAGTGAATATAAATTCTCATAAAATGCTTATGTAGGAACTTGTTTCGATGCAAATAGAATACTTGGTTAGTCATTGGCTGGCTAAGTAGGTAGGTATGTAATATTAAAAGCACTATCAATAGTACAGTAAGTAAATACGTAGCCAAAGTCGTGGTTATAAATATTAACTTAGGTATGTACACGTGACGTAGGTATCTATGTATAACACATAGAATAAATACGATTCACTGGATTTTTCACCTCCCTGTGCATATACGAAATCCTTGTTATTAGATATATGTCTACGTTATAATGTACATGATAATGTTAAATAGATATCCCTCCGGTACGTACCATGGTTTGTATAAACAATTACTCACAAATCGTAGGGGTTTCAGCTCGAAAAACTTGTGGCGTAGCATGTGCATTGTTTGTTTGTTTTCCTTCATACATAACTACTAAACGTGTTCTGAAAATTTTGCAGTAATTTAGTTTAAAGAAACATCTGTACATTGTATAAAACAAAGTCGCTTCCCGCCGTCTGTTCCTTTGTATCGATGTACGCTTAGATTTTTTAAAATACGCAAGTAAGCAGTAAGTATTCAAGAGGAAGGCTTATACATATAGGCCATACTGTAAAAATTGCTTTCTTATTTATACGATTTTTTAAATTTAAATTGCGTTGTACAGGGATGTAATATGTACGGCCGTAAAATCATGTCAATTAAAAAGAGACAGTCTAAAATATTCCTGAGCACCAGCCGGCATAATAAGAGCTGTAATGGTTACAGCTTATAAAACGTAATATCCTCGCGTAATATGTCACGCACATAACGTTCGCGTATCGTTGACAACCTGAGGATCGCTACCAGGAATCTTGGCTCTTTAACATGGCGAAGCAGTGAATTGAGCGAAATCCTTCAAAAAATAAATATACACGCCTGCTGCGTTTAAGAGACAAAGTGGAAGGGGTCTAAGTCGAGAGATATTGGGTTGGGCTATAAGTTAATATACCATGGATTAGATGCAAAACGAAACGGAGTAGCCATCGTACTGAATGATGTTCTTAGGGATAGAATTATAAACGTGGATAGAAGATCAGACCGCCTCATCGCGGTGAAGATTGCGCTGGATGGTCAATTACCAATCAATATTATATATGCGTATGCTCCTCAAGTGGCGTGCTCTCCAGAAGAAAAAAGTGCATTTTGGGTAGATTTAGATAAGCTTCTAATGTCAATGAAAACCGACGAACATAAAAATATTGGTGGGGATCTCAATAGGCATATTGGAACTGCGATGGAAAATTACAAAGATGTGCATGGAGGCTATGGGTTTGGAAATTTAAACTCACAGGGAATAGAAATATTAGATTTTGAAACAAGACATAACTTACATTTAGTAAACACATATTTTAAAAAGAAAGAAGAACATTTAATTACCTATATGAGCGGGGGAACATTATCACAAATTGATTTTATTCTTGGAGATAAAAAGTTACGACGCTGTTTTAGGGATTGTAAAGTCATACCTGGTGAGTCTTTGACCGCACAATATAGGAACGAAGTAACGAAGTTTAAGCTGCCCAAACCAATTAAGCACGTAGGTAATTGACAAAACAGAAAAAATTAAGTGGTGTAATCTGAGTGGTGATAAGGGTGGAAATCCAATGAAATCGTTACATTGCTATTTAGAGGATGACATAAATGCTGAATATCAAAGTTGTACAGATATGTGGGCAAAGTTTGAAGAAAAATGTAAAGCAGAAGCTGCAGCAAATTTAGGTGTCTCAAAGTCATAATCAAAAACAAAGATCCTACTCGGTGGAACGATTCCGTAAAAGAAGCTGTCCAACAGAAGAAGAAGCTATTTAAGACCTGGCAAAGTAGCAACCCGGAAGAAGACCGTGAACATGATGTAAAAGCTAAGTCTAGAGCTAAAAGAATAGTTGTTCAAGAAAGAGCTGTTTCTAGAAACGGTTTCTATAACAAAATCGAAAAAACAATCGAAATTGCAAAACAAAGTTTTAGAAACGCATACTAGTAAATATATAAAGAATAAGGAAGGCAAGCTTCTGACCTCAGACAAAGTCATAAAAACGCGGTGGAAAGAAAACTTTGATGAACTTTCAAACGAAGAGTTTCCAAGTGAGGAGCTGACATATACAACACCTACATCTGGACCTATTCCCGCCATAGCGAAGATGAAGTGATTCTTGCTGTAAGGAGAATGAAGAAGAAGAAAGCAGTTGGCCCTGACGAAACACCAGCCGAAATCTGGAAAATGTTGGGTGATATTGGCTTTACTTGGCTTACAAAATTATTCAATCTTATCCTATCAACCGGAACCATTCGTAGTTCATGGCAGAAAAACTACCTAATGCCATTTTACAAAAAAAAGGAGATGTTGGCCATTGTGCAAATAACCGAGGTATCAAGCTAACCTCGCACACCCTCAAAGTTTGGAAGCGAATTATTATTAGACGCTTAATACAGCAAACCACTCTGTCCGAAAACCAATTTTGCTTTACCGCAGAAAAATCTACATCAGACGCCATTCAGGCAATAAGAATAGTTATGGAAAAACACAGAGCAAATAAAGAGGACTTACATTTGGTCTTCATTGACCTAGAGAAAACGTTCGACAGAGTGCCGCGAAGACTGGTCTTGCAAGCGCTCCGAGCTCAAAACATTCCCGAAAAATATGTAGATATAATCTGACTGAGTAACTCAAGTCAAAAGTCCAGCCGGTCTTAGCGATTGCTAATTTGCTAATTTGAAGTAAAAGTCGGCGTTCATCAGGGGTCCGCCCTAAGCCCTCTATTGTTTAATGTAGTTATGGATTACTTGATAAAACCTTTACAAATGCCACTGCCATGGTGCATGCTCTACGCGGACGACACAGTCATCATCATCATCATCACAGCCCATAACAGTCCACTGGAGGACTTAGGGCCTCTCCCACAAAAAGGGAGGTTATTGCCATAATCTCCACGCTTGGCAGGCGGGTTGGAGATCGCAGTGTTATAATATAACAATGGAAAATGCTGCTGCCCATTTTCCAGTCTACGGAGGCGCTTAGATCTTTTGCCTCGAAAACATTAGTCGCCTTGTACGACACCCACGAGTGTAAGAGGTTGGTGCTATTCTACTCTGCCGGACACCACACGGCCGGCACAGTACTTGCGACTAAATCTGCAGAAGATATGCAAATAAGTCTCACGTCTTGGACCGGGGCATTGGAGCGGAACAGCCTTAGGGTTAGTATGAGCAAAACAGAGTACATGCACTGCAATTACGCTAAAACAGCTCAAACAGAGAACACCATATACATCGGTGAACATGCTCTGCCTAAGGTTACTCGTTTTAAGTATCTCGGATCTATTTTAACGGCTGATGCAGATATACATGCTGATGTTTGCCATAGATCTCAAGCGGCATGGCTTAAGTGGAGAGTGTTTTGTGCGACAGTCGTATACCAATAAAAACAAAAGGAAAGGTTTATAAAACTTCAGTGAGGCCGGCCATCTTGTATGGTTCAGAGTGCTGGGCCATAAGGAAATCTCATGAGCAATACACTGCACGGAAACGAGATAAAGATGCTGCGATGGGCCGGAGGCGTCAGGAGACTAGACAGGATAAGGAACGAACACGTTCGCGGAAGTTTTAAGATCGCTCCCATAAAACAAAAGCTCCTCGAAACCCGTTCAAGATGGTATGGACATACTCAGAGAAGGAGAAAAAACCATGTCGTTAATATTGCATCGAGCCTTCCTGTACACCCGAGAGAAAGAGGTAGACCTAAATCTACATGGTGGTCCAACATCAACAACGACCTAACATCACTCAACCTCAACATCACTGCAGAGACAACCCAGAATCGCCCACTCTGGCGCAAAATAACAAGGAGACCCGACCCCACGTAGCTGAGATAGCGGGAAGGAAGAAGAAGTATGTAATAGGGATGAAATTCTTAATTTTGATATAGCTTATTAACCTCGTCTTTTTTCTTTTAATATTTTATTTTTCATTGTACACAAACATACTATCATGATACAATAAGGTAATAGGGATGTACAAAGACGAGCTAACTCAACAATATAGTTTTCTACCAGAAAACCTTGGAGTCGTAGGAACAAGTTTAACTTAAATGCAGGTATTAACAATGTTCATAAAACTTAGTACGGTAGATATGCACAGTTACTTATATAAACATATACTAAAAATATAATAATTTTTCGTCAGGTTTTGATTCGGTTGTCTTAGCTATAAGTATACGCACGAAACTTGTACCACACATCAATCGTTTTTGTGCAATGTGAATCGTTTTTGGTAGCTTCAGTATAAGTTGATTCGACATTTGCCGACAAAGTGTTTGCTGTTGCGAGAAACGTAATCAGAATATTCAGAATCACATTGTTACCTTTTTATTAAGTTCTAAATATAGCTCGAGTGTTATCGCTGACGCTGACGTTATCTTGCGGCGGATCGTGGTGCGGCACCGCGCGAGCCCGCCACGCGCATCCCAACCACCACTGTGTAGCTTTCACACACACCAAAGTGTTAATTTGTAAGGTTAAAGTGTATGCCCATTAGATCGCTGCCACCGCCGCGGCGACTACGTATTTATTCTTGCCCTTATCACTGCCAGTCTTCTTACGTAAACGAAATAAAAGTTACACACTGCGACCGTGGTTTCTGTTCGTTTTGAAAACGTCCAGTGTGTTGTCAAAACAGCGGCGGGTCAATTGGTCTAATCGGCGGCCGGCTGCGAGCCAATTACTTACTTGACAGCATGGAAGCAATTCCTACATTTGAGGGCGGAAAGCGCTGCAGGAAGACTTCCCTTTATTGAGTTACAGAAATAGACACGCTTATTGTCGCCTCTGTGCATCACGCTGCTGGACTGGCTGCTTATTGCTGCCACCACGCGGCTTAATAATAGACAAACAGCAGCCGCTTTCTTATAATTTTTTTACCTAAAGTTTTCGAAGCATTATGTTTTAATACTTAAATATTGTATTGTGCAAGCAAATGTGCAGCGCATGTTGGCTCGTTGTGTTGCGAACGACATTATGTATTGAATCGAAAACATAACTCCTTTGTTGAGGTGAATGTGATCAGTAGGCGTAATGTATCCGTTATCAGTCGATCATTCACATTATCGTACCAATAGTACTAGTTAGGGCAATGACTTTTAATCTTTTAGATGTAGCTTTCTTGGTTTATTTGGATAATTGATCAAGGGAAATTGATGCTTAGGTTGACAGGTATAAATCTACTTGTATCTGTATCGTAGTTTGTATGGTTGTTCGCAGGTGAGGGTGGTCCGGTGAGGGCGGCGGCATGTGGCGCGGCGCGCGGGTGCTCGTGCTCGCTGCGCTGGGCCTGCTGGCCGGGCCTTCGCTCGCCCTCAACAAGAAGTACAACATCACCATCGGCTACCTGCCCTCCATCAAGGGCGAGATGCGCGACCGCCAGGGGCTCGCCATCTCCGGCGCGCTCTCCTTGGCACTCGAATCTGTTAGTAAATTTGACCTACTGTAACTAAAATGATCCTAGTGTCGTTATAGTGCCTATAACGTAGTGGTTCTATTCTTAAACTTACTGCTCTATGCTTATTATCACTTTGAGTTCTCAACCCTGGCAGTCTGATGTTTGCTGCATGTAGGATAAACCTATATTACACCGACTGTACATAGTTTATCTCCTGGCGTATTGCTATCCCAACTAATAAAACAAAAAATAAACTCGGAATTGATTAGGCTATAATGCAATTTGAAATGCACAAAGTATTTGTATCCGAAATTATTACAAATTTCACAAAATTGAGCATGCACTATGGCGACACCATTAAACAAATTATAGCGTCACGCGGCGGTGTCAAAGCTTCGCCGCCTGTAACTTTCACCCGTTAAAAATATTTCGAGGTGAGTTTTTACTTACTTTTGTAAAGGATTTCAAAAATAGATTCTAATATTTTTGTCGTGTAAGGATGAGACTGCTGCTAATGTTGGCAAGCGAAGATGTGGAAGGCATAGTGTGGCCGATACGATATCTCAAAACTTTTTGATATATCTTACCGAATATGATTTAGACCTCATTCTTTATGACATCGCATTCGAAGAAATACCGCGATTTCGCCCACAATTCATACGCTCATGATGATAACGAATGTTTGATCAACACGAATTCGTATCAAGACTTCCGCAGTTATTTTCGTCCCGAATACAAACAACTTGTTTGTACTAACATTTAGAAATCCACGTATTCTCATTCTCGGGGATATAAATACAATGTACGTTGGAGATTCCTGCGCGGTCTTTTTGCAAATAGAAGTGTGTGTGGCACGCAAATATTTATGTAAAGATAGCCGAATGAGAAAGAAAGTATGGGCTTGACCGACTTGTATTCATGTTGGTCAAATTCTATGTGTTCATTTTCGTTCCGCCGGAGCTTAAAACGTAGAAACATGTTACAGTCATTTAATATTGGTATAGATATACATATATATACTACATAGTATCGGTTGAAAATTAGAAGTCCTGTTTTATGCTTAATTTCATTTTATAAATTTTCAAGTTTGATGCCTTGAGTGAGACGCCCGACTCTATTTATTCATGTGATGCAACATTCAACTCTCCATAGAGATTATCTTATGTTACTCACGGGTGCCAGAAAAACAAACCCGGTAATATCTTATCTTCCCAATTACGAATTTTTTTTTGATTGAACAAATTTGAACAAATCTAAATATAACCCTTATTTTTTATTACAATTTAACCTTGCTGGCAGTAAAATAACAGTAATGACGAAGTTAAGACGACAGTAAAGATGACAGTAAGTTTGGGAGCTAGAATGACAAAAATGTATAGCGTCTAACTTTACTAACGACCATAAATTTTTGGGCCGAACTGTCGAAATCACTCCATTCGAAGCTACGATGCCACGCACAAACACCCTCTTCTCCGTCGGGTCAACGTAATTGACAGTATCTCGACAATTCCTCAGATCAACAACAGCACGGACATCTTGCCCGACGTGGAGATTCTGCTCGAGTGGAACGACACACGCGGCGATACAGTGATCGCGACGCGGCTGCTCACCGACATGAGTTGCGATGGCGTGGTCGCGTTCTTCGGGCCCGAGGGCCGGTGCGACACCGAGGCCATCGTGGCGCAGTCCAGGAACCTGCCGATGATCGCCTACGTGAGTACTCTTTCGCTCTTTCGGTGGATTACATACCGTTCCGCTCCCATCCCGCGGTAGAGATTCTTTCTGAGTGAACTTGCCGATGATCTTTTATGTGAGCTATATTTCATTAGAGAGATTGATGAATATGAGAGAATTGAGCAGTTAATTATCATAGTTTTTTTTACTTTCACATGCCTTGCATGTTATAAAAGCTTACAAGTTGAATTTGACCCATTTCCCGGTTTCCGATTCAGCTAAAACATTGCATACTTATGTAAGTTCGGTGACAATGCATTGTTATGAGCTGATCTGATCATGGAGACTGAAGGTGGCCATAGGAACTTTAGGAACGTTTGATTAGTCTAGACAAGTACTCAGACTGATCATAAAGAATGCGCGATAAAAGCTTACTATGAAAAATTATTTTCCATTCGAGAACTTGTTTCTATTATAGCAACGTACCTCTCTTGCAACAAAACATGCTTGGTTAATCACCAAGCGGGTTGGGGATTGTAGTATTTGACATACAGGAAACGTCTGTTGGTCATTTTCTTGTCAATGAAATTAAGATATTATTAGCTTTTTATTATATTTATTCTGCTGTTGTGCCGACCGCACCCAGTGGATTAGGAGGATGTTGATTATTCTATTCTGCCACGCCACATTACGATTTATTAATAAAATATAGTTTGTAGTGGATTTATAATTATAAGGTTTACTATTCTATTTGTGGCTACGATAAATAGTGCTCTTTACTATTTTCTTTACACATCCAGTGTTAATTAAACATTTATGAACGATTGTAGGATGCTATGACTGAAGCGTTTATCTTCAATTATTTTCAGAAATGCTCCGACTACAAGACCTCGACGTACTCGAATTTCGCCAGACTGGAGCCGCCAGACATACAGGTAAAGTTGACAGTGCTGATTAGGCGGTTAGGCCCACACGGAATGCCGGGCGCCGGCCGTGCATCGCGGTCACGTGTGGCCCGCGGCCGCCGCCGCTAAAGTCAATAGCTGGGCGGAGCGCGTTCACGTAATGGCTCGCCCTTTGTCCGCGGAACGAGTTTTTGGACCATAACGCTGATAACTGATACCAATGTAAAATTCTTTACGTAAGCTGTGCAACGTATTCTGCGCGATGGACACATCACACATTATTCATTACAATGTAATAATTAAGCAATCTGTATCCTCGAAATACGTGTTTGTGACATGGGCAAAGTGAATCACTTTTGGTCGAATATGATTATATGAGTCATGAAGACTGTAAATAACACAGTACAATATGCAACGGTTAAGTAGTTTCCTTCCTGGTTTGTTTAATTCATGGCCAGGGAAGGAGTCAGCACTCAAGGTGAATTGAATTGAGACTCGAGTGTCTACTTTTCGGTTTCAGGCGACGAAATCGGTGATATCGTTACTCCGCTACTACAGATGGCATCAATTCTCCATACTGTACGAGGAGTCCTGGGAGAAGGTAGCACTCACGTTAGAGAACCATGCGAAGAAGAACAATATGTCTGTGAACCACCAGCGGCCCGTCATTGACTCGTTCAAGTGTTGCCAGGAGAAGTTGACCTGCTGTGCGCCAGGATTCTGGTACCAGTTCATACAGGACACCAAGAATAGGACCAGAAGTAAGTTGGCTGGACGTAACAGGATACGAAATTGATTTGCTGAATGTTGCGAAGTACCCCAATAAGATTCGGTCGAGATTGAGGTTGTTCACTTTTAAATTAAAGTAATAATTGTACTGAGAAAGCTACCGCTCGCCGATATTTAAGTAAGTAATGAGGATCAGTCACGATTTTTGTTTAGTGACATTTCCATTAGCTTATGATATCACATGAATCACTGTGAAGAGTGATTCATGTGATATCATAAGCTAATGATATCACATATCTCTTAAACCAGAGAACATATATGCGCTAGAACATTGATTTGGGCAGGTCTGATAATGTCATTTGACACTCGAGTAAACCTTACGTAACACGTAATAAAGCACATATTTCATTGCGCTTGACATTTCCTCCAAACTAAGGCATTTCAAAATGGACCTCAAAATTTCTATCACTGGGTTTCATTACTATGAAAACGCGTTAAACGAACCGATATAATTCTACCATTTGTGTGATTGCTCCACATTGGCTTATAATAGTTCACACTTTTTACGCAGTAGTTCTTACTGGGTTTATTTTTGATCTTGAAATATTTTCATCTTGACGTTAATGTCCCGGTTGTGCTCTTGAGCGCGAGGGGCCGGGGTCTGCCTTGATAATTATCCTGGATTTGGCATATCAGGTAATTACAGTTGAGGACTGCCATCTGACCTCCGTGATCCTGTTAACAGGGGAACCTGACCAGATTAGATCGTGGTCACACATTCAGTCGCATCACGATGTTTTGGCTCACCTTAATAGCATCAACTAATGTACAGAGTCATTCGTATATGGCGACATATTCTTAAAAATTTGTCAGATATTATAATTTGTTCTACTCTAGAGACTCGATAGACACAAATTTTGGGTGAAATATGTTACAGTTTACGTATTCCTGGGATCCACTCCAGGCCTGATCGAGATGATGGCGGCCATGGAGTCCCTGAAGCTGTTCTCCAAGGGAGAGTACATGGTGATATTCGTCGACATGATGACTTACTCGCCGAACAGGGAGGCGCTCAAGTACCTGTTTAGTATGTTACACTATTCCTTTATATTTATGATACAATGTGTTATAAGATCACCGCTTGTGGTTACAAAATCTAAATAGCTGTTAAACCACTCGATTCAAACTTTTACCATAATTATATGAAATAGCATTTCCTTCGGCCCTCATCAAGGCCGCAACTGCACCTATGAGAATCTTATTATTCTTGATGTTAGGTCTGATTTCCTACGGTCCTCAGAATACATAACTAGAATCTGATCGTACTAACTGCTTCTATGAAAATCATAACCCTCTTGATATAAGGTCTGATTTCCCACGGTCCACAGAAACGGAGGAGCGCGTCTCGCAAATCGTTTGTCCGAACACCTTGGAGTTTCGCAAACGCGCGCAATCGTTACTCGTGGTGGTGTCGTCGGAACCAGCGACGGGATACGAGACCTTTACGGAGGAAGTGCGGAAATACAACGCCAAAAAACCTTTCGACTTCGAGCTGCCCAATATTTTCGAGAAGAAATTTGCTAAGGTACTTATCGGCTTATGCTTTTTCGTTATGAAGAAAAGGCCGGCCTTTCATAGTTTTCAGCAGTTGTTCAGCTCCGTCAATGTGTGTTCTTATAACGTTCAAATATTCCTGTTAACGTAAAAGAGTAGTGAAAGTAATCCCATATCGACGACTTCAGTGGTTCAGTTGGTTAACATGTCGGTCTGCCACGCAGAGGTTCGATTCCCGGCCGAGCAGAAATTGAAATGATGAATTTTAATATCTGTTACGGGTCTGGGTGTTATATGTACGTATTTAAAAATATATAAGTAGTTTATCAGTTGTCGGCTAGATGGCGCTGTGTGAATTGTCCAAGCATATTTATTTTTTTACCATAACTTAACAAATTTCACCCGTAAATCGTTTCAGTTCGTCTCAATATACGCGGTATACCTGTACGACTCGGTGAAGCTATACGCCACGGCCCTGGATTCGCTGATAAGGCAGGACATCGGCGCTGGCCAGCTGACGTACTCGCAGCTTATGAGAATCGCCACAAACGGTTCCCGGATTGTGTCCGAGATGATCAGGAAAACACCGTATGCAAGTATGTTTGAAATTAGTTTTGTATTAGTTATGTTAGTAGGTTAACTAGCTTAGAGGATAGGTAGATTCTTAAGGCTGGCGCTAAGTGCAAGGCTAAGGCAATTTTTGGGGATACGTAAGAATGTAACTTGAAGGAATGTCAATAGAGTTGAAATGTCAAGTAAGATTTAACACAGTTTTGTACCCACAATATTTGTTAATGGACTTTGAACTTTATTGACATTCTGTTACATTCTTCCTCCCCCCTAAATAATCATTCGACGTGCCTTCCTCACACAGAACACCGGTTCATAGATCTATTATTGAGTTGTGGATAAATCTTTGAGTTTGACAAACACTTCTAGCTTCAATTTGGCGTTATTTCATTCCTGAAAAATAAACCCGTGAAATGACTAACTTGATAATCTTTTGTCTTATGAGATGTATTACGTTACGTACGTTGTAAACACATGCATTGATAACTAGTAGCTAGCCTGACGCAATTTCCACCCCGGCAGGTGTCTCTGGCATGTCGATCCGTCTGGACGAGCGCGCCGACTCCGAGGGCAACTTCTCGGTGCTGGCCTTCAAGCCAGCCAACTTCAGCGACGAGAACATCACTTGCAACTATAGCATGGTGCCCGTAGCATACTTCCTCCAGACCAAGAATGAGTTTCCGGTAGATCGCATTATAATTTTTTAACAAAAAAAAATTCATTTATTTCAGAAGAAGTAGTCCAAAGTAGTCGAAGTAGTAGTTATTGCCAAGAGAGTTACGGTTAGACGATCCACCTGATGGAAAGTGGCCACCGTCAACCAGGACGTCTGTTAACCAAGGGGAGCGGATGAGGAAGACTTCGGAACTATACTGTACTATACCTTCGTTCGGTCCTTGAATCCACAAAAATCAAAATAAGATAAGCATGGAAATACCATGTGGCGCGTCAAATTATAGAGAACGCTCGTCGCCATCTCGGCCATTACTCGGCATAACTATTACTGCGCAATAATTCTCAGGTGCTATGAGCAAAAGATGACTATCGAGTCATCTGCGTGGCGACAAAGTCACGCGAGCATAGGCCGGGACGTTATGTAAATAAAACGATGTCCGAGGTTGAGATAGTACTGGCTTTATTAGTAATAAGACAAGCCTATTTATTACATAGTGTACATCTTAAGCATAATAAGTATACATACTACACCTCCCAAATTTTTTTTTTTTTTTTACCAAAAAAAGAAACAATAAATTTTTTTTTTCTTAAAATTAAATCAAATACAATATTGATATTGTTTACATAAGTACATTAGGAATGCGTACATAATAATTACATGATTATAAAAGTACATAGTTACAATAGTATTTTAATAAATGGTTACATTGTATATGGCTTCGTTCTGTTTTTGTGCACAGTTTCAATTTTGTTATCTTTTATAATTTTTACATTTGGTGACTCATCTGCAATGACAGTATATGGACCGTTGTACCATAGCCTCCTTCATCTACAAGCCATGCGCAGAAGTTTGACAACGTCGCATTTTGAATTTTAGTGAACCTGAAAACTTCTGTAAAACTATCATCGCGGTCGTCGTCGTTTCATGTTATTAGTTATTTAAGTGACAAAGTATATTAATAAGTATATACATTAGTTAGATAATATGTAATTGGATAGATTTTTGTCCTATTTACCTATATACCTACTTGCAATTGTATTATCCTAATATTATAAATGCGAAATATAATCTATGTTTGGTTTTGTACGTAATGGATGTTTGTTACACCTTTACGCAAAAACTACTGATCGTATCTTAATGAAATTAGGCAGTTATATAGAATATAGCCCCGAATAACACATATGCTATAATTTATCCCGATATTTAATGTGATTCCCGCGAGAACGGGTCCGGCAGGTTATAGCAGAATTTTATGCGGACACATTCGCGACCAACAGCTATTATGAAATAAAATAATCTATGCCAGCCAAAATATTGCCTAATTTATTAAATATTAGGTATAATAGATTTTAAACAGTTTTATTTAAGTGCCTAAGTATATAAAAACTAACTACGTACTTACTTATTGTACCTATATACTTTTTCAATGCTTAGACCATCGTGGATAATCAGAGATCGTGGTTTAAAGTAGTTGTGATAACTTTCACAATGCAAAAATGTTTGCTGCTTACAAAAGATCCTTTGGTGGGACTCCAGCATGCTTGGGGAATAGAAGAAGTCCATTTATTTAATAGAATTACATCTTTTGGAAAGCAAAACATCGGCACAGAATCTTTCCCATTTTTATGGTTTAATCATAATTTTACTTGCATTTTTCAAATGCAAAAATGCCTTAGCATCTGTTAGAGAAGATTACGAATATACAACAGAATTTGATTTATGAAATAAGCTAAAAACTAACAACAAAAATGGTCAAGGATTGTTTTTCAAAAATCGTATTTATCCAATTTTAGCACAATTATAAATATATTTACTTTTATTTACCTTCGTAGATGGTCCATACAAACGCGTTAATTTACAGTTTTATCAATACATTTTAAATTTATTATCATAAAATTCATAATTTTCCTGCACATTGACATGTAAACAATGAGTATATCAGTTTACAGCGACGTTGCCGTTCCGTGCTACAGCATGGCTTGTAGATGAAGGAGGCTATGGTTGTACACATTATCAATCTTTTTAGCGTTTTCGTTTCTTAATAATATTTGATCATTTTCTTTATACATTACCGTGTTAACATTTCTGTCGTACTGTTTTTTCCTATTTATTTTTGACAATATTAAATTTTGTCTAGCAAGTTGATGCGATATCTGTAATCTATGTTTTAATGTTAATGGATAATTGTCGCTATTATAAAGTGGTTCTATATTGGTAGTTAAGTTGGATGGTAAATTACAAGTTTTTCCAAAAACTAACTCATAAGGAGTAAATTTTGTTGAGGTATGAACACTGGTATTGTAACAAAAACACCAGAATGGAATCCATGAACTCCATGTTTTCGCTTCATTATTAGTTTGGATACGAAGGTAAGAATTTAAATGTCTATGGGTGTTTTCTAATGCACCAATAGATTCGTGATGGTAAGCTGTTGCTGTTAACTGGTTGATGTTAAGTAACTTACACACTTCTTGCATTGTTGATGATATAAATTCCGTACCTCTGTCAATTGCAATTTCACGTGGCACGCCGAATCGAAGAATGAAATTCTCTACAAAAGCCTTTGCTACGCTAACCGTATCCTTACGTTCTAGGGGATAAGCTTCAACGAACTTTGTGAGTTCGCATTGTATTGTTAAAATATAATTCTTATTATAATAATCCTTATCTAAGGGTCCAACTATATCTAAGAAAACTTTATCGAAGGCAGCCTCAGCTGTCGTAGTAATGATCATGGGTTCTTTTATGCGCACAGAATGCTTCTGCTTCTGACACTTTTGGCTTTTTTTAACGAAGTCGATGACGTCACGCTCCATACCCGGCCAGAAATAATATTTTTTAATAAGGAATATTCGTGGACCGGTCCATTTTTCCATTTTATTAATTATTTTGGTTAACCACGTTATGTATTCTTTATTATATTCATTCGTTATTACATATATTTCTTTAATTTGTAATTTTAAACAAAACTGCTCTAGTTCTCTCACGTAAACGTCTCGCGTTACACATGATCGAGCTTCTAGGCATGTTAGTATAGTTAAGTCGCAATACGCAAATAAACCATGGCTTGATATATTTTTAATATTATGCATGGCATGCCTTGTTGTTAATTTTAATTCTACCGAATTTAAGGGTCTTTTAAGCATCTCCACAACTTTCCGGTTGTCAGTCCGATTGTTAGTGGGAGTGTCTTTTAATGTCGTATTTATATCGTTTTTGTTATCACTATCCATACGTCTAGTTTGCGCTCGTGTCAACACATTTATTACCCGTTCGTTCATTGATTTTAAATCATCTGATGACAAAACTACTCGAGATAACGCGTCTGCAGTTGCGTTATCTTTACCTTTTACATATTCTACGACAAAGTCGTACTCTTCTAAACTTAGTCGAAATTTAGTTAATCTGCTAGACGGATCATTCATGTTAAATAGATACACCAACGGCCTATGATCGGTAAAAATTCTAAATTTTTTACCAAACAAATAGGGCCTAAAATATTTAATAGACCATACTATTGCTAGCATTTCTTTCTCGATTGTTGGATAGTTGAGTTCGGCTTTATTTAAACCTCGACTAGCGTAAGCTACTGGACGACCGTCATTATTGCAAAGTACTGAACCGATGGCTACCCCTGACGCATCGGTAAATAATTGAAATTCATTTTCTATTGTAAAATCTGGATATTGAAGTACTGGTGGGCTTGAAAGACATTGTTTTAAATATTCGAAAGAATTTTGACAGTTATTTGACCAAACGAAAGGTACAGTTTTCTTACATAATTGATTTAATGGACTAACGATTTCCGCAAAGTTGGGTATGAAACGGCGGTAATAATTAGAAAAGGCAACAAAGCGTTTGACTTCATCACTTGTTTTTGGAATTGGATAATCATTTAATACTTGTATTTTCATTGGATCCGGTTTTACACCTTCTGCAGTGACGACGTGCCCCAAATATAACATTTCTTTCTGTAAGAATTTACACTTTTTAGGATTTAACTTGAAATTAACTTGTCTAAGTCTAGAGAAAACATCAATTAGGTTTTTATTATGAATGTCTAAATTTCTACCAAAAACAATTAAGTCGTCTAGATACACGAAACATTTTTCGTAGTTGAGGCCAGATAAAGCTACAGTCATAGCTCGTGAAAATGCGCTTGGGCTAGTTTTTAGGCCCATAGGCATGCGTTTCATACGATACTGTTTATCAAAAGTAAAGGATGTACAGTCTCTACTGTTTGGGTCTAGTGTTATTTGATAATAACCATTATGTAAATCCAAGTGACTAAAGTAGATGGCTCCTGATAAGGAATCCAATATGTCCAAAATATTAGGTAGTGGAAACCTATCATCCGTAATTTCATTGTTTAATTTGCGATAGTCGACCACTAGTCTATATTTTCTTTCCCCGGAATCAGATTTTTTGGGAATAGTCTAAGAGCCCATGAGGGCCAGACCTTCCTATTGTCCGTAAGTATGAAAGTTTTTCCATGTGTGTCCCCAACACAGGTAAGAATGATCCCCACCCATGAAACCTGGATCGTGGTTCCTTTGGCAGGTAACAGGTAACAAAGGTGTATAAAATCTTATCTCCAATTTCTTAAGTTAGCAAGCTCAATTTTTTTGTATTTTATTCGTAACAGCATTAATACTCACGATGCTCATTGCCAGACACATAGTATGGTTACAACCCTCCGCCGGACACCCCTAAACTATAATTCTCTGTAATTATACTTACCTTATATTAGGAAAGCTGAATTTTATAAATGTTATTCAGACAATTATTAAACTGAGTTATCTAGTAGCCAGACAGTTTTTTGGGTTCTATAATCCTGCCAGACACATAAAAAGTGTTTCATATGCAACAACTGGTGCGAGTGAGACAGAGCGCTCAGTTCATTGCAATGTTATGCTAAACATATACTATCGTTTATTCCAAATTGTTTAGTGATTTTTTTTTATAATTCATCAAGAAATTTAATAAAATAAAATTATTACAGTCAGAATAATAAATTTTTTAATCTATAATCAGTAAAAATTTTCTAATATTCACATTTAATCAGTAAATTTTTTCTAATATTCACATTTTTAAACTCGTGATATCTCTCGAATGGAATGTCTGAATTGCATAATTCAAAAAGTTATATAAAGGTATTGAAGCAGTCGTGAATATGAAGTAATTGATTTTGATAAGGATTAATAGCAAAGTACCAATAAATAGCGTTTTTTAGCGGCTGCATTTCAATTAAATTTTGAAAATAAAAGAACACATGCATACATGTGACATAACTATAATAGTTAGACATATACTGTCGTGACACTTTTTATAGATAATGATGTGTTCTGCAAAGTCGTAGTACATTATTTTGTTCTATCATCAATAGTTTTCGCAGCACACGCGATGTAAGGAATTTTTTGGGTATTTTTTTACACCTTGGGTTACATTATTGGAGTTTTATTAATGAACCGTAATTATTTAGAAAAATACGCTCCCGCTCCGGCCATGTACCAATGACTGTTTTTTGAGTTATGTACATTAGTTGAATACTAACCGATGCTCTTACGGTGAGGGAAAACATCGTGATGAAACCTGCACATTCAGGCGACTGGATGTGTAACCATGATCCAATCTGGTCAGTTTCCCTTGTTAGCAGGGTCATGGAGGTCAGACGGCAGTCGCTCCACTGTAATTACCTGACCTGCCAAATCCTGGATCATGGTCAAGGCGGACCCCGGGCCCTCGTGCGCGAGAGCACAACCGGGACATTAACGCCAAGATGGTCACCCGGGGTAGTGTAGCTTCCCAACGGTGAAAGAATTTTTGAAATAGGACCAGTAGTTTCGAAGCCTATTCAATAAAAACAAACAAACAAACAAACAAAAAATCAAACATTTCCTTTTTATAATATTAGTATAGACGACAGCTGATGCGCAGTAAAAGGTCGCACCGAACCGAGCGCTCTGTCTCACTCGGACCAGTTGTTGTATATGAGCCCCACTCTCGCAACTATTACACTTTTAATGCGTCTGGCAGGATTATAGAACCCAAAAAACTGTCTGGCTACTGAGAAAACTCAGTTTAATAATTCTCTGAATAACATTTATAAAATTCAGCTTTCCTAATATAAGGTAAGTATAATTACAGAGAATTATAGTTTAGGGGTGTCCGGCGGAGGGTTGTAACCATACTATGTGTCTGGCAATGAGCATCGTGAGTATTAATGCTGTTACGAATAAAATACAAAAAAATTGAGCTTGCTAACTTAAGAAATTGGAGATAAGATTTTATACACCTTTGTTACCTGTTACCTGCCAAAGGAACCACGATCCAGGTTTCATGGGTGGGGATCATTCTTACCTGTGTTGGGGACACACATGGATAAACTTTCATACTTACGGACAATAGGAAGATCTGGCCCTCATGGGCTCTTGCTCTAGAACTAAAAGAATGGGGGATGACCATTCACATGTAGCTTCTTCTATGACGTCATTGTCCAACATTTGATGTATCTGTTTTTTAATTTCCGTAGTTTGTGATTTTGGTAGGCGATACTGTTTAGTATAAATGGGAGTGGTGTTTGGTTTTAAATGTATTGATTGCTGATAAATATTTGATGTTGAAAATTTGTCGCCTTCTAGGTGAAATATATCTGAATATTTGGCGCATATTTTTTCGATTTCCAACCGTTCTTCCTTATTAAGTTCATTTAAATTTAAATGAGCGAATAGCCTTTTAACTCGGTCGGAATTTATGGTACTCCTTTCAAAAGAAAGGACATCATAATCGCTTAATTTTTCGATATCTTGGTTAAAATAACTTAAATTGACTTCTTCTTCGCGTGTATTTAATATTTGTATTGGTATCTTCCCGTTATTCGGAGAAACAATAGCACCTGCCAAAAAAACACCTTCGCATAATTTTTTTGGAAGTATTACGCAGTCATTCATTTCGCTCGTAGCTACGTAGTGTATAGACTCGGACCTAGGGGGTACATGCAAGTAATTGTTATTCCTAAACAAACCCGAGTGTAAAGGTAGTGTTATATAAGCATCTTGATAATTTAATGTTACTGTGTTTAATTCTAAATTTATATTGCTTTTATATTTGTATAAGAAATCTAAACCTATTATTCCATCGCCTGAGCAACACAAGTCTTTGAATACATGAAACTTGTGTACAAATTCTTGTTCCATAAAAGACAAGCGTAAGTAAACATACCCCACGGAGCAAAGTTCACCGCATATACCTTGTATCTTCACTTCCCCTATATGGAATGGTATGTTATGGTGTATCAATGTCTCGTATTTCACCGCGCTGAGTGACGCACCCGTATCAATTAGCCAAGTGCACTTTTTGTTACCAAGGTGTAATTGTACTGAGTTATAATGATTATAATGACAAAAGTTGGAATGGTTGCAATGATTCGTTTTATAATTTTCAAGAACGAGAAACTGATAATCGTTGTTTTCGATTTCCTTACTTTGTTCTGGTTTTACTTCCTCTTGACAATTGTCAGAAGAGTTTTGGTCGTTTTGGGTGTCACTATTCATATAATACATACGTGAGTCCCGATAACACGTTCGTCCGCGGTAGTTTTGTCTACCACCGCGATTCCCGAATCTACCTCGTGCATTAAACGTGCCGCGATTAATATTTGCATCCCCGTCATGGCTTGACGAGTTACCATATCTATTTGTATGACTTTGAAATTCGCCACGATTAACATTCCCGCGGATTTGCCCACGATAAAAAGTTCTATTATAATATCTTTTTCCGGAAAAATTCATAACAGTTCCATCGGATAAAGATGATGTTTCTTCGTCAAGGGCACCTCTAATAGCGTCTTTTAGGCTATCGTAGTTTCTGGCTGAAATAATGGTGCTGAGATGACCATTTCGCAATCCGTCGGAAAACCTCTTGATAGCTGTTTTTTCGTTTAACGGTTTTAACACATTAAATTTTGTGGTATCTCCATCTGCTTGCGAAATTGTCAACTCAACGAATAAACGTTCAATTTGCTCACCGAATTCCTGAATACTCTGTTGCTTTTGTGTAGCCCGTAGCAATTGCTGTTGTAGAGCGGTAAATGACTTTTTAGACAGTAGATACTTCTTCATATCATCAACAAGCTGCAACACAGTCGTATAGCTTTGAGATATGCGAAATTTTGCTTTTTCGGAGAGACGTGTTTTAATTACAAAATTAATTAAGATCATTTTTGAATTTTGGTCTAACATGGAGTCATACAATTCAATTGCAGAGATTATTTGTTTTGTTACTTCTTCACTGTCATTCATGACTGGTATCAAGGACACAGCTGTTTTCAAATCAAATTTTTCACCAGTAGACATTTTGGCACAGTTATTAGAAATGTCTTCTGTTGAGCTACTTTGATGGGTTTGATTACAAAAATTCTTAATATCCTCGTAAGTTAATGTTATCTTTTCACTATAACTACTGAATATTTCTATTTCGTTTGCAGTGTACTGGTCAAAGTGTTCATGTATACTCGATAAATGATTTTTAAATTTTGTATATATTTGTGTAGCTTCTATTAACTTTTTCCTACAAATATTAGTATTTTCACGTCTCTTTGGACCTACATTTCTTAGGTATTCCTTAATTTTTGTTAGCTCATCAAAATACAACACAAAGTAGTCAGCCATATAATCTAGTTAATAGATCTAGTACATACCCGAACATTATAAAATAGTAACCTTACGTACCGATGACATAAAACTATGTCCCTTAGGGTCTCTAAAATATTACAGGATTACACTAACGCACTATGGAACCGCACTGCACATATATTGCCCATTAAACACCACACTCTAAAACACAATCTTCCATGCCGCTAAATAATTTCATCTTTTTCTTCGCGTTCACGACGGCGACGTAAAATACTCGTAGCTCGACGTAAAGTCAATTCATTGACCTCTCGTGCTATCATTCGTTTATGGCACTTCATGTACAATCGGTAGGTAATAATTAGCCCTCCAAGTATTAACAACATGCTTATTAAAATCAAAATTATATTGGTTGTACTGGCATGAATCTTCAGCTCATTTATCTCGGCGCTGTTAGAGCCGCCTGCGGCGTTCTGGGCTATCACAATCTCCTCCTTTTCACTGGATTGACTTGAACCCAATTTTAAATATAATAATATGCTCGACACACAAGAGTACGCGAATATTACAATTACCTTGTGTCATTTTATATTAACTTATTTTTTGCAGATCACTTAATGATTATGATTTACGGTTCATATTAGAATGCGCGCGGACCGGCCGGTCGCTCGGTCTCCTGTTACCGGCTGGCAGGGTCGCCATGTAAGGCCGGGACGTTATGTAAATAAAACGATGTCCGAGGTTGAGATAGTACTGGCTTTATTAGTAATAAGACAAGCCTATTTATTACATAGTGTACATCTTAAGCATAATAAGTATACATACTACAATAGGCTTGATTTATCTTATTTTGATTTCTGTGCTTTAATCTGTTATACAAGATATTTACGCTGGAACGTCAAGAAACCCCCCTTTATCTTATAACCTTCATCAGTTAATGGTTTGTCAAAGGCCTCTCTCAGCTTTGCATCCAGCCTTTGACAGTAGTATTGTGTAAATTGTAACCCCACCAAATTAATTTCAGGAATACAGAATCCTGAATTCCCGCCAGCCAATCGACTGGCCGGACGGTGTGAAGCCGGAGGACGAGCCATCCTGCGGGTTCCTCAACGAGAAATGCCCCAAGGACGATTCGCAGATCACCTCCCTAGTAGTGGCCGGTACCCTGGCTGTGACGTTGTTCTGCGCTCTAGTGGTCACCATAAGCATATACAGGAAATGGAAGATCGAGCAAGAGATTGAGGGGCTACTTTGGAAGATTGAGCCCACGGATCTGTTGGGGTATATGAAAACCGGTCTCGTGTGGTCGCCTAGCAAGGTCAGTGACTATTTACTTGTACTAATTGTACAGTTGAAGTCTGCGTGAATAGCTGATGGCAACACGGAAAATCACACGAAATATTGCTCTCTCCTATGCTCTGCCAATACATTTGTAGGAGCGAGGAAGCAAGTTCAGCCCGCACGATAATATGCATTAATAAACTCTCTCTCTCTTATATAATTTTATCTATTCGCTCTATCTCGCTCTCCCCTCCAGAGTTATTTAGAGGGCGTAAGAAGGAGTAATACTTCGGGTCCGTTTTTCCATCAGGATTTGGAACAAGACTTTATTAAAAATCATAATCGATATGGTTAATCTAATAATGCTACTTTTTTGTTACAGTTAAGTTTAGCGAGTGGTATATCGTGCGATAGCAGATGCTGTACCCAAATTTTTACGCCGACCGCTCAGTACAAGGGCAACATAGTTAGAGTAAAGGAGTTGAAATTCTCAAAGAAAAAAGTAAGTGCACATCCCGTGATCATCAACAATTCTTTAATACTTTATTTTAGTTCTAATTAGAGTAACCTGCTACTAAAACGTATAAATGTCGATAGTATGTATAATAATAACACGTGTAATCCGTAACTAATGTAATGACGTACCCTGTCTTCATTTGTACAGATAGAGATTACGTGTGTAATGACGTCCACTATTCATGCGAAGCATGCACGCAGTTTGCATCGGGCGCTGTTACAAACATTTCTATACAAAGCAAGCTAATACAACGACCCCTTTATCTACCTGTAACAAATGAAGGATATACCATCCTATTTTCTGCAAATGATCTTACTCAATACTCAAGCACAAGAGTTGATACACATACTCTCGAACACGTGAATTCATGGCCCTATCCGTGCAAGTGATATTGAAACCTACTACCTATATAATAGAGGTGACTTTTGTATAGCCTACGCCGTGTCAATCATAAAACCGTCACTCCGGCCTTTACTGTGACACAAATTAGGCACTAACTAACTAACTGAGGCGTATTGTAGTAAAATGACATTTTAATACAAGCTGTCATTTTAGTTCCGATTTTGTCCACTGAACAGATGAGTTGAACTGTTCCAAGGTTGATACCGTGGCCGTGTGGTGTCAGACAGAGTAGTATAGCACCAATCCCTTACACTAGTGGGTGTCGTACAAGGCGCCTAATGTTTTCGAGATGGGCAGCAGCGTTTTCCATTGTTATAATTATGACACTGCGATCACCTACTCGCCTGCCAAGCGTGGAAATTACGGTAATAATCTCCCTTTTAGTGGGAGAGGCCTCAAGTCCTGCAGTGGACTGTTATTGGCTGTGACAATAAAATAATAAAACCTTGATACCAAGTGTCCTTTCTCAGGACATATCCCGCGACGTGATGAAGGAGATGCGTCTATTGCGGGAGCTGCGCCACGACAACCTGAACTCGTTCTACGGCGCCGTCGTGGAGCCGCTGCGGGTGCTGCTCATCACAGACTACTCCGCCAAGGGTAGCTTGTATGTGAGTGAGAGAACCACGAGTTGTTTATCTATTTTATAATTCTTTTTCTAGATAAATGAGTAGACAAGTAAACCGTCTACGGCTCATTTAGATGTCATGTTGTAACCCAGAGCTTATTGATGTCAATCATTCATTTTCATGTATACAATAAAGAATCTTGAATCTAGCTTGATGAACGGATATTTTTAGAATTTCTGTCTAAGCTAGAAATATGGAACAGCATTCCTAGACAAGAAATTATAACGTTATGTTTGTTGTGTAAAACATAAAATAGATTAAATAAAACATTCTAGTTTTTCATATACTGATGAAATACAACCATCCCCAAATATATAAAAAATAACCTATTGAATCTATATCTTTTAATTCTATGCCTATGAGTCATGTCCTCCATTTATTGCTCGTGGTGCGATCGCCCCTAGAATATCGTCCCAGAAACAAATGGATTGTTACATTAGTTATATAATATTGTATCGTCTGTTCAAGAATTAAAACATATCTTTATTCTTTTCAGGATATAGTAGAGAATGAGGATATAAAACTAGATAACATGTTTATATCTTCACTAGTTATTGATCTCATAAAGGTTGGTATTTAAAAACTTTCATTGTCTTATTTATGACTTTTAAATAACTGATGTTATTACTAACGAATATTAACATTGTAAATGATTTTCAGGGTATGAATTTTATTCATAGTTCCCCACTGATCTATCATGGAAATCTCAAATCATCGAATTGTGTGGTTACTTCTAGGTGGATGCTTCAGGTATGAATGAAATGCTTTTCTATTACAATAACATTGTCAGGTCAAAATTTTTCATTGATGTTCAGGGACACTTGCATTGCGAAAGGTTTTGCGAATCGAAACCATATTGTAACAAACAGACTTTCAAATATTTTCTAATTTCGGATGAATACCTTAAGTATCCTGAAATTTCATTATTGCTTAAAATTCTCCACAGGTCACAGACTTTGGGCTTCATGAATTAAGGTATTGTGCTGAAAACGAGCTAATAGGAGAACATCAATATTACAGAGGTAAGGCAAATCTATTTATTATACTTTTTACTATGGTTAATTATATTGTACGATTATTTTACAATGGCTATTGTTGTTTCTAGGGTTATTATGGAAATCGCCAGAGTTGTTGAGGCGGTTGGATGACCCCAATATGGCAGTGGGCGGCACTCAGAAGGGAGACGTTTATGCGTTTGGCATCATTCTCTACGAGCTGCTCGGGAGGAGGGGGCCCTTCGGTACCACTACATTGGAACCAAGAGGTAATTGCAAATACCATCTCATCCATCAGGTGAATCGTCTGACCTTGTGCATACCTAGACAATAAAAAAGACACAAAAGGTCTCTTAAATGTCGCTACATTTCCAACTTCCGTCTCCAAGAGTATTCGTTGCGTTGATGGACGAGAGGTTCGGTTTCAATCCTCGACCTGGAAAAAATTCACTTCATGAAATTGGCTCTCTTCTGTGGGTCAGAGTGTTTGTGCGTTTACCTTTGTATGTGTTTGTGACGCCCGCGACATGAGCCATACTTGTGTGTGTCTATAAATATCAGGGACTGTAGTCGTGTATGTATATTGATTTGCAACTTAATTTGCTTCGTATACGGCTAAAATTCGCATAGCAAAATGAAATCCCTCTTGTTTTAGTTCGCTATGCCAATTTGAGCCGTATACGGAGCACATTTAGCTCTATTTCGATCGATATTGCCTACAATAGCGATACAGATACGTTTTCGACTGTCCGTTTTCATTCCCATCACTTCATATTCTCCATCCATCCAACCTATGCTTCCGTAGCTCCTACCTAACCTACCTACTCGCCTCGACATTCGCAGAGATAGTGGAGCGCGTGAAGCGTCCGCGTCCGGACTGCGACGAGCTGTTCCGGCCGGACACGCGTTCCTTGGACGGGCTGGTGGAGGACTACTTTATCCAGTGCATGTGCGACTGCTGGGCCGAGGACCCCAACCTGCGCCCCGACTTCCCCACCATACGGCGGCAGCTCAAGAAAGTCAAGAGCGGCAAGTGAGTGTCTTAAGTGTTTTGTATTTTATTCTTCGGTATGGGTAGGGTAGCGAAAGGAGATAAATTCAAAGATTGTGAACAAAATGTGGCGACTATGCCCCTGTCATTTCGTTGTGTCAACATGAAAGGTTTGTATGAAAGGACAGGTGTACCGGCGCAGACTTTTGTTTCATTCTCTCTTCTCTCAATCATTTTCTTTTTCCGATGGCCTTGCTTTAGGGGCAGGGGTCGGCAGCGCAGTGGCCGAAAGATTCTGTCACACAATTTTATGTTTTATCTAGGTTAAAAAATACATAGTCTTCTGGAAAGACTCGGCCGCTGCCGTTTCCGTATAGGCTGGTCCTTTTGCTAAGCTGGGCGCTGCCGACCGCTGCCAGTCCAGTGTGATAGTGTTGAATTACTTAATCCGGAATTTGCATAACCGCAAAGTAAACCCAAGTTTACCCTAGGTCACGCTCTATTTATTAATCTTGTCCATTCCAGATCTAAGACCATAATGGACCAAATGATGGACATGATGGAGAAGTACGCTAACAATTTAGAGGATCTAGTCAGCCAGAGAACGAAACTACTCAACGAAGAGAAACAGAAGACAGAAGATCTCCTGCACAGAATGCTACCCAAGTAAGTACAATTTCAGTTTGCGCCGCGACACGGTTCTGTACAACATGGATACATTTCTTTTAATTGTATAATTATATCCTTAATCCAAAGCAACATGTCTACGATATCAAGTCTCTAAGTATCTTGAAATGCTTCGTGTTTTTTACCTTTGTATGAATGTTTGGTGTACATTTATTTTTAAGGTCATGTCATGATTGCTTAAGTGTGACATAATTGTAAAGTTAACCAGCTCTAAGTTTGGATCTAGTACATAATTACTGGCACTAAATAGGATGTAACTAATCTAAATATTAGAATTATCAAATAAGACACAAATACAACAAGCTGTATCACATTCCTGGCCCGGCTGACCGCTCTGCGCACACTGGTTTACATTCAGTCCAATTATCCGTATTGTATTGTTTGACCTCTTCAATTGTGAATGCGTGTTTGGGGTACGACAGCCGTGGTTCAGTGCTAAAGACCTACTAAGGGACACATGTTTGTTATTCAGTATGTTGCGCTCTACCAAACGAGCAAATGGCAGCACGCACCGTAGACACGCCGTATTAGTCCTCTGTAGGTCTTCTGATGGGAACCGTAAACACTAAAGTTTTCGAGACAGAACTGTCCCTAGGGAATGTGATTTCATGTTTGTTTATTTATAGGTTTGAAAAAATTTACTATTCAATTATCTACGTAGTTGGGTTCAAAAGCTTTCCCTAAAAATTCTTGAACTGGTCAGTAGGTGTCCGACTGTAACATAACTCCAAATTACCGACCCGTCCGTCGACTTGGACTTGATGTAAAACAGTGGTACATAATTTATTCCAAAAAAAGAGGAGTAGAATGTAAATGGTATTCACTTTGTTGTACTTGTGTTCTTTTCCAGATGTGGAGGTTGAATCCATTATAGAAATGTCGTGAAATGTCTTGAGGTAATTAACTCCCTACTGGTGATTGTTGATAATACGGTTTGCATTAGCGTAGGCGGGCGCGCGCCCCGATTAACAGTTTGAGTAGCAGCTTGCTTGGGCCCTTACGGTGTTTGGCGTGCGCGTGCGGTGATGGCGGTGGTAGGACTTCCTAGCTCACTGCAGATTGCCGTAGTGTTTTTGTAATACTAGATTGCACATTTATACAACTATGTACATTATCTAATTAGCATGCTATTTTACTACACGACATTTTTATATATTATTATATTAAGTAGTTTATGGTATAAGTAATTATTGTATATTTTAGTAAAATAATATACCAGTAGTCTTAGCTAACATTATATTGCTTACAGTAAATGTAATTCTTAGTTATGATCTACAGTACAGCAGCAGTAGTGTTCCTTCGCATGAAGTACATTTTATTATCTTAATATTTTTATGCGAATGATTTCACAGGTGTTGATTTTTTCTTAGCACCTCTTGCATACTTACATTTTGACATAAATATTGACTTTTGCCACTTGAGTACCCAATATCGTCTGACGTGTAGCGATTTTGGCAATTCGTATCTTATGATGAGTATATTTTTGCCCCATCGCTTTATTGGGACTGCTAAATTGGGAGACTCTGAATTAAATCATGCGACGACAACTGAATGGTTTTCGCCCTCAGTGTCCCATGATCAAGCGTGACAGTCGGGACATTGAGACAAATGATTGTGCTAGAAGGTTTTGAAGACTCGTCAGGCTATCGCAAACGCTGCTCGACATTTTTGTGCAACGATTGTGTTTGTGTTAGTGGAGCGGTGGTGGTGGGGGTGAGAAATGACGTAACGGCACTGTAGCAATCCTTCATAATGGGGGCTGGACGTAGTTTTGCCCACCATTTGACGTCATGAGTAAAATCTTGTCATTGTCAAAATGACGTTTTATTGGATAAAATCCAAATGTCAACTTTGTGCATTTGATTTTGACCAATGACACGACGTATCTTGACAATAGGATATCACATTCCAGTAGCGCCACCAAGCGGAATTTTGATACACCACAATAAAAAAAAAACGAACGTCACCGCAACCCATCTCCGCCTCATTTATCAAAGGAACCTAATGTAGCAACCTGCAGCAAGTATTTGGCAGCTTGCGTTTCATATGCGATGCAGCGCGAGGGGAATAAACCTCGCCACTAATTACTGTGTATCTAAAAACGGTGGTTAACCCTGCGATTCCTGACAGCGTACCGATTGTTGCAGGTCCGTGGCACGGCGGCTGACGCGTGGCGAAGGCGTGGAACCGGAATCCTTCGACTCTGTCACGATCTACTTCAGCGACATCGTCGGCTTCACGGCCATGTCCGCGGAGAGCACACCACTGCAGGTGGTGAATTTCCTGAACGACCTGTACACGGTGTTCGACAGGATCATCAGGGGATACGACGTCTATAAGGTCGAGACGATTGGCGACGCGTACATGGTGGTTAGTGTTTTGGTTACTATGTTTTGGTTGATTTAAGTATTATAGTTTTCAAGTACATTCGTGTTCACAGAATCAATTGGCTTCAGCCTGTATAGTGTAGACAATAGTGTATTCCGATTATAGTGAACAAGACTAGCTTCAATCTGAAATTAGTTAATACTGAGTGAGATGTCGCATCATGGGATGTGCTAAATCTCTAATATCAATTATGATGTCAACGAATTTAATTCTAGCCTACTGGCTGATCGTAAATGAATGAAAAAGATTCATGTTCACGTTTGTTGTGTCCAAACTGTGATTGCGCTACAGGTTTGCATTTGGCCAGTATACCTACCTTACATCTCAGTAGCGCCACCTAGAGTTTCGTTCGGTATTATATTCATTAGCAATACGAAATTGTTTTACGACTCATCATCATCATCGTCCTAGCGCTTATCCTGGCCTCTGCCAGGGTCTGCTTTCCTACTCATTCTTCGGTATCACAAAATAGTTCTACGACAGATATATTAAATTAGTTTTCAGACTAACCAGTCTATTGAATCAGTAGTAGATGATTACATCCAACCGTTCGCAGGTATCCGGGCTGCCGATCCGGAATAACGACCGTCACGTGGGCGAGATCGCGTCGATGGCGCTGGACCTGCTGAACGCGGCCAAGACGCACCGCATCTCGCACCGGCCCAACGAGACGCTGAAGCTGAGGATCGGCCTGCACACTGGTGAGTGCGCTTGGGGAGACTGCTATGGATATACAGGATTTGTGAGTGTTAGAACTGGTAAAATATGCTCGTATTTTGCTGGAGTTCGACCAACTGTCAGTTGCAGTCGATACTAATTCTTACGTTGTACAAAATAAAGTCGCTTTTGGATTAATTCGCATGCCCGGACGAGCTCACCTTGGTCGGACGTCCGACCACGTCCCCCGCACCCATAAGGGACTTTATTTTATACTGCGTCAGGATGAGTATCAATTAGAACTGACGGTTTGTCGGCTCCAGTCAAATCGGAACGTCTATTACTAGTTTAAGAGGTGCGCGCGCCGAAAGGAGCCACCGGCAAGTAAGCGCGCGCGTCACCCCAGGCGTGCAATTCTGTAAGGAACATACTTGGTCGCAACGATGAAATGTAGGATGTTCTGTCGGAAGATAACAATATTTCAATAAAAATTTGCGCGTTGCTTGGCAAGCTGGCCACGATCTGTCGTGTTTCATCATTGCGCTCACGGTTGTTGCCCGGAATTTCAATTATTACTATATTTGTCATTTTATCTGCGAGCACCTGTTAATGACCTCGCTATTGTGAACATTTGTAACTTGCTAACAGCAAGTTACAAATAAAGTTCTGAATAAAGTAAAATAAATAACGTGATCAGCGTCATATTCAGTATCCGAAAACCACGCTATTAGACTGTGATCGCTATTGGCACAAAAATATATCGACTTTTCGTAGACAGTAATCCTCTTGTGTGTGTTCTATAACTAAAAAAAACCGATCGGCCTCACATCCTCACGGCAGTTTCGCTTGTGCACGTCGCCTTATAGAATTCCTACAACCTCGCCCTACAGAATTGCGTTCCATCCCCAGGCGCGGTGGTAGCCGGCGTGGTAGGCCTGACGATGCCGCGCTACTGCCTGTTCGGGGACACGGTGAACACGGCCTCGCGGATGGAGTCGACGGGCGAGCCGCTGCGGGTGCACGTCTCGGCCAGCGGGAAGGCCGCGCTGGACCGCCTCGGCGGGTACATCGTCGAGCCCCGGGGCACCATTCCCATTAAGGGGAAGGGGCAGGTGAGTCGCGCTTAGCCTTATACACATGCATACTAATCCCGGCTTTCACCAAATTCTTAAAGACGTATGAAGTTTTTTGTTTCTCGCACCACATTCTTAAATGTATTCAAGCTGATACAGCTTGAATACATTTAAGAATGTGGTGCAAGCTGCCCTTAGTGACACGCCTTTTCCCGTAGGGGTAGGCAGAGACCGCATCGTTCCACTTGCTACGGTCCTGACAGATCCTTATACTATAGTATAAAAAAATAATTTTCCGCGCCTGTCTAGCCGTATTTCCGCTAACTGCGTCTGAACCACCCAACGGATTTTGATGCGGATTTCAGTATGATTTAGAGAATTTCTTCCGAAACATTTATATGTATAATATTTGCGCATTACAGTAAATAAAAGCTGAGAAAAACCATGCGAAGGGGCGAATTGCTAGTTACTAATAAAGTAGAGGGGGCAAACAAGGGGGTCGTTCAAGAGGTATATTAGAGGTCTCTTTTAAGGTGGGCAACGTTTTGGTTAGTGCTTGCCCTTTCCATTAGGTTGCTTGTTTGTTTCTCTACCGATTGACATAAATAACAAATACAACAGTTTGACGTTTACCGCTTCATTGCAGGTGCAAACCTACTGGCTGGTGGGAGCAACAGATCGTGCGATCCAGAAAAGGCCAGTGGACTTCGAGGAGCGGCCGCTGTTCTGCCGTCCGCGACGCAGCCCAAGGCTTGGTCTCACCGACTCGAGGCATCCGTCATTGTCAGGTAATATCTTTGAATTTGTTTTTATTTTGCTTTGATAACGCCATGGATACTAAGCGCGTCCTTTAGTACAGAAAGAGGTAGAGTCTTGTGCAGGGTTTCGACAGGTACTGTCACTTACATTTCCTTTCTATTCTGCAACTGTGTTTTGCTATGAAATTAAAATATTTATTTGCTTTGCTAAATTAACACAAACAGAAATTGCATTTGTATAAAGAATTAGAACTTAAAACTAAAACAAAACAAATTGGTCCAAGGGTTCTATTTTTGAATCGCCCGCCTCGATTTGAACGGTTTTTAATTTAATTTTCGCCATGAAAAATTCAATATTTTTAAATCACATTAGCAACACCGAAATAGTACGGTTCAAGAATAGGGAAAATCATCATCAGGCCTCAAAATATTGAATTGTTCATGCTGAAAAGCAAAATTGAAAGGCGTTTGCATCGAGACGAGTGATCCAAAAATAGAGCCCCAGTTGACTATCTTCCATTCTACATCGCCATCATCCACGCAGAGTCCCGCAACGAGAGCAGCTGGGCGAGCTGCGGCGGCGTCCGGCAGCGGCTCGCCAGCGGCGGCGCCGGCTCCCGCGCTGGCTGGGCCGGCGGGGGCTACGCCGGCGGCGGCTGGGGCGACGCGCGAGGCAGCCGCTGCTCGCTGCCGCCAGCCTCGCCGCCGCCGGTGCGACGTGCCGACATTAGGACCAGGTGAGGGCTTATGCGCCGTGCTGCTTAATTGCTCGCAATAGTGCATCAAAATAGGTATTCTTTCGTGAACGGAGAACGGTTGCCGTCATCTTGGCCCTTGCGTACTATATTCATTATCATCGTCTTTGTGTTTATCGCGGCTTATGTCAGGGTCCGTTTTCCTACTTTTCTTCGCCCGGTTTTCAGTATCCTAACGTCGTAGGCCATTTGGCTCTCGCATCCGACTCGGTGATGTCAATCTATCGCTTCCTAAGCCGCTCGCGGGATCTCTTTCCTGATACCGGCAGGTTTAGACACCTGTTTCCCACGTATTTCTGGGGCTTACGCAGCCCGTGACCGACCGACCTGCGCACAATTGTACTACTCCGCAATAACTTTTAACTTGCACCACAACAGAAAAACTCTCACGCTGAATTCAAAGTAGCTATATATCCTTTAATTCTCAGATTCGAATTTGACCTTAATCATTTAAAAATAGCCTCTATTTTGAACCCTATAAAACAGGTCTATACGTTTGTCCTGTAGGCACGCGCTGAGCTCCATAGCGTCGTCGACGGGCGGCGAGTGCGAGTGCGAGGGCAGCCTGCGCGGCGCGCGCTCGCTGGACCTGCTGCCCGGCGGCGACGGCGGGCGCGGTGGCGGCGCGGGGGCGGCGCGGGGCGCGGCGGCGCGGGCGCGGCGCGTGGCCGCCGCGCGCTCCCTCGACGCCGCCGCGCCCATCAGCACCGTGTGCGCGCCCTTCAACGGCACCGCCGCCGGCGCCGACGCCGACCGCCCCCGCGACCGCACCGAGGAGAGCAGCCCCCTCATCCGCAACTGCAGCCTCTACAACAAGCTCGACCGCTCCAAGCGGAAGGTGCACGACTCCGACTACATAGACTTCTACAAGCGCTGGCGCTCGCTCGAGAACGTCCCGGACGCGAAGGAGCGGCACGCGCGCAAGGCGCCGCGGCTGGCCATCCGCTCCTGGCTGCTGGGCATCTTCGGCGGGCTGGGCGGGCCCGCGCCCGCGCCCGCGCCGCCGCGCCAGGACCGCGAGTCCGTCGTGTGACCGCCCCGGCACCGTCGGGAGACGCCTCACGCCGAGGCCCGTGTATAATATTACCTCTATGTATATTGAATCTGTTGTAAATATGATATGTGTAAGTAAAACGATGTTACCGTGAATTGTGAAATAAGAGTTTAATGTTATTAAATAATTTCTATTAAACGAGATTGTTTTCTTAATAATACTGACATAGATCACATAAACGCTCCAGGGGAGCGGTGGGTCGCGGCCGACCCCGGCGTCGACCCGATACTGGCCAGGCAGCCGTGACTAGGTCCGCTAGGCGTCGGCCAGGAGGGGTATGCCGGCCTCCCGGTCGCCGTAGGAGCAGCCGTTGATGACGAGCTTGATGTCGCAGGGCGGGGGCTCGTCCGGGGGCGGGGTGGGGGCGCGGGAGCTGGGGGCGGGGGAGGGCGCGAGGGCGGGGGCGGGGCCGCACTCGGCGTGCTCGATGATGGGGCAGGACACGCTGCCGTGCCGCAGGCTGGGCGCCTCCAACAGGTCGCCGCGCTGCACAGGTGCCAGACGCCCGTCGCCTACCACCTGAAAGAAGAAACATCTCAATCGTGGAGAAAAGGCGTACTTGCGTCTGCCCCGGTGGCTTTGTAACGGGGTCTACTTCGGTACGGAACGAATACCATGGACCAAGCGATATTTACCCCGGGATTTCTGCCCCGTGAAAGATCGGAGATCAGAAACTTAGGCTTGAAAGAAATAATAGTTAAAGATTAATAGGAATGTTGTAATGTAAAACTAGACATACCTCCATTAGATATTCGTCGCTTCGATGATGCAAAACGCTGTCCGTATGCGATTCCAGGAGGCTTCCTTGAGCAAACCGTAGTTTCTTTGGAGATTCTAAACTGCAACACCTGTGTAAAAGGAAAAGAATTAAATATTTTGTGCAACTGAAAAATCCTTGGCTTTCCAAGCAAAGCTTAGGATTTTTCAAGCATAGAGCTTCTCAGTTGCACAAAACGATTAAGGTAACGATGCAACTCGTCATATTATTTTGCATTGCCACACTTGTAACCTAGAGATAATGAAAGGGACGTGTTGCGAATGTTATGCGAGATGAGTTGCTAATGTGACAAGTTGCCAAGTAGCGAACGTGTGACGAGCTTATAATAGCTACACAGCCGTTCGCCGGTGGGCCGTGTTGCTCAATGTATGTGATGAATTGCGAATATAACTACCATAACAACTGCATAATTATCCTTTTCTTTTTACACACACTTACTTCATTAATTTATTTAGGAAAACAAACAGTTTTTTTATGTTATACGGCAGACAAACAGGCAAGCGGGCCACCTGATGGAAAGTGGTCACCGCCGCCTATGGACATCAGCAACACCAGGGGAGTCACTAATGCGTTGCCCGCCTCTGAAGAGACCTCTAATATACCTCTTGAACGATCCCATGTCATAGTCCAAAGGAAACACTGTGGCTGGGAGCTCTTTCCACATCCGAATTATCTTCATTATCGTTAGTTTGGTCATGTTGTTGCTTTTATCTATTTAACTGTATGTCAGGCTCTCACCTATGTAATCCACCAATAGTGTTCTTCCAGTTCCGACTTTTGAGAGAGCTGCGTTGTCCACGTTTTTCTGTAACCGTAGGTTGTACATTTTCTTCTTTCTCTGCTCTAACTTTCAATCGAGCTGCCGCCGCTTTCGGTTCTTCTCCGCGTAACCAATACGTTACCTGCAACCGAAAATATGACAATCGAGGCATACATATACCTAATTCACACGAGTTTAAGTAATAATTAACTTTTTCCTTATCCATATCCATGAGTTTCTATTTCAGGAAGCCCTTAAGCCACCTGGTTCGACCGAATTGTCAGATCGATCAGACGACGAAGTTTTTTATTTACTACTGGTTCTGTTTTGTCGCCAGTTATGTACTTTCTACTCCAATATTTGTGGATAAACGGACATTAATGAAACAATACCTGATCACGTTTCCCTTTCATAGCGACCACGCCTCTCTCTTCTAAAATATATCCACCGCATTGATCCAGTAACGCCTTGCACGCAGCGCTGCAGTGAATTTTTAAAGCTGGAAAAATAAATCCACGTTAAAGGACCAATAAAGTAAAGATTTTGTTCTAAATATCGAGGTTACTTTAGCACTTAGCCACAGGGACGTCTGGGGGAAGGTTTTCTTTCAATGGCCGCGCTTGGAAGGCGGCTAATGGTGGGAATGAATAGCTCAAATCGGGAAAATGCCCCCGGCGACTCGTCAAAGCCGGTACATAAGTAGTTAATTGGAGAAAACTTTGAACTTCCCGGCAAAGCGTAACATATTTCGCGTTTCTAATAGAACACAAACATGTTGGCCGGAAGTTTGGGATTTGGGCCATAGGGCTCTCTTCTACGATTTAACTTCAGTTTATAGTACGGTTTACTTACGAGCTCCAGTGGATTCAAAACGACTAGCGGTATTGACTGTATCGCCGAATAAGCAATATCTCGGCATCTTCAGACCAACTACTCCAGCGCAAACTGGACCTGAAACAATATGGAAATTAGGTTATCCAACACTAACGAATGCATCATGTAATTAAGTATTATCTATAGGTACTCTATCCTGTTATCGGTAAGAGTGACATGCGTGCCAACGGACTCACTATGAAGGATGCCGAAGTGGACTAGATATATCAGGAAGGCGGACCCGGGCACCCGCGTGTAGCGCGGGGGCGCAACCGGGATTTAACGCCGAGATGATGATGATGATGATGACTCTATCCTGTATTTCAATGAGCACATTCAGGCGATGAACGTGTAACTAAGATCCAATCTGGTCAGGTTCTGCTGGTAGCAGGGTCGTTGAGGTCAGATGGCAGTCCACCACCATCACAGCCCGTAACAGTCCACTGCAGGATTTAGCGCCTCTCCCACGAAAGGGGAGGTTATTGCCATAATCTCCACGCTTGGTAGGCGGGTTGGAGATCGCAGTGTTTAAATATAAGAATGGCAAATGCTGCTGCCCATTTTCCAGACTAGTCGCCTTGCACGTCACCCATGAGATGGCAGTCGCTCCACTGTAATTACCTGATATGCCAAATCCTGGATCAAGGTCTAGGCGGACCCCGGGCCCTCGTGCGCGAGAGCACAACCGGGATATGAACGCCAAGATGATGAGATGATGAGTGTGTTGGTCTCACCGGAGTGTATCCCGACGCGCAGCAGCAGCCGCTGCCCGGGGCGGTGGCGCACGCGGAAGGCGCGCGTGGCCGCCAGCAGCGCCAGCGCCATCGACGCCACCTCGCCCGCGTGCGCCACGCCGTTGCTGATCGGCAGCCCCGACACCTGGCAGGGGAGTGTGTGAGCCTCACCGGAGTGTATCCCGACGCGCAGCAGCAGCCGCTGCCCGGGGCGGTGGCGCACGCGGAAGGCGCGCGTGGCCGCCAGCAGCGCCAGCGCCATCGACGCCACCTCGCCCGCGTGCGCCACGCCGTTGCTGATCGGCAGCCCCGACACCTGGCAGGGGAGTGTGTGAGCCTCACCGGAGTGTATCCCGACGCGCAGCAGCAGCCGCTGCCCGGGGCGGTGGCGCACGCGGAAGGCGCGCGTGGCCGCCAGCAGCGCCAGCGCCATCGACGCCACCTCGCCCGCGTGCGCCACGCCGTTGCTGATCGGCAGCCCCGACACCTGGCAGGGGAGTGTGTGAGCCTCACCGGAGTGTATCCCGACGCGCAGCAGCAGCCGCTGCCCGGGGCGGTGGCGCACGCGGAAGGCGCGCGTGGCCGCCAGCAGCGCCAGCGCCATCGACGCCACCTCGCCCGCGTGCGCCACGCCGTTGCTGATCGGCAGCCCCGACACCTGGCAGGGGAGTGTGTGAGCCTCACCGGAGTGTATCCCGACGCGCAGCAGCAGCCGCTGCCCGGGGCGGTGGCGCACGCGGAAGGCGCGCGTGGCCGCCAGCAGCGCCAGCGCCATCGACGCCACCTCGCCCGCGTGCGCCACGCCGTTGCTGATCGGCAGCCCCGACACCTGGCAGGGGAGTGTGTGAGCCTCACCGGAGTGTATCCCGACGCGCAGCAGCAGCCGCTGCCCGGGGCGGTGGCGCACGCGGAAGGCGCGCGTGGCCGCCAGCAGCGCCAGCGCCATCGACGCCACCTCGCCCGCGTGCGCCACGCCGTTGCTGATCGGCAGCCCCGACACCTGGCAGGGGAGTGTGTGAGCCTCACCGGAGTGTATCCCGACGCGCAGCAGCAGCCGCTGCCCGGGGCGGTGGCGCACGCGGAAGGCGCGCGTGGCCGCCAGCAGCGCCAGCGCCATCGACGCCACCTCGCCCGCGTGCGCCACGCCGTTGCGGATCGGCAGCCCCGACACCTGATAGGGGGAGGTGGCGATTAAAATGTGATATGGTAAGTATCATGCGTAGGGCAGTCGTATATCCGCGCATGCTATAATATGGGACTCAATATGTTACCTTGGGGACGCCATACGTGACGGGCAGATAAAAGCTAGTGTAGTTGTCTACTGTGACACTTTGCATTCTACCGTTCTAATTAAATATGACAGGGGGAGGTGACGCTTAAGACAAGATACATATGCTGTAATAACAATTTGGGGCCCAATATGCTACCCTGCGGGACGCCGTACGTGACGGGCAGAGAAAAACTAGTGTAGTTTTCTATTGTGTCACTTTGCATTCTAAAGTTCTAAATTAAATAGTTTCAAAAAATATTTATTTAATTTCATGGTTTTACGGCTCAGCAGACTAGACACATGACAGGGGGAAACACAAGACAAGATGCGGTAGGTATAATGAGCAGGGCAGTCGTATATCTGCGTATGCTGTAATAACAATCTGGGACCCAATATGCTACCCTGCGGGACGCCGTACGTGACGGACACTTTGCATTAATTAAATAGTTTAACCGCTTTGGTTTATGAACTTGACACCTGACAAAGAGAATAACGTTTAAGACATGCGGCGGACAGAGTCGTACGTCTGCGTGGGATATAAGCTGCTTTTCTTTTATGTTATTTATGTAGACCAAAAATAATATACAAAATATTATTACCACATGCATTCTGTACAAGACTTGATTGTTGTAAAAAGCTAAATGTAATCTATGAGTAACAATAGGTAGTTAAATAAGGCAATTTATGTAACTTACCACCATGTACGCATCGCCGATAGTTTCTACTTTGTACACGTCAAAGTTTTCCAATATTGAATCGAAACATGTGTATAAGTCGTTTAAGAAGTCAACAACCTGGAAAAGTAAGTTCGAGTCACGTCACCGACATTTTTCTTCTAAATAGTTTTAGACATTCACTTACATATTAACAACTCATCATCATCACAGCCCGTAACAGTCCACTGCAGGACTTAGGGCCTCTCCCACAAAAGGGGAGGTTATTGCCATAATCTCCACGCTTGGCAGGCGGGTTGGAGATCGCAGTGTTTAAATAATACAATGGAAAATGCTGCTGCCCATTTTCCAGACTACGGAGACTCTTGATCTTTTGCCTCGAAAACATTAGTCGCCTTGTACGACACCCACGAGTGTAAGGGGTCGGTGCTATTCTACTCTGCCGGACACCACACGGCATATTAACAACTATAAAACAATAATAACAGTTCCCAAATCCCAGAAAATATACCTTTTTCCGTTTACGTAACTATTTTTCACAATTACTAAAAAAACTAAGTGTTTTTCTTGTTTAACAACTGGTTATCAAATAAGAATAGGTTTTTCGCTTTCGTAAAGTTTCGCAACCGACTACGAAAAAGGGTTGTCCATGTTTCTAACCTACTTAATACAAATTATGTTGAGTTATTCTTATATTCGTTCTTTTCCGTTAATTGTCCAAAAACGCTTGCTGCTGTAAAACTGAATACGAACAAAGTAGTTCCACAGGGTTCTATTTTAGGTTTTAAATCAGACATTCCATAACAATTTATTATGATCATATCTAAGTTTACATTGATCGAGGCCAGTCCAAATGCTGTATGCGTTGCCGAATACTGAGCGAACAAAGTGTAAGCGGGAGTTAAGTCTATCGACTCGATAAGAAGTAGTTTACATTCCCGTGGCTACTACCTATAGCGATGCGAAAGTCAAATTGTTTATCTAACGTTTTACCTCCAAGGGCGTGCTCTCCGCTGACATGGCCGTGAAGCCGACGATATCGCTGAAGTAGATCGTGACAGAGTCGTAGCTCTCGGGCAGCACTCTCCGCCCGCGCTTCAGTTGCTCGGCGACCGGCGCCGGCAGCATTTCCTCTAGTAAAGCCTCTGGAATAGGACGAAAGCAGCTTCAAACAATGATTGAACGCGTTTTTAGTGGGGAATATGGTATCTATCGTTTTGTAGAATGTTGTCTAGTAAGTAGATATCCAAACTTTATTTTATTTACTTATTTGACTTGTTTCATTTTCGACTTTTTTGGAGAATCTTGTTCTCTAAATATAGGAACATTCATTTCGTAAGTTCCAGTGAACTAGTTCAGTTATAAAGGCAAGCCTTTGGTACCTACTTTACATATATAGCAGGTAAGGATCAGTAATTAACTTACCCGTCTTCTTTTTCTCTTCCTGCAACTGATCCGTTCTTTCGTCGACTAAAACTTCCAAATTATTGGCGTACTTCTCCATCATCGCGATCATATTGTCGAATATGTTGGGTTTCCTGAAATGATTAAAATCAGTACCTTCAGTACTTAATTCATTTTCCTCTGATACTGCAAGCTAACCGATAAAGACAATCATTTTAACTTAGAGCATGTAAAGCGCGATAGATAACAATTTTTATCAAATACTTAAATCGTAAATAAGGAATTATGTTTGTCACTTTAAGAATTAAACTCTTCGTAACTGGTGGCTAGAACTTGTATTTACCTACATTACATTAGCATGAACTCTTATTATTTATTTATTATTATTTTCTTCTACCGATGTCAAATCATGAAGGGTCAAATCAAGATAAGACAAGGTAAAAATTGGTATGTATTAAAAGAAATAGAGCTGATAAAGAGTGCAAATTAGAACCATGTCTGCATGTTTTTTTCTATCAAGTTAAAACGTTTAATCGAAAATCGAATCGCTCTGGGCCCTATAGAAAGGTCTGTAGATTACTATATATTTTTTTGGAATCCAATTACAGGTGTTAAAAAACGCCATTTGAGCGACTCACAGCACCTTAAACACTGTATACTCACATGCCCTTCCTGAGCGGCCGCAGCCGGTTCCTCACGGCCTTGAAGTCGGGCCGCAGCAACGCGTCCTCGGCCCAGCACTCGCCGCAGCACTCGCGCACGCAGTCGAACCGCGCCGACAGCGGCTCCAGCGGCGGCCTGCAATCATCTCATACATACATTCGTACTCACGCCCGTATCGCACAGGGGTAGGTTAGGGGGGGAGGCTACCGAGTGCCACAAGCTACGAATCACCTCTCATTTTATCATCTTTAAAATAGGTACCTTTCATTGCCAAACAGGCAGGCGGGCTACCTGATGGAAAGTCACCGCTGCCTACAGATCGACATTAGCATTACCAGTAGGCTAATTACGTAACGCTGTGGCCAACCATTATCTGATTTCAATTATTGAAATTGTTACTTGTTATTGTTGTTAACAAAGTAACATTGTAAAAATCATTGTGTATGGGCTTATCCTTTATTTGTACTACTTGATATTACTGTAAAATAAATAAATGATAAATAAAAAGGTAACTTTTACAGTCAGGTGCAGAATATACAGGCCCCCGAATATATTTACGCTGTTGCTGGCTGGCTGTAAAGGCTAGTCCAGCATTTTGCATTTCGAAATTCAGTACTACAGTATTACTTATATTATTTCAGTATTACTCTAAGGTCTAGTACCTGAAAGGCACAGGCTCGGGCGTGGCCAGTCGCCTGAGCAGCGTAGGCGCAGGCGGAGCGTCCGGGCCGAACGGTCCGCGGCGCGTGTGCATCTCATACAGCACCAACCCGAAGGCGTATACGTCAGCCGGGGCGGAGCCCTGCCGATGGTCCGGCGTCGGCGCCGTGCTGCCCCACCCGCCCGCGCGCAGCTGCTCCGGCGATAAGTATACTAGGCCTGAAAACGGTTAAAAAGTGTTAAAAACCGAGTAACGTATGAGGCGGGCGGGACCACTGTCCATCAGGTGGCCCGCCTGTTTGTTTACCGTTACATAAAAATACTTTCTTCAATCTGGGAAAAATATTTCCCTTTTGCCCCCCGATTTCGTTGGTATATAAGAGAACTACAATAGGACCACGATAAGTCCGTATTGACCTTTGTGATACTTTACGATTACAATTACTTACAATATACGATTGAAAAATTATAAAATGTGGATATGGCAATAATCTGGGGATAATCTGTCCTTGTCAGTCCTTCTTGTAAACATTCAGTTATTTGGCTTGAACTTGCACTTTTAGTTTGTCTAAATTATTAATCATCACAAGAATTATCTCTCGCACTTCCTTTTTAATTATTTTGCCGGACTTATTCGGACTTAGCGTGGTCTTATTATATAAAAATTAAATTCAAATTTTTAAATGTTTATTTCAGATACTAGGTATCCAAAAGGTAAGCCAGGAATAGCAGAAAGGCGGATCTTTGGCCCTCGCGTGCCGCGCTGCGATACCGCGCTGCGATGCCGCGACATAACGCCAAGATAATGATGAGGTATTTATAAGTGTAACAATAATAACTATCAGAATAAGTAAGAATAGTTCGATTTTATTCTACCTTACACCAAGGTCCACTTCCATCAAGTGTCTTTGGATGGGACAGTCTTGTATAGCAACTATCATCTTCAGGGTACTGTTCCAATTATTACACATGCGTTGCAGTAACGAGGCCGTGAACTAACCAACTTCTTAAAATTTTCAAAAACGGTCCATTGGTTTAAAGAAATATAAAAAGGATTTGTTTGCTCAGGACGTCTTACAGACGCGATTACTGACAAATTTTATTTGTGATAATCGTCAAGCTTGTAGGCGTACGTTTAGCTTCTACTCACCCTCTGTCCTTAGATAGGAAATAATATATATATACTTATAGTTAATTATAGATTTTATTGCTCCAGTAATGTCGCATAAAACGGAAATAAAACAACGATAAACTGTCTGCGAAAGGATGTCAATTGGTTGGCTAATTTATAGGTAAGTAACGGCGTAACCGGGGCTCTGAGATGACGCGAGAGGGTTACCCCTGACTAGTTCGGCGAGAGGTATTTCCAATACAGTCAGCTTCGAAAACAGCTAACTCGCGTTTAAACTTAAATAATATTAGTTAACCATAAAAAAAAAGTTTTTGTTGTTTTTTAACAGCTGCTCCACTGCTTTTTATACTTAGGAAACTATACTGATAAAATATTGATAAATGTAACAACTATGTAACCGTTTGATTTTAAATAAAAAAATATAGTATCGATATGTATGTATGTATGTGTATGTATATATTTGTAGATATTTATGTGTGTAATTAGAATGAATATACTTATATATATATATATATATATATATATATATGCCTTTTTAGAGATATATATATAGATAATAGGTAATATTGTGCACGTCCTATCGGCGTCTCATGATCACATCACGCTTCCGAAGGCCTGCTGGAAGAGATTTCTTTTAGAAATAAGTAGCGCCTGTTGTGCCATTTATTACTTTGCCTGTTATTCATTATGTATTTCCTGTGCACAATAAACTGTTAAATAAATAAATAAAAATAAATAATTTTTTCAACTCCACGTCTGTAGTTTGGACTTACTCTAACGCGCGCCAGAGCACAAACGGGTCTGACGCCAAGACGATTATGGGAACTACTTAGTACTTCCGGGGGGGTCACCTTTCACTGCAGCTGGCTGTACCTGTCTGCTTGGAATACACTCACTTTCGTCTGATAGATGCAGGATTGCACGCGGCACAAAGTCGATCGTATGGATGGATGGGTTAGGCCAGCAGTGGATGCCCTACACTAAATTTTTCTAATTTGTGGCTGCAACTACAACTAGGATTTTTGTGTACAATAAACGATTAAATAAATAAATAAATAAGATGACGACGCTCTTTACCTAGGCTACTTCCCTCGCCCTAGGATGCAACCGGCAAAGATCTAGCTTGGGTGGTTATGACGTCGATACTGCACTCACTCTCGCCTCCAGGCGGAGGGATCGGCCGGAACTTGCACAGCCCGAAATTTACCAGCTTCATCAACTAGTGCGCTTCAGCGCTAAAAAGACGATGCTGATATGAGTTCGACGCAATATGTATAAAATATTTTCAACTCAAAACCCGTTCACAACTTGTCCAGCCCATGCTTGGCTCCATATTACGAGCAGACGAGTTTTGAACATGACAAGTTGAGAACGTGTGCGGAGTTGCGTAAAACCCGCTGACGGGGATTCGACGCAAGGACACTCACTCTCGACGTAGGCCCTCAAGGCGGCGGGATCAGGCGGCGGCAGCTCCTCGCGGCGGAACTCTCGTAGCCCGAAGTCCGCCAACTTGACCACCCACCGTGCGTCCACCAGACAGTTGGACGGGCGCAGGGCGCCGTGGAACTGGATCGGCGACTCGTGGATGAAGATCATGCCCTGGGCGCAGGACGGTTTTTTATTAGATGGAGGCGAAGGGGTCAACGCTACCCATGGATACTCGATGGGTCGTAAAACATAGTCTGAAGAATATGTTAACTATTTATTTAATTAAAATTTTGCCGCTTGTTAAGTAATATTTAAATAAGTGAGAGCTGGCCAGAAGTTAATTTTTATTACTACAGCTACTTACCTAAATAATATCAGCTTTGCTATGCTTAAGATTACATTAAAATAAATTGCCTAAAACAGCTATACAACATGTCTACTCTGACAGCGACGCCCAAAGCAGAGCGCGCGTCAGGCGTTTTTTTAAACCTCACAAGTAAGCAAGGCATTAAAATTTTTATGACAGGGGGACCCGCGCGGTCCTGCAGTTTTAGAGACCACAGTAACACGTATTCAGAAGCGAACAGTTGAAGTAGGTACTTACCTACCCCTACCAACAGAGAATCACTATTATGGTTTCCCAGAGACGTTCTGTTCTGTGTCACAGAGATATACTAGCAGAAAACTTTTAGTACAGTACCCTAAAATAACATAATCGACATATGTCGAAAATCGACCCACATAGTCTAGGCATATATTCCACCGATCTAGAAGATTCCCTTTACTTAATAATGATCGAATTACCTATTAATCCATTATCTATTTCCTTTAACAAAACTAGTTTCCAACAAAGAAGAAAAATTCTACCACCGAAACCAGTTACGAAACTCAGTTACCGATACGGCCGAAAGAATAATACCTACCTAGTCAAATATTTACTAAACTGCTAAACTACTTACATTAATGAAACAAACGATATTGATTAAGCTAGAATCAGAAGCATCCGTTAGGGATCTACGACGCCACAGACAGACTCCGTAGGTACATAGACAGCTACATACTTCAAACTTACTCATAACCGATCACCCTTTCCCCGTCGGGGGTTAAAAAACAAGTTGCAATCTCCTCACTCATTCACGAGAGTGCCATCAGATTTAGCTAGCAATTTAGCAAACTCCTAAGCGGCTTGCTGGTGCCCGTAGACCGCGGTGAATCAGATGAAGATGAAAGTTATTATCGGGAGCTCGCGTCGCCATCGATCGGTGCAATCGTAAAGACAGCCGTAAAGTGTGTTCGCCGATGACGCGGTCCGACTCACCCTGATTATGTCGGCGACCAGCGACGCTATGAACATGTTGTCTAGCTTGATGTCCTCGTTCTCCAGGATGTCCTGGAACAAGGGATCGGTTTAATGGGTCTATTAGTTTTCGATATTACTAGCGTTTGCCTGCGGTTTCGTCCGCGTAAAATCTGGTTATCTATACCACGTTGAAACGGGGAACTGCATTGAATTTCATGAAATTTTTTAGGTGAGATGGCGGTCAAATGCTTACCTAGTATAATATAAAAACACTGCATTATTAAATGAAAATCAATTCAGTACCCAGGCCTTCTCTGAACGGGTTACGAACATCCATACATCCTCATAAACTGTTGCATTTATAATGTTGATAGTGATTAGTAAAATAGTTAATAGTTACCGATGATTTGACGTATAAAAATAATTTCAAATCAACAATTAAACTATTTTAAAGAAATAAATTCTCATAAAAATACTTAAATCGGGAAACTGCATAGTTTGAAATACGATGTAGTACCTATTTATCTACCTACCTATCTATTTATCTACTAACCTATCTATATATAAGACAAAATAAAATAATTACAAGTTACTCTCGCTAGAAGGTAAAGCGATTAAGAACAATTCCATCCACAAGGGACTTACCTTCAGACTGCCCCTGGTGCAGTACTCTGAGAGGGCGCACACGTTCGGCGGCTCGATGCACGCTCCCACAAACCCGTTTATATTGTCGTGTTGCAGATCCCGCATCTGTTGGTACATGAAACAGTTATGATAATTATCATCCTAGCTTATGGCTTATATGGCTGGTCCGCTTTCATAATTTTCCTACTCCACTTCTTCAGCATCTTTACGATGATGTATTATCGAGGCCTCTTGCAATTTCAATAACCATTAAATTATATGGGGTTGTAAACACGTAAGTAGCAAAAACGTGTCAAAAATAAAATTGATAACTAAAATTACGTTTTTGCGTGTTTTTTAAAAATAAATATTACGACGATTTTAAAAACTAGTAATTCTTTTATTTACTTAAGGAAAGCCAACAGCAGTTGTTACAATAAAAAATAATAATTATAGACTTCCACAGATAAAAGTACAATAGATAAAAAGAAGTACTAATCGTTAACTAAAGCTAATCAAACAGTTGATGAGACACAACAACTTAATCCTAAAAATTATCTTTGCTCGACTCGATATACCAAGTCACTTACAAATAAGTAAAAACAACTCTCACTTGACTGGTTGTTTAAAACTTAATATGCATGTAAATATCCTGCCTGCCATTCATTAACTCCTATCCCTGCGTAGATGAAACCCGCACCTAATTCGTTAAACTAGTGCCGCATAAATCAACTGCGCTCCGACAACCAAGTTTCCAGTTCAGCTTTTCATTTTCGCCGGACACAAAAGTACAAAAGTAAGCGGTTAATGTCCCGCATAAACACTTAGCAAATGGCTGTGGCTGACGTGAATGGGAGATATATTCGGTGCTCGGGCCGGGGATCAACAAACACGTGTAAGTTAGTGCCTTGCGAAGCGGCACCTGAACAAATTAGCAAGCGAAGCCGAGCGCCCGGCGCCATGTTTGATTTTCAATTTTCAAGTGCTTTCCCACTTTCCAAATAGTTTGTGCAGCTGCAGTTTCTGTACACTAGTTCCGCTGTTGAGCGGCGCACAGTTTGTGCAGTAAGCCTTAGATCTTTGAGGATTGCGGCGAAGTTTTAATGATACTGCTCCTAAGTAGTTTGTTAAGTATCTTACGTCATTATTCCTATTAATGTAACACGTTCAGAAATATGTTAATGATTTATAGGGTTCAAATGAAAATTTAGACAAAATAATGTTTCTCATTTCAGATATTCTTTTAGAAATTCGATAAGATTACATTTTCTGTTTACAAAAGTAACCACTGTTCACACAAATCTTTGAGATATCGTCCGTTTTCGCATTGAAATGATGTTCCATCTAAGTTTGCAGACGTAGGTACCTACTTTATTATGCGTCGGTTCTTTTGGGAATTCTTGAATTTTTATATTCCTAAAGTGAGTGAATCACAGTGACGAGACTACGACGCGGCACTCTTAAGTAAAAGTACCTACATTACGTACCTACCTCGCTTACTTCTCTGAATAAGTTTTATTGAAATTAATACTATGGTTTTCCACAACAGCCGATTACAATAACTATTACGTACGTACTATCTCCCAAAATAGAGAACAAACAAAAAATATTTTCGTATCACGTTTCGCCTACTTAGCCTTACCTGTGGCAGCCGCTTACTTACATAAATGGCTTTGAACGAATGGATGTGATTTGTCTCAGTCGGCTCCTTCGTCATACGAAGGCTCTTGGGTCCCTTTGAGGAAAATTCAGTTTGTTTTGCGGCCGCGGCAGGCTTACGGCCACATCCGAGTAAATACGCTACATTATTGAATCAGTAAACAGGATACGCCGGGGTAAATTGGATGCGCCCTCCTCTTCATCTATCACCATGTGTCGCGAATTGGATACTTTTTATGATAGAATAGACTCAACAATATAGACGAGTAACTTCCTTATTTACTTGCTTGGTTGTTTGTGGTGGTAGATATGCTATGATTTACAAATATATTATGAAATGTGCTACGAAAACGCAGTAAACGGCGCCTTTCCAAAAAAGTATAGGCAAGGAAATGCAGCTTGCGACTCGGGCTTGTAATTTGAAAGGGTCATGAGTTTCTAAATAAATATTCAAATATTCTAAATTGCATAAAAACACGCGCGCACAGGCCGACGTTTCCCGCCCTCTCTACTACTCAGACACTGGATACTCTCTAAAATAAACCAAATTACAATTACTCACAATTTTCAGCTCCTTCTTGATCTCCCTGGAGATGTCGATGTGGTGTCGGCGCACGCGCTTGACAGCCAGCAGTCTTCCTCGGTAGAAAGCCACCTCGGTGAAAATCGCCGAGTATCGGAAGTCCAGGTCCGGATTGGAGCTGAGTGAGACCTGGCTGGAGCGGACGCCCCCCGTGCTGCCTCCCCCGCCCCCCGCAGCAGACTTCTCGGTGGCACCCCCGCCGTTGGAGTTCGCGCAGTTAGCGCTCACTATCGCGCTGCTATCTTGCTGGAAGAATTCCGCTCTGATCAATTTGCACGATGATTTAACTGCTTTGGGAATTCTGATCTGACAAATATTTTAGTAGAGAATCGGTGGAGAAGTATCGAAGTATAGAAGGAGGTATTGACAATAGTAGATATTTTGAATGGGTAGATGTGCCTAAGGTAGGCAAATGGTAGCTATAATCATAATAACAAGGTAAAACGAAGCCGGTATGCAGACATTTACAGGGAAATTCAGCAAATAATCAGCCCAGTTATTACCTGTCCCCTTTGGCTATTTGCATATTTAATCAACCACTTATTTACCAATGAAGTGAATGAAGTACATATTCCTCAAGTCGCAAGTGGTGGCGCGGTGTGAACACCGCGCCACCAATTCGGACCATAACGACGACCGGTCATGCAAACAACATGGAGAAGATCAGTTACCTACTCATTTTGTTGGCGCGCTGCTCGTCGTCAGGCAGGTGCAGGTCCCTGAAGTCTATCTTCCAGAGCAGTGAATCCAGCTCCTGTTCGTAGCGCCAGCCGCGGTACAGCGCTAGTGCGGCCAGCAGCAGCAGCGCTAGCGTCCCAGCTGAAGCGCCCAGAGCCCACGCACCTATATGACCTGCATGAGATAACGTAATAGGTTTTAAGACTGTCCTGGTTATTCACTACACATATACCTATTGTCACACACATCGGGTTAATTAATTTATTTATTTATTAGTTCGTTTCACAGTTTAATAGCAGTTAATTACATGTGTGTGCGTGTGTGTGTGTGTGTGTGTGTGTGCGTATTATCCTAAATAAAATACAAATAAAAACCCCATCACTGAGATCGGAGATATCCCAGAACGCCCTTTGTAAATTTCACCAGGTTATGGTTATTTTTACTGCGCGGAAACCACTTTTAAAAAACCTGAAAGCGGGAGATTTACCGCTAGTCGCTGAGCCGGGATTTACCGCTACCGCTAGGATGAGGTAGTCGCTCCACTGTAATTACCTGATATGCCAAATCCTGGATCAGGCGGACCCCGGACCACGCGCGCTAGAGAACAACCGGGATATTGACGCATGATGATAGGTTTAAACGTTACAAACAACATATTAAGTATGCATCAACTCCATCATCATCAACTGCATCCACATCATATTTCAGAATGCATCAAACCATTTAAACCAAGGATTATAAAATCGCGATGTTGGAACTGTTACAAATTTCAGTAATATGACAAAGGGCGGAAAGCTTCGTAGCTAATCGGCTTTAATGTTGTTTCAATTTCGTCCGCCCCCAAAGGCTTAGCGATAAACGGGGCTCGGAGCCTTAGTACTAAATTGGAAAAGCTCCGCAACAAGAAATCTCGACTCTCCTTCCACAATTTTCTTTGAGCCTTTTATAGGATGGCACACAGCGTCCGAAGCAGAAGAATAAATTAAATCACGTCTTGCAGTTTATTACGATAATAAAATCACTTTATTGTCGCTGCCCGCATTAGACACTCGGTGGTAAATAAAATTGTATTAAATAGAATTAAATTAGTGCTACGATGAAGAGGTCGTTCGTGGTGTTTTATAACAAGACTGGACTTAGTGCGGCCGCCGCTGGCTGATAAGGGACGTTACTTTGAGGGATAGACGGGACAAGTTAATGAAATGGGCGACATTTGGCGAACATGCAAGTCTGGACGTAATGGTGGGTGCTTATTTCTTTCGACCTCTACAGAAAGTTTAGTTAAAATGTTCAGATTGCGATCGCGGCGCTCCACAAATTTTCCCAAGTGTGACATTTATAATACCCTAAAACAACCCCTAACTTTTGAAGTTTACGCTGTTAATTATAGGTGCTTTAAAAGTTTTAATTACAGGTTACTTACCTATTAAAAGTGGCTTTCAACTGAACACATGGTAACTAGGTATAGGCCGGAAATTATGTAGGTACTAACTCTGTTCCTCGATTACCTTCAATGTAGATAGATACCCAAAGTAGGTAAGAAATCGATCCAACAAGAAATTCTCCATAACCCAAGTATTATCTGAACGTCCAAGAAAATCGTTTACAGGAAGCTTATGTCTAGCTTGTCAAGGATAAACGACTAGTGTTTTGTTAAGGCAATATTGCGTAAAGTGTATTTGTTAGTGACATGGTATGCGAAGTGAAGCGAGGGGGCGCCAGGCAGCGGGGGGCGGCGGGCGGGGGGGCGATGTCTTGCAGCGTTCGGCGGTCCAGCGCCCCCGTCACGCCACGTTTACGATGGCGTGGGAGGGCCCATTGACAAACCTTGCGCTTAATGCTGGCTGCACGAGATGTACATTCAAATCTGTAGTAAAACCTTCGCCTATCTTGTAGCTAGTTTGTGCGTGCGTTGGTTTCTGAACATTTTCGATGCTGTATTAACATCACATCGCCGCACATTGACAGTAACTCTACTGCTGAACCCGAGCCTTCTCCACATTAATGAGGGGTAGAACCATAATTTCCAAGCTTGGCAGACGGGTTTGAAGCTGCTGCTAAGGTATTTTGTAGTTAATGGAGGGGTGGTGCTACACCAATACTGGAGCCGTATTCACAATGATTCGAAACCGTTTCCGAACGATTCGACACGAAATTTGTGAGTAGCGAAACCGTGTCGATCGATTCGAAAACTGTTATTCAGAATTCCGATAGATTCCACGGAAACTCTACTCTCTATAACATATGAAAATTTCAACTAAATTACCTGAAACCACATTTTCCTAAGAACTTTTGCAGGGTCCTATGTCGATTCCGTATCCGAATCCGATTTCCGAGCCATTGTGATGGCCCTGTACGATACTCGTGATTAAACAGGTTGTTTATTCTATACTGCCGCACACCACACGGGTATCACATATGTTGTATGTAAATATATCATTGAACTAGAACAGTTTCTTCAATTGAACATTTCATTAATGAAAGCACGTTGCGTTGTTTATTTGTATAAGCAGTGCGAGGCCGGCGCCCGCGGCGCGGCGGGCAGCGCGACTCATTCCGGACCGCTCGCTGTTCATTCGTTTACACACATAATACATTAAGTTCGTAAAAGCGAAAAACCCTTTTAGCTAGTTAAGTATGTGCTAGTAGTGTTTTACCGCCGACCCAGCAACAGCTACGTGCATTACTTAGCAGCTAAGTAACAAGTGAATCCACTTACTTGCGCATTTTTCTCCTCTAAATCCGCAGGGCGGCTCTGATAATGGCACTTTGCCGCCCGGCCATTTCATTTCTCTGAGGAATCTCAGCTCCTGTTAAAAAAATATGAAGTTGCATATCGATAGGGGCACTCGAGGTCAATGCAAGGGAATGCTGCTATAGAAGTCTTTGAATGTTGGGACGTTATCGCGGACAGTTTCAATCTCGAGTTGGCACCCGAGCGCTCGGCGGTCGCCAAGCCGTGACGTCAGCATTCCGCCTATACAGTTAAAACCAACATTTATTCGGGCCACGTCCAGATTCGCTACGCGAACGTGCACCCAAGCGCCCGTTTAATTCCGTATAAGCTATTTATATGTAAATGCATAGGTTAATATTTTGTAAATAGTGTTTCTGTATTGAAACAAACGGTCCTTGAGTGCAGCGAGTCAAGAAACATTGCAACTAAAAATATTTACACTGCGCCATCTGAGAGAAAATTAAAACTTTGTTTGCACAAAGATCTCACATAAACGCAGTCGTGGTCATTGCGAATAACTATCGAGGTCCTGTCCCAAGCTTAATGGTAAAACGGGTCGTTTATGACCCTTGTTGTATTCAATTAACAGTTTGTATACTCAACATTCGGAACAAAGCGTAGCTACCGGACTGTTAAGTTTCTAAATGGGTTTTAGAAGCAATACAACGCAATGGATTTTGTGTTAATGTATTCACGACAACGAAGAAGTTTTCACGACTTTTATTCGAGTACTTAAGTCGGTGTTTCCTGACTCAACATTTTTTGTTGCTCTCATTTGCTTTAACAATAGGTAAACAATTGTCAGTTAATAAACATAATTGTTTCGAATAGAAGTTGCTCCTGGTATCATCATCATCATCTGGTATCAGCCAGAAGACCATACTTCTGGGCATAGGCCTCCCCCAGAGATCTCCACAAAGGCCGGTCCTGTGCTTTCATCATCCATCATCCAGCTGGTACCTGCTCTTGGTATGTGGTAAATAAAATAGCAGGTCTACATACCGGCGTGGTCTTGTGCATCACCGCGAGCGGGTAGAGGCCGGGCGGCCGCGACGCGTCCACCGACAGCAGTGTGTAGTTCCCTTCGGCGTCTCCGTTCTCATCCATGTGCACCAAGTAGCTAAAGTGGTTTGTTTATTTTATATAGGTACTTATAATTAAAACTACTTATAACTATGCACCTACCTATACATATTGCGTTATAAATACATATCATTAACCACGGTTCGCTTCTTTAACATTTACCCGCATCTCGTAATGGTTAAAAAGAAAAATCGTATATCTAATCTTGAATTTGTAGGTTACGCATAAAAATTTGAATAACAAAAACAGTTATTAGGGACAAATAACAACTAGAATGGTCCTCTTGAATGGTCCTGATGAAAACCATCGATGACGATGTAAACTGAGTGAGAAAATATTAGTAGTTTAAAACAGACGAATTATGTATTAATATTCTAATACTAGCATATACAACAGAAAAAATCTAGCTCTATACCAACTCAAGTACATCCTATCTTGAACTCGCGCGCGGCAAGCGAGAAAAGGCGTAACACAGCCGTGCAGATAGATATTTTACTTCTGGCGCTTTTTAAGGTCATATTAAGATCATTTTCAAAGTACTGCAACTACGCCCTTGTACGATACCAGCTTCTTTCTGCAGGTACGGTAAATTCCACCTCCACTCACCCCATAACACTGCGGTAAGTCGTGTTCCGCATGCGCTCGGCGATGGCGCGTCCGTCGCGCGGCGACTCGCCCGCGCGCAGCGCAGCCGCCAGCGCGCGTGCGTACGCCCACACCGCGTCGTGGAGCCACGCCGCCTCCGGGGGGATCTGGGGATGAACTTGGAGATTGAATCTCACCACCATAAATTGTCATTTTAGACACAGGAAATGGCGTCCTAACAATCCTATCCTTGACGACCGTCTCTGTGCTTCTTGCATCCATTGGCTCCCACGAACTACTAGGTTGTCCATTAATGTCCATTCATCCGGGGTCTCTCTACGCTTCGATTTACTCGTAAGCCGTCGCGAGGAGGACGACCTCGAGGACCTTTACGCGCCATCGGCTAACGGTTCTGCGCGCTTTTGTCACTTTAGTTTTACGATTCTAGAAACTATGTCGGTGACTTTATGTCTGTTAGTGATATCTTCACCTTTCCGTGTAGAGAAATTCCGCTAAGGTGTGGAGAAGAGAGAACACATTGTTCCAGTATTCGGTTACAACAAACTTATTTCGCTTCTTCGACATTTACTAATCTTTTCGTCCATGCTCGCCGGTTAAGAGTATTCGATCGTTCTTTCAGCCCATATAGCTTGCAAAACCAATGGCCGATTGGGCGGAAAAGTGCTCGAGTGGCGATCACGTGCAGAAAATCTAAGCTTAGAAGGACGTATGACCTGGTTAAGCCGGTGGATAGGCGATAGGCGTTGAAGCAGTGAACGATCTGTGGCTAATGTTGATTGACAGAAAGCCTATTTATAAATCTTTCAACGAACTCCATAGCTGTTGATAGGCCCGCTTTTATGTTCCACATGAGGTTACTCGACAAATCGCTTATTGCATAAATTTATCAGCTATGACTCGTATGCCGATTTAGACCGAGTAGATATTAGTGTCGTCCAACTATTTTAATGCGAGAAGGACCTCTGTACCCAGAAATTACTTTCTAGGCCTAACTGATTCTCTTTAACGCAAGTCGTAGGTACGAGTGCAAATAGACCCGTGAAATCAAAGCAACTGCATACATAACGAATCCAATTACGAGTTGAAACTGCATCTGTCTAGTAAAGACAAATAGACTCCATATGAGTTTTCAATGTGTGCTTGGTTTCAAGCGAAGCAACAGTTGCGAGCGCGGCGACAGCCAACTTTAATTAAAGCTGTAATTAACGCTCGGAAGCTGGCTTAGGCGGCTGGATGTAGTCGCTTCACGATATTATGTGTGTTACCGTGTGACACAGATTTATGCACATTTGTTTTGGTTTGCTTGCTCTTACATCTCCTTTAAAAGACAATTTTTTTAGAGAACTTTATATTAAGTCCATTAGGTTGCTATATATCTGAGTATATAGAGGTTAATCTTTACATAGTATGTATCTATTTATGTCTCTATGTATGTTTTTATGTACGATTAGATCTTTTAAACTATGCAACGGATTTTAATGCGGTTTTCAACAATAGATAGCGTGATTCAAGAGAAAAGGTTCTAAGCATGAAAAAATGTTTAGGTAGGGTATAGTAGGTGTTGGTACGCGAACGAAGTCGCGCCGGGTCCACTACTCTAGTAATTATTACGTAATTATTTACGTAAGTTTCATTCAGTAAAATGTACACAACTCGACAGCAACGCGTAGCACCGAGATAAGCTAAAGTTTATTAATTAGAACTGCAGGTGATGAGTCAGTGTAGCGTCGAAGCGGGATTGTGTAAGAATGTTTTTTAGATCCGATTTTCTGTAGTAAAGAAATAATAGTCTGTTGACAGTGAGATTTTCTAGAAGTATTTTTGAAATAGACTGATGTTCATTTTATAAATGAACATTTTTAACACGTTCATTTAAAACAGCAATAACTACATAATAGTTATTTACAATTTAAGCAAAAGAATGATTTAATTTGATTTGAATTTTTGAATTTGAATTTAATTTAATGATTTAAACAAAAAGTGATTTAATTCATAATAATGGAGTTCCATCATGAAGTGACAACACAAAGTGTTAAATATTCAAAAGAATAAACTTAAAACTTATAATAAACAAACAAACCTTATATGACTTAACTAATATTAAAGGTAAAAAGAAATTCCCGGGTCCATATATAGATTGCGGAAAAGTGCCAAGAAGGTTGGCCGCGTTGCCCCGCTGGATTGCGAGGCTTATACGCTGACGCAAGTAGAGGCCAGCCTTTTAGTCATTACTAATGTCGACAAATTATAATTGAATATCCAAAAGAGCTAATGAAACCTAAACAGTATTACAAGAATCAGCATGACACTCGACTATTCACAAAACTCTGATGCTGGTGAAGTTAAAACAGCAGCCGGTAGAAGAAACACCATGAGCCACCACGATAGTCCACAAGGCGCATATGCAAAGCCAATTTTTTACTAGTTTTTTGTATTATCTCGTCTAACAGCGGATCTATGACTACGGGTTAGGTATTGATAACTATGATTAGCTTCACTAAACATCCTCCTAGACAGTGCAGCATGGAGTTCTTCAGAAAAGCTATGAAAGGTTCTTATTGTTGAAAACATGACGTGTGCCTCTGATATTGCAAACGTCCGTAAACTACGTAACTGCTCACCATGAACTTGTTTCTAGGTAGATATAAGAAAAAGAAACTCACCGTCTTCTTGCCACCGTATTTCTCCAGCGGGTTGGGGTAGCTGAATGGCGGCATCTGGAGGCGGCGGTTGACCTCATCCGAGAAGGCGGTGTAGGATGGCGAAGGCGAAGGCACGACAGCAATGTAGGAGCGGAGCGCGCGCAGCGTCCGTGCATCCGCCGAGCTCGCCAGCGGCCCCGTGACGTACGACAGGGGGTCACTATCCTGGTACTTCTCCACATCTACGCCTATCGCTGCGTATTCGCCTGCGAAAGAGCTTTTCATTTCAAAAATTTGCGGGCTTTATGCAGCTTGCTGGAGAGATTGTAAAATTAAGAAAATGTTAAATCACACTTATTCCTAGTCAGTAGAGTTATTTTATGTGAGTGTGTTTCAACACAAAAAGACAAAACAATTGAGCCGGCAATAAATGGAAAATGAGGGTAGCGTTATTTCTTCAGTAGGTATAGTTTCCCTATTGGACGCTGTATTGGCGGCGTCTCTACGTCATATTTAGTACGTTTTATAATTGTTGTGTACAATTGTTTTATCTAGTTCGGTCGTTTTAAAAACGTAGCTCGTTGATGTCTAATATAATGCAGGAAAAGGATTGTTACTATAACAAATTACATTTACGAAGACAACACAAACGGTTTTTGGTTTAATTACCTACCCACACAATACGAATTGCAAAGCGAATAGCTACTCCCAACTCGTAAATTATTACTACAACAATGGAGTGAGTATTCCGCGAATAAACACGTCTAATGTAGTGGAAACGGGCTGTGAATCGGCGAGGGACCGTTGTGGAAGCCAACACGTGTCACGGTATCCACTCTATTGACCTGTCGTGTTTTATGTACGTTTGTGCGTGAGCCCCACCGCTGGACGTGAGTGATCGATCTTTGGAGCTTTCGGGCGCGGGTAATAGGGAGATGCCATCACGGTTCGCGTGTTACATTCAAATGAGGAACAACAAGGAGGGTAGCCGAGTAAACCCCGAAGTGCCCCAAACAAACTATACCTATCAAACTTTAGCTGCCTAGTCAAAGTGTACCTTACTAGTCTTTGTAACACAGCGTTGTAACGATAAATGTAATGTAAATAATATATATTTACTAAAACAAACGTACAGTGTTCTTCGTGATAGCGTGGAAAATTGAATTAAAGTAGACAAGTGAATACCAAAATTACAAGCGCAATAACGGTCCTACGCCACGCAATGAATAAAATACACCGTACATTCCAATTTAGTAAGAATATTCGATTCAATTTTCAGCTGCAAAGAGAAGCTCAAGCTATTCATACTTCATGCTGACAGGATGCGATCGGGCTACTGAAAGGATTTTCAATTCACAGTTTCATTCAGTGTCACTTTGAAATTGTTATTGGAGATATCAATTAAATTCTTACCTAACCATAACTTACTTACATTCTTTGCAGTATCGTATTTATTCTAAACCAGCTTTCGCCCACGACTACATTTTTTGAGTTAACTCATAAAATTCTGATAATACTTTTAAATTAAAAATATTAGTAGGAGAGGATTACTATGTAGGATGTTAATTCGTAATTTGGACGAGCAACTTTTAATACTACGTAAGGGAAAGGAAACTGTTTAAAAAAATTTGAGGGTATTAATAATAAGTGTTGTAGTAAAACAATTACCTACATATAATTGTTGTTAAAATGGTTAAAATGTAGAACAGAATAGCTTTTATCTAAATAACTGCGAGGTACCTGTATGGAAAGAAATAAAACTAAATTATTACCGTTTTACGTCCAAGTCCTACTGAAGTTTTAAAATATTGTATGTAATAAAGATTTCTTCGTCTCTACATGGCAAGTAAGATCTTCCCGCGGAAGTATAAATTAAGGATGGCAGGGCGTCTTTGATAATGAATGACCGCATAAAACCCACACCGCCACACAATAGGTGTTGTTGTCGGCTAACAAAGGGAAAATCTAGACAAATATATCGCCTCAGATTATGGAAATTGGACACGTAGCAATTCCTTTCACACTTCTGAGCCAGATCTGCGATAATTTACGGTATCTCAGCATTTCATTCGTACCGGAAAGAAATCTAATTGCCGAGAGGCGGTCGAAATAAAACAAAGTAAAACTCACATTATCTGGAAAAGGAAAAAAGATTTTGTGACGACGAGGAATTGTGCTATTTTACATAATGAAGCAGAAGATACATTTTTCTCTTTTTGTCTCAGCAATATTATGCCATATTTTATGTATCAGCTACGATGCGATGTTTCCTCCTTCGGTATCTCTCAAGAGATCTCGACGTTAGGAATATTTTCGGGAACTTTGACTGTGCGTATTTGTAGGAAGCAAAATGTGCTATTATGCTGTAATGTGCTGCAAAATAGCACACAATTGTTTTGGAATTGTTACTTCACTGACCTGCGTTTAATAGGTTAAATGCATCCAACGCCAACATCAATCCGAGGTAGTCGTGGTAGTAGCCTACTGCAACGTAAACTGCAACAAATTTGTCAGAGTTAGTTTACCAATGTCAGAAAAGAAATATCACCATTATCAGCATTATCTACCTAGATGTTTGCTCTCACGCGGCGCGCAAGGTAGGGCTACCTTCTCTATCCTACTCTTGACATTTTACTAGATAATAGTGTAATGGAAAAAAATTGTTGTAAGTATAAGGCGACTAGTTAAACAAAGTATTATACTTTACAAACTGGACAGCACGTTTTTTCCTAATTTGCTTGCTTGGACCGGGGTTCATTTATGTAAAAACGAAATCCTTCGCAAGATTTTAATAAAAAGTACGAGTTCGAATCAAACAGATACTGGGCAGAGAGTGTTGTTGAGTTCCATTTCTTTCTATAAATAGAACAATCACAGAAAGAATGTCGCTTCATAGCGTAGTAGGTACTTATCACGCAAGGATAAGAAGACTCGCGAATAAAGGCGCTGCCCATTAGCAGTTGGCGCGAAATAAAAGCCTTTTGGTGTGTCATGCAACGATTACCATTTAATGACCGCGCTCGCTCGCTTGCTATCCCCATTGTGTGGGAAAATTGCATGGAATGGAACCCAGTATGTGATCCTCTACTAATTTGGTCTTAGATCTCGTAGAGTATGTAGTTTCTATTTGCGTAATGGTTGTCAAATAGACTTGTCAATGGTGCTTTAGGTACTTAGTTCCACAGTAGGAGTTTAGTTCGCAAATCATCTAGGTATCTATCGATTTTCAGAGATAGGTTGTCTTGTCGTTAAAAGTAAAGGAGCGAAGAACTTTTTGTTTTGAGACTACCCACCTATGTAAACATATGAGTGACATTTTTATTTTGTGCTGATCCTATCTATTCTATAAGAAGAGCAGGTAAAACGTACTTAGTAATTATCTTTTCTCTGAGCGAATGGATATACATAATTTTTGTCTAATGTCCTTGTACAACAAACACAGCAACAATAACAATAAACAACAATATTATAGGTAAAAACAAAAAAGGCTTATAAATCTGGAATTAGGGAACATCAGATTTAAATATTTACGTTTATAAAATTTAACGTTTGCTCTATGGCATAGGAACGAAAACTTTGAAGAAGGCATTGTAGCTTGCAAATATGTAGTATGAGTACTAATTGCTCGCCTTCGCAACGTTTTCCTGCAAAGACACTCATACTCACTCCTAGTGTCCTTGTAGGTGTCCCTCACGATATCCAGGAACGGATTCCGGGTGAAGTTCTGCCGTCGGTTCTCGTAGTAGTAGGACTGAGTGTAGACCTGCACGCTGTGGACGGACACCTGCTTCTCCCTAGCGGCCGCCATGATGGCCTGCGCGAGACGGCTGAAGTCGTCATTCCGACCCTTCAGGTACACGAACGCCACCTGGAAACTTGGAAGTTAGTCGCTTTGCTCTAGCCTCTAACCTACAGATGGAGGAAAACCCATGGAAAAGTTAACATATAGATACTAAAATATTTTCAAACTATACTAAACCAATTTTAATGAAACAAAGCTAAGAAAAATCCCGTTTAAACTGGTATCTAAATGAAAGTAGCCGCATCGAAATTAGTCCAGCCGTTAGAAAATAACGATGCTACAGACAACACAGATCACGTCAGACATGTCAAACTCATAACACTCCACTTTTTGCTTCGGGGGTCTAAAGCTGGCTTGGTATGGATAGCGTGACAGATATCTGTCATATCTATCTAGATATCCAATCGGTACAGAAAAATAATAGACCTAATAGTGTGAAATATTATATTAAATTTGCGATTGAAAGAATCCTTGAACTTGGTTGAATCTTAGCTGATTTTCCCATTAGGATTTGAGATATTTAAGATTGCATTTTAAAAATACAATTTTAATTACCTACCAAGAAATCTTGGGATGAGCGGGTTATTTATATTTGTTTTGGTAAAGTAAAAAGTTGGTAACTTTGCCAAAACAAATTACTTTTACAGTGTAAGTTGTAATGCGAGACACTGTAAGTTATTTTTAAAGTTACGCATAAGACCCCAAAAATAAACGAAACACGGGTCACGCTGTTTCCGTCTGTCGTTCAGTACTCTTGAATTTTTTAGTTAAAAGCAATTGCGCCCACCTAAGAAGCATCAATACCTAACCTTACTTCCTAAATAAATCAAAATGTTAACCATTTAACACAAATTGTCAAAAGTAGAAATACTAGAGTAGGTAATTCAGAATGATCGTATCACTTCATAAAATGACTACGTGGCCGGTGTTCAATGGCTATAAAGGTTTTATAGCTACGAAGATCTGACCGGGGGCTAGGAATTTTCTTTCTACGAGATTGTCAAGGATGTGCAAACCCCCATCCACTGCCACTGCCTTTTGTAGATCTTATTGATAATGAAGCTTCCAGCGATAACAACTAGCGCCTGTCTTTTATCGATTTAGGTTTCTTATACATATGTAACAAAAAAATTTAACCGACGGTAACGAAACGTTTTCACTTTAACGTTTCTTCAATTCGAACCATAATGGCATAATTGTTGTTATTTGACAGCAGAAATAGATGCAGACACAGACAGGCTCTCCACACACACAGGCAGACTCCTAAGACCCTATACGTGAAAACTTTGCTAGCTTAACGCACATATCCATATACCTAATTGCTGTAAGAGCAAAGTTTTCTAGTGAAGGACCATAGTGAAGAATCTGTTTCTAGGCATGCTGTTCCATCCTTGGAAACATCGTCACTTATCATCAGGGGTGATGTTAGTCAAATCTAGTTAAAGGCGCTGTCCTAATGTAAATGTGTGGGCGAGCTCGTCGTATTGCGAATTAGGGCAGCGTCAAATGTTTCCCTAGTTTAATCATCATCATCATCGTCTTACCGCTTATCCCGGCCTCTGCCAGGGTATGCTTTCCTACTCATTCTTCTCCCCTTCGCCCGGTCTTCGGCATCCTCTCGTCGTAAACCGTTGACTCTCGCATTCGACTCAGCGATGTCAATCCATCAAGCGACCACACAAATGTTTTCCTAGTTTAATGTAAACAGAAATTAACAAGAAACTGTAGATAGTTCTGAAGTGTTTACATGCATGAAATTGTAGTGCGTGAGGACAGCCACCACAGCGCGCGAGATGTCGATGTCAGACGGGCGCGTGCGCGCGAACGTAGCATACACGCGCTTGTTGGAGCTCGCCACGTCGCGGCAGTACTGCGAAGAAAAGGCCAGATTATCTTCTCTATCATAGTAGACTCGTCATATTTGAGGGCATTAGTCAAATACACATCAAAATGTCGCCCATGCCCACCGCCGCTTCTCTCCGCATAGACAGTTGTCTGAGGTACAGACTCTACTCATTAATTACCTTTTGAGTCCTTCATAAGCTGCATTTGCTCAGCCATACCATTGTTTGCGTGCATGAGCGTAGTTTTGTAACCATTTCGCTTAAGCCATGAAGTGAGGTATCTATGTATAGGTATAACAGGTAGGGTCTATTTATAAGTTGGTATTACTTGGCACGTTTCACGAAAGCGGGTAGGTTTTTGTTGCAGTGAAAAACCTCCCTATGACAAAGTTAGCTACAGTTAGAGAGACTAAAATTGCGTCAATAGAATAAAATAGTTCTCCTTATGTCTACTGGCACCTGTCAACTTATGTGTGGACCTCCACACATAAGTTCATCATTGCAATACATATTATTTAAAGGCTGACATTTGTATAAGTTTATCTGACATATATACCTAGGTTTATTTCTGTTTTATGATTATGACATGAATTATTTCTAAAGTGACGTTGACGTTGTAATTAATTGAATTGTAGAGTTCTGTTTATCCATAGCCTCCTTCATCTTACAAGCCATGCTGTAGCACGGAACGGCAACGTCGCTGTGAACCAACTTACTCATTGTTTACATGTCAATGTGCAAGAAAATTATAAATTTTATTATGATAAATTTAAAATATATTGATAAAACTGTTAATTAACGCGTTTGTATGGACCATCTACGAAGGTAAATAAAAGTAAATATATTTATAATTGTGCTAAAATTTGATATATACGATTTTTGAAAAACAATCCTTGCCCATTTTTGTTGTTAGTTTTTTACTTATTTCATACATTTAATTCTGTTGTATATTCGTAATCTTTCTCTAACAGATGCCAAGGCCTTGTTGCATTTGAAAAATGCAAGTAATATTATGATTAAACCATAAAAATGGGAAAGATGCTGTGCCGATGTTTTGCTTTCCAAAAGATATAATTCTATTAAATAAATGGACTTATGCTATTCCCCAAGCATGCTTGTGTCCCACCGAAGAATCTTTTGTAAGCAGCAAACATTTTCGCACTGTGAAAGTTATCACAACTACTTTAAACCACGATCTCTGATTATCCACGATGATCTAAGCGTTGAAAAAGTATATAGGTACAATAAGTAAGTAAGTAGTTAGTTTTTATATACTTAGGCACTTAAATAAAAGTAATATTTAATAAATCGGGCAATATTTTGGCTGGCATAGATTATTTTATTTCCTAACAGCTTTTGGTCGCGACTGCGTCCGCATAAAAATCGGCTATAACGTTCCGGACCCGTTCTGCTGGAATCACACTAAATATCGGGATAAATTATAGCATATGTGTTATTCGGGGCTATATTCTATATAACTGCCTAATTTCATTAAGATACGATCAGTATTTTTTGCGTAAAGGTGTAACAAACATCCATTACGTACAAAATCAAACATAGATTATATTTCGCATTTATATTATTAGGATAATACAATTGCAAGTAGGTAGATAGGTAAATAGGACAGGAATCTATCCAATTACATATTATCTAACTAATGTATATAATTATAAATATACTTTATCACTTAAATAATTAATAACATTAAACGACGACGACCACGATGATATTCCTATTCACCATTCCGATTTCTATTCCTACTCCTTCACTGTTCATGCGGCAAGACTTTGGAATTCTCTTCCGCACGCGTGACAGCCAGTCTATTGCCATTTTCAAAAAGCGTGTAATAGAGTTTTATCTATCACAGAGTGCTCCTAAGTTGTAGATAATGTATATGTATGTAGTATATAGTATCGATATGTATGTATGTATGTGTATGTATATATTTGTAGATATTTATGTGTGTCAGTAGAATGAATATACTTATATATATATGCCTCTTTAGAGATAGGTAATATTGTGCACGTCCTATCGGCGTCTATTGTCCTATCGAAGGCCTGCTGGAAGAGATTTCTTTTAGAAATAAGTAGCGCCTGTTGTGCCATTTATTACTTTGCCTGTTATTCACTATGTATTTCCTGTGCACAATAAACTGTTAAATAAATAAATAGTTTTACAGTAGTTTTCAGGCTCACTAAATAAAAAAATGCGACGTTGTCAAACTTCTGCGCATGGCTTGTAAGATGAAGGAGGCTATGGTTTATCCAAATGGATCTCAGCTGTCAAAGTGACGTACGCGCGCTTTTGCAAGTTGTAACATATTTATGATAGAAGATCCTGAATAAATACAGTTTTGGTAAAATCCGGTTTCTAATTCATTTAATTGGTAAGCTAGCAACCATACAAATTTGGTGACAAGGAAAATTGGCGGCGTGCAGTTTTTGTGAAAAACAGGCCAAAGTCGAGAAATCTACAAAGATTTGTGCGATAAATAGTGAGTACACGCTTGGAGCAGCCGGCCCAACATTTAGCCCGTTCGGCCAGACAAATACGGGAGAAAAGTGGAAAAATTGGCTCAGAAACCTACTATATAAATAGCCAAATCGACTCAACGACAAACAGAAAATATATAGATTGTTACATCAGGCGGGACCTGAGGTCCAGGACATCTACGAGGCGCTCAAGGACGAAGAGTCCGAAGGTACGAACGAGTACGAGAAATGCAAAACAAGACTAACAAGTTATTTCCAGCCCGAGTTAAATTTATTTATTTATTTATTTATTTAATAGTTTATTGCACACAAAAATGGTAACAAAGATATGGCAAATATATACATGACACAAAAGGCACTACTTATTTCTAAAAAGAAATTTCTTCCAGCAGGCCTACAGCAAAGAGAACGTGATGACTGGAAGTAGTTTAAGACGTGCACAATACATAAATATTTAATTATTAAAAATAGACTACACTATCGATAAATTTCTACGTATATACCATATACCAAAAAAAATATATATATACATATATAGATACATATCAGTGGCGTGCCTAGGGGTTCAGAGTAAGGCAAGCCGAGAGATGAAGTTTGTGTAGTTTTTACGGTTATTAAAAATAAATCCATCCCCTTGCCACATTACTGATCAATCCTCACTTATCACTCTTCAGTTTTATACCAGCAATATAACTTGTGAGAGAGACAACCAACAATTCAAGGAGTTTGGTACACCGATCTATGAAATTGTCTTATAAGCGATTTACTAATCTGAGAAATAGGTATAATTGGAATACATAATAAGGAAATAATTTGTTATTTTCTGAGAAATGATTAAAAACTTTACCTTTTCCATGCAAATCAAAACTTGTGCACATTTTAAACCATCACAAGGGACTCTTCTATTATTGATCAATCTAATTAAATCACTTTTACTACAAAACACAACACAAACACAACAAAAAACTAATTACTTATCCGCCCAAACGGCTCAAACAAAACAATAGTGAAGTTGGTACGTATTACAGCATTCAACAAACGTACCTACTGCGCATGCGCGAAGTTGCCATTTTCAAAGATCCGTATACAACTTCATACGCATGCAGGGCTTAAAGTCTCGTACAATTTACCATATAAACAAACGTATAGTTATATCTCATTATAGGACAATTTTCATGTGTAAGAAAGAGACATACCGGCCGGAATCAAAGCCCGCTTACAAGCCAGCGCGTGCGAGCGAGATGACTGACCGAGTCTCAATTTCCTTAACTTGCGTGTGCGGTCGGAGCGTGTTTCGTAACCTAGGCGCACGATAGCGCTGCTGTGCGGCGCGGCAGTTTGAAAAGCATTAGGAGCGCGAACTTTAAATAGATCGCGCTCGCATTATCTTTGATTTTTTATCAATAATTATTTTTATAAGGCAAGCCCGGCTTTTGGGCTTGTATGACAGTAACGCCACTGATACATATATACAATACATACATATATACACAATATTAGACAGATAGATTTGACAGACATACAGATTTAGTTTATGAGAGGCAAAAAATTTTAAACATCTGCATGGAAGACAGTGAAACATCTGTGATAATGGCCTAGCGTTTAGAGATAAACGTTTAAAACAATTTTTGGCATCAAATGGTATAAAACTTACACATACTACACCGCTGTGGCCACAGGCCAACGGAGTGGTCGAAATACAGAATAAAAGTATACTAAGACGGTTAAGGATTGCTCAAGCTATGAAGTTAGACTGGAAGAAAGAATTGTAAGACTATTTCTCCGCCTATCGTACCGCTCCCCATTCAACTACTGGAATGCCACCAGGAGATGTCTTCAGGGAAAGAAAAATAATAACTAAATTACCAGAAATGCCAGACAAGTACCTTTTAAATTATGAAAAAATCAGATATACGGACATATACGAAAAGTATCTATACAAACAGTATGCTGACAAAAGGAGAAACGCAAAAGAGTCAGATCTGCAACCTGGTGATAAGGTGTAGATAAAACAGAAGAGAGATAATAAATGAATTACACAATTTTCACCAACCGAACATACTGTAGTGTGGAAACCTGGTAATGCAGTATTTTCTTTTTTTTTATGTCATACGGTAGGCAAACAGGCAAGCGGGCCACCTGATGGAAAGTGGTCACCACTGCCTATAGACATTAGCAACACCAAGAGTATCGCTAATGCGTTGCCCACCTCTATAACACGTTGCTGTTGAATCTCCTGATGGAAAGATAGTGAGGAGGAATACATCTCATTTTAAGCCTATAAAACACAGAGATGTACTCGTAGATAGGTTCAGAGAAAATCTTTATTTTCCTAGGAATCCTAGGAAGAAAGGAGTGAGGTACCGGATATGAATTTAGAGAACAAAGACCATCACTTGACTCACCCCTTGACTATGACTAGACCTTACAGAGAGCGGCGTTTACCGCCTAAGTACAATGACTTTTTACTAGGTCTCATTATATACCTCTTGAATTAATTAAGTTTATTTTGTCAATTGTATTCAGTTTTCCAGCCGTAGATCTTAGATGCGTTAATTATAATCTTTAAAGTTCATATTAAATGATGCCAAGGCTAGATTTAAAGTTAATTTCTAAATAATATAATAATTGCGTTATGCTAACATAACAGTTGATTGTATGTAGATCTGTATGAGAAAGATAAGATGTTCGAGCGCTTTGTTGGTGTCAGTATGAATCTGTGGTTGACAGCCGTTATTAATGATTTAGTTATAAGTGTTTCTGTTATTTTAGAATTTAGATAGTTTATCTCTTTTTAAAGAAAGGAAGGGATAGTAGAGTTCTGAGTACCCGAATGGATCTCAGCTGTCAAAGTGACGTTCGCGCGCTTTTGCAAGTTGTAACATGTTGGATCGTATTTATTCACGATCCAACATGTTACAACTTGCAAAAGCGTGCGAACGTTACTTTGTCAGCTTGTACGGTTTCTAGCTTAATAGTATCAATTAAATGAATTAGACACCGCATTACATACACTTTATACCTGATACAATTATCATTAATCATCAAAGTTATTGCATGATAATAAAAGTTCTTGCATAATTGGCTCATGCTTTTAAATTATATACGAAGTATAATATTCAAACTCCTCTCCATTTAGCAGAATATGTCCCCTTCCGTTGGTGTCTTGTCTTCTACCTTTTACCAAATGCAAGACGTTGCATTTGTCTAATCCGAATTTCATCCCGATGTCTTTAGTGAATATTTCTGTGCTATCAATTAAAACTTTTAGGTTATTATTGTTATTTGCGTATAGTTTTAGATCGTCCATATACAGGGTGTTACATAATATATGTATAAAGCCGTGAACTGGATGGAGTGTTAAACATAATAAAACGATAGGTACAATTATTTCTGTCGTACGTGAATTTTTTTTATATAACATATGTATGAAGCCGTGAACCGTATAGAGTGCTAAATGTATGAAAACGATAGGTACAAAAATTCCACGTACAACAGAAATAATTGTACCTATCGTTTTATTATGTTTAACACTCTAACCAGTTCACGGCTTTATACATATATTATGTAACACCCTGTATAATAGATGATTGATGTGACCATTATCTTTTAATTTGTATCCTTTTGTATTGTAGTTGTTTAATATTTGTGAGAGTGGGTTGAGACCTAGGCAGAACAGAAGAGGCGACAGAGAATCACCTTGAAATCGTCCTCGGCGAATGTAGATGGGGTCTGTTGTGATGGAGTTGTTCGCGCCACATGATGTCATAATAACTTTCCACTTAGCAGGTGGGCATTGATATATATAACTTTGAGTAACCACTCATGCGATATGCTATCAAAGGCTTTTCGATAGTCTTTCCATCCCATACTTAGGCTTTTCTGGTTTTGGTGTGCATCTTCAAGTATGTCTTTGTTAATCATGAGGTGGTCTTTACAGCCTCTCATGCGACGTCGGCAGGCTCTCTTTTCCGGAGCTTAAACATTGTTTCTTTCGCAATGGATGTATTGTTCGTTAGCCAGTATAGAAGTCAGCAATTTGTACATGGTTGGAAGGCAAGCTATGGGACGCCAGTTTCGTGGGTCTCTCGTATTTTCATTTTTAGGTATCAGAACTACCATACCAGTTGTAAACCAATGGTCTACATGTTCTGCTCCTTTAATTATCCTATCAAATAATTTAGCTATATAAGTATGCGTGCTTGTTAAATATTTAAAATAGTAGTACAGTTGTGTGTCTTTTTTATTGCTACTTTCAACATTTCTACGTCTATTTCTGTAAATGTATGAGTCTCTACTTGATCTACAGATTGTTCAACTTTAGAAATCCACTTAGCCCCGCTATTATATGATATTGGTTCTGATAAAATATGTGACCAGAAGTCTTGAACTGCATCTTTAGATGGAATTTCTGTAGGTGCTAGATGCTCTCCATTCAAGTTTCTGTAGAATTTGTGCTGATTTTGATGAAATAATGTGTTTTGTGTTTTGCTTTCATTTATGTCAATATATCTCTTAATCCTACCTGCTAACGCTTTAACTTTTTGTGTATGCAATTCTATCGTGTAGTCTAAGTCCTGATCATTTATTATGCTGTATTTAGTAAATAACTGCTATTTAATCCTATTCATAGCCCGACTATTGTTTCCTCTTTTGATTTCTATTAGTCGAGCAAGTTCTTTTCTGAAAACATCTACTTTCTTTCTCAGTCTTATTTTCCAGGGTGGGTTGCGCTTGGATTGCCGGTTGCTTGAAAGTGTGTATGGTTTTTGATTATTATTGATTATCAGGGTTTTAGCAGAAGCATAAATTATATCATTTATTTCTCGTAAAGATGTATTTGGTTTCTAGTAGTCTAGGTAAATACTTATTGATGCTATTTAAATTTTGAATGAATTGTTTTGTAAAATTTGGTTTCGGTAATGTTTTCCTGTTTTCTATGGTAATTTCTTTAGTTTCTGCTAATATCTGGAGTAACTGCATGATAAGCGGATCTTGATTTTAATCTACTTCGATGTCAGGAGTAAAAGTTGGTTTATCTGCGATAGCTTCCGGTATTGTATGTAAGTTAATCGATGTAACTGAATGTTGAGTGGGTGTGTTTGTTATGAGCGTTTCTAGACTTTGCGTGTTGATATCATTCGTGTGTTCATCAGACATCTGTGTATTTGTGATTATGGGTGTTATTTGACTGACTGGTAATTATGGTATATGATAGTCATGTTTCTCAAGTGCTATATTCTCCGCTTGTGATTTAATTTCACCGAGAACTTGGCTGGATAGAAATTTACGCGTTATTATGCTCCTAGCCTGATTTGATAAAGTGTTGCCGGTAAATTTGCGAACTTTCGGGTTACCTGGAATGCGCTCTTTAAATAACCGTTCACACCGTTTAATATAGCCGGGCCCTTCGGCTTTGGCTTTGAAATAGCAGAACATAAGTTCATGTCATTTAGATTTGAACTTCCTGTGGTCACTTCTGGCATACCGGCCGAGCCAATAGGAGATATGTCTCCACTCCGTAAAGTAGCACCAGAGCATTGGGCGGACTCACGTTCTTCGTATTCCCCGACGGAGGGCCGTCCCCGACTCCCTCCGCCACCGACGGTTCGTAAGCTGTCACGTCCTGCATCGGCTCCAGACGTGCCCAGGCGATCACCCCCGGGCAGCGGCCACATATGTGAATTACTATTATTTACCTCCATAAAGGGTATCGCCGCCAAATTTAAGTAATAAGTATAATATTATATTAATTATAATATAATATTATTATAATATATAAAACAATTATAATAGTATAATAGGAATACAATGAAATAGGTAGGTTTAATGTACAAAAACACAGAGTCGTAAAAAAAAGTTTATTTGCCAATATTATAATCTTATAGAGTATGTGTACATGTTACTTAATTATTCACTCACAAAACTAATATCATGCATACAATACGTAAAGGAAGAATAGATACAATAGGGACAAAAATTAAATCGAAATACCATTATCACAGAATACCATTACCAGCACAATTGAATTTAGAAAACAATAACTGCTGATATACTTAGATAAAACAATAAATAATTTTAACTTTACACTTTATATAAACAGATTAAGGACACACTATTGTGACTGTCACTGTACAAATGAACCATCGCGCATTCAAGCTTTCGGGCAATCGTCTTCGCGCAATCGTTATTCGTGCTTTCGGCATTCGCACCCGTGTATTACTCCCGTTGTCACAAGTAGACTGGTCTTATATTGTAATCTGAGTAATTCATGTATGAGCGATAAATGTGATAACTGATAATAACAAAATTGATTAAAAAACTTCCATGCGTTACTTTCTAGTGGAGGTGATATGGTATTCTTTCTCGTTGCTAATCTTCGCTTTGTCGCAGTGTGCTATCAAGATTCTTCTTAGTTTCTTCTTTAACACACTTATTGCCACAGGTATGGGTGGTCTACCGGTCACCTTCATTTTACTGGCATCTTTAGCCAAAGAATCCGCTGCGTCATTTCCATAATTGTTGCTATGGCCTTTCATCCAATCTAGGGTCACTCTGTTTGTAATGGATGCATCTGCAAATCTATGAAACATTCATAAGTCACATTAGAATGCGTATATGTTTTTCCCAATGCCTCTAATACAGGAAGGCAGTCACACCATATGCGAATGTTTTAGCCCTTTAGTCTGCTGTCCATTGGCGTATATAGGGCTTTATTCCAGGGTGGGCCTGGCCCCTGAGGTGACCGATGAAGCCGGAGCGAAGCTCAGATATTTTAGGTTTTAAAACCTGAGGGAGAACAACGAATGTGTGAGCGAGCGGAGCGAGCTCGAAATTTTTGACATTTTGGATCTTAAAAGCTGCGGTAATCAATGAATGAGCGCCCGAAGCGAGCTCGACATTTTTTACGTTTGAGGTCTTAAAAGCTGGAGTAATAATTGAATGAATTAGCGGGCGGAGTGAGCTTGTAATTTGTGATATTTTGGGTTACAAAAGCTTGAGGTAAAATTAATGAGCGAACGGAGCGAGCTGGCAATTTTATAATCTTAACAGCAATGGGTGATCTTCACAATAGTAATTTAAGGAAATTAATTAATGAGTGACCGCAACGAGCTAGGTGAATGATAAGAAAAGTATTTAAAACTAATGAATGAGCGAGTGAAGCGAACTCGAATTTTTTTTTTTTAAGTCGTAAAAGTTGATGTGATCAATGTATTTTCAGCATTTTAATTTTGATATTTTAGCTTAGGTGCTGTGATGATGTAACACAATAAAAGTAAAATAAGTTATTGAAGGAACAATCGGAGCGCGCACAAAACGTTTAACATAATGGTTTTTATAAGCTGGGGTGATTGTTAAAATGAATATTTGAGATAGCGCAACGAGCTCGGAATTTTAGGTTTGAAAGATTGGTAATAGTATGAAAAACCTGAAGCAAATGAATGAGCGAGAGACGCGAGCTCGTAAGCTAGACACTCGGCCTGAGTGCTGGTTGTATTTGGACCTAGCGGGATGCACGCTATACACTCCGGCTCCTGAACCTTGACCATTGACCACTGAACCGTCGGTATATATATGCACTTCGGTGTTAAATGATCCCTTGCCTGGTATGGATCACGACTCGGTATTTCCACCCAATACTGTCTGTCCTCCAGTTCTGGGCGCGGCATCTAATCACACGGAGCCTGGAATAACAATTTACAACAAAGCTGCAAATCTGCTGCTATCTTATCTAGTGTCTCATTACAACGTTTAAGGTGGTTATTTTCACCTCTAACTTTAAATATGAGACCCAGAACCCTAGAGAAGAGATTAAATTGACTATTGTTCTCCCAATTTTGCATGCTTTTTCTGATATTTTGAGTTTGGGAATGCACTATTACTAAACAACCTAAATTTATACGCGCGCTTTTATTTCATAACTAGCGGCCCGCCCCGGCTTCGCACGGGTACCACTACGGGTACACGGGTTACATACGACCGCTGCGTAGGGAGCCGACACTTTATTTCTTGACATTGACTCCCCTCCCGTACCCCGTGCTGCCTAGATAGCTGAGCGGACTGAGCGGCGAACACGCGACTTTTTTTTAATATTCACATTTTTAAACTCGTGATATCTTTCGAATGGAATAATTCAAAAAGTTATATAAAGGTATTGAAGCAGTCGTGAATATGAAGTAATTGATTTTGATAAGGATTAATACCAATGTACAAATAAAGAGCGCTTTTTAGCGGCGGCATTTGAATTAAATTTTGAAAATAAAAGAACACTTATTGTGACATAACTATAATAGTTAGACATATACTGTCGCGACACTTTTTGTAGATAATGATGTGTTCTGCAAAGTCGTAGTACAGTATTTTGTTCTATCATCAATAGTTTTCTTTTCTCATATCATCAAGATTTTTTGGGTTTTTTTTACACTTTGGGTTACATTATTGGAGTTTTATTAATGATCCGTAATTTTTTAGAAAATATAATATAGCCTATGTCACCCGGGGATAGTGTAGCTTCACAAAGGTGAAAGAATTTTTGAAATCGGTCCAGTAGTTTCGAAGCCTTTTCAATACAAACAAACAAACAAAAAATCAAACATTTCCTCTTTATAATATTATAAGTATAAGTATAAGTATAGATTTAATTTAATTTTAGCGTCCGTTCTTATCTGAAGGCTGGAGGTCCATTCTTTTGCTATCATGTGGCTGCTATATGAAGGGTTTATCAGGTTAACTAGGCGGGGTACGTATGAAATTTGTCATAATGGGATGTATGAGATTTGAAGGTGAATTTGAAGGCTCAATTTGTTCTTATGTTTTCTTATCATAAGAAACAAATTGTTGCTTCCGGGGCGTGCGAGCCGAGCGGCGCACCAACCGGGCGCGGGATCGATGACGCATTATAATGAAATTAAGATATACATAGTATAAAACAAAGTTGCTTGCCGTCGTCTGTCCCTATGTATCTATTTATGTATCTACGCTTAGATCGTACGCTTAGATATTTTAAACTACGCAACGAAATTTAATGCGGTTCAACAAAAGGTAGAGTGATTAAAGAGGTTTATAAGCAAGAAAAAAAGGGTAGGGGTAAAGTAGGTGCAAACGAGCGAAGTCTCGCAACTCAAGTATTGAAGCCTAAATTATTCCAAATATATTAGTATCTTTAGTACTTTTACGGTAAAAAAGTGCAAAAGGTGTACATTTTTATACAATTAACGGTCTCGTTTTAATTAATTTTTGAGAATCTTGTCTAAACAACTCAAACTATTACAAATATTGGAACTTTGTTTTTCTTTTTAATCAGCTATCGGAAATACGCCCGAATTGGACTAATAGATAGGAGATGATAATGAAAGGAACGATAAAAACATAAGATAGAAGCTGTCACCTGTTTTAATTTGAAGGTGAATTTATGTACTTACTTAAGTTAGAGAATAATTTAAAACCTATTTTAAATTATTAATCAATTCCAAAGTATTCAAATAGCTGGTCGAATAAAACTTTGTGCGTTGCGTAAGTCTACTTCCTCCACCTTATCCTGAAATTTTGGGCTCTTCAGCATTATCCAGGTCGTTACTACGAGGGTCTGGAAATTCGACGAAACGTGTATATTAATGATTTTCCCCTTAGTATAGGTATTTTTTTTACGCTACTCATTGACAAACGAACTGACAGCCCACCTGGTTGTAACTGTCGTCCATAACATCTATGATTTATGCATTTAGGTTGCAAGCAACAAAAACGCAGAACCACAGATGCGCTGTCTCTATGAGGACTAAGTTGAAATGCCTCACGCCTGTAAATGCGCTGCTTACCTTATTCTTCAAACCGCATCCATTTGTAGCATTGTAACGTAGTTGCAGGTGTATTAGGACCCGCCAAGACACAGCTCTCTAAACCATATTGGGGCAGACTGATTCGTCTCTCAACAAGCTTTATACCCCAGCCGCCAGAAGGTCAATTGAAAGTTCTCGAAGCTTCCAAAAAGATTAATATATCGTTACATATAAAGCCCCTTACCACCTCATAATGTTAAATATTTCTTGTCTAAAAATAAAATCACTATCATTACTCGTAGTAATCACAGTATGAAAAAGCCCCTCCTTTCCTATTCTGAGCTAGGTATATTCGATGACACTAAAATCTACTCTGGGAAATATAACGTAACGAGCTTTCCGTCAGCAATTTAATTACTTTGGAACCGTCTGTCGAGAGTGGAATTGCAGCAGTGGCTCGGATGTTTGCTCACAAGAAAAGCCCGCTTCCGGCCTGCGCCGTCTACCAATAACATCCAACTAAAGCCATTTTGCTCGCCATGTGGAAACATCTACCCCATATAGACGTAAAGCAACGCGACCAATATTGATCGACAATATTTCTAAGGGAAAAGAACGTCACTTCTAAATCGTGTCTGAATTTCCGAACCAGTGAGCCAGTCCTGCAAGTTATGTGGAGTTTCCACTTCCTCTTCTAAGTTATGCCGGCGAAGCACTAAGTTTGAATACTTATCTATTCACTTTGAGGACACACGCTTTGTCTAGCACGTTTTGATACCGGTACCGATGTTGCAGTACTGGGGTGTTTGTCTACTTTTCCTTGCAATTTAGCCACTTCCTAAGTTGAATCTATCACATTTAAGTTTTATCTTGTGAAATGCTTAACAAGATGTGAGAGTCACTGCTTAACAGGTCTATACCGAGTTCGTAATAACACCGCTACCTTAATCTTCAAATCAGAGTAGAACAATTTATTGTATATTTGTTGCATTGTTACTTGGCTGGTATCCAACTCATCCAGACAGATTCTTGAAGATTTATGGTGTCCTACAGCCGATAAACGCGGTGTGTATGTACTGTGAAAATTAAGACATGAACCGAATTAATGCCGATATAGGTACCTACTCATATTTATCAAATTGTTTTGTTTTTCATATTTGAAGCCAGGTATTTGGCAGCCAAATCTCACGGCCGATATCGCGTTTCTTCTGTAGTAGCGTGCTCTAGATCTACATATTTGTTTAGTAGGAATTTTAAAACGGTTCTTCACGGATAAATAATTTCTTCGGATATTCGTGGAAGTGAACATTCTTTGTCTAAATTTTTAGTGGAATACCGTTTCAATATGCCAAGGAGCACATTTAAACCACGGAGACGGCGGTCAGTCCGAGACTCGAAGTCGCTACAATCAGTTGATCCTTCCTTTTTGGACATAAAGTGCCCTAATGGAAAGAATGTAGCTTTCTATTAGTGAAAACTTTTTCAAAATCGGTTTTGTAGTCGGATCTTAGTGCGTAAACCAAACAAAGAAAACATCACATTTAATAGTACAAATAAATACCGAAGCATTTCATCTTAATGTTACTACTACTACTAGCAGCACTAAGGCTGACGATCAAATAGTTATGTATCAAAAAATATTTAAGTTGTAATGGTACTTCAACAAATAGCAAACAGAATTGTAAACTCACATAGCTGACCATAGGCAGGTTGAAGGCGGCCGCCATCCGGCCCTCGTGCACGCAGGTCTCCTGCGGCCCGATAAACGCGGACACGTTGGCCGCCCACAGCGCCGCCACCTGTTTGCCATAGAACACAGTTATAACTGAAACCTAATTAACCCGGTGGACGGGTAGCTCCCGACGCGTAAACAACTGAGTTTTACCTCTACCATAGGAAAAGTACATCAAATAAGTATACGGGGTTTGGGGGTTCAACTGTCTGTTTGGTAAGAGAAATTATTATTGTTTATCTAAAGGGACGGTAGTGCTACTTTTTTGGGGGTTAAGATTGTAAAGGGAAGTAGAAAATAAGTATAGTGATTATTTTTACCTGCGGCAACGATAGCATAAAACAAAGTCGCTTCCCGCCGTCTGTACCATGTACGCTTAAATCTTTTAAATTACGGAACGGATAATCACGAGACTGAATTATAAGCAGTTCATTTTAACCCTCCTTAGTACGCCACTGGTTTTAAATTGTAAATTTACAATACCATTTAATAAGTTCGGGACAGGAATGATGTATTCTGGATGAATTTCATGTAAACTTAGTTTTCACGAGACGTCGTTGATTTGGAAAGGAAACTTATATTCTTCCCTACCGTCCTAACCTAACAATCACTACGTATGTATGTATGTATGTTTGTATGTAAACTCTTTAATGCAATTAAAAAAGAAATACAGATTTAATAAAAATCAGACCCTATAACGGATTGGCCCCGAAAACGAAGGAAACAAACAAAATAAAATAAGAATGAAATGAGACTTTCAAGGGTAAACACTTTCTCTTGAGCATTGGAAAAAATTACTTGCGCATGAAAGTTTCCAAAATGTAATAATCATAGTAGATCATCATCACAGTCCGTAACAGTCCATTGCAGGACTTAGGGCCTCTTCCACGAAAAGGGAGGTTATTGCCATAATCTCCACGCTTGGCAGGCGGGTGGAAATCGCAGTGTTTAAATATAACAATGGAAATTGCTGCCCATTTTCCAGACTACGGAGACTCTTGATCTTTTGCCTCGAACACATTAGTCGCTTTGTACGACACCCATGAGTGTAAGGGATAGTAGATAAAACGACGCTATTATACGGACTCTATACGAGCTTGTTAAATGCAGCTACATACGACACTGCGACAGGGCCCATCTAGGAGGCAGCTAGATAGTTGACATTAATCTACTATAAAAAAATAAGTCGGGTTTTCCTTCCTGACGCTATAACTCCAGAACGCATGAACCGATTTCCACGGTTTTGCATTCGTTGGAAAGGTCTCGGGCTCCGTGAGGTTTATAGGGTAGGTGTAAGGTAGGTGTAGGGTAGGTGTAGGGTAGGTGTAGGGTAGGTGTAGGGTAGGTGTAGGGTAGGTGTAGGGTAGGTGTAGGGTAGGTGTAGGGTAGGTGTAGGGTAGGTGTAGGGTAGGTGTAGGGTAGGTGTAGGGTAGGTGTAGGGTAGGTGTAGGGTAGGTGTAGGGTAGGTGTAGGGTAGGTGTAGGGTAGGTGTAGGGTAGGTGTAGGGTAGGTGTAGGGTAGGTGTAGGGTAGGTGTAGGGTAGGTGTAGGGTAGGTGTAGGGTAGGTGTAGGGTAGGTGTAGGGTAGGTGTAGGGTAGGTGTAGGGTAGGTGTAGGGTAGGTGTAGGGTAGGTGTAGGGTAGGTGTAGGGTAGGTGTAGGGTAGGTGTAGGGTAGGTGTAGGGTAGGTGTAGGGTAGGTGTAGGGTAGGTGTAGGGTAGGTGTAGGGTAGGTGTAGGGTAGGTGTAGGGTAGGTGTAGGGTTAGAACGCTACGCGAACGAAGTCGCGCCGGGTCCACTAGTCTTAACATGAAAATATTAAACACTTTGTGTTGTGACTTCATGATGGAACTCCATTATTTTGAATTAAATCACCTTATGAAAAGTGGAACTAGTGTAGGAAAGATATTCCTTACTTACATATAAAATAATGTCGTTTTTCGGATGCGGGGGACTTGGTCGGACGACCGACCAAGGTCGGCTCACACTCGCAAACGCAAGTTTATTTTACACTGCGTAAGAATTAGTATAAACTGTCTAGCTGCCTCCTAGAATGTAGCACCAGACCCTCCTAGAATGTGACAGTGTAGATTCTAGCGCTAGCCCCATCCGATTTCAGGTGTCGTAAAAGGCGACCAATATCATAGACACCATGCGCTTTGTTGCCTTCCGTAAACCAGAAAATGGGCAGCAGCATTTTCTGTATTTTTATGTGACTCTACTAACACTACCATCGACTGATTATAGACAACTAATTATATTACATAAACCTAATTAATTCTCCCGAAAAAAAGTTTATTATTGCAAACTGTTAACAGAAGTAACTCCATGGTAGTGGCGCTAAATAAGTTTTGTGTTGCGTTTAAAGTTAAATGTTAATTTGTTTCCAACTGTTGTACCTGTAGTAACAGAGAACTGAACAAAACATGTTGTGCAAAGTTTTATTTATTTACGACCAGAGGCATTTAGAATCCTATAAAATTCGCGAATTAAAATGAAATGTAGTCCATTATCGAGAATCCATATATGGTGGTGGGTTAAGTATTAGTACAGTAATTAAGTTTTTTCGCACGGAAAAATTACGTAATCGTTGGTTTTGTTTGGTTTACCTCGCATGGTAAGCGGAGACGCCGAGTTTTGTGAACAACACTGTTTTTGGTACTTATATTAGGTACCTATCTAAATAAACTCAAAAACCGATACGAGTTGTGTACACTCTTATGTCACCACTGTGTATCATTTAAAAATATTGGCAATCGTGATTAGGTATATTTGTTTCAAACTAAACTCGCGTTCTTTACAGAAGACTGCATTGGAGAGGTGATAGCTGCGGTGATATGAGGGTAGTCTTCTCGTGACCACGGTGGGTGTTACCCTGCTTGAAATGTTGGGAAAACAAATTAATAAGGAACGTCACGTGTGAGTCCCGTTTAATATAATAATCGTGATTATCTTGATCGGAAAATATATTCCTACGAATAAGAACACTAAAAATATATAGAACAATTTAATTTTAACTGTTTAACGGTTTTGTTTAGTTTACGACTATGTTCGCTCAAGACATAAAATACAACTGAAACTAACAAAGACAGAAGGACTTGCTATAAAATTCCCAACTTGTGCAATAAACTTAAAAATATGAAAACTATTCCCTATTTCGAAAGATAAGTAGAGCACGAAAACTCATACAATTTTTTTACAACCACTGTTGTTGTACAATTTGCTATGTCAGTTTTCTACGCTATACTTAATTAAAGACTTTAAACAGACCGTTGTATAAGTAGTTAAATTTCTTTGTTTGCTATACAATGTAGGTAGGTTTTTGTACAGAATATGGAAATCTGAAACGACAACCAATTAGGTCCTGCCAAATAGCACATGACCAAATTACAATAATTATATAAAAGTAAGTCACCACATTTGCAACTATGTTTATCGTAAGCGATTAATGTTGTTTAAAGTCGTAATTGCCTTCACCGCTCATCAAAGGTTAGCTAGAAGCAATCCTGTTGTGAGACAAGCTCGCCTTTGCATTATAATGTTTCGTATGTGGGTATTTATAAATGTGGCACTTAGTCGCATAAAATAAAAAATATTGCATTATAAACTGTACTTTTTTGTATTTAGTGCAATGTTTTATATTGATGCAATAAAGAGATTACAAACAAAATAAAAATGTTGAAGGCGCTACGAAACCTACCCAAGTAACTACTTAAGAATTTTATGAGGACAGTCAAACTCCTCAAAGCAAGACGATTACATTTTGAGTGAGTTGGCAGAATATATTTTCGTAAGTACGCACGTCTTCCCTGCCCCATTTCAGTTACATGAAATGAGTGCAATTCGTTATCTGTCAGCTACCCTTTGCCGGCACAATGAATAGCCATTATATCCCGGGGGCGGCAGTCGCTACTGCCTAAATAAGTCGGAAGTAGACGAAGCAAAGGAAATGAATAAACATTATCGTCCGTAAGAAGTTTACAACAAAGTAAGCAGAAAATTTATCGTTAGCAGTCTTCTTGTGCCCGGTGGCTCCGCTGTCTGCGAACTATAAGGTACTTAAAAATCACTCAAGCTGCGACTCCGGCGACTTTAAGCGAACCGTTCCATTGCACGTAATTAGAGCACTCGTTATAGTTTTACTCCAATTGTTTTCAGCGAGAACGGCTCTCTTTGGCATCGGGGCGGAATATAATTAACGTTTGCTACTCCTGTCTGCCAGTATTAACGGTCGCTACGATGATGAAGTGCTTATGATCGAGATACTGAGTAATTCACTTAAAAGTAACAGCGCAGCAAGTTCCATTCCCCTCGGTCTCCATCATAATTTTTCATATAATTTGACAAGCAGTTTTTCAGAATGAAAGATTATGAAGAAACTTGGCTGTAGGGGCAACGAGTGATGCGTTCGCTTTTTATGCACCCTCTTCGCAACCGCGCCCGCTGCCTGCCGTTACCAGGTCCCGCAGACACCATCAATTTGTCTCAGGATCTACATAATAGCTCTACAGTTTTTCAGAATTTTGCAACTCTGCATATTCAAGTAGGTAGGTAAGTCTATCTGTTCCTTTTATTATTACGAAATTGTAAAGACTATCTTACGGTTGGCTATTTACGCAACTGGATTTTGTGATTAAGAATTAAAATGTTTTTGATTGAAAAGGACCTTTGAACGACTAACAGGATTCATTAGTCTCTTTTTTCTAATTCAACAGAAAATCAAGTTGGTGACAAGCGCTGTTGGCGACGGAACGTAAATTATAATTAATCAAATCCAACAGCCACCGACGGTGGACATAGACAAATCTTTGTAAAAGATTGAAAATCCCAAATTAATTTAAAGTTTAGGTTTTTCGATAAAAATCCCGATACGTATTCCATTTCGTATTTCTTATCCACTTCTGAAAGGAATACGCTATTCGGGAAATCTTTTTTTATTAAATCCCTGTAGGTCGAGAACAGACCCCTAATTTCCATTTCATGTGTTACCAAAGCCGGTGCGGTGCGACTAGCGAGACAGCGGGCGGGCCATTTCGTCGACCAACATTACTATGGGTGATCTCCATTTAATTTAGGTAGGAATCAATATAATACGTTCTTTAATTTGGGCAAAGCGAACGAAAAAATATAATAAAGAAGCGTGACAGCTACGTAGGTATAAATAATTGTGTAAAACCTCGTGTGTACCTAATATCTGATACCTAAATTGATATTTTACATGTACTATGTATGTACACTTTTTGCACCAAATTAGGTGCGGCACAGCTTGGATCGTAAATGCGAAAGTTGGTAAGGATGTATGTTTGGATGTTTGTTACTGCTACACGCAAAAACTATGCAATAGTACTTAATCAAAATCGAAATCCAAAATCATTCAAAATCTGAAAATTGTATGCATAAGAAAGTGGGTCTTATAACTCAAGGATGTTAGTATAAGCCAACTTTATAATAAAATCCTTGAGGTAAAACCCAAGATTTTGCATGTCCTTTTCTATGCAAAACACGTTACACTTTTATGTAATATCAGCAGCGACCTTCGTAATATAGTGAGGCTTTGGGCAATAAGGATTACGAGGCCTTTCACTTCATGGCGTTAAGGAAAGAAACATCGCCCACGATGGCCAACTACTACATTTTGTAAGAAGTTCGTGGAGAAATATTCATTTTTAACACTTAATTCGAACTCTATTTGAAATAATTGTTGTAGAGTCAGCACCTATTTTCATAATAGTCAGTTTTTTAAGGAATCATGGGATCAGTTTTAAAGATAATTCTGAAATGCAGTTATATTTAATTCATTGATAATAAATAACTCTAAGGACCTTGGCGTGGAAGCTTGGAGAGGAGGCCTATGTTCGAAGACGGACACAGTATAGGCTGATATGATGATGATGATGAATAAATAACGATTTAGCTTTAATTAAGTAGTGAAATATTGTGTTTGTCATGTTGCTTCCAAACGGATTCATGCGTTTTTTTTCTATTTGAAAATAAATGTAATGATATTAGCTGTGTTTCATTAAAATAGGTTCAACAATTTAGGCACTCAAATATATATTTGAATATAATGTTAGTATTAATATTCTGTGATATAGTAGAGAATTTGTAGGGAGTTTTACATTATCTGTAGATTAGAGCTATACATATAGTACGATATTTTAATAAATGTTTAAAAGTAGAGAAAATGTAAGAATCATTCGGACTATGCAATATAAATGCTATTTCGTATAATCGCTAATGCGTCTGTGTATGTAGACCATTGCAGCTTATGAGAATAGGTCGTTAACACTATTTATTCGGTGCATCACTATTCCGGTGCCATTGCCAGCTAAGTTATGGTGCCGATTGCAATTTTTTTATTTTATACTATCCAGGCATTTGACCGCCATCTCATCTGGTGACGATGCGGTCGAAGAGCAGGAGCATGCCTGTCTAGGAACAGCCTATTCACTCTAGCCTTGAAGGCGTCCAGATTGCTTACATTGTGAATATGGTCTGCAATATGAGGTTCTTGTAGTTTTACGATTATGGTCAGCTAATAACTTACCTCATTTTCTATATAAGTTAATTGAATGACGTGACTTTAACTAATAAGGTCAGCATATTTAGTTAGGTTATCTCATTTTCTATATATGTCAATGAATGACTTGACTTCTGTTATAATTAATTATTATTTTAAATACAACGTTAAATATTTTTCCTGATTTATGAATTAATTGCTCTATTATTGAGAACTTTGACTTTACTACATTTGCTTGGACTGACGACACGAGTGTAGGTATATAATGCACACGAGTGTCACACAACGTTTTACAAAACTTACTTGCGAGGAAGAAATAAGAAAAATTTGATTTAATAAAAAAGCCTCACTTATCTCCAAGCCAAAAGAAGAAAAGCTTTACATGGTCTGTTAGAAATAAATGATTAAAAATGAATGTCGATCTGCATTATACACGCGTATGTATTTTTGTGTTAACTTTTCACGGCGCCATTAAACTTTGTCCCAGAATAGGCTACATCCTCTCGAAAATAGCGCTTGCAAAAGCTAGTTTAAAAATAAAATATATGTTATTCTAAACTATTAAGCAGAATTGGGCCAATGTAGTAACTGACGAATGTAGCCTATCATCGATTGGATTTTTAGATTAAGAGATCAAAGAAATTCTGATGCTCATGGATGCTCTCAACGTTATGGCCATTGTAAACTTCTGTCTACGGGCTATAAAATTTGCCGTTTTTACGAACAGTTGAACTACGACCAGCATATCTCCGACGCTGCGCAATAAATCGTTTATCTGTTTAAATTTGGTTATGTTAGCGTTTCAACCGAAATTCTTTTATTTAGCGCGAAATCTATAGTATAAAACACAGTCGCTTCCCGCCGTCGGTCCTTTGTATCTTATGTATGTATCTATGTACGCTTAGATATTTTAAACTACACAACGGATTTTAATGTACTTTTCAACAATAGATAGAGTGATTCAAGAGGAAAAAAAAGATAAAGCAGATGGACGCGAACGAAGCTGTTCATAGCAAGTTCATACGACAAAACATAATATTGAGAAACATTACACTGCATGCTCTGTAAACATCATCAACTACATTCAATCTCAAGCTGCGGCTAATAAATACGGCTGCAAATCCAATATGTGCTCAAAACCTGTGAAAGAATAATGTGCGTCGAGCAACGGCGCCCCGATTCACAAGTAATTTTGCAGCCGATTGGACAAAATACCCTGCGAATACTTTCTCGATCCTTTCTGTTCCAACTTTACCCGTTTTTCCTGAGAGCCTCGCTAAACAGGGGAGTTATTGGAAAGGTAGAATTTATTAGTCACCTACCTGTCGGATCGAAACTTCTTCCTGGCCGAAGGTCTCTGCGATGACGAAGTCCAGCGAGTGGCCCAACGGCGCTAGTAGCTGCTCGTTGACTTCTTCCACAGCCATTGAGATAGCTCCTGTTAATAAACGAAGTAATTTAGTCGTGTCTGTGTTAAATAAATAATATTTATTAGCGAAATAATACAGTTAAGAGAGTATGTAATCCTAAGAGCCCCAACTACAAACCACCATTGATTTAAAAGTTTATCAAGCTTGTATTACGGCCATAGGCTCAATTTCAGAAAGAGCTCGCATCCATGCGATCGCTCGCGTTCGGTACCTATCTCTTTCACACTCGTAGTAACTTGCTAAGGATAGAAAAGACAAGTATTAGAAGGCGAACGGTTTCACAAATAGAGCCCCGGGATGTCCTACACTGATAGAATAAAGATTCTTCCCGAGCCTCCTATATGTTTGGCCTTTTGTTTTCTTCCACATGACTACATGACTAGGTAGTCTTCACATTGTGTTACAATTTCAGCTTATGTCAATAACCTTGACTAGAGAAACTCTTTAGAACCCTTAGTAAATAAATAAACATGTTTGGACAATTCACACAGCTCCATCTAGCCCAGAAGTAAGCAAAGCTTGTGTTATGGGTGCTAGAAAACTGATAACCTAGGTAGGTACTTACATATATTTTTAAATATGTACTAATTATACATAATACAACACCTAAACACGTAACAGCGAAATTGAATTATTTCAATTTCTGCCCAGCCAGAAATCGAACCTGAGACATCTGCGTGGCGGCATGTTAACCAACCGAATCCTTCAGGTCATCAGTAAGGCACCACACGTCTCTGTCTCATAAGTCATCATCATTACTTACCTACTTTAAATTAATAAAGAGCATGTGCCAAATAGTGGCGCATTAAAAGCTGGCACGACCATCTCGCTGGCAGTCGAAATATAACAGCGCATTTCACAGATAACTGTTGAATTAACTGCGGATGCATTTTGTTGTAAATCGCATTTATTGCCTGGCGCAGTGTTGCAACACAATACTTTGTCGCTTGGCATTTTAGTGGTAATGTCACAGAACAAAAATATTTGCCATGAAGGTAGCTAACTTTCCAATCTTTTTGGGTAATGTGTATGTTCTTTTGTAGGTACTACTATTATATTTAACGTCATTGACTCATCATCGTCACCATCGTGTTGGTGTTAATGTCCCGGTTGTGGTCTCGCAAACGATTGTCCGGTTTAAGTAAGCTCGTATTTGAAGTGTTGGGTAATTCAATAATATAGCTGAGAATACCTATAGATTTTACGACGTAAAAAGGTTGGACGACGATTTACAACTTAGAAAACCAGGAAATAGAGAAGCAAGACGTTAAGATTCAATCTTATTTCAATTCGTATAGGCATAGTGAAACTAATCTAAGCTCAATTACTTCTCCTACGATCTACATAAGTTTTAGTTGTCGTTCTGGAAGAAATATTACGTAAAGTAAGTTTTAATAGAAAAAGACAAAGGTAACGATAACGATAACGATATAAGTATTTTTCCCAGAAATCTAAAGAAGGATAAATACTTATTTAAATAAGTCAATTTATTTCTGTGCATAATACTTACCATTGTCGTGGTTTACTTTTGTCTTATTGAAACGTACTTTCCGAAGATCCTCTATTTATTAAAACTCCTGTTATGGGAAATGATGTCTATAGTGACTGTTTTTTTTTCAGAAATGGTTACTGAACCGAATTCCCACGTACTTACTTGAAGTTCTTGGATCATGGGTACACATTCAGTCGCCGGAATGTGCAGGTTTCATTACGGTATTTTCTCACACCGTAAGAGCATCAGTTAGCATTCAACTAATGTACATAACTTAAAAAAGAGTCACTGGTATATAGCGGCACTGCGGCCTTAGCCAAGAGGTTGCGGCAATCTACAATCGTTAATCTACAATCGTTTGTGGTAGAAAAAATGTATGGGATTTGACATAAGCTAACGTTATCTGACATAAGCTAACGTTATCTGACATAAGCTGTTTGTGGTAGAAATTCTTGGTCCATAGACAATTCGCGTATTTTCGGTGTACAAAGGAGGCAGAATGGCGGATGATCCTATACAATCAGAGTCAATGTAGATGTTGGTAGAAATAGTTGAACTTCGAGCTGTCAATTTTCTACCATACACGCATCACGCAAGCGGAGCTGTCAAAGATGGCTAGACCAACTGGAGTTCGAACCCGGTACCTCTCGATTACGAGTCGGATTCCTTAACCACTTAGCCACCGACGCTCTTAGGTACATAACATATAAAAAGGTACATATAAAACGGACTCTATCAACAGGAACAAAAGCCAAAGTGCGTGGAAGGTTGGATACAGACTTCGCTTTAGAAATATCAAATGAAATAACTCTACAGTGCTGTTGTTACTAGCTGGGAAATGACTGTAAGTTGTTAGTTAATGTTCGCTAATATTTCAACTTACCTGAAATGACCCGGCCTGGCCGGCGGTAGCTGAGGTCCCCGGGTCTACGTTCAGATCCAGTGATGTAGCCGAGTACGAAGCGCTCGCCCTGAGCAGTACTGGCCAACAGCAGCATCACACAGGAACACCATAGCCACTGTGAATAAAATGGTAGTTAGTATTGCAATTTTGTGCATTTACCTATCATCATCATCATCCTCCTCCTAGCGCTTATCCCGGCCTCTGCCAGGGTCCGCTTTCTTTTCCATTGTTCTCTCAATGCTAACATAATATATGGTTTCGAAAATAGAGAATTATATTTATCAACAACATCACACAAAACAAAAACTAAACAATGCCTAAAACTTAAACAAATAACCTAAAATCCAAATCTAAAAATCCATATCCACAAATGTCTCCCAAATCCCTGCCACTGAACAAGATGGTGCCCATAATGCTGGTTGCATTCCCCTGTTAGATGGCTATTGCTATACGTTATTTGGCCAAGGAATTATTATCATATATGATAAATAATGATTTATAACAGGAAAATGCTTGTCTCTTTACTGCGATCGAACAGTAACGCCCCTTATTCCCAACCTACTTAATTAAGTTTCTACCGTCAACCGATAGATAAAGCTTTGTGTTTTATGTAGGTACATTATTATATTACAAATACGATTTGTTTAAAAAGCAATGTATGTAAAGATGTATGAATGTGCGACGCGAAAGAGCTGTGTCAGGATCGTACCTTGTGGCATGTAGTCTGCCTACCCCTGTGGGATACGGGCGTGAGTGTGTATGTATGTACGTAATATCATTTATGCGATAGTTTATTATATAAGGACGTTTGCTACTCCTTCTCACCAAACTAAGGACGCACTGGGATGAAACTTGGCAGTTACGTCATTACGTATTTAATATTATCATGGACGTAATATTATATTATTACATACGACGCAGGTGTGTCAGTGAAGCTTCAAAGTCGTGGCTTTAAAATTGTCGCGGAAAATCCTTTCAAAGAGCACACGTGCCGCGCACATTTTTCCAGTATCCCCCGCTCGTAAAGTGGTGTGAAGTATGCATACATCCTGTCTATACGCCGCCTTCAACAACAGGCGCTGAACCTCTGATGAAGCCTACTTTTACTCTATATATTGACAGAGAACGAAGTTTATTTTGTACTTTAGCATTATGTCATAAAAAGTATTTTTATAATAAACCTATTTTATCTACTTACAAATGAAATGATTATTAACTGTTACACATCAATTACTATAGTTTTGTTACTTATGCATTACTGCTGAAAGCTGCGACCATTGACAAGCACCAAAGTTAATTTTATTATCGTCTAGAACAGCATACATCTACCAACCACTCTGCGTAATGTAAGTTTTCCATTAGCTTCAGAAATCTATAACAAGTGGAACCGATTCGTCAAGAACGGTCTTATTTGGTTTTTACTCTGCGTCATATATCAAGAGTTCAATAGTTGGGTAGGTACTCGCATGAGGTTTGCCTTGCGCTTGAACGAGCGCTGTATATCAGCAGGTTTGATTATTCGTACCAGTTTTTTTTCTTACGCAATGCTATAAAGTGTAATGTGGCGACGACTAAAACCCGTATGTCTGGTGACAGCTTCATGTGCACAAAGCAAATGTATGTAGGTATATACATTTGCACAGATTGTGAAAGTTGCCAGCGCGAATTCGTACCTATACCTAGGTATCTGCAACTATCACGACAGACAGATTAGATTGTGGAAGTATTTATCTTATAAAATAGAGGAAAGCAAACGACAAGAAGGTCCCTGATGATAGTCTCTACACTTAGAGACTATTGCGGGCGCATAGGGATGGGTCCATAGGGGTGGCATTCCTATACGCCCGCAACATCCCGGGAATCGCGAATGCATTGCCGGGTGCCTACTTTTGCGATAGGCCTTTAATTAGAAAAATTGTCGTAAAGTCAACAAGTAGGTATGTATTGTTAAATCGTATCCAGGCATACATAGTTACTAGAGCTGATGCTTCCTTAGCACAAGAACACAGAACTAATCTACGAGCACGAATAGCTACTTATCCAAACTTCAATCGTGTTTCAAATTCTCGTTCCAATGCCTTGTTTAGTTGTTATGCCCTTCGTTGCATCGCATAAGCAAACAGTTGATAATTGGTTTCTAAAATAGTGTTTATTGATTATTTTGGCAACGATGTTGATCGCTCTGGCCACGAATAACAAACCTAAATAATGTTTCCTGATACACAGAAAAAGAAGGCTTATTCGCCTTCAATTCTTTTTCCTGAAAAAGAAGGCGACTAAGCATACTTATTGCTCACTTGCGGCTATCATTGCAACGATTTAGTACACGCGGGTTGTTTTATATTACCGCAAACAATTAAAAGAGATTTGAATTGGCACTAAAGCCCCATGCAGATACCTGGGTCTATGAGTTGTATAAGAGTAAACGTGACACATTCGTTAATTGGTCAAAATTAGTGAAACTCCTCAAATAATGATATCTTCTCTTTAAATCTTGGCGTCATATCACAGTTATGTCTTCGCACGAGGGCTAGGGGTCTGCCTTGACCATGATAAAGTAGAGCGACTGCCATCTGACCGCTGTGACCCTGTTAGCTGACCAGCTTAGATCATGGTTACATACTCAGTCGCCGGTATGTGCAGGTTTCCTCACTCGTGTACATGTACATAACTCGGAAAAGGTGATAAGTACATGGCAGCACTGGGGTTCGAAACCACTTCCTCTCGCTGACTAGTGCCACCCTCTAGCCATTATGCCATCAACGCTCATTAGATTATTAGCACTTAAATAAAAAGCACCTGAATAACGGTTTTTACAAGTAAGTATCTACTAAACCGAATATTAATTACATTTTGAAAAAGAAACTAATCAAGTTCTGGATACCATCGGTTGACATTATTATAGAGTTCTCATTTCTATTAAAATTTAGGTACACAATGTTAACCACTTAGCAACTTTAAAACTTTCTTCACATTATAATTTACCTGCATTTTCCACTGCTTGTTTTAATTCCATGGCATGGAATAATTATGTCTGCTTTTTGTTAACCAAATATTATGAATATATCTTGTCCGCTTGGACGTTTGCCCGTCAACAAAGCATAGAGTTCTTCTGTATTTGTTTGTTTCGTACATTATTTTTAAGCGTGCTCCAGCGAAATCGCGGCCTAGTACCTGTCGATACTTTGTTATTAAACCAACATTTATGTGAATAAATATTAGGTAGTCGGAAACCAACAGTTGGACAGGCCATTAACGCGGCTGTAGCTATGCCCGCATTCGGTTTCAGCGGCGATTAACCTGTATTTAAACAAATTAAATGAGTGAAACGTGTCGCATCGCAGCCGCACGCACTCCGCACACATTAGGAGAGGGCGCATTTGTGTACAATGATGTAAAAATAGCGCCAGTGGGAGATATTTATGTAACTATGACCGGGTTAAGTCAACGAGTTTCATAAATAGGGCCCCGAGTTGTTTGCAGCGATGCACTGCTCTGAAGAGATTAATAAACAAAATAATGGTAAAACCGTATCTCTTGCGGCCTCAATGACAGAAAACGCTGCAGCACGATAGACGTAGCAATAAAGATTCAGAAAACGATTATTAGAACGAGATAACAAGCGGTAAACTACTTAACGATAAAGACAAGTTGTAACTTCGGCCTTATTCGAGAAGTTCTCTTGGCTTTAGGGATTAGGAATTACGAACGTTTCAGTTGATTGGGACATTTTCCTAAACCATAATACCTAAGTACCTACTCCCATAATCCATATCCTATAACCATTATAGTTATACTCTCATTAATAGGTTTAACAACTTTAACTAATTGCGAAACTATAACTCAACGAGCTATTTCTCCTAAAATTCCACTTAGTGGTATAGTGGCGTAGGCAATTAAAATTAGGCCTGAGGCCCACAAAAATTAATTCTCAAGTCACGAGTCAGATGCCTAGTTAAGTAATTTCATTCAGTTATAATGTAATTTCTACGTGGCACATTATATAGCTACTCCAAATTTGAAAACTATTGTATACGCTGTAAAATAAAACTGCAATGAACTCGTACCTATATTAGGTCTCGTACTCGTACGTCCTTAAATGTATGTAAGGGATGTAATTAAACTAATTTGCAACAATGTTGAACTAACAATGGGTGATAAAATAAATAAGAACAATAGAAGAGTAAACGAACACATAACAATATTGCATTTGCAGTGACTCAAGGGTCTAATCAAGGGTGTACCTAATGTTGTTAATCGGTCGTTTACAGATTGTGGAAATGCAATTGAACCACAAATGCCTTGTTTAAAAACTATATTATTTTTAACTAATACAATCTCCATGCTTGGCGGCATTTCTTTCCTCTTCTTAACCTTTAGTTGTTATCAGATGCTACTCCCAGTGAATCCTACACACATCAGCAGCCCGTAACAGCTAGTTCGCTGCTGGACTTGGCTCTCACTTTTTTCATATTAATGTAAAAAAGAAATTAAGACTTTTGAACTTTTGGTTTTTCTGAAACATCGTGCTTTTGGCTTAAAGATTGTCTATTGTCTGCTTGAGCCTCCTCGAGAGTTTAAAGTCCTTATCTCCATGCTCGGCAGGCGGGTGTTTAAAATACACTGCAAAGAACGGACCCACGGAGATCCTTAACTGATTGACATTAGTCGCCGTGTACGACCTCGTACGACCAATCCCTCCGACATACGGGTGTATGTCGAAGGGGTTGGTGTGGTTAGTGCAATATTCTATTCTGACGGACACTACACATGGCCACTAAATGAATAGATACCTATCCATCGTGCATCTCTGAGAACGTTGCGCTGCAATAATTAGACACTGATCAGATCAAATGTCGGAAATTATGCTAGATTAATCATTCGCTTCGTAGGGACCTATCGCAGGCTAGGTATATTTCGAGGCAAGATCTAGACTGCAAGTACCAAGCAAAGGCAAAACGGTCGTCCTTAGATTTCGTGGCAGATGACCATAGCACAAAGACTTGGATATACGACGAATAGACCGTGATGGAGTTAAAGTTAAAGTATATATTAGCTATATTATTGATTTAATGCATCCGAATCGCTTTGGTAAATAAATAGACACTGGAGATGTAAGGTCGGCCGGCTAAGAATGCTCTTAGACTTGTTTGTAAACATGCACAAGAATGGAGAAGGGATTTGAGGGTAAAGTACCATTGGTTTATAATTATATTTAAAAACTACGAAAACTACCGTATTATAAGATAGACTTACTCATAAAATACTGTGCTCGTTGGTAGTATACGATATTTTTATATCCACCACCATCTAATAGACACCAATGGATGGGTTTAAGTATATGTATAAGTAAGACTATATTTAAAAAAATGTGCTTTTCAAATAAGTACCTACCTATGTGTAACATTGAACGGAGTCGTGGAGGAAAACGTTTCCAAACTAGATCTATTTCCGTTGATTCCAATCGAAAGATTAACAAAATAGAGTAAGTAGAAGTAAAATTCCAGTGATCGATAAGAGTGCCGATAGTGCAGCGGTGGGTCGACATTGACATAGACGTGAGTCGAAGGAGTTGATCTGGTTGGTACAATATTCTATTCTGACAGGCACTATACGCGGCCACGAAATGAATAGGTACCTATTCATCGTGCATCTCTGGGAACGCTGCGCTGCAATTAGCCTCCGATAACAGATCAAACGTCGGAAATTGTGCTAGATTAATCATACGCTTTGTAGGGACCTATTGCAAGCTAGGTGTATATCGAGGCAAGATCTAGACTGTATTACAAAGGAAAGCAAAAACGTTCGTCCTTAGCGAAGTTTGTGGCAGATGAACATAGCAAAAACACTTGGGACGAATTAAAACAAAAACTCTGAATAGACCGCAAAGGATTTTATGTAAAGTAAGCTAATATTTTATCGATTAGGTAAATGAATAGACAATTGACGGGTTTAAATGAAGTCTCATAATATTTTAGTAAACTTTGTGTACTTTTCAAATAAGTACGGTGTTCGAAGTGGAACGGAGGCGTGGAGGAAAACATTTCCAACCTAGATCGATTTCCGTTGATCTCAATCGAAAGGTTACGTAGATTAACAAAATAGAGTAAGTAGTAGTAAAATTCCATTGATCGAAGAGGTCGATAAGAGTGCCGATAGTGCAGCGGCGGGTCGACATTGACATAGTTGCCGCGTCACCGCGTCAACGCCCGTGCCGCACGCCGTACGGCGCGCGCGCATCGGACGGGCATTAGAGATAAATATAGGGTAGATATTGTGCTTTTCAACGGATAGCATTTAACAGTTTAACTACTCACTAAAATATATTAACTGCTCATAAAATAATCATGCAAGCCGTCATTAATTAACAAAGAGAATTTATAAAAACCGGCCTCGAAAACTCGCAATTATTAGGTTAGTAATAACATTTCGATGCCATGCAGGTAACTCGCAAAATTCTATTAATTTCGAAACCTATGTAGCGTATAGGATAACAGTAGTTAAAGTAAAGATTTTAGGGGGTACCTAACACTCAGATGACACGAATGAGTAACAAGGATAATTCATGGATATAATGGCAAACCGATGGCATATCTACTAACAACAACTAACAAATTACATTATCGTGATTTTCGATATTAGGAGAGTTGAGTTGACATTTTCCACTTTTTTACCTTTTGCTGTAGTACATACCTACATGACACGATATCGATTGTGCCTATAGTTGAGAGGTGCCTAATTTAAATACTTTAAGCGTTCATGTGGGTATTTCGCAAGTGAAAGATTTTCATTTGTATGCAGGAGAGCCACGCCCGTACACGGAAAACGAGCCCGCATCACAATAACACAATGTCTGGCTACAAACATAACTATCTATGTACAAGTAAGTACACCATCATTACGTACGCACATATTTATTAGGTATAATTATTACTATATAGACATAATATTAATATTTAATGCTAGCGTTAATGTCCCGGTTGTGCTCTCGCGCACGAGGGCCCGGGGTCCGCTTTGACCATGCTCCAGGATTTGGCAGATCAGGTAATTACAGTGGAGCGACTGCCATCTGACCTCCGTGAACCTGATACCAGGGGAGCCTGACCAGATGGAATTATAGTTACACATTCAGTCGCCTGACTGTGCAGGTTTCATAACGATGAAACCTCACTGCAAGAGCATCGGTTAGTATTCAACTAATGTACATAACTCAGAAAAGAGTCATTGGTACATGGCCGCAGCCAGATTCGAACCTGAAGATGATGTACCTAGTGTACCAAAATTTCAAATATCGACCTATTACGGTTCCAAAGATACTACCCCATGACAGACTGCGGAGGCTTAACGTTCGTGCCGTATAAATTGACTTTTCGGTCAGAACTATTTACGTGATCACAGCTATACTTGTAATTGATTAAATAGTCGTATTCGTTTGCGAAGTATGGAAGAATATGGGGGAGGCCTTTGCCCAGCAGTGAGATGATACAGGCTGATATAAATAATAATAAATAACAAAGTTACTTTGCTAAATTTGTTAATGAAACAGTTTTCATATATTTTACTTGAGTCAATGCTGGTTCCTGATCGTCTTAAAGCGTCGGTGGCCGAGTGGTTAAGGTATCCGACTCGTAAGGTCACCTCGGCCACCGAGGCTCTATGATTATAATATTTTTATTACTGTTCCACTATTACTATATTTTAAAGGAGTAATAGGGTATCTTGGAGCACACCATATCCACGCAGAATATTCGCAAGTTCGTCAGAATGCGGAAACGGCCCGGATACATCTATCTATCTACTATATTTTAATATATAATATGGTAGTTGTGTGCGTGCAGGTCTCCACACCGATAGGGTACAGCTGAACACCAGCGCTGCATCGTTCTGCTGCAGCTAAGTAGCCGGGGCCCTTTTAGACATCGCATTACTTCATATTCTTATCGTTTTATTTAAGTAGGTTTTAAATATATATAAGTTGAATTAAGATTTAGAAATGTAACTTGTTCAATGTATTATGAGTATTATGATGTCAAAATAAATAATGTCTATGGCTATGTCTATGTATTGATGGTGTTATGGCGGGTGCGAACCCCGGTCTGCGCTGGCGCAGCATTTCCGTCGTTGCCGCGCTCAATACATATTAATGCAACCACTTAGCTTACAGGTGATCCTACTGTACCTACCTATGCCTGATAACATTTCTTATGTACGTACGACACATATAGGTAGAGTTTGTGCGTAAAGTGAAACGTCATATGTGAGGGTGCTAAATTATTAGTAATAATAACACTGTCAACACACAAATCAAAATGTTAGCTTTTCTTTCCACAGCCACACAGACTTTGTGTGGTGTTACTGATATGATAGATTAGTAAAAGCAGCAGCCACTATTACGTATATTTTGAAAAGACTTCCAAAATCATATTTTTCTATAATATCTATACTAATATTACAAAGAAAAAACATTAGTATTTTGGTTTGTTTGCAACGAATAAACTCAAAAACTACTAAACCGAATTTAAAAATTCTTTCACTAATAGGATGCTATATTATAAGGCAGTAACATATGCTACTTTTATCCCGGGAAAATAATAGGATCCCGAGGGAAAGTTGATTCGCGCGGGTGAAAGCCGCTGAGAATGTCTAGTAAATTATAAAACTATTTTAATTTTTGATTAACAATATAGCTTTAGGCAACCTAGGACTACGTTGTGGGTGGAAGATAAATGACCGAATAACGCAATGGCAAGTAGTAGAGTAGGCCGCATCGCCGCAGGCAGCTTAGGACGCAGCGGCCGACCCACCGCCGGTTTTCAGGAGTTCCGAACACTCATTACATTGCGATTCGGACACGAAATTGCAAAAGTTTCAAACTTTAACATCACTAAACCGTGTCCATCACTAAACCTATAAGTGCTACGTAAACTCTACATTTTTTTGTGGACCTGCCTACAGTTAATGTACCTAATTCCAATGCATCAAATAATTTTTAGCACCTCAGTAGGTATCTATACTTTGATTTACCATTTCAGTCAGTAAATTAATTAAAATACTAATTAGGTACTTTAAGCTGTTTCGATTTTTCAGTTATCTCGTACTAATGGCTCATAAGATAAGTGACCGTTTTGATTTTAATTATAGGTACTCGAATAAGTTAGTGTAGATAACTATTATAAGTAATTGATTTGCCCGTTACTACGTTGGCGCAGCCTGCCCCTTATGGACTAGTTTTCCTGTTTCTAAACGTCTATAAAGATCAGTATTGGAGTAGATACTTAGTACTTACAATTGCACTTACCTTGTTCCGTAGCGAGATCGCCATGATTCTAATTTCCCAAAAAGTTTCACAGATAAACATAGCTACGTAACTGCTTTCATTACTGACAAGAAGTTGTCAACACGTCGTAATTTACTATCATTGTTTCGAACTACTTTAATGTAGTAAATTATTTTCCCGCCATATCGCGTGCGTATCGCAAGTTTTCCCGCGTATTGCGCTCTGCGGCCGCACGCGCGTCGCCGCCGAGTGAGTGTAGGAGACTGTCGAGCGAGCCGACTCGACAGTCCGACAAGCGCTGCCAATGTCTGTCACCCTGAACTGAATGGCTGTGCCGGCTCTTGACTTGAGGCTTCCCAAATAGCGTCCTATATTCATGTGATTATGATGGAACTCACTTGGATATTGTTAGTGTTAATGTACCTAATCTAAGTATCTAAGACCACGTATAGTATAGGTAGGTATTTAACGAGTCTTAGTAAGAACAAATAAGTAAAACATTCTGTAATTTATCAATGAAATGCTGTGTTCACGAGTACCTACATGTAATGTATGTTAATACGACGTTAACAGTCTCTAGGTTTCGTAGTACCCACTTACATATTTAAGTAGGTAATACAGATACTGACATAGTCCTCAACTTCCGTTTTTCGCTTATTGGAAAACCGGCGACATTATGCAATTTTACCGTCAGAAAGGCTGCATGAATGAATAAGTTAGGTACATACAAATGCTGGTCAAGGCAAACATGATTATTGTGCTACATACATAATATGGAACACGTGGTATGCGTCATTAGGTCTGCGGATAACAAAAGTCTGTTTACGAAGTAATACCTAAGTTATTTTGTTGTCAAAACTTTGTTATTTATTGGTGATTTTTAAGTAATTCGCTAAATACAATGGCCTAGCTTTTCTAAGTCATTTATTTCCAGCGGAGTCATAACCATAAGGCAAAGCTTTTTCACTTAGCAGATATTGTTAAAAAACTTACGATGGGATAGGCGGTTATCATTAATCACTTTTTATCGGGGCTTCTCAAAGATGGCGGGCAAACTTTAATAAACCATTAAGTCGCGGAGCTGAGAAAACATTTCCGTTAATAAAAATAATGTGTAGGTATTTAGGTAAGTACCTACCTCTCATCTAAGTAAGTATCTGGTATAAATAAGTATAATTTTCATAGCATTTTAGGAATATTTTAATATTTTTTACTAATAGTAATAGTTATAGGAGATGGGAGATATATTTTATTCTAACATAAGACACTTGTAGAAGCGAAATAAGTATGTACAAGGAAATCAAGGACATGGTTCAACACTACGTCACAACTCTAGTCGACACTGGGGATTATTGTGATGGCCAGTTTTCTGTGTACTTAGTCGAAATAAAGTGCAATAATTGTTAAAAATATGCAGTACTAGTGGGCTCGGCGCGACTTCGTTCGCGTGTTGTCCTACCTCTACCCTACTCTACAACTACCTTACACTATTTCTCTTGCGTTTAAACTAGCTCTGTTTTATAGCGTCCAAACCAAATTAAAACGACTCGTTTCTGAGTTTTAGCGAGACTAATAGACAGCAATTGATTCTAATATTTATATATCTTTTACTCACTGTTTAATGGTAATTATGGACATGTTTAGGGTAGGTTACGTTCTTCAAACCGGTGGTGTAATAACGATAGGTAGTAAGAGATGCAGGGCATGGCGAGACATCTCGTTCGTTTGGACCCGCCTGACTGGGGAAGTACCGCCACCTTACAGAATACCGCAGTCAAATAAGTATTAAATTTTTACTTACTACAGGTGAGTAAGGTTGCTAGTACTGTAAGGTTGTTAGACGACCTGAGTGGTTCAATGGTCTGCCACGCAAGAGGGTTCGATTCCCGGCCGGGCAGAAATTGCAATGATGAATTTTAATTTTTGTTACGGGTCTGGGTGTTCTATGTATAATAAGTATGTATTTAAAAAGTATTTAAGTAGTATATCAGTTATCTAGCACCCATAGTACAAGCTTTGCTTATTTAGCCCCAAGGCTAGAAGGCGCTGTGTGAATTTGTCCACGAATATTTATTTATTTATTTAGTACTATTGGGGGGGGGGGGGAGTACATTGGAGGGGTGTAGTATTTGCTGTCAAGGTGTATTACGGGGTCGGCAACACGCTAGTGATAGCCGTATTGCAGACGTCCATAGACTACACATGCAACACTCGCTACAATCAGTTGCGTTCAGTGTGATACACGCACTCGCTTATTAGCTTATTATATTCAGGCGAGCCGTACTCATATTTGCCGTAACCTTACTAGTAAATAGGTTCTTATAAAAAAGATAGGTAAATAACCTACGTACTACGTAGGTACTAGTGTACAACTAAAAGAACAAAGGCGAGCGACGAACGCTGTCAGACTGCATTTTTCAGTAGAAGGAAAGCCAATTTAAAGTTTGTACATTTGTCGGCAACTATTCACATTATTTATGGGAAAATTTGCTTCGTCCACTTCATTGTTTGGATAATATTCCAATATCGAAAAATATTAACCCGTTAGTTAGAGTAAAAGTAGGTACTTTATAAGGTTAAGGTTAAAGGTATGATTTATAAACTCAAATATAATGAGTTAGATCTCACGATCTCGGTGGTCAACGTAAAATTATTAGTTAATGATAATTTTAGCTCTATACAAAATGTTGTTCAGAGATGTCGCTCACTTTTGGTTGAATGGTTTTAACTTTTGGTAGAATAAACACGCGGCGGTCACATGACAGAAATAATAAATGTTATTTCATTAACTTTCCAATAAAGCTAGTTTCACTGAATTAAATATATGTCGAGAAAAGAGTGGGGAAGACTCGATGGGCAAGGAATGGCCATCAGAACGTATTTATCGGGATAGTTTTGTAGCAATAAAGGGGTCTGTACAGTGTGTCAGGAATGTATTGTCAAATTGAAGCCACTATTATTAGTTTACAATTACAGCCGAAACCCGCGTGTTAATTGCAAAACCTTCCACCAACCCATGGTCCTCCTCCAACCTCACCAGACCGATCCGCGGGAGATACGCCGGTACTCTTGCCAGTTTCCAGGTACGCACTGCTTGACTCTCTACACGTTTACAGTACATTCTGTACTCACGTTTATACTTTCTGGAGCTTTCATGCAGCTTTTCAACGCAGCAGGAGTAGATAAATAATAGTAAAGTTAGTCAAAAGTCCTCTCAGCCGCCGCCGCATCTGACGTTCCTCGTAGTTACAACTGGTTACAACCATCCGCGAGGTGGCGCTCCGATCGACGTTCCCTTTTTAAATCCATGAGTTTACGCTAAACAGATTGACTGAGTCTCATGACCGTCTCCGATATATAGGGGGACTAGGGACTTAGGTTACTTTGATAGGGTGCGGAAAAAATAGTATACTAAAGCCTTTACCACCGTATTCGTCATTGTATACCTTCTGAAATTAGTCGGTTTAAACAGGAAACGAAAGCAATAACTATTGTGACAATGACACTACGAAAGCGTCAAAATAAGTTCATAGGGATTTAAAGAGTATACAAAAGTATCGATATCGATCGGTTCAATGTAATTTTATTATTTTTATCGATAACTAGAAAAGGAAGGGTTTACTGCTTCAGTTTGAATGTCATGTGCCCGATGGCTGGTACCTAAAAGTCTACAACATCGATGTACCTACACAATTTCGACAAGTAATCATCGTAAGGGATACCGCGAATATGGTCATGTGTTGCGTGAACCCCAGGGATACGTGGGGATAAGATGCCTGAGCCTCCGGTATCAGGAAATATACCCCGTAGGAGGCTCAAGAACCCATGGATTGCCATCGCTGAGTCAGATGCGAAAACTAATGAGCAGTTTTCCAATAGGTATCTAAAGCATTCCTAATCACTCACTAGATGGCGCCCCGACAATTTTGGTAATTGATAATCGCTTGAAATAACGAACGTTGTATTGGATAATATTGTATTTGTCAATAGTTTTGAACCATTTTAGAGGTTGTAATAATAATGGAAAATAGTGCCAACTTCCATAAATATTTCTTTTCACATTTCGTTCAACCTTTAACAGTTATGTTTATATTAATAAACATTTTATTTTTAAGTTTAGTATTTGTTGGCTGCATGAAATCACTGGCACCATCATACAGATTAAAAAAAGATTACCAAAATTGTAGGATTGCTTTTTGAAACCAACTATCAATACCTACTGGGAAACTCCTCATTGCTTACGACGTGAGGATGGCGTAGACCTGGCTTACGGCCCGCCTAAAAGCGGACCCTGGCAGAGTCCGGGATAAGCGCTATGACGATGATGAATAAATGTTTAAAGAAAAATTATGTTATTATATCACCAATACCAACCAGTTTTAATATAATTATTTTTATTAAGATAACTTAAGTGCTCTTAAGGTTAGAAAGAACTCGATTGTTGGTTAATTTAATTACGTAAAGAATGTAAATGGTAACTCAAGTTCATACAGCCTAGCACAATGGCATTTAAGTTACCTAAAGAAAAATAATTAGTTTTAAGAAAGTTAATTAGCATTTGGGGGACAATGATACTAAAATAACATTTTGTGGACAATGGGAATGAACCCCGTTCATGCGTCCCTGTCGATTGTTGTCATATCAAATTCCAATTTATCTCCATAATTATTAAATATAATTATAATTTAATAAAATCAAATGCCTAATTTTATTCGTAGCAGCGAAAGAAAAATTATATCGTGTATATATTAGAGATGTAACGGATATCCGGCCACTATCCGGTATCCGGCCTATCCGGCCATAATTTACTATCCGGCCGGATACCGGATAATGCGTTAATATCCGGCCGGATACCGGATAATGCGTTAATATCCGGCCGGATACCGGATAGTAAAAAATGTATGAAAAGCCCATAAAAGTGATTTTGCTCATCGGAAATATATGCCCCTCTGTAGCAGTCGAGTAAAAAGTCGTATCAAAACGTTTAAAAACGATTAATATTAATCAAAGAAGTATTGATTATGTCGGCATCAGCACCTATTCTACTCGTATTGTTCATTTGGTAGGTTAGCAAAAATTTTTAATACTTTTCTGGTCTCTTCTTTTTGCGCTATGCCTTTTCCATTAGTTGGAGTCAGCTCTTTATGTCTGCTTCCTCCATTTCTCTCTATTTTGAGCAGTAGCAGCGTCAATAATATTGTCCTTCAGGTCCCGTTGGTCCACCGTCAGCCAGGTGGCGTGTGGGTGTCTTCCGCGTCTGCGAGTCGTTGTCGCCAAATTTAGGGCTACTTGCACTAACGTGATCTTTGGGGCAGCGGAGCATATGCCCACACCATCGCATTGAGCGTTCTTAAATTTTCTCGGGCATAGGTGTGACCAACAGGGTGACACCCGCTGATCAGCATAAATGCGGATTTTTGTCGTGTGTAGTTTTGACAAGTGCTGTTTAGTATAATAATGTACTTAGTGTAATAATTTAAAGTCAATCAAGATATATATTCATATTACAGATATGAAAAAATATTATCCAGGATGAAAAATATGAATTTCTTTATATTTAGAGGTAGTATACGATGTCGTTTATTGAGAGCGTCGGTGGCCGAGCGGTCAGAGTATCCGACTCGTAAGCCAGAGGTCCCGGGTTTGAATCCCGCTACGGCCATGTACCAATGACTGTTTTCTGAGTTATGTACATTAGTTGAATACTAACCGATGCTCTTACGGTGAGGGAAAACATCGTGATGAAACCTGCACATTTAGTCGACTGGATGTGTAACCATGATCCAATCTGGTCAGGTTCCCCTGTTAGCAGGGTCATGGAGGTCAGATGGCAGTCGCTCCACTGTAATAACCTGACCTGCTAAATCCTGGATCATGGTCAAGGTGGACCCCGGGCCCTCGTGCGCGAGAGCACATCCGGGACATTAACGCCAAGATGATTATTATTATACGATGTCGTTTATCCTCTGCGATGCTGTGGGCTAATTTGTAAGCCCGTATTTTGAAACTATCAATCCGTATGAGGGCGGAAGAATTGTTCAGTTCAACGTTCAAATTATTCACATTAAACGAAAACTTTAAATTACATAAACACATGCAGTCGTATAAATTCCACGCCACGATTAAAGCTTGCACAAACTTTTTCAGGGACTATGACCTGTGAATATCCGGCCGCCGGATATCCGGCTATCCGGCTAGGAGGCTGGCCGGATATCCGGTATCCGGCCAAACAACTATCCGTTTCAACTCTAGTATATATACCTACGTATTTAGAAAGACGTAAGGCCGAGGGACTTGAATCTTAAGCATTAAATAATATTGGAAAACTGGTGTCCGAAATGACTGGTAAGGAGAAAATTTTCATAATTTTTTATTCTTCATTATGTATAAGGGTCAGTTCAGATCGAACGATACGTAACGCGACGTGGACGGTAATGGTAATATTTATTATTTACTCAACGTTTTATTTAATAATCATGGTTTTATTCAATCTGACATTCTTATAGCGTCATATGAATTTGACATTTCAATTTAAAAATCAAAGTTTAAAAAAGTTAACCTTGAGCATTAGGCGTCTCCTCTATTACGTTAGTAAATTATTTCTCTATATATAAAATATTACGCGCTTTAAGTATTGTCACGTAAAAATGTGTACAGGTAATAAGTATAGGGATTCATCGGGTGAGGTATGACACGGACGATCTACGGATATCGGAGTGTCGACCGGCTTAAGATTAATGATGGTTGCTATCAATTGACAGCAAGCCTGCGGGGCTCCTTTACGCTTTGTCACACTAACCTAACCGAATGTATACATTTACAGACAGTATACAACAAAGTCGCTTCCCGCCGTCTGACCTTCTTTTAAACTACGCAACAGATTTTAACGCGGTTTTACACAATAGATAGGGTGATTTAAGAGGAAGCAAACTGTGCGCTTAACAAAATCGCTAGCCCATCAAAACGAACACTAATAACACATAATTAACACTTTTGAGGGCGTGGGGACCGGAATTCCAGTAAAGGTCGCTTACAGTAAACCCATTGCCCGGACCTACAGCATAAGGGTCAGGGGCTTGAGTATCAGCTGGGGATAGAAAACTGAAGGTACCAACAGTAAGGATCAGTGCCAACGCTGATGGTCTAATTTAGTAACTTAAGAATGCAAAGAAATAAAATTGGTATCAAAAGACACGCCATTTAAAAAGATGTGGGCAAGATGCATAAATAGTTGAAAAAGCTTTCATATTCCAACATTCATGGTTTCGGATGACAGGTGTCTACCTTAGCTACAACCGCATGGTAAATATAATTCCACAAAATATTGACCAATCATACAAAAAAGTTCAACGCGAGCGACGGCCCCGTTGATGTCTTTTACATGAATGTAATTAAACTCATTATTCCGTCGCCTGAATGTGCAGGTTTCACCACGATGTTGTCCCTCACCGTTAGAGTATCGGTTAGTATTCAACTAATGTATATGTATAACTCAGAAAAGAGTCACTGAACATGACCGCACTGGGATTCGAACCCGGTACCTCTCGCTTACGAGTCGAATACCTTAACCACTCGGTCACCGACGCTTTAAGACGGTCAGGGTCCGGCATTGCCTTAATAAAAATATATGAAAACTGTTATAACCTGTTTAAATGAATTGTAACGAATTTATTTATTAATTATTATTTATACCAGCCTGTATCATCTCACTGCTGGTCAAAGGCTGCTCCCATATTCTTCCATACTTCACAAACGAATACGACTTTTTAATCTAAGTTTATCAGTAGGTATTGTCAGTTGGTTTCAAAAAGCATCAATAGATGGCGCTCCTACAATTTTGGTATTTTTTTAAAAATCTGTATGTTTGTGGCAGTGATGTCATGCAGCCATCTAGTACTAAACTTAAAAATAAAATGTTTATTAATATAAACATATATTTAAAAGGTTGAACGAAATGTACAAAGAAATATTAAATATAAGTAAGCACTTTGTTCCATTTCAATACAAACCTTTCATATTTGTATTACGTCCATTCTTGATCCTAGCGTACATGAAACGAACTGACTTAGTCTAATTGATGTTTGTTTTGTTTGCAATCATTTATTACAACCTTTAAAATGGTTGAAAACTATTGATAAATATAATATTATCTAATACATAGTACCTAGTGTCTATATCCTCTTTACTAAGAACCTATTTCAAGCAATTACCAATTACCAAAATTATAGTTCTGACCGAGAGGTCTATCCATTTGGTACGAACGTTAAGCCTCCGCTGTCTGTCACGGGATAATATTTTCGTACATTTTCGTACACTAGGTAGGTACATAATCTTGGCGTCAATCCCAATTGGGCCCTTGCGCGTGAGACTCGGTGTCCGCCTTCCCACTTCTCTTAGTCCACTTCGTTCGGTCTTCGGCATCCTTGGTGGTAAGTTTGTTGGCACGCACGTCATCCTCAACGACGTCAAGCCAGCTTGGCCATACCATCGAAGGCGGCATCTGCGAAGTCACGGACGCTAAGGCTCGGGATGATGGAAAGAGGGCCGATGGCATTACAATTGTTGTTTAGTCATAAATAAGCACGGCATCTGATATAGAATGCGACTTATGTAGAAACACTGGTCCCACCCCACATAATTAGGGCTATCATGGCGCGGCTGCTTCTACGACGGAGGATTCCTAGATCAGGGATTTTTATTTGTGCACCTTAGATTTAACAGTTAAACCATGGCAACCTATCTGGTGCTAGAAGGACGTTCCATTAGATATCTACCTGTAGCCGTATTCACAATGATTCGAAACCGTTTCCGAACGATTCGACACGAAATTCGTGAGCGGCGAATCCGTGTCGATCAATTCGAAAACTGTTATTCTGAATCCTGATAGATTCCACGGAAACTCTACTCTCTATAACTTATGAAAGTTACATAAAAATTAACTGAAACCACATTTTCCTAAGAATTTTTGCGGGGTCCTTTGTCGATTCCGTATCCGAATCCGATTTCCGAGCCATTGTGAATACGGCTACTGGTCATGATTTAAGGTAACGGTGACCCACGTGCTACTAGCACGGTGCTAGCACAGCGCCTACCCTTAAATAACTAGAAGTCCAACTAAAAAGGTAACACACCAAGCCTTTTGGCGAACAATCCCGCAAGACAATTTTTATACGTAATACAGACCCACTAAGATTAATAAGTAAAGCTCGTCTAGTCTAAGATGACGCGTCCCACTACTTAGTTAGTTGATTTCGATGTGTGAGTGCAAATATTGATAACGACACTTCATCTGTGTGGGAGCCAATGAACGACGCGTGCTCTTACGTTTGAATTTCACCGGCAACTGAATGACCAATTACAACGGCATCTGTATATGTATTGCGTCCATATTTTAAACTTGCTTGTGTGCGTTAATGCGATAGTGGGGCGCGTCATTTTAGATTAGACGAGCACTACTTTGGTTTTTATTTGGTATTTTCCGTGCACCTTGAAATAAATTGTGTTCTATATATTTCCATTAGTTGTTGCAAGTTTTGGTAGGTACCAATTAGATACTAAATATTGATCTAGGCTACAGCACGATAGTCCAAGCCGTAACGATGATATAACAATCAATCCGACATTCTGACGTCAGAATGGCGGGTATATTAATTTTTGCTAAAACATTGAAACGCTTTATATACTACTTCATTATTTCTGTAGAGCAGTGGTTCTTAACCTGTTATAATTTTTTTATTGTCAAAAAAGAGTATTTGTTAGCTACTTAATATATTTGCAATACGCTTATGTAAGAAGAAAAGGAAAACGTTCGTTATGTTCTTTAAATTTTGCATGATCAGTACCATTCAGCCAATCACGCCAGGTGCAAATACTTGTTTGATTTTTAATATCTTGTACCTACTGCGTGGGGACGCACTCGAAGTCTTACTAATAACCGCAATGCTTGCTTGGTGCTATTTTCCTCAAAATATACAGTCATTTGGCCAGCTTTATTCCTTTTCTCAAGCAACGTTAGTTCAGCCATGGATAACTTTCTTCTAAAACTATTCATTGATGTGAGCAAATCACGAATATCTTTTTAGAGCATATACCTACCTAAGTACCTAGGTATGATTTATTAGATTCGTCAAGTTTTTCAATTTAGCGTGTAGTGTCTTGCCTAACTATTTTTTATCGTAAACTTATAAAATTATTTCATTTTGGTAAAAAAATATTGAAATAGGTGATCAAGAAGTCACAGCTCACAAACGTGCAGTTTAAGTTTCATGTGAATAATATACTTTGCTGTAGGTATATTAATCTACATTTGCCCGAAATTACTTCTCACTTTAATTATCACTTCACGAACTTCCATTTTAATAGACTTACCCATTATTTAAATAATATATTTTTTATCAATTACCAAAATAAACATTGCAATCGTTTCTTTTGAGATTTTTGAATGACGTTTGAAAGGCTTGCCATAGGACAGAGATTTAAAAAAAGCGATGCACACTTATCGTGGTCCAATTGTAGCACAAAATAATCGAATACTTTCCATCACTAGACCTTGAAGCGGCCAATGGCATGCATTTCTGCCCGATTCCGACCTACATACTTCAGGGTTTTACCAGAATTGTTGATTTTAGGCGTCTGGTTGTGAAATATGATTCTTGGGCTTTACTCGTTAACTTGAAAGCTTTCGACTGCACCGACTGACAGTAATACGGTTTGTTTTAGTGATCGTTACATTGTCTTCAAAAATCAGCAAATCTTTATATATATAATTCTTCTGTGAGTGTGTATGTCACTGAACTACTCTCAAACGACTGGACCGATTTTGATGAAATTTTTTGTGTGTGTTCAAGGGGATCTGGGAATGGTTTAGATTAACACCTAAGGTGTAGGGTAGGTGTAGGGTAGGTGTAGGGTAGGTGTAGGGTAGGTGTAGGGTAGGTGTAGGGTAAGTGTAGGGTAGGTGTAGGGTAGGTGTAGGGTAGGTGTAGGGTAAGTGTAAGGTAGGTGTAGGGTAGGTGTAGGGTAGATGTAGGGTAGGTGTAGGGTAGGTGTAGGGTAGGTGTAGGGTAGGTGTAGGGTAGGTGTACGGTAGGTGTAGGGCAGGTGTAGGGTTAGAACGCTACGCGAACGAAGTCGCGCCGGGTCCACTATAAGTAATAAGAATGGATAAACTGAGTGCAGCGAAATAATTCGCGTGCCAATAAAAAGTTGAACATTCCTAATTAAGACGCCTTTTATAAATCTGGGCCTAAATGAGAGTAGTCGCAGTTTGGGCGCCACTTTGGATCCAGTTTGGGCGCCAATATAATTATTATAATAGCTTATACAAGTTGACTTCTTTATTCTCGTTACCAAGGGGTATTTATTTGCTCGACAACTTTTATTATGGCACCAACTCTAAAATCGCGTAAAAAGTCAGCCGTTTCATACAAAATTGAAAACAGATTTTGGCAAAATGTTGTAATACAGCTAATTTTTTTCGAGGTTTTAGTTAATGAAATTAAATATAGATAGGGCGACGCCTAGCTGTGATACATCAAAGATTCAATGCTAACTCTCACGCTGTGTTTTTGGTATTCATTGTTATGCAGATGACAGCACTGGCCACTGGAGACGCTCGTTATACAGGGCGAGCAAATATCCCTCGTTTTGAGGTATTAAAAAGCCGAATTAGACTTGACTTAGAACACTCCTTGAAGCAAGTTGCACAATGGGGTCTGCCCTGGAGACTGCAGACTAAACCCGTCTGCTAAACCTGTTACTTTTCAACCCCTCGTAAGATACAGCTCTGCGTTATTTTCGCAAAAAATATTATTTTTCCGCTGCGGTTCCAAAGAACACCCCTGACCATCTCCAAAGTATTGGGCTGGGATGGGATTCACTGTGTCAACATTTCAGCTGGCGTGCCGTTTCAGATTTACCTGGAACCTATGGCCAAATTAACCTCGTAAAACTTCGGAGTGATTTACCGGACAAAGCGATACTACTACGCGGTCACATTAACTTGACACTTGGGCTTGGTGACGTCATTTAGACACTCAGGTACGGTGCGAAAAAAAGCATGTTGGTAAATTAAAACTATACGTTTGATTTTGGAGCATAGATTTTATTTGTTATTCTTGCAATATGTTACATCATATATTAATTTAATGAATGTAGTTACTACATATACATAGTGCTTCAGAAAGGTCATGTAGAACTGAAACGATTTAATCTACATACCGATACAAACAACTTTTGTTATGGGACCAACTGTGAAATCACGAAAAAAATATCAGCTGTTCCATACAAATAGTCTCGCGAGATTTCAAATTTACTTTTTTATGAAAATTCATCTTCACTATAAATAATGGGTACGATATCATTAAAACTAACTTCTTCTTCACTTTCACTTTCGCTGTCTGACTCCTCTCCTCCAAACTCGATCACAAGTTGCTGAACTACTTCGTCAGTCAGGCCAAAACCAACAAAAATAGTCCAAACTTAACAAAACAATAACGAAAACATAACAAAATGTCCAAGAACACCAACAGAAAACTAGCCACAATATCGACGCGCGTATCGGTAACAGAGATGCTGACCATACTGACGTTTGCCGGGCGAGCTAAGGGAATGCGGGGGGAAGCGGGCGGGGCCTCGCATTCCAGCGATGTGTCAAGTTAATGTGACCGCGTAGTATACCCCAGGTCAGTGCCTATTTCTGCATAAGGCACAGGTATGGCTCCATTGGGAATATTGCTTCCATCTTTGGGACCTGCTTTATCTTCTTGACTCTGTGCAGAGGTGCGGCATAACGAATGAGGAGTTTTCCAGTAGGAACTGTCAGTTGGTTTCGAAAAGCAACAATAGATGGCGCTCCCACAATTTTGGTACTCTTTCACTACACATATTATCGGGTTTGTTACCACGGTTAGTATTGTTTTTACCTCGATATTACCGACCGTATAACCGTGGTAACAAACCCGATAATATGTGTAGTGAAAGTGTAGTGAATAACCACGAAAGTCTTAAAACCTATATTTGGTACTCTTTTTTTAAATCAGTATGATTGTGACAGTGATGTCATGCAGCCAACTAATCATCATCACAGCCCATAACATTCCACTGCAGGACTTTGGGCCTCTCCCACAAAAGGGGAGGTTATTGCCATAATCTCCACTCTTGGCAGGCGGGTTGGAGATCGCAGTGTTGCAAACATAACAATGGAAAACGCTGCTGCCCATTTTCCAGTTTATGGAGACTAGATATTTTGCCTCTAAACGTTAGTCGCCTTGTACGACACCCACGAGTGTAAGGGGTTGGTGCTATTCTACTCTACCGGTCACCACACGGCCAACTAATACTAAACTTAAAAATAAAAAGTTTATAAATATAAACAACTTTTAAAGGTTGAACGAAATGTAAAAATAAATATTAAATATAAGTAGGCACTATCTTCCATTTTAATACAAACCTTTCATATTTGTATTACGTATATTCTTAATTCTAGCGTCCATGAAACGAACTGACTTAGTCAAATTGGTGTTTGCTTTGTTTGCAATAATTTATTACACCTCTAAAATTGTTGAAATATATCGATAAATACAATATTATCCAGTACAACGTACCCAGTGTTTATATCCTCTTTGTTAAGAACCTATTTAGATTCCTAAGGCTTTAGATACCTATCAAAGACTTCTACATATCCATGGAAAAACTACTCATTGTCATGATCCCATACTAACAAGCAAGTTACTTTGGCTTCCTGTGAGTTTTTTACCGGTTGTATAATGGGAAATATGCTGAGGAACTTTTTGATCTGGTGCCAACAGCATACCACCGTCAACGCACTACCCACAGAGGGTTTGGTCCTCATTCACAATACGTAAATATAGCTCGTATCAATCACAGATCTGATTACTTATCTGCAGGGTAATGCGTCGCAATACATTAAGTACCACTTCTTGTCATGGACGTCCGCTCACCGAGACACGAGTTCGTTGTGGAGGCAGCCAAAAGCATCGATTGGTTTAAAAGACACCGCCAATGAACTCTGGCGCAATTATCAGATGTTCATCCTGAAATTGGGAGTCCTCGGCACGACGAAAGGTGGCCGGAGAATAACAAGACCACGGGATGGCGGAATTGGAAGGTGTTGAGGAAGCAGTGAGAGCCAAAGAGGCATGCTTCAAAAAATGTTAGCGAAGTAATTGCACTTGGTAAGATGTTCTTAGGAGTAAGCGCCGAGCTAGAAATAGATAAGAGGAAGTATAATGATGGTGTCAAAAGAGCAGTCTGCTTATACGCCTCTTTTGCTCATGGAATACGCTGATGACCCCGCACTGTGATCAAGCTTAGGTAGTGTCTTGGGGTAAACACGTGGAAGAAAATGATAGAGAACGGGGGTTCAAAGGTGAAAGTTACCGAAACAGAGTGCACGGCAAGCTGCAGCACGAATTCTGAAACCATACATTAAGTAGAGAACAAGAAGCTGTTAAGTCCAACATCTCTGCAGTTTGGGCCAAATAGCTCGAGCTCAAGGTAAACGGCTGTGTCCCTAAGTCAAGCTCAAGAGACTTACTTACTATACAAGAGCATTATCAGGCCTGTTGTTGATGATGTTTTAAGGAGACATTGCCGGCGCTGACGAAGCATGTTCATGAACTCCTTGAAGTTGACAACGACATGTAAATGTTGCAGTGAATATGCAGCGTTACGTAACGAGCATCGTGACAGCCTTGGTATGAGATACATAGCGGATAAGGTTGGAGAGGTGCGTCTGCGCTATTTTGCTCACGCACGGTGCATAAGCCCCCGGGGTACGTGGAAAATAGGTCCCTAAACCTAACGGTATCAAGACAACGGAAGAGATTGATTGACATCTCTGAGCTTACGATGTGGGGATGCCGAAGACCGAGCGAAGTGTAGAAGAGAATTGGACCCGGGATTTATCGATCGAATGGTGATGAGTTATCTACAGTTTTGCTATTCATGGATTTATATCTCTAAAACATAAATCCAGATTTATCTCTGTGCAACATAAATCCATAGACAAAACAGTTTAGATAAGAAAATATAGGAAAAGTACTTGAGAAAAATATAAACTACATAAATTGGTAATAAATTTAATAACGAGTTATGTCACTGTAATAAAAACTATCTAGATAAATTATAGTTAAATAATACTTATAAAACTATATAAACAATCACAGCTGGGCTATTTGTTGCGTTGCGTATACATTTCACCTTACCTCCTACGATGTCATTGCACTTTCTGAAAATAAAGAGAAATGTAAAATTATTATTAGGTACACAATATTATATAGGGCGTAAAAAGACCGCTAGCATTAATTGAAACTTCAAATTCTACCCATGAAAATGAACAACTTTCCCCAAGAAACATACCCGCGGAAACTCATAGTTTAGGCAGAAATCGAGATTCTTTAAAAAAAAAAAAGTTGTATTTTTGTACTAAAAAATATAAAGTATCGATAACTACATCGTCCACAATTAATTTAGACACTCAAAGTTCAAATTTAAGTTGAAATAAATGCACTTTAAGTAAAAGCACGCAATGTAAAGCGTGCAGGCCCGGCCCGCCGCGCGGGGTCAGTGGCAGTGAGGTGTGCGCGAAATTATGAAGTCGTTTCCGCGGGTCGCCGGACGATGTACATTGCGCGTCGCAATTAATTATTTATTTTAGGTAGCGAAATTATGGAGTCGTTTCCGCGGGTATGTTTCTTGGGGAAAGTTGTTTAGTTTCATGGGTAGAATATGGGGTTTCAATTAATGCTAGCGGTCTTTTTCCACCCTTGTATATGTCAAACAGATTATTCTCATACTTAGCTATGGACAATATGAATGTTGTGTTAATGGATACTGGAAACAATTACATAGGGAAGATTGATGAAGAAGACAAATGTAATTATAATATTACAGAAGTAAAATTGATGGTAGTTAATAGGACAAAACTGATCCATGCGGACGAAGTCCCGGGCAAAAGCTATTAAAAAAAAACGATTGTCAATCGTTCATGTTATAAATTATTTATTTATCTACCAGCAACGAGGGGAGAGCGAGATTGAAATGTTAAAGAGTGATAGGTAGAGAAATGCAACCCTTGATATATGAATACTAGTAATAACGAAGAATTAGACAAAACTTACCATAGTAATTTCAGGGAATATTGTACTGAGGTTGAAATTCGCTCGAGACGTAACAGGGAAACTCGTAAGAGAGCGATCTACGTTGTGGCTCATAGTCTGCATGTTAGACGGCATCAAGTGGCTATTGAAGAATTCCGGTTGATATTGTGCCGGCATTTGATTTCCGACGTAGTTGGAGAAAGGTAGCTCCTCAGATATCAAATTTGTATGTCTCTTAGTGGTCGGAGTCTTGTTTTGCCACAATAGGTTAGAAGTATCATGCCACTCCTCAACTTCCGCGTTTAATTTAGCTCGCTTGTTTTGATATTTCTTACTGGTTTCTTTCTTAGAACATTCAAGTTTATGTTTCACACCTGAATCTCTTCTGGAACTTTTATAATTGGAAGGCACTTTTTCTGGTTGAAACATAGTCGAATTATTTCTCATTTTTAGTTCTTCATATTTATGATTAGGATAATTGCATTCAGTACTTTGACTGTAATCTATAAAATCTCCAGAAAACGGTCCAGTAGCGTAGTTACTACTCATCAAATTACTGCTTCCAGGCACAAAGTTTGAATAAAACGAATTAGACATTGTATTTGTTGTAGTATTATATAAGTTCGTCCCTGAAAATTGCTGCCCAGTGTAGCTATTGTCAGTATAATCAAGGATTGGTGGAAAATGTGATACTTGAGCGATGCTACCGTCTTGAGAAACATTTAAATCATTATACTTCTGGGCAGTAGGGACAAATTTTATATTTTGTTCTTGTACTTTCTGCGTGCAAGTACCGCCACGAATTAAAGATTCTGCAGAGTAACTGTTCTTTTGATTTTTGGAACTCTTTTCAGGTTTTATTGGTTTTGATTTTGCTACTGGGAAATGGGTCATGGTTTCATAGGAATTTGTCGGTTTTAATTCATTAAATAAATAACTCTGAGAAATGTTATTATCTAGACGTGGCATGACTTTTCGGTGAAGGTCATTTGAAAAGTGTGAAATATTTTGTTTCATTGCTTTATTTTCACTGTTAAGTCCCTGGTAACGTGATGACATCGTATTATCAGTAGATCGGTTCATTAAATGAGTCACAGAAAAGAAATTACTACAGTTTTGTATGTCAGACTGACTAACATTTCTGTTAGGCACTTCGGTATTTTTCTTTTTATCATGAGGTCCTAACGCCAAGTCTCCGACTAATGTTGGTAAGTTTATCGGTGGCGGTTCTATACTGATTTCTGTAGTTCCAAGTGTCCTTGTGGAAGGCCACGTTTGAATTTCTTCTGGAGTTACTTGTGAAGAAAAATTATGCATTGACACTGACAATGGAAAATAATTACTGGATTCATTATGATCCTGCTTTTTGGAATTGTGTTCAAATTGATTGTAAGAGGTTTTTATTGTATCTTTAATATCATTTGATGTATTGCAATTATTTTGCATTGGTCTTATTTCAGAGGTCATCCAATTTATATGCATTTTACTAGGAGATTTTTTAGTGAATTTCTCCGTAAGTTGCTGTGGCTCCTGGATAACACTGGCTGCTTTCATTGGGGCGTGGCTTTCGGTAACGAGTTTGGAAGTATGACCTTTTGCATTTTGTTGAACATGATCCGATGGAATATAATTTTGAGGTTTATTACCCAATGTTTTGGAGATATTATTATTCGAGTAAAATGGTACATCTTCAGTCCATAGATTTGCAGATTGCGAATACAAACTTGTAAATGGTTCGCTGAAAGTTGTGATAGGTTTGCTCATTACATCTTTTTTGGTAGTATTTGGCGTCAATGGCACATGGAATTCTGGATTAAATGGGTTATATGATGATGCACTGGATGTTGTTAACATATTATCCTTATTAAAGGTTCCTGCAGCACTGGTACAGTTAACAAAATCGAAGCCCTTATGTGACCAACCCAAATCAATATCATAGGTTAGTCGAGAAGATCCAAGTTTGACAATATTGTCTTCTACGTTGGAGTAATCCGCTTTGTTTTTAGAAGCATATTTCTCCATAGCACAAGGATATAGGCCAAAGCTATTAAAGTCATGGGTCGATGAGATACTGCTTGTACTGTATATTGTATTCTTAACTGAGCTAAATGGATCACTTTTGTAGAATATATTATTGCTGCTAACGTAATTCGATTGCGATGGTGTCGATTTAGTAATATTGCAGTCAAAATCTAAAGAATATGATGGTTCTGTTAGTGCATTCGTAGATATCAAAGACGACATTGGTAGATTCAAAAATGGATTATCATTCGGTAAACTGGTTGTAGGTGTTATTGTGCTAGGAGTTTTATTTATATCCACGTTTTTATTGCTTAAATTGTCTAAATATTTATTTGATGTGCTTTCTTTGCTTACGCTAACAATAGATGGAGGCTGTGATTTTGCGGGAGATTTGGATTTATTGTCATTAGATTTCTCAAAATAGGAACCAGATTGTACATTTAGCATATCAGATCTTCTTTGATCATGATCCTTGGAAGGAATCTGTATGGCACTTGGGGTTTCTTCAGCTGGACTATCAGCTCGATTTCCACTCACTAATGGGAACGACATTAGAAAAGCAGCTGTTGGAGAAGTAGCCAAAAACTCTTCAGCAAGTTCAAGACGTGCATTTCCTACGTCAACATGGTTCTCACACAAAGAAGGATCTAAAATGTTTGGTAACTTATTTTCCTTATCTTTATCTTCAGGTAATGTCGGCTTTGCAGCCGCTATTTTATTTAACTTATTACTGGTTGTAGAATGTTCAGCGTTCTCATTGCTTTTTAGTATTTCGACTACTTCTATATTATCTTTTACAATGCTTGGAACTTCCGTATTTTTAATTTCTGGAGTTACACTTGATACGTGGTTTTCAATTGATTGTATCTTTTCAACTGGAATTTCTTTATTGCACATAATACTATCGTTACTGACACTTTTGCTACATAAGTTTTCCTTAGTAGAAGATACTTCAACAAAAGTTTCTTTGGAATTTGGTGACTCTACATTTTCAGAATTCTGGACACTAACAGCTATTTCCTTGTTTTTATTTTCAATAACAGTCTGACTAACTGCAGTTTTAGCGTTATTACTAATTGAAGAATTTGTTGTGCCTCTAAGATTTTGCTTGGAATTTTTCACTGGCTTTTTAACAATATCTAGTTTTTGCTTTATGTTCTTTTTAGATTTTGTGACAGATAGTGGCCGAGAGTATGCTGTCAAAGGTAATATATTTACCATTGTCGTTTTTGTAACGTCACTGGTCCTATTTACGATTGGAAAAGGGGATTTATTTAAAGTTTGTAAACTTGAATCAACTAATACGAATGCTGGCGGAACTGTGGGAAATAACAATGGTCTTTGTGGAAAAATGTATGGTGCGGCTGGTAATACTACAATTGTATTTTCTGGTCCTGAAACAATAGAAAAATATAAAATTCCATTTAAACAAGGCACTTTGTATAAATGCTTCGGAACAACCTGAAATGCTTGGTTTACAATTTAAATAAATTAGATTATAACCTTAGTTATATTTAAGATATAAGAAGGAGCATTGACATACCAAAAAAGTGATTGTGAAATAAATGTTAAGTACATACCCTTTTTTTCAGTACTTTTAGGCAGTAACGTAGGGAGATTTCGGAAAACTTTCGACGAGACATCTTTTGGAGCGTTCTTTGATACTGGTGGCCTCGTCGTACTTGTAGCAGGAATTTGTTTTTTTTCACTGTTGTGGCATTTTGATTTATCTATCATTACTATATTTACTTGTTTATCTGCAAAAAGTAATAGATATGACGTGTATTTTTAAATAATTGAGACGTACCTACGAATAATTGGAATTTTCGAAAACAGTTCCATTATCGAGTTAGAGCCAAGACTTCAATATATCCATGGTTAAGACAGACTGAAATTTGCTAAAGTTGAGCTTCGGTTTACTTCGGTATTGTAGTTCCGATACCTCGTAGACCTCTATTAAAAACCGTTGGGTGCTGTCATTTCAAGGAACGCCTAACGCGGCCAACAATCATGTGCCACCACCGATTACCCCTAGAGTGGTGGTAGGTCTCTGACCCATTTGAAGAACGGAAAAGCCATTGGCCATGACGGAATACACATACAATCCTAAAAGCAATGGGGACCAGGGCGACTCTTGGACACTGAGCAATTTAACAGGATCGTAGTCGCGGGGCTTATACCTGATGCGTGGCGCATAAATATTATATCGTTAATCTATAAGAAAAGGACAGTCTGCAAGAGTGCAGCAACTATCGAGTTATCTAATTCATGAGCCACAAAATGACGGTATTTAATACCGTCCTTTTCTTATAGAGACTTTGCCAGGAATGCTCCGTTTCAAATTGCCAATACGGCTTCATGCCGGATGGCAGCACAATGGGTCCAATCTCTTTTTGGGCTGATTGCTCTTTGGGCCTTTATTACAGGATATTAGGTGCATTGTTAAACAAATAGAATTGGCTGAAAGAAGGGCCTAAGGCTCCAACCACAGATTCTTAAATTACAGGCATTTTTAACTTATCAAATGAAAATTTATTTAATGAATTTCCATACTTTATCTTATAAATTAAAATATTTTTTGATAATACAGCCTCAAAATTTTATTTTTGATTTAGTATGTATTAATTTATGTACGTTAACCATAAATTGTATTTGTATTATGCACATTATGTTTAATGTGGCTTTTAAAAGGAAAACGGCCAAGTGATTTTGAACTGTAAAAAAAAATAACTACAAGTGATTTTGATTATATTTTAATTTCAAACTGTATTCTACTTTATTCCCTTTCAAACAGAACTTTCGTAAAACTTTGTAACAGCTGCACAGGAATATGAATTTTAGGTGGTACTATACATTAGTTAACCAATGCTCTTACAATGAAGAAAAACATATCATCCACAACGTCACATTCCCCTATCAACAAGGTCACGGAGGTCAGACGGAAGTCACTCTATAGTAAGTACCTGATCATAGTCAACTCACAACTGGGATATTGACTGATGGTTATTAATTATGGGGGGATAGATAGGTACAGTGTAAACAAACATTTCTGAAACTTACCAGAAGGTTTTTTTTTAATTCTTAAGAACACTTGGGTTGATGCATCTTGTTTCTTTGTACTTATATATGAATCTACTCGAACCTGTAAGGCTAGTATTTCTGCCTCTGTAAAAGTGATAAAATTGGTTTGGGTTAATTGGTGATACCAAAAGTAGTGGTATTGCAGTAAAATTTATATTGTGCGCGAGAGCACAACCAGGACATTAATGCCAAGATGATTATTTTTTATTTATTATTTATCTGCTGGGAAGAATATCAGAAGAACTTACTTAATTGTATCTTATCTTGAACATAATTCTTCAAACATTGGATGGCTTTCTCGACTATTTCAATTTTAGGGTATTGTGCATTTTCCGGATCTTTGTTGCTTGAATCAAGAGCTCGATTTATCTCTTTGACCATTTCACCGAGTCGGGTTAGAGCATCATTGAATTTATTACGTCTATTACGTTCCCATTCTCGACAACGGCTGAAAGAGAAATACCAGCTATCATTTCCCTTTTGTATGATAGTAGTCATTTGAGTCCGCAGGCTAAGTAAGATGGGACTGATTGACCAATACTTCATGATTCCTTATAAACTTAGTGGTTTTGGCAAAGATCTTCCAATAAGTTGGCAACAACATTGAAATCCATCCTTCCATTTATAAATGTTAGTCACTTTTTATTAGGCTCAAGACTAACAGTGGGTTGTTATTAAATACTGTCTAGTCTATAGTTGTCAGTTGCTGGAAGTAAACCAACCTGGGCGTCCGTTTTTTAGTACTAGGTTCTTCTTGCATTTTGAATATAAATACCAGAACTCTACACAAATAGGACAAGAACAAGTGGCTAAACTATGATCAAAACAAACGGACGGAGTCTTTTTTTAGGATTCAACAACATCAGCAACATCTACATTACAAAATTCACTTATTTCCTACGCCTATTTCACATCACAATCACCACAATACAAAACTCACAAACATATTCTTTACTCTTCGAAGTCTTCGATAACGTTATTCATTCGGCCTTTCCCAGTCCCAGGTCCCACAGATCCATTATGAATGGATTGATAGATAGATTGACAGTAACAGATATATTTTTTAATTTTTATTGGCATTGGCATCAGCCAAAATTGTGACGCTTCGCTCCGAGGAAGCGCACAACTTTCCAACAAACGAGGCTTTGTAACAACCAAATTATTGGTATTGGCGCGCTTTAAGCGCGCTCCACATATTCCCGCGGAACTGTCCGTTCCGCGGGAACACGAGTATGTAGAGGGAGTATTCGTGTAGTCCCGTGCAGGTTTGGCATGTCTCGCCTATTTCATAGACTAAGTACAGATAGTTTGTTGTTGTCTCAATTCGATCGATTTTTTATTTATATTTCTAGCGCTTTTTCCCGTAACAGGTTCGGGGTACTCTTGACCATGATCCAGGATATTAGTAGATCAAGTAATTACAGTAGAGAAGTTGCCATCATCTCTGTGACCCTGTTTACAGTAGATTACCGATATTACACCGATGAATCGATAAAATGTCGCGCGTTTTGACACCACCACATCCCTAATAGGCGAGAATGTAGAGGCTCGACCAAAGTCCCGGCAAAAGTTTCGCCGGAAGTTTCGGCGAACATGTGGAGCGCGCTTTATACGAACTGTCGGCGCATCGAGTTATTGTTAGATAAGACGTGCATAATGACTATAATTATAATATAATAACTAAATACACTTGTAAATACACACATAAAATTGCACCCATTGCCCCCCCCCCCCCCCCCCCCCATGAATCCGCGCCTGCCTGTACTAGTGAACACACCTCATTCGCACTTCGTTCGCTGCATGATTGATTTTCATTACATTCATTTTTCTTCTTTCATTCAGCAATCATAGCAAGCAGTCAGGCTTGCTAGATTGGGGGTTTATTTCGCAATTCTGGGGAAAAAATTGACTCCTGGGGAAAAACTGGGGAGACAAAATGTTTGGGGAAACTTTTGGGGAAAAAAGACTTAGGGAAAATATTAAGCCCCCATGCGAGTAATAATAAGTTCAATAGCGAAAACGTCTACTCAACCGGAGACGAAGACATTAAATTGCTAAATTTGTTTAGTGAAGTTTAAGTACCGTTCATTTATTAAAAAAAACGATGAAATAATGCATTAATTGTGTTTTTCTGAATAAGGTATCTGTTTAGGGAAAAATAATTATGAACCTGGGGAAATATGAGAAAACACACTTGGCAACCCTGAGCAGACTGCACAGATTACTATATATTATTCTTTCATAGTTTGTGCTATATATTGTTGCCTGGCAGTCTGATTCATTTGCTTGCTTGTTGGCTATTTGTATAATTGTATTATCAGTGTGTACCTTGTGCCCGTGTTTGTGGATTTGTTTTCGTATCTACTCGTACCTTATTGTGCTTTGAAAAAAGTTGAAGTACCTTATAGGAGTGATTTGTTTATCATTTTACGACTGGTCGCACAAACAATAGTATTCCAAGATATATAAGAACCCGTGACCTATTAATACAAAAGTTGCTAATTAGGGCTACAAATATGTCTTTGTATCCATCATTGGAGGACATGAAGGTGGATACAATGGTGCGGGCTCAAATGGCTCATTACCAAGCCCACGGCCAGCCACCCGCCTATGCGCCTCACCCAGCAATCGCGCCACCGACAGCTTCGCACGAAGCCCAGCACGCAGGCAACGCCCATGTTTACCCTGCTCTTGGAGATTATATGGGCTTAGAACTCTCTCAGGATGTTATTGCACGCAATATGCCTGAATATCAAATTCAGCCAGTAAGTATTTGCGTTAAGGTTTGCGAGCTATTGCTCAATAATAATGAAATCACGAAAAGACATTGTTTTTTTTTTGGTATTTATATGTTATTTAAGTATATATTTTGCTTAGTGGTTGGAATGTAGAAGATAAGGAAAAAGGGGTGAAGCATCAATAATTCTCTGGGGTATCCCTGGATATGATATTGCTAGGTTTTCCCTATGATATGACATCATAGGAAAAACCTGGCAACTATATCAACCACAACTGACTTATGTACTTGAATTAGTCACCGTACTGGTTTAAAATTTGTATAAATACCTACTTTCTTTGTAATACTTATCTACTGTGTTACCCAATCAAGTTCTTAGTATAAAATAATGTGTATCTGGAGTGATCTTTGATCTTAATCAAGGTTGGCAAAAGCTGTTTGCTTTATGTTCTATAGTTAAATATAGAGCTTTAGCTTGTAATGTCAGATGAGTATTATGTATTATTTAGTCCTCCCAACTTTCTATGAAACTTAACTTCAAGAAAATCCAAGAAATTTATAACAATAGAAAATGTATTGTCTGCTACCCAATTTCGAATCACCTGGGTCAGGTTGATAGCTGTGGTCAAGTACCATTTGTGGGGAAAAGTTTCTCATTATTTGTAATAGTCTGGAATAACTGAATAAATTAATAAAAAGTGTCTGTTTATCTAATGTAAAAGCTATATCTAGTTAAAACAAATATAATAATTGAATGTTTTAAATATAAAACAACCAATTTTAATTGTACTTTATTTGATAATTATTATATTTATAGATTCCAGCTGCCGGTGGTATTAGCAACGTGGTTGCACCTTTGTCGGCTCAGTCTACTTCATTACAAAAAGCTACTGTAACTCAGGCTATTCGACAAGTTGTTTTGTGTAAAGACAAAGATGGCAAATGTGGACTTAGACTTCACTCAATTAACAATGGAGTGTTTGTTTGCTATGTTGCCGCTGATAGCCCAGCAGCTCTTGCGGGTTTGAGATTTGGGGATCAAGTTTTAGAGATTAATAATGTGGCCTTGGCCGGAATGACAATGGATCAGTGCCACAACCTGCTGAAGAAAGCACCAGTGAATGGGATTGTAATGGCTGTACGTGACAGGTAAGTCATTGTAATGATGTTATTATTATTCCTGAACAGACAGGCAGTTGGAACAACTGATATGTCTGTATCTCATTATCCTCAATTAATTATTGTTGTCATACATAAGTTCATTTTGTAGAATAATTGAAAGTCACGCCCCTTGGGGAGGTCTTGTGTTGTGTCTAGCAGTGGACTGCAATAGACTGATGCTGATGATTACATTTGAAGTGTTTGTGATTTCATATTGAAGTCCTTATTTGAATGTATAATTGAAACCTAACATTTTATTTCTTCACAATTCCAGACCTTTCGAGAGGACCATAACTCTGCACAAAGACTCTCTTGGACATGTGGGCTTCCAATTCAAAAATGGTAATATTGTTGGCCTAGTAAAGGATTCTTCTGCTGCAAGAAATGGACTGCTTACTGACCACCAGCTTCTGGAAATCAACACTATTAATGTTGTTGGGATGAGAGATAAAGACATATCAAAGGTTATAGATGCAAGCCCATCAATTATAAACATCACAATAATTCCACAATACATCTACAAGCATATGATAAGCAAGTGAGTACTAGTATTTTATGTTAGGTACATACACTGAATTCTGTGTTAAAATCCTAAATGGCAAAGCCACAACTCATTGTCAATGTGTTGTCACATTTTGTTCCAGATACAGTTTATGGGACTGTATTACGCGTTGGAGCAATAATTGCCATCTACCATTGTTATCACTATTAGTCATAGTTGTTTGTGCACCTATCTTTACAAGATTAGGTGTATGTATATTATTATTATTATAAGGCCAATAGGGCCCTGCGTACTAATTCTATTCTATCAGTATCTAATGCTTCCACAAACTACAGACGAAACACATTCCTATGGAGCGCTTGTAACTTTTTCAATGGGTTGTGCAAGGAGAGCGACATTGATTTATTTAATACCAAATTTGGAACAGTGAGGCGGTGGTTGAATCGGTCTTTTTTTGATGGTACTCTTTGATTTGTTTCCACCTACATTTTTTTTTTTCTGCTTCATGTCTAGTTTAAGGCGGTGGAATATATTGTCTTATTCACAGAATAGTTTGTGTGAAATGGGTTGCTGTAGGCGGTGTGCAGTGTTGTGAATAATGTAAACTTTAAATATTACAAATAGTAAATTTTCTTTTATTTCTTGTGTACGCAATAATTTAATATTATATTCTATCATCATATTATTGCGTGGCAGTTTTGCTTTTCTTTTTATTTTTATTTTGTTGTTACTAGCGAGGACCTGTAATTGGCTTGTTGGTTCTAATGTAATATTTATGATGTTTTATATGGCTGTTGGTAGGCTGGACATAGCGAGGGGAAGTACCTCCACCTTATAGAATACCGCAGCTAAACAATACTCTTTTAAATAGTATTGTGTTTCTGCCGGTGAGTAAGGTTTCCAGAGCTCCATGGGGTGGGGATTTGGGTAACCATGACTTTGGCAGTTGAGGGGCATTTGCCATTTTGCTGCCAGAGCAACGTGTTAATGTGTAGAGGTGGGCAACGCATTAGCGATACTCTTGGTTTTGCTAGTGTCAATAGGCAGTGGTGACCACTTTCCATCAGGTAGCTCGCTTGCCTGTTTGCCTACCGTATGAAAAAAAATAAAAATAATTGTACTTATCAAGTATTGTAATTTTCAGGATGTCAACATCACTCTTCAAGGAGTTAGACCGCACACCAGCTGTGTAAATATTCTTTTTTTGGTTTGAGATTAAAGCATTTTAAAATAGCGCCTCACAAAGTTCAGGTAAAGCCAACTTAAATAAGTAATACACATGGAATTAAAAAAATATTTTATCTATTTTTTTATAAATTATAATAAGTATGTAAAGTCCACAATGAACAAATTTATATACTTATCTACTCTTACATAATACAATATTTTACACTAAAACAATTAAAATGTATTTTATTAGATGCACATTTGAAAATTAATGTTGTCTTTAGAATTTGCAAAGTACACACATTATTTTAATGGATGTTATTTATTGTCACCTATTTTTGATCTACCTTTTACTTTATTTGTTAAGCTCCATATCATTTTGATTTTGTAACACTTTCGTAAATATTTTGTGGCCATGTTAAAAACTTTAAATTAACAGTATATAATTACTTGTAGTCAGTTAGGGCTGTGAAACTGTACCAATACAAAAACATATTCTAAGTTACTTTCTTTATTCATTATAAATATAATTCATTTTTATATCTGATTAAATATTTGTGTGGTGTCATATATTTTATATTATACAATGTATATAACTATTTTATCAAAGTCAATTCTATCTGTCCATCTTTATTATTTTTAATTTTGTTTAGGAATTCCTTGTCAATAGTGCCAATTATCTTTTACTTTCTGTTAACTGGGAAATATACTTTAATGTATAAGTCATTGAAATACTTATAGTGTTATATTATTAGTCAAATAAGTTTTGTTTTAAAATTTTATAATATGAACAAATACTAGTTACATAGTAGGTATTGCTTATTATTTTTGTAGTTAGTGAGTGTATTCTTGGCTGAAGCTCTTGTTATATTAATAATCTTTTTAAATTATGATCTAAGCGGCGCGTCCCCTGCATCGTAATCAGTTCGTACGGATTTCTTGCATTGTATGGATTTCTGGGGCCCTGAGACGGTTGAATAGTTTCGGGAGACGATTGGCACCCCGTGATAGTACATTGCTATTATTTCTACGGTACTACGTTCACGGCTAACAGATTGTAGCATCGATATTTTCATCAGTAGCCTATCCAGACATAGACCTCCCCCGAAGGCGCGCCACGTAGACCACTCACTGCCAAACACAATATGACAGATTAATGTTATCTGCGATGCGACGACGCTTAACTTTTCAGTCAGTGTCCACTGTCCCCACTTCGAACAGGCACGTAATTTAGAACAAGATGACTAATTATTGATTGACGACACCGATGATTTCATTTCTTTAAATGAGAAATTTGGAATCCTTTGAAATATATCTCACTGGACACTTGTATTTTATTGCGGTGCACCGCAACGCAGTGTCGTGGCCTCGCTGTGATCATTATTGCCTCTTACGACAAATATGACTGCCACTTAAGCGTGCAAATTCTTTGAGCTATGTCAGTAATCTTTTTCGACATTTTCATAGCATTTTGTAAATACCGACGCTCTATTCGCGCCGAACGAGCCGACTTAGATGCAGCGGACGCGCATCCATATTTAGCACGTTCGATAAATCCAAAGAAATCTAAATAAGTACTAGTAAGTTTATTTAGATATCTGTGGATAAAGCCTATTGACGATAGTTGGTTTCAAAAAGCATCAATAGATGGCGCTCCTACAATTTTGGTAATCTTTTTATAATCTGTATGATGGTGGCAGTGATTTCATGCAGCCAACTAATACTAAACTTAAAAATAAAATGTTTATTAATATAAATATAACTGTTAAAGGTTGAACGAAGTGTAAAAAGAAATATTTATAGAAGTTAGCACTATGTTCCATTATTATTACAACCTCTAAAATGGTTGAAAACTATTGACAAATACAATATTATCCAATACAACGTACCCAGTGTTTATATCCTGTTTGCTAAGAACCTATTTCAAGCGATTATCAATTACCAAAATTGTCGGGGCGCCATCTAGTGAGTGGTTAGGAATGCTTTAGATACCTATTGGAAAACTCCTCATTACGTGAATGTCATTATGTCACAAGCTCTCTTCAAGACGATTCCGCCTTCTTCGTTCTAAGACTATTTTGGAAACACTATTAGTATAACAACAGCAGACGTTTAGATATAAATTATATAAAAATATGGTTAATGTTAAATCTCTGTATCTTATATTTTATACCTTCAATAAAATAATTTTAGAAATCTAATTTTTATTTACGTAGTACCCACTGTGTCTATCCTCTTTGGTAATACATATTTATATTTACGATAGTAATAATGTAATGGTGTGGAAGAAATATCTCTATTAGGTAAAACCTAGCTCGCAACTATCCATGAAGTGATGTTAACGGCTCAGCGTTACATTAAGGTCATAAGATTCCTTATAGTACCATTTATACAGTCACACATGTGAGTAGTACGTGCACTCGGTAGCGGTAGCGTCGGTGGCCGATTGGGTAAAGTATCCGACTCGTAACCGAGAAGTATCGGGTTCGAATCCCACTGCGGCCATGTACCAATGACTCTTTTCTGAGTTATGTACGGTCTGGGTACTTCTCTTTTGGTGAGGGAAAACATCGTCATGAAACCTGCACATTCAGGCGCCTGAATGTGTAACCATGATCCAATCTGGTGAGGTTCCCCTGATATCAGGATCACGGAGGACAGATGGCAGTCGTTCCACTGTAATTACCAGATCTGCCAAACCCAGGATCAAGGCGGACCCCGGGCACTACCGGACAATAACGCCAAGATGATGACATGTAGTGCGTGCATCCGACTTCTGGCACGAACTGGTCTTCCTGTAAGGTGATTGCTCGAATCCTGCCAGAAACTCGACTTGTGGGTACACTCCCAGTCTCTTAAACATGATTCAAGCAATGTTATGGCTCTGGAGGCATATTCTCGCACGGTGAGATCTCAAATTAGATTTTTCTCTAGCCACAAATCTGTATTAAAACGTCCCTGAAATCGAACTTCGAAGTCGATTGTCGAAGATATTTAAAAATATATTATTTGGCTGCAATAGATATTTCAGTGTCATTAATAAGAGAGATTTGTGTCTAGAAAAATGTCTAATTCCAAATATCTTTTCTTTCAGGTTTTAATTTATCAGATACACGTATTTGAACAATGTTTACATTTGAACAAACTTAACAAAAGTTTGAATATCTATTTAGAAATCATTCACACTAATTGATTTTTACATCACGGCAAATTCGGGTGTTCGATAAAATCAAAGTTTATGTCAAATTTTTGACTACGGCTAGTTGGCAGCTAGCGGTTCAGTTGGTTAATGTCTGTCACGCAGATGTCCCGGGTTCGATTCCCAGCCGAGCAGAAATTGAAATGATGAATTTTAATTTCTTTTATCTACACTCGTAGCATAATGTCCCAATTACATATTCGAAAACAGTTGTTTAAGGGTACACTTTTTCACGCCAGACTATAAAATTTTAAAAAAATACTTTTCGATACAGCATTTCCCATACTATTTTCATTACAGCTGTATCGTAAAATAACTTTTTAATCATTATGAAACACTATTATTTTTTATTTTTTTGTAGGGTGCCGGGACACGGCGTGATGTAGGCTGAATACTTAGATGTTTTAACAAATTCAAATTCAAAATTTAAATTTTCCTGTTTATATTCTGTGTAATTATTTTCCCGCTAAACAGAATATTTTTTGTAATTGTTGTAATTTGTGTTTGTGAATGTTTTTCCTTATTTTTAGCAAATAAGGAAAAACACTTGACTGACTGAGAACTGACTCGCAGCTTACTTCCATCTAAGTTGAGAAAATTATAGGTACGATATTTTAACATAAAAATATGAGTGTAGATAAAGTAGTGTATGCAACTGCATATAATTAGGTATTAAAACACTCGTGTCAAACTATTATCATACTCGGCTACGCCTCGTATGATAAACAGACACTCTGTGCAGACACTCATGTTTTAATACCCCCTTTTATATGACAGTTGCATAAACTACTATTACAAAGCCTTCGGCTGCTGCTCCCGTTGTCAAGAGAACGAGAAGATAGGTCTCAACGTGCTGGTCTCATAATTTTATATATCCTTTTCTTGCCGAGAAGGTCACTTCAAATCTATTTAGGTTGCTTGGAATGAAGGTCTATTGAAATTTTTATTTAGTTATCATTGTTTGTTTACTTTGAAAATGTAATTGACATTGAGAGGCAAAATATATATATTTTTTTTCTTTTCTACTTTTTGTTAATGCATGTTACTTTTTTCTTTTTCTTTTTTTTTGGCCTGGATTCCTTGCCCCACCTCTCTGGTGTGTGTTGATTTGTTTACAAGCATTTTTTTTTTCCTTTATAGCTTTATTATGTAACTTATGCATAATTTACATAACACTTTCAGCACGCCGCGGTTAGTGATGATGATGGTATAAAAGTATTGTGTTGGCAATTTAATTGCCTTAGATATTTTATTTTTATAGGTAAATATACTTTATTTATTATATAAATAAAGTATATTATATTATATGAACAATGTACAAGATATAGGTACTAACTTTTTCTCGTGTTCCTCGTCTTCTTCGGATAACTTTGTCAGCGCTGACTCCGACAGCGATGGTGATAATTCCATGTTTATCTCAATGCATGAACAGTTAAAGGCTGCCTTTTCCAAACTCCAAAATAACCTTAACGTAGTTCACATCAACGCCCAGAACATTCCTGCCCACTACTCTGATCTCTTGGCATCCTTTAGTAGCAGTCCCGTAGATGCAATACTTGTTTCAGAATCTTTCCTAAAACCCTCTCTCCCTTCTTCTCAATACCCTCTTCCAGGATATAACTTAATTCGCAACGACCGGACGGGTAAGGGAGGCGGTGGAGTCGCTATTTATCTCCGGGAACATATTGCACACAAAGTGGTCAGTGTATCTCCGAGCATGTATTCTTGTTCCGCTGAACATCTTTTTATTGAGATAACCCTACATCATAAGAAAATATTGCTCGCTGTATTTTATTCTCCCTCCCTGCACATTGACTACTTTAATTCTCTAGAGTGTCTATTGTGCAATATCTGCCCTAATTATGAACATATTCTACCATTAGGAGATTTCAACACCTGCCTACTCAAAAATGATCTACGAACGCACAAGCTACAGTCTCTCTTATCCTCCGTCAACCTTCATATACTTCCACTTTCTGCTACACACCATTCCCCCAACTGTAATCCCTCACTTCTGGATGTTATGATCACCTCCTCCCTAGACAATATTGCTACCCACGGTCAATTTCCTTCACCTTTTTCTTATCATGACCTAGTCTACCTTTCCCTTAAAACCCGAACCCCTAAACCTATCACGAAATCTCGATTCTTGCGTAATTTTAGAGATATCAACTTGGAAGCTCTAAAGCAGGATGCAGCCCATGTTGATTGGAGCACCGTTTATAATGCTGATCACATTGACGTGAAAGTCCATAACTTTCAATCACTCATTTTTACATTATACGATACACATGCCCCCGTCAAAAAAGTTAAGTTAAAACATGCCCCTGCGCCATGGATAACACAGGACATCAAGGATTTGATGGCGAAACGTGACAGTGCCAAACGTCGGTATAATAAATGCCCCTCAGACCGTAACCTAGACCGTTATAAATACCTTAGGAACTCTTGTGGTCGTCTTTGTAGAGATGCCAGGAGGAGACATATCCACAATTCAATCGCTGGATCATCCCCCGCGAAGACATGGACGTTTCTGAGGTCACTGGGGATAGGCAAATCTTCAGACTCCTCCGGGTGCTCTGTTGACCCTAATGCGTTAAATTATCACTTCTCCACACCACCGGTGACCTTGGAAGCTAGTGTCAAGACTCGCACTGTGGGACAGCTCGATGACCAGCCACGCCCGCTCTGCTCACCTTTTTCCTTTACGACTGTTGCTGAGGAGGACGTTCGAAAGCATATTCTCTCTATTTCGTCAACTGCTGTGGGCAATGATGACATTTCCTCCCGTATGATCTCCATCTTGCTCCCACAACTCTTACCCGTACTCTGCCATATCTTCAATCACTCCTTAGTAATGAGTTGCTTCCCGTCGGCTTGGAAGTGTGCAAATGTTATCCCACTACCTAAAATCTCTAATCCTGCATCCTTCTCCAGTTTCCGTCCCATATCTCTATTACCTTACCTTTCCAAAGTCCTTGAGCACATTGTCCACAGTCAGCTCTCTACGTTTCTTACATCTAATTGTCTGCTTTCCCCTTTCCAATCCGGGTTCCGAACTGGTCACAGTACTGTTACAGCGCTGCTAAAAGTTACTGACGATATTCGTCTTGCAATGGAGGATAGGTCTCTTACCGTTTTGACATTACTGGATTTTAGCAGCGCTTTTAATTCCGTTGACTTTGATGTCCTTCTCGCTGTTCTTCGCTCCCTCAACGTCTCTCCTCCTGCAATAGAGTGGTTCGAGTCGTACCTCCGTGGTCGTTCCCAGCGGATCCACCATGATGAGGTCTCCTCAGACTGGTGCGAGCTCGTCGGCGGGGTACCGCAGGGTGGTGTTCTCTCGCCACTTCTCTTCTCCATATTCATAAATACCGTCACTCCTGTCATCTCTTCAAATTTCCACCTGTATGCTGACGACCTACAGATTTACCGGCATTTCAAAATCGCTGATGTTACAGATGCTTTCGCCCAAATCAATGCCGATCTTGAACGCATATCTGCCTGGGCTAAGGCCTTTGGGCTTCTAGTGAATCCCAAGAAATCTCAGGCTTTAGTGATAGGGAGCCCAAACATGTACAGACGACTTGGTTCTGATAATTATATTCCTCAGGTGATTTATGATGGGACGCCTATACAGTGTAGTAAATTCGCTAAAAACCTTGGAGTGATTCTTGAATCGAATCTATCCTGGCTTCCTCACGTCAATGAGGTCAGCAAGAAGATACATTTTTCGTTTCACTCGCTTAAACGTCTCAAAAACTTTTTACCACTTAAAACCAAAATCACCCTTGTACAAACTCTCCTTCTTCCTATTCTTGACTACGCGGACTGTTGCTATCTGGATGCCACAGAAGAGCTTTTAAACAAACTGGAGCGTCTCCAAAATGTATGCATTAGGTTCATTTTCGGTTTACGCAAATATGACCACATCTTCTCTTTCCGAACACAGCTCAAATGGCTACCAATACGTTACCGCAGGAATGCTCATATCCTTTCAACCCTCTTTAATATCCTGCACAATCCTTCTGCTCCTTCATATCTCCGTAACCTCTTTCACTTCTCCCGAGACCAAGACAAACCCTGTCGCTCTAATGTTAAATCGTTATTGGCCATCCCTATCCATCACTCCAATTTCTTTTCCTATTCCTTTACTGTTCATGCTGCGAGACTTTGGAACTCTCTTCCACATAAGGTGCGGGACAGTCCGTCACTACAGACTTTTAAAAAACGTGTCAAGGACCATTATCTATCTCTGCCTAGTTGTACATAGATATGTATGTATAGTATAGTATTATTATTATAAATTTATATTATATTTATTATATTTTATTTGAGAAGATAAGTATGTTTAAGTATTTTAGTATGTATTCTATATCGCGCACGTCGATCTGCTTTACTTATCTCATCTCTCTTCTGTAGGCCTGCTGGAAGAAATTTCTTTTAGAAATAAGTAGTGCCTGTTGTGCCGTCTATATGTATGATGTGTCTCTATGTATTTTACTGTGTGCAATAAAATGTTAAATAAATAAAAAAAATACTATTACCTGTCTGGGTGTAAAAAGTAGGTATGTATGTTGTTTATCAGTCATAACAAAAGCTTTGCTTTACTTTGTGGCTAGATTGCGCTGTGTGAATTTGTCCAAGCACATATATAAATTTATTTTTAGAAACTATTTATTTATTAAACACTTTATTGTACATTAACAGTATAATTATCACAGATTCTGCAAGATTATGACAAGTACAAGGGCGCTCTTATCGCCAATAGCGATCTCTTCCAGACAACCATTTACATGGATATAGTGGAGGTTGGAAAGCAATAAACTAGTAGGCAATGTACATTTGAGATTCCTTACAAAAAAAAAAAACAAAAAAAATATATTAAACTAAACAAAAACAATACTAATTAAAATCCAAAACCGCTATACAAGACACAGACGATGAAATCATGTGTTCAGGGTAGAAAGGAGATGACCCTTCAATCTTCTTTTGAATATACTTGGCGAATCCGAACATCTCACCTCACGGGGAAGAGCATTCCACAAGCGCACCGACTGTACGGTAAAGGAATTATCATAGAAGCTTGTCACATGATGGGGCATTACCAACGTCCGATATCGGGAAGAGCGCAGAGATCTGCTCTGTATGTCGGAATCGTACTGGAAACGCTCTTTTAAGTATTGCGGTGAACAGCGATCGAACAGCACTCGATATAAGAAAGAAAGCGTATGAAAAATACGTCGCTGGCGAATGGGAAGCCACTGTAGCCGAGCACGAAACTCCGACACATGATCAAACTTGCGAAGACCGAAGATAAATTTTATACAGTAGTTTTGCAAACGCTCCAATTTATTAAGTTTCTCCTCGGTGTCTCAAGTGTCTGCGTAGACCAAAATAGGCAGCAATAAGGACTGTACCAGCGCAATCTTAGTAGGAATAGGCAGGAAATTACGCAATCTTCTCATTGTGGACGAAGAGGCGACCAATTTGCGGCTGATTTCAGCCACATGTGGTCCCCAGGACATTGTCTTGTCAATTATAACACCTAAGTTTTTTACGGACTCACTAAAGGGCACCTGCACACCATCGAAATATACGTTAGGCAGCGTTTTCGGGTCTACTCTAGCCAACATCCTCGAACTACCGACGATAATAAGCTACGTCTTTAAAGCGTTAATTCTCAATCCATGCGTGGTACTCCAATCCGAAATCCGATCCAGATCACAGTTTATAATGTTAATAGCACTAGCTATGTTGTCTGGGGACGATTGAGTGTAGATCTGAAGATCATCTGCATAGAGATGACAACATGAACTAAGGCCGGAGGTAATATTATTAATAAATATAGAGAACAGGATTGGTGAAAGCACGCCACCCTGAGGAACACCGGCGCCTAGCTCACACCACGCGGAGAGAGTGTCCTCTCCATACGAATCCGCTGACGACGTCCTCCAAGATAGCTGCGGAACCAGTCAATCGCGTCATCAGAAACATTAAGAGAGCGCATGATACTAAGTAGAATGTCATGATCGACTGTATTGAATGCATTACTAAAGTCTAAGAGCGCCAAGACCGTAACATGACCGCGCTCCATACCCATCCTGCAGTCGTCAGAAATCTTTACTAGAGCAGAGTTGGTGCTATGTCCTGGACGGAAGCCAGACTGGAAGGGATTAAGCAGGCTAAACTTAGTAAGGAAAGTAGAAAGTTGATGGTGGACAAGGCGCTCGAAGACCTTGGATAGGAACGAAAGTATGGAGATAGGACGGAAATCAGACAAGGCCACCGGAGATGATTTTTTAGGAATAGGAAAAATTAATGCCTCTTTCCAAAGAGTCGGATAAGACTTGGTAGCAATAGATGTATTGAATATGTGGACTATAGCTAGCGCTACTATATCAATGATAGAATCGATCATGTTACGGCTTATTGCATAGCTTCCAACTGAATTTGAGGATATGGCCATGACACTCTTCTCAACCTCATCATTCGTGAATTGTGTGAAAAAGAAAGGAGAATGACTTGGGGGAGGAAGGGATGATAAGTCTGACAACGCGCTTGCTATGGTGTTATGATGCAAAACAGAAGAGGAGGAAAAATTACTATTGAGTTGATTAATATTAAGGTCCTCAGGCAACGCATCCCCACGGGGCTTACCCATTCCCAAGGACCGGAGAAATTTCCATACTTTGGGAGGATTGCCATTCGATACAGAAGTGTGGATATGGCGGCGTTGTGCGTCCCTGCACATCTTATTACAGCGGCAACATCTACTATGCGACTGTTAATCTTAGAAATTATCGATTACGAGTGCTTTAAAAATTATAGTTCTGAATATCTAAGCTCACAAGTGGCTCTTATTTTGTTTTGAGTAGTAGGTATCCGTATAACAACAAATACTAAGGTTTATCATTATTATCAAGGCCTTTAATATAATTTGAATTAGGTACTTCGTGTTGCTCTGACATCAAAATATTGTTGCTAACTATAAAGTATTAGATACTTGTGTTATTGGTACGGAATGGAGCGAGTTGCGAGTTCGACTCGCACTTGACTTCTTTCAAAATTTTAAGTAAGAAATTGTTTTTACAACAGTTACAACAATTCGTTTTTTCAACGCTTTTAGATTGAAAATGTATGAAGTGATACTCCAATAATTGAAAATCGTAATAAGCTTAAGTCTTTATTTCACATAATACCTGTCCACAAAGCATGGTGTAAAAATACAATATACTTCTCGTACAACACAATGCTCACCTACTAATAATTGAATAAACCTATGTCTAAATTTAATTAGTGATGTCAGTAAATTATATCTAGTGGGTTTTGGAATGTCCAGTTTGCTCTGAGGATTATTTCTGGACAGGACCACGATTTTGGAATGAAGAAGCTGTCGTTTTCTGAAGGTGGACAGTTCTTCCGTGCGAAATACTCCATCGGGTATAAACTCCAAAGGATACCTGAAAAGAGATAAAAGGTTAAGTCATTGCTGCTCACTAATATTGCTTATTTTTAGAGATGTTTTACGCAAAAGTTAAACGTAAATCTCAATGTTACAAACGGTTCCGTGTCACCCTTTGATAGGTAGGTCTGTGTCACGCCATTGCCTACACCATTGTTTTGATTTTAGACATCTAAAACATAGGTAAGTAACTATTTCTGACATTATAAGAAAATAGTACCTATCTACCTAGCCCTGAGTTAAACTCTTACATAAACGAGTAGATAATGTAATGTAATGGTTGTAATGTTAATTCTTGTCGGGGCTTGGAAGTTTTTTTGTTATAAGTAATTATTGTTATAATGAATATTAATTGCTCTAATTATTTAAGCATAGGTGACTTATTTTATCAGGCTTTTACGTGAAAAACAGCAAAATCGCTGGTAAACTTACTAACTTTTCGGATTCAAATAACTACTGTCACTTACGGGTTTGTAGCAGCGTTACCAAAGTAGTTTCCCCTGAATATTTACATACATATTTTAAATATTTGTAGGTAAGAACAATGGAATTCTTATTATCAGACCAATAAAAGAGCTGAGAGAATAACCAGCAGTTGCCATGCTACCGGTCTATCACCTAGGCTTTTTTAATTAACGTGTTTGTTATAAGGTAAAGTTCACCTCCTTACAACATCTTGGCGTCAACATTCTGGTTATGTTTATGAAACGTTACTCATATAAAATATGCGCTTCTGATCTGATTTGATGTGTAAGAATGACGGGCTTGCATGAAACAACGTGGCCGATCATTTACATTCGCGAATCAAATTATATTAATATATTCAGCTTTTTAACTTGAAAGCATGTTAACGACGTAGAACATACCTACAGAAAAAGTGAAATGTTTATAGTTCGGGATGCAGATGCAAACATGAAAACTGTTTCCATTATTAAATTTTCAAAATGTTGATTGTGCTTCACCAACGAAATAAAACGCGTGAAAAAAAGGTATGAAAGCGCAAGAAATTAATCGTAGTTAGCTACACCATATGAGTAATAGTTTGGGTCATTGACGCCTAGACGATTTTTTTTTATTATGGTCGATAATGATAAGAGCGAGAAGACTCATTTCTGCTGCTCGCGCTGCACTACGTAGTAGTGATCGAGTAGATGATCAATAATCTAAATAATAAATAAATAATCGTGGACAAATTCACACAGCGCCATCTAGCTCCAAACTAAGCAAAGCTTGTACTATGGGTGCTAGCTAACTGATATACTACTTATATACCTTTTTTAATACATACTTATTATACATAGAACACCCAGACCCGTAACAGAAATAAAAGTTCATCATTTAAATTTCTGCCCGGCCGGGAATCGAACCCGGGACCTCTGATTCTACCTATTTAAGACGAGCTTACTTCCAAAAGTTGTACCACTAGATGGATCATCATCTTTAAATGTTTTTATGTCGCTCATATTCGCTCATTTTGTGAATACGAATCCGAATGCGAATATTCGTTACAACACTAGTGTGGATGTTAACACAATAGGGTTATCTTATACTTAGAATCCCTAATTTAAATCATATCGTCCCACATACGCCTACTCAGGAATGTGTTTAGGTATTGCTACGTACCGGCCTGTGCAAACGCAACTGTTTATTTGTATGAGTTCGTATTAGCCGTAAAGCATTGCAGATGCATGCGGTGTTGTGCGAACACTGGGAAATAAGCGATTACCTACAGCATAATTTGGCGCTTCAGATCTAATGCTCTTAGTAAGAATTTATTTAGGCACGTCGACAATTTTAAATATAGGCTTATTCTAAGATCCAAATGGGGCGCTAATTTGGCCCGTAATCTATAGACATAGACGTATCTTTATTTGGTTCAATTACCCATTTAAAAAGCTTAAAACTAAAGAATAAGTGCATAATAAGGAAGTAGGGTGATGCGTCGTCGGACCAAAGTATAGGTAGGTACAATTATAATAACTGTGCTTGCTTATTAAATAATATAGCCGCTCCTCCGCTGTAGGTCTAGACCGAACCCCCATGTTCAAAATGAGCTGAACTGAAATGAAACCTTTTGTTTTGGTCGAACAGAAATCAAAATAACGTCATATACGCCGTGTAAACATTAATTGTCTTGTACGACACTCGTAAGAGATAAAGTAAAATACGAGTAACTACGCCAGACTTCACATGGCCAACCAGAAGCGTCATTATCATAATCCTAGCAACCAATCTCATCTGCCAGGGTCCGCTTTCCTATCTTTCTTCTCTACTTTATCCGGTCTTTGACATCCTCGCGTCGTAATGCGCTTATTACACATTCCTAAATTCAGTGACTGAATTCAGAAACAGAAAGCGTGAGAGCAAATCAAAGTGTAATGTATTGCTCATATTATATGGTCCATTTAATATTTTGTAACCGGATTTTTCAAAACCGGAGCGACGCGTGACTTAATATAAATTAAGTCACGCGTCCGGGCCGGGCAGAAATTGAAATGATGAATTTTAATTTCTGTTACGGGTCTGGGTGTTCTATGTATTTAAAAGTATTTAAGTAGTTTATTAGTTATCTAGCACCCATATCACAAGCTTTGCTTAGTTTGGGGCTAGATGGCGCTGTGTGAATTTGACCACGAATATTTATAAATGATACAAAAATTGATCTTATTCTATGAGCAATACATTCCACTTTGATTTACTCTCACGCTTTTTGTTTCTGAATTCAGTCACTGAATTTAGGAATGTGTAAAAAGCGCATAAGCGCTTGAATCACACACCCGACTTAATCCATTGTTTTTTACGGATACCGGCAGGTTTAAGCAGCTATTTCCCACGTATCCCTCGGACTTACCTACGCCACACGTGAACAAACCAGCGAGCCCCTTCAATCTTATCCGCGAAATCCCTTACGGTTGTACTCCTTACGAACTTTTTCAAGTCGCGTAATGGGAGATTTTCCGAGAGCCGATTAAACAGCAAAAGTCAGATAAAAATTGTAATAGATGGCATTGATTAGACACGATTTTCAAAAACAAGTCGAAATAAGACCGTTAGATTAAAAAAAAATACACATTTTGCGCTTTCTTCTCAGAAAAGGTACTAGAACTAAATATCTTTTCTCGAAACACCTAACTTCTGTTACCAAATTCAATACTTGAGAATATCTAAGCAGCGCCATCTAGTGAGGTACGGCCGAGTTACACTTTTTAGATTCTAAGTAGCTGTCTGAAAATACCCCATTCCGTACATCCACCGCCGCCCAACCAGAAGCATCATCTATCAAACAGCACTTACCGTTCCCAATGAAGAAGCAGAGCCACATGGCGAAGTTGAATGCGCTGGGGAAGCGCCGCCCTTCCGCCGTCAACGGCACCATCAGCAGCCCCGCCACGCCAAACTCCATCAACAGCACCGGGTAGAAGTAACCGAAGGACAACGCCAGTATGATCTCGTGGGCTACGGCTGAAATCTGGAATAAGAGACGATATTGCTATGAGGGTACTTCAGACGTGCAAATGTAGGTACTCAAATGTTTAATGTGTACCTACCCACACTTTTTGTTATCACATGAATTAATAAAAACTAGAAACACGCCCTCTGAGTCCTCAGATCGCCTAATTCCGGCGTGTGTCGCTAGATGACGTTGCTTATAACAACACGATTCTAACTAAAAATTTGAATGAAAAAAGTATCCTTTCGATTTAATTTGAATACTGAAACCTGAAACTATTGTTTGTGGTAATATGCCTATACGTTACGTAGCCATATGTAAACAACATACAACAACTACATAGGCAACAATATGTAAACATTACCGGATAATTGGATATGTGATTTATTTCTAAATAGGTACATTTTGTATAGATCGTCTCATGTTTACGGGGGCGTCGGTGGCGCACTTGGCTACCCGTTAAAGTATCCGACTCGTAAGCGAGAGGTGCCAGGTTCGAATCCTGCTCGGGCCATGTACCAATGACTCTTTTCTGAGTTATGTACATTAGTTAAATACTAACCGACGCTCGGTGAGGAAAAACATCGTGATGAAACCTGCACATTCAGGCGACTGGATGTGTAACCATGATCCAATCTAGTAAGTCAAAACTAATAATTAGACGTTTTTGTAGTTTTCGCTACTATCTACCACAAGAGTAGTTTATGCAACTCGCATATAATAACTAATCATATGCAGTTGCATACACTATTTTATCTACTCATATTTTCATGTTAAATTTTCTCAACTTTGCTGTAAATACGAGTAAGTTGCGAGTCAGCGGCCTTAGCCAAGAGGTTTCGTTATTCTACAATCGTTTGTAGTAGAAAAAAGTATGGGATTTGACATAAGCTAACGTTTGTAGTAGAAATGCTTGGTCCATAGACAATACACGTACTTTCGGTGTACAAAGGAGGCGGATTGGCGGAAGATCCTACACAATCAGAGTCAATGTAGATGTTGGTAGAAATAGTCGAACTTCGACCTGTCAATTTTCTACCATACACGCATCACGCAAGCGGAGCTGTCAAAGATGGCTAGACGGCAGTTCTGTTTTACCTACGCGTCGAGGATATCATGCGGCGGGAAAATAAACAGACACACATGTTTTAGTACCCCCTTTTATATGACAGTTGCATAAACTACTATTATGTTATAGTTGTAATGAAAATACTGTGGGAAATGCTGTATCATAAAATAATTTTTAAAATTTTATAGACTAGCGTGAAAAAAGTTTATCCTTAAAGAACTGTTCTTGAATATGTAACTGGAACATTACGCTATGAGTGTAGACTGTAGATAAACACGATTTTCAAACAAAGAGCTAGTTTTTAAAAATTAGGAAGGTAATTGAAAACCTTGGAAGTAAATTGTTAATTCCGGCCGCAACGGAAATCAATCTTGATACAATTAGAAGGGAATTGAGAAACGTGCCAACAGTTCGTGAACTTGTCAATATTAGGCCGTGGTTTTCTAGTTAGGTAGGCACCGACAGAGATTACTTTAGCGAAATAATTAAATACATAATGAACACAAAGTAATCAAAACACACTTAGTTTACGTTATTCGATCATAACAACTAAATAGTTCAGCATCACTCGTTAAGAGCTACCTATTACTGATTATAGAGGCAGTTAAAGCTTCAGGAGCCAATAAAACAAACATTGTGCGTTACAAATTAATTGCTTTCAATAAAGGATAAGCACCGATAAAAACTTTCTCGTAATAAGCCCCAATCGGAGCGGTCTTCATAAGGAATGATGATAATGGCTGGTGGAACGGCGTATTGTCTACCGCAGGGGGGCTGGCGAGTCAGCCGGGTGCGAGAGCGCAATTAGTAGCCTTACCACCTGACTTTTAACTCATTAACACCCAAGTCTAGCAATTAGGTGCGTAGTAATCGATTTTATGAACTAGGGTGATGATTGGTGAGCTTAATATGCTGCTAAATTACAATAAGTAGATCATTTTCCGTTATGTCCTATATTTTCGGTTGTAACGAGGTTTTCTTTAACTGTCTGGAAATTAGCTTCACGTACTATAAAAAGGCTTGGCTATTCATACCAAACTGAATTTTAGGAACGACCAAAATATCTCATTCGAATTTTCACACCAATTGAAAATTACAAGAAATTTTATTATTATTTATGTTTTCAGTATACTTACTTCATTGCTGTTTTGCACCTGCATCACGTAGGTAACGCTACAAAATTCTGTATTCGTGTACACGCGAACGCTTAAAACGGGAGGCAGGAATAGGTTTGTGAAATGGGTGCTCTATATGTGTATTACGTGAGTAGTAAATCTTCAAGCCAACGAGGAGTGGATAGAGAGAAAATACATTTTTCCCTCAGTACAGCACGTCACGTCACAGTGACGTCACACACGGCCAGATTTGATTTGGTCGTCGTTTTTGCTTTCATACTTGGAATGGGTATTGAATCTCAACTGACAAAAGTTCTGGGACGCATGAAATTTTTTTTCAGCTGTCATGTCTGTATGGGATGCAGCTTTTATAGCCTTTTTATATATGAGAGGACTGTTGTTAAACCCGCCATGATGTGTTTAAACATTTGCTAAAATAGGAGTGCCTCGAGACACAAGGGTAATTATATGAATTATATCAGTACCTATTTAAAAGAATAATAATAAAAATGTATAAAAACTAGTTTCGCCCAGAGGATTCTGGTGGCAAACAAGTTTACGGCCAGCCTGGTGGTAAGCAGTCACGTATTTAACTCTAAGATAGTCTCGTATTTAACTGCCCTCATCCGTAAGTAGGTATAGATTGGTCTACGATGGAGCATAGCTTCTTACTTCGATAAAAATAAATATTTAGCTCGAAGGATACTTTTTGGGTAAGGGTTATGGCCAGAGCAATGAAAATAAGTCTTATTTCGATTTCTGGGGGTATGGCAGTTCGGCGACACGCTGAAACAACAACGACAACGGCGAAATTCAAGCTATTAGAAAACGTTGATATTTACCATAAACACAAATAGAGTGGCCACGACTTTGCCGACCCTGGGCGCGAGGGGCTTGTAGATGTGGTCCCTTAGCCAGGAGTACACCACTCGGTTCCATGCGCGGTAGTATCGTGAGAACTGGGATGACGTCCACCACTCCTGGAAACGGAATTTGTTATTGAATACGAGAGAATTTACAAGATCACAGCAGGATAAGTTATTGTATGCAGCTGAGTGACTAGAGCATTTCACGTGTAATAAGAATCTAGGTACTTTATAGGTAGGAACTTAGGATGCGATGCGATAGCTGCGCGTTTCTTTACAAGTAATTAAATTAGTTTTCTGTCATTAGTATAGAAACCAAAATTGCATAAACATTTGGGACAAATTGTGTAGAAATCGTGTACGTCCGTGTGGGATCTTATTGGTGATGATAAAGACAGAATATTTTCCAAGTAGGCATAATATAAGTCATTAATCTGTCCTTCAAACTAAGTTACAGAACAGGTAAACAAATGACTGTGATCTACCTACCTACCTTGTTAAACAGACACCTTTTCGGAACCAGCTTGCAAACATTTTTGGATCGTTTATTTATTAGTTAGTTTAACTATCTAATACAGTCGAGGAAGAAGGTCGAAAACAGGAACTAGTGACTTGATAACGGCCACGCGCAATTGTTCCAGCGTAGAGGGCACTTGCACTCGATTTGTACCTAATTATCGCATTATTATCAGTTCATGGACAAAATAGGGCAGTCAACTAATTACGATAAGTCAAGCTTAGCCAGTAACTCTGTCTGACGATAAAAAGATACGATAATAATTAAAACAAAGCGACTATACACTGACCAATGTTAAGATTGCGGGCGTCTTAAATAGGTTTTCATTAAAATTTTACGTAATAAATACGCTTTTATGTCCTGATTGTTGTCCTAAGGTACAGTAAAATAGTTCATTTTAAGGGTATGTTTCGGGTTTCCTACCGCGTATCTTTGTTGACATGTAGCCCGATATTTAAACCCGATGAAGGTAAAAAATCCGGAAGATACCTACCCTTAAAATGTGTAATATTAACCGCGTTAGTGTAAATAGTGTAGATAGTGTAAATATTAAGTAAAATAGTTAATTAATTACATCGGCGTCAGAGGTATCGGGGTCTTGTCGCGGATTGAAGTTCGGGATGTCCACTAACCTGGCACCATTTATGAATCCGCTCTGGGGCATGGTTGAGTGTGATCCACCAGAAAATAGTGGCCGTCTATTATAAGTTGATCTACCTATGGCCTGGTAATATCTTAAAAATAAAAATACAATAAATATTACGGCCACCAGGTGATAAAGAAGACGATTATTAGCTATTTCACTTAGTGCTCGTCAAGCCGAATTGTTAGAAAAAGTAGACACGCGGAGGCATTAAAGTCGTTGGCCCTTGTACAAAGACATGAAAAATTACAAAGAGAAATTATTAGCGGGGGTGTCGCCAAAGCAGATATTTCCATTATGGTGGGTGACAAGATGACACTTTGATTCATCGCTTGAGATGACGCTTCTGACGCCAGACACCGCAGGGTGGCGCTCCCTGCTCCTGTATATTGTATTGTCATAATGCAGATTAGGCTTTGGACGTCTCGCCTCACATTTAATTTTCATTTGTTCGTCCAAGACAGTGCCTTGAAGCCCCATATTTATTATTTACAACAATAAAATAACTTTCCTGAAGCTGTTCTCGTAAATTTGTACTTAAATGTGGCACATCAAACATTTCCTTTGAAAATGTACTAAACTAAGTAGGTCTATAAACAGTGTTTTAACAAAGTTTTATGAACGTTGTAAAGTGTAAAGGTGTTTTGCGCTGCCATCGGGAGACATTTGCATTTGTTTGAGAACTTTTTACAATTAAATGTCGGGGCGTATCCGGAGAGCGAAACTTTTTCTTTCACCGGGAAAGGTGTTGCGAGAGGGGAACAATATAGAAATGATGAACGGGGCTTTTATGAAACATTCGAATTTCCAATAGGTGCCAATACCTCACTTACGTGTTTGTCAAGGTATTTCCTACTATTGTATTTTGTGTTCATCACATTTATTTATTTATTGACAGGATTGCCTACAGAGAGTTTATAATAGACTTAGCTAATTTGTACATTATTAGGTATTGTAAGCTCGAATAACAGGCAATCTCGATTTTCTCGGCAATTTGTTCTTATAAATATTATTACAGATAAAGCAGACGACTTAGAAAATGAAAGACCTCGAGGTCGCGATAAGCTTGCGTCATACAACAACAATTTTGTACTTAATTCCTATTCTACTCATAAAGTATACCTCTAGGTATGTATAGGAGCTGTAATAAGATTGTTAAACGTTTTTTTAGTAAAACAGATTTTTAGTTTAAAATATGGTGGAAAAAATATGTACCTACTTACAGATTATTATTAAAAATTAAAATTAATAAGTACGCATATTATGATTAACAATCTGTCTATAAAAGAGTTGTAAAACAAAATTAAATTAATAAAAATAGTCTCTCTTCTCTCTTCTCATACCTAAATGATTTCAATTGATCTCTTTATCTTTATTTTCAAAGAAGTATTTCATTGATGTACTGATCAGATAGATGACATAGTACTTTTAAACCGTTTAAAAGGGTTTATTTACAACTTTACCCTGTGTAGTCCACACCATTTCAATTTGCGAGTGGGCGACTGTACCTAGTTTTTTCTAATACCTACATTCGGATCATAGATACGGAGGGCAAGTTAAGCCATTGATCTTCGGGAAACCCCTTGGGAGGTACGTAACTCCGACACTAGAGATTGATACCTCACACGATAAAAGAACCATTTTTACTGCATTTCAGCCATATTATCTGATGGTATCTAAGAGTTAAAAGGGAAGAATGTGGAGCCGTTCGTTTCCAGACAAGGATTTTATCAAACACTTCCGCATTGGGAGCATTTTTACATATTATAGTTAGGTGATTTTAGTTACCACAGTCGTGGGCCATGTTCGGAGTAAGCTGATAAATTTTATATCTGTCTATACAATACACTTGCAACTTCAACGCAGCTCCCTCCAACCGGAACGCAACAACTTTCTTCATAAGCAGTAGAAATATATAAGGTGGTAGATCATCCGGAATCTTACTGCGTTTACCTATACGGGTTATACACGACACGTCTGTGATGCCGTATCACCTCCTAGTAAAGACTGCCTACAAACGTGACTCTTTACTAACCTCATAGAACATCCTGTCAGCAAACGTGAGCATTTCGGCGAAAGCGTTCAACCACACGTGCATCAAGACGTAGAAACCGCACAGGAAGGAGATCAGGCCAGGCAGGATGCACGCGAACATCGCTCGCACCACCGCGCTGGCTTGCACCTGTGGAGCAAAACACCTCATCAGAATGTGTAGAGTGAGGTTAGGATTTCCAAAGTATTTATGTTTCTTTGGATAGGAAGGATAGGAGTTGCCGGGAGGATCGCGGGACCAGATACTTATGTCAATACTATTTTTTATTCTACGTAGTGAGAAACGAGCAGACAGCCCACCTGATGGTGAGCGGTACCTGTCACCCATAACATCAACATCATAATTTTTTAACTACTTAATCCATTTCGGCGGAACCTACTTTATAAGGCTACAAAACACCGAAGATCTGAATGAAAATGAATAAGATTCTGTCATCGATTGAAAATACGTAAAACAAAACAGTTTAACGCTTCGATAAACTTTCTACTTTTACCTACATAGGTTCGCACTGCATTCGTTTGGATGATCGGCGTGTCGGTGTCACGCCGGAGTAAGCCCTCGTGCGTACGGTCTGCATGCGTCGCCCCCTACCTGGATGAGCTCGCTTAACTTTCCCTTTGGTTTCCGTTAGATTTTTACTTTTGAAAAGAGATTAATTAAGGTAATCCTAATTCAATTAATACTTTTTTCATTTTCATTCATTTTCATGTTGATTTTCATTGATAGTTAGTTATTCATGAGATTTTCCAACCCATACTAGTTTTTAGTAGAGATAAACCGCGAACAGACGACAGACAAACAGACGGACATGGCGAAGGACCCAGCTAAATGTTAAAAGGATTAATGATTTGAATTAAATTTCATCTACGTAGAGGGATTCAATAAATGGCCCATGCATGAATCGTGTATTCATGTATTGTTAGATAGGTAAACTTTATTCCGAAATTGCCACTTTAACATCATGAATAATCATTCTACAAACATGTTGTATTTGCATTTATTTAGATTTTTTTTCACAAGTGTGTTCTGCGAAAGAAGTTTTTTTTTGCCTAGGAAGGCACATCCCATAGACGGACGGTCTAGCTGATGGAAAGTGGCCACCGTCGTCCAGGACATCTGCAATCTAAGTTAAAGCCTAAAAACCTAGTTCCCTTGCACCTAGTTCTCGGTAAAATCTCATTAAAGGATATAATTTTTACCTGGCTTTCCTTTCCATAATCTGACCAGTAGGGTAGAATAAACCTCTCCCACAAAAAGCTGTTGTAAAATATAATAGCGGCCACCTCCATGAAGTGTAATGCCACCACACTCCATCTAGTCTTCTTCGTTCTGAAACAAAAACAGCGATTTATATTTTTTTTTCCAAAACCTTTCGTAATACGCAAGGGTTTCAGTTACAGGGTTTCCTTTGTCATTGGATCGTTCAAGAGGTATATTAGAAGTCGTTGCTGTTGTTGCTGATGCCCATAGGCGGCGGTGACCACTTTCCATCAGGTGGCCCACATACCTGTTTATCTACATAAGTTACATAAAAAGATAGAAAAAGAATTTCCAAATCGGTTTAGGTATGAATGACGAAGTTCTGAGAACCTCATCCTTTTTTGTAAAGTCGGTAAAAACTCTTTGTTATTATCAAATATGGCATTCACAAGGCATATCTAAGATGACAATAGTTTGTTTTCTTGATGGTATTGGTACGTTTAATAGGCTACATTGTACTGAATAAATAACGTTGCAGTAAAGTATCCAAGAATGTTGCGCAATCGTTGAAAGCTCTATGTGAGCTTTCAACGATTCCGCAACATTTTAATTATGTCAGTTTAGTATACAACAATGATATCAATAGAATTCGGAAAATATAAACCATAAGCATAAGTATCAATTTGCTAAGAGCATATGAAGAATAATTCAAAATTTACTCGGACCGCCGTTGTTGGCAGTAGATAACCGTGTATGAGTAAGCGAAATCTACAGGCTGTAATCCACAATTTTAATGATATCTCTCATAACAATTCTCTCTATGAATGTTAGCCATATTTGCCAAGCATTAGTCATACTTTCGATATCAATGTAAAGGTTATGGTATTTTAATATTTGCGGAAGTTTATACAAAATAATAGCTCGTATCTCAGTTAAAAATATTAGAACGCGCGTCGTTGTATATATCTATAGTTACCTATACTTTAGGATTAAGGCAGCCTGTATATAGCGCTTCGTAAATTAATTCAGACAAAATCCGCACGGAAGCCAAAATTGCAAATTCCGCAAAGCTGGCAATACCTATACACGTTCCATCTTATATGATTAAAAGGAAGAAAAGAAGACATCGTATTCCCCCATTTGGTACTTAATCATGACATCGAGTTATTGATACGGGTTTATACCGAGGTAAGAGTACCTCCATGTTGCGTTATGCATGCGCTTCATAAGCCGCGAACATGAGCACGATTTGCGTTGATATTGCGTATTTCGTGGAGCATATTACTGAAGGCACTCGGTGTAACGCCGCCGTGTACGGTTGAGATGATCGCTTTCGGAGTAAGGGAAACGTAGGTACGAGGATACTCACATCCATTTTCACTAAACTCGAATTAAGCAATATCTAACTAGGTAATACTTAGTTTTAGGAATGGCTTTAGCCAGTTGGTCTATATTCCCAAACCTATCATTATGGATTCGCGTTGCTTATGTTGGTTGTAGAGTGCCACGAACTTATCTGAACCGGTTACGACGTCGTTGTTGTTGACAACATAGTGACATTTCAAAATGGCGATACTTAGTTCCAGTTTTGGTCACCGGGTCAGATAAGTTTTCTGTGGGGAAACAGAACGCAACTGTCATTTTAGGCGATGCTGTTTAGTGAAAACTGCCATCAGATGCACCTATTTTATAAGATTAGGTACCTTTTCCTGAGATATTGGTATTTCTTGAGACTTCGTTCGCGCCGAATTTAATAAATCGTAGATAGTACTGTTATCGAGGTTCCATTTTTATATTATTCAGTGCCATCTACATTAATTTGGTTTTGGTTAGCCCGAATCATCCCACTGCTGGGCAAATATCCCCCCGATTCTACATGAATACAAAGTTTTATTCAAAACAATCTAATACTTTGGCCGTGAAAATGAAACGACCTAGAGCATTTACGTGCTATACCCCAACGAATCGAATTCCCTCACCCAATTTGTCATAGATAAAATGTTATCAGCTACTTCCCGAGACAGCCAATTATGTTAAAAAGGTGGTTAGGTTAGAAGCAATCATATTGCTCATTTAATTACACAATCAATTAGGCTCTGTTCTCAATTTCCAGGACGGGATTTTGTATAGAAACAAATATTTTGAAATACAAACATGAAACACATCAAAGGCTTTAGGAATCGTCGACGTTTTGTTTACTTTCTCTTCGCATAAAAGCCAATACTCGTACCTTTACTTTGATTTAGTTATGTAGGTACTTAGTGAACAGCTCATATGTTTATTTGTGAAGGTTATTGGGACAGGGGATATTGATTGCATCGAAGGAACGTATCATGAACCTAGAGTGCAAACTTAAACATGAGGTATTTGGTGTAGGTACCTAGCGTAGTAAAAAGTAAGAACCTACGTGCTTACTTAGCGAGCGGCCACACAGAAAAGACGCAGACACGTCGCGGACGGGGCACAGACGGGACGCGGACGCGACTTAAAACATACAGAAAAGACAGGGCACGGACGCGGCGCCACCACCGCGTCGCGAACCAGTCAAGGCGCTTGTGCCCCGTCCTTTCTGTATGTTTTAAGTCGTGTCTGCGACGCGTCCGCGCCCTGTCTTTGCTGTATGTTTTGCGTCGCGACGTTTCTATACATTTTATATGAAATTAAATTGAACGGGCGCCGCGTCTGCGACGTGTCTGCGTCTTACGTCTTTTCTGTGTGGCCGCTCGTTTAGGTATTCGTAGAATGAACATTTTTAACGGGGGTAATTAATTTAACAAAAGTGGGTTGGATTGTCGCGATGTGAATCTCAAATTCGATATTTTCTCCAGCCAAAAAACTGTATTAAAACATCGCTGAAATTGATCTTCGACAATATACGACTGTCGAGGATAGTTGAGAAAATATTTTTTGGCTGCAAGCCCCGGTGGACCTTATTGTAGGGACACTGTAACTACCTTGGCCCAACCATAGAATATTAATACTAACGTAAACCTAAGTAGAAATATCTAAATAAACAAGCAATCAGTTCCAATACGTTATGAGAATAGAAATAACGCACATATTTCAGTAATTTATTTACCTACGTCTCGAGAAGCCAGGAAAAGCAGCCAATGAGCAGATGGTGGCGTCTTGCAATAAATTATTGTTATGAGGCCCAAGTGATCAATGTAAACAAGGTAATAAAATGGGAATGGATTGCTTGTACGATACCTGGGGACATCAGCAATGCTGGCGCACTCCGCAATAAGGATGGCTCCCGTAAATAACCATTAATATAAATCACCTTTTGTCGTTTTATCGCATCTATTCGGAAATATCTATGACAAGCTTTCATTATTTTTCATACTCTCTCTTTCGTTTTATCATCACAGCCCATAACAGTCCACTGCAGGACTTAGGGCCTATCCCGCGAGAGGGGAGGTTATTGCCATAATCTCCACGCTTGGCAGGCGGGTTGGAGATCGCAGTGTTATAATATAACAATAGAAAACGCTGCTGCCCATTTTCCAGTCTACGAAGACGCTTAGACCTTTTGCCTCGAAAACATTAGTCGCCTTGTACGGCACCCACGAGTGTAAGGGGTTGGTGCTATTCTACTCTGCCGGACACCACATGGCATTTCGTTTTATGAAGACCCTTAATCTAATTCGGAAATACTTTCAACGTTAAATGGTCTATCAACATTTTTGTAAAGTGTTACTTATTTATTCATCGTATTAAAAGTATTCTGTTCGTATTCATCGTCGTAGAAGACATTCTGCTATATAGAGGGAGAAAAACAAAGCGAACTAGCGTGTCACCCAATGGCACCTATCTGTCTCAAAGATCCCCTGTGCGTCATTGGTAATCAGGGGTCTGATCTGTAGGTAGGGCTACACCCAAAGCTCCAATGTCTTAATTTAACTACTGTAACGATCTTTTATTCTGTACGTTACCTGGGGTAATGGTCTCGGTACACCAGCGTGGGTGCGAAGAGGAAATACAAGTACTGCTTGAAGGTGGGTAGCGCAGCCCCGTGGTGGCATCGCGGCCCGCAGGTCGCCGCTACCGCGTGGATCTTCATTGCGAACCGGAACTGGCAAGCAATAGACAAATATTGAATCCTGCTAATATTATAAATGCGGAAGTTTGTAAGGATCGATGTATGTTTGGATGTTTAGTACATTGTCTTTCACGCAAAAGCTACTGAACGCTTTTGATGAAATTTTGAAGCAATATAGCTACCCAGTTTACCTAGCGCATAGGCACTGATTGGCAACGGTCGTGCGGCCATGGTCGTACGATGGACATCGCTTGACCAACAGAAGACCTCAAAACGGTCGTACGACCGTTGCCAATTAGGATAGCGCCAGGCCTGAAAATCAATGTGGTTCCCGAGGGTCTGGAATTTTATAATTTGGCTGCCTGAATCGCCTGCAAAACAATGTTTTCTCGCAGTCTATTAAAGGATATGGAGAATTTTACATTGATAATTACTGTTTCAGGTAATAAAAGGCTGAAAACAATTGTACTTGACTTATAAAGTCTGGTAGGTACGAACAAACTTGCAATCAAACGAATTAATTGTCCCACAAAAACTAGGTGCTTCTAATTGAGATTTGCTTTTATTAAACCATTCAATTTCTATTCAAACGCTCTAAAGTGCAACCATAAAACGCAGAGTTTTAAAAACACGACTTAATTTACTTTTTATTAGAGGAGACTTTATGTAAATTGGGAGCCGAATGACGAAAAGAAACTGTAGGTAAGAGGGATACCTACATCTCACGAAATTTAATTAAAGTCTCCGTTCTTAATAGACTGAACCGCATTGTTAACTCAGGTCTATTAATCAAAACTTTCATAGCCTAAGTTGTTTGATCTTTGTTATCGCTGTTTGTTTTCAGGGTTCCGTATCCAAAGAGTAAAAAAGAATGTCTACTAGTAAGCTTCCCCTGACTGTGTCTGTCATTTTAATATTTCTCTATTGTAATAACGGTAATATAAGGTTTAAACAAAAGATAATAATATAAACTTACTTATTTTATTCCAGAAATCTGCTTTTCGTGCTACTTATTGCCGTTTTTTACTAAACTTTTAATCGACTAAGTTCTTTCTTACCTCAATTTGGACTTTGCTGATTGGGTAAAAACTAGTTAAGACGGAACTTAGACGATTTCTAAGTTTAGTGAAAACGGCCATTAGGTATTTTGTTTCTTATTGAACGTAAATGCCGTGTGGTGTCCGGTAGAGTAGAATAGCACCAACCCCTTACACTCGTGGGTGTCGTACAAGGCGACTAATGTTTAGAGACAAAAGTTCTAGAGTCTCCGTAAACAGGAAAATGGGCAGCAGCGTTTTCCATTGTTATGTTTGCAACACTGCGATCTCCAACCCGCCTGCCAAGCGTGGAGATTATGGCAATAACCTCCCCTTTTGTGGGAGAAGCCCAAAGTCCTGCAGTGGACTGTTATGGGCTGTGATGATGATGATGATGATGATTGAACGTAATACTTTGTACGTTGTTCTATTAATAAAGAATTCAATCCAATGTGAGACGGTCTCGTGCAATAAGGTTTTGAATAGACTTTTATGAACAAAAATAAACATGTTGTTACTAATCTAACCTGGCTTACATTTTGACAAGTGACAAGTAGTGCGTCTGAACAAGCAGTGACAAATGCGAGTGACGAAAAAGCACTTATCATTCTAATACTAAACCTAAAAATAAAATGTTTATTAATATAAACATAACTTTTAAAGGTTGAACGAAATGTACAAAGACATGTTGTTATGAATAGGCACTATGTTCCATTTTATTACAACCTCTAATATCGTTGAAAACGATTGATAAATACAATATTATCCAATACAACGTACCCAGTGTTTATATCCCCTTTGCTGAGAACCTTTTTCAAGCGATTATCAATTACCAAAATGGACGGGCCGCCATCTAGTGAGTGGTTAAGAATGCTTTAGATACCTATTGGAAAACTCTTCATTGGTATGCAGCCCTTCACTTCCTTCATGGGTTCGACTCGCAATTGGCCGGTTTGTTTTTTATAAAATGGCGGTCGTTAGGCAGGCAGGTGGCGGGCCAGGGCCGCCTTCAGCTGATTTATGACTCGCGGGGTTAATGCACAGATTTTCATAACGACTTAATTACTTGCGCGTTATAAAGGCAGGCGATCTAGGTAAACGGCACATAATCTGAGTACGTTCCCCTTTTTAAACGGTACGCAAACAAATTCTGTTTGGGTAGGAAATGTTTTAACAACACGCATACCATTTGTTGCAAATTAACGTAAGATTGAATTTGTTTGTACCCATAAATAGGTACCTAATAATAAACTTATGTTTGCAATATGTCGTAATATGAGGAGGTAGGAGATAGGAGGTAAGGAGATAGGAGATTTCTTATTCGATAAATTTAAGCACGAAAATTTATGAACTGTACATTTTACAATAACATACTTACCTACTACTTATGTAGCGTAGTTTCTAAACCAAATCTATACTTCGTATATCTATACTAATATTATAAAGAGAAAAACATTGTATATGTAATCGTGATTCGTGATCGTGGTTGTAGTATGTTAAGGGTAATCCCTTTAGCTATCCCGCGGGATCCTATTATTTTTGCGGGATGAATTGTACCCTATGACACTCGGGAATCATTATATCATTAACATTATTGGCTTCCTAATATACCTACAAACAAACATACAAACTTTTCCTCTATATAGATACATTATATTAGTATTATTAGTATCGATTAATTACCTAGTTAAATAATAGCCGACTCAAAAGGAAAAGCCAAAGTTTACATATAGGTACACAAATCTTTTCTAAACTACTGAACCGATTTTAATGAAACAAATCTAAGAACATTCTCGATTGAATTGCCTTTCAAATAGAGATCAAAATCAATCTATTCGTTCGGGAGCTACCCTTCTTCTTTCATCGGGGTTACCGCCGTAATTTAACGTAAATCTCTATCGGTTATCGGCCTTTTCGCACTGCGGTTTAAAGTTTGCCTTCGATAATTGTTGGTTGTGGCCGTGTTGTGCTTTGTTCGGGCGGGCGTCATGTCTGGCGGCGCAATGGCGCGGCGGCGGTTGCGCGGCTGGCTGCGTGGACGCGCGTTATTTACTGCCCCGGGCGAGCTGACGAGGGTCTCAGGTGATTTATATTACGTTTCACTTTCCACGCTGTTTTGCCCGCCACCGCCCTCCATCTCGGATACATTACAATATTTTTCCCCCATATTGGTTGCCGCGCGAAACCATATTTCGAACGCTGCGGGTGGTTCGCGTCGTGTAAGTATAGATTCTTTTATTCCTTTCGATCTTGAAATTTTACGTAGCTTTTCTCTAGTACTGTTTCCAAGCTAGTTATAGATCTGCAAACAAGCTTGAGCTCCAAGTTTCTATTTTATCAGGTAAATGTCTAATTCTACTTAGGTACAAGGCAATGAAAGTTCTCAACTCGAAATTGCTCCGACGCAAAGGCAGGATGTGCTAGGAACAGGGAGTTTACTATGTTCTCGTACACATCCCTACCCGATAGTTGTGTTTTAGTTAAAAGTTTATCTTTTAGAGAGATAACTTACGTATTAAACTTGCAACGTACCAAAGCGCACATCTCGGAAATTAATTATTATTCTAGTCGAGCTGCACATCTAGATGTGCAGCGCGACTTCTGGAGGAAGTCGGATGTTGGATAAAAAACCTTTTATAAAACTCATGAAAACTCCTACATGTGCTAGGAGTGATAAAGATATTATAAACCTATACATAATGTTGGCGTTGTTCCGAGTAGTAGCATCGTGTATATTATGTAAGTTTGCTGATTAGGTATTACACACACCGGCAGAATTAGCGGAACAAAAAAAGACTTAGAAACTTAGAAGCATTCAGCAGTCTCTTTTGAATTCATGTCCGGGGTATTTGCTAGCCACTGTATTACCGGTACAATTCACATGGTGTAGATATGGCAGTTCTAATTGAGCACTATGAGTATGAGCATTATTTACATTACAACAAAGCCATCACTAATAAAGGGGGCAAATGGCACAGCACATGTTCTTCTAAAATGTTCTCATCTTGGCGTTAATGTCTCGGTTATGCTCTAGTGCGCGAGGGCCCGTGGGCTTTGACAAAGATCCAGGATCGGGTACTTACACTAGTTTCTCAAGATTAATAATAGTACTCGCCGAGATCGAGATTACGAACAACTGTCAAACTTAAAGCCGTTATAACTCAAAAACGATTGGTCGTTTAACACTAGTTTCTAAACAGAAATCATAGCACTCGTTGAGATTTACATTTCGGGTGACAGCTGTCAAACTTAAGACCGTTTTGGAGTGTGTGCGCGCGTACGGGACCCATACTGATGAAACAGTCGCCGATAGTTACCCGATAGTTTAGTCAAGGAAACTATCCTATTTTTTAATCGGTGGATACCGAATCTTTACAGTGTGCTCCATACATCTTCATACTGTTTAGCGGCCGGCTTAACTATCAGCCGACAGAAAGGCTGCAGTGTGCGAACGCCTAAACTTACTTATTTTTTTCCCACTAATTGTATCGGTGTGAATTTTCTCTAGGTATTTAATAACCCACAAACAAATGTACAAATTTAGGTGCATAAATTGTGAGAGTTGACCCAATTTTGATACTTTAAATCAGTGTGTAATTGCATTATTCTAAATCAAATGATTTAGAACGTAGTAGATAGATAATATTCACAATTTAAATTAAAATACGTTACCAGCACATTATGTTTTTCTGTAAATAATTGTTGTTTATGTTGGACGTTAGATACGTTGGTTATCGCGGTGGCGGATTCCTCTGACCAGAGTTCAGTCCTATTACACTAGAATGTTCTAGATTCCAGATCTAGGCGACCGAGAACATATTTTGCGAACAAATATTATTTAGTATAATGCACTTAGATGAACTGTATTATCATTTTGCCATTCGGAATTGCAATTTATTATGTTATGAACTTCAAACCCGACAGCTATGATAGCGAGGACCATCAGGATTCTAGGGCAGGTTAGCCGGAGCTACCCCTTACTTTGGTCTTCCTGAGTCATGGTTCATTTGGCCCAATGTGCCACTGTATGACAGTCCAGTTCCAGTCCAGTCCAGTAAGAGTTTCATGTTCATTTTAAAAGAGTAGTCAAAGACAAATTTTATAATATTCTATTTAATAGCCTTTAAACATTGTACTGATTAAATAAAATATTGCAAACACTTACCATTTCGCAGGTCACAGTGACAGAGGATCCCAAGGCGAGATGCTTCCGCCCTAGATCCCAAACTGGTACCGCCACTAGCGCCCCCTGCAGCGCCGCTATGGAGGCTATGCCTAGCCAGAACCACACATGACGAAGACCTGGAGACGAACGAACAATGGTAAAATGCTTTTTGTTTGATTTGTGCGATCGTGAGATCTGTGTTAGAGGTAAACCATGTAGAAATAGACGTAACTCCTACGTAGAGTAGAAATTGTAGCTTTTCTGTAGCGCATTTTCAACACTGCAATCTCCAATCTCTCCGAAATTTTGTAAAAATCCTCTTCAAATATTGTTATCATAACCCTCCAAAAAAGAGGGCTGATATATCGGAGCTTTCCGTCCTCAACCGACTGGTCTCGTCTTTAAGAGAGATAGGCAATATCTCTTTCAAATTGGAGCCGCCCGTCCGGGGAAGTATATCCGCCCTACAGAATAAATACCATAGCCAAATAATACTATTTTAAACAGTGGTGTGTTCCTGCCGGTGAGTAAGGTCTCACCAGCAACCTATGGGGTTTGCCCCTAGTCATGCATGGGTTTTCGCCTAGCATTTGTCTATTTGCAGCCTAAGCAAGGGGTTCCTGAGGTCTTGAGGTAGGTAATGCATTGGCGATACCCCTGATGTCTGTGGGCGCCTGTGACCGCTTGCCTTCAGGTGGCCCGTTTGCTTGTTTTCCAACCGTGCCTATGATATAATAATATCTGTGTCTGTCTTAGTTTGGCAACACAAAGCTAGAACAGTATTAACTTATCTAACCAAGGGAACATTAAATTCACAATTAAAGTTTTTATAAAGTAATTAAATTAAATACCAGATTTCCTTTTCCATATATTTCATCCAAGCCAACCACAATTGTTTTTTATTTTGCATCAAGTAGCTATTTATGTGAACTTGTATGAATATGTTAATAAGTTATTTTGTTACTTGTTTTTAATTTTGTATCGGTGTTAATTAATTTCTTGGCACCGGGGCACTATTTTTGAACTGCTCATATCGTATTAAATGATTTGAAAACCGAAAATTTTGGTTTTTGGTATGAAAAGTTCAATGTCTTTCTAACTACATTGGCAACACCATAGGCAATTCAAAATTAGGAAAGATCAGCGCTGTGCATCAAAATATTTAATTTAAAAAAAATGATAAATAAATAGAGCTCGTGGCGTGAAACATTTTTTGTTTGTTTTTATGCACTTTGTGCCGAAAATAACGGCATTTAAAATTATTTATAACCAAAACTAGAATTGACAAAATTGATTACATATGGTAATAAAAACGGTGTTTATAATACTATTGTATTATAATTATTATTTATTTTGTTATAATTTATATATTGTATTATATTATACTCGTATATGTACTTATTATGAATAAAATAATAATAAAGGTTGGGTCTTCTTCCTAGCGTGGCAATGACGAAGACTACAATGTACAGGATCAAAACTTAGCTACGGCTGCGAGCTTGGTGTGCTTATATGATCTCAAACCGAATTAGATGCTCTGATTAGCGCTGAGGCTGTGGGGAGTGCACAAGTTTGACACTCCATAGAATGCACCACCACAGGATGCCTGGTGATGTCGCCGCATTGATACATGTGTGGGTATAGTAGGTATTAGATACAGGTACTCATTATTGCCTCCACCGCTCGATGAACCTCCTTTCGGTCTAACTAAGGTTAGCTGTTAGAAATCCTATTGTGGTATAAGTCCGCCTTAGCAATGTATATTAAGATTGTTTTCGTTTTATAGTTCTAAGTTTTAAAATGCAATAAAGAGTTTACATACATACACAAATGTAGTTAAAAAGTATATAAGTAAGTAGTGTACTCATAGTACAAGCTTTGATTAGTATGGAGCAAGAAGCCGCTGTTTGAATTTTAAACTATTCATAGGACAAGCTTTGATTAGTTTGGAGCTAAACGACGCCGTGCGAGTTTAAAAAAATAACAGTAATATTGGCCCAATAAACAAACTTTAAACTCAAACTCAAGTTGAAACATCAAAGTCGATTTGAATAAAACAAGCTTGAATAGTTGCATAATATTTGCAATCGCACAACCTACCACCTAGTGGAATGATTACAAGCGCGAAGAATCCTGTAATTAGTACCCCTTGTGAGACTGTGGTGTGTATGATTTTAGCACATGCGCTTGCTTCTCCTACAATTTGTCGCTTCGCTAAATTGCAGTCTTCCCCACGCCCTCGTATATCACAAGGTTACCGTCACAAACCTTTGCATGCATAATAATTCTCGCGCACAGTTTTCTGAAGTTACAGTGTTGGTTAAACTTGCGTCCTGTCTTGTTGTTTTAAAATTTGTTATTTAGATTTTTGCGATATGTTTTATTGATTTAGACCAGTGGTTTTCGATATGGTGTCTAAAATAATGAACATATGAGCGAGCTCGAAGTTTTAGACTTCGGAAGTTTAGAAGCTTAGGTTGATCATATCAAAAGTCAAATCAACATAGTTTTTGAAACTTTTACCCCAAGAAGCCGGGGTTAACAACTTGAAAATTGATAACTCGAATTGTCGAATGCAAAATATGTTTGTTCAAAATTGGCGAGGGCCTGTTATCTATTATCACCTATTAACAACGATGAGCAATTACAAACCTGTATTCTTTAAAACTGCGTATCCTTTATCATAAATGATAAGCCCAGGATAAAACGACAGTGCCACCAGGAATTCGTACAGCCACAACTTTGCGCCTCGTCCTATGTCGCCGAAGCCGTGAACTACCGAGCTTATGCCAAGATTTATCCTGCAAAAGAAAGCATACTTACTTAGTATTTTCTGTGCATGTTTAGAATTTTTATCGTCAAAGTTTCTCCAAGCTACGAAAAAGCAAAGTTTCCATGTACTTATATCCTTACATATTTTAAAATAACGGCGCTTTTCGCGTCTGTGTGTCTATACCGCTGTCTCAGGAGTTCCTCCTAAACCACGCAACGGATTTTGATGCGGTTTACACCATCAGTTAAAGACTTTCTTCCGGAATATTAATATGTAGGTATAGTACACGCATATTCAAGTAAAGACAAGCCACGATAACCCGTGCGTAGAAGGTATAAACCCATATTTATAAAAACCTACCCCACCTACAATACCTATTCACTTAAACTCTAAACTAAAATTCATCTTACACTACATTTCGTAACTCAATAGGTACGTGATTTTCTATTAGAGGAACGATTTGCTTGAAGACGATAAAATCTGAATTCCATCAAAAATTCAATAAGCTCAAGGTAAATGAAATGGGGAGGAATAAAGTTGACATAAAAGTGGAAAACGATCCATCACTGGATCTTTACAATGGAATTTAGTAGATCTGGACTGGATACTTATATGGAAAATTTACGGGAAAAATGAGTTTCCACACCAGTGAATACGCAGCGAAATGCTTGTATGTAAATAATATCTGTACACACGTGGTTTCACACGCGTGCAGTTCGACACTTTATTAACATTCAAATAGAGTCCGACCGAAGATTTTGTCGTAGGTATTTTTATTGGTTTCGTCAAATAAATTGCAATATAAGGTCCTCTATATCAACTTCTAGAGATGATTTAAAATACCTTTCTATATTAAACAGTCAATATACGAGTACCTAAGCCTTTCTTGGAGGTTTTAAGCCTTCGGCTTAGGCTTCGGCCAGAAATTGACATTCGGTCAGACATTCAAAGAATCACGGGCATGAGACACCAGGGGTTCTATTTTGAAACACTCGCCTCGAGACGAACGGTTTTCAACTTTGATTGTCCGCAAGAAAATCTCAATATTATGACTTGATTTTAATTGACTACAAAGAAACCTGATGGCTCTAAAATAGGGAACGTCGGTGTCATACATCAAAATATTGAATTAATAGATTAAAATAGAGCCCAAGGTCCTCATTGTGCATTTTTATTATGAGACGTGCATACATCATTGGTGTTATGGGCAACAGTTACCATTTACCATCAAAATTCAAAATTTATTTATTGATTAGGACATTAAATATCTCTTTCAATCGTCAAAAAGGAGGGGGTAGGAAAGTAGGAAGGAAGCACACAGTGACACGCTGGCCGCCCCATGGCAGCAGCAAACTTACCCCACGCCAGTCACGACCGGACCGTGCCCGGCAATGCCAGGCAAAGCCGGACCGCGCTCAATATATTATATAAATAGGTGGACATCAGGTGGACTATCGGCACTTACTTTCCATTTTCGACAAAATCGTAGATGGCGGTGTCTAAAACCAATATCACCAATATTGCGACGAAGATGTGATAAATGGCCCTGATGTGGAGGGAGTTCTCAATGAGGACTGTCAATGGGGACTCCCTTGGGATAAACTCTGGCTCTTTCTCCTTCTCCTTGAACTGTTTGACGTCACCATTCTGAGCTTCGTCGAACCTGCGCCTGCGCACTGCATGCTCTTGCACCATTTTAGACCTTCTCACTGAAAAGGAGCCAATCACTGAAACTATTTTAACACATTTCAACAACACTGAAAACGAACTGACTAATTTAAAATTCTAGACTTTTTGTAGAACAAATGAAGTATTTTAATACATGATTCTACATTTTTTTATTGACGTGAGTTTAAATTTTATGGAATTTTATAAATCATTACTTATCGAGAAGACATTATTTATCCTTTTTAATTGACACTCACGTTATAATTATAGGAGATAAGTACCTAAGCTTATTGTAGTCGAGGATATAATGCCACAAATAATTGTACCAACTTCATTAGGGAAAACATTGCAACTGTAAATGTTCATCATTCATCAAAGCAAGTGTGCGTGTACTTACGATGAACTTAAAAGGGTCATAAACCAATAAACTCTTATTATCAAGGTTAAAAAGCGGTAATAGGACAACCGCTGTAGCAACTTGACATTGTTGTTATTATAACCACATCACTACTTTATTGATACATAAAATGTAATCGAGTTCACAACGGGTACGATAATTGTTTGTTAAGATAACCTACAATGTATGAAATTGACAGGTGGATTGACAACAAATCGACTTACCTTCTTGTTTTTCACATTTAGTGAATAACAATTGGCTGTATGAGTGTCTCCGCGTAAATTATAGTCGGGGTGGGTAGGTGTTCAATACATATAAATATAAATCGATTGCTTACAAGGGGTGCGATGGTATCCACGTAGGGTCGTTTACTTAGTGGTAGGCATGTAATGTTCCCTCAGATAGCATACCATTGCGACTGGTAAATTGTAGCTATCATCTAACCTTTCACACATAAATGATGATAAAATTGTATTATTGTAAATAAATAACACTTTCAATAAAAAAATAATTTATGAATGGTCACGTACTAAGCGCTCTTATCAATAGGAAATAAAACTGTATTTAATTTAGTTTAATTGTTACACAGAATTATTTTAATTTAGCTACACCACACGTCTAATCACCGGGAGTTCCAGTGGTAGTAATCAGTCTCCCGAAGTTCATATAACTATATTACTATTGTTTACTTCACTGTGTCTGCCGCACAAGTATATTAACAACTGTGAAGTTAGTTACAACATCTATGACTACTTATTATCACCAGTTATATACTGATAAATTCATGTTTATTTCGTTTTATTACTAATAAATTAACAATTACGTACTTACTAACTGATTTCTTCTGTTTGTACGTATAGGTGTTCTATCCGACGCGAAGTAAGATAATAATTTGAACCTACTAATATTATTTGATAATAGTTACTAAATACTGATAGGTGCGTGAGATAACACTTACAATGTAAAAATTCGGTACGCGATTAGTCATACAAAACCAAAAAGTGTTGCTCAGTTATAGTAATTTTTATTTTATTTTAATTTTTTCTATTGAGAATCGATGGTAAACTAAATAATACCTACCAATATAATATAATTTTAATGCAATTATAACGTTGCTAATGTATAATTAGTTTAGACCAATCATCATCTGAGCGGTAAACCCCAGCCTCTACTGGGATCCGTTTACCTGCTCATTGTTCTCCTCTTTGAACGATCTTCGGCAAGACAAACATTACACATAAACGTCATCATCAAAGTCATCAATAGCCCATAGCAGTCCAGTGAAATAATTCTAGGAATCCCTACTAAAAAACCAGAAGTGGAGATTGTAGTGGTAAACCCATAATCAATAGTGCCGCGTTCTTCACTATTTAACAGGAGAACAATAAGGTTAAGTTCATATTACTTATGTTATTTTGTCTAATGTCAAAATACTTGTGACATAAACGCAATATGATTAATAATACTTGTCTGTTTGGTTCACAGACTCTGTGGTTTAGTTTACTTATTCCTACTCTAAATTTCTAGCGCCACACTACAATAACACATACATCAAAATGTACAGTGTTTACACCGGTAGCTGTAAATTTATTTCAAAGTGTAATTGTTTGAGCTAAATAGCTTAAAGCCCACCAAATTATATTACATAATTTATTTCAGTTAAAAGGGTTAATACGTTTAGGTGAAATATTCAGCGGACTGATTTCCGAATTAATTGGATTGATTCCACCCAACCGAATTTAAATTCGGTAGGGTTTAAGCCGAAACCAATTGCTGAAAAATCCTTCCTTTGTCAGTCGAATTGGGCGTTGAACCGACCACCTCCGGCCTGGCCGCAGGCACCAAATGGGGAAGTGTCCAACTTTCATGAGCTTCTCGTACTCTCCGCTCGTTGTGACAGCTGAAATATGTAGCAACTCCCAGCAATCTCTAGCGCAATCTCTCGGGGAAATGCTCGGGAGTTTATTTTTATGAGTGTGAAACTCGCGCCACCAGAATATTAGTTCGCCCAGATGAATAGGTAGCGAGCGTTCCTAATAAAGTGCGTCTGATTTATTACCGATACAGAGTTACGCTTGCTTTGCGTATGTTTATCATCGCGTGTAAAGTTGATCACGACACAATTCGCAATATCGCCCGCGTTTATTTCCCTCGATCACCCTTTTTACGGTGACGATAAAATATTATTAGATTCGGTTAGGGTGACTCGGAATAAAGTAATGAAACGGGCGCCTTATTTGGCAACGAGCTTTGCAATATTAAGGTAGTGGATAACGAAATAAGCGCCGTGCAACAAACAAAGCCGAGACGGAAGCTCGACCTTTGGCATTCACAGCTCCGCGGGCACAGTGTTGCCATATTTCACTGGAAACTGCGAATAGGAAATGAACCCTTTCGTGAGGGAATGAGTTGCCGTATGTGGAAGTTGCGGAACGCTGTCTCTCGGAATAAGTGATTAATTTATCACGTCGGCAATAGGTAAAAGTTCGTGTTAAAGCGTTTCGGCTTTAGTTATTTCTTTTGAGAAATAGAGGGAAATATTCGAGTTTGCATAAAGAAAATAACCGGGTAACACAGAGTGTGGTGCATTCAGAAAAGGCTGTTCGACCGTCCTAATGCTATTATTTATGCACCGGTGGGTCGGTCGCGCTGCGCCGTAGTCGCCACTTCACCTGAAACTGTTATACATAATGCAACAATATCTACTACCGCCTGGAGTAAATATCTGAAGTGCAACCGTGACCTTTACGATGTAAAAGCTGACTACATAATGGAAAATAGTTCCAGCAATATTCAACAGCTTTTTTCAGTATAGAAGCTATTGCATATTGCTAGAATTAATTTCGCTTTTACATTTATGGATAGATAGATCATTTATGGACCTGAGTGGTGCAATGGTCAACATGCCGGTCTGCCACGCAAGAGGTCCCGGGTTCGATTCCCGGCCGGGCAGAAATTGAAATGATGAATTTTAATTTCTGTGACGGGTCTGGGTGTTCTATGTATAATAAGTATGTATTTAAAAAAAATAAAAAAGTATTTAATTAGTATATCAGTTATCTAGCACCCATAGTACAAGCTTTGCTTAGTTTGGGGCTAGCTGGCGCTGTGTGAATTTGTCCACGAATATTTTTTTATTTTATTTTTTTATAGTGCCTGGAATACTTAAATTAGGCTTGCTAATGGTACTGCATTATGTAGGTATAAAAATACGAGCTTATTAACACTGGAGCTCATAGAACATTTACGCTACATCCCCTGCGAGTCGTTTACTCCTTAGATATATTTAATGAGGGTTGCCCTGCTTTACAGTGGTAGCAGATAGCACCTGCGCTGGTGAGTTATAACCGGGCTCCTGTAAGGCGCCGCCTGAGGGAGTCGCAAACAATGCGGCTATAAAACTTTTATGAGCCTCCTTTGTATGGCTGACCTCGCCAGCACCACCGCCGCCGTTGCCACCGTCGGTGCCTAGGGTTGATGTGTTTGCTGTATTAATATTGACATATATTCCTAACATCGTAACGTTCAGATTCAGAAACGAACTCACCACAAGGTACTTTTCAAGTAGACGTGTTGACTCGTAGAATGTGTAGGTATTTCTAGTTGCCTACCCCGATGACTGTTGGTTGAAAGATCATTCGAACTAGAACGAATTATTCTATCATCAATCCAATATTTGCATTGACATTCGCATTAGCGTGACTCGGAGAGCGGAGTCCACATTCGCATTTGCTAATTGAGATGGAACGCTTGTTACTCGTATTATAAACTTTAACCTACATAATTTGTTCAGATTGACCTTAACTAAAAATGTAGGTATAGTGCGTAAAATATTATTGTGTTATGTAATGTAACGATCATGAACAAAATACGTTTTCACATTGTTTGTTTCGTAGAGGGTCTTGAGACATCCGTCCACGACAGTTGAGACAAAACCCACTACTGTTTACGAGCTCTCCAACCAAGAGATGTTAAAAGGCTGTCAAACTAACTCGACGAGGCTCTAATGCCCTGGCGGCATCGATCGGACATAAGCTCTGCAGTAAACTGTACTTTATTAACCTTTGTCCGTGGCTGCAGCGGCCCCCAGGGACACCTCCGTATAATGCCGCTGTCCGAGATTAAATTACCCATTCACGCTTTTAACTACCGCATTAGGTGGAGGTTGCATTCTAAACTTAGATTATATAATTCTTTCGTTCCGTTTATAGGAATGTATCACATATCATTTTTATTATGGATGTTGATAAATGTTTTTCGTGGTTACAGATGGGTAACGCGGGTGCTTCGCAAAAACTATTCGTCATGCAAAGCTTTGTTTCGTTCGGGATGGTTTTTTGGGGCGGAAACAGACTTGTCAGATTGAATTTCTGTCCGTCTCTATAGACAGCTCGTGTTTCATAATATTCATACAATTTAAAATAGCCATAGATTTAGACTTTACTTTGTAAAAGCAAATAGAGTGCCACAAACTTATCTGACCCGGTGGCCAAAGCCGCTAAGTGTAGCCATTTTGAAATGTCATGTCAATTCCAATAACAGTGACGCTGCTACCGGGTCAGATAAGTTTGTTGCACAATAATAATTTTAAAATAGTTTGTTATAATTTGAGTGTCAATTTTACTATTACCTATGAAACTTTGTATTTTGGTACCACAAATCAAACTTCCATTTACGAAAATATTTGTCAAAACATCAAAAGATAATACAGATTGGTATCCATATTTATATTGATACAACACTGAGAAATTTACGTATACGTACTTATCACAGGACATAACAAATAACAGGGACAAATGACTGTTTTTCTGTTACTGCTCCCCGAAGGCATGGCAGAAGGATGCCTATCGGAGGTTTGTGATGGCGGAAGGGCATTATGTTATAGTGCCATAGGAAAAGCGTAGGCTACATTTATGTTACGATCTTAGAAAAAAGCCGTCACAGAACCATTCATAAATTCTTGTAAACGTTTCTGGCAGCTACGTCTTAAAATAAACGTCGAACACGCGGAGCCCTTTCTGGCTCCACTCTCATATTAGCTCGCTAAATGGTTTACCGGTACATTCAATACCTAATCGTAAAGGCTAAAGGTGACGCTTTTACGATGTTAGGCACTTCGAAGTGCTTTCTACGGCAGCAGGATTTCTTTCAACACGTGAATTATACCTTTCAATGAATCGCTAAAGCTTGATGGGATCGGTAGCACATTTTTGTGTAGCAACGGTGCTATTATAAATGTCAGCTTTATCACAATATATGATCCTGGCGTGAATAATTCCGTTATGCTCTCGTGCATGAGGGCCCGGTTTTTTTGCCAATGATCCAGGATTTGGCATTTCAGGTAATTACAGTAGAGCGATTACCATTATACCATTTTTTCCTGCGTGACCCATTTTCATGGTATACATTCAGCCATCTGAATGGCAGGTTTCTCGCGATGTTTTCCCTCACCGTAAGAGCATCGGTTAGTGTTCAACTAATGTACACAACTCAGAAAAAGTCATTCTTACATAACGGCACCACGCGGCACTGAGGATCGAACTCGAATACCTCTCACTTACGCCAATAGGCAAATATTTTTAGATAATGGGTGACTTTGAACCATTAATTAGGTAATTTTTCGTGAAACGAGTACTAAGTAGTTGTAGTCATGTAACGTGTGACTGAAATATTTTCTCTCATAAATAATCGTCGGCAAAACATTATTGACGCACAACGAAAATGTGGCGGCGATAAACTGACAGAAAACAGAAATACGATAGCAAATATTTATTTTCTTCTTTCAGGGAAGCAGAAAATAAACTAAATATTATTTACCTTTATGTAAGTAGGTTAGTTCAGTACTAGTAAAAACGGATTTATGCGGAGGAAATATTTTTACTGCATTAAAGTGGACAGCAATTTTTTTTAACTGACTATGAAAATTTACAATAATTATATTGAGACTTGTTTACAGAATGTTTTGGTTTTACGTGATGACGACTTAGCCCCTAGGTGTGACTTTGGTACACACTCCAGTGAGACACTTCAGCGGGTCCCGACAAATGGCAGAGGGCGTCTCTCCAACTTCTTTGCTGTAAGTCTTGCAGGCTTGACCTTCGGCTGAAAAAGAAAAGCAATGTTCACTCATTTCAATTGCACAGAAATGGAATCCCAGTTCGTCATTTTACGTTGAACCTGATTTATTTTTATAGGTAATCTCTCCCCCATGATCAACATGACGTTGGTCCTTTAGCGGCGAAATACCTACCTACTTATCGAAATATTGGACCAAAACTAAAAAAGCCCAAACAGTGTGGTCTTCGCTACAGGAGAATAGCTATAACCTTTCGTCCAATTTCATAGCTAAAGTTCGATGCGACATAACGTATAAACAATTTTCCCTTCTGTAGCTGGCCACCAAATGGAAATACTTTTCAACATTGTGTTGTTTCATTTCGTAGCGGATCAGAAACGTGCCAACACTGTCCAGGGGCTCTGTATTTGAACCACTCGCGTCGCCTCGTACAACGGTTTTCAATTACGACGTTTTACGACATGAAAAATTTACTGTTTTTATAATTATATTGGCAGGACCAAAGGCGACCCGTTCGGAACGGCAACGGAAAATCAACGCCATGTATCAAAATATTGAATTTATTATGGCGAAAATCAAAATTAAAAACCATTGGACACCAAGCTGCCGATTCAAAAATAGGGGTGATGCCAAAGTAAACTGTCGGTATATTATACATTGTTTCGATAAACATGTCACGGATATATCGGTAAAAATGTTATGTATCGGTGTAATAATTTATAATGTACTTATTTTTATTTTATTTTGACATTTAAATGATTGATGGTTACTGTGTTATTATTATTAAGCATTGAGACTTTTCAATTCACATTTCAATTTAAAAAGTAATTAAATTGATTAATGACATTATTTGTAATTGAGCGGAAAGTTCTATTCACGGATGTTATGGGCAGCAGCGTTTACTGGTGTGTGTTTTCAATACTGGCAATAAATTCTCTACTAATCGGATCGTGTGGAGAATGGTTAACTGCAATGGACTATTACGTGCAGTTGACGCTATGTGTAAAGTAATAGGTAGCCCTCCGACTGTCATCGTAGCCAAGTTCCCCAAGTAGTTGCGATGGAGGAATTACTATTCTAGGTGCGTAACCGAGTGCTGTAAAATAATTGTGTTTTTGTATTGTAACTACAATTGAAATTATGAAACGTTCTTTCCCGACCACAAACCAGGGTGAGAGAGGGGGAAAGAGGGGAAGGATGGGAGGGAGAAAGAGACGTTAACTTTTAAGTGGTTTTTCTTAATTATACTAGACATTTTAATATAGACCTATATAATATATTGAACGCGGTCCGACTCGGCCTGGCATTGTTGAGCACGGTCCGGTCGTGGTTGGCGTGGGGTGGGTTTGCTGCGGCCATAGGGCGGTGTGTGTCATTGTGTGTTTCCTTCCTACTTTCCTACCCCCCTCTATTTTGACAATTGAAAGAGATATTTAATGTCCTAATCAATAAAGAAATTTTGAATTTTGAAAGAAAGATAGAGAGATAATTCTACGCCGCTCTGTACCAAACAATGTAGAATACCAGGCCGATACTACGCCGCCCTGTACCAAAACGGCATACAATACTACGCTGCTCCGTACCAAACACAGTAAAGTCCTACGTCGCTCTGTACCAAACGCCGTAGAATTCTAGGCCACTGTGTACCAAACGGCGTAGAAAGGCGTAGAGTTGCTGCTGTACTTACATAGCAGTGTAACACAGGCCGGGCAGCAGGCGCACTTGCCCGAGTGGTTGGGACGGTACTCCGATGGCTTGCGGCAGCTAGATTGCGCCACTGGGGCGGAGCAGGGGTTCTCCTTGCAGTAGTCGGTGTTGCAGACGAACTTGGCCTGCGCCGCAGCCACTACGCATGCCACCAGTGCTAACAGGAAAATTGTCTTCATTGTTCTGAAACGTGATGGGTTTTGTTTGTCATTGGACGTGTTTTAATTTTTAATTGATTTAAAGGGTTGTAATGTTGAAAAGGTAAAGGTATTCATACTACAGTACTGACAGAATTTTGTAAACTATGAAATGGCCGACTTGTATGGCGAAAATAGTGCAAACTGAAATTGTCATAAATGGTAGATTATGCACCAAGAGGATAAAGCAGTGTCTTCATAACCCGGCATATTGGATCCTGAGCGTGGCAAAGAACTCTACAGTTAACTCGCAAGTGTAGCAAGGCTACTAAATACTCTGCTAATAAACTTCTGCAGGAAGCGAGGGAACTATGTAGAATCCTGAGTGAAGCGATGGGTTCCAAGACTAACACACCTTTATCCCAGAGGTGAATAAGTACTCTACTTACGAGTATCACACCATCTACGAATTATCATTACGGGGAAAACGTTATTTCTGTCTGCAAAAGGTTGACTCACTAACTGTTTTGCCATGCGCTACCCCTTTTATGCTGCCCTATGTACCCTGATACCTGCACAATAAAAGACTACGAATGCACTGAAAACACAGTGCGGCAACCAAATTTTGAGCGTCTAAACTATGTTTTATTTTGCCCTCTACTCGTAGAAGAAGATTAGTATTTTATGCAAATAATCTTGGTTGTGCTATCGCACGTAAGAGCCGCCTTGAGCATGATCCAGGATTTGGAAGATCAGATAGGTAATTACAGTAAAGCGATTGTAATCTGATCTCCGTGGCAGTTCTCTCTTTTTACTAGCAATATTAAGAAAATATGACTTGACGCTATTAAGTATCGTTTATACCTTTACCGCCACCTTAGTTATTGTACATTTTATAAAACGTCATTAGATTACTTTGCAGAATTTTTGTTAATTTATTAGTCGCACAGTGTCACAAACTATTCTGACCCAATGGCCAAAACTTATAGGATACTATAAGTATTGCCATTTTGAAATGCCATTTTGTTGTCAACGACAGCGTCGTCATCACCGGCCCAGATAAATCTGTGGCACTGAAGTGCCCACATACGTGGCTTTAAATTTTGCAAAGGATTGTACGTACGTAGCTCCTCCAGATAGTAGCATCTCTGGAGAGACCGTCCAATCCAAAAGGTTTTCCATAGTCAGCAAACTCTAATTATGGAGGCCGGTTATATTCTTGGGGCCTTATTCTCACGCTGTGACATCTCGAATTCGACATTTATCTAGCCGTTAATAATGACATTGAAATGTCTATTGCCGCCAAAAAATATTTTCTTAGCTATCTTCGACTGTCATATTTTGCTAGTGATTATTTTAATATGTATAGAAAACCATTCTTTGTTAATTTAAGAACTGTAATTTCTGTGTTTTTTGTTTTTTTTTTACATCTAAAATTGAAATGTATTTCACAAGATTTAATAAACTTTTTTTTTGTTTGTCATAGATAAAATGCAGTTTTTGGCTAGAGAAAATGTCGAATTCAAGATGTCACATAGCGAGAATCGCCCCCTTGGTCTTTTGTGTAACCTGCGTCAGCGTGTGTATATGGATCTATGATTGAGCCATAAATTCAATGATTGTGAAAATAATTTACCTAATTAGTATGATATTGTTTACTTTATATCTGTCATGTAAATATTTCTTTTGAATATACTAATAATTGTGTCTGAAATAAAATATATTACGTTAAAGGTAAATTGAATCCATCCAAAATCTGTAGGTGTACCCAAAACATTTACCTTCCGAATTCAATTAACGGCAGGAAGAGAGCGATAAACACACAAACAAAGTATTACACGGCTCACCGGCGGTCAGCAAACACGCAAAGAGCTTCGCTTTTATCGATACACCTCAACAAATAGAAATAAGAGTTTGGTTAATTAAATGCAGAACGGCGCGTGCCGCGTTCTGAATAATGTAAATTGCACGTCCCGCATCCATTCCGTTTTGCGATGGAGAATTGATTAATTCGGGAATTGGCAATACCGGAATGAGTTCGCAAAACTGGAAACAATCGGCCCGTGGGCATTGATCGAGACGCAGCGCCCGCGTGCTTTGAATGGCCAATGGCCTGTGAGGGGATTCAAAAAGCTTCAGAATTTTGATGATCCGCTCCCAATAGGACGGGAACAAATTGCGGAATCTGTCAAGATCAATCGTGTTTATTGACCCGCGAATGCCAAGCGAAACATTTAATCTTTGAGCGGTTTTAGAGTAACTGTTCAAATTAATTTGAAGCCACACTTATTTTATGAGAGGTTTTATTTCATACCCGTGGCCTAATGGTTAAGGGCCTCTCGTACCCCGAAGTACCGGGTTCGGAGGCCAGTGTCGCCAATGACTCTTTTCTGAGTTATGTACACTAACCGATGCTCTTGTCTGCTTGTCAAATCCTGAATCGTAATCAATGCGGACGACCGGCCCTCGCGCGCGGTAGCACAGCCGGGACATAAACCCCAAGATTTCATTTGTTAAAAACAATACCATCCTATGTTATTTTCTATATCTATTTATTTAATTATTTTTTTATTAACGAAAGTTAGCGGGTTCTTGATAAAATCCGAGATGACAGCTTACGAACGCACTTTATTCAAAAGCTGTTGAGTATAAAATTATGAAAGTTTTGGAGGACCCTAAAGTTATATTTTTCGTTCATTTATATTACAAAAGGGTCACCCGTTTCAAATTATATCTCCATAAGAGAGTTTTAATTACTTTGAAACTTTTATATCCCTAAAATCAATTTCATGTAACGCAAACTTTCTGCAAAATTAAATACATAGACGTAGGTCTACGTACGTAGGTACGTACTACCTACCTATATAAAAGAAAAGATTTGTTAGCAATAGTTAATGAGTGATAATATTGATGAAGGCAATAAAAGGACTTGTACGAGTAGGTAAATAAAACTGAATTAGTACATACAGGACACCCATATGCTATTAGGGTAGAGACTTTCGCCTACCACAAGCTACTATCCTGACACACCTCTTTTGCCCTTTTATATTAATACATGTTCTCATTCATTTACGCTGGTTGTGGTTACTAAATTAGAGTTTTCTTAGAAAAATGTCAGGCGCCGCGCGGTATCTCTCTTAATGTAATTAACACTTTACTACCATCGGCAACCCGCATACCAAGCATGGCGATTACTCCAAGACAAACATAAGCTGCCAACAGAGGAACTGCGGTACCTACTTAGTTAAGGCTGAGGTTATTGTGGGGGGGACTTTGTCCAACAGCGGCCGTCTCTCTTTTGATTTTTTTTCTGTCTCTATCAGGATTTCAGCATCGGTCCATTCGGGAACCGTAAGTTTCGGATGTAGGGGTTTCCGATTGCTACCTTATAGGTACCTATGCAGACTCTATAGTCTGATGGTGATGATAATTATAATAATCCTATCACCGTCATCCGGTTTGTGCCGCTTTGCTACTCTCCCTCCTTTATATCGCCCAGTCTTGAGCATCGTCGCGATATTAATCTATTATTTTTTTATCTACTCTTTTTCCTACGCATCGCTGGTTCGACGTGACCGAACCAGCGCAGTCGAACTTCTCAAATCATATCCGCGATATCTCTCGCACCAAGGTTGCCACGGATGTACGGATGTACTCGTTACCTTGGTCAAGTCGTGTAATGCTGCACATCCACCGCAGCTCTTTCCTTTCGATGACGTGGATTACCTAGTCTGATAATGGTAACGGACGGACTGACCAGGTTTTGGTGACCTTGATGTTATTTAAAATTGATGATTGTAATTAGAGGAAAATAATGGTTTCGTAACCATAAAGTTTTTACGTAGGCCTTACTTACTCCACTACTAACCATAAAAGTACTAAGTACGTTTGACCTATGGTGAAAATAAATTGAAAAGTAAATAGAAAAACGAACACTTACATGTTTCACTTGACTTTGTCAACTGATCAAATCGATGAGTTCGGTAGAAATGCGAAAATAAGTAGCGCAATGAGAATGCTCACTAAATATAGGTGGCGTAGAGATTATTTGCATTGATAACCCGCCTGTTTACTTGCCATTTGAACCTGGATCACTATCTTGCAGTCACCTAGGAAACTTTGCTTTATTTGTAGGCGTTTATCTCGTATTTGACTGTTCTTGTAACTATAGGTAGTGATAAAACCACTGCTGTAAACAACGTGCTGATATAACTTTGCCTTTACGCAGATGTGGAGTACTAACAATCTCTAGTTAGGTATGTGCATTTGCAGGGTTATGAGCGTTTTATGACCATTTGCCATTAGAAGAAATAGTTTCAAGGCAAAACGTAGTGCTTTTACTTCCATTAGCCAGCATATTTATGGTAGATACTATTAGGCGTTGTACGTAGGTACGTATGTATACGCGTGTACCGGGTGGTCCAGCCATTTGCGGGTAGGTCGAACACCGAAAGCTTGTGCGCTCCATACAAACGTTTGATCATAATTTCCATAGTAACCAATCAAAGACTGTGTGTGTGTTTGGTGTGTCAGATTTTCGTTAAAATACACAGTTTCAATGTTAAACGGGACATAAGATTTGTATTGAAATATTAAATCCAACAAACAAAAGTTTTAGTTAAAGAAAGGGATTCAGTGCCTTTTTTATATCAATTAGCGATAGGTAGAAAAGCTAATTCCTTATCTATTATTTTATATTTTGCCAAAAAATTACCCATCACCAATATTAGGTAATTATAATTACTTACCAGTGAGGCTTAGCGGTAGGACAATTTTTCATTTTACAGATCCATATTGGCGGTAGAATTTGTAATCAACGGTTTTCGTGGTTGCAGCGTCGGGGCAACGCTGTGGGTTGGTATTGGCTATGCTTCAGGCCTTCGCGTGCATAGGGTATAAGATATTGTGAGTTGGTGTCGGCCAAGCTTCACGTCGACTGTGTATGCTGTAGTAGATATTATTTTTTCACTACATGAACTAACATCAATAAGATCATACAACGGGTAGAGGGCGCCACCCTCTAGTAAACATTGAGACCGTGTTAAAAATGTATTAAAAATAGTTAATACATTTAGACAAATATAAGCATAATAATGTTCAGTATATTGTACTGTAATAAAGTAGCACAAATGTTATTGTGTGTTAAAATTAAATATTTAAATGTGTAATCACTGATAAAAGTTATAGTGTGCTGACTACGGCCCGTCGAATTTATAAAAACTGTTTCACTAATTTGTAGTGCTGGAACAGTGAATTAATAGTAAAAAACAAATAATTTGACTGTAATACAAAACCCTAAATAATAAAGACACATATAAGATACTAGCTGACCCGGCAAACGTTGTTTTGCCATATAAATAAAAATAAGGGTTGATCGTAGAAGGGTGAAAATTGAGGATTGTATGTATTTTTGTATGTTGTATCATAAAAAAATAGAAATTAATAATTTTGTCTAAAAAATATAAAAAAAATTTAGGGGTGGACTACCCCTAACATTTAGGGGGATGAAAAATAGATGTTGGCCGATTCTCATAGATACCGGATAAGCACAAAAAATTTCATCAAAATCGGTCAAGCCGTTTCGGAGGAGTATGGCAACGAAAACTGTGACACGAGAATTTTATATATTAGAATAAAGTGCCAAAATATAAGAGTGAATAAAGTGACTGTAAAGTCTATCAACTATAAATATACGATAAATAAATAAATTGTACAGGGACGATATCATGGTACATAGTGATCGTTTAGCAAAAAGTGTTCTAGGGCGACTAGTTTCCGAGTTATAATTGTAAATCTCGATGATTACTATCGTTTCTCTTTATAGTCTTCTAGAACTAATAGTTTTCTAGTCATAACAGTTTGAAGCTAGCGGTACGCTCGATTAGAGTCGCTTTGGGGGGGTTGGGGGATCTTCTAATCATTGCTATTTTTTGAGTTCTCGGCCGATTTCTTTGATTTTAGTCTCAAACGATGGACCGGATTAGGCGCACTATACCACCAGCGCAAACACATTCCGACATTTCGTATATTCACTATCCTGGGTACAAGTTCGAACCCAGGTTCTTTCTTCGCGCTGGTGTGTAGCTATTCGTCAAATTATTACTCACCACACTAAGTGAATGGTGTTATTGTATTTTGTAAGTACTATAGGTACACACAATGATAGTGCTATAAGAGAGATTTTATTCTGAAAATCACAAGGCACTTTATATTTTCAAATGACTAACGTAAGTTAGGTATCAAAATTATTAGTACCTACTGTTGGTGGAAGGGCGCCGAGTGACTCTATTACCTGACACCTGTAGCCGTATTCACAATGATTCGAAACCGTTTCCGATCGATTCGACACGAAATTCGTGAGCGGCGAATCCGTGTCGATCGATTCGAAAACTGTTATTCTGAATCCCAAAAGATTCCACGGAAACTACTCTCTATAACATATGAAAATTTAATCAAAATTAACTGAAACCACATTTTGCTAAGAACTTTTGCGGGGTCCTTTGTCGATTCCGTATCCGAATCCGATTTCCGAGCCATTGTGAATACGGCTACTGGTTTGCTGGGCTTGGTTGAGCGGTTCGTGAGATAATGGTATGCCGAAAGTACATTAGATTTCACAAATAGTCGTGACAGGGTAATGAGACACATTATTATTATTACATAATAATAATAATGTGTCATTTCATTAATGAATATATTTTCTATATGAACTACAATTTTAGAGCCAAAACTGCAAGTTCGTTTCAACACTAGTTCATATAGTAGCATGACGGGTGGACTATTGTCTAACTCAGTCGCAAATTGAATTTGACATTCAATAATTCTACACTACGTCATTTACATTGGCCACTGGCCATAGCGACTACAAAATTTAAGTAGTGTAAGATTTTTATATGACATATTCAGTTTTCCAGCAAGTTAGCCAATAGCCCCCCAGCAATGAGGAATAAAACCAGAGGACCGGCTAATTGGTTATGGTTTCTGTGGTGATGATAGGTCATGAGCGTGCCGATTGACAGCCGATTATCCATATTATTATTATATACTACCTGTTGCCTGTTATTATTAGTATATACTACATCCGCGTGGGCCTCTGAACATAAACAAAATACCGATCCTTCAATGACAATTTAAAATGAACTATACATTTCGGATGGTCATCTTGACGATAATATCCTGGTTGTGGTCTCGCGCGCAAGGGCCCGGGGTCCGTCTTGATAAATGATTTGGCAGATCAGGCGTTTACAGTGGAGCGACTGCCATCTGGCCACCGTGACTCTGTTAACAGGGGAACCTGACCAGATTGGATTATGGTTCGACATTCAAGGGCTTGAACGTGTGTATTTCATCACGATATTTCCCTCACCGCAAGGACACTGGTCAGTGTTTAACTTATGTATATAATTTATAAAGAGCATTGGTACATAGTGGCACTGATGTTCGAACCCGGTACCACGGGGTACGTGTCTTACCCTATAACTATTAGGCCACCAACGCTCTCATAATTATACATCTCAGACACTGAATATAAATGCAAAGCAGGTGAAATGATAATAGAGTGTGCTGTGAGCCCGGACACACTTAAAAGATTTTAGTTATGGTACCAACCTCCAAAAAAAATAGAGTAGGTATAGTAAGCCATTTTTCGATACAACTTTAACGTTAAATTCCTGTGACCGTTTAATGTGACGGGTACCTCTTAAAGTGCAAATCATAGGGCGATAGTTTGCCCCTAAATGGCTAATAAGACCGCCTGACCAATTTGGGTAACAAACAGTAAATGGCAAATAAAAAATAATAATTATAGTAGAACTTGTATAAAAAAAGTGTTTTAATTCTATCAAATAAATAAACATTTTGATATATTGTCTTAGACTCACATTTAAAAAAAATTAAACTTACCTCTTGGATTAACGTTGAAAACAGTTCTGGCACCGATTATTAGAAAAAGTGACTCATAGCACAAAGTAGATAAACTAAACTAAAGCATGCAAGGGCAAAAATCAACAATTACTACAGGAGAGAGAGGATAGCGAAGATGAAATATTGATTGTAAATGTAAAAAATCGAGAGTTAAAAGAACAGCTCGCTGAGCTGGATATTCAGCTCGAGGACATGCGAGGGCAGCGTGACGAACTGCGAGCTATGCTGGAATCCTTTCAGGAGTGCAGCGATCATCACATGGCCACGCTCGACCGCATCGCATCCCTCGAGCTTGAGTTGCAAATTGCTCACTGCAAGATCGACCAGCACGAAACAGAAAAAATACAACATCAGGCCGAAACTACACAATCACTGTATAAGGAACTAGTATTAAGCGACTTTAGTATTAAGGAAACAAATAATATTAGATTAAAAGGTAACTTTAAAAAAATTATAAGAAAGAATCTTAAATTAAGTAAAGTAGTATCTATAATAATGTCTATAGTAGTGTCTAATGTCTGTAGTGGGGTAATTGTGTGTGCTGTGGTTCTGGGTTTTTGTCTGGTTTTTATTCTTTATTTATGGATCTGTGGGTATTTTGTTGTGAAGATGTATGTATTTTTTTTATTGTATATTTTTTGTCATAAGTGATGCTTTTGTGTGCACTACCTGTCTGTTGTTTTAATCCTGTGCTTCTCTCCATACTAAGGTTGTCTGGAAGAGATCACATTAGTGATAAGACCGCCCTTTGTACTATCTACCATATTTTTTGTATCTGTACTTGTGTTCTATGGTGTGCAATAAAAAGTTTTGTATTGTATTGTATTGTATTGTAATAAAAAGCGAATTACAATGTTGCACTCAAACATTAAAATGTGAAAATCAGAGTAGGTATAAGCAAGACATAAATTCTTTACAAATAAAACTTACTGATTTAAGAGAAGAGTTAGAGAATACCTTATGTCAATATACAAGGCCCCAAAAACTAATTAATGAGTACTCGGAATCAATGAATCGCTAGTTAAAATACATGAAATATACCTAATGAAGAAAGGTTCGCCTCACTGTGTGCACGTCAATACATTTGTAATAACTGTGACTTACTGATTTTGACATACCTAAGGTTAAGGTTAAGGTTAATGGGCTCCTCTTTCCGCACTTGAACTCAAACTTGGTCCTTTGTACGTAGTTAAGGCGTGCTAATTTAGCCAGCCCAACTCCCTCCAGAAGTCCAGCAGTCTCTTCGGACGCTCGCAGATCTCTCGGAGGGACCCGTTCTTAATGTGACTTTTACCCTGTGGTCCTTTAGTCCCTCACACTCCAGGACCACATGGGCCGCTGTTTCCTCGTCTACTAGGCATACCCTGCATAAAGGGATGTCTGTAGCTCCTATTGTGAACAGTAGTTTGTTCAGGAGGAGGTTATTGTACCAACTACTGTCTTGAGTTCTGTCCGTTTGAGATCTAGCAGTTTATTAGTTAGTCTAGGAGATCGTTCGGTCACCATCAACTTCGACTGTCTACATCCTATTGTGTTTTGCCAACGTTTATTGTGCTGGTCCGTAGTGTGTTTGCTCACCCATGCTCGCAGTGTGTTAAAAGAGAGGGGTAGGGACGGAGGAGGACCAGCAATTTCCGTTCCTGATCCCTTTCTTGCCAGCTCATCGGCGGCATCGAATTGCTGTGACCCTTGATCCATTGTATCGTAACCCTGTTCGTCAGGGAGATATCTTCCAGTGCCTGGTGGCACTCAAGGATTAGGGCAGAGTTAATGCTGTTCTTTCCCAACGCCAAGACTGACATGCTGTCCGATAAAATTCGGATACCTTGGTCGCTTATACCAAGTCTCTTTACTCGCATGGCGGCCTGTGACATGTTGACCTACCTATTTATATTTTAATTATTTAAAAAAAAAAAGCCTACAGGGTATTTATTTCTATGCCTACAAAGCTAAGTAAACGTTTATTTTCGAATTTATTTAAAAAAAAAATTTCCGTCGAACCAGGACCCCGTTGCCGTTTGCCCATGTCTTCTCCTGTGTTGGTGCACTAGTGCGTGTGTGCGGAGTGTTGGGCATGCGCCCTGTTTTTAGCTGGCACAGATATTTCTCATGTAAGAAAATTTATTTGACAAGACGCCACGGAGCAGTCGCCGAGGCAACGTAAAAGGTTGCAAGGCAACCACCTTTGACACTGCGCGCGCAGAAAATACAAATGAAAACCTAGTAACCTGCTTACAGCACGTCATCGCATCTGTTGTCAATAGAGAAGAGTGCTGTCTCAGTGATGTTTTATTTAATTTTTTGTTTTTTATATTTTATGTGTAAATATTTATTTTATTTAAAACTTTATTGCACAATAATACAATTGGCGGACTTAAAGCCATTAAGGCTTTATCTTCCAGTCAACCAGTAGACAATGCAGAAAGTGAGTAAGTAGGTGCTTTATAAAGCGTGATGATAGATTGTAACTTACCAAAATACAATACTAACTACATCAAGATAGAATAAACATATATTATATTATAATAAATACTATACATACATACATATATTAAAAATAAAGATACTTTATACTATTTATATTGACTTTATGGCCTTTTATCTATAAAAAATTTCTTAATTTGTTTTTTAAAAATAAAGCGATTCGGTGCTTTACGCACATCATCAGGAATCTCATTCCAAAGACGTGCTGCCTGGACTGTGAAAGAATGGCTGTAAAAGTTCGTATGATGGAGGGGAATATCTAGTCGCAAGTTATTTGTAGATCGAAGTTCACGCTCATGCGTTGAATGCAAAAAGACTACATTGTCTCTAAGATAACCAGGCGAGGAAGGATTATCAAAAATAGAATAGAGTGTGGAGAGAATACGTGACTTCCTTCTCTCGCGGATGGTTAACCAGCCCAGCCTATCTCTGTATTCAGAGATGTGGTCATACTTCCTCAGGCCGAAGATGAATCGAATGCAGTTATTCAGCAGGCGCTCAAGCTTATTGAGGTAGGCTTCATTCAGGTCAAGGTAGCACACGTCTGCGTAGTCTAAAATAGGTAAGACTAAAGTCTGCATGAGGAGAATTTTAGTCTTAATTGGTAGGAAAAATTTATAACGATGCAGGGTGCGCAGTGTGCCCGTGACCTTGCTGCCAACATCAGCTACCTGAACGTTCCAGGTAAACGATTGGTCCATATGGAGACCCAAGTTCTTGACGTCAGATGCGTAAGGAATGGCAATACCATCATAGATTATGGGATTCAAGGTACCCATATCCACTTTCGCTAAAATACGCGAGCTGCCCAAAATAATGGCCTGACATTTGTTAGGATTAACAGAAATGCCAAAGCTACGTGACCAGTCGTAAATTCTGGCCAAATTAACATTCAGATCACTTATGGCACTTGCTAAATCATTCCTGTCGCACTGTACGTAAAGTTGGAGGTCATCGGCGTAAAGATGGTACGAGCATGAAATATTACAGGTTATAAAATTTATGAAGATAGCAAACATTAACGGAGAAAGTAAACCGCCTTGCGGAACACCAGCTGTGAGGTTGCACCAGTCAGAGCATGTCTGCCCTAGCCGGACACGTTGCTGGCGACCGCGAAGATAGTTCGAAAACCACTCCAAAGCCGAAGACGATATGCGAAGATGGGATAGGATGGCCAGGAGGATATCATGGTCCACCGTGTTGAAAGCATTCGAGAAGTCAATGAGTACAAGGATGGTAACCATAGTGCCCTCCATCCCTCTCCTAACGTCATCAGTGACCTTCAGCAAGGCAGTTGTGGTGCTATGCCCAGGTCTAAATCCAGACTGGTATGGACTGAGGAGGTTATGTTTATGAACATACGCCGAAAGCTGCTTGTGCGCACTAGCCTCTAGGATCTTGGAAAAGAAGGGAAGAATAGAGATCGGGCGAAAATGATTGGGAAGGGAAGGAAGTGGGACCTTGGGAAGTGGACGAACAAAGGCTTTACGCCATAAAGTAGGGAATTGACCGTTTATCAGACAGAAATTTACAATATGGGCGATGGCTGGTAAAATATCATCAATAATTAATAAAACCATTCTGCGACTTACTTCATCACACCCCATAGCGTTTGATTTGATGGATAAGATGCTCTTCTTAATCTCGTCTTCACTAACATAAGTAAATGTGAAAGGTTCAGAATCAGGCGAAGGCAATGCAGAAATCAGCCGCAAAGTAGCTAGTTTCAGGGATGGATCGAAGGATTCTACCGTAGAGAAATGATCATTGATTTCACTAAGTGACACAGAAGAAAAGGATTGGTCATCAGCTGTCTTACCTATGCCCACTGACTTCAGGAATTTCCACAGATTGGCCGAAGATAAATTTGAGATATTATTGTGAAAATAGCGGCGTTTAGCAGCCCGTACCATCTGATTACACCGATTCCTAGCTGCCCTAAAGTAACCCCAGTTAGCCTCCGAACGGTCCCTCTTATACTTTCTGAATGCTCCATCACGACTCCTCATTGCATTGCGTACTTCCTTTGTCATCCATGGAGCAGGAGGGCGCTTTACTCTCACCCTTCGAACAGGAGCATGGGTATCGAATATTCTATTCACCGCTGAGTTTAGTAAATCGACTTTTTCATCAGCTGATGATGCGTCCGCTATCATTGCAAAGTCGATTTGTGAAGCATCCCTGTGAAGAGCATCGATGTCCAACTTGGAAAAATTTCGAAGGAGCAGGGCTTCCGGTTTCTGTCGAGGAGCTTTAATTTTATACGAGGCAAAAATGAGATCGTGATGCGAAAAACCGGGAGCAGAGAACTGTCCGTGTGCAGCTACAAGATCTGGAGAGGAAGTGATGATTAGGTCTATTAAGGTGTCGTCAGTGTCGATATTATGATGGGTTGGTTTGAGCGGAAGAAGATTGAGACATGAAGATTCCACGATGGATCTCAGCTTACGAGCTCGTACCGGTTGCCTGGCAGAAGCAAGCAAGTCTGTATTAAAATCCCCCATAATAATAATGTGTGAGTATTCCGACGATAGCGACTCAAGCGCCTGCTCAAAATCTGAAAAGTAGTCAGTAGCAGGAGGACAATAGACAACACCAAGAACAGCCCTCACACCCGCACAAGTAATCTCCAAAAATATAAACTCAGCTGAGGCTGAATAGCTTGACTGTGACATGGTCAGCACCTTATAAGGGATGTGACTGCGCAAATATATCGCCACCCCTCCCCAGCCTTTATCTAAACGATCGTTGCGCACCAGTGTGTATCCAGGCATAGAGTAAGTAGAGGACAACATAGGCGGCTTCAAGAGACTCTCAGAAATAAGCACCGCATGAATCGCATCCGATGCAAAAGTCTCAAGTAAATCCGCATGATGCGCCGCAATGCTCTGGGCATTAATGTGACAAATATTCAACATACGTGAAGAGGACTGAAACGCGTCACGCAGAAGTTCGCCCAACGTACGATTATCATCACTTCCAGAATCATTACAAGATAAATAGTCATCGCTTGAATTAATTGAAAAGTAAGAATCATTAATATTAACGTCCATAAAAAATATAATAAACTAAATTAGGCCAATAAATTAATTAAAAATAAATATGATTAAAATTACCAATAAAATAAATAATATTATTATAAAATAAATGATCCAGTCTACTTTTAAAACTACTGGTTCACTTAACTGCACCGCCCGCCAGCTACCGGCAAAAATATGAATTAAATTTATAGCTTAGAACTATACCTATTAGCTTAAAATACAAAAGCAAACATTATTATTAACATTGATTGATGACCCTAGATGCCAAAGCCATAACAATAATAAAAGAGGTATTTCGCGATATTTATCAAGTGTGTAGGATTCACGGATCGTGATACGGATCACAGCATTTCTAAAAAATAAAAAATCCATAATCCCCATCAACGACACATATCGCGGTAAATATCGAGCGTGTAGCATCACCATAGTAGGATTTGGCATTTTGGCTTGAATGACTTAGTTTCCAGGCCAATAAATATAAAAAAAAAGAAAAAAGAAAACTTCAACCAACAAAAATAAAAGTAAACAAAGTGAGGTTACTTGAATAAACAATGAAATAAAAGTAAAAAGCGGTTTCTATAAACAAATAAAGCAAAAGAAGCAGGTAGTCTACGCACACAGGAACATGCAAATTAATAATATAGTAGCGATTACAAAGTGCCTACAATCCGGACGAGAAAAAGCCAAATGAAAGCAACTATGAAAATAAGCAAATAAGCGATAAACCCCGCTTACTTCTTAGCCACAACGCGTCGCGAACGAGTTGCATTCGACTTCGACCGATCTTCGCTTGCAGTTGTCTTGGATACAGCAGCGATCTTGACCTGTTTTGTTGTCAGCTGCGCCCCGCTAGTTGGTGAAGATTTCTTGGCAGTATCCCCATTCGCTGCAGTATTTACAGTAGGCGAGCTATTCTTTGGGAACCGGCTAATTAATTCGTCCAACTCAGCCATAGTGGTCACGCGTTTTAGAGACTCATCAGGCAGCTTTATCGATATCATTCCGTCCAGACTCCAAACTGACCTCACACTGAAGTGGCTTCTAGCTTTAGTAAAAATAGAATGTCTTGCACGAGTAAGAAACTCCGCCACGGTGATAGTCGTGCTCTTAAGTTTGGATTTACTACTCCAGACCAGAGATTTTACACTTGAATCATGAAATCGAACAAGGACTGGCCTCGGACGATCGGCAACAGTTGATCCAAGACGGTGACAATTTTTAATGGAAGTCTCACTTACATTTGGTACTGACATTATCCCACCGATGACCTCCAGAATAGTGGACTTGATGTCACTGTTCTCTGCCTCCTCAATACCATAAAATAAGAGAACCTTTCGTCTAATATAGGTCTCAATGGAGTCAGTAGCCTTTGTGCACTCTGCTATTTGCTGTCGCAGGAGTGAAAACATACCCCACGCTATGTTCTTGAAGGTGTCAAAGTCCTTGGAGAGTTTTTCAATAGATGGTGTTGTGACTGGGGTTGTGACTGGTGTTGTGACTGGAGTTGTGACTGCATTTGCAGATACCACCCTCAGCTGTGTCTGGAACTCTGCCATCTTCTCGATAATCAATGTTTCCAGAGCCTTCTGGTTAGATTTTATGTCACTCAATTCCATGTTCAGTGCAGTGACTTAATGTCTTGTGTTTTGTGGCGCTAGCAGGCAGTGACAGGTAATTGTAGCACTATTACATTAAGTTACACTCACTTCAGGTATATAGGTTGAGTTATTGTAATATATTTTAAATAAAAATTCAGGAGCTAAATTTAGAAGATGTAACTTATTTGACACCTACCGCCCAAAAAAAAGTGAACTTTTGAACTTTGAAAATATGGAACATAGTATAATTTTATAAAGTATGAGTGCTTCCGCCGCGCCTGCTATTTGTCCCCACTGCCCAGGGTCTACACGTACTTTCTGTGTGCGTGGTTTATCAATCTAAATAGGGAAAGTTCACCGAAATCATCGACACCAAGCAGCTGCCACACGGGCCGCCCCCGCGCTGACTCCAGTCAGGTGCCCCTACCGTCGTCAAACCGGTGCCTACTGGAGAGATTAGCCGCCCTCAAGGAAGGGACACCCGTTCTACGTCACATACCTAAAGGTGCGCGGAACCAGGCTGCAGGTAGGTTGTGTGACGTTCTTAATAGATGCATCGGGTCTAATAGTGTAGACGACTGGGGTTTGCTCCTCGCCTTCGCTTTCACTGCCCTCAAAGTGCCCTCTAAAAAGTTACCCGGAAATATGACGGCGAAGGTGAGGGCAAACATTGAATCTTCGGTAATTCACGATGATTTCGTGATAGAACTAAAGCACCGGTCTAGTACAGTGCAAAAAAAAATTGAAAATAAGGTGTTTGAAGGGGACCTCAGGGGAGCCGTCCGTTTACTGGTATCTGAGGACTCCTTCGCACAACATGGACCGGATACCTTGGCAGCACTTAAGCGCAAGCATCCGGAGCCTTCGCGGCCACTGGAGTTTCCTTTTCCGCCAGACCCTTCAATAGAACCGGTTACGATCTCGGCGGAGGAGGTATCTCAAGCACTGGGGTCTTTCTATAATGGTTCGGTGGCGGGTCTCGATGGACTTCGCCCCGGTCACCTCAAAGAGCTAACGTCCTGGTCGGCAGGGGAAAACGGTCCCCGACTATTGGAATGCCTGACTAAACTGTGCAATTTTTTACGCAGTGGTTGGGTTAACCCGGAGGTGTGCCCGTACCTATATGGAGCGTCACTTTGCGCTTTGACTAAAAAGGACGGTGGAATGAGACCTATCGCTATCAGTAGTGCCTTCAGACGTTTAGCGGCCAAGCTGGCCTGCCGATTCGTTAAGGAAGAGATTGCTGGGTACTTGCAGCCACATCAGTTAGGGTTTAGTTCCCGAATAGGGTGCGAGGCAGCAATCCATGCAACACGTGCGTATGTGACTGACTCAGCCAACTCAGATAGCGTTGTTATAAAACTAGACATTTGCAATGCGTTTAATGCGTTAGAGCGGGATGTTCTTCTAAACGAGACCAAGGAGAAGATACCTTCACTCTTTCATTTCCTTTACCAGGTGTATCGGTTCCCATCTAAAATCTTCTTTAACAACGAACTCATTTCTTCCCAAGTAGGAGCGCAGCAGGGCGATCCGTTGGGCCACTCATTTTCAGCCTAGCATTCCATACGGCCGTTAGGGAAATTAGATCTTCCCTGAACGTTTGGTATCTAGATGACGACGTCATAGGGGGAAATCCTGAGGACGTACTTCACGACCTGGATGTACTGGTTCCTCGTCTCAAAGAGCTTAGCCTGGAGGCAAATATCTCCAAATGCGAGTTTTACCCCTGCAGTAGTGCGGCACGCATTCACTTTTCCAGATTTAATTCCATTCTTCCTGGTATCAGAGTACTGTCATCCAGCACATTCTACCTTTTAGGGTCCCCTCTTTTTCCAGACGCTATTCCTGAGGTCATTGATATCTGCAAAAAGCTTCTCCTGGTCGCTCAAGAACGTTTAAGCAAGCTTTCCGCCCACGTCGCTTTAACCTTGTTGCGTACGTGCTTCGCTCTGCCTAAGGTTACGTATCTGTTGAGAACTACCCCTACCTGGTTGTGTCCCGAAAATGTCTCTTCCTTCGACACTACGCTGAAGTCTACCGTTGAGTCGATTCTTAACGTGTGCCTCGACGACTCGCAGTGGAGCCTGGCGTCCCAACCAATTCGGTATGGAGGCCTCGGTGTGCGGTGCATGCAGGACGTAGGCTTGCCGCCAGCATTCTTCGTTGCGATGATGATAAGGCAAGCATACCCTATGCGTCAGATGCATTGATAGCGTGGTCAGCTCGCAATCCTACCGCGCTGCCCCCATCAGCCCCTCATATCCAACGCCTTTGGGCTAACCTCAGTGCAAAGCGGGTCAACAAGCAGCTTCTTGACAACGCCACAGGGACGAACTTGGCAAGGCTCAAAGCTGTGTCGCAGTCCGAAACTGGAGCGTGGTTGCATGCCCTTCCGTCACCTCACCTGGGTACTTTTCTTGATGACAACTCCCTTCGGGTGGCAGTGGCCCTCCGCCTGGGCTGCAAGGTGTGCGAATCCCACGAATGCACCTGCGGATCTGTGGTGGAGGCCGATGGCCATCATGGGTTGAGTTGCCGTCGCTGCGCAGGTAGGTTTTCGCGTCACCACGCCCTAAATGACATACTCCGCAGAGCCTTTGTGGCAGCCAATGTCCCTTGTGTGCTGGAGCCGCCGGGCCTGTGCAGGTCAGATGGGAAGAGACCAGATAGGCTGACTCTGGTGCCCTGGAAAAATGGGAAATGCTTCGTGTGGGATGCCACGTGCGTGTGCACTGTCACCGCCAGTCATCTGAGTCGCTCGGTCATCTCGCCAGCTGCCGCTGCGGAGGATGCAGCTGCCAAGAAAAGGCAGAAGTACGCAGCGATGCAGGCCACCTACCTTTTTGTGCCCTTCGCTGTAGAGACATTGGGCAGTTGGTGTTCAGAGGCGAAAAGCTTGGTACGCGATTTAGGCACTCGAATTAAGGATAGCAGCGGTGACCCCCGCTCTGGTTGGTTCCTAGCGCAGAGGATAGCCATTGCCATACAGCGCGGTAATGCTGCTTGTGTAATGGGTATCTTTGCGCCGGGAACAATTAGGGGCAGGTTATTTGATTTTTTGGAATTATTTATTTTTATTATTAGGTTAAATGTATTAACGAATTGGTATATGTAGCAATAGGTATATGTATATAGATATATTTGTATTGTAACTGTAAATATTTTATGTGTATAATAAAAGTCTTTTGGAACTGATAAATTTTAGGTATTATTGATGTGTGCGGAATGTTTGTTTTTACAATATTGGATGATAACGAATATAGTATCAAAGTTCGGGGTTAGTGGCAATGAACGATTGGATTTGGTATGTACAAGTATTAGTGTTCCGTACGTTAAGGGTCACATTACTGTATAGTTTGGCAAGAAAGTCGTGAAAAGAATGTTTTGGGAACTAATGCCCTCGCCTAAATTGGCCACACTATTCTATAGGTACTTATCTGTGGTCAAAATATGTACTTCAGCCTTCAGCTGTCATGTCATCCATATTGTTGTTGTTATGTTTAAATTGTCACGGCAATATTTCTAGATTTTGCTTTGTATAAGAATAAGAATAAGAATAAGAAATATTTATTTACACAAACAGAAACACCACAAAACAAAAATTTGGAAAACACGACATTTTGTAACACAAGAAAAGAAACAGTACATAAAAATTAACAAAAAAAGCACATAAAAGCAGAAGCAAATAAAAGCTAGCACAGTGTCGATGCGAATGGTAGAAGATAAGTGGTGTGTGTTAGTGGTGTAATGCATGTGTAACAGGGACCTCACTCAGCATTTTGCCTCGGTGCGAACCGAAGCGCTGGTTTTCAGTGTAGTGTAGTAGTGTAGCTGGGTTTCAGTTTTCTGTGTAGGACGTAAACAGATATATAATATCCGAAATGAGTGGTAAAACCAATGGTAAAACATATAAAAGCGGCACGGGAAAAATCATTTTTCATGTTTGTAATTGAAAGCTGATAAGTTGCTGTCCGATTTAGACGATGTTTACGGTCGAACAGCAAAAATTACAGGTACGTATAATGTATTTGAATATTGTACATATTGAATAAAATGTAATATTTTAGAAATAATTTGAATTTTAGGAAAATTGTGTATTTTGTAGTATTTTATGTATACATTTATTTGAGGTTTCAAAATTAATCGATAAATTATACTTCAGTTTCATATTTTTGATCCTTTTGTTTCTTTCAAATAATATTCCTATGATATTTGTTGTTTGATAATACGTGTTTGTTTTCAGGTGTATCTGAAAGTACAGTGCGGCGTATTATAAATGAAGGTATTGTAGCACAGAGCTAAATCCAGTAGGCAACGTACGACTATTCGGTGCTGGTGAAATGAAACCCAGGGTCAGACAAATTTGAGAAATTATTGTCTGAGGAGCTTACATTTTACGGTGGCAGGTCGAACAGAGAGAGAGAGAGAGAGAGAGAGACAGAAGAAGGATAGCAGTTTGTAATAACGTGCATCCATAGAAATAAATACCCTGGAACCGGTTGAGCGAACAAATAACTCTGACGGTTACCATAGTAAATAAAACTGCGCTGTCTACAGTGCCACAAACATGTCTGACCGGGTGACAGCGTCGCTGTTGTTGGCATTGACATTACATTTCAAAACGGCAACACTTAGTTCCGGTTTTGTCCACCGGGTCGAATAGGTTTGTCAACAATCTTGTCAAGCCGCCAGATATAACATTGTTAACGCGTACAAGAATATGTATGGACAGTGGTAACCATTCCAATAGCTATGTGTAATACGTCGTTGGATAGCTATTTTCGAGCTGAACAAAAGTAAGTAAGGCGCTAACTGCCAAATTTTAGTTCGTTCAGAGTTATGCTGTACTAAACATATCACAGTATTAAGTATTTTTTTCTGTTCTACCCGCATTTAATGGCCATGTGTAATGCATCGATGGATTCATGGATATACAGGGTGTAAAAAGACCGCTAGCATTAATTGAAACCCCATATTCTACCCATGAAACTGCCCACATTGCGCGTCGCAATTAATTATTTATTTTAGGTAGCGAAATTATGAAGTCATTTCCGCGGGTATGTTTTTTGGGGAAAGTTGTTCAGTTTCGTGGCTAGAATATGAGGTTTCAATTAATGCTAGCGGTCTTTTGACAACCTGTATAAGTATAAATAAACCATACCATATTAAATATAATGGCGCAGTCACTTGTGCCACAAACTTATTTGACCCGGTGACAGCGTCGCTGTTGTTGGCAATGACATATTATTTCAATATGGCAACACTTAGTTCCAGTTTTGGCCACCGGTTTTTAGCACTGAAATAGACGTCAGTCATCAATCTCGCCAAGGCGCCAGATATAACATTGTAAAAGCTTACAAAATTGTTGTAACGTAATGCCTTAAATATAAATTTCTAAACAGTAATAATTGGGATTCGTCAATTACAAATCCAACCTTCAATTCCAACCTTCAAATTTATCATTTTATCTCCTTTAAAATTATACCACTTTTGTCGTTGTAGAATTCTTCAACGAAGCTACATTATATAAGAATATTATTGTTATTGATTAATTTGTATACTCATCTGTTATCTATTTTTATCTATAATAATATTACTTCCGCGAAAACAAAATCAACGGCATTATGCCGCTGGTGCAAAGTCACATCGTGCGCATATATGTAAGACTGCCAAATAAAAAATAAGCAGATGGCGTGCATTGAATTTGAATGAACATACCAACTAATCATGGCCGGTTAATGATGTAGCAATAAACACTTAAATATTTATTGGAAATGCTAAAAATATAAGTTTTACAAGTAATACATGATATTTCTTATACTTTACGGAAAAAAGATACTCCATTCTTGGTTTTGGTTACTGTTTATTGAAATTAGTGCATGTGTTTCCTACGCAACTCGGCATTCTTAGATTGTAAAGTAACGACCATTCGTATACGTGGCCAAAACGTCACTGAGACATAGTTGGAGCGCAATTGCAGTTTACGCTCCAATGACATGGAGCTATTCCCTTTGGTCCATGAACGGGTCCATTATGTAGAAGTCATTGCGTGCATCAGTGTTGATGTTAATAAATTAATAAGAATATATGTGTATACAACCAGACTATTATTTCAATTTCCAACATTTCCCCTTATTTTGATTAATCCCATGTTAAATAATCTCTGTCAAGAAAGTAAAGAAATTTTTGAGGGCTATCATTCTATGATATGGCAGCTGAAGTAGGCAATCAGTTTGAGAGTAGGTAATTTATTGTTTAACATTTTGCTTACACTATTTTTTTGACAATTCTTCCTTTCATCATCGCCTAAACCAGTTGAATAGATATAGATAGACCAGAGAATGATACCAATATACAACATACCAATAGAGCCAGTGTACCACATTGACGAACTTTTAGGGGAGCATGGTCATACAGTGGTAAGGTTACCACTGCGATCTCAACCCGATTATAATGATTTGGGCAACAGTGAAGGAAAGATTTGCCCAAAAAAACGTTGGTGACCTAAATGTCGCAGTTAGCCGAAGAGGCATTCCCTTCAATTATTCCACAAGTATGGAAAAATTGTGTAAATAATATAATAAAAGTTGAAAAAGAATGTTATTGTCGTGGTCAAACTATGTATGATCAAATAGAAAGAGTTATTATCGCAGATGGCGACGATAGTGATAGTTCAAGTGACTCTGAAGAGGAGGAAACGGGGATTGGAAGCATTTCTGGCAATATTCAAAAACACCATGACCCAGATTGTTGAGAGGAGTACCTTGATTGGATATAGAGGCAGACATAGACGTAAATATAGATTTTTTAATATTTTAAGTTCACAGACTGATACAGTACAATGATACCATATTAACGATAGTGGCGCCCTCAATTTTTGTCACGACTTTCTTGCCAGACTATACCTAGTCCGCTTTAGGTGGAGCCGACCAACCTTCAGTTGCCGTTGACAAAGTATAACATAAAGTCGTTTTTGGTTGCGGGGAACCTGGTCGGACGTTCGACCAAGGTCGGTTCGCCAGTGCATCCGATTTAATCCAAAAGCGACTTTATTCTGTACTTCATAAGGATTAGTATCAACTACAACTGGCGGTTGGTCGGCTCCAGCCGAAAGTAACACACTAAAGTATAAAACTAGGTATACTAAAACTGGTGGTAACAGAGTAGGTTTTGCGATACGAATGATAGTTATGTAAATCTGGCATTATTACCTTGTTGACCTATAATTCAAGAGACACCGCAAAGCGTGTTTCGTCGTTTATTAATTCTAAGAGACTAATTTCATCATAGGCGTAGGAGGGGGGGGGGGGGGGGGAGTCGATTTGTGGACTAAAACCTCAACTCTAGATTGGTTGCCTGACTTTTGCTCCTTTCAGCTATATCGCATTATTTTAAACAAAAAGTCGAATTCTGAAAGAAGGACACTTAGCCCTTTCAAATGGCAACCAAATTTCTATACAATTAAATTAAATTACAATCAAAGCTAGATCAGTCTCTGCAGCGAACGAAATCTTGTGTGCGCTCCGATTGCTCATTCAATAACTTAAATTACTATTATTGTATTTATTACGATCAGCATCACACATCAACACACCTAAGCTAAAATGTCAAAATTAAAATGCTAAAAATACATTGATCACACCAACTATTGTGAGGATCACCTATTGCTGTTAAGACTAAAAATGTTTAAAATTGCCAGCTCGCTCCGCTCGCTCATTGATTTAAGGGTTACCTCAAGCTTTTGTAACCCAAAATATCACAAATTACAAGCTTACTCCGCCCGCTCATTCATTCAATGACTACTCCAGCTTATAAGACCTCAAACGTAAAAAATGTCGAGCTGGCTCCGGTCGCTCATTCATTGATCACCGCAGATTTTAAGATCCAAAATGTCAAAAATTTCGAGCTCGCTCCGCTCACTCATACATTCGTTGAGCTCGCTTCGCTCATTCGTTTATCTACTCGTTCACCCCACTAAAACGGCAAATTTTTTTTACTCAGCGCGCCCTTTGTTGATTAGAGAATACCTATAATTTTGACTTTTACCCCACCCAAATCCTGGATCCGCGCCTGGCTCAATGACAGTATATTTTCATCGGCCACCTCAGGGGCCAGGTCCACCCTGGAAAAAAGCCCTTGATACGCCAATGAATTTCATATAATTAATATTTGTCGCGTCGCGTCGCTCAGTGCGTGCATCAAACCTTTGTGGAATGGTACGGAACCCACCGTATGCGAGTCCGACTCGTACCTGAGCCATCTGAACCGTATCATTTACGTACGTGTTTAAATATCTGTCCACGTACATAATGATGATGATAACAATAATTTCTTTAACTTTTAGCGACCACTTCTGCAGTCATTACGCTCCACGCTTGATGTTGGTCCTGTTTGGCAAGTTGATCCTTCTTATCCCCCTTCCCCTTCTACCATTTATTTTTCCCTCTAATACTAGTTTTAAGATAACCGGAGCGTCGGTGGACGAGCGGTTGGGTATCCGACTCATAAGCGAAAGGTGCCGCGTTCGAACCCCACGGCGGCCATGTACCAATGACTCTTTTTTGAATTATCCACATTAGTTGAATGCTAACCGATGCTGTTACGGTGAGGGAAAACATCGTGATGAAACTTGCACATTCATGCAACTGAATGCAAAGGCATTACCATAATCTAATCGGGTCAGGTTCCCCTGGTAGCAGGGTCACGGAGGTCAAATGGCAGTCGCTCCACTGTAATTATCTGATCTGCCAAATCTTGGATGACCCTCGTACGTGAGAGACAACCGGGACATTTACGCCAAAATGATGACTAGGCCACCATAATTAATATGTTCTAAATACTTAAATTCACACAATAGATCTGTACACTCTATACACTTTTCTAACACGTAAGGCTAGTGGACCTGATGGTATACCGGCAATAGTACTGCGTAGATGTGCCCCTGAGCTATCTCCTGTTCTCACGCGCCTGTATCGCCTCTCACTTGAGACTGGTATTGTACCTAAGTCGTGGAAGCTTGCCAATGTGCAGCCCATGCCCAAAAAAGGCAGCCATGCCGACCCTTCCAACTACCGCCCTATTTCGGTCACTTCCATACTCTGTAAGATTATGGAACGTGCACTGAACAACATACTCCTTGCGCATCTTGAAGGTAACGATCTCCTCAGCGATCACCAGTACGGATTTTGCCGTGGTCGGTCTACTGGGGACCTTCTGGCCAGTGGCGTAGCATAGGTCACTAGCACCCGGTGCGGATTCCAAATTTGCCGCCCTCTTATTTTTGTAATCCATTATAAAAAATTTGGGGCAGGGTAAAAAGAGTACTTTTATTGATTAACACTAACCTGAAAAGTGAAATTAACATTTTTTGACATAGAGTAGAAGGTAGAATATCACTTAGAAAAATTACAGAGAAAACGTAATACAATAATGGAGAAATCGCCTACTTCACGAACGCTCTTTTGCGCACGAGTATCATTCTAACCTAAACTTTTTTGTAAAGTTTGGTAGTTAGATATTATATATTTATTTGGCATGTTACTATTTTCGTTCCGATTGTACCTGCGCGCACCGGCATCGCAGCTAGGTAACAACAAAAAAAAATGACGAAAAAAACACTGAAAGAAATTAACTTTTTTTTATATTTTAATTTTTTTTCTAACTGCCACCTCCGCAGCGCCGCCCCCGGCAAAGTGCCGCCCGGTGCGGACCGCACCCTCCGCCCCCCCCCCATGCTACGCCACTGCTTCTGGCGTATGCCACACAATTATGGAGTGAGGCCATTGAGAGACATGGCGAGGCCCTTGCTGTCTTGCTTTCTCTTGATATCTCTAAGGCCTTTGACAGGGTTTGGCATGCAGGCCTTCTAAGCAAGCTTTCTACATTTGGTATTCCTGTTGGCTTTTGCACCTAGATATCGGATTTTTTGAGTGAACGTTCAATCCGTGTAGTTATCGATGGCTACTCGTCTAATCTCCAGGCTTTCGACGCGGGAGTTCCTCAGGGATCTGTACTGTCCGCGATTCTTTTTTTTTAAATGTGAAATAGACAGGTATTTGACTGCCATCTCACCTGATGTTAAGTGCAGATGCAATCTACGATGGTGCATACCTGTCTAAACTTGACTTGTACCGATCTTGTACCGATACCGATCTAAACTTGACTTTATTCCTGCTGCATATTAACAATCTGCTTGTACCAGGTACCTTTGGGTATGCCGCACATGACAGCACGGTAACGGATAGATATCTGTCAGAGGCAAAAGCCAACAGGGACGATATTCAGTCTTGTCGAGAGGCCATGGTTGATCGTTTGGACATAGTTCTCAAGGCAGTTTCTGATTGGGGCGAAGCCAATCTGGTGGCGTTCAACGCAACCAAAACGTGTTTGTTTTCCGCCAAAAGGAGTCCATTCCATCTAACTCCAACTTTTCGGGATGTTCCTGTGGAAATTACCGACAACCTGCAGCTTCTTGGTGTTGAGCTATCTTTAAATCTCAACTTCGGTTAGTACATCGAATCCAAAGCAAAGACTGCAGGAAAAAAACTTGGTATCCTCTCGAAGGTTAGGCGGTACTTCACTTCAAAGCAGTTGCTTCAGTTATATCAAGCACAAGTGCGGTCCTGCATGGAGTACTGCTGCCACCTCTGGGATGGATCAGCCAAATATAAACTGGCGGCTTTGGATTCGGTGGAAAAACGTGCAAAAAAGATAATTTGTGACTTGCGGTTGATTAAGGCTATGCTGCAGAGCCTCGAACATCGGCATAGGGTTGCGCGTCTGTCGGTCTTCTACAGATTACATTTCGGAGAGTGTGCAGCTGCACGACCTCATTCCGCCGGCCCTTTTCCGCCATCGGGAAACGCGATCCGGGTGAACGCTTTATCCTTATGTCATGGATCTTCCAGCTATCCGCACAAACCGCTTTGGCTCGACCTTTATAATGCGTACGGCTAAGGAATGGAACGCGTTGCCTGCGAGTGTGTTCCCTGATCAATATAATCTGGATGCCTTTAAGGCTAGAGTGAATAGGCTGTTCCAAGACGGGCATGCTTCATCTTCGGCCGCATCGTCACTTACCAACAGGTGAGATGGCGGTCAAATGCCTGCCTTGTCTGTTATTAAAAAAAATAAAGTGCATAGGTACGTCAAAATAAACGTAATTTTTCAAACATGGAGCGTATTGTTCGTAGTGCGTTCACTGAGCACACGAGCACTGTGAAAACGCAGAGTAAGGCTGCTTAATTAGACTTACTTAGAAGTATTGTTTGTGAATACGGGTGTGCATCGATTTTGTTTAAGGCGCGGATTATATCAAGCATCGGCGACGCAGGTTGCGTTATGCTGTCAACTCAAAATTGTATGAATTTTTAATGCGCGCGCCGACGCAGGTTGTGTCGCTGGCGCAACCTGCGGCGCGCTTTGGTGACTCTGGTGACAGCATTAGCGACCGACCAAACCTAAGCCCAAAATACTGCGATAACGCCAGCTGCCGAACTTAAAACGGTTGTAACTCAGAAACAATGAATCCTAGAACACTAGTTCCTAAAGATCAATGATAGCACTCGTCGAGATCTGAATTTCAGGTGACAGCTGTCAAACTCAAAACCGTTATAACTCGGAAACTACAGGTCCTAGAACGCTAGTTCTTAAAGAGAAATGACAGTTCTCTTCGAGATCTACATAATTTCGGACGACAGATTTGAGTTTGACAGTTGTCACCTGAATTTAAGATCTTGACTAGTGTTATAATTTTTCTTTAGAAACTAGTGTTCTAGGACCAAAAGTTTCAGAGTTACAACCGTTTGACAGCTGTCACCCGAAACGTAGATCTCGACGAGTACCATAATTTCTCTTTAGGAACTAGTGTTCTACGACCAATCACTTCCGAGTTAAGCGAGAGAGGAGAGATGGGGATAGGGTGTGAAAATTTCCTACTATGAAAAAATGCTTTTGTGAAACTTGTCGAATAAATCGTGTGGACAGCTCCAACACAGCGACGGCGTATTTTGAGCTCCGGTTTGGTCGGTCCTTAATAAACCTGCGTCGCCGACGCAACATGCGTCGCCGACCATTGATATAATCCGCGCCTCAAAAGGGTAGGGTACCGCTTTCCTTCAGGCGGTTTGTCTGCTAGTTTGCCGCTGAGCTAGCTAGTTTGTAGCTACCTTTATAAAAATTTCATGTCTTGTCATCACACTATAACCGCTATATGTATATTAGCAGAGATATTTCATGGTAATCGCAGCTATAAATAGCCTGTAAATGTTAAATAAAAGAGGGATAATATTACATTTCTAAAACCCTGTTATTTTCTTTATAGGTGATCACGTATTTTCCTGTTTCACAAATTCCTCAATTATTAAAGCGTTTATTTTAAGAATGACGCCGTTAAAAAGGTTTGGTTGTGAACAAATATTATTTTAGTAATTCAGAGGGCAAGTAGGTAAATAAAAGGAAAATTTTGCGGAACGAGGAAAGACAGTGTAATTTATAAAAATATAATTGTACTTAAATAACAGTGAATAACGAGACACACAAAGACCATCTTTGTTCTTTAAACAGAAAAATCGGTTCTGGCATATGTGATTGAAAACCGTTCGACTCGAGGCGAACGGTCTAAAAATAGAGCTCGAGCAGTGTAATTAATGTCGATGATTATTATGTCTTTCCCGGAACTGGACCGTAAAAATCAAACCAACCTCTTTCACATGAATGTAGGTATTTTTAGACATGTGGCAAGAACATAAGTATTCTACATATTCAAAACTGTTACTAGCTTCATACATAATAACCCAGCTATTGACAATTTGGATCACGTAGGAGCTCCGAAGCATTCGCTTGCGGAAACGGAGATAACGAAGTTTTCAATGTCGCGAATTCTCGATCCTCAATGGAAGCGTTCGAGGCGATCGCGTACTTTCGCGGATAGTATAACTAACTTTGTAAGCAGGAATTTTCGGGATATAATATCGTTTCATATTTCGGAAATAACTTCCCGCTATTCAATTTCCGGAATTCCTCGTGACTGACCTATTTCTTTTGACAAATAAAAAACGAATTACCTAAACAATAATAAAAACGTACCTACACAGGCCAACGCTTAACTATCACTGACCTATTACCTACCTATTTATTTCTTTGGATGCATTAAAAACGAATTACCAAAAATACTAATACCGTACGATTCATTTTCACTGGCCTACCAAAAGTGTACAAGTTTTTCGTATCATACTGTTATTGATTGAAACTTGGCTAATGGATGGATAATGGTCGGTCGATCAGTAGGTAGGCCACATTATATCCTACCGTCCACCCACTGATAGTCGTGCTGTAATCGCAAGACTGGTTACAGAGGTGCGTTCGAGGTCTTCACGACCATCCCAGACAATAAACTAAAATAACCCAAGAGCTAACATCTGCACTAATACATGTGATTGGCAGGATTGATCAAACAAATGCAATGAAGTAACAAACAGGCAATCGATTTGAATTTCTACTTTGGGTTGTAAAACCAAGTACATTCTGAAAACCAACAACAAACTAAAGTAATAGTAAGTAATTTTACAATTCACACTTCCTTCCTAGTACACAGCTCATTTTAGTACCGAATTTCATTCTAGCTGAATGCGATTCCTAAATCTAAAGGTCACGGTTTAATTAAATACCTTCCTAAATTATGAAAAACCTTTCTGAGGGGCACCCTTTTGTGTCTACGAGCAAATTTTAAACAAGAGACTAAATAAATAGTAGAAGGTATTGTAGGTACTGTATTCTCATATACCTTAGTACCTTGTATTACACAGATCGACGAATATATAGACGTACCACTATATTTACAACGTATTAAAACCATTACAAAGTATTAATTTTGTTAAGTATACCACATGACGTGTAGGTACAGTCATTGTAATTAAAAAATGTATATGTATAATTTCACCTGCACGCAGTACGAATCTCTGTAACATTCGACAATCCCGCGGGACCCTATTATTTTCCCGGGATCAAATTTGAAGAAGCCCATGTCACACGGGAAAAACGTAGTTTCTTGTTAGTGAAATTTTTTTTAAATCGGTCCAGTAATTTTTAAGTTCATTAATTACAAACTAAACTACAAATCTTTTCTCTTTATAATATAAGTATAGATTTTACCCCAGTTTTCCTCAGTATGAACAGCGACAATTTTTTTTTATGCTACGCAGTGACAAGTGTACCTGATGAGAAGCTGTAAGTGTCGCCCATAACATCTACGATTCATACATTTAGGTTGTAATCGCTTATTCTTGGGAAAATGAATTACTATATGTATGTACTGTAAACTCTTTATTGCTTAATAAATACAGGGGCTACAAAAATAATTTTACATAGCAAAGGCGGGCTTATCCCACAATGGGATACCCACCTCTACCTCCTGTCGTATCTCCGTTTTCCAAGCACCGTTCTCGGTGGGGACTGGGGAGGATGGCTGGGATATTTTTCAGTCGCAACACGAGCGGTGTCGGCGGCGTGTGTGCGATTAATTAGGAACCGCAATCCGGACAAATGTTGACCGAGCCCGTGTCCTGTCCAGGGTCGCCCTCGAAAGTACGCCTGCGCCTGCCCAAGACCTGACATGCCTACACGCGGTGACCTTTTTTGACAATGTGACAATTTTATTATACTATTCAAGAGGTATATTAAAGGTCTCTTCAGAGACGGTCAACGCATTGATAACTCCCCTGATGTTGCTGCTGTCCATCGGCGGCGGTGACCACTTTCCATCAGGTGGCCCGCTTGCCACCTGTTTGTCTGCAGTAGTATATTAAAAAAATGCTAAGGGATTAACATTAATTTAAAAGTAACGGCGTTTTCATAACCCGGGGTTAATTTATACGTTACCAGGACCCAAACAACCACTTTGAAATGTTACTTTCAGTGGTTTCTTATACGCAAGTCTTGTACTCAAAACTTAAAACCATCTGCATACAAATTGGGCTGAGGTATAAACTTGGTTAAGTCTTTTTTAGGTACCCATGGTTAAAAGCCACTGCGTCAGTCAACTTTTATACGAGTACGGGTTTAAATCAGCGAGGCTTTTTGGGGGTACTATAAAATGCACGTGACTGAGCTTTCAGGCTACTACAAGAAGCCACACTAAATCCTGCATTATCAACGGGCTATTTTGTTACTTTATATTAGCTGAGACATCACTAAAATACGATGGGCAGCCTTAAAAAAAAACTTGATATAAAGCAAACTAACATAAGTAGATCGTATTTTGGAGCAATTTAAATGTCTATCTTTTCCCGCAACTTCGTCTGTGTAAAATTCAGTTATAACGTTCTGGATCCGTTCCCTCCGAAATCACAATGAATTTCGGGAAAAATATTTACCAATAGCGTATTTGCTATTCTGAGGCTACGACGTCAAATAGTTTTTGTGTGAAGGAGTAACAAATATTGTTTCCCAACTGCGCTCCATGCAAATGTACTTTAATCATATTTTCAATATTGCGCTATCAAAGCCAATGAAATTTTGTAGACGTGATCCAGAAACCAATATTTGTGCTTGTAGTTCAGATTTACATTAAAGTAGGTATATGGTTTCAAAATTGCGCCGGGCTTTATGATATTTATACAAATAAAGACCCTTGTAAAAAAAAGTCCATTCATCCGTCCATCTTTTAAACGGTATATTTTAACGAAAATCTGACAAACCACAAGCATAGACATTGGTCACGTTTACAAAATTTCATTGACTGTTATGGCGTAATATTGAAAATATGACCAAACTACTTTTGTATGGTGCGCTCGGGAAACACTTCTCTTTAAATATCCATCCCTACAAACTTTCGCATTTACAATATTGTCATGAATAAGGCCCGAGAATTTGTTTAACATGTTTGTAATTTGGGGTACATCGGTATAACATCGATCAGTCGAGAAGTCAAACTGCCGGCACAGCAAGCCTACAACATTTTGCCTTCGTGGGCGGGACGCAGAGGTTAATCCAATCTGAAGTCGCCCAAATAACGTAATTTCGGGAAAGTATCAATCACCCGAGCCACTTTGGATGTCGTTGTAATGGATTGCGATTAAAATTCAATCTTAAAGAGTAAACAATCGCTTGTTACGTCAATACTCCCATCGTATTTTTTTATCGATTTTCTTCGTCGTTGTTTTTCACAGTATACGAAGGAAATTAATGTGATATTACTTTTCCTGCCCTAAATGTAGATAATTGATTCTGTCTCCAATTTTCGTATGCCTGTCTTCGGCGGTCTCTACTACTGCAATGTTCCTGCGTTTCACAACTAAAAATAAATCAATGAATGAATGAATGAAATAAACATCAACTTCGGGTAGATTTAACAGTTACGCCATTGGGAAAATACAATGGAAAACTAATCGGAGGTGCTTTCACAAAAAATCCGAAATCTTCCACCAAGGTAGAGAATACGTAATAACGAGCGTATTGCGTGACAATATGCAGTTACTGACATTGGGGAATAACTTGTAATACCAATTTGTTGGCACTCCGGTCGAGATCGGGACACGATATTAGCCGATACTCACCTAATAACATCGCCGCTGTTGGGCAAATTACTAACTTATAACGAATTAGTGTTGAGAGACACGTAAAATATTAGAACCTGGTAAATGATGTCTACATTATGAATATTTACAAGCGTAGTAGTAGTAGTACTTGTATCGTATTTCATATTTTATTAATTTATTTAATATAATACACAATATTTAAAATTAAAAACAACGAACTAATATAAAAAAGTATACATCTTAAACTTAATATACTTTTCACTTTATGTAAGACACACTTTTGGTAGGTAGTCGACGTCTGTGACGTCGGCGCTCGCAATTGTCCCCGAAATCACCGAAACACAACACCTTTCGGCCAAAATTCTTTCTTTATGAGGGTTCCTAAGTCTTTCGTCGGAACCAATGCCACGAACGAGTTGAAATTACGTTTATGACTCGATGGTAAAGCCTGGACCATCACGACGTAGTTTTTGGCTTTTATGACATACTCCACCACCTCCAGCCGGGAGAGGTAGAGCGGTGTCGTCGGTGACGCGGCGCGCAACTGGCGGTTTAGCCCAGTCACTGCAGTGTCAGACTGGTTCGAGGAAGCTCGACATTTGGTCTTCTTCCTCTGGGCCTTTGCGAAGTCTTCTCCCTGGTCCTCAGGGGCGGTCGGTGATTCCAACAAACCCGTAGATTTACGCGAAGTTAATGTCTCTAGAAGATTTTAATGTGGTTCTCAACAATTGTTCAAAGGGATCAAGAGAAAGGCTTCAGGAGGGATCAGGAGAAAGCAAGAAAAAAAGGTAGTTAGGGGTAAAGTAGGTGTACGCGAACGAAGTCGCGCTGGGGTCACTAGTTAGGTATATTATCTTTGAGAGTTGGGGACCCTGAGACTGGTTGGTAGGTGCACCAAAGGTTATTGCGAACAACTGACCAGCATTAGCACCCACATTTTGATAATTATGCCACGTTCTCGCAAAAACCTAAAAATAAAGGTTCACACAGGTGAGACGTTGAAAACTGTATCAATCTATCGCTTCCTCGGCCTCCCGCGGGACCTCTTTTCTGATACCAGCAGGCTTAGGTAGGCACCTATTTCCTACGTATTGCGTCTTTATTTAAAACAGTAAATGTTAATGTATAACTCGTAGCTACGGTGAGGAAAACTAATTACTTTACATCAGGCGAACTATCTGCAAGCTTGTCACTGGCGTCATATAAAAACAGCTATAGTTATTCCTTCAATCCACTGGTATAACTTTAATTATGTTTCTTCAATCAACGTTCTTGACACCTAGTAATTCCTTGGCTGCCTAGTACAGCCTGCAGCTTACAAAGGGCGGGTAGGTCGGCGCTACGAGAAAGCGCCTTTGGAGCCCTTGTCGGAATTGCCACCGCAAAACGGCTATTGTACTGACAGTTGACACTTGCCTTCCCTTTCATGTTACATACAACATAAAATAAGTTGTAGGTTGATTTTAGTGTAGACCCTTTTAATTCTAATAGTGTTTAGTCACGTCGACCCATCCGCTTTTTTTTAATGTAACACAGCAAACAAGCAGGCATGCGGGCCACCATGGAAAGTGGTCATCGCCGCCTATGGACATCAGCAACACCAGGGGCGCTACTAATGCGTTGCCCGCCTCTAAGGAGACAATATATTCTAAAATCGGCACCGTAGTTCTTACAGCAAATTATTTACTACAAGGGACCGCCCTGACCTCACACCTTAACAAATTATATACCTAAACCTTTCTTGATAATCACTCTGTCTCTTAGTGAAAACCTTTTTGAGTTTATAGCGAATAGACAGACAGACAAGACTTTGTTTTATAATTTGTTGTGATAGTTTCAGATTTTGCCGCACTAGCTTTGGATTGCTCACCTTGTAGGTAGGAAGGTAGGTATATAGTCAAGGATTTGTCGACCAGTAATAGAAACAGAAAGAAGAAAATCGGCCGTGTGGTGTCCGGCAGAGTAGAATAGCACCAACCTCTTACACTCGTGGGTGTCGTACAAGGCGACTAATGTTTTCGAGGCAAAAGATCTAAGCGCCTCCGTAGACTGGAAAATGGGCAGCAGCATTTTCCATTGTTATATTATAACACTGCGATCTCCAACCCGCCTGCCAAGCGTGGAGACTATGGCAATAACCTCCCTTTTTTTGGGAGAGGCCCTAAGTCCTGCAGTGGACTGTTATGGGCTGTGATGATGAATAGAAAGAGAGGTAGGTGGTGAGGTTATCCCTTGAGCTCGGAGTGTGAAAATTTTTACTCGTATAATAATTATATACTTATTTAGATCCCTATAGATCCAACGTCATTTGAAATTATGTGAACTACGGCATAGGTGTTAGCGGTTGTAATGTAACCAGAGCTTTAAGAATAATACTTTTTTCTTATAAATGACTAGCGACAATGACATCTGGACGGTACCCTCGTCTCGTGGCCAATCTGCGTGGTGGGTCGGGAACAAGAGACGCGTCCCGGCTGAAAAATGTCGCAAGAATCCGTTACCGAATATGTGGGATATTCCAGCCATTCTAACACACAATAACAAGCTTACCGCCACGACCATTACCAGACCTTTTTACACCTAATGTGTTCCCTATATTTTATTTACAACTGTCACGTGTCACGTTAGTTAAGTTAGTAGGAATTTAGTTTAATATAAAATGTTATTTTTACAAAGTCATTAAATTCATTATTAAGACAGTTTTTGGTTTCTTTTATATTCTTCGGCTGTGGCTTTCGTGATGGGCCTACAAACTATTTAACGTGACGTTATGTATAAGGTTGCAATTTTTTCAACGTGACATCGGCAACGATGACTCTTTGCACTGTTTTATAATAGGAGGGAGGCAACCATTAAGCGTGTCTAAAGCAACAGTCACGAATGGGCTGCTAGCCTTTGACTGTATTCGACTTACCCAAACCAAATAAGTCATGAAAGTTATCAAATCTTGTAACACACAATAAAAAAAATTGGAGCTCACGAAAGCTATGGAGTCGCTTACAAGTTACAAGTGAGTTTTGTTAACGCGTCAATGTTGTAAGGTTTGCCTTTGGCTTCCTTCCACTATATTTTTTATTTCTTCTACTTTCTTACTTAATAACCCTTACTAAAACCTCACCCGGACGTCAGCCTGTACGAGATTAGTATGGCTCTCAAACAGCTTCAGAACAACAAGGCGCCGGGTGATGATGGAATTACGGCTGAGCTTCTGAAAGCTGGTGGCAAACCTGTGCTTAAGACCCTTCAGAAGCTGTTCAATTCCGTCATCCTCGAGGGCAAAACGCCGGAAGCATGGCACAGAAGCATAGTGATATTGTTCTTCAAGAAAGGTAATAAGGCTCTCTTGAAGAACTTCAGACCAATATCGCTACTGACCCATGTCTATAAGCTGTTTTCGAGAGTCATTACGAATCGTCTCGCACGCAGGTTTGATGACTTCCAGCCTCCCGAACAAGCCGGATTCCGAAAAGGTTTTAGTAACATAGACCACATACATACGCTGCGGCAGGTTGTACAGAAGACCGAAGAGTATAACCGGCCATTATGCTTGGCGTTTGTGGACTATGAGAAAGCCTTCGATTCGATCGAAACTTGGGCGGTGCTCCAGTCTCTACAGCGGTGCCAAATTGACTATCGATATATCGAAGCATTGAAGTGTTTGTACAGAAACGCCACTATGTCAGTTCGTCTCCAGGACAAGACCACAGAACCTATTCAGCTGCAGCGAGGTGTTAGACAAGGTGATGTCATATCTCCGAAGTTGTTTACCGCTGCACTGGAGGATATCTTTAGGCTTCTGGACTGGGACGGACTTGGCATCAATATTAACGGCGAGTACCTCACGCACCTCAGATTTGCTGACGATATCGTAGTCATGGCTGAAACCCTGGAAGACTTGGGCAAAATGCTCGATGACCTCTGTAGTGCCTCTCAACAAGTAGGTCTTAAAATGAACATGGACAAGACGAAAATTATGTCGAATGTCCATGTTGTGCCTACTCCAGTGACAGTTGGAGGCACTCCACTTGAAGTTGTTGACGACTATACATACCTAGGACAAATAGTCCGGCTAGGTAGGTCCAATTTCGAGAAAGAGGTCAATCGACGAATCCAACTCGGTTGGGCAGCGTTCGGGAAGCTACGCCACATATTTTCGTCCCAATTACCGCAGTGTCTCAAGACGAAGGTCTTTGACCAATGTGTGTTGCCAGTGATGACTTACGGAGCTGAAACGTGGCCACTCACTATGGGCCTTATAAGAAAGCTCACTGTTACCCAAAGGGCAATGGAAAGAGCTATGCTCGGAGTTTCTTTGCGCGATCGAGTCAGAAATGAGGAGATCCGCAAGCGAACCAAGGTCACCGACATAGCTCTAAGGATTGCCAGACTGAAGTGGCAGTGGGCAGGGCACATAGCTCGAAGAACAGATGGCCGATGGGGCAGTAAAGTTCTCGAGTGGCGACCACGTACCGGTAGACGCAGCGTGGGTAGGCCTCCTACAAGGTGGACCGACGACCTGGTAAGGATCGCAGGTACCAGCTGGATGCGGAAAGCACAGGACCGGTCTTTGTGGAGATCTCTGGGGGAGGCCTATGCCCAGCAGTGGGCGTCTTCTGGCCGATGATGATGATGACTAAAACCTCCTTTATCTAACTGATGGTTATTGTCTCTCTATGGTTCGAGCCCACGTCAAAATTCGAGCCAATACTGTGAAAAAATTCGAATTTGATTCACGGCTGGAGGTGGAAAATTTTCTCTCAATCTTCTATGTAAGCCTACGCTATTCTCAGACGACGTAATGTTTCACTTGCCTCCAATGGCAGAACTTTACGCCACCTTAACGCGACGTAGTGCTTCACCCCTACTTATAAGCTGAGCTTACTTATCCTTAAATGCGTAACGTTACAATGTCAACATTCAATCTTAATAGTATCGGAGCACCACCTTTAAGTATTTAGGTGTATGTACCTATTACATTGGAGCAATACAGTGTTTTCTGTCTATCTCTCTTGCGATGAAAGACAGAAAGATGTCATCATAGTAGGATTTGGGCTCTTATTTTCGCTTTGACAAATTTGCGTTCACATTCTCAATGAGTTACAATTTAGAGGACAGGCTATTACAGTGAACCCAGCTCTTTTCAAAGACTCTTTTTCGGTCCTAGGCTTCTCGAAGCAACGGTTCACGACCTTATTTTAACAGAAGCTCGTTCTGCGGCGGTGCTATAATAATAGAAGCGTTAAAAGACCGTTAAACTCTTTTCAAGCTTACTTAAACGATTTAATGGAGGCGAAATGAAAATCCTATGTATTTGTGTTTAAGGCTTTATGTGAAATTGCATTAAATTTTCGCCTGTCCCATAAGATAAAAGCGAAGAATGTTTTCACATTTTAAGCAGACTGTTTTATCCTCGACATTATGGTGACGGGATTATGGTAATTCAAACAGGATTTATTAAAACTTCGATGGTAATGGCATTGTGTATAGAGAACCTCGAATGTTGCATAGAAAACCATAAATTTAATATCACGTTTATTAAAATTATTAGCATTATAGTGTATATTATTCATATTCATTTATTCGTAGTAATAATCATACATCGTCATTTAAAATAGTTTCATGAATAGAATTAAGTACTAATAGTTGATGTCCAATAACGGAGAGGGACTAAAGGCTTCGCTCATCTAATAACTCATCTATAGAGTAGTATGCTTTTTTTATTAATGTCAATTTTAATAGCTTGCAGAACCTGTGGTAGGTTTTGCATTCACGAATATCCGTATGCAGTCTATTATAGATCCGTGGGCCCATGATATATAGCGAACGGGTAGTTTTGTCCAGTCTGTGAGTCGATAAACAATATTATAGACAAACTTTTGCTTTGACTTTGTCCACGTGGAAATAGTTTTTAGGGCAGTTTATCTTTTTTACAAATACCATTTTAAATGCCCTCCCTAATGTATGAAAGGTCGTACTACGGAGAGGTCAAGCTGTTTCTCTGGTTTTGACTCAACCAAATTATAGTTAACATCCCCTTGAATGACCCCAAAGACCCCTAGACCCCTCAAAGCTCCTGAGACGCTGAATGCAGATGACTTCGCGAGCGTACACAGACTCCAGCACGAGGTACAAACTTGTACTCGAGAGTATACCCTGGGCAGCTGACGTACGCCGCGTCAGCCGGACATTTGATCTGCGTCTCAGTGAGGAACAGCAGCTGCGGTTATTCAGTCTCGAGGTGATAGTGGACTGCATCGAGATTTGAGTGCAGGCCTCGGATAGTAGTGAGGTGCACTTTGAGTGGGAAGGCGCACCCTCGTTTTAACGTTCCTCTTGTTTTTTCTGTGCTACCTGTTTTGAAAAGAGTAAAAAGGTTGCTTAAGAAGGACGGCAGTTGGACGAGGTCGCAGTCCTAATTGGCAACGGTCGTGCCGCCATGGTCGTACGACGGACGTCGCCCAACCAATAGGACACCTCAAAACTGCCCGTCGCACGACCATGGTCGTAAGACCGTTTGCTAATTAGGACAGCGCCTAACAATATATTTTACCTCATGCCTGTTAAAAATTCTCACTTTCTTGCCTGGAATGTATTTCTTCAGCCACGACGTACAGAATGATGAATTTCTCTGAAACAAAACTAGTTATTTTTCATGACACTTGTTGCATTTGGAACCTTTCCAACTGGGCCACGAATGTTGCTCCAGAGAACTCGCACAAATGTACAGAATCCTATTTCACGGAACTAAGTACCTACCTTATACTTAATCGTTGTTAGGGAAATATTGTTTATTATCCTGACACCTTGAAGTTTCTAGTTAATTAACAATGACGGAGAGCTTTTAGGAGCTTTATTGGCTTTTTTGCGAATGCTATTAATATTTTCTCCGAGAAGTTATTCGACTTGAGCGTTCATTCATTCTGCCTGTCTCTGATTCTCTGCATTGGTGTTAATAAATATTCGTCTAAGACACTCTAAGATATTTTGCAATTATAATAATTATAGCTTACAATACAATACAATGAATATTTTTACAATTAATTATATAAATTACATACTACCGTCCATATCTTGTTAGTACAACTTAACACTACGGGTATGTACTTAAAATAATTTTCTCAACGCCTTTTTGCAATCCCAGTAACACCCGTGAGTATTTTCCTCAGGGTGCTCCCGGAGACGCTTCGACATGATCATCATCATCGTCACAGCACTTATCCCGGCCTCTGCCAGGGTCCGCTTTCACTCATTCTCCTCTACTTCGCCCGGTCATCGGCCTCCTTGCGTCATGGGCCGTTGCCTCACGCATCCCACTTAGCGATGTCAATCCATCGCTTGTTGGGCCTCTTCCCTTGTACCAGCAGGTTCAGCCACCTATTTCCCTCGTATCCTTGAGGCATACGCACCACGTGACTAAACCGCTTAGTCATGATGTAATGCCGATACACCACCCCTAGAGGTGGAGATTAATAAGTTGATCGTACTGTTTATAAAGCAAGTATAAAATCATCAAAAGAGGCTGGGTGGCACAAATTTATGTCAGGACAGTTTATCTTCTGAGCTACTAATTTAATGAACAGTCGGTTGCTTAGCTACCTCGTTTGATAAATTGGGCAATTCGTTTCATGACGCAAGCGTAAAATTAGCCGTGATTTGTGTGGGGATAAACAGTGGGGAGAGGACATTTCAGTCTCGATTAACATTGTTTTCCAGATTTTAATACTGGTTATGATGATAGGTACCGGGTACCAAATACTTTGTTCTGAGTTTTGTACATTAGTTGAACACTAGCTAAGCACTTACGGTAAGGGAAGAATATCGTAAAGAAACCTGCACATTCAAGCGACTGAATGTGTTGTTCATGTTACAATCTGGCCAGGTTTCCATGTTATCAGGGTCACGGAGGTCAGATCTGGTAATTACAGTCAATCCACTGTAATTACCTGATCTTTTAAATCCTGGACCATGGTCAGGGTGGACCCCGGGCCCTCGCGCGCGAGAGCACAACCGGGACATTGAGTCCAAGACGATTATTTTAGTATCATACTATATACCATATACCTATAGGGTACCTACTTTAAAATATTAATCAAAGTTCGAGTTTGAATGGATACGTTGCTTGCGAGTTCCACGAACCTATAATCGGGACAACATCAAAGCCTGAGTGAATGGGCATTGGGCATGCCTATAGCCTATCTAAAATAAAGATAAATTTATTTAATGAATCTTCAATCGCCTAATTTGTCTGGTACTAAGAATTTTGTCTGGCTGTTAAATTATAATGTCGATTCTCAGTAGGTAATTTACAAAGCAAAATAATTAAGATATGGACCCCATTTAAGTATCTACTCATTCCAATTTACATAAAATATCTCCAGTACTTAACAGTACTTAATTATGTAAAACTAGCTCTTGCCTTTGACTCTTGACTTTGTCTGCGTAACATTCGGTTATTTTGGAAGATTTTAATTGGCCTATATTTCCCCAGGATAACATTCTATCTTGCCAAAATCCAAATCTGCGGTTATGAAAACGTAACATACAGATGTTTAATATTAGTATGGATTACATACATACATTACTTACATAGATCAGTGTCTACTTTTGTTGAAAGAAGCGCTTCGAAAGATGGCATTAATCCACCGCGCTGTCTTTATGGGTTGCGGATTTCATGCTTTCCAATTTCATTCACGATGCTTTCCTTTCCCTAAAAATAACAAAAAGTTCATACATAATATTTTTATTTATTTATTTATTTATTTAATAGTTTATTGCACACAAAAATGGTAACAAAGATATGGCAAATATATACATGACACAAATGGCACGTATATATATCAACAAAAGATGAATCAATCTTTTGCTGATCAAAAGAAGAAACCAGTCATAAGATAAACTAAGTATTCATACAAGTATAGTGGGGTTCGAACATAAATTACAATACTGAAATGTTAGTTTGTTACTGGAGTGAATCTTTACAGCCTTTGTGAGCTACCAGTGTATCGGCGTAAATATTAATTAAAATTGCACTGCAAAATAACATTATAAAATCGCTTAAGTTGTTGTAATTTACGAGCTGGCACGTACACAAGTATCCAGTGCTGTGTTACTCGCGAGCACTTACTCCCGCTTTCTTGAATTTATTGCATTTCTACTGGCGTCGGGTCAAAACGATCAAGTTTTACGTAATTTAGAACTCGTTAAATTAATTAATGAAAACGCTCACGACTTCTCGATACGAAACGGGGGACATTAGGCCCATAAACATTATTGATTTTACTTCGTTGTTATTTCCATCGCCTACTTGACTCACAGAGTTCCAATTTAAATTCGTACAGGAGACTTGACTATGATAAATAAAACAGTGGAAAATGCAGAGATGTTGTGTATTATCTCAAAATATGAAAGATCTTTGTAGATCAGTATGTACTTATTTAAAACATATGTCCCCGACTGCGGCGAAGCGTAAATGTTTGGCCTGTATGCCTGTGTGTTTGTACACTCGATTTTGACAATTCAGTACCCACTTTGAATGTACCCACTGGGTACGAATAGGTAACAAAATTCCCATTCGGTCCTAGTAACGTTCCCACTGGTAACAAATGAAAATAGAAATCCCAGCTGTTATAGTTGGAATTGGTTCAACTGTGAAATGCAATTTTAACCATTTGGACTACTGGCGAACAGTTAGTTTCGGTTCGTCTTGTTAGGGAGCTTGTACACGGTGCATGTAGCTGGTGCAAGCTGGCGCGGGTTACCTGCGCGAGTAGTATACTTGCACCACTAATCGCTTGTGATTTGTAAGCTTCTTTTTTTAATCAGCAGTCAGAATATGCTCAAGTAACTCGTGCGGGTAGCCGCGGAGCATGTAACCTGCGCAAGTGCCGCAACATGCGCGTGTACAAGCACCCTGAGGCGCTGACCTAATTAGCAACGATCGTGCGACAATGGTCGTACGACTTACGTTGCCCGACTAATAGAAGAGCTCAAAACCGCCCGTACACGACCATGGTCTCACGACCGTTGCAAATTAGGACAGCGCCTTACTGTATATATAAAACAGAAAAGTATTCAAAACGGGCTGATTTCGAGGCTTTTTTGTGAAGTACCTACTTGTCGTAGACGTAAATCATACATAAGCCTAGAGTAGACTATAAAGTTAATCAATCTCTTGGGCCTAGACTCATTTTGACTCGAAAAAGAAACTACATTATTTAAAGCCAAAAATATAAATGTAGTATTAAAACTAAAACCCAGACTGCCATTAAATAACTGCAAAATGGTTACAAAGTTTTGTAAGTATAGTGTAGTGGACGAGGTGTAGAAATAACTTACAAAAATATGCTCAGCTTTTATTTTTCAGTTCTTTAATGGCAGTCGGGGTTTTTAGTTTTTGCACAACTTTTTATTTACACTGGACACTAATAGCATAAATTGTGGTTAGAGCTTAGGGCCTTTCACCAAAATAATATTTGGTCGAAGCAAGTAGCAATTAGTGACATCACTGCGGCGTACTTTATCGAATTTTGTAGTGGAGTTGAAACCTCTTCTGCAACGTCACAATCAGTCATAGCAGTATACCGACATGTTGTTAAAAACAAAATTACATTTAAACTACGACTTTTTGACAAGCCTATTGAGATATATGCTGACTTATGTTATAGGTACTTACACTTAATACTTATTATTTAAATCGGAATGTATTCAACACTAGTTGGCCCGCCGCGACTCCGTTCGCTTGTTGTCCTACCCCTACCCTATATCCACCCTATACTTATCCTACACCTACCCCACACCTATCCTACACCAATACTACACCTACCCTTCACCAACTCCACACCAACCCTACACCTACCCTAGGCCTACCTACCCTACACGTATCCTTCACCTACCCTACAGCTAACCTACACCTACCCAATACCTACCCTGGACACCCAAACATGGAAAATTTTAATACCTTGGGTTATATTATTGCAATTTTCCTTAGAATCTCTAATTTTTTAGAAAATAATTATAGCCTGTGTTAGTCACTGATAATGTAGCTTTCTAGGTGAAAGTATTTTATATTATAAATCGGTTTAGTAGTTATTGAGTTTCATACAAACAAACCGAAAAACAATCAAAACTTTTCTCTCTATAATATTAGTATAGATATAGATACCTATATAAGGTACCAAAAAGAATCTATTTTCTTAGCTGGCCAGCAGAGAGCGGATCGCCTTGGTTTACGATCTAACTCGGGAAGGAATTATTGCCCAGAAGACTTTTATCTCGGGCGAAGTGGCTTTCTTTAAGCGCTTTTCCGCAGCGAAATGGGCGTTCTGTTTATTCATTACACATACACTGCCAAGATTGTGTTGGCCAGTCGCAAATACGTACCCAATGTAAATACTAAGTTTCCCTTACAAATCTTCACGGCTGAATGAACTGGAAACTGCTGAAAGTCGTAACGTATCTTTCAAAAACTAGGTTCCGTAAGTTTAAAGCTCTGCGCGAAGTTTCATTTCTTTGTTTTGTGGTAAGTTGCGAAAGCATAGCCGGAGACTTGGCAGAAACCAAGACGCCGTTATTCGTCGGGAAAAAGCCAATAACTATGAGATATAAGTAGATGTAGAGGTGGAACCTGCTGAACCTAATATAACTTTTAGTTTACGGATTAAAATCAGCTTAGTTGTGTGGCGACTACTGACTTAAAGGCTAACCAGCCAAGATCTCCGTTTACCAGAAACTGAGATCTAGAATCCGACTACTAAGTTAGTTAATGATTATCAAAATAATAAAAAACTATAAGAGCGTTGAAATACATTGTATTTTAAAATAAAATTTATAACATCTATAGTATAAACCACATTAAGGCGTAGACAATATGTTTATGGTTTACAAGTTATGCAAGACTCAATTGGACCAGCCAGCAGATTAAGCCAGATTGACTATTTACTCTCCTGGGAACAATGCGTGTTGGCCTTTGGCAATTGTTCGAATTTAACTTTAATCAGCCTACATTACCACCATTGCTGAAGCCTGATCACAGGCGCATGCTGCGAAGTTTGCTCCTCTTCGCGTCTGGACACAGCAGGAAGATCTCCACCCATATCACCACGTGCTGACTGCACTATGGCAGAAGTGCGAATAAACCAAAAAGAGATATTTAAGATCCTGCGGAGTCCGAACGAAAACAATTCTTGTTGACCTGATGGTATTTCAGCAATAGTCCTGCGTGAATGTGCCCCCGAGTTGTCTCCTTCTATTACACGCTTGTATTCAATGATCTCTTTGGTAATTTTGCCATTCTCCTGGCTTACCTTGAAGGTGACAATTTCCTCAGTGACCGTCAATTCGGATTCCGCCGTGGTTGGTCGACTGGGGACCTTCTTGTGCTCGCCACAGATTTATAGGCCATGGAGATGCACTGCGAGGATCTGCCGTGTCTCTCGATATCTTCAAGGCCGACTCGACAGCACAGTAACGGATATATATCTGACAGATGCAAAAGGGATTCAGTCTTGTCGAGAGGCCATGATTGGTCGTTTAAACGAAGTCCTTAAGTCGGTATCTTTATTATTAATATAAAAAAAGAACATGTGAGAAAAGAATTACAATTACAAGTGTTTTATATTAAATATTTTGGTTACCGTTAGATTATTCTCCTCTGTTGATTTTAGAAATAAATATTAAAATATTTAGTAACAAATTTTTGAAAACTCTTCTAGATTATTTAGCACATGTGAAACGAAGACCCTTACTGTTCATTCTGGAACCATTTTGTTACAGAGATCCTCTTTGTAACGCATTTCCTATTTCTTTCCTTTTTGTAATTTGTATAATAATTTTGATTTTGACTTAGTTATCAAGTCGTCTTGCACGTAAACGCGTTGGAATAAAGTTTAAAGTTAAAAGCAAATATTAACTCTTAAAAGTTATTACAATGTAACAGACTACCTAAATGACAAAATAATGTGATATTTCTGTATTTACTAATATAAAATATAACATTTAAACTTTATTCCAACGCGTTTACGTGCAAGACGACTTGATAACTAAGTCAAAATCAAAATTATTATATATATATATGTACCTACGTGCCTAACTATATGCTGAGCCTAAATGTATAAACAATTATATTATTACCAATATACATGTATACCTGTATAATATATTAGTATATTTATACGCCACAAAAAATTTGAATATAGGTACTTTGAATACCTACGTGTAATTACTACATAAAAAGATCTCAAAGTGTATAATTTTAATAATATGTGCCTTAAATATAATATAAATATACATATATATATATATATATACTTAAATAATAAGTGCAATGTCAAATAGCTACTTAAGTACAAATTATGTTTATACATATAGCTCATCTCTATATTGCTGTGCCCTTACAGGGTATCTTGTACTACTACCATCAATGTACTTGATTATGCAATAAAACTGAAAACTGAAAACTGGAATAGCCGCTAACTTTATGTTGCGTTAAACGTTACCATTACAAAAACAAAGAGTCCTTAAAACGACGTGAACACAAAAAAATCAAGTTGAGCTAGATACAATGGTAGGCAAAGAATGGTAGGTTCCCTTAGGTCTAACTTTTTTACTTTGTAGTGCCGGGTTATCGACAAAGAGGTCAACCTCACATCTTTAGAATGAAATGGTTGCGTAATGCGCGGTTCCAGAGTAAATACCCTTATTCACGTAGTTTAGAATAGCTCCTTAGAGATACTTTTCTGGAATACAGCATATAGTACTTTCGGAAGGGTCTGAATAGGTTTTTACGACGTCGGCTATTACATGAGTAATATACCCTTGGTATTTAGATGCCCATAGGCTGTAGCAACGACTCGAACTTATGGTGGGCCAAGAAAAATAGAAATTCTTTCATCATTATGCTTTACACTACTTATTAACATTAAATGTTGGAACATATGGATCGATGCCCAAGCTGGGTTTCCTAGATTTACTAGCTAATTAAAAGCTAAAGGTAATCTAAGAATCAATATATCTACTTACACTCTAACACTTCGGAAGCTGTGCTTGTGGAACCCGGATTTGAAAATGAAAGTCAGAATTGAAACGAAACCAATGAATTTATTTAACCTAAAGAGGAGTGCGAGTATCGTCAAGATTAACTGCATGCAATTATATTATTGCGGACGCCAGGTGGCGCTAATGGGCCATATAGCGGCTCGCTCGGCTAATGTGGCTACGCCGCGGAAGAAGTTAGCTAACCTCTGAGCTCTGAGGGCTGAATATAAGTTTTGTTTTGATTTTACTTTACTATCGCGTTTGCATTTACGTCGAAATTAGTATGAACAAAAAGCTTCATTTACATACTTACCTCTAGATGGTGCTATACATTTTGATATACTAATTTTATCGTAAGCGCAACGCGATTGTAAAGTAAAATCGAAGCAAAACTTTCGCTCAGCCCTCAATACTTGCGGATGCGGAGACTGCCCTATTTAAGGAGAAAAGGAAGAGAAGACGACGAAGGGAGAGTTCTGCAAAAGGACTAGTCTAGAATGCGGAGGGAGTAAAGAAGAATAGTGATTCGGTCGGATGCGGTCCGTATGATTGAAAGGTCGGTGGATGAAAGAAAAGTGAGGTGAGTTGCCTTTTGGTAGGTATATGCATGTCATACATTACAATATTGAGACAATTTTGACAGATACATATTTTATTGTTCAAGCAGACTTGACGCATGATCTTTGAGAGTATGACGCTCGACGAGTTGGCTTTTTCATCATGCCCAAGGACCTATTCGCGGTGACCCCTATACAGTCAGAGTTCGTTACAGAGTAACGAACCTTGAGCCACTTGCAAATAAAATTACAAACAAAGTTACTTAATTACATTTTCAATATATTCTGTTGCATAAGTATTCACTTGTAAAATGACGGTGCGTCAAAAGTTGTAGTTGTAAAAGTTGTACATAGTTTAGATATCATTTTTTATGCATCATCTCATATTTTTATCCTTATCCCTAAAGCACCTAGGCGTAATTCAGCCCTAACATCGTCGTATAATCAGCGAAAACGCCTAGGCATGTACTCCTGCCTTGATTTATCGCAAGCGATTAATACGAAGTCGCCCCTCGCACTGGTGGGCGGACATCGGACGCGACAGTATTTATTTCCTGGATGTTTTTGTTTCACTCATATTTTCTCGTCCCAGCGTAATTTTGTTGTTATTTCCCATTTGTGTCTAGTACATGGTTATACTGCATGACTAAGGTTAGTAATATAGGCAGACAACTCGTACATAATGTAATGAATGTTCGTTATCGATTTTTATATGTAAGTAATTTTTGTTACATGACCTTTCATGGATGCGCCCTTTCATATAAAGTAAATAAATAAATAAATATTCGTGGACAAATTCACACAGCGCTATCTAGCCCCAAACTAAGCAAAGCTTGTGCTATGGGTGCTAGATAACTAATAAACTACTTAAATACTTTTAAATACATACTTATTAGGTATACATAGAACACCCAGACCCGAAACAGGTTGTCAAAGTACAAACTAGAACATTTCTATCACTTATCACCACATCATATAGTTAATCTCAATCTCAATATCTCAAATTTTTATTTCTTGACACTTTTATTAATAATAATAAATCTTTATATCATGACAAATATGCTGGAGTCTCATTTTAGTCAAAGCCTATGTGAAAGCATGGCTGGAAATACTCAACAGAAAAGGTTACTGAATATTTTCTTATTTATGAGGTCGAGCTGGTCTACATATTAACTAAAAAGTCGCCTTCTACAATAACAGTCGATAGACTGGGCTCGCGCTATATTTGACTCTGCCCGACTACAAGCCTTTCTCCGCCAGACACCAAAAGTTCTACATTGTCGTACACAAAAGGCCTTCTCTGCCGTACATCAAACGGCCTTAACCCGCAATGATCTTTTTTCAAAGTTACTGTTCCTCATTCTATTAACCAGGATGAACCCATTTCTTTTACTCCATAGGGAGTGCATTCCACCGGTTTTGCGCAGTTGCACACTTCGTTATGTTATTTTAGGTATACTTAGGTATACTTTAACAAAAGAAAGCCTTACCTTGTCTATGGTGGTAAACTTTTAAGTAAGTGGGTTGGCATTCTCATCAATCAATAAGTAAAAAGCACTCTGTTCAAATAATCTTTACAAGAAAGGCATCGAATCCTCATGAACTCAATAGGCGCTGCCTAGCGGCGCTATTGTCCGTGGGTTGTGCGGAGAGAAAATGCATTTAGAGCCGAGTTATTGGAATGCCTACTTTTTCATTTACGTACCTACTTACGTATAAGGCCCGTCCGAGACGTTCAATTGTGTTGTAGGGTTGCAACCAAACGATTATTTAGTTTCATAGATGATTTTCACGCATGAATATTGAAACTTTGACTTTTATGTTGGATATTGAAGAACCACAATCAAAAGTATAATATGTGGATAGGTAGTTTTAGATAATTTCATGAAAACTCGTTTGTCGAAACTAGTTCATGCTTTTATTAATTTAAAGATAATTTTAATACCCGCAAACTGATTCTGTTCGTGATCATCTAAATATTTTCATTTAATTTAACAAGTACCTAGTAATAGACGCTTCATAGTATACTTTTTAAGTATCTAATTATTTACATTTTAAACAATGTTCTTGAGTACCTACATAGATCATCCATCACAATAATCTCGTTATTGAGGTAAGATCTACAATAATATTATGTTTCTAATGTAAAGCAGAACCTTCAGAAAGTTAATTCATGACGTGACCAACGGAAGCATTGAATTTTAATAAAGAAAGTTCCTTGGCAAGTAAGTACGCGACGTTTAAGCATTATATTTCTGAAACCTTGCTCTCAGCACACAACTCTGTCGGGTATTGGAAGTGAACGGAAGCTCAAAGGAACTTAAGTCTACAATATTTCTATTTCAATGCTACACTAAAAATATTCAATCTTGGAGACCTGGTATTTGTAAGAAATACCTTTGTTAAAAATTCGTAAGCGTAAAATTAAGGTACCCACTTCAATTATTTTGTACCCAATTTTTTTCGTTACGTCTGTTCATTACCCGGCACCGCGGGTTTGCCTGCCATTTATTTCGTTCCTCCCCATACAATCTCGACCGCTATAAAGTTTAAGAGCGCGTTTCAGTGTAAAGTAGCTATCTATTCGAGCTACATTGTTGGTCCTTACAACTTATATACCTAAGTAAGGCACAAGCAGCCGCTTATGAAATTCGCCTCGTCCTATTATTTTGCAAGATAGATATTGTTTAGGTTGAAACGTTTCGTGTAACAGAAAGAAACAACTTTGTAAGTACTTAATTGGGCGTTTATAATGAGTGTTTGTGAGAGGGACCTTTGTGGACAAAGTTCCAGACAGGCCACACCTTGATGAGCACGCGGCAACTCATTTTGAAAGGCGTCTGTCGTGTTTTTTCTTATAAAAGAAAACCAATCACGTGCAAAATGCTCAAGGTGCTATGAAGATTTATTGCTGTAATTGAGTTGCGTCTGGGACGTTATTGCTACTGAAAATAACAGAATGTTACCCTACTACGGCTGCTCTAGTTAGTAGTTATTTTATTTTATTTTAAGGTGGGTATGAATGTGGAATATTATTTATCTGGTTTCCACTGGATGGGTTGAAACATGGCTGACTACCTGTACTGAATTAACGGGAAACGCAACAACGCGACACATTCACAGGCTCAAGTTAATACAAATAGTATGGCAATAATAGTTACCTATAGATAATTAGATATACGAGTACATTAGTTAAACCACAGAGCTCGCAACGTGCCGTCGATTGCGGGCGGCTGCGGCCGGCGCTGGCTGCGCGCTCCGCCCTGGCATGCAATGGACCATTCCGAGAATACCAAAGGTCCTCTACAATACAATACCTCTACAATAAGGGAGAAATACTTAGAAATTTTCCAAAGTTTACGATAGACTCTTGTCGATTTCCTCAAACTCGATCCCTGCCGGGAATTTAAAATCATCATCATATCAGCCAGAAGACGCCCACTGCTGGGCATAGGGTTCCCCCAGAGATCTCAACAAAGGCCGGTCCTGTGCTTTCTGCATCCAGCTGGTACCTGCGATCCTTAACAGGTCGTCGGTACACCTTGTAGGAGGCCTACCCACGCTGCGTCTACCGGTACGTGGTCGCCACTCGAGAACTTTACTGCCCCATCGGCCATCTGTTCTTCAAGCTATGTGCCCTGCCCACTGCCACTTTAGTCTGGCAATCCTTAGAGGTATGTCGGTGACCTTGGTTCGCTTGCTGATCTCCTCATTTCTGACTCGATCGCGCAAAAAAACTCCGAGCATAGCTCTTTCCATTATCCTTTGGGTTACAGTGAGCTTTCTTATAAGGCCCATAGTGAGTGGCCACGTTTCAGTTCCGTAAGTCATCACTGGCAACACACATTGGTCAAAGACCTTCGTCTTGAGACACTGCGGTAATTGGGACGAAAATATGTGGCGTAGCTTCCCGAACGCTGCCCAACCGAGTTGGATTTGTCGATTGACCTCTTTCGCGAAATTGGACCTACCTAGCTGGACTATTTGTCCTAGGTATGTATAGTCGTCAACAACTTCAAGTGGAGTGCCTCCAACTGTCACTGGAGTAGGCACAACATGGACATTCGACATAATTTTCGTCTTGTCCATGTTCATTTTAAGTCCTACTTGTTGAGAGGCACTACAGAGGTCATCGAGCATTTTGCTCAAGTCTTCCAGGGTTTCAGCCATGACTACGATATCGTCAGCAAATATGAGGTGCGTGAGGTACTCGCCGTTAATATTGATGACAAGTCCGTCCCAGTCCAGAAGCCTAAAGATATCCTCCAGTGCAGCGGTGAACAACTTTGGTGATATGACATCACCTTGTCTAACACCTCGCTGCAGCTGAATAGGTTCTGTGGTCTTGTCCTGGAGACGAACTGACATAGTGGCGTTTTCGTACAAACACTTCAGTGCTTCGATATATCGATAGTCAATTTGGCACCGCTGTAGAGACTGGAGCACCGCCCAAGTCTCGATCGAATCGAAGGCTTTCTCATAGTCCACGAAGGCCAAGCATAATGGCCGGTTATACTCTTCGGTCTTCTGTACAACCTGCCGCAGCGTATGTATGTGGTCTATGGTACTAAAATATAAATAGAAATGGAAAACATTTATTTACACACAATAACACCACAAACACATAACAAATGGCTCAAAGGGGTTGAATCACTGACCTTCAAATAGGTATTTTTGAGGTCAGTGGCTCGACTCCAGAGCCCTAAAACAAAAAATTAAAAAAAAATGGTATTAAGAATAAGGGTAGTAAGTCCATGAGAATAAGTGACATAAAAATGCACAAACAAAATTAATAACAAACAACATGAAATGAGGAAATAACAACTAGACAAACATATATGAATAAAAGAAAATTGAAGAACAGAGCCGTTGCATGTGTATGTGGTGTGGTGTGTAAAAGGGACCTCACTCAGCTTCATGCCCTGGCGGAGACCAGGGCGCTGGTTTTCAGTGAGACCTGCTGAGTGAGGCACGGACGAAGACGTTTTAAATAGATAAATACATCGTGTGAAGTGTAATTCTGAGTATAAGGTACGCTACCCTAGACGAGATACTCTCGATTTTGACGATGTTGTTCACGAGGGATTTGTGGACGAGGAACCCGACACCACTTAGGGACAGTTGGTCGCCCTCCCGGAAGTAAAGCAGATTTTCGGACTTCAGGATTATCGAGTCCTCCCCCTTTCTTCGGACTTCAGATAACCCTATAATATCCGAATGTAATCTGCTTACCACTTCCAGGCCAGTGATCGTGCTTTGTGGTAGCCTGGTCGCATCCGGTGATTCTTCGCACCCCCTGCCCCGCCGTTACCGTGACCGCTACCATAGTCCGGAATAGCGGGGCCGCCGGGTACTGGGAGCCGTGGCCTGCGTGTGCTTGTCATCGGGGTTGCCATAATCGCCACGGTTGGCATGCGGGTTGGCGATCGCAGTGCAGTAGATGTAAATGTATCTGAAAGATGCTGCTGCCCATCTTTCGAGTTATTCCCTTAATCGCCTCTTACAATTGTTCCGTTGAATCAAATTTTATATTATCCCTACCTAAGGGGTTGTCTTGCATTATACGCTACGCGCGTCAGTCATGTCTTGCTCCTTACGTATCGTGTATAAGTATCGTGTTACTGAAGCGGCGACGCCAGCAGCTCGTGTATGCCCGCGCCTCGACAATGTGTAATCATCGCCGATCGGAGGCTTCAATTCCGCGTAAAACTGCGGGTTTGAAACTACAGTCCGCCTCCGTTATTGACTATGAAGCTGGTTTCATCAAGGTCCATCGGAATAAAAACAAACCTAGTCAATATGGTTTCTCTAATATAATTAGTGTTGTGGTCCCTTAAAACCAGCAGGGTTCATCTAATTTGCAGTACATTTACAAATGCTAGAAAGTTCAGTGTATTTACGACAATATAAAATAAAATCGGACCGCCTTTTCACAATTTAAAAGAAATAGGAATGAAATTATAAATCTCTAATCAAACAAAGATATTTTACACGCCTATATACATAAATCTCTACGAAGCTGTCAATAGTCAAACAGATAAATCTAGATACCTCGGATCTGTGATGCACGCGTCCGGCGATATCGGCCACGATATCAAGTCCCGAATATATGCAGCCTGGGCCAAATAGCGTGAACTCACGGCAGTCACCTGTGACCCCAAAATCCCTGTAAAGTTCAAAGGGCAAGAGTATAATTAGACCGGTGATGCTCTATGGCTGCGAGACATGGCAGCACTGACGAAATGCGTTCGCGAACTCCACGCCAATGAAATGAAAAAGCCGCGGTGGATGTGCAGAGTTACACGACTCGATCGAGTACGTAACAAGTACATCCGTGGCAGCCTTGGCATGAGGGATATGGCAGATAAGATCGAGGAGGCTCGTCTGCGCTGGTTTGGTCACGTGTTGCGTAAGCCTCTGGGATACGTGGGAAATAGGTGCCTGAATCTACGAGTATCAGGAAAAGGCCCCGTGGGCGACCCAAGAAGCGATGGATTGACATCGCTGTGTCGAATGCGAGAGCCAAGGACTTACGACGAAAGGATGCCAAAGACCGGGCGAAGTGGAGAAGAATGAATGGGAAAGCGGACCCTGGCAGAGGCCGGGATAAGCGCTAAGACGATGATGATGATACATAAATCTCTATGAAATGAAATTGTTCTTCTGAGTTAAGAAAGGAATACACATGGGAGTGTCTGATGAAAGGGTAGCAAATCGCTGCCTAACTATGCTCCAAGATTTTGTCACAGGTAACCGATCGACAACTATACGCTGTTTGCGAGCATGCTTTGAAAAGCAATTACAGTGCAGCTGAAATGTTCGCTATGGAAAGTAGTAATGTCCCAAGACCCAAGGTTGAGCAAAGAGACGTCCTGGATAAAGTTTTAAGAAGCGTGTATCTTTAGTGCAAATATATTTCCTTGACACATCATGACTTACCGGGAAAATGTTTCTCATTGGCAGCCTACTGGATAAAGCTCGGCGACTAGAAAATTGCAATAAATGCCTGCTTCAAGCATTCTGTACTATGCTCAGTGGTACTAAAATAGAGCCTCGCTCAGAATATGTGTGGCCAATTTGGTAGCAACTCATATGCTCTAGAGTTTTCATAGCACTTCTCAAGATTGGAGAAGAGTGATTATTGCAAAACAAACTGCCTTACACCAGGGCAGAGTCACTGTAAATCGAGGTACCTACCCCGTAGAATCTCTTAAACTCTTCAAGTGCATCTGGTTCTTTTACCTATTCTGAGTTGTCAGTTTACAGTTCAGAGATTAGATTCAGTATGATCATAATGTTCATTTTTAAGTAGTTTTTAGAACAATAACTATTTTGTTTACGTTCAGTAGCCCACGCAGACGAAGTCGCGGGCAACAACTACAAAAAAAAAAGCAGAGCACGACACATAAGTAAATGCCTATTATCCACAGAAATATAAATACTCCAATGCGCTCATGTAAAGCAAGCCGAGCAAGCCGATTCGAAAGAGCCTCGTCCGTCTGCGGCTGACCACGTGCAGGTGAGGTTGACCTAGGCCCTTGAGGTAATAGTCGGACCCTATAACACCCATCGTAACCAAGTACGCTACATAGGCTCATAACTAAAATCGGTTATATACATACGTACATAACGTCACGGGGCGCTAATCGAATCGGCCGCCGAGACTGTTCAACCAGTCTCATCTTTGTCTCGTTTCTCGGTTATATAGTGGCCCCTTTACGAGCAACTTGATCGAAAATTCAATTTATATTACAATTTCAATTTCAAAGTTACTAAGAGTTATGGTGTGACGAACCTAAACTATATTGTGTACTGTATCGTTAGAAAGTGCATATTCTCCTGATTAATAATCACCGGCACACAAAAAAAAAAAAATTGTCTTTACACCGGGCGCCACCTATCTACGGGCATGTTTTTCGACCTGCTGAATACGAATTTTAAGTCAGTTTAGGCCGTCCAGCCTTCAATTTTGAGTAAATTGCAAAAAACCACAAAAAATAGCGAAAATACGATGTATTGGCAAGAAAAAAAATTTTGACATCTAAGGCAAGCATAATTTTTATGTATTTTGATCTGTTAAATACTAATTTCAATCGTACTTTAATCATAAACTTATTTAATTCGAAAAAAATTATAAAATATCCTTAAAAATTGCAAAAATCGTAAAAAATTTGGATTATCTTGGTACAAAAAATTTTGTGAACCCGGATTAACAAAGATTTTCATGTAATTTAATCTGCTTGATCTGATTCTGCAATAAATTTGGCCCATAGTCCCTCCAAACATTCATAAAATTGCAAAAAATTCATAAAATAGCAGAAAATTGCTGCTGAAAAAATTGAAAAAAATCTTTTAATCACAATTAAACAAATTTTTTGTATTTTTTATTTACAAGATACAAGTAATTAACATCCAAGAATGTACACAAATTGGATTTTCAACTGTTTTTCGAGGATCATCGAACATCAAATTTTCGCTATTTTTTGGGGTTTTTTGCAATTTACTCAAAATTGAAGGCTGGACGGCCTAAACTGACTTAAAATTCGTATTCAGCGGGTCGAAAAACATGCCCGTAGATAGGTGGCGCCCGGTGTACAGACAATTTTTTTTTTTTTGTGTGCCGGTGTAATCATTAACAATATATATTTATTTTTTAAAATCTCGAGTTTTAAGAGGAGCCGTCCAACTGGGGAAGTACCTCCACCTTACAGAATACCGCAGCTAAACAATACCCTTTTAAACAGTATTGTGTTTCTGCTGGTGAGTAAGGTCTCCAGTGCTCCATGGGGTGGGGTTTTGGGGAACGGTGGATTTGTCAGTGGAGAAACATTTGCCTTTTTACTGCCAGAGAAACGTGTTATAAATATGGGCAACGCGTTGGCAATACTCTTGGTGTTGTTAATGTCTTTAGGCAGTGGTAACCACTTTCCATCTGGTGGCCCGCTTGCCTGTTTGCCTACCGTATGACATAAAAAAAAAATGTTTCGCGTTTCACACAATTTTGGCGGCCTTATTGAGGACGTCACTAACGCCGCTAGCGGGCCAGAAAAAACGTGTCTCGGGCTGTTTAGCCTCGTTTACATATTCTATCTGAATCCAAAAGGGCGCACTGGTTACCCGATGTAAAATATTTTTCAGCTTACATACCGCTATATTAGTATAGATTTGTTTTGGTAATTAACGAAATATAAACAAACCGTTAACGTAAGGTATTTTAGAAGATCATTAATTAGGTGTTCAGTAATTGAATTTACATTTAGGTTGCAGACAAAAAATGCAGAACCGTAGGTTATACAGGTCAATCAGATCAATTTGAAAAATGAGTTAATTTTATTAAATCTGAAGCATTGTTCAGTCGTCGTCAAGTGCCATAGTGTTTCCTTTGGACTATGACATGGGATCGTTCAAGAGGTATATTAGAGGTCTCTTCAGAAGTGGGCAACGCATTGGTGACTCCCCTGGTGTTGCTGATGTCCATAGGCGCCGGTGACCACTTTCCATCAGGTGGACCGCATGCCTGTTTGTCTGCCGGATAACATAAAAAAAAAGTGTAAGATGAAGCGTACCCAGGCGCGGATCCAGGGGGGGGGGGCAATGGGTGCAATTGCCCCCCCCTCAGCTCCGACTCTGACTCACAGTCGCCCACGGTTTTATGAGCCAAAAGGCCAAAAATTTTATTGACTTTAATACGACCAGCATCACACATCATCACAGGTCATTCATTCATTGGTCACCCTAGCTTTTTAGACCCAAAATATCAACGATTTCGAGCTCGCTTCACTCGCCTATTCGTAGGTGTCAGTTACTTTTCTTACACCAAGCTCTTACGACCAAGCTCTTACACCAAGCTCGTTACGATCGCTTATTCATTGATTTCCCTTAGTTACTTTTGTAAAGAGCACCCCTTGGTGTTAAGACCGAAAATGTCCAAAATTGCGAGCTCGCTCCGGTCATTCATTCATTCAATGATCACCTCAAGCTTTTATTACCCAAAATGTCACAAATTTCAAGCTTGTTCCGCTCGCTCATTCATTCAATAATCACCCCATGCTGTAAGACCCCAAACGTAAAAAATATAGAGCTCGCTACGCTCGCTCATTCATTTACCACCCCAGCTATTAATAACCAAAATTCAAAACAATAATTTTTCCCACATTCGTTAGTCCCCCCAGGTTTTAAAACTAGTCTCGTACTTACTTTGGCAGTCTCGTACATTTGACTTTGAGAGTTAATATTTGTGACATATTTGTTTACCTATATAATTGTCTAAATCACAAAGAAGAAACAGTACGGCCAGCACCAGCAACCGCGAGTGCAATCGATACTGCCAGCTGCGCGGGACACCATAACGCGATGGCTTTGCTGGAGCCGCTCGCCATATAATCGAGCTTTTACCGCCCTTAATATTTGCCCTAAATTGGATTTGATCCGCGAACGCCACGGGTAGTAATTACATTAACACCCACGTTAGTGCTGGTTGATATCCACTAAATGGGCGTTTTAATGTGATTTGCGATACCTATCGAACTGGGGACGTGAATTTAACGGTTTGCGGCGCCTTTGCGATCTGGTTTTATTGAAAACTAAGTAATTTATTTGCCTTTATCTGGTCATGGTCATCTTGGCGTTAATGTCGCGGTTATGCTCTAGCGCTCAAAGGCCCGGGGTCCGCCTTGACCATGATCCTGGATTTGGCAGATCTGGTAATTACAGTGGAGCGACTGTCATCTGACCTCGTGACCCTATGCACAGGGGAACCTGACCAGATTGGATCATGGTTACACATTCAGTCGTCGGAATGTACAGGTTTCTCACAATGTTTTCGCTTACCCTAAGAGCATGGGTTATTATTCAAGTAATGTACATAACTCAGAAAACAGCCATTGGTACATGGTGGCTGTGGCATTCGAACCAGGTACCTCTCGCATTGCGAGTCGGATACCTTTACCACTAGGCCACCGACGCTTCCTACCTGCTTACCTTTTTCTACACTGTGTTTATGTTCCTATAGCAAAAGAAACGTGAAGAAAAAATAATTTGCGTACGCTTTGATTAGAAATAGTGAGTAAATAAGTGTTGAGGACATGGGACACATATTCATTAGATTGTAAGGTTACCCTGGAACTCAATATTTGGGTCGTACATTTGATTTGACGGATACTTAAAAATATCACCATCGGCGGAGCATCTCTACCCATCACAATAAACGAAAGATTTTTAATTTGATTATTACTATTTCTGTGTTTATTAATTTACCTACACAGGTAGATTACTATCAGTGGTTGGTATCATGTCATCATGATAATCTAAAATTCAAATGTACCATCATTACATCTATTAATTAACTAATCACGCATAAGCGACAATATCGCACCTGAACTAATTAAATCGATCTTGTTGTCAACTAATAGCCGTTAAACCGTTGTAAATTAGCTTTCTGCCGCCGATACATAGACTGGCGGTGATGTGTGGGACGTATTACAAAGCCATGGATAATAGTTGACTGACAGTAGTAAAAATTATAAAGGCAATAATCTGGGGATAATTTTTCCTTGTCAGTCCTTCATGTAAACATTCAGTTATTTGGTCACTATTAGCTTTAATTGTTTTTGTGTTTTAATTGTTTTGCCCATTATCTAATAATATTTTTCATAAATCACGTAAAAAAGAACAATCCCACAGAAATCAAATTGTTTGTTATGACTTTTATGAATGACGTTCTATGACGTTCAAAAAGTTGCCATACAGAGATTTTTTTTTAATAAGCAATTCGGACTTAGCGTGGTCTTATTCTAGTGTTTGGTGGTATACCAATAGATGATCTGGACATTTTCAAACCCAGAGTTACTCATCTGTCTCTAGAGGCATGCACCGTCACTTACCGCCATGTTGTAGCGATAAAATGTTTCCCTAGTTTTATAATAACTCTAATATCTATTTCGGGGATGGCGAACCAATGGCACACGTGCGACAGATGGCACGCGGCAAAAATATCGTGGCACTCTATTAATTTATGAAACTGATATACCTAAACATTAAGTAGCTAGTTCAATATGGATTCAAAAATCGAATCGAAGAGGAAGAGTTCAAATTAAATGAAGTATAAAAACAAAGTACCAATTACTATATATTTAATTGCCTGAAAAAAAGCTGGCTTTTGCTATTAAGTATAACGACATTTTCATTTACTCTTAAGTAGGTACTTATTCTTGAACTTGTAAATATTTGTTTTTAGAAAAACAGTTCGTCCGTACATCACTAAAGTCGAGATTCCTTGACAGCACGTCATGCCCATATTGTTACTTGATTTTATAAAATATGGTACGTTCACCAGTAAAGGTTCCCTGATTCTATGTTAACCACACTGGTTCATTCCTCTTGGACAGATAGACACGCAAAGAAATTGGCTGAACCGCTTGACATTGAGAGGCCGTAAGCTTGTTTGCCACCTATGTGGTCAAAAACACTTGTGGTATACAAACCGTTCTCATGCTACCTAATAGCATTCTTGAACAAACATGTGCTATGCTACGAAGTCAGATGTTCGCTAAGTGACTAGCTTTAGAACCCCCGCAAAGCCTTTTAAGATATTTATGTCACTCCCTGATATTTAAGTCCCAAGTTTTGTGAAAATGCTTTTTCGCTGAAACGCCTCTGGCCTTTAAAAATTCATTGCAAGCAAACTAAAACTTTTACATTGATTCCATGCAATTGCTACTTACGTATTAATTTGTGGCACTTTCTATGATTGCCGTTTCACTGGAGCCTAATTACGGGGAAGCTTCATTAAAATTCATTCACGTTTGGAGTCTTCCCAACTGTGTACTGAGACCTTCGGCACGGTCCAGAGTCACGTTTTGTAATTATAGAGCTCAGTAGCTTAACATCTAGCTCCGTAGTTTGTAAAGTCTCCTCAGACGTGTTTTATCTGAAAAGCATTTTTCTTTCACGTGACCGTTGTAAATCTCCCGTTTTAAATAGGTAATATTCGATCCCCCAGTTTGTAATGCGAACTCAGGAGGGTAAGTTGGCCAGATATAGCTACGGCTCGAGTCAGCGGGCCGTGACAAATGTGTGACCAGATAATAAAAGTGATGACCGTGCAGCGGCTTGGGCTGGCCATCGGAAGCAATATTTTTTGGCGACAATAGGCTCGAGCGGGCCGCGCACGGCTACCAACTCTTAAGTGGATTAAACGTCTGACAAAGGCGGTTTATTGCGCGCAGTTGTCGTGACCACGCGCTCTTTGTTAATACTAAGCATGCTATTGTTTGTCCGGCTCCCCATTACACTTGTACCTACGTTAAACGTCGAACTATATTTTTAGACCCAGACGAGGGGTCTTTATTTCTAACCACTGTTTATTGTCGGCATCGAGCTAAATTGGATCATGTCGCCCACTTTATCTTCTTAAAAGTATTTATAGTAAATAAGATTCTAGTATGTAACTAGATGAGGTAGAATGGTATGTGGTGGAAATCCTAACTACTTAATATTCTAAATGTGAAAGCAACTCTGCCTGTCCGTTTAACGTCTGAACCGTTGAACAGCTTTGTATAAAATTTCGCAAGAAGATAGATGGCAACCTGGGGAAGGACTAGGCGGCTAGGCATCTCCAAAAATATATTTGAAAGGGGTGAAACAGGGGATGAAAGTGTATGGCACAGTTATAATTTCTCAAGTCAGGGACGTGAAATTGGTTCACGCAGGCAAAAGCTATAATATTTACATATTTCGGCAAAACCCATTTGTGTTTTATGTCTTTTTCACGCCAAATCTAGTTTGTACTCCGCGTTAGATCCACGCGTAGTACAGGCCCACGAAATTGGCAAATAGTATTGAACTACAGTAGAGATGAAAGGATCACATTGAATTTCTCCCAGATGAGGAGCTCGCGGCTGCAATACGAGGAGTCTCGGCTCTCGTGGATTTCGGAGGTTTCGCGATGACGTCAGCGAAGGCGAGGGCAGGGCGGCGGTGCGGTGGGGGGACAGGCGCGCGCCGCGTACGTACGGCGGAGAGGCGGCAGGCGGCAGGCGGCTGACTGAGCTGAGTATCTGTTGCGCGCCGCGCGCGGAGGACGCGCTCGCCAGCCGCGCCGCCGCCAGCCGCGCGAGTCCACTGTAAACAAATCGCCGCGCCCGCCGCCGGCGCCGCAACACCACCGCCACCCGATACCATCACCACTATACCATACCAGGAACCCACAGTGACTGTTCTCGATACCAGTGACTGATTGTTGATGTTGTGAAGTGCAACGGCGGGGTAAACGGCCCGCGGCCGCCCACGGACTGTAGTACGGTTGTAGGCGCCACGAGCTGCTACGGTGCACCGGCGGATGCGAGGTACGTTTTGGAACTGATATTTTGTGATGCAGATCTGGGCAGCAGTTTGCATTGGTGTCTGGTATGGTAATATCATGTGAGGGGACAAGTTTCTTAAAATTTGGGGTAATAATTTTATCAGATGATTTATTTAAATACTTTCGTTTTAACAGATTTTTCGTTTTACAATATTTGTACAGAATGCATATTAATTATAGGTAGGTAGTTAATGTGAGTCCCATTTTTACAATTCCCATTGTTACCTACCAAATATGAAAGAAAGAATATGGACATAAGTAACTTACATAAACGCAAAATAAAACAAACTTAGGCACCTTATTTAATTATTCTGTTATCCATACTTCGAGAATAGACCTCATTTAAATATTTACCCCAGTAAAAACGTAGCAGGTAAAAGTAGATGTTGGTGTAAGGACCCGTAATGCTGGCTGTATTTGATTCATACATGACCTTAGCCCTACTAAAACAAAGTCGTCCGCAAACTCGGTTGGCGGCTACAATAATAATGAAGAGGACCTATATAAACAAAACAACACACTAGGTACCACATTACACTTGCTCTTTTGAATAGAGTCCATTGTATACTAAAAATCTAGCATTTAAGTTCTTTTAGGTATTTGAAACTTATTTTAGACAGGTACGGTTGTTTACCGACTACATCTGTAACAAAGACCCCTTCGATTCGAAAGGAGCATATTATGTGTATCCCAAATAATTACAACCTCATATTCAAGAATAAAATAAAATTAACAAAAATAAATACTTATTTGAAAATCGGTGTATCCCAATCACATATTCACAAATATAATAAAAAACAATAAAAATAAGTTTTTATTTGAAAATCACATTTTCACAAATATAATAAAAAAACTAAAAACAAGTACTTATTTGAAAATCGGTGTATCCCAATCACATATTCACAAATAAAATAGAAAAATTAAAAATAAGTACTTATTTGAAAATTCAATAATAATGAAACTTAAAACCACTTTTTGTACCCTTTGCCACTTCAATAAAAGCCAACATATCTTGACACCTTATTAACATCACCACTGCATGTAACTTTATCACTTCATTTAAAAATCTCGATGTGGCAAAACCCCTTGTCGGCGTGCAATCAGAATGAAATGGAAATGCATAGAACCTTCTGAAAGTAAATCAACCTTAGGTCATTTCGATTTGCTTCTGTCGAGTTTCATCCCATTTCTGACAAGGATTAGGGCTCGTTTATACGTCACCACTTACAAGCCGGTTAGTAACCGCTTACGCGTCGCGCCCGCGTAGTTACCGCGTACCAACCGGACAGAAAACGTGAGGTCTATCCCAGGGTCGCACACGACGCGGTGATCGCGCGGGTGCGGGACGATTGCTGTGCGGTGTCGATGCGGGCGCTGCGCGTTTGTTTACTAATAATAAAATAAGCTTTCTGTCATATATCTATACAAATCAAAATTGTTTAAAAATCGTGCAGAAATCGTATACGTCTGTATGGGGTCTTAGGGTACATACTACCTACATATATAATACCTTGGCGGATTGTACAGCCGTTTTCGTAACCTATTCTAACTCATTTTGCAAAATCACTCTTTGATTTCAAATACATTTTGCATGCGTAGCGATAAGCTTTGATGTTGCCTTTATCATGAAATTGGTAGAGTAAAATTAGTTGATAACGGGTGTACGGTCTCATTATCGCACATTGTTCCGTGTCAGCATTTATGCAATATAGGCATTCCGCCAGTACGCTAGCCAGTTCACTACATACCATCAGACAGTGTACTCACTTGTATCAAGGTCTCAAATAAATTGGTTTATATAACATACTTACAAGTTTTATTCATCATTATCAAGATATCGTTTACAACACTGTGCAGAACTATCAAGAGCCTGTACAGCGGGTTTGAAACTTATGGATGACCTTTGCATCACTGTTAACTTTAACAATGTGTAGGAAAAATCTAAATGTAGGTTAAGATTATTAGACGAGAATATTGTGTAATCAATAAAAGTCATGACAGGAAAGAATGGGAAGGAACCCACCCCGTTTAAGCAGTTAGTTTCCTTTGACAGGATTCCATTACATTCTCTCGGTCGAAAGTAGTCATTCGATTTACTTCGACAAGGTTCCTTCATAAGTAAATAAAAACAATTTTAGTTTGAGTTTATTGGAAGGGTTACAGGTTCTCCTCAACCTTCATCATCGTATTCTGCCAGGGTACAAAATGGTTTGATTTTATTGTTTGTTTCTGAATTTATAGACTTTGAAAGCTCTTGATAGCCTAAGAGCAGCTTTGTAGCTTGAAGTAGTAAAATATTTTGCCAAAGAAAAACAATATTGGCGCCTATGCAAAATTTAAGCTTCACCTTAAGAAATTTTGAATCTATCGCTTGGGACTAGACTTTTACGATTTCTCTCTGGCACTTTAAAAAAATAAGATTGCTCGAAGTTACAAGTTCTCCTCACGGCCTGTTTAACCATTAATTTTTTAAATCTTCAAAACCAACTTTGGAAACTATTTTTAATGTACAAATTTTGCGTTTTAAATATTCAAAACTGTGAGAAAATATAATCCACTCGTAATAGTACTTACTTATATGCCAAGGACACTATGTAACATCTTGTCTCTCCATGTGACTCGGTAATCTTCAAACTTATTGTAAAATTAGTATTTTTTACTTACCTCTGCTAGACATGAGCCACCTCCACATTAGTAGTTAAAACGCTGCTGGTCATAATCTGGTTAATGAAGGTAAGGTAGTAGATAGTTTACGCCTTTTACGACACTCGCCAGTTTATGGGTTTGGTGCTGCCAGACACCACACGGCCAATCTCTATATTGATATCGAATGACCAATACCCTTTTTTCCATACCCAGGTTGTCTGGAAAAGATCACGTTAGTGATAAGACCGCCCTTTGTACTATGTTTTAATATATATTTCATCTTTATGTATGTCCTTTGGTGTGCAATAAAAAGTTATTGTATTGTAACCAGTAATTTCTGGTTCTTCTAAAGACACGCACATACATTCCACTTTAGTCGTCTGGACTCACAATAGCACTATCGACCCACTAGATAACCAAAATATACCCACTTGCTATTCCATTGTCGCTTGATACAGGCTCGATAGCGGGCACTGTCGCGGCCGACCCCGCCCGGAGCCGAGTCTGCTACGGACTCCGGCACAGAGTAGCGTTGTGGATCCAACTTTAACTGGATCTTTATCTATGTTTTGTAATATTTTAAGCAGTTTTGCCCAATACCACCTACGACGCATGAATTATAAAAAATTTGAATGTAATTGGCCTCCCTAGAATAGAGGTCTATGATAGTAGATTATACACCGAGGGGATAAAGCAGTGTCTTACGTCATGGGCGGCATATTGGATCCAGAGAATAGCGAAGGACTCTAGAGTTCACTCCCAAGCGTAGTAGATTATACACCAATACTCTACTTTTTACATTATCTGTGAGACATTATATAAAACAATAGAGCATCTGATTTAACAAGGAACCTTCGCTGCGCTTCGGTAAAGCAGCTTTATCGCCTTGGTAGACACCAATCTACATTACCACCCACCCAAAAAGACAACGAATAACAAAATCAATATAAATTTTTTGTCAGACAACCTCATTATGTGTAAGAGCCTGTAACCTGTAACCTTCACCGCCGTAATCACAACCGAGCCATTTACCTAACTAAAACATATAGCCACTTTCAATTCCATCGCCACCCTTAGCCACTACACAGAAAAGCTATCTGTCGAACACATTGTAAAGGTAAGAAGCGAATTTCTTGACCGAGATTTTCCTCAGCAATTTGTGTGTCATGTCCTCCGCGGTGGGATTATCCGAATGCGCATTCACCGGCCTTATCGAGGCTCGATAGCGGGAACTGTCGGCCGACCCTCGTCCGTAGCAGCCTGCTGCGAGACAGACTAGCGTTGTCGGTCTCGCGTTGACACGAAGGTTACACTCGTGGGTACCTTCCTTTTACTACGCCCGCCCCATTACGTTAAGAGTTATTGACGGATCTTTCTGTACTACCTACTTTCGTGTATTTTGAGGTCCTTACTTACTGAAATACAGGTGTACGTTCTTCAGTTGAAATTGTACTCAAGATGATTGATGGTACTATATAGAATAACGACAGCGATTCGTAATTATTCCGGCTGTGTTCGGACTGATTTATCTCTACTGCGCCGCGACGTCGTTTGTGGCTTAGATTAGCTTTGTCTGTAGACGAGTTATGAGTAGGTATCTATATATCTTGACAATCGTCGGCGTATAAACTAAACACAGTAATTATGTGGCTTGATCGTCCCACACAGGAATGTAATGGAAATACCACGCGACATTGTCTATTACGAAAACTAATGTCGGTTATCTTACATTAGGTATAAACTTTACAGTACATGAAGGTAGACCTAACCTATAAAATATTTCATAAAAAATATTACGAAATAAAACGAGAGACATACCTTCAAAGATTAATGCCGCTCTAAATCGAAATGTCCATTTTTCCTTTATTGTACCTTTCACGTCGGCTCGGTAAAATACAGCCAATTTCCATGAAGGAAATAAGGTTTCCAATGTGAGGAAAAACAAGTAGATCGGAGTAACGAATGACATTGATGAACTACCTCTTCTGCGACCCATCCAATATACCAACGTTGATTGCAATCTTTTTGGGACACACTATTATAACAATAGTGACTTATCTAAATGGGAATATGTTTGTTAGCGAATTCCGAACTGAAAAATGGATGTGGAGAAAATTTAAAATTACTATTTAAGTACACACACGCAATTAGACATAGACATAGACTTACCTTTATTTGCTCCAATAACACATTCAAGAACTTAAAACTAACAGAATAAGTACATATTAAGAAAGCAGGGCGATGCGTCCTCGGACCGAATTGGCCCAGCCTCAGCTTAATGCTATGAATGGCAGCAGCCAAACACAGCTCTGGTTTTCAGACTGACCCATATTTGACTGATTTGATTGAATTTATTTTTTTATAATAATTATACAGTACAAACGTCACTACCATTATTATTGGGAAGACACATTCATCTTCATTCTTTAAAGTTTCACGGCAACAGTAATCTAGCAATATGCAAAATTATTTTGGAAATTATTACTTTATTTAAATTTGTTTACAGACAAAATATTTACAATTAGAAATAAAAATTAAATACTAAATTATTTTGGTATATGAAATTGCCAATGGTCATTAAAGTTTGAAGGAATTTATCGCGAATCCATTTATGCCACTACTATTTATACGATGTTACACAGTCAATATCTATTGGAGAAACAAGTTTTCAATCGGAAAGGAAAACATGCAGACCAAGACCGCAAACGTTAGAGGCTTTTGTAAATCCCGCTCACATTATCCCAAATATCGCAAAGAGAGGACCAAATTGCGAACCCTCGCAGTTGCGAAAGTATTCCGTATCGAATACTAAACCACTCCTGTTTTACAACTTCGGGAATGTGTTAACAATTTCCATAAAAGTTACAATCGTTCTGTACTGGAGCTTTGTTCCTTTTCATAGGCAATAAAACTACGAATATTTTACCTTGTGTCAGTGATATTTGCGCTCTGTTTTTATTGGAGGTACCTTTCAGATGACACTTGGGACAATTTGTAGAACGAAAAGAAGAAAATAAAAACGCACAGTGGAGTGTCGTTATAGAATAGATACCTATCAGGTAGGGTTATAACACGATGGGGATAATAAGCCGAAAGGGTTCTACTCTTCAATATGAATAACTTTTTTATGGTATCAAATCTGAAATTGTGTAGACTGAGAATGCAAATAAGTGGTTATGTATTCGGCAGAGTAGGCCCACTTCTAGACACGAGAAGCACAAGGTACGTTTTGAGTTTTTCTGATAAAGAGTACGTGCGCCTGTAAGTTATGGGAACACCCCTACTATTCAGAGGATGCTCTAGTTACCAATTCTATTATTAGACAGCGGATATCTTATATTTCCTTAAAAAGTAAAATAATTAGTAAGATTTCAGACAAATCAATCCTTTTTAAAATATTCACCCTAACAATGAGTTGTAATGTAAAATAATAAGTGTAAGTATATAAATGATAAAAACAAACGATATCGATTTATGTAATAAAATGCTTTACCTCGCCCTGTCTTGAATTAACCTTCCAACTTTTAACCATCTCGTTGTTCCAAGAATATTTCCTCTTTAATGAAAGTATGCAATTTGCATAACGTTTTGAATGAAAAATTCAATTTTTACCTTCTTTTGTATTTTACGCCTTCGTTTATTATGCCGCGGACCAAGGGGTGCGTTCTTTCTTAGTCAGCTTTTCATAATCCGAAATAAAATAAATATGCTATGTTAGGCTACGTTATTAGTTTTTTAAATAAAGGTTTACCTTAGACCTACGCTTGATTTACCTACGCAGATACTATACGTATATCCTATGACCTATGGTTTATAGTCTATGGCTGCGCAAGACATAGCTCTAAGGATTGCCAGACTGATGTCGCAGTGGGTAGGGCATATAGCTCGAAGAACAGATGGCCGATGGGGCAGTAAAGTTCTCGAGTGGCGACCACGTACCGGCGCAGCGTGGGTAGGCCTGCCACAAGGTGGACCGACGACCTGGTAAGGATCGCAGGTACCAGCTGGATGCGAAAAGCACAGGACCGCCCTTTGTTGTGATATCTGAAGGAGGCCTATGCCCAGCAGTGGGCGTCTTCTGGCTGATATGATGATGATGAACTACTAAAGATAATACTGTTCATCCTCATTTCCTTTCTTTATGTTTTTCTTTTTTGTTTATCTGTTTTTTCTTTAGTTAACTAAAGTCAAGTTCTCTAAAATTAAATTGAACACAATGTGAACATATTCAAATGTTCTGTATAATTGTTGGCCGCTTCATTCGTCACAAATGGTAAGAAGGCATTATTCTTAATTCTAAGCGATGGTATTCGTAGGTAAAGTATTATCTGACCAACAAATTTGCCTGTTTAAAAACTGTTTTGATTTTCCCGAGTTTAGACAACGCAGGTGGGCCGGCCGGTGCGTGTGGACTGTGGATGTTTGGGCATAATTTGCTGACGTGGTTATGTGTGTGTTCTTACGCTCTTAGGCGCTGTCCTAATTGACAACGGTCGTGCGACGGGCGGTATTGAGGTTTCCTATTGGTCGGGCGACATCCGTCGTACAACCATGGTCGCACGACCATTGTCGATTAGGGCAGCGCCTTATAGGTCCGCATGCGTCGGACTACACTCTTAGAGAAGGTCGCCTTCCCGTTTTATTTCCTTTAACTTTGCGCCTTTCGATGTTTGAAATGGGTTATTCAAATTATCGAAATTCTATTCAATAAACAGTTTTCCGTTTTCATTTTACGGACAAGTACCTAGGCTTTAGCAAACCTTAAGGGGATTTTTCACCGTTTTCCTAATAAATAAAATAAAAAATATTTCAAAGTATGGAAACTAATAATAATGTCCACGAATTAAACCAATGCGATTAAAAATGCTTCATACAGTTAACAGCACATCGACCTATCCAAAACCAGTATATAAGATGAGCTCTTCTATAGACGCGCATTGAAATGTTAGCTCGTTTTATATTGGTTTTGGCAATTGTAGTGCAGCATTTATCATTTTTCAGATTCGGTTCAGTAGCTACGACAAGATAACAACCCCAACCTTCATTATATAAAGATAACAGACAGCTACTATTAGTATATACATATCCCTACGAGTGCCTCTATTGCACTATATGTAGGTACTACCAGATTTATGACGTAAACTAGTGCCAAACTCTGTTATTCGAACTTTTGAACCAAAAATTATTGCAAAGGTTTACCCATATAGAGTGCTTAGTAACTAATTCAGGGCTGATTTTATAATGCTACCTAAATTTTTATTATCTGAAGTTATAAGTTTCCCGTCCAAAAATATTACGGATATGTCGTTCCTAAGTACCTATAGCTATCATAAGTACAGCAATGCCTCGCTTCACGCGACCCCGCTCAGAGGAAAATATAAATTCACTCTAAATTGCTCTACGTGGATGCATTTACATTTCATATCTGTGACTATGTCGCGTGGCTACCATTTATACAGGGTACACATGCGATAGGATGTTAAGTCCCGTATCTCTGCAGCTGGGCCAAATGGCGGAAGCTCACGGCAGTCGCCCGTGACCTTAAAATCTTTGTCAACTTCAAGGGACTTATATATAACAGAAATATGTGCTTCAACCTGCTGTATATAAATTATTTTTCTCTATTGCTTAAACCACGAAACCTCCCCTTTCGTGGGAGAGGCCCGAAGTCCTGCAGTGGACTGTTACGGGCTGTGATGATGATGATTGCTTAAACCACCTGGAATGAAAGAAGTCCCGCGGTAGGCTGAATGTCAGACTGAACGACTTACGATGTGAGGATGCTGAAGACTGGGTGAAGTGGAGCAGCAAAAGCAGGAAAGCTGTCTGAAGCCGGGTTCGAACCGAACACAAAAACTCTTTGGACCGCTCGACATTCGGCCCGTACAAGTGTTTATCATGTTATCCTCATCAATCGATCTAAGAAGTACTATAACACGGCAAATATGCAGCGTCCGGCGCGTGGTACATTATTGTTACGCAATATTATTTCTAGATCGGATGCAAATAACTTCATCTCAAAAAATAAGGAAGGCTACTTTCCCTATATGGATATTGCTGGACCTAGTAAATGGTAAAGCAAAGGCTGTATGAGTATGATCTGCTACCCGCGCTCCCGACTCCACGCTCCGGCGCGCGCCACGCATGGTCGGCCCACGCGCACGCGGCGCTGCGCCGCCGTATCGCACTACCGTAGCGATTTGTCCCGTTTACGTACCTACTACGCACCTGATGCATTCGAGACCTGCGCGATAAAGAGAAGTAGATTAAAGAAGGGGAAAAATTGACAACATAAAATCAGTTACTATTTTTCCTAAAGTTTAAATAAGTACAAATTCTACCAACACTCAAGATTCTGCAGACGTTGCAGATAGAAGAATTACATACGCTAGCTTTCACCTGTTTTATAAGTAAGTAATAAATGATGTAGTTAACTTGTACCAAAATAAATCCTCGGCAAGGACACACGAAAATTCTACCTACGAGTACTGTACCTGTGTGATTAATAAGTCTACACTAAATTGTAACGTATTATATAGAATAATTAAATAATTGAATATCCCTGGTAGTTAGAGCAATAATAGCTTGATCCTCCATAATCCGCTATTGGGCTCGGTTTAACGGCGCCGTGTGCACACGCTCGCATGTCCCAAAAGTCATAATTGATTGCGGTTCTAAAATTCGCTTCGGAATCCATTAAACATAAATTAGAAGATTACTCCAGGTGTAAAATTATTTAATGGTTCGAGATATTTACATCCCAGGCAGGGTTATTTTAAACGGTTGAGCAATTGCCGTTATTTCTGATTTAAATTTAAATCAAATTACGCTCTACGTTAATCGCTTAAAGAGCCTTAATTAATTAACTCGGAATTTCATTCATTCTGTGTTCCTGCTGAACTCGTACATCACAATAATCTAGACTTTCCTGGAAGGTGAGAGTGGAATATGGAAATCATTTTCCAGGATGGGTCGTTGGTTTTTTGTAGCACTCTTTTACCTTTTACGGACCTCTCAGTGAATAACGAATTGGCGGTTGCCACTGGAACGCTCGCCAGTAATGTATCCTTTATGTAGGAAGATTAGGCTTCCGTATCTGCGAATGTATGAGCGAATCAAGTGCCGCCCTTTATAGACCGGCAATAAAAACCATTCTTACGTTGTCGTTGCCAGTTTCCGATTTCTAGGCCGTATCCACTTAAAGACAGGTAATTCTCATAACTCTTTGATAACGGCCGATAATTGCATTTTATTGTTCTTTTTATCACATAATGAGCAACGTCCACAATTCATTTGTCCATTTCTTTATTATCGTTCTCATGATTTCAATTGTAATTTATTAACATTTTTATAGCATGACATAATTACTAACATACATTTTTCCTTTTTTATAAACGATAACTATGATATTCATAACTTCGTCTTTAATTATAATCCTATAGTTTACAATATAAAGTTTGAATTCACATATACAAGCCTTATGGATTTCTGTCGCGCTCCCCCGTAACTTCAATGAGTTTCATATTAGCTGAATGACTAATTTATAACGGTAGAAGGGAATGTCGAAACTAGTGATCAAAGACTTCCCAATTTGTGGAAGATACGTCGGATTTATTAATGGATCATCACTGTGGCTCGCTTACCGGATACGACAGTGTATTTAGCAATCACTCAAAGTGAAGCTCAGAATACGTGTGTAGGTATATTCATAGTTGAACGCCTATAAGCGGCTGATGGGCTGTTTCCGTTCCGGAAAAGCTAAAAATTTTTACGTTATTATGCAAAAAATATTTTTTTAATAAATAATTATGCCTATTTTACTCTTACAGGCTGAAATTGTCTGTCAAATTTTAACATTTCTGTGTAAAATGGATTCCGGAAGCATGAAACTAGGATAAATGAGAGAGTTAAGAAGTATGGAAGAAGAATCAATGAGAGATAAATTACGGAACAGTGTATTGAGGGAAAGAGCTGGATCCTATAATAGAGAAAGGAATCGGTCATGTAGAGAGGATAAATGAAAGGGGAATAAGGAAAAATGTATTGTGTATGTGTTATTATGGCAGGTCTCAGGAGCGAATCTACTACTGAACTATCATAATATGGTTGGGAAGCCTTGCAGTAATGAAAATACACGGGTATACTAATGCAAACAAAAAGCACGCGTGTTTAAAAGTTTCCATTACAAGCCAAAAATTAGTGAACTAATGACCGCTTTACGAGCATGTGTGTTAAAAAAATTATTACTGTTAATTGGAAAATCCGTACAAATCTTTAGAATTGAGATTATCATTTGGCTTTGAGCAAATAGTAAATAGTAAGAGCAAATAATAATGTGGTGGGTGGCGTATATAGAGAGAAACAGAGAAAATATAGATGACGAAGCACTATCCGGCACGCCCGTCTGTAGTTATAACAAATTTCATTAGAATCTATTAAATTGGGACTCGCATAAATCCCAGCACAGGCCCAGCCTAGTAACTAAATCAATTTAACCGGAAAACTAATTTCAATGATATCATTGCGGTTTAACGAGAATTGTTTAGAGAATGGAACGACTGGTTAAATATTATAACAATACTGTGATCCATCATCTTAAAACCATTGGTTGAGTAGTAAGATTATTTTATACATTAGACAACTGGATTCCAAGTTGTCATGGCGTCCGATGGGGGTTTGTAGGTATAAAACGAAGTATTAATTGAACTTCTAAATATTTTATATAAGATTAACTACGTAATTTTTAATATTATAAATAATATTTTTAATTAATTAATCCTTCACTAATGTGGAGGAGGCTCAAGTCCAGCAGTGAACTGTTATGGACTGTCCTTGATTCATTTGAGAACGCAGCTCTATTCAAACACAATGGAAGTAATTTCCTTAACGTTATCCGTTTTTGATTTACCTACGATGTCGTAAGTAATCACTTGAAAATTAGGGGAAATTGTGATACAATTATGGTTTAGATTGGTAGAGAACCCAATACTTAATACGCATATAATAGAAAGGTTCTTATTTGTGGAGGAAGCGAATGGGGTTTGTCCGGACCGTGGCAGTGTGACCAAGAGAAGATGATTGTCTCTACCTACTCCTATGAGAAAAAGGCGTAACGTCAATAACATGTACCGGGAGAATTTTCCCGGGGAAATGTAATCCCAATAATAATTTGGGAAAATTGTGATACAATTATTGTTTCGAATTTGATAATTTTTAGAGAATCCAATACTATAACTACTTTAACGCATGTAATAGAAACGTTATTGAATTTAGATGAAGTGAATGGGGTTTGTCCGCACCGTGGCAATGTGACCAAGAGAACATGGTGGTCTCTACCTACCCCTATGAGAAAAAGGCTTGACGTTATAATATATACCGGGAAAATATAATTGCAACAGTTCCATAACGAGTTCTTAAGTAGAGACCGCGACTCGGCAAGCCACAGTAAGACGTCCTCCGGCCAGCGCGGGCGCTTTGGAGGAACCCTATGTCCAGCAGTGGACTAGCTTAGGTAGATGATTAGTCACATCATGGAATGACCATAAGGAACTACTGGGATCGGAGACTACATTAGCCTCTCTTTCTCACAATATAATTATTAGAGATGCAACGGATAGTTGTTTGGCCGGATACCGGATACCGGATATCCGGCCAGCCTCCTGGCCGGATAGCCGGATATCCGGCGGCCGGATATTCACAGGTCATAGTCTCTAAAGAAGTTTGTACAAGCTGTAATCGCGGCGTGGGCCTTTATACGACTACATGTGTTTATGTAATTTAAAGTTTTCGTTTAATGTGAATAATTTGAACGTTGAACTGAACAATTCTTCCGACCTTATACGGATTGATAGTTTCAAAATACGGGCTTACACATTAGCCCACAGCATCGTAGGGGATAAACGACATCGTATACTACCTCTAAATAAAAAGAAGTTCATATTTTAATCCAGGATAATATTTTTTCATATCTATAATATCAATATATATCTTGATTGACTTTAAATTATTACACTAAGTACATTATAATACTAAACAGCATTTGTCAAAACTAACCACGACAAAAATGCGTATTTATGCTGATCAGCGGGTGTCACCCTGTTGGGCAAAGTACATAATGCCCACACTCGTGGAAGTTACAAAGTCACACCTATGCCCGAGAAAATTTAAGAACGCTCAATGCGATGGTGAGCAAGTAGCCCTAAATTTGGCGACGACGACTCGCTGACGCGGAAGACACCCACACGCCACCTGGCTGACGGCGGACCAACGGGACCTGAAGGACAATATTATTGACGCTGCTACTGTTCAAAATAGAAAGAAATGGAGGAAGCAGACAAGGAGAGCTGACTCCAGCTAATGGAAAAGACATAGAGCAAAAAGAAGAGTATTAAAATTTTTGCGAATGAACGATACGAGTAGAATAGGTGCCGATGCCGACATAATCAATAGTTATTTGATTAATATTTGTGGTTTTTAAACGTTTTGATACGACTTTTTACTCGACTGCTACAGAAGGGCATATATTTCCGATGAGCAAAATAACTTTTCTGGGCTTTTCATACAATTTTTACTATCCGGTATCCGGCCGGATATTAACGCATTATCCGGTATCCGGCCGGATAGTAAATTATGGCCGGATAGGCCGGATACCGGATAGTGGCCGGATATCCGTTACATCTCTAATAATTATCATCTTGAGGTCGAAATCTCGGTTGTGCTCTAGTGTGCGAGGGCTCGGGGTCCGCTTTGACTATCAATGATCCATGATTTGGCAGATCGTAATTAATGGAGCGACTGACATCTGACCTCCGTAACTATGTTAATAGCGAATCCTGACCTAATTGGATTATGGTTACACATTCAGCCGCCTGAATGTGCAGATGCATTATGTTTTCTCTCACCGTAAATGCCTCGGTTAGGATTCAACTAATATACATAACTCTGAAAAAGTTATAGGTATATTCCTTTTTCATCTCTTTTCTTCATAAAGCCTCAAGTACCTGAATAATTTTGGGTTACTCATGCAGTTAATTAATTAATTAATTAGTGTAAAATATCTATTGCTACTTTTAACTTTTAGTGTATTTATTATTATTAAGCTTATGTGTAATCTTTACTTGTAAGTTAATCTTCCTGCACCGCATACCTTTTGTCAACTGGTATCTCTCCTGGTAGACTGGTAGATAATGCTATTTTAGCTTTAAGTCCGCCAATGTACTGTTTGTGCATGAAGTATAAATAAATAAATAAATAAATATATTGCTGCTCTGGGAACTGATCTCGGTAGTCGGTACCCTCTCGCGTTCGAACCCGATCCGCTACCATTAGGCCATTGCCGGTCCCCTCGTTCATAAAATGTATTGTGCAAATACCCTTCCTTTTAGATGAGACCTTGCCCCTTTGAGGCTCATTTTTTAAATGACTTTGTAACACAAGGCGAGCTGCCCCGCGACCCACATCAAACAAAAATCATGCTGCCACTGCGCCGCTGACCTACTTCGGGTGTGGCGACGCCTTTAGTAATATCAGTTTACTGGTATACGTATATTTTACCAGCAAAAAAATCCTAAACAAATAACGTAAATACCTACGGTTTGATGTTTCCGTTCACAGTGTGGACGATGCGTCGCATCAATAATTGATACCATACCCTTTCCCGTTTGTCCTTAGGGACTTATCCATTAATAAGTCACAATTGATGCGAAAAGGTTAGGGATGTGATATGTATTTACTTGCTTTCGGATAAGTGATGGAGCCGCTGGGATTTTTAAATAGAATCTAAAGTCAGTCTCAAACATGATACGTCTTGATTAGAGTATCAATATTTTGAACAATGTTGTTTAAATTCTTATAAACATACATATAAGGTATGTTTCATACACGTAGGTACTATGAAATTGAGATAAATTGTAAATACTGACAATAACAATATTGATAATAGCGTAGGTGTCCTATTATATGCCCACGCACGTGGGCCCGGGTAACCCGAAAGATTATAACCATTTCTGTTGCCTAAAAATGTGATTTATCATATAATAGTCAGAAGACGCTTGTTTTCAAAATATTCATTATTTTTATACTTTATATTACTGGCCGTAAAGCCATCGTGTCACAAAAAGTCTGTATAAATATGAAGTCGAGTTACTCTCTCGACTAGGGATTTGTTTACAAGGAAGTTAATTTATTTATTTTGTTCCAAAAATAGCTAAGTTAAATTACTTGCTTAAAATATCGTCAAAAGTAGGTGGTTAAAGATTTTCGTCTCACTCTCGCCCACGTTGTATAACCCACCACTCATTCCCACCGCGGCGATTCCTGTTTAGGCGGGATATACAGCGCTAAAGAGCTAAAGAATGAGGCGACCCTTACAATAAATATTCCATTTGTCCTGACACTCATTTAGTAGACGATCACTAAGAGGGTTCATTGAGTAGAAACCTAGTGACTTAGTGAGAATAACTCTTAGTGACAGCGCATTTGAATCTGATTGCATCGATAATGACGGCACGTCGCTGACCGTATGTTTCCAGACCAGCGGGAAGTCATCGTCATCACCTTGGCGTCACTGTCACGGTTGCGCTCCCGCGGGCGAGGCCCTGGGGTCCCCCTTCCTGATTTTCCTTGCCACGCAAGTTATACTTCACGACGTCAAGCCATCGCTTCTTGGGCCGGCTTCTCTTTCACGTGCCTAGAGAAGGTGTTAATTCCCTATGTACCTGTTATCATGTTGGTGTTTGTCTACACTTTTAGGTAGGTACTATTTACGTATAACGTATCATTCCACCACTTGCAACGATGCTTGTGGGTTATTAATACACGAGCACAATAAATAAAAGTCTCCGTCAGTAGCTCTGAGTGAACCCAGATACGGAGATATCAGAGCGTTTGTGCGTTCACTTAAGTGAGATACGAGTATAACAATTTATAAAAACAATCGGATTTCCTATTCTTGTGTCTATAACCTCGATTTTATTCTAATGAATCTGGCGACAACGTAAATACTCAAATGCGAACAGTTATTCGTAACAATAGCTACCCACATCTTTTAGCGAATTCCGACCGCGTCACCCTCATCCTAATTCGCAATCAAGACGGCAGCAAAAGAAACTGATAAACAAGCCGTTTTATGCCTCCCCTTCCCATGGTTCGAGGGGTCCGTATAAAATTCGAATTTGTTCACCACACAATCTCTAAGCAGTAAATCAAACTGCTGTTTCCGCGGCGCTTTGTCTTCCGTCGCGAGAAGTATAAAAGGCTCATTATGCTAATTTATTTACTCCCCTGTCGGCGAAAAATGAAAATCTCTCTAACTATCTATAAATAACGTTGTTGTGCTTTCAAAGTAAATTGAATAAAAAAGGAAATAATACCTGCTCTCATTTATTATTCAATAGTTCCCATTCCATCTAAGTGGAAAATAAATCTTGTTAGATTATCAAATCTGTCCGTTCTCATAAGTCTATTTCAAAGCTTACCCTCAGCAGATTGCAACAACGGTAAAATATTTTCCTTTTCTTGTATCAAATGGGTAAATTGAATTACGATCGGTAAACGAAAACCCTTTTTAGGGAGCACGTCGATCTTGAAAGATCCGATTACATAGCTAACATTTTTTTCATGACCCAACGTGACCCGTATTTTTCCTACATAGTTTGATAACAATATAATAGAGTAGAAGAAAGCTTTGTACTTTTATGTAAATTTATAGTTAAATAAAAATTATTAATATTACAAAACATTTATGAAAAATGTTATGGAGAACATGTTGCAAAGGGATGTCGTGTTTTCTTTTTACAAGCTTTTATTTAGATGGCAATGTTTGTAACTATGTATGAACGCAAGAAGAGAAACCCATCGTGTTTGGGCTCTTTGGAATGGTCTTGATGAGTATTATACCTCCATGACATTCAATCAAAACCTGTGAGTTAAAAGCTGGTTTTATAAAAAGAAACATTTGTGAACTTATTATGTTTATCATTCTTTTGTAGGGACTATAGTAACGTCAAGTAGGTGTAATAGTGACCAAGCATATAAATGACGTAATGACGTATCTATAGTACCTATAGTTTTATTAATGAAAATAATAACCGAAACCAAATAATGTCTATGTCTAAATATAGAGATGAAGTTTATAGGCATCGTCGTTTACGCTAGAAGCTGGGGAACTGTTCTATTTAAAAGAGGTATAGGGTCAGCTAGGGTAAGAGAAACAATTTACTTTACCATAGCGGTCTATAGTATTTACAATACAGCGGTCCTCTTTCACCAGTGTTCCTCTTACCCTAACTGACCCTATGTATGTGTTATACATACATAAGTGAAAAATAAGCCACAAGAAAAACAAAGAAAAGTAAAGAATAGCGAACACGACCCGCGTCCGTTTTCACTCAAGCAGATTTTGTAAGACATATTTACGTAAGCTACTTTTCTATTGTTGTAAGTAAGAACCTAATCCAGGAAAACCCTAATCATCACTTCGGAGAGACGCGCAGTAACTCGTTTCCAGGCCGCCGGATGCGTGGCTTGGAAACTTTACTGGAATAGGTAACAAGAAGAGAGCTTTTCGTAGGAAAAAACCGACCAAGATGTGGCGGGCCACGTGCAGTGTAGGGTTCCGTAGTTGCCTGTCAATATGCGTGCCTATAGGGCCCCATTCATTAACAGTCCGCCTGCAGTCTCTGGTCGTATCGGGCGGCCTGCAGTCCTAGGCCAATAACGTCTACACATTAAAGCGATTATTGCCTGCCGGCAATGGCGTCTGCGACTACACACTAGCAGTAGTGAATCGGCAGTTTCTGTAAAACTGAAGGCGCTCGACTGACGGTATACATGCCGCCGGCAGACTACCTTCTAATATGTGGTTATTTGGCCTCAAAACCAAGGACTGTCCGGCCGATATCTGTCAAACGGTCACACATTCTCAGTTCGTATTGGTCGTCAGTCCCAAACCTTAAACGGAACTGTTACTGTGTGACCTATTGCGATCAACTGACAGACTGATGTCGTCCGGCGAACTGTTAATCTGTGGGCCCTTTAAAAGAGGGCTTTGTGATACCTACCATAAACACATGCGCGATATAACGCGATTCGCAGTGGTGAACTTTCGACGACGCGTGATTCGCAGCGGTGTACATTCGACGATGCGTGATTTGATGTAATGTGGTGCGCAATGGTGAACTTCGGTGACGCGTGATTCTACAGTTTAGTCCACTTGTAATATAGCTTTTAGGGAGGATTGTTGATTTAACCACCAACTTGTTGACATAATTCCGTCAACTGGGTTCTGCCGGGTGCGCGAGGTTCTTTGATGCATTGTCATTGGATTGGAAAGATTCAATATATTTTTTACACTCTGCACCCAACTCGATGGACAGCGGTAACTGTTGCCTCAGAGCAAATAAATCATATCTACGAGCGATAAAAATTCGTCCTGCAAGTAATGAAAATTCATGCGTTGTTAGTCACTATGACTGATGGTAAGATGATACCTATACCTCATGTCTGTAATTTGTGCTGGCTACCTTACCCTTCAAACGGTACGCAATAATGTAAATATTGTTGCATGGCAGCTTGCTCGTATTATAAAGTTGTCGCCTAGCTAGACCTATTAATGACATGCTGAGTCATGCGGCGATTGCCAATACCACCCAGGAGATACACGCGTTGGCATGACCATTCGTTATCAATCTCTGACATGAGTGACTGATTTACCGGTTTCAGTAACCCATGAGCGAGCGGGTATAGCGGCTTGGTTATTTTGAGGCGAATGGAATATTCGTTGAGAGTAACAAAGATTTACGGTTTTAATGTGTATTATAACTATTTGCTATGAATGCGATAGAGAAAGGAGTGACAGAAATACGTTTGATTTGACGCAAATTTTTCTATTTATTTCGCTCAAGTAAATAATTAAAGTTTGTTTATTGATGTTGTTGATATTATTATTATGTTAGTTTGTCGTTAATATAGGCAATAGTAATGTATGGCAATATAGTAATGTAATAGATGCGGAAATTCATTTCTTGATACGTGTTCATTTGTCTTTTATTCACACACAGTACTAACCTTACAGAGTAAAGGGCCTGGGACTCTATTTTAGAATGGTTTTCATTTAGATTTTCGGCATGAAATGTTCAATATTTTTTTGAATCACATTAGCAACACCGAAAGATTACGGTTCAAAAATAGGAAAAACCGATATCATGCAAGAAAATATCTAATTTTTTCTAAACCGTTCGAATCTTTTTATAAAAGTCTTCACGCTGAAAGCTTTTGAACGTACAACTAGATCCAACTAAAATAACACTCAATTTACTCGCTATAAAGACATAGGTTGCCTGAACCTGTATCCCGGACTCCCCAAACTCGTCGTAAAATAAACTAGTTTGTGGGCCAGTCAGTGCTTTCGGTTGGCCGGCTAACATGGGGTGTGAATGCGAGTTTACCGGCACAGTCATGTCGTTTGATTGATTACGTAACCACAAAAGACAGGATATTTACTTGTATTTGAACTGCAAAATCTGTATGTCGATGTAGAGATGTCGGCAGGTAGTAAATCATACCAGAAACAGCATTTACAGTGGACATTCTGAAAAAGTTACTGAAGATTATTTTCGTTATGTATATCTTTATACTTTTTTGGCTTATTTTGCGAAACAAACGATCCTACTATTAATATTGTAAAGTAATAAGGAATGTCTACTAACAATATCATTTTGCGATCTCCTGCCAAGTGTGATGATTAGGGCAAGACAGCAGCTCATAAAACTACCTCGTTTGGACTGTGATGTGAAGACCACTACTTCGGATAAGTACGAGTGAAAATCAAGCTACAAAAATGGGTTTACCGAATGTGCTCCACAATTTCACTAAAAATACCTACTACAATAACAACGAAAACGATATCGATAGCTAAATGAAGGCTGCCACGCCATGAAAACTCTCTATAATAGACAGCGCTACCCGGATGTGGGTTTCGCTGCCAAACTGCCAATACAGCCATGTCATCGAGTAGAGAGGATCAGTGTCACTGCCGCAACTGCCTCCACCCAATCATTTGCTACTTAATGTAGAAAATTGTGGTTCCATTATTTCATACTAAAACTAGCTTATCCCAGTGGCTTTAACCCAAGCGCGATTCGGATCTCTAAACTTTTCTCGGGACAAAAAGTAGCTTTTCATTCAGGAATAATGTAGATTCCCATTAGTGTTTTTTAATCAGTCCAGATGTTTTTGAATTTATTTACGACTAGTGAACTACGCGTGAAGTAGATACTTTACCTATAATACCTACTGTTTTTTTCTTGCATATAAACCTTCCTCTTGAATTACTCCATCTATTGTTGCAAACCGCATTAAGATCCGTTGCGTAGTTTTAAAGATCTAAGCGTACAAAGATACATTCATAGATATGTATGTACATTGATACATAGGAACAGACGACGGGAAGCGACTTTGTTTTATACTAGGTATGCATAGAAGTACAAACATCATAATGTCCCGATTTGCTCGCGTAAGGCCCCGGGCCAGTTATTAAGTACTAACAAAAATACAAGTCTTTTCTCTTGATATATAATAAGTATACCTAGATAAAATTAATTATGGTAACCTGCAAAGTACTTGCCCTAATCCATTTACCATTGTTGATTTTCTATTGTATATATCCAAGCCCACGCGACGCTGGCGGGCTACTAAATTCTTCCTCGGGTCAACAATATTTGAATTCCAAGATGTTTAAGTCTCCCTCGACAGGCATCAGCCGCGGGTTCCGGCTGTCACATTCTAGATCGCGCCGCCGAATTCCGTCTGCATAGTATTATGGTCTATGTACATTCAGCTGCACAGTGAACGGACCCCAGCATACATGAAATATATGCTCGTTCACTTTGTAGCTGAGTGTAACTTTATATGTGTACTTACACTCAGTGTTACGGAGTTTTATGATTGATGATGAGGTGCCTACACTTTTTAAAAGGAATCGCGATCAACACGAATAATCAAAAACCAGGCCAACGACAGGAAAACGTGTGGCGACACACAGTTTTGAACTACTTAGGAACATATATTTTTAAAACTAGTGAACCCGGCATGACTTCGTTTACGGCGTTCTACCCCTACATACACTTGTTTCTTGCTTACAAACCTTCCTCTAGAATCACTCTATCTATTGTTGAAAATCGCATTAAAATCCGTTAAATACATTAAAAGATTTAAGCGTACATAGATACATAGGGACTGACGGTGTTAAACGATATTGTTTGATACTATGTAAGAATTTAACACGCTTAGGCAAATACCTAATATGACAGATGACATTCTAGCAACTGATTTCTATTCTACCATGGGTTTCTACTTTTTTATTCATCTCATTTTTGTTACATGTCTACTGAATACGAACAGCACATATGAATAGGAAGCGACCGTAAGAACAGAAATCTAATTTGAATAATGTGTTTTACGCAGTGAGAATGACTGTAATGTTTTTCAGTGAGTAATGGCACGTTTCCTATATAAGTTTTTATATTTATATTATAGGTCGACAACTTAACTGGTATATCGCCTGCGGTAGGTGAGGTACCTAGGTGGGAGAGTGATTTTTCATCGATGAACGCGGGGGTGTGGGGCACGGAGCAGTGAACATTTTCTTCCGTGAAACGTCAGTTGATGACGTTCCTCGGAAAAAGAATGCACACGAGATTATTCCCGAACTTGTCCCAAGATTAAGTATAATATCCCGTATATAATATAATGAAATGTTTTAATCTATCTTGGTTATTATCACACATTTTAAGGGTATGTTCCGTAGAGGACCATGATGCATGCAACTTCGTCGAAATATCGGGCTACTCGTCAACAAAGGTACGCGGTAAGAAACCCGGAACATAGGTACCCTAAAAAAAATATAGGTATCTATATTTACAGCAGGTTAAATCCTGATTAACTGAATGGAATTACACGACTTTTAGGTACACTAGCTAAAGATAGATTTAATGAGGCTATGAGGAGGATATGAGGCTTACTGAACTAAGTATTACTTCTCCTTTTTGTCCACTTCGTCGCAAGTAAAAATGTATGAGCCCTGACTCGTGACGACTGTACTATACTATACTGTGAGTACCTACCTATCACTCAGTGGCCCCAGCACAAGTGTAACCGCGGCAAAGCTCGCGCCGCGTGAGAGCGTTTGTCGCTTTCTCTCAAAACTAAGACGAAAGAGATAGCAATACCTATGTCGCGCTTTTTCTAGCTTATCGCGCGCGAGAGCAACTTGTGCTAGGCCTACAGGTTTAACCATAACCTTTCTAATGTCATTCATTTGCTATGAAAAGGCGTATTTGAAAGCCGGAACAATAACTTTTTAATGAAATGGTTGTTTGAAATTACAATATACATATACTAATACATATATAACTTAACTTAACTACTAATTCCAGGTATTTCAATAGATATACCACGTACCTACCTATAATAATTAATGAAATATAGAGGTATATAAATAATTCAGGCGTCACCTCTATAATATTATATCGGCTCAATAAGGTCCTAAGTAGGAGGTATCAATATTTTGTGCTATAATATGTACCAAGCAAATAACAAAGTAACCTACCTACAGTTATTTCCGTAACAAATGCTCATGAAACAGCAACAATTCCCATAACTAACAAGTTCCCCTGTTAAATTGTACACAAGTAAATTCATAAATATCTGTAATGGAGCGTACAATGATGTGACCTCAATAACCTCCAAAGACGAGGGCTCCGGAGCCGTTTCCTGCGACTCGCTCCGTGTGCGTAATATCAAAAGCTGAGATTGCTGTTTTAACCTATTCCAGGCCTTCATTATGGATGCGGATCGTAAAGGTTTATAAAATGGAAACGTTCGTCATGAGAAAAATCCTATTAAGTTTTCTAAGGAGACTAGCGACCCGCCCGGCTTCGCACGGGTAGTTACCTTAACAGTTTATAGACCTAAACCTTCCTCATGAATTACTCTGTAGTAGTTTTTTAGTTTATCGCGAGCAGACAGACAGACGCGGCGCGAGACTTCTCTACACATAGTATAAAACGAAGTCACATCCCGCCGTCTGTAATGTATCTATGTAGGATTAGACATCTTAAACTACGCATCGGATTTTAATGCGGTTTTCAACAATAGATAGAGTGATTCAAGAGGAAAGTTTATAAGCAAAAGAAAGGGTAGGTGGGGGGTAAGTAGGTGTCCGCTAACGAAGTCGCGCCGGGTCCACTAGTTGTTTTAAATATGTAATGATATGAGAAGGTTAGTATGTAGGTAAGTGTGCATATCCAAGTCTAGTGCTCGAAGATTTCTTTAAAGCATTTTCTCCCATCTCCACGTTTGGCAGACGGAGTGGAAGTTCACAACATTGCTGCCTATTTTTGGTTTAGATACTGAGTTTTAATGGGATTACCATCAAGGGTTGGGTATTTTACTAAAGGTATTCTGCAACAAACCACATTGCTGCCTACACACTCAGTAGTAAATGTATGTGTAGGTAGCAAAAAGAATATTGAAAATAAATTCTTTAGCCGCAAACAAAATTTTATAATGGCGTAGCTACATGAATATTCTTATACATATTTAAAATATTCATTCGTGGGAGCCCTGTGGCTTGATATATTAATAATCTTGTATTTTCTCGTGTAACGCTATCCATTTTATAGTGAACTTTTACAGCAAAGCTTATTTCGTGCAAATAATATGTTGTGAAGTTTTCTATAAATTTTATATACGCATGTATTAAATACAAAAATTTAAGTAGACGTTGGTTTAGAATAGCTTAAAAATAGAACGTGATTTCTTGTGAAAATGCGAACCATTCGAGAAAAGTTTTCTACCTGGGCGGCCAACTTTTACTAGAATTTTTTCCAGTATCCCGAGGGAGTTTGACTTGCTTCAACTATCGCACTTGCCACGATTGCTTACTCGCCCCTGGCAAAAGCCTACATAATATGTGGAGGTAAATTCAATTTGTAATTTTCTTTAGTAATTTCTGATATACCTAGCCTTTATTAGTAAAACGCCTTTATATGTTAAAGATATAAAAGCCATAAACGCCATAAAGATATAAACGAGTTCAATAATGCACAACCGGGATAATAGGCGTTACCTAATATCCCGGTTCATGCTCTCGTGCGCAAGGACCCGCTAACTCCAGTGGAGCGACGTAATAGCAACGTATTCAAAATCATATATCTTAAAGTAATCAGTAATTTCAATTATTACACACAGCGTAAGATTACAATATTTCCCTTCGCAAAGACGTCATCGCACTCGCCCCGGGGAGGCCTTTGTAATTATATTACTAAAGCACCCGAGCCCGTGTAACACAATATCATAATTCATTAAAATCTCTGTTGATGTCACTTAATTGACGTAATACGTGCCAAGCGAACAAGCATCAGGAACAAGACGTGAGTGGCTTATGAATAAATTACCGAGTCCCTGTTCTATTCTATACTTTATGTCAAATTTAAGCTGAATACATAGAACGTATTTGATTTCACCCCTGCCTACTCGTATGGTTATTATGTTGACTCGACCAAAAGTTACCTGTTAACACGAATTCGGGACTAATTATTACGAAAGCACTTTGTTCTGAAGTTTCGCCAAGTGCTACAATCGCAGCCTTGTATTACTGTGTTTAAAGTCACCGCATCTCTGCCAAGGAATTTACAACAAGAGAAAAGTTTTGTTTGTTACCAAAACGTAGCCACTCAATGCATTATAAGTGGTTTAATCTCTCATCTACTTTAAAACAATTTACGAGTATGATCCCTACGAACCTTTATCTTTCGCAAAGGCCAGCTACGCATTCCTCTAGCTCCTGTGATCGTTGTATGCAGTAAAAGTTATTTCCCGTTATATTAGAACGTGAGTATTTGCTTTTGTATTGAATGAAAATTGAAACCTTACAAGTAATAATAAAATCTATACATAGTATAAAACAAAGTCGCTTCCCACTATGTTTCTCGCCGTTATGTATCTATGTACGCTTAGATCGTTTAAATTACCCAACCGATATAAATGCGGTTTCAACAATAGATAGAGGAATTCAAGAGAAAGGCTTATAAGCAAGAAAAAATGTGCAGCTAGGGGTAAAGTAGGTGTGCGCAAACGAAATCGCGCCGGGTCTACTAGTGTAAATATAATTTAAGTAGCGTCGCCGCGTCTAATAGAGGTAATCCCACGAAGCCAATTCAGTCGTCAGGTTTGGGAAGCGCAACCGCAATCTCTTTCATCCACCACTGCATTGGCGCGGCAAGTGATCGAGTGTGTAGGAACGGGGTCGAACGAAGTAGGTAAGTAGCGGCAGTGGTTTTAGGTTTCAGTCTGCGGTCGAGTGGCCAGGGCGCCGCGCTGCCAGTCACACAGCTGCGTACGTACGTACAAATCGCTACGTTCGAATCGCTATACCTATTTATGTGTATGACATCGACATTCGTCGGGATCTCAAGTCAATGTGCTTACTGAGAATATGGGTTTCCACATTTCCACGTCCAATCTCTGTGATCGAAGCGTAGACCAATAATGAACCTAACTTCGTTTGTATCGCCAAATCCTTAAGGTTAACTAAATTGGGGAAAGGTCAAAAGGAACGAGAGAGAAACGAACAAAAAATTATTACATCTGCATCGCAGTCCGACATTACCGGCGTAGATCCTCTGACATATCACGTAGACATACATGGGATTGGATTCAAAGTTCAAGAGAGTTTAATTTAGGTAGAAACTCATATAAACATGTTAACGTAGTGGGTCTAAGTAAGACGAAATTTGAATATATGAAAAAATTTGCAATGTTAATACACTTAATTCTAAGGTTCTTCATTACAAGTTACTAAAGGAAAGTAAATGACAACATAAGGTCGGTCAGGAGATGAAATTGCTAAATAATTTTAGTTATTACAATATAACTAAAAGAAACGCCGACAGACGCGCGATTTGAACCTAACTATCTTTCAAGCTGAATATTAAGTACGCTATTAAGAGTAAATATATTTACCTTCATCACTTAAATTCAGGGTAATTTATAAACACTGACTTGACCAGCTCAAACCATGGTTTAAACGTAAGTCAGAGTGTCTAGTAGAATGAATGTAGCCTTTCAACAGGAAATCTACCGAGACGAGTGGAAAACAAGCTGCGTCGGTAGAGGCACGATCTTCTGTAGAGAAGAGCTGGAATAGAGGAGTAGTATATAACCCATATACCACGTTAGACTATATACTACTACGGGTTATAAGAAAAGGCTAAAATGGCGGCCGAGACGCAATCTGTTCGACGTTAGTTTCAGGTCGAGTGCGCGAGCGGCGCAGCGAGCCGCGGCGACGCGTGCCGGTGCCACAAAAGAAAATTATAACGTCCCTCGCCTGCTAGCCCTCGTTCTGTATAAATTACGTCACACCCTCCTTTCTTTCTTACATGCCATATAAAAACGCTCCCACCATACTAAAATAAGTTGGTCCACTACATTATATATCTCTGCGAACATTGCGCAGGATCTCTTTTTGCGGTCTGATAGCTAATATAATGGTAATACCAAAGCGGCTATTCAACTCATGTTTCTAGACTGAATAATTCAGAAATTGCTCAAATACGTAGTAATAAGCCCGATTCCTCTTATAACAACAAGAATATGATTTAAAATGATGAGAAGTGTGAGTCGTGTTGGTACTCTTTCGCCATTAGTTAAGAATCTGAAAAGGTTGATGAGATGAGATGCTCAATAAAGGTTTTGTTAAAGGCATATAACCATTGGGTTATAATTCGTATACATTAGCTAAAAGTTACGTTCACAAAATTTTTTATTAGCAGGTATTAAAAAAATTAAACAATATATTACACTTTTATGAATACATACGAAAAGTAATGATAAATATTTATAAATTCGACTTGAAGTTTTTATTATGGGAACGCTGGTTTGCGAAGCTTTGTTAAGATTATGAAGATAAGCTAAGGTGCGGTAACAGCTTACCATCAGGCTAGCCGTAAGCGCACAATTCCAAATAGCTTGTTTGCCAACTTATCTTCTTCTTAGTCGTGCACGCTTGACAGAGTGGTCGTGGTCACGTATCGGTCGAGTTCTGCGCCACCCGCCGCCCTCGGGATGCAACGCCATGTGTTCCTGTGTCTGGCGGAGCGAGAGTTTTCGGTCATGGTAGAGTGTGTAGCAGTCTTGATGATGTCCTTCCACCGTGTTGGAAAGTGCCCACAAGATATTTTACCCTCGACTTTCTCTTGCACCACCAAACGTTCCATGGAGTCTTCATTACGGGTGTTGTGCCCGAAGAACTTGAGAATTCGTATTTGCACAGACGACGATAATCTCTCTTTGATTTCTAGTGCGTCGATCTTGTGACGGTGCCAACTTATAGATTAGGTTTAAAGAAAAAAATAGTATTAACTTTAAAATGCATCTATGCCAATTCAAGGAATTATTCAATTTGTGGTCTGTGATTGTTGAACTTAATTCCTACTCATACCTACATAGATATTTACTCCGTTTTTGTAATTTATCTACATTCCATGGAATTGATAATGATTATAGTAGTGAGATGAATAAACTAGTTCTGGTTTATTTTGTATGATAGGTTTATAGTATTCTTTGTTAAAATATCTACACTTATCAGCAAATCTATCGAAACACCCCATATTTTTCCATATTGGCTCATACATTTCTAGCGTTACAAATTAGTCTTTAACTTCATAAATACTTTACCAGTTTTAACTAGGTTTTATCAAATGCTGTTCTGTATGCAGCTGGTATAAAAACTACGTAATAATTGTGCTCCATTAAAAAACAATGTACTGAAAAAAGTTCTCATATTGAAAAAAATATTAAATACAGATGTAATTATTGTCTTATTACACTTTCACTACACATATTATCGGGTTTGTTACCACGGTTAGTATTGTTTTTACCTCGATATTTCGACGCAGTTGCATGCGTCATGGTCACGAGTTGACTGGTGCCGCTGTGTGAAGTCGCTCCTAAGGACAGACATATACACACAGGACAGAGATATGTGTAGTGAAAGTGTAGTGAATAACCACGAAAGTCTTAAAACCTATATTGTCTTATTGGCTATCAAAAAGCAAAAACCTTATTAAAATGAAGTTAAAAACTGTATTTGTTACGCTAGAAATGTATGAGCGTAAATGTAAAAATATGGGGTGGTTCGATAATCTCGTTGAGTAGTTAATTCAATAAAATAATCGAAATCACATTTTTAAAACAAGTCGATACCCTACTTTGTAAATACACAGTCTATGTACATATTATGTAGTTGATCAAAGAAATATCTACACAAAAAGTGACTAGTTGAGTCACGTCACGTTACCTTTTGTTGTTAATATGACAACTGCGCTGTGTATTACGCGTGTAGTAACACATTAGTTTTCTCATAACTTGTCCCGCGACTGAGCATAAAAACCACAAACGGCGCAAGCCCGTATTACCTACGACAGTGACACGCAGCCCACAATGAGCCTGTCACTCTGGTACACGCTTTGTATTTTTCCACATCGCTTGCTTAAATTTTTCGTTGTTATAAGTTATAATACTTATTATTTACTGTGATTTAGACGGGGAACCTGACCAGATTGGATCATTGTTACACATTCAGTCACAAGAATGTGCAGGTTTCATTGCGATGTTTTTTCTCTCACTGGAGATCATCGGGTAGTGGTCAACTAATTTACATAACTCAGAAAAGAGTCATTGGTACAGTAAAACATTGGGGTTCGAACCCGTTACCTCTGGCTTACAAAACGGACCCCTTAACCACTAGGCCACGGACGCTCTTTCATTATAGTACAACTAGTGTCAAATAAGAAGAGACTTGGCGGGTCACGTGGTTCGACTTGCTTAGTAGGCGATTACCTGCGCGAAATCCCCTCTACTGCTATTTGACAAGTCTTTCATGACGGCGGATTACACAATCGTAGAGAAAAAAAATACTACGTACTGAACAAGTACAATTATTATTAATATAACCGCAAGTATTTGGCATTTCTTTTGGTATCATCCTATTGACATTGACATTATAGGATCCTAAGCGTTTTATGTTCCATTAACATCTTACTTCCTTATCCATTATTTCCAGAACACTATATTTACTTTTAAATTTCCTGATATCTGTAAAAGCATTTTCGTGTAACGTTATTTTTCGTAAATACAAAATTTTCTTTGATAATTGTGAAATAGAATATTCGTCTCTACTAAAAATTAATTTTGACTAAAGGAAAAATACTTATTTATTTGCAAGATTTTATTAAATTTTCGCTTATTAGAGTAGGAATTGAAGTCAAGAGTCTATTAACTACTTCGATAATTCATTTGACGTCAATAAAATATGTCAATAGTAATGAATTCTTGTTATTTGACCGATATTGCCAGATAATGAATAAAATAAATTGTAATTTCTGTAAACTATACACAGGCGACTGTCGCTAGTTATAGTCTTCTTGTCGGGAGCGGCCCAGATTTTACATTGTGTTAGGCAGGTACTTACTTGGATGTTTAAAATTACTTAATTTTAACAGCTGTAAGTATTCCCAAACACACATAAATAAATAAATAACTCCAACGCTTTCCGCATTGTCAGTGAAACTGGTACATATATGTATACTTAAACATTGAGTAGGAAGTAAGTACCAAATCAATAAGAATTCGAGTCTGGAGCTAAGTACCCACATTGAATTTTCCAGCCGATATATTTTTCGGAATTGGAAGCCTAGTTCCCGCATCTATCTAATGCTTTACGCTATCACCGTTTATTTCCCTGGAGCCAGCGAAACCGATAATGAAAAGAAATATCATCCATCAGTATTGAGTGACGCGTGTAACATCGCCCAAGCAATCTGAGGAGATTGACAAATGCGTTGCGCTCTCCTAACAATGTAGATGGATAAATGGCATGTTTCATTGGAATCTCATTGTTTAATTCTATTTTACAAACCACGCCATAACTAGAATAGAATAGGGGACGACCTGAGTGGTTCAGAGGTCGTCTGCCACGCAAGAGGTCCCGGGTTCGATTCCCGGCCGGGCAGAAATTGAAATGATGAATTTTAATTTCTGTTACGGGTCTGGGTTTTCTATGTATAATAAGTATGCATTTAAAAGTATATAAGTAGTTTATCAGTTATCTAGCACAAGCTTTGCTTACTTTAGGGCTAGATGGCGCTGTGTGTGAATTTGTCCACGATCATTAAAAAAAAAATAGTAGGTTGTTGTGTGTTAAGGCAAATGTATATACCTATGTATGTATCGGTGTATGTATCTATGTACGCTTAGATATTTTAAACTACACAACGGATTTTGAGGAAGGTTTGTATACAAGAAAAAACGGGTAAGCAGGTGTACGCGAACGAAGTCGCGCCGGGTCCACTAGTTCTAAGTAAATTAATTTAACCTACAAGCCTTGTATTGTATATAAGTAGTTGTGGATTATAGAAAATGCACAAGATTTCTCTCGTAATATGTTCCAATATCGTTCGAACGGGGAGAGCATTGAGGGAGGAAACCAGTCGCATCTGAGGTGCTCCCGATCCGGATATTTCCCTCGGAAAACTGGATTCCATTTACAAAGGTGCGCTTTCCAGAATTGTTGAAACCGGACATTATGCGAGTACAGCGAACAATTTTTCTGATTAAAATTCATGATTTCAAACCAACTTGTTCCGCAACTAGAGTCAATTTCTACGAATTGCGATCTTCTAGAACAATTTCTCGGAGATTGCTAGATACTCATTTTCTAGGCAAATTTTCTTTACGACAGAGCCATTACAAAATTTACTTACCGTCATTATTGTTTGTACCAAAGCTTTCATTAATTCCGGAAAGTTCTGTTTTACGATCCGCACTTACCTACTTATTGCGAGTATAATGAAAGAGGAAGGATATTGCTTGTTGCGCTAGACTAGACGTAGTACATAATAATAATACCTACATTTAGTTTAGCTGTAGATGGTAAACCTCACTATAAGCTTTGAATTGCAAAAACTTTTTGAAATTATTGTTGAGAAAGCCGAAAATAATTCAATCTGCCGCTAGTCTTCGTGAATACATGAATTAGCTGCCCAGTGCATCTTTGTTCTCGTGGTTTCAATTTAATGAACTCTACGCCTACCCTTACCCGTAACTAACTCTACGCTAACCCGTAACCAACCCTCACAATCACCATCATCATCATCACAGCCCGTAATAGCCAACTGCAAACTGAAAGGAGAGGTTATTGCCATAATCTTGGCTTGGCTTGGGGTTGGAGATCGCAGTTTTTAAATATAACAATAGAAAATGCTGCTGCCAATTTTCCAGACTACGGAGACTCTTGGTCTTTTGCCTCGAAAATATTGGTCGCCTTGTATGACACCCATGAGTGTAAGGGGTTGGTGCTATTCTACTCTGCCGGACACCACACGGCCATCCACGACCTTCACAATACCTGTACCCAACTCCCCTGAATCTACTAGAATCCTTTGCTAGGCTTTACCAGATCGAAGCCCTTCCCCTACCCTTTTTCTATCTATTTTTATATAGAACCTGTACCCTACCATACCAAACCACTTATTTATTTAAACGTATGGCATATTAATATGAAAAAATACTTAAATTAGGTACAATTAAGTCTACAGATCTAACAAACCACTATTGGTCGATTAAAGACAGCTGACGCGCTCCATTCAAAACTAACTGATCATAATTTTCATATTAATTTTATTATAATTGATTGGAATGCGCTTGCTTTCAGTAATCGACCTATACCTCATCTTTACCCTACCCGTAACTCCTACCCCTTCCCTTCCTTGGCCTTTTCTCCATTAATTTTTTATGGAAGTCCTAACCTACGCTAACCTATATTTTTTCTGTTACTCCGATCTCTACCAAATTTCATTAGATCATCCACTGGACTAATTTAAAGATACCCAGATAATTTTATCAAAATTGGTCGTTCCGAAGTCACAAGTCAAGCCAACCTTATGCGCCGCAATTTTAGTCAGGGTTCTTTCACTTTATTCATCCATATCATTTCAAAAAGGCATCGAAACCCTCTCTGAAGTTTACGATGCTTGTTTTACTTTTTGGCGTCTATTATAGTTTTCGAGAAATCACCACGTAAAGTACAAAATTTTTATGTTGCTCGAATTTCTGTCGTGCTCCCCTCTTCTGAAAAAGAAGAAGTTCATGTATAGAGGTACGGCAAAAATATAATCACTAATAAAAATTGAGTATTCTAAATACAGGCGTACAGTCTTCGGAAGGTTGAATACAAGACACTTGTATGTTTTTGATCGTTACTTTTTAAAATGTTAATAAAGTTGAGAGAAAAGTGTATGAAACTCGTACTTGATCATATAATTTTCTCTCTTTTACGCATACGTATTTATAGCATACGTATGATCCACAATAATTAAAAGCACCGACGAGTTAATTAAGAGCCATTTTCATATGATACGGCAGTTATCTTAGCCTTTTCTGCTCAAGAAACCCAATAAGGAACGGGATGGCCCAACGGACATAAGACAAGATTTATGTTTATTGTGCCCCCGTACAATAGCTTGTTTGTCTCGTATTTGTCATTGGTCTGCGGAATTGTTGTGGGGCCTAGTTGTGTAGATAGTCGACTATGCCGGCAGTCGGCTATTGTCGTAGATGTCCGGCCACCATCGGTGTGTGCCAGCGGCTGATTATGAATACTGCGATCGAGAATCCATAAGCTACGTACCAGTTCAGGTCAACTGCATTTGATCTTGTCGTGGCACACACAATTATCCTTCAGAATATATACGATATTTCATTGTTTCTCTGCGTCTTTACAACAAAACATAAAATAGAACAAGAAGCAATAAGCGCGATTTGATTAAAAGTAAAGGCATAAATAAAAAACCTACATCACTTTAATGATTCCCGAAATTCTTACAAACTGATGAGAGCGCCCACAAGGCTGGCTGCATTCCCCCGCTAAATGGCAATCCCCATGCGTTGGCCGAGGAATGAAGAAACTAATTAATTTTTTCTAAGCGAAAAGCGTATTAGGTTTGGCCCCGGAAACAAAAGAAAATGAGAGGATATGGTAGTTTGTATAATAAGTAATCAAATTGAAAAAAAAATTATTACAAGCTTTTATCGCGCGGTATAGTAGAGCTCAAACACGATGGGGCTATCTTATTGCGTTTATTAGTTCAAATTTCAGCTCAATCGGATATCAACAAGGACGAAAACTGATTTTGACGGACAACTTACATACGACCGATGAAATCGAAATCTTGTAAAAACATAGCAAAATACGCATACTGCAACAAACTTATTTGACCCAATAACAGCGTCGCTGTTGTTGGAATTAACATAACATTTCGAAACGGCGACACATAGTTCTAGCTTTGGCCGCCGGGTCAGATATGTTCGTGACAGGGATTATTTGAATCAAAGAGTATACAATAGCCAACTAGGTATATATCAAATTATTTGGACATAGATTGCTCTATGTGTATATTGTAGCATCAAAGTTAATTTTCACTTTCTTAGCCTAGAGCATACCTACCTACAGTTTATATTTTCTTTCGTTTACCGAGGCGCAACGGAAAACTCTACTGTAACCAAATAAGTACGACTAGATTGTGTGACTGACAAAATAGAGCAATAAATCTGCCGTATCAGTGGACTATCTGCTCGGCCATTAACTAAACTTACTTGTTCCATGGCGAAGGGGCTTAGGAAATATAATTCACATAAACAAAATAAATGGTCTGCACAAAAATAGCACATGGATAAGATAGCGCGCGGCGGGCAGCTATCTCGCGTCGCCCGCGGCGTCCTAGGATTACGATACGCATGGTGCGCAATATTATATGAACAAGCCGAAAAATACGAGTTGGTGCTATTTTTGTACGTTTTGGTTTAAAATATTCGCGGGTGGCTTTTGATGCGGCTTCGTCTTGAGAATGACGGTAATCAAGTTTTGTGTATGCTCTGGGCGATGTGGTCTCTGCCTACCCCTATGGGAAAAGGGTGTGACGGGATGTATGTATGTATGTTGACCCTATGACGGTAGGAAAAAATCAACCTCTCTCAATTGCCAGTGTTGTACATACGTCCAAAATGTCGTACCGCCCGATATCGGTCTCAAATACTGTGTATGATACCGCGTACACGGTATTTTCACAATATTTTAAACAAGTAGATTAATCCCCAATTTATTATTTCGTTTATCTTTTTGTTATAATGAAAACTTTAGTTACATCACGCATCTTGTATAATTTTGTAAAACCTTTAAATTGCATTTAAATTTCTCTTTGCGTTCACGCTGTGGTTTGCTCTAACTATTCCGAGCAACGGTTTAAGTAAAACAAAATTAAAACATGCAGCGTAAACGGATATTTTTGTTAGCCAGCTTTAATAAACGGACACTTTAATTAAAGCTAGCTAACAAAAATGTCTACTTTAGGTTGGACTTGAGTTTATATTAGATCAATAAATGCAGCGTTTCAGTGCTGACCCTTACTTGTCCTTGGATGTTCTCTTGGCGGATATTCAGGACATGCCTCCTTGGATGTTCTCTTGGCGGATATTCAGGACATGCCTCCTTGGCTTATGAAATACGCTGATGACATCGTACTGGTGAGCAAACTTAAGCAGAACCTTGAGACCAGGGTAAACACGTGGAAAGAAGTGCTAGAAAACAATAGTTTCAAGCTGAACGTCGCCAAAACAGAATATATGGCTATGTCAAGTCTCGAATCTCTGCAGCTTGGGCCAAATGGCGGGAGCTTACAACGGTCACGCGTGACCCTAAAATCCCGATCAAGCTCAAGGGGCTAATACATAATTAGGCCTGTGATGCTTTACAGCTGTGAAGCCTGCCGGCGCTGACGAAGCACGTCCGCGAACTCCATGCCAACGAAATTAAGATCAGCATCTTCATCATCAGTGGATGTGTGGCGTTACGCGACTTGATCGAGTGCGGATAAGATCGAAGAGGCTCGCCTTCGCTGGTTTGGTCACGTGTTGCGTAAGCCCCATGGGTACGTGAGAAATAGGTGCCTAAACCTTCCGGTATCAGGAAAGAGATCCCGCAGAAGGCCCAAGAAGCGATGGATTGACATCGCCGAGTCTGATGCGAGAGCCAATGGTTTACGACGCGAGGATACCCAATAACGGGCGAAATGGAGGAAAATGCAAATTGGTGTTGCTAACGTCCATAAGCTGCGGTGACTGCTTACCATCAGGCAGTCCGTAAGCTTGTTTGCCACATTAGTGGTATAAAAAAAAAGAGTCGGAAAGCGGACCGCTCAGATGATGATGACTAAATGCAGCGTTGATATTTGCTGTTCATATTTATTGTCATGTTATTAAGGTTTGTAACTAATAAATAAATCTTACTTATTATTATAACCGCTAAAGTTTTGATGAAACTATACAGCGTGAGATATTGCCTGCTCCGAGTTCCAAAATAGTTCCTTTGGGAGACTTAGTTATATTTGTATAACCATTATTACTATATCCCAACGTCCCATTTGTCAAGCTTCGTCTTTTTACTTTGTATAAAAGCTTTTTACACAGTAGTTCAAGTTTAGGTTTAGTTTACCTACCGTTAAACTGGTGATGCAGAGCAAACATCGCCCCCGACGCGTAGCGGTTAGCTGAGAGCTTGCTACGTGAGGCTCGCGTTTATGCTGAGCTAAGTAAGCACTTTTATAGCCTCGCCCCACCCCTGCAACGTCCCACCCCCTGCACGAATCTTAAAAGATATTCTCCTACGTGACACGGCTTTGTCGTCGAACACAATACCTACTCATTCTTACATTGTTACTCTTAGTTGCTATGCTAGATCAGTAGAGTAGACAGTCATAGTCAAAGTCACCTTGAATTTTAAGGTTTTCGTCAAAATCTTACTTTGTACAGACAGTGTACTTATCTCCTGTAGTAGATATAACAAGTTCGATACTAGGGGAGTGTCGATGGCGTAAATGGCAAGCGGGTCGGCCTCGTAAGCGATAGCTACCGAGTTCGATACCCAGTGCCGCCATGTATTAACCCACGACTTTTTGTTGCAAGTACGATGCTCTCACGGTGAAAGAAAATTTGATAAAACATCGTGAGGAAACTCAGGTGACTGAATGTGTTTTTCTTTTAGACTAGCCAGGCGTTTGACCGCCTTCTCACCTGGTGGTAAGTGACAACGCGGCCGAAAATGGAGCATGCTTGTCTAGGAACAGCCTATTCACTCTAGCCTTGTAGACGTCAAAATTATAATGATCAGGAGCCACACTCGCAGGCAACGTATTCCATTCCTTAGCCGTGCATTATGAAGGTGTTACCGTGATCCAATCACAAAAAAACAAATGTTCATAGACTGATGTGACTGCTTACTATCAGGCAAGCTTGTTTGCCACCTCAGTGGTATAAAAAATGTAGTTAGGTTACTGTTAACAGTGTCACAAATATCAGATGGCTGCGAAATATTCAAGACGGACCCCGGGCGCTCGCGAGCGAGATCACGACCGAGATATTGACGCCAAGATAACTCACGTACCTACGTACGTTTCAGGTATACCTTGGGTATACCGATGGATCAAGGTGTATGTAAAGGTAGTTTTTGTTAAGATGAAACGGACCCAAGTTGACCTTTTAATAGAAATCATTTGCATTTATCTATTATTATTTGTTAGTTTAAGTAAAGGGTATGTTTACCAAACTCACTCCTTTAAGAATAAGGAAGAGCTTTCAAGTTAAAGATTGTAAGCTATTTTTAGTTCAACAGAATATTTGAGCGTAATCATACGTAGGCTTTTTTCTTTTCCAATAAATTTATTATTTATTATTATACCCGCTGGTGATTGACTTTAAGTTATTTTAAGAGCCATAACGTATAATAAGATGATGTGTACGATACTGAATGATATGATTTATAATGTTTCCAAGAGGTAGGTATCTCCTTTACTAAAATTGCAGAACATGTAGCGACAATCAATAATGTGAATATGAGTTCAACAATAATTTGAAATGTAAGGTCGCAACTTAGTTGAGGCATAGCGTTGATGATAATAATAATACAATATAGGTACGAGCATGTTTAACCCAAATCATTATGAATCTAAACGAATCTCTCTACAAAGTGTGATTGCGGAATCTCTCGAGGAAACGATTCTATTTTACAAGAAAGAATATCGCAATATATTTGCGTCTCATCTAAACTTTATCTGGAATGAACGAATAACACAGATTTTATTCATGAAACTTCATAAAAATGCAGCAGAGTTTTTCAAAGAGGAGTTCTTACGGTACCAGGTCGGTAACGCGTCAATTCAGTTCAGGCAGAAAAATGCTAGAGCACTTTATAAGTGGCAATTAAATATCAACTGCTCGACTAAATACATGCTTCTCTTCGGGCGATCCCTCGAATTGTGCTGAAGCCGTTGCCGCGGTTATACGGCAGGGTATGGAATATTATATTCCGTATTCTGACGTATCTCATTGCTGAGTGCCGTCACGCTAAAGCACTGAAGCAGGCGCAATACTCTGCATGGGCTGAGGCTCGAGCTCATAAGTCACCGGATACTCGCAAACCGAAGAGAGCCTTTAACCTCGCCACCAAGTCTTGCAAAAGGACGCTACGCAGGGCTTGATTCGACCACATAAGCCGAATTGGCGCCAAACTGGCCTCTTACCCTCTTACCCCTGGGAGTTAGGCGTTTTGGTCTTTGGCAAAAGCGGTCGAGCGGAGCGGTCCAATTTAAGTCAATCCTCGCTACCATCGTTGCTGATGCCAGACGAAACATTGGCACATGCTGCGGAGGAGAAAGTGAATTTGCTTGCTTCTCATTTCGCAGCGAGTTCGCGTTTAGATACTGCAGGAAAAGCTCCATCCATCTTACCCCGCGCTGACTGCACTATGGCAGACGTGCGAATACATCAGAAAGAGATTTTAAAAATCCTGCGGAGTCTGGACGTGAACAAGGCTAGTGGACCTTATGGTATACCAGCGACGGTCTTGCGTAGATGTGCCCCTGAGTTGTCTCCTATTCTCACACACCTGTTTCGCCTCTCACTTAAGACTGGTATTGTACCTAAGTCGTGGAAGCTTGCCAATGTGTAGCCCGTGCCTAAGAAGGGCAGCCGCGCAAACCCTGCCAACTACCGCCCTATTTCGGTCACCTCCATTCTCTGTAAGATTATGGAGCGTGCACTGAATAATAAACTCATTGCGTATCTCGAAGGTAACGATCTTCTCAGCGATTACCAGTATGGATGCCGCCGTGGTCGGTCGATTGGGAACCTTCTGGTGTATGCCACTCATATATGGAGTGAGGCCATTGAGAAGCATGGTGAGGCCCTTGCTGTGTCGCTTGATATCTCTAAGGCCTTTGATGGGGTTTGACACGCAGCCCTGCTAAGCATGCTTCCCTAATTTGGTATTCTTATTGGCTTTTGCACCTGGATTTCGGACTTTCTGAGTGGACTATCAATCCGGGTAGTTCTCGATGGTTACTCGTCTGATCTTCAGGCTATTGACGGGAGTTCCTCAATGGTCGGTTCTGTCCGCGACTCTTTTCTTGCTGCATATTAACGATCTTCTGTTACCCTCTACCCTTGGGTACGCTGACAACAGAACAGTAACGGATAATCGTAGATATCTGTCAGAGGCAAAAGCTAACAGGGACGACATTCAGTCTTGTCAAGAGACCATGGTTACGCGTTTGAACGAAGCTCTCCAGGCAGTCTCCGACTGAGGCGAAGCCAATCTAACGGCGTTCCACGCTACCAAAACACATGCGTATTTGTTTTCCGCCATACGAAGTCCATTCCATCTAGCTCGGGCTTTCCGGTATGTAGCTGTTGAAATTACTGACAACTTACAGCTCCTTGGTGTTAAGCGATCTACCAATCTTAACGCTGGACAGTACATCGAATCCAAAGCCAAGACTGCAGCCAAGATACTAGGTATCTTCTCGAATGTCAGGCGGTACTTCACTCCACAGCAGTTGCTTCATTTATATCAAGCACAAGTCCGATAATGGATGAAGTACTGCTGCCATCTCTGGGATGGATCAGCCAAATACCAACTGGCCGCTTTGGATTAGGTGGAAAAACGTGCAAAGAAGATAATTTGTGACCCGCAATTAATTGAGGCTAAGCTGCAGAGCCTCGAGCACCGGCGCAAGGTTGCGTGTCTGTCGGTCTTCTACAGGTTGAATTTCGGAGAGTGTGCGAAACAGTTGCATGACCTAATTTCATTCCATTCCAACCGACAAAGCCATATCAATCCATCGATTCTTGGACCTTCTGTAGTACCTCTTTGCAGATACCAAGCGGTTTAGGTACCTATTTTCCACGTACTTGGTTTACGTAGCAGTGACTTAACTAGACGAGCCTCTTCAATCATAATCGGATTACCATATCAAGTGCATAGCTAGTACCGATACTGATAAATCTAAATTAATAAATCTATACTAATATTATAAAGAGGGAAGATTAGATTGTTTGTTTGTTTGTAATGGATAAACTCAAAAACTAGTGAACCGTATCTAAATTTATTTCACCTATAGAAAGCTCCATTATCGGCGAGTAAAATAGGCTATATTTTATATTGAAAGAAATGAGAGATCCCTAGTATATTTTTATTTATACCGCATAATTTCAGAACGACTACGGCTATTCAACTAATTCTTTAGTAGTAGGTGTAGGTAAGGTGTAGTGTGGGTGTATGTAGTAGGGTAGGTGTAGAACAGGTGTGCTGTAGGTGTAGGGTAAGTGTAGGGTAAGGTAGGGAGGGGTAAGACGCCACGCGAACGAATTCACGCTGAGCTTACTAGTAATAAATAGAGTCTTATTGTGACTACAAAAGAATCAGAAATCAAATTCACAACGTAAAATATTTTAAAATCGGCCAACTAAATTTACAGTCCAGGTTTTCGCTAAAGAAAATAATTATTAAAAATGGCAGGTAATAATTTGAATAAATAATCACCACTGTCTGCTTCGCCATAAACCCAAATTAGAAGCTTACGAATTTATTGCAAAAGCGTTTCGAATTTTAATTCCAGAAAGTTATTTCTTTATTATTATCTCTCAATGCTATCTACATCATGGAATTTGATAATATGACATGTTGTCTTATCTCGTTAAATAGGTCAAAAGCTACTAGTAGCTAAAAGCTGACAAAATATTCTGTTGGAAACGAAGTTTCATTAACAGACCAAATTAATAATATCAACCAAATTAACAGTTTCCATATTTATTTTGATTAATTATAAATGGCCAATGCTAAACACCTGAAACCTGTCCTGTTGTGTTAGAAACACAACAATATTATCCTTGAATTATCGGGACCTGGACGGATGGCCGCTTCGTAGGCTGAGGAACGGATGGCCGCTTCGCTTCGTTTGAGGCTGCAGAATTTATAACGAGCTCGCTAGGTGTGCCCCCAAAAACCATTCGCGAAACGTGGTTGACCAAGGTCTTCTGCTGGAGACGAGACTGTTGAATAGTCTCGGAATCCAATTAGCGCTCCGTAACTGACGGACGGACCGTATATTTCTTTGTTTATTTATTTGCCTTCGATACCTACATCTTGGCGTAGTTTATAGCTAGCTAATTCAGGGTTTTGATGTTGCTTCTAACTGTAGCTTTAATTTAGATACAAATAAATCAAAACACGTACAAATAAAGTGCATTTGATTTAAATAGTGGTCCGTATTTGGACAACTATTGAAATCAAATAAATTTCCTCTATTTCCTCTATTGAGGTGAGTTAAATGCTCATAAGTTTTAAATCTACACTTGTCAACAAACCGTTCGCGAGAACAGTTTCGAAGCGCAAAACAGAAATACAGCGCAGTAGCGGATAAAATGTTCCTGGTTAATCAAGTTTGGCCCCTCGAAAACACCTGTAGTTTGCCACGAGCGATAAATGATGAAAAACTGACAAGAGTGGTTTGTTTGTGTATTTAGTTTGGCAAACTGCGATACAAATTTTGCCGACTTTGATATTTCATAACTCAATGTTATACCTACTCTACTTATAACCTACGTAGGTACAATAGTACCTATGGACTCCAACATTGATATTGACCGAAGCTTTCTTGATTATAAAAAAAGAATATATACTAGGTACCTGATTTTTTAATTAGTGCTGCTAACGTGACGTTATTATCATCCATCTTAAGTACTTCATTCGAGTAAAGTAGCTGAGAGGCCGTCCTATTACCAAAAAAAATGCCTACTAAAATACTTACCAAAAGTACGAGAACATTCATTTAATACGCACCGCAAAACCGTTACAATAATACCCGAATGATTGCCGAATAAAACTGTAGTTCTATCGAATATGATACGCGTGTTTATAATTTGTTTTTACGCAACAGTTTACATTTATTGACAGTTATGCAGAGAGTTAACGAGCAGACAGGGCGCGGCGTTGAAAGCCGCTCAAAGCCACCCGCGTGAAATAAACCAATATTCTATGAACGGTGGCCATAAACACAAATGCAAGGGTTATTTTCGACGCAAGGATTGTAAGGGATTCCTTGCGTATGGAGCGCTTACAATTCCGAGTTTTTATGTAGAAAACCCTTGAAAAGTGAACAGGAAAATGCGTTGGGAAACATTTCGTGCTTTTTGTTGACGTAGGGGAAGGACAGAAATGTTTTGCGTTTGTTATTTCTTGTACAATATAACACGATAAAAGAGTGGTCTGGTTGTACCACAAATAAAAGGGTACCTACGTAATAAATTATTTCTACACTATCTTAAAACAAATTAATGTAAATTTAGATTATAGCTAAGCATTCTTGCTGTAATCGTAGGTTATAATTATTGTTATTGTTATTCATTTATTCATTAACAGTTACACTGTGTGCGAATATTCATTAATGTCCTATACACAATAATATTAAAATGTTATTATGTATGGTATACCGTCACGGGTAATATATAGGTGGCCAGAGAACTACAAAGTAGCATCCGTCCATCTACATTATCTAATTAAAAAATATTAATTTGTATAAATTAATTAATAGACATAAATAAATAAATAATCCATTTATAATAATAATAATAATAATAAAGTTCTTTATTTCAGACTCATGATCCATATGTGTACAATAGTACTTAGTTATAAAAACATAATATAATAAACTGAAATAATAATAATACAGTTACATTATAACAATAACAATGTCAACTTACTATCTACACTTAGGTTGCTATTGACAGCCAACGTTTAAACATACAGGTTGTATGCAGTCTGTCTGCCAGTTCTTTTATAATTGAGTTTCTACACGTGCCAACCCTGGACAGGAATGAAGCAATACGCCTCCTCTGAATTGCATTGAATGTGTCCAATCTCGCTTCCGCGAACATTCCAGACGCACTGCAATGATATTTTAATCCCATCAAGTGCCTGTAAATGTTATTGTATTGGACACGTATGCTGTTCAGAGAGGCCACCGTATACTCCGTCCATAGTTGACACGTATAAAAACTCTGACAATAACTTCGAAATAAATTAATTTTAACAGTTTTACTAGCTTTGAAAAATTTCCTGGCAATCATATTGCCTATCACCGAAAGCGACCTACGTTGGCGCTCGATATCGGCATCGTCCTTTAAGTCTGACGTAAGAATGTGGCCAAGGTACCTAAACTTGTTTACCACATTAACAGGCCGACCACAGACAGTGACTGATGGAATGTCCTGGGGTCCCTTTCCCGACCTGAATACTAGAAGTTCTGTTTTTTTAGCATTATACATTAGGTTATGAGCCTCAGCATACCCTTCACATATTTTTAGCAACCTTCTAATGCCCTTAATAGAGGGGCTGAGCAGTACCATATCATCAGCATAGCTAAGGTTGTTTACGTAACGATTGCCCAACCTTAAGCCTACGGGGGTCCTGCTCAGCTCCACTATCAAGTCATTGACGTACAAATTAAACAGGTCGGGAGAGGTAAGTCCACCCTGCCTAACACCACATGTCAGTCTGAACTCATCGGACACAGCACCACCCCACCTTACAGTGTTGGTCTGATTACGATATATATTTATTTCTCCACAACAAGGTATACATAATATTTTTATGTTTTATGAAACTAGGTACATTATTAACATGTTGGATACGTAAACATATTTGTGGCGACCAGTGCCTGAACTAGGGAAACCTATGCTACAGGTCACCAGGTCTCCACCCCAGAGCAAACTGTCTTATTATAAATTATAGAGAAAATTACAAATGTGCAAAATAGAAACAGGAAGTATATCCTTTTGATAGAAGATATTTTGTAAATTTGTGTGTAGATATTTTGATGTATTATAAACCGTACTTTGTAGAATATGTTACAATCATGCTATGATACTACATGTAATAGATCTTTGTATTATTATAGTTACATTCAAGTAGCCATGTCGTTACTTTCTTTCTGCACTCAAATTTAGACAAAGGATAAATATTTAAAACGCGATTTAGTTTATTGTATAAAAAGGGGCCTAGAATGCAAAAAAATCTTTGAGAAAAAGTTGTTTTAAATTGTTGAGACTCGCAGCCTATATCAAACGGCCTTTTGCGTTTTGCTATGTCGTGATCATACGTAAGTATTATGTGCTGCTTGAGTACCATTTGTAGAATGCTGAGTAGCCTTATGGTAAGAACTTTACATTCATGCAAGTAGTAGATAGTTTTCAGATTGCTTTTGCTAATTAACAACAAAGTAAGCGTAAACACACACATTTTACAACCACGTATGATAGTAGAACCCCATATTATTCAACTTTGGAGGAATGTGACTGAGCTGATGTGAATTACAATAGTATTTTTACAAAATATACTTACTTTCTACTACTTTTACTTGGTTTTATACTTTCACGTAAATAGGGTCACATATCATTAAACTTTACCAACTGTTTGCTTCCAAAACCCATACGATCCTGTGTTTAGTGCCCTCTACAATGTATTTATATCCGTAGCAAAAGTGTCAGGTTTTTATAAAATGCCTATGTAGACAAGGCTTGGATCTAAGTCTATTAACATTGGCTAGCCGGTAAATAGAGATGCCAAGCGCAGGCGCCGCCGCGCCGTGGCGGCGCTCTTAATAGATGACGCGGGCCCAGCGGGTTATACCTAGGGTTACCAACTTTTTTAAGACCAAATGTAATATTTTCGGATTTAGTAGGGAATAGGGAATTCATTAAAAAGTATGTAGTATTTATCAAATATATTCAGTATAAAATTAATCTTCAGTAAGTAGTTAGCTAGTCCAGGATAAAATTTACAACTTTAAATTTATAACGTTGCTGTTAAAATACAGTAGATTCGATTACCGTATTAAAATTTTAAAATAATAACAGGCGGACACAAAACACAGTAGGATGCATATTATATAGTAGGGTTGGCAACCCTAGTTATACCTGTCCTGTAAATACTAATTCTAGTCTTATGACTTTCAATAAAATGTCTTGTCCTAATAAATAGCTAAAAATGGCAAAGCAGCATTAAAAAAATGTAACGAAGATGTTTAACATAATCATATATTTGATTTCTTTGTAAAAATCCTCTACAGATAAAAGCAACCAAAATAGAAACGTAATTCCTTTGCTACAAATATACATGGTACTTTATTCAAATTAAACGTAAATTGATATGATTCTATAAAAAGCCTGAAGAACGGTACGCGACTTTTATTTACCTTATTACTTTAAATTTTTATTCTCTTTGTTAGAAAGCAAGTTCAAGGGTAAAACACTTGAGTGGAGGAGGGGCGTTGAGGGCCTTAAGAGGAGGGAGGGGGGTATGGAGTTTATCCCAACAACACTTCACCACTGTGTTGCCATACGGTAGATACTACCCGTAACATTTACAATGTTTGAAAAAACTTGGTAAATTTTCTTTTTTTGTTATTTTATGTGCAATAAAGAGGGTATAAATCTATAGAATGGTATTCATTTATTATATTGAAAAACTTATCGTCATGAAAACATGAGTGGCATGCTCCTTGAAACGTATGATAAAGCCGTCGATATAATAGGACCACGCGAAGTCCGAATCGACTGACAGTGGTAGAAATTATAAAGTGTGGATATGGCAATATAGATTGGATAATCTGTCCTTGTCAGTCATTGCCTATTATTATTTAGGTGATTCGCACACTGGAACGCAGCACAGTACGGTTGTGCGTGACGTACGTCAAATAGGCCACTCCAAGATTATCAAATTATCAGTTCTCAAATTATTTTTCGCCTAAATAATATAATTTTATGGAAAGATTATAACAATTTGGAGAATTCCTCAATTTTTGATTGTATTTGATTTTTGATTGTACAATATTAAAATTACACATATTTCAAAATTTCGCCAGAATGACGAATAAAGGGCCCAATCTTGTAACACTAGACTGGTCTATGGAAATGCAGCTCTGGAGTTGTCTATGGAAACGAACGGTGATGCGGATCCACAGCCACGCGTGTGGATGCGTTTTACGTACTGCGTTCCAATGTGCCATTCGCCTTAATAATATTTTTCAAGTCAGTGAAATTCTTTGCTATGACTTTTATGTATGACGTTCTATGATCGATAAAAGACATGGCATAAGTTGCCATACAGAGATTTTTATCTTATTTTTTTTTATAGCGATTCGGAGTTAGCGTGGTCTTATTATATGAATAAAAGAGACAGCAGCGCGGTGATGGAAATTGTTGTTTTCTTTCTCGCACGTTATTAGACCTTCAGCACAGAATAAGAGAAGGTTTCTTATACTTTAGTCTTCAGTCGGTATGAAATTTTCATTTTCATAAACGATTAAGTTTACATTCCTAAAATAAAAAATTTAAAACCAATCGAACCGTTGAAACTACTCAACCACTAGGATTTTATTCGACATGATGACTGAATTTTTCTATTAAGCACATCATTTGATGTCGTTTAAAACACAATTATCACCGCACGATAGACTGCAAACGCCGAACCCAATCAGCACTCTCGCGTCCGCTTAGCTCAGCTTGTAGTTAATTAGCGAGTTAATAAATTACCGTTCACACAGAGCGGAGGTAATGTAAATACGCGTAAGTTGGGCGCGTCTCCGAGATCCCAGTTCCCCGGCGCCGTATTCCCCGGCGCTAATTCTATTGACACTGTAGTCTGTACAAATAAGATAACCGAAAGGATTTTGCTTTATTTCGAGAGTGAGGCGTCTTATGTGCTTTTGTCACGTACTGTCACTCCAATCCACATCCACATCAGTTAACTTCTCGGCGACGAGTGATTTCAATAGCGCCGTCTGGAGACTGCGAATGAAATTTAATTGCACTCCACACGGCGAGTATCGTGGAATTCGCAGTAAAACGAACACGTCGGCAATCCCCAATAGAAATGTCAATGTTGTCGAGTCTCGTTGAGTAACATTGTGTTACGTTTGTTGAGTAACATTGTGTAGTAAATCGATTTTTAAACACTAACTTTGTACTATATTGTCTTACTGTTACTATGTTTTACTGTCTTTGTATGTACAATAAAGAGTTATAAATAAATAAATAAATAAATAAATAATTCTACTAAGCTGTGACTCACGTGACCGTTAGAGCATATTTAATATTTCGTAAATCGTTAGAGATATCAATGTACCTAACAATTATTATAAAACTGAGTTTTGTTGAATAATTACGCCGTTATATATAATACTTTCACAGGCACAATAAACGCTTGCTTTTAACCCCCGTTCTGGACAAACGAATACGACCTGACCTCATCATCACTGCACGTAACAGTCCACTGCAGGACTTAGAGCTTGTTCCACGTAAGAAAAGGTTATTGCCATAATCTCCACGCTTGGCAGGCGAGTTGGAGATCGCACTGTTATGAATACCTATAACAATGGAAAAATTTGCTGCTCTATTTCCAGCCTACGAAGACTCTTATTTATTTATTTTATTATTATTTTACCTCACCTGGTGGTGACGATGAGGCCGTTGATAGAGCATGCCTATCTAGGAACAGACTATTTACTCTGGACTTTATTAAGGCGTCTAGATTATAATGATCAGGGAACACAACGCGGGTAATGCGTTTCATTCCTTGGCCGTACGCATTATAAAGGTTGAACAAAAGCAGCTCGTGCGGATAGCTGGAAGATCCACTACATAAGGATGAAGCGCCCGCCCGGATCGCGTCTCCCGATGGCGGAAAGGGGCCGGTGGAATGAGGTCGTGCAACTGCTTCGCACACTCTCCGAAGTGCAACCTGTAGAAGACCGACAAACGCGCAACCCTACGCCGATTCTCGAGTTCCTGCATCTTATCTCAACTGCGGATCACAAATTAATTTCTTTGCATGTTTTTCCACAGAATCCCTTTGGATTCGGTGGAAAAACAGCCAGTTGGTATTTGGCTGATCCATCTCAGAGGTGGCAGCAGTACTCCATGCAAGATCGGACTTGTGCTTGATATAACTGAAGCAACTGACTTGAAGTGAAGTACCGTTTGACCTTCGAGAGATTATTTCTTTTGCCTCGAAAACATTAATCGCCTTGTACAACACTCACGAGCGTAAGGGGTTGGTGCTATTCTACTCTGCCGGACACCACACGGCCAGCGGCCAACACTACGGCCTGACCTGATGCTACATAATTATAGCATGCTATTTAGCAGATGCTATTTATTGTGCACAATAAATGTTAAATAATAATAATAATAATAATAATAGGCATAGATAACAGATTCATTTCTCAGTATTGCCATAGTTATAAATAGTTCTGGGTAAACAAACAAATAAATGCGAATCGCGCCATCGTAAGCACCTAAACATTATTGCGAAATTGCCCAGGATATTTATAAACGGTTCCCAAAATATGCCAACTTCTGCAACTACTAATAATTTCAGATTTGCTTATCGCCTGTTCTGTAATGTGAATATTTAAAGGGGTCGACAGGGTAAACAATGGGCAGCTTGATTGATGAAAGAGAAAAGTAGGACGCAGTTGCGAAGCTTAGTCTGATCGACTTAAGCCACAGTTCATTACTGCCGTTGTAATCTTTATGAAACATCGCTTCCCAAAGTCCCTGTCACACAAACTCGGTGGACTGTGATAACTCGAATGCTTTATGTCAAGGTATTAATATTCCTACTCTACAATCATTACACGGGCCTAGATTATGAATTGGAACCGAAATATACAGTAATAACCAGCAATGTGTATGTAGGTACTTTCTTGGTGAGGCATATTTTTTACATTTAAGCAGGATTATTAATGAGATAGATAGATTATTCCCGAGTCACATAATTTTGATCTTACGCAACGAAAGCTCTCATGAACAGAACGCCTGATCGATTTTTGAGCCGCTCGATTTGAGTTGAGAGGTTTTTAATTTTTATTTTCAGCATGAAAAATTCAATATTTTTAAACTTAAGGCAACACCGAAAGCTTGCGTTAGATAAATAGTTAAAATCAGCTTCATGCATCAAAATATTGAATATTTTATTCCGAAATTCAATATTGAAAACCGTTGGAATCGAGGCGAGCGGTTCAAAAATATGACTCCGAGCTTCGCGTAGGTAGAACCTAACCGGTTTTTTTTTTCCTGTAGATTCTACAAATCTTATCATAATCTAAAAGAATTATAAACTAATCAAATCCAGATTCATTCGTAATTTTTATTAATTGTCGCTCGCTATTTTTAATGTTCATCGATCGTAATACCTAATGCATATTCCTATGCCATAGATAAAACATCGTTTTTGTATAGCAGTAATAGTTTATATTAAACCGCTCCACAGGCTTATTAAGTACATAAACATATTTAGTTTGGTACATTTCGTTTCCCAACTGGGAGTATGGAATTGGATTTGGAAACATTCAATGGCAGACAGACAAAATCAAATCTCCGAAGCACCTAATATAATAAGTTATCTTCAGTTGTTTTAGTAGACAGCCTTTTACCCTTGACATTGTAAAGGCTTCGATAAATAAAAAGTTACCTACAGAATTCTGTATATCTTTTAGGTACCTACTTTATAATACAATTTGTAGGGATTATTATAATAAAGAACCCTACAACGTCATTAATTCGTTTCATGCTCTTTTTTATGACGGGTTAGGCCCCACCGCTCATTCTGTAATTCTAGGTCAGATTTATAGCGGCGACCCAAAAATATACTGAATTTCCACACCCCCATGCCGAGGACATGCCGAGGACGAACTAATATTGCTTTGGAACTCGCAACAAATTATTCACGCCCCTATCGTCTGACAACAATTATGACCTAATATTGGCCAAGATGACACCAAGATTAGCTTCATTCCCGGTGGTGCTGACTTGTGCTCTCTACGTTGTCCGCCTTCCTTTCTTCCTAATTTGCCGGTTGTTATTATTAGTATCAAAGTATTAATAACAGAATTCCTTGTTACAGATCGGAACGCAAGCAATAAATACAGTATAGTAACGCGATGGAGCGAACACAGAGCCTTCTCTTCCGGAAATACAATACCAGCAGTGAGTCCAAGTGCCCCTCCATTCTGACCTCTTTGCCGCCCAGATGGTGCGGAACACAATACGGTCGGATCGCGAGACAAACCAGGGGCCCTATTTTAGAATCGATGCGAGCGTTCGCCTTCTAATCGCTGTTGTGTGACTCTGTATCTGACGTTTTCGTATCTGTATCTGAGCTATTGTGGTTTCGTTATCCACGAATTCGTAGTTCATGTTGTTCACTCACTATCATAGGTAATTGGGCACGCAGAAAATCTATAGGTGTCTACAAATAGCTTACCTTTCTTTCCTTTTTTTCACATTTGCACTTTCTTATTTCGTAACTGATTGCGGTAAAAAATATCTCAACTGTTAATAGCTCACCACACTATTTCACTCGCCACCATCACTAGTGCCACCATTAGCGCCCCCACTACACCACCACCACGTCACTATCACCTGTTTCGCTCGTGTTTCGCTCCTCCATGAAGCATCCTCATGATCTTTGACCGTAAGTCAACAAGAGACTAAAAAATAGGATTAAATTGACCAATTTAAAACCAATTTGTTGTTTGAATGCTAAACAGTTTCGGATCGAATAATTTTCGGGTCTTTAAGCGTCTTATCGGTCGTAAGGTCTTATTGGTTCACATACGACAGAGAGCGAGACAGAGATTGATAACAAAACTATAGAGACACCCAGCTAAACAAAAAATATGCTATAATTAACATGTCCATTGCAGTTATTAGTGAAAACAAATCGAATACGGAATGAAAACGAGAGAGATACATAATCATACCCCAGACAAGGATTTATGTAGAGTGGAGACCGTGGTGATATTTGTCTATTGCCATGCTATACTTGCAGGGATATTCTTTTCTCTTTTGATTTATTGAGATCTAAGGATCTAGCACAGTGGTTTAGACAGAAGCAGTTTGTAGCGACTACCTCTTATCCGCAATTTCATTACCACGGAATACCCTTTTCACCTCTCCAGCATGAAAATGACGCGTTAGCTGCGTCAAAACTCGCAGGAAAAAAGCATTTTGTTCGCTTACAACCTGTTTCCCGCGACTTCGTCTGCATGGGCTACTGAATATAAACAAATTACCTTTTCCTCTAAAAACTACTTGAAAATGAACATTATGATTATCTGGGATACTGAATCTAAATTCAATACAGGTGAACTGACAATTCACGATAGGTAAAAGACCCAGATGCGCTTAAAGACTTTAAGACATTCTACGTGGTAGGTACCTAGATTTACGGTGACGCTGCCCTGGTCTAAGGCAGTTTGTTTTCCAATAATCACTCTTCTCCAATCTTGAGAAGTGCTCTGACAACTCTTGAGAATGTAAGTTGCTACCAAGTTGGCCATGCATATTCTGCGCTAGACGCTTTTTTATTACTCCCGAGCATAGTACAGAACGCTTGAAGCGGGCGTTTATTGCATCGGTTCTGGTGCTGTAGTGGACATTTTGACGCAGTGGACCATGTGAGGCCATCATCATCGTCAACTGTAGGTCTGACGTCTGCTATGGATGGATGGAGAACTAACCTTCCGGATGTATTGAAGCATCCTATTCGTATCTTCTACAGCTTTCTTGTTCACCATAAAAATATCAGACAGCAATCCTGAATCACCCGAGCTTTGTCGCTGTGATACCCTACGCACAGGACTTTCCGTAATGGTATGTTTTACCAACATGACATACGCAGATGCTATAGCAAGTGCGATTTTTCTGGTCCCCAAGCTTTATCCTAGCTGCCAATGAGAAACGTTTTCCCGGTACGTCAAGGAAATATATTTACACTGACGATACACGCTTTTTAAAACTTTATAGAAAACTTCTCTTTGCTCAACCGGGGGTCATGAGACGTTATTACTTACCATTGCAAACATTTCAGTTGCACTGTAATTGCTTTTCAAAGCATGTTCGGATACAGCGTAGAGTTGCCGATCGATATTACAAAATCTTGGAGCTTAATTAGGCAACGATTTGCTACCCTTTCATCAGATACTCCCACGTGTGTTCCTTTGGGCACAAATTACATCTAAGGAGTATGGTGTTGATATTTAGTTTTTCCCACTGTTGTACTGAGGTCGAGAGGCCACAGAACAACTGAACCAAAGCGAACATTTGGCACAGACGTCTTAGGCTATTACTTATTTATTCAGGTGCTGCTTTGCTCTGCAGACCGCGTAGAACTATTTTGGAGAACGAAAATGAAATTCTCGACTATTTCGCACAATTGTGCAAATAATACAAGAGAGCGAAGTTTGTGCTGCGAGTGCCGACTTCAAATCACAATCTAGCGAAGTAGTTTAGAATTGAATCACGAGCGTAACGAGTGATTCTAATAATATAGACTACTGAGCACAGAGAGTGATTTAAAACCACGAGTCATAAAATATTTGCTCTCGTTTTAAACGCACAACTTTTCACCTTTCACCTCTCCTGATTACCACAGATACGTAGGATATTGTTGTTTAAAACCTCTTTGCGTCATTCTGTTTTATAAGTTTATTTTTTAATCAGATATTTCGTTCGGAAACTACTCTGCTTATATTTTTATGAAAACCAAACATAATATTTTTATGTAAGCAATTTTAATGTTCACTGGGAGTTAAATTAAATATGACGTTTATAAAAAGGCAATGGTATAATTAATAAACTGCCCATTATTTAATAATATTTTTCTTAACTTACGAAAATAAACAGTCGTTCTATGACGGATAAAAAACTTGGCAGAAGTTGCCATACAGGGATTTTTATTTTTATATTATTAATAAGTATGCGATTCGGACTTATTATATGTTTAAATATAGGCTGTATGTTGATTTTAGTTTTCGCGCCCTTGCCAACCTGGCACCAGCCCGCAAAGAAAAAGAAAACTGTAAAAAATTCCGTATAAATATTTTGCAATTGTTTCAATAATTTAAAGTTAATAACAATACAGTTCATCGTAAGTGTGATGAAAAACGTCGTATGAAACGCGTGTGCATTGATGATTACTCTCTCGGCTCACTTAACACACGTTCATCACACGATTACACGATCGCGCGCCTAATACCACCTCGACTGTAATGAGGAGTTTTCCAGTAGGTGTTGATAGTTGGTTTCAAAAAACATCAATAGATCCTACAATTTTTGTAATCTATTTTTAATCTGTATGATGGTGGCTGTGCAGTGTTGTGATTTCATGCAGCCAACTAATACAAAACTTAAAAATAAAATGTTTATTTATATAAACATAACTGTTAAAGGTTGAACGAAATGCAAAAAGAAATATTTATAGAAGTTGGCACTATGTTCCATTTTTATTACAACCTCTAAATGGTTGAAAACTATTGACAAATACAATATTATCCAATACAACGTACCCAGTGTTCATATCCTGTTTGCTAAGAACCTATTTCAAGCGATTATTAATTACCGAAATTGTCGGGGCGCCATCTAGTGAGTGGTTAGGAATGCTTTGGAAAACTGCTCATTACCACTCTTGTATCTTATTGTACTAATGTCAATGATAATGTAGTCCACTATAGTTTTCTGCAATCGGTTGGGTTACAACTGTACAATAAGAAATGCGAATCATCGGAATTCTATCCTACTTGTGTATTTACAATTCCGAGGTAATTATCACATTATTTATTAAAGTTTCAAACCCGACAATATTGCGTTTAATTTCGTTTCTTAGAGTTTCACAAACTTTCGAATATGGCCCTTAATTTATTTGTTTCATTAGAAATTACGGTCAAGGATATTCTCGACACATTGCTCTCATATTCATTTGTAATATGTATTACAAATATTCTAATTAAATTTACGTTTTAAGTAGGTGGCTACGGTATTTCTCCTACGCTCTATAACTTAATAGTTATGGAGCGTAGGTTATTATTGAAGCCAACATTTTAGTAGTTATCGTCCACCCACCTATATCACTTTCTATCTAGCTAGATTATGGCTTAATTGTTCCCACCTACTCTACGAATATTGCGGAATCAATTGCCACTCGAAAAAAACCCTTTCCGGTGCGTTTTCAAATTTAGCTATTATTAGTTTTTACGTACCTAATTACTTTTGTAATAAAAATATAATAATAATCTTAGTGCAAATGTCCCGTTTGTGCTCTCGCGCACAAGGGCCCGGGATCCGCTTTGACCATGATCCAGGATTTGGCCGATCAGATAATTACAGTGGAGACCTGAACAGATTGGATCATGGTTACATATCGAATGTGCAGATTTCATTACGATGTTTTCCCTCGCCGTAAGAGCATCGGTTAGCATTCAAAAGTAATGATGATCGTTAATTATAAAAAAAATTCATAGTCCTACCGACCTCTTAGTATCCTGTCCGACCTCGTAACACAGCCCATGCAGCAGTCACAGCCCATGACTCTTTCAGGCTAATTGACATGTATTAAGTTGTCAAGTAGTTAACTACTTGTTAAAAAGTTTGTTTTACTATTTTACAGCGATTTCAGAGTTGGTGCCATTGCGAAAGATGTTAATTATCACGAGCATATACATACCTCCTGGTATCAAGAATTAATTTAAAGTCAACCTGTATTTTAGGAAACAGTAGTGGTATGTTACACCTAAAACGCGACTGCTCAGCAAAACTTGTGCATTAATTTCACAATAAACTAAATCGTGCCTGTCTAAACGTGACAAGAGACTACGGTAGCCACCCACCAATCAACTCCATAACTCCACCAATTAACTCTATAAACAGAAAAAAGTTCTAACTTTTTATTTAACTTGCAACTTATTACTGGGCGGCATTGACGGGCTGACACCACAGCACCTCAAAGACCTACTCGGTGGCGGCAGCGGTGAAACCGGAGTGTGCCTGCTAAATGAGTTAAAAGACCTATCTAACCTTATGCTATCTGGCTCGGTTGCAGATGGTATCACCGACATTCTGTATGGGACCAATCTCATAGCTTTAAATAAAAAAGGAGGTGGTGTCAGGCCAATTGCCGTCGGCACTACGTACCGTCGCCTAGCAGCTAAACTTTGCTGTAAGAGCGCTGCCGAACAACTGGCCGCTTATTTTCAGCCAATTCAGCTGGGTTTTGGGTCAAAGGGTGGCTGTGAGGCGGCGGTACCAGGCAACCAGGATTGTGAAGTGCTGCTGAAGGTGGATGTTAAAAATGCCTTCAACTCAGTCGATAACCCAAGCGCAATCAAAGTTACCCTCTGTATATGGGTTTTTATGGCAATGTTATAAAGAACCATCAAAACTCATATACAGGGATCACTTATTGCATTCTAGCGTTGGGTGTCAGCAAGGTGACCCGCTCGGGCCGGCTGTCTTTGGTCTGGCGATCCACCCTATTTTAGAGAAACTGAAATCCAAATTTAATGTTTGGTACCTGGACGATGGGACCCTAAGTGGTAAAGCGACAACAGTGCTGGAGGATCTACAACTCCTGATTCGCGAATTTGGCGCTATTGGATTAGAGCTAAATTTAGCGAAGTGTGAGTTGTATATCCCAGACACATGTCCTGATAAAAGTACTATTGCGTCATTATTCAATACCCTGGCACCAAACATCTCGTTTGTCAACAAGAGCACGCTTTATCTCCTAGGTGCCCCAATTTTCGACGAATCTTTTTCCCCCTTTGTTGACCTTAAAATTCAAAACTTTACAGCAGTGTCGGATCGCCTTCAGCATATTAGTACCCACATGGCCTATGTCATTCTACGATTTTGCCTCTTTGTCCCCCAGTTTACATATGTTTTATGGTGTTGTCAGTTATGGAAACATCCTGATTTACTCTTTCGACTCGACAGCACTATTAAACAATAATTAACGATGTTCCTAAATTTAAATTTCGATGACAAAGCTTGGGCCTAGGCCTCTCTACCCATCAGGTTTGGTGGTCTGGGCATCAGAAAAATTTCAAGTATTTCTTTACCTGCTTTCCTGTCCTCTGTACACAGCACGTGTTTGTAGGTAGATAAGATTTTGGGCACGTCTACCAACGCGTGTGAGGTGGCATATATGACAGAGGCCAGGAATTCATGGACTTTAGCTTGCCCGAGCACTGAATATCCGTCTACCCCTTCGTCACAGAAACTGTGGGACGAGCCGCTCTGCAGGTTGGTGCGGGATAATCTGGTTAATACGTCCACCGATCCTGCAGTGCGTGCCCGCCTCCTAGCTGTCGGCGAATGGGAGTCAGGTCTATGGCTTCAGACACTTCCATCATCCACCATTGGCACTCTGCTGGATAGTTCTACATTTAGAGTTGCCACGGCCCTTCGCCTCGGTGTTCCCTTCGTGGCCCGTCATGAATGCAGTTGTGGCCATGCAGTGTCACAACTTGGGCATCACGGGTTGTCGTGCTGCAGGAGCGCCGGGCGCTTTTCACGGCATGCAGAACTGAACGACATCATCCGCCGGGCCTTTACCACTGCTGGTTCTCCCGCCATCCTGGAACCAAATGGACTGGCGAGAGACGACGGAAAAAGGCCCGACGGTATGACACTCGTGCCTTGGAAGATGGGTCGGTCTTTGGTTTGGGACGCTACCTGCGTCGATACCCTTGCACCGTCACATATTCCATCCACGAGTGTCAATGCCGGTTCCGCTGCCGCTTCGGCAGAAAATTTCAAACGGCGCAAATATGCTGGCCTCAGCGGAGATCATTTATTTGCGCCGTTTGGCGTAGAAACGCTTGGGCCGTGGGGACCAGGCGCTCATACTCTTTTCAAAGAGTTGTCTAAGCGCCTGGTTAACACTTCGCATGACCAAAAGGCTGGCCAATACCTTGGCCAAAGGATTAGCCTCGCGATACAGCGAGGCAATGCGGACAGCCTTTTGGGAACAATACCTTTAACAAGGGACTAGGGGCAAGTTTTTTATTTGTAAATATTATTTTATAATTTAGTATTAGCTTTATTTAATTTATTTCCGTCATGTAAATATTTCTTTTCACCATAAATAATTCTCACTTATTACTGAATTCGCTTAAAATTAAGTTAAAATATAGTCAACTACTTACGTACGCACGTATCCGTGTCAATCAGCCAGCGCCAACAACTTGAGTACATTAAAATTCTTCACAAATCTCATGTATTCTACATCATAGGTCGACAACATGGGTTGACGACCTGAGTGGTTTAATGGTCAACATCAAGAGGTCCCGGGTTCGATTCCCGGCCGGGTAGAAATTGAAATGATGAATTTAATTTCTGTTACGGGTCTGGGTGTTATATGTATAATAAGTATGTATTTAAAAGTATTTAAGTAGTATATCAGTTATCTAGCACCCATAGTACAAGCTTTGTTTAGTTTGGGGCTAAATGGCGCTGTGTGAATTTGTCCACGAATATTTATTTATTTATTTACAACACAACCGCGACTCCCCAGATGTTGCTGGTGTCAATGGGCAGCAATGATCACTATCCTTGCCCATCCCGCTTTCTCCATCCATCTTCATTACTAAATTAAGATAACTCTTTTCTCAGTGGAGAAATAATTGACAAAAACCTGTATTATAAAAAAATAACCAAATAAAGATATGTCCATATCTATGTCAGCAGGTGAAGCGGTGATCCGGTGAGGGGGCATGGAGGGCGCGGACGGGCACGAGCTGCTGGACTGGGAAGCGCTGTACCTGCCCGCGCGCAACCACTCCTGGAACGGCTCCCTGCCAGCCTGGAACGGCACCAGCGACACCAACGACACCTGGTGGGACGCGTCCGCGCCCTTCGACTCGCCAGCCGCGCTCGTGCGCGCAGCCGCCAAGGCCATAGTGCTCGGTCTACTCATACTCGCTACTGTAGTCGGTGAGATTTTATTTTTATATTATATGTAAACGGTAGACAAACAGACATGCGGGCCACCGGATGAAAAGTGGTCACCGCCGCCGCAAAAGTGGACATCAGCAACACCAGGCGCTATCAATGCCTTGCCCGACACTAAGGAGACCTCTAATATAATCTCGTACCTCTCGAACGATCCCATGTCATAGTCCAAAGGAAACACTGTGGCTGGGAGCTCATTCCACATCCGAGAATGTTGATATTGCCTTTGTTGAGTCCACAGAGATCGAAAAAACAATAACGCTCCATAAAAGTTGTCGACTTTTCGATCTTACACTAGTAAGAATGTTGATTTTGTTAAAACGCTGTCGGACACACAGACTATAGAGGTACTATTTCAGCATCATCATTGCTTTATGCAATAAAGCTGCCTGTAAGCCTCATGTCCTAAGCCGCTGGCTCTGGCATCATAGGCATGTTAGCTTAATGTCATATGTTTACGCCTACAAAGTAATAAAAGTTTCAAAATATTTTTTGCTATACAAAACGGCGATTTCATAGATAAATATCTATTATTATTGCAACTAATCCTTGAAGACAAAAGTGTTCGTTCAACTCGAAACTTTTGAAGAGGTCACAACTCACAAACAAATGAAGGCCGGACCACGAGTGGAATTGTTTGCTCGACCGAGTAATTAAAACCTGGAACGCGTATTAAGGAACGATTCTGAGCCTAGCGGCATAGGTAGGCAGCCGGAGAGTTTCCCACGCTCGCACCAAATAAAACTGCGGATGCCGCCGGCTTCGGAGGTCGGACGACACTTCACCTCGAAACAGCTACTCTAATAATATACATATTATAGCACAAAATAGATCTTCTCGGATGGATCGGCCAAATACTGACGAATTCGTTTGACGTCGAAATTTTTCTGTCAACTTCATATCACATTAAAATGAAGAGAGCAACGTCCACAAACGAACATTAACGAATCACAGGTTTCGAGAATACTCCCCAGCAATCGATCATCTGCTGATGCCATCAGCAATCTAACGCAAGGCTCGGAATAGCACCTTTAAAAAGGACTTATTCGTTATGCAGGTAATGTGTTCGTGATAGCTGCTATCCTGTTGGAGCGACACCTTCGCAGTGCGGCCAATCAGCTGATCCTGTCGCTGGCAGTCGCTGATCTGCTAGTGGCCTGCCTGGTGATGCCGCTGGGTGCCGTGTACGAGGTGGCGCAGCGCTGGACCCTCGGCCCCGAGCTCTGCGACATGTGGACCTCGGGAGACGTGCTGTGCTGCACCGCCTCCATATTACACCTCGTCGCGATCGCGCTTGATAGGTAATCCGAGCACATTACATTTTTCTTAGGAAATATTATCCATGTAAATTAAAGGAGATACCGATAACTTTGTACGGCTCGTAGACCAGGCAAAGGATATTTTTATTCAAAGCAGATTCTTATGAAATATTCAGCATAATCAGCAGTATGGAATGAGCAGTAGTGGAGGTTTTGCGGCTCTAAAAAATTAAAACAAACTCAATTAACGGCCACTCATATTCGATTTTCTTGATTGCAGATATTGGGCTGTGACAAATATTGACTACATCCACGCGCGGACGGCGCGGCGCGTCGGGTACATGATCCTGTGCGTGTGGGTTGTGAGCTTCCTCGTATGCATCGCCCCGCTACTGGGTTGGAAGGACCCCGACTGGAACCGCCGCGTTTCCGAGGACTTGCATTGTGTCGTGAGCCAGGACGTGGGCTACCAAATATTCGCAACGGCATCGTCGTTTTACGTGCCGGTACTAGTGATATTAATATTATACTGGCGGATATACCAGACCGCCAGGAAGAGAATCCGGCGGCGGCGCGCGGCCACGGCCCGCGGCGGGCCCCCGCCCGTGCCGGCGGGCGGCGCGCTGGTGGCCGCAGGCGGCAGCGGCGGCATCGCGGCCGCCGTCGTGGCCGTCATCGGCCGCCCGCTGCCCACTATCTCGGAGACCACCACCACGGGCTTCACTAACGTCTCCTCCAACAACACCAGCCCCGAGAAGCAGTCGTGCGTGAACGGCCTGGAGCCGGACCCGCCGACGACGGGCTACGGCGCGGTGGCCGCCGCCTACTACCCGACGCTGGTGCGCCGGAAGCCCAAGGAGAACGCGGACTCAAAGCGCGAGCGCAAGGCGGCCAAGACGCTGGCGATAATCACCGGCGCGTTCGTGGCGTGCTGGTTGCCGTTCTTCGTGCTGGCCATCCTGGCGCCGACGTGCGACTGCGAGGTGAGCCCGCTGCTGACGTCGTTCTCGCTGTGGCTGGGCTACTTCAACTCCACGCTGAACCCGGTGATCTACACGGTGTTCAGCCCGGAGTTCCGGCACGCGTTCCAGCGGCTGCTGTGCGGGCGCCGCGCGCGCCGCCGCCGCGCCCCCCCTTAGCGCCCCGCCCTCGCCGCTCCCCATCCCAGCCCCCCGACTGACCTCGTCTAGCTCGATACTACACGTTATGTTATCTTGTTACATTTTCAGAGATATATTTACACCCCTTTATTTTTTGTACGTGATGAATGTGAATATGATTACCTGTCTAGTAAATAAATCACAAATTCTCTTTACATACCTACGCTTTCAATTTATTCGGTGCCCTTTTCGAGCATCCTAAATGTGGCGTTTATGGAATTGTACTGTTAATTTAGAACGTAGGTACAGGGTACGCAATGGCTATTATTATGGAAATGTTTTAAATTACACTCGTCGAAAGAAATGAATGACAAATCAAAAATTACGCAGCCTTTTCAGGGTGCCTTACTCACAGGGTGTCAACGGAACCCGTACTAAGCCTCCTTCTATCTTGTTGAATAGGCAAACATTTATTTCATTTAACCCTAGGATTTGATAAAGCAGGTCATCATCAACATAACTTGGGGTCGAACCCCGTTATGCACTCTCGCGCGCCGCGACAGAGCATACCTTCTTTTTTTCCTACTTTTTCTTATCCATTTCGCTGCGGTCTTCGGTATCCTTGGTGGTGTACCCTGAAAATTGTAATAGAGTAAGTCCTACAAAAAACTCTGTCCCCTTATCTGAGAAACAAAAATGAGATCTGAGTGAATTCTTTACAGTCGGCATTAAATTATTGTCAATAAACGCCTGGGAGTGTTATTTAACGATGAGGTGTACTTAATGTGCCATTAGATTCCCTACTTGTTCTTTACATTATATATATGGACAATAATGTTTTACTATTATCACCAGGGAGATAGCTCCGCCCGTCGTTTATGCCTATACTGCGGAATAAACGCAACTTTTTATTAGCATAGCTTTATTGCTGGACCATTTAATTATTTTCGCAGACGTTCATTTGCAACGTTCATTTATTAGCCTTTCAAATCAAGTTGCAAAAAGGTAAACAAACTGAATCACAAATCTGAAACTCACTGAGTTTGTCAAATTATTCAATTAACACACTATGTAAAATCCGAGAGCATAAGTCATGACCATCTTAAGAATCATATTCCTTTGCGCTACTGTGCTGTTGTTAAACGGTTTTTATAGCATTCATGAAATACGTTTTTATTTATTATGTAAAAAATATCCTGGGGTAAAGAACGAGTCCTTTTAGCATAAGGGACAACTCCCTTCTTTTAGCAAACTGATTTTGGCTAAAGATGCACCAAACGCCATCTATGTTGCTGTATCGGAAAACGAAAATTTTCTTGAAGTGGTAATTCTCTTTTTCTGTTGTACCGTACCTTCATGAACTCTCATATAAAACATGAACGTATATATTTATAAATAATTGTAACAATTAAAACTCCTAGAGAACTTGAACACCTAGCCAGTACGTACCTAAGCTATCATGGAAATACCTCTGGCTACCGCGAACAGAATTTTTTCGAATTAAGTATTCTGTGCCAGTACATAAAGGCTACAATAATTTATACGCGAGCCCGAAGCAAATATAACGTAACGAGGATGGGATTCGCAAATGAAATATACCTACGACACTCGAAGTTTGTAACAAAGGCATTGTTGCTCATGAAAATGCTTCATCGTTAGCGTAACGGTGAAGTAGCGGCATGAAGTTGCCAAAGTCGATGTTTCCATCTCATTTGTTCTCGCAGTGATTATTACAAGTTGCTATTCCGAATAAATACGATTGCGACGTAGAGATGGGCAACTCAGCAAAATTATTTGTGTCAACGGTGGATCGGACGCACGCAACTCACAGCGGATAACTAGCAGAGAACTACGCGGCGTAGGCTTTTGGAGGCAACTCAAAAGGCGCCAAGATGCAACAGAACTGCAAAACGCACGCAATTTTCATCCTAATCCATCTACGTAATGCTATAAATGGGTAAGTTTGTCGTTGTCGTTGCCAATCGGCTCTCGTCCCGAGACTGTTTAACCAGTCTCAGGGTCTACCCGGAAGATTTCATAAATCGGTCAACGATATTAGGAGGTACACCTAACGAGTGACGAGCTCGTTGCGATGCTAAAGTCCGACTAGCCTCAAAGAACGAAAGAGTCACCTATCCAATTTACGGATATTTGGATGGATGTTTATTACTCTTTCTGTTTTCTTTCCTTTCCTTGTGTTTTCTGTTTATAAACTGCTGAACGGATCTTGACGAAATTTTACTGCGTTGTAAGTAGCTCGATATATCCCAGAATAACGTATGTTCTAAATAATTGTGGTTCCTTAAGCGTTGGTTCATAAAGTCGCGGCCAAAAGCTACCCACTTCTTATCTAGCAATGCGATAGATTTTTTGCAATTAACACGGTATACCCCAAAACGGCTACCTTGTAGTAATGTTCGCCAATACATTTCGAAGAATCGAGTTAACTGATCAGGCACAGAAAAGTGCGCCAATGCCCATCTCTACGCGACTGACAAATGACGGAGGGCCTAACCTTGTGTGAGCGGGCTGGCACGAGGCGCCTCCCTGAAACATTACTCATTGGGAGCCCCAAGCCCAGCACAGCTGAGGCGATAAGAGCTGCGGCCTCACTTAGTTTAGCTTTGTGACGTTACACCACTAAGCGGTCGCCGTAATGTGGGTCATATGTTATTCCTATTTCATACGTGGATTAGCAGGGCGGCCGAGCGGTGGGGAGATTACGGGACTCTATGGCCATCTGGCAGGTTTCGCGTATTCTGGGTGGTGATTAACGGTGTCGGTTAACAAAAAATATTCTAAAATTCGAAATATTGAAAGCTTGTTTTGAAGATGTAAATCGTTAATAATGCAGTCAAGTTTCTTGGCAGAATTTTTGCTGTGGATCAGCTCGTCTCGATACCACATTCCATATTTAGTTAGTAGGCTACAATTACGAAATTAGATTGATCTATCTTCAGGTTCTAAAGTTTTTTTTATTTATACTAGGTAATAAGGTGGCATACGGTCTGCCTGATGGTAAGCAGTTACCGCTATCTATTAACGTTTGCAATACCAGGGGTATCGCCGACCCCGTATAACACGTTGCTCTGGCAGCAGGCGAGTTCTAGACGAGGCCTTCCACTGCGAAAGTCATTGTTCTCCTCCCCTATATATAGCACTGGAAACCTTACTCACCGATAGCATCGATCAATAGATTTTTCTTTAAGCAATACCTTTTTTCTGGTCGAAGATATGCCTCAATTGACTGACGAGTTGACTTCTGACTCAAAACGACTCGACCATTATAGGTCATAAGATAGTAATAACTAGATACCGGAGCGGGTGCGTAGGGGTTACCTAATACCTAATAATGGCGTCTAAGCTGTTCTACCAGCTACTTCACTGAAAACTAGCTTGATCTGGAAGGGTAACCTATCATATATCCGAAATTTCTTTTATCTTTTACGTTTCCCGAAAATAGTTCGCCATTTTTAATTTTCCAAAATTTTCCTTTCAACGGAAAACACGTTATCGTATTTTTAAAATTACGATTTTCGATTTTTATGTTTTTTTTTTTGTTTACTTTATTTAGAAACAAACAGTCGTTTACACAAATAGTACATTGCACTAGATAATTAAATAGGCCTAAAGTTTCCTAATTCATTTACAAATTTCGTTAGTTAATAGCTAACTGTTGAGACTGAACAACGCTAAGTACAATACATTAATTACTACAATTATGGTAATAAATGTTATATACAATGCTTAGTACCTACGTACTACTACTACTTGGCCAAGTGCTTGTCGCAAATTTATAAACAAACTATGGGTTATTTATGAGATGTTTAGTCGTGCGTATAGATTCGAAGGAACTTGTTTAGTTTATCTACTTTGTGCTATGACTCATTTTTTCTAATAATCGGTGCCAGAACTGTTTTCAACGTTAATCCAAAAGGTAAGTTTAATTTTTTTTTTATATTTAAGTCTATGCTTACGTTAACAATTTGTGAACGAAACATTATAACACCGTGCGGTTCTTCTGATAAACGATTTTTTTGCTTAGTTTGTTGTACAGTGCTCAATATAAAATGTGTCTTTAGAACGTGAGGAGATGCGTGGTATCTTAAAGTTAATTTGTTCGAGAAGAAGAGAAGAATCTAAGTCACTATTAACAATTTTGAATAAAAATATCGCTTCTAAGTACGACCTACGACTTTGCAAAGTAAGTAAGTTATGTCTTTTTGCCGAAACACTTTATGACTGAAAGCTGTGACCTCCACGATAATCTAACGATTTCAGAAACTTTTTCTGAACTTTTTGCAGACGGGCGATATGAACAACCACACTGGCAAATACTAAGTGGCTTCGTACGAATAAGTAGTATAGAATTTTAAGAATGTCAGTACGCCTGAACGATTTGGAAAGACGAAGGATAAGGCCTAGCTGTTTAAAAGCCTTCTTTAAAATTGTATCTATATGGAAATTGTAATGGAGCTTATGATCTAAAACAACACCTAAATCCCTAACTTTATCCACCCTGTTTAATACGTTGTCCGAAATCATAATTGTATGTGATTAGGTTATGTTTTCGAGAGAAGCTTATTACATGGCACTTAGATGCATTTAGAACAAGTTTATTTTCTATGCAATATTGATTAAAACTATATATATCAGATTGCAGCTGCTAGCAGTCGTCAATCGTACTGTCAATTTTAAAGATTTTTCTATCATCCGTATACATCAAGTAGCACGAATTGCGAAAAGATTGGCCAACGTCATTTATATACAATATTAAGAGAAATGGCCCTAGATGTGAACCCTGAGGCACCCCGGAAGGTATAGGCAAAAATTGTGACATAAAACCACACAGCCTGACTACGATTACTGAGGTAGGATCCTACCCATCTATAAAGATCGCCATGTATCCCAACGTCCAGTAACTTTTTCAAAAGAGTTTTGTGATCTATCTTATCAAACGCCTTCGAGAAGTCAGTATATATAGTGTCAACCTGACAACCAGCATCCAATACGTTAATTACAAAAATCTGTGTATGTCACCATGTTGGTGTCGACACCACGACCGCGAAAGAAACCGTGCTGCTGACCCGACACATGTCGACCAAGAATAGAAGTGAGTTCTGAAGTAGCAAATAACCCTAGTAATTTTCCGAAAACACACAACTTCGATATCGGCCTATATTGCTTGATATCGCTTTTATCACCTCCCTTAAAATAAGGGTAATTATGGCTTTTTTCCATATGTCGGGAAAGCAACCTTCGGACAGGCTTTAACAAAAATCGGATGAATCCCATCATGGCCTGAACCTTTATTTACATATATATTTTTAGTAAGTTTGGTTACCCGACTGACGGAGTTACAAATTGATGAGACACTATAGGGCGAGTCCTCATTTATTACAATGTTTTCACAACTTTTTTGACTGTCAAGAGGTATGGTAAAGACAGAGTTAAAATAGTTATTAAAGCTATTACAAATAGACTGTAGATGTCACATTCTTAAATGTCATTCTATCTGGTACCGAATTCGAGGAAAATTTTGATTTCATGACAGAACAAAAGAATTTTGGTGATTGGGATATAATGAACTTAGCATAGTCAATACATATAAGTCTTATAGCATTGTCTCTCCACCGTACGTTCACGCTTTCTTAAAAATTGAAATGTTTGGTAGTCGAGTGTAATTTTATTAAAGCTCGCGAGTACCAAGGCGGAAAACTACCATTAGAGTTTACAGTACGACATGGGATATTTTTGTCTAATATTTAATTAATATTTAAATAAAAGTATTCAGTTGCCTGCTCCACGGTCATTACCTTCATAACACACTATCTACCGCAGACAAGTCATCGCGTATTTGGCAGTAATTAGCATTATGGAAGTTCCTAACTGTACTAGGAATTTCCAGGCACAGTGTTTGAGTGGGCAGAGCAATTAATATGTTAAAAGATTTATGGTGAGTATCCTCTCTTGTTAATGGACTTTCACACGAAGTAACTACACAGGATCTATTACTAAAAATCAAGTCTAAAATTCGGTCGTTACTGTTTAGACACCAGTTAAACTGTTTCAGATCAGTTAAATTCATAAAATCGCTCAAGCATGAAATCTTTTCTTCGGGATGGTTATTTGAACATAACAAAACAGTGCCATTTTCCATCTTCCAATGACATTAAAATCACCCAGTATTAAGAAAACGTCATCCGCATTGTTTAAAAATGTTTCCGAACTATTGTCAAAGAACGAATGTAAAAATCGCAACTCATTTTGATTTTAAACTTCGCGATCGATATGCACAAAGTAATATGGAACTTATGTCAACCGTGGAAGGTTGAAACTTGCAAACACTGTCACACCAGCCGATTAAAGTAGTACAACGCAACCAACAACAACGAGCGCACTTGACAGATGTTTTAAATCCTATATATTTTTAAATGTTACTTTTTTTCCAGAAAAACGATTCCAGTATTATGAATAGATAACTTTTTTAATTAAAAATAATTGAAATCCATCAACTTTTGGCACATTAATAAGTGCTATTATATGCCTAATTAAAAAACTCAGCATTTAAGCAAGTATGCAGCCTGCGCTTCATGAAAATAAGCATCAGCCGGCGTAGCATGCAAGCAAGCATGCAACATGGAAACAAGAATCAAGCATGCAAGCAAGTATGTAACATGCGGTGTGTAAGTAAGGAAATATCATGTAAGCAAGTATGCAGCATGAAAGCAAGCATGCAGCATGTAAGCATGTATGCAGCTTACAAGCAAGTATGCATCTTACAAACAAGCATGCAATATGCAAGTACGAACACAAAAACACTCTAGAGTCGTAGCGACAAGACTAGGTGGAGTCGGGGATGCAAACTTCGGGGAAGGCAGCTAGCTATTTATTAAATTTTTATACTATTAATACGCGAATTCATGTGAGTTCGCTGCGCTCAACCATTTATTGACTTAAGCTGAGACCAGTATTTAAGTTACTCTTTGGCACCCCCCGTAGTTAGAAATATCAGCTAGGAGGGGGCCCTTAACAACTATTGATGCGGGGCCCTGCAGGGCCAGCTACGGCTCTGGGTTACCACCTATTCAACGTCTGTGCTTTACACATATCGAATCCGTATTAATATAAATAGATAACTTCAACTGCCATTGTCAATTATGACCTTTTTTTAACTATAGACAGATACTTTGACAACATAATCCCTTTAACATATAATAGGTATGCTGTAAACTGGACCGATTTCGATGAAGAAACTAAGATCTGTATCGATCAAGGCTTTCCATTATATAAATAAAAACCGTATTGGTGGTCCACTCCTTCCGTATCCCAGTTGCCACAGACAAACAAATAATATCATCCGTCATTTAGGTCGAGAGTACTATAGGTTACCTATGATATGTCCAGATTAACATGTCTTATTTGGTGAACAAACAATATCCAAAATCACGACTTGCCGTATCAATCACGCTACGGACATTATGCATGGCTTTAATTATATAAGAAACACATAGAATGTTAATTACAACGAAAACTGCTTCAAATTATTCATTTAAATACGTAATTTTTGTAACCAAATAAGACAAGTCAGTCTGAACAAATTTTGCTCAACATAGAGACACAAACAAATAATTATTTATTAAACACCTGCCACATTGACCTACTAGCAAGCAACCTTTCTCACCTGTTGAAAATTAACAGAGTCAATAAAGTACGTGGCCCAAATGTGTCCCAGCGATGAAAGATAATGTCAACGAGTGAAATAGGTGGAACATTTTGCTGCCACAGAATTTTCCAGGTTTAACAGAACTCCTGCCGTGTGGCGTATGGAGGCTAACTAGTATGAGATCGAATTAAAGATAAAAAATGTAAACAAATGGGTTGCTACAATAAAAAAATAACCCAAATTGTGGATTATTTAAAATCATTGAAATATTGATTAAAATTATTACATTCAAAATGAAATAAAATCATATGAATATTTTAAAACATTTTACTAAATTAAATAGGGAACTATGTTTTTTGTTACATATTTGTGCTGTTTCAATAAAATATGGGTAGTTTTCATTTATGCCACTGGTAATGATAAGAAATTGTAAACCTTTGGTTCGTTGTTACAGTACATTATTGCAAAGGCTTGGAAAGTAAGGGATTGACTGACGCCGAGATATATTTAATTAATTTCTCAAATAATAATACTTAAAATAATATAAGATTCAAAATGGCGGCCACTTCTTTCTAAGATTGGACTTTTCTAACTAATATTCTTGGACTAATAGTTTCCGAGTTACTTATTACATTTTTAATCAATTGAATAAATGGGGTATAATCGATTTGTTTCGTTTTTGAAAGTTTACCAGCCAATGTAAAGCGCACTGAAAAGTGTGCATGATGCATAACCATTTGGTTATGCAAACCAAAGGTTTTATACCCCTGAATAGTCCCTTTGACATTAAGAGTTGTGTGTTTACATTTTTATCTTTAATTTCATCTCCAACATAGATTAGTTTATTATAGTTATTTTCATAGTATTATGTTATACGGTATCTTACTATGGGGCAAGTGTGCTGATAGTGACATCATATTCAAACTACAAAAACGAGCTGTAAGAGCAATATATGGATTACGTCGACATGATTCGCTCAAAGAATTGTTTAAAGAAATTGATGTTCTCAAGTCAATATTGTATATTTGATAACTAATATTATGTACATAGCATATTACCCAATTTGCTAAAAACACTGATATTCATAATGTAAATTTAAGAAACAAGAATAATCTGGTAACACCGGTGTTCAGACTTAGTAAAGTAAATTCATCTTTCATGGGTAACTGTATAAGATTTTATAATCATATTCCTGAATGTATTATTAATTTTCCCGGAATCACAATTTAAAGAAAAGGTAAAAACAACTTTAACGAAAAAAGCCTATTATAAAATTGATGAATATATCAATGACAAAAATGTATGGTGTACTACTAGCTCTTCGAAATAGGAAGATATTTATAAATTTACAATTTTTTTAAATAACAAATATTTTTTAAATATGTACGACATTGGCAGTGCATGCTCACTTAAAAGACTGCCTGGTGGTGGCGTGGGGGTCGGGTCGTTCTCTTCCCTCAAATATGGTTAAATTGGACGATGGCTGGGCCCTGCGTCATGCTCGTGAATGGGTGCTGCCTTGATGGAATGGCCTGCTTTTGCTGTACCATTATTTTTTTTATTTTTTTTTTATTCTTAGTTATCCTGACCGATTTGTAGAGTTCACATCATATTCCAATCAAGACAGCCTCACTCAAATTAAATTGACAAATGTATCAACGCAATGTAATCATATTTAAATGTACCTGTGGGTTTCTTGCCGTTTCTTTCTCCCACAGATGGTCATTTTCCTTACTTAAGCGGCATACTGGCAGACAGACGACATTCTTTTTAGTTTTTGTTCCGAGCTCAGGGGGCGACGCGGGTAGCCGGCTGGTGCGTGCGGTGCTCGCGCCGGCGGGCTGGCTGGGGCCGGGCACGCGCCGCAAATGATTCGCCAAGGCGGTGATGTGCGTTGCGTGTACCGGTGCCCGGTGTCTCGCCGGAGTGAGCCCTCGTACGCGCTGATCGGTCTGGTCTGTATGCGTCGCCCCCTACCTGGATCAACTCACTTAACTTTCCATTTGGTTTCCGTTAGATTTTGACTTTTGAAAAGAGATTAATTAACGTAATCGTAATTCAATAAATACTTTTTTCATTTTAATGTAGGTAATATAGCGTAGGTGTACGAACATGAAGTTTCTAACTTAGCATGTTCCTCATTTCTAATGCCAGTGCCTAGTACTAGTTTTACTAAAAATATTTAATAAATTTCAGTTTCATTCGACAAAATCGCGCGCATATTTTTACGCTATTTCACCATCGAAGGTTGTAAACAATAAGAAATACATTTAACTACGAATAACAACGCAAATATTTATAGTGAATATGTAAAACTACACACACCGAAATACCTAAACAAACTAGACTAGACTTAGGTACTGTCTGGGATAAAATTACTGTGTACATTTACTCTAGCACAATTTTGTGCTTTTATTTTCTCTCCCATTTTTGTCGGACAACAACGCTTGGTCGTTGGATTCATTTTTACTAAAACATTTAACTTCACTACACATAGCTCGTTAGACAATTCATTGGGCAAAGTTGTTGGGAAGCTTGTAAATTACTAGCGACCGGCGAAAACGACTGTTAGAACATGGCGGGTGGCAGTTTTCCCGCTGTACGAGTATGCAAATCGCCAGTTTAATGTTTTTAAGTGTAGATAACAGCCACAATTTGTGAGGCTCGTAGGTTGCGGTGGCAGGCCGGTGCTGGGGGCAGCGCGATATCGCGTCGAGATACGTAGGTACTCAGTTTAATAAAAAATATTTGGGCTGAATGTCGCGGAGGCCGCAACAGCGAGTCGCGGTCCTTTGCTAAAATAAGCAAAATGTTCAAAAACGTGTACAATTTGTACCTACACACAGATACAACCTCGATGACAAATACCGACAAAAAGTATTAGGAGCTTCATTAAAGAGACTGACGAGTAGCGCTCAGTTTAACGTCACTTCCATTAGATGGTTTCGTTGGTTTAAAATGATTGCCAACACTACCTACTGACAAAAAATGGTCTTCGTCTAATATTTTGTGTAACTATTTTTTATCACTTCAACAACCCATTAAACCCTTTTGCTTGGGCCTTCTTCTTCCAATATAGTGGAGGGTATTGCGGTATTGCCTTAGTAAAGAGTATTATCATAGAGTAATATATAGGTCGGTGTATATTTATTGCATAATCGGGCTCGGAGTATCGTTTAATGGTCGATTGCAAATCAGAATTTTAATGAACTTGGGTGGGGCGACACACCCACATCCCACCCCATTATTTGTCTATAACTTCCTATTTTGAGCGACTACACTACACCACACAGGAAGGAGTGTTCTGACTAGGATTAGGTAACCTAAAATCCAAATGAATGAGCATCAACGAGTTTTATTCATTCGTTGCGCGTATTATTACTAACTCTATTCACAGATTAATAATGTGGGACCCGAAATCGCATCAAATATCTGAGAATATTCTTTATGTCGGTGAAGAAGCTCCCAAGCTGCAAGCTATTGCTTTATAAATCTCATTCCTACTACTGACAGTGTGCGCTAAAATCAAATGTACCTAATTAGTAGTAAGTTTTGGCGTTTCTATGAAATTATCTTAATACTTATGCTCAAAACGAGTATATATAAAAAGAAGACACTTTGGTCTGTGTCTGTTAAAGTGTTTAAATATATAGGTAAGTACTAAACGGTCATGAAGCCCTAACTGCGCACCAGTCTCCGAGAACTACGCAAAGACCGCACCGATTTTCAGAATTGAAATTGATACCGAAATCAATTTCTATTTTTGTATTTTATTTTAGTGTACCCACATAGCACAACACGGGAGGTGGGTATTATAAATTAATAGCCTTTCGGAACGGACACCTCGAGTCGGCAACAGGTCGCCTGATGGATCACGGTGACGTTGATAAAAACAACATTAATCTGCCGCCCCGACCGCCGCCCGCCAGTCACTGCACACTGGGACCTCGTCATACCGTACCCAAAACTGTAGGTAAGTATTTGCCGGTATAGGTAATATATGTATACAGTTTTGATACAGATATTTAAATATTAAACACTAGCCAGTTAAGTGGTTTTGCTTAAATAGGAAGTTAAACATCATCACCGTCGTCATTATCATCAGCCAATGGGAGTCAACTGCTGGATAAACTCCTCCCAGGTCACGCCACTTATATCTCTCTCAGCGTAGTTCGCAGCAGTGTAGTTTCGCAACCCCGTAGTTCGTAACAGTGTACTTTCGCATCCAGTATGCATCGAAACAGTGAACTTTCGCAACAACGTACATCGAAAGTAACGTAACAGTCTAGTTTCGCGGCAGAGTACTTTCGGAACAGCATAAATGTTACGAATTTCGCATTAATGAATTACACTCCTGCAGTTTTGCGTAGACCGTCGCTCCACCTAGCTACAACACAAGGTATCCTACACCAGTTTTGTCCTCCTTTCGAGAACTAGTCTCCCTAACAGCCAACCGTTGTAGGTACGGTAAAAATGCCACTGCCATTTCTGTTCAGAAATTCGATGTCGAAAAAAGCAATATCGACTACTTTCGTTATCTATAGAGCTTATTAAGGATCATGTCCCTCACCGACAGCTCGCTCCATCGCTCGACGACGGGATCCAGCGTGCGCCGCCCGCCACGCCGTTGACTAGCCGCCGCCTTTCCGAGCAGACTATAGAACGCCAGACAGGTCACTGGTATCGATTACAAATAAACTAATGTGCCATTTCAATATGCAATCAAAGTAGTACCTACTCGTAAAACCAAATCTCTTGGATAAAGTTAGCCTACGTTGGGCGTCGTCGTAATAAAATGTTTTAATAGGTACTTAGTGGTGATAAACTAGCATGAGCCCACCTGATGGAAGCGACAACTTTCTGTCGCCCATAAAATCTACGGTTCATGCACTTGAGATTCTGGGATCAAAATTGAAGGGCATCATATAATAAAGTAAGCTGTGTCAGTGTGACATTTCTTCAAATCCAATATGGCAGATGACGCAACTCGCCATGTGTCTACTTAATTATTTTACTGCCTTGCATGTTCCGTGGAGCAATCGTTGAAATGGGCCGATGAACTGGACTGAACTGAACTGGAATGTGGACTGGACACTGCTCTAGGTTGACGGAGCCCCTCACTAACCTAATCATACCGGATTGAAACTTCTGTGGAGGCGATGTAGCTAGGCAGATCGCGGTAGGTCCAATTTAACTATCGGCAAATGATAGGTATATACGTATATGTAGATAGGTAGTGTATTTTCAAGGGTACGATGTCCACCCCGCCTGCCGAATAAGGAGAGTGTGGTAAAACTCTCTAACCTTGGATCAAGTTAATGTTTATTGGGTAGTACATGGTTCGAGCAGTAATATGATGACGATGTAAAAATATAAGTAAGTACTTAATATAATCGTTCTGCTACGTTTTCTTTGAGATTGTGATAACTTGATCCGATTAACAACAACGGCTTCGGGAAGCTTTTATCACAACGCAGTACGAAATCTAGTAAGTACCTGCCTACTACGTATATTATGTAGTCGCGGGAACTGAATTGTGTCCCACCTCGAAGCCTTGAACAACAGTATCACAGTACTCAGTACATAGGTAAATGAAAATAAAAATCATGGGATTGATAAACGACATAACAGTATGTTCGTAACCAATGTGTGTTTAATAAATATTCCCCATGGACTCCCAAACGACTGGACCGAATTTGATAAGATTTTCAGACAATCTTCATCATAGGCGTAGGAAGGGGGGAGGGGGGGGGGGTGCCCACCCCAGAATGGTCTGGTGCCCACCCCAGGATGGAATGCTCACTGGCTGTACATTGGCGATTGACTCGGATACATCGGCTATTTCAGGGGCCAGGCCTCCCCTAGAAAATAGCCCTAGATACGCTAATGACCTTCAGACTACACGCGCGCAGCAACACTACGTATTCTTAATCACTAATACGTGAAGATCACACACACAGAGGTTTAATAAAATAAAATGCTATCGCAGGCGCTAAGCTGCACGCGTTAAAGTGGCGCCCTCTGTCCGCAGCCATTAACCCGTGAGTGTCCATTAACTAATGGCCTGCCGTGGCGAGAGCAACTTAATAGCGCTAACTCAGTAAACACTGGCTTCAACGCTTCTAGGTTGGCCTGCTCACGGAGTTTTAATCTCCATTGTTTGTTTGTTTATGATGTTTCCCTTCGTTTTCAAGTCCAGTAGGCACGTAATGGCAATGACATAGACGCTATTTTTGATTCCAGGTTATTCAATTTTAATTTGTGGCTTGAAGTATGAATTCGATGTTTTTGAAATTATATCTACACTAATATTATAAAGAGGAAAGATTTGTACCTATTTTTGTATGTTTGTATGTTTGTAATGAATAGGCTCAAAAAGTACTGGGCCGATTTAAAAAATTCTTTCACCAATAGAATGCTACATTCTTCCAATTTGACATAGGCTACATTTCATTTTGAAAAAATTAGGGATCCTTGGTAAAATTTGAACAATGTAACCGAAGGTGTAGAAAAATGAGTCTTAAAATTCCTTACATCGCGTGCGCTGCGAAAACTATTGATGATAGAACAAAATAATGTACTACGACTTTGCAGAACACATCATTATCTACAAAAAGTGTCGCGACAGTATATGTCTAACTTTTATAGTTATGTCACAATAAGTGTTCTTTTATTTTAAAAATGTAATTAAAATGCCGCCGCTAAAAACGCTCTTTATTTGTACCTTGGTATTAATCCTTATCAAAATAAATTACTTCATATTCACGACTGCTTCAATACCGTCATATAACTGTTTGAATTATTCAATTCAGACATTCCATTCGAAAGATATCACGAGTTTAAAAATGTAAATATTAGAAAAAAGTCGCGTGTTCGCCGCTCAGTCCGCTCGGCTACCTAGGCAGCACGGGGTACGAGAGGGGAGTCAATGTTAAGTAATAAATTGCCGCGCGGCACACTCACGCGGTCGGCTCCCTACGCAGCGGTCGTGTGTAACCCGTGTACCCGTAGTGGTACCCGTGCGAAGCCGGGGCGGGCCGCTAGTTGATAATAAATAAAAAAATAGGGAAAATCAGTGTCATGCCCAAAATCTGTCTGTCACACACTGCCTTTCACCAGCAGAATCAACCGTCTTACCTAGGTACTCAGATTTCTGTGCAACAGTTAAAAGGTTTTACAGTACACATGAAAACAATTTTTTTAAATAAAACGCTGCCCAGGGTTCAAGGGCGAGTTTATTGGGCCTAAGGGACAGTTAATGCCCCCTTCATATAGCAAACCTACTTTCGCTAAAGCTGCGTCAAATACCCTGTATGTTGCTGTAACTCAAAAGGAAAATTTTTATGTATTGGTGCATGTAAATCACTTATGTTCTTTTGCTGTACCAACTTACTTAGGTACATAGTATATCATAACCATCGAGATCATAGCATTCACAGCGAGTCAATAAACCCACTTCAGATAAATGCCGGTCTTAAGACCACTACTTAGACTAAAGATTAATCTTTAGTCTTTAGGACTTGTTCGAGGCTAGTCCAAATGCTGTATACCCGTACCACGCCCAATACTGGGCGAACAAAGGGGGAGTTAAGTCCAGCGACTCGATAAGAAGAAGAAGATAATGCCTAGTGATGATTAAGTATGAACGATATGCGTAGTTTTTCGGACAGCATTTTCCGTGCGTTGCATTATGAAACTTAATTTACATTCGTAAAAAATGTCCATATCCCTCTATCAATGGGCCAATCGGGGATTAGAAGTATTGATGCTAATCCGCGTGATGACTAATATCAAATCAGTAACTCTTTATGATCTATCAAAATGGATCACTTCTCTGAAATTTATATGAGACTTTGAACAGTGACGTCTAGGAAATGTTCTCCATTTGATTTAAATATTTTAAATATTACCGCATAACAATCCACTCTCCCACGAAAGGGTAGGTTATTACCATAATCTCCATGCATGGCAGGCGGGTTAGAGATCTCAGTGTTGTTAATATAACAATGGAAAACGCTGCTGCCCATTTTCCAGCGTACGGATATTCTAGATCTTTGGCCCTAAAACATTAGTCGGCTTGTACGACACCCACGAGTGTGAGGGGTTGGTGTTATTCTACTCTGCCGGATTCTACTCACTCGGCTAATAAATATTACGATTTCATTAATTTCCCTATACTGGAGGCTGGTTCTATTTGAAACTCTTTAATGATAACCTGGTTTCATAATTTATATTGAATCTAGTCAAGTCTCCAATGAGGAGTTTTCCAGTAGGTATTGTCAGTTGGTTTCAAAAAGCATCAATAGATGGCGCTCCTACAATTTTAGTAATATTTTTTTTATCTGTATAATGTTGGCAGTAATTTCATGCAGCCAACTAATACTAAACTTAAAAATAAAATATTTACTAATATAAACATCACTGATAAAGGGTGAACGAAATGTACAAAGAAATATTTATATAAGTTGGCACTATGTTCCATTTTTATTACAACCTCTAAAATGGTTGAAAACTGTTGACAAATACAATATTATCCAATACAACGTACCCAGTGTTTATATCCTCTTTGCTAAGAATCTATTTCAAGCGATTATCAATCACCAAAATTGTCGGGGCGCCATCTAGTGAGTGTTTTGGAATGCTTTAGATACCTATTGGAAAACTGCTCATTGTCGTACTTAATAGTACCCTATAAGTCCCACACGAATTCAATAACCAGTTCTTAGTTCTCGTTGGAAAACGCTATACCTACTTGATTAGAAATAAAAATTTTCTTCAAGGAAAAAAGAATAAGGCACAAGCTGTTTCGCAATCAAAGTCTTTTCAGCTGTCGAGAGCGGGCTCCAATGTCCGCGACTAATAGTTCCTTGGAACTTGGTCCTCTTTGTCCTTGTGGGCACTCTTCAACAACTTAGAGACTAGTATACCACAGATTGCAAATTATTTTTCAAGTTGAAGAAACTCTAATTAACAACTGTCCTAACTAAGACATGACTTCACGGAATAAAAAAACTTCGCGTTCGTATTTTTAAAGTCTGGTTTATTAATTTACATTAAAAAAAGAAGAAAAAAAACATTAATTTTTCAAATTTAAAAAGTCGTCCGTCGCTTCCGTATTCATAGGGATTACCTGAAATAACCGTACGTACAAGTACACTTCAAACAATATTGTGGTATAGGTGATGAGAAGACCCGACGAACCACGAAATTAGACCGGCTACTCTTTGAAAGAGTCCCTTTTATTCTTCTTTAATAATGGCTATTCCTTGCATTCGCAATATTTAGACAATGTCAAGGTAATTATCATATTCCTACTAACTAATTAGTAAGGTACTTATTATCATAGGTATTTTTACAAGGATTTTAAGTAGGTATCCATCAAAACTACCTACGTTCTCAAGAAAACGATTAAAGGTCAACGATAAGGCAATCGGACCGATCTAGGAAGAAGCTGCTTCCTAAATTGCCCCTTCAAAGTCGTACGAAGGGTCCTTAACACTTATACCGGTCGCAGAAACGTTTGAAAATAGAGGATCTACTAGGATAATATAAACACTACAGAAGACATACACTTGGATAGCGACGCGTAAGAAAGCTAAGCTTTGAAGTCAAAGCCTACAGTTACTACTTACTGGAACTGCACTGCATTGTAACTGCACATGTTGCCGCACATTACTGTTTCAGTAAAGCAATTTCAGAAGTAAACCCAACGCTTACTTTTCAAAAGACCACTGGGACTGTTCTGCCCTGTAAAAGTAGATAAAATACAGATGTCAGCGGTAATTAAAATACACCGACTGTATCGACTTCCCGTACGTAGAGCGTCGCGTCTGTAGCGTCATCATATTAGCCGAAAGACGCCCACTGCTGGGCATAGGCCTACCCTAGAGATCTCCGCAAAGGACGTTACTGTGCCTTCCGCATCTAACAGGTACCAGCAATATTTACCAGGTCGTCGGTCCATCTTGTGGGAGGCCTAACCATGCTGCGTCTTCCGGTACGTGGTCGCTACTAGAGAACTTAACTGCCCCATCGACCATATGTTCTTTCACCTATGTGCCCTGCCCACTGTGAGTAAACCCGAAACCGATACTGCCCATATGCATTATACGTACGTTGCAGTACAACGGGCTTGCGGAAAATTATCAGTCCCTTTCGGCCGAAGCTCTGGCCTACTTTACGAAATATAAATTGAAAATTTAAGTAGCAGTAGGAACTTAAAAGCCATACAATAAATAAAATAATACGTAAATATATTCCGACTACTGTAACAACGGTACTCATCCAAGCGAGCTCAAGAGACAATCCGACCATTGCTAAAATCATAATTGCGTCATACAACGATACCGTACCTGCGGCGATTCAAACCGGCCGCATAACAAACCCAGATTTAATTGAGTGCGAGAGATCATTACGTTGATAAGGAAAATATTGGAGTGGGGATTTCACTCGACCGCTCCTCGGCGGCGTAACAGGGTAGAATCACGGTGTCTAATCTTTTTCAGGGGTCCGTAGCCAAATGGCAATAACGGAACCTTATTTAGTTTTTTCAGTCCGTCTGACCAATATGTCCGATTCATTTTACTTGATGTATTTGTACAGACATTGAAATAATTAGCTGACCACTTATGGATTATCATAACAGGGTAAGATGGTTCGTGGTCCACTAATTCATTAAATATCTATAGCATACTTATGGCCGATTTTAGGCGACTTAATATATTCCTTAGCATTTAGGAGTCAAAAATTAAGATTGACTTAAGCGAGTTTAGATTTTACCTTAAGTTGTTGTTGGTGCAATGCTTTTTCTTGTTAGCAATATCATAAATCAACTTAAGCGTCGCTAAAGTACTATCGGGCATTAGTAGATATTAAGGGCAGGTGTTTTCTAAAACCATATAGTAAAATAGTATTACATCATCATTATATCAGTCACACCCACACAGCCAGATACAGCCAGTAGACACCCACTGCAGGGTATTAGCCTTCCCTAAAGAACTGACAAAGCTGACAGCTGGTACTTGCGACCTTTATCAGGTCATCGATTCACCTTAGGAACTGCCCACGCTGCATCTTGCGGTATGTGGCAGCCATTAGAGAACTTAGCCGCCCATCCCATGATGTAGCAACGTTAATTTTTTTTTTATTATGACGGTTATCATTTTTGTGAAATATGGAAGAATCGAAAAAAAGTTTGTAGAATCCGTACAAATCAATATGGTGTTGGCCTACTACGAGTATGTGTATTAAATATAACGGCAAATAATTAAATGATATATTTTTTAAATTATTCGGTCACTAAGAAACATCAAATAAAAAGTTATTTTGATTTGATTTTGCATAATGTGTTTTTGTCAGTCGTAAAATATAAAGAAATGTGGCCTTAATTAGCTGACCGATTAAATTGCAGCCAAATATTACTACTCAATATTACTTTATTGTTATTTATATATCTGCTTAATGAATCAATCAGTAAAAAAGTGTGTCTGCATATTGAACATATTTACAAATAATAATTTAGGGCGCTGACGAAATTGTAATAAAAAAAAAAATATGTCTCTTTGTACACACTAATCTCCTGAACTACTGGGCGGATTTGAATGAAACTTTTTTTATTATATAACTGTTAAGACTGCAACATATAGGGTATAATTATTTTTTGAACTGCAACACATGATGTAGAACCATAATAGACCAGCTATACTATAAGAAATATGAAAATGACGCTTTATCAAAAGTTGTTCAGCCTGATGAGAATTTTTTGCTATCGTATAAATATCGAAAATCTAGAACATCTGATGTGGATCGCTAAAAAACCAGCTACGCTATAACATATACAGAAATGGCGCCTTAGCAGAAGATATTGTTGTGATAAACATATAAGATCTGGAATATCAGATGTGGAACTCAAAGAGATTAGCTACACTATAATGGCAAAAGTTATTCAGCGTAATACGCTTTTACTTATTGTAGAGTACTTTGTACTTTATATAATAACATAAGCTGGGATTACCTCCACGTGGTAAAGGCGGTAACAGTTTGGTTTTAAAAATATTTTATAACATATTGTTTACTAAATGTGCCCCAGAGCTCCGCTGCCGTGGGAATAACGGGATAAAAAGTATCGTATATGATAATCCAGGTCATATCCTACCAGTGTACCAAATTTCATGAAATCCGTCCAGCGCGATTGAGTAACAAACATCCATACTTTCGCATTAGTTACCACCCGGCCCTTCACACGGCTGAAAGTTATGTACATACATAAACGTTTCTCAAGAAATTTCCCAAGCAACAGTGATTTCAGCATCGAAACCCGTAGCGTGACTTAGGAGGATTTAAAGGCTAATAGACACAGGCGGAGAGCGACTTTAATTTATACTTTGTAGTGATAGTATTTAGCAATAAAGAAAAACATAATAAATGATTTGTTCAAGGCAACAGTCGGTAAGGTAAAATCCGTGAAACGAAGTTGCGGGCACCAGCTACTTTAAGGCTAGATGGCGCTGTGCGACTTATCGAGGCATATTTATTCAACATTTAAGATGAATTTTCTTATAATTCACTATTGAAGTGAACATTCTATTCATTCATTTGGTCCAATATAACTAGACTAGACCGTAGCGAATTACCGAACCCACCTCTATCTGACTAACGAGTGCCTATACATATTAATATTCCTAACTAACTGCTCAGCGAACAATCAACAGACCTTTGTAATTAAATTCGTAAGGGAAGGGACGTAAGAAACAAACTGTGTCGGTAAATACTCGCTGACTTTCAAATGAAGCTATTCTCGACTAATCCCGGGGCGGCTGCGATCCGCATAATAAAGCAAGTATGTAAATTTCGGACACCGTCTTTCAATTTAAAAATGAAAGCTTGAGTTATAAACCACCTCATCATAATGGTGGCATGTTAATAGACCTAATTAAAGAGGTGAATATTCGAAAGGTAATTTACTGTATGGACCTGTCCATAGGTTACCATAAAACATAGGTTTATCGTGTAGGTACACCAGTAAAAAAGGGTTATCCTACTTAGTTAGGTTGCTAAGGCACTGTTGTCAACTATGTGGACACGAGAGCATTAGCTGAGCTATAAAACATGGAGACTGTCACCATAAATTGCGAGATAGCTCCCCCAACCGCAAATATCCGCCAACTTTCCACCCATCTATCTACATAATTGTACAGTATAATAGCGGATTTCAGCCATACAATTTATAAATTTTAACTTTAATACGTTTTTGTCAGCCCAGGCTTTGGTAAAGAAGCGTTATGCGATGAAAGGGAAATAGTCTTATGTCCTTCTAAAAAAATTAAACAATTTTCATTTGAAATTCTATCAACATTTTTCAAATGGTTTTGCTAAAGAGAAAATCGGTTAACGATGGTACCTACGCTTTTAGGTTAGAAACCCAAAAATGACTGTAGCAAGCCTAAAATACATATGAAATAAGTCATGATTTAAAATCACAATTTCTAGAGTATGTCACACGACATATAATCCATAGTAATATTTTCCTGCTCGCTCCTGAGAGCGTTCCATTAGGCGAGGGATCCACTCAACCCTGGGCACTCGAGTCACACCTAAATAATATTAAATAAAGCGGTACGAGCTCAGCTCAATTTCCTCAAGCTATTTCAGTTCCGTACAGTATTTACACAGTCCGGCGCCACTCCCGACAGCTGTAATCGAAGGATTTGCGCAATCAACCTGGCCTGACGATCAGGGCGCGAAACGGCCATCCCGAGATAAGAATAACAATTGAACCCTTCGAGATACATTTCAAATTGGATTAAGGTACCTGATTTTTTACTGGAATAATAAAGCTGGTAATGTGTTTTCGCAGTTTGTTACTATGGTTTGTTGATTTTTGTTTGATTGGAGGGAATAGGTCACTTAACGTAGTATCTCAAATGCAAGGTCGTAATAATTCGGCAACTGATAATTGGGTTATGAAACCACTTTCAAACTAAACTAATTTTAATATTTAGGTATATGAACGAACCTTCGGTACAAGAAATTTAAAAAGTTCTGTTTATGTGGTTCCATTTTCACACAAATTATAAGTTAGCTTTGATGAAACTTTTTTCAAGGGTTTGACGTTTTCAGTGTACGTTTGTGCAAGTAGTCGTTAGTAAAGTATCCAAAGGTGCGAGAAATATATTCCTACTTGTTAATATTATAAATTGGCCGTGTGGTGTCCGGCAGAGTAGAATAGCACCAACCCTTTTACACTCATGGGTGTCGTACAAGGAGACTAATGTTTTCGAGGCAAAAGATCAAGAGTCTCCATTGTTATATTTAAACATTGCGATCTCCAACCCGCCTGCCAAGCGTGGAGATTATGACAATAGCCTCCCCTTTCGTGAGAGAGGCCCTAAGTCCTGCAGTGGACTGTTACGGGCTGTGAATATTATAAAATCTGATATTATAGAATGACACTCAGTCTTTGGAAGCTGGGACGGCCCCTTTTTTTATACCACTAAAGTGGCAAACAAGCTTTCGGCAGGCCGCATGATGGTAAGCAGTCACCGCAGCCTATGGACGTTTGCAATACCAGGGGCATCACCCTCGCGTTGCCGACGCCGTAAAAACCTTTTAACCTCTTTCTTGAAGGACTCCATGTTGTACTCTCCAGGTAGTTCATTCCACAACATTAGTGTGCGTGGGAGAAAGTTCCTTTGTAACCGCACAGTTCGCGACCGATTTGGCTCCAAGGTGTGAGGATGAACTCCCCTGTCGATGGCGAGCGGTGCGATTATAGAATGTAGATGTCGGCATCATGTCAAACAGTTCAGAACAAACACCGTTGTACAAGCGGTAGAGCACACAAAGGGAGGCGGAATCCCTCCGCTGGGTCAGCGGCTCAATACCACTTGTTAGCATGGTATCATCGACAATTCTCTGACTGTCTGGTCTGTCTGTTTGGGTCTGACTTGAGCCTTGTATAGGAGAACTCGTTGCCCGCCGGGCATGAAGAATTTTTTTGATCTGCTAAGCACACCCAGCTTTTTAGATGCGAGCTTGACCTTTTCTTCCAAATGACTGCGAAACTGGACGTCACTGGAGATGTCAACACCTAGGATATGTATGCTCTTAGAGTTGGAAAGCGAATATGAAGGAGGAACAGAGTTGAAGACAGCACCGAGCCTTGCGGGACACCAGCGTTAATGTCCAAGCTATCGGAGCAACAGCAGTCAACTACGGCTTCGATGCATCTGCTTGACAAAAAGCTAGTTATTTACTTGCACAATCCCTCGGGAAGCCCGTATGATGATAACTTCGATAGAAGACACCTATGCCAGACCCGATCGAACGCCTTCGCTATATCTAGGCCAACAGCCAGCCCCTGGTCTGGATTGCTACGTGCATCGACACCCTCGCGCCGTTCCATCTTCCAGCCACCGCGTATCAAGTAGGAGCCGGTGCCGCCTCTGCTGAAAACTACGGCGCAAATATGCTCGTCTAGGTGGCGACTACATATTTGCGTCATGTAGCATAGAAACTGAGGGGCCGTGGGGACTAAGCGCACATTCCTTAAATCAGGAACTAGCCAAGCGCGTGGTTGTTATTAGTAATGACCAGAAGGCTGGTCTCTACTTGGGTCAGCGTATAAGGCGGTAAATATTCATAATTTATATTAATAACCTACAATATGTTGTTTGCTATGTTTTATTGAATAAAATGAAATTCACTAAGAATTAACTTCATGATTACATTTACAATTAAATGTAACCTTCACCTTAAAATAGTTCATAGCCGCTGCATCGCCGAGTCTGGAAACACAATTAATTCTTAAGTAGATGTGAAGCACCGAGAATCTTCAACTATTCCAAACAATTTCGCTCGCGAAATGAAGGAGACTGAAGTTGTGACAGAGTCCTAGCCACTGAGCCAAAATTGTTGGCAGACAAACTTGCGGCCGCGCTCGGGAGTTAGCTGCCCGGCAGCCGCAGCCCGCCCAACACGCTGGTACATAGTCGTTACTCATATACGTATCCATAACAAAACTTGAGAGTAAGAATAGTCATGAATAGTATAATCTCCCACTGTCAACACAATATAATTCAAATGCTTCGTCGAAAATGCGGGTAGTCAATGAGGGTAGTAAATAAATTAACGTCAAAGAAATGGGAAAATCAAAACCAGCAACATAATCTGCATAAGCCAGCCATCGCGAAAGAACGACAATTACTACCTACTCGAATATCTCCCACGACTATCTCCCACTTTCATGCAACGCCAGTTAAAACTCGACTAACGAGCGCGCTGACACCTCGTGCGCGTGATATTCCGCTATTCAAACCGTAACTGTGGCTTTGTAACTACGTTTAATTAAAACACCTAGTAAACAACGCTATCTGGCTGGAATACCGAATAACGTTAATTTATTCGTCACAAAATATTGCTAAAGTTTGCACCATACCGCAAATAACTCGAGTGTAGGCACGCCGCGGCGCGCATGAATTTATGGAAAACTCAAGTTTAAACCGAGTTAGCGGGCAGCGTCACGCGGCCAGATTTGGATGGACGTGTGTAATTAAATAAGGACGGCCTTTCTAAATACGGCGGACATTTTATGTAAATTTACGTAAAGCAAGACATCTACAATTCAGTTACATTTCCACCGCGAACTAGGGATAAGCGCGAGGCCCGCAGCGTAAACACGCCCTTTATCAGATTGGCCGGGTCGTGTTATGAAAATTAGCGCACAACTGGCCAGGGAATAGGCGATGCTTAGTGAGCATTGTGGTTGCTCGGTTAGCTAGCTAGAAGCACAAAGGAAAATCATGCGCTTAAAGCAATTTCGAGAAACGCGATGCTGCACTGAATAAAAATCAAACAAGAGTAATTGGTTGTTTGCCTGGGCCAAACGAGTGGGAATTGTTTGTAGGTTTTGTACAAACAAAAGATTTTATATGCACAAGCATATAAAATGTTTATGAAACAGCTGCCGCTCGCAGCCATTCGTCTAATTTACCAATTAGCAGTGGCGAGCGAATCGAAATAAAATGAATTAAATTGTTAATGAATTGCTTCGACGCCCTTTATGACAGTCTTTTTAAATCTTTTCCTGTTTTTGTTTTTATTTTTGCTTGATGAGATCTGGGGTACTTTGTGACGTGCTGAAAGGAGCGTATTCGAGTGTACTGGTAGGTATTCAACATAGCAATATTTCCTAAAATTGTATTAGTTATTTTATTACTTAACAAACAAACAAATTAGGCACTGTCCTAATTGGCAACGGCCGTGCGACCATGGTCGCAAGACGGAAGTCGCCCGACCAATAGGTGACCTCGAAAACCACTTATTGCACGGCCACGGTCGTACAACCGTTGCAAGGACAGCGCCTTAAACTAATCCGATACTGCCATATTGCAAATATCTTTTTTTATAACGAAAATACTTCTAAAACATATCTAAAAGCAAACATGATCGCTAGTTGTAAAGATAAGGCAACTCAAATATAATAAAATAAAATCCACAACGCTTTCGTTATCTTACACTCACGTCACGTTCTAACGCGAAAACGAAAAGCTATGAGGATTTTCGCAGCAAATATGAAACACGATATAGGCGAATAGAATTAAATGGTATCAGTAATATAATGGTAGTAACTTCGATATTCTTAAATACGATATTGTAATTATCTCCTTAGGCTTTCTTTCTTAAAGATCCGAGATACCAAGTGTTGGTCCTACTTAGTACAAGATCATATCAAATGTACTTTTATTCTAGTCTTGTACCTAAACGAAATTACTGTAACAAAATATTTATTAAGGCTTTTCATATCGTCAATTACAATGATAAGCAAAAATTGCCTCTTTCCCTTGCAATACCATGAAGCCCTAACATTTACGAGTACACACGTGTAAGAGATAAAGCGAAACCTCAACAAACACCATTTTATTTTCCCCTGATATTTCAGTGCGTACGAATAGGAAGTAGACGTATATATTTTAGAAGTAGATAGAGTGTTTTAACAAAAGAGAAGTTATAGCCGCGCTCGGTGTGTGCTACGAGTCGTAGCGGCTCTACGGCGTAGAACGTGCGCTTTTATGTATGATATATGACGCCATTCATGCCAAACTATGCAAGTCCCGCCATAAAATGCAATGCCGAAGTTTTAAGCGTTATTATTGCAAAGGCTGGAATGGTATATAAAATCTTACTTTGTTTAGAAAGCCGAAATAATTTAAATAGCTACTTAAACAGGGACCAAGACAACTTAGTCCCGGAATGGACCAAACCTAGTCTTTGTTTCGGCCTATTAAACACACATGATTGAGATGCGCGATTTAAAAGTGGGTACAGTCAGCTGCAGAATTACTGGACCCCCCCCCCCTATCATATATAAAAATTTTTGGTAGGGGGGTCAGCAGGCAACTGTATTAACTTTTTTTAGTGACAATCGGGTATCGTAACATCCCGTACATTTGCTAAAATCCAACTTAACAGCTTTGCTAAAATCCATAAGTTCACAGCTGTGGATTCTGATAACGAATAATAAAATATCTACACCTAGGTACTGAAAAATAAGCTCCCACGTAAGACATAAAACCTCAGACAGATACCCGTCGAAGCATAAAATATAATTTTAGACGTACTCGTACTTACAATATAACCTTGGTGTGACTGTTATGATCATTTTTATCACCACAGCGTAATCTTTATAATCCCGATTTATGGCTCATTAGTTTGCAATTTGCACTCCAATGTGATATGATATAAGGTACGCCAACTCCCTAGCGTCCCTACTGATTGTAGTAATACCACGCACCGAGTAAACCGATCACTAATGTATAATATCCGCCACCATCTATAACTATATGTAAACATAGTATTAAATAAAGTCGCTTCCCGCCGTTTGTCCCTATGTACCTATGTATCTATGTACGCTTAGATCGTTTAAACTAACTTGATTTTAATGGGATTTTCAACAAAAGATAGAATGGTTTATAAGTAAGAGATAGGTAGGAAGGTTTATAAGTAAGAGAAAAAAAGTAGGTAGGTAAAGTAGGTGTACGCGAACGAAATCGCGCTGGGTCCACTAGCAAATAATAAAACCCAGCTGTTATTCAGTTCAGAATAACCATAAAGACAACTACACAAATTAAGTATCTACTATAATTTAATCTAAGATAATTTGTCAGAAGTACAAAGTACGAGAGGCGGCTCTCAGAAGCTTAGAGCAACACGGCCACCGGCGAGTCCGGTTTGCCGGTGGCCGTGTCTCTCTAAGCTCAGGCAGAAGTCTAGCAAAATCCCAATCCAGAGCTATCGCTGTACGAAGATTTCATTTATCCTACCTTACCATCCAAACGGATTTGGGTGAAATTCCCCATTTGGTTTTGAAACCCGCGACACAGGCGGTGCGAGGGCCCATGCGTTATTAATAAATGTATTCATAGTTTCTTCTTCTTACGAGCTTCGGCATTCGGCTTTCGACCGATCCTTTTAAAATAGAAAGTGCCAAGAAACGTCGGAGGACGTTCGGATCTCCGCGTCTTGCGCGCACCGTAGGCGCTATTGCCCTGATAGGATTAGATAAAAGAGCAAGTTCACTAATAGACCTAAACGAGATTAAGGGCAATCCCTTAAGATATATGTAAGTAGAGTTGAAACGGCAGCCTTAACGATCCAAGTCGTATTGACACGACTCACCGGGGTAGTCAAATTAATAGCCCCAAAGGCTTACTCTACACGGGGTAATTAGAGTGAGCAAGATACGAAGGGATCTCGCAAGGCGCGAGTCCTCGGTAGAATTACAAATCTAGTAATTTAGTCGCAGAGTCTGCGTCGGGTCACCCGCGCTGCCTAAGCCCCCGTGACACACGGCTGCTTTCAGGATCCACCCCATGCGCCTCTTAACCAAGCTCAGAGTGCCAAATGAGGTTACTCACTTCGTGCGCGCAATGTTGCCTCTGTAATACCTAATTAAATCCGAGTTTAAACCGCTTCGCAAGTCCCTTTGTTGATAAATTTGTATAACCTAGTTTATCTGTCTGATAATGGACGTTAAAATGGTTATTCAAATGCATTTCAAGCATTGAAGCTTATCGATATGCAAAAAGTGAGTGATGGCAAAAAATAAAAAGGATATCGTTCAATCGAACAGGTTGAATTTGAACCAGGCCGGCCGACCGAGCGGCAGGTGCGGGAGTGCGGGCGCGGGGGGTGTCACCAATTAGGCACCGGTGAATCGGGCCAGACGTGCCAGACGCGATCGTGAAAGCCGTGAATGGCGCCGGGTGCACTCGCAGTCCCGGCTATGCTAATTACGTTACAATGTTTGTAAAAGAAAATTGAAAATTAAAAGGTCACGGCTTACGACTCCCAATCATTCAGCAGGCTTCAACTGTACCTACTATGTTTCATTTAAACGATACCAACGGTTGGGTCGAATACAAACTAGATTTATACGACTTTAAATTAAGCATGTTTTACTGCAGAGAGTCTATTTTTGAATCGCTCGCATCGATTCAAACGGTTTTCAATTATGATTTTTGGCATGAAACTTTCAATAAGTATTTTAAATCATATTGGCAACACGGAAAGAGTACGTCCAAAAATAAGGGAAATCAGCATCATGCATCAAATTACTGAATTTTTAATGCCGAACATCAAAATTGAAAATCAGTCGAATCGATGCGAGCGATTCAAAAATAGCGCCCCAAATTTTTTTTTTTTTATTTGTATCAGGCTATAGAGGCCCATAGATATTTATTTTATTTTATTTTAGTTTATTTGGAGAAACAAACAATTACACAATATATTTTAACTACAATAGATACATTGTACATAATTAACTTATTGTGTAACCAACACCGTTTCCCACAGATAGGAAAAACTAAATTCTGAAACCCCCCCACACAAACAGTCAGAAAAACATTTCTGAAATATTACTAAAAATAAAACAAAAATAAAAAATATTAACTTCTTACTTGTAAATGCTCCTCTGACTGCTCATATCAGGGCTACCATTTCAGACAGAGCACAATCAAGTAACTTTAACTCTAACTCTTTACACAAAGTTTTATACAAAATAAGAATCACTATAGGTCTTAGACTGCACCAACTATGTCTATATTTATTAATCTTAGACTATATCCTACTAATCTTAGACTGCACCAACTATGTCTATATTTTGTAATTTCTGGATAATTTTATCCCTAAATATATTTGCTGAACTAGTAAAAATGTCAATGTCGTTAAAGTGATCATTGTACATTTTTAAGATACGATTAATCGGGGCACGTCTCCCTGCATTGGATTTACTATCCCTAGGCATAAACAAATAATGTTCATATGTATTTCTAATGCGCTGTGAGCTACTGGGTACATTGTACAATATCAAGTTGCTAAGATATAATACATATAACATACCAAATTATAAAAACATTAAACATTACATTATAGCCAAACAAAATAATATAACCTATACAACAATACCACTTATAAAATTAACAATAGACTAATAGATAATATAATAATTTTCAAAACTAAATTCTAACACTTTTCACTTAATCTCTGTGATACCTAATGTCGTTTCGGCGGCACCGGAAATTCTTGGTCGCCCACGGAATCGCCGGTACACCACACCCTTCGGCCAATAATCATCCCTCATGAAGAAATCCAAGTCTGCGGTGGGAACCATCACCACGAACGAGTTGAACGTACGTTCATGGCTTGATTCCAAGAGCCGGACTCTCACGAGGTACCTTTTGGTTAAGCGGATATGCTCTTCCACGTCCTTTGCCGTCACTGTGTAATGAAGGCGGGACAGGTAAAGCGCCGTTGTCGGTGTCGCAGGGCGCAGTAGAAAATTGGGACCGGTTACTGCAGTGCCGCGAAAATTCTGAGCAGCACGACGTCTACTCTTCTTCTGGACCGTGATAAATCCTTCCTCATCACAGTCCACGTCAGGGGCACATGGGGGCTTCACCACCCCCGTTTCTTGTGGAGCTGAAGCCACCACGCGACGAGGTTGGCGCGATGCCGGTGCGCTGACGGGAGCCGCGGGCGCGGCGGGCGCTGGCGGGCGGGCAGCGGGTACGGGCCGGCGAGCGGCGGGTGCGGGCGGGCGCGGCGCGGGCGCAGGGCCTCGCGGTGACGCACCCGCAACGTGTACGCCGATGCGAGCCGCGTACGTATTGAGTTCCAGCGTGGACGATATTATATTGTCGTGGACGTGGATTATATTCGACCTATTGGTATAAGTCTTCCAGATGGCACCGTTCGGTTCGGACGAGTCTAATATTTAATTAAGTAATCACTTGCGGAATCGTAACCTCGTTTTTTTGATCGTACTCAGTAATTAAATGCCAAACTAAATTATTTGTGACAATTTGTGAATATTATAATGCAGTTTTTCTTTTATTCAAAATAAAATTTCGTGCTATTTATTAAAACAAAATGGAACGTTTAATGGGGCGCAGCCCTCCTTGTCTCTGTCCTGTGCTCTGCACTCCACAACGTGCCGTGGAGGAAACTGTTGAAATTGTGTCGACACCTGAGATACACACATAACACTGGATGTAGTCGATCGAACAGTACCTGAACGAAGTTTGCGCTATATAAGCTGAAGGGAAGCTAAATTCTGACCAGAAGCTGAGAATAAACAACTTGTGCAGGAAGATTGGTAGTGGGACCTCGCAAATAGCTGTACAGTACCAAGCTCTTAAGAAAAATGTAGCTCAAGTGTATCTTAGTCTTGAAACTTTACAAGATAAACTCGACCTTTCACAGCAACTTCAAGCGCTAAAGCACAGCATTGGGGAGTTCTCACAGCCTACAGGTAGGGCTTCCTTCGCTGTTATGGTTAAAAAAGGGAAAATGACTTTATCAAACCCACTAACGTGAGCGCTATTGCCATTTATCCAGACAACAAACAGCAGTCAAGCGTGGAAACCAAATCCCTTGTCCAAAAACTCATACGTCCGGAAGAAATGCAACTACACGTGAGAGGTTTACGCAAGACGAAGAATGGCGGGGTCATAATCAGCACTGACAACAAAAGCGACGTTGAGAAGCTAAAACAGTCTATCCAGCTGACATCCTCTGGTCTCACTGTAGATGAACCCAACAAACGCAAGCCGAGAATTGTAGTTAACGGAGTACCCGTGTCGATGCAAGAGCCCGAAGTTATCAAATGCATAACCATAACCTGGCCGAAAAGATTGATATGACACTTGAGACCTTTTTAACTTCCGTTAAGTTAAGCCATAAGTCGGGAAGAAAGGATGCTGAGACCTGCAATTACATAATAGAAGTACCTGCTCTTATATGTAAGGCGCTTATAACTCAAGATAGAGTATTCGTGAACTGGTCTTCCTGCCCTGTCAGAGACTTCACTCTTGTCACCAGGTGCTATAAGTGTCAGCAGTATGGGCACGCAGCTAAGACTTGTCGTCAGACGGACATCACGTGCGGCCATTGCGGTGATCTAGGTCACTCACTAAACGAGTGCACAAAGAAGCCGGAGCCTCCAAAATGCGCAACGTGCTCGCGTTTCAAAAAGCCGAGCAACCATAATACGGGTGCCACTGAGTGCCCCGCTAAGCTAATAGCCGAAAAGAGATATATAAATACAATAGATTATGAGGGCGCCAAAAAATGATAAATATTGATAGATATTAGTTTGAACGTTAATTTGTTATTTTTAATTTACATTATGTTATAGGTAGATAGTTCCTATATTTGTTACTAACCCCGCAATAACCGCGCGCTGTTCCACTAACCTTAAATCTTAAGATACCTAAAGTGCAAACATGCACATAACGAACATATTCTTTGCCAGTATAGCCTCTTTTTGCTGAAACGAATATCTTTTATAATAAAAATATTACATACTTTTAGTTTCTAAGTTAAATTATGATATAATATATGTGTACTTCTTCACATTTTGCTAGTGATTATTTTAATATGTATAGAAAACCATTCTTTGTTTTAAGATCTGTAATTTCTCGCCTGAAACACAGGGTATCATATTATCCTAGCTTAACCAAATATGTTTTATTTTTACCTTTTACGTGTATTTTTACATCTAAAATTGAAATGTATTTCACAAGATTTAATAAAGTTTTTATTATTATTATGATATAAGTGAACACTCAGTTTAAATAACTGATGTCAATTCGACTAGTTGGTTTGTGTATTTATTGGTGATGGAGTGTTTCCGGAACTCATGAAGGAAAGCAAAGTCATCCAGATTAAGATCTTAATAATTACAGTGCGGGCTAAGGGCCTACGGCCATTCAAGTAAATCATGAAAATATGATTACTTTACTTTCATACATTTAATAATAATTTTGTTTGGTAATGATTAATAAGTACGAGTATATTAGATTTATGTTTTTAATAAGCTAGGGCCATTGGGTAAGCTGTTCCTTAGACCCCAAGAACTCATCGAATTATTGATTAAATATGATAATTGATTTTACGGAATGTTTACGAATGCGTAAGTAAACCAGTAAGAAGACGTGCTGTTATAATATGTTTGTATGTAATCCACAATATTTTTATTTGCCGTAAATGATCGCCTTCAAGTTTTCTTTTGTTTCAGTTTTTGGATTTACGTCAAAGAAAATGAATAAAAAAATACAGCAACAAACACTCGCACCCAATAATTTTCCATATACCTACGCTAATAAATTTTTTGCGCCACAATTCAGTCCATAACTTCATAAATGCTTAATCGATTGCCGATCGCGTTACGTCTAGCAATTTTTTCCCGTTCCATGTTGTTCTGATTTGCAGCTGTTTTAGTATCCTATTTAGAAAAAAATATTGTCTGGCGTAAAAACCAAGTTAAAATCGATTAAGTATACGTATGATGTTAAAGACTAATTCCATTTGTAATTTGTAACACCAGCAATGTATTAGCACAAAAATTTTTTGTGCTGGTGAGTGTAAATCTGCACGTCATAAGAAATAGACAATTTATTGTTTTTAAATAGTTATACAAAATTGAAAATTAACTCTCTTAATGATACTATCTAAACTACTGCGCGTTGCGGGTTCCTCGTAAAGGCATCAGGGTTCCAATTCGGAATTCCGTCGGCCTTCGCTGGCGGGGTTCCGGCCCTGCATTCCTGGTGTGGGGGCCGGATCGGGGGACTGTACGTGTGCTTTGGTCTGTCTGTCAGCAGTTTCCGCTATCGACGTAAAGTGGGTGTGCCCGGGCCTCGGGACGACAAGTTTTCCACCCTGCGGTGCCTTCCTCTTTATCTTTTAATTAAAGATTTCAAATATGACGTTAGATAGGGAACAGCAAAATTAATAGGTAACTTATCAGTTTATATTTCTGAAAATGACTTCATTATTCAAATTAACTGTTTCAAATAGTTTGGGCCGTACGGCAGTAGGTAACGCAGCGAACTCACGTATCTGTGTCGATTTTAGACACAAAGACGTTAATATGTACACTACAAGAGCATAACTGCATTACCACTTCAAGAAAATTATGCTGCTGCTACAGCAACATTTACAGTATTTGGTGCATCTTTAGGCAAAAATTTGTTTGCTAAACTAAGGGAGCATTAGCTGCCCCATCAGGGTATTTTTTATATAATAAATAAAAATTCAATTCACGAATGCTATAAAAACCGTTTAACAACTGCACAGTAAGTACAAAGGAATATGATTCTTAAGGTAGTAAAGCACTAATGCTCGTGCATTGTACTGTAACCCATTACACAAAATGGTAATTATTTCCATGGATGCTCTGAAAAGTTTCGTGGTGTGTGTTTCGGAAGTGCAGGAACTACCAATTAAAAGTTTGTCTCAGCAGAAAATGGGTGTATCGTATCAAACCTAGTTCAAAACTTTCTTGTCGAGTATTTCTGCAGGTAATTTTCCCGTTCCCGTGCTTGGTGCTGTTCGGAATGCAAAAAGTATTCTCGGTAATTTAATATTTAAATCTTCTCCTGGCGTGTATTTGTAATCTGTATGTACTATTTATCTCTTTTCTTGCAAAGCTTTAGGACAATACTGTCTATTCAAGGAACATTGTCATGTTTTTTTGTAGTTGTGCTCAGTTGAAGCAAAGCACTCTCCTGACCCATAATTAATTCACGTACGTAACCGTTTTTCGTAACCAGTTACAACATGCATTTCTTTCTATTTTCGTAACTGGCTATTAAATAAGAAATTTAGTAAAACAAAATCCCTAATAAGACGCCATAAAATTATTTAGACTTTTTCATGGTATTTATTTTAATTGTAAAAAAGGACGTTTATGTATAAATATCTTTACTATTTTAAATGTTTTATTTCGGTTTGATACATACCTACTTTACTAGGTACTTTGTTCCTTACAAATGTCAGTTGTGTTCAACAATGTTATAAATAAAAAACTATGTCCTCGCCGATTGTCAATTTAGTGTCGTGTTGCTAAACAGCACAATCAAATTTTCACCAACATTGATATCTTTGCCCTCTCCAAACCAGCTTTTAGAGATGCTCTAAATGGGGCACTCAGAGCAAGACAAGATGAACAGTGACATTGTAAAAAGTATAATTGTAAATTGTAACAGATACCTTTCATTATTGCAATGTAATATGACTTTTTTTACGTATTACTCCCTAATAGTATAAGATGTATTACCCAGATTCAACTTTACTGTATTATTTGATACGTTCCTATATTCGTTTGTTTACCAAATTACTGTAATTGTGTTATCCTGTTAATGGCTTCTAAATTGTAAACATGTATGTAGTTATGACTTAGAATAAATTGCTGTTGGATATCCTATAAATAAATAAATAAATAATAAATAAATAAAATAAAATAAAAATTTGATTTATTAGTTCACACAAAGGTTACATAATTTCGTTGATAATCATATAAGGTACTAACATAACGCCTTTGTGGGAACCTGGAGTCTGAAAAAGGCTGAATACCTGTACTACAGATCTCCAGGCTCCCCCCCACAGATGAGATCAATATTTTTTTTTATGTTACTTAGCAGACAAACAGGCAAGCGGGCCACCTGATGGAAAGTGGTCACCGCCGCCTATGGACATCAGCAACACCAGGGGAGTCACCAATGCGTCTAATATACCTCTTGAACAATCCCATGTCATAGTCCAAAGGAAACACTGTGGCTGGGAGCTCATTCCACATCCGAATCGTACGAGCGAGAAACGTTCTTTCGAACCTTCGCGTGGTGACCAACAGAGGGTCTACGTAGTGGGGATGAGTACCCAGCCCACGGCGGGTGGTGCGATGGCGGAATTGTGCTGTGGGCACCAGATCGAAAAGTTCCTCGGAACACTCCCCATTGTACAGCCGATAGAACACACACAGGGAGCCAAAGTCCCTTCGGTTAGCCAGTGGTTCTAACTTGCTTGTTTGTATGGGATCGTCGACAATTCGTACGGCGCGTCTCTGTACGGAGTACAAAGGATTAAGCAGGTCGGCAGTTTCGCCGGCCCAAATATGGGAAAAATACTCCATATGAGGCCGCACCTGTGCCTTGTACAGCAGCAGGCGCTGCCCTGGGGTGAAGTATCGCCTGGACCGGTTAAGCACGCCACGGTTAAGTTATATCAGAAAAAAGATAAAAAATAAACAATAAAGTGGGAATGCTTATATATGAGACGTGTACGAGTGAGTGTGTATGTGCGTGTGTGTGTGTGTGTGTGTGTGTGTGTGTATGTGTGTGTGTGTATGTGAGCGCGCGTGGGCGCGTGCTTGCGCGCGTGCGTGCGTGTGTGTGTGTTTGCACTATTTACTTATTAATCTAGGATATTACCGTTAGAAGGCGTTCGGTATCATTATAATTTAATGATTGTAGCCATTGTGATACCCGTTGCTTTACCTGATAACGTGGTAAGCTGTATATTTTTAAAATAAATAAATAAATAGTAAAACAAGTGAACAAAAATAAAGTTTGAATATGGAATCGGCACTCTTTTCAAAGAACTTAAATGTTGTAACATATTATAACGAACTTATCTGACCCCATGACAGCGTCGCCGTTGTTAGAATTGACATGACATTTTAAAAATGGCGACCCTTTGTTTCATCTTTGGCCACCGGGTCAGATAAGTTTGTTAGGTACTTAATTCTGCAAGGGTGTTTAGACCCAACGAGATCGAAAAAAAATATAAGTACCGTGAAGGTAGCTAACTTTACAATCTTTTTGCCTATTCCTTTTACATTTAACCTGAATAATATTTTACAACAGTACCATAATCTCATCGTCAATAACATATATCTTACAAACAATGCGAAACACAAACCACTTAAATTAAATCAATCAATCCCAACCCTCCAGAAACGGATGCGAAGACATAATGTATTGTATTTCCTTTTTATACTTGTCTATCTAGTCTAGCCGAAGATATTATCTCCATTTCCTCTGGTCAGCAAGGTGTATAAAACGTTAACGGATCACTTGACGGGACCAAAAAGGAATGGGTCTTATTCAATCCTCGTCGGCAATCTCTTTTACGAGGAAGCACCGCGGCTGTGGAATATTAAACACAGGGCCCTTTGCGCTTGCGCTATGTGCCTACCTAAATATGCTACAGAGCACGCTCTCAAACGCGGGCTTGGTGTTAAATATAGGTAAAGGGTTTTTTGGAGGCGGAGAAATTTAAATGGAAATAAAACAAAGAAAAAGTATATAGTCTCAGTGAAACTAACTGTATTTAAAAGATATGGCATATAATTTCTGTTTAAATATAATCTCGGTAATGTGGCTGCCTTGACTGGCGCGTAGATGGCCCAATCTGGATAACTTATTTTCATATTTTCGTAACAATTGCGGCCGTATTTCGCTGATAACTCACCGAATTTTGGGTTCGATCGTCTCTGGTTTATCGGTGTAGAAAAATGACTTGATTACACAATCTCGGTAGCCAACTTGAAATTATTAGTTGATGTTTATTACTTTCCCCATACACAATTTCGATCGACGTTGAAGCTAACTTTTGGTAGAATAATTAAGTTAATGATGCCTAAAATCATAATAAAACATAATTCCCTAAATTATCCTTCCAATAAACCTTCAATAATTAATTACCTTCAACAAAAACCAACCTAAATTCATTGATATTAAATACTTTTTTCTTTGTTTTACGTTAATTTAAAGTTCTCCGCCTTTAAAAAATCAACTCAATTACTGTTAAATAGAATTTACTAATTATATCAATTATGAATGACGTGTCGTATCAGGAAATGCTATCAAAAACAGACGATAGAGAGAAATGGCGATTGCGCCATCGACAAGAGTGAGGCTCTCAAATTTATGATGATGATGATGATGTATGACGACAGAAATAGCAGAACAAACAAAGATAAAACAAATGATATTATTTAACATTTATTGCAATCTTGTTTAAATATTTCAAAATACTATAAATAAATAAATTATAATTTATTTCAGAATTTTAACAATTCCATATTTTTACTAGTTTTCAGTATTATACCCATCTCCAAAAACGCTCATTCCAAACACCCGACCGAACTTTAAACCCTGCCCAGTGAATCGGAACTAATCCCGCCTAGAATTAAATCTAGATGGGGTCTCTGAATATTAATTGGCAATCAGTTGTCTACCGGAAAACCGAAAATAAAGGAGAACAGTGAATCATCTACGTCACAATGGCGTCAATGAAAGGTGACCGTGTAAAACCTTGAGCGGTTAGGCAATCCTTTAAAAGGGATAATAAATAAATATGATTGGGCAAATTCATACAGCGCCACCTAGAAGCAAATCTTGTGTTATGGATGGATTGGATGTTAGATAACTGATAAACTACTTATATACTTTTTTTTAATACATACTTAATATACTTTTTTTTAAACATACTTATATAACAGAAACTAAAATTCATAATTTCAATTTCTGCTCGGGAATACAAACCCGGGACCTCTGCGTGGCGACCGGCACGTTAACCAACTGGAGCAGGTCGTCAAAATAGGCAAATAGATTACAATACCCTCTCGAAATGTAGTCACAGGCAAATGTCGCTGGCGTCAATTGAATATCTAATACAAGAGGGTTGCGCCGGGTCGTGTATCATCGCTCGTTAGTTCGGTGATGGATGTCGTGGGATCTGAGCTATAGGTTACGCTCGGCGCCTACGCATGACCGTGAACATGATACTCCAAATCCACGATGTTTGGAAGCGTGTACGTCAATGCTCAGAGTCAGTAAACCAGCCCCTTATATTTATCTTGGTCACAGAAATTGAGTTGGTTATAAATAGCATCAAGAGAAAAAATGCTACGTACGTAAATAGGGAAAATTTAAAAAGTATTTTTACAACATATCCCAACGTTCTTAGAATTGTATCTTACTAACTTATTATTTAAAAACAATAATTTAGTTACTTGTAGTAGGTACTCTATTGTGTGGGCATGTAGGCAGGTCTTTACTTTAAGTTAAGCTTAGTACACAAAGTGAGGTAAGATATATTAAAATTCGAGCGAAAAGGATTAACAATAGCGAGCTTTGATCTCTAGAACTAGGGTAAGAACTAGCATTATCTCATGAAAAATATATATTAAAATCGTTATAAACTGTTATATTTCATTCCATTGTAACGAATACGACTATTTAAATTATTAAAACTATCGCTGTTATCACTTACAAATTAGTTCTAACCGAGAGATCAATGTTGTCAATCACTTAATCCATCTGGCACGAGCTATACAGGCTGTAAAAAGACCGCTAGCATTAATTGAAACCTCATATTCTACCCATGAAACTGAACAACTTTCCCCAAGAAACATACCCGCGGAAACTCATAGTTTAGGCAGAAATCGAAATTCTTCAAAAAAAAACTTATTTTTGTACTAAAAAATATCAAGTATCGATAACTATCCTTATATACTATACTATCCTTCACAATTAATTTAGACACACAAAGTTCGAATTTAAGTTGAAATAAATGCACTTTAAGTAAAAGCACGCAATGTAAAGCGTGCAGGCCATCCGGCCACACGTGCGCCTAACTACCGAGTCACGTGGGCGAGCGAGAGGCGTGCGCCGGACAATGAACATTGCGCGTCGCAATTAATTATTTATTTTAGGTAGCGAAATTATGAATTCATTTCATGGTATGTTTCTTTGGGAAAGTTGTTCAGTTTCATGGGTAGAATATGGGGTTTCAATTAATGCTAGCGGTCTTTTTACACCCTGTATATAGTTGGGGCACAAAGGTCATGATGTCCGTTAGTAAGAGTTGTGTTTTAGTTTTTATGGTTCATAAAAGAGGTAACACCTCAGCTTTACATAGACTTAAAAACATATAGACTAAAGCCTTGGTGGCAATAACCAATACCCTCAGAATTCACCTGTTCCACCAACCCACCCAATACATTCAGAATACCTCTGTTCCGCTTTTGGCACCTACTCTTTCGCTTTACTCATGGCCTACTGGTTGACTGGTAGATAAAGCCTTGATGGCTTTAAGTTCGCCAATTGTATTATTTTAGTGCAATAAAGATTTAAATAAATAAATAAATAAAATTCAGCAGTCCCCACTTGGGACCCTATAAGAAGCAATAATTTTTTTCTATACCTCATGTTTGGTAATTACACAATTACCACGCGTACCGTGCTTCGCAGGACACGTTAAGCGTGATTCCGGTTGCTATCATTTCAAAGAAATCGTCATAAGCCACATTAGAGGTCCCTTTATTTTAATTATCGAGGCCTTCTTCGAAGTTACAAATGAAAAAAGCGTTCCATAAATACATTTGAGCCGAGAAGAGATTTAATTTTGTACGGTGATTTTTGTCATTCAAAATTGGACAGTCGTCTCTCGAGACGAGGGAATTACAGCCTCTGACGGGCGTTAAGGATTCTTTATTGAACACGGCACAAATCTTGAATCTATACTAACATTATACATAGAAAATATTTGTATTTTTGTATTTTTGTTTGTAATGAATAAACTCAAAAAGTACTGGACCTATTTAAAAAATTATTTCATTAACAGCATGCTTTTAATACCAAGAAAATAAAAGGTTCCCGTGGGAAAGTTGATTTTACAGTGTGAAAGCCGCTGAGAATGGTTAGTTATTTATAACGACAAATTGTCACCCCAACCCAGTAACCACAATTTATGCTCATTGAGTTTTCAAGAGATAAGTTAATCCTGTGTAAGGACACATTCGATTTTGTCAATGGAATTTGTGTCAAGCGCCCACTGAATTGATTTCGTTATCATTATTATATTTGCTTTTCATATAAATTCAGAAAAGCAGTTTACTAGCTGCTGACTTTGTTCGATTTCAATTTAATGAACTCTACCTCTGCAACTTTTAAAGCCAAGTCAAGCCAATAATTTATAGTAACATTTTCTGTCACCCGTGAACAAACAAAATAACATAGGTATTTTTCTCTAATGACCAGCCCCGCCTTCCAATCACTACTGGTGAGGAATACCACAGAATGCTACAATTATAAGCCTTAACCGATACCAAAAGCTAACTTTATTAGTGAGAGTATAATTGGAAGCTCCCTGGCTGCGCCGGACTAAGCCAAAACTTTTTATATTCGGTCCATTTAGCAGAAACCCCGGGCTCTAAAGTTGCGACGTTCGTAAGGCGGTCACGGATTCATCATTTCTCTTGTTCTGTTATCGATTTTCTCGAACGGCACTCGGGAGTAAGTCTTTACAATATCTATGACTTCAAATTGAAAGGGAATCGCAATTGTAGCTGTAGTTGCTTCTTGCGGTTCTGAAACTAGACGTATTAAAGGAAACTATGGTTGAAAATCGTATCCACGAGGTAAGTATTAAATCCATAGTTTAGTCAACAGCAGTTTGGAAGTGGATAGACCCTTTACAATTAGGTAAATTGTTAAGCTTTGATCTGACGTAAAGGTTTACGACACATCAAATTGCAAATTTGAGTATGAATTGAGTGTTCACATAGGAAGTTTTAGTGATGTTCCTACCTATACTTAGCGAGCAGTCTCTGGGTGTTGTATAAGGCGATAACCAGCTGGGACCTACATAGACCGGAAAATGTATACCAACGCATACTTAAATATTGCGATCTCATATAGAATTCCCAAGGAGGGCCGACGTCAGGCAGGTGGCCGGTCACCAAACATGCAACCGAAACTGTTTTACAACATGGCTCTAGATCTAAGACAGAGCCATGTTGTACCAACCCCACTTGGATAAGAGCAAAGGAATTATAACTTAACGAGCAGTCCGTACAACCAAACAATAGTCACTTTTCTCACCGTCTAACTTTTTAAAAGTTCAACGTTATACCACATAACTTCTTCACGCATCGAAGTTGGCATTGACGCGCAAAGTCTAATGGTTGTTTGGAGTTTTAATAAATCGATTGTTCACGCTCATAGGGCCGGAAAACGTTCGCGAAGAATTTCGGCACGAAAATACCACAATACGTGTTTGCAAACGAAATGAGGCGTCGCCCCTTCGTCCTGGAGAGTGACGAGTAGGAAGCAAATGAGCCGTACCTCCGCCTATCGATATTCCTCTTAAAGTTCGCTCGTTCACGGCAACAGCGAGTTTTCGACACATTGCCTCACCTTCGTTCACGCCTCAAAGAGTTTTAATAATTAATAAGCAAAGCTTCCCGCCGCCACGGCGTGTCAGCCATTAAAAGCAGTAAGCCTCGCACTTGACAGTGGCGAATAGGCTGTATGGGAAAGTCGATAGGCGCCAAGGTCACGGCCGCAAATTTACTCGTAAGTTTCTTTATCGGCTCCCCATATCAATCAAGGTGAGGCCTCAAACGGAAATAATAGCACCACACACGCAACTCCACATTTACCTACGCCCTTATGATTATCACGCGGAAGATGGAATAACAAATCGCTATAACTAACCTCGTACGCTATACTATTTTGGTGATTTATTAATGTAAGCTGTCAAGTCTTAGGGCGGGTTGCACCAAATTCTTTGTCGTATTTAAGGCAAGGCTGTTTAAGTAAAAAAAAAATCATCTTGGCGTTGATGTCCCGGTTGTGCTGTCGTGCACGAGGGCCCAGGGTCCGCCTTGACCATGATCCAGGATTTGGCGATGAGGTAATTACAGTGGAGCGACTACCATCTGACCTCCGTGACCTTGCTGCCAGGGGAACCTGACTAGATTTGATCATAGTTACAAATTCAGTTGCCTGAATTTGCAGGTTTCATCAAGATGTTTTCCCCGACCGTATTCAACTAATGTACATAACTCAGAAAAGAGTCATTGGTACATGGCCGCAGGGAATTCAAATCCGGTACCTCTCGATTACGATTCGGATGCTCAACCGCTCGACTATCAAAGCTCCCGACGTTCAAATCTTTTACCTCTTTTGCACCGAAAGACCAAGTTGGAAAGCGTTGCTTAGGCCAACAAATTCTTAAAATAAATATCAGATGGCCCGCTTGCCTGCTTGCCTACCGTATGTCATAAAAAATATCAGCTTAAATACGATAAGGAATTTGGTGCAAATTGCCCTCAGTTTAGTTTGTTTAAAAGAAATTGTAGTTGTCACTGTTAAAGTTCGCGAAGTTACTCGGCTTGACGTAGGTGATAGACGTACGAAATTAAAGCACGCGGTATTTAAGTTCGCGAACTCTCTCGGGTCACTATTAACTTTCCCTAAATAATTAGAGCTTCGAAAATCAATCACTTTCGTAACAGAAAACCATCAAGTTAATTAAACCTAAACTAATTTATGCACAAAACACAACTGCACGAGATACATCACAAAAGAAATATTGGCTAGCGGCTTACGGCGCTGGCAGACGCGCGAGCCGAAGCCGTAAGCCGCGAGCTACGAGCAAATATCAAACATGTTGGATCGCCGGCGAACTTACTCGGCGATTGTAAAGCACGCGTACTTAAGCTGATACACGAACGAGCAAGGTCGTCGAGCCACAAGTTCGCGTACTTACTCACACGTCTGTCAGCCACTTAAATCTAATTTCTAAAGGGTAGTTCTTGATTGTTTTTGCAATACAAAAACAATATTTCCTAAATGTATAGGGCGATACTTTTACTCTAGTTCTACAGATATCCTCTGTTTTTTTAAATCAGAATTATGGCCTGCCTTGCCAATCTGGATGTTTATAAATCATATGTTTCGATTAAATGGACGCCATCCCCGCCTTAAGCATAAGATAAACAAAAATTTCATACAACTTGAAGTTAAAGTACATCATTCTGTGTGTAAAAATTTGGTGCAGTCGGGCTTAGGCTCGTCAAATCATAAACTGCTGTGGAGATGGAGAAACCACGATATTTAATGCAATTACTATCATTAGCTCGCGTGGGAGAAGGATCCACTGAGGAGCTATCCTAATGATGGTAATTCGCGGTCCTTAAGCTTTAAATTTACATAAGATGAAAATTAGACTAATACGATGCTCAATTTCGAGAAACAAACAGACTTTTACTTTTATAAAATTAGAAAAAACCCAATATTCAATATTATCAGTTTCTTTTGGTGGTATAATTGTAAGTAAATAACAGAATAAATACCACTTTTAGCAATACCAAAACAACGACACAACTGCGCTTTAAAAAGAAAATATCTCCCTCCACGTTACTATTTACGCTATCTCAGCAAACTCGTAAACAGCCGCATTCGTAATTCAAAATAGCCATGAAAAAGTACAATACGAATAAAAATTCCAAGCATGACTGCAAAGCTCCGTCGCGATTACAAAAGTGAATCGAACAAAAGGCGAGGAGATGAGATGGGATCGTGACACAGGAGCCTTCCTGGCGAGACGCGAGGCACTCCTGCGAAAGACTTTGAGATAAGGTATCAACTGCGCCCATTACTTGAACATTTTGCGAAAAAACTTCTCGGGCTATTATCACTACACGATTCGTTCAACAAAATGAAAATGGAAATCATAGCGCAAAGAACGACTTAATCGTGATGGTAGTGTTGTAGAAAATAACGTCAAATGCAAAACAGAATTTTGCTCGAAATAGGTAGCTAGGTATACCTATATAAGTCGACGCCTGTTTAGGCTGTGAATTAAAATGTTAGTAAAACTTTGAACCTTCGATAAACAATCAAGATTATTTCATAAGAAGTAGAAAATGGAGTGGGTAGGTGCCGTACCGTTATAATGATGATGACTTAAATAAGTATATTTCTTTGTTGAACACCACCGCGCCGATTGTGCTTCAATTAATTCAAAATTTAAATTTAATAAGTTCTCGATTCAAACACTAAGTACTTGAAACAGAAATAGCACATTTTCTACATCGCGGTAACGACATATCGACGCGGATTCATATTACAGACCCGGATGTTTGGTTATCGGATACCAACGAATAATTAAAAACAAGACTAATGAAACTGATGGATTTTTGTAAACGCGTGTGGAAATTCTCGGCCCACGCCTAAAAAAGATTATTATAAATAAAATTATCCTCTGTAACGTTTTCGGTTAACCTGGGTTTAATTCCCTACCCAAACAATGTTGTACTTCCCTCCAGGAACGAAACCTCCGTGTTATAATTGGCTGGCCCGTACGTGGAACGCGAGCCACTTGCTAAGTAAAACGGTTGTTTTTGCACCAATTCATTCATGCTCCGTGCGTTACGCCCAACGTAACACACTCGTATTATAAGTACTTATTAAGGTTTTTGCCCGCGACTTTGTCTGCGTGCAAATCGTTTTTAGAGCAGTTTATCCTTTTTCCGAGCGACCTTTTTAAATGACCTCCCCCTAATGTATGAAAGCTAGTACAACGTAGAGGTATATATCTGGTTCTATCTAACCGAATTAGATTTTAAGGTGGACCCCCAAACTACCAAACTGTGAAAACCCCATCAAAATCCGTTCGGCCCCATTTCCATATTTCTTATGGTTTAACTAGTCTATTAAGGTTTTACATCAGGTGTTCCAGTTTCCAAATTCAATTATATAAACCCTATATGTTGGTCAGGCTTAATAGTTACACAACAAAAAAGCTTCATTCAAATACGTCCAGTAGTTCCGGAAATTAGCGTGTACAAACAGACAAACAGGCAAAAAGTTTAAAAATTAATATTCTATTTTTTGTAAATATATTCAATGTACAGACACACTTTTATTACTGTTTTATTAAATGTATAATACAGATTACGTTGTTGTATGAACGTGAAAAATCGAAAACCAAACACAAACGAGCTAATTAATACACAAAACTGACCTTAACAATTCGTTCAAAAATCTTCATCCCAAACTGGAATCATGGATTCGGCGTAGCGTTTATTAATTAACTCTCCTCTGAAAGCAAGAGATTAGTTCTCGCTCGTCGACAGTACAAAAAGCCGGTATTACCGACAGATATTATCATTGAGCGGTGTTGAACACAATGTCTTTGTTCGAATCCCTCTTGTAATTGTCTCTCATTGTCCCGTTTACAAACAAGATCCGCGGCAGTCCCGCTAAGATCTCCTCGTTTCGGGCGACGTCAACTTTTGAATAACAATAAAGTCGTTAATGAAGATGAGTATTACGCATTACGGGTCCGACCCTGAATCTAAAATCGGGTCGTGGGAGATCAGTTTTCGGGTCATTGTCAATCGTAGCAACGATTTGTGATATAACAGTATGAAAACGCTTATATGCTTGGACAAATTCACACAGCGCCATCTAGCCAAAAAGTAAGCATAGCTTGTGTACCGCAACAGAAATAAAAATTTATTATTTCAATTTCTCTTGGACGAGAATCAAACCCTCCAGGACCTCTGCGTGGCAGATGATAACCAGCTGGACCACTCAGGTTGTCACAATAAATAAATAAGAAAGACTAAATAAGTAAACGAAAATCGAAAGCAATTTGTACAATATTGTAAATGATAAATAGGTAACAAATAAGAACGACCCGTTAAGGTAACGATTACAACCAGATTGGAAGGTAATTAGATAATTACCCCACAGCAAGGGTTTAAACTCGACCTAGTTGTTTGGTTTCAATATCACGGTTGGCGTCGTATAACATTAAACCGCCATTCTGTTTAGCATAATTGCCGCGATGTCGTAAATTGCAACGTTGTACCTGAAAGACATATTATGGGTATTTGAGCCAGTTTTATTGGGTATTGGGTGGGTAATGCTGCGTTAGTTCTCTTGGACGGGCAAATGTTAGAAGTTTTTACCAGCCGCGTTCGATTGAGCTTAATTTTACTTAGATGATTATTAATTATCAGATCATCATCATCATCTTGGCGTTATGTCCCTGTTGTGCCCCCACGCTGCACGCGAGGGCCCAGGGTCCGCCCATTGATTCATCATCATCTTGGGGTTAATGTCCCGGTTGTGTTCTCGCGCACGAGGCCCCGGGGTCCGCCATGAAGATGATCCAGGATTTGGCCAATCAGATAATTACAGTGGAGCGACTGCCATCTGACCTCCGTGACCCTGCTAGCAGGGGAACCTGACCAGTTTGGTACGTGGTCCGCCTGTTGATTGTCAGAAGATACTGCAAAATTATGGTTTAAGCAAAAAATTTACCTGCACCTGTTGTGTTATTTTTCTTTATGTCAATATTGTATACCTGTTATTGTGCACAATGAACTGTTAAAACTCTCTGATGCAATTATGGGGATGTTGATAAAATTTTACTTAATGCCTCAAACGTTGATTTTCGTTGAAAAGTTTTATTGAGTAAATAGTTAAGTGTTTATTAGTATAATCCGTATAAAGTAATACCTGTAGTCGGGGACGGACGTATTAAGCGTGGTCACTATGCAATGTTCAATGGATTAATTGCGGTTTTGTATTTTTTTTTCTCTCAAAGATGTTTTCAATTATCTTTTTCGATTTAGATTCGATTATCTTTTCATCCCGACGTCTCGATTACTCAAAGTAACAGAGAAATATAGTGTTAAACACACAGTACCATCTGTTCAAACTCATTCCATTTGATAAACTACTTCTTACTTTTTATTTTATTAAGCGCTACTTCAGTACATTACAAATCTTTAGTGGATTTAAGTGCCTGAACTATTTGTTTTGTCGTATTTATTGTTACGTCTAACTTAATTGAATAAATAATTAAAAAACTTATCACTAACATAACATCCCACTGCAAAGTCTGCAAATCCGTCTGTCAGTATCAGCACCGGGTGCGATAGTCATCACGCTCTGATTACGGCCGGGGGAGACGCCGGTGGGTGGCCCATAACAAATCGTCATACACAATCGATCGCCACCCCGAAACCGTTTAATTCGCCGTTTATCTGGAACGGGGGAACTAATTTTTTATTCTATAACCATCCTTTGGAATAAATAGAAGATAATGTAATTAGTATCCTCACTAACCACAGTACAGTAACAGTTAGGCTAGTGCGTTTATTACACATTCCTAAATTCAGTGACTGAATTCAGAAACACAAAGCGTGAAGCAAATCAAAGTGGAATGTAATGCTCATAAAATAAGGTCCATTTTTGTATCTCGGATTTTTGAAAAGCGGGGCGACGCGTGACTTAATATAAGTGATGCAAAAATGGACCTTATTCTATGAGCAATACATTCCACTTTGATTTGCTCTCCGCTTTTTGTTTTTGAATTCAGTCACTGAATTTAGGAATGTGTAATAAGCGCATTAGTCAGGCTACGAGTAATATATACTTTCATGGAGAAGCGCTAAGCTACTATCTGGTATAGTGTCTGTCTGGTTGTCTGGTAATCCTGGATCCGGACCCCGGACCCCGGGCCCCGGGCCCTCGCGCGCTTGAGCACTACCGGGATATTGACGCCTAGATTACCCATCTATTAATAGGCCACTTACAGATTAATATTAATTTGATTTTGTTTTAAAATAACCGTATAAAACAAAACACGGTCTTTTGTCACTCTTCTTTTTTTTTGTTCTATGTAAAATTTGGTGGTCATTTGCATTTTCGAATAAATTCTCTTTACAACACCTATAGGTATATATGCTATGTTTTCATATGAATTTTACACAAACTAATTATATAATGGACATGTGATCTTCATAGTTTAGGTACTGCTTGGAAAAGAGAGCCGGTTCCACATTCAAACTTCAATTTAGTTAATTTCTTTCACTAAATAGACAGCGTCGCCGGGGACATAGATTATGATTTACAACATTGTTAAACAGAACGGACATTTGTCAAGAGCAAAGTACCTAGTAAAGTAAGTAGGTAACAAACAGAAGTAAATGATCTAGTATTAAAATAGTAAAGATATTTATACTTGTAATAGGACCACGCTAAGTCCGAATCAACTGACAGTAGTACAAATTATAAAGTGTGGATATGGCACTAATCTGGGGATAATCTGTCCTTGTCAGTCCTTGTCAGTCCTTCTTGTAAACATTCAGTTATTTGGTCACGATTAGCTTGAACTTTTGTCTAAATTATTAATAATGGTGAAAATTATATTCCGCACTTCCTTAATAATAGTTTTGCCCATTATTTAAAAATATTTTTTTTAACTTACGAAAATAAACAGTCTTACAGAAATCAATTTGTTTGTTATGACTTTTATGAATGACGTTCCATAGACGGATAAAAAACTTGGCATAAGTTTCATACAGAAGTGCATTTTTTTAATATGCGATTCGGACTTAGCGTGGTCTTATTATAAACGTCCTCTTTTTCCAAGTAGTGTAAAAAATTTTAAGCGTCATTTAAACGAACAATTTTACAAAATTCCTTATATTTTGGTAGGCAGTCACAATATTGTTTCGTAACTGGTTGCGAAAAAGGTTATTCTTGTTTGATAACCAGTTACGAAAATTTGAACGAAAAGTGTTGTTTCGTGCCTGGTTAACTTTGACTTTGACCGCGCGACTATTATAATATGACCACATACCTACTGATATCTTCATTAAGTACCCTTCCTTGGCTGTAGGCGGGAAATAAAAATTTGAACTAATACTTCAAATTTTTATTTCCCTACTCTTACTTGTAGTAAGTAAGAGCGTCGGTGGCCGGGCGGTTGAGTATCGGACTCGTAAGCGAGAGGTACCAGGTTCGAATCCCGCTGCGGCCATGTACTCGTACCAATGACTCTTTTCTGAGTTATATATATTAGTTGAATTCTAACCGTTACTCTTACGGTGAGGGAAAACATCATGATGAAATCCAATCTGGTCAGGTTCCCCTGGTAGCAGGGTCACGGAGGTCAGATGGCAGTCGCTCCACTGTAATTACCTGATCGCCAAATCCTGGATCATAGTCAAGGCGGACCCCGGGCCCTCATTCTCGAGAGCACAACCGGGACATTAACGCCAAGATGTTGAGTTTTTTTTTTATTATTGAGCCAGAGTGAACATGTGTAAAACTATTTTTTATATTCCGTATAATCATCATTACCCTAATCTTAGATCTTACCTATGTCCATAAGCCTTACGGACAGCCCTCTGAGCAGGCGTATCTGGAGGAAGAGGTGAGACCTGTATATATTCTGCAAACCTGCAACGGAGTAACACCATGCAGGCATCTCGGACAAACATAAACCCATATGTAAGATACGTTTAGTAGACCGAGAGACCCATTGCATTTCCTGGAGGACTTAGGATGTCAGGAATATTATATCTTAGCAAAATATTATTATCACCAACCAATATAAGCGCGCGGGAAATCCCCGGCATCTACCCTCATCTTGCAGGCCTCCCGCCAGGCCTTTCACGTAATTTGACTGTGTTCCCTACGACGTTTATTAATACTAGAAGTACCTACAATACGTAGGTACTTCTATCTATAATAGGTAATTATTTTTTACATGTCTGTATGTATATCCTTATGAAACTAGGGATAGCGTTGTTCCGAGCCAGCGTTAACCATTGAACCGTTAAATAAATTATCTATCGATACGAAACTTCCATTTTGGTCCCGGCCGTGCCCGGCTTCTGGAACTTCGGCCCGGGTGTCAGTCATTACAAACTTCCCCGCACTTTGGACAGCTGACAGCTAGGTAATGACTTTCTAAACTAAAACAAAAATTTCCCTTTTATTACGTCAGATTCTCCTTTTTCTCACTTTTTTCGAATCCGTGTTTTTCGTAGCATGCTGTGACCGAACAGTGTACCTGCACGAAAAAATTAAGGAGAGTAGACTGAAGCGCCAATACGTTCCATTGACGTATGTCGCAGACGACGACTAATATGTAGGGGTAAACCGCCTTCACAAACGGAAAATAGGCGGCAGCGTCTGCAATCTCCAACCGCCTTGATAGCCTCCACGAATGTGGCGGAGGCTCAAGTCCAGCGGACTTCTTCACCTATTTATTAAGTTTTTCTGTTTGTCTTTTTTTTCTTCTGTATGTTTCAAATAAAAGTGGTGTTTTGGTAGTGTGAATAAGTACTTGCTATTCTGTTCTAAGTATAGGTAGGTAACTAGATTGAAACAATAATTTAATAATATTATTCAATTATTGTTTCAAGTCGCATATATATGCGAGTTCGTTTCTTAAGTGAAATGATTTAGAGAGGCACAAACGACGTTGCTTAATAATATTATGCATATACGAAAATTACATTTACTTAGTCTTTTCCGGGTTCCATACCTTGTACCTTGGATTATACTACAAAATGTACATTTTGTATACCAACAAAATACCATACTCTAATACGTGATAGGTGTTTAAAATATTACGGTACAAAAAAATATTCCGCTTGTTATATTTTGTTATTGATTCATAAGTATGACAAGCCACACTCACGCTAAAATATATGCCCGAAACTTTTCTGTCAACTTGTGATACATAGCAAACATGTTTAGGTAAACACGCGGAGTCGCAATACCGTGGAGTTCAATCACGTATCGACATGGGCACACAACCAACAAAATTGAATTCCATTTTGCCAGAGAAACAAGATCCATAATACATTCAATCTGATTGCTGTGGCGTTTCAACCCCGTAGTTTCATTTGCAGTAAGTGAGCCATAACAACGTTTCGCAAATTAAACAATCGAATTTGATTAAGCGAAATGTCGCGCCGGGGAGTGATTTTCAAATGTCAAATGTCAAACTACGGGGGCTTGGACGTATATTAAGTTTATGGCTCGAACACGCTTGGACGCCGGACAACATTGATCGCCTGGATAACACGTCTTTTGCTACATTATTTTGGGCGTGAATGGACATGTAATATCTATATATACATAGGATAAAATAAAGTCGCGTCCTGCCGTCTGTCTCTATGTCCACTTAGATCTTTTAGCGTACGCAACGGATTTTAATGCGTTTTTCAACAACAGATAGAGTGATTCAAGAGGAAGGTTTATGAACAAGGAAAAAAGGTAGGTTGGTGTAAAGTAGGTGTACGCGTTCAAAGACGCGCCCGGGAGAAGTAGAAGACAAACAAAAGTACGAGAAAATGAAATATTGTTCATTACCACTACGATGTGCAAGCCGCATCTTACTTAGCCGCACGTTTACGGCCGTTGAAAGAAATCCCCAAGTCATTAGCGAAATGTCTGCTCGAGACCGGCGTGATACAGATTTGGAATTAATGACGACATGAAATTAAAAGTTTGAAGACATTTTCCCGCGCAACCGACAGAAAACCGGAGTGGCGGAACAACCGAACTCCTCTTATCCGACAACCGATGACGAGATAAGGTTTATGGGCTCTCGGCTCCCTCAAGTACGGACATAATGTTTTTAAATGGTAATGGAAATGTACCTCTAGCTAGGTATTAACTTTCGATATTTATTTTATTTAACTGTTAATTGTACACGATAAAGATACACTGAGATATATAATAGTGTAAAAGACACAACAGGCGCCTGTTTATGCTTATTTCTAAAAAGAAATTTCTTCCAGCAGGCCTAGTTGTTGTTGGCTCCCGGAGAAGTGCGATCTATGTAATTTATTATATTTTTCTCTGGGAGCTACATATGTTAACTCCGCTGACTTAACTCGGATGTTTACTCTCCCTTAGGCGTTCGTAATTTAAATTTTATAGGTAGGAATTCTACCGTTTTTTTGGAATTCATAGAAAAACAATAATTTATACGTTGCAGAAAACTAAATGAACCAAACAATTGTATTAAGAAAATTGAGTCTATAATAAAACAACAACGCTAATCATTACTTCATTTTTAATATCGAAACGGTTTTGTCTTGTAAAGATTAATACAATTTTGTTTAATACATTCCAGGTACTTCAACAATTTTAATGAAGCTTCGTGGCCGGGAATAATGCGCTCACCTTGATTTTAAATTAACGCAAAACCTTCTGCTATCCAACCAAGTTGTGGTATTGCCTAAGCCACACATTCCAGTGCAGAGCAGCACTTTCGAAAACTGTGCAACTAAATATTTAGTTTAAGGATACAGTATTTCTTTCATGTTCACTTAAATCTTACGATTTCATGAATTATTTTGCATATTTTACTAGAATACCTTTTCGTTCTTTAACTCCAAAAAATACCACAGGTAGGTAATAATAGTAGTTTATGGAACTTTCATATAAAAGGGGGTATTAAAACATGAGTGTCTGTTTATCATACGAGGCGTAGCCGTAGAATAGTTTGACACGAGTGTTTTAATACCTAATTATATGCAGTTGCATGCACTACTTTATCTACACTCATATTTTTATGTTAAAATGTCGTACTTATAATTTTCTCAACTTTGCTGGAAGTTATCTGCGAGTCAGTTCTGTTGTATCTACGCGTCGAGGATACCAAGCGGCGGGAAATTCACTTTAACTACTTTCACATTTATCTATTTATTTGCTTTAAATAAGAAAACTAATTCCCAAACACAAATTAAAACAGTTAGAAAAAAAATCTGTTTAGCATAATGATTAAAAAGTTATTTTTCGATACAGCTGTAATGAAAATAGTATAAGAAATGCTGTAAGTATTGAAAAGTATTTTTTTTAAATCTCTATAGACTGGCGTGAAAAAAGTATACCCTCAAACAACTGTTTTCGAATATGTAATTGTAACATTACGCTAGGAGTATAGATAAATATATTTTTTAAATTCACAGTTCCTGTATCCTACTCGTTACCTTAATATTATAGGTATGTTCCTGTTATGTAATATTATATGAGTGAATTGAGCTTCCACCTCCAAATTCTCGAAAATTTGATGTACAGTTAGGGTATGGCTTTTAAGAAACAATAGTGGCATATCGACCTAATTGGTAACGGTCTTGCCACGATAGTCGTAAGACGTACATCGTCCGACCAATAGGAGACCTCAAATCCACCCGTAGCCGTAGCCATATCCTGTAGCCGTATTTACAATGATTCGAAACCGTTTCGAAAACTGTTATTCAGAATCCCGATAGATTCCACGGAAACTCTACTCTCTATGACAGCGCCTTATTCTTTGGGTGGAAATGTACAAAGCAAAGATATTGGACATAGACCAGAACTTAAGGACGCGTCTCGTTTGTTCCTACGTTCTGTTGCGAATTGCTAGGTTAGTGTCTTTTGTTCCTTGCCTTCCTCTAAGTACTTAAAAAAATTCACCATGTTCAAAGAATCCAGAGCGGAAATCTTACAACGACTGGGCTGTATGCTTTACCTATTTGACCCGTATGTACAAAGATCCTAAGTATAGCTGGCACCGATAAACACAAGGCGAATGTAAGTTACCTTCACGTACATTAGTTTACCAGAAGTGGTACTCTCTGCCGTCTCAAAGTCCTCCACTAGCTCGGTGCCGTAAAGGAGTCTTGAGACTTTGACTCTGCCTTTGTTTGATTTCAACAGCTCTTGTTCAGCGACAGTTTCACACAAGCCTTGAAATCAGCCATTAATTTACTTCCTGTACGTTACCTACATACGGTCTCGGTTAACTTTGAACCAATGATATTGCACCAGACAGTTGAATTTCTTATCACTGGCTTGAAAAAAAATATGCGACAGTGTGTATGTGGGGGTCAGTTTCCCTGACCGTACGTTTTATACCTACTGTTCTACTGTCCCAAAACTGGACTAGGATATAGGTACTTACACAAAAACTTACATTAACATTTTACCTATTTATCAATACAAGAAATTAGTTATTTATTAGAGAGCGTCAACCTAAACCTTTGTTTAACAAACGAAATCTGAAACCTTTTTAAACCACTGAAGCTTTAGCGTAAATCTAACCATTCTTCTGTTAGCACCCTCTTTCCTTTTCCGATATCCATAGTATTATACAAACCTACTTGTAACTATCTACGGTTTTCCAAATAGGTATCGACTATAACTGAATTCACGGCATCGATTCGTAACGGAAGCAAGGGAATGATTGGATTTTACGTCGTTCAGGCCTCTCAACAAGAGAGCCAAATACAATTTACCGATGTCCGATACAGTCCCAATACCTGCGGATATCTATTATACATAACTAAATGTATCTAGGCACCCCGGGCACTTTAACTCTGTATGGGGAATATGAATCTTACAAAGGACAGCATATCATGGCGTAGCTCTCGACTAATTTAAATTGCAAATGCGAGGCAAATCTACTTTCGACTTGACATTTGCCGACAATTGCAGTAGCGCGCGCTGTTTTATCAAATCAAGAAGTCTCGCTCGAAATAGCCTAACACACAGTCACTGAATTACCACGCCTTTTTTGTAAATGCTATTCCCATTCCGAGGCGAAACGTACCTACTCGTAGGTTTCTCACAATTTCTAACCAACGTGGTAACATTACGTACGTTAAAAAAGTTGTAAGTATGCTCGATGTTGACTTCGTTACCCGGCTAATGTGCCAGAATAAAACATCCGCTGCGGCACAACCTTATGCAAATGAGTATGTAATCATTAATCATTTAATTTCACATTTAATAAATTCCCTTTTATTCGCATAAACCCTGACAACGAGTTGAAATTCCAATTAGTCGGGTTGTTCAAACAATTGTTATTTTTTCTAATGTAATATTTTAGGTATAGCAAGTAGGTAAGTATGCGTACGTATTCCGAAAGCGGGCATATTGTTCGGGGCGGCGCCGCCACGGGGTAGCAAAATATTTGTATTTCAAATTGGCTTCCCCGACATTGAATCAATTTCATGACATCCTCCCCGCGATACGTGTACGAATTTTCGGATTAAAGCCGATGCGAACGCGTGTCGCCGTTTTTGTTATTTGTGTTACGGCGGGTTTCAACGCCGATTAGTCACGAGGATTGTACTAACACTGTCGAGAAATAGATTTTACATTATTGACTACACGACGGGAAACGTACCGAACGTCATAAATGCAGTGCAGAGCAATAAACTTTATGCAATATTGGAAAGGCCCGGGCCACTGTAACGCGTTTACAATGTAAATAAATAGCCAGTCAGGCCAAATGGAAACACATTTACTGGGTGCGTAATAGTTTATTCATTTCCGATAAACAAACACTACAAAATCCATTTTCAGAGCTTACTGAAAGTAGTCTCTGCTTAAAACTAGAGCACTTAGGAAACTTTTCGTAACCTTCCTTTATTGTAAACATATACAAAACCATTCTAATTTTTTTCGTGCCATAATGCGACAAAATAAATATTAACTAGTTAACCGCCTGCTATCTAGGTGAGCGTGAGCATCTGCGAATGCTGTGTGATGTGCATGCGCCCCTGCCGCGCGGCGGGCGTGTTGCGCGCGCGCATCTTGCCGCGCAGCAGCCGCAGCGCGCCCTCCCACAGCTTACTCTGCTCCTCGACCACACCTTGGCGGGAGCTGATAGCTGTCTGCTCCTGTAGGGGATTGAGCAGTTTATGAGGTCGGTTACTGTTATGATTTTAGATCTTCAACATCGAAGTTAAAGGTAATCCTAATCATTCGAGCGGTCAGGCTTCAGGTCCGCTTTCCTACATTTTATTTTTCACTTTGCCTGATCCTCAGCATCCTCACGTCGTAAGCCGTAAGGCTCGCGCATCCGACTCGGCGACGTTAAATTGCTTGTTAGGTCTCCCGCGGGACCTTTTTCCTTATACCGGCAGATTTAAGCACTTATATTCTTAAAGGTAATTCTAATATGATTATTTAAATATAACCTTAGTCATAAATGAGCAGACAATTCAAAGGAACTAACATGGAAGATTCATTATTTATGGAATCTTCATAAAAATCCGAAATGAATTGCATTTTTACGCATTTTTTAAAGCTTAAATAAGACTTTAAAGAATATTCTGCAACTTTTATATTATAAGATACAATGCATTGGATACTTTACAAGTTTCAGGGGACAAAACTTTCCGGGCTAGTCTCAAAACTTTGGCGAACGGAATCAGATCTAACGCGCAGCACACACTCGCGCGCGCTTCCTTTCCCTCCCTAATAACAAACTCGCCCGAACCAGTACCAAATTAATACTTACGTCTTCCAAATTTTTAACAATTCGCTCGACTTCGGCAACTTTCTTCTTCAGCTCCTCCATCTTGGAGGGTTTCCGCGGGGACTGCATCGAGTTTTTCATTTCAAACATCACGACCTCTTGTAAACTTTCTGCCTTAGTAATTTTCTGGCGCAAGTTTTTCCATTCATCCTCCTTAGCGTTCAATTGGTCTGTCAAATCTTGTACTTTCTTCTTCAGTGGTTCCATTTGTGATGTTATATTGATGGAAGTCGCTTCGTAGACTCGCTTCTTTTGTTCATACTGCTGCTGCACCGATTGGAACTCTTCCTTTATTGGTTTTATTCGCTCCGCTAATGGCTGAATGTCTTGGCGGACTTCAGAGAGCCTTTGTGCCGTTTGAGCCACCAGCTGCAACGTTACAATCTTATATAAGTGCCAAATAGGCTAAACCTCATTCACCGTTAATAAATTTTATCGTTGTAAATGATTCAAGAGGAAGGTTTATAAGCAAGAAAAAAAGGGTAGGTAGTAAAGTAGGTGCACGCAAACGAAGTCGCGCCGGGTACACTAGTATAATATAATCATCTTGGCAGCAATGTCCCGGTTGTGCTTTCACGTACAATGGCCCGGAGTCCGTCTTGACCGTGGTGGCGGCCAAATGCATGTATAGTATTAAAAAAAAAATTAAAAAAAATTCCAGGATTTGGCAGATCAGGTAATTACAGTGGAGGGTCTTCTATCTGAACTCCGTGACCCTATTACCAGGGGAACTTTACCAGATTGAATCATGGTTACACACTCAGTCGCCTGAATGTGCAGGTTTCATCACGATGTTTTCCCTCACCATTAGAGCATTGGTTAGTGTTCAACTAATGCGTAAGTACATAACGCAGAAAAGAGTCGTTTGTACATGGCGGCAATGACATTCACACCCGGTACCTCTCATTTAGGAGTCGGATACCTTAATTAGTAGGCGACCAACGCCCCCGAAATTTGAAAAGCTTACTCGTTACCTAGTTTATGCAAACGAAGTCTAAATAAATGAAATTAATTCTAACATCCAATTCATTTTCGAATAGAACAAAACCAAAACATTAAATGTGAAATTTAACCAATATATGTAAGCCTTTTTATTTCAAATTAGCATTGTGAAACTTGTTATAAGGCAAACATACTCTAATATTCGGTTACTTCTCAAAAAGGTCCATGTAATATACACAAAAGTGAATAGCTAGATTATTTAACGCTACACTGCTCCCTTCACGGTCATTGCCAACTATATACCTATCCTCCGACAAAATTATGCAGAAGCGTTATTATTATTACTATCGATTATTATTATTATAGTAATCGACCTTGACATCTAACCTTCGCTCAGCTTACAAGTGTCCTATTGGTCTTACCTGAGACAAATCGTGCAATGATTTCTTAGATAAGTCCGATGATTTATTTTGTTCTTTCTCCATGTCATCGTCTTCAATTTTCAGCTTCTTGTGATTAACTAATGCCATTTCGACAGTGGGGTCGTTTGTACTTATAATGTGAAGGGTCCGGGTTAGAATACCAGCTTCTACCTGCAACGGTATACACGTTATAAGTAATCGTATATTTATTATTAATTTACCGACGTAAACCAATCTGACAGACAAACGACAGATTTAATTAAACAAGACTAAGAACCACTTCGTTTTTTTTTTACCACTAAGGTGGCAAACAAGCTTGCGGCCTGCCTGATGGTAAGCAGTCACCGCAGCCTATGGACGTTTGCAATACCAGGGGCATCACCCACGCGTTGCCGACCCCGTAAAAACCTTTTAACCCCTTTCTTGAAGAACGCCATGTTGTACTCTCCAGGGAAAACCTCTCCAGGTAGTTCATTCCACAACCTTAGTGTGCGTGGGAGAAAGTTCCTCTGGAACCGCACAGTTCGCGACCAATTTGGCTCCAAGGTGTGAGGATGAACTCCCTGTCGATGGCGAGCGGTGCGATGAAAGTATGTACGATTTAACAGGTTTTCATATAAAACCGCATCCAAGTTGGCCCATCCGCCCGGGAGCTACGACATCGACACGCGGACACACGTCCAACTTATAACCCCCATTTGTCTTAGTGCGTAGTATCAACTCGTTTGCCTTCCTCTAACATAAAACTTTTTACCACTAAAAACCAAAATCACCCTTGTACAAACTCTCCTTCTTCCTATTCTTGACTACGCGGACTGTTGCTATCTGGATGCCACAGAAGAGCTTTTAAACAAACTGGAGCGTCTCCAAAATGTATGCATTAGGTTCATTTTCGGTTTACGCAAATATGATCACATCTCCTCTTTCCGAACACAGCTCAAATGGGTACCAATACGTTACCGCAGGAATGCTCATATCCTTTCAACCCTCTTTAATATCCTGCACAATCCTTCTGCTCCTTCATATCTCCGTAACCTCTTTCACTTCTCCCGAGACCAAGACAAACCCTGTCGCTCTAATGTTAAATCGTTATTGGCCATCCCTATCCATCACTCCAATTTCTTTTCCTATTCCTTTACTGTTCATGCTGCGAGACTTTGGAACTCTCTTCCACATAAGGTGCGGGACAGTCCGTCACTACAGACTTTTAAAAAACGTGTCAAGGACCATTATCTATCTCTGTCTAGTTGTACATAGATATGTATGTATAGTATTGTATTATTATTATAAATTTATATTATATTTATTATATTTTATTTGAGAAGATAAGTACAGGGTGTCCAGTGGCAGATTTCAAAGTTCGAAAAGTTGTTAAAAAAAACTACACCTCTAATACAAAGTATGTTTATTGTAATTTAAAAACAACAAATGCGGATTTCATTTTTTGAAAACCACGTTCTCCAAATGGCGGCCATCGAGCCTGACACACTCTTCGAGTCTAGCACGCATGTTTTCAAAAACGCGTTTACAGAGAGGCTGGGGGATCCTGCTGATTTCGGCTCGAATATTGTCTTTAAGTTGTGTCGCAGTGCTCGGATTTGTTTTGTAAACAACGGATGTTAAGTATCCCCATAAGAAAAAGTCACATGGGCTTAAATCTGGTGACCTAGGTGGCCACGGTATGGTGCCGTTTCGGGATATGTTTTTTTCTTGAAATAACTGCCGCACTGCATTCATAGACACATTAGCAGTATGAGCTGTAGCCCCGTCCTGCTGGAACCACGTGTTTCGGTTGAAGTATGGACTATTCTGTAGTTCCAGTCTAAAAAAGTAATTTATCATCTCGGTATATCTCTCCGAATTCACAGTTACAGTTTGGCCACGTTGGTTTTCAAAGAAATAAGGCCCTATGTATGGCAGATGCAGACATTGCACACCAGACTGTAACTTTAGGTTTATGTAAAGGTTCTTGATGCATTTGTCTTGGGTTGCGGACATCCCAGTAACGGAAATTTTGCTTATTCACATATCCTCCGATGTGAAAGTGGGCTTCGTCACTAAAGAATATGTTACCCATCCGAGTAGCAGTACGAAATCTCAACAACATCTCCTCCGCGTAAGTTTTTCTTAATGCAAAGTCAGAATCGTGTAAATCTTGAACGATTTGAATTTTATACGGATGGAACTTGAGTTTTTTTCGCATTATAACCTGTAAACTTGATTTCGTAATTCCCAATATCGATGAACGTGCACGAAGTGATAAACGGGGATTTTCAGTGACAGAAACCATAACACGTTCAACATTTTCATCCGTGGCTACCGTTGGTATAGGTCCTGGTCTGGGTCTATTTAATGTTGATCCTGTAGCTCTGAACTTTGCTACCCATGACTGAATGAGGTTGATCGATGGTCCATCACGCAATCGACGAATACCGTAATGATAATTAAATCGACGGCGTGCTTCAGACAGCGAAAAACCACTCGAAATGTACGCCTCGACAGCAAAAGCGCGGTGCTCTCCACTCCACTGTTCCATGGCTACTAAAAAATCCGCAGCGCTTGCGCTTTCAACGACGCCCCCCGCGCCCCTCTCACATGTTGCGTTCAGAAACTATGTTTGTTCAAACTTTGAAATCTGCCACTGGACACCCTGTATGTTTAAGTATTTTAGTATGTATTCTATATCGCGCACGTCGATCTGCTTTACTTATCTCATCTCTCTTCTGTAGGCCTGCTGGAAGAAATTTCTTTTAGAAATAAGTAGTGCCTGTTGTGTCGTCTATATGTATGATGTTTCTCTATGTATTTTACTGTGTGCAATAAAATGTTAAATAAATAAATAAATAAATAAATGATTTTTACACCTATCCCAAAAATAGTTTAATCATCACCATAATTATCGACTTAATATAAATCTTATACTTAATAATATCGAATCGATAATTAAAAAATTTGTTATCCGTCATAGAACGTCATTCATAAAAGTCATAACAAATAATGCTTGACCGCGGCAGAGGTGACCTGTCAATGGTGGCGCTGGTACTGCGTTTTATGTAGCAACACCGGAAGAATGTAGTATTCTATGACAGAATTCCAATGCCACCAACAATGCGACATGGATAATAAGAAACGTGACGGAATAAGAAACTAACATGGCTCTATTGTAAAATTAGAATAATGACGTTTCAGAAAAAGACCTAGCACCCTCCTTCATGGAATTGCGATTCTTGTCAAATGAGTCAACATTTGACGTAGTATACGTTGACACCAAAGTTAGACATTATAAACGACAAATTTTAAATGGTTTTCAATAACAAAGACCGCTTATTATGCTTATAAAATTTGATTTCTGTAGGATTGTAAATTTTCGTGAGTTATGAAAAATATTATTAAATAATGAGCAAAACAATTAAAAAGGAAGTGCGGGAGATATTTTTCAGCATGATTAATAATTTTGACAAAAGTTCAAGTTAATAATGACCAAATAACTGAATGTTTACAAGAAGGATTGACAAGGACAGATAATCTCCAGATTATTGCCATATCCGCACGTTATAATTTTTACTACTGTCAGTCAATATGGACTTATCGTGGTCCTTATAATATGCTCAAAGACTAGAAGGAGTATTCCCTAAAATTTACATAAGCTTAGCTTAGTTCCATTCCTGAATATTATTTTCATAAATAAACATTAGCCAATTACCACACAGTCCCTTGAAAGTTTCCACAAATCAAGGTCAACCAATTACAAAATCTAAAAATCCACATGAAAGGGAGCACATAATTGTGTACTTAAGTTGTTATTGATTCAAATCGAGGCCAATAATCAATATAAGTGGGCACTCACCTTGAACGTGGATAGATTGGCCCGTTGCCTCTTATAGACCGTGCTCTTGGTGCGCAGAGAGTTCACGTATTTCTTCAATTCCTCTCCACGAAGCACCGTGTCGCCGAGTAACTGCTTCACCTTGTTAATGGAAATACATTCAATTATTCACTACTTAAGCGCTTACCGTTGCGAATTACTTAGCGTGTAGCGGGGATACATTTTCGTCTAGAATCGTAGCTCAGATATGCTATAAATATAAGAAGACTATGCAACAAAATCGTTTGACTTTTTATTCACTTATTTTTTTTATAACCTCACCGACAAAGGAACAACTAGAAACCGTAGTCCACAACATCGCCAATTCACACATTTCGGTTTTACGATGCGTAACAAAAATGCGGCATCGCAGATGCCAGCGTAAAATGATTTTTGATTTTCAACATAAAATGCCAGTCATCACTCCAGAAGCGAACGGCGCGGCGGCTTCTAAAAATGGTCCCCGGATTATAAATCCCACGGGAAGCGGACTATTATCTCGTTCAAGTTCATTTATCGGACATAACGACCGATCAATGAGAATGAGAAAAATATCTCTCCCCAATCGCCAAGAGCGATTGTCCCCGAGACAAGCCTATAGATTTCAATTAACTCTCGCTCACCAATCACTCGGCATCCCTCCATTTTTTGCATACTCCTATCTATCTATCCTGTTACCCAGTATCTAATCAATTGGAGGCTACAAATACCTATCAGCCTTTGCCGATATTTACGTAAAAGAGTGCCTATTTATTTTCTTGTCGTGACAAAGTGAAAAAGTTAAGGAATTTACGCCTATCACCAAAGTTTTAATTCATTTCAGCTTGTTATAGACTGCCGATTGTGGACTTAACTAAACTTTTGTAACGTCGAAGTTATTAATTGATTTATTATGAAGCGGGTAAGGAGGAATAAGTATGTAGTTATAATGTTGTTTTAAATTAATAACAAAAAGAAAAAGAACTGACTGATTTCGCGTGATGAAGGTTCAACACAATAACAATAAAATATAATCGCGTACTCAGAGCCCTTCACGGTCCACCATTAGACTAAGCCATCTCCACTTTAAGAGGATTATGCATAAATTTCTACATTTGGTGGGCGAATTTGAGATTACAGCGTAATAACACATGAACACTAACGCTGCCGTCTATTTTCTAGTCTAGTCAACTGGACATTACATTATATTATACAAATATACATAACGTAAAGTGTTTTTTTCAGACGAAACACCTCGTATAATTTGGATAGAACTTCACTTCAGGTAAATTCGTTTAATCACTAATTATACTCCGTGATTCCTCAGATTAAAGAAAGGGTATATTGTAGAATTTTGAAACTAAATATTATCATTAAAATCGAAAACGTTTGATATCCAATGTGACAGCTGCGTTAAAACAAGCGGACAAAAAGATTATTAAAAAAATTTCGTCAACGTGTTAATGTCTCTTTTAATTATATTTTGGTGTTTTCAACTCTGTCGGAAAGCACAAGGTTTTAAATTTAAAATGTTTGAGGCCATTTTATAAATTATAGAGAAGATATGGGCACAATAATCCATTTTGTCTTTATTTGATACACATGCACCCAAACGTGCTTTAAGGATAAGGCATCCGCCGAGCCCTTGGATTACTGAAGAGGTTTGTATGGCCATGCTCAAGCGGAACAAGGCCTTTCGTAAGTTTAAAGCGGACGTACTGAGTCGAACTGGTCGTCACATAAATACGCACGCAATCTGAGCAATAAAATTGTTAGAAACGAGAAACGCCGCTACTTCCACAAAAGCCTGACTGATTCCTCCACCGCTAATATATGGAAATTTCTCAAGACGGTTGGGGTCGGCAAGCCACGGGCTCCGGAGCAGGAGCTGCCTTTTTGTCCTGACGTCCTAAATCGTCGTTTTTCTGCTACACCTCAATTGGATAAGGACATTAAGGCGGATACTATCGGTTTTGTTGCTTCTCTGCCTAGGCCTTCAGTTCAATCATTTGAATTTTGCGCGGTCTCTGAGGATGAAGTCAGGAAAACTCTGACATCTGTTCAATCTAAGGCGGTGGGATGCGATGGGGTAAGCAGGGACTTGATCTTTCACATTTTTAATTCTGTCCTTTAATTATTAACACATATCATCAACTTTTCACTCTCTACTTCCTCCTTTCCTAATCTTTGGCGTAAGGCATTGGTCATTCCACTTCCCAAAATCTCCTCTCCTACTTCGTTAAATCATCTTAGACCAATTTCTATTCTACCCTATCTGTCGAAAATTCTCGAGGCCATTGTCCACAAACAATTGTCATCCTTTGTTCTCTCCAATGATCTGATAAGTCCGTTACAGTCCGGTTTCCGACCTGGACATAGTACGGCTACTGCTCTACTTAAGGTTACCGAAGATGTAAGGGAGAGTATGGAGAACACTAAATTGTCAATCCTTGTTTAATTGATTTTTCCAATGCCTTTAACAACGTAGATCATTCCATTTAATTTGATCCGGCCATCCCCAACTACCTTAAAACTAAATTCAAGTTTCTCTCTGACACCCACGACCGTGACCTTCGCTCCTCGAGTAACCTATTATTAAATCTTCCTCTTCATCGTACTTGTTTTATTACTAATTCTTTTGTACTGAGGGCTGTAAGGCTCTGGAATGAACTCCCTCCCGATCTTAGATTGCTCTCCAGCAAATACTCATTTAAGAAAGCTGTTCGTGAGTATTACCTCAATGATCTTCAAGAAAGAAAGAAAGAAAGAACATTTATTGACACAAACAACAACACCACAACATAAAAAAAAACAGTAAACCAAAAATACATAAAAAGAACACAATCATTAAAACATAAAATACACACGGAGACTACACAGCGCCGATGCATATACCCACTTGGTCTTTGTATTTGTTGTGAAGTGTAATTGATAAAGTGTTGTGGTGGTGTGCTTGTGCAAAAAGGACCTCACTCAGCATTATGCCCCGGCGTGAACCGGAGCGCTGGTTTTCAGTGAGACCTTCAGTGTTGGGGCTCACGAGTTTGTCTCCTATCTCCCCCATGTTTGACTGAGCTTCTGGTTTTGTCACTCCTTTACTTGTGTAGTATTTGTATGGTTATCTATTCTTGCTATATTACCCACTCACTCACGTTTATTTCTAGCTTTGTTATATTTATATTACTTATTTTCAGTTATCTATCTATTTATCTGTACTGTTATCTCTGGTTCGGCTATAATTGCATAAACGGTTAACCTCCTCCATCTTGTTTAGTAGCGTCTCTTGCACCGCCTTACTTTACCCTTTATCTCCTGGTTGACTGGTAGATAAGGCTATTTTAGCTTTAAGTCCGCCTTTGTACTATTTTGTGCATGAAGATTTAATAAATAAATAAATAATGATGAACCACTGGCTGAAGGTCTTGCGGCTGAACTCGCATACACACACATAATGATAACCCAACGTACTTGCGATTGCAAATCCGCGAGCGTGGCCTCGTGCTCCTTCAGCTGAACCGCCAGCTCGTTGACCTTCCCGGCGCTGGCGTCCTTGTTCCGCCTGATGACGGCCGCCTGCTGCCGGAAGGGGGCCAGCTTGTCCTCCTGCGGGCCAGCCGTGGCCAGCCGCCGCTGCACCAGGCTTTCCAGCTCGCTGTTCACAGCTGCTATCTGGTTGTGGTAATTTAGATATTTATATAGAGAACATACTCCTTCATCCCCAAAGGCAACCCTCTTTATATACATTAATCATACTTAATTTCAGGTGAAACTTACCAGATATAACACATAGCTCTAAAGTTACGTAATCGTCGTAGCAACGTCTACGATACTTATTATTTACATTATACTAGGTAGGCATTCAAAAGTAAACCTAATGGTCTAGATTCAATTTAAAAGATTATGAGCCTATCAAATAAGAATGACATCACATTTAGAGAAATGGAGAAAGAATGTGGCCCAGTTACAAATAAATACAGAGACTGTGATAAATAGAGACCATTTTGTTCAACGCGAAGTCTACGACAGTTGTGGTTTCGTGATTAGAACACGTACGATCGTAGTTCTACTTTGGAGCTTGCTGTTTTATGGGTGCTATCTGGGTATTACTTGGGATATTAATACAGAAAACGTCCTGTAATGAGTTTCAGTGGAAAGGTGACTCTGCGTAGGTGCCGTAGCAACATCGGCGTCTTCGACACTTCTGGGGCCAAAATCTCGCGCTGTGACATCTCGAATTCAAAGTTTTTTTTTCTAGCCACGTATTTCCATTAATAATGACAATGAAATGTCTATTGCAGCCAAAAAATATTTTCTGATTCTCTAATTACAGTTTTGAGAAATATAGGCGATAACACAATATCACTAAAAATGTAAAGTTTGTATTCATTTATTTGGATCTGTACATCTGTTCTGCACATATTCAGCTAATGTCATGCACTGCTTTAGGCTTTACTATACATTTTTCTATTAGATTGTATAGAAAATTTATAAAGCGCCTAGACTATCTAGATAAAACTGCTTATAAACAGCTGTGATTCGAAAATGTCTAGCCGACATTATTGCGCTGAACATCAACCCAAAACAGTCTCGAATGCATGCATTATCTTAGGCGAACGTTCCAACCGAGCCAAAGTGTTTCTATTATGACGGTACCGTCTTTGTGGTATAAATTTATCGTCATGAGACAGTCCCGATAGTTTACCACGTATACCTACATTCTAGTTTGCGGTATGTGCCTGGAATATCTGGGCGCACTCCGTCTGGGACAGAGTTTATCCAACTTTAGGAGCATAGAATGGAAAAGTGAAGTTTCTTCGACGTATTCCGCTTAAGTGTTTGTAGAGTAATTTCCACTGAGTTTACATAATATGAAGGCACGAGTACGGTATCCAGTGGAGAGCGAATCATAACAGTTTTCTAAATATATATAAATAAATAAATATGTTTGAACATATCACACAGCGCCATTTAGCCCCAAAGTAAGTAAAGCTTGTGTTATAGGTGTTAGATAATTGATAAAGTACTTATATACTTTTAACAGAAATTAAAATTCATCATTTCAATTTCAGCCCGGTCGGGAATAGAACCCTAGACCTCTGCGTGACAGGCCAACCAACCAACATCACAGTTGGTGATATTAACCAACTGAACCACTCAGGTCATCATAGGTTGTATTATGAAACATAGAGTTTATACTCTGATTGGCAAAAAATCCTTCGTTCATCACCAAAAAGGTCTTAGCTAAAAAAAACCAGAGTCGCCAGAAATTTTATAGGTGCCGTTATTATATTCATAATATGTACATCAAACATATATAATCATTTACTGCAAAATCGATGTGGTATACTAGATATTTTGTTTATAAATGATACAATCTCAATACAAAAAATAAATTACTCATCGTTAATCTCGCTATAACTCGAAAACGGCTGGACCGATTTGAATAATTCTTCTTTTGTTTTGTTGGTTATAATACAAGGCTGGTTTGTACGAAAAAAATGTAGATACGGGTTAAGTAGCCTACTATACATACCCTTTTTTTCTTTGACTTTAAACGATCCTAATATTATAGTGAACAAAACAAAAAAAGTATTATTCATATCGGTCTAGCCGTTTCCGAGTTAGCAAGACTAACGCACTGCAATTGATTTTTATATACATAATAGAATGAAAATGTTATATTAAATTATGTATTAAAGGGTATACTACTCTTTTACATTTTTAAATATAAGTATTATCATGTCATAACGTGATAGTGATAAAATAAAAGTCAAGAAAAATCAACGTAGGTACGATTCTCATACAGTATAATAGTAACTTCTGTATTACATGGTTTAGGAGGCAAATTTTTTAAAAACCTAATGGTTTTACTATATTTAACCTATTTTTATTTAACTCGTTGCTGGCGATTCTTTTTTTTTGTCTATGACTTTTTAGCCATGACCTTTGGAAGTACCTTCGGTCGCCCTTTAGCTTTCTCCACTGGTTACCGTACTCCGTGTATGAAGGTACAACTAGTGTCAAATAAGAAGAGACTTGGCGGGTCACGTGGTTCGACTTGCGCTGTATTTGATTACCTGTGCGAAATCCCCTCCACTGCCATTTGACAAGTCTCTTCTTTCATGACGCGGGTTACAACGTACTGGTACGTGTAGGTGTTATGTTGAGCTAATTTGGTCGCGAACTGTGCGGTTAAAAAGGAACTTTCTCCCACGCACACTAAGCTTGTGGATTGAGCTCCCTAGAGAGTACAACACAGAGTTCTTGAAGAACGGGGTTTAAAAGTTTTTACGAGGTCGGCAACGCGTGGGTGATGCCCCTAGACTACGGTGACAGCTCTACCATCAGACAGGCCGTAAGCTTGTTTGTCACCTTAGTAAGTAGTTAAAAAAGTAAGCAGTAGTAGTAAACAGTAGCACTAAGTAGCCCCAAAGTAAATAAAACTTATACCTACGAGTGCAAGACAACTTATATACTATTATACTATACTATTAGTAAATTTCTATTGACACAGACCGAAAATTGTAATTAAAATTCATCATTTTTATTTCCGGCCGGCCGGGAGTCGAACCCGGGACCTCTTAGATGGCAGACCGCTGACCACTGAACCACTCAGGTCATCAAACGAGTCGTCAATCAGTGGAAACACTAGTATTTCCAACACAGTAATTGCACGATTACAAACGCTTATTTCGCTGACGATAGTAGGAGCAATCATAAAGTCCTACCTTGTCCTGAACGGCGAGCAAGTCCGAGCGAGTCGGGTGAGACTCGGCGGCGATCCGCTGCATGATGTCCAGCTCTTTTTGGAGAGCGGTGGTCTCTTGAGGCAGCTTCTCTTTCACAAGGTAAGTGTTCAGCTGCGAAATAGTTAGTCACAACAGGTGTAACTGAATGGCTTCTACAATATTGTTTTTATGAAACTAAATATTTTTAATTGTAAAGATACAGTTACGTTTAATCATTATAAAAAGCTTAAATTATGTAATTTATATACCTACTTAATTCTATATTTGGATGCCCAAAATAGGGCTAGATATAGAGAGACATTCAACTTTGTAACAACTAAGTTATGTATGCCCATCTATGTTACAAATAAATGACTGAACTTTGAACTTGAACTTAGTCACAGTCAGATATTGTATTGATCCTCCCCTACATTAGTAGAGAGCTTTGAAATAATCTCCAAGGTGAGCTGAAGATCGCAGTTTCGCCACAAAAAACACTGCTACCCATTTTTTTGTCTCTGGAGTAACCTAGCTGGTTTACGGGGTTTCTAACATTTGGTGTCCTTTACGGCAACTGTTGGTGGAATCCTAATATCCAGTGTAATCCAGTGAGCCAAGTAAAACCCTACATTTTACTTTGCGAATAGGTATAGGCGATTTTAGGATATGTTAAACGGGTTCATGAAAAATTCAAATTCACGTACTTGGGGTGCTGCTTGGGCTCAGCAATATCCATAAAACGCAGAAAATTACGATGTCTTTTGAGTCGCTCACAAATATTTCCAAAACATAAAACTTTTCATACAATTCCCTAAGAAACGGGTGTTTTACCTGCCACCACAGTCAAGTATGTTGGTATAATATAACGCTTTTTTCTTCGACATTTTTTTTTATGCCACTAAGGTGGCAATTAAGCTTACGGCGTGCCTGATGTTAAACAGTCACCGCAGCCTATGGACGTTTGCAATACAAGGGGCATCACCCACGCCCAACTGAGCAACTCAGAAAACGTCGTAATTTTCAGCGTTTTATAGACATTGCTGAGCCCGCGGCAGCACCCCGAGGTCCAAACTTAATTCGACCTCGGAAAGTCCTGTATAACATACCTATCCAAAAATCTCTCATACCCCTAACCTTTTGCAAGGCAGGTAGCTTTTTTCTAACCAATTTATTGGGCTAAGTGGAATTCATTCTATCCTAATATTGTTTATCCCACCGTTTCATCGCCTGCCCGCGGAAAATTTCTGGAATAGTTCATCAACTCAGCCGCAAGAGCCCACTGTTGCCCACTCGCACCCCCTTCACCGACCGCAAAATATAGGTAAAATAGTCCACGCGGGCGTAAAGCTAATGGATTATAAATAATAATAAATAAATGTGCTTGGAAAAATTCACACAGCGCCCTCTAGCCCCAAAGTAAGCAAAGCTTGTGTTATGGGTGTTAGATAATTGATAAAGTACTTATATACTTTTTTATCAGTTTAAATACATACTTATTATACATACTACGCAAAGACCCGTTACAGAAATTAAATTTAATCATTTCAATTTCTGCTCGGCCGAGAATCGAACCCGGGACATCTGTGTGGCGACCGGCATGAACCAACTGAATAACTAAGGTCGTCAAATAAAAAAACTCTCCATCATTACCTTACCTATATACCACACTAAAATATATATGTTGGGCAATACATACCCTATACCAAAAACAAAATTCATCAAATTCTGCCGACTGGCAATGGAATTCGGAACCGTCTGCATAGCATTCAAATCGTATAAGTTATAGCTTTCCTGCGACTTCTCCGCGTAGACTTCGAAATAAGAAGCTCGTACTACTTATATTATTACGCGTTATTTGAACGTACATCCTTCTATCATCATCAACATTACAGCCCATAACAGTCCACTGCAGGACTTAGGGCCATAATCTCTACGCTTGGCAGGTGGGTTGGAGATCGCAATGTTATAAATGGAAAACGCTGTTGCCCAATTTCGAGCCTGCTGAGACTGTAGACTTGTGACTCGAAAACACCCACGAGTGTAAGGGGTTGGTGCTATTCTACTCTGCCGGACACTACACGGCATATCTACTTAGGTATGTTTATGGAAAACATACACAGAACTCCTTTCCAAGCTGTGAATCAAAATTACTCTTTAACAATTCTTAAGACTAAAGTGACGTACCTGAATTTCTTCCTGGAGATGTTTGATGACGTCATTGGCAGTCTTGGGGGTTGCGCTCTGTCCATGGATGACATTCAAGTATCGTTTCAACTGGTCAGAGGCTGTTTTCAGGTGCGATTGTTGTGCCTCGTACTTTTTTGAAAATAAAAAATGTAAACTGTCTTATGCATTTGTAAATAATCATTTTGGCGTCAATACCCCGGTTGTGCACTCTTTCGAGGGCCGGGGCTTTTGATCATCATCGATCGACTACCATCTGACCTCCGTGACCCTGTTAACCGAGGAATCTGGCCAGATCGGATCATGGTTACACATTCAGTCGCCTAAATGTGCAGCTTTCATCACGATGCTTTCTCTCACCGTAAGAGCCTCGATAAGTGTTTAACTAATATAAATAACTCAGAAATCACTTTGGTAGCGGCACTGGGCTTTGAATTCAGTACTTACATCTCTAGCCTAGGTTCCGACAGGAACTACATTGAATTTCTTTATAAATTACAGTAGTGATAATACAGGTATCTGTGCCCCGTACTGAACATCCAAATCGATTCAACCTTTTTTGCGTGATTGAGTAGGTAACAAACAGAAACTTTTACAGCTCAAGATTATAAGTAAGCAGACAGTAAGATTTTGCACTGTTGAAACCTCTCAAACTATGCGACCAAACATACAGACGTGATGGGCAACTTTGTTTTAGCCTTCGAGGCTAGAGTCAATAGGTTGTTCCTAGACAGGCATGCTCCATCCACGGCCGCATGGTCACTTACTACCATGGCGGTGGCGGTCAAATGCCTGGCTGGTTTAGATATAAAAAATAAAAATAAAACTTTGTTTTAAGTATAGGCACATTGAGGTATTTAGTTAAACAATCAAATACAGAATTGACTAAATCACCTGGCTCTCCAATTCCTTCGCCTTCTCCTGCTGGAGCCGCAACGCCTTACTCACGTTCAGCAACTCTTGCTTATTGTATACATCAACGAGGTTCACTTGCACATTCTCTAACCGTTTAATTACTGCAAAAATAATGTGACATGATCACAAATCAACAGTTCATAAGGCGCTGTCCTAATTGGCAACGGATGTACGACGGACGTCGCCCGACCAATAGGAGAGCAAAAAACCGCCCGTCACACGACCATGGTCGTACGACCGTTGCCAATTAGCCGCTATCCTGGTACCTATCCTAGTGTATATTCTTATTCTAGATGTCTAAGATTGCCTGGAAGAAATAAGGCCGCCGGTTACTTTTCTTTTTTTTTCCTGTTTTTGTTTTATTCTATGTATAAGCAATAAATAATTTTTCATTCATTCATTTTATTCATTCAATTAGACCGCGCCTAACAGTCCACTGCTGGACTTGACCCTCCTCCATATCATCAGTGAAGACTCACTCGGGTTGGAAAAACATTTTAACAGGAAACGCTGCTGCCCATTTCATGATTTACGGAGGTAAAAAGCTACGGATTACATTTAAATGTTTATTAGAAGTAGTTGACACTTTGTGTTGTGCATTCTTGATAGAACTTTATTATAATTAAATGCGACCGGTTTCGGACATCACCTTCTGGCAATGTTTACATTTTATCCCTTACCCCTTTACCCTTAACCCCGAGCTTAAAATGCGAGAAGGTGGAACTAGTGTAGAAAAGTGTTTTAACATATAATTTATTAAAAATCTTTAGCCGAAATTGAAAGCGCACACAGACTAAGTAGCCTTTAAATTTTAAGTTTTGTGAATTTGAGTATTTTAAAACATTCTCAGACATAGAAAAGAACGTTTGAAGTTCTCAAACGAAATACAAAGCCAAAATCGTATTCAATTACAAAATCGATCGAACATAAATCGACAAAAAAAGCTCTCTAAATAGCTGCTTTTGTAACTTTTTTTAAATAAATATAAATAAATATAAATATTCGTGGACAAATTCACACAGCGCCATCTAGCCCCAAACTAAGCAAAGCTTGTGCTATGGGTGCTAGATAACTGATATACTACTTAAATACTTTTAAATACATACTTATTATACATAGAACACCCAGACCCGTAACAGAAATTACAATTCATCATTTCAATTTCTGCCCGGCCGGGAATCGAACCCGGGACCTCTTGCGTGGCAGACCGGCATGTTGACCATTGAACCACTCAGGTCGTCAAATATGTGACTAAGCTATTGACATTTTACATTTAATTTGTGTAATCAACTAAAGACTATAAATATTTACAGACAAATTCGTATCGTTTGGCTTTTATTTGGGGAAACCTAGTTCATTCATAACAAGCAAAAATGTATTAAAATGCACTTTTTCGCACTTACGCATCGCTTCGCGTTCTGTAACAATGGCCCTTATTCTATGAAGAACACGTTATTTTTTGGTCAATCAGTATAAATAAACAAAAACCTAACGGCTCGTTAGGTCCCTGTCCTTAAAATACTTAAAATCAAGTCGTTGTTTAGCCGTTATTTCGTAAACAAACTTATTTGATTAGCCAATTGAATTACCCAAGTGTTTGTGCCGGGCTCAAACCCACCATCCAATTGTCATCGGCAAAGTGAAATTCCCCGAACAGTAATTAAATAGCCACACACATAACGTTGCAGGACCCCTCACTCACCGATATCCCTCTCGACGGCCATCTCTTTAATGTCGTTAATTATCTCCGTAGAGTTTTCCTTCTCGAGAATCCTTGTTCTTTTGTGAACTTCCTTGAACTCGTCAATGAGGTTCTGATACAGTTCCAGGAGGTCCTGCACGGTGTTGTTTCGGGCGACGTCGTTGGGGATGTCTGGGATCTTCAAGTATCTAGAGAAAGAGTAGAATACATAATTATGTTCGTACCTAACTAGTAAGTCGGACTCCTGATCCTGTAATTAATTTAATTAAAATACAAATATTACTACTATATTACTATTACTTATTATAGACGACCAGAGTGGTTCAGTTCAGCTGGTCTGCCACGCAGAGGCCCCGGGTTCGATTCCAGCCGGCCAGAAATTGAGAAGAAGAATTTTAATTTCTGTTACGGGTCTGGGTGTTACATGTGCCCATAACACAAGGTTTGCTTACTTTGGGGCTAGATGGCGCTATGTGAATTGACCAAGCATGTTTAAGTATATAGAGATAGCCGTATGGTGTCCGGCAGAGTAGAATAGCACCAATCCCATACACTCATGGATATCGTACAGGGTGACTAATGTTTTCGACAAAAGATTTAGACTTTCCGTACGCGTAGGCAGACGGTTTTTTATTGTTATATTTATAACACTGCGATCTCCGACCCGCTTGCCATGCGTAGAGATTATAGCAATAATCTCCCCTTTCGTGGGAGTAGTCCTAAGTCCTGCAGTGGACTGTTGTAGGCTGTGATGATAAGGTACAAGCATTACTTAGATATTAATAGTAAAGAAAACTGCATGGTGCGTGATTTGTCAGGACAGTAGCATAGCAAGTGGTCCATTAGAGTGGAGCTAGTTGTCTCTGCCTACCTACCCCTAGGGGAAAAAGAGGTAACGGTACTCGTATATTTGCATGAAAATTTCTTGCATATTATAGTAAAGTATGCCAACAACTTGTTTATGTGCACCTACATAATTCTGCTGTGCATAAGAGTCCAATACGTTTTAATTTGCAGATTTTAGTTAATAATTAAATTATTTGATGCTACAAGTCTCCAGTTAGGTAATATAGCACTATGGCCTACTTAAATCAGGGTTTGCAATATAGAACACAACTGTAGGTACTTTTGCGCCTGGGCGGAAAAATAAATAAAAATATATGAGTAAAGTTATTTGTTGAGAAAAAAAAAACTAGTAGTCAGTAGTCAGTCAGCTTACTTCTATTTCAAATGGAATACATTTGAATTCCTACCTAGCCAGTGCTATGTGTGCTCAACAAGGCAGACAACGTTCCGATCCCCAGTACGACCGAATCTAACCGAAGCGCACTCACATCAGATGAGTGCGAGTACCCAGCTGGCGGACCCAGGAGCCAATACCTACGTCCTACCTAAACCTACCCGAATGCTGGCTGGCCTAATCCCAAATAAAGCCTACACCTAACGACCCAACTTGCTTAACCTACTACTAAAGCCCCGGCCACACCGTCGGAACGATAACCCATCCTAAAACCCTATCTATCCTAAAGCCCGACCTAACCTAAGGTCTGCCAGAGCACACATGCTACAGTACCTACTGCGAATATAAACCGACAATTCGAAAAGAGACATTAAGTAAATCCTGACGTAGGTACTGCAGTGATCGAGTAGTAAATCGGGAAGATCGATTGCTCCCTGGAAGCCAACATTATCTTCGCACTTCCATGGCCGGCGTCCGCGGATATAATCGACTAGGCAATAAACAGCTACCCAATCAGTTTAGCTGTAACCCTAACTTCACATAACTCGCGCACGGTCAAATAAATAGGGATCTATTACTCTGGACAAAGAAAAGTCGATAAAAAAAGTTAGCAACACGTGCCACCCGACATTTCTGGCCGACTTATTTAATTAAGATCTTGGATACCGTCAACTTGTAGCAGTTATGTTGAGCTACATGTTGTTCTTGATTGTTCTCGATTGTTCTCGTAGGGCTGCGCGACTTTCGGTCTTCTATCACTTACATTTCAGTTGTGAAGTCAGTGTGTGTATGTGTTTCATTCCACTGTGTGAAGCAGTTGCACAACCTCATTCCGCCGGGTCCTTTCCGTCATTTAGAAACGCGATCCGGGTGGACGTTTCATCCTTATGTCGTGGATCTTCCAGCTAAGTGCACGAGCCACTTTGGTTCAACTTTTATAATGCGTACGGCTAAGGAATAGATCACGTTGCCTGAGAGTATGTTCCCTGATCATTATAATCTGGACACCTTAGGTATATTGGGCTATTCCTAGACAGGCATGCTTCATATTCAGCCGCATCGACACGTATCACGAACTGAAAGTGGCGGTCAAATGCCTGCTAATTTGTATATAAAAATAAATTTAATAATAGTATTATTAATTCTAAGTATATTCCCAATTGTAACTCTGCAATGTGTGGCGAAATGAATGAAAAACACTGACTGCGTTCAGATGTATATTGACTAATATTACATTATGGTTGCACCTTATATATACTAAAAGGAGAGAGGAGCGTGCACACACTACAAGTCATTAGTATCTAGTAGAAAACCATGAAAAATTTCTCGACAAAACACATCGTGAGTATTTCTAATATTAATATTACATTTCAATAAGCTCTATAGGTTGCGCGTCCGATTTAGCCTCTAGTCTAGCCCTTAGTATGATCAATCCCACCCACCAACTTGAGTTATCACCTCACTGAATTAGGTACAAAAAGGACGAGTTTTAATTCATTACAGAAAACACCTAGAAAAAAATTGTTTTTCGCGAAGTTAATTTAACTAAGTCGGGGGCCCGTAATTAATTACCCAACTTAGACAAAATAATTAAGCGCCGCTGTAACAATAAGGATCTGACGTCGACATTAATTTACAGAATCGAGATACTCACTTGGCGAGATACGCCTCGAGAGCCTCGGTGGCAGAGCGGTTAGGGTATCTGACTCGTAAGCGAGAGGTACCGGGTTCGAATCCGCTGCGGCCATGTACCAATGACTCTTTTCTGAGTTATGTACATTAGTTGAACACTAACGTGTGATGAAATCTGCACATTCAGGCGACTGTATGTGTAACCATGATCCATGATCTGGTCAGGCTCCCCTGGTAGCAGGGTCACGGAGGTCAGATGGCAGTCGCTCCACTGTTACTCAAACTGCAAAATCCTGGATCATGGTCAAGGCGGACTACGGGCCCTCATGCGCGAGAGCACAACCGTGACATTAACGTCAAGATGATTTTTATTTTACTTACTTGGCGAGATATGCCACGCTCTTGACTTTGTGCTTATTGGTTAGGAGCCACTCCAGCACATGGTGTGTGGTCGTGGCGTCCCCTGCTAGCAACTGGCTGCGGAATCTCGACGGCTCCACGTTGTCAGGCGGCTGATATTTTACGTTGGACAGCATCTCCAGGAGACGCACCGACACCATTTCGGGATCGTCATCGCGGACGTTCAACTGTTAATGTTAATTTGACTTGTAACGCTTTACGTCAGGAAAGGTAAGGTACCTAGCACGTCGGTGGCCGAGCGGTTGAGTGTCCGACTCGTAAGCGAGAGGTACCGGGTTCGAATCCCGCTGCGGCCATGTACCAATGACTCTTTTCTGAGTTATGTACATTAGTTGAATTCTAACCGATGCTCTTACGGTGAGGGAAAACATCGTGATGGAACCTAAAATTCAGGCAACTGAATTTGTAACCATAATCTAATCTGGTCAGGTTTCTCTGGTAGTAGAGTCACAAAGGTTGCTTGATGGTAGTCGCTCCACTGTAATTACCTGGTCGCCAAATTCTGTATCATGGTCAAGGCGGACTTCGGGCATTCATGCTCGAGAGCACAACCGGGACATTAACGTCAAGATGATGATGAGTAGGTTAGGTAGGGCTATAAGGGGGTAGGACTACTTAAACCTAGAGAAGATACGTTTTAATAATAAGAAAATCAAGTTCGTATTGTCCAGACGCTGGCACATGGATATAATGAACTGGATAAATACATATTTAGCAAATTTGTAGATTCTAACTGTTGTAATAGGTATTTGTAGGTATGTAAATACAATTAGATCTCTGGAGTCCTAATGACTAAGAATAAAATAAAAATATAATAAAATAGACTTTCCTTGTTATAGGAAAAATTGTGTATGCTTCTTCTTTTTGTTTTATATACAAAAATTATAATGGTTTCATATGTACCTACCTACCTATCTACCTACCTTTTCACCAGCATCAAAACTGACGAGCAGATCCACCAGCAACTGAAGCAACTGCTTTTCGTCCAGCGCGTCGAACTTTATTAGATCGTATTTCCATCCTAGATCGTTAAGCTCACTCACGATAAACTTCATTTGCTTCGTCATTTTCAAACAAAATATTTGCTATAGACTCTCCAATAAAGTGACATCAACAGTCCGAGAAATACAGAGGCTGATGTTTCAAACTTCCGTTGCCATGGTTACTACAGTTTCGTCAGACGGCCCGTTTCGTTTCAAGCACGTTTCCAATGTAGAAGGAAAATGTTTTTATATACAGGTGTGTACAACAGATGTATAGAGCAACCACGGAGTCGAGTAACTCAATACGGGCTACCGGCGCAATGGCGGCCTTGTTGTTTTAGCTCTGTGGGGGAGGCGTTCCATTAACTGTGGTCCTGTATGGATCCTCATAATCATCATCATCATATCAGCCAGAAGACGCCCACTGCTGGGCATAGGCCTCCCCCAGAGATCTTCACAAAGGCCGGTCCTGTTCTTTCCGCATCCAGCTAGTACCTGCTATCTTTACCAGGTAGCCGGACATGGGTCCTACTATCTATTAATTTCAAACACACTGGAACACCGGCCGCCACATCGGGCGCACCGCACTCGCACTTTTCAGCCGGGTTTCTATTCTATTCCCGGCCGGACGGAGAAGGGATGCATTTTAATTTCTGTTATATACGGGTCAGGGCGTCAGTGCAAGTAGTTCTCTAGAAACCATTGCACAAGCTTTGCTTAGTTTGGAACTAGATACGTATGCAAAATTTCAACTCAATCGGAAACCGGGAAGTGGGTCATATTAATTTAACTTACAAGATTTGATTACAGGCACCGGGACAGGTGAAACTAAATTAATATAGTTCAAAGTAAGTTCGATGACAATGAAATGTTATGATACCATCGAGCTGATCTGATGATGGAGACAGAATGCGACTATAGAAAACTACTCCTAAACTCGTACTTGACCTCGTTAGTTTTGTGTTAAAAAAATTAACTTGTCTGTGTAGTGTCCACCAGGGACTAATGATGAAGCCGGAAGGTGTCACAGGAACCTTAAAACCCGTTTTTTTGTTATACGGCTGACAAACAGGCAAGCGGGCCACCTGATGGAAAGTGGTCACACTGTATACAGACGGACGACGCTCTGGCGAACCAGCTTTTATATGGACAGAGATAGGGCATCGCCGAAACACGACGCGCAGGCACATCGCCCTTAACCTGTGACCAGTTCGCGAGGGCTATCCTGTCAAGCGCAGGCAGGGTTAAAGAAGCGAGCGCCCATCCGTTGCGCAACATTGAACATCGGCTCTCTCACGGGCCTGTCCAGAGAGCTGGCCGATCTGCTGCACAGGCGACGCGTGGAGGTGGCATTCATGCAAGAAGTTATTGGCGGGGCTCGAAATCGAGACATAGAGGTGAGTTA